>OY750762.1:102500-10102500 GCA_963556745.1 Catoptria pinella
TAGGTTAGGTTAGGTTAGGTTAGGTTAGGTTAGGTTAGGTTAGGTTAGGTTAGGTTAGGTTAGGTTAGGTTAGGTTAGGTTAGGTTAGGTTAGGTTAGGTTAGGTTAGGTTAGGTTAGGTTAGGTTAGGTTAGGTTAGGTTAGGTTAGGTTAACCTAACCTAACCTAACCTAACCTAACCTAACCTAACCTAACCTAACCTAACCTAACCTAACCTAACCTAACCTAACCTAACCTAACCTAACCTAACCTAACCTAACCTAACCTAACCTAACCTAACCTAACCTAACCTAACCTAACCTAACCTAACCTAACCTAACCTAACCTAACCTAACCTAACCTAACCTAACCTAACCTAACCTAACCTAACCTAACCTAACCTAACCTAACCTAACCTAACCTAACCTAACCTAACCTAACCTAACCTAACCTAACCTAACCTAACCTAACCTAACCTAACCTAACCTAACCTAACCTAACCTAACCTAACCTAACCTAACCTAACCTAACCTAACCTAACCTAACCTAACCTAACCTAACCTAACCTAACCTAACCTAACCTAACCTAACCTAACCTAACCTAACCTAACCTAACCTAACCTAACCTAACCTAACCTAACCTAACCTAACCTAACCTAACCTAACCTAACCTAACCTAACCTAACCTAACCTAACCTAACCTAACCTAACCTAACCTAACCTAACCTAACCTAACCTAACCTAACCTAACCTAACCTAACCTAACCTAACCTAACCTAACCTAACCTAACCTAACCTAACCTAACCTAACCTAACCTAACCTAACCTAACCTAACCTAACCTAACCTAACCTAACCTAACCTAACCTAACCTAACCTAACCTAACCTAACCTAACCTAACCTAACCTAACCTAACCTAACCTAACCTAACCTAACCTAACCTAACCTAACCTAACCTAACCTAACCTAACCTAACCTAACCTAACCTAACCTAACCTAACCTAACCTAACCTAACCTAACCTAACCTAACCTAACCTAACCTAACCTAACCTAACCTAACCTAACCTAACCTAACCTAACCTAACCTAACCTAACCTAACCTAACCTAACCTAACCTAACCTAACCTAACCTAACCTAACCTAACCTAACCTAACCTAACCTAACCTAACCTAACCTAACCTAACCTAACCTAACCTAACCTAACCTAACCTAACCTAACCTAACCTAACCTAACCTAACCTAACCTAACCTAACCTAACCTAACCTAACCTAACCTAACCTAACCTAACCTAACCTAACCTAACCTAACCTAACCTAACCTAACCTAACCTAACCTAACCTAACCTAACCTAACCTAACCTAACCTAACCTAACCTAACCTAACCTAACCTAACCTAACCTAACCTAACCTAACCTAACCTAACCTAACCTAACCTAACCTAACCTAACCTAACCTAACCTAACCTAACCTAACCTAACCTAACCTAACCTAACCTAACCTAACCTAACCTAACCTAACCTAACCTAACCTAACCTAACCTAACCTAACCTAACCTAACCTAACCTAACCTAACCTAACCTAACCTAACCTAACCTAACCTAACCTAACCTAACCTAACCTAACCTAACCTAACCTAACCTAACCTAACCTAACCTAACCTAACCTAACCTAACCTAACCTAACCTAACCTAACCTAACCTAACCTAACCTAACCTAACCTAACCTAACCTAACCTAACCTAACCTAACCTAACCTAACCTAACCTAACCTAACCTAACCTAACCTAACCTAACCTAACCTAACCTAACCTAACCTAACCTAACCTAACCTAACCTAACCTAACCTAACCTAACCTAACCTAACCTAACCTAACCTAACCTAACCTAACCTAACCTAACCTAACCTAACCTAACCTAACCTAACCTAACCTAACCTAACCTAACCTAACCTAACCTAACCTAACCTAACCTAACCTAACCTAACCTAACCTAACCTAACCTAACCTAACCTAACCTAACCTAACCTAACCTAACCTAACCTAACCTAACCTAACCTAACCTAACCTAACCTAACCTAACCTAACCTAACCTAACCTAACCTAACCTAACCTAACCTAACCTAACCTAACCTAACCTAACCTAACCTAACCTAACCTAACCTAACCTAACC
This sequence comes from Catoptria pinella, assembly GCA_963556745.1. Classification (NCBI taxonomy): domain Eukaryota; kingdom Metazoa; phylum Arthropoda; class Insecta; order Lepidoptera; family Crambidae; genus Catoptria; species Catoptria pinella. The sequence continues at coordinate 104,651 of OY750762.1, forward strand.
TAACCTAACCTAACCTAACCTAACCTAACCTAACCTAACCTAACCTAACCTAACCTAACCTAACCTAACCTAACCTAACCTAACCTAACCTAACCTAACCTAACCTAACCTAACCTAACCTAACCTAACCTAACCTAACCTAACCTAACCTAACCTAACCTAACCTAACCTAACCTAACCTAACCTAACCTAACCTAACCTAACCTAACCTAACCTAACCTAACCTAACCTAACCTAACCTAACCTAACCTAACCTAACCTAACCTAACCTAACCTAACCTAACCTAACCTAACCTAACCTAACCTAACCTAACCTAACCTAACCTAACCTAACCTAACCTAACCTAACCTAACCTAACCTAACCTAACCTAACCTAACCTAACCTAACCTAACCTAACCTAACCTAACCTAACCTAACCTAACCTAACCTAACCTAACCTAACCTAACCTAACCTAACCTAACCTAACCTAACCTAACCTAACCTAACCTAACCTAACCTAACCTAACCTAACCTAACCTAACCTAACCTAACCTAACCTAACCTAACCTAACCTAACCTAACCTAACCTAACCTAACCTAACCTAACCTAACCTAACCTAACCTAACCTAACCTAACCTAACCTAACCTAACCTAACCTAACCTAACCTAACCTAACCTAACCTAACCTAACCTAACCTAACCTAACCTAACCTAACCTAACCTAACCTAACCTAACCTAACCTAACCTAACCTAACCTAACCTAACCTAACCTAACCTAACCTAACCTAACCTAACCTAACCTAACCTAACCTAACCTAACCTAACCTAACCTAACCTAACCTAACCTAACCTAACCTAACCTAACCTAACCTAACCTAACCTAACCTAACCTAACCTAACCTAACCTAACCTAACCTAACCTAACCTAACCTAACCTAACCTAACCTAACCTAACCTAACCTAACCTAACCTAACCTAACCTAACCTAACCTAACCTAACCTAACCTAACCTAACCTAACCTAACCTAACCTAACCTAACCTAACCTAACCTAACCTAACCTAACCTAACCTAACCTAACCTAACCTAACCTAACCTAACCTAACCTAACCTAACCTAACCTAACCTAACCTAACCTAACCTAACCTAACCTAACCTAACCTAACCTAACCTAACCTAACCTAACCTAACCTAACCTAACCTAACCTAACCTAACCTAACCTAACCTAACCTAACCTAACCTAACCTAACCTAACCTAACCTAACCTAACCTAACCTAACCTAACCTAACCTAACCTAACCTAACCTAACCTAACCTAACCTAACCTAACCTAACCTAACCTAACCTAACCTAACCTAACCTAACCTAACCTAACCTAACCTAACCTAACCTAACCTAACCTAACCTAACCTAACCTAACCTAACCTAACCTAACCTAACCTAACCTAACCTAACCTAACCTAACCTAACCTAACCTAACCTAACCTAACCTAACCTAACCTAACCTAACCTAACCTAACCTAACCTAACCTAACCTAACCTAACCTAACCTAACCTAACCTAACCTAACCTAACCTAACCTAACCTAACCTAACCTAACCTAACCTAACCTAACCTAACCTAACCTAACCTAACCTAACCTAACCTAACCTAACCTAACCTAACCTAACCTAACCTAACCTAACCTAACCTAACCTAACCTAACCTAACCTAACCTAACCTAACCTAACCTAACCTAACCTAACCTAACCTAACCTAACCTAACCTAACCTAACCTAACCTAACCTAACCTAACCTAACCTAACCTAACCTAACCTAACCTAACCTAACCTAACCTAACCTAACCTAACCTAACCTAACCTAACCTAACCTAACCTAACCTAACCTAACCTAACCTAACCTAACCTAACCTAACCTAACCTAACCTAACCTAACCTAACCTAACCTAACCTAACCTAACCTAACCTAACCTAACCTAACCTAACCTAACCTAACCTAACCTAACCTAACCTAACCTAACCTAACCTAACCTAACCTAACCTAACCTAACCTAACCTAACCTAACCTAACCTAACCTAACCTAACCTAACCTAACCTAACCTAACCTAACCTAACCTAACCTAACCTAACCTAACCTAACCTAACCTAACCTAACCTAACCTAACCTAACCTAACCTAACCTAACCTAACCTAACCTAACCTAACCTAACCTAACCTAACCTAACCTAACCTAACCTAACCTAACCTAACCTAACCTAACCTAACCTAACCTAACCTAACCTAACCTAACCTAACCTAACCTAACCTAACCTAACCTAACCTAACCTAACCTAACCTAACCTAACCTAACCTAACCTAACCTAACCTAACCTAACCTAACCTAACCTAACCTAACCTAACCTAACCTAACCTAACCTAACCTAACCTAACCTAACCTAACCTAACCTAACCTAACCTAACCTAACCTAACCTAACCTAACCTAACCTAACCTAACCTAACCTAACCTAACCTAACCTAACCTAACCTAACCTAACCTAACCTAACCTAACCTAACCTAACCTAACCTAACCTAACCTAACCTAACCTAACCTAACCTAACCTAACCTAACCTAACCTAACCTAACCTAACCTAACCTAACCTAACCTAACCTAACCTAACCTAACCTAACCTAACCTAACCTAACCTAACCTAACCTAACCTAACCTAACCTAACCTAACCTAACCTAACCTAACCTAACCTAACCTAACCTAACCTAACCTAACCTAACCTAACCTAACCTAACCTAACCTAACCTAACCTAACCTAACCTAACCTAACCTAACCTAACCTAACCTAACCTAACCTAACCTAACCTAACCTAACCTAACCTAACCTAACCTAACCTAACCTAACCTAACCTAACCTAACCTAACCTAACCTAACCTAACCTAACCTAACCTAACCTAACCTAACCTAACCTAACCTAACCTAACCTAACCTAACCTAACCTAACCTAACCTAACCTAACCTAACCTAACCTAACCTAACCTAACCTAACCTAACCTAACCTAACCTAACCTAACCTAACCTAACCTAACCTAACCTAACCTAACCTAACCTAACCTAACCTAACCTAACCTAACCTAACCTAACCTAACCTAACCTAACCTAACCTAACCTAACCTAACCTAACCTAACCTAACCTAACCTAACCTAACCTAACCTAACCTAACCTAACCTAACCTAACCTAACCTAACCTAACCTAACCTAACCTAACCTAACCTAACCTAACCTAACCTAACCTAACCTAACCTAACCTAACCTAACCTAACCTAACCTAACCTAACCTAACCTAACCTAACCTAACCTAACCTAACCTAACCTAACCTAACCTAACCTAACCTAACCTAACCTAACCTAACCTAACCTAACCTAACCTAACCTAACCTAACCTAACCTAACCTAACCTAACCTAACCTAACCTAACCTAACCTAACCTAACCTAACCTAACCTAACCTAACCTAACCTAACCTAACCTAACCTAACCTAACCTAACCTAACCTAACCTAACCTAACCTAACCTAACCTAACCTAACCTAACCTAACCTAACCTAACCTAACCTAACCTAACCTAACCTAACCTAACCTAACCTAACCTAACCTAACCTAACCTAACCTAACCTAACCTAACCTAACCTAACCTAACCTAACCTAACCTAACCTAACCTAACCTAACCTAACCTAACCTAACCTAACCTAACCTAACCTAACCTAACCTAACCTAACCTAACCTAACCTAACCTAACCTAACCTAACCTAACCTAACCTAACCTAACCTAACCTAACCTAACCTAACCTAACCTAACCTAACCTAACCTAACCTAACCTAACCTAACCTAACCTAACCTAACCTAACCTAACCTAACCTAACCTAACCTAACCTAACCTAACCTAACCTAACCTAACCTAACCTAACCTAACCTAACCTAACCTAACCTAACCTAACCTAACCTAACCTAACCTAACCTAACCTAACCTAACCTAACCTAACCTAACCTAACCTAACCTAACCTAACCTAACCTAACCTAACCTAACCTAACCTAACCTAACCTAACCTAACCTAACCTAACCTAACCTAACCTAACCTAACCTAACCTAACCTAACCTAACCTAACCTAACCTAACCTAACCTAACCTAACCTAACCTAACCTAACCTAACCTAACCTAACCTAACCTAACCTAACCTAACCTAACCTAACCTAACCTAACCTAACCTAACCTAACCTAACCTAACCTAACCTAACCTAACCTAACCTAACCTAACCTAACCTAACCTAACCTAACCTAACCTAACCTAACCTAACCTAACCTAACCTAACCTAACCTAACCTAACCTAACCTAACCTAACCTAACCTAACCTAACCTAACCTAACCTAACCTAACCTAACCTAACCTAACCTAACCTAACCTAACCTAACCTAACCTAACCTAACCTAACCTAACCTAACCTAACCTAACCTAACCTAACCTAACCTAACCTAACCTAACCTAACCTAACCTAACCTAACCTAACCTAACCTAACCTAACCTAACCTAACCTAACCTAACCTAACCTAACCTAACCTAACCTAACCTAACCTAACCTAACCTAACCTAACCTAACCTAACCTAACCTAACCTAACCTAACCTAACCTAACCTAACCTAACCTAACCTAACCTAACCTAACCTAACCTAACCTAACCTAACCTAACCTAACCTAACCTAACCTAACCTAACCTAACCTAACCTAACCTAACCTAACCTAACCTAACCTAACCTAACCTAACCTAACCTAACCTAACCTAACCTAACCTAACCTAACCTAACCTAACCTAACCTAACCTAACCTAACCTAACCTAACCTAACCTAACCTAACCTAACCTAACCTAACCTAACCTAACCTAACCTAACCTAACCTAACCTAACCTAACCTAACCTAACCTAACCTAACCTAACCTAACCTAACCTAACCTAACCTAACCTAACCTAACCTAACCTAACCTAACCTAACCTAACCTAACCTAACCTAACCTAACCTAACCTAACCTAACCTAACCTAACCTAACCTAACCTAACCTAACCTAACCTAACCTAACCTAACCTAACCTAACCTAACCTAACCTAACCTAACCTAACCTAACCTAACCTAACCTAACCTAACCTAACCTAACCTAACCTAACCTAACCTAACCTAACCTAACCTAACCTAACCTAACCTAACCTAACCTAACCTAACCTAACCTAACCTAACCTAACCTAACCTAACCTAACCTAACCTAACCTAACCTAACCTAACCTAACCTAACCTAACCTAACCTAACCTAACCTAACCTAACCTAACCTAACCTAACCTAACCTAACCTAACCTAACCTAACCTAACCTAACCTAACCTAACCTAACCTAACCTAACCTAACCTAACCTAACCTAACCTAACCTAACCTAACCTAACCTAACCTAACCTAACCTAACCTAACCTAACCTAACCTAACCTAACCTAACCTAACCTAACCTAACCTAACCTAACCTAACCTAACCTAACCTAACCTAACCTAACCTAACCTAACCTAACCTAACCTAACCTAACCTAACCTAACCTAACCTAACCTAACCTAACCTAACCTAACCTAACCTAACCTAACCTAACCTAACCTAACCTAACCTAACCTAACCTAACCTAACCTAACCTAACCTAACCTAACCTAACCTAACCTAACCTAACCTAACCTAACCTAACCTAACCTAACCTAACCTAACCTAACCTAACCTAACCTAACCTAACCTAACCTAACCTAACCTAACCTAACCTAACCTAACCTAACCTAACCTAACCTAACCTAACCTAACCTAACCTAACCTAACCTAACCTAACCTAACCTAACCTAACCTAACCTAACCTAACCTAACCTAACCTAACCTAACCTAACCTAACCTAACCTAACCTAACCTAACCTAACCTAACCTAACCTAACCTAACCTAACCTAACCTAACCTAACCTAACCTAACCTAACCTAACCTAACCTAACCTAACCTAACCTAACCTAACCTAACCTAACCTAACCTAACCTAACCTAACCTAACCTAACCTAACCTAACCTAACCTAACCTAACCTAACCTAACCTAACCTAACCTAACCTAACCTAACCTAACCTAACCTAACCTAACCTAACCTAACCTAACCTAACCTAACCTAACCTAACCTAACCTAACCTAACCTAACCTAACCTAACCTAACCTAACCTAACCTAACCTAACCTAACCTAACCTAACCTAACCTAACCTAACCTAACCTAACCTAACCTAACCTAACCTAACCTAACCTAACCTAACCTAACCTAACCTAACCTAACCTAACCTAACCTAACCTAACCTAACCTAACCTAACCTAACCTAACCTAACCTAACCTAACCTAACCTAACCTAACCTAACCTAACCTAACCTAACCTAACCTAACCTAACCTAACCTAACCTAACCTAACCTAACCTAACCTAACCTAACCTAACCTAACCTAACCTAACCTAACCTAACCTAACCTAACCTAACCTAACCTAACCTAACCTAACCTAACCTAACCTAACCTAACCTAACCTAACCTAACCTAACCTAACCTAACCTAACCTAACCTAACCTAACCTAACCTAACCTAACCTAACCTAACCTAACCTAACCTAACCTAACCTAACCTAACCTAACCTAACCTAACCTAACCTAACCTAACCTAACCTAACCTAACCTAACCTAACCTAACCTAACCTAACCTAACCTAACCTAACCTAACCTAACCTAACCTAACCTAACCTAACCTAACCTAACCTAACCTAACCTAACCTAACCTAACCTAACCTAACCTAACCTAACCTAACCTAACCTAACCTAACCTAACCTAACCTAACCTAACCTAACCTAACCTAACCTAACCTAACCTAACCTAACCTAACCTAACCTAACCTAACCTAACCTAACCTAACCTAACCTAACCTAACCTAACCTAACCTAACCTAACCTAACCTAACCTAACCTAACCTAACCTAACCTAACCTAACCTAACCTAACCTAACCTAACCTAACCTAACCTAACCTAACCTAACCTAACCTAACCTAACCTAACCTAACCTAACCTAACCTAACCTAACCTAACCTAACCTAACCTAACCTAACCTAACCTAACCTAACCTAACCTAACCTAACCTAACCTAACCTAACCTAACCTAACCTAACCTAACCTAACCTAACCTAACCTAACCTAACCTAACCTAACCTAACCTAACCTAACCTAACCTAACCTAACCTAACCTAACCTAACCTAACCTAACCTAACCTAACCTAACCTAACCTAACCTAACCTAACCTAACCTAACCTAACCTAACCTAACCTAACCTAACCTAACCTAACCTAACCTAACCTAACCTAACCTAACCTAACCTAACCTAACCTAACCTAACCTAACCTAACCTAACCTAACCTAACCTAACCTAACCTAACCTAACCTAACCTAACCTAACCTAACCTAACCTAACCTAACCTAACCTAACCTAACCTAACCTAACCTAACCTAACCTAACCTAACCTAACCTAACCTAACCTAACCTAACCTAACCTAACCTAACCTAACCTAACCTAACCTAACCTAACCTAACCTAACCTAACCTAACCTAACCTAACCTAACCTAACCTAACCTAACCTAACCTAACCTAACCTAACCTAACCTAACCTAACCTAACCTAACCTAACCTAACCTAACCTAACCTAACCTAACCTAACCTAACCTAACCTAACCTAACCTAACCTAACCTAACCTAACCTAACCTAACCTAACCTAACCTAACCTAACCTAACCTAACCTAACCTAACCTAACCTAACCTAACCTAACCTAACCTAACCTAACCTAACCTAACCTAACCTAACCTAACCTAACCTAACCTAACCTAACCTAACCTAACCTAACCTAACCTAACCTAACCTAACCTAACCTAACCTAACCTAACCTAACCTAACCTAACCTAACCTAACCTAACCTAACCTAACCTAACCTAACCTAACCTAACCTAACCTAACCTAACCTAACCTAACCTAACCTAACCTAACCTAACCTAACCTAACCTAACCTAACCTAACCTAACCTAACCTAACCTAACCTAACCTAACCTAACCTAACCTAACCTAACCTAACCTAACCTAACCTAACCTAACCTAACCTAACCTAACCTAACCTAACCTAACCTAACCTAACCTAACCTAACCTAACCTAACCTAACCTAACCTAACCTAACCTAACCTAACCTAACCTAACCTAACCTAACCTAACCTAACCTAACCTAACCTAACCTAACCTAACCTAACCTAACCTAACCTAACCTAACCTAACCTAACCTAACCTAACCTAACCTAACCTAACCTAACCTAACCTAACCTAACCTAACCTAACCTAACCTAACCTAACCTAACCTAACCTAACCTAACCTAACCTAACCTAACCTAACCTAACCTAACCTAACCTAACCTAACCTAACCTAACCTAACCTAACCTAACCTAACCTAACCTAACCTAACCTAACCTAACCTAACCTAACCTAACCTAACCTAACCTAACCTAACCTAACCTAACCTAACCTAACCTAACCTAACCTAACCTAACCTAACCTAACCTAACCTAACCTAACCTAACCTAACCTAACCTAACCTAACCTAACCTAACCTAACCTAACCTAACCTAACCTAACCTAACCTAACCTAACCTAACCTAACCTAACCTAACCTAACCTAACCTAACCTAACCTAACCTAACCTAACCTAACCTAACCTAACCTAACCTAACCTAACCTAACCTAACCTAACCTAACCTAACCTAACCTAACCTAACCTAACCTAACCTAACCTAACCTAACCTAACCTAACCTAACCTAACCTAACCTAACCTAACCTAACCTAACCTAACCTAACCTAACCTAACCTAACCTAACCTAACCTAACCTAACCTAACCTAACCTAACCTAACCTAACCTAACCTAACCTAACCTAACCTAACCTAACCTAACCTAACCTAACCTAACCTAACCTAACCTAACCTAACCTAACCTAACCTAACCTAACCTAACCTAACCTAACCTAACCTAACCTAACCTAACCTAACCTAACCTAACCTAACCTAACCTAACCTAACCTAACCTAACCTAACCTAACCTAACCTAACCTAACCTAACCTAACCTAACCTAACCTAACCTAACCTAACCTAACCTAACCTAACCTAACCTAACCTAACCTAACCTAACCTAACCTAACCTAACCTAACCTAACCTAACCTAACCTAACCTAACCTAACCTAACCTAACCTAACCTAACCTAACCTAACCTAACCTAACCTAACCTAACCTAACCTAACCTAACCTAACCTAACCTAACCTAACCTAACCTAACCTAACCTAACCTAACCTAACCTAACCTAACCTAACCTAACCTAACCTAACCTAACCTAACCTAACCTAACCTAACCTAACCTAACCTAACCTAACCTAACCTAACCTAACCTAACCTAACCTAACCTAACCTAACCTAACCTAACCTAACCTAACCTAACCTAACCTAACCTAACCTAACCTAACCTAACCTAACCTAACCTAACCTAACCTAACCTAACCTAACCTAACCTAACCTAACCTAACCTAACCTAACCTAAGCCTAACCTAACCTAACCTAACCTAACCTAACCTAACCTAACCTAACCTAACCTAACCTAACCTAACCTAACCTAACCTAACCTAACCTAACCTAACCTAACCTAACCTAACCTAACCTAACCTAACCTAACCTAACCTAACCTAACCTAACCTAACCTAACCTAACCTAACCTAACCTAACCTAACCTAACCTAACCTAACCTAACCTAACCTAACCTAACCTAACCTAACCTAACCTAACCTAACCTAACCTAACCTAACCTAACCTAACCTAACCTAACCTAACCTAACCTAACCTAACCTAACCTAACCTAACCTAACCTAACCTAACCTAACCTAACCTAACCTAACCTAACCTAACCTAACCTAACCTAACCTAACCTAACCTAACCTAACCTAACCTAACCTAACCTAACCTAACCTAACCTAACCTAACCTAACCTAACCTAACCTAACCTAACCTAACCTAACCTAACCTAACCTAACCTAACCTAACCTAACCTAACCTAACCTAACCTAACCTAACCTAACCTAACCTAACCTAACCTAACCTAACCTAACCTAACCTAACCTAACCTAACCTAACCTAACCTAACCTAACCTAACCTAACCTAACCTAACCTAACCTAACCTAACCTAACCTAACCTAACCTAACCTAACCTAACCTAACCTAACCTAACCTAACCTAACCTAACCTAACCTAACCTAACCTAACCTAACCTAACCTAACCTAACCTAACCTAACCTAACCTAACCTAACCTAACCTAACCTAACCTAACCTAACCTAACCTAACCTAACCTAACCTAACCTAACCTAACCTAACCTAACCTAACCTAACCTAACCTAACCTAACCTAACCTAACCTAACCTAACCTAACCTAACCTAACCTAACCTAACCTAACCTAACCTAACCTAACCTAACCTAACCTAACCTAACCTAACCTAACCTAACCTAACCTAACCTAACCTAACCTAACCTAACCTAACCTAACCTAACCTAACCTAACCTAACCTAACCTAACCTAACCTAACCTAACCTAACCTAACCTAACCTAACCTAACCTAACCTAACCTAACCTAACCTAACCTAACCTAACCTAACCTAACCTAACCTAACCTAACCTAACCTAACCTAACCTAACCTAACCTAACCTAACCTAACCTAACCTAACCTAACCTAACCTAACCTAACCTAACCTAACCTAACCTAACCTAACCTAACCTAACCTAACCTAACCTAACCTAACCTAACCTAACCTAACCTAACCTAACCTAACCTAACCTAACCTAACCTAACCTAACCTAACCTAACCTAACCTAACCTAACCTAACCTAACCTAACCTAACCTAACCTAACCTAACCTAACCTAACCTAACCTAACCTAACCTAACCTAACCTAACCTAACCTAACCTAACCTAACCTAACCTAACCTAACCTAACCTAACCTAACCTAACCTAACCTAACCTAACCTAACCTAACCTAACCTAACCTAACCTAACCTAACCTAACCTAACCTAACCTAACCTAACCTAACCTAACCTAACCTAACCTAACCTAACCTAACCTAACCTAACCTAACCTAACCTAACCTAACCTAACCTAACCTAACCTAACCTAACCTAACCTAACCTAACCTAACCTAACCTAACCTAACCTAACCTAACCTAACCTAACCTAACCTAACCTAACCTAACCTAACCTAACCTAACCTAACCTAACCTAACCTAACCTAACCTAACCTAACCTAACCTAACCTAACCTAACCTAACCTAACCTAACCTAACCTAACCTAACCTAACCTAACCTAACCTAACCTAACCTAACCTAACCTAACCTAACCTAACCTAACCTAACCTAACCTAACCTAACCTAACCTAACCTAACCTAACCTAACCTAACCTAACCTAACCTAACCTAACCTAACCTAACCTAACCTAACCTAACCTAACCTAACCTAACCTAACCTAACCTAACCTAACCTAACCTAACCTAACCTAACCTAACCTAACCTAACCTAACCTAACCTAACCTAACCTAACCTAACCTAACCTAACCTAACCTAACCTAACCTAACCTAACCTAACCTAACCTAACCTAACCTAACCTAACCTAACCTAACCTAACCTAACCTAACCTAACCTAACCTAACCTAACCTAACCTAACCTAACCTAACCTAACCTAACCTAACCTAACCTAACCTAACCTAACCTAACCTAACCTAACCTAACCTAACCTAACCTAACCTAACCTAACCTAACCTAACCTAACCTAACCTAACCTAACCTAACCTAACCTAACCTAACCTAACCTAACCTAACCTAACCTAACCTAACCTAACCTAACCTAACCTAACCTAACCTAACCTAACCTAACCTAACCTAACCTAACCTAACCTAACCTAACCTAACCTAACCTAACCTAACCTAACCTAACCTAACCTAACCTAACCTAACCTAACCTAACCTAACCTAACCTAACCTAACCTAACCTAACCTAACCTAACCTAACCTAACCTAACCTAACCTAACCTAACCTAACCTAACCTAACCTAACCTAACCTAACCTAACCTAACCTAACCTAACCTAACCTAACCTAACCTAACCTAACCTAACCTAACCTAACCTAACCTAACCTAACCTAACCTAACCTAACCTAACCTAACCTAACCTAACCTAACCTAACCTAACCTAACCTAACCTAACCTAACCTAACCTAACCTAACCTAACCTAACCTAACCTAACCTAACCTAACCTAACCTAACCTAACCTAACCTAACCTAACCTAACCTAACCTAACCTAACCTAACCTAACCTAACCTAACCTAACCTAACCTAACCTAACCTAACCTAACCTAACCTAACCTAACCTAACCTAACCTAACCTAACCTAACCTAACCTAACCTAACCTAACCTAACCTAACCTAACCTAACCTAACCTAACCTAACCTAACCTAACCTAACCTAACCTAACCTAACCTAACCTAACCTAACCTAACCTAACCTAACCTAACCTAACCTAACCTAACCTAACCTAACCTAACCTAACCTAACCTAACCTAACCTAACCTAACCTAACCTAACCTAACCTAACCTAACCTAACCTAACCTAACCTAACCTAACCTAACCTAACCTAACCTAACCTAACCTAACCTAACCTAACCTAACCTAACCTAACCTAACCTAACCTAACCTAACCTAACCTAACCTAACCTAACCTAACCTAACCTAACCTAACCTAACCTAACCTAACCTAACCCAGTTGCGCCGCACCCCTAGCCCCAAGCGCCACGATTCTAAGTCGCTCCGCGCTCAATAAATATTGAAAATTGGAAAAAGTGCACCGATTTTCCTGCAAGTTACATCATTCGACGCGCCGTGACGAGCCCGTCACAACGGTGTGTCACACTTGTGCAAACAGTGTTTTTAAAAGTGGAAAAAGTGCAAAAAACCCAAATTTTGGGAGGTTAAAAAGTGTTCGGAGTGGGTTTATTCCACATTTTGAGTGGGAAATTTGGAAACCGCAACTGTGAAACATAATCTCTCGACGGCAGGAAGCAGCCGGGTGACCCTGAGATTTTTCGGGTCAGGATCCAGGGAGTTTTCAAACAAACTCCTGAAACCACCTGGCCACGAGGTCATAGAAGGAGCCCAGCTGAGCACCGGAAACCACCATAGTCGGCGAGAGGACCTCGAGGCGGTCATCTGGACACCTCCAGCACTACTGGAATCCAGCTGGGAGCGAAGACACAAGGTCCATAGTCAGAACTATTCTAGTCATAGCTTTTAGGGACTGTATTCAAAAATCCAGCTATTAATAAGAATAGTAAAAATCAAAATTATATCTATTACCCTTATGAGATTATTAGTATAGAATTTTGGAATTTAATATTTAGTATTATAGGATTTATTTGACTTATAGGACCGGCGGGGCGCACAGCCCGCAAATAAAAAGTCAAATAAATCTTTTATTTTGGCAATTTGAAGGCTGGATTTTTGAACACAGAAGAGGAACGACCCGGGCTATCCCGTGGAAATAGTTTTTTAGCTTAGAATTTAACATAAAGCGCAAACAAATACGATTTTGTAGCTTTCAACTTTTTGTTTTAAATTTGTAACGTTTTAATTTATATGAAAATATAAATTAAAAATTATTTTTGATATATCACGGGAAAGCTCTGATTGCCTTCTATAAATTAGATTTAAGTTTTACTGTGCTCTCCCTCGGGATTCCGAGCGCCACCCCTCCAAACTTTTTGCAAATTTACGCATGACCGCAAGCATAAGTTTGCAAAAGATCGCGGAGTGAAAATCAACTTTCACAATTTTGAAAAAATTCAAATTTTAATTGTTCTATTATATAGATTCTCGTCTAAAACGAGGTTGACAGCGGGAAAAAATTTTTTAGCTATAATAGTTTAAGAGCTATTTAGGGGTAAAATTTGACAAGAAAAAAATTTTCTCTGATTACAATAGCTCGTAAATTATTCATCTCCCAGGCCTAATCCTTTGTAACAGGATTAAATAGGACTAGTACCCAAAGGTACATAAAAAATTTTTGACCTGGGGTTCAAAATTACTATTTATATGGGGCTATATGCACCTGAAACGGTAGCATAACATAAATATAAGTCACTATAAGTAGCAAACTATAACGCCTAAAAATACAAATTTGGTATCAACGGGAAGGCCAAAACCCCTGTATTTATACAGTTTTTAAATCTTTCGGAAAATTGCAATACTTTCCGAGCGCGAGCTGGGAAAGTAAAACCGTTAAAAAAAATCCGATTGTAAATACAAAGTTGTTTTTGGAAATAGATATAAGGGCTTATATCTTGAGATCCACGGCGCGGATCTGAAAAGCGACTGCTGTCCGGGGGTTTGTGGACCCGGAGGTACATCATCCGGAAAAATCTCCGGATCCGGAATATTTCCGGAAATTCGCTAACCAGAACAGCAGACGCTGCTCCAGGGACCGCGCTCCCAAAAATTCAAAATTTTTGGTCGAGGGGTTCCCGAGATATAAGATCTCCCACAATTCCGGAAAAAACCACCCCTAAAATCGAAATTCCGGAAAAACTACATCCCTGACACATATAGTGCTTCGGAACTAAATCTTCCCTACCATTGACCCTACCCATTTCCATCAAAAACCACCCCTCCATTTTTCCCACCCAAGTCCCGGGTTCGGTACCCTGAGGGAGTGAAAGACTGTTTTTGGCTGTATCTCCGAAACTACCGGAGATAGAGCCAAAAAGACTTCAATTTCAGCCCTTCGACTACTACGTAGTAGTAGTCGGGGTGAAACACTACCCCACCCTATCGATCCCCCTACCCCTCAACCCCCACCCCCTTCACCCTTAATATTTCCAACCCCCAAACCGGAGAGTGCTTTGTCTCGGGAACCACTGGACCAATTTCAACCGGACTTGGGCCTCCCGGTCTGGGATAGGGTACTCTACCTGACAGCGGTCGCTTTGACTCTACATAGAGTGCATAGAGCCCTTAATAATTGAAATTAGGTTTACTTTTATTATTTACCACCTGATTAGTGACTTTACAACTTAATTTTAATTATTTCAGCTAAGTTATTGACACCTGAACCTTTTTTGAGGTCAGGCTTAGTTTTTAGGACTTTCTGTGATTTAGAATAATTGTCATAATTTCAATTTTATTATTATTTTATTTTATTTATTTTATTGTTTATTTTAAAAAAAAAAAAATCCAAAAATATTATACTTTAATCAGTTAGTTTTAAGGACCCCTGTACCTCTTTTGAGGCCAGGCTTTAGTTTATAGGACAATTTTTGGATTTTAAACTTGATTTTTATTGACACCGTCAGTGCAATTTACAACTTAAAATCGATTGTTTTGACCAAAGCACTGACACCTGAACCTTTTTTGAGGTCAGGCTTAGTTTCTAGGACCCTCTGTGACACAGAATAATTGTCAAAACTTTAATTGATAATAACTTTATTTATATTTTAATTTATTCTATATATCACAGAAAATTTTTATTTAATTTTAAACTTAGATTTAAGGACCCCTGTGCCTCTTTTGAGGACAGGTATTAGCTATAGGACAACTTTGGATTTAACTTCATTGAAACTTTTTAATTTAGTTTAGGACACCTGTGCCTCTATTGAGGACAGGCACTAGTTATAAGATATTGATTTACGACTTATACAATTGTACAAAACTTAAATTATAAAAGACACCTGGCACCTCTATTGAGAACGGGACGTTAGGTTTTAATTACTATTGACAAACTGCTCCCCGGGGTCTTTGCTCACCGTTGACAACAGACACACACACTCTCACACACACAACGATACACACGTATACTAACACACATCAGCACTCAATAGACCAAACACTCAGAATCTGCCGCTCTAGCTAATAATTAACTAAATAAAAACTAGTAAATTTTATTTCATTCATTTTAACTTAATTCTATTTTATTTTATTCAATTTTAATTCAATTTTATTCAATTTTAATTCAAATTTATTTAATTTAACTCTATTGTTCAATTTCATTTCAATTTCATTTTAATTCAATTTAATTCTAGTCAATTCAATTTTAGTTATTTATTTTAGTACATAAATTATTCTAGTCATTTTCAACTTAAAAATTTTAATTTTAATACTAGTCAAATTTAGGTAGATTCGTGTTAATTTATTATAGTGCCGTCCATCTTTACAACTTATACAAACCATTTTAATCTGTTGTCCGTCCAATTTTTCCGTGTTTACAACTTATACAAATTTATTTTAGTGTCTTTTATTTATTACTTATTAAAATTTTTACAACTTCTACAAACTTACTTAACGTGTTGATTTTTAAGTCCGTCCTACTTACCGTCGTCCGTCCCCTCCTAAGATGTCGAAAACACAAGCGAAAAAGATAAATTATAGGGAGGATGCTGTAGTGTACCAATCGCCGACAATGCCAAAACCGGTAAAACCAGAACTGGAGCTCACCCACCTTCTCCCAAACATGAAAGCGGAAGATATACTAGAGCACGCCAAGAGGGCAAAGGAAAGAGTAAAAAAGACCCTGGAAACAACTGCAACCCACAAATCGGTGACAAAGGACGACAAAATCACTATACAGAAGGAGACGAGTGACCTAGTCGCTATGACAACCGAACTAGTAGAAAGGCTTAAGGAAAGAGAAAAAGAAGGGATAGATAAAGAACCAAAGAAACAGAATAAAACACAGAATGTCAACAGCGGATTTGAAGAAAAGGCAGGGAGAAGGTTGGAGGATATATACTTACTACTAACGGAAATGAAACAGCAAAATGAGAGAAGCGTGACAGTACAAGAAGAAACTAGAGAAGAATTTGCAAAGAAAATGGAGAAGATAGAAGTAGAAATAAAGGAAGTAAAAGAAATGGAAAAGCCACAGAAGGCAACATACGCCAACGTCACAGAAGGACGGCTAAGGGCACCGCCAAAGACTCTCCACTCCCTTATCGTAGCGTCAACCGACGCGACCCTGACCAGCGACCAAGTCATGGAAGCTGTCAGGAAGACGGCTGACCAAAACGGGGATGGGGAGTGGATCAAAGTCCAAAAGGTGAGGAAGGCCAAAGACCAGAAGGTCATAATAGGATGTGAGAGCGAAAAAGAAGTGGAAAAACTACAGGAGAAATTGAGAAAGGAGGAAACACTGACAACAGAAAGGGCAAGGAACAAAAATCCGTTAGTAGTGGTAAAATTCGTGCGGGGGGACAAGAAGAAGGAACAGGTAGTGGAAGCTATCAGAAGAAGAATGGGAGACATAATAGAAAAGAAAAAAGAAATTAAGGAACAGATAGAGGCAATTTATGAAAAGCGTACGAGGAACCCACATGTGGCACACGTAGTCGTCAAAGTATCCCCCGTGATATGGCAGCAGCTGACAGAGTCGGGGTCTATCCAACTACAATGGGGCATCTCAAAAGTGGAGGATCAGACCCCGTTGATCCAGTGCTCCCGCTGCTTGGGCTACGGCCACATCAAGCAGGCCTGTCAGGAGCGGCTGGACAGCTGTAGCCACTGCGGGGGAGACCATCTGTACGACGCGTGCACGAAGAAACAAAGTCCCCCCAGCTGTGTTAACTGCAAAAGGGCCAACTTTGAAGACAGGGAGCACAATACCTTCAACTCTGTGTGCCCGATCAGAGCAAAATGGGACAAGTTGGCTCGGGCGAAAGTAGCCTATTGCTAAAGTTCTGGCACCGGCAACAACCAGTAAACAAATATGTTCGGTGATACAGGCCAACCTCCAACGCAGTAAGAACGCGACGTCAGAAGCACTGATAGAGATAGGGAAAAGGAAGGATAGCTTCGCTCTTCTCCAGGAGCCTTACATAGGAAACAAAGGAGTGATGGGTGACGTTGCGGGAGCGCGGATAGTCCAGGCTGCCTACGAGGTTGGGAAAAGCAACAAAGCCGCTATAATAATCAGTGACAATAACATTAAAGTGCTGCAATTTCCCAACCTCACAACAACCAATCTCGTAGCAGCAAAATTGACGACAGCAGACTGGACGATCGGCGTCATCTCGTATTACTTCGAGCCCGATATAGACATCGAACCCTATGTTAGGCTCCTGAGGAGGATGATAAAGGAACTTGATTGCAGGAAACTAATAATAGGAGGGGACGCGAACGCTTGGAGCGAATGGTGGGGTAGTGATAAAAGCGACGATAGGGGTGCGGAATTAGTGGGAATGTTCAACGAGCTGGGCTTAAATATATTAAATGAAGGGGACACCCCAACCTTTGATACCTGGCGAGGAGGTCGAAGGTATAAGAGCTCGGTAGACGTCACGTGCTGCTCGGAGGATTTGTTAGCTGAAGTAACCAACTGGAAAGTCGATACAAACCTTACCACCTCGGACCACAATGCAATAACATTTAGAATTAAGCTAGGGAAAGTCAAAGAAGTTACCAATACACGAACGACAAGGAAATACCAAACAAAAAAGGTAGATTGGAGCAATTTCAAAGATGAGTGTAAAACGGAATTTGAAAGACAGGAACTAAATAAAGAGGAAATAGACAAGATCAACAACGTAGAGGAATTAGAAGAGAAAATAGGGACTTATATCAAAATCATAGAAACAGTATGTGAAAATAAATTAAAGAAGAAGAAAGCTAAAAGAGAAGTGAAACTGCCATGGTGGTCCGAGGAACTGGAAGAAATGAAGAAGGAGAAGAACAGGAAGAAAAAAAGCATAGATTACGCGGCACCTAACCGCAAGGAATGGGTGGTAGAGCAGTACATGACGTCCAAATTAAAATATGAAGAAGCGATGAACAAGGCAAGGATAGATAGCTGGAAGGATTTTTGTGGCAAACAGGAACGGGAAACGATGTGGGAAGGAATTTACCGGGTGATAGGGAAGACGAAAAGCAGCTACGAAGATCTGCCCATAGCCAGGGACGGCATAAACACCAGCCCAAAGGAATCGGTGCGCATCATGGCAGAGAGTTTTTACCCGGAAGATACCGATTTGGGGGAGAACGAAGACCACAGAGAAGTGAGAAGAAGAGCAGCCAAAGCGAATGAGGGTAACCAAGATGAGCTTGAAGACCCTCCATTCGTGGAGGCTGAGCTTCTTCACGCACTAAGATCGTTCAACCCCAAAAAGGCTCCGGGTAATGATGGTTTCACGGCCGACATATGCGCAGCGGCCATCACAACGAATGTACCTTTGTCCCTGGCTATATATAACAAGTGTCTGGAGCTAGCACACTTCCCTAAACCTTGGAAGATTGCCACAATAATCCTTCTCAGGAAACCAAACAAGGATGACTATACGCACCCCAAATCGTACAGGCCAATAGGATTACTAGCTATTTTAGGGAAAATTTTAGAAAAACTTTTGTTAAGAAGAATAAAGTGGTACGTGTTGCCCGAACTAAACCCCTGCCAGTACGGGTTTGTGCCACAGCGCAGTACCGAGGATGCCCTCTATGACATGATCCAGCGGATCAAACATAATCTGGACGAGAAGAAGATTATGACCTTGATCTCGCTGGACATAGAGGGGGCCTTCGATAATGCGTGGTGGCCGCAGATAGTTTGTCAGCTAAAAGAAAAGAAGTGCCCGTTGAATCTGCGAAGGCTGGTGGACAGTTATCTTAGTGATAGGAGGGTAACGGTGAGATACGCGGGGGAAGAACACAGCAGAAATACAAACAAGGGTTGCGTCCAAGGTTCCATTGGCGGACCCTTGTTTTGGAATATAATTTTGGATCCCCTGCTCGACCAACTCACCGCTGCCAACGTCTATTGCCAAGCCTTCGCAGACGACATAGTTTTAATAATTGAGGGCAACACGACCAATGAGGTAGAGGGTAAGGCCAACGCTGCTCTCTCCCTTGTCCAGAAGTGGGGTGTGTCGAACAAGCTAAACTTCGCGCCACACAAAACCAAGGCAATGGTGATTACCCGCAAGCTGAAGTTCGACACACCCCGTCTGGAGATGGGGGGAATAGACATCGAGCTGGTGGAGGCCATGAAGATACTAGGCGTTCAGGTAGATAATAAATTGTTATTCAACCAGCACATTGCTTACGTTTGTAAGAAATCTATTGAGATATATAAAGGGATCTGCAGAGCGGCACGAGCTACCTGGGGACTGCATCCGGAGATAATCAAGACGATATACAAAGCGGTAATCGAACCGGTCATCCTCTACGCAGCCAGCGTATGGTCCAAGGAGGCACGGAAGGCGGTCTCCCGGAAAGCTCTCGACACTGTACAACGAGGCTTCGCGCAAAAAATAATCAAAGGTAACAAAACAGTTTCCCTTAACGCTGCCTTAGTGCTGTCGGGGCTGCTTCCGCTGGATCTCCGGATCCAAGAAGCATCCCTGCTTTTTGAGGCAAAGCGTGGGAAACCCCAGGCAGCACTAAGTGGCAGAAAGGTCGAACAGCGAGCCTCGTTCATGACTGACACCCACCCCAGCAGGATGCTAAATTCAAAATTCACTTGTTTGGAAAACGCGGAAGAGGATGGTAAACTGGCAGAAGGCTTAGTGAGGATCTATACAGATGGTAGCAAACTGGAGGGGAAAGTTGGAGCCGCCCTAACCTGTTGGGAAGGGCCGACTGAGACGTGTACCCGGAAGTTTAAGCTGGAGCCATACTGTACAGTCTTCCAAGCCGAGTTGTATGCCATCCTCCAAGCGACCGAAATTATAATTGGCAAAAAATTTAAGGAAACGGCCGTACTCAGCGATTCGAGGTCTGCCCTCCAGACGCTACTTGATCCGGACTCTTCACACCCAATCACGAAGGCAATTCAGGGTAACCTACAGTTCCTCAGAGACAACCACCAACTAGTCTCTCTATTTTGGATTAGGGCCCATGTCGGAGTAGGAGGGAATGAGAGGGCGGATCAACTGGCGAAGGAGGCAGCTCTCAAGCTGAAGAAAAGATCAGACTATGACTGCAGCCCCATCTCGTTCGTTAAACGCCACATCAGGGCGGAAACGATCGAGAAATGGGACTGCAGGTATAGATCCGAAAACACGGCCGAGACCACTAAGGTCTTCTTCCCTGATGGGGTGGCAGCTTACAGTGTGGTGAGGAAGATGTCCATCGGTCGATTGGTGTCGCAAATATTGACCGGTCACGGAGGATTCTGTGCATACCTGCACAGGTTTAAGCGCAGGGACAGCCCCTCCTGTATCTGCGATCCGGCAGCGACCGAGGACATCTTTCACATCACACTGGACTGTCCAATACACAGCGTCGATAGGTACAATCTGCAACAAAAAATTGACACCAAACTGAGCAAAGACACCTTAAAGCAAATAATGCAGAGTAAAAATGAAAGGATGTTATTTATTGAATATGCCAAAAAAGTGGCGGACATTGTAATTACAAGAAATAAAGATGACTAGGCACTGTAATCAAAGACCTATAAATTAAGGCAATAAATGCAAGAAAATGCAATAAATTATGTGTACTATAATCTAAGAAAAGCAAAAAGACTGTATTAGAAAGTAAGAAACATTGTTTAACAATAGTAAAAAGAAAAAGAGTAAATATATATAAAGTAAAGCTCTTAAAGCTGAGAAAAAAAGAATATAAAAGAGAAAAAAGGAAAAAAAGAATGGCAAAAAAAGGTCCTGCCAAAAAGCGGGGAGCAGTGAAAAAAAAAAAAAAAAAAAAAAAAAAAAAAAAAAAACCTAACCTAACCTAACCTAACCTAACCTAACCTAACCTAACCTAACCTAACCTAACCTAACCTAACCTAACCTAACCTAACCTAACCTAACCTAACCTAACCTAACCTAACCTAACCTAACCTAACCTAACCTAACCTAACCTAACCTAACCTAACCTAACCTAACCTAACCTAACCTAACCTAACCTAACCTAACCTAACCTAACCTAACCTAACCTAACCTAACCTAACCTAACCTAACCTAACCTAACCTAACCTAACCTAACCTAACCTAACCTAACCTAACCTAACCTAACCTAACCTAACCTAACCTAACCTAACCTAACCTAACCTAACCTAACCTAACCTAACCTAACCTAACCTAACCTAACCTAACCTAACCTAACCTAACCTAACCTAACCTAACCTAACCTAACCTAACCTAACCTAACCTAACCTAACCTAACCTAACCTAACCTAACCTAACCTAACCTAACCTAACCTAACCTAACCTAACCTAACCTAACCTAACCTAACCTAACCTAACCTAACCTAACCTAACCTAACCTAACCTAACCTAACCTAACCTAACCTAACCTAACCTAACCTAACCTAACCTAACCTAACCTAACCTAACCTAACCTAACCTAACCTAACCTAACCTAACCTAACCTAACCTAACCTAACCTAACCTAACCTAACCTAACCTAACCTAACCTAACCTAACCTAACCTAACCTAACCTAACCTAACCTAACCTAACCTAACCTAACCTAACCTAACCTAACCTAACCTAACCTAACCTAACCTAACCTAACCTAACCTAACCTAACCTAACCTAACCTAACCTAACCTAACCTAACCTAACCTAACCTAACCTAACCTAACCTAACCTAACCTAACCTAACCTAACCTAACCTAACCTAACCTAACCTAACCTAACCTAACCTAACCTAACCTTTTTTTTTTTTTTTTTTTTTTAACGGATGAAAAAATGCGTACTTATGCATACTCCGTCGCCTGGGAGAGCGACGGCAGTTATGTGGGACTCTCCCACGGAAGCCACCAGCGACTCAACGCCGGCAACACCGCTTTCCGCCTAGCCGATCCCCCACTCAGCCCCTGCGGGCTCAATGGGGGGCCGGAAGGGGGGGCCTACCCACTAAAAAAACACCCGCTGTGCACTCTGCCCACTATGTGCCAAGGCTACGGGAATCGCTTTCGCATTACTTCCGCGACCAAGGCAGTGAGTTGCTCGCTTTCGCAAGCCCACCACGGGATGCAGAAACTACTTCTGCCATCCCAAGGGATTTCTCCCAGCCACCAGGAAGCGCACAGCACAGATGCGCACTAACTAGTTCGGAGTCCATAAACCTCAGAGCGGGGCCTCCCAACCCACGCTCAGGACCCACTAATAGCGTACTGCCTGAAGGTCTCCGCATTCATGTAAACATGAACGCGTAACCCCTTACAGACCTCCGCATTCGATTGGAGACGTATGTACGTCTCAGAGCGTCCATCTCACAGAGACATTCGTACGCAGCAGGTTAGGTACTAGTGCCGTCTGCACGATCCCAGTCCCACTATATGCGAGCAGTCGTCTCTGAGAGACTTTCACTCCCCTCGCGCGTACTATCTTAATGGTTTCCGCCCCCATGTTAGACATAGAAGCGTACTCCCATTTAGATCTCCGCAATCGTTCGAGTTGTGAGTTTCCAAGGGAAAATAGTGCGCCACCTGCGCTTTCCCTCGGTCACTCGGGTGCGTACTACCCGGGTGGATACAGCAATCCTCACCGATCACTGAACCACCCAGGTTTCCACTGCCTCAGTGGGTTCAGTACTACATGCCCTCTGCACCTTCCTGAAACCCACTGAGTTTGAGCGGCCGCCTCCGAAAAGACATTCGCTCCCCTCTCGCGCGTACTATCTGAATGGTTTCCGCCCCCATGTTTGACACAGAAGCGTACTCCCACTTAGATCTCCGCAATCGTTCGAGTTGTGAGTTTCCAAGGGAAAATAGTGCGCCATCTGCGCTTTCCCTCGGTCACTCGGTTGCGTACTACCCGGGTGAATACAGCGATCCACACCGATCACTGAACCACCCAGGTTTCCACTGCCTCAGCGGGTTCAGTACTACATGCCCTCTGCACCTTCCTGAAACCCACTGAGTTTGAGCGGCCGCCTCCGAAGAGACATTCGCTCCCCTCTCACGCGTACTATCTGAAAGGTTTCCGTCTCCATGTAAACATAGAAACATAGTCCCTCTTAGACCTCCGCAATCGTTCAAAAGGGTTCTAGGGTATGCACCACCTGCGCTTTCCCCTAGACCCCAAGACGTACAACCTGAAAAGGCTTCCGTCTTCGACACGCTACGCTAGCCTGTAAGGCCCACAGTCTGCGAGCAATCATCTCCGAAGAGACATTCGCTCCCGTCTGGCGCGTACTATCTGAATGGTTTCCGCCCCCATGTAAAACATAGAAGCATACTCCCACTTAGATTTCCGCAATCGTTCGAGTTTCGAGTTTCCAAGGGAAAATAGTGCGCCACCTGCGCTTTCCCTCGGTCACTCATGTACGTACTACCCGAGTGGATACAGCAATCCTCACTGATCACTGAACCTCCCAGGTTTCCGCCACCCCGTGGGTTCAGTACTACGTGCCATCCGCACCTTCCTGAGACCCACAGAATTTGAGCGGCCGCCTCCGAAGAGACATTCGCTCCCGTCTCGCGCGTACTAACTCAAAGGTTTCCGTCTCTATGTAAACATAGACACGTAGTCCCTCTTAGATCTCCGCAATCGTTCAAAAGGGGTGCTAGGGAATGCACCACCTGCGCTTTCCCCTAGACCCAAAGACGTACAACCTGAAAAGGCTTCCGTCTTCGACACGCTAGCCTGTAAGGCCCACAGTCTGCGAGCAATCATCTCCGAAGAGACATTCGCTCCCGTCTGGCGCGTACTATCTAAAAGGTTTCCGTCTCCATGTAAACATAGACACGTAGTCCCTCTTAGACCTCGGCAATCGTTCAAAAGGGGGTTTAGAGGATGCGCCGCCTGCGCTTTCCTCTAGCCCCCAAGACGTATAACCTAAGAAGGCTTCCGTCTTCGACACGCTGGCCTGTAAGGCCCACGGTGTGCGAGCAATCATCTCCGAAGAGACATTCGCTCCCGTCTCGCGCGTACTATCTGAAAGGTTTCCGTCTCCATGTAAACATAGACACGTAGTCCCTTTCAGACCTCCGCAATCGTTCGAACGAGGTTCAGGGTAAGCGCCACCTGCGCTGTCCCCTGGTCCCTCGGTGTCGGATTATTAGCCGCCAGCTGTAAAAGAAGCTCATAAGAGTCTTTTACAATGACGCCCAGGGTGCACCGGCCCTCCCACTGTCGTTCCCAGTCCACGGATGAACGGGGACAAACAGTAGTCAGGCACACGAGGAGGTTATCCGACCAAGCACCCCAACCTAACCTAACCTAACCTAACCTAACCTAACCTAACCTAACCTAACCTAACCTTTTTTTTTTTTTTTTTTTTTTTTTTTTTTTTTTTGACCCGGGGAAAATGCCTTCGCATACCAACCCCGCGCGGGGAACACGGGGGTGGTTATGTGGTGTACTCCACTAAAAACCCCGGGGTGTTCCTTCCGCGCATTGGACGAGGACAATCGGGATCAGTGTAGCATTCACCGCGTCCCCGCCCTGCGTCAGTCCCTTCGGACTCCAACAATGGGACGCTGACGTCCCTACTACGGCGTGGCGCGCCGGAACACAGGCGCGCTCATCCACCACAGGGGGCCCTAAGTGGGTGACAGAGTTCCCCGCTCTGTCACCGGCCCCCACTTCTAGAAATCGGACTTACCCTGTCTCGGTGCCGCTTACTTATCTCACTTATGGGTTTCAGCATCAGCCTCCGCCCGGTTCGGCTGTGCGACTCTCGTCGCTGGCTTCGCTCTTCTTTTATGTGACTGGGGAGCTTTGCAGTTGGTACCCCCCAGGACATGGTCCGCTTTTTTGTTGGCTGCCGCACACAATACACAGCGCGGCGTGACCGAACATGACACTATCTTGTGCCCAGATTGCCCGCAGCGGAAACATAGGTCGCTGCGGTCGACAGTACTCGAGCATGCACTCTGGACGTGTCCTACTTCGAGACACTTATAACATCTCAGGGGTCTCGGCGGCAGAAGCCGAACCCCAGCCGAGACCCATCCCACCAACAACTTTTTGCCGCTCTCTAAAACTTTCTTCGCAGCAACCACAGGGCATTTTACGAACGCGGTTCCTAGCCCCCTACCAATTCGGCGAATATCGGAGCACTTCACCGCGTCCTTTGAGCATTCTCCAATTTTGGCGACGGCATCGACAATCTCAGCCGTCGACGCTGTATCATCCAGGCCCGTGATGCGGAGGTCTGCGCATTTGGATGGCCTGTGTATTTCCACCAGGTCGGGGTCGATTAGTTCCCTAAGTTTATCCGCCATTTTGTCGGCATTCTTGGCGCCATCAAGACCCGGTAACTCAATAATTCGGGCACCTGTCGCTGCTACTTTCATAGAAAGCCCGCCAGGAATGCCATACTCAGCAAAATCAATCTTGCCCTTCGCTTGCATCAGCGCCTGGACGTAAGTGGCACCTTCCTTCTCAGCTTCAGGCCGCAACTTAATGGTGACGGCGGCCGTTTGCGGAGGACGCAGCTTTTTAGCATTCGGCTGTTTAGGCTGCTTCTTCCTCTTTTCTTCCGGCTTCTTCGCTGAGGGAGCCGGAGCCTTGCTTTGTGCTTTGGCCGGCTTGGCCTTCCGATTTCTTACTTCTTGCCAGTCGTTCTCGCAGGGTGTCGAGGTTGGCGGCGCAGGATGTGCACCACTTTTAACTGGCGGAAGAACCGAAACATTTTCTGTATGCTTTTTAGCTCTTCTTTCCTTCTTTCTCTCCGCTTTTGTCTTCGGCTGACTGGCGGCATGGGCAGAACCCTTTGCAGCAGATGGAGTTGCCTTACGCGTCTTCTGCGGTGCAATAAGTGACGCAGGCACCGCAGGGTCAGCAGAAGACATTTCGGCTAAAGAAAATTCCGGCTCAGGAATCCCTTGATCAGCAGTGAGTGGCTGGGGCCGACATGGCTCCACCGACAATATGTCCTGCGATCCTCCGGTTGGTTTTCCACTCATGATTTCCCTCATTGCGGACAGCAAACGTTCCGTTTCTTGAGAAGAACCTCCACCGCCTGCGTTCAAGCAATTAGCGCAGGTAGTAGGCCCTTTCTTCTTCAGAATAGTCATCTCCCTTTTGAGAAGCTCGACTTCTACTCTCAGGTTGTCATTATCTCGCCGAGTTTCGAAGTAATCCGCCTGTAGCCGGGCAAAATCCGTCCGCATAGTTTTGCACTTTTCTTCCAGCTTCGCGAGTTCTTCATTTTCCGTCCGTTTCGGCACTTCCGATAATGCCTCTTTAATCTGCGCCGCTGCATCCTTCAGGGTTCGTACGAACGTTCCCTTAAGGTGGCCTGATCTACTTGCCACGTCCGTGATGACGTCTGCCGTTCCACAGAGCTTTTCGCAAACCTCAGACAAGGGCATGCTCTTCCAGTCGGCCGTTTTCCTGACCGGACTGGGGTCTTCGCGCGGTGGAAGGAGACGTCGCGCCTTCTCTATTATTTCCTTTTCTGCCTGGAGTTCCGTCTCAAGTCGTTCTTGAGCCCTACGGGCTGCAGATTCCGCCTGCCTGGCTCGTCCAACACCAATATATTCTCCTGTCGTTGGTGGTCGACCCCTGCCACGCTTAGATGGCGTCCCCGGTGTGGGGGTGGCGGGTTGATCCTTGTCCCCAGTTTCAGCAGGAGGATCTTCCTTCTCGAGTTCACCGTCGTCCGATTCCGGTGTTTCCGAACGCTGTCTCTTGCGCGTCACCAACTCTTTCGCTTCAGAGTCGAGTTCTTCGTCCGAGACTGTCACACCGGACGACCACGACGAACATCGACTCCTACTAGTCGCTCCCTTGGTAGCCTCTTTCGCAACGCGTGCGTGCAGTCGCGTAAGCCGTACCACCGGAGTTTTCTTCACCACCTTCTTTGGTCTTTTAAAACCATCATCAAAATCGCCGTCCATCTCGGACCCATCATCGAGAAAAGTTTCTGAGTCGTAAAATTCCATAATTGTTCCCACGAGTATGGGGGATAGGCAGTCCACCCGGGCAGTGCCCCCTGTACCCGGGTAAGCCTAGGATTCTCGAAGCAGGGGGTCGGCTGGTCCCCTGCTCCGTTGCCGCGTGATGACTGGACACCTTCCAGCCATTCACCCCCTCGCCGCACGACAAAAAGCTTGGGGTTAGGGATTTTTTTATTGAGGTTATCTCCTCGCGAGGACACCCAACTAAGGGCAGCCTCACCGGCCCTAAGACGTGACTAGGTCACCGGTTTTGCCGACGGTTGGCACTGAAGCCTGTCCGCTGATCGCGACCACCGAACCCGCCGCCCACGCTCGCACCGCCGCTACCCGGAATCTCCAGGACGCCGGCCGAGCCCGATCCAAGTCGCCGCTACCCAGAATACGTCTGGGACGCCGACTCGGAGCCCACACTATCCGCCGAAGCAGACAGGACCGTTAGGTCCCCGTCCGTAATTTTTTTTGAGAGGTTTTCTTCCTCGCAGCCCTCATCCATTTGGATGACGGCCCTCGCTCCCGCACCACGTACGGGGTTACGAGCGGATGACACTGGGACAGAACCAGCGCCATCCCCACCTCGCCAGACTATTCGCCACCACCGCAACAGAGCAGTGGCGCCCAGGGTGCACCACGAGGAGGTTGTCTGGCACGCACCCCAACCTAACCTAACCTAACCTAACCTAACCTAACCTAACCTAACCTAACCTAACCTAACCTAATCACCTTTGAAACTCAGCGACACTAAGCGACTCAGCAATATGATTCGAATATTAGATTACGCGAAGACGGATCAGGAGAGAGAAGCCGCACGCAAGGCTTCTGACCAAGCCTACGGTGACCTTTCGGAGGAACTCCAATACATCGACGAGCTCGAGGCCTTGGACCAAGCTGAATGCGAGGAAGAGGAGTTCCGACTCGTCGCTGGGGGAGATCCCTCGAAATGGAATGACAGGATGGTCGAGTTGCGATATAGAAACGTACAACAAATCAAGGACATGATGTATGGTGTAGCAGACACAATCGGAACTACCAGATATGGCCTTACTAAAGAGCAGAAGGATCGCATTATGAAGGTGTGTGACTTGGCGTACCATTCTTTGGAGTTAATGTGCAGGAGATCCAGATGGCCATCCAAAGAGGCATCGGTTCAGACAAAAGCCAACACACCGGATACTACCCCAACTACGAAGAAAACTAATCCCCCTGACACTACTTCGACCTCAACATCAACAGTGACTAATACCCAAGAACCAAAATTAGACTGTATCACACAAGCCATCGAGACACTCACTAATAAGATCGACTCACTGGAAAAGAAAATCAACAACCAAGAGAAGCAACAACTCCCAAAGAACACCCAAGCGGAAAAAAACAAAAAGAGCGGCACTTATGCGGCTGCTGCTGCGAAAAACACCAGTGTGGGCAAAACCAAAGAAACGCGTTTGCCCATACTGCCGTCCATAAGCAATAATGCCGTTATCTACGAAAATGAATTTTCGAGTTACGCGGGATTTAAGATAAAATTGATGCTATTTGATAAATAAACCAGCTATTTACAACTTTGAGGTATCATTGAAATGGTATTTGAGGGAACTTTACAATGCTTTTATTTTCACAAAGTAATATAAAACATTCATGGAAATATTTAAAAAAATATGTTTGCAATTAGTATTATTTTATTTATTTGTTCATAAAAACACCACTAAAATGTCGTTGACGTTATACTAGCGACATTTTAGCGTTTGATTTTAGATGTATTTTATTGTCTTGTAAAATACTAGACATCGCTTTATAATTGCTTTTCTAAAATGCCACTAAGTACCTTAACGGCATTTAAGCGAACTTTTGTTTTCTGGTCACAAGACATACCTACTTAACTTAAATGCTACTATAGTAATTTAGCGGCATTTAAGACAAGCTATTTAAGTGTCAATTTATCTAGTTGTTTTTGTAAATATTTTTTTTTATCTATTACAACGATAAATTGCAGTTAACTTTGAAACCTTTTTAGATAATGGCAATTTAGCTTAGTAAACATTTTATGATAACTGAGAGAATCCAACAAAATGTACTTAAGGATCAAAAATAAAACAGCTCTAACTTAAATACGGATTTGTTATTTATTAAACAATCAACATTATATTTTCAGGCGTTTTCTAAGAAAGGTAGGTAATGAAAATGAGAATAACTAAAACTATTTTTAACACTTTTTTATACCATTTTCTTTTTAGGTAGGTAGATAGATACACATAATTCAGCATTTTCATAACAAAAAAAAACTAATGCTAAGGTTTACAATATACACATTAAAAAATGTTAAAATATTTAAAAAATATAGAGACTTGCCTCATGCCTCATAAAAAATACTTCAAAATCAAACAAAAAAGTTAAAAACCTCTCCAAAATATAAACGTAAAAACTTAACTAACAATGATTAACTACTTTATTAAATAATAAAACCATTAGTCTTTCTTATTAACTAATAGGAACATTTTCAACTTATAGGTACCTAATTAAGTTGTTCAGATATCACAATAAAAATGTCAAATACTAACATAAGTATCAAGTGAGTTTTACCTATTACCTACTTATTACTTAAACAGTCTTAAAAATTCCGGAAAATCAGTCTTGACCATGCCTTTTCTTATTTCTACTATCACTTGTACTTTTTTCATTTTCATTGACGTCTATTGTAGGCAAATTTAGCCAAAATTGCTGTTTGTGTTTGGGTATTATGCTTGATAAGGTTTTGATGATTTCAGCTTTTCTTTTAGACTCTATGCATTTTGGTTTTGAGTGAAATTCCAGTTTCATAATACTTGGATTTTTTAGATATTTGTCATTTAAAAAGCGCAGCTCTGTGTACTCGTCCTCAAAATCATTTTTATACATAAGATCGTAACTGTTCCGAGTGAAGCAAACCTGTACCATATCTTTTAAGTATGCTCGTGGGTTTGAATTTTGAATTCTCCTATCCGATACATAATTTTGTATGTAAAAAAAATCTTCTGCTGTCATAGACTTTAGAGTCACTTTGGATTTGTTTATTGACGCCACTGCATCTTCAAAGTCAGTAAAATCATATAGTTTGTCTTTTTTCTTCATGGCAAGCTCTATTTGGTGATGCACTTGGTCACAGGACATAAATGTGTGTCCTGGTTCAAAATAGTACAGTATAATTTTTTCCGAGGCGATGACATCACTATTGACCAAATGAACAAAAAGTAACCAATTTTTATTTTGTGCGCTACAATTGTCTAACCAAATATGCAAGGTTTTGACGTCTCTATTACGAAGAAGAAAATGATAAAATGTAGACATAATATCATTTTGTTTCCTTCCGGCAATACCTTCATGCCATATGACCGTAAGTGGCTTCGATTCGATACTGATTTTGCCTAGTGGAGCAAATGTTTCGTTATATACCACAAGTCGATGACAAAATATTGCAGCTTTAAACATATCCAGTCTAGGCAACATAATGACCTTTTCTAAATCCGCACTGTAATATTTTGCTGAATTTCCTTGGACTTCCTCTTTGTGATTCTTGTAAAGCTTTCTTGCCATGTTATATTTTCTATGATGTTTTGCCCACTGCACGCAAATGGTACAATCTGGGTCAGTCGCCGTTTTTGCATCATGGGACGTTTCGTTTTTATGAAAGTTATAAGATTCGCATGTTTCGCATTCTTCATTTCCAAGACGAGTAAAACCTATATTCATTTTCTGTATGTGTTGCCTATAAAGTTCATACGAAATCGTTTTTTCTGGGTTTGTTTCACAAAAATGTTTATGCATTTGGACAATATTTAAGTCACTTGGTAAATATCGCCGCAGAGGTGCATGTTCGCGTCTGTAATGGTGGGCTTGTGGATGAAACGAATCAATATGTTGAGTCAGTAATTGTCGATCAAAAGCTGGTGTTTTCTGGTGTTTTCCTCGTTTATCGGTGGACTGGTCTGTGAAATTGCTATGTAAGATCCTGTCATTGGTTTTTTCGTAACCCAAAGTAGTCAAAAGAAATATTTTGCATACTTCTACTCTAGTGTCATCAAGTTTTTTAAGTGTAAATACCCTTTTTGGATTTCTTTTTGGTTCGCTGGTACTTTTTCTTTTTGGAATTGCTACTGAAGTGTGTGCTCTTATAAATGAATGCTGATGTTGCCACGACATGTTCCAGAACGTTATATTGATTGCTGCTCGATCTTCGTCGCTGAATAAAGAACTACATTTTTTCAGGCATTTTTCACCACATCCAGGTTTGACCATATGATTTAACATTCTAGTAATTTTAGCGTCACGTTTTCGCTGTTGAAGAGTAGAATTATATTTATTACGTTTTCGAACCGGTTGTGATGATTCAGACAATTGAACATCGATCGTATGTCTTCGCTTGCGAGGTGTTAACTTTTCAGAAAAAATATCGGTTTGAATGAAATCGAATGATTTTCTTCGATTTTGCGTATCTTTTGTGCACTTTTCTTCACATATGTCTGTTAATATTGGGTTTTCAATTCGCTTATCGTCTCTTTGCACCTGTGCTATTTTCTTAATTTTCTTTCCTTTTTCTGTATTTTTATCTTTTTTCTGATGCCTAACTGATTGTACTTTTGTCTTATCACTAGTTGTGATATTTTTTAAGTGTTGTTTAATTTTAAAATTTTTGGCTTTCTTTTCACAGGATAAATACTTGTTATGATTTTTACAATCTATGTAAGTGTCATCGTCTATGAAATGAGAATAACAAAGAAAACTAAGGCAATATCCACATGTGCTGAATATCTCTTCTTTACAATTAGCATATTGACATAAAGATGTGTGTTTATTGTCCGTATTTTTATAATCTTTCTTCTTGTTTGGCAAAGTTTTCAATTTAGGTAAACTACAGTTATTTGCATTGCAGTCATTTTCTTTACTTTCTTCTTTGTCGCTACAATGAGGATTATGTTTTTGACAACTCGAGGGTATTTTGTCAAAATGAACTAAACACAATAAACAATAACATTTTTCACAACAGCTTAAAACAGGTAACTTACAGTCTTCATATTCACAATGTTGTGAATAGTTAGCTTCCTTTGAAAATGCTTTTGCAGGGACAGATACATTATTATTGTCTGCTTTATCAGTTTCGTCGTCAGAATGATCACTACTACTTATGTTTTTATCTGGAATGTAATTTTTGTCTTTACAACTGTCATCTGATTCTGCATACGGATCTTCTAGTGTGTCATCAAGATTAATATTATTTTCGAAAATCACAGACAATGGAAGTTCTTCATTGCAGAATAAAAAATCCGCAGAAACCGGGTCCTCGTTAACACGTCCATTATCATTGAATCCCACGTTTACCAATTGACGTTTTTCATTTTGGCGTTGTTGTCTTTCCGGCGTAATATTCCTGTTTGGTTTAAATTTCCTCGTTTCGTCTGTCAACTCTGGAATTTTTTGAAAATTATACATCATATACATAGAACTCCTCATGGTACTGTATTCATTTTTATAATCGAAAATGCATGGATAGTCAATGAAATCATATGATCGGGAATAAATGCTGTTTATATTAGTACTTTTCATTTTTGGGGGTTTCTTCATTTTGTGCATAATAATGTCTTTTCTAGACATGATCTGAAAAAAATATACAACTTGTGAATCGTATCAGTGCTCATTAGTGTTGCTGAAATATCGATTATATCATATTAAATGTCATTCCATACAAATTGCAGCCGTTTGAATACGATATGAATTGTCAAATGAATACGATTACTTTACGCATCGCACCCTTGGACTGTACAAAATGTCTACCTACCAGAATAAGCTAAATACCTATTGCAAAATGAATAAATTACAGGAGCGAGTCCATTTTGGTTACAAAACGGTGACCGCACTATTTTAAAGATTCTATACCTACGCGAAAGAATCTTAGTTGAAATATTTAATAGTTATTATTTTTAAGTTATTTTTAAAGTGAGTTAAGCAAAAAGTTGTAAGGTAGTATGAAGTAGGTATTACTCTACTAGGTACTCTAGTGAATATTAAACGCAAACTACGTTCACTAGGATATTAGTAGGCACAGTATGAATTTTCGAGTAATCCTGCGCAAATCCTTATAAAACGACGCAAATTTATACTTACGTAATATTTGGCGCCGAAAAAATGCGCGGGAAGACGGCAGGTATGATGAAACGCACGTCCGTCCCGTTCGAGCTCCTGCGCCGGACTAAATCGATCACCGACGCCGGGCGGCGAGTCAAACTAAGTACTGCAGTTGACGGTATTTTAGTGTAGTAACGTGGGATAACCGCATTTTAGTTATGACTTCAATGCAAATATTTACAGTGTAAGTCAAATTTTGTCATTAAGCATGAGTGCACAAATTGTAAAATTCGAATAATGATTTGGCAAATAAATTACTAAATTGCCGTTAAGATCCTTTAATCGCATTCTAGTGTAACATTTTCATTTAACGGCATTGTAGTCTAGAGTTGTTATTTTACAAGTTTGACACTTTGTATAACTATAATACAGTAAATGTATTTTAATCGCGCTGTAGCTTACAAAAATCAGTTACCGGCAATCAAGTTATGCAATTGAGAAGAAAAATTATTTTTGACGGCATTTTAGCTATACAATTGTAGTTAGAGGCATTGTTGCTGTGTATGCATAGGAAAATCAGTCATATAACGGCAATTTGCTTTTAATTATCTCAGAAACTAAATAAGATAGGAAAATATGACTTAGATAGGTCGATAGAGAATCGTTTTTTGATTACGATGCCATCAAAAAGTGAAAATCGAGCAGATGTTGGTTAACGGCGTTTTAGCTTATGGACGGCAGCATAGCTCCGACAACACCCAAGACCAAGCCGGCAATCATAATATCTGGTAAAACTGAGGACTCCTCACATGAAAGAGTCCTCAAGGAATTTAGTCAAGCGATGAAATTCAGCACTTTGGACTTCGCCCCGGCTAGGATCCAACGGATTTCGCGAGGCAAGGTCCGAGTGGAGTTCGATGAGTCCCAACAACTGGACCGAACCATCACGAAGCTAAACACCAGCGTAGACATAAACATCACGGCGGAACCAGCAAAATTACTCAAGCCCATGGTCATCCTAAAAGGCATCCCGAAGGAAATAGACCACAATGTGTTGGTTGATTGCTTGCGCAATCAAAATACAACAATACGTGACTCTTGCGCCCCGGAAGATCTCGTTTTCAAGTTCACCAGGAAGAACAGAAAGGATGAGCTCTACAACGCTGTCTTCCTGACTACGCCTCGGGCATATACGGCCATCACCAAACTCCAGAAGGTAAACATAGACTACGTAAGAGTGCACGCAGAGGAGTTTTCGCCATTCATGCGGTGTTACAAGTGTCAGGAGTTCGGGCACTTAAGAAAACACTGCAAGAGCGGAGTAGAGATCTGCCCTGTGTGTACGGAAAACCACACACTGGAAGCATGCCCCGATAAGAATAACAAGAACAGGACTCAGTGCAACAACTGCAAAATTCACAATGAGCGTTTTAAAGCTAAAGGGGACATGAAACATAGAGCGGACTCCACCAACTGTCCTAGATATAGACACATGCTGATGAAAATTCAAGACCGGATTGATTACGGCTCCAAATGAAGATCAGATCTATTTTCCATCATCCCGAATTATTGTTAAGGTTTTGATCACATTTATTGTGACTGCCTACCCCCTTAAGGATTTCCATTCTTTTGTTGTATCAGGGTTAGTATCAAATAGCTGCGCTGATACAACTATTTTACATCGATGTCTTTTTTATAACACATAAGTTGAAACAATAAAGATTAATAAAAAAAAAAAAAAAAAAAAAAAAAAAAAAAAACCTAACCTAACCTAACCTAACCTAACCTAACCGAGCTCATTTTGAAACCCACAAAGTGAACTTACCGCCTTGAGAATTTTTTCGCACCTTCGTGGATTTTTTCTGAACCCCCCATTTTTTATTCGACGCATATCCCCTGGGTACTTTCGGAGAAATAAATTCAAAACCGAATTTTCATACTTGGGAAATCGTTTTGTTCCGAGGGACATTGCGCGTTGATGTCTTTTGTATCAAAACGAGGACCTTAGGTGGACTTTTTGGCTTTGAAATTTATTTGATAAATTCATAACTTCTATAATACTTGACCAATTTAGATTCTGTTTTCAGTTTTAGATTTGAACGCCCTTAAGGCACATTCCTACATCATTATCTTTTTCATTTTCTCACTTTTCCAAAAGTTATTAAAGTTTTTCCAATTTTTTGCTTTAAAAACATTAAAAATCGGCCATTATTTGTTTATTTCATCATCATCATCATCATCATCATCATCATCATCATCATCATCATCATCATCATCATCATCATCATCATCATCATCATCATCATCATCATCATCATCATCATCATCATCATCATCATCATCATTAAATTTTGTTAGGTTAAGTTTTGTTAGGTTAACTGTTGTTAGGTTAAGTTGTTTTAGGTTAAGTTTTGTTAGGTTAAGTTTTGTATGGTTAAATTCTGTTAGATTAAGTTTTGTTAGGTTAAGTTTTGTTAGGTTAAGTTTTGTTAGGTTAAGTTTTGTTAGGTTACATTTTGTTATGTTAAATTTTGTTTGGTTAAATTTTGTTAGGTTAAGTTTTGTTATGTTAAGTTTTGTTAGGTTTAGTTTTGTATGGTTAAATTCTGTTAGGTTAAGTTTTGTTAGGTTAAGTTTTGTTAGGTTAAGTTTTGTTAGGTTAAGTTTTGTTAGGTTAAGTTTTGTTAGGTTACATTTTGTTATGTTAAATTTTGTTTGGTTAAATTTTGTTAGGTTAAGTTTTGTTATGTTAAGTTTTGTTAGGTTTAGTTTTGTTGGGTTAAGTTTTGTTAGGCTAGGTTAGGTTACGTTATTTTGTCACCGCTCCCTAGACACGAGGTCGACATCTTTTTATATCAAAACAATCAAAAGCAGTCCTTTACAATTACAAGCATTTGTGATTGTCGATGAACCTGTGATGTCAAACAACACAAACCGTGAGCGGGAGACCTTGTATAGAGAAGAACCGGCAAGAAACGGGGCTGCTGTTTTCTCCGTTTTATTTCATACAGAGTCGTCAAATTGAAAAGTGATGTTAACATAAAACATATGTTTGCACAATTAATTGTAACAGACTTTAGCAATTAAGTTTCACTAATGCTATTTATTCCAATAATAGGTAATATCTATCTATCTATCTATCTATCTATCTATCTATCTATCTATCTATCTATCTATCTATCTATCTATCTATCTATCTATCTATCTATCTATCTATCTATCTATCTATCTATCTATCTATCTATCTATCTATCTATCTATCTATCTATCTATCTATCTATCTATCTATCTATCTATCTATCTATCTATCTATCTATCTATCTATCTATCTATCTATCTATCTATCTATCTATCTATCTATCTATCTATCTATCTATCTATCTATCTATCTATCTATCTATCTATCTATCTATCTATCTATCTATCTATCTATCTATCTATCTATCTATCTATCTATCTATCTATCTATCTATCTATCTATCTATCTATCTATCTATCTATCTATCTATCTATCTATCTATCTATCTATCTATCTATCTATCTATCTATCTATCTATCTATCTATCTATCTATCTATCTATCTATCTATCTATCTATCTATCTATCTATCTATCTATCTATCTATCTATCTATCTATCTATCTATCTATCTATCTATCTATCTATCTATCTATCTATCTATCTATCTATCTATCTATCTATCTATCTATCTATCTATCTATCTATCTATCTATCTATCTATCTATCTATCTATCTATCTATCTATCTATCTATCTATCTATCTATCTATCTATCTATCTATCTATCTATCTATCTATCTATCTATCTATCTATCTATCTATCTATCTATCTATCTATCTATCTATCTATCTATCTATCTATCTATCTATCTATCTATCTATCTATCTATCTATCTATCTATCTATCTATCTATCTATCTATCTATCTATCTATCTATCTATCTATCTATCTATCTATCTATCTATCTATCTATCTATCTATCTATCTATCTATCTATCTATCTATCTATCTATCTATCTATCTATCTATCTATCTATCTATCTATCTATCTATCTATCTATCTATCTATCTATCTATCTATCTATCTATCTATCTATCTATCTATCTATCTATCTATCTATCTATCTATCTATCTATCTATCTATCTATCTATCTATCTATCTATCTATCTATCTATCTATCTATCTATCTATCTATCTATCTATCTATCTATCTATCTATCTATCTATCTATCTATCTATCTATCTATCTATCTATCTATCTATCTATCTATCTATCTATCTATCTATCTATCTATCTATCTATCTATCTATCTATCTATCTATCTATCTATCTATCTATCTATCTATCTATCTATCTATCTATCTATCTATCTATCTATCTATCTATCTATCTATCTATCTATCTATCTATCTATCTATCTATCTATCTATCTATCTATCTATCTATCTATCTATCTATCTATCTATCTATCTATCTATCTATCTATCTATCTATCTATCTATCTATCTATCTATCTATCTATCTATCTATCTATCTATCTATCTATCTATCTATCTATCTATCTATCTATCTATCTATCTATCTATCTATCTATCTATCTATCTATCTATCTATCTATCTATCTATCTATCTATCTATCTATCTATCTATCTATCTATCTATCTATCTATCTATCTATCTATCTATCTATCTATCTATCTATCTATCTATCTATCTATCTATCTATCTATCTATCTATCTATCTATCTATCTATCTATCTATCTATCTATCTATCTATCTATCTATCTATCTATCTATCTATCTATCTATCTATCTATCTATCTATCTATCTATCTATCTATCTATCTATCTATCTATCTATCTATCTATCTATCTATCTATCTATCTATCTATCTATCTATCTATCTATCTATCTATCTATCTATCTATCTATCTATCTATCTATCTATCTATCTATCTATCTATCTATCTATCTATCTATCTATCTATCTATCTATCTATCTATCTATCTATCTATCTATCTATCTATCTATCTATCTATCTATCTATCTATCTATCTATCTATCTATCTATCTATCTATCTATCTATCCGGAACGGAACGGAACGGAACGGAACGGAACGGAACGGAACGGAACGGAACGGAACGGAACGGAACGGAACGGAACGGAACGGAACGGAACGGAACGGAACGGAACGGAACGGAACGGAACGGAACGGAACGGAACGGAACGGAACGGAACGGAACGGAACGGAACGGAACGGAACGGAACGGAACGGAACGGAACGGAACGGAACGGAACGGAACGGAACGGAACGGAACGGAACGGAACGGAACGGAACGGAACGGAACGGAACGGAACGGAACGGAACGGAACGGAACGGAACGGAACGGAACGGAACGGAACGGAACGGAACGGAACGGAACGGAACGGAACGGAACGGAACGGAACGGAACGGAACGGAACGGAACGGAACGGAACGGAACGGAACGGAACGGAACGGAACGGAACGGAACGGAACGGAACGGAACGGAACGGAACGGAACGGAACGGAACGGAACGGAACGGAACGGAACGGAACGGAACGGAACGGAACGGAACGGAACGGAACGGAACGGAACGGAACGGAACGGAACGGAACGGAACGGAACGGAACGGAACGGAACGGAACGGAACGGAACGGAACGGAACGGAACGGAACGGAACGGAACGGAACGGAACGGAACGGAACGGAACGGAACGGAACGGAACGGAACGGAACGGAACGGAACGGAACGGAACGGAACGGAACGGAACGGAACGGAACGGAACGGAACGGAACGGAACGGAACGGAACGGAACGGAACGGAACGGAACGGAACGGAACGGAACGGAACGGAACGGAACGGAACGGAACGGAACGGAACGGAACGGAACGGAACGGAACGGAACGGAACGGAACGGAACGGAACGGAACGGAACGGAACGGAACGGAACGGAACGGAACGGAACGGAACGGAACGGAACGGAACGGAACGGAACGGAACGGAACGGAACGGAACGGAACGGAACGGAACGGAACGGAACGGAACGGAACGGAACGGAACGGAACGGAACGGAACGGAACGGAACGGAACGGAACGGAACGGAACGGAACGGAACGGAACGGAACGGAACGGAACGGAACGGAACGGAACGGAACGGAACGGAACGGAACGGAACGGAACGGAACGGAACGGAACGGAACGGAACGGAACGGAACGGAACGGAACGGAACGGAACGGAACGGAACGGAACGGAACGGAACGGAACGGAACGGAACGGAACGGAACGGAACGGAACGGAACGGAACGGAACGGAACGGAACGGAACGGAACGGAACGGAACGGAACGGAACGGAACGGAACGGAACGGAACGGAACGGAACGGAACGGAACGGAACGGAACGGAACGGAACGGAACGGAACGGAACGGAACGGAACGGAACGGAACGGAACGGAACGGAACGGAACGGAACGGAACGGAACGGAACGGAACGGAACGGAACGGAACGGAACGGAACGGAACGGAACGGAACGGAACGGAACGGAACGGAACGGAACGGAACGGAACGGAACGGAACGGAACGGAACGGAACGGAACGGAACGGAACGGAACGGAACGGAACGGAACGGAACGGAACGGAACGGAACGGAACGGAACGGAACGGAACGGAACGGAACGGAACGGAACGGAACGGAACGGAACGGAACGGAACGGAACGGAACGGAACGGAACGGAACGGAACGGAACGGAACGGAACGGAACGGAACGGAACGGAACGGAACGGAACGGAACGGAACGGAACGGAACGGAACGGAACGGAACGGAACGGAACGGAACGGAACGGAACGGAACGGAACGGAACGGAACGGAACGGAACGGAACGGAACGGAACGGAACGGAACGGAACGGAACGGAACGGAACGGAACGGAACGGAACGGAACGGAACGGAACGGAACGGAACGGAACGGAACGGAACGGAACGGAACGGAACGGAACGGAACGGAACGGAACGGAACGGAACGGAACGGAACGGAACGGAACGGAACGGAACGGAACGGAACGGAACGGAACGGAACGGAACGGAACGGAACGGAACGGAACGGAACGGAACGGAACGGAACGGAACGGAACGGAACGGAACGGAACGGAACGGAACGGAACGGAACGGAACGGAACGGAACGGAACGGAACGGAACGGAACGGAACGGAACGGAACGGAACGGAACGGAACGGAACGGAACGGAACGGAACGGAACGGAACGGAACGGAACGGAACGGAACGGAACGGAACGGAACGGAACGGAACGGAACGGAACGGAACGGAACGGAACGGAACGGAACGGAACGGAACGGAACGGAACGGAACGGAACGGAACGGAACGGAACGGAACGGAACGGAACGGAACGGAACGGAACGGAACGGAACGGAACGGAACGGAACGGAACGGAACGGAACGGAACGGAACGGAACGGAACGGAACGGAACGGAACGGAACGGAACGGAACGGAACGGAACGGAACGGAACGGAACGGAACGGAACGGAACGGAACGGAACGGAACGGAACGGAACGGAACGGAACGGAACGGAACGGAACGGAACGGAACGGAACGGAACGGAACGGAACGGAACGGAACGGAACGGAACGGAACGGAACGGAACGGAACGGAACGGAACGGAACGGAACGGAACGGAACGGAACGGAACGGAACGGAACGGAACGGAACGGAACGGAACGGAACGGAACGGAACGGAACGGAACGGAACGGAACGGAACGGAACGGAACGGAACGGAACGGAACGGAACGGAACGGAACGGAACGGAACGGAACGGAACGGAACGGAACGGAACGGAACGGAACGGAACGGAACGGAACGGAACGGAACGGAACGGAACGGAACGGAACGGAACGGAACGGAACGGAACGGAACGGAACGGAACGGAACGGAACGGAACGGAACGGAACGGAACGGAACGGAACGGAACGGAACGGAACGGAACGGAACGGAACGGAACGGAACGGAACGGAACGGAACGGAACGGAACGGAACGGAACGGAACGGAACGGAACGGAACGGAACGGAACGGAACGGAACGGAACGGAACGGAACGGAACGGAACGGAACGGAACGGAACGGAACGGAACGGAACGGAACGGAACGGAACGGAACGGAACGGAACGGAACGGAACGGAACGGAACGGAACGGAACGGAACGGAACGGAACGGAACGGAACGGAACGGAACGGAACGGAACGGAACGGAACGGAACGGAACGGAACGGAACGGAACGGAACGGAACGGAACGGAACGGAACGGAACGGAACGGAACGGAACGGAACGGAACGGAACGGAACGGAACGGAACGGAACGGAACGGAACGGAACGGAACGGAACGGAACGGAACGGAACGGAACGGAACGGAACGGAACGGAACGGAACGGAACGGAACGGAACGGAACGGAACGGAACGGAACGGAACGGAACGGAACGGAACGGAACGGAACGGAACGGAACGGAACGGAACGGAACGGAACGGAACGGAACGGAACGGAACGGAACGGAACGGAACGGAACGGAACGGAACGGAACGGAACGGAACGGAACGGAACGGAACGGAACGGAACGGAAAAGGAACCCCTCGAGTGCTTCCAAAAGTTTTATTTTCAAGGCTTGATATATCGCATGCAGTAGCTCCCCAAGGTTTCTGAAAGATGTTTGCAAGTGATTCGCGCTAGGGATGATTTTCGTAAAAGGAACCCCTCGAGTGCTTTCAAAAGTTTTATTTTCAAGGCTTGATATATCGCATGCAGTAGCTCCCTAAGGTTTCTGAAAGATGTGTGCAAGTGATTCGCGCTAGGGATGAGTTTCGTAAAAGGAACCCCTCGAGCGCTTCCAAAAGTTTTATTTTCAAGGCTTGATATATCGTATGCAGTAGCTCCCGAAGGTTTCTGAAAGATGTGTGCAGGTGATTCGCGCTAGAGATGAGTTTCGTAAAAGGAACCCTTCGAGTACTTCCAAAAGTTTTATTTTCAAGGCTTGATATATCGCATGCAGTAGCTCCTTAAGGTTTCTAAAAGATGTGTGCAAGTGATTCGCGCTAGGGATGAGTGTCGTAAAAAGAACCCCTCGAGTGCTTCCAAAAGTTTT
The DNA here is from genome assembly GCA_963556745.1 of Catoptria pinella. NCBI lineage: Eukaryota > Metazoa > Arthropoda > Insecta > Lepidoptera > Crambidae > Catoptria > Catoptria pinella. The sequence goes on from OY750762.1 coordinate 147,971, forward strand.
ATTTTCAAGGCTTGATATATCGCATGCAGTAGCTCCCCAAGGTTTCTGAAAGATGTGTGCAGGTGATTCACGCTAGAGATGAGTTTCGTTAAAGGAACCCTTCGAGTACTTCCAAAAGTTTTATTTTCAAGGCTTGATATATCGCATGTAGTAGTTCCCTAAGGTTTCTGAAAGAAGTGTGCAAGTGATTCGCGCTAGGGATGATTTTCGTAAAAGGAACCCCTCGAGTGCTTTCAAAAGTTTTATTTTCAAGGCTTGATATATCGCATGCAGTAGCTCCCTAAGGTTTCTGAAAGATGTGTGCAAGTGATTCGCGCTAGGGATGAGTTTCGTAAAAGGAACCCCTCGAGTGCTTCCAAAAGTTTTATTTTCAAGGCTTGATATATCGCATGCAGTAGCTCCCCGAGGTTTCTGAAAGATGTGTGCAAGTGATTCGCGCTAGGGATGAGTTTCGTAAAAGGAACCCCTCGAGTGCTTCCAAAAGTTTTATTTTCGCATGCAGTAGCTCCCCAAGGTTCCTGAAAGATGTGTGCAAGTGATTCGCACTAGGGATGAGTTTCGTAAAAGGAACCCCTCGAGTGCTTCCAAAAGTTTTATTTTCAAGGCTTGATATATCGCATGCAGTAGCTCCCCAAGGTTTCTGAAAGATGTGTGCAGGTGATTCGCGCTAGAGATGAGTTTCGTAAAAGGAACCCTTCGAGTACTTCCAAAAGTTTTATTTTCAAGGCTTGATATATCGCATGTAGTAGCTCCCTAAGGTTTCTGAAAGAAGTGTGCAAGTGATTCACGCTAGGGATGTGTTTCGTAAAAGGAACCCCTCGAGTGCTTCCAAAAGTTTTATTTTCAATGCTTGATATATCGCATGCAGTAGCTCCCCAAGGTTTCTGAAAGATGTGTGCAAGTGATTCGCGCTAGGGATGATTTTCGTAAAAGGAACCCCTCGAGTGCTTTCAAAAGTTTTATTTTCAAGGCTTGATATATCGCATGCAGTAGCTCTTCATGGTTCCTGAAAGATGTGTGCAAGTGATTCGCGCTAGGGATGAGTTTCGTAAAAGGAACCCCTCGAGTGCTTCCAAAAGTTTTATTTTCAAGTCTTGATATATCGCATGCAGTAGCTCCCCAAAGTTTCTAAAAGATGTGTGCAAGTGATTCGCGTTAGGGTTGTGTTTCGTAAAGGGAACCCCTCGAGTGCTTCCAAAAGTTTTATTTTCAAGGCTTGATATATCGTATGCAGTATCTCCCCAAGGTTTCTGAAAGATGTGTGCAGGTGATTTGCGCTAGAGATGAGTTTAGTAAAAGGAACCCCTCGAGTACTTCCAAAAGTTTTATTTTCAAGGCTTGATATATCGCATGTAGTAGCTCCTCAAGGTTTCTAAAATATGTGTGCAAGTGATTCGCGCTAGGGATGTGTTTCGTAAAAGGAACCCCTCGAGTGCTTCCAAAAGTTTTATTTTCAAGGCTTGATATATCGTATGCAGTATCTCCTTAAGGTTTCTGAAAGATGTGTGCAGGTGATTCGCGCTAGAGATGAGTTTCGTAAAAGGAACCCTTCGAGTACTTCCAAAAGTTTTATTTTCAAGGCTTGATATATCGCATGTAGTAGCTCCTCAAGGTTTCTAAAAGATATGTGCAAGTGATTCGCGCTAGGGATGTGTTTCGTAAAGGGAACCCCTCGAGTGCTTCCAAAAGTTTTATTTTCAAGGCTTGATATATCGTATGCAGTAGCTCCCCAAGGTTTCTGAAAGATGTGTGCAGGTGATTCGCGCTAGAGATGAGTTTCGTAAAAGGAACCCCTCGAGTACTTCCAAAAGTTTAATTTCAAGGCTTGATATATCGCATGTAGTAGCTCCCTAAGGTTTCTGAAAGAAGTGAAGTTTTCAAGAAGTTTTCATAAACGACATTTCTGAAAAAATACGCTTTAGCAAATACTCAATTTTCGCTGATGATCTGAAATTGTATAGGCCTATAAGGAACCAGGAGGATATACATCTCTTGCAAAGGGATCTTGACTCGATACAAAAGTGGTGTCATCTTAACAATATGGTATTGAACGCAGGTAAATGCCAGTTTATTAAATTTACAAAAAATAAAATAGTACAACCTTCCGTATACACCATCGGCTCGACACAACTTACCCAAGTCCATACTATTCGGGACCTGGGTATTTTATTTGACGAAAAGCTTTCATTCGTTGAACATATCAATAGCACCATTAACAAAGCTTGGAAAATGTTAGGCTTTTTAAAGCGAAATTGCAGGAGTTTTCACAACACTAAAGCAATTTCGTGCCTGTATAATTCCCTGGTGCGCTCAGTATTGGAATATGGCTCATCTGTCTGGAATCCACAATACAATACACATAATAACAGAATAGAACGTGTCCAGCGCAACTTCACTAAATTTTTAGCATACAAAGGCCGTAATTGTCCATATCGCGCGAGTTATCAAAAACGTCTTGAGCACTTAAAGATGGACACTTTGGAGAAAAGGAGAAAATGTTCTGACATCTTAATGCTTCATAAGCTTATGAATGGAAACATTGTGGCACCTGACTTACTAGCCGAAATTAACTTCATAGTACCAAGGAGGATCCCCCGTCAACCCATTACAAAGCTTTTCGCAAAAGCAGTATATCGTACTAAATTAGTAGCACCCTTAAATCGTCTCATGCAGGCCTGTAATGGGATCTCTGATGACATTGACATCTACCGCCATTCTTCCAGTGCATTGAAAAACATCTTAAGGTCGAACTCATTCAAAGGTAGTCCCTAATAACATTTTGTAATTGTTTAAGTTATTATTATAATTTTCATTTTATAATCCTTTTATGCGGCTGGTGTTGTTTGCATTTTAGTTCAAAATTTTCTATGTATTTTGCATTTTTAATGTAGAAAGTACTTAATTTAATATTATTTTCTCTAAGCACTTTGCTTTTACCATTGTTTAAATTTTGAGTGTTGTATACGCCTGTAAAAACAGTTCACACAGTCTCATAAGTTATGCAGTCTTTAATCTATAAATGTAATGTGATATTGTTGATGGTGTATCAAATAAATAAATAAATAAATAAGTGTGCAAGTGATTCACGCTAGGGATGTGTTTCGTAAAAGGAACCCCTCGAGTGCTTCCAAAAGTTTTATTTTCAAGGCTTGATATATCGTATGCAGTAGGTCCCCAAGGTTTCTGAAAGATGTGTGCAGGTGGTTCGCGCTAGAGATGAGTTTCGTAAAAGGAACCCCTCGAGTACTTCCAAAAGTTTTATTTTCAAGGCTTGATATATCGCATGCAGTAGCTCCCCGAGGTTTCTGAAAGATGTGTGCAAGTGATTCGCGCTAGGGATGAGTTTCGTAAAAGGAACCCCTCGAGTGCTTCCAAAAGTTTTATTTTCAAGGCTTGATATATCGCATGCAGTAGCTCCCCAAGGTTCCTGAAAGATGTGTGCAAGTGATTCACGCTAGGGATGAGTTTCGTAAAAGGAACCCCTCGAGTGCTTCCAAAAGTTTTATTTTCAAGGCTTGATATATCGCATGCAGTAGCTCCCTAAGGTTTCTGAAAGAAGTGTGCAAGTGATTCACGCTAGGGATGTGTTTCGTAAAAGGAACCCCTCGAGTGCTTCCAAGTTTTATTTTCAAGGCTTGATATATCGTATGCAGTAGGTCCCCAAGGTTTCTGAAAGATGTGTGCAGGTGGTTTGCGCTAGAGATGAGTTTCGTAAAAGGAACCCCTCGAGTGCTTCCAAAAGTTTTATTTTCAAGGCTTGATATATCGCATGCAGTAGCTCCCCAAGGTTTCTGAAAGATGTGTGCAAGTGATTCGCGCTAGGGATGAGTTTCGTAAAAGGAACCCCTCGAGTGCTTCCAAAAGTTTTATTTTCAAGGCTTGATATATCGCATGCAGTAGCTCCCCAAGGTTCCTGAAAGATGTGTGCAAGTGATTCGCGCTAGGGATGAGTTTCGTAAAAGGAACCCCTCGAGTACTTCCAAAAGTTTTATTTTCAAGGCTTGATATATCGCATGCAGTAGCTCCCTAAGGTTTCTGAAAGAAGTGTGCAAGTGATTCACGCTAGGGATGTGTTTCGTAAAAGGAACCCCTCGAGTGCTTCCAAAAGTTTTATTTTCAAGGCTTTATATATCGTATGCAGTAGCTCCCCAAGGTTTCTGAAAGATGTGTGCTGGTGATTCGCGCTAGAGATGAGTTTCGTAAAAGGAACCCCTCGAGTACCTACTTCCAAAAGTTTTATTTTCAAGGCTTGATATATCGCATGCAGTAGCTCCCTAAGGTTTCTGTTACCGATGAGGGGACAGTTCGAACTTTATTCACCTCCTTAATGTTTTATCTGTCCCCCTATCGGTATTAGGGGGACAGATCAAACTTTTTTATTCCTGTTTGTCCCCCATAGAATTAAATATATCAAATAATTATTATTTATATTTTATTATTTTTATTTATGTTCTTAAAAGTAATGCAACCTTTTATCAAATAAAAGACAAAATGGTTTAGGTTTACAATCACCTTTATTATATAAATTATAAATATTTCTTTTATTTCTCTAATAATAAATTATCAGTCTCATAAACGAAAGGTACATATTACACAATCAGTCTTATTAAGATACAAATATCCATATTTAAACTTACTATTATAACATCACGAATATATCAATCGACATAAAACCTTGCCTTAAATATAAATCACAGTAGATATTGTATTAAAATCAGTCTTCTGATTTGACTTCTTACCTAGTTACTACAAATGAAACCTGTGCTAGTGTTGCTTCATGGGATGGATGAGCGAGTAAAGCGGCGTTTATGATGCTGTCTTTACAGGCTTGGAATGCATCGGTGGCGGCTTCAGTCCAATTGATTATTGTTTTGTCTTTCTTTTTGACGTTGTGTAGGTACGCGTTAAGTGGGGCTTGAATGGATGCGGCGTTTGGAATATGATCGCGGTAGAAATTGATCATACCGAGAAATCTTCGTAATTCTTCGATGTTTGTTGGTTTTGGATAATCGGTGATCGTGCTGATTTTGTGCTGTGGCGGTTTGATTCCTTCACTTGAAACGGTGTAGCCGAGGAATATTACTTCTTCCTTGCCGGAGTTACATTTTGTCGGGTTGATTGTGATACCGTTATCTTCGAGTCGTTTGAGTACGGTGCGGAGGTGCTCGCGGTGTTGAGCTGGGGTCTCCGAAGCAATGAGCAGATCGTCTATGAATGGAAATACGTAGTTGAGGCCTCTGAGTACTTCGTGAATGTATCTTTGAAATGTTTGTCCTGCGTTCTTGAGTCCCGGGCACATGCGCGGGAATTCAAATAGGCCCATTGGTGTGATGATGGCTGTTTTCTCGATATCTTCGTCTCTGACGGAAAGTTGTTGATATGCTCGGTTGAGGTCTATTGTAGAAAATATGGTTTTTCCTGCTAGATGATGCGTGAAATCCTTGACCCGTGGAACTGTATAGCGATCTGGTTTAGTGATGGAGTTTAGGCGGCGGTAGTCACCACACACTCGGATGTCTCCGTTTTTTTTAGGGACGATGTGGAGCGGTGATGACCACGGGCTCTTGCTGGGTCTGCACAGGCCTTGCTGTATCATGTTTTCGAACTCTTTCTTGACTGTTTCATACAGGTGAGGAGGGATTGGTCTTGCGCGACAGTGTAGTGGTGGGCCGGAAGTTTCTATGTGGTGCTCGACGTTGATCTTGGGGTTGAGTTGCATCGCGGTCAGTCTTGTGGTGCCGGGGAATTCCTCCAGAATATCGTGGTAAGACTTTGTGATGTCAATACTACGTATAGTGGGTATGTTTGCGGTGCAGATCGGAGCGTTGATCTGTAGGCAGGTAATTCCGTCGATGAGTTTTCTGTTTTTCAGGTCTACGATGAGTTGGTGGTGCTTCAAAAAATCGGCTCCCAGGATTGGTTTCGAGACGTCGGCGACGATAAACTTCCATTTGTATGGGCGACGGAGGTTGAGGTCGAGTTCAAGAGTTTTCTCGCCATAAGTAGGTATTATAGTGTTGTTTGCGGCGTAAAGTTGGAATGGCAGTGGCTTCGTAGGTTGGCCTTTTGTTCGAGGTAGCACGGAAACGTTGGCTCCGGTGTCGACCAGGAATCGAAGATTGGTTTTTCTGTTAGTTACAAACAAGCGGTATGAATTTTCGGGAACGCCGGTTTCCGCCTCTGCCAACGTTCGTTTTAGTTTTCCGGGGCCTTGTATGAGCATGGCGTAGTGCATCGTCTCGCTTGAGCTCCAAACCGGCGGTGATAGTAGCAGTACGGTGATGGGGACGGTGAATCTTGCGAGCGGCGTCTTTGCGGTGATGGTGAAGGTGAATATCGTGCTCGGGAACGGCTTCGCTGACGCCATTGTGTACGCGGAAGATGCGTTGCGTAACGGTGGAAACCTTGGCGGTCTTTAAGCTCGGCGATTTCCAGTTGTAATTTTCTTATTCCGTCGATTAAGAACTTCATGTCATCTTGACGTTGCGGTGTGCCTTGCAGCGGTGGGTTTGAATCTTGGGACATTTGAGATTCGGGAAGGTATTCTTCTTGGTGTTCGTGAAAAGGGTCACCACTTTGCCGGTCACAGGTACTTGGCAATTTGAACTACCTATCAGAAGGTTTTGGGTAGAAATTAAACTTCAAGATCGCAGAATGAGAATGTCCTTTTAATGGTTTATGTCACGGTATTTATAGCCGAACGATATTATTTTGGCCACTCATAATGCTTACATTATAACCAATTAAAAACAGATAAAAACTACCTACAAATAATAGTGCGCGCCGCTGGTGGAGCATCGTATAGATAGATATGCCGTGGTATAAATATTCGCAGCTTTGCGATATTGTCTTCATTCACCGGGCGGCGACACAGTGGACGGACGTACGGCGGCACCGACGAACAGCGAGCGACGGACAAGAACATAATACGTCCTCAAACGGTTCTTTTCAGAACCATATCTATTTGTTTCACTGCAACGTGTGTGTGCAGCTACAGTATTAAGTATTAGGTGTAGGCGTAGTTAATTAGTTGATTACTTTTGGCAGTTATTTCATTTTTATTAGGTAGGTACCTAACGTAGTTTTCTTCACTTAATTGTATTTTTTGTGGGTTTTATTATTTATTTCTTTTTAGTGGAGTAATTTTTTGATTTTCGTTTTTGTTTAGTATTTGGTTTTCATTTTTGTTTTTTGTGTTTTTAGTCTTTAGGTAGGTACTTATTAGTTTTTGTTAGTGCCTTCACTAGTGACTTTTGCATTGTTTTTTTTTGAAGTCGGTTTTATTTTTTGTTAAAAATTTTGTTTATTTTTTTTATTTTTTGTGAAAATATTCGTACGCAGTAAGAATATAACACAACATTTTATTAGCGTCATGGGTAGACCAACCAAAGGTGCAGCCCGCAAGCGGGAATACAGGAATAGGGAATCTATTGGAGAAAATAATGACCGCCTATCTATGAATCGCAAGCGGAATGCTATCTCGCGATCCCAAGAATCACCCCTGGCTTGTCAAGTGAGATTATCTCAGATGAGAAATTACATGCATTGAGTCACAAACTGATAAAATCCATCGACTCAATCATATTCGTGAACGTTTGAGTAACGAATCTCTCCAACAACGCGAACATCGACTCGATGTTATTCGTGACCGTTTGAGCAACGAAACTCCGGAACAACGCGAACGTCGCCTTGATGTTATTCACGACCGTTTGAGCAATGAAACTCCGGAGCATCGCGAACGTCGCCTTGATGTTATTCACGACCGTTTGAGTAATGAAACTCCGGAGCAACGCAAACGTCGACTTGATGTTATTCACGACCGTTTGAGCAATGAAACTCCGGAGCAACGCGAACGTCGACTTGATGTTATTTACGACCGTTTGAGCAATGAAACTCCGGAGCAACGCGAACGTCGACTTGATGTTATTTTTGACCGTTTGAGCAATGAAACTCCGGAGCAACGCGAACGTCGACTTGATGTTATTTACGACCGTTTGAGCAATGAAACTCCGGAGCAACGCGAACGTCGCCTTGGTGTTGTTCGTGACCGTTTAAGCAACGAAACTCATAAACAACGCGAACATCGACTTAATGTTACTTGTGTACATATTCGGAACGAACTTCCTCAACAACGCACTCAAAGGCTAACCGCAATTAGACAGCGTAATCTTGAGACAATACGAGTTGAAACTGAGGACCAAACCAGAAGACGCTTAGATAATGTACGTGAGACTTCTCGCAGAAGTCGGTTAATCGGAGAAGACAATTTCCAATCTGCCATTAACGAATTCGCTGATGTTCCGTGTGGTATCTGTAGAAAATTATTGTATCCCAAACAGAGAAGCTTTTTTCAAACGTCATGTCAACAAGATTTATTGCCTAGCGAATTGATAGATATGGGTAAGATTGTGACATGTGCACGTTACTCAACTAATCTGAGAAAACGTAAAGTACCTTTTCAAGCGTATTGGAACAAAATGGATGTCAAACCTATACCTTTGGAAATAGCTAGTTTGTCAGATGTAGAACAACGTCGTATTTCAAGAATAACTCCGTTTCTAAAAATTATTAAAGTACAAAATAGGTTCAGCCAAAATTGGTGTAAACGACAGGTGGTTTTATTTGCACAAGACGTTGTCGAAATTGCTGAGCAATTACCACTTCCACTCACTAGTGCAGGATTAGTTCTCGTGGTAGAAACACGAGAGAACTTGCAACAGCATAGACAGTTTACTATAAACATTGAACGACTAAAATCTGCTTTAAAGTGGCTGCTGAGCCTCCACACGTTCCGTGGTTCTGCAACATTACAATTAGTAGAATCCTTGTTGTAACGGCTCTCAGACTTCGGTCTGGACACGTTCCACTAAACAAGTTTGGACATTTAATGAAAAAAGTTGATTCGCCTAATTGCTCTGTATGCGGAAAAATTGAAGATGTCCAGCACTTGTTGGTGGAGTGTGTCAGGAATCGAACTCTGAGAGAGGATTTAGCTGCGAAATTGAAAATCAACCAGCTAGATACCGGAGTATTTTCAAGTGTATTGTCAGACCCTACATCACAATCAGCTTTATGGACCTTCGAATTCGCAGCACGTCCCTTAAAAAAAAAATAAAGAGAAAAAAAAAAGTGGCTGCTATTACATAATAGACTGTACCAAGACGTAGTGCCAAACTTCGCAAATATATCTGACTATGATATATCTCAAATAGTTCAGGTAACTGAAGTAGGCAAAGACTCTGGTAACTTCCAAGTTCAGTCTGATAATGCACAAGATATGGTTGTACAACAGGTACAAGAAAATAATCCCACCAGGTTTGTACACCTAAACCAAGGTATATCTATTTTGCGTGGTTCGTTTCACCAGGGCAATGACCGATTTAAGATTGACTCTCGTGGCAAGCAGTGTACCGGCATCGCAGCAGTTGCTTGTGTTGCGTTTACATTATCAGATGCAAATGCATGGGCGGTGAGTGATGTAGACGACGTAGTGATAGTCGGGGACACATTTTATCAGCAATGCATTTTGGAAAGACCAAATCCCGATGCTGGCGAACAAAATATTGAGTATTTACCATTGAGAGAGCTTCTGCCGCGTCTATTGTACAATGGGAGTTGGGTACATTTAAACGTACATACTAATAGTTCAATTGATGAGCACATCGATAGGGACCAAACTGAGGAAGGGTTCCCGAACTTTAAAAATGCTTTATTAAGTTTTTTTAGGGATCATCAATGTGGAATTCTTACAAGCAATTCAATTTCCGTTGCAATTGCATGCCTAAACTCATCTGGCAATACGTATTATTGGCTATTTGATTCTCATACTAGGGGTCCAAAGGGTTATATAGCGCCATCTAAAGGTACTGCGTGTTGTATGCGGTTTGTCGACATCGATCAATTATTTAGAATCTTACGTCGTAATCTAAAAATCAATAAAAGTGATGAACATTTTTTAAATACATATTGCATAACACCTATTTCTATTGCCACTGAAGAGAGGGAAGAGGTTGAGCACGTAGTCACTCAAGAATCAACTGTTTTCTCGTGTTCACAGCTGCACCAAGAGGGTGAGCACGCAGTCACTCATGAGTCAACTGTTTTCACGTGTTCACAGCAAGGCTCTGACAATATACCCTATATATCATCCAATGATATTGCTTCTAGAAGTGAAAATCCGGATATTCCACAAACCGAAGATACTTCCCGAGTTTTGTGTCAGCGTATCCTATGCGTGGTACGAGTATGTCATCTAATTCCACAACTGCAACATTGCCTCTAGAAACAGATAGTAACAACATAGAAAGACGAGTAATTTTTTCGACTAGTTTACTGTATTCTATTGATGAAGACGTACCGAATTTGGATACCATTATCAGCGCGAACAGTGAAAACGAGTCCGATGGTCAAATCAGAGTTGTTGACATCCAAAGAAAAACCGCACCACCATTGAACATAGAGCGGGAAAAGAGAATGGAAGAACTATTTTGGTATTTTCTTTATCCCGATGGGAAAAATGGTTTTGGTGAAGATGTGCAAAGATAAACGATTATTTATTTTTTGCGTTATCGGTTGTTGAATACTTTAAAGCTAAGGCAAGTGTTTCCGTCTCATGTCGAATGAGGCAGGGTGAATATACACCTCAAGGTCTTGTCAATAATATGCACCTAACTATGAGAAACATAAGAGGAGCGGCTGCTTATAGGAAAAAATGTTGTGCTGAGTTGATTGCTATGGTGCGGAGTATTGGTCCTCCGACTTGGTTTGTAACGTTTTCATGTAATGATTTGAACTGGCCAGACATGATCAAAGCATTACTCATAGCAGATGGACGCCCTAATACAATGCTTGATGCCGTTGAAGACCCACCATTCGATGAACGACTTGAACTAGTTCAAAAATACCCAGTAGTTGTGGCTAGACAGTTCACGCTTAGGGTAAATGCATTAATGAGATTTTTGAAAATTAATACCGAATGTTCAGGAGGAGCTATATCAGATTTTTGGTATAGAATAGAATTTCAAAATCGAGGGAGTCCCCATTTGCATATGCTTTTGTGGTGCAACTCAATACCAGATTTTGATAGTCCTGAAGGGCTTAGAGTAATCGATCAGGTTGTGTCATGCTCACTTAACGGAGATAACGCTGAGCTAGTTAAAAAGCTTCAAACGCACAAACATTCGACTACATGCTACAAAGACAGAAATACTGGTTTGTGTCGTTTCGGATTTCCAAGGCCTATAAGCAACACAACGAACTGCTTAGAACCTGATGTTGCTCTTCGTAACAATGGGCGTTATTGTGTACTCCAAAGGAATGCAGACGAAGTAATGGTAAATAACTATAATTCAGTTCTACTGAAAATTTGGGGAGCAAATATGGACGTTCAACCTTGTGGTAATGTCACGGCTGTTGCTTATTATATTGCCAAGTATGCTAGCAAATGTGAACCCAATGATTGCGGTGATGTTGTGAAAAGCCATTGTGCTGTTCAAAAAGCCAAGCGTCAAACTAATGATGTGTGGAAACAGTTGTTTGCTGTTTCCATGGCAATCCTTGGACAACGATTAGTTAGCGCTCCAGAAGCTGCCTACCGCTTCTGCCACTTGCCATTGAAAATGTGTTCGAGGAAAACTGTTTTCGTTAACAGCTGTCGTCCAGAGCAACGCTATAGACTTCTGCGGTTTTGTGAAGACGAAACGTCCGTGTTTAACAACATTTTCGACCGATATCAACAAAGACCTAACGACCTAGAAGATCTAAGCTTAGCCGAGTTCGCAGTTCGTTACGAGACAGTTTCTAGTACATTTTGGAACGACGATGACGGTGACATTGAACTACGAGACCAAGAGAACGAGAGTTCAAGATACATTAAATTACGCGATAACACCAGAATGCGGATTAGGAATCAGGCAGCAGTATTACGCACGCGATACTATACCTTAAACAGTGACCGAGAAGGGTTTTTTTATAGTATCATTGTTTGTCACATTCCTTTTCGCAATGAGAATGAACTCATTCAAGAGGGCGAAACAGCTGAAGCTTGTTTCCTACGCCGACAGACACAGTTAAGGCCTCTTCTACCTAATTTATCAGCAGAACAATTCGCTCATACCGAACAAATTATTCAACAAGCTCTCGTTCAAGCTGCAGCTCTGAACACTGTAAATGAAGTTACAGGCATCAATGCCCCTTCAGAACAGAATATGAATATATATGCTGAAGACCAAGTAAATGTGTATGATCACGATGATTTTACTGAAAATAATGATCCTACTGCTATGCCTGATAAAGTTTTCATAGGTGGAATCCGAAGCCTGAATGTGCAGCAAAAAGATTTGTTAAAAAAGGTTTCGGATTCCATCGAAAAAGACATCAGGTTAAGATGACAATCCAGAGTCTTTGACATTATTCATTACAGGTGGAGCAGGCAGCGGAAAAACCTTTATCTTAAAATTAATTGTTGAACATATTAGACGCTGTTATGCTCCAACGGTGGATAATCTGTTAAAACCTACTTTTGTGCAAGTGGCGACATTGACGGGTGTTGCGGCTCGTCAAATTTCTGGTAGGACCCTTCACTCAGTATTTTCCCTTTCTATCGAAAAGGGTACCACGATGAGTTATCATAAAATGAGTGGGCAGCCGTTAGAAAGGGAAAGGCGTAAGTGGCGTTATACCAAATGGCTAATAGTAGATGAAATATCAATGGTTTCCTACGAAAATTTGCGTATAATTCACTTGCGCCTGCATGAGCTTAAAAACAATAATTCATTATTTGGAGGTGTTAATGTTTTATTATTTGGCGATATCATGCAGTTACCACCAGTCAAAGGACATTGGTGTTTCGAGCAACCTTCGTGGTTAAGCGCAGAAATACATTTATGGCAACAGTTCTCCTTCTGTGAACTCACCATCAACATGCGTCAAAGTAGCGATGTGGAATTTGTTGATTTACTTAACAATTTGCGGTTTGGTGAGTTAACTACATCACAATTGCAAATTTTGTGTGAAAGACGGCGAGTTGAACAGGTTGGTGATTTTGCAGATGGTGCTGCAGTGAGGATTTTTCCAACGATCAGATTGGTAGATGAGTATAACTCTAGAATGACGGATCGGCTACTTCAGTCAAGTCGCGTTTATACCGTTTGTGCTATCGATGAGTCGCGAGAGGCCGCAACCTACGGAAAACAACCACCAAGTAATGTGATTCCCGTTGATGTCAATAACTGTGGTGGTTTGTTACACGTATTAAAACTGGGCATAGGTTCCAGAGTTATGTTAAAACGTAACATATCAGTTACAGAGGGCCTCGTGAACGGTGCTATGGGAATCATATGTAAGTTTAAGTGGCCTGCCCTTCGGCGAGATCAGTTAGAAGCAGGTGAGTTACCTGATTCAGTGTACGTTAAATTCGATGATAACACGATTGGCACAAAAGTTAAAGACAGTGACGGCTTAGTTGCAATAGCACCTGTATCAGCAACATTTCAAGCAACAAAAGGCTACGGGGATGTGGAAAGAAAAATGCTGCCGTTAATCCTGAGTTGGGCTGTAACAGTGCATAAGCTTCAGGGCACAACATTAAATAAGGCAGTAATTGACTTAGGAAAGAAAAACTTTGCCAAAGGTCAAGTGTATGTGGCTCTAAGTCGAGTAAAAACTTTAGACGGTATTGCGCTTTCAGATTTAGAACCAAACAAATTGCTTATCAGGCCACATGATGAAAAGTCATAACAAGAAATGGAAAGGTTAAGACGATTGTAAATTTTTTATGCACAGCCAGTCACAATGATACTCGTAATTTATATGATTTTAAAGATTTACCAGTTGCTTTTATAACTCGAATAAAGATCATAAAATATCTGATATTAAAAAAACGTCTTTTGAAGTCGAGTGGGGCTAAAATTTATCGTGGTTTCTCTTTCTCAATTTTTTATTTTTAAATTCTTAAAGCTCCACCCGACTTCATTAGACGTTTTTTAATATCAGATATGCGTAGGTACTTGAATAGTAATTATGCAGATTTGAATATTATTTCTTGCTTTTTAGAGCTGTTGCTTTTTATTAAAGCTGTTTTTTATAGTAATTTTTTTAATGTTTTTTGAAGGAGGTTTTTCTTTTTAATTTTCAATGGTACTTGTATAATACTCCGAATAACTCAATTTCTACTTTTCGCGCTGTTAATTTTAGCAAGGGTTAGTCATTGGGTGGGTGACCAAAATGTATTATCTCGAGCTCCTCCGTGCTTCAGAAGACACGTTAAGCCGTTAGTCCCAGCTACGTTTGCACTCATTAACACCCACCAATCCGCATTGGGCCTGCGTGGTGGGTTATGGTCCATCCTATTCATCAGCCCATAAGTAAGGCTTGTATCCTAGCCCCAGCAGGGACAATAAAAATGGCTGATGTGAAACCTTTCAATACCGTAGAGTAATCACTAATACACTATCCTAGTTAATTTTGAAGAGTTATCTTGTGTATCTTCGAAGTCCAAGGTCCAATGTGAAGGAAATTTAAATGTAAACACCCTTAAAGTATCCCCTTTCTAACAAAACAAAAATCATCTAAATCGGTTTATAAACAAAGAAGTTATGGCTGAAGATCCGTTCAAACTCGTGCAAAAGTTACCTAAAAAATTACAGTATTTTCAGGATTACTCGAAAACTACTGAACCGATTTAAAATTAAAAAAAATGGGACCAACTGGGGAACAAACTTGATAAAGTAACGCTTGAATCATGTCAATCGGTTCAGCCGTTCTTGAGTAATCGGTGGACATACATAAAAAATAAAATAATAAAAAAAAAAACAAATAAACAGACGAACATAGAACCTCCTTCTTTTTTGAAGTCAGTTAAAAAGGAAAATATCTTTCAGTTAGTTATGTTAAAACATACATAAAAAAAATAAAAAAAATACAGTCGACTTGATAACCTCCTTTTTTTGAAGACATGACAATCCAAAACAAACCGAGCTATGGTCTACGACGTTTTGGACTAGACTTGGACTACGGAGTACGAAGGCACAACAACTCCTTAAAAACAAACAGCGTGAATTTGTAAATTGAGTTATGGGCGTTGTACGTACCTTAGAAAATATTATATGAAGTTAAAAAATATTTACACGCTTACATACCTTTACATACCTTACCACAAATACTATATAAAGTAAAAAAAATATTTACACGCGTACATGCCTACCACTAAAAAGTAGAAAATAAAAAAGCTTTTTTAAAAAAACCTTTAAAAAAACCCGAAAAAAAACAGCTTTAAAATAAAAAAATACCTTTAAAAAGCAAGGAATAATATTCAAATTATAAGTTACGCATATCAATATTAATAAAACACGTCTAATGAAGTCGGGTGGGCTTTTAGAATTAGAAAGAAAAAAAAAACAGTTGTCCTCCCGCCCACCCGACTTCAATAGACGTGTTTTATTAATATTGATATGTTTAACTAATAATTTGAATATTATTTCTTGCTTTTTAAAGGTATTTTTTTCTAATTAATTTTGATATGCGTAACTAATAGTTTGAATATTATTTCATGCTTTTTAGAGGTACTTATTTAATTAGTAGAGCTGTTTTTGTTTTAAGGATTTTTGAAGTCTTTCTTTTAAAAAAAAAAGGTTTTTAGGTTTTAACTTTTTAGTGGTATTGGTAGGTATGTAAGCGTGTAAATATTTTTTAACTTCATAATAATATTTTAAATGGTACGTACAACGCCCATAACTCAATTTCCAAATTCACGCTGTTTGTTTTTAAGGAGTTCCGTTGTCCCTTCGTATTTCTTAGTCCAAGCCTAGTCCAAAACGTGGCAAAACATAACCCGGTTTGTTTTGGATTGTCTTAAACCTACCAATATACCTCAATCACTATACTATACATTATCCTATTTGACTTTGAGGAGTTCCATTGTGTATCTTTGAAGTCCATGGTCCTATACCAATGAAATTAAAATGTGACCACCCACACTCTTGAGATTCGAGAAGAAAAATTGAAATCGGTTCATTAACATAAAAGTGAATATCCGTTTAAATTCATATAAAGTAGTGACGAAAACGACAGTATTTTCAAAATTTCAAAAAATGGGATTAACTTCAGAAGAACCTGATGTTATATCGTTTGAATCATTTCAATCGGTTCAGTTTTCTTCGAGTAATCGGTGTAAATACATATAAAAGATGAGCTGATGATCTTCAAAAGGCTGATCAGGTCATAGTACCATGTTGTTTCAATGACATTGAAGTAACACGGTAGCAAATTCCGAAACGATCAGACATGTGCAAGTTAGTCAGAATAAAAAGTTTTTAGAGGTTTTTTGTGTAAGGGCTCCTTTTGTAGTCATACATAACATTAAGCAGTCATCCTTATTTAGTTAATTTAATACACTTGTTATAACTAGCTTAAACTTAATGTCAAAATAAATGGACTATTTTCGAGACAAATACTTACACAATTATCTCCATAATCAATATAATATTGGCCACTGGTGTTATGTTAATAATCTGGGATAAAACTATTATATCTAGGATATATAACTATTATTATAACTAGGATAAAACTATTATTTAGCTTAAATTCTATGATTAGGGCAATTTGAGACTAGGACCCTCCACTAAGGTATGGACCAGGCGCGGAGGTCGAGGCGCAGCTTCATTGTTTTGCAAGACTACAGCACCAGCTATGCCGGACACCGAGTACA
The DNA here is from genome assembly GCA_963556745.1 of Catoptria pinella. NCBI lineage: Eukaryota > Metazoa > Arthropoda > Insecta > Lepidoptera > Crambidae > Catoptria > Catoptria pinella. The sequence goes on from OY750762.1 coordinate 164,676, forward strand.
TTGACGACGGCGTTGGGGGAGGACTGTCAGGAGCATCAGGATCTGACGCGGGTGCATGAGAGAGCGGTGGTGAACATCTAGAGATGTCACATTGCAGCTGAAGAGATGATGAAGGCTCTGGTGGAGCATTCAATAGTTCTGAGTGCAGCGACGTCATACTTTGATTGTGGTGGCTAGTTGACAAAGTCTCATGTCCCGTTCGTGGACGGCGGCGTCGCACTCTTCTTCTCCGGCGAGGCCGCGATTGATCAGGCAAGTGTGAGGAATTAATTTCTGTTCCTTCGTAGCTAGCAAGTAGAGCTAATGCATGTTCCTTAATTTTCTCCAACTGTATTTCTTTATGAGAATCAACCTCAGAGAGGTCCTTATCTTTAACACAATCCTTATTAATTGTGTCTACAGTTGTTACAGTGTAGTCAACAGATAATTCACAATTATTTTCAAGGGTATCCATAGATATATTATCCACAGATACATCAGTTTCATTATTAAGCATGCCTGTCTGAATGTCTGTATTCTCACTTATATTAATATCTTCACTTTGCTGACAGACCTTCACATCTTCTTGCTCTGCCTCCAATGCCTCGATAGATTCTACAGGTAACTTCTCAAAAATCCAGTCACACTCAGCAGCCAATGGTAGTACTCTGAAACAATATTGACCATATTCAACAAACTAAAAATATACTAGATAAAATTTCTCACATTGATGAAATAATGTAACACGTAATAACGTAAGAGTAGAATATACTAGAAAAATTTCAACAATGCCACTAGCTCGGTAGCATCATGAATTGGGGTTCGCCAGTTTGGCCCGATTGGGGCTCGATTTATTTGTTTTAATTTGAACCCCGGCAGACTTTCCGAAGTTCGATGCGTTAGCCGGTACGACCCCTGGTCAGTGTTTTTTCTAGTATATTATTTAGTAAAGTATAAAAAAACATGGAATACTAAAATCTCAAATTTTAAAATTCCATAAACTTCCAAAAAGGAACCATTTTTTCAAATATCTCAGTAAGTATATCACTTACGAGATTTTTTAACTTATTAGTTTTTGTTTGTAATGGCTTATTCTATCGATTGATTTAAAAAATGACAGATTTTTTTTTCAACTTTAAACTTAAATATCTCGGTAAGTATATCACTTACGAGATTTTTTTACTTATTACTTTTTGTTTGTAATGACTTATTACTTAGACTTACGGCACCACTTTTATCACAGGCCTCCAAAACAGACTTTTTTCAAAATGGCGGACAGGTAGGTATGCCAAAAGCACATGATGCTCTTTATATTTGTCACCAATTCAGTACCGCCTAATTATAACAATATTTATTCCCAACAAATATGTTTGTCCAAGTTATAAGCTGTCAAAGATTTACTAGTAGCGCCACAGAATTTCTTTAATATTATTTTTTAATGCCTATTCTTTGTAGCGTGTTTCTGTTTTGATAATTGATAGTCTTGTTCACAAAAGATAATACTGTAATTTTTTCCAAAACTATAGATGGCACCTAAAATACCAACTAAAAAACTATTAAAAAAATGTCTTTTCGCTTACTATCGTTATTGCCACAGGCGAAGAGATCCTGCCTTAACATTAGTGACCACCGACACCGGACAGCAGCAACCTTCTGGAGCATCATCAAGGTATACCACCCCTCATAAAGATCGAGATTAGAGAAGCCATCAAGATGCACGATCAGCAGAAAACGCGACTTGGTCCTGCGGCAACGACTTGGTGACTGGCGGACGACGGCATCACGGCAGCCCACGGCTGGACTAACTGGGATCTACACTGGCGTGGCAGTTCTGCACACGAAGCACGAAGCTATACCGCCCATGGAGCAGCCAGCGGCACATGCTCGTCATGATGGGAGACTGGAGCGTCACTGGCACAAAGGGTGGGGTGGGGGGGGAGAGTGATGTAGACGCGCGATCATACCGTTGCATAAGCAATCAACGAATGACAAAAAAATGAAGAAAAACCTCCTCCAAAAACCTGAAACATTACGCAGAGGTGCGTGATGTCGTTCTACGTTAAGCTAACATCAAGGCAAAATGAGTGAGACCTGACTTACGATATCGAAGTTTGCTAAGCGCTTCACATAAATACAAATTCCAACATTTGAACCGCGGTCCCCTAGCACGTACACCTAGCTTGGAGGAAGTACTTCCCTTTTCGCTGAATATATGGCGAATAGATCCTGCCTCCACATCCACCTTATCGGGGGCCTACCCACGGTGCATCGTGCAGTGCGCGGTCGCCATTCCAGAACCTTTCCGCCCCAACGGCCATCGGTTTTTCTTGCTATGTGTCCCGCCCACTGCCACTTCAGCTGAGCAATCCTTCGGGCGATGTCGGTTATTTTAGTTCTCATACGGATCTCCTCATTTCTGATTCGATAACGTAAGGAAACGCCGAGCATTGCTCTCTCCCGCCTCCCCCAGCTTTCAGCTTTCAGGGGATTTGGGGAACTGGGTGAAATGGTTCCGATTAGGGAGACTGATCACCCATCTGGCTTCGCTGGCATCCCCCCTTCTAAATAATAATAATAATAATAATTGTGACCTGATATTTTGTGGTGTGCATCAGTGTGCATGTGCATTTTTTGCAGCCGGGCCGGCGGTGCATCTTGCATAATATATTTTTTTGCGGAAGTAAGGTACATATTATATTTCTTTATTCACATAATTTTGTTGTTGTTGTTTATGTTTAAGATTTATATAGAAAAATATATTTTTATTACTTTTTATGTTTTCTTTTATTTATAATAATAGTCTGGCTAACGAATAAAAAGACTGGAAAAGGGCAGCAATTAAAAAAGAAACATTATGTGGCAATAACGATTGTAAGCGAAAAGACATTTTTTTTAATAGTTTTTTAGTTTGTATTTTAGGTGCCATCTATAGTTTATTCTTTTATAAAATAAATGTGGCCAAGTGTCCTGTAATATCCCACAGGAACAAAATACCAGGATAAAAAGTATCCTGTGTTAAGTAGGATCCAAATCTACACTTTCAGCCCATTTAGTTCAGCCATTAAAGCATGATTGAGGAACAAACATCCAAACCCACAAACTTTCACATTTATATTATAATATTATATTATAGTAGGAAGTAGGATATTAGTAAGGTCAAGGATGTATAAGAAAATGCACATCAACAATACTTTTTAGGTTAAGTATGGGAGGTGGTTTGCTTACAATCTTTCTCTTCAGCCGAGATAAAGAACCTATTAACCCTTAGTACAAGTACTTTTTAGGTAAGTACATAATACTAACTCGACGGGGTCGTCAGGGCGCAGCAGGACGAGGGGCTCGTCGGGCGGCAGCAGGTGGCCGCGGCTGCGCAGGCACAGGCGCCGCGGCAGCGCGAACAGGCGCCGCAGCCGCCGCTGTAGCCACCGCACGCGCCGCCCTCCCGGCACCCACACGTAGCATAGTGCACGTTCGTCTTCGAAGAATCGACTCAAGCTCACGCTTACTCGGAAGGAAGCTTCCTTGTTTTCATCCATCGTTTCACAGTATAAAGTTACGAATCTATTCAGCCTTCTTCAATCTTTCAAAAATGTAAACACAGTACTAGTACGCTAGTAATTTAAAGTCAATCAATGGTACTAGTACTTTAAAATATGCTGCTTTTTTCCTTATAATAGGTTATCTCACTTCCATGGGTATTAAGTTTGCTAAACTTTGCTACACACAAGTAAAACAAAGAGAGTGTAATCTCTACGTTTTCACACCTCAGAGGAAATTATTCTTCTGAGCTCCACACAAATAAAAATTTGGTTTAGTAAATAAAAACATTAACAAAGCAACAGTGAACAAGGAACAGACAGTCCCAGAGCAAAGTCCCACTCCCACTGCCCCATTTCAACCACAGACCACAGACGAATATACTGACCTTAGGCGCTCTAAGATACTGACACAACTGACTGACACTGACCAACCAAAGAGTAACGACTATATTGAAAGCATTGACAGTTTACTTAGAGCTCAGAATAGAGCACACAGTTTACAGTCAATACAGACAAGACAGACACTAGACAGTATAAATTATTAATCTATGGACAAAGTGAGATGCTTGCTTGATCAAATTGATCATAATTTAGTTATTTCAGCCTGCTTATCATTTTCAAAATCTCGTATAATTTAAATTGCTTAGTAGTTTTGCGTCTAGCTAAGGAGTTTTAAGGAGATAATCGTCACAGTCTTGTTTGTTTGGTATTTCTCGTGTCGTTATTTTACCTGGAGCGTCGTCGACGACATCGAATAAACAGACGACGGAGAGACGACAAGATATCGCACATCGGAGGGTATTCTTCAGATCGTAGAGAGAACAACATGGAGCGAAAGTGATGAGAGCGGGTAGGAAGAGTCGGCGAACGTGACTTTAGTGAGGCCCGCAGACCCCGCAGTGGAGTGGAGTGAAGATGTCGAACGTGGAGAACGTGTGTCCGCAGGTGCTTCGCGGCGTGACGCGCGAGCTGCGGCGGCTGGCGGCGCGCCCGCCCGCCGGTGTAAAGCTCGTGCTGCGTGAGGACGACCTCACCGACGTCGTCGCGCATATCGATGGGCCCGGTAACTATGCACCATCATCACACACTATCAGCAATAACTACTAGTGATGACCAGTGAATTCATATTAACAGATGGATCAGTGTCGATACTGAATGGAATTACCATTCAACTAATTATTGTAGCTGTTAATCCCATTAAAGTTGAATAGTCAGGGTTCGGGGTTGGAATGTCATGCATTGTATGCTGAATGAATTTGAGAGTTAATATTAGAAACCATGTCCAATCATTAGCAAACTACTTAACTGCCGTACTCGGAGATGTCAATTAAGTTTAATATCTTTCTTTTCCATAGTGATAGTATAAGACGACACAATACTTAATGAAGCATTAAACTTAATTGACGTCTCTGAGTACAGCAGTTAGTATCCTTCAAACTCCTTACGCACCTGTCTAGCTTATGTACAAGTGAAGTTGCAGCAGATCACTGTCTATTGTCAATTAAATTGCATTGTATGTTTATATCTTGTTTATATCTGTCACTATGAAACAATAAAGATACAGGAACACTTGCACAGGGAGTTTTCCAAGAGGGAAGTTATAGTTATCATAAATTAGAGGAAGAGCTCCAAATATTAAAATCGTTGTTTTAACTGCCATAATCAAGTGGCAATGGCTAAACAGCGCCATTGAGGTCCAAAAGTTAAAAACACTTAACAAAAGTGACTACTGTACTAATGACTCACACATTTTAGTAAGCTGTTAGCTGTCAAGTGACAGACAAATAATAGAATTTCTACTGTGTCTGGTATCCGCCGTTGGCACTGTCGCAGGGAGTTAATGATTTTGATTTTTGGTATTTTCAATGAATGTCATATAATTAGGGAAAAATGTTAAGAAATATTAATAATGTTAAGTGGTTGTCATCTAACGGCCAGAATTAATAATCAATCCACTGATAGGGATAGGCCTGATCCAGATTAGTTGCGAGGCAACACCTAGGCAACTGTCTATTATTCTTTATTAAGAGTTCGGCGAATGGTAAGCTACCTATAAAAACGTAAAACCAAAATAATTTGCAATTTGAGCATAATTAACTTATCTTGTGATGTTATTCAAATTAAGACAGAATATATGTAGGTTTCTATTAAATAAAAAATCCAAAATACTAAACCAAATAAAAATTAATGCGATTGAAAGGCATCTGTGGATTGATTATTAATTCTGGCCGTTGGACGACAACCACTTAGCACAGTGGCAGCAATCCTGCCTCTTAAGCTAAAGATCCCAGTTTGAATCCTGGTACAGGCATATTATGTTGTGATGAGCATATAAGCAATTGTTCTCAAGTTGTGAATCGGAGTATGTTAAAATGGTATCGTTAATAAATAAATGTACGTTGTGGTGGCAGCTGACACGCCGTACGCGGGCGGCGTGTTCCGCGTGCGGCTGGTGCTGGGGCGCGAGTTCCCCGCGTCGCCGCCGCGCGCGTACTTCCTGACGCGCATCTTCCACCCGAACGTGTCCGCGGCCACGGGCGAGGTGTGCGTGAACACCCTGAAGCGCGACTGGCGGCCGGAGCTGGGGCTCGAGCACGCGCTGCTGGCCGTCAAGTGCCTGCTGATCGCGCCCAACCCCGAGTCGGCGCTCAACGCGGAGGCGGCGGCGCTGCTGCGCGACAAATACGACGACTACTTCGCGCGCGCCAAGCTGCTGGCCGACATACACGCGCGCCCGCACGCCCCCGCCCCCCCCGCCGCCCCCGCCGCCCACACCCTCTCCGGCAATCTCGCGCCCGATGCACAGGTACATCTGTTTATCTTCATCTAGCATACTAAGGACCGGAGCTGTTCTCTCTCAGTCATTACTATAGTTGTACTACTATGGATTCTGTCTGTGTTATTATATCAGTATATTGATATGAGCGAAAAACGCTCACAATGCATTGTGGTCACTTCCCAAAATCCAAAAAGCGAAATAAAAAATTGACAAATGAGGTATATCGTATAAGAGTCTTGATCTTAAATAGACTATGTGACATCACATTTAATTAATATGGCGCCCTCTAGAGGACATAAAGGCATGAACTAAAAATAAAGATTTCCTAATGATGCCGTGTGTTGGGTATCAAATGAAAGGGCTTAATTTGCACATTTCAAATAAATATATAATTGTTAGCTGTTGCTGACGGCTTTGCTTGCATTACAATACAACCCAAAAATAATCAAAATAAAAAAAGAGTTTAAAAACAAAACCCAACTACGGAAAAATTACGTTCTAAAAAGTGCGAAACAAGAAAATATTCGAGCCCAAAGTGCAATAAACGTACTTTTTAGAGCGTGATATTTTTTATACACCACCACAGACAAGTTAAGGCCATCCTTAACTCGATTGTGGTGCCGATCGAATGCTGACCCATGTCAGCATTTCAACGTTAGCTACAAAAGTCGGTCGACTGCTAAAAGGATTCAATTTACTTTTTCAGGAAGGACCCGTGGACAATGTCGAAGGAGGCACCAGAAATGAAGATGGGCCCTGCGCCAAGCGCGAGCGGCGGCCGGTGGGGGCCGCGGGGCCCGGGACGGGGGCGGCGGGAGGGGCCCACGGGGGCTCCTCGAGCACCGCCCCGCGCACCGCCACAGCCAAAGACAAAGACCGCCGCCGCATTCTCAAGCGATTATGAGCACGCGGCTCGCTCGCCCTGCCCCCCACTTAGGTTATAACGTGAAGTGTCAGTTTGTTATTATTATTATGTTCAATAAATTTATCACATCAATTGTTTTGTCTATATTCTGTATACCTCTCAAAATCTCCAACCATTGAAAGTGTTCGCTGCGTGCGTAGTCTGTGCGGAAAGAGAACCGTCTCGATCGTGGGATTTGTGCTTCATTGCCATATTTGTCAATGTTGACGCCACTGTCGACTTCACTGACTAGCAGATCTTACGTGTATCTAGCTAATGTGTGTCGGTGGGTCCCGGGTTCGGTTTCCGGCTGGGCTGATTTAAAAAACGATATTTTCTATATTGTCTCGGGTCTGGGTGTTTGAGGTTCATAAGGCCAATATTTATTTTATTTATTTATCCTTCAGCTCCTGCTGGGTGCTGGGCCAGTCGGATCACAATCTTACATTAGCTCAAAAGGAAGAATGAAATCCAATCACGTTTAATATATCATTGATGAAATCAAGGAACTGAAGTACCTACTTGCCTAAGTTTTTGCAGTCAAAATTGGAGCTCACATTTTTTATAGTCCATTTGTAATCACAAAATTGATCGATTATAAGTAAAGCAATTTAATATGTACATTTTTTACATTGCTTGGTAATTTAACTAACTTAATATTACTTAATTTCAGATATGAAATGGCAGTACATTTTTTTGTATATGTGTAGAAACTTAACACTGATCGCAAATTAAACTTTATACAAAGTTAGGTAAATTATTATTTTTTGGAGTAAAAAAAAGCAAAGTCAAGACTGGTACTCAACGAGTAGGTACCTAGGTACCCGCTATGAGCTCGGTGTTGCGTCGATGCTATGCTTTTCTTGTATTTTGTCCCCGTTCAGATACCTACCTAATTCTGGTCTCAAATAGATGGTTTAGTCATAGGCTAAAATTAATAATTTTGGTATATAAGATAAACTTCTTGTAAACTGGTAAGTTGTGTCTCCTGCGAGTCTAACGGCTAAAAACAATGAAGTTAATGTTAACTGTATTTTGACAGATGTATGTGATACATTGCTATTTTGTTTTGGCACAAATAAAAACTTAACAAAGAAAAGTATCAATGTATCATAAGTATCCATCTGTCAAATCAGAGCGTCCCTGTATACAATCGAGTTTTTCCATATACCTAGGTCACAGTATTACACTGTGCCTAGATTGATTTAGAATAGGGATCAAACAATAGACGAACGAACACTACTATCTTATCAATAATAGTGAGACCTTGATACGACGATGCACCATCGGTTTTGCTTCACGCACTACACAAGTGACGGTAGCGAAAGGTATAATCCGCGCGCAATGAGAGTGGGTTGCTATTAAATCTTTTGGAACTGAGACGCGCGCGGCCCGTCACCGGCCAGCCGTAGCTTCGGCAAACTCGCGTTTTATTTTAAATGCGAGATTTATATAATTATTTTTGTGTGATTATTTTAGTGATTGATTAATAATGAGTGGAAAAAGGGGTAAAACTTATTCCTTTTTTTTTAAATTATTTTTTATTTAAATAGATTCAGAATTTTTTGCTAACACTACTTGACTGCTTAACTGTCATTTTCGAGTAACTTTGACAAGGTCCCATCTCATTCTAATCGCGCGCGGATTATATACCTCTAGAGCGTTTAGCTAAAGTCCGTAGGCGGCGCGGGCGGCGCGGGGGCGGGCGTGGGCATATGATTCCTATGGCTAGGCGAGGTCCGCCTTGTCTTGCAGCGGCAACGACTCGTCGCGAGCCTGCACCGCGGGCGCCGCCCTCGGCACGCGCAGCACGAACCGGTGAAGAAGGGCCGCCAGCGCCGCGCCGCCAAGCGGCCCCACCCAGTACACCTGCAATACCAATACCACAAGACAAAGATAAGGAATGTAAATCTAATTAGGGGTGCTTTATCGATACAAGACACTACAAAGACTTCGCATGAAATTCAAATTGTTTTGTGCGTAAATAATTCTTAACTTAGCTTTGTAGGGTGCCCGTAGCACAACCATTCGATAGAGTTCGATACAGATAGAGAATTTTGAATGGGAAATTTGTACAGCGCCATCTACCGCCGAAAAGCAAAATGAAATATCTCATAAAATTACTGTAGGTATTGAGAAACGCGCTTACGCGCGTACTTTTACAAGTACTCGATTCAAGTAGGTAGGTAGGTACCTACTTTTATCATAATAGTACTTTTCAACACAGTTGCTCGTAAGGTGAGCCCTATTACAACGTTTTTAGGGCCATAAATAAACATGTAATAAACTACTAAATAATATACTAGAAAAAATACGACTCGCACCAGATCATGTTCTCGGACGGGAATCGAATCCGCGAGCTTTGGATAGCCGGTCCAATGCTCTGACTGCTGAGCTATCGAGTCAGTAGTGGGAACGTCGAATTTCTTCTAGTATCTATATATATAAAAGGGAAAATCACTCACTCACTGATCACGAAATCTCAGAAACTGCAAGTGCTAGGAGTCTCAAATTTTGCATGGGGGCTCCTTTTAGGGCGTAGGTGCTCACTAAGACGGGATTTTGCGAAATTCAACCCCTAAAGGGGTGAAACAGGGTGGTAAAGTTTGTATGGGAGAACGCGATTCCTTGGCCCGATTGACTTGAAATTTGGCATAGACATTCTTTCACAAAATTAATTGAACACGTGTTTCGTATTTTTTTAATATTTATTACTTAACAGGGTTAAAAAGTGATATAAAGCTACTTTTACTGTGATTGACTTCGACGTCGGAATTGAAACTTTTTTGTGCATTTGATTGATTAATTAAGAACAATAAATATCATTTGTCACCTCAACGTAGTATTACATTCTCTTTGGTCATTTCCCCTGAGAGTAGGTAGAATGCATTTCATTGTATAGTACCTATGGCGTTATGTTGGCAGTGCTGTCATTTTTTCCTTATTGCGTTGTAATAAAGTGCAAAATTATTCCATCTAATTATCAGTTTAATTTTAAAAGAATACAATATTCGGTCAAGTCGCCTATGCTATGACAATTAATAAAGCACAGGGACAAAGTTTAAGGCTGGTCTGTGATCTGCGCAGTGATTGTTTCTCCCATGGCCAGCTCTAATGTCGCCTGCTCGAGAGTCAGCTCGCCGAATAGCCTTTTTATTTTGCAACCGGATAACATGACAAGAAATGTGGTAGGTATACAACATGTTACAAAAATACCCCTAATGCCGAATATGGTATATAGGGACCATCAAACTGAATAACTTTTACTATTAGGACCACTTCTCAAATCGCGAAAAAAAATCAGAAAAATTCAAATCGAAAATATCAAAATGTATGAAACGCATTTTGATATTTTCGTTTTGTATTTTTGTATGAAACAGCTAATTTTTATTTCGCAATTTCAGAGTTGGTCCCAAAGTAAAAGTTGTTTAGTTTGATGGTCCCTATATATTTATACCATATTCGGCATAAGGGGTATTTTTGTAACATGTTGTATATTATAGAGAAGTGTTGGATGATCGAGATTGAGAATCCTGATAATGCACAACATATTTTTAGTTAGAACTAACTGTGATCTGATGATGGCCATCCAGGGAGTGAATGGAGAAGATTAAGATAGCAATACACACCCAACTGATCTGGTCAGCATTTTCAGTTGCAAGTTTTCATATATTTCTATACTATATTCGCGGTTTTTTTAAACATATCCTTACATCTCTTAAAATGCTGGTCAGATCACTTGGGTGTGTATGGAAATCTGGATCTCCTCCATTCACTCCCTGGATGGCCATCAACAGATCACCGCTCGGTCAGTCCCTGGCGGAGAAGCAATGCTTAAAAGTTACTTCGTTTGTATGATAATCGATTGGCGTCCTTAATTTTGTGGCCACCACTATATATAGATATCCTGTAGTATAGTCTAATAACTTGACACTCACCACATTAGTAACTACATTGTACCCGTGCGAAGCCGGGGCGGGCCACTAGTATCTAGAATATATTAATTCTAAAACAACACCTGAATTAATAATATACGCGCTGTAATCCGTAAAAAGTGTTTTAATTTTACAAATTGTTCAAATTTTTATAACTGCTTTAACAAGTGATAAAAAATTTATTCGTTGAAGAAAGTCCTAGTTTTATTCATTTCCTCGCAAATATGTTATAAAACGTCGTATGACATACGTGCGCTTTGATAATTACAGCCTTTGCTCTCTTGTAGCCCGAGCCGTCTGTGATTTTCAACTTACCGCACTTATATCATATTATGCGTACTATTATGTGAAAGACGTAGAAACTCAAGACGATGTGATTTGGTACTTTTAATTTTTTCACTGTAATTTTAAATAAAAATAAATTAATGTTAAAAAAGTTACTACCTACTTGGTTTGAATTTCCGCGCATTGTTTGAGAAAAGTACTATATAAGCCTTGGCCGCAACTAGGCATTGATGGACTCACGTATGTGACGTATTTTCACGTTCGTCATTCAATACCTGTGTTGCATGCCGCTGCAGTATGTAGTATACAAGGTGTTACAAAAATGCCCCTAATGCCGAATATGGTATACTAGTGGCCCGCCCCGGCTTCGCACGGGTACAATGTAGTTACTAATGTGGTGAGTGTCAAGTTATTAGACTATACTACAGGATATCTATATATAGTGGTGGCCACAAAATTAAGGACGCCAATCGATTATCATACAAACGAAGTAACTTTTAAGCATTGCTTCTCCGCCAGGGACTGACCGAGCGGTGATCTGTTGATGGCCATCCAGGGAGTGAATGGAGGAGATCCAGATTTCCATACACACCCAAGTGATCTGACCAGCATTTTAAGAGATGTAAGGATATGTTTAAAAAAACCGCGAATATAGTATAGAAATATATGAAAACTTGCAACTGAAAATGCTGACCAGATCTTTTGGGTGTGTATTGCTATCTTAATCTTCTCCATTCACTCCCTGGATGGCCATCATCAGATCACAGTTAGTTCTAACTAAAAATATGTTGTGCATTATCAGGATTCTCAATCTCGATCATCCAACACTTCTCTATAATATACAACATGTTACAAAAATACCCCTTATGCCGAATATGGTATATATATATAGGGACCATCAAACTAAACAACTTTTACTTTGGGACCAACTCTGAAATTGCGAAATAAAAATTAGCTGTTTCATACAAAAATACAAAACGAAAATATCAAAATGCGTTTCATACATTTTGATATTTTCGATTTGAATTTTTCTGATTTTTTTTCGCGATTTGAGAAGTGGTCCTAATAGTAAAAGTTATTCAGTTTGATGGTCCCTATATACCATATTCGGCATTAGGGGTATTTTTGTAACATGTTGTATACCTACCACATTTCTTGTCATGTTATCCGGTTGCAAAATAAAAAGGCTATTCGGCGAGCTGACTCTCGAGCAGGCGACATTAGAGCTGGCCATGGGAGAAACAATCACTGCGCAGATCACAGACCAGCCTTAAACTTTGTCCCTGTGCTTTATTAATTGTCATAGCATAGGCGACTTGACCGAATATTGTATTCTTTTAAAATTAAACTGATAATTAGATGGAATAATTTTGCACTTTATTACAACGCAATAAGGAAAAAATGACAGCACTGCCAACATAACGCCATAGGTACTATACAATGAAATGCATTCTACCTACTCTCAGGGGAAATGACCAAAGAGAATGTAATACTACGTTGAGGTGACAAATGATATTTATTGTTCTTAATTAATCAATCAAATGCACAAAAAAGTTTCAATTCCGACGTCGAAGTCAATCACAGTAAAAGTAGCTTTATATCACTTTTTAACCCTGTTAAGTAATAAATATTAAAAAAATACGAAACACGTGTTCAATTAATTTTGTGTAAGAATGTCTATGCCAAATTTCAAGTCAATCGGGCCAAGGAATCGCGTTCTCCCATACAAACTTTACCACCCTGTTTCACCCCTTTAGGGGTTGAATTTCGCAAAATCCCGTCTTAGTGAGCACCTACGCCCTAAAAGGAGCCCCCATGCAAAATTTGAGACTCCTATCACTTGCAGTTTCTGAGATTTCGTGATCAGTGAGTGAGTGATTTTCCCTTTTATATATATAGATAGGGACCATCTACTGAACAACTTTTACTATGGGACCAACACTGAAATCGCGAAAAAAAAAATCAGCTGTTTCATACAAAAATTAAAATCGAAAATATCAAAATGTATGAAACAGCAGATTTTTTTTTCGCGATATCAGAGTTGGTCCCATAGTAAAAGTTGTTCATTTTGATGGTCCCTATATACCATATTCGGCATTAGGGGTACTTTTGTAACACCTTGTATAGTATGCAGTAGCGAAAACAGCTTTTATTACGTAGGGCATAAAGGCGGTCTCAAGGTCAACATGACTGTATTGTCTGAGGTACCGTTGCGTGTACTATTCCTAGGTAATTACTTAATATTTTTTTGTTGATTTAATTTTGTAACTTTTTAACCCTTAAAGCAGCAAAGCTCTAAAAAAACTTATTTTTGTATAAAAATCAATTTTACTTTGTCGATAGGGGTTTAATGTACTGTTTTCTTAACAAAAAAAAAATAAAAAATAAAAAAATTGTAGGTATTTCAATTGTCCCATATAACGGACAGTACCGCTTACCTTACGATGTAATTTCTTTAGATATCGTCCTATAAAACGGACACTGCCATAAAGGGTACAAATTAAGACTATTTAGGTAATAATCAATAATTAAGTATTTATGTTATGTATACTAATTTAATAAAACACCTGAAATTGACATTTATAAATTTAATAAAAAAAACATGCACATACCAACCATACTACATACCATTTATTACATACCATTTATTTTTGGGTATGAAAAATCAAAAAACATTTCTTTTTTTGTGTAAGACACAACCTTAACTCACATTTTAGGCATGCGATCATCGTTTTACCCTTTTTACATAAACGACATCGTCCTTGGGTAGTAAAATCTGGTAAATGGTTGATCCCATCAAGTCGCATTTCTGGTGGTGGTCTCGGGATTACAGGTCTACAGATTTCTGGCACACTTTCTGATTCCACTTCTATTCCTATACGTTGGCCTGATTTAATTAATGCACTTGCGATTTGGATACGGAATTTTTTCAGTGGTGCGATGGAATTATCACCCATTTCCTGCATTTCGCGTTTATAGACAAGCCATGCATTGTTTATGGAAATGTCTACTAGGTGGCTGAATATGTTGAGGTACCATTTTTTACTTTTAATAGCAATCCTGTACAAAGCAATTAACATGTCAGCTTTATCTACACCACCCATTTTTTTATTGTATTCTTTGATAATGTGTGGACAAGAAACAGGCCGCTTTTCACGCACGTCCTTATTGTATCGTAAAATACTTGTAACAGGCTCTTCTCCACAATATGAACTCGCCAGGTTTACACACTCATTATCAACCCATTTTACTATAGAAATTTTATTTTTATTATCCGAAATCATCGCATAGCTACCTCTACCCTTTTTCTTTAGAACTTTATCTTCGACAATAGTCTGTCCTCTTAGCCGGTCTTTTCTTATTGTTCCCAAAGAAAGAATCCCATATTCATATCGCAAATGATAAATCAACTCCAGAGAGGTGAACCAGTTATCAAAATAAACGGTTGATAACGGTTTGTCCTTAATGCTTAGACATAATTTTATAACAGTTTTTCCACCAATGCCGAGATACCTGTTTTCCCACTCAGTAAATTCCGCGTCGTCAAAGCTATTGCTACCGTCGTAAGCAAAAAAGTCATATACTACCCCAGAATTTCCAGCTCTAACAAAAAATTTGAAGCCCCATTTGGTGGGTTTTTTGGCATATATTGACGTCTTGAGCCTGCTTTCTTACCCTTGTATGGTACCATCATTTCATCGATTGAATATGACTTTTCCTCTTCGATGGCCAAAGAGTTTTGCCGTATGTGTTCCATTACTGGTCTTATCTTGAAATAACGGTCCTTATGATCATCCTCCGCGTTATTGTTGAAATGTATGGATGCCCTGATTAGTTCATATTTTTTGAGAGACATAGCTTCGGCAATTGGTGCAAAACGCGTAGCCTGCGCCCAGTAGTCCGTGTAAGCCGGCATGCTTACAATGCCCATTAAAATTTCAATTCCGACAAATGATTTTATATCTTTAACATTTAGATTAACTGTTTTACCATGTTTTTGCAAAGCATATAAATTAGTCATTTCAGTTATATGGTTCCATAATTCATCATTCCAAAACATTTTCCAATAATCTGTAGGAGTTTTATCATTGTATTCTATTGCAGGATGAAATTCTGAATCAGCTATGTTAACATGCGCGTTAAATTTTTGCCGTTTAAATTTAAATTCCATTTGTTCAAGTTTTCGTCGCCTATTTCGAATTGCGATGGATGTAGAAGGGGCACTATCGTTTTTATTTATAGCATTTCTTGTTCGGCGTGTAGAAATTCCTAAAGGAGTTGCTGGAGATGGAATCGCTTGAAGCGGCGGTAAATTAGAACTAATTCTTGGAGACGGTGATGACGTGTTGACTTCAGATAGAGAAGGTGGAATCGTAATATTTGGAGATGGTGCTGACATGGTGACTATAGACGGAGAAGGTTGAAGGGTAAAGTTATTCGATGCAGGAGTATAAATGGGAATATCATCATTATTATTTAATAGGGAAGGACTTCCTGTAGTTTCAAAATCGTCGTCAAAAATATCTAAAAAATTTTCCAAACCCGGTGAAAGAGTTCGGCAGGAAGACGAATCGTCTAATGGCAGATGTGACAAAACAGTTTTTTCATTATCCTCGTCATTCTCAACGTCTGATAATTCGGAATCGGAAGGTGGAATCATTGCCAAAATTCTTTGCGCACGCCATGCTTTTTGATTACATGCAGATTTACCTATAACAACCATAGTAAGCCATTCATATATAAAATCCATCACCAAAAGTATCAGTTATATTAAATTTTAGTAAATAAGCTTTGGCACTCATATAAATTATTAATTATTAGTATATCTAGCAAGGTCCGTTATTTGGGACACAAACAATAGCACCTAAGGTATTGGTAAATCGACGACGTCCGTTAAAAGTGACACTTTATATTTAGCGTTATAGTAGTACAAATTTACTTGAAAAACAATTATTTATCGGTCAAAAATAAACAAACAACTCACCTTTTCTTGAAATAACTGTAGTTCTCACTGGTTTAACCATTATTACACTCAAAAATTTGCGAATATTCACACGTTACTGCAGAGCGTCGCGATGTATGATTTCGAATGACCAACGGTTCTTGTTGTGACGCGCATGACGGGGAGCGATCTGTGTGCGAGCGAGACAGATATATCACCGCATTCACGCTCCGTTCATAAACAGACACAGTTTGCGTTTAGTAAACGCAATAGCTGATGCATTTTAGGTGTCACGAAAAACGGACAAAATTGCTTTAAGGGTTAATTCATTTCATTAATTTGTTAAAATTAAGTGGTTCCCCTACCTACTTACTTTTCGTTTAATTGTGAGAATGTGAGTATTAAATTTGTTTTATGCGTTAGATAATAATTAATCATGCTGTGTACACTGGATTATGTCTAGTCAAGCTATTTTATTCTAGAAGTTGTCATTTATGAGACGATAATCTGTCAGTGTACCTATTTAAAAATAAATAAATATAGTAAACGCAACTGCACAAACTTATGCATAATACAGGCACTGACCCCTTATAAAACAAAAACTCACCCAGTGGTTTTCCCAGAAGCCCTGCACCAGCGCGGGCGCCAGGCTGCGCGCGGGGTTGAGGCTCGCGCCCGTTAGGTGACCCTGGAACCGATCGCCATACAATAAGTATTATCGTTCTCGTTCGTTCACACACCAGCGGCCGTTGTTTTGTTTTATTTATATTTTGTAAGATTTACCGTGTATTGTCAACGACTCCACTGAGGTGTCGGTAGGTACACCGCCGCCGTAGTGTAGTTCTAATACTAAACTTGCATTTATCGATATCAATAATTATTTCTCATACGTTAAATCACAACTAGTTGGCGCTGGCGGTGGCGTGGTTGCTAAAAAATATTGTAAACGACTCCCCAGTGGTATCGTCCAATGGTGTCCTTGACAATAGATACATGAGATTTATCATCAATCATCGCCTAAAACGTCATCAATTTATCATCAATCGTTGAATTTATCATCAAACGTTATCAATTTATCAAAACTTTTAGGTTTAAGGTTATATTTTTTACGGACGAAATTATTTTACTTTTAGTTTCTTTTTTATTTGTTTTTAGTTAGATTTTTATACTTTTAGTTCATATTAAAAGCATGTATTTTAATAGTTTGTATTTTAGGTAGGTACTTAAATAATTATTTTCTGTGGCCTGCTTCCGGCTCCATCACCAGACCCTGGACTCCGTCTTTGATCAGCCTACTTGTCAAGACGAATCGAACGAGCCCAAATTCGATGGGGCAGCATGGTTTTACTACAGAGTTGCTGTGGATTTCTTCCGGCCCCATCACCAGATTAGCTCATGACACCTAACATTGCATTGTCTTTGGGTTCTGACCCATGATTAAAGTTTCAAGTCTCTAGCGCATTGGGAAGATAGTATGAAATAATTTGCAAAATTTGTGGACAAACAAGAAAGCGACCTAATAAAAACGTGGTAAAAAGAAAAATCGGTTAAGTTGTGCCCTCTTTCACGTGTAGGTAAGCAAAAAATTGTTCTGGAAACTGACCCCTGCGTAGACGAGGCCGGCAATGGCGCATCCCAACTTGATGGAAGCGGCACGGTCGGGTTTGTTGTCGTCGTGCGCCGCCCACAGGCCGCCGCAGAGCAGCACCAGCGTGCCCGTCAGCAGTGCCTCGACGGCGGCGGCGGCGGCGGGCGGCAGCGCCGTGGCCGTGCAACCGGCGTTAGGGGCCAGCCCTGGCGGCGCTAGCACCGACAAAAAGCCGAATCCTACAAGCGCGCCGACCACCTGCGCTACAAGGTACGCGGCCGCCAGCACCGGTTGGATCTTGCCGTACAGCAGCGCGGCGAGCGTGACGGCCGGGTTCATGTGCGCGCCGGACGCGGGCCCGAACGCCTCCACGTTGACGAGCACAACGAAGCCGAACCCAAGCGCGGGGTGCGTGAGCGGCACCGGCACGCCCGTCATGAGCGTGGCCACGCCCAGCAGTACGAGCAGCGCAGTCGAGATCAACTCCGCCACCAGCGCGCGCCACGACCGCTTGATCCACGCCGCCACTCCGCGGCCATTGTCATCTGAAACTTTAATGCATAGTGATGTTAACCGTGTGAAAGTCATCAATGAAGACACAGCACGAAAATATTATTTATTCTAGTGGGTATTGGGGTCCTTTCTTATCATAACCAATCGGATATAACAGAATTTCTATATTCAGAATAGCCCGATTACAGAAGAGCGAGCTGATGTTCACAGTCACGAAACGTAAGTTTGCTTTTTTCGGATACATGCAGAGAGTTGTACGACTTCATGAACTTCCACGGCTAGTCCTCGAAAGCAGAATTCCGGGAAAGTGAGATGTAGGACGGACGGACGGACGACCGAGTCCGAGATGCAAACGGGTGGACGACATCAAAACAGTGGATTGGACTTCTATCGTCAATTAAATAAAAGATGCTACATCGGACTGAAACCGTAGAAATCCTTATGTATATGATGAAGCCCTTTAATATAATACCCATATAGCAGTATTCTAAAAAAATAATATTTTTTTCTCTTTATAATAATAGGAAGGAAGCACCGCACCGCACAGCCGCCATGTTTGGTTTTTTTACGTAACTTACCTAAGAATACTTGGGCTGTCAAGACAAATCTAACGATATATAATTAATGATAGAAATCCGTTCAGCCGTTTGAAAGGTATGAGGTTATATAGAATATTACATATAAATATACATACATACAAGATACGCGCGTAAAACATATAACCCTTGCAGTCGGGTAAAAACTGATCGCTAAACTTTATTATGATCATGACACGAAATAATGATAGGTATGTCCAAAATGTGGCAGTCAATTCGAAAACGAACCGGTCATCGCATCGACACACGTCATCGTCAGGGGTCAGGCAGGAACGTGTCACTGTAATTGGTCCGTAGATAAAATAATATTTGTTCACACGAACGTTATCTACGCGAAGCCGCACGAATACCAACACGATTTGAGAATTTTTTAAAACAGGATAAGCTATAACTAAAAAAGATTTAAAAAGATACTAAAGGATAAAAGAGGAGCACATAATTATGTGAAGCTTTATGCATATATTATTATTAAATATATTATTATACTGGTTAGCCTTGTGCAACTTTGTGCTTGCATTGCACGGTGCGTCCGCGTCCGCCCCGTTGCGTTGCATCGCATTGCACCACTTCTTCAACACAATAAAGATGTTCACCGCACGCCACACACAATTTGAATAATATTTTTATACCAAATGTAACTCCAGTATCTATTTTTAAAATCCTAATAATACGCATCTGATAGTCTCCGAGTTATCGCGGCCTTGATTTTACATTATACGCCAACTCAAAACATGCAAGCGGCTAATATAAATCGTTTGCTGTAGCACAGTATTACTAAAACTGTGACTGTAGTGTAGAAGCATTGTCGCAACAGTAAGTAAAGTTACCGAAGGTACGAATATTAAGCTATTCATTCACATAATATAATTATCATTAAACCTATTGTATAAATTAAGTGGTTGATGAGTTCCGGCGTGGCGAGTCCGCGAGTGCGGCCGAACGTATCGAATACTTAATGTTTCTACTCGCTTACTGAGAAATCAGTAATACAGTATACTAAAAACCGGCCAAGTGCGTGTCGGGCCACGCGCAGTGTAGGGTTCCGTAGCCCATCTTGGTTCATATACCTACTTAAATGTAGACTCGACCGGTTTCACACACCTGACAACATTATTTAAGTAGTTCCTAATGAGGAATTTGTACTGCGCCAAGTACATTTTATAAGTTGGTCGACTGTTACTCGTAAACTTGTAAAGCCTACTAGCTGTGATAGTTTTCCTTTTAACTTCGTCATATATACAACTACCGTGAATTTTTTCACGTATCCAGAAACAACCATTTGACTGGCAGGGGGTGGAGACACTTAACTCTAACAAAATTTTGCACTTTAAAGCTCACAAACGGATGCTTCAATCAAAAAACTGTTTTCACAAAACCACAATATTTTTAAAATTGCTATATTTTTCTAAATTTTGCTTCACCACTTTGTCGGCGTGATTAATATGTATATCCATGCCAAATTACAACTTTCTAGTACTAAGCGTCTATGAGCCAGGCTGGGGACGGACAGACAGACGGACATGGCGAAACTATAAGGGTTCCTTGTTGACTACGGAACCCTAAAAAAGTCTGGAACGGGTGATAGTAAAATATATAGACGATTCAAAAGTGCATAAATATTAAGTTTATTTAAATAAAGAAATATTGACTCTTGACTCTATCGGTTGAATATTTTGTGTGATTGATCACGGGTGGCGATGGTGGGCGTGGAACAGAGACCCTAAAAATAATAGCTAGTCAAAAGGTTATAGTTGATTTAAGTAAAAAAGTTGAGTAATTCTTACCTATTACGTCATTGTTGTCGCGTCGCGAGTGATGTTCAAGTCAAGTAGCGAAGGAAACAATAGATAAACAAGACAGACAACGACAACTTTCCATTGTTTGTTCGTATGTTAAATTTTAGGTAACATTCAAACCTAGAGTACATATTACTTATAGAATATCCGTAGCACCATGGGATTAAGGATGGTAGCTGCAGCGCGTGCGTAGGCGCAGCGCAGCAAGCAAATGGTCGGTCCGTTGAGATTTACGCGCTAGAGCGCGTGGACGAGCGTGCGTGGCGAGCTTACTAACAACTAACCATCGACGAATTTATTTAATGCAAACACCCCCACTTGATTGCGCAAAGTTTATTTAAGTACAAATTTGTATTAAGTACCTATGGAGTTTGCTTGCCTATCACTATCATGGTATACATATAAAAAGATAGACTGATAGAGATGTCGCAGGCAACTGGCTTAATCAGCCGTTCGATTAGCAGCCTAGCTTTTTCATTGAACGTCGCCATTTCATCAGCGGCCCAGGCCCGGATCTAGGGGGGGCGGGACGGCGCACTTGCCCCGGGCGGCGAAGACGGGGGCGGCCGCCGTCCGCGAGATTTGTTAGTGGCTGGGCTGGTCCACTCCACCAGCCAGTCTTGCTGTCTGGACTCGTTGCTACACCGTTTTCATTTAACTTACATTGCATCGCGTGCACAGAATTCACTCACACGACACGTTGGATTCTAGGTACAAATTATTATTACTGGCGTAATAAAAATTTGATGGTACCTACGATAAAACAGTGTGAAATTGTTGGTTATGTAGGGTAGACTGGGGGCCCAAGTAACACATTTTGTTTGACGGACTCTGGTGCAAAATCTATTTGTTTTTAAGATACTTTGTCTGTGGACTTAGGGACTAAGGTTATTCATCTACAATATTATCTCCTAATATTGAACTTAACACATAAGGGAATCGTAAAAAAACAATTTATCCCGAACGAAGACGAGTGTTACAATTGTACCCATTATGTAGTCAATTGTAACAAAAGTTTTATATGAAATAAAACACCAGTAAGTTAATTAGAACAACTTAAACTATTATTTATTTGCAGTCTCATAGGTAAGGAATCAGTCTTAAATCAAATTAACAAGTTACTTCCTAAAATATTAAAACTATACATAATAGTATTCATAAAAAATAACAAAGTTTCTCTAGCTTAACAAAATAAACGAAAATGACTTCTTTGTTTGACAAATGATAATTTTAAATCTTACATTAAATTTAAGCTTATTATTAGCATTAAATCTCTATTAAAATTCGAAATATTCAACAATTTTTATTTGTATGGTGTTACAATTGTCCACCGTTACAAATATCCCCAGCCACGTGACTCATATTAATACGTCTTTGGTTCCTCGTTCCGTCTTTCTTACTCTGTTCCGTGGCATCTGAAAGAAAATATATCAATATAAAAGAGTTTCATATATTTAGTAAAACTTACAACCGACGGCGAAGACGGAGATTAACAGTTAACAAATAGTATTCGACTACATGCAGTATAGATTCCAACATACATATTTACCTAGCTACCTACCCACTATGCAGGCCCCAGCTGACTGACCATCATATAATTTATAAAACAATTACATATATTTATTGGCAACAGACACGGGGACAATTGTAACACGAGGACGATTGTAATGTTACAATTGTCCCCATTGGCGGTGGTACAACTGTCCTTTACTAACAATCTATGAAAAAATGTAAATATCTTATAATTTACTGGATATCAATGGACCAAAACTTGGCTTTGTCAAGTCTGATAACTCTGTAGTTGACTAAATAAAAAACCTGGAGAGAATATAGTGATTTTAAGGGAATGTCACACCGATAATAAGAACGAATAACTTACTTTGGTTCTGCAGAAAACGAAAATCCGTCGTCGACACGTCCGTTTCGCAGCTCGCGCGCCGCGTCGCCGGCTGGTGACCAGTGGGGCTACCGCGCAAGTGTCGTCGACTTCGCCGTCGGCTTCATTTGACAGATGAATGAGATACATTGCTACTACTTTTTGGCACAAATAAAAACCTACCAAAGAAAAGTAGCAATGTATTACATCCATCTGTCAAATGAAGCCGACGGCGAAGTCGACGACACTTACGCGGTAGCCCCACAGGTCGGGACTCGTTCGGCGCATAGTCTTGCTGACGCACACACATATAAATGGCCTTGTAGTAGAAATATCGCCAATGTTACAATTGTCCACTGTTACTACTGCCCCCAGTCTACCCTATTATTATAGTACAGACACCTAGTGAGATTAGTTAGTAGACAAAACTAACTAAAAATCGCGCTACGCGGCCGTTTTTTTCTTAACTATGGACAGGTAAAACTAATCCATATTGACAGATTTGACAGCACCACCCTGGTGATAAAAAATGGAACTAAATTTCAATGAATTGGCTATGCAAGTCATTAAACGTTATTGAACCAAATCATTTGCCTTGCCGTTAAATTTAAAGGCCGAGCCGAAATGCCATTTAGGCCGTTGATTAAAAGGCGCCGTTCAATGAAAAGCCTAGGCCGCTAATTGAACGGCTGATTAAGCTAGTTGGCTGCGACAGAAACACAAATGAAACAGGTATTTAGGTTAGGCGGAAGTTCACCAGGAATAACAATTTTGAAAGTTACTAAAACTTAAAATTACCAGTTACATGTAGATTATGTTGATGTTGATTACTTACCTGGCTTGTTTATCAATTAAAAAAACCGTTTGGCACAGGTATACCTAGCTACTTGAGAACAAATATTTTATTTTAAACCGCAGTTTTTTAAATAAACTCCCATAGGAGAAGAGCTATAGTGTATTTTTTTTTGTTTGGAAGAAAATGTCTAAAACCTATCGTGTGTGGTAATGAATGAAAGGGCTTTCTAAGCCAGCCCTAGAAATATATCATGTTATTACATTTCAGCCACTTGTTTTAAATTAAACCTAAAACAGTTTTAAAACATTGGTATGTTTTAAAATTTATTTTTATATATTTATTTGTTAACTTAGGACAATAGGAGCCTAAACTTGGTAGTTTGGGCTAAAAATATGACACCAACTCCTCACATGGTTTTTTTTAAGAACTACGGGCCAAAAATTTTTGTTGACCTTAAGTAAGTGTGAACGTGTGCCAAACGGTTATAATGTACATCGAATTGCGGTTTTCCTTCGATTTTGAGCTCGTACGCCGATAATAATATATCTAAGTTAAGTACCTAATAATACCTAAATAATAGTACCTAATAATAATAATATATCTAAGATACTACTAAAACTTAAAGTACCGATTATGGATTTAGGCCATTTATGCCTATTCGCTATGAATATTATTGTAGATAAATATTACATTCTTTTGTTACCTATAATACATGCATTTAATAATGAATTTTTGAAAAATTCAAGTCAAACTTGTGTGTTCAATGCTAACGTTCGGAACCCGGAACGAATTGTTAAAACAAGTAATAATATGTTATGAATTATGTATAGTGCAGATAATTCTCAATTCAAAATTATGAATAAATAATTATATTATAAAATAGAAGATTATGTAATGCATACCTACACATGATCTCAGGTACATACGAGTATTATTGTCCTCGAGCTGACACACCTAAACAAATAATTAATACGACAGCGGCAAGTTTGATTGAACATAAAGTAGTTTTTAATATTAATCCCACGAATTTAATTATAATTACTCAATCGAATTATTTGTTTTACCTCTAAATAAAGAAGTTTCTAGCGCGGTTTTTATGTCTAAGTATGTTTAGTTTGGTATTTTACTTTATTTTTGTATTTCCCAACGTTTCGGCACGTTTGCAGCTCCCACTATGGGTACGGTCAAATATCAGAAGTGAATGTTTTTACCTATATTATAGTAAAGTAAAGTAAAAGTAAAAAATGCTTTATTCAAATAAACTTAGTAATTAAGCGCTTTTGAATCGTCTATATTTTTCTACCACCCGTTCCCGTAGAAGAAACATTATTAGATAACAGTAACTGCGCTTATCGCGCTGCTTATATGCGCTGTCTATCCTTTTGAGAAATACATAAGGCGCCTCGTGGGCACTCAGTAAATGGTGCTAAATGTTTCTGTAATATATATATTTTATCCCCTACTTAAGTATTCATATTTTTAAACCACATACCTTTTCACCTCGCACACTCGACACAATGTCGGGATTCGAAATCAGTAGACTATCGTTTGCGTGATGATCAATTTATCAACGAACAATGTTGTTTTTTTGGTAAATAGTTTTAAAACAAGAAATATGGAGATAATAATATTTTGACCGCTTTACAGATAATCTAGTAGAATATTTATCTGATTAAAATAGAACATCTTCTGTGGGATTTTGTCATAATGCGCCGAAATAACATAGTTATTTAATTATGTCGAGTGACCTCATTTTCAAATCATCACCGATGTCAACAAATCCGTTCGTGGGTGCATGTGACCGGTTGCGACAACCGGTCGTGGTACTGACCGTCTCGGGGCATGAGGTGCGCGTGCGCGTGCGTGTGGGGCGAGGGCGCGGTGCGGCGGCGCGTGTGCGGCGGACTCGAGTGTCGCGCGGCGACTGCGCGCGCGCCGCCAGCCAGCCGCCCCGCCGCCGGCACCGGGCGCGGCGAGGCCGACCGCCACCGCCCGCCCGCCACGAAACGGGACGCCCACGGGTCGCATTGCACTTGATGCACCACACTATTGACCGAGCTCAACCACGCTAATTTTAACGATAAAATCAAAACTAAATCGGTACAGTACGGTTTCGATTTCGTTTACAGAAAAATACTCGCTATAGTTTTGTTAAAATTGTTGAAAGCTATGCCTAGGGAGCCTAGGATGCCAATCTAAGATAATTTAAATAAGGATACAAAAGTTATACTGATTTTTAGGTAAATATAAAATAAATGACAACGTAACGGTTTTGTCTTTATCGTTATCAGGCTGGACGACGCTCGCTGCACCACCCGCCGCCGCCGCCGTCCTCCAGCTCACCACCATCACCCGCCGCCAGAACAGGTTGCTGGCGTTGTGCAGGCAGACATCACGGTCCCGTAGGTCCTGTGTGTTAATGCGGGAATTAGTAGGGCGTTTAGTTGGTAGGGCCCCGGCGAAAAGGCAGACAGTGAGTGAGGTGCAACGTAACTCGATATATTAGAGGGAGGCTATATGATCAGTTTGGCGCCAGTTTATTCCATCAGTCTGGTTATTGAGGTGGAATCACTGCGTTTTTTAAATTAAAATTATCTTAATTTAAAGAACTAGATTTCATAGCAATAGAAATCTACATAACTACACTACATCTGTGAATTTTAATAGCAATAGATATCACTATATTCTGTTTGAGATTTTTTCGTGGTGTGCATTACTAGTTTGAAATGAACTCAATAATCATTTATATGTCTACTTTTTTTCGCTGTTTTAACAGTAAATTACTAAGTCTTAAAATAATGATTAAATATTTAAGGATTTTTCAGATATGTCCCATTTCTGGGACTACCTGGGGCACGACCGGGTCATGTCTTTTCAAACTCAATTCACGCATCACCGTGCGCGTTAGGTATCGCAGGCCGTGGGAAGTCTCTTGGCGGGAGGGTTGGGTGCGGCGAGGAACATGCCCTGCAAGCAAGAAGCAAGTTGCTTGGGGGGTGACCGACCCCAACATGCCGTTTGGTATGCATAAAGATTGCATTCTCCTCTTGATACAAAAAAGGCCGTGGGAAGTCTAACCAAACTGATGGAATGGATCGGCGCCAGACTGATCATGTAATTTACCTTACACATCTCTAGCTGCCGCCGGCCTCATATTGGTTGGGGGTACAACCAGCACAGATAAAGAATGGTGTTAGAGGAGTCGTTCATAGTCACTTCTCGCTCGCAAACTAAACGCCACACCTATCGCTCTCTCACCGACACTCTCGTTGTGGTAAGCGCGATAAGCCGCCATTTTCAATCTAATTCTTTATCAGCGTGAGTTGTAGGTACCTATTAAATGGTGGGCCGCTTCCGGCCGCGCCTTCAAATTGTGGTTTCATGCTGCCCACCTGATGTAGGCAGCGAGCCTCTATCCTGCCATCATTGGTATATGGGCGTAGGTAAGTACATACTTAACTACCATAAGGTGAAAAAAAACACAAATCCTTATAGCATAGGCATTACCGAACCATTATTTTACCTACTGGGTATTTAATTGACTAGCGACATTGAACTATTATGCCTTAATGACTAGCGTTACGTAACGAGTCGACAATCGAACTGCCCCTTAAACCCAAAGGTCCCATACCTACTTGGTAAAAGAAAAGAATATTAGTCTCTAGGACTAGAAAATCGGAATATTTTTCAGATCCGGAATGGGTTTTGATGCTCAGAGTTCTAACTCTTGAGTTCGAGAGTTTCGGAGTTTTCAGTCTCTATTTAAATACAATTTCAGTAGTATTTTAGCGTGTTTATTAATTAATTAACAAAAAATAAAACTTACTTGCAACATCAAGTTATACTTCTGTCATCGATAAATTAATAATAAGTTGAACCAAACTTATTGAGCAAATAATAAAACTAAAAATACATTTCACACCACTCAATTTTGCCGAGTGTTGGTTCATCATCGCACGACACCCACTGCTGGTTGTAGGCCTCCCCCAAGGATCTCCACAACGATCGATCCTGCTCTGCCCGCATCGAGCGGCGTCCCGCGACCTTCACCACATCGTTGATCCACCTTGTCGTGGGCCTATCCAAGGAGCGTCCGATGCGCGGTCGGCATTACAGAACCTTTCCGCCCCAATGGACATCAAGTTCATCTTAAGACCCACTCTTTGGAAAACACTACGGAGAACTTCGAGCATGAATACGATCAGGTCTTACAAAGACTCAGCCATAAGACCTACATTATCAGCAAAACGATGGTGTGTTAGGTACTGGCCATTAATATTGCTGCTGAGTTCTTTTCAGTTGAAGAGCCAAAGCAGCTGTGAACAGATTAGGAGAAATAACGTCTCACTGGCTCACACTTCATTGCATTTGGATGGGATTTGTGCTCTGGGGCCGTACCGGCTAACGCATTGAACTTCGGAAAGTCTGCTGAGCTTCAAATTAAAACAAATAAATCGAGCCCCAATCGGGCCAAAATGGCGAACCCCAATTCATGATGTCACACGAACATGGATATCTTCTAAATAACTTAGGCGAATAGTACAATACGAAACTTCTTACTTCGATTTATCTGTTTTAAGTTGAAGCTCGGCAGACCCGCCGAGGTTCGAAAAGTTAGCCGGTAGGCCCCTGTGGCCGTACCGGCTAACGCATCGAATTTTGGAAAGTCTACCGGGCTTCAAATTAAAACAGATAAATCTAGCCCCAATCGGGCCAGAATGGCGAACCCCAATTCATGATGTCACACGAACATCGATATCATCTAAACAACTTCGGCGAATAGTAAAATACGAAACTCCTTACTTCGATTTATTTGTTTTAAGTTGAAGCTCGGCAGACCCGCCGAGGTTCGAAAAGTTAGCCGGTAGGCCCCTGTGGCCGTACCGGCTAACGCATCGAATTTTGGAAAGTCTACCGGGCTTCAAATTAAAACAGATAAATCTAGCCCCAATCGGGCCAGAATGGCGAACCCCAATTCATGATGTCACACGAACATCGATATCTTCTAAACAACTTCGGCGAATAGTAAAATACGAAACTCCTTACTTCGATTTATCTGTTTTAAGTTGAAACTCGGCAGACCCGCCGAAGTTCGAAAAGTTAGCCGGTAGAGCCCCTGGTTCTGTAATCGGACCAACATAATGGCATTTTTAACTCAATTCTTCCCTTTTATAAAAGATTTACGCAATCGCAGATATAAAGTCTTGGCTACAGAAGAAGATGTAGACAATTTCTAAGATTATTATACTTAGGTACCTATGTTTATGCTAAGTATTGTGGTATTTACGAATGTATATCACTCAAGGTTCTGGCAAAATTCTTAACCTTTGACCATGATTTTTGTTGTATGTTGTGTTGTGTGTAAAACGATCGATTTGCGGTAGTTCTTACCTACCTAAATAGGTATATATATATATAGTTGGTATGTTAGTTATTTTTCTCTGAGGTTAGTATTTTTTTGTCTTGATTCTAATTTTCTTTAAAATTTTTGTAAAAGGTTAATCATTCAAATGAACGGTGGAGTAAATTATTATCACTCTTTTGCGGTCTCTTTATTTGATATTGGTGGAACGACTCGAGATTTTGTCCGGTATCTTGGCAATAAATCATTGGATGCAGTGTGCATTAGATAAATAATTTGATATTTGAAAATCAAATAGAGCGACAGACAAACAAGCGATAACGAGTATTTCGGGTTGGCTACCGGTTGTGGTGCGGACGGGGCGGCGCCGGACGCGACGGCCGGCGCTC
Source organism: Catoptria pinella (assembly GCA_963556745.1). Classification (NCBI taxonomy): domain Eukaryota; kingdom Metazoa; phylum Arthropoda; class Insecta; order Lepidoptera; family Crambidae; genus Catoptria; species Catoptria pinella. Next base: position 193,955 of record OY750762.1, read on the forward strand.
ATTTCTAGTTGATGAGGGCTTAGAATATTAGATGAGGGGATCTGGCTAACTTCAATATGTCCAGTTGATTCGAAACATGATGATAATGATGTTATTATCTGTAACTTTTTATGAGTTAGCTTTTTTATGCAAATGTTTTTTTCTTTACTCAGTTATATACCGACCCTAGTCACAGTCGCAACCCTATAGATAGTGAATACAAATACATTGAACTAGGCATCAGAATATAAGTGTAATATAAGAATAAAAAAATAACAATATCGGTCAAAATGCGTCATCGGTCGAGGGAGGCGGAGGCGGAGGGTGCGCGGGCGCGGGCGCGCGGTCACAGGTCACTTGCGTAACTTGCCGCTATCGCGCGCGGCGCGCAACCGAACCAACACTACAAACAATATTCAATTGAGATAACATTAACGTTTTGCCTGGATCCAAAAAATGGGTGTTTCAGATTTTCAAAGTTTTCCATTACCTAGTATGTTGAATAATTATACTTAGGTACTTGATTATTATTATTAGGTACTTGACCTAGGTACTTGATTTTATACTCTTGAAGCTCAAATTCGAAAGGAAGGTGTGCGACTAAAATTTCCCGTTTGTTTTCTAATAGTATCTACTGCTTTGCGTGGTATTGGGCCAATCCGTCACATAGCGAGGTTCAGCCACCTATTAGTTGACAAACCTACTGTGAATAACTACTAGGTATCATGGAATTAGATTTTTATAAACGGACCCCTGGGCCTGTGGAGTGGCCCGAGGACACCGATAACAAACTTCACGAATGGTTTTGCTGTTTTAAATTAACGCTATGGCACAGAATTCATAATAGTACGAGACTATGGTAAGTGAAATCTATCATAAAAAAGAAGTGTAATTACAATTCTTAAATACACTGTAGGTAGTAGGTACTTAAATAGCCCATTTACGACGTTCCAATATTCATCATTCGGTTACCATAATATGTGTGTTGGTGGTCCTGTGCCTGCCGGGGACAGAAAGTCTGTTATGATTTAAGAGGTGAGAATCCTAAAAATAACAACCGCTAACACAATAATTAATAATAAAGTATGTAAGTAAGTAAGTGTTATGTGTCGGTAATGTGAGGATGAGGTCTAATAGATTGTCTTTTTGCATTACAGTAAAGGAATTATGTAATATATCACAGAATAAATTATAAGTATACCTACCTCACTTCACCTCACGACCTCCTAAGATAACTTTAAAATAAGATTTGAGCGAAAATAATAATTACGTGTTCAATGGTGATGTGATGCTATACCTATTACAGAATTTGCAGTTATTTAGTGAGTATGTACAGTAGGTATAGGTAGGAACCTGCCTACCGCACAATATGTTACGTACCTACTTAAAAAGATCTAAATTGAATTCCATAATTATTTTAGGGACAAAATAAGTACCTAACTATCATGAATCGTTCTATTTATATCTTCGCAATAACGACCTGCTTGACTGAACATGCATCAAAGGGACCCAACCATTACATTAGATTTGATAAACCACAAATACTTGCTAAAGAACAAAGATTCATTCCCAGAATGCTACGCGAGGCTTTTGAAATTAACAAACATCCAAATTTCAATAGAGATGATGGTTGGAGAGTTCCACCAGCTTGGGATCCCATAATTCATCAACTAAAATCCCATCCCAAATCACACACTGCAGGAACTAAAGATATAGTTAGTTGGTTTTGTAGATAGGGATCAAAAGGGAGGTCGACACAACCTCTCGAAGTTTTCTTCCGCTAGTTCTTTCTCTCAGAGGCCTCCCAATTTGTGAACTGGTAGTAGATTCAGTAGCTAGATCTTGTTTTCTTATTAACTTTATTCAATTTAACTCGGTAATAATGATTAAAATCAGAACGCAGCTATAAAATAAAAGCTATAAAATAAAATAATAAATACTATAAATAAACTTGAATACATTTTTATAAAATTTTCGAGCGGGTAATTTCATAAAAATATGAGCAGCCTTTTTGCTTTAGGTAGTCCTCCCGTGACCACGGCCCCTGGAAAGGTGTCGAAACGTCAGGAATTCTAAAAACCAATAAATACAAACTAAATAATTCTAAAACAACACCTGAATTAATAATATACGCGCTGTAATCCGTAAAAAGTGTTTTATTTCTAATGACTGATATTTGTTATGCGCCCTTGAAGGCTAGTATATAGGGGTATTAATAATACTAGAAATGATATTTAATGAGTTCAATAACGATCTATAGGATAAAATTAACGAAATGTAATACTTACTTACATTATATTGGAAAAATATTACACTGAAAATTTTATTTTTTGAGACCCGAACCTCAAGTTGTGGTATTAAGAAATAGAATCTCCTAGAGAGGAATAAATCACTTGGAAATGCAACCTTGAATGTTCAAAAATTAAAAGCAGTAAAAAGTTACCTAATTAATTTTTCCTGATTTTTTAAATGCAATTTTTTCGCACGCAATGTATGCGAAAGACATCAACGCGCGACGACTTTCATCGAAAACTTTACTGTTTGATATCGGTCTCTCAGAGAAAATGGGGTCGGTCCGCACTTCGCAGTATAATAAGGAGAAACAAACTTGATTAATACCTTCTTTTGTAGGCAAATCTTGAGGTGTCAGAGTGAAAGTAAAGTTTATTGTTTATAAACTTTAAAATACATGCAAACTAAGATTTTATTGATTAATAGAAATAACTTATTTAGAATAAGAATAAAAAAGTGTATCTTCTTATATTTTACATTCATTTACATACTTATTATTAGTTGTGACAAAATAATATTATAATTACTTACACTACTTAATTATTTACAATAGGTATTCGTTAGGCTTAAATCAAGGTAAGATTGTACCTACATGTTACGTTAATTTTTGACATTTCGCATCGAAATATTCAAAACTTGAGTTGTTTTGATAACGTAAATTCTTTTAAATCATCATTTAAATGCTTTTAAATTAAAATGAAACTCATACATATCAGATGGCCATGACCAGTCACATGGCCACGTGTCCTTTTGAGTATTTGTTTGTGCTAAAACTAAAAGCGTCGGGTAACGAAATATCCACTGACTAAATAGATTTTTCAAGGAGACAGGGGTGGGGGGGAAGTATTCAGGAAAAACCAATAAATCCCAACTAGATAGGTATTTCTAAAATTACACCTGAATTAATAAAATACGCACTGTAATCCGTAAAAAGTGTTTTATTTCTACTCTCGACGGGAATTGACGGGATTGAGTTCAGTTAAGTGTAAGTGTTAGCTAAAGCGGAAGCGGAAGCGAAAGCGGAGGCGGAAGAGTAAACGTGAAGTGAGATGTGAAAAAGTGGAAAAGTGAAAGAGTGAATACTAACAATATAAGTAGTGAAAAAAAAACTTCTTTTCCTTCAATTTTTTCAATTTTCACATATGGGTATCAAATGAAAGGCCTTGATGAGCACATTCCAAAATTATATTATTAGAATAAACTATATCGGGATTTACACCATGTATCTGTTTATTTTTGAGACACCGATATTTCGGCGCAGTTGCATGCGCCATGGTCACGGAAGAACTGTCGATTGTTGCGTGCGGGTAGATGTTATTGGCAGACGAATCGGTCTACTCTCCGTCTAGGTCTTTTATTATTACGCTCGATACCGGTACCACTGTCTGCAAACTCACTACTCACTCGAATCTGATGTTTATACGACACACGACACTCACTGTATCTGTACGCGAAACGGAGGTCTTATTTTTCTTGTGGTTTTTACACAACCGGATTACTGGGTTCCAGACACTCGACAATTTAAAACCATCTTCACGATTGATATTTTTGTATTTGATAATTTCAATCGCTTCGCTGACCATTCTTGGTACCTAGGTGGCGCCGAAATATCTCAAAAATAAATAGGTACATGGTGTAAATCCCGATATAGTTTATTCTAATAACGTTAATAAACATGGAAATTTAAAACCAAAATAATATGTTTTGTGATTAAATATAAAGAAAAAATTTGTTTTGTAATTTTTGGAAGTGAATATTATTTATATGAAATGCGTCGCAACAGAATTGACGCTCGTGGAACCCATGGTGTCAAATTCCACACTACATCACCGAAGCGAAGCGAGGGCGGGTCGCTAGTATGATTATAAAGTTCTTGGTTTTCATAGTACCGTTTTGACGTTTCGAGAATATCGAGATCGAGTTGGAATCGATCCAACTCAATTTCACTATTCTCTATCACGTCAGAAGAACCCCCCGCGGAAGTCTTAGAAGTGGATACCGCCACAGCTTAGATACGTCTACAGACCACTGGTAACCATGTACTCCATGATGATAATATGTATTTAGAGTAGTTTCAGATGACGTGTGACCGTGGTCGGGGCCTCGGGGGGTCGGGGGGCGGGGGGCGGGGGTCAGACGGGGCGGTCCTTGGAGGCGGGCGCGGGCGCGGGCGGCGGCGGCAGCGCGCGCGGCGTGGCGTGGCGCGGCGCGTGCCACAGCCGCCCGTACGCGAGCGCGCACGCCAGCGACCCGCCCAGCGGACCCACCCAGTACACCTGCAACCACCATCGACACATTCAACTACTTAATCACGTATCACGGGACACTATTTATTGACCGAGCGAGCGAACCGTCTCCGTTTCGGCTTGGGCAACTTATAAGTAAATGCCTTCGTATCCATATATAGTATTTCTCTCAAATAATATTCTAGAGTTAAGTAACCTATTGTGTGATGAGGAAATAAATTATTTATTTATTTATTATTTATCTGTCTGTCCGGCTGTACGGTTGTTCTCCTCTACGGGTCGCATTTCTCATGAAGTTTTGTGTCGAAGAAGTTCATAAAAAATCATTTTTCAGCCATTTCAAAAATATTCAAAATTGTTACAAACGCTAGGTCTGCAGTCACAAAGCCACTACTTTTTAACCGATTTAAAAAAAAGAGGAGTTTCGCAAGTCGACGGTTTTTTTTTATTTGAAAGACCATAAGGCTGGCCATAGACCTATGGTTTCATTTCTTTGCTTTGCTGTTCTAATAGAACAGGGGGCCGTATCGGCTAACGCATCGAACTTCGGAAAGTCTGCCGGGCTTCAATTAAAACAGATAAACCGAGTTTCGAGCGGGTAATTTCATAAAAAATATGAGCAGCCTTTTTGCTTTAGTCCTCTCGTGACCACGGCCCCTGGAAAGGTGTCAAAACGTCGGCGTCGGGAATTAAAAAAAAACAATAAATTCAAAAAAAATAATTCTAAAACATCACCTGAATTAATAATATGCGCGCTGTAATCCGTAAAAAGTGTTTTATTTCTAGATAAATCGAAGTAAGAAGTTTCGTATTGTACTATTCGCCGAAGTTATTTAGAAGATATCGATGTTCGTGTGTCATCATAAATTAGGGTTCGCCATTTTGGCTCGATTTGGGCTCGATTTATCTGTTTTAATTTGAAGCCCGGCAAACTTTCCGAAGTTCGATGCGTTAGCTGGTACCCCTAAACAACTAGAACAGCAAAGCGAAGAAAGAAACCGGTAGGTCTGGGGCCAGTCTAATAGTTCGGTGTGGTCCCATATTTTTTTTCTAATCAGTTTTAATAATCCTGAAAATACTATAATTTTGGATGAACTATCTTGACGACTTCGTTATTTTTTATGAACCGATTTAAGATGGTTATTTTTAATTTCATTGACATTGGACCTTGGACTTCGAAGATACCCAAGGGAACTCCTCAAATTCAAATAGCCCTATTTGTATCATGTATAGTGATATAGTGTAGTGTGTATATACAAGGTGTTACAAAAGTACCCCTAATGCCGAATATGGTATATAGGGACCATCAAACTGAACAACTTTTACTATGGGACCAACTCTGAAATCGCGAAAAAAAAAAATCAGCTGTTTCATACATTTTGATATTTTCGATTTTAATTTTTGTATGAAACAGCTGATTTTTTTTTCGCGATTTCAGAGTTGGTCCCATAGTAAAAGTTGTTCAGTTTGATGGTCCCTATCTACCATATTCGGCATTAGGGGTACTTTTGTAACACCTTGTATATATAGTGTAGTGATATAGTGTAGTAGTATAGTGTAGTGTAGTGTAGTGGTATAGATATAGTGGTTTGGTAGGTTTACGATAATCCAAAACAAACCAAGCATGGTCTGCGTTGAGACAGGATCTCTTCGCCATATATTCAGCGAAAAGGGAAGCACTTCCAACGAACTAGGTGTCTGTGCTCGGGGACCGCAGTCCAACTGTTGAATGTTGGGACTTGTATTTTGCGAAGTGCTTAGAAAACTTCGATATCGTGAGTCTCACATTTTTGCCTCGATGTCAGCTTAAAGTAGAACGACATCACGTACGCCTGCGTAATGTTTCAGGTTTTTGAAGGAGGTATTTATTTTTTTATTAGTGTAGTGATACTACAAAGGAATTAAGAGACGAGAGACAGTTTGTGACCGTCGATTACTTTGGTACATTAGCTATATAATTTGTACCGTCGATCGCGTCGCTCGCCGCAGGTATGTCGTCACCGTTGTGCGTCACAACTCACGAGCAGTCGCTATGATGTTGTGCAGCTCAAGTGGCGTAGTGGTTAAGCATTAGCTCATCCTCCTTAATAAATCCATAGGGAAGGCATCTATGCTTCAGCAGTTATGTTATTTTTTTCTTATTCCGGATAATAATAGAGTGAATACCCAGTGATATTCGAACACATTTTTGTTGGGTCACTTTCTTGATTATTTATTTGTTTGTTCACAAACCAAACGATTTTATAAGTAGGTACTAGCTTACCGATGAGCTATTAAGTCTTGAAACTTTAAACATAGGCATTGAGCTGATCTGCTGATGGAACTGGAAGAAGACCATAAGAACTCTGTAATAAAACCACAAAACCCCATCGAGTTTGGGCTCATTTGAGATTCGTTTTGACAAGTACTCTGATGGAGACGGTGTCCAGGGTCTGATGATGGAGTAGGAAGAAGGCCACAGGAACTGTACGGTCTATACAGCCGCACAATTGCGTCATCGCCGATTCAGCATTTTACTGCATTATAATGTAATTTAGTATGCATTCGATCGCCCCGATATGTTTACTCCTATCAGTTAGCCTAAATATCAATCAAATTAAATTCGTTCATCAAAACTTCTTATCATTTCTTATCAATTTAAACATTGTACGAACGTAGCTCGTGCAGGAACTCTGTAATAAAACCATGCAACCCCAATCGCGTTTGGGTGTTTGGTAGGTCTGGGTCTGATGATGAAGTCGCAAAAAGGCCATAGGAACTCTGCAATAAAACCATACAAACCCAACGGGTTGGGCCTCGTTTGATTCGTCTTGACAAGTACTTTGATGGGAAAGTGTATCCAGGGTCTGACGATATAGCCGGAAAAAGCCACAAAAATAAATTATAGGTATGGTTTACCTATTATTTTTTTCTGTGGCTACCAACAACAGATAAGACGAAAAAGCAGAAAATAATTATTAAAGAAAAAAATTTTTTACACGTTTTTAAAACGGGCTAAAAAGTATAAAAATCTGACTAAACATTAAAAAAACTGGCCAAGTGCATGTCGGGCCACGCGCAGTATTGGGTTTGGCAGTTACCTTATACATTTACCATATATAGTTCTAAACTTCTATTTACTTCCTATTTTGCACAATTTAACGACTAAAAGTAAGTATAATACCTAACTATTGAATAAAATTTGTTCTACGAGAACTTTTCCAATATAAATTAATTTCATTAAGTAAAGCCTACCTAGACTTTACCAGTTAATCACTGGATAGTTTTCCTTTTAACTTTATTATATGTACTGCAGGACAGTTTTTTACTTTTTTATACTTTTCAAAAGCAACCGTTTACCTGGACGGAGGACACTAGACTCTAACAAAATTTTGCACTTTAAAGCTTATTCGCAAACGGATCCCTGAATCGAAATGGTTTTCAGAAACCTACAAGAAGTTATTGAAAGTCCTATTCAACGACACCCCACACTATGAAATTGATGAGAAAGTTTTTTTTCATCCTCACATTACAATATGTAAAAATATACAAAAAAATGTTTTTAGAGATTTTATTCTGCCACTTTTTTGGCGTAATTAATATACACATTCATTCTAAATTACAACTTTCTAGTACTTATACTTGGGGCCTCTCAGTAAAGCCGCGGACGGACAGACAGACGGATATGCCGAAACTAGAAGAGTTCCTTGTTGACTTGACTACGGAACCCTAAAAACGGGCTAAAAAGTAAAGATTAATAATACCCCTTTAAAATAAGTAAACCTAAAACAAGCAAAAGAAAATTGATGATAAATCTAACAAAATGAGCCCCATGTTTTAAGGGTTATAAATATTTAGATACGGGAGAAATTCTTTAATATTTTTCAGTCCGTTTTTAAAAGTTTTTCGACAGATTTTTTATACTTATTGGTCCGTTTTAAAAACGTGTTTTTTAATTTAGTATTTTTTGTTAATAATAATAATACCCAGTGGTGTCTGAAGTCTGCGGCCCATAGCGCGGGCCCGAAGCTGCGTGCCGGGTTGATGCTGGCCCCCGTTAGCCCGCCCTGCAAAACACAAGAAGCACTTTCATTCAGATTTGAAGCCTTAAGAAAAATCATTACTAACTTGCTTATCTATATATATAAAAGGGAAAATCACTCACTCACTGATCACGCAATCTCAGAAACTGCAAGTGCTAGGAGTCTCAAATTTTGCATGGGGGCTCCTTTTAAGGCGTAGGTGCTCACTAAGACGGGATTTTGCGAAATTCAACCCCTAAAGGGGTGAAACAGGGTTGTAAAGTTTGTATGGGAGAACGCGATTCCTTGGCCCGATTGACTTGGAATTTGACATAGACATTCTTTCACAAAATTAATTGAACACGTGTTTCGTATTTTTTAAATATTTATTAGCTAACAGGGTTAAAAAGTGATAAAAAGCTACTTTTGCTGTGATTGACTTCGACGTCGGAATTGAAACTTTTTTGTGCATTTGATTGATTAAATAAGAAACATAAATATCATTTGTCGTATCAACGTAGTATTACATTCTCTTTGGTCATTTCCCCTGAGAGTAGGTAGAATGCGTTATCGCCATAGGCATTGAATAGTACCTATGGCGTTATGTTGACAGTGCTATCATTTTTTCCTTATTGCGTTGTAATAAGGTGCAAAATTATTCCATCTAATTATCAGTTTAATTTTTAAAGAATACAATATTCGGTCAAGTCGCCTATGCTATGACAATTAATAAAGCACAGGGACAAAGTTTATGAGCGGCTGGTGTAGATCTGCGCAGTGATTGTTTCTCCCATGGCCAGCTCTAATGTAGCCTGCTCGAAAGTCAGCTCGCGCAATAGCCTTTTTATTTTGCAACCGGATACATGACAAGAAATGTGGTAGGTATACAACATGTTACAAAAATACCCTTAATGCTGAATATGGTATATAGGGACCATCAAACTGAACAACTTTTACTATTGGGACCAACTCTCAAATCGCGAAAAAAATCAGCTGTTTCATAAAAAAATTCAAATCGAAAATATCAAAATGTATGAAACAGCTGATTTTTTTCGCGATTTGAGAGTTGGAGTTACCTATATACCGTATTCGGCATTAGGGGTATTTTTGTAACATGTTTTATATTATAGAGAAGTGTTGGATGATCGAGATTGATAATCCTGATAATGCACAACATATTTTTATTTAGAACTAGCTGCACCCGGCATGCGTATTGCAATGCTCCGTTTTTTTAGCCAGGGACTTTCCCGGTCGTAAGCAGAACAACTCACCAAAGTTTCATCATAATCGGATCAATGGTTTAGGAGTCCCGTCGTCTGTACACTTAGATCTTTTAAACTATGCATAAAAAACCGCATCAAAATCGGTCCATAAGTTTGGGAGCTAGGTTGTCTCAGACAGACAGACACACACAAGTCAAACTTATAACACCCTTGCGTATGTTGTGTACGTCGTATATACATATAGTGGTGGCGGCATTAAGGACACAAGTCGATTTTCATACAAACGAGGTAATTTTGAAGTCTTGGTTTTCCGCTAGGGATTGAACTAGCTGTGATCTGATGATGGCTATCCAGGGATTGAATGGAGAAGATTAAGATAGCAATACACACCCAACTGATCTGGTCAGCATTCTAAGAGATGTAAGCATAAGAATTTTCAGTTGCAAGTTTTCATACATTTCTATACTATATTCGCGGTTTTTTTAAACATATTATTACTTCTCTTAAAATGCTGGTCAGATCACTTTGGTGTGTATAGAAATCTGGATCTCCTCTATTCACTGCTTGGATGGCCATCACCAGATCTCCGCTCGGTCAATCCCTGGCGGAGAAGCAATGCTTAAAAGTTGCTTCGTTTGTAAGAAAATCGACTAGCGTCCTTAATTTTGTGGCCACCACTATATATAGTTATCCTGTAGTATAGTCTAATAACTTCACACTCACCACATTAGTAACTACATTGTACCCGTGCGAAGCCGGGGCGGGCCACTAGTCTATATATATAAAAGGGAAAATCACTCACTCACTGATCACGAAATCTCAGAAACTACAAGTGCTAGGAGTCTCAAATTTTGCATGAGGGCTACTTTTATGGCGTAGGTGCTCACTAAGACGGGATTTTGCGAAATTCAACCCCTAAAGGGGTGAAACAGGGTGGCAAAGTTTGTATGGGAGAACGCGATTCCTTGGCCCGATTGACTTGAAATTTGGCATAGACATTCTTTCACAAAATTAATTGAACAAGTGTTTCGTATTTTTTTTATATTTATCTCCTAACAGGGTTAAAAAGTGGTAGAAAGCTACTTTTGGGGTGATTGACTTCGACGTCGGAATTGAAACTTCTTAGTGCATTTGATTGATTAATTATGAAAAATAAATATCATTTGTCATCTCAACGTAGTATTATTATATTCTCTTTGGTCATTTCCCCTGAGAGTAGGTAGAATGCGTTTCATGAAACGTACGTACTATGAACATTGGCTTTTTTGTATGGGAATTGCCATTTCGCGTTACTTTTGACAGCTAACTTTTGATAAAGAGGTTTTAGTTTAAATAATGATCTTAGTAATGTTGGATAACAGGACCGTAGTGTTGCTTTCGTTTTAGTATTCAGATGCTTTGTTATTATTTAACTAATTAAAAAAAATAGCGCTGTGTCTCAAGTTTAAATTGTAATCATTAAATTGTAGGTGATACGAAGTTCACAGGGTCCACTAGTACCTAATAATTATATTGTTGGCTCTACATGCCCAAAGTCAGTGAAAGCCCCAAATTAAGAATGAACCAGAGAGATGCCCATCTGCTGAGGTTTCGCTATGGCATGTTCGAGTCGTGAGTCTCAGTCGCGGTCTATTCTGATCGGAGTCGGGTCTGCGCTGGGACACATAGACGTCCACGCTTGGTTTGTGTCCTACAGTGACTATGAATGAATATATTAATGTAAGTGTTTACCGCGAGCAGCGTGAGCGCGGTGACGATGGTGCCTATGCGCAGCGGCCAGGAGTCGGTGAGCAGGCGGTTGCGCGCGTCCCACGACGCGCAATTGGCCAGCGCCAGCAGCCCGCCCAGCAGCGCCTCCACACTCACTGCCTAAACATTACACAAGTAGTTAGTTGGAATCTAACACGTTTACTATACACTACTAACAGGCGATTCATCAAAATTTTGGTACGTACTTACTTAGTTAGTAAGTATCTGGTACCTACAATAGGCAACTCACATGCTTTACCACTTTGCAGAAAAATTCGTGTGCACGCGTATCGCCCCTGTTCGAACTAAACGTGTAGTGACGGGCGTCGCGTGCAAGCGATTTTAACCGTCACAACTCCACAATACTTTTTGTTAAACACCCTTCGATGATATTCACAATTCTCATAAAGGTAAAACAATAACCTTATAGAGCGGTAATCCGTCAGCAGGGTGCGTGACACAGAGCCCGATGGTGGTGGTAAGGTTGGCGGCCTCGGCGAGAGGGCCGAGAGCGGGCGGCGCGAGCAGCGCGGTGAGCGCGGGCGCAGCGGCGGCGCCGGCCAGCTGCGCGCACATGTACGCCGCGCCCGTGCGCGCCGGCACGCGCCCGCGCACCACCGCCGCCAGCGTCACCGTGGGGTTCATCATCGCTCCCGAAATGTGGTCGAAACACTGTAATATACAAGCCTTTTTAATAGTCATCTCATCAAGTATGGATTTCGTTCCGTTCCTTTTTGTCCCAAAGAAATTATAACGTTCACGAGATTGAGAAAACTATTTTCTTATTAGCCGAATGGTAGATAGGATATAATAGCCCATAGGCCCCATGCATACAACCCTGGAAAATTATAAGGTAGGTATGAGCAATAAAAATAACGACCTTTTTGAAAAATAATAATATGATAAACTGTATAGTGGCAACCCTTGTAACGTTGGATTTTTTAACTTTATATTTGTTTAGAAAATGACTAATCTTCAAAAACCAAATTATTTACTATTGTTAATTTATTATGTGGTTATGTGGTGGTTGACAGGGTTTATAATAATTTTCCGGGTTTGGTAGATACCCTATCTACAGAATATAATAGTGCCATGTCTCGGCTTTATTGGGGTATTACCAAACATCATCTTAGTCCATTATTCATGATTGTTAGCATAAACAAGGAATATTTTTTATGTGTGTAGGTAGAATTATCTCCAACCGTTTCGTTTTCGTTGGAAACAGATTACCTAGGTGCCTATGATGTTGGTTGTTGTAATGGCGATCAACCTGCACTAGCACGGTGACGATGAGGCCGGACGCCAGAGCGGTGTAGAGTGGCGTGGCGCTTGGCGCGGCGCAAGGCAGCAGGCAGCTAAGCGCCACCAGCAGCGCCGTGGCCGCACCCTCCGCCGCCGTCGCCGCCCACAGCGACACCGACCCGTCGCCCCCGCCGCCACCGCCTGCGCCTCCCTCGCCACGCATACACCGTGCGCATTGCACCAAACCTGCAATGCAATCGATGTCTCAAATGTACTACAAAAAAAAATTATATACTTATTTCTACCTACTACCTATCCTAAACCAAATTACAAAAAAAGATTCTGAAGTCAAGACTGTATAGACATAGATAGATTCCTTTGCCTTCCCTAAAATGGAGATGACATGACAGACAACAAAGCAAAGCGGTTAAAGCTTAGCCCCCTTATTAATAAATGAAGAGTAAGTCTACACCTAGTTTAACCAAAAAGTTTGCTCAGGAACATAATGCTTTGAGACGTCATACATAAGGACTAATATTGCGAAACAATATTTTCTGTTAAGCCAGGTGTAAACTTACTAATCGTTTATTAATAAGGCCGTAGAAGAATAACTGTTATTTTTCTGAGGCTAAAGGCGGTTATTTTGGAAGTGTAGTGTGTTGTGTGCATGCGAAAATTTTTCTTCTTCTTCTTCTTCTCATATTCTATGATTGTGTGTGTCAGCCAACTGTCAACGTCACGTCAGTCGTCCCGTCCAGTCAAGTCAAGGAGTCAACGTCAAGTCAAGTGTTTCCTTCTGTTACAATAATTACAATGTACAATATACTAAAAATGTAAAACGGCCGCGCAGCGCGATTATAGTCAGCTTCATCCGCTAATCTTGTACTCTTGCCTGTCTATAGTAAAAAAAGACGGCCATGTAGCGCGATTTTTAGCCTGTTTCATCCTCTAATCTTGTAATCTGTGGTTTCATCCACGAAATCCAAAAATGCCTATCTCATCTTAGCGCCGCTTAGCTGAGGCCGCTCGCCAGTTTAAACTGTAAAATGTCTGTTCAATGCGGCAAATGTAACCCTAAACGTAGGCGACTGACAAAGCTGTTATTCTGAAGATTTTTAAATTTGCTGAGATCATCTTGAAATGTCGGGAGAACCCAGACGCATCCCGACCATCTGGCAACTCTAACCGAATCCGAAGATTTCAACGATATTTTTTTATTTTTTTTGACATTTTCATCATGCAAAATACCTACCTATAATGAAGCTGTTGTTTCAAAAGCAGCAGCAGTTAGGTACAGGTTTTAAATTATTAATCTAATAATTTATTAAATTATTATTTATTATTATTATTAGATTTTACGAAACATTAAAATATAGATATGGAGCATCGATCTCAAATATGATACCAATATGATATTAAAAATAAAATGTGTTTAATTATGGGCTCTTCTACTTACCTCCTACTTTAATATTAGTAGGTAGGTACCTAGATAGTTATATTTTAATCTGGGCCGTCGCGTCGGGGGACCGCTAGTAAAGAAGTTATTGTCGCTGGGCTAATTCTGGGTACCTCTACCTATTTTGCCCAATGCGACGACCCAGATTAAAATATTACTAAGTACCTACTAATATTAAAGTAAGTAGAAGAGCCAATCAACACTTTTAATTTATTAATTTTTAGAGTTCATATTATACATTTTAATATAAAATGTTTTTATTATTTTTGAATACTTTTCAAATAGAAATATATTTATTTGCTTTTGATTAGTCTTAAATTAATAATATTTCCTCCCACTTAGCCAACAATATTAGCATGCAAACATTAATAATAAAATGATTCTAAAATAATAATAATTACAAACAAACTAAGTAGGTATTTCAAATTACAAGATGTCATACAAGGAAGAAAAAAATACAAAAAAGGAATCACAACAATACACAATCATAGGCCCCACGATTTCATTCCCTTCGCAATCCAAAAGGGTTCACAAATGTCAAAAAAAAAAATGTCAAAGTTGTCTATGATAGATGGAATGGATGTCAATAATTTTCACCACTTCTTTTCCACTTTCAACTTTAGTTGTAACGGCGGGCGTCCATTTTGGAAATTGAAAAGTTTTGTCATAAGTTTGGAAAAGAAAAGTAATTCATTAAAACATGTCAAATTCTGGATTATTGAATATCTTATGTCAAGTAATATATATTAAAACTAAATAAAAGTGATTACCAGGCTATTCAAGTGCGCAGTAAGTACTATATTATAAAATAACACTACAAGAAAAGCTACCCTCATAATTAATGCATGATCTGCAATGTTTATGATTTAAATATTCTTTTACCGAATAAAAAGCATGTGCGATAAGCCATTTATATAAGTAACTTAGAAATTGCTTAACGTTAAGTTCTTTAATTGTTTCAGGCAATTGATTAAATATTACTAAGCACATCCAGAAGCAATTCTTTTTTTAAGCGACTACTTCTTGGAACAAAGTCTGACACCAATCTACTTCCATTTCTAGTGTTGCGTGGATACCTACACATCTTTTGCCTGTTTGATATAGTGGCTATTTTTTTTTTTGACAAATTTTGAGATTTCCAATAATAATATATACATACAAGGAAGAGGTAAGATGTTTAATGCCTTAAGTAGCTGTGCACATGGTTCATCTGGTGCAGTGCCACAGATGGCCCTTATAATTTTTTTTTGTGCAATGAACACTTTATTCACTTCACTTCAGTACTATTACCCCAAATGATCAGGCCGTATCGTAGAATTTTAATAGGTGTAGGTACTTACATAAAATACATTTTCCACCATGGAACCTCGATGATTATTAACACCTTCTCATTGAGACCATTAAAATTTGAATGAGCCCAAACACGCTGTATCTGCTCTGCTGTAAGTTGCTGAGGAATTGGGTATCCCGCAGACTAAGTAATATCGTTCCATTTGGTCTGAGGTTCCATCTGATAAGCTGATAAGTTTTTTGCGCCCATTTTTCTTGTCAGCAAAAAGACGTCATAATGGGTGGAAGGGTAAAACAATTGACGATTACAAAATGCTTATTATGTGAGCTTATTTGAATAAAGAATCATTCATTTATTCACTACCTGATGCTGTAGCATCAGCTCAAGATTTTCATGTACTTATTGAAAATACTACCGACGTAACAATACATCATATTTTGAATAAATCTGTTCAGTTATTTTGAAGATCATCAGCTCCTCAAGCAGGAAATGAGCTGATGATGTAATATCGTTATTATTTTTACATTACTGTAGGTACCTGTCTGTGCCTTTTTATTTAAATGTAGCGATCGTGTTATTATTATTTACTGAACTAATACATTCATTAGATGTTTTTATAGAAGCCCATTTTGATTAAACTGGTATCTTATTGTTATTAAGCCTCCACAAGGCAAAAGTTTCCACTTTTTACTTACAAAGTTACAAAGTGAAACTAGGTTGTTATTGTTATAGAAGCCCAGTCCAGTCAGCACTATTATGTATTCTGTAGCCCAGAGCCCTGAGAGCCAAGGATGACTAAGAATGGGGCCCAACACCCACTGGGCGTAATAAGAAGCTGAACCAAAGATTTTTCAGTTATTAAATGTAACGCCAACACGCCAACCTATAAAGTAGGGGGAACAATCACATAAACCGGTTTTTAAATATTTTTTTTGAGATTTTAGCATTCACAATGCTATTTTATATACCAAATAATAAATCTTTATATTTACAACAAGTTTGATATCGTCGACTAATTTTTTCGAGGAAGCCGTGCTGCTGGGGTGCCAAGTGTTACGCCACGTGATGGTATAGGTACCGGGGGCCCTATTATTGGAAGGCGCTCTTTTATAGAATTTGACAACACGCACTCGAAAAACACAAACACCTGACCCTGTGACGGCGTCAGAGTAGTCTATGCACACTACTTACAGAGTAGTCTATGCACCTAGTCGACGCCTCGACGGCGTAACCTAGGTAACCTAGGTAATAACACTTAGTTCCAGTTTGGAATAAGTTGTTGCAACCGAATGGCGCGTGTTTTTGTTTTACAAAACCTCTATTTCTAACCTCCATCCATGGTTAAGTGTCTGTGTGGTACTTAGGTACCTAAACATTTTGTTACCTAGTGTAGTACCTACCTACTTAATACCTAGAATCCTAGACGGTAGGTACACCACGTCACACCAGAAAGGTCGGCCCTGTTCAGTGGGAGATTCCATTACAAATCTTTTGTTTAAATAGTGTGATTATCCTGTCATAGGTTTTAATACTCGTGTAATCCCTGTAATGGATTGGTTCAACTTGTTATTTAGTATCGTTTATCATGTGGCTTACTCAAATTAATCTCAATAGATCGATTATATAGTCTGACATTTGGCACTTCTTCGATCGCCCCGCGAGATAGGTACTTATAGGTAGACTATATATGTGCTGTCCGATCTTATTTATTGGGTTTTACATTATTATCTTCCATCTTGTTTGTTTTTATCAGTTTAGGAATTGATCATCTCTTGAATCGTATCTCGTATTCACTTTTGACCTTGGATTAGATGAAAATTCTGAAAATGTCCGAAGAGTTTAAAACACCAGATTCTATGAATACCAGATTTTATGAATGCCAGATTTTACAAACACCAGATTCTATAAACGCCCCAAAATTCTATTAATGACAGATTTTTAACCGACTTTAAAAAAAGAAGGAGGTTCTATGTTCGACTGTTCATTTGTTTTTTTTTATGCATGTTCACCGATTACTCGAAAACGGCTGAACCGATTGACATGATTCAAACGCCAGTTTATCAGGTTTAGTCCCCAGTTGGTCCCTTTGGTTGGTCCCGTTGGTTGGTTGGACTTCAAAAGACGATTTTTTAATATCAGATATGCGTAGGTACCTACTTGAATAGTAATTATGCAGATTTGAATATTATTTCTTGCTTTTTAGAGCTGCTGTTTTGGAAGCTGTTTTTTATAGCAATTTTTTTAAGGTTTTTTGAAGGAGGTTTTTCTTTTTAATTTTTTTGTACATAGACCTAGACTTAGTCATTGCATTATTATAAATCGTTTTAAGAGCATGCACTCCCTATGCACTCTATTATCGCCGATTACGTCGAGTAAGTACTTATTACTTATGCTAAAGTTAAATAGTTATAAGAGAGATACAATCTTTACTACAACCTTTACTCGTAGAATCTGGTGTTTTAAACTTGTCGCACATTCACAGAATATCTGTAAGCAAAAAAAGTATAAAGCAAAGCGATTGAATAATTAGGCACAGTTTCTGGACAACAACGACAGCGTAATCTAATTAAATCAATTTTTCATTTCATCTATTCCAATAAGACGACTTGGTTCGCCTTTAAGTGCACCCAAAGGTGGTGTTTTCTATGAAACTAAGCGGGCTTTAGCGGCCATTAATGAGCTTTTTCTTTTTTTATAATATAATATATTTTTATACTACCTGCTCATCAATGGCATATTTTGTGTTATGCAAACCTTTCCTAAAGTAGGTAAGTCATTACAGCCACAGTCTAGCCGGGTCATAATGTTGTACCTTTTTTTTTTTTTTTTTTAAGCCGAAGAAAAACGCCTTTACGCGCGTCCCCCCCCGCAGGTGAGCGGGGAGGGGGTATGTGGGGCTCGCCAGGAGGGGACCGCAACATTCAGCGTTGCAGCTCCCTCCACGACTGCCTCCCGTGATCCCACCCAACCAAGCGGTTCGGTGGGATCTCGGGAGGAGGGAATACCCACTAAAAAACTCCGGCACTTACCCTCTCGCCGCATTTGTCGCCGTGTGGGGGTCCGTGGTAACAATCACCCCAACGACACGCGGTCTACCCGCAACCGGGCCACCTCCGCCGGGGAATGGCCGGGTAAGTTTGGCTATTCCCCCCTTCCTACAGGGCCCTGCAAGGCCGGCAGCGGTTCACCTCCCACTGCCAGCTTGGCCCTGACTGGGGAGACATGGTATGTCCCCCCCCACCAACGGCTCCCGTACGCCTCTCGTCACTGAGAGGTGTGGGGAGCGTCTCGGGGCGTACCCCCTCGCACCGGGGATGCCGATCACTCGGACATCCCCTCACTCCTCCTACTTCCCAAAATAGGGGAACCGTCTCGGGCTGTGACAACCCCTCGGCGCTCAGGGCGATTGCCCCTAATCACCGGGGGGTTGCACAGCCGACTACCCATTACGTGGTTCGCTGCCACCTTGTGGGCAGCGCAGACCGCACACCTCGGCTCAACTGAGCAGGTCAAGGCCTTATGGCCCGGCCTTCCGCGCCTGAAGCACAAACCACTTCTGTCAGCGTCTGAGGGGCACATCGGTTTAGTGTGCCCCAGCCCCAAGCACTTATAGCAGCGTAATGGGAGAGGCGCGGTCGCTCGTATCACTGCCACCAGCCAGCCCACTCTCATGCGTCCATCTCCAATGGCCAATTTGGCACACTCCACTGGGCACCTAAGGCGGATTCTCCTGGTGCCGTCCGGCCCATCCATCAAATCAGTCGACCCAATCTTCGAAATGTCACAGCCCGCCCTGTCAGCAACAAGCTTTAGGACCTCGTCTTTCTGCGTCGCATCGTCCAGGCCCGTAACAATGAGGTCAACTGACCTCTCAGGGCGAGCCACCTCAATATCCGCGCCCAGAACTCGGCGCAGTTCACCAGCCAGAGAGTCAGCCCGCTTAGCGTCCGGCAGCTCCATTACTCTGCCACCTGTTTGAGATGCCCTCATTCGTAAGCCCTCCTCCAGTCCGAGGACAGGCAAAGAAATTGCTTCCTTGGCCTTTCGAAATACCTCTGCAAAGGTGACTCCCCTCTCCTTTGCTTCCTCTTTGATGCTTAGCACCACCGCCGACGTGCTCGGGGGAGTCAAATTCGGGCGTCGCGGACGGATCCTTCTTTGTGGAGGCTCCTCGGCTGGCGGGACTTCGGCTGCTTTCGGGGGATCTTGCTGCAGCAATCTTCCTCTCCGTCTCCTCCGTTTACCTCCTCTAACTTCCGTCCATTCACCCTCAGGAGGTTGGGGTGGGGTCGGCTTTTGTCGTAATATCATTTTTTCCCATGGGAAATAATATCATTTGAATTTGGAATGTAACCCATGTAGTCGTGCTCGATCGAGGTTGGTTTCAAAAATGTTTAGGTGCAATGAGATTTTATTCTGAGTTAGGCTGTATGTTATAATTTTATTTGCACTGCCTACAAATAAAACAAAAGAAATACATGAAAACTTCATTTTCACCCGCGCACCAAGAAGGATTTATTCGAATGTCGAACTGACCACTACAGAATCGACAATTTTTTTTTTAAATAAATACTTAAGTAGGTACTTTCTTTATAACAGTCATTGGTTTCAATTGCCTCGCAGAAAGTATAAAAAGTAAATATGCATCGCGGGCTTAAATGTGTATTTGTCTTGGGCAATCTTAAACCCCTCGTACTCAGGATTCTTGCCTTAACTAGAATCCCTCGTAGTCGGGGTTCAATATAGCGCCCGGGACATAATATTCTACTTTAAGCCCTTGTTGCAGATTCTACTATTTTGGCTCAGGCGACGTACTTTAAATCCCTCGCTACGTTCAGGATTCTACTAAAGAAGATTCAAAAAAGCGCCCTCGCCGTAAAAATATTATTTTGATCCCTTAATTATGATACAATCTACTATTTAACCCCCGACGCAAAAAGAGGGGTGTTATAAGTTTAACGTGTCTGTGTATATGTGTATCTGCCTGTAGTGTAGGTATGTGGTATCGTAGCTCCCAAACCGATGAACCGATTTTGGTTTGGTTTTTTTGTGTGAAGATAATTTTATATACTTAAATGCGAAGATACTAAGGTTCAAAATAATTTGCAGATTTTTAAGTTTTGTATACTTAACCTGACGTGCTGTTGACTGTAGGTACCTAACTTATACATAATGTATTACTATTAATACCATTTTCAACCTTTTTTCTTCATTTTCCTCAAAGCTTACGAAAATTAAACGGGATGATAACGCAAATTTGTAGGTCGGTAGTTGGTAGGTACCTACATTTCATAAATTATACGCTTATTCTATCTTTACGGTTCCAATCATGAATGAATCAGTACGGCTGCTGGCGTTAGTGTTTTATTATATGGCTATAACTATAATAAATCAGTTTTAATAATATTATAAAAGTCGCGCACCGACTTTACATCAGATAGCATCAATCTGCCATAAAGCGTGTTATCTCGAGATGCTAACTAAGATAAAGCACACTGATTTACATAACAATACACAATCAGCGAGCGACTGGTGTATTGTCAACTTTTACCTAGGTACCTACCTACCTAGGTAGATAGCACAACTGTTCTGCTACCACTCAAATAAATGAACATGTGCTAACACTAGTACCTACCTAAGTTATCAGAGGCGAAACTGCGAAAGAACCATATAAACCGATTCTCATCGGCTTACCTACCTTTTGAGGAATCCCACCTCACTGATCCTTACCTTCGCCCTTAGAATAATAACATAATTCACCCCTCGCCATAGGCCAGATCACGAAATCTACCAACTCTTTCACTAGTGATGGTTGATTATTGCATAGTTTCAGCTAGGTTCACGAACGAAATTTAGTACCTACCTACTTATAATAACATGTTAGTTAATCGATTTTTGGAATATTGGATTTTTTATTAAAAATGTAACCGGTTATCTGTGGGTATTCCTTCATCAATAGGTACCTAGGTATCGTGAACTGGCATCATCTTGCGGTTTTTCAGTCGAATGGACAATAAGCGACATAGACGTTTTGCAATTTTGACCTTTTTAATTCTTGGGCAAACTACTGTTTAGACAATTTACTTAGTAGACATTTTACTTTTTAGACATGAATTTTAGGCATTCTGCTTCGTAGACATTTTGATTTTTAGGCAGCGTGATCAGGAAGGACTTCATCCACTATTCTATTTGGAGAATTAGAAATAAAATGAACATCTAGTTATTTAACAAGCAGTCGGTCAAGGCAGCATGTAAAAATAACCGTAGGTAGGTACGTACTTACTTAACTAATTAAGTATATTTTTTACCATCTTCAGTTCTTGTGTGTCTGGTAGGTGTCATATTAGTAAGCAAAAACTCGAGCGCGTGAAAACCCCGTTAAGTCAAGAGAGTTGAATGCAGCGAACTAAAATCTATGGAAGTACGAACAAATATTGCTTAAAAAATGGCGATACGAAACGCATTTTGGCCAAAATGTTACGCCCTTTGAGCCGCATGGTATCGATAACGCAGTTCATATAAACAACCCCTCTACTCAGAGAAACAACCCTAACGTCGTCAGAAAGAGAGAAGAGAAGTCGTAGGAGCTGTAGCGGTGCCCGATCTGAACTGCGCTTTATTGTGTCGGAGCAAGAGTCGCTATTTATTTAAATGACTTAGTGTGGCGGAGCGTCCT
The DNA here is from genome assembly GCA_963556745.1 of Catoptria pinella. Taxonomy (NCBI): domain Eukaryota; kingdom Metazoa; phylum Arthropoda; class Insecta; order Lepidoptera; family Crambidae; genus Catoptria; species Catoptria pinella. The sequence goes on from OY750762.1 coordinate 216,110, forward strand.
AAATGCGATTGCACTCTTCTTAATCTAGCATCCGTTACGTCGGAGACAATTTTTTATCCTGAATAAGGATGCTAAATCGGATCCTACCTTGCTGAATGCAATTACACTTCTCTTAATCTAGGAGCGACTGAATATCGGATCCTTGATGATACAGGAAGATCTAATAAGCTCTTTACAAACTGATAAGTATTTACTTATATTACAGAAAATTTTATAAGTATTGTTAGTAGAAGTAGTCATGGGCGCCGCCAGAATTTTTTTCAGGGAGGTGCATCTGCGTCTACACGTTAACAATAACACATTAACTTACTTAATACCAATAGGTAGGTACTGAATTTATTGACAAGGTTCTAAACAAATTTGGACAGCAACCTAGACGCCTTCAGTTTTTATTCAAACAGTAACTTAATGAATGTATTTTTTCCTAACAGGGGGGCTCAAGTGCACCCCCTTGCACACTGCTGCAGGCGCCCATGGAAGTAGTCATTTACATGCGCATGAGTAGGTACCTACGCGATAAAATTCTAACTCACTAATACAGAGTTAGGTAAATAATAATTCTGTCACATCATTATAATTATTCTAAAACCACAAGTAAAGCAATGGGAAGATGATTAAGTATCACTTACAAATTGTGTGAACAGACGTAATGATTGCAAGTCGGTGATGTCACTTACAGGCGCCGCAGCCTCGCTCTTCGTCCAATGCCATTGTCACTATTTAAACTATTTGGATGGGTGGATTTCGATGATTCATTATATTGATCATGTAGATATACTGGAGATCCTCACTCGACACTAGGATGGCAGCGTGTCAGCGGCGCGCGAAGGCGGCTAGTCTTATAAGGCAGGTGTTATCGCGACAGACAGGCTGTTGTTTGCCCGCGAGCACCGCGTGTGCCGACGACCGACGACGGCGACCTTTTTTCTTGTTCTGTGACGGCGCCGGCCCACGCTCATCATCATTTTTTGAGAAAAGTAATGTTTGATAGCTTAGTACCTACCTAGTCGGTAGTTAGCGGTACTTGCATCGCAGACAAGTACCACCAAGTTGCTCCAGGTTCAACCTCCGAGGGCGGCGGCGGTGCAGTTGCGTACTTACGTATATAGATTTCAGATTGGCCCAAGTAGTGTTTTCGATCAAAACTAAAGATCATAAGACGAAATGATGTTTTGTCATTCAAGCACTAATTTTCACACATACTGTTCAGAGTATGAATGTGATATTATAGTGTCTCAATAATAAGCGGATGGAAATTTGAATGTCGGTACGCGCTCCTCCTACTTGAAGTAAGTAGGCTTAATTAAACTTACCGAATGGCTCTACGGAGACTCCGACCCTTGTTTTTTTTTCTCAATATTTACTTTATTATTCCATTACTTACTTAAGAGCGCGTAGTCTGCACACTAGCGCCGCCATTTAAAAAAAAACAAATTTTGAGAAATTTATTGCAAATATATTTTTCTGAAATAAAGAAACAAGTGGCGAAAATAATAATGAACGTATGGTTGTGCTTATTTGTGAAAACAGTCCGCGTTGTCGTAGAGAACGTAAAACAACCTACTGTTTGTTAGGCCATAATTATGCTGTTTTAGTGCAGATAAGATAGATAACTAGATTGTTTAATGCCGACGTTCCTTCTGAATCTGACGAGAGAAATAATAATTGGATGTTGTTGACTTAGGAACAATCGTAGGTAAATATTAATCGTACCGCTTCCACTAGTTTATTTAAGTCCCACTATAAATCCTAGAAGTTAAATTGGATACCTAATGTTTTAGTCAGTCTGTATGGAAGTCATCAGTGTGTTTGCTTAGGTAACTATACTTACATAGAGTTACCAACAGCATTTTTTTGCCACACAGGTCAGCAATATAATAATGATGAATAGGTAGTGTCAAATCGTATTTAAATACAAATGTAGTTTAGAAATTAAGATTATGGTCATGATGTTACGAAAAGTTGCACAATTTCACTCAAATATTTTATCCTGGATTTGTTGTAGGTACCTACCTAATGATATCAATTATACTCATGTTTACTATCGATAAACATAAACATCTACCGATGCAAAAACACCTTCGGCTCGCAGAGTTCGTTTCACACTCTTGTCCATTTCCATTTTACGATTATAATAACGGTATCTGATAGTGATAGGCGGAGCGATAACTGACAGATTTGTAGATAGTGAATTTAACAGATTTGATGATAGTGAATTTAACAGATTTGTTGATAGTGAATTTAAGATCAGACCAAGGCCTTGTTGATTATATTATGTTTTAATAAATAAGACCGATTCTATTTCTTCACAACTTGAAAAAACATGATTTTAGAGCATTACTGGTACCTAATTCAGGTTCGATTCCCAAGAGAAAGGTTTGATTGGAATTGGTATTTTTAAGTCCTGTTTATGTCCATATCATCGCGATAACCTCGTTTGTCCGGATCATCTAATTTTGACACTGCAAAAATGCATCTACCCTAACCTGCACTTCTCAGCAATCGTCTCTGTCGGAGAGAGTAGATAATGGGTTAGGCTGAAGCGTCAACTCCGCGGGCGAGAGAATCGCATCGAAATTGTCGTCGTTCCACTCGATTTTATAATAATACTTTGAGTGTCTCCACACGACGATAATATCGCGGAGATACGGCGAGAGGCTACGACGGACATAACAACGGCTCGCCGAACAACATATCGACAGCGGGACGTACTGTACTCGCCGCGCGATACGACTATCGCCGTCTTCCGGCTGCACAAGGCACGTACATGTACGGTTTCAACACCGCACATATTTTGCTGACATTCGTCAGTCGACAACGAACGATAAATGAAACGCACGCATAATACAAGAAGTAGTATATTATATAATAAATGATCGATAGTGTGGCGCCCCGCTGCCGCGTGCCGGGCGGCTAGAGCCTGGGCGCGATGTTGAGCGCGTGGTCGAGGTCCTTGCGGCGCGCGGCGAGGCGCGCGTGCAGGTAGCGCGCCACGGCCTCGCCGCTCCACGCCTGCGCGTACAGCGCCGACACGCGCTCCTCCTCGCCCCCGCCCGCGCCCGCGCCCCCGCCCCCGCCCACGCCCCCGCCCCCGCCGCCGCCGCCCATCGACTGCGGACGACACTACGCGTTAGCGTCTACTAAGTGCATTAGTAGAAACGTAAACGGTCGTCTTAATCACTAAAGAGTTAACGTTCTAGTTGCCTTTCGACGTAGTTCCCGCTCGCACTCTGTTTGCACACTTAAAGACCCCAGACGGCGCACCGATCGATGTTCGAGGTAACTGTGCTCCTAAACGAGCGTTTAGATGACACCAGAGTTCAATCGTAGATCGACCGGAGCCCGACCGGAACCGGGCCAAAACTCGACCGAAGCTAGGCCAAACCTCGACCGGAGCCGGAGCTCGACCGAAGCACATCTCTACATTTTTCACTATGGGAACGATGTTAAGTCTTTGTTAGTATGCTATGGCAACAGAGCCATCCTGTATTAGTACAGTATCTCGGAACTCTCGATCTCGCTTCGGTCCAACTCCGGTCGAGTTCCAGTCGATCTTCGGCCGAACTCTGGTGGCATCTATACGCTCGCTAAGCCTCTCACCAAACCACCCACACAGCGCAGTGCCACCGCTGCCGATAGGCTTCCGTCATTCGTCAAAGTTTAATTTACGCTTACTATACTGTACTCGATAGCAACTGTATTTATTCATTTATATTTTATTGTACACACAAATGAACAAAAAGAACAACTGTAGTTGACATTTGTATGATAATCTTTAGTTTAGTATAGTAACCACCCAAGACGCCGTGCCAAATTGAATACAAATTGCTTACTACAGTCGCTAAAGAGTAAAGTAAACGTAACTGGGCAGACTCATAATACAGACACCTGCCCGGTCGCGTATAAGCAAAATCTACCAACAGAGATTTGAATACAGCTTCTGATCGGTCGTTAAACTACAAAATCCACTTGGGAGTTTGAAGTAGAATACAGTAGATTAATATAAATTTCCATTAGTTGATAAAAAAATTTCATCGAAGTTGTATCATTGAGAAAGAAAAATAGTCGATCCGTTTCAGTTGTTTGTCGAATTTGGAGGGGAGTGGGAGGTGGACACCCGCCCCTAAGCACTAGAAACATCTTTTTAAGAAATTTACTTAAAAGAAAAAATATTTAAAACTCAATTGAGAATTGGGAGTTTAACAATCAATCGGAAGCCATTGGTAGATTTTGTCTATATGCTGCCCGGTGTCAGATTTATTGGTACCGAAATAAACGATGTACAAAGGCATCCCTTTCGCTCAGCTGTGCGCTGCATTATCGGAGTTGTGTTATGTTTATCTTGAGGTCGTTTCGCTCAGCGCACAAGACTGCATCGTCCGAGTTGTGTTTACTTTGAGGTCGTTTCGCTCAGTACCAAAGGACCACATTATCGGAGTTGTGTTATGTTTACCTTGAGGTCGCGCGACTGGCTGACGAGCCACTTCTGAATGAACTGCTGCGGGTCTTTGCTGAAGCTCAGGAAGAACTCGCGGTTCGTCTTCAGCTGGTTGATCGTGTCCACCTGACAATACCGACATTACATTATAAATATGTATATGAACCTCGATCTTCACTTAGGACCAGTTTACATGTATGGGATACATATCCGTTATTGGCACATACCAATTAACATATTTAACTTACAGATAATATCATAAAATTCTCTAGTATTTTTATTGAACCAGTAGATAAGTGTTTAACCGATTTCCAAAAAAGAGAAGATAGTTACCGTCTCGTGTATCTTGGCGTAGTTTGATGTGCTGTGTAGTGATAGTTACCGTCTCGTGTATCTTGGCGTAGTTTAATGTGCTGTGTATTGATAGTTACCGTCTCGTGTATCTTGGCGTAGTTTGATGTGCTGTGTATTGATAGTTACCGTCTCGTGTATATTGGCGTAATTTGATGTGCTGTGTAGTGATAGTTACCGTCTCGTGTATCTTGGCGTAATTTGATGTGCTGTGTATTGATAGTTACCGTCTCGTGTATCTTGGCGTAATTTGATGTGCTGTGTATTGATAGTTACCGTCTCGTGTATCTTGGCGTAATTTGATGTGCTGTGTAGTGATAGTTACCGTCTCGTGTATCTTGGCGTAGTTTAATGTGCTGTGTATTGATAGTTACCGTCTCGTGTATCTTGGCGTAGTTTGATGTGCTGTGTATTGATAGTTACCGTCTCGTGTATATTGGCGTAATTTGATGTGCTGTGTAGTGATAGTTACCGTCTCGTGTATCTTGGCGTAATTTGATGTGCTGTGTATTGATAGTTACCGTCTCGTGTATCTTGGCGTAATTTGATGTGCTGTGTAGTGATAGTTACCGTCTCGTGTATCTTGGCGTAGTTTGATGTGCTGTGTATTGATAGTTACCGTCTCGTGTATCTTGGCGTAGTTTGATGTGCTGTGTATTGATAGTTACCGTCTCGTGTATATTGGCGTAATTTGATGTGCTGTGTAGTGATAGTTACCGTCTCGTGTATCTTGGCGTCGAGCCCCTGTATCTCCTGCTGGTTGGCGGTGCTCAGCAGGAAGTTGTTCATCTGGGTCTTCAGCGTGTCGTCCACCTGCATTACAACAGAACTGTTACGATGCGGTATTAAATATACCCTGAATCAAAGCATCTTTTAAAATGTTACAATAAATTCTCGTTATTCGAAGATATTGATTTTGATCTGATATTGGTTTTAATCTCTAAATGTTTCCAATTTGATGGGTAAACGTTTCGACCTTCCACCTTATGATGTAATTTGTAACGAAAATATTATATGTTATTCTCTTTCAGGACGTGCGATGGCAATTGGCAACCTACTATAATCCAGTGTTCCTAAGTAGTATCTTTTACCACACTTCAAATATTCCACCTTGTGAGGGAAGGTTTCCTGCAATGGGAGTTCGGACTACTGTAGAGCATTGAAGTGTACATATATGAAAGCGCGCCGCCGCCAGGGGTTCTACCTAGCGAGTAGGTGCTCACTCATGTTCCCCCCCTTAACACTGAATTATGGGCCTCGAGATACCTCTCGCAGTGTTTTGTCACGAGCTCTGTAAAGTAAAGTAAAGTAAAAAATTGCTTTATTCAAATAAACTTAGTAATTAAGCGCTTTTGAATCGTCTATGTTTTTCTACCACCTGTTCCAGACTTTTTTAACTGACAAGAAGAACAGGCGCAAGAAACTTATCAGCTTTAACAGAAATAAGTAACGATATTTACAAACTTAAATATATCGTTACCAAATACAAAAAAAATACAACAGGTTATTAACAATAAAACTTACTAGCGAGTTATTGTGTTACATCATTTCCACGCATTCCGGTCTTTCAAATAATCGTCTACTTTATAATAACCTTTACCCATGAGCGTCTTTTTGACATGATTTTTAAATTCATGCAAAGGTAGATCAATCACTTGTTGTGGAACTTTATTAAACAAGGTTATGCGTTTCCCCATAAATGAACCTCTAGTTTTTGCAAGCCTAAATCTTGGAACGGCAAGTTTATCTTTATTCCTTGTATTAATATGGTGATTATCGCTGTTCTTAGCAAATGAATCATAGTGTTTCCTTACACATAGTAAATTTTCATATATGTATTGGCCAGCCAAAGTTAGTATATTTATTTCTTTAAACAATTCTCTCAGGGAATCTCTCCGACGAAGATTATATATGGCACGAACAGCTCTTTTTTGAAGTATAAAAATATTTTGAATATTGGCAGCCGAGCCCCACAATAGTAGCCCATAAGACATTACACTGTGAAAATAACTAAAATATACCAACCTTGCCGTTTCAATATCAGTTAAAAGTCTTATTTTCTTAACGGCGAAGGCCGCAGAACTAAGTCTACTTGACAAAGCTTCAATATGAGGATCCCATTGCAGTCGTGAATCTAGTGTAATACCTAGAAATTTTGTACTCTCCGTAAACTCAACTTCAACGTTATTCAGATTAATATTCAATTCGACGTGCTCAACATTCGGTAATGAAAATTTAACACATTTAGTTTTTTTGGGGTTGAGTGCTAAATTATTACTATTAAACCAGTATGAAACTTTAGAGAGAGCGCTATTTACTTCGTCAGAACAGTTATTACCTCTGTTGACTTTGAAAACTAAAGAAGTATCATCCGCAAATAGCACTGCCTCACATAAATTATTCGCGTAGTTAGGAAGGTCATTTATATAAATTAAAAACAGCAAAGGGCCCAATATTGATCCCTGTGGCACGCCCATATTGATGGGGGCTCCAGTAGATTCAGTTCTATTAATCACTACTTTCTGGGTTCTATTGTACAAATAAGATTTCATAAGACTAACTGATTTAACAGAGACACCATAATGTTCTAGCTTCTTTAATAGTGTTTGGTGATCAACGCAATCGAATGCCTTAGAAAGGTCACAAAAAATACCAATCACATCTTGCTTTCCCTCCCAAGCATCAAGGATATGTTTGAGAAGAGCAATTCCAGCATCAGTAGTACTTTTACCTTTGGAAAATCCAAACTGATTTTTATGAAGTATATTATTTGATGTTAAGTAATCTAATAATTGGAAATATATAATTTTTTCAAATATTTTACTAAGTGCTGGCAGTATAGATATTGGCCTAAAGTTAGCTGGGTCAGTTTTATTACCAGACTTAAAAAGAGGAATCAATTTACTATTTTTCATTAAGTCAGGGAATATCCCTTCATCAATACATTTGTTAAAAATGAAAGCCAAGTAAGGGGCCAGTATATCAATTATTGATTTAATGATGCTTGTTGACATGCCCCAGAGATCTTCTGTTTTTTTGACGTTAATTGATTTAAATGCTTTAATTATATCTTCACTACTTATATATTTAAAAGAGAAGGTTTCCTTGCATTTATCAACGCTTGACTCTAAAAGGGAGATAGCGATGTTGGAACAAGCACTAAGAGTACTGGTAGTTTCTATTGGTATTCGAGCAAAAAAATTTTCAAAGACTCCAGCGACCTCATCGTCAGATTTAAAAGTTTGATCACCAATTTTTAAACAGAAGGAATTTACACTGGATTTTGTTTTGCCTGTTTCTTTGTTAATAATATTCCAAGTAGCCTTAATTTTATTGTCAGCTGATTTAATCTGATTCGAGAAATACTTGGACTTTGCTAGGATACAAACTTCCTTGAATGTTTGTGAATACTTCTTGACAAATTCAATGAAGTTTGAATCACAGGAAGTGGCTTTTTCTGCATAAAGATCGTATAGCCTCCTTCTGCTTATATATATACCGGGTGTGGCCCAGTCACTAAATTTTCTATTATCGTTACATTTGATCACTTTTTGTTTAAAAGTTTGACTAAATTCATCTTGGACTATACTAAATAAGTGATTATATAAGTTATTAGCCTCAAAATTTGGCTCTGGTAAAGTTTCAATTTTACTTGTGACATTAGTTCTGAATTTTTTAATACAGTGTTTCCTTATTGGCCTACACATTATTTCCCGTTTAGGCAGAACATGATGGTGCTCAATAGATGCTAACTGTCCACTGTGGTCGGATTTAATACAATTTAAAATCGATTTTTCAAGTACATTACAGTTGCAGAAAATATTATCTAAGCAGGTTGCCGAAGTGGGTGTGATTCGTGTTGGTTCATTAAAAGTATGTAGCAAATTAAAAGATTTAAATAGGTTTATGAACCTACTCGAGAGCTGTGACAATTTAGGATCTAAAATGTCGACGTTAAAATCCCCACAAATCGCGACTCTTTTATTCTTCCTGCATGTTACTTTTAGGACTTCCTCCATAGTGGACTCAAACTCAGAGTAATTCGAATTGGGGAGTCTATAAGCACATACTATAATTATTTGATCAAGTTCCACACAAGACAACTCGATGGTTCGTTCAATTGAGAGGGAAACTACATCTTTGCGCTCTTTATATTGTAAGCTATTGTGTAGAATGATAAGTGAACCCCCTCTTATAGCAAATTTTCTACTAAGTGAGCTAACAATTCTATAATTATCCAAACTTAAAATTAGTTCGTGCTCTTTCAACCAATGCTCAGTAACACATAACACATCAATATCTTCAGAATTTAAAAATAAGCTTATTTCTAAATCTTTGCCAGAAAAGCCTTGCATATTTTGGTGTACAATTCTCAGACAGTTTGGCTTTTCTTTTGTCGGCTCAACGCTAGAGGACGCCTCTATTGTCTCAAGTGGTAATTTAAATGTAGTAAATTATTACTAGCATCATGTAATATAATATTATTTGGAACAGATTCCAAAGTAGAATTGCACATGTCAAAACTTAACTGCTCAATAGAAGCAGATGTTTTTCTAGCCAGATTATTGGCTAGATGTTTTAAATAAAAAGATAGCGATACTGCTATTTGTCTTCTAAAAGAAGAAGGCAGATAATATTTATCTTTTGTCAAATAAAAATTATTCAATAATTTATTAATGTCAATTAGGTGCAACTGTTGGCTATTATGAAATGCCACTGTATTTAAAGATAAATTCAAATTATATCTAAAGTTATTTTCCGCCTGTGACAGACTGTTACTGTAGGGGAATGTAAACAATATCACTTTCCTAACATTCAAAGAACAAAGGGAATTACAATATGACATCAATTGGTTTTTGGTAACATTACCCCTATTTCCAATTAGAATTATCAAGTTGGTGTCGGCACTGTATGATTTTTTTACAATTATTTTCATTATGTCATCCATAGTTGACCCAGGCATGCAATAATTAATAATGTTTCCTCCTAAGTGATTTTGAATTATTTGGCCCAAGTTCTTTCCAATTTCATCACAATACATAATTGTTTCACTGCAATTATTTTTCATACATGACCTATTATTGGTGCTTAATATACGAGTACTATTGTAAATATTAGAAACTTCAGGCTCACCCACAACATAAGTAGTTAAACACTCTGGGGCAGACTGGGTAGAAGCATCTTTCATCATCAATTCAACATTTTTATTTAAGCAGCTGCAGTTCTGTTTTCTGCCTAGGGACTCAAACCGGTCTGTGTTAAAATTACACATGTCAATCATATCATTTGCAGCAAGCTTTTGATAATTTAATTGCTTGCGAGAAAACTCACTCAAGTTATTATACATTTCCCTGAGTGATAATTCTAAATTGTCTATTTTTTCACCCAATTGATTACTAACTGTTTCACATTCTTTATTTTTATTACTTGTATTCCTACTTATTACATTTAATTGCTCTAACAATGACTTGCGTTCTTTTCTCAACTTTGAATATTCACTATAGTAATTTTGCCTTTTTATTAACTTTTTTGTTTTCCTAATGTATCTATTCAACTTAATATATTTTTTAATTTTTTTCCCACTATTGAGTTGGCAGTTACTTCTGCTAATATTTGATTTATCATTAAGGTTGTTACAAACCAAAATTGATTTATCATATATTGCAGAATCACACTGCTGTAACTCACTGAACAGACTTTGAGAGTGCTTTTCTTCTGTTATAGTTTTATTTTCCTGTTCTAACTCTAAAATATTTTTTTGAGCAAGAGACAAACTGATTTCAAGATCTGTTATGCGACTCAATGCCTGTTCATGTGTGTCACTGCATTCTCTAAATGACTGAATAAAGTCTTCCATATGGTTGCACTTATCAACAATTTCAGAGTACTTTATATGAAGCTCAGCAAGCTCATTCTTGAGTTCGGTGTTCCGAGTAATGGTCTTGAGGATCTCGCGTTCACTATCCTCTCTTTCTTGCAGAAGAGTATTGTTAAGCTCTTTGGCAGCCTTCAAGTCCTCCAAGGTGTGCTTGAGTTTGAGCTCCATATCCTTCGCAGTTGCCTTACGGGTCAACATCTTGAATTGAGAATTTAAGGCCGTATTTACTGCAAATATACAATAAGTAGTTAATATAATGTAAATAAAGCTAACTTTACAGTGTTGTTTGTTATTAAAAGTTATTAAAATCAAGTTATAAGTTATTGAATGGAAGAAAAAAAAAAAGAGAAAAAAAAAAATGTGGGTAGTGCAATCAGGTGACTGATAGCATGAAATTTACTTTGTAAAGTACAGTTAACTATATTCAACAGTGTTTGTGTTTATTATGTAGGTACTTAATTTCTTATTGATTGCAAAGTAATTAAGTAACAGGTATCACCGTCAGTTTTTCTTTGAATAAATAAAGTAAGGACTGATTAACCTTCACTAGTATTTTTATCACTACAAGTTATTTAGCTGTGAAGCAGACTCGGATTGAAAAATAATAATATAAAACAAAAGAAGATTTATCAACTACTTAACAATCTGACCGATAAACTTAAATACTTATTTTTAATTTAAAGGAAAAAAAAAAAACACAGATTACAACAGGTACCTGGCAAGTTGGTTGCACAATTAGTTTGTCTGTTAGTAAGTAAAAGTAATTCTGTATAGTGTGATGCTTGTTATGTTATGAGTTGTAAGATTAATGAATGACTGTGGCAATTAAGGTCACCATCAACTTTACTTCCACTATAAGTCAAGTAAAGAGAGGTTAACAGTGCCAAATCGTTATGAAATATGACGCTATTCACTAGTGTGAATCTTGTAAAAAGTAATGTTAGGGATGAGTAAAAATTGAGAGCCAACTCGCCATACACACAACACAAACAATATTCTCATAAATCAGTCAGAATAGTTTTGTCTTTTAATCTTAGTGTAAGTATAAAGAAAATACTCCCCCGGTTTAGATGGTCGTATTCCACTGTTTAGTCCTTAGATCCTTGAAGAAATCACGCCTTTTTTGAAAATTCTTCAAAGTCAATCTTCGTCAATTTGAACGATGAACGTTACAGATTTGTCTGCGTTGTATTACGAAAATTCCTGGTTGGAAAGTCTTGATAACACTTGCCGTTATTTATTATTATTCAAATTACACTTTTATTACAAAATACTTTAACAAAACATAGAATTTAATAATTAAAATTAATTTAAAATCAGCTGTACACAATTTGACAAGTGAACCCTGGTGTTGCCAGGAGGAAATTTTTTTGTATTTAATAGGGTCCGGGGCATGTAGCAATGTCCCAAGTCTCCCCAGTACTTTTGCGAGTTTCATGCAGCTACCTCGACATCTATATCGTAGCAGGCAGTCTGCTTGGCGTCGTGCGGCGGCTCCACGGCTATGACGTGGTTGATGACGATGGGGTCCGGCGCGTGCAGCAGCGCCCCGAGCCTCCCCGGTACTTCAGCGAGCTTCATGCGCGCGGCGCCGAAGATCTGCTCGAGGTACTTGTCGCACACTATGTACTCGCGCTCGTGCGGGTCCTGAACACGACATGAGTACGGTCAACGACACGGTTGATATTAAACTTAACTGTGAAGGCATTAAGGTATAAAATAAATTTGAAGATTTTTGACAGTTTTGTATAGTCTGACGTGCTGCTGACTCTACGTCAGACATGAGATCTATAAGTAAGTTTTTTTCACCTCACATTCGTTCCTGAGCGCGATACAGTTTTGTATATAGATTATGTAGTGCACTGCGTTTCTGCTAGGTGATCCACATATCCCATGTAAATTCAAACGCGCTTACGATCGAAACTGAGGAGTTTTTTCTCCTCAGTCAGTAAGTACTCTTAGCACGAAAAACTATCTTGCTGCACACGTATTAAGCAGTCGAGTACTTTAATGTTTTAAAAAAACTAATAAATCCAAACTATTCTAAAATAACATCTGAATGAATAATATACGCGCTGTAATCCATAAAGGTGTTTTATTTCCGAAGTACTTTCAACTTTTGAACATTTTTTTTACTCAATTAATTGTTTACAAACTTTACAACTCAGGCAGTGAGACCCGCTTGTAGGAGGCCGAAGAGCCGATCGCAACCGCAACAAAAACTTGCAAAAAACGCTATAAAATCTCGAAGGATCCGTAATGTATAGACGCACAGACCTGCAGCTTGTGCGTCTTGACGTACTGCCAGAGCGCGTTGACTATGACGGGGCGGGTCTGCGTGTGCACGCCCAGCAGGCGCGCCAGGCGCTGGTCCAGCTTGTACTGCATGGGCTGGTAGTCCAGCAGCAGCAGGATCGTGCAGCGCACGTTCTTGTACCCGGGCCGCTTTACCTGACACATATCACGTACTTTAATCAACTTGGATTTAAAATAAAAAATTAAGTGTTCCGTACCAAAATGGTAAGAACTCTTATGGTGCGACTCAGTCTGTCTGTCACAGCTGGATATCTCAAGATCAACTTCAAATTTGGATTGAACAATTTTAGACGTTTGCAAACTAATTTGAATATAAGAATGATATTAAAAAACATATTTTTTGCATCAGGGTCTGAAAGGGGGCTTAAAAATTCGAAGTGGGCTACTAGGACATGTGGGGTAAAATATTATTCATTAAATAGCGTTGTCAGGTGTGTGAAATCGGTAGTATTCTGATTTAAGTATATGAACCATCGGCTACGGAACCCTACACTACGCGTGGTCCGACACGCACTCGGCCGGTTTTTCATGTTTTTATTCATGAAAAATATAAACCATTATTTTGTATACTGGTTACTGGTCACGTTTCATCAACTATTCGGACCTCTGCACCTAAGATTAAATTAGTGATCGTGTATTAATAAGTCCGTTTCCTGCGTGGTGAGCGTGCGATGCCACTCGACCAGGTGGTCGTCGGTATACGCAGGCGGCCAGTGCTGGTCGCCCGTACAGTACGTACGCACCTGGAACCCGTCCGTCTCCTGCGTGGTGAGCGTGCGATGCCACTCGACCAGGTGGTTGTCGGGCCCGTACAGTTCCTTATCCAGTTCGATCACCAGCGACTTGAAGAACGACGAGAACTTGCGCTTCACCTGCACGCCACACGCCTTGTGTCATACACATATTATTAAAACACTACTGAAGAAAACACATTTTTAAGACAACATATTAATTATGAGCCAATAAGCCATTTCAGTGCCTAATTCATAGGTTCTTGTTCGAGAACGAACTCGTTCGATTACCTCGCTTGAAAAACATCTCGTAAATTGACAGTGCGGTAAAGCCATTTTTTTATGAACTTGTCAAATGTAATTGTTCTGATTAATATTGTGTGATTGATCTTTTTAAGCCAAAGTAAATTAATGTAAAAGATGATGACTGTGTTTCTGATAAAACTATTATGTGCAACAATTACCTTATTGGGGTCGTTCTTGGAGTCGTCGAGCAGGCGGCCCTCGACGCGCAGCTCCCACGACGCCACCGCGTTGTCGCCCTGCCCTGTGCAACGACAAACATCTCTCTCTGACAGAATAGTACGGGTCTTAAGTAGCTAATCCACTTGTTCTATGGAAATCAGCAACAACAACAATATACCACAAACACCCAGATCTGATAATTCTGATTCATTCTACCGAGTCACTTGCTCAGCTCAGCGGTAAGAGCATTGGATAGGACTTCCAAGGTCGCGGGTTCGATTCCCGTCCGAAAAATATGATCTGGTTCAAGTCGTATTTTTTTTTCTAGTATATTATTTAGTATTGCATAAAAATAGCATTGTGAATGCTAAAATAAAATCTCAAATTTAAAAAGCAAATGTAAATGTAAGTAAGTATTTATTTTCGCCATGACAATAGTTTTTTTATACAACTGTCCCAAAAAAACAGAGAGTGTAATGTGATCAGGGATAATGTATGTTTGTATGTGGGTATGTGAGTTTCTTTATTCCACCATAACTTCTAAATGCCTTAACGGATTTGGATGTATAGGATATCGTTAGAATCCTTACATCATCCGAGGAGTGACACTGGCTATCAATCAATCAATATGGTGATTGTACGACGCCACTGTCAAATTTTTATATTAGCCTACTGCTCGCGGCTCACTCAGTCTAGCCAGCGCACGAGGTATATCGTGTGTCGGTTGAGACAGAGCTACGCGACTAACGCGACAAAAAGAGAAGGTGCAATAATAGGCACGCAGCGCTGTGCAATTTGAAATTGTACTTTATTGCCTTGCAGAGTAGCTTATTATTTGATTGTCCTCGCGCAGATGGACTTCTGTACGTTTAGTACTATAAAATATTCTGTGCCGATACTCTAGTATACTGACCTGGGTAGAAGGTGTTGGAGATGAATATGCGCAGCTTGCGCTTCTGCTTCATGGGCCGCTTGAGCGCCTCCTGTATGTCGAGCCGCTTGCGCATGATGGTGGCGTCCAGCTTGCGCTCGAACGCGAGCAGGTCCATGTACGCCTGCGACTCCGGCACTAAATCACGCACCTACAACACGAATGCTGTGTTGTGGAAATCGGTAATAACGGCCTGAGACAATAAAGGATTGAATCCAAGTTACACAATTAAAAGTCATTCGGTCGTCGATATTAGTTACAGGGTGATGCAGACTTTATGAAAGCTGGGAAGTTAGGCGAAAGATATTTTTATTAAAAGTAAAAAGACTATAAAAGCTATTACTATGTCATTAAATTATATCAACAACTTTCAAAGTGAATGTCTTGCCTTTTGTGGCAAAATCTTGTCAGCCAGACGCTTCTTACGCTTCCCGCCTGCGCCTGCGCCGCAGTACACGTCCCTACGAACACCACACATTGCATTATTATACACCTATTCATGTTATGTTGGCCCAGGGAGAAGAACTTCTTGTGTCTATGTCCAGTCGTGTGATGTGACTAAACAATAAAAGAAGAAAATCTAAGGAAAAGATATATTCATTTTACAATACTTGGTACTTTTTTTATAACAAGTTCCAACTTTTCAATCAAGTAATTAATTGCATAAAACATAAGTATTAAAAGTTTTAATTAAAGTACATAAGTAGATGCATAAATATCAGTGTACTGACTGAGAGTTGTACATGTTGGGCTTGTGCTGCGGCGGCATGGGGCTGCGCGCGTCGGCGGCGCGCTTCTGCGGCTGCGGCGGCGGAGGGCGCGCGCCGGGCGGCGGCCCCCCCGGCCCCCCCGGGCCCGCCACCGGCGCGCCCCCCCCGGGCCCCCCGCCGCCGTACGCGCCACCCGCAACCGGCGCGCGACCTCCCGCGCCTACCCCGCCCGGACCGACTCCTGGACCCACGCCGCCGCCCGGCGAAGGAAACCCACTACGTGCTTGCTGTCGAAAGAAGAACAGTGTTAAGGCGGCGGTGAACAGTGGGCTTCGCATACAAACGTAATACCAAAATGAATTGCAATTTGAGCATAATTAACTCTTCTTGTGATGTTATACGAATTAAGACAGTATTTGTGTAGGTTTCTATTAAATAAAAAATTCAAAATACTAAACCAAATAAAAATTAATGAGATTTACAGTTTTGTATGAAAAATAAAAATTGGCATTTATTTTGAATTGGGTTAGTATTTTGGAATGTTTATTTAATAGAAACCTAGACATATACTGTCTTAATCTGAATAACTGAATTTGTAATTGTTTAAGTCTTTATATTATTATTATAATTTTCCTTTTATAATCCTTTTATGCGGCTGGTGTTGTTTGCATTTTAGTTCAAAATTTTCTATGTATTTTGCATCTTTAATGTAGAAAGTACTTAATTTAATATTATTTTCTCTTAGCACTTTGCTTTTACCATTGTTTCAATTTTGAGTGTTGTATACGCCTGTAAAAACAGTTTACACAGTCTCATAAGTTATGCAGTCTTTAATCTATAAATGTAATGTGATATTGTTGATGGTGTATCAAATAAATAAATAACATCACGAGATTAGTTAATTATGCTCAAATTGCAAATAATTTTGGTTCTATGTTTGTATGGGAAGATCACTGTTCGCCGGTGTCTTAATTTAAGTGTGAATAGCAGCAGTAAATGAATTATCTATCAATCTTGCAGAATGCTTATATGTACTCAATATCTTAAACTATAGTTTTTCTCTCTTTTACTCGCATTGAATAGGAGCAGTACCTTTATCTAATAATTTTCAATATAGAAAACAGTTTCCAAAAGCTCAGCTCTTACTCAGCACCTTGAATAATGAAATTTTGAATAGAATGTTTGCCATAATTCGTTTCATAATTAAATAGTTTATGACGCAAGTTACTCATTTCATAGCAGTTGACTAGTGAGGAGCTTTGATGCACTACCTCTGTAATTTGTAATAATTAAACAATAACCACTAGAGTTGGTCATCAGATGGTCAAATGTTGAGTAACCTCCATGCTTCTTCTGAAACACACACACATTGAAGTTGTTAACACCCACAAATCTAGGGCTCATATAATGGGTTAGGTATAGCCCATTATCTTCATCTATCCATAAACAGAATCTGTGCCTCGGTAGCAAGTATCGAATGACAATGAATTATCAAACATAAAATGTTTTCATTTACAGTTTAATTTACATATTTTATTTGAAACATATTACAATTTTAAGTCATAATAAAATTGGGCTCCCCCTTAAGGGAGGCTTATACCCAGCAGTGGGTGTTGTGCGGCTGATATGATGAATTGGGAATAAGCATATTGTCAGGATAGTGCAAAACTGCTGATATTCTACAAGTAAAGGGTGCCTAGACCTAGTTATACAGGTTAACTTTCCTATTTTAACAGCACTTGGGATTATATCTTAAATTAGCTACTTTTTACAGATACACAGAATTATCCATCGTTAGTTACATGTATTGGCACTTGATATTACTTTTCATTTATTGCAATTCTAAGTAGAGCTGATGATAATAAACTATTCTTAGTAGAATATTACTTATCAGTGCCTGAGTTGCCAACTCAGGCTGTTTCTCACCCATTGTGAATTTTTTCATGTTTATACATTTTTCCTCATATATTGTCACCTACAATTTAGAATCTAAATTTGGACCAAAATCTTTTACATTTATAAAAAAAAAATGGGTATATTCTTACTGGGAAATTAGGTCCTGGGTAGGGTCGCGGTGGCATCGGAGATCCTGGGGGCTGCGCGGGGCCCGCGTACCGCTGCTGCTGCTGCTGCATGGGGCCCGGCGGGGGCGCAGGGCTTGGCCCACCACTAGGGAATCTTTGTGCCATTTTTCTTTAATACTAAAAAACCCGTACACATAAAACTAAGTGACACTTTACTGATGTTGAAGGGATTTTACTTAATTATCTGTAGATAACTAAGACATAACTGCTTAATTATAAATTTGAAGTATATTATCACTTTAAACGATTTTATGAAATAGTGTGGAGTTTCATTGCGATTAAAATACACGAATTACTCTTAAGAATTAGATTGATTTTCACAAACAATCGGCCAATCGCATCGGCTTCACTTCACTTCACTTTAAAAAAGTACCTACGAATCCTACGATTATAAGTAGCGTGACAGACAGTTGACATGACAGACTACAGCGTCAGAGATTGACAATCGCAGCGGAGCACAGACAACAATCTTTTTTTAAACACTCATTTTAGAGAAGGCTATGGTATCTATTACCTTACAGCCAAGTCTTTAAAGAGTCAACCTTCTCGGTAAAGAGCTTATTAGACCTTTCTGATATCCGATCCGATATTCAGTCGCTCCTAAATTCAGAGAAGTTTAATAGAATAGAATAGAATAGATTATAGAATAGAATAGATCTTTATTGTGTATGGATTGAAGGTCACATAAACAGATATACATGTCTATAATAAAGTTTCACTTAATCCTGCTTTTTCAAACATATACACAAAAATACAAAGTTTCTTGTCACAATACTCAATTTACAATGACACTATTATTATTAACTTACAGCTACTTATAATTTAAAAATTCCTGAACACTATAAAAACATTTGTTCGCAAGCCATTTTCTAACTGAGGATTTAAAATTGCAATATTTCAATTTCTTAAACTCTTCTGGTAATTTGTTATAAACTTTAATACACATCATAAATGAATTATTAGATACTAGTGTTAGTTTTGCTGCAGGATTGTATAGTTTAGTTTTATACATTGAGCGAAGGTTTCGGCTAGATACTTGACTACGTTCTTCAAATAAGTATTTATTTTGATATACAAATAAACAAATATCAAAAATATACAAACAAGGTAATGTAAGTAATCTGTAATCTCTGAAATATGGACGACACGAATCAATTTGTTTTATACCGAATATAGCTCGAACACATTTCTTTTGCATTACAAATGCCTTATCTCTATCAACAGAGTTACCCCAGATCATAACTCCATAGCGTAGTGTTGAGTTAACATAGCCATTATAGGCAGTTATAGCAGCCTCTATTGATACAATCTGACTAATACGACTTAGAGCAAACACAAACCTATTTAATTTTGAACAAATTTCCTGTATGTGTTGTTTCCAATTACAAAAACTGTCTAAAGTTATACCTAAAAATTTAATGTATTTTGCTGATTCTACTAATTCTCCATTAATATTTATATTAAGAATTTGATTTTTACGTTTATAAGTTCCAAATTGAATATATTTAGTTTTATTAACATTAATTTTCAAGTTATTACTATTAAGCCATTCAATAATTGCATTTAAAGTTATATTAATACAGTTTTCATATATTTTTACATCCTCATTTTTAACACCTTTAAAGATAATCGTGGTATCATCAGCAAACAAAACACATTCCTGAGATATACAGCTAGGTAGATCATTAATATACAGGAGAAACAACAGTGGACCCAAAACACTGCCCTGAGGAACGCCAAATTTATTCACAATGAAAGTAGATCTAACTTTTTCTAAGCATCTGCTTTCAGGACAGCACCTCTGAATTTCCACACATTGTTCCCTCCGTGACAAATAACTTTTAATCCAATCATAACATGGTCCACGTATACCATATTTGTGGAGCTTGTCAAGAAGACGTTCGTGGCACACGAAATCGAAAGCCTTCGACATATCTAGGAAAAGTGCAGATACTGGAATGTTATCATTTAGACCGCATGTAATAGATTTAATCAATTTGAATGTAGCTAAAGATGTACTTTTATTTTTTCTGAATCCGTTTTGTTCTTCTTTAATAACATTATGAATATTCAAGAATTTATTCAATCTGCTATACATAATTTTTTCTAAAATTTTAGAGAATATTGAAATTAAAGTAACTGGTCTATAATTTATCAACAAAGTTTTATTACCTTTTTTAAAAAGCGGCTTAACTATAGATTTTTTCAGGACGTCAGGAAAAATACCTTCACATAAAAGCCTATTTATTGCAAATGCCATGGGTTGAGCAACTGCACATATACTCATTTTTATGATGTCAGTACGAATTTCGTCAAAACCAACGGATTTGGAGTTTTTAAGAGAATTGACCATTTTAATTAATTCCATTTCTGTAACCGGATTCAGAAAAATTGAGGGTACAATAGAGTCTATATAGTGAACGCAATTAGAGTTTTGAGAGCTATTGTCTGTCACATTCCCAATAAAATATTTATTAAACAGTTCTGAAATGATATGTGGGTCACGAACGCTTTTTCCGTCTTCACATACACTTTCTATTGAGTGACTATTGACATTTTTAGTGTATTTATTTATGACATTCCATACTGCTTTACATTTATTATCGAATTTGTTAATATAATTTAAATTTTTATTCTTTTGCGAAAATTTAATACATTTTTTTAGGATACATGCATATTTTTTATAATGATTATTGTATTTATTACGGTTTTTACGATTTTTAAGGTGTAGTTGGCGCTTCTTTAAACAACTTTTTTGAATACCTTTTGTTAACCAACTTGACAAATGTGATCTAGAACTTCTTTTTATTTTTATTACAGGAAAGCATAAATCATACAATAATTTGTAAAGACTGTAGAATTCGTTGAAAGATTCAGAAGCATCTAATTCCTCAACATATACATCTGAAAAAGATAAACATTTTATATATTCAAGAAATTTTTTCTGATTCTCTTTGGAGTAATCTCTTTGAAACTCGTACCACCACTTCATACGCGGTTGCTTTCTTTCTTTTATCGGTATCTTGAGATATTGTGATCTATGATCTGACAAACCCAACTCTACCACACCAGATGAAGTATTTTTTATATTCGTTGCAAATTGATCGAGACAAGTCTTAGTAGTATTAGTGATTCTGGTTGGTTCTTTTATTTTCATTTCTAAGTTATAATTTTCAAGAATCTGTTGCAGTTCAATTGATATATTTGTTTCTTTTAAAATATCTATATTCCAGTCGCCACATATTATAACCCTTTTTCTCTTCTTTCTGCACAATGATTGTAATAAATCTGCCAATTTTTGAAAGAACAATGCAGCTGGAGATGTTGGTACTTTATTTGTGTATATACATATTATGATAATCCCATATTCAGTCAGTTCCAACCCACAACATTCAAAAACAAATTTGGCCGGGATGTTCTGTAAATCTATGGATTTGTATTCAATATCATTTTTGATTAAGATAGCCACTCCTCCTCGATCTTTAGTACGCAATCTAGAACAACATGATGCGACTGTAAAGTTTTCTAGCTTTAGGTTCTTCTCGCTGCCAGTTTCCAGATTGGTTTCACAGAGACAGATAACGTCGGCTTTTAATATTTTTTGTTTTTCCAAATTATTAATAGAAAATTGTAACTCCTCTTGTTTGCTGAGTGCTCCAGCAATATTTGCGTGCAGTATTCCAATAGATTGTACTGTACTTTCAGCAGGAGATTCAGACGATTTGTCAAAACGGTTGTTGGCGAAAAAGAAATGGATTATTATTTATGTCATAAATTAAGCTCTGAACATTTGATAATATTGTTTTTATTCCAGCTTTATTTATTTTCCCTGTTCGCGATGAAAACATATCGAGCGTGAGATCTCGATTCGGGTCAAAGCTGTAGGCATAATTGTGTTCATTTAATTCCTTGTACAGTAATGTATTAAAATTTTCAATTTTATAATTTAATATAGGTGCACCACACACATAGGTTGGAGGGACTACAATAATATTTGTATGCATAATCTTACCTAGGACTTGTCTCATATTGGCTATCCAATCATGATTTACTCTCTGCTGATAAAAATCATGATCACCTACTAGTATCACACAGTAATCATTAAGGTTAAAATCCTTTAATTTTGACTCAAGTCCATCAATTAATTGTAGTATTCCTGCAGTGTTCTTTATGTAATGGCAATAATCAAATTCATCTTCAAAGTGCAGGTTTTTTATAGTGTTTAGAACATCATTTTTATTTGTACTGGATATGATGCACAGTTTATTTCTTTTTAATTTATTTCCCTCTTTGTCTATATTCTTATAAGAAAAGTTACCTGTATTGAAATTCTTTCGAAGCTCATTTACTGCATAATCCAGCTTTATTATTCCATTTTTAACATCGTTGATTTGGTTTTTGAACTTGAGCAGTTGCGTATCAAGATAGTCTATGTTAATTTTGTTCTCCAAAATTAAATCGTTACTGTCAGAATAGTATGTTGAAATACTATTCTCAGTAATATCTTCAATATTTTCTAAAGGGTTTTGGCGTTTGTAAGCACCGTTGTTGAGAGTAGGGAGAGATAAATCAAGGTTGGTTGAGTTTTTTTCTTTCAATAATGGTTTACGACATATGTCTTTCAGGAAACTAACTTTGTGCGTTAAATCTTTAATAGTTCGATTTAATTCATTATTTTCCAGGATTTTACTCTCAAGTACATTCTGCACACTATTTAATTCTGATTTTAGTTGTTCTAATTCATTTTTTAATTCTTGGACTATATTTAATTCATGTATATTGGTAACACTTTTGCAAATACTGGTATTACAAGTGGGTACATTATCTGAAATATCATCTTGAATCAGTGATTCACAGGACTTCGAAAATGACAACTTCTTAAGTTGTTGTCGTTGTCTTCTATGCGTAACGTTATCTTCATTGGAGCTCTCTAATTTTTCCTTCAAATTTTGCTCTAATAATTTTAAATCTGCTATAGAAGACTGTAATGGGGTAGATGTAGATGATAACGTAGACGAAATCTTAACTTGGTCCGAATGACCTTTCATATTTGAATTGTTTGAGGGAAGTTTAGTCTTTAAACAGCTATCGCAAATCCAAGTTCTTTTACGATCTGGGGTCATTGTATTCCGGAAGCGTTGAATAGATACATTTGCACAATTCAAATCAAACTTAGACTTGCACTTAAAACAGCTTAAAAATTCTCTTGCTGGTATGTTTTGTTTGCACTTTGAGCAAATAGCCATTTTATTTACTAATATTCTGTTAAAGTAGAGTAATTCCAAGTTTGTGCCGCCTTTGGTATTCCAAGCTTGTGCCGCCTTCGGTATTCCAAGTTTGTACCGCCTCTCCACGGACCTCGGTTTTGCAGTGAGTGCAAGCTACCCGCTTTTATTCTGTTATTACTGGAGTTAGTACTTGTGCCGCCTTCGCACTGTGATCACGACCGACGGTATTTAGTTATTTACACATCCAGTTCCCAATAATTTATGATATTCTTGCACTATTTTCACTGTTAATTTGTTTGTATATCTATAATTTCTTCACTGTTAATTCTCAAATTGGTATATTTACACTTTTTGCTTGAGGTATTGTTTGTATTTTGTTTTTCACTGCACTGTTGACCACACTAAATATAAACTGTTGAATCTTTTTATTCACTGGTTAGATTTTGCAACAAACGATATCGCTTAAGTATTGTAGTTTTATTAACACTTAAAATATATTAGCAACAATGTTTACTCATTTTCTGAATTTTAAATTGATATTTATTACGGAGCCGATATGCACTCTGCGGCGCCCTCTGACTGAATTGCATTCAGGAAGGTAGGATCCGATTTAGCGTCCTTAATTCAGGATGAAATGGTCTCCGACATAACGGATGCTTTATTAAGAATGCTCTAAGTTAATTAACTTAGAGCATTCTTAATGCTCTAAGTAAATTAAGGAGAGTGTAATCCAAAAGTGTATTTGGAAAAGTGATATCCAAAGGTCGCGGGTTCGATTCCCGTCCGAGAACATGATCTGGTGCGAGTCCTATTTTTTCTAGTATATTATTTAGTATTGTATAAAAATAGCATTGTGAATGCTTAAATCTCAAAATTTAAAGAGTGTAATCGAATTTAGGACGCTCCACCACAGTAGTAATTTAAATAAATAGCAACTCTTGCTGCGACTCAATAAAGCGGCTACGGTTATATTCACCTAGAAGTTGCCTCTCTTTCTATCACGTACGTCCGTCTCTTGTAGCTCGTCCTTAATCAATGAACGTGTAATTAGGAGCTCTGGCGACTGAATAACGGATGCTAAATCGGACTCTGAATATCGGATCCGTAATTCAAGAAGGTCTAATAAGCTCTTAAGTTCTACTGAGGTCAATACCACACCCCGGACACTCCATACCAGCTGGCCTATTTTGTAACTCAACTGACAGCTTAAAATGATCATCACTGATCAAAGTTGCAAGTGCATTGCAGCTAGAGTTAAAATCAATCTGACAACTCTTTAAAAAACCCAGCAATCTCTATCAGTGATGATCATTTTAAGCTGTCAGACTGATGACGTTTTTGTACACGCGCAAGTGTGTGTGTATAGTATAGGGCTACCGTGCAGTTTGTACTGTATGAGCACCATGACCGGCGTTCAATTCATAATTAGAACTTTTTGGTAAATAAAGTAACTATTTATTTACTTTTTGGTAAATAATGTTACGCTTAATAATCGCTTGAATATCAAAATAAAGTTTACAGTTAACAATCCCGACTAAACGAGCACACGAAATAAACTCGCGGGGAGGGGTGAGGCAATTAGATCTAGGGCGGGGCGGGGAGTGTCCTTTCTGTACGTAGTACGTACCTACATTAAATATAATTTATGCGTACCTAGTACTTATATCTATTCTGTGCTAATACATAAAACTCTCGAATCCATATTACCGAGATGACAAAATATTTTACCTAGCCCAAATTGAGAGTCCCGAAGGGTCCAAACCTATAGCAATGGATGACGGATGATTTTTATGGATGACGCATGATTTTGTAGATTCAGGACTGTCAAGGTTGGCACACCTGAGGCACAGAGTAAACAAAAATCTTCTGTCAAAGACCCTGGGGCTCTATCAGCTAAAAAGAGCTAAAACATTGAAGTTCATGTTAACTGTGTTTTGACAGATGTATGTGATACATTGCTACTTTTCTTTGGTAAGTTTTTATTTGTGCCAAAACGAAGTAGCAATGTATCACATACATCTGTCAAAACACAGATAACAATTAACATGAACTTCAATGTTTTTAGCCGATAGAGCCCCAGGGGCTTTATCGACTAACTTACATTGCTATCGTAATTGGGTGAATCTACGTTGTTTTGTTATGTTTCTTACTTCCTGCGTCATTGTCGTTTACTCGAAAATCTTTAAAAATCCAATGCATCACAACGGAATTTGCCATCATTTACGTTAGAGTACGATAATAAATTATATTAATTTGTATATTTTTAACTTATTTATTGTGATGCATTGGATTTTTAAAGTTTTTCGAGTAAACGACAATGACGCAGGAAGTAAGAAACATAACAAAACAACGTAGATTCACCAATTGTTCTGATTTGACAGATGGATGTGATACGTTAATTGCTACTTTTCTTTGGTAAGTTTTTATTAGTGCCAAAACGAAGTAGCAATGTATCATAATATATAACGACGGGCTTTGTCCAGCAGGGTTTTTAGAAAGAGTGACGTCAGCATCGCTGACGTCACTATTTCCATCACTAGGCTCACACATTGCAAATGATTACACTTAATATTGGAATACACTGCATTTATTTCGGTAATCACAATTAATAAACAAAGGTTCAAATACTCACAGGATTATTACTAGCACTATCACAATTCACCGTCTTGCTTCACAGACAACTCGAACAGTAGTGTCCTAACATTGCCCGCCAATATCAGGAAATCTACGCTTCATTGTTTTACACCTCAAAAAGTGGCGCGAACCGGAAGAAGTAATTTTAAATTGAAATAACTTTACACATAGATTTTTCACAGTAATGAAATAAATTTGTAAATTCATCTATCAAGTTTCAAAAACGATTTTAGTCTTCAGTTAAATTTTTAATTCATAACTAGCCTAGATCACCTGAAAACATCCGGTGGCGGTAAAATGCCAGCGGATGTGACTACATGCTGATTTAGATTGGAAATAACTTTATGCATTGATTTTGCAGAGTAATGAAATAAATCTGTAAATTCATCTAGACATTTTTAAAAGCTAATTTTGAGCTTCAATCAATTTTAATCGATAACTTAACCGAAACATCCAGGGCGGCCAAATGCCGGCGGATGTGACGACAGGCCAACTGTTCCAAATAACTTCTTAATTTTAGATTAATTACAAACAATGCACAAAGTTTATTTCTTGCTCATTATAAATCAAGATAAGAATTTTGAAGCTTTAGACAATACATTTTAGAACAAATTAGTCATAGTAATTATTACGCAATCAATTAATATTATGGTGTTGCGTCGACACGGCCATTCTGCAAGACGGTGCGTGCTCTGCACCAGTCGCGATTCTGGAAGAAGAAATAATTTCTCTGAGCTAGGTATCTGTAGACAGGTACACTAGCCGATAACTTAGTTATAGTAGCTGGTTAAAGCGTTATAATTTATCCTTTCCTTTTGGTAATGTTTCTAGTAGGTAACCAAGTTTTCAGCTGATATTTTGTACCTACAGACCAAATACTTTTGATTGGACAATAAAGGTGATGTGATGAGGTAACATCTGTTATCTCACAGTTTGTTAGAATAAATGGGAGATTTTAATAATCGTTTAAGGTAGGCACTGTTCAGGAAAGTGAGCTAGGTTTTATTTCAGAAGTACAATGTATTACACACACTCGGTAGTTTGTTTAGTTAACATGTCAATGCAAATGCTCCACGCATACTTGCATGATAATATTCTCGTAGACAGGATTGATGCTGTGGCGCTGAGCGGTCATGTACGCCGTGGTCCACAGGGGCTCTAAGGATATAGGGAAAGGTCGATGCTGGGGCCTAGGCCTTATTTTTATGACCGTGGTCCCCAGAGGCTCTGAAAAATATGTTATTTGTGTTGCTTAATGCTCACGGGATATTGATGCTGTGGCGCTGAGCGGTCATGTACGCCGTGGTCCACAGGGGCTCTAAAGGATATAGGAGGGACGATGCTGGGGCCTGGGCCTTATTTTTATGACCGTGGTCCCCAGAGGCTCTGTAAACAACTTAGAAATAGGGAAGAGAAAGGAATACATGATTTGAACAGTTTTTACCTAAATGTAATACTTTTCACTGATAGATGTGCCAGTTAATCCAGTTTATATTCTTGCTTTGATAATTCTTGTTACTAGTTTAGTTCATATAAATGGCATTATCTGTCAATGAAAAATGGCTTAACCAACGACACTTACTGATTGTTTAGGCATCCAATGGCTGGGCAGCTTGAGATGTGGACGGCACTGGTTCAATTGGTGCATCAACGAGCTGGGATGTGGTCTGCTGGGAGTCCTCATTGAAGTCCGTCGACACGGTTTCCTGTTCACCAGGTTGAGGAGCTCGACGCAGTTGATCGTGAGCGACCTTGCGTGGGCGCCCTCTGCCTGTCACACGTTTCACCATGTAGCGGTCATTGTCCAATATTCTGTAGATCTCATATGGTTCACTATACTTCAGGTCCAACGATGTCTGATTTCGGGGATTGTTCTTGATGAGTACATAGTCACCTCTTTGGAATGGTCGTAGTTTGGCCTTATTCCTGTCAAACCGTTGTTTGTCATACAGAGCTGCAGCTGCCATTTTCTGTTGCACGTGCTGGTCGAGAGTATCGAAATCTATTAACTCACTTTCTATGTTTACCAGTCTTAGGAGTTCCGGTGGTACACAGTGTTGGCGGCGTGTCAGGAGAGTAAGTGGTGCAAAGCCTGTTATTCTGTGTGGGGTACAGTTGAATGCAAGTTGAAGGGCTTCTAAAGCAGTCTGCCAATTCTCGGTGTCATAATTTTTGATCATCGTCAGAGCGTTTTTGAGGGTGCTCATTACTCTTTCTACTTGCCCGTTTGCTCGGCTTACTCCTGGCGCTATCATATGGAAATTGATGCCATACCTATCGCAGTAAGCTTTGAACTCGCCAAGAAATTCACGACCGCCATCGATTACAACCTGTACTGGAGTTCCGAATAAGTGAACGACTCTCTTCAATGCTGCGAGACTGCTGCTTTGGCTCTTGTCATTGGAGTAACTAAGTAAAATGTACTTAGTAAATGCATCTATAGTGACTATCACATACTCATCTTGACCTTCAGAGTTTCTTGTACCAAGCTTGCCGGTGATGTCCATATGGATGACTTGAAATGCTGTGGTGGGTTTCTGAATTGGGTGAAGCTGCGCTTGAACAGCACCAGAGGGTCCCTTCGAAGTTCTGCATATAACGCAATTGTCAACAAACCTTCTCACAATAGTGCTCATATTTGCAAACCAGTAAGTTTCTTTCAGCTTTTGAAGGGTTTTCTCCCATCCTGGGTGCTGTAGCGACGCGTGAAAAGAGTTTATCAAACTCCATTGGAATGACTTCGGTGCTACTATTAGTTTGTACGTACCGAGTACAGAATCTGTAAGCGTTTTCTTGAGCACACCTTCTTCTAAGGTGTAACCTGCAGCTGGGCTGTCAGTAGACATGCTGTCAATCAGTGGACGCAGAACATCATCACGTCGTTGCTCAATTTGAAGCCACTCAGTGTCTCTGGTCACGGCGTTGACTGATAGTTCAGCTGCGTGGTTTCTGCTGAAAAAATCTGCGTGCTGCAATCGCTCACCTTTTCTATACTCGATCTCGAAGTCGTAATTCTGCAGAAACGCCCACCATCGATGGATTCTTGGAAGTAAATCCTTTTTGTTCTTGGATGCCTTTAAAGCGTTACAGTCTGTTATTACCTTAAATTTTCGGCCGTATAAGTAGTGCCGAAAATGTTTGATGGCCCTCACCACCGCCAGGGTCTCGAGCTCGTAGGAGTGGTAACGACTCTCTACGTCTGTGGTGCGCTGGCTCATGTACGCGACTGGATGCTGGCGGTCTCCAATGTTCTGGACCAACACAGCTCCGTAGCCGAGGCTGCTTGCATCCGTGTAGAGCTCGATTGGTGAGTTTTCCTGAAATAGTGCAAGGGTAGGCGCAGTAGACAAGTGTTGTATAATAAAGTTACGGGCCTCGTTGTGTCTGTCATTCCATTCCCATTTGGAATCTTTTTTTGTTAGTTCATAAAGTGGTACCATTACACGCGAAAAATTAGGAATAAAACGTCTAAAGTACCCGGCGAGACCATTAAACTGCCGGACTTGCTTAGCCGTTTGTGGAATGGGTGCCTTCGTTAAAGCCTCCACCTTTCTTGGGCTAGGGCTAACTCGCCCATTCGTTATAATATTACCCAAGTACTCAATGGAGCGTTTAAAAAAGGCAGTTTTGTCTATATTAATAGAGAAACCGGCATCTCGTAGTGCCATCAGTATTCGTTCTATATTGGCAATACCTTCGGCAAATTCTCTACATTTTGAAAGCACATCATCAACGTACACTTGGCAGATTTGATCAGGTGAAAAAAGGAGATCTGCCAAGGCCCTATTCATGCATCTTTGGTATACAGAACATGCGTTACTGAGCCCGAACGGCATGGCCAGATACTCGTACATGCCGTCTGGGGTCACAAAAGCAGTTTTCTCAATTGAACTCTCAGAAATTGGTATCTGGTGGAAACCAGCTGCCATGTCGAATGTAGAGAAAAAGAGACCCCCCGCCAGTTGGTCTATCTGATCAGAAATGATCGGTAGTGGGTAGTGATCCCTCAGAGTGTTTCTGTTCAGCTCGCGGTAATCCACACACATGCGGTCCTTGCCATTTTTCTTTTTGACTAGTATGATTGGACTGGAAAACGGCGACTTGCTCTCGCGAATTATATTGTGCTCGAGTAATTCGTTCACAATATCACGCACCTTTTCCCGTTCGACAGGACTCAATCTGTACGGTCTACGCTCTACACACTTATTTGGGTCTTTTAAACGTATTTCTAATTCACCAGTATTGACACGTGTGCGAGGGTAGCCACGGATAAATAAATGTTCAAACTTGTTGAGTAATACTTTGAGCTCGCCAATTTGACCATCATCAGTCAAGTCACAATCTAAATTGTCAAATTTTTCGCTGTGTGATCGCATGTGGTAGACGACCGGTTGATGAACCAATTTTACACCCCGAGAATTCACCACCACACATAAGTTAGTGTTTTGAATAAGATTCATCCCTATCAGGATATCTGAGCACACTTCATAGTCCGGGACTACATGAAATTGAAGTTCTACTTGTAAATCACCAATTATGCAAACAGTTATTAATGTTGAAAGAGATACTACCGTAAATTGCCCTATACCTTTCAAATAATTAACAACATCAACTCTTTTTCCGGGTAATTTAGATGCTAACGATTCGCGTATTAACGAACATTCCGCCCCGCTATCGAAAATCGCGAACAATTTGAAACCCCCAATCACAAGTGGCATAGAATTTAGTTTTGGTTTACCCACGCAATTTACATTTGAAACTATTGCGCGTTCACGTTTATAACATGTTTCATATGTGTGACCTAATCTCGAACAAAATGAACAACTTGGTCTATCCTTTTGTGGAACTGTTTTATCATCTGGACGAGGCAGTTGAGGATTTTCGCTTTTACTGCGATAACGGCAATCTCGCGTATCATGTCCAGGTTTTTTACAAAATTGACAGAATACCGATGGCTTATCCGAGAATCGCTGCCGCTTGACAGGGCCTTGTTGTGCGTTTATTGTACTCGGGTAAGAACGCTTTGTGCGTCGTATGGATGATGCTACTGAAATCAACTCTGGTACAGAAGTGGCCCTGGCATTCAGCAGTTCGATTCGCAATCGTTCATCGCTAACACAACCAATAACAGCCTCTACTGCGTCATCATTGGATAATTTATCTTTGGTAATGCGTCTCCACAAAACCCAAGCCTCTGACAAAAACTGCGCAACGTCTTTAGAATTGTCATAAGTATGTTCTCGAAACCGAACAACATCGCGGGAATATCTATTCTCTGGTTCAAACGTTGTAATTAAAACATCGCGCAATTCCTGCCACGAGGTGGTAGAAACAAGCCAGTTGTCCACCCACAACCTTGCGCGACCTTTAAGTAAACTACTTGCTTTCATTCTTACATCATAGTCGCTC
Source organism: Catoptria pinella (assembly GCA_963556745.1). Taxonomy (NCBI): domain Eukaryota; kingdom Metazoa; phylum Arthropoda; class Insecta; order Lepidoptera; family Crambidae; genus Catoptria; species Catoptria pinella. Next base: position 247,285 of record OY750762.1, read on the forward strand.
AAGTTGTAGGTTTCCATCGCAGTGGTGACATGCTGACACCACTCGCGTACTCCAATATTCGCATCCGGATCGTACGATGGCAAAAACACGTCATTTATTTTCACTTTTGAATCAGGCAATGTCGTTAAACGATCGGACACGTGCTTAAACATTTGCAACATTTGCGAGAAAAACTCCGCTGGGACCCCGTTAAATGAAATGTTACTATTTTCATTGATTGTATCAGAAGGACGAGCCGAAGTGGGTGGTAATCCCACTTCTGATAACGACGGGCTTTGTCCAGCAGGGTTTTTAGAAAGAGTGACGTCAGCATCGCTGACGTCACTATTTCCATCACTAGGCTCACACATTGCAAATGATTACACTTAATATTGGAATACACTGCATTTATTTCGGTAATCACAATTAATAAACAAAGGTTCAAATACTCACAGGATTATTACTAGCACTATCACAATTCACCGTCTTGCTTCACAGACAACTCGAACAGTAGTGTCCTAACATTGCCCGCCAATATCAGGAAATCTACGCTTCATTGTTTTACACCTCAAAAAGTGGCGCGAACCGGAAGAAGTAATTTTAAATTGAAATAACTTTACACATAGATTTTTCACAGTAATGAAATAAATTTGTAAATTCATCTATCAAGTTTCAAAAACGATTTTAGTCTTCAGTTAAATTTTTAATTGATAACTAGCCTAGATCACCTGAAAACATCCGGTGGCGGTAAAATGCCAGCGGATGTGACTACATGCTGATTTAGATTGGAAATAACTTTATGCATTGATTTTGCAGAGTAATGAAATAAATCTGTAAATTCATCTAGACATTTTTAAAAGCTAATTTTGAGCTTCAATCAATTTTAATCGATAACTTAACCGAAACATCCAGGGCGGCCAAATGCCGGCGGATGTGACGACAGGCCAACTGTTCCAAATAACTTCTTAATTTTAGATTAATTACAAACAATGCACAAAGTTTATTTCTTGCTCATTATAAATCAAGATAAGAATTTTGAAGCTTTAGACAATACATTTTAGAACAAATTAGTCATAGTAATTATTACGCAATCAATTAATATTATGGTGTTGCGTCGACATATATACATCAGTTAAAACAGAGTTTACATTAACTTAATTATTGTTTTTTTAAATTTAAATCTGGCGAGTAAGGCAACCATGCCCTAGAATTGGCAAACTACAAGGAAGAACCCATACGTACAATGCGATAAATTTACTGCTTTGGCTTAGGCAAAAATGCATTCGTGTGTCTGTCCGGCTGTCCGTTTGTTCTCATCTACAGGTCGCATTATTCTCAACCGATTCTCGTAAAGATTTTTTGTGTTATGGGTGCGTAGACTGCACACTAGTGCCGCCATTGAAATTCTGAATTACTTTAACAATATTTTTTATCACTTACACAAAATTTTCTAGACTGTCGTTTGGTTTAGTGGAGTTTTATTGCTAAAAGTGGCCACTTTTCGCAAAAAACCGCAGGCTAGAAAATATTGTTTCAGCTATAAAAAGTACCAAAAAGCTTCTTCGGAGTGCACTACAGAGAGATAACTTACAATTTCGTCGTTATTTAAGCACTAGCTTCCGCCCGCGACTTCGTCTGCGTGGACGTTGGAGAAAATCGATAGAGAACCTTTGACCAGGATAGAAAGTATTCTGTTTTAATTTCATCAAAATCCGATCAGCCGTTTTTACGTGATGAATAGGCGGGCCCGCACCAAGCGCGTTGCTTTACGAGGAAGTCGCGGCCGGATGCTAGTTTATAAAATTCAGAACCAATTTTATTGGACCAAGAGATATGACAATACCTTTCCCGTTCCCGTATTCGTTGTCGTTCCCATTGTTGTTGATTACCAGATGTGGCCAAATGTCCTGTATTACCCCACGGGAACAAAAAAAGTATTCTATGTGTTAAGTAGGATCCAAATTTATTTGTGTCCCATATTTCAGCCCATTTTGTTCAGCCATTATAACGTGATTGGGGAACAAACATCCAAACCCACAAACTTTCACATTTATAATATTAGTAGAACTATATTTTTTTCCTATGCACTGACTATGTGCTCTTAACTATGTACGAAGCGGCAACTTCACTCGAGAATGTACGGCAAAGAGTAAATTTTACAGATTAAAATACATCGTTTTGTACCGCAAGCGCTCTGAATTTAGTCACTTCTGTTGTATATACTTAGTAATTTTATCGCATTTGGTTACGTACGATCTAATGTTCGTTAAATCATGCGAATAGTGGAACTCATTCAGTCCTAACATCCCATGTTTACCCTGCTCCTAGATGGTCAACGATACGGCCAAGCTTCCTAGAACTTTGAATAGTCCTAGAAACTAATAAAACTAATTGATGACTGTCAACTGAAAAAACAACTGAGAGATTCGTGTTTTATGCATATTTTATGTGTTCATTGATGCATTACCTACCTAAGTACAAAATATTTATTATATCAAATTTCTCATTATAAAACCCTGGGTTACATGACTGTCTTTGGTCTTGGACTAGAGAAAATTTAAAGGCGTGAAATATACTTATTTAATTTTATCGACAAAAACACCCACAGTTATGTTGGGGTTCATCCCCCTCTCTAGGAAACTAGGACATTAATGTTATAAAAATATTAAAATCTTAGTTTTTGATTCGAGCTACCTATGTAAGAAAAATTAAGACCGGATTAAAATTGGCTATAGTATTATGACGTATTTGAAGTTGAAAGTTTACACAATTTATTTTCAATTATTTCTTGTCGTGCCCCCCACTAGTTCCCCTGGTAGCACGAACGGGAATTTTCATTCCTCGGCGTACCACCACTGAATGATTGTTGCTCTACTTAGTAAAATAAGTATCTCTTTGATACCTATGTGGTATTCTTTTCGTGTTGAGAAGAATGCACTACGTGCATTTTTGCCCAAGTGGAATACAAACACAACACCTTCATGGCACAGGGATTATAGCACTAGGCCTTGGATGCATGCTCAAGGGTGACAGCTTCACTATTCACGCTCGCAACGATTACCAGGGCGATTTGAAGATAAACTCTGAACTCTGAATCGATTAAAATGAGCGAATCCAGCATAAATAATTGTAGGTACATACATAAATTGGTACTGTAATAATGTACATTTCTTCGACAGTTAAATAATATAGTTTTTCTTTGATAGATAATTAGAGGTACTGGTATGGCTTTCTATATAAATATATATATATATGGAGGTTTCTTTTAAGGTGTCAAGCCGATGCGAGGTGATAGCTGAGTTTTTTTGCAAAACAATGCTTATTGATTGTAGTTTTATGAGTAAAATAATCTTCTTCCTTACTTTGACACAAGATACAAAAAATTGAACGATAGTAAAAAAAATGGGAACAAACATAACATAATGAAATCTCCAAATTTAAAAATAAATAAATTAAAGATTGTTTCCATAGCTTCTGACTATATTCTTAGATTAACTCTCTTGTTATCATAAGTGTTATTTTTTTTGTATTTCTATTGATAAAGCAATTTTGCTATTAGTTTAATAGTGCATGTTTTTCTTCTTTTTTTCTCTGGATTGTTTTAAATTCTATGTGTGAAAACTGATAAAGGCATGTTTGCTCTTGTGTTGCCTTCTCTATAATAATATTATATAAATGTTGTTTGTTTTCCATGAATAAATAAATAAAATAATCATGACTGTGTTGACTAGTTCGTTGGTGTTGACAGACTTCAACTACACCCTAAACTGTACCCCTAGCATGACCAAGAATTTCAAAATCATAAACATCTATCGATCGATAATCGACACAAAAAATCTATATAGTTATAAAACTGCTCACAAAAAGAATAGGTTGAGAAATGCGACCTGTAGAGGAAAACAAACAGACAGCCGGACAGCGGGACAGACTGTAGAGGAGAAGAAACAGACAGCCGGACAGCGGGACAGACATACAAAAGCTTTTTTCACTGACCTGAAATTTTTTTTTGTGTGTGAAATATATGGAGGTCAGTGGGTCAGGCATAGACTTAGAAAAATTTTCGCTGCGCTCAAGAAGACCAACAGAGCGTGGAAAAGAGAAGTTATCGTTATACGGACACGGTCTATGAAAAAAAGAGACATAGGATCAAGTGACAGTGTGCCAACATTTTTTACAGTAAGAGCCCCTAGCGTCCCGTCTTGCAAATGAGCAATCACATTTTGCTTAAAATATTTGAAAATCTTAATTAGAATTTTTAATAAAGGTATCGTGGAGCCACGGCGTCTTGTTCTTTATGTAATTGTGATGTGACAAAAAGAAACAATCCAAGTAATCACACTTTTCACAGGTAAATAAGATATTGCCACACATTTCTTTAAAAACAAAATTTTGCTACATTTATTCGTTTATCGACGAAGAAAACAGTATGGAACATAGTTTATTAATTTCATTTGCCATATATAGTCATATTTTATATGTACTATAGATAATTTAGTTTATTTTACGTAAAATAGTAAAATGTTGTTTTACAATAGGGCTTGACTAACTGATGACGTCACGAGTATCGATAAAATCGATAAACTAGGACTGGCGGCAGTCCAATTGGCCATACTATTTATTTTTGATGTATTTTTTTTTTTTTTTAAATAAAGACCATTTTAAGAAACTGATTTCGTTATTTTCAAGTTTTATTGATTTTGACTATTTTTAATACTTTTCTAAAATTTTACCAGATGTGACGTAGCTAGAGCTTGAACAACGAAATATGTCTTTGCCTACATACCAGAAAAAGATAAACATGCGAACGTCCGTGCCACTTGCATAATTCCTTCCTAAAACCACCTAGAAGTAATGTACCGATGATATACGTTCTTATTTTAGGGTTCGTTATGATTGTGACGGCTTCCCCGGCAGAATTATTTACAAAAACATGTGGGCCGGAGATCCGCCACTTTTTGAGTTAATGTTTTGGTTAAATCGTCGAATTCCAGATCAATCCGAGCCTATACCGGTGGGTTGATGTATTTGTAGCCGTCAGATATTCATTGTGACAGCTATGAATACATTCGTTGCTCATGTAACGCAACCGGGACAAAGATATCGCAATCTAAAGTTTTAAAAGCATGCGAACCTCCAGTTCATACTATTTTTGTAATGTAAAGTCTAAAATATTGGTGAAAATTGTATTCAGATTAAAAATAAACAGATTTTCTTAACCGTTTGATCACGATAAACGTCCCGAAAACATATTTCCACGATATCTTCATTCGTTTTAGAGAAATTTGCAAATTTATTTACTATGAATAATCAAAGTGTAGGGTGACCATATCGTCAGTCGGTCGGTCGGAACTGGAGGAGCGGCAAACGAATTCGGTAATCGGTTGAGACGACGAGCTGAGAAGTCACCATCGATACAGCGTGCAGTGATTATTGAATTCACTTGCCGCGCCGGTTGTTTCTAGAAAAAGTAAGTTAAAGTTTTTAGATATTATGAATGGCTAATTTTGTTGACATATTTGTTGAGGTTTGATTTGCCTACACTACTTATAGTTCATTAATCAGATTGTTACTGATTAGGTAGGTACATATCTAAATACCTATGCAAAAGGTAAGTATCTATTTTTGTTTATGGTGGGTATTTTGCTTCGGTATTTTGTAATTTAATGAAGATGACGTGCCAGTAGTAAATTTACTACTATTATAAATGCGAAAGTCCGTTTGTTTGTTACGCCATCATGTCTTAACTACTGAACCGATCATCATGAAATCTTGCAAACACGTTGTCAGGGGTACAGAAAAGGTTAAAGGGTACCTTTCATCCCGAAAAAAAAAATAGCAAAAAAACTTTCCACACAGACAAGGTCGCGGGATAATCCTTTATTTACCAAAATATGATAGTATACATTGATGACATATAAGATAAGATCTGCTGTTCTGCCTCCGTCAGGTGTGGAAATCTGTTAGTACTTACCTAATTATAGAATTTAAGAAAGACCTAATTAGAAAAATTAACGTTATCAAAATCAATTTACTTATTTACTCAAACAAAAAAGTACGTGTACGTAAGTGAAATCACGTTAATACTGTAGGTATGATATTATTTTGTGCTTGTCCATATAAATATATTATGTCATACATTACACACCCATTAATAATTATTCGAACTTTACGCAATGTTTTAATTACCTACCTACGAATCCTACGATACTGAGTTGAGTGCACTAACTACCTGCGCCATCGACCTACAATACAACTACGGGTTGTAGTTGTATTGTAGGTCGATGGCGCAGATGAAAAATTGGATTGAAAATGTCAATATCACCACTATGTAAGCCACACAGAAAGACGTAAGTAGGTACAGTCACCGATACCATTATTAAGTAGTGTACACAACACTATTTCACTCACACATTTGCACTTCGTTTTTCGGATCACTTGTTCATTGACATTGTTGTTCTTTGACATTCTATTTCTATGGGGTCAGGTCAATAATTTTGAAAAGACATTGACATCGTTTTTTTTTCTGTTATCATTTTCAAAAAGTCAATACAAATGAGTTTTTACATCGAATATGAATCATCACAAACTGAAAATGAGACAAACACTAAAACTTGTCAATAGCTGATGATCAATAGTAGTGGTCTCGCATGCATTACTTATTTTTTATTTTAATGAAATGTTTATTATCTTTAAACTTTGAAAAGTTTCTCAACGAAGTTTTAAAAGCTGCATTGTTCAAACGAACGTGGTCATCTCAATATTTTCCTCGGAAAATTGACATTTTAATAAGACAGAGTTAATGAAGCCATATTTATTATCTTGATTTAAAATATGATTTATATTGGTATAATGCACGAGGAGATATGTTATAATGACGTGATCGGGTATACGGTACCTACGGTTTACGAGTAATGGATGCAACTCTGTCCAACTAACTATGATCGTAAGCTTGGTATATAAGTGTAATTCCATTAAGTTGGATGCCACGTATGGCGTTGAATGTGGAGTTGTCAATGCTGAATTCTCGGAAGGTAATGAGTTGTTGAGCGGTTTCAGCGGCAGTAGGGTCAGAGGTTTAGTTAGTGCGGGGCGCAGGGCTCGGGAGGCGTCGCGGGCGGGGCGTGCGGAGACGCAGCGCCGCCTCCGCCGCACCCAGCGGGCCGCGGGTCGCGGGTCGCGGGCCGCGGGCCGCGGGCCGCGGGCCCAGCGGTGGCGGCGGCGGTGGCGGCAGGCGGCGGCGGCTCCCCGTCGGCCCAGTCTGTGTCGCGCGCCGTCACGTACGCACGCGCCTCTCCGCGCGCACTCCACTCACGTCGCGCTTCCGAAGAGCCCGTCAGCCACGGAGTTGCGGTTCGCATCTTACCGGGCAGCATTAGAGTGGTTTCGTTATTTTCTAATACTGTCAGGTAAAGATGTCGTCCGCGCTCCACGTTCGTCGAGGAATTCAGCACAGCCGGTGAAACCGGTCGAACGACGTCGGTTTATATTTACCGGACGGAGCGGTGTGGGACGAGCCCGGGGCGCGAGTGTCCAGGTAACGAGGACACCCGGAGCGGCGGCTGGCGAGGGTCAGGAGCCCTGGAACAGCTCCGGCACCAGTTCGTGGCATGGGAGCTCGTCGGCGGTTGGTAACGCTGGTTACGTCACGTGTGTGGACCGGTCGCGCCGCTTTCCAACGGCCCGCGCCTGGCGGTGGAACTTGATTTTCGTGGTGGCGGCGCGGGCGCAGGTGCCGACGCCATTCCGTCATGTCATGTTGGTTTTTCGTGCCATGTGCTACAAGTTTTGTTTCTTGTCATATGAAGTTGCCATCCAAGCCGTATGCGCGTTAAGTGATAAATTTAATTGTAAATTATGTACTCTATTATCAAAAACGCGATTACCGTAACTACCAAATAAATATTGCGCTAACGAATGTTTGTGATAATTGTGATATCATATCAGCTATCGTCGATAGTAATGATTCGCCGATGTTATTTGACTTTGTAAACGCACAGCAAGCAGCAAACACATTAGTTAATGAAAACGGTTGCTCTTTAACCTCTTACATATTATTGTCTGTCTTCGCAAGAATACTTGTTTTCAGTCATTACAAATAGGTAAATAGGTATACTAATAATTTGTGTGTCGCTAGCCGTAAAAGTTGGTAACAAAAAAGGTAACACTTGATAGAAGTCATCGCAAAGAGCGAAGGCAAGTTATTTTCACGTAAACACGGGTTCCAGAACCCTAGGGAATTAACAACTCTGTATGTGTTAATAATGTTCGTGCGGCGGGCGTGTGATGGCGCCTGCGCTGCGTACACACGCGTGTGATCCGCGGCCACGCGATAGTATCTTCTTGTCAAATCCACGGCCACGCCACCAACCATTCTACAAAACGTAACGCCTGTGGATTCATTAATGAATCTGCCAGGCATAAAGTCTCCTGAGAGTTTGATCGTTTTCCTACTTAGTTTTCCAGTTTATATCTAACCTAAAGAAGAATGCCTAGGGCCTTAGCTTGGAAGACTGAAGACCTAAACAGATGTTTATTTATTTTATCGTAGTCAAACAATAGAAGAATTAAAGCTAGGAACGACAGAAGTGAGATAAACAATGCTAATCATTTGAAGAATTCTGTCGGTTTCTACCAGTCTTTTTCAGTTTGGGAACTTGTGGTGTTTTGGAGAACTTGTACTTTTGTCTTGACTGTAAATATGAGCTGGCAGGGCAGTTTCTGCCAAACGGTCTCGAAGGTGTAACGCCGGCGCACGCTCACGTAACCCACTTAACTAATTAAAATTCCTCGCGCGGGCAATGAGCACGCGTTTTCGACTCATTAACTCCGCACACGGCGCGGCGCGGCGGTTGCGGCCGACCGCTCGCTCGCTCCCGCTGCTGCTTAACCGCAGTACGCTCAGGATTATTGTGCTGTACTGTTTTCAAAAGACCACACTTGGATATTTCTTTCACAACTTCAGATTGAAACTTTAATGAATCATTATGTATGATGTCCGTCTGGCTTCTCTAAATAAAGTCACATTTGCAAAAGTGATGACGCGGTAGCTTCGCACACAAACGATGTATGGATTTGATGTTTGAAAACACTTTTAGCTTACTTTTAGCTAAAACTTATTTAAATCTAGTAAGCATATTATTTTATTACAAAAATGTGACATTGTCTAATGTCTGCAGTGTCCGTTTCGTCGTTCGGCGACAATTCTACAATATGTTAATGTTTCTATTATTTGTTTGTTGTTTATGATTTTGGTCGAGCACTTAAAATGAAATACCAAAAAAAAAACAAAAAAACATAATTATCATAATTTCCAAATTTATTTATTTATTGAATTAAGTAAGGCCCACCAACTAAACACATACATAACAACAAACAACAATAGTGTAGATATGCGTCTAAATTAAAAGTAATATGCACAACATTCAAACTATATAGGTAGACCTATTAAAACAAATAACATAATTTAAATATCAAAAATGCAACACAACATAGGAACAAAGTATTTATAAAATAATTAAAAAATCATTCAAAGGGTCCTCTATATGTTTTACAAGGCCAATATAAAAAATTACAGTAATAAGTAGTTGACATAGGTTACCTACGCCGTTTCGTACGCCGGAAACCCATTGGTTTACATGTTTATAATGAACGGCGTAGGACGAATGTAAGTATTTCTACATGAATGCATGACGAAGGAAGAATGTCAGTATTTCTCCAAAAAGCATCATATTAATGTCTGCTGGTTCATTGAGCGGTAGGTTTCTAACATTATGAGGCAAATTTTAAATTGCCACGTGATCACGTGACAGCCACAGAAATTTTAAGAGTGGTACAGTAAACAAGTGGTGGTATTATTAGAGTTTCGAGTGTTTGTAGAAGTGATGTGATGATGCTTTGGTTGAGAAGTGCATGTCCGGCGTGTTAGGCCGCGTCAGTCCGCGTGCAGGTGACGTCCGGCGCCGGCGCCGGCGCCGGGGCGCGGCGATGGTTTGTGTCGAGCAGGGCGCGGGCCGCCCGCCATCGCCAGTGCGGTGCATTATTCAACAGCGGCTCCGGGTGGAAAGTTTCGGCTTTCCGAATATTAAGATGTGGGTCAAGGTCCGAGCGGGCGGTGCGGTCTTCTCGGTCTTAGGCCATTTAGATGCAACCTCGATTCTTCGCTTTTTAATTAGTCATTATCTCTTCCGCCTCTAGTGGGCTACTCTTAGTTTTGAATCATGTTAGAAATCATCGTCCGACACGTTTAATTTAAATTTATAATTTGCTTGGCAGAGAAAACTTTCGAGAGGTCTTGATACAGTTAAGTTTTAGTGAAACGACAGCCGTTCGACACGAGGCGGAAAGGTCGAAGTGTAGCGTGATCGTGATGACTTTGGACAATGTCGAAGCGATCGTTATGACATCGGTGTCCGCGCGTATCTGCGGGCCGGGGTCGCGCGATAGCCGGCGCGGCGCTATCGCGGGTTATCGTGGCCGCCGCACATCCGGACGCACGCGGAGGCGGCGTGCACGCCGACCGGACAGCCGGCACCGGCACTACCGCCGATGACCGGACTCGATAAACGTCGGTGAAAGCCGCAGTCGATTAATCGCTCAGGTGATTCCGCTTTCGAATTGAATTTTTATCGGCATGAGAGTGTCGCCGTCGGGACCGGTTCTTAATTTCCTATAGGTGCGCGCGTTGTGCATCTATTTCGGGAGTCGTTGACCGCGAGTTTGGCACTGACGACGGCCGGTTTTATTCTGTGCGTGTCGGAGCGTCGTTCCGGGAGCGGCGCTTGTATTTCAGGCGCTGACGTCACGCGGCCGGGTCGCCCGTGGACATGCCTAATCGAGTATAATGTTATTAATAAGCCGGGGGCGGGCCGCGGCTCGCCCTCGCATAAAACGATGTTTATTGCCCATCGGGCGCATGCGATCCCCATACGAATGTCATGCCGCGCTGTTGCGCCGCACGCATCATTGTCGCATCTCCATCTATTAATATTCGTCCAATTCTAAAACGAGCAGCGGGCTCTCGACCTCTGAGCGATTGTTGAAATCGCCATGTCACAGCGTTGTGCGGCCATCGGTGGCAGCCGCGTGGCGATGCTACTCGTACATGATGTAACACGGGTGGTTGCGAGCGCCGCCGCCGCGCCGCCGCCGCCGCGACCCGCTGCGATAACACTCATGTTATCTGGTGCTAGCCGCGGGGCGGGCGGCGGAGCGCGGGCAGTTGTTATCGTGGCCCAATGACCCCCGAAACGAAAGCAATTTGGAACTCAGAACCTATTTTACCATGTCCCGATAAATCAATAGGTTATCGCTTCTCAATCACTAGATCTGGATGCTTCTTCTGAATGTTGAATAGCCGAGTATGATTTCAATAGGACTTGGATATAGTATTGATCATTATTTTACTAGTACTTATATCATTGTGTCTCGAGTCTGTGTTGAAATAAATTTCTTCCTTCTTCTTCTTAATATATTTTTTTCAAGTACCTCGACAGAAATGAAATTATTGAGTAATACTAAAATCACAATACCTACTGCAGCATAATTAAGGAAAATACAAAGTATTTGCAGACCTACTTATTTGTTCAGAAATATAGATTAACTTCTAATAAAGTTAGTTATTCTGTATAATAAAAGTAAAATTCACTAGAATTTTTAAAGTAAAATGTAAATTGTAAATATATCAATAATTTTAAGAATTGCATTGCATTTCGGCAGAGCCTGTGTTATGCTGTGATACTAAATAACTTTAATAAACAGATATTTAGAAAAAATTTAATAATTCGCGTACAAAATATGATTTTAATTACACATGAATCACACAAACATTTTCCACTTGCAATCTGTTGGGTCACTATTTATTTATCTTAGCCTGCAAGCTTTTTAGCTTCTGATCGTAGAAATTTTTTTTGGTCAGTCTCCTTTCCTTAGCAGCTTCGCATTAAGGTTACGTCCAAAAGCGCGGAACTTGTTCGGACGGGCCGCGGCCGTCACACGCGCCCGCGCATTTCTCTCGGAGCCTGTTTTAATTTGCGCCTTTCTCTTCCAACAGCTCCAAATATAATTAAGGAATCACACATTTAAAAAATGAATACCTGAGATTAAATAGCATTTCTTTGAGCATTTATATTACACAGGCAAAATCTTTTTTAGCGGTACATGCACCGTGATCTACGTGGGTAGGGCATTGTTTTCTTTGACTTCGAGAAGAATATAAAGATGTTTTAGTCGTGTTACTTATGTTGCCCAACATTTGATGGCGTGGAATTATTTTATAGCAACAAGTCACAGGCACTGAACAAGCAATTAATTGGATGTCAACAAAATAATTAGCAAGGAGTTTCAGTTAAAATAAATAGGTACAACATCTAGAATATAGCTAATCTATTCATTTCATGAAATTAAAATTTATGAAAGGGACTTGCATATCACTTAAGTTATTGCTAATAACATAAACAACCTTTATTTTCTTTGATAAGAACGCAATTAAATGCAAGTTTTAACATTGTTTTAAAACATAATACCAAGATGAATATTTCGTTTAATTATTATAAAAAATATACCACTTGAACAATATTTGCAAACGGGTTTTTCCCTGAGGATCCCATTCCCAGAGGATGCTGTCCCGGAGAATCCCGATTTGTTTTTAACTTCATCATTACTTAGTAAGCACATGCATTAAAAAACTTCATAAAATAATTATTTTGTCAGTGTAGTGCGTTGATGTCTTATGCAAAGCAAAGTAAGTGAGACCTCAAAATTCAGAGGTCTGAGCGTGTCCCGCATTCGTTGCATGTAAAAGACATCAACGAAGGTAATTTGTTATACCTATAATATCTCAGTCTTTTCTAGGTTTAAAAACGTAAATGATAAAATTTAACTATTGTTAACATTAGGTAACTATTAAAATTATTGATATCACTGTACAAACAGTGGCTTTGAAAATTTACATTAAAAGGTTACTACAATATTGTAAGATTGTTAATCTTTGTTTAAAATGTTTTTGATTGAAATGGACTTCACAAAAGCTTGGAAATACTTCATGGCAGTATCGAAAAAGTTATTATAGCAACTTCCCGGCCTTCCGCAGCTTCATTGATCGAAGATGAATACGATTATTAATTTTATGCGTGTCCGTGAGCAATAAAATATGGCGTCTTTTTGGTGGTAACTCGCGTCTGCCGCGGCCGGGCGCGATACGAGAGTCTCATCAATTCGTGGCCCTAATATCAATAAGTCAGTCTTTTACTCATGAATAATGCAAGACGAATGGGAATGCAGAGAAATTACTTGATGATTTATTTTAGTGTTCGCCACTTCATTTGTTTACAGGCTTTTCTAAAGTCGTTACTTAATTTAACGGTTAATTTTAAAGACAATTATAACTTTTGTAGTTCAATCAAACCTTAATAATGTCTGCTATACTTTTGTTAAATGTCTTGTAATTTTGAGACATTCAGGTTTTGGAACGTTTAGGTGCTTTTAGCTCAGTCATGTAAATCTTTTTACTCATTGATTAATATGCGAGTTGCAAATTATAACCAGCTATAAACCGCTCACTTTGTAATAAAATATGTTACTTTACGTATAAACTTAGTTTCCATTTTAGGAAAGTAATTTAAATTATCTCTTTCATTTGATTGGAGAAAACGAAACAGTCTAAATGTTTCTGAAATCGATGAGCTGTGCGTTGTATTTAAACAGCTGTTTGATGAAGGTTGCGCTTTGTTTGTCGAAGGCAGCGCGCTATTGGAGCACCGTAAGCGAACAAGCTATTATCGACTGGCAAACCAAGTAGGTAATACAGGTTTACTAGTATTTAGTCTGTGGTAATACCACAGTGTAAACGTGGTAATACTATAGGCTACCATCTCGCGAGCGAGCGCGAAGACTGCAACCCATTTACACGTGACGTGTGTTCGCTATCACCTGCGCCTACGCGGTTCCATTCCGCGCTCATTCACCCGTGTTCCTTTTGCACATGTCGATGCGTATTCTGCTCTCACCCTTAACACCACCGAGTAAGGTCCACTGTGGCAAGTAGTTGCGTGCAAACGTAAATAGCTACAGAAATCTGACAGTTTCAATGTCTGCGATGCTCCGGTGAGAAGATTATTAGTTAGTGTATTATTTTTAGACAACAATGTTGTCGCGGCGCCGCGTCGTAGGCCGCGCGTCGTCCGAGCCGCGGCGGCGGGCGTGAACACTCGCGCTCGCGATAAATGGCCGATCGATGTTCGCGTTAGTTCGCCGGCAACATATCGATTAAATATGTGAACCGTAATTGTTTATGTATAATAATATACGCAAGTAAAGAGGCTCGCATCGAACGTTGTACCGATTTGTCAGCTTCGTATGTCGTACGCATTAACATTAATAGGGAGCCGTCGCCGCGCCGGCCGACGCGTGCTAAGTTCAAGGTGATCGCTCGGTATGCGCCGCCGCCGCCGCCGCCGCCGCCGCTCAGGGCTCGACTTGTGGCGCGAACAATGGAGACAACGTTCAAGCTGACGACCTGTCAACTTTGCCGAACACATTCATGATTTTACATACAAACACTGTGCGTTGCGTAGCCGCGAGCGTCGCTGCTACGGCGACGCGACACGCGACGCCAAATTCTATAGACACAGGTTTTAATTAATGCAGCCGTAGACCAGCATAAACGTCAAGAATAATGTAGTAAGTATTTAATAATTTTAATCCTGTCTTAAAAAAAAAGTAGAAAAAATATCAGAAGTGCTTAAACTTGAAATACCGCTGCATTGTAAGCGAAGCAAATCTATACTAAAGTATATTATTGAAACGTCTAATTTTAGCGATTTTAGTTACTCATTAGGATTTCAGATTAGCGGCAGCACTGTTTCCTCCTCGGGGCACGGTGTACCTGCTCATCAGAGTGCAGGAAATCAATAGTTTTTACGGTCTTACGTTGCTATTACGCTACCAAATTCCGCATACCATTTTGCAGAAGATAGGTTTCTTGATTAAAGTCGTGTCTGTTGATAGTTATGTTATCATAAAATAACTATAATAGTATGTATAGATAAACTGGTACTGGTCGAAACTGCATTTTCGTTGAAGGTTGAAATATTGTGCATAGTTTATTACGCAGGTTTATCTTTTACTATTTGTGGCGAGCTCGCTGTTAAATTTTATGTCCTTGCGCGGGCCCAAGGCAAAACAACGTCACACAGAAATTGCTAGAGTAAAACTCATTAAGTTAAGGCATCTGAAAACATCGAGAATAAACAGAACATCCTAGCCAGGCCCCATTTTATCCCATATCAAATGAAGACAAATCAAATATTTAAAACTTATCTGACACAAATCACTGACGCGCCGCTGAATTGTCGATTTTTTGTTTCATACAAACTTACAGCTTAAAAAATGTCATTAGACAAGTTTTTCAATGTAGTAGTTGGGAACGAAAATGTTTAACCACGAAACCCACACCACAGTCCACATTATGATTACTCTAGTCTACGAGAAATTAATTGACCTGTAGAGGTTAGACAAGAGATGAGGAAACTCCAAAAACTCCGAATCCTTTGAAGAGATCCTTGCGACGTGTCATCGCTCGCTTGCAAATGAAATTATAATTAGTCGTAATGAGCGGAGGCTTCGGCGGCGCCGGAACGGGACCGGAGGGCGGCGCGGGTGCAAGCGGGTGCGGTGCGGGGCAGGTGCGGGGTGTGTGCGGGGCGGGCGTGGGGCGGCTCGCAAAGGTCAGCACAAGCACCTGCGCGCATTGTTGCACAATTTATCACCGCGGAGTTCCCGCGCCAAGGCTTGCAAGGTCGCGCCAACCTAGACCAGATCTAGCACGACAATCAATTATTATGCTAACGTACTGGAATGTTTGAATGTTTCGCTGTATATGTTGCATTTGGAATCCTAATTAAATGTAAATACGATAATTGCAATTCTATGTTACAGAAATAATGTCTGTAACATTTTGAAAATACCTCAAGTATAGTGTATAAGTTACATAACTCTTTTATTGACAGATCATCAAACAAAACACTGCTACGCACCGTCGTCACGTGGAAAAGTGTTGACTCACTGTAATACAAACCGCTTAACGTAATGTAATATGCGTGCAGTTACGCGATTGCCAACTAATTGAATAGTATGGCGCATAAACAGTTAATAAATGTACAGTCGACAGCACATTATACTATACTGGTTGACTGTCTTTATAGCGTACGTAATAAAAGTTGCTTTCGCAGATCAATTGTTTAACTTGACGTGCTGGCGTGAGCACATGGATTATAAATAAAATAGTTGCAAGTATTTATTCTAGTGCAGTGGGAATGTTAATTCAACCTAATTCCCGGTTTAAGGAGTCGTAATACGTAACATGAAACTGTTCGCACAAAACAGGTTAACAATTTATTGTATAACGAGCGAGGAAGAAATAAAAAACTTGCTATCAGTGCCCTTGCGCACATATCGCCGCTGCCGGGCAACGATACTTGGAACTATAATATTTATTATTCTGACTTTATGCTTCATTTTACTTTGTCGTTTTTTGGGTATATTCGTAATAATTATCAATAGCAGGAAGTTTTTGATAGCTATAGTCCTAAAATATTTATAAGTCCAAAATTTTAATGCTACAACATAAAAGATGTAAGAAATTTTCTGGCTTATGAGGATTTTGATAATCTTGATGAATAGAACTTAATCATTAGAGACGTTACTAGGTACGAACGAACCAGTATATTAGTTCCAATCATTGTGAAGCGATAAGAGCACCTAGCTCTAGTCAGTTGAAGCTAAATGCTGAGAATGATGCGCGTTATCAGCTTTCGGTATTTGTAGAAGGCGACTTCTGTTTCCAGATTTATAGTCATATAATGACGTTGATGTTTTTTTTACATTTTGGCATTTATTTTTAGCGATGAATTAAATAAGCAAACATTTTTTACTAGTTATCGATGTTATTTTAAATAGGCAGGTCTAGAATCAGCCAGTTTGATGGGCGAGCTCAACAACTGCCACAGTGTGGTGGCATTTTGAATACTTGTTTATCACCCGCCAGGCGCAGCGGTACGCGTGCAAGCTGATAAGATAACACGTTTCCAACTTACTTTATGCGACTGTTCATTGATTTTATACAGCGATGGTCGTTGTAAACAATGCATAATAATGTATGTTATAGGTGGTTTTTCAAGTAGATATACAAGCATGGTTGGGAGGTTTCACTCCACGCTTAAACTTTTATAAGCCTACTACTCGCGGCTGACTCAGTCGAGATCCAGCACACGAGGGATGTCATGTGTCGGTTGAGACAGAGCTACGCGACAGAAAGAGAAGCGTTTTGGAGGTGCTTATAATAATAGGCACGCAGCGCTGTGCAATTTGAAATTGTACTTTATTGTCGTGAAGCCAGAGTAGCTTATTCTTTGATTGTCTTCGCGCAGTCGGGCTTCTGTACGTTTAGTACTTTCTGTGATACAAGTGCTTTTTTTCTGTAAGTTTGTTTGTAGGTTGGTCATCGAGTGGTGGCATGCTTCCTGGGTCCTGGTGCGCGTGCGCAGTGGACGGCGCGGTGACAGTTGCCACCGCCGCGCGCCGCCGCCGGCCGCGATGTCCGGCGCGGAGGGTCGGTCGCTGACCCCGCGCCCCCGCTGCCCCCCGCACCCACCTCCCTGCGCCGATAAACTTTATACACACATACATTTATCCACATGCGTATACGAGCCCATAAGCCGCGTCTCCTCACTGGTTGTGTCCGATACCGTTACGATACTTGCTTTTAGATCTCGTTCGATGGCCGCTTCATGTTTTAAAATGCGGCTGTGCTCCGGCCAGGGCCTTATAATTTTAGATAGTTCATTTCCTAATTATTGCCATCGCCAAACACAGAAAATAAAATTAAGCAAAGCAAAAATTAGCAGCGTCATCGTCAACATTGTCAGTTTTAATGAAGTTTTATATTTTTGCATAAATTTGAGTATTTACAGTTTTATCTGGTGTTGTTAATTTGAGTATTTACAGCATTGCCATTCGAAGGTGAAGCCAGTGGAAAAAATGCGACATGCATTATGTGTCATAAACTCAAACATTCGTTTGTGAAATATTCAATAAAACATAACCCAGCCAGACAGTAGGCGAGGGCGGTTATGTGAATGTTGCACCTGCTTTGTTAACAGATAGCAACTCTGATTCCATTTCCCTGGCCCTATATTAGATAAGTAAATCAAATGAAATCATAATATGATTTTTGCACTAGATTATTTTAAAAACTAGGTATCTGAAGTTCCGGCCTCTTTTGGAGGACAACCGTCACTGATTTCTTTACGAGAACTTATTATAGGGTCAATATATTCTTTACTGTGTTAAATTTAGTCTTAGCACATTATTCTAAGCTTAGCACATCCGACGACTTCACATAAATTATGCAGTTTATATTACTCCTCACCTAAGTGAGTTCGTTGATATCTTTTACTAGAAAAATATAAAGGTTTTAGTAGAATATATAAAATAAGATTTATATATCACATTAAAGTGATTATTTTAAAATAAAAAGTAGATTTATTACTTATTTCCTACTTTTTATCAAAATAAAGTGAGTAAATTTAATATTTTAAATTTTAAATTTGCATTCACAATGCTATCATACAATACTAAATAATACATTAGGAAAAATTCGACTCGTCGCCAGAATTGTCAGAATTGTCCATAATTATATTGACTCGGCAGCTTAGCGGTCGGTAGCATTGAACCGGACTTCCAAAGGTCACGGATTCGATTCCCGCCGGAGACAATTGTGGTGACGAGCCGAATTTTTTCTTGTATTATTTAGTATTGTATTTTGAACTGTTTCTTTTTCTAACAAAAATGTGTCTTGTATGTACTTAAAAATACTTTTCACTTCTCATGCTCGTAAAGTTCGTCTTTATGTTGGGTATAGTCTGTATAAAATCGCTTTTCATGCACTAAGTGCATAAAGTAAAATCTTCGTTTAAATCTCAGACTCTAAGACAAAGGACGTCAGGTAAACAGCCACTCATGCAATTACTTATTACACGGAAGATAAACTTCGGATACATACGTCTCGGGTAAAATGGTGCGTCTTATGCACTCGTTGTACAATCTAATATTTAATATTCGTAATGTTCATTAAATGAATGTTCTATTTGTCTTTAACTATTAGTCAGCCAAACAAACCCAAATGACTTTGCTTATCACGTCATTACTAATTAAATACTTTATGAGACCAATCAATTGGTTTTGTTAACATTGCGCAATCGGTGTTTACTTGTTTTAGATAACGCAGCGTCCATCGTTAAACGAATGACATTAGAATAATATTTTATTACATTTAAGACGCAGCACACATATACCCCTTAATTTAAAGTATATTTAAAAACAATGACATCAGACCATTTTACTGAATATGGTACGTGCACTTATTTGAATCAAGTAGGTATATGTTTGGTAATCAAACTGTTAAAGCTTTACAATTTTTACATTAGTTATTCAGATCTCTAAAATCAAAGGCAAAAGGATATTTCATGGAAAATTCAATAAAACTTAGGCTTCCCGACCACTACCGACTTTTTGTAGCTGCGATTATCGCGGCGATAATCGCGGTGTTTTTTTGTCACTGGCTAAGTAAACCCTTTGTCACTCTTGTCAGTGTTATTTCGCGGACGATTAGTCGCTGAGCTACTTTTTGTAGTTCGTGGGCCTTTACGTATTGAACTCTGTATGTTCTATTCTCGGCGACAAAACATCGCTCAGCGATTAATCACTCGTGGGCGGGAAGCCTAAATTTAAACCATAAAAAAAGTATATTCTTTTTTCAGAATTAGATCCAAGGAGAAAGGCTTCGTCAATTATTAGGAGTACTTATACTTCTCCAACCTTATAGGATTCGATGCAAATGATGAAATATGTTATATGGGTAAGTTAGTGTTGTGGTTATGAAGCAGACAAGAGCAGGCGCAGTGCGTAGCACGGTAGCGTAACAAGTAATGGCTTGGCTACCGGCGCCGGCGCCGGCGGCGGCCGCCGGAGCAAGGGCCTGGCGCGCGCACGCAGCCTCCAGTCGGCGAGAAATATTATAGAATTCCTCTTTGCACTAGAGAAACGCTTTACATAATAATATACGCCATCACTGGACACTCTTCTGTTCATTGACTTTAACCAATTTACTTTTTAGTAAAAAGGAACATGCTATATGCTGTACCAATACGCCATCACTGGATACTCGTCTCTCCACATAAATATCCAAGTGTCACTAGACATCAACGCCAATAGTGAGTAATGAAATGAGTGAATGATCGAGTATCGTGTGAATCACTCTTGCTCTTAACGCTGCGCTGGATATAACACTCAGATGGAAAGGGACCATCAAATATCTGCTAAGCACTAAAACTCAGCTCACCAACACGCTTGATTTCGTCGGCGGCCCACTGGCCTCCTTATTACGTAACTCGCTGCGAGTCCGCTAACACAGGTGTTAACACCAACAAACAGTAATTAATTCATACATATTAATATTTTCACTTTGCGATGTGACGGTCGTCGGTGGATGGTGTAATGAGTAGAGATCCTCACAGAAGTTTAAAATTATGTAGATTTTAAAACATGTGTAGTGTAATGTGGGAGCTGGTCAATGTCGCGAGTTGATAAAGTTTGTGTGACAGCCATCGCTAGCTAGCTTATGTACATTTTCTGCATTCTTGACAGAGTCGTCGTGATCAAACTGCCTTCGTGGATCATGGTAAATTTTATATTCCCTATTTCATAACTTTACATTTAAAAAGATTGGCGTAAATTAAAAGGAAAACTTATTTTCACAGGAATAAAATAATATCAACTGTTGTACAGGCACACATAATAGTTTACGTAAACATAGATAAAACTTATAGGCGTAAATCTGTAAACAACCTGTACCATTGTTTTTGATAAATTAGCTCTAATAATTATTTTGTGTTTGTAACATGGTGGACTCTTAACACAGGTTGTGGTTTTACTGCTAATAGATACTTTGTTATGTTGTTCATACAATGTTTGTGTTTTATTATCCTGAATAAAACAGCCAGTGGGTAAACAATTAATGAGTCTGCCTCCATTAACAAGCTTGCGGCGTCGGAATGCCGCAGGTCTTACTGGCGGAATTGATTTGCAAGCGGCTGCAGCAGAAAATGCAGCTATGCCGGGCATTTGCCTTGTTCTGTGACTAACACGTCGAGCTCTTGACCATAAATCAAAGAGAGGACAGAAGTTAAGCTTAGTACTACGCGCGTTCGAGCAACGCACGCATAGACACCTCTCCAAGCCTTTAAGATCAGTGTACCTAATGCGTAGATGGACTAATTCGCGATATGACTAGTCATAGTGCGAAGTAGACATATAGTTAGTTAGACCTACTGCGACATAGGTTAGAAAAGAGGAAGGCAAAGAGATTTAAAGACGTACTGAATTACAGTTCAACAGCTATATGTCTACTTCGCACTATGACTAGTCATAATGCAACTTAGTCTGTCTACGCATTAGGTACACCGATCTTAAAGGCACTGACACACCACACCGACACGGATTTTCCCCTCGGCCGGTGTGTCGCGTGAGATGCGTGTCGTCGTCGGTCGGAGAGAGGTCGTATGTGTGTGTGCGTTGCTCGAGCCCGCGTAGTATTAAGTTTAACTTCTGTCCTCTCTCTATTTTGTGTCTAGACCTTCAGATAATTGCTTCACGTGGTAATCCCATTAATGCTTGGTATAAAAATAATTTCCTCATTGCACTGATTTATGTTTACAAATCTCGGTAATTTTTTTTAGGGTTCCGTACCAAAATGGTAAATAGGAACCCTTATGGTGCGACTCAGTCTGTCTGTCTGTCACAGCTGAATATCTTGAGAACTACTAATGCTATCAACTTGGGAATAGTTTAAGTTGACGTTTGCCCAACCATTTTGCAAATAAGAGAGAAATAAAAATATTTATATATATTTTTTGCAACAGGGACTAAAAGGGGTCTTAAGAACGGAGTGAGGCTACTAGGGCATATGGGGTATCATATGGAAGAGCGCTGCTTGCACATTCTCAAATATATTTTTTTTAGGCCGCATAGTCTTCTACTTTTGGTGAAAAAAAAAAAACCGTTCCCCCCTTTTCTCTCCGAAGTTTGCATAGAGAAAAATCTGAAATTATTTTATGTGATAGTAGTTTTTTAATACATGAAAAATGATTACAGGAAAAATAAAACGATGTCTTTAAATAGTAAACTTTTTCAGAAAGATGGTATGTAACCCTCGGTGCGTGAGTCCGCCTCGTTCTTGACCGTTTTTTTTATATATTCAAGGTGCTTCAGATTTCCTTTTTTTAGTAGCAACAAACACTCATCAATTGGCAATGGAGATAAAATGGGGAAAACAAGTTACTTATCCGACTATACTATTGAGTACAGTACACAGCAGTGTGCCGAATTAAATAAACAGTAAACATTTATTATAATGCATGCCTGGACAAATATAGGAGCAGGCGTCGTCGGATTCCTGTCAAATAGGGACGAAGTGGCACCGGACGCGGAGTGATGCCGCCGGCGCCGGCGCCGTACTACTAAGTGCACACGATAGCATGTCAGGTTATACAGTTAAACTGCGAAGATTTGAGGTGCCGCCGTGTGTATATCTCTATTGAAAATTATTACGTATTGACTTTTGAAAAATATCAAAGTGTGTTAGAAGTAAGATAATTAAGACAATTTATAATTTTCAAATTTGAGTTTTTTTTTGCATTTACAATGCTATTTTTATACAATACTAAATAATATACTGAGCTACCGGGTCACTTAGTTGGAAGAGCATTGGACCGGACTTCCAAAGGTCGCGGGTTCGATTTCCGTCTAAGAATATGATCTGGTGACGAGTCGAATTTTTTGTAGTATATTATTTACTCTTGTTTAAGACAATTTATGATAATAATTGTAATGTATAAGATGAATTTAATATTATTGAGTTTTTTTATTTGTTTATGCCAGTTGCATAATGTAATCACTTTGATAGCATCATGTAATGCAAACTTTGTATGTAATTTATACTGAATTTGCCCTTCAACTTTTGAGCACTTATAAGGAAACGCGGACCCAAGCTGGACCCAATTAAAATTTTGTGATTAAAAGCGTTTAGACCAGGGATTCCCAAAGTGGTCGAAATCAGTTGCCCAGGGGTCGACATAAACTTTATATAAAATTAATAATTTAATTATTAATAACACTTGATATTTGATAGGATTTTTAAAATAATTTGGCTATGGGGGCCTGAGGTATTAGTTCATTTTGGAAAAAGACCCCACTCAATGTAGTTTAGGAATCCCTGGTTTAGACTGCTTGTGGTCCAGCCTGCCGACCGCCAACTTGCGCTTATATCTATAATGTATATATTATTATATTTCTTATAACTATGTATAAGATACGAGTTACCAGGAAAAAACGGCAATACAGACATCTTATTTATTGCCATTGGAATAAACGCGATCTCATTCCGGTTCTAGGATATTATGTTAAAAGTATAAATTAAACTTCGGTTGGTTTTAGATAGTTGATTTGAAATTAATTTTCAAATGTGTGTATCTTTAATTTGATTTAAAGAAAAAGGGACGTACCACTTAAAACTTAACGGTGTATTCAGACGTTGTCTCTTGTCTCTACTGAGGATAAAATCACTATCGCCATGGTACATGGTACATACGTACTTGATGTACCTACCATGCTGAAGATATAAGTAAAATATGAATAAATTGTGGAAATTATGATAATTGTAAATAATTATCTGTACGAGGAACATCATCAATTTACTTATTTTGAGTTAAAACTTGACTTGAGATGTCCGGAAGTTATTAGTATTTTATTTAATAAATTAGAATCTTATTTTGGTTATTTAACTTTGATATTTATTTATGAATAATATTTTTTCACTCTTGTGATGATATAATCATTCAATAAACTATTAAAAAAATAATTAGCTATAATAATAAAAAAATGAAAATATTAAAAGAATGACTGCCCTGCAACAAGTGTCTTTGCAGTCGGGGGACCTCTTTGATTGAAAATTGTTCTACAAAAGGGTCCCCCGGCTGCAATGACACATGTTATTCAACTTTTTAGTTCGTTTTTGGCAGGGAGTCGTGTTTTTAATAGTTTTTAAATTTATTTATTTTTTAGTGACTTGACTTGACTTGAATCACGTGACTTGCGCAGTAGCAATTTTAGGAATAAAAATGTTTAGTGCGCTAGCCTCCTTGCCTATGGTTTGGTTCTGTGCGCGAGCTGTAGGTACCAGACCGACAGCCAACATGGCGCCGTTGCCGCCTGATCAAAACAAAGCGCTTTTTCAGCCATTTATTTTGGTGAGTAGTTTTCATTGTCATTCTGATAATAAGTGAAATTAAAAAAGACTAGTTTGCACATTACAACTTTCCTTAGTATTTATACAAAAAATAAATACATACAACGATGTACATTTTAAAATATGAATTTTATGGTGGTTTGAGTTGAGTGCATGGGTAGTTACAAATCTTATTAACTTTTATGGAGGCTCCACGCGTCCAGCAGATGGCGCTGGCGCGGCGGCCGTGCATTACAATTCAAATTTATGCCGCCATTACGATTCGGTAAACAGCGCTTTTGTCGAATCACTGTCTGTTTGGCGCGAATATCGCGGGCTGCGCGCACGCACCGCCAAACCAAACAATCTTGTTTGCGGAGTGTGCTTACGGCGCTAAGCTATATAGTCAACTTTGTGTGTTCTATAGTGCGGCTGACCAGCTTTCTGAGTGGGTATTTCATACAAACTTTATTCTCCTTATTTTTCGAAATGAATGAACCGATTTTCATGAAAATTCATACGCATAAGCAGAATACATTGGTCTAAAAAAGAAAGTTGAAAACAATTTCTGTTTCTATAGAATATAAAAATTGGTTTAATTCAGCTGTAACACTATTTATCGAAAATGTTTTCAACTAACTTTTTAGACCAATGTACTCTGCTTACGTTATGTGTATGAAATTTCACTAAAATCGGTTCATCCATTTCGAAAAATAAGGACTTGAAAGTTTATATGAAATTCCGTTTGCCGTCAACGCTCAAAAGTTGGAATTCGACAAACGTTCAGTAACAAAATCTCCGGCAGGTACGAGTAACATCAGAAGTAAAGGTACCTAGTAAGAAAATGTCAAAAGTTATTAATATAGTAACGGAACTTGATTGAAAAAAAATGAATTCAACGTTTTTCACACGTCAGTTCACATGGTCAGTTGTTTGGTTTTCAGTTTATGATTAGAATAAACTGAGTTTTTGCTATTTTCTCTATCGATAGTTTCACAGCCATTGTCACAATTTTATTGCTGAATGTAACTCTACCGTGGAGTTATTTCCATGTAATCTAGCGCGAACCGGGCCTATAAATATGTGACATATCGGCCGTCGAGCAGGTCTGCGCGGGCGCAGGCAGGTGTCACTCCCGGTACATTGCTATATACTACGAACATTGCTCATCGAATAATGTTTTTAGGGTTTTTTTGCAGGTTTCACTATTTGCACATTAGGTACCTACGCACTAAACTCTATCTGTTCTGTTTCTCTGTGAAGGTTCTGTTCTGATTTTTTTCCTGCAATGTTTTGGGTTACTACAGAGAAAGTTTAACGAAATAATAATAAAAAAATAAAAGTTTAAGAATGAACTACTTTTGTAGTTATTTAATTTCCTAAAAATCGTTTTTCCTTTTTTAATGAAGTTTCTATTAAGGCCACGCTATTGTGTTTGAGTCTATGAATAACGATAAATATAATCATAATTATACGTTTTGGGTACTATTGATATACCTACCTATTTGCTATTAGTACAGTCTGTTTCCATGTAATAATAATCGTCCGTGGTCCTAGATTAGGCCTGACCGCTGCTGGTGCACCGTTACTGCACCTGCTGCGCGCTCTATTAATAGCACAGGCTCTGCCCGCGGCTGCGCCCGCGCCGGCATTCTTCACACGGGATCTACGCGCATCGCAAAACAACGACAACAACCACCGTGTGACGCTTCACCCTTGGCATTACTTAAATAACGGCAAAAAGTTTGACAGCACCGTTGCAAGATTGTTTAGAATTTACATATATTGAGAAAAAAGTATTGGAAGTTAATGTTGAAAAAGCCATCGCCTAAATGTCGAGTGGTTTTGAAAACCGAGTATTTCCAAAGGGATTTCCATATTAGTATTTATGAAGATAACAGAAATTCTGTGACTTCGACTAAAAAGAACTAACCGGTATGAAACTGGGCAACGGCTATCTTTTCTACCCATTCTGCTTCTTAGAGTTTCGAGTTAAAAATTGATTGATTTCGAGTTAAATCGGTAAATATAAAAAATACGAAGCTAAAAACACTGTGTCTGTCAGAAGGTACGCTGGTTTCAGTGCGAAGTGCGCAGACGCAGGCAGATTGGAATATTGGATCAGGCGGCAGGTGCGTCAAAACTGGAAATTCTGAAACGACACCGCCGCTCTACATTAATTATCACCCCAGGTATAGACGATTAATGAAACGGTTTTAAACATCGAAAAGCAAATCAAATAGTATTTATTTATTCAACATTTTCGTCGTTATTTAATTTTGATAATATTTTATGTGGATATTAACTTGCATTCTCAGACAGCAATCGTAGAGGTCTAACATAACACATTTTTTACAGTTTGAAAGGAATTATTTTTTGTTTACGCAGTCACAAAATGGAGAGTGCAGATATAGACTCAATTCATAATTAATATTGTGCCGACAAAGAAGCTTTAATGTATGCATGCTTCGTGTACGGCATGTTATTGGTAACAACTTGCAGCAAATCCGTTGCTATTTAATTTTCACAACATTGTATCGTTCCAAGTTCAAATCGCGCTAGCGCACTTAGCAGCTAGATAAATGTTTGGATACGTTTAACGATAAGTAATTGAAAAGTAGACTTTGTGGATCGTTGTTGTTGTTGTAGCCTGTACTCAATTATGTTATTCTCAATTCACTATTGAGTGTCAAACTCTTGTATTTTTTTCATCGACTATTGTAATTTAATATTATTAAATAAGTTGCTAATAGTAAATAATAAAAATAACTTATGAATGAACTACGTGAGTATGTATGTCCAGATAGTCCAGTGTTACCAGATGAAGCGACGACGCGACGCGACGCGACGGAGCGGCCGACCGGTCCGCGAGGAAAGTTTATAATTTATTCTTTAATGGGACACCGCTTTAAATAGTATGGCAGCAAGATATACAACCGCTATATAAAACACATTTCAATATTTATATGATACGTGTTTTGTTAATGAGATTTTTTGACACGTGTCTCTTTATGTTAAATAAAACCTAAATTCTGAAGTTTTGCCTGTTTTAGAGAATTATAGTCGTGGCGTGTTTTTTGAAAAAACGCAAAAAATAAATAATAAATAGAATTATTCTATTCTATTCTATTCTATCGCAATATACCTAGCCACTAAAAATGTTTTCAAATAAGCACCGTGAAATAGATCAACTTACTATGCCAGCTGTTGTAATGCACCGTTGACAGTCATGTAGCAACAAGCTGGTCGTTTTCAGAATGTGGGTTAGTGGAGTTTCGGTGGTGGCGGGAAATCAGTTTGGTGAACCGTAGCGGCCGTCAGAAACCGGACTGGCCGATCTTAATACACTCCATACCAAAACCAAAAATTATCAACTCTTCCAAATAATACGCGACCCTCTTAGAGTTGCCCGTAGTTTCATAAGATTGATCATATTGTTTTAAACAAATAAAGTAAAGAAGTTTACCTAAGTAAATATCACTGGTAGTTCAAAGATTTTTTGTCTGAAAACAATATTTCTATTCTTATGGAATTCTCAAAAAAAACATGATTGTTTATGTACTGTTGAATTCATGATTGTTTATGTATTTAAATTTGGGTATGATTTTATCAATTACCTAATAAATGCATTTTCAGTGACCTGATAAATAATATTTGTTCCTAAAATAGTAGATCTGTCACTTAAATTAAATCACCAAATAATATAAAAACGCTTACCTAAATAATAATTAAGAATTACTTGGAAATAATATCAATCATCAAATAATTATATTGGGTATCTAAATAATGAAAGTGTCACTTAAACTGAATCACCAAACAATTAAAAATGTTTACCTAAAAAATATATTTGATCATTGAAAAATAATATTAATTTATTACATAGTTCAACTGAAATTTGACGATATGGGTACAATTAATTAAATAAAACTACAATAGGTTTTAATCATATAATTTACATTAAATAATCGAAACAAAAACACTACATATCTTAAACTAAACAAAACACTGCAGTCAAGTGCGAGCTGTGCGAGTTAGTTAGGTATATTTGTTACCGGCCAAACCCGATTTTCAGGACAAACTAGTTTGGCCTAGGTTAAACTAGTTCTTCCTATACGCGATGGGATTAACTGGTATAGCCTAGACCAAACTAGTTTGTCCTAAGCTCGATAGGATAAACCAGTTTAGGCTAGGCCAAACTAGTTGATCCTGATATAAGCATTATGGCCAAACTTGTTGATCCTGATATAAGCATTATGGAGCTTCGCTCGCTTCGCTCGCTCCGCTGCGAGTGGTCTAAACACTAACCTAACCTAACCTACCTAGTGCATTTAAATTTTCATAGCCCGCCAATTTGACTCCGCCCCTACTTAGGAATTTTTCTATGAATTAAGTGACACATCTATTATTTTGATGATTGAACGATTTAAATGATACTAATAGTTTGTTGATTAGATTTATAAGGTGATAGATTTACTATTTTAGGTACAAATATATTATTGCTGCCAGGGACTTACTTTTTAGAGGACAGATCTTATATTTAGGCTATAGAAAAAAGTGATCAAACTATAATTTAAGAGACATATTTACATTAATATGGTGATTTATACTTAGAGACAGTTTTGATAAATATGATGACTAATATATTTCTTGGGGATAGATATTATAATTAGGGTATTGCAGATTAGTGACACATATAAACTTAGGTGACAGAAAATATTGTTCCCTTTAAATTTTAATTTATTTTCGCTGATTTCGCTTGTATTATGACGTATCTACAGGAGTTAAGCATAAATGTATCGCTACACGCGGGAGGATGGGTGGGATTGGAGAGACTTAGACGAAGCGGGACGCAAAGATAATATTTGTCACAGCCAACATATTGGCAGCTCTGCGTACAGCGCTCCAGGTGACAGAAAATGGAATTATGTTTCAATGTCTTGGCTAGGCAAGTTATTAAACGTCATTGAACGAAGTCAATTTGCCAAGCCATCTAATTGGATAGCTAGATATCATATAGGGCGCTGATTGAACGGCGCCGCTTCGCCGTTGAATGAAAAGGCTAGGCCGTAAATTGAGTGGCTGATTAAACCAGTTAGCTGCGACATATATACCATACATAACGATAAATATTAATTAATAGTCAAGTAATAATATAGTTTCAAGTAAACATGACCATAAAAAAATCCCGGGACAGATTTTAATAATCTTTTGCCATAATCATGTGAGAAATATGTACTTTCATTTCCCAAAAGTCTCATCAGCGGAGGATCTTGGACCACTTTTGCCCATTATCATTTACTTAAGTATGGAAACAAATAAACTAAAACCACTAAATCAACATGTTTGTATTATTATAGATATAAGTAACAGTGCGGATGTGCTAGTGGCCGAGCGTTGCCTAGAAAGTGCTGACCGTAGCGGCGGCGGCGACCGGTTCGACTCCGCGGCGACCCTCGATACTTTCACACGATCGTTTATTTCGATGACTCTACTTTTGAACTTCCATCTCAGACAACTACTATACTAATTCTGTGTCTCAGAGTAAGATAATAATTTGCGGTGCAATAAATCTTGACGTATTGTTATTTTAGATGATTATTCAATTTTCGTGGAATATGTTATTAAATGATAAGTGTTTTATGTAACTCGATAAAAGATGCAACTCACAACTCTAGAAAAGCGATGATTTTTTTATTTATTTGAATTAAACAATCGATTATTAGTTGAGTACAAATACAGCGATACAAATATAATGCAGCGAAAAAGTTTAAAAATTGATTAATTTATTTAAATTAGTTTAAGAACTAACTAAAACATTTAAATTGTATTGCTTTGGTTAATTTATCTAAATTACATGTATCTGCCATCTGCTTATAATTTTTCAGATGCCTGTTCAAGAGGACATTGTTATCATCACATTACTAGAACCACTCATCTATTATGCAAAAATCAGGAGAATTGCAGATTACGAATATCACTTTAATAATTTGCTCTCAGATAACTGGAAATGGAGGCTTATGTAGACGACAGGCATAAAGCTTGAAATCGTCCGGAGATGCAAGTCTTCAAGGGCAATGTAACAGCTCTTTATCAGGTGGGTCGTTTATGGGAAGATAGTTCAGTATCGTACACATTTTACTTTTAACAAATGTTTCTAAAGTCTCTAAATTGAAGACATAAAAATAATTTTATATAATAATTGTGCAATTTTAACTACATTTCTTTTCATGCTTATGGTAAAAAGTAAGTTGGCTTTTACTTCACTTGCTATTTTAAAAGGTTAACAAAGACTTCAAGTGACAGTTCAAACAGTAATCGGCATAAAACGAAGGCAAGCGTTGTTTAAGTAGCAATGTGTGGCAGCGCGAGTTGCCGAGCGGAACGGTTTTTTCGCATGCGTGTCTGTTACCCGGCACAGTTGCCTACTTGCGCGCGCGCCGCGAGTGGGATGAGCACCGTGCATGCGCGTGAAGGCTCAAGACACGTGGGACATGGCAGATCGCTTTTAACTGAACATTGCCATCGTTGTGGCAACATAAACGATTATATAGAATAGCACGTTAGAATCATTATGACAAGTAATCTGACGGGAGGCGAGGTCCAGGGTCTGATGATGAAGCCGAAAGAAGGCTACAGGAACTCAGTAGGGTAAAACCGGGATAGATGCCTCACTTTTTAAAATAGTCTCCTTATTTAAAAAATATTCATTAATATTAATAATTTCTATGAATGTAGGCTAGCTTAATCATTTATGTGGAATTATAATTATTTATTTTTGACCTATCAATTACAGATTTTGCATAATTTAGCTTTTTGTGGACCCCTTTTTTTGAGGATAGATGCCTACCTGTATGGATAGTTGCCCCACCGTGAAAATACTTTGGAGGATAGATGCCAGCAGTGCGGGATAGATGACCTTTATACTGTGTAAACAAAAAAATGGTCTACTCTTGAAACAACAATTGTCTCCCAAGAAATATGGGTCGAATTACGAAAAACATTTTGCATTTTTTTAAATGTTTTAATTGTTATCGTTATAAAATAATTCCAATATGACACAAATAATCATAATTTTTGTTCAACAAACATATTAATTCTTAATAATAATTTTTATTATAAAATATTAATTATAAAGTTTCAACAGGCATAGGTAATCATGCTTTGTTTAAATTAAAATTTAAAAGCATTTATTCAACAAAAATATTAATTCTCATTGAATCCAATCGGATTTAGACTTCGTATTTTTATAGTTTTCAAAACATTCTATGCAGTTATCTTTAGAGTTATCCTGTCCATCTCTCTTAGTATTCTTTACGGGCAAACCTTTAGTTTTCTTTCCTTTAATTTCATAGTTAGGTGGATTGTCTTGTAAATAATTTTCTTTCGTTTGTACTGTAAATAATTTTCTTTTTAGTATTGCTCGGCCCTGGTTTACCTTTAAATAATTATCATTTTCTTTATCACACAAATCAGCTAGGTCTTCATCGTCGTTTTCACTAAAGTAATGTTTATTTTTTTGTTTTATTTTTGTTGTCTTATTCTTTGTTGGTGGTTCCTTTCTTTCTTTTTTATAGTTATCTTTTTTCTTCGGTAGTTTCAGTCTTGTTTTGTACTTTGGTGGCATGATTTTGCTACAATCAGTAAAGAGTCCAAATATAAATATACGCAAATACATCAAAAATATAACAGTACCCTAAAAATCATTTGAAAATATACACTGACACCATATATGGGCATATATGGTGTATGAAGGGATAAATGCCCCTAAGGGCACCTATACCTCGAAAAATCAGGGCAACTATCCTTTGCGATAGGGATAGATGCCCAAGTAGTTTTTAAATAAATTAAAAACAAAAGAACAATTATTTACATCCAGATGCACACTTAATGAACCAGTACATTGACGTAATAAAAAATATAACGGAATTAATAACTACTTAAAAAGTTATAAAACGGCAAATACTAAGCTTTAAATCTTTGACGTGTTCGTGAAGTTAGCCGCGGAGATGATTGCACGCACGAGCGAAACGCATCCACGCCGTAGGACAGCCCCTGGGCAATTCTGGTGTGGGGTGACTGCGGCTCCTACTTATACTATTAATTCTTAGTTGCGACTCTGGGAAGTTAGGTTTTTTGTAAATGAGGCATCTATCCCACTGCGGCATCTATCCCGGTTTTACCCTATTGCGACCGTGCAATCGAGTTTGCGCCCATCGAGTTTGGGCTAGTTTAAATCGTCGTGACAAGTATTCTTCTGCTTGTAAAAAAAAACTTAAAAATACACGTTTTTAAAACGGACTAAAAAGTATAAAAATCGGACTAAAATATAAAAACAGACTAAAAACATGCTAAAGACAATTGATGATAAATCTAAAAAAATGCACCCCCCGTTTTAAGGTTTAAAACTTCTGTAGGTATACGGTTATAAATATTTACAGAAGAATTTATTTAGTCTGCTTTTTTCTAGTCCGTTTTTAATTTTTTTTTAGTCCGTTTTTTGTTTTAAAATATTCGTAATTCGTCCGAATTTAATATCAAAGAAAAACTGAGTGTATTTTTTTCTTTTTTGTATGTACTCAAGGTCATAAGTCATAACTCACAATTCAAACGATGGATTTGCGTTTCCTGTTTTGGAAAATCGTGAAAAATTTAACAAGTCAAAAAACTTAGCCACAGGAAAACATGGGCTAGGTCCTTTCGGCACGTTAGGCACTATTACCGGAATGTCCAGTAGTTCTAGGCCTAACAGGTCTGTTTTACAGAACGTCCATTCAGCTTGTCAGTATAGAAGATGACAAATATTAAAGTCGTATAATTTAATTGAACCACTGTAATGGTATAAATATTGAAGTTCCATTCCTGTGGCACTGTGGCCTCGGTTTTAGTGGTTTAGTTTTGAAAACTTTTAAGAGAAAATATTAACAGATGAAAACCTTGGAATTCATTAAGATCTTCCAATTTCCAAAGCAATATATGTGGGGCGTCTCGTGCGATTGCGAGCGGCGGCGGGCGCGCCGCCCGGTGCCCGGTGCGCGGTACGCGGTGCGCGGTGGTGCCGCGAAGCGAACAGGTTCCGAGGAGCAGGTCCTCTTTATGACTTTTACTCTAATTGCGTTACTTAACTCGTCTGGCTTTAGCGGTACGATAGGTATTGCAACCATCTAGCAAGTACGCTTGAAAGAAACGAAAAAGGCGAATTGTACAGATTTAAAGACGTTGACACAAAGTGCAATTGATTAATTTGATAAGATATCAACTATCTCTTATAATGTCTCAGACAACAATTGATTGCCGCCAGCAAATGTCTATTATGAAAATTAAAGTTGAAAATAAAAATGAAAATAATTTTATTTAAATAAACTTATTTATAAGTACTTTTAAATCGACCAGTTTTTAACTAACTTATAGGCACTCCGAGACCAACTTCAACATCAGCTTGTGTAATTTAATTGAATCGTCTACCCCAAAAATCTAAATGGACGGTCATAATATTGTCGGTGTAGCACGCAAAAATAAGAACTGGTCCTTCTGCATCGGATATTGTGAGCCTTCACTTTCGTGCGCGCAAGCCGCGGCGCGAGCTTCAGCGACCGGTTTCAGGAGCCAGGCCGCCGACGCCGCATCGCCGCCTGCGACCGGCGCCGGCGCACCTCCTCGCTGCCAACGCTGCTGTATGCTGTAACCGATTGCCTTACAGACGGCGGCACGTTATATTATTTACGATTTTCCACTTTTTAATTGTCACTTGTCATGTACTTACACATAATGTTGAAATAAAGAAATATAAATTTTTGGTATCAACTACAAACCCTTTAGACATGATGTAATATTATTCTGACAAAAAACCTGCTAATGTCTAAAGGGCATCCCAGCGCCCTCGCTAGTAGTAGCACAGTTATGTATTTTGTGGTAGTAGTAGTATTAAGAGTATGTCGTGGCTTCTTTGATCATTTGGAATTTTTATTACTGATATAATTCGTATAGGAAAACATTAGTATGTTCTAGTCAATCTGATGACTACAGACGCAGTCACGACTAAACAATAAAATCTTATTGATGCCACCTGTCAAAGCAGTACTTAGATGTATCTACGGGCGTTTTGAACGCCGTCATTATCCTCAACATATTTTCATAATTTAAGAGTAAGAAACTTCTGTTCTCGCGTGCAGTGACGCTAATAGGTTCCAGACGAGTAGCGTTTAGCAGTATAAGTTATATTATTTATGCAACCTATCACTACAATTTTATGTCGAGGAGAATGACGGCGTCCAAAACGTCCGTAGATTCACCCACTTAAGCCATGTCATCAACCGCTTCTCGCATGTGCTGTAATGGCGGAGGATCGGCCCTCCATTAATTAGCCCTGACAAATGGATGAACTTGCCAAAAAATTTATAAGCAGTTTGATAAAGGTAATGGGCATAGTGTGGCAGGAGTGGCCGCGGGGAGAGGGCGAGTGGGGTGTCATTTCACTAATTAACTCGTTGGGTGCGCCGCCACTCCATTACCGAGTGTTTATTGTGACAATTATTCCTCCCCCCTTGCCGCGCCCGCCCCGCCGCCGCCCCTCCGCCGCGATATTACCGAACTAGGATAAATTAACAAACGTCCCTTAGCACTACAGCATTATAACGATGCATGCTAAAACAATAATTATTTACATTGAAGTCGTTAAACGAAGTAAACTTTTAACAAAATATTGAAGATCAAAAGTTGAAATGTAAACCATTGGAATCTTTCTGTACAATTTTAGTAACGCTCTGTAACAAAACCACAACTTAAGATAATTATAGAAAGTGCGAACAGACGAAATTTTTTTATAAAGAAATTGTCAGGAAACGAAAAGAACTTCATATTTAGATATAAGAAGATGTACGTTGAATCATAATTATATTTATTGTGGTTTCTTTAACGTGAAATATTACAACGACTATTAATTAATTTAACAGTACATACGCGCACAGAATATTTAATTGGTAGAGGACTAGATCTTCATTCGTTGATAAACCCAAAGCTTTCAAAATTTCTACACTTTATCTAGATATTTAATGTTTAAAAGTAAGCAGAGATTGAAGGCGTCGGCGGGTACATAATATAAGTTATGTATAAATAACATGTACCGCGAGGTTTCTGCGATGTCATAATGTATCGAATTAATTGTGACATTGAAGTGGCCGACACTCGCAGGTCGTGGGGCGTTGAACCGAGTGTTTGCGGCTCGTATTAACGACACCTCGCGACTTAGGCTGTGTATGTATGGATAGATTCTAGCTGTTTGTGACAAGAACCATGTAGCCACGTGTCTGAAGTAGTCAACGAAACTTCTCAAGGTGGTATTATGTCGGAAAAACTAGAGAAGGTAGTGAATCAATCATATCAAGTAACAATGGTGATTGATTCATGCTCATTTCCATGTTTTGGCCTTTTTGTGTGGTAACACAAAATAAGATCCCAATTTTGAGATAACCGATTAAAAAGGTTCTTTTCAATACAGTTGCTCGAAAATGTGTGTTTTCGATGACAGTACAGCGTGTAGTAAGATGATCTTACCGCACGACGTGCATTTTTGTTTATGGCTTAGTACAGGGTGCGGAAACTTAATTTTACCGCACGCCACCACCGTGCGTTTTTGTTTACGATTTTTATTTTATTTCAGAAGGTACCCATAATGTTTTCTCGCAAATATATTAAAAAACGTAGTATAGCACACGGTTGTTAAGGTTTTTTAAAACTCGTGACGATTGTAAACCCTCGCCTGCGGCTCGCGCTTATAAAACGTCTACTCGTTTTAAAAACCTCCTTACCAACCTTGTATCATAAACTACTATTAATCAGTTAATGTCATCATGATTAATGCAACAAGTGTCGTATACTCGTACTTACACTTGTAATTTACTCGTTACTTGAAAATTTATGATCTGTAATAGAATCAGAATAATTATTTGTAACATGACGATGATTTTATTAATGTTAAATGAATACTAAATGGATAAATATAAAATAACCATATTAACACGTATTTTATAGCCAACAGACATCACGTAGCACTGGCGCCCTGTGTCAAACCTGTTACAAATGTAACGCTTACTTCGGCATTCAAGTCAGCTCTCCTTTGATAACGTTTTCCCATCATTTGTATGTGATTAGCGATGTGTGATAGTTCCAGCGATGGCTGTTAAATGATGGTAGAGTTGGCGTGGCCACATGTGGTGGCTCCTCGCAAGGACGAGATAATGAGCGTGATAAATATAGGACACACATTTCAGGCAGCGCGGTGTAATGTAGTCGTGAAGAAGTCATTGTTCCACTATTGCCAAGAGACGCTTTCTTTTATTGAATGTTCGCAGATATCCGCACTACTCGTTGATATTGCAAATGACGAAGTTGCTACTTATTTCACAATCTAATTATCATAATCATAAAAATGATAAATTCCGTACAACTTGAGCTAGTGATTTGATTGCCGCCTAGTAAGTACATAAAATAACCATGACACGAACCAATACACACACACACAAACATCTGCTTCTTGCACTTCTAGCAGGATTTGAATCTTCGATAATGAGTTTTACCAAATAATTTACATTGAATTTACTTATTTGACCTTCATGTCTTTAAAGTGTCTTCTTGCATAAGTTGTACCTGCATAATTAATTTGTAACTTATTTTTACAGTTTTCGTTCGATATTATTGTGTGTACTTAGATAATTTGTGGTCATTCCTTCAGCTGAAAGATGTCCCGCGTATCGAGAGTGTCGTCCATCTGTTTTGTGAGTGACGCAACAAGTGTCGCCCCCATGCGCCGGCGCGCGCCGCCGCCGCCGCCGGTCCGCTTAGATAAACCGCTCATTGGCCCACATAGTCACACGATCACCAATACAAATCACGCAACCGTTTAATTATCCATTAAAGATGTCCCCGTTGACTTTAGAACATTCCCGATACAAATCAATGCTACATAACAAACTGAAATACGACGAGATAGCGCGAAAACGATGGGCCGATAGCTCCGGGGCTCTCAATAAACACTAAACAGTTCCTTGCTCTAATTACAGCGCGTACGCGACCCACATCGCGCGTGTGTGTGTGCGTGCGTGTGTGTGCGCGTGTGCGGCGCGGACGCGTGATAAGGGGTTGTGCGATAACCCGCGACACTTGGATACGAAACGCTCGCCGTTGGAAACAATATCTTACAAACCAAAAACAAAGTCGCATATCCATCGACCGGCTCGATCAATATCACAGTTGTCAAGTGCATATCACGCGTGTGTAGAGACGACTCTTCGCGTTATTTTTAACCCGCTCCTTGATATGCTCCTCGTGGCGGCATCGGCAGCGGACCGACCCGACTTTGTATGTATTCGTTAATTGATCTAACATTTATAGATACTGCCATCGTAAACATTTCATTTGCTATGATAATTATTATAACGATGAGGAAATTATTCCGATTAAGTAGTGGTAGATAGGCGTATAATTAAAAAAAGGAAGCTCTCCTTTCCTTTTATTATCCATAAGTATGCGAAAATTATACAACACCAGCTTGTTAATTGAAACTTCGATTAGACGACGTGTAAGTAGGTAAACATTTGCAGTTTTAGTGTGAGGTTAGTATAGACCACGTGCGCGCGCGACACGTGGGCGCGGCATTCAGAGCGCTTCTGGAGAGAAATATTCAACTTTTCGAAATGAAGCTCTGTAGAATATTTTCAACGGTCATTAAGCTGCGGGTGACGTCACAGCCGGCTGCGGAAAACAGCCGACGATCATGAATGGGTGAGCGGCGAGCAGCAGGCGCGCCTCCGCCGCACTTACATATTCACTCGTTACGCTCCGAGTGGCTCCGTGCTGATATCCTTCAGCTAATTTTGGTTACTTTTTTGTGACCAGATGTTGGCATTTTTAATGTGCTGCTCAATACTGTAACAATAATAGAGGATTATCCGGTGTCTGTTGGCCGACGCGGGAAACGTTTCCTCGTTATTCTTATGGGTCTTCAAATTATTTTGAAAGTAAGTTCTTGAAGAAATTGCCACTTGCGAGCCGATAGGTCAGCAAAGTCGGAATCAGTGTCACGGCTTGACTGGGTGGCACCCGGCAGATTTATCTGTTTTTTCCATATAAAGCGAATGACTCTACTCAAATGTTATTGTTATTTTGAGCCCAGATATAAAAATTATAATAAAACTAAATTTATTGCGATCGTAAAGTCACTAGTAGAAATATTGTTACGGGACGCCTTTCTGTAATTGGTAGGTAAGCGGTTTTGAATATGATTAAGATAATGAGAGTCGGTAATGAGGCTGTTGCCGGGCAGATAGCCGCCTGTGGCTACGACGTGTTTGTGTAGCGTTATCGCCAACCTTCGATTGTGCGGTGAACTGTTTGACCAATTGAGTCTTAAAGAAGTGAAGGCAGCAACATCTTATTTATAAATAATAGCAACTTTGAGCAGTCTGCTAATGTGAAATTAGCTGTATTGTTTGACTTAATAGTTTGTAGCAAAACAGCAACTCTCACATAAAATCACTGTTAAAATTATAGATTTGCAGAAAATCAGCAATATCCCATAGAAACTGCTACACTGCTTAGAAAGCAAAAATACGAGTATCAATTTTCGCCATTTTAGAAAAATGAGATACTTATTGCTGGAAAAGGAAAGAAATCAACTAATTTATATTCGTGTATTACCGGAATGTAATAAATTGAACTTTTTATATATTTCTTCGGACTGACTAGATTTAGTTTCAGTGCTGTTTCTAAACATTAGAAAAACAGTGGTCAAGTTGATAATTGTTGTTTATATCGTGTGTATGCGCACTTATGACGACAGCATCACTCATTCTCTAATATTGATAGTGCTTTACCAAATTGACGTCAATCACCCACCACTTAAAGTTGTGGATGCAATATTACCAGATTTGAATACTAAAAGGTATTCTGGCAAAGATATTTTCAGCTTTTCTTTTGTTCTTTTTATAACTTTATGTTAGTATGTTATATTATTGTACATGAACGGCGTTTTGTGTGTTTGGTATCTTCATATCGCTTTACTTTCCGTATTATATGAGGCGTCAGCAAAATCCCATCTTGCTGACGCGGAGAGGGCGTCATACTGGCCACATGATGCCCGCGCGAACCACAGAGCCATTTCACATTTAAGTCTATCATATTTTAGTCTAAAAAGATTATGTTATAATATAATATAATACGTATGCGAATATTAAATTTTCGGTCACTGTTTTACATAAATGAGTTTATAAATGAAACAATGAGATATCCGGTTTAATTTCGGTTTATTATTCAAGAAAAAAATGCATAAAAAAATTAGAACTTAAGGTTTTCGAGGAACAAGGTGGTTAGTTTGTTGACCACTGTGAGTTTGGCATAAAAATAATCAAGATAATACTATTGGATAAAACCAAATTTACAGGCAAAATATATGAAAATATTTTGTTTATGAAAATCAGTGAACATGTTTTGCCTTTACGGTTGCACAGAGGTACTCACTGCATTCTCTTGAATGCGGGATTTTTTTCTCTACGGCATTTGACACGTCTTCGCGCTTTAAAAATAATATTTATTTCAGGCCATGGCCCATATAACAGAATTACCACACACAACAAAAAGAAATACACGAAAAAGTTCCTCTGTGCGTGGCTTCTAGATTTGTTTTATAGGAGAACAAGTGGAATAACTGCATAGGCGTTACACTCTCTGACTCTATTATATATTTTGGTATACCTCCACTTCCTGTACACTCTCCTATATACCCGGTTGATTGAGAATTGGACTTCAGAATAACTTCCATTTAAAAAAAGAACTTTAAAAGGTGGTTAGATTTCTAACCACCAAAACTGAAAAAGTTGAGAATGATGCAAGTGCTTAATCATTTATGAAATATAATTATGCAATATATTAAAGATCTTGAGATAATACCGAAACAGTGACGGATCATCGCTAAAAAATTAAAAGTTGAGGAAACTTCAACACTTCACATTTTAAACTAACTACATCACCCTAACTACCGAAAGAGATCCAAGGATTTGGATTCCAGTATCAGAAATCGGTCATCACGGAGTGCGATTAAACTATTGAGTATTTCTTGCTAAACCATGCTCTCACTGTAAAATGCACGGTGCTATCATAATTATAAGTAGGTTCGTGGAAAATGAAATTTCATTCACCGCGGTCAACAAGGCGGCATGTTAAATTTAATGTTTGGTTTCTGCAATTTGCTAGGCAGCGTCAATTACTTATATGACAGTTTATATTGAATAAAGATATAACACCAAAATAATCGATAAAGTTTGATGCACGGCCAAAATTTTAGTTAATTTTCCATTGATTGTTGTTGGGCAGTTTATGAGCGGGCGAGGGCCGGCTAATGGCGCCATTCGTCAGCGGCAACGGGCGCGCACCACGCGAGCCGCACCCGCACCCGCACCCGCGCCGCACCGCACCCGCGCCGCGCCGCACCGCGCCATCGATCATACGCGCACCCAGGACAACAGCGCGACACCTCCGTGTCATAATCCGAAATAGAAAATTTCAAACATTTTTGATTCTATTTCAAGAATATTAATACATACATTCATACATATACCTACAGCAGGTGAGAGAGATTGAAATGACTACATCAACTCGTCATAATCAAAGTGTCATAATCAAAGTGTGTTGCACACTTGTAGAATTGTCAATCATCTAGCGCAGTTCCCTTGGCACGAAAAATATCGAATTACAACCGAGCATAAAATCAATGTCTTTTGTATTGGAAATCTTAATTATCCAAGAGGCGGTGTATATTTCAGTACATTTTCACATAATTAGTGCTCAATACAAATTCGGTGCGCACTCGATAGTTTGTCGTGCTACGTATCAAACTCTGTTTAAAAATTATGTTACCGCTTGCATTTTAGTCCGTATAATAAAGTTGGATAGGTGCGTTGATGACTTTACAATTAAATAAATAAAGAAAAGATTAACTTTAATATAGGTATACATTGAAAAGATATTAAAGCCAATGTAAGTACAGGAAAATTCAAAACTTCATGGGAATTCAACCTTTTTATACCCACCTACCTACCTTTGGAGATTTGTCAAAGCCTCTTCGTTATAAGTATATACTGAAGAAACAGATACGGATCGATCACTAATATTTAACTGTTTAGTGATGTTTACAAGTAATCATACTCTATAGCAGCACTCCATCTTCAACCAACTTTTGAAAATTATTGACACAGAGCTTGTTAAAGTTGACAGTGCACTAGTGAGGGGTATGTGCCATGTGGGTCGCGGCGTGACAGGCTCGCGGCAAACAGGGCGCGCCACAGGTGAGCCACAGGTGGGCAGGGGCCGGGGCGGCGGGGGCGGCAGGGGCCGGGGGCGCCGTGCCCTGCGAGGGAATCCCACACACCCCGGGGTCAACGCTCACTGACGTCAATGGGTGGTGCTCATCTATGACGTCATGCTAGAATTGCTCTGAGGAGTTGCAAAATAGTTGCGTCTATGAAAATTGTTAAGGGTCATATTCACAGATCCCACTTAAGTTCCAAATTACTACTTACTTGTCAGAAAATTTAATAAATACTCAGTTCCATGCCCATAGTGAACTGTGAAACAATCACTAACTGTCACAATGGGGGCAGAACTTTGACCACCATGTCATATCCATTTGTCAATA
Organism: Catoptria pinella; assembly: GCA_963556745.1. Lineage (NCBI taxonomy): Eukaryota > Metazoa > Arthropoda > Insecta > Lepidoptera > Crambidae > Catoptria > Catoptria pinella. Next base: position 289,284 of record OY750762.1, read on the forward strand.
AGCTTTGCAGATTGTCTAATGGTTGTTCAGCCCTAGAATCCCCAACTCATCCATCAGGTAGATAAGATGTCACTGGAACCACAACCATAACACCGAGTCAGAAGAACCCCCACAATGATAAGGTGCGCTGCCTCACCGGGACACCATGGCACAGTATTATAAACCACCTATTAAGTCCGTGACCATGGCGATGTCGACACATTGTGCTCGACTCATATAGTAGGTGATGAATCTACGTCGTTTTGTTATGTTTCTTACATCCTGCGTCATTGTCGTTTACTCGAAAATCTTTAAAAATTCAATGCATCACAACGGAATTTGCCATCATTTACGTTAGAGTACGATAATAAATTATGTTAATTTGCATATTTTTGACTTATTTATTGCGATGCATTGGATTTTTAAAGATTTTCGAGTAAACGACAATGACGCAGGAAGTAAGAAACAACGTAGATTCGCCCAGGTATACTTTAGTGACGTATCATCTTTTGATGTCGCCAGGCATTCCAGTGAGTTAGACCACTAACAAAACATATGTAAATAATTTCAGTCGGTAGATTTGTTTGAGGTAAATTGATCGCTTCTGCGTTTCGAGATATCGTTCAGGTCCAGCAACTTGAAACACATTAGGACTTTGAAGATGTTATCGCCATTTCTATGGCTCGGCTGGAAGTATTATCAACGAGTTGTTTGCAAGAATGCGGTACCGAACAATAATTTTCATACCCAGTAAGTATCATGAAACGTGTTTTGATTTTAAATGAATTTAATATTGTGCAACTTAGTAATAGTGGCTCTATGAGCTAGACCTCGCATTTGTGACATTTTTGAACATTTTTCGAAATGGCTGAAATAGGATTTTGTCCTGTAGAGGCGAACAGACAGACAGTGGGATAGCGGGACAGCCGGACATACGAAAGCATTTTGCCCAAGCTGAAATGGATACGCTTCGCTCGCGCTTAGCGCTCGCTCCGTCAATAATAGTAGAGAACATATTCTTTGGTAAATACCACAGCAATAGTAAAGACACAGAAACGAAAAAAGCAATACCTTATTAGAAAGCTTTCGTTAAAACTCCTTGATCTATTACAGTATAAACGAATAATACGATGTGTGTGGCCAACGCATCTAATAGTCGGAGCTGGAGTGCAGTAAGTGCTGGATCGACTCCTGCGCAACCCGCCGGACCGGTCGCCGGCGCCGGCTCGCGACATAATGGGCCCCATACCACGCGGATACCCATCAAAACTTTATGACTCCTAGATGTCTAATTAGCTTGATTTATTGGAAAGTGCGGCTTGTGACCAAATTGCAAGCACTGAACGTGAAATGTAACTTGTTTAGATTCCAAGGTAAGGCTGCAGCTACAACATCACCATGGTCATTGTTAGCTGCCCGGTAGGGCCGCTGGGCTTTCATCAAAGATCTCCACTGCCTGCAAGCGGCTTCCCGTGAACATTATCAAATTGACAGTGCACCTACAGAGCTACTAGCATAGTGTAGTGTAGTGGACATGAGTAAAACCACGGATACCGAGATACAAAACATGACAAAAACACTCGAGCATTCGTTTCGATCAGGCATTCCTCACTGCTTATGGCAGGATAATTTGGCTGATTCACAAATCGTTCACCAGTCGACGCGCTAGCTAGCACCAACTTGGCGCTGTGTAGATGTAGACCTGTCATTTGTTGCTTGCTATCATTTTTTGGATATTAGAAGCAAATTTTCGTAAATATCAATCACATTTTGGTTTTCTTTTTTTCAATTTGAACTTTGGTTCGTTTACTGTCCTACTTCCATAATAATAATAATAATTATCAACCATTCAACACACGTACGTACAACCGATACAACATCTCTCTCCATCTACAACAGCGCCACCAAGCTGGCTAAATTTTCCATCGTCCCGCTATTGGCAGTGTGCTATTTAGTTTCATTTCAAGTTTTATGACGGGCATGTGGTATCTGGCAGACACTTGAACTCTTGGTGACACGTGCCCGCGTCCCACTTACCCGCAGTTGGTGTAAGAATATTACGACACGGTTCCACAGCTCGAACAATGGGTCCTTGCGCTTGCGCCGACCCCGGCTTGTCGAAAATTTGAATTTGAATTTTCGTATTTCACAATTTAAAAAAAAAAAATACATTAAATGGGATCCTTAACCTTTCTGTCCAAACAGACATCAAGCAGAGGCTACAGTTTAATTACAGTTAGGCCGATGGTGACTGCCTATCATCACGAAAGCTTGTTTGTCATCCAAAGACAATACCGCGAAAACGCTCTTTTATTCGAGTTTTAATTATATATGCCTTCACTTCAGAATAATACATTCTGAGATACTGGTTTGATTTTTAGTTCAAGCAAGTGCTTTGTCGTTTCTGCGCTGTATGTGAATTAGAAAAAAAAAATGTATTTACTACTCACTTTTGTAGATCAGCACGGAAGATAAGGTAGATAAATAATAAATAAATAAATCATTTGTTAACTCGTCCATCACACAATAGGTTACTTAACTCTAAAACATATTTGAGTGAAATAATCTATTTAAACGATTAAATTGTAATGAATAGTTGTCTAAAGACACTACCTCTAGTATCAAGTTGCCGTGTCTAGTTATCTTTGTTTTCGCTGATATAACATAGTTGGATTCGTTGCATTGGTTATTAAATTCACATGTTGTATTTGTAATTGTAACTGTTAAAATGAGACTGCCTTAATTTTGTTGAGATGGTGTTTATGTTAGTATAAATACAACCGGAATTGCTACTATTATAATAATAGATAAGTAGGTATTCCACTGCTATCCTAGCAACAAAATCAAGTCAAGGTTTTTGAATAATGTAGGCGATGTAAATACCTTAACTTTTTCTGTGAAATATTGTAAGTTGACATTGAACTTGATTTGGGGAGTGCGACATTTGAAATTCAAACAATCGGAGTCGGATGTGCGCGCGCGCCGCCGCGCCGCCGCCGCCGATATGATCGCTTGTTAGGTACTTTAACTGTGACCTGTAATTTTGGTTTTATCATTTCTTTTAAGTCAAAGTAAAACTGTTAACTTTTACTTAATTTACATTAAAGATTTTCTGAATAAATAATGTTGTGCATACTATCGTGAGCAAATAACTTCATTGCGTACATGAATATCTATGATAGATTGATACAATAAAACCATTTGAACTTTATTATCCGAGCAACAGTACAGTTCTTAACTCAATTAAAATTCCTCGAAATTCCTTTTTAAATGCATAATTTCGTCTCCCGTTCAAATCTTGCTCCAAAAAGAAATCAGATAATTTAAACTGAAATGTTTTTGTTATATTTTCTTCATTCATTCTCTATTTATTAACAGTTAGTTGTGTAGCTATGATTGCAAGAAAACATTCTCTTCATAGAAAAATACGGTATTAATAATAAGATTTGCCATGTGCGTGTGCACATGGAAAATCTTACGTTCAATTGATATAAATTTAGTTTAAAACTAAAGCATAATTTCTTGTGGAAATCAAAGGAAGGTGACACCGTGGGTGCCCCGTGTGACAATAGGCGGGGACAGATGGTAATGGCCATTACAATTTAAAATTTTCAACGCCATTTTAAAGTCAAATCGACCGATAAATATGTAGCAGCCACACCCGTTACCATCCATAAGCCAAGTAATCGCTAAACTGAAGATAAAGATGTAAAGACTCCAGAAAAAAACAGATTTTCAAAATCCCATGCCAACAGAACACTGCACATGCATCAATTTCTGAAAAGTAGCTCAAAGCATAGAATGGTGAAAAGTATATCTTTACGAAACTCAAACTCATAAATACCAATAATTTGCGTCAATTTCAGTAACTCATGTACGTATGTCTGTTTCAAATATTAAGCATAAACACATACAATAATAAAGGAAGGCAACATAGTGTAATGTGTAAACCTAAACGAGCTGTAATTAAATAATCAATTTGTCCTATGAAATAAACTCTGAAAACGCTAAAAATATCAGATGATAGTGATGATCGATCATGTGATATTTATAGCATTTTCAGAAAATTATGTGCCTTGTAGAGACTGGATATTAGTTGGTCAGATGGTAAATTATAAAGAACGGTGATTTTTCTGTTAATTTGGAGTCAAACAAACCTATAAGAAAATAATGATCACTTCCATCCACTTTATTGCCTCTGCAAAGTTTGCAAGTTTTGATGTAGGAAAAAATCTAAAACTGATCGTCAGATTTGAATTTTATTTTTCCACCAGTGGATGAAGTTGCCGACGGAAGATAGTATATCACAATTTACTTGATAGTACAGTTTCTGTTACGCCTTGTTTAAATAATGCACACTAACATTATAAAACAGTAACCTATACGCGACGGAACTGAATCAAATTGCGTAATGAATAAACATTAATGAGTCTGATTTGAATTTCCAGTCTTTTTTTAATTTGAAGTGCCTGCGTGTGCGTGTGACGGTAGTTAAAAAAAGCTAAGAACCAGATAATGTATTCGCGCATCGGCGCAGGATCGTTAAGATAACAATCTGAGCAACCAACAAAATGACAGGGCTGTCAATTTTTGTCAGTTTAACTTATAAATAACCTTTGGTTTAATTTTGTGAGATGAGAAATAAAGATGCAATAATCCGCAACGTGTTGTAACGTAGGAAAGTAACACCCGTATTCACAAACAATTATTAACACTCAACCGACCCTTGACTACTTACACGAACGCAATGCGTTGAAATAGAGCTCTGTGATTGGTTCGTTTGTTTTACGTATTGGTAGTTGGGACGCTGTGCGTCCACGGGCACTGTGAGACCTCATAGTAATACTTATAAATACGGGTATAAATCACATCACAACTATACTTTTGATGTTCTAAATAGGAATTTTAGAAATTAAAATACACGTTGTAATAAATAAAAAGTAAAAATAAAGATACAGAAATATATTATATTATCTTTATAAGTAGGTACTTATTATATAAATAAAAATGAATCGCTGAAATGTATGTAAGCGCGTAACTTCAGAACGACTGGACCAAATTAGATAATTCTTTACGTTATGTATGAAGGAACATTTTCTATAAATTGTACGGAAATACGTGAATATTTTTTTTCTCTTCTCCGTCATTTTAAATCGCAATATTGGCGCCACCCGTGTGAAGCCGGGACGGACAGCTAGTATCTCTTTATAAAGATAAATCTTTATATTGTAGCTCCAAATTTATGAGTAAGAATGTCCTAAAAATTATAACAATTTCGATACCAATGTCACCTCTCACTCTCGATTGGATTTTATTTTATTTAGTTACAATTTGTAAATAAATAGTTATTTATTTGTAAACCTGATGATAATATTCAAATTAACATTCCGGGCAGTCCAATGATAGCATCTGTGTGGTGCGGGACAAGATTATTACTGTATGCAACGTGTTGTCGACATCCCTAGTGCAGTACACCGAACTGAACACCGACCGCTGTATCGGAATAAACTAGATATATTTCTAACATACAGCGAAATGTGATAAATTCTGGTGAAACATATTTATGTATAAACTTATACAAGGTGTTACAAAAGTACCCCTAGTGCCGAATATGGTAGATAGGGACCATCAAACTGAACAACTTTTACTATGGGACCAACTCTGAAATCGCGAAAAAAAAATCAGCTATTTCATACAAAAAATAATTATGAAAATATCAAAATGTATGAAACAGCTGACTTTTTTTTCGCGATTTCGCAGTTGGTCCCATAGTAAAAGTTGTTCAGTTTGATGGTCCCTATCTACCATATTGGGCATTAGGGGTACTTTTGTAACACCTTGTATAGTGTAGGCAATGAAGCGTTTTGAATTCCCCGACATTAAATCCTCAGTCGATGAAACTTTGCTGGGATATAAAGTATGAGGCAAAACCTATATAAAAACAGGTCAGGGTGAGGTAACTACATATAAGTGACTATATTAGATCGTAATTTCTCAGTTCTAAATTATTTTACCAAGTGAGTCTTTTACATCATTGTGTCATACTTGACAAAAATCCAAAACTTCGCTCAAACAGAACTATTGTTTTTTAAGAGAATTTATTTTTGTCTATTTTATTAAAATTAAATATATTTTTATAAATATTTTTTGGATATTACACATATTGTTTTCTTACTTTACATGAGTACTTGTGGTGATGAAAGTTTAAGCAGAACATTTTTCCTAAAGAATTCAGGTAAACGTACCTTTTTTTTAATAATTAAAAAAATACGTTTAATTTTTTATCCAACTTTATCATAGTGAAAGGTTTCGTCGGCTGAAGATTTACTGTGGGGGTCCACTACCTTCCGTTCCTACACTAATTGTAGACTTTATAAGTTAAGTGAAAATATGTGGTATTTTCAATTTAGCACGATCTCGATTCCAAAATTGACTGTGTTTTAAGAGACCCGTACTTGTCTTTGATGTTTACGCTGTTGTACGCATTGTTTATCTACAACAACGTAAATAATATTAGGGTTGTGAGAACGAGCCTTTTTATGGTATGAAAATATTTAATCAACGTTTTGCAAGTCTTATTGTGTTCATAATCAATCTGGATCATATAAATTAAATGTATCTGTAAAAAAAACATGTTTAATCGCAGTTTATTTAAAGACCAACCTTGTAACTCCACTGTTCGTGATAGCCAATCGCGGTTATCGCGGCTTCCGAATACTATCGCTCAATAAACGACACATCGCTATCGCTAATCCATTGGCTCCACTACCCAGATCCTTGACTTTATTGGGAATTCGATTCCCGATCGAGCTTTGTCTAGAAATTATTTTTAATGTTCTTTTTACCTACTGAAACATCTTATATTAAGCTAAGCTATTCTAGCAGGCAGAATTTGTCAGTTTTAGGGTTCCGTAGTCAAGCCAACAAAGAACCCCTATATTTCGCCATGTCCGTCTGTCCGTCCGCGGATTAACTCGGAGGCCCTTAGTATTAGGGGTAGGTTTTTTATTAAAATATTATCGGTTTGTGACTATCACTTCTCGATTCAGAGATCCGTTTGCAAAATATTAAGCTTTAAAATGAACAATTTTGTTAGAGTCAAGTGTCCCCTCCTCTACCAGATACCTAAACTCTACCAGAGTTGCTTTTGGATACGTAAAAATTGTAGTTAAATTTTTTTATATTTTATTTATTTATTTAATAATTACGATGATGCAGAACATAATTTAGACTGTACAGTGTTACAAAAATCAGCATAGATTTTACTGAACACTGCATAAATGAAAACTATCACTGCTAGGTAGTAGGCTTTACAAGTAATAGTCGATCAACTTATAAAATTTATTTATATTGGAAAAGTGTTCGTTGGTACAAATTTCATTGAATAGTTAGATCAGGCAAATAAATATAAGTTTGTGGCCTTATTATGGTATGGTATAAGGTAACTATGGAACCCTGTACTGCGCGTGGCGCAACTCGCAATTAGCCGGTTTTTTTTAATTCTATTTTCTTTACAAATTTTTGTAAGGAAAATATACCTCTAATGAGTTTAACTTACTCTATTCGTTATCGAAAAGTAGGTATTCCTCTGTCCGTTTATTATTTACCAGCACCGTCTGTTTTGCTGATATGTATATCCGAGTACAGATATAACGATAGAACTAATACGTAAACTCGTTAAGCACATCGAAATCTTTAATAAGTAGAAGGTATTGTCAAGTAAATAGGTCAATAGAATCGGGACCAGTTTGCGTTGGCGTAATATGTAGGTTTGACCGACAATCGGGTACACTGGCCGAATTTCAGGTGTTTCGTTACACAAGTGCGGAAAATGGAGTAACGATGTGTGCTGTCGCGATATGTTTGGTCAAGTGCACGCGCCTACGTCATGTTACCCCAAACACCCTACCCCCATTGTCGATTCCCTGGAGTGTTACATCATCCCCTCCCTATTAAGTTATTGAAAATTCTAGGTACACAACCCACAACACATAGCTCTATCTGTGGCAAAAAAGTTATCAACTTTAAGCCTCTTTAATGTTATTGAGATACTAACCCTAAAGTTTAAAATAACTATTTTTCTAGAGATAAAAGTTGCTACTAAAGTATGTTAAGCAAATACCGTTTTATATTTGTGAAACAGAAAGACAAAGACCAACAGATAGTGCGTAAAGCCATAAACATTTTATTGGGTCAATAAATTCGGCAGACAAATGCGTCGTCCAAATAATTTAATTTTTCAATTTAATTTAATGCACTGAATTGCATCTAAAAGGAATAAAGATTTATTTTTTTACTTGTTTGTGTACTTAAATGAATTCTAAAAATAGAAAAAAAAACATAAACTTAAGTTATGATCTATTAATCAAGTTGAGTATGTTTTTAATTCTTTGTCGTTAGCAAATTTACAGCTATTAATCTATCTTGAAAGAAGAGCAGCATAATTTAACATTTTTAACGATCCTTTTTAGAGAAGGAGATGCACCAGATCTCTGATTTATAGTTCTGTAGATCTATTTTTCGCTTTTAGGTTTACTTACGAGTATATTGTAACTTTAAACTAAGTAACAATATTTTTTGTTACCCATCTGCTAACTCAGCTCAGGTACTTATGTGTAATTTTACTAAATGGATAATTCGTGATGTGATTCGTGTTTTGTACTCGTATTTTGAAAATTTCTTATTACAGAAAGATATAGGTACCTTCCTTCACTTTCATATTTTTTGTCTCAATCTTAGTGAATTTTTTGTGATTTATTTAGTTTTACATGGCAAAAGAAACTTCTTTATTTACTAGAATGGAACGAGTTTGACTTTGGCTAAGGTTACTTATCTTTGTATTGTTACACGACTATCGTCATTGCTTTGTGATTACTTATCGATTGAGATGAGTTGAAAAAAGGAAAAAGTTAGGGATAAATTAGACTAAATAACGAGTGTTTTTTATGATAGATATAGGCAATCGCTTGCCCGCTATATATAAGCGATGATGCGATCTACGGTGAATCGCGTTTGCCTAGAAGATACCTATTCACTCGCGACTTGAAGGCCCCCAGGTTGTATCTATCGGGAAACACAGACTCAGACAAGCAGTTTACGATGGTGTATAACTTGCCAGTATCAAATTATTTTGAGTAAAGCGTATCTAAGCTTTTGGCATGAACCTCGTATAAAGTTACAAACACTACAAAGTACGCGGAATGCAGAACTTGAACGGCTGAACTATTTTTGTCTGCGAAGGAAGGACATGATTTTTCAGTATATTCTACATATGTACGTACAATATATACGTGACGTAAGTTTACACTTCAATTTCATATTGTAAGTAGGTACCTACTTAGCTGAGAGTTTTTGGAGCTTCGTGCTTTTTGTACTTTTAGATTATCAACATAATTTCTAGTCAAACTTAAAAATGGAACAGATTTTTATTAAATTTGTGTTGCAATAAATGCTAATGATAGAAATATAACTTATTTAGTAAAGTTTAAGTTCAACATGTTGCTCATCATATGACAAGTGTTGCGTTTCCGAAAAGTTTCCATTGTAATTGGGATTGTCCTGTTGCGGCTCAGTTGCCGACCAAGAGTCGTCGCCGACACGGCGTCATTGAGGAGATAACTCCGAGAGACAAGTTCAGGGGGCAAGCCTTATCAAATCGAGAGCAAGAACACAGCCACCAAAGAAAATTTACTTTAGAATTATAGATAATAAAGTGTTTTGTTGTGTGGCAGCGGCGTGAAGACGTCTCGTGTTATCTAGTGGAGACTTCGTTATTTTCCGATTAGTGATGGTGTATAAATATTGGTGGGACTAGTGGCGCGATAAGGGCGCTGCCGATAAGCGCGCGGTATCGGCGCCCGCGGGATAGCGGCCGGCCGACCTCCTTCAATATGATATACTTATGACAGCTTTATGACTTTTCGTATATTGTTACTGAGTATGTTCTCAAAATAAAACAATGTTGCTAGTTTTAGAAACTTTTATAAAACTCCTACTAAAAAGACAGTACAGTTTTACATCTACTTACATAATTAATTACCAATTTCCGTTATAGGAACTATTCATAATGAACTGGCATTACTTAAAATAATTCACTATTTTGTTAATTGACTAGGTTCTTTGTTCTAAATCGTTTTACATAATTGTGTGATTTTGAAATTTTGCATCACTTAATTAAAATTCAGAATATTCTAATGAATTATGCCACGCGGGTGGCCGCTAGTTTTTTTTCTATTTATCACACATCTATGGCATTTCTATACCAATTTTGTGCAAAATTCGACAAATAGGTACCAATTCCAAATTTTGCAGTTAACAGCAAGAAATGGCTCGTTGTGGTACGTTCGGCGCGCGGGGTCAAGGCCTCGCCGCGTAACGAGTAGATATGCGACGAGGCGGCTACGCGGCTACCTATCGGTCCACCAGCTGTTGCTACGTTATGGCAAACACATCACGCCTGCCGCCCGCCGCCCGCCGCTCGCCCTTCCCCCGGTAACACACATAACCAAGATATACAAGAACCCTGGGTTCCCACCAAAGCTCTACTCTGAGACGACCAGTGACAAACTTATTAGTTTTAAAAGTTTAAAAATATGCGATGAACTAAATTAGGTACAGTTCTTGCAAACCCATTTTGACACTCACATGTGAAGGGTAGTTAGTTTCGAGATAATTTATAAAACTGGTCATCCTTTTAAATACTATTGAGTTGTTCTGTGATTTACTAGATATAGATACCTATTGAAACACACACCCTTGTATTGTACCTCGACAAGGGTGGCTAACAAGAATAACAAGCAAACCGCTTGCCACTACAACGATCGCGATAACATCAGTTATCACTCGCACGTTGCCAACCCTAATTGAATTCGGGTTGACTAAAGTAAATATAATATCGGATTAAGACGGATTACAATATTATAATACTTTTGACATTTTCGGGAAGAAAATGACAAAAATATTATGCTGGGTTAATGGGGTATAAGTGAGGACACTGGGCTTTTTGTCAGTTAAACTTAAATTCTTAACTTGAACTGAAATGGCTCTCCTACCAGTGGCGAGGGTTAAATTATGGCAACAAATATTTTACGTTCTGCATAGTGGATCGGTGTGGTGGTTTTAAAAGGTAGGCCGATGGGAATTGGCTTGTATGGACCCTTCGCCACTTATCCTTTGCGAACTGAGGAGTTTATTTTAATGTTTAACTTTAAAAAAAAGTCTAGTCATAGTCAAAATAATCTTTATTCAAATAAACTTTAAGCGCTTTTGAATAGTACTTTTTTACTATTGCTGTAATTTTTAACCGACTTCAAAAAAAGGAGGAGGTTATATTAAGACGACGGTATTTATTTTTTTATTTTTTTATATGTTTTACCATTATCAGTTGTTAACCGATTTAAATAATTCTTGTCCCATGAACATTTTACAGAGATAGATTTTGCTCGTGAACGGGTGCTGCCAGTGGGAATGGGTCTGCTTCTGACTACCTACCTATCTATCGCATATTGGATTGTATGTATTGCATTTTTTTTGTAACAACCTAGACTGAATAATGTCTTTAAATTTTTTATTTAGCTTGAACCCTGTAAATTGATTCATGAAGAAATGAGCTAATTAAATAATGTTATTTATTTATTAATCTATGTTAATTTGTTAATTTATATGAATGTAATGTCTGGAAACGATATACTCATTTGTAAATATCGTTCCATCTAATAAAGCTGCTTATTATTTTTTGCGCCCATTTTCTTGTCAGCTAAAAGACGTCATAATGGGTGGTAGGGTAAAAGAATTGACTATTTGAAAATGCTTATTATGTGAGCTTATTTGAATAAAGAATAATTTCGTTCATTCATTCATTTATTTTGTGTTCCAAATGAGCTGTTTAATGATTAGACCTAATAAGTTAATCGGAGCGACGATACACACAGTAATTAGACGCATGACCCACTTACAGAGTTTAAAGATCATTTCTTGTACTAATGGGGTTTTAAAAAGTGTAAATTGAGATAAAATATTTTACAATAAGGTATTTTTCGTAATGATTTAGATAAATATAATATCTAACCACCATTAAATTCCAAGGAAATGTAAAGTGTTATTATCCTTAATTGTCAACAGTGTAAAGAGCTTCAATTCTTTGAAGGTTTCTTAAGCTGACCTCCTGTTATGAGATGATGGTTCAAAAGGAAAGGCAAAACACAAGTGGGATTGACTTTACTCTAACAAAAATTATCAAAAATATTTCACAATCACCACTTACCAAAATCCGCCGGTTGTGTTGTCGGCGGCTGGCGACAGTGGCGACATGCTCATTGTGCCGCCGTCTGAAATGAAACCTAAATTAAATTATCAAAATGCATTATGACGATAGGTACTTAATCAACACTTAAAACAATCCATCATTTTCGATAGGTCATCGAGAGCCCATGAGATTGAAAACTACATAATATCTATAATCGATATTGTGCAACTAGGCCTGCTCACCTGCATGTTTTAATGCACAAGACGCACCCGATTTTGTGCAGAATCTTTATGTTTTTGGGTTGGATTAAACTAGAGAAACTGTTTCTGTTAATATGCCGGACGATAAATTAAATAAAAAGTTCCTACTTTACTCAACTAAGTAATTTAAGGTGTAACCTTAAATTACTTAGTTGAGTAAAGCAATAGCTTTTCCACCAATTTCTTCATATTGTAGGATTCCAAACGGTGTAAAATGTAACAAAGGATCCCTCGAATATACTATATAGTTACTATTCTGTAATATCAATTTAAACACTTAGTTTGAATGCTTTTTTAGTAAAATTATTTAAGATTTTGCCAGGTGTTTTCTGCACATTTTATGTATACGTGCGACCTCTAGCGAACTTTTCTAAAACTATATGACAAACTGCTAGTAACGCACGCTCGACCTGCAAAGCTACGGCGCGCAGCGTAGGCCTCTACTTTGTGTAAATGAAAACTGTCGATAGATGGCTCTTACGCCTTTAAATTAAAACTTTGAAAATAAAAAAAGAAATGTAAAATTAATAGACACACTGGCGCGGCCTTGTTATGATTAAGATTTTTATTATAAAGCATAACACGATCAAAACCTTAGCCATTACTTAATTATAATATTTTTATTTTTCTCATCCCTATTTTAAAAAGTGTTGAGAAAAAATAGACTCTTGAATATTTTTGCAAAATGTCCCTTTACAGGTATCGACATAGAAAATAAAGTTCAATTGCCTATGAGAGCAAAATATCTTTTTGAGACTTGATGCCTCAGTAAAACTATCTAAAATAGTTTTGTGGGACTGATGTTGTACCAGAATGTTGTATTCCGTGTTTAATAATAATAAAAAAACCAGCTCTGATATCCTTTCTCTTTAGCAGGATTTTGATCAGCGGAAGTGCTCATCAGTCAAGCAGGCTAATCCTTGAGGCAGTATGAATATGAAGTTTCCAGGCTCCTAAATATTCGTTACACTGATTTACTTGCGTGGCCGATGCTGAATACAATTTGAATCACGCATTCTCAAACTGGGGAATACAAATGTTACTTTTTACAAACTTTTGTGTGCAAGCGCGTACAAAACAGTGACTTTATTAGTATGCCATTTTGTGTGAAAAAGGTTCGAAGTATGAATGGCAAGGTTTCGTACTATAACCTATATCCGGTGTTCAGTACTGTTAGTGCTATATTTATTAATTTAATCTTAACAATGACTCGTATCAGCGTTCTAGTCTAACGTCCATGTTTCATTAGAACAAAACGTAAATTATGATGACAAAGAAATCACAATGTTATTTTCATACGCAATAACATATTTCGCTTGGACCGCCCACATTTACCCACTTGATGAGTAGAATTTTCTATTTCTTTGGTGGAAATTGATCTGAAGAAGAAAGTTACTGGTGTGATTTATACGTATCTTTGTATTTTCTGCACTTGTTTCCTATTTTATTAACCGACTTCAAAAAAGGAGGAGGTTATCAAGTCGTCTGTTTTTTTTTTTTTTTGATATATGTTTTAACATAACTTCACCAGTTGTTAACCGATTTCAATTATCCTTTTTTTATTTGAAAGAACACAGTTCGTGAGTGGTCCCATAAAAAAATTACAGCGAACTGGCTAGTAGTTTTTTCATAATCCTGAAAAATAACAATTATGGTTTGAATAGAGTCCTCGAAAGAAGTCGCTGGATGAGGCGCTGGTATCGTTTGAGTAATAAGAATAAAGCTTTACTGTAGCAATAGACCTATCTAGTGTTTTAGTGCCATCAAATCCCGTAAGACTCTTTTCGTGGCGCGGATTCTGGTATCCATAGCTTGGGAACCGGTGCCCTGCGCCTGTGCCTGTGAAACATACATAATATGTGGCGCGTGTCGCGTCGCGCCGCCTGACGTATGGGGCGCCTCCACACCCGCCTACTCCTGCTAATGCGATGCGATCCTGAGGAAGTATGTAACAGTTTATCACTTCTCAGACATAAGTGGGTGAAAATCAAGTTAACCTTTTGACAAATGAGTGACTTTTTTGACTTTAAAAACAGTTGATTAAGTTATTTTTTTTGTTATATAGGTAGTTTTAAGAAAAAGATCAAAGAAGATTAAAAAAAGTAAGTTATCGAGATTATTAAAAATCAAAGTATATTTATTATATAGTAATCCATCTTCGAATCTTGATTAAAATATATTTTGAAAAAAAAAAAGAATTTTGAATCATACAACAATGTCTACAAGTTAGGGGATGAAGTGTCGACAGATTCATAACCATTCAATCTTTAAGTTAAATGTGGGTTGATTCAATATAATGGTGTATTAATTAGTGAAGTATCAGCGTATCGGGTTGGTACAGGCCGAGCCCAGTGAGGATGTCTGGCGATATCGGCCGATGACGAGGGTCGGCCCGTCTCGGCCCTCGGGTAACTACTTGTTAATCATTATTAGCTGCAGTTAGTTGAATGGTTTTATATCCCATCCTATCTTGAGACTTTACACTTGCCAGTGAGTTAGTGGTACGCACGCCGCATGGCATTAAGTCAAACCTAGAAATGTGAGATTGGTACTATCATAATAGTTACGTATTCCTCATTCTTATACTCCATAGTTTCGTAATTAGTGACAAACTATTAAACTAGTTAGTGCTTCAACATAAAGTGGTTTGCTTGTAGATTGGTCTAAATTAGTCAATTAGCGCGTGCGGACACGAACAGATGCGTGCGGTTTGACGCCGCGCGCCGTGCGGCTGCCGTCCAGTCACCGTGCGGCGCCGTTCGGTTGCCGCCTTCCGCCCGCTGCTGCGTCGCACGTCGCCGTCGCATCAGGAAGGTGCCGCTCAGTCAGAGAACTTAATTAGCAACGGTTTGATTTCGAGTTAATGTTGTGTTGCGAAGCGGAGCATGGAAATTGATGTCTTGAAGCTATAAAATATTCACACAGTGACATAGAGACTGCCACGCTCTTGTATTCCACTATATTGTGACCAAAACAAAGACCAAAGATTTGCAGTTGTTTCGATCCTGAAACATCCTTCTTTCTGTTTTTGGTTGTCGTTACATTAATGTGGACCTACTACAGTGTTCTTTGCACTATGCTTTTTTGTTGCAAGTGTTACAAGTTTGCAACCCATCTTGTAGGAATTTTTCAGTTTTGACAATCCCTCGTTATACGAGGATTAAAATGTAAATGTCGTTTTTACCAACTTTGTTGTTAAACTTTATGTTTGATTCTAGTTAAACTCTGCCTAAGCTTTTTCATTTACGTTGAACAATGTTTATTTTACTATTTGGTAGTATCTACTCTGTATCTGCTAATATAATTCGTACCGGAGATAAACGCGTAAACAACCCGAATTCACTATAAAAGCATAATAATACTGATTAAAGTGGCAATGAACGTAGATCTCATTGTCTTTGTATGCACGTGAAGCTAAAGTGTCTTTTCATATCTGTTTTGTAGTTGTTTGTTTTCGATTCCTTACAGAAGCGAACAAAAAGTTCTTGATGAAAGTTATATAGTTTCGAATGTAGCCATCACCCGCGTCGCTCCAGCAAGTTTTTATTTATTCGTAAAGTTCGTTAAGTCGCTGCTGAAGTCGGTATCGCCTCCGTCCTATCGTTCAAAGTGGCTCAACTGTAGGGACTTGTAACTTTTGCCGGGACTCCCGGGACTAACCTGAGGGTGAGATTTCTTGAGTTATTTGTGGCGTCCAATAAATACTTATGTGGTATTTACACGAGTCGACTTGACAGGCAACTTGGCAGGCGGTTTTAGTCAATTAGCGCTTTTTATCGACAATAGCTTGTAAAATCGAATCGCCACCTCATTGCAATTAGGTTTGCCAAGTCGACCCGTGTAAATATAGCCTTATGTAGATATTGAAAATATACAGTTATTAAGCGAATCAAAAGGACTGAATACTTGAAACTTATACGGTGGTAGTGGGGAAAGAATATTTTCACCTTTTTCACACACGTAATTTCTTAGAGTACCAAAAGTTAAAGCTAATTTCAGGAAAGTTTCAGTTAAGTTTGGGGATGTTATTTTTATTTATTCGGTAACTCAATTGCTTATAAAGACCATAACTTTAACATTTTTACTAACTAACTTCTTGACGTGTTGATTAGCAGTCACAAAATTTATTTATTTGGTACTAGGTATACAGGCTGCATGAAGGCTTCTAGTGGTCAGCGTACGAGCTCAAATTCAAAGGAAAACCGCAAATCGATGTACAGGATAGCCGTTTCGTATACGTACCTATACTTGAGGTCAAAACATTTTTTTGAGCCGCAGTTCTTAAAAAGTATTTTTCATAAAATATACCTCATGATACGTAATATTTTCATATCTAACCTCAAGAAAGCAATATTGAAAATATTGACATTAAGTATTTTTTTTTAAATTTCATTAGGTATTACAAAGCTTTTACAAAGTGATTATGTATGATAAAAAAATGATTGTTCTGAAACCTATCGTATGTGATATCGAATGAAAGGGCTTTTTGAGCCGTTTCCAAAAATAATATCACATAAATTAAACCAAAAATCAAATCAAATATTTTCAAAATTACTTTCAATAGGTTAGATATGAGGATATTATCCTCGAGGATAATATCCTCATACCTCGCTCTATGACGTGAAAAATAATTAAACCGCGTTGGATCTGAAAGAGCCCAAGCTTAGTATGTTTTGAAAATGATTTTCGGTTTAATTTAAAACAACTGGCTAAAATGTAATGATGTGATATATTTTTAGAACTGGCCCTGAAAGTTTTTTCATTCAATACTACGCGAGATAGGTTTTAGAACATTTTTTTCCTTATAAAACAGTATACGTGTGCCAAACGGCTATTCTGTACATTGATTTGCGGTTTTTTTGCGACGGTAGCACTATTCAGATAATCCGTTAGTAACGTAGAATGCTTCCTGCCGGTGTCGCTCCGTGTTGGAGATATAATATCTGGTGTTGCGGTGAATTTCGGTCCAACAGGTGCGACGCGAGGCGGACACGGGCCGCGACCGAATCCATCACGCATTCAGAGCCGGAAATAACGACCACGCCACAGATTAATCAAGACGAATAAGGTCATTTTCTTCCTTTATAAAACTCAAAATGATCAAGTAACATCACTTTTATCCTTAAATACAGGTGGGTAAAACATTAAATGTGAAAGGTTTTAAATTATGCCAATGATATTTTACATTGTTATCAATTTCAATAAGAAAAATATTATTATGAAGGTAAATTATTTTTAAGAAACGTCAAATAAAATCATCGTGGATTACTGACATTGTTGCTCTTTTGCCTACTACTACTACAACGAACTATATTTTACTGAGGTTATTGTTTGTAAATAAACTAAAGAACCTGTTACGGAACCCTAATACATGAAGACAGCTGCATCAGCATCGGCCGGTCAACACTGCACACGGCACTACGGAGCACGAGGTGCAGCGTCAGCTCAACGTGCGGCCCCGATTCCGTCATTCTATTTTATTTTATAATTTTACGTTCATATTTGTTTCACACTTCGAAGCATTATCATCTTTGTAATTTCTTTACTTATAATTAAATTTAGTTAGAATTAAATTGGTTTTTTTTGGCTCCATTTAAAAAACCAATGTGTATCATGTATTAGGGTTCCGTAACAAACCTTAGGTTCAATCTGTACCTGCATGTGAATTTTGGATACATTATGTACTTACCGAGCACTAAATATAATTAAGATGAGAGCGCCGCCGCTTTGAGGGCTATTGGCCCTTAGGAAAAAAATCAGGAATATGCAGTGAGTCATCTGTGGTTAAATATGCTATGAGGAGCGCGGTCACAAAATACACACATGACTGAATGATATGTAGTTGGGCTCGTACGTCATACACACCACTTCACTGTCACCTACCTGGCCCTTCTGGTCCACAAAATTCACATTACTACCTAAATCGACAAAATAGGTAAGTACTTATCTAAGACTACCTACTGAAATGTATTGATAAATTAGCGTATTTGGCCCTTAAAGACCATAACACAGAGTTTATTATTTTATAAGCGATACAAATTCTAGCATTGTTCCTTCCCAAAGCCCTCATAATCGTCCATTACTCAAGAGACCGCTTACAAATAATTTCCTTTTGACACAGCCATTTGAGCTGCGTTCACAAATCGCTGCGCTGTTTAGAGTCGGTCGTTCGGGAATGCTCAAAGAGTCAAAGGAAAAGGCGCTTTTGTAACAAAATGAAACAACAATTACTGCGGCTAAGAGCACTTGGCCGGATTCAGGCAAAACCAGAGCCAACAAGTTGTACGTCTGGAATGCCTTCGAGTGCACTCATATCCGATTTTGGTGTTGATTGGCAAAGCGAATAATATTCCAAATTCACTTTCATGCAAATATCAAATTTTGCTAAATATTTTGATGATGGTTTATGTTGGCACGGGTACAAGTACTTTGCAAAAAACCTCCTTCTATATAAAACCATCAAAAGTTTTAAAACTTGTGGAAAGTATTTTGAAGGAGTCGTGAGAGACTCGTACGTCTCCAAATCAATCACTTGAATATCGAACAATTTTATGTGATAGTTTAGTGTATTAGCAATTTCGCAGTGTTCGACCATAATAAGATACACATAAATAATGTTGTGGAACACATCCTGTACTATACATTAGGAGAGTAAACAACAAAGCAGTGATAGTAACCGAGTGCTTAGAAACTAATGAGGAAATTATTTCAGTGTACCTGTTACATTACTAAAAATCACAAAAACATTTCACAGTATACAAGGTGTTACAAAAGTACCCCTAATGCCGTATACAGCATATAGGGACCATCAAACTGAACAACTTTTACTATGGGGCCAACTCTGAAATCGCGAAAAAAAATCAGCTGTTTCATACATTTTGATATTTGCGATTTTGATTTTTGTATGGAACAGCTGATTTTTTTTTCGCTATTTCATAGTTGGTCCCATAGTAAAAGTTGTTCAGTTTGATGGTCCCTATCTACCATATTCGGCATTAGGGGTATTTTTGTAACACCTTGTATATAGTAATAAATGGCCGGTGTTGGTCGTGGTCAGGGTTGCCAGGTCCAAAAACACAAAAGCCGGACTGGGCGCCTAATTTGGCCGGACATTTTACCGGAAAATGTCTGGGTAAAACATATTATGTTCCAGAAGCCGGACAATATTTATTACCGCCTTGCAAACAGCGGTCAGTCAGCGGGGTAATCGTGTCGTGGCATTACTTGCGACTCGCGCGGCAGCCAAACAAAAAACCTAATAAAAGCCGGACAGGCCGAACGCTGCCAAATTTGGCCGGACAAGAGATCAAAAACCCAAACATGTCCGGCTAAATCCGGACACTTGGCAACCGTCGCCGCAGTGCGCTGTTCGATAATAATTGGCGGTCTTTATTGGCTGTTGTGAGAACTGTAACTGCTGGCCCGACACACCAACGGGATCCAATTGCCGCTAATCAACGACAATGTCGCCGATCGTCATATAAATGTTTTCTGTTATTTCTAGCCATTTATCTGATCTGCAACAGTAGAAAACTTTTCTATTCCTCTATTACTAGTAGCTCTGTGAGCTGTAGACTAAGCGTTTGTGACAATTTTGATTTTTTCTTCAAAATGTCTGAAATAATATTAAGCATGACATTTTTCTTCGAAAAACTAAATAGACAAAATAAATATATAATTATCGAACCTGCTCTCAAGATATCACAAGAATCGGTTGAGAAATGCGACCTGTGGAGGAGAACAGCCGGACATCCGGACATACGAAAGTATTTTTGCCCCGGCTGAAGCGGAGACACTTTGCGCTCGGTCGGTCGGTCAGCGCGCCCAATTAGCTGGCGTTTGTTTGACGCGAGCTAATATTGTCGTGAAGTTATTGCATGTTGTCACCGCTAGCACTATAGTCACTGCAGACACAGCTTTAATTAGTTTATTCATTAATTCTAGTATGTATTAAGAAGTATAAAACCTTATCTTTTACTAAGTTAATATCATTTCAAAAGTAAAGGAAATTGCTTCTGATGGTAACTTGATATAAACTGCCGCGTGATAAAGCTCGCTTGAGAATGATAGGTGAATGCGGGTGGATACGGGAGGACGCGGGCGGATGCGGCGCCCCGGCGGCGGCGCGTGGATGCTGCGGATCAAAGACTTCCGGCTTCCGCCTTAATTGCGACTTATTGCATCCAAACACGCCGCAGACATGTCATGCTGATAGTACCGCTACAAACAACACACACGGTTTTACATATGAAACAAAGTGAATAAATATAATCAATGTCTATTAATTTATTTCTTTATAATATTTTAACCTAACCCTAACAAAATATATCGATATTGCCAAAAAACTATTTTAATGAAAATGAAATAAGCTTAGCGATTTATCACAATTATTACTCCACATGGCGTGCACAGGTGATTCAAGAAAGGGTTATTTAAGCACGCAGTCAACGAGAGCCAATATTAATGACTGGCTTAACAATAAGCACGGCTAGACCATAGAGTAACTTATTATGGGCAGATAGGCTTCGTCGGTTAAGGAAAATCCCAGGGGTGGACCCTCGTCGCAGTGGTGGTCACGGCGTGGTGCGGTCGAGGCTGGTGCACCGCAGACTCGGGGTCCCAAGGCGAGTGTAGGGCAACACCAAAGTGATTGTGATTGTTCAACTTGTTAAAATTATTTTTCAAATTATTTTTGTTAATGTTCAAATTATTTTTAATTATTATAAGAAGAAAACTATAATGCAACCACTGTTCTAAATTATTTTGGATATAATGTTATTATTTTATGTCCTGTGTTATTTGATGCAATAATATTTAATTAATTTGACATAAATCCTTAAAGGCTTTGGAGGAAGGCTTTGTTTTAAGACGGATGAATCAGCTGAGAAGGATTGATGATAAATTCATTTAAAAGTTATTAGCTGTTTACATTTACGTTCCCTCAAATATGGTTTACGTTCCCTCAAATAAGGTTGAGCGAAGCGATGGTTCATGCGTCATGCTCGTGAACGGGTGCTGCCAGTGGGAATGGGTCTGCTTTTGCCTACTTGTCTTAACGTTTATTGAATTGTATGAATTGATTTATATATATATTTTTTTGTAATAGCCTATAATTAAATTTTGAATTAAGCTTGACACCTGTAAATTGATTCAGTAGAAATGAGCTAATTAAATAATGTTATTTATTTATGAATCTATGTTAATGGTAACATGTATGAATACTATGAATGTAATGTCTGGAAACGATATACATATTTGTAAATATCGTTCCTTCTAATAAAGCTGATAAGTTTTTTGCGCCCATTTTTCTTGTCAGCTAAATGACGTCATAATGGGTGGTAGGATAAAAGAATTGACGATTTAAAAATGCTTGTTATGTGAGCTTATTTGAATAAAGAATTTTTCAAATTTCAATATCAATTTCAATTTCAATTTCAATTTCAATTTTCAATTTCAATTACGATTATATAGAGTTTAAAGTCCGTCTAAGAGTACCTTCTTCCAACCGAAAGCGAGTAGATCGTTAGTCCCTGCAGCGTCCGCGGAAGTACTGGACCAGGGGCCCAATCGCGCTAAATTTCAACGATAAAAACTATACCAAATCGTTACATTTCAGTTTCATTTACAGAAAAATACTCGATTTAGTTTTGTTAAAACTGTTAAAAACTCGGGAGCCTGCGATGCCAATCTTGGGTTTAAATGATAAATCTAAAACTTATCTAAATAATTTTATGTAAATATAACCTAAATGACAACGTAACGGTTTTTGTTTTAAAGTTTAGAATTAGAAAACAGATCGCGTCTCGGTAACGGAGACAACTTCCGATGATTTCGTTTACTCTTCTAACTGTTTGTAGCTCGAGCAAAGCAAGCGTTACAAAGCTTTCCTCCGTAAGTTCGTAGTAAGTAAGCAGTTTATTTAGTTTGCTCTAAAAACAGCTGATTCAATTCCATTAGTCTGTTCGGCCAAGTCCTAATGCGCACACGTAATGCTCACTTAGCCGTTTTGTTACTCCAACACCCCAAGTCTAGTATATTTTACGGACGTGACGGCTCACAGATAGATTAGCTCACAATGTCTGAAAAGAAGTGATCGCTAGTATCACTCTTTTTTAATTCGTTACGAAGCATTTACTTTGTATTATATTTCACTAAATCAATATCTGATAATTTATAATTCCTATTTCAGTTAATCTTCTCAGCTGGATGACTAATTTAATCGATAAACAGTAACTCGACAATTAACGTTCTGATTCTGCAGGTATATTACAATTGCGATAATCGGACGATGTTCGTCCCACTCCTTGACACTAACTATTAACTCACCAATCAGGTTCAATATCAAGTAAATAGAACGACGAATTATGTCCGATTATCGCGATTCTTTTTATGTAATAGGCCTACTGTACAATATTTATTTAAACGATAGGATCACTTAAAACATTATTAATTTCTGCCTGTCCATCCTGTAACCAAACTCGCATCTGATTTCGAAACTCACTTCACTTCGCATGAATTTGTTATTAGAAATTACCTGAGTATAAGCTATTTTGCCGATTGCAATAGGTTTTAGGTAACTAACGTAGCTATTTAAAATCTTTTGTGATTAAAAAACAGCTTATCACTTTCCCATTTATGATTTAATATTCCCGCGCAGTGAAGTGAGATTCGAGTTTGGTTACAGAATCGACAGGGTGCTTGAAGAAAAATTAATGAAGCGATGAAAACTTACATAATTATTTTGGATCAATCTAAAAATCTTATTTTCGACTCCGTGCTAGCCAGACATTTATTTGTTTCCCTTAACTCGGCTGCCACTACACGGCGCTAGTAGGCAAGTATCATTATTGTCATGTCAAGTGGATAAAAAGGGTCGACGGAACCTTTTTCCCGTCCCTCAATAACAGATAGGAATATTGTGTTGATAATAGAAACACCGGTCGGGTGTGCTCCACAAATAATGTTCTCGTTTGCTTTATCTTTTTACACCATTTTCTATCAAATGGCTGTGGTTTGTTGCCGTGTTCGTATTTGTTGCAGTTAAGGCGACTATATCAAGTGGCGCGCTTATCTTAATTTTTATTGCTCGCTAGTACATAATGTATTGAAAATTTACATGAACATGTTAAAGCTAAGGTTCTCTACTTTATTTATAAACAATAACCTCAATAAAATATAGCTTGTTGTAGTAGTAGGTAGTAGGTAAAAGTGCTTCAAGTGGCAACTTTTTTCTCTTTTACCTAGTAGTTCTACTTCCAACTTTTAAGACCCCCTTTCAGTCCATATTGCAAAAAATATTTTATTTCTTTCTTATTTGCGAAATAGTTAGGCAAACGTCATCTAAAACTATTCCAAATATCAAGTTGATAGCATTATAAGTTGATAGTATTATTATATTATATTATAGATAGTTGAGATATCCAGCTGTGACAGACGGACAGACAGACAGACTAAATCGCACCATAAGGGTTCCCTTTTACCATTTTGGAACGAAACCCTAAAACCGTGAGATTAAACTAAATACCTCTATTATTAATATCTACACCTAAAGTACCTAGTTACAGCTCTTAAAAATGGTCGTGGTGCAATATATTGGTTTGTTTGAAATTCATCTTCAAAAGGAAATTATACAGCCAGTTGTGTACCCAAGAACCCCAGAGCTAGCTTTAATACGTATCGTATACACACAGAGGGTGCATTAGCCCAGCTTTTACGAGGCGGCTATATCGCGGCGGCGGGACACCTCCCATGCTTTTATGGCACGCCGCCCGATGTGCCACAAGCCGTTAATGGGTCGCAGGACTCGCAGGTACCGCGAGAGAGAGGTGATGCGCTGAGTTTATTGTATATGCACTTTATTGGCATAATGTTAAGGGACTAACAAGTAGTTTAGTTCGGCAAAATAATTAAAAACAAATGTTTTTTTTTTGTTTTAACGTGAATCCAACTAACGTCCACAATGTCGAACCCGGGCAGGCATACCAGCAAAAATGCGCCCGTGAAAAAATGCTATTGACACTGTTTCACATTAGTTTTGTTAACCACATGACTGCAGTTAACAATTTTGATTCGATTTGATTTGGTTTGTAAGAATAAACTCGCGTCAAAAGTATTTTTTTAACATCACTGCGTCTAGTTTTGTAGTAATTTCGTGACGTTTCTTCGATACTCGTCATCTGATTTTCCTTTCTAGCCATAATTATCATCGTTTAAACATTCCATCAATCAATCTTTTCTTTGGCTTATGTTCAAGCCATACACATTCATACCCAAACCCTTGCTCTCATTCCACTAACTTATCTGTGGTTAGCTTAATTTCCAAGTATGCAAGTTAATCAGCGGAACATGCCAGGGCTGGTGGTACCCCGAAGAGGCGTGGCCCGCGGCTCTTCGTCACGAGCTGACTGCGGGCCCTACATTAATCTCCCCACGGGTGGAGTTACCTTGTGGCAACTCCATTTTTCCCATTTGAGAATTTATCGAGTTTCCACTGTAGAAATTTCTCCATGCATTGTTTAATTCAATTTAAATGTTTAGTATAAAAAAAAACCATTAAACCTCGGTGTAATGTGTTCTAATTTGAGATTATGGACACTTCTACTAAGATAGCTAAATAGTTGACTGTCACATATGTGTGCAATCTTATTGAAAATAAAAAATAAACAAAAGTATTTATGAATCTATGAAATAAACTAAAGTTTGAAACAGAAACCAATTATTTTTTTAAATTTTGAGATTTTAGCATTCACAATACTATTTTTATATAATACTAAATAATATATTAGAAAAAATATGACTCGCACCAGATCATGTTCTCGGACGGGAATCGAATCCACCAGGTTCGAATCGTATTTTTTCTAGTATATTATTTAGTACAACCAATTAAGTGTTACATTACTTTTACATTATTTGACGTTTGCTTACTTAGAGTAGGTTACTAGTTGTTTAGTCGGATGATATTTTACTGAAATGACTGGATTTATTAATAACATCGATGTAAATGTATATCACGTATAAAAAGATGAAGACTGCTGAATTAGACATCGGAGGCTCGATTCCCAGAATACTCGAATGTTGGTGGGAGCCGACCTCCATAACTAATGGATATTAAGAGCTTGTCAAGGCTCTAATCATATAAGATAATTTCTAGCGTCACTAATTAGGTTAATGAGAAGCGACTTATGAAAGTGGTGTAAATACCTAGTTACAGATATATTTGACGTGCGTTTCACGGCCAAATATTCAAACGATTCTTAAAGTTAATGCCATTTTAAATTCAAAAAAGTTGTCAGATTGGAAAAATACGATGAAACTGTCAGATTCCTTAAAGTTAAAGAGTCCTTAACAAATAAGTATTTGAGTTTTCGCCGTTAAGACATTAAATGTGAAACATATTTTCATTTTCTTGTTCCAGTAGGGTAGCAATCGAGCAAATGGTTCAAAAATATTTTAAAAATGTCATGTCTTTAACACAAACATTATCATAAAATCACAATGTAGATGATTTTTCTATCATAATAGAAAATATTTACCCATATGAAACATTATGCCTTTTTACTATTCTTCAGAAATGTAAAATAATGGTGAGCATATTATATAAAGAATAGCCAATTAAGCTTGTATATTTGAACGGCCATTTTTCTGGACAATAAAGTAATATTTATTACAGTTGTATAACGCGGCTGTGTCGTCAATAATGGCATATTCCGTGTCACTGCTGTTGTATAATTCAGTTGATTTGGGTTAAGTGTGGTTCTGGCGCGTCGCCGGCGCCGGCGCGATACGTCAGCTCGGAATAAATAATAGTACTAGCAAACGTCAGGATAAGCCAGGACTGGGGGCTACTCCCGACTGCACTAAAAGTTTAAGGCGTTTCCAACTCTCAATGTCCATTTACGGACGGGCACATAAAGAAGTAGCTAGTAGAAAGAAAATCTTTATGACTTTTGACAGATTTAACAAGAGTGTTGTATAGCAACCTTAAATATCCTTTGAATGTCCAAAAATTTACGGATGATAAATCCTTATTATATTATGAATTTATTTTCCGTAAATTGTCTTCGGTTTACTCATTTCCAAAAGTCATCGAGAGTAAGTAAGGTGAAGCCGGAAGTTTAACAGAAGGGAATATTTTTGACAGACTGAAACTACGGACGAGCGCATTCGGGAGTAGCCCCCTGATACGTCAGGCTAAGCCGCTGAGACTGATGGCCGCTTCGACACCTAAACACTGGCGTTGCGACTTACTAACTCGAAATAATGAAGCCTCGCCAAAAAGGCACCTCATTTTTTTACAACACTTGCGCTTTTTACGATTATTATTATAGAATTAAATTAAAATCCAAAATCGTATCTGACTATTGAATAACTATCTTAGAGTTTAAAAAAGGTGATTTCTGTTTATGAAATTATTGCAGTGTACACATGCTATTCGGAATCCTAATCAAGCTATGAATTAAGTAATTAATTATTTATTAATTTTAATTTTTTTCATTACTTATTTTTAAAGAAGTGTTTGAGAAAAATTAAAAAAAAGGATTTTGATGTGACACAAATACCCAGTCAATTGATTCTTCAATTGATAGATACTACCGGTGTACAGGTTTTCTAATTAATTTCTTGGACACAATGAATAGTAATTTTTTTTACACTCAATACCTATTAATAAGCAGTAGTTCCTAATCGCATTCCGAACTAGGTTTCAACTCAAAATTGAATACCTATGCATACCTATGTAAATAAAAATAAAGTTTGTATCACATATTAATATATCTGTCAGTTTCCGGAGCAGGGGCTCTATTTTTGAAATCATTCGGCTGGCGTGGAGCGCTCTTTACTACTCATTTTCACTGGACAGCCATGCTGTCGAATGAAAATGAGTAATTAAGAGAGCTCGACGCCAGCCGAATGATTTCAAAAATAGGGACCCTGAGGCCTAGTGGTCGGCCACAGCCGTCACGTAGGCTACCTACGGCTACCGGTCCGGTGGGAAATCTCAGAAACAGCGATTCGACGACCGCACGAGTTCACTTCTGACGGATCGCACCGAACACAGGACGAATTGAATAATATTACGGGTCATGGGATATCTAATACTATTTTTATATCATTGGTGTTTTTACAATTACTTATCTATATTTTTTGCTGGAACTTACGGTCCCAAAAACTCTCAAAATTTTAATAATTTATTTTAATTTTTTGACTAAAATTAATGTGTTTCGGTAATACGAGTACATTACTATGATGTCTTGCATTTCGTGATACTTATTGGCTCAAAGAATAAAGACTAAATTTAACAACTAACATCGTCCATTTATCGAGATTCTCTTCTCTTGTTACTATAAAAAATATCAAAAAATAACATTGGTTACTGAAGAAACTAGTTAAGTTACTGCTCTTTTGATCCAGTTTTAGTAAAATCTACTAAGCTTATTACAAATTTTATAATAGGTTCTAGCGGGCTTGACCTGCAGAAGCAGGATTTACTCAAACAAACCCTGTAGCTTGACCATTCTCATTTGCAATAGATCAGCTTCTGCCTTATGTACAGTCAGCAGCTTGTTATATGGACTATTCGATCATGGTCGTCTATTCTCAGACCATAGACACAGATCGTATTGTGTCACAGGAACAATATCACTGGGATTAATTGCAATGTTAACCAATGGAAATTGTACAGTTTCCATTGATGGCACGACTGCGTTTTGGATAAGCCTCAAATCAAATTATGTATTGCCTACGTAGAATAATGTAGTTAACATATCAGCGTCCCAAGCTTTGCTATGTGCTCGTTGGTCGATAATAAAATACTGTGTTTGAAGAAATTTTAACTAACCATAAACAAGTAAAATTAAGTGAACCAATTCCTACATAAGATGGCATTCGAATAAATTATTGAAATATAATGGCGATCCACAAAGTATCAAGTCGAAAACTTTTTGGTTATTTGCTTCGTTGCGCTAGGACCTAGGACAATTTTACTTTTTAACTTCATCGGTAATTATCTTTTAAGCTTTACTAAAATAGGGTGGTAGCTGCTGGAGGCTATCGCGTTACTGATTCATTAGAAGCCGTATTGCCCTCTTGCAGGGAGCTTCTAATGAGAACTGGAGGTTGAGCTAAGTATAGGAGTTTGGGAAGCGTTATAGGTTTTTTTCAAGAATATAAGAAGAAGAATACATATATTATTATAAGTAATCAAGTCGCTTGATAATCTGCTAATTGTACGCTTTATAATAAGTATGCAGTTGTACGCCTGATATTGACAGTGTCACGCGACTGACACTATGGTCAGGTTAATTTATAAGGTATTCTTTATCATTCTTTTAAGGTTCGAGCAATACGCAATAAGTCCTTCTCTTCCATTCTTTCCTGACGCCAAGTCACTCCCTTCACATTCATATCAATCCACTCACAATCCATTTATCTGTTTTGCGGTCTTCCTCTTTGTCAATTTTATACTATTTCTCGGTGGTCAAATCATAATGAGTAATACTACAGGTACATATACATTATGTAGGTATGTAAATATCAAGGTGTGGTGGGCTCTCGGCCGCCTCGCGCCTCACTTTGTCCCATTTGCATAGCTCCCGTCTAATCCCACGGGAGCTGGTATTGACGATGCGGGAATTTACAATTAGTTTGCCGCTTCGATATGTATTTAGTAGTTGTCAAACCTTCACGCCGTTACCTGTGCGAACTAAGATATTGTGTAGGTATTTTAATTAATACAGCCGTTATGAGATACTTCAAAGCTTGCATTGAAAACGTGTAAAAATTTCCACTCTTTATTTACTACTAATAATAAATAACGTATGACTTGTTTCGGAACATCTCAGGGCAAAAGTTAACATATTTGACGACCTAGGTGGTCGAGTGGCTTTGTACACCGGTTTTCAAGGTGTCGCCATCTCTGAGGTCCCGGGTTCGATCCCCGGTTGGGTCAATTTAGAAAACTAACTTTTCTATATTGGCTCAGGTCTGTTGTCTCTGATTTCCATAACACAAGTGCTTTAGCTACTTACTTTGGAATCGGAGCAATGTATGTGATGTTGTCAAATATTTATTATTATTATTATTTATTAATTTTAGCTGAAAGTTTTCCAAATAAATAAATAACTATTTTGTTTCTGTTAACTATTTTAAGTCTGTTCATTAAGGGATATGTTGTTCCTGAAACTTTTAAGTATACAGTTCCTTGGTAAAGCATAATAATAAGTACCTACACTATGTTTAATAGCGGGCATGAGTACATGGGATCACATAACAACCACCGTGCGCCCAAACTTGCCGACCCTTGTAAAGATGAGAACACACTGGAGGCAACTCTGGCTCCTGTTGGCATACCAACATCCTTGTCCGTAATGTTTGATTACAATATTATTTTGTGAATTAATTGCATTCAACTTTTCCTCTTTTATAAAAAAATCCAGGAACTCCAAATTGTTTACAAAGGAAGGACAGAATACCAACTAGATACTTAAGTAATACTCAAGTGTAATGGAAATTAGGAGGCATGTGTCCAGCTTCAAGATTAAAAAAAACCTAAAAATCCCGCCTACATCAAAATGCCGTTTTTTTTACGAGTCAACTGAGAAGATGGAAACAAGATTAAATATTAAAGGCAACATAACATTATGCAGTCGGAGGCATGCATATAATGACAATATGAACGATTCGACTTATCATTAAATTCTATGCCATCATCATTATTTAGAGTACTTTCCCTCATTCCCTCCCTTTTTTTCCACCTTGTATTTTTATTTCTTTTGACGATTATAATTTTCCTGACAACAAAGCCACACAGTCCGTTTAAGTTGTTTTCAAACTTGAACCACTGCACAGGATTGCACTACTGAAGTTTTCACCACCTCATATTTCGAACAACTTAGGGGAAAATATCTTGCAGTTTTATTACAAAACTATCTTTTCACTTATTTAAGGTCCATTCGTACTGACTGGGAAAGGAAAAATATCTAACATTTTCAATAGGAAACCACTTAAGTGCGTTATTGGGGTTCTGGCCAAAAATATTGAAATTGGAGTTCTTTTATGAAGTACTTTAAAGAAAGTTGATATTTCTTTTCCTGTGGAGTTGTTAATTTGCGTCAACAAAAATGGAAATAAGGAACGATTCAAATGGCGCGACTCTTGTGCTTTCACGACACGAGCCAATAATGATACAGGCTGATACGTGATCACTTGCTAGTTCAACACAGGGTTGTCTTTTTAAAAAAAAGGAAATTACAAACGTCATGAAAGTAATAAGTAGTATACTAGAAAGTTTATTTGGAAAATGTCATGATAACTACAGCGCTCCCTAGCGGCTAAACGCCATAGTCCATAAGCCTATCTAAGAACCATCGCCATAAACTACAAACACATTAGAGAAAATTGCATCTAAATCGGTAAAACCTTTCTAGAGATAAGTAGAAAAATAATTACTGCAACGCCCCTGGCGGCTAAACAACATAACTCCTATTTTAGAACCATCGCCGATAACCTACAAACCCATTCCAGAAAACCGCATCTAAATCGGTCAAACCGTTCTGGAGAAAATTACAACATTAGCGTTTGCGCACAAATAATCAAACAAATAACATCTTACCTAAACGCATAATAATAATCTCTCCGTTCCATCGCGGGTAAAAAGAAAAATGTAACAAGCCGAAAAACCAATATAAGCGTACTACAACAACAATAATTATGTATTTAAATAGTATAATTTTACTGAAGTATTCTCTATGAGTAAGTTACAGAACTCTAAAATTTTATTGACTTCTAAGGATAGCAATAAAATTTTAGAGTTTTTAAAGTAGTTAATAAAATCCAAGAAAAACACGATCTAAAAACTAAGGTATTTGAATCTTATTTTAGGTAAACATTTGTAATGCTTTGAATCCCGAAAAAATCGGTAAAGTAGTTTAAAACGGTCATAAAACTACTTTTTTATTTTCTCATAAAAATATATGATATCACGAAGTTGTCAACCCTTGTGACAATTTACTTAGCATTTAGTAACAACTGTGACCTTTGTTTGTAAGGAGTTAAGGTTTGGAACGCCACAGCGTTTCTATTGTTTAAGCGGAGTTGAGTCAAGCATGTAAATATTGAATTTATGTGACCGAGGGCGTCGACCCGAATCCTATATTATTTTTAAGATTGTTCAGTCTCTGCATACGTTTTTGTAGTAATATTAAAGCTTTGGAATACAATATTGCGACGCGGTGAGAAAAGCAATATGCATAGAAATTTTGTTTAATAAAAAATCCAGAAGAAAGCAGCTGCATTCCAAACGATTTACAACTGGAAGCTTGAATAATCTACCTACACCTTCTATGCATTCTGTACAATAAAGTTTTTGTTTATGCGAAGCATTAGACGTGCTTGGGAAAATTATTTTGGCCATTTTGTCCGTTTGAAGAGTGTTATGATTTTAGTGGTTTAACATAAATTCATAGTTACTTTTTATACAAAAAATATCACAATCACAATAACATTAATAATAAAGACACCAAAACACGAGAGAAGTAAAAGAATAGAACCTACCTCCAAATAGTTCAGAGGTAAGAAAGCGTGGGTACCCTAGAGGTTTACCGCTCCTCTCATCCCATCTTTATTAAGCTTGCAATTTTGCATTTTTAATATATCAATCACAGCACTCTGACTGAATAGAGTGGATAGTAAAATTTGACTAAGAAATAATTTTATCTAAAAAGTTAGAAGTAAACCACATCCTGGAATGACATGATTGCTTGCATTTTATTTGCAAAGCATTGAACATTGAACATTTGCTGCATATTTAGCGGTTAATGAAATACGTGTTTTAACGCATTCACAAATTACGAGTCTGACGTGACGTTGACGCAATTAAGCGGTAGGTAACCGAATTATAACCGTTCAGAGGTCTCGACACGATATCAATTGAGTAATTAACATTCCCATGGACACGTTACATGAATTTATTTCACATTTTTGAGTATTATTTTCAAAATATTCTGAGATCAATTTTAATTCCATCTCGCGTTTTATCTAACTTTGTATTGAATATTGTGTATCATTTCATTTCATTTCATTTCATTTCATTTCATTTCATTTCATTTCTATATTCTAGTTTAAATTCGAAAGATAGAAGTCAGAACTTGATAAGGGACGATGGAACAAAAGTGAATTACCTCTTTACGTTGATTGTTACTGCCCAAAAATTATTTCATGCAGTGCAGATTAACTAAATAAAAATCAAAAATCTCCCATTACCAGTAATATTTATTGTTTCATTGTAGAGAAGCATAAATGGAGTTATTATTTCCGAAACCTGCGAAACATGGGGAGTACTCCTGAGCGTGATCGAGATCGAGTTCGAGTTGAATAAACGTCAAAACCATACTATGGAAACAATAGAATCCGTGTTCAAAGTAGCAAAATAACAGTTTTTTTACGTTTTTTCGATCTTGATGTGAACTCAACCCCCTCGGGATAATTCCCTTGTGTGCTATTTATCGCTATTAATGCGATTAAGCGTGCAACCTAAATCTAAATATATAAAAGAAGACTCTGAATGACTGACTGACTGACATTTCAACACACAGCCCAAACCGTTGGGTCTAGAGATTCAAAATTCGGCACGTTTCTTATGAGGTCCAGGGGTGCACTAAGGAAGGTTTTCCCAAATTCACCCCCAAAGGGGAGAAATAGGGGATGAAAGTTTGTATGAAAGTCCATCAGTTTTAAAAATTAATGTACTATGTTTTTCTGAGTTTTTGATGATTCCACCATTTGGCTTATGGTTGGAAACTAACGCAATGTATATGGTATTGTTGGAATTTCAACCCTCAAGGGGGTGAAATGGGGTGGAAAATAATGGGGGAGGATACCGGGTGTAGTGCGCTTACACTTTCGGCCTTATCGTTACTTAACATCAGGTGAGGTGAAGGCCAAGCACTATATCGTTGTGAATAATAAAAATAAACATTGCTACGATATTAAGATTTGTGACAACCTTTGCGAACATCAAAAACAAAGCTAAAGCAACAACAGACCAAAACAATTCAGGCAAAGGTAAGTAATTTTATATTTAAAAAATACATAAAGATCATTTAAAAAGCAATTTATGCGATGCAGTTGGGCGGGGTGCGCCCGCGGCGTCTCGCTCAGTGTTCGGTTTGACACAGAAAGTCTTTATCTCGCTTCCCCGGGGGGCACTTCGATTCCCCGGGATAAAATGTGGCCTAAAACTTTACAGATAGTAGATTAACTTTATGCTGTAAAGAGCTATATTTTCACAAAATTACATTTCTGAATTACGTTTCAGATATTCCTTTCAATAAATGATGAGACAAATCCATGTTTTCGTCTCCATAATGTTTGTTTCTTGTTACTATAACCAAAGAATAAATAGTTGAAAACTGAATATTGACCTCTTATAATCATTAAAGAATTCTACAAAGATTTAGTTGAAAATTACAAAATCTCTTAGAGTTTTTTCACTGAAACTATAGTGATCATTGTAAAACAGATGAATTCAATCTGTTTAAGGGTAGATAAAGTAATAAACTTATAAATGTCAATACTTGCACGCCTAGTTTTCCCACGGCTTTTCAGTCGTGGTTCCATCTCTGGAGCGGTGAAAGCCAATGAATAGCCAATTACAACTCCGGCGCTAACAACAGGGAGCGTATCACGTATTGCACCGCCGGCGCAGCTTACAACTCGATGTCTTGGATAGTTGCCGACGCGAACTTTGATACTATTCATATTTAACTTCCATTCAACAAGCCTTCATTACACCTATAATTTGCTTTGAGAGTAGAAGTAACTTAATAACTACTAAAGTAGCAATTATTGATAGTGAGATGTTGATATAACTTGTGTGTTGGCTTTGTATTTATTTGTCTCCTACGATATCGGCACAATGCTTACTAAAGAAAACTGTTGTGGTCTCTTCCAAACGCTGACGTCGGCGTATTAAACGTATACGAATCTTTACGCTGAAGTCTGACGTCGCGTATAGCATCGCATAGCAAAATAGGAGACCAGGGCTTTAGATTTGCAAATTGATGTGCGGAAGTCCTAATATTATTTTGACCTATGAATGAAACATATTTGTCTTGTGTTTAGTTGGGAGAAGGCGTTGTTCTGAGTTTGCCTGCCTAAGTAAACTTGTCGCCACAATAAAGAGGAAACTACAGTATGGGCACGAAGTTGTAGGCCACTTCAGTCACCATACATTTTACATAGAGGCTAGTTGTTTAGAGCTACACATCATCCACGTGTACCCACGCCTTACAACGCGATAGCATGTTACGCGTCTCAACGAGAAGTATGTCTTCTGACGTACCCATAGAGTACATTATTGGACGCACCTAGATCGGCGTACATGGCCCACGTCTGATTAATGTAGTTCCCGTTTAACGATGTTAACATTATAATTTTAAGATACTATTATAGCAAAAACAGCGTTTTTCAAAGTTTCTGCTATTTTCTCTGTAGCTCTAATTAAATAGTTTAAATTAAATACATATATATATATTATAGGTCCGAATCTTTCCGCCCACATACAACTTGCGTATGATCATGTGATGTGACTCTGAACAGGAGGCGAAAAGTGAGGGAATTATTAGATAATTGTCTAAAAGCAAAACTTGTAAAATCATTTTACTTTGACAAACGACACAAAGTTTTTGTATTTATTAATTAATGAAAATCTTTGATGCGGAATAAACAAAATATAACTTTCGAATCAAACTCCCAACAAAATTTGGTAACGTTGAGAAACTCTATCTGTTTGAATCGAGCTATTTATAGCAAGGGTACGTTGTTCAATACTTCGAAACAATCGATCAAATCTGCCTGTAGTATTGTAAGTAGGTAGTCTACTGTCTTGCTTTTTACTTTATACTTTTCAAAGAGTATGAAAAGAATTATTTTCGTTTCTTTTGACGACAAGAATACTTCTGATATTATGTTGATACCAAGCCAGACGGTTCCGTCTCAAGGGTAGGGTTCCGTACCTCAAAAGGAAAAAAACGGAACCCTTATAGGATCACTTTGATGTCCGTCCGTCTGTCTGTCCGTCTGTCTGTCTGTCCGTCTGTCTGTCTGTCCGTTTGTCTGTCCCTTTTTCTCGGGAACGCGTGGAGGTATCGAGTCGAAATTAAATATACCTACAATGTCTACAGTTCGTTACCCTGAAGCTGTAAAAAAATCAAACTTCTAAGTTAACGAGAAAAAATATACGACAGTTTATGACGCAAAAAACGCATATTTCGACACTCTCAAAAGAATCAAAATTTATAGGGTAATCTATCTATGAAATTTTGCAAGTAATATCATCAAGTACAGGGAAAAAATCTGAAAACTATACATTTGTAATTAAATCATAAAAATATTATATAATATTTATTTATCTTTTAAATTCCCTCATTTTCCTATTACAAACCAACTTAACCCATCAAGGCCCGGAAAATGAGACACAATATATTTATAAAGTAAACTATAAAAATATTTTGTAAAAATATTTTGTATTTTATCTCGTGATGTTGTCATCAGTAAATGTGTAAAGTAAACCAACCAAAAGCTTGTATCTTTCCGAGTTACATTGATGTAACTTTTTCGAAGTTTTCCTCAATCAAAGCAGCGCTTCAACCGCTCGCGGCGGCGCTGTTACAGTCTATATGTAGTTGGGTATACATACAGCAGTAGGTCATCAGTAACAGCAAGGTGGGGCGTGATTACTCAAAGGAGAGAAACTAGCTTGTTGCTGACGAAGTAATGAACTTCGAAGATGCAAAAGGCATCTCTTCTTGTTTTTAAACCACTACCGCTATCAAGGATGGTCATACCCTGTTATCCATAGACGAGTAAATAATGACTTGAGTAAGACTTGTAATTTTCAAGGCTTCTTATATTAAATTCACATGCAGTTTATAGTATAAATTAATTTTAAATGCACCAAAACTGCACTGAAACTGCACTTAAGATTAATTAAAATTGGATATTGGATTGGATATCAAATAAAATTGGATGTGAATATAATATCAGAAGCATTTGAAAATTGCAAGTTTTACTAAAGTCATTACTAATCGTCTATAGATAAAAACGAGGGTTAGAGTTTTATATCGCTGTCTCTGGGAATCAGGGCTTTGCTCTTCACGTGTCACAAAAAATATATCCTTTGGAACTTCGAGTTTTTCGGGAGGTTATTTGAAATGATAATGTACCATGCATAACGCGGTTTAGATTTACCACTAAAAATCAAATTAAGTCATTTTGAATGGTAGATAGAAAACAGTTTTCTTTTTATAATTCTTGTTGATCGGAGAGTTGCCCAAACCTCTTACTCGTTAATCATTACACAAACAACGGACAATCATTCTTTATAAATACCTATCTGTTTCAGAGTCACTAAGTCTCGGGAATTCAATGGGAGTTGGTAGGTAGTTCTAATAGTGCTGATAATGGTTTTAGTTCAAAACTTGCAAAACGGCGATTGGCAGTTTGTCCGTATTAGTGGAAACTAATTGAAATTGTTGTAACGAACTTACATTTTTGTCAAATATTGCTAGTGGTTTTCTTTATAAAATCTTAGTTTCATGTGCCTTTTTTAGAACATCTACGGGAAAATATTCATAGAGTGACAAAATCACTGCTGTTTTATGTCCGTACAAAAATAAATGTAATTAAACATTTATGAAAACAAAATTAGCATAATCATCGAAACCTTTTCATTGCCAATGAATAGTAGGCAGACGCGCTACGAGACTACGCGCTACGGCTTCAGCGTTACGACGACGCTACGAGCGGCAGTCACTGCGAGATTTTCATCAGTCGCTCGGGAGCGCTCGTTCAGGGAAGACGTGCGCTTCTTTCGCGCGAATATTACGAAACTTCTCTCGACTCTGTGGCATGTTGAAAAAAACTTTGTGCGTTTGTATTGTTTAGTTCGCTGTTCAGTTTTTGTGAATAACTTCAGAAGATAGAAGCATTTATTCCTTCTGTAAGTACTTAGCTTAGTTTTTTATCCCAAAGATTTTCTTTCATTACTTTTCGAGTTTAAAATTTTGATTCAGCATTTATTTACGTATATTGAATTAGATTCCCTAAACAAAAATTTGGTGATGTTTTTCTCGTAATAATTATTTACGCTTACCGCGTATGAAATAAATCAAATAAATATATTGTCTGACGCAGTTTGAGATAACTCTCCGGAGTTATCAGCGAGTGAAATTGCTTCACTTTTGTTTGGGTTCTCTTATTGCCATCGTTGTTTCTTTATCTCTCATTTTAAAGTTGTTTTTTATTAAGGAAAATTCCTTTTTTTGCATAATGTTTCTATTCTAGACTCAAAAGTTGTTAGCAATTACAGAAGTTATGTGTAGATTTGTTTTTTTTTATATTTAAAATATCTAAACTTTTACTTTAAGAAAAAATAGAGTGTCTGGCCCTACTGTAAGTAATAAAGTAAGTTTTATGAGAGGTGAATAATTTTGAGATGAGAATAAATAAGTAAATAATTGCCAACATTACAAACATTGTTCCGATCCCAAAGTTGGTAGCTAAAACATTATGTTATGGAAAATCAGAGACAACGGTAGAATCACAAACACCCTGAGACAGTAAAAAATAGGTCCTTTTTCAAAATTGTCCCATTCAGAGATCTCAGAGATGGCAACACCAAAAAAACTGGCGTACAAAGCCACTCGACCAAGGAGGTCGTCAAAAGGGATGCTTTTTACCCACGACGGACGGAACGGAACGAAGGCGGTATATGCGTTTGGGGTTAGAGGTAGTGTGTGTGTGTGTGTGTGTTTGTATGTTTTAACTGGTATAATTAGATGCCCATATTGTAACAAAGACTTAAAGGTAGGGAGACTTTTAGCGAGACATAATTAATCCGATTAACACATATTTCGTTTATTGTTAATATTTTACAAGATATACGAAATTTGGCATACAGCTGGATAGTTTGTTTTACATTACATATTTTTTATCCTGGTCGAAGGTTCCCTTGGGATTTTTTAATGTCCACGCGGACGAAGTCACGGGCGGAAGTTAGTATTTTATAGTTTCCCAAAGCCAAGACAAACATGACAATAGAATAAATTGTGTGGTGAGTTAAGAAATAAAAAAATTACGTAATCGCTTACGTTTGCACGTGTGCGTTTACTGATTGCGATCTTTTGAATAAACACAGACTTTGCAATAGTCTTTACACACGATAGTCTTCTTGATATAAGATAACTGTTCAGAAAGATATAAGAAAGAACAAAACACCTGAAATTTATTATTTTGATCTACGAAATATTGTGAATTATCGCAACATTTATTAAGTTAAATCCCAGTGACCTACTATATTTAAGTAAAGCTGAAACTTTATGATAAAAAGTTGACCGAGCGAGCGCGAAGCGCGAGTGAAGCATCTCCGTTTCAGCTTGGGAAAAAATGTTTTCGTATGTGCGGCTGTCCCGCTGTCCGGCTGCCCGTCTGTTCTCCTCTTTTTGGTCGATTCAGTTTTTCGATTTATTGAGATGATTATATGAGATATGAAAATAAAAATAAAAGATATAAAAATTTTCAAAGTGGTCTGTAGGCACATAAAACTAGTGGCTCTGTAAAGCTGTAGCTTTACAGAGCCACTGGTTTTATGTGCGACACGAGACTAAGTAATTTTAAGAACCTAAACAAATCACTTCAATGATCTTGAGTAAATATTTTTTGGAAGATAAACAAAACTAGTGAAACATTTGTTACTAGCGATAGACACAACCATTTACCGTTGAAATGTTTTAGTATTCTCACTGGTAGTGAGTAAGCAATGTTCAATAAATTAATTAAATATCAAAATCGTATGATAAAAAGGCAGTAGCTTTGAACCCTTTTTGAACCCTTCTCCAAAGTAATGGTTATGCAGCAAAATATAAAAAAGATATTATTCTTAGATTGTGAGAGAGCAGAATAAAAGGTATTATATCTTTCACAAGATTATTGCTACACGAGGAAATTATTTTCTTTGTCCTCATATTATTTGTATTTGTATTATAAGCTACTTAAAATTGTCTACTTAAGTACAAACTGCCAACTCGGATTCCGTTCTATTCAGATCTGTACTAAGAACAAAAACCTTACGGAGTGCTTTTTAAGTAGACGCTACTCGTAAAAACTGACGAAAGTACCAAATGGCCTTAACGTTTCCGATATCGTTAGCAAATATCGGTAATCTAAAAGCCGTGCTCGCTCCATAATGCGGTCCCAATCACGCGGCGAGATTGAACTATTAATATCGTTTGCTTATCGAAAAATCCGCCATTTTCAATCACGCAAAGCCGGGCTAATGCCGGCATAATACACAATTAGCCACGTCGCTGATACGCCGCGTGCGTCACCCGCTCCTGCGCTGTTTGTTTGGGCGCACACTTACCCAAATGATATGAGCTTTATATTGAAATAATAATGGGATGCACTTCAACTGAATATAACTGAGTTTTTCTTAATAATATTTTAATAAAGCAAAACGAATGAAGTAAGGAAGGAGTCACTTTCATCAAATGTTCATAATTTTCTTTATTGTCAGAAGTAATTTTAAAATGTGAAATGAAAATCAACAGTTAAATTAGAGTAACTTGCAGTTATGAACTTTTCAAACGTTCAGCTAAAAGATAAATTGAATATTAATCATCCATCAATCATATATTGTAACTGGCGTGTGCGGCCGCTTGAATCTTAACACGAGCTCATATATGAAGTGAGATAACGTTATTGCTCAATCTAATAACGCCCACTTTTGAAGCAAACGTTTATTTTGGCTGCTTCACTGATGTTAACGTTTTATCTTTAGCTTTTGGTTTACGAACTGTCGAACATATAAACTGAAGAAAATTGGACAAAAATAAAAGTTTAATGAGAAACGTCTTAAAGATATGAGCTAGTTTTAGATCGTGTGAGGTGTGGCATCGGTATGTCGCGCACGTACAAACTTCAGTTTAGATCGAAATTGTTCTTTCTTTATCGTAAAAGTCGAGAGCTTAAAGACATGTTTTATGTCCCACTGTTCATCAGAAAAACTGAAAACTGTATAATGAAAATGAAGGAATAACGTTTGAAATTAATTAGTTAAGGAATCTGTTTTAAGGAAAAGTGGTTTAGAAAAAAAGTCATATTTAATTTTAGCGGTATTTCAATAACTCATTTTTTTATTGCTACTCATCACCACGAGTCTGTTTGGGCCTTTTCTGGACATAGGACTCTCCCAAATTATTTAGGGAGGTAATTTTTAACCGTAATCACCACGCCAGCCACGACGGGTTGGTGATCGCAGTACTACAGCCGATTGTGATAGTTTCCATCGTCGCCTGCACTTCTAGGCAGCCGTTCCTCTCCCCCCGAGATCCGCCTACCTAAATCCTGGCAGGCTGCTTCCTACTGCCAGGGTAACACTTATTTGATGGCGGAGTTTCCTTGCCATGTCGTAAGGCCCACGCACACCAACACTCTCTGACAGCCTTACCGCCTCTGCTTCGGGACTGCTTACTTCGGTTTCCCTTTATTCGCAAGTATCCTACATACTGTAGGATTTGTCACTATCCACCACCTGTGACCCAGTAGGTAGCTGAGGCTCGCCCCTACTAGAATTAGTAAAATGAGATTCTTTTAATCACTTTTCTTTAGAACAAATATGACATCACTCTCTTTTTATTACTATTATTTATATATAGAAATCTTAAATGCTTACAAAAACATTACAAAAACCCATTGACTCATAGATTACTTGCAAAAATCTAATATTATTTGGCTTCAGGCTTCTTTTGTATAGTGAAGGTATTTTTCCTGTTCAGGTGGCCCTTACTCTGACCCAAATTACTTTTTGTTTTATTATTTCTTACATAAATATAAGGAAAAGTCGTAATGGAGCAGGTAAAGAATATGATAAAATGTTACCCGTTTATACATAGGACAGGAAGTGCGAACGAATACTATACAGACAGACCCATTTGTCAAATGTCATGAGATTCCAGTCAGAACTTTGTCTCCGAAAAAGATGAGGTTTGATTTATTTAGCTAGACGTTGCTTAATAATATGTGGCCATAGAAAAAACCTATGTTAACGGCCTCTTTGAGTTTGGGTGTGTTATCCACGAATTGTCTACAGTATACGATTTCACATTAACACAAAAAATACATAAAAATACGTTGAACTTCAAAATATTCTAGCCAATGTAAAGAGGAAGAAAAATATCTGAGTTACTTAACTAGAACTTGTCAGGATAATGAAGATGTTGACCGCTTCATATATCATTTTAATGACAAGGTGATGAGCAATTCTGCTGGCATTAGCATACAATAACACGCACGCACGACTCCGCGCGAGCCTCGCCCCATCCGTCTGTGTGTACGCCGCAGTATA
Organism: Catoptria pinella; assembly: GCA_963556745.1. Classification (NCBI taxonomy): domain Eukaryota; kingdom Metazoa; phylum Arthropoda; class Insecta; order Lepidoptera; family Crambidae; genus Catoptria; species Catoptria pinella. Next base: position 331,165 of record OY750762.1, read on the forward strand.
GGCCGCGAGCACAACAGTGGGAAATTTGAACCAATGGCAGCAATTCACGCGTTTTATTTTGCCAGTGTCAAGTTTTAACAACGATGGTTATCGGACTTATAAATAAGAGCCAATTTCGTTTGCGTAATCGATCTTGTTTATTCCAAATCAATGACCAGCTGTTTGGTAAATTAAATACGAGGTTTAACGAGGCATTTTTTGTTAAAAAAATTGGTTATTTGAGCTTTAAGCCCGTTTAGTGAGTTAATGGTGTTTAAAATCAATGGTGACATTGGCTCTAAGTATTATTAGGTCCAAAATATATAACACAATGTTTTAAACTAGTTAGAATTTTGTGTTGAAGAGCACAGTGCTTTTATATTAATATGTTAAGGCTTTATATTACTGATTATGCAACAACAGACTTAAGTGTAATAATGCTGTAGTAGATATTACATACAAGTTTGACTCTTGTGGATTACAAACCTAGGGGCCAAACACGCTAAGACAATACGATAATACCAAAGGCTTAATCACCTTGTTTTTAATTTTAGATTTAAGAGACGATTTGCGACACGTGACTCTCCGTATTTTAAGTATATTACTAGGCGTCTGTTCCGTAGATCTGTCTGGTTTGGCTCGTGCGATCTGAAATAGATTTTGGCTCGACTAGGCGAGATCCGATGAGCTGGCACATAATCCGAACGTCTATTCTCCGCTTAAACGTTAAGAACTTGTATTTCAGTTGAGTAATTCCTCGCTCTTGGTACATCGCTTAGAAAATGAAAGGCGTAGTGAAGGGAATGTAAATAGTTCCTATATAATAACAAATCTTGGGGTAAGTGAAACCGACTTGAATTCGCGCCTACACATTCGTAAAAGACTTAAATATATTTCTAAAAATAGACAATTCTCATATTTCCAACTCGCTGTGGTTTTAGTACTAACTACTTTTTTCCTAATTTATTATTTCTGTCAAAGCAAAAATAATTAATTGTCCTTTCAGCAGTCGTCCTCACAGAATCTCATAATTAGCTACGGATAGACGAATTCTCATATTTTATTTGTAACCGGGTTGCAAAGACTAATATTAATTATTGTTGGAAACAAGATTAAAAGGGGAATGAACTGCTCTATGTAACTAGTATCGATCGTCGTCAGTTATACATTGATTACGTTTACACCCGACAAGGGCAGCGTCACAATAACACATCTTGTATTTTATTTTATGATTTTTTTTCGAAGATAATAATAATAAAAATAAACTTTTATTAATTGTTTAGAAAACATTACATAAGTTACCGGAGTCCCCTTTTAAGCAAGATGATAACGTCGAACACAGTATTTCTATATTAAGGTTCAATACGAATTTAAATCAACTAAATTAATCAATCAAATCATTTCTTAAAATAAGCGTCTTTTATCTATTGATTCATTAATGCCCGAGCGGACGCAGGCGGCCGGATAACAATGGAATATCTATTGTCTCATTTTCCGGGCGTTGAAGGGTTAAATTGAAACAGATGTATTAGGGACGTACAATTACACATTTTCATATTATGTGTAATATGCCACAGCTCAAAATCTGCTGATGTGATAGATACGCAACATTGCACTTTGTATTATAGATGTTACAGTCTGTGACGTTACGCTAATGCGCTGGCTTGCAGCGAAGAAGTTAAAAGTACTAGAAAATTTCAAAGAAAGTAGCATAATTGGTCAGTGCATTGGGCCGGAATCCCAAGGGTGCGGTTTCGAGTCCCGTCTGAGGTGCTACGGGTGAGTCGATTTTTTCTAGTATTATTTCTAATATTATTTACCTTATTTTAAAAATAGCATTGTGAATGCGAAAAATCTTAATTTAATATTAACGATTCGTTTAGTTACATATTAAAAAAAACTACTGTTTGTTTATTGCCACTTATGATTTGGCATTACGTTTCCTTCATAGTAAATAAAGCGAGGCACACATGTAGGGCGGCCAGCGGCAACATGTGGCGCGGTTAATCACTGGAGGGCAGTAAAACTGCTGGAGGTCACTGACCTATTTATGGGAAATGAGGGAGTGACCATGGCGGGTAGCTTCTTCGCACTTGAAATTATATATTTTTGACAAGAAAAAAATTAATAAAAGAAAATAAAAACCCGCCTGCATCAAAAGACAAGTCAACTAAAAAGATGGAAACAAGATCAAATATTAAAAGCAACATAATAACATGCTGTCAATATTTATATAATAATATACTTTTAAAGGTTACAAATGTTACGGTTAGAGTGTTAAGTAAATAAGTTATTATATTTGGTCGCACGTGTGTGGCCACCCTATCACGTAGGGCACGAGAGCCATAACACTCAGTTTCCACTATAATGTTTAATTTCCTAAAACGTGTGGGCAATTTAGCCAAGCCGTTCTGAACTAGGCCAAACTTAATGGCACCAATCTTTCGCAAACACTTTGAAAGAACCATCTTTTGATTAAATTAAAATGAAGAAAAAATACAATTTACCAATCATATAATGTAATTAATTTAAGATTCAACATTTATGAAAAAAGTTAATTCAATTTAGGCTTAGATTTAGTTATTCACTCACAGAATAGTGGCGCAGTGTGTGTTACATAAAAGGAATTGCGATAATCTGACGCAAATCACCGTTCAATTTACTTGAAACTTAACTTTATTCGTGAATTAACAGTGTCACTGAATGGGATGAAAATCGTCCACTTATCGCGATTGTTTTTATCCAACAAATACAAAACATTTAAAATTAAAATACGCAAACAGTTTATTCAAGATATTCTGCTCTTCTACACTGAAAACTAAAATATGACCATAGTTATAGGTAGCTCGACTTATTTTAAACATGTTTTAAAGAAACAAGGAACTTTCTTTTTTTAAATAGCATCTGCACGTATGAATGAAGGCGTTCTGCTTCACTGGGTAGACCACGAGGTCTCCGTTAAATACGAGGTGAAGGTTCACAGTTTTTGATAGACGACAACAATACGATGCATGCACGTACCTTGGACAGCCGTTACAACGAATTTCGCTTTCGAAGGTTACAGGATCATAAAACTTGTCCTTGTACTGGATTCGATCGACACAGTAAGCAAAAGATGTTCGCGGTCGCGCCGATAGTAGAATGTTGCAGGTGCGCTGTGGCGCGCGCACACCCTCCGGTGTGTTTTTCACAAGTACCGGCGCACATAACACTTTTCTCAATGTTGCCATAGGAAAACAGAAACTCCGATACAAAAATATTTAATGTATAAAACATTACGATTTACGAATTAATGATAATAAAACTACGATAGCGAAACACTTTAGCAGCACCCTTCTTATTTTGATATTTTTTAAATAAAAACTTTTGTATGCTCTTAGATAGTTACATTATTAGTTACCTTCCTCTATGAATGAACTTGATACCTTCTTCAGGAATTCAAAATGTAAGTTAAACAAAAAGTATTATTTCAATACAGTTGTTCGAAAATGTGTACTTTCGATGACAGTACAGCAGCGTGCGGAAAGTTGATTTTACCGCACTATTTATCACAATATATACATACTGTCTAATAAGATTACCTATAAGCAAAGAGTTTCTGTAATGAGAATTAAAAGGTGTCGAGTTTAAACGTACAAAATTAGGGGAATAAATGAAATGAAGCAATGAATTGTTTTAATTATTGTCAATAAAAATGTCTCTTTGACTATTTTGTTTTTTAAACTTAGTAGTATAAGGCTGAATGGTTTGAAGGTCTTTGCCTTTCTTTACACTGAAAACAAACTTTTTGCATGCGTGTGTACAAAAAGGCGCCATTTACATAAAAAAATGTGGTGAGAAAATGATCTGGTGACGAGTCGATTGTTTTTAATATATTATTTAGTATTATATATCTTTCATCAAAGCCCGAGCGGCCGGATGCGGCCGGACAACAATAGAATATCTATTATCTCATTTTCCGGGCCTTGAAGGGTTAAACATATTTATTAATGTTTAGTCTGGACAAAATGTCATTACCACAAATAGGCTTCTTATACAAAATATAATTTCAATCTCAATTGTCGTGTTCCAATTTCGCCGAACTAGCCTGAAGCCAGACTTGCTGGGCGCCGCCCAGCGTCACGCGTCACGCGCCGCGCCGCAGATTGCAGGGCGGCTGAAGTTGTGTATTATTTCCTCTCTTTGTCATTCGATGCTCTAATTTTTGTCACCATTGTGTTTGTTCAGTGGTCTGATTACTGTTAGTTAGGCTTTTTTCCATTTCACAATAGACGAAGCTCAATTAATTCCTAAAGATTAATTCAAAAAATATTAATTAAAAGAACTAAATAAAAAGTCATTGTTAAATTAATGGTTTCTCAAGTTATTCGCCTGATTAGACCAAACCACACTTTTATATTAAGATAAATAATATTAGAAAAAATACTAGAAAAAATCGACTCACCCGTAGCACCTCAGACGGGACTCGAACCCGCACCCTTGGGATTCCGGCCCAATGCACTGACCAATTATGCTACCGAGTCGCTAGTGGGAGCGGCGAAATTTTCTAGTACTTTTAACTTCTTCGCTGCAAGCCAGCGCAATTTCATCAATGTGAGGAATTACCCCATACATTCGAAAGAAACATCTTTCCAGATGTTTATATTAATATACGCATATCAAACAATTGTTAAAAGCCCTACAACTACAATTTCTTGGTAAATTGTTACTATAATTTTAAAATTTCTGAAAACTTATTTAAAATTGGTTTAACTTTTCCATTCTGTATTGCGAACGAAAAAACGAAAATTAATTAAACAAAATCGGGATACGTAAAAACATTTTATTTCTATGACATTTAAATAAATCATGTTGAGTCCGAGACTTTATAGTTGTTTGTAGTACGAGACTCAGGTTAGTTAAATTAAAGTTGAAAGTTATCCTTTCTTATTCATTGCACATTTCTTGCAAGATTTGATTATATTGTATAAGGATTTAACATTGTAAAAGTTGCAATTAGTTTTCTAGATTTAGTTTGCATCGAAGCAATAGCCTGTTGTAATATTTTTTTCTAATAATGTTAAATACTTTTTCACTTACTTCATTAATCGGTGTAAAATTAAACAAAATAGACTAATTAAAAACACTTACATGTAATTTTATTATTTACAGCGTACGAGTATGTACGAATATATACGAGTATTACTGGCATTTCACTTAAAGTAAACCCAAAACCTTCTGGTTTGAGATTAATAGTAGCAGTATACAAAACGTTGTGTGTAGTGAAATAGTCACTTAAGTTTAGTGAATCCCGGGATTCCCGGGCACGATATGGGGGAATAAGAATAATTAGTCATCGTCCCCTTCCCGGAGAGCCGGGAGGCTGCGCGCCCATTATAAACCTATTATGCGGACGTAGGTGGCGCTTGTGCACACTGCAAGATATACCTACAAAAAATTTACTTAAGACATAAGTTAAACTAAGAAATTACTAATAACTGTACACCTAACAGAAGTAAAAATCGACATAGGGAACTTGGGTTTTACAGGTGTACCTAGGCAGGTTTTCTGCCTGCCTTTGTTTGGTACGACAAATGTTTCATTTTATTAGACTACCAATGGCGACTGACGTCACTGGCGACTGTGCCATGGCATCCAGTCCAAGTGAAGTACGTATCGCTCTTAGATATTTATCGATTTCTATCAGATCTTTACATGCATTTTACAGATGTACCTTCTTATTACTTTAAGTTCACATAAAGCATGGGTTTGTTATATCTACTCATAGGTGGATAATAATCTCAATAGCATCGCTTAGCTCCGCATTGAGTGGGCGCAGGGTTTAAAGGCATAAATCATATTCATTCAATTAACGAACCTTTCTGCTATTAGTTATTGTTGTTGGAGTTTGTGTTGGCATATAAATCATGATGAAATAGGTAAGAATAGAAATAAGATACATATTTAATTTTATGTAATTATAATTTATATTTAATTTATAAATTGAAGAACAAATTCAGGTAAATACACATTGAATACAATAAACGTTTTGAGTATTGAGTACTTATTGCAAAAAATCAGATGGGTATAACATTTTTGTAAATATATTTTTGACCTAAAGTGTCTAAAACATTTTCTGTAAGTAATAATTTCTTGTACCTCATACGATTTTGAAAACCCATGAAATAATTTCCAAAAATTATAACCTGAACAAGAAGCAACTAGGACTAATACCTACTCTAGCTAAGTTACGGAGACAATGTTTGTAAACATACCAGTCTTATTTATAATAGTATAGCAATAGCATAACAAAGTATAATAAAAAAATAAGTTTTTTCTTTTAAATACTTATTTGCATTCCATTGAAAACTTAATATTGTGTTATTTAAAATTGAAATTTAAAATACAAGAATGCAAAATGCATAATGTTTTGTTCACAAATATTCTTTCCGTAATTGGCTGAAGTGTAGGACTATTTATTTGAAATGCGATTTGAATATAATGCTATGAAAGGATTACGTTCCCTCCATCTAATGAAACCAGAGGACACACGCTAAAGTTAACCGGTCGGCAGTACGTATACATACATTAATCTTGGCACAGACAGCCCGGATGACCCGGGCCTGACCCGGTTAATACTAAGTTTGTACAGGCCTTCATTAAATACTACTGATCAAAAGCTGATGTTAATGACAATATGATATTATCAATTATTTATTAAGTGGTTAGAAACGAAAAGTAAAAAGTATAGCAATAGAAATTTTAACAGATCAAGGTCCGAAGGTCCAGGAATAACCCCAGAGTTTATAAAGTCTGAAATGCCATGGAAACTTAAAATTGTCCTTACCAAGTCTTGCTTAGCATAATTTGATAAAATCAACTTATGGTTATCCCTTTTCTATATATTAAATTCAAGGTCCTGACTGACTGACTAATATATCAACGCAAAGCCCAAACCACTGGACCCAGAGACTTGAAATTTTGTACATAGATACTTTATACAGTGTAGACATCCACAAAGGATTTTTGGAAATTCCACCCCTAATTACCGTGCCTAAGGGGGTAAAATAGGGGATAAAAGTTTGTATGAAAGTCCGTCAGTTTTTAAGTAAGAATCTTATAATTTTGTTTATAGGCTAACAATTAAAAATAAATATTGACATGTCACAGCGTTTTTGATGTTATACCTGAAAGGGTGAAAAGAGGGATGAAAATCTCTCATTTTCAAAGTTAAAATCTCTAAATTTATTATTTAGGCTTATGGTTGAAAACTTTAACAATAACACATTTTTCGTAATTTTCTGAAAATCAACCCCTTGTGTAATTGGAGTTAATAAACCTAATCGATATGGATGTCGTTATTGAGGTTTTATGGGTGTTGATTGCAAAAATAGCATTTATGTTTAAGTCCATGTTGGACTTAAAATTTAATAAATGAACAAATCCCTATAGGGTTGAAATGGGGTTCAAAATTTGTTTGGGAAATATGTGAAATATACATTTCTATTTGAAACTTTGTACATTAGAACTCTTTAGTGGTGAAACAGTGTTCCAGAGGTGGAATAGATACTCATATCTCTGCCTGGACTCAATGAATATTACAAACTGGCTTTAGCCCGCGACTTCATCCGACGAAGTCGCGGGCGGAAGCTAGTATAAGATAACGTTTGGTGCAGATAGCTACAATCAGATGTAGCCCTCTTTAATGGTTTCAGCTAATCTATGGACATCACACATCATGCACTTATCGTGACACTCGACGATAGGGCTGCTAACTTTATAGTTTTTCAAATATTATTAAGGATATACTTGACGTTACCCTTAGTAGATACTTAGTTTGTACTTATATAGGATGGTATGCCTAATGTCATGAGTTTTTTGTTGGAATTAAAAGATTTAGTTTTTGACTGACCTTATATGTTGCTAATACCTCAATGTTTATTCATGTAATTTTGTTAAGACAGTGTTTTAAAATGGTATGAAATTCAATTTTTAAGTTAATTATGTTGGATACCCAATTCCTCAGCAACTTATAGCAGATACAGCGTGTTTGGGCTCAATCAAATGGTCTCAATGAATAGGTGTCATATAATCATCGAGGCTCCATCGCGGAAAATGTATTTTTAACCGATTTTAAAAATAGGAGGAGGTTCTATGTTCGTCTGTTCATATGTTTTATGTACACCTATTACAGTTAGAGGATGTCGGCTAGCAAGATTCTATTGCAATTTTGTATTTCGTCCCGAAAAGTATATACCTAAATGACGGAATAGAGTGTTGATTGTAGTGGGTCTACTAGTAATTTTAAATGAACCCCGACACAAAAAACCCTCTAAAAATTAAAAAATTTGAATGTGTTGATTTGCTCTTCTACTTACTTTAATATTTGTACCTAGTAATATTTTAAGTAGTTGTTGGGGTACTGCAGTAATCAGATTTAGCAGCGCTCAGCGACAATAACTTTTTTGCTTAGCGGTCGCCCGACGTAACGGCCCAGATTAAAATATTCCTAGATACAAAGGTTTAGTTTTTTTGTGTCGGGGTCATTTAAATTTTTAATTCAATTTTTACTTTAAGGATCCGATGTTTAATTATAGTTGTCATCCCTAATAGTAGGTAACTAATGTGATCGATCGCGCGATAGTGCGCGAGCGGCTGCGAGCGGCGACCTATCGCGTGCGCGCCGCCATTACTGCGTTTAAATGCATTACCGCACCACCACCGTTTTGTTCACCTTTCTATTATTCTTGTGCAACGTTCTTATCGCGAGGGAGCCACTAATGTCATAATTTCATGACGGTTATTGCTTTCGTGCATTTCCGTTGATTTGTTGTAATAATAAGGTTTTTTTTGAGAGTATAAAATAAAAAGTTGTAATAATAAAAAGCATAAAAAGAAATATACTACGAGTAATTATAAGATGTTTACTTGTATTGCCCAAATTGGCAAAACAAGTAATTATTATTTAATATTGATAATATTATGAAATTGATAAGCTTTCATCACGTTCACGTATATTTATCTGTTATAATTATACATTTATATTAGCGTTTAAACGAGAACAAAGCTAACCATTTCAAAAGAAGGGATTATTTATAAAGTTCAATGGCATTAAGTACCATTTTTAAGTGAATAAATAAACATACAACAGAAAGCAGCTTGATAAATGACACTTTTATGCAAATTTAGAACTTGCGGTGAAGTACAGTGTTTCTACCTTTAAACAAGTTTTTGCGATAAATTTTCTATCAGCATTGCAACAAGCGCTTAAAACGAAATGTTGGAATTGAAAATGTTTTCTATTTAAATCATTGTATATATTTTATTTTCATTTCAACTGCAAACCTTTCGTGACAAGAGTCCATTATTACTAATATATTCACTTATTTGTACAAATACACGTTCTTGACAAATTAGAGTTTTTTTATGAAAATTAATGGCTTTGTTTATTGTTAGCAACATACTATTTCTTCGAATGCATTATTAGAAAGATTTTGAAATTTTCCTCACAATTTGAGTGTCGCTCTAAATGCAAAATGTACCGTAAACATAATATGCTCTACAAGATGTACTTGAGACCAACTTTTTTAAATCTGACATTGGCAAAGGCACAATTTTGACATGAATACTAATATACGATACCAGTAGATTTGTTTCAGACAAAATTTCATTGCTAATACATAGTTTGGTTTAATACTCTAAAGACGTTGCCATTCCCGAGCCAACGATACCTTAATCGGCAGTAGTTCGTCTTTTTTAAGCATGACTAAGTTTTCCAATAAACCTGCGATATTTTTCCCGATCCCGTGAGTGCTAGTTTTATCGTATTATACGCAGACATCCCGGCTTTAAGTTCGTAAACAGCTTAACGGCGAGTTGCAAATAAACTGTTATGGCTTCATAAATGAAAGTTATGCATAACTGTGCACTAGCAGGACGACCGACGTAGTTTGCAATGCTAAACGGACAGCTGTACTGGCTGTCGGAAACTGTACTCGAATCGGTTGTTACCATGGAAGAAAATGTGCAACAGAATATTCTTACTTTGTAATTTTTTTTAACTTTAATGATGGGTACCTGAAATATTTAGGTACCACACTAAATACATATTATAAAGTAATGTAAGCGCTTGTCATATCACTTTATCTGGGCTCCAGAAAAAGATAACCCAGAGTTAAAATAGAGTATGGTTTTGAAATAAGAGTTCATAACAAGATTGTTGTAAGGTTCTCAACCCTGTGTTACGCAATAAGGGTTAGTGGTTAATGCGCGCGTGCCTTACTTCGCATAGTAGTTGTAAACATCGCACAGCACTCGTGCGCGCAGTAACGGGTGGTGTTAATTTGCCTGATGAAGCGCGATAGCCGCAGCCCGCCGCCGCCCGCCACCGCTCACTAGCGCCCTCCAATTAACCAGCCGTAGTCATTAACTGTAGGGGGATTGAACACCTTCTCATTTGTAACACTATTCTATTTGCTTTTCTTAAGATTCTTTATTGTCAGGAAAATAAAATAAATAAGGAAAGATTTTTCCAATAATATACTAGAAAAAATATATAAATATTATTTAGTATTATTAATTAATAATATATATATTATTTAGTATTATTTTGATAGTGTTATGAAAATGCTACATGCCCAATTTAATTCAAAACTGACATTATTATTGAAGCGTCGAAGAATAAACGAAGTAAAATATGTTATAAATGTTCCTTTGAACCTATTTCTTCCAATGTAATATATTTTAAATCATTAAGAAGCGTTTGTTCATTATAATTATAACAACCGGCACTTTTGTAATTGTTTTAATTCATTTAATTATAATTAGGTACTGTTTTTTTCCATAAATATATTATTATTAAACCTGCCATAACATAATATTAGACAAATACTAAATAATATACTAGAAAAAATAGGACTCGCACCAGATCATGTTCTCGGACGGGAATCGAACCCGCGACCTTTGGATATCCGGTCCAATGCTCTGACCGCTGAGCTACGGAGTCACTATTTTTTTCTCTAGTATATTATTTAGTATTATATAAAATAGCATTGTGAATGCTTAAATCTCAAAATTTAAAAAGTAATATTAGATAGTTAAATTACATGGGCTAGGCTTATTGCAATGTGTATTTTTCTCATACTAATCTGCAAAACAATCGAATTATTCAACTAGGTTTTTATTTCAGGAAAACGATTTGGTACTGCTATGCTTGTTGCTAACACTCTGTAAGAATAATAACACAGTTGGCGTAGTAATTCGCCATTTTTTTCCAACACGAGCGGGAATTTATTATAATGCACACCAGTAAATAGCGGTATAGTGATAAGAGATAATTTATTAAAAGGTAAAGTAATAAATCAGCGGTTGGTTTAGTACACGGCGATGCGTGACAAACGACAAACGACGCTCGCGTCCTCTGGCTGAAAGTTTGTTGTGCTTTTTCATAAGGTATAGCTTAAAATACCAACACCCATATTCACAAATATTACTATGAGGTCTCACAGTGGCCGCGAATGCACAGCGTCCCAACTACCAATCACACGTAACACTAATAAACGAATCACGGAGCAGGGGGGCAGAACACAGATCGTTCGCATAGGCAAGAGCGATTTGAGTATTGTTCTTGAATATGAATACGTGAATAATCCAATTTTATAATTACAACAAATTATACCAAATTGTATTAATAATGGCCAAATATTTAATATCCGGATGCTGCGGGACCTAATGAGTGCTCATACTACTGTTTATTAGTTTCATATGCAGGTGGCAACACTGATAGGCCGGGATGCGACGGGAATTATATTAACACAAGCTATAACCAAACTATAAAGATTGAATTGGACTGATTTTGATTGATTAGAAATATTTATGTACTTTGACAATATTATAGCCCTCTTCTTACAAGCGTTATTTTTCATCATCATTATACTAATATCATGTAAATATCTAGCAAGTTTAAAATATACGTATTGTTCTAATCTTTAAACATTAATACAATCCGTGACCAATGCCTGATATTATGACGATAAATATTATATTTTGAACAGTTTGTGATGCTATACTTTGTCACTATTCGTTAGAATTTTTATGAGTGATGGTTTACCAAATTGCATAAACAAAATAATCGATAAAGTTGATTAATCTAATCAGTCTCATACCACTCGTTCCTCGTTAGTCTATTCCATAACCTAGGAATAGCTTTTAATTAGTTGTGACACAATGGACAAACCAGTTTGACCAGGGTCTATATTAGAATCCATAATTGAAAACGCCCAAACATTCAATCACATAATCATTGAAATCCATATTTTTAAAAGTATAAATTGAAAAAGAATATATTTATTATGGATAAAGTAATTATGCATAACGGTTAAAAAACATAAAATTAACACATATAATTTTAATACTACTCATAATAGTTAAAACCCATACCGGATCACAAAATTTCACGAGTATCGGTTGAGAAATGCGACCTGTAGAGGAGAACAGCCGGAAAAACAGACATCCGAAAGAATTTTTGCTCCAGCTGAAACGGAAACGAAAGATTTAATATTTATGCTAAATAATGGTACCAATATTTTTTAAATTTAAATTAAACATTCTTATTGTTATGTGAATATTAACGTTATGTCAAGTCTGTTATGGATTTTCAGAATAGGATGTTATGCTATTTAAGGGGCACCCATTTGACCATTCATTGGAGCGACAGATGTGCAAAACATACCAATTATCAAATATTGAGTTCCCAAATCCGTCAATGGCATATCAATTATTTGCGTCTGTTCTGTATAATTTTCAGTTCGTTTTTAATTAAATATTGTGTTCCATTGCAATGCAAACGCCTGTTATGAGTTTCTCCCCGGGGAAGCTTTTCTAGTTAGCGAGTTAAAATAACCTTCACCTATTTTGCGTGATATGCATTTAAATTTTATTCACAACGAACAAATGAATTAAAAATGATTTCAGTAGTAATCCTTTCAATTAAATCAAAGTTATAATTTAAACTCATCATCATCTGCCTGCCCTAATCCCATTTCATTTGTAGAGCGTACTTCTCTTCCATTCTTCCCTGTCACGCATTCTCTCTCTCTCCAACCATCGGCATGCATGTACACTTCACTCTTTAAACAACATGCCTACCATCCCTTTTCATAATATGTTCATACCAAGTCAGAATTTTTTAGATATTTTTTTTAGGTATTTTGTTAAGTTTTAAATTTACTCAAGTATATATTTTTACCAAAGGTAATCTGATCGACGGATCGATTTTTTTCATTTTGTCCCGAGATAAGGTTATACAAGGTGATTAAATTTAGATTTTTCGCATTCACAATGCTATTTTTATATTAAGATAAATAATATTAGAAAAAATACTAGAAAGTCCCGTCTGAGGTGCTACGGGTGAGTCGATTTTTTCTAATGTTATACAAGGTGTCCCAGAACTTTGCCACACGAATGGAAAGCACCTTAAATATTGAAGGTAGGAAAATTTACTCAAAGAAGACTTAATTTTTATTTAAAAAATAATTGGAACTGCATTAAAAGATTTTTGAAAAATGAAATTTAGCATTTAAATTTTAGCATTTAACCTTAAATGAAATTTAGCATTTAAATTTTAATTGTTTACGTATTGTATCGCATGGGATTTATTAAATCTTTGAATGCAGTTCCAATTATTTTTGAAAACAATATGAAGTCTTCTTTTTGAATTGCGCTATGATATATATATATAATAAAAAAAAGGATTCATATCCCATACTGTCGAACGCATAAACATTTCAGCACTACGTCTAGTTCAAAGAAAATTGGGAAATCAGTTGGCAGAAGAGCAACACCGGGTATCTCGCATTTTCCAATTTGAAATCGAAGAAAATCGGCGAACCGAGACATCTGGCGGCGCTGATAACGGTCATTGCCAATAACCTCATGTATACGCTGTATCGGAAACGCGTAAACGGAATGGCGTTTGGCACTCTGGCACTGTGCCGCGACGCCAAATTGAATAACGATTAGTGATACTCCTCTTGGAGTGATTCATTACGTCGGCGTCAGCTTGATGGAGCGTAATTGGCTGCGATATCGCGTTACATGCTTGTGAGGAGAACGTTTGGGGGATTCATTATCATAACGCTTTTAGCACGAATTCATGAGTTATTCAAATTTATTTTCTGTTTGGTACTCAGCTACTACAAATAGCTCGCAGTTCGCAAAAATCTTCCTTGGAAGAATATAAATTGCCAATAAAACATTATTGATTGCATTTAGTCCTGTTTTTATTGTCTATGTAATGTTCAATATCTTTTGATAACATGCTATAGTTCCAGGTATTTTTAGTCCTGCCCTTTATTGCATTTTTGTTTATGTTACAGTACACGTGAGGAACGCCAAACAATACCCAAGACGAAAATTGTCTTGTGTTATTAAGTCGTATAGTACTCGGCGGTACATTTTGTTATAAGGAAGCAATAATATCGTCTAACGAACCTCCCGTAGCCTCCTTTCAGGAAACATAGCCAGACACCAACTTGGTAATAGTCACGAAATAGTGATAATAACGCAACAGGAAATTTCTTGTAATGGAAAAGCGTAGATAATGTACTGTTGGCCATCGAAATGAACACGAACAATAAGAGATCTAGAAAAGAAAATAATAAGAAAACGATATTCAGTAGAAATAATTATTATTAATTAGTATTATATAGAAATAATTGTTATAGAAAAGTAAACGCAGTAGTAAACAATTTATCGACCGAATAATTATCCCAACATTCAACGCCGTATGGATTTTATTGTATCAGTAAGAGGCTAACGAAGTAATTAGGTGTTTAAATAGTATAGAGCGATTCTCCAAATGTCGAGGAGAATTCTATCCTTGTACAATTTCAGAACGATCCAAATACTCGAGGACATGAAAACGCAGCGAATGAAACAAAGCAATCGATATATTATTCGTAATTATGCATGCATATGCATCGATATTTCAAAGCGGACGTACATTGATAGAGGGCCCCTGTGAGACGAACTCACATTTGTTTTTGATCTGCTGCAAAATGATCTGCTACGGGAGGTTGGCAAATCATTTTGTTTATTGACTTGTTTAAGGTTAAACGCCAGAACTATTTTTAAAAAGTATCAGGAACTGTAGAACTCAGCCGCATGCGAGAAGAACTCTCATTTAATTTTTGATCTGCTGGATAATATTCTGCTAAGTTCACTGACATCCCGAATTCACTATAAAGTTGTCTCTCTCTACTCTACAACTTTATAGTGAATTGCCACTTGCCGTTAAATCCCTTTTGTTTCAAACAAATTCAATTCAGGAACACGGTTTCGTTCGATTAAATATATTTTTTTCGTTTTCCTCACTGCAGTGGCGTTGGAAACACCGAGTGTTCAGACGAAATGCGTTCGAATTCAATTAAACAGTACATGACAGGTGCGCTTCATGTATTGCGTTAAAATGTTGCTGTGAAAAAAGCGGTCGATTTATTCAAATAGATATTTTAATTGATGGAATAGAACGAAGTCTAATCTCAAGTTCACAAATGGCTGGCAAAAATAAAATAAAACCATCAACACTGATTTTGATAAAACGTTTTGGCAACAGAATATTATAATAGCGCACTTCTATTTTTACTGTGTCGATACTGTTGACTTATAGGAATACAATATTCATATGGCTGACAGTTTTCTTATCCCAATTCAATAAGTATTTGCTTTTCCTCGCTATTATGAGAAGATCAAACGATATCAAAAGGAAGACATATTTTTTATCTACGTTTTTTACACCGTTACCGGTCTCGGAGGAGGAATAATGATCTAATAAACTATTCCGCACCGGCGATACTCCAAATTGTGGACGCCATATTGTTACTCCCGAAAAAAATGTGTTTATCTTCGCTCCGAAAAGAGATTACAATTCAAAAATACTATCACAAAAAATCTTAGATACGACCACAGATTTTTTAACACTTAGTAGGAATTTGAACAAAATTTAACATTATTAAAGATTAAATTAAATTTGACTACGACATTTTGCTGCACAACTTATCGTGACAGTAACACACGCGTAAAGTTATCTTCAAACACTGAGAAAATATTTATCTTTCCTTTAGACGCCGATCAATAGAAATATTGACTAAATCATAATAGTATTTTTTTATTTCAGGCAGAGCCCATATTAGTAACAATTTACCATTATAACTAGGGTTAGTAAATTACAATAAAAAATATTAAGAAATTGCACGTTATTCCAATTCAAATTCATACCAATTTAGATAAATTTAAATCACATTTTTACAATATTATTATTAATTATTAAGTTACTATCCATTTAAATTTTAATATTGTGTGATTCTGTACCCACCGTTGTAATAATGGCATATCCCACGTATATCATTAAATACGTTCAAGGGGGTAACTCTCACTAACCTCCTAAAATTGCAATAGTTACATCCCTTAATCGCTGTATAGCAAATAAAAGATTTGATAGCCATTCAGAAAACTGGCAAGTTTTAAGAGGTTTTAATACGGGGGCAGGATACTGATAATGCTGCCAAGCAAACGACTCAGCACAGAGGCGCACTGGTTTCTCATTATCGCACTAAAACTGTCGATTCGAGCTTCTGCAAACATATTGGCAGCCCTCAAAACACAAAAAAACTATAATTCGACAACCACCATCGACAACATCGTCAAAATATAATTTGTTTCCGTCATGCATGACTAAATATTGATAACAAAAGAGTGACATGACAACAGACATTTAGAATGGCCATCTGCGCATCGTCCGTTCATGGAACGTCCATTTCCGTCCATAGGACATCCATTGAGCGCGGCGTAGTTTGCAGTTTCATATTTAGAAGCCATTTGTCAGGAAGCGTTGCGACTGTGATTGAGTTCAAGGGAATATGGACGCCACGAGTCATGACCCGCCGCCATGTTTTATATACGAAGCAGGCTTTGTATAGAAAACGGATTTTTATAATCTGACTAGTTTATCTATGTAATTCCGGATTATTGCGATTGAAAGCCTATTGAGGTTTAGAAATCTGATTATTACCGGTTGTACTAAAATTGTGAGAAAGGTAAGTTTTTTTACATTATACATTGAATCCATCGTGACCATCGTTGTATGATTGTGAAACTCTTGTTCATTGGTCCTTCCAATCACACACAGGGAAGATAGTGCGAAGGATTTTCCCTCACCGACTGTTCACAACATTTTTAGGATTATTACAATTTTCTGGGAATTTTCAGTAAAATCATAATGTCGGGCTGAAGCTTGTCTGAAATATTATAATTATGATTCTATAATCATAATTATAATATTTCAGACAAGCTTCAGCCCCACATTATGATAAATTTGTTGATGATTGTGTTTGAACATCTATATGTTCAAACACAATCATCCGGAATTTTAGAATTTTCCTAGTATGCTTATAAAATTCCGGTTTCTACAATAATCCTGCGACATATACAAACGGTTTATTTCGTTGTGCTCCTCTTCGTTTTATTTACAAACCTTATTTAGGGGTACGTGATTTGAATACATTACAACTATTTTCAGTACCTACATTAGCTATGTAGGTACTGATGTTAGAACATGCCAGTCAGTAGGTACATTATTATTCTACATAAGAATCTTATTTTTGGAAAGACAATAATACTGAGGTAGTTCTTTGAAGTAAGTATGTTATTTTATTAGAAAGTATTTTACTAGTTTAATATTACGTTAGCAGAATTTGATACTAAAGACTTATATTTGCTTTTTCTAAATTGGCTGTAATATTGTTACCAAGGGTTTTCTGTTACTTAAAAAGTGGAGTGTGGCACATATATGTTGTAATTTATAATGAATGTTTTCTTTTACACTCTGAACGAAAACATAATTTTCACTTCCCATGATCGTAAAGTTCGTCTTTATGTTGGGTATAGGTTGCATAAAATCGCTTTTCATGCTCTAGTGCATAAAGTAAAATCTTCGTCTAAGTCTCAGACTCTAAAACAAAGGTCGTCAGGTAAATAGCCACACACGCAATTAAATTTCTTTAAATAAACTTGTTATTTAATTCTGTTTCTTAATTTTTATACATAATCCATGTTATAATACTGAATTAATTAAACTAGGCAATATTAATGAGTTTTCTGAGAAATAAGTATTTCGAGAGCATTATGGACAACGATCTACTTATGCCAAGTCACTGTGCTGCCACTGCCACGTATAAAAAATAGAAAAGAAGTATATTGGTGGGTAGACCTTATTTTTTATTTGTGTTACAATTTGAAATTGTTTTACAATATTTAATTTCCTCATAATCGAAGTGAAAAGCAGAGTGTATAGCTCGTACATAAAACCCATCGAGTGCGTTTTATGCACTTGTCCTTTTTATCATTTATTTTGTTAGCGGTTCATCAATATTTTATTATGTTACTAACAGTATTTGTCAAAAAGCTTTCCTATCGAAATATTACTATAGACATCATCCATCATTATTTATTCATCATAAATATTTTTTGAGAACAGGAAAAAATCGTCTTCCTGTTGTTTGTCATCAAACTTTTCTCATATCCATCTTGACCTAGTTACAAAAGTAAACAGTAGAAATTTGCATATTTTGGTTCGCGTACAAAAATATTTGCAGTTTTTTTGTATAGCTTGAGGAGGATTCCTTGAAATTGAAATTGTGTGAGCAGGTTCAATAATTACATAGTATAGTACAGTAACAGTATCCTAACCTAACCTAACCTACCAAACAGCACAAAGTACTGCTTTCCAATAGTAGAGTCAACTTCGCGGCGACATCTATTAGATAAATTTTTAAACAACATACAATTTGAGCGAGATATACAGCGCACTGAGCCACTAGTATAATACAGTAACAGGGTGCTATACAATAATAGTGAGAGCTTACTCTCCACAGAGGAGGCCCAAGTCGAGTGCAGTATTCGCAGGGCGCCGCGCAAACAGCCCCCGTCTCAATCCGGCCGGCAAACATGCGGATGCCGCGCCCTCCACCGGCCGACAGTAATGCTCTTTTAAACTAGTTTTGCTCTAGTCACCGTTCTTGTTCGATTCGTCGTTTGTTTGTTAGGCTGAGTAAAGCCTAGTTTGAATTACTTTAGTAGAGTAAAGGCCATTGCTTGATTACTTTTATTATTTAATTTATCTTTAGTTATTTTAATCATCAAATAATGAACTTATACTAATTACTATTTCATTAAATAACCAGATAAACAATGCTTCACAGTCTTCATTATTCAATTTTATGAATCTGCAATCGTGGCGAGTTGTAAATACCATGCTTTAGATAAAGTATGAATTACGACATTGAATGTAGAAAATGGTACAAAAGTTTAATTGAAATATTAAAATTAAATTCAATACCTGTTGAATAATGTTATAAGATAGATGTAGAGTACCTACATTTAAGTCAGCACTTTTAAATAGCCATGACAGGTCAGATCCCCTGGCATGACCACAGAAACGCGAAAACACCAACAGAGTGCCTACTCTTTGAATGTAAACTATGTTAATTATTGTGATGGAACATTTTTCATACGTCACTTTAAATGCTGACCTCATTTTTCAATATTGACGAGTCTGTATAAAATATACAGGGAGATAAAAGCAGCCCTTGACGAATTTCATGCCGGTTCTTCTCGTTACAAGGTCTCCCACTTAGGGTTTGCGACCGATGGCGTAGCTTCTTTGAATTTGGAATTTGGAATAAATGACTGAAATTTGGAATTTACTCCAAAAATCGAACTACAACGACGACATTAGTTCCGATTCGTGACATTATTAGCTCAGGATTAAGGTACCTATGAAATAAAATATCTAAATCGAACTACAAATATCCCAATATTGTGATTCTTCTTCGTAGTGAATCAGCCCTTAGCTTAAAGAAAATAGCTTTGGCTTCAAATCTATCTTCTATCTTTACGTATGGAAACTATCGTGTTTACACTGAACTCGATCAGATTTGCTACTGAAAGGCACCGATAAGGTAGAGCCATTTGAATTTCAATGAAAGAAATAGATCATCGTTGTTTACTAGAGCACGTGCGATAGGGATGGGATACGCGGGCTAGTCTTATTATTATAAGTACGATATATATACTAAATTACAGTGTAAATATCACGAAATCGGTGTGTATTTATAATTGTATGTCTTTAATTTTATTTAAATCTACCACCCACGCTTAGATAAAATAATTTCAGTCAAGCTTTTCTCGTCAAAAAGTTGTACTTTAACACATTGAGCGTTAAGCTTAGACTTTGTGTTGCGACATTGCTTTCTTAAGACTTTTTGTTATTGTTGACTTTTTTTTTTTTTAAATGTACGGAATAGGTATTTTTCATAAAATCTTTCCACTCAACGAAGACGCTCGGTGTTATGGCGGCATATCAAATCGGCGGTACGGAGAACGTCCAAGCTGCTTGTGCAGCATTACTAGCGATTATAAAATGTGTGGTATTCACGTGAGGTGAGATCACTTAGCGGTGGTGCCTTTGGTAACTTTATATTATTTACTTTGATAGATCCACGACACTGTAACTAGCTACAACATGCATCATGTATCCGTCGTTTTCCGAAATCTGCCTTGTGCCACATCACTAGCGCATTCAAATAGCGCGGGTCACATTAGACTACAAAATGTGTCGTATTGAGAGCGTGTCCTCACTTAGCGGTTTATATTCATAGATTCAGAGACGGCGGGTGACAGCGCCAACGCAATACTATACCGCTCCGTACGCGGAGTTGCCACTCAATACCATAGTTTGATTTTTCCATTATTAGGGAGTTTACAGACGCTTCGCCGATCCTCACCGATACGCGCTCATACGCGGCGCAAGCTGTCGCTGAGTGACTGACTCCTTAAAATAAACTTTCATCGAAAAATTATTTTGCGGAAATTGTTTTCCACACAGTCTTCTTATGCATGGATAAGGAGGATGGCCAACATCTAACCCACTACTAAATAATATACTAGAAAAAATAGGACTCGCACCAGATCATGTTCTCGGACGGGAATCGAACCCGCGACCTTTGGATATCCGGTCCAATGCTCTGACCGCTGAGCTACCGAGTCACTAGTGGGAACGTCGAATTTCTTCTAGTATATCAACTCTTACGCTGCAAGCCAGCGCCTTTCTAGTATATTATTTAGTATTGTATAAAAATAGCATTGTGAATGCTTAAATCTCAAAATTTAAAAAAAAAAATCTAACCCACTACTGGGCCTGATTCGGATTGGTGGATGTTAACGGCTCCACATGCAGCCAGGACCTACGGCTAAACGTGCATTTCAAAGCACGGAGGAGCACGAGATATTAAATTTATGATCAATCACCCATCCCTTGACCAACTCTTGCGAAAGTTGCTTGACTGCCGCAATTACAGCGCAAATGTTGTAACCCACTGCACCATTGAGCTCCTCATGCAGACAGTAATTTAAGAAAGATGAATATTTTATTATTACTTTATTGGGCTATTCTGTGGCACGTGTCGTCGAAGCAAATGTTAAAGAAATGATAAAACTGATAACAAAGATAACTGACGTAAACCGATCAGACGGTCGCAGTCGAAGCGATATGCATTTCAGATTCATAGAATGGATCACTCTTTAAGATAAGTTCAAATGATTTAGAGGCACAAAACAATGTTATCTGTTTCATCTCAATCTCATCTGAAGCACTGATCAATCACATGGTAATCTAACTGCTAGTACTATCTAAGTATATTTATTTGAATTGGAAAGATTGATTGATTACAGTAAATCAAACAAAATAGCAAAATCAGTGATGTTTTGAACAGGTACATCAACATATGCAACAATAATACAATTCTCAATAGCTGGATTGTTGTTCTATCTCACGAAGTCCGTTCGGCTATGAATGTATGTGTACATGCACATTGTTTTAGTGTACGTCTGCACGCTCTCGTATACACTAAAACAATGTGCATGTGCACGCCTAACAACATTCATAGCCGAACGGACTTCGTGAGATAGAACAACTATGAACTGAAAATGTCAATAAAAAATTATATTCTTATAACTTTTTAAAGATGTTATTATTATTTATATTACTAAATATTACCGACAAAATCTGGGGCGTCTTGGCCGGGAGCGTGGTGGGGTGCCTAGCGGCCGGACCCTTTAGCCCTGAGAATATTAAAGGGCTTATGTCGTCCTATTCAGTACCAATATGGCTCAAGGCATTTACTAGAATAATAGGCAAAATGTTAAGGAAAAACTATTCAAAAATAAATACAACTTTTATTAAGATAACCTGACATGGCTGCCACTTTTATAACTTATATATAAAAAAATGTTGTCTTGTAATTTATAATTTTTTTATAAGACAAGATTACTATAAAACACAATAAGGTACAATATTTATGTTTAATTTGGTGATGTGCCTATTAATAACTTATTAGAAATTACTGTCATAATAATACATGTATACCTATTACCCTTATCGAGATTTATATTGAAAAATATTTTGTTTCAGAAATGCATTCATCATTCAAGTAAAGTGTTTTTCTCAAGGTAAGCAAATCATGTCTTGTTTATTCGAAATAACCCTACAACGATATGGTTTATTTTAGAAAACCAATTATTCCCTCTGGCTGATAAAGTACAACACGCAAAAGGTACATGGTACAGGGGAAATAATTTTCCAAACCAAAAAGGTTTCAATATGCCGATCGCTCTTCGTCATCGCATCAAAACAACGATAGTTACTTCAATCATTTCGCTCTAAGTGAAAATGAGATGATTTGAGCAACTGAAACGCGGAAATCAAACAAGGCGTTTATAGCTCAAGGGAACGTTTAACGCAATTAGCGCAAACAATGGCATCAGACACAGATAGCGGGCGGCGCCGGTAATTTTCCTATTTGCTTTTAAATCACTAGCTATGGATTATAGATCGCTAGCATTAACCGCTCTCACGCGCCACGTGTTCATGAAATTCTTTTTTATCCACACATAAATAAATCAGCACGTGTCAAATACATACAAATAAAAGATTTTTGTTCGTTATGGCCACTTTCCTCTACCGATGATGAAAAACTACGCTTTTCAATAAGTTGCTCATTTGAATTAGGTGTTGCTCATGTGTATTATAAGAGGCTTTCTTAATAAACCTTGATAAAAATATACGTCAAAGTTGTTTTAAAAACTGCATATAATATCTCATAAAATAAAATTACTGAACCTTCAAATGGACCAAATCAATAAATTACCTATATACTCGTCAACGCTCTTTTATTTATAAAAGATTTTATTATAGTTATTCGGTGATGTAGGTACCTAATTGTGTTAGTAAAATGTTTATCTTTAACTGCTAATGTTACATGTATACCGTGCCCTCACTCAAACGGGAGGCGTTAGCGCATTCGCTTGTGAAATTACAATTTGTGAACGAACCCGGCGCTGGCGGGTGGAAGGCCGTGACTGTGACGTCTCCGCCCGCGCCAAGGTTACCATATCCGAACTTAAAAAGTACGAGTACGTACAAAGGATCTGACATTATGTCCGGACATCTGGTCACAAAAAAGCGTTAAATGGTATTTCGTAAGGCTACAAAGTTTTTACTTGTTCAGAAAACTGGCCAGAAGTCCAAATATCGGATATGTCCGAAAAAATCTGGACGGATGGTAACCTCTCAAACCCATACAGTTTGTTCAACAAGTATTTAGAAACTAATACTTTTAGAGTGATAGTCAAAATATATATGTTTAAAGTATAAGAAAATATTCTGCTATCAATAAACTACCGACAACTTCGTCTAAATGAAAAATAATTATGATTCTTAGTTATAATTCTATACTATCTGTGATATTGGAATGTTTTCTTTAGTTTACAATAGTCAAATGTTTGCATTGAATTCAAGCTGCAACATAGTATGATACTCAGAAGATTAAAGGTTAAGAAATGCTAGTGTACTTACCAAGACAGCGGCTGAAGCGGTTGAATTATTCAATTGTCGTACTAATGAATTGCGTAACAATTATTGTAACGGCTCAATTCACAAGCTTTTGTTCTGTCGTTCGTGGTCGGAGGCGGAATTTTCAGGCGGCGTGGCGCTTCAAGTTAGATGCAAAGCGTTTGTCATTATTTGGATGGCCATACAGACCATATTAGGTGCGTATGGAAAGGAATATAAATGAGAGTGGTTAGACAATTATCACGGATGCACGAATCTTATAATAAAAACTACAGATTCAGCTGTATTCAAAAAACTCCATATGTTATGAATCCGTACCTAACAAACCAAAAATCTTAAAAAGTTTGAATCTAAAATATTACACACTTGCCCTTTAGATCATTTCATTGCCATCATCATTAAATTCAATGGTAACCTTGAAACAAGATATGGGTCGTATAAATACAGTACAGAGTAATAACATTTTACAGCGTAACAGCGTCGGTCAGGATCAACGGCGAGACAAAAGCTCATCGCTTACGCTTCGGTAATGAATATGCCTGATATAATATGGGCATATTATATCAGGCACGCTTCATTCCCTTAGCATATCCTAGCCACAGTACATAATAGCTAAAGCAAGTATCTCAACTAAGCCCTTCAATTCAATTCAATTCATTTATTTGTCAAATCTCAAATAATTTATGGTGTTAGAAAATAGTATGTGCAACTGTAACTGGCCTCAGGCCCCCTAGCATGAACGACAAAACACGATATATATCGCGTGATATAGCGTTTTATCGACGCCCAACTGTCAAAATCCATTGTCTTTTGACAGTTAAACGTGATAAATGGCTATATCATATCGTGTTACGTTGGTCATGCTAGGGGGGCATACAAATTTTAGATTATATGTATTAAAATTAAGAAACAATTTTTTTTTAATGTATAATAGACGTCGTCTGTGAGTGCGCTGATTCGGACGTTTGTATGAGTTGAGTTACTGCTTTAGTTATATTTATTCTGTGCCCTAGTGGCAGTTTATATGCCGACGAGACGCGGTATTACTTACGGGAACGCGGGTATTTTCTTAGCATTAGCACATAATAAATAATGGTACCAGAGTATTAGTTCTCAAGAATAGTTTGCGGAATAATAAGTGATCGAAGTAGTTGGAAACAATTCGCCTTGTTCCATTTTTTTTCATAATATTATGTATGGCATACCTATTGTCATTTGTTCTCAAGCAAACTGTATTTAACTGCTAAGTTAGAGAATTAATTCAAGATGGAGGATAATACATCGGCTAAAAGGATAATAATCTCTAGAGTTGTGAAACATTGTAATGTTATAGTCAATTTCAATATCACTATAATTCAATATTTATTAAATTCAATATCAATTAGGGTCGGTAAGGTCGGTTTTCCTATTTCATAACATCATTTTATTTATTCTACGATAGCTGTTTACTAAGACATTAATGAAATATGATTCAATATATTTGAACCAAAAAATCATAAAACAACACTGAGAAAAATAATGGCTAACAAAGTCACAATAAAAGCTTTGCTAAAATTTTCTTGTTGTAGAAACTAAAACCTCTGTTACCACATCCAAGCTCGTTTAGTTTACATATCAACTTTTTTATTGTTCTGGGTTTGTTGTGATAAAAACA
The DNA here is from genome assembly GCA_963556745.1 of Catoptria pinella. Taxonomy (NCBI): domain Eukaryota; kingdom Metazoa; phylum Arthropoda; class Insecta; order Lepidoptera; family Crambidae; genus Catoptria; species Catoptria pinella. The sequence goes on from OY750762.1 coordinate 356,742, forward strand.
ACGCGCAACTTGCTATCATAAAAAAGTTCTTATAGTTAACAATAGTACGTTGTTTTTTTAAGAAAGTATATTTTGATCTAGTATTCAAGTCCAATCTAACAAAATAAATACTGTTATAATAATAACATGTGCATTGTTATTTTAACCATATTAACTAACTTGGTTGAGACGACAATTTGCTTGAAGTGTGCGACAAAGTTAATTTGTTAAGTTTTAATTGTAACACGAACAATAAATAATTTGTCTCTGCCAAAAAGTTCAAGTAGTTTTGTTGTGATGACAGGATTTTATTGTGAAGTTAAATAAATATGAAGTAAATACGATAACAAAGTGAATCCATCAAAAGCGTTTGTTATGGAGTTCAAACGTAAGCTGTCAATCTAACAACGTACAATGTAAACTTTGTTGTGATAAAAATATTTGAGGGTATGCGGGGAGTAGCGGGGAACGAAGAACTTTGTTATAATGTCTATTTGGCATTCATTTCTTTTATGGGTGTTCGTGAATACGTACGGAAAAATGAGTGTAGATAAAGAATTAAGGGACTTTTTAGTGAAAGTTGGTGTAACTGAAAAGTGCATCGACCACATGATCGGTAAGTCTCCTTTTATTTTTATTTCGCTGTGTAAAATAAAAACAAACATATCTGCATATCTATAATTTTCGGTATAGCACTCCTTCGATGTTGACTGACTGAGCGCAAGTATTACCGTAGCAAGGTGTAGGTAGTCTATTTGTACTGTTCAACGAACTCAAGACTAGAAATTATGTCCTGATCAATATAGGTATACAAACGGAGAAATTCCAGTGTGTATTTTTTATCAAGCGTAAACCGGGATGGCCCAGGCGGATATCGATTAGTGTTCAAATCAAAAATATGATCCTAAACATTTATTAAAGTTTTATTTAATATTATGTCTGCGTTTATAGGCACGTTAACAATTGCGTTAACAATTGCTTATTTCAGAGGAAGGCATGACACTTCCCGTATTGCTGCAAACAAATGAAGATGAATTGGCAATATTGGCTCCAAAACTGGTGGACAAAATTAAAATCAGAACAGCTCTTGATACGCTCCGAAATAACGTTCGTTCTATTATTACTTTCTTTATTTTTAGAATTCCTTAGCTAATTAATTTTATCTTAACACTTATCATATCCGTCATATTAAATTTCTTAGATGGTACTCAATTACCTAAAATAGCTTTACTTAGGTATGTATAATGATCGCTGCGCTGTCGGGCGCGTCGTTACTTACAGTTTTGCTTACTTGGTTATTTTCATATCTAGACAAATATTATGAAACATTACAGATAAGCTCGCTAGTAGGTATTATTAGTTATTCTGTGGAGTATAAGTAACATGACCCGTTCGTATTGTAAATTTGTAACTTAACTAATGTAAACTCATGATTTCAAAGCTAGATGTCATTTAGATTTTTATTCACATACTTTCTTATTTTCAGACTAGTTTGAAAGAAATTGCGAATCCACTAATATTGGCATCACCTTCTGATTATTCAACTAGTGTCGCTTTACCTCATAGACAAAGCGCTGTCATTGTACCTATAAAGGAGAAAGAAAATGTATCACTTCAGGTAAAGTACAAAACAGTTATGTTCTTAGTTATTTACAATTTCTTTAGTCATGTATTTTAAACGTAAAATTAAGTCCCCCTACATGTTTAAACTGTAAATTAACTAATGTAATGTCACACACACGTCAAGAGCTAGTTAGGTGTTATTGTTTTTGTTTTGTTTTCAATAAGTACTATATTTGGGCTTTTATTTCCATTCTCTCTTGTTTTTAGACAAGTTTGCAACAAATTGCGAAACCAATAATATTGGCATCAGCTTCTGAAAGTTCCACAAGTGTCGCTATACCTCATTGCCAAAACACTGTCATTGTACCCAAAAAGGAGAAAGAAAATCTAACACCTCAGGTGGGTACCTTACCTAAACTTCAAAACGGCATTGTTCTTATTTATTTGCAATTCATTTATTATTTGGAAGGGGGGACGCCAGCGAAGCCTGACGGGTGATCAGTCTCCCTAATCGGAACCATTTCACCCAGTTCCCCAAGTCCCCTGAAAGCTGGAAGCTGGGGGAGGCGGGTTATCGTTTACCCCACCGGCGTCGGACCATTGCAATTAATTTAGTCATGTATGGTCAACTAATTAAACTGTTACATAATATAAGACGACTAAAGTGAATTGATAAATTTTTTTAGGCACTAGAAAATGGCTATTGCACGTACCTACCAAAAGTTTTTTAATACCGGCTTAAATAAACAGACGACGAACCTGATAGTAAACGGTCACTTGTCACCTATATCACTTGCTTAATTACACTTGTTTCATATAACAATTTCGAGGACCCAAAAACTATGAGGTGTTGCCTTATGCGTTTGCTAACTTTTTTGGTTTCGGTATTTATACACCCTGAGTTTGATTTTAATTAACTAAGTTTTCATGGCATTTCCAGGACGTCCCATCCACCTCTACTAACCCAGTGTTTATAAACGAAAAAGAAACCCCAGAGACTCATGACATAAGCTTCTTAACTTTGGCTCAGGTAAACGAGTGCTTGCTTAGTTTTAAAATTATATTTAATTGCTGATATATAGGTATTTCATATAATAATGATTTTATCTATTTCAGGATATTTCATTTTCACTGGAGCCTGAAGCAGGATTTTTTGACACTGCAGATTTGTTTAAAAATATAGGCCCCATTCAAGAAACAAACAAAAACCTACGACGTCTGCTAAATGCAGAAACAACGGGCAAAAAATTGTTAGAAAAATCAGAAAAAGGCGGCGGCTTGAACTCTCGTGATCGGGCTTACCTTGTTAAACGCATTGTCGAATCAGAACTCAAAAAATTGGAGAATTTAAGTTCTACTATTAGAAAAGAGGTATGGATGCCATGGGCTAATGAGATTAGTCAAGTATTTCAAGGAGAAAAGTCTGAGTTATACTACGTGCCATACAAAGTCGTCGCAGGAAAAGTGATTCAAGCGAGTGGCCTCATACATAACCGACTTATTACGCACAGACGATCATTGGCTCCTGAAGGCTGTAAAAGAAAAGGCAGCAGCAGTAGCAGTGAAAGCGACAGTGGTCACAGCTCAGGACAAGCTAGTAATTGTGGAAATAAAAGGGTCAGACCTCTTCCTGAAGGTTTTAAAACCACCTCTGCTACTGAGAATTCATCTTTAGACGAACAACTAACTTGGCTACAAAGTTCTTCTGCTCCGCCCGAAGTGGTGGTCGAAAAGTGGAAAGCTACTTTAGACCTACGAAATAAACTACTCGTGACACTTTCATTCGAAGAATATTTTAACACCTTTCCCGCGCTGGGATTACCCGTTGGATATAAATTGGTGAGTGACACAGAAGCTTTTCTTTTGAAGCTACTTTTATTTACCTGCTAAGGTGACAAGTACCTGATATTGATCAGTTTTTAATACTTATTTTATTTTTCAGCTCTCCGAAGATTTTGAAATCGTCAATCCTGGCGCAAATAACAATTTCGTAGAGAAATTTCCGTTAATTAAAACAAAATTATTACAATTACTTGCCGCTAAAGGGGAATGTCCGAGAGTCGACCAACCCACATTAGATTTATTAGAATTGGCATCTGGTAAGTATATCACAATTTCTGATTTAACTTAATCTTCTTCATCCTTGATAAAACAAGTTATTATTATCTTTATGTAATTTAAAATGTACATATTTTATTTTTATGAAATCAAGTATTTTATTTTATTTTTAGTGGGAGAAGAGCAGGCTAACGTTGCTGCATTTTTATCAATAATTACTCATCTACGACAGATGCCTACCATCTGCATGCCGCGCAAAAAAGTGTGGAAACTTTCGAGAGAAGAAGTTCGGTCTGGTTTTCTCGGGCGTGTTGCAACTGCTTCAGACGTCGAAAGGTACTGCAGTGATAGAGAGGCATTGATTAAAGCTAGAGGTATACCAAGCCAGCCTTTTATACTTGCGATAGGGTCATCTTGGTCCAACGTGACACAATACGAAATTGTTATTCACAAAGGGTTGCGATACCAACTCTTTGATATCTGCTCCGCAATCAAACACACTTATAACATCTATTGGGCTTTAGATTGTGCATACCCCAAAGATTCTGCACCCTGCTGGATGTTTATACAGCGTACAATGTTCGAAATGACATCTAAATATGACACAGAAGGCATACCACTCCGCGAGTTGCTTAACAAGATGACTCAAGAACAATTATTGATATAGAATATATACTTACTTTATTAAAATGCTGCCTTGTGCTTTGTGCAAAAACTTCTTTTCTGATTTTAGAAAGTTAAAAAAACATATGTCTTTTTATCATAAAACGGTTACATCTTATGCTTGTGCAAGTACAGGATGTTTGAGAACATTTCAATTATTTAATTCCTACCGGAGACATTATCTTAAAAATCATTTGGTCTCATTTGAACACATTAGTAGCGAAACTGTACTCGAGGATTCCTCAAACGAAATCGGAAGCATTCCACAAAATGTTACTGCAGTAAATCCAAATATCAATAACCATTTATCTGGGCTTCCAGTAGATATGACATTGGCTCAAGTAATTTCTGATCTTTATAGCAATCCACAAGTACCTCTGAATGTTGTAGATACTGTTTTCAATGGCGTAAAAAATATATTTGAAAAATCTGTGTTTCCGGCTTTGGAAGAACGAGACAGTGCTGATCTAAAACAAAGTATAGTCACAAGTTTTTCTGACCTTGACAGTGAATATAAAAGACTTAAATATTTCAAAGAATATGGGTCTTTCATAGAACCTGAACCTTACACAGTAGGAACTAGATATGATTATGTGAAAAATAGGGGCATAAGAGTATATAAGGCCGTAGAATGTAAGGCTCACTTTATTCAGTTAAGAGTCGTCTTGAAAAAGTTCTTTTCTTTGCCAAATATTTTAAAAGAAACTTTACAGTTTCGGGGTGATATAATAAAACATGATTCAACCCAAACTATAGAACATTTTATGCATGGTTCATCTTGGAAATCACGACAGTCACAACATGGAGAAAAATTGGTGATGCCTATTTTTTTACAAGTTGATGATTTCGAACCTTTAAATGCTTTGGGCAGTCACAGTTCTATTCATAAACTAGGAGCCGCTTATGTTTCACTACCTTGTTTACCGCCCCGTTTCATGTCCCAGCTATCAAACATTTTTTTAGCATTACTATATCATTCTTCAGATCGCGTGAAATTCGGGAACCGCGTAATATTTCAACCTTTGATTGACGAATTTAACTTTTTGATTAATGAAGGGATATCTTTTGACATTCCAGATTTTAAGGGGACAATTTATTTTGACTTAGGACTTATTTTGGGAGATAATTTGGGTATTCACAGTATTTGTGGTTTCGTTGAAAGTTTCTCAAGTAATATGTCCTGCAGAACCTGTAAAGTTACTAAAAATAATATGGGGGTACTTTTTCAAGAAGATAACTCACTTTTAAGGAACATGACTAATTATCGAGAAGACTTAACAACAAATAATGTTTCACTTACGGGAGTAAAAGATGAATGTATTTGGCTTAAGGTTGATAACTTCGATTTATTTTCTCATATTGGTGTAGATGTCATGCACGATTTGAATGAAGGTGTAATGAAATATGTAATGAGTGAAATAATTGTTGCCCTTGTAGACCGGGCTAAGTATTTTTCTATGCAACTTCTCAACAATAAACTCGCATCATTTGACTACGGTCCTGATAGAGCAGATGTGCCTGTGTCCCTGTCAATTGAGCAATTACGTAAGGGAAACTTGCGCTTAAGTTCTTCAGAAATGGCTACTTTTTGTAGATATTTTGGTATAATGTTTGGAGATTTAGTCCCTCAAGGTGATAAATATTGGGCACTTTATATTCAACTTATGTTATTATTAGATATTGTGATGTCTCCAATAGTTCGTCCCGAAACAACGACATATGTACAATATATGGTTTGTGTACTTTGCGAAATGTACACTTCATTGTTCAGCCAGAGGCTTAAACCAAAATTTCATAATTTGCTACACTATCACTCAGCTATGTTAAAATTTGGACCATTACGGTATCTTTCATCAATGCGCTTTGAAGCAAAGCATCGTCCTAGTAAGTTAAGTTCGAAATCTTCACAAAATAGGATAAATATGACATTGACAATTGCCAAGAGACATCAGTTAACATTAAACAATATTTTCTTTAAAGGGGTATTAAATACACATATACATTTTGGGGTCAAAACTAATATTTCATTAGGTGAAACATCCGTACTTGCACAAGAATTTCACTGGAATAATATAGAAAAAATTAGTTCGGTGTCTTGGGTCTCTATATCATCTGTACGATACTGTCGAGACTGTGTCATAGTTAGTAAAATAGACCCAGATAATGTCAGTTTTGCCCAAATAACTGATATTTTTACATATAATAATAAAGTTGTATTCAAGGCTGTCACTTTCATTACAATTGCTTTTGATGATCATTATTTTGCCTACAAGGTTAAAAACGCTCCTACTGAAAATGAGACCATATATGTTAATTATGACACCATGCAATATCCATATCCGTGTAATATCACTGTTATTGGCTATGGTGTGAATCCTTTGCAATATGTCATTTTGCGTAAGCCATTGTAACCTTTTTTATGATTACTTTTATTGTGTTGTCTACTTTTATAAACTAAATTCATCATATAAAATATGATTCGTATCATATTTTTCAGTATGGCAACAATACTGTTTGCCATACTATGAATCTCATTTTTTAGTATGGCAAACAATACTGTCTGTATGAATAATATTTTTTTACACTTTGAATAAACATTAGTGATTTGTCATCACATTTCTCAAACCTCATAGAATTGCTAGAAGTTTTTTTTGATATATTATTTAGATTTTAAGAACTTTTTAGATATAGTTGTGTGTCAACCACGAAATCATGTAAAAATATTGAAAACACTGTTTCTAAAGTAGTTAGACATTGTTTATAAGCATGTTGATGAATTCCATGCTAGAATTTTGGGCTAACGCTCAATATTGGTTAGGAACTAATTATTTTGTTTTGCATTATTGAAAAGTTTAAGGAGGTATTTACACGGAGCGATTTGACAGGTGACATGCTGGTCGATTTTAGTAAATTAGCGTTTTTTATCGATATTCGCTTGTAAAATCTAATCGCACACCAAATTTCAATGAGGTAGCGATTCGATTGTACAAGCTATTGTCGATAAAAAGCTCTAGTTGACAAAAACGACCAGCAATTCACCTGCCAAGTCGCTTTGTATAAATACCCCATAAACGTTTTTATTATCTTTAAGTTCTGTTAGATAAGTATATCATGATGTTACTAATTTCCTCAAAATTTCGCACCGACGACGCAAGAGGTGTATTGTGCCGTTTTGTTCTACGTCGATCGATGCGCGAGTGTCAGATTCTCGTCTCACTTTCTTTTTGATGCACATAAAATTGTAGGTACTGGCCCTTTCATGTACCTACTTATGTCAAAATGACAGGATCCACTCTTTATTAAATATTTCTTGTGACTAGGATTTAATTCACAATTAGTACGATTTTATTATAATATTTAATAAAAATGAATAGGTATTCAACAAAGTTGGTAGGATTGTCATTTTGCCGTGAAAGTATCGGGACCACCATCACTTAATGAAAATAACAATTTGTAGCTCCAAACTATAATACGTCAAATTTTAACTCCAATTACTTAGCTTACCTAAACTCTGAAATCGAAAAAATCTATTCCGATAGTATTTAATACTTATAATATATACAACGTGTTACAAAAGTACCCCTAATGCCGAATATGGTGTATAGGGACCATCAAACTGAACAACTTTTACTATGGGACCAACCTTGAAATCGCGAAAAAAAAAACAGCTGTTTCATACAAAAATTAATTACGAAAATATCAAATTGTATGAAACAGCTGATTTTTTTTTCGCGATTTCAGAGTTGGTCCCATAGTAAAAGTTGTTCAGTTTGATGGTCCCTATTCACCGTATTCGGCATTAGGGGTACTTTTGTAACACGTTGTATATAAAATGAGAGCATTTTTGTGTTAAGGTTGATACCACAATATGTAATTATATTATGGTGATCCCACCACTTTCATGAAAAATGTCAACCTTTTTTGTTGAATATCTTTTTCTTAAATAAATGTTTGTATATTTCACAAGAATTTAAAAAAGCATGGGTCCCGCCATTATGGTCGTGATCCTATGTCAAATGTTTTCTGCACTGATTGTGATTATGTTCAATAAATATTTCAGTTGGTCTATTTAAACTTTCTTTTACTAAAAACCTTTATATTATTATTTCCCACAGATAATGGACCGCAGACGGCTACTACCGACAGTGGCGCCACTCCCTAAAATTATTAACTACTTTCTGAGAATTAATTAAAACCAAGTTCTATCTAGAAAAGCACTTAAGAATATTTAGAACCAATAGAATTATTGAAACAAGACATTTTCCAGATCTAGTGCCAAATCACACGAGACAGTGCATTTCTAGAGAATTTGGTTTAAATATATTTTCAGGCAGTAGTTAATAATTTTACGGAGTGGCGCTACCGTCGCGGGAGTAGCCGTCTTAAAACTGTCACAGTAACAATTTTCATTTGCTAGTGTAGCAAAAACAAGTCGATAAGAATACAAGGTTATTTTGTTACTGTAATGACATTAACTTAGTACTACAGCAAAGGTGAAGTTACTATCAAACCTTACCTAACAAATTAAGTTTGCCGCAGCAAATATTGGCATTTGCTGTAGTTCTTAGTTAATGTCATTACAGTAACAAAATAACTTTGTATTCTTATCAACTTTTTTATGTGACGGTAGGTGCAATAACAAAGGAAAATTGTTAATCTATCAAAGTCTATCAAAGCTCAGTTGTTATAGGAACATAGTTAAATTAACGCCAAAACATTTTTAAATTGTTACAAGAACAGTTTATTTATTGTAGCAATAACAATATAATAATTTTGTTGGTCTAACAATCCCTACGCAGAACGGTAACGTTGTTAGTGTAACAAAAACCAGCTAACAATAAAAACGTTGTAGTGGTAACTGTAGACCTTAAACGGCTCTCCCCTGTTAAAGTTTTATTGTTACACCCAACAATATTTTTCTCTCAGTGAAACTTCAATCAACAAACAATTTGTATTGTTCACGAATTTTACCGCTCATTCATCTTCCGAAAGTCCATTAGGAGAATTAGCGATCCGGGCCGAATGAATACTAAACTAAGCGACTAAGTACGCAACTTAAACCGAATCCACAAGAGGTGATTTTAGTTGATCAACTATTATTGGTCAACAAAAAATGTACGCGGTCGCTTGTGATTTAAACGGACGACGGTTCAAATCACAAGCGACTTAGCAGTTGATCAACTAAAATCACCTCGTGTGAACCCACTATTAGTCGCGATCATAATAACATTGAGTCATCGTTATGATCAGACTCGCTCGCAACTAAGTACATTAAAACGTAACAGAACTTTGGGGTTCAGGATATTTAATGTTTTCCACTCACGTAATAAAAGTTATGTTCATTTATGCTGAATTTGACATAATATGAATTTGTCCGGAACCTGTAGTCACATGACGTCTTATAACAATTTCAATGGCATTAACTCATTTTAAGATGCCCGACACCCCAATCACTATACAACAACCTCTCGACTCTCATTTAATTTGATTTTCAAGTCATTGCTTAAATACTTTATCGTGTATGTTTTACTTCATAACATCACAATATTTTAGAAAATTATTTATCAGTTTTTTGACACTTCTTATTCATACAAGTCCCATGTAACCATATATCATATAGCCATCAATATTCAATAAAACATTTTTGAAGCAAATAAGGAAGGATTTGATGACAAAGCCTCTACGCAGTGCGAGGTTATTTGCGGGGGTATTTCAGTTTAGGTTCACCACAATGTTATAAAATGGCGCATTCCCGAACCCCCATAAATCTGCCCAACATTGGGCCGTGATTCGGCAATCGCCCGGGGCATGGACCGCGGTTTTTGCCCCATTCTGGCCCGGACTATGCACATGGAATGTGTACCGACAAATTTAATGTACATGCCAAATAATATGCGGCAAAGTGGAAACCACTCTAGGAAAGTGATCGAGGCCTTTGTTATGTTGTCACTTACTAAGGTAGCTACTTAATCAATGTGAATAGTAAAAGAAAGTCTACAAAATGTGCGTGCCGCTAATACTCAGAAAAGAGTCCCGGTACGATCGAGGGAGTTATATGGTGTGGTAGCCCTCTACCCCCCATTCATGAAGGTTTTTACCAGAAGGGCATGCTTTTGAAGATATAAGGGCTGGAAGATATATTGCGATGGCCGAGACGTCACATACGTAGATGAGACATGAACATCAAGCGATGACCAACCAACGATGAACATCAAGCTTGTGGTAAGTGGCGAGACCGTTCGCCTCATATGCGAGGGGCGATGGCTTGAACCCCTGTCGGACCAAAGCGTTTTGATGGTTTTTATGAATTTGACTTCCGACTAATAAGTTATTCTAAACAAACGAACTATTCGCAATTCCAGACGTTCTAGCTCATTCTGCTTTTATGTCGTCCGGCTGAGTTGACTCTCTGCTGACTGGATACTCTTGCTTTTATGTCATGCAGCTGAATTGTCTTTCGGCAATCTAGGTACCTTGCTTTCATGTCATCCAACGTGAATTGTCTTTCAGCGAAAAGGTCATTCTGATAGAGAGGGGCTCGGAGGAAGACCACGTTGAACGGCAAAGGCTTCGTCACTCTGAGGGACCAGAGTGGTGATATTTCACTCAAGCATCGTCTCTGCAACCCCGTGTTTTCCTTCTAATCTCGTAATCCACTTCCGTTAAGTACAATTTTCAATAAAAATACCTCTTAAATATATTTTTTATTCAAACTACCACACAATTTCAATATTAACTCACACAATACAGCTAGTAACTAAATATACAACATGTTGCAAAAATACCCCTAATGCCGAATATGGTATTGGGACCATTAAACTGATCAACTTTTACATTTACATACATTTTAATATATTCGATTTTAATTTTTGTATGAAACAGCTGATTTTTTTTTCGCGATTTGAGAGTTGGTCCCATAGTGAAAGTTGTTCAGTTTGATGGTACCTATATACCATATTCGGCATTAGGGATATTTTTTGTAACATGTTGTATAATGATAAGAATTTTTTGGACAACATCACCATAAATTGCTCCGATTTCAGAGCAAGTAGCTAAATGGCTTGTGTAATGAAAATCAGAAACAACGATGGTACTTACCACAAACACCCAGACCATAAAAAATAAGTAATGCATAAAAATTTGGTTATCAGATTGACCCAACCAGGGATCGAACACGGGACCTCGGAGATGGCGACGACGATCACGGAAGTTAGCAGATGCAGCAGTAGCAGCTATGAGTTTCAAAACTCGAAGTAAAATCTCAATCATTTGTGATAGATATTGTTGAATCAAAACAATTTACTTAGGCAATGTACGAAAAAAGGTAGGGACTAGATGTAATTTCTTTGGTAGACAGTAATAAATTTATTCGAGACTTATTGTGTACACAAAAATAAATAAACAGGCTAGTAGCTTTCCCATCAAACATTATCTGATGTCTTTAGAAATAAGAGCAAACGTACACAGAATACATTTATGTATTCCAACAAATAACCAGATCTATGTAAGGTTCTTTCATTATTAACGAACAAGAAAATAGTGATCGTTTGAATTCGACCCAAGCTCGGCCAATGACTCTTGTTTGGGCCCGAGTAATGGTCTGGCCACGCGAGCGGCGACCGGTGCGAAGACCGGTGCGGCAACCGGTGCGGCGACAGGTGCGGTGACCGGTGCGGCGACGGGTGCGGCGACCGGTGCGGCGACAGCGCCGGCGTGACGAGCGAATATGGCGTATGATGCCAATTAGTACTGTCGCCCGTGGACTTTTAAATCACGAAAAAGGTTACCGTTTGCCTTTGTGATATAGTTATTTATTACGCCATTATAGATACTAAACCCAAGTTTTACTGACGCAACCCGCCGTAACCTATTTATATGATGATATGATGCAAATTAACCGCTCTGTGATCAGATGAGCATTTAAACCGGACAATGGCAGGTCTCGCTCGCTGCGCCGCTGGTCGACCCTTCGCGTGGCCAGGCCCCAAGTTGTTGCGGCAAACATTTTTCTCTTATAATGATATTACTTATTCATGGACAAAGTTGGCGGATGGATGGGAGAACTTCGAAGCCATGGTGCTCGGGAAAGGCCCAGCAAAGTGCGGAATAATATGCCGTAACGGAAACGATTAATTGGAACTTTTATGGCAACTATAATAATATACTCTTTTCAATAAAAAATATCAGGTATAAATATCAAGTCATATTTTTCGTATAGAAGCTAAGCAATGAAGCCAATAATCCTTACTTGTGTCCAACCGACTTTATCTGAATAAAATAAAATAAACTACCTGAATACGTCAATATTTCAATTAAATATACAACGTGTTACAAAAGTACCCTTAATGCCGAATATGGTAGATAGGGACCATCGAACTGAACAACTTTTACTATGGAACCAACTTTGAAATCACGAAAAACAAATCAGCTGTTTCATAAAAAAATTAATTACGAAAATATCAAAATGTATGAAACAACTGATTTTTTTTACTTTGGTAATAAATATTTTATCCCAAAGGGCACCTAAATAAACATTTGGCAAAAATACTTGGGCACAGACTTAGATTAAGATGCAATATACTTTTTTATGTTAAATCTGTCTTTGCGTTACTTGATACTTACATCAAACAAAATACTTATATTAAATCGACTATCCACTTTCCATCTCTACAACGGCTCTCACAACTTTCGAGGATGATAACCAGGTTTTACATCAATCAAATGTTTCAATTTAAATTACATTAAAATTTATTCTATGATTGCCATCATAAATTTAACTCCTTCAATAAATTAAAGCAGAAAGTATCTCATTAAGAAGTGATAAAGAGAGTTTCAAATTACTAATCCATTAGGTAATTTGATAATGAATAGTCGCAAACAGGCGTCGGGGTGTAGAGGGTCCCGAATAAATTCGGGACCCAAGTGCTTTTGTTGGGAGAAATTGAAATCGACTCCCGGCGCTAAACGAGATTAATATCGGGAGATAATACGATCTGGATTTATGTTTGAACGCAGTATAAAGTAGAATTTAATACAGTGTTATAGGTGTTTACCTATGAAATTTCCGTTATTTTAACATACAGCGAATATCATTACTTCTACATATTAAAATATTAATAAATTGCTTGATATTGATTGTCATGGTAATAGTTCGATATTATATCAACCAATTGTTTAATATTTTTAATTATAGAAGTTACTAGCTTCCACTTGCGACTTCGTCCGTGTGGACTTTTGGAAAATCCCTACGGAACTTTTGACTGATAAAAGGCTATCAACTATCTGTATGCCAAATTTCATCCAAATCCATTCAGTTGTTTTTGCGTAATTGAGTAACAAACATCCGAACATCTAAACGTCCAAACTTTCACATATTTTATAATATCAGTAGGATAAGGTTCTATGTTTGTGAAAATATATCGGCAATTTCATAGGTTATGAAATTATGTACCTAGAATGTTACCTATTATGTATTATTTAGGTTACCTATTATGTACCTAGAAGTTCAACAATAGTATCAAGATCTCTGCAGTGCTGCCAGCGATAAGTAGTTAATAAATACAAAAAAAAGTATGGAAAATATGTCCTTCCTTTAGGTAAATAACCATAAAAATTCGTTAAAAGAGTCAATAGGTCAACATTTCTTTGTTCAAATAAAGAATCGTCTATTTTATTTGCCATTCGATCCAGCCTTTTTTAACTGATAAGAAGAAGATAAGAATATGAAGAACTTTGAAATTGTATCCAAAAACGCGAAAAAATGTTTTCCTGTCACAAACGTGTTTGTCTTTACCATAAACATTAATTCTGATATAAGAGTTATCCCAATCTCAGTGAGAGCAATTTACGAGCGGGCACTTCCTCGCGCGTCGCGACCACCGACGCGACGGTCGACCGATGCCAGAATAGCCCCCGCGGTCTCGGTCTCGCAAGATTTGTGGGGGTTATTAGGAGGCTCTAACGGTGACTTTGACCTTGGAACATTGCCAACTCGGGACCGTCGTGTGCGAACCCCATGCTCCCTATTTCACGATTTCGGTTAAGTTTATGTGGAAGAAAGCGATACTATTGGGAGTTTATTCACTCTTTTGAGGAATAAACAAGGCGCATAAACTTTTACGTGTAGACTAAACTGTAGTAAAGAGTAGAATGACTAAAAACCTAGATTTTGGAGAAGAATGATATAACAAAATACATATTATTACATATTGTTTGTAGTTTCTAATAATAATATATAATACTTTTTTGAGAAAACGTGTTTAGAAAAGATACTGCTAATATCTGTTAATTGCTTTTAATATACTATTTTGCGCGTGTCCCGAAGTGTTAGTTAGTGGCAAAACGGCCGAAGGTGGATGCGTCCTAGATCCGAAATCCTCAAACACGGGTAAGAAATAAAACCGAATTACGCGCGGACGAAGTCGCGGGCATCAGCTAGTTAAGAATAACATTGTTTTGCAAAAGATCGGCTGTTCAATCTTTTGTGTTTTCTAACAGCTAACATTCAACAATAGTTATTGCGTGCGCAACGCTATTAACTAAGTCAATATTGATTATTAAGGACAATTCAGTATTATAAACCGTAATTAGTTGTTCTAGAAACTTAATAGATCCTATCCTACTATTGCCAAAGAAAACAAAAATATTTCAATAATTCAGGATTTTTGTTTGAACAATATTCGACATCGTAATAAAAATCATGCTTAAAGATTTATTTATTAATTTGTAGAATGTAAAAATTATTTGTGTATATAAAATTTCAACAATAGCCCGTTGCGATGCCAGATTGGAACCAGCTGAAGGTTTCATATTCTACTATATAGACTAAGCTATCACTCAATTGAAAATGATGTTTATTAAAAGTCCTGGATTTAATAACCTGTTTCGATAAATAATATCTTGACTTGAACCCCGATATTGAGTTGTGAAAATGGAAAACTAATAGAAGTCGCCCTGGCAACAGCGAGTTTCCGGCTCGCGGGAGATTGAGCGAACAATAATCTGGTTTGATTTGAATCTTGATGAATTTACTTGTTGTTCGAGGGCCCTGTAATAATGCGGCGATTGTTTTGAGCTCTTAGTGACTATATTGTAATGTTCTTACAGTGTAGTGGGAGGAAAAACTTCACCAATTTATTACAAGGTAAAGAATTTAGTTACTGAGTTTTGAGTAATAGTTTAATGGCTATCTAAGGTCAGCCCTCAAATATTATGACCAACGGTGACTAAATTATATCTATATATATAAAAGGGAAAATCACTCACTCACTCACTCACTGATCACGAAATCTCAGAAACTACAAATGCTAGGAGTCTCAAATTTTGCATGGGGGCTCCTTTTAGGGCGTAGGTGCTCACTAAGACGGGATTTTGCGAAATTCAACCCCTAAAGGGGTGAAACAGGGTGGCAAAGTTTGTATGGGAGGACGCGATTCCTTGGCCCGATTGACTTGAAATTTGGCATAGACATTCTTTCACAAAATTAATTGAACACGTGTTTCGTATTTTTTTAATATTTATCACCTAACAGGGTTAAAAAGTGATATAAAGGTAATTTTGCTGTGATTGACTTCGACGTCGGAATTGAAACTTTTTTGTGAATTTGATTGATTAATTAAGAAAAATAAATATCATTTGTCATCTCAACGTAGTATTACATTCTCTTTGGTCATTTCCCCTGAGAGTAGGTAGAATGCATTTCATTGAATAGTACCTATGGCGTTATGTTGACAGTGCTGTCATTTTTTCCTTATTGCGTTCTATTACAACGCAAAATTATTCCATCTAATTATCAGTTTAATTTTAAAAGAATACAATATTCGGTCAAGTCGCCTATGCTATGACAATTAATAAAGCACAGGGACAAAGTTTAAGAGCAGCTGGTGTAGATCTGCGCAGTGATTGTTTCTCCCATGGCCAGCTCTAATGTAGCCTGCTCGAAAGTCAGCTCGCCGAATAGCCTTTTTATTTTGCAACCGGATAACATGACAAGAAATGTGGTAGGTATACAACATGTTACAAAAATACCCCTAATGCCGAATATGGTATATCGGGACCATCAAACTGAACAACTTTTACTATTGGGACCAACTCTCAAATCGCGAAAAAATAATCAGCAAAAATTCAAATCGAAAATATCAAAACATATGAAACACATTTTGATATTTTCGATTTGAATTTTTGTATGAAACAGCTGATTTTTATTATAGAGAAGTGTTGGATGATCGAGATTGAGAATCCTGTTAATGCACAACATATTTTTATTTAGAACTAGCTGCACCCGGCATGCGTATATTGCAATGCTCCGTTTTTTTAGCCAGGGACTTTCTCGGTCGTAAGCAGAACAACTTGCCAAAGTTTCATCATAATCGGATCAATGGTTTAGGAGTCCCGGCGTCTGTACACTTAGATAATATTTTAAACTATGCATAAAAAACCTCATCAAAATAGGTCCATAAGTTTGGGACCTAGGTTGCCTCAGGCAGACAGACACACACAAGTCAAACTTATAACACCCCTTGCGTATGTTGTGTACGTCGTATGTACATATAGTGGTGGCCACATAATTAAGGACACAAGTCGATTTTCACACAAACGAGGTAATTTTGAAGTCTTGGTTTTCCGCTAGGGATTGAACTAGCTGTGATCTGATGATGGCCATCCAGGGAGTGAATGGAGAAGATTCAGATAGCAATACACACCCAACTGATCTGGTCAGCATTCTAAGAGATGTAAGCATAAGAATTTACAGTTGCAAGTTTTCATACATTTCTATACTATATTCGCGGTTTTTTTAAACATATCCTTACATCTCCTAAAATGCTGGTCAGATCACTTGGGTGTAAATAGAAATCTGGATCTCCTCCATTCACTCCCTGGATGGCCATCACCAGATCACCGCTCGGTCAATCCCTGTCGGAGTCTCGACTGAAAATCGACTGGCGTCCTTAATTTTGTGGCCACTACTATACCTATATAGACAGTCTAATAACTTCACACTCACCACATTAGTAACTACATTGTACCCGTGCGAAGCCGGGGCGGGCCACTAGTTATATAATAATACTTTGATAGGTTTTCATTTCTCTCCTAATAATTCTACGAACTCTTGAATTCCTTCTAAATTATGGCTCTAGTTAATTCGTAAAAAGTGGAACTACACACCTGCATTGTCTGCCTTCATCCGTTTCATTGCTTCCGATTTTCTGTAACAAAGCAATTTCTCATAATGTGGCTTTAAGTTTGTTAATTGGATTGCAATCGGAAAATCTCGTGGGAAGAGAAAATGAGAAATTTTGCTCAGAAATCGTGATTTGATTTTGTGTTATAAAATTTTAAGTTGTTTTTAAAATGTATGTTTGTGAATCAAAATGTTTATGGCTGTTTATTCAATCCGTTTAAGTTTTCTTACTAATAAATTCTGTTTAACAGCAAACTATCGTCAAAATCATTGATAATGTTACTCAATATTGTCACACGATATTTTATCATGGGTGTTTATTTAGTCTGATATCGCGATTTTAATAACACATTTCTATAATTTCAGATGGCCCCGATGGAATATTTGATAAATATTTACAATTCAAATTAATGCATGTCACGTCACTTAATAATTATGAAACACGCACTTCTGTGATAAAATATCATATTGATTACAAAGCCCTGTCAATCAAAATACAGCCTGATATCGTGATAATTGTAACCATTAATGCCTTTTTTCGCTTCTCTGCGAAAATGTGAAAAATACTCGAAGCAGTTTTTAACTACGCCGTACGATGTGCCGGCCAGGGGCCCTACCGGCTAACTTTTCGAACTTCGCCGGGTCGCTTCAACTTAAAACAGATAAATCGAAGTAAGGAGTATCGTATTATCATATTGTCGCCATTTTGGCCCGATTGGGGCTCGATTTATCTGTTTTAATTTCAAGCCCGGCAGACTTTCCGAAGTTCGATGCGTTAGCCAGTACGGCCCCAGTACATCTAACAAGAGGTATAACACACATTATACCGTAAACCAGTCCTTAACTTTGTGGACATAACACTTACTTTAGCTTGCAGATTATTGCGTCTCGTCTCTTAGCTGGTACAATAGGCGACCAGCGGCTATTATAATGGTTATCGTATGTAAAGGAAAGGTCTTTCTTTGCAAGATTAAATTTCTTATGTTATATACACTATGTAAGGTATTTTGCTTTATCCTTAAATTATCCAAGATTTGTTCATACTTTTTAGAAAAGTAACTAAAAACAAATTGTCATTGATTTATTATAAATAAAAATAATGGCTAAGCCAAAAAATGGATAGACTAATCGTTTTAAATCTCTTATATAAATAAAAATGATCGCCAAAATGTATGTTAGCGCATAAGTTCAGAACTTTCACCACCAAATTAGATTTTTTTTGTTATAATTTGTTATTATCAGGACAAGGTTTGTATAAAGAAAATTTAAAAAAAGAATTGTTCGGAAAGACGTAAAAAAATATTATTATCTTTTTCGTCATTTTAAATCGCAATATAACTAATAGATACTACCACCAGTGAGAAACCGGGGCGGGCAGCTACTAAATAATATATATTAGACAACATCACAAACATTGCTCTGATTCCAAAGTAAGTAGCTAAAGCACTTGCGTTATAGAAATCAGAAACAACGGTGGAACTACAAACACTCAGACCTAAGCCAATATAGATAAGTATGTTTTCTAAATTCAACTCGTCAATTTTCATTAGTCCTAGTAGTAGTATATCATAAAACTTCCTAAATTAATTAGCTTCCTAAATGAAATTCTACAATTATAGTGCAACATTCAAATTTCTCATTTAGTGCAGCATCGGGGTAACGCGATGCTAATTGGAAATTACTTAGCAGTAGTGGCCGAGTCCGCGGGGAATGCTTAATTAACCTAAAAACTAAATGAGCCTGTAATTGCCGTGTGATTTTACTCATAAAAGGGTGGAGCTGTTGCCACTTTACTACCATTACATGTAGGAATTAGAAATAACACCACCGTCACCCGTTTGAATCTCACATAATGACCTAAAGTGCCTTCTTAAGCACGGTGCAGCTCGAGATTATGAGTTTTGGCCACCCATCCTATGACCTACCATAGAGGTAGTTGTTTAACAACTGCGCCATCGAGCTCCGTAATGCCAATCAACTGTTAATAAATATGGGGGTCAGTATATAACTTGAATGTTAGTCGATATTTAACTATCAAAGTAACATAACAATATTTCGAATGTCCCGAGTGTTTATGAAACCGGCCCAGCGTGGGCGAAGTGGAACTATTATTAAATTAAGAGGGTTCTAAAATAGGGATTTCCATCGGGATTCGGGATGGCTACGGAGCGCCTTTGATATACGACCTGTGGCGACAGTTTATCACTTTCAGACATGAACATGATTAATTGGTCACTGTGATGGTTTTACATTATTAATTACACCGATTTTCAGAGCCGCGTTGTATTCCCTTCATTTAATGTAGAAATTAGACATTTAATATTCCCTTGTTTATTTCCAAAAACAGCAATGTTTTATATTTTTGTCACTTTATAAATATGATCTCAGTAATTCAACAAAAGTACATTAAGGCTCCCATAGCCCTAAAGTGACCACTTTTAGCTCTTTTGCTTACTACTACTACTACTACAACGAACTACATTTTACTGAGATTATTGTTTGTAAATAAACTATAGAACCATTATATACTTCAATTTGTACATGTGAATTTTTGATACATTATGTTTTTATCGAGCATTAAACTTAATTAAGATGAAGGCGTCACTTTGAGGTTTATAGGGCCCTTAAACAACTTCATGAAATCCCGAAAACTTATAACTAGGAATGATTTAGCTTTCATTTGGTGGATGGATTATTAAAATCTGTTTTGCCCTGGGTTAATACCTTTTCGATATTATGTTCGACTTGAGTTCAATAACTCTTTTTTTCTTTATTGAAATATTTCTTCCTGTTAATAATATATACAACTGTCATCCAAATAAGCCGCAACAAATCATCGCAATATATTTCGCAACCTAGTCTCGATGCAGCGAAAACTGACTAAAATGTAATGGAATTTAGTGCGCTGCACTCACTCGCCGTAAATTGTGATATGTAGGCAGCGTTGCACGATCGTGTCAATGTGCAACTATTGCATATTTGCGAACAACTGGCGTGGACAGTACTATGTTTTATTAAATTTTTCACTGCTATGGCAGTTAACATAATAGATAAAGATATAAAAAATATTGCTCAGTCTTCGTTGCGTGTTGATTACGAGATTTTCGAGCGACTATAAGAAGACACTATAAGAAGAAAAAGACGGCGTCATTGTTAAGCAGAATGCGCGGCAGCAGTCACAGCGTCCTAGAAGAGATAGTCAACGGTGGGGAGTGTCCCCTGATTGGTTTTATGATGAATAAAATAACGTCATTTCTAAAAATAGAATACTAACATAGTTTTTAAGTCTTTTACTAACACAATGGATTTGAGATGTCCGAAATAAATCGTTTTTATTTTTATTTTTTTATTTATTTATAAAGTAAGCTCGTTTAGCAAATCTACGACTTTACAGTGAGAGAGACCGACAACAGTTTTTTGCTTCTTATTTTGTTTCACACGAGGTTTAATTGAAAAGGCGTCCTCGATATGCAACCATGCTGGGAGATCGTGAAACTAATTGTAGGAAATTGTGTTACTTTTAAATAAATTGCGACACTTTTACTCTAAGAATTTTCGGAAGATTTTTATTTGCTTGTTTGTAAATTCACATTAGTATTTCCATTTAGAAATTGAATTACTTTAAAGGCTTAACACATCCTGTGCCTTGATTCTATTTTCTCGAATATGTGTATTGCAGATGTTGCCAATTTGGTCGAAAACGTATTCATTTGAATTGGTTGTCACCTTTAAAAGCTAAAAATTTGAATACTTAATATTACACACGTTTCAAAAATTTCGCTGAAAAAGAAACTAAATTGAAAAAAATTGCTTTATTTTTTTATTAGTTTATTTATTACAAAAACCAACATCACAAATATTATTTTGGATGTTTACATTACTATTGAACATACTTTTGACAACCTCCGTGGTCGAGTGGCTTTGAACACTGGTTTTCAAAGTGTCGCCATCTCTGAGGTCCGGGGTTCGATCCCCGGTTGGGTCAATTTAGAAAATAAACTTTTCTATATTAGCTCAGGTCTGGGTGTTTGTGATACCACCGTTGTCTCTGATTTCCATAACACAAGTGCTTTAGCTACTTACTTTGGAATCGGAACAATGTATGTGATGTTGTCAAATATTTATTTATTATTATTTATTAAAGGGTAAGCCTAATGCCAGGTTTACCAAACAAACAAACAATGTTTTAGTTCTTTAACGAAATTAAAGCAAAGAAATATTTAGGAAGAGGTTTTAAATAACAAAGGCAATCATTCTTTTCAATTTGGCTGTTTTATTTCCACCCGGAAATTCATTGGGGAGGACAGTATCAAACAATGGGTGTGCATTTAATCTTTTCAAATAAGTACCTATATATTTACAAAACCTATTGAATGGAGAATTTTCCTCTTTTATTTTCTCTTCAAAAAGGAATGGGAGTCTCGTTGGTCCCGAGCTAATGTTTATTAAGACCATTTGCGTCTCCTGACTTCCCCGCACATTCTTTAAAGGGAACTTTTAAGCAACAAACAAAATAATAATAAAGTACAAACTCTCTGATGTTAGACGGCCATAAAATAAACACGAAATAGTTCTAGAATTTTCACAGAACATTTTAAGTCGTCCAGCAATTTTGTTTTTATTTACTTTTAAGTTCCATACGGTTGAATTGAGTTACTAGATAAAACGAATGGTTTTTATATATTTTTGTGAAGTTTAAGTATTTACAAAAATATTAAGGTAAACTTTTCTTTTACAAAGTTATAAGGAGACAAAAAATAAAACTGTGATAATTAGTTCATATAGCGAATAAGTTTGATGTTAACAAGACAGTGGTATTCCACAATTTATGATGACATTTTATCGTCGTTCAAACCATACATCTATATATATAAAAGGGAAAATCACTCACTCACTGATCACGAAATCTCAGAAACTGCAAGTTCTAGGAGTCTCAAATTTTGCATGGGGGCTCCTTTTAAGGCGTAGGTGCTCACTAAGACGGGATTTTGCGAAATTCAACCCCTAAAGGGGTGAAACAGGGTGGTAAAGTTTGTATGGGAGAACACGATTCCTTCGCCCGATTGACTTGGAATTTGGCATAGACATTCTTTCACAAAATTAATTGAACACGTGTTTCGTATTTTTTAAATATTTATTACCTAACAGGGTTAAAAAATGATAAAAAGCTACTTTTGCTGTCATTGACTTGGACGTCGAAATTGAAACTTTTTTGTGCATTTGATTGATTAAATAAGAAAAATAAATATCATTTGTCATATCAACGTAGTATTACATTCTCTTTGGTCATTTCCCCTGAGAGTAGGTAGAATGCATTATCGCCATAGGCATTGAATAGTACCTATGGCGTTATGTTGACAGTGCTGTAATTTTTTCCTTATTGCGTTCTATTACAACGCAAAATTATTCCATCTAATTATCAGTTTAATTTTAAAAGAATACAATATTCGGTCAAGTCGCCTATGCTATGACAATTAATAAAGCACAGGGACAAAGTTTAAGAGCAGCTGGTGTAGATCTGCGCAGTGATTGTTTCTCCCATGGCCAGCTCTAATGTAGCCTGCTCGAAAGTCAGCTCGCCGAATAGCCTTTTTATTTTGCAACCGGATAACATGACAAGAAATGTGGTAGGTACAAAAATTCAAATCGAAAATATCAAAATGTATGAAACAGCTGATCTTTTTCGCGATTTGAGAGTTGGTCCCAAAGTAAAAGTTGTTCAGTTTGATGGTCCCTATATACCGTATTCGGCATTAGGGGTATTTTTGTAACATGTTGTATATTATAGAGAAGTGTTGGATGATCGAGATTGATAATCCTGATAATGCACAACATATTTTTAATTAGAACTAGCTGCACCCGGCATGCGTATTGCAATGCTCCGTTTTTTTAGCCAGGGACTTTCCCGGTCGTAAGCAGAACAACTCACCAAAGTTTCATCATAATCGGATCAATGGTTTAGGAGTCCCGCCGTCTGTACACTTAGATCTTTTAAACTATGCATAAAAACCGCATCAAAATCGGTCCATAAGTTTGGGAGCTAGGATGTCTCAGACAGACACACGCAAGTCAAACTTATAACACCCCTTGCGTATGTTGTGTACGTTGTATATACATATAGTGGTGGCCACATAATTAAGGACACAAGTCGATTTTCATACAAACGAGGTAATTTTGAAAACTTGGTTTTCCGCTAGGGATTGAACTAGCTGTGATCTGATGATGGCCACCCAGGGAGTGAATGGAGAAGATTAAGATAGCAATACACACCCAACTGATCTGGTCAGCATTCTAAGAGATGTAAGCATAAGAATTTTCAGTTGCAAGTTTTCATACATTTCTATGCTATATTCGCAGTTTTTTTAAACATATCATAACATCTCTTTAAATGCTGGTCAGATCACTTTGGTGTGTATAGAAATCTGGATCTCCTCTATTCACTCCTTGGATGGCCATCACCAGATCACCGCTCGGTCAATCCCTGGCGGAGAAGCAATGCTTAAAAGTTACTTCGTTTGTAAGAAAATCGACTAGCGTCCTTAATATTGTGGCCACCACTATTTATAGTTATCCTGTAGTATAGTCTAATAACTTCACACTCACCACATTAGAAACTACATTGTACCCGTGCGAAGCCGGGGCGGGCCACTAGTTTATTATACTCCCGTAGTATAAATTAGTCTATGGTACAAACAATCACTCCAATCACGCCTCCACCACTGAGTGATGGTGATTATAAGAATTTATGACATATTTTACTTTCTATACTAATTAAACTTTATGGCGAAATCAATGTTAAAGACCATTCATAGTAAAAGATTAACAAAGTTCATTTGTGGAAAATTTTTATGCTATCGGTGAATCCTTTTGGGCATCAAAGGAAACCACCAGTTATAGGAAAAAAGTATGTGCTTGTGAGCTGTCTTCGGAAAATATTTCAGAGGTAACGACTACCTTTTTTCTTCAGACGAAAGCTTTCAGCTCACACCGTGTGTAAATCGAGCGTCGGATGTGAGCACGGAAACTGGTCTAAGTCCGACCACAGCGTAGATGATCGAACAGAATACAATTTTTTACATTTACGCTGTTGTAATGCTAGTGTTACAACTACTCTAAGGGCCACTTGCGCCAAGCTGGGTTAAAATTTAACAAAGAGTTAGTTTATACAAAAGTAGCACTAACTCTGAGTTAAATGTGCTAACCCAGCTTGGCGCAACTGGGCCTAACAAGAGTAAGTCTGACTCGTAAAATTTGCAGCTTTCTTGAGTATGTTAATCCCACTATCGTATTATGTTTTCAATTTTTCACGGAGATGAAAATTGTAATGGAGTTTAACAAACTAGGAGAACTACGAGTGTCACCGTATTAAACATTTATTTAGAAAACGATGACTTTAAATTGCTCAAAGAATTCATACTTTGTTCTTAAATATTTTTTGAGTCAATAATCAATCAATATACCGAACTAACTTCAAAAAGATTAATTAAAGTGTAAAACAGTTTCATAACTTTTGCATCTGTTTGCCTAAACACTGCTGTAGTGTAGGTCTTTGTCCAGCCGTCTAGACCTTTAGACAGCCTTTTAGTTGCCACACCGGGACCACAGCGATATTTTCAGCTGTCGTGTATGGATTGCTTTTCATTTGTTATTTTGGGTAGTAGGTAATTCTTTTTGGAAAAAAAATATCGTAAATAAGAAATTACGATACGTGTATCGGGAAACTGATTTATCTGGTAATCCATCCATGACAGGAATGCGCCCTTTTTGTTATAATTTCGAGAATCTTCTATTGTCCTCTTAAAGCAGCAGATCGTAATTCAATGAATGTTTTCAATTGAAGGATAACTTTATCTCGAATCTCAAGATTAAAGCGTTTCATTCCAAAAGAAGGTTTTGTTCGCTACCTATTTTAATTAAAATTCTTCTGTAATGGTAGTAATGAAATATTTTGAGTTTTTAAAAACCGTTTTCTTTTAAGAGAAGGGACGATATTTAGCCTCTGTAAATGTAATAGCATATCAGAAAGTGCACCCTCGTATGTTGAGAGTTGTTTTTTTCTTGTAGTTTTTTTTTCATTTTGGTGTCTAAATTTAAGAGACCGTCCACGTTTTGCCACTCTCTCGCTCGCACACTTCATGTTTTCTCAAGTTTTCTTGAATCTAAGTGCGTAATTAAAATGTGTTCCGGCCACTTTTTGCAAGAGGACATTTTAACATTTATTTCAGTTTTGTGTTGCTAAAGTACAGAAGTAGTCGTTACGAAAGTTACAGAAACGACAAATTATTGTACATACTTCAGCATCACGAAACTGAAATATATTTTAAAATATACACCTTTAAACTACCGCGTTTCACTGTACTTAGTTAAAATAACAGCAATTAAACGCGTACGTAACTAATGATAATTTTCATTTTGATATTGATTCATTTTGATATTTTCGATTTTACTTTTGTATATGTTGTATAGTCAATCAACAAGGTCCTAGTTCGTATTTTTCTTTGCTCCCCAATTTGCTTTTAAAAATCACTTTATACATGATTTGTTCTCGTGAGCCGCCTACGCTGTGTCAGTTAATCATTCCGGCTAAAAGTATCAAGTTAGCGCAGTGCGGTAGCTCTTTTTAATTATTTTATCTGTTTGGAGCTTCAGAAAATATATAGCTAAAGCAGTAACGCAACTTATACAAACTCCTAATTCGGTGCACTACTTACACAGACACGCGTGGGTGTACTGGGTACACCCACGCATACAAGATATAATCAAATGTTTTAAATAAAAAAAATGCAATGTTTCCGCTTGATTTTTCGATGCAACTGGCGAGCATCATCAACTACATCCAAAAACAGAGTTATAGCTAAGTCTGTGTTTCCTGATAGATCCAATCTAGGAGTCTTCAAGTCGCAAGTTTAGTTTCTTCAAGGCAAGCGCGTTTCATTCAGGCGAGATAGCGCGCGGTCAAGCGCTGACCTATCTATTGTAATTATATTATAAAAGTATCGCAACTGAGCCCAGTTACGATACTGCTTTAGCTACAACTTTCTATTCCCTGCGTCAGAGCGGCGCATTAAAAAATATTGTTAATACTTATTTTACCACTCATGTAGGTTTTTGTATTTTATTCTACGAACGAGGCTTAAAATGAATACGTGTTTTACTGTTCGTTGATGTTTAATGGAGAAGGTAACTCGTAGTGTCAGGCTGATAGTGCCTTTTTATGATTTGGTATTCGATAACTTCATAGTATGAAAAGACTTTGGCAAGTGGTTCTGTAAGAAACATAGCGAGTCCAGGTAGAGTCATTTGACGTTTACATAAGTGAGTGACCCGTGTCATAATTTTCCGTGGTTCGAATGATGAAATGGCGCGAAGACACAAGTGAAGCAAAAAACGCGCGTGGAACTTTTAATTGGATCGAGCGTCCCTCGTTACCGGAGCGCGCGGAGACTGACGAATCTCTCGTGTGAACATGGTCAGCGTTCAAACAATGAGTATTAATTGGATGTTAGACGATTTTATTGGAGCCAATATAAAAGTATGGAAAATGCAAAGAACTTATTGCTTTGTGATGGATTTTAACAAATTAAGAGTGTTGATTAATCCACGTAAAAAAATATACAATAAATTGTGAAAAGAGAAATATATGTAGCTTACTCCTGCAATTTTTTTTTGCGGGAGTTTTTTTGCACAATGTCTCGTTTAACGTCTTTCTCATATAAAGGAAGGGTTTGGAGTTATGGAAGTTTCTTTAAATCTCACATAAAAGCTGGTGAATTGAAAATAATCAATTAAATAATAAATAACTTCTTATTTGTGATAATCGTTCCTTTTTTGAGATTTTCACTGATAACCTAAGACTCGTAACATATTTATGAAAACAATGTTTAAATAGTACAGCAGATGAATATTATTATATATTCACTCCTAAGGTTTACTATATGCGCACTAGACATTCAAATAAAACACTTTTAACGGATACTAGTGCGGTTTGATTGAAAAAAAAAACCGCGCTAGTATCCGTTAAAAGTTTTATTTTAATATTATTATAGTTAAATATTTGTTTTCATATTATATCGAAGAAACATTTATTTATTACACTTCAGTTTAATATTTCTAAGAGATAGATAGGCTCGTCAAAATTGTCTTTCACGGTCCGCTGGCAAACAGAAAACGTAATTCAAAGATAATCGGAGGGAAGCATTCCAGTCGACTGATGAATGTAACGACTGACTCAGCTCCCTCAAAAAGTGTCGTCAGGATTTCATAGAAATCATAATTCACCTATATTGAGGGATATTCAAACGAGGACTTTGCTCAAATGAAGTGAGAAGTTGTAAAATTTATGATTCACGTTATTTTTTTTTAAATGAACTCCACAATCTTAGTTCAGTTTTGTTCAGTTCATGCTATGAGTAGTTGTGATCTTTTACTTTTGAATATTTTGACGACCTCTGTGGTCGAGTGATTTTTACACTGGTTTTCAAAGTGTTGCCATCTCTGAGGTCCCGGGTTCGATCCCGGCTGGGTCAATTTAGAAAACAAACTTTTCTAAATTGGCTTAGGTCTGGGTGTCTGTAGTTCCACTCCACCGTTGTCTCTGATTTCCATAACACAAGTGCTTTAGCTACTTACTTTGGAATGAGAGCAATGTTTGTGATGTTGTCTTATATTTTATATTTTATTTTTTAATATAGTACAGACGGTATTTATTTCCTACAGATTGTATTCTTAATATAGAACGGCTGATATAAAAATAGACTAAATAAATAATATCTTCCCACCAGCTGCTTACGTCATTATCGTGCTAGATTTCATCTCTGTACACATTTCCCCATTTTACCCACGAAGTTTTTTTTATGAAATAAACATCTGCAATATCAAAATATTTGTTAAGAAACTGTGTCACACATCATTGTTTGTTACAGGCTATACTTAGCTTATTCATTACAAAGAATATTTTTAGAAAAGGTTTGTTTATTTTACACAATAGGTATAATATTTTATTCGATCTACGAACTCGCAAGCTATTGCGATTATACTAGTGGTTCTGTGATACAGCTCACATCTCACGATATGATTTTCTTCATATCAGAATCAGTTGAGAAATGCGACCTGTAGAGGAGAACAGCCGGACAGATGGACATACGAAAGCATTTTTGCCCCAGCTGAAATGGAGAAGAATAATGGGATTCGCAACTGGTTACGAACATACGGTTTCGTATTCGGCTAAAGGGGGGCTTACATTGATCCCCTGACTCTTTATCAACTACTTCCCTTTCCATCGCAATACCCTGAACTCACTCAAACAAGTGCCATCTTATTCTTGCATCTGAGTTTTTTATAATTCAATCATACAGAGCAACTAATGTCGGTACTTGACACACATATTCTATAATAGCTTGGAAATTAGCGCAATACATCGATTTGCAATTAAGTACTTCGATTAATTTCTTCAAAAATAAAATCAATACAGTTGTAATTATGATTAGTGTAAGTAAACAAATATTTCTACGCTTGTAAATAAACAAAAATAATGATTAGTGTAAACAGATTATGTCGTAACGTCGACCAGTGATCAACAATATTAGAAGTCACGAGGCCATTAGCAAGTGTCAAAGGCAACAACAGGGTCGGGGGCGCAGCTCCCATTAAGCTCACACTTTGTTGCCGATCACAATACACCCACATTTCACCCGAAATGTTACAAGGAGACCTGGATTATAAAGCCAGTTTAAGAATTTCAGATTCAGATTTTTATTATAAAGCACACAGTAAAAGAGTTAGAAAACTGTCTATTGATTGCATTTTGGAAACTTTATATGTGATGTTTATACTAGACATGGGATGGGTAATGATTTTGCCGGACAACCGGCAATCAATACATGGCCAGGTACCCGCCATAAATATAAATCCCTACATATGGCGGGCTTCTACAAAGGACACTATCCGATATAACAAAAAGTTGCGACTAAATATCTATCTACAACTGCAATTTCTATTTACAGCCAACGCCTATTTTCTGACTGAAGCAGGATTAATTAACGAGCGGAAATGAAGTCTGTTTGATGCCAATCGTGCTCAAAAACTACTGTTCATAATTTGCTAATTTTAAATTCAAAATATAAAATAAAATAATACACCCATTTGTATTTTTCTTGCTCAATAAATGGTTTCTCAAATTTTATAGAAAATATTTTATGTCCAACTAAAGTCGAGTGAGATGTTTGGTTTTGCGAGACTTGTATTTAAATTATGTCAGTATAAAATTGTTCTTAATAAATAAATAAACGAAAAAAAAATAAAAATAAAAACTGAGTAAGCGTTTTGTCAAACATCATACCAGTTTTTTTAACACACAGCTTCTTCAACCCAATTAACTATTGTAAAAAAGGATCGAGGATTTTATTTTGACAACAATAACTGAAGCACGTGAAAAAAAAACTATGGCATACATTCTATTTGAGGTATGGGCGCGGATCAGCCCGGCCACTACGCGGATTGGCCGGTGCGCGGTAAACATCATAAAACCGCTTCTTTATGAATATTGCCGCGGCTCGCCAATAACTTTAGCCCCCTACTTTTTAACGTAATGAAACAATGTTTTCTGAGAATGTATAATTTTATATTCGGTCACAATTTTTGGCTGAAGGACAATTGATGAGTCATTAGTCACAGGATTGTTTTTAAAATCCCTAGTTCATGTCTTTCTTCTTGTGAAACTTGAAACTGAAGACGGAAGAAGTTTGAATATTTCTATCTGAGTACATTTTACTATTATTTCCAAATTCAACATTAAACAGTAAGAAACGAAGAAGAAAATAATTTGTACGAAATAACAACCCAGCTTGAAAGTGGGGCGTTATTTCGAGGTGCTGTTTTTGGGACTCTGACCGGACCTCTGATCTAGGGTAGGTATTTTTGATCGAAGCCCGATATCCATTTAATATTTTAGCAAAATAGCCCTCTTACTAATACAGATTGTATAGCAAATGTATAGGTACACAGTGTTTTGTCCCTTTCTTTTAATGTCAAACTTAAAAAGTTAGACAGAGAGTAACCATTGTGTAACTATACATCTGCTATACAATCTTATTAGTAAGGGGGTTAGAGTTTAGGGCACTTCTTAATATATTGTACTCAATACATTTAATTATAATAACAATTAAATAGCATGTAAAGGAGAGAAGATAAGGATGAAAATTTCAAATAAAACAAATCTGCCTTACTAAAAACGATTTCTTACCTAATTTACTTGAAGCATTGAAACGACAATTCATTTTGAATGATTAACAAAGGATACGTCACCTGCCTAGTCAAGAACTCGGAACTAAATGAAATATAGAGGTCAAGCGAGTTATGCGCGTAATAACTTCAGTTTGTTCGGAAAATTTATCGGGAAAAGTGGGAACAAAAAGGGAGGCTTTGCGAAGGCTCGATAAAGACTGACTAAGCCCCGATTACTTTCCTAAGTAGGTACTAGGGGTGAAGTTACCTTTAGTATACAATTAATCGAGAGGTTGTACTAAATATAGCGTACGGCCAACCCAGTCTGTATTTTTTTTCAATACAATCCATTTAAATATTAACTTTTCAATAACACAAAGTACTTTAGTTTTTGCCTGATGTTATCTCTGCAAATATTGCAAGAAAAAATAAAAGCGAACGCGAAGCGCGAGCGAAGCGTCTCTGCTTTAGCTTGGACATAAATGCTTTCGTATGTCCGACTGTCTCCTGTTCTCCTCTACAGGTCTATTCTACCGATTCTAGTGAAATTTTGTAAGCAGTTTCGATAATTGTATAGATTTATTTTGTCGAGCCAGCTTTTCGAAATTTAGAAAAAAAAAACACCCATTCGAAAAATGTTCAAAGCGCCATCTGACTTTGATCTAAAAGACATAACTAACCTACCAAACAGAACAAATAGTACTGCTGTTCAAAAGCAGTGTCAACCTCGTGGCGACATCTATTTAGATGAATTTTTGAACAACATACAATTTGAGCGAGGTCTACGCCACTAGATCATGAATATTATGACTAGCCAGCAAGTGGATTATTTTAAGTCATTTCCATCGCTGCATCTAAAATATGTGGCGGAATCAAATTTTCTTCACATTCAGAGTCCCAGGTCTTAAAAGCTCGAGAACGACCGACACATCTTATTTCTTTGTAATTAAATTGAGTTGTAGAATACTATTTAATTTTACTTGAATATACATTTTACTATGAATGCTACAACATTGTTTAAACAGTTTTTTCTTTTCAGGTTTACACATAATATGTAGGGGAAACTTCAAAGCAGCCGCCTTTCCTTCACTTATTTTCACTGTAAGTATATTAGATTAATTTATAAAAATCTGAAATAAAAGTAGAATTTAGGTAACCTACATTTTAATACCGACCTCATATTTTCAGGTTGGGCACTTATTTTGTTTCAAAATGACGCGGTGTTCCACGAATAAGTCAGAAAACGTAAAAAAAACAGCCGCCCTTATTAGTATGAGATATACAATACGGAGCGGCGTGTCCAGGGCCCTATAAAATAAATGTGACAATTTGTCACCTGTCCTGACAATTTTGTATTCATTGCATCAAGCAAGTTAAAAATAAAACTACTCATAGCTACACCGCAATATAAACCAAATTGTCATGACAATTAACAAATTGTCACGTTATTAAATAGGGTTCAGCTGTCGAGTTATCTCGACAGCTGGACACGCCGCGCTGCCGTATCGTATAAATGTTTTGAGCACATATTTTTGTACTTACTTTTGCGGCCATCGACATCGTATCTTTGGTAAAAAAAACAGTTTATTTGGAAGAAAAGTACATATTTCAAAAGCATGATAATAATGTTGATTTTAAAGTTTAGGTATAGTATTGTATTTTCCTGCAATATCTAATCTCCTATAGTTAGGTAATGTTCCGTCGTAGTTGACGCGTCGCGGCGTGGCGTGTCTCCAGCAACAACGGAACTTGTCGTCTGCGGATGTCAGGTGACACGGAGAAATGTCACGAAACACTGTTAGTGATAGGCTCTCATTGACCGGTACCAGCTTTGATTAGACAGCTTCAGAGTCATACTTGTATAATAATGAAACTACATACATCATCGTCCTAATACAAGTAAATAGTTACAACAATAATTGTGATTGATTAAAATTAAACATGATAAAATACCTAAGAACCATTAAAGGTAGATCGAAGGATACAATTTAAGTAAAATCGTCTTTTTATCTCCATCACAAATAAAAGATTCTAGGGTTCAACGAAGTACAAAAATAACGTCAGTATTGGCTCATGAGGTATCAAAAGTCCTACTCCATACGATAATTAGATGACGCTCGTCCCGCTCTGTGACATTATTAGCTCAAGGAAAGGGTCCAAACTCAAAATTAAGTAAATTGAATGACAAACACCGACCGTCTTTTTAGGTAGCAGGACCCTCCAACGCCGCAAACAATTTGTTAACTGCTTTTGCAATGATTAAAATGCTCGATGTTAATTATATTTAATAAAATGAGGAATAGCTAAATAAACTCCCTAAACTATTTAAGGGATACACTAATATTTAAA
This sequence comes from Catoptria pinella, assembly GCA_963556745.1. Classification (NCBI taxonomy): domain Eukaryota; kingdom Metazoa; phylum Arthropoda; class Insecta; order Lepidoptera; family Crambidae; genus Catoptria; species Catoptria pinella. The sequence continues at coordinate 389,755 of OY750762.1, forward strand.
TGTATTTATAAACAAAGTGACAATCCGTTATTGGCATTAACCTAATCTGTAAGATAATTATTTCTAAGACTTCCGCGCAAACGGTTCATTAGAAATAAAACACTTTTTTCATATACGCGCTGTAATCCGTAAAAAGTGTTTTATTTCTAAGATAATTATTGTTAATATTTATGTACTGTGGATTTAATGATAGTACATAAATAAATTTCAAAACGAAAGTTGGGTATCTCTCGTTTAGATTTGGCCTGCTTCCTACTTTTTGTTTCATGAAATTATATTTTTATTTTCAGCATAGTCGCTATCTCCGGGCCTTTAAATCAACCGTGAGTGCGATAAGTCAGTGTTTAGTCGTTATCAGAGGACTCCTAGAGGCCGTAGTGGAGCGACCTACTAAATCATAGGTGAAGCGTTTTACGGGAGCATTCTTATGATTTATAGCCACTCTTTTGGATTTATTCTTTGTATCTTTTTTAGTACAAAAAGATTTTCATTAAACTCATTGTGATTATTAACAACGGGACTGTAAGTATTTTAATGCGTGTCTCCTAGATACAAAGCTACAAAATGAAAGTAATATTACCTATCTTTATGAAACTTTTGTAAAAAGTCGGTTTGTGTCTAAAACGAACGAGCAAATAGTCAATAATGATCCAATAATCTAGACTTAGTAGTTCAGAAACTTAGTTCAAAACTTTTACCGATTCAGTGAATAAAATAATGTACATGAAGGCTGTCATATGAATTGATGCAATGCTCAAGTATATTGAGATACTATGTTAATAACATCATCCTACATTGTTATTTGAACTATTTGTAAAGAACTTAGAAAACATTTTGTTTGATATCTTTTTTATTTTCAGTAAATCATTGGAAATAATAAGATCGGCTTTGCTTTGTTATTCTAAATAATATTTCTCACTGAATCGTTTGTTCAGCGCGCCTCGCTCAGTCCGAAGTAAAACCGCTGTTTTCAAGGAATTCTGTTACCTTCCTTTCACAATATTGATACGATTTCTTTTATTTATTTCAAATGAAAGTAACAAAATTTGGTTAAACATTGTTAATAATACGAGCTAACATCCAATATCAATATACTATTTATGTAGGAATAAACAAAAATAAATTTATCTCGTTTTGACACAATATTCTATCTCTTTTGTACTTGTAAATATTACTTTTAATATACGAGCCCTCTATAACCACTTGGAATACATCCCCTAATCCCTTGCATTCTTGTGTTTTTACTGCTCGCTAAGCTCTGCGTGGAATCGCACGTTCTAAATAAATAATAAATAACTTTTATCCTTAAACAGTTGTATCCTTTTGGTGTCCCTAAACCTAACGTAAAAGTAAAAGTTTTAAATTAACTAATCACAATCATAAATTTTATTTTATTTTTATTATATAAAGTAATTTAACATAACGATATCCACATCGTTCCAGTCAAAATCAATTACCATTTATTTACTACTAGACCTACTACTACTCACAAAATTTCACGAGAATCTATCAAGAAATGCGACATAAACAGCCGGACAAACTGACATACGAAGCATTTTTGCCCAAGTGTGCTACGTTTGCTGAAACGTAGACGCTTCGCTCACGCTTCGCGCTCCCTCGGTCAATTAAGAGCAATTATTTTTTTAATGCAAACCATTTTTGTTGCAAAATATTCGAATTGAGGTTCAAATTCTTAACTTTTGTTTAGTATGATTCATTATAATAATCATTATGCTTTATTTGGTAATTCGTCAGTAAAACACGAATAAAATTTCATTTAACATTTTTACAGGTTTGCTCGTATTATTGACTTAAAGGCACGTCCCGATTATTCGAGCGGGGTCTTTTGTGCGAGTATCACAACCCATTGTAAGTGAGCGGCTTTTAGGACAAGTAGATTACCCGTTATTGACGGCTGCGTAATGGATGATACCTACATACAACCACTTTTTATTGCACGGATTTGTTAAATACGTTGATTCACATCAAAGTAATCATAATAGGACTGACTCTAATAAATTCAAGCCAATTAAATTTTTTACTCAAAATGCTTGTAATGTGGTCAATTATTTTGACAACCTTCTTAGAGCAAAGTCGAGCTTGTCGCGCTCCTCGGATGGTGACGCAGCAAAGTAATATGGAATTTCATTTCACTTTTTTTTATAAAATTGTATGTAATGTAAATTTTATGGATTAAAGAGTGTAAACATATGCAATTTTTGCGTCATAAACGGTCATATCTTTTTTACGTTTACATAGAAGTTTGATTTTTTCACAGTTTCAAGGGGCTGTAGACTTGAGTATGTGGTTTTTATTTCAACTTGATACCTCCACGCGTTCCCGTGATAACAGACAGACAGACGGACAACAAAGTGATTCTATAAGGGCCCTGTTTTTTTTCCTTTGCACTTACGGAACCCTGAAAATTGAATGTTAGTTCGGAAATCTTCTGACAAAATATCCTATAAATAAACACTCCACTTTCACGGTCACTTCGTGATAAGACGATGAATGGCTACAAGACGGTAACGTCACATATTCAGACGCATGCTATCAGTTGATACAAATTTTCCTTTTCTACTTTAATGGGCTTAGGGCCGATTAGGACCATTTGTTTTTTGTTCTCGAAATCTATTGTATAACCTTTATCAAACTACTTCTATTTTCCGGGGTGATAAAAATGTAACCGTATAAGTATAGGTCGGATCCGTATATAACAAGTTCCTGTACACAGCACTAAAGCGACTCGTAAATAACGCATTATTTAATAACGGCCGTCGCACGCGTGTCACTCCGATATGTTCCCGAACTGACGGCCTCATTTTCCATTTATAGCTTTTGCCTCTAACTTACAGAAATTAGCCTGATATTTATGTAAAAATATTTTTCAATATAGTTGCTGGAAAATGTGTGTTTCGATGACAGTACAGCGTGCGGTAAGTTGATTTTACCACACGCTGTTTATTTTACAGAACTTACAAGCTTGTTTATTTAGCAAAACTCGTAAATTAAGTCTTTTACATCGATTTTAGGATAATAAACGAAGCTATAGCACACGTGTGCGTAATAACATTACACACTAGTGCCTAATAGAATTATCACTACAAAGTTAAATTAATACCCTTATTATGTAATATAACCGGGTAATACACTTATTTTATTTAGTAACAACAAAGAGGTTTAATGCCGCTGATAACCCATATACATTTATGGAATAAGTTAATGTGTACGTCCGTCGTAATTAAGTCACACAAACATTTATTATTATCAAATTATTAATAATTCACAATAATTTGTTATTTGCACTAATTAAAATAATTAAAATATTTGCATTTTATCACATAAAATTATAATTTTGAAGTAAGCTGTAGGCTTTATCGCAAGATATTCTTGCATTGGGTGTGTGAAAAAAACTTGCTCGCCTTTTTCCATAATTTATACATTGATATATATCTATATATTTAATACATTAATAGTTATAAATTATACTTATTTCAAACACAGCGGGACTTATATTTTCAATGTACTATCAAAGAAAGTGGCAAATATGTTAACTAAATAATAATAATAAAAAAAATATCTGAAGAAGTCGAATTATTCTAGTATATTTTTGTGATGTGAATGCTAAAATCTCAAATTTAAAAATTATATAGCTGTTTCAACTTAATTGATTGTCAAATATCTGGAAAGATGTTTCAATGTCGAGGGCCTCACATTGATGAAATAACGCTGGCTTGCAGCGAAAGAGTAGGATATTCTAGAAACATTTCGACCATGCCACTAGTGACTCAGCAGCTCTGTTGGAAGAGTATTGGACCGGACTTCCAAAGGTCGCAGGTTCGATTCCCGCTTGAGAAAATTTTCTGGTGACGAGCCGAATTTTTTTCGACGACTAAATTATAATTTAGTATTATACAAAATAGCACTGTAAATACTTAAATCTCAAATTTAAAAATGTGTTATTTTAATTCAATATAATACAAATTAGTATCCGATTCTCAAGGTCGTCGAATCCTTTTGAGTGGTGATAGATAACAGCGTGTTTAGTGAGAGCGTAATTACTCTGGAATACTCTGGATGAAAGCTGGCAGTTGTTTGAAGCGTCAAATTTGTATGAAACACCATCCATCTGTAATTGCGTAATTTGCGCGGAACGTGTCGCAATTCGATCGCTCAACTGGTTTACATTTGAATAATAAACGAAATTAGTATTTGTTTTGTTGATTTAAGGTACTTAAATAATCATCCCACCAAAAACATGTAAAATGTTGCCAAGACGAGATCATATGGCTCGCGCTGTCAAAAAGTTATCAGACATTATGTAGCGCCAAGCTTCTAACTCTACAAGCATAACTTCACAAACTACACCTTAGTCAAAATATGTGGCGGTCAGTGACGAAATCGGGGTTTTTTAGATTTTAATAAAATTTAAAGTATAGGAGCTATGCAATTGAAATTTTATATGTTTAATAAGTCTACTATTGACATCATGTCCCGATAATTTTGTTTATCTGGTACAATCCAAACCCACGTTATCAGGGTAAAAAAAACGACGAAGTGCTTCGAGAAAATGTAGTTAGTGCCCTTGCGCCTCACTTGGTCGTCTTGGCGGGAGCACTACCGTACCCCGAGATACGAATACGGTACGTTTATGTGACACCAAAATTTTTGGCAGCCTGCTTGGCAGGTGGAAAAATTTGTCATTCTTTATTTGATTTTAGTGACTGCCGTCGCTCTCCAAAGCTACGTAGTATGAATAAGCACGCATTTTCCACTCGTAAAAAAATACTTATTTCTTACGCAATTATTGTTTTGACTGGGAAAAGTAAATAAATACAAACTCATGCTCTTAACACAATAGAAAAAGATTTTCTAGAGTGAGCTTTCCTTTCCAAGTTACGGTAATGTTATAAGACTTGTGTGTTGTTTAAAATAAAACTCACTAAAGTTTTACTGTGATACAACTGAACCCTATTAACATTTGTATCGAGATAAACTTAAACCTTGCTTGAATACTGAACTTTATATCAAAGTATGCTTTTATGAAAATCTCAAAGATACTTTTTGAGTCAAAGCAAACACTATTCGCCGCCTGCTAAATATTTCATAAACAGCCGGAAACAGCTTGTCGACGGTTTATTAGACGAAGCGGCGGCGGGTTGCGTCCGTTTCGGGTCGGGCGCGGATAAGATTTGGTATTCAATTAGTTGCATGGAGTGGTTTGCAGATAAAGTGTGACACGATAACAGCTAGTTTCCGCCCGCGAGAAGGTGTGCTGTGGCCTTTACAGCTTGAAGGACAGTAGTGAAAATAATACAGTCAATAGCAATAGGCAGTTATTACTCATTCATTCATAACTTTGCTTGCACTCAGTGTATGTCTTATAGCCACGACACGAAATATTTTGGTACGTATAAAGAACATTAATTAACAATATAATCTGATGACGCAACCCCATACCTAGGTATGTCAAAATAATAAAAACAAAAAACCTTCATTGTCAAAATAATAAAGACTACAAATCTTGATAGCAGCGATTAAAGATGATTAAAACGTGAAATCTGTTCTAAAATCAATGGAACGGTACACAATCTCTGGCAACCATTATTATAAGTATATTGTATAAAATCCTCTTTCAGAAATATGTCTTTACAGGTCCACAATAAATTCGTCCTCAGAAAATACGACGGCAATATTAAATCCTTATTCTTTGGTTATAACAACGGCAGTTTTGTTGTGAATAGGATCCAGAAGCAAATTTGGGAACTATTCAAAGTTCCAGGTCAAGCAATGCTTAAACGCAAATTTTCTATCTAATATTTGAGCGATGAAACAATCTATGCTTCATGAATTATTAATGGTGAAAGAATTCTGCACTTTGTGGAAAAATTGAAAGTGCACATTTTGCAATATTATCGAGCTAAAAGGTTTTGCATAACACTGACTTGAGTATAGCTATTAAAGAAAATTCTAGAACAATTTCCTTCAGGCGCTCTCTAATCCAATCAGGTTTCAGAAAGGGGTGGCTTTATGTATTCACTACTGAAACTTAGCGAAATTACTTAGGTGCTTCTTTCTATTAGTAGAGAATAATGGAAAGAACCATGAGTATTATACTCTTTGAAGAAAGTAAAACAATTATGTTTTTACTTAAATTACTCGTACTCTTTTAAACAAGATAGCAACAAAGATACATAGTCTTTGTTCTTTAAAATACGTAGTAATTCGTAAAGGTATTTATAACTTATGTAAATTATAACTAGCAGAAAATTTTTCTAGTGAACAAAAACAGAACTATAAAATTTTACAGTCATTTTGTAGTTCAAGTTATATAAAAATGAACGTACTGAATTTCCACCAAGTACCTAATAGTTGCTAATTTACGTCAGAGAAGACCAACATTACAATTACAATTTACATTGACAGAGATTGGCCACAGTGGCCTGCTTACAATTATTGTGACACGCCCTCAACCGCATTACTCTGCCAGGCGACACTTGGGTAAGAGAGGCCATACATGGGCTTCTTGCAGCAGTCATGATCGACTGCTTTAAGCTGCGGCGTTGGACGAATTAACCACTTCGCCCAAGGTTGCGGCTGAACTACGATCTTCTAGCCATCGGAATTCACTAGACAGGGCAGTTGCGAACGCTCCGAGTGGTCAGCAACATGCTGAAGTGCATGTGCTGAAGTAGTTATCAGGGCTGAGCTTGAGCGTATCGTGTATGTTGTTCAGTAACACACCCGTTTAAGCTGCCCATGTATGGCGGCAAGAAGAGTGCAAGACTATAATACTAGAATAAAGTGTTCTTTGTAGGCACTTACTTTAGATTTCTGAAATGTGTTTTTAAAGTAAGTGCATATACTCCCATTTGCCTTAAATTTAGAATAGCCCAATTCTTTTCCTTACTTCAACTTGATCAAGATGGCGCATGACAGCTTAATGACACCGATTTGGTAAAAAATACCTAGTTTGTTCGAGTTGTGGTTGGGAAAAGACTTAGGCGATTCTCGAGATTAGTGCATACGGGTGTTAGATTCAATAAAAAAATATGTATTTCAAATTGATACAATCTTGCTCGGCCCTATTAAATAATAATGAGCCCTGCAAAAGCACGGTGGACTCAGGTGTTCGGTAAAATGTATCATTCCCCGAGCTTCCCTAACGGTTGTAAAACGGGCGTAAAGTTTGTGTTATCGTTTTAGTTTTACGGCAAACTTGGGCGGAATCCCCGGTAACAGGAAAACGATGTTTGTTCTATTTATTTCTCCGTTCAATTTATAGTTGCAGTCCAATATTGGCTAATCCGATGAAAGAGTTAAATCGATTTAATTATTTCCAAACAGTTTAAATTTGTTGGTCTTGATATTTAAGCGTAACTTTACTAAATTGCTGCCCGAATTACTTCAAAAGCATGATTCTTTAGATTGTGATGAGAATTATGAATGATGATAGTCGGTAAGATTCCTATGTCTTAATTCATCAACGCCCGAGCGGCCGAATGTGGCCGGACAACTATAAATTTTCTATTGTGATTCATTTGATGCCGGGCCTTGATGGGTTCAATTTATGTGATAAGTATTTGCGAGCACTAGTGACCGAACTATTTTTATTTTACATAGAGCGTCAAATCACTTTAAAAAAAGATCATAAATAACTTTACATTGGAGATTCCCGTTCTTTTCTGACCGTTAGTTTCCAATTTCATCAAACACACCAACCAGTCAGTCGTGACTATTACTATAATTTCTTATGTGGTTCGATGGGAATAAATTGGTGTCAACCGTCCCCATGCTATTTGCATGGGCTCGGTTGGGTCTGAATTTTTTTGAAGATCCCAACGGTCCCCTCATGGCGGCAGCGGCGTGTGGTCGGTTGGGAATAATTCGGATATATCCCGTCACGGTCGCGTGTCGCTGAAAGCTGAAATAAGACCGTAATTTGAGTTTCCAGTTTAGGATTCAATCAGGAGGATTGACATCAGTTGTTGATCAGGCTGCCATCCAACAATGATCGACGATTGTGTTATGAAAAAAAAAAACAGAATGTTGCTTTTTATTTGAACAGCTTTAATCTGTTGTGTACAAATAAATTATTGACTTATTTTTTCTTTACTTAAATTACAAAATATTGTGCCCACCTACACTTAAACAAAATATCATAAATCAAATTTGTAATATCGTAATATGGTTAATGTCTAACTTTATAATTTGATATTACATTTATGTCTTTTGTGAGTGAAGACGTAAGTTAATATAATTAAGGCATGTTATTTAAATAACAGTATGAAAGCCAACTCTAGAGCAAAAAGCCATCGCCTTTGTTATGTAATAAATAAAACGTGCTAAATTAATAACGGGCATCTTTTTATCGGAATCATTTTCCAAGTTTCTGTTCAAATTAACAAAAATACTATTTAACCTTTTCGAAAAAATTTCTTAGTAAAATTATTTACCAGTTAAAAATAGAAATAAAAACATTTTTCAATGTTAAAACGTCTACTAGAACTCTATAACATTTAATATGTTTTTACTTCATTAAGTTCTTCAACTTGAAAATAAATATCACTAAAGTAAATTTCGCCGACAGTCAGTCCGCAAGAATACTCGACAAGTATATTTCATTTCAACTCTTCACAACGAAGGGTATTCTGCCAACACTACAAATGAGGTCAGCAAATTTCACCAAAACGGACCCTCAAAGCCCTCAATTCTAATTTATTCACCTCGAGTGGATCCTCGCAAAAGCCCCTTGAATTATAAATTCCGAATCGTCTTGTAATGGACAGCTCTTATCTGCTAAGTGAATCAATTTAATATCCGTCATATTTCGATTTGAATAAAAATCTATCTTCACAAATGGTTCAATTGAAAATTTTCCCTCTCTCATTACTTACTCGAGACTGGTTTTTCTATTCTGTGGATTGGCGGTGTGGTTTAGTGAAAGTATTTTTATAATATGTTCACTGAAAGTGATGGACACACCAAGTCCAAATAATTTTACACTTATTTCCTGTTCCTGAACAGTCTAGCTAACTTAATATCAACTACGTACTTATTGTTACGTACATATTCTATACACTGAAAAAATTACTAAGCATATTTTTTCAATATTAGAATTCAGCTGGAGTAGTGCCAGCTCTTCCAATATTGAAATTTCTTCAACGTAACTAAAACATAATGTATGCTATCCTGGCCTAGCATGAACACCGAAACACGATAATAATATCGCGTGGTATAGCGTTTTATGACGACACTTAACAGTCAAAATCCAATTGTCTTTCGACAGTAATAAATCGCTATATTATATTACGTTTCGGTGGTCATGCTACGGGGGTTTGTTTATAAAAAAACAAGTTAGTTTTTGCCAGAAACAAGTATTGTGATTGTTGAAGTGGAAACACTCCCACTACGAAAGGAGGACTTATTATTCGAGTACTTTTTATTACTTAAGCCTCCTTCAAAGCACCTGTTGCAGCTGTTTGCAAAAATAAATGAAACACGGTTCATTTTACAGAAAGTACATGCGCTTATTCGTGTATCATATTCAGTAACTCTTATTATTTTTTTAGAAACATCAGTATGAGAAAATAATTGGAATAAATATTTCAACCCTGATTATGACTATCAACAAAAGTTGTTCTATCATGCAAGTGTATTATTATGTATTCCATGGCACCATTAAATTGTAAAATGAATTATTGACTATCAGATTAAACTAATAACAGATAAATCACTTGCCATTAAGGCAGCTTCTCGGCACAAAAGCCGCCGACCGAGTGATTGGCAATGATAAACTATTGTTTGCGGCGACTAATGGTAGTAAATGATTACTATTGCCGGACCGCGGGATCTAGACTAACTTCAGATTAAAATGACTAGTTCAACAAAGTTCGAACACTGGCGATAAAATATAAAGTTTGAATCTATTTATTATGAGTACTAAATTGTAAATGATAAATGGTTAAGCTTTTTTCATTCTAGTTGGCTGGTTGGTGGATATAATTTACAGTTGGGTGCTTTTTCATCGATGATTCATTATTGTTTTGAGACTTTTCCTTCAAATATACTTTTAAGAATAGCTGTCCCTTCATTTAATTTGTAATGAGTATATACGGGTGAGTACTCCATTTTCCACCGAAAAATTTCAATGAATTAAATTGTAAGATAAAGGGAATTTAATTAGGTACGTACCTACATGCTCCATTTCATCAATTTACGATTACCAATGACGGTAAGTGCTCTTCAAAGCCATTGGGTTCTGTGTACCTGAAATTTAATACAAGCCATACAGTAATAACAGGTCAAAGGCTTAAAAAGTACAACTTGATAGTTTGTAAATTATGGAAAAGTTTAAACATTTTAACTGCCGCTTAAATAGCGCTTCTCACTAGTTCTGACCGAAGTTAAACAGTCGTAATGTCGGTGAAACCTTGGAAAACGCGGGAGTTGCGCCAAAATGGCCGTAATTTGCAAAATGGCCGATGCACAGGCGGTAATTCGTATTACAAATTGTAGTTTAAGTAATTGTCCCACATTTTTATTGCGTAGTTGCATTGCTGGCTCACATTTAAGTGTATTATGTTTTAAATTTAAAGTTCGAGGATAGGAATTATTGGGAATAAATTAAGTACTTATCTTTGTTAAATGCTGTTCTAGATAACTATTAAATGTCATGGATAAACTAAAAAAAATCCATAAACTTATAATGGTTTTCACTAACTTAAAATTATTGTTAATAATGTTAATGGTCTTCTAAATATAATGGTGTGTTCATTGGACGGACTTATGTTTATTAATAACAATTTGAATCTTGAAACTAAATAAGTTGAGTTACTAGAGTTCTCCGAGAAAATTTCGGTAAATGATAAAGATATATCAAAATGAAATGAAATGAAATTATATGTATTTGAAATAGAATAACAAAATACTAGCAACATTTAAATTGTCAAATTTTTTACCCTCACACGTCACTAAAAACTGTTATGGGGTACAAAATGTAGCTTTTCTCTCTAATATAATATTTAACTTTAACTTTTCTTATCTTTTAAGTTAATTGTAAAGTACTGATTTTATTTGATAATTTAAAATTGAAGATAAGAGAGATTTATAAATATCTTGAGTATCAAAGTAATAAAAAGGCTTTAGAGCGAAATGTTAGTGTTATTATTACTCTCGTTAACATTAAGTCGGTTCAAGCAGTGCAGGAGTTAAAGGATTTTATTAGTCACTTCGAAGAGGGTTTTGGTATTATAGCGTTGTAAAATACTTTGTATCTACTAAGTTGGCAAGTACAGACGGTTGGCCTGAGCTAGCCCCAATAACATTGGATCAGGCCACTCACATTGTAAGTTTATTTGCTAACACTTAAAATGTCTAATTTATGAGTATACGCCAATAGAAGAAACACTACAGAGTATATCTACGCATCTCCCAGTCATAAAAGTAACTCAAATCTAATAACATAGGTTATAAAAAAAGATATTGATATTTTAATAATTTTCCATATTTATTTATCGTTTATTGGGAAACAAGCAGCCTTATATATTAATAGCTTAATTTATGATAACTCATTTGTCAAAAAAGTTTTCACTTATAATAATTTACATATTGACACTGAATAGATATATACTACTACTCCAAATGATAATTGAAATATAATAAAAAAAAAAAACAATTTATTTACCAGTCTTTGTTTCATCGAACGCCATCTGGCGGCGGCATCTGCGCGGAGTAATCAGAGCCGCTGGTTGTGGCGCGACCTGCCAGATTAGGGCTTAATCACACGTCGCGGTTCCATTACCGGTTAGATAGCGTCGACAGATAGGTACCGCCTCGTTTTGTGATATTCGCTACGCCCACCTGTTACTACCCTACAATACAGATTGAACAGCGCGTGTGTGGTTGGTTATTAAATAGTTATTTTAAAAACAGTGGTGGGTTATTAAATAGTTATTTTATTTGTATTCATGTTCAGAAACTTTTGACACACGTTTTTTTCTCTTTCCACGTCTTGAAAATAAAAAAGCTCTTTCTAAATATTATATCTGAGTGTGTTTTATGTGACGATTTACTTTAAATATTTCACTTTATTTACAATTCAATATATTGCATTTATAACTTTTTTTTCCAACCAGTCATGGTTATCTTTATATTATTTATAATATTTACACTACTTTATTATTGTTATTATTATTAAAACTTTACAACAATGATTTGATGTGCTCTTTTATATGGGGTGTTTCATAATTACTTACACGTAACATTTTATTTTGTATTTGTATGAAAAACTGTAAAGTGACACAACCCTAGAAAATAGACTATTGTTTTCGATAATCAATCCCATTAATGGACAGAAGTGTCTATTAATGTGAATACTATAAAGTGAACACAATTTAGGTCTACAGTTGGCACTATGAAGATTATCACAATTTTTTTTTTAAACGTGTTTTTTTCAGCGTATATAATAACTTTTCAATATTGTATGTCGGATTTAGGGGTTTTTTGTAAAACGTCGTATAGATGTTTCTACGAAATAAAAAACCGAAGTCATAAAAATACGAAAGGCGTGAAAAATATAAAGCAACGTAAATTATAATCATGATGGTCCCATTTGACTGACAAGTTTGAGTACAAGTTAAATTAGGTGTCAATCATGACGGAAATGTAATGAAATAGGTTCTGATAAACTAAAAATAAAGAAAATGTATTGTTAATTCTATAGCGTCGAGAAGTTTATTAAATAACTTTACAAAGCTTTTTAATGAACAAGTAAAGTTTTTGAATTTTTCAACGAATGTCTTTGAATGGAGTTTGAGGGAGTACTTATTGTTAATTGTTAAGTCAAAAGTGCTTAATTATTAAGTTTATTTGAATAAAGATATTTTGATGTTGACCTTGACTTTAAGTGTAATGATCAGAGAACCTATTTATACGAAGTGTTACATTTTTCATTATTCAAACAAATCAAGACAAGTATTGTTACCTATGTTGTGAAAATATACCCACACGCCATAAAATATATAAATATATTTGGCCAAACATTTCTGTAAGGATTAGTTTTGAGTATTTCCCTTGGTAGTTATTTCATTTCGACGAACTTCTAACCTACGCTACATAAATAACTCAATACGTCATGTCACTCAAAATACTTATAGGGCTTTCTTTGTCAACAGAACACAAAGGTCGTATTAGTTGATTACAGATTAATTACAGGCGTTAATTAGGTCGAAGTGTCGAATTACACGTTTGATCTTTTAATTGTTGTTTTCTGAATGGGATCATCGGTGGCTCTATAGCGTAATTAGGGGGTGCTATGAGTGGATCTAACAATAGATAATTATTACATCTTATGAAATAGAAACACCTTTGATAACGTGTTTTAAGGTAAAATGATGTAGTAATTTATTTATCGAGTTATTAATTGTATATACTTATGAAAGTATACAAAATTAACTTAAACATTTCTTTGACGTCAATTGTCAACAAGTATCGTCATTGGCCAAGGAAAATACGCACTTTAAGCTCACTTCACACGTTCGTAGCATAACTGTGTCGTAGCAATAAGTATGCTACGAGGTACGAGTACAATTGTATCGTTTGGATGCTACGGATTTTGGCTACCACAATTTAGGGATTTAGGTGTGATATTGTTCCTACATATATTATCCTACGGAGCACAAAACGAATTTTAATATGTTCCTCAAATGTTTTTATATGAACAAGACGTTAACAAAATGTCAATAAAGGTTTTTCTTTTATAAATAAGTCAGTTATTAAGAAAAAATTTATTCAGAATAATATTTGTTGACAAGATGTCGCTTACAAAGACAAGCGCAGACGACGAGGCATTGTTGCGAACACGACATTTTTCTTTCAACTCTGCCAGTGGCAGGTTGTGAATGTTGTTGACCCGTTTAGCATTCGCCATTGAATATATAATAATAAACTTACATTGTACATTACAAAAGGTGCGCTACATTTAATTCGTTGGCTGCAAAATATTTATACCACGTCAATCAACGAAGAACCAAGGCAACGCTAATAGTTATTTGTTATACAATAGACCAAAGCCAATTTGTGCTGCGAGTGCCGACTTTAAAACACGAACTAGCGAAGTTGTCTAGAATGAGCTTGGAAATAGTATTATTTTATTGAAATATATACATTTTAACTTAAAATGTGTCATTTTTTTTCTGTAGCCTTTCTACATACTTCACAATACATTTTTAAAGATTCGTAAAAATGACCACGCTTTATCGTTTTCGTGACAGGCACTAAGCAAGTAAACGCTACCGTGGTGACAGGCAGGAAGATACGATGACGTCATCGGATTCCATTTTCTCGCTAGTCTCGTTCGGAAAGGACGCATAGCGCCGACTCGCGGATGCAAACGTAATAGTGATTCATTATTTACAATAACTTAGTAAATACTTAATTGCATCGAAGTGAAACAAAAACAGTTGGTTTTGGAATTACGACTTCTATAATGGTATAGGGTAAAATTAACTTTTTTTTCATTCTCTACTCGCTACTCTCGTGATTCAATAATCACGAGAGTAGCTAGTAATTCTAATATAGACTACTGAGCACAGTGAGTATATATTATATTAATATTTTTTTATTCTCTTCAGCATGAAAAAGGGAAATAACGACTGTACTTACCTTTAACACTTTTCTCGCTGATAAAGTTGAAAAGTTGTATGTTTTTAACATGAGACTAAATTTTTTTCTGCCTCGTGCCTTTCACTCAATGTGCTTAGTAGTCTATACTAGTCAGAAAATCTAAAATTATCTGTAGTATTCAGGGCACGACTCAAAATAAATGTGCAAAACTTTTAAATTCAAAACGTTTTTTTTAGTTTGAGATTTCAGCATTCACAATGCTTTTTATACAATATACTAAATAATATAGAAAAAATTCGATTCGAATTTAGTATCAAAAGACATTATTGGTCATTGTAATGTTTGAGTTTATTTAAGCTTTTTGAGGTATGACATTTACTACTTAACAACTTAACGCTAATTTACAAATGGCTAAAAGATTTGAGGTAGACAATGTTTTATTATTGTAACAAAGTGCTTTTAGATTATCGCCAGCCAAATACTAAAACACACTTTGGAAGAGTGTTTAGCGCCCAAAGTGGGCTTAAACCCTTGGAAGTTGTCGCGAAGTTGGTCCGATGTGCCCGCTCGGTCGATTAGGCCAGCGTCTAGACTCGACGCTCCGGGACACGGATAAGCCCAACATCCACTTAAATATGGACGGGTTAACGGTTACATTTTTAGGTTCCTAGTACTCTATCGAGTTTCTAACTTCATGATGGTTACAGACTCGATAGAGTATTATGAATAAATGATAGTGTTTTAAGTGTGAAAATAACAGTAAAACGATTGTAATTGAAATTGGAGACAACAGATAAGTATGTTAACCTTTGTGATCGAGTGAAATACCATGTTTGATTTTTGAGATAGCTGGTACCACACCATGGCTGGCATGGTGGCTGTTGTAATTTCTTAATTTAGGATGTATTACTGGACCGAGTGTCTATATGCCACCTCATAATAACGTATTCAGAGCACAAAAGGGTCGCAAAAGTAAGCGAAAATATATTGCAAGTCGTAAAAGTCCAAGTGCACTGACCTAACCGCGACGCTCGAGGTTGCGCAAGCACAGCTGCGCGCACGCCTCTATTAACATTGCACGCGCGTTCGTAAAGTGCTCAATCTGCCGTTTATTGTTACTTCATCCGCTGTATAACAAACGTGTTTGCTTTAGTGGCTTTGTTGTAAAACACCGAGGCGATAAATCATCGGGATGTTTTGCAACAGCATCTGTGTCGGCTCATTTCGGCGGGAGGCCGTTAGCCTTTGCTGATTGAGTTCCTTTTACAAGCTGTCGTGCATACGGGAATTGTTAAGCAACTTTCATACAAGGTTGGGTGACCGAATTTCACTAAATAATATAATTTTCTTTACGAATACATTTAGATTTTTTATTTTATAATAATTATTAAATTCAGATTTTTCGCATTCACAGTGCTATTTTTATATTAAGATAAAATATATATATAATAATTGCTGGTTTTGACATTATTAATAGTTAACCAACCCCTTGGTATATATTATATATAAAGTAGTATTATAGCAATATTGGTAAGCTTTAAGTTTAAACAAATTAAAAAAAAACACTTTTGCCATTGAAATTCTATTCTAATATATCACAAAAATAAACAATTACAATTCATTCAAATTTGTTGAATTTCTGACATTCATTGAACAAAATAATAAATTGGTTTTTACCCAATTAATAATTGTACGATCACGAGAATGTTTTCAAAATTCAATAAACTTTCATTAAACTTTTAGCTAAGCAGCTTAACACATATCAGTAGGATTAATTAGATAACAATGATAAGCTTGTTTTGGATTAATTTAGATTAGGTATGATAGGCTAGATATATAGGTATATATATAGTCAAATGATTAGTGACTCTTAATTCTGTTATATTAAACAAAAATAGAAGTTTGATAGAATTCCGACAGAATTCATTATTTAATTACACAAGACTAAGTTTATTTTGATATGCAAAAAATATAACAAATACGTTCAATGCATTCGCATTTATTTTTATCGCCCAGTATTCTTCCCTTTCCTGGCATAGATTTCTACTAAATTTCCGTCATAATACGTTATGCCGCAAAAGGCGATGAGTCGAGCTTCAGGGCAAATATTTGTTTTCGTTCAAAAACTGGATTTCAGCGATAATATATTCCAATTCAGCGGTTGCAGCGCTGACGGTGCGCTGCTCGCAGCGATTTATGGTAATATGATGTACCTATGAGCCTGACACTGGGGATTGAATGTTTTTTGCAGACTTATGGCAGTCGCTAAACTTAGGACAGACTACTGTGGAATAACTAAAAAAATAACTACGACGATGGTGACAGATTGCATAGAATCTGTTCACTCTGCGTTTATAAACGAGTATTTTAATACTTAACTTAAAATCTTAACTCCACACTTTTGCGCTGTTCTGTATTGATGGCTTAAACTCGTTAAGATGATATTAAAAAAGTAGTGTTTAAGTCGTTTAGATTTTATAAAGCCTCAGCATTTAACCATTACATTAATGTTAAACTGTTAACATAAAATATTTTGCCATACAACGTGGACGCCTTTCACAGTTGCTTCGAACCGAAATTCCTTAACTAACGCAATTCACAAGCCAACAACTATTCCAAGTTGGAATGGGGCACACATTGTGTTGGTTTACTACTCTCCGGCCCTCGCGGGGTCACGGCCGCCTCAAGTTCAGAAACTGTCACTCCGGCGTTTCCACTTCCAGTTAAAGACGCCATAAACATTAACGATATGTAGTTTAAGATGTATGAGTATAAACTTTGAATCGAAAATAGCTTTCGGTGGTTTTAAGACAATAATAATAGAAGAGAAACATTGATTTAAAAATGCATAGTTTATTTCCGCAATAAGTATAACCACGCAATTAGTACGTGATAACACGTCCTATAATTATGTCAGTTCCAGGGCTGCCAGAACCTTAAGGAATTGGAAACAATTTAGAATAAAGGGCTGTAGTGACACCCTTGTTTTAATTGTCCTCGATTCGTATTCGTGACAATACATTCGCACTATTTCATAGTGTTTTGATTGAAAACGTGCTATGACGAAGATTTTTGGGATCTGCATGATCTCCTGTCAATACCACACGCATATTCTGAATCCACATTTATTGCCGCTGTGGCTCTCAAAGCGAAGTTGTATCTGATAGCTGATTACTGAATATTTAAACACTGGTTTGCGATATTGTGACATTTGCTTTGATTTCATTCTAGAGATCACACAACAATATAAACTCTTAATCATTTGGGTCAAATTGGCTGATGTCACTACTTTCTGTTTATGGGGGCTATTCTGACTGAACTGATGTTTATATAATTTGGGTAAACCATAAACTTATTATACATACAAATAAGTCTATGGAGTACAATACAAATATAGAGATACAAAATATAGAGCCGATATAAATGTAAATTACCTACCTAATTCATGATCGTATATTTGAATTATGCATATGATAATGTTACGCCGTTGCTATGTTAGCATCTGCATAGATATTGACGCAATCTTATGGGCCTTGAGTTCCTATCACCACATATCTAATAATTTATTTATTTTATGGCCCCTAAAAAGGAACTAAAACGGTAGCACAAGTTTAAAAACTCGTAAAAACTCTTTAACATTAATGCATAAATGAACCCAAAATAGGAAAACCGTTTCTTCGGACCATCAAACTGAACAACTTTTACTATGGGACCAACTATGAAGTCGCGAAAAAAATTATCAGTTGTCTCATACATTTGGATATTTTTTGATTAATTTTTGTATGAAACAGTTAATTTTTTTTTCGCGATTTCAGACTTGGTCCCATAGTAAATGTTGTTCAGTTCGATGGTCTAAAGAAACGGTTTTCCCATTTTGGGTTAACGGTTGTCATTAACACCAAAGTATAATTAAATCTGACACAATGTGTATCAGACACATGATTGCCGGTATAAATGAACTCAATAATTAACCAATCAATTGCCGTAATATGGTAGGAGTGCAACCACATAACCACAAAATAGCTCTCATTATCTTGTGCTGTTACTATGCTAAACTGATTACTCAGCTCAAAATTAAATTAGCTAATTCAAAAATTATCCTAATTTGTCTAGTAATAAAGCAGTTTATGACTAAAACCTATGACTTCTGTCTATAGTAAGAAAGCTGTCAGTTTAATAGTGTTTCTGTCAAATCTGACTACTTATTTGGAGACCTTAACTTTAAAGTTCATTTTCGTATTTGGTCGTTAATCACGACATAAATTTCTGAGTAGTAGACAGGATTACTTTTTTGCTTAGAAATAATATTAGCAATATTTTTTATTTAGAAATTCCTGTTGCAGTCGCATTCATGTTGTCGGCATTTTATTCTGGCACTATCTGTCGTATATACGAGCTCCTGACGCTGCATGCAGCGCAGGATAAGAATATTTACGATATGTTTTAACCGGCAATCAGAGACACGTTCATTTTACTGCTGATATTACCCGCTGTGCGGTCAAAATTGCGATTTTTCGTTAAAAATGCATCGCAAGGGAGTAAAATAAAAAAAAAGTACTAAATAAATATGTGGAGGGTCGTTTATAAATATGCGATGTGCGTTAGTGCTATGAACCGTTAAGCCTGGCGTCCACTTGAGCAGAAACGCTCTGAATAGAATCGCATTTCTTTCTCTTCAGCACCTGGCAGCACGCTGCGTGCGATGCGTTGATAATCGATGATAGTTCCGCACCTAGTCAAAATTAATGCAATTCCGCAATAACGGTTCCGTTTATTCCTTTTGAGGTACGGAACCCTAAAACCAAAAGTAAAATTTGATTTATCAGACCATTCTTTGATGTTGTTTTGCACCAGCTTAAAAGAAAAATACTTAAAATGCTTCTTTGGTGAGTTGTAATTTTATTATGAATAACAAATTATAATAAAATGTTAATTGTCGTTTTAACTCACTCTTAATTTATGATTCTTTGACTGTACTTTCAACTGATTTGTTTATATGGAAACGATATCTGATAACCGGTAGAGTTATGAGGTCATGGGTATCTAATGTATTTTAATATGACACCGATGCTGCTTACTTATTTAAATACGTGAAAAATAAAAAAAGTCTGTCTATCCTAGATGAAAAAGGTCAGTTGTATATTACACAACCGGGACCTACGAATGCCCGGTTCCTTGATTTACTGCTAATTTGGATAAGTAAGCGTATAGGGCAATCCACACACAACATCGCATTGATCACACTCAACAGAAAAACTCAGGCAAAAATAGGCTTTATCTCATTACATTTATGGTCACCTTTAATCATAGGATGCTCTGAAATTTGGTTTGAACGAAAGCGAATAGCAGTTGGCTATGTAGCTCAATGTGGCTAGGTGTGTAAGTATGTACAGTCAGGTTCAATAATTATGTTCGCACCTTTGACTGTTCATCTACCTTTATGCCTTTATAATAAAAGTCGACATCCTGTCAAATCATATTAATGAACTCAACTGTACCTGCTGTAAAAAATAAATACATTCAGCCAGTTTGTGAAACACGACACGCGCGAATTCCATTACTTACAAGATAATTTTTAAAATCCTTAAAGGAATTGTACAAACTTGCTTAATGTTGAATGGGAGATTTCTTCCATGTAAAAATATACGGTCAATGAGTATTATAATTACAACTTATTTAGGGGGTTATAATTTTTACTTTATTTAGAGGGCTGAATACTCAAAGGCTTCTTAGCAACAATCATTAGTAAAATCTCCTTAGCTTTTTAGAGTTGCATTATGATATTAAATACTACAACATTATAACACTCGTTTGGATGATATAATGACGGAGGCGCGCGCGGCGGGCGCGGTCGTCGGGGGCGCAACCAGCCACTCGCTCGGATATTACGGCTACCATGACACTGGTTGTTTTAGTGTTGGCCATAGGCTACTGCTTCACAACCTTTTATGGAGGATTCATATCATGGGAGAAGATAGTCTTGTTTGCAACTGTACATAATTAGGTATTAAAACACGAATATGATACTATTATCACATTCGTGTTTTCATAACACTCATTATACTACAGTTGCATAAATAACTATTCATATTAATATACCACATATAGTATTTGTAAGTAAGACATAATATAGTGGGTAACCTGCCTAAGGTAAATAGGTATCATTGAACTTACAATAAATTTTCATGAATTTTCATTCGACAAATTGTCATGAACTAATGAGATCTTACCAATAAGAATGGTGAATCATACACCATTAATAGTATTTTGAGTTGTAACAACAAACATGTCAACACAAAGCCCTTTTGGAATAATATTTCTTCCTCTGTTCGCCAAAGCACAAGATGATATTAACTTGGGGATATCACAATAATCTTCTCGTTAGCAATACTAAGAAATACGTAGAGATTCGTATCTTGCTCTGAATGCCCCATTGTCAGTCAATGTGCCAACAAAAGATGAACTGGTTATGAATATCTCCGTGAGTTGTATATGTATTCATGATACGTGTACCTTTATTTAACCCTGTAAATTATATGTCAGACCTTTGGGAAATGATAACATTGTAATTTTAACTGCTTCTGTGGTTTAGTGATTTAGTCAACCAGATACTTACTCATTTCGGAGATTATTAATTAATTATTGATAATTCCATATGCCAAGAAGACGCTTTCTAAGTGTAAGTAGAAATATAATTTTGCCTAACTGGTTAATCAATAATTCTTATTAGAAATTAAACACATTTTATGGATTACAGCGCGTATATTATTAAGTCAGGTGTTATTTTAGAATTATTAAATTTGAATTTATTGGCTTTTTGATTTCCTGACGTTTCGACACTTTTCCAGGAGCCGTGGTCACGGATTGACTAAAGCAAAAAGGCTACTATTTTATGAAATTATCCGCTCGGAACTTTATAAAATACATTCAAGTTTATTAAATTATTTTAAAGCTGCGTTCTGATTTTAATTATTATTACTGAATTAAATTTATTAAAGTTAATTAGAAAACAAAATCTAGCTCCAGAATATACCACCAGTTCACAAATTGGGAAGCCTCTCAGAGAAATAACTGGCGGAAGAAAACTCATTGAGGTTGTGTCGACCTTCCTTTTTATCCCTATTTGCATAACGAACTAACTGTATCTTTAGATCCTGCAGTGTGTGATTTGGGATGGGATTTTAGTTGATGAACTATGGGGTCCCAAGCTAGTGGTACTTTCCAACCATCTTCTATATTGAAATTTGGATATTTGTTGATTTCAATAGCTTCGCGTAGCATTCTGGGAATGAATATTTGTTCTTTGGCAAGGATTTGTGGTTTATCACATCTATGTAATGGTTGGCATGTTAATAATCACACCAGGTGTAATAATTATTACAACATTGACCCATTATTATTATCATTATCGTATAAGGATTAGTGGCCACCTCTGGTGTTAGAAATTATCAAGTCGTCTGTAAGGTGCCTTGCCTTAACGACTGTTATCAGATGACAATAGCCGGGACCGGCGGATTAACGTGCCCTCCGAAGCACGGAAGCGCTCAGTTGTAATGCCACTTAACGGTTACCCATCCGACACCTGGCCGGACCGAGAGTTCCTTAACAAACGTGATCGAGTACGATCAGTCTATCAAGCATTTACATTTGTAAATGCAATGTAAATGCTCCCTAATATACCATCGACGACAACAAATCTTATGTCACTGACATTAATAATGTTGTATTAGTTCAAAAGAATCAATAAATCTTTGGAGTATAATCAGAGTATACAGTAGCGTACCAATAATAATATTAGTGAAAGAAACAGATAGATGTGTACCTGAAGGCCCAGCTCTGCTTCAGACAGAGCAATTCTCAACAATCACGTTTGATTGTGTAAATAGTGAACAATAATTATCATTCATTTTTATAATACCTAACTGGCCAACTAAATATAAACATAAAAATAGTAACATTACAAGTAATGCACCCTTTATGAGAACAATCTCAATAAAAAACATGTTTGCCGCAGACTTATATAGAAATAACTGCGAGAACTCATTTTCAAGTTGTCGAACAATGTCGTTTGGAGTAGTTACAACTACAGATCAATCAGCCCATCAGACTGCGATGATTGGATTTGGTTCATATTTACCAGTTTACCTCAGTAATTTACTTGAAAATCAGTGCGAGACGAGACTGCGATGATTACGGCCTGTTCAGACCGAAGCGTGGGTTTTACACGTGACTCCGTTAAAGGGTTAACTTAAACACACGTGAAATATTATTCCCCTTAATAATAAAGATTGTATAGCAGTTGTGTAGTTACACAATGGTTACTCTCTGTCAAACTATTTAAGTTTGACATGAAAAAGAAAGGCACAAAACACTGTGTAACTATGCATCTGCTATACAATCTTTATTAGAAAGTGGTAAATATAGACTACTGAGCACAGTGAGTGATTTTAAGGCACGGAGCGGAAAAAAATTAGGTCTCGTGTTAAATATACAACTTCTAACAGCGAGAAAAGTGTTATAGGTAAGAACAGACGTTATTTCCACGTGACTTTCCTGGTAAAAAGCTACATTCAACATAAGAAACTTGTTCTCTCAACTCTTTTGGAGTAAGACAACTATCTTCATCGCTGGACGCACGCATTTTTTGTAATATATCACAAAAATAATTCGATTAAACCTATGCTGAAAAAATTTGATTCGAATAGTAAAGTAGATTCTCGGCGTTTTGTTTTACATTGCGACGTGCTTTTCTCTTATTTATTAATATCTATCTTATTTATTTATTTACAATCATAAAACACTAATTTGTACCATGTTACATTAATTTTTCTTATTCTATATTATTTCATACAGACGACCTCATTTCGTCCATACTCTTATATATATCGAAATTATCAACCTTATTTTTAACAAACCGTGCTTTAAAACTCCTTGGTATATCCGTGTATTTTATTTTTTATACTTTTTAATACATGTCTGACAACATAAAGCATTCTATCTATCCTTTTCTCACATATTAATTTTACAAGTCTCTTCCTGTCACTCTATTTATTTTTTCTTTATTATTTCAAAAGGTATTGTAAGAAATTAAAAAATTACTTTGCCTCACGCTCGCAGCAAAAGTCGACTATTCTGCGAGTTTTAACGCGCGGCCTTTTCCTGCTGGAGAGGTGAAAATAATATTTCAGAAGCTGGAGCCAAAAGCAGCGACAATCACCGGCATAATGTAGAGTAGTTCAATGACATCGACAGTAAATAAAATTGCTTTGACTGCAAAGATCGTAAAGGTGAGTGTAATTGGCAAGCGCACTTATACCCAGCAGAAACGATCCGGTCCTTGGCCTAATTTCTAAGATAAGGAAATTTTTACGAGTTTAAGTACAAGTTTCGTGACGGTTTGACGTTCCTAAGCACCCATAAAACCAAAGCATAACACTTAACGTTTTTATGCCACTTGAGAAGCAATGGAAGTGCCCGCAACCGCTTGGTGACCGTTTTTAACTCTTGTTTAAATGAAGAAATTGTCATAGTTTTGCTAATTTTCTGATACCATTTTCAGTAAATGGTATCAGATAAGCATGTAAAATCTGTAACAGTGTAAATGAGCCTTTACTTCAGCCGTCACTAAGTACACACGTGCAAGCCTAATTTATTCATCCGATTCTCTATTAGCATCAATACGACAATGTAATTGGAATATCAGTATGCAGTGGCTCGGCGCTCAGCGCTAATAAGTTTCGTGTTTCGAAAACGTTATACACCTAGGTACCTATGATTACATCCATCACTAAATTAACTTGTCATTTCGCGACAGAAACTATTATTAACTTTACTGTGACCTATGTTGATTACAATCGTGATCATATTAGGTGAGATTTATACATAGCTTGGTGATTACCAGTCAGTGTGGTGTATTTTATATATAGTTTACAATGTGTGAAGTAACAACTTATTCAATCGATTAGTAATTGACCTTTAGCAACAGAGCGAGCGAGCGCGAAGCGTCTCTGATTCAGCTTGGGCAAAAATGCTTTCGTATGTCTGTCGCGCTGTCCGGCGGTCCGTTTGTTCTCCTCTATAGGTCGCATTTCTCAACTGAGTCTCGTGAAATTCTGTGAGCAGGTTAAAACAGAATTTCGAATTTATTTGAAAAATAAAATTCACTCAATTTGAAATATGTTCAAAGTTAGAAGCGCCATCTACCTCGAATATATAAAAGAATACCTACCAAACAGCACTTACATAGTACTGTTTTGAAAACCTCGTGGCGACATCTATTAGATTAATTTTTAAACAACGTACAATTTAGGTGCACGATGTCTACAGCTCACTGAGCCGCTAGTTATAATAATCGTAAACACTGTATATTCTACTTTTGTTTCCTTTTTTACGAAAATAATACTAAACCGGCGGAATCAACCTGCACGTCAAATAAAACAGTAATAATAAAATACCTTTGGGAACACGTAAGAAGTTGGCTTCATATTGCAAACGTCACATCAAACATTCATATGAGAATTGCGAACGGAAATCAAACCGGAAAGGATGTGTCGTTGACAGCGGCAGTTGACTCCCAGAGCTTTCGCAATAAGCTGTCACTCGCTGTCAATGGCTGACGGGCACACGCAAAAGTACCTTTTAAGAATCTTTTGAAAATGGAGTTCTAATAAAAAGAAGTTGAGTTCTACTACTTTTAAGTTTCAACCATTTAACGATATCAGCCTGTTTCACATTTTACGCTTATGGGGCATTTATACGGGTCGATTATCCGGGTGACTTGCTGGGTTTTTTATCGTACTTTTTATCGACAATCGCTTATATAATCGAATCGCAAACCTAATTTCAATCAGGTGGCAATTCGATTTTACAAGCGATTGTCGATAAAAAGTCTTAGTCGACTAAAGTCAGAACGTTGTCAAGAAAGTGTTCGTGAAATTTTGTGAGCAAGTTCAATAATAATATAGATTTTGTTTGTCGAGCCAGTTATACGAAATTTTGCGAAAAAAAATAACCCTTTCGAAAAATTTACAAAATCTGGCTTCGAATAGATATAATAAAAGAATATCTAACCTACTAAACAGCACATAGTACAGCTTTTCAAAAACAGTGTCAACCTTATGGTGACATCTATTAGATTCATTTTTAAACAACACAATTTGAGCGAGGTCTACAGCTCACTGAGCCACTAGTTATTTTTTAGACAATAAATACTGTTAGTAAAGAAACAATCAATAGAGTTCCCTACCTAAAGGTATCTTTATAATATTTGAATCTGAGATAGAACAACAAAGTGGATTTCCTTACAAACTCGATCTAACTTGCTAGTTCCTCCGAGTTAGAACTGATCTATTGAAGTATAGATTAAAAAAGTCGTGAATTTTTACCATCGATGCTGACATTAAATTCAAGTTGGTATCTATCTGAGTTGGTCATTACAAGAACTAGTTTATTTTTGATAGATGAGGGTATTTTTTGTATCTGTTTTGATCTTTCTGATGAAACTAAGTTAAATGAGAATAATTTTGGTTTTAAGTTAGAGTAGGAATTTATTTAACCTACACTAGGTCGATGGGAATCTCCAGTAGGCTGAGAACACAATTTATATGCAAATAAAGGCAGCTGATGGATAGGACCGTCGGCTTCCCAACAACGGGGCATGGGAAAGCTATAATTAACGTCTATCACTCTTCCGTTGATATCTTAAACCGATAATCAATAAATGTAATGTAGGTATGAGTGGAGGCAAAATTCGCATTGCCACAGTATCTCAAAGAGGTAATGTGCTTCATCATCACCACAAGAATCGCTAAATACTCACCAAAAAAGTTCGAAATAATATTTTTGTTTTGGTGAGTAACTATGGCGAAATTGGAATACTTGAAATAATTTCCCATCTCAAAATACAGAGTTGTAATACTTAGCCGCGCACAAAATCTTTGAGGCAGTAAACAGTGGCCACAGGCAGCTTGGACGGCGACTGCCCAAGTTATGCCCAGCTCAAAGTGGGGAAAATTTGCATTGTTGCAAATATTATCTCAACAGTCACTCGTCACATAAGAATATTTATAGCTTTACATCTCTGAAAATTTAAATGAAATGGTGGCTTATTGAGCGCTGGATGCGGTAACTTCACTCCAGATTGAATTGCTTTGTCGATCGTTCAATCGCAGTAATTGAGGATTATAAATCAATATGTATGAAAATATTTCAATTTTACTCTTGTAAGAAATATAGTGGATATGCGTTGCTCAAGACACAGATGTAATAGCGTACATTAATACTAGATACGTAATAGAGAGCCACACACTCTCAAGAAAATGACAGCAGCGCGCGCGCCGCTGTGGTTGTTGCGTTAGGCGTTTAGATCGCCTGAACAAGCGCATTTATATTTGTTAACGTCACATTATGATCGCAGACGTATGGAGTTACGATATCAGGGGAAAGAAAAAAATATAAAGATGTGCATTGAAAAACAATTTTTGAAGGCTACAATTTTATAAATACTGATCCCACCGACCGTCATCCGAATTAAAATACACAGAGGAGCAAAAGCATCGTTTCTGTGCCTTTTTTGCTGACTGCAAAAACATTTATAGTGAATAAACGTACATAAAAAGCAGGTATTTCATTACAAACTCAACGTCTAGAAATAACTTTATGCGCGAGAAGTTGACATGATTCGTTTCATCGTAATAAAGCTGTTCGGAAGCGTTATGTATTTGAGAACGTTTTATTGTATCGTTTTCTATTTGCAGTACCAATTAAAATATGAAATAGGCGCAGAATCTCGTTATATCTCATAAAACATTTTATTTGTTTGTTCCAGGCGACGGCGACCGATTGTTCCAGCCTCGCAAACAGGTGAATTATTGTCCTTCAATAAAACTTTTATTGCCATAATTCTCCATTCGCTGATATAATAGCCAATGGAACATTACCATTCCGATGATAAAGTTGAACACGGTGCTTTACGTGACCCAAATTTCATTTTATTAAAAGAGTCACCCTATTATCTTCAACTACAGACATTGTATAACAGATCAAACAAATATGTAAAAAGAAATTCGCAGTTAGGCTACATAAGAAAGAAAAAGCAATAAAGCTTTACCTTTAAAAAAAACAAGCATTCCATTTCACTCAGTTACGGTATCACTAAAACTTGTACTCTCAATAAGACGACAAAAAGTAGATATTTTCCACAAGAAATTCCTCGTAGGCTGTTTGAGTCGCACGCGCGTTATCAAAGATCAAGGGTTTGCGAGATGTGGGATGATCTGTAATTCGGTGGCAGCATTTACATAACGGGTTCCTGATGGGACGAGCACCGGCAGGATGCCGCTCCCATTATTCATGACCTTCAGTCGAAAGTGGGTGAAAGAAATGTTGCCAAGCGTTCGACCGACTAATTACTGAAATTAGCGGCTTCGATGTAGTGATTTCGTGTCGATGGTTCTCTTTGCCATTGGGGTGGACTTTTGTTTGTTTAATGATTATACGGTAAAAGTAGGATTGAGTAAAGTATAACTGAAAGTGATTTTTGTTATAGTTAAACTAAATGCATTGTTGCATGTAATCAGCATTTTAATTTAATTTAGAACATATTTTTAAATCTTGGTACAATCTTATCTTTTTTTTTTACTTTTTACTCCCTAAATGAACAGGAATGAGTATTATTAAATTAATCTGAAATGTAGCGTATAAATCTTGTATATTTGTTATTAGTAGCGATATTGCGGGAGCGGAGCACGTCACGCCGCAAACAGAGCCTCTACATTTATTTCGCTCGTCAGTGTTGCCAGCATGAAAATTAATAGTTGTTTCATAAACGCGAGCAATCCCTTCTCAAATAAACCTCTGGTGTTATTAAACTGAGTATTTTTAAAATAATGGGAGAACTGACTTTTGTGATGTGGAGGAAATTGCCTCATTTTTCATTATGTTACGTGTCAAAATTGAAATATCAATAACGATGATAAAGCTAAGCACGTTTAGCAAACGTGAACGTGGCTCGTTAGAGACCTAAAATAATAATGTTGAGGGCTTCCTGTGACAAGTGCTTTTATTAATTATTCAATTAAGTTATTATTCATAATATGCATACATTCTGATATAACCTTGTTTGTATGATTATCGTCCGCATGATTTGTTTGCAAACCATCACAAGTGCTAATCAACTAAGATTTGATGGCTTTTTTTTTAATGAGTACCACATATTAAAATCTTATCATTTTCAACATTCATAACAACCTCACCATATTTATTTTATTATATGATTTAGTTTTATTTTTTTACATATTCAATAATTACTCTTTCTCAAGGGTTGACTGTGGAATTCTGCTTCTTGTACCATTGTTATGTAAATCCTAACTTATCATTACTAATATTATAAATGCGAAAGTCCGTTTGTTTGTTTGTTACGCCTTCACGTCTTAACTACTGAACAGATCATCATGAATATGCAGTCTAAGTCGCGGGCGGTCGCTAGTCAAAGATAAAATAAAAAAATGCCTAGAATGACTTCACTATGGAGTTATTATCTAATACAGCAAGCACCCTTAGTTACTATTTTCCTTCAATTATTATACAAACATTTTAATAGCATCAAGAAGAAATTCCATTATTCATAAAATACCCGGTTGTTTGCTGTAAAGAGCTAGTTTATTTGAGTTTTCCTAGCTCCGTGGCTCCGTTTGTTGGTATTCTCGCTTCCACAATAAACAATATTGTCAGGAATTAAACTACATCTGCTTGCGAAACTGAGTGACAGGTAAAATAAGACGATCCGGACAAATTGTAGCTTCCGCTTGGAGTTTCCTCCATCTGGCAACTGCAGCCAAACAACGCGAGCGCTGGGTGACGCATCGACTGCGTTTTGTCTGAGAATAAATGATATAGTACTGTTTAGTAAAGTATTGTTAGGTAGGTGAGACAGAAAAAATAGCATCGAGGTCAGTTTTTTGTGCTTTTCTTCTTTTAACTTAGATTATTAAGTTAAAAAAGTAGCTCAAATTATACGCAGTAATAAGTTCTATCACAACCTTATTAATTTCAAATTTCGTTTATGAGAAATGTTTAGATTAATTTTGAACTATGAACTTTTAAGTCTTCCTAAAATAAAAATAAAATAATTTGTTTTGCACCGCTAACAAAAAAAGTTTGAGTTATTTCTAAACATTTTTCAAAACGGCTGAAATATGTTGTTTTTTACGTATCTCCTTTTGAAAAAAATCGAAAAACTGAATCGACTAAAAATTCTATGTATAATTATCGAACCTGATCACAAAATTTCACGAGAAGCGGTTGAGAAATGCGAGCTGTAGAGGAGAACAAACGGACATCCGGACACCGGAAGGACATACGAAAGCATTTTTGCCCAATCTGAATGTTTGTTAACTTATCTCTTGAAATGTGGAATTCAGAAATGAACAGATTTATTTCTGCGAAGATTTAAAAATTTCGTGTAACTGAAGAATGAACATTTCATCGTAATAAGCTCAATTATTGTTCGTACACATCAAAGCAGCATTTTGTCAAACTCAGGACAAAAGCAGGAGAACAATATTTGATCCAATTAAGCCGACCGATTCGTACAACACACAAGGCGCACTTGTTTTTGATGTGTTACTTTACACACATTCAGGGCTGTCAGACGGTGGGTTTATTCAGACATATTAATCGCACTCTTTAAAAAAAATATCTTTGAAAAGATTTGATAAGCCTTATATTCGGTTTACTTTTACATACTTGAATTGTTTGTTAATAAAGTTATGATTTACAGTGACGTAACCAACTCGAGTATATTATTGAAAGAAAAAATACAGACTACATACGTTTCTCCCGAATCAAAAAAACGGTTAAAATTACTACGAATGCAGTTTTCATTCATTCACTTAAGATTCATTCATTCTTTCAGTAGGTACTCCATATTTGGCATTTTACTTTACTTTGTTGATGTTACAGCCCTGTGACATGGGGAGAATTTCACGATACGCTGTTATTGAGAAATTTGCTTTTGTGAATTTAAACCAATGTTTATGTTCATCATGAATTTTGTTATCGCTGCGTACATGTTTGTTTACTGAGTATTGCGATACTATCTTACATAATACGAGGTTTTGTTGTATTTTTAACCCCCGACGCAAAAAGAGGGGTATTATAAGTTTTACGTGTGTGTGTATGTGTGTGTCTATCTGTCTTTATGTCTGTTTGAAGCAACGTAGCGCCCAAACTATGGAGCAATTTTGATGCAGTTTTTTTGCACAAGTAATGTGTGTGTCTATCTGTCTTTATGTATGTTTGAAGCAACGTAGCGCCCAAACTATGGAGCAATTTTGATGCAGTTTTTTTGCACAAGTATACTACACGGTAAAACCTTATATCTTTCTCTGTACCCCTGACAACATGTATGCAAAACATGATAATCGGTTGAGGAGTTAAGACGTGAAGGCGTAAAATACAAACAAACAAACTTACTTTCGGATTTATAATATTAGTAAGTATAGGAAGCGACAGTCAGTTTGTATGTTTGTTACGCTTTCACGTCTTAACTACTCAACCGATCATCATGAAAATTTTGCATACACGTTGTACAGAAAAGGATAATAGAGTTACCTTACATCCAGAAAAAAATACTGTTCCCGAGGGTAATAAAGATAAAAACAGGAATTAAGAAAATTAGGAAAATCCCGCATGCAAGCGAACGTTCAGCTAAAATAGTTATCTTGCAAAGTTAAAATAAAAATGTCCTATAGAGAGATTTATTATAAAGAAGTTCACTGTATATATGTTAATTCAATCCGACGGAGCCACAATCGAGTGCAAATGTATCAATAAGAGTAGTGGCGACAGAATTAGGGAGCGCCGCGTTTGCCAACGAATGTGTTTCGGATCCCATTACGGCTGTATTCAGCAGGCTCTTTTCAGCGAAATAACCCGGCGGCCCACTTTGTTTATGCCTTTTCATTCAGTGCAATTAAGCAAATACAAATGGATGATGACATAACGGATATAATACATTTAGTTAAATACAAAACATTAAGGTTTGCACAAATTATGATCACTAAAATATGTTTTATCGATACCATGTGGTTGTCATTTCCCTAGTTTATTAATAATTTTTCAATCCCACGATCGCAGGAAATCAAAACAAAACAACTCAGACCTAGAAAAGAAAGGCGCTTTTTCCCCTGCTGTAGGTAAGTAAATAAACTTAGAACTACAAAATGGCGACGCCCGATTCATCATACCAACTCCTCTACCGCGCAGGCGATGTAAGGTTACATTATTTCTGAGTGAGTCTGCTCCAACTTGAGTGGAAAATCCGCTTCAGAATACATCTCCTAATCTATTGAGCTAGTTAACTGGCACGTGCCAGTAGGCTGTGCGGGCGGCGAACTAACGATTCAATTTCCGTATTCAGTTTCAAGCACTGCCCGAATTTTTCCGACTTTTTAACATTGAATTGAATTCAACGCCATTTATTTTTCTATGAAGTATGAGTATTGGCTCGGAAATAAATACATAAATACTATGTCGGCTATGATTTTCAACAGCGCGATATGAATAGGTGTAAAAGCATGTTTCAGAAAAATAAATCAGATGTGCTCATAATTACAATGGTAATAAAATAAGATTAGCAATCAAAAATTTTATAAACTATTGTTGAACCCTCTTTCATTAATAAACTTCTAAGACTCTTAGAGAGTCAGCACGGCAGAGTCAGCGAATAAATCAGCGCTTAAGGAAGCGCACTTAAATTTTTTTTAAAGAGATTTCCTGTGCCTACTTTTTTATTGAAATAAAAAAATGCTGTGTCATAAATGTACCAGTAATGTAGACACCGTCATTTTGTAGTTGTTTTAAATAACTGAAGGGAGTGTTCTACCAATGAAACTAAACATTTTTGCCAAAGAAACTCGGGTCGAAAAACTATGGTATTTCCTTGATGATACTATTTCCTGATTTGTGGGACAATAACTCATTCCAAATTTCCAAAGCCCGTCGTGGTGTGTGTATCGTAGTGAATAGATATATTTTTTTTTTTATATTTTGTTCGGATTTATTTAATGATTAATTCAGCATATAATTAATTATGTGCCTTGTAAAACAACATGAAGTATCTAATCCACTTTCGAAAGCAGCGAGTTCCGCTTTTCTAATTGGGTTTTCTACTAATGCAATAGGTCAGTTTAGTTTGTATACGAGATGTAGCCAAATGTATACGAGTATCTGTATGATTTAAAATTTTCAAATAATTAGGTTTTCTACAAATTGTATAATACTACTAATATTATAAATGCGAAAGTTTATTTTGTTACCTCTTCATGCCTTAACGGCTGGACGGATTTGGATGAAATTTGGTTGGTAAACAGATAAATACCCGGATTAAAACAGGATACTTTTTTATCCTGGTCAAAGGTTCCCTAGGGTCCACATGGACGAAGTCGCAGGCGGCTGCTAGACACATATAAACGCTGTATAATCGTGTAGATGCGATTCAAATTAGCCGCTCCGTTCCCCTGCATGTGGCGAAGTGTTAAATTGCTACACGTGCGGGCTGGAAGCACTCGCTTCTAAGCTTCCTAGAAGTCTGCTCAATTACACATTATGCTACTAGCATTAAATTGAGGGAGCAAAATGAAATTTTGTAGTACTTATAATACATTGTTTACCGTTTGAGAGTATTTACTGAAAACTTAAGTTGGCAATATTTAATGAAAATATCTGTTAAAATTATAATGCATTTTTGAAATGAAATGAAATATTATTTATTTAAATAAACTTAGATATTAAGTGCTTTTGAATACGTAGTAGGTAGTGCGGTAGGAAAATATAGACCACGAGACTTTTTTTGAAATTATATTCCCGATTTTATATATAACGCACATCAGAAGCAACGATAGTGGTTCAATAATAGTGTTAAATATTGTGCATTGCAAGGGTTTTTGTGATGAATATAATTATTTTTGTTATTAATTATCCAATCACATCCAAAAAAATAATACTGAATATCTGGCTGGAACCCTGGCTCTTATATTAAAGTTATCAAAATGATATCATATTACTCAAGCTTAATGCTGCCATTTTACTACTAAATGTGTACTGTGCATAACCATTTAATGTATATACCAATTTATCAAAAGGCCAATTCACTGTAACATCAACCACAAATTGCCATTTAACACTGTCCATAACTGCCTAACCATAACCAGTCTCCATCATAACCGCATTTCACACGCCACCACGTTCGCGTTAGCTCAAAACGTACGCCAATATTAGTGTTCTATGTCTGTCATGACACTTGATTCCTGCGGAGCGACACGGAGAGTTGTGCAAACAGGCCGCGGCAAGCCCTAGCCTCGTCAGTGTATAAGAGTCATCCATTGTCCAACCGTACAATATATACAATGTGCGCAAAGTGGTATAGAGGATCGGGATATTTTTACCGACTTTATTCTTAAAAAAGTTTTAAACTGGAATGGAACGCGTTTTCCTTGATCTAATCAAACATTATAATTGACGCCGAATAAGAGTGTTCAACAGGACATTATCGCGTGAAAAATGTTGTGCGCGAACTAGCGATGGTCACTATGTATGGCGTTTAATGAGCTCAATGTGTATCGATAATTTCTTTCAAATAAAGCACGTATAGAGGTTGTTGCAGAGTAGTTGAAGCACATTCCACATCATTATTGACCCTCAGAGATAGTATCGTTATACTGTATAATAACCTTAATTAATAAATTTCCACAACAAGTGGTTCAATTTATCTTTGCATGAATTTAAAAATCATGTAAATAAGACGCTCATGAGTTAAGGTTATTATAAAGTAAACGATTGTCCGAAAGACCGAAATGCGTGGAAATGATGTAACACATAACTTGCTAGTATAAGTACTTTGTTATTAAAAATCTGTTGTACTGGTAACTATATATCTAAGTTTGAAAATATCATTACTTATTTCTGTTAAAGCTGATAAGTTTCTAGCGCCCGTTGTTTTTATCAGTTAAAAAAGGCTGGAACGGGTGTTTGGAAAATATGAACTATTAAAAAGCAATCAATTACTAAGTTTATTTGAATAAAGATATTTTTGACTTGACTTGACTGTAAATGTAATGATAAATCCCCAACTCCACCTTTTCAAGTCTCCAACTCGAGCTTAGTGCTCATGTTCGGATAGGATTTAGTAGACATTATTATTACAATATGGTATAATAATGTTTCAATCACCTGCTTTAATACCTAATAAAATGAATAAACCTTTTGAATTAGCACTGACTGAAGAATTAAAAATAGCTCGAGCCTTGAAAATGACAATTTCTAAATTGACTTCAGAAGTTGCTAGTCAAAGTTAATTGAAATCAACCAAGTCTAAACTCAAACTTTCTTTGATTTGGCATTTGTGCCGCTTTCGCAGTAGGTATTATTTAATTCAAAGTTATTTTTCACAAGTTTCGCGGTTTAGTTGCTGGGATACTTAGGTATA
This sequence comes from Catoptria pinella, assembly GCA_963556745.1. Classification (NCBI taxonomy): domain Eukaryota; kingdom Metazoa; phylum Arthropoda; class Insecta; order Lepidoptera; family Crambidae; genus Catoptria; species Catoptria pinella. The sequence continues at coordinate 424,865 of OY750762.1, forward strand.
GGTACCTGCTTAAGTGATCAAAATACATACCTCCTATTATTTGTCTACAGCAAAAATGCCATTGTTTGGATTCTTAAGTAAAAATTTATAAAATATCTTAAGCCACTTGGATGAGCTACTGATGAAAATATAAAGCAAAATAATAAATACTCTTGAAAATAACACGCTTGAAATATGGGTGTTATTTGTCAAAAGTGTTTATTTATTTACTTGTTGTTATTTATTTTACTTTCTTCCATATTTTTTTTTATTCTTCTGGTAGCTGTGACACAGTTAATATTAATACAGCTGCCAACGTGCCAACATTAGTTTTTAATTATTTTTGAGCCTGTTTAAAAGCTAAATAAAAATCTGTAAATGGAGTGAACAATAAACTTTTATTATTTTATCATTTTTTTATTATTATTTTCTGGAATTTTTTTGGCTGAAAACATTATGTTGAATAAGGCTTTACAGTATATATTTTTATTCGTCACAGTGATGAAATTGCAGGTTTTCTTCAGCTTGTTTTAAATTTTGAAGTTTTAGCATTTACAATGCTATTTTTATATAATACTAAATAATATACTAGAAAAAATACGACTCGCACCAGATCATGTTCTCGGACGGGAACATGATCTGGTGCGAGTCGTATTTTTTCTAGTATATTACTTAGTGTTATTTCTTCAGCTTGTTTTTTTTAAAATAAACTAGGCAGGGATATGACCACCACCTTGCTTGGTAAACAGGATGTGGTCTAAGGTGTAGCACGCTTGCCCAGGAAATGCCTATTCACTCTTACCTTGAAGAGACCAAGGTTGTAGAAAATTGATCTTTAAAATAAGGGTTTCGGAATAACTTTTAAGGATTTCAACAATTCAAGCAATTCTGTTAATTATTTGATAATATTTTGTCACTGAAAAAGTGTTTGTAGGTCATCAATATCGACGGCAGCAGAGAACATAATGACATAATTCGTCTCACAATTCCCCAGACTATCATAAGAAATCAAAAAAAGTTAATTATGTTATAATGTTTTTTTCTCACGTATATAAAAATATAATAATATGCACTTATTTCTCAAATACTGACGAAGTACACACGGACATATACCATCTGTCCGTGTTTGCGTCGGACAATATCGGCGCGGTTGCATATCATAAACAAAGACATATCAGTCAGATAGCCGTTTCATAACGGATTTGTGTTTTAATGTTAAAACCTAATTTTCTATCATTTGTTATTGAAAACAGCAGCTATATTATTTAAAAATATAGTAATGTAAAAATATTAAAAAAAAATATATGTTTTACACAGAAGGGGATATGTCTCGTTAAGCATATTAAGGGTTTCTTACCATTGGTAAAAACGAAACCCCTATGATGCGACTCAGTCTGTCTATCCATCCGTCACAGCTGGATATCTCAATAACTACTAATGCTGTCAACTTAAAATTTGGAATAGTTTTAGTGAAGTTTACCCATTTGAAAATAAGAAAGAAATAAATATGATTATATAGTGGGGCTACTAGAGCATGTGGGGTATCATATGAAGGAGCGCTGTTTGCATAATCTCAATATTTTTTTCTTTTTTAGGGCGCATAGTTTTTAACTTTTGATGGAAAATGTAAAAATGTCCCCCCTTATCTCAGAAGCTTGCATTAAAATTATTCTATGTGATAGAAGTTTTTGTAAGAATTACAGGAAAAATAAAACGATGTCTCTAATTAGCATACTTTTTTCAGAAATCACTAACAAAAATTACGTCAGTTATTTACCACTATCGGTCAACAGATGGCGCTGATCTAAAACTGCAATGTTCTACTCCCCATTGTATTTATATATGATGGTACGGAACCCTCAGCGCGCGAGTCCGACTCGCTCTTGAACGGTTTTTACTGCGCGAAGTAGCTTATTATGACAAAAATATATCACAGTAAATTGGGCGTAACCAATTCCTAGATAATGCCATATTAATTAAATAATCTTTATTATTGTAAAAGTTATTAAAGTTTTGCGTTTAAAACGCTCTCCTGAAAACGATATGAATTGATAAAATGCATGATTACCGAACAACAATGGAGGTTTCGATATGTGTCGAGTGTGACGTATGGAAATGGGTCGGAGATTATGAACGGCCGGCGATGACGGCCACACCTGCCGCCGCATGCGTTGAGGAGATTAATGCATATTGAGCTTGTACCGGTAATATCATTGCTACGACAGTTGCCCAACAAACGCATTGCAGCTTTGTGTAGCCCTGCTAGATTCGCTCTCACACGGAACTCTTAAGACTTATGATAGTATATTCATAAAAAATAAATACAACACAAAATAAATAATAAATGCTTGGGCAATTCCATACAGCGCCATCTAGCCCCAAACTAAGCAAGGCTCGTAATATGGGTGTTAGACAAGTGATATACTACTTTATATACTTTTAAATATATACTTATTATACATAGTAACACCCAGACTCGTCACAGAAATTAAAATTCATCATTTTAATTTCTACTTGGCCGGGAATCGAACCTAAGACCTCTTGCGTGGTAGACTGGCATTTAAACCACTGCACCACTCAGGTCGTCGGAAATTTATATTTCCGACGACCTGAGTGGTGCAGTTATCCCTTAAAAGTGGTTTGTTGTAAGAGTCCAAGTGTAGTTTCTTTACTAAGTGTATTAGTAAGGAAAATTATGTAGTAGTTATGTAAAACACGAATTCGCCTTGTGTAATATCACATGAGTGTTTTAATACCTAATAATGAACACTTATAATAATAAATAAATAAAATAAATATTTGACAATATCACATACATTGCGCCGATCCTAAAGTAAGTAGCTAAAGCACTTGTGTTATGGAAATCAGAGACAACGGTGGTATCACAAGTTGCATACAAGACTTTATCTACAACAATGATATGAATTCTCTATAAAAGGATCTGAAACCATAGGGTATTGTACAGTGTACAACAAACTACAAACTATAATAATAGAATATTTGACCCTTGTTGAATGTTGGTAGATCCTGATGTACTCGGAATATTTATATTCTCCACTAGGCGCCATGGTGACAATATTATTTTTTTTGAAATTTATAAAGTTACCACGAAACAGCGAACAAATCACGAAATAAGAAGTGAAAATGTGTCCGTTTGATGAGTAAATCCCTTTGCGCAGAAGAGATCGAAAAAGCGAAGGAGTTGCATTATGAAATTTAATATAACATTATACCACTCGTTTGGATGATATTATGGTTACTATGACACTGATGGTTGTTTTAATGTTGGCAATAAGCTAATTGTTTAAGAAACATTAATAGAGGATTTAAAGCATGTGTGTAGATGTGAAAACTTGATTGATGGCTAATGACGAACCATAGCACACTTTGTTATATAAACATAGTAACCGTAAATTTTCCACGAAATAAAATAAAATTAAATAAAATAATTTTTCAAGTACTTCTTGGATGCCTTTGAATTTATGTATCTGCATTTTACTATATCTCTTGATCCTACACATTCAGATTCAGATTCCACTAGTAGAATTTTATTTTATGAAAAATCATTGTTTGATTGTTTGACATGAGGTTTTTTTTACTTGTTCCCCTTATGATAAGCTCAAGGGAGACAGTAAAAACACCTCCAACTGTGTGATAGGTTATGGTTTCATGTGATTTCAATTTAAATGCAAATGCTGGCGAATCGATCCTCATCCAACCGATTCGATCAACGAATATTCGTCACCATTACGATCCATGAATGCGACAACCATGTCCAGAATACCTATAGATTGAAAACAAGGAAAAGCTATTTAATAAACTGGCTCAATCGCCTCTTATACTATGATCATATTTTAATACTATAAACAATGTTAATATGTTTAAGATAATTATCTCTGACAAAAGAGGGTCCTTGTGAATTTCATTAAGCTACTCACTTAATATAGCAAACATCCTTAGAGCAATTAGCAACAGTAGCTTCGCTTAATCCTATATTAATAATGTATGTTTTCCTCGTTTACTGTTCTTCTGGCAGCATTTTTATATACAGAAAAACAAAAAAATATTTATAAACTACTTAATATTGTATTATTCATTCTTAAATGATAAAAATATTTTTTTGTTGAAAATGTAGCTATTTTAAGTTTATGTAAATCAAATAACGCTGGATTTCATTTCCTCTTCAAGTTATGAGGTAAGTAATATGATGAGTAAGGCAGAAATGTAATTTCAGGCTACTGGAAACTGGGGATTCAATAGAATGTATAATGAATTCGTGTTTACAACGAAATCACCTGGGCGTGAATTTGAGGCAATTTTTTTTTCAACTTGGGATATTTTTAGGTATGAATAAGCAGTGGGTGGGAATGGGGGGTATTCGGGAAGTTTGCCGATGGATCACGAGCGCGCCCAAGCGTGATCTGCTTACACCGGCTGTAACGAGGGAAATGCATCTTGTCCACGAGCTGCCATAAATATTGACAAAACGAAATACCTGACCATGTTTTGTGAGTAGGTGCTGAGTAAGTTGACCTAAATTCTTTAAGCTTGATATATTAGGCATACTTTTGTAGTCCTACCTACATAAAATTCATCTTTTATTTCTTTTCAAACTTTAATTTCGCAATTTCAGCAATAGAAATAGAATTTAAGTCACTACTAGCATTGTGTATTAATAAAGAATACAGTCTAAAATTTTCGCAGAAGTCATGAAAATATAAAGGACGTTCGGTTCTGGCAGTTAATTGGTTAAAATTACTGGCAATATTCGACAGAGCAGCGTCGAGTGGTCGGTAAATATAACCCGTTGGAGATCTCATTGAACAGTAACCGCGTTTAGAAAATTCGGCGAAGGGTTTACCGCAAACTTGTATTAGTCAGTTAAAAGTTGGCCACTTGCGAACAAATTGGGTTTCTCCATCGGCTGAATACCTGTTTATTTTCGGAACTGCTTCAGAATGAAACTCAATATCTAAAGCGATTCATCGACTTTTGTTTTGTTTACTGGATTTGAAATCTTTTATTTTTAATTTCTTTGTAACTTAACCGTCATACAATTGCAGACTGAATGCGACAGAATGCGATAAGGCACTGCACCATCGAGCTCTGCATCCATGTATAATAGATTGAGATTTAACCATTACAACTATTTAAATTTTTCCCTAAACTTCTTACAGGCATAGCTAGTAGCTAATTTAAATTCCGATTCTTATAATTAGTTCTGGATCATGAATAAGGTGCAACATTCTCGTTCCTAGACGCAATAACTGCTGCATTACACGGTCATCACCGACGTCTCCCACCTGACACTTTCCATTCCGCTATATTTCTATTCGTCTGTCGTAAAAAGAGCTGATGCGAGGCAATTCAATAACTTTCGTCTGACGACTGATATTATTGTAGGGGATGCAAGAGTTTTATTGAAATTGTGACTCAGAGCTATTGCTGCAAACTGAAACTTAACACTTCGCGTTACGATCCACTATCTCATTAAGCTAGTATGTGATGTGGGGGTATAGTAAATTATATTCTAAGGATGTGAAAATAAGGTTGTATCTTGGATGTGTGGGGCGAATCTAAGTGATTTGGAACAAGACAGATTAAGTGCAGATAGGAGCGTCTGCTGTGTGACAGCCGATGGGCGGCGAGGTCGTTCACTTTTCTTTTGATGGAAAATCAAAACACAATCGATGTCTGTGATCTTTTTTGTACAGATATAAAATTGACTTTTTGCCTCACGTTATGTTTAGAATTTATTTGTTAAATGCTTTAGAATTTATTTATTATGCTTTAGAATTTATTTACCTAGTTGTACATTGCAAAGTTTCTCGAGGCTAAACCTAATAAAATACTTCATAATATTCAGTCGTAGTCCTACTATTAAAAGGTCGTCAATTTGTAAGAATGAAAATAACCTTATTCAGCTATGATTCCTTAAGAGCCCCAAACCCGCAATAACTCCTTGGAATCCTGCAAACAAAATGACATCCTGGATTATTCGTTCGACATTCCCATTTGATGCTGACATGTAATATTATAATACAGGAGGAAAAACTCCACATTCATAAAGTGTAAGTGGTTTCGACGTACCCTTTGAAGTATGTGGATTTGAAAATTGAAACATGTACGAAATATGGAGTGTGACGGCCGGAGATGGCTTATAAAGAGGAAATTAATGAACCAAGCTTTTAAACTTAGGGGTGAAACCCTTACATCTAAAAAAGATTCAACGGCGTCTTTGGGCTACAATGCCGCTTGTGTATTCGGTTACCAGCTAAACTCAATTCCTAAATATTGAATTTAGCTTACTTGCTTACTCCGGTAGCTCAGCGACCCAAAGTGTATCTTGGCCTTCGATACTAGAGCTCACCATCTATCTCTATTTTTTGTAGTTTCGCGCCAGTCTCCAGTATCGAGCTCACGTAGGTCGGCTTGCACCACGTCTCTCCATCGGTAGCGAGGGCGTCCAACCGGGCGTTAACCAAGATATACTCTTTTGGTGCTTCTCTCCAATCCCATTCTTTTGACGTGACTAAGCCATCGGATTCTGAGTGCCTTCGTTTCTCCAATGATATGGTGCAAAATGCACATTTTTTTTTCATTTGACTTTTGGCCCTTCTGACACCATCTTGAGGCTTCAAAGCTCGCCGTTACTAAAAAGTTGCAAATTAAACTCTGCCTGCAGATTTCAATTATCTTATAATTCACTATAATTTTACATCATTGTAGTTCACAAGCAAGCAAGTCCTGACAATAGCAACCAACATCTCCACAGACTATCAAGCGGAAGGTTCCTACACCACAGATCAACCCTTACAACTAACAGTTATATTACGAGAATACCTATAATTGTCCGTATTGATGAGAGTAGAGGCTTTAGTGAGCAGGCAATTTCACGCTGTACAGAAAACTGATATCTTGAGAAACTGATGAAACGAATGTTCTAGGAAACTATGATTTTGGATCGGATGTTTTGGGAAACGGATAGAACGTTCCGAACATATACTCACTTATACAGTTCAGAACTTTGTTACGCTAAAAACTATTGCTTTGTTGAACAGAAATCAATGACAAATGACTACTACAACAAAGTGACAAAGTTCTCAACTGTATTTTTTTGACGTGATTGTACATGTATAATTTTGATACATTGTGTACTTGGCGAGCAATAAATTTAATTAAGATGAGGGCGCCACTTGAGGGCTATAGGAGCCTTAAGTCTAGGAAATAAACGGGAATTAAGATTGCGAGTGTTTGCGCGTTTACTCTCACTATCGCGCGATAGTGTTGTGTGATCAACGTGTTTGAATGCATGTGAGCTATTCTAGATTGTTATCGTTAATTAATTGTTTATTTATCCGCTTAGGTGTTGATCTGGAAGTGATAGAAAAACATAGTGTGTCAGATGCTAAAGTAACGAACGTATAGCAAAGAATTAGTAGTCCTAAATCCTAATACAAACGGGAGGTTAAGTAGTAAAACATATAATCCTAAGTTACTCAAAGCATCACTAATATCGTATCTCAAACCAATTTTTAGTGACTAATAAATTAAATCTATTATCCCTTGTTATGGTCATCCCATATAATTATTGAGAAAAAAGAGTGTTATTTTACTGAAACTACAGGTAATTCTGAAAATTAAACGTCCAAAATACTCACAATAATTTTTAAAAGTTACCCTAAGCTTCTTCAGAAAATTATGTCTAAATTATAAACAATATTGCCTCAGGCAGGACGAAGTCTAAATCTATCTATCTCGTATTGCCAAATTAAACAAAAACATTAATTTATCCTAAATAGTTATATTTGGATGATGAAAACCTTATATAATTATTAACAGCTACGCGTGCGAAAAAAGATCAAAAGAAAAATCTCATAAATTTAAATATAGCTTGTTTTACATTCATTACGATTCTACGTCCAGTTTTTTAATAAGTATGATAAATCTCAGATCTAGAAAGTTTTACAAAATGGAAACGTCTCTGCTTTAGCTTGGGCAAAAATGCTTTCGTAAGTCTGTCCGGCAGTCCGGCTGTCCGTCTGTTCTTCTCTACAGGTCGCATTTCTCAACCGATTCTCGTGAAATGATTATTCAGAAAGCCCTGGCAAGTCATTTAACGGTATGAACTGAGCTCGAGTTCCGAAGGCCTACTAACTACAGAATCCCGATAATCGATCGACGTTTGTCGTTCGAATTCCTAAATGTTCGACCTTACTCCTGAGCTTATAAACTAATGAATCAGTACGAATGCCGCCCGATTATTCTGTGTTCGGACTCCGAACACCGAATAACTCCTCCGATCTCCAAACTTCGGAGTAGGCCCTGTGTTATAAAAAAAAATCAGTACGCATCCCGCTCGTATTCAACCCTACAAATTCGCTCGTATAACAAATTCAGGTTTGTTGTTTTTTCGTGTTTCCACAGTGTAAGCAGTTGCAGTAGGTACTTCAATAACGTACATTTTTAATAACTTATATCAATCTTACAATTCTGTGCGGGATCACTGATTTAATCATAATCCCCGCGCGATAAGAATGGGATGGAACCTTGTCAAAATAAATCGAAAATTGACTTATTAGTTAAATTTAATTTTACAATTAAGCTAATTGTTTACTTGTTATGTTACTTGAAGTTGCTGCAGCAAAAAATCAAAAATTCACCGTGTTTTCTGATATCCCTGTGGCTGGCCGGTGCACCGTGCGCGTCTTAGTTTGACAAGGTTCCAACCAATTCATCGAGCGCGGATTATACCTTTATTTTGTATGTATTTAAATCTGAATTGTATATTGTTTATTAGTTAGTCCTAGAACTTTGTTTTTCTATGATTTGTAATAAGTAAAGTGTTTGGTGTACAGTCTACATCCGCACAATGATGTGCGGATGTGCCTAGGGCGATGTCAGCACTATCGATAATTTACAAATATATTTATTTTCAGTTCGCATTCTGTATAAATAGGTATATGTTGTGTGATTCATAATTTCAATAAACGTTAAGTTCGAACTTAAAAAGACAAGCACCTGAAGTTCTCAGTCTTGACGGAATACGGGATACAACCTTGCTGGATACAAAAGTATTTCTAACTGTTGTGACATACTGTATCGAGAACACTGTGACACTGAGCTAAAATAGGGAAAATGACGAAATTGGACTATATTGGCTGTCGGAATAATTGAGTATCAGTGAACATAATTATATCTCTATTCATGGTCAGTTAAATGAAGCGACACTAATTAATATCCTCACTGCTGGGACACAGGCCTTCCTTATGGGTGAATAAGGAGGATGGGCAATTATCCACCACGCGGGCCCAATTGGTGGGTGTCAACGACTGCAAATGCAGCCAGGAGCAACGGCTTTACGTGCCTTCCGAAGAACGAAGGAACTAAAGATAATAAATTTTTAGTCAGACATCCCATGACCGACCCTAGCAAAAGTTGCTTAACCTATGCAATCGCAGGACCAGGCGCTAAGCCACTGGGCCACCGAGCTCCTCAAACAATCCTCGAACAATCAACTTATTTATGTAATTTTGTCATAAACAAGAAATAATAGAGCATTATTACGGACGACATCAATAAAATATCGCTTTTATTAAACGAAGCAAATGAAACTAGAAACCGTTTGTAAATTAATAAACACTATTAATAAAAAAAAACTAAACTTAGGAAAGAAATTAAGAAGAAAAAACAAATAATAATCTAGTACCTACATTTATGAAATATTACGTTGAAAAAGAATAATTTATCGTCTAGACGCTTATTACTTAGTTATGATAACTTCACTTGTAACTGGGTGAAAAATAAATGATGCCAACTAAATTACTTTTAAACATAAAAGAAAGGAGCCTTAAGTTATCATTCTTCATTACGGAATAGAGAAGACGCTTCGAGATGAGTAGTGTAACGCGGTACCGCGGTGGAGTGGTTCGCCAAAATTAAATGGTTTTTTTTATTCACAACGGGTTAGCACTTGGCCTTCACCTCACCTGATGTTAATTGACGATAAGGCCGAAGGTGGAAGCGCACAACACCCGGAATCTCACTTTAAACATTTCTGCGGTAGTGTCGTGTGAGGCGGGTCGTTATGTTCCCTCAAATATGGTTGAGCGAAGCGATGGCTGGTTCATGCGTCATGCTCGTGAACGGGTGCTGCCAGTGGGAATGGGTCTGCTTCTGACTACTTGTATTAAGGACGTCGCATACATATAAATATATAAATGTTTAATATTATCTATATGTATGGCACTTCTTACCCAAAAGATAAAATTCATAACTAATACCTTGTTTTGGATTTTTTTTTTTTGCAATCTTTCACTTTCTATAGGCCTATGAAAAGCTTTTGGATATTAGTTTTCAATTCGATGCCTTAACATGGGTAGCCTAAGTATGTCATGCTCTCTTTAATCATTTCTATGGTGGTGTCGTGTGAGGCGGGTCGTTACGTTCCCTCAAATATGGTTGAGCGAAGCGATGGCTGGTTCATGCGTCATGCTCATGAACGGGTGCTGCCAGTGGGAATGGGTCTGCTTCTGCCTGCTTGTCTTAACGTTTATTGAATTGTATGAATTGATATATATATATTTTTTGTAATAGCCTAGGCTGAGCCTTAAATTTTTAATTAAGCTTGACACCTGTAAATTGATTCAGTAGAAATGAGCTAATTAAATAATGTTATTTATTTATGAATCTATGTTAATGGTAACATGTATGAATACTTTGAATGTAATGTCTGGAAACGATATACATATTTGTAAATATCGTTCCTTCTAATAAAGCTGATAAGTTTTTTGCGCCCATTTTTCTTGTCAGCTAAAAGACGTCATAATGGGTGGTAGGATAAAAGAATTGACGATTTAAAAATGCTTGTTATGTAAGCTTATTTGAATAAAGAATTTTTCAATTTCAATTTCAATCCGCACCACTGAGGAACTTGCTATCTTACCTCTAACTGCCGGAACACAGCAATTTTTAAATTGTTGTTATGGCGTCAGACTTAGGTATGATGGTGGTAGCTAGCCAGGCGGACTTGAAATAAGCCCTAACACCAACCAAACCGAGTACAAATGTACCCCCCTCCTGGGAATCGAACCCGGGACCCCTGCGTCTTACACGCGTAGGCGAACCACTAGACCACAGAGGCGGAAAAATTTCCAATCAAGCAATCCCTCAAATTTCGTTCTGTATATGAATTGTAATAGTAATATAATTATGAAAAGATAGATAATTGCCGCATTTTTTAAATTTATTTTACGGAAGGTAAATCTTCATGCCGTTCCACATGTTAATCTCCAGAACTATTCCAAATATTAAAGTTGTTTTTCATTTTGTTTCAGGTTTAGCTGTGATGATACGCCCCACACAGCACTTCGATGGGTAAGAATTATTTTCTACACCGTGTGATAAATAATAGTTTGATGTCAGATAGTGGCTCAGTGAGCTGCAGACCTCGCTCAAATTTACATTGTTTAAAAATTAATCTAATAGATGTCACCACAAGGTTGATAGTGCTTTTGAAAAGCAGCACTATAAGCTGTTTGCAATTTGTACAGCGTCATCTACCGCTGCAAAGCGAAATGAAAATTTCCATAGAAAATAATTACTCTACCGAGTACTTTTATGCGCGTTCTTCTCTTTCTGTTAGGGGTACGACTACAGAGTGTCGCTGACCGCTGTGTCAAGTGTGTTCGAGTCCCAGAAAAGACAAATTGTGTTGCCCATATTATTTTGCAATTATAACTTAAGGCTTGATGGTTAATTAACGTAAAACGAACATAACGAAAAACTCAACTGATTTTAAATTTAAATCAGGTTTTCCTTAAAAAAATATTGCAACGTTCAAAAATTAATTAAACATGAAGCCTGTGTTGCCAAACGCAGCTTTCCTAGCAAAATGAATTTTAAATTACATAGTTATCTACAATATTTTTCTGCCAATAGCAGATAACATTTTCTGGATTATTAAAGTCGCTGTAATAAACTTCTTACAAGTTGACACTAATGCATAAAATTAATAATATCCGCCGTTCTTGAAAACTATGATGAATTATCCGGGTACATTAAAAAAACCTTCTTCAAAAAACCAACCAAAAGAGCGTTAAAAATAAACATTTCTAAAAAGCAAGAAATAAAATTGAAATCTGCATAATTACTAATAGGTACCTACTCTACATACGCATATCTAATACAAAAAAAAGGTCAAGAGCGAGTCGGACTCGCGAACCGAGGGTTCCATACCATCATTCTGAAAAAGTTTCCTATTTAGAGACATCGTTTTATTGTTCCTGTAATCTTTACATAAACTTCCATCACATAAAATAATTTCAAATTTTTCTCTATGCAATCTTCGGAGATAGGGGGTGGGAGAACGGTATAATTTTTACATTTTTCATCAAAAGTCGAAAACTATGCGGCCTACCAAAAAAAAAGTTTGAGAATGTGCAAGCAGCGCTCTTTCATTTGATACCCCTTATGCCCTATTAGTAGCTTCACTTCGAATTTTTAAGACCCTCTTTCAGTCCCTGTTGCAAAAATATATAAATACTTTTATTTCTCTCTTAATTGCAAAATAGTTGGGCAAACGTCATTTAAAACTATTCCAAACAAGTTGATAGCATTAGTAGTTCTCGAGATATCCAGCTGGGACAGACAGACAGTCACAGATTGACTCGCACCATAAGGGTTCCTTTTTACCATTTTGGTACGGAACCCTAAAACGTCTTTTAAAATTGTAGAACTTGCGCGACCAAGTATGCTTTACCATACGCTTACTTACTCTTGCACCAAAAAGGCGGGAAACAGTATTACAATACGCTGACAAGTAAAATGATAATCTCCAATCGCGGTCTTCCAGTATTAATGTACGTACGTATTGAGTGATGCTTTGTGGATCGTCTGAGTACTGCACTATTTCCATTGCTTCCACAAATCATCAGCAACGTAAACACTACAGGAATGTGGCGTAAGGCCGGCCGCGCGCGAGCGAACGTATCGCAACACTTCAAAGTATTTGGAAAAATAATACAGCAAATGGAACGCCGCTAAGTGGCCTAGTTGTGACGCGAAAAATACGAGGAAATTATTTTACTAACAATAATACTTTTGTCAAAGACTCTATCAGAAATATAATACGGTTCGCGGAATTTGTTTAGGTAAGTAACTCTTTCAAGAGCAACGTTAATAAATAATAGTAAAATTTACTTGAATGGAGGATATCTATAGCAACATTACAAATATCAATAAAGCCATGTCGTATATTAAAATCTACTCACTATTACTAAACGATCATAGTGTAACACAAACCATGAACGACAATATTCGCCAGTCCCTGTCCTTTGCTACAGTGGATATATCGGATTAATCCACTATACTGTAGCAAAGGCACCTCAAAGTATGGAACACTTGATTGCCTTTGGTGTCAATGTTCCTCTGTTGCTGTACGTAACAAAGCTCCATTGTTTCCACCGATGACTATATCAGGAGGGAAATGGGATCAGGATATGCAACTAGTGATAGCTTTTGTGTCGCAAGTGTCTTCAAGCTACTGTGATCATAATACCTACATGCTCTACCTAATACCTACAGATATGAATTAAAATAAATTCAAATAAGAAGACGGTGTCATTGAGTTCAATGACACCGTCCGTGAGTACAGTTGTAAAAGAAGCTCCTATGTCAACGCATAACAAATAGGTACGGTCACATGACGTAGCATAATTATTTTTAAGCGATTTCAAATTTAGGAGGTTCTATGTTCGTCTGTATGTTTTTTTGTGTATGTTTACCGATTACCCGAAAACGGCTGAACCGATTGAATTGATTCAACCGTTATTTAATCAGGTCTGTTCCCGAATTGGTCCCATTTTAAATCGGTTCTGTAATTTTCATGTATTTCTGAAAACACATATGGTGTTTTTTTAGGTTAATATTATCATAATTGATGTTTTATTTATATGGTTGTTCGGATATAACTTCTTTGTGTATGAACCGATTTAGATGATTCTATTTTGTTGGGAAGGGTGTAGTAGTATAAGTGTAATTTTACTTTAATTTTATTGACATTGGACCTTGGACTTATAGAAGATACGCAAGGGAACTCCTCAAAACCAAATAGTATATGTGTATAGTGGTGTGATTAAGGTAATGGTAGGTTTATGACAATCCAAAACAGGGTAGAAGGTATCTAATTATGGTTATGCACTTTGTATACGAGTACATCTGCTATACAATCTTTATTAATAAGGGCGTTAGCTTACAACACGTCGCTAATGCGAACAAATCCCATCACAATGCGTCAGCTTGCATGTTATCACGTGTTAACATTTTCAACACCTATCATCGCACGATACCACAGAATAAATAATAGTGCAAGTATGATACACATACAAACGGACTAATAGATTCAGCCCGCCTCCCACGGCCGACAGTGATGGAACTGCGCTGTTTCCACAAATCATTACAACGCAAACACGCGTTTTTAATTTTTTTTAACGCAAACACGAGCGTGCGTGGGCGTCGATGGAAGCTATTAGCTTTTCTCCAAACTTGCGTAAACCAAACAGTTTTTACAAGCATTACGCAAACTGGTATTATGTGCGGAATTGTTTTTATTACTCGGGTACAGTAGATGTAAAATAACTTGACCCATATTTTAGTACAACGTGACTTGCGCAGTAGCAATTTTAGGTACAAAAAACGTTTAGTGCGCAAGCCTCATTGTCTATGATTTAGTTCGAGTCATAATGCGCGAACAATAATCCATTCGTGTCAGTACTGTGATGGAATAAAATACCTACGCATAATCTGTTGATATAAGGACGTTTTTACTTTACAAAGATTTATTGTTATGAGCTCCGCCAATTCTGATTTTGAAGTGGCGGTTTTAAATCTTATGTCGGGATTTAAAGTGGCATTAAAATACAGTTACCGATGCAAACTAGAAGAATAACCTTGACAAGGGTTCTACACAATTTAATAAACATAATATTTGACTATATTTGTTTTTCCTTATTCAAGGAAGATCTTTCCTAAATATTTGTTTCATATACATTCTTTGAAATAAATCTTTAAAAAAATCCCTCTTGGATCCTAATTTTAACACGTCTCGGACCTAATAAGGTCGCTTTCTCGTTTATTTATTTCTTTGTTTGTTTGTCTACAAATTTTACAAACGATTTTAATCTAGTAAAGACTTAAAACTTTAAACATAGATCAGAAATAGTAGCCAATGCAATATTATGGTGTCATTGAGCTGATCTGATGATAGAGCCGGAAGAAAGCCACAGGAACTCTGTAAAAACCTGGCGACCCCATCGAGTTTGGGCTCGTTTGATTTGTCTTGACATTTGTCTGAAATGATTTTAAGTTCCTTGGCAGCAGCATAATATTGCGGAGACCTTCGCTATCAATCTAATTTAAATCATGACAGGTAATACGTAAAGCCTCCAACGTGTTCATTACTTGCCAGCTACTAAGACTAACTAATTTGATGCCTCTACTAAGACAAGTTCATAAACGGTTCGTAAATTACCTATTTCCAAAATTCCTTAATATTATCTAGGTACAAATAACTATAAGTAGCTGTCAATCTATAAAATAGAGATTACCTATTATAGTCAACAGATTCACATTGAGTACTAGATCATGTTACTCAAACGGGAGATCAAAATTCATTCCACGCCGACTCATAACTATGCTATGCGAGCAAATAAACATTTCGAACAGATATTACCCGTAATCGATTGTGTTAAGAGCTACGTTTGCGAGAAAGCGATGCTGTTGACGTGTATCTGCACCTCATTGTATTCGAGGCTCGCAAATAGCTGGACTGTTTACTTTGAGATATGTAATTTAACTTGCTTTGGGACTTATAAATTGGTTCCAGTCCAGCGAACATTCAAAGTTGTTTGCGATCCTCGCTCGATTTTGTAGTATAAATAGGAAGCGAGCGATTGAATCGTGATGGCTAAGAATGTCTGTACCCCTAGCACGAGTTTAGCAAACTATATTCGATGTCGAAATTATCGCTCTGTGCCTTTTAATCGCATCGAATGTTTTACCACCTTTAGCAGTGGGTATGATCCAATAGTTTCGCTCAAATACTATATAAAGTAAAAAAATATTTACACGCGTACATACTTACCACTAAAAAGTTGAAAATAAAAAAGCTTTTTTAAAAAAAAAGAAAAACCTCCCTCAAAAAACCCGAAAACAAAAACAAAAACAACTTTAAAATAAAATACCTTTAAAAAGCAAGAAATAATATTCAAATTATTAGTTACGCATATCCTATTATATCATAGTAATATATAAGTGTATTGAACTCGGTGATCTGTACATCATTGTGTTGTCATCATAACAACCGTGGATAGATGAATTGAGTGGTCAAATTTTTTTAAATCTCGATTATTAAAAAAAAAACAACCGATCCATGTCTTCATTTTTAAATATAAAACCACCTACCAGACTTTTGCCAAAAGACAGTAAATAATAAGGAAAATGATATTATCTAAAACAAAATACTCTCCCACCTGAAGCGACTTATTTATTTCTCCATTGATCCAACCAATGAGATAACGTCCGGTTCCGTTGTTTCAGATCCGCCGTCGCCTGCCCCCGACAGCTCCGGAAATGATTTACCAATGCACAATGTAAGTAAATTAAAATTATATCGAGACGAGAGTGATCTCGGTACCAATTACAGCCAACATTTCATACAGTAGGTACTTTCTGTTGTGGTTTTATTCAATAGCTAGACAACAAATACATCATTATTAGAAAAACTTTATTGTTATTGCTTTAAAGCCAATAACATTTTTCGTCCACTAGGTGATGCCACCATTCCAAAGCAATATGTATATATTAAATACATTTTCAACCCTTTGGCATATTTATTATCAGCCCCAGCGTGTTCCTAACCTTTGTAGGAAAGGTCATGGTGCGGCATTTATTTTCCAATATCATTATAATCACGTAAATTTCAAGGGGATGCGGCGATAAATCGATCGACGACGTCCGCGGTCGAGTGGTTAGTCCGCCGGTTTTCAAGATGTCGCCATCTCTGAGGTCCCGGGTTCGATTCCCGGCTGGGTCAATTTAGAAAACGAACTTTCTATATTGGCTCAGGTCTGGGTGTTTGTAGTTCCACCGTTGTCTCTGATTTCCAAAACACACAAGCACTTGCTTTAGCTACTTACTTTGGGATCAGAGCAATCTGTTTGTGTTGTCTAATATTTATATTTGTTTATTTATATTAAAAAAAAGATTTTTTCTTTTAGGAACATTATAATTATTTAGTACTTTGATAAAATTGTCAACCCAGTTTATTAGTTTAAGAAATCAAATGGTGTTCTCTATTTGTTACAGGTAAACACTTCTGGCTGACATTATCTTCTTTAGTAAAGCTGATTTCTCTATAATAATGGAGTTGGAAGACGTAGAGATGATCGGCAACTTGTCGTATGACTACAACGAGTCGTACGTCAACGGCACTTTCGAGAACTGCCCCAACATCAACCTGCCCGTGGTGTACGTGGTGACACAGGTGCTTTATGCGCTCGTCTGCATTGTGGGCCTCCTCGGGAACACCCTCGTTATCTACGTCGTGCTCCGCTACTCCAAAATGCAGACTGTTACCAATATGTACATAGTCAACCTTGCCATCGCTGACGAATGCTTCCTAATAGGCATCCCATTCTTAATAATCACCATGTCTCTGCGCTCCTGGCCGTTTGGCAGATTCATGTGCAAGGCCTATATGATCTCAACTGGCATCAACCAGTTCACCAGCAGCATATTCCTCTGTATCATGAGTGCTGATAGATATATAGCTGTTTGTCATCCTATATCTGCTCCACGATTGAGGACTCCTTTCGTATCGAGAGTAGTATCCGCCGCAGCTTGGACAGCTTCGGCGCTCGTCATGACACCAATATTCATGTACACGACACTTATTCCAACGGAGAATGGTCTGTCCTGCAATATTGTCTGGCCAGAACAAGAGTTCAGCAAAGGTCAGACGTCCTTCACTCTATACTCATTCGCGTTAGGATTCGCTGCCCCACTGACGTTAATATTTGTCTTCTACTGCCTCGTTATCCGCAAATTGAAGACTGTTGGACCGAAAAATAAATCCAAAGAGAAGAAGCGATCGCACAGAAAAGTGACTAAGCTGGTCCTGACCGTGATAGCGGTGTATGTGCTGTGCTGGCTGCCATACTGGGCGTTCCAAGTGGCCCTGATATACTCCCCACCGAGGGAGTGCGCGAGCCGCATCACCATAACGGTGTTTCTCGTCGCAGCTTGCTTTAGTTACAGCAACTCCGCGATGAATCCGATTCTGTACGCTTTCTTGTCAGATAATTTTAAGAAGAGTTTTTTGAAGGCATGCACATGCGCTGCCGGGAAGGACGTGAATGCGACTCTCCATGTGGAGAACAGCGTGATACCGAAGAAGAGAGGAGGTGGTGCGGCGCGGGCGCAAGCACGAGTGGTGGAGCAATCGCGGCTGTCGGTGGCCGTAGGCGGCGCGGGCGGGTCGCGCTCGGAGGCGTCCACGGTGCTGACGTCACGGTCGGTGGCGGTGAGTGAGGCGCTGCCGATGGAAGCGCGCACACCGCTCACGCCACTCATAGCGCCCAACGGGCTGTCGCACACGCGCCTCTGAGTGCGGGCCTCGCGGCCGACGCGCCAGGCCTTCCTCGCCCTCCGCGAGGAGGAAACCCTCATCGTGTCCATCGACTAGAGTTCTAAGACTGTGTATCCTGACAATCGCGTGAGACAATAATTATGAGCCCTGTCTCACGTGATTTGTCGGTAACGGGTCCACTTTTATACCTTTAGTTTACGCGGTTAGGGGTGGACCAGTGTTCTTGATATGTTTACGTCAAAATTTGTCGTTCGAGTTTTCTGTACAAAATTGAGAAATTCAACGGTTTATTCGGCCTAGGGTTGTAACGATGAATTTATTATCATGTAATTTTTTTTATCGCATAGCGACTCTAAGGTTTACTGTTTGTATACCATTAATGATTACCTTGTAAAAATGTACATATCGTGTAAATATTCATACGGATAATTGTCACAATGTCACAGTTGTAATAAAATTACTTTGATGAAAACATGACTGTATTTTGTTTTGTTGGTTTCCCTGACTTACGAGTGGGTATATTTTGGTGCCTATAACCAATAAACTTAAACAGGAAAAATGGGAACATTATTCTGCAAAGCATTCGCAGGCAATTCTCCACGTCAGTGGAATATTAAGTCATGATGATCGACAATATCTCAGCATTATGTAGCTGTCAGTTATGAAGAAGCTGATAAAACCTTTTAGGGCTGATGTGGCGATATCATAAATTGAAGGGATCTCCGCGGTGTGGGCCAGCGGCTCCGCAAAACGTGTATCAATCACGATGACAGCAACGCGAGTGGGCACCGGCGAGAACGGCGAATAACGAAGAGTTAGAAATAAATACTCGTAAAGACTATTTAGACATCGTATACGTGATGGATTTAATCTGAAAAGATAGCTCATCAATCGTTTAGATCGTGTTTTAGTTATATCAGATTTTCTAATTCTATATCTCAAAGCATGAGTAAAGAACGGAACATCATCAGTTTGGTATTAGATACTTTATTAGGTACTATGCCAAAAGAACTTTTTACTGTTACTAACACACTGTAATTTTACTTTAGAATTGAGAATATCTAATTAGATTGCCTGTCTAAGTTCTGAAATAAACAAACCCACGAATCCGTCAGACTCTGGCCTTATTTAATTAGGTATGTATTTGGTGATAAGACAAGGGTCTAAAAACGTGCTAATATTTTATGAGATCCCTGAACCTCGTTACTGTTGTAAATCGCATCACTTGGAGCTGCCAAAAGTGATTTTTGATTTTCTGACAACTGATTAACTGAGTTAGGGCTTTTGGTATTCTGCATTCCATATGAATGAACAACACTTTAAAATAGGTTTATCTGCAAATAGCAAACGACTGGTAAAATAGTAATCAATCACTGCTGTAAGTCTAAAAAAATCTACTTGGTCACAGAATTGGACATGGTGTTTGGATTACCAAACACCATGCCACCATACCAGCTATTAAGCTTATAAAGCCGAAAATGGTAGATATGCATGGTACCCTATCTATTATATTCGGGTTTATAAGGCTATTACCAAACAGTCTGTTTACTATTATGGGTAAAACAAAGTTCAACTATTTATTGGGCATTATACCACAGCACGGTGATCAAATTATAAACAAAATGCTGTTGCCTGATTTTACAGCAGCGATATGTTAAACTACCTTTTTATATTAAATTTAGATTTATCGCATTCACAATGCTATTATTATATTTAGATAAATAATATTAGAAAAAATACTAGAAAAAAGCGACTCGGTAGCATAATTGGTCAGGTCATTGGGCCGGAATCCCAAGGGTGTGGGTTCAAATCCCGTGGGTCGATTTATTCTGGTATTTTTTCTAATATTATTTATCTGCCTTTTTTTTGTTGACGCAGGGGTACACCATGCCTGACTCACACGGTCGTCAAGGCACCTCAACTTCTAATATACATAACATTAATGTTCACATTGCATAATCATGTTGCACCTACAGAGTGCTTCCTATGTAAACTAGGTTCGGATATTGCCTCTATAACCGGCAGCTTCAGCAAATACCCGCAGGTATTTATGGTTACGATAACACCAGCTTCGACTACCGCTTGCCAAATAGCTGTACCTATTAAAACTATAGGAGTTATGAATACTAAAATCACCATACCAATTTTGAGCTAGGTATTACTTTGTTTTTATTATCTTGAGTTCCATTTCAACGAATCCTACCAAATTACTGAAATGAGTGTAAGTAACTGATTATTAATGTACACACACTAGACATAAGTTAAGGACTAAAATGTAATAAGTTACTTTATACCACATAAAACTACATAAGTGTTATATCTATTCTGTGATCAAAGTCACAACATAACTAACTTACTTTATTAAACAAATTCATGTGAACGGTGTCTATTAATAATTTCATAAGCCCAAAATGAACTTTGGTAACTCGACGAATATTTTTATTCGCCGACACTTTATTATAACCAACAAACTTGGATATTGAGACGGGAATTCGTAATCAGAATTGCGAAACTTCACTCATGAAGAAGAAATCAAGTAGTTCATTGTATTATTAGTGGCGTCAATATGAAAACCCGATTATGGTATATCACATAATAACTAGGTGGAGTCGCGACTGCGACGGTGTAGGCGAGGCGAACTTGGTAAATGAATAAAGTTGGGACACCAAGTTGTTTGTATGAAGACCGACGGAATGAGTTACTCTAGTTCTCTCGAATTGAACTTTATTATCTAGAGAATAGGATATAAATAGAGGTAACTAGATTTGTAGCCGACTTAGGTATGCAACAATCTAGCATTGTTAGTTTAATATTAAAATTAGACTACATTTTATGATGATTAAACTTGTGAAGACTGATGGGAATTCGTTCTAGCAAATGTGTTTTTGCAAAATAATAAACCATATTCATTGCATAAGCAAATAAAGAGAGTAAAACTTTAGGCTCACTTAAGTCTAAATAAATTACTGTTATATTTTGTTATAGATTTAATTTGCTTTTAAAGCTTTATTTCTTTCACCATTTTATTACTCACGTAAAAGTCTTAGCATGAAAATCACTCTTGTTTTGGATTGGTCGTCAAATTGCCCGATTTATATTAATGGTAATTAAATATTCATTAATCAGCGTTTTGATATGACATCGACTTGAAAGCGATCGCTTAGCGGCAGTGTTAATGTTTGAACGAAAAAAATTATAAAATCATCTTCGCTTCGTTAACGTTTCCTGGTGATCGTTTGGAAGAAATTTGAAGCCACGTCATAACAGGGCCTGAAAAAAATATTGTATTAATTACTGTAATAAATTATGTTTGGCAAACAAAGTTTCCTGATTCCTCTAATTTATTTGGCTCGTCAATTGACGGGAGAACAATATCTTTTAATTAGTTTCTGTGCTATCAGCTAGGTTTAGGACGGACTTACGGTTGGCTGGTTTATTAAGTGGCTTGATAACGCTAGGAATAGTGAACGAGTGACATATTATACTATGTGCCGACATCGTCCTACTTACTTTGTTTGATAGCATAGTTCCGATGTGGGTTTGTTCACGTTCTGCGTTCTAAGGTCTTAATTCGTTTTCTCAGTGTATTGTGTGTATTGAGTGTATTGAGTGCATTGTATGTTTGTATGTCCATACATTTAGTTTCTTTACTCCACAATAACTTCAAAATGCCCGAACAGATATTGGATGTGTGAAAGTCCTTACATCACCCCAAGTGTCACTGGCTATAGATTTTTTGAAAAAAGTCAATAATTTTGGCTGCAGGACACCATTTTGTAATGTAAAAAAAATCTTCAATTATTACAATTTGGGTATCAAATGAAAGGCCTCAATGAGCATCTTAAATAAAACTAATTAATTTTAAAAATATTTAAAACACGACTACCCTGCCAAAAACGTACTAAAAAATTAGATAACAAGTGTGATTACAGTCGGGGACCGTTTTGTGAAACAATTTTTAATAAAGAGGTCCCCCGACTGCAATGACACTTGTTATTTAATTTTTTAGTTTGTTTTTGGCGGGGCTGTCGTGTTTTTTAAGATAATTTTTGTTTTTTCTTTTAATGTTACAGAATTCGTAGTTCTAATTTTATACCTAAAACTGTACCATAACGACAACGAACACAGTATACTTTTTATTTTGCATGGTAAAAACAATTATTTGAAGTTTGCAAACAAACATTGGGAGATTCGTGTGATTATTCTTTGAAAGACAAAGTACGATGCCGTGTGTACGAGCACTAAAAGTATGTTTTAATTATAACGAGGCCGGAGTTCCAGCGGCCGGACACGGCGCCGGACCGGCTGATCTGATAAGCCTGATTGATGTACCGCCGGACCGGCCGACAACCGTGACTGGGACATCTCCGACACGACTATATTACCATTTTATGGGGAACCACTACCACTTGCCAGAACATTGTTTATTGAACTTCAGCTTAGTTAATAATAAAGAATCCAGCTCTACCTAATTCATAACTTTGAATTAATAACGATCAGGCGATAAAGAAAATAAAATATTTGTGTGTTTCCCTAGAACGTAATTTAGGAAAACACACAGCAATATAAAATGTTGTTGGGAAATTGGGAATGCCAAAACCTTAGGCACAAGGGAGATTTTTACTGTAATATTCAGTTCAAAAATTAAACACGTAATCTTTAAGAGCTCGGTGGCGCAGTTTCTAGTTTCATTTTCTTCGTTTATTAAAAGCGATATTTTATTGTTGTCGTCGGTAATAATGCGTAAAAATTACATAAATAAGTTGATTGTTCGAGGATTGAGGAGCTCGATGGCCCAGTGGTTAAGCGCCTGGCCCTGCGATTTTTGTAAGGGTCAGTCATGGGATGGGTGACCAAAAATGTATTATCTCTAGTTCTTCCGTGCTTCGGATAGCACATTAAGCTGTTGGTTCCTGCTTCATTTGCAGTCGTCAACACCCACCTATCTTCATTGGGCATGCGTGGTGGATTATGGCCCTGTGGTGGTGGGAAGTGGGGATATTAAAAATGGCTGATGTCGTCGCTGTCGAAATTACTTTAGAAACTTAACTTTGGTCACCCATCACAGCACCAACTGACTAACGCAAACGTTATTTTTATGCAACATAAATTATTTCGAATTCTGTCCAGTCACGGAAACGTGGTAGAAGGATTGGAATTCCGGAAATAAATCACCATCGTGATAAACCAGTTCTCACTTCCGGTGTTTGTTAAACTGAGATTTAAATACTGGGGCTCAATCGCGCTAATTCTGAACGATAAAACCAATCCGCTATGGTGTCATTTTGGTTATATTTACCTTAAAATCTTTGGTTTAACTTTAGAGTTCTCATTTGAATTGTCCAAGATTGGCATCCTAGGCTCCCTAAGGCATAGCTTCCAATAATTTTACAAAATTGAAGCGAGTATTTTTCTGTAAACGAAACTAAAACGGTAACGGTATTTTGATATCGCGATTGAGCCCCTGGTTAGGTTTTATTTAACAACAGTTCCAAACGATGTCCGTAAATATTAATAAAATAAATTCCATAGAACCTGAAAGAATCCCTTATTCAAATTCCAGCCGGTTATTGGAAAATCTAGGTCGAAGATCTTCACTATTACCTACTCATTCTTTTTTATCATAAATCATAAAAGCATTTTACCGCCCGATGTTTTCTGGTAAAATATCTGATATTGTACCTACATACATACAATTTCATAATATTAAATCGTTGATTGATCTATATTATATACAAAGAATTTGAGCGCCAAACTTTATTTCCCATTATGTAGGAATATTGGAGTAGCCATTTTGCCATAAAGATAGTGATCAATATTTCTTAGGCTTGTCTCGGATACTAATCCGTCAAATTAACACACGAATTTATTTCAACGGGATTGATTAACTGAATTTCATACATGACAGGGAACTTATTTTTGAGAAGAAACTATGAACCGCATGTTAATATTTTTGACATGAACTTCCATGAATGTTGGATGTCACTTCGACTATGAATGAGAATTCGACATCACCTAAAAACTAGTGAACTATAAAAGCTACAGCGTTGATGTAAATAGATATTAGTAGAACAGTCTTTCTTCTTCTGCGTTACATAATTATGTCAAACCCGGTTAACATTTGCTGGTGGTGATGTAAATAACTTTGGTGGAGAGCGCCTAGTAAGAGCTGTAACTCCGAAAGTAATAGACCGATTGGGTGATTTTAACTTTAACTTACTCGTGAGTGAG
Source organism: Catoptria pinella (assembly GCA_963556745.1). NCBI lineage: Eukaryota > Metazoa > Arthropoda > Insecta > Lepidoptera > Crambidae > Catoptria > Catoptria pinella. Next base: position 449,721 of record OY750762.1, read on the forward strand.
TACTAAGTAGTGCTGGTTGAGTGTAATAACTATAAAGTTACTTTGATGGAAACTTTGATTTTGTAGGGAAATTCATAAGCGAAAACGGGCGGCAAAAAAATGGCTGCCAAAAATTAAGTTTAAAAAGCTTCAAATCAAACTTAAATTAAAAATTTTAAAAACCCCCTACACAATAAGCTAACTTTTAATAAAAAACACCCCATACAAAAAAACTTACTTTTAAAAAGTTAAAAATAATATCATCATATCATCAAGTCATAAATAGATAGAAAAAATTGTAGACGTCGGGGGACCGCTAAGTTAACGTATTTACATCTAAGCTCGTCACATGTCTGGATTGATAGGTATACGGTTAGGTATAGCTAGACATGTGACGAGCTAAGATGTAAATCCATTAACCTGGCGTTGTAGTCCAAAATACAGCTTACCCAGTTTTTTTGGTTACTCAAATTCGTCTCAGGGTTGTTCAGACTTAAACCGACTCAGCCGTAATACCCTATTAAGAAACCGAGTCACAAGGCCTAAGCCAGATTTACAGCCTTTATTTATCCAGTCTATTTGCTCGGATCTATGAATACCGCCGGCTCACAAATCGATCTCCCAATCGAGCGCAAACTTTTAATTGATTCGATTCCCAGCCTCCCAGATTTGTTTATGAATTCTTATCATGATCCCATTATGATGCAGATTAAAACCGGCCCTACTTTTTCACCGATATTCGACGAATCTGTGTTTTAATTTGTTTCCTGCGAACAATTTTAGTTCGCTGATGAAATTTGCTGAACAATTCAAGTTAACGAGCACTCTCTATCGTGAAATGTAATATGACTTCATTTTAAATTTGAAATGGTAGTTTTAAAGGCATCACAATTTTAATTTTTTTAACTATATTATTATTGTATTGCTGACGCGACACCACTTCACCAGAGGTAGATATCATTCATGCTCATGCTCTGTCCGTAATTCTCTTTGCCATAAATTACCAACAGTATGAACATTCAGCTATCTAATCTGAATTTTCCTCATTACTCACTAATACTACAATAAATCCCAGAGTAAAAGTCAATGATAATAACTCATCAATAAATCATTGTTCCTAAGTTACTGCTGCGGTTGTTCGCAATTTGGGGAAACCGAAATATGAAGATTGCGCAGGAAAATAACTGTGACTGCGGTGTTGATCGAACGTGCCCCAGAAATTGGGGCCTTGCGTTGCGATTGATCCCTAATGAAATCACAACTCTGGACGAACTTTGGAACAAATTAACGAATGAATGGTTGGGAATCAATAAGTTGACAATATCAACGCCACGTGAAGGAAAATCAATCCATTGAGCATTTTATCATTGTTTTTTAGTTAAATAAAACAGTTATTTGTTTAACTTCTTAGTGTATTTTAAAATATCTTCAGTATTCACACGGCTTAAAATCCAATATCTAAGTTCTAAGAGAAGAAATAGTTCGTAGCCATAAATAATATTGAGATTCGTAACGGGATACTAATGCTCCACACTTTTTATTTCACGGCTCTCATCCTGAAGGGCCGCTCGTTGCTATGAGTATCATAGTTATTGCCTTTGTGTCTTTTTTCAATTTGCTTTGTATGGCCCCCTAGTGCAGGCAGTTTATCGATTAATAATTTGGAAATTATCGATGATCTCTAGATGTTCATAGCTAGGAGGACGATATCATGAAGCGAAATAATTGTAATTTAATATTTCTTTAGACTACACATGGTAGACTGAGACGATAAACTACAGGACTACTATTGGTAGCGCAAGCTATCTCTTACTCACTCTTTGAGTATGTAACCATAACATCTTAAATATTACTATCGAATAGTCACAACCTATAGATAGTGTAACATCCCTATTAGGTACGAGGTGCGAGCCGCACCTGATCCGGGCGGCAGACGGCGGGATTACTCCGGGGCAATCGTAAATCCCGCGGCTGGCTGCCCACGCGGGAATCCCGGGGGCCCGGCGAATATCCTACCACGTCAGGACCACAAAAGAAAGTAACGATTTTTATATGAACATCCATACTATATCAATACTTTCATACTAATAGTATAAATAAGAGAGTAACTCTGTCTGTTACCTTTTTATTACACCTGAACTAATGTTTATGAATTTTACTATAGAAATAAGATGGACCAAGGCTTTCTTTTGTCACTAAACTAATAACGAAGGCAAAAAGTTCGTTTGGGGACCTCGAACAAAGTGTATGGACGAAGTCGTGGGCGACAGTTAGTTTGATAATAAATTGTGCGTGACTGTAACATACATGAAACGAGGTAAAATTTGGTAAACTAGGTGCTGGGTATTATGATTGATGATGTGTTAAAAGCGAACCACTTTTCCTCTTGAAATGGAATATAGAGGTAAATAAGGTGAAGGTAACCTTCCGGGATACTACAATATAGTAATTACTGCCGCGGTCTATAATGACCGCGTTGCTAGCAGCGATGATGATGGCCATGCGTGGAGTTTAGCGCAGGTCCAGGCCATCACAGCGTGCGGTCAGCATTGCAATCCTTGATGGACAATTCCTTTATAACGCGAACAGCAAGGACTGTAATGATGACCAAGCTTGAAGGCCGAGAGCGTAGTTAAGCTTAGCTCGAAGCCATCTAAACGGGCCAGCAGAGCAGTCATTGTGGACCAAGGCTTGTATTGTATAGTGCTTAACTCAAACAATGCGAGTACTACCTACTATACTAAAGTTTAAACTTATTAAAAAAAATACAAAAAATGTTATATTAAAGTTTCATTAAAATCGGTTCATTCATTTCGAAAAATAAGGACTTGAAATTTTGTATGAAATGCTGTGACAAAGCAACGCTCTTAATGGTCGAAGAAAAATCTGCTGGTTTCCCGATATTTAAAACAGATGCGCTGAAATGAATATTACGGTTGACTTACTTTCCTGATTGCCAAGTTGCTTCCACTGGAAAAGTTAGGTGGCCAAAGAGTTGTACAATTTTTTTCAGGTTTGTCTACTAGAAAGAACTGTGGACATTGCTATAGTTCATTCGAGCCAGGCTTAACTCGCCTAGCTTTTGTAAATAGACGACATCGTTGTCCACCGACAGTGACATTGTCGGTGACATACTTACCTCAACATTTTCTTAACGTAAAATTAAGGATTATAATTTTGACACTGTGTCAATTCCATCTCAAACCAGATAAAGCATTTCATACATTCAAAATAATTTTTTTTAATCTTTCTGTTTACGACCACTGTCTCTCACCGAAAGTTATCCTTTAGGAAATTTATCTTTATAGTAAAAACGTTTAGGTTCCATTTCATGAAATGTTGACCTTTAAATAAAAACGAATGAAAATTGTTGAATCACTAGACAAAACAGCTCCTCCACATAGTAACAAAACCAAGCATGACTGCAAAATGTCGTAGAAATATTAAAAGGCAGCTTTATTTAGTTAGACCAACACTGTAAAAGATAATCCTTTAGCAAAGGAATCGTTACCTGCGGCTGCAGACATTGTCTCGCCACCCGGCTCCGTTTGTACATCTTCGGAAGCCAGTTGCCACCGGGCGGGGGATTAGCCGCGTCACGAGAGCTCCTCTCGTACGTTGCTTACTGGTAGACAGACGGGTGAAATACAATTACAAAAATACAGTTTGCAGTGGACTTGTGTGCTTGTGAAAGGTTTTAAGATTGCAGCTTTTAAAATTCATTTTTACAGTACGAATGACATAATAAGCTTAAATATTAGTTAAGCATATACCTTCTGTACATTGTTGACACAAACGCTGGCAGATTTGAGAAAATCGTTTTGGGGAAACTTTATGCATTTAAATTCAGTTTCAATTGCAGAGAAAAACAAAAACAAATTTCGAGCAACAAAATTATGTCATAAATTTATTTGTATTATTTTTAAAGTTTTGGTGCCATATTTGCCAAATGATGTACAGTTGAATATAAATATAGTCCGTTAATCTTGTAAAATTATCCGATTGTAATATAGCTTACCATCGCTAAACAGCCAGATTTCATGGTATACTTAATCGCGAAGAGTGGCAGACGTCATCGGTGCGCCGCTGGGACATCAATCAAGAGCGACGACGACGGCGACGTGGCCACACAGACGACCGCTGCCACTCCGCCGATTGGCCATTGTTTGTACAGCAACATTATCCACCAATTATGGAATGTTGGCACACTGGTTGCGGGGTGTGTTGTTGTGGGTGTGATTCTCTAAATAAGTATAATTACAAGAAAGTGAATTTCTAGTAGTGAGGTAGATCTTTCGCCATATATTTGAGGTAAAATTAAAATTCTTAGCATCCTTCTGAGAAAGTGTATCAATAAAGCTGAACATAATTCTAAAAGAGACGACAAAATTTAGTCTCCCGCCGGACTCGCTCATACTAAATGAAGGATTACCTTTGGTATTTTGCTCCTCGTATAATATTTGGTAGTTACCATTTAGTACCCATTTTCAGTACCTACACAGATAATTGAAATATAATTATTATACTTCAATTTTTCCAGGTTAAACATCGTATAAAGCAGCTTATTGTTGAAGCTCGTAATCTCCATGAATTATGTATAAGTTCATACGACACGTCGGCAATAAAATGAAATTATACTTTCCATTCTGAAAAGCAATTAAAAAGGCTCTTATAAGAACATTTTCTGTGACGATTGCGGAATCCGGAACGAGGCCGGTTGTCGTGTCGTGTCGAATACTAAACAAAATATGGCGGAATAATATTACGCAAGTAATTAAGCCAAATATAAGTTGAGCTTTTTGAAATAATAATTTGACCGTCCTGCAGGTATTTGTGCTTCACCCACCTGTATCAGAAAGATCTCTGTTTTTATTTCATAAGAAAAGAGTTGTTTGCCATAAGTACAAGTGCGTGTCGGGCCACGCGCAGTGTTGTGTTCCGTAGCCCATCTCAATAATGCGGACTCTGAGAACGACAATATATATACGACAACGTTATTTCCCAATGAGGAATTTGTACTGCGCCAAGTACATTTTATAAGTTGGTCGACTGTTAATCGTAAACTTGTAAAGCCTACTTAGCTGTGGTAGTTTTCCTTTTAGCTTCGTCATATACACAACTACCGTGAATTTTTCACGTATCCAAAAAAATTTGACTAACAAAATGTTGAACGTTAAAGCTTAATAATTCACAAACGGATGCCTCAATCAAAAAACTGATTCCAGAAACCCGCAATATTTTTAAAATTGCTATCCAATACGACACCCCACGATATGGGGATGTAACCTAAATATTTTTTTTTCATATATTTACTTACTTTGTGATTAATTTGTATATCCATGCGAAATTACAGCTTTTACAGAAAAAAATACTATACAACAATTATTAAGTGAGGGATGGGTAACAGAACTAAATAAAAGTTATCGTGTACGGTATAATCACAAAAAGAAAAGGACTGACATGGACATCGCGCAGTCGTAGCACAGCGCGCACTACGAAAGTTCGTAGTTACGTAGCGCACTCCATACTTCGATGCTACACATCAACTGCGCGTGCTACTATTATACAAGGTGTTACAAAAATACCCCTAATGCCGAATATGATAGGGACCATCAAACTGAACAACTTTCACTATGGGACCAACTCTGAAATCGCGAAAAAAAAATCCTTGTATAAGTGCCACGCGCCTTTAAGAAAAGATGGAATTTTTGAGAAAAAAATCCACTTTGTTGTGTGAAGAATAAAAAAGTTGTCTGTAATAAGTTTAAAACGTTGAAATAATACGATTTTTTTTATTTTGAAACTAAAATGTAACTGGTCAGTTAAATGTACCTGGAATAGAAATACTAAATTCAAGCGTTAGGGGATTTTGTAGAAGTATTTTTGTCCTTTGCATTGCAGCTACTAGTGCACTCTACGGTGGCTGCAAGTGACAGCTTAAATGTAAAGATCTCCATGATGGCAATACATAATAATTACAAAGATACAAATCATTTAGGACAGCTCTGCGGTATTTTGGTGACAGGCTAGAATCGTAACAAAAGGAGACCCGGCCTTCTATGCTGAAGTTGTGTACATATTTATTTTTTTAATCTGTGATTCATAATCTGCTGTACTTTTTTACCGATTAGTTTGATCGGTAACTGTCAAATCATGCCGATTTGACAGATATCGATCACACCACAGACTTATAGGTGAAAAAGTATCATCGGTCATTAAAAAAGTCAAATTGAAGTTTCATTTTCTTAATTTCAAAAAAAGGAAAAGAACTATGGTTTATGCTGCCACGTTTGACATTTTACAGTGACTTTTCTGCCCTTTGAAAATTTAATGTGGATAACGAAACGTTTCCGTTGTGTTTCCATATAAAAAAAATATTGATAATTAAATATTTTTTTTCTACATGCGCTAAAAATAAAACAGAACTTGATCAATATAGAAAATATTATTGGCTCTATTTTGAGACTAAATACAATCGTATACAAGTTAAGCATTTTTTCCATGGCGAGTGCCGGTTCTCCTTTGGCGCTCGAAGTTGCTTTAGTCGTCGTCGCGTTAGCAGTCGATCTTTTATTTCCAAGTCAATGGACTTCTTAATAAAGTCTACTTAAGTTTTAGTTCAAGAACTATTATAGTTTGTATATTTCGCGATGGTTCTCTTTCAATTCTTGTACAAAAAAATAATATAATCTATATTTATTATTATATAAATAAAAATGAATCACCGAAATGTATGTACACGCATAACTTCAGCTGCACTAAATTAGATAATTCTTTTTTGTTGCGTTTTTTATTATCAGAACATGGTTTGTATATTGCCAAATGGAAATGGCAAATAAAATGACTATTGACTATAAAAAAACATTTCAAAAAATGTATGGAAAGTGGTTAAAAAATATATCTTTTCCGTTATTTTAAATCGCAATATGACAAATAGATGGCGCCACTATCAAACTATCTGCCGCCCCGGCTTCGCACGCTGGGGCGGGCAGCTAGTTTGATATAAATTCGTGCAACTTAAATTAAAAACGGTCCTCGGAATCAAGCTTTGTACTGGTTTATTTTCAATTAAAAGTCTGTGAAAGGGTCTCCTTGATTGTTGAAACAATGCTACAATGGCCAGGGGCTTATTTACCAATTAGGAGAAAAAAATTACATGAAAGAAAGTTAATTTTTCTTATAAATATTAAGTTAACACAATTTTTACAGCTTTAAATTGCGAGAAGGTGTTCTCGCGTAGAGTGCACTAGTAGCTGCAATGCAAAGGACAAAAAATGTATGGAAAGTGGTTAAAAAATATATCTTTTCCGTTATTTTAAATCGCAATATGACAAATAGATGGCGCCACTATCAAACTATCTGCCGCCCCGGCTTCGCACGCTGGGGCGGGCAGCTAGTTTGATATAAATTCGTGCAACTTAAATTAAAAACGGTCCTCGGAATCAAGCTTTGTACTGGTTTATTTTCAATTAAAAGTCTGTGAAAGGGTCTCCTTGATTGTTGAAACAATGCTACAATGGCCAGGGGCTTATTTACCAATTAGGAGAAAAAAATTACATGAAAGAAAGTTAATTTTTCTTATAAATATTAAGTTAACACAATTTTTACAGCTTTAAATTGCGAGAAGGTGTTCTCGCAATTTAAAGCTGTAAAAATTGTGTTATTATGTAGTTAATTAAGTTAAACGGCTTGAGCTTTGTTTATATTTATACAATAATATGTTCTTACAGAGAGTCATAAGTACTGTGAAATATAACTTGTGCAGAAAACAGCAATACTTCTACTCCAATAAAAAGTCGGATAAGTGTGTTTAACTCATATTAGCTCTTATTCACCTTGTGATAAAGCAAAAAATAATGAGCATCGCGCCAAGAAAGTAAGTACCTTCAACAAACCATCAAATCCGTATGGCTGCAAATCATTATAATGGTAATTAATTTTTCCAATCCTGCCGATTCCGGGCGTCGTAAAACGAGGCTTTCATCCGAACAAAGGTCCCAAAAGATAAGGGACAATCAGACAAAATCTAAGAAAAGAAACGTTAGGTACTACTTCTGAAGGTACACGACTCTCTGCTCTCTTTGTATTCGTTCAAAAATCTCTCATAAAAAATCTTATAGCCCCTGAGAGTATAGGTATCTAAAGAAATCATCACAGAATTCGTATTCTGAAAAGAAATAGTATTTACGAGTGCAAATTGAACGATAGATATTTCAATTAAAAAACGGTGAATTGAAAGCTTGTGTTGTATTCTTTAAAACGTACTTTTTTGTAGTCTGTGTTTAAGATATTTTTTCAGTAGCTATATTGACAAAATGGCTACATAATAATAAAATTGTTAGAGCTCGAACATTTCTACTTTTATAGGAGAAAAGTCGTTGAAAAAGGTAATTATTTTGTGGTATAACTTCGCTTTGAAGATAAAACTATAAATTAAATTCAAAACTTGAGGGCAGACGAACGTGCTAAAATAAGAAAAAAAAAGTACGACAATTGATACGGAAAATTAATGAAAAAAAAAAAAAAACGAACGCACTTCGTCGATGTTGTGGAACAACAGGACGATATAAGTCTCTTCCACAACACACAAAACACTAATCACTGAAACCATCAATTAAATAAATACTAAAAATATAAACATCACGGACTTCCGCTCACGATATGACGTTGTAACAAGAAGTGAGGCAGACTCAGATCCCACAATATGAACTTTGACTGGAACTACCCACGATCCACGATTCAACTGTAACCAAAACAGGTATCAGCCGTAGGCAAACTACGAATTCTATTCAGCCAAATGTAATCTTGAATGGAAATCAATCCAAAGGTCACGAGGACCTTTCATTCATAAATGTCGGAGTAACCAGACCTATTAATTTTAGCCAAGTATTATCCAAATCGTGGTTGTTTTCTCTGCATAAATTACATAAAGTCACGCGGCATTTATTCAAAACGTTAAACTGTTTGTTGTTTATTTTTTTCCGCTAGTGTAAGTAATTATTTTTTAGTCAATCTTAACAGTAACAGTAACATAATACTAACATAGTTTGTAAGGTGTCACTAACTATTGATATGGACAAACTTAGTCTGAAATAAATTTATTTTATTTTATTTTATTTAATATTTCTCCGAGAGTTTTTAAATTTAAAATAATTATTTTAATGATTAAAATGCCAGTGGTATTAAACATGGACAATGATACTTTATAGGTAATCATATAAATCATGATTTGTGTTAAGTAACGATTATTGTAGATCGATATGATCGATTGATATTATTTGATGTATCGCTGTTGTTAATTGAAAGAGGGAGTATAAATACAAGATGGCCGCCAGTGGTGGCCGGGATGCAATTAATTTGCCCTGCCCGGGATAAATAGTTCTTTATTGGAAAGCTGCACTTCCGCCTGATCACACACTGTTTGATACACACTGGTCTGACAAAACGCCGCAGGCTTTACAATGTAATTTTCGAAACACTTGTCAATTTTTTTCAGATAATTCTTTAGCAGCTATACAATCAATTCATTGTTTTTTTTACACCTTTGTCCCAAACTTTTCCCAATACGAATTGAAATTTAAAAATTGAAATTGTAACTGTTTGCATATCGTGTACACCGACCCGCGTGAGCCCCCCTGCCCATCCTAGGCATAAAGCTAATAAATATGACATTTAGGCAAATCGCGACTTAGTCCGTCTACGCATTAGGTACACCGATCTTAAAGGCCGCCAACGACCTCGTGAGCGTACGCGTCTAGAGTTTTGGATAAAAAGTAGCTGCAAACTGAGACTTTAATAAGAAATCATTCATAATTATATCAACAATTGTTTTTTATTAACCTCATATTTAATTTTGAAAGGGGGTCGCATGTAGAGTATGGAACTTTAGTAGTCATAAAGTGCCATGTTCGATTCACAATTTCCACCATTACTAAGTGTTGAATAGACGACGATTTAAGTGTCATCATTATAACAAAAGTTCATCATAGTCGACTGCAGGATGCAGGCCTCTCGTAGGAGGATGTTCTATATATAATATGTATGCTAGCCAGGGGCGTTAAACTGTTTTTATCGTAAAACGCTGCTGCCCATTTCGTATGTAAGACACCTTTTACGACACCCTTTGCGAAAGATTAATCTTAAATAAGTAAACATGTAACAATGGCTGTATGTGTCCCTTAATGGCAGACAAGCCGACCCATCAAATGCCCTGCTTGTTAAACTTGATTACATCAAACACAAAGAAATATTTATGTACGGTTCGATAAAAACGTCCATGATTTATTTTATTTGTTTTTTTTCGGTCCGATGACCGCCTGCGCTTATTAATTTTAAGTGTCTTTACGATTGAGTTTGAACAAAAATACAAAGCTGATTTGAATTAACATTTTTAAAACATAGGTAGCTAGCGGTAGTGACTACAAAACATTAGAAAACTGAGATTTTCCTTCAGCCAATGCCTCAAGAAGATTTTTATATCCCTCATTTCCTGGCACAACCATAAAACTGCGCTACCTTTTGAGGACGGCCGTCGGATGCAGCTCCACCGTTTAATGAGTGAAGTCACTTTCTGAACCCCACTTACCATTCAAAGTACTGTGGAATTCGTACTGTAGTATCTTGTTTTTCCGTTACCTTTTCATGCCTGACCCACTGAGCCAATTTTGATGAATGGATGGATATCTAGGCTACCTATGGCACGGAAGTTATTATATCGTAGGAAGTGAAATAGGGACTGAAAGATCTTATGAAGGAACTTGGAACACGTGGAACAAGGAACAAGCACACGTGGACGAAGTTTCGGGCGGCTGCTAGTGTCATGTATTGTTGCTGTCATTGGATATACTCTAAACAGTCCACAAATCTCAAATAATAAAAAAATATTATTAAAACGAAAGTAGAAGAAGGATTAAAGTCACTTTAATTGGTCCCTACACTTGAGTAAATGTATTTACTTTGCAATTCAATAGAGAATCGCTGGACTATTTAAAATTTCAGCTGAACATAGAATAAAATAATAGTATTATACAGTAAAAATACTAGAGGTAATATCTATAGGAGAGTTAGTGCTTAGTTCTCGCGCCAGCTTACTAGCACATCAATCAATGTTAGGTGTTACACACGAGCACGACGAACTAGCGACTACCTATTCTGATTAATATTATTTTCTAATGTTATGCCCACACTACCGTGATATGGCAGTAATTATGCCCATAATTTTCCTTATGCCTATACGCATAAGGTTCATCAATTGCAATATTTGCAATATTCAATGGCATATCACGGTAGTGTGGCCGTAACATAAGTGAAGAGTAAGAATGAGGCCGTCAGCACTTTGGACACGAATTGGCGTCGTACGTAAACGTATGATCCTGGTCGTACGAATTGAGTGCGCACACTAAATACGTTTTTATCTGTCAAACAGGTCGTATTCGTGAAGTCATCTTTGGTTGGAGTGCGATGACTAATCTAAATCTGTATCTTTAAGATAATTCTGTTATTACTCGGAGACTGCGGCGGTGTCGTCACTGATTGAATGTGTGAAATATATATTTTAAAAATACATGATTTCGGTGAATTCCATCATATTATGGAAGACAAATAATGGTAGCTTGAATCATTATGATCCCACAAGTGGTTGTAAGATCTAATAAAAAAATCGAGTAACATAATAAATTTACTAACACAAGTGATTGTGTTACTAAATTAGCTTTGTGAATGCAAAAAATCTCAATTTAATATTCACAATGCTATTCTTATACAATACTTAATAATAAACTAGAAAAAAATAGATTCGTCACCAGAATTCTCTCAGGCGGGAATCAAACCGGCGACTTTTGGAAGTCCGGTCCAATCTTCGATGTTTATCGTCATCGATTTATTTTGTCTCTATAAGTACTTAGAATATTTTGTGTTCCAATTTTAGGTAATTATCCCATGATAAATGATCTCGATTCTAAAGAATTATATTTTTACAGAAAATTATTGTTCTTTACAAAATATCGTTTTCACTAAATTATCTGAGTAAAGTTTGAAACAAAAGCAATTTAACATTCATTTATTCGGGGCCGTGTGTGAGGTGGCGCCCAACAATTTGAAGGAAAAAATGTGTCTCCACCGTGACTTATGGCGCGCCGAACACGAGGCAGCTTTCACAATATTTCTCCCGAAATTAGTGCCAAATTGGGCTCTAGGGTTATTATTTATTAGATGCACTAATTAAGTGAGTAGGTATTTATTTAGGCTTTATATTACCTTGGTTTGAATATTACGGACTGGCCACGCGAAGCGGCGTCAGGCGGTGCGATGTACTCATCATACGTGTAAAGGCAGTACCTTTACACATCGATAGAGGCATCAACAGATTCCATCTGCGGATGCCGTCCGCCGATGTGGGGTATTTGACGTTTGTGGGTGGTAAACGAGCAAATACCTCCCTCTACCAGATCAGCATCCGCATCCGCAGATGCAAATACCTCCCTCTGCCACATTTGCGGACGCATCTGCTGATGCATTTGTCGATGTTTAGAAGAGGCTAAACACGGAGAGCATATTGACCGTGCATTCAAGACAAAATTCTCACGTCGCGCCATCGGACGATCCTCCGCTTGGCCAGGGCATTAGTTTTGTGTTTTAGTACGGGATGGCAATGTTATTCAATTTTCAACTACATGTATCGATAAAGAGTTTGCCATCAAAGAGTGTTATAAAAAATATTTTTCTAGCGTTTCCATAACGTCAACGTAACTTTAGGGTTCTCTATGGATTCACTGAGCCTGACCAAATATTAAATGATGGTAATTAAATATTTCTTCCTTACATTTTCGAAACAAAAGTGCCTAAGTTTTATGAGTCTAGAATCTCTGGAAAGCATTTAGAAATAACTTAACAATTCTGACGCTTCTCCTGAAAATCAACTGGCATCTTTAAATAACATAATTATTAAAATGAACTTTGTTGCTAAACTTTAGTTTCCGCTCGATAGGCCTCACAAAGCTCGCAGATTCAGGAACAAATTAATTCGTCGGCATCAACTCCTAACTGCGCTAATTCACGCAGCCATCCGGAAACCTGAAAGTCGTATGATTAATTTGCTGTTAATTAAAATTTCCCAAAACTCCAGACTATTCGAGCAAACCTTTTACAGATAATCAAAAACTCTGAAATTTTCATAATTCTAAACATTTTTTAAACAAAAATCGTAAGTAAATATAGGTCAAACATTGCCATTTCAGTTGACCCACTTCAAATCGGAATATTGCTTGCGTCCGAAATAGCCAATCACAGCAATTGCAATCATAACAAAACAGCTGCGTCTAATCAAAAGAGGTTCTGAGTCGAAATTGCAAGTCAGTAGATTCGTAGTTACACTGTTTTTATGCAAAGCTCTTTCGCAGCTGCAGGTGGTTATAAGTAAATCTGCGTGCGATACGAATTTCATATACTAAAAGCCAATGCTAAACCACGTCCTACACCACGGATCTGTGTATGGAACTAAAGACACTGTATAAAATGATATATTTGATTAACAATAACATACCTATTACTAGGTGTACGCAAAAAAACCGCAAATCGATGTACCTACATGAATAGGCGTTTGGCACATGTATTTTTTTTTTCCGTAGTTTAAAAAAAGTCCCTTAAGAGAAGAGTTACGATGTCATCTTTTTATGTATGGGAAAAAAATGTTTGTTCTAAAACCTATCGTGTGTGGCATAAAACGAAAGGACTTTCTAAGCCAATTTTAAATATATATCACTCTATTACATTTCAGTCACTTGTTTTTGATGAAACCTTAAATAATTTCAAAATGTGATTACGCATAATTTTGTTTATTGTTTTATCGTGTGTGATACTTACAAATCAAGTTCTTTCTGAACCAATTCTAAAAGTATTTCACATCATTACATTACAGCCACTCGCGTTAAATTAAACCAAACAAATATTTTCTAAAAATACCAAGTTTTGACAAAAATTAAAAAATACTAAATGTAAATATTTTCAAATTTGTGTTCTTCAAAGTAATATTACGTATATATATTTTAACAGTGAAATATCAAGTGTTATGATTAAAGTACACAAAATCAAGGTTATCGCTCCCATAAGTACTTACATTGTGTGTTAACATCAGCAATTGGGAGCAAGAATCCGCCATTTTGTTGTCGGCTGACGTCAGATCATCACTTCCACCCGTTTTGTCTTCAACTGGTTTGTAACGCGCTTATCTAAGTGATGGGAGCGACTGATACACATCTACTTGAAATATATTTTAGAGCGTAAAATACACAGAAGCGTCGTAAGATTCGGATATGATACGGAAACGGATCGGATTCGTTGTCGCTTCAAATTTTGTTCGTACAAAATGTATGAAAGAGATGCTTCGTAGATTACACAGAAAGGATGCGGCCGGCGCGGATTTATCGCATGAGGCCACATCGCTAGCAGTCGCGACCGGACGCCGCGTGAAAAGTCTTCTGAAAAGTAAATGTTTTGCAACCAAGTCTGACTGTATAAGAACGATCCTTAGCAAATCTTTGCCTTTTATAATGTGATTTAAATCACATCCGTGCCTTATTCGTCTCTTATCCGTATAGTAGCCAAATCTTACGTCGCTTCTGTATATTTCACGCCTAGGTTATTTTTTGTTTTTATTATCGAAATAACATAGACCCAGAAAATATAGCTTTATTTAAAATTATTTAGAGACCCTGAGAACAGAGGATAGCTTATTAAATTTCAAATACATTTTATGGTATTTTGTTTGGTAATTAAAACGACTGGATCAGGTACTTTTGAGGTAAAGCAGCATTGAAGCCTTAATCATCACTTAGTATCGGGTGCGATAAAAGACTAACACTCTCTGATTACGGAAAAATCAAATACTAAGGTAATCCTATGAATATAAATGAAATTAAGTTCGCGCTTTCAAACTTATAATGAAAATCCAATAGTTTACTGCCATTATCGCATTGCAAAAACGATTTTACAAACTATTTCAATTCGCCAACTTATTTCGATTATCTCATCCCAGGCGAGTGCTCTTCACTAGGCCATACGGTGTGCGGGAAATTAATGAGTTGAATGAAATTAATGTGTCGGTCGGGGGTGAACAACCTCTGATAGTTGTTTACAGATCTGCTAGGATACTCCACTCAGGACTTGATACAATGAGGACACAACTGAAGCGATTAAAGAAAACGCTCATGTTAAAGTTACTCAAAAAAACTTTGTAGTGGGTTCTCTTGTAAGTCTAAAAAAAAATCGACTAATTAACAATAATTACCTACATATAGAATCTTGCCTCACTTTAGATGCAAAACATCTAATTAAATTAATTTTAGATTCCAAAAGGCTTCAATCTTTAATTATTTCTATCAGTGATCAGCATTTACATCATCTTCAGTGTGAAGTCCGGCAGACAACCAAAAAATGTTTAATGATTAGTGAGTTCTTGCGGAAATAAATATGGAGCCGCTCTAACCCCGCCGACTAAGATAAATGCCTGTTGTTTGAATTCTTTTTGGCATGAATACGCATTAAATAGCATCCAAGTTAAATTTAGATATGAATAATGGATTGTTTGTTTCTGGTGGATCGTAACTCTTACAGGCCTTGGATTGTCACTATTTTTTATAGATTTATGTCCGGTTTCTTCAATATATAACCAATATTTATAACCTATCACTTGGTGGCTTTGTAGTGCAGTGTACTTACACTGCAATACTATACCTAATTATTTTGTTTTGAAAACTATGTAAAAGATGATATAAGTCCAATAATGAATAAAGGCCAGTCTACACGTGACTTTAAATCACCTACGGTGGCTTTACAGAATTTGAACCCATTGAATAAAAACGTCTCAGATTAAAATGTGAAGCTTACGAATATGCCTAACAGTTACATAAGCGGGAGTGATTTGTCATCGTATAACCCTTTGAAAACCTTTCATAGAAGACGAGGGACTTTTTGGAAGTTTAGTTTGGATTCAATTGAGCTATTTTATAAGAATTTAAACTTTAATTCACACTCAATTCAATATCATGCAGAGAAGATTATAATAACACCTTGGTATCAGAGGCACCAGCGATCAGCGCTTTTCGCAAAAAGTAAAATAAAATTAACGTACAAAACTTGGGACTTTTACTTTTAATTTTTTTTTCTATAAAATGTTCGAGAAATGAGCTCTTAATAAGGCTGCGATATGCGACGATACCACACGACCCGAGCTCAACCCGAACGCAACTCAAACGTAGTCCGTGTTCAGCCCGGGCCCGCTCAGCGCTCAGCGCCCGCGTCAGGCCCGCTCCAATAATGCTGTGCTAGTAGTTGCCATTGCCACTGAGTATATCGACGGTGGAAAGCGTATATTGCTAAAGCGCCAAAAAGGCATTTGTGGGAAATTAATTTTAAATAACATTTCTTCTATTTGCTATGCAATGTTAGAAAAAATAAGCTCACAAAAGTAGTGAGAGCATCTTTGTACCCAAACGGGTAATCGCGGGCGAGAGCCATGCTTCATAATAGTTTTAAATAGGTGACCACTACCACGACGTACCAGCAGCGCAAATGAAAGATCACAATCATGGCTAAAACAAGAAATCAAACCTAATGATAAGAATTGAAGAACCACATCTTCAAATTTAAAAAACTGAACATTCCCTATTCGGACTTTATCAGATTTGAAGGTCATTAATTGATAGTCACTTTTCAATTTTAAATGTTCCTATAGAAGCTGGTATTAACTAGAAGAACATAATTGTTTATATTATTCTTTTCATGAAACAAAATCCTTTTTGTGTGGTTTGGTTTCATTATGTTGGCCTCTCCGTCCAGCGGGAAAAACACGAAAAATGTTTTTCAAGGAAGCCAACATAACAAATAGAAACGGCATAAATGTCAAATGTCAATGTCAGATTGATTTTGTTGTTTGTCAATACCGTCAATGTCATTTTCAGTCTGTGTTGCCATAGTAGAAAAATCTATTTTTAGCATTACGTTAGGTCGGGCTGCCTAAATTAAACCATTATGTCCCGTCCGAGAACATGATCTAGTGCGAGTCGTATTTTTTCTAGTATATTATTTAGTATTAAACCATTATTAAAAAAAAAATGTTTTAAAATAAACTTTCTATTTCCAACATAATGGTAAAACTTACGATTACATATTTTAATAAGCTATATTAGAGTATCAGAATTCTAATATTCACTTCATGGCACGTTAAGCCATTATTTGGTTCTGAAAATACAGGGGGATTTTGCCATTCCTCTTTAGCCCCGCTTTTCAATAATATGCATGGGCAGCCCAATGGCACTATTCATAACTTTCTCAGGGTGCCAAACTTCTTAGTTCCAAAAACATAATAAGTTGTTCCTGTCGCCATGACCGATCGTCACCATCGGCGAAATGTTTTGAAAAGTTGAAGAATGATTCCTTGGAGTCCCGCAGGTGGGGTGTGATCGATGGTTCCGCATAAAACCCCTATTTGCTACACGCCCGCCCTTATGGGGCATAAAACTCTCTTTACGCACAAAGATATTGTGGCAATGTTCTTGCTTTCATACGGGATATTCAGCAACTTTTCGACAGTAACTTATATTTCTGTACGTTTATTAAGAACAAGGGGAGATAAGTGGATGGATTTTATGAGGTGATTCGCAAACCTTTGATATAATTTGAGGCGCAAAATAGCTGAATCGTAATGTTTAGGAGGGTCGGAAGGGCAATATTTGAAGTTATGATGTTGAAATTACTTCTAAGCAGACAGCTGCCTTAGTGCCTTGAAAAAAGTATGTATGTGTTAATCCAAGTATCTCAGGATTTTAAACTAAATAAATTTAGAATTAATTTAACTCTTAAAACACTAAACAAAGATAAATACTACGGCATTGCATCAACACCCGACCACTGAAGTTGTGTACCACTGAAATTAAGTATTCCATGAATATAAAGCGCGGCCTGTTTCTTGGAACTGCTTCTACCACTACTCAAATAACAAGACTCACTTCGAGCCTCCTTCAGTGGAATTCGATTACAGCAAAGATTTATTTATTTAGTTAGTCAATCGCTAGCTCTGCTTCATGTTAAGTATCAAAGTTTTTATTTTGTTTACGTGGGCACGTGTCCATTACAATACAAAATTTGAAACTAATGTACCGTTTACACGACACCAAATTGAGGAAGTCCCGAAAATTCGTCCCGAAATTTCGGCTGCGTGAAAAATTGAATGCATTATGCAAATGACCGCGGAACAAAATGTCGGCAAGCTAAAATGGCGCTGTATGTTTGTCGTCACGCGTGACGGCGTGACACGCGCGGCCCTTCCCGCCAAAATCGTGCGCTTCATAAAGTGACAATGACTTGTAAATAAATTCGTGGAGGGGCGATTGAGGAAAACAGGATAAAACCATGCCACCTAGTTGCTTTCATAATGAAATAATATAGTTGGGATACTTGGGATCACATAGGGATACAGTATAAATCTGCGCGGGATCAACAAATAGGCGTAAATACTGATTAACTACAAACTGAAATTATACCTATCTTTAATAATTTTTTTCCAGATTTCAATATCACTTGCCATAATTAATCACTAATAAATAAGAATGGAAAGCTTTCAAAACCATTTTCAGTAACTTTTACATAAGTTTTAAAATCTGGAAAAAAATAATTACTTGACCACAAACTCGACATGCGTCTTGTAATTTCATATGTGCATAAAGTGTGTCCCACTTATGGAAATACGATTGATGTATCTTCTCCCTGTATGTTTTATTCGTAAAGTCTGTCTAGAATAAATAATACCCACTAATGTTAGTAAGGCTAATGTGGGCTGTGGTTTAGGGAAATTCTTATTGATGGACACATAAAAATAAACCAAACTAATATTTTTACTTGCTAGTACTATTACGACATAAAAGGTTACGGTGACAATCACCGAATATAGTTGAATTTTTTAGTTTGAACTTATTTAATGTAGCAACAATGTATAAAAAAATATAGATTTCACACTGCACGCAACTATCAGAGTACATTGTAAATCGGGCATATACACTGGTGATCACATAAACATTTTCAATGTTAAGATATCTCCAAATTTGATTGATCTACAGTCATGTCGCATTCGTGGCTGAATATCGGGCACATATACTGGTGAACACATAAACATTTTTAATGTTAAAAAGTTGTTGTCGGGATATTGTGATATCGTAGTTATTTTATTACGATTAAACGACGACCTCCTTGGTCGAGTGGCTTTGTACACCGGCTTTCAAGGTGTCGCCATCTCTGAGGTCCCGGGTTCGATCCCCGGTTGGGTCAATTTAGAAAACTAACTCTTCTATATTGGCTCAGGTCTGGGTGTTTGTGATACCACCGTTGTCTCCGATTTCCATAACACAAGTGCTATAGCTACTTACTTTGGAATCGGAGCAATGTATGTGATGTTGTCAAAAAAATATTTAAACGAGTATTTCTTTGACACAATAATATACATAAAATCTATAACGTATTAGTTAATAAAATAAACGAGTTTATAAATATTGCAAGCGTTGACTACAGGGAATTTATCATAGTATTCAACACCGTATTAAATCGGTCAGACTCATTTTTTATCGTCCCGGGACGGAGGATTTCCAAATAAAAACCCCCGGGAGGCTAATCCCGTCGGAACTGCGTCTCGGCAATTCAATGAGCCCTCGTAAACCGGATAATAGATCGGAAAAATCGTTTTTATGCTCGTGAAAACAGACTTCGCAGATGTGTACGTGAAAAACAGAACCTCTTTTTTGCGACAGTTGAGTAAAAATGTAAAAAAGTAAGCAGAATACTAGTATGCGTTACTTCATGAAAGGCATAGCTCAATCGCATCGGTATTCGAATAGGATCATGTCAGTCGCAGTTGGCCTCAGAATCAGCTGAACACTTTAGTAGGTACATACTTTGCGAAAGGCCAGTGTAGTTGGACACTGGCCTTCCAAACTTAGTACCAACCAAACTTTTAAAATTGTAAGTACTTTTAAAATACACAGAATATATTTTCGAAATAAAGATGACAAAAAAACCTTTTTTTTAATAATAACTTTTTTATTTCAAAACTCTAACTTCTATTTTTTTTTTAACTGCAATTTTAAAAGTGTGGTACTAAGTTTTGAAGGCCAGTGTATAAAGAATCAATGCTAAGTTGCAAACGAACTAGGATCACAATAAAAATTGGACAAGATAAAAACTAAACTCTTCTCATTTGAAAACCAACTAATTTATAAACCAAATACGAATTAAAATTACTTAAACTAGCAATAGCAAGTTAAAAGTGGTGCAGATAATTGTAGCACATCGTTTAGATCGCTAGGTATATAAGTAATCATTTACTGATTTCATTTCACACAGACAATTTTCAGAACTAAGCCACGGGAACGAGGAGGCAATTGGCTCGCAATTCCACGTAACGAAATTATGGCCTTACTCCACTGCAATACAGGTCTTAATAGAGCAATTGTGCGATCACTTTGTAACTACGAATTCGCGCAAACTTTGCGTGTAACGAAACATGGGAAATTAGACTTTGTACGTAGGTTGTTAGAAGTTAGATTTCAGGAAGCGATACCTTTGCCAATTGCTAAATACGTATCTAATGATAATCGTACTCATTACGAGCTGTGATCTGCCAACGGAAGAGTAGGGTTGACACTCGTGGATAATAATAATTAAATTCAAAGATTTTTTACATAAATTACTGGGACATTTTAGGAATACACGGAGAGTAAACGCCTAAATCGTTAAATATAAACATGAAACCCTAATACCACGCCAAATACTGCTAAGGAGGGCTCATTTGCGAGGTTGTGTAATAAATTTTGAAATGGACTAACATTTCTTTAAAGCCAGCTGCTGTTTGCGTATTAATATTATGTACTGATTTTTTTTTTCAGGTTTCATATCATGGTATTTTTGTTACGGGTTTTTTAATCGAATACTTTCGTCAGAGATATTAATTTCAACTTTTGAAGTAACTTAGCAGCTATGACAGTATTTACGTAGGTAATTTTATGAAACAATAGAAAAAAAATGAAAACTTATTTGTATTATATTAATAAAATAAATACTGCCGTCTCATCAATTTGTTCTTGGTTTCAGTACATACTGCCTATTATAATTAAAGCAAAATTATGTTAATTTATATTAAAATTATAGAACTTAAAATTACAAAGTTTTAGAATGGCTTACAAATTGTTTATGATTAACGCAAAATGATGTTAATTTACATGAATATTATGGAACCCAAAATTTCCAAGTTTAGGAATGGCTCACAAATTGTAAACAGTTTCTTATTTGCGTCAGCATTAGGTATTTATTACAATTTTGTCGCAGTTAGGGCAACATAATGAACAAGTTCTATATGAATGCGCATCGTAAATAAAATCTTATAAGTGACATTTCTGCAACAAATTGGTTATCACGCTACGAAAAATGGGTCGCTCTCGGTTAAGTGTCTTGATCGTCTTATATTGTCTAGTTATATCCCTCTTAATAAAGTATAGCGTAATAATATGTATATTTTTATAATATATAATTACTATAGTAATCATTACGCTATGATAAAAGTGTCTTAATAAATAAGTCAGCTCAGTGTACCAAATATTTGTCATCACATCATATACGCATATATAGTAAGACCTAGTTTGACGCCGTCTTTAGAGAGAATGCTAATGTGGTGGGAATAGCGGGCCGCAGGTCCATAGCCGAGGGTTTTGATTGAGAATAGGCTGTTAAACATTTTTTCACAACACTTTAATTTGAATACTTTCGATCGAAAACTAACTGTCCAACGCAGACGAAGTCGCGGTTGGTCGTTTGTATAAGCTTATATTTAAGCAAGCATGATTGTAGCAAACATATAAGTTTATATTTTTTTATCAAGCAATATTGTAGCAAATATATAAGTTTATATTTAAGCAAGCATGATTGTAGCAAACATAATCGGCCTTACCACAAAAGATTTTAAAACACTGTTCAACAAGATTTTAACTTAGACACTGTTTAAATTTGATGCTGGCACTTTTTTGACAATATGCTTTGAAAGAGACGGCATCACATTTGAATAGTGTCTAAATTAAACAGTGTTTTAAAATCGTTTGTGGTAAGGCCGAATAAGTTTATATTTAAGCAAGTATGATTGTAGCAATAGTAGAAAAGAAAAGTAATAAACATCATATAAAATGGGGGAATAAACTGACTAACAATGCGAACAATTTAACTATGCACAACAGAAGTGACTAAATTCAGAGCGCTTGCGGTGAAAACGATGTATTTTAATCTGCTAAATTTACTCTTTGCCACACATTCTCGAGTGAAGTTGCCGCTTCGGTTGTGCATAGTTAAATTAATTGCAATGTATATTGAGAGTTTCGACACGTTAAATAAGGTATGTAAATAAGTATTATATATACCTACGTTATTGTCATTGTTTACAATCAGTTATCCGATCGTTGAATGTGTTTCCGTGTGGTCCGGCGCCGGCAGCGCGGAACAGTGATAACACGTCGCAACCTTCAGGGGACTATCTCAAATACTACGCAACAGAAGAAATCTTAAATTATATACTTTATAAAGAATTATTTTTACAAAATAAACAAGCATTAAGAAAGCATTTTTGAAAAAAATCACCTTTAAGGGGAAAATGAAGGAATCCGAAGTTGTAGGTGGCTGCCTGCTACTTATAAAGAAACATTGAACAGTATATCGTATGATCAAAAAAAAATTAATAACCTCCTTCAAAAAACCTCAAACAAAAACAGCTTCAAAATTAAATACCTCTAAAAAGCAAGATTCATCATCATCTAAATCGGTTCATAAACTAATAAGTTATGACTGAAAATCCGTAAAAATCGTGCAATGATAAGTTAAATAGTTGATATTTTTCTACTATTATGGCTCTACGATCTGGCGATCGTCGTCTTGATAACCTCCTCCTTTTTTTGAAGCCGGTTAAAAATGCTGCAAATTTAAACTAATATCAAACATCATCGCCAACTACCTTTCGATCAGCCGTTACAATTAAAAATATAACAATGGCAATCTATAAAACTAAGAATGAAGCGTATAACTTTAGAACGACTGCAACAATTTAGATAATTCTTTTTTTTTTTATATTATCAGGACAAGGTTTATATAAAACAAAAACAAAAAAAAAATACGGAAAAACGTAAAATTTTCTGCCTTCGAATAATGGGGGTGGAATAAACAAGATTAGTTGTATGAATGAGGAGAGAGCTGTATTGAATAGCCTAATTATTGAGTCTAGACTTTACGGGTCCCAATGAATTGTCGGCGTCTGTCGGTGAATCCTGATTGGTGCTCCAGTAATCAGTGCAGTCGTCATGGTTTACTAATAGCAGCGCTGCCATTGTCAATCTCTTTTTTTATTTGACTGAGTTATAGGTAGGCATTGTACAGGGTATCCGCCGGCAGATTTTATACTTTGAATGAAGTTTATGTGAACTAGAGTTTTAATGTCCTGCCTTGCGAGGCAGTAAGCTTGGTGTGGACGTATTTGACAACATCACATAAATTGCTCTGATTCCAAAGTAAGTAGCTAAAGCACTTGTGTTATGGAAATCAGAGACAACGATGGTATCAAAAACAACCAGACCTGAGTCAATATAGAAAAGTTCGTTTTCTAAATTGACCCAACCGGGGATCGAACCCGGGACCTCAGAGATGGCGACACCTTGAAAACCGCTGTACAAAGCCACTCGACCACGGAGGTCGTCAAATTTACCGTTACAACAATCTAATAACATAGGAGCATAGCCCAAAGCCATCACACGATATTGTTATGATACCTACGAACGTTGGTTTTGTTGATGAAGTAGTTAATTACCAGACCTAAGTGGCTTATATTAATTAGCTCCACTTCGTTTAGTGAGGTTTCGGTTTCGCACAGATATTAATAAGGAGAACACTTTTAGAAAGCAGTGAGTCCTTCTTTAGGTTTCAAACTATCTCTATCTATGCTAAATTTAATATCACTGCAATTTAGCTAATAATAAGTAAGGTAGCATAACTTCACGCAACAGATACTCTTTCACCTTTTGTTGTAATTGTAGATTTTGACTATTACTGTATTAATTTGAGTTTAGATCGATGATGATTCTTATGTACTATATTATTATTTGTAAAATATTCTAATAATTGAATTATTTTTTTTTCAAATAGTTTACTTAGTGCAGGTTAAATAGAAAATGGTCTAAAATTTGTTGGATCACTTTTATCTCCTGCTTTAAACAGAGGAATTAATTTACTGTATTTCATTAAGTCAGGAAAGATACCTTCGTCAATGCATTTGTTAAAAATAAACGCTAAATAAGGAGTTATTACATCAATAATTGATTTAATAATATTGGTAGAAATGCCCCATAGATCCTCTGTTTTTTTAACATTAATTATTTTAAAAGCTTTTATGATATCATCACTGTTAATATATTTAAAATTGAATACTTCATTACACTTATCAACACTTGACTCAAGGAGGGCGATAGCAATGTTAGGACAGGAATTTAGATTACCAGTAGTTTCCAGGGGAATCCGAGTGAAAAAATCCTCAAAAACACTAACTAACTTCACTAACTTCAATATCGGAATCTACAGTATTATTTCCAAGTTTAAGAGAGAAAGAATTTATTTTATCTTTTGGTTTCCCTGTTTCTTGATTAATAATATTCAATGTAGCCTTTATTTTATTCGCTGATGATTTTATTTTATTTTAGATAGACATGGATTTTGCAAGAATACACACAATTCTAAATGTTTTGGAATACTTCCTGACGTATTCAATGAAATTAGGGTCACAGGGATCCATTTATGACTCCAAATTTCTTCCCTTAACTTAGTTGCTATAATCTCTTAACTTAACATCCTTAAACTCGTCACTGTGGCAGCGCTGTTTAACAGGTGTCACATACGTAATACTTATTACCTTTGTCCAACTGAGTCTTTAGTAATAGTAATAGTATTTTGCATTAAATAGGGTTTACATAAGGTGTTCGTACGTCAATTTAAAGTATCTTATATATATTAAATTTATATTTTTCGCATTCACAATGATATTTTTATATTAATATAAATAATATTAGAAATTTAAATTTATATTCGTAAAATTAGTCTTCGTAAGTGTCACAAATAGAAATGCTCAAGATTCGATGTTAATATAAATTTAGTATCGTTTCCAACAGTTCACCGATCCACCAAATCACCACCACTCAGATAATTAATCCCTTACAAAGTATCTGAGCCGATAAAATTTTTAACTTCAATGGCTCCGATCAAATTTAATTTTGCTGAAACTTCCTTCTAAACTGAACTCAGAATTAAGCTTGGAACGATTAGAGGAGTAAGAACAAAATTAAAATAGAAATATGAGAGGGTCTTACTTAGGGATTGAAGTCAACACAAAATACCGCACGTACAACAAGTCAAGAACGCATTACAACGTTCATAATAAATCGCTAGTTAAGTATAACAATACCTATTACAGTTCGATGCAAATATAATGGTGGTTGTGAAGTTAGCTGCAATGAATGCAGCCGTGCTCCACTCTCTCCCACCCACTTACATCGAATTGTGTTCATCGTCTCGCGCGATGTTTCGAGCCACCAGAAGTTTGCATCGAACTGGTACCTCTTTAAAGGCTCCGA
Organism: Catoptria pinella; assembly: GCA_963556745.1. NCBI lineage: Eukaryota > Metazoa > Arthropoda > Insecta > Lepidoptera > Crambidae > Catoptria > Catoptria pinella. Next base: position 475,391 of record OY750762.1, read on the forward strand.
ATATACTCATCCAATTTCAAAAAATACTTCTATTTCACCATTAATAAGCTACATTATTCCCTGAATGATATAGGCTATAAATTCCGTTTCAGAAATTCCCAAGGGAATCTTTAAAATTTTTGCCAACAAGTAAAATTCTGTTGTTATTTCCTATACAAAAAGCTTGATTTTAAACTCACAATGGACTGATGCTCCACTGATTTCTACACAATTCAGTGCATATAATCAATTCAAGTCTTCGCTGACTTCCTTACTCTTAGAGGAAGGGAGGGGGTGGGAGAAAGTTGCGCGTGTGTCAAAGATAAGTGAATAAAAACTTTGAGGACTGTCATCGCCAATTTAACTTTTTTACGAGAAAATCTTGTTCCTAAAAGGCGGTTGATCGATGTAGGTCGTTTTGTTTGTTGACCTAAGTAGGTCAGTACCATAAACTTATTATACTTTACGTTAGTATAAATAACTCTATGGTCAGTACACAAAAAAAATGTGATTGATAATCTTCCCTATTCACCTAAATCGTTATATTAATTAGAATATAAAAACTTTTCTAAACTCTAAATATAGTTATGATATTTTTAATTTTGTAATTTTGCGCTGCTGTTCATTTACTTTTTAAATAATTTACTAGACATTAATATTTTGTGTAAAGGAGATTTCCAAACGATTTCTTCAATACAAGTAACGCCAACAAGACAACTTGGCTTCTGTTTGTTAATTAATCTCTAAACTAGTCATGCACTATACCTCTTTTTCCCAGCGCCTCCATCTTCAGAAGAAGTAAAACAAAAACAAGAGCTACGGGCCGGCTTTAACGATGCCGATAAAATGAGTGAAACTGCCCATAAAATATGATACGACCCCACCTAGCGACGTCACTGCGTAAAGAGACAGCTTAGCTGTTAAATAATTTAATTGTGTTTTGGTAACATTTCACATCAAGATGCATTTTAAAAACAATATCATTTTAATCAAGCAACTAGCTGAGACATAAACAATTTAGTGCTTCAATTACTTTAAGCGTAAATTAAGAAAATTTTAGCTTTATAAAGGTATTATAATAAGTGGGAATCTGATAAATTTCTTGCGCTCATTCTTAATGTCAGCTAAACAAGTTTCGAATACCTACCCACCCATTCAAGACTGTTTTCAAAGGAATTTAGTGGCGGTAAGATTGACAATAATTCCAAAGCGCTTAAGTTTTAAGTTTATTAGAATGAAAGTTATTTATCAACTTAATTTCTATAATCTATTATCAATGAGATGAAGATCCTTGTTCGTCATTTGAGCGTGCGACGAGGCGTATTCTATTCGAACCGGCCATCAATATCTGCGGCGGCGGCAGCGAGCGCCGTGAAATTACGCGCGTAACCTCGTTAGAGCGTCAAAGCGGGGACGCACCGCTGGGGAAATTGCATTTCCACCTAGTGGGCCTTTACCTAAGGTCAGTAAACTAAATCCCATTTCGATATCCGATGCAACTGAAAATGGTTAGTTACCAGACAAAGAAACTATCATTTTCTTCATTCAAACTATAAAACATTATGGCGTAGCACAACATTATTCTGCTCATAATTAAAACTAGGTAAGCAAAATAATTTTGATTGAAATTTAAGAATATAACCTTTAATTGACCGAGTGAGCGCGAAGCGCGAGCGAAGCATCTTCGTTTCTGTTTGGGCAAAAATGCTTTCGTATGTCCGGTGGATGTCCGGCTGTTCTCCTCTACAGGTCGCCTCAACCCATTCTCATGAAATTTTGTAAGTCTATAATTATATAATGAATAAGTACATTTGTACTAATTTGGTCATGGGTTATGTTCAAATGTTTATTTAAACAAGACAAAGTAAATATAAAACAACGTCAACTTCGTAATTTCACAAAATAACTGTTGCCCCTGTTACGAACTGGCCATCAGGCCGGGTTTGTAAATATATTATTGTTTATAGTTTGTGTGTTTTAATCTTTGCTTTGATCTGTCATTCATCTGTCTTCTCTTCGGTCTTCTGTCTTGCTGTTTTGGTTTGTACATTTTACTAATTTACTAGTATAATTTCTTTACTCCCTTACTTTGAGCCTTTCTCCTTTTCCCCCTCTTTAACAGCCCCAAAATATGCAAAAGTATACTTTCTTCTTTAGTTATTCTATACCGCAGACTCGTTGAGTTGCATGAATTTTTAAATTTCGAGGGTTTGCGAGATGGTGGCTCAGGCTCACTTCTTGTCATCGCCAGCGTTACGTCATGTATATTTATTGCCTGTAGACATCGCCGTGGTTTGAAACTTTTCTACCAAAATTTACCTCTTGTAGTTCTAAGCAATATTCAATATTCCCTTTATAATTTTCTGTCAGGAGTTTTCTTAGCCGACGCTGACAGTTTTCCGATATTGTTTACCAACCTTGTTAAACAAAATCTAGTTTCGCGTAGCAATTTTAGGAGACCTTCACTTTCGAAATAAATATAAAAAGTACTTAAATTAATCCTTGTCTCGCGCCCTTTTGTGTTAAGGAAAATTTTCAAAAAAGGAGTTCTTACAAAGTCTAAAGTGACAAATTTGTTTTTTTTACTTTTTGTTCTGAAATATACGTACTGTCGCGGCCATATATCATACATTAATTTGTCAACATTAGAGGGGCAGGTATCATTAAAATTATTGTTGATCACTCTTATAAAAAGTCTAGATTTATATCTGTTGAGCTATCATAAACCATTTGGCACAAAAGGCTCGTAGATGGCCGCTCGGTGGTTTCATGGCGCGTAATAATCAAAGCCTTGGACAGGAAAATGTCCTTAAGATATACAGCTGCATAGCAACCACTCTTAAGGCAACCACTAAAACATTCATTTTTATTTCTCTTATGTGTCTAAATAGTTTTAAGAAATACTTATAGGTTTTTTCGTTTTCTTGATTGGCTAGAGGCTACATAAAAACGAAAGGCGTTTCGACGATGCGCTCGCATGCGACAGCGAAGTGTCGAAAAATCTGTCAGTTGAATGGCAGCTTGTCGCATTTACTATGTCTCACTCTACTATTATCAAGATGACATAGTTGCGTCCTTTTTAACCGACTTCAAAAAAAGGAGGAGGTTCTGAGTTCGTCGGGATTTTTTTAGGTATCTTACTCGATCGAGACGGCTGGACCGATTTAGAAAATTATTTTTTGTTAGAAAGTGTATACTTCCATAATGGTCCCATTGTCATCAGGTCAGGATCTGATAATGGGATTTTGAAGAAATCAAGGGAATTCTTCAAATATTATAGGCACAGCAATATCAAAATGGAATCAAATCCACCAAATATGAAAAAACAATCTTTTAGTAACACAGCATATTGAATAAAAGAAAGACCATGAAATTTAACATTTAAAATTTAATTAATACGTATGTATTGTATCAATTTGAATAGTATCGAAACTGATTATTCAAAAAATATTTGAATGTAGTTCCCATTATTTTAAAAACAAAATAAAATAAAGTTTTCTTTCAGTAAAATTTCCTATCTTCAGTATTTAAGGTACTTTTCTTCCGTGTGGCAAAGTTTTCGGACACCCTGTATATTGCAGCGCCAACCGCAACCTAAGTACATTGAAAGGAAAATATAAAACAAGATTACAAAGCTTTTTATAAACCATGGCTCGTAATCTTCGAAACACAAGACTCGCAGTATAACATTTAAGAGATAAAAACAAAAACAGACCCGAGTATCACAAGTTCTGATAGCGTTTCAGGCTGAGTGGATTGCGCATGTAAACACGGCATGTTTCTTCGCAAACATAATAACGTCTCTACCTCGAGACGATATTAAAACACAACAATCTACAGTTTATTAGCCAAATCCTCGAGAATTGCGTAAGAAACACGTAAAAACATCAAATGGAAATCAAAAATTCTCAAACGTAATGTTCTCGAACATGAAAATAAAATTGATCGTTACATTAGTAATACGTTTGTTAGTCAAGAATAAAATTACGATATTATGATCGTAACTACTTATTAGACTTACTTATTATTTTACCCTCATAATAGGTTTAAATATTTTTTGGAAACGTGCTTTCCGTAAACATATGCCTACTTTTTTTTTAAATAATTATATGTTAGACATGTTCCAAATCAGATTTGACCTAGCAACAAAACAAAGTACTTGCGACTTAACATCAAGCTGCATCTCTTAATAGCTTATTCAGAGCTGAGCTATAGCTTTCCAGCTTAATTTAACCAGATTCAGTCGAAGCCGGTACAACCAGCTTTATCCGTGGCCCGGGCCTGCAGCCAACTGCTCTAATCCCGGGCAAATAAATGGATTATTAGACGCGATACGCCTCCTTTAATACCCACTTAAATGCTATTCTTTCCCGCTCCAATGAAAAGATTTGTTTTTAAAACTCTCGCATTTACAGAAGGGTATTAAAACGAATCGCACTTTTAAGGAATCATTTGAAGATGGTCAAGTTTTATTTTTGGTGAGGTTATGTTATTGTTATCCAGTGAAAAGATTTGTTTTTGAAAACCCTCGCATTTACAAAATAGCATTGAAACAAATCTGACTTAAAAGCAATAATATGAAGTTGATCAAGTTTCTTTTTGGTGAGGTTATTTTCGTACGATTTAGGCAGCAGCGTAGTGCGTGGAAATGTGTGATCCATCTTTGACCGAGCGAGCGTGAAGCGCGAGCGTAGCGTCTCTGCTTCACTTGGGCAAAATTGCTTTCGTATATTCGTTTGTTCTCCTCTACAGGTCTCATTTCTCAAACGAATCTCGTGAAATTTTGTGAGCAGGCTGGCTAATTATACAGATTTTTTTGTCGAGCCAGTTTTCGAAATATGTTTAAAATTAGAAATATAATAAAAGAATACCTACCAAACATGTACTACGTTTGAAAACCTCGTGGCGACATCTATTAGATTATTTTTTAAACAATATACAATTTGAACTACATTTTAACGCACAAACGCGATGTCTACAGCTCACTGAGCCACTAGTAGAATAAAATTATGTTAGAAATAAAACACTAAAATTATGTTGTTTACTAAGTCATTGCTGGGCCGAATAAATATATATGCATTCTCCATTAATGATTTATTATATACAACCTAGATGTTTCCAAGAATGAATTATTTTATTTTCAAATACGAGTACCTCTAATCTACCTTTCAACACACTATTGAACGATAAACATTATTAATTTGTTCATTTTTCTATGACAGAGCAATTTTTTGGATATTAGTATCTAATTTTAGGATATTTTGCAATGCTTTATAATTTACAGTACTTACTTAATATAGAACATTATAAGATCTTACGAAAATCCATACTTAATAAAACTCAGTTCAGTCTAGACAACACTAATATAATCTGAATTCCAATTTTACACTCAAAACAAAGTACTCGTATTATTTTGATGGTGGTGACACAATTGTTGTAATTGTATCTGATATCTGGGATCTTGCCTGTTTGTTTGTGCGATTATTCAAATGGCGTCATGTGTCACCAGATACGGTTCGGCCGCGGCCAACGGTTGAACACGTACAAACATAATGACACCTACACACAACACGAACGCGTGCTTGCCAACACGTCCACGTGATAAAGTGCATCGGTAATGCCAATGGTTCACTAACATATTGCCAACGCTTTAATGGAGAGTGGTATGAATATTTTAAAAACTTATTAGTATGATTTAAATACCTATATTACAGGTTGTGAATTAAGAAGTACCATATTTAAACTTATTCAGTTAGCAGCACAACTTAAATTAGCAACTAAGCATTTAAGCACTTCATTGCTGGTCTGAATGAAATTAGTTAAAATAATAAGATACTTATTACAATAAATTCGTTACTTAATGCCTTTAAATTATACTACTTATCACGATAACAACTTTCATTTATGTGTGCAGGCGCATTATCAAATAAAAGTTGTATTTCGTGATAAGTAAGCATTTGCAATTGCATTTTCAAAGCATTTACTTTAGAACAAGCAACAAAGTTTCATTATAAATAACTGTGAACAAACGAAGAGCGAGCGAGCGAGCAGAGCGTGCCGAGCGAGCGAATCGCTCGGCCGGTTAATCATAAGTTTTGATCGGGCACTAGCGCGCGGCGGAATGGGAAAACTACCTGCCTATGTAGCGCACGCGTTAAGGCGCACTTTGCACATTAAAACTGTCGCCAACAAGGTGCGATGGAGGAAACTCGATGTATAATTTAAATAGGATTACATATTATATTGTTTCCAATTTCAAGAATCTGTCAGTAAGAAGTATAACTAAAATTACAGTATCAAGCTACGAAAAGCTATTTCCATTAACCGGTTAATTCATCGACGCCCGAGCGGACGCATGCGGCCGGATAACAATGGAATATCTATTGTGTCTCATTTCTCGGGCGTTGAAAGGTTAAAATGACAGATAAAAACTTTACGAGAGTAACCCGTAGCGCCCTCAAAGATACAGTTTTTGCCCTAATTTATCTCTCAACTTAGTTAAGGTAAAAAATATAATATAGGTATACATATAAGTCCAAATAAATGCATTATATCATGATCCTATAAAATATAAAAGTTAAATAATATATGTAATGTTTGAAGATACAGTACAGTAAATACTTTAAATGGTATTAGTATAGTATAGTGGGTGCAAATATTACAAATAATAAATATAAGAAAAAGCAATTTATGGAGTCTCTACTTACAATTATCGAATTCTCAATCGAAATACAGAATCAAAAGGATTCATCGCTTTTTCAATTAAAGGCTAAGATTAAAGAAAATTGACACAGTAAACTAAGACATTTAATTAACCACGAAATTGTGATAGTTTTTAGCTTGCACTAGTTTTAATTTAGAAGTCCATCAGCCGAGCAAACAGTTTAGCACTAATGGTGTTTGGTAAAACAACTCATTATACACAAAAAAAAATACAATTTATAGCCAATGTTAGATTTTTTCAAAACTTATTCTAAATATTATTGATTTAATTTATTGAATTAAGAAAAATCATTACTACAAATAAATCTCAAATTAATTAAAACAAATTGTTTGAAATAATATTATGCAATATTTGAAACATAAAAACTGTTTTTCTGAAAGTTATTTAAAATTAAGCAAAAATATCATGCAAAAGATGTCTCTGCGATACCTCGCAATTGCAGTTTAGCTCGCTATCTCAATGTCACTTCACTAAACGTATTACCTAAATTTTCGTGCAAGTATAAAAAATAATACTTTCTTGATATTTTGTTATTTCTAAAATTGTTTCCATTAAATAACTCGATTTGTTGTGATATCTAGATTTTTATTCTGCTACTAATTATTAGTACTGTAAAAGACTTGAGCTTCTCAGTCTTAAATTCGAGACTTGAGCCATTTTGCAGGATTCGAGACTATTTATAGTCTCGCGAGTAACAAGTCCTTTGAGTCTTTTCAGACCTTTGCGTCTTTTCAGTCCTTTAAGCCTTTTGAGTCCTTTCAGTCACAATGATATGTTAATTAAATAAATAATTTATTATATACATACTTCTACTCACTATTTATTATTTTCAACTTAATTCACTTATTCATTAAATCATTGCTGTCAGATTTGAACTTAAAGTAGGGCCAATTTAATAAATCGCATTTGATATCTGGCAGTTTTTAGTTTTTTTTGTCAAAGTAAGCCTTAATTAAGTAAGTCCAGTATCCTTAATCCTTAATCAAGTAAGCCTTAATTAAGTAAGAGTCCGAATACGCAGCATTTACTTGTTTGACTTGATTTCAGCTAAGGACTCGGAGGACTCAGTCCCGAGTTCTTTTGTAAGGACTCAGTCATGAGTTCCCTTAGTCACGACTCAAGTCTTTTTAGAAGACTGAAAATTCAAAAGGACTTGAGCTGGACCCAGACTCGAGTCGTTTAAAGGAACTGTGACTTTAAAGAGAACTAAAGTCCTAATTTTTAAGACTTCAGGACTGTAATAAACACTATATTGCAACAGGAAACTAAAAACTCTCAAATAAAACTATGTGTAAGAAAGATTTACGATCGTCATTTCGTACACTGAAATCACATTTATTGCATTAGAACGAGCAAATAAATGAAAATGGGTTTAGATCATAGACTTAGAAAAATTTTCGCTGCGCTCAAGAAGACCAACAGAGCGTGGAAAAGAGAAGTTATCGTTATACGGACACGGTCTATGAAAAAAAGAGACATAGGATCAAGTGACAGTGTGCCAACATTTTTTACAGTAAGAGCCCCTAGCGTCCCGTCTTGCAAATGAGCAATCACATTTTGCTTAAAATATTTGAGAATCTTAATTCGAATTTTTAATAAAGGTAACGTGGAGCCACGGTGCCTTGTTCTTTATGTAATTGTGATGTAACAAAAAGAAACAATCCAAGAAATCACACTTTTCACAGGTAAATAAGATATTGCCACACATTTCTTTAAAAACAAATTTTTGCTACATTTATTCGTTTATCGACGAAGAAAACAGTATGGAACATAGTTTATTAATTTCATTTGCCATATATAGTCATATTTTATATGTACAATAAATAATTTAGTTTATTTTACGTAAAATAGTAAAATGTTGTTTTACGATAGGGCTTGACTAACTGATGACGTCACGAGTATCGATAAAATCGATAAACTAGAACTGGCAGTCCAATTGGCCATACTATTTATTTTTGATGTATTTTTACTATATTTCTTTATTAAATAAAGACCATTTTAAGAAACTGATTTCGTTATTTTCAAGTTTTATTGATTCTGACTATTTTTAATACTTTTCTAAAATTTTACCAGATGTGACGTAGCTAGAGCTTGAACAACGAAATATGTCTTTGCCTACACACCAGAAAAAGGTGAGCATGCGAACGTCCGTGCCACTTGCATAATTCCTTCCTAAAACCACCTAGAAGTAATGTACCGATGATATACGTTCTTATTTTAGGTTTCGTTATGATTGTGACGGCTTCCCCGGCAGAATTATTTACAAAAACATTTGGGCCGGAGATCCGCCACTTTTTGAGTTAATGTTTTGGTTAAATCGTCGAATTCCAGATCGATCCGAGTCTATACCGGTGGATTGATGTATTTGTAGCCGTCACATATTCATTGTGACAGCTACGAATACATTCGTTGCTCATGTAACGCAACCGGGACAAAGATATCGCGATCTAAAGTTTTAAAAGCATGCGAACCTCCAGTTCATACTATTTTTGTAATGTAAAGTCTAAAATATTGGTGAAAATTTTATTCAGATTAAAAATAAACAGATTTTCTTAACCGTTTGATCACGATAAACGTCCCGAAAACATATTTCCACGATATCTTCATTCGTTTTAGAGAAATTTGCAAATTTATTTACTATGAATAATCAAAGTGTAGGGTGACCATATCGTCAGTCGGTCGGTCGGAACTGGAGGAGCGGCAAGCGAATTCGGTAATCGGTTGAGACGACGAGCTGAGAAGTCACCATCGATATAGTGTGCAGTGATTATTGAATTCGCTTGCCGCGCTGGTTGTTTCTAGAAAAAGTAAGTTGAAGTTTTTAGATATTATGAATGGCTAATTTTGTTGACATATTTGTTGAGGTTTGATTTGCCTACGTACTCGAATCGTAAAAAAACTACTTATAGTTCATTAATCAGATTGATACTGACTAGGTAGGTACATATCTAAATACCTATGCAAAAGGTAAGTATCTATTTTTGTTTATGGTGGGTATTTTGCTTAGGTATTTTGTAATTTAATGAAGATGTGCCAGTAGTAAATTTACTAATAGTATAAATGCGAAAGTCCGTTTGTTTGTTTGTTACGCCATCATGTCTTAACTACTGAACCGATCATCATGAAATTTTGCATACACGTTGTCAGAGGTACAGAAAAGGTTAAAGGGTACCTTTCATCCCGAAAAAAAAAATTGTTCCCGAGGGATAGCAAAAAAACTTTCCACGCAGACAAGGCGCGGGATAATCCTTTATTTACCAGAATATGATAGTATACATTGATGACATATAAGATAAGATCTGCTATTCTGCCTCCGTCAGGTGTGGAAATCTGTTAGTACTTACCTAATTATAGAATTTAAGAAATACCTAATTAGAAAAATCAATTTACTTATTTACTCAAACAAAAAAGTACGTGTACGTAAGTGAAATCACGTTAATACTGTAGGTATGATATTATTTTGTGCTTGTCCATATAAATATATTATGTCATACATTACACACCCATTAATAATTATTCGAACTATACGCAATGTTTTAATTACCTACCTACGAATCCTACGATACTGAGTTGAGTGCACTAACTACCTGAAACTAACCAGATGAAAAATTGAAAATGTCAATATCACCACTATGTAAGCCACACAGTAAGACGTAAGTAGGTACAGTCATCGATAACATTATTAAGTAGTGTACACAACACTATTTCACTCACACATTTGCACTTCGTTTTTCGGATCACTTGTTCATTGACATTGTTGTTCTTTGACATTCTATTTCTATGGTTTAGATTGACGTCCGCGTCATCTTTGTTACGTTCCCGATTTATTACGAATAGAACTTTTTCATTTGACCCGTTTCTCTTTGAGATTGTAAAGACCCCACGCCATTATACTCGATACCTGCGGTTCACTTTTATATCTTCTATATTTTTCCTTAAAGTGGTTTCGTTTCGGGAAGAGGCTTTATTTCGCGTTTTACAGTTGTTTGCCAGATATTGCCGACGACATTTTATTTTAGCGAGCATTTCTTTATCGTATATAATGAAACTTATGGTTGAGCGTACCATAAAAGACTATATATAACAATATATTTTATATTGTGTCGTTATTCTAAATTGCTTTTCACCGTACAAATAATTCATTTTTTTTGCCCGATCCACTTTTATTAACGTTCAAAAACTATCTATATTAGCATCAGTAATTTTCTAGATAGATTTCTATCTACATAGAATATCTGATCTTCTCATAAAGGGAAGCTTACCCACAAAGCAAACCAATATAACAGACAACAATTAGTTGCTTAATGTGCCGTATTCTTCTAAAGTGTCCGGTTCCAAACCCGGGCGTGTGTTACGGGTTGCGGGCAAATATAAACGGTCCACATAGAATATAACTCACTACACGGGAAAAGGCAGCTAAATCTACAGCGGAAGAGTTTATTTAGCTCCAGCAGTTTTATATCAGTGCAGCCTCATTGTTACCTTGAAGACACATGGTTGATGACGGAGAAATATCAAAACTCAATAATATAGATTTTGCTCTTTTTAAATAAATGTTAAGTGTGTAAATACGGGGACGGGGACGGGGACGGGGACGGGGACGGGGACGGGGACGGGGACGGGGACGGGGACGGGGACGGGGACGGGGACGGGGACGGGGACGGGGACGGGGACGGGGACGGGGACGGGGACGGGGACGGGGACGGGGACGGGGACGGGGACGGGGACGGGGACGGGGACGGGGACGGGGACGGGGATGGGGACGGGGACGGGGACGGGGACGGGGACGGGGACGGGGACGGGGACGGGGACGGGGACGGGGACGGGGACGGGGACGGGGACGGGGACGGGGACGGGGACGGGGACGGGGACGGGGACGGGGACGGGGACGGGGACGGGGACGGGGACGGGGACGGGGACGGGGACGGGGACGGCGGAAACTAGTAACAAATAAATGCGATAATTTGCGAACATTTTCGAATAAAAAACTTGTTTTCGATGAGTTGCCTTTCGCTATTCAAGCATTCGATACATCTGTTAAGAAGATTACAGAAAATTATTTGTACTGAAAAAACGTTCTCAGTAAAAAGGAAGCAAAAGTGTGTTTACTCTATTTATAGCAATAGGAAAATCCTCGATGGACCATCAAACTGAACAACTCTTACTATGGGACCTACTCTGAAAAGAAAACAGCTGTTTCATACATTTTGATATTTTCGATTTTAATTTTTGTATGAAACAGCTGATATTTTTCCATGGTATTTTTGTAACATGTTGTATATCAAAAAATAACATTTATGGGGTAACTCACGTTACGTGGCACGTGTCCGAGCCAAGTCTCGGCCGTTGCACGTTCACATACATTTAATTTTGTTGTTTCAACGAGCAACGGAGAACGTTAACTCAAGCATTTGTCTTTTAAAATCGGCTTTTGAGAAAGGGCTTTGTTATATTTCTTGCAAATAAAATATAAATGGTAGATGTACTAGAGTTCTTAGCTGTACACGCGATATGCTGTGCAACAACAAGATGTCATGACGTGTCTTTTGCTTTGATAAATATTCTTATGGTAAGTATAAAACTTTTGTCTTGTGACATAAAACTGTATTTTTTGAAGCACTATTACAGAACACTTATACTGAAAATTATCTTAAGGATAATAAACAAAGATCATAAAAATACTGCTTTATTATCAAATAACGTAACTATCATTTATTACAAACCTGAATTGCTAGAGTGCCACAAAAACTTAATGACCTGTTTCATTTCGCAAAGACAAGATTGGAGCGTATAAAAATATCTCCCATGCAACAAAATTGCCGTAAAACAATACTTCTGACTTATAAAGACCGCATGTTGGGTCATAAAAGGAACCGTCATATGTCCTGGATCTCGGAGTTTATAAATAGGATATTAAACTATAATATTTTTCATGTATTACGAACACTACCTTTATAGAAGAGTAACAATGTTCTTATTGCCTAGGTTCTGTAAAAGTGCAATTATTTTCTCAACGATCTCGTTGAATATAAATAAGGTTCTGACGAAGTACGTCACGTTTCATAAATAAAAGCGCAGGTATATTGGTGCCCCCACTGAAGCTGATGCTAGTAGTTTCTAGTAAAACATAAGAAAAAAACTGAAATGAGTATTCCTGTTTCAACAAATAAACCTATTCTTAGAACTTTGGTCTAACAAATCAATATCTATGCAAAGCAATAAAGAATAGACTTCTAGAATAATAAACGAAAAGACCTTCACAACGTCGTATTTGGGCGAATAAGAATATACAAACACGAATTATAGCGATGTGTGTGCCAGCACAAGACTTTCATCACCAAACCTTTTAACACGCAGTGAATGTACGTACATACGTTCAATAGCAACTATAATTCTCGAAAAAGTAATAGTGAAATTGCTATTAAGCTCCGAAAAGGTTCACTAGTCCAATCAAATAGTAGCGGAACCCAATTATCGGTTTTTGAGGCTATTACTGAACTTTACCGATGGGCACTTCCTTTGATCCGCTATATTGCCCAGTCTGGAAAATATAAAAGTCTGCAGACGCATGCTCTGCTGCCAAAATTCAGAGTGCGCCATTTTTCGCACTCACTTTAAATTTTTCTTAGTTCGAAACATCGTTAGGGTTGACTCATTGAGAATTTAATTTAGGTGTATAAAAAAAATATATATTTTTATAAAAAATAACGTCATTCTAAAATCCTACGTAATTAATTTTTTTTATAAACCATAAGGGTTACTTATTTTATTTGATATAGCCATAAACTAGCTGCCTGGAACTTGTTTCCATTTAACGTAAGATGAAGCGAAGTCAGCCATTTCATTAAAGAAAAATAAAAAGGACTTGTTTAAAATTCGTTCAACTATTCATCTGTCTTATAGCCGAGCAACAACAAGTCTGGCTCTTTCGTGTTTTTGCATTGAGCCAGGCAGCGGTTGCATCATGCAATTATTTTTATTACTTGAAGTTTTTTTAATCACGGTTAGTTCTTACTGCACTCGACTTTTTGATGTAAATTTTTAAAGAAATGTTTAAAGGTGTTAATAAGATGCTTTTATTTATAACTAGTAAACATCTGCGTGGATTTTTATATAACATCTATTAGCGCTTTCACGTAATTGCCGATGATCTTTGGCGGAGTGATCATCTAATCGCCACGATTATCGCGCGCATCACACGGTGGCCGCGCTTATTCCCTCCGCACATGCGTACTTACCGGTAATCGTCTATCATCGGCAATTATATGAAAGGCCATTATTCTAACATCCCATCCCCGCGGCTGTTCAACTCTATTACAACTTGCATGGTATTTTTTTTTTATAAAAACCTTTAAATTAAAGTTAAACCTAATATTCTTCAAAATCGTAAATTACTTTAATTCAACGCTAACCCCGTTACTGCACCTACGGTCCCACTGTCGATATTTTTAACCAAATTTGTTTTTGTGTTCTAAACTCTCATATAGGATAAAATATGGCTGGTGAGCTTTCACACCATCGTCGGTGGCAACCCTGCCGGAGTCAGGTCTAGCGCCGGAACGGTGCAAAGCAGCCGCGACATATTTACGGGCAGGTATCCGGGTGAGCTGCATCCCGGCTGTCGTTATATATTTACGACTCTACTTAGATCGACACTTTTAAGGATACCTTAGTGTTATACTTACTTTAACTGTTGGATATGTAATAATATAATAATAAAGATATATTTAATAAATAAATAAAAAAGTGTTAAAAATAACTTTTATCTGTATTACTTTAAAACAATTTATAACAACATCGTTGTTCTTAAAAATGTTTTCAAACGGAATGAAAATAAACTTAAATTGTTACGAATTAAAATAAACTTGTTTTCGATTGCTAACTTTGATACTTACAAAGAAGGCAACTTTTTAAGTTTAGCGTCATTTACAGTCCAAAAGTTTAGTAATAAACTTACCAATGCCAACAATGGCATCAGTTATGAAAAGTCCCAATTCATGAATGCACTCCAGGCTTCGGTTGCAGTTTCATAAAGCGGCCGCAAGTCTGGAGCTTTGTCGGGGCTTATGAAAGTTGCAGGAGGCCGCCCCTTCACGATTATTACACTTCACAAACTAAACTCGTGAATAAAATAACAATTCTTAAAATTGGATATTCTTTTTAAAACAGCTTTTATCATCCTGGAGAGTGGCAGCAACATTTTCTGATCAACAGAAAAAAATATAATCTCATGGCGTTTAGCTTTTTAGAGGTGTAGGAGGAGGTAATTATTGTCCAACTGCTAACGTTCTGACGAAAAAGGCTAAGCACTTCGCTTCAAAACGAATCAAATAAAAATTTATGCTTCATCTTTTCTTTTGAAGCGTTATACATAAATGATCTGCATATTTGTGTTTAAGATAATAGGTATATTTATTTTGCTAAATAAACGCTTCAAAAACAATGTAGGAGGAAAAATATGTTCAGCTTTTTTCAAAATATTCAACTTACAATTCAATATTTGGTATACATATTGTTCTAGTCTTCTGAGAATACATTGATTTTGTACTGTTTGACAATTACACCCGTATTCAAGAACAATAGTCAAACAACCCTTAACTACGCGAACGCATTGCGTGGAAATAGAGCTCTGTGATTGGTTCGTTTATTTACTTAATACGTGTGCTTGGTTCGTGGGACGCTGTGGGCACGTTCGCGGGCACAGTGAGACCTCATAGTAATGTTTGTGAATACTGGTGTCAGTCTTTAGCTGACATAAACCTCCACATAATCTAAGCTAATAAAGTCGAGCTTTCACAACTTTACGAGTTCGCTCGAAACAATGGCAAAGTAACAATGGTACATAGCTTGTTGAAATTACAGCGGCCATTGTTTCAGCATGTTAAGAATTAAAACACACCCCATTCACCATCTCAAACTTGTTGGACTGAAAGAAACTTCGGAACAAAATAAATGGGTAACGTTATTTCGCTGTTACGGGAAAATGGCTTTGTAAGCAATTGGCAAAGTAGCTATTATTAAGAATTTGAAACTGATAAGTTACAACATAATTGTATTCTGCTGTTTCTAGGATCTCTAATAATTGTTTTTTTTCTATTTTAACTTTATTCTTAGCAAGTGAAGTGAACAACGTCCTTTATAAACAAAAAATAACGTAAGGTGATCCGAAATTAAATAAATAATAATAATATTAAAAAATATCATTAAAATAAAAGCAATAAATTTAACCACAGAACATTTTTCGAGTCCTAAACTTAGTTAACCATGAAATATAAAATACGCGCAGCAATCCGTAAAAGTGTTTAATTTCAACCCATCTTGTATCAGGTACTTTCAGTTACATTATCGTAGTGGCTTATCACTAATCAGTTTGTGAAGTTCCAAGACGCCGCCACCGCGCAGCACTAACTGGACCAAAGTCCATTACGTGGAATTAGGTGCACTAATGCACTTAGCTCCGAGCGAGCCGTGGCTTATCGCCGTGGCTGCTGGCTGTACCACTCGTCTATGGGACAACATCATCTTCTTGTTGTTGTTCCACTCTTAACGGAGGTTGGACAGCATCATGGCTATCTTGATTTTCGAGGCCGCTGAACAAAATAGGGTAGTACCGCGTCCAAAACAATCCCTCAAGTTTTTCAGTCAAGAATGTTGCCTTCTTTCAACGCTGCGTTTACCATCATTTTGCCCTGTATGATTAGTTGGATAATTCTATATTAGGTACAAGCCATTGTTTATATTGTCGCGTGGAAATCTTCTTTTTGTTAGGAAGCGATGATAAATCTTTGTACGTAGAAACTCTACACATTTATGTAGGTACCTACTTACTTATTATTAAACAATTTAAGGTTATTCCTGTTATAAACTTGATGTAATATTTTGCCTTTATAATCATTTAAATTTGATGTAACAATAAAAGTATCTAATTACATGAAACCAATTAAACTAACTAGGAATAACAGTGTGGATAGTGCACAAGCACTTCAGTGCAGTGTTACCCGCAACGCGACACGTTGCATTAGGAGCCCTCTCCTCTAACTACGTTATGCACTAACTGGATCACTTCGCCTGAAACTATGCCAAAGTAAATTAATAAATAAACAAATTATGAACGACAGTTTAGTTGCTAAGTTCCAAAACAAGCAGTATTGTAATAAAATATGAATTAGGTTAGTTGAGTTTGTTCGCCACTCACCACATTTGAAATTGTTTGCATTATTATCACTATTGATTTAGCTTTTGTGCTATGCATAAAGTTATTACGCGTCAGTAGATTGACATTTTGGCAAACTCATAATAAAGGGTCTGTTTTTTTTTGTGTTCGTGTGGCTTAAAATAGAAAGTAGGTAACTGGCTAAGTCAAGACCTATTCTTGTTTGTTCTGCAAACAAAAAGGGGTGTAGATATGTCCTAAAGCCTTAATCACCTTCCCAGAACTCCAATTCCAGTATAATTAAACTTATTAAGGCCCACGATACGTGTTACATCCGACGAGAATGGGATTCTAGTTTTCGAAGTCACCTAATCTTGAAAGAAGAGTTGAAAATCAGTAAAACTCTGTTTCACGGAAATCGGACCTTGTTCTATAATTGCTTGTGATCCACTACTACACTATAATTTACTATTGATTAACAAAATAAACTGTATTATATCTCTTAAATTAGCATTAGTTTTGTAATTAAACAACTCTGACAATCAGTTATATCAGATCGTACCTAAAATAATAATTATAATGGGCTTTAACTTGAGCTTTTGTTTTCACGTTTCAATATTCACATATAATTTTTCAGCGTCAAAATAATTACGGAAAAAGTAGCGTTCAACACAGATGTTTCTGGCTCAATCTTAAAAGACGTAAATAAAATTGATTTATCCACCAAATCCCAAACAATGTTTTCGAAGCACGTCATCATAATTATTCTCCAAAAAACTGCGTCTTCCTCCTCCCGAGAGAGTTTTCCCACTTATGACAAAATATCAGAGCTTTTCGGGAAAAATGCGCTGGGATTCAACAATAAATCTTCCGCACTCAAGATTCTTGTTTTATTTTGAAATAAGTTCTTTTACCTAATCTCTATTGGTAGCTATATAGAGATTGAGATAACACTCTATTCAAATTTAGTTTATAAAATAAAATAAATTATAAAAATGTAATGAATGGAAATAAAATATAGATCAAGCTATTACTGTTTGACGGGAAAGTGGAAAAAACTTTTTAAGTAACTATAATATTGATAATGGCGGAAATAATTTCACTGGGCGGTAGCTATCAGTGCAATTAGTCATCGTTTGTTGAGGAGCTAAATCTATTTATTTCAATAATAAAATACACAACAGTGGTTTTATTGCCGTAGGTAATTGTCTTTTGAGCCAAAAAATCAAAAGCATATAACTTAAACAAAACTGTGCAGCAGGGACATTAATTTAGACTCGCATTACAGATTCTACATCCAGAGGGCCTAATACCAAAAAGAATCACGATAGTCGGACGGTTTTCGTTGATCGATTTACTTGATTTTGAACCTTATTTACGAATAAATAATGTCACGGAATAGGACGGACATCGTACGCTTATCGCGATGCTTTTTCGTAGTAGGACCTCAGAAGCTACCTAATTAAAGCACAAAAACTAATCCTCGTTGCAGTGCACTATATATAACCACAATAACGACGGTTATGACCGCAAGCTTATTACGACTCGCGCTCATTGCATTACTGGTTTATTATAAAATAAAGCCTACCTATTTATTTTGAGGTAGATGGCTAAATTAAACGGATAATACTAATTAACATGCATTTCTGTATTTACATTGTTTAAATTGAAAATACTCGTTAATATTTTTCTTTCGTATAGTAGTTTTAAACCGATTAAACTCATTACCTGGAATTCTGCTTAAGTAAATTAATTTAATTTCCATATTACCCGGAATTCTATTTAGGTAACCTACGAGGAAATAAACTTCATATTATTGCGCCATTTTTAGGGCTCCGTACCTAAATCTTAATAAGAAACCCTTATGGCGACTCAGTAATATCTCAAGAACTACTAATGCTATCAACTTGAAAGGTATAGTTGTAGATGATGTTTGCCCAACTATTTCTCTTTTACAACTTTCACAAGTCAGGAAAGATAAATTCTGACTATATTTTTCAGCCAGTTTTAATTTTGTGTAGTACAATTTTCCGGTCGAAATGGAATATTTGTATCAAATGAAATTCACCCGTTCTCAAATTTATCCAAATTAGTTCTGCAAAATTCATCGGCACTAGGAACTATTCCGAAACAAAGCCAATTAGCAAATTCTTGCAACTACGAATGTATGAACGGAGCTGACCGCTGTTCCTGAATTCGAATGGTCGGTCCGGGAAGACTCGGCGAATTAATAGAGCCGACTCAGCTAATCGGGGCGACTTGACGACTAATCCCAGGCACGAACGATCAACACTTCCCAGCTGCATCCGCCTCCAGTTAAATTCATGAACTTTCATATGGGAGTAGGGCAAACAATCACAGAGAGTTATGTATATCAACTTCATTGCAACGGCCAAATTCTGATTTGATATATTTCTGATTGATTTGACACAGTGAAAGTGTACAGGCCAAAGTTATAAAATTATGGGTCGAAATAAATAAGCATACGACACTAAGTATACACTACTTATTTCATTTTGAAACTGTTGTATCTAAAAAAAATTTTTATATTATATAAGTTAAACTTATACAGTCAGGGTTATTTGTAAAACACCAGCAACCTCGTGGGAGTAGATTACAAACATCATAAACAACAAGATTTGTTCTACGACTTTTCCGAAAAATATCAAAAAATCGACTTTCCATTCAAATGTCCAAACAGCTGACCGAGTTTTGTATGAAAGTTGTAGAACAAACGTTGTTGTTTATGATGTTACTAATCCGCTTTTGCGAGTTGTTGGTGTTTTACAAATAATCCTGTAAAATATAAACTTTAGAAATCGCCAGAGGTGACTATCGACTACGACAAGCTACGGGTTGCATGCTACCCGTAGCACAGTCTACTACGGTTCGTAGCTTAGCTTGGGGCTACGGTTACCATTCTGACACGTTCTATGCTATCTATAAAATCAACAGCAAAGTTTACACGAAATATTGATAAAAAATTACAAATGCTGATTACCTTTTTAACTTTTTACATTGTTGATTGATGTATTGAGATTGAGGAAATGACAGAATCATTTTCCTGATTGAAACAGTATTTATACAGTACCCTTTGTTTATTTATTTGAATATGCCCTTCTTCATCGACCTTAGCTGCGTCTGTTAATGTTTGCATCTACGGTCGAGATTTGGCAGTGGCCAAGCAAACTGAGTACATATTACAAACTTTACAAATGGAACTTCTAAGTACAGTCAGCAGCACAATATTTTATATGTATATGTGAAGAATAAATAGTCTTCTATTTAAAGAAGTTACATGCAACTATGTATTATGATTAGATCTTTAAAAATTTTTAAAATTTCATATAGTAAATAATTTGATTTTGTAAAATATTTATTATACATGAATAAATGTACTTTGTCGTATACTCTCGGTTTCTCTAAAACGAGAGTAAACGACAAAGCATGGCGAAGACAGTACGACTTTTGACAGTGTAGTATACCTTCTTGTGCGGACTGTACCACTTGTGTTTCGGCTGCCCAATTATCAGCAACACTCATTTTCAGCAACAATGTTCTGATCGTGAAACGGGAACACGGCTGTTTCGTTAAAAAGTTTACCAATTATACACACACGTACACGGAGAAGTTTAAAGGTGTTCCCACACAGCAGTTATACAACACTGTGTGTGTAGCACGATAACATTCTATAACAGTGTGTAACATTTTGCTACAACATATTAGAGAATGTTTCAGTCATCAGTTTGAATGATCAACCTCCTCCCACCGCCAACGTCCCGCTGTCACTCGGATCATGTTGTACAACAAAAGTATGATTTGTTATATCATGTTTAATTAGTTGTATAACAATTTGTTTCATGAAGTTGTATAACATCGCTAACAATTTATATCTTTTGTTATAATTTGTTTAAATAGTTAAAGAATGTTGCATAACATTTGTTATATAACTGCTGTGTGGGAGCACCTTTACACGTTCTCGGTTTGGTTTCCACGTGTTTTTGTGAAAATTGCTGAACATAAGTATTGGGAATTTTAGCCAGGTGAAAGCCATTTATGTTTGTGACTGGGTTAATTAAGTTTATACTGGTATGGTCTTTTGCCTGAACAGAACTGGGCAGCAAAATTTGTTGTTTATTTTTGTTTTTCCTAGTCACAGGTTCAACCTAAAGATACCAATTTATTTTCAGCCAATATACCTACTGATGCTTAGAGAGACCAACAAAAGATGGAGGGAAAGAAAGGACTGCAGACAGTCTAAGATCTTCATCAAATCAGTTGACAAGAAGAAAACCAGAGAACTGCTGAAACGAAGCAGAAGAAATATAAGAACCATAGTAGGAGTACTGACAGGACACTGTCCATTAAACAGACACCTGGCAGTTATCAAACGGATAGAGTACCCCATCTGTCCGCTATGTAAAGAAAAAGAAGAGACAAGCTACCACTTCATGGCAGAATGCCCGATGTACGCATCGCTGCGTTGGGAGCTCTTTGGAGCGGACAAGCTAAAGGAAGAGGATCTAAAGCAGTTAACATTAAGTCAACTCAGCAGGTATTGTAAGCGCACAGGTAGGTTCGAGGGTCCGACGCCGGTGGGGTAAACGATAACCCGCCTCCCCCAGCTTCCAGCTTTCAGGGGACTTGGGGAACTGGGTGAAATGGTCCTGATTAGGGAGACTGATCACCCGTCCGGCTTCGCTGGTGTCCCCCCTTCTAAATAATAATAATAATACTGATGCCTATACCTATATTCGTAATTGACCAGAATTGTTTAGGTTAAGTATAACTGTGTTACCAGCAAAAAAAAATGCTGAGGCTGAGTTTACATTGCGCGATTTTAAGGCTTATACCGCGGTGGAAACGAATGAATTTAAAAAAAATCCTAACTTAAATAATACTAAAAATAACATTGTCTCGTAGGATCACTGTAAACAGTTAAAAAGCTTGTTGAAATACACAATGAACAAACCGAATAAACAATGAATCTTTCTTTGAAGATAATAAAAAGAAAAGAAATGAAGGTCAATATTTAATTCCTTTTGAGTGAAAAACACCTCCACATTTAATTTTACGTTCAACATTTCCGTTTCACTTTTCTTACTCCGACTTGACGAGTTTTCTTTGCACAGTACTTATTTCTCTCACATAAAAAAAACTTATACGCACTTCACTACTTGTAAACAATAACGTACTCTGCTAAAGCTTTATTATAATATAATATAATACGTAAATCTATAGAAACATGTAAAGTTATTTAGTCAATAAAATCGGTACATATTTGTTGTAATTAAAATTATTTGTTTTTCTATTTCTAGTAATATGTATGTTTAAACCTACACAGAATTTTATCGTCTCAAATAATGACCCATATATCACACATCCAATGTCAATTTTGAAAGGGTTCTTTAAAGAGAAATAAAATTGGATGTATTTTGCTTTTTTCACAGATACGACCCCGTTCTTTTCGTTCTCTTTAAAAAAAAAGAGTGAAATTTCTGCGAACTAATCAAATCTCAGAGGTCATCCTAACTTCATCAACTTAATACATAGTCTCTAAGTACTTTGTTTTCTTCAAGTTTCGACCAAGGTGAATCTCATTTGGCCTCTAAACTTGTTTATTAACTAATATGTTTATTTTGAAGGACCACGTCTAGTAGACAAATTGATTAGTCGTATATAGCTGCGTCGCCCACAGCTTGCACCCCGAGGATGCGGGCACGAAATTGGCGGAGGCGCGGGGCGGCGCGGCACGGCGCGGCACGGCGCGGCACGGTGCGGCACGGCGTGGCACGGCGCGATGAGGCAGCGGTCTCTCGTGGGCACGAAAGCTCCACTCGGTGTCACGCTAGCTGTTAACGCGCAAGAGCGAGTCATCAGCAGCGGCAGAGGGATGTGCGTTTTTTTTCTCACGGCGCGAGAACAGCACTTCCGTTCTTGCGCCCTTGTCACACCGACGTATGGTCTGTGGTTCGTGGCTTCTGCCGACGCGCGCGCTTGACCATAAAACCTACTCTTTCTTTGAGCCTTCATTCATTTCTCATCATCACTTTGCTTACGTGTCTTCCATTTTATCTATTGATTCGCGTCATATTCCCATATATAGAACTAATTAAATTTACTATTGTAATAAGACAATAAACTATCTATTTGTTAAAACGTCATCATTATTTACGTCCTCGTCGTGTGCCCGACAACCCAGCCCTGGATAGCGGTACGCGTCATCATCACTAGCTACTCGAGCAAGTCGCGAAATAAACCTTTTTATTATGTCGCCTCGTCACCATCATCGCCCGCCACCGTCAGTGATTCTCCCGTTCTCTTCAAGACGCTTCTACCCATTTTTTGGGCGTTGCTATAATTTTGCTATGTTTAGTTTACGTCGCCAATACGCCGCATTGCCATCGCTTACTGCTCGGCCACGACCTTGCCGCGGCGCGTCCTGCGTCTTGCGGATCGGCAACCACTCCGCGGACGCGATGACGAGCTGCGAGAGGCCGACATCGAGACAATGCGCAGTGGTTGCCAATCCGCAAGACGCAACACGCGCGCGTCGAGGTCGTGGCCGAGCGGTTAGCGACCACATATTTCGTGGCTACAACCCGAAAGCGGATAAATTTAGATGCTCTCGATGTTTACCTTACACCGCTGCCAGGGCAATTAGGTACACACGGAAGATTGAAGTGGTGTCTATATTTAGGTTATTAATTTAGAAGCTTGTTGACGTTTTACATTAAACTAGTGCTTATCATTTAAAATAATTGTATTGTAAAATGATGTTAATCACTTTTAACCTCATATGATAGGAAAAGGTTTTTATTTCTTTACTTTACTAACCTGAGCATTTAGTGCACAAAGTATCTCCGGTGGATTCCTTACGCAGACCGTAGATAAGAGATAAACATTCATGATTCTTTAGCTCAAAAACCTCAACAAGTTGCGACGACCACTCAGCTTTCATTATTATTTATAGCGAGTTTAACTTGAAATACTAAGCACCCGTTCCAGCTATTCAAAAGAGAAAGCGTCCTGCAAAGAAACGCTGACGCCAGCGCTTCTCAAACATTTACTTAACTCGAGCCTTTTGTGGAGAATTCCAAGAAGTACCCATGCTTAATTTAATATCTTGGTACTTATTAGATAATTCCATTAGTTGATAGGAGGTTCGAATTATAGATCTTTTAATCGTATTTTGCTAGAAACTTATTTAAGTTTTGTATGCAGGCGAAGTCGCGGGCAGCCGCTAATCCTACTATCCTTATCCTACTATTATTAAAAATGTGAAAGTTGTATGTTTGTTATTCAATCACTAAAAAACGGCTAAACGGCTATGAATGAAATTTGGCACACAGATAGTTTATAAGCTGGATTAAAACTTGTGCTACTTCTATCCTGGTCAAAGGTTCCCTAGGGTTCATGCGGACGAAGTCGCGGGCTGAAGATATAGTAATTAATAAATCAGATCTCGAAACACATCAATAACACAGTATATGCAATAACCACAACAGCAGCAGTTACAATTTCGTTCTATTTAACAAATCTGAATTTTGTAAATACATTATGAAATGAAAGAAAGAAGAAAGAAAATAATTTTATTTAGCACACAATAGAATTAACATGTTTTTTAAAACTAACTTAATATAGGTACATGTGCTAAAAAGGCTCCCACTCAGCATTATGCCACGGCACCCTAGAGGAGCACCATGACGCTGATTTTCAGTGGTCACCAATTCCGAAGAAAGGCGGCATAAATATGAAATTAAAAATTTAAAACCGATTTCCCTTGAATTATAGAAAAAGAGATAATACTTTTATTTAATACTTTAAATACTTTTATCAAAATAAATAAATAAAAAATCAATTTATAACATGAAAAAATAGGTAGTTATAGTTCCTTTGTGGCAATGGTACTGGCAATTCTAAGTATTCATTTTTTGGTACAGTAGCAGATGTTGCTTTAGTTTATGCTTAAAAGAATATTTTGATTTAAGCTGCCTGATGGGTGGCGGGAGATTATTCCAACATTTCGTTGCCAAATACCTAAAGCTGCCCCGAAAGGTTGCAGTTTTATGCCGGAGGGTAAGCAGTTTCCATGACGCACCACGTGTGTTGTACACAGATTTTGAAGAAGCCCATTCCAGTTTCGCATACAAATATTTGGGTACCTCAGTTTTAATGACATCAAAGAGTAAAGAAGCAAACTGCAAATCATATCGAGCATTCATGTTGAGCATATTCGCTGCGTTTATGTAAGGAGTGACATGTGTTCTAGGGGGTACCCCAAAACAAAATCTAACACATGCATTTTGGACGCGTTGTAGAAGTCGTTTCGTTCTAGACAACAGACAGCGTCCAATCACAGGATAACAATAATTTAATTTAGACATAATTAGGGCCTCACACAACCTAACTCTCATCTGTTTATCTATGTTATCGCGAATTCTGTACAGAAGCTTTATTTTATACAGACATCCCCGTGCTACCTCAGCTACGTGTGACTCGAAACGGAGCCCAGCATCCATTATTATGCCCAAATTTCGTGCCTCATGAACTCTTTCCACTTTGTCGCTCCCGATAAAAATAGAATAAATAGAATCGTAATGATGTTATATCATCAATTTAATATTAAAATAGGTAGAACTAAAACACTCTCTTATTGGTTAGAAATTAACCTGTTGTTTGTTGTAGTAGGAAAATGAGGGATTTAAAAAAAACAAAATTATCATTATATTGATATTTGTTGGTAAAATAAAACTAATACTTAACATTATCACCTTTCAAGTTCATAGGTCATTGTAACTATTTTAAGATTTTCCAGACTTTTACCTGTATTGTAGTATAAGACGATAATAGTAACAGTTCTAGGTCAACGGGAAGTACCCTATACATTTTGATTCCTTCGACAGTGTCGAAATATTCGTTTTTTGTGACATAAACGGCGGTATTTTTTGTTAAGATAACTTAGTTTGATTTTTTCACAGCTTCAAGAGACTGTAGACCCGAGTATATGGTTTTAATTTCAACTCGATACCTCCACGCGTACCTGAGATAAAGTGTCTTGACAGACAGACATACAGAAAAGATAACAAAGTGATCTTATAAGGGTTCCGTATTTTTCTTTTTGAGGTACGGAATCCTAATAAAAAACGACAATATTTTCAATAATTTCTTCCAGCGTTGTACGGCCTCTTAAAGTTTTGATATGCAATAACTTTTTTAATAAAAACCCTGCCCATTAAACCGGCTTTTCTGAACTATCTCCAAATCACTTATCATCCGATATTTGGACGTGATAAAAAGTTTATGCATCCCCGTTGATATTCCAGTTTACGACCGTAACCCCTTTACGACTTTAAATAAAAATGGCACTATTTTAATGCCCTGAGGGACCTTTTGTGTAAGCAGATGTCACTCTATGTACCGAATAATCAGTGACAAAATAACAGAGCTTGACTGGCGCGTAGCACTTTAGATGGAAAACATCATTTGGGGGTATAGATAGTTACAGAATGCACCCCTAGTCCCAGGCTTTATCAACAACGGAGTTATAACACCATAGACTATGACAACACTGTACCCGTACTTTTAATTTGTGCGAAAGCCACTGTACTCCAAGTATTCTAATGTTTTTTGGACTATAAAACCTTGTTGAATTCCCTACCGCGCACTTTTGTAGGTTATTCGGTTCTAAACATATTTCTAAACATATTCGGTTCTAGCTGAAAATCAATGAGCATTCGTTTTCTAAGAACTCTTCCCTCCACTGTTGTCGTCATTTCGTTGAACCGATTCCTTGGCACCGTCCGTCACCAATTTGGCAGAAAAACGAGCGTTCAGTGCATCGGATCAATTTGGCAGACGCCGGCATTAGGCATTGTTAGGGCCTTGTGCGCTGCCAACACTGAAATAGGGCAGTTGATGTGGCCTGGAGATTGTTATAAGAAATTCCATTAGGTATTTTTTACGAGATCATTAGCCGTCTTTAATCCATAAAGTGTGAAATAACCAGAGCTGAAATTAAGGCTTCATACAGACGAGCTGCTTTAGGAATGGCAGCCAGGTGCAAAATTGTGGTTTGAATGCAGTCTTTGTGCGGTTGACATCATGACTAGGTAGTGGCTCCGTGAGCCGTTAACTGACACCACATTAGTAATAACTACATTGCACCCGTGCGAAGCCGGGGCAGGTCGCTATTTTAGTATAAAATTATATAGTTTTGTTTTGCAATGTGCTCATCAAGGCCTTTGACATTAGAAAATGGCGTCATGCAGCTACAATATTGTTATTTTTTCTTTGAATCTGTAGCTATAAGGATTCTTACGATACACCACACATTTAAATCTGTTCAGGTATTTGGAAGTTATGGTGGAATAAAGAAACTCACATACATAGAAACATACCTACATAAACCCTGAACACAATACTCTCTTTTTTGGGCAGTCGTGTAAATAGTACCTCATTATTTCTTAGTACTAAATAGAAAGGTATCAAGAGACAACAACTATTAATAATATATTGTTGTGAAACAATTGTTTCCATTTTAACATAGAAAACTAAATCTCTATCATTGTCTATCAGTGCAAATACCTCACCTAATCGTACGAGCCACTCAGCCAACATTGAACATTATGATAATGCGCTACTTACACCAAGTTGCCTATCGTTTCAATCCAAGAGATATGCTAACCAGCTCATCCGATCTGATCAACGAATTAAGATAAGAGGAATGCAATAATTTGAATCCACCTACGCTATCGCTACAAAAGCTTTGTATGTAAATACTAAGTAAGATAAGAATGTTGTTATTTACCCGCAAAATTTTATCAAAACACTCAAATCAGTATATTTAATTAAGTGTCTGTTTGTATTTTCAGAACAAAGGCCATAAAGGGTTGAATCTTGGTTGGACTTGTAGGCTTGGACTTTGATGCTCTCGGGTGACCTCAATATCCTTTTTTCGGTTATTTATTCTACTGGGCGCATTAATTCTCAACCGATTCTTGTGAAATTTTGAGAGCAGGTTCAATTTTTGAAAAATATATTTCAGCCATTTCGAAAAATGATCAAAAATGTCACAAACACGAAGTCTACAGCTCACAGATCCACTAGCATATTCTATTCTAAGTAGGTAAATGCTTTACTTCCTCGTATAGTGAGAGACATATACCGTTACCTACCCTTTTCCCTCAATGTTACATAATAAAAAAAATACTAGATACCCGTAATATAGTCGTATTTGCTCAGTTTTCATGCCAATACCTACCCATTCAGCGTTTATTCGTTATGCTCCGAAATAATCGCGGGAATAAGGCTGTGAACATATAAACAGCGATGCGACGTTCGGGAGTTTATCGCTTCAATCATGTTTATCGCTCCGTTATTATGGCGCGCCGTAAAACGCTGGGGTGCGCATGCGGCGCGCGCCCGCGGGACATTTCCACTCGTAAAACTACATCTGATAAAATACTGGCTACTTTTTGGAACGTAAACAAAAATAAATGTAGCCTGTTTATTACATAACTAGCGACCCGCCCTCGTTTTGCTTCAGTGTAAACTATCGGTTATGTACATAAGGATTACTTATTTTCTACCTTAAAAAAACCGTATTTAAAAAAAAATATTTGCAGAATTACCGAAATATCAACATTTATACGTTTTAAATGACTTACAGTGAAAAATTCATGTGATCCTTAACATTATTTTTATTAAAATACTTATTAAGTACTTATATTACATAGTATAGGTATTCGTTTAGAATATATCTCATTTTCTTTTTACTTTATATTTACCTACCTAATTATTAAAAAAAAAAAAATTAAATTTATTAAAAAAAATTCTCTTCATTAAAGTGACAAAATGCATGACTACTCCTTCAAAACTTTGAATTCAATTTGTGATTACGAGCTGATAGAATCGATTTGATTTTCAGTTTAAATAAGTTTTTAGCCGTAATGGTCACCCTGTAGATGAAACGGCGTATCCACGGATCGCTTCAATTCCGATGATCCGCGCGGATTAGCCGTTCGCGTAAAATTTTCATTTGTACACTTGTCAGCTGTGATCACCTGTGTAAGCATTTTCAGTTCAGGAGTCACTTTAATACAAGCATAATAAACCGTTTATAAGATCTCTTAAGCGTATGTCGTACTTAACGAGAGAAGTGCTCACATTTATTTTTAAAAAAATACCATCAGCCATTTTTATTGTGCCCCAGCAGTGGGGATAAAAAAAAAAGGCTGATGGTCAGTACACAATGTACATATTTCTATAACCCATTAGTATTTCATGAACAATCATAAGTTTTTTATTAAAAATCCCAATATGCAAGCAAACATGCAGTAAGCCATCGCTTCGCTCAATCACATTTGAGGGAACGTAATGACGAAATTATATAACTACACATTAAAGACACTATTTGCTTGTGAGACATATTTAATGTTTATGATATTATGCATTGACAGCTAGTGTAAGTATTATCTCACAAGTTTGTTTAAACACTAGGGGTACTCACTACGCGAAGAGCGTTCATTGTGTGAAAAGTGAGCATCGAACAAGATGAATGGCCGCGCTGCACTCTTGTCCGACAACTTTATGCTGCAGCACCCAACTTGCTCTGCCTCACCCCACGGTCCCTAGCACCGAGACAGGCGGAGCGATGGTGGGAGCGGAATGCGATGAGTGTAATAATATCTTCGTAAATACCAGTGTTGGTCTATCACAATCTACTAGTAAATTGTATATATGGTAAAATGATGGTGGACGGGCTCAATTACAGTAATATTATTTGTTCTTGGGTTAGTAGATGCTTTCGATTTAAGCCTGTCTGTGTGCTAGTCTATTACCGTCTTTATAAAATTAACAATATTACTACGAATCTGTATACTGTATCAGGCAAAACGAGTATAAAAACAGTTTATACCTAGTTTAGTCAGCTATGTTTGTTTCTTGAACTAGTTATAAACATTTTTTTTTTTTTTAAGAGATGACGAAAGACCGCTATGGCTCTAACCCCGCCCCACCGAGCCCTCGTGACCGTCCTTAACAACAGTTTAAGTAGTCGCTCGTGCGCCGAATGACCGCGATCTCGCCACTCGTCGCTATTTATTAACTTCTGTCTGCAAACACTCGTAAAATAAGAACGTTTTCATGTCTACCAAACTTTCAGCACTGCTCAGGGAATATTGTTGCTGTTGTTGTACTTGGTTGTTTTAGTACTACATAGCAATTCAAGTTTTTCTTTAAAATAACAAGAGTCAAGAGTCAAAATGTCTTTAACAAATAAACTTAATAATTAATCAATTTTGAACCGTCTATATTTTCCTACCACCCGTTCCAGACTTTTTTAACTGAAAAGAAGAACGGGCGCAAGAAACTTATCAGCTTTATTCGTAGTCTTAATAAAGTACAAAGTTTCAGGGTCAGTTTCACAGAGTGCGGATAAATTTCAATTAACTTACTTATTAGTTACATTTTAAGTTCCACCCAGAATCTGTGAAATAGGCCTATATACTTTAGTTATATTCTCAGAAAAACTCTAGATAGCTTCAACTAATTTATTTAGTTGAAACATTATAAACGGAAAAAAATGATTTCTATTCCAAAAAATTAAATGCTTTTTTCTAAATCAGACTACAGCCTCCACGCGTAACGGGATTCTGTTAATGTGTTTTGTAATGTTTCAGATAATCAGAGTTCGATGGTATCTAAGTAGGAAGTAGAATAGGCAATGGTAGAGGATGGGGTTTAGAGTTGGTAACACTTGAATTGTACAGGGTGTAAGGGATAGCCAACAAACTGACAGGGTGCATTCAGCTCCTTATTCCGCACTATAATTCACCGGAAATTTCCTCTGGTAATCTTCAGGTAATCAAACAAATCAGGACACTTGAATTTCCATAATGTTTCTGAAATAATTTCGAATACTGTCATCTTAGTAGTAATAAACTATATCGGGGTTTACACCATGTACCTGTTCTTCCGTGACCATGGCGCATGCAACTGCGCCGAAATATCGGAGTCTCAAAAATAAACAGGTACATGGTGTAAACCCCGATATAGTTTATTCTAATAACGTCAAAAACCATGGAAATTTAAAACATTAAATCTTAGTAGTAGTAGTTAGTTAGTATAATAATACTGAATTCACCCCATCAGTCTGCGGAGGGCTGGCCCTTACACCCTGTATACTTATGTGTTACGAGTAACTTTGTTACCTTTATCTGAGTATGAATAAATTAGTGATTGGTTTATCATACATCATCAATAGGAATCACCACTTACCATTAAACACGTCGACTACTACTAATAATAATACTGTACTACTGATCTGATACTTTATAATAGGTCCTGACTGACGCACTTACCTATGATCAACCCTTACTGTGCGATGACGATTCACACAGTAAGGATCGAGCTGAATCTTGAAATACAAGTACTTACTATGAGGAAGCAATCTGCTAAGAAAGGTATTTAAAAAATTATCAAGTGATGCCACGCGGACAAAGCCACGGGCGCTAGCTAGCGCTTTAATAAAATGACGAGAGTTTCACAGAATCTGTTAACAAGCATAATAGAGTAAACTCGTATGCAAGCTCGGGTGCTTGTGTAGGACGTGCATGTTTTAACCGCTCGACGCGACGCCCCCGACACGTCGCCGTCGGCGTCGTCGGTGGGTAATGGCCGATTACTAGTTACGGGAAATGTCGATGGCTTAACAAGTGTCGAAAAAGTTTCGCGAATTTTATGATTATTAGGATTTAATTGTGTTTAATTACCGTCAGCTTTTTCAACTAAGAGTAATGTAATGGTTTCGATAATGTCATATGTCTATGCAGTAACCATCATTTTAGCAACTGCTCTCAAAATAAAAGTTAAGTATATGCACTATCTTTCTTTATGATTGGTAGAAATTTATTAATATCGCCACCGCTACTAGTAGTCATCTTAATGGTTCCACTGCTAAGGCCCAGCCCTTTCAATCCCCCCTCAAAATGAAACTCCAACACAACTAAACATTTCCCCAAACGCGATTATTTGCTCCCCAAAATGATAGGTTTTGTATGAAAAAAAGATTAACTTTGATCCCCATTATTTTTTCCCAAAACAAGGAAAAACCCCCCCATGTGGCAGCCCTGGCTACACAAAGGATAAAGCTACAACCTTGATCGTAAAAGATAGATAGTTCATGTTTTTTTAAAATGTAGTCGAATGTCATAATATATCTAGGGGTTTTTTTTCATCTGGTAATCATTCAATGAAAAGGGCACCTGCCCAGCGGTTACGGTCACGGTTTTCGACCGATTCCAATTTTTTTTTCTCCAAACGGTAGACCATCTATCTGCTTTAAGATTTTTTTTTGACATCGCCTTTCGTTTTCAGAATAATCTACTTTTTGTCCGAAAAACTAGAAGTTTTGTCGTATTTTTCCACCATTTTCGATTCACCATTCTTTTCCAAAAAAGTTACAGACCGATTTTCAAAAATTTGGTACTATACAATGCCCCGAAAGCTTTTGCATCTTTTGACACCACTGCCTTTCGTGTATCTTTATAACTTTCGGAAATATAGTCAAATCACACACACTTACCAAAACGATCTGTAAACATTTTCAATGTTAAAAAGTTGACATTTCTGCATACACAGTGCAACTTTTTAAAAAATTTGTGGTGATTAGGGAATAGCAAAGAGATATTTTTCATTCTGCTGTTACGTTTACGAAATAGTAATATTGCGAAATAGAAATAATATTGATTTTTAAACAGTTTCCACGCTACGAAAAATTCTGAAACTTTTTTATATACTATATCTTTTTTTATATACTATTTTTTTATATACCATCTTACTAATGACTGACATTCCCCATTCTATCGATATCGACACCGCCATAGGGTCACCCCTATAAAAGGTGACGGCGGCAGACAGCTTCGGCTGTTAAATTTGCATTCATAATCATGTCTGATTAGTCCCTCTATGGAACTATGTGCAAGTTTTATTAAGAAAATAATAAGAGTCTAGATAGTTATGACAATCAGCTGACGCTCCTGGCATATAAACCCGGTAGTTAGTGGAAGAGCATTGTGCCGGACTTCCAAAGGTCGCGGGTTCGATTCCCGCCTGAGAATATAATCTGGTGCAAGTCGATTTTTTTTTGTATATTATTTGGTATTGTATATAAAAATCATTGCGAATGCTAGGTCTCAAATTTAAAAAAACAAACTTAAGTTTAATCGTTATGCTAAAGTACAAGTTTACATTTCACAGATACCTTACCTAAATAGAAGTATTATTCCATATTATTATTATTATTCTTAAACTATAATAACCTAAAAACTAATAATTTATGATCACACTAATAGCTTAGTCGCTATATTTTGACAATTTTAATGCTTACGCTATGATGTTGTTTTTTATCGACAGTGTTTTACTTATAACTCTCGATTCAAGAAAACGACCGGTGATGGGGCTGATTACGTAACTCTGTTGCTAACAATTCTCAATTGAAACCGCAGTTACATTGCTGCTTTAAGTAAGATAGTTGTCACATTGGTTCTTACTAAAGCAGCAATGTAACTACGATTTTAGTCAGAGTTGATTGCAACAAAGTTACATAATCAGGGGGCCGATCTCATAAGAACAATAAATACTTATTTATTTGTGTGTATTAAGAATAATTAATTACGAGTATTATTGAAAAAAATTGGCTTTCTCGGCAACAAGCATTAAGCCACTTTTTATTATTTGTGATTGAATATAAATCAGGAATTTCTTTTGATTTGGTTCGATTAACCATCAAGTGAATTGGATCAGAAATTCGTTTGAGCACCAAACCAATAAATAAGTGAACGAAATCAATGAACTACATATTTATTTTATATCAGTTAAATAAGCGATGAGATTAAACAAGAACAAATACAAATAAATACAAAATGTTTATTCCATTAACTTAAATAAGTGGTTGGAGCTACCTTTCAAGCAAAAGTTTGCTTGTGTTAGGTAGCACCCCGCTCTTACATTCAAAATTCAAAATTCAAAACTCATTTATTCAGTCTAGGCTGTTACAAGCACTTGTGAATGTCAAAGAAGCTACGCCATCGGTTCGCAAACCCTAAGCGGGAGACCTTGTAACGAGAAGAACTGGCAAGAAACTCGTCAAGGGCTACTTTTTTCTCCCTGTATATTTCATACAGAGTCGTCAAAATTTGAAAAATGAGGTCGGCATTTAAAGTGACGTCATTAACAAAGTTTACATTCAATGGGTAGGTAAAATAAATTTCAACTAGTTGAGAAATCGCTGTCTACTACTCGATAACACATACCATGGTTAAACTACTTACTTGTATATTTTTTTACAGGTCTAATAAAACTTTATGTGGGTTTGTAAATATGTCAAATATATGATCAAGACATCTGATTGTAGGTACTATTCAGTTACTTGACCAAAAACGCATTTGATTAAAGTCATGTTAAAGAAACGATCAAGAGCGAGTCGGACTCGCGCACCGAGGGTTCCGTACCATCATTCTGAAAAAGTTTACTATTATGCGACATCCTTTTATTTTTCCTGTAATCTTTATAAAAACTTCTAGCCCATAAAATAATTTTCAGATTTTTCTCTATGCAAACTTTGGAGATAAGAGTAGGGGGGGGAAAAAGATTATTCTTTTTTAATTTCATCAAATGTAGAAAACTACGCGGCCTAAAAGAAAAATGTTTGAGAATGTGCAAGCAGCGCTATTTCATATGATACCCCATATGCCCTAGTAGCCTCACTTCGAATTAAGACCCCCTTTTAGTCTCTGCTGCAAAAATATATAGTATTTTTATTTCTCTCTTATGTGCAAAAAAGTTGGGCAAATAGCATTAGTAGTTCTCGAGATATACAGCTGAGACAGACAGACAGACTGAGTCGCACCATAAGGGTTCCTTTTTACCAATTTGGTACGGAACCCTAAAAAGCACTTTCCGATATTTTGTAATTACCTTACATCTACCTGGTGGATGAAATACTTTTACTGTCAAACAGGAGCAAGACAAAAAAATATACATTCGTTATTTGTGTTTTATTATGAGGATAATAATATTTAGCTCTTCATAATACAAACATTGTATTAAACACTAACCGTGTATTACTGTTAAGCAGTATTACGTGTAAAGTTCACAGAGTCGTAAATACCTACTATCAGTTCAGCCTCATAATCTCAAAAAGAAATTATTAAGAAAACTTTATAAAGCAACCAAGATGTTCAACTTTTACACGATCTAAGGTCGAATGTCTCATACATAACATATGAAGTGTGCCACCCTATTCCCCTCATAGATAAAGTTTTGAACATCAAAAAGGTAATAATAAATAATTTATTAGTAGGAAAGCGGACCGTTTCCGTAATAAACAGAATCATTAATGCGTTTACTGCCGACGACAAAAAACATCGTAACAACCGACGACGCGGACAAGATGAGAAATGTGACAAAAATTATGTTGGAATACTCTCGTATGAATATAATTTTATGATGTTCGAATATGGTCATCATTGAATATGGTAGATAGTGTACTACCATGCATACACATTTTCATAAACCCTAAAAACCTGCACTTAACTGATAAATGTTGCTTCTTTGTATGAAAACTGCATATTAGCAACCATAGACCAAAATTATGCCTATTGCTTTTGCCCATTACTGGGATTGATTATCGAAAACAATAGTACATCTGCGTCTAGGGATGTCGCTTACCAGTTTTCCATGCAAATAAAAAATAAAATTTCCTAGTCATGTGGTGGTTTTCAAGGCCAATAATAGTTTTCCGCAGTTGTATGCATGGAACCCTATCTACTATATTCGGAAGTATAGGGTATAACCAAACACCCTGTTGAAGCTTGATCATTTCGTTAGATATCTTAATCATAAACAAACAAATCTACAAGAACTTCGATCAGACTAGATAAAGCAGGCATCGTAGTTCACATCATAAACTATAATTAGTTTATGGTTCACATGTCACAATCTACATTAAAATAATAAAACAGCCATTAATCCTTCGATAGCTTTCTCTTTTCTTTATTCATAATGTCAGTGTCTATATTTTTACAAAGCATAGAAACCTATTTTACGGAAAGGAGTTCTCAGCATTCTCCTAGTACTTAGTTTAAAAGTTGTGAACTAAGTAAATACTTATTCGTAATTTCGTGCTCAATGTGCGAGTATATCAAACTAATGGGTCGAACGTCTTTATTCGATATATTTAATTGGTCTGCCTCCATAATTTAATTTTTTTGAAAAATTTTTAAAACTAACTCATTCAATAACCTTTTGTCTAGAAACAAAAATACAAATCTTTTGAGATTTTACTAACGCTAACTGTCAGAGTCGCATTCCGAGCCCCGGGAGCGGAACCCCAGACGTATTCCGCTCACGGCGCTCAAACTTTTTACGCTGTCTGGCCGTAGTCGCGACGCCGAAGAGGGCAATTCAACGCAGAACACCTCCCCTCAAGTTTTCCTATAAAAACAGTTATATAAAGCATAAAAAATCCAGTCTATTATAGTATCATGTTTTTATAAATAAAAACTTGGATTTGTTGATGTATTGATTTAACTGTTTTACACAATAGTACGTTTATATACAATGGCTCTGTGAGCTATAGACCTCGCGTTTGTGACATTTAAAAAAAAACGAAATCTGAATCGACGAAAAATCTATATTATAAATATCAAACCTGCTCACAAAAGTTCACTACAATCGGTTGAGAAATATAACCTGTAGAGGAAAACAGTCGGACATACGAAAGCATTTTTGCCCAAGCTGAAACGGAGACGCTCACTCGGTCTATACTCTATTTACTTTTGAATCTCGAAGTTTCCACGGCAAAGAAAAATGTAATAGAAGCAACAAAGAAGTTTAGATGGGTTAACCTATAAATAAGTCTATGGGTTTACCTGAAAGCAGAGTCAATCAAATAAGTGAAGTGCGACCATAGTACACTCGTACAAACACACAACCTGTACGAATATCTGAGACCTCTGAGTTTACACAGGTGTTTGAGCCATACGAGGGTACAGAAGCGAAAAAGTAGATAGTAAAACGTGGCAAACCAAATAAAACAATTTGTTTGCTAGATCTTTTGTACACAATATGAACAAAGATGTTATACCAAAAACAAATAACTCCCCTTATTTTTAAAAATAGAGTGAATTTTCTAGTATTGCATAGCAGCGCAGAGTCGAGGGTAGTAATTGCATTAATATCGATAGCCTGCAACTCTGAGTCGCTGCAGCTGTATCTTACAATTAGGACGTGCATCGACATGTTTATTTGCAATTAGCGAGCTCACAGAAAATATTATGTTTCCATTTGAGTGCACCTAGCGCTGAGTTCTATACATATTTGGGATTTAGTAATAAATGCTTTCAAACTTTCAAAATTTTTCAGCATTTAAAATAATATTTTTTTGTTAGGTATATCACGATAATAATGAAATAAATAAGTTATACAAGTATCCATTATTTTTTTATAAAAAATCTCAAAAAGACTTTTAATAGTTTTTTTTTACAAAATTATTTATGTGGGATGGACTTGAAAAGTTTCCTAGCATTTTTTTATTAAGTATTAAACTGAAACAAAGCACAACAAACTCTCAAAAATTAAACAAAACAGTTTGTAATTTATAAAACAACCCATACATAAGTTATTCCAATCTTTACAATTAGGACTTTATCATTATTGTACGTGCGCTGATGAAAACTAGAACTTTTACTCGGCAACTTGTCTCACAACTTTAGACTTCTGATGAATTAATTAAGAAATCTGTACTTGAACACGAGTGACGAACAACTTGTTTTACACCATTCCCCCTCTAAAAAACTTATTTTATTCACTGAAAACAGTAAATAAAAAGCACTTTTAATTACTATTTTGGCATTTGAATTTAGAACACCACTCGACCTCCATCTCAATACTATACAACCTCCTTGTGCAAAAAATACTCGATACAAACTCTTGTGCAAAGAGTACTCGATATACAAACTCTTTGTGGAACAAATATTTTCACTTGCTCGTGATAGATTTTACCAACAAATCGATAGCCGGCTTAGCTGATGTTATTAAACACTAGCTTACAATTCTCCCTGAAACAGGTCCCAGAAGTTATTAATATATAAATTCAGGACCAACTCCTGGTGAATCCAGGAACAATATCTCCGAAGACTAGTCCTAGTAATTACAAGTAGACGTTGTTTAACATCTGCAATATCGGTAGTGCAGCATCACTTGAAGTTTCGCTAGTAGACTGCGAATTTGAGTTTTATTCTGTGTTATTAAGGTAGGTGGTGGAACAAGGCGTGACTTCATAGTGCCTGCGTACAAACTTCAAGCCTCAAGCGGCCCTATTCAATCTCGCCTTAATCAGAGTGCAGTCGACTTCATTTCTGTTCGCATTGTTATTGCAAGTTGGGATTTATAGCGGATTAAAGTTACGGTATCAAATTTTAAATTATTCACGTGTGTTGTTTAGAAAACTGCTATGTAAAATAAAAACTTATAATAAGGTAATATCGACCAAGTTTATTATAGGCTGTTTGATGATTAATTTTTTTTAAGGTAAAATATACTTAGAGCAATATGCTAATTCGCAACTTCCATCAAGTTAAATGATGTTTTCAGGCATGTTTCAAAAATATTTTTTTAAATTGACGACCTTGTGGTCGAGTGGCTTATACATACTCCAGTTTTCATGATGTCACCATCTCTGTGGCTAAGTCAACTCTGAAAATGAACTTTTTTATTATAGTCTCAGAGGTCTGGATGTTTGTAATACCGTCGTTGTTTCAGATTTCCACGACGCTAGTGTTGTTGAATATGTATTTATTTTCTCGACGCATTTCAAGAGTACATGTTAAAAACTAAATGAACAAAACTGGGCCCTGATCGTGATGTCACGTACGGCCTAAGTCCTTTGAGGCTGACTTACGAACTGGACAACTGTATATCAAATTACCTGCGGCCTCCGCTGAATTCTTAACAAAGTGTTTTTGTAAAGTACCTGAGTGCCATTTAGATGTAGGACGCAACCTGAATGTGTAACTGATTTAAGCCATTGACAATAATTGGACACTATAAAGTATTTTCATCGGACTTATTTTTATCTTTTTCTCGCGGTACACATGTAGATATTTACTTTTTTAAATTTACCATAAAACTGTTTACTGAATTTTTATTGTTATTAAATTATAGATTTTTGCATTAACCATGCTATTTATATTATAAAGTACCTATCTTTTCTATT
Organism: Catoptria pinella; assembly: GCA_963556745.1. Lineage (NCBI taxonomy): Eukaryota > Metazoa > Arthropoda > Insecta > Lepidoptera > Crambidae > Catoptria > Catoptria pinella. The sequence continues at coordinate 514,526 of OY750762.1, forward strand.
AGGTATGTTATTCAACATTATTATTTTTACTAAAGTTTAAAATAACACAACAACCCAACAGCTTCATACCACAAAGAAAACATTTTACATACGACGTTATAGGTATTTCAAAGAAATCAAATTGTTTGTACTTTAGGCTAAGTAGGTAAACTTACCTACTTATGTACTTGTACAGCACTCTGAAACGTACCTGCGAGTACTTTTCCAAGTTGCGGATCCGGATATTGTATTCAAAACATGTTACGAAAAAACAACTAACAAGAAACAAAATGAAAATATCTTTCCTGCACGAAACGGAGCCGGACAAAAATTCATACTTTTTGTCTTCAACGTTCCAAGTTTATTTTGTTAGCGACTACACGTGTCGTGTTTTGAACAGAAATATTAAGTTACCTTATACAGAATATCAGGGCCCTATTTGATAAATGTGACAATTTGTCACCTTTCATGACAATTTTATATCCATTGCGTCAACCGATTTGAAAATAGAACAAACTACTCATAGCTACACTGCAATGTAAACCAAATAGTCATGACAATCGACAAATTGTCACGTTATTAAAGCCGGGTTGACGTGATAATAGTCAGCTCGGACCGAGTGCACTCGGATTACTACTCAGATGCTACTCGTATTGTGTAAACATGTAATCCGAGCGCACTCGGAAGTGCTACGTAAAAAGCTGCCTCGTACGAGTGGACTCGGTCCGAGCTGACTCTTATTATGTCAACCCGGCTTAAATAGGGCCCAGAGGGCAGCATTTATTTTATAAACAGCAAGACAGTTTCGTAATAAAAACAGTAAACTTTCACTTCGAAAGGTGTTTTATAACTTTTAGTTAGTTCTGAACAGTATACCTTTACCCATACAGTTTTCGGTGAGTGTACCTACTGATATGCACCAACTGGATACTGATAGTATCCAGTTCTCAACTATATTACAACTATTTACTGCCGCTGGCTTGCAGCATAAGAGTTGATATACTAGAAGAAATTCGACGTTCCCACTAGTGACTCGGTAGCTCATCGGTCAGAGTATTTAACCGGATTTTCTAGTATATTATTTAGTATTATATAAAAATAGCATTGAGAATGCTAAAATCTCAAAAATTAAAAATTATTTACTCCAATCCAAAGACAATAATTTTATTTTTAGATCCCAATCAGCTTCGACGGTCGCATCCAATATGAGCGACGGCGACGGATGAACAGACTAATCCTCCAGTAGTGAATTGCACGACAAGATCCACAATCTGCTAAGTACTGACCTGAATCTATCGGTACAAAGGGACTTAGGTGACAAAAATAGAGGTCGGGTTAAGTTGGAATGATTTTTAAATATCACATAGTGTACTAATAGCGAGCGACCTATTATTAAATCCTAAACCAAGGACTGCTATGAAATCAAATATTTTATTTAAAAAAATTCAACCGTACTGAGAACCTCCTACTTTTTTTGAAGTCGGTTAAAAATACAAAAGAAATTATTAAATTCAGATTTTTCGCATTCACAATGCTATTTTTATATTAAGATAAATAGTATTTAAAAAAATAATAGAAAAAATCGACTCACCCGTAGCACCTCAGAAGGGTACGGGTGAGTCGATTTATTCTAGTATTATTTATCTTAATACAAAAGGAATTAGCTATTATTCTTGCAGGTCCCCTGTAGATAATTAAAAGTGAAGTCTTAGTTTATTATCACATACCAAATCTTAGAAATGAAACAATTCAGTATCTACATTGCGATTAAATTGTCAATAGACAGTGATCCGCGGCAGCTTCACTCGAGAATGTATGGCGAAGAGTAAATTTTACAGAGACAGTTTTGTACCGCAAGCGCTCTGAAGTTCGTCACTTCTGTTATAAAAAGTTAAATTAAACGCATTGTACCTACCTACGCAACGTATGCTTCTTTAAGGGCAAAACATGTGCACTTTAATATTATTGTAAGAACATTTTCACCGTGTTTTACGCAAATAAAAAATTATACATTATGATTATAGTTACTCAAACTGCTTGTCAAAAAAGCAAAAAAAGTCATTTAAGTAATAAAAAAAAAACAAGAATACGTATGTACCTACCAAGACCAATGTCTTCTAAGGAAACCGTAGAAAACAGTTTTTCCCTCCCATGACCACTTAGCAGTCCGTAAACCACCGGACGGACGGCCGCAAGTTGGCGTTACGGGCCGGACCGACATAAAACACGGCCTAAACGGCGCAATTCACATTTTTCCAAGCCGTCCTATTTTTTAGGCTCTACAGCCCCTGTTTGTTTACCAGCTTTACCTATTCCACTTGCATGGAATACTGATCGCATCGTGATCCCATCAGATTACTATAAGTACGTTTTACAGAACGCTGGTGAATCGAAATAAAAACTAACATAAACATAACGTATATTTTTATTTTGCTCGCTTTGTGTTCACATAATTTCATTGTGTTGGACAACTGAATGGCGATTTGATAATATCAATATCACGGTAATCATAATTGCTTGCTACAGTATCTGAAAGACAGATGGATATATTATGTATCTTTTTGTAATATTAGTATTGTACTGCCATAAATTCGACATTGACATTCGCACACGGGCCAGATGGGCGCGCAAAGGCACAGAATAAAAAAAGCTGTATAAAGCGATCCAAAGATGTTTGGAAACTCACACCCAACGTGTCAGTTTGTACCCCAACGGGCAACGGTGCTACCTACGCGTATATAAAAGCTGTGAGTGTAGTAGTATACCCGCGCTTTTCGTTTGTTCTAAGCTTCTACTCTGGTTATTTATTATTCCTGTAGCAAAGCCTCTGTTGGGTTGAATGACGCATCAGTTTAGGGCTAAAAACTCACGACGCGGTTTTCGCCCGCGCCCGCCGCGGTTGCCACTATCGCCCACAAATTTGGCAGGCGCTGATCGCAAGACGGGTGGTTATTTACATTCAGATAGTTGAGTTCCACCGCGGTCACGCGCCAACCGATCGCAGAGCGCGCGGGCGCATCCCGCCAAAGCTGCGGGTGACCGTGGCCCGCGCGATTCTACTAATTGCCCGCCGGTGCAGCGGGACCCGCAAACAATCGCACACGCCGCGGGCATGAAACGCGTCGTGAAATGTGCTTTAATTTCTTACATAATCTACAGAAGCTACGGGCCCGCAACCGGCGACGAGCGCGGGTGAAAACCGCGTCGTGAGTTCTTAGCCTTAGTCCCACAATTTACACTAATTTCATATCCAAAACCAAAAGAGTTTGTAAGTAAAACAAACTGTGCTTTTTAAGCCACATTTCTCTAGTTAAGCCATCAGCATACGCACCACGAAAAAATGTAGTTTCCGTTTTAAACTTTTTGATTCAATTAAAAATAATTAATTTAACCGTCGTGGGTTTCATCAAATTCTTTTTTATCCTTGACGTTTTACATCCGGCGTGGGATTAAAAAAAATATATTTTTAATGAAATCTTATTGAAGAGAATGTTACCATTGAATACGTTACTGTGGACATCCTGCTAATACATATTATTAAATGTCAAAAGCTATCGAGTGCAAACCATTTTAGGTGGCCGACTGCTGCAGCGCCCTCTGGTGGTTAACAGTTATACAACATGTTTAGGAACCTGATCTGAAATGTCAAAAAAACCGCATCGGAATCGGTTGAATAGTTTCTGAAAAGCCCTCAAGCGTCAAACATCCTGGCTGCTGCAGTGCTACCTGGTGATCTACAGCTGTTTTGCAAAACCTACTCTTAAAACCTAGTCTGAAAGATACCTGTTGAATTTAAAAACCGCATCGAAATCGGTTTAGTAGTTTTTGAGAACTCATGCTGACTTATGGCTGCTGCAGAATACCTGGTAGTTTACCACCATAAAACATGTCTAAGAACCTGCTCTGAAATAAAACCTTTTGAATGCAAAAAACTGCATCGAAATCGGCACATTAGTTTCTGAGGAAAATGGTAACAGACATACATAAAACAAAAAACACAAACAACCTTTTAATATACAATTTTTTCTACATCGCGAAAAAAAAATCAGCTGTTTCATACATTTTGATATTTTCGATTTTAGTTTTTGTATGAAACAGCTGATTTTTTTTTCTCGATTTCAGAGTTTTCCATCCCATAGTAAAATTTGTCTAGTTTGATGGTCCCTATGTACCATATTCGGCATTAGGGGTACTTTTGTAACACCTTGTTTATTATTTATTTTAACATGTTTTTATTAGGTTGCTTTCTCTTTTAGTTGTTGTTTCTTTGTTTGCTTATCCACAGATTTAGCAAATGACTTTATACTATCTTCCCGATGAGCTAGAGACTTAAACTTTGAACATAAGTCAGAACTAGAAGACAATGCAATATTCTGGTGTCATTGAGCTGATCTGATGATGGAGCTGAAAGAAGGCTGCAAGAACTCTTAGTATGTTCCTTTTCAAAATCACTTTGGCATTTTATGAAATGTTTGTAAAGATTTCTAAATTTAGATCCGGTGCCTTCAGACTGTGACACATAATAAGCTTCATTTTAGAGAGTCGCGCAAATCTAAACAAGATCAAGAAATACTCGATTTCACGAAGAAATTGTATACAAAAGAGGATCTTATTCAAAGGTGGAAACGAAATGTTACAAATCATTTTGAGCAAATTAACTTAATTATCAATGTGATTATAGTTGTTTACTTATCAATTGGGAACAGTCTTGTGTAGCCTTTAGATGACGTGAGTGATTCTGGTTTTCATATATACTACTATACTATATAATATATAACTAATATATAACTATATTTTACTTTTCACTCTCAATAACAATATGATTTCCACAGGAGTAAATTGTTTTATTTGTTAAATGTCACTTTCCCTCCCTCCTCCGGTCATGTTCCTCATAGCTGAGGGTCGTGTTTCCCCGACAGTAAGTTATTTTTTTTTTGATAATGCCCCTCCATCTATGTCTGTCCTTGGCGTCATGGAGTGTATCGTGTAGCTTAGTGTTCAGCGTTGAGCGTATTTGTTCAGACCACCTGGTTGGGCTACGACCTCTCGGCCGTTTGCCATCGACCTTGCCAGTGACCATCAGTTGTCCAAGTTTGTTTCCATCTTTCATCAGGGCGGGCGGGCATCTTTAAACATATTGACTATGAAAATAAGATGTGACATTGTGTAAACCATGGATGCACAGACTTATTAAGACTAGGGGCCACTCGGGCAAATTATGAACTGATGGTGGGCCACCAGAAGTATAGGTAATTAAAGACAATGAAAAATTGATAATAATGTATTCAAATTGAAAAAGAATTTATTAATTTGAAGCGTGGCACTGCATAGTGCTTACAATCTTTTTTATATTTGGCTCAAATTTACTTGTAGCAACACGTAAAACTGCTTCCAAACTTTCATTTGCAAGGCGGTTTCGATTTTTTGTTTTATTATTATTTAGGATTGAAAAGGTTTGTTCACATATATAGGTAGAACCAAATAAGCTTGCACATTTCAGAGCGTTTATGCGCAACTCTTTGTACGTATTTTTATCAATGCAGCGGTAAAAGTTCAGCAAGTCTCCTTCGTTGAATTTGTTGCGTAAATCTTGGTCGTTCTGAATGTCGATAATTTCTAACTGCATTAACTCTGGCGCATTTTCAACTGAAATCGTGAAAGGATTGCTAAATATGTCCAACAGAGGTTTCACTGTTTTAAACTCCGAAAATCTGTCTTGAAAAGATTGAATCAAAATATCTAGCTTTTTTACATAACTGAAATTAATAGCAGTTTTTTTGAATTTTTCAGCCATTTTCTTATAATTCGGAAAATGATTGTAATTTCCAGAATTCAATTGCGATCTGAAAAGTGTCAGCTTGCATTGAAAGGATGATACATGTGCGTAGAGCTGGGATATCAGTTGATTTTTGCCTTGAAGCCGTGTGTTCAAGACATTCAAATGATTTGTAATGTCAACTAAAAAAGCCAAATCACACAACCAATCAGGACTTTTAAGTTCCGGGACGTCCCTTTGCTTTTCCGCCAGAAAAATATCAATTTCTTCTATTAAATTTAAAAATCGTTCCAGTGTCAATCCACGACTTAGCCACCTTACTTCTGTATAATACAGTAAATCTCCATGTTCGCATTCAATGTCATCAAGGAATTGTTTGAATTGCCTGTGATTGAGTCCTCGTGATTTTATGAAATTCACAGTCGAAACTACCACTTTCATGACATTTTCAAATTCAATTTTTTTAGAACAGAGGGCTTCTTGGTGTATAATGCAGTGAAACTGCATGAGATCTTCAGCGTTTAAGTTTTTTTCTTGCAAATGCTTTTTCAACAAAGTAACTAGCCCAGAATTGACACCAATCATCGAAGGAGCACCGTCAGTCGAAACTCCCGATAATTTCGATAAGTCCAAATCAGTTTTTGAACACTCGTCCAAAAGTACATTGAGTATATCAACTCCTCTGGTTTGACCTTTCAATGAACACATTCCTAATAACTCTTCGAAGACTTCAAAATCTTGAGTAACACCTCGTATGAATATAAGAAGTTGAGCTGTGGAACTAATATCAGTGGATTCGTCGAGTGCTAATGAAAAAAAATCAATTATCTTGGTTTTTTCATTTAATTGTTCCGCAATATTATCTGACAAAGACATAATTCGTCTTTGGATGGTCATACGATTCAGTTGAATTTTCTCAAACTTTTTTGCTGCTTCTGGACACATTTTCTTAGCGGCAATTTCTATGCATTCTTTTACAAAATCCCCATCATTGAAGGGGCGACTCCGCTTTGCTATCATTCGAGAAATTTCATAACTAACTTCTGTAGCTGTTTCTGTATCTTGAATGGGTTTTGTAAACATAGCTTGTTGACTAATAAGCTCCCGTTTTAAAGACAAAACTTTTTGCTTTCTTAATTCGCCTGTAAACTTCGTAAAAGTAGGATGCTGCGTTTCATAGTGCCTTTTTACATTATATTCCTTTGCAATCGCAACAGAATTCTTGCAAATTAAACAAACGACTTTGTTATGCGACCATACAAAAAAGTATTTCTCAGTCCAAATTTCTTGAAACTGCCGATTTTCATCTTTAACCTTACGTTTTTTACTAGTTCCTGGCATGTCCATGTTGCGTTTTAATCCTGACTAGGATTACCACAGCACCTAAAACCAATTACAGTTCCTAATTAATTACCAAAAATAATTGATAAAATATGTAGATAAAATTAATAACAGTTTTACTTACGATTTCACAACACAATTATACACGGCACTTGACGGGAAATCTACGTTGAATGTGGATCAAAATATATTATAATTATGACACCGGCTAGTCGAGTTAAAATCTACACTAGAACTAACGACACTTTACTCAAATTAAAACCGAACTGTCGGTCGCTGCGGTTAGCGTGGCTTTTATACCACGCGCATAGAGTCGAAAACTGTCTGGAGAAATCTCGAAACCGACTCTGGAAGCTTCGTGTATCTACCTACGCGAGCTATCGGGAATTTGGGACTATTGCTATCTCGCTCGCTCGAACAGTATAACGCGGCGCGCTTCCTCAAGAAAACGAATTTAACCGAGATCAGCACGAACATTACCGACCGCTGTTACCGACGCATGCACGGCGCACCGATAAGATTGATAGAGCGCGCGCGCGAGATTCAAATTACTTTTCGAACATTTGTTATTGGTTTTATTCTGGAATAGAACTCAATATTTTCGAATGTACGAGAGTATTATTTTTGCTGTCGGCGGGCCACCAGTATTCGACCGGCGGGCCGCATGCGGCCCGCGGGCCGTAGTCTGTGCATCCCTGGTGTAAACAAACACTTATCTTATTTTACATAATCATTTAACTTACAATAACTTTCTTACTACCATCAAACTTGTGTTACATAACCCTGATTTAATTTTATTTTAATGACTAACAAAAAACTTTTGTAATTCACCATTTCTACAGCTTATTCAGTTTATTATGGAGGAGTTTATATATAACATTTCCAAGTAATGTATTATGTTCAGAATTCGCTCGCAAAGCCTACGATTAGCCCGTCGGATTCAAATCAAAACTTGGTCCGATCCGGATTGCACTCGAGGAGCCTCGTAAGTTGGACCACCGAGCTCCAACTACGGGATATTAGATTTATACACGTTTGGCCAAAATAGGGGTATGCGGGCAAACTATTTAAAAATTACGTTTTATTCAAGGCAAACGTAAAAGACAACCACTGCCCTTGTTTTGTAATAATAATATTAAAATACATCCTAAACTAAACTAAACTATTTTGTATTATAACTAGTAACTTTTTTTATACTTTTAAAAAAAGTGTGTCTTTTAGTTAAGCCTTTTGAATATTTATTGTAATGTGTAATGATATGTTGTTGGTGAATCTTTTGCAATTAATAAATAAAAATAAATAATATTATTTTCGACTTTTATAAATGCCAGATTCTAAAAATAAATGTTAAGAAAACATAGAATAAAGTAAAATAAAAAATTTGGATGACAACATTCTCCACAAAACAACGTGATTGCCGTGATACCGAAAATGGGAGCGTTCAATTTTCAGTGGTTAATCAAAGACGTCGCCTGTCGGAGGCGGATGAGAAAGTTTGTGCTCCATTATTTGATTTCTTTTCTGACATCGTGTGGCTAACGTAAATACCCTTTACATCATTAGTGTTGTTTATGTTTCGTTTCGTTAGACAACTCGCTGGTCGATTTTAGTAAATTAGCGCTTTTTTAGACAGTCGGAAACCTAATTTAGATAAGGTGGCGATTCGATTTTATAAGCGGCTGTCGATAAAAGGCGCTAGTTGACTAAAATCGACCAGCAAATCGCCTGCCAAGTTTTGTCGACCCGTGTAAATACCATATGTTAAACATAAATGTTGCCAAAAATGTATTCCCTTCTTTAATGCTGCCACTAAGTGTATATGCACTGTACAGTTTGTTTGATATTACCTCTTCAGTAACGGCTGTTTGTTCATCGAGTTTGCTATGAACAGCAAATAATAGACTGCAAGTAACATAGACTGATTTTTATTTATTTACATTGATTTTTCATTTATTCGCCCTTTGAAAAACTTTTTAATTGTTGTACCCACTAAAAAGATTAAGAAAAATTAAAAGCTTTTTACACTTCAGAGCAGTTTAAAATAAGTTCCAGAAGTGTACTTTTTAAAACCTTTCATTAAATACGTGCAAAAGAGAAAATAAAGTTGACATTGTCTACTTTGCTACGCCGTAGACGTCTGCTACGAAACTTTGTTTTTAAATCTTGGTGACTTTTAGCATCTTTATAAAAAGAGTGTCCATTATTTGAATAATTATATAGTGGCTCTGTAAGCTATAGAACTCGCGTTTATGACATATTTTAATATTTTTTGAAATGTCTGAAATACGCTTTTTTTTGAAAAACTGAATCGACTAAAAAACTCTATATAATTATTGAACCTGCTCACAAAATTCCACGAGAATTGGTTGAGAAAATATGAAACCTGTAAAGAAGAATGGCCGGACAGCTGGACATACGAAAGCATTTTTGCCCAAGCTGAAACGAAGACCCTTCGCTCGCGCTTTGCGCTTGCTCGATTAATTATTTTTTTCAAATTTTGTATGCTTTTATTTATTAGTTTTTTAAATCATATATTTTATCTTTTATCATCATAACTGCTTTTTTAACACAAACCCTATGTTAGTAAAAGTATACTTTCAGTATGAATAAGGAATGTATTTTTAGTAGCAGCAAGAACGAATCACATACTAACTTAACATAATAAGCTAGAATTTAATTTGAAACCTTCTTCACAGAATTGAGATACTTTAACAATAATGTATCATTGGAAACGCGGGAATTTGACGAACATGTTAAAGCTGTCAGAGTTCTATTTGTGATAATACTTATAAGAAAGATTGTTCATTGGAATTAGACCAGTCTAGATTAGATACCAATTGAAATGCTATATTTCATTTTGAATATTAATTTTCATTTCCTCTAATTACAAACAAGAAAACTTTCTCTGTTGATTGAATTGAAAACAATTTTGAGAGTTGTACGCTCAAATTACTAATTAGAATTCGATCAAACTTCAGCTCAACAAGGAAAATTTTCGCCTCAATGAATGCCACGAAGACGGCTTTAAAACCTGTCAAAAACAGCCACGTGCTTTCATCCCTTAAAACCTTCAAAATTTTAATAACAGAACATTAATAAATCATTGACAAATTGCTCTATTACAACTGAATCTTATTCATCAACGTAACGTGACTCTTGTTCATACTCACAAACAACATGGAAATAAAAACGTAGGTACCTAACAACAAATGCCAATCAAAAAATGAAGAACATAAAATTCCTTTGAAGATGCCAACTTCCAGAAAAGTTGGTTCAAACGGCGAATAATACTTCCTCATTAGTCAGAAGGGGTCCGTAGTTACCAGCTAATGAATCCAAAATCGGTTGCCAAGTGCCGACAAGTTTGTAACGAGACAACTCCGTCGGTTGAACGCAACGCCACGCACCGGATCCTCTCTGTATAATTAAAAAGTTTCAGATAAATATGAAAGACGAGACGTAATATACCGAGCGAGTGCGAAGCGCGAGCGTAGCCTCTCTGCTTTAGCTTGGGCAAAAATGCTTTCGTATGTCTGTCCGGCTGCGAACGAAAATTTCACGAGAATCGGAACCGTAATCGGAATTCTGATTTTGGTGAAATTTTGTAAGCCGGTTTGATAATTTATTAAACATTTTTTGTAGAGACAGTTTTTCGAAGTTTTGCGAAAAAAATCACCCATTTGTTGATCAAATTTAGAAGCACCATCATGCCTAAAGCTTCGAATAAATATATTTACCGAATTCTTTGAATACCTATCAAACAGCACATAGTACTGCTTTTCAAAGGCACTGTCAACCTCGTAGCGACATCTATTAGATTATTTTTTAAACAACATACGATTTGAGCGAGGTCCACAGCTGAGCTACTAGTTTATTATGTAGATAAAATTATATTTATTAATTGTTCATATCTTATCTTACATAACGAGGAATCAACTAAGTCACTGCCATGATAATAAAAAATTGTCATTCCTTAACAAAAAGTGCAACTAACCAAAACTTTAAAAAAGAACATGCACAAGACTCAGCCAACCAAATGCACCCAGAGCGCTGGAAAATATTACACCGGCCACAATGCACTATTTCGTACTCTGCAACAAAAGTTACTAACAAAGGAATAAAAAAATGATTAGTTGAACTATGTACTTATGTGACAGTTACGTACTTTTGACCTTTAAAAATTCAAACCTCAAAAATGGCATTGGCATCAAATAAAGGTCTTTTGAACAGGCTTTTGTTTCGGTATATTCATAATGCAGTATAGTATTTCAAGAACTTTAAATTCATTGATTTTAAAGTTCTTGTAGTATTCTTCGTAAAAGCAAATTGAATAGGTACTTACTAAAGAGAATAAAAAAGGTACGTCAGTTTTACAAGAAGTCGTTCCCATGCGTGTTTTGAAAACAAAAAACAGCTAAATATATAAATAACATTTATGATAAGTACAATTTCTATTAAGAAAACCAAACAAAAGAGACATGCTGGCGATAAGTGCACAACAAGCACTGCCACCGTCTGGCTTTCATAAACATTTGTATTTACATTCATCCCGCTCATTAAATAAGCCAGTGGGTATGCACTGGTCTGGATGGCTCGACCTCAGATTTTATCTGACAGTTAAGTGTGCACAAATAAACAGAAGTCTGGACCGTTTGCGTTGTCTTTATTGGCGAATATTAAGATACTGTAGCTGTGACCAGGAACAAAGCGCGAGGGCCGCTGCGGATAATGGCTGAATCGAAAGCTTTGGTACTAGCAGCCAGAGAGCAGTTGAAACATTCAAGATTAGAAGGAAAATAACATGTAAAAATGATGCGTGAAAAATAAAAACCGACAACTGTTATTATAATAAAGTTTTATATGACTTACTCAACTGTAACCAAATTATTTCTGCAATACAATAATCAGTTCCAATTAAATTGAAACACATTGAAGAATATTCCGATAGTGAAACAACTACAAGTTATTAATCTGTGGACTACGTAATAGCACAGAAGATTTTTCTTTACCCTGTGGTAATAGGTTCATTGATGTGAGGTGGGCGGAAATGGAAGCCTTCGCTGCATAATGTCGACTGCAACCACGTTAGGTTTTATCACCGGCCAGCGCCATCCACGCACCGCACGGCACGTGCCCGCATTGAGGACTAATCTAACTGAAGTGAATTCTGCACCTGTCCCACCGCCGGCGATTAGCGAGAATAGAATTTTAACAACTCAAAAAGCGTTATCAAAACAAGAGCAGCGTAAAGCTCGCTTGGATTAAACGAGTGCAATACACTACTCGTTCGATACAAACTCGTGGCGAGTTTTGCAACCTCCAAACGTGCGTCGCTAAGGCTAAGGCCACACTATATATGTGCCAAGCTTTTCACTACGGGACTTATTCCCACCGAAACAGTTAAAATAAATAAATAAGTAAGTAAATAACCGCAGAACGGTGCATTATTTTTCTTGACAAGGCAAACATGTTCATACCTCTATTTTTCATCCTTCGCGCTTAACATGCATTCAAATTAAAAAACTGCTATCAAGGAAACTTCACGATAAAAAATATTGGTCGCTATAATGAGCACCTGCACTGTAAATAAACAGGCTCTAGAACTCAGAAATTAAAAATCTCAATAGTTTCACATTTTTCAAAAAATAACACGTTTTATTTTAGTTTTAGATGTAGATGTAGCCCTACCCACTTTAGATGATAGGAATGATAGAGTGATAGCTGATTGATATATGATAAAGGGATGCTGTTCTGATATTTATATGATATAAAGATGCTGAGAGGAAATGATATAGAGGAGTAAATTTTGATCGCTCATTTAATAGAAATTTCTTTACAAGAAACCAACATCTGTCAACTTCTTAATCCAAAGAAAAGTGAAATTTTCTTTGGATTCGAGTCTTGTATGAATAAAACTATCATAAAAAACTAAAGTCATTAATTTTATATACCACCGATGAAAGTTATGCAAAAACATTCTGAAGAATATGGCGTTATCAGCCATGCTGTGATTTATGCAAAGTGGCGGATATTGCACTTTACTAGCGTCGTCGTCGCCAGTTACTGACGGAGGTGCATCTGAATGCTGCAAATGGTGGAAAGTGGATAATATAAAGAAGAATGTTCAACCATAGATGAAATAGGTACCGACCTACATAAGAATCAAAACTCGATCACAACAATACACTTGTGCCAATAAAGTTTATAAGTTATAACGAGTAAATCAATGAGAGTTGGTACTGCTAAATCCATGGGATTAAATTCTTCTAAATATTTTTTGCATTTGAAATAGGTATTAAGCATTCAAGTAGGTGCAAATGCAGTACACTAGCATCGCCAATTATTGAAAACGTTACTTGAAAATTTTAAGTCAATTCTGTTGAAATGTAAACACATGAATGCTGTTTAATTATATTTCGAGGAATTTTCTGTTTTTGAAACGATGGCAACCCCCTTTACATTAAAATAAATGAAAGGAAGCACTCTGAATGACTTCAATCTAGAAGGTGGTTGCACAATGCTGTCACCGCCGGACATTGCGCGGTTGCACTCACAGCGGAATTGTTTAAAATATTGAGTAATTATACATACAAACTAAATACATATTACTAAATAATATAGTTATAAAAATTCGACTCGCACCATATCATATTCTCAGGCGGGAATCGAACCCGCGGCCTTTGGAAGTCAAGTCCGGTCCAATGCTCTTCCAACTAAGCTACCGAGTCGCAGAAAAAATAAAAAATATAATTGTCTATGTAAAAAACTCATTTTAAAAAAATACACTTTGTTTTAATATCACGATAATGTATTTAAAACACCTTATGTTAATAAAGCAGCAACCCAGTCCCGAGAAAATAATAAGGAAAATGTACTTTGAACTCAAAGATAAATGATATTTACAGGTTTAGTGTGCCTCTGGAAGCTTTCGATTCAATACTCAATGTTTCAGATAAGATTTTTTTAAAAAGAAGAAATAAAATACATAGCACACTAAAATGAGCTTATTATATTACAGCTCACAATATGGAATTATGACACAAATTAATTATTATTAAATTAACACCTAGGCTCTTTTGGTTAATATTATTATATCTTCAACTCGCTAGCATAGAGACCACACCCATCACAAGAGCGGTACCAGAATAAAATTACTGCCATCGAGGGAACAAGGGCCTTATGACATGCTTTCGTAATTAAAACTAATTGTTTAACGCTTGTGAAAAACTAATTCTGATAAAAAGGAAAAATAAAATAAAAGACATTTAAATTTCCGTCCGGCCGGGAATCAAACCCGGGACCTCTTGCGTGGTAGACCGGCATGTTGACCACTGCACCACTCAAATCGTCAAATATAATATAATAATCCTGTTACACTTTAAGAAGTCATAATACTGTTTTAATAATGTTTTAAACCACCTTTTTTCTCTTTGAATTATTTGCCGTTATAAACCAAAATGACTTTCTCAGACATTGTTGAACCAAAATCAATGTTTTTCCAGCTTTTTATTAATACGCGCAGCTGCTTCGATACTTTTTCATTCATATTTTTCTTATGTTACATTACGATATATTATTTTCACATACGACGAAATGAAAGCTACAGAATACCTGAAATAACATCATTTATTCACAAAAGAGCTTAATTATCTCTCGTCTTAGCCCTAAATAGGAGCTGAGTGAGAATTACTTCTTACTAGCGACCCGCCCTTGCTTCGCTTCGCTTAGGGTTCCTTCCTTTGTTTGCCAAATGTGACCTTCCAATAACACCCAAACAAACCGTACATTCGTCACCGCCATTCGCTCCAAAAGTCTGTTTCCGTCCCGTTCGAGTTCCGTCCCGTCATCGGTGTAAGAAAAGCAATCGAATTTAATTTCGAGCGCATACATTTTTTGCGACATCTCCTAAGATATTAATTTAAATGGTGTGGTGTCAAAAGTTAAAATAATGTGCATGAAATTTTTAAGGTAACTAACGTTTTTAAGTTGATAAGGATTAATAATGTATCCTTCTTATAGCTTTCCAAATTAATAAAATAAAAATCAAATTTCAAATCACAAATTTATATATTATAATAATGAAAACAAGCACACTGATTAACATGTTTGACATGCAAATAGTTATTATTAACACTTTAGCATAAGGAAATTGGTATTACAGGTGATCAATGTTTTGAAGATATAATGGGTATAATATTATGGGTATGGCTTTTTTGTAGACCTATAAAATAGGAACAATTCCATCATACATTACCTTATAGCTCAAAAGATTTATGCCGAGTTTTCGATGCAAGCTCCCAGTCAGCTTAATTTTTGCCGACATCTTTAACAATTATCGTCATATTTTTACCAATTTAAACAAAACCTTAATTTCTTGTACACCTAAACCATTCTCATTCTAAAACCATCATCTAAAACCGCATGAAAATCCGTTCAGTAGTTTTTGAGTTTATCGCGAACAGACAGACGCGGCGAGGGACTTTGTTTTATGATATTAGTGATGTAGTGATAATCTGAAACAGAATATTAAAGTAAGTACAAGCTTGGTTGATTGCAAAAAGATCCTAATGATAAATAATATACTAGAAGAAATACAAGAATAATAATACTTACTAGAAAAAATCGACTCACTCGTAACTTTTCAGATAGGACCTGAACCCGCGCCCAGGGGGAATCCGATCCGGCCCAATGCACTGACCAATTATCCAGATCTTGGTAAAGGGGCTCAGCAGTGACTTGAGGTCCCGAGTTCAACTCGCAAAAAAGGTTTATATTTGTGCTTCATAATGTATATCCTTGACAACATGATTCGTAGTTAACAAACTAAGGGCCAATCCACACGGCGCGTTGCGTCGTCGCAACGCAAATATTATGTATGAAAAATAATTGTGTTGCAACGACGCACCGCGCCACGGCCGTGTGTACCGGCTCTTCCTCAATTTCGTGACAGAGCGCTGCGTCGACGCAACGCGCCGTGTGGACTCAGCGTAACACTACCTTAAGGCACCTCAAGTGGCCTCATTTTAATTAAATTTATTGCTCGCTAAGTACATAATGTATCGAAAATTCACATGTACAGATTGAAGCTAAGGTTCTATAGTTTATTTACAAACAATAACCTCTGTAAAATTTTGTTCGTTGTAGTAGTAGTTCGCAAAAGTGCTAGAAGTGGCCACTTTTAGCACTTTTGCGAATTACTACTGCAACGAACTGTATTTTAATGGTATATAGGGGCCTTAATATACATGTTAACTTAATCCAGTATAAAAATAAGAAAAAAGTTGCTCGATTTTTGAAGTTTCCGGGCGAAGCACTTTTCTACCCTCGGCCTTATCGTCACAGAACGATAAGACGTGCACGACGTGCTTGACAAGTGCTGCCCCCTGTGAAACTAAGCTACATAGGCAGCATTATATTAAGGCAGACAAGACTGTGGCGTTCAATAAATTTTATTTTATTAAAAGCGTCCAATTACAGCGGTGCGCTAGTTGGAAATGTATCGACTAATAATAATCACTAATAATATTCATTTCACCAAAAATGAAAGATTAAATAAAATATTCTAGGTTCAAAAATAATACCTCCCAGTAGGTACATGCAAAAATAACTCTGTCTTATAAGATTGGGCCTTGAACAAGGACATTAACCCTACTATTTAATCCCAACATTCTTACGGGAAACGAAATTCCACGTGAAGAAAGTCGCGGGCGATAGCTGGTATTGTATAAGGTACGGTGTGTAGGAGTTGAGAACAACAATACACTCCTCACAAGCATTATATTTCTTGTTTGAATTGGAGTGGAGGAAATAAAAGGATCAAGTAAAGGCCTGATCATAATACCATATAGGTAATACCTAGTATCGGAAGTACACGTCCCTCCCTTTAATGTTTATCACTGGAAGTAGTACTATTTAATTTCAACGTTTAGTTCTTTACCCATTGTAGAGAATTAGGTCGCAGATATGTGCGATCGCGTCTTGTCTGCGATTGACGAGAGATCACACCAATTGGATTAGAAAACCGACGCGTCTGAAAACAATTGACCTTTGAGCGCTGAATCTGACAGACTGATGATATTTGAATCCCAACGGCAACCTATATTCAGGAGGGATTGCTCTACAAACGGAGTCTGTGAGCTTGTGAAATTGACAGGTTTCATTCAATTTGTGTATGCATTCGGTTACGAAGGTAAACAATAAAATAATTGTGGCATAAAGGTCAGGTTAAAAACAGAAAGAAAATATTAAAATTTAGAATAGAACTAAGAATCACAGTAGATAAATAGACCAAATGGTGGAAAGTTAAAGCTCACGAATGACTTTCTTAATTCTTTCACGACCTTATTTCTATTGGATCATTATTGTTATCATATTTTATCTCTCCCGGATTCCACATCGAAACAACAAAACATTTGCTTAACACAAAATTGATGTACCTTATAAATGGAAGAATGAGCGAAATGGAAGCAACTGCTTCGGCATTCGATGTGGTGCGACGAATGGACGAGTTTCGCTTAGTTAGCGCTTATTGATGGTGCCTGAAGCGCTGTATCGGCTGAAGCAAACAACAGTTGTCGCCACATGATTGATGGCCATTCGCAGACAGCGCTTTGTGCTAAGAAAGTGCTTTTCCGCTTTTTCCGCACCATCAACCGATGGGGTATCGAACCTGTACTCAAGGGCACGACCCCAACTATTGAGAGAAGCTAAGTCTTTTGACCCGATAGCTGGTGTCCAACAAAAAGGTAGGTACATAACGGTATCGAAAGAGCCATACATTGTAAATGAGTTTCATTTAAAAACTAGTGGCTCAGTAAGCTGCAGACCTCGCTCAAAATGTATGTTGTTTAAAAATTAATCTAATAAAAGTCGTTATGAGTTTTTCAAAGCAGTACAATGTGCTGTTTGGTCAGTATTCTTTTAATTTATATCTTCGAAGCTAAATGAGGTTTCTAACTTTGAATATTTTTCGAAAAGGGGGTGTTTTTTTTATAAGTTTCGAAAAACAAAGAAAAATTATATTTAATTATCGAACCTGCTCACAAATACTTCACGAATATTTGTTGAGAAGGAGAACAAACGGACAACGGGACAACCGGAATGCGGAAGGACATACGAAAGCATTTTTGCCCAAACTGAAACTCAAGCTTAATGTTGAAATCGGAAAAGTAGTAAAAACCCTTCTTCAGTCTGTACTTTGGAGTAGAAGTGTTTTATGAAGATTTTCACTTCAATTTCATTTTAAGAGGGGCTTTAGGTCACAATAATCTTAGATGGATCCAATTTGAATTGAAATAAGAGATTGTAAAGATATTTTGTGACAGTATGATATTAAATGACAAATATCACTCGATGTCGGCGTTACCAGACCACAAGAAAAATCACTTGAGAAATCGTTAGTACTCGCCCAAAATAATATCGTTGATATACTATATCGATAGTATCGAAACACTTTTACGTAAATGAAAGCTCTGTGAAGCTTTCTATCAATTTTATTTGATTGACTTTTTAATTAAAGTCTGTGAAAGTTTTATTTAAATGATAGAAAGGAAACATTTTAAGCCAAACTCTTTTTTTCTATTTCATTATAACTTTCCTTTACTTGTGTTGTCTGTACACAATTCAGATTTTAAAAGACCTTAAAATATTTACAGCGCAAAGTCTGCTATCAAGTTCGTTACGGTATATTTATGTTATAAAGGATTTTAATAAAAATGCTTTTTGTTGAGTTTGATTGCAAAGTAGTGGCACAAAATAAGACTATAACACAGACCATATAACAAATACTAGTGGGCTATAATTATGACAATATGGGGAAGAATTGCGGAACCATAAAGTCAAAATAATATGCCATATGTCACGTGAAGTTTTAGTGGCGAGGCCATTTGCCGCTGTGGCGGCCATGCGTCAGACTTTGCAAAGGTTCTTTATCGTGCAGGAAACAGTTTGCCTTGCACAACGAACGACCGAAATAACAACTGCAATACAGTGTGTCACGAATTATTGTTTTCCGTTGAGAAATTCAAAAACATATTTTTTTTTTTTACTTTATTTGAAGCGTAACTTTCAAGTAAAGTTAGCTTATATCTTACTGTCTCATCAATGATATTTTACAGGATCATGAAAAAGATACTAGCCAGATCTCTGTATTTTTTTATGGGACCACACAAAAACTATTATCTTTCAAATAAAATAATAATAATTGAAATCGGTTAACAACTGATGAAGTTATGTTAAAACATACATTAAAAAAACCGTCGACTTGATAACCTCCTCCTTTTTTTGAAGTCGGTTGAAAATATGAAATAAATGGCATTTTGCGGAATAAAGGGAACATGATAGGGGCGATAGCTTGCGGAAGTGGTCAGTTCGGTAGCTGTCAACACGAGACAGCTTGCGAGTCTTGGTTAACTAAGACTGTTGCAAGCTGTAGCTCGTCTGTTTACTTACACTTTTTATTGTATTGATTTAATAGGAATGCTAGTGTTATATCAATCATGTCAATCATGACGACTTGAGTGGTGCAGTGGTCAACATGCCGGCCTACCACGCAAGAGATCCCGGGTTCGATTCCCGGCCGGACAGAAATTGAAATGATGAATTTTAATTGCTGTGATGGGTCTGGGTGTTACTATGTATTAAATTATATATTTAAAAAGTTTATAAGTAGTATATCAGTTGGCTAGCACCCATATTACAAGCTTTGCTTAGTTTGGGGCTAGATGACGCTGTGTGGAATCGTCCATAAAGAAAAAAAAACATCGTTAGCACAAACGACGACAAAAAGACATATTCACAGCCGACCTTTGGGGCTGCCGTTGTGACAAACGTTGCGAAAGACAAAAAGCAAATAAAAAACCAAACTAAAGATACAAAAATAATGATGCTGACAAAGAATACTGTTACAATGAAAATATCCGAGTAACCATAACAAGTGTTTTTTTACAAAAACAAGTAGTTTAATTTCAACTCTGTGAAATACTTTGATGCCAGAAACAAAAAGGAACAAATATTATTGACCTCTACGCTCACATTTACGCCACGTGATCTAATCAAACTTCAGCTGTTAGAGGAAAAACACAACTTGACCTTTCCTTTGATATCGCTACAGGTTAACGATTTTACCTATACATACCTGATGACTTTTATTGAAATAAATTTCGAATAGTCTAGCGGTGACTAACTTTTAACATAGAAAATGTTTATCAGATCGATTTCGTGGGGGAATGTTATACAAGGTGTTATAAAAATACCCCTAATGCCGAATATGGTATAAAGGAACCATCAAACTGAACAACTTTTGCTATGGGACCAACTTAGATGTCGCGAAAAAAAAATCAGCTGTTTCATACATTTTGATATTTCCGATTTTAATTTTTGTATGAAACAGCAAATTTTTTTTTTCACGATATCAGAGTTGGTCCCATAGTAAAAGTTGATCAGTTTAATGGTCCCTATATACCATATTGTGGTGGTACCACAGTGGTGTCAAAAGATGCAAGAGCTTTTGTATGGTACTAAATTTTTGGAAATCGGTCAGTAACTTTTTTTGGGAAATTGAAAATGGTGGGAAAACTCGACAAAATATCCCCTTTTTTCAGACAAAAAGTAGATTATTCTGAAAACGAAAGCCAATATCAAAAACATTAAAAAATTATCCTGAGGCAGATGGATTATAAACCGTTTCGAAACAAATTTAAAACGGTCCAAAACCATGAGCTGGAAATAATTATTGGGGAGAAAATAAAATCTTCTTATTTTGAGGAGATTTAAAAAGTTTTATTTTGAGGTTGGTCGTGTGTGTTATGTATAAAATATAGGCTACGTTAAGTATGTTTACATGTGTGTCCCCCGATGGTTGCGAGAAGCGTTTTTTTTTTGTAGAAGTTACCAAAAGAAAATGCATCTCAGGCCATACTATGCCGCAGGTAAGCAGGTGGTGGTTTTCCTCTCGCTTACACAACACCGATACGCTCACTTCTTTCTCTTTTGCCCTCATTATAGAGATAACCACATGCCGCGTTTTTAATCTCTTTCTCCAAATGACCGAGTTACTTGGTTGGATTGAAATAGATTTTCATATCAAAAAAGCTAGTCGAGATCAGAGCATTGTAACTCATGCTATCCAATATTGAGTGCCTATTGTTTTAATATTTTATAGTTAGTAGACGCTAATTTAAGTTTAACTAAAAAACTTAATTTTTATGAATTATTTCTGATTATTATTCAGTTTTTTAGTTTGCTTTGCTTAGTTCGTGACTAAAAGATTATTGTGAATCCGATTGTCCGAATTCATTTTACTTACCGGATATTCTTAAACAGTTACATATAAAAGGGCGGGTATAAAATCAGATACAACCCATCCATGGCTAGTGTATCAGCATTACCTCGCCAACATCTCAGTATTTTACTCAAATAGCACTCAGACGAGCCGTTGCGATCGCGCGCTACATCATCTTGAAATATCGGTGCTCCCGAGGGAACTGTTATAGTGTTGCCATTTCGCACACTTGGAAATAAATGAGATTTGGGTTATATACTTTAAATGGAAAAAGAATTTGCCAAATGATCAGTTAGGTAGTCTTCTGCGCTATGGGGTAATAATGTTTGAATTTAGTTAGGTACTTATTTGACAAAAACGCAGCAACCCAGTTTAATTAATACTCTTGACTTAACTACATATTTTCGCATTCACAATACTATTTTTATATTAAGATAAATAATATGAGAAAAAATACTAGAAAAAATCGACTTACCCGTAGCACCTCAGACGGTACTCGAACCCGCACCCTTGGGATTCCGGCCCAATGCATCGGCCTATTATTTATTTACATAATAATAGTTGACCGAAGAACAAAGATTTCTGAATTTATTATCGCTTAGGGTGGTCTCTTTACAATAATGGACCCCCGTGACCAACCGGTGAGCGGGCGTGTGCCGGAGTTTTTAGTGGATATTCCCCCCGGGATTCCACCGAGCCACTAGAGGCTGGGTGGGATCACGAGAGGCGGTCGTGGAGGGCGGCTGCTAGCGCCGTCAGCGCTGCGACCCCTCCTGGCGAGCCCCATATACGAACCTCCTACTCACCTGCAGGGGGGATGCGTCAATGCATTTTCTCCGGCAAGATATTATCAAAATATCTTTAGTCAAACCTATAAATTAAGCTCTTTTGAAATTAGATACTAATCTCACACAGTGTCATCTAAATGACAACGTAAATACTAATCTCGCTCTACGTTAAACAAATTAACGAACGACGCCAAGATTAAGTTACCTCATCAATCTTACAATTCGTCAACTAAGCAAATATCTTAAAGGTATAAAAGTTGAGTATCTCGCGATGATCGCTACCAGTGGGCGTTCGAGAGCTGTTAATTACGGGATCATTACTGACTCGTGAGCAAATTTCTGAATCCCGACATAGCTCGGGTGGCAACGACCCACAAAACGTAACTATTCAAAAATGAACTTTGTGCTAAAGAGAATAAGGTTTTACAAGGATATGTGCTGTTTGATGGCTGGCAATGAAACGCCTACTCGTGAGCTTCTAATTAATCAACGTTGCGTCAATACGACGCAACTTGGTTGTACTTAATTGTTCGATAGATAATGTATGTAAGTAATGTATATGGGCGTCGTAAAGATCTTGGATGTGTACTGGTTTATGACAATTGGACACTTAAAGTTCATTTTTAGGGTTCCGTAGTCAACAAGGAACCCTTATAGTTTCGCCATGTCTGTCTGTCCATCCCTAGCCTAGCTCATAAATTTCAAAAACTAGGAAGCTGTAATTTGGCATGGATATACATAATAATCACACCGACAAAGTGGTGAAGTAAAATTTTGAAAAATATTTTTTTAGATTACCTCGCCCACAAGTGGAAATATTTTTTTATACTACCTGCTCGTCAATGGCATATTATGTGTTATGCAAACCTTTCCTAAAGTAAGTCATTTTTCCCATGGGAATAATGTGATTTGAATTTGGAATGCAACCCATGTAGTCGTGCTTGATCGAGGTTGGTTTCAAAAATGTTAAGGTGCAATGAGATTTTATTCAGAGTTAATCTGTATGTTGACGACCTCCGTGGTCGAGTGACTTTATACACCGGTTTTCAAGGTGTCGCCATCTCTGAGGTCCCGGGTTCGATCCCCGGTTGGGCCAATTTAGAAAACGAACTTTTCTATATTAGCTCATTCTGGGTGTTTGTGATACCACCGTTGTCTCTGATTTTCATAACACACAAAGTGCTTTAGCTACTTACTTTGGAATCGGAGCAATGTATGTGATGCTGTCAATATTTATTTATTTATTTATGTTATCATTTTCTTTGCACTTTGCAAACATGAAAACTATTTACGAAATTCATTTTCACCCGCGCACCAAGAAAGATTTATTCGAATGTCGAACTGACCACTACAGAATAGAGGACAAAAAAAAATTAAGTACTTTCTTTATAACAGTCATTGGTTTCAATTGCCTCGCAGAAAGTATAAAAAGTAGAGTATGCATCGCGGGCTTAAATGTGTGTGTGTGTGTGTGCGGGATCTTGAACACCTCGTACTCAGGATTTTAGCCTTAACTATAGAATCCCTCGTACTCGGGGTTCAATATAGCGCCCGGGACATAATACACTACTTTAAGCCCTTATTGCATAATCTACTATTCCTTGTCTTCCCCATAGTGTGGGGTGTCGTTGGATAGCAATTAGAAAAATATTGCTGGTTTGTGTTAACAGTTTTTTGATTGAGGCATCCGTTTGTGAATTATTAAGCATTAAAGTACAAAATTTTGTTAGAGTCAAGTGTCGTATAAAAACAAAAAATAGGGACTTGAATTGTCAACATTTACATGAACTTCATTATCAATGTTCTTACGCGGTAGGGGGGCAGGTCGCGGGTTCAATTCCCGCCTGAAAAAATGATCTGGTGACGAGTCGAATTTTTCTAGTTTTATTTAGTATTACCTAAGTTCATGTTATAATGTAACACACCTTTCCATGAAGTTAAGAAAACCTAGACGTAAGTATTTGTAAGACTTTAATCTTGTAAAACTACGTATTAATAAAGCCAATTCAAATTGTTTCTATGAAAGAAAACTGTGCATTTGGCTTTCTTTTTAATGTGCCATGAACTCGTCAAAAATAAAAATAAAACTCTAACAAGTCATCTTTTTTTAAAACAAAGCCAAAAGTCCCGGGTTCAAAGACTTTCTGATACAAAAAATGTTGATAGTATGTTGTGCTCATGATAGTTTTAAGTTCATTTTCCATCTTTGAATCGTAATCTGCAACGGAATACATTTAACTCCAAACATAACACAATAACCGCGTTTAATTTTAACTTTTGCATGGAAAATATACCAAATTATACGAATGCATTCGTGCACCTGCGCTCCTACTTTAATTATATTCTATGTATCTGCACGTTTTTAATTTTAATAAAATTCATTTGATAAGTGACGCGGAGCAAGAGTTGAGGCAACTACACACTAAAGTATTTTATAAGTCTCTTTCGTCTCTTCTCTTCGTCGTCAACTTCTAGCACGTGAAGAACAAAATATAAAGTCTGTGTTACCTATTCGAAAGGACTTCCGTCATTTGGTTTGTTTTCTACGTACCACACCAAGAAAGACCTCCAACTCGCGTACCCCTTATTGCACGAATGATAAATTAAAAAAATCAGATTTATTATAATATCTTATTTGGGTCAATTTCAACAAGTGGTGTTTTTTCTTTCATTTCGGTTGAATTTTTTATTATAAAGTTTTTTTAAATTCTAACCGTGGTTTATTGTATTTCTTTATACTCTAAATGCACATATTTAACATCATCAAAATATCTTCACAGACTTATGAGATATACGTGTTTAAAAATGTGATGTCACCGAAATGAAACGGTCGTTAACCGAAATGAAATAACTAGTCACCGAAATGAATGAACTTATACACCGAAATTAAAATCCACCGAAGCAGCATATACAGGTGTACCGCAATACTTATACAGGTTATTTGTTAATACCCTTATAATCCCGTATATGATAGAGAGCATTATTATGCATGCATACGACCTCATGGGTGAGTAAGACGTGAGTAAGGTAACCGGTCCGGTAACAACATCTTTATCTGACCCTACCCTACTGTCAACTTCACCTGCACGCACTGGTGGTTCGTACGAATAGCTTGCGGCAATAACCTTCCAGTCGTCGTCATGTTGCTGCTGTATAACAGACGAGGCTCTGACAACCGAGCAATGGCAGTACACCATAGCCATACACCCAGCCGTGAAACCAATTGGAAGAAGCTTCAGTGACCTTTAGAATCTAAATCACTCCTTAAATATTTTCCTGGTGCAGAAGGCAAAAGAAAATCACTGCACTATTACTTATCCCAAGAAAATTATCATGAAATCACAATCAAAGATCTTAAGATGGCTATGCAAATCCGCTTAGCAACAGGCGCCGTACTGCGTCCGGGGCAACGGTGGAAAATTGGATACCGGCCATGACGTTGTGAGAGATCAGGTAACGCATGGAATAAAATACTACTTGTATCTTAATAAAGCTGCATCAAGTCCAGAGGATAGCTACTTGAAATGTACTTGGCTCACTACAGCCCGGGACTTTAGATCTTGGAAAAATAAATAACCAGATGTGAACTGAACATCTGCGGGCTTAGTGAAACTCATTGGAATGGAATGGTCATTTACCCACCGAGACACACGCCATCAACTTTTCTGGCAATGACAACATGACCCGAAATGGAGTTGCCGTCCTTCTTCCAAAACTCATAAGAAACACACATAACCAATCAGCAATCGAGTACTGAGCATCAAGCTCAAAGCGGCGCCAGCACTGCAACGGAGGCTGACCTGGAGAGTTTTTATGCCGAACTGGAGAGCGCCATGAGCAAGGTCTGTTTTTTTCCTGTTTATTCTGCTTCATGGCGATCTGTGTATTCACAATAAGTCATTTCTTTGGCTGATCCTAGATCTGGATTTTACACATCTAAGAAAGCCAAATCTAGTTGTAAGATTTCTTTACAGCTAACACTCTTTTTGGCTATAAGATCTTTTAAATAAAGTCGAAATGTCATGTCGTTTCAAACGGGCATGTTGTACACCTTTCTCTCCACTTAGGATCTTAGCCAGTTCGTTCGCATGGGTAACAACCCTGTCTTGGTCTGTCTTTTTAGTGTACTGGGCTATTTCTTGCCGAACTGTGTTTATTTTAAGGTCTAAGTATGTATACTTGTTGCTAATGCACTGAGGGGATAAAGAGCATTGTCCGTAGTGCTTTGCTTTGCAATCTTTCTAGGATGTCTGTATTAGCATGGTCTCTAACAGATAAATGTCTGTGTAAATATTTATTTTTGTGTTTTATTTCCTGCATGATGTTGTTTTGTGTTTATAATCCCTATGTCTTAAGTATTTGTTTTTTTTCCTTCTATTCTATAATTTATCATCACGTACATGTCTGTTTCTATCACTCCTTGACCCTGTCATAATACCAGTGCTTTTGAGTCATTCTAAACATCACAAGAATGACCCAGAAGTTAATTTTGCTGAGACAGGGCCAATTAGCAGCACACTTCAATGCTTAAGATTGGGGCTGACTTCCACCGACTAAGATTGAGACTAGGTCAGTGCGATAAAAGAGGTGAACGCCTGATGCAATTTGCAGCCGACAAACAGCCTGTTCCAGAATCACCCTAGAAGACTTTATACCTGACGACAAGTATCTTAACCAAATTGACTTCATTCTAATTGGATCTCGATAGCGGATATCAGTCACAAATGCTCTCACTCTACTTGCGGCTGATTGCGGGTCAGACCACCAAATTCTTATCTCCAAAGTACGGCTAAAACTGAGAGCAGCCAGAAAGATAGAGAAATAAAAGAATCTAAGTAGAGAATAACTCAAAGTTTATAGCAATACTCGAACAGAATTGGAGTCTATGGCTGTCCATAGACTCCAACTCTGTATGAAGAAATGAATATGGAGAACACAGATCAACTTTGGGGCCAAGCCAAAATTATGGTAAGGAACAGTCAAAAAGTCTGAACCACTCGCGGATACCATCAAACGGCAACACTAGATGAGCGACACTACTTTAGCACTGATTGAGGATAGACAGATAATGAAGAGTTTAGGAGCCGTTTGAGAACTAAACTGTTTAGTCTATCGGTCTGTCGTGTCTTGTCTAGGCACATCCCAACCAGCATGCAGACATGATCGTAACACACATCTTCAAACATTTGAAGAACGGAAAAGCCACAGCCACAGGTAGCAACGACACGACGTATCCCGGCGAGACATCTATCGAACGAGTCGCGGTGCAGGGTTAGGTCAAGCCAAGTGGTAAATTGCCAATGAGGTGGATGGACCAAGTCAGAGCAGCCGTGGATGACCGCTTGCACGTATGCATAAAGAAGGCAGCCACTATCGAAGAATGCCAATGAATAGTAATGCACGTCACTTCCACTTCCGCTGAAGGATTATGACGACCACGACCACCCTGCCAAGTTTACTGACTAAAAAGAGAAGATACGACCACGTAAAATTATTATAAAGTCTGAAAACCATCGTATATCTGAGAAATTTCGCGTTTTTATTTGTAGTTATGGAAAACGGCAATGCAACCCTAGACGCAGATGGACTATATTCCATAACTTAAATGGTCAAAACCACTACACTATGTCGGTCTAGGCAGGTTGTCACTGGCCAGTTTTTCATAAAAAGAAACATATAATTCCCTTTCAATCAAGTAGTGGTTACAATAATAAAAGGTCGAAGTTAGTATCGCATAAAGAACATGCCTTAGAAACACATTAAAAAATACACTTAAGATTTTGAAATATCACCTGCTGGCCTGGATTTTCACCGAAATGAAATAATAATAAGCCGAAATGATAAAACAATCCACTGACATGAAACAATTATGCACCGAAATTCTCATCACTCACCGAAATGATTTTTTTTATCATTTCGGTTAGTTTTTTATCATTTCGGTTGACAGTTTAGGCCACCGAATCAACCGAAATGAAGACACCGAAATTAAAAACAAGAACAAAAATTGGAATTAAAAGAAAACTATTTAATATAGATTGTTATGAATACTACTCAAATAAACGTAGTAGAAATAGCGTACTTACGAACAATCAATTAAATATACTAGCTCTTTGGAAGACGAGTCATACCCATAAACGGAAATGAAAACAAAGTTGTCCCATGACCACCGAACAGCAATACTTATTTTTTTGGCGGGAACCGCAGGCCAGATGCGCACTTTCTTCCACAACAAGCACTTAGGCGGCACTGGTACGCAAGTTTTAAGCGTATGAGGGGGGAGCTAGAGTTGTTCTATGCAGAAATATGCCTTATATACTTTAGGTCACCGAAATGAATAGACTTTCTGGGACACATGCGTTTACTCATACCAGTTACTAAACTGGGAAGATATAATTATAAAATTACTTTGTGATAATACCCTCACTATTCAAGATTAAAATAAAAGTAACCACACATCAAAATAATCAATAGTTTTTGTTGTACGAGGGAAATTACACTGAAAAAAGTGTTCTGGACAGCTACCGAAATGATAAAATCGGGGCTTAACTATTATTTTTTCCTAACTAACTGCAATCCAAATAAAACAATATTTATTGCCTCTTATAGGCAACGACCTCTTCTACATAGAAAAAAATATTAGAACTGTAAAGCAACGTTTTACACTACCGATTTCATCCGTGCCGCGTAAATTTTTCAAATGGGAAATCCACCCATTTATGAGATTGCTGTGTGTATCCCTTTTTGCGCCCTGCATACCCCTGGGGGTATGCGTACCCCTAATTGGGGAACACTGCACTAGGGAGGGTCTATATTAGAATTCATAATTGAAAATAACTATAATGAAAACGCCTAGACATTAAATCATAATCATTAAAATCCATAATTTAAAAAAAATATATTTTTAAAAAGAATATCTTTATTATGGATAATGTAATTATGCATAACGATTAAAAAAGGTATATTAATTTTAATACTCATAAAAGTTAAAACCCATACTCATAATATAAACAATGTGAGCACTCGTAATAGATAATCAAAATGGCATATTTGCTGTACAGTATGTAACAAGATACAACTTTAAAAACAATAAAGGCGGCCTAAAATTTTGCGTATGGAAAAATGTTTACTATGGATATGTCGCAGTAAAATGGTTTAAGCTGTGATATAGTTCTATTATATCCCTAGGGATATAGCTATGTGCCATGATATAGTTATCTTACTAGACGAATCTATTGAAAACAAATTCAAGAAACCTCTATTGATAGTAAATTTTATAAAACGTCGTTTCTGGCGTATCCTCAGTAGCTGCCGCAACACGTTTGCTCCGCCTGCTCGGCTCGCTCGGTTGAAGTTCTAACCTAACCTAACCTAACGAACTGTTTAAGACTTGTTTCATGGCAAGTAAGCAAGTATCGTTTTGTTTAAATTTCGACTTAAGCATTCTTTCTTTTAGCTTTTGCTTTTGTTTGAACATACATCTGTCTCTTTTGTAATATTTTAAAAGTATTTAGTTATTGTCAAGCAGGTAGGGCAGTTGCAACTGATTAACCTCCATTGAGGAGGAGGATATTTGATTATTTACAAATCTTTATGTCCATGCGGATACAGAAGCTATAAGAATCCCTAAGCCGTCTTCATTTACAGCAATTAACTCCACTTTATCTGTCTCCATTAACTTGAAAGGGTTGCATTAGCTAATCGCCGGAGCCTCCACATTTCACTCTCAATTCAGCAACAAACATTTTTATTGCTTTCGGAACCGTATTGCCTCGGCTAGAAACAGATTGTTGTGTGCAATACATGACTAAACACAAAAACTTGGAGCAAACATTTTTAAGGTTATAAATATATAAAATAGAATGAATAAATATCTCTAGTGAAAAGTCTAGTAAAAACGCGTGTTCCAGCGAGCCTAATACAAATAAGCATCGCGATAAGCCTGCGATGCGCCGTTCGTCCCACTCCGTGACATTATTAACTTACATCTAAGGTTCAAAATCAAGTAAATAGATCAACGAAAATCATCCGACTATCGTGATTCTTTTTTGTAATAGGCCCTATGGTTATGCCAGCCGTTAATAGTCAAGCAATATTGTAATCTAGGGTTGATTCATCGCATTTCTGTCACACAAACATTCCTCATTCAGCCTTCAACCTTGGACGATTTCGACAACCTGAGTGGGGCAGTGGTCAATATGCCGGTCTACCACGCAAAAGGTCCCAGGTTCGATTCCCGGCCGGGCAGAAATTGAAATGATGAACTTTAATTTCTGTGACGGGTCTGGGTGTTACTATGTATAATAAGTATATATTTACAAAGTATATAAGTAATATATCAGTTGTCTAGCACCCATATTACAAGTTTTGTTTATAATATTTTTATCAGCATTTATTTATAACTTTTCTTGGAAATATTTGATTGGCAGTGATATTCCTAAAGCTGCTGCAGAAAAAATTAAAATATTAGAAATATCTTAATTTAACACAAAAGAAAATACAAGTAGACTTTTCCAAACTTTTAACTATAACTATAAAAATAAAGAACATCCGTAAAACTCTTTTCTTCGTTCGATAGACGTTAAATTAAATGCTACTTAAATTGAAGTAAAATAACTTTACCACGCACTTAAAAATATCTTCCAAAACTATTCTAACAGTACCTATTTTTTCGTTTAAATGGTGCTTAAGTTTCTCTGCAGACCGGTAAGTGAACTATACGTGGATACTTGAGTTTTCTATTAAGTGTTATCGGCGATCACTTAACTGCCGCTGTTTGGAGACCCCCCTTCGCCCCCCATATAGTGTCTCTGTTTGCTAACCATTCTCCGATTGTATACTCCGTCAGAAACATCAGTTTCAGAAATTGATGTGACATGACGTGATTGTCAGACGGTTACTCGTAAATGGGTGATATTTTTTATCATGATTTCAAAGGTATTTATATTATTATATTTATACTCGCTTTAGCTAAAGAAAATCCAATATGTTACGCTACTTATAATACCGCATGTTGGAAAGTTGGATGGAAACCAATTTTCCAAATCAATATTCAAAGTCCTGGCTGACTGACTGACTGATATATCAAAGCACAGCCCAAACCACTGAACCTGCATATCATTATGTTGCCTTTAATATTTGATCTTGTTTCCATCTTTTCAGTTGACTTGTCTTTTGAAGCAAGCTGTTTTTACTTTGTTAAAATTATTACTTTTTTGTCTTTAGTAGCACCACAGGTAGCACACTGCACTCTCATCACAAAAAACTAGTTTGACACTGCGCTTATAAAGTTACGGCTGCTGCTCACGACCTAGTATTCAATCATAATAAAGTTGAGACCTGATGGCACCCACTTTTAAAAAGGTTTCAGAGCATATATAAGGTTTTATTAGGCTCTGTCAACTCAAATTAGTTAAGTGAAATATATACAGCTTGTATTTTTATGCTCGTATTTTGCACATTGCTAAGAACGCTCCCAGTGTCATAAAAAAATAGAATAGTTTGGTCACAGGAAATAATTTTTCAGTACAATTAATTTTCGTGCTATTTAGTTTGATGAAAAAAAATGTCATTCCTAGGAATTATTTGATAGTTTTAAAATATTCTTATGAACTAGTGTCCCCAATGTTTTCATTTATTGTCCTATTATCGTCTACACCCCGTATATACTCGTATGTATAGGTATAGTGTAGATACACATTGATTACTCGAAGACGTCTGAACCTATTTTTATCCATAACCCATTTTTGTTCAATAATCTAAAATTTTGCTTTTTATTTTATTGTGACAAGAACTATTAGAACAACTTGTCTATTAAAAAAGTTTAAATACATACATAGTATAATAATAGTTATTAAATTGGAATAGGAAAAGCTTACAAGCACTGGTAGCAAGCAATCAGCCATTATGTCCTTCCTCTCTTACTTATAAATATTGATTTTATATTTCTCAAATCTGTAATTGCCTACAGTCATACGTACCTTGTAGTGCACAAGCCGCAGCACTCAAAGCACGGTTGCAATGTCTCAGTGAGAGGCAATAAGTACACACGATGCGTCTTGCGACTTTCCGCAATATTCCGCGTGAGAGTGCAATTCCGCTCGTCTCCACTTCACTACATCTCTCCGGTATAATACGATGCAAGCTACGAGAAGCAGACGACTTCAGTAGCATTCGGTGACTGGACTTCTGAATTATTCAAGAAACTACTTTCAGGATACAGTTGGTAATATACAGGATGTCCCAACCTTGCCACAAAAGTAGGAAATAGTTAAAGAAGACTTCCTTTTATTTTAAAATTAATTGGAACTGCATTCAAAGATTTTTAAGAAAACTTTTAATTTTTCGATTCCCCTCGAAAGGGTTACTCATCAGGATTATTTTTTCTTCAGTAGCACAGCATCTTAAACAAAAGGAAGACCATGAATGTTAATTATTACGATGCGTCGTAAGCGGTTTTTTTATACTTTGAATGCAGTTCCATTTACGTTTAAAAATAAAATGACGTCTTCTTTCAATAAAATCTTTAGTTTTTAACTTAACTTTAGTCTTTAACTTTAGGTACTTTCTCTCCGTGTGGTAAAGTTTTAAGACAGCCTGTATATTTGGGTGATGTCTAAAGTATTCCTTTGTGTTCAAAGAGTGTATTGTGTATTTGTGTATAGTTACATATTTAATTACAACATTGATAAATCTACAAACGAAGTTAAGACAGGCAAACGGCAACATTTCGGACATTCCGTAAGACTCTTCAGGTTCATACTAGGACCTAGTAAGTAGGCTATATGGAATTCCAGCCATAGGTAGGAATTTAGGCCCTTTACCTAGAAATATCTCATTTGAATTAAAATAACAAGCATATACCTACACAAAATATGTTAAATTATTTTGTAAAGGCCCTACTCATTTGTCGGCGCAGCAGCGGTACGGCATCGCCTCGCCAGTAACTCGCTTCGGTAGCCATGATAACCACGCCTGTTTGCTGCGCCAACAAATGAGTAAGTCTTTACAAAGAAACTACAAATTTTGCATATTTGCTTGTTATTTGAATTAAATTAGATATTTCTACACTTTGAAAGGAAAGACTGCAACATGTATTCTTTGTTTTTGTTCATAAATGCAACTGAAAAATAATATTATCTAGTATCAAAGACTTATATGTGAATACTACACTAGACAGGATACATAGAAGTCTTTGTAGACAGGCTGTACAATACCGAAAAAATGCTCATAAAATTTCGGTGAGAGAATCAGTTGATGCGCCGCGAAGATTGGTTGCGACGCAATTATAATTTTGAACAGCTCGTCTATGTGATTGAAGTCATAGTCAAATATAGTTACTACAACAATCAATTATGTGAAATAGGTGTCTATTTTGTTCGAGAGAAACATACTCCGTTCTAGAACTTTCTGGCGACAATTTGACAAAGCAACACGATCATCAAAACCCGTCAACAGACTAAGGATCATCTTAACTAGATCATCGTAATTTACTTACACAGACACACTATCGTTGTTTGTAATATCTTGTGAACACGACCCATGGAGGTACTTCCCTTAATTAACACTAAACGTGTCAATGTTGATCTGAGCGTCAATATTAGCGGGGTGAGCCTCCCCGATGCAAATATGACGTAATTCAATAAGGCCCGCCTGTCACTCGCGGGCCTCCCGGCCGACGGCTAGGCCCGAGCCTAATCTTGTTTTTGTTATTATTCGACATGAGGAATTGACAAACTTTGACCATAAATTCCTGTACGTTTATATTTTGCTTTGCCACACAAACAATTAAAACACTTACCCCCTTACTAATAAAGATTGTATAGTAGATGTATACTTACACAATGGTTACTCTCTGTCAAACTATTTAAGTTTGACATTAAAAAGAACCGAACAAAACGCAGTGTAACTATACATCTGCTATACAATCTTTATTAGTAAGGACATAAAAAGCAAAGGGATAAAACACTGTAACTATACATCTGTTATACTATCTTTATTAGTAAGGGGGTTACAGTATAACGCTAAACCAAATGTACCCATAAAATTCAATCAATTGTGCATACCTAGTCGGTAATAAAGATCCGAAAGTGTTGTTTGAGATGGACCTAAGCACTGACGCCATAGCATCGTACTACATATATAAAACAACTGATTATCTCCTTTCCATAATAAACTATGACGTCATATCAGTGGTCAGGAAATCGGAAAAATCTGAAATAGATACGAAAGTCTTCCCTTTTCAAAGCAAAACCACTGAAGCATTTTCACTGAAATTCAGATTCGAATTCATGGAAACAGCTATTAACTACTGTCTGAAAGGACATTGGCTACTTTTTATCCCGGAAAATTGTGGTAACCCTGGAGTTCTGGGATAAGGATTTTCTGTGACAAACCAAACAACAAGCAACAAGCTAGGCGTTCCAATTTAAGTGAAATAAGCATAGGATGTTTTATTTATCTATATTTAGGTACTTACAACATTATATAACGAGGTTAATGCTACAACCGACTCGGAAATCTACTACAAGACGTCCTTCTTAATGGACCTACGCTACAGTGGCGAAGGGTCTATGCAAGCCGATTCCCATCGGCTTACCTTTTAGAAATCGCATCCCACCAAAACACTATGCAGATCATAACATTTTTGTAGAACGGCTTACCTTTGCCATAATTTCACCCCTCGCCACTGCTACGCTACCACCTTTTATTTCAAACCAGTAAACACTTTTCCCCTTACTAATAAAGATTGTATAACAGATGTTTATATATGTTTATAACAGACTTTTTAATTTCAAACTTAAATAGTTTGATAGAGAGTAACCATTGTGTAACTATACATCTGCTAGCTAAAAACACTTTTTACGGATTACAGCGCGTATATTATTAATTCAGGTGTTGTTTTAGAATCATTTAGTTTGTATTTATTGGTTTTTAGAATTCCCGACGTTTCGACATCTTTTCAGGAGCCGTGGTTACTAAACATGGGAGGACTAAAGCAAAAAGACTGCTCATATTTTTATTCAACAACACCTGAATTAATAATATACGCGCTGTAATCCGTCAAAAAGTGTTTTATTTCTAATGAACTGTACGCGCGAAAGTCTTAGAAGTGTATATACACTGGAGAAAAAATGTATAATATACATCTGCTGTACAATCTTTATTAGTGAGGGGGTTTATAAATAGTCCAGTCTATTACGTTTCATGTGCCGAAACCCAAAAGTTTCAGTCATCCCGGGCCCCAGAGACGATCGTTGTTTGATCCGTACTGTGTCAATAGTCGATACGTTAATCACTCGGTTGGACCCCACACGGGGTGTTGGAACAACTACTTTTGTGGTTTTCGCTTCCACCTGGCAACTGATAATTGTAACGTAGGAACATCACTTTCTTTGAAATTATTGTTTTTTCTAAGTTTTTGATAGTTCCTTTCATAATATGGCAATTTTTCTCATTGATTATTTTAATGTTTCAAAAGTAGTCATTAAATTGCTTTTGAAACAAGATCATAACATACACAGAGTCACATTAATTAGAAATGCTTTGTTTAAATTATAAATTATCTTCTGTTTGGTACAAAATATCAGGAGTCATTTTCTATTACGCAAAAATCATAGAATTATAAAAGAAAGTTTTTATCGTTTGTAATAACTACAGAAATACGTATACATTACAGAAATACCAACTTGGACAGCAATAATTCACATTACTATTCGGAGTTTAATTCATACTTCAGTCATCAGAAACCAGTTGCTATTTCCGACATAGAGTTTAATTATAGGCAGCTACGACTTACATTGTTATTTTTTCTACCGACTCCGGCTACATTTGAACAAAGGATATTATAAGGCGATCACTTTTATCTCACTACATGATAAATGGCGAGCGGCTCGGGCATAAAAGAGGATAATCGACCTCACAGCGCTACGAGTACAATAATCCTGCGAAGTGCCACCGACCTCCCCCGTACCTCAGCCCCCCCATCAATTTTTCCTTGATTTCGGTGCCGTTTTGCAAATTCGTTCCCTTATTTTAGATATTCTAAAATGTTATTGTTATGTACAATTCGATTAAATTGACAATAGACAGTGATCTGCGGCAAAGCGCTTGCGATATTACAAAACGACGTATTTTAAACTGTAAAAATTTCTACATACATTCTCTAGTGAAGTTGCAGTGGATCCATAAACTTATTATACTTACGCTAGTATAAATAAGCCTATGAGTGGATCACTGTCTATTGTCAATTTGATCCCATCGTAAGTGTTTACTTCGTATCTTTCTTATACATATATAAAAATGAATTGTTGTTCATTAGTCTGGCTAAAAAAACGGCTTGACCGATTGGTTTTTTTTTGTTTTGTTTGCTATACTACTGGTTAAGAAACCAAAAAATAGGAAAACCCCAAAGGAACAGCTAAATAGTCGAAAATTCAACATTGGCAATTACGTATGGGAATCGTCGTTTTGGATTACTTTTGACAGCTAATTTTGATAAAGAGGTTTTAATTTAGTTTTCGGGCGCTGAAGGGTTAATAATAGTGTTGCTTTCGTTTCAGTATTCGGCTGCTTTTTTATCAACTAATGAAATAGATGGCGCTGGTTTTAAATATTTAAAAATTGTCGAAGTAACATTGAATCATATAGATTGTAGGTGATATGAAGTTCACAGGATCCACTAGTAGTGATATAAAAACTGTATAGTTTTGATTCAAATAGAAGAAGTTATGTTTTCGTTAATGTTTCCTTATGTACCCTTAGTCCAATTCTTGGCCCAAGTAAAGGGTATAATAAATGAAAGACAATCACAATGTATTATCCCTCCCCTCTACCGAGGTTGCTGTAATTTTCCTCTGCTTGCTTATTTTGTTACGCTTTCCGTTTTTTTAAGCGAAATCGATTTTGGGGCGATCGAGCTGCGTATCAGTAAACAGTGAACTTTATACTACCTGTTTTAACGAAATTTAAGTAATTTAAATAAAAGAGGAATTATTACTCTTTGTAAACGTTTTGCGTATCTTTGGTAAACAGTCTATAAATAAATAAATATAAATATTTGACAACATCACATACATTGCTCCGATTCCAAAGTAAGTAGCTAAAGCACTTGTATTATGGAAATCAGAGACAACGGTGGTATTACTAACACCCAGACCTGAGACAATAAAGAAAAGTTGGTTTTCTAAATTGACCCAACCGGGGATCGAACCCGGGACCTCAGAGATGGCGACACCTTGAAAACTGGTGTACAAAGCCACTCGACCACGGAGGTCGTCGAGTCATTGGAGTCTATGAAGATTTGTTTTCAAGGGTACGAACATGCTGAAGATGCTTAATTGCGATGCCTCGCGATTTACTCATGTGCTCGCGGTCACGGTTACAGCTATCTCAATGTCACCTCGATGTAAAACAAGTGTAAGTATGGAATTAGATAATTATATGTATTGCAATATAAACTTTTTATAAATGACTAGTAGCCCTGTGAACTTCGAATCACCTACAATTTATATGATTATCAATTTAACCTTGAAAATGTTAAAATACTAAATAATATACTAGAAAAAATAGGACTCGCACCAGATCATGTTCTCGGATGGGAATCGAACCCGCGACCTTTGGATATCCGGTCCAATGCTCTGACCGCTGACTCGGTAGCTCAGCGGTCAGAGCATTGGACCGGATATCATTCCCGTCCGAGAACATGATCTGGTGCGAGTCCTATTTTTTCTAGTATATATTATTTAGTATTATATAAAAATAGCATTGTGAATGCTTAAATCTCAAATGTTTAAATATTTAAATCCAGCCCCATCTATTT
The DNA here is from genome assembly GCA_963556745.1 of Catoptria pinella. NCBI lineage: Eukaryota > Metazoa > Arthropoda > Insecta > Lepidoptera > Crambidae > Catoptria > Catoptria pinella. The sequence goes on from OY750762.1 coordinate 552,508, forward strand.
AATTAGTTAGTTTTGTAAGCAACACTACGTATGCTTTATTCCACAGAGTGCTTTTTCAGACTAAAACCTCTGATTGACTAAACCTCATTATCAAAAGTTAGCTGCCAAATTAGGAATGGCGATTCCCATACAAAATTGGCAATGTTGATTTTTCTATTAATTAGCTGTTTTTTGGGTTTTTTTCTACTTTTTTATTGCTAAACCACCCCATTACTATAGCAACCAAAACAAAAAACAGGTCACGCCGTTTTTTAATTTTAGCCAGACTGACAAACAACGATTCATTTTTATATGTAGGTGTATAAGGTATAAGTAACTTAGATACCCGTTATTTTAAGATGTTTTGAGTATTTCGCGATGTACATACTAATTTAGATATGAATCGGAAAAGTAACTAGATTTACAAAATAAGGACAATCTACCATGACAAATCTCGTGACCTTACACCAACCACGAAGAGACAACAAAAGGACAGATAAGTGTAACAATAAATCTAATTTATAAGTAATTTTTCCGACTGCCAGTAACAGCACTATAGTCGGGACCTCCGTAACCCAATTACGGACGGATTTATGTACAAATTGGGCATCATTCTTACAAAAAAAATGTTTAATTTTCTTTGATTCGTGTTAAGAAATTAGACTTAAAAGAGCTCATTCATGATTCATTAAATATTAGAGAGAGCTGGTGCTTTGAACGATTTAATTTTCTTCCGAGCATATTAAGTTGCAATTTAATACAGAAGCAAACGTACCTACTTGAGAATAAACTTGTTTAATTTGAACTTTTGTATGCAGAATATTAGATGGAATCGTATGTGCACTGCGCTCCTGGCATAATTATAATATTATTATAATATTCACAATGCTAATTTTATACAATACTAAATAATATACTAGAAAAAATCAATAGTTCAGTGGTTCTTACCACTGTAATAAGAGCATTGGACCGGACTTCCAAAGGTCGCGGGTTCGATTCCCGTCCGAGAATATGATCTGGTGTGAGTCGAATTTTTTCGTATATTATTTAGTATTGTATTTAATATGTTTTTACCAAGTGTTGTAACGAAAATTAAGCCTTTGCAGTCTAGCCCCTAGATCTTTACTCAAAAACTAATTAATTTAGTTACTCCAATTTTAAATTAGACGTAAATAACTAACAAAAATGAAACAAAGTGAAAAAATGAAATAAACAAAACAAATGATATTTTGGGTTCCGTACCAAAAGGGTAAAAAAAGGAAACCTTATGGTGCGACTCAGTCTGTCTCTCTGTCTGTCAGTCTGTCACAGCTGGATATCTCGAGAACTACTAATGCTATCAACTTGAAATTTGGAATAGTTTAAATGACGTTTGCCCAACTACTTTGCAAATAAGAGAGAAATAAAAATATTTATATTTTTTGGGACTTTGTCTTCAAAATTTGAAGTGAGGCTACTAGGGCATTATGCGGTGTCATTATATGAAAGAGCGCTGCTTGCATATTCTCAAACATTGTTTTAGGCCCAAAAGTTTTCGACTTTTGATGAAATATGAAAAAAAAATACCATTCCCCCTCCTCTCCTATCTCCGAAGTTTGCATAGAGAAAAATCTGAAATTATTTTATATTATAGAAGTTTATGTAAAAATTACAGGAAAAATAAAACGATATCTCTAAATAGTAAACGTTTTCTGAAAGATGGTACGGAACCCTCTGTGCGCGTGTCAAACTCGCTCTTGACCATTTTTTATTTTTTATATTAAAACACTTCAACTGTTTAACTCGTTGATGAAGAATGTTGTCGTATAATAAAACTAATAAAAATGTCCTCAGCTTTATTAACGATTCTGTTCAATATTGAACTTGTGAGAAACAAAATTATTTTCCACATTTCCGTCACTGGCAACACAGTTTGCGGTAACACTTCGTTTTACGACCAGCAACTGCAGCTGACATTTCAGATTACTTTACAAAATCAACATTTAAACATTGTAACAAATTTAAAATAAAAGCTTATAAAATAAATATCTAACAAAATGAAAAAATAGGCACTAAGCTTTTTATGATTTTCATAAACTTTTTGTTTTCTTCTATCTAAACTTATGATTCAATTTTCTAAGCCACCAAACCTGTTGTTTTTAATCATGCATTATATTTTATTAAACCCATTCAAGCAGAAAAATAAATCAGTGATAGGGTTGAAAAATCTAATAATATTTTGTTTAACCAAAGACAAATAACATCGTTCTAAAGAAATGAAAGTAAATGTTATCTCCCAGTATTCCAGTTAAATAGCACATTAACGTGAAGTGGGAAACTAATTTAAGTGAAATTGTGTTATGTACCGTCGAGCGAATAACACTCAAATAAGCTTTTATTGATTGTGCAATTCTTTAGGTGGTTACACTATATTTATAGATATTGTAATGGTATTTTTTGGAGTTAATTATATTTTCTCCTACTATAATTATTATTAGATTAAGTTTTTTAAACTAAACACAGATCACCTGTGTTTAGTCTGTGTATCTGTGGCAGATGTTTAAACACCTACCTTTTCCCGACGTTTCGACCGAGTTGCATCGTCGTGGTCACGAGCTGACTCATGTGTTTAGTTTGAAAACGCGTTTAAGCCTGTGATTTTAATCTAATAAAATGCAACGCGAAAGTTTAACAGTGTAAACTATATTTACTGATCAAACAGTCCAAAAGCATAACCCAGACTAAAAACTAGAAACTAGAGACCTATCCATTAGATACTTTCAATCTTTGTAAAAGCCTACTGGGCTGAGGTTGACAAGAAACGATTGATCTAGTAAGATGACTATCTTTAAACCAACAAATTAATGACATTACTAAGTTGAAAAAAATTATCTCTTAATTAAATTAAAAGACATTGTATTCTCTAAAATAGTTTAAAGTAGTATGCCTGGTACATTTGCACTTCATAATAAAAAAATACAGCAAATGCGGTATAGATTTCGTCATCCATAAAAAATATCTTGTTTTTCATTTATAACTTATGCACCAGTATTTCATAAAAAAATCCGTCGATTTGATAACCTCCTCTTTTTTTGAAGTCGTTTAATAAAATAGCAACCAATGGTAGATTTCGATATACATAAAAAATGCCTTGCATTTTTCATAAATGTCATGAATATAAATGCTAATTAACAAACTTTGCCTTAAAAAAACCGGCCAAGTGCGTATTGGACTTCGCACATTTAGAATTCCGAACAAAAATAAAGGGATAAGGGACGAGGCTTATCAGTGCTACGCGTTTGACTGCAAAATTAAGTTTGTTTGTAATAGGAAAATGAAGGAATTTAAAAGAGGAATAAAGACTATGATTTTTAAAGTTTATGATTTAATTAACAATGTCTAGTTTTCAGACTTTTCCCTGTAGTAGTAGTATAAAGACATTATTACTTGCCAAATTTCATAGTTCAAGGTCATCAAAAGGTACCCTATAAATTTTGATTCCCTTGAGAGTGTCAAAATATGCTTTTTTTTTGTGGCATAAACGGCCGTATCTTGGCCGAAGTTTGATTTTGTCATAGCTTCAAGGGACTGTAGACGTGAGTAGGTATATGGTTTTAATTGCAATTCTATACTCGACGCGTTCCTGAGATAATGGGTCTTGACAGACAGACAGATGGTCAAGAAGTGATCCTATAAGGGTTCCGTCTTTTCCTTTAGAGGTACGGAACCCTAAAAATTACAACTACGACTTACCAATGACAGATGGACGGTTGGCGATGGTCTCCTCACCTGAAAAGTTTAAACAGTCAAGTCATTAAATTACCAAAACGTTTTTAGGATTAAACAGAAGCCAAATGAAGTAACTTAAATCGTAGCAATATCTCGTATATATTTCGTAGCGCTACGAGTATCTAGTCGTTGAAACTGTTTTCAATGATAAGACAAAGCAAAACCGCATACCAGATTAAAAATAAACTTATTTACAGTGTTGCTTGCATGACTTGTAATATGGGGTGTAGGTACCTTTAGCAGTAGAGTACTTGTAATTTTGAGAGGCCACCCATTGTTAAATATCCAGTTAATCAGTGAAATCGTGAACGTAACGTAACGCGCCTGTCTCAGAGGCTTTTAAACAAATCACGCCTATTGCTCGGAAACCAAAGCCCTTTGTCAGTGTTATACTATACACCGCCTAACCTTTCCTATATAAAAAACCGGATATGTGCGAGTCGGATTAGCTCACTGAGGGTTCCGTACAAACTCGATGATTGATTACGTACTTTAAATAAAGACTATATTTTTTATGATTTAATTACAAATACTTATATAGTTTTCAGATTTTTCCTGTACTTGTAGTATAATACTTGCCAAATTTCATACTTCTATGTCAACAGGAAGTACCTTATACCTAAGTTTTGATTGCCTTGAGAGTGTCGAAATGCGTTTTAATCTTTTTTTACGTTAACTTGGAAGTTTTATTTTTTCGCATCTTCAAGGAACTGTATACTTGAGTTTATTGTTTTAATTTCAACTCGATACCTCCGCGCGTTCCCGAGATAAAGAGTCTTGACAAAGTTGAAAAAAACAGAGAAATGGTAAGGATACATTTTAACCTTTAATAAAATGTAGGTAACATTTGAACTTACCGTCTTATATCACAATTCTCCATGAATCGCCATATCTTTCTATCTCCATATTACACATACTTTCCAGTTGCGAAAACATTAAAACATATAAACACGAAACTATCCACTATAAACAAGAACAATAATCACAATCACTTATATCTATGTATTATTTTGAAAAACGAAAAGAAACCGAACTGAATTACTGAAGTCGATAAAATCATTTGTACCTACCATGGATAAAATCACTAAACCAAATACTCCATATTGTTTTATTCGTCTTAAATTTTTTCAATGGAAAGGCAAAGGCGTCTTTGTTCATACAGCCATGTTTCCTGTCAGATCGAGCGTTGGCGGCGCCGCTTGGACCCTACCAACACAGTTACAGTACGGTACATGCGGTATCATCGAACAATTTCTTAGAGTAAAGTTCCGAATCTCTGCCAAATAGTATAATAATCTTTTTTCTGTCTTTTCACATGGTTATTGACCGTTTTGAAGGTAGGCTCGATGGCGCGGTGGGAGCGCATCGCCCTTTGATGGTGAAAGTTATGCAACTTTCCAGGGTAGGTTATCTAGAGCTCTTCCGTTATCTATCAGGCAAGATAACTGTAACATATCTGTAATCTGTTAAACTAGCCCTTACATAAATATAAATAACAGATTTTAGTGCTTTCAAGGCTCTAAAGTAAAAGGTTCGAATTTGTTCTTTATAGTTCAACTAAATGGAATTTTATGGGAGAGGTCCTGAAACAAAATGAAGATGGATTCCTATAATTTAAGTACTTTATGAAGGCCAGAAGGCACCAAAATGGATTAATGTTCAGAAGCTTTTAAACGGAACAGCGATTTTTCTTTATAGTTATCTTACTTCCTATCATGTATAATAAAAACTAGCAGCCACCCGCGACTTCCTCTGTGTAGACATTTATTTTGATATCCCTCGGAAAGCATACTTTTTCTGGATGAAAGGTATCGTAGGTCCTTTTCAGTACCCTTAGCACAAACATCTATCGAGAAAAAAATCGCGCGAAAAAGTACTCGATAGAAAATTATCTATGGAAAATTTCATTTCGCTTTTCGACGCTAGATGGCGCTATACAAATCTCCCATACAAAGTTACTCTATCGAATGTTTTACGTGTGTTATTTTTGTCGATAGCTGTTCGTGCTAAGGGTTTTGTACTCCTGACAACGTGTATGCAAAATTTCATGATGATCGGTTGAGTAGTCTAAACGTGAAGGTGTAACAAACAAACAAACTTCTTTCGCTTTTATAATATATTAGTAAGGATAATATTAATTAGGTACTACTTATTAATGTCGTTAATTGGTTTTTGTAGGTAGTGGAGGAATTATTTTTTTAACCTAACTCTGCCCAGCGATGACTACACAATTGATGAACTTCATAAGTTAGTGAAAATCAAACCTAGCTGAGGAGTGGGGTGGGACAGGAGTTTTGTATTCAGACATTGTCGAAATACAAAATATTATATTAAAGATAAATTCTTCTAAAAAGCTGGAAATTCTAACTGATTTTCGTCATTATATAAAATTTGTTTCATTAAAATAATAGAAAAATTGATAAGAAAGGCTCAAAGTTACAAAAAGTATCACAGCGCTAGTAGTGACTAAGATTAAAACTCAACAAATCTTTACAAAAACTAGCCATTTCATAAAGTTACTATCTTCCCGTCCTCGGAGAGAAGGAGAGGGAGACTCGCAAGAAACTGTGAAATGCGCGCTAAGTGGCGAGCTCGCCGTGACGGGTGCATTCTTCAGTATCAGCTGCAGTCGGCGACAACATATTTTCCGACACTATTTATTTTTCTTGCGGAACCTTAAAGACTGATCGTTTCGTTCGTGAAACTTGTGGCATAAATCATTCGTTTGTTTTTGTCTCTGCTGGGCCAGTTTCGTAGAAGTTTTTTGTTCTCCTTTCTGTAAATAACCCTAACTTGATTAATTAATAATGATGTTTTTTTCCTAAACAATGGCTTTTACTTACGACACCACGATAAATGTTCCAACTCTTTGCGACGACTCTACAATATGTCGCCATTTCAATGGTTTTTACTTGAGACCACTGCCAGATGTTTCAGTGAAAAGCTTTGAAGAAGCGAGCACTCGATTTGACAAATCTATCGCAGAGAGAAAGTTCATCATTTATGTAACGAGGGACGCGTACAAAAAATCAAGAATGTTTAAAGCTTGTTTAAACACATTTTTCTTTCCGAATTCATAGTCTCCTCGTCGCAGAAGTCACGTAATTAACAAAGTCCTACGAATAATTATTTTTATTCAATGCCAAGTCTAGTATAGTACAAGTTATGCCATAAACACAACTATATTGCTACGTCAATATTAATGCTAATAGCATGGATGAATGGACGGCGGCGTATCAAATTATCATTTAATTATACTGCTAAAACAGGTATTTATAGTACCTACCTACATAATATTTACCTTTTATAGGTGATAAAAAAATAAACAAACCACAAAATCAACTCTTTTCACACTAAGTGATGGCCAATATTACTTAACTTAAGTAAGAGTGAAACACACACTTAACCGATGTGTATTATGAGTAACGTTTACCTATCAACTATGTCAATATACACACGAAAAACCTTACGAAAAGATTGCCATGGGTGTGTCTTGCGAAAGCTATAACAAGCACACGCCAATATTTACATTGTAAACATAATATAGGTCAAGTATAGGCCCAAGTAATAAAAAGGTTGTATTTTGAAAAATAACATTACCTTTTATAATAGGATTAAAGGGTGACTGACAAGTTCATGCAAAAAAAATGCTATAGGTACTAGGATTTACATGACAATGATAACGTTATATGACTTAATGTAGAACTGAATCATAATGGTATTTGATTATTTAAATAATTAAAGGCTTATGCTATCGTATCGCGCTCTCTGGAATGGAGCTGAGATGTCAGAAAGTCTAAATGAATAAATCTATCTAGTTCATAATAAATAGTACGTATTTTAATTAATGCGCGTTTTATCCGAAGAAGTGATGAATTTCAATAAACTGTGGGCGAGAAATAATTGCTTGATTGTTTTTTGGTTTTTGGAAATATGAAATTTTATTCAAAGCTGAAATAGCATCATGAAGGTACATAATATATTTTGTAGCAGAACAGAAGTACTACCAAAGTTATTTTGCATAGAGGTAAAACTAGTCAATATGACTGAAAAATATGGTATTATCTATTTATTAATAGTAGGTACCCGTAGCACAAACATCTAACGAGAAAAAAAACGTGCGTAAAAAACATCGATAGTGGAATTTTGTATGGGAAATTTGTACAGCGCCATCTAGCGCCGAATAGCAAAATTAAATTTAGATTGACCATTTACCCTATCGAGTACTTTTACGTGCCTTTTCTATAGATGATAGTTTGTGCTAGAGGTAAGTACAGACTATGCAATATGAAATAAGCAAGCAAAAAATTTAGATTTTTAAAATTTAGATTTTAATGATTAGTTTAAGTAATAGTAAAGTAAAGTAAAGTAAAAGTAAAAAATTGCTTTATTCAAATAAACTTAGTAATTAAGCGCTTTTGAATCGTCTATATTTTTCTACCACCCGTTCCAGACTTTTTTAACTGACAAGAAGAACAGGCGCAAGAAACTTATCAGCTTTAATTACAATTTTCTCAATCAGTCATTGCATTTAATAACATAATGTCATTGGATATTCCTTAGAAATCGTCTATCAAGTGAAATAGTAGTATAATCGTACCCTTAGCACGAACAGCTATCGAAAAAAATAACGTACGTAAAAACATTCGATAGCGTAATTTTGTATGTAAAATTTGTACAGCGCCATCTACCACCGAAAAGCGAAATTAAATTGTCCATAGATTATTACTCTATCGAGTACGCGGAGTTTTTTTCTCGATAGATGTTCGTGCTAAGGGCACAGTAACTTACCTTTTAAGTATTTTCTAGTAAGAACCCCAAACAGCTAGATTTGTTGTTATGAATTGGCTGTAGGTACTCGCATTATTCGTTCGTTCACAATCCATCACAGTCCATTTGGAAATATTGTCTGGAAGAAAATGGATCATTCAGGTGTTTTAGTGGAATTAATTCTATCAGGTAAGTATTCTTTGAAGAGATTTAAGGTACCATCGAATTAAGTAGAAGTCTTTATTCAAATTAGTACTACCCAGTCTATCCACCATTTCTGTGAGTAGATAATTTTGAAGCAGTATTTCGATTAGTTAAACAAATTAAAGATACACTTTCCTTTGATAAGAGTTTTTGTATTCAGTTTTCTTCCAAAAGTGGATAAGTGTGTATAGTGTGTGAGTGTTGAGTTAAGTTAAACCTCCATAAAGTTTCTGGAATCTTTCAGGAAATCACTACCCTTAGCACGAACAGCTATCGAAAACAAAAACGCGTGTAAAAACATTCGATAGAGTTTAGAGAAATTTGTACCGCGCCATCTATCGCCGAAAAGCGAAATGATATTTCCCATAGAATTACTCTATCGAGTACTATTCGGTAATAAAATCTTCATTGGTAAAATAATTTTTAAAATCGGATGTGTAGTTGCCGAGATTGCTCCTGCCCTACGATACATTTATTCCTATAACCAAACATCCATTTTAGGAAAGTCGCTAAAAGTCTTGTTTACTCAATTATGCTCTATTTTGCATGGCCAACCTCGCCGCCACAATAGGGCTGCTCTTACGGAATTACCCTTTGTTTTGTTTGTTTTGCTTTAATATTACGCTCACTATGTGTTGTACCAACGGTAGGCCAAGTTTCGGTAAACAAACATATTTGTTCAAACTACAAAAGACTTAGCGACGGTCCTGGCAGTGTGTGATGACCTTAATGATAGACTGTCTGTTTTAAAAACAACATTAGTTATGAAAATCATGAGTTACAAAAAGTGCTCCTAATTATTTTTGATGATATAGAAGGCTTTGGAAGCATAAAAACAATTGAAATCCCAACATCAGGGCTATCACTGCCCTACCCTTTTTCTTAAAAAAACCTCCATCTTCTCTAAATTCTCTGTGAGGAGAAAATTCTTCACAGTTCGACGATACTTACCACTGTGTTATTTTCTTCGTACTACTTAAGTGTTCACTGTGCGTTACCCAGAGCCGTTTAAGTTAGCGTTACGGCTTGAAAGTTGAGCCGCATCCGGTTCCGGCCGCCGGTTCGCATACGAAATGTGTCCGTTAGCTCTTATTTTGCTGTTAATGCTTTTTAATGAGACAGTCCCTTATTTTTATTTTCATTAACACAGTGAATGCCGATGGGTATCACGGAACCGGAATCGGTGGCCACCTTACAAATGGTCATATAAGATAAATAATATTAGAAAAAATACTAGAAAAAAACGACTCACCCGTAGCACCTCAGTCCCGTCTGAGGTGCTACTAATCAAATTTATATATTATTAGTATTTTTTCTTATACTATTTATCTTAATATAAAAATAGCATTGAAATGCGAAAAATCTAAATTTAATAATGGTCATCTACGCAATATTACGTAAGTATTCTACGTACAAAAATATATCAAAAGATGCCAATATACGAAATATTGCGTTTAGGCAATAATAGGAAGTCAGCACTACGTACACACGACAGCATATCAAGTTATACAGTTAAATTTCAAAAACAGCTTTTATTACGTAGGGCATAAAAGCGGTCTCAAAGTCAACATGAATAGTCTGAGGTGCCGTCGTGTGTACTACAGTACATCAGAAGGTGCCAATTTACGCAATATTACGTAGCCTGAGTATCTAATTATCACCAGTTCCTCTGCAGTTTCCAGTAGCAGCGTCGATAGTGAGGGCTCTATAGGCAGGAGCGCAAGTACAGATAAATATGTAGGTTAAAATAATCAGGTTGGTACCAGTGGCGAAGGGTCCATACAAGCTGACTTCCATCGGCTTACCTTTTAAAATTCCTACCCCACCGATCCACTATTGCAGATCATAATTTCACCATAATTTCACTCCTCACCACTGTTAGGTACAGCAACGAAAATTGCTGTACACTTAATAGAACTTTGTTATAGCAACTTTCTTGACTTGATCAAAACTTTCAACACGACAAAGCACTAAGTTTTTCAGCGACTTTCGTTGCTGACCGTACCTATTGTAATTTTATTTCAGTCTTTCTACTATCATGCTCCGAAGAGAGAGTGGATGCCACCGCCGGCCATTTATAAATGAATTTTAGACTTTGACGTCACTAAAACATAATAGGGCTGTACACAGTGTTTAGTTGGCACCAAAGTCAAGGCGAAAGCGTAATTTTTCTTTTGTCTTGCACCCCTTGTCCGGCTGACAGGGGTCGCTGGATCTAACCCTAAATTAAATTAAAATTCGTCATATATTACCGTTGCGTCACTGAACATAATTCTTTCGGAAATCTCCTATTGTTAGAATCTTGTGATACCTACTTACATTTTGTATGGCGTTTGCATTGTAGGCTTACGTAAGCCTACATAATTTAATTAAAGGTTTTCATAAAAAGTTATTTCAAGGTAGCATAGAAAATTTTACGTAAGTACCTTAATTATTCATTCGTTGTTTCTTAAAATAATGTTATGATTCCGGCGAACAGTGATACCAACGTAATACCAAAATGATTAGCAATTTGAGCATAATTAACAGCTCTTCTTGTTATGTATTTGTCTAGGGTTCTATTAAAACCGAGATTTTAATCACTATATACCTATACCTACAATAAGCTCTTTGTCACTCAGAATATCTCAATGTCATGACAATTTTACGTAATCCTTCCTTGATGACCCTCGAAGCCAAAAAAATACAGGCGCTTTTCAAGATTATGAGCCTCACTCAGACAACGAGAGGCTTAAGCATTACTATGAAAAATGGCTTTATGTTCACTTTCTTAATATCATCTTTTAAAATTATGGTTTTACGACACGCGTTAACGATTCTTAAATAAATTGTGCCTTCGTGCTAGTCATTAATCATTGCTTTGTTGAGAAATGTGCATCTGCGATTTTAAATTTAAATTATTAAATATTATCATAATTTTAATAAAGTAATATCTAGTACCTAGAGCCTAGTCATTGAGGCTACGTCATTAAAGTTCGTATTCAGCTAAGTAATTTTCTAGACACTTCCGGAGTCGTTAGCTCCGGCTGTAAAGACCTAGGTATCTCCTAGTACCTACCTACTAAACATAAACAGATTCGGGCCGATGGACTCATAAACCGACAGACGTGCAGACGCACCGACTATGGCGATGATTGGCGAATGTGATGAGATGAGGTGATTTGGGTGAATTAAAGTACCTAAGCCTAATCTTATCAAGCATATTCGAATAAGTATTTTTTTTTCACAGTTAAGATACATCTCCTATAACAGGGTCACTGGAAATATGACGTATTCCTGATAAGGGGTTATAGATGAGGTCAAAACAAAATGTTTTCACCTCTCCAGCATGAAAAGGGTGCTTTTGGCGCGTAAAAGCTCGCAGTAAAATCGATTTTTGCTGCGAGAGTGAGGTAAAGTGTTTTTTTTAATTGAAAAATTATTTATTCATTAGTTATTGTTATACAAGAGACCAAAGTCAATTTGTGCTGCGCGAACTAGCAAAGTACCTAGTTGATTCTAATATAGACTACTGAGGAGGAGGCACGAGGCACAACAAAAATTTGGTCTCGTGTTAAACATATCACCTCTCCAGCGAGAAAAGTTATAACACTTCTCTAAGGTAAGAACAGTTATTTACACGTGACTTTCCGGTAAAAGCTAAATTCAGCATCAGAAACTTGTTGAATAATTAAAACGGTGGAATCCCTGTTCTTAGCAAATAAGCTAAAATGTTTCCTTACGTAAACTAAATAATCCTAATAAGACAAATAAGGTCATACGGCTAATAAGCCTGCCACTGTTTTTTTTTAAATTTCTAACACTACCTTTTGAAATAATAAAGAAAAAAGAAATAAGTAGAGTGACTAGGATGAAACTTTTATTCTTAATCAACACAGAATGTGTTCTATTCCAAAATAATAAAAAACCGGAATCGAATGAGTACTTACATAGTTCTCTCTATTGTTTTTTTTTTTGTGGCTGAAAACATACTTTTGGTAATTACTTAACTCAAAAACTAACTTTTCGAGGAAAAGTTATCTAAAAACATATTTGTTTTGACCTCATCTATAACCCCTTAGCAGGAATACATCATATTTCCAGTTAACCCTGTATATTTGAGTAACCGTAGTAGGTACGTACCTGTGTGCTTGAATCTGAGTCTTGAATTTTTTTTATTCACTGCTTTTTTACTAAAAGAACTTAAGCATTTTTCCTTGTAAGTATTTCATGAAGTCATGGTAAAATAGACATTATTAGCACATCTGTTACTACTTACTACAGTACATTTTAGGTACTCGGTACTTTCCAATCTCAGTAGATTAAAAGAAGTGATTAAACCTGAGAAACTATTCTTGGATTTAATATTTCTTAATAAGTAGGATCTGTTTCAAAACAATCGGACGAAACGAATCCAGTCCAAAGTCAATATTTGGATGCTGGTACATATTTAATTGGCCGGAAACGGAAACTACTAGGCTTTGACGCCAAATCGGCCAAATCCACAAATTCGAAGACCCTCTTTTGTGAATTTTTGATACAAATAAATTGAATCTTTGTTTCCTGTTTTTCTACTTGTTTGGAGTTTCGACTAAAGAAGGAATAATTAATTTCATTTTGGTTCGTTTCAAAAAGAATTTTGTTTTTGTGTATGAAATGTTAATAGCATTCTTTGAACTTTGTAAGTAACTGCCTCTGCCTAAAGGCAAAACCCTAAATACTGTCATGATAAAGTGCTTAGATTAATATTTGTAGCACTCTACCTACATTAAACAGAGACGTTTAAAATATTTCCGGGTGTAAATCGCGTCCAACCAAATACTAGGTACTTAATTACTTAGTCATTTACTAGTGTTTAATTTATTTTACTTGCGCAGCGTCCGAAGTGCGTATATGCTTGTAGTTTACAAACCGGTAAGATCGATCGATCGATCGGTATACGATTGACACCAAGTGGGTGGACACTGCAAAACAACTAATGTTACAATGTTAACATATAGACATTTACTCCCATTTACAACCTTATTCCATTGCTAAGGCCAACGCAATTCATTTTGTATGCTACACAGATCGTAGGCAACATGATTATATAAATTGTTATTTTCGCTATGTTGACCATGGCTAGGTTAGGTATGTCAAATTTGACAAAATGGCGAATTAAAAAATTCGTAATCAATTTGTTTGAATTGTTTGCTTGCAGCCGTCTCAATCCGGAGGTGCAAGTTATTCTTAGCACTTAGCACACGGGCGCAGGATCCTTGGGGGCGTCGAAGGCCGATCATCTTGTAACATGCGTATAGTCTGCCAGTTTCGAAAATCACTTGACAAGCATGGCACCAATATACCTAATATTGTTGTCAAATACGCCTCAGCTTTCGGCAGATTCGCCTTAGTGAAAGCCTTGAAAGTAGGGTCGCGACAGCATGAAGTCACTCGATGAGGGTCCTCCATGCGGTACCTCCTTAATTGCATCTATCCATCGGGTCGGTGATCTTCCACGGCTCTTCTTCCTTCCACGTGGCCTACGACGATGAGCTTCTCAAGGTTATCCAGTTCCCGTCTGGCCACGTCTCCGAAATACTGGAGAAGACGCTGCATGCACACAGTTGATAAGTGGGTCTTAATATCCAACTCGGACAGAATAGAAGCGTTAGTGCGGTGTTTCGTCCACGAGACTCCCAGCATCTCAAATGCATCAACCTTAGCTTGGATGCGTCAGCGTCCAGGTCTACGAAGCTTTAAGAAATATAGAGAAGAGAAGGGTCCGCATTGAGTTTAACTTTTTTTGCCTTTTTTTTGCTTAATCCTTTGTTCCTCCAGATCTTGTCTAGACGCTTTACAGCTGATTTTGGGATTTACGCTCTCCTTACTACCTCCTTTATGCAGTTTCCATCACTGGTTATGATAGAACCAAGATAGATAAACTCTCAATATTCTTTGTAAAGTGCCCGCTCTATCTATAAACATCAGCTTGGTTTTAGCACGATTTATTTTTAGACCATATTCTGCATTAAGCTCTCTACTTTTTGAAGAAGCTCGGCAAGTTCCTTTTTTCGTTAAATGGCAGATTCTGGAAACAGCAGATTCAGTTCACTTTCGTTAGTGCCAATAATGGAGATGTCACCTGCAAAGCGTAAGTTATTAATAAGGTGTCCACCAATTCTTAAACTGCCACTGTCATCCGATTCTTCAACTAGTACTCTACGCATAATGTTCGCCAACTAAATGCCAACCCTGTCTTACTCCGCGGTTGGTCCGAAAATATTCCGATTCTGCAATCTGCATAATATCTACTCCACTCTGACTCTGGACTTTCCGTCAAGGTATAATTTCTGGATAAGAAAGGTTAGATATTTTGGAATACCTACCAATATAGTCAGTTAATGTTATATTAAAATAGTTTATAACCGAGGCTTTAAAATTAACGAGGCTAAAGGTTACAGAATAAAATACAATAAAAATAATTTCAACTCAAATTATTATTGTATGTGAAGTCTAGCGCCATCTAGCAAAGACGTTTGAAATAAGTGCTTCGCTAGCATGCTACATATGCGGCGAGCAGATGGCAATCAAAATTACTCGTAGAAAGTGGTAGTAAGTAGCACCACAGAGTACACAGCACTTCATAGATGGCGTTACTCCAAACACTTAGTTTTTTAGTTTCTTATGAAATGGAAAATAATAAAAAAAAGAAAATTAACTACCTGTACATATTACATCACTAAGCATTAATTATTCACTACGTTTCAACTTACATTATCATCGTTTACACTTTTTTATTTTACTATCAATCGTGTAAAGTCTTAAGTCAACGTGTGGAATATAATCTGTGCATGCAATGTAGAGGAGGAGAGGTCTATGAATTTTATCGAGAAAAAAAGCATGTTAAACTCTATGGTTTATTTGTGTCGAAACGACGACGAGTGCTTCGCCGGTGAACAAATTATTTTCAATTATAATGTGTAAGCCCATTGTGGAGGCTGTGTCTACTCGCTTATTATAGAGTTTAGCTAAAACATTGTTATTCAATCGTCAGAAGGTTTCTATCAAGTGCCGTGTTACAAATAATGATTTGGGATGAAACGTTAGTGACGTCTCGCATTTCAACCTTGGATATTATGGTTACAAGAAAAAGTGTATTTTGAAAATATATCCAGTGTTTTCTGCTTGAAAACGTCTGTGAGATATAAGTTAACTGTGTGGTGATATTGTTCATCGTTTTAGTGTCGGTAAATCGGTGTTATGTCGGGTGGAAGAAGCATCGACAAGGAACGAAAGTCGCCGAGAGAGAGCGGCGAGGATTCGGAGGATGAAAGCGAAATCCTGGAGGAGAGTCCTTGTGGCCGCTGGCTCAAGCGTCGGGAAGAGGTGAGTCAATATCCCATAGTTTGTTGCTCAACACTAAGAGGAAAATTAGTGTGACAAAAGAACCGAAACCAGACAAAGATAGTCATCAGCTGATTCACAAGGTTAGCTGTTATTAAAAACAAATAAAACTCAGTTTAAGCTTGTATCATGTTTGTTCTACTAAGAATAAATGTGTATGTCATACAATATCTAGATTCAATTACTCTGAGGTAGTTTTGAAAATATTTAGCTTTGGGTATGTATACTTACTAAAAACTAATTTTGAAATTCACTGAATAAATGGCAGTGACTGTGGTAATTTTATAAAACTCTTCCTTTTTTAAAGTAAAAATCTTCTAAAGGTCATCAAATGCCAGCCATATAATCGGTTTGTTTTACTTTTTTCTATAAACTTAAAGCTTTTCACTACTCACTTTAAAAAACTGTTAAGTTTTAATAGTCTACCTGTAATAAAAATACTGTTTTTCAACTGTTATTATTGTTTCCTACCTGTAAGGTGTAAACAGCGTTGCCAGAAGATTACTTAAGTAACCTTTTAGGTGATTTTTCACTCCGGCAGGTTACTTCTAGGTTACTAAGCTACACAAAAGGTGACATTTAGGTGATTTTTTTAGAATCCGCGTGAAACGGAATGCTCTATCCAATTTTCTTGCAACCACAAACTTGGGAAGTGTAGGTACTAATAAAATAACTACACACTAGTAATTTGTTTGAGTCGCTCGCTTTCGTTGCCTGGTTTTATGTTAACAAACTATTAAATTACCCATATTTCTGTAAGTTAATTTAACCAGCCTCTTTTTCTGTGCCCTCTTTATACCTTACTACTAGAAAAAATACAAATGGTTACTTTTCCTACAAAAAGGTTACTTTTTGTCCATTTCTTTTCACTTTTGACCAGACCTTGCTGGCAACCCTGGGTGTGAATTTCACTAGTTGTAATAAAATTATTATTAAAGGTCTAGGATAAAACTAAAAATTTTCCTCTGCATCAGTTTTATAGAAACTATTAAGCATAATTTATTTGAAAATTCAAAAACTGTGCATACTAGAAAACTTGTAATGTTTCTTCTAAAATACTGTAATAAACTCAGAAACGAGGCCAGACTGAAATGCTGTAAATATTGGAAGTTCTTCTCATTTTGTGATTTAAACCCTTCCTACTTGCATTTTGATTAAGGCTTACACTAACTAAAGTGACAAAAAACTGTTACCTACTTTGCTACACAAGTTTTTTTGAAAGATAAACTAATTTTTGTTTTGTATTGTTTCGAATAATATAGAAATAGTTTACAATCATTGTCCATGTTTTGGAATCAGACAGTGTAGAACCATCAAGTATGCTTACTTAGATATTTAATATAAAAGTCTATCCATAGTGAAATCTTGGTTGCCCGCACTTACTTTGTGTTTGCTCTTGAATGATGATGATAATTGCAGAAAAAAATGCAACAAATACATCAACTAGGTACATACCTACCTACATAATTCTATATTTTTAAGTTCTATATTTGATTGAAGTTGAAATTGTAAAATGCATTGTTAACTGTTTCAACTAGACTAACCTGGAACGCTAAACATATTTTCTATCTATAGAACCTAGTAGGCTAAACCCTAGTAGGAGAACCTAGAAACGGTCAGATGATGAAGAAGGAGAAGAATAAATATGAACCATAACACCAATAAGTGTTACTAGATGAGAATAAAAATTCGCATCGAGTCACACTGTTACTCATTGCGAATTTTTTTCTCAACCATTCACAGTGTGACACAATTCAGTGTGACTTGTTGCGAATAAAGGGATTTTTCTAGTAGGTATTAATTTATCTAAAGAATATCCCATTGTTTCAATTAAGTTTTAACATGTTAAGCATAGTTTGTGCATGATAAATGGCTTGAGGAATCGACTTTCACTTGGTGGTAAGCTCAAGGCGATTAACTAGACCAGAATCAGATGAGACTTGCTATCCCTTTCTTAGCAATCTCCATTATAGGCGTCGTGTGGCCAATCCAATAGGCTTACAAGGCTAGGCTAATTACGCCTAAGCAGTTTCGCTAAGCCCCCGACTTTCCCTGCGACTCGCCGGTCAATGACCGCACGAGATTCGAATCTTGCGTAACAAAAATGACTGTCGCTTTCTAGGCCTAGGTTTTGGACCACCGATGGCAAATTATGTTCTATGAGGAAAATAATCATGCAAAACGGAAGTATAGAATAATTTTATTCACTGTGACCATGTTTTATGATAGGTAGGTATCATGGTTAAATCCGTTTTGTTGTCATGGTGGAACACTCACCGCATTTAGATTCCGCAATTATGGATGAAATGAAGTTAAGAGGTACAAGCTAGTGATGTATCTAGTGCTATAGTATGACTGTGTAACGCGATATTCGAATGATAACTCAAAGTAAAAAAGTTAAACACACGGTGAGTCATACGAAATGCGAAAATAGTGCGGTGAATGTGGTCTCGCTCAGCTCGATAGCATCCGATGCATCTCCGCGATTTAAAATGGCGATGCGCTAAAATTGTTCTGCCGACAAGACGATAGCGTGACGTCATGTGATTTCGTTAACACTAGTACGACACGATAATAGAAGAAAAATTACAAAGCCTACGAAACAATGAGATTCTGAATGCGCTAAACGTTATTTTTAAAAATCATTTTCTTGGTATTTGGCCCGCGTTCGGTATTGCACTGCACGAAACAATCTGCGAATTGAATGAAGCTAATGCTGAATTCATGGAAGCTTAGCTCGAAGTAAGCACCCACCACCGATTGAGCTCAATGGCAAACGCTGACGAAGTTAAATAATTCCATTCCTTTGCAAATGTATAAGAAGTAACAATGTTCTTATCTCAACTCGAACAATGTCTTTTTGTGGAACAATCAAAAAACCTTCTTTGTATAAAATTCCGACCCAAGACCATATTCTGTGCCAAAACCATTCTATAGCACAGAATATATAATAGCACTAACCTATAGGCCGATCATTAGGCGTTACGTGTGTTTGTGTCACGTCACGAATGAGATGCCGGCAATAAGTGGATTCCATTTCTCGTTCTAGGTATTTCGCGCTGGACTCGGCATTCGATTTGTGAATTCGCAAAACATGATCATAATATTGAATGAATCCATCGAATACCTATTTATGACCTTGTGGTTAAAATAAACGAAATGTTCAAGACTTATATTGTTGAGAAGATTTGAATCAAAACTGGTTTACCTAAGCAATCAGTTGTTTATTGATTTAAACTACCACTCCGCAGATTTATAACCACTGTAAACTATGGATTTCCGAACAATATGACAAGAATAATGCTAACTTAGCCTAGATGTCTTGGCCCTTTCACCCCATACAAATTTTAGTAAAGTAACGTCAAGTTAAAAAAACGCACAACAAAGTGGAGTGACTGTTAACCGATATTCCTAGATTCTATTCCCGTCTGACCTCGCGACTGTAAGGTCATCGTTTCCGTCAGCAAATTTTGACCTAGGCGCGTCCAGGGTTGAGTTAATTAGTGTTAAGTGCAACTCTATGCGTAAAATCGCTCAACTATTGTTCAGTGAAACAGAAGATTTAATTTTTAACGGCATCGATCCTTTCTAAGATAAGCTCGAGCGTTCATCGACACTAGAACCCACTCATTGAGTCATTCATCATCATAAAATTATTATCTGTCTCTTTTTTTACTATCATTTTTTATCCGCAACTGTCTATCGATATTATGATGCGGCCATTTGTAGTGTATTCTAAAGGCGTAGAGTCCAAAATTTCAACTTTCGAATACGTCAGTAATTGTTACCGTTAGCACACTTTCATTCGAAGGTCAGTGACATAGTTATGAAGCTCTATGGGACGTTTTTTTGTTAGTTTTTTGTACGAAAGTGAAAATACTCCACATACACGATGCAGACTCGCTGGAAGAAAGTTTAATAGTGGTTTTTGCGATGGCATGGCTGTACAAGTTTTGCAGCAGAGAAAGCTTTTCCATATATGGATTTGAAGACTTTACCATCAAGTGCACGTTATCGATAAGTCTGAAGCTTTAAACAACATTTCTCTGATAGTTTCCGAGGAATTGTACAAGAATTTTGTAGGAAATACAGTTTATTTAAAATCCAGCGTCTGTCCAGGGAAGTCCAACCAAACTCCTCTGAAATTATTTTTACATGATGCTATCGATGCAAAAAGCAATTCTACAATCGAATGCAGTGTAAAAAAACTATCGATCTATAATTCCATAAATCATGATCGAAGATTATAACATTTAAACTTTCACTTACTTATTGACTTACTTAATGATATACTCCGATTTTTAGAACCGATAGTATTGGCTTTGTGTTACAACTTTGTACGAAAAAAGTCAAAAGGAATTAGGGATCCACTACAATGTTATGATACAATTTAAAGCTTATCAGCTATTAGGCAAGCAAACAGAGATCCCTCAGCCTCACCTCACATGGAATAAGACTTGTGGGATTTTCATAGCACCCTCATATGGAAACCTTACGGCCACATTAATACCCCATTTAGGTACGGTAATACCGGGCTTATGAATAAATTTGAATGAATAAAGTTGTTTATTTCAACCTGTTTCTTATGCGTTCAATACTTTTGCGTTCAAAGCTTATTCTTGATCTGATGGACGTGGTTTGCTTAAATTACTCAGATCGGTTACAATTTAGTATTTTTATAAAATTTTATGTAGTCACAAATCTATAAATGAATGAATAGAGATATAGGTAGCTAAGATAAACCCAAGCCACGTATTTTGTTTCCTAAAGGAAAAACCAAAAAATATATATAAAATTTCAGCACATCAATGTCAAGAAACATAATACGACTTTGTTTATCGTCCAGAAATGAAAGAACCACTCAAATATTTGTATGGCTGGAGGTAGACACCGAGCCTGCGTCTAGATGTCTAGAAATTTCCAATTTGCTTTATGTCAGCCAGGGAACGCAGCGGTGGCCTAGATGCCGATAATGGATGCCAGCTGCCATTTTCTCGTTTGTACCCGGTCTCTTTTTATTGGTCGTCCTGCCGATGTCGACCATTACCAGAGCACTAAAAGTACTGGATGTTTTTCAAATGAGGTGGAACAGAAAGCTGTTTGATGTAAAAGATTCGAATGTGTCATGTTTCAAAGGCTAGAAAGAAAATAATAGTAATAATAAATAAGAAGCAGATTCTAAAGTAAACATAAATATCGAAAAAGAAATCTCGCATTACGATTTGACTGAAATAAACGAGCAATTATCAAAAATAAGTCTCGCATTCGTGTTGGAACCTGATTGTTCCTTGGAAGCCAGGGCGTATCGGTTGGCACGCCATTTAATTATGTCGATTAACTCCGCACTTTGTAACATGACTATTTGGTTTTCTCATTATGGTTTTAAATGGACTCAAGTTATAGAAAATTATTGCGACATAAGAAAGTAAACTTAACTTTCAAAAGAAATTATATGACTTTTACGTTCACTTTGTAAAGTTTTCAAAGTATGATTGCGCACGACTTTGTCTGACTTTGATTACGGACAAGAAAGACCTAGCCTATTACCGATTTTATTTATATTTCCCACATAAAACGATATTACTTTTATACTTGATATCTTTTAAATTCTTCACATCTATAGCGTTTGGGAAAGTAGGTATTGTATGAACTTAGTCTACTTTTATAGTACAAGAGATCACGTGAAGGGTCGAGGAAAGTGTTTGAACTAAAACGTGACCTTTCAAGTAATTGGTTAGCTAAACTCACTCGTCCTCCCTGTCCCAGTCCTGTAATCATTCACCTGTGCCTTGGAATTAAATGCTTCTTCTCTTACGGATATTATAGTATGTTCTTTAGTTGTTTTTTCGAATTAAAATGTTTCAGCATTAGTTCCTTTTTCCAATGCTTTTATTATTTATTATGACGTTTGAATTTTTGTTTCCTTAGCTTTCTAAATCGCAGCAGCGACATAAACATCTAGCTCATTTTTTTTAAATAATAGATCTTGCTTTTCATTCTGTTGATGGATAGGTAATGTAACAGCAACCTTGTAGGTAGAACTAGAAATTGAACAAACGTTTAACGCATCTGTTTTAGTCGGCCGTGACGGCGAGGCCAGACGGCCGGTAGACGGGAGAAAGGTAGTGAGTCAAGCTGGGTGCAATGATCTGAGGTCGATTCCGCGTTACGTGACTGCTTATAAAAAATAATAAAAGTTACGCTACATGATGGACGTAATAGAAAATAAAGGTTTGTTAGAGAGGTTCAAAAAAACTGCTCTTATACTAAAATCCACAATATGAAAAAGGCTTGTTAAAGAATCGCAACGGCACATTATTTATACAGCCTTTGCTGTCTACAAATGTAATAGAATGACACAACATCGCCATTTCCGAGAAAAGTATTCTTGGTATAACACAACTGGGTGCTAATAAGGTCGTGTCGTGGTCACTCTTGGTAGAAGATCAGCGGCTGGAATGTGGTTGCGCTCCGTGAGGGTACGCGGTGGGTGGCGCAATCAGCGACCGGCGGCGCATCGGTTCTAGCACGGTAAAGATACCATTGCCGTGATTCTAATCTAGCTAGATGAAACTAATATACCTACTGTGCTATGCTAGATAGATCGATAGAGTGGCATTGAATGCAACCAATGGCCCGTGACAACATCGAACCACTCACCGGATCAGCTAAATGCCAGATCATTGCAAACTACTATACCTAAGTTTAATAGGTCACAACAACACAAGAGAACTGCGACTGTATTCCCAATTACCATAACATTAACATAAGTATCATTGAAATAGTCAAAGTAACAAAAACTAACATACGTCCAAGCTATCCCCGTCAGTTTCTGTTATTTTTATCTTGGCATCATCAGTAACTGCAACTTTCCATGAATGGATCTAAGAAATCTGATTTGAAACGGATTCATTTTCTTTTATTTATTGGTAGAAAAAAGCAATCCGATCGAAGATGCTTGTTGTTACGGTAATAAAGGTCAGATTTAAAATCCCCTCGAAGAAGTTTTGCAACGGGTGTATGTCGTCGACGGGCCATATTGCAGGTCAAGTTGAAGGCGACAATAAATTCGGCCGGCAGTTGCAACACAAATTGCCGCGTAGGACGAGCGAGTTCGCCTTTATGTGCGGGGTCTCGTTCCTCGCAACTCCCCTGTTATACGATCGCAATCCAATGTAATCTTCGTAGTAAAATCTACTCGACCAGCCATGAAGTTTCAGGCGAAACAAGTTTGGCGCCGAGATGTGTGAAAATTAAATTGTTGCATGCACATTTCTGCGCTCATTTATTTGGCTTATCAACTCTGCCTATCTACGTAATCGTCTTCATAATGGAGTACACCCTAATAATAGCGTTGGATCTTTTGACCAGAAATGCCACTGGTGCGTTCAAGTGTTGTATGTGTAATTCCAGTTAATCGCCATAAATTACGAGGCGCTTCTTGTAACGGGTTATTAGGATCGGGAGTTGCGCAACAAAATACCCTAGAACGGCTCATACTTAGGACCTCTTCATTAGCCTCCACAGATCTCCCGCCGACTCTTGAGTGGCATTGCATAACTACATTATACAACTGTGATGTCTTAAATGGCAATCATTGACATTAGATGTGTTTTATACCGTTGATAAAACAGCAATCATCGGTTACGTGAGCGTCGAATAGTCCAATTTAGTTTTATGTTGCTCCGAAATTATTTATGATTCTGCGAACGAGCCGTGCAAGAGAGTAGCAAAAGTTTTGTTGTATATTTTGCAGCGTAGTGATTTATATGACGTGTGCCGATTTGCAATTAAACGGCTAAATATAGCTTTCCCATGTATCTTATTGCGATGAGTCAAAGTTCCAGTTGGTATTATCTGAACTGGCGCGCCCACCACTATTGTTCGATTTCGTTCGGTTTCAGATTCTATGCCCGACTGTTATTGGTATTTATCAATAGAATGCTCAGTTTCTAAGAACTATAAATAGATTGCATGACAGTTTAGTAAATTACTATGAGATAGGAATGTTTTTAGAGAAGCTCGAAACTAGCTCAGCTTAGCGCATCTTACAGCATAGGGCGATTACGGGTTTAGCAAAGTAACTATCATTCGATGGGTGACCAAAAATTTATTTTCTAGAGCTGCTTCGGAATTCAGAATGACGTAAAGCCGTTGATTCCACCATTCCACCTGTATTTGCAATCGCTAACACCCTCAAATTTTTGGGGTCCAAGGGTTGGATTGGAGGGTGTTCAATGATGATCAATGTACTTAGTAGGTGATAGCGTATAGCTTCTTTGACATTCACAAGTGCTTTGAGTTTTAGTTAATTGGCCCTTGCTTGTTATCCATTCTTATGGAAGGAGTAGGAATATTAAAAAACGGCTTAATTAAATCCTGATTACCAAGTTGTTGTAAATTAATATTACTTTATAAGTAGTGACATACACAGTTGCAAATGTAAGTCGCGGAACGCTCCAGTATAATTTACTGGACGTAAAATGCCGAGTGATTTGTAGTTCGCTCGAGAGGGTTATTTATATCGCACCTTGCTGCTGGCTGGTCTCATGTAGGCTTTTGACGAGTTTGCGATACCTACTTCGCAGATGGCAAGACGGCTCCTGAAACTTTCCGGGCCGATCTCTTTAGCATAACTTGAGAGGTTCCTATATTAATTTGAATATTAAGATGTTACTTTTAGTTTTTAGGGTTCCGTACCCAAAGGGTAAAACGGGACCCTATTACTAAGACTCCGCTGTCCGTCTGTGTCTGTCCGTCTGTCACAAGGCTGTATCTCGTGAACCGTGATATTTAGACATTTAAAATTTTCACAGATGTATTTCTGTTGCCGCACAGCAACAAATACTAAAAAAACAGAATAAAATAAATATTTAAGGGGGCTCCCATACAACTAACGTGATTTTTTGCTCGATATTGATAACGGCAACAGGTAGACGCTTGAAATATTCACAGAATATTTAGTTATATATTCACTTTAAAAGTAAATAGGTAATTAAATTAAAATAAAACAAATATTTAAGGGGCGCTCCCATACAACACGTTTTTTTGCCGTTTTTATAGATAATAGTACGGAACCCTTCGTGCGCGAGTGCGACTCGCACTTAGCTGATTTTTTGCTTATCTTTTGCCTAAAGGGTAGAAAAGTTAAGTTTATTTTATATCACACACATTACTCGTACAAACTCAAATTATCTCTTGTGTAATAAAAACTAACATAAAAATATTCTACAAATTCCAAACTTTAGCATTTACCTCATGAAGTAAATTTTAGGAGAAAATTGCTCGTTTTGATGATTTGAAAATTGAGATTCGGTCTGAATAAAAAAGTTAAGCTTGGTAATAAGCTTCGCATTCATTATGAGTCTTGAGGTGTAGAAAACATTGTAGGTATATTTTAGGGTGCAAAATGTTAAAAAGGAACCCTTATGGTGCAACTCAGTCTGTCTGTTTGTCACAGCTGGATATCTCGTGAACTACTTGCTATCTACTTGACATTCGGAATAGTTTTAGATAACGTTTGCCCAACTATTTTGCAAATAAGAGAGAAATAAAATTATTTATAGTTTTTTTTGCAATAGGGACTGAAAGGGGGTCTTAAAAATTCGAAGTGGGACTACTAGGGCATATGGGGTATCATATTAAAGAGCGCTGCTTGCACATTCTAGCAGCCTAGTTTTCGAATTTTGTTGAAAAATATAAAAAAATACCGTTCCCCCCCTTATCTCCGAAGTTTGCATAGAGAAAAATCTGAAATTATTTTATGTGATAGAAGTTTATGTAAAGATTACAGGAAAAATTAAACGATGTCTCTAAATAGTAAACTTTTTCAGAATGATGTTACGGAACCGTCGCCGTCGGTGCGCGAGTCCGACTCGTTCTTCACCGTTTTTTTTCTCATCAAAATATTTATGAGTGCCCAAAGAAAAGCTTATATATTTTTGTCTGGGTGGTAATCAAAAATAATATATCTGATAGATTATTAATTCCTGCATGAAGGTACTGAAGACAAGGTCAGTTACAGTAACAATTTAATGAAAATCGGATGGTTACTGAATCTTTTGCCTCATCAGTGAGGATGACTGCACAGTGTACGTAGTATTTGTTGTATGGTCTGTGGCATAGTATTACATTATCTATCTAGTTTATATACTATAGTAATAGTATAGCTTGTGGTGTATCATATACCTATCGTAATTCACCAGTAGCCCCCACTCATAAGATCGAATCACAGTTCACATCGTCGATTCGTAACTGTAATATATTTCTTAGTATTTGTTATAAATAGGTCAATCTTGCCAAATAATTTCCTCGGTGAGATTTGGTCTATTAGGTATAGGTCCTAATTTATTCTTAAATTTTGAATATTTTCAAACGCATTTTGTAAGTAAATCAATTTAAAGAACTAAGTAGTAGAAATAAACTTAGTAAAGTAGGAAACTGATGTGTGTATTTCTATGTTCTCTGCTTTTGATATCTCAAAAACTCATTCCAAAACAATGAGGACTGAGTCACAAACAAAACACTTTTTACGGATTACAGCGCGTTTCAGGTGTTATTTTAGAATTATTTAGTTTGGCTTTAGGGCTTGTACACAAAACTGCAATGCGAAGTCGCATCGCAAAAACCTACGAGCCCGCACGACGCGTCGCAAGAGCTTGCGAATTGATTCGCATCGCGCATTCCTGCGATATTACATGAGATTACGATGACGTGGAAGGGAGACGCCTTGCCGCACGAAATCGCATCGCAGCAATTCGTATTGCAATTTGCTGCGTTGCGAATTCGCATCGCGATGCATCGCAGTTTTGTGTATTTTATTTTATTTTATTTAGGTTCACCAGTGATTTACTTATCGACACTTTCGTTTCAACACTTTTCCAGAGGCCGTGGTCACGGGATAACTAAACTAAAACAAAAAGGCTGCTGATAATTTTATAAAATTACCCGCTCGGAACTCGGAACTTTATTAAAATGCATTAATTAAATTATTTTATAGCTGCGTTTGAATTTAAATAGGTATTATATTAGATATTGTTTTGGAATAAATTTCATAGTTTGTAACAATGATGTCTTAACCCATGTTAGTAATTTAAATAAAAACAAAAAAAACAACAAAGAAAAATTACAACAAAGATTATTACTGAATTAAATTGATTAAAGTTACTTAAAAAGCAAGACTAAGCTACTGAATCTACCACCACTTCACAAATAGGAGGCTTCATCGAGAATTTCCATTACATTATCTATTAATTCCACTATTCTGTTCACGTGTGATAATTAGCATTTTTCGACGGATACCGAGGGCGACGCTAGCGCGAGTGGTGAATCATCCGTGTACAGCCGTGGGTGACTCATTCGATTCACCGTCCTGTTGTCAGATACGCACCTCCTTATGAAGGACAAAGGCTTTGGTGGAATTCAAACAAGTATCATAGATCCTCCACATGCACAGGCCCGGCCTGCAGGATCGTACGGTGAGACGCGGACTTCCGGCCAAATCTCAAGTGTGGGGGCCAGGCCGGGTCTGTGCATGTGGAGGGCCCATAAAGTAAATGACGCTGTCTCTTTAAGTCTTCTTCTGGACTAGTTCCGCTACAGTGCATGCACGCTTGTTGAATCCAATCTATATAACGCGATATATATCGAAACACGGTATATATCGCGTCATATAGCATTTTGTCGACACAACTGACAAAATATATAGTCTTTTAACAGTTAAACGTGATAAATCGCTATATCATATCGCGTTTTGGTAGTCATGCTAGGGAGATGGATAAAAGCTTAACTTTTATTGAAATAGTTGCGTTATAGGATTGCTAAATATTGTTTCTCTATAATAAATAACATCATTTATTTATAGAAACCGCAAGTATTTTGAACATCCATTTAAATTTAGCATCAATTACAACTTTCAGAGCATATACGATTTGTTGCAAGTAAAATTAAGTGCTCCTATCTATCAAATAAACGGAGACCACCCGGTGGGCGGATCACCGCGGATCTGTCGGTGCGTGTAAATAATAAATCGCTTATTGGCGCTTTGCCAGTCACCGAAAGCGCGTTCAGATATTGAAGGGGTATCGAAGAGTTTTTGCTGCTTTTCGTCTTACGCTAACGTGTTTTTTTTTTGCTGCGCAGAAGCGTGTCGACGCGCAAAAACATACTGATTAGGCGTTGGCGGGGCGCACTGGCGCAGGCGCCCGCGCGCCGTAGCACCAGTCAATGTTGATACAGTACCTTGATTCTGGCACAAACAGTGAATTTTTTACAATAAAACCTTCGAAAATGAGGTTTAAAAACAGCTCCACAAATCAAGAAATAATATGCAAATCTGCATTATTGTTAATAAGGTTAAAAAAGTTTAAAAAAAAGTAAAACCTGAAGTTTTTTTGCCTGCCTTTTTATGGTAATCCTTGACCATAGTTAGATACCTACCTACTTACATTGTTTTTGAGTGTCGCAAACCTACAACTATATTTAATCACAGAATATATAATAGTACTAAACATAGTATAGTTCCAATTTGGTTTTGAATTAGTTTCTTTGTGTATCTTCAAAGTCCAAGGCACAGAATGAATACACAATAGTACAATCCAAGGTCATTAATACTATATCATCCTTGAAGTATCTTATTTCAAACAAAAAAAGAATCATCTAAATCGGCCCATAAACATAGAAGGAATACTCGGCTCGATTATCCATAAAAAAATTGTAGGTTACGAAAATTACAGTATTTTACCCTGAAAACTACTAAACTAATTTCAAAACTTTTAAATTTTGAGATTTAAGCATTCACAATGCTATTTTATATAATACCAAATTAGCATTGGACCGGATATCCAAAGGTCGCGGGTTCGATTCCCGTCCGAGAACATGATCTGGTGCGAGTCGTATTTTTTCTAGTATATTATTTGGTATTATATAATTTCAAAACTTCAAAAAATGAAGAATGGCACAATCTGGAAGTATGTTCTTTGAAATAAAAAATCAATCATAATCGATCTATAAATGACGGACTGAGGTAACAAAACAGACATTAAAAAAAACAACCGAATTGATAACCTCCTCCTTCTTTTTTTTGAAGTCGGTTGAAAACACTTTCAATTATGGAATTTAATTATTGCAATTATCTAGTCCCAAGTGAGTCTCCGAAGATGCTGTTTTAGACCCATTCCATTTCATCACATTCAAATAAAAAGCAATCTGAACATTGACAACAGTCGAGTTATTAATATGCCAGTTTTGTCTGGCTGGCATTACTATCTAATCACTCACAGTCAGTCAGTCAGGTCAACGTTGAAAACCGATCTTCTCTATATTGGCTTAGGTCCGGGTTGTTTTTGTTTTCACAACTGCTACTCTACTTTTATCAAAGAATACACAGTCACGGTTTACCGTGACATAGTCGTAGCTCAGGATTTTCGAGCTTAGTTTGATTGTTGTTGATTCGTTCTGAGTTCCTGACAATGATTTTTAATCGACTTCAAAAATTGAAAAGGAAGAGGTTATCTGTTCGTCGCGTATATTTTTTTTATGTATACACTGTACGTACACTGATTACTCAAAGTATGTGTACTGATTACTTGAAGTCGGCTGTAAGGTTTGTTCCCCAGATAGACATTTTTTTTTAAATTATGAAATCGGTTCATTTTCATGTTTCAATTTGGTTTAATTACTTCAATAGACGTTTTTTTAATCAATAGATTTGAACATTATTTTTCACTTTCTTTTTGTGTCATTCCTAATGGCGTATAAAATTCGCAATTCGCACCCTATAACAAATACACTAAGTTAGAATTATTCGCTACGCGATTCAAATTCACTTTATCGAACCATTAACTTATGCTTTTTTAACCTCAATTACCTTATGTATACAACTGGATCTATATTTGTTTTTTGACAAACCATTTAACGTCAACTATGTGTTACTGTGGTTGCACTCGTGAATAACGCCAATGAATCCATACCATTTGATGTATTGCTCATCAAATGTAACGTTTTGTTCTAAGGTAAGGTTTTCTTACGACGTGGCGTGGCGAGTGTCAGTCAAATGTGGGGGGCACTCACAAAATTGATTCAATGCTTGTACGCTTAACGCAATACGTAGCTAATTCATGGTTAATTCTGTATACTGTTTGATAAAATTTCTAGAAGAGAAAAAGCTGCTTGGATTTGGTTTTACCGGTGTTTATCTCTTTTTAAGTTAAGTGCAGTGTATGTATGTTATAGTTATCTAGCGGCAGCAACTTTTGTCTAATAAGTGTCAAGTCTAGCTGTCTCAATAGCCATTTCTGCTGAAGGAGACTTTTTTCATAAATGATACCTCGTCTCTCAGTCTATTGTATGAAAAATATCGATTCTCATCGTTCGCAGCCGTCCCAGCTCAGTCGCGTCACGCGTCGTGTTTACACCGTGGTGGAACACTGTTGGTGACAAATGGAACGCGTCAGTCGGCACGGTAATAATCTGGTACGTGACTCTGGCCGCGTCGTACGTCGTCCCTTTTGTACCCTAATGAACGCCCGGAGGGTAGGCCCGTTTTTTCTGGTCAGCTGATAGTTTTTGAGACGTGCGAACTGTTTATGTTGATTTCAACTAATGACATCAGAAATCAATCGACCATTTTTACGACGTCACAAACTGGTATCGATGATTCAATTGATTACCTGTGGAGCGTCCAATGGTCAATTTACATCAACTGAACCAATGGAAATTGCCATTAACAAAACGAAACGGCTTGTAAACGCAACAACGAATTCTCAATAAAAGATGCATAATTCATTCTTTACCTAGAACTACTAGCAATGTTGGTGCTTCTCGCACAATAGTTTGCGCTATCCACAAGCATACACTGTTTTAGTCAGTCAGACAATACTGCTTTTAAAAGCATTTAGATGATTAAAAGGCAAACAATAATTTTAAGTGCCTACTCAATAACCAATCTACTTAACCTCCATTAATAATTCTTTGTTTTATTAGGAGTAAAGTTATAGTTATCAACCGAAAAACAATTTATGGATTGAGCATATTGCTTCAAGTTCATGGTAGGTATACGGTATCGAATGGGCGCATCAATAGATTTGTAACGAACAATGTGTTGGAGAAACGTTTTGTATTGAAAGTGACTGATTTATGACCACCAAATAAATCTTGGCCACCGCTAATTGAAACGGGCGAACGAAACCTATTGTGGCCGAGGATGTGATGTTGGACTGAAAATTGTCGACCCTCTCCATCTTTCTCGGGAAATATTAAGTATCTTTAAGAAGAAGAAATGAAATACTTTATCATACCAAGCGTTCACATCGACACGAAAGAAGAAATCTCGTTTTATTACTTTCATGTTTATAATAATAATAAACATTTATTTCGGACATAAAAATCCATACAAACTGTTACATGAGAATCATATTATTCTAGTGTTAGTAATTTTTAGCGACAAAAAACAAATTATAATTTGACCACCGATGCGGTTCCTGTGTTATAGATAATCATAGCTAGTGACAGGGGCAGGAATCTGCAGCCAGAGGCGGCGCAGCAGTGGGGCAGTCCCACCGGTTAGCCATCGTGCTCGGGATTCTGTTCGAGCTTGCTATCTTTTCTTTTCGTACTGTGTAAATTGCTTTCGCACGATAAGTGCGCAAGCGCAACCCTTAGCGGTTTAAACATAAAACAAACCGCGTCAGAACTAAAAACAAATGGCACCTATTACTAATTCATTGATTGGTTACTAAGCGTTTTATGATTACATTACGTAGTGCATGTTGCCCACGTCATTCGAAACCGTAACTAAGCAATTGCTTTCAATTTGCACTCCCTTGGGGATGTACGTCACTGTCACTGGCGATAAGATAACAAATAACTTGCGATAAGTTATGCAACGCATTGTTTGGAGTGCAGATTGCAAAGAAGCATTATGTATGTACGTACGACTGATGGCGTTTGATGATGCTCGTGTGATTGAATCGATGGGGATAGGTTACAGCGCTGGAGCATCGTGAATATCGTGTTGCATAACATCATTTCTGTCTCCAAGCATAACATAGACATAGACAAACAGACCAAGTACTAATTTACGGTCCATAGATTTCTCTTCGTTTTCATTTTTCTCGTCGTACCTACAAATTGTAGTGTTTCTCTGCTTTTCCGTCAAATTTGACGCATTAGACGGTTGTTTAAAGTTTAACACTACAGTGTTTTACAAATCAGGTCAGAATACTAAAATCTAAACATTCGGAAATTTCCTTTTAAATAATCAATTTGAATTATTCTGCCTCGTATAACTCTGCTGATAATCGTTTTATTAGGCTAATATTAGAAAGTTGCGTTCTAGGTGAACGTGTCTTTCGTGACATAAGTTTGAACTTTAAAGTTATGTTATACTTACGACAAGTTTCGTCATTCTAAAGTTGATAGACTACAAATGTCAATCGATTTTCAGTGAACTTAAACCTGAGGTGAATAATAAAAATAACATAAACATAATTATGCAATATTGTTGACACGTTGTACTAAGTAAAGACATAAAACAAAACACTCTGATTTTTTGGGCAGTTGTGTAATAAGGCCGTGTCAGTACGGAACTGCATTTTGCGATTGCAAATATGTAAATACGAATTACAGGTGTCCATGCGATTCAGCGAAACGATGACTGACCTTTGAGCCCATGAAACATTCTGCATGTTTATCTACTACTTTAAGAGAAAAGATACAGATGTTGGATTTTCTCTTTTTTGTCGGAGAGAAAACTAACCAAATGATACTTATCCTTCAGTTCCTTTTATAGAAAAAAACTTGAGAAAACAATCCGTTTCAGTGTATAGGCTTTTAATATAATTATTTGTTAAGTTATATTATGCGACAAATTAGAGTTAGGGTCTCCACATGACCATTGTGATGTGATTGTGTCGCATGGCGGCGGTGGCACAATGGAGCCATGAAGTTGCGCCCGTATGACTTGACTCTTTTGGCTAATTTTCCCACGGACTGAACAATATCGGACGAACTCAGGGCTGCCGGCTGAGGGAAATGCCGACGTTATTATGTTGCTAAAATATAAAATTGCAAACCACGATTCCCGTAACTCTTCAGCGGAAACCATAAATAGTTCAATGTTGATTTCATAAATTTTTCGGTAATAAAATAATCGAATGAAACTTCTGAGAGAGATCCCATTAATTAAACGATGCAGTTAACAATTTTATATTAAGTTTTTCATTAGTTCTGCTTGAGTTTGTTGTAAAAGTAAACAAAGCTAATGAGTGTAAGTGTAAGTAATACATTACGATAATTGTAACACTTATATTATTAGTTTAGACGGAATGATAAAACCAAATGTGTAGACGTACGTAGGATGTTTAATTATAGCATTGTATAGTAAGGAATACTTATAGAATTTAGTATATATTATAATTAGCATAGAAAAGATGGCATGGTACCTAACCTACTGTCGATAAATCTGATTCTCCATAAAATATGATAGGTCAACGTAGATTGTAAAATAGTTTTATTTGAATTATTTTTGACACCCCTACCGCGTGGGTATTATTCAAAACAAGTGTTTTTACACGACTGCCCAAAAAACATAGTGTAATGTGTTCAGGGTTCATGTATGTTTATGGGTATGTGAGTTTCTTTATTTGATTTTATATCATTAGAATTGTCATCCCGAACTACACTCGCTATATTTTTCGCAAACGGGCAGTCGTGTTTTTAATATTTAAAAATATATATTTTACGTTTGATATTGTTTTTAATATTTTAAAATTTATATTTACATTGTGATAGGTATTTGATATTGCAATTGCGCGTAATTGCGCTCAGAATAAAAAACCACAGCTCCGGTTACAGTACTTACATGTGTAATAAATTTATATTTTTTAATAAAATTTGAAGTAACGTTAGTTTTATCATTCCCCGACATATTGAATATTAATCGAAGTTCTTCTCAACCAATTAGTAACTTAAACCACGAAACTATCACGAATTGAATATTCGAAATAAAGAAATGTATTCTATACTAAAATGCTAAAATCTCAAATTAAAAAAACATTGATGTATTCTGTTTGATGTTAATTTTGTGCCTACTTCTAAAATTATGAGATTGTCTGAGAAATAATTGTTTAGAAATGTTTGAATGACATTTAACAATGTTTGCACCAAAACCTAGTTATACCGCACTTTACGGTTGCTTGTGATTAAAATGGAATATTATTTTATCATTTGTGGTTTTACTTTAAAACAAACCATTACAAACAACGATTTGATAAATAATTACTTGATTGATAAACTGTTGATGTAATAATGGAAATATTTTTTTACACTATTATTTTTCTCTAGTCTTACCTAATACTATGTATTTGTAGAAGCAATCACTTTTCTTAGAGGCCTTTAAGGTATTAGTTAGGCTTATCCCTGCTTAAAGCAGTAAGGGAATTATTATTTTAATGAGCTGCCTTTTGAAAAATGAGATTATTTATTAATTAAAAAGTGTCTGTCCCGAAGTATTGAGCCCCGGCTGACCTACACCACCAAATAGGCAAAAATGTTGATCCGCTCAGGGTATTGGGGGCGGGCGGTAAGCGGATTACCGGGCGTCGTGTAAATCGATCTCCGCTTATTCCTTCCGCTTGGCCGACGCCTTCTAAAGTACGCCTGTAGAAACAATCAGACAACAATCTTTTTATTGTAATTGGGTTGGTGGATGATCGCTTTATATTAACAATTATGGAAAACATTGCATGCATTGCTGTAATTGCAAGAAATGAGCTGCCTTTTTGTGTTATTGGTACACTATGTATCAAACCAGCCCAAAATCTCTCACTGGTCATAGTCCTTGCCCCACCAAGCAGTAGGAAATCCCAGAATATACAAAGACCAGCTACAATAAAAAATGGGGGATGTTTTTTAATGTAGTACTAGTCTCTTTTATAGATAGAATAAAGGATCATAAACTATATAAGTAGCTGAACAAGTTATGTTGCTCAATCTCTGATTTGACAGATTAGTCCAAATGAGTGACTCATTCATTTCATTGTTATTCACTCTTGTTTGTTTCGTCGACTGACTGGATACAACGAATCCGCTCGTTTTATGATGCTCACGATGCTCAGTGGTTTGGGTTTGGTTTTTGAATAGACAGACACAAATCCTAGCTTTTATATAAATCACATGATGCATCTCATACACCAATCAATATGTTATATTCGGCGCAATATCAACAAACTAATAAATTTTATGTTCTGAACCATACATAATAAAATGTGTGTTCTTGAACTCTTGCGGCCTTTAGTCATAAAATACTAATCAGATGTTTAGAGTTTAAAATTAACTGCGGTTTAAGGACTTTAGTTCATATAGCAATAATCACGGGGCCTAGTGGCCTAGTGACGTGTTGTGTGAACAAGTGTCACGCAACGTCACACAGCTGTCCCTGTTACGTGACAAGTCTGGTTTGTCAATACTCCATTAAACTGCATTGTTCTTGCTCAGAGCAGATTACTTGATTGAAGCATGAGGTGTCCATGTTATTACTAATCTAATTATTATTAAAGGGTTGCGTTGGACGACTCTTTGAAAAAATTCAATTTATAGCAAATATTCTATTTTTTTATCTAACTGATGTCAAAATTCAAAATTCAAAACTCATTTATTCAGTCTAGCCTGTTACAAGCACTTGTGAATGTCAAAGAAGCTACGCCATCGGTTCGCAAACCCTAAGCGGGAGACCTTGTAACGAGAAGAACCGGCAAGAAACTCGTCAAGGGCTGCTTTTTTCTCCCTGTATATATACAGAGTCGTCAAAATTTGAAAAATGAGGTCGCGTTTAAAGTTACGTCATTATCCATTACAACAATTAACAAAGTTTACATTCAATGGGTAGGTAAAATAAATTTCAACTAGTTGAGAAATCGCTGTCTACTACTCGATAACATAGAGCTAAGAAAATCATTGTATGATATGAAGAATTAGCCCAGGTGAATTAAGTCTACGACGGGGCAACATTAACTGGAAGTTACTTGACATAGAAGTTAACATTAAGTATAAAAAAAAATGCAACTATTACAATATCTTGCACAAAACTATCACGAATTGAATATTCGAAATAAAGAAATGTATTCTATACTAAAATGCTAAAATCTCAAATTAAAAAAACATTGATGTATTCTGTTTGATGTTAATTTTGTGCCTACTTCTAAAATTATGAGATTGTCTGAGAAATAATTGTTTAGAAATGTTTGAATGACATTTAACAATGTTTGCACCAAAACCTAGTTATACCGCACTTTACGGTTGCTTGTGATTAAAATGGAATATTATTTTATCATTTGTGGTTTTACTTTAAAACAAACCATTACAAACAACGATTTGATAAATAATTACTTGATTGATAAACTGTTGATGTAATAATGGAAATATTTTTTTACACTATTATTTTTCTCTAGTCTTACCTAATACTATGTATTTGTAGAAGCAATCACTTTTCTTAGAGGCCTTTAAGGTATTAGTTAGGCTTATCCCTGCTTAAAGCAGTAAGGGAATTATTATTTTAATGAGCTGCCTTTTGAAAAATGAGATTATTTATTAATTAAAAAGTGTCTGTCCCGAAGTATTGAGCCCCGGCTGACCTACACCACCAAATAGGCAAAAATGTTGATCCGCTCAGGGTATTGGGGGCGGGCGGTAAGCGGATTACCGGGCGTCGTGTAAATCGATCTCCGCTTATTCCTTCCGCTTGGCCGACGCCTTCTAAAGTACGCCTGTAGAAACAATCAGACAACAATCTTTTTATTGTAATTGGGTTGGTGGATGATCGCTTTATATTAACAATTATGGAAAACATTGCATGCATTGCTGTAATTGCAAGAAATGAGCTGCCTTTTTGTGTTATTGGTACACTATGTATCAAACCAGCCCAAAATCTCTCACTGGTCATAGTCCTTGCCCCACCAAGCAGTAGGAAATCCCAGAATATACAATGACCAGCTACAATAAAAAATGGGGGATGTTTTTTAATGTAGTACTAGTCTCTTTTATAGATAGAATAAAGGATCATAAACTATATAAGTAGCTGAACAAGTTATGTTGCTCAATCTCTGATTTGACAGATTAGTCCAAATGAGTGACTCATTCATTTCATTGTTATTCACTCTTGTTTGTTTCGTCGACTGACTGGATACAACGAATCCGCTCGTTTTATGATGCTCACGATGCTCAGTGGTTTGGGTTTGGTTTTTGAATAGACAGACACAAATCCTAGCTTTTATATAAATCACATGATGCATCTCATACACCAATCAATATGTTATATTCGGCGCAATATCAACAAACTAATAAATTTTATGTTCTGAACCATACATAATAAAATGTGTGTTCTTGAACTCTTGCGGCCTTTAGTCATAAAATACTAATCAGAGCTTTAGAGTTTAAAATTAACTGCGATTTAAGGGCTTTAGTTCATATAGCAATAATCACGGGGCCTAGTGGCCTAGTGACGTGTTGTGTGAACAAGTGTCACGCAACGTCACACAGCTGTCCCCGTTACGTGACATGTCTGGTTTGTCAATACTCCATTAAACTGCATTGTTCTTGCTCAGAGCAGATTACTTGATTGAAGCATGAGGTGTCCATGTTATAACTAATCTAATTATTATTAAAGGGTTGCGTTGGACGACTCTTTGAATAATCGATTTCTTTATCTAACTGATTTCATATTCTATCGTCGTCTTTACTATTGTAGAATATTTTTTTTGCAAGACGTGAATGATATTTCGCTTGAAAAAGAAGAAAGGTTTTTAATATTAATTGCAAAGTATAATGATATTCTCTCAGCGTATGTCCAAGAAGTGTTGCGTACGTCGGACGTGCGCCCGCGCCACTGCGCTGTCACGCGCGCTCTCCCTACGTGACGTGAACGTGACGGCGCCGGCGCTGCCGCGGCGTGTTAATGTACTTTGGGGGACACCATTGTTGACGTCTTCCACTGTTCACTGATTAATTACGGTGTCTTGCAACTTATAAGCCCAAGCGCCATATCAACGAATATTATCAACGCATTTAATTATTTAAAAGGGTAATTAACTTGCTCTATTTTTTAGATTGACGAAAGAAAACCATATTATATTCAGTATTATTAATTTGTGTTTAAAAGCATAATTTATTTTGTTCCACTCAATCAAGCAAGATCATAAAACGAAAGGCTGCATTTAGTGCGTCATGACATGAACACAATTAAAAGCAAAGTTGTCGCGTTATCAATGACGTATTTTTACGTAGCGGTAAAGTACTTGTCACCTAATGCGACAGCTCGGATTTCCCTCGGGCCAGACAAAGTAAAAACTTGCCCTTGACAAGTTACGGAAAATCACTGCAGAAACACCCGGCTCAAGTTTGTTCCACTTGGGTTGTCAGTGTGTGCCAGACGCGTTGTGTAAACTGTACTTGGGATTGGGAGGGAATTTGGAAAGTTCCACTTAATTCGGCCCCGCGAGAAAACTGGTTCTGGAATCTGATTTATCTTTATTAGGTTATATATTTGTTGATTGAAATCAACGACAAATGAACCCTATATTTTGTCGTTTTATTATGAGAAGAGGGAAAACAATAGTGTCACACACAATGTATGTATAGCGGAACTCATTAAATATGATTTGTGTTCAGATAGAGATAGAATTCAAATAATATGTACGTTACTATGGTAAATGTAGTAGGTACACACGACAGCACGTCAGGTTATACAGTTAAACTGCGAAAACAGCTTTTATTACGTAGGACATAAAGGCGGTCTCAAGGTCAACATGTATAGTCTGAGGTGCCGTCGTGTGTACGTAACCTACCTACGTAATTTTTTATAAAAAAATGCACAATACACCTTGGACTGTGCTGTTGTAACGTTGTGTTTGTATGTGAGTGATAACCGTTTTCCTATTGATAATGTCAACACATAAATCAAATATTTTTTCACCGATGCAAAAGGATGTGGCAGTGACAACATTTGCACTGTCAGATGGCATTCGTCATCGTGATTCGTGACGGGTTCAGGGGTCCCATGCTCGGTGCTTACCTTACTGCTGGCATATTTGGTTCATGGTTTATTCAATTTTCATCTGTTGCCAGATTTGCTATGTTATGCAATGAAGCCGTTTGACGAGGCTCATCCTCATTTTTCATTCATGATTCCAGATTTGATCCGTCTTTACAGCTCTCCATTATAATTAAAAAACAGCAATGTTAGCTTCAAACGAAGCAGGAGTTGTTCGGTGGTATTCTATTTACAATTTAATAAATCTAATTATAAATACTACTGGTAAATTACAATATAATACTGTTTTCCCCACGACAATAAATGAGATTTTCCGCGAACCTCTTGAAAGTATTAATCGTATTGCACAAAGAGACTATTAGATAATTTGTGGTATTGCAACTACAATTTCCATTTAAAATAAACTATTTATCTATAAATATTTCGCCTGTGTTTACTCAAGCACGATCCAATCAAATCGTTTTAAACGTATCAGTCGCCTTTTACTGGAGTATGCAATATAGTTGTATTCTCGAAAATATTATATCACCAACACAACTATTTAAATTACTTAGCAACACCATCGAATACAGCGAGAAATACACTTTACACCCGCCTAATTAGCCATCTAAAGTCAATTAGTTGCTGATTACACAGCGAGCAAGTGGATGCGTGCGGAGAACGGCAGACAGACACGCGTGAGCTCACATGTGCACAACAATTATGTAAATAACACCATAGCCAGACATTGTTTAACAAATTAACGAACTCGATCGCCTTGCTAATTATGTACCTGTTGTTATGACAAAATATTAATTGTTGAAATGGAAATATAAAAGAAGTTATGCCTGAAAATCCGTAAAAACTGGTGCGATGGGAAGCTAAATAACTGATTTTTCAGGATTATGCAAAAACTGGGACCGCACTTGAACTTTGTTCTTTCAGATAAAAAAAGAATTATTTAAATGACAAATTAAATAGCTGTTTCATCTTAATCAATTGTCAAAATATCTGGAAAGATATTTCAATTGAATGTTGAGGTAATTCCTCACATTGATGAAATAACGCTGGCTTGCAGCTTAAGAGTGGGATATACTTGAAGAGTTTCGACGATTAGTATTTATTATACTGGCATAAATGTCAGACAATAAATTAGTATATCATCTGCTACCATGTCATCCAAAATCGCACCTCATTTTACACGTGGTCTTTGTGAACCGCATAGAAATAAAACCAAGACGCGTCCATAAGATTTACACGACTGTTAAGAGATATTAATTAATAGTGGAAGAGAAACCCTCAATGTTGGTTAGTAACACTATAGTCGGCTGCGGTCGGGCCGCCTACCAATCGTATCGGGTGACACACAAGCAAGTGCACCTAAGTACCACGGATGTGAGAATAAACTCGCTAACTGTATCTATTATGATGTCGTAAAGACCATCTATTTTATCGAAAATTTTATTGAAATTGAGTGGCCTC
Organism: Catoptria pinella; assembly: GCA_963556745.1. Classification (NCBI taxonomy): domain Eukaryota; kingdom Metazoa; phylum Arthropoda; class Insecta; order Lepidoptera; family Crambidae; genus Catoptria; species Catoptria pinella. The sequence continues at coordinate 593,099 of OY750762.1, forward strand.
CTTGAATTGATCAAGATCGGAGAACTATATTTGAATTGTATCAAGTGTTCCTATCATTCATCAGGATCTGTCAATCAATATAAATGATAATTAGAATAATTTTAATTTGGTACGACAATATATTTAAGCAACGGAAGATAATAATAAGCTTCTTAAGTACTTAATTAAACTAAAAGGAAGCTTTTTGGTCTTCGTAAAATGGAAACTTTCTATTTTCTACAAGAAAACAACAACATCTTGAACTTTATAGAAGGTTAAAAAGAATTTCATTGGAGGAACTTTGATTATAGGATAGCTGAAGAATTCAAGTGAACTGTAAGTTTTTTTCAACAAAAAGGTTCATTATGTTCAAATCGTTATACTCACACTTTTGAGCGGCGTTGTCACGAGAATAAAACTAAAACAACAATAAGTACAGTAAGGATACCAAGGAGGCGTCTTCGAATGAAAAGATTTTCCTCCTGTGGATGGGAGTAAAACGAAAGCTTTATCATTATACATATAAATTTTCCAGTGAAATATTTGATAACAGTCTTTCATAATTCAAATAATATATGAGTGCGGTCGTTAAATGAATTTCTCACGGAACCACAGAATATATAATAGTACTAACGTACGGAACGTCAATAAAAACACACACCTCTTTATTACCGCAATTTAACGTATTTTCTGGTTTGTTACAGGTGAGTGTTGGAGCCGGTGCAGTAATGACTGTTAATGATAGTCATCAGTGTCGCAACTTCATCACGAGAACTAAGTTCTGTTCAATCTGGTTTGTATACATCTAAGTAAATACATTGCATTGCATCTGGAAAGTAATTTCAATTGAATTGTGATTCCTTACATTGATGAAATAACGCTGGCTTGCAGCGTAGGAGTGGCATATACTAGAAGAAATTCTACGATGCCACTATAGTGACTCTGTAGCTCAGCGGTCAGTGCATTGGACCGCACATCCAAAGGTCGCAGGTTCGATTCCCGTCCGAGAATATGAACTGGTGCGAGTCGTATTATTTGACATTATTTTTTCATCTTTCTTGCACAATCACGATGCCCCATAAATATTAATTTGTACTACCCTGATGAACATAAACAAACATAGCAGGGAAATTGTGAAATACGATTATTTTTCTCCGTTTAATATTGTTTATTAAAGTTGGCAAGTAAGTCGTAGTTATAAATCTCAATAAAGAATAAAGTGCTCTTTTTTAAATAACCACGTTCGTGATAAAATAAAAAATAAAGTTGAAGCTGTCTGTAGAGACAGCTTCGTTGCTGTGTAGAGCAACGAAACCTCATAAGTGGTTTGCTCTTTTGTAAACATACACCGGGTTCAAATCTAACTTTTATCAAATTTTAATTTATGAAACATCTGATTTGGTCACTGCAAGATATAAAGTTAAATTATGTTGTTATTTTGTCTTAAATGTAGGTAACGATAAAATTTCTTTGTAAATATTATTACTTCTGATTTCTGATAAAACTGATAAGTTTCTTGCGCCCATTCTGCTTGTCAGCTAAAAAAGTCATAGACAATTCAATTCTTTCATTTATCATTTCCATTTTCAAAGTCAAGTCATAAATACAGGTCATGATTCATTGATTACTGATCAAGTCTTAATTAACTAACGTCTTCTGTTGTTCAGATGATATGAGAATGAAATTGGTAGTTATTGTGCTAACGCAATAGTCATTCAATGAACCCTGGCAGTGCCACAATCTGTCTGTATGATGAAGTCGTATGTTCAACAGTTAGTCGTATGTTCTCCTACGTTTTTGATATACTTAGATCGTCTATAAATGAAACCATAGTTACCACCAAGGTGTTAACTAATACATGAGGTGCGAACTTCAATGAACAAGCCGCGATGACAGTTTTAGTGGTAAGAACAAAAACAACTGCGGAATCACATCAACATTTCGAGCGAATAGAGTGCAAATATATGTTCTGTTACAAATTATGATATTTGCAAACGTAGCTATTATTAGTAGTGTCGGCAACTGGCAACCAGAAAAGAATATACTTATATATGGATTTAACTACCTACTACAATAGTAGAAAGTATAAGTAGTTTTTGCTGTCGGCCAACTCTGCGAGCTGCAGTATTCAACTTAGTTTACTGTGCTGGAGCTAGGGTTGCCAACTTTCTTTTATAAGAAATAAAGTATTTAGGTCTGAGAAGGAAAAAAAACAGTATTTTTAAAAAGAACAGTAGATATTACCTCCTGCTGCTACCAGTGATGCTGATAACAGTATTTTGCATACTTTATTTTTGTTCAATAGTAAAGAGTATAATTCAGTAAAAAAACGATATAATACTGTTTTTAACAGTATGGTTGGCAACCCTAGCTGAAGCACCTTATAAAAATACACGACGATTGGAGTCCTCTCATGACATCATCATATTGTATTTACCAAGTACCAATTACCAATGTCACATTTTTTCGATTCTCACTTAAATAACGTTTTGTCACGTTCGTGTGACACGTGTTGCCTCAATCTTTCTTTTATATTGTTAAATACTTAAGTATTCTTTGTTTTATTTAGATCAAACTTATTATCCTAATAAATCTTACCCTAATTTGCGACACCTTTTAGAGATTTATTGTTATAACTTTGATTATCACCATTTAGTTAAGAGTACCTATTGTGATGAGAAAATAAATTGATTTATTATTATTATTATTATTATTTAAATATTTTAGTTTAATAAATGTATGTAGAATCGACAAGGAAGTTTACTCCTATTGCAAGATTTGCGATTAGGTACCCAATTGAAGTTCATATTTTATTGCATGTATCATAATTAATTGAAGAGGAAATTCCGAAAGTCCGTTACGTTTCTCTTAAGACGATTAGTGCCCTCACAGTGGCGCCCTCATCATAATTAAATTTATTGCTCGCTAAGTACATAATGAATCGAAAATTCAAACGTACAGATTGAAGCTAAGGTTCTATAGTTTTTTTACAAACAATAACCTCAGTAAAATATAGTTCGTTGTAGTTGTAGTAGGCAAATGTGCCAAAAGTGGACACTTATTGCTCTTTTGCCTGCTACTACAACTAACTATATTTCACTGAGGGGTTTGTTTGTAAATGAACTATAAAAACTTAGCTTTAATCTGTACGTTTGAATTTTAGATACATTATGTACTTAGCGAGCAATAAATTTAATATAATGAGGGCGCCACTGTGAAGGCACTAATCGCCTTAAGTAATAAAACTAAAAAAAGATAATTAAATTTTCGCCAATCACACACGCTCCAGTTGGCGGCAGGTTCGTGATCAAAGGTCCAGGTTTATTAATCGGGCTGTTAGCATAATTCGTTAGTAACGGTCGCGTGATTGCGTGTATCCTACTATCAACTTAACTCTTACACTTACAAGTAAACCAGTAAGCTTTGAACAGGTATTTGGTATTTTAGTTTCTTGTGATAAAACTTGTGTGTCTTACGTTCCCAGGATACAGACAAAAGTGTGTCACAAAAACGGTCGTCTGTGATGGTGATCCACCATAAATAACTACAATTTGAGGGTTAAAGCAGGCGTCAAATTCTAGGAGTTGAATCGTCAATACCCTAGATTTTAGTACCCAATATATCCTATGAAGGTGTTTTTTTTCTCACATACAGAGAACCTCATAACTTCTGTGATTTAAAATATTTATCAGTTGCTGGATATTACATCAAATAATGACCATAATTAAAGTCTATTTATTTTGTTTTCTTAGCATTAAAAAATACCTTAAAAGTGACTCTTTTTTTTTTGTTAGCGAAAATGACCACTTCATACGTTGTAACTTAGCCGAAACTTATTTTTTACGCTTTAGTTATGTTGCCTAAATTAACTTAATGGTCAAACATTTGGAAATAAAAGTTTTGATACAATAGCATTCACGGTTGTTAAATAAATTTTGAAAATGCTAGTATAGAAAATGCAATTTGTCAAAAATCTTAGATACAAAACATCAATTTCATAAGTAAGGACCTAATATTTATTACCGCTTTACACCGCGTGCTTACGGCTCGTAGTCACGCTCCCAAAGTCTGAGAGACCTATTTATTTCACAACAAAGAAACGCTTGAACCATCATACCTGAGATACTGTTCCTATAAGAATAGCATCTCAAGATAGCTCTCAACGTTGAGAGCGGATTATGAATACAGGCCTTACTCTATTACCGACCGGGACGCAACAATGTAAAGCGGCAGTAGTAGGTCCTTTTTAAAAATAAGCTCTATCTATCATAATACCCTATTTGTATCACACTAATATTAAAATCGGTAGGAGCAATCCTATTTCAATAGAAATGCCTTAGGTTTTGAATATTGCAACTGAAGGCATGAAGCTGCATACATAACGCGCTATATGGCTTTTATAAACAGCTTGCCTACTGTGCATTATCGTAGGATTCCTAACTTATTGATTAAAACCTATCTAACTGATTACTTCATCCAATTTACGGTAAAAGCTTGGGCTGCTAACGAAACTGTCCCATGTGGTTTGTCCTATTCAAGTTAACTATGTATATCTGCATCGATCAGCATAATTCACACTCATACATACACCACATGCGGAACAAGGAAATTAACTCATGTGAATGCTCCCTAAAATGGAATGAGTTTCCGATCAAGCAATAAACAACACATATTATTTGTAAATAGATCCGCCACTTCCGTTAATTTGGCCTTTATATCGATAATAATAAATAAATAAATAAATATTTGACAACATCACATACATTGCTCTGACTCCAAAGTAAGTAGCTAAAGCACTTGTGTTATGGAAATCAGAGACAACGTTGGTATCACAAACACCCAGACCCGAGCCAATATTGAAAAGTTCGTTTTCTAAATTGATCCAACCGGGAATTAAACCCGGGACCTAAGAGATGGCGACACCCTTAAAACCGGTGTACAAAGCCACTCGACACGGAGGTCGTCAAATTAATTATTTAAAAAATATCTTCATTTAACTAAGTCACCTACCATCTGATTGTTTTCTAAATCTGCATCTCACTTGATATTTTTCATCTAGCTAATTTACTTGTATGTGTGTACTTACATACTTATGTTATCATAAAGCATATTAATGCTTTACCTTGATATTCTTACATGAACTCAAAAATATTATATGCTTCTTCCTTCTTCCACTAGTTTATATTCTTCTGAAACCTAGAGTATTATTGTCCGTATGATGTAACACCACGCCCCTATTTCACAGACATGACAATTGTAAATGACATTGACAATTTGGTGTCCATGGCGTCAGCCAATTTGAAACTAGAAAATATACTGATCAAACTACTCACAGACACAGCAACGTACATCAAAATGTCGTTGTAATTTACAATTGTCATGTCTGTGAAATAGGGGCCTGGTCTCTTGATGATTGTAAAGTGTAACATAATCTTCTTAATGTTCATGGCATGCCGCATTGAAGCATTTGTGTAAATCGAAAATTGGATCGGTGGGAGTGGTACGTCCGTAGAAGTCATTCCTATGCCCTCAGGTCAAATCCATTCCATCCATTCTTTCTTTGCCTAGAATATGAATTCAAAATTAGTAAGATGCGTGCCTAAGCCCCATTTTATTTTGCTTTTGTACAGTAACATTTTTCTTTATAATTTAAGCGCTTTTTACAATGTTTTATCATCAAAAAAAATATTCATAATTATATTATTTACAATAACATTTTTTTCCCAAAATGATATTTTTATTTCAAAAAGTTGACTCTATCCAACACAGTAGCGTTTGTTATCAATATTGATGGAACGATCAATCGTAGATTTTATCTATGATTTCCATTAATAACTTGTTTTCGCATATACCATCTACCATACACCTATTGTAAGTTCAAACGAGATAAACCTTATCTCTTACGTGATTAGGTGGAATCTGTTGACAAGCCGTGTTACCTAAAACATATTTCACCAACTTACGCAAAGTGGTGTAGTTACATTCGTTGTTTTGTTACTTGGAAAATAATCTACGTAAAAAGCCTATTAAAAACGTAGCATTAAACCGAGACTTTATTATAATAATAATAAGATTTACTTCAGATAATTAAATTACATCCATATTTGTTAGTATTAACAACTTTCCTTAAAATAAACGTCTCAAAACTGAAAGTTGTGACTAAGAAAATATTTATTCATAATCCGCCAGATACATACATACATACATATACTCACGCCTGTTTCCCATGGGGGTAGGCAGAGACTATGGATCACCACCTGCTACGATCCTTGCACACTTCTTTCGCTTCATTTACATCCATCAACCTTTTCATACATGCCCGGCGGTTACACATTAGAATTGTCTAAAAATAGATTCAAATACTGGTGTGCAATAAATCTGCGTTCGGTCGTAAATCGGGAAATAAACAGACATTGTGTGGTGAGACGTCATTGGCGTGCCTCCAGTTGAAGAAAAAATCATCAAAACAACATGCTCCTCCTCATCTAAATCTACTTCTACTTTTCACTCTGCACTTTTAGCTAATACGAAAGGGTAATAACAATCTAGTAGAAAGTACCTACGAATGAGCAAAGAAGCTAAATCCAAACGCGTGCACTTTCATCATCAATCATGAATAAGTCAACGCACTCCAATCTTTTTTCGTCCTGTAGAAACTGAAATTGTTACAGAAAAAGACATAACAATATTACTTTACTCCACTGAGAATAAAATAACTTCATATATTATTAAGCCTGGGAGCGAGCCTTTTTCTCTTATTTTTAGAACAAGTTTTCTCATATTCTCCCAGAGAAAAGAAACTTAAATCATGTAGAAATATTGGTTACTGATAAAGATAGATAGATAAATAGAGGAGTGCAACAAGCATGTCGAAAATAAAATCGAACTGACATCGGTGCAAAGTATTCGAGCAAAATAACGCTTCTCTCTACGTCCAACATATATCACCGGGTGCGCTAGACCGTTGCAAAACGACACTTCTGATATGCCGAGTTTTGTTGCTCGCCACTCCACTCCTCGGTTGCTAAACGCAAGCTAATCTCGTCCCTCCGCCTTAGGAATAAGAATCTAGAAATGCAAAAAGAAATTTCACAAAGGATGTTTTAGCTGACTTATTTTTACCCAACTCGATTCCATCTGCATTCGTTTGATTCGTAGCTTTCTACTAATCTAATAAATATGCGATCGGAAAGTAAACAGATTATACAAGGTATCCAAATAAATGTTTTCAATTGAACTAACTCGTTTAAAATCCCAATAAACTGGCTAAGTGCGTGTAAAGTTACCTTACACAATTACCATATGGCTATAAACTTATATTTACTTCCTTTTTTACACAACTAACACCTAAAACTAAATAAGTACATTTAACACCTAACTATTCAATTAAATTAGTTCTATGAAAACTTTTCCAACATAAATTAATTTTATAAGTTGATCGACTATTACTCGTTAACTTGTAAAGCCTATCTAGCAGTGATGGTTTTCCTTTTAACTTCAATGTACTTCTGTCCTGAATTTTTTCACGTTTCCAAAAGCAACCGTTTACCTGGTGAAGCAGACCTATCCAACGACACCTCACACTATGAGATTGATGAGAAAAAAATTGTTCATCCGCTCTTTACATGTAGGGCAGGTACACTAAAAAAAATTAAGTACGGACAGACGGACATGGCGGAACTATAAGGGTTCCTTGTTGACTTGACTACGGAACCCTAAAAAGCTATATAGAGTTTGTGCATAAGTAAATCACTAAAGCAATACTTATCCATTTCTAACTCCTCTACTAAAGTTCTGTACTATGAACGTACGTAACGTCTTTGGTTTCACGGAAATAAAGGATATACCTAACATTTGTGTCACATCACATATGATTTTCTTGTAGCTTGTTATTATTTCTAGGAGCTTACAGATACAGATACATAATAGAACCAGGCCAAATTAGGATCTAAATCACTGCTTGGAGTATCAATAAAAGGGTCGAAATTGCGGTGACAATGGGACAGCTCATTAGTGCAAGATCCGTGAAGGGCGCTGTTTATTGTAGGGATATGCTCCATATAGCAAATGGAGAAAGCTAATGAAAAGCTGATTGCGAAACACGTTTTTCGTCCAAACCACGAAAATGCTATGAGATGATTTGTGTCAAATGTAAGGTATGGCTGCCAAATGTAAACGTTAGGAGTTACCTAAGCCGCATGACGTAGGAAGAGATTTGGCTGCGTGCACGACACACTTGGCACCGGCTGTCACCTTGACCCCTGGAAATGTGGCGGGCTGGGGAACTGAGCCCCGCGCCGGCTGCCTCAATGCTCCAATCCCGTAATGTACCTCAATTGTCTAATTCACTTGTAGTATATTTTTTTTAAAACACTTACTACGTCACCCAAGTGACCCAAGTCATGAAGTATTTCAAATCCAATTTTCCTTTATTACTCGAAATGCTAGAATTTGATTAAAGATATCTATTTCTTAATGAATACACCAAAGAAATAGTAACATAATTGTCTATCTGATTTTAATCCGTTGATAACATAGGTAGCAATTACTGCTATGTGTGAAATATATATTAAATATTAATTACCGATTTCACACATAGCAGTTTCCTAAGGAAGCATTTTTTTATCTGCAATTAATCTAAATGGTCAGCAAAAAAAGAGTCAGCCGTTTCATTATTTCCCCAGCAAAGCAATATTTGGTCAGCAGACCTTGATCTGCATACTTATTAATCATCAGCTATTCAATAAATAGTCGGAGAGCAAAATATCTAATTGTTCAGCACAATATCTGATTGGTCAGCAACATTTCAAAATTAATAAGCAGAGAAAACTGAGGAGGGAGGGGTAAGGGGATGGGCTATAGCCCATACATACCTCATACTCATGCCTACCATACCATACCCATACCTTATAAGGTATGAGGGTAGGGGGAGTGGGATAGCCACTCCCCCTAGCCCATCCCCATATACCCTTCTCCTCTCCCCTCTCCTCCCCGCCCCTTCCCTATTCATTCATAATCGTACTAAACTAAACCATCTTTCAACATCTAACTCACAATCGGATGAAATTCAGACATGTCCCATGGAATAATGATTTCTTTTACCAATAGGAATTCTATTTAAAAGTTTCCCAGCTCTTGGATAATATTGCCAATAAGACCAGCATTCAAATTGCGACGTGTCGTCTTGCGCGGAATGATTGCACGCGTGAATTTAAAATTGAATATCCTCGGTAACGTAACAGCATCCGACGAAATTACTTCCTCGACATGTGAAACATTAAAGGACGGGCGTGTATAGTCCGGGCGTTTTCACTAATTTGCCGACGTGCCAACTTCAGTTTACATTTTGGAAATATAGTTCACACTGTGTGATGAGGTCGCTAGGGATGATTTTTGAACCGAAGACGATTAGAGTTGAAATTGTTATTGCGAAGCGTGGATGCATGTGCATGTATCGACGCCACCCGGCGCTTGGAGCTGTGCCAGCCGTCGTCGCGAATAGTATAATACGCAGGGACGACAGGTCGACGACACTCAAACCCCGTCTTCAAGTTTCAGCAGTTCAGCACAAACTGATCATCCTACCTTTAATTAACATCAAAAAACATTATTTGTACCAGGTGAACGTAGAAAGCGAGTACGATAGAATGCTATCAATAAAATGTTATAAAAGACGTAGTAATCTAGAAATCTGTGGCAAAAGTAAACAAACACGTAACCCGTGATAATTTTCATCATACGCCGATTTAGACTGCTTCTTACATGCCAACTTTTCAGCACGTACATAATCGGTCATTAATCAGCAATGACGACAAGCCGCGTAATCGCAGTGTACGTCACGACGTAATAATAAACGAGTTAATTCGATACGCTGTCGTGTCTGACAGTGGGCGTAGGACTGCAAAGCTTAATAGGGATGGCGGTGACGTCGGCGAAGCGCCATTACACTGTCTGCGGACGTTAACGTACTACCCAAATTAATAATGGGCAAAAAGAGAACCCACCCACAGATAACTAACGTCAAGCCAAATGTATTTAACCTCATGTAAAACTTAAAAATTAATTTCTCCCAAGTGCCTTTATTGTTGTAGCTGAAAGTAATTCTTCTGAAGGTACCTGATGCTTCGTCGTGAATATCAAAGATTATATTTCATATTTTTATCTTTTAATTAGTTTGTCAGTTTACGTAGAATATGTTGAGATTGAGATGTGCTTATGGCTATACTTCTATTCGTGCCGCGTTACAGCAGGCATAAAAATAGCTTGCACTTGACATTGGTTCGTTGCGTTGCGTGTCTTGCTCGGGGATGATCAAAACGCCTCGATTTGCAAGCCGGTTTGGCCGTGACCTTCAGCATGCTTACTTAGGTTCCAATACAGTGAAGCTTGTTTAGAAATTCATGGAAACAACTTACATTACATGTATACTTACAGCTATAGACAAATCGACCATTTTAGTTTCATCGTTAGAACCAGATTTTATGCTGTAATTTTACACTTTTGACGCTTTGTGTTTTTTTTTCTTGAAATGCATTATTGTAGTGCTTTGAGTTCGACGAACTATAATATTTTAACAAGCGTGATTATATTATCGCTTAGTCTATTAACATACCTGAATAGTGAACAGTCGAGGTACACGGTAATTTATTGTCGACAAACGGTACTACGACCTTTTCGAATATACTGAATTGTTTAAAATTCTTATCTAATCCAATTTGTCAAATTGAGATGGATGAAGCACCCTTATGCAGCTCGGTTAAAAAGCAATTCAATATTGTTCCCTGCCTCAGCGCTATCTGTGGTCTTTTTTCCCAGTAATAAAATTGTGTGCCAGTATGCCATCGTTGTCGCTTGAGCTCTTGGCCAAATTACTAATCCGACTGTCTTTGAAATTGGTTCGACTTATCGTTTGGACTCGCTCATTAGTAGACGTGCCAATCGGCTTAACTAGATATTAACAATTCTCCTTAATCGCTAATGTAATTTGATTTTGAAGATTTATTAATTAATTTAAGATGTATCTCAAGAGTCTCAGACCTTTTCCCCTGGCGCCCTAGCATGAATATTGAAACGCGATATGATATAGCAATTTATCATGTTAACTGTAAAAACACAATAAATTTTGTCAGTTGAGTGTCGATAAAACGCTATATCACATACATATACATAGTGTTTCGGTGGTCTTGCTAAAGGGGGGGGGGGGGGCGGATATTTATTCCCTCTTGCGAGTTGTGATTGGGTCGTGCGTGCGTCGTCGTTTGTCGTCGGCGTTCATCAGCTTACACGGCGTCTATTTACGCAAATAATCGATATATTTTTTTCTTTTCCTGTAAATCCTATGGCTGTGCTTTCTTTGCGAAAGTTTCCTAGTTGTTGTAAGCATCATCAGTTCATCAATAGATTGCCAGCATCGGCATCGCGCCTGTTCGTCCCACCAGTTAAATTTGTTTCGCTCACGTTACGCAAATAAATACATAAACACTGGCGTGACCTATGCGCTGATTTTACTCTACGTCTACACCACTCAAGTACACACACACTCGGAATCGCGTGTCCGTTTATTAGAAAACCAATTATGAGCCCACCAAGAATCTGATGTTATTCCAATGTTGACTTACGAGGGGAGGTCAATAAGTTCGCGGAATGAGAGAGAAGGAGGTCGAAATTAAACACCAAATTATTTTTCCTTTTCAATATATTCTCCTTTAACCCTAATACATTTTTCGGATCTCTCAAATAGCTTGTTTATACCATCGAAAAAAAATGATTTGTCTTTGGTGTCAAAATAGGCCGAAATTGCCGACTTGACTTCTTCATCGTCGTCAAATTTCTTTCCACGCAGCTCTTTCTTCATTTTTGGAAATAAATAATAGTCACTGGGGGCCAAGTCTGGACTGTATGGTGGGTGGTTTAATTGTTCAAAGCCGCATCGGTGAATAGCAGCCGTCGCAACATGGCACGTGTGGACGGGTGCATTGTCGTGCAAAAGGAGCACACCTTTTGACAGTTTTCCTCTTCTTTTTTCCTTAATGGCTTCTTTCAATCTTTCCAGTAAAGAAGCGTAGTACTGTCCCGTTATAGTCGCACCACGTTCTTTATAATCGATTAGTAAAATACCTTCTGTATCCCAAAAGATAGTCGCCATGATCTTTCCGGCCGATTGTGACACTTTGAACTTCTTTGGAGGAGGTGTGCCTTTTTTATGCCACTGCATCGACTCTTGCTTCGACTCAGGTTCATAGTGGTGAACCCAGGTTTCATCTCCAGTAACAATCCGGGCCATAACTTCTTCCTTTCTCTCTCCACAGAGCTCCAGAAACTGGTGAGAGCACTCGACACGCTCGCGTTTTTGAAGTGGCGTGAGCATTCTCGGAACCCATCTTGCACTGACTTTAGTCATCCCAAGATGATGATGTAGGATATTTAAAATACTTGATTCGGATACTCCAACCATTGCTGCAAGTTGCTTCTTCTTCAGTCGGGCATCTTCCAATACAAGTTTTTCTACTTTTTCGACGATTTCCGGTGTGGTGGCCTCAATTGGCCGTCCGGAGCGGGGGTCGTCTTCAATGGACTCCCTTCCTTGTTTGAAAAGACCATGCCACTTGTAAACCATGGTTTTACCAGGGGCAGAGTCGGCGTAAACCGCTAACAGCTCTTGAAAAATCGTCTGAGCGGATTTTCCTTGCTTGGTAAGGAACTTAATAACGGCACGGTGTTCAATTTTCTCCATACTGGCTGACTTCTTCCCGATTTAGTTGTTTGCAGGTCGATAACTCAAAAGTTAATGACCCGATTAGGTTCAAACTTGGTATATATACTCTTAATGAGGTGCTTAACTGGTGCCTACCTGGACGAGTAAATTTATCCCCACCAACCCCTCCATTCCGCGAACTTATTGACCTCCCCTCGTATCGCGCTTATATTTTTTGTGTGCGAGCAGACTATTTAATTTTATATCTAAGTGTTATTTATAAATAGCCATTCTAGTAGTAAATATATACTTACATTATGATAGCATTTTTGACTGATGACGATGACATGTGACATAATAATAGTTTTCAGCTTTTGACTACGCTTTGTTGACTGGAAAAAACTCTCGACTTAGGGCTAAGCTTAGCTATTCATACTCTGCTAATAATCCGTGTAAATTCAAGATTGAGAGCCTAGTAACGACTTGCGATCGTATTGCAAGTGAACGAACTCTGCGCGCGCGCCGATAACGCATGTGCCTGCATACTGATACCATGAGACTTTACTGCTACCCAGCATAGCACATTAGTATCCCACATAGGTTTCTGCTAAAGGGGAAATGAAAATCAGAAATATTTATAAAACATTTTCTTGTACAATACTTTCACAATTATGTTTGCGAAATACCTAAGTAATATTATTTTCGAGGTATTAGTGCCCATTGCAAACAATGCATCTAATGCTAAGAAAATGCAGTTTCACATCCCATTTAACAAGATCCAAGCAAAATTGACATCACTTGAATTTCAATAAATAAAGACGTTAGTAATTATACCTTATATAAACTGGGTTGTAAATCAACATGGAAAGTGTGCCCGATTTCAATACTGCGTGGGAGCATCGTAGATATGGAGAAAGCTGTATTTACAAGAGGAAAATAGGTCATCTTGGTTTTTGTGGCAATTCGACATCAACCAATTTTAATGTCCCCACTGCTGGGGCACATGCCATCCTTATGGGTGGATAAAGAGCATTGGTCATAACATAACCCACCACGCAGGCCCAATGCGGATTGGTGGGTGTTAATGACTGCAAATACAGCCGGGACCAACGGCTTAATTCTTCCGTGCCTCCGAAGCACGGAAGAATTCGACATAATAAATTATTGTCGCCCATCCCATGACCAACCCTAACGAAAACGCAGGGCCTGGCGCTAAACTATAGTGGTATTGAATTTCACGAGAGGTAGAATTTTGCTCCCTCTTGTTGCAATTATTGAAATTCAATCACTATTACTATGTTATTCTTCAATAGGTTTTATTAAATGCTGTTTTCATAGCTTGACTCCACTGACTACTTTCTTGAGACTTGCTTACCTAATATTGTGATGAATCTGCTAAGAGTTGACGCCAATCAATCAACTAATCCACAACCGATAGCTTTAAATAAACGTGACGTAGCGTCGTCTTACGAATAACTACCAATGTCGACCACAATAAGTATCTGTTGATCGCGGTTGTTAACATGCGATTAATTATAGTTTGGTACCTATGGGTATCGATAGTATGAGTCTGCTCTTATCTCGATCTAATTTTATCATCCTCGATATGTGTTTGACAAAGTCTGGAAAAGTCTCAATAATATACTGCGCCAGGTAGGTATAGTCTGTTTATCCTTACTTACTTGTCTTATTTGGTAAACAATCTGTGAAGATTGGTTGGGAGACCAACTCCTTATTGAAATATTAATTTTAAAAAAGGAACAAATGGTTTTCCACACACCGATTACAAAAGAAGTTAATAATTATTAATGACAATTTAATTTTATAGGTCAATATATTTTTAATAACGATTAAAGTTTAAAAGCGTATGACAACTGTGAAAAACTGTTTACTAAATGAGGATAAATAGACTATATGTATAGCATTCCGATACTGAAGAAGTCATGTGGGGTCACACTTGCTTAGTTATTGAAAATTACGTTCATTCATCTTTATCTTGGAACTGTTTTGTTTATTAAAATAAACAATATGTCGTAGTATTATGACGAAAATTATGCAGCTTCGTAACACTAGGTTTGTATAAAATAACTGCATTAAATCGTGAATTCGTGACGGACACGGTCTGAAGCTGAACGAACTAGTCACCTAGTCTGGAAAGTATGGTGAACGCATGCAATAATTAGCATGCAGCAAATTACATGAAGGGTTAAGTACCTTAATGAATGCTTAGTGCTTTCCCCACTTGCAATTATATTTCCTATGAGACATGCCGATTAACCTTTCATATTTCGCTATTTACTCACGAATGCATGCATTGTGTTGATAAATTATAAATAGATAATTAACTGTTATCGGACGACAACCCGCACCCCGGCTAATAATACCGCACAGACCGCACTTATCTACGTTTGTTTACATTTAAACAATATTACTGCGCCAATGTGCAATCATTACGTTGTCGTCGCATCCGTAACAATAACAAAATTCATTCAATTAATGAGCAAGCTGACAGCATACCTACCATTACAGTGGCACAGCGGTCCACTTAGTGAAAAATCTATGAATTAAAATAAAATTATATTTTATGTTGGTCTACCGTGGGAAACGACCATCAATAAAGCTTTGAGACTTGCGTTTGCGTTGTTATGTATCTAATTTACATATCTAAATATAAACATTTTATTATGGCCTCTATATTGAATCACCTAGTTGCATATTATTTATTTATGCAACGTCTTCAAATCGGCCAAATTGTAAAATGTTTTGCCAAAATTTACCAAACTTCCCCTATATTCTATCTGTTTATCATTGATTACAGTTACTTAATTATTTATTTATTCAAACTCTGACTTAATAACTGAACTTAATTTAATGAAATAGTTATGTCTTCAAATATCTCCAAACAAAGTTGTCAAACACTAACAAATCATAAATAATAAATCTAACTTGGTTACCAATGTGAGTAAGCGACTTCACACATTGACTAATTTCAAAACAATCAATAATATTACCCTACCTGGGCCCTATTTAATAACGTGACAATTTGTGAATTGTCATGACAATACTTTATATTGCGTTTGTCACGTTTATTAAATAGGGCCCAGGAATTAGGATGTCAAAATAAAAACCATTTACTTTAACAAAAACTGTGATTTGCAACGGAAATCTATAAGTATAGAGTAAATGGATCGTCCCCTAATAGGACGATTGCTTACAGTAAGAACTCAATTTTGATGACTAATTTCATTTTAGTTAAACTATCACTAACTAACACCAATCCAAGGCTTTCGATATAGAAAACATTTGCAGCTAGCTAGCTACGACTATGTCACTCCAAATCAACTTAGGAAATCTTCCAAAGAACCGTTGCCAACTACCTCCTCAATTGGATAATAGACAATTCCAGAACCCAATTGGTAGCAGTGATGGTACTGATATGTACTCCTTTAGCATTAAAAATAGTCTAAAGTTAGAACAAGCCACTGTACCATAAAACCTTTAGTTTATCTGTAATAAATGACATTCTGCCGAAGAAAAAACTTGATCTTTATAATAGACCTGTTTTACACTAATTCCTGGCAAATACGAAAGTCGTAACTTCTGTCCAACAAATCAAAAAGCAAATTCTTCCATACAATAACTAGGCGATGAGAGGCCAATTGGATGATTGTATCATTTGTATCCCTCAGGAGCCCTATATCTGATCGGTTGGCGGAGGTCGGGTCATTGTGTGCAAATGCCAGCCGAGTCTATATGGAAATTGGTCGTTACGCCAAGGCTGCCCATCGACCGAGTTTTGGTGCCTATGCCTTGCCTTTACACATGTGTAATGAGGTGCACTTATTGTAGGACTGGCCCTGATCGAAGGACTGACCATATTGTAACTTTGTAGGACTGGCTAGAGCTATTAAATAATTTTATTTTCTTTGTTTGGACCTGATTTACCTACTTAATAATATCATTAATGAATTATGTTTCATTTTAAAATTAAACCAGAAGATATAGTATAAGTTTGGGGCCGTACCGGCTAACGCATCGAACTTCGGAAAGTCTGCCGGCCTTCAAATTAAAACAGATAAATCGAGCCCCAATCGGGCCTAAATGGCGAGTTCATGATGTCACACGAACATCGATATCTTCTATATAACTTCGGTGAATAGTACAATACGCAACTCCTTACTTCGATTTATCTGAAAGTTGAAGCTCGGCTGACCCGCCGAGTTCGAAAAGTTAGCCGGTAGGGCCCCTGGTGTGGTAGATAAGTAATGGTATACTCTAAACCTGTGAAAGAGGACCTGAAATTTTACCTGAGGACCTGGCTGTTATTTGTTTAAGTACAACTTAATCAATAATAAATCAATCCTCTTTTTCATCACGACATACGACGCTATAAAATTATACCACATTACTAGAATTACGTTATCTACGTAATTTAATTATGAAATGCCCCATATCATCGGCACGTGCTCGGAAAACTCAATTTCTATAATATACTATAGGTATATACAAATGGCTCTTGACGTCATTTCAATAAAAAACAAGTTGTCTTTAATTGACCGAGCGAGGGCGAAGCGCGAGCGAAGCATCTCTGCTTCAACCTGGGCAAAAATGCTTTCGTATGCCTGTCCCGCTGTCCGGATGTCCGTTTGTTCCCCTCTACAGGTCGCATTTCTCAACCGACTTGAAATTTTGTGAGCAGGTTCTATAATTAGTATAGATTTTTGTTTTTCGATGCAGTTTTTTAATATATGTGGAAAATATTATTTCAGCCACACTGATAATTTGATGTTATTTTAAATGTTTTAAATTACGCAAATGCAATTTAATTATGTAATAGAAATGCTGTTTTTTTTAATCGAAGATCCGTGCGTACAGTGTATATGCTTTAAAAATGCTAACGTTCTTTTTTGTCCAAGAACCACACCACATCTTTCAGCCAATCAATACTTCATTCAAAGAATTATTAAAGCCGGTTAGAAAAGAAAATCCAATAGATATGAACGGTAAAATTTCAATTATCCTATAATTTTAAACGTCATATAATGAAACGTATCGGAACTTTGGAGACTAAATGGAATGAAATAAGAATGATGACATCTCTTTTCTTGTCAAGCCGTACACTAATCATCCCATTTATTGACAGGTGGAACAACGCGATGTGCCGGGCATCGACTGCGCGCACCTCGCGATGGACACCGAGGAGGGCGTGGAGGTTGTCTGGAATGAGGTGCAGTTCTCCGAGCGCAAGAACTTCAAGGCGCAGGAGGACAAGATCCAGATGGTGTTCGACAACCTCACCAGGCTCGAGCACCCCAACATCGTCAAGTTCCACAGATACTGGACGGATACGCACAACGACAAGCCGCGGGTATGTAAGACAAATAGAAAAATAGGTGGAAATAGAAAAATTAGCCCGTTTAAAACTAGTTTTATCTAACATTTGACAGATTAAAAATGGGGACACACCTTTATATCTTTCATACCTTTTCGAGCCCTAGTAACCTCATTTACTTTATCAATGTACTGTTTATATAAGACACCAGACCTATACAATTTGATTTTTTCTATAATACAACCAAATAGTTTGTTTTATAGATATTAATTAATTAGTATTATATTTTATTGGTTTCCTCCTTTATGCAGGTTATATTCATAACGGAATACATGTCATGCGGCTCGCTAAAGCAATTCCTGAAGCGCACCAAACGCAACGTGAAACGGCTGCCCCTGCAGGCGTGGAAGCGGTGGTGCACACAAATATTGTCAGCTCTTAGGTAAATAATCATTCATCCAGTTGTCTCTTGAAATTGCAAATTAAATAGAAAGACTTTCTCAATTCCTCTTTTGTATATTGTCTTGAATTGACTGACCACGAATCGACGTCGTACAGTTACCTCCACGAATGCGTCCCGCCCATCGTCCACGGCAACCTGACCTGCGACACGATCTTCATCCAGCACAACGGGCTCGTGAAGATCGGATCCGTCGCGCCCGATGCCATCCACCACCACGTCAAAACCTGCCGCGAAAACATGCGCAACATGCACCTCATCGCACCGGAATACGGATGTAAGTGCTACCTCCCTATAGGCGACACTGGGAAACTTAACTGTTTCTTCGGCTTGGATCCTTGCATAAACTCTCGTTTCTTCTTCACTTCAATAAACTAGATCGTTTGCAAAACTAGAACTATAAAAATGCTGAATATGTTGTTAAAATAGTGTTTTAACAGTTTTAGGGCTTTTTCGGTGCGGAAAAAACAAGAGATGCATACCAGGATCTTAGCAGGAGAAACATCACTTTATGTATTTATTCCAATTTTGTTTCCCTCGAATCAGCATCACAAATGGTGACGCCTGCGATGGATATCTACTCGTTCGGAATGTGCGCTCTGGAGACGGCCGCTCTTGAGATTCAGGGGAATGGCGACTCGGGCAGCCACGTCACGGAGGAGCACATCGTGCGTACGGTAGAATCCTTGGAGGAGTCGCGGCAGAAGGACTTCATATACAGGTACATTCCCATCACAGCAGGTGTCGTAAGTTCGTTACTCGTATTTAGATAATTTACTAACGGTAAGTGTGTATGATGTGGGTGAGTTCTCTGCTTGCGACTGACTTCGTTTGTGCCGGAGGAGAGGTGTTAATCTGTCTGAACCTGTGTTTCCAGGTGCATTAACAAAGACCCGGCGAAGCGGCCGACGGCGCGGGAGCTTCTGTTCCACCCGCTTCTCTTCGAGGTTCACTCCTTAAAGCTGCTAGCAGCGCACACATTAGTCAACACCACAGGTTATTTGATTTTGCTATTTCTGATAATTTTGTTTGGAATTCCTAGACTTCTTTGATAAGTGTTTGAGACAATTAATAATAAGTAGTCATTATGACGTTCGGATATATTTAAAAAGATCTATTAAAAGTTTCTAAAACAGGTTTAAACCTCTAAATACGTATTGTTCACTGGTTTGCCATTGTCACTACATCATACTAAAATCTCTCGTTCAGAAGTCAGAGCCGTACTTTCGATATCGACGGAATGATCTGTCTGGCACTACTAGTTTATAGCTGGTGTGTTGTGTTGGGTGCAGCGAACATATCGGAGACGATAACCGACGAGGTGGCGGGCGGCGGGCGCGACGAGCCGCTGGCGTGGTGCACGCGCAACGGGGAGCGCGTGGAGGTCGCTGCGCGAGACTTGCCACCGCACGCCGAGAAGTTGGAGAAGTTTGTCGAGGACGTCAAGTGAGTCCTCATTGGCTAGTTTTCAATACCATGTTTTTTCTTTCTGGCTTTGATTGAATTCATGTAGGATCGTCTCGCAACACTTTTAATTGTAATTTTTTTATAATTTCTTATTAGCTGTTACCTGCCTTTTTCAAAGATATCATCTGTTACAAATTGTGTTAATATTTTCTCAATTTTTTTTCATATCAAGCAAAACTGTTTTGATTCTCGCCTATGCCCAATCGAGCGAGACCAGAGGCACCCATAGTTCTCTCGCGATGAATAAGATTCAGTATCGTTCTCAGATACGGCATCTACCCCCTGACGGCGTACGGCACCCGGCGCGGGCGGGCGCGAGCCGCGTCGCCCGCGCCCGCGCCCGCCGCGCCCGCCGCGTCGCCGCCGCCGCGCGACCACGAGACGCGGCGCGTCGTCAACATGATGTGCAGCCTGCAGCCCGCGCCGCACGCCATCGACCAGCCCGACCTGCTGGTCAGTGTGCTGCTGCATGCCGCGACCACCCGCCCGGCCCACCGAATCTCTAATGCACTCATTTCATCACAGGCACTATCTTGTTCGATCGATACCAGCCATTTTAATGCCCCTACTGCTGGGGCACAGGCCTTCCTTATGGGTGGATAAGGAGGATGGGCCATAACCCACCGCGTTGGCCCGTTGCGGATAGGTGGGTGTTGACGACTTCCGATGCAGCCGGGACCGACGTCTTAACGTGTCTTCCGAAGCACGGAGAAACTCGAGATATTAAATTTTTGGTCACTCATCCCATGACCGACCCTTGCGAAGTTGCTTAACCTGCGCGATCGCAGGGCCAGGCGCTAAACCACTGCGCCATCGAGCTCCTCGCTGTGGTACTATCTTGTTAAGGCCACATAATTATAGCTATCGGACGGTAGCTTGATTGCCAACGCCAACCCTTAACTGCAACAAACATTGCAGCAAATTCAAAAGCCGTGTGATTTTCCGAATATCGATTATAAAACCATAAGTTTATTCCGATCTGCTTCATACTTATCGTCACGAATGTTGGTTTTCGATGTCTTCTTCTCTTGACACTTTCTTATCTTTAGTGAGACTAGTATGTAACGTCTTCTGCCGTGTTTCCAGATGACGATCCTGCTGCGCATGGATGACAAGATGAACCGTCAGTTGACGTGCGGCGTCACGCGGCGGGACTCGGCGCCCGCGCTCGCGCACGAGCTCGTGCAGCTCGGGTTCATACACGAAGTGAGTGTTACTTTTGTTCTCTTATGAATCTCCTCATTTCTAGTTCGATCATGCAGAGAATCGCCGAACATGAAGATTAATTTAAGCTTTTCATTCTGAAAAGACTGCTAAATTGTTAACTTGAAAATTCATATCAACGTTTGAATCGTGTTAAACTATCTATTGCTGTTTTAATTTAATTGCAATTATCTGCCCCTCTGGCATGACAACTGAAACGCTTTGTCACGTTTAACGAGTTTGACAGTTGAGTTGCAATAAAATGCTTTATCACGCGATAGGTGGTCATGCTAGGGGGGCATAATCGTGAGGATACAGGTCTCTTAGTAGGGTTTCGCGGGAGTCATCCACAGCATGGCCCTTTATGGGGCGCCAGTGTGGGCAGATGCCCTGAACAAGGCCAATAAGGCTGCTCTTCGTGGGCCACAAAGGATCATAGCCTCGAGAATAATACGGGGCTATAGAACGGTCTCAGGGACAGCCGCATGCATCCTTGCCGGTACACCTCCCTGGGACCTCGAAGCCAGAGCACCTGGGCTCTCGGAGGTGCACAAGCAAAGAAAAGAAGGAAGGGAAAGAGGTGAAACCCTCGCTCCGGAGGAAAGGGCGAGCGTCCGTCGAAACGCGGAGGAGCGGATGCTCGCGGACCAACTCCGGCGACGACGGCTAGGGGGGAGTAGGAGGCGCTACGCACACCTCATTCCACCCTAGTCTTCAAGAGGGGGATGGGCATTCGCCTAGCCTCCCCCTAGTGCCGGGCTCGATAAGGCGTCAACACCAGAACCACACGGTGCGTGTCATCACGGTCCCGTAGGTCCTGTGTGTCAGTGCGGGATGTAGGAGGGGGTTTAGTGGGTAGTGCCCCCGGCGAGTCCCACATACCTTCAGGATGCGTAAACGCATTCCCCCCGCTATGAAAAAAGAGGTCTCTTAGTAGGGTCCAGATGTTCGTACTACGTTAAGGTTTAATCTAAATCGCATTTAAGTTTTTTGATATCTTTGTCAATAAAATATTTATTTATTTTTATCTACTCGTTCGCAGGCGGACCGAGACAAACTGTGCCGACTAATGGAAGACACCCTGCGCAGCGGGCTGCTGCACCCCGCGCCCGGCGCCGCCCTGCCCGCGCGCGCGCCGCAGCACGTGGCCAGCTAGTGCCGGCCGCAGCACCACGTGGCCAGTTAGTGCCCGCCGCCGCCGCCGCCGCACCAGCACGTGGCCAGCTAGTGCCCGCCACCGCGCACTGTCACCTCATCCTTCCCCGACCTCCCGCCACGCACACGCAGTATGTACCTTTTCCTCTATTTCCACTCCTCGCTCCTCCCGCCGTCACACACACGGCCTCTTTAGATCCGTACTAGAGCGCTGCACGTGGCCACGAACGACGCGAGCTCCGAGCGCTGTCACCTCATTCGTACCTTCGACCGCCGCGTACACGCAGTATGCACTCCTTCATTCGTACTCCTCGTTCCCTTCGTCGTCACTCGTATGCGACCTTCCTAGATCTACACTTAGAGTCCGCGTCGTCGAAGAAGTCCCGTGTAGTGACTATCTACACACGATCAGTTTTGACTGTCAATTTTCACTGAAAATTTTAAATTATCAGTTAAAACTGAACGTAGTATTTAGGATGAAATCTGTCAGTTTTTGTTACTAAAGGTTAGAGCTGATGAAGTATTATTAACTGGTCGAATAAAACTGGTTCAGCCTTGACTGTCCCGATTTGCTTTATTGCAACAACAATTAAACATTTTTTTTTAATGGCGCTGACTCTACTGTACTATAATTTTTGCTCCTTGATCCCCCGCCATTTGCGTTGTTTACACTTTATTTAGATTTCAATATATGTCATCGCTTCGAAGAGGTTGTCCATCAGTTTAAGTGTCTTAATCGAAAAATTTTATTTATAATTTATCTCTTTCGATAGTAAATAAAACGAGACCTCCGATTTAAAAGTAGCGGTCCGAAACGAACTCCTTGGGGAATCCCGAGCTAATGTGAGGCGTTCGTTCGCTTATTAGAATCATATTATATCATCTGTTCTATAGTCGCTTAAGTCACGTCCTTTGCCGTGTGGCGTTCGAAAACCTTATCGAAAGCTTTACCGAAATCTGACCCTAAACCTGAACTAAGGAGACGGCGTAATACGAGTACACGTGACACGAACATCTATTGAGTAAAAAAACGCGCATAAAAGTACTCGATAGAGTAATTTTGCATAGAAAATTTGTACAACGCCATCTACCGCCGAAAAGTGAAATTAAATTTCCTATAGAGAATTACTCTATCGAATACCTTTGCGCGCGTTTTTTCTCGACATATGTTTGTGCTAAAGGTTACTATAAAGACTTGTGACATCATCGGTTTCGATTCTCGTAAAAATAAATTATTAAATGTAAAACAAAAGTTGACCATAAGGTCATAAAACTATCCATTAGGATAAAGAACATCTGACAGTTAAGTTTAATTTAACATTTATTTGAACGCTTCAGAATGGAACCTTACAATATAATTATCAGTTAAAAGTAATTTTTAAGTTATTCTCAAAAACTTAGTTTTTTTTATTGCTGGAAAACCGCGTTCTGCTTTATATTAATAATGGATTTAAAGTTTACTTCGTCCTGAGGACTATATTGAAAATGAATTGTACTTGTCTCAAATATTAAAGAAAATAACTCATCTTGTCTTCAATATTAAGATGATAAAACATCGAAACTTTATTAAAAAATCCGCGTATTAAAATTCATTTTGTACTCGTCTCCATAGTAAGGCAGGTCGGGTTCGGTGGCACTAATGTAGCCCTATACTCTTTACTTCCGGAGCACTTAGCTTTTATTGATATCTAACAAGGTTTTATCTTAGTCAACTAGACGTGGGGGGATTTCGAACTGCGCCCGACTCTTGCATTTCATTAGTAACACCGAGCGCGGTTCGGAACACCCCGCTTAGGTTAGGTTACATTATAATGCATATTTATACTTAGAGAAGAAAGGGTCTTATGAAGAGATTTTGTATCGCCGAATATTTATTTTTGCATGAAGGGTCCCCGACCGCGATTCCAAAATGTTTGTCTGAATCAACAGCCTCCCGTGACTCGGGTGTTTGAGGTTGTTCATATTGTCATTTGTTGGTTTGTAAAGGATTGTGTATATGGCCAATTAGTAGGATTAATGTCACACGAGTCACGAGGCCCTCGGGAACATTCAGTATTCTGGTCTTCGATCAAGATCACCTAGATAACGCTTCACCAACTAAAACAGCACGCGTATATGCCACCGACTCATAACAAAATTCGACAAAATATGCTCCCAGTTTGAAAGTGGGGCGTTATTTCGGGGTGCTGTAGGTATTTGAGACTCTGACCGGACATCTAAGGTATTCTTGATCGAAGATCCTCGAGCTTGAAACCGAACTATCTATAGTTAAATTACGTCAAGTGAAACAAACTTAAAGGAAGCAGGCTTAGTGATATGATGTAGTACTAGTACGAGTTTATGTAAACTGGTAACAATATCGAAACTATCAGATATAATTACTTACTCGTAAAAACAGTCAGTGCGAGTAAAAGAGACAGCTATAGTTTTCGATGTCGAATATAGTTAGCCTATACTAGTGCTAGGGGGTTCATATAGGAAAAGGCAAGAGTATTCTGATCATATGATGACAACACGAATACTGTTTTGAATTATTGTTATGTATAAATTTCTATAGCAATTTTTGTTGAATTGAGCTGTTTAATAGTACTGAAATTGTATTAAGTCAAATTTATAATTATTTTCTACTAACATAGGGCTGGTTTCAAGCGTTCCTTATCAACTACTAGTCGTTCGTGAATCTAACGAGCTACCGAATCGTTTGTATTGATATAGCTTTTATGAAATAAATTGTAAAAATTTCGTCACCCTAGGCAAATTGTAAATTGTAAAGGAAATGATTCGGGGAGGTTCGTAGCAGTCAGTTTGGACATCGAGAATGCTTTAGTGATTAGGATTTGTATGATCGTGTAAATGTTACAAAATGATATTTAAAATATATTTAATTGAACGATAACTTTAATTATAATATGTATAGGGAGGCTTCCTCTTAGAGCTTTATGGATGTGGTTAGAAGTATACGGAAAATTGAACATACTCACTACGATGATAAGTTACAAATCGGCGGAATCGATTTCGATAGCGGACGAATTCGTAGGGGGCGCCTCTGGCTAGCGGGAGAAATGAAATGAACTGTACAATAACAAAGTTCATATCGTCAGTCAAGGAGGGGTACAATTACAACTTGTCATTAAAAACTCGCATTTCAGCGGCGCCACGTGCTTCCTAAATGTACGGACTCACGGGTTCGACCGCAATATTACCTGTGGCCGTACACAAGCAGTCGACATCGATTCTCGTCGTGTAGCGTCGCACAGACGGAGTGTTGCGGAGTGCCGACTCCGACGGAAGTCAATTGTCAATTCGTGTGATGTATACAGCGTGTAGTCGAAAAACTCTTGCATTTATGAACATACATTTCGTAGGAATCGTTTGATTTTTCTATACGTAACGCTATAGTGGTGCTAGTATGTGTACGTACACCATTGTATAAATCGCTAATTTTATAAAATTGAATGTAAGGTCGCGCTGGCACCTCGTTCGTAGTAGTGGCGGTCTCACTCGCACACGACGATGCCGTCTTTGTCTCGCCCTGTAGTGCGAGAGAGAGACGGAAATATCGACATGGGCGGCGCCGGTGCTGTTTTCCTTGTAGTTGTATGTTTTGTTCGAAATTTGCGTTCGGTCAATGCTAGTGGTGCCAAAAATGAGAGGTGCCAACAATATAGTGAGCGTTTAGTTCTTAAGGCTCCTACACACAATGCCGGGCAAGCCGCGATGCGCCCGGTAGCTGGCATGTATGTAGGAGCCAGTGGCAACTTCCAAATTTTATTATTATTTTTGTATTTATTTCACCGGTTTTACCGACTACCCGACCACGTGGGCTTTCCATCGGATAAAGTATTTTGTGGACTTTAGTTATGTTTTTACAATTTTTAACGAGATTTTTAAATTTTCTGCTATTGATCCTAGAATTTATTCGGCATTTGGTACCGTCACAGAGATGAGTAACGCAGTTGTTTTCATCTGAGTCCGTCCCTGCCGATGTCGGGTTTCAAGTATCAGCTTGTTATATTATTCATGTCAATGTTATTCATTATCATTTCTGTGGCATCGGGCGATCATTCCTGGTCAGAAATATAATGTTATTCTGTTATTACATTAATTTGTTTTAGTTATTTGTATAGTATCATGTCACACATCCTCTTTCCAGAATAACAAAATTATATTATTCTATTTTTTTCAATCATTGTTTTATTCTTTTTATTTATATTTTACTGATTTCTTTATAAAAGTATGGTGATGATATAAAACATGTCAATATATCTAATTTTTTTTTATATCTTTACGCACACTTACATAAAAGAGGATGCATATGTTTATAATACGTTTTTTTATGGAATGTACAATAATTTGGAAGATCGCTGTTAGCCGTAGGCGCGTGGGGCGAGGGCGGGGGGGCGGTAGAGTAGTGCAACCGAAAGACTGGCTAATGTTACGGATTTAGGACGCTCCTCGGACTCACACTCACTATTTATTACCTTGAACTTGCAAGTCAAGCTACTATTTTAATAATACGAAAAAGAAAGATGCCCATTTCCGACATGACAAAATGTTGATTTTGTTAATTTATATAGAAGTAATATAGCTCATTAAATTGTGTTTTTATTGTTATTTATAAATTGCAAACTAAAACATAAATTGCCAATACAGAAATAGAGAAAATTTATAATAAAGATTGGCAATAATTACAAACTAGAACATATTGATTTTACCATTAAGTACATATTTTTCTGATTGCCAAATTAAAATTCAATAAAAAATAGTGTTCTGCGGTCATAGCAACTATTCAAATATAATATTAATATCATTTCATTATACATCAACTTTAAAAAATATATTCGATAGGTCAACGCTTGTATTGGAAGTGGTCATTGTTCTTTACTTAACTTTTTTTTCTACATTGACAACGCCAAATGCTCTATTTGCATATTGCCCGTTTTGTTTAGAATATTTTAGTTATTTTGTGAAAAATGTAATGATAGGAAAATTTAATAACATCACGTTCTTAAGTATTATACAGCTAAGTGCGATTAAGTTGAACGTAACGACTCGCACGTTTATATTTTGAAAATAATTAGATAAATGATGCACGAAAAAATCGTAAATATTCTTTTGCACTAATTTGAAGAAAGTTATCATTTAAATTAATATTATTGTCTCAAGTAAAAAATTGACATTGTTTCTTATCAACATGTAGCTTTGAAGTGTGCCTTAACACAGTAGCAAGTCGTACGCATTTTTTTATCCACAATAGGATAGTGCTTGGCCTACACATCACCTGCCCCCCCTAGCATGACCACCAAAACGCGATATTATATTATTATAGCGATTTATCACGTTCAACTGTCCGAAGCCAATGGATTTTGACAGTTGAGTGTCGATAACACGCGATACATACCGTGTTTCGGTGGTCATGCTAGGGGGGCATGTTAAGTGACGATAAAGCTAAAAGTGTAAGCGCACTACACCCGGAATCATCGCCACTGAAGTGATGGTGATTGACTGTCTATCAATATTCAGAAATGAATTATCAAATTAGAAGAGTGCGGGGCCGAGGCAGCGCCGGGAGGCAGGTTCTAGCTAGTAAAGAGACGTATCTTTGTAAATATTCGCTTCTAGTTTAATTATTAATTATAAATGAATATTATTATCGTAGGTAACTGAAGTAAGTGTACCTTCTGTATTAACAGGCGTTAGTGTTAACCAGCGTGTCACCGTGTCATATACCACGTTATTTATTATTTTTATATTTATTCGAATGTCATATTTTGTTGGAGTTTTGTTAAGATATGGTAACTTGTGTATTGTAAAAGTTAATTGGGTGTATTTATTTTTCCGTATTTTAGTAATGTTGTAACTCTTATTATGCGACTAGTCTTTACATAGGAACGTTTAAAATTAATCGTTACTTTACAATACACAAGCGCAACTTATTATTTAATGGCCTCGTTTGAACATTTTAAGCCACAATTATAAGTAATCGATTTGATAAGCTCGCTCGCCGTACACAATGTTACCTTTGCGACTCGCTTTGCAATACAACGAGATATCTCGACTTCTTTGTTCCTATGTCTTTTAACGTTATTTATATTGCATATATTTTTTCTTTACGTTTTTATTTTACAATAATAAATGGACACATTAAAGATTGTCATTTAATTTCGAACAATTCGTTGTATATAATTTGTTTTGTGTTCTGGTGTTCTTTATGTCCAAAGAAGAGATGTGTTCATTTTAAAAATTGTCGTTTTTTTGTTTTATTTTGAATTTTTAATGCATTGAGATTGTAAAATATTTATTTTTTGGATCCAGATTTGCATTTCCCACTCAGTATGAAGGTACCCGCTAGATCCACCGCGCGGTCAAACGAGTATGTTATAGCCGTAACTATGTATTTAGTAACTTGTATAATTAATATGCTCAAAGTGACGTATAAACCAATACAAATGATCGAACGATCGAGTGATGTTTGCATACTATTCTAAAATGAAAATGTCAATAAAATTGTATTTTAAAAACGAACATGTATTTTATTTTATTGTATGTACGTACTATCGTTTGCATTAGGAGACGTCAATCAATTTAAATGTTTTATTGAAGTGCGTTTATTTATTTCAGTATAAGTCGAGAGGACAAATAATAATGCATTCACATACAATTAATTGACGTGCATGCCTAAAGTCGTTTGGCTTTAAGCCAAACGTTCCTTGGTAAAAGAACTTTGAAAATGAGTATCGCTCTCCCATAATCATCTTATATTTTTAAGTTAGAGTGAGGAGTCAAATCAATATCAAATATATAGCTGGTTCATGCGTCATGCTCGTGAACGGGTGCTGCCAGTAGGTATGGGTCTGCTTCTGACTACGCATATTGAATTATATGAATTTTATGTAACAACCTAGTAATGACTTTAAATTTTGAATTTAGCTTGAACCCTGTAAGTATATTGATTCATTAAGAAATGAGCTGATTATTTAATCAGCTTATTTAATGTTATTTATTTTTAATCTATGTTCATCGTAACATATATAAATGTAATGTCCGGAAACTATACTACTTATTTGTAAATTTCGTTCCATCTGATAAAGCTGATAAGTTTTTTGCGTCCATTTTTCTTGTCAGTTAAAAGACGTCATAATGGGTGGTAGGGTAAAAGAATTGACAATAAAAATGCTTATTATGTGAGCTTATTTGAATAAAGAATATCATTCATTCATTCAATTATTGAGTCTGAGCAGTAGGTATATCCGATAGTTTACGGTAGCGGAAACAGTTTGCAATTTGCATCAACTCATGATAGAGCTACAGGTCACTAGGTCCGGTGCGGGGTAACACTTGATCGCGTCTCTTTATTTAAAAAACTACAACAAAATTGTTATATCGAGATTTATTTGCAAAGTACACCTACAGTACTTTGTTATTATATTATATTTTGTTGTCTCTCTACAATCTACTGAAAGTCAAAGCTAAAAAGACTCGTTGGGGTCTTTAAATAAAACAAGCTCAACATGCTTTACAATACTTGTATCTTTCTTTGGCAAAATTAACAGTGAATTAAGTCCTACATGAGAATCATGAAATTTTCACGATTTCGGAGGCCTAGTTGCAGACTTATCGCCTGCTATCAAAGGATCTTTAGGTAATATTTATTCATTACTTCATAATATTTAGTACAAAATTAGAAGTACATCGTCTGATCCAAGACTACACTATTATTACCAAATGGTATTTATCATAATATGTACAATAATTTAAAAAGTAAGTACTTATAACTATTTTACATAATTTCCCCTATGATGGATTAGGCAAATCAATAAATATTCCAAAGTTTCCCAAGTATAAAATAAATGTCTCCCATAAAAAAGAAGTTTGAAGATGAGATTAACATTTATAAAACCAAAGTTTTAACTGAAATATCCAGATTAAATATGGGTCAACTCTAATATGAATCAATGTACGATTGGAGGTACATTACTTAAGTAATAAGCTCACTACTGATTCTCCGCCACATAAAGAGATCGATTACTTCCTTATTCTTGAAAATTTGTATTTTTCGTTTGAGTACTGTTTTATTCGTATACAGTACTGATTCTAGTCCAAAACGCCCAACTCTACATAATACAATTCAACAAGATGTTACACAATGTGCCAGAAGTCTTGAATTACACGAAAGAGCTGTATTTTGGCGAATATTAAATCGTGCACTCGTTTAACGAGCCGATTTCATAATCTGTACGTGTAAGGGAGGGGGGGCTGTTTGGGCTCCACTTGTTCCCGTTCCTCCTGGTCGGGCACGTAGTAGTGCAGCTCGTACGCGGGGGACAGTTCCACTTTGAGGTCGCAGTGCGGCTCGCATGGCTTGGGCCCCACGTCCCCGTACTGCCGCTTCAAGAACGCCGACGATGACGCCAACACTCGCCCGTCGTCCTGTGCCTGCCTGTGCACCACACTACTGTTGTACAGAATCGGGAACTCCACCTTAAACCTCTCACTATTCTTGTTGAAAGTGTCCACGAATTTATTCAATATGTCTTTCCGGAAGTTTGAAACGTAATCGTAATCGTTGTCCATGTTCAGCTTGAGTCTGCCTTTACCCATTTCATTTACGGTGACCCCCGTCAGAGGGGAGTCGGTGTACGACTGTATGTATTCGCCGTTTTTATCGTAGTCGTCTTTGACCGCTTCGTCTATCAAGTCCTTGTAGTGTTTGATGACATAGGATGCGCGGTTAAAGGTTTCGTCATCGGCCCCCGTGTACCGAACACCGGGCTCGACAACACGTGACGGGATGTTGGCGTAAAAATTATTTAACAAATTAGCGGTTTTGTTCGTCGGTAACACAGACTCGGGGTCGGGCTGTAGTTGTTGTTTCGATTCTTGTAGCGGGGTGGTCGGGATCGTGCCTACCGTCCTCGCCTGGGTTCCATCTTTCGGCACAACACCGACCGAGAACATGTTAAACTTCTTATCAAAGCCTCTGTTATAATCGTTTAAATTGAACGTCGGCCGTTGTGGTCTCGGTGGGAAGTATTGAACGGTAGGTTTCCTATCCGGCCAGTAAGTGGTTAATGACTTAGCGTGCGTTGTGAGAAGTATCGGTGGTGTAGTGGCGGTGTCCTTGTTGTAGAAACTAGTAGTAAACTTTTTCAAGTCTAGTTTTGGGAGGGTGACGTAGTCTGCATCGTATTCGTCTGTAGTGTCGTAGTATTCAGCGAATTTGTTATTTTTCTTAGGTTTATTGGTTGTTAAAATTTTTTCCTTATACATGAAGACTCCTGGTGTAGTGGATGATTCGGGTGTAACAGAAGATAAAATAGTAGTTTGTCCAACAAAAGCTAATTTCCCATTGGCGTCAAATGCAGATAGGGTTGTTTCTGTTTTTGGCGTAGTATACGTCTCACCAGAATTGCCCTCCTCATAATCACTGTACACCGTGTCACCGGTTTTATTTATTTTCTTGCGGGACTTCCGTATTTCTGCAATTTTTTCCAGCCTTTCCCGTAGGTCCGTAACTTCATATTTTTCATATTTTTCAGAAATGTTATTAAGCTCTGCTTCCGTTTTGTTTTTCAATACTTGAGTGAAAGGCTTAGATGCATTTTTGCCTTTGAATACTATTCCTAATAAACTCAGGCTTTCGTTCCTCCAACTGTTGTCGTCTGGGTCTCTTATGAACGGTTTTAACGGTTGCACTTCAATCTTTTTCATTTTTTTGTAATGAGGGCTTACTGTGTAAATGGCACTTTTAGGGCTTATAGGTTTTACACTGAGTGAATCCTCAGTGACCAGTTCGATTTTACCCTCACTGGATTCTGATGATGTCATTTCTCTTTGATAACTTTTCACAAAATTATCGTTTAGGAGTTCCTCTTCCAGTAACTTCTCTTTAATCGCATCCTCTACCTGAAAAAAATAATATTTATAAGTAACATCTTTATAACTAACATCGGTGTTTAGAAAAATATCAAATACCATTATTAAATAAGTTAAAAATTATTTATTACAGAGTACAACTCACCGTTTGTCTTTGCGATTCAGAAACATTCTTTGCTTCGGAGCTGTCGTCGTTTTCTTGAAGATCAGCTTCAAAAAGAGTGCCGATTAATTCCTTTGCATTTAAACTTAAGCTATCTGTTGTGGTTGTGTAATTTGAGTCTGTTTGTTTTAAAGTCAAGTCTAAAAATCCTGCTCGTTTTGACGTCACGATATTATCAGGACCTGTATTAGATTTTGAAATCGGTGGTAAATTAGAAACCGGAGCAGGGCTACTGATGCTTGATTGGTCATTAGGCAAAGATGTTGAAGCTTCGGCATCACTGCGAGTATTATAAGTTTTCAAGTTATTTATGAGTTCCTGACGAAGTTCGTTGAGAGATGGTATAGATGTGTAATTAGCAGCGTTCTCTAAAGAAATTGTAGCGGGTACTGTTTCCGCTTTTGTCAGTAATTCGCTTCGTTCTGTGCTGACAGTACCTATTTCTCTATCTGCACTAGTTGTGTGTTTTCTTTCAATAGTAGTATACGTTTTCCATGAAGGATTATTAGTTACACTACTAGAAGCTTCCACCGCCATGGTCTCTGTTTGATTATCATTCTCTTTAGTGGTATTTTCCTTCTCAGTGTATGTGGAACCCATTTCTGTTATTGTAGTATCAGTTATTGTAATGGGTTCAGTAGAATTCTCATGCATAACTAGAAATTTTATGTTATCAAGCATAGTTTCCGTTGATGATACCTCGGTGGTTGGTAATGTTTCACTATATATCTCAGTCAATCCATCAGAAATTACTTCCCAGATTTGTGTAGGATTAATGTTATTTTGGTCAGTCGTAATAGCGTTCGTACTCAGGTTTTCACTTGGTTTTTCATAATTGGTTATGACCCTTCCAGATATTGAGAAATCTGTTTGTTCTGTAACTGCAGCAGTAATATCTGAATTGCTTGAAGGACTTTTTCCATAATCGATTGTACTTTTAATTTGGTCTAACTGGGCTATCACTTCCGTTTCTTTATTGGTACTATTTTGTAGTAAAACTTCATTCTCACTCATAGATATCGTTTGTCTTGTTTTCTTTCCAACTTCAAGGGCATTAGCTGAAGTTCGCGTCGGAGGCTCCGTCGCGATTGCAAGTGCTTTAATTGTGTCTCTTGGAAAGGAAGATGATTCCTTTTGGGATACGCCTTTCGAGTTGATCTTTGGTAGATCATTTTTAACCTCCAAGAGGGCACTTTCTTGACCAGTGAGATCGAAGGTGGATTTCAAGGTCGTTGTCCAAGTCCGCTGGATGGTGAACGCACTAACCGGTGATTCGGAAATTAAGATGGTAACCGCTAAGCAAATCGCGAATGACCTGTAACAAACAAAAAATACGTTAGGCATTTCATACCTATGGCAAGGTATAGTTCTTCTTCTTCTACCTCACGAAGTCCGTTGGGCTATGGATGTTGGTAGGCGTGTACATGCACATTATTTTAATATGCGTAATACGACAGACGCACACTTTAACAATGTCCTTGAGTAGACTTAATTCACCTGGGTGCATTAAGTCTACCAAATAGTATACTCAATTCTTTAGTGCACCCTTAAGTAGACTTAATGCACCCAGGGTGCAACCTGAGGGCTAATTGTCTAATTTAAAAATCTATCGCAATCGCTTTCATTTGACAGTTGGATCCGACACATTGCTGCATTTCTTTGTTAAGTTTATTTTTGTGCCAAAAAGAAGCATCAATGTGTTTCATCCTGAAAGCGATTGCGATAGATTTTGAAATTAGACAATAGAAAGGCTGCTTTAGTATATATGTAATAGTCAAACGCCGAAACTCAATCAAATCGGGGTTTGACCAGTCAGACATAAATTATAGGTAGGTACAGTACAGAATTTGTTATTTTGTATGTAAATATATGAAAAACACATTCTTTAGAGTGAACATTTAACTGAATAAACAATCTTCCTGTGAACAAAAGATTTCTGTTGTCTGTTAAAAGAAAATAACCACGAAATTAACCCAAATAATTTCAAACTTATCACGTGACCTAGTTAAAAACCGGTTGCAAGTGTTTTTTAATGAATAATGGTTTTAAATAAAACAGTAAAGTTAGTGAACGAAAGTTAGGGAAAAAACAACAAGAGGCATGCTATCGCTAGACAATGTTTCCCTACCTTCACTTGTTGTCCCGACATTCATTTGGTTTTTTTCCGAAATTCACACATTGTATTTTTGTGAAAATTGGAAAAAGTAGTATACTTGAACTTAGTGGAATAGGTGAATTAGTCTGCTAAAGTTTAACGTTTTTCTACAGTAGACTTAATGCACCCAGGTGAATTAAGTCTACTGTGCATGTGCAATTGTGCACGCATAACAACATTCACAGCCGAACGGACTTTGTGATAATTATAAAACAACATTAACCGTATTTTTACAAAATTTAACTTAACTCCACCTATTTTTTGCAAAAAATCTAACAACGTTATATTACAGGTTGTGATATTGACATGGAATAATAATAGAGAAATCTGAAAAATGCATATTTCTAAAGGAAATAAATAAATTCTATTAATTAATAATGAAGTTTCGATATCTTCGTGGTAAAAAATACCAAAATTCATGTAACTGGCGATGACGCATCGCGTGGTGTGTAAACTATTTATTCTGTGGTGTTATGATGAACATTTGCAACTGAGCATACTCACACACGGACAGACAATGCAATTATTATTTTAAACAAACGCAGCTGCAGCCGCCTCGGACATTAATAAAACGTTATAGGTATTTAACGTTTTATTTTTTATTATTTGTCATTGTCATGTGTTTATAAAACTATGACTGATACTATTGTTACAATTTTATACACCTATTAGAATCAATTACTCGCCTACTACATTCAGACATGCTTAAAATCGAACTAAATACAATCTAGGTAATTATTCAACTACAGAAACAATTTTATTAAAGCAACTTTTTCTTAATCGTACGAGCCAAATAAAAAAAATCTATGGATTTCTTATTGAAAGTTGTCAATTTTACATAAAGGTTGAATGACCTTATCGTATCAACAAAATGTTAGCAAATGTAACGATAAAAAAAAACAAAAACTAAAATTCTACACAAATACTGTTAAAAGTCAGTAACAAGTTCGGTGTCAGTTTAGTTATTCAATTGAAAATTAAATAGTACTTAGTTAAAACTTAAATTAATTTTAAATTAAGTATAAAAAATACGTGCTACATTATGCTGCGACGCTACAGAATTGTATTAAAAAAAATATTTTCTTCACAAAACAGACAGTATTTTTTGCTCGGCTTGGCCTTTGGCTTAATGCTCTAAGGCCTTTGGTCATATTATTGTGGGGATTCACACTCGTATTCACCAACAATGCTCGCGGCTCAGACCAAATAAAACTTTTTCTATTTGGTCTGAGGCTCGCGGTCGTACAGCGACCCAACTAACAGTCACACATTGAACTTGACATTGGCAAAATAGTCAAACTTTATTGCCATAAAAATAAAAAAAAACAGTCACACATAATACTTAAAACTCACGACATAATCACAGACCTCTATTTTAACCCAGCGTGTTTGCGTAGGCAAGTGTCGCGTGCATGAATTTTAAGAATGTCTGTAAGCCTGCAAAAATTGTCTCGATTAAATTCAAATGTAGGTTAATTACATATTATACTAGTATAGTACCTACTGTGTTAGCTCTGATATTATCTAACGCCGATTTCCGACTATCGAATTTCATAAAAAATCCTTACTTCGTTACTATTTCAATCATAACTTCTCTGCTGAAGCTTCACTGAGACTATGAGACTATTATAGTGGTGGTCGGATAATTAGAAACACCAGTCAATTTTCATACAAACGAGGTAACTTTGACTCCTTGGTTCTCCACCAGGGACTGACCGAGCTGTGATCTGATGATGGCTACACAGGGAGTGAATGGAGGAGATTCTGATCGCTTTACACACCCAACTGATCTGATCAGCATTCTAAGAGATATAAGGAGCAAAGTTTTCAGTTTCAGGATTTCCATACATTTTCCCTAAAAATATTGCAATAGGACATCGAGAAAACCAGCACTGTTTGACATTGACATTTGAATTTAGATCCAACATTACCGACTGAGTTACATCGGCCAATAGCAAGACTCCGAACTCCCGGGCATACACGCCATATTGAGCGCTGATTGGCTCACACAAAAGCCTGAAAACGGCCTTGCTTCAAGCTGCGTTAAGTGAAACCTTTGTTTTTAAGCACTGCGATTACGTATGCCAATTTATTTAGTGTCGAATTTAGGAACCAATATTACAGTTGCCACCCGTACTTGACAATCAAATATTGTATAATAACTTCGAGTTTAATAATGAATTTACCTTAGATTATTTATATGTCGAATTTACACTAATAAAGGAAGGCGAATAATTGTTTATGATTAGAGATGAGAATCGAAAATAAAAAATCAGAAACAATGTTTACCATCCGGTTATTAGCGTAAATTCACTGTTAAAATTGAATTTATTATACGAGTGGCAACTTCCAATTGGACACTAGATTGGATAATGTAATCGCGGCTTAAGTTTAATGTAGTTTAATATAAAATTGTGAAAAATCTGTAATTAGTGAGGTTTGTAGAAAATAGTTTTCTTGACAAACTTCAAGTGAAAAGCAGTTTGTTTCCATACCACGCGAAGGGATGTGAACTAACTAGAACCTACCCGATTGTGAGAAATATAGCCCCACCGCCATGAGTGGTGTTTCAAAGGACACGGTGCCGATGGTGCGGATATTCAAGGTAAGATTGTGAGTTTTACTTGCATTTACTATAATATTCAATAGGACAACATTAATTAATTATCGGAGTAATCATTATATCATCAACTTTGAGTCGTCGTCGTCGTCACAAACATACATGAAAATTACTCAAAATTATTGTGGTAAGGTTATTTATACACAATTTATACACTTCTAAGACTTCTGCGCGTACAGTTCATGAGGAATAAAACACTTTTTACGCAGTCCTCCCGTGACCACGGCCTCTGGAAAGGTGTCGAAATGGCGTGAATTCAAAGCCATAAATCCAAACTAAATAATTCTAAAATAACACCTGAATTAATAATATACGCGCTGTAATCCGTAAAAAGTGTTTTATTTCTAATGTGTCAATATATTTTGGTATAGGTACCGCCATTTGTGTCTATTTCAGTAGAACTGAATACTAAAAATGATGTGGGTACATTCTATATTTTCATGAATAAATATCAAAGGTATTTTTATCTCATTGCTTAGAAAAAAAAAAATAAGGGCCAAAAGAACAGAATGTAGGTAATTACGAGATTGTCTAAGATACAAAATATTATGAGTTGTTGTTAGAATTTTAATGATATTATGAAGTATACTGAGTGACGACATCACCTAAGTGCATGTGTAAACATTTCCCGTCATTTCAGAGATTTCACAGAGTTTAAAGTTAGCGTGCGAGGCTACGGCGGCCAAAAAACCTCCTCAAAAATGGCGCATTAGACATTATAATAGCTAATTAATTGTTTCCAGACTGCCAATATCGAATTACACGGCAGGATATGGCAGTACATGTAGGTACCATCCACGGCGCGGAACAAACAATCGTTTTGCTATGTTAATTACAATTTTTGGTAGATCCGCGTCAAAAGGTCACGGTTCCAAAAATCCAGAAATGTTTGTACACACACTTTAATGTTATTTAGTTTTTCTTTGCTTTAGCCTCATTTTAAATTTTCAAAACCTTTCAACTATCCTTATTTTTTATCTTTTGTTTTTTAGGGTTCCGTACCTCAAAAGGAAAAAAAGGAACCCTTTTTTTCCTTTTGAGGTACGGAACCCTGAAAACGGAACCCTTATGGGATCACTTTGTCACTTTCACTTTGGAAAACTTTATTGCCTGTTGAACTTCAGTCAATATAGTATAAGTCTATGTTTCTACCGAAGAGATCGTCGCTTTTAGTTCCATTTTCAAAAATATTGATTCGGTCGGTATTTTTTTTTTTTTTTGGAAACTTCATTTGTCTTGGTGCTCGTTATAGATTTAATTGAAATTATTTACTAAGAGCAGTATTGTCTTTTTTCAGGGGACACTTTGCAGGTCACTTTGAAGTCTTCACAAACCCACAATATTTATAAAAGACCTATCCAACGACACCCCATATCTCATCAAATCTCATAGATTGACGAAAAAAAAATAGGTAGGGGAGGTAGGTTCACTAATACAATATATTTATCAAAAGTTGATACCACTTTTTCGGCGTGATTAATATCCACATTCATG
This sequence comes from Catoptria pinella, assembly GCA_963556745.1. Classification (NCBI taxonomy): domain Eukaryota; kingdom Metazoa; phylum Arthropoda; class Insecta; order Lepidoptera; family Crambidae; genus Catoptria; species Catoptria pinella. Next base: position 631,697 of record OY750762.1, read on the forward strand.
CCAAATTACAGCTAGTACTTATGGCCTCTGAGCAAAGCCGTGGACGGACAAGTCTTCCGTCATGTTTTGTTGCGCTAACTGCTACTGACAAAAAATTTGTTTGGGTCGGGTTATACGGGCCTCGTAGGTCATATTTATTTATCAATTTCAATGCAGGCTTATAGAGTTAAAACTTGCAACTACGTAGTATTTGTTATAAATGGTCTGTGCTTCCGACACACCAGCAAGTTAAACAAAATGTCAAAAAATAGTAATTTATATTTTAAATCAAACTAAAATAATGAAACAATGAAAATAACAAAAGATACAAATTCTAATAATGAATAAAATCAAAAAGTCCTGACGGATAATAATATTTTTAGGTAAGGTAAGGTAAGGTACTAAACGTAATGTTCCAAGCGATTCTACTTTATCTAGCTAGAAGTCATAGTGCTAAAGCATAGTGTAAAGAAACTAAATAGTGGTTACTGTCAGCGGTCGCGACAGCTATCGATATTATTAATTAATCTAGCCTTGTTAAAGTATACACTCGCGATTTAAGCATAATTTTATAAAACCAACGATTTAAATGGTGTTTTCGATGTCAAAACAATTATTTTTCACTGGTAGACAAGTGTTAAGTCTAAAACCTCGTAGGCGTTGGTCACTTGTGCCCGGACCCTGCCTTGTGTCTACAACCTCGTAGGTCATTGGTGCTCGGAGCCTGCCCTGTGTCATATAACCTTGTAGGTCACTTGTGCCCGGACCCTGCCTTGTGTCTACAAACTCGTAGGTCACTGGTGCCCGGACGATGCCCTTTGTCTACCTACAACATCGTAGGTCACTGGCGCCCGGACCTTGCCCTGTGGCCACAACCTTGTAAGTCACTTGTGCCCGGACCCTGCCCTGTGTCCACCTACAACCTGGTTAGGTCATTGGTGCCCGGATCCTGACCCGTGTCTACAACCTCGTAGGTCACTTGTGCCCGGACTCTGCCCCTGTGTCTACAGCCTCGTAGTTATAACTCAAGGCGATATTTTTGTGACGACCTTGCGTTTCTGCCATATTGCCACAACGAGCGACGCGTCGACATCGCGCGCGCCCCTCGGTGATTCACCACTATTCTTTACACTATGGCTATAGTGTACAGCTATCTCCAAGGCCGTAGATAGAATAGACAGTGAACATAATAATAATATATTTTTGTAGTCAAGTTCCAAATCAAAAATGAAATCTTGAAATAAGTTCAGTGGTTAACTAAGAAAAAACATAGTACTTTTTACTGGTGTGCAAACCATGATAAAAACCTTCAAACAGATTGAAAATATAACCTCTGTTTTCAGGGTTCCGTAGTTAACAAGGAACCCTTATAGTTTCGCCATATCCGACTGTCCGTCCCCAGCCTAGCTCATAGACTCTTAGTACTAGAAAGCTGTAATTTGGCATGGATATACATATTAATCACGCCGACAAAGTGGTAAAGTAAAATTTTGAAAAAAAAATTTTAGGTTACCTTCCCTACACGTGAAGTGGGGATGTAATTGTTATTTTCTTGTCTACGCCATAGTGTGGGGTGTCGTTGAATAGCAATTTTAAAAATATTGCGGTATAAGTTTGTGGAAACACTTTTTTGTTTGTGAATTATTAAGCTTTACAGTGCAAAATTTTGTTAGTCAAGGGTACCCCCAAATGCTTGTTTTTGGATACGTGAAAAAAAATTCACAGTAGTTGTATAAATGAATCACAGTAGGCTTTACAAGTTTAAGAGTAACAGTCGACCAACTTATAAAATGTACTTGGTGTAGTACAAATTCCTCATTGGGAACTACTTAAATCACTGAGCAAGTAATCACTTCACTACATAACGTTGTCAAGTGTGTGAAACCGGTAGTATCTAGATTTAAGTAGTATATGAACCATGGGCTTCGGAACCCTACACTTGCGTGGCCCGACACGCACTTGGCCGGTTTTTTTTAACATTGATTCACTTAGTTATCATGAACAAAAAATTTACTTAATCATACCAAATAATATACTAGAAAAACTTTTAAAAATTAAAAAGAAAAACCTCCTTCAAAAAACCTTAAAGAAATTGCTATAAAAAAACAGCAGCTCTAAAAAGCAAGAAATAATATTCAAATGTGCATAATTACTATTCAAGTATCTACGCATATCTGATATTAAAAAAACGCCTTTTGAAGTCGGGTGGGGCTAAAGATATTTTTCTTTTTAATCATAATAACATTTATCGTGGTTTCTCTTTCTCAATTTGATTTTTTAATTCTTAAAGCCCCACCCGACTTCATAAGACGTTTTTTTAATATCAGATATGCGTAGGTACTTGAATAGTAATTATGCAGATTTGAATATTATTTCTTGCTTTTTAGAGCTGCTGTTTTTTTATAGCAATTTCTTTAAGGTTTTTTGAAGGAGGTTTTTCTTTTTAATTTTTAAAAGTTTTTTTATTTTTAACTTTTTTGTGGTAGGTATATATAAGTAAATAAGAGCGATGATATAAATATATTTTATTCATATTTCACACATTTCAATGGTATAATACGCCTAGTAACTCAATATCCACTTTTCGCACTGTTAATTTTAGCAAGGGTCAGACATGGGGTAGGTGACCAAAGTGTATTATCTCGAGCTCCTCCGTGCTTCAGAAGACACGTTAAGCCGTTAGTTCCAGCTACATTTGCACATTAACACCCACCAATCCGCATTGGGCCCGCGCGGTGGGTTATGGTCCATCCCATTCATCTGCCCATAAGTAAGGCTTATCCCAGCCATAGTAGTGACAATAAAAATTGCTGATGCGAAACCTTTCAATACCGTAGAGTAATCACTAATACACTATCCTATTTGATTTTGAAGAGTTCTCTTGTGTATCTTCGAAGTCCAAGGTCCTATGTGAAGGAAATTTGAATGAAAACATCCTTAAAGTATCCCCTTTCTAACGAAACAAGAATCATCTAAATCCGTTTATAAACAAAGAAGTTATGTCTGAAGATCCGTTAAAACTCGTGCAAAAGTTACTTAAAAAATTACAGTATTTTCAGGATTACTCAAAAACTACTGAACCGATTTAAAATTTTCAAAAAATGGGACCACCTGGGGAGCAAACCTGATAAAGTGGCATTTGAATCATGTCAATCGGTTCAGCCGTTTTCGAGTTATCGGTGGAGATACATAAAAAAAAAAAAAAAAAAAAAACAAATAAACAGTCGAACATAGAACCTCCTCCTTTTTTTTAAGTCGGTTAAAAAATACAACTTGCACCAGATCATGTTCTCGGACGGGAATCGAACCCGCGACCTTTGGATATCCGGTCTAATGCTCTGACCGCACATCTGAGAACATGATCTGGTGCGAGTTGTATTTTTTCTAGTATATTATTTGGTATTATATAAAATAGCATTGTGAATGCTAAAATCTCAAAATTTAAAAATTTTACTTAATCATTTTCCCGTAAGTATAAGTAGTTCAAAATACAAAATAAAGATGTAACGCTTGCATGGCATATAAAATAATCACGTTGCTATCATTGCAATGCAATCCCATCGTAATAAACACGTATCCTGCTATAAACAAGACCATTCTGACATTAAGTCATTAATAGTCTGTTGGACACTGCATGTGTTAGGGACGGTCACTGGTCAGTCGTCACGCGTGAGTGACGGCGCCGGCGCAGCTCAGTCAACCGATTCAACTGCGTTACAGTCAGTTGGTACCTACGATCGGCATTAGATGCCGCTGAACACTTATGCAAGTGACGCCAATACATCATCATCATCAGCCATTTAAATATCCCTCTGCTAGAGCACAAAGTTTCCTTGTGCATGTTTGAGGAGCAAAACCTTCATGCGAGCTCAATGCTGGTTGGTGTTAACGTGTTATAAACGCGCCGCAGTGAAGCTCGAAATAATTACAGGTAAAATAGTAAATATACAGGCTGAAAAAAGGAGGTTGTTGAAATAATAAATTTTTGGTCACCTATCTAGCTGACCAACCCTAGTGAATGTCGCAAGCCGAAGCCCGAGTATTTGTAGGGGTTCCATGTTACTGAATGAACACACATTATGTGCTGCTGAGACTAACCAAAGTTTTCAGCTAGACTTTTAGGAGCTTTAACTAGATGACATTAGTACAATATTACTTATAGCGTGTTCGAATGAACAAGGAAATGACTTGACTTATGGTTGTGCTACATTGCCGCACGTAGGACGCACGTGGACTTTACGCAATTGAGTCGATGGAATGCAAAATTCTTCAATTGCATAGTTTGATTAAATAATAGCTGATAGAAATTAAATATTGAACAACATCACGTACTTTTCTCAGATTATAAAAGATAATTAGCTAAAGCTATACCAAAGTAAAAAATAAACCTAGAGGACCCAAAAATACATTTTATGGATATATGATTATTTTCATTTTATTTAAAAAAAGACTTGTTCAGCTTGTTAAGAAATGTCTAAATGTCTCATTGTAGTCTGTGGAAAGGACAAGTGTCATGTCAAAAAATAACGCTACAATCTGTGGTTTAAATAAAATAAAATGTGACAATACATACCTATTAACTCCTATTAAATTAATAATCGGTGGAAATAAATAAAAATATAAGCAATGGTCGAGCCAATCTTTTATTCTTTTATACAGCTATTAGTTAAATAATATAAGTAGTTTCGTTTTACAATGGCTGCTGCCTAAAAAGGTGAAAAAAATAATTCTATAAGTTTTCTTGATTCACTTTCCCTGACTGATTAAGTAATCAAATTTCATAAACCTTTTAGTTTAAGTGCTATCATAAAATGCAATTTAAATCTCCCGATAAACCACTACTTGTATGTACTACTTTACAATGTAACAGTTAAAACCCCGTGCAACTTTACATAACGTTATGTTCAATAATGTAACAGTGTAATGACTACTAAGGCCGCCGGTAACGATCAATTGCGATTGACAATTTTTACGTCAATGCCATTGTTGGAGGAATTGACAATCGCACAATTGCACGTGTAAACGATCAATGTTCGCATCAATGAGCGTAAATTACGTAAAAAATGACAATTGACAATTAGCAAATGATTGTTACCGGAGCCATTTAATGTAATCCATATCGATTTTTTGGTTTATTTACCATTTAGGTACCTACCTATTTACCCCCTAGGGGAGGAATTTCGTAAAATTACAAAAAATGTGTTACTTATTGTATTGGTTTCCAACTATTAGCCAACATAATAAATTTAGCGATTTACTTTGAAAATGAAGGATTTTTCCATACACACCTTCATCCCTTTTTTCAGGGGTAGAATTATCAAAAACGCTGAGACAAGCCAATTTTTAACAGTTGTCAGATTAAACACAAAATTTGAAGAGCCTAACATCTAGTCTGAATGACTTTCATACAAACTTTCATTTCGTATTTTACCCTCGTAGGGGCGGAATTTCCCAAAATCATTTCTTAGTGCTCAAAAATCGTTTCATAGCCTACACCTTATAAAGCATCTATTTACAAAATTTCAAGTCTCTAGGTGGTTTGTGCTGTACGTTGATATATCTGTCAGTCAGTCAGCCAGGGTCAGGACTTTAAATTTAATATACCTGTATAGATAGATACCAACCGATTGCCAAGGATGACTAAATATTTAAGTTATTTAAATTAATTTTACAATAATTACATTTAAAAATGCAAATATTTGCATATATATGTTAAATAAAACATTACGAAAGGTTTAAATTATGCAAACCAAATCTAATCGTCGATACAAAAGACATCAACGCAACGCATCACTTTTGAACAGCAATTTCGTGAAACAAAAAGTTATCCGAATGGCAAGAAATTGGAAGGAAATAGGTTTTGTATGACTAGTTTTCTAATTTCACTAAACTATAAATTTAAAATCTTCAGCTATTGTTTATAGATATAGGAAATTAAACTTTCGAAGCGTATGGCTGATATTCTAGTAAGATAATTGTCTATTAAAAATATAAAATACGCTATAATGAAATGATGCAACCTCTGCATTTGGTTTGATTTTCTTTTTGACATATTTTTCAAGTAATAGTGCATTTATATAAACTTTAACATGTATCATTGCCTTGTCTTTGGTGTATGTTCTTGTTAGCTGTCCTAAATAAATAAAAATAAAAAAATAACTTAAATTAAAAGAAGAAAAACTATATCGAATTGAACCAACCAAGTTAACTTTTTCGCAATACTTAATCAAAGTTTCCGCTGATCTGATTGATCGGATTCGCCATCGGAAACGACCCATTGGGTCACCATTGTGGGCGACACCGATGCGCCCGCGCAGCGCGGTTGCCATCGCGCAGGCACTTATTGCAAGGTGCTGGTTTCTCTTCTCGCACAATCGTAATAGTAACGACATCGCAGTTTCGTAATTAAACTATCGTGGTGAGGACCAATAGCACCTATTTCGTCCAATACTCGTCTTGTATTCATAACTGCTCGTTTTCATTATCTTTGGCATGTTTAGGTACGTTCATTAGCTACATATTAATGCATTGTATTTATTCTACTAATTATTATGCAAGGAATCTTGCCGATTTGATAACAGTAAAGAGTATTTTGGTTGAGTTGAGTTGATTTTTTGAACGCAAACGTCTTGAAGAAGTTTGTACACAGGGTACAGTAGGTACATAATATTAAGTACAGGGTTATACTCGAACTTTTAAAAATACTAATTTGTAAATTATTATGTTACGTCCATAAGTCACTATGATATAGCGCTCAAGTTGAGCCATGTCAATTACCGATGCTACCACATAAAATAAGGTCACTAAAGCGCAGCGCCTCTACGTACTTTGTGATAAGGTTCTTTATATGCAAATACATACAGACGATAATATATCACCAGGAGATTAGTAAAGTTGGATAACATGAGTGACTTAAGACCATTTTCATTTCCGAGCAAGGACGGAAGACGTTTAGATTTATATAAGTTCTTAATTGAGTAGGTACATACATAAAATAATTTAAGTAATAGCTAAATACTTCAGTACATTTTTTTATGGATTGCAAAATAATATCGCCAAGTTACAAGTTCTTTAAAAACTACTTATTTCAGTGTTAAGTGTGTTTGTTTTGAGTAGGTATTTTAAGGTATTCGATTTAAAGTATCGTAATGAACTGAGCAACAGCTTAGCCCTACCTCAAACTCTTTTCAGTATCTTCAAGGTGGCGTTTTGTAAACTCTCCATTCATCCAAATTGGATGGGTGTAGAGCATCTAATATAATTTCAGTTCCCTCAAATAGCAGTTTACTCATACTAGCAACTTACTCATTTACTAAATTATTTGAAGTCAAAGTATTGGTATATTAATATCATTCAATCAGAACCGTTTTCTTTTACACGCAATGCGTCTCGATTTTACGACTAGATAGTTTTAGCATCATGCATTAAGTTAATAACTTCTGAATGACATGGTGAATCGCGATATCCATTGTGCCGGTACTTGATAGATATGATGCGTGCACGCATCCAGTGTGTTGACATAATCGCGAAAGAGTAGCCGCGGCCGGCTTGTGCGAGGTGTCACACAATCGCACAATTGCTAGTTCAGATCGGAATCCCGCAACCATGTTATACCACGGGATTTCAATCTTACAACGTCTCATTTCTGTAATCTAATAGTGTCTTAGAATGAGTTAAAATACTTTTTCTTAGCAATTACAAAAAATAAATAAAAATTCATTACACTTGATATTTCCGATCTCAATCCGTATTGGGTCGATCGTGTGGTGAAAGGGTCCAGCCTCCTTATCCATTCATAAGGAAGGCGTGCCTGATGATGATGACGCTGACTGTATATTGAACATTTAAATAGTTTCCCTCTCATATTTACTTAAAGTAAAGTTTGCGTTGGCATGTCAATTGAAGATACTTTAAATAACTTTGATTAACCTTTGAGGTAATAACGTCATAGCTATCGCCTTAGTGAGTCAATGATATATTTTACGTAAATTACTTACTTTTGTTTCATATATTGAATAATGATTTAATTATCCAAGATGGGATTTTAGTTTTGCGGGATCGTGCTCGCTTAATTCAAACTGCAAACACCGGCGATCGCGTGCGCGCGCGCATGTACGACCAACGTAAGGAGTGCATTCGTAACTAAACGAGTTCAAATAAAGCAACCATCTAAATGCCTCATTAAAAACGCAAAAACATGAACTAGAACTGTCTTAAACCAATATAACGCATTAGAATGGAAAGGATTCAATAGTCGATTAGTTAATTTACGCATTACATATTGCTTTAATTTTTCATTTTAAACTGAAGATGCAAGAGTTTTAGAACTTCTATAAGTAATAACATTAATAATAATGTAATGTCTACTTTGTACACTACTACAGTATTTTAAGAGTCTAAATACATAAAAAATAGATTATAACTATAGTTATTTTTATATCATGAGATAACATGTAATACCGACTGAGTATCATCAAACTGCTAGAGTCAACAATAATAAATCCATTGTCTCTCAATCTCAAATTTCAACTGAAGACTTTTCCAAAACGTTGGTTTGTTATTGCACACTAACAATAGAACAAAATACAATAACATAATAAAGCCATTATTTCGCTGAGAAATTCTTTCAGCTTGAGTTTTCCTTTCAATAAGCAATAAAGAAATTATTCTCATGCTGATTGATTTGATTGAACGTAATTTGCATACAAGTTTTTTTCATGAAAACTTTTATCACTTATAAAAGTTTGATATAAGTTAGATATAATGTTGTATTATACGACTATAGTGGCTCTGTAAAGCTGTAAACCTTGTTTTTGAGACATTTTTCGAAACGGCTAAAATATGATTTTCCCCATATCTCCGCCATTTTGAAAAAAATCGATAAACTAAATCGACCAAAAATCTAGAACCTGCTCACAAAATTTCACGAGAATAGGTTGAGAAATGCGACCTGTAGAGGAGAACAGACGGACAGACATACGAAAGTATTTTTGCCCAAGCTGAAACGGAGACGCTTCGCGCTCGCTCGATCAATAATATAACAAACTAAGGTAGGTACGAGTACATGGCATCTTTGAGATTTGAGTTTCCAATTATTAAACTCTGTCAAACTTTTCCTAAAAAGTTATAAACTTTTCCGTGACAATATGAATCGTGATAAGAGTCACTTAATAAACTGACAGTACTTATACGATATCTAAATCGAAACGCTGAACAAAAATATCAGCATAAATTTTATAAGTAGTACCTCTTAATTTTTGTGTACGAAGGTGAATTTTCCGGTCTTTCGTTTCAATCTTTGCAACTAAACACGAACCTACGACCTTCTAATTTTCTACCAATTACTGACATCGTGTCTTCTTATCACTAGCCACAGGTATTACCATTACCACAATGGTAAATGAGTAAAAAAGTATCTATAATCATTCATATGCTTAAATATATATTTTTTTAGTTTAGTATTTAACGTCTTTTCCTGCGTCGCAGCGTCGATAACATTTCATGTCTATTTCTATAAAAAATGTGTCTCAATAACGATTTTCAATATGCTTTTATTCACATTTATATAAGAATGCAAAGTTATCATAGCTTTCTTGAAATTAAATTCAGTTCAATTCAAAGTTTAGATTTCTTAAATTGTTGCAAAACCACCTAAAATCCAACCTCATTACAAACTTAATTGGCACTCACCTGAATGTGTAATACAGTGACATCTTCAGTAGCGTCACTTTACCGCATGGTGCGCTACAAACGACCGACAGGCGCGCTGACCGCTCTGTCACTGGCTACCGAACCAATGGCCAATACGATATACAATACAACGCTGTCTGCGCCCGCGCCGCGCATCCTCCCATTGAGCGACGGAGGGCATTATCGCCGCATCCCTTCGACCTTCGTTTTCCATTTTCACACATTAAAGCGTTAATCACTGATACTTACTGCACGATACATTCTTTAGTACTCAATTTATTTGAAAGCGTTTGCGTGTGTTTGAGTGGTGTTCTTTTGTTTACTTTCAATTTCAAATAAAGTGAAATGGGTGATGAGATGAACCCCTTTTTTTCATATCCATAATATGATATTGTGACTTTTCAAACCGTGTGATTATTAAGTCACATTATTCATTTAGTACTATACAAAGTATACCGTTTCTATTTAGCCGGCTCTGAACCAGAATCGCTATCAATGCACAAGCGGTAGTTGAAAAGATTAAGTTACTTACATGCCTACAAAAATCATGCGTTTGCCCGACTCCATTCGACTCGTCTTTATTTGGGCCCACTCTGCGTTACTATTTATTTTGTGCTACAACCGCAGATTTCGGAGAAGGCACAGAATACCTAGTGCTAATTTCGAGGCGGTTTTTGAGGGATCTTGAAGGTCTCCTCGTATGAGTATGAGTGGAGGAAAGTTTGAGGAAACAAATAAAAATATGGGTGTATTTCTGTAACCTAACAAGTTCGGGTGGCAGGTGGTACTACTGGTAAATAGTAGAAGAAACAAAACGAGAGAGATAACAACTTGATATCCACGCAATCCAAGTAAATTAAGACGCTTTAAAGGAATAACTTTTGTACCACTACCTAAATATACTTACACTAGCTAAATATTTTTGTAAAATAAGATAAGTACTGTTCCGGATTCCAACTTCTCTCTGACCTAACCACAATATATTCTGTGGTTAGTGCAGTACTACGTCTAACGCCAATCATTATTGCCATGTTTACATGGGACCATATAGGAACGATCGGCAACTTACATGCTTTACCACTTTGCAGATCAATTCGATTGCACGCGTATCGCACTTGCACGATCTAGGCGTATAGTGATGGCGCGGCGTGCAAGTGATTTACTTAGGATTGTTAAAGGGGAAGTGTGTTGTAGTACTTAGTACCTACGTAGTACTGTAGTCATTCCTAAAGATAATCGGTGAAAGGCTTTTCCTGGATAACAACACAAATCTCAGCATAGGTACCACCTCGGTGCACTCGTCTCGTACTTAGACTTCAAACACACAGAATGCGTTCCGATCATTCGATACCGGATCCGATCTCAGATCGCTGCGGTCTATGTGATATATGGGATCGAAACGCAACCAGTGTGGAAGGGATAAGAGAACTCCATACATCGCATAGATCACAGCGATCTGCGAATTCCTAAGTGTTTGAACTCTTAAAGCACAGAATCTTAAAGTGTTCATATAATATCTGGCACTATCGGTAGGTAGGTAACATATTTTCTTGTTAGCTTTTCTTTCGAGTAAATGCCATTTAAATAGAAAGAGGAAATACGCAATATTGAAACTGTTTTACGTTTCCATAACATGATATAGGAAGTACTGATTTAATCCGGATATGTTTAGTGGATTATTTTAAACAATTGCTTCCCTTACCTTATTAGGTAAAACGACTTGTATTGCTTACATATTCAATATCATTGATTATTCGGTTATATGCAACTTTTTAGAATATAGGTGGTTATGTTGAAAAAAATATATAAGTTAATATCTAGCAAAGCAGTAATAGGTACTTATAATGTAAAAGTAAATGGCCCTTTTGATCTAGTTACCTGAAGTGCAAAATGCCAATGAAGGCATATCATACCTTAACAAGTGGTTTGCCTATAGGAAGCTATTTGCCCAAACGAGAGATGCCAATGAAAGAAGCAATTTGCCTAAATCCGAAATTGACTAACAAGCAGTTTGCCTAAAGTGGATGCCTAAAAAGCAAAATACCTAAGTGGTTAAATACTTACAAAGCTAAATGGCTATCTAAGTTGTTAAATGCTCTTGTAAAAACACTCGATAGAGTTATCTATGAGAAATCTAATTTTTGCTTTTCAGCGTTAGATGGCGCTGCACAAATTTCCCATACAAAATCAATCTATGAATTTCTATACATCATGCGGTTTTTTTCGACAGATGTTCGTGCTAGTACTGTATTCCTCTAGCGGGCAGTAGTGAAACTATGCTTTTCCTTTATAAGTCTGAAAATAATGTTTTACCAATTATGTATTCTACACCTATTGTTTTATACTGGTAATTTATATTTGTTTATAACCTGAAACCATTTCGTAAACCGTTACCATTTCATTACCTGTTTTAACTGTTTACTACTTACTAGTGAGTTTAAAGCGCCACCTCTGGGCTAATAGTAAAAACAACGTGAAGTAACCGAGATTGTTCCAAATATAAAGTTTTCCATTTCTCATGGCGCTAGTGTAGAGGCCAAGTAGGTCATAAAAGGTTTAGAAATGGAATCATTCTTTTTTTGAAAACGTCATTTTGGTTAATATTATTTGAATAAATAATGATTTCAACTTATTTTGGTTAATATTATATAAATAATAATTTTAAGTTCTTGGCTGTTTTCGAATTTATTCATTCATAATGGCAAACTTATTTGTAATATTGGTTTCAATAATTTGAATAATTTGTCGTACCTTTATTTTAAAATGCGATTTTACGTTTAACAAATAAAATAAAATCATGAATAAAACGATGATTTTTTTACTTTTGCGAAATAGTACAATGACAGTTATGTTATGACTGTTCTGTCTGAGACAGACAGATGAATACATGAGAACTAACCGAGTAAACTGTCTTGATATACTTGGTGCCAAATGCTCCAAGCAGCATTGGAATACGATGCACCCGCATTCTAATGAAAAATGAAATAATATCAACTCAAGAACTGGCAGTATGGATTAGACCTTCGCCTGTCCTGAAAACTTAGAGCATTAAGACCGGCGGCGGCGGTATCGGCTAAAAACATTGAAGTTCATGTTAACTGTGTTTTGACAGATGTATGTGATACATTGCTACTTTTCTTTTGTAAGTTTTTATTTGTGCCAAAGTGAAAAAGTAATGTATCACATACATCTGTCAAAATACAGTTAACATGAACTTCAATGTTTTTAGCCGATAGAGCCCCAGCGGCGGTATCGGCTAAAAACATTGAAGTTCATGTTAACTGTGTTTTGACAGATGTATGTGATACATTGCTACTTTTCTTTGGTAAGTTTTTATTTGTGCCAAAACGAAGTAGCAATGTATTACATACATCTGTCAAAACACAGTTAACATGAACTTCAATGTTTTTAGCTGATAGAGCCCCTGAAAAGGACGAATTAACTACTACTAGTACTACTACTGAATGACATGACGGGGAGTTTTTGGCGCCATTTTGTCGAGTTCGGTTTGGTGTCTATTTTAATTATTTTCAAATTGATTCATAGTGGATATTGTGTCTTAAAATTGGTGCAGTTATATGGTACAAGTGTCTACGCAACTGAACAATATGTGGGATAATTGAAATAGGCGCGATCTTGGTTGTGTGAAGCTGAGACTTTTATTGAAGTGGTGGCTTCCTCGGCAGAACTAACCGAGTAAACTGTCTTGATATACTTGGTGCCAAAATTGCCAAATGCTCCAAGCAGCATTGGAATGCACCCGCATTCTAATGAAAAATTAAACAATGTCTACCACTGAACTATTTAACACTTGACACTGGCAAAAATTACTTCCAAGAGGAAAGTAGATTGCCATAACAAAAAAAGAAGAAGAAGAATGACATGACAGTGACAGCGACCGATACCGACAAACGGTTTTTCAAATAAAAAAAAGTTGTTAATACATGCTGTGCTAAATAAAATTTATATTAATCGAGAAGACGATGGCAGAATTTGCAACTCCTATCAAGAAAAATAAAGTGCCTAACACAACTGAAACTATTACGATTCCACCATCACCATTTTTGAACCGACTCGGTTACGGTACAGGTTTGTACTTACATTATTTTTGTCGGTATTTTGTTTATTATTTTTCAACAAAAGCCTTAATCCCCAAGTATATCACTTATCATTTTGTTATTTTCGTGGTTTAGTTATCCATACTTACCTACTATTTTGTAATGTGTCATTCTGTCTAGGTGTAAATGTGATGCAACTGGTGCGATCACCTCGCGCTGGACAAATGCGATCACCATGGGCGTTGAAAATGCTCAACAAACGTGTGAAGCCCAGTAAAGTGTACTCCAAGCGTATTGAAGAAGAGGCAGAGCTGCTCCAACGAATGTCACATCCAAACATAGTTGGCTTCAGAGCTTTTAGCAAAAGTAAGATACTGTATTTGGGAATGGAAGCCTGTGATTTATCTCTCGGAGATATGATCGAAAAAAGAGTAGAGGATAACCCTGAACCAGAACCATTTGCTCCTAAACAGATATTAAAGGTAAACTTTTATTAGTTGGTACCTACCCATTAATATTTGTCTTGCTGCTTTTAAAGTAAAAGCAATGTAACCCTTCAACGCCTGAAAAACAAGACACAATAGATATTTCATTGTTATCCGACCGCCTGTGTCCGCTCGGGCGTTGATGAATTAATCAATTCTACTTCTTGGCTTGGATGGTCTTAATGCTCATCATTCGTGAGTTGATGATTTTCTTTCTAAGTATTCTATACAAGCCGATTCCCATTAGCTTACTGTTTAGGAATCATACCCCACTGATCCACTTGCAGATCATAACATTTTTGTAGAATGGCTCACCTTCGTCATAATTTTACCCCTCACCACTGGCAGTACTGTTCTGCCTGTGTATGTGGAGGTGGCTTCTTTTGTGGTACACACTAAGTCAACTGATAACTGAGTTATGTATGTAACATAACTCTTATAGAGTTTTTATCCTCACATGTTTTTAATTAATTACACCAGCAAGTCTATGTTGATTGTTCTTGCAAATCCATTCAGAAATAAAAATTTGATAAACTTGATTATTAGATATAATTTGAGACAGTAAAATTGAGTTCCCAATGATTGTTATTCACAATATCCATGGATTACAGGTAGCAGTAGACATTTCCAGTGCACTGGACTACCTCCACACTAAGATGCAGATCTTGCATGGGGACCTAAAGTCATACAATATTCTTGTTAACGGGGACTTTGTGATATGCAAACTATGCGATTTTGGTGTCACTGTCCCACTGGATGAGAATGGTGTATTTGACAAAGAAAAGGCTGGGAAAGCTGTTTATTATGGTATGTACCCTATCAAAATTAAGTTCTTAACCCTAACAAAGGAGGGTTTCCTTTGTATTTTTTTTTTTATTGTGGGTCAGTTAAACTTTCATCTTCACTTTGTAGTTTATCTCATGACTTTATGGCTGAATCATAAATAATCTTACACTAATATGACTACTTGAATGTGTTACGGAACAGGTACTGAAGCTTGGAGTGCACCAGAGGTGATCCACGGAGGCACAATATCCAGCAAGACCGACATCTGGCCGCTCGGCCTCACTCTGTGGGAAATGATGGCACTATGTCCACCGCACACGCAGCCTGACGATACCGTGAATGACAGCTTTGAGGCACTCAATGATTCAGCCGACAGCAAAGAGGAAGACTATTTCTCTGAAAAATATGGTATGTTTCCTTCTCATCTATTTCCATGACAGAAATGCTTTTGCATATGTACATGTTACCAACTTAAAAGTTATTTTATTTATTAGGCAAATGTTAATTATACTTTTCATAAATAATGTATGACATTAGTGGCGGGTTATGGGATTTATAGTCAATCCTTCTTATTCACCCATAAGGAAGGCCTATGCTATAGCAGTGTTTCCCTATTAGTGGTACTTGTACCCCAGAGGTACGCGAGGTTGGATTAAGGGTTACATTTATTGCTGCCATAAAGGGTATGTGAGTTTGACATTAGTCTTGGAGTGGTACGGAGAAAAAAATATTTGGGAACCATTGCTCTAGCAGTAGTAATGTAGCCTGTAGCCGAAATTTTAATATAATGATGATGATGATGTATTAATTACTAAAAACGTTGAGAGGCTGTGCCCAAAGCCGCATTTGCAGATATTCGTTATCAAAAGAGTTATGAAATAGATTTTGTTAACCATTAATTTTTTAAACATTTAATCCATTTTCGAAATGTGATAACGAAGATTTGCATATGTGTGATTAGATTGTAAGTTAGTAGAATGTGTCTCTATTCTTTGTGAGAATTTAAACTTTAAAGGTGCTCAATAAACCTACTAAACTCTGTACATTCATATTATTTGCGTTAATCTGTTATAAATTGTATAGGTAATTATGTAACTTCAGACATTTTAAAAGAATTATGGGCACCAATCAATGAAATTGTGCCCAGCTCCAATAAGAATGATCCTTATACCTAATGTAGGTAGGTATTTATACATTAATTCTCACTCTCTCAATTCAGTTCGAATTTGCTGAGTGGTAAAAGTTATAACTTTGATTTTAGCTACGTTTCTTGAATTCGCCTCCGACGTATTGCTGAAATTTTTTGTTGATAAGCCTTTAGACATTTTAAAATAGATTATGTTTAATATTAAAAATATGCCACCCCCAGGCACCCGTCCGCCAGTCCCGGCCAACATCTCGGACAAGTTATACGTACATCCGCTAGCGTTATTCTACTGTTGCACCGAGACTGCGCCCGCGCTGCGCCCCGCCGCTAGCACGCTGGAAATTGCCGCCCGGGATATGATGCTACAGTAAACAGTAACTATATTTCAAGTGTGGTCGCTGACATTTGACAGATTTCTTATCGCAGAATTTACATTCGCGACCCTTTAGTCGCTTATTACCACATACGCAAAACACCACCTGGGACTAATTTGTCACGAAGTGGAGTGCAAAAGAGTGAAAACAAAATTTACTTAGGTTCCTATCTAACGACCTCCGTAGTCGAGTGGCTTTGTACATCGGTTTTCAAGGTGTCGCCATCTCTGAGGTCCCGGGTTCGGGTTCGATCCCTAGTTGGGTCAATTTAGAAAACGAATTTTTCTATATTGGCTCAGGTCTGGGTGTTTGTGATACCATCGTTGTCTCCGATTTTCATAACACAAGTGCTTTAGCTACTTACTTTGGAATCGGAGCAATGTATGTGATGTTATAAAATATATTTTAAAGCCTGCAATACATGTTGGCCGAGCCTCAGCCAACGCAAGCGTAGGCAAATGTTAACAAGTCAATCCACACATTTGGCAATGCCTGTTGGCCGAGCCTCAGCCAACGAGGACAAACGTGTGAACGCTATTGGCCAAGCGCAGGCGAGTGCATTTGATTTGTGCAGAAAAACTGACACCGTTCCGAAGTAAGACAAGAGGTGGAGAGCGAGCGCGAGTTATGACAAGCCACGCCAAATGAACTCTTACACGTAGGCACTCGCCTGCGCTCGGCCAACTAAAGCGAGCGACGACAAGCAATCGCAAGCAGTGTTGCCAGTGGCAGATAGTCAAATATAACATGAGACAGCTCAAAAAGTAAAATTTTCACGAGAAAAGTAACATTACCTACTTATTGTGGAAAACGACACAATACTATAATATGGCATTTTATTACACAAAAACTAAAATAAGTTTCCTGTCATATTTGTTAAACATCGTAATAATTGTTGATCGAATAATCGACTGGCGATGCTCTGAAAAATGCCTGATGTGGACCCCTATCCACTAGTAGTTTTTTATATTAAAAATCTACATAGAGGTGGGTTGTGTTTGAAAGATGGCTACATCTTTGTTTGCAGCCATTCGTGTAAAAACCTAGTCGTGCGCAGCGCGCCGCGCGCTCTGGGCCCTGCGGTGATGACGGTTTGGTCAAAAATCATTCTGTACCTAATGATTTTGTTTATGCATTTAAAATTTTAAAATCGATTGTAATCATTGAAGATGACGAACAAAAAAATCTTGAATGCGTTCCGTTTCACGATATTTTTTTGTTTGCTGGAAAATCTAAAAAGTAACATAAAGTAACATTTTGAGTCGTGTAACATGGAGGTAACACGAGAGGGTCAAAAGTAACGTAAAATGTTACTTTTGTAACATTCTGGCAACGCTGATCGCAAGGCAAGATAAATAGACTATCTATACGTTGGTATTTGCTGTCACTTGACCAACTTAGGCCAACATGTATTGCCGGCTTTAAAAAGGATTCTTTTACAAAAACGTTATCTATAATAAAAACTGTTTAATAGACAAAAAAATACTGACTATTAAATGACATTATCCATGACATATCTATATTATACAGTAGAAATATTTTGTGTCTACATTCCAAACAAATTTCACAAAAACTGATTGAAAACCTCCATGTGAAATAAAAATCTTTTTACGGATTACAGCGCGTATATTACTAAATCAGGTCTTATTTTAGAATTATTAAGTTTTGATTTATTATTTTTTTTTTATTTTTGACGTTTCGACACCTTTCCAGGGGTCCGCCGTGGTCACTGGAGGACTATTTTCATGTGTTTTTGTACTTTCGTGACCGACTATTTTAAAATCGCGTTCTAACCGATGTGATACTTACGTTACGTGTCAAAACGGCGAAAATTACTTCGCGATAATAATTATTTTCACGACGGTACTTTCATAAATGTAAAATTAATAAAGTAGGTGTATTTTCGATTGAAAATAATTCAAGATCTTGATAAAATCTGTCAAATGTGCATTCTCCCACTACTGGCTGCACTGAGTATTATTGTAATTGAGTATTTTACATGGAAAGGCATAATTAAACATTACGAACCAGTCTGGCATGCAAATGTAATCAAATAACTCAATGCCAATGTAATAAACAAAATAAAACATTGATGAGTATTGATATAACATTACAAGGATTATGGCATGCATACCTTTGAATGGGTAGGAATGTGATTGATAGTTTGGGACTAACTAACATATCGGTATAATTGTTTGTTTAATATTAAGAGGACTTAACTGTATTCTCATTTGAACTATAGTTATATCAATGTTAAATTTGCCCCACCAGTGAGGCAAAGTGGAATAATTCGTTATGTGTAATGCCATCTTGTTATTACTACAGTATATATTTTTATAAGATGATTTTACTAATAATTATTGCTAATTGTCTGTCATTCATTGGATATGAGGTTTTGTTTCAGGAAAAGGTGTATTTCAGTTAAAACAACTTTATTTTCATAACATAAAGAAAAACTCAACAAACATTTCACATACCCTCAGAGTTAAAAAACTAAAACAAAATACTTTTGATTGCATGTAACCAAACATCATGTAACTTTAAAAAAAAATCACTGGTATTTATCAATTTTAATTTACTTTTGTAATATAGATAAAATTATATTTTCTCTTTTTATTTCTTATGAAGAAGTTATGCGAGGCATATGAAATTGTCAATGGCCAGTGTTTTTGATTGATTTAAAATTACTTATAATTTTCATGAAGTTCAGTCATTTGAGATTCTCGTAATACTATTCAGTACCAGCACAATTTACGTGTCTTATTATTTATTCAGAACATTATCAAAACAACGGATTTTGAAACACATGCACACCAACGATAAAACCTAAGTTGAGCGCTTATAAAGTAAAAGTACAAAATATTTTAAAAACACATGAACATTATATTCCAATGTAACAACTTGGAGACAATATTCTAGAGTTGTACGATCTACAACACAATACACAACAGTAATACCTTAAATCTAATGTTAGAACAGACTATATGGTATTGTATGAAAAATACATATTCTACGAGCTATGTTAGTATTCAAACTTTAAATATTGTCTGTGTGATTACAAAAGATTTTTAAACACTGTTTAACTTACCTGTTAATGTGATGCTGTCTCTTTCAAACAACACGGTGTATGTTCGAAAAGGTATTGCCAGATTTAACCTACCTTTCTTTAAAATAATAAATAAGAACTAAAATTAATGAAAGATAAATAAGTATATGTGATTGAGAGATTCGATTTGATATTCCATAACAAAAAAAATTGTTAAAAAAATACATTTGACTAGTGTAAAATTAAAGTTGCTATTATGCCTTACAACAATATACTAACAGCACCAATTCTATAAATTCAATAATAGTATTGAGAGGCATTTCAAACTGTGGGATTTGTTGTTTGATGTGATGGACATAACAACTGACATATAACAACTTTTCTGAAACAAAAGGATTAAATAATAAAAACGTTTTAAAATAGCTCTTGCCGAGTTCTTTGCACGCTTATTGATATTGACACCCAAATGTATTCCACACGGCATTTTTTTTATGTTCACAGCCCCCTAGGATGACTACGAAACGTGATATTTTATATACCACGTGATATAGCGTTTTATCGACACTCAACTGTCAAAATAAGTCAGTGTCAGTTTCGGTGGTCATGCTAGGGGGCTGATGAACATTAAAAACTGCAAGACTGTAACTGTGTGATAATTGATAATATTTTAGGTACTGTATCCCATATAGTCTACAGGATTAAAATATGTAACAATATTATTAGATCTAATTGTATTGTGAGGTATTTATGCTAAGGCGAATGGGTAAAGCTGTGTGATATGGCATACATATATGTAGTAGTGTAGATAATATTTTATACAAAATAGTATGTTTACTTATTGGTTACATTTTATACATAACTAAGAGATTGTGTCGTTAAGATATTGTGTAATGTACTTATATTTTTATAATAAACTTAAACATGAATACAACACTTATTTTTATAACAATTTTATCAAAATAAAAAGAAGATATTTCAAGACTTCTTGTATAAATACCTACGCATAATTAAATAAATAAGTATAAATGTCTGCAATTGCATCATAAAACTAGGTAACACAGGCTGATTTTGTCGTTTCATCAACTTTTTAAATAATGTGAAGTCTGGGATTTTGATATTACATACATTACAATGTGGACGTGGGTTTTAATGTGAGATCTGTGTTACAGGAAACCGAAATTCTCATTTTGATGTTGAAGTTCAAAGATGGGAAGAGGAAAATGATCAAGTACGTGTAGACCAGAACACCATCGGAGATCCACAACAATAAAGTTGGATGACAAGCGATCGACTCGCAAGCAGTTTTTTTCTAAGTATGTAAAGATCTATGTAGGTTTTTGTAAGTATACCTTAAAACCTTAAACCGCTCGCGATCGACTGTTTGTCCACTTTTACTGTTATAGATACTAAAATCAGAGGGTCTTGACAAGTGAGTAACGTTTGGCTTTTCATTGTTGGAATAGAATAGTGACATTATGTGCATGAAATTGACATTTCAAAACGTTGTAATTGTCAGTGGTTAGCGACATTTTCAATTACATACAAAATATCTATTCTATTCGAATTATAGAAAGCCACTTGGTTTCATAATTTAATGGACAATAGTAGTGTATATTTGTTCACTCAAGTATCAGGTCCTAGGTTTGATGCTTTGTAGGTAGGCGACCTATTAGTGCCTACGTTGTCATAATGTGAATTTAGATTTTAAACTTAAAGGAGATCCGGCTTTTTACGTTAAAATTGTATACTTTTATACTTTTTTAGTCTGTGGTGTCAGTCAATCAAATGGCAGATCAATGCCAAATCGGCAGTCATATTGACATTTCGTTTATTTGATTTAGAAAAAAGGAAAATAATTATGGTTTACGCAGTTACGCTTTTACACTTCATAGTGACTTTTCTGGCCTTTGAAAATTGAATGTGATTAACGGAACGTTTTTCAACGACTCATCGTTTCTGTAGTGATATGAAAACACCATATTAAAAAATATTTATTAACTTTTTTTCTACATGCGTTAAAAATAACGTAGCAAATATCACTTTAAGACCAAATTTAATCGACAAGTTAAGCATATTTTCTACGGCGAGTGCCGATTCTCCTTTTTAAATTTTAATTTTTTAAGTCGTCAGTTTAAAGTCGACTAAGGTAACGCATCATTCCTCCAACTGATACATTTTAAAAAAGTTCGCTTCCGGTACGGAGAAACTAAAAAACTGGACAGATACAATCGAACGGACAACAGTAGGGTGTGTATATTCGATCAGCTAAGTATCAGGTCGCGGGTTCGAGGTCGAGGGAGCGCAGGTAGGCGTGCACGTCGCGGCGCGCGGCGGCGGCGGCGGCCTGCAGCGGCGTGTGGCCGCACACGTTGCGCGCGCTGCGGGCGCCGGGCGGCGACGCGCGCGCCAGCAGCTTCACGCACGACAGCTGCCCGAACATCGCCGCGCCGTGGAGGGCGGTTTGACCGTTCTGGAATACAGTTGTGTTCGCTGTTCTATCGGTGGCTTCTCACGCGCCGCGCCGCGCCCGCACGCACCACAGGCACGCACACCAGTCTGAAGGGCTCGTCGCGGCGCGGCGCGGCGTGTGCTATCCGTTTAGTCGTAGTGCTTACGAGAGTGAACTCGTTCATTTCGTCTTAACTCGTCTGACGTCGAGGTACTCTCATGTCTATAGAAATGGAGTGATCTAATGAGACGATTACAGAATTTTTAATTTATACGAAAGCGAACCTTCTCTGTGGAATTCCAAAAATGCAGAGCGTTCTTTTCCTTATGATATCCGTAAAATAAGACAAAAGCTGCTGAAGCGACAGCGATGCATCGCTCCATGGCTGGAGGTGGCGATTCGACTCACACGACATTTCAGGAGCGCTTCACTAAACAGACTGACGGAGTTTGGGCGAGCACGCGCCGCGCCGCGCCAGTGAAAACGGGTGGCGCGGGCTCGCGCGGGGAGCGTGCGCGGCGCGTACCAATCAACTCGGGCGGCGCGGCGCGAGATAACTCACGCAGTGAGAAGCCACCAAATGGATTTGTAGGTTATGAGATGACGCCTGTACCGCACCTCCTCCGCCGTGAAACACCGCAGTAGGATCCGCCGTGACTTATCAGTTGTACGACGAGCGAAACGGATGCGAAACGGCCCGTCCTAGATTTAACCGTTTTGCATGCCGTCTGCTTCCCGCGCGATTCCGCCCGATTGGCTCCGACCGCTGGCACGCCTCCTCCGCCGCGAGAATAATGACACGAAACCGTTGCGTAGATGTGACCGTCGTATATCTTCGATATAGAAAAAGTCATGGCGGAACTACTGCGGGCTGCGGTTTCGCTGGTATTGTTTCGCGATGGAGGTGTACAGGCGTGAGTAGTTAAAATTGTGCTGGGCCTCGTTTCATAAACGTTACCGAAGTAAATTACGACGATCGTTTGGTGTTCATTGCGTCGCCAATATGAAATTAAAAAATAAACTACTCACAGACACCGTAATGTATTCGAATTAACGTAATAAATTACAAATCGTGATGTTTATGAAATAGGCCCTTATTTTGAACGAACTGATAAATGACAATTATGATATCAGACATAGTCATTAACGGGGGGATTCGGGCGATTTTTTTCCAACTTTATTGCGCAGTTAATTGAAATGACATGCCAGGAATTCGCTCACTACATCGTCATACTTTCGGCCGTAAATGACACATAATAGAAGCTACCGATCATAAGTATTATTTTCAACAGATAAAAAATATTGCATTATAATACTTACAGGCAACAACCCCAAGTTGGGGCGATATTTGAGCAACTCTGCGACGACCGCGGCGTGCCCCTTGTGGGCCGCTTTGAACAGGGGCGTCGCTCCGTCCTGCAATTGGGAATAGTTAGATAATACACATTTTTTATAGTTTTATGACATCTTTATTGTAACATTTACATTATAGGAACAATAACTGCTATAGCTGATACCAGCAGGTTAGCGTGACTTTCTAGCTGAATAGAGATTAAATTTCAATGACCTGTTTATCTATGCTTCAGTGTGCTGATCACTGATCAAGTTTACGCTGCTGGTGAACTAAATACAAAAGAAGAGGTCAGTACTGTCTGTGTTCGACATAAGACAACAACGCGACATAAGCTAATAACACTCTTGTCACATGATCATGTCCACATTGCGCCGTCGTCCCCCCAAAACCTCGGCGCCGTAGCGCCGTCTAATCGCGCCGCGTCTACTCTGACATCGTGGCGGACTATTAAACGACCAAATTTTTTATGATCATCACTGTGCTGCGATGAATAAAGGACTCAGTTTTTCCAGCTCGTAAAATCCTGGGGACTATTATCTGTCGTAGCTATTTTCACGAGACTACAGTCGCCACAGCTAGCTAGTGCCGGCGTCGCCGGCGAGCTAAATGGAGAAAAAATATCTCTAGAGGTCAACGATCTAGTGTTCAGTGTTTCTCGATATACCTGTCTCAAGTGGTCGACGTCGGCGCCGCTGGCCAGCAGCAGCGCGGCGACGTGGTCGTGCCCGCACTGGGCCGCGATCCACAGCGGCGTGGCGCCGTCCCGCC
This sequence comes from Catoptria pinella, assembly GCA_963556745.1. NCBI lineage: Eukaryota > Metazoa > Arthropoda > Insecta > Lepidoptera > Crambidae > Catoptria > Catoptria pinella. Next base: position 655,833 of record OY750762.1, read on the forward strand.
GCGCCGCGTCCACGCGCGCGCCGCCGCGCACCAGCACGCGGCACACCTCCGCGTGCCCGTTCTGTGCCGCGATGAACAGGGGACTCGCCTTGTCCTGCACATACACGGGCTTCTGTCAGGCCGAGGTCCTATTTATGCCGTCGGCCGCTTACATAATAAATAATAAAATATTTTTTTACTCAATTTCAATATAACATAATATTGAGACACCCCAGAGAGTGAGTGATACGATACTCGTGTTGTATCACTTGTACGATGTTGTCGTCTCTTTCACACGCTGACTTCAGCGTGTGAAATGTATGACATCAGACATCGTGTATAGCGTAAAATAGGAGACCGAGGCCTTAGATGTGTCCGATGTTTAGGTGCACTGATATCTATCTTTACCCGTACCACGCTCGCCACGAACGAGTATATAAAACGACAATAATACGTCCACTGATAAGATGGGGTTCTCGCGAATTTGAACGCTCAAATCCACAAGAACTCCAATTCGTAGAGCATGGATGTAGACTCACCTTTAGGTACGTAATAAACGCATTACGCAAATATACAAATAAATATTTAGTAAATAAAAAGAACTAAATATTACTAATACTTATCTACTACCTAACTACTGAAACATTTTAATTTAAATAAAACAATATTGACAATATCTAGCAATAATAAATTGCAATTAGACAAAATCACCGTTAGACCCAACTTTTGATTTGACCAATCGCACCCTAACGATAAAATCAGAAGCATAGCCGTGTCTATTGGAGTAGCAATAAAGACGTTATTGCTACCCCAATAGAGACGGCTATGCTTCTGCGCATTAAATTTCACCGCTCAAGATTGATACCGAGGTTTGTAATAAATATAGTGTAGTACCGACCTTCATGCAGGCGTTGACGTCGGCCCCCCGACGCAGCAGCTCCTCGACGACGGCCAGGTGCCCGCACTGGCACGCCACGAATAATGCTGTACCGCCATCCTGGACGAAACATCATTATAATATAATACTTATACATTATTATACCATATTATATGCCAAAACTTCGGAGGAAAATGGTGAATTATTGAGACGAATTGATGGAGATTTTTTTTTCTGAATAATTTTTGATGTGTTTAAATAGCCGATAACAACTGAGTCAGCTGATCGAGCGCGGTGTGGCGCGGAAGTGGGGCGGGGCGGTAGTCAGCGACACGACGTCCATAGTGATTTTTTTTTGCGTTTTGGGTTGTTTTGGTTAATGCCGAACGAATCCACCACAATAATAATAATAATAAAATAAAAAATATTTTCTTCACCAATGTGTTCTAAACACTTGACCTGACCCTCCCTTGAACATGCCAATACTTCGGCACATAATTTGGTTCCATCTTATACAGAGTTATTTGTAAAACACCAACAACCTCGCAGGAGTAGATTACTAACATTCGATCGACGGCTTTTAACGTTCCCAATAGGTACTGTACTGGGACGCAGCACAACAGACGTGTATCTACAACTTACAGACAAAAAAAACGACTTTTCATATAAAGCTCGATTAGCTGTTCGAGATTTTTTTATGGAAAGAAGCTTTTTTTGTATGTTTTCGGAAAAGTCGTAGAACAAAAAACACATGTCTGTTGTGCTGTGCCTGTGCCCCAGTAGTGGGAAAGTTAAACTCAAGATGAAGTGGTAATGTACAGTGTATGAGAAGATGACGGGAAACCGGAAAGAATGGAACAGAACGAACCCTCCAAATAAACTGGGATTAGGGCAGCGGGGGTCTTCCTTATCCATCCATTAAGGCTTGTGCCCCAGCACCAGCAGCGGGGTCACTTAAGACGATGAAGAGGTCAGGGAAATGATGATGTGTTACATAAAGAATTAGGTATGCATTCATTACGTCGAGGAGCTCGGTAGCAATCAAGCTACCGTTCGATAGCTATAATTATATATGTCTTAACAAGATAGTACCATAGCGAGGAGCTCCATGGCGCAGTGGTTTAGCGCCTGGCGGCCCTGCGATTGCGGAATTTAAACAATTTTCGCAAGAGTCTCTCATGGGATGGGTGACCAAAAATTTATTATCTCGAGTTACTCCGTGCTTCGGAAGGCACTTTAAGCCGTTGGTCCCGGATAACTAACACCCAATTTGCAGTCGTTAACACCCACCAATCCGCATTGGGCCCGCGTGGTGGGTTATGGCCCATCCTCCTTATCCAACCTTAAGAGAGGCCTGTGCCCCAGCAGTGGGGACATCGGCTGATGTCGATGCGTTAATTACCGTGCTGGGCGCGTCGATGCTCGCGCCGGCGTCGAGCAGCAGGCGCGCGATGTCCAGGAACCCGCCCTGCGCCGCGAAGAACAGCGCGCTCGTTCCTGTCTGACAACCACTACCGTTACTCATCACACATCAGCGAACTAAAATCTATGGAACAAGCATTCCGCTCAAAAAATGCCACCATATCACACGAAAATGACAATATTAAGTAGGCGGAGCTAAAAATGCTGGCATTTAATGCAGCACAAAGCGACTGAACACTGTACCTACTACTCATAGACAATTTCTATACCTAAACGAAAAAATATGATACGTTGTTCTACATCTTTTTACTGCGTTCTTTGCGTCTTTTACACCATTTGACTACATAGGACGTCATTTCTAATAAACTCTCTCTCTTTCTTTTCTTTACAAACTGAGCTAACGTTTGTCACCGGGCACGTGGCTGAATGCAGTGCGAGTTGTCATTTTAAACCCCTTGGTGCCACATTTTTTAAGCAATATTTGTTTACAATTGTACTTTCATAGATTTTGGTTCGCTGTCACACATTGAGGACTGCAAGTGCCAGCAGATGCAAACTTATTAAAATACTATGTCGAAATCTTTGATGTCAAGCATTAAAAGAAAAGGGTATAAAGATATAAATATCTTAAATAGCTTAATAAAATTAAGCGTTACTAATCTTACTTAATTAATATTATAAGTGTGAAAGTTTGGATGTTTGTTACTCATTCACGCAAAAACACCTTCCCACTACTCTAATGGTCATTCTACTAAAAATAACGCTAGTAGAATAGAATTACAAGCTCAGGAGTAGTTAGAATGCTCAGTTTAGTAGAATGGCCATTAGGGTAGGCCCTCAGGACGGATTTGGATGAAATTTTGCAAACAGATAGTTTACAGACTGGATTAAAATATAGTATTATCCCAGTCAAATGTTCTTGGAATTTTCCAAATGTCCACGCGGACAAAGTCGCGGGCGGAAGCTACTAGTAATTCAATAAATACATTACATGCGAATGCTCCCAGGTGAGGTCAGGGAGCACGTTTAGTGTTCCAGCAGTAACATACCGTCCTGCAGCAGGCGGGGTCGGCGCCCTGCGCCAGCAGCTCGCTCACGCACTCCGCGTGCCCCATGGCGGCCGACAGGATCAGCGGTGTCGTGCCATCCTGGGGACACATATGGTTCAGAAAAGGCATCCATAAAGGAACACTATTAGTTCCTCGTTGACCTACAAGTACCTGCTGCCTGAACATGAAAACTGAAAAACAACTGTATAAATATACTAGGTAGTTGTTTAGAATTATTTTATGTAAGTTCTCGCAAACATAGTAATAAGAATTTTTATAATCATTATTTGATCTTCCATTATTTATTATTTCAGGGTAGCGTTGGTGTTATTGTTAATGAACCAACAATAACCACCAACGCTACCCTAAATTTCAAATGAACAACAATGTTTCAGTTTATTTTACATAGATACAAACATAATAAGAAAGCCAGTGGCAACGCTTCACATGAGTTTAAGTAGGTAGTTGAAATTAATCGCTTAGATCGCAAAAAATATAACTTCCTAATCGTTGAAAATAGATTTTTAGCTAAATTGATTAACTCAACTCAAACAGTAAATAAATATAAATAAATATTTGACAACATCACATACATTGCTCCGATTCCAAAGTAAGTAGCTAAAGCACTTGTATTATGGAAACCAGAGACAACGGTGGTATCACAAACACCCAGACCTGAGCCAATATGGAAAAGTTCGTTTTCTAAATTGACCCAACCGGGGTTCGAACCCGGGACCTCAGAGATGGCGACACCTTGAAAACCGGTGTACAAAGCCACTCGACCACGGAGGTCGTCAAAACGTCAACAGTATATCAATGAAATGTCAATAGATTATTTATACGGAACTGTCATCAAATGCATTAATGCTAATAAAGCTTAGTTCTATAAATTGCACGCAGCAATAAACACATCGGCGCGAGACGGTAGCCGAGCTGAGCTATAACCTAACCGGTCTGCGCGCCCCACTTCCAGAGATGGATTACGCTGAACGATTTAATAACACTTTATTTATTCTGGCAGGAAACTCTCCTAGCAATAAACCTGCTCGATCGTGCGAAACTTGGAGGCATAAAACACGTCTTTAGATTTTTAGAATGCATGGAATATGGATGGTGGCGTGATGAAAGGAGTTTATGTGCCTCTTGGTCTTTTTTGGTCCCATGGTCTCCAATCTAGGATTCGTTTGCACCAAGATTCTTGCTTTCTAGCAATGTGGCCGGCATATTTCCATTTGAGTCTTGCCACTCTAAGGCCGATGTCAGCGACTTTACTTTGTTTTCTGAGCCACTTGTTCGACTTCCGGTCCCTCAGATTAACACCCACTAACTTCCTCTCCATTGCCCTTTGCACCACCCTCAGCTTGTGTATTGTGAGTGGTAACTCAGGACACCATACCAGACCCAGGAATGATATTTAAAAAATCAGAGATTTAATATTTATAGGGTACTTTTGCATAGTACCTCTACATTGTTATCGTATTGTAATCGCATGAACATTTCAGAAATTACTTAGGTATCACTCAAATGGGTGATTTATGTAACAATTTAGGAATGCATCCCATTTTCAGTTGAAATAGAGATAAAACCCCTGCCATTTTGAAGGTGCTTTTCAAAACATTTTTACTTAGACCTTCGGAATGATTGTCACAATTTAATAACAGTGGTTTTTAAACGCCGATTTTATGCAAGCTTAACTTGCAACTTGCGTTTAGACGCGATTTGCCCAATTATCGATACAAAATAACAACTTTGAATGTTTTTACGAACTTTTTTCCTACTTCAAAACACAATGTTGTGCAACATATTTCGTTGCTAACCTCATTACGTGTTATGTAACAGTCGTTATTGTGGAAGGGAATCCGTGCGAACCATAAATCATTTAGGGTAAGTACTTTTTTATTAAAGTTTTTTTGGAACGAAGTCAACAAAGTGCGAGCGGCAGCGATTGAGTAGCTATACCGCAATAATATAACTATAATAACGCAATAGTATAACTGCAGTAAATATAACCAAATAACCATCAAAAATCTCGGTTGAAAAATTTCAATTATTTAGTAATTTTACTTGCAACTAAAACACATTAATAAACCACTAAAAGTTTTGAAGGAAAAGGTTAATTATTATTTGAAACTCAAAGGATTGAGATTTAACTTTTATCGTTAGCGTTAGGAAACGTTAAACAATGTTACAATATAATTTAGGCAACGTTGAAAACTTGCAAATTATAAGGCGTTATGTTGGATTTTAAATTTACAAATTCGTTATTCTCATAACTTACGCCGTGAAAACGTGTCAATAGGCGCGTGTAAAGCAAGAATAGCGATTGAAAGTAAGGTTAATGATTTGGTAAAGCTCGATTTTAAGCTCAGGTCAAGGCTCAAACTTTCTTTAAGTATGCAACGACGAGAGTAAGAGCTTACCCTGCTATGGTTTCTAATGATAAAAGCGATAGTTACTCGTACTTGCGACAACCTTTTACATTTTTATAACACGTTGAAAACTCAGTTTTATCCCTAAAAGCTCTGGCAATAGCAACCTCTTCTCTCCAACAGACAGAACTATCATTATCATAATGTTCATTATTGATCTGTGAAAAACAGACTTTTCTAAAATAGAATTTTATGTGTTGGCTTACCGAAACTTTCCAGTTGATGGGTTCCAAATCTAAATGTTACCGCCCAAGTACGGAATACCTAAATGTGAGAATTACTTAACTTGTTAACTTGCAGATTAACTGGTCGAGTCCGTTAAAGTGCTAAATTTTTTTTAAAGTATGTAGCAGATTTCCGCATTTTACCTGCAGTTAGTTAAGTTTAATCTACAAATTAACGAATGCTATTAAGTGAAATAGCCAAGGTTTAGGGAAATTTAAATTAAAGACATATTGAATATAAAAACGTCGTCGCGGTTAGCCGGCCGCTGCCGCGGCACGCTCGCTCCGTCGCTCGGCTTGCGCGTTTTTGGTCGCAGTTCTAACCTAACCTAATCTAATATGAACTCTAAGACTTTTTTTCATCCCAAGCCCCCTTGCAGGGGGGGTTGAGTTTGCAGTGATGAACCGTTTTCATCAGAAAACTTTTTGGTCCACCCACGGTGATGTTAGATAATTTCACTAGGGATGTGCTTAGTAAATCGAGGGTGAAGTTATAGAAGAAGAAGAACTCTCACCCTGTCCCTGGAGTCGATGTGCACCTTCCCAGTATCCAGCAGCTGCCGCAGCCGATCACAGTCTCCGCGCAGCGCCGCCAGGTGGAACTGCACGTCAGTTCGGGACTCTTTCTGGAAACGGAGAGAATGTCATCAATTTAAATTGCTCAGGGAGATGAACAAAGAATGTCAGGTCTAGACAGTCCTCAGGGGTTAAGTCACGATGAAATGAAATTCTCGATTCCACCTACGGTATACCTACAGCATTGAATATCATATTTCAACACCAAGAATGTGAATCGTTTTCCAATTATTGAATAAAAAAATAGCGTAAATGCGTTGTACCTAAAACGTCTCAATCGGCATTTCATTCCACCTATCTCTAAGTTCAATGATTTTGTATAATAACTTTTTTTACTTACATCCAGTTTGGAATGTGAGTTTGTTTTATTTATAATATTTTTTCTGAGAAATCATTCTAGTAAAACTTATTCTCTGAAAAAATTAAGGAAACTCATTATCATTACCTACACCTTTTCTAGCAGACCACTTAAAAACAAATAACTTATCACTTAGCAATCGCTGCGGTGCCATTGGCAATTGTCGTAACGTCGCTTCAACGCCTGTAATTACAAGATAATCAATTCTGTGCCTGACGTTTATGTGTCTTCAAGTCACGCGATCCATTTAAATACTTCGGAAATTATTATAATTTTGGTTTTTGTTTGTACCATTCAATAAAGTTTATGCCTTCGTAGCAAAATTCCTAAAGCATGCCGGTAAACTTATACGACAACGTTATTAGTTATGTATGTCCTATTGTCAAGAAAATATTGTGTTCCATTTGTTTTAAGCCTATTGTATTCACATTTGTGTAAATAATGCCACGAACATAATTTTTACTGCCTACTTCCTGTTTCGACACTTTACTTTTATAGTTTTAGCAATTAAGGCGTTATAGAAACTAAAACCTTCATTAACAAATTCTATTAGTTTTATAACTTCCTTTCATTGAGATATAATATAACCTTCATTTTAATTGTTATATGAATCCCGAGTACCTATTATTAGGCTTTCATTTTGACATACTATCCTATGGTCTAGCTAGAATCTTGATTCTACAATCAAGAATGTAAGTAAATTGAGCAAAGCGACCGAGCATCGCCTATCAGCTGGTAACAGTTCTCCGGCATATTGTATTTCTTGTGGTCTTAGATTACGGTATCGCTCACATTCGGTCCGCTGAACGTGGTGTATTGAAATTTATTGCTCTAATGGCATGGAACGTTAGTTGTTTTTAATCTGCATACAACATTACCTTACTACAATTCCAAAAGAGAAAAACATAGAAAACAATCTAGAGTTCTAAAACAGACCGCTCATCCGGAGTGACAGTGACACAACTGCAAAAAACTGACGAACCAGAAACTGACCGAACTATACCCTAAAACCCAAACCCCCTATAATCATAGCATAATTTTGGTATACCTATACCAGTTACGTCAGTTACGGATTTTTTACAGTTGTGTCACTGTCAGTGTCTTTTATCCATAACAAGAGGCAAGAATTTACAAAACATTCTAAACCAATCCAAAATTTCACAACCTTGGGAACGCCCCATTTCTCAGACTAACCCTATCGTAACATAATCGCATTTAGGGCGGGGAAGCCATAAGTGGAACCGTTAGACAATTTTTCACCAGATACCAGCAAGGTTAATAGCAGCATTTGGTTTTCAGTTCACCTATTCGTATCTGAACTGCTGATCCAAGTGATACTGCAAAGGAATCTTAAACAGAAAGCTTGTTTGTTCCACATACTTATACGACACTACACTACTACTAATTTATTAATCGGGGTGTGATGTGATGATGATCATTCAAAGAGTAAATGGAGGAGTAACAGCAGATCGCTAAAGAAACCCTTTGGATTAGAAGAGTCGCTTACACCAGAGACCGTACGGACTTTTTATTAGTATTATATTTTCCATACTTTTGATGTAATAATTTTAGCTTATTTAACCCTGAGCCAAACGACTCATCTAATCCATTTATTCTTTGAATTGCCATCATCAAATCAAACCCCGTTTAACCCTGGGCGGAGAACCAAAGCTTCAAAGTTACCTCGTTTGTATGAAAATAGGCCTGTGACTACTTATTTTTGCTCGCGAGAGTATAATGTGTCAAGCAAGGAAATAATTGGCAAGACTGGACAATAAACATCAGAGCTAGCATTACCCACATCACATGCTATTGTCCATTGTCAACAAGAGGTAATATTTTTTTAATACTTACTTGCTAAACAATGGTTAGGCGAAGTAAGTATATTATGTTGCCTAGAAATTTCTTCACCGTCTGTGCAAATATTTAAGAACCTCGATAACGAAGTTCCTTGTGAATCATACTTGGTTCATCCTTTTGTTATGGTTTTTCTTACATAGAGTTTTCTTAGATAGAGCTTTTCTTAAATAAAGGAATAAAAATACTCTATTTGCTCCCAAATAGTTTTCGTTTTGTTGATTGCGTAATTTAGATGAGATCACTCAAACTCATTAATCAATTAAAGAACTTTAAATGTGTCACCCGAGTAATCTAGGCCGTCGACTGACGCCAAGTAATACTACACTTCGCTTCGATTGTCGTGAAATTGTATCGCTTGAATAGATAATTATAACATTTTTGTGTTGGCTATCCATGCTTTCATCTCCCATGCATAAGATGCAAAAACATGAGATATCTATCTAATTAACGTATAATAAATACCCCATCATCATTAACTCGTATTCTGACCACGATTGGTTTATAAATAATTCTTTTTTAAGCATAGTTATACTAAAACATTGAAATTTTAAAAGATACGTTAATCTGTTGATATTCCTGCACATGTTTAGGGACATAAATGTGTCCACACGTCACGTCGGGCGTTTAGGTTAATGTGGAATGGAATGGCATATTTTAGTACCTACGCGTTTATATAATCAAACTAAACTACAGAATATATAATAGTAAGTACGACACCGGATTTGCTTCGTACTATTTTATTTTTGTATTATTTTTTAAATAAATGTCAGTAAATGAAATGAGCACCGCGGATTTAAAAGCTATGCAAGTATGAAACATTATTATGCATGTAGTGATTTTTTGGATTGCAGATTACACCAAAATACTATAGAATTTAAAGTTTTAATATTTAATGAACTACCTACCTTGTTAACTTGACGCCTGCTACGGATAGGCACTCATAAATTAACGTAATAATGAAGAAACAAGTCCAAAAGATCCATGATACATTTTAAGTCAAATAACATTGTAAAAGATGAATGACGGCAGAATCAAAAATGAATTGTGACGTAAGTGGATTAATGCCGTCACCAGATCAGAACGCTGGTGACCTCGTTACTGTCAACTGTTGGTTAGTTTGTTTACTCGGTGAGGTTCATGCACGGACACGATTGTGGTAAGTCATGACAAGAGCCATGATCATTCGAGGTTGTTTTTATTTCTAATCCTTGTACATGAGATGAATATATGATGTAGGTAAGCATGTGTTAGCTTTTTGAAGGCAATGTCGTTGGATTTAAACGAAAAAACCACACTACACACAACTCAAGTGAAGGAACAAAATGTGCGGTTATACTTAGAATTTAGGATTCAGCTTCAAAACTCTTTTTCACTATTACATTTAAAAAATGCGTTTATAATATCAAAGAATTCACAAATTTCATGGGCAACTTCTTTCAATTTTACAAAATATTTGAATGATTAACTCAATACCTACGACGCATCACATTTGGAGTCATCGACAGTAGCAGCTTCCGGCTGACCAGTAGCTGTGCCCGTCAATCATAGCCGTAGAAAGTAACAGTAGTTGCTGCCATCAAATAACCATCAATCATCAAGCTGGCGATATAGACGACCATGAACAGAGATAGCGATATAAAGCAACTGTTCATATAAGGAAAGAAAACAAAATAATCCTAACATTGTTGTATACCGTTAATGGTAAGTTCTTCTTTATTTGACAACATCACGAAGAAATCATCTGACGCCATAACAACAATTTAAAAATTGTTTTGTTGCGGCAGTTAGAGGTAAGATAGCCAGTTCCTCAGTAGTGTGGATTAAGGGTGTAGTGCGCTTACACTTTCAGCATTATCGTCACTTAACATTAGGTGAGGTGAAGACCAAACACATCCCGTTGTGGAGCATGATCCTAAAAGGATAAATCAATTAAGAACATTCAAAATTTTATATAAAAAAAGAGGTAAAAGGGCTTATAACCAAGGATATAAAAACAACATATAAAACTATCAGAGCAAATCATAAACTACGGCTTTAAGTAAAGCAATATCTCATTAGGCGAAGGGATTTAGCGAAACAGCCGCAATAAGGCCATAAATTCTTGCGGGGCAGCGACTGTGACCGCCGTGGAATATGCGGATGGTCACGCCATTGTTTTAATTGCCAGCAAGAGCTGTAATTTTAATGAGCAATTGCTGTGTCTGTTTACTTAAGTTTATGAGAAAGGAAAAATATGAGCAGACGTGAGTTTGAACTTTTATAATAAAATTGTAGTCGATAACAGGCACTTTTGATTGGCAGGGAGTGTATAAGGAGATGGCGGGTGACAGGAAAGAATGGAATAGTAGGATGCACTACACCGACCTCAAATACCTAAATTGGAATAAGGGCAGGAAGATGATGACGACCAAGCACTTTTTCTTGTATGTAACATAGAAATAGGAAAGTATTGAAAGAAGTCAAATACATTTGCACAACTAGTTTTTTAAAATATGATTTTATTTGTATTTCTCACGTTGTTAAATTCTGTAATGTAACTTGAGAGGGCGCCTATATTACCTAATATGCTATAAATAAAATAAGCTACAAACTCAAGTCATGAACTTTTAGCCTCGCAAAACAATACACCGTTATAGATTCCGCTACAAGAAATCACTCAACGAAGCTGATCATAATATTTTACGAGCACCAGGCAAAGCCGCAAGCATCATACTCACCCGTTAGCGTACTCATAACTTTGCCATAAATCTGAAGGGCCACAAACGCCGTGATCTTCTCGTGACGGTTGGCGCCAGTTACGTCACTCACAACCGCGCAACAGGGCAACAATTACGGCGGTGCCACTGACCGACAAACATTTTTTGCGGTGCACAAAAAAGCCAGCGAACGCCCGGATGTAAACAACTCTCTATTTCGATTGTACTCCCCATCAAAGCGCTGACCTCGTTGAAATACGAATCATATCGGTGATAGATGGTAGATGCAATTCCATTACCACGATTCATGTTGATGTTATTACATTTTGAAATTAAAGATTCCGACAGTGGGAGTCTCAAACTCTCAACTAATAATAATGCATGTTGTAATAATCATCTACGTAACAAAATAGTACCTAAACCGAGCGTAAAAGAAAAAAATAGTCTGGCTTTACTACGAATCACACAGATACAAGTTGAAAAGTCCACCTACATTCCACTGTGCAGTATTATGTAATCTTTTCAATGATGGGGAGTATAACAAGAGAAGCTCTTGAAATTTTCGCGTTAGCACTTTACGCTTTTATAGTAAGAGACAGGCAGTAGAGATTTCGCGACGTGGATTGGATGGGGGAATGACAAAAGGTTGAGGGTTGAAGAAATCAACATTGAAAGCGAATGACAAGGAAATCCCACCCTTTTCCTTCGTTCCTTTTCAATCTTAATAAATTGTTGAAATCGATTTGTTGTCAAACCATGGAATGAATATAATGTAAAATATACAGAGAATTTTAAATTGAGATAACGTAGGTAACTTAAAATGGATGTTATAAAATACATTTCATCCAATTAACAAATTAATAATAAATAGAGCATACTGACAAATAAAATGAGAATTAACACCCGTGACGCAGTTAAACTCCGTTATAATCATGACTCATGAAATACAAACATATATTTTTATAATTAACAGAGTATTTTGGAAACTCACAACTACACTCGACTATACCTCTTCTTTTTTATTAGAGACATGTACAACAACAACAGTACCTATTTAAAAATATTATTTTGCATCCGGAATCGTTACACAAAATAAATTAGGAATTGGTTCAACTTTTGACAACGGAAGCAATAAATGGTACTTTTAAACTAAAAACAAGAAAATACTTTTAATAAATCGCATTAATTATGTCTCCAGTGATTAATCGAAGCTCTGATGGTCTGAACCACAGAGATATTTAAACTCCAAATGGAAAGGTTATAATATACCCACAGAAAACAAAAAGAGTTTATACCCGACAAGCAGTATTTGCACACGCATTTGCTTCATCTAATGCGACGATTAGACGCAGTTATACTGGATAATCGCCTTCGCAACTTTACATCAACACTACGACAATTACAGTACCGCAAAAATAATGCATTTTATGACGCTTTCTAACTAGGTACCTCCTTCGCACTTAGGCTAATGCGTATTTTATGTGCTCGCGAATGAGGTGCAAAAATTGCGTCTGGTCAGTTTAAAACATTTGCGATAGCTGCTAAATTAGCCTCTATTGTTTCTGAAATTATGCCAGAAAACTCGGTCGCAATTATTTTCAAATTTATGACTTTTTACACTAGTAACTTTTGTGGAAGCTTTCTATTTGTTAAATGTTTACGTTCTTTTAGTATTGTGTTATTTCTAACACAGTAATTTTAATTAGAGCGTACCTATTTATCGCTTCATCGTTGTATTTTACTTGTCTCGTATTTTGAAATTAGATCTTACTGATGAATTTAATGTGCCGCTTATCAGTAACTACTGAGACTAGGTAGTGAAAGTTACGTAATTTAAGGAATTTTATCTCAATGATGTTGTCGAAGGAATTTGTGTCGCCAACATTGGATTATAATAATATGGTCGAGGCACAGAATAGCATGTGTACAAGGCTTATTCTTCTGTAAAGTTTGATGTGCGCATGCACACATGTTGCGTGCGACCTACAGGACCTTATCGATAGACTTTCTCCGCGCATAGCTGCTGGTGACATCAGATGCGTCGCCTGATAGCATTGTCAACCTAGTGAAAAGCGTACATTTACACCAAGGAAATCGGTACATACACCAGTTTAATTTATTCATACTATAGTCTATACATGATTGTTGAATCTACAAGCAATTTCACAAGTTAATTGCAAACGTACGTGTATAGGATCTAGCATTTAACACCAGACAACGTATGCTTGATTATTTAACAGTGACACCCAACTGTGTTGTGAATAAGTAGATACAGTTCATGAATGATAAATACATAGGACATAACATTATCAAAATAGATATTTAAACCAGATTTAAAATCAAACTTGTTGTTTCTAAGACTTTCGCGCGTACAGTTCAATAATCAAACTTGTTGATAAATAAATCAGGCGTGCGTGACCATGTAACCATAGCACGGATTTCGTAATCGTTCTGACAGCACACCATGCTTAAAATTAAGTTGTAAACCACATCCGAGAAAGTGTTTGGACAGAATCATCAATCAAGACTAGTTGCTTGTCAACTGAGGAGGCAAAAGCAGAGGTGGAGTTGACGGCTCTAAAAATAACCGGTAGAACTGGTTAAATGATCGCGTTTTTATACTTTCCATTTTAATATTCAGCGAACGAGATCCTTTGGATGTAGTAGGAAAACATTTACGAAAACATATTGTCAAAATTTTTTTTCAGATATTCTGATTTTGTTCCCAATGTTGGAATAAATTGTAGTTTTAGCAGAATGTACATAAATTCTCCTGGTAGTTTAAAATTTAAAACGAGGAGGATAATAAGCGTGAGTGAGGTCGGGTTCGGGTCACAACAACCCAAGATGAGTCAGCGGCGAAAGTTGCGAGTCATTGCGACTTGTGGATACGCGACTTCAGCATACTAAGCCTTAACATGGTCCTTAATAGAATAATAACATGAACTCTTGAAAGGATCATGAGAGGCCCTTAAAGTCAAAAATCATAACATAGAATAGATCGGTGTTTATAACAAAATTATTAATCCAAAGTCGTTTTCATGTAGAAACGATAGTTGCCGATACTAATATTATTCCTTATTGAACTATAATTTTCTGCGAGTGATTACGATGATCAAAGTTTAAAGTTTAGAAACCGTAATATAATGACCTTTTAATTGGCTTAACAACTTTACGTCATTTATTTATGCGTTTGTCCTACCATTTATTGGTTAGACCTCAGTACTGTATTCTAGCTATCATTGAAATGCAAATTACTCATAAAATACTTTAAGCATATTTCAAACTCATTATATAGTATAATGAGAAACTTTATGTTCGTCAATAGAAGCAAATAACAACACAACATAGAGGTTTTCTATTAGCCGTTTTAATACACACCGTCTCAAATGGTTTCAAGGCACGCAACACTGTACTGCTATTCTTTCAATGCTTTAACGGCATATCCGTTTGAAGCAAAGAAAGAGTTGCAACACCCAGTTTTTTGGCTGTAGATTACAAAGGGATAGGGTCAACGAGCCAAGCCCTCCGTTTTTGTGCAGAGTCGACAGTGCACCGACAGCTGCACGCTCCATGTTTCACAATCACCGTCCATGTGATGCAATGGAATGCCTGCCTATCAATAAACGTTTTGAGATTTCATGATCCATTTCATTTTAAATCAACAATACCAATTGCTCAACTTGAACAAATAGGATTGATTTCCAAACTTGATAGAATTGATAAGGCAATGAAACTAAATCACCCAAGTCTACGTTCAATACATAGCTCCGTGTTGGGGATTTAACTGTATTAGAGAAATCCAATTAATCTTCCCAGAAGCATCATTACCTTGCGCGCATCGAATGTGTTTGGGGATTCCCGTAAAAGAATGAACAATGATGTAACAGTCATAAGTATCCTTGAATGTCTCGATAATACGATGTTCACCTGTATCGCAACGTGAGCGGTAAACAGTCGCCAATATTCATGGGCCTGAAAGGTGTTTAGGGTAACCGCATTGCGTCAAGCTATTTGAATGAAACAGGAACGAATGGACGACCTTGTGGCTGCCACCAAATGCATAATGCAGCTCAAGATAACTTTTTCTTGAGCACAAGTGTGCATAATAACAAGAAACATATAAAATAGAATAAAAAAATTAGATCCATGTTTAGATACTTACTGAAATTTTTTGCTATCTTGTTCTAGCCTTCCTGTACCTGAAGAGGACGGGTGCAAAAATATAAATCGGAATTTATTGGTTACTTTGTGTCACGTTGCCGTTTTTTTCATATTTTAACTTTAAGGTCATTCGAAAAATGTTATCTTCCTTTTGTAATTGAAAATTAAATTTAGTTTGTGTATAGCACTGTAGTCATATCACAACCGTAAAAAAATGTAAATCACTTCCTAGTTATATGATCTGCTGAATAATTTTGCAACGACTTAATTCGTCATAAAACTATAAGTTGATTGCAAAACTTTAAGCTTACTTACTCAATTGAAGTAACGGGTTTCATATTACTCGTCTCATCTTTGAATTACGTCACAATCACAAAATTGCGAGTACCTGATGGAATTATAGGCTGTAGGTAAGATTAAACTGAAGTAATGTTAGATCCGCTGATTGAAGTTGAATTCATTAAATAGAAGGTTTTATTATAATAAAATAAATAAATAATTGTAATTTACGTAGGTAAAGGCAAAAAGGACTACTGTGAAATAGGTAAAGAAAAGTAACAGGACAGAGATAAGATGAAAAAGAAAGATAAACACTAACCTTGTGCAAAGTAAGACACTAAACTAATTTCAGTGCAGTTAAAACAAAGGCACGAACATTCTTAAATGAAAATAACCTTGACATTCGCTTGTTTCTTGGCACCGCTGGCTGCCAGAAAAAGGATGAAATATACGACAAGGACACTTTAACGACTTCAATTGAGTAATGTGCTTTACATTTTAGTGAAATGTATGAAGTAAAGCTAGTAATAGTGGTAAAATGCATTACTCACACTACCTATCACAAAAAAAACTCAAGAAGGATGGCCATTTCTGACCTGTCAAAAGGTTGATTTTATCACTTATCGTGTAAAGAGAATCGTGTAAAATAAGTATAACAGAAGTAAGAGAGAAAATCCATAATAAAGATTAACAATTTATCATTACATATTTTTCTGATTGCCAAATTAAAATTCAATAAATACATTCTAAGGCCATAGCAACTATTCAAATAAAATTTAATTATCAATTGTAAATTCACCTATCAGCAGAGAGGCGCTTCACCCAAATACTATATAAACATCATAAACAAAGGTTCGCAGACATATTTTCATTAGCTTTTCAATCAAGATGTTTCTATAAAACATGATTATTTATTAAAACATGTGAAACTTCTTTCAGTATCGTTTTCCAAACTAACAAACAGCTTCATACATCTCACTAAAATAAGACGTTATTAATGATGGATATAATAATTAATATTATTGTTAACCCGGCCAGGATGTGCAGAGGTCGATTTGACCCTGCATAATTTGTTTTGGACATAGTATATTATAATAAAGTCGTACACTGACTAATGTATCAGTAGCTGTAGTAGTTGATCTTTGCTTCCCCTGCCCTCTGCGTGTGACTATCTTGTTGTCCGCCACCTACGCAAGGAGTTGAAATAGGTCCCATAGGTTAACTAAGTCCTATACTTGAAAAAAAGATTCTTGAGTCAGCGTCAAGCGACAAGATCTAAAGACATTTTTACAAGTTTACTGGCTTGACAGTCTGAAGGTGTTCCATTCCCCAACAAATTACAAACAAGAAAAACTTGGCAAGGTTTGCAAATAAAAAAGACGGCGAAAGGACTATGAATTTGGATAGACAAAACGTAAAAGAGAAGATCAAACCCATCTTAATAATGTTCTCGAAAGGCGAAAACTAAAAGAGGAAACATGGCTCGCAGGATATTTGGAAATAGCTCAAGAAGCTAATGAGGAAATTGCCTAAATGCTTCCTTTCGTCGAACACAAAATGTTTGACTTGATTCATGGTATTAGACGTTAGCCATTAGAGCGCTAAGATAAAAATAAACAATCAAAAAACAAATTATCTGCGGAACTAACGGTTTAAATTGTAATTGTTAAGCAACGGTTGATTATCTAATGATCTTGGTTAATTTCACTCTTAATTATCCCAAATACAACACATTTCAATTTGATGAACCATATCACCCTTACCATCCATTAATATCTTTGTATACTTGTCATTTAGCCATAAAGAAAAACAGAAAATAAAATCCAGCAATTATTCATGTCATAAACATCGAAAATATGTCCTTTTACAGAAATAAAACCCAGTTTCTTCAAACGTCAAATTCGATTGAAAGCGATTCCTTTACACTTCGAGAACATTCAATGAAGAGGTTTATTTCGCGGATAAGGCTTCTCTAATCCATCGGTCGATACGTCGGCTTTCAGTAGACTGCATAGATGATAGAGCCATGCAGTGAATGGCCTCGAATTTAGGCGAAATGGGATGGAAGAAAACGGCACTTGAATATGCATAGCTGTTAGTCTTTTGAATTTTCAAGTCTTCAAGATCAAACAAAACGCTTGGCTGTGCAATATGTGACAATATTGTTGTTTATAAATTAGCAACCTTCTTTTTGATGACCTCTGTCAAGGAGCCTCAGGGGAAACGAATATGTAATTTAATACATTTACATTACGTAATACGTGAAACAATAGTTTGTTTTACTTTACATACTTGCGTTGCGACTTGAAAAACACAAATATTTCCACAACGAAACTAAATGTTTGACTCAAGGTTGCACTGTACATTACACTTATCCAACGGGGTTCTTATCATAAAATTACTTTGAATTAGCTTCGTAAACGCCGAGCTATTACCGAAATAAGGAGGTGAGGTAGTCTTGACAATCAAATCTACCAAACGTTTTCTGTTCCGACAATGAATTAAAATTGGTGTAGGTACACGTACGCAACGAGTATGTTGTTTACTCAAAGTTTTGATAAAAGAGGAACAAAACTTAAAATCGTAGCGTCATAATGAGTCCTTGAAAGGCAAAACATAACACGGCCATACCGAATTTAATCTCTGAAACAAATGAAGCGTTCACAAAAACGCACGCAATGCTGGCTCCATTCAAATATCATGTAACGAGTACTATTGAATTCTGATTTTTTGCGATCTCCTAACTCTAAAATCAATATAGGTATGTTCAGTGCTCACATTTTAAACTATTCAAAGGTACCTAAAAGGATAATTAACCAATTGAACGTGCTAGTATTAAGAGATGAAAGAAAATAAAGAAAGAAGGGGGTTGTCAAGTTTGCCAGGACAGGAAAGCAAGTGGAAATCCTTGACCTCTGCTCAACTACTCAGACACAGGCATGACGAGTTGTAAGTATATTTATCAAAATAGAATCAAAACAGTAGATCCTCCAGTTAAACGGCACAGGGTCAACATTACAGCTGTTACATAAACGCTGAGTAGCGTCATGCTTTGTAAACAACTGGCAGCATCTTGTTAAAAGCCCTATGCCTATTTGCGTTTAAACTGTGAGGTATTTTAAATATTAACTTTAAGAACCAAGTTATTTTTATTCTCACGTGTGAATTACAATACCCAAATATGAGATACCTTACATTAAATAATTTAAAACGAAGTGAATATCTGATAAACAAAAGCAAAATTAAATAATGAAAGACTTTTCCAATTCGTTTAATAACCTCTACGTCTTATCTGTGTAATAGGCAATTTATTCAGGTAGATTTTGTCTAAGATTTGAAGACACACTTACTGTATCTCTTCCAATATTCAGCAGAAACAGACTACATTGTTTACTTTGTAGATGATGGTGTTTGAAAATGGTATAAATTAAGGTATTTATAGAGTTTACGTATCACATTATTATGTGCATAACTGGTAATCACAGCTTCAATGTCATAATGTCGCGACATTGGTGGGGTCAACGAGAACTAACGCTATCGCCATCTAAATAGTTTCACTGCGGAAAAAATAATGTAAGCACGCATTTGTTTTATCAAACCATTAATTATTTTCATTGTACTTTTATACACATCATATTTTTTGCTTTAGAATGTAGGATGGGTTGGTGAGTTCCAGCTGAATGGTCCGGTGGCTTTCAATCATCAGTATAATTGAAAACGTTTAACTATAAATTGCGTGTTTCGATTCGACCTCAATGCAATTGCAGCCCTGATTCCGCCGTCGATCAATTCAACGGGACACTGCATCCATCACAGCCATGAGTCTACAGTGTGTCACATCTAAAGATAAGTCTCGCTGGTTTATGTCAAACGGCCGCAAGTTTATGGTGTCTCTGGTACGATTAATTTGAATCGTGATTAAAGAGCTCCGGCTCCAGGACTATAAACTAAGCAATTAGAACGTGTATCAACGAACGAAGACAGTGCGTTCAAAATGGGAGCTATTTCTTTGGGAAAATGCGAGTTAAGTATCTTCAGTAAACTACAAAAGGTTTAACTATTGTAAACTCTTTCCAGTTCAAGTAATGGATGCCTGGTACTAGAAGTGCAACCAATTATTTTACTTTTTTAACTACCCGAAACTGGCGAAATCCAAAAGGAAACAGTCAAAGCACAAGAAGAAGAATTTTACTTTTATATTTATATTGTTCTTTGTGTTTATGTTTTTTGTAATAATGCTAAATAATAAAGAATAAGATAAGTAAGTAGTTAAATTAAATTTATTTAAAAAAGTTTTTTTGACCAAAATATGCATGACAAATTATTTTAATTAATCACTTAAATTAAAAAACTAAAGAAAAATTGAAAATTCGAAACAAAAAAATGTCTCAAGGGATAGAACCATACACTTCTACAGTGGATTATAATTAACAACATAGTTAGGTTAGTTAGAAAATCAGTTACGCGAGGTGAACGCGCTAATAGTGCGGTGCTGCCACTGCCGCTAGGTCTATATAATTAGGGACAGTTTTAATTAGACCTAATGGTTGGCCTGCTTCATACAATTAGACGATGGACTTCCTCATAGTACCACTGTTAAGGTAGTATTACAAAAGGTACTCTGTACTTTAAGTCTGCGTTTCCGATGAATCAACAAACTAAAGAACATCAGCTTTACGGCCTCAATATTAATCTCTGTCACAGAATATATAATAGTACCCTCTGTATTTAGTCAAAAACAATTGATTATTACCTTTCGAGTAGCATTGAATTTAACAAAGAAATAAAATTTGTTACAAAAATGTACAATAAGAATATAATAAACAATGCCTTGTATACTTTTTTTTTTGAATGAACGGGGATCATACTCGACAATTAGAGCCAATTTCACCAAATGTCAAAATACTGTTTAGCGTAATCTAGTTTAAGCGCCGAGTTTGATCTTGTAAAAAGATACGCCGTATGGTATGTAGAAGTGGAAAACGACTGAAATCGCTAGAATTTGATTTCTCCCTGCTTACGGTGGTGGAAATGAGCACATACTTGCATAGAAATGTGGAATATGTTGACGTGGTTTTCACGATACAACTACAGATACAGGTCTATTATGAGAAGTAGCTAATGAAGAATGCTTTTTTAATAATAGGGCAACAATTAACAGCTACGATGATTATATTCTGAAACCTATTCAAGAAGTACGTAATACCCAAAGAAATTCAACCCTATGTTCATAAAGGGACGGATAAAGACAAATGGTTAAACCCAATGTCGGAGCAACAACAAATTACAAATTCCATTCCCGTACAAATTAAATAGCGGTCTTTACCCTGAAGTGCTACGACTAAAGGCACTTGCGACAGACGATAAGCATTCATTACACGCTCATGTTAATCAAATTAGGACTTAGAAATTGATGACTTGACGGGCAGTATGTACTTAATCCAAATTAATGCTACTAATGTAAAATATGGGACAGTACACGATTAAAAAGAAGTGAGCCAGATGACTGAAATGGCAAAGTCTAGACCTAAATCCAGACAGGCGAGCGTGGGATGAGAGAACAGTTTCGGAGCAGTACCTATGCTTGGTATTTATAGACGACCTAATGACGCCAATGCTCGACATGCCGACGTAGCACGTAGTTCTCAAAACATGTTTTCTATTGTAGATAAAATAAAGTTTACGGAGTTATGGTGAACTATGGTGAAGGCCAATCTTTTGGATGTTTGCCAACTTATGGTTTCTCTATGTGGGGATAAAGAAACGGTGCCTTTTAGTCCAAAACCTTCCTTGAAGGAAGTAAAAAATAGTGTAGGTATAGTGTTATTATTGTTAAGTAGGTAACTTATATTGTGTGAACAAGTAGTACTTATAGTAATTTAATATCAACATGTCGTCGTGAAACCATTATTTATACTTAATGTCAAGTCGTAAGGTCATTTAGCTAGTTTGTCTGAAGTTTGCAACTCTTGGCATACCAATTTAGTGATATTTTTAAAGTTCACAGTTATGCAAACACATTAGCGAGAAATCTGCTAAGTCACTTTTAAACTGATAAGTATGCTTCTAGGAATATTTTTGCCGATCATGAGAACTGGAGGACTATTTAATTTCTCTCAACATTTAGAAAATCTGAGGTGCACATTTCATTTCTTCCATCTTTTAGAAAATCCGAAATGAAAGAGTTTTACAAGTCATCGGATTAAAAGAAACTATCGACTAAGTAACTATATTCATTCTCACCGATGCTGGTGCGCTTTCTCGGTGGAACGTTACCGACTTTCTTCATTTTTCGCACATCATTCACTAGCTGGTACACCATAGGCCGTTTAAGGAGAATGTCACACAGTATTTCACAAGTAGCGAAGATGTTTTTGCAGTTCAGTGACTCGGGAGGTTGCTAGACTGGTTTGCGGACTGGACTGCTATAAATGGCACCCACCCTGTCTGGGTGACTTGGAGATAGGGTTCGCAGACGCTTTATTTAGGTGTTCATGTATTCAAATTAACGCGTCTGCTTTTGTTTTTTGCCAACTTTGTGGGGTTTTGAAACAGTAAATCTGGAATCATTTGTGTTTACTGGACGCCTTCGTAGTATTTAATTTATGTGTATTTATTTACACGTAAAACCAATTTTGTAGAAAAAAATATTTTAGTGGGTTAAATATTCTTAGCCAGAAGACGATAGTCGCAAATGAACATTTAGGATTTCTTTTATCGTTTTGCTATCAAAACAAGAATGTGTGAAACCACGAGGTGGGGTTTAAAATATAGAAATGACGACACAAGGGTACAATATATCAACCCTAGTAAGTAATGTAGGTTGCATTTTATTTCAATATAAGTAATGGATACCAAGTCAGGTTTGTCTTCTTCATGTATTTATGTCATTACGTCATCTCGTTTAACGTCTGAAGGTAGGTGGAATATGACGTAGGTAGTCTTGATGGGTAGGTGCAGTTTAGCACTTTAATAATGGAAGAGCACTTGACAGGATCGTGAGATCGTCAATCTTGGTTAATTTTGGTTACACGTCGAAGACGTTCTTTCGGATAAGATGCAAAAGTTGCGAACTAGGTAAGGTACTCAAGTAAGGATTGCATTGTTGAAAAAAATAAATGGTAGATTATCGTTAGTAAGTAGGTAAGCTAGGTATTATGTTAAGGTAAAAAAACATATGCTAATCATTGTATTTAGGTCTTAAGGATTTATTTCTTTATTCATAAACCATAGGTACCTACTGCTGGGTGATTGTCTGGCAATTTTTCTTTTGTGTGCCTAAGTATATTTTTAGTTATTAATTTTACCTGCTGTAAAATAACATACAACTTAGGTAGATGTTTATGATCTATAAAAAAACCAGCCAATAAGTATTGTTTTAATATTATATTATTGAGTAAGATAGTATTAGTAGTACAGTTATTGGTTTAGCTACCCTACTACTGATTGAAAATATCACTATAAATTAATAAATAACAAAACTTTAGAATGGCTTAGACTACCGTTTAGTACATTTATATTCCGTGGTTATAGTTTAATTTGCCAGTAAATATAATAAAAGTGGTAATATATATTACCGGCCTGAGTTAATTAAAATTTATGGTTACTTATATGAATTTTATTACATACCAGTTAATTTAATTCCGCACTCGAAATTTTAATTGCTGTTGTGGAATCAATTATTAGAAATAAGTCATTTAATTAAATAATAAACCATAACCATTTATGATTACTCAATCATTTCAATTTACTGAATTAGACGAACCATTCTACAGCTTCATTTAAATAGCACAGGTGGAAAATAATTCTATGTTGATAATAAATATAATTCCCACTACAAGACCCAACCTAACTACTTAGTTCTTCTGTTAAAATTGTATTTTTCTCGAAAGAGTATTTTATTTCAAGTATAATACTAGCACTAGCAAATAATTATCTAACTAGCAAATAATTATCTAACTAGATTGTAAGAGTGAGGTCTATTTTCACCCAAATAAGAAGATAATTTTAGTTATTAATTGCCTATCTATTATAGATTCTTAAACAACTGAGTAAGTGCTTACTTTTTAATTTAATCTGAATGAAAATCTAATCTGAATAATACCTATTCAATCAGTTTTAATAGATACTTTCAAAATAAAATACCGAATTATTATCATTTTAGTAAACTAGTACCTATGTGATGTGATGCAAATCTGAATAATTCGTTTTCAATAATTTATAGACTTTACTTTAAATTAGAAGTTGCTATTAAAAAGATGACTGTAGGAAAAGTGTTTATTATTGTTCACTTAGCTTGTTCATAAAAATAAATGCCTATTTTCGCTGTGGGTAACATAACATTCTATTATTACAAAAAACTTAAGAAAAATAAAATAATAATACTCAAGCAAGAGTTTTTTTGTCGGTGCGGTAGGTAGGTAAGTAAACAAAAGTGCCGGTCGTTAATTTTACATTTTCATTTAATTTAGGTATGTAGGTAGGATGAAAAATAAAAATATGACTTACCTACATACCTGCTGCCAATTGATTTAATAAATATAGGTAAATATGGTAAATAATAGCAATCTAATCTCATCTGCTAGGCACGAAAATGATTCCGTTGAAAAATGCGACGACATGGTATTGGAATTGGTGTCTGAAAATGTAATGTAAAATACTAAAAATAACTTACCTTCAAAGACATCTTGAATATTGATAGCTTCCCAATACACGCAAAATTATACAGTCATTATTTTCGACCTTTCTGATCAATTAAAATTTAACACTGCACAACAATCAATACAATAATAAAAATGAATAGAATGCAATTTTGTTTTGTAAATTTGACGTTATGTAACAGGTTAGACGGTTGTTAATTTCTATTTAATATTGCAATATGTTTATGATTTACTTCGGGCAAGCCGAAAATAACATTAAATTCGCCAATAGACGATAATAAAATTGAACGAAACACACACCACTCGCCGAAAGCGCAATCACGTCGATTAATTTTCCCTCGCCTCGCTCGCATCGGATTGGGCGGGCGACCGACCGACCGCAACTGCTGACTGACAGCTGGAGTAATAATTGCCAGTGTGAAAATACTCAGTTGGCAAGTGCTACCAACCAAAGAATATTTTCCTGTCAGCAAAATCATAATATTCTTCTCTGAGTCATAGCCGTCTTTTGCTACTACGAACTTAAGTTTAGCAACGTCTGTTAACTGTCAGTTCGTAGTCATGACGTCATCTTTCAATTTTAAAAAGTTGATAGTTCTTTCGCGTAGTAATCGTGTGGGATTGAAAATATAAAAATAATGTTGTAATTTGATGTTTTTTTAATATTTATAAAATGTATTTACTAATATCTCAGAAACTGGGTCGGAACCATAAAATAAGGTTATTTTCGATTCCTCAGGAAACTCGGAGTGCGGAGGTAGATAAGAGGTATTTAATGAAATGTCAAAAAACGGTCAAGTCACAAATGCGAGATTTTTATGTTTTTTGACTTTTTTATAATAATAAATAAAAGTTGTAACACCGGCCGCTCTGGCAACACCAGCTGAACCGCGGAGTCAATCCAGCGACCAGCGACCGCGATTCTCTTGTTTCTCCTTCGCCCCACGCCATATACACCGACCAATCTGGGGCCCTACCGGCTAACTTTTCGAACTTCGGCCGGTCTGCCGAGCTTTAACTTAAAACAGATATATCGAAGTAAGGAGTTTCGTATTGTACTATTCGCCGAAGTTATTTAGAAGATATCGATGTTCGTGTGACATCATGAATTGGGGTTCGCCATTTTGGCCCGATTGGGGCTCGATTTATCTGTTTTAATTTGAAGCCCGGCAGACTTTCCGAAGTTTGATGCGTTAGCCGGTACGGGCCCTGGCTACCGACCCTGGGCTCTCAGCTAAAAACATTGAAGTTCATGTTAACTGTGTTTTGACAGATGTATGTGATGCATTGCTACTTCGTCTTGGCACAAATAACAACTTAACAAAGAAAAATAGCAATGTATCACATACATCTGTCAAAACACAGTTAACATGAACTTCAATGTTTTTAGCTGATACCGCCGCCTGCGGGGGTTTCGGCCAAAAACATTGAAGTTCATGTTAACTGTATTTTGACAGATATATGTAATACATTGCTACTTTTCTTTGGTACCTAAGTTTTTATTTGTGCCAAAACAAAGTAGCAATGTATTACATACATCTGTCAAAACACAGTTCTTCTTCTTTTTTGTTATGGCAATCTACTTTCCTCTTGGAAGTAATTTTTGCCAGTGTCAAGTGTTAAATAGTTCAGTGGTAGATATTGTTTAATTTTTCATTAGAATGCGGGTGCATCGCATTCCAATGCTGCTTGGAGCATTTGGCACCAAGTATATCAAGACAGTTTACTCGGTTAGTTCTGCCGAGGAAGCCACCACTTCAATAAAAGTCTCAGCTTCACACAACCAAGATCGCGCCTATTTCAATTATCCTACATATTGTTCAGTTGCGTAGACACTTGTACCATATAACAGCACCAATTTTAAGACACAATATCCACTATGAATCAATTTGAAAATAATTAAAATAGACACCGAACCGAACTCGACAAAATGGCGCCAAAAAACCAAAACACAGTTAACATGAACTTTAATGTTTTTAGCCGATAGAGCCCCAGCCAGCAACCAGCGCGCTACCGAGAGTGACGTTCGAAAGCGCGCAGTAGTTAAATAGGCCAATCAGGCTCATTTATTTTAATATTATGTTGGCCATATTTATAAGCTTCTTGGTACAATGTGATGGTTGGTCAATTTGAATCTGTAATTGTTTTTTTATAAAAAAGGAAGTAATAAAATATTGTTGATTGATTGGACGCCATAAGACTGTGTGGTTCTCATTATAAAAAAACTCCCAGTGCCCCCTCATAATTAGTAGGAAATCCAAAGCATCTCTTCACCAAAGGAGCTCATCTCGGACCCACACTGAGCTAGCAGGCGAAGTCTGGGTAGTAGGGCTTTCTCCCTTCGATGTATAATGTATTATTTTTCACCTAACTATAACTATGTTTGAAACAAAACTCATCAATTTCAATCATCAATAATTTTCATCAATTTTCAAAGGAAATTGTAGGTGTCTAACAATAATGAAATTCCATAAGTTGACTTTGCCATTTTCATTTCACCATTTTCAAGCATTTTTGAGTCAATAAATAAATCTTTATTAATAATCTTACTTTACAATTTACAACTAGTCTAAACAATATAGGAAATAATAATAACATATCAATAGACCATGGGCTTCACCACATGCGACGTTGCCATTCTACTCACTCACACTTACCTCACATGTACCTCACCTACCTCACTAATGGCCAGGATAGAATAGATTGAATGTCAAATAACATGCTTGACAAGCCCGTAAATGTGATCAAGCAATGCTTGACAAGCCCGTAAACGTGACGTAAATATTTCTGCTTGTCAAGCCATTTTGTTCGTCTAGACCATGGGTCGCCAAACTTTTTAGCCTAAGGGCCAGACTAACTCCTCCACGAAGCCCCAAGGGCCAGAACCTAGCTAGCTTATCGTATCAACATACAGTTAATAACAGATGTTGGTACTCGCGGGCCGGAGCTGGCCCGCGGGCCGTAGTGACTGGACCTTAGAGCATTAAGAATAATATAATAATATAATCTTAATGCTCTAAGGTCTAGACTAGACTCTGGCAAAATAGAAGAAGCGATGCTTGACGGCCTGTAAAACAGTTTACAAGCTTGTTAACTGCTTGACAGGCATTGCTTGATGTCTTTTTGGCCTACAGTTGAAAAATAATTATTTACTTATTATCGAAATGTGTATGTCGGAAAATGCATTTCATTCGCTACAAACGAAACATTAAACAAGGATAATAAAACAGAAAATACTTACTAAAAGTGTTATTTATATACTTTGTTTCATTAATATCATTTTGACTGCTTGAATGGCTGTTTTCTTGTCATATTGATCACCATGCACATTGCACAAATGGGCTCGCAAATCGGTGGCTGTGTTAGTCAGGTATTCGCATAATTGACAACGATATAGATATTTTCCTGGATGTCTGCCGCTGTTGAGGACGTGTTTGCGTAGATTTTCCTAAAATAAAAAAATCAAGGTATTAAATACTTAAATTTTAAGTTACGTTACAACCAGCCGCACTCATAAAAATGTAATGCTGTTAAATAGCGGCTACACATGATCAGTTCTGCAATCACTTTTCTCTTAGAATAAACTTACCAAACTGCTGCAAGTAAAATCACAGTGAGGACAAGCATACGGCTTCACACCAGCATGACACCTTAAATGCCGCTGCATATGACTCGCTTGATTTGTTTTGAAGTCGCACAAAGTGCATTCATGATTCCATATTTTGTCTCCGTGCGAGTTCCGATGTCTGAGAAATCAAAAATGATAAGTACAACTAGCGACATCTAGTAAAACTGACACAAGATAAATCTCAAGCTGTCAGTGCCATCTATCGACAAGTAGTTTTATAACTTACTTACGTACTTAGCTTTTTGATGTGCTTTTTAAAAAGTATGTAAGATATGGAGTCTTGGTTCTATTGAAAGCATAGATGGCGCTACACAGATTGCCAAAAAGAAAGGGAAAATAAAAATAAAATGAGAATGTTTCAAGTGAGAAGTACCTACAAATAAAGGTCTGAAAATAAAATTGTATCAAAAGATAAGAAAACTGTTCCACATGTGTGTAAAATGTTAGAGATGGATCTCAAAGGTCTTATATAGTAAAGGTGATTAGCAATAATAACAAAAGTAAGTTTACATATTACAAGACAGGATACCTGTTAAGCAAGGCCGGCGTGGAGGCCACAAATTGGCAGTCAGGGTAGGGGCAGCAGCGGCCGTCGCAGCCGTGCCGGCTCAGCGCGCTCCTACAACAGCAACATAAGTAATTAAGGCTCCTTTACCTCAAAGTGGAGTCTTAATTCTAAGTACATAATGTATCGAAAATTCACATGTACTTTTGCTAACTACTACTACAACGAACTATATTTTACTGAGGTTATTGTTTGTAAATAAACTAAAGAACCTTAGATTCAATCTGTACATGTGAATTTTCGATACATTATGTACTTACTTAGTGAGCAACAAATTTAATTAAAATGAGATTTTGATTTAAATCAATCAATAAAAATTTCTAGATAATAACATAAACATACGTAGTGAATGCAAAATTCTAAACTTAATAATAATAAGCATTTTTTTATAAAGTTTTATTCCATTTTTCAAACTCCGAAACCCAGAAGTTGGTCATAATATATTTATGCCGATGGCTTATATGCACAAAATATACTAAAGTCTGTTTAGATTGATGTCGTTTTCGTGCGAAATAAACAAAGATAAATAAAAAGGCATCTTCACAAATCTCGCGCTAATGCACCCAAAAGGAATTTTATGAAGCCGAGTCCAATATACATTTGGCAGGCCGAGTGAGGACGGCGGGCGGTGGGGCTAATATTTAAGCGCAATAAATACGGCGGCCCCAAAAAGTAATTACATAAGTTTGCTGGACACAGCGTCCAAGAAATTCCCGCTGCATGCTGTTGGCGATGCCCAACGTGTTATTTTCAACGCGGTAGACAATTTTTTATCGTATGCACTTTATTATTCATTATGCTGTATAATGCGAAAAGTTTTGACCCCTAATCTTAGTTCTGCTACTCGCCGCTAGTAGCGCTGTACACTTGACTCACATTTTCACATGAATATCTTTTTTGTCGTTATAATTGAAATTTTAAATTATTAATTTATTACTGGGTGTGTTTTACGCTTGTATATTTGGTAGTACCTATATTTATTTTACAGAAACGTGACAAACTTGGCTTCATTTCCATCGGCTGCATAGTCTGCACACTAGCGCCGCCATTGGAAAAAAATCATAGCGCTTAAATAAAGACGAAATTGTGAATTATCTCTCTGTAGTGCACTCCGTAGAAGCTTTGTGGTTCTTTTTATCGCTTAAACAATATTTTCTATCCTGTCGTTTAGTTTACTGGAGATTTTTTGCGATAAGTGGCCACTTTTAACAATAAAACTCCATTTAACTAAACGACAGGATGGAAAATATTGTTTAAGCGATAGAAAGAACCATAAAGTTTCTACGGAGTGCACTACAGAGAGATAATTCACAATTTCGCCTTTATTTAAGCACCATGATTTTTTTCCAATGGCAGCGCTAGTGTGCTAGAAAAAGAGTGCTTTTCAGTAAAAGCTAAGCATTTTTCAGTTTCCTCATTGAATTTTCGAGTAGTGCCCTGCTTAGTGCCGTGCGAAAACCTGACCGTCACTCACAGGACACTGTGTTTCTTTTGGACCCCACGATTTACGTCGCCGACACCCTGCAGTCGCAGTCGAGATCCGTCTGTCGCAAGCTTTTTGCGGGTGAACGGCGACGGCTTGCAGTTTTTTTCAACATTAACAACTCTACGATACTGTTGATGTTTGGTATAAGTAGTTTTAAACTACAGAGCACTGAATATTACAAGTGGCTCTATGATTAGTACCCTGAGCACGAAAAAAATATCGCACGTAAAAATATTCGATAGTCATTTTGAAAGGAAAATTTGTACAGCGCCATCTACCGCCGAAAAGTAAAATTAAATTTTCCATAGCTATAATTACCCTATTGATATTGAGTACCTACTTTTACGCACGTTTTTTTCTCGATAGAAGTTCGTGCTAAGAGTAAGGCAGACAAACGGACAACTAAATTTTTTGGCCAATCTCGCAACGAAGACGCTTCGCTCGATCGTTCAATAGAAAACATTGTTATTATAACCCATTTATTTTTTGCTAATTATTGTAATTGAGAGAAAAAATAATACTTAATTAACACTTTTTGTAGACTGTAGAATATTTATAACCTAAATCCAGGTAACCTAACTCAAATGCTCTGTAACTAATCAGCCATTTTAGTTTTAGCATTTTCATTTTGCTCTATTTTCATGACTCTTTTGTACATCAAATATTACGAATGTTGCTTCTAAGTCTTCTCTAAGCTACCGCTATTTCAAAACTTGCCACAACTACTTCACTTTAACAGTATCCCAGCTCTAAAGATCATTACAGCAACGGGAATAAAACGCATTATCCCACCACGGAATCCAAGTCGCCTCCTAAGTATCATCTCGGTTGCGAGCACTGCTGTAAGTGCTGTAAATGTTACTTATGGTGCAAGTTTGATCATGAGAGGTCTCTCATGCAGCCGCCGAATGCATCGGGATCCACAATCGCTGCAATTTCGTAATGAGTGTGGGTGATGTGTGCGGTGGTTATGTCTTGAATAACCTGTGATGCTGTGACCACATTAGGTCCATGTCTTCTAGCATAAGAACAAAATAGGGAAAAAAACATGTTTAAGTTTGTTGCAGGATTTCCCCTTACGAGAGCTTCCCTACACAGACAGATTCACTTTTGAATTGAAGATACTTAGGCCTTATAATTTAGCCTAGGCTGTGTTCAAAAATAATGCAATTATTTTTGAATTAGAAGATTGATTGTTGGTACAATGATTTAGCAAGTCAGTATAACATATTATAGTTTCCTTAGCACCAATAATAATTAAGCAAAGAAATACGTGTAACACAAAAATACAGTTTTTTTATTTTTCAGGTAACGAAATTTTATTTGTATATAAATACAAAGTTAGTGGTATGAAGAAAACTGAAAATTTATTTTGGTAATCTTCTGAAAATATGATCTTAGTAAGAAACACACTGTTGACGTTGACCTACAGTAAAAAAAAAACCTTAGGATAAGTGAATCGAAATAGTTGTAGCAACATAACTGGGTGGCCTTTGTTAACTCTAAACTCAGCGTTTGTAAGTCATCAGGTCGCAACGTTTATAGTCTCGAAAATAAAATACATATTTCAGCGCACATTGTATCTAAGATCCCTTCGCACATAAATTCGTCCACGTAATCTTTCCCTTCAAGACTGTCCCGCGGCGCAGCTAATCCCGATGCGTATTTTGAACCGACATCGACAAATAAATTATAGGACGCCGACAAAATAAAGCTGACAATTTAGCAACATCAAATCAAGTCAACCTGGATCTGACTACAGTCTACAACACGTGCCTACAATAAAATTGAGGTACTCTCGAAATACCAGGCATCCGGGGAAGAATTTATTACGGGCGGGGAATAAAAACGTCAGCGACGGGGATGCGTCTGCGCACAATCAAAGAGCTCGTGTCAAATTATGTTTCCCGATATTTGTGAAGGAGTTGTGTGACATGTGACACGGCCGCATCCGCCGCGCGCGCAGCTTTGTCGCAAATTGATGTCGTCGTGATTCGCTGGTGCATGAGATATTTTTAATCTCATGAGTTACAAAGCTCGTACTTATTTCCGTAAGAATCAGTTACTAGGCATAGGCATTGAGCGATTTGTACATGTTGACTTAACATATTTAAATAATGCTAATTTCTAAGAAGTAGTTAGGTAGTCGTTTCTAGAAAGAAAGAGTAGTAAAGTAGCACGTGGGACTTTTACCAAGAGCTCATCCTTAAAGTGTTTTGTTTGATCTATCTTATGATTTTTACACAAGGTACACTGCTTTAAAAACAAAGTGAATAATTTCTATGATTTTAACACCTAAAAATACTATTCCCAATAGAATTTGTAATAAAAAATATACATACCGGTTTGTAAAGGTTTTGGAGCAATTAGTGCATTTCCAGTCTTCTTTATAAGACGGTTGTACTGGAACTACTAGCTTCCTGGGAGGGTTGCTCTTCATCAAGCGGTCCCCATGGCTGTTCCTGAAGTGGTTCGAGAGGCTAGACTGGGTGGTGAAGTTAGCCCCACAAGTGGAACACACGAAAGGCCTTTCGAAAGTGTGTAGACGCAAATGCTGGCGAAGAGATCGCTTTCTAAAACTTTTCGGGCAAAGAGGGCATTGGTATTTCTCGACAACTATCTCCTTCTCATCCGTCTTTTTGGTTTCTTTGAAGGGGTCTGTGTGGAGAACTTCGTGGAAGTAGCATTCGGCCTGGGAGTCGGTGTGGAAAAGGCACTGGCTGCAGTTCCACACAATGGAGGAGTCTGCTGGATGAGAGTCGTCGAACTGGCAGGCGTTGTTTCTGACGTGACGGCTGACTTCTTGAAACAGCACGAAGGACATACCACATTTGGGACACCTACGAATGAAGGTGAAACATTTTAAAAAGGAAGGTTTTTCAAATGAAAGTAATAAAACATCATCTATTTATAAGCATCGCTTTAAGCGAAAACAAAATCTCAATTATTGTAATATACTTTAATAACATACCTACCTACACAATCGATGTTAAATCCCTTGTTAGTAAAAAAAACTGAACTATTGCGCAAGTACGTGTTTTTACTAGTGAAAAGATTCTTGCATGTTAACATGTTTGCCAATTTTCAGGAATAAAAATCTGTGGAGTCTCTATTTCTTACATATACAAAATCTACATAATTGAATGTTAAAAAAGGTACCTCTTTTTAATTTCAGGATGCATTCTTCGTATATGCTCTTTCAGTTCTAGAATGTTCTTAAATACCACATCTTCTGTGCAATAAGAACATTTTCTGCTCAAATCTTTTACAGGTATTCCCTTGTCTCGTAGGATTTCTTTCTTTTTTACTCGGTGTTCTGTGGTGAACCGATGATGCTTCGCTTCTTGAGATGTATTAAAAGTCAATGAGCATACTAAACAAAATAGTGACTTCTGCTTATGTTTGGACTTGAGATGTGCTGCTAGTGTCAAAGAAGATTTGAATTTGTCTTTGCAAATTTGGCATTTGTGAAGTTCCTGATAATCATCTGTTGCAGTGTAAGACAGCTTATGCCCTGTTCTTTTACAATGTCGCTTAATTTCTATATTGTATTTAAATTCTTCTCCGCAAGTTTCACATGTAAAGATAGTTTTCTTCCTTATGATTATAGGCATCGATCTATTTATGACAGCAACCACTTCACTGTGGTCGGATCCGGACATATGCTGCAACATCTCCTGAGAAGTTTTGCACTCAAACTTGCAGAAAGAACACCAAAATCTGCCGTCTATTGACGCCATTTTAGTTTCGTGCTCTTCTGAAAACTTAGGTATAGAACTTGCAAGGGCTGCACTGAAAAGGAGACTGATGCACAATTGCCGTAATGTTGTCTAGAATTAATTGCTGGTAGGCTTCACTTCTGATGTCAGTGGCTTTTCGGAAGTGGTAATGTGAAATCAAATGCTTCCCCATTAAATGCAGCCTTACTCGAGACTTGCAGACTGAACATTGAACGAACATGGGTTTTCTTTTCCTCTTCTTCTTATCTACTTTAATAGCAATTTTTGTTTTAATTGGCTTTTCCTGTTTTTTCTGAGCTTGAACATAGATTTTTTCGTCTGTAAACCGAGATGGACGAGATGATCTTTTGGCTGACCGCATCGGTTCTAAATGTCCCGAGAATTCCAACTCATGTTCGGGAAGAACTTTTCTCATATGAAGACTAGACATGAGATGTTTCTCATAGATGGCTCGAGAACCTAAGCGACGATTGCAAGGGCCACACCAGTATTGTACTGACCCTTTCCTCTGTATTGTTGTTTGCATGATCTGTGTCTTTTCTTGACCAGGCACCCATTTTCCTTTAGTGTGTCCTGGAGGTGGAGCATCATAGTCATCATCTCTCTCATTGGTTTCAGTCATGATTGGTTTCCATTTACCACCTGTATGCTCTTGTTCATCTCTCATATCCCAGTCTTCGTGATCAGGGGAAGCAGGTCGCCATTTTCCCCCTGTATAGTTTGGAGAAGGTTTCCATTTACCCCCACTGGTGTGTGGCTCTTCTTCATCATCTTCATCAGAGTCTTCTGATTCATCAAAATCCTCTTCACCTTTAAAATCATTGTAAGCTGCGATACTGTAAGTGGAGGTAGGAATGTCTTTTTTAACTGAACCACTGATGCTAGCAACTGCGTTGATAAATTTTGTCTGATTGTCTTCATTAGCATTGATCCTCAAAGAATGACCTCCTATCCAGTCCTCCCTTAAATTGGTTTCTAATGGACTCATTCGTGGCAGGTCACGAGACGTCGAAGCCTCAACAAGAGTATTCTTTGCATCCAAAACGGCTTTAGTTATTGGTATCGGCGGTGTAAGTCTCGACAGGGAAGTCTTTTTGACACTACTTTGTAATTCCAAAGATTGAAAGAAGACGTCCGCTCCGAGGCTGTAAGTCGGGTCTAATGTGTCGATGCTAGGGATATCCGGTTTAGTAGTTTCAGTCTTTGATATTTTGCCGCATCTATCCTTTCGGTGTTTCACGTAGTTATCGAGCCCAACGATAGTCGCGTTGCATTTGATGCAGAGGTGGTTGTCGTCGTCGTCGTCATCGCGCGGCGACAGCATCTGAGAAGTTGAACGCATTAATTTGTGAGATGGCGGATAAGATGGATGGCGCGGAGCCGCCGGTGACATCGTCACGGGGTGGAAATAACTCGTTAATCGCGTGGTGCATGGATATTAGGCCGTGACGTCGCCGAGCCGTCAGCAAACTGGGGCAATAAATACGGTACCAATGCGAATTATTTAGTCCCCGACCGGTTGTTTCGTGATGATCGATAATGTATGCAAGTTGCTGGGCTCATTACGGCGGAACTAAGTTCCGATTGCAATGCAACCGTCGGTTATTTGCATGAGACTATCTATCACTTTATTAACGCTGGTTTTAAATGTTGTTTCTTTGTTTTATGGAACGGAAATAGGCAAGGTAGTAATAGAGTCATGACAAAGTGAATAACTGATGGCTTTTGTGGGTAGTGTGTGATTAAAGTTTTCGAGACAGGTTTCGTTGGCGCAGGATGACAGAGCGATAGTGGAAGGACGGCCGCGACACCTCGAGGTGTCATTAATAATTCGAGGCTCACCTGCCCGATCGCATAGCCACTGATTTACCAAGGTGTTTACGAAAGACTGTTATATAATTCGAGTATCAAAATTTACTTCAATAGATTCGAGTTGTTAAATACAGGCGAGATGCGATCAAAGAGTTTTGACATAGCGGCCATGACCTACATTGCAGTGTGTGTTTCTTTATCGACAAGTAATAAACATGAATACAATGAGTGGTCGATATCAATTATTTCCTTTCATCTTTGTGTACTGAATCAAAGACGTGAGAAGAGAACAAGCTTGAAGCTTCATATTGACTTTTATATAGAATTTAATAAAATTTATTAAAAAATCAAGTTTTCAAAATATTTTATCTATGTAAAGCCTAATCATACATTTTTTAAACCTATAAAATATTCATTAACCAAGCTTTTAAAATAAATATAAAGTTGTTTTTGTCCCATAAAATGATCACACTGTAAAACATCTGTTTTGTGGTGAGCACTTGATGAATGCACAGCGATGACGTACTAACTAGCATTCCGTCACTTTTTTTTATCAAACATTTTATATTATCAAAGCAATGTATGGCTTTCCTCAAGTTCAATGTATAATAATTATACTGCTCTATGGTTCAGCGGGTACAAATTAGCATATCATAAATGTTGATTTAGAGATAGATTTATGTTTTATTTCCGTTATAAAATTACTATTTTAACTAGCTCTGTCTGAGAATGCAATTTGCAAAAGTTCTGTTGACTTGGTTGTTTTTGTAACTAAAAAAAACAATTAAATCCAAGATCTATCCTTACAATGTGATTTTATAAAATATTGTAAAGAAAAGTTTGACTTAGCTCTGTTTTCTATAAATAAGTAATTTAAAAAAATTGTTTTTCCATTTCAGGAAAATGTTTTGCAAGTTTTTGTCAAACAAAATAATGCCAAAAATTGTTTACTTGTAGTTTTTTATCATGTTGTGAAAACTAAACGTCAGTGTTTTTCCATTTTCACAATTTTTTTGCAAGCTAAGCTAATGGAAGATATGTAGCGGATACTTTAACGTAGTTTTTTTTCACATGTTTCATAGTATATATAAGATTATCTAAATTCGAGTTTTCTTGACAAACCAGAGTAGCGGATTCGGTGACACTCGTCAATCGGCGCGCCGCGACGCCCTGACACCATTGTGTGACACGCTGACACCTGACAAACGACCGCTGTCATTTGTCAGCCGCTGTCGTTAATGTCATTATTGCCATTACACCGGTTCTGGGAAGTTTTTAATTATTCCGATGTCTTTCCGCGGGTTGTTTTGTTTGTTCACGGTGACGGTGACGTATCGATTTTTGTCAGTCTTATGATTGTTAAACATGACATTTCTACATCTTTAAAGACTATATTTAAATCCATTCAAGGATTGCAACAATACACAACTTTCCAACTTTTGTTGGAATCCAAACCAAAGCAGAGCTTTCTTGTAATTACATAACAAATGTGGGTGGTGAATAAATAAACTTAGAAAAGTAACTTAGAAACTCAAACTTTACTGCCTAAATTAAAATCCATAGTAAAGCAGTAGAAAACTAATTCATCATTTTTTTAATTAAAGAAAAAATGCCTTCTTTTTATGATTAGTATTATGATTATTATATAGATAAACAAAACAAAATATTCTTTTCTGTTTAGATACTTATCAATGGATATTGTCAAAAACCAGAAACTTCTTAGGTAGATAAAACACACATGGCAATAGCGTTGCATTGCAGCTTCTTTTGCATTTTCACCCTGCTCTTACGTAAAGTGTTAGCAAACTATACTTTTATAGTAGCCAGTTTTCCTAACCAAAGAGCATTCATTAAGGCAGCAGAATCGTAACATTTTATTCATCCGTGCAGTTGTCTCGCTTGTGCCAGTTGTCAAAAGTTCTCGTCGTCAAGTGTGAGAGGCCCGGCCGCGACGTCGTCAAAGGCTGTCGCCCGAATAATGACGTCGGCATCGATCGCCGCCCGCCCCGACTGCCCGCCGTCACCTCGCACGTTCTAAATTCCAAATTCAAACGTTTAAACAAACTCTATTTATGAAAACTTTAATTTCATCTTTTCAACTTGGCCAAAGAAGATTGAGACATGCAGCCAGATTTGCAGGATGAAAAGAAGATTTGGATAAATATATATGTGTTGGTTTGAGTTTCTAACAAAGGAATCTAGCGAAAATTTACGTTTACATGTGCAATTGAAGCGATTGTCAATAGCTCGAACAATGGCGTTGACGTTAAAAATTGTCATTCGCAATAGATCATTATCTTAAGGTGAAAACGAAATTCAACATAGGTAATTAACGAAAAAAAATCTTGATCTAAATGAATCAATAAAAAAGTATATTTTAATGCAGCAGTTTTATATCAAGAAAACTATTCTATCAATTTAGACGAGTATCAAACGAATTTTCACCTGTTCAGTTTCACCGTCATTTTACAAACTTTTAAAATGTAATTTCCTAGTAAAGAAACACACCTTGAACCGATAGACAAGTTAATCACACACAATTTAAATTGTTGGCCAACTAAAATTTATTCATGCTAATGAGTAAGTTTTAGTATTGCAGCTTCATTACCAGAGCAAATTGCTGTACGGTTGGTATCGGTAATGAGTAAACGAATGCAATGCAAGGTGCACTCGGATGCATTTTTACCATCAGCACATAAATCAGGCGGGCATACGCCTTCGTCTAATAGGAATTATAATTGATTCCCTCCCAAGGTAGGTCGTTTTTGTGATAGTAATGTCCGATTTAAATTATTGTTTAATACTGCACTGATGAAAGAGATAATTCTCGTTTCATTTGTTTTTGAAATTTAAATAACATTAAAAATATTGAAGTATTGATGGCAGGTTAAAGGACTATGATAATTAAAAACAAGACATAAGAGTTAATAAATAAAGTTTATTTATTAACTCGAGGAGCTTGATCGCATAGTGGTTTAGCGCCTGGCCCAGCGATTGCGGAGGTTAAGCAACTTTCGCAAGAGTCATGGGATGGGTGACCAAAAAAAATTAATTATCTCGAGCTCCTCCGTGCTTCGGAAGGCGCGTCAGGCCGATGGTCCCAGCTGCATTTGCAGTCGTTAACACCCACAAATCCGCATTGAGCCCGAGTGGTTGGTTATGGCCCATCCTCCTTATCCATCCATAAGAAGGCCTGCCCGGCAGCAGTGGGGAAATTAAAAATGGCTGATGGTCTGGTCTAGTCTAAATAAAATTTTAATTTTATCTAACTTTAAACAGATATTCTTTGTTTGTCTGTCAGTCATAAAGCATGTTCAAATTAAAAATATAAATAAATTAAATTGATTTATTGCTTAAAAATGGAAAGCACTAGATAAATATTACATTCGAATGGTCCTGACGTTAAGTGTGATGTAAGTAATATTAATCTAATTTAAAGTCAATTATGCAATGTATTTTGTAATGATTTGCCATTAGTTTACTACTACCACTAACAAAACAAAATAATATTCGTTAATAATTATTTTTTGAAATGCATAAATTTAAGATGTATTAACTACGGTTCCCTTTGCTTATAAACAGGCGGTTCTTCAACCCTAAACCTCAAGCAAAGTGTTGTGATCCCAAGTTCAGTGCTTAATCAATTAAAATGCGCACGTCCGGAGGCATCAGTCTTCCGCGCCGGACGCCGGCTCCCGAGAGACTGGCTGATCCATTATCACACACAACCTGGTGAGGGAGGGGGTCATCCGACGCTTAATTAGGCCTGGGAATCGGGGGATGTTTGGGAAAAATAACAATTACTTCAGTAGTACCTATATCATAATTAAAAAAGATCAAAAGATCTGAAGAAAAAGTCGTCTGGAGAGCTAGTCTTTATAGAGTCATCACTATAAGCATCGTATGAAATCAACTCAGAGAATTATATATATATGTATATCAATCTTCACTGATAAGATTAGGTCTACTCAGAAAACTCAACTACGAAAATCTAACAATTTTGAATGTTCAAATTTTTTAATATATTCCTACGTAGATGTTGAGATAAATGATTGATTTTCATGTTTTAATGCCGACTTTAAGGCTTTTAAACTTCAAAATATTTATAACTAGTTGCCCGCCCCGGCTTCACACGGGTAGTGTACCTAAATGGCGCTATTTATTAGTTATATTGCGACTTAAAATGACGGAAAAGAGAAAAAAATATTTTTTTTTCGTCATTCTATACATTTAAAAAAATATATATCTTTTGTACAAACCTTGTCTGGATAATAACAAATAGGTACATCAATAAAGGATAATATAATTTGGTGCAGTTGTTCTTAAGTTATGCGACATACATTTCGGTGATTATTTTTTATTTATATAGATAGATAGATTTGAAGAAGAATTTATAAAAATCCACGGTGCCTTAACGTAAAAACTTTGAACGACGCGCAATCTTGTAGATTTTTTCTAGATTTTATAATTTGTGTGTAAATCTAATGTGTCGTTTGTAAAAACTAGATAAACATAAAGAGTTGTTTGCGGTGCTTCCAATGTTTGAGCCACACATACTGACATTGCATTTATGACCACATATCCACAGCATATCGTGCAACCCAGCGATCAATCACCACAAAGTTGAGGATCGTGGGTTCCTTACCATCCCCATGCATCTCGGACAATAGGTTCAAAGGTTTCCATCCGTCATTGGCTCAAGGCATCATTACTCCGTGTCGCAGTGCCACGGAGCACCTTCTTGCGCCCGCGCAGCCATTACGACGGCCAATCAGCGGCCAGCTCCCCGCCGCGTGCTTTATACCGAGCAAGCGCGCCAATATATCACACGTCAAACCTCAAAAGGGTTTTTACAAACGTATCTCTTATTCGTCATCGTTAAACCACATACCAAATAAATACGAGGCGATGGAGTTATTTATTCACCCGAGTAGATGCGTCTGCGCATCCTTTTTTTTCAAGTCGATACTTGACACGGATTTGTGGAAATGGATGCGTTCGTTCGTTTCTCTGATGACCGACATTTGAACATGCCAATTTAACACCTTATTTGTTGGACATTAAAGTGCTTTTCCCCTATGCTCTGATGTGTTTGTTTTTTACGCTCAGAAGTAATAATGCATGACTGGAGTTTCATAATAATATTATCCATATAGATGCAACTTAATGAAAAGAAGACATCGACGGCTATATATTATATTGGATGTGTTAGTCCGTAGTTTTGTTCATGTATAGATTAATAATAGAAAGGATAAGCCGCCCTTGACGAGTTTTTTTGGCCGGGTTTTTCTTACTAGGTCTCCCGCTTGCGAACCAACTGCGAAAGCTTCTATAGATGTTTACAATTAGTGTTTGTATAACATAGATTACACTAGATGAAATGATTTTAAATTTGATTCGAATATTCCATTTCTTGAGTGAGTCCTCACAGTCTAGGTGGCGCACCAACAATGAGCATTGTCGCTACGCCGCGAGCGCAGCGCGCCACAAATCAACTCCGGCGCAACTCTCAATTAAACATAAATCTCGCGAGACGCGCACCTAATGGAGCCAAGTGTGCAATTATTGACTTCTCTGTTTGTTTACTTCGACTTTGGAACCTTGATGTTATCATTTGTGTGACATTTTCATCTTTATGGTTACCTTACCTTTACTAATAAAGATTGTATATCAGATGTATAGTTACACAGTGAGACAGAGACAACAGAGAGTAACAAAGTAAGGGGGGCTAGTATGTAAAATTAAAGATGTTTGTTCCATCTCTATCATAAAATATAATGGTTTACAG
Organism: Catoptria pinella; assembly: GCA_963556745.1. Lineage (NCBI taxonomy): Eukaryota > Metazoa > Arthropoda > Insecta > Lepidoptera > Crambidae > Catoptria > Catoptria pinella. The sequence goes on from OY750762.1 coordinate 697,425, forward strand.
GGGTTTCAGCTTGAGGGCATAATGTTTGCATTTTGCAGGTTCCGGTTAAATTCGAATAGAAATTCCGTTCCACTTTTAAATATAAATCAAATCAATCAAACTTTTATTTGCAAACTAAACCAGAAGACAGAGCTAAAATCTTTGAAATATATTTAACATCACAGGTTATAGTTAAATTTAAACAAAAGGAAAAAAATCCTCAAAAACCTAAAAATAAAAACAAAAACAGCTTCAATATTAAATACTTAGATACACATATCAATTTTAATAAAACACGTCTAATGAAAACGTTTATAAAAATATTTATTAAAATTGATATGCGTACATTTTTCATTTCAATAATTTGAATAATATTATTATTTCTTGCTTTTGAGAAGTTTTTCTTCTTTTAAAACTTTTTTATTTTCAACTTTATTGTGGTATAAGCGTGTAAATATTTTTTAACTTTATGTAATATATTCAATGGTACAATTTTTGGATTTTCAATTATCATTGCAAATATCTCAATCACTATGCATATCCTATTTGCATTCAAGGAGTTCCCTTGTATATCTTAGAAGTCCAAGATCTAATACCAATGAAGTTAAAAAGTTACCACTCTTGATTTATACCCTTTGAAACAAAAAAGAATCGTCTAAATCGGTTCATAAACAAAGAAATTATGCCTGAAAATCCGTAAAAACTCATGCGATGGTAAGGAATAAACCATTGATATTTTCAGGATTATGAAAAAAGTACTAGATTTCTGTAAAAACACCGCACCTGAAGTATGTTCTTTCAGATAAAAAAAAATCGAATAACAACTGGCAAAGTTATGGTAAAACATACATAAAAAAACATCGTCCTGAGAACATCCTTCTTTTTTGAAGTCGGTTAAAACGGAACAGAATTAGTGTAAAACTATCTGCCAAATCAGATACTGAAAGATCTGAAATATATCCGGAACTTGTAAGACTGACCTTAAGAATGGTAAAATAAATTGTGGTGAAAACCGAATAGGTAGCGAATATACTTAACTATCAAACATTTTCACTTTATATAATGACACATAGAACTTTACAAACTTAATAATTTTAAGTAATAAGTCCTTCTTCTGGAAATATGTTTTTAAGCAATGTGTATCAAAAAAGTGGATATAACTATCAATCAAAATATATTTCTATCCCCACACTATTTTGTAAATTGTTTAAAAAACTCGATTAAAGTTTAGTAGGAAAATATCTCATAGGAAAATGCTTGTAAAAATATATCTAGTACATTTTAGGAAATCAGTGTAAAGTGACTTTGTTCTCAACAAAAACTAGCTTAATAAAATTTCCGCTAGATGGCGTTACCAGTACCGAACTTGTATCGGACTTCAGAATGGTTGCGATTGCAGAAAAAAATAGAAATATTACGAAAATACAAAAAATTATTTTATTGTTCCAATAAAAAAATAATAAAAAAGATTTTAGCAGAGCGTAGTTTCGATCTACGGACCTCTGGGTTATGGGCCCAGCACGCTTCCACTGCGCCACTCTGCTACATTTCAGCATGACGAAATAAAAGATTAGTTTCCTCATACACGTCTTAAACTTTTCCTGCATTGCATCAATGCATGAATTGATCATAATCGTCATCAGTTTTGAATTCATCACTAAATTATTAATTTTATCCAGATTTTTCATATAAGACGACAACGATGAGTACTAATATTTTATTTTATTGTAATAACTTATCGAGAGAGTAACTTCATAATAATAAGGAGGGTCATATAAAAAATACTTTTTCTTTTTCAATATTTTCATTGCATCGATATTATTTAGAAAAAAGAAAATTTCTAAAATCTTCATCGATTTTTTCGAATCCCATACTAAAACAGTGGTGTATGACTAAATATATGGCGCTTTATTTCGCGAAATAAAATCATAACAGGATATGTTTGTTCTCGTCGCGTCGCACAATAAAAACACAAGCGATATTGTTCCGAGGCGGGGCGTTGACGTGCTTATTAACGGGGAAAATTGAAAATTGACTGAGCAACATGATTGGCAAGGGAATATTAGCTCGATGCAATTTTGCTCCGCTGTTGTTTGCGTTTTTAAAGAAAACGCGCGCTCCCGTACCTTCTTGTGACGTAATCCATCAAATTTGCGCGGGAACAAGTTGGCATTTCAACGTTTTAATTGAGAGGCGAAGGAACAAGAATCTTGTGGTCTTGTTGCATGTTTTTATATGTAGGTATAGTAACAATTTGCAAAACTACATGATATTAGATGTAAAGATAAACTAAGTCAACGTTTCTTATGAAAATGTGACGTTCCACCGGCAAATTATATGCTATTCTATTCTATTCAAAGGTACCTTTATGGTCGGTATTGAGCTATGTACTATACGTACATTTCTGTAATCTGAAACTGATAAGCTATCAAAATCAAAAAAGGTTATTCAGGTAAGATGTGTAGTTATGGAGATAATAATTTTTGAAAATGTTTAATTTTTAAGTTATAGGACACGAAAAACTATTTTATAATAGTTGTTTTTGAGCTAATGACTTACATAAAATAAAAAATAAAAATATGAAAATAGAGGAGATTATAATTATTATGAATTTTAATAATAAGCAATAAAAAATCATAGCTTTGCATAATTTTCATTAAACATTAAATATCTCTGAAACTAAAAACCTCCAAAAGATTTTCTCGTGGAACGTCACAAAACTCTTTTGACAGAAAAAAAAAATATAAATTAATTCGAAGTTTTCTCACAAAATGAGAAATATCTTGATATGCTTTTCTCAAGTCTCTTAAACATAAAGTTAATAATAGTTTATGATACAAGGTTGGTAAGGAAGTTTCTAAAACGAGTTGACGTTTTATAATCGTCACGATTCATCGTCACACCTCGTAGCTTAAAAACGCATGGCCGGCGTGCGGTAAAACCAACATTCCGCACGCTGTACTAACATCGCAAGCACACATTTTCGAGCAACTGTATTGAAAAATATATTAAATATTTTCCGAGTTTCGAGCAGTCAACATAAAAATACTTTTAATTAATTACATAAATTTTGTCCTTTTCCTTTTCATAAGGAATGTAACTGGCTAAAAAGAAATTGTTTTTTCTGTACACATGTGAGTGAGTCGATAGATTTTAATCATTCACGTGTGCCGACGACAGCGCCCCTAGCGGGCGCCGCAGCTGCGGTCCCAATCGTACCTTCATTATTGTCGTGTTATTCCCAATATTTTTCGCCATCTCATTACTCGGCGCGTTGACGGCGCTAATCCGTCGGGAGTCGACGGCCGCTAATGGAGGTGATCATGTGTCCTAGCCTAACGTATTGAAACATGACGTATTACGCACCTCGGGGATTCAGCCTTAATAAACGAAAAAAACACACCTCCCGATTATTGAACAGCGTACGCCATAATTCTCTCACGGATGACGGGCCAATGATAAATCAAGACTGAGAAGAAATGCCAATAAATATCTCGCCGAAATCCAATAATTACGAGGCAATGAGCCGGCCGGCCACAAATCAACGGACGGACGGACAAGAGCGCATACTAATGTCTTATCCTAACATCAGATTAAAAACATCAATACTTGTCAATAGAGGTCGCCTCCCACGTAATTATAGCCAACAATATCCTGGGGAGGCTCCGAAAAGGATTAACATATATCAAAGTGGAATAATTGAAGGAATCGATTAATGAAGAGTATTAATTGTTGATGCGCCCGCGCCGAGATCCCATCGCGCGAGCTGTGATGGTAACTGACCGCGCCGCGCGCCGCCGCCGCTGCGCTGGTCGGTCTCTCTATGCTTTTATACCTGTTTGTACATACTTGGACGGCCATCGATTTTATGGATTTGTTTCGGACGAGCTTTTGTAAGATACTAATAAAAGTGTTCATAAAAGGTACAAATGTTCGTCAATGATGTGAACAACAGTTTAAAATATGTTCAGTGAATTTAGAGTCAATTACCGAATGACCCAATGTATAAAGCGTAAAGAAACTAATCTTTAACTTTAACGTGGTAAGTACCCAAATTATCTATTAACAAAAGGACAGTACAAACGACTGTAGATTATTGTCCTAATTAAGCAAAGTAGGCAGCCTAAGAGATATTTTTAATTTGCGCGGGTGCTTAGCAACACTTCGCGATTAACACAGTTAATTCCCAATTTAAAAACCGAACAAACAAATGTATGTAAATTGCGCAACTCTATGTAAAAGCCGACGATAACCTCGCAACATTACGGACGTATCTAATCTTGGTATATTCGACTCAATGATCAGGGAGGTAAGAGTTGTACACTCGCAAAGTTGTAGGTGGCAAATTGAAGTGAACTCGAAACAAGCACGTTCAGAAACTGCTTACACGAATTAGCGCATCAAAATGGGCGCAGGGGGCGAAATTAGAAAACTCTTCCTCCCGCGCGGGCCGCTGCCCCCGCGCGCGTTCCGCACGTCATAAACTGACAATTTACGATAACGCCGGGATTAGCCTGTTTGTCTGTTATGCATTCGAGTGTGGAGCGAAGCGGGAAGTTACATTGTCGCGCGGAACGGAACGTTGCCAGTAGACGCGCGAAGATGAAAATTGGTCCGCATTTATATGCACGCGTCGTGAGACTCGTGAGCCTCGATCGGTATGTTTCACGGCTTCAATTCCGGTGTTGGGTTTTAAGGCCGCCGGGGGTTTTCTCATTTGCTTAGATAAGTAATAAGTTAGACGGGATAAAGATAAGATGCTCGGATATTGTTACCTTACGCTTAAGGAAAAGTTGTCAAGTTTGGTTAAGAATGCTTCAAATTACTCCAATAAAGAATTACCGTTATTTTTAAATGTAACGGCTGTACATGAGACATCATAATTAGTTCATTTACATAGAGTTTTATAGTGTGTGTATGGTGGCCAAAAGCTGGCATAATGAAATCCCAAAACTCATAGGTAGTAGAATTAGGCTGGACCAATACCTTTTTTATATTAAATTAGTCCTCGTGAAAGAGTTTCGCCTCATATAAATGAGAAATACATACTAGAATACCATAAAACTGAAAAATACACCTTAAGCTGTTTACATTTCATAGGGAATTCCTCGGAAAAGATTCAACCTTTTGGTAATAAAGTAAGTACCTGCATTAAGAGAAGATGTTACAGTCTGTTTGTGTCTGAACTGTTAACAAAGAAGGATGTTCTGGCTGAGGACTAAAAATGTGTGGTCACTCCAACACTAATTTCTTAAGGGGCGAGTCGCAACCGCGCACCGTGAATAATTGTCGTGCTAAAAGAAAACCCAGCAAATCTCCGCGATTAGCATAAAAACCATCTAAACAGACCAGGAAGCCGTCGCCTTCCTTCCGCAATATTTGCGAAAAAAAATTACACATTTCCGGCCGACATTTTGTCTCCAACTCGGCGAGGAGCGCGACCGGCAAAAAGTAATAAATGTTAATTGCACCACTTGCAAAATAAAACGGTAATTAATGAAGCGAAATTGTAAAAAGTAACTGTTATTGCCATAGGTAGCAAACTTTCCGAGTTAAGGTAGAAGGCTTCCTCGCCGCCCGGTGAATAAATAACTAAGCGCGCGAAAATTCGCAGACATCTGTTCGGATTCCCAATAAAAGTGGCTGGATGTTCTCGAAACATAGAATTTTACTGGCGTGTCCATCATAAAGCGGGAGGTTGGGTGAGGGGGGCAGCATAAAAGTTTAGAGGCATTTGGCTAATAAATCGTGTCAAATAAATAAGTGTTGAGTCGGTTGGCGGCATATTGATTCGTCATGTGCCGCCTTGAGGGAGGGGTGCGGGCTGTAGCCATAAAGGTGCGTAATGGCCGACGTCGGAAGACAGCGCAGTGGCGCGCATCGATTAGCCAGCCGCCGACGCAACGCGCGCCGCACGCCGCCGCACCGCCACCGCCACCGCCACCGCCACCGCACACCAGTCCCTGCCACAAAGTCCATCACATTCCAAGTTCTTATGGTGACAATACCACTTCACACCTTCATGTTTTAACCCAGCAGTTTCTTTTCGGCGCGATTTTATATATTTTTCTTTTGCAAGTTTTCTACAGATTTTCCAAGCTGTATTGACTGCAGGCTGCGGAAAAGTATCTTTGAGTATCAACGTTTTTCTGTATACGTTTGTGTATGGTTTAAAACGTGAGTGTGATACGATTTGCTAGGTACCACGGTCGTTGTTTCTCTTCGACAGATGGAGCTAGTTGTCTGTTATGTTAGGGCGTAATCTATTCTCTGTTTTTGAATTTAGTTATTTTATTATATTAATTGGTATACTAGGGCTACTTAGAGACTAACAGTCCCCTCTTAATTGTCATATTTCAAAAATTCATGATTTAATTTTCCACTTTTTTCTTGTGGTGTTTTTCTTTGTTGCACGTATGGAAATATTTCAAAAACAAGTTGAGAAAACGCCGAAATCTCATCTGATCTGCCCCCTCCCCTAATCAAATTATTAAAGCTTAAATATGAGCAATAAACGATTGAATAACATGTTGCAAACTTATGTAAATCACAGACTTTGTTGTATTGTATGGAATTGACAAGGGGGTAGAATTGGCACCGCCGCTGCTGGACTAGCCCACCGTCCCACTCAAATTAATCGTCGCATTTGTCCAATTGGCCTGCAAATCGAGTTCCGCGATCGATACAGCAAACTGGTCCCAAACAGATCTCACTAATTAATCGTTTTAAAGTTAATTACTCGAAGGCTTTCTTGATACGAGTCCTCGGTGCATCGCGGCCGACATATTGCTGCCTCAGACGTTGATTAAAATCTCTCAGTACATTCACACAAAGCCTTACTTTGATATATGTGTAAATCTTATGAAACGTCCGTTTCGACCCGGCGACCCAACCCCAACTCCAAGCGAATGTAAACTCTATATTAATACTTTTTAAGTGTTGATTGGCGCGAGTTTCCCAGCAGGTCTGCCTACCACCTGTCAAGTGATATATTGGCTTTAAATAACATATCTTATTTATGTTGAATCGGAAACAAAATGTATAAAAAGGTTTTTTATTATAAATAATCGAGCGGAGCCGAGTGGGTGGATAACTAAATTTGTACTCATCCTAATGATACGAGTATTACAAGTTATTGTGTGCGTGTATGTCTGCTAGACGGCTGCAGATAAATTGAGAGAGATAGTGTTTCTTTCTCTGGCTAATAAGCCGATTGTGCGTTTATGCAACCGACTAAATGTTGGTACGTGCCTGTCGGAATGTACTCGATACTTATATCGATTGTGGCGGAGATCGGACGATACATTTGGCGGAAGCATTCATTCATACGCAAAGGGACTTTTACTTTTCTTAGTGGGAAGACGTTGAAGTCATTCTATGAGAATTTAACAAATAAGATTTTGTTTTCCTCATAACTGACCAGAAAGCGTAGCTGTGCTTATTTATAATCTCTTGTAAGAATTTAAAAAAGCTTTGTAACCTTATAAAAATACTAAGTTTTTCTAAGTATGGCGATGATATGTTCCTCCCAAGCTTTACGTTTTAACTTGCAAACATGCCGTGGTCATCACAACCCGGATTTATGCGACAATAATATAAATACATCAATAAATAAACCTTTTCGGACATGCAAACCGCGGGACCATTAAAATCTACCATAATTCAACAGCGATCGAGTTTTCAGCTCCCTACTCTATGACACACTCGCTAAATCTCTGGAAGGCGGTGTTCCGAGGCCATAAATTTTTATTCTGTAAATAAAAATAATAAAAATAAATAAAGGCCGTTCCCGCGCGCCGGAAACATTTGTCCCGCCGCGTCACGGATTATCCGGGGGACATTTGATTTATTATTAATTAGTCCACATTTATTCTAAACGAATATTTTAATCCACCTGTATTATGTTACAGAATGCGCGTTTGCGACCAATAATTTTCCAAAGGACTCAAAATTATTGCAATTTTCTCCATTTTTTATTGAGAGGAGCTGAAAGTTACTTTATTTTGATAGTTGAACATATCAAAAGACGTCACTGACTTACAGCTGTCCGGTATAGCAAGCGAACTAAAATCTATGGCAGTGTAATTGCGAACAAATATTGCTTAAAAATGCCAAAACGGGGCTAAAATATGATAACTCGCACATCATTTACTTAGGCCCGGTGACAGACGTTACTAGTTCTTAAAAAATTGCAGTTTGTTATGCAAAGAAAAGAGAGAAAGAGAGAGTTTATTAGAAATGACGTCCTGTGTAGTCAAATAGTGTCAAAAACGCAAAGAAGGCAGTCAAAAGATACAGAACGTATCATATTTTTTCCTTAAAATATAGAAAATATCTATGAGTATACAAATTATGGTCGCTATTGTTGCAGTCGCTTTGTGCTGCAAAGTTAAATGCCAGTATTTTTAGATCCACCCACTAAGTTGTCATTTTCGTGTGGTGCCATTTTTTGAGCGCAATGCTTGTTCCATAGATTTTAGTTCGCTGGGCATAAAACAAATTTTTGTGTGCCTACGTGGAAAGGAAATGTGGAAAAGCTGTTTTCATACCTGCCTTTTCATTACATAGATAGTTGATAACTAGCGGTTAAAAGTATGAGATTATTGTAATTTTTCTAATTAAAAATCGAAAAGTAATTATAAACTATGAACTCAGGGTGCATTCATCTTTAACATGTGAGTTTTGCCGTACAACAATTAGCAGTAAAAAATATGAAAAACAAAAAAATCTGTTTTTTTTGGTTTATTGGACCGAGCCCAGTGTATTCTTGTTTTGCATGACACTAAGATCAGAACCCAGTGGGTATTCAAGTGAAAGTTTTTTTCACCAAATCCTCAATGAGAATGTTTTTGTCGCACACCATAGACACCATAGAAGCAGTTGCATCTATTATGCAATTCGCTCGTAAATCTGTCTCGGCTGGCAGACGTAATCTGTCCTTTATGACGAGTGATGCATTGCTCTCATTGTTTGTGACTACTCATAAATTTGAATTCTCTTTTTTTCTTTAAATGTACCGTTGTAGAGTGTTACATTGTTTTGGGATCGTTTGTGGGCGATAAATTTTGCTGTTGGAATAGAGTGATAAAATTAGTGCGGACTACGGTAAAATTAGTAAGATGTTTTGTTTTAACCAATGATGACTCAATCGAAAAAAGGTTAGATGGCAAAAAACTGCCTAGAGAGCCGTGGTTCAATGCAAAAAAAAACAAAAGACAAACGGTCGGGGTGCGATAAATAAAATAAATTTAATCGAGCGGGATTTGAAAGAATTTCAAAAATGGAACGTTTTAATTTTCGTGAGACGCGCGACGGACGAGGACGGGGTTGCGGGGCGCGGGGCGCGGGCCGTGCGTACGAGTAACAGCCACGCACGCCATAAATCTGTCAGAGTCGGCCCCCAGCGACGAACGCCTTGGACCGTCCGCATGCCAGCAACGACTTTTTCCACAAAATTCTATTCTCATTATTACCTTATATTGGCTAAGAGATGCTTTTTTGTTTGTACCATTTCTGCTATAGGTAAACTAGCAAAAAAACTCAAGACTATTTAATTTCTCTTCATTTTGATTCAATGAGACGCTACTTTTCTTAGAAAATCTTTTGCATTAATGTATTGGCATTAAAGTAATAGAAATTTGATTAATTTTGTTCACGTTTGGAAAGGAAATGTTTGGAATCGAACTTTTTCTATTTACCGATTGCAGTTATCTTTGATAATTATATAAAATATGATAGAGACGCAATCGACATGTACTTAGCTATTGTTAGTAGGACAATTTGGTTTTTAATGACACTTAATTAGAATACTAATACTGAATCTAAAAACATAGGATAGTTGCTATAAATAATTGTTTTTTTTACAATCTTGGTTAAATCCAGTGTTACTATAATTTTCCTAGTGTATCTTCCTTCAATTAGGTAAACAAATAATATAAAAGGTTATTTGTAAAACACCAACAACCTCGCAGGAGTAGATTGTATTAACATCATACGTTTGTTCTACGACTTTTCCGAAAAAAGACAAAAAAGCCGACTGTCCATACAAACGTCCGAACTGCTGATCGAGTTTTGAATTAAAATTGATTTAGCTTGATTTTTTCGGAAAGTCGTAGTACAAATGTTGTTCTTTATGATGTAGTTATCCACTCCTGCGTGGTTATTGGTTTTACAATTATTTATATAACCCCGTATGTTTTTGAATATATTATAATACTAATAATACAAAAATTAAAATCGAAAATATCGAAATGAATGAAACAGCTGATTATTTTTTCGCGATTTCAGAGTTGGTCCCATAGTAAAAGTTGATCAGTTTGATGGTCCCTGTGTACCATATTCGGCATTAGGGGTATTTTTGTAACATGTTGTATATCTAAGTATTAACATGTTACCTAGCAGAATAGGGTATTTTACACCATGTAAGAAACAATATAAAAATGCATGTTTATGATAGATTTCATAAAAAGTGAATGAGAAACGTCGATATTTATTCATAAAAATGCAATATACATTTTATAATTCAATTTAAAAAATCGACTTTTTTAATCTATTCTTCAAATGTTCAAAACGCCATTCGCCATATTGGATTCCGACGTGACGTCAGCCCGACAGTAAGCAAACAGGATTTCGTACTCGTCGTACTGTGTTATTTTATAATTTTATGTGATTATCACTTTTATGCTTTATTTTACTAAAATCGCATCATGGAAGACGGTTTTGTGGAGAAATGTTAAAACAGCAATGTAAGTACCTATCATATCAAGTTTTTTCCAACATAACCTATTTTTATTTTATTTTGTTATCAGGTCCGGAAGGGAATAGGCTATGTGCAGCTCAAACGGGTTCAAAACACGTGCGTTGTAGTGTACGGTATGCCTGGAACATAAAGTGCGTTCCAAGCTCTATGTACTGATTGACACATAATGTGAATGAACAGGAAGAGACTGTGAGTAGTGTTAAGTGCTACGATTGTCCCTCGTCAGAAGGTGGCTGCAAGCATGGTGTTACGATGTACACCGCCGAACCGAAGCCCTGTCGTCGTGTACTTCGGTTGAGTTTTAATGGAAGAAATCGAATCTGGCTAAGGTTGGCTCATCGATAAACATTTTGTGTGCAAAAGAAATTTCTAAAAGAAAATCTAAGGAGATGGTTGCAGACAGCAGTGTGCGATGCAAAAGGTTAATTTATGGGGAAACGCATAACCTTGATTAGTATAGTTCCACAACAAGTGATTGATCTACCTTTGCATGAATTTAAAAATCATGTTAAAAAGACGCTCATGGATAATGGTTATTATAAAGTAGACAATTATCTGAAAGACCAAAATGCATGGAAAAAATGTAACACATAGCTTGCAAATATAAGTACCTACTTTGTTGTTTATAATCTGTTGTATTGTATTTGGTAACTGTTGTAAAGTAATAAAGATATATTTCAATTAGTTAAGTGTTTATTTCTGTTATTCATATAATCAAATTTCCAATTTAAGTTAAAGAGACAGGACATAACCGAGTGACCATAAACTTGACTGATGACAGCCAGATTAACAATAGCAGATCATGATATAATATTTAAGTTTGTAAATATTGTAACTTATTTCTGTTAAAGCTGATAAGTTTCTTGCACCTGTTCTTCTTGTCAGTTATAAAACTCTGGAATGGGTGGAAAATATAGATGATTCAGAAGCGCTTAATTACTAAGTTTATTTGAATAGTTTTTTGTACTTTGACTTTGACTATTCTCCTACCCTACCCTATGTATAGTGCATATGTATTCACATATTTTCCACATGCACATGACATTGAAATGAACATTATTATATCCTTAACATTTTTATGGTGGCCAAGTTGACCCATTCTTCAAATCAACTCGGCTGTGATGGACCAACATCATCTTTATACAGTGAGTGCACCATGGAAATAAAAAAAACTATACTTATTATTTGATATATTTATTTATTATAATATAATAATACCTTTTATATAAACTCAAAGTTGCCTGTGTAAGTATTAATCCTTCAAAACACATGATTGATTTTGAATCAAAAATGCAAGTGTTAGGTTATGTTCACATCGCTTATCCTTCTTGCATATCCAGTAGACACAAAATTCACGAGACCATCAGGTGAACAGGATATTTTTTTGTTTGTTTTTTGGATTTTTTTGGATCTCTTCTTACGTTTCAACCAAGTTTTTCTCATTTTGATGTCACTTGGCACTTGAACCCACTATTTTAGTGGAGATTTTACACTTGTTTTACTGCAATCAGGCACATGACACCAATGATAAAACATTACAACTCATTATTTTAAAAACTTTCGTTACTTTTGTAAAAAGACATTGTAACCACTCTTGATTGTTTCCTGACGCCTGACGGAGTGACGTCACGGGCCTAAACAGCATGGCGGCTTGCGTTTCTGCGCAATAATTCAAAATCATAAATAAAAAATCATTTTTAAGGTATTTCTTGGTTTTATAAAATTGAAATAAAAATTGTGCTGGTTTATTACGACCTCAGGAATAATATAAACATGTTTTCAAAAAAAGGTGTAATTCCCTATTGATGGACTCTGTAAGTAAATATCTTTTAAAATCTATTTAGCTAAATAATATTTTTCTACTTTAATATATATCTGGAACGTATTGACCTCCTAAGGCACAGACTGCTCAACAGACGTCTCCCAGTGTAAAGTAAATACCAAGATACTTATTTAGCAATAGGTACTAAGATTTTTTACTTCAACAATAATCACTTTTTCTGCAGACGCTACCGCAAGAAGGTCGCAGTGGATCAACGCTGTACGCACTCGCGACGAGCTGAATGCTGACGGTGAAGATGTGCTACGCGGAGTTAAACACTAGGAAAAGGAAAAATATACGACCCCAACCTCCTTGCTAAACTTTCCTGGCAAACCAAGCTTGAGGCTGCGCTGCGTGTGTCACATTAAAAAATAAACAAAACATTCTTTTTTTGAAATTTTAAATTGATTTTTTAAAGGTGGAGGCGCATGTTTATAAAATTATAGTTGTCAAGAAACAATAGAACCCGTTTGGATAGCTAGTTAAGAAATTATAATGTAACCTTTTTCACGCAATTTCCAAAGAAAATTGTTTTTGTTTGTATTGCTACGAAACGTCCCAAAAACAGCATTCTCAATCTTTTTGTTTGTAAACAATAGTGCCGTAACTTATTTGATCACACTAATTTATATCCGATTCCAAAGACATGTTGTATATCGATTCCACAAAACACATATTTTTATTAAAACAAGAAAAAAACTTTTCGACTGTTACTGTGACATAGGCCAATATTGATAATTTAATCATTGTCGGCGAAGACGATCTCTATCGAGGCTCTAGCTTCACTGTTATTTTGGTTCCTCTTTATGAAATTACTTTAATTAATTAGTTAGGTAATTAGGTACTTACTACGTAGGTTTAATTAATTAGGTACTTACTACAAAACTAAGATTTTATTTGGAAAAGAACATACAATAGTAACAACAGAAAGTTTAGACAAAATATTATGTATTCTGTGGTTTAGAGAAGAAACTTAAGCTTTAAACGAGATGAAAATCAATAAATAAAGAGATTTCTAAAACAAGTTACGGATCCCCTGTTTACGAGCGCCCCGCAGCGTGGCATCGCTTCGGGAGTCATAAAATAAACAATGCTTTATCTTAAATTTTCGACAATTCCAAACTAACCTTCAATTATCGAAAATGACATACGTCTAGTGTGGCACTTAGTAAACTCCGCCCCCGCCACTAACGCCATCTGTTGACACGTGGCCGACAACCGCAACTGTCAACAAAGGCTAGACGCTTTGAGGTTATTTTTCGATGCATTTGTTGAAAAGTTATTCCTACTTCCTCAAGAGAACTAATTCTTACTATTTTAGAAATATCCATACTCAATTTATTGTCTTATCACCTTACAATGACGGAATACGTACAACTATAACATCCTAAACTACAGACTCATTGGTCTCAACAATAATAGCTTTTTCTGACCTATTTTCGTTATACCCGGTTACGACAGCAAGCACAGTAAGATCTTAATTGCAAATAAAAATAGTGAAATGAAAAGCAATACTTACCAGGCTTCGTTTTTGATGATATGAATGAAAACACGGCAGCTACGTGGTTGTTACTCAGTTCACTTTGCACTACAGACCGTGGGAGCGTTCCGAAGTTAGCCGAGCGCTGTCGCCGAAGCCCGTCCCTTCGGACCGCCCCACAGTTTGACGGACAGCACTGACATCGCGGCAGACGCGCGAAAAGCGCCGAATGTTTTGTACACGCGGCGCGAATTACAAACGCTCGGAATGCGAGCGACACGATTTGAAAATAGAATGCTCACGAATTTGATTCGAGGTTGAATGTGGGTATGCAAAAAGAACATAAAAATGAGGTAATGAAAAAGTTGGAGCCTTCGCGTGATATTTAGAATTCTTCTAACATTTATAATATTACTTATATTTTAAAAGTCACAGTGCAAGGTGATAATTGTAATATGAATGGAAATATTATTTGATACAAATTTTTGTGCATTGAATGATGCGTGTTTGTGGTATATTTTGAGAAGTAAATAAATTATTGAAAATAAAAGGTGGATGACAGGCTGTGTAACCGGTCGGGAGCGGATTTAAATCGGCGAGCAGGTAAGTCGGACAATGGCCATCGAGCCACGATACGTTTAATTAAACATTACAAATAAAACAAGGCAGCGGCCGGCTCGCGACTACTCCGAAGATATTTCTGCGACTTTAAAAGTTGTTTTGTCATTGTTTTTTGTCGCGTCGATGTTGCTTTGTCTTCTTAAATACATATTATTGCTACCTTTATGCTGAATAACAGTTTAAATACCCCACTTACATGTTTTTAGGTTTCTAATATTATTTCCGCAAAACGAAGTTTAGGTGCTTATTCTGCTCGACAACAGATGGCGCTAGTAGTTCTGAACTCAGTCGTGAACCTGTTTTCCTGATAGAAAAATATTTACCATTATTTAGAAAACAAGATTTAAAATTTGTAAAATTTTGAATATGACAAATTACTTATAACCTAAATCCAGTATCAGGTTTTTGATTATCTAAAATGTTCCTATTTGTACATAATTCATTTTTCCTTAATTATTCGAAATCGGAAATTATTCTTACATAGCTAATAACAATTAACATTTAATTATAACACTTTTAGAAAGTTATTTAAGGCAAGAAAATGTCTTAGTAAGTATTCATTTTTCATATTTATTCACCTTAGTGTGCCCAAACTTTTTTCAGTTAATTATGAACATATGTTTTAGATAAATAAGTATTATGTAAGTATTGTATGTTAACGATGTTGAGTTTCTCCTTTTATATTTTTGTAGACTAATAACACATGTATTCACAAGAATTACTATGAGGTCTCACAGTGCCCGCGGACGCACAGCGTCCCACGAAAAAACAAACGAACCAATTACAGAGTTCCATTTCAACGCAGTGCGTGCGCGTAGGCAAGGGTCGTTTGAGTATTTTTCTTCAGTTTCTTATTTAGTTGTAGATGTCGACTTCACTGTAACTTTAGAGTGTTTTAAGAAATTTGTATTGTGAACCTTAAATGGTTTGTCAACAGAATACGATGTTGTTGTCATAATGATATCTCATATATGGACTCCAAAACCCCATTTACACTATGCAATTTCTTGCGTGCAATCTAAGAAAAATTTACGCTTTTACACGAAATGCTTAGATTTGAATCGTAAAAAACGTACGATTTAAATCGAAAAAACCTAATAAAAGTTAGTAAAAGTTGTTCAGTTTGATGGTCCCTATATACCATATTCGGCATTAGGGGTATTTTTGTAACATTTTGTAGATACTACACAAGTCAAGCAGAATGGTTACCATAGTTCAAATGATATTAGAAAAAATACTAGAAAAAATCGACTCACCCGTAGCACCTCAGACGGGACTCGAACCCGCACCCTTGGGATTCCGGCCCAATGCACTGACCAATTATGCTACCGAGTCGCTAGTGGGAGCGGCGAAATTTTCTAGTACTTTTAACTTCTTCGCTGCAAGCCAGCGCAATTTCATCAATGTGAGGAAATACCCCCACATTCGAAAGAAACATCTTTCCAGATGTTTTGACAATCGATAAAGATGAAACAGCTATATAATTGGTCAGTGCATTGGGCCGGAATCCCAAGGGTGCGGGTTCGAGTCCCGTCTGAGGTGCTACGGGTGAGTCGATTTTTTCTAGCATTTTTTCTAATATTATTTATCTTAATATAAAAATAGCATTGTGAATGCGAAAAGTCTAAATTTAATAGTTCAAATGGTTTTGTACCTAAGCGATTAGTATCGTGATGCTAATGCGAATTACACACATTTTTAAAATGTTTACTCTTACAAGGAACAACAGATGTGTATGTTATTTTGTTGTACCTAATGTTAATTTAAATACCTATACATATGTAATAGAATTGTCATGATTGATTTTACCGCACGCCACCACCGAGCGTTTTTGTTTACGGTTTAGTACAGCGTGTGGAAAGTTAATTTTACCGCACGCCACCACCGTGCGTTTTTGTTTACGGTTTAGTACAGCGTGTGGAAAGTTAATTTTACCGCACGCCACCACCGTGCGTTTTTGTTTACGGTTTAGTACAGCGTGTGGAAAGTTAATTTTACCGCACGCCACCACCGAGCGTTTTTGTTTACGGTTTAGTACAGCGTGTGGAAAGTTAATTTTACCGCACGCCACCACCGAGCGTTTTTGTTTACGGTTTAGTACAGCGTGTGGAAAGTAATTTTACCGTACGCCACCACCGTGCGTTTTTGTTTACGGTTTTTTTTTATTTCAGAAGGTAGCTATAATATTTTCTCGTAAATATATTGAAAAACGTAGTATAGCACACGGTTGTTAAGGTTTTTTAAAACTCGTGACGATTATAAATCCTCGCCTGCGGCTCGCGCTTATAAAACGTCAACTCGTTATAATAACCTCCTTACCAACCTTGTATCATAAACTACTATAATGTAATTGTTTACAGTAGACACAAAAGTTTATTTATCTATCTATCTCCTTACTTTCACGTGCAACGAATGTTTTCATAAAGTGACTCTACCTTTCTTGAATTGTGATCAATAAATTGGGACTGTTTCTAAAAATATTGTACTTTGTCATAAAAAAAATTAACTAAGCCATTGCTTGTATTGTATTAAATTGTATTAGGTCCCCTATGAAATCGACGTTTTGTATGGAGAATTTAAAAGAAGCTGCACTTTCCATACAAATTCTTTTTTTGTTAATTTATAAACAACCGTGAACGCTAATGTTTTAAATCTTTATACACTAATGTCTAAACACTAAGATAACGTATGCCACTTAGTTTAGGCGAAAAAAATAAGTTTTGGCTAAGTTAAAACAAATAAAGTGGTCATTTCTGCCAACAAAAAGAGGAGACATTTTTAAGGTATTTTTTTATGTTTAGAAAACTATAATAAGATTTTTTTTAACTATTGGTAGTTGTCTATGATGGTCATTATTCGATATAATATCAAGCAATTGATGAATATTTTAAATCATAGAAAAATGTTGTGACTGTAATTATTTTCTTTAATACGTACAAAATTCAACCACTCCTTATTAACTTGATCAAGTCTACAAACTATGCCATAGCCATTCGAAAACCAAAACGAAACAAAAACATCATTTCAGGGCAATTCATTTAAAACTTTTTCCTTGATGACCTCCGAAGATCGGAGTATTTATACCGGGATGGTAGATTTTCCGCGCACTGGCAACACTAACTGTGGCCCAACGAGCCAAAGTTAGATTGCAAGCGTGTAATAGGGCCAATCTCGCCCCAGATGAGCGCTCTACCGACGTGACGATATTTTTTTGGGTAATGTAATTTTGGATGTAAATGTTAATAAATAAGATGAAGACGAGGTGTAGCGTCGAGGGGAAGCTAACAAGATGTTGCGAAAGTCTTTTTTACATTAATATCTAATTATTATTATTTATTTTTTAAATAAATATTTGACAACATCACATACATTGCTCAGATTCCAAATTAAGTAGCTAAAGCACTTGTGTTATGGAAATCAGAGACAACGGTGGTATCACAAATACCCAGACCTGAGCCAATATAGAAAAGTTCGTTTTCTAAATTGACCCAACCGGGGATCGAACCCGGGACCTCAGAGATGGCGACACCTTGAAAACCGGTGTACAAAGCCACCACGGAGGTCGTCAATTCTTCATCTTATTTTCAGTTTAACTATCAGTGGCGAAGGGTCCATACACGACGATTCCCATCGGCTTACCTTTTAAAAATCCCACCCAACCAATCCATTATGCAGATCATAACATTTTTGTAGATCGGCTTATTTTCGCCATAATTTCACCCCTCGCCACTGTAACTATAGATACTTGTCATCTAATTTCAAAACTATACTTAACTGTGAAAAAATCTTAAGTTTTTATTATAGGTACACAAGTACTTACTTATGAAATTGAATATGAAGTTTTGTTTTGTCGATTCGTTAAATGTAAAGAAAAACAATTGTACTTGGATATCTAATCCATTTCAATATAACAATAACAATGGATATAACTAAACTTTTTAAACATTGTGTTTATTTTGACTTGGGCGATATCGTATACTTACTTTTACTTCTTCTAAAAACGAGAAAATTTACGCAAAAAAGAAAACTTTAAGGATGCTCCCACACAGCAGCTATATAAAATTGTGTAACGAGCACCTTAAAACTGGTAAAACAAAATACGATCAAAAAATAATCATTAATGAAATAGATCTTATCGCATAAAGCAGTCCAATAAAAGAATGACCTTCACAGAGACGCGACAAGTGCAGAGAAGTGATTGATTCGTTCTGTCGGTGAGTGACGCGCCGATATCGTTCGGCGGACGCTATCTGACCGAACGACGACCGATCGATCTTCGCTGATCGACGTATCCGACAGAGTGAGATCATCAAATTGTTAAAAATAACATTTCAAACGTACCTCAATATTCTTACGGATCAAACGTGCTTGTATTGAGGTAGGCAACCTAGCTATAGCTTGTAATTATAAAGTTCTTTAGCTAAGCTATGTTACTTTACTTGCTAATTAAAAGTCAATACACATGTAAAACAACGCTGATTCGTCAAGAAGTAATTATTGTAAATGCATTCCATTTACATCCAAAAAGAAATAAAACATCAGCATAATTTCTTAGATACATCTCGCACACCTGTTGAACATATAAAAATTCTTTAATTTCGAATTATCTGCGACTATTAAGGGTTACTTATTTTAATGGGCACATTGGAGATTTAATCGTTGGCGGACCAATGGCGTCCACACACGATGACAGATAGCGAGGAAATGCGTTTAAAATTTTAAACTTGGAACGTGCGGTGCGATGCGTGCGTTCGAAAACATGCGCTTGCGCTGAAATTCCTTAATGAGCAGGTGACCGGTATCGCGACAGGGGCCGTCAACTTAGCGTCGCAGAAATGCTGGAACACAAATAATTACCACTTTATTTAAACACCAACGGCTACCTTGCAAGCTGTCATGGTCAACACTAAACAAATAAACTATAGGGCATTTTTTTGGTTTTTTAAAGATAATTATTATTGGCACGGGTCTGGGTCTAGTATCTCTAAAAGTCCTCTGAAAGAGCGCAGGCTCCTATATCCTTACTAATCCTTACTAATATTATAAATGGGAAAGTCCGTTTGTTAGTTTGTTTGTTACGCCTTCACATCTTAACTACTGAACCGATCATCATGAAATTTTGCATTCACGTTGTCATGGGTACAGAGAAGGACATAGGGAATCTTTCATCCCGAAAAAATAATTGTTCCCGAGGGATAGCAAAAAAACTTTCCACGCAGACGAAGTCGCGGACGGTTGCTAGTAGTCATATACATCAAAGTGGCGCCCTCATATTAATCAAATTTATTGCTCGCCAAGTAGATACATAATGTATCGAAAACTCACATGTACAGATTGAAGCTATGGTTCTAAAGTTTATTTTACGCTCGGTAAAATATAGTTCGTTGTAGTAATAGTAGGCAAAAGAGCAAAACGTGGCTACTTTAGGCCACTTGAGGGATATAGTCACCTTAATACCTACTTAGTAGCTAAGTAATTTCTCTTAATCGTTCTCTCATAACTGAGGATCGTGATCACCGGTTGCTTTTACGATTTGCCACCATCAAGCAATGAAACCAGAGAGAGAGAGACTATGAGACTGAGAGCAACTATGGAGCTCGAATTAGCTCGAGGAGGTACTCTCTACTTTTACTTGGTCAGACCATCTGGTTGGCGAACGACCTCGGGCTCTCTTGCCTACTATTCCACCAACCACAAAAAAGCAAAGTAATAGTATTCTTAAAAATATTATTTGTTTTTTTTTGTGTTTAAGATTGTGCAATAACAATTTTATGAGCGCTCACGCACTCTACAACTCCTTTTTTCATTGGACTATTATCAATTTTTTTGATTGGCTCATTATGTAAAAGTTGTAGTACCGTAATAAATAAGGTAATTTACAATCGTGACTACGATCATGCGCATGCTCTGATCATGCTGGTAAGACAAACTAATGAAATGAAACTAGTTATGTAAGTTGTAATGACTCGTATTGAAATTGTGAGTTTAATAAAAATAGTAATCATTATGAATGTGATTGCATTATAAGTATCATCAGAAGATTATCCAATTTTCCTTACAATGCTTTCAGTCAGTCATGTAAATAAAAAGGTACGTTGTCGTTTTCTGGCTGAAAAGTGCAAGAGATACAAGGACTCAATATATGAGGAACAATAATAATGAAAGAAACCGTGGGTAGTATTATAAGTACTTAGCTTAATTTTACGATCAATTTCCATTTTTGGCAAAAAAAAAAAATTAACGGCATCTCAATTTGATTCAATAAAAAGAACAAAACATGCATTCGTTCATAACTGCAACAATACGATTCAAATTTGGAACAGTTTGATTTAAGTAGTTTCCTCCCTCGTTGTCTCCGCATCAGTACGGCGGCAGCAGCCGAAGAAAACCGAGCAAAAAGTTGCCGTATATCTGCGCGCCGCGATCCTGTCTCGAATAATGGCGGGAAAAACCGTTGAGCGCTAATCAAGTTTCAAGATGGAATTTTTTGGAAATTATTAAATCCAGAAATAATTTTTGTTTAAAAGAATCCAGGATAGGAAAATTGAAACATATTTTGAATAATTTCTTATAAAAAAACCTGTTAATGACAATATGTCATATTTTATCTTGTTTTCGTTAGGGCTTGTATTAAAAAATAAAGTTTTAGGCGGTCTTTTAATCTTTATATTCGGTAATCACCATAAAAAACAGATTAAGAAAAAACTGGAGAATTGAAATAACTCAAGGGAGATAGAAGAATATGAAAAACTTGGGAACAGACGAAATTAAAAATGTTTCAGGTAGATATTATATACTCGTAGGCATTCTTATCATAAACTCACTTCAATTTTAAATGTAGTGTGAAGTGAGATCCTTTAGAATAAGAATAAGAATTTGTATGGTATAAATTAACAAAACATTTCAAAACTATGTACACAACAAGGTATGTAACCTATTTATAAATTGTAGAGTTGGTGCATGGGGACATTTTAGAGAACAAGATTTTATTATAATATAAATCTAATAACGATTTTAATACAGCTATGTTATTGATATAGAAGTAGGCAACACTATTTTACAAACATTTTACATAAATAAATAGACGGCGCGTCTCTACAGATTTTAGTCGGGTCAAGCCAGTAGAGCACCCTGCGTCCGCAGCCACGTAAATCTACATCAACACACTGTCCCCTTTGTTTTGTTCTCATTCACTTAAGGCCTGCCCCCCCTCCCATCACCCCACCCCGCGAACTCAGGGAGCCTTATTAAGCCACCTGATTCCCCACTCGATACCACCGTCATTAAACTTTCAACTATTTTCGATTTAAAATACAAATATCAATAATTCACTAACGCATTTTCGCTCGTGAAAATAACCTGCCACTCCGATACGCAGCTGAAACCGGCGTGACAGTTCCATATCGCATCACTGTCAATCTCTTTATTTAAATTTAGAACGCGCCGGCGTTTGACTGGCGCTGTCAGCTGATTTTGACGGCTCGCTTGTCAGCTGTGACGGGTGAGGTGCGCGAATTGACGGTTGTCGATAACGCTCGTCGAATGTTTCCAATTTGAATTTAGAATTTCGATATTTGCTTTTGTTTATTGTGCAAGTTCCGATTCCCAGTGGTTACGAACTTATATTTTTCTGAAAGTCATTCAATTATTTGTGAGACCACAACAGATACAATCAAAAAACATAATAGTTGCTTACCTATTAGAATTTTAAAATTATGTAAAAAACCGAAAGGTCATTGAGCTGCTGATATTAACATACGAAGTTTTATTTTATCCGGGAAAGTAATAAAAATCATGGGAAAAGTATAATTTTAAAACACTGTAACTTGGGTTTTTTTTAAATAAGTTTATAATGTTTTTCTTTTGCATCAAACGATTTTTCCCATCAGTAAAAATTGTAAATATAGATCTAAAAAAATGTTAAACTTTTCAAAAATTAAAAAACTGGTGTCAATTTAAAAAAATAACGAACTTTTAGAGTGTTTCATAGTAACCCGTTTTTTTTATTTGTATGGAAAAACTACAAAGTAGCAACCCTAGACGCAAATAGACTATTGTTTTCGATAATCAATCCCATAATTGGTTATTTTGTAACACGTTGTATAAGGCCCGGTTTCCACCAAAACGGAGAGGAGAGAAGATGTCTCATTTTTTTCTATACAAGGTGTTACAAAAATACCCCTAATGCTGAATATGGTATATAGGGACCATCAAACTGAACAACTTTTACTATAGGACCAACTCTGAAATCGCGAAAAAAAAATCAGCTG
Organism: Catoptria pinella; assembly: GCA_963556745.1. Taxonomy (NCBI): domain Eukaryota; kingdom Metazoa; phylum Arthropoda; class Insecta; order Lepidoptera; family Crambidae; genus Catoptria; species Catoptria pinella. The sequence goes on from OY750762.1 coordinate 720,356, forward strand.
TTTCATACAAGAATTAAAATCAAAAATATCATAATATATGAAACAGCTGATTTTTTTTTGCGATTTCGGAGTTGGCCCCATAGTAAAAGTTGTTCAGTTTGATGGTCCGTATATACCATATTCGGCAATAGGGGTACTTTTGTAACATGTTGTATAATATTTCTACATCTTCTCTCCGCTTAGCTCGCGCGCGGCACAAGATTCTATAGAAAAATGAGACATCTCCTCTCCTCTCCGCTTTGGTGGAAACCGGGCTTAATGACAACTGAGACGTGTTGGCGATACCGCCGTTGTCTCTGATTTCTATAACACAGAGCTTTAGCTAGGTACATTAGAACAATGTAGGTATGAGATGTTGTTATTTAATTGGAACTGATTTAGTTGCGTGTAAAATTATATCATTAAAAGATATATTTTCTAATAAGAAGTTAAGAATCATAAAATGCTAAATACGAGTTGTTATGATAATTCCTAAAGGCAGCTGGAATGCAAAATATAATGCAATGTAAAAAAATACTCACAAACACACAATTAAAACTGCACATTTTAAAAGTAAAACCCTATTAAGCCTATTCTAGGTTTTCCAAATAAGTACAATGCCTAACTAGATAGCGTTGCAAGCATAACGAACAGTTTCGCATTATAATGCACGAGTGAATAATCTATATGTATATAAAAATGAATTCCTATTTCCCTATGTCACGGCATCACGCGTGAACGGCTGGACCGATTTCGCTAATTCTTTTTTTATTGTTTGTTATCGTCAGGAGAACGTTTTTATGAAAGAACAAATTAAGTGAATTGCACGGAAAATTGGAAAATTTAAGAGTACTTAACCACTATATCAAACTATTTCTAATGTAACCTTAGCGCTTTTAACAATTTAAAATTTTTAATTAAACCTTTTTTGACAATTTCAACTTTTTAAATGTAACCTTATGGCGTTTGACAAACATTGACAGAATACGTGCTGCAAATATCGTCAAAGAGAATGTAAAAAAAGTTGTTTCTGAAATATTTTTTTTTAATTACACTAATTCGAAATCAATATTCATAATTAAGACAGGACAACGTCTGTCCGGTTCGCTAGTTCCCTTCATATAAATCATTATATTGTTCTAATTCCAAAGTAAGTAAAGCGCATGTGTTATGGAGGTGAGAAACAAGAAGGATACTTAACGCCCATACCTGAGACAGGATAGAAAAGTTTATTTATTAGAGATGGCAACACCATGAAAAACGGTGTACCCGTACAATAATTATACTGTGCCAGGTACTTGTATGGCCAGGTATAGCACTCCGAGACGGAAGGATCACGTGGTCTACACTTGCTTGCGTCATCTCCGCTATCGGTATCCTTATATACTATTATAAATGCGAAAGTCCGTTTGTTTGTTTGTAACGCCTTCACGTCCTAACTACTAAAGCGATCGTCATGAAATTTTGCATACACGTTGTCAGGGGTACAGAAAAGGACATAGAATACATTTCATTTCGAAAAAATATTGTTCCCGAGGGACAGCAAAAAATCTTTCCACGGAGACGAAGTCGCGGGCGGTCGCTAGTTGATAATAAATAACGTTCATTAATCTTTAGTTTGAACTATTTCGTTTGCTCAGAGAAACAAAACACTATTAAAATGTACTATAATAATTTTGTAATGAGTGTGACATGAAAGAAAGTTCATTCTTTCTTCTTCTTCTTCTTCTTTTTTGCAATTACAATAAAGAATTACTATATTGCCATAACAAAAGAGCACCTCTTAATGACTATTATAACAAATATAATAATAATTAATTAACACCAAACTTAGGCTTCCATTTCAATTCATTAATTGAAATGGAAGCCTAAGTTTGGTGTTAATTAATTATTTTATAATATGGTTTACTATAGGTAAAGGTGTGGTGTTTATTACATTGCTTTAACGCATTGCAAATAATTATTTTATTATTGAGCATTTTAATTTAAGGATACTATTTATAAGTTTGAATAAAAAGTGGTCCCAGTGTTCAGCCTTGTGGTAGCCCGTGTAAGCTTCAGTGAGTGTGATGCATGTGAGCGGTCGCGGTCGACTAGCTCGGTAGTCCTGTCAGTCAGACGTCATCGCCGCTCGTAAATCAGCGTGTTTTTGTTGCGCCCGCGCACGCAAATCAGTTCAAAAGCCAAAGAATGGGTGCGCAATAGTAATAGTTTAGATGCCATGCGGTGCTTGTATTAAAAAACGTTAAAAAGAGTTACAAAGTATTTACAGCATTTTGATTACAAAATTTAGTTTTCGAAAATTAATGAGCTTTTGAACTTAACTTACTGTCTAGATTAAAATTCCCTGTTTTTGTAAATTGATTTGAAACATTTGAAAATTAGCCATGGTTAAGTGGTTTTACATGAAATTAACGCAAATATTTCTAGAAGCTGTAAAATTTTCATTCTGCACCATTACCATTGTTTCTTCAGCCAACGGGCCTATCTGCAAACTGTAACTCTATGACACCAAGTATGCCTCTCACGTCTGTAGGGGTGGGCAAAGTCGAACTATTAGCATATTAATTATCGAATCCCCGAGATAGTCATGGCTCGCGTTTGCGTGACTGCACGCCAACTCGCCCACAGACACAGTATTGCAACTCCGACCTTACCTCAAAACTCACACAGAGATCTTCAAGAAGGTTACGAAATAGCTCATTTATATAGAAACTCCTTGGTTTCATTAACTTTGTGTGCGCGCTTGGAGTTGTCTTACTGATTGTGTATAGCTTTTGATTTAGGTTTTGTAACTGCCGGGTCTTTAGGAAAATCGACTCGTGTTTGATCGTTGGATTAAATTGTTGTCCCACAGTCGGCATTCCGCAGGTGCGCTGGGAGTTGATTGTATGTTGAGCCGTTAATATCATGTCTGAGTGGAATTGGTTGATTCAATTTGCATCGTGAAGAATCGAATGGTCCGATAGCGGTTTGTCGTAAAATTGCATTTAAATAATAAATTAATGTTTTCTGCGGTCCTACACGCGTCTGACTTTTATCGAGAAAATTGTCGCTTATAGGCAAATAGTACTTATCCACGTTGATGTCCACGTTACGATAACGCAGGGAAGTAAGATGTATGGAAATATTATAAAAATGCCTTGGGCGTCGATGATAATCTGACGATATCGTGACGTAAAATGAGAAAAGCTTACAAACTATTTTTCCTTGTCGTAAGATGACGCAACATAAAGAGTTAGATTTAATTACAACTTCTTTTCATATAGAGCCGCAAGTTTTTTACAATATCTTTTAATATAAAGCCGCAAGTAAATAAATATCGTCCTTAACTCTTACCGTGATTCATTGTGTTCATGTTAAGCGCAACAAAACCGAATCGTCCGCTTGTAATCAGCAACTGTGCGCATAAGTTTTGATAGCGAGCCTCCTGCAAGCGTAAGTGGCGGTTGCGGCGGTGCCGCCAATAAATAAGGCTGCTATAGGGAACCTCGTCATCTGATACCGGACGACGGTGTGGCTCCATTGCCTCATGCGACACGTCACGACACATGGATCTTAAATTTCAAGCTCGTGCTATTATTAGATCTGGGCTATCAGTACCTAACAACCAAACTAAAGGGTTTGTTATTCCCCGTTTGTAATCAGCAACTTTGCGTGTACGTTTTAATAGCAAGCCTCCTGCGAGCGTAAGTGGCGCATGGCGGTTGCGGTGGTGCCTTCAGCCTCCTGCGAGCGCAAGTGGCGAATGGCGGCTGCGGTGTTGCCGCCAATTCACATAAGGCCGCTCTAGCAAACCTCGTCATCCGATATGCTCATGCGACACGGTGGATCTAGAGCTCTACTAACTAGCTCTCTAAGTACCTATAAACATTATAACGCAGCGTCTTGTTGAATTGTAAGTACATTAAAACAGCGCAGCGATAAAACAGATCAGATGTCTCATCTTCATCCTCATACTGATAGGTACCTTAAAAATGATATTTAGAAAATAGAGCAATTGGTACATACATTACTATTTGAAAGTATACATCAAATGTAAAAGTAAGCTTTGCAAATCATATACTTTCACATACAAAACTGTTAATAAGACTGCCCATGGGATACATTCTTGGTCCCATTTTTTATTACATAGTTAGGTACGCCATGGTTTATACATTTTTGTGTCGTGGTGCAATGGTCACCGTGTCCATTGCGTTGATGTTTCGACAACGGTTGCTTAGCGGATAGTGCGCGCAGTGGCAGGTACACCGGCGCAGTCTATCACTGACTGCTTCTGGGATGCTTTCTCGGCTACAACTTAAAAAGCCTTTGTTAAAGATTGTGGTCGGAGGCCTTTGTCTAGTCTCAATAGAGTGAAAGTTTATAAGATTATTTTGCACGGTTTAGAAATAATTAAAATAAAATACAGAAAATCTATAATAAATATAATACGGATACGACAATTAATTTTAGCAATGACACTAAAAGCTACATGTTTTTTTCAAATTCTTCATTTATTACATTGTGTATTTACTTTACAATGGTTTCCTTCATTCCCATTTTCATAACGCAATTGACAACTGCAAATGTCACACTGGTCTTAGAATTATTGTGCCATAAATTTCCCATTTACATCGGTCTCAACAAATTTGAAGTATCGCTGCGCTCAGCTTCAATTAATCACGATTATAAACAATGTAAGCACCAGATAAAAGGCAACTGCTTGTCATTTGTAGTTAATGCTTGTCATTTGACAGTGTCGACGTAAAAGGAAACACGTCATATCACAAACGATGCACATTTGTTTGAATTTGCGTAATATTTGGATATTAATTTGATAATTAGTATTTTGAGAGATAAATATTGTAAACATCTTTGACTAATAAAAAAAACAGGGTTGCCAAAATATTTGTATAAAACAATATCCAAGAGTTAGATCCAGGCTGACCTAATATGCATCTCTTTTAGATCATTGCAACATTTAAAGTAAAACAAAATGAAGTTAGTTATTTACTAGCTGAATTAAATGAACCATATCAACTTTTTTATCGTCTGCGGCGAAGTTTTATCAGAAAAAAGTATTTACTAATTCCATTTCATTTGTAGATAGCCGTAATGTTTAGGGTTCCGTACCAAAATGGTAAAAAAAGAACCCTTATGGTGCGACTCAGTCTGTCTATCTGACACAGCTGGATATCTCGAGAACTACTAATACTGTCAACATGAAATTTGGAATAGTTTTAGATGACGTTTGTCCAACTATTTTGCAAATAAAAGAGATATAGAAGTATTTATATATTTTTTGCAACAGGAACTGAAAAGGGGTCTTAAAAATTCGAAGTGAGGCTACTAGGGCATATGGGATATTATATGAAAGAGCGCTACTTGCTCATTCTCAATCATTTTTTTGTAGGCCGCATAGTTTTTGACTTTTGATGAAAAGTGAAAAAAAATACCCTTACCTCCGAAGTTTGCATAAAGAAAAATCTGAAATTATTTTATGTTATAGAAGTTATGTAAAGATTACAGGAAAAATAAAACAATGTCTCTAAATAGTAAACTTTCAGAATGATGGCACGGAACCCTCAGTGCGCGATTCCGACTCGCCCTTGACCGTTTTTTATAGAAGTGTTTGTGGGTGAACATTTGTGTAGATGCAATGTAAACTCGTTAACAATTTTGTTTAGGTTTTGCCGCCATAAATTATTAATTGATATTTAATTTATGCTAATTCGATATTATTCGATGGAAATCAAGTCATTAAATCATTTCGCAGGTTGACGTTCATCTGTATTTATTGTAAAGGTTGGAAGGAGTGGAATATATTAAAATTAACGATTTCGTCATTGCGTGACAGAGAGGAAGCCTACCCCTGGCCTGACTTTGTTTGCAGTTTGGAAGTACTATATACGTATTTTTAGTACGAACAGAAACTGTCAATGATTTTGAAAATTATGAGCTGACTACTTGACTATGCCCTGTAGACAAAGTAACATTAATGCTGTATGCGATAACAAACTATATTCCGTGTTTTTTGAAGGCGAAGTTCGTTATTGTTAAACAATTTAAAGGGCATGACAGCTAAATCAATCCAAAGGAATAAAAAGACAAACAGATAGTTTTTGATACAGGACAAAAAGAAAAACAATTTTCTTCGTTTTGTGGTTTTTGACGACGAATTTCATCCTTAAGAGTCCGGCGAACAGTGTGCTTTTCATACAAATGTAATACCAAAATGATTTGCAATGTGATCATAATTAACTCTTCTTGTGATGTTATTCGGATTGAGACAGTATTTGTCTAGGTTTCGATTAAATAAAAATTCCAAAATACTGACCCAATTCAAAATAAATGCCACTACATTTTTTCATACAAAATTGTAAATCACATTAATTTTTATCGTCGTTTTAATTTCATAAACTTGTAATAGGGAAATAGACTGACAGTTATAAAGGGTTTTTATGTTACAGGTACTTCTAGCATGTTACTACCTACTGATTGGTCGCTTTTCTTAAGCTCTAAAGCTCTAGTGATTTTGTTATTCCTGAATCATAAAGTTTAAGATTCTTGTAGAAATGTTAATAAATTTTTAATTACTTTGTAAAAGTGCATAATTCTGAAGTTTCCGGCTACAGGTTTCTTTTTTAAACAAATAAATAAACTGTTCGCTGTTAGTTACATCACTTTGAATATTAACTAAAACAAAAGCTTATACTCGCTTAAAGTAATAAAAATAGTGATTTTATGTAACTCTAAGAAACAAACACCGCATGAATTGTTATAAAAATGTGAATAAATAAAGGTTACTGTTCAATTTATAACTTAATTTCCTAATTTATTATTATTTTATGTATAAATGCTATTTAGTACTATTTAAAATATTCCAGCATTATTTAAAAACAAATTTGTATAAAGCAATAAAAATATTTGTATAATATGCCATCGTTTTAATTAATGTGCAAAATTATTGGTTATCAATAAATAACGTCGATATGAATTGATAATGATTTAATTTAAATAGAAATTATTAATCGATATGTTATTCTCATAATCCTTACTACCTTACTAATATAATAAATGCGAAAGTCCGTTTGTTTGTTTGTTACGCCTACACGTCTTAACTACTGAACCGATCATCATGAAATTTTGCATACACGTTGTCAGGGGTACAGAAAAGGACATAGGGTACCTTTCATTCCGAAAAAGACATTGTTCCCGAGGGATAGCAAAAAACTTTCCTCGCAGACAAAGTCGCTGGCGGTCGCTAGTAGACTTATAAAGCCAAATATGAGAGAAAGGGTAATAGTTGTTCTGTCTCACGAGAATCCTTTTGCTATGAATGTGTTAGGCGTGCACATACACATTGTCTAAGTGTGCGTCTGCACACTCTCGTATTACGCACACTAATGTAATGTGCATGTGTACGCCTAACAACATTCATAGCAAAAGGGTCTTCATGAGATGGAACAACTATTACCATGCATACAACTCCGGAAAATGATTTTCTCTTTACGATAATGGTAACCTTAAACCAAAATTGTGTATTACTTTTTGCCTATTAATGGTTTTGATTATCGAATATATTTGCATCTAGGGTTGTCATTGTCATTTTTTATTTTATCATACAAATAAAAAAAAAACAAAATTTCACAGCCATGTGGTTCATGAAAGTAAAAAATTCTGATGTCTAGAACTTAAAAGCTTAGTATTAACTTGGTATTAGTTCAATCTAACATTAATGTTTCAACTCCTTAATAATTGTACATTCCGTTTAGCCACCTTACGAGGAGGAGAGTACTGGTGTACTGAGATACAGGTTCCGGCTTAGTTTAGGCACCAGTCTCTCTCAATCTTATTAAGTTTCATACAATAATATTGTCTCTTAGAATTAAGTCGATCATGAAAAATTGCAAGAGAGAAATAAACATTATTATTATTATTAATGTTAAAAAGTATTATTTCCTGTCAGGTTACCAGGCAAAAAATAAAAAATATATTTCCTCAATTTATTTGTCAAGCTAAAAAGCTAACATCAAAAGCCTAGCGATCACGATCATAATAATCAATAAGACATTCCATCACCTTTGCGACTAATAACGGAGTCAACAATTACCACAACATGTGTTTAATCAATGTTCAAAGTGGCGCGTTCGAACATGTCCGCGCTGCGCGTGAGTGACCTTTACCTCCACCTGCTTGGACCTCACTAGTCGAACTTAACTAAATACGTTAACTTGTAGTTTGGAACAAAATGGTAGCCCATTTTCATACAACTACCAGGAATTATGTAATTAGTTTTTCAACTCCTGCAATATTTTACTATTAATACACATTTTTTGGTATCCAATTTCATTAAACTGTTGTTAAAGATCCTGGACAAACGTTTGCAATAATTTTTAAATAAAAAAAATGTGGTTGATATGTCAAAGCATAAAATATAGAACAATTGAATTTGAAATTGATATACTTTTGTCCAACTGGCAATAATGGTTAAAAACTTTTTTTAATTAGGTACCTACCACCGGCGAGGGGCGAAATTATGGCGAAGGTAAGCCGTGCTACAAAAATGTTATGATCTGCATAGTGGATCGGTGGGGTGGGATTTCTAAAAGGTAAGCCGATGGGAATTGGCTTGCATGGACCCTTCTCCTCTGGTACCTACGCAAAATGATACATATCTTCTTTGTGATGAACCAATATTGTGCTACAAGTCATAGTAAATATTATGTTATGAGCGTTGAAGTAATTATTAAACGTATTTTTATTATCATTAATTTATGAATTAATCGTTAATAATTACTTGTTATTGTCACAATCAAATAGTAGAAATAAAATATATCTTCGTTTTCAACGTCAGATGCTAAAAATATAAAATTTTATTTGAGTAAAAAAAGTGTGCATCCAGACTTGTTTGTCAAGAGTTTTCATAATTTTTTTCTTATGAACTTTTACGATCACCTGTCGGCCACCTTTGATGCGTAAACGAGCCGACCAAGTTTTTTAAACCACATTACTAGTGTTATTTTTATACTTTTGTGTATAGAAAATTTTATGTAATTCTAATTGCTCTATGCTATCTTGTCTCTTAACAGTTACTTATAATTATTAATTCGATGATGGGGATGACACAAAAAAAATATAATTATAAAGTACCATAGTAATAAACGTATGTACAATATTGTATTTTTAATTGCTCAGAAGACATACGAAAGCCATAAACACTCAATTATTATCTAGACAAGAGCTTTGCTCTTAAGTTAATTAATTACCAAGTAATTACTATAAAACAATTATTGTATTTATAATCTTATAAATGTTATATACTTACTTGCAGCTCTAGGATAAACTGGTTTTCTACGTAACTTTTTAGTAGAGGCAACCCTGCTGTCAACACGTTACAGGCTGCTGACATTTTTCTATGTTGATAAAAATACATACATACATTCGGTAATATTATTAGTTATGTATTAATCTCGAAATGGAGACTAAACAGTTCAGTGCCTTTTCTCCTCTGTTTGTAAATCGATTTAATTTTTTGTTTAGTAATCAGTACCTATTGACGAGCTTTGGTGTTATCAATAAACACAATTAACTTATTTTTTTTAATTTACCAACTACTTTACTTACCGTTATAAATACAAACTTCTTTGTAGATTTTCTGACTTGAAAATTCTCTGTGACGTTAAATTGATCATCGATCATCTTTGATCACAGAGTAAACTAATAGTCGTATTCGATCTCAGTTAGCAGAAGCTCCAGATCACAATAGAGTGCAGGTCTCCATGATTAACCTACTTAAGGCCGATCCACCTCGGCCGGGTATCGGAAAACAATAAGGGCGTCTTACTTATTGCCTTCCGAACTGCGATCCGTCCGGCCATTACTGCTGATATTTCTTCATAGATTAATTGAAAAATTTAAAATGGATACCAGCAGATGCTAAGTAGAATAAAGCTTTTAAATATTGTATTAACTCTAATTTATAAAAAAGTAATTTATTGGAATAATCTAGCAAAATAAAACACTGTTTGCGGATGCTAGCGTGGTTTTATAGAAGTTTGCGCGGAATGTTTACAAATTGTTCTTTTCGCTGAGCCTGCATTTCTTCGCTATTCGTCGACTGCTGTAGCGATACAATTATATCGCCACAACAGTGTTGAAACACTTTTATCTCTAAACTTTAAAACATCTTTTACCGCTCGATGGACCAACATAAATCCAATGCCAATAATGACAACATTACCATCCGATCGCAATCTGCATAACAGTTTCCCATGCGCGTGCTAGCTGGGGCGTGCAGCGGCTATAAATTAATCGCGTGCGCAAGAAACGTCTGATTGACAGCGAATAATCGCGGTCCCTGGTTCCGCTTCAGCGGAGGTGTACATCAACGTCGCCCGCTTCCGCCCACCACTCTCACGGTCAGATGGCGATGCGTTTGTTAAATGCATATGGAGTTCTATAGTGTGGTCTTCTATTTAGGGCGGTCTTCTATAGCGGGAATCTTAATTTTAGGTCTTTTGAGGACCGAGCACAATAGAAGAAAACACTTGCTTGAAGACACTTACTCGTTTCCTAAACAAAGAAAATTATGCTATTGGTTTTTACACATTTTTATTTAAAAAAAGGTTTTTATAATTTACCAAAGAAGCCTGTAGAGCGGTGAGTGCTGGTCGGTAACAAGATGCACGTAATTATCTTCACGTTTCTGCTATAAATACCTAACTAACATGCCAATAAAAGATGATACACTAGGAGATTGTCTATAACACAAAATAAGGTGTCCATAGTTAGGTATTAAAAGACAAATCCAGTCTAGATTAATATGACCTAGAAAAAGACTAGTACAATGTGCAATGCTGTTTGTGGAAACGCATGTTTTTGTTATAGTACAGATCAAAGAAGAAAATACATAATATATTTTGTTATGTATGACTATTCATGTACGACAGATAGTAGAGATAGAATCATTGTCCTTTCTGTAGTTGACATCGTAATGTATTTTTTTATATTCTGTGTGAGAAAGTACTTGAGTAACTCCTAAATAAAACTAATATCAAAATGTTTGAGTTGTTATGATCAAGTTAGGAAAAAAATCGATGTTTTTAAATTAACCAGCTGTGCTCACTGATACGGCCGAGTAAGTTACAAAAACTACAATAAAAGCGTGTAAAAGCATATTCCAATACATTATAATATTCAAACTACAGGATGATTTCAAAACAAACTTTCAGGTTGTGTTCAGTCTACTAAACTGAACAACTGTTTTCACCTCTCCAGCACGAAAAGGATGCTTTTAGCGCGGAAAAACTCGCAGCAAAATCGATTTTTGCTGCGAGAGTGAGGCACAGTGATTTTTGAATTTCTAACACCATCTTTTAAAATAATAAAGAAAAAAGAAATAGAGTGATAAGAATGAGATTGTGAAATTGATATGTGAGAAAAGAATTGATAGAATGCTTTATAATATGTTGTCCGACATGGATAAAAAGTATAAAAAATAAAATACATGGATATACCAAGGAGTTTACAAGGATTGATGAAAAAAAAAGAGAAAAAATATTAAAGAAATATAATAACATATTAGTGTTTTATGATTGTAAATAAATGAGAGAAAAATACAACGTAATATAAAATAAAACGACGGGAATCATTTGACTTTGGTCTCTTGTATGGCAAATAACTATGAGACTGTTAATACCTAAATCAGAGCAGTAACGTGATCAGTTTACAATGGTACCCCAAAACTTTTGACAAATGTTTCTTAGAGTAAGTTATTAGTTTCATGGAGTCAAACAGCGAACTAAAATCTATGGAAGTGTAATTTGCAAACAAATATTGCACCACAGGGCTAAAAATGACAACCCTCACAGCATTTAGTGACAGGCGTTAGCGTTCTTTACAGGAATTGCAGTTTGTATCTTAAAGAAAAGATAGAGTTTATTAGAAATTACGTCTTGTCAAAACCTGTAAAAGACGCAAAAAAAACAGTAAAAGATGCAGAGATAACATAATATATCATATGTATTAAATATTCTATGAAAATACAGATTGTGGTCGTTATTATGCAACCAGTGTTCAGTCGCTTTGTGCTGCATAACCAAATGCCTGAATTTTTTTTCCCCGCCCCCTTGTTTTTATTTTGCGTGATGCTATTTTTGAGTGGAATGCTTGTTCCATAGATTTTAGTTCGCTGGGCTTAAAAAGTTTGTCACATACTGACTTTAAATTCACCCTGTGGTAATTTTTACGTTACTTCCTAAGTGCGTTTATATTGAGTTTTAAGTTCAATATTTTCATAGCAGACAATGTTATTCAGGTTGATGACAGGATTAGAAATTATGTCTCAATTATTGTCTCTCAAGCATTTCTGCGCCCGCGCATACATCGCGGACATGACACGACAAACAACAGCACTCATTCTGCCGGAACGAGCTTTTAATTATAAATACATATTGTTTACTGTTTGTTTCTCATTGCAATTGCGTGAGATCGCAAAATCCGCAATGGCAATCAATCAACATCACCTGTCAAGCTTTTTACGTTTTTAACATCCTACACGTTTGCTATTCTTGATTATTGGTTAGGTTCAATAGTGTGAACTGCACACTAGTCATTTTGATGAACCTTTGATTAAAGTGGAGTATCTTGCTTTAAAAATTAGCAACGAGTTCATAAACAATTAAAAAACGTGAGTCGTTCTTGTGCTTGTCTCTTGTCACTTTCGGCTGGATCAACTAAAACTGGCTGTAGCCAAATTCTTAATAAAATTCGGTCAAAAGTTAGGATCACGAATCAATTGTTACGAATCGCAGTGGGTATATTAAAAATGGCAGATGATGGCGTTTATTTGACATTTGGACTGAAAGACCAATACACTAAAATAGTTCTTAATTGCATGTGGTAGTGTAAAAGAATTGAGGATTTAAAAATGATTATTATGCGAGCTTATTTGTTTAAAGAATATTTTTATTTTCATTCATTTGTTTTCATTTTCAACCTTCATTGCACTCAGATTAGGACAAGCAGCTTGAACGAAGCTATGATTTTTTGGTTCCTCCTGGCCACACACCTGCGGGGTTCCGTAATGAGGCATGTTTACGCGGAAGTGTCCGCAGACAGCCTTGTATAATGGCCAACTCATCAATCTGACCTGCCTTGATACAGTTAGGATGGACGAACGAGAGGATGCGGCAATTTTCACTAGAGAAGAAGGAATAATCTTCCACTTTTGGCCAAGAAGAGTGTGCACGCCTTCTGGTGATAGCTGTTTAAACTATTAATTTTAATGTTTGCAACGTCTTTGTTCTTTGTTTGCTCAAAAACAATTTTTGCCGCTTTTCTTGTTTCGTTTGTTAATAGCTGCTTAGTTTTGTTACTCGATGAGCTGTACTCAATATTATCTCTTCTTATCTCTTTTACATTTTCTGATTCTTTTTGTTCTTTTATACTGGTCAAAGGTTCCCTAGGTCGCGAATGAAGTCGCGGGCCGTTAGTTAATGATAAAGTCCCAATTTCTGAAAAATTAATAGATTCGATCACTACTATAATATTGTATGCTAAGACATTGTTGTTAAAAAATACTACCAATAAAAATCTCTCTCTATTTTTAGTTTTATCTTTTCTCAGTTTGCCACATCCATACAAATCGTTGCCACGTAGACGCGACGTAGCGTCAGGTAATTAATAGCTGCGTACGCGCGGATTGATGCACCGCTGATTGCCGTGCGACTGGTCAGACAAACCAGTACTGTAAACTAATATCTTGCTGACCCTACATAACGGACTTTATACTTAGCGACAAATGGCAGGGCAAATATACAGTGGTGGACAAATAAGGAAACACCAGTCGATATTTATACAAACAAGGTAACTTTGAAGCCTTGGTTCTTCGCCAGAGATTGATTGAGCTGTGATCTCATGATGGTTATTCAGGGAGTGGATGGAAGAGATCCAGATTGCTATACAAACCCAACTGAGCTAATCTACATTCTAAGAGCTGTTCGGATATGTTTAAAAACCGCGAAAATAGCATTTAAATGTATAGCAATCCTGAAACTGAGAACTTTGATTCTTACGGCTCTTAGACTGCTGATCAGATCAATTGAGTGTTAATAACGATCTGCATCTCCTCCTTTACTTCCTGGATAGCCATCATCAGATCACAGCTCGATCAATCCCTGGCGGAGAACCAAGGCCTCAAAGTTACCTCGTTTGTATGAAAATCGACTGGTGTTTCTTTATCCGTCAACCACTGTATGTGGGAATGACATGTAACATGTATTATCTCTCTCCGCTTTCGCTCTCTGTGCTTGGGAATGCACCTTAATAGTAAGATCACATAAGGTTCGAATTCGGGTTCATATGGGATTAGGTTGGCTACTAGACGAGTGAAGTCAAGTTCGCATGCTTTTGTGCAAATCGGCATCGGGTTAATAATGATAACTTGAATTCGGATGTCCCGACGTACCTTAAAACATCTGTCTTACCGCAATCGAATAATCGCAAGCGGGTAAATGATGGAATGTAATATGCCATACTACGGAATGTACAGTCAGACATACATACATGTTGACCTTGAGACCGTCTTTATGCCGTACGTAATAAAAGCTGTTTTCGTAGTTCAACTGTTTAACTTACCGTGCTGTTGTGCGTACGTGGAAATACTGCATTACGTTACGACGAGGAGTTAAAGATAGCAGATAATCATAGCCTTTTGCAAAGTCTGATTGATACTAACCAAAAAAAAATGATTTCAGGAACATCTTTTTATTAAATTCATAGGTCTCCATATGCCCATTACACAAAACAGAATCGCGATAATCGAACGCAATTCGTCTTTCAATTCACTTGAACCTTATAATATGGAGAGATGAACCTTACATAATTGAACTTTATTCGTAAGTTAATAGTGTCACGGATATAGTCCGCTTATTACGTTTGTTGTAGAAATTCGGATCTATTACTTTCTAATACCAAAAACTAATATCAAATGGTATTTGTTTATTGCCGTTATAAAACTTCTATTCCCAACGAATACCAAAAATTTGAAATTTATTAAAAAATATACTAAAAAATTTAAAACTTGGTATTCGTTGGGAATAGAAATTTTATAACGGTTATAAACAAATACCATTTGATATTAGTATGGTATTAGAAAGGAATAGATCGAAATTCGCAATTGTAAACAAATTCTTATATTCAGTTTAATGGGGAATGTTACAAAAAGGAAATTTTCTATTATTTTATGAGGGGTTGTAAAAAACAACTTGTGTTATTTTTGCTTGGTACAGTCATCAACATAAAACTAATCCAATATGTACTACACTGGCAACATCTAAATAATATTGTATCGAGCAATGTACACCCACAGCCACAAAGTGTATTGAGTTCCACAAGATGAAAATATTGTAATGAAACGACTATCGAAAAACTATGAAGCCCTCTCGGTTGTATTGACGAATACATTCAGAGAAACCAATAAGGAAGTGATGTGGTACAGGCGACGACACATTGGCTGAGACACTCGTTGGATTTTGTCTTGCGAAAGTGAACCTTATTTACTAAACTATAATGGCAGCGTAGAAAGTCAAGTCAATTTAAAAACCATTTATAAGAACTTAAGTGAAATGAAATAAAAGATCAAATATCGTAACAATGGCTGAAAAAACTTTTTGGATACCTTTGGTATATTGTTTTCTGTACCCGTAGCAAGAACATCCTATCGAAAAAAAACGCGCGTATAAGAAATCGATAGAGTAATTTTGTATAGGAAATTTGTACAGCGCCATCTACCGCCGAAAAGCAAAATGAGATTTCCCACAGACAAATTCTCTATCGAGTACTTTTACGTGCGTTTTTTTCTCGATAATTGTTCGTGCTAGGGGTACTGCACACTCATCACGAACATATTATATCGAAAAAAACGCGCATAAAAGTACTCGATAGAGTAATTATCTATGGAATATTTAATTTCACTCTTCGGCGGTAGATGGTGCTGAACAAATTTCCCACACAAAAAACCTCCATCGAATGTTTTTCGTTGCTTTATTTTTTTTGTACTGATCATATGATCCAGTGTAACGATTATCTGATGTTCTAGCAGTCTTTGGTACCTATTTTTTTCCATTCTCGGTTCGACAAAATTATTAGTATGTAGATTGAGAAGAGAACAGAACTCATTGCACAAATAACAATGACATCATCTAATTCACAAACACACAACCAAAGAATGCGAATGCGACACTAGGAAACAGCGTATTTAAATCATGCATTTTATGATATTATCCACGCCATGTTCGTATATCAAACTGTATTATTCTGCTACACAAAATAACCAGCACAGCGCTTCGTCAATATCCCGAAACACTTCTCAAAGCATCGATGGCTGAAATACGGCAAGAAAGAGACGGAAGTTGCGCAATAAAGACGGTGGAGGCGCGCCCGCCGTATATTCCGACGATGACATAAATACTAATTTGCAAGAACAATATCCGATATTGAGTGAGGCCTGTCGGCGGTACACTAGCGGCCGGGATAAAGGTGCAACGTGGAAACACTATGAGATCAATGAAAACTGTATCGTATTTTTCCTAGCGTGTAAAGGAATTCAGTCGTTTTACATTCGTGAGTTTTCGTTTGTCTATTGTTAGTTAATCACATGAAAACACTAAAACTCTATTACTAACTCAACTTTTAACTTGAGCTCTTTATTATCCCTCTATACCTAAATAATTATAGTCTTACCTTTTTAGAACTTGAACGGTTAAATTAAATCAAAGTAAATAATTTTTATTACAGATATATTACATAAATAATACTCTGTTAAGGTTAAGGTCAAATTTGAATCTTTAGATTATGACAAAAAAAGAAAGACATGTGACATTATTTCACAATAATTTAGTAAAAAATATTATTATACTTTCCGAACTTAGTGCAAAAACCTTTTTTTCATGATTTCAGTCTTCAACAACAGCAACTTTTGAGATTCTATCACGTTAAAACACAATCAGAACTCCATCCCATTTAAGTGTGTTCTGTTTTCGCGGCCAAAAGTGTACCCGATGTATTCCGAGGCCGCTGCCACAATAGCTGCGGAGGCAGTATCTTGTCCAAACTTCCGAGTTCACACACAAATTTCAAGAGGCTGAGGAATGAAACGGCCCCGCGCCATTTCACTAGGCGATGCGTAAAGTTCATTTGTTTTCAGCGAGGTATTGTTTAAATTGGTTGTATTTTGGTAAATGAAAAAATAGATGTTTCAGTACTAGTACATACAAGTTTTAAACCGCCATTTTCGCACAGAGGGGTCTACTACGAAATAATCATGATAATCGGAAAACGTATTTCGTTCGACTTAGGTACTTAGGTACTTTAATTTTGGACCTTATTTTCGATCTAATGTCTCGAAGTGGAACGTATCGTGTTTTTTTCAGTTCTGTTTAACAAAAGACACGTCCAGATTTCTTGCAGTACCTACCATTACAATGTATGTTAATTGGTAACACTAAGATACACGGACCAACTTGTTAGTTATTACGAACCCTATTTTTTTTAAAATTTATTTATTTAGGACAGTTAACAAAACATACACCAAAGACAAGGCAATGATACATTCGAAGGACTTACATGCTACAGTGTTGTCTATTTTACAAGCTGCCACGACATGCATTATATTCAACTATTTAATAGTTGTAGTTGTTTCAAACAAGATCCTACGAGCTGGCATAAAGTTCATCAAAATGGAATTGAATGAATATCGCTTATGTCTTTTATAGGCAGTAATACTTAAATATTAATTATATACTAACCAATAATTAATTTTAAGTATCTAAGTAACTGTACATCTGTTTTAAATAAACTACTCTCAGTTAGAGATAAATATAAGCCAAACAGAGCTTAGTTGTGGCAAAGAAAATATAACAAGAATTTTTAATTTTTTTTAGTAAATAATAACTGACTTAGTCACAAGCTAAGATAGCCCTGTACCTTATGAAAAGTACAAATTATTGCGATCGGCCGTAACTGTGATCAATCGACCTTTTTAACGAGTTAACGCTTAATCCATAGCGTATACATCAGGCACCCAAACCCGATGTTGTGTGCATATTGGGGTGCCATAAAATAGACCATATTTACGGACCGCCCCGGCCGTATCTACGGCGGTTTACATTACGCTACTCAAAATTTGTCTTGCACTTTACCGCCGTATGCAGATCGTGACGAGCGAGGGAGTGTCCCGCGCGCTGCGTGCGTGGTTTCGGATATTTTTATTGACAGCTGGTGAAGGATGAAGAGCGTGTCTCATGTGCCATAGTTTCTTTAGTTAGTTTGACTGAAATAAAACCTTTTTACGGATTTTAGCGCGTTTTCATGTTCATTTCGAGTTATTTCGTTAGGGTTTTCAGTTCTCATAATTTGGACTTCTTTGACAAAGTAAATGTTTCGGGGCAGCTTTAGGTATTTGGCAACGAAATGTTGGAATTATCTCCAGCCACCCATCAGGCAGCTTAAATCAAAATATCATTTTAAGCAGAAACTAAAGCAACATCTGCTATTGTACCAAAAAATGACTACTTAGGATTGCCAGTAACATTGCCACAAAAGAACTATATAACTACCTATTTATTCATGTTTTCAATTAATTTTTATTTCACATGTCATACATTATTATTTCACAACTCAATGGATTTTAATATAGATAAGTACCCCTATTGTTTTAGTATAGAAATAAAAGTATTATTTCTTTTTCTATAATTCAAGGGAAACCAATTTCAATTTTCAATTCATATTTATGCCGCCTTCTCCGGAATTGGTGTCCACTGAAAATCAGCGTCATGATGCTCCTCCAGGGTGCCGTGGCATGATGCTGAGTGGGAGCCATTTTAGTACATGTACCTATATTAAGTTAGTTTTAAAAGCATGTTATGTTTAATTGTGTGCTAAATGAAATTATTTTCTTTCTTTCTTCTTCTTCTATTGGGTAAGGATATCATATAAGGATAGAAGGAAATGAAGAAAAAGAAAAACCTTAAGCAATTTTTGAACTAAAGCTGTTTGGTCAGTTTTTAATTATCTAAAGCCATATAATGTGTCGCATCCACATCGGATCCATTTGGGCAATAAACAGGCAAGAACAAAACACATCGCATTATGCAGGCATGCCGCTCGTCATAAAATCAGAAATGCCATTGCTGTATGATTATAACACGCGTTGTGTGGTGCAAGATCTTAAGAGGAGCGATAGCGACATAAGGAAGTCTGCCCCCTAGTATGACCACCGAAACATGTTATTATGATATAGTTTAGCGATTTGTCAAAAGGTAACTTTAAAAAAAAAACAAAAGAGTAAGTGTCGATAAATTGCTTTATATTTGTTTATCGTTATCATTTTTTAGTGGTCATGCTAGGAGGCAACACAACGCTTGAGAAAATGTTTTCTAGAATTGATTAACTTATGTGTTGAGTTGCTGCAACCAGTCAGGTAACCCTGTGAACATTTGGTTCTGTTTTGTGTTAATCTGGCCAATTTACGTATTTCTTTATTGTTTAAGGCGTCAAAATATAGGTAATTTTAACTTGTGTGGGTTTGAACCCATTACTAAACTATAAATGAATTTAAAAAAAAACATTAGAGATCTATGATGGAATTTCGCAGTTGTAATAGCAATTTTATATAAAATGTGTAATGTTTAATTACTAGAAATGTAAGGTCGAAAGCTTGCTGTTAGTCCTGGAAGAGCATTAACTTATTTTTAATCAATTCTTTTAACAATCATAAAGGGCTTCCTCTGATGACATGACCCGCGCCCCATCAATACCAACTGCTGCGAACAAAGATGGCGGATTTACATAAAAACTGTTTAATCGTAACTCGGGCCTGGCTATCGCGATCTGAACATATTACCATAAATTAATCCAATAAGGGCTCGAGCCAATCAATTCATCTACATTATGCGTGCGCGCAGGGCGCCCGATACATAAAGTTAACTGCGCCAAGTTATGCCCGCCATTAGACGGTATTTGTCAAGTTTCGGGTTGAAAACCCCGGGTTATCGGGTTTTTTGAATGAGCTCTTAATATTATGTTGAAATGTCGCACTTGACAAGTTCTGCCAGTTACTGAGGTGAGGTTTAAGGAATAATGCATTTTTTTAGTCATTTGGTTCTTCCGAAAAGATAATAGTATTTGTACACAAATGTATGTTATATTCTTTATACACTTAACACTGAATCGTGAACTACGAATCTGGAATCAATTCAACAAAGTGATATTTTCTTATCATAGTTTATGTTAGGATTTTACCTCTGAAATGTTTGATCTCAATAATTTTCAAACAAATTAAAAACTACTAAAATTCATTTAGCACATTCAGAGTTTGTTGCTCTCATTTAGAATATTCAGAGCAACAAGCTCTGGATGTGCTAAATAAATTTAAGTACGTCTTAAGTAAAGACATTATGTGGCTCACATTTTTTTTAAATGCCACATAATTTGGAGTAAAATAAGAAAAACACCAAACCATACTTAACTTTTAACATTTTTAGGTTGCTGTTAAATAAGGATTTTTTAGACCTCATCAAAAGTTCTAGAGGGATTTCCGTTTCTTCCATGATTCATAATACATATACACGGTTAATTTTTAAGTATGTCTATTTTAAAATTTTTTAGATATATCTAAAAAGGAATGGGCGTGGGTTCCCTTTTCTAATCAAGTATGTTAAGTTTGAATATTTAAAAAATAGTTAAAATTATGAGTTTTGTTTATGTCTCAAAATTTTACTGATTTGTGGATTTAAAGCTTATTCCTAACTAACACGAGAGAGATTATCTTGTTTACGTAAATTATGAAAAGAATGAATGCGTCTACGCACGCGACTAAATGTTTAACAAACTATAAATGTTTAACTTTTAACTGCACATACATATAAAGTAACGTGGTCTGATAACCCCATTTCATTTTTAGATATACTTAAAAAATAAGGATATATGCAACAGAAAAATGTACATAGTTCTTTGTAACAAGACTCTATCATGATCTTATTAAAACATATTGTTGAATTCAAGAACATAGTCGATGATTCAATTAGTCAAATATGTTGTTTTATTGTGAAACTCTTGCAAAACACTACCAAACTCAAAATGTATCACGATTCCATATTACCCCTAATTAATGAACTGAATCAATAAGCTCCATTTACAACCGTAACATTCAATATTTAAACGCCAATCAAACGCCCGCACAGTGGGCCTAAAACAGTTGATTAGTCGCCCAGTGGTTACAAAATGACCAACAATCGGTACACAAGGAAATAAGTTACTTGAAACGTTAGGTGACCAATAAAATTGCTTTCTATATTGCAAGTCAATTCAATGAATGGACTTTGAGGTGAATGAACCATTTGTAATATGTCAAGGTTTAATCCACTTGTGTAATGAGCCTTCAAGGTGCCTTAATCGACCGCTGAATAAATGTTTGAAGGAAATGTACAATTTTACATACAAGACAGTGATCGTTTGGAACGACAAATACGTACGAGTGTATGAAATGCAGTCATTTTAGGTTTGTATTTTTTTGATAAAAACTATGAGATTTTACTGTGAAAGTTAATATATTACGTAATGTAACTATTCTTCTTCAACTTGGTTATAAATGTTTGCCCAAAATTTCGTTCCGCAGGCATAACAGAACTATCGTATTTGGTTCGTTCGTGGTATATTATATGAAGGTAGACACCATTTTTGGAGGTCAGATCTTTTTGGTAAGACAAGCAAAGAATGAAGGTTTTTTTCTGTCACATTTTAATTGTGATGTGTTGAAACAGTCAAAGTTAAAGATGAATGAACGTTTTTTCAATACCGATAGCGGAGATGACGTAAATAAGTGTAGACCACTCGACCCCGCAGATTGTTAATGCGCCTGGCGGCCATTTTTTGTTGTTTTTTTATTTTGTTTTCAATTGTTGAAAGAAATCAATCCATTTCAATAAAATCTTACACATAACTTCATCGTTTAGTATACAAACGAGAAATTTTGAATATCATTTAAAACGCAAAATTGTATTTAAAAAAAAAATGAAAAATGGTAGGTAATCTTGCATGAGCATGACTGACTCTTAATGGAATCTCCAAACTTTGGGAACCTCTGGCCTAAAATAGTCGATTACAATTCGCCGCTGTATGAGTGCGTGCGAAGACCATATTTATTATTTGTGCACTGGGGGAGGGGGGTTGTAGGATCAGCAGGGGTAATTAAACCGGGTCGCACGCGGCCCCTTTCCGACGCTGTTTCCTAGCGGTTGTTGCCACCTGTACCTTGAAATCATTATGCATTAATCTGAACTGACAAAGTTCTATAAAAAGGAAAAAATGCAGTTCACAGAGTTAGTTTATGTCAACAGTATAGGAAAATGTGGAGTTTGTTGAAGTTCACTATTAAAATTATTGTGCCGTTTAAATAATTATCCTTTTAATTGGCCCTGTTAATACTAACAGTTTTGACCTTTATGTTAAAAAGGTGGGTTAAAATTAAATACTCATTGATTTTAAGCTGAATAGTTTTGTAATCAATTACGTGTAACTAAGTAGGAATAAAATAACTCAGAAGCTTTATATTTTTCTGCAGTATTTTTATCAGTAATCGTTATCCGGTAGTTATTGTTATTTATAGCTTTGTTTTATTTAATGTGGACCTATTTTTCACAATAAAATTGATAATTTGTTAAGCTAATTAATTAAACTAAATTTAATCTAAGTCCACTAACATTGATATTTATTTTGATGGCCTAGCAAAATTAATCCTCACGTCTGGTTTCCACTATTATGTAATTTTTTTTAAATTCTTTATCATTATAGTTTTTTTTTGCGAAAAGTAGCCACTTCTACAATAAAACCTCCTTTAAACTAAACGACAGGCTAGGAAATATTGTTTAACCACAAAGCTTCTTCGGAGTGCACTACAGAGAGATAATTCACAATTTCGTCTTTAATTAGTGCTATTATTTTTTTCCAATGGCAATACGCTAGTGTGCAGACTACGCGCTCTTAAGTCTCCACCGAGCATTACACTACCAAACATGTTTAATTTATATATATATATTATAATGTCAGTGTAAACTTGTTGGTGATCTAATAAATAAAATAAAAATATATTTTCGTTCTGGATAAGTAAATAAATTTTTATTAAATTCAGATTTTTCGCATTCACAATGCTATTTTTATATTAAGATAAATAATATTAGGAAAAATTCTAGAAAGAATTGACTCTCCCAGCACCTCAGACGTCTGAGGTGCTACGGGTGAGTAAATTTTTTGAATAATAGCAACAATAACACGTGATTATTAAGACGGAAGAAACGCTAATTCCCGCGAGGTGAGCTTAGTGCTCAAACGGTGCGCCTGCGCATATAATACTGTATAATTTGCGCCCATAAAGGGCCGCCACGTGATGACAGCTCCAACGCGGTTTCCCGCCAAAATTACCAATTTTACGACCCGAAATTGCACATCGTCAAAACAATAAGTGAACATGATAGTTTAAGACTATTCTAAATTCAACTTTGCGTCGTTTTGACAAGAGTTGTTTTGTTTTGTATTGGATATTATGCGCAAGAGTCACGTTTGAGAGACAGTTGATTGATTGTCTGAGTTTCCGTCTGTCGGTCAGTAAACGACTTGGGGAAGGGAATATGGAAAGAAAGGGTGATATGAGCAGACTTTTTTATTTGTACTAATAAGCAGATGCAATTTAAAATTATTGATAATTCTTCTATGCCGAATGACACAGGTATCAAAATTGATGTGTGACAGTGTGGCTGCCAAAAGCAAAACATAGTAAGGTACAAAATGCTGTTATTCTCATAGCGCTACGTCGCCTAGAGTTTGAATTATTTTAAGAAGTTTAAACCTAGTAAGAAACAATATAGCATAATGTCTCCAAAAATATGTCATTATTAGACATGGGTGTTACGTGGTTCTACTACTTCTTAAGACAGAGCAAAATTGCATTTTTGCTTCTCCTGTAAATTTTTCCAATTGGGCTTACTGTGTTTTGGTTTTGAGTAGCCGAGCTGCACGTATAATTGCAGATTTTGAGTAGGCTATTTTATAAATAACATTATGAGCTTTTGTTTAGTTCCACTATAAAGTTAAACTAACTAATTGAGGTGAGAAATACTCTTCAATCAATATAATTGGAGCAGGACTCTACATTAAAATTTATCAGACGTCTTACTAGAGCTGCGAAATCAACTGACAATAAGAATTACTTTTGCATTTTTATAAAAAAAATGCATCAATTATAAACCATATTTTATGATTAAAATTATAGACTTATTCAGGATGCAAACATATATGGCCCCACTGCACTCAAATCTATAGTAAGTAGATAACGTTGCCCCTGCCAAGATCGCTACTGATTAAACCATGCCAATTAAACTGCATATAATATATTGAATATTAACTAGGTATCCGCCATTAATATATAAGATATCGCACCCACTTTAGGGTCGTTACAAAGGAGCCGCCATTTTGATCAGTCGGCTGACCCCACGGTAACCCCATCAACCGTCGCGAGTCATCGACCTTAACCCTAAACCCGCGGTACTCGCCGCGAGTTAGGCGCGTGTCGCATAAAGTCCTTACGTTACGCGCTATAATTTTTTTTTTCTTATTTTATCATTCGGTTTTTAAAAAGGCGGCCTGCATATTTATGGCAGCGATCACCGCTTACCTACGCGGCGGGGCGCGTATAAACCAACTGTTTTATACCGATCGAGATTTGAATGATCGTGTAGGTATTAGTGATTCCGAAACGAACACGAAATTTGATTCGGATGTTTATTATAAGTATGCAGATTGAGTAAATTTGCTACTTTATATTATTATGTTTTTGTTTCCTTGACTTATTTATCTATATCAAAATATTATATAGAGCGAGTTTTTTATGGTAATAGATTTATATGAGATGTAGCTTATATTCGATTCCATAACAAACCTGATTTTTATTCGGAGTAAGTTAAAAATATGCATTAAATCTAATATAAATAATTCTATCTAATGTTAATGGTGGAGTTTCGGCACCATAAAAATGGCTATAGATTTGGATATTCCCATGACGACGTAGAGAACTAGAGACCACCACCACTTGGTTGAAAGACACCTGAAAGCCGATGATCTGGATCCAGAACAAACGCTAAATCGTACCGAATGAAAGAAAAGGACAGAGAGGGCCGACATGGGAAGACCTGGGACCGAAGGTCTGGGAAGAAGAAGTAGATTTCAGAATAGAGTATTTAAAGTAGCCAAGGAGTTGAATGAGGTAATTCACTTAAAATCATAAATTACTGAAGTGGTGAAAATATTTTCTTTCATTTAAAAAATTGCTGGGTGTAGTGTTTGTATTTATGGAATAGACTAGCGACCACCCGCGACTTCGTCTGCGTGGAAAGTTTTTTTGCTATCCCTCGATAAAAAAAATTTTTTCGAGATAAAAGGTACACTATGTTCTACTCTGTACCTCTGACAACGTGTATGCAAAATTTCATGATGATCGGTCCAGTAGTTAAGACGTGAAGCCGTAACAAACAAACAAACGGACTTTCGCTTTTATAATATTAGTAAGGAAGTAAGGATTTTATATTTTGTCTCACACGTACTAGAGGGCAACACTGCTAACTGTCACTGTCACTTTGGAATGTGATGGCGGATGTTTATATTGGATGGACGCCGAGTAAAATACCAGAAGTACTGGTGGTTTCCTTGTGTACTCAAGTGCTGGTGGTGAAGTGTGCCCATCTTGATGCGAGGCTGAGCCTGAGCTTAGTTCACATTACAGAACTCCCGGTACGTACTTGTAGCGTATCTAAATAATATAAATATAAATATTTGACAACATCACATACATTGCTCCGATTCCAAAGAAAGTAGCTAAAACACTTGTGTTATGGAATTCAGAGACAACGGTGGTATCACAAAGACCCAGATTTGAGCCAATATAGAAAGCTTGTTTTCTAAAATGACCCCACCCGGGGATTGAACCTGGGACCTCAGAGATGGCGACACCTTGAAAACCGGTGTACAAAGCCACTCGACCAAGGAGGTCGTCAAACATATATGTAACATTGTGGTTTGTGTAAAATTAATATACTTACATAATGAAGCATATTTTATAAAGCTTTTGAATCAATGACACATAAACTGAAATGACATGAAATATTATTGCAGTTAAAATATAGAATTTAAAGAGATTAGAAGAATTAATCACGCATGACTCTCCTAACAATATCTCTAAAACTCTACTAATAATTTCCATTGTACTAAATAAAATTTCATCAGCTTAAATAAATGATTCATAAATAATTACAAAACCAGTCATAATTTACTTTGTTCTACCTATTTTTCAATTTTTCACCAATTTGCAGCAAAAAAAGATTATTTTATCATAAATAAATTAAAATTTTAAATCAATTTTCAATATTTCACTTAAAATTACACTAGCTTTAAGTAAAACAAATATAATTTATCACACATAAAGTATAATTTACCTATTATTTTCTTAAAGAAAAACAAAAATATATTCAAATTTTCATTGTTCTACTAAAATAACATTAGTTTTAAGCAAAAAATATATATAATGAATATTGTAAAATTCAGTCATCATTTTCATTGCTCTAACTGAATTTTCTAAAAACTTTATCAGTTTTCCGCGAAAGATTATCATTTCATTCTAAACAATGTAAAATTTAAAAACAATTTTACTGTTGTAACTAAACTTTCTAAAGTTTGTATTGGTTTTCAGCGAAAAATTACAATGTTAACTATAATAAAGTAGATATTCTTTTTAAATTTAAACTTATTTTTCGCTGAAAACTAATAAAAGATTTTGAAAATGTTGGGCAGAGCAATGTAAATTATCACTGAATTTAACGCAATTTAAAACTAATGTTATTTTCGGCAGAAAAGTGAGTCATATTTTTTTCCCTTCATATTGAAATAATAACTTTTCGCTGAAATATGATAAGAAATAGAAAAAACTATATGATTTCTGGCTGATATTTACGTTATTTGTTATAAAATAATATTTATATGTTAAAGAATTATATAAATTTAAGTCAAACAATGAAAATGTATTTAAAATTTAACTATACTTATGATGAAACGATATTATGGATTTTGACGCAGATCGTCACTTTCGCAAATGGTCATCGCGAAAAATTTGGTCACTTTCGCAAATGGTCACTTTCGCAAATGGTCATTTTCGCAAATGGTCATTTTCGCAAATCGTCACTTTCGCAAATGGTCACTTTCGCAAATGGTCACTTTAGTTATATTTTATGTATTATGGTTCAACATTGATTTATTAAAGAACACCCCCCATCTTGATGTCAATATGGTGGGTGTACCTTAATTTCAAAATATAATTTCGTTATAATGTAGGTACAGTTTTTTTAGATCCAGGTACTAAATAGTACATTTTAGGTACTTTGTTTGGTATTTGAGACAGGTCAATTCGACACGATAAACCAGCCATTTTGACTCTCATAATTCTAACAACCAAATAAGGTAATAATAAAAAACAAATATTTATCATCAATCAAATCTTTATTACGGTATGTAGTGGCACTATTATGCTTAGGTATACTACTTTTAGTATATATATTAGGAACAAAAACAATGATTTTTTTCAATTTTAATAAAATTAATAACCAACTTAACATAAATATTCAGTATTTAGTAAGATCAATATATATTAAACAGAGATTCAGCATGAATCGTTTAGGTATTTATAAAGTTGTAAAAAAATAATTTTACGCATTAATTTTGTTAATAAGAGTTTTTTGTATTTTTTGTGAAAAAGTAAATATCTTCTATGTCCACGGTATTATAATAATATTATAGTATATTCCTATATAATGTTATTTCTTATTTTACTAAATATTTTTACATTAATAAGTAGTATCTAAACATAATAGTGCCACTAGATACCGTATTAAGGATTTGATTGATGATAAATATTTGTTTTTATTATTACCTTATTTGGTTATTAGAATTTCCTTTAATGTACAGTAGAGAGCACATCAGACCATATTTTTATGCCAACATCACACTCGTCTGTACAAAGAATATACAAGGTGTTACAAAAATACCCCTAATGCCAAATATGGTATATAGGGACCATCAAACTGAACAACTTTTACTATGGGGCCAAAATTGAAATCGCATAAAAAAAACAGCTGATTTTTTTTTCGCGATTTTAAAGTTGGCCCCATAGTAAAAGTTGTTCAGTTTGATGGTCCCTATATACCATATTCGGCATTAAGGGTATTTTTGTAACACCTTGTATAGGAGAAAAAAAACGAAAAATATTGTGAATGACATTCTGCGAAAGTGACGTTATGCGAAAGTGACCATTTGCGAAAGTGACGATTTGCGAAAATGACATTCTGCGAAAGTGACCATTTGCGAAAGTGACCATTTGCGAAAGTGACCAAATTTTTCGCGATGACCATTTGCGAAAGTGACGATCTGCGTCAAAACCATTTTATGGCTGAAAATTGATGAAAATTTCAGGAAATTTAAGTCATCTCTGACAAATCTTTTGACGTTATTTATGATAAAATAAAAAAGACGTTATTTATGATAAAAAAAGTAATAATCATAACTGAGTTTTAAAAAAATCCTAATAATTTACTTAATTTTTTTATTTCTTTTTAGTAAAAAAATATTATTTATTCATTATTAATCAAAATATTGATGTTTTTGTCATTTTTAGAACGTGTTCTATTTTTTATCAAAATATTTTTAAGTTACGTTTGAATGAAAATTTTTTTCAGATACCTAGTATGTAAGTTGTGTTTCCGAATACCTACCTATAAACTTAGTGTTTTTAATACTCTTTAAAAAAATTACTGTATGAAAGTAATAATTAAATCAAGTTTCATTGCTTACGTTTAAGAAGTTTGACCTCGAAATG
Source organism: Catoptria pinella (assembly GCA_963556745.1). Classification (NCBI taxonomy): domain Eukaryota; kingdom Metazoa; phylum Arthropoda; class Insecta; order Lepidoptera; family Crambidae; genus Catoptria; species Catoptria pinella. Next base: position 749,289 of record OY750762.1, read on the forward strand.
GTCAACATTTCGGTAAATGGTGACGATTTTAAAATATCAAACTAAACACCATGTTACCTTAACTGTTAAGAGCGCGTAGTCTGCACACTAGCGCCGCCATTGAAAAAAAATATAGTTTTTAAATGAAGATGAAATTGTGAGTTATATCTCTGTAGTGCCTCCGAAGAAGCTTTTTATCGCTTAATATTTTCTAGCCTGTCGTTTAATTTAATGGAGTTTTTTTGCGAAAAGTGGCCACTTTTCCACATTTTTCCACACAGAGATTTAATTCACAATTTCGTTTTTTAAAGCACTATGTTTTTTTTTCCAATGGCGGCGCTAGTGTGCAGACTACGCGCTCTTAACACATCCACATTCTTGCTTCATAAGCTAACTTGAATGAGTAAGTATAAAATTATTATTGGATAAATAAACACGTTTTACGATTTTTCGATTGGCGATCGTAAAACATATCGGTGTATTTGAATTCAAAATTGCTACTTATGCGGTTTCTCAATTTTTAATTTGATATTACAATCGGATTTACTTAAGTGTTAATAAAGGTATTTTTTTTATATGAATTACAACATTTTTCCATACTATGATAAGTACCAATTAGGAAATTCAAATATTTATTGCTTTCTAAAACGCTCCGGTAATGATCATTTGCGATTTTCAATTTTTGCGGAATTGACGTTTATTGACGCGAAAATTGATCGTTTAAATGTGCAATTGAATGTGCGATTGTCAATTCCTCCAACAATGGCATTGACGGAAAAATTGACAATCGCAATTGATCGTTACTGGGTGCCTTCACATGTAAAAAAAAGTAGCGTTGTTTATACTGAGTCCCATTTTACGGTCAAAAAATTTTTTTAGATTAATTCACTGCTAGAATAAAAAAACATCAGCCTGTAATTTCGGCGAAACAAAAAAACTTCCAGAAAACAAAAACAAATCAATCACTCTCAAAATCGTGTGCAGTCGTCATTAAAGCCAGCCAATAGACGGAGCGAGCGCTTCAAAAGAAAAAAAGCGCTCTAAACACCGAACGCACTATTCGTTTCTGTGGAATACGCAAAACGGAACGTAGGTACTCGCAATAGTCGAAACGAAAGTGAGTTACGCGGGAAAAAAGGTAAAAAGCGGGAGGTGCGGTGGGCGGGGGGCGGGGCCAGTGACGCCGCCCCGCGCGCGAGCGGGACGGAGACAGTGCACGCCGCTGCAAGGTCACGACACTCGCCGGCTGCTAGAGGCCGATCTGTTTTGACTTTGCACTTTCAGGTTTTTGCAACTCTGTTTTTACTGTTTGATGGCGTTCATTGATTTTTTTGGAGGGTGCCTTTTTTTACTTTTCGCATTGTTGTTGCAGTTGCTCTACATAGTTAAGATAAAATTGTTAAGTTTATCAACATTGATAAAAAAAATAATTAGTTGACAACAAAAACTTTTTCTAAAAGTCAAACGATACCTGGAACTTGTCGATGACTTATAAGAGCTACGGCAAAGTAATATTTTTTAAGTAAAATGCATCTTTATCGTTGAGTTTTTTGTTAACAGTTATTCCAAGAATAAAATGCCAAGTCTTAATATAAAACTCCCAAGAAATTAATCTCATTAAATCGCATATCGAAACCGCAAAGACAAATGCATCGCATTGCGAAAAAACGAATGCGTCTTATCACGGTTGGACGTTTGATTGAGTGCTTGTAGTTCGTGACGGCGCCGCATGGCGCTGGCGTCGCGCGGCCGCCGCTCGGCGCGTCATTCCGGCCGCGGCGCGCGACTACATCGCACCGCGCCCGTACTCCGCGCCACCCCGCGACGCGCGACTCTACACACAGTTCACGATATCCACGTGCAGTGCCAAAAGTGTCCTGTTAAACTTGTGCCAGTTCTTAAGTGAAGTGAACACATTATTTAGTACTTAAATAGTGCAATACGTATCAAAAAAGTTTGAACCATCATGACCCATCTGTTCAAATACGGCTGATTTGTTTAAGTTTCCTATTGATGGATTGGAAAGAGGTTCAACGACATATGTACCGTGTTTGATGTGTTAAGGAATTCGTCTCACGTATGCAGAAAACAAATAGAAGTTTTGAAAACAAAGGATATCCGAGAAGCTTCGAAGTGGCATTGCTTGCTTAGGTGCTCGGTGACAGGTGGAATCGAGTTTTCACGGTCTGTCAAGATAGAGAACACTCGTCGGATAAGGTGAGCACGATTTGGGAGGGTTAGTTAATAGTTATGCGTGACAAACAATAGGACAGAGCAGTTTGTTTAGTATTTTAAGTTTAATGGTCTTTTCGTCATGGAAATTTACGTTTTCTGAAGTCGTCTGCATGTTTTATGGTGCATTTTGTGTGTAGAATGTGAAGAGAGGTGGTTCATGAAGTGTTTACAAGTAGACGGTGCGTGTTGAGCTTGGGAAAACTTTGAAAACGTCCACTGAATTCAGTGAGGATGCGGCGTCGGCGCGCGCCGGTTCTGTGTGCGGCGCTTCGTGAAAATTGAACAAAAGTTTCATATTTCAACGATGTTATAGTGTTGTAAAGGATAAACATTACTCAGTGATACATATTTATTGTAAAATTATCAACTCATTTGAGGACTGGCTCTTCAAAACATAACCTCTATATAACAAATTAATTCAATTCAAGATTTATTCGTGAATTTGAGACATTAACTTGTCATTGTGTTATAAAAGAAAAATGTTCTAACAGGTACGACTATGCACGTTATTTAATCAACAATTAATTTACATACATTAATTATTGTAACTAGTTACCTATATTAATGAACTACCAGGTGTTTTAACTAACAAACTGTTCTAGACACATACAAACAAAAGATTAATGCAGTAGTTTGGTTTAAATAGCATTATTTTGCCTAATTAGTTGTAACAAATGTATTAATAAATACAACATTTACTACAATCTGTAGAAAGAAAAAATGTTTTGCTAAAAAAAAATCAAAACCATTTTTCGATTTCGCATTAGAAACTTTTTCAACGGAGGCGCCGCCATCCGCCATCTTTAGTTGAGTAAAGCATTGCATACACGCTGCAGGGCCGCGGGACGTGTGCGGTCGGCCGGGGGGCGGGGCGAGCTAGACAGGGACGGCGCATAAACAACCGCGTAGACATTTTGAAAATCGAATACTTTCGCGATTCTATTACTGCCTTTATATACTCTGCAATTGATTCGCGGGTCAGTGACCTCGAGTAATAATTAGAATGAATCTTACTTTAATTACAGGTACATTACACACAGCATTCTAATAATGTGCAACCCATAAAAAAGCTGTCTACTCACAAAAATGCAAAACAAAAAAATATAAGATTTTGAAATCAAAATTAAATTAAAATGGGGTATCTAATCTAATTTGTTAAAATAAGTCATGTTTATAATTAGGTAAAAAAAATACAATTACTTACAGCATATAATAAATTATTAAAACTATAAATACAGTGGCTCTATAGAGCTGTTGTAGACCTCGCGTTTGTGACATTTTGGAACATTTTTCGATAAACTAAATGGTCAAAAAGAATCTAATTACAGAATCTGCTCACAAAATTTCACGAGAATCGATAAAGAAATGAAGAACAGACGGACGGTAAACAATAAGTTTATAAAGTTCTAAATTACTTTTGAAATAGAAATTGATAAAATATAAACAACAAACTGCATGCTACCTATATACATACAGTTACATAATACTACATTATTACATTTTAACAGTTACAATTATTTGTTACTAACTCATTTTAAATAGGTTAATCAATTAAGATAATAATATCTTGTTTTGTTAATAATATATTTATGACATAATATTGAATAGAAAAGTAGAGTTGTTATTTAATGTGTCCAAAGGGTGCACCGTGAACCCACGAGCGTCACCAAACAAGAAAAAAAAAATATTTTTTTAATCCAAAAATTTACTATATCCGTACTTACCACCTTTTATGGATTAATTTCATTAAATAATAATATATAAATAAATATTTGACAACATCACATACATTGCTCCGATTCCAAAGTAAGTAGCTAAAGCACTTGTGTTATGGAAATCAGAGACAACGGTGGTATCACAAACACCCAGACCTGAGCCAATATAGAAAAGTTAGTTTTCTAAATTGACCCAACCGGGAATCGAACCCGGGACCTCAGAGATGGCGACACCTTGAAAACCGGTGCACAATGCCACTCGACCACGAAGGTCGTGATCATTCATTAATCGTTTAAAATATTAATCTGTTATATGAATTATATTGATTAAATTCAATAAATAAAAAAATCTCTATGACAAAGTTTGACTCTCCTTTAATGCTTTTGAACTCATATCTATGAGAGCCTCCTTTCTGTAACATTTTCATTAAAAAAATTGTAACAAAATATATTCAAAATTGATTCTTCTTCAATAAATTAAAGAGAAAACATTCAACATTCACTCAATTATGGAAAATTTCCATGCTTCTAGCTAGCATTAGCAACGTTGGGGCGAGTTACCCCTATATTGCCAAACTATAATCCAATCTTTATTTAAATTTCTTGAAAATTTGTTGTAAGTTTTTAATTTTAATAACAGTACCATTTTATTCAACTCTAAAACGGATATATTAAAGTTAGATATGGATCAAAACTGATATTGTTTTTCACTTTTATTTGCTAAAAGAAAGAAATTGACAGCAATTGACGACCTCCGTATTCGAGTGGCTTTGTACACCGGTTTTCAAGTCGTCGCCATCTCTGAGGTCCCGGGTTCGATCCCCGGTGGGGTCAATTTTAAAAATTAACTTTTCGATATTGGCTCAGGTCTGGGTGTTTGTGATACCACCGTTGTCTCTGATTTTCCATAACACAAGTGCTTTAGCTACTTACTTTGGAATCGGAGCAAAGTATGTGATGTTATAAAAAAAAAATTGTCACTTTTATTTGTTGAAAGAAAGACATTGACAGCATTAGTTTTGACCCATCAAGGCCCGGAAAATGAGACAGTAGATATTCCATTGTTGGCCGGCTGCATTCGGCCGTTCGGGCGTTAATGAATCAAGATTACACCTTAGAATAATAACAACCTAGAACGATAGTTCCCTACAAAGCGCACTCTCAAAAATGAGACAAAAAATTAAGCCAAAATGGCTTAGTTTTCAGATTTTTATCCTTCATACGTTACCTAATCATACCTATAAGAACGAAATAGTTTCAATTACCCTACCTTTAGGGGATTAGTTACTATTTTATTGGATTTTAGTTACTATTAGGTAATTTATGAAAGGTTATCTCAAAACTAAGCCATTTTGGCTCAGTATTTTTTGCCTCACTTTACATACAAGGACTCGGTTTCTAGGTGTTATTGTTGTAAGGATTTCACAATCATATGTAATACTACGTGGTTACGTTCTGAACAAACTTTACGATGGAAAATATTTATTATTAATTATGCACTAGTGGACCCTGTGAACTTCTTATCACCTATAATGCTAAATAATATACTAGAAAAAATAGGACTCGCACCAGATCATGTTCTGCTGCTCTAGTGACTCGGTAGCTCAGCGGTCAGATCATTGGACCGGATATCCAAAGGTCGCGGGTTCGATTCCCGTCCGAGAACATGATCTGGTGCGAGTCCTATTTTTTCTAGTATATTATTTAGTATTATATAAAAATAGCATTGTGAATGCTTAAATCTCAAAAATTTTAAAAGTTCTTATCACCTGCTATTTATATGAATTAATTTCATTTCATTGTCGCAATGAAATATACGTGATTTTTAAAAGTTATACAATATACCCAACTTTTTCAATAATTTATACTCAGTTATAATTTCTCTTAAATAATAACTGCAGCCCCATAGACTCTAGAATCTCTAGATAAATATACAATAAAATACTCGCTGTTTTAATTCGTAAAATTAAGTTATTACCACCGACCACAAAACAACAAAATTAATGAAAAAAAACACATGTTACTTACACACATACCATAACTTTTTACCATGAACACCACAACAATAGAAAAATAAGCTAATTAAAATTTCTAAAGTCCTTGTTTTTATGCTGTAATTGTAATGTTGGTTTAACATAATAAATTCATCAGCCTAAGAAAATACACGGTAATCCAATATTTTAACAAATACGACCTTACCACAAAAGATTTTAAAACACTGTGCAACAAGTGTTTAACTTAGACAGTGTTAAATGTGATGCTGTCACTTTTTTGACAATATGATTTGAAAGAGACGTCATCACATTTAAACAGTGTCTAAATTAAACAGTGTTTTAAAATCTTTAGTAGTAACGCCGATAAAGTTTAAATAGGTGTTCGTCATCAAAACATGCAAAATCGACGCGTGACTGATAAAATGACAGAAACTGGCAATTAACCGACAAGATGGCTGCCGCCCGCGCTCGCGCAGCCGTGTCAATACCGCCACAAATCATCCGCCATATTTATTTTGACTACACTAATATATTTATTACCGAACACATCCATAGACTCTACCAACTGGTTTCTTATCTCCACTTTATAATTGGCGCGGTTTAATTGTTAATTTCAGTGTCTAGTTTAAATTTACAGACGACTAAAATATTGTTACACCTGTCGACTATTAATAGATAGCTGCGACCAAAGTTGTTGTTAAAACTAAAATATTTTACGTCGATGAAAAATAAAATGGACCTAAAATTATCTGACCGTTAATTATTTTAAGAAAAGGTAACTAGTCGAGAATTTTATAGCGAACATATTAATTAGGTTTATCGAAAACTTAAAAAAATAAGGAAATTACTAAATACTTGAGCTGTTTTTCCTTTTTTCACGTTCTTTGCGATTTTAAATAATGAAGTTAGTCATTTACTTATTTAATTATTGCCATTAAATTATTTTTATTTTTCAAAATAAAACCAGTTGCCCAATCGCGCTAATTTTGAACCATAAAATCAAAGTTACCGTTTCAGTTTCGTTTACAGAAAAATACTCGCTTTAGTTTGTCCAAATTGTTGAAAGCTGTACCTAGGGAGCCTAAGATACAAAATTTGGACAATTTAAATGAGAATTTTTAAGCTAAACTAAAGGTTTTTAGGTAAATATAACCTAAATGACAACCTAACGGTTTTAGTCTTTAACCGACTTCAAAAAAAGGAGGAGGTTATCAAGTCGACGGTATGTTTTTGTTTTAACATAATATCGTAATATTCGTAATAGTTTTAATACTCGGAAAATTCAATGACAACATATTGAAATTGATGTAAAAATTATGTATGGTTTGAAATTCTTTTCAACATAATTGTTGTTTTGGAGTAGAGTCCAAAATCTATAACAAAATAAAGCAAATTTTGGGCTCCGTTAAAAATTTTACCCAAAATGTTCAATACTTTTAAGTTTTCGTAACAAAAATTTGTTTTGGTGGCTATTCAAAAAAGTTACAGGAAACCAAATATATATTTCAACAGTTTTTTTCCTTTGTTCTTTTTTGTAACAGTAAATACTTAATAGATAGAACAAATCTTTAATTATCAGTATTTTTTAGTGGCCAGAAGCAAATCAGAAATACTGGTATCAACAATTAATTTTTAATTTGAGATGAAAAATAAATACTGTGTTTACTTATATTTATTTCAATCTACACTGTTTTTTTATGTTGCGGTATGATGAGTCCTTAAGAATTAAAATCTATATAAATACTTGTTCAGAAGGTACCTACTTACTGTTTTGAAAAAGTACCTAAGTTCCAGGACCCAAACAACATAAGCTTATTATTTACATAAGTAGATCTAGCTCTTACGATCGATGTAAGTACTTGTGGCTTAATTGTGCATTTTAATTATCTTACTTATTTGTGTGAATCAATAAATGGTTTTTCTGTTTTATATTTATAATAGTAAAACTTTTGATTCACCTGTGAATATAAAATATAATAAAGAAATTATCGAACAATTTAAACAAAATTACTAATTTTTTCGATTAAAAATAAGTTTTCAAGCATATTATATTTTCAAGATATTTTATTGAACTTAAAAAAACTTAAGTAAGTACCTATACATAATGTTTATCTGAACAATGTTCGCACACCAATGTTTTAGTCTGAATCTTTTAAATATTTAAAAAGATCATATTATTTGATTTCAAGACTGAATGAAGATAAATCACGGAAAGTCTAAAGTTTCATTTAAAACGGAAGACATAATAATAAGTAGTAGTTTCTTGAAATGAAGAAATACTTTTTTGTTGTTGTGGTAAAATGGGGTAAGTATAGAACTACTTACAAGTAAGTATATAATGTACAATTTTTTTTCCTTTGATTCCTGTTTGTTTTTTTTTTTTTTTTTTTTCTTAATTGCAATATAGATAGTTCATAATTTTGTCATTTTAATAATTTTGTTTAAAGGAGACCCTCCTTCCTCAAGTTTTCAAGAAACTCATAGATAATCATAATTTTAGCATTATTGTCAAGATTTCGTTTGATAAAGACTACTCCAATATCTAGACACTAGCTTTACGTAGCACTAGCACAATGATAAGAGCCAAGAAATGTCTGTCTGTCTGTATCTTTCAGGAAATGTTCCTCTCCCTTCAGCCGCCATTTTGACGTCAAAAATATCAATCAACCAAATAAACTTTTATCATAAATTGGTTTCAAGCAAGTTTTGTTACGCAAAAAATCTAAGTAAGTACCTATAATATTTTGTGTACTGCAAATTAAAAAAAAGCACACTAGATGTCATCAACTGTAGCCATGAAATAAGGAAAGAACTGGAAAATTTAAATACGGTAGGTACTGAATTCCAGAGAAAGGCGTTTTTTGTTTTTTTACGGTGAATATCGCACCAGAATTTCGCAAACAAATGAGTCAAACTGTGACAGTTGTTAGAATTCCACCTACCTCATTGTTTTATTTGCAAAGATTTACAACTGGGTCGACTCGAAAACCACATAACTTTTGTTCCTATCCGAGAAGGTGACAAAAAAAAACAAAAGCATCCAAAAAGTCCGACTTAAAACTCTTCTTGTTTATGGTAATATGGCCGAGCGTCACGTTCATGTATCTATCAAGAATCTGATTTAACTTTTTGTGATCCGCTCTGACATTTAGAGAAATACCAAATTTATCTAAATGCCCTGGGTCATGTCGGAGTCTGAGCAGTGTCCGTCACAGGCCATTTACATAAATACAACATTAAAGCTGAGTTAATTGACACATTTCACGATTTATACGCTAACTTAAGGAGAGGTGAAATCATTCGGAATTTTAGTCGATATCGCTTGTTACTTAGGGAACTTGTTTATTTTTCTCTAATGACAAAATTTGTGACCTGTCAAAATGTGGACGGTATAATTGGATACTTTAAAAATTAATTAATTCGATGAACTAACCAGAAGATGCACTGTACCTATTTTGATGAATTTCCTCGATAAATTCGTAGATGATAATATTTTATTTATTATCAGTTGATAATAATCGTACAATATCAAAAACAATTTAGCTAGTGACGTTATTTAGGAAAAACAATTTAGCAGCTGTTCAAACTTTGCGTATGTAACGTAACATACTGTCTGTCATCCTTCGTACAAATAAAAAAACAAATGCAACATGATCAGAGCTATCGTAAAAATAAATTAATCTGTTCAAATCAAGGCTGAACGCATTCGATTCCTTGTACCTCCAATAACCACTTTGATCACTCAACAGCATTCATTGAGAAAAATTGGATCAATGCTGGCGTAATCCTAAAATATGATTACAAACTGTACGAATTAGTTTAATAAATTACGGAAAATAAAAAGAAACGTCGTCAATATGGCAACACCGGCCGCGCCATTGGTGGCGGGAAAAGAAAAATATGGCGGCCAATTTGAATCTACGCTTATCCGAGCGATCTCCATTCAAAATAATGCCTTAGCGGTTGATGTTAAGAAGGTAGGTTATTGCTTATGATCGGAACAGTTATTTTTGTGATACGACTTTGATCTCGATGAATCGTAAATCCGTAGGATAATGTTTATCGGATCGCATCATCTGTTTAAGAATGGCAAGTATATGTTTGTTTTCTATCATTCGCTGGCCAAATGTTGTTCGATTCGGATAGTTAGCGTTGTTTTGACAATCTCAATCGCGCATGCGCGGCAATAATGCTGTCTTCACTTCATGAGCGCGCGGGTAGGCTAAATTAGATCATTTCAAAAGGTACAGTCAACACAGTAGCAAACTTAACACTATTGCGGAACAAAGTAAAAGTTGTTTTATCGGATTGTTGTGTCTTATAGTCCAATATAAATAAAAATACTTCTTAGTCCATCATTTATATTTTTTCATTCAAACCAGCGGATGAGAAACGAATTAATCCCTCCCTTTTATTACTGTTCTTTTTTATAAAAAAAACACAATGGCCGATATCATCAATAGGAACAATTTTAATTTTTTCCCCTCCCGCCAGCGCAAAACTCCGACAAGGCGGTACATCGCGCCGGGACTAAATCAATATGATATGACAGTTACGGTCAATTTATGGCCCTCGGTTAATTACAAACGGGTGCGGCGGGGAGGGCGGGGGGCAACTCTAATGACTTGTAAAGATGCTAGCGTTACGTGTTTCGTACGATCTGATATTAAAGTATCGAGTGACGCTATATATTTTTTTGCAATAATCCGCATGGAAATTCAATTACATCGCTTCATCAATGTTATGCTTATCAGCTCTTTTTGACGGTGACGACGAGATGACAACCTCCGTGGTCGAGTGGCTTTTTACACCGGTTTTCAAGGTGTACCCATCTCTGAGGTCCCGGGTTCGATCCCCGGTTGGGTCAATTTAGAAAACGAACTTTTCTATATTGGCTCAGGTCTGGGTGTTTGTGATACCACCGTTGTCTCCGATTTTCATAACACAAGTGCTTTAGCTTTTACTTTGGAATCGGAGCAAAGTATGTGATGTTGTCAAATATTTATTATTTATTTATTTATTATATTTTTTAACAATAAAGTTTTACAATATAAGTTAAAGAATTGATTTTAATAAATTCTAATGGACATTCTTAGTTTGAGCTTGGACTTTATAATATTGTGTAGTAAGTAATAGTACTTAAGTAAGTAAAATTTTTTTAGTGTTTACTTATTAAGCACTGAGAAAAAACAATCCAAAACATTAGTTGTAGTGATATTATCAATAAAACTAACGCGTCCGGACTGCAATCGCCAATTCTTCGGCGTCAATTTAGAAACTCAATTTGCAACAATACAATCAATTTCGGCTTCTGCCATGAACACCTTGCCGAAGGAAATTGGACCTAATTACGTGGAGTTACGCTGCGTGCTCGCGTCACCTGTCAATCAATCATGGCGTGTGCAAATCAAGTGAATGAGTGTCGGCATCGAATGCGACCGTGAGTGAGTAGTCTAACTTAATTTATTTTCGAACGATTCATTTTTTGAAATATGCGGAGTTATTTAAAATTAAATTATGAACAAGCCTAAACTACCTAAACCAGAAGTGGGATTGGCTCCATTACATTAGTCAATAGTCAAAATTTCTTTATTAAAATAAACTTAATAATTAAGCACTTTTGAATCGTCTATATTTTCGAACTTCGTTCTAAACTTTTTTACATTATAGTAGGTACTGTTGGTGGTTATACACCCTTTAAAAATTAACCCCTTCAAAAATTAAATGGGGTTATCAGACCACGTTACTAGATATGTATGTGCAGTTTTTTTAAAATATTAGACAACGTCACAAACTTTGCTCTGATCCCAAAGTAAACAGCTAAAGCATTTGTGTTATGGAAATCAGAGACAACGGTGGTAAATACACACACCCAGACCTGAGTAGAATATAAAAAAATAGTTTTCTAAAGCGCCCCGGCCGGGGATCGAAGCCAGGACCTCAGAGATGGCGACACCTTAAAAGCCGGCGTACAAACCACTCGACCACGGAGGTCGTCAAAAATTATTAGTCTGAAAATATCGGAAAAAATCTTGATCAATCGGCAAACTCACAAAGATAGCAGGACGCATGCTTAGGCGCATTTACTCTTTTCATGGTTTACGTAAACAAGATGGTCTCTTTTGATTACGCGCGTGTAAGCCCTGTAAATCTATGAATGAGCTCTAAATCCAGAAATCAGTAAAAGGGGATACAAATAATCCTAAATATCATGACTAATTATTCAATATTTAATCTTTTAACTGCTCCTTAATTAGAATAAGGAAGAGATACGCCTATTACTTTTTAGATATATAATAAAAAATTAACCGTGTATACATATAGGCTAAATTTAAATTGACATGAAATTTTGAAGTAGTAATTTGAAACGTTATCAACTTCAATGATAATGGGTTATTTACATGGGTCGACTTTAGTCACCTGTGACGGTCGACTTTAGTCACCTAGCCAGTCGCTTGTAAATTAAATCACATGTGACACAATTGAAATTTACACAGTCGATTTTGCCATGCGGCAAAAGTCGTGTTCGTGGATGTAGTCACTCGTGTAAATAGGTACCACATAATGTGGTATTTACACGAGTCCACTTGGCAGGGGACTTGGCAGGCGATTTTAGTCAATTATCGCTTTTTATCGACAATCGCTTGTAAAATCGTATCGCAAATCTAATTTGAATGAGTCGACCCGTGTAAATACCTCCTTAGGCACCTTGCTCTGAAACATTTTTTTACTTTTTTAATGTCACGCATGAATTAAAAACTGATTTTCAACGTTACTTCTACGTTAGTATACACGAAACTGTTAAAAAGCATTTACAAAAACAAACAAAATTTCCTCATTTTCCTTTAAAAAAAATCCCCCTTAAATTGCAATTTTATTATCATTTAAAAATACACAGCATCGACAAAACGTAATTAAAAGAGATCAATTGAACAGTACTAATCACTTGAACAATCAAATCGATCGATTCTAACTCCTAATCGATTACGATAAGATCGCGCCGGCCGCACGCGGGAGACAATCGTGTGTTTTTTAAATATGCAACGTAATTATATCCAATCAGTCGGCTGTCCGTCCGTCAATCTGTCAATCCGTCAATCTGATGGACGTTGGCATTGATGTGATCTAGATCATTAATCGACGACTCGCAAAAAACAGGCCAAGCACTTGTATGGTCGTAGTGTTATTCAATTACTTAGCGATAATTAGAAATGTTTTATACTAAAGGACTCATTTACAAGGTGATTTTTTTAAATTACACTGGTTTATTGGTATCTTGGCACAAGAAACACGTGGTTGAATATCTTTTATTTTAAAATTTTCAAAAATTGTTTTAAACCATAACTAAAATATCCTTTCTGTGCCATAACTAATTATTTGTCTTAAGACTTCAGTTGCAACGGTGCCTACCACAAAAAGACATACATGTACGTCATAGGTTTATAAAAATCTAAGAGTTATTTATTTTAAATGAAATTGAAAAACGAATCGTTTACTAGAATCATTCACCAAGAAAAAATATAAAAAAGTGTTGCTCTATCGACAGGTGCGATTGTCTGGCTGTCTGCCGCGGATCCCACGAAACAGCCGCTTACCAAGCTTAAGAAAATGATTTATGACAGTTTTTTCTAAGATATATCTATATAATGGTTTCCTGTTTCGTTAACTAAGATCGTTGATTTATTTCATAGGATTTTATTCCATTTGATATGAGTACCTACCTGCTTTATTGAATTTGAAAAAAAAAATTGTTTTTAACTGATTTTGTCCAAAATGTTTTTAACTCAAACAAGAAGGAAAATTACGGCATTCCAGGCAGTTTAAAAACAGAATGTCGTCACAGATTCAAAATGAGTTTGAACATCGAATCCGCGGAGTTTTCCCGCGTCAGCCGCAACAATGGCGGACGCGCGTCAAACGCAACGTCCGTGGCTAATAAAGTAGCGCGGGTTTGACGCCCGACGCATGGCGACGTGCAAATTAACTATTTTACATGAACGCTGGTTCAATGGCATTACCATTGGTTCGAACAAAAAAATATTTTTCAGGAATTTGTTTTCAAGTTCCTTGTCAGATGCCAAAAAGAAAAATTAACAGTTTGAAATTCTTAGAAAACGAAAGCTAACTCCTTTATTTAAGTAATCTATCGGTCATTAAAGTAGAGGCTTCGTTAAATTCTTGAAGATTTTGCATTATGAAAGAAAGAAGAAGAGAAAGAAAAACGATTGATTATAGGATTATCGATCGTGACTGTAAAGATTTCAGTGTAAATCAATTCACTGCATTGCATAACATGGTCCAGAACACAATAAAGCTACAACCAATTCTAACAGAAAACCGTTGGTAATAGTTGCATATCACGTGGCGTTGTTGGTATTCAAATAATATCAGCTGTCAATCAACATGAACATGGCGGGAAACAAGGGCGGCTTCCTGTTTTCACACATCCAATCTGGCGGGAAAAGTACCTACCATTATTCTAAACGCTACCTACGGTACAATAGTTTGAAATAAAATAAATGCTTATAAATGTTAAACTGGTGAAATAGTTGTATTTAAGTACTTCATTTTTCTTTCACATGGATATATTATAATGCAAGCGCGATTTGAACTTTATTTATGTCAATGTTTTGTACATTTTTTTTAACCAAAAGCTATAGGACCTCATAATCTGTCTTAAAAATTTCGATAAGAAATCTTAAAATTGACGATAAGAAATCCGATGATCGAATTTTGTTTTCTTTGTTCTGTACTATCAGCCAAAAAATCTGAAACATCTCTTGCTAGATATATAAAAACTGAAGAAATTTTCATACTCTTAAATTAACAGAACTGTAAACAAGTTTGCAAGCAAGAATTCATCGTATCGTAGCAACTTGTGTAATTTTACCCGTCGCACGTTCAATACTATTATATATTTGTGTCGTCGCGTCAGATCGCCTCCTTCAATGACCTTTGGGACAAGAAAGCTGTGTGAGAGAGCTGAAGCGCTGATGCACCGACCAGATTGTGCGAAATTCTCTAGTCTAGTAATGTACTGGCGAGTTAGGATTAGTTTGTGTGCGAATGAATCATTAATGATGTGAAATTGTGAATGAATTTGATAACATTATTACAAAAAATAAAAGTACAATTTAATAAAAAACACGCGAAATAAATATTTAAATGACACCGAAAAGAAATCGATACAGCGCAAACTCCTTATTCAATCATAGGGAAGGCTAGTGATGCGGAATTCGCGGTTTGTTACACAACGACGCTGACGCTGATCCATAAATGCCAAGATTGAGAGAAACACTAATTTTCGCGTGATTAATAACTTCAAATTTAAAAATTATATGACTGTTTCATCTTAATCAATTGTCAAAATATCTGGAAAGATATTTCAATTGAATGTCGAGGTAATTCCTTACACTGATGAAATAACGCTGGCTTGCAGCGTAAGAGTGGGATATACTAGACGAAATTCGACGATGCCATTAGTGACTCGGTAGCTCAGCGGTAAGAGCATTGGACCGGACATCCAAAGGTCGCGGGTTCGATTCCCGTCCAAGAATATGATATGATGCGAGTCATATTTTTTCTAGTATACTAGGTGTTACAAAAGTACCCCTAATGCCGAATATGGTAAATAGGGACCATCAAACTGAACAACTTTTACTATGGGACCAACTATGACATCGCGAAAAAAAAATCAGCTGTTTTATACATTTTGATATTTTCGTAATTAATTTTTGTATGAAACAGCTGATTTTTTTTTTCGCGTTTTCAAAGTTGGTATCAAAAGTTGTTCAGTTTGATGGTCCCTATATACCATATTCGGCATTAGGGGTACTTTTGTAACACCTTGTATTATATTTAGCTGATAATGTTATAGAGATTCCATTTTTAAATTGAACGAGAAGTTTTATGCACAATCTGTGAAACAGTGCCCTAATTTGGATCTAGATCCACGTAGATCACTTTGATCTTTTACAGACATGATTTTAATTTAAGTACATACAAGTTAGCGAAAGTTAAGTGAATAATATTAAAAGAAACAGTTTGGATTTTATCGTTTTTATAAATAGAGGATATTAAAAATCTGTCTTTAAAAATAGTATACCTACTTATAACCAATCAATAAAATTAGTTGCATTTTAAAATAACATCATATTTTTCTACTCACCCTGTTTTACACAAGAGTACATTAAGGCACTGTTCTGTCTTCACCGAGTTGCTTCAACTTTCAATTCACTTTGCGTCAGACGCAAGCAATATTGCCACCAAACCGTGCGCTTTCCCTTTCAATTTTCTGCTATACAAAGAAGGACACCCATATCTGACCTGTCAAAATGTTGATTTTATAAATTATCGTATACAAGGTGTTACAAAAATACCCTTAATGCCGAATATGGTATATAGGGACCATCAAACTAAACAACTTTTACTATGAACCAACTCTGAAATCGCGAAAAAAAATCAGCTGTTTCATACAAAAATTAAAATCGTAAATGTCAAAATGTATGAAACAGCTGATTTCTTTTTCGCGATTTCAGAGTTGATCCCATAGTAAAAGTTGATCAGTTTGATTTTTTGTAACACCTTGTAAAGAGAAGTAATGTAGCTAATAAAATTGCATTTAATTGTTAATTATAGATTGCTAACTAAAATAAAAATCGGCAGTACAGAAATATAAATATTTTATCAGATTGCTATATTACAAACTAGAACATTTTGATTTTAACATTACATATTTATTTGATTGCCAAATTAAAATCCAATACAAGTACTTACTGTTTAGTGTTCTACGGTCTTAGCAACTATTCAAATATAATTTATTTCTCATTATACATGAACTTTTAAAAAAGCTATTTGACAGGTCAACGCTTGTATGGAAGGAGGTCATTGTTCTCTAACCGTGCTCTTTTCCATTCAACTATCTGCCATATTTGACGTTTTTTAAAAAGAAAGGGCATGCGCTATTAATTGCAATGAGGCATGCCTCTGTTGAAAGCGCAATAGGTACGTTAAAACGACTGTGTCAAGACATAATTTTAGGCATCAAATAAGTTCTAAATCTAACCATGATTAGAATAATTCCTAGGCTGTTTGTAAAGTAGACGTCAAAGAGATTGCCATTTTGACACAAGTCGGCCGGAGCCTCGAATGTCAGTCTCAACTCAACTGCCTACGACATTGATGTAATTATTTTTATATCAGACGACTTCAAACTAGCATTTCTGTAGCTTTAATTAAATATTTCTGTGCCATAAATTAGGTAATGGTAAACTTGGTTTCTGTTTTGTACTTTTTTTTAATGAATCCTTATATTTTGGTTCCCTGAAAGGGCAGTAACGTCACCAAGATATTTGTTTATTTTACTTCAACATAAATATCATCAAACTTGAAAAACTTTTGGGTGTGATTTCACCCAGAAAATAAAAATCTACTAAGCAGTTTTCACATGTGGGAGTCAGACAGCTAAAAAACGAAAACAGGCCTTCCTTATGGGTGGATAAGGAGGATGGGCCATGATCCACCAGGCGGCCCCAATGCGGATTGGTGGCTGCTAACGACTGTTAATGCAGCCAGGACCAACTGCTTAACGTGCCTTCCGAAGCACGGAGGAGCTCAAAATAATAAATTGTTTGGTCACCCATTCCATGACCAACCCTTGCGAAAGTTACTTAACCTCCACAATCGCCACCGAGCTCCTCGTTACACAAAAAATTGCAAAGGTCAAAATTCCGTAGGTACGATCGAATTGCAGTCGTGTCGGATGGACTAAATAACAAAAAATCTAATTATTGATGTTATTTAATTTACTGCTTGTTCTAAGCAAGCTACTTACCAGTTCGTTTTATTAATATTTTAATATTTCGTTAATGGCTTTTATCGTTTGCTTATGCTAATTAATTAATTTGAATATTGACGTGTTGCCTACCGCTTACTTATATTATAACGTTGATGCTAAGCCGTTGAAATACGATATTTTCTAATGGTTTATTGACAGATCGCGTGTCCATTTCAACCGTTGATTATTTTTTTAATAATATAACTCGAAAGACGAGTGATGATTTTGATCGATTCTTATAATTGGAGAAAAATTACACCTTATTACTTAATTGTATATAGATTTAATCTAAATATTTGTATGTCAAACAATTTTCTTGATATTAGGTCTTTACCTAAGAAATCGCCGATTCAATCAAACCGTTGGCTATTATTGTTGATGTACTTTTGCCATTTTCATGAAAGTTCATTGATGGCTCCGCTATGCAACATCCTTGGGATGGGAATCGGTGAAATCTCTAAGGGCTTATTACAAATAAGTAAAATCGGAGCCGGACAGTTGGGTACCTTTCCTTGTAGTTTCCTAATAGAGTAAGAATGTATTGTTTGGCGGAACCAATATTTTAATCGCCACACAGAAGGAACATGCCATAATTATCTACATTTTTTATGAACAGTGTATATTATCACAGTATACTAAATATATAATATAGTGGTGGTCATATAATTAAGAACGATTTATGAAACAGAAAGTTTTTGAACAATTCATATAATATCATCATATTATCATCGGTGGGCTGATTAGTGATTACGTATCTTTGTTGCTAACAATTCTCGATTGAAATCGATTGAAACTGCAGTTAAATTGCTGCTTTAAGTATGATAGTTGTCACATTGGTTCTTACTAAAACAGCAATGTAACTGCGATTTCTGTCAGAGTTGATTGCAACAAAGTTACATAATCAGGGGGCAGGTCATAAATAGATCTATGAAAAAATTGTAGACGTCGGGGGACCTCTAAGTATGGATTTACATGTAACCTCGTCACATGTCTGGACTGATAGGTATACTGTTAGGTATAGTTTTTTTAGGTTTTCACTAACATTTATGTCAAAATAACGGAGTTCAATCCGTTCAATATAAAAATAGAAACATTAAAATTCTCAAACGGACGACATTGATGTATAGATTGGTCAACAGACGAGTCCATTTTTTCAGAATTGGCATAAAACAATCAATAAGGTTGCGTTGCGTGTGCCCAATTAGCTATTCAAATCGTGTTAGCATTGCCAGGGCTGTCAACAGAAATATCAAAAATATGTTTAGTGTCGAGAACTGTCGTGGAGGCAGAGAATGAAAAGTGTGAGTAACCATATTGATTGCTAAAAAATTTGTTATTTAAAAAAATCTTACAAAAACAAGTGTATAAAAATTTATGAAGTTATAAAGTTACTTGAATTACTTCTAGATAACCTTCATTGAACAACATAAAAAGCCATACGTATTGTTGATTTGTAGTAGAGAGAGTCGGTATCGTCGTTGTCATGTCGTCATTTGGTCAGCTTGCTAGGCACATACTTAAGTGTAGTGCAGACTGATGGGTGTTAAGTCAATTTGGCAGTCGCTAAAAGCTACTGTCAAAATGGTTGGATAAGCTTGCTATAGCTCGACTTCTCTCTTCTGTCGCAGTAGGATCCTAAAATTGGCTAGCCATATATACGATATAGCTACATCAATATTTACATTGTTGTGTTCCGGTAGTTATATGTAGATAGCCAGTTTCATACTGGTTGAGGATTCCGGGTGTAGTGCGCTTCCACTTTCGGCCTTACCGTCACCTAACATCAGGTAAATTCCAAGTGGACAAATACTGTGTGAGCCAACCCTAACACACAGTGTTGCGTGGTTGTCGGCGGTCGTAAAACAGAATGTCTTCAATGATTAGTTTAGTGGTCGAGTGAAGTATGATAATCCGTCACGACACTAAACCGTTGAGAGCTGTGCCGCGCTGTGCGTTCATTGTGACGATGCACCGAGCTTTCCGTGTTGAAGGTTTTGTCGGACTCGGAAGTAGATCAACAGCTTAGAACTTTGTTACACTAATTATTACGTTTGTTTAGTTGGTAGAAATTTTAAAATTACAACGTACACCTCTAAATAATTACTGCGACGAAGTAAGTTTTTAATTCGTCTTTGTGCATATCAAATAGCGATTTCCACGTGACATTCTGGCATTGTGGAAGTGTCTGGCACTCCGGAGAAGTGTTGGCCAGGTGCGTCCTAGAATCATGTGGCCCGAGCGGGCAGTGACTGGCAGATTTGGCCCGCCCTGTTGAACGCAGGAGTGGCCACACGTGCCGTCTAGAGAGGGACGATGTGGCGGGAAAATATAATGTTTCCATTCTAAGTCCATAACTAATACAATTCGAAACAAACTTAGGTTAGTAATGAACAAATCATCAATGATTTATTATCAATCCATTCCAATTATAACTTGTTTATTATTCAGTACTGAGGCACTAACCCACAATAAACTTTTCGTTCTTTATTCTTGTAGAAATAATCATGCTGTTACATATATTTTTTTTCACAATTTTTCATACATGTAAAACTAAATAAAAATATCAGTTAACATAAAATAAATATTCATCTACGTATTTCTATCCTTAAAAATATCCACTCGTGTCGTGTCCCGAGTATATCCGAACCCACAGCCACCCCACCCCGTTCAGCTAAGTGACGATGATCGACAAAAAGGGATGAAGTGCGATTTTGTTAACAGGAGCTTTCATCAATTTGGGAAAAATAACGTTGAATACGTGTAACAAATGATGTTGTTTGCAGCCCGGAGAATGGAGTGATGTATATCCTTTGATCGGATCTGGTACTCAGAGTCTCAGACACCTTTCTGGGCCGTGACGTGGCTGTTTGGGGAACTGTTGACTTGCCAAATGGAAGGCATTGTGAGAGATTCGGAGTTTATAGTGTGCTTCAGACTGTCTTGACATTGATGGAACAGCAAGAACATCAAGGACTATTATAATGATATAGAAATGTAACTTTTTATGACACAAGTGGATTTTCTTTAAAATTAAAAACGAGCATATGCCTCTCCAATTTTCCTCAAAGCAGCCCTTTGTCTAGGCCATAAAAGCGTCAAATAATAATTTATTAAATTTATAAACGAACCAGATTTCTCAATACATAATACACTAAAATTCTTTAAAATTGCTTGAATTAAAGTTTTTGGCGGAGCTTAGGTGTAAGTGAAATGAAAAGCATCAGTTAGTGCCTCAAATTATATTAGTTACACTGAGTTCTAAAAACAATCTCAGGGTTTAACAATGCACTAGTGACAATCTACATACCGTGCACTGCGTGCACCCAATAAAATTATTTAGAAATCATAAGACGTACATTTTCTAGTCAAAATACAGAAATCTGCAAAGAAAGCAGTTGTTTTAAAAATCATGATCTGCGAAATAATAGTGTAAAAAGAATCTATCCAAACGTCACGTGGTGGAAAACAGTTGTAAATAACTTCCTTATTCTCTCAGCATAAGAATCAGATTTGTTCAACATACATGTCTCGTGAAGAGGATCCAGGATTAATGGTTGTGTAGGGTCGACAAAGCGATGGAGTGGTAACAGACAATCGTTTGGGCATCTGCGACGGCAGATTGATACGGGAATGATGACTGGGCGACTCACCCCTGGCTTCGGATCGACTTGACACTGTTGCTTTGAACTGTGTTTTTAGCAATTTTAGTGTAGATAATGTCAATTGTTTTGGTTTTGTTTGGGAAATAACTACCTAATCTACTTGTAGGTATATTATTTCAGTTGTTTTTTTTTTATCATACGTATTATGCTTTATGTTTGGGTAGCTAACCAGCATTATTTACAGTACCTGTTTCACTTGGTATATTAATACTCGTAGTATAGTTGTCAGAGATCTTTAAACAAATTCTTGATAGCTATATTTTGATTTTATTCGTTTAGTTTATTATTTTACATCTTCTACCATAAGTTGGAGTTGATTTAAGAATTTTCGTGTCTGGGTTTCGGCTTAGGGATTGAATTATAGAAAAAAAATGTTTGACTGATACTGTCGTTTGCACATTTCCGTTTTCTATAAATTTGGTATTGATGACACTGAATAAGACACATAGAAACCGGTACAATCCAAAATAATCTTTATTACCATACCCAACTAATTCAAAATTAATTTTCAATACTTCCTGACCATTTTTTTTTTCAATTATTAACGTCAAAAGACTTCAACGAACCCCATCAAAACCGTCAAGTATAGCAACTCACGGCATCGACAAAGCGATTTAATTGTTCAACAAAAACACGTGAATAACAACAATTAAATGAACACTGGGATCACTCAATCGCCGACCACTATTGTTGTAATCATTTACAACAATCATTTATTCTGTCGCGATTGAAAGACGAATGACGACGACTTTTCGCCGAATATTAATTGTCATTGTAAAAAAAGTTTGGGAAAGAATTTGCATTCATATTATGTTTATTTATGTTGAAGAAATGCCTGATAATTAGTGATAGTTGTTGTGAAATTTTTGATATCATCAGTCAGTCAAATGCTATTCAAGAAAGTTTCAAATGTTTTTTTGTGGTATTAGGAATATCTGCTAAAATATTATGGAATAGAAAATTTTATTCGTTCAAAACACGATACAAAATAATTTTAAAATAAGGCTTAGAATAATAACAACTTAGAACGACATTTCCCTACAAATCGCACTGTCAAAAGTGAAGCAAAAAATACTGGGCCAAAATGGCTTAGTTTTCAGATTTTTATCCTTCATACGTTACCTAATCATACATATAAGAATGAAATAGTTTAAATTTTCCTACCTTTAGGGGATTATTTACTATTTTATTGGATTTCAGTTAATATTAGGTAACGTATAAAGAATCTGAAAAGTTAGCCATTTTATTTTCGAAATAAAAAGGACTAGGAAAACGATAAAAAAAATAACTTCACAATCGATAACCTTCTTGGAAAAACCCTTTTTATTTTCAAAACTCTAACTCCTATTGTTAAGAGAAACTGCAATTTTAAAAGTGTGGTACAGTGAGTTTTTGATGTGAATTATGCCATTGACTTCATGCAGGGTTCATTTGCTAATGTGCTATTTACACGGTTCGACTTGACTGGCAAATTGCTGGTCGATTTTAGTTAACTAGCGCTTTTCATCGACAATCGCTTGTAACGTCACTTTATTGAAATTAGATTTTACAAGCGATTGTCGATAAAAAGCGTTAATTGACTAAAATCGACCAGCAAGTTGCCTGATAAGTAAACACGTGTAAATACCACATAATTATTCATTATATAATATGAAGATTACTAAATTCTTTTGAAAATTGTCTTAAACGCAATCGTAGAGTCAATGAAAAAAGTGATTCTTATTTCGTGAAATACAAAAAAAGATCCATTATATCAAAAGATTAAAATCGGGACTGAAAATCTTAGTAAAAAGTTTTTTTTATGAATATAAGATAATAAACACAACCAACGTGTCTACACAACAATTATACAATATATTTATTGCTAATTGATATAATCCCACTTGTCATGCAACAAGTGACTTGCCATCATTATTTTTATAGCAAATGACCTAAACTAAAACCTGGCAAAGCAGCCGCCCTTGATGGACAGATAGCATGTTTAGCTAAGGCTTGTTTTATGACTTGTCAAACGTATTATTAGCTAGGATAAACTCTTAATGAGCCATAAATTGATATTTTACGACTTCACTATTAAGTCGTTCAAATCGATGATATATTGTGAATGAATCAAAGGTTATTATTGCAATTATTGCATATTATTACCAGTTATTTTGTTCAGTTCTGAATCATAACACCGCGTTTATTCGATGCGAATAAAAAGTAATACTTGTACTCGACTGTTTGTCATAAGTAGGTTAACGAGAACTGAAAATTTGTAATCCAAATGAATACAAAATATTATCAGAATGGAATTAATATTGCTTTCTGAAGTATTTTTAACCGACTTCTGAAATTGAAATTGAAATTGAAAAATTCTTTATTCAAATAAGCTCACATAACAAGCATTTTTAAATCGTCAATTCTTTTATCCTACCACCCATTATGACGTCTTTTAGCTGACAAGAAAAATGGGCGCAAAAAACTTATCAGCTTTATTAGAAGGAACGATATTTACAAATATGTATATCGTTTCCAGACATTACATTCAAAGTATTCATACATGTTACCATTAACATAGATTCATAAGTAAATAACATTATTTAATTAGCTCATTTCTACTGAATCAAATTACAGGTGTCAAGCTTAATTCAAAATTTAAGGCTCAGCCTAGGCTATTACAAAAAAATTATATATATATCTATTCATACAATTCAATAAACGTTAAGACAAGTAGGCAGAAGCAGACCCATTCCCACTGGCAGCACCCGTTCACGAGCATGACGCATGAACCAGCCATCGCTTTGCTCAACCATATTTGAGGGAACGTAACGACCCGCCTCACACGACACCACCATAGAAATGATTAAAGAGAGCATGACATACTTAGGCTACCCGTGTTAAGGCATCGAATTGAAAACTAATATCCAAAAGCTTTTCATAGGCCTATAGAAAGTGAAAGATTGCAATAAAAAAAATTCCAAAACAAGGTAGTAGTTATGAATTTTATCTTTTGGGTAAGAAGTGCCATACATATAGATAATATTAAACATTTATATATATATATGTATGCGACGTCCTTAATACAAGTAGTCAGAAGCAGACCCATTCCCACTGGCAGCACCCGTTCACGAGCATGACGCATGAACCAGCCATCGCTTCGCTCAACCATATTTGAGGGAACGTAACGACCCGCCTCACACGACACTACCGCAGAAATGTTTAAAGTGAGCATGACATACTAAAGCTACCCATATTAAGGCGACGAGTCAAGAAACCTGTAGATACGTTTTTTAAGTAGGTAGGACACTTCTTACAAACTATACTTAAAAAGAAAAGAAAAAAAAAAAAAATATATCGATGACTCGAATCACTTGAAATTATAGTACAGAACTTTATACTAGACCCACGAAAGAACCACGGACTTATCTTAATCTATACTGAACATTAGAGTAAAAATTAAAAATACAAAAGCTATGCCCAGGCGTTATTATCCTTCAAATAATCGCAAATAGTGTAATAGCCTTTACTCATGAGATTGGATTTAACAGTATTTTTAAATTTTTCCAAAGGCAGTTCTGTAACTTCTTGTGGAATCTTATTATAAAAGGTAATACATCTACACAAAAAAGAGGTTCCGGTTTTATGCAGTCTGCGCTTTGGAACAGCAAGTTTGTCCTTGTTTCTTGTATTGAATTTATGAACATTACTATTCTTTACAAAACTATCTAAATTTTTCTTTACATACATTATATTTTCATAGATGAATTGGGAAGCAACTGTTAATATTTTAATTTCTTTAAATAAGTCACGAAGGGTATCTCTAGACCGTAAGTTGTAAATAGCGCGCACTGCCCTTTTTTGTAAGATGAATATGTTATTAATATTAGCAGCTGAGCCCCACAACTTCATTTATAATACCTATTCAGGATGCTTCTTTTTATTAACTTTTAAGGAAATCAATAATCATTTCATAAGTGCTTTATAAACAGTCTAAAATTCAATATTACCAGTACGTTTGATGCCTTTCATTTATAGCGTTTTGTCTCAAAAAACGCACCTTCTCGTTGATGCGGTACCACCAAGAGCTACAATAATTACCGTCATAGGCCTGCCGCAGACGGTGCGGTCGCTGCGCGGGCGCAGGCAGATATGTAAAACCGCGCAGTCACGGCGCGTCGATCATTCTAATTCCTTTGAGTCGACAGCGCTTGTCGATGGCCCGTGACGGCAAACAGCACGATCGGTTTCCGCTTAGGTCCTTTGATTTCGTCATTAAAATTTATCTTCATCTCAGAAAAGGTAGACACCGAAAAGAAATACTGAAATAAAAATTAAAGTCGTTATTTAACCAACAATGTTTTTGCCTCTACTTTTTCTGTCGATTTCACTATTTCTTAATTTACTTGTAGATATTTAAATTTTCCAGAACGCCGAACGTCCTTACGTTATTAATTAATAAATTTATTGTCCACAAAAGAGTAAATTCATAAGTAAAGCAGAATAATTATGTGATACTCTTACACGGAATTGTGTTTTTCAAACATTTATCATTATCTCTCAACGATTAATACTTTTCTTTTTTCAAAACTAACTTAACTAGGTGTTTTTATTCTAATCGTAGTTAAGCATTATAGTAATTATTTATAGGCTCCAACAGTACTTAATAGGGCACCAACACTCCCGAGCCGCAAGCGGAACGAACCACAAGCAATGACAAGATCGCCGACAAAGTGCCCGACCGACCATACAACCGATCAGTTCTAATTGTGTGATTTGATACGAAAACGCTTTGTTAACCGGAGAAATCTCTATCGTAATCGATAGATACAACAAATTCATCTTTTGTGAGCGCCGATCGGTCGTTTCACGATTTTTTGAGGGACTAATTAAATAGAACGGCATGGAACGGTACTTTTATGATAAAAATGCGTTTGGATCATTCGCTCGGCCGTTGTTTTGGTATTCGATTGTCTTTGGCGATAAAGATTAAATTGGATTTCTGTTTGGGGCTTTTGGTAGAAGTTGTTATGATATAGACCAGAGTGAAATGATGGTGGTGATGATCCCCCGTGGTGATGATCTTGGGCAATATCTGTATTATTCGTTTTCTCAAGTAAGAAACATACATACGAATGGTTCGGACACATCACCACGGCGCGGTGGCATGGCGCCGCTACTGTGTAAAGTAAAAAGTATTTTTTAATTTTCCCGCCTAAACTCTCCAAGCAGTCACTCACGTGATCTTGATAACGTAACGATACGATATATAAACAAACCAATGTGAAACATCAATCAAACAACTATTGTCAAACACTATGATGACACTATGAAAGAAAGAAAGACAACTGTCTTTCTTGTAAAACTTGTCAATGCGCTCCGATTGGCGTTTGCAGTCACGTTATTTTGAGCATTATTTAAAACATTTTATATAACTTTTATTTAATGTATAACGCATATTTATAGTTACAAAATATGATTTACAGTATTTTAATAATCCCTTTTACAGTTTAAACATACCTTTTTATATATTTGCAATGCATGTCACCATCCCTATTCCTCTGCAGTTTTCTTATGCTGCTGGTAGGTGCTAACCATAAGCATTTGGCATTCTGCACTTTAGGTTTAATAGATAAGTGATGCCAAATTATATAATAAGCTTTAGGTTACACATGTGACAACCCTAAACAGCTTTGAGACTATTACTACTTATATTATGTTTCAAGTGTCTAATGCTAAGATGACAGATCTCACATCTCAATAATTTAGTGAGTATTGTTACCGCATTCTACTTATCACTTTATTAAATAAAATAATATAAAGTGCTATAACACATCTAAAGCTTTAGGATAGATTTGAAAATACTAAACATGCTTCATTATATAGCGTCTAAAGCTGAGACGACAGGTCTCGCGTCTCAATTATTTAGTGTGTATTGTAGCTGCTGCGCACGCGACGGCGCGGCGGGCGGTGCGATCAGCGTGGAGGAACACGCAGTACGGGACCTGATAGCTGGCTTATTTATTAGTATCGAAACTTTGTCCATCTTCAAGACGAAAGAATTAAAGACAAGTGCTTAAATGTAAATATTTTATTTTGTAACTATTCATTTAGAGGACATAAAACATTTTTGAATAGAGTCTTTTTGTCCTACTACGTGATCACATTGTCGAGATAAAATTGTCTAAAAATTCAAAAGTAAAGTTTAAAAAATGGCACCACGGGGATAAAATACTGGCCAGATGCGAGTCGGACTCGCGCACTAAGGGTTCCGTACAACGTACATGATTTTTTTTTGTTGTTTTTATAGATAATGGTACGGAACCCTTCGTGCGCGAGTCCGACTCGCACTTAGCCGGTTTTTTATCCACGTGATGCCATTTTTTACGCAATATTTGTTTGTAATTACACCTCTATATATTTTAGTTCGCGAGGTGTGCTATGTTTCCTTCATATCTATAGATCGCTATTAAATATTTAATTCAATTTAACGATCGCAGCAAATAAAATGCAATAATTTCGTATTGCTATTAATTTAAAGTTTAATTAGTCACGTGTACGTCAGCAGATGAGTTATCGCTTATTGGAAATGGATCACAGTTGTAAATATCTGGGATCGCCCCTTTGCGCATAGACAATTAAAGTCTGCTATGACATTATTTATGGCGCGTTTCACTGCATCTTTATAGCATATAGATCTTTGATGGGTCATTAATTTGGATAAAGTTGAGGACAAGGAAAGGGAATGGGGGGAGGAGGGGAAAAGCAGTATTTAAAAACATTAATAATGTTTTACTTTTTATTCCCAGCAAGGAAGTACTTCACTTGCGTCTTCCTTGATAGGACACAGGGTGCAACTTTCGCCTTTAAGGCCTCTATATACCTCAAGTGGCGCCCTCATTTTAATTAAATTTATTGCTCGCTAAGTACATAATGTATCGAAAGTTCACATGTACAGATTGAAGCTAAGGTTCTATAGTTTATTTGCAAACAATAACCTCAGTAAAATTTTGTTCGGTGTAGTAGTAGTTCGCAAAAGTGCTAAAAGTGGCCACTTTACACTTTAGCGAGCAATAAATTAAATTCAGATGAGGGCGCCACTTTGAGGTATATAGGAGCCCAGATGATGGCTAGCCAAGGGGACTTAGAACAAACTATGCTACAAAACTACTATAGGCTCCAGTATATCGCATTTTTGTATTCAAGCCGGGGACCCAAACGCGCGATTTCTAACGGCAAAACAAAACCTGAAACGTTATAACAAAGTATTACAAATGGTCATATTTATGTGAA
This sequence comes from Catoptria pinella, assembly GCA_963556745.1. Classification (NCBI taxonomy): domain Eukaryota; kingdom Metazoa; phylum Arthropoda; class Insecta; order Lepidoptera; family Crambidae; genus Catoptria; species Catoptria pinella. Next base: position 777,982 of record OY750762.1, read on the forward strand.
ATACCTTTAATTTTTTGTTGTGAATTCTCATGACTTAACCGAAAAAAAAAATCAGTTAATTATTTTGTTTTATGTTAAATCAAAACCCTTCTTGAACAGGGTTCACATTCAGTCTTGAATGTGACAAAATGCCCGTGCGGTGCTGTCTAGTGAGACATAACAGACATTTTGTCAAACATTCCAAAACTAAAAAAGGCTTTATTTATCTTATACTAAATATTACATATTATATGTATGGTACAGCTTTTTTATATTATGCATAGTATGAGATCTGGCACCCGAAGAAAGTTTTTATCAAAACCGGTGGTATGGGTCACCAGTCTCACCCCTAGGAATGTATAATCCACAACAATTACAGAGAAAGTATGAAATAAGTACCTAAAACTTAATAATAATATTAAATAGAATATTTTTATAGTGTTAGACCTCTACCTCTATTCTTACTTATTTCGCTTATGACTTGATTTAGTCATAGTCGATTTTACGAGCAGTGATGTGTGTCGTATTCGTGAGTACCTATGCGCTCTGTCAATGTACATACGTCGGCGCCTCAGACTGTACATGTTGACCTTAAGACCGTCTTTATGCCATACGTAATAAAAGCTGTTTTTGCAGTATAACTGTTAAACTTGCCGTGCTGTCGTGTGTACTACCAATTGGCAATGACACGGTCGTTAAGTTTGACTTAATAACTCAATCGACTTTATGTTGCATGCCTTACTTCAAGCGGATGCTAAGAAGTTAACGTGATTTAAGGCCTACTGTCTACGGAGGCATGCGCATTTGACATTTAAACAATAAGCAATATTGCTTTCATAGGTTTTTAATTAGCAACGGGTAATTGCTTGGCGCTTTTATTTCATTTGTTTACTATTACGTCAAAGATGGAAGTGCACTTCACTTGAAATTCTCAACTTCTGAGGAAATTCTGACTTATTTACCTCTAACTGCCTAAACACAACAACGTCAAGTATTGCTACGGCGTCATTGACTGCAAGCCGCCCAGCAGGGAGCAATAGCCATCAACCAAACAGAGTGAAAATACACTCTTTTCCTGGCAATCATACCCGGGATCACCGCTGATCTAAACATTGGATCACACGCGCCAGTTAAATACTTACCGTGTTATTCATATATAAAAATAAAACGCTTAATAAACCTATTTTGGTCAAAATGTTTTGTCTTCTTCAGTCAAATTCAGTTCATAAAACGAAAGAAAAAGACAAAACACTTTTCAACTAAAGTTTTATTTAGGTTTATTAAGCATTTTTTTATGAATGACACGGTTAAAAAAAAGGTTTGAATTCGAGTTATTAAGTGAGTTCCATAAAAACCCATGTGGACAGTGATCCTAACATTTATTTGAAATAATCAACTTTAATTTAAATTATGAATAATAATTTGTAAACTACCTAGTTTCATTTTACAACGTAATTACGTGAAAAAGATATGAGTAATATTCACTATTTATTCGATGGATTTAAAAAAAAATAGTCCTCTTCCATATTATTATACTGATTAAGAGAGGAGAAAAGTATACATCTAAGAATTTTGCATAAATAAATTATTGCGGGACACCGTATTGATAATTTATATTATAAATAAAGGTACATCGACACTTGATTAGCAAAGCGCATCCTAAACCGTCAGTAAACCATGTCTGAAACTTAAAAAGGTTATCATGACCATATACCGAGTTGAATGCCGTTAGAGATCCATAGAGTATTTATGTTCCTCAGATAACCAGTAATGGTCCTAAGCTAGCAGCGGCCTCTGTTGGTACAAGTTCCCTACACAGAAAATCACTTAGTTTGGTAAAATTCTGATCGAGGAATTACGACTACGGCTTTTGATAGAAAGCTACGGATCTCGTGTGTCGAACGCGTTGTTCGAGAGATTTCTCCTTTCTGATGTTAAATTAGTAGCAAAATTTGTAGAGATTGTTTAAAACCTAAAAGTTTGAGTTTTGACGTAAAAAAATCATCATTGATAGGCATTTTTTTCAGACTTTGTTACATTGAGATGGCAATCAAAGCTTTTTTATTTCTGAAATCATTTTTCTTATTTTTATTTAAAAAATGTAGAGTTTCAATGTGTTTTTGACAACTATGTTCAATTAGTGACAACTTATTTTCAGTTATTTTGTTTTCAAGTTTTCAATGTAGAAATTGAATGTATGTTATTATCAAATTGCTAACTTAATGTTTTATCTTTGAAGATTTGGATGCTGTTATAATTATGGAATAGCAGTTGTAGCAACGTAAGTTTTCAGTAATACTTAATATAATTTTATAAATTGTATTTTACGACGAGCTATCGTTCGCTAAGAAAAGTGGTTTTTAGGGTTCTGTACCTCAAAAGAAAAAAAAACGAAACACGGATCACTTTGTTGTCCGTCTGTCTGTGTGCCTGTCAATACCCTTGATCTCGGAAACGCGTGAAGGTATCGAGTTGAAATTAAAAATATATACTTAGGTCTACAGTCCCTTAAAGCTATGGAAAAAAATCGAACTTCTAAGTTAACGTAAAAAGAGGATACGGCCGTTTATGCCATAAAAAACGCATATTTCGACACTCTTAAGGGAATCAAAATATATTATATAGAAAACCTTTCGTTGACCTAGAACTATGAATTTTGGCAAGTAATATAGTCTTATATATACTACAACACGGGGAAGAATCTATAAAACTATACATTTGTAATTAAATAAAAAAATATATAGTCTTTATTTAAAGTATGTCATCAATCATAGAGGTTAAGCAACGGTATGCGCGGTCATAATTTAACTTCCAATTGACCTATGAACTTGAAAGGTGATAATGTTTATTATTACGTATATTTTACCAACAAATACCAATTATATTGATAATTATGTATTTTTTAATTCTATGTAATATGATTCTAAAGAAAAATAGTACTTACCACCACGTTTCTCTATTCCACAATATAGCAACCTTATTTTTACAACCATACATCAAACTGACTAGTAAGTACTTTAGCATAACTGCGCATTTAGTTAGAACTAATACGTTCTATTTGCGTCGTTTCCTAGAAGACTCATATTATTAGTGGTCCGTCCGTCCGTCCGTCCGTCGCGCGCTGACGAGTGATGCGCCGGCGCACCTTACGACGCACCGACGACACGTTGACATTTCACGCTTTAACTGAAGATATTTTCAGAGAAATTACGATGTGAAACAATACAATAGTTAAAGTAAAAATGTAATGCATGAATACTTTGAATGCAGTTGCTATGATAGCGTTGTACAATGTCAATTCCATACATTTTCACTTTGTAGAATTTTCAAAATGTGACTTCATGTATGAAGGTGCAATGACACGAAGGGGTATTACGGTAATGATATTTAAAGTTATTATCGACTTATTACTGCAAAAGATCAATATAAAAAGTGTTTGTAAAACAATGTTCTTTTGCGGTTTTATAAAAGCATACTATAATGAGTTTAACTTCGTAAAAAGATGGAAATAGTAAGATAATTCAGTTACTCTATTCCATACAACACCAACTAGCACATCCAAGTGTCATGCTCAGACTGAACCTAATTGTCTCAACACAGCAAAGCAAACACGGAATCCTAAAATAATACAGGATGTATAGAACAAGACGTGTCGCCTGAATAATTGAGCACACCCTGTCTATGAGACGTGCTGATGTGCTAATTGTCCGGGCGTGTTCAGTCCGGACCGTCCGGTCGTCCGGAATAGTCCGGTTAAATGCTTAAAGTGACAACCAGTAAGGCAGACATCTAAGTTTGGATCGAAATAAAACCGGCAGACATTGCGCAGTAACATCTGTACAGATGGAGAGATATGGTTATTTTCATATTTATTTTATATATTTATTTGACAGCTGTTTATGGTAATATAGAAATAAAGTCTGCATTATAATAAATTGGTGGTAAGTCTCTCCTATTGTTGTCTTGCAATTTTGGTAAAGCATTTAGAAAATAACGATTATTAAGGAACATAAGAGGCTTTCTATCGATTTTTATCTTAAAAAATCTTGATTTATTTTTTCTTTTGTCGTCAAATTTTTTATTGAATTATTGTGACCTACAAGTAAAGATTATACAAAATTTAATGTCTACTCCTGTTGTAAGACTGTAATACAGTTCAAATAAAAAAGCGAGTGTCGTTAAAAAAAAATACTACAACTGTCATTTGGTGCAACATACTTAAAAGTATTTTTATTTTTAATTTTTATTAAGACATCAATAATATCCATTGATCTAAAATTAGCTCAATATTGTATCAAACCGTAACACTTCCCATTACGCACAGCGAGCTTGTTGACCGTGTTCGGGAATAATTGATGACGTCACTCGTAGTGACGTGATCACGGTGGCCCCTGATTGGCCATCCGGCCTGATGTCCTGCAGGGCAGATCTAACTAAGTTAGAGACTTACGCTATCGATAAGGTGTTACGTTTGCGGTCTGTTTGTACTGATCCATGTTGACATAAAGGGAAATTTACTGTTTGGACGCTTGATCTATTTGGTGTCCGTATTATTTCAAAAAGGATAATAAATAACCGGGTACAAATAGTTGGAGAAGTCATTTAAATGGGGTTTTGGAAGTTCTGTTTAAAGATTTTCAAGATTAGCAAGCGTAATAACTATAGCAAACGTTATTGACAACAGCTTCGTGTATTGGTTGCAGTCCTGTTTACCACTCCAAATGTCCAGGGTTCAATCAAATCCTGATAGGAGCAAATGTGTGTGTTATGAGAATAGGATATGTTCCCGAAGTAATGAACGTTTTCATATGTATGTTTTGTATTGTATTTGTTATTAAGCCACCATAGTTTTGCTTATTTAGAGACTAAATTATTTCAGAAGGAGAGCTTTTTCAAGCTATTAGTTAACTCAAGTTAAAAGACTTTCAAATGATTAAGCTTAAAATAACTTTAATCTGAGGAATACTACTACAGAGTTTGATTGAATTATAGCTATTTTAAACCTAAGGCCGTGTTTAATTATGCAAATAAATTATAAGTACTTTATTAGAATAAACTATATCGGGATTTATACCATGTACCTACCTGTTTATTTTTGAGACTCCGATATCGTTTATTCTAATAACGTCAATAACCATGGAATTTTAAAACATTAAATTATAAGTACTTATCTACATTCTTCACTTATTTTTCATAATCTTTAAGTAGAGTACGAATGAAAGTGTAGGTGACTGTTGGAAATATTTTGAAGTTTTATAGAAATATCATAGTCCCCCTAAATGGCTAAGAAATATGAAGCAAAGTTCTTAAATGTATGGAAAGGAAACAGATTATTTTTTTAACATCCTAAACAATTTTTATATACTTGAAATTACACTAAGTAGTTGATTTTACAAGTCTGATCCAATTACAAGTCCATTATAAAATATGTTAAAGCACAATTTATCTGAGATCTCCGTATGTAACCGTGCCACTGTTACACAAGCAAAAAAATACGACTTCTTTGTTATTGTTATCAAGATTCTTGTAAACAAATCGTACAAGTCAGAATAGAGTCGAATTACCTTCGAACTTGAATAGAGGATGTTGTGCATTAATAGACAATAGGGACTAAATATATTTATGTTTTGGTAGTTGACGATCTATAAAATAATGCTTATTTTGATTACAAATACATTAATATACACTCTATTGACTTTATAAGAACTACCTATAATAATACTACCTATAAATACTACCTACTAATAATTATGCCTTGACGCCAGTTTATTATTTTATTTACATCTTCCCTTTCGTGAAATGATACAACAGTAACGAGGAAGTGACTGGTCGTCCAATAAATCACCGTTGATTTACCATCACATCAAAAGCTTCGTAAAATTCGCGAAACGGTCACGATCGGAACGAACTTTACGATTCGTTACTCAGAACTTACTGACGGACGGAACGCTGTCTTATAAATCAATTTAATCTCTGCGGCAAAGACAATTGGTGCCGCAGTCGTTTGTTTCGAACGCTCACTTTCGAACGAAATCATTCGTTAACCATCCTCATTTGAGTCGTTTTTTGATCGTTCGGTCGCGGGCGGTTACGTGGACCAGCTGCGTCTAGTGCACGCATGAATCAAATCGGACATCCTATTGCAAGTTCTAAGTTGAATTACACACTAATACTGTAGCTGGGCGTGTAATTGTTGGGTGACTTTTATCGTGCGCTGGTATTGTGCCGGTAAATCAAAGGGTACATAATGGTACAAATAGTTGGGAATGCGCCCGCGCTGTCGCGTCTCCGAAGGGTACACACGACGGCAACTCAGACTATACATGTTGACCTTGAGACCGCCTTTATGCCATACGTAGTAAAAGCTATTTTCGCAGTTTAACTGTATAACCTGACGTGCTGTCGTGTGTACGTTTGCTTGCGTTTGAATTTGTCACAGTTAGATATTTAACTGTGCGTATGGTGACGAATAGACTGCAGCAACATTAATTTCTTATCGCATTGATAAATTCACATAATGTTATATTTTTTAAATTATATTACCGTATAAGTACAAGCAAATATGGCTGTCACTGAATCCGTGGGCAAATTTAAGTGCATTAAGTGTTTATTTCGTTGTCACCGACCTTGAAAACGCCATTTTCGTTTACATTACGCTATTTACGGCCAGTATATTATTATGTCACTAATAGATCTCGCAAATATGTCATATAATTTACATTTTTCAACTGAAAACAGACTTAAAACGTAAATTGACGACCTCCGTGGTCGAGTGGTTTTCAAGGTGTCGCCATCTCTGAGGTCCCGGGTTCGATCCCCGGTTGGGTCAATTTAGAAAACGAACTTTTCTATATTGACTCAGGTCTGGGTGTTCGTAGTTCCACCGTTGTCTCTGATTTCCATAACACAAGTGCTTTAACTACTTGCTTTAGGATCAGAGCAATTTTTGTGATGTTGTCTAGATATATAAATATATTATGTATATATAATATAAAAAAAGCAGTTATATAATACCTAACTACCAAAAATTGGGACTGTAGATTCATATAACGAATTATGTGTTTGCAATTGAAGCAGTTTACATAAATAAGATCTGTGATATAAAAATTTAATCGCCATCATCACATCTCGCCATATCCTATAAAGCTAGTCATGAATCGATACAGCTAGACCAGACTTCTAAATCTAATTATAGCGTATAGGCCAGCATAAAAATAACCTGTCACTCTGGCCCAATTAACCCCCAAACATATATTTCAGTCAATCTCTAAATAAACTTGATTCCGCTGTCTGGACCTTTTATTTTGGTTCTCATTGTCTGTCTTCTAATAACGTAAACACGTAACAATTAACTGTTTTGTTAAATATAAATAGTTTCTATGTTTTTCAGTGGAAAAACTTTTAGGGTTTAGTACCTCTAAAGGAAAAACGGAACCCTTATTGGATCATTTGTTGTTGTCCGTCTGTCTGTCTGTCAAGACCCTTTATCTCGGGAACGCGTGGAGGTATCGAGTTGAAATTAAAACCATATACTCAGGTCTACTGTCCCTTCAGCTGATTGGCATGTTAACTGTTATCTTCACGCCATGGTTCTTTGCGGATATTCGAAAAAGAGACAAGTTCATATCTAATCAAAATGCTAGAATACTATTTCGATTGGGTGTTCCATATTCATCCTATGACGTCACATTCTACTGGTGTTAAGTGATGAAATTATATGTATCCATTATTGTTACGAACTGGCCATCAGGCCGGCTTTGTAAATATATTATTGTTTATAGTTTGTGTTTTTATCTTTGCTTTTATCTGTCATCTATCTGTCTTCGCTTCGTTTGGTTTTTCTATTTGGTTTGTATTTTATATTTTATTATTACTAATATAATTTCTTACTTCCTTACTTTGAGCCTTTCTCCTTTTCCCCCTCTATAACAATTATAATGTATAGAAAGTAGGAGCACAGAAAAGAAGTTCCGAAAAGAGGTTCTTTTCAAATAAATATTCAAGAAAAAGGAAATTTATCAATAACAAAGCCCAATGTCATGATTTAAACACAAAACAGGAGGCAATCGTTTTTCAATAGGCCACTTGTTCCCTGATTGCAGCGGGTCAGCGGTTGAGCATTCGTCAATTTTAATCTGGAGTCGTTTCGATTCCCTTTTGTTGTGAAGGACAAAGAAACGTTAATCGGGATGTGTAGGTATAGGATTGGGCCATTGTGCCGATGGTCCAGGCGACGCGAACGCACTGGGAAACTCATTACCATCGAGCCTCGAGATCGCTCACTGGCGGTGGGAAACGCCCCGTTTTTCCGCCGGTTCTTTAGTAAACAAAAAATCTGTGTGAATGGTTAAGCTCTTTTGATAAATTTAATAAGGAGAAAGATTTAGTTCAGGAAATACTAAAGGTGAAAAAAAAGAAAATAAAAGCAAAGAGTTTAAATTCAAATTTGCAAATCAAATGATCACGATTCACGAGTGTTCACAGACCAACAAAATAATTAACTAATAATAACTTTGTATACATATAAAAATCTCTTATACTTTGCTTAATTATCAAAAAATACCAAAATATTTTTCTACATTTTATATCCTTGCTATTGGACCACTGTCATTTCACCAACACTTAAACAGCTGATTAACTTTTAACCGTCTGTTTTCACGTTTTTATGTACGAAATGACGAAAACTGATAATTAATCGGTTGTTTAAGTTCAACACTTAGTACCACATTTTTTAAATTGAAATTTCTCTTAAATAATAGAAGTTAGAGTTTTGATGTAAAAACTTTTTTTTTTTCAAGAAAGTTATCGATTGTGAAGTTATTTAAAAATAGTTTTTAGTCCTTTTTATTTTGAAAATACTTATTATACTTTTAAAATACACAAGATAATATTTGTGTATTTTAATAGTGTGGTACTAAGTTTTGAAGGTTTGTGTATTTGGCGAAATATTGGTGAACTTTATCAGTGTAAAACTGATGGTTGTTTAAAACGCAGCGTTTTGTAGCACCAGTGAGCGACCTGCCGATATCTCCGCTGGGCGTCTCCAATCTGGTGGAGTGCCGAAGATGATCAGATAGCGATCCTCACTTTGTCGCCATTGTCTGTTTGCTTGACGGAACCATTGAAATTTCTGTGATGCGATCATTTAAAATCGGCGGAGTACCTATGCTGTGAGGTATTGGGTTCAGCGTTTTTTTATCTTTTTGTATCTTATTTATATCTTTGTCTATGATTAAAGACCAAATGATTATTTGGTCTTAGTTTTACTTACATACATAGTTTTGTATAATAGATGAATTTTAATTTTATATACTTAATAAAGTTTTGTAGTATCAATTAATTTTATAAACGTTAAGTTTCTTATTATTTTGAATTGTATCGCAAGTAAGTATTTATTGTCTTACTATTCAGTTCAAAAACATTAACTCATGAAAAACTTGAATTAATTTATGCCATAAAACGTAAAAAGTTCAAAAGTTTTTCTGAAAATTGAACTAAATTGGACAATACATAAGTAAAGATTTTTAAGTAGACATCCATGCATATTCGTTTACTTTTCTTAGTTTAGCTACTGAAGCTGACAGGATTTATTTGCGTACGGATCTCTGATGCTACGATATTTCTCCATTTCTGATGTTATTGGCCAGCCTTTGTTTTTGTTACTGACCAGCTTTAAAATCAAGGTTGTCAATTTTATAAAACAGAATTATTTTGGTACATCTGAAAGTTAACAGAAACATTTATACTATAACTTAACTCTTTACTAAATTTGTGCTAATTATCTATTTATGTTTGAGATGATAATGTGTGCAGTGTACAACTATTTTCCATTCGAAGTTTTCTGCTTTAAGGTACTATAGTTTAATTTTCATTGATCATAATTCATTAATTAAAATTTACTCAATCGTTAAAAGAAAACAAAAGCAGCAGAAATAAAATGTAAAATTCACTTTAATTTGTTACAGTGTAAAAAAGCTCTTATTAACCACTTACCACGGATAGATAGCCATATCTAGATCCTTGTTTGACAGCCCTATGTTATCGATCTTGCGCACGACTGCCATTGTGGGCCCGTCACAGTACTCATCGACTAATCAAGTAATCATAGATATAAGTTTGATCGATATTCGATACAACCTACAGTATTCTTAGATGTTTGATATAGCACCGCTATAGTTCGGCGGTCATGCGCAAATATTGTAGCGTAGAGGCTAATTTAGATAAATAAGCAGTTTTGCTAATGTAAATAAAAAAAAAAAATCCTTTTACAAGAACTATATTTTAAGGCTCCATATACCTCAAGTGGCGCCCTCATTTTAATTAAAGTGGCCAGTTTTAGCACTTTTGCGAACTACTACTTTAACTAGCTCAATTTTACTGAGGTTATTGTTTTTAAATAAACTATAGAACCTTAGCTTCAATCTGTACATGTGAATTTTCGATACATTATGTACTTAGCGAGCAATAAATTTAATTAAAATGAGGGCGCCACTTGAGGTATATAGGGGCCTTAATAGTATAGATAGATGATGATTTTAACTTACCCCACACCAATGATAAAAAGACAAATTCATTTGCTACGTGCTAGTTACTAAGTAAGTACATGAAAATAAATTGTTATGACAGCGCCAACTTAAGTAGACTGTACTGTAAGTCGCACTTAAAAAATACGGAGCATCATATACTTGCGAGTATATTTTTTTTTAGTAAACCGTTCATTAATAAACACAAGGACGATTAATATTCATATCTTCAACTGACGTTTATCTAACCGTCCTCCTGTCATAATGAATTAAGTGAGTTATACTGAGCAATAATTCAAATCATAACCACCTATCACATCTATATTTGGGCATAACAATTGAAATTACCCATAATTTTGTCGGAACATCTGCGCAGTGTCATGTCAACTGCACGACGCTAAATAAGGAATGTTGATAAAGCGATCAATTTTTTAACTGTGCTGTTTTATGCAAATGCTTAGCTTAGTTGATTATGGTACTTATTACTACGTCATAAGAGTTATTGAATGCACTTTTAGCAAAATTCCTTCTCGAACAGATGTAGGTTTAATATACAAAATGTTATTCGTTTTTATGATTTTTAACACGTTAGTTTTTAATCGCTTATATAATATTTAAAATGATCGGTTATAAAAAAAGATAATTATGTTTAATTAACTTTACTTTACCCGGTTAAAGAAGTTTCTAAACTGATTCATGTAAACTTGAAATTCAACCAGCTTTTCTGAAGATTAAGTTCAATCAAATCTGAATGAAAACTTAGAGTTGATTCGTCACGGCATTTCATACAAACTTTCAAGTAATTGTTGTTCGAAACGAATGAATCGATTTTAATGAAACTTCATACGCATAAGCAGGATACATTAAGTCTTGAAAGTCTAGTCCATGGGTCGCCAAACTTTTTAGCCTAAGGGCCAGACTAACTCCTCCACGAAGCCCCAAGGGCCAGAACCTAGCTAGCTTATCGTACCAACATACAGCAAATAACAGTATGTTGGTACGATCCGGACCGCTTCCGCGGGCCAGATTGTTGGTGCTCGCGGGCCGGAGCTGGCCCGCGGGCCGTAGTTTGGAGACCCCTGGTCTAGTCTAAAAAGTTAGTTAACAACATTTTTGCATGTCTTATAATAAAAAAGATATGTAGGTACCTACCTAATTGAAAATTTCGGTTTCTATGGAAAATTTAAAATCGGTCTAATTTTTCTATTTATCGAAAATGTTTTCAATTAACTTTTTAGACCAATATACTATTCTGCTTATGTGCATGAAGTTTCATTAAAATTGGTTAATTCATTTCGAAAAATAAGGACTTGAAAGTTTGTATGAAATGCTGTGACGATTCAACGCTCTTATAAGATTGCAATACTTAGCAATATTCTCATAGGTCCAAAATCGAACATCAACCCTCTCAGCGAACCCTGCCGTTGAAAGCAATAATGATAAGCTATAATTGAACGAGTCACTTTGATTCATAGCTGCACCGACTGGTATCGTTTAGAAATTGACAATATATCATTCGGTCTGTTAGTCACTGGTAAATTTAATTATATGATTTGGTAAACTAAAGGCCAGCGTCAATATGACAATACAATAACAATATTTGACAACATCACATACATTGCTCCGATTCCAGAGTAAGTAGCTAAAGCACTTGTGTTATGAAAATCAGAGACGACGGTGGTGTCACAAACACCCAGACCTGAGCCAATATGGAAAAGTTTTGACCCAAACGGGGATCGAACCCGGGACCTCAGAGATGGCGACACCTTGAAAACCGGTGTACAAAGCCACTCGACCACGGAGGTCTCGAGGAATATTGACTCTGAATTGACTGGAATTTAACTTAATTTGAATTACAATCATGGTTTTGACATGCTAACTAGTGCTAATATCATCCAGTAATATTGAAATGTCTAACTAACTCTGCTCTCAACCTATTTTTAGTTTTATACCTTTTCCGTGGTATCCTGTTTTTGTGGATATACTTTAACCTATCAAGGCCCGGAAAATGAGGGACAATAGATATTCCATTGTTGTCCGGCTACATTCGGCCGCTCGGGCGTTGATGAATTTACTGTTAAAAATCACGAATATGGATTCAATGGTCTTGCAAAGGGCAAATGTTAGTGCGATGAAGTGAAAATCCAAAATGTTGTATCCTCAAACTTTCCCATTTTCTTGTCATTTAATATCCGTATAAGCTTAATTTAGTACTAATTTTGTTTGTATCTTATCTAACGACACTATTCTATACACTTCTAAGACTTTCGTGCGTACAGTTCATTAGAAATAAAACACTTTTTACGGTGGTCACGGGCCCCTGGAAAGGTGTCGAAACGTCAGAAATTCAAAAAACCAATAAATACAAACTAAATAATTCTAAAACAACCCTGAATTAATAATATACGCGCTGTTATCCGTAAAAAGTGTTTTATTTCTAATGACACTATTCTATTCACAAACAGCATCACAGTCATCACACGTCACATATAAAAATAAAATACGCTGTGAAAAACTCATATCTGCATCGTGCAACTTTCAGATGCAAATCTAATATGCGGCGCGTCGTCAGCGCGTCGCGGTGACGTGACGTCGCCGTCGCCGTCGGCGTCACCGCGTCTAATAACAACGTCGGATGCAGTTTTCATTCTGTCGCGCAATGCTGAGATGTTGCTTGTGTTCCCTCTGTGATATACCGCTTTTTATTTTATATTACCTAGTTTTGTTAAAAAATACATAGTAAAAGATGTGAAAAATAAATATAAAACATTGGTGGCTCTTTGATGCTATGACAAACGAGTTATGTATTACCATAAAAGTAGGTACCGAATATGAAATGGTAACTTTTAATATAAAAAGTTAACAGTAAACATAGGAATAGTCAGTGATTTTCCATGGAAATAAAGCAATAAATATAAAACTAGACAGTTAAAACAAACAAAATTGTAACTCATAAAGGTGGGCAGACAATGGAGCAACAAAGCAACATGTTCCTTGGAACAGAAGCGCAGTCATTAAGCCTCGATAAACATTCGCGGCGGATCGGGGCGTCATGTCGCGTCAACTACTTGTTGTGAGCGATCTTGTTGGTGCAAAGCACGAGCGACGGGCTGAAGCCGAGAACCATTTAGTTAGATAAAGGACAAGTGTAGTAAAAACAAAGAAAAAACTCTATTGCTATATATTATGGGATGGTTTTGTAACGGTTATAGTTGTTCTATCTCACGAAGACCGTTTTATCATGAATGTTGTGAGGCGTGCATAATATGCACATTATTTTAGTGTGCGTGTTTTAGTATATGTTGTCTAACACATTCATAGTAAAGCGGTCTTTGTGAGATAGAACAACTATACCTATCATTGATCTCGATTTCGTAAATTACCAACATTATGCTGGAGTGAAAAAGTGTGCAATGAAAATTTGTTCAGTCACGTCTAAAAATGTGTATACAGTTTTTAGAACTTTGTTGCAGTTGTCATTATTTCGTCATTGGTTTCTGTTCAAAAAAGTAATAGCTTTAGAGTGACAACCTGTGTACATATTTATAGATGTGACTGTGCTTGTGTTTTGTCATGCAATTTGCTATCTTTGTGTTATGTGTTAATAACCGACAATATGCATCCTTTCATGGTTTTAAGTTTGAGACTAGGTATATTAACCCTTCAACGCCCGGAAAATGAGACACAATTGATATTCCATTGTTATCCGGCCGCCTGCGTCCGCTCGGGCGTTGATGAATTAATGTAGTATTAATTTTGCATGCGTAGTACGTCTTAGTATCTAGATAAAACAATTAGAAACTGTCTTTCATCTTCCTAAAGTTTTACTAAAAAATTACATTCGCTATAGTATAGAGGACTTACATGTCTAACTTCTCCTACTGCCAAAATAGCATGCACTCCTCGTCGTTACGTCACGTACGAAAAAGGTCTATTATGAAATATTTTCGTTCTCCATGTAACGTCCGTTACCTCGTCGGCTTATGTCTTGAGGCAAGCCCGGCTAATAGAGCAGTCCGCCAACGCACATTGGGCTTAGTTGCGATTTTACGATTTAGGTCCACCGCGCACTGTTTGTCCTGCTTTGTCAAAGGCGATATTGTTGCGCAGGCTGAATCGGATAGGAGACTTTTATTTATCTTAGATAGTGTTTCAGTTTGCGCTAATAAGGAGTAAAATTAAAATACAGCAGAAAAAGTACAGTTAAAAAAATTACAAAAGCATTGATTAATATTGATTAGTGATGATTTTCGGAAAATTTATTCTTTGTCATTAATTATTATTGATGCCAACATCTTTTTATAACTTATTTGTAAACATCAGAATCAGAAATTAAATTATTTCAATATCTGTATTCGTATATTAAAGCGAGTAATGTAGTTGTACATAGAGCTTTTTAGTAATTAAAACTTAATCAGCATAATCACAAAAAATAGCAAAATACAGAAGCAATTACCACTCATCCGTAAACCGCCGATGCGAATGTTATTTTTAAGTGCGATAAGGTATTTTATCGGTGTCTTACAAAAGGATAAATAAAATTATTGGCTGTCTGTCTGCGCGCGCGCCGGTGGTCCGCCATTTGCATTTCGGAGCACGCGACGAACGACGTGCACATTCGTGTAGCCGGCTTTAAGGGTGCGCTTGCAAGATGGGAATAAAACAGGGGTGCCAATTTGCATTTGCATTTTTATCGTAAAAAGAAGTGCATACAAGGAGAAAACAAGAAAGACTGGTCACAATTACAACTAACTACTACACTTCTGAAGTAAAAATACAAAAAACGGTTTTTAGCAAAATAAAAATATAATTACTTTTGTTGTGGCCGTCCCTAAATTCTTAATAATATTTATATTATGTTAATTTTGAGTTACGATTGCGGGTTCGTTGCATCTTGGATAAGTAAGTATATTCTAATGTTTTAAAATAAATGTCACTTTTAACACAAAGTACAACTGGACTCCTTTCTTTTGAAACTTTGATGATGTTCTTCGCATAATAGGTAATCTCTTCATTTGCCGACTGTAAAAAAAACTAAATTGCTTTATAAATCAGGAAGATCAGAAATTCCCCTCATCATAGGTGTTCCATTAATCTTGACGCAATAAAAGCAAAACGCACTTCCATCAATTAGCGGGACATATTTGATCTGCATGCGTCAATCTGCGCGGTAATATATTGTGCAATGTAATTATTCGGTGTAATAGACAATTGAGGGTTGAAACCAAGTTGAAACAGTCTAAGTTATACAATACAGGGTGAAATGGAAGTCATTTGCCAATGAATACTTTTAAACAAAGAATCTAACCGAGATATTGATTAAATTTCTTAGATCAAAGTGTTTAAATAAAATTATAGGTGAAATAAACATAAAAAAATCACAAAAGTTACTGATGCTAAAATGATGTTCCATGAAATGAAATGAATAGTAGAATAAAAAATCGTTACTTTTATCTTTTTGTCATTAGTAATCTTTTATGCATGACTTATTTTGATTTTTATACATATATTTAATTTAATTTCCTTGAATTTTGATAACTTTGATTTAAAAAAATGATTGTCCTAAATTTATCAATAGTAGTAGTAAGTTAGATTCTTAATTGAAAAGATGCTAATGACTTCGATTTCACCAACAACGGCGACATGCTATTACTAAAATCTTATAAAGTGAACTTTATCTTGCAGTAAAAAAAGTAATACATTTCTAGCATTTTGAAATCAATTCCTTATGAATTTTCTTATAAAATCAGTCGATTTTTAACTGTTTCATGTCAAAGCCCGGTTGCTATAAACTCATATGAGTTGTTAGTTGTGTTCACTTTTTTAAATTTCATAAAAAATATTTGCTACTCTTCTATTATAACTATCTTTTGCTTTTATAACCAGCACTGTTTAGACACTTATAAATTCACCTGATTTGCATTCCGTCAAAGCAAGTTTAAATCCCGATAAAAAGCGCATGCGCAAGAGCACTAACACCCACATTAAATCTCCTCCTTCTAGTTTATCGGCAGCTTCGTTAAACCCGTCAGCTAATTCGGTATCTCGCAATTATAATTAAGGCGTCGGACCTCACACGCGGTTAATTAAAGCACAAAAAGTCTCGGCTGATAACGTGTCGCCAGTGCGCGGCGGGCCTAATGAACGTATGCTAATATGCGTGTGCGTCGACTACTGCGGGTGTCGAATGTCAATCACTTTGTTGGTCTATTCTCTCTTTTTGGGTAGTGCTCGGCTAAGCCTTCGTGACTTAAGTGAGTTTTTAAAACATGTTTTTGAAAACATAGATTGTATGGTTAAGAGGACTGCTAGAGAAGGATGCTAAGAGGATTGTAAAATAGGAAACAAACAACGCGACTCTTTGGGCAAAACTCTATTAAACAAAAGTGTCATTATAAAAAAAAACTCAGTAAAAAAGATAAAAAGCATAGACAAAATAAAAACCTATAAACTTCCACATAGAGTCTATTTCCTCATTGTTACTTTGTTTGTAAGATTGTCGATATTTTTTGGTATGAGCTCAATCGTCCAAGTTTCCTCTTAGGCTACAGCTAGGATTTCTACGATAAAGGTTTGAAGAAGTCATGGCCTTCATTCATCAAAGGCAACGGAAATAGTTTACTAATAAAGTTAGCTATTTGTTCTTCACAGTTACCCTAATGGCAGATTACTTTGATTAACTGAAAAAGTCTGAACTACTATATATGTTTAGACCGTTTGAGTTTGTACGATACGAAACGTACACGTGGTACTGTTATATCGAAGTAATTCTAGAACGTACCAGAGATAGTATTGTGTAAAACTGTTTCTCAGTTTGGGCAAAAGCAAAAGCTTTCACCTACTGACTTGAGTGCGCCTACTGAACTGTTTACGAAACTCAGTAAGATAATATGAATTTTTCAATTGTTAGGTTATTTTTTAAAGCTCTGATTTTTACTGACTTAAGATGGATATCCACTTTTGCACGACTAAATTTGCAGCTAATGTTCTATTGCTATTTTGTAATTTGTATTTGCGATCTGAAAATTCCCGAAAATATTTGACGATTTCATTTTATTCATTCACTTCACTTGTCATTTAAACCAGCCTAAGTTATTGAAGTTACATTCAAGGGTTGTAACTTGATAGGATCTATTAGACGAAAACTTCCAATGATCTCTGATCGCGATTATTCGGATGACAATAACATGAGCCCTGTCGAGATACCGAGTCGTCCGGCATCGATGCACGGCCTTGTATCAATACCATCGAGAGCTATCTCTGATTTGAAATGCAGTTTCTTATTTCGCTGATAGGCGAGTTGAGGCTATCCATCGATTATTTCGTCGATAAGGTTTAAGGTTATTCGGAGTCCGACTGATATTAGAAATAAAACACTTTTTACGGATTACAGCGCGTATATTATTAATTCAGATGATATTTTAGAATTATTTAGTTTGGTTTTTGAATTAATAATATGCGCGTATATTGTAATCCGTAAAAAGTGTTTTATTTCTAATGAACTGTACGCGTGGAAGTCTTAGAAGTTTATCAGACTGATATTTTTGGACTTTACTCAATTAAAATCAAATATTTTCCTGGGCAGGAATGACAAATCACTGAATTAAAGTAGCCAGGTACCTATTTTAATTTATTTAACTTAATATTTAGTGAATATTATGCTGTCCTAATTAATATTTATTATTAGGCTAATACGATTTTCCATTTCGTTTTGCAGTTAAATAATAAGCAATAGTACATACATAAAACCGAAGTCCACTTTAATTGAACCTTAAAGCTGAGTCCCACAATCGTTCAACATTCGCCCAATTCCCACCTAAATCCCATCTGAATAGACCCTGCCGATCAGTTAATGAGATGCAACAAAGAATCCGTGGAAGCCCGGCGCCGTTTTCATTAAGCTGTTGTTCGCAGTTTTTTCGTTTCGCAAACCGCAGGCGGCCGCGAATCGAGCCTCGCTTCGAATGCGCCCCGCTGTCAAGTCTGCAGTCTTCAGATAAGATGGCCGCTCGAGTGTTTGACAAAACGCGAACGTATTTGCTCGTATTGTGAAAGGCTGGTTCACATAGAACGCTCGTGCATGTTTGAAATGATAAAAATATGGTTTGGCGCGAATGTGTTTTTTTTATTTAGGTATTTTTACTATGGCGTTATGAGATCTCGTGTTCTGTTTTGTTTTTGAAGAATTAACTAACAAGATATTATAATACAGGTTCTATTAATATGGACATTTAATATTGACAACGTCTATTTTGAAACAAAATTATCACGCTGTTACAACAATTTAACTATGCTATTATTTTTGTATATTTGGGAATTTTTCAAAATCTTTGCGCGTAAAACGTTTTCAGCCAACATTATTAAAGAGAGAATTTTTTTATTATGAAATACATGCATTGGATTCTTGCCATACAGAACTCTACAGCTCGTTACACTCGTCCGCCCAATGTGGCTCGGTCCTAAGGGGGTGTTCTCGTAGGGGTTTCCGCACCTTTCTATCCGCACACGTCCGGATATGAAGATAGCGATGGCAAAAACAACCAACTCTGTCGCCGCACTCCCGCGCCGCCAGTTATATGTTGTTCTTCGCCCGCTTTTTTTCCATTTCGCATGATGCACTGTTTTTTGTCACCTTTTGTGTTCCATCGATTCTCAGATGCGCTGAAGACGATTTTTCGTGTTCGCTTTTTCTACTTGATTGTCACCGCTGTAATGCTTATCTTGGTGATTGTAACATTGTAGTCGATTTGAGGTATAGTATGTAAAACACTTTTTACGGATTACAGCGCGTATATTATTAATTGAGGTGTTATTTTAGAATTATTTAGTTTGGGCTTATTGGTTTTAATTACTCCTTTCCAGAAGCCGTGGTCACGGGTAACGAATAAAGCCAAATTAAATAATTCTAAAATAATACCTGAATTAATAATATACGCGCTGTAATCCGTAAAAAGTGTTTTTTTTCTAATGAACTGTACGCGCGGAAGTCCTAGAAGTGTATATGTATTATTATGTAGTTTTTGTTTGAAATATTTACTATGAAATAAATCATTGATGCAACTGTTCACGTATAACACATTTAGTTTCGTTCGTCACTCTCATCACTCTCCATTAATTTACTTGTTATGTGATTGTTAAAATTTCAATAGAAGATGCTTTGTCTAGAAAAAGGACACCATATAGGCACCATGGATGGAACGATTCGCGGTGTGATTATAGATTTTTTATTATTATCTGGTAATATTATTAATTTAGAGATTTTATGTAGTATATTATACTTCCCGTCCGAGAACATGATCTGGTGCGAGTCGTATTTTTTCTAGTATATTATTTAGTTTTATATATTTTATACTATATAACACTGTTACATATTTGCAAAACATACAACAATATCCCTAAAACACATTTTATCATTTTGTAATTTCAATTTGTAGTAAAACTCCTAAACATTCCATTTTATGTTCACTATAAGGTTTCATTTGACGATCAGTCCAAAGCTTCTTGACTTTTAAGTCTGATACAGCCGGACAAATTAATTCTTGTTTATAAGTATTAATATAATAAGTGGGTATTATAATTTTTTACGACTTTGATATGGATTTTATTTACACGAGGCTCGAAACCTTTTTTCACTAATCTGGGAAAGGATGATGTGCATCTAAACTGAGAGCGCATTTTTAGGGTTCCGTACTCAAAGGGTAAAACGGGACCCTATTATTAAGACTCCGCTGTCCGTCCGTCTGTCACCAGGCTGTATCTCACGAACCGTGATAGTTAGACAGTTTTCATAAATGATGTATTTCTGTTGCCGTTATAACAACAAATACTAATAAAAAACAGAGTAAAATAAATATTTAATGGGGCTCCAATACAACAAACGTGATTTTTTTATATATTGATAACGGCAACAGGTAGATGCTTGAAATATTCACAGAATATTTAGTTTTATATTCACTTTAAAATTAAAGAATTCAATTAAAATAAAACAAATATTTAAGGTGGGTTCCCATACAACAGACATGTTATTTTTTTGCCGTTTTATAGACAATGGAACGGAACCCTTCGTGCGCGAGTCCGACTCACACTTGGCCGGTCTTTTTTAAATCATTGCGATCAAAATGGAGACTTATAATGGATCCAGTAAACAATTCTAAAAACTGAAAGGAAAGGTTAAAAACGTAAATTAAAGCTTTCATAACCGAATAACTCAATCCAGACGGTTGCAATAAGAGGCATAGCTTAGATCTCAGAAAGTACCATCACTGCGTTGATAATTTTCATTTTAGAATCGAGTTAGGAATCTATCCAGCTATCCTGCTCCTACTTAGGTGGATCGAGAGTGATGACAATTATCTTAAATCTCATAAGGTCTGACTTGATTGACCATAAGTCCGTTTCTATACGTCAGTCTTATTTCGATGAACAATAAAACTGGTCTCCTATAATGTAAGCAAATTACAGCATAAAAGTAAATGGTCGCGATGTCCCGTGTGCGTTTAGCCCTGTTTATCTGTTGCCGTAAAAGTTTTATAGTCATATAATTTACTCCGTGTGTCTGTCCGTCGGCCAATCAGGTGTGACTACGGCCAGCATTACGACTAAGTTATGATTGAGGCCTGACTCCGCTCGCAATGCTGTATTTTAAGCGGAGATAAAATCGCGAATGTTTATTGTATAAAGATTGAGTTTTATTTTATTGATTTTTTGAAGTTTGAAATGTGATGGGTTTGAGGTTTTATCAGGAGCTATAAAGTTGTGTATTTTGATGCACTGAGCTTTTTAAGGTACTTCGCTGCAGATCCTCAATATATGAAATACGCAACGCCACGTCTTGTTCCCATGGGAGTTGGCAGTGGCCCACTCTTTCCAGTTACTACGGTCCTGAAATTCGTATAGTTAATAAACAATATTTTTATTCGCTTACTACCAGAATACTGTTTTATAACTATGCAGTGAAAAAACGTTGCAGTTCACGAAATCTACTCTTTCATTATCTCTTTAGAATATGGTTGATTATTGCACAGCATTAATTGTCGCGTCGCCAAAAATTTAGTACGTTTTTATTGATTTCTGGAATACTGGATCATTTATTAAAAACGTACGCGTTAATTGTGTCAGATCAATAAAAACAGCTTTCCTTTTTGCATAAATAATCTTTTTATGGTGTTATTCAGGATTTTTTTACAGAGTTACCAAGCCATTTTTCAATATTCTGTTCAGTTATTGTTTTTCTTTGTTTTTTTTAGTGTACAGTAATTTTTTTGAAGAAGTATTCTACATTAGTTCTTCATATTGGAAGCTCAAAAATCAATCTTTTCATCAGATCGTGAAATGGCTTCGCTTTAATACGGGTTAAATGTCAACTCCTACTTTTATATAAAACCATTGCGTGTCATCGTTTATTTATAAATAGTGTTTGACTAAGATATCGGCCATATTGCCATCAGCTACTTTAAGCTCCTTATCTTCATATAAGGCCGACAAAGTAATTAAACACTCATTAAACATTGATTTACGACGGGTCTGTCTTTCACCTGCTCCGCTAGTGTTGACATTCTGAAATGTTTTTTTTTTTACAAATAATATGTAAGTTGCTCGTTTTATTATCGACTGCTCATTGAGTCTCTATTTTAGGAAGGAGTTAGACCTTTTGTACCTCCTTTTTAAGGTTATTTTTATTTATGTATGAATGAAGTTCATTTTATGCTAAATCGCCGATTACATGAAATTAAATTGGTGCAACATAAAATTACGTATTATCCAATAATCTCTATATTTGTAAGCGCGATCACACATTACAAGCACTTTTGTATTTTTTATATTTTCATAGTATTAATCATTAGGAAAATGTTACATTTAACAAGAAGCTTATAATACCATTTTTCTCACAAATCTCCAGTTTTGTTTAACCAAACCCAGGTAAAGTCTCTACCTGGGTATGGTTAGACTCATTTAGATGTTCTATCACAGTTTAGTGTTCTATATCCTCCAGAATATTCCAGATTGCACTCGTCCCATCTTTGAAATAATTTCTCTTTTACGGTTTCACACGCAATTTTAACTGACAAGTTTTAAGTTGAGATCAAATGCCTCTACTAGGATACAAGGACCCTTGGCGCAACAAGCAAGATCACTACCGTTGCACTGCCATCATCATCAGCTATTTTTTAGTAGTATGGCAACATAGGGATGATGCACAAGCCCGCAGCGAAAATTTTTCTAAGTCTATGCACAAGCCTTTCTTATGGATGTATAAGGAAGATAAGCCATAACTAATAGTTGCAAATAAACCGGTTTAAACCAGAATATGGTTAACATTACTTTAAAAATAAAGTAAAGGTTAATTTATTTCGATTCACTTTTTAATCTTTATTTTTAAAGCATTATTTCATTAAACTACTGAAAAAATGGTCGTGGTTTTAAACCATAACCTGGTTTAAAACCGGTTTATTTCCAACTATAGTCATAACCCACCACATAGTCTATTGTTGTACTAAGCAGCCGTTAAAAATTAAAGAATGTTCTAGTTTGTGTTTCTGAAAACAACATGCTGAGAAAGTTGAGTGTCCTCCTTGTCAGTATAATTGAGATTCATCACAGTGGAAGGGCCTGATTCATGCGGCGGCTAATAAAACTCGGTCCGCCCGTCAGTTTGTCACACTTGTATTGATGGCTTTACGACTTCGTTGCTTCTGGTGTCAATTGTTGCGGACGCGTGATGGAGGCAGACTTTTTTCTATTGAAGGAAAGTTAATTTCAGTTAAGGGCAGGAATTGGCAAAGATGGATAATGCTCTACATATTCAACATTCTGAAACTCAGGGAGAAAAACAATGATTCAATTTCAGGATCCTGGATATCTAATTTTACAGTAAAGACTTCTAAATATGTAATGGTCAAATATGTAAGTTTGCCACGTGAATCTTAACTTAATTATGTATCAGCGATATTGAAAGACAAATATGAAGAACTGCTTCTGTCCATTCCCTCATTCTCCTGTTAATCAGCATTTATATTGAATTAAGTGAAATAATTATATGATTATTATTCATCTAACATATATCACGGCATTTATCCTGCCGTGAAACGTGCGTAGACCAAACGGCCGCCAGCCGGTTGGGCGTCCCGGATACCGCTGGGGAGACGAGGTTGAGGAGGACCTGCGCGAGCTCCACGCGGATGACTGGCAGGAGGTGGCCCAGGACAGACCAAGATCGAAGCTCTTATTATCGGAGGCCAAGACTCATTTTGGGTCGCTGCGCCATCCTACCTACCTATACCCACGTATCTAACATATGAAAATATTTAAGCAACAGCTACATGGCTTTACGACTCCTACTCGTCCACCTTTTACTGAGAGGAGGTTATAAGAAACTAGGTACTTTGTAATATAAATATGAATGTTGCGATTTAAATAGTTTTCAATTAATAACGATCATTATAGCTTATCACATTCAGACCACTAATTAATCAATTTTGTTGGTAACAAATCAATGTAAGCGGATACATTTGACGCATGATTATGGAGAACAGCTGCGCGCAAAGGACGGCAAACAAGCGCACACGCACCTCTCTTTCACGCGTCATCTGTCACCGTCTCTGTCGCGACCCATCATAAATAACAACATAGCTTTGCACCCGTCGCGCGTCGTCATCCAAATGCCAACAGCGCCTCTGCAATTTGTACGTCTGTCTGTGTGATTTGTGCGAGGTAATTCCAAGCGTAGGTATATAATTGGAGTCGATCGGTGCCGATGTCCCAGCCGTAGATCAAGCGGCAGTCAGATGCGATTTGTCAGATATTCCTGCCCATCCGGAACCTGTCGCCGAGAGTACTCTGACATTTAGAATTCTCAACTCTGCGAATAAAACTTAATTTATAAATTTGAACTCGGTGATGTGACGGAATTAAACTTGTAACCGGACTCCGCGAGCTCTTGTCGCATTCATTACTCGAGTAACACATGCGCCCGCGTCGCCTGACGGTCCCGATTGATTCCTCATTCCTTTGTAATCGATAACCAACTTTAACAACCGTAAAATATGGCTCGAAGTCGCCCGTGTGCGTGCTAAACAGAATACCGTCTTATTAAGCGAGAAACGAGGCATCAGCATCCATCATAATTTTGCCTCATTTTGTAATGCAGCCGAGATGCGATATTTTCATATGCAACTGCAAATTTATCATCATCAGTCGACGTGAACTGTAAGTCGGGGGCTTAGGGTCGTGATTTCTGCGCCGTCGGGCTACGAGTTTGCTGTAAACATAGCTAGGTATGATCCCCGGTCAAACTAGTTGCAGAACTGACGTGAAAGTTGTTGATGTTAGATTCACTTCGGATTTTGTTTCGCTAATCCGTTTACTGCAATTTCTCTTGTGGGAAATTAAATTCTTGAGTTTGCACTGATGCGGTGACGATTTCATATCCGTGAGCCTTCATTGTGCTAAATAACGCTAGATAGTTTTCTGTACTTAGAACATCAGCCATTTTTTATTTATTTTCCTCCTGTTGGGGCTCAGGCTTTTAATGTCATATCTAGTAATCCTAAGAGTAGCTCATTAAGTAATCAATATTGTGATGGATTAGTTACAGGCATTAATAGGTCTTTAGTTACTCACAATAACTCACATGACATCTTTAGTTACTCACAATAACTCACATGACATCTTTAGTTACTCACATGACAATAGTAAATAACAATCAAAAGTTAGCTAGCTCAGTCACTTCGCAAGAAAAATTTAAAACAAGGATAATTTTGTTTTATATGTGGGTTTTTACTGTTGTTGTAACTTATCTCCACGCAGTGATTAACAATATAATGAGATTAGTTATCCAAGTCAAGGTTGATCTTTCGTCGAAACTGACTTCAAAACTACGTAGAGACATCTTAAGTTTATTTGATTTCTTATTTGCAACTTGGACCGCTAGATTTGCCTACTTTTAGGATAATTCGTGATTTTTGTTTTGAGCTTATAACTTTGTTTTGCATTGGTTTGTCGTACATACCAACTATGCATAAGCAATGTCCTTAAGGCCCCAATATACCTCGAGTGCGCCCTCATTTTAATTAAAATAAAGTGGCCGCTTTTAGCACTTTTGCAAACTACTACTACAACGAACAAAATTTTACTGAGGTTATTGTTTGTAAGTAGACTATAGAACCTTAGCTTCAATCTGTACATGTGAATTTTCGATACATTATGTACTTAGCGAGCAATAAATTTAATTAAAATGAGGGCGCCACTTGAGGTATATAGGAGATTTAAATAACGGGTGGAGACGGCAACACGACAAAAAATGATAACATTGGTGACATTAGTTAATTTTGAAACTATCAAATAATTCCTAGGAACGAAATTAAAAAACAAAATTCAAACAAACTAAATAGCACGAAAATTAATTAAACAGTAACTGAAAAAAAATCCTGTGACTAAACTATCAGATATTTTTAATTGATTTTTTTTATGCAGACTCCGGAAGCATTTAGTGTCGCATTATCGTCTCCAGGGGCCCTACCGGCTAACTTTTCGAACTTCGGCGGGTCTGCCAAGCTTCAACTTAAACAGATAAATTTAAGTAAGGAGTTTCGTATTGTACGTCGAAGTTATTCAGAAGATATCGATGTTCGTGTGACATCATGAATTGAGGTTCGCCATTTTGGCCCGATTGGGGCTCGATTTATCTGTTTTAATTTGAAGCCCGGCAGACTTTCCGAAGTTCGATGCGTTAGCCGGTACGGCCCAAGGTGGTATAATGCCGTATTATTAATGGTCAATCAATATTTTAATCAACTGCTATGTGTAATAATGATGTTGATATGTCTCAACAGAATAAATAAACCAACCTTTATTCCACTTGACGTTTCCCATAAATTAGCCGGGTTGTTATCGGCTATCACGTTTGATGTTATGTGCTGTATTTATTAGGCTGTCAGTACCAAACAATAGTGGTGATAAGCTTTCGAGTATATGTGGTACCAGCGAGGTGTCAATGTCACGAGGCAGGTCTCGAGCACCGAAGTTGTTTGCACGCCATGTTTTGATTAAACCATTTATCTGTAATGTTGCTTAAGACATTTTTAGGGTTCCGTACCAAAATGGTAAAAAGGAACCCTTATGGTGCGAATCAGTCTGTCTGTCTGTCTGTCACAGCTGGATATCTCGAGAACTACTAATGCTATCAACTTGAAATATGGAATAGTTTTGGATGACGTTTGCCCAACTATTTTTTTGGTATGTGATCTATTGGATCCTTTTTTGAAGTTCAGCAACCTGTTTACATACGTGTGTAAACATCTGTTTGTAACGTTTTCATGATTCTTCGATGTTTAAGATCTCCGGCGAAAATGAGTGAAAGGATTGATTTCAGATTGAAGACTTATTAGTCTGTCTAAAACAAACTCATATAAATTACGAAATTAGTTATTACTAATTTCGTAATTTATATGAGTTTGTTTTAAAATAAAATATTATTAATATTTTAAGATCTCAATTGATTAATTTATTAAGGTTGATTCTTGAAAATGACTTTCTTCCACAGGGCAACGAAAAGAAAACCGCTAATATTTTCTTTTATCTCACCGCCAATAATCCCAACATCTATTTAGGGTTCCGTACCAAAATTTACCGCTGATAATTAAAATTACAACACAAACATTTACAACATTGGAGATCCACGGCCACCGATGACACCGCGAATTTCCACGTCGTTTCACAACTGACGTATTTTTAATCAACAAATTATCGTGCGATCATTCAAATTAATCAGGGACGACACAGGATATCTTAATTAAGTATTTTATTAATAAACTTGGAAAATCGACTGCACATTTTTCACGAAAGCGTTTGGGCAGCCTTTACACAATGCGACTGCAGTGACGCGTCACAAACAAAAGTGCTCCTACTTCCACTTTAAAAATACAAACCTTCTAAGTTATCAAACAAGGAGAACGGTTCTCTGAGAATTTTTCTATTAAGTTAGTAAATTTAACTTCGATCAATCTTAAGTTTCTATCTCAATTTAGTTCACTTTTTATTTCATTGCATTTTTGTATAGGTTTGTTTCTTTGACGCAGATATTAAATTTTATATATGATTATGTGTATTATCAGGAAAGTAAACCTATTTGGGAATACACGTCAAGTTTTTCGTTCATAATAAAAATGATAATAATAAAAATAATAATGTTATCTTTATTTCAGGAAATAAGCCCATACATTAGATAAAATTAAGATTAAGTTTAATAATGTATAAACTTGTTATCACTGTTACAATGTATAAACTTTAATGTATAAACTTTTTTATCACTGTAACAATAGTATTTAAAAATCTCAGTCTGATCGGAAGGTCGGATCGCAGTTGTGTAGCAACTTATAAAGAAGTACGTATCAATATCAGCCAATATCCAGGTAATGAGGGGTCCGTAATTAAATGTCGTCTGTCAAAGCCGTCGCCGCGTCAAATTATACATATTCAAAATGGCGACCAGTGACGTCACGAGGCTGTCGCCATATTGGCCGGTCGAGTGCGAAATATGAAGGATTTACTTTATTCCCAATAGTTGACGAGCTAGAATAATACTTGATAAATTGCTCAGATTGAGTCGCTCTAATTTTTCATATTGAAATGTTGAAGCCATCGCTTAATCAGTTTAATTAGTCTATGGTCTTTCTTGTTTTTATGTGGTGAACTTTAACAATCGCACTATCAATTTTATTCAAATGACATGTGGTTTTAAACTTCGTTAGTTCCCATCGTTAATCCAAAGATATTAAAAAAAACCTAATCTAACATCCAATTCGGACAACCCTCTTAGTGACCAACGTCGACTTTCTCCACAACAAAGATGGCCGCGGCATTTTTTCTGCGTCATCCCCGTCTCGAGCACAAATCACTCAGCCGGCCGTATTTCAACTCGGCGCGTCAAATTTGACAGATTTATGACGTTTCTTTCACAAGTTTCGAATATTATGTGGCGGATGACAGAGCGCTCGGCTTCGAGACGGTAGTTGGGGCTTTTTGCAACGGGTTTGTCCCTTTTGAAAGATTTTTCATGTTCGTGACTAACGCCATCTACATAAGCGTGAGTTAGTGTTTTTGGGGAGTGTTGTTCTAAAGAAGAAGAAGTAGGTAAACACTATTAGAAGTATTGAAATTAGAAACGTGACTGAATCAAATCAATTGACTTAAGTATACGAAAGTACTTAACTGTAGTCGTATCGTAAGTCACATATCTACAATAAATCAATCAAATACACACCCATACAATACAGGGTTATTTTTAATTCATTTAAAACCTCTCGTGGGGTT
The DNA here is from genome assembly GCA_963556745.1 of Catoptria pinella. Lineage (NCBI taxonomy): Eukaryota > Metazoa > Arthropoda > Insecta > Lepidoptera > Crambidae > Catoptria > Catoptria pinella. The sequence continues at coordinate 806,793 of OY750762.1, forward strand.
GATTAGACCATCAAACTGAATAACTTTCATTATGGGACCAACCTTGAAATCGCGAAAAAAAAACAGCTGTTTCATACATTTCGATGGAGTAGGCATAGTACTTTTGTATGAAAAAGCTGTTTTTTTTTCGCGATTTTAAGGTTGGTCCCATAATGAAAGTTGTTCAGTTTGATGGTCTGATCAACCCCACGAGAGGTTTTAAATGAATTACAAATGACCCTGTATAAGAAAGATGTAATGGGTTTACATACTCTAAAATACACTCACAATAAAAACTATCCGATCGCAAAATATGGTTAATTAAAACATCAATATAAGTCTAGAAGCATCGTTTATTAAATTCAATACTTTACACCCGTGACAAAACAATTGCCAACTATGACAATACCGGTAAGACTATTTGTTTGCGTAATTCGCACAACTTTACGCAAATTTTTGTTACCCTCGAGCAGGAGGTCCGAAACCAAATGGTCAGTGGAACATTTTGTTTGAACACATTTAAATGAAGCGTTTCCTTGTATTGTCCTTTGAATGTGATTTTCTCGGTAACTTTACAAAAACATGCCAGTAATTTAGCATTATGTTTGAAATGGTCACATTTGGCCACAATCTCTTTCAAAAGAAGTTGTGCGATGCCTAAAGCTACCTAACATTTTGCTTTCTTTGGGACACTTTACACAAATTATAGATTGTTTGCCTGACAGTTGCCTAAGTTTATCACATTACACGAATCAATTTAAAACTTCTCAGTTCTGTGTTTTTAAGTTCATGTTTCTATCTTTAGTGAAGAGAATGTAAATTCTTTTAGAGAAATAAAATGTCTCAAACCTCAAACCTCATCTTTGGTAGACCAGGCACCCTTCATTGCCCTAACAAATATTTACGGGAAATCAAACCAATAATAGTTACCAAAAAGTCTCGTGTTATCTGCCTCCGTACCCGCGAGGGTGACGAAGGCGAATATTATCTGCGCTCTGCTCGCATCTGGCCATGCATAAATCTGTCCCGTATGAAAAGAATTAAAACGTACCAACCCCATTGTGGACGGCTGTATAAATCTTGGAGATATCTTTGTGAGGGACGTCGCCCAGGGCTCTCGAACAGGGACGGCGATATTTCACAAGTTTTTGACAGTCGATATGGCTTCAAGGCACCTGCACCGAGGACTTTGAGGGGCTTAAACAAAAACAACGATTCTGTGACGTTCCTTAATCGCGTTTTGGGATAGGCGACACAGACGGTAATGGAATGCTGACTTGCAAAGAGAAGAAACATTACCAATTGGTGACACAAAATCACCGATGCGTAAAGTAGATTGGTTAAATTGGTAGTGTGACTTAGTTGTATTTAATTCATGACAAATGTAATTGCATGAATCTCTACATGCAATTACATTACTAATTTTATTAGATATGGCTATAGGATCGCTCAAAGTATTATCAAACATTTTATATTAAAGGTGCAATGAATTTCATTGTTAAGGTTACAATGTATTAAATTGTAAACAAAGTTATCACTCCGCCACGTTAGGCACCACTGGAATTACATTTACTTTCTGAATTTACATTTTTAGGGAAACTCTAGTGTTTTGAAAACTTTGACCTTATTATCTACACCTTATACTTCTAACTTTGAGTGCACGAATTTTACATTAAACTGATTAAACCTCAATTCCTGTAAATTCATCCATGCAGTTAATCAACCGCACATCAACGTAACCACTTTAGTAGAAAAACATATCTTGTTATCCGCGAATAAGGTGCATTTTGGAGTTGGTTTACCTGAACTAGGATATAGATGTTTATCTTTCATTTCATGTACTGAGAAGTGCTTAATTAGGGCTATGTGGCCAACTAGAGGTTATGTTCTTGTCAGCTGATACAAGATACCTATGGCCAGGAATAAAGCTTTGTTTAGGCCTATCTAGAGGAGGAAGTCCTCATAAAAAGCTTATAATATAATATACTAGCTTCTGTCCGCGACTTCGAATGGCAGTTTCCTGGAAAATTTCGTAAATAATAGACAAAATTAAAAATTAATAATTCGTATAATGTTCTTAACCAAGGACTTGCTATATCTTGAACAAAATTAATCAGCAATGAGGCTTTAGTGTGATAATGTTACAAATTGTTTATTTATGAAGAGATATAATTTTGATCTGGAAGTTGATATTGAATTAATGTAAAATGTGATTGTTGATGTTCAGTAAAAAGTTTGTAGTTAAACACATCATAATAACACACACGTAAGTATATAAAAAACGTTATCCTTCAAAGTTGACGTACAATTGATTGAAAGATTAATAAATATTTCCATTGATATATAACATAACTATTTGTCATCAATTGACTATGCTTTACATACATACATACATACAAATAACTTCCGAATGCAATTAACAACTGCTACTTCCCTTTTAAACAAAACTGTCATAAAACCTTAATTGCCTATTTACGGTTTTTAGATTGGCCCTCTGTAAAACTCTTTACGATCAATTAATACGGCCGGTAAGTCCGAGCGGGGCCGCTGCGACAAAAAGGAAAAAAGTTACGAGCTCACTCGGACCACTTAATAAATTGTCTGAAGAAAAAAAAATGTATAAATCGAGTCACCAATAACACTATAGTGTGGAGTTTATGGTGATGCCCTTGAAGCCTGTTATCGCCCGACGATTCTTTATTGACACTATAAACTTGGAAACATACGGTAGTCTCTTTGGCGCGGGCGCGACGCGGCCGTTGCTGTATTTCACTATCGAGAGATTAGATTAGCTGCTTAAAATGTCTGGGTAATTAGGCTTCTAATGGAATGTTACGGCTCATTAATATATCGATTTCAGTTTATTAAAACCAAATAAAAGGTAAACGAAGAAAGCTTGAAAACTTAACAGTTTTTTATTGATCTTTAAATTAGAACATGCCAATTTAATAGGCGACATAGCATGTTGCAAACAATGTCGATCCTGAAATAAACTAAATGGAGCAAGTCTTTAGTTTGATCTCATCACTCAAAAAAGCAAAAATTCTCATGATTGATAATGATTTCGAGGTGATAGTACATTTTTATACTATTATATTCTGTGACATTATTAATGACACTGCTATAACTTAACGCAAACCAACGACATTGTTAAGTGGTGCCTTGATGCCGCCACTCAACTATTTTGCTGGATCTTGATAAAAATGATAAATCCTTGATGATTATAAAAATGTTTATTTGCGAGTGGTATGAGTTCACATTACCAAAAATATGACGTGACTAAATATTTTATTACAAATTATTGTATCGAACGAAATTAGTTGAATATGCTGACGCGGTGACCTGCTTTGTGCGGTGTAAACCGTACAGACGTCTCCTTTATTATCTCCGTAATAGTAGTAGGCAGAATGGGTACCACCATTTACATAAATTTATTTTAATTTTTAATGGCTGCTATCTGCCATAACTAGTTTACGACCTTTAGTTTTTATGGCAACACACGCAAGTATCTACCCGTATGTCCCCGCTTGTCGGTGACTGATTTATAAGGCTCCTCGGCGTATGTCGGCTGTGCCTCTGGCCTAATAATCGTTAAGACAAGTCCGCTTAATTTCTTAGTCTTAGCAGGCCCAATAACTGAGCCTTTTTTCTGTAGTTTAGATTTGTTATACTGTACAAAATGTGGGATTATTTTTTAACGAAAATTATTTGCCATTTGAACGTCAGTCGTCTTTTACCTTCAAGAAATGATTTCAAAGAATATTGTTGTTATAAATATTACTTCTAAACTCCTTTAAAATAGAAGAAAGGCATATTTTCCTTAATCCAAAACTAGATGGACTCAAACAAGGTAATCTTTTTGTTTACATTTATTTTCAACATAAGGTTTAAGATGTAATTCATAACTTATATTTTTAATACTATTAATTATTTATTTTTTCCTTGGTATTGTCTACCTTTTGCCATCTGGTGTGTTTATCAAAAAATTAAATACACAACATAAATATTGTCATAGAACAATGTAAGTGAATAACCTTACCAACTAAGCACTTACGATCTACAATTTATATGAGATTCACATGAAGATTACTAAGTTTGAAGTCTTGACTAATATAGTTCTTGATATACGCGTCAGTCTGACGCGCGTCATTCGTCTGGCGACACGCGACGTCGCGCACGCATCTTACTACCACATTAATCAAACAACAATGGCTAGTTGTGGTATTTATTATAATCAGGGGATTGGCGTAGTTTCTAGATGCCTGATACTCATGTTTTTGGGCCAAGTGACGTCAAAAAGGAAAAATATAGATATTGGATAAACTTTTCACTCATTTGAAAGCTTTCATTTCTGTAATTGATCATTTGTTTAAGAGTTTTCTCTGAATACATGTCTGTTTCCATAACTTACTTATTGAATGCATAAGATTATGCATAGGTACACCTGACCATTAAGAATTAAATGAAAATCCCATTGCAATACTAGATGACTGTAAAATTTTGCAGGGTTTGCTATACAGTAACGAAAGCTGACCAATCACCGATACCCTTTTAAACCGAATTCAGACATCGAAACGTCGAAATCGATAGGAATTTTCATAAAACCGGCCATACACATTGACGGCTGTGACACTCATAAATCGGCCGCTATCGCCGCATCGCACGTCGAGTATCACATTACGACATTGTCTCTTTGATATCGAATGCATTACGAGGGGCTTATTCGAATCACTCGAAACACGTCAGCCGATGTCGCGATCCGCTCATAAATTCTGTGACATATCGCTCGAATTCCCAGATTTTTCTGTATAAAACAAACTGTACGCCCACAACGGTTTCATATTTAATAACCTAAGATTAAAGACTTAAAGCTTGAAATCCTTCACTTGAGCGGCAAAAGTAAAATTGTGGTCATATCGTGGCTTGGTTCATATTAATGACGGTTCGTTTTTTTAATTTATCGTTTATATATTTTTATGTATGTGAGTCGGATTCTTGATGTGAAACTCATCGGTTTCAAGAACCGATCGAAGTTGAGATTGACCGAATCAAATTAATATCCTCCTTGACATTATTTACTTTGAAACATGACTAATACTTTGATTTAAGAGCACTTTGTGGTCAGAAGGTGTTTTACTGGTTTTTACATGTATTCATGTTTTACCTTTGAAACATTGTTGAAGAAAAACAAAAACAAACACGTTAATGTAGGTACCTGTTAATCCCGTTATGCATCTTTCGTCAAATATAATATGCTTAAATTTTATGTATGCTTTAATTTTGATAAAATTAAAAACGTGTCTGTACGAACAGGTTGACTGATACACAAACTAATCAATTTTATTAAAAATCTGACAGTAAAGTAATTTAGAACTCCTTTCAATTAAAAGAAGTGCTAAGAACTTTTCTGAATTTGCCTCGAGTTATTTCTGTTGCTTTTTAAAAATAGTTCGTGGCTATCTATAACCGAAGGGAATCACATTTTTTTACATTAATTGACTTTGCAAAGTTACTTTGTCGTTTTTACAAAAGTGATTTTATCTACAGAGCCGAAACATTTCAATAATTAAAAACTTCGAAATTGCCACAACTGCAAATAAATATTTTTTACATTAACCTGACAGAACATTGAAACGTAAGATGTTTTTTCTCAAAATAATTTTAGGGGGAATTGATTAAAAAAAGCTTTAAAAACAAAAAACCTGAAAATAAAAACTAAAGTTGCTTGAAATCAATGAAAAATTGACGACCTCCGTGATCGAGTGGCTTTGTACACCAGTTTTCAAGGTGTCGCCATCTCTGAGGTGTGGGTTCGATCCCCGGTTGGGTCAATTTAGAAAACGAACTTTTTTATATTGGCTCAGTCTGGGTGTTTGTGGTACCACCGTTGTTTCTGATTTCCATAACACAAGTGCTTTAGCTACTTACTTTGGATTCGGAGCAATGTATGTGATGTTGTCAAATATTATTATTATTATATTTCTCTTTTTATTTTTCACTCAATAATGAGGTAAATTCATGACTATGCGGGTTTTTGACCAAGCATAGCATTTGAAATACTACCGGTCGGTAGCTCAGCGGTCAGAGCATTGGACCGGATATCCAAAGGTCGCGGGTTCGATTCCCGTCCGAGAACATGATCTGGTGCGAGTCCTATTTTTTCTAGTATATTATTTAGTATTATACAAGCATAGCATGTTTAAATACAGAGACGAATGTGAATGTGTGTGTGTGTGTGTGCGTGTGTTATTATTATTAATATTATTATAATATTGTTGTTGCAGATGTGTGGTCGCGCGCACGCGGCCGCCGCGTAGAGATGCGCTCCAAGCAGCAGCCACGCCCCTCCTACCGCTGGCTCAACACCAACGAGAACGGTAGGATATCATACTTTAACTAATTACTATAATAATATTAAGTATTATTGGGAATTAAAAAACCTTTAAATTACCTTTTGAGTACTTCTACCATTATTACATTACGGTTCTACCACGCCTTTCGTTCAAAAGAAAAATTAATAGCACAGTTTTACAATATTCATACATAGCCTGTGTTAGATAGAGGTATCAGATATTATATTCCGCATCTACCCATGAATATTTAATTCCGCTTTCTACCCAAAAACTGTTCAGTTTTCTACTTTCGATACAACAAATTGTTTTATTTTTGAATAGTTTTGAGGGAAATCGGAATTGTTTTAGAATTCGGGTAGGGAACGGAATCATTATTAAAATAATATTATTGTTAAAGCTGGTGGGTAGAATACAGAATACATCATCGCACACTAATTAGGTCCTATAGTCTTTGTAATTTTTCGAGTCATGTTTCATCCCACGACCCTTATTTTATAATACTTGTGTCTGTTTGTGTAAAATTATTTTAATTCCAGATTTATTTATTTTCAAGTTTCCTGAACCAAATATGTAATTCTTGTGTTAGATCATCATTCATCACATTACAGTTGTAGGCAGATTTTTTGTAATTGCGGCCAATTATTTTTTTGTACATTTTAATTGAGAGTTTCCAAAGTTCGACTAGTTAGCTATTTACAGTTTAGTTACAGCAATTTATCACGAAGATACACGTTGATAGCCTGGTTTTATTAACATCGAGGCATCTATCAATTCCCACCGTATTCCATCGCAATTACACGACCACTAAATCTCAATCCGTTTAATCGAATATCTTTGAATAGACATGTTACTCTCTGACACTACTTTTTACAGACAATCCGACAATTTTATTCTATTCTGTTATACTTTTTAACCCTACGCCCGTATACGCAAGGTTTAAAGTCCAAAATTGATGCACTGATCCCAACAACAGCGAAAAATTAAATTTGTACAGCAATTGAAAGAGGCAGCGTGACGTGACAACCCTGAATATTCAACTAAAACTCGCAATAAATACAAAGTTACTGCCATAGAAAAAAAAACAGTGTACAAAACGCAAATGTAATATGGCGTAATAACTCATAGGTCTTTTTGTACGAAACTAAGGCACCGTGAAGCGATAAATAATATTTATTTTTGCTATTATACGCGTTTTTGTCAGTTGTAATGGGTGTAAAAGCTCAGGGCGGGTTTGTAGAGACGGGCCTCTAAAACAGCGGGTTAGATGGATCAACGTTTTGTGACTGTTTTTTTATTTATTTATTCGCTTGTTAGGATTTACAGTCAAATATAAACAACAGAATAACATGCAGATTTTCCAATGCCATTTACAAATCCCCACATATAGGTTTATAAGTTGGTTGCATTATGCATAAGACTTTTATTCCAAATAATAACAAAAGATAACACTTATCCATTAGAAACGTTTTGATTTTTGTGATGACAGTGGAAATATATAAGGGGTACTATTCTGTAAAATAATATTTTATTTATACTTATAAACAAGTACATTAGTTTTCAAATATCGTTTTAATAAATAAATTTCGGCTCTATTTTGTTTTTGTTATATTATAAGTATTAACAATTTTTTTGCTGGATCTGAGATTGGATGGTGTTATGATATTATTATTGTTTAGAGCACGGTTTGAGCATCATATTTGCTACGAAATTTTTTACTGTATGTTGTCGTCTTTTCATCTCTTTCGTCTTGCATCTGATCTTTCTCAGTATAATCTATTGCAAACACTCTCGATTTTCAACGAATTGAATTTACTTTCTTGAATCTTCAAAAACGCCTTTTCTGTGGCCCCGAAAACTAGTCGCAGTTTTAGGTTTTTAACATCTCCTCTTACCAGAGGGTCGTAATTATAGCGGCAGCATTCGACGATGGCCGACAATTTACGACCGACGACCGACGCCTGCGCAGAACACTGGATGTATGAGTTGAATGTCTTTTAACACTCATTCTTTTATGTAAAATTACTTGAATTAATTTAGGTTATGGTTAACACCATTCGTTAAAATGATTGCGGATGCAATCTAATAAGGAGTAATAAGACGTGGAAAACTTTTCAATTAATGTTTAGTAAATTGACAAGTAACTGACGAACCACAGATAGGTATTATACTGTAGTATCTGAGTTCAAATAGCAGTGAACATACTTGAAAGAGAAATTAAATCACTTAAAATTGAACCACGCTTTTTAAAGGAGTCATAATCATAATATTATGGTGGCCACATTTTGATTAAATTCGAATATTTACAAATAAAAGTTAAACTTTTGGAAAACCTTACAATGGATAAGTTTCAAAACTGAACCTCCAAACAAGACGGATTAAATAACGTTATTACCATCAATTTACTTAAATTATATATAAAAAATCTTTAAATAATAAATGAATATTAGACAACATCACAAACATTGAAATAAGAGACACGGTGGAACTACAAACACCCAGACCTGAGCCAATAGAAAAGTTCGTTTACTAAATTGACCCAGCCTGGGATCGAACCTGGGATCTCAGAGATGGCGACACCTTAAAAACCGGCGTACAAACCACTGGACCACGGAGGTCTTTGTCTTGTCATAGTCAACCTCTCAGGTAGCTAGCTAACTAGCCTCTCAGGTAGCTAACTAGTTAGCTAGTTAGCTAGCTACCTGAGAGGTTGACTATGACAAGACAACTTTTGGACACAAGCTGTCATAACGTAACTACGTGTCTAAAAGTTTGTCGTATTCATTATTAAAACTAAAAACGAAAGTGTGTTTGTTGTTTAATGTCTTAAGTTACATTTGCTTAAGTTAATTCGCAACTGAAACTTAAGACTTCAGATTTCTTCACCTCTCAAGCTTACGCGCTCACTAGACATGAAATTAATTAGTCTTAATAGTATCCGATAAGAGTGTTCAATTTGAACGTACTTTGGTAATTGGTTGGCATTTAGTTTGATTTTTTGATTTTGTGATTGACGTCGGGAAAATCAAACTAAATGCCAACTATAACCAAAGTACTTTCAATGAAACCGCGCAATAATCCGTTAAAAGTGATTTGCTTCACTTCTAGTCTATTTTTTTTTTTAAATGATGAAAAGAGAAAGATTGCCCTATAGTATCGCATTGATCTTCTATTCCATTTTACAAGCTTTTATTTACTTCACCTGTCCTGATGTTTGTCTGTAATAGAATCTTGCATTTTTTTTAAATTAACCATTATTATTATGATATTGCCATCCAACTTTAGACTGAGGAGTCCCAAAGTCTAAAATATTTATAAAATTCATAATGCCGAGTAATTTTCTAATGTAAAACAGTTCGGTCATTTTCGCCCCAAACCCCAACAGATGTGTTTTAATCAGCGTGACGTCACCAAATAAAACTCCATAGTTTTGCCTAATTTATGGGCCATTACCGGCTGATTTAGTAGCTTTCCCGTCCTTTGTGGGCCCAGATATGGTGATTATGTTCCTTTCTCGGCCCAGGTACCCATTGTGCGGTACTTGTTGAGTTATTCGCGTCAATTGTTACGGTTTGTTAGAAATCGGCTGGTTGCTCGTTTGTCTGTCAGTTTCATGGGAGTTGCATCATATTGGAATTTTATTATGTTTTAAATAATAATAAATAAATTTCGGTCAAGTCAAACCAACCTCAGTTGATAAAGATTCCGGGTGTAGTGTGCTTCCACCTTAAGCCTTATCAACACAACATCCGGTGAGATGCATAAAAAAAAGTATTCAGATAATTTTAATGAGTAGTGGGTTAGCGCATTGTTTATATCTATTCTGTGGCATTGTCCTGCCATTGTTGAGTTTAAGCAACTTTCGCAAGGGTCATGGGATTGGTGACCAAAAATTTATAATCTTGAGCTCCTCCGTGCTTGAGGCACGTTAAGCCGTTGGCCAGATGCAGCCATCTGCAGTCGTGAACACCCACCAATCCGCATCGTGCCCGCGTGGGTTACGGCCCATCTTCCTTATCCACCCATAAGGACGGCCTGTGCCGCAACAGTAGGGTCATCAAAAATGGCTGATAAGATTACGCAGTGACTAAAAATATAAAAGTGGCTGTCAATAAATAACAAGACGTCATAGTAGAACGAATATGGAACAACCCAATAATTGACGTGTTTGTTAATAGTCGTTTTGTGGTTTTTACTTGCGCGTAGTCTACACACTAGCGCCATCATTGGGAAAAAATCATATTGCTTAAATAAACACGAAATTATTTATCTGTAGTGCACTCCGAAGAAGCTTTGTGCTACTTTTTATCGCTTTCACAATATTTACTAGCCTGTCGTTCAGTTTAATGGATTTTTTTCTAAAAGTGACAACTTTTCACAAAAAAAGCTACATTAAACTAAACGGTGATATGATTTTGTCCCAATGGTGGCGGCGTTAGTGTGCAGACTATGCGCTCTTAGTTGTGACCTCAAAAGTTTTATGACGGAAAATTATGTTACGAATGCTTATAAGAATGATTTGTTTATGGGTTTCTACTTTTAGGTTTTCCTCGACCATTCTCGTTATATGAATAAACCTTTTTACTTTAACGTATACTTTTGTCATAACAAAAGCTCAAAATGTCAATCCTGCTAAGAAGTTAGTCAGACATTAAATAAATAAAATCATGCCACCGACTGTAATAAGACGAATCTGGAATAGAACGAGTCAGGAACATGACGAATCTGGAAAAAGTCCCCTTTTATAGCAAATTAGTTTGAATTAGGCCTTACAGGCAGCTTGATAAACTCTAGGGCCCGTATTTATAAACCGCTCTCAAAGTTGAGAGCTATCTTAAGCCTACTTGAGACACTGTTCTTATAAAAATCAGCATCTCAATTAAGATCTTGAGATAGCTCTCAACGTTGAGAGCGGTTTGTAAATACGGGCCTAACACCAGAGGTGATGGCCACTAATCCTCATTCGATAAGAAGAAGAAGTTTGAATTCAACAATAAAAACGTGGTAAAAAGGTGGTCACTGGTCTGGTGACCCATCATTCTGAAATCAATCTTACAAAACCGAAGAGTTTACTACCCGTTTTTACGGTTTCGGAAACAATCGTAACCAAACAGGACCGTAAAGGGCAAGGTTTTATTGTTTTACAGCCAGCTTCTCGTCTTTAGTTTTTATTGCAACCCTTTGTGGTTAACCACTCGCTGATTGTTTGTCGCGAATGGGCCCATACTGTGATTGAAGGGTTAAAAAAACTGTGGTTTTGAAATGACGTTTGACAAAAGAGTTGGAAATTGCAACTTGAATAGGCTGGAATAAAGTCATGAATCGTTGGTTTATTTTTACGAGCAACACTTTGCATTTGAATGAGCTAGTACGCACTGTTGGCGTAGGGATGCACGACAACTTTTTGTATTGTCACAATCACCCATTGCGGAAACTACTATGAAAACATAATATGCTTTAATTTCAAACAAAGGGTACTTCATGTCTTCGGATTATTTTTCAATAGTTATTATTAAAGTTTTGATGTTGCAATGTGTCTTGATGAACTTGCTACAATTCCCATCAATCACCATCACAATCAACGCACATTGATTGAGTTCAATAAACAGACAGACATTCCCACAAAGAAAATCAATCAAACTTTATAACCGAGCAAACTGCCAATGTGAACCCGTAAAACCATCATAAAACAGTCAAAAACGGCGAAAAAAAACTCGTCGACTCCGCATAAAAGTAGTGTTTACAAACACAGGGCGGTTAATCTTTACGATCGCGGCCGAATAGGCCCGAAAAATGCCGAACTCTGATTTATGGAGTACCGAATGGCTGCCGTCTTTTAAACGCTCCCGATCGCCGCTGAATTTACGACTTCATAGAGTTTTATAACTGATTTTATCAGTCGTAAACTTTTACAAGGCGATTTGGGCTATTCATTAGGGCTGACACACTGGCCGATCTGTTTGGCGGGAAAAGTTCTGTTTTCTTCCGAAAATGTTGTGATTTATACTCGTCAGCCGTGTTTTAGTGAAGTTCGGGGAAGGGGACGGATTTTTACGATAAAATAGGACTTTTGTTATTATTCGTAATCATATTTTTTCGGTGCGAACAATGTTCCAATGATTTAATGTGTTTGGATAGAAATAGTTCTTTTTCATGCTGTCATTCTTGTTTACTTTCTTTTCAAATTATCAGAGAATACAGTTTTATAGCCTTGAGTCTAATTAAGTATCTAATTATTACAGCAATAAAATCAAAACTAAAATAGGTATCCTAAATAATCCATAAATCAGCTAAACCGCTGCTGTTGTTCTCTGAATAGTTTATGACCATTTTTATATGTTTCGTACACATTTTTAATTGCCTATAAAAAGGCTATTGCATATTAATTATTAATAAAATAGATTTAGGGTGGTCGTAGCGTAGGACGCGGTGGCTGTCAGTAAAAGTGGCCAAGACATCGCGCTCGTAATAAACTCCGCTGGCGGTGTGGCCCCACACGGCAGTTCTGTCAATATAGATTGTCGTAAAACTTGAAAATTATTTTAAGGGCCGGCTAATGGAAATAGCTTCTGTAGCTGTGCTGTTCTAACGTGTGTGACTATATAAGTGTGGCTAGTTAAAACATATGAGAATTTTTCAGAAAAACATTATAAATTAAAAGTTGTTGTTTGTAAGAATTTCATACTTCAATCAAATCCTAAGTAAGATAAACCCATTTGATTTTAATATGGTGTAAACTATCATTTTTAGAGTAAGTACTAAATAGCAAAAACAAAAACTGGTTAGTAGGTTAGTTGGAATATGTTTCTAGTTAAATTTAACGTAATAATTCTTCAGGCCATATATTTGCCATTTGCGTCTATATGTCTTAAATTTTGTTGTTTTTCCTTATTACAAAAATCAAAAAAGTTTCACAAAAATCTACAATAATCGTACAAGCTTGTAATACTAGATTCGTTGCCAACTGTACATGATGCCGACCTCGAAACGAGAGCCGCATCCTGCTTGACGACACTTATGACTGAAATGCGATACAACAGGGGTAAGGGTCACTTCACAAGCGCAATGAGTATGTGCCTAATTTAATGAAGTGCTTCTAAGATATCGATTAAGACGAAAATGACTTAATACAGAAGTGAAAAATATAAACTTAAGTACTTTTATATAAATTAACATAAAATTTATACCGTACTTTCAACATCAGCCATTTTTAATGTCCCCACAGCTGGGGCACAGGCCTTCCTTTTGGGTGGATATAAGGAGGATGGGCCATTACCCGATACTCAGGAACAATTCGAATTGGTGGGTGTTAAGACTGCAAATGCAGCTGGGACCAGCGGCCTAACGTGACTTCCGAAGCACGGAGGAACTCCAGATAGTAAATTTTTGGTCACCCATCCCATGACCGACTCTTGTGGAAGTTGCTTAATCTCCGCAATCGCAGGCCAGGCGCTAAACCACTGCGCCACCAAGCTCCTCGATACCGTACTTGAAAGTAGTTTTTAGCTAGTTTGTATAATAATTTTTCTAGTGTTTATTACAAAAAATATAAATACTAAAGATATAACTACTGGTTAATTCATTACACATGTTAAATTAACAAACTTCAATGAATCAAGAGTGCTAAAGAATGCTTTTATCATTAACATAATCTTTGGTATTTTTTTGTCAATCAACCCCTTAAACAGTTATCTGTTAATTTTCATCTCAGTCCTCATACAGGACATGCTCATCGACTTAGGGTACAATAAAGATGAGTAAAAATAATCTTCCAATAAAAGTCACCATTGTGTCTGCACCCTACGCGAGGTCACCGTCGACTGTAACAGGAGCGCCGATTATGCACGCGACCGATTTGTCGAGAATCAACTCGTCACTACCTAAGCTGTTAAGGATTTAAAACTTACGATTAGGAATACCTTGGTCTTTGATGCTCGAATCATTATTTATAGTAATACTAGCGGCTGCCCACGACTTACTCCGCATGGACTTTAAGGAAGCTTTGACCAGAATAAAAGTAACTTACAGCCTGAAATTTTAATCATTTGGTTCCCGCAGTGAGGTGGTACCACTCATTATTACAAGCAACTTTTACTATGGGGCCTACTCTGATACTACTAAAAAAAATAAGCTGTTCCATACAAAAGCGCTATACCTACTCGACCTTAATGTCTCGAACCACCCCACTGCGGGAACCAAATTACTAAAATTACAGCGTGTATATGTTAATTCAGGTCCTAATCTGTCTACCAACCAAATTTCATCCAAATCTGTCCAGCCGTTTAGACACAAACTTTCGCATTTATAAGTAATACTAGTTTCCGCTCGTGACTTCGTCCGCGTGGACATTCAGAAAATCCCTAGGGAACCTTTGACCAGGATAAAGAATACCTGCCTATCCTTTATTTTAATTCAGGCAAAAAATTATATGGGAGCCAAATTTCATCTAAATCCGTTCAGCCGGTTTTGCGTGATTAAGTAACAAACATCAAAAAAATTCAAATTTTTTATGTAGGATAATGAATAATTTTAATACATCGGAGGTTGAATATTTTTATATTTACCGATATTTTGTTCAAATTGTAGAAAGATTAATATTATTTTAACGGTAAATTAAATTTTCTAGCCATTGGTGCGACGATGCAAGTGTTGCCATGACGCCATCCTATAATAATTTATACTTACTCAATATTATACTTAATTACGGACCATAGAATAAAGGAAATAAGTAATAAAACTCATTTCTCAATTCCATTCGATAAAGCCTCATTTCATAACGATGGTAACAGATTTATTATCTTAAGAAAGTGGACATCTCAAATCAGTGGTAATTTTAAATTATGGCCCACAAACTGGTATACTAATTGATTGAAGTAGCTAGTTTGTAAAGCGATGCGAGTTGGTGATTTTAATATCATATAGCCTCATTTCATAATCACTGATGGCGACAAAATTATTACCTACCTAAAGAAAGTGGTTATCGGCATGGCAATTATGTTTCGTCAAATCAGTGGTAATTTTTAATTATGGCTAACAAACTGGACATAATTGTTTGAAGTAGCTAGTAAGTTTGTAAAGTGATGCTTTAAGTTGGTAATTTTATCCAAAATTGGATTTTAATAATCAAGGCCATTACTATGCATCACTTATTTTACAATCAGAACAAGGGCCGGTTCCACAATGTAAAAGTAAGTTCTGAGTAGCTTAATTGACAGATGATTTCACAGTTGTGATATGAAAAATATGTCAAATCATCTGTCAATTAAGCTACTCAGAACTTACTTTTATGTTGTAAAACAGGACCTTAGTAATACTATTTTAGTGATTGTCATTGAAAATCAATACTAAATGGAGCTTGCTTCTTAAATCTGTGGTTTAGTGGTTCGCCCACCCGTGTAAGACACAGGGGTCCCGGGTTCGATTCCCAGGAGGGGTGTACATTTGTACTAGGTTTGGTTGGTGGTAGGGCTTATTTCAAGTCCGCCTGGCTAGCTACGGTGGTAGCTGATGGTGATCTTACCTAAGTCTGACGCCATAACAACAATTTAAAAATTGTTGTGTTCCGGCAGTTAGAGGTAAGATAGCCAGTTCCTCATTGGTGAGGATTCCGGGTGTAGTGCGCTTACACTTTCGGCCTTATCGTCACTTAACATCAGGTGAGGTAAAATAACAGTATAAGAAAATAAAGTTTAAGAAAATTGAAATGCGATATCGAGAGACTTAATTTTTTTAATTTTATTCAACTAGTAAAAGCCTCTACGTCAGATTTCTTTTTTAGGTGTCGTTTTCGTCTCTAAATATGTATACAGTTTAGAACTTTGTCACTCTAGGCTATTTCTTTTTTTAAACAGAAATCAATGACAAATGACAACTACAACAAAGTGACAAAGTTCTATACCTTTTAAGGTTTTTGACGTTTTCATTTAGATTTTATTTTTTGGAATACAAAATGTATGAAAACATCATTTGAAGGGTTAGAAGTAGAAAAGGTTAATTTCACTTTCTTATTTCCGTACCACGCTAATGCCCGTTTGCACTAAACTTAAGAATCGCCTAAGTCTTTTCCTGTTCTTCTCCTAATCCTATAAAAACGGTGTCATTAACTCAGCTGTCATGCAGCCTTTCATACGCCTGTTTATCTTGGTCGAGTTGTAGTTAGGAAAAGACTTAGGCGATTCTTAAATTTAGTGCGAACGGGTGTAAGTTTTTGAACGCAAACAAAATAACAAGTTATTAAAAAAAACACTTATTTCAGATTAGCTCATGATTTGTACCAAGAGTTAAATGATTTATTTTTCCTGTACTCGACAGTTACGACCAAAATAGTTTATAAAATACCTACTTGTTAATTACGAAATACGCATCAAGTACACAGTATCATTTAAATATTTTTCTAATTAAAACTGATTAATTATACGACGCTTGGTTTCATTTTTTTTTAATGAATATAAGTACACTTAACTATTTCCGTAAATAAAACATCGAATTTATTGACACCTAAAACAGAAACATAATATTGATGAGCTGTTGATTGTTTTATTTGGAAATCGATTATTTATTTAAATTTTCAAGTAGAAGACAATGAACAGCCTTACCACAAAAGATTTTAAAACACTGCTCAACAAGTGTTTAACTTAGACACTGTTTAAATGTGTTGCTGTAACTTTTTTGTCAATATTGTTTGAAAGAGACGGCATCACATTTAAATAGTGTCTAAATTAAACAATGTTTTAAAATCGTTTATGGTAATGCTGAGTGTATTCTGTGTATTGACGTAGAGTATTCTTGAATGTTCTTTGTTTGAATGTTTGTTGTACTTCTTGAACTAACTAGCTTCAAAGGATTTGGTTTAATTATTTTGTATCTATTCAAATAAAAATTATAATTTTATTGAAATAATAAAAAGCAGACAGAAAGCCAATTTGATTCTAAAAATACAGAAAAAACTGATTTACATGCCATCGATACTGTCTAGACACTTATTATTTTATTAATCTGTGTGAGAAAATTTGAACCGTAGTCAAATAAACTGTTTAACATTCTCGTTCAAAGCTCATGTTAGTCAGCTAAACCAGGCAATTATAACGGCAGTTTAATCTGTGCCTAATTTAGTGAAGACTCGTAAACAACTAATATATTCACACATTAGGAATCGAAAGAAATGTGGTACGTTTATATTTAAAAACAAATCAATTAGTAGAATACACCACTTTTCACTCTGTTAGTAAAACTATAAGGAAACAATTAATGTTAATATAGTTGAGTGGTTTAAGTAGTTGTAGGTTTTAGAACTTCATAGGGACCCAAATCTATTAACATATTATTAAACTAAACGTTAACTAATGTAGAAGGATAAATATTATGTTAAAAATAAGCGTCAGTTTACATTGTTGTGTTCCGGTAGTTAGAGTTAAGCTGAAGTTAACTTACATCTTAATCCCTATTAAGATGGAGGCCAAGTTGAGGTAGGTCTAAGTACTTATCCGTTGTCAGTAAAAAAAGGTGAAATGGAAAGAAAAAAATATGCTTACATAGTAATAAACACCAACGTAATAATTTATGTAACAATAATTACTATTTACATAACTATTTAGGCCACTTTTCTTATTTTAATCCAAAGAAAGTTATTCAAATATTTACATTATTGTGATATCGCAGTAATAACCCTTTAAATAGTAGACAAATAATCGATTCAGTGTTTCGAATGAATATTCATTCCATTAACAGAGATATTTAAACGAATCGATATTCAAAATGTGCCGGTTCGCGTGTGCCGCCGAACGACTCGTATTGATTCGATTATAAGGCGATTATCGATCGAACCGACGATTTACGATCGAGTTGCTGGGTCGACACTCTTCAAACACGACATGTTTATTATTACGACCGAATTATTACTATGAATTATTTAAATAACACCTATTAAAACGACTACCACATTCAGATGCGAATTCCGTTAACCAAATTCAAACCATTTTGTGTCTTAAAGCCGCCGAAAACATACGCGGAACAGATTATAATCGAATGCAAATGTAATTTTGTCGGTTATTCACTTAGCTCAATTCTGGGTTTCGGTATCGTTATCGATGCTCTATTCAATAACAGTTTCGTATCGATATAAATTGTTATTGCTGACGTGAGTTACCGATTGGGAGATGGCAACAGAATCGGAAACAATCGCATAAATATCGAATAGGGTTTATCTTTATTCGTTATCTATTCGAGAAAGATCGAAGCTGTTGAGAGTTGTGTGGGTGATCGTCGATTTCAGCGGGGAATCGAAGTCAATGTGGTATCGATAAAAATTGTCTATGCTGCGGTACACTATGGGTTACAGAAACAGTTGGCTTTAAAAATATACTATTTCTAGAAATAACATATGACCAAATATGTATTTATTCAAATCAGTAATAGCATGTTTCTTAGAAAACATAAAACAACAGAAATAAACTTGTGCGCAGTGCAGACCACAAACTATGACACAATTATGAAAAACTACCTCAGCTATGCGAGCTAAGCTAAGCTAACTTAACTTAGTTGTAGCTCTGTTCTGGAACTGGCATTAGAATAGCATAAAATAGAACAAACATTACAATTACAACATTAAATAAATGCTGCTAGGGTCAAAGGTTGACAGATTAACTAAGTTTTTCAGTAATACAATCACTAGCTACATGTCAGCGGCGCATCGGAAAGTCGTTAAAGCTCGTCGCAACATTTAAAAAGGGCAGTAAATAGTGCGTGTGGGAGTGACGTGTTTATGCGTCCGTGTGTACCGCCCCTAATTAAGTCTGTCCGGTGGATTATAAACAAATCGATTTTCGGTGTAGTAATCCACTTCCTGTCACCGTTCTTTATTGTTAACTATGTGTTTCTTAAAATTTAATACAAGTTTGCTCTGTCTTAGACATTTTGTTTAATTCCTATTTTTTCCAAGCTCATGCATAAAAATGGTATTATTAGATTTCCTTAACTTTTAAAAAAGTACCTTATTATTAGTAACTCCTTTTTTTGTTAGCAGAAATGACCTTTCATTTCGTTGTAACTTAGCCGATACTTATTTTTTTCGCGTAACCTAAGTGGCATACGTTATCTTAGTGTTTAAACATTAGTGCATAAAAGTTTTAAAACATTAGCGTTCATAGTTGTTAAATAAATTAAAAAAACGTTAATATGGGAAATTCAAAATCTTTAAAATTCTTTAAACAAAACGGCAATAACATACTTAAAATATAAATAGCATAGCAAATGGATTTGACGTTTCTGAAGGAAGAGTTACAGTCACGCACGATGTTTCTATTCAACTATAAACCCTAGCTAGTAGTCGGCACCGGCAATACTCGTCTCCGGGCCAGCATTGGAGGGTACAGCCACGCCGCAAGTCTCACCCAGGTGTCGAACTCCGCACTATGATTGTAACGTGGCCTGACGCGACGCCGCTCAACTTCTGCCCGGTGGTGTTGGGCGGGAGCGGTGAGCGTTTTTTTAATAATACACACAGTGCTCGTTTTTTATGATAATTATCATCATCTCTCTGTCCTTATTTCACTTTATTTAAAGTAGGTGTAGTATGTCGTTTTCCTATACTCTTTCTTATCACCTGCTATATCCTTCATTCCTTCATTCACTTTTATATTCCCTTAGCTTGCATTAAATTTAAAAATCCTGGAAAACAGTTTGCTTACCAATGTCATAACTATACAATATAATATAATAATATAAATTATACAAAAGAGCCTTTGATCAAATTCAAGTTTTGTGGGACATGCTTATTATTAAACAGAAAAAATTATAACTCAACACTCTCAATTTTCAATTTTGTTATACCTCTTATAAACTATTCCGCTTCCTCTCTTGTCTTAGGTCACGACTAAGCCTGATCGTTGATAAATTCTATCAATAACAGAGGCGAGAGATGTCGGGCGCCCTCAATAGTGTTTACTTGAAATGCGGAGTTAAAGTCGCGGTACACCTTCGCTTCGAACCGGTCAAATAAACTTACCGGTTAAATATCTGACGGCTTAAACTGACTTATGATCAACTAATATTTGCTTTGTGTTAGGCTGAGAACCTTTTTAGATGTTTGAGGAGACGCACTTTATTTTTGAAAGAAATAAATAATTATATCACTAGAGTATAAAAAAGTTCAGTTAGCATTTCAGACATTTTCTGGGATAACTTCAACCTGGATAGTACTTATAAATCAATCTATTATATCGTCATCATAGATATTAGTGGAATTAATTTATTTTTCATTCATATTCTATTAAGACGAGAAAGTAGGCTTTTTCTGTTCTTGCCCCTGGTATTTGTTGGTACTACTAGTAGAACTAAAGATAGTACCAACGGTAGTACCAGGGGCAAGAACAGGGATTTTTCTGCTAGTTACATTAACAACACTAGAAAATTGTCATGAGTGTAAACTAATAGCGAAAGCCGAATTTGCTTACAAAAGCTTAAAGAAATTACTTTACTTTGTAGTACAACTTACACGTAAAGGCTACACGCTTGAAATACATCACAGTCGCGGTTCGTGATAATTCAGGTGCTATCCGAACAAGCCGGCAGTTGCGAAGAGGTCGTGACTTGAAGAAGCAGGTGTGTCAGCTAGGGCTGGCTGCGTTGAGAATTTCACAGAGTACATTTAAGTCGTCTGGGACGTGATAACTCAGGGCTATCTGGTGGAGCGTTATAACCGCCGCGACCTGCGAGTTGCGAAGCGGGACGAGAAACAGTTGCGCTTTAGATAGGGTCGTCAACAACGCAAAAGTAAATGTAGCAAAGTAAATGAATATGTGATAAGGCACAGGTTGAAGTAGTGACAAAAATCGCGAATATACCGACTATGTAATGTGAATTGCGTATGCGATTTAAATACTTTTTTGACCTTCTCAGCTAATAAGTAATTCCCTTAAAATATTTACAAATTAAAAGAATACAAACGTCGGGAATTCTAAAAACCAATAAATACAAACTAAATAATTCTAAAACAACACCTGAATTAATAAGATACGCGCTGTATTGAAAATCCGTAAAAAGTGTTTTATTTCTAATACAAACTCTTTTTGGTAAAACTAGTTTTTTGTGATTATTTACTTATTTCTTCTTGATAATGTTACAATTTACTCAGTACCTACTAAATATAAAAAACACCATTAACATTATGTGATTAATTTGTTTTTTCATGGCATCCCTGCGTGTCAGCCAATGACGAACGGCCATAGATTTCAATGAGATGCGCGCAGCTGTAAAGTACCCGCGGCGGCGCAGGGTTAATTCCCGATAAGATTGGGCAACGAGGAGTTATTCGCCAGATACTATTAATGACCTTATCAGTTACTAATACTTGCACGTTAGATACTGGGTACGAGACTTATTGCGAAATTGGTACGCCATTTACTAGTGAAGGATAAGAAATTATGGGATTTTAAAGTGAGACAATCTATAAACAGCTATGATTTGCTACGACTTATATTGTGTTATATTGTGGTTGCGGGAGATGCACATTTTACAAATTATACATTATGCTACAAAGGCGATTTTAAATGGTTACTGTCCGAATAAAACACATTATTAACAGGAAAGAACAGAACAAAGAAGAATATTTTTTATTGGTTTTTTTTTCTATCAATTTTTCTTTTGTTATTTCATTTCTGTTCTGAGCTATGTTTATTTTATTCAAATTTTATTTAACTATAGAAATACCGATATTATCTAAAATATCAATATCATTTATATTCCTACACTTTAACCCCTCAAGCAAAACATTATAAAGATACTATGAACTTTGCTCATCATTTAGTGTCATAACCTCATTAAATCCAACAATTCAGTCAATACCTGACAGTTTATAATAAATGCCGTGAACTATCACGAGCCTAATAAGTCATCCTCTGTGACATTTGGAATGCGCGCGAATATCGCGATCTTAACCGTCGAATAGAGCTGTTGACTTTGACAGGTCACAGTTTGACATTACCCGTGATAAACGCTCTACTAAAGATCAATGCTCATCAAAACTATAAATGCATAGAACTATATAGCGTCCTAAAGTATGCTACAAAATCATAATAAAATTTCAACCAGTACCAACGGGTCGTAAAGTGTGCCAACATCTTTATGCAGGGGACTCTTATTATTTCTCAAATAAATATTTATAACTATTCTCGTGTAATAGCGGTTTGAATAACTATTTGAGATTTCCACGTAAAATCAAATAAAACTGCTACAAATAAAGTTTCGTTAACTTACAAGTTTCAATTTTCAATGCATTTAAAACAACTCTATTTTTATGTTATGTCCATAAAAAGTACTACTGCAAACGCTGTCCTGCCCAAAAACTGCCAAAAACTAATTATAATAACGCCATATTAAAAAAAAACGTGCACTTTTATTGGTGTTCAATTTGTCGTAACTAAAGGGCTCATCAGCGACGCACGCGCAGGCGGTGATTTGGCGCCGTAAAGTTCGGATTGCACATGATTGCAGGTTCGCGCGTTCTTGTCAATTTCGTTAAAGTACTGCTGAGGGTTAATACGGAGGTTGTTCCGTTAGAAGGAATCAGAAAAATACCTTTTTTTCATAATCATTTTCAAAGAGTTTAAGCTTTTAAGCTTAAAATCTGCAATGCTTCGAGAACTGAGCATTTGCCATTATCCAGGCTCGTAACAAAACAAATAAAACATACCGGGAATCAAATGTAACACTAAATCAATCATTCAGGTACTCTATCAGTTATTACCATGATATTGGTTTTCCATTATAACAAGCAAACTTTTAAAACACATCTCGCAACTTCACCCGCAACACAGAAAAAATGCATCGCCCGCCATCTTTGAATAATAACCTCGCAAACTCATCGCGGCAGTGTTTCTAAACCTATCAATCTCGCCCCCTATGATTACCCGGGGCGAGGCTAATAAGGGGGTAAGGGGGGGAGGGGGAGCACCTGTAGACCGAGGCCACTTGTTGCATCTCGAGATGGCTGAAGACAAAGGCTTGAGATGTTGGCTCTAATCGGCCCAAATTAAATGTTCAGGGCTTTTAAGTATGAAATCTGTAGTTGTTTGTTTAGATTTTTAGATAGGGCACTGACAAAGTTATTTTAAAGATTGAGAAGCAGTGACAAATCATGGATTTTTCACAAAAGTGGTACGAAATATCAAATGATCAACATCTGAAAAAACCAATGGACTATGTTAATTTACTGTCTTTAACTATATGATTTTAACTTCTAATATCAAACTTATTACAATTTTCTTCCAGCTTATTGTGGCGGTGAATTCTTGATATCCTTTGTAATAGTAAAAGCTATTTTACAAAAGTTTTAGATCATTCCATTCCGTCTGTTAATGGAACAGTTTATCCATCAATCAAGACGCGACCTCTTAGCTCCCCTTGAATCCTACCAATAGGTACTTTCTTCCAATAAAGTGTAAAGTCCATATAATCTAGCGGATCTTTATCTCGGTCTGCTGTTTGTTTTAAGGCACGTAACTGTAGGCTATAGAGGGCGCTCGTGATAGGAGGAGTCAGCCCTTGATTTAGCTGCCCGGTTACTGCTTATTAAACCAGAATTATAATACAACTTGGTACTACAAAGGCCTTAGGTTATCCTTACACAAACAAAGACAACCTTTGATTATTATTCAGTTGTTCCTATAGTTTGATATGTAAAGAAATAGCAACAGGCAACATTCTTAGGTTGTTCAATTATTTAGTGTTTCCCAGATGTAAACAACTCTATAGTTCTGTTTACCCTACATACCGAGTCCAAAACTTTTCCATAGCTTACATTCTGGCTTTTATGACAAGAGTATGAAAAAAAGAATCATAATTGTACAAAAAACTGTTTAAAAGAATAAAAAGCAAGACTATTGTTTCAGTCAAATGAAGCGCTCAACCCAAGCACAAATAATTATAAAGCATTTTTATACCAGAACTAAAAAATAGTTTGATACTAAACACACCTTTTTTCTAAACTCAAACCTCTTACTAATGAATTAATAATTTTTTTGACCAAAGAAAAAAACTGGAAACTGGTACCTATAGCACTTCATCTACTTGTTTGATAAAATGGGTATTTGACTTGATATTATCCAATATTAATATATAATAGGCTGCCACTCAAACTGAGTTATTTCATCTAAATAAGCTAAACAGGTCTTCAGCCCTTTCATATTAATTCCTGCGCATACGCATAAGACGCATAAGGTGGCGTAACTAAGCCGCCTAATAGTGCGGTGCCGTGAGATGATTATCGACAATTTCGCAATATAACATATTGCGGGATGCGCGCACGCATCGATATAACTTGCTATTATCTCGAGGTTAGGTTAGGGGCACACTGGTCATGACATGTATTGTTTATTTGTGAAGCGCTCGAAATATAAAAAAAAAAAATTACTTAAAGTCTTAGTGAGAATTGAATGAAATTGAACTGTGTCATCTCCAAATAAATTTGATTATAGACAGGGAGATGATGTCGTAGAAGAGATAATATAGTCATTCCAGTATCTTGCAAAATGATTACTTATCCTGAATTTAGTCAAATTGTTATACCTATCATTTAATGTGGCACCTAGTAATATACTATTATCGTCACACATTTTGAGTTAGCGTAGCTTTTTTTATTTTCAATTTTCTTACACTTTTTAGTTGCAAAACGTAATCAAAGAATTCACCTTTCAAATTATTCTTAGCACTTACGCTCAGTACCTACCTAAATCAATAAAGCTCAATATTATGGATTTTCCAACCTTAACCACGTGACTGGTAGGTATCTGTATGTCAACATAAATTTGCTCTCAATGCACCCAAGCCCTAACTTGCAGCTTGCACGTTGTCCATTACATGGACATGGTAAAGGTGCGTCTTATCGTTAATTACCGGCTCGCATTACCGGTACCGATTACACCAGTGATTTACCGGTCGCCCCTATTACCGATACCGGTAACATTTTCAATTAGAGCTGGTTGAAAGGCCAGTGATAGTTGGATGTGTTCAACTTTTTTTCATCTCACTCACCAAGTATTTAAGATTTGTTATAAGTTCATAATTTTTCCGCTTTAATTGAAGTGGCTGCATGTATTTTCAAGGTGAAAGAATTGTTGAAATCGGATCAGTAGTTTTTGAGTTTATCCATTACTAACAAAACTAATTAATACTAGTCGCTCAGTGAGCTGTAGAACTCGCTCAAATTGGATTTATTTTAAAATTAATCTAATAGATGTCGCCGCAAGGTTGACACTGCTTTTGAAAAGCAGTACTATGTGCTGTTTGGTAGGTAAGGTATTCCTTTAGTATATCTATTCTAAGCTAGATGGCGCTTCTAATTTTGATAATTTTTCGAATGGGTGAATTTTTTTCGCAACATATCGAAAAACTGGCTCGACAAAAAAAATATCGAACCTGCTCACAAAATTTCACGAGGATCGGTTGAGAAATGCGACCTGTAGAGGAGAACAGACGGACATACAAAAGCATAAATTGCCCAAGCTGAAGCAGAGACGCTTCGTTCGCGATTCGAGCATTCTCGGTCAATTGGTTTAGAAAAAAAACCCACTATGTGGCACAGCTTCACTAAATCAAATCAATTCTTTGAAACTAATAGCATCTCTACAAAACTAAGTATCAAAGTTCTCTTTATTTTTTTTTATTTTTTATTATTATTTCGTGATCAAACTTACAGCTACTTGCCTTTCTACACAGTTACAAACATAATCGTATTGGTATAACATTGTGGCATCACAAAGGTACGCATCAGATCGCTATTCACTACCCCACATAATGCACCTGAGGGCCGATAAATAAACTCCCATCATTCACAGTGTGCGAGCGAGACGGCGAGAAAGGGACGGCATGTTTACGACACGCCCACACGGTGCGCGCGCGCAGTTTTTACTCTATAAAGTAAACGCTAAGTGAGGATGACGTGCAGTATATTTCAATTTGCGCGTTTATTACACTTTGGGGATAAACGTCTTTGTAACAGATGCATTTAGTTTATTGTGTACAAAAAGAAATAGGGAGAGATAAGTAGTCCTATTAAACTATTTTCTTAATTTTTAACCGACTTCAAAAAAAGGAGGAGGTTCTATGTTCGACTGTTTATTTGTTTTTTTTTTTTTTTTTTTTTAATTTTTTTTTTTTTATGTATGTCCACCGATAACTCGAAAACGGCTGAACCGATTGACATGATTCAAATGCCACTTTATCAGGTTTGCTCCCCAGGTGGTCCCATTTTTTGAAAATTTTAAATCGGTTCAGTAGTTTTTGAGTAATCCTGAAAATACTGTAATTTTTTAGGTAACTTTTGCACGAGTTTTAACGGATCTTCAGACATAACTTCTTTGTTTATAAACCGATTTAGATGATTCTTGTTTCGTTAGAAAGGGGATACTTTAAGGATGTTTTCATTTAAATTTCCTTCACATTGGACCTTGGACTTCGAAGATACACAAGAGAACTCTTCAAAATCAAATTGGATAGTGTGTTAGTGATTACTCTACGGTATTGAAAGGTTTCGCATCAGCCATTTTTATTGTCACTACTGGGGCTGGGATACAAGCCTTACTTATGGGCTGATGAATGGGATGGACCATAACCCACCGCGCGGGCCCAATGCGGATTGGTGGGTGCTAATGTGCAAATGTAGCTGGAACTAACGGCTTAACGTGTCTTCTGAAGCACGGAGGACCTCGAGATAATACACTTTGGTCACCTACCCCATGTCTGACCCTTGCTAAAATTAACAGTGCAAAAAGTGGATATTGAGTTACTAGGCGTATTATACCATTGAAATGTGTGAAATATGAATAAAATATATTTATATCATCGCTCTTATTTACTTATACATACCTACCACAAAAAAGTTAAAAATAAAAAACTTTTAAAAATTAAAAAGAAAAACCTCCTTCAAAAAACCTTAAAAAAATGCTATTAAAAACAGCTTCAAAAACAGCAGCTCTAAAAAGCAAGAAATAATATTCAAATCTGCATAATTACTATTCAAGTACCTACGCATATCTGATATTAAAAAAAACGTCTAATGAAGTCGGGTGGGGCTTTAAGAATTAAAAAATCAAATTGAGAAAGAGAAACCACGATAAATGTTATTATGATTAAAAAAGAAAAATATCTGTAGCCCCACCCGACTTCAAAAGACGTTTTTTTTAATATCAGATATGCGTAGGTACTTGAATAGTAATTATGCAGATTTGAATATTATTTCTTGCTTTTTAGAGCTGCTGTTTTTGAAGCTGTTTTTAATAGCATTTTTTTAAGGTTTTTTGAAGGAGGTTTTTCTTTTTAATTTTTAAAAGTTTTTTTATAGTAATTTGCCATTAGTATTGAGGATTCTATTAAAAAATTGATAGAAAACATTGTAATACGTATACGGGTCGTAACTATGCGCAGAGCAGATTGAGATTTACCGTAAAATAAATATAGATAAGTATTACTTACTGCCTATTTAGCGATCGCCACATTACGCGCTACGCCGTAGTAAAAATCTTCTTCTATCAAAACAATATTTTCCGCTTACCTACAAAAACAAAAATGGGTTATGAGAATGAGATAAACTAAAATATTTTAGAATTAAAATAATTAGACTATTATTATCATATCCCAATCATTATTAAAAGTCAAGTAAATCAACATAGAACCTCATCTAAATCAACATTAGTATCCATTGTGAGTTTTCCCATGGCCACCCCCATAAGTCGTCGTAGACAAACGGAATTGTATTACGCTGGCTATAAAGAATGTCCACTTTGAATGGCTGTCCAAACTTATTATTAGAATCTCACAATATTATTATAAAATCAAATCCCTTTCACAAAGCACGACAGAATCGCAATACGCCTACAGTCTGATGCGCGTAAGCCCGTGGCTCTTATAACAGCGTTTCATTATTAAACAGTCTTACTTTACATAAAGCATTCTTGAGACGCTACTGTAGCGATAAAATGTTGCTATTCATTAAGATAAATAATAATAATAAATTTGACAACATCACATACATCGCTCCAATTCCAAAGTAAGTAGCTAAAGCACTTGTGTTATGGAAATCAGAGACAACGGTGGTATCACAAATACCCAGACCTGAGCCAATATAGAAAAGTTCGTTTTCTAAATTATTGTCCCAACCAGGGATCGAACCCGGGACCTCAGAGATGGTGACACCTTGAAAACCGGTGTACAAAGCCACTCCACCACGGAGGTCATCAAATAAATTTAATTAATTATTTCAAGATAAATTTTCATAATGAAAATATACAAAATATTTTTTGTTTCTGAAGAAAACGTTTACAATAATATACTTTGTAGACAAACACATATATTAACACGATAAATCAAAAATTTGTAAATATAAGCGTTGTTAAGTACCTTTATATTAATACGAAACTTTGCATTTGACTGTTTTTACAAAAAACGTCTGTCCAAAAAACGAGTGTGATTCCTCTTCAGTCTCATTAGCTGAAAATATCTTATTCAGAAATAGACGCACATTTTTATCCAAAAATTGTCCTTGTTTATGAAATATTATTAATTAATGTATCTTAAATAAATAATTAAGCGAGTGCGAAGCGTGATCGAAGCGTCTCTGCTTCAGCTGGGGCAAAAATGCTTTCGTATGTCCTTTCGCGTTCCGGCTGTCCGTTTGTTCTCATCTACAGGTCGCATTTCTCAACCGATACTCGTGATTTTGTGAGTAGGTTCTATAATAATAGATATTTTTTTTGACAATTATGTTTGACTGAGACAATAATATAATCTTCGCTTGAGTTAAGGCCCCGGCTTAACGGAGCGTTTACAAGTATTATAACTTACTGGGCTCAGATAGATGCTGGGACGGCGTTAATAAAACGGGAAGTCGTGACAATACGCGTCATGCGTCGATGGCCGATCGCGAACACTCTATTTGGACCTGCCCTCCCCCCACTCAAATGGCCAACATTCTATTCGTTTAAACGCTACGCTTACTAAGCAGTAATCTATTAAATGAAGTGCCGTAAGCTTGTCAATTCCATACAATACTTAATCAAATCAAAGTTTGTGATTTACAAAAGTTCGCGACATGTGATTTAATAGTCTTTTGCTCATATTTTAGCTTTGATAGGTAGCGTAGCGTTCAATCGGATAGAATGTCGGCCATTTGAGTAGAGGGCAGGTGAAAAATGGTTGTGTGATATTTATTCTTACCATCAACTTTTGTGAAGATTGTAGAAAGAAGCACTCGATGTACAAATAAATTTGTACATACTTTAGAAAAGTTTCTGAAAAACAAAAGTTGCATTATAATAAATGATCAATCTACATAGTATCTATCTGTACTTTCGAATATTAAGCGAAGTTTCTTTATGTAAATGCTTATTAACTGCTAAACCGATTCTGAGACGAATTAGTTACGTGATAATTTGATAAGGACAATGGAATATGATAAACAGGTAAATCGATAGTTTGAGTATTTCAACTGGAACTGTTTTTTGTGAAGGTGTATTATTTAAATGTCAACAACGTCTTTTCAAAGCCGGATCAACGCAAGAGGATATTGCCCAATCACCCTCTTAAAAAAACATCTTCAGCTGACGAAAAAACAAATTAAGTCCCTTCGCTGTTGCAATATTGTTTCCGATCATTCCGATATTATGAACTTTACTGTCCATAATTCTTTGTTTTATGTATACGCCGGGCATTGCTCCCAAGAAGTCCGACGCAAAAATACCTCCCGAAGCCTCATTTTGTATACTTTTATGTCTTTATAACCAGCCCACGTGATGCCTACGTTATTTCAAGGCACAAATCAGCGTAAGTAATGTAAATGTAAAAGTTCCGTTTGTTCTGTACAGATGTTGTATGGCCCTGGATGAGACCTCACGCGCGACGGAAATCTCCGTCCGTACAATTAGATCGCCGTATGTCTTTTCCCGCATCCATAAAGCTTTCAAATTTATTGCTCCGTGTTCGTTAGATGTGTCGTTTTCGGATGTTTTGGGCATACATGTATGAAAGATTAACCGGTTGATGTTAAGATCTGTGCCGGTTTTCTTTATTTAATTTACGTTATAATGTCCATCCGTCTAAAAGATCTTACATTGATTTTTATCATTGTTTTTGTTTTGGTTATGGGTACTGTCCAACATTAACTGCGAAATGACTGCGACTTATTTAATAAATCCTAAATATGACTTAGACGTTATTATAATTGAGTACAAATCGATAAAGTTAAGACGCCGGCGAACAGTGAGCTTCCCATATAAACGTAATACTTACCAAAATGATTTGCAATTTGAGCATAATTAACTCTTGTGATGTTATTCGGATTAAGACAGTCTTTGTCTAGGTTTCTATTGAATAAAAATTCCAAATTACTAAACCAAATAAAAACTAATGCAATTTACAGTTTTGTATGAAAAAAAATAAAAGGCAGTTTAGAATATGTAAGTAAGTAGAATGTGTTTAGAATATGTAAACCTAGACATATTATACTGTTTTAATTCCAATAATATCACAAGATTAGTTAATTATGCTTAAATTGCAAAACATTTTGGTATTACGTTCGTATGGGAAGCTCATGCACTGTTCGCCGGCGTCTTAAAACGACTTACTTCATAAGCACTTCAAAGCTTACCTAACCATGTTAGTAATCGAACGTGCGTTAACACGTCCTAAATAGCGGTTAGTTAGTGCCCAAAACGACTTCCTATAGTTGGTGGGTTATTCAAACGAGCCATAGAAACGTTATCAGTGCGATTACCGGCCGATAAACTCCCGGGCATTGTGCGGCTGTTTCGCGGTCTGTGAACTACGCGTACTATGTCAGAACAGAGACAAAGCTCGGAGCTTATTTTGTGTGTAAGGTCGTGTTTCAACATTCAAGAAAACTTTAGCAACAAGTGTCCCAAAGCCTGTCAGACTCCTGTCTGTATTTTTTTTATTTTTTATTCAAATAAGCTCACATAATAAGCATTTTTAAATCGTCAATTCTTTTATTCTACCACTTATTATGACGTCTTTTAGCTGACAAGAAAAATAGGTTTCAAGCTTAATTCAAAATTTAAAGACAGGTAGGCAGAAGCAGACCCATTCCCACTGGCAGCACCCGTTCACGAGCATATTGAAATTTTAGTTGGGCATTAACAATGCAATTGTTATATTAAGATAGTTAATATACTAGAAAGACTCACTCATAGCACCTCAGACGGGACAGTAGGGACAGTTAGGACTTACAAGTGTTCACTAATGGCAAATGCACTGGTGACAATTTGTCAAGCGTTATAATAGCTACTGTGTGACAGGCTGTGGGACACTTTTTGTATCAGACAAATTCTTGCAGGTGGAAACGCGGCCCAAGTATGGATTATTGCATATTCGGTTGTTGTATTTACTTGTTTCTTTATTGTTTTCGTATCTCAAATTAAATAATATAATCAATGTATTGTCCGTCTGCCAGTCAAAATCGTCTTACTCAAGAACGCGTGGAAGTAATAAAAATACACTTAGAAATTAATACCAAATACTTAGCAACTCACTTCCGTTGTACATGGTCTAACATGTTCTAACAGCACAAGTAAAATAAAAGTCATAAATACCAAATAATATACTTGAAAAAATACGACTCGCACCAGATCATGTTCTCGGACGGGAATCGAACCCGCGACCTTTGGATATCTGGTCCAATGCTCTGACCGCTGAGCTACCGAGTCACTAGTGACTAGTGATGAACATGATCTGGTGCGAGTCGTATTTTTTCTAGTATATTATTTGGTATTATACAAGGTGTTACAAAAATACCTCTAATGCCGAATATGGTATATAGGGACCATCAAACTGAACAACTTTTACTATGGGACCAACTCTGAAATCGCGAAAAAAAATTCAGCTGTTTCATACAAAAATTAAAATCGAAAATATCAAAATGTATGAAACAGCTGATTTTTTTTTCGCGATTTCAGAGTTGGTCCCATAGTAAACGTTGTTCAGTTTGATGGTCCCTTTATACCATATTCGGCATTAGGGGTATTTTTGTAACACCTTGTATAAAATAGCATTGTGAATGCTAAAATCTCAAAATTTAAAAGTCATTAATTTTTACTCCAAGTACGTTTTGTAGTTTATTTATTTACATTGTGAAAAACCTTCGGTTCACAAGTTAAACAAACTTGATCATATTATGTTTCTGTTCGATATTGCACTGCTGTTGTGAACGGCGCAAGCGCAACAATACCTCGTTCGCAGGTGAAACAATGCTAAGGATCGTATCTGGGCGTTAATGGACCATCAGTCACGGTTGGGAGGTCGATGGGCCTACACGTAGGTTCATATTGATTTTGTGTGTGAAAAGGTAACCAACTTCAATAATAATAGGTGAAGTCTGGGTAATTCTGGGTAGGTATTTGTAATTCAGCATTCACTTATAAAACTTTTAAGAAAAGCCTTATCCTTTGTATTTTTAACCGACTTCAAAAAAAGGAGGAGGTTCTATGTTCGTCTGTTTATTTGTTTTTTTTTTGTATTTAGTTACTGTAACATTATACCCTAAATACCTCAAAAAGAAAACCTTGTTTATTTATTTAGACGCGTTGGCTAAATGTCATTTAGGCCGGTGATTAAACGGCGTTGCTCAATTAAATGGCTAGGCCGTTTATTGAGTGGATGATTAAACCAGTTGGCTGCGACATACATATTATAATTTCTTTCTATTTCAAAATGCCCGCCGCCCATCAACCTACTCCCACCCACGACACAGTACAAATACACTTCATTTCGATTCAATCCTTCCGACTCCGTGTGAAATAAACCAAAAAGGTGATGTTTTTTCTTGGCTTGCATCGGTGATGAGTGGGGGGTGGGGGGGTGCCGGAGAGACAGCTGTCGTGTTTCTCTCTTTGATGAGGGTACATTAAAGAGATCAGCTGGAATCGGAGAGAATTACAATTGAATCACCGATCGATTAGACGGCCGCTGTAAGATGGCATTTTGTAACCCGACCTGAAAAGTATAATTTTTCACGACCGATTTAGTTACAGAGATATTTGATTTATGCACCTATAATAGCATCATAACGTAATGATAAGAAAAGATAACATTGTTAAACTATGATAATAAGATCGGTAATATGTAAAGGGCGATCATTTAAGTTACTTTGTCGAAGTTTATAAATGTAATTTCACTAAAGAACTCATATTTTTTGTATGTTATCGAAGTGTTGAAGAAAAACAGTATCTTATATATGCGATGATATACATGGATCGTTAGCGTAGTCGTCTCGTAAGCGTATCGTCAAGACGCAACGAGAACGAGACCTGCAGAGTTCTACAAATGAATCGTCGCGTAGACGTTTATATTGTTTCAGAATATAATGAAGAGCTTCACCTTAAAAGAAATGCACCACAAAACTAGTTAGTAATTATTTGGCAAAATACATTTTGAAACCTAGTAGTTATTTTCCATGGCAGTGGCAGCATTGTGTATATTTTTTTCAATAAAGATATAAATATTAATATCCAGTTACCTACAGCTGTCCAGTTCATTTTTGACAATATTTCTGCACAAGCTTTAACCATTAAATACTTCTTTAAATTTAATTTCCCTGTACAAAGTATTTTCTATTTTCTACGTATTTATTATATATTTTCTACGCTTGCTTTTTTACGTCAATACGCTACGACTATCGTAATGACAATAACAATATCATACGATACGCTGAAACACCGCTTCGTGTACCGACTTGTTTGATCTTGTACGTGCTCGTATTGCTCTCGTTCGACGCGCGTATTGCGAATACGCTTAAGCTACGACGCCGTGTGCGAATGCCCTTAAGGATACCCAATCTAAGTATACTACTTACATAAAAAAAGGCTCTCGTACTACGCGGGTCTTACAGTAAAGCAACTTTCCTGTACAAAAAATCATGGACTTCTAAATAGCAAGAAATTGAAAAAAGGCAATTTTGAAAGTAGTAAGTACACACAACAGCACTTCAGACTATACATGTTGATTTTGAGACTATCTTTATGCCCTACGTAATAAAAGCTGTTTTCGTAGTTTAACTGTATAACCTGGACGTGCTGTCGTGTGTACAATATCGGCAGATTGAATTAGTATGATATTGGAGTCGAGTCGGAAGCTGCTAATTACAAGTGAGTTAAGTCTAAGAGCCGATCAATTGGATCACACTTACTCGATTATAAACGGAATGGACTTTTCAGGGGTCCATAAAGGTCCGGAGGTAACGAGTTCATTAAGAGAATCAAATAAAATGAAAATAACTATTCATCATTATTTTTAGATACTTTTGATACACCTTCTACTACTACTTTTGATTTTTTTAGTTTTCATAAACTGTTGGCTTCGGATAGAGTGAAATCAATTTACGTCATTTTTTTTCGTACTTACCCCAAAAGGAAATATCGGAACCCATATAGGACCACCCTGTTGTTCGTCTGTCTATCTCTCTGTCCAGACCCTTTATCTCGGGAATACGTGGAGGTATCGAGTTGAAATTAAGTTAAAACCATATACTCAGGTCTACAGTCCCTTAAAACTGTGAAAAATCTAACTTCTAAGTTAAGGTAAAAATAAGATACGGCCGTTTATGCCGCAAAAAGCGCATATTTCGACACACTCAAGGGAATTAAAATTTGTAGAGTACTTCTTGTTGACCTAGAACTATGAAATTTTAAAATCGTATTAAACTACAAGTACAGGGAATAGTTTTTATGAATAGTTCCGCATTTAGGAAAATTGCATTAATTAATACACAGTTTTTCTTAAATAAATCTAAGGATATCTTAATACCTCATTATCAACTCTAACTAGACAGACACAAAACTCTCGCCACCCCTTCCGTTATCCTGGAAGGACACCTGAATTTTCTTTTTTCCCCCTCATTTTGGGGGGCAAAATGAAGTAGCTCCGTCCACCTACGTCCGTGTGTTAGCAGGAAGTGGACAACGCGAGTGAAATGGCCGCCACTCCCCCAGGCTTTAATTAAAGGCCAGTGTAAGGTTTTAAATAGGGATGGGAGAGGTGACGATAATTGGAATAATATCGATAGATATTGGAAAACATAGTACTCTGATTTCAAGTATAAAACTCGGAGACTTTTGGAAAACTGAAGTTTAGCTTAGGCAAAAAACTCTTGAACTTATCATGCCCATTATATGGTCAAATTTATGACTTTTTAATGCGACGGATTGTGATAATTGTTTTATGACTATTATCTCGCGATCTTTAAAAATAGTGGTAAAATGAACAATGACACTATTAATTGTAAATCGATAACAAAATATGCTGAAATACTTAACTACAAAACATTACCCACTCCGTTTAACAAAAACTACGTTGAACTTTATCCTATACGATTAAGAAACGTGTAAAATCTTTCACTATAGAACATTTATTTTATTATCGACAAACATTATCATCGATAGTTTCCC
The DNA here is from genome assembly GCA_963556745.1 of Catoptria pinella. Taxonomy (NCBI): domain Eukaryota; kingdom Metazoa; phylum Arthropoda; class Insecta; order Lepidoptera; family Crambidae; genus Catoptria; species Catoptria pinella. Next base: position 842,566 of record OY750762.1, read on the forward strand.
ATCACTAGTTTCAGCGCGCCTCCACCTTTCTAGGTGCTTGTCTCGACTCAGGTTTTTTTTTCAAGGGTTGTGAAGGGTTACGTCTGCTTTGATGCCTTTGAGGCTGGTCACTCGATGCCGTTTGCGATCACCTGCACGTTTGTGGCCGCCCTATTCATTTGAAAGTTCGTTTGGAGGAAGGGTGTTTTTGACTTAATCCTAGGAAGCGGAAGACTATTGCTTTTTTGATTATTTATTCTATCTTTTCTAAGGAAAGCTATTTAAAAGAATTTTTTTAAAAGTAATTTGTTGGAACACATTCTTACAACAGTTAAATTTTTTAAGAAAACTTTTTTTTTATCATTGTTTTATCTACAGTTTTAGTTTAAATTTAAATAATATCAGCGTGAAGCTAACGCATTTATTTATTCTCATCATGTATTCTCATTACTTAAATCTAACATATAGTTATATATTTTCATATTAATTATTTTCTAGTAAGATAATTCTTTCTTTTTCTTTTACAGGTAAGTGACAAAACCTATCAACTGCCACCATTTATGCCTCCTCACAATGGTAAGTAAACAGCTTTATCTCATTCAGTGTCATTCACAAAATAAAAAACAAGACGTATATACTTTACCACAGTAGTAATAAAATCCATTTATAAACAAGTGACCAATCTTATTTTATGGTTAAAACTATCGAGTGCTATCTGAAGTGGCAGTACATCACTAAACTGATAATAAAAAGATATTATAATGTCTGTGCGTCGTTTGGTGAATTTCTTCATTTGCGTTGCGCCCACGCAGGCTAAGCGACGCTTTGTATTCAAGGTTTTGACAACCGCTTTGTTGTAATCCAGTGGAAGCGATAAAATAAAAACCAATTTTATTCATTCATAGATAATGGTGATTTCGTCATAAATCTCCTAGAACAACATAGTAATTTGAAAATTATCAATTCAAACAATAAATTTTTGCATTAATTTATCGTTTTAGGTAATTGAGATTCGATTCTACTGTTGTTGTTTTTTACTGTCAGGGTTACCATGATTAATATTTTGAGGACAAAAACATTCTAAAGGACTTGTGTATTAGGTATGATAAATGCATAAGTGTATAAAACAGCTCCCAGCGCTTTATTTTATAGCTATTTACAAATATTTTCTGACCACGTTTTGTCGCTATTAACGGAAAACTATCTTTATTAAAACTATTTAGCTCAACTGATATCGTTCTAGATATCATAACTTCTGTTTAAAATTATTTATCTTTGAATATCTCCATATTATGTTAAGTGTTTTGGTCAAACTACGTATTATGCACATAATAAAAGAATTTTGAATTTTAATCGTAGTTTTTCGTCGTTGACAAAATATGATAGTTATAAATGGCATATTTATGATAAAGTTTATGCCGGTATGCGTAATTATGTCTACTTTGTCATATAAAAGTGTGAATTTATGTTTTAATTTAAAAAAGCCTGAGAATATAGGTTACCAAAGGTTATTGAATTATAATGTTTTGATTTTTAATTTTTTAAATAACCTATGGATACTGTACTGCTTTTTCTAAGTTATCCTATTCAGTAATCAATTTTTTTTTTACTAAAGATCAATATCAAAAAGTAAAATTAATTCTTTTTGATATTTTACGTAATCTACGAGTGTTCATATTATAAATGATTATTTTATTGAATAGTTGTGTAAAGATTAATTATTAATAAAATTGTAAAGCTTAATTTCCTTGCCACTTTTATTTTATCTAATCTATCGACAAAATCTGCCCGTATTACTAATTAAGTAATATTAATACACTGATGCGTTACAATTGCACTTGTGTATGACGTCATCGACGGCTGCATGTCCGCGATAAGCGGACGTGATGTCATAATGCCCTATTGTCTGTCAATTGGAGTGCGATAAGGGCGTTCAGGTCACATCAGCCTGAAAATTCAGGCTTTTTATGACTGTTGTACTGCCAGGTTAATTAAATTCGCCAGCATTGATCATGACATGTTTAATGTTGAATAAATCATTGCTAATATTATAAATGCGAATGTCCGTTTGTTTGTAAAGCCTTCACGTCTTAACTACTGAACCAATCATCATGAAATTTTGCATACACGTTGTCAGGGGTACAGAGAAGGACATAGGGTTTCTTTCATCCCGAAAAAAAAAATTATTCCCGAGGGATAGCAAAAAAACTTTCCATGCAGACGAAGTCGCGGGCGATCGCTAGTTTAATAATAAATGTAATGATGCACATTCTCTAATATTTGCGTGATGTTTGTCGACGGCATGGCTTAGTAGCAGCGGTTTTGTCTCTTGAGCCACATGTCTTCGCTTCGAGTCTTGCGGGTCATCCCTCTAAAAACATTGAAGTTCAGGTAAGCTTTCATTTGAAAGATGGATGTGACACCTTGCTACTTCTTTTTGGTACAAATAAAAACTTACCAAAGAAAAGTAGCAATGTGTCACATTCACATCCATCTGTCAAATGAAAGCGATTGCGGTAGCACTGTAAATTAGGTGGCAGAGGCAATAATATGTTTGAGTGGTGAGCATAGCATTTGTTTACTAGGATAGTTGTTTAAATTATATGTATTTTTTTGCTTTAATTTGTTATTAGAAACAATATGCTGATTTTGGAACTAACGCAAAATAAAACTTCTTTGAAATCCTATGCATAGTTTTATAAGTCTGTCAGAATAAGTCTGACCTACAGAATAAACATCACATATAAAACAAAATATCTAACATATCATTACAACACTTATTACCCACATGTCGTACCAAGATTGACCCAATCCACCCAAGGGATATCGCATCTCAGTCCCATAATGAGATTTCCGCTAATTGCCACATCCATTGCCGTGTGTTGAGGACGTTTGACATTCACATTAAGTTGTCAATGAGCAACAGACACGCTTTAATATCGGTGCTGTCGTGTTTCTACTCTGTATAGATTTTGTATACTAGGGGACAAATGCAATTTAAAAAAAAAGATTATAAAATAAACGTCTTTCTGGAAATACAGATCTTATATAATATTGATATTAAATCCAATATCATTTCTATCATCGGACTTGTTAGATATGTCTAACAAACTATATGTAGTTTGTATATTATATGTCTTGTGGTATGACGGTCTAAGGCTTTATGGTATCAAGGAGCGTTTACGCAGTCCGCTGCTCGTGACAGAAGTGCTACGTGGTGCAAGTTACGACCGATTCACCACACCGAAATTTTTCTTTAAGAGCGATTCACCATCAGCCGTTGTATCACGAATGCAAGTATTTATTTCAGGAAATGTTATTTTTACCAGCTAAACAAAAATTATGTTTCGCTGGTAACAATACTATATCGAGATTTCACTTTTGACTTTTATAATAAACTGCTTTTGAGCAAGGCTTACCTGTTTGTTGATTTGAGAGAGCGTATCAGCGATTATGATGACTCTTGAGACAGAGATTTTCATTTGCTTACGTTACTCTGTTTTAAGTTTCTTTTGATGCGATAAACAATGTCGCGTCTAGTAGTCTAGATTAGAATATGCTTCTAGATCGCTAACCACAATCGAAGTGGAATATGAATCCGAATATATACACTGCGAAAGATGATGAACTCAAACAAATAATTCATAAATTATTTATTAAGACAGACAACATAGATTAATAAAAGCACAAAAGAACCTAACTCTTCGACAGTTATTTTACAACCGCTGTCGCTCCCTCCTATGCCTTGTTCCTTGCGCCAAGACGGAGACAATTGGCACGTCAGTGGCAGAGGTCGGCGTCGCGAGCGACCACAAATCAGCGCCGTTTGGCCAGCCCTGCGTGATTGTGTGACTTATTAGGCCGTAGGAACCACGATCGACTTGGAAATGGGTGATCAGATGATCCTGTACATCATGCAAGTTAGAATGGTTGTCATGTTTGATCATTCGATTGCATTAGAAATGTGTAAGAAGAAAATAAAATTGGTGATCACCAAGAAATACATAACGTAGCACGTTGTCGTTGCTAAAAAGTGATTCGCAAACTCAGTAAAATTTAGTTTTATGTAGATACGGTAGGTATGATTGTAAGGATAGTTAATTTGTAGGCTGTGATTAGCTGGTAATAAATGTTTACTCAGTAAGTAGGTAAGCCTTTTCAGTAGATATATGATTATGTGGTAAGTAAATTAAGAAAGAAGGCTTGCGATGTAGTTTTTGATAGAGATTGGGATCGGCATCGAGCCAGGTCATGCGAGATCAATAGGGAATGTTATAAAAGATTAAGTGAAATACAATAAATTCTGTTATATCCTATCTTCTGTTTAATTTAATAGGGAGACCTAACAAAGGTCTCCACAGTACTGTTGACAGTGATGATTCGATTTGGATCCATTTTGATCACCTAATAAAATACTATCATTACCAAGGAATTTGATGTAATGATTAACAAGATTTACAATTGGACTTTTTAAGTATTTGATTGAAACAGGCATTACTTGGCGGAAGTCCCAAACCATTGTGAAAAGAGAAATATATTATGTAGCTTACTCCCGCATAAAATATATGCTTATTCGGTGTTGGTTCACGCACGATCTAACTCCTGAGGATGCTCCGGGTTGGGGCGAAACACGTGTAGAGTAGTCTAATTGGTGAAGGTGCAAGGTGTGTCGCTGTCATACTAAATGCAAGTATTGTGCACTGATATTTTTGTGGTGTGCATGTGCATTTTTTTTGCGGGCGGGCGGGCGGTGCATCCTGCATATATTTTTTGCGGGAGTAAGCTACATATATTTCTCTTTTTACAATAATTTGACTTTTAGTAGATACTCCTCTGGTATTTAATATCAAAAGTTCAAGTAAATATCCCGTCCTACCAGTAGAAGGTCGTAACTTCCAGCCATTCTTTAGATGAACAGTAACGTGTCCTTATTGATGCTCCATTTCCATGCCCCAGCAAACTCGCGATTCGCTCATTACTCATACATCGCGCAAAGTGGGCGATAACTCAGCGATCGGGTTAATCGCGTCTGATAGAGCGACCAATCGCGACGACTAATCACGATAGTGAGTCTGCGGGCAGCTTTAAGTTTGTTAGTTTTTGGTCATTTCTTGAATTTGAGATTTGATGTGTGTCGTCGTGTGATGTTATAATCCTTTTTACTTACTGTTTCATAGCAATTTGAAGGTTTAAAACATCAGATTTGGTTTCAAAAATAAAGTCATTAAAACTGATAGACGGAAGCAAATAAAATGAAAAACCGCGTTTGAAAGGCTTTTAACATTCTAAACTTCTAAATCCACAGTGACAACTTCCTGGTAATGAAACTGTTTTTCTCATACTAAAACTACTAGTGTAGTCTTAAAACCAGACATATTAACTTTAGCACTACTGAACTACCTGCCTCCTAAACAACGAAAGTTTAATTAAAAACCTACGGCCACTACGAAAGATAAGAAGCTAGTGCGAAACTAACATCTCCTAGGTCTTATAAACATTCAGCATTCGTCCCGTGGCGGTCGTCAACTGAAATCACTGCAACACGAGTTCAGTGAGAGGGACAAGGATAGAGTTACACGAGACTTTGTAAGTGGGAGGGAGAAGTCAAAAGACGCTTTTGCAGTCGTCATAATTTTGCCCGGCAGACTAATAATAAAGATAAACTCGGGTGGTGCAATGTCGGGCTGTTTATGTTTTAGCAGTTTTGGAGTCTTTGCCTTCTAAAGTGATAGGTCCCCGTCTAGTCTGTGAATTTGACTTTGTCCAATTTGGAATAGCTTGCCATTACTAAATTACTCAACCTCTTTCTTGTTTTTCTACGTTTATTGGTATAAATTGTATCACTTTTATACATGATTGGTGCAAACTTAAAAAACTACAATAGAGATAGAGATACATCTTAAAATATTCCATGTATATAATAAGTTACAATATACTTACTGAATCCAGCTAAAACTGTTACTGTAGACCTGCAAATCTTTTACAGTATTTCCGACATGTGTCATCGTGGCTTATAATTTAATTAAATAAAATATTTTCAAAGAAATATGACTACAAAATTAAACCAAGTTCGAACACTTTAGTGTCTTCAAAGAAGATCGACATCAGCCATTTTTAATGTCCCCACTGCTGGGACACAGGCCTTCCATATGGGTGGATAAGAAGAATGGGCATAACCCACCACGCAGGCCAAATGCGGATTGGTGGGTATAAGCGACTACAAATGCAGCCGGGACAACGGGCAACCGTGCCTTCCGAAGCACGGATAAACTTTTGGTCGCCCATCCCATGACCGACCCTTGCGAAATTTGCTTAACCTCCGCAATCGCAGGGCCAGGCCACATACCACTGCCAACGAGCTCCTCAAAGAAGATACTTACAGAAAAAATTAAAGAACCGCTCCATTACATTAATAAATCAGCGGTATCTAGCATTCGTCTGGCAGTCGGCGTGTCCATAATATTTAGATACAGTTTAGGAGCGGCGCGCGTAACGTGTGCGATAAATCAGACCGACTTGCCGCGAAAATTACTGGTCGAAGCCTCCTGCTAGAGGTATATGCCAAGTTTAAGATAAATCAGAAAAAAACAATGTAATCTTTATAAACAATCATCATGAGATTTTACAGATGCGTCATCGAAGTGTTTTAAATTCATATTGTCCCAAGCAAGCTACATTTTTGTCTCCAAAAAATTACAACTTTGAATTTTCATGAGACAATAATTTAGCTTGCTACTTACAGTGTTTAAAAAGAAATCCCAGCCTTGAATCTGACGCGTCTAAAGAATCACCTTTATATTATTTTTACTACTAATGCTGGTTTGTTACCTAATGAGATGACAACCTCCTAATGAGACGAAGACTTCCATGGCCGAGTGGTTTGTACGCAAGGTGTCGCCTAGTCTGAGGTCTCGGGTTCGATCCCCGGCTGGGTCAATTTAGAAAACGAACTTATCTATATTGGCTCAGGTCTGCGTGTTTGTAGTTCTACCGCTGTCTCTGATTTCCATAACACAAGTGCTTTAGTTACTTAAAATTATAAATATTTTCCCATTATCATTAATTATTTATCACAGTCATGAAAAGTTGCAATATCTGTACTCTATAGGTTTACTACACCGAGCGACTGCCTTTTAGCCAGTGATTTGTTGCGATCTAACGTCAGTTGTTGTCGATGCAATCTCAACTTCACACTGCTTTTCCAGTCCTTCACATTTCAGGGGTCTGCCGGCAAAAGGCGCAGACCAGATATTCAATAAATCTAATCGGTATCTCATATCGAACATTCTTATACCAATTACTCAGTTGCAAATTACGCAGAGCTTGAACTAGAAATAAGATGAAACGCAATTTATGAGAATATCCTTACTTCTTTACTAATATTATAAATGCATTGTTTGTTTGTTATGCCTTCACGTCATATCCTAACCACTCAACCGATTATCATGAAATTTTGCATACACATTGTCAGGGGTACAGAGAGGTCCCCACTGTTGGGCAAAGGCCTTCATTATGGGTGGATAAGCAGAATGGGCCATAACCCACCACGTAATAAATTTTTGGTGACCCATCCCTTGACAGACCCTTGCGAAAGTTGCTTAACATCCGCAATCGCTGGGCCAGGCGCTAAACCACTGCGCCATCGAGCTCCTAGGTATTACCCTATGTCGAAAGGGACATAGGGCACATACCTTTTATCCAGAAAAAATATACTTTTCACAAGGAATACAAAAAATACTTTAAGACTATTCCCACAATAACAACGCGGCCTACATACTGACATGAATAATTAATATTGATAATAAATTGACAATATATAAATAATAAACTGGTCAACTTATTGTAAGTCGCGGGCAAAAGCTTTAATTACGAATATAAACTTTTAATCAAAATATCATCACAAGGTTTTTTAAAGCGTATAATCGCGTCTTTTAAAAATATGTAATATGTGTATTGTTAGCGTGTACTGTAAAAGCCTTTTACCGGATGATTTGTAGCGATCGCGCCAGTTTGACGACGTTTGATCGGCCCGCGGTGCCGGGTTCGAGTCCCGAGAGAGGGCAAGACACCTTCGCTGTTTAGGTCTCAAGTCGCTACCTATTTAGTTTTTTTATTTGAGGTACTTACCTGTTTTATTCAATTTCCAGATTTTTGAATTTCTTCTATCTAATGATATTAATACGATACCTACGATACATTATTATTGCGAATGCCATAAACAGTTTTGTATATTTTTGTTGTCACAGTGATTAAGATTTTCAAACTCTAAAAGAAACAGAATTGAAACCCTACGTTGTGTGTCTACTGTCCATCTCGATTAGGTCACCCTCGCCGGCTCGTCACGTCACGTCACCGTCACGTCACGTCACTCGTCACTCGCCCGTCACGTCGTCACGCGATGTCCTTACTTATTCACACGCAACGTCGGCTGTTTTAGAATTTATAGACTTTTCTCAGAATAACGTGATGAATGTGTGATTCATTGTTTTGGAGCTTTATTTACGGTTTCTGGGTTTCTTTTGAGAAATGATAAAATAATATTGTTTTTTCTTTTGTAAAAGTTATGACATCACTAGTAGCTCTCTAAGCTGTAGACCACGCGTTTGTGACACGTTGGATCATTTTTCGAAATGGCTTAAATAAGTTTTTTTACGTTCTCCACCATTTCGAAAAACTGAATCAACAAAAAAATAATTCAAATAAGTAAAGATAGAACCTGCTCACAACACGGGAATCGATTGAAAAATGCGACCATATCGGTTGCATTTTTCAATCGATTCCCGTGTTGACGAAAAAAATTACGCCGAAAATTACACTAACCAATCAACAGGAACTTAATAGGTATAGTTTTTGCTACCTGACTGGTCAGAATTTAGTGAACGATGCGATGGCTCAAAATTTTTCAAACGCGAGGGGTGTTTTAGGGTTAGTTAAAAAATATTGCCAAATTCCCTAACTTTCAAATTATTTTTCAGGAGTCATTTTCAAAGGAAGCATTCTTGCCTTAATACTGTCAATTCCAAAAAAACAAGCAAGTATTAAACTTGAATACTTGTTACTTACAATCAATAAGTACCTGCGTACGGATTTAGCTATACTTAATTAAACAGGAGCATTCCAGCACTTACACTTTCGGCCTCACTCGACTTACAGGGTTTACTTATGGTTAATTGCGATGCCTAATGAATGCCTTTACGGGAAAGTCTCGCGGCAGTGTGGCGACACGACGAGGTTGCTTGTCCTCGCGACGTGCGACGGTGCGATGTTGCTTGTTGTAAAAAGGTTTCTGCTGCTTTCTCTACAGTGTTGCCTTAATACTATAAAGACTTAAGTTCAATTGGGTAAAAAACGAAATTGTTGTAAAACCATCTTACAAAGTCTTTTAAATATTAATGACATTAAATTTTTATCATAGTTTAATTGAATAGAACTTAGCAAAACTAAACCCAAAAGCATAAAATATGATCATTTAAGCAATATTATTAAGACAAAGACTGTGTTTTTCAAGTTGAATGTGACGAGCCTTCCCAAGCCCCATTATTAAATGTTTTGTTTTAAACAAAAACGCGATAAAAGCAATAAATTCATCAAGCTTATCGGCCTCGTACACACCTGACGGTTTTGAAAGTTTCCGAGTGACGTCACAGTTCACAACTAGCCTTATCTTTTCATTCTTATTTCACCAGGGATTGTACTTAATTAGGTGACTAACGAATTCCTTTCTAGGTAAGTATGTGGTCCAATTAAGGATTATTATGTACTTTGCTAATACGGTGACACTTTTTTGTAAATAAACTGATTCTGGCTTTTGCAATGAACAAGAGGATAGACATTATTAAAAAAAAACCTAGAAATATTATTAAAAAAACATTATAAAAAATAAAAGTACACACAACGGCACCTCAGACTATACATGTTGACTTTGAGACCGCCTTTATGCCCTACGTAATAAAAGCTATTTTAGCAGTCTAACTGTATAACCTCACGTACTGTCCTGTGTACATACCTTTCTATCTTAGTTTTGTAGAGGTGAACTTAATTGTTTCCGCGCAAATAATGACTTGTTTCATGTAAACGAAGAAAATTAATTAATATACATTTTCAATTATTAAACGAATACCTAAACTAAGTGTATATTAATTGTTTGTCTTGTGACTCCTCTAAATTAGCGTTTATGCATAGCAACTGTTGAGCACGAGTTGTTAATGCGGCAATACAATTTCCGCGACCGCCTTCAGCCAGTAAATCGGTCGATATCGCACGGGCTGCGCCGGCGCAGCGCGTGCATCTGATAGCCGCGCAGCGCCATCTATCGCCGCGCCGCCGATCTAAATAACGACTCGATCGCGCGGATAAATCCACGTCGCCTTTCCCCGCTTGTTAGGTGCCCATAATTAATGATCGCTCTCAATCCTTGTTTCCTCAAGCTATTATGATTTTCCATAAGCTTTTGCCGATACAGTTGCGAAACACAATATTAAACTTTCAAAACGCTGACGCGTAACAACATAAACTGACAGACAAACGGCCGAAAGAATATTACGAAATCGCGCGGACAGCCAATCTGACGGCGGAGCCATAATGTTCTGTTTTTGTCTCCGTCCTCCCCCATAAATTATTCTAAATCGGACCCTATTAGATATTCAGAGGTTAAAACGGAAAGCTGGTGCATTTTACTAAAACATTCCCTGGCCTGATCGTATATCAATCGATTCGATAGCGTCTCGCTTCGAGGAAACAATGCGAGGACTGCTACCTGCGATGTGCGTCAGTATCGGCGCATCTGTACGGCACGGGCGAGTCGCGGCATCGTGCGGCGACTCGGCTGACTCGGCGCTCATTAGGGCGACTCCTCCCGCGGCCACTCCCATGCCCTCGCAGCCTCATCACTCGTACGTCACCCAGCAGACGTCCACGACGCGACATGTTTATTCAAATCTTAATGCCCCGTCGTAATACTTAATATTTACGAGCATCACCAGCGCGGGACCGAGTCTATTATCCCGCTTGATTGGACCAAAAATCCGTAATTTGTAGGGACGTTAGTAGTTATTTACAACGCGCGAGGGATGGACGCCGTCACTTCACCGACCTCCTCCCATCGCTTTCCTATAAACAATAAATTCGACTTAGCCCCGTGGAAACTTATTATGTCCGGACATAAGTTCGGATGATATAGTAAGCAATAAATTGGTGGGCACCTGACATCGGAATCTATGACGGTCGTGGACAGGTACGACTGAAGGTCCGTGAGGGAACATAAAATTAAATTAGATACTTTTGTTGTGCGCCATCATGCGCGCGCTATTTATCTATTTTACGGGCCAATACGACATACGGTTGATGCGTTTTTTTGTATGGTTTTTGTGCACATAAGGAGTTTACGACATGTGGGAAGATCCCTTTATTCATAAGTCAGGCGTGGGGTCTCGATCCAGGGATGTGCGCGAGATTCGAAGCAATAGGTGCCTTATTGCCGCGAGGGACATTATTGCGAATGCATTCCGGTACAGTATGGGACTATAAGTTGGAGGTAAACCTTGTCGCATAACCGTATACGCGCCAATTTAACTAGACGTATGCAAAGTTATACGCTGTGTTTCCTTGAAAAGCGCAGTACAGAATGAATCTTGCGGATTTATTTTATTCTGTCTTCACGCACATTCTGTGGGGATGTGGGCAGTGTATGCCTTTTTAAGAACGGTATTTTACGGCATCCTCAAACAAATTATGTTTATTAATCTTTCTTTATTTGACTTTCAAATGTTGGAGTTTACGTTGGCGTGACAAGAGCGCGCTACTTTCGATTGCGAATGTCAAGCTGTGCACACCGCCATCTTTGTGTCGGTGAGTGATAAGTGTTTTCAAAATCTGTTTTGATTGCCAAGAAAGAAAATATTGATGATTGATTCAAAAAATCTAAATGATGTTATAACCCAGAGTTCTGACTCCTATTTTATTACTAGTCTCCTACAATGTTAATTACTATAGAGTAGATTAATTATTTTAGAGGAGATTAGTTTAGAGAAGAATTGCAAAAGGACATTGCTAGAACCCTTGCACGTCCTAAAGAGAGGATAATTCATGCGTGATAACCTGATAACCATACCGAAACCAAAGAACAAACTGAATAATTAATCTCTTAATGTTATAGAAGGCAATAAGTGTGAAAACTTTAAAGAAATAATTTGCGTTAAATTGAAATTGATTAATAATAATAATATTTGACAACATCACATACATTGTTCCGATTCCAAAGTAAGTAGCTAAAGCACTTGTGAAATCAGAGACAACGGTGGTATCACAAACACCCAGACCTGACACAACATAGAAAAGTTCATTTTCTACATTGACCCAGCCGGGGATCGAACCCGGGACCTCAAGAGATGGTGACGCCTTGAAAACCGGCGTGCAAACCACTCCACCACGGAGGTCGTCAAACTATAAGGATTAAACTATAAGGTAGAAACTTGATACTTTGATTCATCCATTAATTTGGATTCCAATCTACTTCTCATCTGTCACTATACTTTCAAACTTTGAAACAATTTATAGCGAATAAAAAAAACATGCAGCCGGTTCTAGAGACATGCCCCTTGTTTTACGAATATCAGATCAGAACATTATAATCGGTTTTATTATAATTTATTTGTCACGATTTCAGTGGGCGGTGTTTTTATAGTGGTTCGGTCTTTGTTTAAATTCTTACGAGGTTAAACTATGTGGTTCAGAGTTGATTTCCTGAGGTTTTTGACTCCATGTCACAAGTTTGGTAAAGCTATAAAGTTTCCATCAAGAGATATGTTTGATGACGACGATTTTGAATAAGGTTTTATGGAAGCCATCGCCCGTTTGCGACAGGAAGTGATAATCAAAATAATTACTACTACTAAACATAATTATGGCTGATTTTATTTTAAAATTATGAAGATCGTTCAGTAATTGTCTAACTGATCTGACTGACTCAGTGAATCAGCCAGAAGTCAATTTAGCATTAATATTAATGGGACGAAGAAGATTACAAATTGATAGAAAAGAGACGTGGGATTAATTGTGATTCCTATACCTAATTCATTTGTAAGACGAGTTGCTTAAAAGCAGTATTAGAAGTATTTTTGTGTGCTTATTTATTTATTTATTTATAAATCTTTATTGTACATATACACAAAGTAAGGTACAAATGGCGGACTTAATGCTAAAAGCATTCTCTACCAGTAAACCAACAGTAAACAGATAGACACGAATGCGGCACAAACAAAGAAAACTAATATTTACATGCATACAATATAAATATTACATAAATACACACCATTAAATACATGTCTACATAATTTTATATAATATTAATATAATATATAGAAATTATATACATACATATACAAGGTGTTACAAAAGTACCCCTAATGCCTAATATGGTAGATAGGGACCATCAAACTGAACAACTTTTACTATGGGACCAACTCTGAAATCGCGAAAAAAAACCAGCTGTTTCATACATTTTGATATTTTCGATTTTAATTTTTGTATGAAACAGCTGATTTTTTCGCGATTTCGGAGTTGGTCCCATAGTAAAAGTTGTTCAGTTTGATGGTCCCTATCTACCATATTCGGCATTAGGGGTACTTTTGTAACACCTTGTATATATACATACACACCAAGTGCTTCTGTGGCTTTTGCTTATATAACGTAAATTAATAATTGGAAATCAAACTTTGCATAGGTATATAATCTGTCTTGTGTTCACGCATCATAGTAATCATAATAATTACCTTTATCATCATAATTAAGAATAATAATAGTATACTTTGCCACGTTCATCGATACTATTAACAATGTTTTCTTTGGCGAGTTTATAGTTCAGACACTATTCACTAGATGTCGTGCATCATCAAAACCGCCTGCGCTACAAAGTGATTTTCGTAACAACACCTGCATAGTTACGCGACGTTGATTAGTTAAAAACGATTATTAAAACTAAGAAGTAAATTAATTATAAGAATTAATATTTATAATGGTACATGCCATTTTGTTTTAATGTCTAATTTAACTTACCTAATAAAATTAAGATCTACTGCTTAACCTTCTTGGAAGAGCTAAGTATTCTTGTAGATTCTCTTTAACTAAAATCCGTAGGTAAAGTTATAAAATGAGAGATTGAGTCATAGTTTTCTTTCTTGGTGTCTTTGCCAGGGTGTAGTAAAATTGTATGTTTTTGGACTGAAACAGACAATTTTACTATACCCTGTTCTGACGAAAATTCTGATGTCGTCTACGTAATGTTAGATCCGCGAGAGATTCCCAAATGCCAAGAGTGATTGCGAGGTCATAGTGAAGTAGTGGCCGCCATAAACCTACACATCCACCGTGAAAGTTGTAAAACAATGATGATTTAGAATCAAATTGTGCGAACCATTAGTATCAAAACAGATGTCAAATAACACCTATCATTTAATTGGCCATTCCAAGCACGCGACATTAATTCGCATAATTAACTCTTCAGTCATCCAGCTGTGACCATAAAAATGTATCCGACGATCCAAGCCGTCCGATAAATCTGTCGACCCCATACCGCATTGCTGTGCAGCACTGCATCATGTGCAAAGTGCCTCTGTCATAGGTGCGCGGGCGCAAGCGCCAACTGATATATCACGCGATTAGCGCGCGACGTCCGCCATTTTGATTATGACGGCCATTTCAACGCCGCATTCTCCCGCCTATTCCGGGAGCTTTGTACACTTGCACGTCCTAAAGCTAATTCACTCACATAATGTCACTCAAATCAAGTTTTCATCAGCAGTAAATAGAGAACAAGTTTTTTATAGGCAGTTAGGAAACAACCGCACTCTTGCGCAGATCCACCATGTTTTATTGGACGCAATAAAACCGCATGCGCCTTTGATACCGAAATATTTCATGCCGGAGAGATTGTTTAATAATTTAATGAACAATAAAACTGTTGAATTCAAAGTTTATGAATAAATGATTTATGATGATTGTGTAATCCCCAATCGTTTTGCGAATACGAGGAGATTGCCTTCAAAAGGGGATATGTCGTTATGCTGCGCTTATGTCTTTGATTTACAACTTTTATAATTGCTGAATGAAACACTCGGGTCCGTCAAAGATTATAGAATGGCCAGTCGCCTTTGATTACCCGTTATTGATTTGATTAAACGCCCTTCCAAGTTCTGAGAAATGATTTAAGCGTGTTCTATAACAGTGCTAGTTTCAAAGGGTTGAAACAAACGTCCTCAGCTGTCATTGCGCTGACAATTACAAGGCGTCTAGAATATCAAGGAACCGTTGACATCCGCCCCATTCTGTCGGGTCGCGTCGTAAAGTTTTGCTGTTAAGGGTCATTTTGAATAATGCGGGGACTTTAACTCAGTGTCAGAGGCGTAGCGTGTGTCATTGAGTAACAAATGCGGACAGATATTGATGCGGTGTTGGACAGTGAAAAACGCGTAATCGCGCGTCGCGTATTTTTAGTCGCGCAGCTGTCGCGGAGCGTCGTAGCGCATCAAATCAGCCGTTTTTCACGTCGCTTAGACTATGCGCAGACACGTCAGTACATACCTAACTTATAGTTTGCCTAGATACGTCTCTGAAAGTGAGATTTGTGAGTTCGAAGAATTTATTTGCTGTTATTGATTGGAATGACTTGGCTTATGAATCCTCAACAAATCATGTTTATATCAAATGTAATGAATACTAAGGTATTATTTCATTAACTATTTATTTAGGTGATGGGTGGGTATACAAATAAGCATGTCACGTATTTATTTATTATTATTGCGATTATTATTGTTGCAATAACTTTATTGCCCCTTATTACCTTCTGATGCGTAATAAAATATTACTGACGATTCAAAACATAAGTCGTGATGTGTATATAGCCAAAACATATCGCTGTTAATATTTTTGTGCTCTTGTGATTGTGATTGAAATTAGTATTTGGAAAGACCTTTAGCTATAATCAGTAATTAGTTTTTCTTTTCTTTACCTAGTAGTATTCATATATTACATTTTCAGTTGTGTTTTGAGGTTAAATACTAGACAATATGGAGGATGTAGACTGTGATAAGTCAATCAGCTACTCAATAAAACTATCTCAAGAAATGAAAGATACCTAGTTTAAAATATATCGTAAGGAATGAAAAAATAATACAATATTATTGGATTTTAGGGTTAAAAAAACTGTACTGTAAAACACAATAATTAAAAAAGTACTTATGGAGGACGTGGATTCAGATAAGTCGAATCAATTAGCTACTCAATAAAACTGTCTTTAATCTCAGAAAGTAAAAGATTTTTAAGTTAATCTTTTAATAGTAGGTAGGTAATAAGGATTTTTAAGGCGCTTCTGCAAGTGCTTGATCTGTGCTGCTTTCATTGACAAGAGGAGTGTGCGATGCACTTTGCCACCGCTGCCATCGCCTGTGAAATATTGTGTTGACATGCCATTTCGAATGCGGCGTCTATTAGCGACGTTATCGTGTTCGACATTAGTTTTAATTTACTTTCTGACTCTTTGAGTGGTGATTTTTATAATTAAACATGCATGCGGAGTTTGATCTTGAATTTAAAACTGAAATGCGAATTTTTATTGTCAGATTAAATTTTGCTAAAGATCCCAAACATAATGTCGTTGCTTATTTTAGAGATAATTCAGGCTAGCTTATTTAGTTACAAATATAAAATGAATTACAGGCACCGCTTAATTGTAGGTACCCTGGAATCTTCTGCAACCAGAAGAATTACCAGAACCATTGAGTTTCCGTAGTCATTGATTTTTCAGTAAAATCTCTTAAAAAGTGTTCTTCTTTTAAACAATCTTGTTCTATTTTATATAATAATAATGTTACGTCTCGGTTTATTTTAGGATTATAAATGTTGCTATATCTTTTGAAACTTTATTTTTTCCTAAAATATTAACATTTAAATTTTAATAACACATAAATAATCGTACATATAATGTTATTTAAAAGCACTTTTGATGTGACAAAAATAGGTACAGTGATGTGCGATCCAGGTAATAAAAGACTTGGACAACGCAGACGAGCTGCTTTTGTGGTGAGAACGTACGATGGATACTACTACTGAAACTATTATTTAAGTTTTTCAACAGTTATGTCTACTGGTCTTATCCCCCATTAGGAAGGCCTGTGCCCCAGCAATTGGGACATTAAAAATGGCTGATGGTCATATGTCTACTGGGCTCTATTCAATAAAACTTACAATTGTAATTTACAACTACAATTCGACGTACGTTGCTGTTTATGTTTGAGCGTATTAAATGAATAGTAACAAGTCGGCAAACATTGTTAGTAATGTATCGAAAATTGTAATTGTAAATTACAATTGTAACTTTTATTGAATAGGGCCCTGGTGGTCAGTTAGATACCTCCGTGGTCGAGTGGCTTTGTACACCGGTTTTCAAGGAGTCGCCTCTGCGTGAGGTCCCGGTATCGATCCCCGGTTGAGTCAATTTAGAAAATGAACTTTTCTATATTGGCTAAGGTCTGGGTGTTATTGATACCACCGTTGTCTCTGATTTCCATAACACATGTGCTTTAACTACTTACTTTGGAATCGGAGCAATGTATGTGATGTTGTAAAAAAAACATTAAATCATCATTTACGAGAGGATGTTTATGAATATTTTTATATTTATTGATTAATGAATTCTTCCTATGTCTTTGCCTTTCCTGGCATTTCAGTGAGACTTCCTAGGTAAAATTTCAGACTTCTACTTATTTCCTATATTTAACTTAACGAAACGCATAATAAAGATACATATTAGAAAAAAAAAAATAAGTTGTATTTACATAACAAGTCACAGCGGTGGCGCTTCTGTTTTAGTAGTTTTTAATGTCTATAAAATTATATTAATTCAAAAATTTTACGATATATGCTAATATGTCGTAAAATTTTAATATGCTTTGTTGTCTTAAGAAATAATAATATAAAAAATATCATAAAACAATGAATGTTTGATATAAATTAAAACAATTTATTAACATTTTTTTCAGATACTGTATTTATAATGCTTAGTAAAAATTTTCCTTTTTCTCTTTATGCGTAAAACGAACATATACAAGTATATATAGGACAAGACAACATCACAAACATTGCTCCGATTCCAAAGTAAGTAGCTAAAGCACTTGTGTTATGGAAACCAGAGCCAACGGTGGAACTACAAACACCCAGACCTGAGCCAATATAGAAAAGTTTGTTTTCTAAATTGACCTAGCCGGTAATCGAACCCGGGAAATCAGAGATGGCGAAACCTTGAAAACCGGCGTACAAACCACTAGACCACGGAGGTTGTCAAAGACCTGCCCTCCGCGATATGATATAGCAATTTATCACGTTTAACTGTCAAAAGACAATGGATTTTGACAGTTGAGTGTCGATAAAACGCTATATCACGCGATATTATATCGTGTTACGGTGGTCATGCTAGTTAGCATGGACTAGGTAAAATTTAAGACGCAATTCGGTCGCTGGATTCTGCGACTAACTCTAACTCGTCTGACCCGCCTGAAAATCTAAATAAGAATGATATTTTACTGCGACGTTATTACATAAATAATATTAATATGAGGTCGGTGGAATTAAACGCGCCAGAGCGGGACAACAATTTGCCATAATTCAACATTTTTTATGTAAACCTTGCTGTTTACCATGTCTAATGAGCTTGGCAAACACAATTTTCTTTTTGGATAAACTGGAGATTCTGTAGGCTGTAGATGCTAATTTTGTTTGGCGTATTAAGGTGAATAATGATTTAAAGCATTGTAGATGTTCAACATTATCTTTTATTAATAGTTGTATGAATCAAGTGATTTATGTCACGGCTTTATTTTTATTTTTGGATACGATGGATGCAGATTTATTCTATGTTGCTTTTAAAAACACGCAACATATTTTAATGACAACTGATTTCTCACTTCATACCAGTAGGTGAAGAAACCATTATGATCAATTTTACCTACTTTTAGTTCTCTATACTTTTTTATATTTACTTAAGTATAATAATTTCAAGAAACCCAGCATTTGGCTACTTCGTAAAATACTACTTACAAACAGTACAGATACAAAGAAAACAACAATACAAAAAAAAACAATTGTTTTGATTTAAAAGTCCAAAAATTGTAAGCAATAAAAATAAATAGTCTTTTAAAATGTTACAAAGTTAAAATATCTCAGAAACATACTATAACACTAAATCATAAACTAAACAAAAACACAAAGGGCCCGCGTCTGGGTGTAATGGCTCGGAATCTATAAATCTGGCTATTCCGATCTTCTGGCCATCACCAATGTGTCACGCGACTAGGGTTACCGTGTTGAATTCAAAATTTCAGAAACATAATAATCTTAATTCCAAGCAAACTTAATAAATAGACGCTTTCGAACCGTATTTTTTTCTATACCAGCCGGATTTTTCCGGACGTATCCGGAATTTTAAGCCGATTTTTTACATAGTTATTAATTTGTAGTGGACTACATGTTACTTCGGCTTTTGCATTATCAAAAAAACTTGTTTGAAGAATGTCATTTGTGTCAAACGAAATTTGTGATTTTTGATGTTGGCCATTTTCCGGACTTTTCGAACGTATGGTAACCCTACTCGGGAGGTCATAAAAAGTCCCAAGTGAGATAGTTTATTAGACAAAACGAAAGCAGATATGTATTATAACGTTGCTTGTGAGAGATTTTGGCTCGTAAATAAGAGATTTGATGTCAAACGCGTTAAATTTCAAATAAATAACTGGCTGTTCATGGTTTTTACGACAACTTTTTTAATAAAGTTTTCGATATGCTACAATTATTATGGAGTAAATATTGCATAAGCCTTTTTAACAAAATATGGGTTTCAAAAGTTTAAAATCAATTTCATCAAATTATCATAAAATAATTATGTATCATTAACAATAAAAGTGTTATTCGAAAAAGTTTGTAATTTTGCTTTAATTTTTTTTATTTAATTTAATTACGTAGCTACATACTTAAGGAATTCAGTTAATTTTTAACCTTTTACGTTAATTATAGCAGGATTTTCACAAAAACATAATAAAATATCAATAATTCGATACATTTAGAAAACCATTGGCCCAAATTTTAAACCCTTGTTATTTTATATTGAAAAGTTACATTGTAAAAGTTTATTGTAATTGTAATGATTATGATTTCTTGCGTTTTATTAAGTTTGAGGATAATTTTTACACTTTTTTGTGTGTGGTTATGGTAATGTTTGCGTTTTGCCCACGTTTTAACGTCATTGGGCAATCGACCTCTTTAGTATTGCCAAGTATTGGAACAAATTTAACCGTTATTGGGGTGTTTATTTTATGACGAGAAGTAAACAGATACTCGGAAACATTGTTTCACATAAAAAAATACCGCTGCAATGCGCTTGCATTTTTTTATTGTAATGCTTTGCATTTAAGTCAATTGCTTTGGTTTTGCACGAGCTGATATATCAATAAAATATTAATAATCATAATGAACTGGTTACGAATAATATTAACCAGATTTCAATGCAAAGCATGTAATAAAGTTGATAACTAGAAGTTTTCGCCAATCCACGTAACGTACTTAGTATTGTATGAAAATTTTGATAAAAGAAAAACTTTTTGAAGTCATTCATAAAAAAATATTCGCAAATAAGATGACCTCATTGTTGAATTGAAACTACAGAATAAATATTTTTTTTAATGTTCTGTGTGTGTCTGTACACCCTATATCGATTAAAAATATTAACTCAATTTTAACAAGCCATCGCACTCGCAAATAAATCGCAATTGCGTTAGCGTTCGTGCGAGAGCGGAAAGTATCTCGATCGATTAGTCGGCATCGTCTTGATAAATATAAATAGTCGCAATTAGCGGCGATTGATTGCGGGCGCGCCGCCGGCCCGACTCGCGACTAATCGCGACCGATCGACGACCTTTCACTTATCTTCGTGACTGTACTTTGATCTTTGTCAGTTTGCTAGCTTTTTGTTATGTCTATACCTATGTGTATTTGACAGGTACCTACTTAATAACTATCCTACTTATTCTACAAATATTTTAAATGCGCAAGTTTGTGTGCGTGTTTGTGTGTTTGTTACGAGCTGGACGAATTTGGATGAAAGCAGAACCGGCACTTGCCATAGTAAAAATGCTTCACTTGTATACGATTAAATTTGGTCTTTAAATACAGTCTATACTATGTCCTTTCCCAAGATCTACTCTATATATGTACCGAATTTCATCAAAATCGGTTCAGTAGTTTAGGCGTGAAAGTGTAACAGACAGACAGAGTTACTTTCGCATTTGTAATATTAGTATGGATTATTGGTTAGTTTAAAGACTCCTAGATAGAATTAATGATTTTCATAACTAAATATCATCAATATTATTGACATCTATCGTCGATAACATTTATCAAAAGAGGTAGTAAATATTTTGACCATCGTGACAATTACATAAAAAAACGAAGAGATACAAAAAAGTCTTCGTTCATGGTCGAAGAAAAAAGTAATACTATAAAAAATTGTACTGTTTGTATAAACGTAGCCGCAGAGATGTCGCTGCGAATTACTGACCTGCGGCTAGCAGATCCGTGGAGTCGACACTGTGCAAGTGCAGAAAATGTTGAGACAATTTTTTTTTAATTATCTTCTACAAACTTTTTTTTATAATGAAAACGAGAAATTTGGACTTGATATTTTTCTTGCGATTTTTTTTGTATTGTACTCTGAAGAAGAAATTTGTGTACCATATTATTATGGAAGAGCGGGATTTCCTAACACAGGTGCTTTGCACTTAAATGGCGATCCCACTATTAATTAATGTTTATATAATCTCCTGTAACTGAATAAAGAATTTGTATTGTATTTATATTTGTATAACATAAAGTGTTTTTTTTAAACTATACTACGACGAAGTTAGTGTCCAAAATGTTGATGGTAATTACTTATTATTGACTTATACTTTTCCTTTTTTTTAATTCCCATCAAGTAATCGCCGTAAATTCTCCTAACATTTTTCAAGCTATTTTTGTGTGCACTCAATATAATAAAATACACAATGTAATTCTTACCATGGAAAAGTGTAAGTTCTTGTTGCTTGTCCAAATAAATATATGAATAATTCCTACTCCACAGATTCGTTCGTCTTGTTCCGCCCACGGCAAGACACCAGTTGTGTGTGATGTGACAGTCCATCGGTAGGTGGAACGTGCCAGTTGTGGCCTTCCAACAGTAAAATGAATGTTTTTATACGAATTAGCGTTTAAAGTTAAATTTATTAAAAGGAAACGTAAATGGAAAACTTTTATAGTCGTGAATGGGTTAGCGGTAGCATTAATATTACTCAACTAGCAGTAAACACTGGATAGCCCTAGGTTGTCTGGTAATGTTATGGTTAGGACAATAAGAAATGCCATACAAATTTATGTTTTCAGTATTAAATAAATAAATAAATATTTAAATATTTGACAACATCACATACATTGCTCCGACTCCAAAGTAAGTAGCTAAAGCACTTGTGTTATGGAAATCGGAGACAACGGTGGTATCACAAACACCCAGACCCGAGCCAATATAGAAAAGTTCGTTTTCTAAATTGACCCAACCGGGGATCGAACCCGGGACCTCAGAGATGGCGACACCTTGAAAACCGGTGAACAAAGCCACTCGAACATGGAAGTTGTCAAACTCCAAATTGTAAAGTATTGCCTCCAAACCGTGCGCTTTCCCTTTCAACTTTCTGCCATATTATTTGACGTTTTTTTGAGATGATAGGGCATGCGCTTTTGAATGCAATGAGGCATGCCTCTGTAGAAAGCGCAAGAGGGACGGGGAAGCGACTGTGACAAGACACAACTAAAAAAATGCATATTTTTAATTGTCATAGCTCACAAACAGATGGACAGCCACATGGACAGCGTAGACGTGTAGGTCTACGACGGTAGGTGACGACCTCCGTGGTCGAGTGGCTTTGTACACCGGTTTTCAAGGTGTCGCCATCTCTGAGGTCCCGGGTTCGATCCCCGGTTGGGTCAATTTAGAAAACGAACTTTTCTATATTGGCTCAGGTCTGGGTGTTTGTGATACAACCGTTGTTTCTGATTTCCGTAACACAAGTGCTTTAGCTACTTACTTTGGAATCGGAATGTGATGTTGTCAAATATTATTATTATTATTATTATTATTATTATATAACGTATTTTACTGCAAGGCGTCAATGAATATACCGCCTCGAAGTGTGCACCACTTTATCGATCTGTGTCCTGCTACAATAGATTTAGAAAACACTTTTTTCCTCATGGTTTTTTCCTCAAAACGAAAAAAAAAGATCTTAATAGGATCGCTTATTTGTCTATCTGCATGTTTATCAATATGTATAGTGTGTAGTAATATACAATTATCAATAATTTTGAAACTTTTGCTAATATTATGAAATCAGGAGTAACACAACTTACTTATCAGAATTTTAATGAAATGTTTCTTATACAGGTCAAACGGTGACTCATTGTTATTTTATTTAGAAAGTCATATTAACAACAAGAAAAGTATTAAAATATAATATGCAAATAAACAAATTTTAACCATTAACATTCTCGCTACGGTTTTATATCCTCGGCATTTTATATTCACATAGATTATGATTATATTGGTCGGCGACTAAGCATAGTTGCGCCTACGCGTTGATTAATCCAACACTTCGGCATCCAAACGTTTATTCAACGCTGACTAAGAAGCATTTTAGCGCCTCTTAAAACGTCATTAACACCAATTTAAGTTTTTATTGTTGCTGTGTTATCAACGTTTGATCTTGTTAAAGTTCTATCGTGTATCTCTTACTTTTTACTGCTTTAGCTGTTAATGTTGCTATTAATATTATATTTTATTCAATTTGAAATGGTATCTTGAGTGTCGAATTTGAATGTTAAGGTTTTGAGTGGGAGGTGTAACCCTTATCTTATGATGTAGAATCTGAACTTTTATAACAGAGAAAAATATATTTTCGACTTATTACTTATATCAATTCGCGTTTGCAATTAGATTTGCAAACTCCATCCCCCATTCATTCTCTAACAGTAGACCGATAAATGTGGCGAATTTAAATATCAATCTATTTCTTAAAAGTTACCTATTTAAGGGGCTGACATGAGCCAACTAGCGCCGCAGTCGATTTTATTTTATTTATTCTAAATAAGCCCAATTTCTTAAAAAAGGAATCAGTCAAGGTTTTCTTTTATTTTCGTCTAATATTTATTGATTAACTTTACACAGTTTGAAAAGGCATTCAAACAGTTTAAAACGCGATTTTGTTAAAAGGGCCACTGTTGATTCAAACCCGTTTTTAAACCATGGCTCGGATTTTGTAATGTTGTAACGTTATACAGTAAACATTAGACGTCATTTACAAGACCTTGACTGATTCATTTTTAAGAAATTGGGCTTATTTAGAGTAAATAAAATAAAATCGACTAGCGGCGCTAGTTGGCTCATATCAGCCCCTTAATCCTGCAACACTCCTCCTTGCATTTCGCATCGCACACTCGAATGCAAACTGGGAAATTAGTTTTTAGATCATAATGCGGTTTTGGACCAAATTACCGTCTTGTTTTGTAATGGGACGTCGTGGCAGCGTTTTGTCCCGGGCTCGCTGTCCCGGGAAAACGAAAATTTAGGAACCAGAAAATGGGACTTGAAGAAATTGCTTCATTTGTCTTTTAAAGTTTCATCTTCTAATTAAAGTTGATATAAATACTCTTTCCCTTCCGTTACACTATGTAATGTTATTTTATTTTGTAATTTTTTGCATTTATCTTAAAGTTATCATTTTTATTGTTTGTTTCAGGTATGTTTGCAGTGTTTCTTTGATACTTAAGTATCAATCTGGGTATGAAAATATGCCTTAGGTTGGCTAGACCATTTGGTAAGATATTATAAAAATATTTGACAAAAACTATAGCATTAAGTTGTTTCACATGTATATTCCTTTTTACATAATAGACTTTGGTGAAACAATAAAAAAACCTCTTAACTACTACCTAAGTATTAATTTTACTGATGCCAATATTTCCTATTTACCACAAATTTTTGTTGTAGAAAAACTTACAGATTTTAGTTTGTTTAATTATTAGAAAACTAGCTTTCATCCGGAACTTCCACGATATTCGAGAAAATTCTTAGGGAATCTTTAATTTCATCAAAATCCGAATTGACGACTTTGAAGTCGAAAAGTTTATTTCATATTTTTTTTCCATAAAATTTGAATACCCATTTTCAGTTGGAATTCAAAATAAAAGTCATTTTCGCAATCAACGTCCCATAAAACTCAATAACGACATCCATATAATTTTTTAGATTTATTTACCCATTTCACTCCTTTAAGGGTTGAAATTCCAACAATACCAATAATTGCGTTAGTTTCCAGCAATAAGCCTAAATAATAAATTTTGTACTTTTTACTCCGAAAATTAAGTATTTTCTATACACAAATTCATCCCCCTTTTTACCCCTTCGGGGATGAAATTGTTGAAATTGTCAAAAACGTTGAGACACATATATATATATTAATTTTTAATCGTCAGACTAAACAAAAAATTTGAAGATGCTTGCTTCGAAACCGAGGGACTTTCATAAAATTTTTAATCCCCTATTTTGACCACTTCAAGCTTTTTTTTCGCGATAAAAGGTAGTCTATGTTCTTTTTCAAGCTCTACTCTATCTCTGAACCAAATTTCATCAAAATCGGTGCAGTAGCTTAGACATGAAAGCGTAATAGACAGACAGAGTTACTTTCGAATTTATAATATTACTAGGGACTAGGGATTACTGTCTCACCATCATTAAACTCTAAAAGCATTATCAGTTCATTAACCAACACAATATTCCACATAATCGCTAAGATCAAAGGCACCGGTAACCGGTAACCTGTTAACAGCATACCTGATAAACCGATGCACTCATTACAAAATACACCTCTAAACAACCATCGTACATTCGACTCGTAAAAAGTAATGGTGTCTAAAATATTTTCAACACAACCGTTTACTGGGAAACAGTCGTAAAATAGACATACGTTTCTCTATGCGGGTGCTCTCGCGCAAGTTCTTCCCGCCAATGGAGCACCGCCATTTTCCAATATGGCGGCTTATACTATTGATTGACAGTAAAGTACCGTGGCATCGGAGCCCACTCGTATTCTATAGACCAACTATCTAATATTATTTAATCGAATACGAATAGCCTGTAGTATTGTATTCAATTTTTATTTGGTGAGTTGCATCACAAATTTCAAGCAACAAGAGCAATATCTGATGAAGTTCAAGATAACCAATATCACTCAGTAGTCAAGAACTATCGCCCTGATTATTTTACAACATTTATCATCATCTAGTTTGCCCATTATAGTCCATTGCAGGACACAAGCCTCTCCCGTGGGAAGGTGTTGCTTAGAGTGTATAAATATTATTATTGAGGTGTAATAATTATACGCTTTTGTTAATGGATATACTTACGAATTGCTTCAATATTTACTCACGGACAAATTAGTGTTTTATTACGAATTGTTAGCTTACAATTATCCATGTCTATAGTAAATCGATAATTATCAATTTATCAACTCAGTTCTTCCAATAAAACAATAAACACGCAACCGCGAAAAGCTCTATTAATCGTAAAACAATGAAATGTAAGCGTCTAGCCGCAGCGCGAGTACAGGACAGGTATTAATCGGTCGCATATTTTAAATCGACGCATGACAATGAGGCCGTACTGACCTGCGCAAGAGTCGCAGGGTCCTATCCGTCGCTGTCAACGGTAAAAAACGAGCCAATGGGAAACTGGCATTTGAATAATTGTTCGTTCGGTATCGACCAATGGCGGCGAACGGCGCTTCTTACCTTACCACCACTAATGATTTATTCTCTTCTCGGTCGCGTTCGGAATCGGACGTCTGAGTGATTTGCGCGCTGTGCGTCAGCAAAATCCCGATTTACGTTCGCATGTCGAACTCGCGTCCATGTTTATTAGTTGAATATGACGGATGGTCGCCATATTTCATGAATATAATTCCATGAATATGATAAACAGTTTGAATCGTAAGGCGATTTATGACCTCATGGCTGGGTGTGTAGTCTTGTAGTTACATACAGCCAGATATAGACACTCGAAGGTGTTTAAGTCATAGATTCGCATGTGAGAAACGATCTAACTGTGTTTCCTAAGTCAGCTGTGACAGAAATAAATAGGGATCATGTTCCAAATAGCTGCGCGTACGCACCTGTGCCATATAGCCTCTGTTGGGCCAATAGAATTATGGCTCATTCTGAGTTGAGAACTGTAGCTTATTTCGTCTTATTATGCTATAAATTATTTATTTACCTTTCTATAAGATATGTACGATGTTCTCGGTGACATAGTAAGGGTTTACTGTAAGGGCAAATGTCGTTAACTACACATTCGATACCGGTTCTAACAATGAAAACAAGGAAACATGATAGAAATGATTTTGAGTAAAATCTTGAACGAAGAAAAGTTGAGAGGGAATCGTCTTGTTTCTCATAACATTACTATGTCAACATAGAACTGTTATGTGAAGGGATGAAAAGCATTATCGTTAGAAGATTTATGGATATGAACGTTAATGGATGGAGTGGCTGAAGAAGACCGCAATATGAAGGGAGTGAATGAGGAGATGACAGGTGACAGTAAAGAATGGAAGAGAAGGACATAATGCGAGTCCGTTAAATAGAATAGACGGGGAGATGATGATTCTGGCAATGCGGTTAACAATAATCGAATTCATCAACCCCTGATTCAATTTTCCATCCACATTCCTAAAGTGTATGGAATTCGAGAAATTTGTGTTTCCAATCACGTCTATGTAGATTGATTGAGATGATGTTTTATGATGCTAGCAAGCGGACAAAGATTCCACTTTTTTGCGTTGTATTTTAATATAACTACAACTTTTTTCCATTGAAAATTTTTTTGTGGTGCGTTTTTTGCAGCACAAACGTAAACATTTCGGATTTTGTAAAGTATAGATACCTAGAAAAATATAACAGCGTGAGATACTAATGCATTAAGCACTATGTTTGTATATTTACAAAAAGCAATTAAACACTATATAAAACGTCACTCGTTAAACTAAATGTTCAACAATGTTTAATTATCGCGTGCACGCAACTCAGTGATGAAGGAGGGGGACGGGGCATATCGCCGTCTCGTCCCACATAAATCTGTCACGGGATGCGCAATTGCGCAGGCTCACAGTAACGCACACATCTTGATCGGGCTGCACGCAGGTGTCGTCAACAGTTTATGATAACTATGTTTTTTGAATGAAACATGTGTTGGTATTTTATTGGGATCTTTTAAATCCATACTAATCAATGTAATAATAATAAATGCCTGGACAATTTCACACAGCACCATCTAGCCCCAAAGTAAGCAAAGCTTGTTATATGGGTGCTAGACAACTGATAAACTACTTATGTACTTTTTAAATATATACTTATTATGCATAGTAACACCCAGACTCGTCACAGAAATTAAAATTCATTATTTAAATTCCAGCCCGGCTGGGAATCGAACCCGGACTCGGAAAGCTCGTTCATAGTAAATATTTTCTTGTTTTGTTTTAGTTTGCCCAATAAAAGTGTTTTGGGTTGGATTATATTCTTCAATAAAAATAGTTTTATGTGTAATACCCCTATATTGTAACCTTGAAATAATATCTCTGACCATTTGTTATCGTATTTTTCCACAAATTATAAAGTAAGTGCTTTTTTGTAGCACTCTAAGATTTTTATGCGGGCAAAATTACTGACGACTGCAGACAAATATTGAGTAAAATTCAATTTAGTTTTCCCCATCTATTTCTTATTAGAAAAGTGTCAATAAGGCGGTGTCATACAATTTTATTTACTTTTATTTCAAGACCCAAAGGTTGCCGACACCTGCGTGCGTGCTTCAGATGGAAAAACCGTTGATTTGTGACGAGAGATCCCTGGATTTATACCGGGATCCACTCCGACTGATCGGGATTCTTTCACAGGCTACATCATACCTTGATTTATGTACTGACAAATGTTTTTGTCAATGAAAAGTTGGCAGTAAATAAATAGGCATCCGTCGCGTTGCCTATATGAGTGTCAGATATAGTTACACGTCTGTGTGTGATTAAGATAACAAGAAAAGTCACAAGCAATGCGTTGATCCCAAGCGCTAGTAAAAGCTCTATGTAGTATCAGAACAAAATAAAAAGAAAACTTTAGTTTTCTAAATCATCTCATATTATTTAGTATCAAAGTAAATTATTATCAAAAAGGAACCGGTAATCATTATTGTACTAAAGAGCTAAGTAAACTGATCTATAATTTAAGATTGATATCTGTTGACAGACAAACGGATGCTGCTAGTTCTTTTATAACCTATAGGAATATTGTCTTAAGACCGTTATAATAAGACAGAAAACAAAAAGTTTTATAATTATATGAATCATTCTGAGTCCGAAAATACAACAAAACAGCGAGAAACAGTGGGAAAACTGTTGTTTGAAACTAAAAGCTTGGGAACTATTACTTTTTCAATTCAAAAATAGTATTAAATTGTTAAGTTTAACAATCTTGTAAGACCGATTGTCTAATTCGATTCACCAACAGGTAAAACGTTGATTAAAAAAATTATTTTAGTATTTACACTTTTAAATTTCATCCATACGCCTTAAGAAAAGCTTGAAAAGGCATTTCTTGTCACCGAACAAAATCTCCCAGCGCCATTGAACTGTATCACAGATATCTGCGATCGTGATGTTGGCTGCAGATAACTGACGGACAGACGGACGAGCTGCGTCGGTATATTTCATGCCAGATAAGATTTCAGCTCTCATAATATTTTGTGTCGGCCGGTGGCTAATAGGAAAGATAAGAATAGGCTTATTATTGGCATTTAGTGCAACGGGTTTGAAAACGGCAGTTGCAAAACAGTTAAGGTATTTTCAATACTATTTTAATTCATCAATGCCTGAGCGGACGCATGCGGCCGGATAACAATGGAATATCATTTTCCGGGCGTTGAAGGGTTAAAGTGTATTATTTATGACGCATGAAATAAGTTGTATTTTTTATACTTTAGAGTTAATAACTTTAAAGGACATACAATTTAGTAATGTTTTGAAATCAATACTGTTTCAGAAAAAGATTTCAATTTTTAAAAACTGTTTAATTAACATAAAGTTTGAATGAAATCATACAAATCCCTAATTTATGCGTTCCACAGTTGTTGCTCTCAGATAATTTTAATATCAACAACATTAACAACAGTAAATAACGTTAGAGACAGTTCTCCTAAAGCTTCATTTTAAACAGATGCTTTAATCAGAAACGTATAAACTTGTAGACATATTAAAATTTATCGTCCATAAGTATCTTAATTTACAACGTGGAGGCGTGCCGCGTCGAGAGGGGTACAATGTTTATTATAATAACGCATCGGTTACTTAATTAACGGTAATCAAATCGGACTAGACCGGATGATTTGGACAATATTGATATGGTAAAGTCACGATTAAATAGTTTATTTTAGGGTTCTTCTTGTATAGTGTGTCATATGCTTAAAGGAGAACTGGCACTTGCCATAGAAAAAATGCTTAACTTGTATACGACTCAAGTCAGTTTTAAAATAAAGTTAATGATATTTGCTACATTGATCAAGTTTTGTCTTATTTTTAGCGCAAGTTGAAAAAAGTTATTTAATTTTGAATATTTTTTGACATGGAAACGCTGCGAAACAACTAATCATTGAAAAACGTTCCGTTATCCACATTCAATTTTCAAAGGGTAGAAAAGTCACTATGTAATGTAGAAATGTGGTTGCATAAACCATAATTATTTTCCTTTTTTCGAAATTAAGAAAACGAAATGTCAATTTGACTTCTGATTTGGCATTGATCTGTCATTTGGTTGACAGATACCACACACTAATAAGTGAAAAACTACAACAAACTATCTATGAATTAATAATTAATTAATCACAGATTAAAAAATTCAAAAAGTATACAACTTTTGCATTCAAAGGCTAGGTCTGATTTTTGGCACAACAATTTTTTTATATATATATTAGCAAATGTATTTAAAGGTACTTTATGAAAATCTTCAAACAGCTGATGTGTTGTGTAAATGGAAATATATTTATTTATTTTTATCATTTATATTGTACTTACTCAGAGATGTCAATTAAGTTTAATGCTTCATTAAGTATCGTGTCGTCTTTACTATCACTATGGAAAAGAAAGGGATAGCACTAATTTTAATGAAATATTAACCTTGATTGACGTTTCTGAGTACGGCAGTAACTCCTGTTTACTATTTAATTTTTTCAAAGTGCGAATTTCACAAACATACAATGTCTTTTGTTGCGTTTAAAAATAACTACGTTATCTAGTTGATATTC
The DNA here is from genome assembly GCA_963556745.1 of Catoptria pinella. Taxonomy (NCBI): domain Eukaryota; kingdom Metazoa; phylum Arthropoda; class Insecta; order Lepidoptera; family Crambidae; genus Catoptria; species Catoptria pinella. The sequence continues at coordinate 874,013 of OY750762.1, forward strand.
TTCCGAAAGAAAGATCGCTCTAAAACAACATTTACAGCAGTTACGTATCGGATCATACATTTTTACAATTTACTTGTTTAGAAATTGTTTGTCATTACAGTTTTAATATCCAAACTTACAAGAGATTAAGTATCATTCTAGAAATTGTTTATCATAAAATAAATAAATATTTGATAACATCACATACATTGCTCCGATTCCAAAGTAAGTAGCTAAAGCACTTGTGTTATGGAAATCAGAGACAACGGTGGTATCACAAACACCCAGACCTGAGCCAATATAGAAAAGCTCGTTTTCTAAATTGACCCAACCGGGGATCGAACCCGGGACCTCAGAGATGGCAACACCTTGAAAACCGGTGTACAAAGCCACTCGACCACGGAGGTCGTCAATATATATAATATCATAACTCGCGACTATACAGAACCCTATCATAAGGCGTACCGTCCATCGAAGCCGAGGGTCATAGGCCATAAATCGCGCAAGACAAGCCCAATACATTAAAGAAATGATATTTTCGTAATTTAAAACGCCATCGGAACATCGGGAAGCACTAAATCAGCCCGTAACGGCGGTGGGCGGGCGGGGGCTAGTTTTAACTAAACCAGTAACGAACTTTCCAATCAATATGACTGATGTTAAAACTGTTACTGAACGAATTAACTGACGGCATTATTTTACTGTTTATGGAAAAAATATATATTAATATTTTTTTAGGGAAATTGGTTTTCTGAGTCAACCTGTAACTGTTTATAAGTTCATAATTATGATCTGTAAAATACCATCGTCCCTCATGACCACGGGGCTGATTACGTAACTCTGTTGCTAACTTTTGCAAATCGATTGAAATCGTTCGAAATAATTTGAAATTTAACAGTTTTATTTATTAGCAAAGTGCTATTATAGCAATCTGTTATCAACTGAAACTGCCAAATTACATTTATTTCGAACGATTTCAAACGGTTTCGGTCGATTTCAGTCAGACGAGAATTGTTAGCAACATAGTTACGTAATCAAGGGACACGATATCTACAAAGGTGCCGAAGCGCCAGGAATATAAAAAAAACAAACACAATAAAACCACGCTAGTAAGTTTACGAAGTGTTTTTGGTTTCACTTAAATAGCTTCGGTATCGATGAAAATGGATTAATTTTATACCTTTTTTAGTTTTAATATTTCCTATTCCAGTAATTCTTACGTAACGGTACGGTAGATATAGTTATCACTACACCATCTTTATGGTGAAACGAGTATTAAACACTTAAATGGCTTTTAAAAAGTTATAAAGAAGTTTATGGTTTCATAAACACATGCTTTATTAATTTACATTATTAATATGGAAATCACCAGACGGTAACGTACACAAATATAATTTAGAAAGCCTTTTCAATTAGATTTTTTAATTTCAATTAATAGTAATGTTGACTTTCCTTAAATGGATTGGTTACTAAAACTGCCATAATAGTGACACTAAAGTTCCAAGGAGTTCAGTACCCCCTAGCACCTACCTACGAATTTAGCAAAAGAAATTATTTGCTATGGAAAACTCGCATCATCTCTTTTATTTTTATTGACTTGTAATAAGTCAATAAAAATAAAAGAGACGAAGCAGACATGAGCAGTATGTCAATATGTGTGTCAGATAGTTTTCGATATCGTTGACAATTTATTAACGTAAACTCGTAATAAGGGCACCTACAAGTCATAGTACGAGTATATCTATTTTGAAAAGAGATATTGAATTTCACTATCGCTATAGAATTCACATATAACAATAGTTTTCCTAATTACAGATTTTTAAAATGGAAAATCCATATCATACAGCCATCACAGTAAATCTTTCGAAAGCCAAGTTTGTTACCGTTTTTAACCCCCGACGCAAAAAGAGGGGTGTCTTAACGTGTCGGTGTGTCTGTGTATCGTAGTGGTCTGTGGTATTGTAGCTCCCAAACGGATGAATGATTTTGGTTTAGTTTTTTTTTGTGTGAAAGATAATTTTTACAAATGTTACTTTGGCCTGCCTACAGAAGAACCAGAAAATTTGTAAAGGCTAGACTTCAGAGATTTAGTGGTGTATAAGGTGCTTTTGTAAATGGCTTAAGCTGATTTATTTTACATTTTCATTTTTTTTACTTAATCGGGCGTTGTCATCCTTTTTTTTTTCACATTCCAAATATTTCAGTTGTAACATTAAAAGTAACATGGCAGCAAGTGCTGTGACTATTCCGATGCTAATTTTATTGCCGGGCAGCTCTGTGGACGGACAGACAGACGGTGATTGATATCTTAATGGTGTATTTGGTAGTTCTACTCGTTCATAACTCTATAGATTACAGATAGGTAAATGGTGTGTCTGGTTAGTTAGTTATAAGAAATACGAAAGTATTCGAAAACTAATGTTCATTTTGTATAAAGAGTTTCGGCACTCGGTAGGGAAACCACATTTGAGTTAGTGGTCATAACATTACAATGTTGTCATAACAATCGTTTAATATTGTTTTCCGACATTATTTTTTCTAAATTGAAAAACAAACTGAGGACATTTCTGCTAATCTGTTGCAGCATCAGTAGCTAGTTTAGCTTCTGGTCGCAGCTTAGGTATTGACGTGTCTGAAACTAAAGATTTATGGATGGATTATAGATAGGTACGGTACCACACATAAACATTTTTCTAATTTTAATTATTAAAATGTCCTAGAAAACAATTTATGTTGGTGCAAGAATATGTAACTGACAGAGACACGACAGAACAGAACATTGTTCTGTTTTTCCCTTAGATTACTTTTTCATTATGAGACTAACCACTTCGTTTACATTTACGGAACATTGACCTCAGAATACTAAAACACCTACCCTTTCCAAATAACCAACAGCAGAAAACCCAAAAGTATCAAAGAGTATATTGCCAACAACCTAATATTACCCGCCGTGTTTGCCTACATTCTCTGAGAGGCTGAGATTTAGAAATGTAAAAATATTCATGTTTATTTACTTCGCTACAACAAAAGCTGTAACTGAAAGCATAGAAGAAGTTTGACTTATTAACTTATCCCGCTATATATTTATTATTTTCACGTTAAACCGAACGAATAAGTAATTCTTCTATCTTTACTTGGAATGTGCAAAATGGAAAATTAGAAAAAAAACTCTTAATCTCTTAACCATTGCAATTCTTGTTATGATTAATGACTCGTCGAATACATAATTCTTACAAATTTGAAAAAGAATTTCGACACCAATTCTGTGATTGTTTTGGTAAAGACTTCCTTGTTTCATTATAGAATCAGAATTAGGACGAATGTTACAAGAAACAACGTCCCCAACAAACCGAGCTCTGGCGTCTCAATTCCCCAGGCCAGTAATTCCGTAACTCGCCCGCTATTAGCCGTATCTTTTATAGCACTTCTCACTCAGCCCGATTGGTCGCTCCAACTAGGAAATTGTCTATAATAAGTTACGTCTAATGGCGGACTTGTAGTGTCCCTTTTGCTTCCGAAGCCATTTTAAATTTTGATGTTTGCCATTTCAACTAGATTGGATTCGGTTGATAATTGTCATATACGGAGGTGAATTTTATAGCTGAATATTTTAATGTTGGGAAAAATAGTCGCAGAACTTACGAAAGCAAATTATCCTGTTTTATAACTCCTTTAAGTTTGAAGCACCTACCTGTATTGCATCTAAATCCATTGGCTTAACGGTTCAATAATAATAAAGCTGCATTGTCTGTCAGGCTATCTGGTTCTGTACACACCCTACTCTATGGCGGGTGGGCCATTCCGCGCCGTTTATGGCAGTTTTCACTCAAGTCGATTGGGCGTTCCGTCCTAACGCGTGCAGAATGACTGCACTGTTGTGGTAGTGCATTCTCTTGTTCTGAATATGTCTATTGCTTCGATTATTCCTAAGGCTTTAAAAGAAATTATAGAAATACATTTTGGTACGTTTTCTTTTTCGTATTCGAGAAGTTTATGCATGAGAAAATGCAATTTATGTTGCGAAAATGTGGTGAAAAATGTATCCAGGATACAGATATAAGATAAAACAAAATTACAATAAGTATGTTTATAAACTTGAAATTGATGTAGTACATAAGGAAGTATTGTATTTGTATACAACACACATACGTATAACAAATTTTAAGATACAGAAAATAGCATAGTGAATACTTTTCTACTGAGCGAAAACAGTCTACTTGCTTGAGTCATTAACTTAAAAATTAACTTTAAATTTCAAATTCGCTGAGAAAATTCCCTAAGTCATTGTAGTAAGGTCGCGAATTGCTACTGTACACAATTTCATCTTTGACGGGCATTGACTGAAGCTACTTTGAATCGTATTCTCGAGTGATAGGGCTCAATTTTGCTTGTCAAAAGTTGCATTGTTGTGCAACGGTTGGGTAATGCGACAGTTTGTAAGCATGAGCTTTGGACTTAGGGGGAAAGGGGGAGGGTGCTCGTAAAGAATTACGTACAACTCGCGCGTACCTTAGAACGGTGGGTTTTTTTTATTTATTTAGACATCAGCATCTTCAAAATTGTACAGGTACCGGTAGAAAACAGATGCCATCTGATTTTTATGGCTGAAAGCTGTTTCCGGCAGTATTTTTTTACAAAATCATATCAGAGAAATAATAGTACCTAAGGCAAGTTACGAATTTCAAGTGTTGAATTATAAAAAAAATACTTGTTGTAATGAAACATCTTTATCAATTAAACAACAATGTTGTTTGACAACAATCAAAACTCACTAAGTACACACGCGCACAAAATCAGTTTAACAAAAGCGAACCCCGTCATTCGGTACAATAAAAACAAAAGACAGCGACAGGCGCTATTAAAGTTCTATAATCTAAATAAAACACAGACCCGGTCGGGCTTAATTAAATTATGAAGTAGACGGACAAAGAATGAGGCTTGTCGGCAAAGGGCGACATGATACGATGACGAAATCAATTAGATAATTGTCTGTTGTTGGATACGTGGTTTAAAAGAACTACGATATTGGTACGAGGAAAATGAACCTTTGCGTTGTTCCTCTTTTAATGTTTCTTCTAATTAGTCAAAGGAATAGCTGGTTGATGTTTTTTTCCCTTAACTTGTATTAGTATTTCTTGGATTATTTTCTTCCAGTATATTAACTAAGGATCATGTGAAAAAAGACGTTTTTAATAGTTATTTTGAATTTAGCAGATTAGTTAATGGAGTCAGTTAGTTTTTCTGTCATTTATGTCATACAAAGAAATGTTATCTTTTGAGTCTAAGAATATTTTACATTCATCAATGTAAAATTCACAACTCAAACGTATGCCAAAAGAAAAAAACATTCAATTTCGCACTAACCAACTGCAAGACTTCGAATCGATGGACAAACAGACATCAGAAGCAACTCATTAAGAGAATCGCTAATTGTGGAGCCGAATCGAACTGGCGTAACTTTATTTCCGTCTCCTGCCGCTTATGCAATGACGGCGCGCCATTCGAGTCACGTGCGAGCCCGACTTCTAATTAAAAATCGAGCGATTTTTGTCGGCGAGTGTACATTTGTTAGCGCGCTCGATAATCGTGTAACTGCTTTAAAGAATTAGGTGTGCGAGTGAGATGGACTGCGAATATTGCAGATATTGGAATTTTCATTATTTTTATCAAATTGTGTTAATACTGTATCTACTTTATTAATTTACATCATACCTATGTCTAAGAAGAGATTAGCCTTTGACATCTGAAATCAATTTAACAATTTGTTGTGACGTCACAACACCTACGCGAGGATGCTCGCAGCGGCAATCGCTACATATTTAGCGCCTCCTTCAATTTTGATTGTACTTGCAACACTGGAAGGATATTGTAATTTTCATTAATCAAGGCTCGATTCAATAGGATCGCCATCTTTTTGTTTTTATATTATAAAATTTCTTTTGTGAGAAAATTTTGGGCTCATTAAAATCAGCTGTTAACCCATATTCAGAATATTTATTTACCTATCCGGTCCTGCACACGAAGCAACAGCAATTCTTAAGAAAAACATGTAAATTAATATGTAGTGGGTTGATTTTCATATATAACATCACCGACAAGATATCAATGATCAAATCGCTTGGTGCACAAAGCTTAGTTTTATGTAATTTGCACTTGATAGCAAAATGTGTTTTTCTCATAATTCAACTCATTAATTGAATATACAGACTCCATCCGAAACACTTTTTACTAAGTAACATAAAGCTAAAATATCTAAAACAGCCTTCCTTTTGTTCGTAGCTCTAAAACAACGTATATTTTTTATGATAAGTTTAGCAAAGTGACCCCAGCCATCTCAAAGGCCGCGCCGTCACTCACGCCCAACGCAAATAAGCTAAAAATAAGCGAAGCAGGCAGCGAGCGGGCGTAGCGAGCGTTTCTTTGCGAGCGCTCACTTTGAACCGATTTTAATTCGCTTATTTTGCTCGGAAATGCAGGCGCTGGTTTAAGGCGTGATGGACAGTGAGACTGGTAAAGCATAGCCCTGAAGCAATAATACATGAAAATTAAAATACTTACTTTAAAAGAAAAAAAATTGAGAGATTTCGTAAAAAGTCTATGTTACAGTATACAGGTAATACATAAATCAATGCTTGTTAAATGGAGATTTTTCGCATTCACAAATGCTATTTTTATATTAAGATAAATAATATATTAGAAAAAAATCGACTCACCCGTAGCGTATCCCGTCTGAGGTGCTACGGATGAGTCAATTATTTCTAGTATTTTTTCAATGCTTGTTTTTGTGTTTTTCGCTACTTCGATGTTTTTACGTGAATAGATTAAAAATTAAAATCCTTACCACTTAATTGAAAAATTTACTACTTGTAATTAAATTTTGCTGCCGATAAATGAAATCATCAGGTGTTCAAGCCCGCCGTCCTCTCAGTGTGCCGCCGCCCTTACGCCGAGGAAGTGTGCCCGCGGCAGGCCGTCCACCGAGCGCTCCGACCTCTCCACCCGAAAACTGAGTTTATTTGCTCACACATTAGCCCCTGCTTATGCATTCAAATTATATACTACTTTGAGGGCTGATTTTTCAATGCCTAGATAAAGCTTTATCCGTTTGATAGCGATTATATACCGCCACATTGAAAATATTTCATTCATCTGTCCTTCACATTTTAAGAAGGACTTTTCTTATATTTGGTTAATATTTAAACTACTGTATTTGGTAACGATATATTTAGGTTTTTTAATATCGTTACTTGTTTCTGTTAAAGCTGATAAGTTTCTTGCGCTTGTACTTCTTGTCAGTAAAAAAAGTCTGGAACGGGTGGTAGGAAATTATAGACGATTCAAAAGTGCTTAATTATTATAAAGAAATTTTGACTATTGACTATTGAAATGAAAAAAGAATTTTAAAAATTGATTCACAACTGGAGGAGATATCCAGTAACATACATATAAAAAACAATCAGTCGAATTAAGAACCTCCTCCTTATTTGAAGTCGATTAAAATTACTATTCTATACTAAAATGACAACATGTTTAGGAAAAAAACTCGTAAATATTCCCGTTTTGCACGCTTCCGTAATCCAGTGCATTCAAAGACGACAGACGTGTTTTGGTAACTAAATTATTATCAACTCAATTTTCTTATGCCAGAAGACAATATAAAGCTCGGTGATAAATATGATAAAATATGACCTACTTTGATAGTCTTGATTTCCACTAATCCTTATTGGACACGTCTACTACATTTTGGGCCCGATCTTTCATTAGGATGAACTTGAAAACTTCGTCCAAAAGCTTGAGAAAACTATTAAAACCCTAAAATCCTAAACGTAAGCCGATAAGTCTAGACTTAACAGTCTTACTACTAAAACACATAAATAAATAAAAACTCAAAGTCTTCGATTAGACGCGGCAGATATTTTTCAATAAAAAGCCATGAACCTTCAGAAAAACCTCTGCATAAAAGTAAAACCTTAAGAACAAAGCCTTAAGACACATTATCCTAAGCTTCCAACACATATTTGCTAAAGAAATCACAGTATTTATTTACATTTCCACACAAAGTACTAAAAGGACAACTTGAACTCACGTACGGACAGGAACAGACGTATTTTTCGTTTCACCGAGAAAAAAACGGCAACGGGACAAAAGGAATTAATGTGGGCGAGCACCTACGGGGAAAAGCAGCGAACTGCACTCGCAAATAACAACGGAATAAGAACAATTAGTCTTGAAATAAGATAGTTCACTAGTTAGCGATGGTAATTGCATGTGATGTACTTGTATTATTTAAGTTGCGTTATTGTCGACATCAACCTTTTTTAATATTTCCATTTCTAGTTAACACGTCTTAACATTATGGGTGGATAAGGAAGATGGGCCATAAACCACCACGTGGGCCCAATGCGGATTGGTGGATGATAACGACTTCAAATGCAGCCGGGACCAACGGCTTAACATACTTTCCCAAGCACGGAAGAGTTCTTATATTTTGGACACCCATCCCATGACCGACCTTTGTGAATGTTGCTTAACATCCGCAATCGCAGGGTTCCGCTAAGTAGTAAAGTTTTATGTCAACTTGACAATGTATGAATAAAAGATGCTCGCATTAAACTCTTTTGAATTAAAATTTAATTATATAACAATGCAGACATCTAGTGACTCAATTCACAATTTTTACGTACCAAATATTGATACGAATTCAGTTTAGTTCAATAACGACACAAAATACAATCGTACGAATTCGTTTACCGTGTACAGGAAATGCCGTCATATTCCAAAAACAGGTTCGACAAGTCCTTATAAATAAATCAGGCCTGATCAATCGGTTGACAGGCGCTGATATGCGATTTGACAGCGCGCAGGTGACATGACAAATTGTCACGGGCGCGTCACGCTGACGTGACAATGACAATGACACTTTTCACGACATATTCGATTGGACGAATGAGCGTCTGTATTTTGCTCGGTATAACGTTGTTACATTGTTCATTTTATTGTTGATTTTATCATATTTCTTTCTAATAAATAGGAACAACTATATCAGATTATATATGTGTCCCTCTTCTCTGTCGTTACTGAAATGGTAAACGACACATCGAGATGGCATTAAATAATTACATCCATCAAACGTCATTATTCACTCGATCTAAGTGTAACCTAACTAATCACGGTCAGCCATCACTCACCGCCTTACACGAATCACTCACTGGGCTGCAATGCAAACTTGACGACAGTCAAAATAGCACTCTTATTTTCCCAAAATAAAGCTCACATTCGCTCTTTCATCGCATCAACGTAGCTTTGACTCTCAGAAGTGTCCATTGTAACATGGACTGTATTAACTAAAGCTTTTAAAGCAAAAACGTCTTATTTGGAACTGGACACGTCGAACGTATGTCACGGCACATTATCAGTGCCTCTTAATTGAAGATAATAAGGGGGGACATGTGTCTTTGTCGTGTTTTTATGGGGTGAGATAGGAGGATGTTAGGTATTTCACTTTTTCAACTCTCATTTGGAAGTTCGACGATTCATTTATGTCACTCTTTCTTTAGTGTTTCAATGTGTCATTTAAGTATTTCGGATAGTGATTGTGGATTTTAATTTCAGTTAACAAGTTTTGCTTCCGCAGAACTTGTCGTTGTTTGAAGTGATTTTATTTGTACAATTTAGATGCCTTAAAGTTTTGATTGTTTTTAGTTGATTAAGAGTAAGAAATTAACTGGATTTACTTTAGGACTTTTTTATTGTAGCATTATTATTACATATTAAGAAAAGGAAGAGAAAATAAAAATAAGAGACAGTAAACAGTAACTCTTGTAAGTACGTGATACGCTTAATTTTAAATTGCAATCCATCACGTCTTCGCTTAATTAAAAAGTAGGTGATCCTTCATATCGTGTAACTCAAAGCGCAAGACAGAAGTTTATAAATCGCTATTGTTCCAAGATCGTCTCGCCTACCCACCTGCATTCGCGGCGATATCAATCCATCTGGTGTCCCCCCGGTGGTGGTGACCAGGGGGCGACGAGCCACGTCTTTGGGGGTATTTAATTTTGTGCAAATGACGTCACGTCACTCACAGACCTTTTGTTGACATTTCAAATACGCCGGATTTACGCAACTCCTAACTGTTCTTCGCTTTAAGACCTCCCGATTTTCATCTGTTTGTGTAGGTACTCTCAAAAATGCCGCGTGCAATAGTGACATAAAACGAAATAATTGGCATTGCGAATTGGAAATGCGATTTTAAATTGTACACTATTTCACAAAAGATGCCACGACTTTCCTCCACAGTCCATAGCCCCCCTTATTATCCGGGCCGGGGGTGGGGTCAATATGCACCCCCACTCGGTAAGGAGGGGGCGGGGGCGGGCGTGTCACGTCACTGTCTCTGGATCGCCATCACGCCGTCCGGGAGTCTCGTTTGCGTCCATCGGGGTACTTTTCAACCTGAAGGGTTGCGAATGAGCAGAATATATTTCAAGAGACATTTTGTTCATATAAAATTTAGATAAAAGCTCGTTTGTCATTTTTTTAAACTACATGTCTATATCGATATTATTGACTGTGACCTTGAAAAAGAAATATTAAATGATGTTTTTTTAAATTATTTCTTAATAACAACTATGAAAAAACATTTTCAGATTTTTTCCTTATCAAATTCTCTATTGATGATAGTCCCGAACAATCTTCAAATGAAACGCTTTGTGGAAAAGCTCATTGTATTTAATCTTTCATCTGTCAAATAGAACGTCAAAACAGTTCGATAAATGTATCAAATATATTGAATTCGTAATATCAACTTTGGCACTCCAGACGGAGCCCATCACTCAACTCGAAAAATGTCGTATCATAAATTCTCTGTGCGCCATATACAAAAACTACATCGTATGCAATCGCTCCGTCTTACGTCTGCTCGCTGCAGCAATATCAATCCATCTGGCGGGTGGGGGTGGTGGGGGCGTCACGTCACTGTCTTAAATGACTGTCACGGGCGCACTCGAGCGCCATCTACTCGCCTGAAGAACGCTGGACGGACGGCTTTGCAATGCCAGTTTGATATTACGTCGTTATTTGTTATTGTACTGTTCCTGTTTATGGACGCTGTAATTTTGGTTAGGGACGCTGTTGGTATTAGTTTCGAGAATTACTGCTCGGTCAGCGTTGTTAAATATTTCAAAGTGTCGTTTCAGCTTGGAAATTTATTTTGTATTTAGGTTGTGATGGTATATGTTTTATTTTGTAGTTTGTGACTTTTTAGGCGCGCACATTCGTTGTTAGTGCAGATTTCATCACTCCTTTTTATATCGTTGAAATTAATTTTGTAACCATAACAGACGCTGTTTAATGATTTTTGGTACACAATTTTGCAGGACATCATTGTTTTCTTAACCATCGGCGACAATCAAGTTAAATGCAAGTTAAAACACGCCGTCAGCCCGCCGGGGCACACTCGCTGCAACTTGCATCGAGATGACGCGCGCATCGCTGCCATCTCCAAGTTTACGCGGAGCTGGAAATTTCACTCCAGACTTGTGGAGTTCGGTGCGAGTGACGAGCGATCGGGGACTCCTGAAGTTGACAGCAAAAGCCCAACTTTGAGGACCGCCAGCTTCTTCGGACAAGTTTGCTTTGAGTAATGTGCAGTCTCGGAATCAGCTTAAAAGGTTGTTTCAGGGTTGAAACTGAGCGAACCAATGGGCTGAGGCAGTTACCTGGTGAAATGACTGAAATGGTACACAAACATACATGGACATTCGCAAGCCTAGCAAAACACAGAGTATAAAAAACAAAAGGAAAATTCTCATAGTATAAAAAGAACAGAATTCAAAAATTATACTCAAATTAAAAGTAAACACCTAATAGTAAAAAAAGAGGCCGGCTCGGCAACTAAGGTAATGTGTAAGCGGATTTTTATCTCGAATAACAGTTTTATTATAAAAATTAATTCTCACTGTTTTGTTTAAACACTTCCCTCTTTCTGCAACCACGGCATCTGTGTGAAAAAAGTTCTTAATTTAATAATTTTGAAATTCGATTTCCTGCAAGCAATCGCGCAATCAAAATTATCCTTAGATAGTACCCATCTATAATAGCAACTTTGTCAGTAGGTTTTCTGTAGAGAGCATACAAATCATGTCATCTCACAGCCTCTATCGCTGCTGCTTATAGATTGCGACCATCTTCGGTGAGTCAGTGACGCGACGTCAGTACTGAACTGTCTAGCGCGATGACAGCCCACGACCGAATTGTCCCGAGTCCGTCTTAGTTCTGTGTTTTAAGACACTGCTATATTCCATCATAAGTTTTATTTTTGTAGACAAATTCATATCAAAAGGGTTATAGTTGTTATATCTCATGAAGTCCGTTTGCCTATGAATTTTCTTAGGCGTGCATATGCTCATTGTTTTACTGAGCATCTGCATGCTTTCGAGATTACACACATTAAAATATGTCCATGTACATGCCTAACAACATTCATAGCCAAATAGACTTCGTGACTTCGATAGTAATTGCAAAGGACCTCCAAAGATTCAAAACGTCATTTTGACGAAACCTAATATTTCGTCAAAATGACGGGATTTAAATAGGTTTGCCACGGAGTCATATGTTATCAGAAAAATAAAATAATCACAGTGTCACACAGTTATACATATTTAACGAAACGCTCCCGCTCAATCCTGTCACTTAAGACCTCAAGTGACTGTCACTTCAGACAGAACTGTCTCGAACGATGACACGCCACTACTGAGTCGTTCGCAAATTCAACGTCTTGGTTTATTTTAGTAGTTGTGACACTATTGATTGTCACGTATCAGTCGAGCGCTCACTTCGAGTTACCAGTGAGTGATTTGCGACATTCCTATCCAGAATAGTGACGTTATTGGATTAAAACTTTGCGAGTCGAATTAGTGAAGTGTTCGTTTAGAATAATCGCGAAAGTGGCTTACTGCGACAGGGGAGTTTAATTTTGGAAATGAATTATTAAGTTCATGATTTTTTTTGTGACAATATAAAAAGCCAATAACTTCCAAGTAGTTACTTGTAAAGTTAGAGCATAATTATAGACAGTCTTTGCTCTAACATAACAGATTTATAGATTTTTCCTGAAAAAGTTACGTTTGTATCCAAACAAGGTTTAAATATTGCTTCTGAATTGGAACACTTAGTTAAAAAAAGGACTACTTACAAATTAAATAAAATGTCATTATTGTCGTTAAATGATTCACATGTAACCCTCAAAAACCGTTGACAATTCGCAGCAGACTAAATTGCAACATTTAATAAAGACGCTCTTCCTTGCCGTCACGCTGTCCCGCGTCGCTGGGAGAGACACGCGTCATTTCTGACTCACTGATTAAAGTGCACTCTTGCAGGAGATGCGAAGCGGACAAGACGCCGTGCCACTAGAAAACTCTGAACTTTGCTTAACTTTGGAACTTAATTTTGTTTTTTGACAATGGTTAACTTCGTTTTAGTTCTATTTGTCATTTCCTGATAACGAGTCTGTAAACTTAGTTATCTCGCCACGTCATGCCAGTGCTTTTTATACACTTTAATTGACACTATGTGTATGACTTAATCTCCCTAACTAATAAAATACCTTCTGCTTATAGTATAAAGTCTTTCATACGAAAATTGGCAAAGACTGCTAGTATGGTCCTTGCATTATTATCAAACCCAACATCCTATGACACACAAAAAAAATCTAATGTGGTAATCAGGTGCTACTATAATGTATTAGAGTTTGAAGGACTAGGGAGGGTACTCTAAGATCTTAAAGTAATATTGAAGTAATGTTGTGATAGAGACAGAGCTATACATCGCGTATAGCGCCATCTTACTTGTGATATTACTTTGATGTTACTTTTGATAGTCAGAGTAAGGGTACTGTGGCAACCTTGTCTTCTAATTATTGTGTCACTGTTCCACTGAAGTCAGCCGTCACTGGCTCACTGATTAAGCTGCAACTAGCTTCCACTGCGAGAGGTGCAGTGGACAAGACGCATGTAAGGACAGTGACAATTGCATTATTTTGAGAGATATATTTCTGTATTGGGATACTTTGCCACATTGTTTGTTTCGTATCCTTACTAAAGTGTCTTTTTTGGAACAGTCATACGTTTTTTGATGAGCACGATGAAGAATAGACGAGTAAGACAGTGAAAAAAATCTAAATTATAGACATTACTTTGAAAACTCAAACTGGCTAGAAAAAATATTTTAATAAGTTGTAAGTAAACTACCGCTTCAAATTAGTTTCGTAGGTAGGAAACGATTGAATTGTGAAGATCGGTTCATGTTCCTTTCTAGGCAAACATTTATTATTACAAAATAAGAAAAACTATTTTATAGCTACAGACTCGTCTATATTCCACATAGACTGTACGGTGATAGCATTATAAACTCTAATACGAGAAGTATATGACTTCATATATCTCGATAACATGGAAAAAGTTTGTATTTTATAACATTGTGTGCAGTCAGTCTGCATTCAGAGGAAATGTCGGTGTAGGGTTGTCGGATAATGACAATCTTGTTAATATAATATACACTATATATATTTAGCGTTACTTTTTTAATGTTTTTTCTGTATAGGTAAGTTTTACTAATACTCTACTAGCAAAATTGATTTAAAATTATGGTAAAAAAAAATGAATAGATAAATAATATTATAGATATACTAAAATCTTGAATCATTCATAATATTTTGCCAAACAGACTAATTTCACTTTTCTTAGTAATAAATTTTCTGTTTTGTACAAGCTTCAAGTTGCCCAAAACTCTAAAATACCCACCAAAAAATAGACCGTGCCAACCCTACCGAGTGAGGCGTGCTTGTGACAAGTTGTCACGTCACTCGTGCACAGACGGAGTCTGCAAGATACCACCTCCGCCTGCGTCGGTGCAGTAAATAATTCCACAAAGAACAGCCTGCCCTGCGCCTGTACTGGCTTCGGGATGGATTAGCTTTGAGAATTCTGCTGAGTTGTGACGTTTCTCTTTGATCTCAACTTGCTACTTTATAGTTTGCGTTGTATTATTATCTTGATTAAATATAAATCTAAAACAATTGCAATTTGCAAAAAGTTTTTAAAAACAAGAGATCCGTCATGAAAATGCTTTCTAAGTCAATGATTATACAACGTGTTACAAAAGTATCCCTAATGCCGAATATGGTAGATAGGGACCATCAAACTGAATAACTTTTACTACGGGACCAACTCTGAAATCGCGAAAAAAAAATCAGCTGTTTTATACATTTTGATATTTTCGTAATTTATTTTTGTATGAAACAGCTGTTTTTTTTCGCGATTTCAATGTTGGCCCCACAGTAAAAAAATTCAGTTTGATGGTCCCTATCTACCATATTCGGCATTAGGGGTATTTTTGTAACACGTTGTATAATGGTACAGACGAGTTCAATAATATGCACGGACCTTTGACAGTTCATCAACCTCATGCCTTAGTAATAAAAGTCAACATCTGTCAAAAGTGCTTCCATAGTAATAAACTCGACTGTACATGTACACTCGCGTCGTCAGGCGACCGGGCGCCAATGAGCGCTAATCAATACGGGAAGGTGGCGAAAAATAACGAATGTTGCATTACCGCTGCTCGTGTGCTTCCGCGTCCAGCACGTACCGTCCGCAAAACAAACTAAATATCGCTTCACGTATAAATATACGTTTTATCATTAATTTCAATTTAATTAATTCAGTTGAAAACATAAACAAAGATTATACTTGTCAGTAGTCAATTTCCTTTGGCATGCTTATACTTTGCAGAAAACACTTGAGTAATACAACCCAGTGATATTTAAAGCCCGAGTGAGGCTTCTTCTGGGCAAGCTAGCTCCAAATTCGGCCTACTCTTTAAATAAAAAATATATTTTTTTAACGTGCAAAACATAACATAACCTCCATTAGGACGTTAAAGATTTTAGTAGGTACCTACTTACGTGCTAATAATTTTAACAATCTATTCTAAGTTTACTTACTTAGATACTTATTTTAGGTTAGTACTTATTTTACTTATTCATTTTATTTATTCTAAATACATGTAAGCGTGTTTGGTGGTTTTCAAACGTGGCCAAGAGTTAGGCCCACATAATTCACATAAAAAATGTGAAATTTGGAAACAGTACTCTAAAAAAAGTAGAGGAGGGGCGTCAGAAAGTGAGTAAAGTAAACCAGAACAAAATTATTGTGTATTGTGTAACCTCAAAAGTTTGATATGACTGCCTACGGAAATAATGTGTCTTTTTTAAATTTAGATTTTTCGCATTCACAATGCTATTTTTATATTAAGATAAATAATATTAGAAAAAATACTAGAAAAATTCGACTCACCCGTAGCACCTCAGACGGGACTCGAACCCGCACCCTTGGGATTCCGGCCCAATGACTCGGTAGCATAATTGGTCAGTGCATTGGGCCGGAATCCCAAGGGTGCGGGTTCGAGTCCCGTCTGAGGTGCTACGGGTGAGTCGATTTTTTCTAGTATTTTTTCTAATATTATTTATCTTAAATAATGTGTCTGTTTTTCCGACGCTACTGCACCGTATGCAGCCGTAATCGGCGGCCGGCCGGGGACGCACCGGCGCGGAGACGGCTCCGGCTGTGTTTTTAAGCTTTCTTCCTCCCCCAAATCGATGGCCGTCACGTCGCCCGATCAAGTGCATACGTGCTCTTTGACGACACTTGTCCATGTGAATGGTGAGGGTTAATTGCGCTCTTTGTACAGGCGTCTGCAGGGTTAATTTTTAGATATATCCATACCTACCTATAAGTCAGCTGTATTTTAGATGTGATGAAATACGTTCATTCAACGTATCAAACGATTTTTTCATGTAGACATATTACATAAACTGCTAAGGCGAGGTCAGTTCATGATCTGATGAAAAGAGATGATGTAGACTACTTCACTAAAAATACTGTAGGTTGAAAAAGAAACAAAGAAACTCAATAACCGAATAGAGTATTGAAAAATACAATTTTTAAATACAACAGCAAAATATGAACTACCTATGAGACTAATCAACGAACACTACAGTTGCGTACAATGTCGAATACCGTATAACCCAAAAGAAGTTTAAATTTTTTTTTATGTTTGACAACATCACATACATTGCTCCTCTAAAGTAAGTAGCTAAAGCACTTGTGCTATGGAAATCAGAGACAACGGCTGTATCACTAACACCCATTATCAGACCTGAGCCAATATAGAAAAGTTCGTTTTCTAAATTGACCCAAACGGGGATCGAACCCGGGACCTCAGAGATGGCGACACCTTAGAAACCGTTGTACAAAGCCACTCGACCACGGAGGTCGTCGTTAACTTCGAAAAGTTTACCATCAAAAAATAGCAACTGCTTCGTAGACCAAAAACGACTAGGAAACACGACAGCAAACTTCAGTGGTAGCAGAACGGCTCATTACAGAGAGACGGGTCAAACACGAAAACTCGTCTTGCACGTCACCGACATTACGACAACTTTCCGAATTAAAGTTGCGATTGCGACTAATATAGAAATGACAAGAGTTCGCCACTCAAGCCGTGCAGTTTCAGCTTTATTTTTTGGGTTAACTTCGGAGACTGTCGGTGTAAATAAATCGAACTTTATATTAGTGCTTAGAAAGGCTTAACAAACGATGCCTGAGCGGTTCTGGCAGCGATGTTATGCGTACCTTAAAAATCTATTTTTAAATGACTTTGCTCCTAAATAACATAATGTTTATAAAATTTGTGTTAATGTATTAATAGGAAGACCACACGACAAGGGGCTTATATAATTATCTACGACTTCAATTAGTTGACAAGACCGAATCATTGTTGTGGACAAAAAGTTTGGGTTAAAATAGTTACACATGGCGCCATCTCAGATTATGTATATACACGATGACCGTGAGACCGCCTTTATGCCCTACATAATAAAAGCTGTTTTCGCAGTTTAACTGTTTAACCTGACGTGCTGTCGTGTGTAGTTAATTGTCCACTAAACCCAAAGGTTATACTTTAATCAACGTTGAAATAACTCTATGTTACTATGTTCTTAACAAAATTTTAATAAACTTGTAGTGATACATTTCCGATCCACTGGCGAACCATAAACTACCCATTCCGCTTTTAAATCTCCAACTTTCCGCTGTTTTAATTAAGTTGACGTTGCAGTTACAACTGTGTTGATTTGTTCCCGAACCTTCGGGAACAGTCGCGATCGGGCCATTCAGCCAACTTCGCCAGTGACGTCACCCGCACTTTGTTTTATTTACAGGCGCAAGTTTTTGAATAAGATTAATTTTGTGTTTCGAAGTGTTACTCGCTCGGTACGTCAAAGTTGCAATGAGATTTAGTACCTTTAGCAGCGTTTCGTGAAGTTTTGACGTGCGTTACTATTCATTTGTATTAAGCTTAACTGAAGTGCAATAAACGTACGAATTTTACCGGTTTTTATAAAAAGGGTGTTGACGAGGACCATTTATGAGCAAGTGGTAGACCAATACTGGGGCCGTACCGGCTAACGCATCGAACTTCGGAAAGTCTGCCGGGCTTCAAATTAAAACAGATAAATCGAGCCCCAATCGGGCCAAAATGGCGAACCCCAATTTATGATGTCACATCTTCTAAATAACTTCGGCGAATAGTACAATACGAAACTTCTTACTTCAATTTATCTGTTTTAAGTTAAAGCTCGGCAGACCCGCCGAAGTTCGAAAGTTTCGCCGGTAGGGCCCCTGGTATCAATCAGATATACATCACCATTGATGATCAATTGCCATCAAAAGAGATTATTTATTCTGAGCCTGTTCTGAAGCTGGCCAACAAAAAAAAAGGTACGTGTTGCTAGAACTAGCCATTTGCATCAATACTTCGGTTTTCTATCTTGATTATCAGATCGGAATATAATGACCCTATAGCTTTTAGATCATAATGACAATTGCTTAAAATGATTAGGCCGTTAACACCCACCAATCGGCATTGGGCCCGCGTAGTGGGTAATGGCCCATCCTCCTTAACTACCCGTAAGGAAGGCCTGTGCCCTAGCAGTGGGGACATTTAAAATGGCTGATGTCTGAAATTGGTGTCAGAAATTTGCTGATGTGACTTATAATTTTCTGTAGTTATCGTCTATAACACAGAAAAATCTTAAAAAAAATAAACCCTCAAGAATTTAATGACAATTACTCATACTTTAAAACCATCAGCTATGCGACGAATAATAAACTTGGCATTACTAAATTAAAATAAATGTATTTTCATTTTTTTCTTTTCCTACTAGGTGAAGCAGTGTAGAGTCTAAAAGCGTTAACCCTATTTCTTCGCAACAGCGTTAAAGCAAAATTGAAAATGTTCAATCGATTCTTCATTCCTTTGAAACGAACGGATTGACGTAAAGAAATAGGTATCTTAATTACCCCCAAGTCGGTAATAAATTACCACAGTAATACAAGTTTAGTTTAAGTTCAGTTAGTTCTGTGTAGCGTGCCTGCCCCCCATTGAGCTGGCCAACTTTG
This sequence comes from Catoptria pinella, assembly GCA_963556745.1. NCBI lineage: Eukaryota > Metazoa > Arthropoda > Insecta > Lepidoptera > Crambidae > Catoptria > Catoptria pinella. Next base: position 893,515 of record OY750762.1, read on the forward strand.
GCATCGTTTCAAACGAATAACTTTAAAGTTGCAAGGATAAAAAATAATTACAGTTGCATTTTTTTATTTTCCTGATTGAGAACAATGATAGCTCAAACTGATTTAGCTTTGCAATAACAAATTTTGTTAGCAATGACGCTCGTTTTATTTTTAAGTCGGTTCCATCTCAGACTATTTACATAATTATCTTTATCTTTAAGCCTTTATTGCTGTCACTAAGCAAACAAACATTTTAAATATAAGCACAAATAATTAACAAAACATATTTTATTCCTTCTTGGCTTTAGTCATCAGCGTGTCTCAAGTTACATAATCATACCTACCTACAAATTATGAGGTTTGATTGTAATTAAACTAAATGTGAATTAAAGAAAGTCATTAACTTTCAAACAAGGTTTGTCGAAAATATTTTATATAACATCTTACCGATATTACTTAAAATATTACTTTCCTCAGTATTAATTAGTTGGAGCGAAACACTTTTTTGCATTAGCCAAATCTCCCACCCCTCACCGAACAAGTAATCAAATAAAAAATTCACCAAAACTTTTCCAGAAAAGAAAATTTTCTTTCACCCTTTTCACCCCAAAAATCTCAAAAAGCAACGCACAAACGCGTCGTGAATACAACATCCCTAATTAATACTTATAAAACGCTGACCCCAAACTTACCCACGAAATAACGTACTTCCCAAAGACATAACCCGAAATTGGATTACGGGACAAATGTGACCTCTCATCTCACTCTCTCATAAATATTTTAAAAACTCGCCTCCGCACTACCCCTATCACTGATAACTTAACCCTGCGGATGCCACCACGGGTATTTCGTGCCCCGATATTGCAGGTACAGCCAATATTCGTTGAATCCCATCACAGTATTGCAAAAGAAATCAAATTAGATATACAATAAGCGGGGTCCTACTCCTATTTACATAAGTATCCGAGGCATTCGGTCGGTTGATACGAGATTGCGCGCGGGTTACAATATTGCTTGTGTTTACAAAGTCTGTCTCGCTGCGGCTAGGTGACGTGGATCCGGCGATTCGTTTTTTATTCATGGAACAGTTTATTACAAAGTGAGGAAGAAAACACGAAACTCATTTGCCTTTATCAAAAATTATAAACAGAAAAAGTACTTACGTCAATAAAGGAGATGCAATATCAAATTGTCCTAAACCCACAGAAGGGTAAAAAGGGTCGAGTAACGGTTTATTATAAATTAAACAACACGAAAACGACTGACAACATAAAAGTTTTCCCCAAATCCGCTATCATCGTGAAAGGGGATAAAATCCATGCAAATCCAAAAGTGGACGTTAAATAAAACATAAATAGGAGACGATGGACCTACAATTGAGTCGACCGGAATAAAATAAAGTGTTACTATATAAAGTTGGTTGGTGAAATAAAATTCGATCACCGGCGACGGACGGGGTGCGTTATAAAATTCCGGAATCGCCATCGCAGGGTTGAAAGGTGACGGTGCTTTGCAGACGGGCGGATTATAAATGGATAAGCATTAAAATATGATATCGAAAGTTTTTTAAACATAAACATAGATAATTATAACACTAATTTTTAAGTATAGGGAAAAGAGCAATAAGTTTTTTCCCTATAGTTAATTAATGACATGAACAAACTTTAAATTCTTAAGTTTTCATAATTATTATGTCAAACAATCAATCAAGTTATTTTAAGTTTTCGCTCAATCACATACCTACCCACATCAAAGTAAACATAAATACTTAATCTAGTATACGCTTTGAATAAGCAGATTGTTTAATACCACAGTTATTTGGATATTTAGGACAACAATGGCAAATTTAACATATGTACTTAAATATTATAGCCATCTCACATCAACCGCAAGAAAAAGTCGCCGCCTGTGTTGTGTCTTGCCTAGTTAACTTCTGTCGCTGGTGTGTTGCGGTCGCCGGACAGTTCCCGCGCAGCATTCCTACCGATATTAAATCCACTTCATTCTATAGAGAATTCCGATGGAGACCCAGGGCCCTCACTGCTCCGTCCTCGGAGGTACTCTTTGTTGTGCGACGTGTGTTATGCGGTCTAGCTTTCAGATATTTTGTTTTTACAATCCATTTTTTCTTGCGTGAAATAATCTTAAACTTTTTCTTGAATTTCAAATAACTGTAATACTATGTATAATAAATAACAAAATTAAAACTAATTTACACATCATGGGTCCCGCCGATTTTCGATGCTTCTTATTACGGGTCATTATTTTTAGTTTTTTTCAACAAAAATTAGGGGTTCTTTATTTTTTCTTTTATAAAAGTTTCTTACTAAAATGATAAATAAATGTCATTTTCATCAGATAGATAATAACTAGCATTTATAATAAAAAAACCTACCCATTTATGTAAAAAAAAATACTTAATTTATCTATTTTGTTTCAGGTAAGACAAAAATGTTTAGTCATCTGTGGAACTGAGGATTTGATTTAAAATAAGTTATCTTATAAGTAAGTACTTACTTAATTATATTTCAACGCTACGGTAATAGTAGTTTGTTACACAAGGGACGTAAGCGACCTATAACAGAACAAGATACAATTTGGCGCCCGACTTAAACCGAGCTAAGTATTCTACTTTACATCATTCATGCTAGGTAAATAAAACATTTATATTGTAACGTTCTATCTAAACAATGCACTGTATTGCACATGCCAACTTACACAGCCTTTTACCATACTAGGTAGTAAATCCTAGTTACCGAGCAGTATGATTTAAAGTTATTTTTCTTCTAGCAACAAAATTAAACGTTCACTACAAAACTGAACCCCTCCTTTGCCTCCATGTACACAATGGAAATATCCTCAGATATTAATAAGCGCATTTTCTTGGTGGTCGTATCAGCTATCCCTTAGATCCTATTAAAATTGGCGCGTGATCCCGCGGTATTGCCAATCATCCTGGGATACCGGTGATCCCGCCCGTAATAAGTGCATTTCGGGAATGTTCCCGCGTGCGGAATGGGGACACACGGTAATGAGATCCCTGACTCGTGTGGAATAATTGTTTTTGTTTATTAATTAATTTTGTTAATATTCGATTAAATATGATAATTATTCTGAATTGGTAATACTTAAGTAAGTGTGAGGATAGGAATTACATTTTAATTATGTTAATGAGTTTAACTTCCTTATAGTTAAAAAGTAGGTTAAACTATTTTGTGACATATCTGTACTTGTTCCAAATAAGTAATTTGTTTTGTATGCTGGTGTAAAATGTAACGTCTTTTTATATAAAATCGAATATTTCGCTGTGCGCTTTGAATACTCTCTAACATGAGTATTGTTAAATTTATTATCAAAAATAAATTTAATAATGTACCCTAATGTTACAACGTATTATTTTCCCAGCATTAATACGCTATTATGGTATTACGACTGTCAAACAATACTTGCACTCGTCAACCCTCCGCTGCCTGCGGCCGACAGGGGCGTCGTCGGTCGTCGTCCGCCGTCGTCAGCAGTCGTCGGACGGCCTCAGATGTGACGGCGATGATTGACAGCTTGTTCGGACGCCCGTAATGAGACTGACTTCAAAGCTTGAGGGAGGGTCTTTGTCCGATAATTTTTGTTAAGCCTCTGTGGAGATTGTTTTGTATTTGTTATTTAACATTATACGTTGCACAAAAAATAATTAAGATTGATCAGATAATGTAATAATGAAGCTGTACAGAAAAGGTTTTGCTTCTTTTTTATACCAATAGAACAACAATTCAACAACTCAATGAATAGTGTAGAAAATAGCTTGCGTTCAATATCAATACATCTGAAAATACAGAGATCATGAACTTCATAACATAGTTCAGAAACTATTAACTAAAAATCATAGAGAGTCAAGATGAACTTTCAAAGATAGCTCAGTTTTCGGAATGTCGGAATGTGGTCGCTTCATTACCACGCGACAGAATGACGGACTCTTTTTGCACACTATATCATTACCTTGGGAGGACGGGGGGTTATAATTGGGTATTAACAGATAGAATCTGTCACTCGACGCCTGTTACGTGGTTAGAAATGGATTCAATTAATTTTTGCGATTCATTCTTGCGTTCGGACCGCGCGACTAATTAAACTGTCTGTCAAAATTGTTCGCGCCATTTTCGACTTTAACATTTTCCCGCGCTGTAGTGTGTTAATCGTGATTATGACACTTCGCTGTGTTTTCTAAACGAGCTTTGATTGTTTTACACTGTTATATTTATTTAAACTTTATTCCGTTGTGATAGAGTGTAATGAGTTTTTGGGTGTTGTAATGAGGATTCATTAGGTATGTTACTTTTGATATCAGTGAGTGTCAATTCACTATTTCATGAAATGGACAATTAAATAACTGGCGGCAGAAAAACTAATATGGTTTTAAAATTTACACAGTGAAATTAACACAATTAGTGGATTAACTATTTTCTGATGACTGTGGTTAAATTGGTTTATTTGATTATTTATTAAAACATGAAAAGTAAATGTCCTTGTTTACATTAATCACGTATTTCTAAAAGATATGCGTCAGAAATTAACCGCAAATTTTATTCTCGTCGCATCACATTTTTGACAGTGTCGCTATAAACATGAGAATTAAGTAAACTCAGAATATTAAACTTCCATTTCAATAAGTACTGTCCAACACCTTTGGACATTTCTAATGAAATCGGGCATCTGCACTGAACCCACACATCGGGAGATAAAGGCGCACGCACACTACGTCACCGGCCGGCGGCGCGGAACGGCCGTCCCGGCGGAAGAGGCATTAAAACTTTTGAGTGATTTCGCTCAGTCAAACGGAGGGACGAGGCGCTACCCACCCGTCGCATCTCCGAGAGGACGAGACGTTATCTCCAGTTCAAATGAATTTTTAGACGTCCTTTTTAGAAACTGTGTTCGAATACGATTTTGTTATACAAAATAATATCTTCGGTTTTGTGACTGTTAACAAAAGTTAACAGATTTTAAATAACAACAATAACATTAAGGCTTAGAATTTGTAATAAATTACATGCGTTTTTTTTTTAAATTTACTTCCACCTGTAATTTGCTTAAAATGATACAATCAATTAAAATAAAAAATGGGTTCATTTGGAATGAAGTTAGTAATAAGTATTTTAATTCAACGCCAAAATATTGTTACTAAGAAAGGAATCCTTATATTATTATCTAATTAATTTGTTTGAAAATCGATATCAGGTTCGTTTAATCCAGACATTTTATTATCCTCGTTTATACGATTAATTTTAATATTCAATTAGGTATCATGTCGAGCAGACCCATCATATATTTTATGTCAATTTCCGAAGATAAGGTCTCATTTACAGAAAGCACCTATTATGTTGTTGTAAATTATTGATTGAATCACATACATATCATTATCTATGATGACAATATACTTTAGTATGTATCCTTTATACTAAAACATATGAAGCATAAAAATGTCCCATTTCTGTGGTGAATGCATGGCCACCAAGTAAGGTCCAGACGGGACAGTCCTCCCTAATTTGCGAAATAGTTGGTCAGTTCACTGGGGGTTTCATTCGTTTTCTCCACTTCATTACGATCCATTGTTCTATAGATGTCTGTCTTTGTAATTACAGAGGTTGAAATAGTTCTTTTCATTTCGTATTAATTGCAGACAAAGCAATGAAAAGATCAATAATAATATCTCAATCACAGACTTTGACTCACACGTGACCTACTAACATAACTAGTCTAAGTTAATGAGTGATGGCTTGATCTTAACGTTTCTTCTTTATTTAACAGTTTACGTATAAAGTTAAGAACTAACAAAATTACTCGAATTTTTAGCAAACTAAGAAAACATTATCGACTAGAAACGGTTCGATTCACACACATACATATTCCTTCAAAATTTAAAAATCATCGGAGGAAAACTACCATATTTCCAAGAGCGTCCAGTCTAAACGTAAACACGAAACATCCAAGCGGCCATTATCAATTCGACATCGCTAAGCGTGTCCACACGTCTCGGGAGGGGGCGGGGAGGGTGGCGGGTGACAACTCCATCGTCCGGCGTCACCGGCAGATCAATGCCGGACCCCACCTGTTCTTTTAATTCTGAGATGGGACAGCGCAGTGTGCCCCCACCTTTGTCTCAAGATTGCGTTTTTCTTTTGCTGCGCTCTGCAATTGGCGGGCTTTTTGACGTTTTATTTTTTAAACGACGGCTTTGAGCTAGTAATTCCTTTAACTATACGTTACGCTTACGTACTTTTTTACAAAACATCGCAAAGTAAAGCCTGTCTACATGAAAATAATAAAGAGTTTTCTTGATAAAAATCCTTTTAGGTGTAACCCTCTCGAAGTTATCACCAGTTTCAATCAATTTGACGTAAGAGTGACAGTTTTATTGGCCATTGATTTCCCTAGCGCCGAGGCTCGAAAGGATTCTGAGTTCTGACCAGTTGGAAAGTTTGACGTGGGCAGGTTCGGACATCTCTTAAATTCCGAGCTAAGTAGTTTTCACGACTGATACTTTACATTTGGATATCAATCAGAAACTTGTGGTAAAGGTTCTGGTGTGCAAGGTGCGTGAAAAATAAGAGAAATGTAGGAATTGAAACTTTGAATGTATTATGTCAGTAGAGATTCATTCGTTTATATAAATTGTGAATCATTGACGCGTTTAATTTTTTCAATAACATAATTTGCCATTTGTATTTAATCTGTGAACTATAGGACTTTCGTAGGATTTCCATCATTTTTTTAAGATAAAATTAAAAACAAATTGAATTGAATTAAAATAGGAGTTTGTCTGATATTTCAAAACACACAACAATCATACTTAATCAAAAAGTAGAGTCAATCCAGCATTTATAAATAAACTAATTTTGAAAATGACATCTACGTAAGTACTTTTTACTGTACCCAGTTACACAATGGTTACTCTGTGTCAAACTATTTGAGCTTGACATTTTTTTAATGTCAAGCTCAAATAGTTTGACACAGCAAGGGACAAAACACTGTGTAACCCATAATTTTTCTAAGTCTATGGTGTAACCATACATCTGTGTACTATACAATCTTTATTAGTAAGGGCGTGTATGTAATGTGACTTCATATAAAACTTATGATTTATCTGACATTTAATTATACAGTTATACAAGCTTTTTTGTCCCGGTACTTACCCTATATTTGGTGGTTTCTTTGTTTTTTCCCGGATGATTTCCGTCAGTACGGCCGGCAGATAAGGTGGTTTTCGCGTTTTTTCCGACGGCACTCAACCCTTTGACGTTATCGTGACGTCACGGGACGTCTTGTCGAGCCCGCGGGAAAATGAAACTTTGAAACGGCGGTAAATTCACTGTTCGTTATCAGTGGCAATTTTTTTTTGCTTTTTGACTTTTTTTGCTGTCCATGATGAATACTGTTTGTTCTCGCCGCCTGATGAAAGTAATCTTATATTTTTTGTTAAAGCAAAATATTTAAATTGTTTATAAATACAATAGCTTTCGTTTTCTTTCGCTTTGTTTGTATATTTATCAAGTGGGTTGATGTTATTTTATTTAATTGTAAAATCAAATTTAGGAAAAATTGCTGTCAACTTGAGCTCACTAAATAAGTCCCAAAATTACGATTTGACAACAACTCACTTTACTAGAATTTCAAATCGCTTAAACTATTCTGGGCCAGACTTTTGTAGTAGTCAGATTTTTCAGTAAAAATATAAAACTTTTTTTAAATAGAAGTCTTTTTTTTCAGTCTTCAGAATTCTAAATACTAAATAGCTTGTCGTTAATGCGGGAATACAGTCAATGGAAATCATATCGGAAATTACTAAAGTTATCATAATATACAACGTTCGTTGACCCATAGATTAAATAGATTTTTGAATGCACTTTAAAAATAGAACTTACATACAATTGCCCAATTATAGATCTGTTTGACTTTGATTTAATTATTCAGGTTAATGTAGCTCTATTTTAGTAATTGATAATAGACAATAAAAACATCAATGGATTATTACGTTAAATTTTTGAAGTGTTTCCTAAACTCATATGAAAAAAAAAAAAACTTTCTAAACAAGTCTAAAAATTGTAAAACGTGACACATAATAATAATGTCCTTCAAATTATATTCCCCGAACAAACATTGGTCAAACCTTCCATCAAAAATGGGACAAAGTATGACTGTTGCAAAAGTAAATATCCCCACCCTCCTACTCCCACTTCGTTATCACGTCCTGGACATAATTTAAGACGGGTTGAAACGGTTCTGCACTCGATAGGTCAATCCTTCTTTGATTTGGATTCAATCCTTGATACTGCATTGTCCAAAAACTATTTCATATTATTGAAGAAAATTTCATCTGGTGATGAATTTAGAACTGTTATTATGCCTAATACATTGAAAATTTTATGAAAAAACATTTTAAAGCTACATAGATTCATTTAACCCTGAAATTTGGACAAAAATTCAAGACCTAATTTGCCAATTTTACACAATTTTTGGATCTTATGAATACGTATACAACGTGTTACAAAAATACCCCTAATGCCGAATTATGGTAGATAGGGACCATCAAACTGAACAACTTTTACTATGGGACAACAGCTGATTTTTTTTTCGTGATTTCGGAGTTGGTCCCGTAGTAAAAGTTGATCAGTTTGATGGTCCCCATGTACCCTATTCGGCATTAGGGTATTTTTGTAACATGTTGAATTATGAAAAAAAAACAGATTTATTTCATACTGTAGCTATTCAATAATGAGTTAATTATAGCAATTTGAGCAGTGCATGACGACTCTGCAACAACAGCAATTGGCACTCACAATGATAATAAGAGTATAAGTATAGATATTTATCTTTCGATAATCGTCAATCAATCATATCGGTACTCATTAGACTGATAAATTGATTATGCATTATGTTAAACTTATTTTTTTACATTATCTGTCTATCGCAGATAGTGCACGACCTAAAAATACATCTTTTACAGCCATTTAGGATATTTTTGGCCAAATACTTCTTGATAAAACAATGCATTTATTTAACGTAAACAACTATGCTATAGTTGTGTTAGTTTTTATTTTGTCCAGCATAGTGTTCTTCTCAAAAGATGCATACTATAACCAAAGTATGTACACCGTATGGCACGTATGGCACCTGCTGACCTTGAGACCGCCTTTATGTCCTACGTAATAAAAGCTGTTTTCGCAGTTTAATTTATTGTATAACCTGACGTGCTGTCGTGTGTACATATTTATTAATCGTATATAAAATGATAGTAAGCCTCTTATGTGGTATTTACACGAGTTGACTTGACAGGCAATTTTTAGTCAATTTAGCGCTTTTATCGACAATCGCTTGTAAAATCTAATCGCAAACCTAATTTCAATGAGGTGGCGATTCGACTTCACAAGGGGTTGTCGATAAAAGCGATAATTTACTAAAATCGCCTGCCAAGTCGACCAGTGTAAATACCGCCTTATTTATACCTGTCAAAGCTAACATTAAGTATAATGATAGATAACGTAATTCCACCGAGGCCTTAAGGCAAAGTCTACATTTAGTACTTATATCATCAGCGCAATAACATTCTCAAACAAAAGACAATATGCCCCACCTCACAAGCGAATCGAAACAGATGAATTATGTGACGTAACATGAGTTATAGACTCCAAACAAATATTGATGCAGCAACAATAAATTTCAGTGATGGCCGATGCCGAACGAATTTTAATTAAGCAAAGTGATGTGCATAGCATCTGCTACCAAAAGGTATTGTGGTATCGTCGGGAATTCGAAAGGAAATACCTTCGTAGCAGTTTTGAATTAATTAGCTTTATGGTAAAGACGCGAAAACATTTGCCAATGTTTTGTCTGCTGATGTGTGTGGGTCGACTTTGTTCCATTTTTAAATTGGAAGTTTTTAATTGGAATTAGTTTTTTTCAAAATTAATGCTAAGTGGCACCTATCTGTTTGGTGCTTAATTGATAGAGTCCATATTTAGACACTGTATGTCAAACAGGGATTGCTGCCTTTGCAATTGTCAATACCGTTTGATTGGAAAATCCTAAATAATAAATACATACATATATCACAACTACAGGGTTATTTGTATAACACCAACGACATTGTAGGAGTGGATTACTAACATCTTAAACAACAGCGTTTGTTCTACAACTTTCCGAAAAACAAAAAAAGACTTTTCATACAAAACTCGATCAGCTGTTCGGGAGTTTGTTTGGAAAGTCGTTTTTTTGTCTTTTTTCAGGAAATTCCTCGAACAAACGTTGTTTATGATGTTAGTAACCAACTCCTGCGAGGTTGTTGGTGTTTTCAAATAACCCTGTTTATCAGATTTAACACGATCTTAAATAGCGTTGGCTTTACTGTAACAAAGAGCTAGCGTTGTTAAGTTTCACTTAGTTTTGTCTGGTTCATTTGTTTCAAAATAAGATAATGAACACTAAACAGTTTCTACTATTAATCAGATATTCTCATCAAACTTGTCTTTGTGAAATCCTTGAGAATCTCATGATCGCAGCTGAAGTATTCGCCGTAAACTCTGACCAGCTCAATTATTATAAATATGGCGGCGATGTGGGTCAGGCGAATGCGCCTGGGTGGTGCAAGAGGGAGGGGGCCGTCAATCGATTGTCAAGGAGTGCAGGGATCGGGGTACCCGCCACTCCGAGATACTCCGTACGTCTACGTACGGAACTCTTTTACCTCCGGGCTTATGGCTTTTGAAATAATGCTCACTAGATTTGAAACTGGAGATTGAATGTTCTTGTTCAATGAGTTTGTTTTCCTTCTTATTATTGAGTGCCGAAACGATTTGTCACAAAACAAATGGGTGGATTTTGAAAAGGTTCGGTGGAAACGTAGTTTTGTCGTCTAAAAGTTTTGATTTTCCCATGATATAAACACATTTATTTGACGAATGTGAGCTCAGCAGATAAAGCTTTTGACTCCGTCTACTTTCACTGCGAATCTTTTTTTATTTTTTATTTACTATAGTGTACCTACATATAATGTACTGATATACAATACATTTTCACTTTGCTGCACTTATTGAAAGCTAGCAGCCGCCCGCGACTTCACTCATGTGGACTCTAGGAAACCTTTGACCAGAATATTTAAAAGTATCCTATGTTTTAATCCAGGTTTTCTGTTATATCCGGTTATCCAGGTTAACTATCTGTGGTCAAAATTTTATCCTAATCCGTCCAGCCGTTATTGAGTAAAAATGGTGTAAATAACCCGAATTTGTTTTATTTATTTAGATTTACCTTAGCAAAATTGAAAACAATATAATTATTACTAAACGAAAAAGGGAAATAAGTTCTAACTGAAATATCAACTTAACCAAGAATCAAACATTCCCTGCATTCCAAGGAAAGTTCTTAAAGTTTAAGGAAGTGTGGCTGAAAGTAGTTCCAAACTTATAAATACCGTGTGACATTCTTAGTGCGTTCGTTTTAAATGACAATAACGCGTGTTTTACGGCCGTCCCGCGTGTGGGTGCTTCTGTTTGCGACATCGGCGGTGATGCGATGGATGTGGCAATCCGGCTGCCTTACACGGATGTGGAATTTAGCGAAATTTTTTGATTGAGTCATTTGTGTTTTCGGTGATGTGCTTGATAAGGTCAATGTTTGCATTCTTTCTCTTAAAATTAGCAGTGTTGGAGCTTTCGATGACAAGCTTTTTGATTATTTTGACAATACCTACAGTTTGTTTGCTTGCAGTCGAACTGAGATCTATAATCCAAATAGTTACATTTTGAATAGTCTTTCCGAAATTCTGAGAGTAGTGTTAACATGAAGCTGTTTGAAGATAAGTAACGCGAGCGTAGTATTAAAAGAATTTGTTACCTATGCCATAGAAGTTTTCCTAAGTTGATGTTTTAACTAAATACTAAAATTTAAAGGTAGGTAGGCAGCAGGTCCCATATAAATCTGTGTCAATACCATTATTAGCATATGCGTCACATTTTTATTGAGTAGTCGTAACAAGTGATTCAGAATGACATTGATGTCATTTGGCTAGATGTCAGCATTCGGCATAAATGATTCATAGTGGAACTTCTCATCGAACTTTGACGAATTCATACCAACCTTGGATTGAGGAAAAACGAAGGTGGCTTTTTGCAGATTTACCTGAAACATAAAGTAAACTTTTCACTATAATTCTCTAATCTACATATTACTACTTATATTGCTAATCGATCGAAATTGATACGTTTGTAACAAACGAAATGACCGATTTTTTATAGTACTTAATTAATGAAATTCGATTTGCAATTTAAATATGTGTTAGTTGGTGAAGATTTTTAAAGAGATGCAAGATTTGTATGTATTTATGGCAAATATTTTCTTCCTGCTTCCAATTTCCAATGCTGAGAATTTAACTGCCGAAGTTTTACACTAGTCAATCACTTGTCCACACAGTTAGTTGAGCCCCAAATGCCGTGTCCATATTTCTCACATCTCTCAACTAATCCATTTCTTGAGCGACACGCATCAGAAACTATTCTCGAACAGTCCCACCAACTATAAATATAGTTTATAGCTCTATCAATCGCTTGTACAACAGCTGGCCCTCTCGTTAAGACGACGATGATTGATCTCGCGACGTCGCGCGACATCACGGGACAACCAGATAAATCGCGACGAATATTTCTAGAACGTGGATTAAGTAAATTTATTCTTTCTATTATTGTTGCGTTGAATTCGTTTAATGGCCCGTGAATTTGTGTGTTGTTCGCTCGACACTATTTCGGGTCGAAAAGTGTTTTGATTTGACTTTTTATTTCGACAAGTGGCTTGTCGATGTGCGACATAAATTTTCCTCGGACAGAACTGTGTATGATCTTGGTTCAAATTGATCAGAAAGTTTATTTGTGTATACAAACACAAGCGAACTGTTCCAAATAAAAATGAAGAAGGACTTTGGCTTCAGTTTAATTAAGATTGAAAGACTATTCGTGCCAATTGTTTTTCCTGACATTTTTATCTTATCGTTACTAAGTTTGAGGAGGTACAATTCGGTAGTGGTTAACTGATTTTGAATATCGATAATAATCTTACATTACTAAAACTTTCAACATAACGTTTCATTATAATAAATATAGTGATATGTGATGCACTTAACCATGGCTGTGACCTGAAAAAAATTGACGTTAAACTTGAAACATGAGACGCAGAAAAACTGGAAAAAGCGACGGAAGACACGACCTATGATATATAGGGAACAGGAGCAGACGAAAAAAGGCGACGACGGTGACGTCTGCGGCGTGATTTATACAGTAAACACATAAATCTGACTTCTATCTGTCAGTTCGCAGGCTGAGCACACGGGCGACGAATCTGGCGCGACGCGCGACGCGCTAAAAGTCTGGATTACACGGAAAAAATGTTATGTCTCAGTTAATTGTGGCTATGACAGAAGAACAGCAAACATAGTAGTTTGTGCCATAAAAACTTTAAGTTGTTATGGTGCAGTTTTTTTAGGTCAAGAAAGAAAACCAATCTGAATTTGATGACCAAATTGATGGGATGAGGATTACTTGACTGTGAAAAGTCACGAAATCCTTTAGTAGGGGCAATCATGAATGTGGCAACAGCTATCAACCAGTTATGGACAGTAACAAAAGTTATCTCTGTCTCAGTATGCAATATGAGAATTCGAAATCACTAACCTTTCTTCGAAGATTGCGTTAAATAAGTTGTCTGCCCTAAACTTTTTGGGAAAGACTGTGCATTAAGTTTTTACCTTATATCCAGAAATTTCTTTTTAGGTTTTTGAACAATGATTTTAATTCAGGTCGGTATTTTATTTATGTTGGGTAGTTGAACCACAGTTAAATACAAATTCAAGTTAAAACTTTTCAAACGAGCTCTGGTGTCAAATAAAGCGATGTAACGAAATGGTTATTATCATGCATTTCAGCTTATCTTTGAATTGTCTTTTCTGTTACATCAATTACATCATTAATGACATCATGATGATGCCAGTATATAGTCTCAAGTATGGCACGTTAACCCTGCGGTGAGTTATGGCTTCCTGGGTTGCCATATGTGACCTCTTTACATGATCTATTGTAGTTTAGTATAGTGTGTTCTCATGGTGTTGTAATCTATGAATATTAAAGTTTTAGTTAACAAAAATGCCGAGTAAGTGGAATAAGTCATAGGTTATCGAATTTTAGTCTGAAATTATATGAAAATTATTAACTAATTAGGAAAAAGTTTATTTTTTTCCATCTGACACCGTTTCAAATAATCTTTTTTTTATTTGACAAATCGTACTAAAACTCTTTTTAAATTTTGAGATTTAAGCATTTACAATGCTATTTTATATAATACTAAATAATATACTAGAAAAAATAGGACTCGCACCAGATCATGTTCTCGGACGGGAATCGAACCCGCGACCTTTGGATATCCGGTCCAACCGTTTGGACCGGATATCCAAAGGTCGCGGGTATATTATCCAAAGGTATATTATTTAGTACTAAAACCCTATTTGTAAATCAAAAGCGTTTCAATAAAAAAGACCTTAGAATTATACATAAAAACGATTGAATCCTCTTGATTCTAAGTCAATAACCTTCATTTTAAGAAAAATAAAAATATATTCATCTCCGACGCTTTAAAAATAAAAGGCTTCGTCTGGAATGGGCCCTAAATCGTAGCAGTTTCTCGCCGATCGCGAGAAGTCACCGAAATCGGCCATGCGTCACTATTACTAGCCGTAGCAGATTGTCGTAGCGCTCGTAGACAAAACACGTTGAAGTAAAAGTTAACACCGACTGACAAAAGTTTCAATGTGTAATTTTTTGGTCATTTACTGTAAAAATCTAAACATAGAACGCTTGTTTTCGTGAAAGCTATAATTGTTAACTCAGTTAACTCATAATACATTAATTAACAATCTAAACAATACACAAATTCCGGAATATTTAAAAAAACCCACAATAAAATCATCGACATAATATCGTTCTTACGAACTGGCAGAACTCAAAAAAGTAGGTTCCGAATCGATATGAGGCACATTGCTAGGAGCAGCTGCCATTACCATATTTTTGAGGCGCACTGCCACTCGTAAACATCAGACGGAATGAGTACTAATTTCCCAGCAGCGCACAAAGACCCGCCCGCTTTACATAAATTTGACATATTTGCACGCACCCCGCACCCCGCAACCCTGACTGACAGCGTTCTTCGAGTTTTGAATTAAGAATGGTGTTTCTGGAACAATGTGTGTCAATGTTTTTTGTATTTGCAACATATTTCAGATAATATAGGAAGTCTATTATAGATGGAATCGACGGCGTTCTGAGAGTTTTGAATTAAAGATGTGTTTCAGGGACATATTTTTTTATTTGGGAAACATCAGAGTACGTTATGGGTTAACAAGTTTTTGTTTTGTTTTTAATTTTAATAATATAAGCATATTGTGCTTAGTTAGACAATTAGACTAGTAAAATAAGTAAATAAACATTCTTTACGACCTATCCAAATGTATTTTTTTTTGTTTCAGGTAATGCTTCTTTTGCTTCAGCAGCTTTGCAGTGGCAAAGGTCAATATAAATTGGTGTTGAAGTCGAATCATGGTTGGTGATAATGATTAATTTTAAGCACTGCTAACACAATACTATACTTAGAAAAATAAGCTGGAAAATCTCACTTTTTACAACCATGACTGTAGCAAAATGTTGCAGTCAAAGAAACAAGCACAGACTTAAAACTGCAACAATAAACCACCATTCACATTAGGCGTTAAAATTCGAGACGGTATCCCACTAGAAGCGCTCCAACTATAATACGTTATAATTTAGCCGAACATTATCATTACGTATACATGTGGACGACAGCCGGCGCGTCACGTCCGAGCCTCGTACGCGACTCGTGCCCGCTCGTACGACGTACCGCGTTTCTGGTCTAAATCATTCACGTACGTTTCACGGCCTTCTTGCGCCAATCGCCAAAGATTAGCAAGATGGCGTACAGATGACACATCATACAAATGTTAAGTAGATTAGAAATTAGAAGATTACATAAAAAAGTTTCATGTAATCATAATAGAATATACTTTATGATAAGTAGCGAAGACATACGATTTATTGTTTTATTGAAGTTAATTAAGAATCAAAATAATACTTTGACACAACAGTTTTTTCAACTTTACTTTTTAAATCTGTAACAGTTTACAATTTACTACCAACTACATTCTCAGCTCATGTTATTCTTACCTTGAAAATGTATACAAATGTAAATCTCGTATTCATTACTTAAAATTACAAATGTAACTCAAAACCGGTTGCAGCCGACAACATAACTAATAAGTTACAAGAATTCGTGAAATAAGCAAGTATTCAAATGTATTACTTTCTGAAATAAGGGTCGATTCGCCATTGTTGTCGATTCCTATCTTGCACTATTTATCACACAATCAATATTATTCTACATTTCTTGAGATCATTGAGATAAGCGTTGGCTTATCTCACAGCGTTTTGTCAAGACATCAAAGAGGTTTATCCTCTGCGTAAACCTATTCTATGATCCTGAAAGTGCAACAGACACAAGCGCGCCATAAGTCAGTCGGCCCCGTCCCGGGAGATGCGCCGTTTTTTGCTCGTACTGACTTATGTGCTACGTCCACCCCGGGAACCATTTGACGACTGATGGATTGTTCACCGCCGACTTCAAGGGTTAGAAACGGAACTGTTTCTTTGGGAATTGAAGAACCTCTTTGAACGATTATAAGTTTTAAGAAGGAGTAGTTTGATCTGTGCAGTTTAGGTTCGCTAGTTGTATTACTATACATATTTATAATATTAACAATAACATGGCAATGTCACATTGTCATATTATTATGCATAATTTATCCTACCCAAATTCCAACAAAGATACTCCTTTGTTCTTACCAGGATTTCATCCTTATCTGTACCCACCTCTTCATTACTAAATCCATCAATTTCGTCTCACACCGAAGCTTTATCTGAATCCTAAATAGAACTCAGCACACTCATTTACTTGTGTCACCTGTTCGTGCAGTAATCAGAAGATCACGGACTCCCAAGGTCCCCCTGCAGAAAAAGCGAATAATTTCTTTATAAATTATTACGGCGGGCGAGAATTGAACTGATATCCTTCAAAGGCGAGAGAGGGGGTGGGTGTGGGGGCGGCGCCGAGGGACGTGTAGCGTGATTTATTGGGCTATAAAGTATTATAATTAAAAGCTGGGCACGAGGGGGCGAAACTATATGAGGGCAGCGGAACTATGGGCCGTTTCGAGTCCGCAAACGCTGTAGCGGTGGCCAGGATCAGAGGTTACCTTCGAGTTTTGCTGTTTGCGGCTTGCGATGTTTGGGGACGTTTTGTTTAATACTCGCATGCTTGTCAGATGGTTTTGTCATCATGTTCACATCTGGTATTAAGGTTAATTGGCGTTTGAAGTAGAAGTCTTAGAATCAATAAATTTAAATTTAGGCCTACATAATTTTTCATCATGCTTCTGGTTAGCTTCGTGATTTTTTAACGCCAATGTTTTCAGTAACATCTAATCATTTTGGATTTCAAACATTTCTTTATTTCCTCATTTACCTATTTTCTAAATTCTCAAGACTAGTTCTCTTTCATTTAAGGTTGCCTCGAACTTTTGTCGTTTTCCTAAATTTCGGTGGAATCAAACATTCGGAGAGCTTCTCCCGAGAACCCTCAGTTTAATTAAAACTACGTAACCGTCGGGTCACGCCGGTAGGAGGCGCCACTAACTTCGGCGGGACGCTCCTGTTGCGACTCCATCTTTTGTCAGCGGGATCAATCACCTGCTTAATTAGGGTGGAGTTGTTATTTCTTCTTATTATTGTTTGGTAATGTTTTTGTTTTTTGTCATACAAGCCCTTTAATTCAAGCCCCTTAGTAGAGTGTATAGTTTAATAGAGTTTATGTATATTTGTATTCGAGTAGGTACATATGTTATATATAGTACAAGTAATTGGTTCTGATTGTTTTATGAAAGATGCCAATAGTGGGACTAAAAAGCCCATAGTTACGAAGTCATGATCACTTGTCCCTAGACTTTGAGTTGTAACTCTTTTACAGTTGGGGAGCTACGTTGCCTCAGACAGACACACACACACGTCAAACTTAAAACACTTCTCTTTATAAATAAAAAATAAGCGTTGGGGATTAAAAATAAAATATCTCTTCTATTTTATTCCTTTCAAAAGCCAACTTTAATAATACTACTATTCTAATAAACTATGCAAAGTTTTGTTTATCATTTAGAATTTTTCCAAGACCAAATGTAAATGCAAGGAATAGACTGCACTTGTGCCATAAACTTGTGAGGAGCTGTCCCCACTATTTAGCGGGCCAGGGCCGGCGTCGCCCCGTCTGACAAACGCTCTGTTTATTAAACTCTCGACATAATACGGCCCTGGAGTAAATCATGCGCGCGGCATTGTGCTTTGAACCCCCTCCCCCACACGTCCTCTAATTTTCGGAAATGGCCACTGAAGTTCAAACCGTCTAGAGAATCTGCATGTGATGTGCTCTGTGGGGTTTTTCTTTATTTTTCAGCGCAGACATTTCAGATATTGTGCTGGAGTCTAACTTTATTGTATTTAGTACCACAACTACGAATTAAATGAAGTTGGTAGTAAATTGTTTTTTAATAGGAAGTATAATAATTAGTAAACATAAGTAAGATATCAACTTATGTAAAGCACATGTGATATTAACGTGATTTATTATTTAAATTATAAATTCGTACAATTTGCATAATATAATGTGACAGTTTCACTAATGAGTTTTTAATGATTTTAACATGTTAACATTAAAAACATGTTTATTCGTTTGTTAAAAATATTATTATATTTAATGTTATTGTATCAACTTAGAGAAACGCAAAGTTGCATTTCATACAAACTTTATTTCATTAATCAGATTTAATAAATTTTATTGCATTGATTTATATTAATTTGTATATTATACAAATTGGCTATAACGCCGGGAACCTGTATCTTCATGTTTGATCAATGGTAATAGGATTTCTATTTCTTCGAATAATTAGCAGCATCTAAGAAATATTGGAATTCTTCTACTAATATTATTCAAAACGTCTGCAGTAAGTTTGTTAAAACAAACTATTATTAATTTTACAGCAAAGCTATGTACCTTAGAAGTATGTACTTATAAATTAGTAGATAATGGAGTAGGTGTAGTGGTCATTGTAGAGAATTGTTTATGTAAGTAAAACAAAGAAACAATGAACCCCGAATAATGGACCGTCGCGTCGGTTGTATGCAGCTAGAGATTAACAGACCCAAATATAAGCGATAATGCATATTCAGCGACTCATTAATTCAAAGATTTGTGACACTCTCTAGCCGGGACGAAATTAAATTCTGTCACAAAACGGGACAACAAATCATATTTATTTAGACCTAAAAATACCTCGGGTGGCCATTACGAGGAACAAACGCGACTGCCCTCGCTCAGGAGATTAGGCAAGGAGGGACATTAAAGAGAAATTATTTATTTAGGACCTCTGGCTAGATTACATTACTCCATATACATAAATAACGAAAACAATAAGAGCTATTCTAATAAATTATCTTTTTATTGCCGGATTGTGAAAATTTTAGACACTTATCCGGGTGGTGGGGGGTGGGTTTTTGTCTCGTTTATTTATGGCGGTTGAGACGGGCCTCGTCGCGCGTCTGTGTCGCGCTTCTTTGGGATTTTTTCTAATTAAAAGTTTCGTGTGGGTTAATTGATGGCTGTGATTGCACGAACTCTTTTGAGGCGAACTTGTTACATTGTACTTTTGGATAACTGTTGCGTGTCTTTTTGCCTACGATTGTACAACTGAATTAAAGAATTTTTAATCATTTTTTTAATTATAAAATTGGCTTGAAATACGTACCGTGGTGAATTTAACCGCCTTGCGGTTGAAACATAAGATTTATGTGTTACGTTTTACACCAAAGCTCTATTAAAAACACATAGCTCTTTATATATTTTTTTAACAAATTACAAAGTAACAAAAAACACAGCTAGTATAAATAATAATAATAATAGAGATAGAGGGATCAATAATTGTATTCAGATTTTAAGTCGTGGTATGAGTGAAACAGACTATCAGCTTATAAAGGGTTGAGAAAAGAGACATAAAATAAATCACACGATGAAAAAGCCCGAAATTCCAATAACACGAGCTTTATGGAGATGCAAATAAGAAAAAACTGCTGCAATCGGTAGATCTCCGAATCCTCACCCCATTGTCAGATCACGCGACCAAATCCAAACCACAAATCAATCTAACTTAAAAAAAAGATCAGATGTTCTCAAAGCCAATACAGCACCGCACCTCAATGAATAATCTAATAAATAACCTCAAACGTAATTTATATGCGTAACTGGACGGAAGCCGAGCAGGATGGGGATACAGGATAAGGGTTTGTTGGAGCAGGACGGGAGATGTCGTCCGTCATAAATAACATCAAGCAAAAACAATGGACAATAGATTGTGGTGCCGAGACACGTCTTCTTTAGGATCCCCCCTTTTCGTGGGGGTTCGGTAAACGGCGCGTGCGCAACTCACGCTGGATGGTGGAAATGGTGAAGCTATGATTCAGCTAGTTCCTTACCAAATATTAAATATCTTTTTTAAACTTAATCAAGAAAAACGCTGCTAATCAAAACTTAATGTTATAAATGAGAAAGCAACACTGCGTGTTTGTTACCTTTTCACGCCTTATCCACCGAACCAAATTTCATGAAACATAGTTTAAAGATAGACTCAACCATGAAAAAGGTCATAGGCTACCTTTTGTCGCGAAAATTAATAATGAAAGGAGTGGAATATGATGAAAGTTCGTAGGTAGGTACTGAAAGAAAGTCTGGAACGGGTGGTAGAAAAATATAGACGATTCAAAAGAGCTTAATTACTAAGTTTATTTGAATAAAGCAATTTTTTACTTTACTTTACTTTTAAAAAGACCACGTGTGACAAGTCGCGGGCGGCCGCTTAATCTTTTGTAGTAGGTAGGTGTACAAATTTTGAGGGCGGGCGGGCGGTGCATCCTGCATATTTTTTGCTGGAGATAGCTACATATATTTCTCTTTTCACAATCTATATCTCATACATTTACACCTCAATATTTTTATATAAAGAATCAATTTTAATAACTGTTAAAAAATAAAAAAGTTATCAATGCTAATATGCAAAAAAAATATTCTTCTTGGTTGA
Organism: Catoptria pinella; assembly: GCA_963556745.1. Classification (NCBI taxonomy): domain Eukaryota; kingdom Metazoa; phylum Arthropoda; class Insecta; order Lepidoptera; family Crambidae; genus Catoptria; species Catoptria pinella. The sequence continues at coordinate 914,768 of OY750762.1, forward strand.
AAGTCTGTTTATTACCATTTTATATACCCAACCAAAGAAAACAGCAAAATTGTAACTAACCTACGCAGTTTGTAACTTGAGCCAAATACTTAATCTTTAGCTAAACAGTCTAAATTATTACCACAACAAATGTTTCTTGTTTAACGATTCTATTACAGCATTATTACTGTTTGTTTTATACAATATTATTAGTCAGCGCCAATTAAACTTATCAAACGACATACGAATATGCGCGACTCCCACGCGCACCGGCTTTGCACTTAGGGCTTGAACACACTGCGCGGGAAAATCGCTTTAGTATTATTTACGTACGAAATATTTAGCTTCTATATTTACTTGTTATTTTATCATCCGTGATTAATATGTATATCCATCCACCTTTATTTTCTTTATTCGCTTTTTAATCGGATATTAAGTTTAATTCATAATTTTCCGAAATGTGTACTATAAAATGTTGGTGTGATCATAAAATGTAGTCTAATTTTAAATAAGTACTTATTTGTTAATTTCCCTCCAGCATAATATTAATAGTTGATACCATAGGATGGGCTGATATCAGCAAAGTAGGTAGGTACTTTGTGTTTTATTCACCTCACTCGACCGTAATTTTCAATTTCATATGACGACGACCATGTACCACGTTACCTCGTATGTCATTTGACGAACTCCGTGGTCGAGTAGGTTTGTTGCTTTCAAAGTGTCACCATCTCTGAGGTTCGATCCCCGGCTGGGTCAATTTAAAACGATTTTTTCTATGTTGGCTCGGATCTGGGTGTTGGTAGTTCGACCGTTGTCTCTAATTTCCATAACACAAGTGCTTTAGCTACTTACTTTGGAATTAGAGCAATGCTGGTGATGCTGTCTAATATTTTTATTTATTTATTTCTTTTAACTTAGTTTTAAATTAACAAGCCTTTATACTTGTAAAGCCCTTGGTTAATGAAGCTTACATAACATAAGCAACAAAAGCATAACATACCAAAGTATGGTTTCTGAATATTAATCGCCCTAAAGCTCATGCGCGACCGCGATGTGTGGCGCAGCCTAAAGGTGGCGCTGGCGTCGCCTCGGGCAGAACTAATTGACTTTTCATGTTCCAAATTCGAATTTAAATGCGCGGGAGCACCGTGTGCGGCCAGTATGTCGACTTAATGATCCGCTTCTGTGGTTGTCAAACCTTTTTATCGAACCTCTTCAGTAGTCGGCCATAAACGAGTTTTTGTTAGTAGATAGTGCGCACGCAGCTAATTATATGCAGTGTTCATAATATTTTAGTTCTTAATCATATTCTATAATGATATGTTAATGAGATCTAACAACTTACTGGTAAGTACTTAAAAAGGTAATGAAACCAATATAAAATAGCATAGAGAATGGTAAAATCTCAAATTAAAAAACTAAGCCATGGTTTTAACACGTTTTTTATTTTCTAACACAATGATGAAAATTATAAAGTTATCATTAGATTTTATTGCTAGATATAGTTATTTTACTCATAGAAGGTGTGATTCAAAATTTGTTCTTCTTAATTGCACCTGATATCACCTATCTGTCTCCTAAAGGGGGCTGACCGCCGCAGTTTTGGAACCGCTGTCTTTCGGCTTGTCTTTTAATTGATTCCTTAAGTGAACACACCCAGTTGAAGGATGAAGGTGTCAATCAGTAATGTGCCGATGTCCGTTTGTCCAACATTACCGACTCGCTTTTTCTGGACATTATTTTTATTAGCTCGTCACGAACTCACGACTTCAATAAACGTTTTTAAAGCTAACATAAAGTTTCTTAGTGATGGAAAAATATATAAAATATGTATAATTACAGGTTAATGATCTTATTAGAATAAAGCTTTAATCTTCTTTTACTAAGGATAGATTGAAAATTAATTACTACAGAACCAATAAGCTATAATCATTTAAGTTAACATTACTTAGGCCCCGCACAGACAGAAAGAGTTCAGCTGTTCAAGTTCTGCCTTCCGCGTTCTTTAATTATTTGTATTGACTGAGAGCTCAAACACACAGAATGCGTTCCGGTCATGCGATCCGATCCGCAGATCGCTGCGATCTATGCGATGTATGGAGTTGTCTTATCCCTTCCACACTGGTTGCGTTATCCCATATATCGCATAGACCGCAGATCTGAGATCGGATCGCATGCCCAGAACGCATACTGGGCGCGTTCTGACTGGCTGCCGTCTGCGCGGTGCTATAAAGTTACAAACAACGCAGAACCCAGAACTCGGAACGGCTGAACTCTTTGTCTGCGCGGGGCTTAGCTATGTGCAGTAAAATAGCTCCAAGCTACAAAAATGTGAAAACCCATTGCATCAAAATCCGTTCAGGTTTTTGCGTGATCCGAGCGCAAACATTTAGAATTCACAGTTTAATCATATAGATATAAGGCTTCAATTATTATTAGACTAATTGCAAAAACAAATATTTGCTCGACTTGTGTTTGTTTCATAATGTCTCTAAGAAAATTACTTTTAAATAGTTTTTACTAATTAAAAACCACCTGGCTCGTATAAACATTTCAAATGTCTTTTAAGACGGCCACCCGTAACTGAATTCATTAACCTCTAAAACTGGAATTCAATTTTATATTCCTTCATTCCAATAAATAAATATAAATATTTGACACTATCACATACATTGCTCCGATTCCAAAGTAAGTAGCTAAAGCACTTGTGTTATGGAAATCAGAGACAACGGTGGTATCACAAACACCCAGAACTGAGCCAATATAGAAAAGTTCGTTTTCTAAACTGACGACCCAGCCGGGGATCGAACCCAGGACCTCAGAGATGGCGACAACTTGAAAACCGGTGTACAAAGCCACTCGACCACGGAGGTCGTCGATATACGTGCTTATTATATTCATCAAATATGTACTGATAATATCAGTACTATTGAGTACTATTGATAATTTCTTAACAATAAAATTGCTATGCCAGTCTTAGACATAGACTTAGAATAATAACAACCTAGCTACACAGCGCACTGTCAGAAGTAAGGAAAAAATACTGAGCCAAAATGGCTTAGTTTTCAGATTTTTATCATTCTTACGTTACCTAATCGTACTTATAAGAACGAAATAGTTTCATTTTACGTACTTTTAGATATTAGTTATTATTTTATTGGATTTTAGTTTTAGTACTTATTATACATAATAACACCCAAACCCGCCACAGAAATTGATATTCATCGTTTTATCTTCTGCCCGGCCGGGAATCGAACCTGAGACCTCTTTCGTGGTAGACCAGCATTTTGACCACTGCACCACTCAGGTCGTTAAAGTAAACAGTTTATTGTTAATGGTTAACTCAGATGCATCTGTTAGAGCCACTCATGAAATATCTAAGGAAATCAAAGGGATAGAAAACAGAGGTAAACTTGTAATGCGCCTGCACTGATAAATAGGTCATGTTTTGGTAAATTATTCTATTTATTACTAGTACTCTAGCAAATTAGAGGTCGTCCACATTTTGCCGCTCTCTCGCTCGCACAATAATATGTTTTCTCAAGATTTATCAAATCTGAGTGCATAATTAAAAAATAAGTTCCGGCTACTTTTCACAATATAAGATGACGGACATTTTAAAATATATTTCAGTTTCGTGTTGCTGAAGTTTAAAAAAAATGTCGTTTTTAACAGTTATTATAAATAAATAAATATTTGACATCTCATTTGCTTTGCTGCGATTCACTTTGCTCCGTTTCCAAAGTAGCTAAAGCACTTGCACAACGGTGGTATCACAAACACCCAGACCTAGAGAAAATATAGAAAATATTTTTTTTTTTTTCTAAATCGACCCAGCCGGGGATCGCATCCAGGACCTATTTTGGAGAATTACCTAAGAGTAATTTTACTTGTAGTAACTACTGCAAAACATTTTAAATAATTTTCAAAAGCTTACACTAGTCTGAGCAGTCGGATGCTTTAAAAGCACTTGTATAAACAATTTATTAAAAAAAAAATGGTTTCTATTTGGCAAGTCTCGATTATTATTACACTATAAGTCCATTTCAAAATATACTTTAGTTCCCTAAAGATTATTAATAAGTCAGAGTTCAATAACTTAGGTGACATTGACATAAGTGAGTTTTAAAGGTTATGATATTAATTATCATTGATCAGCTGCAGTGAAAAACATACAAAAAACCGACAATTCACGAAATTTATGGCTTTGTATAAATTATAATAATTAAAGTGGAAACACACTTGTCAAAGGTATAACATTACAAAAATATATCACATCTCATTCTTGAGCTTTCAGATTGCTTTATTTAAATACGGTAGTTGCCAAATTAGTAGAAACCTTTTTATATTTATTTGATTTACAATCTAAAATGACATTTTTACGACCGAACTAAAATAATAAATTTAGCAACACCATATTGATAAGATTTTCGTTGACTATTATAATAAATCAATCTATAATATAAAATAATTACTACCTCCTATATTATTGGCGAAAACCATGGACACATAAATAATATTAAGTGTTTTTTTATGTTATTATGTTTACAAAAAGCTTTTGGTTGGAAAATGCAGTCCTAATAGAATAGCAGTAAAAGTAAATAAAGTAATAACTTTGATTTCTTCATTAAATCGAGAAAATAAATATTTTTGCTTGCTTTAAGCACATGTCTGTATTCTAACTTATCTACTGAAATTTTTATAATACGAAAAGTAAATGAAATGATCAGAACATGGGGCGTACAACGTCAAGTGCACATAATTGAGCAACGAGAAATCATCGAAAAGAAGGAGGGAGAAGGATACAGAAATGACAATGAGTTCCACATTATGAGTTTTCCAAGAGTCACTTCGACTTTCTTTTTAAAGGAAAGTTTGCTTGGAGATTGTCTGATAGAGTCAGGGAGGTCATTTCAGAGGAGCGAACGAGCGAAAGAGAGGAGTACAAAGAGCAAGAGAGTTTACGATTAGACTGGATCTGATTATGAGAGTCGCAGAGATACTAAACTTGCATTTCAAGTACTCTGAGGATGGAGTAGAGCGTGCAGAGTAGCCTTTGTAGTCTGCGCTGTCGGATAGGAAAGAAAAATTAAGAAGACCCTCATTAAGGTCCGGAAAACAGACATCAGCATAATCGATGAGAGGAAAAATAAGAGAAGTGACGAGAGTTAGGGAACTAAAGTGACCTCAGTACGAATAGGGAGAAAATTTCAAAAGCGATTTAAGAAGCTTAGATATGATGCAACTGCTTTACTCACCTCGGCAACATGCGTTGTCCAGCTAAGCGTAGAGTCAATATGGAAGCCAAGAATTTTAACGTTGGGCAGTTTTATGATTAATAGTTTTTCAAAATAAGAAATACTTAGTTTATTTCTATGAAGATTTCTTCCAACGTTGTACGCTCCCTTTTTATTTTTTATAAAACATCAAGTGCGTGTGATTGATGCATTTTACAAATTCTATTATTGTTTATTTTGACGTACGATTTTAATGTTGAAAGCATTCGCCACAAAATAACTAATTTAGTAAGAACCCTACTTTAAATAGTTGCAAATTAAACCGCCGATAAAATCCTATTAATGTTACGGACCGCGACGTCCTTCACAATCGTAAATCTGTCACTCTTGCGACGAATCATCCAAACGGAAAATTTTCACTTACGTCTTTTTTGATTTGGGTTCATTTCAACGAACATGTAAATGACCGACAAATCTCAATATATCTTGTGGATTAGCGTCATATTAATAAATTAAGTATTATTGGGCTCAAAACATGTTGGAGCAAATCTTTTAGTTGGGATTTTTAATAAAATCCTTTTGTTTACAAACAAATTATTATAAATCTGGTAAAACACTGAACTATTATCAACATTTTACATTATTATAAAAAATATAATAATTTAAGATAAAATGACTTACATTCTTTATCGATTGTAAAGTACAAAACCGCAGCTTTTTACATCATCAAGAATGACACTCCGTGGGTGTCGAACTACGTAAACGTACATACATAATAATTATTATTTACGATCGTAAAGTCACATGTGACGTTGTCATAAGACAAGAAAAATAACGCGACTTTTAATATTTAACCCGTGGGCGACGGGAACAATAAAACGAGATATGACGACGGATCTAACATTGTGTATTTATTACTCCGACGATTTGTAAACGGTTTGAGAGAATAATGACACTTATTACAATATAGGATAGCGATTTTGTTTCTTACAGTGTAATAATGACCCTTTTGTTATTGTAATTTGAACTTTAAACTTTTATTGTTTAAAATAAACATTAAAATTATATAGTGACTTTTCAGGATGACTAGTTATGTCAAAAAAATAATACTAAATTTTATTTCCTACTTGGCAGCTGTGTATATAATATGCTTCATCGATGATGCATATTCATTTACATATTGATATGCATCGTCGATATGCATATATTTCTTACAAATGTGACAAAGACAAGTCCGGCGCCGACGACTAGTCTATAAATCCGAGCTAATACGTACATTTATAAATAGTTACAACATAATAAAAAGAAACCAGAATCATAGACGAGGGAAAAAACGTCTTATCATAGATCAACGTCTACTCGTCATAAATTTGCCGATTCAGAATGCTGTCGTATAAAATAATTTTTATTTTAGTACCACACCGGCGGCATTAACATAGAAATTAATACGAATTTCAAATTGGGTCTGTTGACGAATGATTTTGGTGTGATGTGGCGAAAGAGCAACTTCTCTGATAGATAACTGTTGTGGGTGTTTGTATTTTGGGAAATGGAATGCTTTTAGTGTCTCTTCTATTTGCATTTTTAAATATTATCGCGATTGTTGGAAATAGAGATATCAAACGGTGACAAAGTGACTTCTCAGCGGGCCTTTCTTTGTTGTCATAATATGACTATATTTGTAGTTGTTATTTTAACTCTATTTTGTTGAATTAATTGGCCTACAAAATATATTTTTTGTTAAAAATTCGCAACAATATAATTATGAATAATCTGACTTATTTTGCTGTATTAATGAATTAGTAATAAGTCCTGTACCTGCCGATCAGCCCAAAACTTGGTTTTGCCTCGGCCTATTTCAAATAAAATTTCTGTATTTAAGTTAAATAAGTATGTTTTAAAGCCTTTCAATTTAGTTTATGAGCCAATAAATTTTGAAATTCCAATAGCTACTCCAAAAATATCACAGTCTGTGTCTCTGGTCATAGGTGTTAGTTTGAGCCATCAGTTGCGATCAGGCGCCGATGTCAAAGATGGCTGGCATCTCGCCAGCCGGCAGAGGATGCAAGGAAACTGCATTGTTGAGTTATGCACCGTAACAGCTTGAGATCACTTGTCAGCTGGCACGGAAGGCTTACACCTTATATGATCGCATGTGGTGGCAATGGGAAGCTTGTAGGCGATTTTCATGAGTAATTTTGAGGAAACATTGTGTTGTTTTTAACCCTCGACGCAAAAAGAGGGGTGTTATAAGTTTAACGTGTCTGTGTATCTGTGTATGTGTGTATCTGTCTGTGGTATTGTAGCTTCCAAACGGACGAACTGATTTTGGTTTAGTTTTTTTGTGTCAAAGTTAATTTTATTGAGTTATGTCGTTGTTGTTCTGAATACGAATTGTGGGGTTTTAACTTGATAAGTAATATTACAATATTTTATCATCTCCGATACAAGGTAATACGTAGGTATTTAATAGATGTTAAAGCTCTCACAGTTACTGTTCTTTGTATAAATACCGGTGTATTTTCGTAGTGATGTGCGGATTGATCGGCCATTTTGCGTATTTACCGCGCGTTGCTGCATCTTCTCACCTGGTGCATCGCGTCATCGCGCGATTTGTTAGTGAACGTATCTGGGTATCGTGCGAAAATTGCCGGTTTTAAATAGGAAGTGCAATATTTTACACGTCATCTGTGTTGAGAAGGAGGCACTTTAGATGATGTTTTCTTTATCGTTTTTATGTAAATAGGGATTGAATTGACGATCATCATGCTAATTTTTTCGCTTGGTCAAAAGTTCGTTTTTCTAAATTGACCTAACCGAATCGATCCTGGGACTTCCTGGGATTGTTACAGTGGTTTATATGTAAAAGTATTTTGACACTACCTGCTCGTCAATGGCATATTATGTGTCATGCAAACCTTTCCTAAAGTAAGTCATTTTTCCCATGGGAAATAATGTGATTTGAATTTGGAATGCAACTCATGTAGTCGCGCTTGATTGAGGTTGGTTTCAAAAATGTTTAGGTGCAATGAGATTTTATTCTGAGTTAGGTTGCATGTTATGTTATGTACAAATTAAAAAAAAGAAAAACATGAAACTTTTTACGAAATTCATTTTCACCCGCGCATCAAGAAGGATATTCGAATGTCGAACTGACCACTACAGAATAGACGACAAAAAAAAAATACTTAAGTACTTTCTTTATAACAGTCATTAGTTTCAATTGCCTCTCAGAAAGTATAAAAAGTAGAGTATGCATCGCGGGCTTCAATGTGTATTTGTCTTGGGCGATCTTGAACACCTCGTACCAATATAGATCCCGGGATATACTACACTACTTTAAGCCCTTATTGCATAATCTACTATTATACTTTTATCAAGACATTAATTTATCAATCACTAAGAACCTTCAAAACTACTTCAACAGCTTCATTATCTTTCACAAAGTATTCGAGCGATGCATCCATAACGCCAGTGCATCCATGGGGAGCGTCAGGCGCTGTTTACACGCGGCGAGAGGCGATGACGACGTCATTGTTGATACTGCCCGGTCAATTTGCGATGCGCCCCGTATACCACAACAACGACCGGTGTTGGTATTGACTGGACGACTTGGGTTCAATGAATTGTTTAATGAATATATTAATCCATGTGACGTCCGGCAAAATTATCACCAACTCTTCACATTTTAGAGGTGTCGAACAATCGCATTCAAATTCTTTTTTAAGTTGATTAAAATTAACGGCAGTGTTTTCCGATGAAATTGGTTCATCACTGTGATCTTCAACTGGCTTGCTAATGCTAACCATGGAGATTATGGCAACATCCTCCCGTGAGAGAGACCTACGTAGAATGGACGGTTATTATGATTAAAAAAAAAGCATTATTAAGTTTTATTATGGTGATATTTTAATTTTTTGTCGTGTTTATTGCTACGTAATAATATACTATAATGTATACTTCCAAAACCTTCGAAACTACGGACGGGGTCATAGTGGAAATTACTTGGTTATCCTTTTAAAGTAAGTAAGTACACACGACGGCACCTCAGACTATACATGTTGACCTTGAGACCGTCTTTATGCCCTACGTAATAAAAGCTGTTTTCGCAGTTTAACTGTATAACTTGACGTGCTGTCGTGCGTACATAGATCTAAATTAAAAAACCTAATTATTTATTTCATTCAACTTAAGTTCAGAACGTTTGGGGATTTCATACATGGTGATGGTATATACGGAACCAATTCGTCTTTGTGACAGATCATTCTCGTTTCTCCGATGCACTTCAAAACCTGCAGTTTGTTATTGTTACGTTTGTCCGTCTTATTGAAACAGGTGCATTGTTAGTTAACCAAAAAAGCTGGTTCAGACTTACAACCGGTCCGAAGCTTGTTTGTTTGCCGAACGTCAATATCTTGTTTGAAAAGATCTCGACAGATGTGGATTGACGGCATTCAAATTTCATTTTTAAGTATCATTAAAGGTTTTTTGTAATTGTCAGTTGATTCAATGTAAAAAATATATATTAAACTTTCAATGCTACAATGACACAAATCAAACATTAGAGTATAAAAACATCTTGATAAAATGTGCTTCCCAGAGTCATTACCACTTAGACTACATGAATCAATAAATTTTGATCCAAATATAAACAATAAGGAACAATAAGACATAAAATCAGTTAATACAGCCTTTGCAGACAGACAGATATACAGTATGATAAACATTACAGGTAAACTATCTTTATGACAAAATCAATTCTCTAAACTATTTGAAATGTTAAAATACGGTTACAGCCCGGCTTAAATCCCTCGATTACATAAATATTGAAAATTACTAACAAATCAAAGAAATACTTCTTAAGTAAATTAATTTTATTATGTATTCACCAGGTTTGTTAACAAAATAAAGCATATTGCATATTTTTTAATATTTTTTGTATACAGTATTAACAGGTGCTGACTTTATTTATGTAAAAAAATTACGACCTAAACGAAAGTACTATCCGTCATAAAAACCAAATAAAACCAATAGAAAAATGTCGTAGCAATCATAAAATGGTGTTTTATCATAAAAGTTTAAACAAGAATAATAATGATAAAAGTTAACGTAGCAATAAAAATAGATAAACACAATTTTCTCGACAAAACAACTTCATTGACAATCGTAGATAATTTACACATTTTTATAGATGCGAAGCTCTCGATTCGATTACCATTACCAGAAATTCGAATATCGTTCTCCTATTCTTATGAAAGCACCAATCGCATCGATTATGGACCCATAAGGGCACATTCAGCATTAATGAGCTCCAATAAAATTATTGCTTTATTATCAAGAAAAAAATAGTGGAGCTCTGACACTTTCTGCTCACTACATAAGACTCTGGGCTGTTAGAGCGACCTCCTCTGAGCGTCTTTTCTGAAATAACAACGACTTACTTCAAATAATGCCAACGCAACATTCGCCTTTAGCACCCAAGAAGTAAAGCTCGAACTCGTGTGCCTTTAAAAAGCGGTTGCGAATTCAAATTTCGAGCAGCGAACCACCATCATGACTTTAAATTGTAATCGAACACTTCACAGTGACGTTCGCAGCGAAATATCGCATTCGGATAGTATAAATACGAACTTATCTTTCTTTTTAGTTAACTTACTGGCAATGGCATTATACACCAGAGCCCGGAGCCACGTGTGCGACGAATAAAATTTTAGTGCACCCGTTTTGTTCTAGGCATTTCGGGGGCGTGCGAGAGGGACGGAGCGTAGGCCATTCTCGGCATACAATAACTTCGGTTGCCAATGTACGGTGGTGGTACGGCGTTGTTTTTTATCGGGACCTCGTAATGCGAGTATCCTTATGTCTGCGACTGTAATGTACAGTCTTGGTGCATTAAAAGTTCGTGAAATTAGTGCAAAGCATCGAATAAGGGCAGAGTCTCATTTGGTACGCAGTTAGCTGCCTGATAGGACACTGACTGCCATGAAAAAAAAAACAATAATGTTTTTCATTGACATAGAATGGACAATTGCTATTAAATGTTGGAATATTTTGTTACTTGCACACGTTTAGTACTATTATAATTATATTCTGTGCTTGCACATAAAACGATTTACTTTCATTCAATATCGTGCGTGGTTGACTGCCGCTGGCATGGCAATTAGGTAAAAAAAAAACTTAACTTATCAATTGTTTAATTTTCGAATGTATCCAAATCATTGGCCAGACATTTAATAAAATCATTAATTTGTTTATGCAAACTTCCGGCTACCGTTATATTTTTATTAATCGATCGTGACATTTAAAAGTTAATCATTAGACAAGGGTGTAAAAGCGTTGTCAATTAATTAGACAGCAATTCTGATTAACAACAAACATGCTTCTGACGTTCGTCCGTCTCTCTGACTGACACATTTTAACATTAATTGACATATATCATACTTTAATTGCGAGTCTGTCCGTCAATGTCATTGTAACTCAACCACTTCAGTTCGATCGCGCGACCATTGTTTATAAAAAAACTTTCTCCAGAATTCAAAACCGCTGACATTTGACCTGAACATTAAGCTAATAAGCTCATCTTAGTGCTAGAAATTATTTTTTGTAAGCATAAGTGTTATTGATTAATAATTAATTAATTGGCACTTAGCAAATCAGTTCTGGTCGGATTTTAACGTTCTGCTGACTTCTTTAAATTGTATCTGTGTCATTATGTAGTGATTAAAAATCTCTACTAATGATGCGGATCAAGAATAAATTAGTAATTAAAATATGATGATTACGATTATTTTTGTATTAATAGCTGTCGTTTTAGATTAAAAGCCTGGTTTCTAAATCAAATAGAGTCTATCATAAATTGTAAAATAACTACATTAATTATGTTCGTTAAATTTTAAATGAGGATAATGAACATTTACAACGTAGTGGTTAAAGTAAAGGCGAACGCTAAGTAATGGCGACTGAGTTTTCCAAATACCTAACCTTCCTTTTTTGGACGTATCATAAAATTTTCCTGTTTGGCGACTTACGGATAACATTTCAAAAGAGGGTTTTCCTTTCTTCTTCCAAAAGAGTAACTTAAGTTCAATTACCAGCAATTCTCGTTGTTTATCGATTTTTTTATACAAGTGGTAGCTACATTTATGCGTACATCACACTTTAATGAGAGGCTTGAACTTTTGTCCAACTTGCACTGTAATGTGTTCTAAATAAATTAGCCCAGTTATACAACTTTGTGATTTAATTAATTATGTCAAGTGCATTTAGTTTATTGATTTGACAGACAGGCATAACTGTTGACATTATTACAAATGTTTGCTATCCAAAATAATTATGGCTCATACCAGTTCTTTAAATTGAGTAAGTAAATATAATTTTCGCGATGCTTGCAATAGCGAATATGCGTTATAAAATTTTCAAAGTTATCAAAATATGGTTCCAAGATGAATAATTATAGTACTTTTCACGATACTAAAGAGTTACACTTAAATAACTAAAGTATCAGCCTCGATCAATTAAATTAACGATTTTTGTTACTGGAAAAAAGACAATTGTGGCGGGTAAAGGAAAAACTTCTAATTTGCAAACGAAATGTTTGAGAATGACTTTTAATTCGACATCAAAGAATATAGAAAACAAAAGAGGCGCGCAACTTATTCCAATTTTAATCCGCTGGCGTTAAACAGATCGCGAGCGGGGGTCCTTCGCAAAAACCCACCTCACCTATCAATCAGACGTCAAGACCCCGCAACGCAAACACGCGACAGGTCAAGGCCCGGCCCCCGCCCCCGCGCCCCGCACCCCCCAGGGCAAGACTCGGACTTGATTGATTTCACATTGACGTCTACACGTATTTGGCAAGCCAGTCGGATTGAGTCGTTTTGATAGTTGAGCGTTTTTTTTTGTTTTTGTAGTTCTAGAAAACACAATTTGATAAATATTCTAGGTCGTTAATGTATTAATTAATATATCTTTTTTGTGTTTACACAACAAAGTAATTTAATTTGAATATTCATGTTATTTATGTTTTTAGTTCTAATAAGAATGCTAATACTTAGGTTTCTTTTTCATACAGTAAAGAATAGAATGCCTCGAGTACCTAGGTATTTTTAGATGACAATTTTATTAGGTCATAGATAGTTTTTTAAAAGTTTAACTTTATAATTCCGTCATATTAATGATACATAATTAACAATATTGCTGATTCGAAATACAAGTTGAACTTTTTTTTATTTTAATTTTATTTTGAAAAAGCTCACACGGCGGTCTGAGCTTTTTAATTGATTACTCATTCAACTTTAAACAGACCAAAGTTTCTTTATTTGAATTGAAAAGGAATGACAATTTGTACAAGTGTTGGTTCAATTAAATAATAAAGTATTAAATAAACAGATAGTCCAAACAAATACCAAGATTATTCGTGCACGTCTGCTCCCTGAAATATTAATTCTCATCATATCGCGTTTGATTGACGGCTGTCTACGCGGGATATATCCGTCACGGGCACGGTAAACAGGCGGGGGACGCGAAACTCAAGCGGGCAGCGAGACCATCGCTAGTTTGAGGACCGTTGCTGCTTTTGTTACCACGAGTCTTTTCAGCAAGCTTAATAAAAAAGTAATGTATGTCAGTATCATAAAATTATATTCGATATGTAGTTAGTGATTGAGTTTTCAAGAGATCGTTGGGTGCCCCCCTATCCACCGTCAAAATATCTCAATCTTTAGCGCGATTTATTGATTGATAGATTGATTCCGCAAGGCGTATTTCAATTCGAACTTATGGAGCTGTGGAAGACTTGCTGCAAAATTATGTAATGCTATTTGGGAAAATTAGTACTTGCCTACAAGCAAGAAAGTTCATGGTGGTATACTAATCGTTTCTGTCATTTCAGAAAAAAAACTTTGGTACGTGGTTTCAAAAGCTTTTGAATTTTTCGTTTTTTTTATTATCGATAGGCAAGCGCTTGCCCGCTATCACGCCTTATACTTAGAAGATACCTATTCACTCGCAACTTGAAGGTCCCCAGATTGTACACACGACAACACGTCGAGTTATACAGTTAAACTGCGAAATCTGCTTTTACTGCGGTCTCAAGGTCAACATGTATAGTCTGAGTTGCCGTCGTGTGTACCTATCGGAAAACACAGACTCAGACAAGGAATTCCACTTTCTAACGGTACGGATGATAAAATTTGAATCAAAACGCTTACGGTCTTATTAATAAAAAAGAGTAAGTTTACACCTGGGTTAACCAAAAATTTGGGTTAGCAATGTTACTCCTTACGTTTGACGTCTCTAAGCGCCATATTCATTAGCAAAATTTTTGGTTAAACTAGATGGTATTGGTATTGGTATTGGTATTGGTGGTGGGCACTTTCTCCGCATTTAGACCAATTTGGTCCGTTATGCGTGAAACCTCATAGCATCGGTATGGCTAATCGAGCCATCCCAGCTCCTTCCAGAAGCGCAGAAGCCTCCTGGGGCGTTCACAGGCTTCTAGGAGCGACCTCACCTCTGTGAGGATTTCTGCCCGTTGTGTGGCCAGCCCCACGCACTCCAGGATCACGTGGGCGGCTGTTTCCTCTGCTTCCAGGCATCCCCTGCATAGAGGACTGTCTGTCGCATTCATGATGAATAGTTGTCGGTTTAAAGCTAAGTGACCTGTAAGTGTACCTACAACTATCCGGAGGTCTGGGCGATTGAGGCTGAGCAGCCTGCGGGTCACACGCGGCGAAACTGCAGTCATCGCAATCTTAGACTGTCTACAGCTTGTTAGATCTACCCAACGAGTATTGTGTGCAGCACGAGTTCGTTGTCCTACCCATGAGCGTAATTGGCTGAACGGGAGTGGCAGAATGGGTATGGGTCCTGCCACTGTTGTAGAAGATCCTATTCTAGCCAGCTCATCGGCGGCATCGTTCCCGTGTGATCCACTATGCCCTTTAATCCATTGTAGGATTACTCCGTTGTTGGATGCCAAACGATCCAAAACTTGGTGGCATTCGTAGACGATACTGGAGTTGATCGTGTTGGCTTCCAGTGCTGTTAGGACGGCCATGCTATCAGTCAGTATGCGGATGTTTAGTCCCTTCACACCTCTAGACAGGGCCGTAGTAGCGGCGTTTATTATAGCAACACATTCGCATTGAAATATCGAACTGTGTTGGCCTAGCGCTAGTGATATTTTGATATTTAGGTCTTGAGAGAAAACTCCAGCTCCAGTTCCAGACCCCATTTTGGAACCGTCCGTATAGATTCGGACTTCATGTATGCCGGAGTAATCTCGGTCGCTTTCAAATAACTGGATTTGGTATTTCTTTAGGAAAATATATTGCTTGGGGATCCTGTCGCATGGGGCAGCGATTAGTGACTCATGTTTCACTAAGTTATTCCACAATATGGAATGAGGACCCTCTCGGTTGTACCACAGACCTAGGTGTTTAAGCCTTATAGCAGCCATGGAGGCTTCTTGTTGTATAAACAGGTCCAAGGGTGTTAGATCCAGAGCTACTTCTAGGGCGGCTGTGGGGGTAGTTCGCATGCAGCCGGTTATAGCAGAGCATGCCAATCTTTGGAATTGCTGCAGCTTGTTGATGACGGTGCTTTGCTCTGTTTTGGACCACCAGGCAACGGCTCCGTATGTGATTATGGGACGTATAACAGTTTTATATAGCCACATCGTTATTTTCGGTGATAGTCCCCACCTTTTGCCGAGTAGTCTTTTACATTGGCAGAAGATGATGGTGGCTTTGTTTAGTTTTCCTTCGAGATGTCTATTCCAGAGAAGTTTGTTGTCTAGTATCACACCTAGATACTTGACTTCCTTGCTAAGGGACAGACTGGTATTAAAAAGTTTAGGGAGTTTAAGATTTCCTAGACTTCGTTTGTTTGTGAACATGATTAGCTCCGTCTTTGCTGGGTTCACTGTTAGATTGTGTTTAGTGCACCACTGTTCGACGACCTTCAGTGCGGACCTCATTTGGTCACAAATCACACTCTCAACTCGTCCGCTGATGAGTATGGTCAGGTCGTCTGCATAGCCTACTGTGAGGAAGTTGCGGTCGTTGAGCCACGTAATCAGCTCGTTGACCACTATGTTCCATAGTAGCGGTGAGAGGACTCCTCCTTGAGGACATCCTTTAGCTACTACGCCTCTGGTGGAACCATTCACAGTAAATTGAATGGCTCTGTCTCTCAGCATGCTGTCAATCCACCCGGCAATAGTGGTATCCACACCATGTTTGGACAGGGCCTGGCTTATGCTGGTAAAATTGGTTTTGTCAAAGGCTCCTTCAATGTCGATGAAGGTGCCTAGTGTAGATATTTTGTGTTTGAGATTGCCTTCTATGTAGGAAACCACCTTATGTAGGGCAGACTCTGTTGATTTGCCTGCAGAGTAGGCGTGTTGGTTTGGATTTAGGGGGTTCCTGACTAATGCAGTGCTCCTTATCTCCTTGTCTATTAGTCTCTCTAAAACCTTTAAAAGGAATGATGTGAGGCTAATTGGTCTGAATGATTTAGGTTGAGTGTAGTCTCCTTTGCCGGGCTTAGGGATGAAGACTACCCTGACTTCCCTCCATTTCGTAGGAATATAGCGGTGTGCCAGGCAGCTTCTGTAGATGGCTACGAGGTGGTCAATGAGACCTCCGTCGCTCCACCTCATCAGTCCTGGAAAAACTCCATCTAGTCCCGCTGATTTGAATGGAAGGAAGCTGTTGATTGCCCATCTTACTTTCTCCGGGTTGACAACCTTGTGGGCGGTGATCCAGTCAGTTTCAGATGGTGGATTCTCATCTTTTCCTTCCCATGTGCGACTTTCCGTTATGCGGCACCCTGGGAAGTGAGTGGTCATTAACAGTTCTGAGGTCTCTTGATCTGTTTTGGTGTAAGTTCCATCAGGCTTTTTCAGGAAACCAAGATTATGTACTGGTTCGCTGCACAGAATGTTTTTCACTCTGTTAGCCTCACTGTTGGTTTCAATATTGGTGCAGAAGCGTCTCCAGCATTCTCTTTTCCTGAGGCGAATACGCTTCCTGTAGTTGTATTGGGCTTGCTTGTAGGCGTCCCAGTCTTGCACATCTCGAGAGTTCTTTGCTTTGTTGAACAACTTTCTCACCTTTCGGCGTAATTTCTCCAGATCGGGTCCCCACCAGTGATGTTTGTTGCCTGGCTGGAAGCTGGGAATAGAAAGTGGGCAAGTTTCGTCAAAGCTGGTGGTTAGTATTGTTGTTATGCGATCAACATGGTTATCAATATCCGCTGTTACCGCGTGAGTTGTAGGTGTGTCTAGACACTTTAGCTTCTCTGCGGTCAGAAGCTCGTACTTACGTCTATCCATCTTGCGTGGATTACGTCGAGGCTTAGGCGGTGTGAGAGTCATGTTTATGTTGTATTTGACCCAGCGATGATCGGAACATGACGCCTCATCAGATACATGCCAATCGGAAATGTGATGCGACGCGTGTTCACTCGCTAAAGTAAGGTCAATGATTGTCTGGGCTCGTGATGTTACGAAAGTCGGTTCGGAGCCCCTGTTGATTATGTTCATGTTAGTCGCGAGTAAAAAAGAAACGAATTCCTCACCTCGCTTGTTGTTTTCCTTGCTGCCCCATAGCACATGGTGTGCGTTGGAGTCAGCTGATATGATCAGCTCTAGTCCCTCGCGTTCGCAGTGTTGAACCAGTGCGGCCAGCTCAGGAGTGGGAATATCCGCGTCGCCCGGCAGGTAGGCGGACGATATCACCACGTCAGTCAGGCCTAAGGAGGGGTCATTTTGGAGTCTGATAGTAGTCAGGTTCCTGGAACAGAACTCGGTCATTAAGGTTGTGTTTGCGTGTTTAGGTGTAAAGATACATGTACGCGGGTTGTCAGCGGTAGTGTCTAGGAGTAGCTTACCCCCGATGTTGCTGAGACCGCATATTCTGCCCTTCCTAATCCACGGCTCCTGGATTAGGGCTACGGTCTTGGGGTTTACCTCCAGCATTCTGCGTAGTGTAGCCGTTGCAGTCTGGCTGTGCTGGAGGTTGGTTTGGAGGACGGAGAGGTTATTGCTGGGGGGTGCTGGCAGCGCCATCGTCGCTGTTCAGCATAACCTCCTCGTCTACGTCGCTTTCTCCGCTCCCATCTTCCATAGGGGAATCCCCCATCCCTTCCTCTTGTGGGACTTCCCTGGGGTCCACTTTGGGCGGATTAGCGTCGTCGGTGGTTTGTGGTGGTCGTGGTGGTGGGTTTGAGTGTGCGGTGGGGTATGTAGGCCCGCTGCCTGGGTCACTAATGACCTCTCCAGGTAAACTGGGGTTCGGCGGGGGCGTACTTGTATTGTCAAGGAAGCGGGCGTAGATGTTACCCAGCTTGTAGTAAACTCTACGCTCGCTTGCCTTGAGTTTCTCGGCGTCTTTTTCTGGGACCCCAAGCACGAGGAACAGGCTTTGTTTCTCCTCCTGCTGCTCGGCGTGGTAGACAGCCCAGTTGGAGACGTCGAGGTGGGTGTTTTGGCACGTTAGGCGTCTGCGTACCCGGTCCAACGTGTCATCCGGTCCAAATTGTGGCACCAGGAGCCCCGTCTTGACGCGTTTGGGGATCTCCAGCTGTCGCTTGACGACTAGCTTGGTGCCGGGACGTGGTGAGCCGATTTTCGCGGTCGTGCGATGAAGCCACAGGAGCGAGTAGTCATCCTTGCACCATAATTTAAGGACGCCCTCACTATAGAAGGCGTTCGCCTTAAAAGACGGTCCGACATATGGATGGCTTGATGAACTCGGAGCGAATATCTCGTCGTCCAACAAACCATCGACCTGTCTCTTGATGACCTCGGCCTGCTCTTTGGTAAGGTCATGGTAGGGCTCCACCATGATCGCGACGCTGAGGTCCGATTTCAGAGCGTCGGCATATGCGATGGAGCTGGTGGTGGTGGGATGGGGTTTACTGCGTTTGCCTTCGCCTCGCGGAGTGAAGGAATCGTCGGGGCGATTCCTCTTGACGGGCTTGGCAGGCGTAGCAGTATTCCCCTTTCCACGGGAACCCCGCCTGGGTTTGCGTCGCGCAGATGCGTTGGCGGCAGCTGGCTTCAGGGCGACGGATGGTGCCCCTTTAGGAGCAGCTTTTTCCTCAGCAGGACTATTGTCCACGTGAGGAGTCAGCGCATCACTATTGGGAGCGTCGCGGGGCTTTGCAGCCCCTTCGGCAGCTTCACGCGGCCTACTTCCATCCGTAGCCTGTCGCCGCGCCTTCCTCGCTACCAATCGGGTTTCCACCCGTTTGGCTTTGCGTGATTGGCCAGGCGGGTTGGGTAGTTGTTTGGGCCTCTTCTTCTTAACGACCACTGTGTTCCAACCGGATTCCTCCTGTTGGGGTCCAGAGGTCATCGGCATTGCTGCCTTCAGAGAGGAGAGGTCCAAACTGTGTTGTGCAGGCGGCGCTACACTCGGGTTATGCACCTGAGGAGCTGCCGGTGTGTTCTGTGGCGCTACTCTCGGGTTGTGCACCTGAGGAGCTGCCGATGTGTTGTGTGGCGCAACACTCTGGTTATTCACCTGAGGTGCAGCCTGGGTGCTGGGCGCGCCGCCTTGGTTTTCACCTTGGGGTGCAGCCTTGGTATGTTTGTGCTTGTTTTTAGATGCCATGAGAGTTTGGTATTCGATTCGTCTTTGCTGCGTTCCACCCTCCTTGGAGCCCTCAAATGGGGACGTTGCGGCAGAAGGCACACAAACGCCAGAACTACAGCAAAGATATAGAGCCCCAATATAGCAGGAAGCCGGCCGAACAGAGCAGGATGACAAAAAATCGTCCTACCCGCCGTCTGCCCCCACTATAACAGGACTCTCGCCTGACAGCCCTCTTACGGGAAGTCACAGCCGATTGACCTAGGGTGGCTAGTCCTAGGCCTCCCGTGTGAGGAGAAATCCGGGCCAAAGTGACGTGTTGTCTCAGGAGTGCTTATACAGCCTACACTCCATCGACTCAATCACCAGGACACCTTCATCCCCCCGTACGGGTCCCCGCGCACGGCACAAACACGCGGGTGGTTGTTCCCCCCCTTACCCCTCACCATCAGTCCTGTTTGATGATGAGGCCGCAAGTACCAACCACATAATACCCACAGTACTGTGTTAGGAAAGGAAGAAAGGATGGGAAAGGTCTGGATGAGAATTGCGTCTAGCCGTTTCAGTTCCGTCTGTTTCAAAGGGAACCAGACCAATAACAGGCAGCAACTGTTAAACTAGATGTAAACTTAATCTTTATACAAATAATAAATAAATACATATTTGACAACATCATATACATTGCTTCGATTCCAAAGTAAGTAGCTAAAGCACTTGTGTTATGGAAATCAGAGACAACGGTGGTATTACAAACACCCAGACCTGAGCCAATATAGAAAAGTTCGTTTTCTAAATTGACCCAACCGGGGATCGAACCCGGGACCTCAGAGATGGCAACACCTTGAAAACCGGTGTACAAAGCCACTCGACCACGGAGGTCGTCAAATTTTTGTTTATTAATAAGGGAGTTAGTGCGAGTCTTTGGAATATCCACAAAAAACCGGTGGCGCTGATTTGTACGTCTGGTTGTCCGATGGAAGAAAGAAGACTGTTTGAATAGTTTTTATTGAATGAATAAAAGGAATCAGGGAAGTTACTTCATGAATTTGTTTAATATTTTATAGTAAAAGTAACGTTTATGTCTCTACACTCGTTGTCTAAAATGATAGGGATATCACGCTGTCTTGATCGCTTCAATAAGAAAAACGAATACTTCATTCTTACTCGTTAAAGAAAATCAGAAAACGATATTTTTTCAATAGTTGTCAATTATGTTAACATTTTTTATATGTCAAAATATGTTGAATAACTTATTGAAATCAATTTATAGATAAACATAGTTAGTTTTCTAACTGTGTGATTATAGTTCAACCAATGTACATGGTATGTTTTTATATGCAATTTAGGAAACATTTTAGGGTTTTTAACATTTACTACATCGCATATAAAATTTCTTAATATAATTTTACACCTGCTTACGTGCAAACCATCAACCCTTCCGACGCAGTGGGCTACGCGACAGACATCTGTTCGCTATTTGTCAAACATAATTTACTATTTTCGTCGAAACATCCTCAGACGCACTGTGTCAACTTTATTCGGTGTAACTTTGGGGTATTCTTATTGTAGACATTTTCGTGTATTTTAGTATATCGTTCAACAGTTTTTAAATAAAATAACATGTCGAATTTCTTCTAGTATATCAACTCTTACGCTGCAAGCCAGCGCCATCTCACCAATGTAGAAGGAATTACCTTCGACATTCAACTGAACATCTTTCCAGATATTTTTAAACAGTTGATTAAGATGAGAAAGCTATATAACTTTTTAAATTTTAAGATTTAAGCATTCACAATGCTATTTTATATAATACATGCATTGTGAATGCTTAAATTGGACCGGATATCCAAAGGTCGCGGGTTCGATTCCCGTCCGAGAACATGATCTGGTGCGAGTCCTATTTTTTCTAGTATATTATTTAGTATTATATAAAATAGCATTGTGAATGCTTAAATCTTAAAATTTAAAATAACATGTCCAAGACATGGCAAAATATTTTTTGATACCTCTTTTACAAAGTTAAAAAGTTAGAAAAAGGTGAATTTACATGACGCGTTTTAATTCGATTGTATACTTCGAATAAGATTACTAATTAATCACTTTCTAAAACTTTGAATACACTTAGGGCTGATTTTTCAATCCTATCTGTCAGCTAAATTATTACCCGAATAAAATAAGTCATTCAAAAAATTTGATAGAATCAGGCGTCACTTGGCGGAAGTCCCAAACCATTGTGAAAAGAGAAATATATGATAAACAATTCAAAAAATTTGATAGACTAACATATGACAAAAATTATTGATTTGGCAGTATTATACGTTATCAAATGAATACAGCTTTATCTGTTGAAAAATCAGCCCTTAGTTGGAAAATAGTCAAACATAAGAAATAACACTG
This sequence comes from Catoptria pinella, assembly GCA_963556745.1. Classification (NCBI taxonomy): domain Eukaryota; kingdom Metazoa; phylum Arthropoda; class Insecta; order Lepidoptera; family Crambidae; genus Catoptria; species Catoptria pinella. The sequence continues at coordinate 936,984 of OY750762.1, forward strand.
GTTTTGAAATCTAATCATTTTCTTCGAGTACACTTCAACAAAAGTATTTTCCCTCCTTTTATCTATTAGAGCAGATGCACGCAAATTGTAACTTCGTCATTATGACGTGTGACGTTTAGTGTTGACAGGTTAACATGATTTAAATTTCAGATGCAAAAGTATTTAACGGATTTGAAATAAAGTTCAAAATCCCTTAAACGGAACGCAACACCGTTTTGTTTGAAGCGAAAAGTCTTGAGAATCTGATTGTGTAAAGTTTTGCGCTTTACTCCTGTTGTTTTAAAGTTGGTATTAGTTTGTTGTTGTTGTGGCTCAGGGTTTGATGGAGTGGCCCGTCAATTAAATGGGAGAGGGTTCTGTATGTCCTACCATGATTGAGTGCAGTGATGCAGATATTCTTAGATATCACTGGATGCCACAGTGCGTTTCCAATATATCTTGGATTCAACACGTAGAATTTGTTCAAAAGAAATAGGATTTTTAAAGAACATTATTAACTTTTTTGCTGTGTCGGTGACAGCTCATCAGTGTTGTGCAAAATTACAACTTTAAAAAAATTGATAATAAACTCTAAGCATAACGAAGTTTATGTCAGTTTAGGATCATGACATTTTTCATTACTTTTATTTATAAAATAAAATAAACTAATGCCAACTCATACTTATTAAGAATAAGCAAGTCAGTAATGTCAAATTTGGAAAAGACAATGCCTTTTGTATGAAACTCTACCGCACGACTTTTCGCAATTTTAATGTAAATATATCTACTTGATAATTATTACAGTCAATGTTTAAACAAAGCTAAATAAGGTGACAAACGGAAAACAAAATCATCTTAATAAAATGGACTGAAGTATGTAACAGAAATACTTATTTTATGTTACATACTTACTGTCTCGCCATTCAACCAGCAAACCAGTAAACATCGTCTACGTAATACCTAATACGTCCGCCAAAATATAGTAATAAGAGAGAATTATGTCAGTCCGTCTGTCACCCACCTGCACTACGCAGAGTAAACACGAGGGGAGGTGAAAAAATCGATGATCAACGCTGTCCGACCCACATCGACTGTGAGCTGTCAAGTTTGATTGAGTCAACTTACCATAGAGCTAGCTAATGAATAGACAAGCTTTGTTGATAAATTGTTTTTAGATAGAGTCCGCCCGTGACTTTATCCGCGTGGTATTGGATTTTTTATGGGATTTTCGATGATAAAAAATACAGAGTACAATTGGTGAGAGATTATTGGAAATTAAACGATTTGTTTCGGAGATTAGGTGCCTCCTACATCCAAACTTTATCTCTTTATTTGCAGTAAATTGTTTCTTAGATACCACAGTACCTACCAATATTTTTCAATAGGTACTTTATGTTTTGTTTTCTACTAATACTAAATACTAGGTGTAATAATGGTCTTGACTTGACACGTCTTTTGACTCTAAACGAGCTCCATAATAAAATCAGTCCGTGTGCGCCCCTTGGTTAAACAGCGTTACCTTCAATACCCTAGCCTATAGACTTAGCTGTAGCCGTACGCATTAACCAATGAGCAGCTAGTATTTTGTTCCCTAGGAGTTCTGTTCGTGGAACGGAGTATTGTATAGGTGTAACATCTAAGTAATAAAAACAGTGCTAGTGTTTCTTGGACAGATACTTAACCTGACATTAAAGTAATAAGTCATTTTTATTACCAGCAACTAGTTTTTTCATGTAGTTTAGTGGCAAAGTAGCATACAATTGAAGCCCTTCTGTTAGCTCATAGCTAAGATATCAACTTAAGCATCAGCTCTCAATCAGTAAAAAATACAAAACAAACAATTTTAAAACTAACAATTCACAATACCAAACAAAATCCACAGTCACTAGCAAAATCTATTAAACGAATTTCACCGTGAAAGCTCTGTCACTTCTACAGTTCTAAGGAGAGTAAATAAACCGTCGCTCGACAAAGACGTCCGTCTGCGAGCGACGTCTGAGCGACGTGTGTCGCCCCGGCAGCCCCCCCACCACCACCCACCCCCACCCCGTCCGATAATGATGTTAACTCACCGTTTGAGACCAGTCTGTTGCGTTTTAAGACTTTTTCGTTGGACATGTATTTTAGGTGTGCGAAATTTTCTAACGATTTTGTTTAGGTTTGAAATCTTTCAAAGTAAAGTATCTTTCAAGTTAAAATACTGAAATTAAATCATTGGTTGACGGTTAAAATTGTGTTAGCGGAAAATTATGATGGATCGAAAGCTGTCTGCTTAGAGACATATTTTTGAATCATTTAAAAGGTTTCAGACTTATTCGTTATTTTCAGAGTTTTCAAAATGGTTTGCTATTTCTAAAGTAGTACTTAAGTTGTTGAAAAAAAAATCTGGTGTTCAAATCACTCCAACATAAAATGGTGACGAGGAAAGATAAAATTTGATCATATTATGTTCTATTGTAAAGGATTCTGAAATCTCCTCACTAGAACTAGCTTAACACCGCGTTTCTTCCTATCAAAATAAAAGCTCTGCAGGATGGCAGTTATAACAAACCAGAACAGACAAACCGTCTCCATGGAAATCCTATAACACCGAGTTCCTACGAATAAATTTCATCAGGGCACGAATCCCGCTGCAGACACCACTTGTTCAGTAAATTGTCTTGCTGACCGTGGCGCACCCCCCTACACCTAGCAGGGGGGGCTTATGATGGACCTGAGTGATGTAACGTCGCACCACAGACAGACTAATTTTTGAGAATTACCCGAAAACAAAAGAGGATCCGTTTTGACGTCGTCATTTGTCACTTTGGCGTTGGAGAAAAGGACGTTTGACGAAAAAGTTTTGAAGTTAAATTTTGTTTATGAAAACAAAAGAAAATAGGGCTGTATGATCGTCTCTTTGTTGACCAGCGAGTAATAAACGCGTGGAAAACAGGGAATGCACTTAAAAATGTCTTGGAAGTTATTTAACGACGATTGGTAATTGTTAATGTTCGGAAGGCACGTTAAGCCGTTGGTCTGCATTCGCAGTCGTTAACACCCACCAATCCACATTGTGCCTGCGTGGTGGGTAATGGCCCATCCTCCTTATCCACCCATAAGAAAGGCCTGTGCCCCAGCAGTAGGGACATTAAAAATGGCTGATGTCGAAATGTACTTTAGGTACATGTTGTAATTTCGATGGAATGACAACTAAATACGAATCAAAATGCATTTTCATTACGAACAATTTTGACAAGAGCATAATCGCTCCAAATTCGCCACAGCATAATAAAATTGCAAAACACGAATGGAAACGTTAAGACCTTATTCCGTGTTCGTATTTAGTGCGCTGACCGACCCCCCCACCCTGAGGGGGGAAGGAGGTTTGCTTATGACAGAGTCTGACTGACGTTCAGACAGCTTGAGTGATTGAGATTGGACGTAATACGCGTGGAGTAATAATATGACGAATACACAGAGTAACTTGGAAAATACAGTAAATCGGTTTATAGAAAGGTTGGTTTTGAATAAATACCAGACAAGTGCGGGTCAAATTCGCCCATCGAGAATTCCGTACAAGTTTGTAAGTATTTAAATAAATACTATATTTTTAATAATTTAATTACAAATGTATAGTTTTCAGATTTTCCCTGTACTTGTAGTAAAAGGATGAATATTTTTTTATGATAAGATGGTATTACTTGCCAAATTTCATAGTTCTAGGTTAACGGGAAGTACCCTATAAATATTGATTTCCTTGAGAGTGTCGAAATATGCGGTTTTTGCATAAACGGCCGTATCTTTTTTACGTTAATTTAGAAATTTGATTTTTTCATAGTTTCAAGGGACTGTAGACCTGAGTATATGTTTTTAAATTTCCCTAGATGTCTTTTCCCTTGTCTTGACAAACAGACGGACAGCAAAGTGATCCCATAAGGGTTCCGTTTTTATCCTTATGCGGTGCGGAACACTAAAAATGCTTTTTGAGACCTTAGTTGTCTAGTTGGAGTCAATCATGAGTTTTGGCGTCGTCATTTTGTCTTTTCGTCAATAATTTGTTTCATTATAAAATATGTAATTTTCCTGGATTATGGACTGATAGCTGTTAGTATCTTTGTTTAAAAGTTTGTTTCTGTTTTCCGATTCCAACTTTTAGCTTTGTAATGTAATTAATTATATAAATAGTCGTACTTTAATAATTACCTACAGTTAATTTATAACTTGGTACCCTTGAAAAAGACTGATTTTCAAATTGTTAAAATGCAAAGTTTCCCAAGTTTTTTGTTGCGCTATAAATTTTTTCCACTCTAACTGCATTGGTTTAACTGTAACTTACGTAGCATGTGGCAATAGATTTTGACAAGCAACTTTTAACATTCGTTTCATCGTAATAGGATATAATTTTGCTTGTCGTCAAATATTCTTAATTTGCAACATTATGATTAAAAATGTGCAAGGTTGCTGATACGTAATTAGTGATTATCTTCAAAGTTGTAGATAATGGATGGCTTGTTAAATTACGAGTTTGATAAGTCGATAAGTGCTCGATAGTTGGCAATGACTCGATATCAGTCATGCGAATTTATGTCCGATGAATGTACTTCTATGTTCTGTTTCCTTGTTTTGTTTCGTGTAGTTACAAAATGTGGTTGCTTTATTTTATAATCAGGTGAGAACTTTGTTTTTAGTAGTGAGTAAGATAGATTGAAAATTAATTAGTGAAAATTTGCTGGATTTTCATATCTTTACCTGAGTAGACTTTGAACAGACAGTTCAGTCACTTATTCAGACACGAAATGATAATTTGTTCAAATTGTTTATTATAACATTGAAAGAAGCATACAGACACATACAGACGGAATCTTTGAAATTTCGAAACGGAATATCTTTAGCATATGATTTCCGATCAGAAAATTACCGCAAGTTTGTAGTAGATACAGTCACGTCTATAAATATATATACAGTTAAGAACTTTGTCACTCTAAAAGCTATTACTTTTTTGAACGAAAATCTATGACAAATGACAACTACAACAAAGTGACAAAGTTCTAATTTGTATACATATTTTTAGACGTGACTGTACATAGATTAGTATGGTTAGCCTGCGTTCGGAATGATTCCATATCAAAATTTCGTCTGTATGTGGCGGGCCTTACTGTTTTAGAAATTGTGTTAAAAGACTTACTGTTGAAATAAATCTGTGCAAAATTAATATGGAAAGAGCTGCAACTTTTAAGTACGTTGATCACTTAATTCAGGATGATTGTTAAATTTGTTCTACAGGGTGAGATCAAAAACGGTTGACAAATTTTGTGGTGTGGCTTAGACCGTCAAACTGAACAACTTTGTCTATGGGACCAACTTAATCAGAGCAAAAAACATTCAGCTGTTCTATACATTTTGGTCTGAGTAGATATTGATGTTTTTTATGAAACAGTTGATTATTTTTTTGCTCTGATTAAGTTAGTCTCATAGACATACATAGGAATAAAGTACTTATCACTCTTTAAATAAGTACCTATTATATGAAATAATATGTGAAGGTAAGGTATACTTGAAAAAAAAAACAACCTTATAAATAAGTATGAAATAATTTCTCTCCATAATAATATGTCCGTATTTCTGTAGCCACGCGATGTGACTGACAGACAATCAACCGGGTTGTCTGTTTGTCTGTCACTTCCCATACCGTGTAATTTTTGCACATGCTATTCCTGTAAGCTCATATAATTATATTATGTTGCGTTCACTCATTTCGACCGTAATCAAATGGAGTAAAGTACATTTTTGTTTTATACAAACCAAACAACAAAACCTTCGTGTGAATGAAAATTAGTTTTTGCAAAGTTTTGTGTATTGTTTCTCTAAGTAATTGCCTGAAAAAAAACATTAAGAGATTCCATTTATATTTCAAAATATATACCCTTTATACACAGTTTAAAATCTATTGAGTTTTTAACGGCCTATTCACACTGTCCCCACTTCTGTCCCCCCTGGGAGAGAAGTGGGGTAGTAGTAGTTTCCATACCTTTTTCCCGATATCCCCGAGTGCGACAAAAGTGGGAGACAACGAGAATAGGCCTTTTTAACTTACAAACAGAACTCTTGTTAAACACATTGTGGGTTAATAGTAAAGTAGTTATAAATTATACATTATTATTTAAGCCTGCATATGTGAAATGACACCGAAGTACCAGGATCATAGAATGCGTAAGAAGATTGCAAATTATTCAACAACGTAGCAACTTTATCTCTGCGTTTAATCTAGCTCTTCCTCTATCAAGATAAAGTCCAAAATTGATGATTGAAGTGTTCCTTAAGTTTGCGAAGCGTAGGTGTCGGACAAGATGATCGGTCGACAATTCGCTGCTAAATATATCGCCCTCGATGCGTTGTAAACAAGTGCCGGTTCGATTCTCGTGAAAGTCTGTGTGGCTCAATAAAACTAAGGACCGATGTATATCTGTCGACAGTTAGAAGTCGTCGATTGGAGATTTAACTCCCCTTTGGTGATAAAGCCAGGGCTGTCAATTTCAGATCGCCGTCTAACATTATATCAAAATCATATTTCAGTTTATTACATTTATATTTATGTTTCAAATGAAGTTATTATTAGGTATTCAAAATTGATTATTTTTATGTGTATATAAGGTCTCTACAATTTGAGTTCCTTAGATAGGTTAATAGGTAATAACATAATCAAATCAAAACTATTTGATTTAGCAGAACATACATAAGTGTGAAATCGTTAGGTATGCGCGACCCCTAACACTAGAAGTCTCTTCATCCTTTCAATAAAATATCATATTAATTAAAAGCTCTCGAACTAGTAAATATTGGCAACCCTAAACAGATCTGACTTAAGTTGTAATCACCCACGCGGACTATTCGCCTCGAAATGGTCCTTCATCTGTGAAATTAAGACTTTCTAGGCACTAGAGGCTATTTATGTGTGGACATAAGCATTCAATTTCCAGGATCGTCATTATGACTATTATAACCAATAAATAAACACATACGGCGTTACTACAAAAGATTTTAAAACCCTCACATTTAAACAGTTTCACTTGATAATATTGTTTGAAGAGCCCCACTTGATAATATTGTTTGAAGAGCCCTACCACGAACCAAACCGAATACAAATTGTACCCCTCTCCTGGGAATCGAACCCGGGACCCCTGCGTTTTAAACGTGTGGTCGAACCACTAAATCACAGTGGCAGTGTAAAACTGTAAAATAAGTACTTGTATCAAGCTTCTAAGTCAAGTACATACTATAAAGTCATTTTATCTACGTACTATCTATTATATTATATTACTTGTCCTATTTAGTAAACAACTTTTGACAGTTGTCATATGTCTTGTTAATTTAAATCGATTTGTAAAAATATGTTATCTTATTAAATTAAATTGTCATTCATTATTAACAATTTTTTTCATAACCTATGAGTATTTGAAATTTTGAGATTTAAGCATTCACAATGCTATTTTTATAAATACTAAATAATATACTAGAAAAAATAGGACTCGCACCAGATCATGTTCTCGGACGGGAATCGAACCCGCGACCTTTGGATATCCGGTCCAATGCTCTGACCGCTGAGCTACCGAGTCACTAAGTGCTACACGAGTGACTCGGTATTATATAAACCTATGAGTAGAAAGTCATTTGTTGTATTTTATAAATAAATATATCAATAAAGAGTTGGGTGAAGATTGTTTACCGAATAAGACAAGTAAGGATAAACAGACTATAACAAAAGTTAAAAAAAGGGCAGATCAATAAAAGATATAATATAAATTCGAAGCCATTAGTCCAAAATAACTCGATCTGACTTGAAAATATCGATTCTTTTCATTCTTATTAACGTGTCATTGAATCCGAATGTTATTGATATAAATATCGTTTGTATTGTGCACTCTTCATCGGAGATCTCGATGTCAATCAAAGAGATCAATAATAACGTGGATATAATAAGAACTGTCAATCAACATTGATTGAATTAGATTTGAAGGGGCATTGTCCCAGTTTTATTGACAATTGGTTTATTGGTATGTTGATGAAGGAATGTTATAAATATTTTTTATTTAGTAACCGTTTTTTTTAACGGTTTAGGAGAATTGGGATTTTTTACAAAATATTTTATTTTAATAGTAGGTAACGGGTGCAACACTTCCCTTGTTTACAAGTGGGTAAGCTTATAAGCTATGAGAATGCTAACTTTAATTAAAAAAACATAGATCAGATTTCCCTCCTAATAAACCGTTACTAAAGGGGATTGCACACTCACCGCGTTATAGATCAAGGATCTGTCCGTCCGTGTTGTGACAGCGATGCACTTCCTGATCTGTGCCGCAGGTGGTTGCACTTACGGTGCGACTACACTCATGGGAGGAGCGAGTAAAGATTCACATTTTGATCATGTTAGATATAACATCTAAAATGACCGACTACCTTTAGCTTATTGAAAGCTTATAGCCATATTACTTGCGGTTAGCGTTATTAACTACCGAACAAAGTTACAGTTTTTTAATTTAAATGCCCTTTTTGATAATCGGGAACCTGCCTGCCCAAACGTGCTGTAATCCATTTTTCTTTAAATCATTAAATAACAATGCAATGACAACAAAGTCGTTTTGAGGTACGCAACCCTAAAACTAAAAAAGTGTTTTTATTCACCTTAAGTTCGTGTGGTGATTATGTATTTAAATCGCTTATTCCAAGCCATCGTGCGCTGCCCCCACAAGTCATGCGCGTTATAATCTGACGCGACAGCTCGTCTGCGCAACTCTGATTATGCGCGTCGACGCATGCGCGCGGAAAGCGCGAAATATTAGACGCATAGCCAAAGGGCTGCATGCGCATCTATGTATGTATACTTTACTTATATGGAGCCGTTTTCTTCAAAGATGAATCAAGTAGTTGATCAGTAGAGTTAAAATACATTGGGTCAAATTAAAATATGAATGTTGTTTCAATATTATACTTACGTACCTATTTTGTTGATATAAAAAGAACTTCATAATTTTTTAATTATTATTATTACATTACTAAATTCTATAATACCAATTGATGTTCTTTTGGTTTCAGGTAAGCTAAGCTGTATAAACGTTCTTTACTTTGTAAGTACCTACTTAGAATTTATGACAAAAAAATATGGAATTCTCCCATAACCAATCAGTTTTACAGTATCAGGTGCATAACACCGCGGTCTCAGTCTTAAACCGTGAAAGATGTAGACCACAATAAAATTTGCATGGTTAACTCGACATGCCTAAAAAATCGTATCCCGTACAATGAACCAAACGAACAATAGCCTATGAACCGCGTAAACAGCACCGGGGATAATTGCCGGCCGTATTAATAACCGGATCATACACGGAGGCGTTTATCTCGATCCGTATAAAGCGGGAACCGAACCTGCGCCCCGAGCGCCGACTGCCTGATTGATGGCTGCATAGCCGATGCGAATCAACTTCGCGGTTGAGGCTGTTGTCTAGTGATAAGCGAAGATAGGCGTAGCTATGGCAAGCTATACAAGGAAATCTGAATATTTTCTCCAAAGAGGTTAACGACAGAAAAGTTGATCCTCCTTAGTAAATAGCTAAAAGCTTTGTATAAGAGGTTCAATTTTTTTTCATTTCATTGGTAGAGAACCTTTGCTGCTAATTATTTCGACTTCAACCTACTTCTTAATTTTAAGATATCTGTCAAGATATACATTTTTTTAATAAGAAAAGAGTAAAAAAATACGAGAATTGTCGGAGCTTTTTTTGATAAACTTGTTACCCGGAACTACTGACACGGAAAGTAAAAAGTTAATCCCACTGTGGGTAACACCAATAAGTTTTATTTTTTTTATTTCAATGGGAACTCTTTAATTCGTACGATGCTTAATACATTAATCTATAATAATACACTTTCAAACTTTTTCCCGCTGTCTGTACGCTTAGATCTTTTAAACTATGCATAAAAACCGCATCAAAATCGGTCCATAAGTTTGGGAGCTAGGTTGCCTATGACAGACAGACAGACAGACACTCACTCACACACACATGTCATACTTATAACACCCCTTGCGTAAGTAGTATATAGATACCTTGTAGTCTAATAACTTCACACTGACACCACATAAGTAACTACATAGCACGCGCGCGAAGCCGGGGCGGATCGCTTAGTTACCTATAATAAACTTTAGAAATATTAATAATAATCCTTAGACAGAGCTATATTTAACTGGATTTCCGCCTTATTTTCAAGTAAGTTTCACAATTATAGAACTGTGGACTCTAAAATCATGCACATAGAGACGACTTGCAATACCTTATTGCAGTCGTAGACGCCTGAATGGGTTATACCTTGTGAAGGAAAGATGAACAAATAACAAAGAAGGCCGATAAGTATCGAGATCGGTATCAAAATAAAAAAATGCAGTTCTGCACTTTCATAAAGTTTAAAAAACCGGTCAAGTGCGAGTCGGACTCGCGCACGAAGGGTTCCGTACCATTATCTATAAAAACGGCAAAAAAAAACATGTCTGTTGTATGGGAGCCCCCCTTAAATATTAATTTTATTCTGTTTTTTAGTGTTATAGCGGCAACAGAAATACATAATCTGTGGAAATTTCAACTATCTAACTATCACGATTCATAAGATAGAGCTTGGTGACAGACAGACAGAAGGACGGACAGCGGAGTCTTAGTAATAGGGTCCCGTTTTACCCTTTGGGTACGGAACCCTAAAAAGTAACTTCCACTAGTTTATCATAATTAATATTTCATGTGGTTTTTGCAGAATTTACCTTGAATTAATTTTAACAGGCAACAATCTCGATCATGTTGTTTGGAATCTTTCAAGCTTTCAGGTACCGATTTTAATCGTTAAATTACATCAAATCACTTTTTAACACTATGATGTTTTGATATAGGATAGGACTCATATCATATAATACAACAAAGTAATCTAGTTAAGTTACCTAGAGGCGAGTCTCCTGCTCGTGTTTTTTCGAAACATTACACAAAAAACATGAAATATAAACATTTGTTTTGATACAAAAACCGTTTCCTGAAAATAATAATAATAGAAACCAAATAAAGGGTCTCTCCCGAATAATATTAGGTTTAAAAAATAAAGCACTGTCTCTTTATTCCACTCCATCACAAAAATTAATTGTATTTTAGCAAGCTTGATTCTTAACTCTATGGAGACCTTGTGTGCATGAAAAACCATTGTGTTGTATTATAACCATAAGACACAGATAACAAAAACTAAATTACAATTAGACAAGTTATGTTGTTTTCCGAAATCGAGTTCAATCGATCAATCAGAAGACATCGTGACGCAGGTAGCAGTATCGAATAATTATTGATTTGTGATAATTGTCGGATTATCGTGATGGATAACTGGAGATAGGGGCACATCCGTGTTCGGTTTTTCGAACTATGAACCTTTGTAGCATCGCTTCAGTGAATGCAAACTTCGATATGGCTGGTTGAAGTTCGAGACAGTCTGGTGCAATCTAGGTGTTATTGTAGCGATTGTATCGCTACATCGATTCGATTCGTTGATTCGATATCGATTGTGCTTAGCGTAATAATTATGTTTTTGGGAGCATAGCATGCAAATGTTTCTGATTTTTGGTAATTTATATAAAACATACATAAAAAATAAATACCGTCGACTTGATAACTTCCTCCTTTTTTTGAAGTCGGTTAAAAAAAACTAGCTGTGGCCGGTAAGCGTTGAATGTTACATGTACGGATAAATGGCGGAACGCACTGTGAAGAAGCTAACAAACATTCATTTTTGTATAATTAGTAAAAAAGACAGAAATATGAATGAATGAATAAAATGATTACCTCTATAGATCTATGATGATAATAAGCCGATGTTGCTTCAGCATTTTAATATTAAATTAAACATAGATGAAAATCAACTTACTATAATTATACAGTCTGCGCAATATTTTTGTCTTACGAGATATTTATGATTCGGCTTGAATAGTAGGTCATAGAATAAGTCTGAAAAAAACTTGCAGACACACTCTTCTTTTTTGGGAAGACGTGTAAAAAGTCCCTGGGTATATAATATTTCCCAAGACATGTCAACAGTGCGTAACCGCAAAGAAGCGCTAGTTAACATAAATAAATAATGCTATGAATAACTTAGGTTTTTCATAGCATTATTTATTTAATATCTTTTCACTTATCATCAAATCTAGCAGGAAAATTAATGAGTCACAACTAATTCCTATTTTCAGGATATAATCTTAATTTATCGCTGTTGCTATCTTAATTAATATTGCTACCTCGAAATATTTTTTATGCTGATATTATCGAATCATAAAGAATATGATTGTTGCTAAAATAAAAGAGATGAACGTTTGCCCCCTATCAATGAAACGATAGACAAAACAAGCTAATTGATTGCGTCACTATATCTTGTAATTTACACACACGTAGTGGATTTAAACTTTATCAATTTTATATAATACCAAATAATATACTAGATTTTGTTTATACTTTATCAATTTTGTTTTCCATATCAGAAAAACACAATTAAGGAAAAAATCATAGGTATTAGAAAAAAAATAAAAACATGCTATTACATAGTGATGTACATAAATATAAATAACTAATAATCAAATTGGAGCAATAAAGGATATTACTACGAATATGAGTGAGGAATGCGAAACGCGTTTATCAAGCATAAAAATGTTACTTACTTTTGATCTAACATTTACATAATATTAAATTTAATTTTGGACCTCCCCAAAATCTGATTGACATTCTAACCCGACTCGCCTTTCGTTAAGAAGTTGGCAAGGTATTTTTAAAATTGGAACGTGAAGGCGATGGATCCGTCGCCCCTCGGACGCGCAGTGACGGCTCGTCGGACGCCGCGCGCCGCCGCCGTCGTCGGTTTGCCGTCCGACGGATATCACAGACGAGACGAATCGATAAGTTTGTCAATTGGACAATAACTTATTCTTAGGGTTTATGATGGAAAGCAATAATTATGTTAAGACCTAATTTTATGGTTTTGGTTATTTTGTAGTTTCTGTTAGTAAACTACTTGTATTTCGCTTATATTCACTTGGTTGATCTCTCATAAGATTAAAACTAATGAAGTAATCAAAATACATCCCCATTAATCATAATGGGGATGTCTTCAAGGTTTTGCATTCAACTGCAGAAAAAACCGCCTCAATATTAATTGTTTTTACTTGGTTTATCTAGCATGACATAACGTGTTCTTATCCATAGACCCCTAGAAACTTCTAACGTTACAGGATGACAGAAGCACTACCATCAAAACAGCACTATCACAGAGTATAATGCAAATAAGTGCATCGGCAGTGGCGTAACGGCCAGCCCGGGACACCTCCGCGGCAGCCGACATGTTTAGTGCGCTATCTGTTCTGCCCTTATCAGCGGATTAATGCTCTTCTTGAATTTAGAACGCAGTTTCTTTTTAAATTTTCATGTTCTTTTAAGTTTGCAGTGTTTGCGCCAGTTTGTTTATGGAGGTTTTAAGTATATGACCTTTTTGGTTGAAGGTTGCAGTACACATTATTTTTGTTTGTTTATGCGTAGAGGTTCTGATTTTGAAAATTTTAATTTAGAAGTTTATCCTTTTAACGAGCCCACATAAACAAATGCAAGCTTTTGATTTTCTATGTAATAATTTGAAATATTGATGTATGTGGTATGATATTAAAGTAAATTATAAACATCAAAAAGCTAACGCAACAAAAGTTGCAATCAGAGAGAACCCGATAATTAAATTAAAAATGCATTAATAAACGATGCTTATTGGCGTTCAATTTTAATAAATCAAAATTATATCTCGTCAGAGGACCGAATCCCAATCCATCTCGGTACAAGCGAACCATCAATCCAAATTAATTAACAGATGGACGGCTCAAAAAGCGGCCACAATCCGTCAAAGGGGCCGATTGTATCGGATATCGGTTTTTTTATGAATAATATTATAATTATGGGCTCGCGTCTTAATATCAATAAGGCGGGCACTAATGCTCGCAGTGCAAACATCAATCAATCAATCTCCTTGGTATGTGTAAATGTGAGCCAGCGATGATGTATTGTGGATATGCCATTTGGTTTTTTATTTTTTTTCTTTATTAGCTGTGAAATTATGAGATTATATATAGTGGTGGCCACATAATTAAGGACACCAGTCGATCTTTGTGCAAAAGGGTATCTTTGAAGCCTTGGTTTTCCGCCAAGGATTGACCAAACTGTGATCTGATGATGGCCATCCTAGGAGTTAATGATATCCAGATAGCTAAACACATCCAACTAATCTGATTTTTCACCGCTTCAAGGGACTGTAGACTTGTATATGGTTTTAATTTCAACATGATACCTCTATGCGTTTCCGAGATAAAGGGTCTTGACAAACAGATGGACATACAGACGGACAACAAAGTGATCATAGGATCTAATAGAAGGATTTCTGCAAAATTTCCTGCAAACAGAGACACGCCAAGCGACGACGCCTGTAGGAGGCTTCCTCCATTCACTCCCTGGATAGCCATCATCAGATCACAGGTCGATCAATCCCTGGCAGAGAACCAATCCTTCAAAGCTACCTCGTTTGTATGAAAACCGAGTGGTGTCCTTAATCATGTGGCCACCACTATAGGTAGGAGAGCGATATTTTGAAATTAAATAAATATTTTTTGTCTGAATTTAATTTAAAGTTGAAACCAAACTACAAATTGATACCGGATAAAAAGTGACCGACCGCACAAAAACAAAATTTATAGTCCCATTTCAAAAGGTGAATCAAATGGGTCAATTTCAACAAGTCGTGTTTTTTCTTTCATTTCGGTTGAATTTTTTATTATCAAGTTTTTTTAAATTCTAACCGTGGTGTATTGTATTTCTTTATACTCTAAATGCACATATTTAACACCATCAAAATATCTTTACAGACTTATGAGATATACGTGTTTAAAAATGTGATGTCACCGAAATGAAACGGTCGTTAACCGAAATGAAATAACTAGTCACCGAAATGAATTAACTTATACACCGAAATTAAAATCCACCGAAGCAGACATATACAGGTGTACCGCAATACTCATACAGGGTATTTATTAATCCCCTTATAATCCCGAATATGATAGATAGCATTATCATGCATGCATACGACCTCATGGGTGAGTAAGACGTGAGTAAGGTAACCGGTCCGGTAACAACACAATTATCTGACCCTACCCTACTGTCAACTTCACCTGCACGCACTGGTGGTTCGTACGAATAGCTTGCGGCAATAACCTTCCAGTCGTCGTCATGTTGCTGCTGAATAACAGACGAGGCTCTGACAACCGAGCAATGGCAGTACACCATAGCCATACACCCAGCTGTGAAACCAATTGGAAGAGGCTTCAGTGACCTTTAGAATCTAAATCACTCCTTAAATTTTTACCTGGTGCAGAAGGCAAAAGAAAATCACTGCACTATTACTTATCCCAAGAAAATTATCATGAAATCACAATCAAAGATCTTAAGATGGCTATGCAAATCCGCTTAGCAACCGTACTGCGTCCGGGGCAACGGTGGAAAATTGGATACCAGCCATGACGTTGTGAGAGATCAGGTAACGCATGGAATAAAATACTACTTGTATCTTAATTAAGATGCGGCAAATCCAGAGGATAGCTACTTGAAATGTACTTAAATGTACTTGGCTCACTACAGCCCGGGGCTAAAGATCTTGGAAAAATAAATAACCAGATGTGAACTGAACATCTGCGGGCTTAGTGAAACTCATTGGAATGGAATGGTCATTTACCCACCGAGACACACGCCATCAACTTTTCTGGCAATGACAACATGACCCGAAATGGAGTTGCCGTCCTTCTTCCAAAACTCATAAGAAACACACATAACCAATCAGCAATCGAGTACTGAGCATCAAGCTCAAAGCGACGCCAGCACTGCAACGGAGGCTGACCTGGAGAGTTTTTATTCCGAACTGGAGAGCGCCATGAGCAAGGTCTATTTTTTCCTGTTTATTCTGCTTCATGGCGATCTGTGTATTCACAATAAGTCATTTCTTTGGCTGATCCTAGATCTGGATTTTACACATCTAAGAGAGCCAAACCTAGTTGTAAGATTTCTTTACAGCTTACACTCTTTTTGGCTATTAGATCTTTTAAGTAAAGTCGAAATGTCATGTCGTTTCAAACGGGCATGTTGTACACCTTTCTCTCCACTTAGGGTCTTAGCCAGTTCGTTCGCATGGGTAACAACCCTGTCTTGGTCTGTCTTTTTAGTGTACTGGGCTATTTCTTGCCGAACTGTGTTTATTTTCAGGTCTAAGTATGTATACTTGTTGCTAATGCACTGAGGGGATAAAGAGTATTGTCCGTAGTGCTTTGCTTTGAAATCTTTCTAGGATGTCTATATTAGCAAGGTCTCTAACAGATAAATGTCTGTGTAAATATTTATTTTTGTGTTTTATTTCCTGCATGATGTTGTTTTGTGTTTATAATCCCTGTCTTAAGTATTTGTTTTTTTTTCTTCTATTCTATAATTTATCATCACGTACATGTCTGTTTCTATCACTCCTTGACACTGTCATAATACCAGTGCTTTCGGGTCATTCTAAACATCACAAGAATGACCCAGAAGTTAATTTTGCTGAGACAGGGCCAATTGGCAGCACACTTCAATGCTAAAGATTGGGGCTGACTTCCACCGACTAAGATTGAGACTAGGTCAGTGCGATAAAAGAGGTGAACGCCTGATGCAATTTGCGGCCGACAAACAGCCTGTTCCAGAATCACCCTAGAAGACTTTATACCTGACGACAAGTATCTTAACCAAATTGACTTCATTCTAATTGGATCTCGATAGCGGATATCAGTCATAAATGCTCTCACTCTACTTGCGGCTGATTGCGGGTCAGACCACCAAACTCTTATCTCCAAAGTACGGCTAAAACTGAGAGCAGCCAGAAAGATTGAGAAATAAAAGAATCTAAATAGAGAATAACTCAAAGTTTATAGCAACACTCGAACAGAATTGGAGTCTATGGCTGTCCATAGACTCCAAACCTGTATGCAGAAATGAATATGGAGAACACTGATCAACTATGGGGCCAAGCCAAAATTATGGTAAGGAATAGTCAAAAAGTCTGAACCACTCGCGGATACCATCAAACGGCAACACTAGATGAGCGACACTACTTTAGCACTGATTGAGGATAGACAGATAGTGAAGGGTTTAGGAGCCGTTTGAGAACTAAACTGTTTAGTCTATCGGTCTGTAGTGTCTAGTCTAGGCACATCCCAACCAGCATGCAGACATGATCGTAACACACATCTTCAAACATTTGAAGAACGGAAAAGCCACAGCCACAGGTAGCAACGACACGACGTATCCCGGCGAGGCGGTGCATCTATCGAACGAGTCGCGGTGCAGGGTTAGGTCAAGCCAAGTGGTAAATTGCCAATGAGGTGGACGGACCAAGTCAGAGCAGCCGTGGATGACCGCTTGCACGTATGCATAAAGAAGGCAGCCACTAGCGAAGAATGCCGATGAATAGTAATGCAGGTCACTTCCACTTCCGCTGAAGGATTATGACGACCACGACCACCCTGCCAAGTTTACTGACTAAAAAGAGAAGATACGACCACGTAAAATTATTATAAAGTCTGAAAACCATCGTATATCTGAGAAATGTTGCGTTTTTATTTGTAGTTATGGAAAACGGCAATGCAACCCTAGACGCAGAGGGACTATATTCCATAACTTAAATGGTCAAAACCACTACACTATGTTGGTCTAGGCAGGTTGTTGGCCACTTTTTCATTCCATAACTTAAATGGTCAAAACCACTACACTATGTCGGTCTAGGCAGGTTGTCACTGGCCAGTTTTTCATAAAAAGAAACATATAATTCCCTTTCAATCAAGTAGTGGTTACAATAATAAAAGGTCGAAGTTAGTATCGCATAAAGTACATGCCTTAGAAACACATTAAAAAATACACTTAAGATTTTGAAATACCTGCAGCACCTGCTGGCCTGGATTTTCACCGAAATGAAATAATAATAAGTCGAAATGATAAAACAATCCACTGACATGAAACAATTATGCACCGAAATTCTCATCACTCACCGAAATGATTTTTTTTATCATTTCGGTTAGTTTTTTATCATTTCGGTTGACAGTTTAGGCCACCGAATCAACCGAAATGAAGACACCGAAATTAAAAACAAGAACATAAATTGGAATTAAAAGAAAACTATTTAATATAGATTGTTATGAATACTACTCAAATAAACGTAGTAGAAATAGCGTACTTACGAACAATCAATTAAATATACTAGCTCTTTGGAAGACGAATCATACCCATAAACGGAAATGAAAACAAAGTTGTCCCATGACCACCGAACAGCAATACTTATTTTTTTAGCGGGAACCGCAGGCCAGCTGCGCACTTTCTTCCACAACAAGCACTTAGGCGGCACTGGTACGCAAGTTTTAAGCGTATGAGGGGGGAGCTAGAGTTGTTCTATGCAAAAATATGCCTTATAAACTTTAGGTCACCGAAATGAATAGACTTTCTTGGACACATGCGTTTACTCATACCAGTTACTAAACTGGGTAGATATAATTATAAAATTACTTTGTGATAATACCCTCACTATTCAAGATTAAAATAAAAGTAACCACACATCCAAATAATCAATAGTTTTTGCTGTACGAGGGAAATTACACTGAAAAAAGTGTTCTGGACAGCTACCGAAATGATAAAATTGGGGCTTAACTATTATTTTTACCTAACTAACTGCAGTCTAAATAAAACAATATTTAATGCCTCTTATAGGCAACGACCTCTTCTACATAGAAAAAAATATTAGAACTGTAATGCAACGTTTTACACTACCGATTTCATCCGTGCCGCGTCAATTTTTCAAATGGGAAATCCACCCAAATACAATGACGTATAATTCATGAAATGTTAAATAAAACAATCGCTAATATTTGGCACTGTTTTTGGTATATACTTCTAATGTCTCCATAAAACTTTGGTTCCTAAGTCCAAGTTATCGTAACAAAATAGAGAGACTTCACAGAAATTAAGCTTAGTACTACGCGCGTTCGAACAATACACACACACACATACATAGTTCTCAGCGACTAACGACACTGCGACACGCATTCGAACTCATTCGAGATTCGTCTGAGATTTCAGTTATTCCGTGTCTATGTGTGCGTTGCTCAAGAGCGCGCAGTTCTAAGCTTAACTTCTGTTCTGTAGTCTCTCTATTTGTGATATCGTGTCCATACAATACCAACGTCCCAACTTACCCAACAAAAAACTAGAATGTTTATCTAACAATAAATAAGCTGCTGAAAGGTGGTGCGCTCGCGCCGCCGCCGGCCGTCTTGTTTGTTTTGTGCCCCTTGCGTCAGGTGAGAAATGTATAATGACATACATCTCTGAAGGTAACGGTCTTCAATTTAAAATCTGAACTTTTTAAATTATGGCAATTTATAAAGTGATATATTTTCTTTACTTTCTTTTGTTTGCACTTATCATTTTAAATCTTGGTTAAAACTCATCGTTGCGTCAGGTGAGAAATGTATAATGACGTCAACTTCTGAAGGTGACGGTCTTCAATTGAAATATGGAACATTATTTAAATTTCGTTATGATTTTGGCATTTCATAAAGAGGTACATTTTCTTCGCTTTCGTTTGTTTTCATTTTCCACTTGTGTCAATGATGGTTGGGACTATTATTTTTTTCGTAATTAGACTAACTATGTATTAAGTCATTTCAAAACGTGATTATGGTTCAGTAAGTCTTTGGCGACAAGTGTTTTGCTTAAGTGTGAAAATGGTCAATAAAACAAAGCCTTTTTACTACAGTATTTGTTTTCGTGTATTAGAATTTTTCACTTTTTCAATTTCAACACTATTGACAAGCTCTACTGGTTCCAGATAAATTTCAATTAAATTACTTGATAGGGTATTCGAATAAAATCTGCTTCATTTTTTATTAATCTGGAAGATATTTCTGGAGCTGTGAAACAGAACCTGATTAAACTTGGATAAAATTTGGTTGAAAATAATTAATTTAAAACTGTAGTTTGCTACCTAAAAAATTTAAGTTTAAGATTTATCATAATTTTAAAATTGATAAAGATTTAAATGCATCTACGCGACAAGTAGATACCCAACAGCCATAAAAATCAACAGAAATAACAAAACCCATCAATAAAAATCAAAATAACAGACGTTGTCTACTTAAGACGAAAGCAGTCACTAATGAGCGGCATTGAATCTGATAAAACAACCTTTTTATTTACACTTTACTTCAGCTTTATATTATAGAATATAAAGGTTATTTTGCTTTAACTTTTGTTTAGTGGCAAGTAGTGTCAATAAAGATTAAGTAGGTATACAAAGAGTCAGGTTGTGATAGACGGACAGACAGATATCCCGGTGACATATGATTGACAGGGGCCGCGAGAAAAAAAACGCGACGCCTCTTGAAGACCTTAAGACGTTTCTTGGTCTTATTGGATGAAATCGGTTTGGCGAGACTTTATTTTAAAATGTCTTTGGTGACACTTAAAGATTGATGTAAAAAAATTGTAATTAATAATTATTTCTGAACTCATAAAATTCATAACATTGCTCTGGCTGGTTTACATTATCTTAGTTGTTAGTAGAGTGCTTTAGAAGAGTGAATTAGTAGAAACGTGTAAACGTAAACGACCGTATTAGTGACTAAAGCGAGTAACGTTCTGGGGCCCTACCGGCTAACTTTTCGAACTTCGGCGGGTCTGCCGAGCTTCAACATAAAACAGATAAATTGAAGTAAGGAGTTTCGTATTGTACTATTCGCCGAAGTTATTTAGAAGATATCGATGTTCGTGTGACATCATGAATTGGGGTTCGCCATTTTGGCCCGATTGGGTCTCGATTTATCTGTTTTAATTTGAAGCCCGGCAGGCTTTCCGAAGCTTTCCGTTAGCCGGTACGGCCGCTGGTTGGCTTTCAACTTGAATCAAAATTATTTTTGTTTCGAGTAACACCCCCTGTGCGCCCGCTCATGCCTCACGCGACACTCCTCCCTACTGGAAGCATGTATACCGACATTAAGTACCGTATTAGTAGAGTGATTTAGTCAAATGTCACTCCACTGGAATAAGTGTAAATGCACAGACTCACTTGACAGCACAGAGCATACAACGAGCGAGCAAAATAGAGATTACTACTCATGGGCCGGTTTACTTTATCTTAGTTGTTAGTAGAGTGCTTTAGTAGAGTGCGAGTCCCTACGTATCATGCACTCGCGTTGGAGTACGACTCGCACTCTACTAACAACTAAGATAATGTAAACCGGCCTAGTAGTAATCACTATTTTGCTCGCATTACTTTGACTGCGTTTATTTTTTAGTATAGAAGTGTATGTCTGATGAAAATGTATACTAAAAGCAAATAATATTTTACTTTAAATTATGTAGCTATTAATAAATTCAGTTGTACTAAAATCGTCATTGCCCGACATTAGTAGCCCCCTTATTTTTTCTTACTAATAAAATATTTCAAAGCAAAACTGAATTCGCTTTTGTTTCAATCAAAATATCTTCTTAAAAACACAAAAATGTTGAAATCGCATCCAATCGTTTACTTTTATTGCGCATAAACATTTCACCAAATTATCATTTTCTATAGCAAACTACTTTGACGTGGCGTTAATTCCGCCGAAGTGACAACCTTCGTGGACGCACGGTGATTGATTGGTAGAAGCAAAACCACATAATAGTAAAGTGACAGAAGAGCCACACGGAACAAGTCCAGGTTTTTGACATAACAAAGACATTTTATACAGATAATCTCAGGCCAACCCGGCCTATAATCAGTTCCTACTGTAGCAGTTACCGACCTACCAACTTTTTTTGTGAACTAACGGCGGCTGTCTGCTGTCCAAAATAAAATAAATTAATAAAAATAAAAATCTATGGTTGGAATCGTAGTTCCATTTCCCACTTTGCAAATAAGTTAGTCGGTCTGTACCAAGGAGTTCGTGTACGTAGCACAACAAAACAAATAATCAAGGCAGTGTTTTCGACCACGGCCAGACAGGCGCTTCTGTCTAGATTACATAGACTATATTTTTGTTGTTTGCCAACTGGCCAGGGCTGTCAGTCAGCGATCGGTCGTCGGGTTTGCACTGCGGCAAGTGAAGATTTGGCAGCGGATGTGTACAGATGGAGAAAACTATGTTTGTCAATTTTTCTTAGCGTCAAATGACTATTAACATTTTTCCAATTATTTAATTATGTGTTGCAGAAACTGCTGCCAACATACATTTTTTAGCTGATTGAAAATTTGAAATAATTACAAATTCAATATCTTTTCATATTTTCAAATAAGATGTTTCGCTAAGTAGGTACACAAAATTATACGAATCTAAAGATATTTTTTTCCATATTTTGATGAGCATTAAATGAACGTTGATTTTATTTGAAATGATCTAATTCAGCTTTTATGAAAGCGAAAGAGCCAAGCATAATGATTAACTTTAGTTCGCTAGAACAACTAATCTATGACAGTTATAGTAAAGCGGCTTGTGACATTTAGCATCGTCGCGTCGAGTAGGTCAGCACCGCTTATTTCGGTGAGGTGTCGTTAGCGACTGTACCTGGCAATTACTGCGGGGCCGTACGTCATCGCGCGCGTGTGGTCCGCTTCCCTGAACGCGCCAGCCCTAGACAAACACGTTCCTTTTTTAAATTATTCTTTTTAATCGAACATTTTAGTGGACAGTTTAAGTGATTGAAGAGAAAAGAGGTAGAATTGAATTTTCGAAACTTTTTAAATGTTTGCATAAATGACAATCGGCATTCTAAATTTGAATATTGGCCAATGTTTGTTATCTTTGCATCAATGAAAATGTTACGAATAAAATTAATTAGTTAGTAAGTTGCTAAACGTTATCAATATCATAATAGCTAATGTTCGCTTCCGCAAAATAATTGGCAAGTTATAAGCTTGTTATAAGTTTAACATGTAATATATATGCGTAGAATTGCTATAATAGCAATAAAAAGGCAAATTAACATGTTTAAATTGCGTCACGTGTGTGGTGTATAAGACCTCCCATGAAGAGATAATCTTTATTAAATATTTTTCTGAAATTTCAGCTTACCTACTTACAAATATAAGGTAGCTGAGAATATAAATTTTTATTCAGTTATGAATAATAAAAAAAAACTAAAGTTTTTTATTCATTAGAAAAACTGGTCAGATGTTATCTAAGGGCATATTTATTCTTCATATTTTATTTCATACAGTGTCGGAAAATTTAAAAGTGTCATGCGAAATGACACTACTTTTCACCACAGCATACAAAAAAAACAGTATTAAATTATTAGGGTCGTTATATTTCTAACAAAATATTATCTTATATTGCAATTCGAATATCGCAAACGTAAAAACCAGGTGAAACAATGCATACACATAATAATTACCTTAACAAGTGTAAATAGTAAGACTTAGTAACTCATTCATAAAATATGTTATCTTTGAAAACACATACAACAGTACTATCATTACCCGTTGGTCGATTTTCTAAGCCGGAAAACGGGCTTATTATAAGTGCAATCATGGCGTAATAATCATAACGCGATAAATGTAATTTATTGTACGATAATTTGATTAAACTGATCAATTGTTTATCACCACTTCCTGAGTATCAATATTCAATTATGATAAGTACTTTATTATGTATGTGACAAGATAGCTTTATGCATTCAACGAAGACGACTATCTAATAAAATAATGCTTTCTATTAAAATTTGATAAATCGTTTATTAGTTTTAGTTATAAGAACAACGACTATTCACTTTATCATTTCCATCTATAAAATAACATGTCTCTATCTGTACGGTATGCTGGAAAACTTTTAAGTATTTTTAAGAAGGCATAATTATATAACTGAAAATCCCCGACACGATAAGATTTCAAAGCTAAACAAGTACATCGCAATTGTTTCCAATAACGTAAAAACAAACGACAATAGCACATCGAAAATCGAAAAAGGAACCTCGCACCCGCCATCAATCAGCATTTTGACGAGATATTGTTTCGGCGATCGGACGATGGCATCAATAATAAAGGAGTCGAATCGAATTAACGGTCAGCCGCACACAAAGCCGGCCAATCAGCGGAACGATTCTTCCCGGCCGCGCCGGCTCACGTATTTACGTCACATTTCTTCGATTTCGCGGCACGTTCGAGACGTAATAAGCGGCCGGCGAAGTCCGTCAGGGTGGGGGAGGGTCGTTCGACTTAATGAAGTTTTCTCGGCGATTCCCACCGGTCGTCACATGCGGACGGAGTTTGCGGCACATATTGCGACGCCACGCTCAGATATTGCCCGACTGAAATGTTTTAATAAGCGCATCTAGGACGCCTCTTATTAATGTGTATTGTTCACAGTTTTTGCGTTATTATCCTCTGTATTGGCGGTCGAGCCTTCTGTTTGCATTTGGTTTTATATTTCAGCATATTTCTGTTTTCTGTGTTTTGTTTTGATAATTGACATCTTATCACTAGAATAGAAACCGTCCGTATCGTATTGAAATCTACAAGTATTTGTATAATTAGTAAATATTATTTTATGAAAAGTCTGAAGACTGTTCATTATGCAGAAGTTACATAAACAATTGTAGTCACACTGAAATGTGTTTATCAATAAATTCATCCAAGTTAAGTAAACTAATTTAAAACTTAACTTTTCGTCTGTCAATCTGAAACGTTATCTTAAAGTGTAACTAAACAATTCCGTTAACAGTGCAACTTTTTTCCAAGCTCGTCGGCCAACTGTCGCCGCCGAGCTATTTATTCTAAACTGCGTGCAATTCAAACTCACGCGGGTGCCAGGGCCGCACTCGAATTGCCCGTCCAAATTAACAAACTTTCCGAGTCCGCCCCTGTCCGGCAAGTTCCCGCCACAAGTTTATTCGGTGACGTTATTTTTGACGTTATTGTGGTCGCTGACGTTATCTGCGCGAGTTTTACAGATCGTCGGCTAACGGCTAATACTGTGGGTTAGTTTTGTAGTGTAGTTTTCATCTGTCATTGCTTTTGATAACAAAGGGGTTTTTTTGTTCCGTTGATAGTGATGGTTTTTATCGGTTGTGAATTTTGACAGAGTAGCTCCGAGGCTCGTCGGTTCTTTATAGCTGTATTCAGTGTTGTCTAAACTTAAAACCAATAAAGTTATATTTATAGTTTGAAATATGATATTGAAATCTTATCTATTTCAAATTTCATCAAGTTTTAAATAACATAATTTGTTTCACTGTTAAACTTCTTGTTTAAAACGATGTCTATTATTCTATAGATAGTCTATGGTTTACTTACAAGTTACATTAACACAACATCATCAATATATTGAGGGTCAATTTCTTACACTTTACTATACGTAAGGAACTTAATCCAACACAACTTAACTCTGAACGTCTCTAAACCTCCCCAACCCGAGTGCATCAGTGACATTTCTCACATGTTTCTTCCATTGGGGGTCAATGGGGGGGTAAGGAGGCCCCCCAAGGCGCGGACGTCTCGCGTCAATCAGTTGTGGGACGTGCCCGGAATGCCCGGCCCGTCGGTGGACCGTTATGGCCCGTTTTTTATGATCGCATCGGATAAAGTTGCCGATTATTCGCCAGCGTTATCTTGGGACGAGTTGGTGTTGTCCTTTGGATTTGATCGGTTCTGACGTGATGGGCGTTATGGAAGATGGTGAAGTGTTAGAAAGGATTTGTGATTGAACTTATAAGGACAAATACTCAAACGATTCTCAAAGTTAAGGTTATATTATTTTTAAACTTTTGCTCCGCCCGCGACTTCGTTTGTCGGAAAATCCCTAGGGATCCTTTGGCTAGAATAAAAAGTAGCCTTTGTTTTAATCCAGGCTTTAGACTATCTTTGTGCCAAATTTCATACAAGAACGGTCCAGCCGTTTTTGCGTGATTGAGTCAATACCTAGTCAATAGTCAAAATTTCTTTATTCAAATAAACTTAATAATTAAGCACTTTTGCACTATTTTCCTACCACCCGTAGTGGTTAGAGTAACAAATATCCAAAAATCCAAACTTTCACATTTATAATATTGTAGGATAAGTTTTCAGATTGGACAGAATAATTACGAAACTGACAGCTTCCTTAAAATTAAGGAGGTCTAACTAAAGATTTTAGATGGATTTGGAATCGGAGTATTCGGACATTAGTTATTTTTTAAGGTTTGAAAGATGTAGCGCTTACTTGGGTATATATTAACTCAAACCTTAAGACCTTATTATTTAATAACACTTTTTTAGCTTTTTTGCACCCTCCTTACCCATTGTTGTTCTTTCAATATCTTTCTACTGTAATTTGTCTGGAAAAGATCGCTCTTAGCAGTAAAGTCCGTCATTGTAAGTACCTTTTTTAAAATTTTCTCACTAGATTAAGTTTGTACTAATATCCCTACAAATTGAAAGTTGATCTTTTGACTCTGTTGATAGCAAAGTTACTTAATTTAAATTAAATGAATATATTTTTTTTTAATATTAGACAACATCACATTGATTGCTCCGATTCCAAAGTAACTAAATCCCTTGTGTTATGGAAATCAGAGACAATGGTGGTATCACAAACACCCAGACTTGAGACAATTTAGAAAAGTTCATTTTCTTCATTGACCCAAACGGGGATTGAACCAGGGACCTCAAGAGACACTGACGCCTATTAAAACCGATGTGCAATCCACTTGACCACGAAAGCTATTATATTAAATTAAGTCTTTTTTTTCAAATCAATCGTAGATTCAACTATTTATTTTAATATAACTTCACTTATATTGAAGGCTATTAATTTTATTTGTCTTATCATTTGATCATCTAAATACTACAGATCATGACTCAATAAATCGATTCTGTCAGTTGCAAATGTCAGCAATGACGAGACTGAATAATTATCGCAAAAAAGTCAGTTTACTGACACTGTTGTTAGAAAATGACATATTGACAAATTAAGTTTTTTATTGTGTCATCAAAAGGTGAATTAAATTATGATAATAAAAACTTTAGCACAAAGTGTGAGCGAATGGTCCTAAAATAATCAACGAAATATTGTTGTTATCCTTATTTTGAAGTAAAGTCGATATAATTTTATTCTGAAAAAAAAACTACTTATCAAGCCGGTACCTCTAATTAAGGCCCCTATATACCTCAAGTGGTGCCCTCATTTTAATTAAATTTATTGCTCGCTAAGTACATAATGTATCGAAAAATTCACATGTACAATTTGAAGCTAAGGTTCTATAGTTTATTTACAAACAATAACCTCAGTAAAATTTTGTTCGTTGTTGTAGTAGTTCGCAAAAGTGCTAAAAATGGCCACTTTTAGCACTTTTCACTTCGAGATTTTCGATACATTATGTACTTAGCGAGCAATAAATTTAATTAAAATGAGGGCGCCACTTGAGGTATATAGGAGCCTTAATATAGGATTTAGGGAAAACTTCTAACCAAAAAAAGCAAGATGAGGTTTTTAACGAAAAAAAAAACAAAAGAAAATTAGTAAACATTAATAATTGCATTATTAAAATAGATACAAGACGACAGTCATTTATAATCAAGCTCGATCTACTATTTTAATAGCTTTCCGACATCGTAACCAAATACTCTTGAAATCGTACGAAATTCCTCAGTAAGAAAATCTGTTGGAGTGTTTGGCCCAACTTTTTCCTCGGTAACTTAATAAAGCTCACTCCGAACTTTTAAGCTCCTAAGTTATTGTTGCATAGTGTCCTGGACTGCGATAATTTCAGTATGTTTATTATAGAGCCTCGCTTTTGTAAAATAGTTACAATGAATTTTTGAAAGTAGAATTATAAAAGTACTTTTTGTAATGTTATCTACTCGATGTAGTAGGTACCCACTTAGGTTCGCGAACCTCCGCGCTGCGCAAACCTGGTTCAAACTGTTCCAGAACAGTGTACCATAGCAATTATATTTTAACTCTTTACGAGTGTGAACCGGGTTCGCATACGTCTTCGCACACGTACGTGCTATAGTAAACTGTTGCAGCACAGGATAAAAATCTTTTTGTTGTAGGTTCGCGTAGCGCGGATATTCCCGAAGCACCCTTAATTGTTACCTGAATTTTATTGTACAAAAAAGATAAATATTTAAATAAGTAAACAATTGAGTATGTGTGAGAGACTAAGGAAAACTTGATTTTTGCCTTTTCTAATTTAATTGTGCTTACTTAACTTTCTTATTTCAATTTCCTGAAAAAATCAATAAGACCTAGATAACCAAAAAATAATAACCTAAAAAGAATAGTCCCCTGAAATATAATAACTTCGTTATAAATACTCTGCTTAAGAAATTGTAACTTATTCTTTAAAAAAGCTAAACAATCTTCCTTAAGCCCGATTAAATGGACGTCAAATTGATTTAATCAAAAACTTTACAGGCGCGCCATAAAATGCCGACGTTAAAAATTACGTCAACCTTTTTCGAATCGGTTCGACCATGACAAAAAAAAAAGAAAAAAAAATCCGCGTAAGTTGATCAGAGATCACTCGAAACCGACGTTGGAGTGAGCAGATGAATGAATGGCTGAGTGAATGAGTGAGCGAATGAGCTCTGGAGGGCGCGGGACACCAGTTGATCAGCCATGATGCGCCGTGTCTGTCAAAGTCACTGGCGCGATAAGGGAGGAAGAGGCTTTATATCATGTTTGTTCAATTAATTTGCTTTTAGGAGCGGTCGGTTGCTAATAAATTTTAACATGTATGTAATTTAAGGTACCTTGTTATTTTTATTACTTAAGGGGCGAGCTTGAGTGTTTGTTTATGCGGTGCGAAACTTTTTATTTTTTGAATGTTAGTGTGAGAAAGTTTTTATTAACGATATATTGACTTATTTCCTTGACAACTTTGCTATATCACACTACACGCGGGGCACGTAGTTAATCGATCCCATCATTATAATAGTGATAAGTTATATTTTTTATTATCATTAATGATATAGAGTATTTTAATTAACAAAAACCCTGGTTTGGGCGGAATTAGTTTATTTCTCTAGAGTAGACATGCCACTTTGGTGTAAAGCTTAGAAAAATCAAAACAATCAAATGTTTAATTGCCAAGCATATATCAATAGCGAATACTACATAAAAAGGAAGAGTGTGTTCATTCGAACATTATAACGGGCTAAATTCGAATGGCTGACAAAGTTTACTACCAATAAATTGTGTAAGAATCCAAACATGTGTCACTGGGTCGTACTGTTTTAGTCAGCTTTGTTAGCAATAATAATATAGAATATTCTGCTCGCAAAATGCCAAAAATATTTATAATCTAAACACATGCGGGTACTAAGTGATATATTTGATAGTTGCAACATTAACAGTAAAAAGAAACGCGCTGAAATAACTGCTAAACCAACATGAAGGATTTTTTTAAGTAAACCATATTACCTACTACTTACACCTACTATTATATACCTACACGTATTAATTAGGGTTCCGTACCAAAATGGTAAAAAGGAACCCTTATGGTGCGACTTCAGTCTGTCTGTTTTGTCTGTCTCTTAGATGACGTTTGCCCAACTATTTTGCAAATAAGAGAGAAATAAAAATATTTATATTTTTTTGCAACATGGACTGAAAGGGGGTCTTAAAAATTCGAAGTGAGGCTACTAGGCCATTTGAGGTATCATGTGAAAGAGCGTTATTATTGCACATTCTCAAAAATTTTTTTTAGGCCGCATAGTTTTCTACTTTTGATGATTTTTTTTTTAAAAATGACCTCCGCCCCCTCCCCCTTATCTCCAAAGTTTGCATAGAGAAAAATCTGCAATTATTATTTTTTGTTTTAAGAGCCAAATGCACATCAACATATACCTAAATCAAAAGCCATATCCACTTGCGTTTCCCACCGGAGCCGACTCCACACTAGCGCGCCTCGTGATTTATTCGCCAGTGCCGGCGCGAAAACGTACCCGTGACGTCACACTTTTTGTTTTTCCCGCGCTTTTTCGCTTTTTATTGATGGCGGACAAAAAGTCGGCCCGAGCGGGCTAAGCGCGCGTCAGAATTCGTGAATGATTTTTCGCCCCATGTAGACTCATCCCGTTTTATTCCCATTTGTCAACCGAGCGGGAAAGATGCATGCGGGCTTGTTGTACCCCCTTTTTGGGCTTTTTAGGCTTTTACGCGGATCCATTGACACGTGAAAGTGTGTTAGCGTCGGTCGAGTTTATAAATCTACCGGCCGCTTGTTGGTTTTGGGCGGTTTTAATTTTTTTCTTTCCTCCATTCATAGTGGATTAATGGGCGGGTGAGTTAGTTCGCTGTATAGTGGCTTGGTTTCTGATATGCAATTCAAGACTCTTTAGAGTCCTTAAAAATGTTCTTACTTCGATATATTTACTAATTTAGCGCTATGATTACGATAATTTATGACACCACTTAAACTGCAAGCCACTGCAAGAGCCCGCCGTCGCGTCGTCGGTGGCACCTTTTTGTATGCAATTCCATACAATTTCTAAAACTTACAATAGTTTATTTTTTAAGAGTAATAATTGTATGTATTGTTTATATTAACAAGCTTATTACAGTAAGATAGTAGAATACAGCCTACCGAAAAAGTAGTTACGTAGTTCTCAGAAACACCTTTCTGAAATGATGATGACTTTTTAAGCTACTAACTACATATTTATTTCCAATGAATAAAACATATATTGTTAAATCAAACTATTATTATATCAACATATATATTTATTAAATCCACATTGCGCACATCAACAATACAAAACTGCTCCGCCAGTCGTGCACAACGCGTGATTGAAGCGGGCCGCAAAAATGTCGGCCAACGGGCCAGCGGCGCCAAACCGCGGCCGCCAATTTATATTTCACTATTATACCCGGCATCCGGGCCGGATTTACGATTTCATTATGCCCGCTTGTAAAACTCGCCGCGAATTCGGGAGTTGAAAAAATTTGGATCGGACTGTAATGAGAGCGGCTGTAAGATTTTACGAACTTTCAGTTACATTGATACTTATAAATAATTCCGGACCAATCATTCAGTCCAATACTAAGCAGAGCTTATAAAATAATTTATCATTATGTTATAAAGAAAACAAAACATAGCAAAGTGAATTTTCATACTTAAGTTCTCAGGGTTCAACATATAAAAATTGTTGTGGAAAAAATCTGCAGATTTTTTTCGTGAAAATAGAAAATCTGCAGATTTTTTTCGTGCTCCACTAAGCGGCTCTGATTTATCTGTCACTGCAGTGCAGGAAATTAGAATCTTTTAAATACTAATGATGTTTTAAATGTAAGAGTCTAACTAATACATTTACAATCCACTATTACATGCCTTGCTTTTTTCACAAACAATTTAGAGTATTAGAAATAAAACACTTTTTACGGATTACAGCGCGTATATTATTAATGCAGGTGTTGTTTTGGAATTATTTAGTTTGTATTTATTGGTTTTTTAGAATTCCCGACGTTTCGACACCTTTCCAGGGGCCGTGGTCACGAGATTTAGAGTATTCTCCATAAGAGTTTTAGTGCATCAACTATACAATAGCAATAACCTCATGTACTTTTAACGTATTCTTGTAACCCGAGGATTTTTAATGCCAACTTTTTCAATTTAATGTAATCGAATGAATACAAAACAGAATGCAGTAAACACAGCCCACCTCCGCCCCTTAAAACATAAATAATCATTACTAAACGCATTCAGACACAATTACATACAAGGGGAAGGCTCGTTAAAAATCATATCTGCGTGGAGCAGACGAGCGAATTTCAGATGAGAATATTTTTGTTCATCACTACATTATATACATTTAGTTTACTTAATATTATTATTTAGTCTGTAACTTGCGACATAAAAGAGCATACTTATATAATAGAAAAAGGTAATTAAGTTACGAAATTAAAATAAACGTAAACATGGAATCAAGCACCTAACTTTGGTGTTTCTTGAATTTGACTTGTTCTTTCTTGAGAAGCATAAATGCAATGTCAAAAGTAAAGCAAAAAGTTGTTCGGAAGTGGCAACGCCTGAAAGTGGTGTGAAATCTTCACCAATTAAGTTGCTTCAATTTGTATGCGCGTAATAGTTTTCTATGTACTAGAGTGCCGTTATAATTATTCTAAGCGTACTAGCAACATTAAGCTGTTTTACTTATAAACTTAAACTTTTCTAAAACATACAAATTTCCATACAAAAGCACACAACATGTATCTAGCAAGCTCGTCAATCGTATACTATCACCCCCTCCCGTTGACGCGGTTAATAATAGGGCTCCTTACCCTCCTTATCTGCAGTATTAAACCATAAAACATTATAATTTACAGCGTTGTGTCGCTCGCTTGTGATGCCGCATGCGGCTCTCAAACTTTTAGGATGAGCTTTCGTAGCTTGTATTTTTTACAAAACCAGCCCCCGTATTATAACCTCTTTAAACTTGACAGTTTTCGGAATGGCTATCAATGCGTCTTTTTCATTTGCTACGCAGCGAAAAAAAAATGTAACTATAGCAATTCATAAACTTGTCAGTTTTCTGAATGTCAATCAATCCGTCTCTTTTATTTGAAAAGAGAGAGATTGCCATTCAGAAAACTGACAAGTTTTAAGAGGTTGGTAATTTTACGTAGAAATGATTTCATTTAAAGCCATTTAAAGTCTTATGTCTTTTTCTATACGGGGAAGCGATAATTAGAGACTGAATACATAATAATACAAGTAGATATAAGTATGTTTCATCCAAGAAAATAATCATACCTCTATAATTAGTTCAGTTAGTTTCAGCATTTTACGATTTAAAAACGTATGTACCTACCTAAGTAGGTACTTAAACCAAGATTTTAGGCATAATTTTAGTATTCATACGTAGGTAATACAAGTGGAAAATATTTAAAAAGTTACGATGTGACTACAATTAAAGCAAAGTAATTGAAAATCCCTAACACGCATTAACATTCTAGCAAAAACCTTGCAGTGACGTTAAAATTGACAACGTTAACCGCCAGGGTTAATCGCAGCAAAGATTGAAAACCGTCGGTGGGCAGATACTTAAAAATAACGAGATCCTAGCAAATATTGTAATAACCCCTCGGCCGTTGCGACCGCCGTGTGTCATCACCATTGCTGCGCTAACTCAGCAGGTTTCAAACCCATACTTGTAAAACATTCAATGTATATGCTACGTAGAATTTTGTACCCTGGCTTTATTCTTGAAATTTCAGCGTCCTAAATATGTTATGCCTATTTATGTGTGTTAATAGGCCTTTTAACGTTTATTGTCGTGTGGGCCCAAGAATTGGTGTTTTGTTGTATTAACGACGGATCTCGCTTTTTGGATTACATTTTGTTGCGTTATGTAATGGTTATGAGTTGTTAGTTTGTACGATCTTTGTTTGTCCGTATAATCCGGTTGTTAATAAATATTTGTTAGCCTAATTCGGAAAATTTGATACTTATAGGGCCGGTGTTCCTCATATTGTGCGTATTAGTAGTATACAAGGTGTCACAAAAATACCCCTAATGCCGAATATGGTATAAAGGGACCATCAAACTGAACAACTTTTAGTATGGGACCAACTCTGAAATCGCGAAAAGAAAATCAGCTGTTTCATACATTTTGATATTTTCGATTTTAATTTTTGTATGAAACAGCTGATTTTTTTTTCGCGATTTCAGAGTTGGTCCCATAGTAAAAGTTGTTCAGTTTGATGGTCCCTATATACCATATTCGGCATTAGGGGTATTTTTGTAACACCTTGTATAGTATTTAAATTAAGAAGGACGTGTAAAGTACATTAATGTTACAATATTTTCATTAAAACCATTATCTGAGTAAATGTATTAAAAATCATGATAGTCGAATTTGAGTCAAAGTCTTTCAATTTCTCTTTCATGTAAATGTAGAAAATTAATGTTACAATGCAAATTATTTACTGCCGATAGCTCTTCAGTAGTTACTACAGTGCAGATATTTATAGACCAAATCGCACACAAAAGTCAACATAGTGATAACTAAAAATCGTTGGTAGTTTTAAGATACAGCGTTTCAAAGATTAAAAAAAAAACCGGTCAAGAGCGAGTGGGACTTGCGCACCGAGGGTTCCGTCTTTACATTAACTTCACAGAATAATTTCAGATTTCTATGCAAACTTCGGAGAGGGGGAGGGGGGGACGTTTTGGTACGGAACCCAAAAAACATAGTTCCTGACTGTGAAAATATTTACGGCCTGATTGTAATATCGTCAGAAAGCTACATTTGTGTACTTTGGATATTAGGATTTACAAGCTCCTTATAAAACCATTATGTTGCTTCGCCTATTTTATTAGTAGTAGAACAATCAAAACAGTAATATCTTAAAATAACATTCACTTTATTTATACGTTAACAGGAAATACAGTATCAAGTCAAAGTTAATACGCTCACATTATAAATAATTTTCCAATTTGGTGTGTTAATCCGAAATGTGACACAAACTGACGTCGTGGTAGCCTCTGTTACAGGCAAGACAATCTTTAAACGTAATACAAACGACTTAGAATTATGAATGTTTTATCAGTTAGTAGAGAAAAAATGCTGATTCCGAATACATAAATAACAAAAAAAAACTTTGAGTTATGATTATGTTGATTGTCATATGCGAAATGTCTATGGTCTCTAGCATTACAGAGTTACTTACTACCCTTTCACAAAACCTTAGCTCCATAGCACTTTATTATTTGTTCCCGAGTCCAATAAAAAGGTGAATAGACATAATCCTCTTGTAGCGCACAATCGCGGCTAATATGCGCGTATCTCTCGGATTGCAACCACGTGGGATGCGCGGGGGCCTTAACTCGTGTGCTTTATGAAGCTTGTATCAATATTGAAAGACGTGCGTCGCAAGTGACGGACGGGTGGGGAATGATGACGTGGATTGTCAACCACACCACTGGACTACACCACTTGGTTGTCATTTACAATTTTTTTAGGTAACCACACTACCGTAGTAAAGTTCTAACACTGTACTTGCATTTATCGATATCTATTAATTGTCATTTGTAGGGTTACCTAAAATAGTAAACGACACTCAAGTGGTGTGGTTAATAATACACGAATGATGATTTCGATGTCACTTCTACATGGCAATCAAATCAATATAACATTGTAAGCATGACAGAATGAAACTGATGGATAGCTAGCAAGCAATTGATTTTAAACGTACTACTCGTAAGCGCGTTGCCTTACACTTACGTTATTTTAATCGTAGATAGGTAGGTAAGTACTATATATTTATAAAAATATAATAGGAATATAGCAAGTTATCGTTCTTAATAAAATTATAAAATTCATAAAAAATACTTCCTTTAAAACCATTCGTAATGTAAATATAGTTTAAAGAGGGAGATGGTTCTAACTTTTTTTTTGTATACATATTTTTCTTACTATTTTTTTTATCATGGCCATTAGTAAACGTGACAATTTGTCACATGTTATGACAATTTTACATCCATAGCGTCAAGCAATCTGAAAATATAATAAACTACTCATAGCTACAACGCAATGAAAACCAAATTGTCATGATAATTGACAAATTGTCATGATAATTGACAAATTGTCACGTTATTAAATAGGGCTCAGGTCTCACAGCACGGTTAAAGAATCAGCAGCCAAAAGCACAAAGCTTATCACTTGCGCCACACAGGGTTTTTATCGGGCAGTGCGTTTGCAGAGATTACTGGCCTTCCATCCCAATAGTGTTGCCGCTAATCCACTAACTACGCCGCCATTGTTTTTGTCAATTTACCTTTCCAAAGGTACCACTGATAACTAACACAAACGCGAGAAAACAAATGAAAGATAAATCGCAAGGTTTTACGTAGCAAACATTTTGACTCGTTTTAAGTTTGCTTGTTTAATCTTGAAATGTGCTAGTTAGGTTAGTCTTAATGATATCGTTAGTTATCTACTCAAGATTTTATTAGTTAAGATTTAAACTTGCGTTAGGTAAGTACTTGTGGAATTGTTTACTGAATTACTCGTTGATTTCGAGTTTCAAGATTTCAATTTGAAAGACGATGAAAAATAAAGGCGATGTTTAGATTTTAACAAAGTTTATATAAATACGCTTATATTGTAGCTTTTAAATATAACGAACAAAAAAATATCTTAGCAAAAGTTAGAGAAACGATAGACACTAAAGTAATAACTTGTATAGTGAAAAATAAGAATTCACTCGCTTTTCAACAAAAGCAAAGAATATTGAAACATAATTTGCCAACAGATGCACTCCAATCAATGATATCCCGCAAAGCTTATAATCTTGAAGCAAACAAAAAACGTCGCACGCAGTGAAATATTTAACCATAGATACATCCCAACCCTATCCCTAGATACGGAGCATAGACAAGTGTTACGAGTATCAGCCAGGTATCATTATGCGGGCATACTTAGCCGGAAGGGTGGAGGGGGGAGGCAATTTAATTCTGTCCACGTTCTAATAATGACCGTCATAATTCGTTCAAAGTGTCCGGTCTGGGACATTTCCCCCTTCTCGTTGATTCCTTTGCATTTCCCCCCACTTAATTCCATTTTCATGCCACCTTGCACACATTCGCGCTTCATCTGTGGAGCGAGCGTGTTGTCTTGTAATCGAGACTTGTAAGTAAATTATGTTCACTCAACTGATTGAACGTAAAAATAGATTGTTATTATCGTCGTATGTATTGTGTGTTATTTTTATTTGTGTGATTTTATTTTTTACTTTGACGTAAAGTAAATGTAAGATGTACAAATTGTACAATTCGCTATGAACGATAAGTTTGCCGTTTGAATTTGAAAAGTTTCGCCTGAAAATGTACAAATTTGATAAAACTACGTCGTAAAATTAGGCAGGCTGGAAGATTCTAGATTCGAATAAAATAAAAACTACCTACATAAGTGCTACTTGCTATTGTATAATATAAACATTTTCATCACATTTTTACCTCTCCCTATTTTTTTGAACTCTTTCGATTTTTACGTCATATTCTAGCAGACTAAACACTACTATATTAAAATTAATTTGCTTGTAATATTTTTATTATACACTCCTTCAAAATGTCAATTTTCATCTCATTCAACATAGGCATATCATATTTCCCGAACCATTACAAGCAAACACACTCGTTCATATATTCAAGACCATAACCTTAATTAAGTAATCCTTATTTATCACTTTACATACAACAGTAACCGTATTTCTCCGCATGCTAAATTTTAGGGCCGCAGTCGCGCAACGTGCGCAGGCCCTTATCAACACATGGACGCCATATTAAGTTTGATTTATTCGTCTTTATATCGTAAATGGATTAAGGGTCGGTTGGGCCCCTTTGTGCGTTGTGTCACTTTGAAGGGTTAAGCATTAACATGTTTTTAATGGTTTTTGTTTTCTTTCAGGTAAGCTCGAGATGCTGGCGTTGGGGTAAATTAGTATTTCTAAGTTGTCATTGTATTGTGGTGGTCTAGCTGCTCTGCAATTAATAAAACGAAGTGGTTTTTTTTTGCCCTTTTTCAATACCCTGTCTTCTTCAAAAGTTTGATTAATTTCATTTTAAAAACACTTTTAGTAATGCTTCTAGTTTCTATTTCACACTAGCGGACCCGACAGACGTCTTCCTATTTTAACTAAAGCATCTGTTTTAAACGATATTATTTTTTTACATCCTCTTTGGCGCTATTTGCAGCACGCATTCTCTCAATGTTAAGCGCTAAGGTTACATCAGAAATAATTTAATATGGTGGTTAAGTATACTTACATTTTATAATTTTCCGCGCAATTTTCTTATGTTTTTTTCATAAGAACCTTCTCCTGACAATAACAAACACAACAAAAAGAGAATTAGCGAAATCGGTCCAGCCGTTCTCGCGTGATGCCGTGACATAGGGAAATAAGGGTTCATTTTTATAATATAGATAGATATAATAAATATTAAACCTAGTGCATAAAGCACGATTACTCTACAGCTATTTATAGAGTAAAATTAAATTCAAAAAATGTAGGTGCTCTTTAAACAGGAAGACAATTGGTTTGTAAAATTTATAACTTTTACAATTGGCTTAATTGTAAAACAAAAGAACTACCAAATTAATTAACATTATTTGCGCCACACAAAACAAAAACCTTATTGACAAGGTTCTAATTCAATGCGCGTCCGAAGCCTCGAAATAACACGTACGACCATGTCACATTAAGCGGGGCAAGAGAAAAAATTAACATTTAAACCTAAGGAGGAATCGTTTGCATAATGAATGCGCTGATATTGGACAGTGTGCGTCCGCCCTTATAAGGTCGAATAAAAAACTAATTAACATTTGCGCCGGGCCTAAGCAATTTAGTTCCTAATGAGGCGGCGTTAAGAGTTAACGCTCTTGTTAAATAACGTTTGTTTTGTAATTACAGCTTACTCTGTAAATGTTTATTTTAGTTGGGAAGTTATCGAAAATACGACTATCAAAATTCGATAAAGAAAATCTGCACTTCTTACATTTTCTAACGTTTTCACCAATTTTAGAAAAGCCCAAAGAAGCTCATACCAATCCAACATTTGTTTTATTATCAATTTTACAGTCCAACATTATCTTTATTAATTCAATTCCAAAGATGAATTGAATGCTTTTATATATGTTATTAAATAGGCCTAATTCTTTAAATACTTATGAGAACTTAATTACCTATTATCCTTATGTAATATTTTATTTATGTAATTATGTAATATTTATATTGTATGCATGTAAATATTAGTTTTCTTTGTTTGTGCCGCATTCGTGTCTATCTGTTTACTGTTGGTTGACCGGTAGAGAATCCTTTTAGTATTAAGTCCGCCATTTGTACCTTACTTTGTGTATATGTACAATAAAGATTTATAAATAAATAAATATCCTACCATAAGTTGCGCACACAAAACGTTTATTTGCCACGAAGTTAGCTCTTTACAATATCGATACTGCATGCAACATTCACTCACCCCAAATGCATTCAAAACATGCACCAAATCTGCCCGATCCTACTCCCCAATCAGGCGAAAGACGTAAAAATGCCCCCTTAACTTGCCCCCTCGACGCAGGGTGCACGTTAAAATCAATTATGCTTGCGATTGTTTCGTTAGTGGAAGAGGTTTTTTGCCCCCCCACCCCCCACCTCTTTGTATTCCACCGATGGACTGTCGCGTTTGGATTTCTTTGATGAGCTGTAGTCGTGTGCAGGAGGTTCGGAGCTCATTTGTTTCGAATTCAGAACGTGTGCAATTTGAATTAAGAACGGTGCGGTTTTGATTTTTTAAAATGGGAAAGAGGTTTAGTGAAAAGTTTCATTCAATAACGATGTGTGTATTTTATGGCGCGTCTCCTGCACGTGTTTTTTCGAAACATTACACAAAAAACATGAAACAAAAACATTTGTTTTCATACACAAGCCGTCTCCTGCAGGAAAATAAACATGTAACAAAAACATTTGTTTTCATACACAAACTGTCTCCTAAAAATAATAATGCAAACCAAATAACGGGTATCTCCCGAATTAAGTTTAAAAAATAAAGCACAGTCTCTTTATTCCACTCCATCAAAATAAATATGTTTTAGCAAGCTGGACTAGCACTTTTAGGTTAGCAAAATTTGTCACAGATTATAGAAAGGTTGTGTGCGTTCGGTAGTTGTCAAGAAATGAAACATACCCTTCCCCTCTCCCCCGTGCGGGTAATGTTTTCCGTCGGTCGCGGAAAACAAAAACATTGTGTATGCATACAAAAATGTGTATAGCCACGCCCCAATGTTTTGATGTTTTTGTGTAATGTTTCGAAAAAACAGTCGCAGGAGACGCGACTTTAGATGTAAATATTCTTTCTTACAGATGTTCTCTTATATGAAAGTGATTTTGACTACCTATACGAATAAACAAAAATAGGTGTTAGAAGTTAAGATTGCAATAATTATACCATGTAACTATTAATACTATCAATCCATAAAATAACTGCATAAACCTTTATAAACATACCACCCGTTTGTAACGCCTATAACATTTTCACTGAAAACTTTCAGCTTTTTAAATATACTATTTTTTGTCATAAACCTCCAATAAAATGCATAATGCAGTGTGCAATGTAACAACTCGTGAGATGGACTCGTTTCATTACAGATAATGTGGGTGCACTAAAGATCGTAGGACATGACAAACCATCTAAATAAGGCCTGGCGCACACTTGCTACCGGCCGACGCGCACGATCTTCCAAATGTTTCCTGTCAATCGGATCGAGGGTTGAAACATCGTGGAGTGACTGAAAAAATCTTTCGATAGAGTGACTGTTCATGGACTCATAAATAATAAAATAGGTACCACAAAGGTGTTTATTTTGAAATAAATTTTATTAATGGCTTATTTTTTATCAAACCGGAGATGTAAGGCGTAATGATTTCTTTCTAAGATTATTAATGTGTTTAAAGTTAATCTGAATAACTTAAGCTGACCTGAATGTAGCAAAGAATCTAAGTTGATTTTACTCTAGAAATCAGTTCAATCACCAAGTAAGGAAAGCCGCAGAAAGCTTCTTGTTGTCAAACGTGGATTAAGCACTTTTCCCAAGTTAATTTTAATAACTTGAACTGTTTTCATAGCTAACTCAAAGTGCATTTAAAATAATTTGACAAGACATTCAGTATCCTCTTCAAAATTCATATTTCGCCCCGTGGAGCCGTACCGGCAAAATTTGATGCGCAAATAAGGACAATCTCGACTCTAATACGGTAGCCCTGCTCATAAGAGATGCATGCAGCAGATAGCCAATTTGTTGCCTCCCCGATGCCCGCTACAGATATGGTAATCGGGAAAAAGTCGCGGCGTTGCACGTGCTCGCCGGCCCTTAGGCAGTGCGGTGGGTCAGTTAAATACAATATTGAATAATTTATTAGTAGTATGAGAGTAGATTCGTTCCGTTTTATGACCGCTTTTGGTTTGCAAAAATATTGGTATGTATTATTGATTTTTGTCTGTATTTTAAGATGTTTATTTTGAACCT
The DNA here is from genome assembly GCA_963556745.1 of Catoptria pinella. NCBI lineage: Eukaryota > Metazoa > Arthropoda > Insecta > Lepidoptera > Crambidae > Catoptria > Catoptria pinella. The sequence continues at coordinate 978,081 of OY750762.1, forward strand.
TGGTTGTGGACTCTACATTTTTAAATGGATGCAATATTGATTGGACGGGGTAAAATCCATTTGTAAGAACTAAAAAGTAGAAAATACATTGTCTACTTTAAAATTTAAGCTTATTGCAAAATGCAGGTGAAGTATTTCAATAAGTTTATATTTTTATTTGTCTTTTGACAGCTGCAAACATGAAACTTCTTTAGGGTCTAGACATCGTACCAGCATAAGACCTCTAAGATTAGTAAATTTTAAATCACAGTGCCAAAACCAGGCGCCAACCCAATCGCGCTAATTCTGAACTTCTAGTTTAGCCTTATAAATTATTCAAGATAGGCATCCTAGGCTCCCTAGGCTTAGTTTTCAACGATTTTAACAAAACTAAAGCGAGTATTTTTCTGTAAACGTAACTGAAACGGTAACGATTAAGTTTTGGTTTTATCGTTGAAAATTAACGCGATTGGGCCCCAGAAGAACTTAAGGCCCCTATATACCTCAAGTGGCGCCTTTATTTTAATTAAATTTATTGCTCGCTAAGTACATAATGTATCGAAAATTCACATGTACAGATTGAAGCTAAGGTTCTATAGTTTATTTACAAACAATAACCTCAGTAAAATTGTAGTAGTAGTTCGCAAAAGTGCTAAAAGTGGCCAATCTGTACATGTGAATTTTCGATACATTATGTACTTAGCGAGCAATAAATTTAATTAAAATGAGGGCGCCACTTGAGGTATATGGGAGCCTTAACTTTCCGTTCCAGTTTTTATTGTTAACCTCTTTTGTTTACAAAATATTGTAACATTATGAAATAATCTTGCCACAACCCGCCAATCAAAGTGCACCGTCTCAGAATAATAGGCACAGCAGCAAATCACGTCGCACGTCGTCTCCCCATGGACTGTCGTCTTAACCACCACAGTGTCTATACCAAACGAACCTACCAGAATCGCCAGTATTTTTGCCTAAAGTCCTTTTCTCATTTGTCGGCGCAGCAGTGGTACGACATCTTCTTGCCATAGCACAGAATTAGTATAGTACTGACGTACAGAACGGCCACGCCCTGCCTCCCGCCGAGCCGAGATACCGCACCTCCCCCCGACAATCGGCGGTAAGATCAGCGGTTCATTCTCGGGCCGTGTCGCGCGCGAGTTGTCAGTGGTACGAGCACAGATACTAACATAGAGCTCAACAGTTGTCAAAAGTCAACCCTGAGGTTCACGCACACATTCGCAGCGTGTACAAACGTAATCTGTTAATGGTGAATCTACGTTGTTTTGTTATGTTTCTTACTTCCTGCGTCATTGTCGTTTACTCGAAAATCTTTAAAAATCAATGCATTACAACGGAATTTGCCATCATTTACGTTAGAGTACGATAATAAATTATATTAATTTGCATATTTTTAACTTATTTATTGCGATGCGTTGATTATTTAACGTAGATTCGCCCTAATGTTGTAGTTGAATCTCACTTTTTGTGTGGCGTGTCCGGGGCGTGGTCATAGTAACTCGCCTCGGTACCCATGGCAACCACGCCTGTTTACTACGGCGAGGCGATGTCGTACTACAAAAGGCACTTACCTACCTTTCTTGGCAGTTTTTTGTTATGCTCTTCTGTTTTCGAAAATATGCCCAACATGACGTTACCTTTCTACAACCCGCCACTCAGAGCACTCCATCTCAGATTAATGTGCACAGCAGAAATCACGTCGTCTCCCCACGGACGTCGTCTTAACCGCCGTGTCAATACCAGACTGCTTGCTGATGCAGCAGCCCCCCCCTGCTGGGGACCACCCCCCACGTAGGCTGGACAGTCCGTCTCCGGAATACTAATTATCAATTACTGAGCTTAGTGGCATTCTTATGTACTGCAGTTAGAATATCTCTGAGGTTTTTTGGTTACCTTGGCAAGAGGATTTAAAATTGATGCTGAAAGGCAAAGTTTAAATACAAAAAATGGTCAAGAGCGAGTCGGACTCACGCACCGAGGGTTCCGTACCATCATTCTGAAAAGTTTACTATTTAGAGACATCGTTTTATTTTCCTGTAATCTTTGCAAAAAAATATAAATATTTTAAATTCTCTCTTATTTGCAAAATAGTTGCTTGATTATTACTCCGTCACAAAAAATAACAAGTTTGACAATTCTATTTCCTATGCAGGTAAAATAAAAGTAATTAATCTAAAACCAAATTATCAAGAAAACAATTAACATAAATGACATAGTCCGTAATACATCTTACTGAATCATCCAAAATACATTGCAATAATGTTAAAAAGTAGAATTTTGTAGTACACACGACGGCACCTCAGACTATACAATATGTTGACGTTAAGACCGCCTTTATGCCCTACGTAATAAAAACTTTTTTCGCAGTTTAACTTTATAACCTGTCGTATGTACCTAGTTTATTATAACTGATTAACGAAATTGAAACATCAACTTCGTTAATCAGTTGCCTTTTTAATAAATTGCAGTGTCATTGACCTTATTTGATCTTATCTGCTACTTATTATCCGCAGTATCTATAAAGGTGTATCATTTAATTATAAATATTTTTTTACTTGACATTTTAGCATAGACCATTAAAGTAGCGTATAATATTAAATAATATACCAGCTCAGACGGCAGCTCAGTTGGAAGAGTATTGGATCGAACTTTTAAAAGTCGCGGGTTTGAATCCCGCCTGAGAAATAATGTGGCGAGTCAATTTTTTTCTAGTATACTATTTATTATTATAATAATTATTTGTAAAAGATGAAAAGTCTAAATAAACTTATGATCGAAGAGAGGACTGACGACTTTTTGTAAATGAAATGAAACATAGTTGTGTTATCAACAATATGGTTAATTTGACTTTGTACAACAGAAGTGACTAATTTCAGTGCGCTTGCGGTACATTCGATGTAAATTAATCAATTGCCACCAAGAACTTTATAATCATATTCTGTGACACTGGATGATGCGTTACAAAATAAGGTTTTAAGAATGAAAAAATGACTTGATTGCCCTTGAAATGACGTCATTTATCTTTTCCTTCTCTAGAAAATTACTGTTGAACGTAAAATATTGTAATAACAAAATCTGGACTCATCTATCCCATAATGATATGAGCATTATACTGTAATAAATTTTTAACATCATATACATACCTAATTAGTAACGTGCCGATATGTTCAGTTCTTTAGAAAATATTATTAATTTTTGTACATGACCTGGGTAAATTGACTATGGATTGGGATATTTTGCAATTTCAGTCACAGTGTGAGAGAGATGAATATCATGTACAAAGGTGAGTGACCTCAATGAACCCATCCTCAACCCATCTTCGCTAGAGCAAAATCCTGAGTTTTCTAAAATTCTTGGTGCACACCATACGTTATCGAGTGAAGTTGCCACGGATCACTGTTTGTTTATTGTCAATCATTGTTAAGCATCTACTTGTTCATCCAACTCTAACTTTTCTAGCTCTTTTTGAAATTGTAATTATCACAGAAACACGAAAGTACAAAATATTATCATCTTAATGTACACCTCTGACAAATTCGTAAAATAATTAATGATTTAAAGCCTAAAATAAATTATTTTTATTTGTTATTCATTAATATTTTGGATTTCGACATATTTTTTAAATGAGTTTGGCAATTTAGTACAAATAAAATGTTCTGAAGTGCCTAAGGTTAAAACAAGAATAACTTTATGCTGATTTAACTGATTAAACTTTGCGTGAAATAAAATCAAGAAAGATTTAAATTAGGTGAACGTAAAATAAATGTGAGCTTTGAACTATCAATATAATCTAGCCACTTAAAATGTAATAAAACGAAACTAAAATCTCAGAACATGAAATCTGCAATAAATACTGAGTTATTATTAATTATATATGCGCAAGTAATAAAACTATATCTCCTTAAAGCACTAGGGTTGGCCCAAGTTATAAGCTGAGGCGATTCCCTAATATAAGCAATAGGAGTTTCTGACTGGATTTTACATGACCATTAAAAGTTTTTTTTTTAAATTATAGCAGTCCATTACAATATTTAAGAAGGTGTTATAAGAATAAAGTGCACGAAATTTTTGGTATTCCAATTGATAAAAATTTACGTACCTACGCTACGTTTTAGACTACATCATAATGTATAATTCCTTATTCATTTCAAGTTTTGGCGGAATGAAACGTCTCCATATAGCTTATAGCAAACTTTTACTTAACCTATCATTTAATATTTTACTTTGCACTATTAAAGTTTTTTATAAGAAATTATATTCAAAATATGTACAACTATAAGCTCCTATAGTTATGTACTACAAAGAAATTATTGTAAACTAAAGAGAGGGGACTCTTCTAATACAGGTTTTTTCAAACTTAAAAGAAGAGACCCGCACATTGTTAAATATTACTTCTAGTTAATAATAAAGATATATTTGATTTTGATTTATTTTTTAAAAGGAGTTTGATGAGTAGGTTTGGAAAGGCAAATCAGTATGTTTACTCGTGATAACTTTGACAGCTCCGCCAGTCGCTCCCGCTTCCTCTTATCCCCCAACCCTCAAGAGTAATTCCCTATTTCCCGTAAATTTACACTAAAACGTTATAAACTAAAATATTAGCTTTAAGGCCCACATGCACAATTCTGACGTGTACATTGTGATCTGACCTCCTTGGAAACAGAATGTAACATATGCAGTTTTAATCTAAACCCTACTCCCTTATGTTAAGGTTTTAGGAGAGACTGGTTAATTTAACTTGATGTGCCTTGAGTGGTGTGCTTAGAGATGTAATGTTATTAAATTCTATGTTGATTGTCGTGATTTAGTGATGATAAAACTCATTTTAAAGTTTTATGTTTATTGTAGTTATAATTCAAAGCGTGATTATTAAAGGGGACTGAGTGGATATTATGAATTGTTTATTGGTCAAGATAATTTATTATTATAGAAATACTCAAATCGTACGTCTTATAAGATTTGTCATAGATTCGATAAGTCTTTTTTAGTTACAGCAACTTTATTAGGGTTTCGTACCCAAAGGGTAAAACGGGAACCCTATTACTAAGACTTCGCTGTCCGTCTGTCTGTCTGTCCGTCTGTCACTAGGCGGCTGTATCTCATGAGCCGTGATAGTTAGACAGTTGAAATTTTCACAGATTATGTATTTCTGTTGCCGCTATAACAACAAATACTATAAAACAGAATAAAATAAATATTTAAGGGGGCTCCCATACAACAAACGTGACTTTTTTTGCTCGTTTTTACTCGATATTGAGAACGGTAACAGGTAGACGCTTGAAATATTCACAGAATATTTAGTAATATATTCACTTTAAAAATAAATAATTAAATTAAAATAAAACATATATTTAAGGGGGACTCCCATACAACAAACGTGATTCTTACGGAACCCTTCGTGCGCAAGTCCGACTCGCACTTGGCTGGTATTTTAACATTACTACTGTTTAAAATAAGATATTTAATAAGAATGCTTAAAACCAAAGTTCACAATCTATACACTTTTTGTATTGCTTGTGGAACTTTTTTATTTTTATATTGGTGGTTTGAATTTGTCTCTATAAAAATTAATCCTATAAAAGTGCTTCTATAAAATCTGGAAAATGCAGTATGTTTATGGACATAATGAACAATACTTATTTTTGATACATATCGTTAATTTAAATATAAAAATAGTAACTGGTAGGGTCATATCATAATAATAAGTAATGCAAGTAATTCATTCATCAATTACTTACAAATGACAACATACAGTAATGTTAGTTTTCTTTTTATAATACTTTTGACTACACTTATAGCCATTTCGTTAAAGAAAAAAATTATTACCATTATATTTTGCTTAATGATTTCATCGTATTGAACTCAAAATTTCTGAATAAACTACTTAAAAATAACATCATTTTGAGTTATTGAGCTAAGTCTCGACATCCGGGAAACCATTCGTCGCGCCAAAGAAACAATGATGGCTCCAATAAATTTGTCAGCGGTGGATTAACGAGTTCCAAGCGAGAAGATTGACAGAATAACATGGTACATTTCTCATTAACTTTTTGGTGAAAAACGACATGATATTTTCATAATGACATAAGTTTGAATTATAAAAACCTCTTTGAAAAATTTCCATCCAAAACGGATTAGTACTTTTGTGAGGTCAATTAAATTTTTTTAAATTTTGAGATTTAAGCATTCACATCACAATGCTATTTTTATACAATACTAAATAATATACTAGAAAAAATAGGACTCGCACCAGATCATGTTCTCGGACGGGAATCGGGAATCACTCAGTGACTCGGTAGCTCAGCGGTCAGAGCATTGGACCGGATATCCAAAGGTCGCGGGTTCGATTCCCGTCCGAGAACATGATCTGGTGCGAGTCCTATTTTTTCTAGTATATTATTTAGTATAGGTCAATTAAAATTATTGTTTTAATTATCTTTTTGCACACAGTAAGTCCTATATGACATTTTCTTTTCGTTGCGCTAAATACTAGAAGTGCACATAATGTCATTCTTCACGTTGAATTTTTAAATAATAATTTCATACACCTGTGTTAACATGTATCATTTGGTGGGTACATTTAATTGTTTGCCATTGTACGAAACATCACTAATAGGTATGCATTTTTTTATAATAACTTGAATATGACTTTTAATAATCATTTTAAATCCGGTGAATATGGTGATTTTACAATTGATTGGGTCGAAGTTAAAATAAAATTTTGTATTACAAAAAAGTGCGTATAAAATAGAAAAAGTTCAGTCGTCAACCCGTGAATGGTCACCGTTCTATTTTCATCATTTGACAGATCGATTAATTTTTTTTGTCTTTCCGGCCTTTCGTCGCCTGATTAGATGATACATTTTTATTTTTTGTCGACAAATTTATCATCACAGATGAAAGAGATTTCGTGGCGCCAAAACTTTCGATGTAAGTTAATATTTTTGACGTGTTTGATTGAGTGTCTGTCATGGCTTCCGTTTTAATTATAAAATAAAAGGACAATCGAGACAGATATTAGGCCGGGCCTTGGTATCGGACTTCAATAGCTATAAGAATGTTTGTTTATCTGGGTGTGCTATGGATTCCATTTTCTTTCATTGAATAAACTTTTACTAATCCTAAAATTACTTTGCTGCGTAAAATTAAAGTTAAATGTAAAATAAAATAACTGCCATAAAAACATTATTTTGTTTGATACTTAAACACTCATAAACTTCATTGTTATGGGTTTTTTAAAGAGTGTTACATGAAGATTCCGTTTTATTCATCTAAGGAGTTATATCTGTTTCAAATGTTTTATAGTCGAATGTTTAAGAGGCATTAAAAAGTCCGTCAAAGGTTTTTTATATCTTTTTTACGACCCGAAATCGGATATAAGTATTTCAATGATTTTTGTATCTTGGCCACTTTTATAACTGAAGATTAATTTTCATTGTTTAGTAACCAGCATTTTAGGGTTAAGTTACTTTGACACGGTTTCATTTTAATAAGTTATATATAAATGTATATCGATAACGAATTTTAATTTATTGCTTATTGGCTTATGTAAACAATATGGAATAAAAATTGTTTTTCTTTCAAATGTAATCTTACACTTGACTAAACATACAGTTGTTTGAAATGTTATTAACATATTAATGTGGGTTATATATCAATCACATTAATGATGACACCTTTGTTTTATAATGTTTCAAGTACTTGCAAATGTCATCCTTTGTTAAAACTATTTAACATTAGGAAACAATTATCTTTGGATTATTAAATGATTAATCTTTATGTAGGAATCCTTAAATGTCGCATATTTAATTATTTCACTGGGGATTCGCCTAACAAAAAAAATTAGTAAATGTGGTCAATCTAGCTAGAACGCAACCACCGCGTTGGAGCGCGCACTGATTTGAATCCAAAGTGTATATGTCGCAGGGATATGATAAAAACAGGGATTTGGTCAAATCTCTAAGTGAGTTGATCAAATCACGGAGGATGTTAAAATAAGAACACGATTTAATATTTTCCCTAAACAAATCTAGTGAATGAAACAAATCCCTAAATTAATCCCTAATTAATCCCTAAATTAATAATTGATAAAGACTAACGTTCGAATTCACTCCATCACGGATCGACCCGTTTTGATTGACGCATGTTAACGCCTTAACGATTTTGCTATGAATGACAGTCTTCATAGGTCAGGTACAATGACGTTACAGTTGCTGCGATGCACGTCAAAAAAAACGGTCGAAAATTTTTGCTGAAGCAAAAAGTTACACAAATGAAGATTCTATTAACAAACTAATTTTACAATTTGTACAAATAGCTTTTACGATTTAGCCAAATTATTTGCAATTTGACAGTGCTAACAGACATTCTAGCTCATATGGAACAATTTCAACACATACCTCGAGTAAGGGGGTCTCACGTAAACACGCGCGCTATATTTATAGGTCGTTGTTCGACATTTAACAGATCGTATTTTGACGTGGTTTATCGTCGCGAGCGTCAATCCGACGCTTTCGGTCTCGCGCTAATTTACGACCGAATTCGAGTTGACCGTAAAAAGTTATATGGCGTTTAGATTCGGACTCTATTTTTTGGGCAACTTACTGAGTCGACCGGTCATTTTCAATCGATATTTTATTTGGTCAGGGGTTGTTATGGAAGTTTATTATTTTGTGAATTATGTGAATCCAATTACTCAAAATAAATGTAGCATTATTGCTACAGAGTAACAAAAATAATTATATTTATATTATCCGAAGAAATAATTTGAAATGCAAAGAACTTACGCCAAACATAAAAGCATAAAAATTAACTATGTAATAATTTACCTGAACTCTACTGTTTTTTTTCTAGAGCTGGAATCGTAGCTTACGTCAAAGCGTTTATACCTACATACTTTAATATTGATAAAAATTTATGGTTATAGTATTCTGTGTTAATAACATAACACCTTGTAAACATCACTTTTTAAAACAACTTATCAATCAATGTACTTTCATTTAAAATTATCTGATGGAAAGATATATTGCTGTTCAAAATAAAATAATTTATAATTATTAGACATAATTATCAGAAACTTTAGTTGGATTTTCGAGTGCAGTCATACAATGTTAAGTTAAAAACAAAATTCAAAATAGTGGACTGTGTCGGTAATCTAGCTATACTTACTAAACAAGATTGCAAAAAAACATTATCCTTGATAAACTAAACGCAAAACATAATTACGTCATACATTCATATAATTCTACACTATACAATGTCCTTACTCAAAAGAATGTAATCGTCAGAGTTAAATAAAAACTTTTTTGTTATTTTTGTGCGAACACCATTAAATTTGAAGAAACAGGACAGTCTCTCGGACAGTCGGCGGCGGCGTCCGTCAGTGGGACGATAATAATGTGTCAACGCCAGTCGGCTATCTAAACGGCATTAGGCACTTCCATCAATAAGCCTGAGTGTGGATCCTTGTTCGATGACTGCATTTTTTTGGTTTTTTTTACTTGCATCCTCACCGGTTGATTGATAAGCGCGGGTAAATAACAAAATTAATGTCAGCCAGAAAGAAGTTAGGAACAATTTTAAATTCCTGCAGATCAATTAAGGTATGTTTTTTTCACTGTCCAGTTAACGCAGCAATATCAATGTTGAACCAAGTAACTAATACTGCAGACCACGTTGATTTAATATTTTTTAAGTTTGAATGACCCCTAAAATGAAAAAAAAAATCCTTTACAAAAATTTCTGGTACATAGACAATAAATTTAATTAATTTTATAAAAAAAGTCCATTGATACAAACATTAATATTTTATTGAAAACCCATGAACATATTTTGGATCTACATTTCTGTATCCATTCGTATGTATGAATTTCATTATTTATTGCTAGGTAGTACTGTAACCTAAAACATCAAAAAAATATTAAATTTGTTTTGAGGCTCTCGGTTTAAACAACGCCCTCTCTGCTCTTTAACTTTAGCTCAAGATTCGTTATTCGTATTAGCCTCCATCTAATGTAATTGCAAACAATAATTTCTAAAATAAATAAATAACAACTAAAACTCACAGAATTAATCATTTCATTTAATCAAAACGATTGAACTTAAAGTGAATACCAGCGCTACCTCCAGCGCGCTGCCAAAAATTGCGCTAAACAAAGGAAAAGCCACAGCCTAAGCCGTAAGTGATAGAGAGGCCCTGTTTTGTATTAAAGTAGTCTAACTCAATACCCGAGGATTTTTTTTTCATTTTTTCGATTTAGTTTTTAGTCTTCGAGATATAGACGATTAAGGCTAAGAACTCGACGCGATTTTATTTCCAAACTCACGAGACCGCAGTTCTGCGCGGTAACGCAGCCGCAAACTTACACTTGACTCTAACAAAATTTTGCACTTTAAATCTAAATATTTTGCAAGCGGATCCCTGAATCAAAATAAGTATTAATCAAGCATTTATTTTCTATTTAACAAACAAAGCACCCGATTGGGTCATTTTACGACCAACCTGCCCTCTTTGACCAAGCAACTTACACCGAGAAGGCGTCGTTTAAATTAATGTCATTCCAAGATAGCGATCACTTCTCCAACTTTAAAAAAACTTGCGAAAATGTCGCTCAATCTTGAACAGTAGAGTACACATCACAATAAGATCCAAGCTACTATTTTTAAACTGCTTTCGTGCGGTATCTCAGCCATCCAAGTGCTTAACTATTTGCTCAACAGACTGCGTGGGTAGGGTGACAAAGCATCGCATGTCTGCGCACCGTGTCCGAGACTCGATCAGATTTCAGCGGCTACCATTAGCAGAACTGGGGGTTGCCTAATTAGACACAACAGACCGGTTCCGATAGTTCGATTGTGCAGGTGAAAGATGCGAGCGGTTACACTATTGTTTTCTGCTAGCCTTATGTTTGACATTGTTCGGGCTTAGATAATTGAATGTAATTCTAACTAAAGAAAGATGGAAGATAAATCTGAAAAGGAAGAGGCAGACTTAACATATTTGTAAGTTAGTTACGTTATCTACCTTGAAAATTCATTTGTTATTCAAGAAACACAAAATATTGAACTCCAATATCAACTTGTAATCTCAAAACACGTCCCTTATACGTATATAACCACACCGGACAAAGCAGCGTGCATACGCGCCAATAAAAACATCTTATCCGCAGCACAATAACATTATCGTTGAAATATCGTTACAATTTCCTTGATCCGTAAAATAAAATCTCCCGTCTCGACATTTGTTTAAATTTATGCGCGCGTACAGAGCAAGGTTGTCGTAAAATTGAGGACATTATGCCTCGTGATAAGTGCGACGTCGGTATCGGACTGTCTCCTCTCGGACAGTTTTATTATAGACACCCTACCAATGGACAATTTGATTCTTACGTATGAAGTAAATCTTTTAGTCCTGTATCGATAACTGGTGTTCGAGTGGTGTTCGGTTATTTACAGTCCCTTACGATGTTATTTTCCAATTTAGCAAATTCACTGCAAACATTATTTTCAATTGACAATTTTAAAGACACAATACATTGACACATCCTACTGCAAGCAACAATGCGCTCGCTTAAACGCTAAACCATACCAAATTCTTGCATTTAAATAAATATGTGCAACATCTACTATGGGTATTTTTATTCAAAAAAGACTTGTTTTTATACCGGGATTCGAATTATCAAAAAGTAAGTATTTTGATACGTTTGATTCTGAATGAAATTAACAAACAAGTAAAATTATCATTCTCCACAATATGGGCACGTTAAACCCGAATACAAAACAGTAGCGTGATAAAACACCTTGCTTTTTAGGGTTCCGTACCTCAAAAGGAAAAAACGGAACCCTTATAGGATAACTCTGTTGTCCGTCTGTCTGTCTGTCAAGACCCTCGGGAACGCGTGGAGGTGTCGAGCTGAAATTTAAACCACATTATATACTCTACTATATACTCAGTTCTACACAGTCCCTTGAAACTGTGAAAAAATGAAACTTCTGAGTTAACGTAAAAAAGGAACGGCTGTTGTGTTTATGCCGCTTTAGGAAAAAATTGCTACTCTTATATTCGTATCTAAAATACTCTTCTTTTATCTAATGCAAATAAGACAATTTTCACTCACAATCACAAGACAGACATTAGTACCAAAATGTATTTCTGCATGTGACATTATCAAGGGATAATTACCTAATTATTGTTACGAATCACGAAAAGCCCGACGTCATTCGATATAAATAGAACAAAACCAATTAACCATTTTAAAAATAAATATTATGGGATTTCGTGAATTTGATAGCAAGATAATTTCTTAAACTGAATGCACTAAATAAAATAAAAAAAGAGCTACCGTAAAATAGGGAGAATAGGGTCGATTTCCGACTTTGACATAAATTTTAAACTAATTCCGTAGAATTAAAGATTGATTTAGCTTGTCAAAAATGGTTCCAATAGGATCTTTTATACATTTGCAGTTGACTTTGACCTCCAGTGTTGCTAGATTTGGAGAAATATCCAAAAATAACCAATAGTTCCTATTCACCCCTCGATGGGTGGATAGGGATCGCCATAGAATTTGTATGGCATCTCTATTCGACGACCTCCAAGAGGTTTGCACGCCGGTTTTCAAGGCGTCACCATCTCTTGAGGTCCTGGGTTCGATCCCCGGCTGGGTCAATGTAGAAAATGACTTTTTTCTATATTGTCTCAGGACTTTATTTCAGTTTTAACGGCACTGGGTTCTAGCCCTTTTATGCCTGTCTCGGGGTCTGGGTGTTTGTGATACCACCGTTGTCTCTGATTTCCTTATCACAAGTGCTTTAGCTACTTACTTTGGAATTGGAACAATGTATGTGATGTTGTCAAATATTTATTTATTTAGTCTCCCTGTTCTAAATAAAAATGTGTGCTTTTTTAGAGTCTCAGTTTAAACGTTAAAAATAAATGCAAGTTTAAATAATTTCTGGTTCACTGTGTTGCTATTGATTACCGGAATCTGAATCCGTGTAATTATGAACATATGACATTAAATTTTTCCCATTCCACCCCTAGGCCCTTTTCACCCCATTTTATTAGTTTTATTTTACATTTGTTTCACCAAAACATGGCACTTAATTTTTGTGTAAATAATTTGTATTCTATCTTGCGCGTGTCAATAAAGTGTTATTTTCCGTTAAATTGATGGATTTTGTTGTATGTATATTGTGAGATAGTGTCTGTTTGTTTGTCTTTGTGTATGAGGGGACGGTAATTGATAGGTGTTCTATAATGAAAGATACAATTTGGGGTAGATAATGTTCCGTTACATTACAAATATTACAATTATGTAACAAAGGAATATATAAAGGTTTACATTTTATTTCTTTTTAAGACTTACATTCACTTATAAGTAAAAGAAATACAGTATTCCTGAATATCAGTTCAGTGATTGTTGAAGTTCAGTTTGATTGTTTTATTTTAGGGATAGTTGTTACTATCCCAGTAAACACACAGGAACACTTTATAATTTATTGTTATAAACTAAATATTAAATAAGTCTATAATTTTCACATATAATCTGAGTACAGTATACAGTAGAGCTAGTAAAAAGTCGTATAAGCTAGGTATAATATTTGTTAATTTTCATACTTTTTGTTTAATGCGTTATAAAATATATGATGAACATGACAATTTTATGGCTCATAATTATGCTTTTCAACATCATTCAGGCATAAACTAATCCAAAACCATAAAAGTTCATACAATAACGTGTTCAAATACCAAAAAAATGATAATAAACTAACATCCAAGATTATATTTCAGTGGCCATATTCTTACTTCCTACATGTACAAGTGTCGCGTTTTTTGCCAACATCATCGGCGCCGCCGCCGCACCGCCGCCCGGCGCCGGACCACACCGTCCGATGATTGATGAATTGTCTCCAACATCCATCATCCGTCAGCGCTGACGTCTTGATCGATCGAACCCTTTAACGGGGAAATTAGGTGGGCGAGTTGACATCATACCCGCCTGCCCTTGGCTTTGGTCCACTTTTTATGGAATTCACGAGATTGGTTGAAAAATTTATAGCTGTCGATAAAAATTCAACACTCCAATACTCATATCCAGTGTTAATAGCTTGTGAATGAAGTAAACGAGGTAGTAACGAGGAGAAAGGTAGATGGTTTGGAGAATTACTATTCAGTAAGTTACTTACTAAATATACTTAAGCTTGTCCTGTCCATTGCTTTATTGAAACGACGACAGTGACCCATTCAATAATCAAAGTCATCTTATTTAAAGTTTTTAGAAAAAGTAAATTAATTAATTCTTGTTGCAATTAAATGTTTTTAAAAGCATAGCATCATAAATATAGCAAAAAACAGTTCATACAGCCATACCGCGGAAAACAAAGGGCATAACATGTAAACGACCTAATTAAAGTCAGTGTAACAACCCGAGTTTCCTTCATAACCCCGAAGCGTAAACAATCGTATATGCAAATTTGCCCTAATTGCTACTAAACCTCAGAAAAAGCGCTTACGGCGAACTAACATGCGATCCCAATTTATTCCGCAGAGAGGGTAAACTATTTGTCAATTACTCGTCGCATATCGCATCGCCGGCCATCTTGCTGCGTGTAAATGTCAGCGCGCGATCGACCAATTACAACCCGACGCACGCGCAGCGCTGACGCGTACAGCGGCCGGCGATACCATAATGCTTCGCGCCATTTATAGAAGACGCGGGAAATCTGCGCGCCAATTAATGAGGCCCGTGATGCCCGATAGTGTTTTGTTTAACGAATGCGCCGATGACAACTGACGATTAGGACGCGCAGGAGTTATGGCGCGACGACCTCTTGGCGACTTTGAGTTCCAATTGTTTTCTTTTTAAACATGTTAGCTTATCGTATTTTACGTCTATTAGGTATAATCATTATTATGGGTAAACGCAAGGTAATAGGACAAGTGTGGGGTCCCAATTCGTCTCGAGAGATGAATAATTATGACATGGCAATGGCATGATTCGAATATTTTAGTACATCTGCATTCATTTTAGAGTCTTTAGTTGGTACCTAGCTATTTTGTAATAGTGTCTTTTTACAAAACAAACTTAAGTGTTTAGCAATTCAGTTACCTAACGTAAAGGAAATTGTTTTTAAATCAGGGACAATGTATTTCACCCCAAGGCTTTATTTGCTAAGTCGAGTCTATTTTAGCCGCGCGCCAAGCAGGTTCACACGCGGTCGCTAGCGATCTAGAGATGTTCCAGTCTGCCACAGCGGGTGTCCAAATATTGGAACTACTTAGCTTGTCATCAAGTGAACTAAACTTGTTTGTCAAGAAGGCATTAAAAGTCTAGTTTATTGTCAGCTAAATGTCAATAATTATGTTTTAGAATGGTAGAGTTTTATTATACTAGAAAGCATGGAGATCTGACAACAGTTATAAGATTTTGAACTATTGTTACCATCGCTTGTATTTGCTAAAGTGAATCTCATTTGATAGTGAGTTCCAGTAAAATCAAGATGAAATTATTGCTTTACTCGTATATTAGAAGTTGGATTTAGCACGATTGTCGGGGTGTTGATGCAATTGCAACCACGACGCGGAATGCATTTGATGATGGCTCCCGTAATATCAGTGATAAACGCTAAGAATAGCATTGTATTAGGCTTTGTCGGCATTGAATTAGTACGTAGTGATGTCAGCGGACGATAATTTAAGGGATATGGTGCACCACCCGCGATTTAATGTAACGCTGCAGGCATTAATAATAACCTCTCCATTGTGGGCAGCCCTCACGATCGCGCATCATGGCCTATCTCGTAACTCCTCGGCCATGTAGAGCCCAACTTAATATGTGCATCACGACGAACGCGTATATGGCTCGCTCCGCCCAGCTCACCAATCCTATCGCGAATTTAAATGCGCATTGTATGTATATCGGAGACAGCCACCGGCGAATAAATTGAGTTCTTGACGCACCGCGGACGTCGCGACCCGGATTTAAAAGTGCTTATCCCGACACTCCCGAAGATCCCCTAAACCTACAAATCAATCGCCCGCCCGCACTCCATAAATTAACCGGCAAAACAATGACCCTAAATTGTTAGGCCGTCTCCTTTATCGGACGGCGTATTGTTCTTTTTTTTCGACTCCTTACACAAATGAGGTCGGCCGGACTTATTAGGTTTCGGAATTCTGGAGATCGACGGCGTCGATAGCGGCCGCGAGCGAATTCCCTTAATTATTCCACTTCCTCATGTCGGACAATGGCGTTAGGGTACAATTGGCATCATTGTCCCCGCTAATGGGCGCGATGTGCTTAATGACGGCGTATCTCCATCACCCGCGACATTTTTCGCTAGCCTTATGCGGGGAATTAACATAAAACAAGGAGGCACGCGGGGCTCGTCCATATTTCTGCGAGCGTCGTGACGGCGGCTGGTATTGTGCGCGCGATACAGATCTGCGCATACGCTGCCACTGGATATTTAGAAGCTGTCTCTTAAATCCGTGGCGAGTTAACGACTCGCATTTTGCGTGCGCGACATGCGATCGGCTATTGTCCTCTTTATTCGGCTCCGCTCGCTAATTTCGAAGATAATAGGAACTCTAAGCGAGTTGACGCGTTCCATTAGAGAAGGGAGGGTTTCATAAATATTTTATTGGTGGCGAGCGGTCGCCTCCCTCATTACCGCCCGCTGGAGATCATTAGGCGGCGATAAAATGCGGTCCCGCCGCGTCCTGGAATCGGTGCATTCCCGACACATCGCCGACGCTCACAGCCTTTTGTTTTCCTCCCGTTTTTGTATAATTATCGACGGGCCACTGAATTACTCACTGGAGTCGATGAACTTGCACTTGTAAGGGATTTACGAGTATTGGAGACCTTAAAAGCATTTTGTAACTCTCGATCTCATTTTACACAGTATTTCATTGTATAAAACAGCGTCGTAAAAGTAAACTGACCATTGAATAATTACAATACTCGTGCATAAAGCTCAGATGCCACGATTAAATCTATGAATCTCATTACTCTCCCGTTCTGAAAAGATCAAAGTACAGAATCTACCAGTCAGCGCTCTCCAAAGACTGCAAATATGGTAATGAGCACACTATCTATTCAGAAAGCGCCAAAGCTCTAATCTCCAGTGCATATCGCATATACGCGTCTGTATAGCCAGCGAACATGTCTGCACTCAAGTATCCCCGACAAGGGCTATGGTAATGAAACCCGATCGGAGCATTCTCGAGTTAAAGATGACTTTTAACGTGCATCTAAATACTATATAAAATAGAGAACGAGACACACCGCCAGCAGGAACGCTGCGCCAAATTTATTATTTCTACTTTTTCCTGAGATTTTATGGAGTCTAACTTTTTTTAAAGGAAAATTTTACCGGGATAAAAAGTATCCTAAGTTTTAATCCAGGCTATACAAATCCGTTCAGCCGTTTTTGCGAGATTAAATAACAAACATCCAAACATCTAAACTATCACATTATAATATTAGGTTGGATATCCATATTCCGTTCCAGTTTGCGTGACAAAATACCACCGTTCCTATATACCTACCGGTATTCCCTTTAGGGAATAAATTATGTCCACAGTGTTGGATTAAAAAAAAACATTTACGCGATCAATATCCCAACAAAAGTATTTATTAAAAAAAAATTAAGTCTCTAGGTCCATTAAAATTTGTAAGGGCTGAGTGTTGATATGTCAGTCACCCTTCATTTTTATATAAAAGATTTAGTGGCGCTGAATTTGGCGGTTCAAGTTTTCTTCAAATGATGCACAATATTAAAATCGTTGTATATTATTTCATCTACCTTGCAAAAAGATTTTCTTTCTTGTTATAAACAGAGTACGAAATCATGGATGCATGTTAAATGGGAAAATTAACCGAAATAATCTTCATTGTAACATCTGGCAATTGGATTTATTTTTGATACAGCTACTTTAGATAAGTGCATAAATATGCTAAAAATAAACTGTTATCAAGTCACTTTGATCGATAATTGTCAGAAAGTTTCATCGCGATGCGACGTTAAAACATTGATTAATCTGATCCATAATCGATATCATGTAATCAGGCCAAACTCCAACTAACTGATACGAAGCCAACTGCTGTTTTGTATTACCTCAATTAATCTTTCTAGATTAACTTGTTTATTGATCGTTCAGTTTACGTCAAAGCATTCGAAAGCAATTTTTATAATCCCCTTTTGATTAATAAGAAATATTGTCATTTTAGTATCTATACAATTGGAACAAGATCTGAATTTTCAAAAAATATGTTTTATTCTATTTTTCCCAAACCATAGAACTTTTAATTTTACTTTTTACTCGATTTGGTAATTGAAGATAATAATCGATCTACTTAATGTACCTATTTCTTAGAGATATTAGATAACATACATAACAAATAAGGTTGAAAATAATAATGTTATACCTACATAGCTTAACTGGGCACAAATTCATAATGTTTTAATACGATAAGTAATTAGTAAAATAAAACTAAAACTTGGAAACGTTCTATAGAATTATTTTACAGGCCCGCTCAAGTTTTACAAAGATAACGAATTTATATTTTAAACCATTTTCTAAGGAAAGGAAACCTATCAATGAAATTATTATACTATCTGTGATTATTTTGGATACAGTCGTGAAAAGTTGCCCGAACTTTAAAGCAGTATGTCCCACGACGTCCAGCCAATCGGCTGCACTCGCGGCACTCGCGTTATGGTAATGATATCGAATCCGAATTGGATGCAGCGGTCATCCTGACAGACGAATCTTGGAGGGGATGTGCAAATATCGGAATTTAGGTAATCTCTTTCGTGAACAATACAAAATAATGGCAAAAAAGATAGGTGCGTTGAATTAATACTAAAAACCACTACTGGTTATTATAAATTAAACAAAAATATTTTTTTTAAATATATTAATAATAATAATAATAATAAATGCTTGGACATTTTCACACAGCGCCATCTAGCCCCAAAATAAGCAAAGCTTGTAATATAGGTGCTAGACAGCCGATATATACTTATATACTTTTTAAATATATACTTATTATACATTGAGTAACACACAGACCCGTCACAGAAATCAAAATTCATAATT
Organism: Catoptria pinella; assembly: GCA_963556745.1. Taxonomy (NCBI): domain Eukaryota; kingdom Metazoa; phylum Arthropoda; class Insecta; order Lepidoptera; family Crambidae; genus Catoptria; species Catoptria pinella. Next base: position 997,189 of record OY750762.1, read on the forward strand.
TCAATTTCTGCCCAGCCGGGAATCGAACCTGGGACCTCTTGCGTGGTAGACCGGCATGTTGACCACTGCACGACTCAAGTCGTCGAATATGAATATGTGTGTAAAACAAAACCACATTGTGACCATTTGAACAATCCAATTTATTAAATCTCTTTATTTTTAAATCTCAATCATTTTGAATGATCGATTTATACTTCCTGTGACATCTCATAAACAACAGTTAAAGAAAGTCGACACTATAAAGACAAAGCTACAATTTCTATATAACGACGACAGAATTAGCGTTGTGAAGGCGTTTGTCATAGTCGGGTCTACTTCCTGGGGTAGTGTTACTGATCAGTTGTTTAATCCCACTTATTAATGTGGAAAGTGAAATGTTAAAAAAGGCGACACGAACGACTATATTTATTGTTTTCAAGCAAAGGAAATGAGAAGAAAGCTCTAGATAGAGTTATCTATTTATAGAGAGAAAGAGTTAATAGAAAATTTTGAATAAGAATATGATAAATCCACGAATATACCTTTGCCATTAAATTCTGTAATTAAAATTTTACTAGTAAACATTCGACTTGTCACCAGATTGTTTTCACAGGACAGGAGGGAATCAAACCCGCGACCTTTGGAAGTCTGGTCCAACTGAGCTACCGAGTCACTCAGTTATCGTATATAATATATATAAATATAAAAAAACCCGCCTGCATCAAAAGAACAAGTCAACTGAAAAGATGGAAACAAGATTAAACATTAATCTACATTAAAACATATTATGTGTTTAAAGTGAAATTATGAATAATTTGACTTATCATTAAATTCTATGCCTCCGATTGCATGTCAGACGTCAGTTGACTTGTCTTTTGATGCAGGCGGGTTTTTTGTTTTTATTTTCTAAATATTACGGCCATGATATACCTTTTTGAAATCCTTATGACAGTTATGATAAGCCCTTTAATTTGATACCCATATTGCAGTATTCTGAAAATAACTTTTTTTTTTCACTTTTATCAGCACCGCACAGTCGCCATGTTGTTTTTTAACATTTCTTACCTAAAAACATTTGGGCTCTCAAGATAAATCTAATGATATAAATCCGTTCAGCCGTTCGAAAGATATGAGGTAATAAAGAATATTACATAATCTTACTCTCAATACATACTAAGATACGCGCGAAAAATAGCATTGTGAATAGTAAAATCTCAAATAAAAAAATACCAGTAGTTTACTACAAATGAAATAATCATTGCTTTTGTAATAATTTTGTCATATCAATAAATTACCGAAGCGCAGAATTTTCTAGGAATGTTTATCTGTTATTTCTTTTATCCGCATGTAAACAAGTATATATCATAATCATAAATAATTATTAGCTCTATGGCACGTACATGCGTGTATACCTAAGTTATTTGCCTAGGTGTTATCGGTTAGTGCGTGTTATCGTGTACTATCTAACGTAGTGTCCTCGGCGAAAACTTTCAGGTGAGAGACATCACTCACTACCAAATCCGGACTTAGCTCCTACCGAAGTCACGGACTTGCGGTGTGGCGCAAGTTGCAAGCTCAAGCGTTTTAAAGAATAAAAATAACACTAATTATAAGTAATACAATTTTTTAAATTGTTTTGCTGAAACCTATTGATTTTAAAGTAATCACTGCCAATCATGTAGTGGTTTGTAATGTTTAAATATAATTTTAACGTTATCATCTAATTTTTAAAGAAGTGACATTGGATATTGATTAAAAGGTTTACCATGAATCCGTCTTTACTAAAAAATATGACCCGCTTTTGTAATTATTTTCAATTAGAACCATTTTGCTTATTTCTTATTAAAATATCAGGAACTCATACCACACTCGTACCTACTAGTCTACATCGTACTTGTAAAAGTCGACGCGACCGCCCGCTGGCGCCTGTGACTCGCACTCGCGTTATTACAAAATCATTTTTCATAATTGCGATCGCGCGATCAATCTTGGCCGTCGTCGGAAGCCACTCAACCTCGCCCGACTCTCCATACATTTGGTATTATTGTTGTTTATTTTTTGACTGATAGCCCACCGTTCGGCCACCTGACCTATTTTATCGGTCGGCTCACGCGATTACAAACTACATGGAAACGTGTTCACGAAACCTAAAGGAAGAATTCGTTTGACATACGATAAAATCTGTGAATGAATTACGATCGGTATAAAAAAATGTCGCATGATTTTCCCATTTTTTAATTGTTATGGCTAAATAACTCTTATTGGTAAAACAAACCACTGAGCCTAACTAATTGACTTAACAATTTATTCTGTTTCTATACTGAAAAAGGGCACTGCATAATAAGCAATGAAAAAAGCACACGAGTGTTCAATTTAGTTGCGTTCGTGTAACCTTAAGCAGGCACCTCTTGACTTGCAAAGCGTGCTTGGCTAAGCGCGCATGCTAATACGAGAGGTGACTTCAAACGCGTCAATTGACATATAATTTTGTAAGCTACATTCAATTTATGGTTGTAAACAAGAACATATTAACAGTACAACACGCACCAAAAATGATTTTTACAAAATACTAAAAATATCAGAAACATTACGAAAAATATAGCATGACAGCTGATGTAGATCAAATATCGAAAAAAACGATGCAAACTCAAATCGATCGCTTCTAAATAACAACAAGAAGAAAGAGTTCTAACTTAACAAGGCCGTCCTAAACCCTGAACACTACCTGGATTAAAAGCCATCCAATAAATTTCGTACAAAAAGAGAACATTGCACGACGGTCATAAATCTAAATGCAGCTAAGGAGAAATAAATATCTCAACTCGCGCTACAGCCTTCGCATTCCACCCCGAGAAAATATCGCACCAAAATTCCGGTGGCTTGACGTTGCAAATGGAAAAAAGCGCGAAAACTTCACATTCCGAATTTGAACTGGCCCCGCCCACGTGCCCGCGCGCCGAGCGACAGGTGAATGCGACGCGGGCGCAGCTGCCGCCGGACGCGCCGATTTGCTGGTTTGTTTTTCGAAAACGGAATATATTTTACAAAATATTGATATACAATGGGCAGTGACAACGACGTGCCTTGAAAGCGAATGAGGGCTGTTCTGTGTGTCGAGATGTTGCTGTGTGAAAATGTGTCAGTTCCCCTCGTTTTGTTGCATGTTTTCTATGTTAATGATTCCCGCTGTTTATACTTACAAATTGTAGTGCCAATGCCGTGTTGTTGGAGATTCCTTCCCAAAGTGTATTTATACTTCCTATATTTATAGTTTCATTTATAAGGTCGTGCTACGTATGTGTATTGTATATTGCTCTAATTAAAGTTTTATTTTCGTTATGTACTTACCTACTTTTTGACCGCTAGCTTTGTCAGGTAATGTGAGGAGGGTGCAATTTATTCGTATTTCAAAATTTTCACTAATAAACAAAACTAAAACATTATTTTCTTTCGTTGAATACATTGAATACCTAATTAATAACTATTAGATATAATTATAATTCATTTCACCAAAACTTTGCAGTGCAGCATCTTTTTACCTGAAAGCAAAGAGCAATAAATAAGTTAATCACAAATTCTATCTACCACTGCTACAAAAGTTAGCCTTCGATATATCAAGTCAGAGATGCACCGGCCCATATGCATGTGTTGCCGTAAGTGTGTACTAAGTAAGAGAAGGACATACAACAATGGACAATGGGAGCATAAATCAGTATAATTAGTTTTGCCTGAACGAAGCGAAATCATTGGTCAAAACGCATCGGGCTGCCCCGCCTCTCGAGAGAACGGCGTTAGAACAGGTACTTGGCATGTTGAATTGGATCAAACGTAGTGTCAGCAACGGGAGTGTGCACTTTAAATAATTGCTGCTAATCTGCGAACTCGCGTAAAATTAGAAAGAACGAACTCTTGTTTAAATGCATTCATTCTTTCATTAGTCTCGTTGCTAAAAGCTAGCTAGTGTTTTTTGAAACAGTTCAACGAAATTTGGAAGTAATTCCTTTTTATTTATTTTATTATGATCTATCAGAAAGCTATCAATAAATTAAATCACCTCTCAAAGTTAATATGCAAATTATGAAAAGTCATGCATCTACTTCATCACTGATTACACACGGAGATAACGTCAATATTTAAATATTTTGATTCGATAATCAAGGGCAAGTGAACTTGCTGCATAATTATTGCAGTTACCAACCTGCCAAAAATGTCATTATCATTATCTTATCAATAATAATAAGTATCTTTATTATGAAATTCTGAGAAATTATCTTAGTCCAAAGTCTTGTAAGTCTTAACCTTGAGTCATACCTTCGCATGTAATTTCAATATGAAAAATGACATTTACTGAAATAAGTATTTAAAATATTTAAAAAACTAACTTAATTTTGAATTTCATGTCTGAAAAATAAAAAAAAAAAAAGATTCACAGGTTAGCATATCTAACGTGGGTTTATAAATGGGCTTAGATTTATGTTCCACTATCTGCCGCCCGCGTCTTCGTCCGCGTGAACCCTGGACAATCATTGACCGTGATAAAAGAAGCCTCTTATTAATTTAGGTAATAAACTATAGCATGTGTGCCAAATTTCATCCAAATCCGTTCAGTCAGTTTAGGCGTGAAGAAGTAACAAACACACACACAAACTTTCGTATTTATAATATTATAGTAGGATAATTTATTTGTCTCACAGAGTCACAAAACGATCTTCATGCAAACCGTTCACAACCGTTCAGCTATTAATTTATCAAACATAGAACGATCTAAAATAATTTACTCCATAAAGACTAAATCGATGACCGAATGGCAAAAAATACCGCGAAAAAAAGAACGAACGACTTTACGCTGACGGTACTGCACCGTCGCGTACAAGGGTGCATGTGTAGGGCGATGGCTGTCTCGAGGCGCTGCGTTTTTATGGAGATTGCGTGTTCAGATAGTGGCGACCTGATGGCGGGCCTAATGCGAGACTGATGGGAATCACGTCGGAACAGGCTTTATGTATCCGCTGAGCTAAGCGCGGAAAATATTTCTTTGAATTACCTTGTTTAGAAATAAGCGCGAGGAAAATCTCTGCAAATTTACTCGTTAAGAACTGGAAAAGTGATGGTAATTTGCAATTAGATAAACTAACCCTTAAAGACTGAGAGAGAAAGAGATTTGTTTTTGATAAATAAACTTCAGATATGCGAGTGGTTAGAAGTTTTCCTTATTTTTTAGGTTTTATCAAAGTTATCACATAACAGATAAAACACATCAGATAAAGATAGATACCAATCTCCAAAAATACCAACTTAATTAATTTGTTTATTACTATCTTACTGTCTATTAGATAATATCATACACATACCTAGATCTTCAACGTATACTGTTAGTGTTTTACACCTGAAGACAATATTATTGTAAATAAAAGCTCACGCGTCTGTCAGTGCACTAAAGAGTGTAAGATACGTAACGTCGCGAGTGAATGAATGAATGAATGAGACGTCTTCGTAACGTGTGACGCCATTGTGAGCCGCTGATAGACGTCGTTTCTTGGTTTCCCGTGACGTTAAAGCAAAACTGTTCATATTTAATTTATACGCACGATTGCTTTTCAAGTCCAAAATAATACATTATCAAGAGTAATTTTGAATAAGTTTTTAGTACTTGCGAATATTGATGTTTGAGTAAATGTGAAAAAAATTTAACTCATTGACATCTTAGATATCTCGTTAGTCACGACTTTTATTTTAAAGGACCTAAATTATTGACATAATTTGATTTGAAAACATTTCTTCAAAAATTAGTTGTGAATAGAACAACAAAGTTACGCGAACACTTCATATTCAACTTTTAGTGGTATAAAAAGAGCATTAGACGTCAGAAAGAAAACTGTATAAAGGTGTTGAGAGACAAGATAATGTTGCTCCGACAAAGAAGCGCGAGAGCTCTGCGACGCCAACAAATTGTAACCTGTTGCTTCTGAAAAGCGGATCTAATGCTTGTCCGTAACGCAAGTGAACTTATGTATTTTTTTAGGGTAAGAGATTGCCTTTCCACTGAAGGGCATAGACTTTTTAAAATAATTAGGTGCAGTGTTCGTCTATTGGTCTAAAGTAGATAATAATTATTATTGTCAATTATTCTAAGAAATAGTCTTTTTTTTTAATTATTTTATTGATGTCACTTGAGCTATAATAACCTGTTGCTTCTTTACTTCTGCAAAGAGGATCTTAACGCTAGTCCGTAACGCGAATGGATTTATTTATTTTTCCAGATAAAAAAGATTGCCATTCACTGAAAGACTTATTTATATACAGTAATTGTCAAGTGGTCTAAATTCGATCATAATTATTGTGAATTTAGAATGAGATATGAGAACTTAGAATGAATTTTCATTTTTCCAAAGTTATTTTATTGTTAACACTAGCTAGCTAGCTGCTAATCAAAAAAAGAAATCAAGTTGACAAACAGAAGAAAAATTAACTTAACATCTTATGATTTTTTACATTATTACAGGTAGAAGATCATAAAAAGCATGATTAAAAAGTAGGCAACTGTATACTTAAGTAGATATGACAGCTTTTATTTTTTAATAAAAGCTTTTTTAAGCTTTATGAACCTACAACGAATGCTCGTTTTAGGTTCATAAAGGAATGAATTTTGTTTAAATAATTGCCACATGCTTTTTTTTAAAAAAATCCTTACTATAAAATGCAACCGTTCCCAAATTAAGTGCTGGAGGCACTAGTGTCATTAATATAGGTAAAATAAATTATAAAGTTTGTAAAAATATTTTGAATAAATATTATAAAACACACAAGAAGTTTTTACAACTTAAGTGTGAAATAAATGTTCGATTATGCAAAAGTATTGAATTAAATATGCCATTTGCATGCAATAAGATTGAATGATAATAATCGTGTTATTTATCAAAATGTCACCATTCTTAATTGTTTTATATCACGGATGTTTCTCGCATTTTATCTACCAGATAACCAGAAAAATGAATAATCTAGTCGGACACAACAGTTGGCATTTAAATAGAAAAAAAGAACCCATTTTGTTTAGCACCAAATAATTCTAAACTCAGGTACCTATTTTATTTTAGGATTCTACTAAATGCTTAAAAAAATAAGTAAAATTCTGCATAATCACTATTTTTTGTGCTCTTCTCTTTATAAAAACATTTCCTGTTTTAAATTTCCATGGTTTTTGACGTTATTAGAATAAACTATATCGGGATTTACTTTTATTTACAGGTACATGGTGTAAATCCCGATATAGTTTATTCTTATAAAATATTTCCTGTTTAAAATTAACAAACAAATATTGATAATACCAAAAGTTGACATGCACACTTATGGGGCATTTACACAGGTCAGTTTTCCGGCCGATTTGCTAGGCGAATTAAGTCGAATAGGGCTTAAAATTGAATTACAAACCTAATTTCAATGAGGTGGCGATTCTATTCTAATGTAAACATTATATATACATTTATATTATTCTTTTATTATAAACATTAATTGACAAATTAATGTATGTAAATACATTTAAGAATTTGTTATTATGAAGTTAGTAGTGTATGTTTTCTTTGGCACTGATACATGTTTGCAGTTTATCCAAATTATTGGTCTTTATTAAGTAGGTAGTAAAACATGTTGTATACTTAGAATATTTTTTAAAGTTAATGTGATAGGTAAATAAAATGCTGATACAGGTATACTAAAAATCGGTAAACAAGCGCTTGTCTAGGCAACAACCTGATGCTTACAGGTTGGCAAGGTTTTAGAATAAGTAAAAATATGTATAACTGTGGAAAAAAAAATTACAAGCGATTGTCAATTAAAAGCCCTAGTCGACTAAAGTAGCTGCTAGGCGGACCAACCAAGTCAACCGAAAAATTTACCCGTGTAAATGCCCCATTACATAAAGCCAATTTCACCATTAAATTTCGACTGTCATAAAAACGAAGAAAAATTGGTTAAAAAAAATCTAAGTTACTATGCAATAATTCTTATTAAAATCTTTTATAAATTTTATTGTATTAATAATGATGAGCTGGTGAAAATTGGGATCATTACGCAAAACGTGTTTTATTTTCAATTTTGGTGAAATTGGCTCTTAGAATTCGATTTTTTTTCAGAATACTTTTTTTGTTCGCTGGCACTTTCTTTGTTTCCGTCCATTTCCATTGGTTGTTTATAGATAAATCATTAATTAGGCATTTAAATAAAGGTCACCGTCACCGATACTGACGCAGATTTTATCGTTCCATACAAAGGTTGTTTACGCCGTCAATTTATAATCAAGATTTTAATTAATTTATTGTATTTAAGAACACTTGATTGATTGATAAGTAGAATTAGTGATTTATTTTGTTTTTTTACGACTTTTAAAAGATTAAGATATCATGCTTTCGATATTAATCATTTAATGTTGGAAGTCCTTTATATTCTTATAATATTACGGTAATTTTTAATTTTAATTTAACTTCGAGTTTTCGTGATTCTCTGATATTTATAATTCGTAGTCCACTAATCGTTTTCACTTGGGCAATAAAACTGCGCTAGAATCCGTTAAAAGTGTTTTATTTTAATTAATTTACCTAGAAATTGCCAGCTAATCATTTTTTTTTTGAATCTTCAAACATTTTTCCTTATACTACTTAGGAACTCTCTATTTACAACCGCGATACTCTTTAGCTATAATTTTTATGACAAAAAATTGAGAATAAATGTTTAAATTTTGATTGCAATAAATTAGTGAATCCTACATTTATATGCACCTTTACTGAATACTTTACAGTTCTGTTTTTGCAAAAAATCCTAACAGACAGTTTTTTTCCATTGCACATTCCCCTTTACGCGTTGCTATTAAAACCGTTGATCAACATACAGCCCTGTAATTATTCACCGGGATATTATCAAGTATCAATCACTGTCATCGGCAAGTTAAATTAATACTCGCATGAATCGAGTGTCGTCTCGAATCCATCACTCGCTGATGGATGGCTCGGACAAACAGAGTCGGACGCGTCTGGAATAGGCAGATATTAGGCAAATGGGTATTTATAAAAACTATTTTCACCCCTAAAAATATTTGGCTGTACTGTACATAATTTAAAGTTACGTGATAATTTAAAGCATATATATTATCAGTGAAACAGGCTATTTGTTTTATTTTTTACTTTATTTTATAGTCTTAAAGTTATTACTTTAAGACTATAAAATAAAGTTATTACTTTAAGACAGTATTTTGTTCTTTTGTCAGATTAAACAAATAGCCTGTTTCACTGATAATATGCTTAAAATTATAATGTTAAAAGAAACACGTTTACAACCTCAGTCATCCTCAATTAAAAACACTCACGTTTTTACTATATTTTTCTTGAAAAACGTAAATTCATTCAAAAAAATGTAGCATTCGGCCACAGCTTGACTGTAATTTGTATTTGTCGGTGAAAAGAGATACACTTTCAAAAAATTATCCTATATTTGTAAAGGTGCCCTAAGCAATCATAAATTCACAAGATTGTATATTTGTTTGAAATCAATGTAGCATACTTACGTCTATAGCAAAATTTAATCTTAATTTATATTATTCGAAATAATAAATTCGTTGTCTTCTATTTCTAAATAAATGCTATTTGCATAGCATTTATTTAGAAATAATAATGCCTACACAAGTCATAATATCATAAGTTTTGACGAAAATTGTTTTAATCTTTTCGTTTCATAGGTAGGCACTTGTACTATCTTTAGTCTAAACACATTCATTAGAAATATCTAACGATAAACTAATGCTTGATAAAGTTCCTTGGCGTGTATGATTTATTGATGCACGTAATATTTAATCCTACTTGAACTAAATAAAATACGTACGACAAAGATAGGATTTTGTAAGCGAAAAAGTCAATTTAAAACTTGCAAACTTCGTTCGATGTTAGCTGTTGCATACAAACAACTTAATTACTTACAATTTGGACTTTATAAAGTGCTAGTTTAAACTAAAAATTAAAAAATTGCCGTTTAATCAAGAGTAGAACGGTGCTTTCTGTTTTAGTAAATTAAATACCTAATTAAGAGATTATTCATCAGGAACAAAAAAGTCACTTAAAACCAACAAAAACAAATGGTGTTAAAATCCAAAAAATTCGTGTGGTTACCGTTATAAATCGGACAGAGGGCAACTCAATACAAATCAATCGGTGGTCCTCTGAGCCGGGATTATTCCGGTCCGTGAAAAATTCCGGACGCCGCGTCCGGGCCGCGACGCGCATTTGTCACCGGACAGACGGACATCATTCTCATTAGTGGTGGACAACTGCCCATTTGTACTAATGTTTAGAAGACGGGAAGATCTCACAATTTTTTTGGCGCCATTTTGGGGCTGAGTAGGGTTGAAATGGTACGCTGGGGAGTTGGCATGGGGTTAAAAAAAGGTAAAAAAAAGTATGGTTACGATGAGATATTTATTTACGATTTGATTGATATGGAATCTATCCCATTAGTTTACATTTATGTCTTATTTTTTTATCACGGACTATACTGAAAATATGGAACTTTTCCATTCACATTATTTTTCACTTATTTTAAATACTTGTATTGCGAGTAGCTTTGTTAAGAGTCCGGAGAACAGTGAGTTTCCTATACAAAGGTAATACCAAAATTATTTGCAATTTGAGGATAACTAACTCTTCTTGTGATATTATTCGGATTAAGACAGTACTACCACTAACCCAATTCAAAATAAATGCCAATTACATACAAAACGGTAAAGTGTATTCATTTATATATTGGATTTTTTATTTAATAGAACCTTAGACATATACTGTCTTAATCCGAATAACATCATAAGAAGAGTTAATTATGCTCAAATTGCAAATCATTTTGGTATTACGTTTGTATGGGAAGCTCACTGTTCGCCGGACTCTTAAAACAGATCGACCATAGTAAGCCGAACATACCGACTTTATTGTAATTTATTAGTCTTTTGTTAAATTCATTAACTTCGTCTACAGTAAAGCTTAAACACTCAGTCGAATCGCATTCCCAACTGTGATGGTATTCAGTAGCAGTGATCTGTGATTCCGTGACATCACTGGCTCGGTGGTTTGTTCCGACATGTGCCAGCTTGATACAAAATCACAATTACGTCCCTGTCAATGAATAAGTCATGCAGTACCTTTATTTGTATTGTAATCAGCAAATTCACTGGTTAAAGCTTAATATTTTTCTCTTAGGATTCCGTACCAAAATGGTAAAAAAGATCCCTTATGGTGCGACTCAGCCTGGATATCTCAAGAACTACTAATGCTATATCAACTTTTTCTAATTACTGTTTAGTTACAAGAAATTAAAATTGAAATTGAAATTGTAAAATTCTTTATTCAAATAAGCTCACATAATATGCATTTTTAAATCGTCAATTCTTTTATCCTACCACCCATTATAACGTCTTTTAGCTGACAAGAAAAATGAGCGCAAAAAACTTATCAGCTTTATCAGAAGGAACGATATTTACAAATATGTATATCGTTTCCAGACATTACATTCATACATGTTACAATTAACATAGATAGAACAAGAATAAACCAAAGGCAATTCAAATTGCCATGCGTTTACACCTAGACGAGTTTCTGCCTAAATATTGTTTACACAGCTCCACCGACAGTTGCGCTTTAGTGAGTGACACAGTATCATTGTTTTGTTGGCTGACGTCATCATCACCAACTTATGCTAAGTACATTCAGATGATGAATTGGCTTCATCAAAGATAGTGATTTGACTATATGATTAGAACTGTATACTATACTAAGCTTTTATTTAATTTAAAATCTTAGCATTCACAATGCTATCCCTATTGAAACTGAGCTAAAATGGGTTTCTAAATAATCAAAGTGAGTTGGTAAATAGTAGTTTAAATGTGCTTTTATTATTATAAACTGATGAACACAACTTGACAAGGTAATAAAAAAAACAGAGTACACCAACCAAGTACACCACCAACAACCAGTAACCAAAGGAAAATATGTTATAGTATAAAAAGTACAGAATTCAAAAATATAAGTTAAAAGTAAAAAACCATAAACTAGTAAAAAACAGGCCGGCTCGGCAACACCTATACAATACCAAATAATATATTAGAAAAAATTCGACTCGCACCAGATCATATTCTAACCGCTGACATGCTACCGAGCTCGGTAGCTCAGAGGTCAGAGAATTGGACCTGACTTCCAAAGGTCGCGTTCGATTCCCGTCCGAGAATATGATCTGGTGTGAGTCGATTTTTTTTAAATATATTATTTGGTATTGCATAACTATACTAAGCTTCTATCTCTTTTACTAATTGTCGAAATGTAGTTACAAACGAATGCATAGCTTTATATCAAATACTAATAACAAAATGAATAACAGTAGTTCAGTTGTGAATCATCGGTGTGTCGTTTGATATATAGAGACAAAACATTATTTACCAAAAGAAACGAATTAGTAATAAGCTATAATACACTATGTTTGTTGTTAAATTATTCCGATAATAATCTCCATTGTTTGTTAAAATAGTTTTTTAACCAAGTTCTATTAAATAAACTTCTTATCAAGTAGTTCTGACGAAGGTTAATCATCTACACGGAAGACTTGGAGTAAAATATGCGAACATGTCATAAATTTGCAATTGTATGGGATTGCTTGAATGGCACTGTTGTCGCTTTTTCAATGTCAATCATTTGAATGAATCATTTCAATCATTGTCAAAGATATTAGAGAAGAATCTTTATTTGAATATGTACATCAGTACATATTAGTAACAAAACTGTTATTGCTTGCTTTGTCTACTTGTGTTTTAAGTCTCTTTATGGAATGGTCCCAGATATTTAAAATTGGTATTTTTAAATAATGTTATCTAACGTACAGGGTTTTTTAAGATTGACTAGCGTAATCAGTCTTCAAAAGACTAGAAATAGAGTTAAAAGGTATATAAAATAATTGATAATTTAGAGATAAAATATCAAATATCGTCTCATTTCACGTGTGATACCTATTTCGAAATCAATTAATTTAATTTGATAACGACTATTCTCTCATTAGCTATTATTCGTAGTGCATAATAATATAAAATATAAACATCTACTTTTAAAAGTATCAGGTTTCTATTATTGTATGCCTTTTCAACAACAATTAAAATTAAAAGATATTTTAACATCGCTTATTATTTTTCAGTCTCTGTCACATAATGTCCACATCTGGATGTGACATTTAAATAAAAAGCAGAATATCCAATATACTGATTTTCAGATGCCATTGCTGCAGGCAAGTTTATTCTATCAAAAGGCTCCATCAAATTTAAAAACTTCGATGTCCGCACAAACGCGGCGAACAAAAGCTCGCTTTGTGCCGTCCGAGGCAGCGGCGGGACGGTAACGAGACGACGACGCGCCGAGGAAATTATTCTGGTGTCGCTTGTAGTTTTCTTGAGGATTCAATTAGTTTGAGAAGAATGAGACGTTCTAGTGTTATTGCACTTAAAGGAATCAAGGCGTGGGACTTAGACTAAATAATTAACATTTCTCTAACATTTGTATTTAATTCAATGCCTTAGCAGTCGGATGGTTTTCTACTTTGAAAACTGTTATTACTGATGATAACTATGATGATCAGCCACTTAAATCTTTAAAATAAATCTCCAAGATTACTGTTCGTTTGTTTGGAGTAAACCTAAAACGCCCATCTAAGCCTTTATCAATTTTACATTAGCGCGTTACTATATTGAACATTCAATATAAAACTCAACTATTCCAAATTCTCATAGCTTAATAACAATATCGACCAAATATTGCCTAGCACCTACCCACCAGCATTGCGAATGTTATCAGCGTTATCTGCCGTGGTGCCATCTGCCTGGTGATTGATCGTCAGATAACCATGACATATCTCACCTGGCACTTCGTAACCACCCTTTAAAGCTCAAATGAATCAACTACTGACAGACATGGTAGAATTATTTCAAATGACAATAAAATTGTGAAGATGTCGCAGAATCTGCTTAGAAATTATTAAACAATTATGTTTCAACCCTAAGTTGAAGATAAAAAAGAAAGAAACATTTATTTATTCAAATAAATATTTGTGCATCTTGCCTACTCACTAAAATTATAGCCCTATGAAAGGGCGTTGCAAATTGACACAAATAAATTACTAATACCTTCCGAAATGATAGTGTCTATAATTGAGAGGAATGGATGAAATTCTAGAAAAATTTTCTTAAAAATTTTCATGTTTTTAAATATTTTTTTAAATAATAAAACTCACAATAAAAGTTACTTCATATGTTTTGTTACAAAATTACATTAATTTTCTTACCATTTGATACCTAGTTTGCTTAAATCAGAAAGATGGTGACCGAGACTATTAACAAAATCTTAACCTAGTCGGTGCCATCTTTGTGACGTCATAGGTAGGTACTTGTTCTACAACTTTAGCGAGTGACAAAAAGTGAAACCTATAATCTTGATCAGTAAACTACGCTAAACTCAACGATACCATTTGTTGGTATAAACCTTCTCAGTCCTACGGGATCGAATCACATTTTTCGACTTGGCTTCTCTACAGCTATAAGGTTCAGCAATTTTCGAAATCCCTAGTTTTTCGAGTTGTTTCAAGCTAAGCTTTGATTTGGCCATCTTGCCAAGGTAAATTTTATTTCATAACTTTATTTCTCAACTCGAGTTAACAAACCAGCACTTTACGTTAACAATCATCTATTTCAAATGCCTCGATATCATCAGGTTTTCAACTTCATTGTAACCGATTCGATCCATCGATTTTGTCTTCCGTATCACAGCTTTATTATCGATCATCAATCGTTATGTCGATTTCACGGCGGATCTAGGTGAAATTAAACCATTGTTTCGTAATTCCTGATCGAAAAGCGCCGAGTCATCATCCATTGTGGCTTGTTTAGAAGCGTCTCCGAGATTTAACCGCAATTTCGGATTAAACTCTCAATTTATAACTGTTGTTTACTCGACTGTTAAAATTGTTTGAGATTTGATGGTTATCTCGTTAAGGTACAAAAAACAAGATGATACGCAAAATTAGGAAGAAAAGTTTAAAAGTCTTTTACGTTGATAAATTATTTCCTTATTTATGTGTCTAATTAAGTACCTACTAGAATAACACGATATGTCTATTGAAATTTATAAGAAGATAGAATTGATGGAAGTACTTACGCTTGCCAATGCCCCGAAGCTACAATGCTGGCAATGTTAGGTTATAACTCAACTGCATCACGATAAAGGCACGTGTCATTTAAATTTGACTTCAGAGCAGTCAGGCACAGACGCAGGCGGATGCGTTTCCTTTGATCACAATCGGGCTTATTCGAATGGGCTGCTGCATCGCATTGCCCGCGGCACTCGGCCCATCCTTGCGATCTGCCGATTGACACGCTGCGTTTTAATCAATTAGCGAACAGAAACGCGGTTTACGAACCAATGGGCAGTGAAATAAGCAGACCACACGGGCCCACCACGCTGCTTTTTGGGTGCTCTCCGATTTCAACGTTTTTTCTCCAACATTTTTTGGACAACATAATCTGAGCGAAAGTTATTCTTTTGTTTTTGGCCAAATCCCATCGCGTCGTTGGAACTAATAACTGGAGTATCGATATAGCAACTACGATGCTATCAATCGATTTATCGCCTGAAATTATGTCAATAGATAACTAACTTTGAATAATTGATCCGCTGCTCGATGACTAACGTAATATATAATCAATCAATCATTAATCACATGCTGTTTGCGCAATGTTTTGTGTTGGCCCCGTTTTCGAGTAATTTTCCTAACTTTATCGCCACAATATCAGTCTGTATCGTTTTATTATTATATTGATGATGAATGATTGCCATAAAGAGATAGTTGGTATCTGCTATTTGTTTTATAATTCTACATAAAAGACGCTTAAGTGTCGCATTTATTGCAATCCTTTCTTATTGCGGTCGCCCATGGAGAAGATTTATATTATTACTTATGTCAATCAATGGATTAATGATTGATTTTCCTTTTCATTATATGTTTTCTAATTACAGGAACTTCAAGTGAATATCGAATTAAGTCTTATGAAGAAGGTGTACTGTTCGAGATTAGATAAATTGGATTAGATGTTAGATTTAGAACAAGTCTTAAGCACTATGATGATATTCAAACAATTATTATTTTTATATTTCCATAAATTATTACTTTTTGCAAAATATTAGCATCATGTAATTTAACACAGCAGGTACCTAAGAACTGGACATGTATCATAGCAATCTGCCTCATAGAGAAATAGATCTTTAGTTCAAATTCATCTGAAAGCAGATTTCAGAGAGAAATTCAGAGGTTAAAACAAAGAGCTGTCCTTCAACAAGATCTCTGTATGGATCTGTATTCCAAGTGTTTAATTGGAATATTTTTTGTACTTACATCTGCAATTAGATAAAATTATTCATTTCATTAGGTATTCATAAATCTCTGGGTTTTCCACTTCACTTAATTTGATGAAGTTCTAATTTCTACTTCTCCTTGTCCATAGAAGAAGCCACCAGTCCAGAAGGCGGTGTGAAGGAGCGCCCAGAGCGGGGCGAGCGGGCCGAGAGGGGAGAGGGGTCCAGGTCCGAGTCCCCCGCCTCCCCCACGTCACCCGCGTCCCCTGCGCCGGACGAACGGGACGACATCGAGCACAGCATACCGGCGACGCTGATTCAAGACCCTAATGCAGAAAGGTGATATAATTTTCTTTATACTATTGAAACCAGCTGGATATATTGACGAACTCCTTAAAAGTTGTCTCTTACGCCGAGTGTGACATCGCCATATCGAAGATTCTAGCTGAATCTTACCAGAAAAACTTCTTCAAAATTTTTAAAAATTGAGATTTTAGCTTTCAATAATGCTATTTTTATATAATACTTCTTCAATACTTTCTTCAAAATTGTTTCGGCTCGTCATGGTCATCATTGGTTTTTTTACTTCAAACGCTGTTTATTTCGGAATTTAAAGTAAGTTCGTGATTTTGTCTTTTCGTGCATTATTTATAGGTATTCGCTATGATATACGAGAGTTACTTCACATTTCGATGCTGTTGATTGTTTTAGATAAAAAAAATCGTAGCTACCGGATCACCTTACCTTAACCGGATTTTCAATTAGTTTTGTCAAATTGTATTGTTGCAATCTTCTTTTCATTTTCCTTTCGCTGACCCCTTCACATCAAATGTTCTAAAACAAATTCTGTATCGAAATCAAAACACAAATCCACTATATATATCACACCATGAAAACCATACTCTAATCAATCTCTCCCAACTTTGATAAAGACTTGTCAAAAGCTCTATTCGATACTTGTATCAGTGGCTGAAACCTCTTGACCAAGAATGTCCACAGCATTCAACGCATCGCTCTTGACGGTGGTCTCAACATCACTCGGTACGTCCACTTTAACGATCCCATTGTTTCCCACTGCCAGTTGTCATCTGTCCTCAACCACCACTTGGTACAGTAATTCTAAATTGCCACCACCAACAGGCCTATGTCTCACCATTAAAGTTGAAATTCGTGTAAATGAACTGTTAGCTTCCATTGGCATCGCCTCAGAAATGAATGGACATGCGATAGTGACAGTTATGGTAGGTAGTGCTAGTAAAAATGATCTAAAATCTTCGCGTTGACAGTTCATCAATTCTTGTTTCTGAACAGATCTATGATCATTCGGTGATGGCGACGCTAAGTAGGAAAAAATTTAAATAAAAATAGAAAATAAGTCGCCAGACGACAACTAAGTAATCATAGTTTTTTGATCATAAAAAATAAATAATGTTTTCACACAATTAATTTTCAATTTCACAGTTAATAATTAGGTAAATAAATATTTCATTGTAAAAAAATGGTAGATTTTGTTAATAGAGCAACCAACCATTGACGATAATTTGAAAAAGCTGTTTTTTCAGGCATGTGTGTCAAATACAATAAAATTTTCGCAGCGTCATCCCACGACAATTCCTCAAAACATAAATTGTTCAAACCGTTCATTTAATGATAAGTGATTAAAAATTTAAGCGGTGATCAATTATTATTTGTAAGATTTTATCTAAGACGGACATTGTTCCAACTGACGACAAGTTCTGAAGTTGTCTAATTACACGATACAATAATATATGCAATTTTCTTGGACTTTGAGCATGCATTTTCTACGCCATAGTAAATAACTAGTTTGCATGATTATGGTACCTATCACTATGAAGTCACAACCCATAGGTACTTCCTAGCGAGCTAACAACCGCGAAACAAGAGTTTTGTAGCCAAATTCTGCTCATATTTCCATACCTCTCGCTAAAAATAGGTGTGTTTCAATAAATGAATAAATATTTGACAACATCACGTACATTGCTCCGATTCCAAAGTAAGTAGCTAAAGCACTTGTGTTATGGAAATCTAAGAACGGTGGTATCACAAACACCCAGACCTGAGCCAATATAGAAAAGTTCGTTTTCTAAATTGATCCAACCAGGGATCGAACCCGGGACCTCAGAGATGGTGACACCTTGAAAACTGGTGTACAAAGCTTTTCGACCAAGGAAGTCGTCAAATAAAGTACCTACTTGAAGTTTCGAGCGTTTCATGGAGTTACTTATTTCGAGTTTATTTTTTTCCATAAATAAATAAATTCTTATTGCTGTAAATGTGGTCAGTACAAGATTATAACATTTATCACTTTCGTTTCTCACATTTAACCAAATTGGTATGCAAATTAGAGATGGGTCTATCATAATGTCCATAGACTTTTCAGTGCAATATCGTTTATGGGGAAAAAGAAATATGAATGAATGACTGTAATTATGTCCCAGGTTGTCACAATCAATTAATTTAAAAATGCTTCACAAATTGCTTTGTATTTGCACAAGTGATATTTCTAATGAAATGGAAATTTAATAAAATGCCAAAGAGAATGTAAAACTATTAATCGTTGCCATACATTCAAATATACCTACATGTTTGTCTTGTGATCAAGAAATTCGTTATAAATTATACGATATACAAACACTTCTGTTCTTTAGGTTGAAAATATCAAGTGTCGATGTGATAACGAGGTACAATTTACTATTTCATATCTGTTTGAAGATATTAAAACTGTAAGCGACAAGAGCGTGTAACTTTGTTGATTTATTGAATATATAAACTTGATAAATCGTTCTTGAAGTCATATCAGAGGGCCTATATACTCAAATGACCATTTTACTAAAATTAACACTAGTAGAATAGAATGACAATGATTGACAGGAGCTAAGCGTTACCTTATGTCATTGCCATACATTGTAATTCTGTTCTACTAGCGATAATTTCAGTAGAATGGCCATTTGAGTAGAGGGGCAGTTATTATCGTTTTTAGGGTCATTTTAAGTGGGTAAAGTTAATATTGCCATCACGTTTTGATTACAATAAATACGGTACAATAGAAATCGTTCCATACACGACATTATTTGGTATGGTCTAGACAAAAGCTGTCATCGATAAACTTCGAAAGTGATTTTTAATTACTTTTCCTTCAAATGTTTTGTCTTATACAGAGATTTTAAGATATAGACATGTTAATTAATAACATTTTCTCCAAAAAACTGTAAGTTTGCTTATCTAGGAGCGTCCGGCGAGACGACAGGTATGGCATTGCTGCCACACAAAAATTAATTGTTCCAGAATTGAATTTTAAACAAAATACAGTCTTAGTGCTTTTGAATTATGAATGTGTTAAGTTTTTCATAGCTTTTGTGCTCGTTAGATTTCCACGTTGGATGTTCCATCACTGTCAATTAGTTGCAGTGAAGAGTCCTCATCAATCATAAACACTCTCTACTGAACTGAGCTCTACCTACCCTCAGGGTCTATTGTTTAGATTTTGATTTCAAAATATTTCACGTATTTTATTTTGGTGATTGTTATCCTTAATAACTTTAACTTAGAATTTGTTAGCAAGTGAACTAAGTATATTTGTCGATTATGGGTTTAATGTATTTATTTAACGCTGAAAAAATTTTCAAAGTTTAAGTTATTGAAATCATTGAAAAATCCATAGTTTTTAATTAATGTTTTTATATTCTATTTCTTATTTTGCAAAACTCCCAATTACTAAACTAGAGCTATCTAAGGTTTGTTTTATAGTTTCAAGATTAAGATTATAGGTTTATTATTGGTTGGCATAGTATTGAAAAACTACAAAATTGGAGGTCACTTTACGATTTGTTTCGACTTCGAGAAAAGTTTTAGCTATCATGTTTCTGTCAATCACATAACTGAGTATTATAATCTACTTCCTACATTATTTTCTTGGGACCGATAAATTAAGTAATACTGTGTGAAATGTTTGCTCAAAAATGTGTATTTGACATTGTACGGACCCTTAACAACTAGTCTTAACTTTTTAAATTTTAAGATTTAAGCATTTACAATGCTATTTTTATATAATACTAAATAATATACTAGAAAAAATAGGACTCGCACCAGATCATGTTCTCGGACGGGAATCGAACCCAAAGGTCGCGGGTTCGATTCCCGTCCGAGAACATGATTTGGTGCGAGTCCTATTTTTTCTAGTATATTATTTAGTATTAACTAGTCTTAAATTTAAATGATACTTTTGTCAGTAATAAATACGTAAGCTTTAAAAAGTAATCAGTCTTGATACGAATTATTAATCCAATATTGTTGACCACGACCTGAACACCAGGTGATTAAAAACTTTATACTAATTACTAATCCTAATAATACTTATTATTATCAAGGTCACTTAATTACATAAACTATTCGATTAGATCTAATGCGTAGGCAAGATCGATAAAATAAGATTTATTGCCTAGCTGGACACGTTAATACAACTTTTTGTAAAACAATAATACTTTACTCGCATCCGCCATATAAGAGCTGTGACTTAGCTTGACGAACACATCTGTGGTCGGTTTTAAAATTCACGTTGTAACTGCGAAATTATTCAAACAGTGTCAGGTGTCCCCTGTCGCCCGCACGATGTAAACTTGCCGGCGCACATGTCAGCCCGTTTCGATTCTACGACCGATCGTCTAAACCTGGCCACAGAGCAGCGAGCAACACCGCAAACTCCTAGCAATCTGCTAGAACCAAGAAAAATAAGCGGCCAACTTACTGTGCTAAGTTATTTGGATCGCGTGCACGTCGCGAGGGAAAGAGAGCACAATACCTGTCACATAAACACGAGTGATTGATTGACCCGCACCCGACTAATGCTTATAGGAAGCCATAAACAGCTGGCGATTTTGTTGGAAACTTTTTAAAAGTTGCCACGACTCGATCTGGGATATGATTTCTGTCAAATCACGATTACAGTTTTGAAACGAGGGTGACTGACTGATTTTAAGTTGAAATTGCTATTTTCTTTTTATATTCTTTGGATGGCTCAGACTTTGGTGAGTTGATTTAGAAACACCAACTTACATTAAATATGGTTTGTTTTATGAGTGCTATTACGAGTGTTAGGTAAACTTTGATGATATAATTTATTTCGAGTTATCACATTTAGCTCTCATAATAGATTATCATTTTATCCTTAAAATTGACAACTCAGTAACTTTATGCTACCACAGTATAAATAAACCCGAAAATATTTCCCTTTCTCAAAGCAGGAAATCTGTTCATGATACCCGTAAATCCGTCCTCGTCCCCTGTCTGTCCCGGTGTTGTTAAAAGGACTCGTCTCGGCGTTTTGTTAACGCGCCATTTCCTTGTCAACGCCGTCAACCCTGTCCGGCCAATCTTAAGCCCCTGTGACTTACATCTCGGCCTTATTGTGAGACAGTAAACATATGAAAATATATGTGTTGCGATGATTCAGTGAACAGTTTCATTAAAACATTATCGTGCCTATTGGTCGTCAAGGCTTCTCAACACATTTTTCATTGGAGTGAAGACGGTGAGTCAGCTATGCGGAGTAGCTCTGCTGTGTCAGACGGCTGTCATCAAAACGATCGCCCGTCACTGCACGTCCACCTCGCGCATCGCACGCACGCTTGCATTACGCAGCGCCACCCCTCGAAGTGGAAAACGGATAGCCGTCTCTGTCTTTCCGGTGGAGCGGGGCGTTGTGGTGGCAGCTATCTCGCTCTAGCCAGGGGCGTGCGGGGCGGGGGCGCTGCAGGCGGGTCGTAAATCACGCGGCGCCTCATTCCGCGCGCGACCGCCGCTGCCGCCGCAGGCATCGCGCATTTCCCTCTCGGCCGCCGATCGTGGCACGTCTTCCGCGACAAGTTTACATTTCCAATCTATTTCTGGGAAATCACATAGTTGTCTTTGAAAATTGTGTTCGAACTTAAGTGTTTTTTGATGGATCCGAGAGTTGTTCGGGTCTCGAAGTATTGGATACGCTGAAACAATTTTGTCCAAAATGATTGTCGAGCCGGACCACGTGAGGTATGTTTTTTGTTTGGTCAAGTGTTTTATTGTTTTTTTATAACGAACTCATCTTGTTTATTATTTTCATCTGATGTTTCGATTTCATAATAATGATTTGACTTGTTTTATTCATACAGCTCTATTCTGTCGTTTTCTTACCCTATTCGACTTTGTTTAGACTTAAATTCGGTTCGGTTTAAATTCGGTTTTTATTTTTATTGTTTCACAGAAAATTTACGAGATTTGTATATTTTTGGGCGTAGAACTATTAATTTACTACTGAACATTTATAGTGATTTCGAAATAGTCACATATCAGTTAGAAGTTTACTGAAACAAAGTTATTGAAAGTTTCGTTACCAGTGAAATCTCCATGTGTTTGTAATGTTTCTTCTACTTCAATGATTCTATCAATATTAAAGATAGAAATGCCATCAATCAGTTAAGTCTATTAGATCAACCAAACTTTGTTCTCTTGTATTTATAAAACCTTTGTTTCTTATACGAAACTCTTAGTATTTGCCTATTTTTTTTAAATATTTGAATGCGTTTTAAAATCAATATAATTTATTTTTAATGGTCTTGATAAACTGTTTGTCTACGAGTGGCTTAAGCTACTTATGATTTTTATCAGTGATTAATTAACAAATAATAGGTACTTGCAGACTTTTGATTGACGTTAAGCAGGTCCGATTAATCTACTGAATAATAACAATAAGTTAATTACGGTTTATTCTGCGATAGTACTCGTTAAATTCTATATTAATATTGTTATGAACTGAATTTGAAACTTGAGTTTTATCAAAGTTGTTTAGGCAGATTATGCGAAATAAATCGAAATTTAGACATTGAGTAATATAACTTAAATTTTTCTAAAAAATTACGAGCATTTAATATGAATTTTCAATGTAGACTCTTAATAACTACAAACCCTACAGGTAGTTATTGTAGTTCTTACTTCAGAATTTGTTATATTTTATGTAACATAATGTACTAAAAGCATCGTTAGATGCCCATCAAGTAAATAATTTACAACAACAATTATTGTTCCATCTTTAGGTACCAATTTCTGATATGGTAACGTTGACTATCTAAACATTTCTTAATGTCAAACAGTTTTTTTGCTGAAAAACGTAACTTCTCTTGTAGAGTGACTTTAATTATATTATGTGATTGTAAAGTCGTATTTTCTTTTGTTAACAGGGAAAGTCCGCGATGTCTTTCAAGAGAGTCATCGGGGGTGCCGCGATGTCCCTCCAATGACTCGGTGTACTCGGGGCGCAGCGGGCCGGGCCTGCCCCTCCCCGCGGCGCTGACAGCTGCCCTCCCCGCAGCACTCCCCGCCGCCCTCCTGCCCCCGCACTCCGCCGCAGTGGCAGCCTACCTCGGAGCTGCCGCAGCCGCCGCAGCACAACAGCGACTCCTCATGTCCTGCCAAGAGGATCTCACCGACTCCGAACGAACCGATGCTGTTCTTGACTTCAGTACAAAACGCAGTGAGTCCCCACACGATGACGAAGATGCTGACGATGCAGTCAACCTCAGTAAAAATGAGAATGGCCCTCTCGACCTATCAGTCGGCACGAGAAAACGAGGTCCGGAAGATTCACCTTCCCCGGTCCCATCGAGAAAAAGCTCTAGATCGTCAGAATTTAAGCCAGCGCCTTCACCGTGGTCGACGCCTGTGGCTCCACATCTACCATACTTCGCTGCTGCAGTCGCTGCAGCAAGTTTGTCTCCAAAAGGAGGCATGCCCGCCGACTGGAATGGTAAAATGAAACATGGTGCTCCCACACCAAGCGATGCTACTAAAGCACTTGAAAAAATGAGTGAGTTGAGCAGGTTGGGTGGCGAAGAATTATTTCGATCAGCTGTCCAAAGCGCTGCTTTGGGTGCAGGGTTAGCTCCCAATGCAGCCGCTCGACATTCAGCTTGGCAATCTCATTGGCTCAACAAAGGCGCTGACCAAACTAAAGATGTACTGAAATGCGTCTGGTGCAAGAAGAGTTTTAACTCTTTAGCAGATTTGACTGTACACATGAAAGAAGCAAAACACTGCGGTGTCAATGTGCCAGTACCACCTACAGGAGGGGGACCTTTACCCCCTTCTTTACAACCACCGTCGAGCTCACCATCAACGCCCTCTCATAATTCATCTTCATCTAGTAGCTCATCAAAGCCTAATCAGAACGATTTGAATATGTTAATTAAGGAAAACATGCCAATTCCTAGAAAATTAGTTCGTGGTCAAGATGTTTGGTTAGGTAAAGGCGCTGAGCAAACTAGGCAGATATTGAAATGCATGTGGTGTGCAGAGAGCTTTAGGTCGCTCGCTGAAATGACGAGTCACATGCAGCGCACTCAGCACTATACTAACATTATATCTCAAGAGCAAATTATATCATGGAAATCATCAGATGATGCTAAAAGTTCTAATTCTAGCGGTCCCGGTACTAATAACACCGCCCCGCCTACCACAGGTACCAGTAGTCACGTTAGTGCAGTTTTAACTTGTAAGGTATGCGACCAAGCATTTAGTTCCTTGAAAGAATTGAGCAATCACATGGTCAAAAATTCGCATTACAAAGAACATATTATGCGTTCCATTACCGAAAGTGGAGGTAGGCGACGACAGACTCGCGAAAAGCGAAAGAAATCATTGCCGGTTAGAAAACTTCTCGAACTAGAGAGAGCACAACACGAGTTCAAAAACGGTGAGG
This sequence comes from Catoptria pinella, assembly GCA_963556745.1. NCBI lineage: Eukaryota > Metazoa > Arthropoda > Insecta > Lepidoptera > Crambidae > Catoptria > Catoptria pinella. The sequence continues at coordinate 1,022,323 of OY750762.1, forward strand.
GCAACGGCGTTCCCATGGGTAAGCCGATCAGGGACTTTGGGACGGGTAGTAGGATCACTTGCGAGAAATGCGGTGATAAAATAGAGACTGCCGTGTTTGTTGAACATATTAGACAATGTATAGGCGCGCCTATGTCGAATAACCAAAGGAATTTTCTAAAGAGCGCGCTTCTTTCTAATAACATTATTCCTCCGGAAGTGCCCGGGCACGTAACTCCAACGAGCCGCGACGGTCGTAAGAGCATCAACGACGAACAGCCTTCTCCAGGCTCCGCCCACCATCGCTCTCCCTCATCCGTGACTGATTCTTCACCGAGTTCCAAAGACCCTAACACGAGCAACGACCAAAGCTCGTCCCCTTCGGTTCTCAATGCCATAGAACAATTGATAGAAAAGAGTTTCGACACACGTTCACGACACTCGGTGCCTGGTATGCCTGGTGGGGCTGCTCACGCGCCCATCGGTTCCAGCATTCTAAAAAGATTAGGCATAGATGAGAGTGTAGACTATACAAAGCCATTGGTAGATCAACAAACGATGAATATGCTTAGAAACTATCATCACCAACAGGGCTACGGCCGCAGAGAGCGCAGTGGTAGCGAATCTAGTTCTATGTCTGAGCGGGGTGGTAGTAGGGTAGAGTCTCTTACCCCAGATAGGAAGTTAGACGCATATCACATGACACCCCGTACTACACCTGATACTCGTGGTTCTCAAACTCCTGCTTCCGAAGATCGTCCCGCTGAAATAAGGATAAAAAAGGAAGTGACCGAGGAGGATGAACGTGAAAACGGCGTTGATCTTAGTAGTCAGCCGGTGAGGGTAAAAACTGAAGTTGACGAGGAGGAGGACACTCATCGTCCGAGTAGCTCCGCTGAGGTCGATGTAAAACCTACCGTTCCGAAGCGCGAGAGTGAGGGCCCCAGCCCTGCGGCCAGCCCCCGTAGCCCCGCCAGTGATCGCTCTGCTCACACTCCTAGTGGAGATAGAAAACCTGCATCTAGCTTAGGCGCGCTATCTTCCATGTTCGATAACTTGGCTGGAGGTGGATCCTCTAATGAGCCTTCTTCTTCCCGCCGCAGCGGTAGCCACCCTCTAGCTGCACTGCAAAAGCTGTGTGACAAAACTGAGACGAACCCCGCCCGCGCTCCTGCGCCCGCGCCATCTCCGGCTGGTCCACCGAGCATTTTGACCTTCAGTTGGGCCTGCAATGATGCAGTTGTGACCGACTCCATCATGAAGTGCGCTCTGTGTGACACTCCGTTCATATCCAAGGGTGCTTACAGACACCATTTATCCAAAATGCATTTCGTTAAAGACGGGGCTTTGCCCGAACCCGTGCTTATGAAAGCGCCTCCCGCGGCTTCGTCTCCGGGCACCCACAAGAGTGGGGGTTCCAACGCTGCTTCACCCCAAGACCCTCGAAGCCCCTCGCAGTCTTTCGACGAAAGCCCCCACTCCAAGTTCCTGAAATACACGGAACTTGCGAAGCAGCTCTCCAGTAAGTACGTGTAGACTGTTAGGGTCTGCGGGCCATCAGTTGTGATGATACCATATCCTGCTACGTATAACCTTGCTAGGGTCGAGTCGCCGCGGCGACGCCAAGTATTTCGAAACTCTTTGCCAATTTAACTATTTAGGTAATTATTGTTAGAGATCACCGCATAGTCCGGTTAGTGTAATTAACGATTAGCGACTTAAGTATACGCCAAACGTCTTACGTTCGTTAGATGTAAGAGAATATTTTCAAAATATTGCCTTTAGGTGAAGTACAGCCGAGGGGCCTGCGGGCCGCGCTTATCTTCCACACTACTGTAATTCCATTTCGATAATTGTAAATATAAGTCACATTAAGTCATAAAGTTCGATTCGATCTCTTGTAAATGTATATTTTTTGCTAATAATCTAAAAGCGATACTTTCGTAATTTTAATTGCAATTTCGCCTTTCGCATGTGATTAGATAAGATGGCGGGCGGCCGGTCGTTCTTTCAGTATTTTTAAAGAAGAAATCGTTGCAATATCTTTTTTTTGTGTTACTTAATTTTTTATGTAAATCAGAGTTAGGGTTAACTTGGTGTTTAGTTTATTTTATGTATATTTTGAAGTGTTCTTGTTTCGTGGAATCAGAGGTCCGTTGCTGCAATCTCAGAGATTCAATCTCAAGTTTGGTTCGTGTTGTACATATGACATGGAATTCGTTCAATCTCCCTAGTGTAAATTTCGCTGTAGGCGCGCTCTTGGCGCGGTATGCTATTTATTATTTAGTGTTAAGTACATAATATTAGGAGACCCACGTCTGTGACACTCTTGTATACCATTATACCCGCATATTGAACGGTTGTCGAAACCGAGCTAATATTATTAAAGAAAAGTGATACATTTTACAGTTTTCTTTTTCTTTAAAAGGATTAACTACATTGTATACGTTTAGGACGTTCAGATTATTGAGAGATATCTTCCAATGTAACGACAGATATACGATGTGTATATACGGTACATACGAGTGAAAAGCTCTTTTATATTTAATAAAAAAATATTGTAAACTGTGTATTGTAATTGTCAAACGACGAATGATGTCGCAATATGGTGTGAGCTGACAAACTGTGGCATAATGTTGGTTGTATGTATACTGCACCACATTCAAAATGGAAATAATAACGGAAACTCTTTGGAAGCAATAGTATTTTATGATTGATTGTCTGTAATTACTTTTAAGAGCCTAAATTATTATGCCACAATTTGGCAGTGAATAAAATTTAAAAATTTAAATCTTAAAACTATCATTTTATCGATAATAATGAAACATACGACAAATATTATGTATACGCTAGCTCTGATGAGAGATTTTTGCTCATTCTTTAATAAAAAATGGTGTTGAAATATTGATTTTACCAAATTTAATAATCTTATTTAATATTTTATGTTGTATTTCAAAATGCAATTAAAAGCTCAAAGAAATATATATGTTACATACATTAAAAAAATATTTTATTTTATAAATCCCCTTGATTATCTATAAGTCTAGATAGACAGTTGAAGCTACGAACACATCGAAAAAAAATATTACTGAACTGTTGAGTGATTAAAAACACACACATTGTAAGTAGTGTGACGCGGTAGTTTATGTTACAATAAATACTCTTTGGACGCAGTGATGCGAAAAATGCACACCAACCTAAAAAAGTTGCTCTGTTTGGTTTAGTACTTCAAAAGCGCAACACTCTTGCTAGACATATAAATAATCTAAGTAAATCCCTTTACTTTGATAAACCTTAACAGTAATTTACTATTTCAATTTATTCGATAAGAAAGTTTCAGATCTAAAATCGTTACTTATAGGCAATATCAAGCCGAATTCGAAAACAATGGGACTTAATAAAAATTCTGGAAAAATTGAGAATGTCAGAATATCGGGACTAAGACATAATTTTGCATATTCTTCGCGTATGTAGTTATATCTCAATCAATACCTTTCAACACCTTTACTTAAAACTTTAGTTACCTAAACGTAAGTATTTTATGTTATTTCTATTTTAAAGTGGGCCGCCATTCTGACGTTAGCTGAACTGCGGGGACATTCTCGGTTTGACAAAAGTTTTTGATTGTTACTCATTCAAATCATCGTAGAAGATGATATGAATGTAGCAATCATTAATATACTTCATTAGTTAATGGATAACGGACTTCGCTACCGAGGAGCTCGGTGGGGTATAGCGCCTGGCCCTCGATTGCGGAGGGGAAACAACTTTCGCAAGGGTCGGTCATGGGATGGGTGACCAATTTTTCTGTCTCGATCTCCTCCGTGCTTTGGAAGGCAAGGTAAGCCGTTGGTCCCGACTGCAAAAACCGAAAATCTAAGATTTTTTAATTTGAGATATAAGCATTCGCAGTGCTATTTTTACTCAATACTAAATAATATATTCGAAAAAAAAAATCAACTCGCACCAGATCATATTCTCGGACGGGAATCGAACCCGCGACCTTTGAAGCCTAGTCCAATGCTCTTACCCGAGCTACCGAGCTATCACTTAAAATCAAAAACAGAATAACATTAGTGTGAAAAAAGTAGACTTGAGATGAAAACAGCAAAATCATATTTCGGTAGTATGTATATAGAATGAAAGAATATATGAAAGAATATAGATAGGTATATGTTTTGTAATATCACTTAACCTATTTACTGTCATATTTGTATTTTAATGTATTTCAGTTATTTGCAAAGATGCAACACTGCTGACAGTAATTTAGTAGGATTTAAAGTCGGACTCGCGCACGAAGGGTTCCGAACTAGTATTATCTATAAAAACGGCAAAAAAATCATGTCTGCTGTATGGGAGCCCCCTGAAATATTCGTTTTATTTTAATTTAATTATTTATTTTTAAAGTGAATATATAACTAAATATTCTGTGAATATTTCAAGCGTCTAACTGTTGCCGTTGTCAATATCTAGCAAAAACAAGCAAAAAAAAATAATCACGTTTGTTGTATGGCACTCTTAAATATTTATTTAATTCTGTTTTTTAGTATTTGTTGTTATAGCGGCAACAGAAATACATAATCTGTGAAAATTTCAACTGCCTAACTATCACGGGTTCATGAAATACAGCCTGGTGACAGATGGACAGACAGATAGACAGACGGACGGACAGTGGAGTCTTAGTGATAGGGTCCTGCTTTACCCTTTGAGTATGGAACCCTAAAAATAATCAAAGTGCTCGGACTTGAAAAACGAAGATACTAAGATAGTAGTGCCAAAGCTAAGTAGACGTACTAACTTAAAATAAGATAATTAGCTGCGAAGGTGCTGAAAATCAAAACTCAAACCAAATACCAAGTAATTACCAAAGTACTTTCAATAAAACTGCGCTAGAATCTGTTAAAAAGTGATTTATTTCAAGTCTAGTGAGCGGGTAAACTTGAGAGGTGAATAAAATAATTACTAGGAAAATGATGAACCACGTCGTCTGATTTTTTAAAATTACAACTTATTGGCAACAGCGAAGGCCACAACTGGGATTCGAACAAGGGTTAGTCACTACCGATCAATCAACGCCGCTTATCGCCGATCAAGTCGGTCAGAAGTCTTCACGACAAAAAATTATATGTAACACTATTTTTTTGGTGGGCAACCTTGATATGAGACCCTGTGGCTAAGTTGTTAAGCTTAATAAAAAGTAGTGTATGTTAATAAATAATCAAAAATGGACACTAACACATATGCATCTACATTGTTCTAATTTGTTATGGAAATCAGAGACAACGGTGGTACGCATCCAATCCCCCTAGCATGCCCACCGAAACACGATATATGAAAACGCATGAAGCGTTTTATCGACACTTGACTGTCAAAATCCATTGTCTTTTGTCAGTTAAAAGTGATAAATCGCTATATCATATCACATTTCGGTGGCCATGCTAGTGGGTAGGCAGACAGAAGACATCATAGAAAAGTTCGTTTTCAGTGATCCGGCTGATCCGGCTGAAAGTACGAGAACATGCGTAAACCATGAAAACCAACGTGCATGGTTGTGTTCAAGTGACCACGAAGGTTGTCTAGGAGTTATGTAGGTAATAAATTTTTCTATGCAAATATTGAAAACAAAAGATTGTAAGTTTTCTAGGAGGAAATCTCACTACTCGTCTAATCCTACTTTATATGAATGTAAAAGTTTTGATGTTTTTACTCAATCACGCAAGTACTGCTGAACGGATTTGGATGAAATTTGGCACACAGTAAAATAATTTTAAAAATAAGCTTATTACTTTGATCCCTCTATTAGCAATCGAAATTAAAATTCATTATTTCAATTTCTGCCCGGCCGGGAATTGAACCCGGGACCTCTTGCGTGGTAGACCGGCATTTTGACCACTGCACCACTCAGGTCGTTAAAATAATAAAACACAGACATCACATCAATAAAATATTCCGACAAGAGACAGCAATTTATTAATAAATCAAGCCTGTCATTATGCGAAATGCCGTGAAATATCATCGAACATTAATTAGGCACCATAAAACCTTTGTTACCCGCGGTATCAGTCAACGGGACGTCTTAACTCCCGTGGAACCCAGCCTTAATCACAATAATGACGTCATTCGTCGCATTTACGCACTTTCCTCACCAACAGATTGAAGACAACACGACAACAACGATGTAAAACAAAAGCTCACAATATTATACTCTTTCGTCAAAGAATTTACGTTACTACGAACAAATGAAAACAGCAATGGAAACAGTGCATAGCGTTGTAGTATCAATCTTATTGGTGGTATCGCTACAGTAGTTTCCATTGCGTAGTCTCTTTCATAGACATTCAAACATAAAGTAAAAAGTCGTCAATGGAATGTTGTGCATGATTAGGGTTAGGGAGTGACGTGATGGACGAGATGTCACTCAAACCCTTGAGCGAGCTGTGGTTCAGGTGATGGAAACACAGGGGCGAATATTAGAACACAGCCGTTTTTAGCAACGGTATTTCCATTTTAAAATTCGAATGCATTTTCATTTTAAAAAGATGAAAGACTTTATTATGAAAAGTTAGTACCTACTTATAACTATAATAGTGAAATGAATGCGTGTAAAGTGATTTTGTTTTTCACAAACTTAAATTAATGTTTTCAACAATTGAAATTCGTAGACTTGTTATGCTGTTTATAAAAAAACATAACCTTCATTATTCATAAATATGATGATACCGCTGAACTTTGGTTCTGAAAACCTTAAAATTATTGAGACTTATTTAGTTATAGGTAATTTATTAAAACCTAGAATTATTTAGTTGTACGTAACTTAGGAACTTTGAATAAATTTTTGTTTTCGTACTTCTCACTCAATAAAACTTTCTTGTTACTTATCAATCAAATTTTTTTAAGTACGATGTATTAAGAAAAAGATCTAAAGACTTCGAAGACATAATAATTTATTTCCTACCGTAGCTAATATTCGTCATAAAAAACACAACATTGGAGATGTTTTTCAATTTGCTCTTTAAAAAAAATACCTACAATAGAAAAAAATCTTAATTCAAGATATTTTCCTCGTGCGAGCATCCGCCCGTGTGCTCCCTTGCCGACCACCGCCCGTGTTCTGACAACGCCGCCGCCGCCGTCATAATGGCCGCTAATTAAACTGACGTTTTGTTTTATTTCATCAAATTAATGACTCGCCCCCCTCTCCCTCCACCCTTAGCGATACAAAACACAGAATACGCGTTTCAGGAGGCATCGTCACGTTTTTTTTGTAAAGACGAGACGTTCTTACAATTTAATTTAGACGTCTTAATTAAGTTTTTAAAAGTGAGTCATATATGAAAGATGAGATGAGTCTCAAACTTAGATCGAGAGAGGACTTCTTAAAAAAAAATTAGTAGTAAAGTAAAACTTTAGTTAAAATATTTGTTGTTATACAAGGTGTTACAAAAGTACCCCTAATGCCGAATATGGTAGATAGGGACCATCAAACTGAACAACTTTTACTATGGGACCAACTCTGAAATCGCGAAAAAAAAACTGCTGTTTCATACATTTTGATATTTTCGTAATTAATTTTTGTATGAAACAGATGATTTTTTTTTCGCGATTTCAGAGTTGGTCTCATAGTAAAAGTTCTTCAGTTTGATGGTCCCTATCTACCATATTCGGCATTAGGGGTACTTTTGTAACACCTTGTATATTATTTGTTTTAATTTAGCAGAGCCACAGGGTAAAGTTTTTTTGTGAAAGTGCATCAATACTTTCACCGCCACTTCACTTGTTGCCACAGTAAGTAAAAGTACAATGTAAAAAAATTAAGGGCTTTGTGCAGCAACTTAATAATTTTAAATTTTAATAGCATTTTCTATTGAAAATTGTTTTTGGAACTGGCTTTCACACTTGCCTGAGTTAATAATGAACAAAAATGCATTAAGTATATTTTATCAAACTGAAGTAGGTACAACTGTGCTTAGCCGTGAATTAAATCCTGAACTCGTGCTCTCATAGTCACCAATTCGAAAATAAATTGAATTTTATTTTACACTCTCTATTTTTGCTAACTTACCGAAGGTACTGTACTCCTAGTATTTGTGGTTTTGGGTTGCTATTCCCAAGGATTTATGTAAAGGGGGAGATGGATAGTTTGATTTATGGGCTGTTTATCATCTTTTTACGACTGCCATGAGCCGTGTTCCCGTTTAATTACGTTTGTGGATATTTCCAGAAATTTCGGCATTCATTAAACGATGCGGTTGAACTGTGCTGGCGCTTGTTCGAAAAAGGGGGAGGGGTTGATTTTGTTTAGATATTAATTTGTCGTAATTAAAGTAAAAATTTAAAGAAAAGACAATTTTTATGCTTACAGGCATTTGGAGAAAACGATGGCGTTAATACGTGGTGCTCGAAATCAGATTTTTAATAAGAGATCAAAAGTAGTAAGTTTATCCATGGTTGAGCAAAGCCTCAGGTAAAACATTAGTTAAGGCACAGCAGAATTGTGGAGTGTAAAGCAATTATCACACTCTAGGAAATATCAAATTATAATTATCAATGTAATTTTCAATTTTTACCACTTATTACAATAACTAAACTAACCGCCATCCCTTACATTTTGGGATACGTCTGCATCTAGTTTTATTTATAAAACAAGATTTAATCCAAAAACATAAAAAAAAAATATATTTGTCTTGATAACCTCCTCCTTTTTTTAAGTCGGTTAAAAAGCCACCCACCAGCCACAACAAAACAAATATCCGAATGCGGCCACCATTGCGTACAAAGAAGGCACAGCTGACATAGGTGTTAACTCACACCCATGTAAGTTAGAGCATAATCAATTAATCAAACTCCACACAAGTAAAAGAAAGCTTACCACTAAAGCAACAAATAAACGGTAATACCACCACTTTTTTAACCCTCAACCCGCCGCTGGACAAATGACGGGGCGCCACTCGCCATCAATCAGCTTATTACCGCGACCTCAAACTAAATCATTTATAGCGAGATCCAAATCTAGCTATTTACCCAACGAGCGGGTCGCCAAGGGCCATCACTCAGCCGATAGTGGCCTATTGTGCCGTGGACTCGCAACGGCTTGATGAGTGGCGATTGTTTGAAAGTAGCGCCATTTTTTAACACTTTTTTTAGTCTGTGGTAAGATTCTGTTGTCTTTTGCTTTTGGTGCCAAGCGAAAGTGTACCGTGTTGTAAAACCAGTGTGTGATGAAACTTTTTATCGTTATTAATTATCGTTCTATTAATTGTATAGAATAAGACTGTTTTCCCATTATTTTCATAATAATAAAGTCAACATAGAGGCGCCCAATTCAGCGACGTCTCTAAATCAACCAACTAACAGGGTCAATAATAGAAAAAAAAGTTTTTACATAATATCATCTCTTCTAGGAATCGAACCCTCAAAATTTAAAAACTGCTAAATGTTGAGATACTTAGATGGTGACAGTAGTGTAGTGTCTGTAGTTGGTTATACTTTTTGTCACATTCCACCTCACAGGTTGTGAAACTTGGTAACATTGTTAAAAAAATCATTCTGATGAAGACTATCAACCTTATTGTGTTTAATTTTAAATTTTAACGACCGACGACGACTTTAGTCATTTTGTCTTGCAGTCTTAAATTATTTTTAAATATTAGAATTATTTTTGGTATGACCCAAATACTTCTAAAACCTCATCACACTCGTCATAATTCAGTTTGTTTGTCTTGGACGCATTGTGCAGCGAGGCCTTTATAGTTCGCGATTAAACACTCAACTCAAATAGTCGGGATTTATGACTTGAATAAATTGTGAACTGATTTCTAATTGCAGAAGTGACATTAATTTGTTCGGCTAGGCTATTGCCCATTTATAACGATCATTACTACTATTTATAATACTGATTATTCAGAATTATTGCTAGTAATGTATTTAAACTTTCGTACCGATTTAATCTTTTATCTGAATAACTATATTAGTATTTTTCTGTAGACTTTACAGCTGGTGGCTTTGATTAAGCAGCTAAATAATTTTTCAGTAATAAAAATCATATAGTTGCAACAAAATATATTTTCTATCATAATATAGTAATAGTAGCGTAAACATGTTAGTGTAGATACTATTCTGTAACACCTGTATGTATCATGTGACTAACAACTATGTACATAAATACTTTCATGTTAATTAGCTAAACGAAGAGTGACAGCAAAAAAATAATTTTCATTTATTATTTCAGACAGACATATTAATGGTGCCTGAAAACTTTAAGCTCAGTTATAGTTCAAGCATCAAGGTCAAAAAATCACTTTGAAGCCAACTAACAACCCAGACCACTATTTTAGAACTCAAACTGAATAAATCACTAAGTTTGAGAAACTTATCGCGTCGGACCACTGTGCGGACTATATTGAAATCGAGCGTCTCGAGCCATAACTCTTGGCGAAACAAATGCTAGCCACTCCGCGGCATCTGTCGGTCGTGATGGATGACGGGACATGTGTCCATTATAGCTGCACAGTGGTGCGGAGCGCGTGCACCTCGGACAAAAGATCACGGCAAAAAACGGGTGAGAGTGACAGCGTCATTAATCAAATTATATGCGATTTTGTGAGTGCAATAAATTTGTGCGGTCCCCGTAAATTCGTTGATTCGCAGTTATGACGGTAATGATATGTTTTGTTCGGTGATTTACGTGCTGCAAAATGGCCGCCTTTTGCGAAATATTAATAGGATAGCGTGCGTAAATTTTTCACATAGCCTATTTTAAATAGTGATTCAACCATCCACATCAGGTAAGCAACTTTATATTCGTGGTCAGAAGTATGAGTAGAAGACCATCAAATAAAGAATGTGATAAAACCTAATACGCCGTGGTCAGTCCCAATGCACGTTGCCGTTGGTGAGTGCAAATATCAACCCTGTAGTATTCAATAGCTGCTATTGAAACAATACTTTACCTACCAGAGTAGACTTTTCAAATATTAATCCGAAATTTATGTGACTGATGGACAAGTCGTAGGGTACCTAGACTAAGTTTTTCTCGATGACGTTCCTACCAGTACCGGTACTCGCAAGGTCTCAAGACCAACGTGATAAGTACTGAAACTAAAAATAAACCATGCTTTTCAAAATTGACACTTGACTCTAACAAAACTTTGCAATTTAAAGCTTAGAAATTAACATGCTTCAATAAAAAAACTGTTTCTGCAAACCCACAATATTTTTGAAATTGGGGTAATAAGAAAAAAAAATGTCATCCCCACTTCACGTGTAGGGAAGGTAAATTAAAAAAATATATTTTTCAAAATTTTACTTCACCACTTTGTTGGCGTGAATAATATTGTATATCCATGCCAAATTACAGCTTTCTAGTACTAAGAGTCTATAAGCTAGGCTGGGGACGGACAGACGGACATGGCAAAACTATAAAGGTTCCTTGTTGACTACGGAACCCTAAAAATCTACTCACCCGTAGCACGTCTGGGGTGCTACGGGTTTGTCGATTTTTTCTAAAAGTATGTTGCTGTACACCTTATTTAACGCATCTTACATCTCAAGACTATAGGGAGGCAATTCATTAAAACAAAATATTTATAATCCGCGCGCGATGAGAATGGGATGCTACCTTTTGAAACTGAGACGCGCACGGTCCGTCGGCCAGCCGTATCGTCGGAAAACTCGCGTAGATGCTCGCATAATGCTAGTTGTGTAGAACTGTGCGCGTGGATTTCTGCTTAAGTTTTATTTTAAATGCGAGATTTGTATATTATTGTGTCATTAATTAAAAATGAGTGGAAAAACTTTTTAAAATTAACTTTTATTTAAATAAATTCAGAATTTTTTGCTAACGCTACTTGACTTGACAGTTCAGCATTGTTATTTTTTGATTTACTTTAACAAGGTCCCATCCTATTCTAATCGCGTGCGGATTATACCTTATATAACATGAATGACGGTAAGTCTCAAGATTAGGTAAGGAAACAGTTGAAAATCAAAAATTTCAAAATATCACCCCTAAACAGCGGACGGTAGGGACCAGTCTCCCCCGTGTGCGCAGTTGACGATGAGTGATGGGCACCACTCCGCGGGCCCGACAGACCCGCCAGATATATTCCCGTCCATCAAACGCGGACGTTGACGGGTTGCTTACGTGCGATATACACGTAGCTATAGCTAAAGGGTTTTCTTTAGTTGTTATTTGTTGAAAGTGTTTTTTTCTACGGCAAAAAAAAATATTTTACTCATAATTACAGCCAGGACATTATTTTGAATTCGACAAAAGATTCAATATAATGCGATTAAATTGACAATAGACAGTAATCTGCTGCAACTTCACTCGATAATTTTGCAGATTTAAATACGCTGTTTTGTACCGCAAGCGCTCTGAAGTTGCCGCAGATCACTGTCTATTGTCAATTTAATCGCATTGTAAATCAATAAAGAATTCAGCAGTTCGATCGTTAGTTAACGACATATTTACTCAAATTCGTGATATAAAAGATATCACGTCAATCTTCATTTCTGATGTAAGATTTATGTGAAACTTTATCGAAACTTGACAAATAAGCCATAAGTTTTCCTATTTTATCTATATAAAAAGGTATTTAGAACTGTATCACACGAAAATATAAGTGTCAGATCTCCTCATAATTAATACGACTACGTCGTCAATACAGACTTGATGCATCAAATATTTAGCTAAAAAAAGTCCTTCCACAAACCATGCACAAACCAAACATTCAAAATTGGAGCTTCTAACTACAAAAAATAAATTAAACACACTTGTTAGCAGCCAGCGTTCTCCCCGATGACACCGCATCACTCGACAAGTCATCACGCCACAAAAGACGTGCTCCCTTCACGACAACGCACCTGATTGCGTAAAAAAACAAAATATATAAAATCCTCTTTTGTTGATCACCTGTCATTGTACGGCCATCGAAGTGTGACTGACAATATCATTCGAGATTACAGTTTGAAAATGGAATGTTGCTGGAGATGATTCGAAATCGAAGGTGCTCGTTATTTTGAATTAAGAAGTATCAAAGTGGAAACATTATTTTTGGTTTCCTTGTGTGTTATTAATTATTATAAATAATCTGTAAGTAACTACTCAATATTAAAAGTGAATAGAAAAAAAATAAGGGTTGAATTGAGTACCTCCCTCCTTTTGAAGTCGGTAAAACATGTAAAAGCTTACTAAGCTTATAATTAAGAAACATGTTAAAAGTTTCTTAATAAAGAAAAACTACGTTATTTCTTCAGGACGTAAGTATATGTATAGTTTTCCCAATCATTGCCAAAACAGAAAATAAAATATAGTTTCGTATTTACCACAAACAACTTTGATCTCTATCAAAATGGAATTATTTCATGCTTATTCAAATAAAAATAATAATTTGCAGCAACGTAACGCACCCGTAACAGACCCACAAAAGATATCGCGACGTGTAGGTATGTGATTGATTGACGCGTGATTGACGGCGGAGGCAGCGCTAGATTGATCGCCGGCGAGCGATCGATCGGCAGCGCAGACGTGAAGGCGATCAGATCGACTGATAACTTTAATCGATTCAGCGATCGGTGGAAATGACGGATAACTAAGCGTGCGTAATACAACGTGTAAATTAAATAAAGTATAAACTTTAAGTATAAAAGAATAGGGCTCATAATTACAAACCCCTTTTTGTACGGAAGCAATTCTGAAATCGCGAAATTAAAAAAATAACCTTTTGAATTATTTGAACAAGTCTCTGAATGTTAACAAAATGTTAACCCTATACAACTCTTGTATCAGTTACAAAGTTCTTTTTGCAACAAACGTGTTCTTCTTCTTCTTTTTTTTGTTATGGCAATCTACTTTCCTCTTGGAAGTAATTTTTGCCAGTGTCAAGTGTTAAATAGTTCAGTGGTAGATATTGTTTAATTTTTCATTAAAATGCGGGTGCATCGCATTCCAATGCTGTTTGAAGCATTTGGCACCAAGTATATCAAGACAGTTTACTCGGTTAGTTCTGCCGAGGAAGCCACCGCACTTCAATAAAAGTCTCAGCTTCACACAACCAAGATCACGCCTATTTCAATTATCCCACATATTGCTCACTTGCGTAGACACTTGTACCACATAACTGCACCAATTTTAAGACACAATATCCACTATGAATCAAATTGAAAATAATTAAAATAGACACCAAACCGAACTCGACAAAATGGCGCCAAAAACAGACCGACAAAAGTGTTATTGTAACAAATTAATAAGTGACATTGCATCTGTCATTTCTTCGTGACATTGACTTGATGGGTGGCATCTCTCGCGTTATCCGATATCTGTGACACAATCCCGATGTTATCGCATCTTGAGTATTTCAGAGTGATTTCAGTTTCCTGAAATCTGCATCACTCATTCATTACAGTGTCAATTTTAGTGACAACTTTCATTTGTATCTGTTTGTTGACAGATTTTGACGTCTTCGAGTCTATTTATAAATATGACCGGTAAATATATGCCAGGCACTTGACTTGGATTTTTCTGTACAAGATTAGCGTGGTAGATTATAACAGATGTTCATATATGATTTATGATAAAGCCAAGTCACTTTTACCTACGTGTAAACGGTGCTGATGTCAAATTACCACAAATGTAGTTTTTCTTACATAATTAGTAGTAGTAGTAGTAGTAGTCGGGGTCACCAATGTAAGAATTGTAGTTTGGTCACAGAATTAGTATAGTACTGACGTACAGAACGGCCACACTCCGCCTCCCGCCGATCCGAGATACCGCACCTCCCCCCACAATCGGTAGTAAGATCAGAAGTTCATTCTCCGGGGCCGTGTCGCACGCGCGAGTTTTCAGTGGTAAGAGCACAGAGTTAATAAATATCAACATAGAGCTCAACAGATGTCAAGAGTCAATCCTAAAAAATTCACGCACACATATTGACGACCTCCGTCGTCGTGGCTTCGTACGCCGGTTTTCAAGGTGTCGCCATCTCTGAGGTCCCGGGTTCGATCCCCGGTTGGGTCAATTTAGAAAACGAATTTTTCTATATTGGCTTAGGTCTGGGTGTTTGTGATACCACCGTTGTCTCTGATTTCCATAACACAAGTGCTTTAGCTACTTACTTTGGAATCAGAGCAATGTTTGTGATGTTGTCAAATATTTATTTATATTTATTTATTTACACATTTGCAGCGTGTACAAACGTAATCTGTTTATGTTGTAGTTAAAACGCATTTTTTGTGTGGAGTGTCCGGGGTGTGGTTTAGTGTGGTGCACCCGCTGGTCGAGTGATTTCAGGAAACTCGCTGAGAATATCACTGTCAGTAAATGAAATAACAGCTACAGAGGATATTATAGGTGTAAGTAAGTAGAATAAAAAAAAATACAGTTTTATAAGTTAAGTGTAGTTATATAAATATTGTAAATATATAAATTACCCACAAGTTTAAGTATTACTAACCTACATTGTTAAAACATATTACAATGCTTGCTCAGTAAGTGACTATAAGAATGTAGTAATTATGTGTGACAGATGCAAAAAATATTGTTCCGAGGTCTAATGTTTTTTTTTTTGTGGGACGACCAGGAAATCGAGTTCATAGATCCGACATCCGACCACGGAAATCCATCAAGAAAGAAGTTTCAAAAACCTCAAAGTCTGCCGAAGTTTTACTCAGAACCCAATTAATTATGATTTGATGGGTTCAATTGTCTGTTGTGACACACCCGTCCGTCAGTTTTAACCCCATAAAATTTTAATATTGTTAATAGTTACGGGGACTGTGAAATGGGGCCACTATTTGTGCTTGCTTTGCGGAGAACTAACTTGGAGTGGTGCAAGTAAGTAACTTCACCTCTCCAAGTAAGTATCCTGCCCCCCTAGTATGACCACCAAAATGCGATATGAAATAGCGATTTATCACGTTCAACTGTCAAAAGACAATGGATTTTGACAGTTGAATGTCGATAAGACGCTATATCGCGCGATATCGTGTTTCGGTGGTCATGTTAGGGGGACAGGCTACATGATCACCGGAAACATTATAGATTGATTTGTAAATCAATTTAAGTATAATAGATCATAATAGATAATATTAGAAAAAAATCGACTCGCCACCAAATCATTTTCTTATGCGGGAATTTTTTGTTGTATAATTTAGTATTATTATATAAAAATAGCATATTCACATGCAGTGCTATATTTATGAATTCTCAAATTTTAAATTTGATAATAATAATAATAAATATGATATCAGTTTGAAATTAAGAGACCACTGAGAGGAAAGAAACAGTTCAGAGAGGTAATTTAGGATGAAAAAAGTTGTCGTTTTCAGAGATTTATTTTTATGACCGAAGCATACACACATCAAACGATTTGAAATACTTTAAAAACCTAATATTATATATATATTTCCGCTATTTGATAATACTTACGAATGTTTAAATAACGTTTCTACTGTTAAAGTTCATAATTTCACACTTTCATAAAGTTCTTAAAGTAGCTAGGGTGTTTTTATTTACAAAGTTTCGTTTTAAGAAGTTCATGAATTGAACCACCGACCATGACGGCACCCCCGCCGCCTCCGCGCACACGTCAGTCAGCAGGCATCAATCACTGCTCGCGGCGACTGTACCACTCATATTTCAGGGGTCAACCGACCAGCCTTAACACCATACCGTAAGGTCGGTAACTCCCCAGCTCCAGGTGGAGTTGGGGCAGGAAATGAGTGTTGGTTTTCAATCGATTTAGTGCCGCAAATGATGTTAATGCATGTGTGTGTTTAAGGATTTTCTTTTCTGTAATTTCTTATCGATTGTTTGTATGAAAACTCTTGATTTTTCTTGGATTTATCGATAACAGTTTCTACTTGTTAATAAACCATTTTATACAGGCGCGGAAATGCAGTTATACGGCGTTGTTGATTCGAAAAATGCAACAATATCACGTTTGATTTTTTCTCAAGTCAAGTTCATATAAATACAGATAGACGGAATTGAAATGTTTTTTTTGTTTTAACTTGTTTTGATATAAATGATATAAACACTTGTTTATTTGCATTTTGATAAAAATCAAAACAAAGTTATATCCATTAAGATATAGATAGTGATGTCTGTTTCACCTACCATTAATTACCAGCAATATCACTCATACACAAATTAATCCATTTTAAAATTTTGGAACATATACAATGCTTGATTGATTATGCTCTATACTATTTAAAAACATTAGTTTATGATAAAATGTGAATATTTTTTACTTTAATACTAAAGATAAGTACTTACAGCAATATGCACAACCGCATCTTCAGAAGAGTCCCGAATGAAGTATAAAAAGTTATTTATTACTTTTAACCATATTACTAACACCACTTCAGATGTAGGGTTGTCTCTACAAAATATTTTTAGAGAATGTAATGCGATTGAAACTTAAATTACTTTAATGTTTTTTTGAGTCATTACCTTCATCGTGAAGCAGTTGCGGTATGGAAATCGGAAGCCACGACGGTGCCATTAACGGCCAGACCCGAAATAATATAGAAAATAAAATTATTATATATTTACCCAGCCGGAGAAAACTACCCTGGATAAGACGGCAACGTCATAAAAATATAAATACAAACCACTCGACCACGCAGATCGCCAACTATACAAACACTTACTCGTACATTACATATGGACAGCCCTAGTAGTCGGCACAACAAACTGGTATCGGCACACATGACATCACGGCCGTTAATTGAGCGCCCTAATCGATCGACTCCCACGGTCGTGACTGATCACTGCTTTGATACACTAGGTGACACTGTCACATGTTTTAAGCACTGCTCTTTGAGCACATTGCGATGTTGTCAATATTAGTTTATTATGGCTGCTGGATTTATTTTAGTATGCGTTATATTGACGTTTGAAAAAAAAGCCTCTTTCTCAACCCTAAATCTTTATCCCACTATATGAACGGGTTGATCGGAGAATCCTGGTTCACTTAATGGGTTGATCAGAGGATCCTGATTATCTAGTTTTTAAAAGAGGCATGATAGGTAGTATAAGGCTGCCCCGGTGACTACCAGTAAATTTTTATTTGGTAATAGAAAAGACAACCCCCAGTACAATAAAAAAGCGTAGAACAGTTACGTTTTGAGACAAACATACTGGATCTCTATCACAAGAGATGAAAGTGACGCACTGCCTCGCTTTTGAATAAAAATATCTCTGTGAGGTGTCATCCGAATAATATATATTCAACTATAGTATTCAACTGCTTGCCACCTATTATATACGATAGGATTCCTGTACCACATCCTGATCACATCATCATATCAGCCGCAAGACACCCATGCTGGGTATAGAACTCCCCTAAGGATCTCCACAACGATCGGTCCTGCCCGCATCCAGCGGCTTCCCGCAACCTTCACCAGATCGTCGGTCCACCTTGTCAGGGGCCTACCCATGAAGCGTCGTCCGATGCGCGGACGCCATTCCAGAATCATTCCGCCCCAACGGCCATCGGTTCTTCTCGCTATGTGTTCCGCCCACTGCCACTTCAGTTGAGCAATCGATCGAAGGATGTCGGTTACATACTAAAGTAACCTCATCACAATAATTTACAAACTAATTATTTCGTGTTGGCTAATAACGCCGCATGCTTGGTTTTCGGTCCCACGCGGTGGCGACGGTTTTTGTCAGACATGCCACTTGGGCCTATTAAGCGCCATCGGTTCGTGGTCGCCCTAATACCGACGCGAGGATAATATGGATACGCCTTAGGAGTTAAAAACTTTGCTAACATTTAACGGAATAAATTGATGAAAGAAGAAGAAGAAAAAAAGATATTTATGTTAACACAAACTTGAGACACAGAGATATTATACCAAACTAGTGTCATAAAACAAAACTTCAAAATTATAGTAAAAAAACTTAATAAATAAAAGTTGTAAAGAACAATTTAGGTGTCTCAAAACAGCTGTGCTAAAACAGTTTCAAAATAAGTCAGATTTGTGAAATCTTACGCTAGTTTTTAATTGGCGCCTTGATGATATTGACAGATGGACGCCACCAAAGCATCACACTTTGCATGCCCACGATCGCCCATTATTTTGATAACTAAGTATAATAAAAGGAATAACAACCTTAACAAACTATATTCCAAGTAAATAAACAATTTCAATTTCAATATATTTTGCGAAGTTGGCATTTGTTAAGTTTCAACTTTGTTAAAATTGTCATTCACCATCCGATCCCATATATAATATTAACCCAATAATGTAGAAATACGTGGTCCCCATAAAAGTAAATTAATGTTGATTGTACTAAAATATTATACAGTTTATCATATTTATCATAACATAGGTACTTTTGTCTTGTTTGTTGATCCCAAAACCGTAGCAACGATAATACATCACCAAGAAATTATTTCATCACTTAGCTTAAGCTGCAAATTTGCACCCGCAGCTTCGCCCGCGTGGACTACAGGTTATATTGTGCGGGCAGAGACCCGTGCCCAGCAGTGGGATAAATAGTAGCCTATGTCCTTCCCCAAGGTCCCATTTATATCCGTACCAAATTTCGTCAACATCGGTCCAGCGGTCTACGCGTCAAAACGTAACAGACAGACAGAGTTACTTTCACGTTTATAATATTAGTATGGATAGTATAGATTTATTACTCCCTCCGTAGTCCGTAGTAGTAACTACTGGGACTACGGAGTAATATTAATGATGAAATTATGTAATATCTTCTGTTTCCCATCTCAAAATGAACTATTATTTTCATAACATTCCTGAGAACTCACAACTATTTTTAAAATTCCATTCTCAATTTTAATATCGTCACTGTCCATCAAAAAGTAAATTTATAACTTCCATTGATGATATATAAAAACACTGTTGCAGGCAGACACGTCAGATTTGGCGCCAAAATACATAGGCATGTCCACAATTCGCTCGTCACAGACCATTAGTCTGTAAAGATTAGTGAGCCGCTGGTTTTGACAATTGATTTATGTCTGTCAAGTCTCGTCAGCGGCGGCTGCGCGAGCGCAAGCCCCCCCTCCTTCACCGCCCCCCACCCGCCGGCTAAGAACAAACATTGGACAAAGATTACGACGACGAGAGTGTCATAAGAAATTTTGAAACGTTGCTATCGAATTGTTTTTGAAGTAGGACATGTTTAGAAAGTTACTTGCCAAAAACAATAGCGAATATTGTATTATTATTGTTTATCGTGTAAAAATAGAGTACTTACTTACTTCAACAATTTAGATTTAAGAACTATTAATTTTGCTTAAATATTTAATATTTGTTAATAATATTTTCAAATTAACCTTATTGTAGGTTTGGTACTGACAACAATCAACAAACCAATTAATTTGATTAGCTCTATTAATCTAGTTGCAAATGTTTCGATAAAATACTATTAAAAAGTCAGCACTAACACGATGGTTGCGACAAAGTGACAAACTAAATCAATCATTGTACATACTAATACCTAGCTCTCGAGGCTATAAACTTTTACCGATGTTTAATACCTACTGTCACATCTGCATTCTTAATCATACAAGTAACTAAGAAGGAAACACGACAATTTATCATGAAAACTAAAATAGTTGGGCCATGTTTGCGGGAGTGGGTTTTAGCGAAAAAAGATACATTTATTTTAATATTTCCCAGATGTTATTGTTTACAGCTGTCTTTTATGAGCATAAAGATTAATATTATACGAAGTTAGTTCTTAAGTAGCTATTTATTTATATCAGCTGGATGTCTTATATAATGTACAAAATGTTCGAGATATTCATTAACCGAGAAACAAGTATTTATGGAAATCAAAAACAACAATGGAATCTGGCAACACTGCTGATATGACCAAGACACGTAAATAGTTATGAAAAAATACGTACAAATTAAAAGTTAACCACAAAGTAAATGTAGTAAACGAGTATATTCTTCATTCCAGACTTTTTTAAATGACAAGAAGAACGGACGCAAGAAACTTCTGCCACACACAACATCACCACAAAGGTTCACATTTTATACAAAAACATCAATCCTTATTTGTTGACAAAATAAATTACATTGCAACCACAGCGTTACTAAAACCTACACATAAAAATCTTACAGAATAATGCTTCTATCGTGTTAAAGTCTAATTAACGGTCTGTCGCTCGCAGCTGACAGTGAGTGACGGTTGACAGTTGACAGGTGACAGACGTGACGCGACGGTGACGCGACGTGACGCGCCGGCCGTAATGAAATTGTGACATTGACGAGTTGAGCTCTTGTTATGTTGATATGTACTAATTGACACGTTGGTAGCTGATTATGTTTTTCCAACTAACTTTCACCTAAGTTATTTTATAAACCTTATTCTGCAAGCCATAAGATCCGAAAAATCCTTTCCTAAAAAAGATTTTCCGGTGATCATATTATGATAACGGACAGTTACCCGGTCAACAGATCATCAAAATGTTTGTTTTGTAAAATAACCGGCAAATCTCTCCATTTACAAGGTATAGCTAGAAATCCAAACCCACGACATCTTCAGTAGGGTGACAGTAAACTACTAAGATATTATTACTATAACAAGGATGTAGACGTAAAAGTGCGAAATTATGCATCAGTATAATGCCAAATTATAATGATGCATAATTTCACTGCCCAATTCCCACATTCTCGTGAAACAGGCTTTTAAAAAGTACCTATGCATATCTAAGTTGAAAAAACTTTAAGTAACTTGTGAGGTATTTTAGGTATTTTCTTGTAAAAAAAGAATAAAAGACACCGATAAAAAATTACTCAGAAAACACAAGTCACGTTACTATCATTAAAAATAATAAAAAGAAACTCGAAAACTAGACAAAACAACATCGAAACAAAGCAGCCGTCCTTTCACAGCGCGCGACTGACATTTGTCAATCATCCCCCCGGCAAGGCTGTCAGCTGTCAACTGTCAATGACAATAAATGGCGGCCCATAGAAAGTTTTATGGCTTTTATTACTTCGATTGTATGGGAAAATGATTAATGTAATCACTAATGCAAATCCTGGCGGTCCGAACACGGATCTCTTTGTGTTTACTGTATTTTTGTACAAAATTGATTTATAGTCGATAGTTGCATTTACTTCTTTCTTCTTAACGACTGTGGGCGTCGGTCGTGAAATTATAGGGCGATGGGGAGATTTTTTTTCTGATGATGAACACTTGTGGTTCGATTTGTCATCGATTTTTGAATAGTCGAGCGGAACATTGAAATATTTTACTTAATTGCTTGCTGCTTTTTTTAATTCCTGTGTATTCATACTTTAGAACATGAGTGGAAAAAGTGATAGTTTTAAGAAATTATTTGCTATTGTCTGTGTTATGTTGTTTTTAGACTTAAGTGCTGTTGAATCACCCATAAAAAACATAAACAATTGCTTACGCTATCAGTTTCAAGAACAGCATTCAATAATAAAATTATACTTTAGGCATAGTATAATAATGTACTCATTATTATGCAGGTAATACATTTTCTAGATAGAAAGTGAGAAACAAAATATAAATTCATTTTCATACGTTCTGAATTGCGTATCTACGAGTATGTGCTAACAAATTTTACGCAACAATTTACGATCAGTCGCGATATGTCAATCACGTCGAATGTATACGCTGCAACCTTCGAGAAACAACGAGGAATACGCACTGATCGTTGATAGTATGTTGCGGCAATTTGCTCGTCGTATAATTTTTTTTAAATATTTTTTTTATTATTTTAGATTTAAGCATTCTCAGTGGAAAGATATTTCAATTGAATGTCGAGGTAATTCCTCACATTGATGAAATAACACTGACTTGCAACGTTAGAGTGGGATAGACTAGAATAAAATCGACGATGCTACTAGTGACTTTGGATCGAGTATTGAACCGGACTTTCAAAGGTTGCAGGTTCGATTCCCGTCCGAGAATATGATCTGGTGCGAGTCGAATTTTTTCTAGTATAATTATTTAATATAATATTACAATATTTTGTTCATAGATTTTCTTCTGTTATCTAGAATTAAGTATAATCATGTACTTTGTTTGACCTTATATCAATGCAAGCTAGAACTCTTTGACTTTTAATAAACATAAGGCTGAGTCACAGTGAATTGAAGCCGGCAGGCTTATTACCGTTCTTCAGTGATAGTCGCAATCGCTAAATTGTACAATAATAATTGGTGTCGAACTGACAACATTTTCTCAGAGAATTTGTATTTTGACAGCAATAATTGTACAATTTTGCGATTGCAACTGTCACTTGAATATCGGTGATAAGCCTGCGGGATTAAACTTATTTAATATTTTTAATTTTAGTTTTGGAGAGTTTGGGGGTTTAAAATTAACACTACCCTTGAAACATAATAAAGTAATGTTACTCTTAAAAATCACTTGCTATTATGAACATGCAGTTTTGAGAATCTCCCTTTTATCTGCAATTGTCGATCGTCGATCGGCGATCCTTCGTCAACTGTCAGCCGCGCGCTATCTGTGACGCGCGTCGCTCACGCTCACGAACTTCATTGAATGAAACGTCACTTTGATACCGGCGTTTTCATTTGCACTGATTTTGTTATTTGTTCTAAATGGTGTTCTTTAATTAGGTGTTCAGTGTTTTAGAACTGCAGGCCTATTACAAAAATACAATCGCGATAAGCGGACGATGTCCGTCCCACTCCGTGACACTTATTGTCTAGTCACACTATGCCGAAGTTACGCGACCGAAGTTCGGCGGCAACGTTTTTAATAAGAAAAAAGACGCTACGTAATTTTCAGCAGACGTGTTGTTGCATACAAAAAGCTTTGCAGGCGTAACTAGGCCGAACTTTGGTCGCGGAACTTCGGCATAGTGTGTCTAGACACTAACTAATGAATAAGGTTCAATATCGAGTGTAAATGAAATGACAAATTGCGTCCGTTTATTGTGATTATTTTTATGCACACATAATAATCAATCAAATCAACTTTTTGAATTTCTCGAATAAAACTATAGTTGAACTTTATTACACTCGTGTTACAGTTGATTTTCTTAGATTGATCTATATTTTTGAGTAGTCTAGCTGGTTGGTTACAATTGGCGGTTTACTTGTTACATTGTTTTGGCGGTTCGCAGAAGTTGTTCATGTTTCTCTAATGTCTCAATAATTTGATGATCTTAGTTGAATAAATACTATTGGGATTACTACTTTAGATACTTCAAAATATTTGCTTATCTTAATTGCTAACTATATACAAGGTGTTACAAAAATACCCCTAATGCCGAATATGGTAGATAGGGACCATCAAACTGAACAACTTTTACTATGGGGCCAACTCTGAAATCACGAAATAAAAATCAGCTGTTTCATACAAAAATTAAAATTGAAAATATCAAAATGTATGAAACAGCTGATTTTTTTTTCGCGATTTCAGAGTTGGCCCCATAGTAAAAGTTGTTCAGTTTGATGGTCCCTATATACCATATTCGGCATTAGGGGTATTTTTGTAACATGTTGTATATATGACGCCGACTGTAATACGCCTGCTGAATTGAGAAACACAATAGATAATTCATAAACGGGGGATGATTGTTATAGACTGTATAATCGTATGGGAATGTTTAGTTATAAGGGTTTTTAAGTCGACGATTGATTCTGGCAATTGATTTAGACTCTACTTTCGAATTATGTTAAACTGTTATAAGCTTGTGTGATAAGCAACAAAATGTTACCAAGTTAAGTTAAGTTTACTTTTTATCCGTTTAAAACCCTAAAAGTATCTGCGTTTAGTTTGAAAAGAGCCTTGCTACTTTAAACAAAGGAATATTTTTATGAATGAGTTTGAAACAGGTTCTTTTCCATTCATGTCTCTCTAATTTGTGGGCCGATAGCGTAAATCTATTAAAATATTTACAAGTGATTGTAACCAGCCTAAACTAAACCCTATCTGCACCGTTCGTCCAATTCCAGCCCAGTCTAGTTCGTTTAGTCGATCTCCGTTCGTCCATTTCCCAGTTCGTCAATATTCTTGTTCGTCTGTTAAAGTGACTGAATAGGGATGGTGACATGAATCATGAATGAAAATTATTTTTAAACTATAGAAGGAAATGTTAACATACTGAAAATCATATTTTATTACTGTAAATATGCGTAATAAACTAAATAAAAACTATTTATATAATAAAAATAATGCTCAAAATCACGTGACTGCACGCCAATCGGAGCGCCGTATCTCGTGGTATCTCATACCACTCAAACGAGACAAGACAAACTGTCAAACTGTCTATCATACATAGTGTCATCCATTAAAATAAAGATTGTCATCATAGTGTTTGTTGCTGACGGTTTGATTTGACATTGACATTGGTTTATTTATTTGTCATATCGTTACGTAATCAAGATCACGGCTGCTTGGAGCGTAAACACTCCTAAGGGGACGTTACCTAAAGGCAGGAAAATTAAACATTAAATAATTCATTTTGATTTTTTTGAAAATCACGTAGCCAAGGTACCATTGTCGTTTCAAGCAGTAAAAGACATCTGTCAAAAAAGTAGCCTTAATAAAGTTAAGCGACTTCTTCTTTTTTTGTTATGGCAATCTACTTTCCTCTTGGAAGTAATTTTTGCCAGTGTCAAGTGTTAAATAGTTCAGTGGTAGATATTGTTTAATTTTTCATTAGAATGCGGGTGCATCGCATTCCAATGCTGCTTGAAGCATTTGGCACCAAGTATATCAAGACAGTTTACTCAGTTAGTTCTGCCGAGGAAGTTCCACTTCAATAAAAGTCTCAGCTTCACATAACCAAGATCGCGCCTATTTCAATTATCCCACATATTGTTCAGTTGCGTAGACACTTGTACCATATAACTGCACCAATTTTAAGACACAATATCCACTATGAATCAATTTGAAAATAATTAAAATAGACACCCAACCGAACTCGACAAAATGGCGCCAAAAAACTCCAGTTAAGCGATTTTTTTTTTTAAATTTTGAGATTTAAGCATTCACAATGCTATTTTATATAATACCAAATAATATACTAGAAAAAATAGGACTCGCACCAGATCATGTTCTCGGACGGGAATCGAACCCGCGACCTTTGGATAGGTCCAATGCTCTGACCGCTGAGCTACCGAGTCACTAGTGGGAACGTCGAATTTCTTCTAGTAGGTATATCAACTCTTACGCTGCAAGCCAGCGCCATCTCACCAATGTAGAAGGAATTAACCTCTACATTCAACTGAACATCTTTCCAGATATTTTTAAACAGTTGATTAAGATGAGAAAACTTTATAACTTTTTAAATTTTGAGATTTAAGCATTCGCAATGCTATTTTATATAATACCAAATAATATACTAGAAAAAATAGGACTCGCACCAGAAAGGTCGCGGGTTCGATTCCCGTCCGAGAACATGATCTGGTGCGAGTCCTATTTTTTCTAGTATATTATTTGGTATCCAGTTAAGCGACTTATGTTGCTGACAAAATTAATACAAAAACAAAAGAAGACTTCAACATATACCGGAATGAGCGCCGATATTCTCGACAGAAAATCACGTACCCAAGGCACCATCACCGTTGCAAGCAGTAAATAACGAGCTCCAACGTGGCCATAATTCACCCCCACCCCCACCCCTTCATATTTCCATCACGCGGACGGCAAAAATACAAGTAAATTCATTATCACGGCGGTACATCACGGTGATTCATAACCGATAAATCTATGAGCCTTACAGCGTAATAGCCCGCCTGATATTGGGGTGCTTGAAGGACGAAAGCTCTATAATTTTCGAGACTAGACTGCTTTGTGTTTGATTCTCAAATGACCAAACAATATTGAAATAAACAACATTCACCTAATTGCTTAAATAATCAGAGAAAAAAGTCTAGAGCCTAATTTGTGAGGGGAAAGCAAGAACAACAAGTAAAACATTGCCAATATAATGCGATTGCCACAATAGGTAGGTATTTAAGTGCTAATGTCATTTTTTTTGGGAAATACGGTTGCGGGTTCGATTCCCAAAAGGGGAAAATGTTTGAGATCTTTGAATTTTATGCAAGACTTATAATTATTTAATATTTATCTTAGTTTTATTTTTAACTAGTTGATATCTATTGTAAAAAGAAAGAGATACTTATAGGTTATAACCTATAAGGTACAGGCGCAAAAATGAAAGAAAAAGAACTTTTTTAAACACTGAATTAATGGTAAGCTTTATTAATTAAGTGCTCATAAAGTTACGAGTTCACCTTGAATGTTTCAATTGCGAAAATCAAAACATGAGCGATATTAATTTCCCAATAAAAGCGTCGTCGCCGACCATTTTTCACCCCCTCCCCATTTGTCGGTTGTCGGCCTCGATGCAGCGACATCGTCAACATTTGTCGGCTGTCAGCATTTGTCAGATGTCAGCAGTCGAGCTCAAGAGGGTAAGAAAGTTCCAGATAAGTTCTGGTGTACTACGTACTTCAAACTTTTGTGGTTAACAAAAAGTTAGCGGTATGGTTTTGAGTTTATTTAAAATCAACTACTTACAATGATTAATAAAAACAATTTTTTAACAATACTAAATAATATACTAGAAAAAATGCATCGTGAATGCTAAAATCTCAAAATTTAAAAACTTTATCTACTTCAAATTGTATTTAATTATTTATGTTTCGGCATAAATGCCCTCGCCATATAAATTATTAGTATTAGACTTGGTAATATTGCAGTCTTATCGAGCCCGGATTTTCTTGATGTATTAGCTATCATCGTAAATAAAATGTCGATAAAACTGATTGATTCGCCATGTCCGGATGTGTCCAAAAATGCAGGTACGTCGGGCCGTAGATCAGAGGTGGCGGACACGGTGTCATTCCGGTCCAAATAAATAATGCGCGCTTGTCAATCGCGGACCGCAATCTGCAAAAGGTACCAATTAATTTATGGTTCCACATGTTTCTACCATCCTCACGAATCTCGCCTTAACATGACGACCTCCATGGTTGAGTGGCTTTGCACACCGGTTTTCAAGTTGTCGCCATCTCTGAGGTCCCGGGTTCGATCCCGGTTGGGTCAATTTAGAAAATGAACTTTTCTATATTGACTCAGGTCTGGGTGTTAGTGATACCACCGTTGTCTCTGATTTCCATAACACAAGTGCTTTAGCTACTTACTTTGGAGCAATGTATGTGATGTTGTCAAATATTTATTTATAATTTATTGTGATGGTAGTAACCAAACTCCTTTGATACTAGATAACTTTAGCCTATAGATTATAGGGTCTTAGTTGGATCACCATGTTATTATTTATTAGTATTACCATAGCTGTTTTTGAATAGATGATACTTATCAAAATCAGAATTAAATCTTTCAGAAGTCGACTTTGTCCCAAAAACACTGTTTATATCTATTATTTAATTAATTAATCAATCATTTAGTTGTTATTTGCAAATCAGTTGTCGATCAATAATTCATAATTTACGCGCTGTAATCCGTAAAAAAGTGTTTTATTTCTATCTTTATCTAAAAGGCATTTTGATAAAGAGATGTAGTACCAGGTAGTACTTATATTCGTAAGTGTTTTTTCACACATTATTTATACAAGGTGTTACAAGAGTACCCCTAATGCCGAATATGGTAGATAGGGACCATCAAACTGAACAACTTTTACTATGGGGCCAACTTTGAAATCGCGAAAAAAAATTCAGCTGTTTCATACATTTTGATATTTTCGTAATTGATTTTTGTATGAAACAGCTGTTTTTTTTCGCGATTTCAAAGTTGGTTCCATAGTAAAAGTTGTTCAGTTTGATGGTCCCTATCTACCATATTCGGCATTAGGGGTACTTTTGTAACACCTTGTATAGCACCCTTTACGGTTAGAGTATAATGCGTAGTTAAAATAAACTCACCATTACAATGATCCAAGAATCTAAAATAACAAGATAACAACGTTATCACAAAACGTACCCGAAAATTGTGACGTAAAAATTTTTTTATATTGGCAATAAAAGTTGCATAAAGCGGTCCACATATAAAATAAATCATAGGATTGTTTCATTTCGTTTTATTATGCTGTGTGCCAGTCAAGTCGACTTTTGTAAAACACCAACTATAAAAACCTTGTTTTATAGGTTTAATAACTTAACTTTGTTGCGTGGATGTTCGCTTTTGGGATCGTAAACAGATAAAAAGTTGAGAATGTTGATTCTATCGTTGTTTATAACAAATATTTGAATTTAAAGTGACGTCGCTTTAGTTTAACGGTTAACTAACTTTATGTACGTAACGTTTTGTACTTAATTGTTTGGTTTTAGCTGCGTTGACTCTACATTGTAGAGATACCGACTCAAGGCAATCAACTCTAATATTATATATATTATATATATTAATTGTAATTATATATTATATATATAAATTTATATATATTAATTGGCCAAAGAGGTAATGTAAACAAGAAGGATCTCATCTCATATTACAATAAGTTATGTAGTTTAAATATAAATAAAGTTGTATTGTTTACACTACCTTACAGTGATAGCTTGCCACAGGAAGAAAATAATATTAGATATAATTTAAATTTAGCACTAAGCAACATGACTTATTATAATAGTCAGAGATGTCACATAATAGACATAAATAAATTAATATTTAATTTTAAATTGACAAGAGATAACTATTATCTTCCAAATTATTTTAAAAGACAAGTAGCTTTAGCGCTATCATTTTATTTTAAAAATTTAGCCAATAAATTGGCTATAACTTCTGCTTCTATTGAGCAGAAAAATTTTGACATTTTTAATGAGACCTTGGAATCTGTTCCAAGTAATTATAATATTATTTTTACTCCTGCTCCTATTGAGCAAAAAAATGTTGACATTACAAATAACACATTGGAATTTGTTCCAAGTATTTCTTTTAATAATAATTTAAATTACATAATAAGACAATAGAGGAAGTCTCTAGCCGTGTAATGACTAAGGAAAAGTCTAAATATTTAAATATAGTTCATCAAAACATTCAGGGCTTTTCTGGCAAAGAATTAGAATTAGAACTTTTTTTAACTGAAAATAATGTTAATATTTTATGTGTCACTGAACACTGGCTTAAGAAGTATGAATTAATTACAGGATTCGAAAGTTATAAAATTGCAAGCTCATTTAGTAGGAAATCCACCACTAGAGGGGGATCCTTGATAATTTTGCAAAACAATATGAATTTTAAAGAACGTGAAGATGTGATATCCCTCTCTATTGAACAACACATTGAACTGTCATGTGTGGAATTAGATCAGTTGATAATGATTTGTGTGTATTGCCCCCCATCTGGTAATTACCCTCAATTTGAGTCCGCTATGGAGGATGCTTTAAAATTAGTCACCAAAAAGAATAAAAAAATTGTGGTGTGCGGTGATTTTAATGTAGACATCCTAAAGTCATCATCCATTGCAAGTAGATTTCTGAATTTGTTTAAGTCTTTCAATTTAGTAAACACTTTTTGTGAACCTACACGGGTCACTGTTTCATCTAAAACTTGCCTAGACAATATTTTTAGCAACTGTACTGTACTTGATAAAAGAATATTAAATTGTATTCGCTCTGACCATAGCGGACAAATAGCTTCACTTGAGCACCATCATGTTCCTCATCAGTATAATGTAATTTGCAGACCTCTAACTAAATATAAATTAGAAAATTTTCATAACAATGTCACTGCCAAAACTCATTGCTTACCTGATAATGAGGATCCCAATACTCTTTACAATGATTTATTTAATTTAATTAAAGTAGAATTTGATAAAACATTTAAGCAAAAATCTATTAAATCAAAAGTCTTCGAAAAGAAATTCAGTGATTGGGCAACACCAGGCATTTATGTTAGCAGAAATAAGTTGTTTGAATTATATGGTCAGAAAACAATTTCAAATGATCCCGAATTTCATGAATATGTAAAAAACTATTCAAAAATGTTTAATTAAGTATGTACATTAGCAAAAGCAAAATGTATATCTACAATAATTAATCAGTCAGATAATAAAATAAAAGCCACTTGGAAAATTATAAATAAAGAGACTGGGAAAATTAAAAGTAATGACCGTGAATTCTCATTAGTATCAGACAATAAAATTATTAAGTCAGATGAAGGTGTGGCAACTATTTTCCAAGATTTCTTTTCTAAAATACCTATTGCCACTACTAGTAATTTGAATTCATCTCCCAACCTTTCTGTCTCCCTCTTGGAATCATGTGTTGATAAGTGCAATAATATATTTAAATTTAGACATATCAATAGTGATACCATCCTGAAAACATTTAATTCAATAAATATAAAAAAACTGAAGATCTTTGGGGCATTTCAACTCACATAATTAAATCAATAATAACTTCTATTGCCCCCCATCTTGCTTTTATTTTCAATAAGTGTGTTGATGAAGGGATATTTCCAGACTTGATGAAATATGGTAAAATTATCCCTCTTTTTAAATCTGGGGACAAAAGCGATCCCGCTAACTTTAGACCCATTTCTATTTTGCCAGCACTTAGCAAAATTTTTGAGAAGATCATTTATGATCAATTATTAGCGCATTTTTTTATCAACAAACTACTTCACGAGAAACAATTTGGGTTTACTCGTGGTAGATGCACAACTGATGCTGGAATTGCACTTCTCAAACACGTCTTTGAGGCATGGGAGGGTAGACAAGATGCAATTGGTATTTTTTGTGATCTCTCTAAAGCATTTGATTGTGTCAGTCACAGTACTTTAGTACATAAATTGGAACATTATGGTGTATCAAAAAATGCAGTAAGCCTTCTGCAATCGTATCTATCGGCGAGAACTCAAAAAGTTGTTGTGAATAAAACAGAGTCTTATGAAGCACCCATTACCATGGGCGTGCCGCAAGGATCGATATTGGGTCCATTACTTTTTCTTATATATATTAATGACCTTCCTTACTATAACAAAAACTTGTGTGAAATAGTACTGTTTGCTGATGATACTTCTTTAATTTTTAAAGTCGATAGAGGATGTGATTGCAGTGACGATGTAAACAGCACTCTTTCCAAGGTGATGCATTGGTTTACCATTAATAATCTGAAGCTTAACTCTAGTAAAACTAAATGTGTCAAATTCTCACTTCCTAATGTGAGGCAGGTTCATACTACAATAAATGTAAATGGCGAAATAGTCGAATTGGTAGACTCCACAAAATTTTTAGGTATTATTATTGACTCGCGGTTGCAATGGGACCCTCATATCGATGCCTTGTCAAGTAGACTTAGTTCCGCTGCCTTTGCCGTTAAGAAAATAAGGCTTTTGACTGACATTGAAACAGCAAGATTGGTTTACTTCAGTTATTTTCATAGTCTTATGACTTACGGTTTGTTGTTGTGGGGCTCAGCTGCTAATATTAATAACATATTCATTTTACAAAAAAGGGCAGTGCGCGCTATTTACAACTTACGGTCTAGAGATACCCTTCGTGACTTATTTAAAGAAATTAAAATATTAACAGTTGCTTCCCAATTCATCTATGAAAATATAATGTATGTAAAGAAAAATTTAGATAGTTTTGTAAAGAATAGTAATGTTCATAAATTCAATACAAGAAACAAGGACAAACTTGCTGTTCCAAAGCGCAGACTGCATAAAACCGGAACCTCTTTTTTGTGTAGATGTATTACCTTTTATAATAAGATTCCACAAGAAGTTACAGAACTGCCTTTGGAAAAATTTAAAAATACTGTTAAATCCAATCTCATGAGTAAAGGCTATTACACTATTTGCGATTATTTGAAGGATAATAACGCCTGGGCATAGCTTTTGTATTTTTAATTTTTACTCTAATGTTCAGTATAGATTAAGATAAGTCCGTGGTTCTTTCGTGGGTCTAGTATAAAGTTCTGTACTATAATTTCAAGTGATTCGAGTCATCGATATATTTTTTTTTCTTTTCTTTTTAAGTATAGTTTGTAAGAAGTGTCCTACCTACTTAAAAAACGTATCTACAGGTTTCTTGACTCGTCGCCTTAATATGGGTAGCTCTAGTATGTCATGCTCACTTTAAACATTTCTGCGGTAGTGTCGTGTGAGGCGGGTCGTTACGTTCCCTCAAATATGGTTGAGCGAAGCGATGGCTGGTTCATGCGTCATGCTCGTGAACGGGTGCTGCCAGTGGGAATGGGTCTGCTTCTGACTACTTGTATTAAGGACGTCGCATACATATATATATATAAATGTTTAATATTATCTATATGTATGGCACTTCTTACCCAAAAGATAAAATTCATAACTACTACCTTGTTTTGGAATTTTTTTATTGCAATCTTTCACTTTCTATAGGCTTATGAAAAGCTTTTGGATATTAGTTTTCAATTCGATGCCTTAACACGGGTAGCCTAAGTATGTCATGCTCTCTTTAATCATTTCTATGGTGGTGTCGTGTGAGGCGGGTCGTTACGTTCCCTCAAATATGGTTGAGCGAAGCGATGGCTGGTTCATGCGTCATGCTCGTGAACGGGTGCTGCCAGTGGGAATGGGTCTGCTTCTGCCTACTTGTCTTAACGTTTATTGAATTGTATGAATAAATATATATATAATTTTTTGTAATAGCCTAGGCTGAGCCTTAAATTTTGAATTAAGCTTGACACCTGTAATTTGATTCAGTAGAAATGAGCTAATTAAATAATGTTATTTATTTATGAATCTATGTTAATGGTAACATGTATGAATACTTTGAATGTAATGTCTGGAAACGATATACATATTTGTAAATATCGTTCCTTCTAATAAAGCTGATAAGTTTTTTGCGCCCATTTTTCTTGTCAGCTAAAAGACGTCATAATGGGTGGTAGGATAAAAGAATTGACGATTTAAAAATGCTTGTTATGTGAGCTTATTTGAATAAAGAATTTTTCAATTTCAATTTCAATTTCAATTTAATTATTATTTAAGCAAAAGCATTTTTTCAAAAATTGACTATTATTTTATGGCACGAAGTTCTTAGTAAGAACAAGATCTTTAAAAAGTTTCATATAACAGAAAAGAAAGCGTTGACTTCTTTGCAAATTCAATTTAACTAGATTTCTCACGAAGCGACTGAAATGCGACTATTCAACTTCGAGGGACGTCCCTAACGTCCTTCAGGGTGATCTCATACTTTTTACTTGTATAATATACTAGGTTAGTATTATATAATATGAATCAGCTGTGAAAGATATAATGTACAAGGGCTTAAATGTTACAATTGGGTGTTTAACTAGGAATGGATTCTACTTTTTAGAGCAAAAAGCGAAGCAAAATAAACCAATATTTATAATAAACCAATAAATTTTGGATTTGAAGAATTTTATAGTAAAATTCGTCGTTTGGACTTCTAAGACTCCAAAGTTGGTAAAAAATCAAAATGCTCCAGTCACAAAAATAGTGTTGATTATTAGAATCCATACATACAAAAAAAATGTTATGTAAAAACATTTTTTGCTTAGATAATCACAAATATCTTTTGCCATACATATGGGCCGCGCGGTTAAAAATGTGACGTCACTATTATGATACTTTTTGTAAAGGGCGTTTTCATGCGGTCGCCATGATGTCAACATTCAAAGCATCATTTCTGAATTAATATTGATCGCAGAAAGAAAACATTGATATTTCTTTTACGATGCACTAATTTAATTCATAGATTAAAAAAAACATTCAAGTATCCCAATTCACAAACCGAGTTCGTATTATAGTATTTTATAGGATGTAGAAAAACGAACTTCTGCTACTGGGATAGCTTTCTGAGATTTTAACAAATTAATTTAAGATTTGCAATAAACAACATTAGAAAATTCTTTAAAGTGACACGATGGGCACGTTAACTGCCGCAGACCCCCCAAATAATAAAAAAACTATTGTTTGGGGTACAATTGGCAGCTAATGCCTTAACCACGGTTACCATCAACGAGCGCCAACCATGTAGACAATGATTTTCGGCCAATTTTCTACTGTGACGCTTGGCAACCAGCAAGGTCACTTTGGCGTTGGGGGGCTGATTGGCGACTGTGTAGCCTCCGCTTTAGTATTTTTTTATGTCATTTGATAACTCAGTATCATAGATTTTAACGTTCTAACATTGATTCGGTGATTTAAATTGCTCAATATTAAATTTAAAAAAAAGCTTTAATCACAGAATAAAATTAAATATTAACACAACACTATAATTGCCGCGTTGCAGTCGGCAAATTCAACAACTAAATCAACATGGGACCGAAATGCAACATAGTTATGTTATTATTGTAAAATAATGACATTTTGTTGAATCTACAACGGGTAGTGTCCATTAATCATCACGGGGGACGTAATTAATGAAATTTATGAGAGCTATAAATTTCATATGATTCTATATTATGTGTGAACACGAATGAGGTCATTGTTTTTAGGAATCGTTGAAATTGGCTATTAGACTGGTAATTCACCAGTCAACATGTCGTTGTAAAATGTGACTTCAAACTGGATGCATGCATTCATGTTTTGACAACTCTGATTAATTGTTTTGAAAAACTAAATCATATAATTATATAAAAATAAAAAATAACCTTAACGAGTACGAGGCCGTAAGCAAGTAAGTTGCTTAATTTTGGACAACAACATGTAAAAAACAAGTATCATAAAAGTTAATGATAAAAACACATCATTAATAATTTAACCTAACCACCAGAGTATTCACCTGAATTAATTATACTGCGTGGAACAGTCGTCAAACTTAGCTACTTAATTCAATTTATGACAAAATTATAGGACGCAATCCATAGTGGGTAGGTGGCTCACGTTTTAGATCAAGATCCCCATAGTTATGTTTGATAAGACAATTAAACCCGCTACTCAAACGGCTCTTGCCTATGCGAACGCACTACGTTGAAATAGAGCTCTGTGATTGGTTCGTTTGTTACAGCGCCACAGTTACACTAGCGCCGCCAATGGAATAAAAATCATAGTGCCTAAATAAAGACTAAATTGTGAATTATTTTTCTATTTTCTATTTTCTAAAGATTTTCTAATTATCTCTCTGTAGTGCACTCCGAAAAAGCTTTGTGGTAGTTTTTATGATTTAAACAATATTTTTTTTTTTATTTCATTGCTAATTGCGACTTTTATTGCTAAAAGTAGCCACTTTTCGCAAAAAAAAACTCCATTAAACTAAACGACAGGCTATAAAATAATGTTTAAGCGATATAAAGTACCACAAAGCTTCTTCGGAGTGCACTACAGAGAGATAATTCACAATTTCGTCTCTATTTAAGCACTATGTTTTTTTTCCAATGGCGGTGCTAGTGTGCAGACTACGCCCTCTTAACGTGTGTTTGGTAGGTAGTTGGGGGTTATAATAAAATTGCGAATCAGTTGTGAAACGGTCCCGAATCAAATAAAATGATACATGCACTTTTGACTACTTTTTCTTACTTTTCACATTGCTTGCTTTTTCGTTAGGCTCACAAAATTCATTCACATTTATGACACTAATTGTATGATTTCTTCAATCAATCTATTAAAGTAAGTAAGTAAAGTTTATACATATTGGAGATTACTTAAATCACATTAATATTTATCAAATTTAGCCAT
The DNA here is from genome assembly GCA_963556745.1 of Catoptria pinella. Lineage (NCBI taxonomy): Eukaryota > Metazoa > Arthropoda > Insecta > Lepidoptera > Crambidae > Catoptria > Catoptria pinella. Next base: position 1,058,884 of record OY750762.1, read on the forward strand.
GTTTCCTCGTACTCGAGGTGGCGAAGATACTCTATGGGCATTTAACTACGAGTAGGCATAAGTTAAAAACAAGTAAATTCTGGTCCTTACTTTTACTTACTTTAGCCTTGAACTATAGAGCTTAGACTTTGGGTACTCAATATTGGACAACAAGAAACAATAGCTCTACTTTGAGTTTTATTGTTTTCTCATTCATTCGCATACAAGGTGTTACAAAAATACCCCTAATGCTGAATATGGTATATAGGTATACATCAAACTGAACAACTTTTACTATGGGACCAACTCTGAAATCAAGAAGAAAAAAACAGCTGTTGCATACAAAAATTAAAATCAAAAATATCTAAATGTATGAAACAGCTGATTTTTTTTCGCGATTTCAGAGTTGGCTCCGTAGTAAAAGTTATTCAGTTTGATGGTCCCTATATACTATATTCGGCATTAGGGGTACTTTTGTAACACCTTATATATAAAATCGATTCACTCGAATTTAATAAATATACTCGAATTCATATAAAATCTGTCATCCGGAAAGTTATTCGGAACTTGTCCAAAACCTGTAGAAATTTAACTCATACCAGTTACGAACAGTTATGACCATTCATTCCTCCCTCCCTGATTTTCCATCGCCCCCTTGAATGGTATGATGAGAACATTACATTTGCTCTACTCGTTCATTTATTGAGTGTCTTTCGTGTGATGTAAATGGAACTACAATAAAAAAACATTATTTGCAAGGTGGTAATATATAACATTATTGTATATAAAAACAATAATGTTACAACTTTATGTTAATGGTAGTTCAAGATTTTTTAAATAAGGCAATTATTACGGATATTATATGTTATTGTTAAAGTTAGGTATAGTGTTGGAGTAACAGCACTGAATGGCGTGCGGCTGATATCATAACGAAAATAAGTCAAGTCAAGAGCCTCCGGTGGTTATACTGTCCCAAATTTATTCAAACATAGTCGTATGTTCGCTTGGTAAATTATCGAGTTGATGAACATAATAATAGAGTCCCACATCTCATTATATTCGAATAGTGAACATCCAAACATATTAAATCACTCAAACGGACCTCGCCATCATAGCACAACCGCAGTAAAACTGTATCTTCCCAAAAATTATCTCGAGCTTCACCCAAAGATACGGGTGACATATTTACGGCGGTTTAGGGCATATCACTAATCCCTGGGGAAGACAGGGGGGGGGACCTTTATTTCTAACATTCGTCACATAGTCGTCGTAAATTATCATACTCCGCTATGATATGACGGGGGCCTCCCATTAAAACGCGTTTGATTTAGATGGGGCTATAAAATTGATTTATGTTTTCACGCCAACAAACCCGTAGTACTGAGCAACTATTATATTAACATTTTCGTGGATAACCTTTTCGATTCGGCAAGGTTATATGCCAGGGGCGGCGTAGGGGAAAGTCAGCCCAAACGTGAAAATTTAAAGTCGGGAATGGCATGTGGGGTGGTTAACAAATTAAGTCTTTTGTAATTGAAAAAAGTTATTCACTCGTATAGTTGCATGCATAGCGGTTGGGGACGCGAAGTGGACTTTAAATCTTGATGATAAGGTTTTAAATGAGTTGACGGTGGTGACCGATCGAGGCATTGTTTTTGGATATCGAACCCATGTAATTTCGCTTACTTTATGACGGCGGCGTGCCTGTGTATGTTATGTTAGATGACAATATATTGGATATAATGTACCATCCATTGCTGACCAATTATTTTATCAGATTATCATAGTTAAGTGAGAGATAGGTAATTAAGAATCAGATACAATAATCACAGTTTACTATTTCATCTTATCATTTCTAATTACAGTGCGGAATATTCCCAATAATGTTGAAATACTGGGTTGGACAAGCATCAAATGAAAATTTTATTGCTGTAAATTTTGTTTTAAATTATACATAAAAAAAATCAATAGTACAAAATGCTAAAAAGTTGAAATAGATATTTTATTGATTGTTAACCCATTATGTGGGTTGTATTTCATACATATCATGAAAAGTTGAAAGATGAACACGAAAAGGTAGAAAATGAATTACGCACGATTGCCGAATGCACAATTCGTTGACAGTACATTAGGTCAAAAATTGATATGTTTAAATTTTTAATATATTGAAGAAAAATATTTCCTTACTTGACGCATTTTTGTCATGTCGGCTGTACTTTAGACGATATACCTTCAGCAAATACTTAAGGCTTTTACCATTATGTGTGAAATTTTCACAGTGTATATGAAGTGTCTAATACTAGCAAAGAATGATAGACGCTTCTACTTCTTTTTGCTTTAGACCTCCCGTGACCACGGCCCCTGGAATGGTGTCGAAACGTCGGAAATTCAAAAAAACAATAAATACAAACTAAATAATTCTAAAACTAAACCTGAAATAATAATATACGCGCTGTAATCCGTAAAAAGTATTTTATTTCTAATGATAGCCGCATTAATATATTGTGAATTGTTTCAAAAAATAGTTACTCCTGTTTTTATTTTGCGAATAAATTTGCGATACCTTACAAATTCATACTAATAATTGATTTTTATTCCATTCCATTGTATTTGTACTGTATAATTTCTTTTATGATCTCTTGTAGGCGATTCTAATGCCATGTATCCACATTGCGTGGCTAGCTCGCGAGCCCTTCGCATGCGCGATGTGCAGACAGGCGCGTTTGCCTCGCGATACAACTTGACATTGCTGTGCTACTCAATACGAGCATTTTGTGAGCGGTCTCGCGATGTCTTGACCATCAGCCATAATATCCCCACTGCTGGGGCACAGGCCTTCCTTATGGGTGGATAAGGAGGATGAGCCATGACTCACCACGCGGGCCCAATGTGGCTAACGACTGCAAATGCAGCCGGGACTAACGGCTTAACGTGCCTTCCGAAGCACGAAAGAGCTCGAGATAATAAATTTTGGTCTCCCATCCCATGACCGACCCTTGCGAAAGTTTCTTAACCTCCGCAATGGATGGGCCAGGCGCTATACCACTGCACCACCGAGGTCCTCGCGATGTCTATACACAACATAATACCTCTTTCACTCTTCATTCCCACCATACCCTCACCATAAAAGTTCTGTATCACCACTCTGGGATATACAATAGCTCAATAGCCCAACGGTACCATCAAATGAATCCCAAAGGGACATTATTTAGCCTTTTTACGAGCAACCAGCATGCCCCATTGGTACCACCATACACATAAGGCATAAAGCAACTGTCACCATTGGTAGACGAACACTTAAGGCACTAAATCTTGTACTTTAACGATCGGTTTAAATATCGCAATAAAACTTAAGGTGTCAATTGGTTTTTTATATGAACAAGATGTACTGACACCAATTAATATAGTGATGCAGTTAAATGTCCGTTGTGGTTTTAACGAGGAAATGAAAGTCGATCGGGAAATAACAACAATCGTTATTTTTTTATAGATTAGTGTTAAAACTTTATCATTTCGGGTTTAGGATGCAAGATGAATCTATCGAGCTCTAAAATTGATCCAGTGATTTTGATTTCCGGTGTGCTAGTACAATATTAACATTATTTTTTGATTCCATTCTGTTGACGTTAACAAAATACCTGTTATTGTTATTAGAGAAGATTTTTACATAATATGAATATTTTTATTATACTATATACGCACACAACGCACCTTTTTATATTTTTACTACTTTTTGTTGTTATTTCAATGTCTGGAATTGAGCCTGATAAGGTCGTTTGCTTTTTAAATTAAATTATAATGAACATGAAATATAGTAAATCATAGCAATGAAAGCGGTAGCATATTTAATTGAAATTGCCATTTAAATAAATACATCTTTGGTATAATAAGTAAGAACAATTTAGTACAAAAAATTTCGTTGTACATAAGTTTCCGTCATGTTATAAAAACAGAATTGGTGTTTTTTTCATTTATTTTCTTAATTACATCCTAATCTGTATACTGAACTGACTTGGACATCTTCTACAGCGTTAGTTCGGTTATATTGTATATTTCGATAAAAATATTATTTTCTGCACAATAAATCTTATTATTTCCAATTCACACTTATTATCAGAAATATGCCAAGCCATATTTCTCCTATACCCTTGCATTCTAAATGAAACGATCGCCCGATTACACTACGTGTTTACTCAATAATTCGATACGAGCGGTTTCTTGGCACAACTCATAGGATATAAGCGTTTTTATTCGAAATAAAAAGAAAAATGTAGTTGAACTTGATGTTTTTACAAAAAAAGGCTTTTTTATAAACAAACTTGAAATGACATAAAACTTCAAGACTTTATTTTTGGTAATGATTCGTATTTTTTTGAAACCTCATTTTTAATGAATACTATTTTTTTCGCATTATATTTGTATCACTATTCCTCTTCAGGTTATGGAATTAAAATTATTTTTACATTATATGAAAATTTCAAATGACCCAAAACCATCAAGTTCTTTAACATAGACCAAGCCATAGTATCGCTAGCGATCCGGCCGCGACTCGTCATTTCTCGCATTGTCGTAATCCGCTGATTTACTAGCGACATTAATCAGGTTGACGGCCGATAGGGACTAAATCACTGGCAACATAAGCCCTGCGCCTGACCTGCACCTTACAACAACGCAATAAACACGAAAACAGCTAAGCAAACCTCACACAAGACTTGTGAACGTTAACACTACTGCATGTTATAGCTTGTAATTCTTTTTGCGAATTTTGTGCAGATTTTTTTGTTTCGTTAGATGTTTTATTTGTCTAGCGGAGCATTGATTTATTTGACGTTTCCTGTTGTGTCTTTTTAAAAGGTTAGACTGCAACTTGAGTAAGCAGTACGGTGTTGAATTTGAGTGAAATATGTAAGAGATTTATTTTACGTTGTAACTGATGCTGTGCGTTGCGATGAGTTATAGTTCTTAACCGTGTGTTAGCGGATGTTACGAGATGCATTTTCGCATGCACATTTTACAGCAGAATTTTTAGAGTAACATCCGGAATAAAGGTTAAGTGTACTTACTGAATGTTTTGGTTTATTTGAAGCTATGATAGTCTCTAAAACCTATATGTCAACACACAACATGTATGAACTTTTCAAGGGGTTAATTTTTTTGAGAAATTTGTAATTTCTGCAAGAAGATATGATGTTAAAAAAACAAGAAGATATGACGTTGAAATCGAGTACAAAAGCTACGTACACGGAATAACCTTTAGTTTTCCATATTTTTAGTAATTACAAAACATGATTCACAATAAATCATAGCAATTTACACAGTTATTCATAAGTGCGTTTTTGAAACAAACACATAAAACAAAACACCAAACTTTATGTTTTTCAAAATAAAACCACTTTCTAACAACCAACCAACAAATGTCTTGGCGGAAATGACTGAAAAAAGACAACAAAACTTCAATCAAAATAATTTCCTTCAATTCACCAGCTGAATTTTCAACTCCTTAAAGACTCATCCAAAACCCTGAAAAAACCCTGCGCTAGTTTCAATAAAACTTCAATCTCCCTTAACCTCCTAACCCACTCCCATATTCATCAATGGGTTCTTCATAAATATGTACGCGGCACGTACCCATGATACGGCTAAATAATAAATACAATTTGCCGGGAGCCATCAAATATTTTCCATGATAACGTTTCTGTATTTGGACGGCTGGGAGTAATGGCGTTATTTAGCGCCGTGCAATATGCTAAGATAGTAGGCTGCCAGTATTAACAAGTCAAGAGATGCTTGCTACGCCGTCTGGCACAAGGGAACTGTGGAGGGAGACTTTGTAGAATTGAAGGTAACTATGATTTTGAAAATTTTTTTGTACTTATCTGAATGCAAGTTTGCACAATGGATACTAATTAATAAATTGCAATAACCCACAGTTTTGACTTGGGGGCTAACCCTAACTATGAGTTGAGCACTCATTAAAGAATAATAACTGTACCGAGAAATTGGAATTAATGATGAAATTCATAAGATTGCCCATAATTTTAAAATATTAAATCTTGTTAATTTTCATAAGCACAGTAAATAATGAAAATCCATATAAAGTTTCGAAGTTGAAATATGAAAATACAAAAAAATAGTAACAACACGTCTCCACAGCTTTCCGGGAACAATTTTTACGACATCGCTGAGCGCAGCCGCCGCTAGTGGCTCCTACAATGTTCGTCGCTTCTGGCGCGGCTGTTAAAAACACAATGAATAATTATTGGATCACCTCTCCATGCACGCGTGTTTTGGTGATTAAGAATTAATTAATAGTAGTTTAAAATATTCTCAACAATAACATTTAAATGACTTGAAAACATTATGCGTGAACAAAGTAGCCTGTTTCAATAATAAATTTATACTAGTCATAAATCATTGGGATATTAATCACATACAGTAGGTGCCTAACGTTGTTGTTTGTGTGGGAAATAAAAATGTTACTAAAAAACTCTAGAACTAGTAATCTAATCTTACAACTGTCTTAAAGCAAACTTCAAAATTTTCAAATACCTAAGTGTAGTTTTCATGAAATATAAGTGCGATTATCAAACGCGTTTTTATTCATTAAAATTGTTTTAAACGTTTGAGTTTTTTGTTTATTTAAAAATAACTACTTGCACAAAATACTTTTATTAAATTATATTTATGAATATATTCGGATTAATATTTGTATTTGAACATTGTATTATACAACTGTTCACTGAAAACACTCTGTTTACTCAAAACAATTTATTATCAAACCCAGCTACACAGAGACAACATTCAGATACATCGCAAAAGAAACAGCTAAACGGCCATTATAAAGAAATTAGCAGTAAATTTTCGTATATACATACTTCTTAAAGGGAGGCTCTTAAAATTTATAGCCTTTTCTAACAGACTCAAGACAACGGCAGTAAACAACGGAACCAAAAAAAGTACTCGGATCAGTCGTACTGTATCAAACGTAGCGACGAGGAAGGATAAAGTAAATTTATTTGGCTCATTGCGAGGGAGAGTTGGGAGCAGTTTAATACAAGAACCCCCCCAATCGTATAAAGACATATTTTTTAAGTTCGACACCACGGTGGCCGCCAATTTTGCAACGAAACTTTTGAAGTGCAACGGAACGATTGAAAGACGATGTAAAAGTTTGTATTCAATTTATAGTATTTGATGTTATGGAGTAGAGAAATGATGATTGATTTTAAGTTTTTGAGGCATTAAAAACAAGTTTCTAACAATAATATTGTCATTCTGCAGTTGTAACTAAAATAGATTAGATTAGGTGGGTACTACTCCCTTATGAGAGAAAATTCATTAGCCGTTTTTATTCTCCAAAATAAGTAAAAGTCTTTATTATGAAACTGGATCAAAATTTCGTCAACTTACCACTTACGTCAGACGAACAAATATAGAAGCCGAAAGCTGCGCGCGCGCTTGAAGACACCGCTGTGTGCACAGATTAAATGAATGCGGCCCTGTTTACTTAGTTTCTACACTACGGTATAGCGTTAGTTTTAAGAAGTCGCGGCTAATGTTTGAGTATGATTTGTTTGTAATTTGTAAAGAACTTAGCCGACTTGAGAAATCGTGTGCCAGTTATGCGAGTAAGCACTAAACATTTCAAAATCCACCCGACTATGATGTGCAGAGTATGGCCTGACTCGAGTAAGAGTCGATTCCTGCTTTGAACTCGCTTACTCGAATACCCATTTTATTTTACTCGAATACGCCAGACTCGATTTTGGTACTCGAGTGGTGGCTGACTCGATTCCCGTACTCAAGTCTGGCTAACTGGATTCCAGTACTCGAGTCCAGCTGATTCGAGTTGCTTTGACTCATTTGTACACGAATGCAGTTTACTTAAGCAATGAGGCAAAACTATTGTTTTAACAGGTATTTGGTAATAGCACGTAATTGAATTCAGGACTCGAATCCTAGACTTCTGAACTACTGAACTAGAGTTCTGAAAGTCGTTTTACTTTTCAATACAAAGGATATTTTTGACTGACACGTTCCTAGCACGGTCATGGTATGCTATGGTGTGGTAGGCAGATGCTTTTACTGTGTAGTATAATCCGGGCGCTATTGGAATGGGAAGGGACCTTGTCGAAGTAAACCGAAAATGACAGTCAAGTAGCGTTAGCAAAAAAATCTGAATATATAAATAAAAATGACTTAAAGACTTTTACCCCTTTTTCCACTCATTATTAATTAATCACTAAAATAATCACACAATAATGTATAAATCTCGCATTCAAAATAAAACTCGAGCAGAAATCCACGCGCACAGTTCTACACAACTACGCAAGTTTGTCGACGCTACGGCTGGCTGACAGACCGTGCGCGTCTCAGTTCCAAAAGGTATCATCCCAATCTTATCGCACCCGGATTATATAAACTAGAGAGATACAAGAATGTACCTATAAGGTCTAATAATATAGTTTTTTACCATAAAGCAAAATGTTTCCTAACTAATTAATTAATTTGTTTGGAATAGTGTAGCGGAAAAGTCAGTGCTCTAAGATCATCCCATTTCTTACCATTCCAGTTTCAGCAAAACAAAACGAATTCATCTTAGGTGGTATTTACACGAGTCGACTTGGCAGGCGACTTGCTGGTCGATTTTAGTCAAATAGCGATTTTTATAGGCAGTCGCTTCTAAAATCGAATCGCCACCTCATTAAAATTAGGTTTGCGATTAGATGTTACAGCGATTGTCGATAATAAGCGCTAATTAACTAAGATTTATCGTATTTGACTTTTTTAATGAAGTGTCATTCAGAACACAGTAAGAAGTAAAAGAAATATAAATTCGAGTTTTGATTAATAAATATTTGACAACATCACATACATTGCTCCGATTCCAAAGTAAGTAGCTAAAGCACTTGTGTTATGGAAATCAGAGACAACGGTGGTATCACAAACATCCAGACCTGAGCCATTATAGAAAAGTTATTTTTTCTAAATTGACCCAACCGGGGATCGAACCCGGGACTTCAGAGATGGCGACACCTTGAAAACCAGTGTACAAAGCCACTCGACCACGGAGGTCCTCAAAGAGGTCGTCGATTAGCAAAAACATACAACAAAATCGACCAGCAAGTCGCCGACCATGTCGACCCGTGTAAATAAGCTCCTTAGTTCACCAACATATTTTTCTGAGACGCCTAAAAACGTTACCGTGTTAGTGGAGTTAATAAACCGGGCATCCATTAGCGGGTTCGAGTCCCGGAAAGCATGTGTCTTGTTGATTTGTGACGAGACGGACCGGGCGGGGCCAGGGTTCGATGCTTGACGTGATTTGTGGGACTATTTTTGACGTAAAGTTATTAAGGTTTTAGGCTTGGATGATTTGCTTCTTATAATAATTTTTCAGCATATTTTTTTCATTACTGTTATAATTACCGATGTAGTTAGTAGGTATGATATCAAAGGATAAAATGTATGAATTAATGTAGTTTTATTATTTTATCTAATCGTTAAACTATGTAAATATACTACAAATGTTTTTTTAATCTACCACTACATTTCTACTCTGTCTGCTAAGTAGATTATAGTTTTCTTTTTCTAATAGTTACATACACTTTGATTGCTAATTTTTGATAATATGAAAAATATATTAACAAAATCCTACTGATTAATAAATATACAAGTAAGTGAACAAAAATATTTACATCCTACGCTTCTTGAGATACTAGTAACGCCATCTATTACTTAGACACAACAACAGTGAATGTACACAGTTTTTTACTTAATCAAATTGACGTGTGAGGTGTCAAAATATGGCCGCAGATTTTGGTATATTTCATTGATTTTGCTATCAGCAAAACGCCGTAGATCTTAATTATTGATATATCTACTTGAAACCTTACGTTTTTGAGAAAAAGGGTCATCAAGACAAACAAACAGACAAAATTCACCTACAAAATACTATAGTAGTGCAAGATCCGACACAATAGTAGGTACCTACAGTAAACTTTACACTGGGTACATCATACTCGTACCCGAATCTGAAAGCTCAAAGTTTCATTACAATGCCGCCGAAGGCGACAACATCAATAATACCTAATGTTGTCATGATGATACTAAAATCAAAATCTCCCAAAAAACCATCGGCCAAACTAACATCCACAGCACATGTCATGTCGAAACGCCAAGGAGGCACAGATAATGCGGTGATTTACGCCTTCCTTCACGCGCCACTCGCGCGCAGTGACGCGACGCACTCATTATTGGTGTGTGAAATACCGACGCTTCTTTTACTCTGAAGGAGGTTTCATGCAATTAAAGGCGTGTCTACACTTGTAACATTTTGGCGTGTCAGAACACCGTTTCTTTATCATACATCGCTAGTTTGGTTGGACGTGCGCTGTGGTAATCCTGTATCAGAGACAATGTACACACGACGGCACCTCAGACTATACATGTTGACCTTGAGACCGCGTTTATGCCCTACGTTATACAAGCTCTTTTCGCAGTTTAACTGTATAACCTGACGTACTGTCGTGTGTACGTACGATAAAGACACGGTGTTCTGACACGCCAAAATGTTACAAGTGTGGACCCACCTTTATTCTTTTGACGTGAATTTAACAGGCATCTTATTTGTGTTTTTTTTAAGATAAGTTTTTTTTATTTTTAAATTAAATATGCTTTGAGTAGCGATTTCGTAGTGTTTGTCTCCTATTCCAACTGGCAAGGTGGTGCACACTTTTCATACGCTTGGAAAATCTTTGCTACAGAACAAAACCTTACACATTTTCAACTAAGAATTTGTTAAAAAATATTTATCATAATATGTAGGTACGAGTAGAATAAAAATGTTTCTTGTAATATTTATACAACTTTTCAATTTTAATCTTAACTAACTGACATCCTTTAATTGAGGTAATAAAAACCTCAAACAAACTTGATACAATTTAATGACTCTATCGATTGGTAATAAAAATATTATGATTTTTAGTTTTAATTGGGTTCAATTCCCGATTATTATTCTTTAAAGAAATTTACTTAATTTCTTTAAAAAAGTACTCGGATTCATCAAATATCAATAATATAAATTATCTTCATCAATGGTTGAGACAGCTATATATCATATCATAGTAGTAAAATTCAACTTCTCGAAAGCTTTTTTACAACTTTTGTCATTAAAATGTTAATCACATTGTTTGTTACCGTCATGAATATTACGGTTTGTTGTCAACATTGTAATTTCAAGATACATTCGCCCCATTTCGCACATTGTGCAACCAAACGTCACCCCACAGATTAAAAAGCGCGGTAAATCAACGGCGACAATATGGCGTCGCCGACTGACGTCGCGACACGTCACCGTTGTAAATCTATCAAAAACGCAGCGAGCGATGAATTATGGCGCATCTTTGAAACGTGTTCTTTGGATTAGATTGTTTTTTTCGGGTGGGGTCGATGACCTTTTTAGATGTGTGATATGTTTTATTACCACGGCTTTAAATTGACTTGAAGAGATATAAGTACCTAATCCAATCTTATTAACTATCTTATTTTGATTATCTTAAGACTACAAAGTTGCACCAAACATTACTTTTGCATGAACGATCTTATTCGTACTTACCTTATGATGTCATGTCACAACACTGCTCAATACTATCGACATCGATTGTCGATGTTCGACGTCTATCAGGTATTTCAGCGGTCAGAGCCTTCGCCAGGATAGCGACAGGTCGTGGACAATATAAGTATTGGAGACGATTTGTGAGTATTAAGGACTGCAAACATAGCCAGGACCAAAGGTAGACGTGAGGCTCGACGTACTTTCCTAAGCATGGAGGAGCTCGATATAAATACATTTTTGATCACCCAACATTCGATGACCAACTCCAGCGAGTTTGCCTAACCGCCGTAGTAGGAGGTCGAATCCGCTAAACCACTGCAACCTCGAGCTCAGTACTATAGTTCTTATTCTTATCACTAAGTAAATCTGAACTATCATTCGTCTTCTGGTAGGTACTATATCACCTTGCAACGCTCACTAAGTGTTGTTGTTATTGACCATCAGCCATTTTTAATGTCCCCACTGAGGCCTTCCTTATGGGTGAATAAGGAGGACGGGCCATGACCCATCACGCGGGCCCAATGCGGATTGGTGGGTGTTAACGACTGCAAATGCATCAGGGACCAACGAATTAACGTGCCTTCCGATGCACGGAGGAGCTCAAGTTAATTAATTTTTGGTCACCCATCCCATGACCGACCCTTGTGAAAGTTGCTTAACCTCCGCAATCGCTGGGCCAGGCGCTATACCACTGCGCCACCGAGCTCCTCGTCGTTATTATTATTCCTTCTCATATTGCACCGACTAGTTGAGACATAAAAAAATACCGTCGACTAGATAACCTTCTTCTGTTTTTGAAGTCGGTTAAAAAGCAGTATTTAGCGTACCACACAACGACAGCAGTAAAAAAAACATACCGTCGATTTGATAACCTCCTCCTTTTTTGAAGTCGGTTAAAATTACATAATTAAGTATACACGAGAACTAGAAACTTGTCGCTTTGCATCGGGCGTATTCTAAAACCAAAACACGTCACCGCACCGCGCCCGTTCCGAAACCGCATCAATCAGAATTAAAGCTCGGACCACAACTTGGGCCATAAGTAATAATTAGAGGTCGTTCCTGAAATATTACAAATTCATCCCTGAGCACTGAAATAATTTCGGGCCCCGCGCATTTCACGGTATGTATCGATGCTGAAATTTATAAGTCCCAGTGTGATTTCAGTGGGACCAAACATAGCACTCGGAATTAAATGAGTGATGCCAAAAATAAATTGAACACATCTAAATGTAAAATTTTCCTCTACTAATAATAACGGAAAGAAGTTTAGGAGGCACACTCATTAGAGACTTTTTTCTGTGATAAGTATATACTTTGACGAATATTCAACAAGTAAATTCATCAGAAACTGAATCACTTAGTTCAAGGGCCATAATCAGATTTCACTAAAAAAATCTGATAAACTATCTACTTACCTTTCATTTTAAAGTCACCTATAACACTTTATTAACCATTATTTAGCTGCTCAAAAACAGTTAAAGGCCGGGTTTCTCAGTTAGATCACTTAGAGAGATGATGCCGATACGAACATGAAATTAAATAAGAAATATACCTATTCCTACAATTCATTTCATTGAGATTTTTTCTTTCATAACACTTTCTTTTTGTAAATGATGATGAAGTTAAAAACCATAAAAATCTGAAAGTTCAACACAATACACTACCGAGATTTGCCGAGTAATAATTGGAAACACTAGATTTCCAAAGAAATCAAAGCCTTTAAAATTAGGCCGCGATCGCATTCGAATTTCGAATAAACCGAACAAAACCGCGGCGTCATCGATTGACTCCATTGTCTCAGCATCGAGACAATACCGAGCGATTCTCGATTTAATGCCGTCCGATTTGATCATTCAATTAAACGCGAAAGGCGAGAAAAGAGGTTTACACTCCAAAATCGTTATAAATCAAACTGGCTGATAATAATTGGCCCGAATTATAACGCAGCCTTTTTTGACTTTATCTTTTGTTTTATCGGTATTCCATTTTCGAGTTGATTTTGGGCAAGTAAGTGTTTAATAACGCCAGAATGATTTTTTATTTGTACTGTTTTTTTATAAGCACTCAGATTATAAACTAGAGGCACTGCGAGCCATAAGAAAGCATTTTTCCCCAAGCTGAAACGGAGAAGCTTCGCTCGCGCTTCGCGCTCGCTCCGTCAATTAGTAACTTAATGCAAAGTATTTTTTTTCTGGTTCACAATAAAATCTATACATCGATTAAAGTGATAAGGATGGAAAACTACTTTATTAACGATCGATTGAAGTGTGAATGTAAATTGTATGTAGAGTTGAGATTCAAGTCACAGCGTCAAAAAATGTTTGAAACATTTCCTTCGAAGTGTGTACAAGTGACAATGACAAACCATGCTTCAAAGGAAAATTAAAAAGAAAGTATTCCAAATTCAAAAATACATATAAAGCGAATTGTTAATGAATTAAAAGCAAGTCTAGTTTAGCGTAATCACCCCACCGCCTGGGGTGAGGGGGGTGGGTGTCACCCCATCGGCCATTCCGTAATTTTATCGGGTTATAAATTTGAATTTGTATAATGCTTGGGCATTAACGCATGATTTATACAACTTGACTCCGCTAAGATTTCAAAGATGAAAAACAATAAATTTTGTGCAACTATTGCGGTGGAAGGGATCGGCGGAGATTAAAATTTGACACACGTTTTTTGTTGTTTGTAAGTTATTGCGTCTATGTGACGTTACGAGGTTAACTGACGGAATTTGAATAAAAACTGCTTCACGCTTATTGTTGTATAGATTTATTGGTGACATCTGTGTACTTGTCAGTAGGTACTCTTTGGTACTTACATTACAGCGCCCTAACGAGGATATTGTATGTAACCATGCGACACTGAAAATCGTAATGTCTTTATACTTTCTTCATATAAAGTTAGGATACTTACTTTATATGAAGGTCTGTGCTAAATAAGTGACGATATAAGTACTTAATTATTTAAAAATTCAAATTCAAACTCATAATATAGCCATAGAGATGTTACAAATAATATCTGTTACCCATCCTCTACTAATATTTAGATGAAGTTTTCTTAACTTTCAGGATCGCCTACGATCTTAGCCACTAGAAATATAGATTCTCAACCTTAATATAATACTTAAAGAAAATGTGCATTAATAATTGTATTAAACATTAAATTAATAGCCAAAAACATCAAAGACACCAAGCGCCGCGAATGTGACATCTTACGGCAACCCAAAAACAATTATCCAAAATTTATCGCCATTAAGGTGGAAAAAACGAACAAATTCATTTCACTTTGAAAGTTATCGATTCAAAACTCCATAAATCGAATGATTTAATCCCACATCGGATTCATCGCAGTGACGGGATCAGAAATTAAGAAAAAAAACGTTTTGATATATTTATTGGTGTTTTTTAGTGCCTTGACGTTTAATGGCGAATAAACATCACTATTTAGTAGCTTTTATAAGCTTCATATCATGCGAGTTAGTGTGGAATTAGATTTTTAAAACGGTTCGATAGGTATATCTATACAACGTGTTATAAAAATACCCCAAATGCCGAATATGGTATATAGGGGCCATCAAACTGAACAACTTTTACTATGGGACCAACTTTGAAATCGCGAAAAAAGCAGCTGTTTCATACAAAAATTAATTACAAAAATATCAAAATGTATGAAACGGCTGATTTTTTTTCGTGATTTGAGAGTTGGTCCCATAGTAAATGTTATTCAGTTTGATGGTCGAATTTGAATTATATATATAAAAATGAATCCCCATTTCCTTATGTCACGGCATCACGCGTAACGGCTGGACCGATTTTTCAAATTCTCTTTTGTTGTGTTTGTTATTATCAGGAGAAGGTTCTTATGAAAGAAAAAATTAAAAAAATTGCGCGGAAAATTTAAGAATATTTAACCATCAAATTATTACATTTCTAATGTAGGTTACATTAGAAATATAATAGTTTTATAGCGCTTTTGACAATTCAAACTTTTTTGATTTAAGCTTTTTTGACAATTTAAACTTTTTTAATGTAACCTTATCGCCATAACAGACAGACTTTGACATAACATTGACAGAATGCGTGCTGCAAATATCGTCAAAGAGGATGTAAAAAAATGAATATCGTTTAAAACAGATGCTTCGGTCGTAAAATAAATCATTTATCGTTAAATATAACGAAATCAATATTCATAGTTAAGACAGGACAACTTCTGTCGGGTCCGCTAGTTTTAAATATAAATCTTGATGAACCTGTCATGAATGATTGAGGTAAAAAACTGATTTTCCTAAAAGCTTTCAAGTTTCTTTTGAACACAAAAATATATTTAAAATAATATGTTATTGGGTAGAAATAAGGATAAGAAAATGAAGAAAAATCTAGGAGATATCGATGTGTTAATTATGCTGAGTATAGACGAAATCGACGATTGCACTGGTGAATGAAAGAAAGCAATTGATCATGTGAATTATTTAAAAAAACGGACATTTAAACAAAAAAAATAACGACTAACATTCTAACGACAAAACATTTAAACATGCTAAAGCCGACTCCATACCAGCGCAAGCACTTATTAGCTCTGTTGCCCACGCGCAGCCAGCCACCGATCCCACGGGATTCCCTATCACACACAACATAACTGCCCCTCGCAACTCACTCATTTTGACATAGCTATCCTTTTTATATAAGGAGAATATACTCGTAGGTAGTGACTTTTTAACCGACTTCAAAAAAAAGAGAAGGTTACCAAGTCGACGGTATGTTTTTTATTTGATTTTTTTATGTATGTTTTACCATAATTTCACCAGTTGTCAACCGATTCAATTTTTTTATCTGAAAGATCATGGTTTAGGTGTGGTCCCATGATCTGGCTAGAAGTTTTTCATAATCCTAAAAAATGAAATGCTACACACGAGGCTCAAATGCTTTAATTCAAGCTAAAAATCTAAAAAAACAACGTCAAAATCGATGACACCACACCACTACCTAACTTTTTGTGTCAAAAAAATGGACATCACTATTTTATAACACTAATATTTCTACACGTCCTCAAAGTAGAACTGATAACGATTATTTTCATATATCGCAATTTACAGAACTATGCAATAAAACATTGACGGTTCATATTTTTGGTAGACAACGGTCACCTCTCGGACGTTTGCGTTATTTGTGAATGTACACAATACATTCTACAGGCGTTTCTAAACGTTAAATTTCGAATTCATAATATCATAATTTTTCTAGAAAAGGTCACATGTCTTTAAAAGATGAGCCCCATTAGAAAATAATTATAGACTAATTGCAGCGTCATAATAAATCATGATTTATAGAATGCGCACGCGCTTATTCGTCCGGAGACAAATAAACTATCAGTACGTCAGCTCCTTTGATGTCTAAGATTTATGGAAGAAAGTACAGCGAATAGAAATAGGTACATTTGTTTGGTGACAGACGCAAGATTTAACATTTACAGAACATTATGGTGAACATCAAACAATGACAGTGCAACAATTAGATTCTAACCTCCTTACTAATAAAGATTGTATAGCACATGTATAGTTACACAATGGTTGCTCAAACTATTTAAGTTTGACACTGAAAAGAAAAGGACAAAACACTATGTAACTATACATCTGCTATACAATCTTTATTAGTAAGGACGAAAAGAAGCAACAAATTTTTCGATTAGAGTATTAAAACGCAACCTAGGTACTTCGAAGATAATATAAAATAATAGATACCATTATGTACAGGTACATAAGAATTTGATAGCGAACGTGCACATGGCGTTCGTTATGGAGGCAATACGGGTCCATAAAAGTTTGTTTGAAGTCGCAATCGGCAAAAGTCGGTCAGGGGCCGTACCGGCTAACGCATCAAACTTCGGGAAGTCTGCCGAGCTTCAAATTAAAACAGATAAATCGAGCCCCAATCGGGCCAAAATGGCGAACCCCAATTCATGATGTCACACGAACATCGATATCTTCTAAATAACTTCGGCGAATAGTACAATATGAAACTCCTTGCTTCGATTTAACTGTTTTAAGTTGAAGCTCGGCAGACCCGCTGAAGTTCGAAAAGTTAGCCGGTAGGGCCCCAGGTTGTCTGTGGCTTAGAATTTTATAATAATTTTGGGAAACTTAGTGATATAGTAACCATATTTATGCTTTGAGACAATTGGTCACCCATCCCGAACCCGACCTAATCGCTCAGCATTCTCAATCGGAAGCGATAACCATCGTGAAGGGTTAATGAGATAATCCCGTTATTATTTATTGTTAATTGTCTATTATAAACTACGCGGCGGCAATTAACCGAGCGATGATTTCGATCGATTTCCATTACCAGCTGAGTATAAGAGTGTGTTTTATGAAATTGAGTCCAGCCTTCTGGTATAAGGCTTAAAGGATAAAAGGAGTGTATGGTTGAAAGGATTATTTATGTAAGTGAGCTATGTTTAATTTAGTACCTATCAAAGTTAAAAGTTAAATTGAAAGTTCTTGCCAAAGCTTTTTTTTTAAATATAGAATAATTAGTGATGTGAAATTTCGATGATTGATTTCGCTATGATTCTCTCACTCTTTTGAGTGGAACTGATCAGAATAAGTCATAATTTTAACCATAGGAAATGTATTTATTAACCCTAACAAAACTGAAGAAAAATTAATGTCGCTATCAATGACTTCAATTACATAGACGAGCTGTTCAAAACTAAAATTGTGTCACAACCAACCAAGGAGTTGCGGTGCATACACCGTAACTAAATGAGCAATTTTTCGGTACTGTACAGCCTGTCTAGTGTAGTATACATATAGAAGTCTTTAGCATTGTTTTTCACGGATTGCCGAAAAATATTTATTGTTCAGTGCTATTGTCGGTTTGTTTCCAGTGAAAATTGGGTTGGATTGAAACTGACTTTGAATACCTAGTATAGAATTGACGAAAAGAAGAAAAGCACAATGTGTAAGTTCAAATGAATCTGGAATTAAGAAGAATACATTTTTAATCGAGCCTTTTCAGGAAGAACATAACCGCCGTTTTGCATATTTTACAAAAGCAATTTTTCAAAATTATCGCAACAACACAAGTATTTATCTTAATATGTTGCATAATAGTACCTTCTGTGAAAACTGATCTATCTCGAGTTATATCGATTTTGAATTTATTTCACTATTCAAGTCATCGAAAAATTAGCTTTTTTTGTGTCTAATCGGTGTATTTTTACGACTTATATCAACAGAGATAAATTTTGTGCATAGTAATATAAGTGCTTGCTTTTCTATGATTTTTTTGAAATAAAATGTGTATATTAATATATCTCTAGTTAAAACAATGTGTACCGAAACTTATTTCTCTTTAAATTAGTGTCTAGAAATATAACTCGTTTTAAAACTTTACACACAATTCAATAACAACTGACTTAAATTGTGCGTAGTGATTTATCTAGAATTATATCAATACACACATATAATTTCACAGTATGCTAGTTTGTGAACATTGATTCAACTCGACTTATAGCATTAAAAATGAAGTAATAATCAAGTTTTATTTTGTGTTTATCGATATAAATTAAGTTGAATCAATAATCACATATAGGTTTGCGATAGGTGTAAAATGATATAATTGACTCATATCAAAAAATATTATGAATAAACGAAGTAAAACGTTTGATTACTTATTGTGTAAAATGATATAACTGCCCAATAAACCCCCCGCGACCTCCCCTTCCCTCCTACCCTTCCCCCGCGTCTGTGTGGATACGACAGTGTGTTGTCTCAGTATTGCACCGACGTTCATGCGCTGCGGTCACATCAGTAGAGTCTCCGCGACACTAAACAAGATGAATTGAAATGTAAGTTGTATCACTTTACACAAAGCATAATACATTGTGCCATTTTATTAATAATGGGCTAAAGTCATTGATGGGATGAAAATCTGCCCTATGTTCCTTAAAATAAGTGTGAGATTGCTTCGATGCATAATAGTGAATTGTATCAATATACACTAACTTTTTACACCATTGCACGTTATTTTTTACAAGAAATTAAAAATACATAGTATTTTTTGATTCGGGCGTATTTTTTGTTTATTATTATTCATTATTGCCTGTATTACTAACACGTGGAAAAAGAGTTGTGTTTTTAACTGCTTTTTGACCCCCGACGCAAAAAGAGAGGTGTTATAAGTTTAACGTGTCTGTGTATCTGTTTGTGGTATCGTAGCTCCCAAACGGATGAACTGATTTTGGTTTAGTTTTTTGTTTGAAAGATAATTTTCAGCTGCTTGAAGATCATCAGCTCTTTTCTAGTTGATGACGGGATCTGACAAACTTCTTTATGTCCGATCGATTCGGAATTTGGTACAGTATTACTTCAATGACATTGAAAGAACATGGTAAGGTAACCATGACCTGGTCAGCCGTTAGAAGATCATCAGCTCTTTTCTAGTTGATGAGGGGATCTGGCTAAGTTCCATATGTCCAGTCTTTTCGAAATTTGGTACCGTGTTACTGCAATGATATTGAAAGAACATGGTAAGGTAACCATGACCTGAAGCTTAAATACTCAACTCCTCACCAACATACAGCAGAGGTATAGTGTTTGGGATCACTAGAATGGTCTTTAATGAGTAGATTGCGAATAAAATATAATAGGTGGTGATGATGAGGCATCATCTAGAATCTGAAGGATACCCAACTCTTCAACAACATACAGCAGAGATATCGTGTTTGAGATCACTAAAATGGTCTTTAATGAGTAAATTGCGAATAAAGTATAATAGGTGGTGATGATGCGGCATCATCTAGAATCTGAAGGATACCCAACTCTTCAACAACATACAGCAGAGGTATCGTGTTTGGGCTCATTGGAATGGTCTCGATGATTAGGTTATACTCCTAGATTGGTAATCAGGACTCATCAGCTTTTTGAAATTGAATTCAAAATTTGGTACCGTGTTACTTCAATGATAATGGCTGCCAAAAATTTAGTTTAAAAAGCTTCAAATAAAACTGAAATAAAAAATTTAATAAACCCCCGATACAAAAAAGCTAACTCTTAATAAAATACCCCCATACAAAAAAAGCTTACTCTTAAAAAGTTAAAAATAATGTCATCATATCATCAAGTCTTAAATAGATCTATGAAAAAATCGTAGACGTCGGGGGACCGCTAAGTTAATGGATTTACATGTAAGCTCGTCACATTAACTTCGCGGTCCACCGACGTCTACGATTTTTCCATAGATTTATTTATAACTTGATAATAATGATGATATTGTATTTAACTTTTTAAGAGTTAGCTTTTTTTGTATGGGGGGTTTTCATTAAGAGTTAGCTTTTCTGTGTCGGGAGTTTTTAAAGAATAATTTATTTACTATCATTAAATGTACTATTTTGGGAGTAAATTCATTTATTTTAATTTGCTACTGAATGGAAATGGGACTTATGAATGGTTTTTTAAAGATCGGTTTATTGCTAGTTGTCATTTACAAGTTGGCTAAGTTTGAGTCTGAATGACTGTAGTGATGATTGTGTTGTCTTTACATGAAGCACTCCGTAGTCAAGTCAATATTAAGCAAATGGGATCAATTCCCGATCACCGAACCGAGCTCAATGGAATAAACATTTTTATTCATTTTCTTTTCTCTGAGTGGGTGTTTAAATACCAGCCTGTTTTCTTTATTATGTTACGTTGAATTTCGATACAACAACAGTTTTAACAAGTCTAAACATCTGTTATGTTTTGTTTAAGTAAACCTTTAAGTTTAATATTGTTTTGTTATTTTTCAAAATTTAAAACACATTGTTCTGCTTATCCAAGTTGATTTAAGCGATAATGAAGCAAGATTTAGTATTTTATATGATTACCAAAGTGTTAGTAATAAATTACCGAAATATTTTTGGGTTTTAATAACAGCAATCATTACCTCATGATATTATTTAGTATTTTATCATAAGTTATATCACTATTCACATAGTATACGTACTAGTTATATCGTTTGTGATAAAAGTTATAACAATATCCACATCGATTTTTTTCAAAAAAGTTGTGTAAATTGATATAATTTGATTTTTTTAAACGATTCTACAAAACTAAACTCTAATTACTAACATTTAGAGTGTGTTCAACAATGTTTGTTCTACAACTTAAAAAAAAACATACAATTGAAAAGGCAGACACAAAAAAATAAAGTCAGTTAACATTTTACACGAAAGCAGATTTTCATGGTGAAAAATGATATAAGTCTTATTACATCAATATACACAAAACAAATAAATGTGATTAGTGATGTAACTAAACAATTTCATGAATACTGAAAAATCTGTAAGACATTTCTCTTTAAATAATACAAGAAAACAAAGTTAGCTTAACCATCTACAGTCTACAAGCACTTATTTTATTTTATCATTCTCAGTTGAAGAGTGAGATTTTTTTTAACTTTAAAGTCAATTTCCCGAAAATCATGTTTTTAGAGTTATACCTCTTTTCACGGAAGGTACAGAATTTATTATCGTAAGTGCCAAGTAGAATGCTTTTTATACACGGTGTTTTAAAACAACCCGTAATGCCGAATATGATAGATAGGGACTATCAAACTGAACAACTTTTACTATGGGACTAACAATGAAATCGAGAAAAAATAGGTTTCATAGATATTTTGGTTATTATTTTTCGTATGAGACAGCTGATTTTTTTCACGATTTCAGAGTTGGTCCCATAGTAAAAGTTGTTCAGTTTGATGATCCCTATTTACCATATTTGGCATTGCGGGTTATTTTGTAACACCCTGTAATCTAAAACCTAGTATTTTATCGTAAGCGACCTAGCATTTTGTTGTAAGCAACAGGTACTATATTTAAAATTTATCAGTCCCCACTGCTGGGGCACAGTCCTTCCTTATGGGCCATAATCTACTACGCGGGCCAAATTTTGCTTAGGGTTTGCGAACCGATGGCGTAGCTTCTTTGACATTCACAAGTGCTTGTAACAGCCTAGACTGAATAAATGAGTTTTAAATTTTGATTGTTTTGAATTTGAGTGAAGTAGGGGAAAAAACCCGTGTGGGGACCTGAATCAAAGTTCACGTGGATGTAATCGTAATTGGCGGCTAGTATGTTAATAAAATATTTGCAAAAACGTTTAAAATCAGGTCAACACCGAAACGGCCCAGCCTCATATTTTGCGGACGTGAGTGCGCGGAAGTGTGTACATTTATTTTTTCATTTACAAGAAAAATTCGTATTGTAACGTGTAAAAGTGTCAACATATTTCATTTTATGCCGGATCACTTAGCCCGGCCCGTCGTCCATTGTTACACGAGTACTCTGTCATTGTTTAATTAAAAACGCCCAGTTATAACTGTCTCAAACTTTGATAAGTATAAATTATTGAGTAGAGTAGACTCTACACTTTTGTCACATAATAGATTATAGTTCTCTACTACAGGTGTGAATCGTTTTTCGAGTACAATTTCGCGTGAAATCACCTCTTCAGGTATTTCAAAGTGTAGGCAGTAGGTGCTTTTCAGCTCAGTCGGACACCACACGACCTACTCCATATATGACGATTCAATTGACATTGACTTCAAGTTTTAGTGGCCGATGATACTTTATGATGTTACAATCCAACCCGTATCGTCCACCACAATGGACACTCGCCCCGCAGTGGCCACCGTCCAGCCTGCAGTCTCCAGATAGTGGCCGATGATTTAACGCTCAACTTTTGACACAACTAAGCTTTTTGGACACGGCCGCCTCGCCTATAAATAACGTCTTACGTGAACTTGAGGCGTCGGCGTCGAACATAGATGATGGCGATTTGTGACGTCATACTTTACAATACGCCGTCATAAATAACATGATGGCTTTCATGACCACTAATTCTCAATCAGAAAATATTCTAAAATTCATCAATTATCTACTATTATGGTCACTATATGACTGGCAATACCGTTCTCTAAATAGGTACTGTCTATAGATAAAAATTTACCAAAACCCCAGAATACATAATGCCATAGCCCGGAATAAAGTTTTCTAATGTGCTTTATTTTTTAGTTTTCACGTCAACTAATTATCATGTGCAACGTTGTCATGAGTTTAGAAAAAATAATGTACCTATTTCAGTCATTGACTATTTTTTTATATTTTTTTGAACATATTAGCGTCATTATTCCCGCTGCAGCCTACACCACGGTCCTGTTCCTGTTTTGGTGTTGCCAGATAAAGAGCAACTGTTCATATTTCACGCATTTGTTTGAGGGAGCGCCAGTGATTTGTTGCGTCCACTGATGCGACCCTTTTTTCCCGTGACTTTTGCAGAATAAAAATGTCTTATATCTTAGATAGTTTGACTTTTTAAAGATTTCTAAATGGTAATTTACAAACTATTTTTTTTCCCCTTTTCATGCTGATGAAAACTTCTACCATATTAATTTATTTACTGTTTTCCGCAACTATCAAAATAACTAAAACTAAAAAGTTGATAAACTGGACTTTAAGTAAGTTAAAATACCACAGTTAAAAAGTAGGTGACATGACAATCTTATACAATGTGAAAACTAGTTAGAAAATAATTTAATTAAAAAGCTTTTTTTATAAAAAAAGTTTTTATAATGGATTAAAAATAATACAATAATTTCTCCCCTAAACATTTATAATAAAAACGTAGGGCGCATTTTGTAAAATTTATCATCAATTTTCTTTTGTATGCGCCCCACGTTTTTAGGTTCGAAAATTCTGTATAGGGTTAACGGGAGAAAATTATTTTCTGCTTTTTAGTCAACGAGCCAAAACTAAAAATACTTCATCTCCTATCGGAGTACTCGTCAAGACGAATGAAACGAGCCCAAACTCGTGGCATGGTTTCAATACTGAGTTCCTGTAGCCATTTTCCGGCTTCATCATCAGACCCTGGACCTCATCTCCTGTCAGAGTATGTACATGTCAAGACGATTCTAAAGAGCTCAAACTCGATTAAGTCGTAGGGTTTTATTACAGAGTTTCTGTGGCCATCCAGCTCCATCATCAGATCAGTTCAATGACACCATAATATTGCATTACCTTCCTATTTTCAAATTTTCAAGTCTCTAGCTCATCAGAAAGATAAATCTTATACTATCTTTCCAATGAGCAAGAGACTTTTTCTATTTTTGTAGACAAACCACCAAGAAAGCAATCTAATAAAACCGTGTTAATAAATTATACGGAGATTTATAATATAATTTTTATACTACCTGCTCGTCAATGGCATATTATGTGTCATGCTAACCTTTCCTAAAGTAAGTCATTTTTCCCATAGGGAATAATGTGATTTGAATTTGGAATGCGTGCTTGATCGATGTTGGTTTCAAAAAAGTTTAGGTGCAATGAGATCTTATTCTGAGTTAGGCTGTATGTTATCATGAAAACTTTTTACGAAATTTATTTTCACCCGCGCACCAAGAAGGATTTATTTGAATGTCGAACTGACCACTACAGAATAGACGACAAAAACATAAACTCTCTATAAATGTACCAAAGAATGTAACTTTGTCGTTGCACGATTGGTGTAATGTTTCTAACATAACTTTTAATTTTCAATAAATATTCTTAATTTTTCATATTTTATTATTCTAACATTAAATGATTACTTAAGTACTTTCTTTATAACAGTCATTGGTTTCAATTGCCTCGCAGAAAGTATAAAAAGTAGAGTATGCATCGCGGGCTTAAATGTGTATTTGTCATGGGCGATCTTGAACACCTCGTACTCAGGATTCTAGCCTTAACTCCCTCGCTCCGCTCGGGAGTTAACCATAGAATCCCTCGTACTCGGGGTTCAATAATAGCGCCCGGGACACAATACACTACTTTAAGCCCTTATTGCATAATCTACTATAATAAAATAGTAAAAAACTTCTAATCAAATAATATGTTTCATACACAGACATTCCTTTGTGATGTTTAATAAACATAAAACCGTTATTGCTACTCAAATAAAATGAAAATACGTGAATTGTAGCAAAAAAACAACTTTTTCGCGCTCATACAAGCACTAAAGGGTTACCATATCTAAATCGTTAGTCAAGCGTCGTGTTGTTTGTAGCATAAAAAAATAATGATGGCCCGCTTTTGATGTGACTCCGTTGTAAACAGTGTTCATCTTTTTGTGAAGTTTCACTGAAATGTCCGATGTTTTCCATACGTTACTTGGATATACAATCGTTTTTCTTTTTTTTGGATGTGGCAGTCGTGACCACTTTTATGTTGTAATTTTTTTCTGTTTGACTGTGATTGGATAAAGGTTTACATCTTTTAAAATAATTTGTATATTTCTAAAGTAATATTAATTTTGCACAAGGGAAAAATTGGAGCAATTTTACCACTGTGAAACTTTTCTTCTACATGGTATTGATTTTAAATATCTGTAACATTTGCCTGAAATAAGAGATCTCCTTAACAATTGGACTTCGAATACCCATTAAGTGAAATGTTATGTATGATTTTTAAATTTGAGATTTTAGCATCAATGCTATTTTTATACAAAACTGAATAATATACTAGAAAAAAATCGATTCGTCACCAGGATTGTGTCTCGGTAGCCCAGTTGGTAAAAGCATTGGACCGGACTTCCAAAAGTTGCGGGTTCGATTCCCGCCTTAGACAATCCTGGTATATGATTCAGTATGGTATGTATGAATTACTATATATTAGTGAGAACATTACTTATCTACCTCTACATAGCTTTATTGCTTGCCTATTGTCTATTAATATGATTGTACATTATCATTTTCTTGAGCCATGATTCACTTAGATAGATACCTTATCTACCAAGAAATTCCTACCTCCTTGCACCTGATCTTATCCGCGCACTTTTTTGCCGGCCACCCTCACGCGTTGATGAGCACTTTCAGCAATAAAAGTATACATCATTACAATAAAAAATACATTTCGTATATTCCGTACTTTTTCGGACATTCCCGCTCTGCCAACGGCGCCGTAAAAGTTTATGACAAAAATCAAATCAAACTCCGCATTAATAATTCGGATACTGTACTGTTACTGAGAACAGTTTAGGATACGCTGACTTTAAGAGTTGCTGTGGATTTTGTTACCGAAAAAATATACTATAATAGGACATTTAAACTTTAAATTTCCAATTATAGTATATTTTTTTCTCTCAGTAACAGTATAGTATCCGAATTATTAATGTGGAGTTTGATATTATAGTATATTTTATCAGATAAATTATAATTGGACATTCAAGCTTTTGTTTGCTGTGGATTTTGTTCTTTAAATCCCAAACTGTTCTCAGGTTAAAGGTACCTACAGAAATAGCGAAACGGTTATCGAAACAAACACAGTACTTATCAGTATCAACAAAACGATTATTGTGTATTATGCATGTATTCACAATCCCGCAAGCAAGTTAAAGTACCTATGATTATAATGAACGTAATTTTCATGAGTAAAATGTAATTGTACGTAATTTACTCATGAAATTAACAATCTTACAAAAGAAAAGTGAAAAAATTTTTTTTTTTAAATACGAGTAATATACAAAATAGCAAAATTAATCACCGACTCATTTAATACTGAGTAAATAACTTACCAAACTTACATATTCAAGTTAAAGTTATTGAAACAGTGCTATTATCAGCATGCATTTCTAAGTAAGTGTGATAGCATTACGGCGTAAACTTGAGGCACCAGTGTCGATTAAGTAAATATTTTCCTGGTCAATCTTGATCGCGATAATTAACCCACATTACACTGAGTGCTGCGATACTTGTGCGATGCGATAACTATAACACGCTATTGGGTGTTGCAGTTAATGTGTGAAATCATGACTTTTAGGATGCACTGTAAACACCGCAAAAGTTAAGTTATTTTTTTATATATTGTCAGTTTATTTTATTAAGTGAGCAACAATCGGAATTAAAACATGTTTTATATTTTTTTGAAGTTGCTCAAATACAAAAAGTGTTTTGTTCGAAGTTAATAAACTAATGCCAATGTAAGTAAACCTATATTTCCTCGTATGAAATCCCTTTCGCATTATAAAGATATCATAGTTCTCAAAATAATAGTTACGTGCAAATAGTTAAGAACAATAAAACATTATTTTATTTTCATAAAAGGTTTGCTTTATCACAGTAGAAAATCCGTCTTCTTAAATTGAGATTTTCAGATAATGACCGATAGCCCATAATTACTGCAACATGTCGATTAATATTCACTGAAACTACACAATAGTCGTTTATGTAGCGTTAAATTCGGCGCAGGAGTCGCGGCAATAAAAATTTAACGACGTTTCAATTGAAGCCCGTTTCCATTGGACGCATCCTTTCCAACTACTGATACTTTGCACAGACCTCTTTTTTATGTTTCCATTACACACTACCTACACAGTTATGTATTTTTTTTTAATTTCAAATGAACTTGTAAAAATATTTCTAAAATTTTTATTTTTTTGAAGCGAGTTTTTTGTGCGTGAGAACCGTATTATGCCTCATGTTTATATCCTATAGATACTTTCTTACTAAGAGTCTTTTGTCAAAATGGATCAAGACTATGAAATTAACAGATTGTCCACGTGAATTAACTAAAAGTCAACCGGAACCTGTGAAACAATCCCTAATGGGGCATTTACATCGGTACATTTTTCGGGCGACTTGCTTGACTTTAATCGACTAGGAGCTGATTTTTCAATGCCCAGATAAAGCTTTATTAATTTGATAACATATTATACTGCCAAATTGAAAATATTTGTCATATGTTTGTCTGTGAAATTGTTTAAATGACTTTTTTTATTTGGTTAATAATTTAATTGATTCATATCTGTTATCTGATGATTGAAAAATCAGCTCCAAGGTTTTTATCGACAATCGTACAATCGACTTGTACAATTTGAATAGGCCACCTAATTAAAATTAGGTTAGCGATTTGCTTTACAAGCGATGGTCGATAAAAATCCCTATTCGACTTAAGACGCATAGCAAGTCGCCCGGAAAATCGACCCATATAAGACAATCCTAAGTTAATCTCAAGTTAAATCTGCGCAATACAAGTAAAGATCTGCCAGCGGCTCTATCGGCTAAAAACATTGAAGTTCATGTTAACTGTGTTTTGACAGATGTATGTGATACATTGCTACTTCGTTTTGGCACAAATAAAAACTTACCAAAGGAAAGTAGAAATGTATCACATATATCTGTCAAAACACAGTTAACATGAACTTCAATGTTTTTAGCCGATACCGCCGCAGGAAAGCCATCAGTAGGCTATATTGATTGGAACGTTCTGGCTTTTAATCGTGTCGTGCACATCAACGGATTCGTGCACCCACACC
The DNA here is from genome assembly GCA_963556745.1 of Catoptria pinella. Taxonomy (NCBI): domain Eukaryota; kingdom Metazoa; phylum Arthropoda; class Insecta; order Lepidoptera; family Crambidae; genus Catoptria; species Catoptria pinella. Next base: position 1,087,812 of record OY750762.1, read on the forward strand.
CATCAAACCGACGTGATTACGACACGTCGCCGACTCGCTTACGATTACCGTCCGCGAAATGAACCTCAGTAATTTTTAATGTACTAAGTGAGAGGCCACTTCGACTTAAACTTATTTAAGTTATTGTAAAACTGTATCTGAATTGAACCTATCAATGTATTAAGATAGCATCGGTTCTCATTACGCTAAGGTATTTTATTATTTGAGATATTTTTGAAAGGTTTGGAAGGTGTTGCATCCAGTTTCTAAAGCGAATGACCTTCTAGTTGTCGTGAAAATGGTTTGGGACTTCCGCCAAGTGACGCCTGATTCAATCAAATACTGACCTTCTAGATGTAAAAAGGCGACAGATATATTTTCATATGTATTAAATTAATAATGTGTTCATAAGGTAATTTGGTGTAATGTTATTACGATATTAAAACGCATAGAAGACAAATAAAAAGTACTTAGAAGGTTTAGCTTGCAAGCTGTCAACTGTCATCTATTGAATTATGTCTATAATATCCTATTCATCCTATTAATTTATACAGAGTTTTTGGCAATAAAATCTCACAAATACCTTTTAGTGTCACTTCACTTTAATTTTAGACAGTTTTCGACATCAGCCATTTTCAGTGTCCCCACTGCTGGGGCACACTCCTTCCTTATGGCTGGATAAGGAGTATGGACCATTTAACCCACTACGCATGCCCTATGTGGATTGGTGGGTATTGACGAAAAATGCAAATGCAGCCAACAGCTTAGCGTGCCTTCGGAAGCACCGGATCTCGAGATAATAAATTTTTGGTCACCCATTCCATGCCCGACCCATGTGAAAGTTGCATAACCTCAGCAATCACAGGGTCAGGCGCTAAACCACTGCGCCACCAAGCTCCTTACACAGTTTATTTGCTGATTATAACTAAACCTGTGACACCTTTTCTACTTTAGGTAAAATGCGTTTTAAAGTAAAGAATGAATATTGCTGATATCAAGTAGGTATTCTAAAATGTTTTACTGTATATGTTCAAAAAATCTCATTTTAGTTCAAGATGCAAAATAATAACAAGAATGAAAATTAATGCCTCTGGCAAATTTTGTTGCAGCTATGCAAATTAATGTCAAAAACCCTATAAATAACTTGAAAGTAAATTAAAAATCGATAAAACTCGAGCGCCGTTGATTTTCACAGCATTAGTTAATCATCCTTAATGCCGCGTACCGTTTCTTAAAAAAATAATTATTGCTCATTTTATCTCTTAAATTTACGAGCGTCAATTTTCTGATACACCGAATTACATATTTTATTGTTCATAAAGCCGACATGTTAAAAATCGTACCTGTACCAAGTACATACAATATAGCGTGCGATACACGGGTACCAAGTTTATAGCTGATCGAGAAACTCGTAAAACCCTGTCACTTATAAAATTTAAAAATTCCGAAAAAACAATCATCATAAATATGTCGTATCGGAAGTTTGGCGACGCTGTATATTTTTTATATGAGCGCGTGTAATGCGATCTGGATTATGAGTCAGTGGATGGAATGATACATTATAATCGTTTTGAGGATATGTACTTGTTGCCACACACGACAACTTAGTTTAAGACTTTATGTATTCTGTGGTTTAAGTAGAACTTAACGTGAAGAGTAAAATCTTATTACACAGCTTATAAAAAATGGCTAAGCATTATCACATATTATTATGTGACTAAAAGATAAGTAGCTAACTGAAAATAATTTTTTAAATCATTTTGCTGATATCGATCGAGGGATCGATTGACTTGAGCTTATTGTAGACTTTTTTAGCGAGGAGTTTTATCAAGGCGGTGACCAATTATCGTTTCTGGCAATAATACCTACAGTTAAGTTAAAGAAGTATGAATTTAGTAAGTATGTATGAAGTGAAGATGCATTACTTATTTGAACTTTTTGTTTACAGAATTAAGGAATCCAACATTTTGATATCACTAATAAAATATAAAAAGTGTAACTTGTCCAACAGTGACAAAAACACCATAAAACAAAAGGCTTACCTGATAATAGCATACGCGTGCCGTAGATGTAATAAAACAGGTGCCCTAATATCGAGCCCTGTGGTACTCCAAAAGTGACATTTTAATAGCTGAACTGTGTCAGTAAACAATGTGGACTGTGTGATAAATCTAGATAAAGCAGTGATTGGATCTGAGACGATGACAGCTGCTCATCTCGCAGGATTAAGATTAAACTTATCTTGTTTTATGGGAATATGGGTATGATTCTATATTATGAGCCTTCATTGAGGTATTTCATAAGAAAATGTATGATGATGGTTATTCAACTGCTTTCATTTAGCTACATGTTTTTATAACTTTCTATTGACTTAAGTACATTCGGAATTAAAACAGATTCTATCAATGCTAATATTATTGTTAATTTAAGTTATATATTTTTAAATTTTGAGATTTAAGCATTCACAATGCTATTTTATATAATACCAAATAATATACTAGAAAGCTATCGAGTCACAGCTCAGCGGTCAGAGCATTTTACCGGATATCCAAAGGTCGCGGGTTCGATTCCCGTCCGAGAACATGATCTGGTGCGAGTCGTATTTTTTCTAGTAAATTATTTGGTATTAAGTTATATCATTGCCTTTTATAGCCAAACACAACAGTACCTTTTCTTTTTTATCAAAAATTTTACTTTTGTTAACGAGAAAGCAGAAAGTACTAAAAACCATGACGATCGCGTTTATTGCTTAGTCCAGTGTTTTCCAATTAGTGGGTACGCGGACCCCCCCGTTGTAGGCGAGGTTGCATCAAGAAGTTCGCGCAGCAATCTCTTACCAAGATTATCATTACATCTGATTTAATTTTGTATCTATCATTCCTGCAATAAGGCATACGCTAGTTTGAGGTCTTTCTTAGAATTAGAAAAAACTACTGGTTAGACTGTAATGAATCTTCAACTAATTAGTATCTAGTTCAGTTCTCATATCAATCAATACAGTAGCAACTCTGTGACATTAGTGTGTACATGTTAATGGTCTGGGAATAATAGTTGAAGTCGTAAAGTGATGGAATTACGTGCGAACATCCACTCCGGAGTTTGCACTTTTCCCTCTGTGAGCGGAAACAAAAGATCGTTAATCAAGCTTGCTCGATGAGAATTATAAATTTAATGATAGTTAACTGAGGCTATCTGGGGATATCACTCTATCTATACTGACTTTTTCAATACCTTGATGATGGCACTAACTAGAATGTCTAATATCAAAGCTGAAAATTCTTAGTTGGCATATTTTGCATCGCTCTTCAAAGCAAGTTGTACCAGGAGTTCAGTGTTAGATAATGGACGTGGGAAAAATTAAAAATAAAACATTTTTACCCTATACCATTATAGAAGCCGTAATTCCAAAACTTTTTGTTTGTTTGTTTGTATTTTATTTGTTGTTTGTTGTTTTTATTTCACTTCGATACGATTAGTATTTACAAAGTTATTGTAAATAATTAATCTGCTTAAAACGCTATTACGTTTGCATCCGTTGGTCGGCGCCATGCGTCCCTTCAGAACGAGACTAGCGAGAGAATGGAATCCGATGACGTCATCGTATCTTCCTGCCTGTCACCACGGAAATGATTACTTGATCAGGGGCCCTACCGGCTAACTTTTCGAACTTCGGCGGGTCTGCCGAGCTTCAACTTAAAACAGATAAATCGAAGTAAGGAGTTTTGTATTGTACTATTCGCCGAAATTATTTAGAAGATATCGATGTTCGTGTGACATCTTGAATTGGGGTTCGCCATTTTGGCCCGATTGGGGCTCTATTTATCTGTTTTAATTTGATGCCCGGCAGACTTTCCGAAGTTCGATGCGTTAGCCGGTACAGCCCCAGTGTCTGTCATCACGAAAACAATAACGCGTGGTATTTTTAACGAATCCTTAAAAAAATATTGAGAAGTATGTAGAAGGGCTACAGAAAAAATGGAATATTTTAAGTTCAATCTTATACATTAAAAAAAACTGTTCCCAAGCTAAGGAGGACAAAAATAATAAAATCCTATTTAAAAAATCAATGCATGCTACATCGTCTATAAAACAGCTGCTCTATACTGCCATCAATGTGTTTAATCTTTAGCTTCAATTCTTTTACGCCTCACAGTTCTGCCCTAGCCCTTACAGCACCGCCCTAAAACGTTATTTATCGCTTTGTTAATTACTAACTTTCGATCTCCGGATAATAATATACTATACTTGTATAAGTTGCAATCCGACATTTAGTGACGCAAATAACGGCATTACTTTTTAATTTATATGGGGTGTTCAAAGTCAAAACAACGCAGGTTGCATACGAGAAAGGTATGCAACCTCTTTGTGACATTTATTTTTTATTATTAACGATCGTCAATTGTTTGACGACGCGTAAAATTATATAGATTTTACGCACAGTTGATTGGTTAATTGTTTTTCAAACTATAATTTACTTTATTCGCAAAAAAAGAAATGTCACTTCTAAAGAGGTTGCATACCTTTCTCGTATGCAATCTGAACATGGGGAATCAGGTAAGAAAATAATTAAAATTGTATTTTTATCACTTACCTACTTATTCTGTAAGCTTGTGAACTTCTTGTCATCAAAAAGACGTCTCGAATGGGTGATGGGGAAATAAAACTGGTCGATTTAAAATTACTTATAAGTAAGTCTATTGAAATAAAAACATTTTCATATACTAAAGCAGATTCATGAAAAAACAGAGTCTAGAAAAATAAATAGTCCCTTTACCTAAGCTTAATTTATAATTGTTGTGACCTGGCTAAAAACGTTAGTGTGTAGATACACACATACATAATATGACCTATTTGATTTTCTTTCGCAGTGCACAGCGGCTTAGTAATAAATATGAAAAAAAGGTACATAAGTGAGTTTTTGAGATTCATAAAATATTATAGCAACTGTAATACTGTAAAACGATTGAGAGACTACTAAACTATTATTTCAATAAAGGCATAAATTCTTATAATATCACACCTATCAAAAGTTCCTAAAACCGAATTGTGGTAAATTGTCTATTGTTACCATAAATTATTGCATTTTTAGTGCTGATTGTGCATTGTATGTTGATGAAGAGAAAACGAAAGGATAAGTGCCTAAAGAAGCTATTCAACATAGGTACGTGAGGCAATTGTATTGAGGCAAATTGTAGGTATTAAAAATTTAGAGAAAAAATAATTAGTTTTTTTATAATTTTCTTACTATGGTGGCGCAGCGACCCAAAATGGATCTTGACCGCCGATAACTTTAGTCTGTCGCGCGCGTAATCTCCCTCAAATTTATTAGTATTTTTGTATTGGGTTACGATATTTTTATAGGAACAAATCTGCATAGAAGCTCAGTGGCACAGTGGTTAGCTCTGTGATTGTGGAGGTTAAGCAACTTTCGCAAGGGTCGGTCATGCGATGGGTGGCCAAAAATGTATTATTTCGAGTTCCTCCGTGCTTTGGAAGGCACGTTAAGCCGTTGGTCCCGGCTGCATTTGCAGTCGTTAACATCCACTAATCCGCATTGGGCCCGCGTGGTCGGTTATGGCCGTTCTTCCTTATCCACTTATATAGAAGGCCTGTGCCTTAGCAGTATGGACATTAATATGGTGAATAAAAAAAACTCATGAAAAGCCATATAAGACCCGCGTTGATGTATTTAGTATTACTTTCGTTGGTGTAAATACTAGTTAACATTTTATTAATCTTCTTACCATGTTAATTAACAAGAGAAACGTAAATCAGTTTCAAAATCGAGTGTTAAAAGTGACTTATAGCACTCTTACTTATCATTCAAACACATAATTAAAGTTTGATTTACAATTATCACACTGCCAGTACATTCGAAGTCGGACTTTATCGATACAAAAAACTTCAAATGAATCGACATTCGATTCATCAAACTCATATATTAATAACGCCTCCAAATTTTGAAGTTAATTGCTAACTTTACAAAGTATGTTATTATAAATTCACAATGAAAATGATAAACAGCTTACGTGATATATAAATCACTCCATTTTATCGAGCTATAAGGTTTAAAATCGTAGAAATCTATCAGAAAAACATAAAATGCCTCCGGGAAGGAATCAACCTACTGCTAAGTTTTGATCTACAACCCATTAGGATGTAACTTGTTACCTCTACATATAGCCGATCCAAAACAGCCTTTACTTCAGAAACAATAAAGATGCTTTTATGTTTTACTATAAATACAGCATGCACTAGCAACATAAGTCGATTCCACTTACGTCTTTTTGCGTCGTATCGCTCAAAGTGTAAAACCCTATCTTCTCTTACTAAATGTGTCTTAACCGCAAAGTTGTAAGGCTGAGATTTGTTTGTTTTTAATGCCATTGGTATATAATATCAATCACAAATCAATAGTGACAAGGCGCTGCCCAGTACGGACCAAACATAATTGTTGGCTTGCCGCATTATCATTAGGTCTGATGATCTTCTGCGCATTCCATTGTGGAGATTAAATCTCTGATTATAAATTGCAGATGGTCTGTGCATGATACTTTGTTGCGATTGCCTGATTATAAAGATGGGGTTAAATGATATTTTAGGTTCGGTCTTATTACACAATGACATGTTAATAAGTAGGAAGAGAGTACCCTCAAACTTTATGACTTGCTTAGGCAAATATTGATTCATGGAAATTACGAACAATTATTTACATGTAATGCACGTAGGTATGTTTCAAATTTGTATGATTTTTTTTTGTAAATATGTTGTCATAAAAAGGATGACTTATATTATATTTTACTTAAGTGCACCTTTTTTACCAAGCGAGCACGAAGCGTGAGCGAAGCGTCTCCGTTTCAGTTTGGGCAAAAATGCTTTCGTATGTCCTTCCGGTGTCCGGCTGTACGTTTGTCAGTGGCCCTACCATGAGTTGATGCAAACAGTTTACGCTATACCGTAAACTATCGGATATACTGCTCACAGTCAATGCGAGTGAAAGAGAGAAAACAATAGTTTACGGTAACGTAAACAGTTTGCAACAACTCATGGTAGGGCCACAGGTCGCATTTCTCAACCGATTGTCGTAAAGAGAGCTACTAGTTTATTTATCAGTAGCGACATCTGTCGCCGAATAGAGACACTAAAAAGTTGACTTTTTTTAAGGAGTTTTGCAGCATAAGCTGTTTTTCAAAATAACAAAAATCAGTCTTAATGAAGATAATTATAAATCGGAAAGTATGTTTGTTTGCTTGTTTGATACGCCATCACGTCTTAACTACTCGAAACGGGTCATCATGAAGCATACACTTTGTCGGGGTACAGACAAGGACATAGGGTACCTTTCAGAATACAAAAAACTCTGTTCCCTAGGGAAAGAGAAGTAGCTGACCACGCAGACGAAGTCGCGGGCGGTCGCTAGTTAGGTATAATGGACTATTTTTAAGAAGTCAGAGGCAGTCGGATTTTTCTTTTTTGATTGAGAAAGTTTGTTAGTACCCAAATATAATAAATAATTAAAAATGCGAATCACACTGCCAGATTATTTCGTTTTTCGTCAATTACACCTGGACCAATTTTGATGAATTTTGCCACACAGATAGATTGGACAACCATTTTCCCGAAATTTCTTCGGGAAAGATTTCCTTGCTTACGAAGTCGTAGACAAAAGTAAGTAGTATATTAATAATTCTTATTTATTGTTGTATTTTTTTTCTGTGCTGAAAACATTCGTTAGTGAACCAAACCCTAAAAATCCGTAAACACAGTTTCGGATCCACTAGATGTATGCCAAGGCGTCAGCTTGCGGTGACCTACGGCCGGACTCGATCCCGGGACGCCCGGGACCCTCCGTCTTGGAGTGACGTCGCGTGGAAGCTTCCCGTGATTTATCTAATTCCTATGCTGCACTAAAAGAGGACAGATAGGAAATTCATAAGAATATTTACTACGTCCAAATCGTTTTTTTTTTGTTTTATAAGTATTATTATTTTATATTTGTTTTCTATGTCATGTATTTCGGCTACTATTTAAAAGAGCAAAACAAAAACTAACTGTTGGTGAAAAGACAAAGAAAAAAACGAAAAAGTATGAAATTAATTAATTAATTCTTAAAATCTGACCACGCGCATTATAGGGTTCCGCAGTTATCTTATACAATTACCATATGGCTATAAACTTATTTATTTCTTCCTGTTTTACTTAACTAACGCCTAAATTAATTTTGTAAGTTTATTGACTATGGTAGATAGTTTTCTTTTTAACTTGAAATGTTTTCTTCTCTTTACATGTAGGGGAGGAATACTAAAAAATTTTTTTTCTAGATTTTATTTTACCAGTTTTTTGCCGTTATTAATATACACACTCATGTCGCGGACGGACGAACGCTTGACGGGTTCCTTGTTGACTTGTCTACGGAACCCTAAAAAGGTGCAGAGTGCACTCTGCAACTTATGTGTACCTATTGGAAAGTCATTCAGCAATGGGTATTATTAGATAGTTTAATATTCTTCGCATTCGACAACCCTTGGCTTAAATTGTTGTGAGATTATAATTCCTTCAGTAATCTTAAACCCTTTAAATGGCGATGTTAACTATTTGTACAAATTCCTTATTATCCAGTTCCTTGACAATTACAATAAGAAACGATTTTTTTAAAATAACAACAACATATGCATAAACAACAAAACAAAACATTGCAACAAAATGGCCGTTCAATTTGTAGTGCGCTACAATTAATTAGAAACTTTAGCCGGCCGTGCCCACCCATCCGTCAATGGACCCGCCCGAGGTGCGCTGCCTTTTTGCAAGCGCACAATTGATGGCCGCACTTTATTGGAGGAGGGACTCCGACTCCGATCTAGACTCAGTCGATATCAACTGATATAGGACTAGCTGGAATACTGCGGATGGTGGGCTTGATACTTCGGTGAAGGTGAAGGTAGTTTTCTACTTGTGTGCGTAGTGCAAGGTTTTTACTTACTCGACCACGTTTAAAATTCATTTTGTATCGGATTGGTGGCCCGCCATCTGACGGAATACGCGATGAACTATATCAATGCCATACAAAATTCTAACTCGCTCACTATCGAGCGTGAGATGAAATGAGACTTTTTTTTTAATTTCTGCCCGCTTCACATAAAAAAGGACTAAGAAAATCTTGTTCTTGCCGTTGGTACTACCAGTAAAAAAAAGGTTACTTAGATTTTTCGCAAAGTGTAAAAAGAAAAAAAGCTTGGTATGTTTATTCTATAACGGATTTTTTTAGAAACTAATTTAAATGAACGTAAAATTAATTGATGTGAGTTTCGGATGTGCTCAGATACAGCACTTTACTGCTGTTGTAGTAAAATACGTAAGTAAATGGATTTATGAACACTAATTTTTTAACATTTTGAGTGTTTACTTTAATAATTTATTAATTATGGTGTTCTAAAGTTCTTATAGTGTATAAAATTCTGTCAAATTATATTAATTTCTAATAATTTTACAGAATTTTCGAGTTAACATGAAATCTGGTTTAAATAAAAAAACAAAAAAGTACTTACTTATGATGTTCATTATTGGTTTGGTTAAATAATTTGATAGCCTAAGTAATGTGGATTGACTCTCCAATTAAGATTTGCTTCTTCTTTAAAACTTAAGTAATTGCTATAGTCAAATAACTTTACTAAACGAACTATTTTACCATAAAGAATAAAAATTAAATATTTGAAAACCATGATCAACAAGAAAAATATCTTGATTGACAAAGTATCAAGAATTTTGTAGCCCAACCGTCGAACAGACGGCACCGAACACTCGCATTACAACAAATCATTCAACCGGGCCAGTTCTGAAGTGTTTCCATTCTTTTATTGATTTATTTCATATTATTATTAATTTCAAGAGAAAAAAAAACGCAGCAGACGCCCGTACCCGAACGAGTTATTTATTAAAACGTTAACTCCCCGCCCAATCTGATATCTCATTATTTATTACTTTTTTTTAGATTAGGTACCTACCTTTTATGAGATCATCTGCCAAAGATCGAGAACTCCTAGTGTGTTTATATTTACATCATTCACTAATCCTTCATTGAGTTAAATAAATGGAAATAATATTATGCACCACACCATCTCTTGCGCTGGTCTGATCCACTCTTTCGTAAAAATAAGAATTTTAAAAATAATTTATTTAATAGGTAAGTACCGTTGACTTTAGGGTATTCTTTTTCGGGACTTATCGTTTGTTTACCAAACATGCTACTAAATATTGGACAACATTACACAGATTGCTAAGTAGCTAAAGCACTTATGCTGTGTAAATCAGACACTAAGTCATAATTTAGTCTACACATTTTACATAAAAATTATAATAATTATAATATATTTACATTTTAATATATTGTTGAAAATATTCAAATCTAGAAACAGTAGCATCAACAATCTGACCTCTTACATTTGACAGGTTAACATCCCCGCCACGTGACTAATACTTTCGATCTACCTCCGACATTGTAAACAGCACACCTCCGAATAAAACAGTCCCAATATGTAGTTGTCAACCGTTGATAGGGGCTGTCTCTCAAACTATTTATCTTTATCCATTTCATAAAAATGTAAATGAGGCTAGCGCATCTAGCAAAAAACCGCCATAAACATACAGAGTTAAGTTTGAAAATTGTGAGTTTCAGTTGAGATCTTCAGCTGTTTGTATTTTGGGATTCCTTTTGGAATCTTGTGGCGATCGAGTGTGCTCTTAAAACATACATTGCGTTGTATCTTCTCAGGCGAAATTCTGGTAATGAAGGGAAACTTCGTTGGAAGGGAGACGTAGGGAAGTAACAATAAGAAAGTTTAGTTGATGACAGTTTAGTTCAGGTTGAAGTCCTAAGGGATGCTAGGTGTTGAAATGATCTTCGTTCAGGTAAGACGGGTAGATCAATGGTACGTCAAAATCGCGTTATGCTTATGGGATTTATGGTGTATCGGTGAATCGACAGTGATAGATTCTTGGAGACGGTCGCCCCGAGGGAACATGGTTGATTTGTAGTTCAGATACTGGAATGTAGATTAAGGCGTTTGTCTCAAACTGAGCAGCTTTATTTTTTAATGTTAAATTATTGTTTGAAAGCAGGTGCCTGTGAAATAGACCTTGTTCTTGAAAAGTATTTTTTATTTATTTACTACATGTGTGTATAACTCTAATTTGGTTTTATTTTAATACTTTATGAAATATCTACGAATTTAAATTATAATGCATTATGATAAAAAAATGCAAATGAATATTACCCTAAATATAACGTGCTTTGCTAAAAATATTTTATTTTATTTTATCTTTGGATTCAGATGACATTTTCCAAAATCCCTCCATAAAAAAGGATACTTTTGAAATTGAAAAATGTTTTATTTAAATAGACATACTTTTAAATCGCCCAGTTTTTTTCCTCCATTTCTGCAATTTTCCAAGGACATTCACAAATTAATTAATAGTTAGTTTCTAAGATATTTGTAAAATATAGATCGATTACAGACTAACTTACAAAACAGAGGACCTGTCAACTTCGCACACTTTATTGACATCTCAAATCCAGAAACGTTAAGGGCCCTATAAACCTCAAAGTGGCGCCAAAATCTTAATTAAATTTGTGCTCGCTAAGTAAATAGTGTATCGATCACATGTACAGATTGAAGCTAAGGTTCTACAGTTAATTTACAAACAATAACCTCAGTAAAATATAGTTCGTTGTAGTGGCAGAGGCAATCGTTGGTAAACAAACAATAGAACCTTAGCTTCAATTTGTACATGTGAATTTTTGATACATTATTTACTTAGCGAGCAATAAATTTAATTAAAATGAGGCCACTTGAGGGCTATAGGAGCCTTAAAGGTTCGCAAAATCAAAATTAGCATAACTCCCGTCTGTAACGTGTTTTCATAACATTCTGGGGCTGGTTTACGGTGCAATGGGAATTAGTCTAGTCCTCTAAATCTTATGCCTAGGTCTTAACGTAGTGAAGAGTTTTGAACAATGAAATGGACTTAGATATTATCTGCAAAAGTTAATTAAATAAGTCTGTGGACTATTTCATATATTTTGGTAGGTGCATGTTTAGTAATCTGTTAAGTTGTCAGTAAATACGTTACTTAAAAATAAATGAATTCCAAAGTCAAGAGAATATTTTCAAATTAGATATACAAGTATATTTTTTACTTTAACTTGGTTTTCAAAGTAACGTCTATTTGTTAAGAATACTGTTTTGTTTTATGGAATTGAAATTATATAGAGGTGGTCAGATAATTAAGAACAGCAGTAATCTGATGATGGCCATCCGGGGAGTGAATAGAGGAGATTCAGAACACTATACACACCCAACTGATTTCATTAACATTCTAAGAGATATAAAGATATGTTAAAAAAACCGCGAAATCGACCGGTGTCCCCAATTATGCGGTTGTATACAGATACAACCGCAACGCCTAGACCAATATTTCTTTTTCGTTACATACAAAACAGAGTTAAAATATCCAAAGCTATATATTGTTGATATACTAGACTTGTCGTAGCTATTTATATGCGAAAAACATTAGCATTATAATTATTAAACTCTTAGCTCTGCTTGAAATAATGAGAAAACAAACAACGAAGTCTTAAGAATGGATTCGGAATAAATCAAATGCAAACTCTGAGAAAATAAATTAGAAACTAAACCGACTAACGACACCTGATTGCCGAACCTTCAAAACACCATTAAATTAAGTTTCATTGTCTCCGAACTTCTATCGGGCGGGATCGAATCTCACAAAACACCGTACCTGAATAACCCAATAATTGTGTACATAAATCATTTGAACGACTCCTGATAATTCTCCCTCCTACGAAAATGGATGGCGCAATTCATGAGAGAAAGCGGGATGATTGAAAAAATCGAGTATTCCCATTTAAAAATTAATTTAGTTTTTTTAGTTTCAGTTCTTCGAAATGGACTCCAAAGCCTGGTACCAACTTAGGTACATAAGTAACAATAAGTTAGTCACTTATATCTTTTTGATCATATTTCTTTTTACTAACGAGATGGGACCTTTTCAAAGTAAATCGAAAATGACAGTTAAGCAGTCAAGTAACGTTAGTAAAAAATGTTTAATCTATTTCAATAAATAATAATTAAAAAAAGTAGAAAGTTTTATCCCTATTTCCACTAATTATTAATTCATTAACGCCCGATCGGCCGCATGCGGCCGGTATATCTATTGCGTCTCATTTTCCGGGCGTTGAAAGGCTGATTAATCACTAAAATAATCACACAATAATATATAAAATAAAACTCGAGCAGAAATCCACGCGCACAGTTCTACGCAACTAGAATTATGAGAGCATCTACGCGAGTTTGCCGATGCTACGGCTGGCCGACGGACCGTATGCGTCTCAGTTCCAAAAGGTAGCATCCCATTCTGATCGCGCGCGGATTATACCCGCTATCAGTCAGCAACTCACACCGACGCGTAACTTTCCTCGGTAAGGGCTCGATCGAACAGGAGCAGCGATAACGCGGTACGTGCAACGCGACTCCAACCTTTTGTGGGCCGACGATAATACGCACCGTATGCGCATTGTTGTATTTTTGCGTTTGTCACGATTTACGGCCGTTTGTACGTCAAAGTATACGGAGTAAATATTTTAATGTTCTGAGCAGGCGAGCGATCCTTTTATCGGCCCCTAGAATTAAACAAGCTGGAAAATCGTAGATTGTGTGTGTGCAGATTGAAGATTATATATCTTTCAGTTACTTTGATGTGCTAGTATGGTTAAAGAAACAAAGCATAGTACATTATTTGGTATCATATTTCATAATATTTGATTACAGACCTTAATTATTTATTTTATGAAATTATCTTCTATTTAAATTAATTACTTACTTAGTAATTGAGTTCTCCATTATACAGTGAGCTAAAAAAATATTTCACGGCAAAATTTATTCCAGTTGTTGTGTCGGGACGTCCGTTATTACTACGCAATCTACCCGGCAATAAATTGTTAAGTGCAAGATGTTAAACATTATTAAAGCCATAATTCATCTGCTAATAAAATTACGACAGACGAGACACAACTCAAAACGTCCGAAAACGCACTTCACCCCCACCTAATAGATTCTCGCGCTAAGTGCTCTGTGAACAATTTCATAAAGAAAAAAGAAGTTTTAGGAGAACCGTCCCGCCATTCATTAACGCTCACGTACAAGCTAGCGACGTCATGCGATGATTTAAAGGTCCGCGCGGTAATGGTGCGATAAATAACGCGGTCACAACGCTACACCCGCTTTAAGTACAACGAAAATGGCGCCACTTAGCCGGCCAACGCCATCTACCGGCGAATAAAACAATATAAATCACCCTCTGTTGTTTTTGATTAGTCTGTGTAATTTCGGCTGGTTACAAATTCGAAATTGTTTAAATGAATCAAAAATATGAAAATGTAATTACTATTTCATAAAATGTATAAACACAATTTCAATTATGATTGTAAAGTTTCATTGATTGGCATGTTTTGGGCCACCTACCTATTTTTTTATTGGTTAGCGGCACGGTAAATTAAAACTGGATATTACTCACAAAATTAGGTTAGAAACATTACGCTTAAATATTGATATATATATTATTCTCATAAACAAGGTAAGTTTTAAATAAGATTCATAAAATAAACAAATATTCCTTCAATATCGACCAAACTATCGGTAACTGCAAGTACTCCTAACGCCATCTATTGAAATTAATTAAACTAACTGTTCTGATTAAATTGATTTTACGTAAAAACCTGTAAGCGTTAAAAACACTGTACTAAATAACTAAATAAGTAACTAAATAGTATTACGTAAAAATCGATAGAAAATTTCTAGTAAAACCATGTTGGTTACCACTATTGTTATCTGCCTTGAGCCTTATAGAATGTGTTTCAGTTAAGTTAGTGTAGATGGCAACATCGTGATTATGGTCATGAACCATTTATTAAAGTTAAAAAATAAATATTACAAATCCAAGTATTGAAAAGGATTTTAAATTTTAACTTTAAGGCTTTTGTCTAATTTTTCTTGCTTACAAAATACTGATGCTTATTGATTTAAGGTAAAGTTTTAAATGTGTTTCTGTAGAGGGCGCTTATAAATGGTCATGGACCATTTGAAGGCGGTAGTTTGTAAAGAAAGTAAGAGATGTCACTACTAGTTTCGTGATCTTCAAAGAAAATAGAAAATTAAGGAAATCATGAGACCGGTTGTAGGTAGTGAAAATGTAGCGAATGATTACTTAATTTCGTGTTTTTTTTACAAAAAGAATCCTCCAAGTGTTTGAATAAAATAAAATTTATTAAAATTAATAATTACGAAATAGAAGCGAATACAAAAATATATTTATGGTGCAAAATGATAGAACAGTAATGTTAGTCTTTAGACGAAATTGTTAAGAGCGGGATAAAATTTAGTTAAATTTTAAGTTTAATTAAACTAAACGACAGGCTAGAACTTATTGTTTAAGCGATAAAAAGTACCACAAAGCTTCTTCGGAGTACTCTACAAAGGGATAATTCACAATTTCGTCTTTCTTTAAGCACTATGATTTTTTCCAATGGCAGCGCTAGTGTGCAGACTACGCACTCATAAAAGAGGTATAAGACAATCTTACGATGAGAAAGCAAAGGAACTTGCACTCGAAGCTTTGCTCGCACCTTTCTGCAGGATTCTCGAAAACCATACTGTAGTATAAATATTTATATAGATACATTAAAATTTCTAAGTAGAAATTAAGAAAATCTTTCCAAAGACTATGACAAAACAGAGCTGGTGGTGTGCAGTTGGTTTCATATCATAAGTTAGAAAATGTTTTGACCGAATTTCATTTAACGGAAAACTTTTCGACTATTTTTGTTCCGTATTTTTTTTACTTGCCACTGTATTAGTTGACCTATTATCAATTAGCTTTTTTTTCGTAACTCCGACTCATTTGGTCAAAATAGTTTTTACCGAAGTTATGCTCGACCGGAATAACATTTGTTAGAAGTACCATGTTTCCGAACATTCATTACACCCCTGTTTTATTTGCCTTAATAATTTTCATTTCACCAAACGCTTAAAATTTGAGCACACATTTTCCCATCCCTAATCTTTCCTGTTATTTTTGAATCAAGACAAGTTAGTAGGCGTTTAATTATCGTGTAATTGTTATTTGCAAGCGAGCAAGCATGCAGCATGCGACATGCAGTTTGATGTGTGAATAACACTTCAATATAATCAGTACAATATTATCGCTGTCATTATTTTCTTGGTCTTACAGTGACAAAAGTCTAAGTATTCGTTATACGATTCTTACTAGTTTTTTTAAGTTTAAACTCTTTTTAAATTATCTAGCAATAATTTTTGGGTTCAAAAAATTTTGAAAATTCTGCATAACTGAGACAAGTATTAGTTACATTGCTTGCAAAGAAGACCATTTAAAGGGTTAAAAAAAAATTTTTGAACCCAAAAATTGTTCTAATATCGCGGTACGTGCGGTACCTGGTGATTCTTCAGACGTGTTAGATCTACGGCTAGGTAGCCGTAGATCTAACCTACCGTAGATCTACCTAGCCGTAGATCTAACACGTCTGAAGAATCACCTCTTTTATTTAGTTAGTTTAGTAGCAACTTATACAGCAACAAAGTGAACAAAATAATTCTACCGCAAAGTTTGACCGAAATCGATATATTTTTCCATAATGAGCATAATCATCGCCTAATGGCTACAATCGAGATCACAAATCTGCGGCCCGTAAATTGATCACTGCGTGTTTGATTTAGTGCGGTGCGCCGTCGCGTATCGCGATGGGTCGCGCCGTATCGCGCGCATCGCACGTCGCGTCGCGATTCTCGTTAATTTCGGCGTTGTCGCAGTAGCGGCCGATACGCAGTAAGGGATGCACTGGGGGCGAATTCGAATAAGGGTTATTAAGGATGGGGTTAAACCAGTCGAAAGTAGTAAAGAATTTTGAAAAATTAGGATGGGTTAATTTCCTTTGGTATCGGCTAAAAACATTGAAGTTCATGTTAACGGTGTTTTGACAGATATATGTGATACATTTCTACTTCGTCTTGGCACAAATAAGAACTTACCAAAGAAAAATAACTTCAATGTTTTTAGCCGATAGAGCTGGTGTTTGATAACGTAAGCAGAATGGTATTCGTTCGCACGGGAATAACCCCCTTGTCGCGCGTACTTATATATCTTATATATAACCTTGTATGTATTGTGCTTGTAATGTACATTATGTATTCCAAAAAGTGATTTTAACTGAACACCACCTTCTGATACGAACTCATTTGATAACCTATAGGTAGGTAACCAGTACTTCATCAAAATAACTACAGAATTAAATCAACAAATAACTGAAAATTAATAAATTAACAATGAAAATAACACATCAGTATCTCGTTGACTTCCCATTAATGTAGGTATTCAATGTTTAATTTACTTCAACCTTAATTCCATGTAGAATTCGAATAAAAACTATTCATTTAAGGCTAAGTACTTATAATAAGGAGACCCTTTTAACCATCGCTAACTTACGTTAATAATCTTAGTAAAATGTATTTTTCCCTTTCGAAGGAACTCTTAACCCTCTCCCGGTGCACTCCCATCCCGATACTAACTTAATGCTCCAAAGTTGGCGGCCAAATTTTAATAATAATATATCTTTGTAATTTATTCGATCGGTGGCGCCTGCGACACCGTTTGTTCGTATTTTAGCAGATCGACGGTGAATAACGGCAAGTCGCGCGATTCGACGATATTGCTCGCTCTAATGAAAACTGTTTGTTTTGACGTCAAAACCAATACTTTACAGTCTTCTATGAAGTGTATCAATTAATTATTAGGATTTTGACTGGTCATTTTTGGTCGGTAAATACTGGGACAAAATTATACCCAAATGAACATAGAAACCATGGTTCCTTGTAAAACTTAAGAATAATTTATTTGAAAAAGATTTTGTAAGTTTAAACAATACACTTTTCGCTTTCGATTTATCTTTCAATTAAGAATTCAATGACACATCGAAAAATTCGATCATTTGATTAAGAATAATTTAATAATGATTTATATATCGTTCAACAATATACTTTTCGCCTTCGCAATTTTACAGTTTCACAGTCATTTCCCAACTTGCATTGACAATTCTAACAAAACTTACCATTCTTAGTGTTGATTCTCATTAATTTAGCTGACGTCATGAAGAAAATAGGTACCTACTCATTTGTAACTTAGATTTTCAGAATATCCAAGCTAACTTACTGTATGAGATTATAATAAATAAATAAATATTTGACAACATCACATACATTGCTCCGATTCCAAAGTAAGTAGCTAAAGCACTTGTGTTATGGTAATCAGAGACAACGGTGGTATCACAAACGCCCAGACCTGAGTCAATATAGAAAAGTTCGTTTTCTAAACTGACCCAACCGGGGATCGAACCCGGGACCTCAGAGATGGCGACACCTTGAAAACCGGTGTACAAAGCCACTCGACCACGGAGGTCGTCAAATAATATTTATTGACCGAGCGAGCGCGAAGCGTCTCTGGTTCAGCTTGGGCCAAAATGCTTTCGTATGTCCTTCCGGTGTCCGTTAGTTCTTCTCTTCAGGTTCCATTTCTCAACCGATTCTCGTGAAATTTTGTTAACAGGTTCGATAATTACTTATATAGAATATTTTAGTCAATTCAGTTTTTTGATTTTTTTTTTAAATAGCAGAGATATGTAAAAAAATCATATTTCAGCCGTTTTGAAAAATATTCAATAATAACACAAACCTTTTTTGTTAGCGGTGCAAAGCAAATTTGGTTTTTATTTTTTAAAGACTCAAAAGTTCAAAGTTAAAAATCAATCAAAACATTTCTGGCCAATCGAAAACTGAAAATAATAAGGTTGTGACAGAATTTATGACTGCGTATATTAAGTATTTATTAGTTTTTAAACAACATACAATTTGAGCTACTTTTTGACGCGAAGTCTGTACAGCTCACGGTGCCACTAGTAAATAAATATATGCGTCCCATCGACAGTATAAATCCAAACTTTACTTTCCATGTCATGAAAAGCGAGTTAATGTACTGAAACCCCAAAACAAGTGAAATCCGGTGGCATTAAGAACGTGACGTTACCGGCGAACTCAACCCTGCTCGCCCCGAAAAACAGCTATCTGCCCGAGGCGGGACGATCCGACCCATAAATAATAAATACTAGCACCGCGCGTCTGCAGATAATGGTAATTTACGATTCGCAACCGTTGCCGTCAAATCTTTGGCAGTGGGACGGTTAGATCGACGTTCGGCCGTTTTTGTCCCATTTACGACTTTAGGGTTAAATACCTTTTTTAAAGTTTTCGCAATTTTTAACAAAAATGTAGATAGTAAAGTTATTAAAAACTAATAAATTATCAACGGTTCGATTTTATTTACATTACTGAATAGGTTCTATTAAATTACCAAATATTTTTCCAAGTATTTTAACAAGAAAATTACATTATCTTTTAGTTAGTCTCTAGTTTTGACATTAGACTTTTTACAGCCATCGGTAATACAAACAATCGATACTTATTAATAATCATAATAGTCTATGGAATCAAACCTCTGTCTAAAAATTTTGGGTTCAATATAAAACTTAGTAGTAAGTACGCAACAGGGTGATTTTCATCGCCAATCTGAAAGCGCCTTTACAAAGAAAATGGTTTAAACTCATTCAACATATCGATTTCCATCGTCCAATTCAAAAGAGCTCATATCTCAATGTCTTTCGAAAACTGCTAATTAATAAAACTTGAGCTATAAATAAAGGGGTGGGGGTGAAGGGGGGCTGTTAGCAAAAACTGTTGGGATCATAAAGCTGTCGTCAGATGAGATACTGCCTTTGTTGCTGTTTCGTCGCCTATAAATCTAATACTGGAACAATTCGGGCAGGCCAGGGGGCGGAGCTTGTGGTAGTTTTCTTAGAACTAATGCTTATAAAAATCTCTTGAATCGATTGGATTATGTTAAGGACTTGTTGTACACGTCAAATAAGTTCTTGCGTTCGAAACGAAGTAGAATGTTTTGTAAGTAATTTGAAAATCTGAAAAAAAATGCATGTGAAACTTATGACCCATTTCAAAAGTACTTACGGAAAAATAGTTATTAACAAAATTTTTATAAGTTTATTATATATTTTTGTAAGTCTATTGTTTACATGAAAAAAAAACATATTTTCAATACAGAATCGTTGCTCGAAAATGTGTTATCGATGACATAGTACAGCGTGCGGTATGTTAATTTTACCGCACGCCACCACCGTGCGTTTTTGTTTACGGTTTTATTTTATTTCATAAGGTACCTATAAAGTTTTCTCGCAAATATGTTTGAAAAAAAACGTAGTATGGCACACGGTAGTTAAGGTTTTTTAAAACTCGTGACGATTATAAACCCTCGCCTGCGGCTTATAAAATGTCAACTCGTTTTAAAAACCTCCTTACCAAACTTGTATCATAAACTACTAATATAGTTGTAGGTATAATAAGTATTTTCAGGACGTGTGAGAAGCTGACTTTGTTATGTAATGTAAGTACAAATTTTAAATAAAAAATAAAAAAAATCACATAATATTCAAATATTCATGAGCGCTCAGTCGAATTTCAGGCCATGAATTGAGTTTATAGAACTATTATTATTCAGGTATTGTAAACAAATATTGACTCATGCAAATGTGCATTACTAACAGAGGAGTGCATTACTCATTTAGGTTAATAAAAATAACACCTACCTAGTAATGAATTAAGAACACTTTTTACTAAAAAACAGGTCATGACTCAGCCGTACTTAGAAAACTAACAAAATCATAAAAACTTCATCAGGTGGTAAATCAATCGACAGGTGCTGCCATCTATCAAAGGTGGAAACGCGCGAAGGTGTAATGTACTACGGTGATTGACAGATGGCGTTAGCTGCGTATGCGCGAGCGCATCCAAAAGGTGTACGCTGGTGAGAGATTTTGATTTAGATTGTTTATGAATTAGCGTTACGTGCGCTGTTAAACATTTATTTTTCGATAGAAAGGTGTGAGCAGATTTATATGAGCTAGTTATTACTCATTTAATTGAAGACTACGGTCGGCCGGTTTTTATTGAGAAATTGTGGTTTTTTTTTAATTATATTTGAATAAAAATGTATAAAACCTGCTGTGCAAAAACGACGTAATCAAAGGTTGAGCAAAATATATTAATGTAGCCAACAAATGTAGAGCAGAATTTATACTTATTTTTACTAATATTATAAATGCGAAAGTAAGTTTGTTTGTTTGTTACGTCTCCACGTCTTGACTAAGTAGGTACTGAACCGATTGTCATGAAATTTTGCATACACATTATCTGGGGTACAGTAAAGGACATATGACCTTTCATTCCGAAAAAACTACTGCTCCCGTGGGGTAGAAAAATGAAACTATCCACGCAGACAAGGTCGCGGGTTGCCGCTAGTTCATTTATATATAATATTTTTTTATTTGACAACATCAAATTCATTGCTCTGATTCCACAGTAAGTTAGCTAAAGCACTTGTGTTATGGAAATCAGAGACAACGGTGGTATCACAAACACCCAGCCCTGAAACAATATGGAAAATATTATTTTCTACATTAACTCAGCCGGGGATCGACCTCGAGAAATGGTGACACCTTGAAAACTGGCGTGCAAACCACTCGACCACGGACGTCGTCGTATTATGTTGTCAATACCTTAATTACAGTAAAACCATCTGTCAAATATAAATCTCAGCAGATTCGGACTTAACAAAAGGTTGTATCCAAAAATGATAGGCCTCCTCCCGGGCTGAGTGGCTGATGAAGTGTTCCCTCCGGATCGCCCCTCATCACTCACTCACACAGCTGACGGGTTCGACTCCCGGGTGGTTTAAAATGCAATGTTTACTTTAAAGCCGTATAGTTAGATTTTAGAATAGGGTATTGACATGGAGTTTGTGGAAACTAAGTAGACGTAATTGAAGATTAATAAAAAAAATAAAGTTGATTGTTTTGGTAACTTTATTATACACGTACTACTTTAGACATGGTTTTCAAACGAATGTTGCGTGGGCTTATTAGTTTGGAAACAAATTCAGTAATTAAGTTTAGTTTCTTTTTTTGTTGATTTTTAAGCATTTGCTTACGATTTTGTATTAGATAAAAATCTGACGAAACGAAAATCTGTGGAGATTGTCTTGTCTGAATTTGCTATCTGAATATAAATAAATAAGCTACCCGTGTTATTCATAAATAATTAAAACGTTAAATATACCTTTTTTAGTTAAAATGTGATATGTCTTCTTCGTTCAAACTTTATTTATAATAGAAAAGAAAAAGACAAAACACCTTTTAACTAAATTAAGCGTTTTCATTTTTTATGGATAACACGATAAAACTACAGCGATTTCCTCCGATTCCAATTTCCGAGAATCTTGGGTGGCGCAGTGGTTTAGCGCCTGACCCTGCGATTGCGGAGGTTAAGCAACTTTCGCAAGAGTCATGGGATGGGTGACCAAAAATTTATCATCTCGAGGTCCTCCGTGCTTGGGAAGGCACGTTAAGCCGTTGATCCCGGCTGGATTTTCAGTCGTTAGCACCCACCAATCCGCATTGGGCATACGTGGTGAGTTGTGGCTCATCCTTTTTATCCACCCATAAGGAAGGCCTGTGTCCCAGCAGTAGAGACTTGAAAATGGCTGATGTCGATAGGGATTTCCATTCAAATAGCTACATAAAGTCTGCATAAGAGAGATTTTGTTTACATCAAAGCAGCCTCTACTTACTCACTGATATTCAGTGGCTCAGACGCCAAACCTGACGTGTTTGATATCGATATAACTCAGGATATCGAAGTCTGAAGGAAATATGAAGTAATAACTGGCCCACATAAGACTAAACCCTCTCGTGATGTTGCCAAATAAATTATCTGTGAACGAGATTGGCTACTTGCTGTAGATGTGGAGAGAAGGCTGCTCTATGTTTAAAGAATAAAAATGGAGTACGAACTAAAGGTATAGACTACTAACTGACCTTGTTAGCACAAGTATTTAGTTGTCAAATCAAACAGGAAAGTACATCTTAGAAAATTATGCTATCTTATCCACCACCACTTATTTTCCAAGGATAAACTAAATAGTATCAATGTAGAGCTCTCTTCCCTACGATGCATTATAGTGGCGCAGCCACGATAATTTTCTCGAGGCGGCAACTTAGCGCAGACTGAAATATCGAGTCGAAGGCCATATCGACCGACGAGTCTACCATTCGATATCCAAGCCTCATTCGTATTTTTGTAAGGTTCAGGCGCACACATCAGTCACGTCATAGTCACTTCAACGTCAAGTCGCCGTCAACTCCAGGGACGTGTGTGAATAAACAGTCAGTCACAGCATCGCCTCGGCATTCAAATTTGACGTAGCAATACCCATTTTGACGTGCCGGTGTCGTGACGTTGACTGAGACGTGCCGGCAGTGACGGTGACTGATGTGTATAACCACCAACAACTTCTATTTAACTATATTTTTTGACGTGACTGATCAGCGACTTGACTTTGACGTGACTGATGTGAGTGTATACCTTCATGCTGAAGAATTACCGCATACTCAGAAAGCACCTATTAGTAAAAAGCTTGATTAAATTCTGTGAGTAAACGTCAATATTTGATGGAGCTATTTGGAAAAGCACTAAGTTTCAAGTTTGGCAAATTGTGTGGTATTTTTCATGCGTTGAGTTATTTGTGTTCTGCAAGTAATTAATTAACTCAAACTTTTGTTTGCTTGAATTTTATTTCATCTTCACATATCTTATAGTTTTAGATTTCTGTTCATTCTGAGGGCCTATTACAAAAAAAAACAAGATAGTCGGACGATGTTCGTAGATCGATTAACTTGATTTTGAACCTTATACATGAATAAATAATGTCACGGAGTGGGAGGAACACCGTACGCTTGTCACGATACTTTTTTGTAAAGGCCCTCTGATAGAATCAAGTTTAACTATCTAAATATGTAATGCGTTTAAGAGAGGATTGCCTTGAATAAAAATTTACTTTGAAAAGGTGAATTCGTAGCAAACATGCACGCGCTTTTGACTATACTGTTCTTAAATATAACAATTTTGGACACAGCTTATTCTTTGCTAAGTATCACCATTCAACTTATTTGTGCATAAGTTCTCGATAGGATCTCATTTTACAATTGTTATATTACATTTTTTTATATTCAATATTACTAACAAAATTATTCATAATACCTATACCGATTTTCCGGCTATTCCGGCCCGTTGTCCTCTGCTGTTTGTGCACCACTGGGGCATACGGGAAAAAGTATAAAAAAGTCCCTGATATCCCCAGTGTGAGGCGAAGGGAATAGAGCGGGAATTTCATAAGTACTCCTGTTTTTAAGACAATTTACCATAAAAAAGCTTTAAATTAAGTAATCAAACTCTCCATCTTCGCCCCTCATCTATACACGTAAGTATTAGAGGTGGGAAAAGGCGTCCTTATTATTTAACATGTACGAAATTCGCGTGTCAGTCCGTCCGAACTCCGGCCGATATATCAACATTAGCGATGTCCCCAGTCCGGCGGACGAGACACGTGGGACGGATCTATGGATACTGAAAGTGGCCTACCGACTAAAATAAACAATTTACTCAACGATAAAAAATACAGTAATTTTTCTTTCAAAATAAACTGCGTCTAAAGAATAGAAGATTTGAATTTTGATAACAAAAATTTAATAGGTTCATGAGACGGTGATCTAAGGCGCCAATTTGTCCTTGAAATATATACAAATTATTTGGTTACATTAGTTTTTTACGAGGAACTCAAGACGTATCCTAAATATTTAGTAATCAATAATGTCTAAAACTATTCATTATTCAATAATCAATATGTCGAACTGATGAAAAATAACATTTCAGTTTCAATTTACCAAAGCGCGACACTAAAAAACCGCCCAGCTCGTTTGCGATGTCACTTCCACTGTTTCTACATCCACAAAGACGCCCAAGGGACGTCAAAAATGAAGATTTAGCCCCCGGCCGCGTCATACGTTAACGGCGGCTAATGAAAACACGACCCGTGATGAAGTGGCCGCAGAGCAGGGTTCCTTGAGATCTAAGCTTTACGGACCGTGATGAAGTGGCCGCAGATCAGAGTTCCTTGAGATCTAAGCTTTACGGACCATGATGAAGTTGCCGCAGAACAGAGTTCCTTGAGATCTAAGCTTTACACGGTTCACACACACACACACACACACATTATCACATCAGACATTTTTATGTCCCCACTGCTGGGGCACATATGCCATATCTGGAAGTGCAACCAGGACCAAATGGCTTAAATTTTTGATCACCCATCCCATGACGAACCTTACCAAAGTTGGCCAACGAGTTCCTCGGTCCTCGGTTATCTTAAACGGTTACATTGGGGGTTTTTAAAATATTTTTTTGTAACATGAAATAACAATCGATGTTAAGGGTATTTTTGTTTTAATAACTGTTTGGGATAACGGGCCGCAGAGTAGGGTCCCTTAAGATCTAAGCTTTACACCTTCACATTGAGGGTTTTACAAGAACTTTCTGTGCTGACACTCAAGATAACTCGCAATCGATATTGATGTATTTTTGTTTTATCGCGATTGTTTGGGATATTAGACATTTCCTGAGACTAAGATAAATAAAATTAGAAAAAATACTAGAAAAAATCGACTCACCCGTAGCACCTCAGACGGGACTCGAACCCGCACCCTTGGGATTCCGGCCCAATGCACTGACCAATTATGCTACCGAGTCGCTAGTGGGAGCGGCGAAATTTTCTAGTACTTTTTACTTCTTCGCTGCAAGCCAGCGCAATGTCATCAATGTGAGGAAATACCCCCACATTCGAAAGAAACATCTTTCCAGATGTTTTGACAATCGATAAAGATGAAACAGTTATATAATTATTAAATTTAGATTTTTCGCATTCACAATGCTATTTTTATTAGAAAAATAATATTAGAAAAAATACTAGAAAAAATCGATAAAGATGAAACAGTTATAAATTTTCATCTTTATAACTGTTTCATCTTTATCGATTGTCAAAACATCTGCAAAGATGTTTCTTTCGAATGTGGGGGTATTTCCTCACATTGATGACATTGCGCTGGCTTGCAGCGAAGAAGTAAAAAGTACTAGAAAATTTCGCCGCTCCCATTAGCGACTCGGTAGCATAATTGGTCAGTGCATTGGGCCGGAATCCCAAGGGTGCGGGTTCGAGTCCCGTCTGAGGTGCTACGGGTGAGTCTATTTTTTCTAGTATTTTTTCTAATATTATTTATCTTAATATAAAAATAGCATTGTGAATGCGAAAAATCTAAATTTAATAATTTCCTGAGACTTCTGACAAGGTATATTGTGAAGTCGAGTACCACAATTCTGCCACTGTTTTACTGTAACGGCAAGTACCTATATACTTAGTTCTTGTATGTGTGACATTATATCACTTGAAATGATAATCATCGCCTGTGAAGTTTCATAGGTGAAATCACTGGGTCACATTTAGTGCAAGATTAACGCAGAATAATAATGTTAATGTAAAGTTAAAATTTTTAAAAGTATAGAAAAGTCACACTTTACTAAAATGCTTCTGTAGAGGCTGAAAAACTTTTCTAAGTGAGACTTTTATTTCCCTAAAAATGTGACCCAAATACACCAGCGAGTATCTAAACTCATACAAACTTTAACCGATTTTCCAGAAAGTCGGAGCAATTGTGAGCTAATCCAAGCCCGAAACTATCTCTTTTTTCCGTATCTTCCTTCATAAACAGGGATCAGAGCCTTACCCTTTTGCCATAAATCTGGCGGTGACCCCCCACCCCCCGCCCCACCGAGGTGGTTTTGAATGGAGATTGAGCCAATTAAAGTAATCGCCGTAACAGTCGGCGTTGCCTTGGATTAGTTCTGTGGATCCGAGTGCTGTGGAGTCGACTAGGACTATACTTTTCCGAGGAAAAATTTTAGTTGTTTTGGTTTTGCGGGATTTAGATTTTGTATGATTTTTTCATAAGGATTTTTAGCGATAACTTCTTTATTCTTACCGATATACCATGTAGGTATTTCCCAAGTTACAGTAATGATTTAAGCTTTCCACAAAACTATGACCATGACCATCAGCTATTTTTAATGTCTCCGCTGCTGGAGCACAGGCCTTCAGGGTGGATAAGAAGGATGGGCCATAACCCACCACGCGGGCCCAATGCGTATTGGTAAGTGTTAACGACTGCAAATGTAGCTGAGACAAACGGCTAAACGTGCCTTCCAAAGCACGGAGGAGCTCGAGACAATACATTTCGGTCACCCATCCCATGACCGACCCTTGCAAAAGTTGCTTAACTTCTACAATCGCTGGGCCAGCCGCTAAACCACTGCGCCACCGAGCTCCTCAAATTAAACTATACAACAATCATATTCTAATCAAAAGCTAAAAACTTTTAGTTCATCAAATAACAAAAAGAAAGCATTGTGAGTCGTCTCCACCGCACCTTATTCCAAAGGATTAGTATCATACAATACAAGCAACGAGTGAATCCTTTTATTTATTGCTATTTATTGTTATTGCATTCGCTCTGCTCATTTCTCTCTTCTAATATTGTCTTGGTATAAATTCCGCTTAACGTTTCGGCTGTAGCCTGTTTTAAATATTATTGTGCTAATTAGCAAGTTGCATTTCCTGTTTGCTTTTAGCGGATGAGTTTTTTAGACTGTGAGCTCTGCCAATTGCGTTCCTAGCTGTATTTACTACTGGATTCTAAGAAGTTTTCGGAAGGAAAACATAGTTGGGTTGGACATTTTAAATTTTTAGAGACTGTCATTAACAGAAGAATGTGATAAAAATAAATTTCCATTCCACAAAATATATGAAGAGCTTAATATTGACGTGAACTTGGTTACTGCAGTTACCTAATTTTAAACGTGTTGTTTTGTTATTGATAAAAACTTTTTGAACTTGCAGGATTATAAAGATAAGACATAACAAAAGAGCGGAAATCCAGGCCAAAACCAATGGGAACAATTTTCAGCTCCAATTATTTCATCTAACAAAAATGAACAATGCACCACATCAATGTGAAAGGTCCTCTAAACCACTTACAACAATTCCAGCTAAAAGCCACACACCGAATCAAACAATCATAACTTTAATCAACTTCTTAACGCGTCCCAAACATGAGAACCTAACGGGCATCAGTCACCCCCCACTATATATATATCCCGAGCTCAGTTCCGATGTCACAGCGTTATTAAGAGAAGCCGTTGCGGCGGAGTAATTCAAATGATTAGGCAGATTTATGTGCGGTAGGACCGAGGGCGGGCGGCATCGCTGAGACGTAGAACTATCGGAGATAAGTGTCGAATGAATTGCTCTACAATTGTACCTTCTCTTCAAGATGAGTATTTGGCTTACAGCATTTTATTTTAATGGAGTCATGTGAATAGATCGCTAGGGCGGGTGGCATCGCCGAGACGCAAAACTATCGGAGACATCGTAGATAAGTGTCGAATGAATTTTTATTTTATACTTTAAGCATTACTACCAGGCTAGCAGGTAAGTAAAGTACGTGTCAATTCAAGTACTTCCTCGTTTTTTAAGTAAATAATTGACTTTATATTAAGATAAATAATATACATATAAGACAAATAATTCACTTAATATCGCTAATTAAGCTTTAAAAATGTACCTTTGTTTTTTATTTTTACAAAGTTAATTACAAGGGCGGGTGAACCCTTGCAATTCGTCTAACTTTACCGAATTTACTTTAATAAACAAAATGCTAACAACACAAAATATCAATAACCGCCAGTTGAATAGTGCCACAAAGGCATTACACCGAAGTTATAATAATTTCCGTGTAATAATGTCCGTATTTTACGCGGGGGTGGCGTGTAGATCATCCACCGTAACACACATTTCTGTATGTCCGTTGATTTACGGACGCGCGGTATGTCGCCGATTCGGTTTTTAACATTAATTTGACCCTTTTAATTATTACTGTGACTATTACGAAGTTATTGCCGCAAAATGCCTGAATTTAAAAACTGCTTCAAGGATTGAAATGGTGTTTCTTTGAATTTTTAACCCTTCAAGGCCCGGAAAATAAGACACAATAGATATTCTATTGTTTTCCGGCCGTATTCGGCCGCGCTAGGGCGTTGATGAATTAAACATATTTAGTAAAAAATATCACTTTTAAAGTCACCAAGTATTGATTAATTATCAAAACTTTACAGATATTTAAATTCGTTATGTACTGGTGACTTATAAAATTAAAAAAAATACTATTACCGAGTTCAATCTCTTTATAGTTTTAACTATGAATTATGGACTTTATTATTTAATATCTTTTTATACTACCTGCTCGTCAATGGCATATTATGTGTCATGCAAACCTTTCCTAAAGTAAGTCATTTTTCCCATGGGGAATAATGTGATTTGAATTTGGAATGCAACCCTTGTAGTCGTGCTTGATCGATGTTGGTTTAAAAAAAGTTTAGGTGCAATGAGATCTTATTCTGAGTTAGGCTGTATGTTATCATGAAAACTTTTTACGAAATTCATTTTCACCCGCGCACCAAGAAGGATTTATTTGAATGTCGAACTGATCACTACAGAATAGACGACAAAAACATAAACTCTAACCCATCTATAAATGTACCAAAGAATGTAACTTTGTCGTTGCACAATTGATGTAATGTTTCTAACATAACTTTTAATTTTCAATAAATATTCTTAATTTTTCATATTTTATTATTCTAACTTTAAATAATTACTTATACTTTCTTTATAACAGTCATTGGTTTCAATTGCCTCGCAGAAAGTATAAAAAGTAGAGTATGCATCGCGGGCTTAAATGTGTATTTGTCATGGGCGATCTTGAACACCTCGTACTCAGGATTCTAGCCTTAACTCCCTCGCTCCGCTCGGGAGTTAACCATAGAATCCCTCGTACTCGGGGTTCAATAATAGCGCCCGGGACACAATACACTACTTTAAGCCCTTATTGCATAATCTACTATAATACTTATGAGGAAAAATACGTGATAATTATTATATCGTTTTTTTCACATAGTTACTTAATCATAAAATCCTAGAATCGTCAACTCACAAACCATAACGAGATAATGGCAAGTAAACTGTCATGTTTACTTACCATGGCTTGGCTAAACTTGAACCAGTTGAAGTTTACTTAAAACCTGATTCGATACTGACATAACTGTGCAAATTAGATCTTCCAACATTTTTGCTAGTTCAAGGTCGTCTTTTGCCTTGTTAATAAAATAAAAGTCAGGCTGTTCTTATCTACATGTCGCATATCTCAAACGATATTTGTTTGATGATTACATGGATTGTTTCTGTAGATGCAGTTTTTATTTTTTTTTCAAAATGGCCGAGATATTTTCCACCGTATCCTCATGACTAATGTGCGCGGGAACCCGAGGTGCCTTGATGCACGTGAGCGCTCCCAGGCAGTTCTGTTTTTTGCCACCCGAATGCTAATCCGCATGGTCGATTTGCAGATTTTCCTATGGAAGTCGGACCATCGGTCGGTGATCGCCCATGACTTCTCTTTCCTTTCACATGGCCAACGACAACCAGCTTCTTCAGGTTATCACAACTGGTCGCAGAATACCAGTACAGTAGACGTTATCTGCGCTTAAACTGAGCTGAGGTCAATATTCGCATCGCATAGCACGTAGTTTGTTGTACCTTTATAACCGACTTCAAATGTCTTATTTTGTATTATTATTTGCTATTGTGTATGTGCTATGTGTTGCCAATAATAAATCATATTCTATTCTATTCTATTATCAGGTTCACGCCTGGCCACGTGTCCAAAGTAGTTTGGAAGTCGTTGCATTGGTTTTCTGATAACTTGCCGATTGATTAGTCGCAAAAATTATTAGTTGAAACATAATGAACGTAACTATATCGCCTATTCGGACTATGTTGTCAGCCGGCGGCGGTGACGTGCGATAAGCCTACAATAAATGTCAGAAGTTAGTGACTGTTCCGCGTCAAACGCAGGGTTCCGTCTAAAGCGTGGAGTCATCAATCGCGAGATAATTAATTTGGGATATTAATTTAAGGTTGTATCGATGTTATAGTCAAACTCCGGAGCTCCGATGCTCCTAGGTTTGGCTTTTGGCTAGTCAAACCTCAGGTCTGACCAGAAGTCTTAGTCAAAATCCAAAGCGTGTCTAACGCCGAAACTCAATATCAAATCGTTTTTAAAGAATATACATCTCTTATAATTTTAATGTATATTGTTTTAATATGAATGCATAGATATTTTTACAATATTTAATGTTAACAAAAAAAACTACTAAAGATTATTGCGGCGATTTTGTTCTTGCATTCCTGTATCAATCGACGTTGTATGAATTCGCCTTAGTCGCTCCTAGGAAAGGCTAAGCAAGGTCCGAAACAGATTACTTTGGCTTCGCCGTTTGACTTAAAAAATAGGAAATTCTAGATTTGCCTACAAATACATCAGACAAAAGCAGAAAATGGAATTAAGATTAGGGGCTTGCCCAAAGGCGTTCGTCAAACATTGGATAAACAGTCATTTCACGAAGTGGCAACATATCGGCCTTTCACTATAACATCGATATTGGACTTTAATAATATAATACTTTGATATTCAAACAATGTTTATTTTGCAAGGAAAATTTATGGAAATAAGTTTCTTGTTGATTCTTCTTGATATTCGCTAAACTACTGTTGCGTCAATTGTATAGAAATGGTAATATAGTAATACAAATAAAATGACTGTGTCGGCATTATGCAACACAGGTTATACAGCTAAAGTGAATGCTACCTGACGAGAATGGAGTATATTGCCTAATTATTGACTATAAATTAGTGCGCACCTGTTACTAAGCATTCATTTATTGCTTTCGTTTGTTAATCGTATTCTTTACAATCTTCTCAATGATTTTTTGTTAATTGATGTTGTGGTGAGCTATTTTAATCTCCTCACTGCTAGGGCACAGGCCCTTCTTATGGTTGGATAGATGGAAGAACTTAATCCCATCACATGGACCCAATGCGGATTGGTGGGAGTTATACGTGACTTCCGAAGCAAAGGTTCAAAACAATGCCAATTTTTTTTTTCATACTAAACTGGAAATCGCATTAACTTTTATTTGGTTGAGTATTTTGGATATTTTATTTAATAGAAACCTAGACAAATACTGTATTAATCCGAATAGCATCACAAGGAGAGTTAATTATGCTCAAATTTCAAATCATTTTGGTATTACGTTTGTATGGGAAGCTCACTGTTCGCCGGCGTCTTAAGGGGATTCCGTTAAGCTTTTTTTATAAATTCCAACGTTCAAGTTCTTATGGACGATGATATAAAGCAAAAATACCTCAAAATGAACACAATTTAGACACTATAACTATAGCTAGTATTAAATAGTTAATATATTTTAAACAGTTTTTACATAACAAAATGAACTCTCCAATAATTCAACGCGCTCAATTTCTAAGATATCATCTAAAACCTTAAATAATAACATTCATGTTGTAAATAAAACTACAGTTTGTTTGCCCTAACAACCTTTTATCAGAGTAATAAGATTCATTTTCCAACACCTACGTGATTTAGTTACGCAATGTAGAAAATGTAATAACACAGTGGTACAGTTTAGTGTATTAGCGAAACTTGTTTCAAAGAGTCGAAATAGTAACCTACTCAGTTTTTGGAGGGAAAACCAATTTGACATTTAAGTAGAAGCTTTTGTTTACAGCTTTGGTGATTGATTGTTAATGTTATCATAAATAAAAATGTTCTATGTTAAATTAACATAGTACCTAGTAGACACCAAAACAAGTGTGAAAATCAGTTAGCTACCAAAATACCAAAATAGTTACTAAAGTATACCTACACCCCTAATTCAAACTCGGAAATATCTACACGCACTTTTTTTACTTTAAATAGGTACTTGCTTGTGTTATAGTCATTATTTTAAGTTGCCTACAAAAAAGAAAAAAAACCCGAGATTTGGGCATACGTACTCGTGTACTACCAAACTTGTTACCTATGGTACTAACTTGTCGGTAGTAGGTACAAGTAAGGACAACTTAACGGTCACTTAACTAAACATGCTACTGAACAATGTGTTGAAATCCATTAAGAGTAGCACTATAAAGTAAAGTACGAAATGTGCTCAAAAGAGTTAAAACATTACTTAAACTGAAAGATTTATAAAAAAAAATATTATAAAAACGACACTAATAAAATTACCTACCTATATCACACCAAAATTATTCATATTATAGTAGACAGGTGTAAAAACACAACAAAATAATTAACTTCATACCTGTTTATTCGTTGACATCTTCATTTCCAAGAAGACCAGCACCAGAATGTTTCCCTCTTGCTAAAACTGTAAAATTCCTGTTTCACTAATATGTCTTAATTAGGCACATTTTCACTAAATCAAAAAGATTTTCACTATTATAAAAAGATAATAAAAAATCAATTTATTATTCCAATTAACCACAAACACTCCCACGACACTAAACTTCACAAAATTTGTATTACGTTACGCTAATCATTACAAGATCAAAAAAATATGACTTCGAAAACCAGAATATCAACGAAGATAACAAAAAATATTCCATTTCACGATCACTGACACAGGAAATGTAATTCTTTAAATTAACATTTTTCTCATAACGTGTTCATAATTAATTCACTTTCTGTTTGACAAATAAAATCTTCGTGATAGCTTGATAAAACATGTGTAAGATCATAAACAATAGCTTGTCAAATTGCATAGATAAGTAAGCCGAGAACATGGTATAACAATCAACAATAGACATCAACGCGATACGGTACGCTTCTTGGTATGGCTGAAAAAATCAACCACAGACAGAGAAACCAGCAAAAGATCTATTCCATATTCAAAATTATAAATAGAAGGATAGGTGGGAGAGATTTATGACTTAAATAATTTGAAAATGGAATGTTGGGTGACTTTCGAATTTTTCTTCGAAAAATGTTTTATTAAAATACACTGAGAGAAAAATATTGTTGGGTGTAACAATAAAACTTTAACAGGGGAGAGCCGTTTAAGGTGGATAGTTACCACTACAACGTTTTTATTGCTATCTGGTTTTTGTTACACTAACAACGTTAACGTTCTGCGTAGGGATTGTTAGACCAACAAAATTATTATATTGTTATTGCAACAATCAATAAACTGTTCTTGTAACAATATGAAAATGTTTTGGCGTTAATTTAACTATGTTCCTATAACAACTGAGCTTTGATAGACTTTGATAGATTAACAATTTTCCTTTGTTATTGCACCTACCGTCACATAAAAAAGTTGATAAAAATACAAAGTTATTTTGTTACTGTAATGACATTAACTAATAACTACAGCAAATGCCAATATTTGCTACGGCAAACTTAATTTGTTAGGTAAGGTTGATAGTAACTTCATCTTTGCTGTAGTACTAAGTTAATGTCATTACAGTAACAAAATAACCTTGTATTCTTATCAACTTGTTTTTGCTACTCTAGCAAAGGAAAATTGTTACTGTGACAGTTTTAAGACGGCTACTCCCGCGACGGTAGCGCCACTCCGTAAAATTATTAACTACTGCCTGAAAATATATTGAAACCAAATTCTCTAGTAATGCACTGTCTCGTGTGATTTGGCACTAGATCTGGAAAATGTCTTGTTTCAATAATTCTATTGGTTCTAAATATTCTTAAGTGCTTTTCTAGATAGAACTTGGTTTTAATTAATTCTCAGAAAGTAGTTAATAATTTTAGGGAGTGACGCCACTGTCGGTAGTAGCCGTCTGCGGTCCATTATCTGTGGGAAATAATATTATAAAGGTTTTTAGTAAAATAAAGTTTAAATAGACAAATTGAAATATTTATTCAACATAGTCACAATCAGTGCAGAAAACATTTGACATAGGATCACGACCATAATGGCGGGACCCATGCTTTTTTAAATTTCTTGTGAAATATACAAACATTTATTTAAGAAAAAGATATTCAACAAAAAAGGTTGTAATTTTTCATGAAAGTGGTGGGATCACCATAATATAATTACATATTGTGGTGTCAACCTTAACACACAAATGCTCTCATTTTATATATAAGTATTAAATACTATCGGAATAGATTTTTTCGATTTCAGAGTTTAGGTAAGCTAAGTAATTGGAGTTAAAATTTTGACGTATTATAGTTTGGAGCTACAAAATGTTATTTTCATTAAGTGATGGTGCTCCCGATACTTTCACGACAAAATGACAATCCTACCAACTTTTCAGTTACACCAACTTTCACTAAAGTCACTTAATTCTTTATATACACAGTCTACACTCATTTTTCCGTGCGTATCCACGAACACCCGTAAAAGAAATGAATGCCAAATAGATATTATAACAAAGTTCTTCGTTCCCCGCTACTCCCCGCATACCCTCAAATATTTTTATCACAACAAAGTTTACATTGTACGTTGTTAGATTGACAGCTTACGTTTGAACTCCATAACAAACGCTTTTGATGGATTCACTTTGCTATTGTATTAACTTCATATTTATTTAACTTCACAATAAAATCCTGTCATCACAACAAAATTACTTGAATTTTTTGGCAGAGACAAATTATTTATTGTTCGTGTTACAATAAAAACTTAACATATTAACTTTGTCGCACACTTCAAGCAAATTGTCGTCTCAACCAAGTTAGTTAATATGGTTAAAATAACAATGCACATGTTATTATTATAACAGTATTTATTTTGTTAGATTGGACTTAAGTACTACATCAAAATATACTTCCTTAAAAAAACAACGTACTATTGTTAACTATAAGAACTTTTTTATGATAACAAGTTGCGCGTTGTTCTTATCACAACAAACCCAGAACAATAAAAAAGTTGATATGGAAACTAAACGAGCCTGGATGTGGTAACAGAGGTTTTAGTTTCTACAACAAGAAAATTTTAGCAAAGCTTTTATTGTGACTTTGTTAGCCATTATTTTTCTCAGTGTACGTTTGAAAATGGAACGTGCTGAGGAAATTTTTTCCTACACGTACAATACGATAAAATTAACAAAAGAGAGTGATCTGCGGCAACTTCAAAGCGCTTGCGGTACAAACCGACGTATTTTAATCTGTATTTTTTTCTCTGTGCCATACGTTATCGAGTAAAGTTGCAGCGAATCACTGTCTATGGTAAATTTAAAACGTTCCATTTTTGAAAATCAGAATGTCAAATAAGACCATAAAGTTAGTAAGTCTCTTTTCTTTCGATGTTTTTTATTTGATAAACGCTTACGTCCGTTTACTGAAGATTCTTTTAAAACAACACAATTTATTAATGATACAGGTAACTAGAAAAAATACTACTAAAAAAATACAAATTATGTTTTGTAACCAAGTCAAGTTCGTAATCTAGTTATCGAAAAGCTAAAAGGTTACCTATTATCATATCGTTCAGCACATCATGGAAACTAGGTCAATCTTGTTCACACGTATTTTTAAACAATCTGTTTTTAGCGAAAAGTCTCAAGCTCTCAAGTACACAGAGCATTGAATGAAGGTTGTCACAAAGTGGTTTAATGGTTTTTTGAAGTACCAACGCACATTTTTAAAAGAATACCTACGTTTTTATGTTTTTGAATATTATACTTACAGGGTTATTTGTTAAACACCAACAACCTCGCAGGAGAAGATTACTAATTATTATTGTTCAAGATTTTTCCGAAAACGGATAATTAAAAAAAATACTTTCTATTCAAATGGTGTTGCTTTTTTTTTAATTTATTCAGGTAAACTTTATGGTGTTAGTAATATACTCCTGCGAAGTTATTGGTCAATCAGTGTACTTACAATATCTTGATTGTTTTTATTAATTTAAATGTTTAATACCCAGATTTTTTTTATTAATTTAAATGTTTAATAAATATCTTCTAACCATTATTTTTTTTATGTATATTTTAAAAATTCGATGAGTTCGCTGTACTTTACTCAACATTCGTATATCTCAAAAAAATTACAAAAAATGATTGAACAGTCAAAAAAACCCTAGAAATATCTGATCTGCGCTAGAGTTCAAGCTCACAGTAGCGATGTCAGGGCTGTCACGAGATCTTTTGTCACTTGTTAAAGCGGCGCACGCGCTTAATGGACGAGATTGATCGTCGTGCGCGTAAACCTAAGAAGGCGCAGACAGTATGAGAGTTTAATGCGTAATTTTAAATATGAAATTTTCAAGTTTGGATGGAATGGAGTTTTTTTTAAATGTAATATAAAGGTAGGATTAGAACGTAGGCTTTTTTATCATAAAATATTAATAATAAAAAACACCACATCGTCGAAACAATTTGAATAAATCTCAGAGGAATAACGCAAACATACTAAATTGATGTCTCTAATATTATATTAATCTCATAACTTCATCGTAGTCAACTTAAAAAAATATTAATGTATTTATGGAACCAAATGATTATCTGGGAATGTCTACATTTTTGAATTCTACCGACATAAGAGTAGGAAGTGCATCGGTCACGACGTAGGTAGCGTTATGTGAATGTTTTACTTACAGCGATTAGTCATACCGTTACATCCAAGTTTCGCTTAGCTTTGTCACAGAATATGTCATTTTTATAGAATGAACATTGACCATACAAAGATATTAATTTTACAATGACGGTGATCCGCTGCAACTTCACTCGAGAATGTATGGCAAAGAGAAAATCTTACAGATACGTCATTTTGTATCGCAAGCGCTCTGAAGTTGGTGCACTTTCTTCCACTTAAAAACCTCATCTCAGTCTGGCTATCTAAAAATATTGGATATTTTTCTTAATTATCAGGAAATAAACAAGTGTAAGTAAGTGATTATCACTTATTTTAATTGTTTATTCAAATTGGTAAGCTACAGATGTGTTTCCTCAGATCCCAAGCTAAAAATCGAAGACCCAGCTGTATTCTGGAAATCAGAAACAAAAAAAGAGAGAAAAAAAATACCTTTGTTGTATACGAGCCCCCTTAAGTATTTATTTTATTCTGTTTTTTAGTAATTGTTGTTATAGCGGCAACAGAAATACATCATCTGTGAAAATTTCAACTGTCTAACTATCACGGTTTATGAGATATAGGCTGGTGACAGACGGACGGAAGGACAGCAGAGTCTTAGTGATAGGGTCCCGTTTTACACTTTGGGTACGGAACCCTAAACAAATGGATCCACTAGCATCGCGTTACTAAAAAAAATCATTTGCCTAAATTGACCGGTTGAAAAAAGCGAAAGTATAGATGAAATGACATAAAGTTTTGAGGTCCACTGAACTAAATTCTATTTGACATCATTCTGTAATGTAGGTAATTGGTGGCCACTAGAATGAAGTTGTGGTCAAAATGATGACTGTGCATTTCAGAACTATAAGTTAATGACTTGACTGTTTTCGAAATTGTGTAATATCGTGTCGTGATACACACTATGGATTATGAACGTAAAATGTATAAAAGAAAATAAGAAAAATTAGAATTTCGCCGCATCATCGCCGATATTCTTTATTTTTATTTTATCGTAATTTTTATTTAAAATGAGATAATAAAATAGTAGATTATACAACAAGTGGATAAAAAGGAAATTTAATTCGAGGTACTAAGTTGAATCCTGAAAGTAGCGAAGGATTCTATAGTAGAAACCCGAGCATAGCGAGGGATTCTAGATCCGAATCCTGAGCGGAGCGAGGGATACAAGGACCGAGTTGTTTTTTCACGAGTTGTGGACTTTACTTTTTACCATTGACTGCGAGAAACTAAATAGAAGATATATAGTTACAACATTACACGGACCAATCGCTAAGTCATCGATCACCACAGAATATATTTTAACCATGGAACTTTCTTTTTACTTTCTATGGTTAAAATGAACTCTTTGACGATCGATGACTCGGTAATTAGTCTGCTGCACCCTATAGCTCTATGGAATAGTTTTTCTTTTTTTGTATAATGCATATGATGTGCGCTTGTTCCAAATTCAAAATATTTTTATTCATTCATTGAATAAAACCGCGTATTATTCACTCTTATCGATAATTACACTCACTTTTTTTAGTAGCGATGGTAAAAAAAACAATTTAGGGCATGTTTCACAGGTTTTATAAATCGCTAAACTCCTAGTTTAATTTAAAAATGGAATGGTGTCAAATTACTTGAAAAAAAACATCCTAACCTGAAAAATAACAGAAGGCGCGCGGCTGCATGGGCATAGACTCCGGTGCCTTCCCACTAATAGAAAATCATTACATATTTTTCAGTCAGCCATCAATATTTTTTGTAGATTGTGAAATATTTTATTGTATACAAAACTCTGATTGTTGATTAGTGTTTGGAATTTGGAATTATGAGACTGGAATAGATTCGGTAAAGTTGATTTGAGAATTTTGTTGAAGTGTTGCGCACCTCTGGTGAAT
Source organism: Catoptria pinella (assembly GCA_963556745.1). Classification (NCBI taxonomy): domain Eukaryota; kingdom Metazoa; phylum Arthropoda; class Insecta; order Lepidoptera; family Crambidae; genus Catoptria; species Catoptria pinella. The sequence goes on from OY750762.1 coordinate 1,127,346, forward strand.
TTCGCTAGAAAAGTACAAAGAAGTGTGTTTAATTTTTGTAACAAAGTGTGTGGTGTCTAACAATGCAGTGCCTTCACCAAAAAGTAAAATAATTATACCAAGCTCTGGTCTGTACCAAGTTCTATGATTTACCTAAGTAGAAATAGATCGGGATGCTACTTAATCTATCAGCACGTTGTGTAGAATCCTGAGATATGTAAGTGATAATGATATTTAATTAAACAAGAGATAATATTTGAAATTATCAATTTATTAAAAGTCTTATTTGAAAATATATTACAGGTTGCGCCTTACGGGTGGGGCGAGACGCAGGCAGGAAGCTAGCAACGGTGCCGAAACTATTTAAATAACTTTAGTTATTGGTATGTGGTTTCACAGTATATTGCTTTTACTTTAACTTCAGCTAACTTACGGAGAGAATATTTGTAAACAAGCGACCTATGCTTGACCTAAATAAGTAGTGCTTATTTTCTTTGAATAGTTTACTTCCTATTGACCTATATGACCTCCGTGGTCGAGTGGCTTTGTACACCGGTTTTCAAGATGTCGCCATCTCTGAGGTCCCGGGTTCGATCCCCGGTTGGGTCAATTTAGAAAACGAACTTTTCTATATTGGCTCAGGTCTGGGTGTTTGTGATACCACCGTTGTCTCTGATTTCCATAACACAAGTGCTTCAGCTACTAATTTTGGAACCGGAGCAATTTTTTTTTTGAATCATTTATTATGTAATTTCCTTATTCTCTAGTACATATTTTTCCCCGAGCTTACTAACATATTTATTTATTTAGCTGAAGTTTTCAATAAGTAAAAATGTAAACGTTTTGACTTAATTAATTTAGGGATTAGTAGAATACCATTTTGTGCAATTTTATTGTCACCATGTAATGGCAATGTAATGTAATCACTACTGAATCGAAATTGAAGTTTGATTGGTTTTGTTAGGATCCTAATCTAAGTTTGTTTGTGTGTTTATTAAACTACGTATTAGCTTGGCTACTCAACTGATTATCATGTAATTTTGCACACACGTTGTCGGGGGTACCGATAAGGACATAGTGTCCCTTTTATCCAGAAAAAAGCTGTTCCTGAGGGATAAAAAATAGCTATCCGTAGCAAATTAAGTCGCGGGCGCCTACTTATTATTTGTAAAGTATAATTTTTTTTTGTTTCAGGTAAGTACAGCATGTCATACATTTTTACTTTGACTACCTTCCTACTTTATTTAGTTACCTACACTCGATGCCTACTTAGTTTTCAAAACTATCCACTATTACAACACTAAATGAGTTCAAAGACTAATCCATTCGCATTCCGCTCATAAGATGCGTAACGCCATAACTGGACGTGTCCACATTCTAACCAACTTGAAACATTATACAGGAGATGCGACATACGTTACTTGAACATAACTGCTTTCGTAAACCATTACATAAACCTTAGTTTTAAAGTCACATTTTAATGTATTTTCATGTAGTAACATTGCTGTTTTACGGTTATGATTCTTATCCAATACGTGAACGTTTATAGGTTAGGTGAATCTTATTATAAGATATACAGATCCCAATGGAGCCAACATAACAGGACAGCGGCGGTATCGGCTAAAAACATTGAAGTTCATGTTAACTGTGTTTTGACAGATGTATGTGATACATTGCTATTTTTCTTTGGTAAGTTTTTATTTGTGTCAAAACGAGTAGCAATGTATTACATACATCTGTCAAAACACAGTTAACATAAACTTCAGTGTTTTTAGCCGATAGAGCCCCAGGAACGGCATAAATGTCAAATGTAAATGTCAGATTGTTTTTGTCATAATAATAATTGTCATATTGAAATATAAAATAATATCATAATAATATAATATCGCTCGCACACTCACTTACACACATACACACACACACACACACACACGCACGCACACAATCAAATTTACTTTTATTTAAATCAAGGTATTAGAACCTATAGTGGCTACTCAACAAATTGTAAAGTACTCGTAAGTTAATCAAGAGCGATTCTCTCCTGACACAAGTGTTCTTACACTTAAAAGGAAGGAATCAACCTCTGTTATTGTTAACACTAAATTATTGATTAAATAAATATTTTTCATTTTAATTTTTAAAGCTTATTACCATCACATAATTTATTATTACGCTATATTAGTATTAAAATTCTTATATTCATTTCACGGCACGCTAGGCTTTTATGTGGATCTGAAAAACAGTGGTATCTGCCATTCTTCTCTTTATCCAAATAGTCCAGTTTTAATGAAGCTGTAGTCTGCGCACAATGGACCGGTCAGCCGTCCAAACAAGCGCGGGCGCAACATGGCGCGCGGATCACTTTCACCGGTTCGGACCGATTCAATGCAAATGAACGCTAAAATAATAGGAGGATTATTAGTTAATTGGTTATTGTTTTTAAGAAAGCTAACGATAAGGGAGTGTAAGGCATAAAACAATTGACTCGATAATACCTTCGAAAATGATATAGTGGGTAGCGAATCTCTAGATCTAAGTATTACTTACAGTACTGGGGCCCTACCGGCTCTTTTCGAACTTCGGCGGGTTTGCCGAGCTTCAACTTTAAACAGATAAATCGAAGTAAGGAGTTTCGTATGGTACTATTTGCCGAAGTTATTTAGAAGATATCGATGTTCTTGTGACATCATGGATTGGGATTCGCTATTTTGGCCCGATTGGGGTCCGATTTATCTGTTTTAATTTGAAGCTGGGCAGACTTTCCGAAGTTCGATGTGTTAGCCGCTACGGCCGGTCAGGTGATATATTATATCGCTATGTGCTATTTAAATAACACATTGTGATTAAAATCTTGTGTCATCTTAATGTCATCTCAAATATTATTATGTTTCGAAAGTGGAAAGTTTTGTTGACATTTCCTTCGCCATTGAAGCAAAATACTTCTTAAATTTAGGTAGGTATATGGGAATTATGAAACGCATAACAGGGGCCGTACCGGCTAACGCATCAAACTTCGGAATTCTGCCGGGCTTCAAATGAAATCAGATAAATCGAGCCCCAATCGAGCCAAAATGGCGAACCCCAATTCATGAAGTCACACGGACATCGATATCTTCTAAATAACTTCGGCGAATAGTACAATACGAAACTCCTTACTTCGATTTATCTGTTTTAAGTTGAAGCTCGGCAGACCCGCCGAAGTTCGAAAAGTTAGCCGGTAGAGCCCCAGACCAAAACTTAAAAATGGTAGTTCAAAATCTAGTCAAACTGACAAACAATGCCGATATCAATGCTAATTTATGTTAATGCAAATAAAATGGTATTAACCCGGTAACAATGCGGCTTGTATAATTTATTACTTAGATAATTAACATAATTTTTGTTATATTCGTAACTTGTTATATAATATTGACATTTCTATTATGTGTAGAAATTCAGTAGACCGCCTAAACTATTTAAAATGGTAAGTATGCAAAATTATTTGTTGTAATAGAAACCTAGACATATACTGTCTTAATCCGAATAACATCACAAGAAGAGTTAATTATGCTCAAATTGCAAATAATTTTGTTATTACTTTGTATGGGAAGCTCACTGTTCACTGGCGTCTTAACTTCATAACTTATGTGTATATCATTAAAAAATGCTCGACATTGAATAAAGTTAAGAAACTATTAAGTAAAAGTTGAAGTCATTAAATTACAAGGACAGTTGGCTATCAAATAATCAGCAGCGTGAGTCATCAATCACTTACAATGCAAACATGTATGCGAGATGAGCTTTCTAAGTGCGTACCATCATATTTTAAAAATTAAACGGTAACTAAGCACAAGCGACAGTATTGGGATCATAAAAATTAAATCACGTTCCACTGAAAGATACACTACCTATTTAATTTTGCCAGTTATTTTTATCGTTTTCCTAATAATGTATAACATTTTTTTGACCCATTGATTGGAAACATTTTGTTTGGGGAGAAAGATAATAATATCAATTTTGATTGCACTTATAAACTAGACCATTTCATATTGGGTCGAAGGCCATTCGGCTTGGAATTCGAATTCAGATTATCTCATTATTTGTTGTAAATTGATCGCTAGAAAATTGATAATTTAGACATAGTGTGCTTACTTGCATTGCTTCAGCAGTGCACATGCGGCCCCAGTGACTGACACACAATCACATATAGCACTCTCATAGCTTACTAGCATCGCTTCAGCAGTGTACAGGCAGCCTCAGTAATTGACACACAACAGGTACACTCATATTATACAATCCTCGCAAAACTAGCGTTACTACAATCTACACTAGAAAGCATGGCGATCGCTTATCCATCGTATGTATGTGAATGTAACCAAGAGATTGTGAGATGGGCACAACTCCAAATATGATGAAGACGATGGGAGAAAAGTCATGGTTAATTTGTCAGATTTTGTACATTTTTTTATTTTTTTTTATTATTTTTTATCAGGCGATACTTTTCGAAAGTCCATTGTAATTTTGATTTTATACAAAAAATGTTTTTTTTTTTTTCACATTTAAGTTCAGTTTTGCCTTAGTACTTGTAGAACATGAAATACCGAATACGGTTTTTTACAGGTAAGATTAACGGAAATAACAGCGTAGATTTATCAATTCCTTCCACCATTACCGCCAAGCAGTCTACGTAGATTATCAATATATCTAATAATTAAGTATGGAGTATTATAATAATAAACATTAAGTTTCCCCTGAGGCATTGATAGTGAGTTATGTATCTGATTAAACACCTGCCCCTACCATGAGTTGATGCAAACTTTTTACTATTGTTTTCTCTCTTTCACTCGCATTGACTGTGAGCAGTATATCCGATAGTTTACGGTAGCAAAAACAGTTTGAATTAGCTCATGGTAGAGCTATCATAATAATTGTAGCTGTTTATTAAAAAATATTATATATTTAGTCTAATCAATAAAGAAGTTATAGAGTGCTTGGCGGATACATACCCTAAGCACCATAAACAAGTTTTTGAAGAAATCCCATGTGTATCCCGCGTACTCTACTTTACCTTAAGAGCCATTCGTTGAGTGGACTATATTCCTTTTACCAGTTTCACAAAACGCTCGTCAAAATTAATCATGCCATTAAAATCGAATCTATTTGAATGAGGCTTATGTTGTATTTACACGGGTTGACTTTGGGCGACTTGCTGTTCGATTTAAGTCAATTAACGATTTTTATTAACAATCGCTTGTAAAATCTAAACGCCAACCTAATTACAATGAGGTGGCGATTCAAATTTAAAAGCTGTTGTCGATAAAAAGCGCTAGTTGATTAAAATGGCCTAGCAAATCGCCCCGTGTAAAAATACCACATTACCAAAATAAAGTTTTTACACCCTATTAATAACAAAAAGGTGCATAATAATAAGTTAGGTAGGTTACTTACGAATTGGGATTTATGGTATCATAGCTATAAGAAAGGTACAGAAGTGTAGATCACATGAATTCCTTAAAATATGTCTTGGGAAATTTCATATTGATATTTTTTGCAAATACAACATTTAGTTTAGATCAACACCTACCTACACCCGATTTCAACAAAATATATTTTGTGCTTTGTTAGGTATTTGTCATTAGTTTATAAAAATAATGAATTCATTAAAAAAAATCTCTGTTTAAAAAATATTTTGTCTTAGTTTGCCGAAGTTCGGTAGGTACTTGCTTAAACTCGCTATCTACGCTAATCACTCACGCAGTATGCGCTCACAAGCTCACAAACCATTATTATATCGGCATGTAATTGAACGCACCGTGTAATCGTGAGTTCGCATTCTTTGCCCAATTACTGGCAGTCAGCACATCTCATTTACTCAGTTACGTATTATAATGCCGCAGCGGATGTGCCCGCGCAGATGGTGTGAATTTGAAGTGCAAGTTGTTACGAAACGAGATTCGGACCGGGTATGGAGAAAGTGCAACATGCAACCGGACCGAGCGAATATTCGCTAATTTTGCTAACACTGACGCAATAGACATGTGTCGTTATTGTTGCGAACTTTCTAAGGAACTAGGTCTGTATTACACTCGACTACTCGAGCTCAAATATGGAGGTCGGAATTTTAAATTTCAAATTTGGAATGGATTTTATACTTACGCTCCCACTTGTTTTGAGAGTCATAAAAGTAAAAGTGACCGGACAATAAAGCCTTCTCAGGCTTACCTACAAGCTTTGCGGCATTACGTCAACCACCTTCACTCCTTGACATGTCCGCCGTAAAGTCGATCGATGGCCTGGTACTTTTAATTTCAGTTCGATGCTATCTTCCACTTCCAAACTCGGTGTTTTCGAATTCTTTCTTGCCATATCTGGTTTAAATTACAACAGTTGCGTCTGGTGGCCTACACTCATTAACTGTCAAGTTTAAGATGTGAAAGTTACGCAATTACTTGTTCCGACCATTTCGAACGTACACAAATAAAAGATTTTAAGTGTTGTTGTTACAATAAAGGAGGTTTATTTACAGAAACTTACATTAACAACAATATAATACATATTACTCTAGGGTGCGATCACATGATTTTTTAACATTAATGGGATGAGATGACTAAATTCGAGATTCGTTTAATGATGAGGGGAGCCGTAGGATGATGAGGGAGATGGGACTCCGTAGGAACCGGATGGCACACCTATCGTCGTGTAGGCGATGGAGGGAGCGGAGTAGGAGAGAGAAGCACCACCAGAGAATCCACCGTGACCACCGCTGGAGAAACCTCCGTGGCCACCGCTGGAGTATCCTCCGAGACCGCCGCCGGAGTAACCTCCGAGACCGCCGCCGGAGTATCCTCCGTGACCGCCGCTTGAGTATCCACCAGAGGAGTATCCACCGGAGTAACCACCAGCGTATCCGCCAGCGTAACCTTCCTCAGCCTGGTGGTACTGAGCGACTTGGATGCCTTGCTGGATGTGGTCGAGTTCAATGCCGACAATCCTGTCTTGAGGAACGCCGTACACGGGAGCAGGGGGACCGTAGTGAGAAGACACGCCGTGTCCGTGACCACCGTGACCACCGGATGTAGCCTGTTGGTAAGCCTGGTTCTGGATTTCGTCCTTAAGGATGATGTGCCTGATCTTTTCCAGAAGGTGGGGGTCGACGCTGTAACCTTCGGAGGTCTGGTGGCCTACTGGGACGCGGGTGTAGTGGCCTCCGTGGCTGAGGCCGCCACCGCCGCCGCCGGAGCTGTGGCCTCCACCGACCACGATCAACGAGGATGAGGGGGCGGAGTAACTGTAACCCACCGGGGGCTCGGCGAGAGCGCACCCGACCAACGCCAACGCGATCTGTGGAAAAACGACAAAATTTAAACAGAACCGTCAAAAACATACGTCGTTGTTTTTTAAAATTTTAATTAATGATCGCTTATTTGTAGTAATTGTGTGTCAAACTGGAACAAATAGTCTACCAGAGATTGTAAAATAACCACTTAAAAGGAAGCAGAGCACACATTATCTCCGTATAAGTCGATTTAGATGCGTAATCTGTTGAATATGTATCACACGCATTCCGTCTACACGTAACGAATGCAATAGTTAAATTCAAATGTGATCCTTTTACGCGATATGGAACGGATGTGTCACTTTTGCATATTAGTTAAACTATTAATTTTGAGACAGATTATGTTAATAATTTTGCACTATTCCCGGCTCAATTAGTTAATGTCGCTCCGATCACTGAACCGTCAGTCCTGAAATATCACGGGTTCGTCACTATGTTAAATATATGCACTTGGGACACAACACTGCACTCCAAAAATTCGGCGGGTTTGAAAAATTGACTTACAATGCTCCACTTGGCCATTTTGGGATGTGATCAGCACAATAGTCTGAGGAGGTATGATGCTGGGTCGAGCGGTCAGACGCTTTTATACGGGGGAATCTACCATCTACTTTTACTTTGGACCATCCGCGTTTTGCGAGGACGAACACGGGTTACAAATTGACTTTTTTTTCATATGACCTTTTTATTTTTTTCTTGTTACGCTTTAGTTTTAGCGCGGGTTAATTTTTGAATGATCATCGATTACATATTTTTTTCTAACTGCACTGAATTCAAATATATTAAAATGTATGTTTATACACTTCTAATTCGATTGTAAAATGATGACTATTTAACACATATGAAATTAAAATATTTTTTGTTATTTTTTTGGTTTTTTTTTGGTAATTCGTGATATGACATTTTAATACTAAAACCTGTCACTCAAACTTTTACCGAGTGTCATTTCATTAAACGTATGCTGAATTAAAACAAACTTATAGTAAACTTTGGAAAGCAATTCCCAACCAATTGCGCAAAAGATCATCAATAACTTTTAATAGTTAGTTCGACTGATATGATCTATGATTTGCAATGGCGCTTCCTGTTGTCAGAATAGTAATAAATAGACGTTTTCAAGTATATTTCAGATATTTCATTAGTCTGAAATATTAGAGGCAATTTTTGGCCGCGAGACAATCTCCAAAAATCCAAAAATATTTTTATATCTAAGAATATTGCTCCATTCTTTTTTCAAACTTAACCACAATGCATTTAAGAGACAACAATAGATATTAAATTACTTAGGTGAGTCGATTTGAAAATAAAGATGTACAATTTTCCATCACTATAATCTGGGAAAAAAACAGTAATTTACCATTATTGAATTAATTAAAGTCTAGACAGTAGAATTGTATTCATAAAACACGTGGGCGTGTTATGTAACTACCAAACTAATTTAATAACTAATTCAAATGGTTTATGAATAGTCAAAGAAGACAATACAATTAACATGTCCGATATAATAGAATCATTATTCCACATTCCTAGATCTAGATTTGATTTAGGTAACAGTAAAAAAGTGTTACATAATTATTTAATATGACGACCTCCGGCGTTGAGTGGCTCGAACACTGGTTTTCAAGGTGTAGCCATCTCTGAGGTCCCGGGTTTGATCCCCGGCTGGGTCAATTTAGAAAACGAACTTTTCTGTATTAGCTCAGGTCTGGGTGTTTGTAGTTCCACCGTTGCCTCTGATTTCCATAACACAGGTGCTTTAGCTACTCACCTTGGAATCGGAGCAATGTATGTGATGTTGTCAAATATTTATTTATTTTAATTAGATCAATAAAAAATGTCTTCATCTTTATTATTATGATAAGACGGTTGTGACTTTTTTTTAAAGGTGCCAAGGTCTCAAAATATGTGCTTACAATAAGTCACTTAAATCATTAGTCTTAAAATGTTTTCAATGTTATACAATGGCATATGACATTTTTAAAAATAGTTTTTAAGTTTTGTCGTTATTGAGTTTGTTCTCAATGTCAATAACTTATTCTTAAAATTAAGCAAGGAAAACAAGATAAGAAATACATCTGTTTATTTTAGTCTGCATTTGATGCAGCGACAAAAATTAAGGTAATTTTGTCTCATACATACTTATTTAGTTGTTTTGCATTGTTGGTGCATTTGTTGATTTCTAACTCCCGTACTTACAAACATTACTATGAGGTCTCACAGAAACAAACGAACCAATCACAGAGTTGTATTTCAACGCAGTGCGTTCGCGTCGTCAATAGTTGTTTTGTTTTAATTTCGGCAATGTTTCTGTGTAAACAAAATAGGTAAATCATTAGATCCAGCAGTTTGTGTTTTGATAGGTATGATAATCAGCATATTTAGTAAAAAAAGCTAGCTTATTATTTTTCACATTATTAAAGGAAAAATAGAATATTTCACAACATTAATATTCATCAACGCCCGAGCGGACGCAGGCGGCCGGATAACAATGGAATATCTATTGTGTCTCATTCTCCGGGCGTTAAAGGGTTAAATCATTTTTTTTTTATTTTCGAGATTCGTTTCTGTAACAACAATTTAATAATCTTTGGCAAATAAAAGTAAAAGTAAGAACCTGATCGAGTTGAAACCAAGTGAAATGCAGATTTAATTGCTATAAGTATTTAAAATAACAACTTAAAAGTTCCAGTCGTTTTTCACATTGATTAAGTCATCGGAATTACATAAAGGTCATCTCTTCTCATGTCATTACAATCATTTGTTTGTGTGTATTGATAGCTTGCAAAAAAATGCATTAACTTAATGAGAGAGTCGTTCGGGATGACACCTCGTCTTGTCAAGACGCGTTTTTGACCGTATAGGTCTTATGAAATGACCCAGCCCTGACGTTCAGATGGATTTCGATAAATAAACATAATAATGTTGTCTCTACAAAGATTAATAAACTTAACAGACCCGATATTTAAAAATAAAACACAAATAAACAAATAAGTTGTCTTTTGGGATAGTAAAGTTTCGTGAATGCATTTCGAATTTTGAATTTTCAAACATTACACTAAAGGCGGTAACTGTAACTTCGAAAATGCCTGGATTCAAGATAATCGTAATTTTTTCGAAGCCAATTCAGTTAAATAGTTAAAGGGAATCACAATAATAATTATCTGAAACACCAATTATGATGAACAAAAAAATTCAACATTTTTCGTTTCATAATTTATTTAACAAGAGCCGTAATACTAAAACCCATTCTCTTAAAAAACAAATCAACGATGACCACGAGGTCTTTTCAACCTCCCGATAAGGTATTTGAACCCAATTCCGAGTGGTATTCAGCAATTAGTTTCAATGGGGCTACCAGCTCAAAAATGTCGTCTTTGCTTTAAAAATAACGAATTTAAGGCCTGTCATTATCTGAATTGTAGTGACTTTTAATTATTTGTTTAAATGGCGCAGGCTCATTTAATTGTATTTTATAATTGTCTTTCATTATTGTTCAACAATTGTTACTTATATGTCCATAATATTTGATAGCTTAAATAGCTATAATTATAATAAAATATAAAATTAATTAAATTGGATCAATGGTGAGTTCAATGACAAACAACTTCAAATCGACTATGATATCACACCGATATAAACTTATAATGGATTACGTAATTTTATATTTTATTCAATAACATAATATGATTATTTTGTAAACTACACTCGAGAGCAATAAAATCAACTCGGCTCTGTTTCTTTCTTTCAATATACTATTGTGTCTCATTTTCAGGGCGTTGAAGGGTTAAAATTAGTACCATTTTAAAGCTCGTTAATTGATCTTTGAAATGTATTAATTTCATTTAATTATCTTAACTAGTTCAATGTCAGAAAGAACTTAAACGCTGAGTCGATTTCTTTGCTTTCAAGTGTAGTTGATAAAAGCAATGTCGGAGAAAAACCTTGTGTTTCAGACTTCCGAAGTTTTTTTAAGCAAATTATTATTTAACTCGCATGTTGACCCTTAAAAGTAGTACACCTGTCCATAAAAGTTAAGATATTATGACCTTTCAATTACAGAGCATTATTGATTGAAATTTCTTTTGAAGACTGCTCATAAGAATTCCTTTTTAAACCAGTCTTTTACAGACGTATAAATTTTTAGAGATCCGTAAATTTTTCAATGTTCAGTAAATTATTTTTATGATTAATATTCAGTTAATTATTTCTTTTAAAGGTTATTTATCGATAAGTTTTTTTTATAGCTTTCTTATTTATTAACCTAAATCATGTATTTTTTTTATATAAATCGCTGTTGTTTTTTTGACAGACAAGTCTAATCCTGGTATGGGGCGTGTATTTCACTCACCTTGAGGAGCTCGGTGGCGCAGTGGTTTTATGCTTGGCCCTGAGATTGCGGAGGTCAAGCAACATTCGCAAGGGTCGGTGATGGGTGACCGAAAATCTTTAGCTCCTTTGTGTTATGGAAGGCATGTTAAGCCGTTGGTCCAGGCTGTATTTGCAGTCGTTAACACCAACCAATCCGCATTGGGAGTATGTAGTGCGTTATGGCCCACCCTCCTTATTCAACCATAAGCAAGGCCTGTTCGGATCCATGAGAAATCCGAATCCGAAAATCCTTTTTTTTTTGTTACTTTATACATCGTAAAAGTTTGTTCAGTTTGATGGTCCCTAAATACCATATTCGGCATTAGGGGTATGTTTGTAACATGTTGTATATTTATATTTCTTCTTTTGTGGTTTTTTTGCTTGAAAAGAATTTGTCTGTACCTTAGTATTATAATTATTTAAATATAATATTATTTCACGATTTGAAAATTGTTTGGAATGTATTTTATAGAATTATTGTTTTTTGTTTCGTCCGTTGTCGTCACCAATTAGGCTACTCCAAAATACCAGCGTTGCACTAGCATGCTCCGATATTGTATTTTTTTATTCCCTTTTTTTTTTTATTATTATTTTACTACTATTAAGGTTAATATGTTGAGGCCAAAAAATTTCTTTTATTTCTTCGATAAGTCGATGAACTTACAAGCACCGCGGAGCCAACTCGTACTTCACCATTATTAAGTATTACTAATAAGCTCGATATGAAAGTGTTATGCCTCGTTGACTTTCAATGGAAATATTAGATTTGTATTTCTAAACAAGACCTTGTGTTATTAAAAACTGACAGATTGTATCTTTTAAGATTAACATTCACTTTGTGGTCTGAAAGTACAGACCAATTGAGATTTCAGGTTAAGCACTAATTTGGTCAAGGATATTTCACATTAGATATGGTTAATTGAAGAGATAATTTTACCTCAAAGTCCTCCAACAAATGGTTGAGTACCATGTTTAGACAGTGAGATGTAAAGACAATTTTAAATGAGTAAGGTATAATTTACTTAAATTTTAATTCTGTTTCTTCTATTTTTTTCATTTCACAATACAAATGCTATTCTTATCATAAGGTCGGTGAACAGTACCCGTAGCACAAACACCGATCGAGAAAAAAACGCGCTTAAAAAAATTAAGTAATTTTGTATGAGCAATTATTACAGCGCCATCTACCGCCGAAAAACAAATTTCTCAGATAATCACTTTATCGAGTTCTTTTACACGCGTTTTCTTATCTCAGTAGATTTTTGTTCTAGGTACTGAGCAATGGGTTTAACATTGTCCAATATAATCGTTTAATAGTGATGGTCGCGGGACACAGCTGGATGCAGGCAGTACAGGACGAATTATAGTGGAAATCTTTGGGGGAGGCCTGTGGCCAGCTGTTGGCATCAATGTGCCTGATATTATGGACAAATAGTGTACATACTTCCATATGACTTAGACAACAGTAAAATAAATATTTTGAACTGTCTGTTGGTTTGCGTGTGTTGCTAGAACTTTGAAGAGCAGGGAACTGGTTCTAGTCAAACCCTAGAAATATATTTGGTACAAAGCTTGATATTAAAAACATCGTTCGGTTGTAAATGCACCGGTCAAAGGTGTGGGGTTTAATACACATCTTAGTGATATAAAATCAAGGTCAAAAGACTAGTGTCAAATAGTGACAATCGTGACAAATAGTGTCACTAGACGTAACACTATTTGTCACGTTGCCATACAGTCAAAATTAATGTCACATAATCATCAAGAGGTCTTTCAGCACTTATTATGCCACAGAGTACACAAAAGCTTTTGCACATTCATTTGAGTGCATTCATCGTAAGTTTGAAGATTCAAGTGTGCTAGCCGTGACCTAGGCGCCTATTTGCACCATGGTCACCGGGTCGCTGACATTTACCACTTTATGTTTATTTGATTTGCTGTTTCACGTAATAAACACTTGGATTGCTAACAAAACACGACCTCTGATATTGATCGTTTGACATTTAACTGCAGTCTGATATTGTTATTTGAAGACATGTAGACTTGTAGAGCTGGAGATATCTACTTGTATTATTATATTATCTAATATTTAGTAATACGGGGCGGAGAAAGCCTAGGTTAACAATATTATTTTTGTCAGCCAGATCGAAAACGGGTGGGGCTAGGTCAGGAAATTCCTAAATGGGCGGGCATTATGAGGACTGATAATCATCATCATCATATCAGCCGCACGAAACCAACTGCTGGGTATAGGCCTCCCCCAAGGATCTTCACAACGATCGGTTCTGTGCTGCCTGCACCCAGCGGCTTCCCAAAACCTTCATCAGATCGTTGGTCCGCCTTGTCAGAGGCCTACCCACGGAGCGTCGTCCAGACCCACAGAACCTTTCCGCCCCAAGGGACATTTGTTTTTCTCGCTGCGTCCCGCCCTACGGACTGATAATAACATACTATTATTATTTTCAACGCTGATGACAGCTCATTAGCTATAGTGAAAAACATAGGATGTAAGAATCGTAACACTTCTAATAGGAGAAATGCGTGTCCGGCATGACCTTGGCGTAGCTTACGTAAAAATTGATACCTTTATGAATATCATGATGCGCCCCTGAGAGCTCAATGATTATTTTTGGTTTGAGGCGTCCAGTCAGCATCTTTATTGATAAAAAAACCGGCCAAGTGCGTGTCGGGTTACGCGCAGTATAGGGTTTCATAGTAACCCTATACTTTACCATGGCCTTAACGACCTATTCTACACTATGTGCTTAGCCCCACACTATGTAAATGAGAAAAATTGTTTAATCCCCACTTTACATGAGGAGAGGAACACTAAAAAATTTTTTTTCAAGATTTTATCTACCACTTTTTTTGTCGTGTTAAATATACACATTCATGCTAAATTGCAGCTTTCTAATACTAACAGCTTCTGAGCAATGCCGCGGACGGACAAACAGATACAAACAACATGGCGAAACTATAAGAGTTCCTTGTTGATTTGCCTACGGAATCCTAAAAAGGGTTACATTTAACTAGTGAAGTCGCTAAATGAGATCGATTAAAAACTTTTATTCCAAGAATCTGTCAATAATATGTCAAGTGTAATTCTGAAATAAGTAAACAACATGGATGTGCAAAATAAAACATTATTAGCCATTCAAAATCAGCGTCATAATGGTAATGACTATCACTCTCACGCTTGACGAAACCGTGAAAATTAGTCAACTTAGTGAAATGAGCAACATTATGGGGCATTTACACGGGCTGATTTTCGGGGATTTGATTTAACAAGTGATTGTCGATAAAAACCCTATTCGACTCAAGTCGCCTAGCAAGTCGCGCGAAAATTGACTCGTGTAAATGCCCCCTAATTTTTTAATCCACACGTGATACTTGGCTAAAAATGTAAGAAACAGTTTAAAATTAAAATAAATACAATAGTTTTTATCTCAAAAAACCAACAAAGTCAGCGTGTTAAAGCGAATTGAATTTACAAACGCTTTTTTATAAATCAAGGAAATGCATCTTAAATAATATAGATTGCTTAGTCTAAGCAAGAATTTTAATTGAAAACGAATATCATAATTGATATTTTTCAGAATTATGAAAAAGCTACTCGCCAGATCTCTTTAATTTTTTTATGGGACCACACATGAACTATGTTCTTTCAAATAAAAAATAATAATTGGAATCGGTTAACAACTGGTGAAGTTATGTTAAAACTTACAAAAAAAAAATATACCGTCGACTTGATAACCTCCTCCTTTTTTTGAAGTCGGTTAAAAATAAGGCCACACCTTACTTTCGATACATTTGAGACTAATGCCGGTCACAGACGATGTCAGACGTATGTAATGCCCGCCACAGACGGTGTCAGGCGTTGCTCATCGCAAACAGAGAAAGGCATCGATGCTTAATATTTTTCAAGTTTCCATTCCAAGATTTTATTTGTTATACGTCACGGCTTTTATTGTCTTGTCATTCGATAATGGTAACGAAAATAGCAGTATTTTCAGGATTTCCTGAATACTACTAAACCTTACTACTAAACTTGAGATTAAACCTGATGTATTTAATAACGTTTGAATCATTTCAATCGGTTCAACCGTCTTCGAGTAATCTGGGAACAAAAAACATACGCGACGAATAGATAACCTACTCCTTTTAAATTTTTGAAGTCGGTTAAAAACAAAAATATTTTTAAAACATTCACGAAGTTTAATACTTACAGCAGACATTGACATCATTTGTTTAATTTTTACATTTCTTTCTTACCTTTTTGTGCGATCTTGGTAAATTTTGCAATTTATTTCACCATTGTTGTAGTCCATAAAATATAAAAAGATTCAAGAAGTAACTTTTTCAGAGAAATGAATTACAAAATTTACAAAATTTAGTGGCGCTAAAGCTATTCTACTCGCATTATCAATTTCAATAAATCTCTCCAGTCTCTTTCCATCACAATTTTTAAAGCTGTTTGCAATTGTTCGTTTATTGTTTTCCTTCTATCTATTGAGGAAAAAACAATATCCGACAATGGAAACACGCTAAACCAAATGGCATCCGTCCAAGAGTGAGATAAGCGGCGACCTGCGCGGGCGCATCCGCTCACCGATCTCTGTTATGTAAAACTGCTCGTTTGATAGTCCGCATTGCGTTAATTAATTTATTTTATTATTCCATTATGGATGAGGAAAATAGCAAATCAATTTAATTGTTTTAATGGTTTGACAAATATTAATACTAATTTAATGACCAAATTGGTAGAACGATAAGGATTGTATCGGTCACAGGTTTGATCCTTCCTACTTGGAGGGAAAGTTTTATTTCTTTAGACATATTCTATATCCACGCTTATATTATTATTATTATTGTCAAAGAATTTTTGAGAGTTGTCTCAATGACTGAGAGTCATGAGATGAGATGAGACATGAGATTCAAAGTCAAGGTGAAAAATATCTTTATTCGAATAAACTTAGTAATTAAGCACTTATGAATTGTCTATATTTTCCTACCACCCTTTCCAGACTTTTTTATTCATAAAGTAGAGTAGGTTAAAGCGTAAAATAATAATTGCTTGCTGTTTTTCTTTTCATGTACACTTAAGAACATCCAACTAAGTATTTAAAAAACTTTCCGACTAGTTTTAAGCGGCAAAGGGTTATATAAGACAATTATCGTACTTTATAATACCGCATTAGATAAAATGATGTTAAAAAGAACAAAAGTAGTGGTTAATTTTATTTATCTACACCGATGCTTTAAATCCTCTGTAAAAGGTTCTGAAACAGTTAGCCTATAACAACCAGTTTCATAATAACCATAATATCCGAACGAGTCAAGGCTGGTCGCGCCCCCCGCGCCCACGCCCGCGAGTGTCATTATGAAATTCAGTTCATAATAACATTATAACACTCGTTTGGATGATAAAATGACGGAGGCGCCCGCCGCGAGCGAGGGCGAGGGCGAGGGGAGTGCGACTCGCACGGATATTACGGCTACCATGACACTTGTTGTTTTAATGTTGGCTATAAGCTACTGTTTAGTTTAGAGGATTCATATCATGGGTGTTGATAAAGTCTTGTATGCAACTGTACATAATTAGGTATTAAAACACTCTTATGATACTATTATCACACATTCGTGTTTAATTACCCCTCATTATGCTGCAGTTGCATAAATAACTATAAATGCACAACGTTCATAATTATTGCGTTGTCCGCTTCATTAATAACCATAACTACACAAATGACAAGTGCTGCGAAGTGTTGCATTGACAATACAACATTAAATTCAATATTGATTATCTTTTATGTCCAAAATTTATTGCTCATTCGTTATCCGTAAAAAATCTACTGCCGAACCAAGTGGGTGCGTCAGCGTATTGTGTTCTATGGACCATGGACCATTATTTGTAGATAAAGATAGCAGCCTTAGGCACTTAGGCCTTACGCCTTATTCATAATGATGTGTCAGAAGTTTCAATTATATTATGAACAATATAAGAATATGACACTCACATTACAGTGTAAAGTCTATGTATTTTAAACAGAAGCGCCGCTCTCTAGCCGTATTCGGAAACACTAGCGCTAGTAGCAGCTGCTTGGGAGATGGGAACTTCTACAGTATTGACTATAGCCTGGTTTGTTTTGAGAATTCCTGTGCGTAATATCTATGTGTGCGTGCATGGAAAACGCGATTCGTTATGAGGACCATACCGACTATTTATATTTTTTGCTTACACAGTGGACCAAGGTTAATAAAATCTCAAATCTCATGTAACGACTACTCAAAAATGTAGCGTGGTAAGTCAAACTTGGTAGGTAAGATACTGACTAGCTATTGACACCAAGAGAAAGAAACTAAGAGATTACATTACTGTAGTCCACGATCCGGCGAACGAATTTATAACAGATGTTTTATCTCACGAAGGCGGGTCAGCTATGAATGTTGTTAGGCGTGCACATGCACATTGTTTTAGTGTGCGTCTGCACTCTCGCGTATTACGCACACTAAAGTAATGTGCATGTGCACGCCTTACAACATTCATAGCTGACCCGCCTTCGTAAGATAAAACAACTGTACCATACGGAGAAATTTTTGTCGTGAGGTCGGACGTTCACATTCTTAACTTTATTTCTGTAGTTTATTACTTTTTTCTTACTTACCAATAAAACACCTCACCGCGGGCAAAATGCTTAAAAGTGTAAATGTCTGTCATAGACTTCGTATACAAACTTATTTTCTAGCCAAATAGGTTTTATGTCGACCGAGGTGTAATAAAAATCGAAAGTGTAAAGACCACCCATCGCAACCGTTGCGCAACAGGCCCTTAGTCATAACTTCAAATCTATAAAGAGTGACCCCATTGTCCAGTTCCATATCGCCATTAAGTGCCATTAGGTTCAATACTTACGGCACCGTGGTCAAGACGCGGTGTACCTTTCTTTCACAGTATTCGTGCGGTGACTTTTTTTTAATATTTGACAACATATCGTGCATTGCTCCGATTCCAAAGTAAGTAGCTAAAGCACTTGTGTTATGGAAATCGGAGACAACGATGGTATCACAAACACCCAGACCTGAGCCAATATAGAAAAGTTCGTTTTCTAAATTGACCCAATCGGGGATCGAACCCGGGACCTCAGAGATGCCGACACCTTGAAAACCGGTGTACAAAGCCACTCGACCAAGGAGGTTGTCATTTTTATTATTTCCTATTGCTAAAATGTCGAACGACGTGTGATAAAAATCGAAAGTCTTAGACCACCCATCTCAACAGTTGCTCAATATAGTCCTTAATCATAACATCCAATTTATACTGACCCCATTGTCCGGCCCCAAATCGCCATTAGGTACATACTTACGATATCACTGCACCATCAATGAGCCGTACTGATTCGATGTTACGTGCGTATCACCATCAAGTGGTTGTACTACTTATTGCAAAGCAGCATAATGAATGTACAGTCGCAGGTTCAAAAGGGCGATGCTGTTTTTCAGGAACTCAGATCCTATCTACATTGTTTTGTACATTTTGTATCACATCCTCTTTAAATTGTAATAAAATGAGATTTTGTTCGAGCTAGAAGCTTTTAAAAATTCTATAAGCTATGATTGTATTACAGACATTAATTTTGTTTCTTAAGAAACGCCCTGATTAGAACTAAACTTTTCCATTTTTTCCAAAAATATTCTAAATAAGCAAGTTTTGTTGTTGTGGTATAAGCCTTCTAGAAATGACTTGTCAATTATTTTTTAAGTACTTATATTTGTATATGTACAACCTGTCAATAAAATAAATCATTAAAAATAAAACATTCATTAAGAAAGTATATCTTATCTACCTTTTGGTTTTCTGAAAGAAATACTTTCGAATCTGCTACGGTTAAAAATGCAACTCGAATTCATCAACTAATGATGACTAGAAGGTCATATAGAACATGTGTTACATAAACGGTAATAAGCGAGAAGTACATTGCTTAATGATCGTCAGATTTAAGCACCTTCACCGGACTAAGTTATTAACACTTTAGAGTGCCACTTTTCGTAATGAGTGCTAGAAATATATTTTTGGGGCCATACCTATAGCCGAATACTTAAAAGCTTCTTAGCTAAAATATTTGGCTGAGATCTCCTTAATTTTAAGGATCAATCTGACAAATTATTAGACTATTTTGTAGTCCACGTTATCAAAAACAGAATGTGGAATGTAAATCACTTAAAATAAAAACGTTGTTTTATGTAAGTAGAATAAGAATAGTAGAAAAAAAGGTTTTTTTGTTACAAAATAATACATTACATTTAAACTTAAAAACAAAAAACCGAAGTACCAAATAGGGCACTGCTCAGTATACGCCGTACATGACAAATAGTTCTTTTGTAATGGTGACCACTGTACCGATTTTCTGCAGATGGCTGAGAGGGTAAGGCACTAGGCATTTTAACTAATAAAATTTTCAAAAAATAAAAATCATGAAAAAAAAAACATTTTTAGGTCATTAAGAAAAACGAGTTTATATTTTCACACATTTAAAACTAGTTGTATTAATCTAATAGATGTCGCCACGAGGTTCTCAAAAGCAGTACTAAGAGTGCTGTTTGGTATGTATACTTTTATTCATATATATTCGAGGCTAGATGGCGCTTCTAATTTTAAACATATTTCGAAATGACTTAAATTTCGAAAAACTATCTTGACAAAAAAAAAAATATAATTATCGAACCTACTCATAAAATTTCACGAGAATCTGTTGAAAAAAGTGACCTGTAGAGGAGAACAGACGGACAGCCGGACAGACATCGAAAGCATTGTTGCCCAAGCTGAAGCAGAGACGCTTCGTGATAGCGCGATCAACTAGCATAAACGTAAAGCGAACAAAACGACAAATGATGACACGTAATATGCGTCATTTTCCAACACGCTCACGCTAAGACTTTCAGTAGGACACATTTTTTGTAATGTAATGTACACACGACGGCACCTCAGACTATACATGTTGATCTTGAGACCGCCTTTATGCCCTACGTAATAAAAGCTGTTTTCGCAGTTTAACTGTCTAACCTGACGTGATGTCGTGAGTACCAAAGAACCAGTTTCACAAAAACAAGCACTTTCAAATGAATACTTATTCCGTTAATCTGTCGTATTATAGCACCTAAAAGTTAAAATTGCTAATAAAGTGTACAAAGGTGAAATTAAATGCACAAGCGCGCAATTATGATTATGTCACTGTTCTTTTCAACTTCATATTACTCTTAGTGCAGCTCAAATGCTACTTACGCCATTAGTAATGAATTAGTGTAACAATACTGACGTAGTCGCTTTTTATTGACATGTGGCCATATCGTAATTTTATTGCTCTAGATTGTAAAACGTGATGAGCAATCCTTTTTCGGTGATATTGCACATACATAATATTAAGTATTGCATTTAATTTAAAAGTTTATATTTCATTAATATGACGACCTTAATTATTTACTTATCACGACGACATTAATTGACGATCTCAGTGGTCGAGTGGTTTGCACGCCCGTTTTCATGGTGTCGCCATCTCTGAGGTCCCGGGTTCGATACCTAGGTCAATTTAAAAAAACTTTTCTAAATTGTCTCAGATCTGGGTGTCTGTTACCACCGTTGTGTCTGATTTCCATAACACAAGTGCTTTAATTACTTTGGAATCGGAGCAATGTATGTGTGGGTGTCTATTATTTATTTATTAATTTAATATATTTCTCATTCACTTCTAAATAAAAGTCCTTAAGAGAAATATAGTGCCTTTGTTCCTAGTAAAATGGAAATACAGTTACAAAATTATTCAAGGAGAGTTCAACCAACATAAACAAATCAAAGCAAGACCGTCACAAATCAAAAATGTCTACATTATGCACGGATAATTAGCAGTATGAACAAGCGTTTCTAATACTACCTAGTTCAATAATAATGGCATAACTTATGTAATCGATGCATCGATGGATTCAATAGTGTCGTAATACTGCATAAGTGGGATTAACCAAGCCCTTTCGTTAATGTAACAGGGACCCTTTATAGCTACGAACAAAGTTGTTTGTATTGCTTTTGAATTTCAGTTTATCTTAACGGTAACCTGGATGTTACAGTAAGTAATTATAGTATACAGTGCTGCATGTTACATGTAAGTAATTATAGAATACAGTGCTGCCATACATACAGATTTATATGTATTGATACAACGACTTTCATTAAAATATACAGATCGATATGAACTAGCTTTTCATACAAATTTTAAACTTATACAGATTTTCCTTATCTTAATCTTGTATGAATTTTGTAAAAATACAGATTTTTTATTTTATAATTGCTATGGAAATACATATTATTTAAGGTCATGATACAGATTTACATTATAAACATCTGGCAGTACTGGATAACCTACATTAGCCCAATCTGTATCGCATTCTACTGTAGCTCTAACTCTTTTTATCGCCTAGAAACATCGTTTGCCAGAATGAGTAAACAACTCGGACGTTTCCACGCGCTTAAGCATCGAGATGGTCCGGAGGGGATGACGCGGCCATCGACGAACGTTTTTGTCGTCCTTTATGAGGGAGACCTACATATTCAGTCTGGTTCCAGTCCACTCGATCAGTCTGTATAGACTTTGATTTTTTCAAACTGATGATCCAAAATTTGTACCAGACTGATGGAATGGACTGATGCCAAACTGAACATGTAACTTACTATATGACTAGCCCCCGCGACTTCGTCTGCGTGGACATTCGGAAAAATTCGAAGAAGTATCCTATGTTTTATTCCAGACCATAAATGTATCTGTGTGCCAAATTACAATTAAGAAGGGAGTAAATTAGTCCAAACATAAAATGCTACTATTTTAATTAAAAATAGACACGAAGATTCGAAAGTTAGTGAAGGAGCAGTCAATTAAAGTTTAATAGGTAGGTGTAAAAACAAACATAATGAATTTATGCAAGATAAGTAGGTAATAGTATAATAAATCCACTTAAAGCACTTCCTATTATAATGTTTTTTATCGTAATATTTAGCCAATATAAGTAAATGTCTCGAAAATTAATATTATACATTATGAAGACTGCCTTTTAAATTATTTCTGAAACAAAATATGTATCATTGAGTATTCAGATTACTTTATATTGTTGGTGAAATCAAAATTATATTTAACAGACAAGAAAATATACAAATTATAAAAAAAAAATATCGGGCATATTTATATAGCATTATGAATACTAAAAGCTCGAATTTATAAATTAAAAAAACTAAATTTCAGACAGGTTCGTTTTTTGGGCATGTGTAGGTATTGCAGAATCGGTTGACTTTCGCAATTTTTTTATTTGTAAGGCACTTCTCGTCGCATCTTTTATAAACTCCACTAATAAAGTTGTTTATTTATTTAAACCTAACAACAGTTACGTAATTTGATCTTATTCAATGTGGTATGCAAATGTTTTGGTTATTTGAATTTCTTGAACACTTTTATAGATACAATTACCGTTTGATCAAAAAATTACTTTTATGCCCATATAATAAATGATCGAAGTCATGTTATTACACTTCATAATTAGAACTTTTAAAATAGTCGAATTTTTTCATAATATCATTGAGTCTCTGCGTCAGAACCACTGGCTACGTTTCATGAGTTTAAATGCAGTCTGCAGAAAACTCTTTTTTTATATTTAAATTTGTATTTTAGACATTTTCCAAAAACAAACATTAATGCTTGCTAAGCCCTTTTACATCACATTCTTGTTCCTAAAACTATGCTACGGTTATAATTTTTTAAACATCAAGATTAGTATGCTGTGTCATAAATCAATCTACAGCAAGAACTTAATAATCATATTCTGAGTCTTCTTAAATTCTTGCTCTACTGACGGCGACCAAAGTATATTCTGAAACTCTTTCTTTAAATTAATACAATGCGATTAAACATTAGGCATAGACAGTGATTCACTGCAACTTCACTCGAGAATATATGGCAAAGAGAAAAATTTAAAGATTAAAATACATTGTTTCGTAGCGCAAGCGCACTGAAGTTGCCGCTGGTCACTGTCTATTGTCAATTAAATCGCATTGTACCTTTTCATATGTCTAACCATCTACATAGATGTAGATATATGTATACGTAGATTCTACAAGGTTTTTGAATACCGGACGAGTCAATTAGGAAATACTTTTTTCTTTTTTGTTTCGAGGAACTCTTTGGCTTCTTGTCGCGTTATTGAAACAATAATTGTATTTTTATCATTATTACTAGGGATGTTAAGGTTATAAAATTTCGGATCTGGATACTGATACAGATATAGAAATAATATTATACCGGTTTCGGATACGATTACTGAGGTGAAATTATTTCAGATTATCCGTTAGTTTCGGTTACGCATATTAGATTAAAAAAAGTATAAAACAAAAAGGTAATCATTTAACTTTAATTTGGCAGCGACGGCTCGGCCAGACATAATAGTCTGTCAACATTGTAAAGTAAAGTAAAGTAGGCATTTATTCGGCGTTTTACATATGTTCACAAACAGTTACAGTTCCACTGTTTCATTTAGACTTCACATTTATCCGAAACTATCCGAAACTTTTTTATCGGATTCGGTTATGGATACAATTTTATATTTTATTTCTGATATGCGATAGTTTCTGTTACGTTTACGGAGCTCCTTAACATCCTTGATTTTTACCTCCCACACAAATCTAGGGAGAGAGGCAAGCGAATTAATAATAGCTTATCAATATGATGATCTTATTGCGTAAGACTAGCTGAAATACTCAAGATCGATCATTTACGAGTACATTTGGCGTTAGAAAAGTTACGAAAATGAATGCCATCTATCAAAAATTTACATTCTCTAATGTACATTATTTGTATGTGTGTTTTATGCTATGTGATAAAATCGTCTGTCCGTCTGTCTGGCGAAATACGTCGCTTAACCAGTCCACTCACTCCGCCAGATCGGTTGTACGATAACACACTAGACTGTGGCTTATCAAATATCTTTGTATTAAGTAAGGTGCTTAAATTGTTGGGTGGGTATTGTTATAGCTTTTCAAATAAATATATGTTTTAATAATTTAAAAAAATGATTTGTTGAATGTTAACGATGTTACTGTATCTCAAATAAAAACACTATGAATATAAAATATATATATATAATACCAAATAATATACTAGAAAAAATACGACTCGCACCAGATCATGCTCTCGGACGGGAATCGAACCCGCGACCCTTGGTTATCCGGTCCAACGCTCTGACCGCCGAGCGTTGGACCGGATATCCGATTCCCGTCCGAGAGCATGATCTGGTGCGAGTCGTATTTTTTCTAGTATATTATTTGGTATTATACAAGGTGTTACATTGTAAGTAGTGTGACGCGGCCATGTTTTTTCTTACAATACTCCTTGGACGCGATGATGCTAAAAACGCACACCAACTCAAAAAGTTGGTCTGTTTGGTTTAGTACGTCAAAAGCGCAACACACTTGACAGGCATATAAATAATAGTGTTAAGTTTGTTGTATAAGATATTTATCGGAAAGTTTCGATTGAAATAAACGCCAGGATTCTACACGAATCGTCATGTGGTTTAAGACGAGTGAAGATTAATCAGCCATTGAGT
This sequence comes from Catoptria pinella, assembly GCA_963556745.1. NCBI lineage: Eukaryota > Metazoa > Arthropoda > Insecta > Lepidoptera > Crambidae > Catoptria > Catoptria pinella. Next base: position 1,152,643 of record OY750762.1, read on the forward strand.
CAGTTAAAACATTTTATTATTTTACAATTAAAGATTGTTTTTTTTTTATTTAGACAAGTCAAATAAACCAAATCACGTATTTTTGCAGCATCACTATAACAACCAACTCATAAACTTAAATTAACGACTTACACACTTTGTTTAATGGTAATTTCACAATACATCTGATGAAGACATCAGACATACGCAGAGCAGTAAACGCGACTCTTGCGCAACTCTCTGTCACACATATACGTGTGCAGATAACTGGATCATTTACAAGTTATGTAAGTTAGATTATAATATTAAAGTCGTTAAGTGACGTCCAAGTCACAAGCAAAGGTAATTAGGTACTTAAAATCTAGTCTGTCTCTCAGAAATAGATATTGATCAAGACATACAAAATCTCATAAAAAACATCTTCGACCATAGAGAAGAAAATCAAAATTATAAAAATAAAAATTGATTCTCAATCCTTTGTAAATAAACGTTTTAAAAGCTATAGAGACAAAATTGTAATTTAGTGAAAGTAGTTTAAAACCTTTTCGTGTTTAAAATAAAGTCTGTGTTATTTTATTACGTATTCAAAAAAAAATACGTAGTTAATTGATAAAAACAAATGAAATTGAGATGTTATTTACAGAAGTAAGATTTTTTATGATATGAGTACATCATTTTAGATAAATAGGAGTAACGAATATGATTCTGTCATTTGTATCGCTTTCACAGCAATGTTTATAGTATTTATGGTATGTACTTTGCACAAAATAATATTTTGAAGGTATACTCATCATTAGTTTTATATCGCTTGAGCCTCTTGCTTGGGCCATAATTAATGAGACAAGCAGGGTTTTTAGTATGTGAGGCGGTGGTTTGTGCCATTGGCCCCCATCCGATTGTGGGTTTATGTGTCCATGGTGTTATAGGATAATTTTATGGGGTCTATATGTTTAAGTGTGCATTGTTACTTAACCATGCTCTGAAGGTTAACTTGGCGAATAATTAAAGATGGCGTAAAAATGCGGTTAGAAAATTTTCGAGATTAAGTGCTTATTGCATGTTTTACAAAGCGTGGTTTAGATGTTTACCATGGATTGTTTAAACAGTTTTCGATGTTTATAATACTATAAAATAAAGGGTCCGCTATTAAGTAGCAGATTTTTGCTTCACATTCAAATTAATGTTTTAGGAGTGTTTTGTTTCTTGGTTTGGTTTTTTTTAATTCACAATGTTACGGGTAAGCGCTTGGCCTTCACCTCACCTGATGTTAAGTGACGATAAGGCCGAAAGTGGAAGCGCACTACACCCAGAATCCTCACCACTGAGGAACTGGCTATCTTACCTCTAACTGCCAGACAACAATTTTTAAATTGTTGTTATGGCGTCAGACTTTGGTAAGATGGTGGTAGCTAGCCAGGCGGACTTGAAATAAGCCCTACCACCAACCAAACCGAGTACAAATGTACCCCCCTCCTTGGAATCGAACCAGGGATCCCTGCGTCTTACACGGGTGGGCAAACCACTAGACCACAGAGGCGGTTAAATTGAAAATTAAATGCAATTGCCGTGGTCATAGGCTGACGCGTGACCATGGCCTACGTAACTTGTTTGAAACTTCGGGAGCTAAAGGTAGATGTGTAAATACCTATCATTGTAAGATTATAATAACTTATGGTATTGGTATTGGTATTGGATGTGGGCACTTTTCTCCGCATTTAGACCAATTTGGCCCGTTATGCGTGAAACCTCATAGCATCGGTATGGCTAATCGAGCCATCCCAGTTCCTTCCAGAAGCGCAGAAGCCTCCTGGGGCGTTCACAGGCTTCTGGGAGCGACCTCACCTCTGTGAGGATTTCTGCCCGTTGTGTGGCCAGCCCCACGCACTCCAGGATCACGTGGGCGGCTATTTCCTATGCTTCCAGGCATCCCCTTTTTTTATGCTGAGGAAAAACGCATTTACGCGCTTCCCTCCCCGCAGGTGATCGGGGGCATAAATGACTGTCTGTCACATTCATGATGAATAGTTGTCGGTTTAAACCTAAGTGACATACAATAACTTATGTCAATGCAACGCAAAAGTGTAGAACTTTATAATTTGAACTTAGTACTTATACAATACCATGAAAATAAATAAAACATTTTGTATTTTTTTGTTTTCGTGCTCAAGTGATACATCAAATTGTGCTCTCAGTTTATCCTCTATCGATAATAACAAAGATATCAAACTATGAAAACAATCATTGCATAAGCCAACTTTCGATCTCAAACCATAATGATTCCGTAGAATCGGCAAATTACGATATTGCTATGTGAAATTAACATACTTTTCCTATTTATGGGGTATTTGACTACAAAATTACCATAAAGGTATATTTTATTGTTTCTTCGTCTATTTATGCATTAAAAAGTAATAAAAAGTTAATTTGAATAATGACACAGACCAAAGTATTAAATTTCTCAGCATATTTTTTTAACATTAAAATGCAATTAACGACAATAAAAATGTTTATGCTAAAATTATACGTAAATTAGCAATCAATTAATTAATAAAAAAATAAAATTAAAGAAATAAAACAAACACTTTGCAACACAAACAGTATAAATGGAATAGAGAACAGTCTAAGTACACTCTGTACAATAAATATAAGAGTAGATACTTATTAGTCCAAATTTTAAAAGCCCAAATTATTTATGAAATAATTTGAGTTGTACCAACAACTCAAATTATTTCACGAAATCGCCAATCAGCGAAATGATTTTAAGATAAAACCCCAGTAATAATGACCATCAGTTTTGAAATTGTATCAAACGGAATATACCGAAAGTTTCGCAAACAATAAGAAAAAAATATTTAACAGTCTACTTGGTACGGTCGGTTACAGAAATAGCTATACTTTTTAGAACTATGTCGCTCCAATTATTACTTGTATAAATTATGATTGTAACTTACTGAATAAGTGTTATAATTAGTTTGACAAGGTACTAAAAAGGCCGTTTACTTCAGACGGCTGCATGAAGGCCAAGATGCTATTGTTTGAACATTCTTATAATCATGTATTTGCGTAACTCTATTTTATAAATTCAATGACAATTTATGGAGTATTATGTAAAAAAGATGACCATAATTATTATTGGACAGATAAAATCTCTATAGGGTTTTATAAAATTAACCTTTAGTCCAATTTGTTATTAATCTGTAAACCTGATTTTAATTGAGAAATAGGCTATTTTAAATAAACTGGCCTTCAAAACTTAGTACTTTTAAACTTGCAATTTCTTTTAAACAATAGAAGTTAGAGTTATGAGATAAAAAAAGTTTTTTTTAAGAAGTATTTGATTGAATCAGGCGTCACTTGGCGGAAGTCCCAAACCATTGTGAAAAGAGAAATATATGTAGCTTACTCCCACAAAAAAGGTGCATCCTGCATATATTTTTTTTTGCGGGAGTAAACTACATATCTTCTCTTTTCACATTTTTTTAAAAAGGTTATCAATAGTGATGTTATTATTTAAAAAAATACACAAGATATATTTCGAAAATATATCTTGTATATTTTAAAAGATATTACAATTTTTAAAGTGTGGTACTAAGTTTTGAAGGCCAGTGTAATTAAGAAATGGTTTAAGTGGATTCTAGAAAATAGTTTAAATCAAGTCAAAACCATAAAATGTAGACATCATGGTCATTACTCCAACGAAATATTATACTCGTACATTAATTTAAGCTTTTTTATTTTAAAATAACTTGAGTAATTCGCTTAACTATGATTTTCAATTAAATAACGTACATGAAACATGTTTCTGTTACTTTAATAAGGCCATAATGAGGGCATTGCAAAAATTAATCACACACAATAAATTCAAATAGTTGATTAAACACACATTAACACATGTCGAGCGCACGCCGGTTTCATAAAATTAATTTATTTGTATTGCTATGAAATAATTATCAGAAAAAGCCCGTTATAAATGTGAAGAGTGACAATTATTTATTTGAGTGGATAAAGCATTAAGCACACTGTTCATGGAAAAACAAAATGATAACATAACAATTTTTTTTAAATTTGAGATATTAGAACACCACCTTATTATGGTGAAGAATATGTCCTAAGTTTCTTATCTGTCTTTATTGGTGATTACAATAATGTAAATAGCTAAGTACGTTAGTGCTTTCAAAATGAAGGAGAACATTTTTTTTATACTACCTGCTCGTCAATGGCATATTATGTGTCATGCAAACCTTTCCTAAAGTAAGTCATTTTTCCCATGGGAATAATGTGATGTGAATTTGGAATGCAACCCATTTAGTCGTGCTTGATCGAGGTTAGTTTTAAAAATGTTAAGGTGCAATGAGTTAGGCTGTATGTTGACGACCTCCGTGGTCGAGTGGCTTTGTACACCGGTTTTCAAGGTGTCGCCATCTCTGAGGTCTCGGGTTCTATCCCCGGCTGGGTCAATTTAGAAAACGAACTTTTCTATATTGGCTCAGGTCTGGGTGTTTGTGATACCACCGTTGTCCCTGATTTCCATAACACAAGTGCTTTAGCTGCTTACTTTGGAATCGGAGCAATCTATGTGATGTTGTCAAATATTTATTATTATTTATTATTTTTAAAATAATGAGATTTTATTCTGAGTTAGGCTGCATGTTATCATTTTCTTTGCACTGCCTATACAAGTTAGAAATAAAGAAAAACGTTAACATTTTATGAAATTCATTTTCACCCGCGCATTAAGAAGGATTTATTCGAATGTCGAACTGACCACTACAAAAATGATGCCAAAAAAAACACTTAAGTACTTTCTTTATAACAGTCATTGGTTTCAGTTGCCTCGCAGAAAGTATAAAAAGTAGAATATGCATCGCGGGCTTAAATGTGTATTTGTGTCGGGCGATCTTGAACACAATATAACGCCCGGTACATAATACACTACTTTAAGCCCTTATTGCATAATCTACTATTAAGGCCCCTATAGACCTCAAGTGGCGCCCTCATTTTAATTAAATTTATTGCTCGCTAAGTACATAACGTATCAAAAATTCATATGTACAGATTGAAGCTAAGGTTCTATAGTTTATTTACGAACAATAACCTCAGTAAAATTTTGTTCGTTGTAGTAGTAGTTCGCAAAAGTACTAAAAGTGGCCACCAAACTCTCGCTCGCAGCAAAAAACGATTTTGCTGCGAGCGTGAGTGAATTTTGTTTCGAGAAAAGTGCCCTTTTCATGCGGGAGAGGTGCAAAAATTTTTTTACAATACAAAAACAATTTTTTTTACTCCTTCAGATTTAAAATTATCTAGTAAAAAGTAAACAAGTTTAATTAGAAATTAAACATGGTATATTGCTGTTTTACAAGCCTCTTATCTATTCGTTTATTAATCCAAAACAACCAAAATGCAAATAAAAACAAAATATATAATTTAAAATAATGAACTCAAAAGGAATCCGTTGTCTTAGACAGGTGGGTACTTCAAAAGCCGCTCCGATTCAAATGATGATTACAATAACATTATATGTTAAAGACAAAACATTATGCCAACAAAAGAACCAGCAGAGTATACAATACCTACAAAGTGAAATAATAATTATGAGATGTACCGGAGGCTACGGCTAGCCCCGCGGAGCCTTTGTATGAAGATCTGCTTTTTTATTCAATTAGACGGCATACATATCTGTGCGTTTGGCTTCGTGTGCATTTGCCTTTTTTTAAGATGCTTCTTTTTATTGAATTCGTTAACGTTGTACAGATGTAGCTTGTGGTAGCTTTAATATCATTTAAATTATAATTTTCTCACCATAAAAGTAATTATATTAATTTTGTGAGAAGTAACGCCAAATTTTTTTGATGCAAAGATAAATAAAGAGTAAGTATAAATATGGAAATTAGAAACAAAGACTAAACAGCTCAATTTGACTATTCTTACTAATATTATAAATGTGAAAGTTCGTGTGTTTGTTTGTAACGCCTTCACGTCTTAATTACTGAACCGATCATCATGAAATTTTGCATACACGTTGTCAGGGTACAGATAAGGACATGTAACTTTCATCCCGAAAAAATAATTGTTCCCGAGGGATAGCAAAAAATATTTCCACGCAGACGAAGTCGCGGGCGGTCTTAGAAGCCAACTTGTCAATTATAAACATTTTTGACAGATATTTTTTTCTCACTATCTGTCAGACTCTGTTTCGAGACAATGTTAATTGACTAGTGCAAACGCGTGGTTAGAAGAGCAACGTTTTCTTAAATTTTTCGATTTTTCTTAAATAGTCCTGGGAATAAAAATCCATACCTAATAATCATTAACTACATAAATCTATACGGAACAAAAATCCAATAATATAATTGCCAGTTTATATATTTCTTATAATAAAAATTACTAACCAACAGACAGTAGGACTTTCTTCTACATAAATAATATCCATGTCTGAATGCTGGATAGGTTTTGCAATGATACGGGCATTCCTTTGAAAAGTAATACAAATTTAATTATATCGTTTTAGATTGTTCTTACGTCCATTGTTCAGAAGCAATGCTTATTGTTTCTCATTACAGGAAAAAATAAAAGGAAACTTTCAATGTATGTTAGTTTTAAAGATATTTCTCTTACCGAAATGATACATGATACATGATGTTTTAATAAGCTCGGCGTTGTTTTTTTAAACTCTTTCTTTGTTTATTATCAATAACTATGACAACACAAAAGAAATGTAACATAAATCTGTAACCATTAGTAATTAGTGGATAATGAAGTTGGTTGTGCAATAATATGTCACCTGTAACGCACAATTGTATGACTAAAACACATTGTATAACTGTTTTTTGTCCCCAATAAAATAAAATAAAAATATATTGTGGGTCCAAACACGTGGGTCGAAATTGGAATAATAATGATGTTTTCTGAATTTTACCCATCATAAGTAGTAAAAATACCTTTAGAATGTTTGTATATCACATATGGCCACCTCACCTTGCCACGACTAAACTTGAACTAAATAAAGAAAAAACGCCGAAGGTTTTACCTCGTATTAATTAATTAATATCAGATTTAAAGGCGGTTAAATTAAAGGCCAAAAACCTTATCCGCGTAAGGTTAAAGCACAAATGATTGTACTGACATCTCATTAGCTTAGCGCGGAACGATCCGCCCAAGGCACTATTGTTGCGGCGCGAGGCGGAAGCGGACAGCGATTTTGAATACTTGGTAAGTATAAGGTAGCATAGTTAGGTAAGGTAGAATGGGAGAGTATTGAGCAGCCAAAAGAGCATATTATCTGGGGCAACCGATTTGACGCCGTCCTAGATATCGCTGGAGAGATAAAGTCACCAAGGATCTAAAAACCTAAATGTATGGTCTTAACTGGACTAACAAGACGTGCTCAGGTGTGAAAAGGCGTACTCAGATGTCGGAGGCCAAGATCTACTTTTGGTAGCTAGTAAATAAGCCAGCGAAGTAAGTAAGTTAGTTTAAGGAAGAAAAAAAGAAGATATTTAGTCTACGGTTATTATTAAAATGATCTGTCAAGTAAGTTGATTAAAACTTGTAAAAAATAGATACAACGTACGCTTTGTTAATATTTCAATTCGAAAATTGTAAATCTCAAAAGTGAATTGTAGCTAAAACTCTCCGAATAGGTAATAATAACTATTACCGTAATAGTTATAATTGTATGACAATTGGTTTTGAATTCAATTATTTTTCATGATTTTGATCCGCATTATTGATTTTAATCTTGCTATAATAGGGTAGATACTTAGTATTCTCGAATGATACGAAATTTTGCCCTAATGATTTTAAGGAGTTACTTTCTTTAGTAATGTTTTTCAGCAATTCCTGAACAAAAAATGCGACAAATGATAGAGTTTGAAAAGCAGTAATTGAAAACACATTTCATGTTACTTTATAATTTACTTGTGGCCGCCCGCGACTTCGTCCGCGTGGACCCATGGGAACCTTTGACCAGGATAAAAGTAGCCTATTATGTTAATCCAGGTCCTAATCTGTCTACCAACCTCCGTCCAGCCATTAAGGCGTGAAGAGGTAACAAACAACACACACAAATTTTCACATTTATAATATTAGTAGGATTGTGGTTAACTTTCCACTATCGCCTATAACTTGGAGCACAGAAAAAGGTGGAACACACACATATCTGTATTTTTGCCGATCAAAGGAGCATTGCGGGTGACGTGCTTTTGAGCCGGTAATCAAATTAGCTGCGCTTCCTTTTCCAAGCAAAAATGTGTCTATCAGCCGATACTCCTACTCTGCGTACGAGTTGTTAGGATAAATGCAAACTTGTTGTACAGAATAACTAAAATAAAAAGGAGTGTTGATTTAATTTAAAATAAAACAATTTTTACGGATTACAGCGCTTATATTCAAAATTCAAAACTCATTTATTCAGTCTAGGCTGTTACAAGCACTTGCGAATGTCAAATAAGCTACGCCATCGGTCGCAAACCCTAAGCGGGAGACCTTGTAACGAGAAGAACCGGCAAGAAACTCGTCAAGGGCTGCTTTTTTCGCCCTGTATATTTTGATATATTGGTATTAATTCAAATGTTAAATTTTATTGTGCCACTTTTCGGCGTTATTAATATACATATTCATGCCAAATTACATCTTTCTAGTACTGAGGGCCTCTGAGCTAAGCCGCAGAAGGTCAGACAGACAGACAGACAAACGGACATGGCGATACTTTAAAGGTTGTTGGTTGTTGTTGTCCTTGTTGGCTTAACTACGTAACCCCTTAAAGTTTTATGAATTCGGGTGGAGTTCTAAAACTACGATTGAAGTTTAAATTAAAAAATATCTCTTCTTCCTTTGATATGCGTAAGTACTTACTAAGTAGTTAGTGATTATGCAGATTTTAAAATATTATTTCTTGTCTTGCAGAGCCGTTTATTTTCGTCAATCGAAAACTATCACTCTGACTATTTCAATAGCATCGACTTTTTAACGACATGAGCAATAATTAGCCGTCAGTTTTCGTTTGTGAAATATTTAAACATCATTGTTACTTCCACAAACAATTGATTTAAATAATTGTCAAACTTAATTTAAATAATTTGTCTATTAAAATACAGAGACATATTTTTCTTGGCTCGTACTCATCCATAAATTCTAACCCTAAGATGCTACACCCTAAATTCTGCAGTTTGCTGATTTAATGACGTCACAGGGCGTCCTCTATCGAATGTCAACTCGTATCATTTTATAGACTCCATCGAAAAAGGTTGTAACCCTACAACTCAAGCAACATAAAATCATTTTTAGGCCTCTGATAATAAGGTGTGAAATTGTTTGAATGTTTTTATGAGTTAGGGCTGTCTAAAAGTCTCCCACAACACATAGGTTAGATATTTGAGTCACGAATCCATTTTATGACTAATTCCATAACTTGGTATGTGAATTCGGGATCAGGTATGAGTGTTTACTCCGTCGTATCCAGCGGGATCTCTAGATAGGCCTAAGGGTGTGATTTAATAGTTCGATTCGATTATGCGATCGGTGCAATATCTGTAGAGTGGCGAGTTTAGGGTCATTTTACTCTATAAATAAATATTGAAATACGCATAAATTGTTTTTATAAGTATAAGTAAGCAAAAAACTTGTGATAGGTATGGAATTCAGTAACATCGGTAGTTATATTAATCTATTATATTTAATTTCATAGTTGTACTTGTATGTGTGTTTTTAATGTACTTTTGGTAGGCTCTAATTCTAGCATTTGCTTTTTATGCGCTTGAACGTTAAAATTAATTTAATTAAAAAAATATCGATATGTAAACAATAAAATCACAAAACTGTACAACATGAAAGTTTATATATATTTTAATTTTTAAGTAAAATATAGTAAAAAGTATGTTGTAGTTTGTATGTACAAAAAAAAGTTTATTTTAGCTTATTTAAACTTTATTGCAAAAAATTACAGCAAACGGCGGACTTAATGCCATAAGGCATTCTTTAACAGTCAACCGGTAAGGGTGTTAGAACTTACATGTGTCGGCAATAAAGCAGAAGTCTATAATAATATTTAAATATGCAAATACATTACTTATTTTTTAACCTTTCATTTAGTTAAAATCCATCTAAGAAAACTAAAATTTGATACCGAGCTTTCAACTCACACAGATTCCGAAATAACGGAACGGAAGGCGTGACTTTCGGACAGACAGACAAAAGCTATAAAAATGACGTGATTGTCTAGCTAGTAGAAAGTTGTATCACTAATTTGATTATTTTTTATATTGCTTCGAACTCCGCTGCACTTTGTACGTACCTACACTTTAAAAGTAAATGGTTTATATTATGTCATAAAACGTTTTTTAAAGTTTGATAACCAATTTTAGATATTGTCAAAAAGTTTGTTTTTAACCACATAATTATGATAAGACTATAAAACTAAGGTTATTAATAGTAGTAATAGACAATTATTAAATAATGTATTGATAATAGTTATGTAGAGTATAGTAGAAAACACATTTCTAACCGACTTCAAAAAAAGGAAGTTATCAAGTCGACGGTATTTTTTTTATTTGTTTTTATTCAAATTCAATAAATAAGTTGTCTAGTAATATTATTAGGTCTAGGATCAAGTTTTACTGGTATGAGAGGTGGCACCTAAATTCCCTTATATTTTATGGTAAGTCTATTGGGATGATAATTCGCAGGAGTACTGGGAAGATACTACGTGGTAAGACTATTGGGAAACTTGGTTAAATTCGTTCACAATGGAACTCAGGTTAGTGGTTGAATGATTCTTTCGATTTTAGTAATCGCCGTGATTCCTAGAGGAAAGCATATTATTGTTATTTTTATACTAATAACATTTTACAAGCATACCCAAAGGATCAACTAGTGTAGCAGTTACGTGTGATCTCCACATTCTTTATTGCCGCGGATCTGATAGTTATTGTACAAACGGTCCGGATATGAACTTTCACCGCAAGATGCGCAAGAGTGGATTCTGGTGCTAGTTATCTGTCTCTCACTTACAGTTACCTTTAGGCATTTTTAAAATGGGGTAACTTGATGCCTGTGAAGGAATTAAGTAAAAGTCAATTATAAATTGAGTATTAATTGAAAGAATGAATTTTTTTTTTATTTGCATAAAAATCAAGCATGATAACGCTGATATTATTTATCAACATGAACAGTAGTCACAAAAGACGAATACCTATGTACCTAGTATATTATTTTTACAGGTGAAAGCATAATAAAATTATCATGTGAAAACCTATTTTAATTTTAAAAATAACACTAGGTATTACATAGTGTAATTATTTCAAAGCCGCATGTTCTAAACTAAGTAGCTCTTCTATTTTTGCTATTACGTCTCTGCAGTGAGTTAACTTTAACCTTTCGCCGTTAACCGCCCAGTTACTTTCATCGCACAGTCACTGGGCAATCACCACGGGAGGTTTTTTTTTACGGTTACACTAAGTAAAAGTACGTAGTTCTAGTCACTCTACAAGAGTACAATGTTGAAGGATATTGCTCTGCTATTTAATAAGTAAAACCCTATTAGATCTGTAATAACGATGATATTTTCTTTAACAATGGTGTTATGGTCAACTAAGTAGGTAGATAAGTAGCTGATCACTATAGTTCTAACACCAATTATAGCACTTGTTAAATTGCAACCCTACGCCCTTACTAATAAAGATTGAATAGCAGATGTATAGTTACACAGGGTTTTGTCCCTTTCTTTTTAATGTCAAACTTACATAGTTTGACAGAGAGTCACCATTGTGTAACTATGCATTTGCTATACAATCTTTATTAGTAAGGGGGCTTATATTTAAATAGATTCATTGGTACGACATGGTACATACCTCAATTGTCATGGTACATACCTTTGAAGTAGTTAGTACTATATTCTTCTAAGTCTCTTATACCTAATATCGACCGATTTCTGGTACACACGACGGCACCTCAGACTATACATGTTGACCTTGAGACCGCCTTTATGCCCTACGTAATAAAAGCTGTTTTCGTAGTTTAACTGTATAACCTGACGTGCTGTCGTGTGTACTTACATAAAGTTTATTTTTAATATAATGGAAAAACGTAAACAAAGCGTTTCTTGCATTTTTTCGAACCTACTTATTACCTTCTTTTAATATAAATATAAGTCGATATAGCTTGATCTAAAAGTACTCTATTCATTCAATATAGGGATGTCAATTTCTGCCACGTCCTATTTTAATAGACTGCCTGAAGGACTAACATTTTTTAAAAATAAATAAAAGCAAAAATCTGTTCCCATTGACGGGCCAATCGAGGTGACAAGTGGATTGCATAAATAAATATTTTTTTGGTAGCCGCCATTTTTAAATTGTGATTGACGTAACTGAATGCTATTTTGAAAAATGGTAAATACGAAGGCTCTGAGTTATTGATTGGTGATATCTACGGGATTCTGTTTTAGTTGTTAACTTGCTTTGTATCAATTAAAATTTGAAAAAAAAAACAAATTTAAATTAAATTGAAAATGATTTTGATCTTGATGATAATTGGCTATTATACCTTGTTCTTAACTTAAGTAAGTTCACAAAATCTACTCTTTAACTATCTTTTTATAATATGATTAATTATCGCATAGCTTTAATTGTCGCTTCGCCAGAAATTTGAGGTATAGTACATTTTTATTGATTTCTGGAATACTGAATCATTTATTAAAAAACTACTCGGTTATTGTGTTACATCAATAAAAAAGCAATCCTTTTTGCATAAAAAATCATAATCAATGTCGTTGAAAATTACGAAATCTGACGATTGAAAGTTTATTTTTATAAGTTTTTATGGTGTTATTCAGGATTTTTTTACAGAGTTACCAAACCATTTTTTCAATATTATGTTCGGTTATTGTGTTTATTTGTTTCTTTTTCAGTCTACAGTATTTTTGTAAAGTAGAATTCTACGTCAATTCTTCACATTGGAAGCTCAAAAATCAATATTTTCATCAGATCGTCGATCGGCCTCGCCTTAAGCTACATTCACTCTAAGTTATCTATCGCTGGTACAAAAAGAAAATACTTTGTTCTATACCTAGGTTATCTTTTTTCTCTTGATAGTATCAGCTTTTCTAAGAGTTCAACATAATTTATGTTTACTAGGTATAACACGTATACAAGTGACATAATGATAAATATATTATGCTTACCAAAAATAATACACAAATGTTTACTCTGGTTCTTAATTAAGTTTAATTAACACGGACAAAGCCTAAACTTTCTGAATACTCCGTTTATTAAAAGGTAAAGAGGTGAAATCATCCATCTGCAAAGCTTAATCTGAGCCCAACCCCCTTATTAGACAAAAATACTTCTCAGCATGTTCGGGCATGTCCAGCCAGGGGTGTTTAATTATCGGTCACTAAATTAAGCTCGGACCGTTCCTGCTGGCTTGCACTTACGAGACGTGTTGTACGGGAAAACGCCACCACTGCAACATTCTGAATCGATTAAGAAGGCATGGAAGGTTTTAGTGTGGAGTGTTTTAGGATTCAGCTCTTTTGTTCTATTGTATGTAGTGTATGGTTGGCAATTAAAATAACATGTTTAATTCGACAAATTCGATGAAAAACAGAAAACTATAAAAAATATTAAGCAGTTATTGGCATGAAGCAAGTATCTTCACTAACCTGTCCGTTAATCAAATCTGGAACTAGACACAGTATAGTGAATTAGGTGAAAATATGTGAAACAAAGTTTTAGGTATACTTACTTAACAGAAAAAAACTGTATCATTCTAACCAGAACTCGAACATCTTGGTGTTCACTTACATGAAAATAACTTGAAATAACTTATACGCCACCAGTCACACCGCCACAGCATTATGTGACATTGCCAAAACTTTTCCTATACACACTCTAAAATCATTGCTCCATCTGGCTTCTTGAGGGATTCTTGTCAATCGCTGTCTTCACTCTTAAAAGCAAGTACCTCATAATTATCTTATCGTAATAATGTTACTTTTCTTTCTACATATGATTTCAATATTTGATAACTTAAGAGTAACATTATTCCATAGGCGCGCACCTAACTGCATTAGGTCGGTCGGTTAGCTCAGCTGCGGGCCGCAGATTAAATAACGTGGGTGTGCCCTGGCGTTACGTCGGACGGCCATGCCAGGAATACTCATTTTAATTGGCATTTAAGACTTATTTCGTGGTGTAGTCTTAAATAGCTTTTGGATTTAGTGATAGATATACTAGAACAATTTTTTTTTAAATAAACACCTTGTTTAAAATGTTTTTATTATTTCAAGACGCCCGAGTCTGATTTGTGTACTCAGGGGGCTAATTGTCTAATTTCAAAATCTATCGCAATCGCTTTCATTTGACAGATGGATGTGACACATTGCTGCATTTCTTTGGTAAGTTTTTATTTATGCCAAAAAGAAGCATCAATGTGTTACATCTTGAAAGCGATTGCGATAGATTTTGAAATTAGACAATAGAAAGGCAGGTTTCAGTAGTCCTGTTTTTTTGTGATGACCATCAACCATTTTTAATGTCCCCACAGTAGTGCGGGCACAGGCCTTCCTTATGGGTGGATAATGAGGATTGGCCATAACCCACCACGCGGGCCCAATGCGGATTGGTGGGTGAGTGACTAAAAATGCAGACAGGACCAACGACTTAACGTGCCTTCCGAAGCACAGAGGAGCTCGAGATAATAAATTTTTGGTCACCCATCCCATGACTGACCCTTGCGAAGTTGCTTAACCTCCGCAATCGCCGGGCCAGGTGCTAAACCACTGCGCCATCGAACTCCTCAATCAAATGTGATACAATTACAAAATACAAGGACAATAATTAAGATCATTCTCCTGTGTTAAAAAAGGAACTGATCCGAACTGGTTAAAACCCAAACTGTATATACTTAATAAGAGTAGGTATTAATATTTTGTATGTAATCAAATAATAGTATTTATCTGTACTTCACAACCTAATTACGTTATCACTTAACTGTAATTGTTTATTTTAACAACTTTCCCACTAATAACGTTGTCTACAAATTACATTGTGAGATTGTCATTAAAGACATTTTCTTAAACAATAGAGCAGTTATTTAATAGCAATTTGTGTGATAATTTTTTTTCTCATCATATTCGTCATGTCATATCTTCTATTGTTGAAAATATAATTTGCTATACCACAAGTATGTACTACAGTGAGTATTATTATAGATATGTATGTATAAAAGAATTATAGATTCTATAACTTTTAAAATAAGGTTGAAAAGACAATGTAACTTAAAGGCCCAATTTTTTTAAGTATGGTACAGGATATACAGTAAGTAAACTTGTTTAAAACTTGTTAAAAGTAAAGATTTGATCATTAGGGTTGACTTTTATTATGGCATAAAAAATCTATACTGGTGAAAAAAGTTATTGATACACTGAAGCCAGAAAAAATATGCGATTCTTTCTGGCTTTAGTGCATCATAACCTTTTTCTAATGATTAATACTTGGAAACATGTTTTATTCCTGTACCATACTTTTAAAAAAATAGGCTTATATAATGCATTATACCTTATTTTAAAAGTTATAGGAATCTATAATTCTTTTATACATACATATACAAGGTGTTACAAAAATACGCCTAATGCCGAATATAGTACATAGGGACCATTAAACTGAACAACTTTTACTATGGGACCAACTCTGAAATCGCGAAAAAAAATCAGCTGTTTCATACAAATATTGAAATCGAAAATATCAAAATGTATGAAACAGTTTTATTTTTTTCCCGATTTCAGAGTTGGCCCCATAGTAAAAGTTGTTCAGTTTGATGGTCCCTATATACCATATTCGGCATTAGGGGTATTTTTGTAACACCTTGTATAGCCAGACGAATCAAATTGTTACTTTTTGAAAGGTGCAATCCCCCTCTTATACTTTCCTTCTATAATTTAAATCTTGTTGTTTAACCTATAGAGTTGAAATTTCAATGCTAAGCTATTCAATAAGTACTGTATTTTGGACTTGTAAATTATAGACCGTTTCGATGATATTATTTCATAATTCGATCTAGTATCGAGATCAATGCATATCCATTGATGTAACTCAATTTTATTGTTTCTCTGACTGTTCTAGTTGCGTTACACTGTCTGTCATTTTAAAGACCTTCAATTGTTTTGCTCTTTTTTCACCAATTGATTTTTAGGTGATGAAACATTTGTAGGTATTATCTCTATGACTATTATGTTTTTTTTGTTTAACGTGCAACGTATTTTTTTACGTTGTGTCCACATCATTTGTGTAGGTATTTGGTTATTATGATTCGTCGTCTTCTTCAGTATATTTTATTATATCAGGTGTCTAGCACCCATATTAAAAGCTTTGCTTAGTTTGGGGCTAGATGGCGCTGTGTGAAATTGTCCAAGCTTTATTTATTATGGCATACTAATGATTTTTAAAGAGAATATTTACTTATAGTTATAAGACAATAATTGGATTTATTTTTGTGTCAATAATTGGATTAATTTTTTTTGAGGAGCTTTTTGAAGTGGTTTATTGTTTTTGGCAGTATTTGTCGATGGTTACTTAAATAAACATATATATTTCCTTCTATAGCCACCTTAACTAACGTTTTGTTTTGATTAGCATTCCCGGGGCCGTTAGCTGAAACAGTTCGGCGCATATAAAATAAATTTGCGAGCATACCGACGTAAGTCTCTGTTTGTGATGTTATGCTGATAACGCTCGAAATAGGTTTTCGATCGCCTAAATACTTGCTTCTATTAAGGGCTCAGGATAATTTTTGAAGTATCCCTTGGTTGTTAATTTATAGGTTTCACAGGTATTCACAAGCGCGAATCAACATCATATTAATACCTCTTAACATGATAAAAAAAATGTACACATTAATAAGGTGCAGCTACAAACTTAAACTTTTAACTTAATGTTCTTTCTTATCGCGGGCCTGCTGGAAAAAAAATCAATGTGGAATAAGCTGTACTCTTGTACATTTCTTCTATCCATTTCTTTTCTGTTTAAAAATTGTATATCATTGGTGAGAACAGACAGAATTTTATAAATAAATTAATAAACTGACTCCACGCATTTAAACTATCCCAATGCTTTCCAATATCAAAAAACCTAGAAACAATTAAAAGTATGCTCTTCTACTTCCTTTCTACCATCTCCATTATACTCCCCCTTCATAAAGAGTGAGCAGGTGCCAGTAGTGGCGTGTTTACGCGATCGTGTCGCAACCGTTACGTCTAGGTCGTACATCGCAACGCGGCGGCCATCAGCAACGGCAGTTAGCTCAAGTTGTGCTCTTCAATAAAACCTTCTTTGATGAAACATCACTATGATAACTCATTTACGCTTTTCAGAATGCACCCCTTCATAAAGAGCGCGCAGGTGCGAGTAGTGGCTTGTTTACGAAATCGTGTCGTAAGCACACGTTACGTCGGTCGTGCATCGCGACGCGTTGGTTTCCGCAACGGCGGCAGTAAGCTCAAGTTACAGGTTATTTTCAAAGAATACTGTGAACTTCATCGGATCTGGTCTCTACGGTTTCCAGAATACACCCCTTCATAAAGAGCGAACAGGTGCAAGTAGTGGCGTGTTTACGCGATCGTGTCGTAAACGTTACGTCGGTCGTACATCCCGACGCGTCGGACGTCGGCAAGTGTGCGGACAGCAATTGGTTCAAGTTTACCCTCCTTTGATCAAACGAGGCTGTTCATAAAGGATTTTTTTATGTCACATTCATTAAAAAAATATTTTAATGCATTTTAATTGTGATTAGTTTTGATTGTGATTTGTTTCTTTTAGCAAACGAAACAGGTCAAATGAATTAAACTGATAGTCAGGACATTATTTTCAATACCGATAGCCAAGATGACGAAACCTTGTGTAGACCACGTCACTTCCTCTGTCTTGCAGTGCTATGCCCGGCGCAATATTATCATACCATGGATAGCACGTTTTAGTTGAATCTGCCCCCTAGCATTACCGACGAAACATGATATATATCGCGTGATATAAAGTTTTATCACCACCTAACTGTCAAAATCCATTGTCTTTTGACAGTTAAACGTAATTAATCGCTATATCATATCGTGTTTCGGTGGTCATGCTAGGGGCAGATTCATGTTCATCATTCTTGAGCAGATTTTTTGGACCGATTTATTAATAGTAATAATACATGATGCCGTTAACGTATTTCACGCCATGACGTCGCATCATGGCCGTCAAATACATAACTCCGTGAGATGATACCAATAGTGGTAGCTATATACCTACCATACAAAATTATTCAAATTACCTCTAATTTTGAACTCAATCACCAACTATAGGTAGACCTTGTTTCAAACAAGACAGCCTCAAAAAAGTTTGAATAAAAGCTAAGCGTCCTGTCAACGGGACGGGAATGATGGGACGTCCCGCGGAGGAAATTGTCCGATCTGATGTCCATTTTCCATTCTCGCCCACAACGAAACAAAGGGGCCTCAGTCACAGCGAAATGTGAAAAAAAAATCCATTATCGTTGGAATGGCTTGTAATGCACTCCGTCGATGGGTGATCGTAAAAAATCTTCATTATTAAGACTCAGTTCTGGATTTGGGTTTAAAAAAAACACTTTTAGGACTGTTTCACAGTTTTGAGTTCTATTTAAGATACTTGACACTTAAGTAAGTAGAAAAAAATCTGTTCCATTTTAATACAACATCAGAAAATTGTGTAATTAGGAATCTGTGAAACAAGCTCGTAGGTTGATTAAGTTCATCTGTCAGTTATGACAAGATAAGTAATGTAAAATTATCACTTTCATTTGTCAGAGTGCTGGTAATCCCAACCCGGGTTTTTTTACCAAATATTTCCCGGATCCAAAAACTCTTGTATACCCTGGTATACCCGACCTAGGTGCCCGGGCCCGAAAACCTTAAATCCCAACAGACAAAAAGACCATCATTAACTTTTTACTATACACCAACTTTGATATAAAATACATACTGTAGAGATTGCTCCGATAAACGCTACGACTTGATGATGGTAAAAATGGTAAATAGGAACAACCCTTAAAAATAACTATTAACTAATGATTTATGGTAATGAGTACGCGCGACTTGGATGCTTGGTAAATGTGAACTGATTATTTGTGCAATATAATTTAGTGAAATAGTGTAAATGAGGTCAACATAAAAGTGATGATGCGGCGAAAAGTGCATTGTACAACGCTAGCTCGTACACATACTTTTATTTCAATTTCAATGTCTAGTAGTTACGCGCGTAGTCAATACAGCGTTCCAAAAATCTAATCAGAAAAGAGTCCCATCACTAAAACCTCGGAAACAAGTCTCATCCCCAGCGGAAAAAAGTGTGGAGGGAAAGACGCATAACTGTAACACATTTTCGTCGCAGAGGCTAACGATTCCAAGTGAACTGTCCCATAAATCTACAGCCTCTGATTGATACATGGCGGTGGGTTGACGCCCATTCCGTAATTTAGTGCCTCCGCTCCACCCCCCAGACTTACAGATACCAAGACTTTTGTTTTGCATTAATTCCTTTTAGCCTCGTATCGGGGATTCAGTTTCGCGTTTGCTTGATCCTGATGACTCGATAAGCGCTCCGGAGTTTTGAAGAATTTTGTTTTTGGTTGGTAATGGGAATTTCAGGGCTTTTCTTGGAAGAACATTTTTTAAGGAGTGTTGGGTACCTAAGTATATAAATGGTTATTAATTTAAATCATATGCATAAAATAACTTCTTTGATATATCCGTGCCATCAACTGGTGTAGAAATACAAAATTTCGACTTAAATATATTTTTTTGTATAATGTTGCGGTATCGAAATCGTTTACGAAAAATTACAGATAAAAATAAAGTCATAGTATCTAACTTAGATCTAATAACTTTCTTTGTAGGAGATAGAACAATAATAAAGCTCCCAATGATAATCGCACGCATTCATACAACGCCATCTAGCGTTCAGTGGCATTCACTTTAATCACTACGAAAATAGCGAAAAGAACTCTTGTGGTTCGAGTCGCAATTTTATCTAGTGATAATTTACAGAAGAGGAAAGAAACTATTAATATTCCATTGGTGCCTTTACACGAACTAAAACTGGCAAATTAAAGTCTCACTACTCTCACAAAGTTTTAATTTAAATGATTAAAAAAAAAACGAAAACAACCACCTTCCAAAGGACAAATATCTCTAAGCACGCGTGTACAAAGCCAGGTCCGGATTCAGTACCGGCAAAACAAAACGTGCCCCTAATTTCGCCACACAGGGCCGGATAAAGGCTTTCTTGAAAGCTAATCTTAAACAAAAGCTTTATTACCAACCGCCGCGGGGTGTGGAGCGGACTGTACTATTGTTTGTTTTAATTTTTTCGCGTCGCGAAACCGCTGTCTACTGTCTGTTTCGTGGTTTAAGGAAGTAAATACAGTGTGTTTAAGGAAGTGATGCTTTAAATTTTCCTATTTTAGTACATACTGAAACTTGGTAGTTAACTAGGTGTCTTTGGAGAGCTGTTAGGTGTATAGTCTTAGAGCTTAAAATAATCAGGGATATCATAAAATGAACTGTAAAACTACACATTCAATTTTAAGTGGGAAAACTTAGCCACTTATCTATTGACTATTTAATTGGTTATCAGACTAAATAAAAGTGATTCGTGCAGCAATTACTGCTGTTTGGCGTACAATGTACAACAGAAGTGACCAACATCATAGCTCTTGCGATACAAAATAACGTATTTTAATCTGTAAAATTTTCACTTAGCCATACATTCTCGAGTGAAGTTGCAGCGAATCACTGTCTATTTTGACGACCACCGTGGTCGAGTGGTTTTGTACACCGGCTTTTAAGGAGTCGCCATCTCTGAGGTCCCGAGTTCGATCACTGGTTGGGTCAATTTAGAAAATGAACTTTTCTATATTGGCTCAAGTCTGGGTGTTTGTGATACCACAGTTGTCTCTGATTTCCATAACACAAGTGCTTTAGCTACTTATTTTGGAATCGGAGCAAAGTATGTGATGTTGTCAAATATTTATTTATTTATTATAATTTATATTTATTGTCAGTTAAATCGCATTGTATAATGTTTAATAAAAGTGAATAGGATTAATTAACCTGGAAAAGCTCGGTAAAATGTCTTAGCCAGCTAATTTACGTTTGATAGAGATAAAATGCTACTCTATATTTTATTAATTAATACTTCTACGATGCCTATCTTGTACTGAAACTTTTTGTCTTTATTTATAGTATCAACTTAATTTTGAATTTTACCTATTCAGTTATGATCTTGAAGAGTCCGGCGAACAGCAAGCTTCCCAAACAAACGTAATACCAAAATTATTAGCAATTTGAACATAAAATTAACTCTTCTTGTGATGTTAATCGGATTATGACAGTATTTGACTAGGTTTCTATTAAATAAAAATCACAAAATTCTAAACCAATTCAAATTAAATAAATTATTTGAATATGTTAATTTAGAAAACACCCTGTGTACCGGGGCTGCGACTGAAACGAACTATTTGGCGCTTCAACAATTAGCAACGACGCGCCTACTGCACCGTTTTGTCAACTTATTACAACTTCCAACGGATTTTAATTAGCTTTCTAACCGTTCGTTGAAACTATTAATTAATGTTTCTAGTGTAAATCTGTCTGAATTTTTATAAACTTACATTAACAGTAAAAGACAAAGAATAAAGTCAGTTAAAAAAGTCTGGAACGGGTGGTAGGAAAATATAGACGATTCAAAAGTGCTTTTGACTCCTTGACATGTGATTATTTGTAAAACACCAACACCCTTGCAGCAGTAGATTACTAACATTATAACCACCAACATTTTTAGATTTTTCCAAAAACAAAAAAAAAATGTCTTTTCATACAAAACTCGATCAGCTGTTCGCATATTTGTATGGAAAGTCGAATATTTTTTGTCTGTTTTCGGAAAAGTCGTAGAACAAAGATTGTTGCTGATTATGTTAGAAACCTACTCCTGCCAGGTTGTTGGTGTTTTACAAATAACACTGTCTACCTTCTGTAATTTTACTATGAGCGTTAATGGGTTAAAAACCCATTTCAACGTGTCTTCTATCAGTCGCTACACTATTTTTAAAAACAGGTTCAATCAATTCCTACTTAAGTATCTAGTTGGGAAAAGTTTTTTTCTAGAACATACTTTAACGTAATAATAGTTATAAATAAAGTAATGTTAATGCCAACATATAATTAACGAACCATACAAAACTACGTGATGTCACACGAAAACTGTGACATAGTGGGTTGGGCTGGCAGTGCACTCATCATGGAGACAATAGTTTTTTGTTCATTCCACATGGAACAATACGAGTTTGCGACACGACGGGAAATTAGCGATCATGTCTCGTTGTCTGGACTCTGGAATGAAGAACATGTGAAATAGGCTTGTAACGAAACGAACTGAATTTCGACATGCCAATATTAAACCATTTGTTATAAACTTAGTGAAATGTACACACATTGTTTATAAACAACCAATAAAAGAAGATGAGGAATGTTTATTGCCTGTAAATTTTCTATGCCTACTGATTTATAATTTTAATTAATAAGCATATTGATACATAATTAACCATCTACTTCTTAACATCAAAGACTTCTCTATGTGTATACTACACTAGACAGGCTGCACAGTACCGAAAAATTGCTCATTAAGTTAAGGCGCATGCACCGCAACACCTTTAGTCTATTGCGAGCGACCGATAGAAACAGTTGATGCGCCGCGAAGGTTGGTTCTGACACAATTTTAGTTTTGAACAGCTCGTCTATGTAATTGAAGTCATTGGTTAGCGTAGAAAAACTCATGAGATTTTTACCAAACTTTTCCCAACCACCAGAGCCATTTGTACAAAACAAACTATCTGAACGGCGTCAATAAGCCGACCAGCTCATTCGTAAACTCTCTCAAAGACTATCAAAACGCAAATATCTCATAGGTGATATCTGTCTCCGCAAATGCACCCGGTCTGAAGCTGCTAATATTTCTAGCGGCCATCTTGATTGCAACGTGGTCTTGCCGCCAAAACGTACCAAGGCATCTGTGTGAGCGAGGGAATAGATTTGAAAATGGAACGGTGCGGTGTTCAGTTATTTGAAAATGTAAAATGGCGCGTAAGTGCGGAGATAGCGTTTACGAAGCGCGCTGCGGCCGCGGCTCGACTAAAATATGCAGAGATGGTATTGAGGGCGACCTTTACAAAGGAGCGGTGTAAGACAGTCCGTGTGGACGCACCCCGTGCATTCAGGTGGACAGGAAGGATCCATTCTCTCACGATAAAAGTTGTGCCGTTGTGAAAATGAACATTTACAGTAATTTTTAAAAGATAGCTTTGCAAATTGAAACAGAAATATTACATTCACCTTGAAAAGTGTTATAAGTATTTAACGTAGAAAAGACGAAGTTTTACAATAAGAAACTAGGTACTGACATATTATTATATTAGAGTTCAAAAAACCTCAATCATAACAGTAAAAAAAAATTTATACAAAAATTGTTCAGACTTGACGAGACGACAGTCTTTTAACATTCGTGAGTCAAAGGAAACAATTTCACATACAGCCAGTTTTCAAAAGCCCTCCTTTGGGAGGGACGTGTGTCCTCACAAAGTGACCGCCATTAAACATGCATTGGTGTCTAAGTAAGGTGTTAAGTCCTCTTTGACTCGGTGTCACCAGCTTGCAATAGCTCGCTAGAATTTCGCTTATAAATAAACAGCGCATACACAGGAATGCCTTGAGTCTTAGATATTTCTCTTCTTATTCTCTCTTTGATGTGGAGTAGACGATGTAGAAGCTTTGTTCATAATTAATTCTTTGACCTGAAATATCAAGTTTCAATGAAAACAATAAAATACATAGATGATGTGAATTAAAGTTTTTTTTATCTCAACTTTTAAGATACCTACTAAAATATATTTAAAATCCAATATCCCATTGAAGGAGAAGGACTGTAAATCTAAGTTCCAGAATCTTAATATACAAATAATAATCACTACTAAAAAGTACCAATAAAGCTTTCGACCGGAAATGTTTTCCAAAAAATTTTTTTCGTGTTTCACCTGCTTTCAAGGAACATCAAAAGACAGGGTGCAAACAAACTCAAACAGACAAACAATCGATCCGTATTACGTTTTCAGCAAAACGAAAAAAGTCCGCAGTTCACAATTGCACATACGATGTAGTGAACAAAACAAGACGGGCGATGATTAGGGCGGCCCTCCCCGATCGATGACGTTTGACCCCTTCACCTGCCCCCCGTCCGTCTTGAAGCCGATGCAACTGGACTTAAGGCGCAGTCTGCTAACGAAATTATTTTACTCGCTGATTTAATTGTAATTTTTACTAAGATAAATAATATTAGAAAAATATTAGAAAAAATCGACTCACCCGTAGCATCTCAGACGAATATAAAATAGCATTGTGAATGCGAAAAATTTAAATTTTGTAATTTTTACGTCAATAAGTGCCTGCCCACCTGTAAATGACCACCGAAACGCGATATGATATAGTGAATTGTCACGTTTAACTGTCCAAAGAAAATGGATTTTGACAGTTGAGTTTGTCGATAAAACGATACGATATAACTGGGCTGGGATGGTCTTTGATTCATTTTGCTTCATTAAATACTTTGTTCGAAATTTTTACGCGTAACTAAGATCACTAAAGAATGCTGCATGCTTACAATATCAATATATGATGTATTTTTAAAATCTTTAAAGAGTTAGAAACTTTTATTTGATAAATAATTTGCTGTGGTAAGGTTAGAATGGTGTACGTACAGTTAGGGCGCGTTCACACTAGCGCAACTTCTGCGCGATTTTTCGCGGTTCCCTTTTTTCTGAAGAGGGAGCGACTCTACGCGACGTGCACGCAATTAAATCGCGCAGGAGTTTAGCATGAGTGAATGCGCTCTCAAATACAACCTGTCTTTAAATATTTATTTTTATCTATTCCCGAACGGTCGTCCCCTTAAATGTGGGGTGGGTGCAATCTGCCACCTTTGTCCGTCTCAGTCGCCCGTCTTCGGCCCTGTTTGATCTGCCGTCCGTCTGCTATCAGGTTTATTACCCGTAACTTTTATTAAAGCGCTCTTTGTTTCAAATAGCCAGGCTTTTTAGTTGGTTTAGTTTTCTGTTGATGTTACTTCGAAGTGTCTACTTGGTTTTGATATAGGGGATTAAATATATTACTTTATCTGCACCCATGCTTTAAATCCTCTTTAAAGGTTTCTGAAACAGTTGGCATAATGCCTACATTAAAACAACCAGGGTCATAGTAACCACTTATTATCGAAACGAGTGTTATAATGTTGTACTAAATTTCATAATACAACTCCTTCGAAATTATGGCTAGTATGACACTGGTGTTTTTAATGTTGGCAATAAGCTAATTGTTTCAGAACCTTTTATAAAGGATTAATATCATGGGTGTATTAAACCCAAATTTGTGATTCAATACCCCTAATTATACATCAGTTTTTTTTTAATTTGACATGTTAGCATTCACGATGCTATTTTTATGCAATACTAAATAGTATACTAGAAAAAATTCGACTCGCACCAGATCATATTCTCGTGCGAGTCGAACTTTTTTTAGAATATTATTTAGTATTATACAACAGTTGCATAAACAACTATTAAAGTTCTTAATTTTCCATTACTGAATAAATAAGATATTTAATGAAATCAGGCAATTATGATAAAAACAATTAAGAATCAAGTAACATACTCGTAAGTACGTCAATAAACACTAAACACAACAAACGTTAAAAAATAATAAAATATTAATAAGAGTAAAGTCCCGTGAGAAGATCGTTTTCCCCAAAAATAGTACCGATCTCCAATATGGTACAACTTATTTCTAACGACAGCCTGCAGCCTAAGGTATGTCTCTAAAACCAAGAACTTTATACTTAGGTATAAAATTCTTGGCTTTGTAGCAACCCTTAGGTGTCATAGAATATGATTAGTCATATTTTACACACATAAGCGGGCCGGCATTAATCGGCAAGGTCGGGCGGCAAAATCGAATATGGTAGATGAATGTTCGGGAATCACTGCCGCTCGGTTGCTGCACATTATTGGCTGCCACACTCGGCTTGGTAGTTGCTAAACACAGCGGGCTGGCATCAATCGGCAAAGCCGGGCGGTAAAATCGAATATATGTAGGTGAATGTTCGGGAATCATAAACCTGCCTAATACTTCCGAATCGAAATGATGTGTCGACCCGAATGAACAACTCGATCGGCACAAGCCGATCGAAGCCGAACAAGTGCAGTAATTCCTTCGGGTCGGCTTTGTTGTTCGACAAATACTGCCGAACCGACAATGCCGGCCCGCTTATGTGTGTAGCAACCCTAAAATACAGATTACTCCCTTAAAATACTGTCAAAAAAGATAAAAGACAGTTAATCCCTTCAAGATACTCTCAAAACTGTTACCTATTCCAAAGAGACATTGAATTACTTCCAAAAAATACGATATTTTCCCTTGATTTAAAGTTAACTTTTGCGTGTCAATTTTTATTTTCATATTATTATGAAATCAATAATAGTTTAGGCTGCAAATAAAAGAAACTACCGGTGAAAGTTTAGACATATAAGCTTTAGAGCTTAAAGTTTCATTATTGAAGAAGAGATTCACTAGCTCCGTGGCGCCTCTTAAATTCAAATACACCACTATGAAACTTTTAAAAATGGCGGATGCCCAACATTCCGCTAATATCTCAGGGCAAACAAAGACAAGCAAGTTGGAAAATAAAAATGCATGTCTATTTACTTCTTCAGGGAACTTGAAACTCATTTTCATATTTTCAGCTATCGGACCAGCAAAACAAATCCACAACTCACGGTGTAATAGTTACAGAGTCGTACTGCATTAATGTGCACTTTTAAAGAGATGTTGTTCACTGGATGTGACTTTAAATAAAATAAAAAAACCGGACAAGTGCGACTCAGATTCGCCCACTGAGGGTTCCGTACACACTCAATAATTGATTACGTACCTACTTTAAATAAAGACTATATATTTTATGATTTAATTACAAATGTATAGTTTTAAGATTTTTCCCTGTACTTGTAGTATAAAACGATATTGCTTGCCAAATTTCATAGTTCTAGGTCAACGGGAAGTACCCTATGAATTTTGATTCCCTTGAGAGTATCGAAATGTGCGTTTTTTGCGGCATAAACTGCCGTATCTTTTTTTCACGTTAACTTAGAAGTTTAATTTTTTCACAGCTTCAAGGGACTGTTGACTTAAATGGTTTTAATTTTAATTCGATACCTTTACGCGTTCTCAAGATAAAGGGTTTTGACAGACAGACAGATGGACAACAAAGTGATACTATAAGGGTTCCGTTTTTTCCTTTTGAGGTACGGAACCCTAAAAATAAAAAATAAACCTAATATATAAAATTTCACCAATGTATTTATTACATTGGTGAAATTTTAATATGCGGGTAAGGTGTGTAGTAATTTTAACTCGATACCTTTACGCGTTCTCAAGATAAAGGGTTTTGACAGACAGACAGATGGACAACAAAGTGATACTATAAGGGTTCCGTTTTTTCCTTTTCAGGTACGGAACCCTAAAACTAAAAAATAAACCAAATATATAAAATCTCACCAATTTATTTATTACATTGGTGAAATTTTAATATGCGGGTGAGGTGTGTTGTAAAAAAACTTTTTAAAACAAGTTTAGTTTTTTAAACATAGGTAAATCTGTGCAATTTTTCCAAAAGAAACAGGGTTCGTAGAATTTCCAAAAGAGAAAAACAGACCTTTATTCGCGCACCTGCTGATTGATCATAATCAGGCCGACAGCTTACGTGTAATTTTGAGAGCGGCCTTATTAAAGTCGGCCGGTATACATCAGATAAAAAGATCTAAATTAACGATTTTCGTAGTTTTCCTTTTGTTTTTTTGTTTTAAATCATAAACCGAACATAATTAAAATATCTGTTCATGAATACACATCAAACTACCTCCAACCACGACCCTTGAAAAGATCCGAAAGGTCAGAAATCTGTAAATAAATTTTAAATTACAATTGCTGAAAAAGTGTTCTACATCAACAAACATTAATAACGTGATGTTTTGTTTTCATTTTACTTGTGCCTTATAAAAAATACAACGTGAGTAAATCCTAAATTTTTATTCTGGAAATCTATAATTGAAATTGAAATTAATTGAAATTGAAAAATTCTTTATTCAAATAAGCTCACATAACAAGCATTTTTAAATCGTCAATTCTTTTATCCTACCACCCATTATGACGTCAATAATATACTAGAAAAAATATGACTACGAGTAATGGACTGGACATCCAAAGGTCGCGGATTCCCGTCAGAGAATATTATTATGATCTGGTGCGAGTCGTATTGTTTCTTGTATATTATTTAGTATTGTATAAAAAAAGCTTTGTGGATGCTAAAATCTCAAATTTTAACATTTTTGTGAGCTGTTTGACTATTCATCCAATACCGACTGTTCCAATACCTGGTGCTCATTTTACCCATAATTACCATTTATATCACGTCTTACATTTTCGTTCGTATTCATTAAAATAAATCACTTAATTTTACGGATCACAACGCATTTTTATCTTTTTAGGTGTTATTTTATCGTTGGGAATTTAAAAAAAACTAACTAAACAATTGTGAAACAACACCTAAAATTATAAACTTAATCCGTAAAAGTGTTTAATTTAAATTATTATCACAATGTCATATCCAGTAGAAACCGCACTCTGTCGACTATTTACGACAACTGCTTACCGAGTCGCGTCCGTCGGTCTCATAAAATTCTATCGCTCGGATTGTGCAGTTGATCCGTCTGCATCCCCACCCCTGCCCCCGGGTGGGGGGATCAAAGGTAATTACCGACATATTTTTACGTTAACTGCAATGTATAGGGAAATAATACAGGTGGAAAATTCAATTAGGCTATGGTTAAATACTTGGCGAGGTTATCTCTTTGTTTTGTTTAAGAAAATCTATAAGCCAAGTGTTATTTTTTTAAAATAGCTTTTACATAAATGTGGCAAGGAAAAATTGCATTTTGATCACAGCCAGAAACCTTGACTAATTAAAATGGCTTGACCATTTGGCTACCATAGTTCTAACTGCCGCCGCGCCTATAAGAAATTGTGTGATCATAAAAATACTAGCAAACTGTTCATTCGTTTGTTTGAATCTAAAAATAAAAAATCGAACTAATTTACCAACTATTATACTCTCAATAAAACCGCGCTAGTATCCGTTAAAAAGTGTTTTATTTCAATGTCTAGTACACGCGTAAACATTAGAGAGGAGAATATCTTTTGTTTCACTCTGTCAATAATCAACTGCCATTAACATTTTACGATCTGTCAAAACGCGATTTGTAAAAAATTAATTGCCAATTCAAATTATTATTTATTAACTTCATAACAACAAAAAAATCTGACATAACAACAAAAAAGCTAGTTATTGATTAGGGCTGAACTAAATTGTTTCTTAGAAAAGGTTTAGCTGAAAATTATGGGCTAGCCAATTGAGATTTACTTAATTTCTAAAATCATGAAATAATTCGCCTGAGTTGACCACATTCACTTTAAAATCATCTAAAAACAAAATGTCAAAATACTGTTATAATTTTCCAAATAGCAAAGTGGTTATTTTTGCAATATCACGTCATACAATATAACTGTTGCATTACATTACACGGGACAGAAGGCTCTATTGCAAATGCGTGCCAAATCGAAAACTAAGCTCAACTCGTAAGTTCAGTGTGTCCCGGGCGGCGGCCAACTTCCTATATTAGGCGCATCCACGGGCGGGAAAGTATTGGGAACGAATTTCATACAATTTTAAATAAGGAAACTTTCTAGATAATATAAGGACGATTGTGTTATTGTGTCATTTCTTTACTCTCAACTTTTATATGAAATATTAGAGGTTGAAAATACAAATAAAGTCAATGTTATTTATGTCCTATAAACCACAGCCAAAGAAACCCAGTAACACAGTGCACAGCGTACACAATTAACAAAGGCGCGAACCATCGCTATCAGTCGTGTAGGGTCAGCAGGTAAACAAAGCGACGCATTAAGAGGGTGGATTAGCAGAAAAAGCGGTGAAATACTGCGCGCCTGTAAATTTTCTTACGCCCCCCTGACGCGAGCATCGACACCGCTGACGTGGGTAACGTCAGCAGCGATTAATTGCTTAGATTTTATTGCTGCTGTTACCAGCGTGCTTTTCAGGTGAATTGTATCATTTCTTTTGTTTCGGAGTGATCTAAAGTGCTTACTCACAATGAAATCATATTATAATTTGTTACTATTGTGGATAGTGACAATTAAATGGAGGTACAGACAACAGCAAAAGCATATATTTTACGTTTTAGGATTGGATTTGGGATAAGGGACAAAATAGTGGTTATTTATGTGGTACTTA
Source organism: Catoptria pinella (assembly GCA_963556745.1). Taxonomy (NCBI): domain Eukaryota; kingdom Metazoa; phylum Arthropoda; class Insecta; order Lepidoptera; family Crambidae; genus Catoptria; species Catoptria pinella. The sequence goes on from OY750762.1 coordinate 1,183,101, forward strand.
AACGAGTCGACTTGACAGGCGATAATCAATTAGCGCTTTTTATCCATGTAAAATATCCATAATCCATGTAAAATGTATTTAGAAACCTAATTTCAATGAAGTAGCGACTGCCAAGTCGTTTGCCAAGTCGACCCGTGTAAATACAGGTATACTTTTAAAGAAATTGTATAAGATGAGACTTCGCTCTTAATTTTTGATTTATATGGTAAATCAATTATTACAGTTTGTACTGAAATCAGCACTTTATGCTACATCTTAGTAAGTCTTTCAAAAAACCCAAAACCCAGAAAACTCATTAAATGAGGTCGCTCAGTATTTCACAACGTTTATGCAATAAATTAAACCTGCCACATTTCTGCGGACGGTACGCCCGTCTCCCGATTCGTCCCACCGAAAATTTTCGTTCGAGCCGTTTCTAAAGCGCCTTTTTTAATCTCTATAAATCAAATTTATGACTTGTGTAAGCTTTCTGTTTTATTTACCCTTTCATAATTTTGTTGCGAACCCTACGTGCCTAGAGATTAGGGTTACCGCACGCTTTGAGTGACGAGTTATGAGTAGGGGTGACGGTGTATTGTTTAATTTGTTTTGTTGTAAACAATCTCTTTTATCTAATTTGATAAGAAAGAGAATGACGAGACTGAATGAAAGCACAACGATTCCGCGGTGTCCCGCGGAACACTTTTTTTTCTTTTCAAGAGAAACATTGAATTTCCTTATTACCTGCAATAATATGTAATACGTCGCAAAGAAATCTTGTGTGCCTTTTCAAAGATTTAGATATTCGTAGCACTTTCTTAATTGTTCCCTCTTAAATGAGGATCGTTATCACTGACTGCTTTTATGATTTGCCTCCATCGGTCTTGGCCATAGTTCCTTTCACTGCTTGATGGAATTAGCTCGAGGAGGTACTCTCTACTCTTACTTGGTCAGACCATCTGGCAAACGACCTAGGGCCCTTTTGCCTTCTATTGCACCAACCACGACCAGCTTTTCGACTCTTGACATTTAATTGTGATAGGATAGTTACATTCGTGTGTTTGGGTCCAGGGTATCCCAAGCATTCATCTCCAATACCACATCTCGAATGCACCTATTCTATGTCTCTCTCTCTGGCTAGTATGGTCCATGTTTCCACTTGGAACACAAAGATGGGAAAGATCAGGGTTCTCACTAAAAATCAGGGCTTTTCGTCACACAGTCATATTATGTAATACATTGTCTTTTAACTTAAAAATAACGAAGAGAACCTTTAAAAGTAAAACAAATTCAAAAAGTAGCCTAAATAGATCAGATAGTCTATAGCTAAAGAACTATATTGCAAATGCTTCCGTTGTACAAACTTATCTGAATCCAGCTACAAGTTTGTGCGACAAACAACCACATGCTAATTATTTTTTTATTATTATAAATAGGTTAGTTTATTTTATTTATTAGTCTCCTTTTTCACTTTTCATTAGAGCACGTTCATAGTTGCTTTGTATTTTAAAACAATAGAAAATATTTTATAAAACAGTTGTTAACAATAACTTTTCCCCGCCTACGTTTTTTCAGCTGGGCGGGGGCGAGTTATGCCCAGTGCTGGCCACCAAGGAGTTATGGTCACATAATCTATGACCAGCTTTGTGTCCCAGTGACGCCCCGAAAACATATATCCTTGTTATGACTGTTGGGAATGACGGTTTTTATATGACTAATTTGAGGTTTTTGAATTCACTTTAAATTAGCTTGTTAATAAATATCTACATGTATTACACAATGCAATGCTTTGACACTAAACTTAAGTAGCTAAAGCGCTTATGTTGCAGAAATCTAATTTTATATGCTAAGGTTGTTTTTTATTGAGTGTGTGAAACTAAAACAGTGCATGATACACAGAGGTGAACAAAACATGCATATTATTGTGTCATAGTCCTAAATCAATACATTCCAGCAAAGAAAGGATAAAAAAACCTATTCGAGGAGCGTGCATCAGAAACAGGTAAAGGGAAAATTCTTTAAGCATATTAAGCTAGCAAACACCAGACAGGTGGAAACTTTGTGTTCCTTGTCTTGTTTAGAGACCAATTGGGAAAGATTAAACTGTTAAAATTAATTAACTTTTGTGTTTATGGGTTTCAAATAATAATTAAAGATAAAAAAACATCTTCGTTACATCAATTGATGTGTCAACCTTTGAAAAAAACAAACGGTCAAAAGTGAGTCGGACTCGCGCACCGAAGGTTCACTATTACAGACATCGTTTTACTTTTCCTGTAATCTTTACATAAACTTCTATCACATAAAATAATTTCAGATTTTTCATTAGATTGTGTCAACAAACCAAAGATTTTATTCTGAAATTGATTACTAACTAAAAAGAACATGCTGTACACAAAAAATAGTTTTGTAATTAAGAGGTAAGTACTTACCTATCATTCAAAACTCAATGAAGTTTAAAAAATAAATTCAAGTGAGAATTACAAATTCAAATTTAGAACACCAAATTTATTCAGAACCCTCGCACCTGGCTGGCTAGCCCACATTTCTTCTAAAACACTTCCCTTGCTGCCCACTCACGTCGTCCGCACAAAGCGATTACAACATAGAAAAACGCGGGAACGCTTAAAATGGGGGTAAGAGGGGGGTAGGGGAAACGGGGCAGAAATGCAAATATGAAATATGAAAATGAAGATGGCATGTAATAAAAGTGATATACTGGGCTCCGTAGAGCCATTCCGACGCGGATAGTCGTCTCTCGTCAGTTTTATACGTAGCCGTCCATCATGTCGTGACAGCGTTGGTTGCCTCCTTGGAGTGAAGTGGGGAAAGTGGGGCGAGTGGGGGACGGGGAGGGGTGGCTCGGACGTCCCCAGATTTATTATTTCAATGTTGATGTGAGATGTTTTACGTTTGCTACGTCTGCTCGGTTTAATGGCCGTCTGCTTTTGTTTTTTTTTTTTGCGTTTTGTTTATTTATTGAGGTGATTATTGATTGTTGTCTACTGTCAACAACCGAGGAGGTTTTGTGTTGGTCTTTGTGTGAGGACAGAGTTATTGAAACTGTAGTAGAGTACTGAAAAATTAAGTAACAATCATGGTCAATAATATTTATTAGACGCATGAACAATTTTGACTTTTATTTTCAAAAGACCTAACGTTGCTGAAGTGTCAAAATGCAAAACTGTATCATATTAATAAGGTCGATTGTACTAACATGAATTGTTTATGGGAGCCTTATTCTATTTGAATTACAAAATAAAATAAAAACTCGATTGTTTTTAAACTTGCTTAGGTAATGAAACTCACACCTTTTTATTTTATCAATTTTACTCAAAGTGTAATACGAAAATAGCTGATACATACAAGCCATAACAATAAATAGGCAAAAATAACAGGGTACCGTTAACAACAATTTTAATTATCATAAAACAGCTTAACTGCACCGTAGGGTCAGCAAATTCGGCGAGGCCGCGATGCAAACAAGGCGCTTAGTCGAGTGCCTTAACTCGCCGTAAGCTTTTTGATATCTGCGATAGTCAAGTTGCAGTCGGTACAGTTAGCAGATTAAAATATGCGACTTTCAATGGGACTGGAATGGAATAGATTTTGAGCGATACAATAGTTATAGATAACTAACTTCCGCCCGCGACTTCACCTGCGTGAATATTTGGAAAAAAATCTCCAGGGAACCTTTTTCCGGGATAAAAAGTATCCTATATTTTAATCCGGATTATAAACTACCTGTGTGCCAATCTTTTAATATTCAGATTATAAAGTATATGTGTGTTTTTTTATATTACATTAAATCAATGTATTTGCCGTGTTTGTTTTCAAATGCAAAGAATATTCAATGTTTGAATTAACGTCTTTTCTTATTTGCTAACGCTACTGCCTGCGTCGAGTACTTTTCGGCTTGGCGAGGTGGGAATCTTTATGGTGTGCGGTCGCATACTTCAGCTCTGGTGTACATTGTGGCCCTTCAGTTTACATGGAAATGGTGGTATAGAGACATTATAGCTAACACTAGGAGCGGGTAAAATAATAGGTCCCAAGCTTGTAGCTTAATGCCAGACTTAAGTTTTAAAAGGTCTGTAAATACAGGCTATATATACCAGTACCTTGTGGAGAGATGAATCCATAGTTTGATAATATTGCTTTTTTTTTTTATTTTTTTTTCTTGGTTCTATTGGCTAAATAATTCATGTTTGTTGGTTTGTAATGAAACTATGCTTATGTATGGTGATAAGACCAATAAACGCCCAGTCTCCAAGTTATACCCGCGTTGTGTCAGCCATTAGTCAGTCGGCGGGATGCGCGGGCGCCGACTGACATGACTCAGTGGGATTATATACCACAATGTGATTTGAATCTGTGCTGAGTAGAGCTATGGATTGATAGATGTGACTCATGATCATCTTTAAAGCATTATACAGTTAAATGAAATAGTATACTTTTCAAATGAAGTTTGTTATCTTTGTTACCACGATTTTGTTTATTTCTTTCCTTTTTTCATTAATAAAAATTCCGAATTAACTATCACATACCTCGATGTCGCAAAATATTAATTTCAAAGAGAAGGATTTTTTTTGTACTTTTTTTTACTCCAATTATTTGTTAGTTACTGTCGAACCATATTACTAGCCGTCTCAAAATAACAACGAATGAATATTGATTATATGAAACAAAAATTTAATGCAATCGAAATACAGATAATTAATACAAAGAGAGATTATTTTTAAATAAAATTAATATAATGGCAAACGTTTCTGAAATATGTAATAAAAACAAAACAGGTGTACCACTTATATTCTATTGTGAACATACCCTTACTTTATTTAAAAAGTTGCTTACCACCATATATTTTCTTCCCATCACTAGAATTACGTAAATGATTGCCTTATCGATATTTATTATATTTATAAGGTTTATATTTATGTGTAGACCAGTCTATTCGTTCTCAAGGTAACTGTAAACAGTCGGGATGGTGACGAGAGATTCATTCGACCGATGAGGAATTGTTCGAGCGATCGCTGCGTGCGAACGTAAACACCAACATACTATACAACTACGGAGACCAAACTTTATGGGAAAAAAGAGATTAAAACAAAAAAGAATTTTTCAAATCGATCCAGCCGTCTTTGAATAATCGAGTAACATACATAAAAAAAGATTCCGACGAACTGAAAACCTCCTCCTTTTTTGAAGTCGGTTAAAAATATTCAACATTGGTTGGTTGCAATAAACGTTTCAAGATATTATAAAATAGCACATTGTTTTAATATACCACAGCTAAAACTTAGAAACAGAATTTTCTGTTAAAAATCAGTGTGATGCAGAAAGCCGTTTAAGCTTATCGTATAATATTTTTCATTGATGACTAGTGGCATCGCATGCAAAACAAGCAGGCACACCTGTACATGACGTACTCGTACATCAGTAGTCAGTAATGTACAAAATACTGGGATTGATATATTATCGCGGGGTGCAGAAGCACCGATCCCGAGCCTGATTGTGGCTATGGCTAAAGGCGCGTACCACAAAAATGTACATAATTTATCCCACATTTTCCGATTTCGTGGTGAGCCTACCTGCGCTCGCGCACGTTTCTTGATTTAAACGGTATAACAAAATATGTACTGTTTTACGTGGCCCACCGACAGATTTATGTGCTCGGCTGATTCACATAGCCATATCTTTTAGGGAGCTATATCTTTTAGAGAGCTATATCTTTATGGTAACGGCTGCCGGCAGCTTATTGCTTTACGGCTATTATTGTAAGTACTTTTATACACCAGCTGGTTTTAAACTGGTGTGTGAAGATTCTATAAAAATCATCAAAAGTAATATTATTTTATACAACATTTGATTAAAAATGGGTAAAACATATTTGCCAGTCAAAAAATCAGTATTTTAATGTTGCCAAATATTTGATTCCAGAATGGGTAAAAAAATATTGCCAGATTGATTTGCCTTGCAATGTAAAAAAATAAACTGTATTTGGGGTACTTACACCCGTCTTAACAAACATTATTGTATGAGGTCTCACAGTGCCCGCGGACGCACAGCGTCCCACGAACCAACCGCACGTAATACGTAAACCAAACGAACCAATCACAGAGCTTTATTTTAACGCAGTGCGTTCTCGTAGTCAAGAGTCGTTTGAGTGTTGTTTGTGAATACGGGTGTTAAGGCTTCCACACTTAATCAAACAACGTGAAAATATCTATTTACTGTTTAAAGTAGGTACTCAAATCAGTTGTTTCAAACTCCAATTTTGAGTTCCAGTGTGAACCCGCGCTTACATGAGTCAGTTCGTCTCGGTTATATGATAATGGTGCGGAATTGTATACTGTGGCGGATAAAACTAATACATAGTTCGTCAGCAGCTGGTGTACTGTTTGTGTTACCATACTGTGGACGGAGATTATTTGGAACTTTGATAGTATCAACCTTACTTAAATTAGGATAGTCTATTCGACACTTATGTATTTATTATTATTATATTTATTACTCATGACACCATAATTTTTGCATGTCTGTGTTATGGATCAAATATGTGAAACTTTTATAAACTATGACATCAAATGTAAATAATATTCTATATTCTTCCCACGGGAGATTTCTTACGTTTTGCAGTGGACTTTAATGGGATGATATAAATAAATTTATAAAATAATGATTGCAACAACTCGAGAAGCACTTTTTCAGTTGATGCAATCATATAGAGCTCTAAAAGCCCTTAATATGAAGATCTTTAGCATAACACAGTTTAAACTTAACAATGCTCAAACAAAAGTGTCAGAAGCTATAAAATCGCTTAGAACAACCAACAGGCCGTAACTTTGGCTGAAAACGTTGAAATCTCTCAGTGAGGCTGAATTTAATATCTGTTTAGTTGTTTGGGCAAAGCTCTTATAATTCTAGAGGCCACCGCACACTGCTCGTAAAGAGGGCCACACACTTGCAGTTTTTGTTCCGGGAGCTCGTGGTCACCGCATAGTTAAGGGGGAGTAAATCTAGCTTAACATTAGTCAGAAAGAAAACTAGCGAAATATTGACTTAAAACAAATGACGTTTTACATAGCTAACCTTATTTAAATGAATGTTTAAATAAAAAAAAATGCATTTACGTTTTTTTAATATTTCAATTATTTTACTTAAAAATAATTTGATTTAGTATTACATGGAAGACTTTAATTCAAAAACTCGTTGGTGATGGTTTAATATTTGGTGATCCCACGTCTGTCGTCTAGACACGGTCGCAGAATAAATCAAGTCTTTTTAAGCTTTAAAAAATTAATGGCTAATGAGCCGTCCTTCCCCTTAAGCGGGCGGCAGGTATTTGGGCGGTATTTATAGGTAGCGTTTAAGACTGAGTTAACTCCGATCTCTCCGCTGATATTATGCGACTATGTGTTCCCGCATTATTCTGCAAGTAAAGCTACTGTGCAACGAAGATAGTCCATACTTAGAGGATGGTTTTTTAGCTGCTAAAATCATAGGTATCAGAAATTACGCTTAGCGGTAAAAATCCCTCGTGTTTTTAGATAATGTAACTTGAATGTCACCTTGATATTATATTAGTTTAACTCCCCTTTTCTTATCATCAAAGTGTATCGCATTATCCAAAAAAACCAAAACATAAAAAATATATTTTTCGGAAGTAAAGGATGATAATAATTAATTAAATTACCTTAAATTAAATATTTGACAACATCACATACATTGCTCCGATTCCAAAGTAAGTAGCTAAAGCACTTGTGATATGGAAATCAGAGACAACGGTGGTATCACAAACTTCCAGACCTGAGCCAATATAGAAAAGTTCGTTTTCTAAATTAACCCAACCGGGGATCGAACCCGGGACCGAGAGATGGCGACACCTTGAAAACCGGTGTACAAAGCCTCGACTCGACCACGGAGGTCGTCATCTTTAAATACTTAGTTGATATTGAAAGTAATAACGGAATGTGAAGGGATTTGAATTACGTTCGTACGTTTTCTATGTTTTAAGTGTAAAGAACAAAAGAAACAGCTGTGTTAATTTGTATGTAGCTCGATGAACTGAATTACAGCTTAATTTAAAAAGGATTTCGTCCCCCAGCGGGTTGTTCACAGCTAAAAATCAAAAACACCCGGATGGATAGTGCGTAATTAAAAATAATAATTACGTGCGGATTGCGACAAACGTGTTTTAACGACCGCAGTCACACACAGGCAAGCATTATGACAGGGTTGGCAATATTATTCAATTTATAATTAATATTTCAACTTACCTTTTAAGCATTGACACGAGCAAATAACTTATATAGCTCTTCAGTGTTTTCATTCTTCGTTTCGTATTCAAAATAGCGTGTGTAAAGTTTCGTCGAATTAGAAAATTTGTAGAACATTCTTATCTCTAAATTACTAAGTCTTCTTTTTAATCACCATATATCACGAGTTAAAAAATATTATACTCAAGTGAATAAATAACTAATAATTTTCATTTACAAATGATGTAAATCTATGTTTTAAAGATTATTATGATAGATAAGCCAGGTTTTTTCTTATTTTTTTCATGGTTTATCAAAATCACTCCATGCTAGAAGCACAAACCAGCACAAAGCTTGAAATAACATTTTCATAAAACATGTGAACATTCCAATTTGCTAATTGAATTAACAATTAATACTAATTAACACAACTCAAAGGCAGCCCTGCTCGTTTCACAATTCATTATCAGCAAAAATGAGTTTATATTTATTCGCGCGCGCCGCAGCCGTCACAAACGCCGCCCGCCCACCGCCGCAAAAACTAGATAAAACCGCCCGAAAGCTGCAGCTGCAGCCGTCGCAGCGGTTAGATCCGGGATATTGGCATTTGACAAATATGTTTAAGTAAAAACATCAAAAACTATGTGTTTCACAAAAGTGTAAAAAAATAATGTAGATTCACTAAAACTAGATAAAACCACCCAAAATTGCAGCTGCAGCAGCGTCACAGCGCGAATAGAATCGGGGTATTGGTATTGGAAAAAAAATTAAAGTAAAACATCAAAAATTATATTACTTGCAGAAATATATCACATATGCAAAAACTAGATAAAACAACTCGAAACTTGAAGCTGTAGCCATCGCGGGCAGCGGTTAGATCCAGAATCATTAAATTTTAGATATTTTGCATTTCACAATGCGAGTTTGCAGCGAATACGTAAAAAGTACTAGAAAATTTCACCGGCCCCACTAGCAACTCAGTAGCATAATAATTGGTCAGCACATTGGCCCGGAATCCCAAGGGTGCGGGTTCATATCCCGTCTGAGGTACTATGATACAATTTTTTGTAGTATTTATTTAACATAGAACCAAAATACAAAAGTATTAAATTAAAAACTTCAAACCCAATGTGATTTTTACAAAAATGTATTAAAAATTGTAGGTCCGCAAAAACGAAGTAGATAAAACCACCGAAACCTGTACCTAACTACTATTGGCATTGAAAAAATTAAAACGTCAAAAATTATATTGTTTGTAGAAAGATATTATGTCGAGTCCGCAAATACTAGATCGCCCGCAACCTGTCGCAGGCAGTGGTAAGATCCGGAATATTAGCATTTCACACAAATATCACAGTAAAAAGTAAAAACATCAAAGTTTTCACCACCATCGAGCAATAAAATTTAAATCGTATATCGCACTTAATATTTTCGTATGGACAAATCACAGAGAACGCCACAATTCAAAATGGCTGCTGGAACAAAGCTCGTATTACAATAAAATGGGTGCCGTTCTAAATTTTGGCAAAATTAATTTATTTATTGCTTTTATAATACGTCCTAGTATATATCACGGGATGTCGTTCTGGTCGGCGATAATGCCAAAATTTGTGGCACTCGGGAACTGTGGACTGGCTTATTGGAAATAACAATTTTTTTTTTTATCAACTGAAAATGCCCAAAATATGAAAAACATACCAAAATTTGTTGTACATTCACTTGTTGTTGTCTATTACAACAAATGTAAATGTGCAACAAATTTTGGATTTTGCGGCTTTGTGGCTTTGATTGCATTTATTGAAATTTCAAATTCAACGGCCTACATATTGGTTCGGCGTTTAATACTTTTATTTAATCATTGAAATAATTAATAATGACGGATGAATTTTATTGAGAAAGATTTGATTGTTAAATAGCAAATTATTTCAGTTTGGGATGTATACACATTAGTTGGAATTACAGATTGTTTTACCTATTCTTAAAAAAACTGTCAGTCAAACTTTACTCCAGGATTTCCACAAATCGAATTATTGAGTCATAGTTGCAAAATACTTACTTAACAATATTTATAGCAGTCTTCACTTAGGCTACGAGTAAATAATTGGCATGACCATGTCCAAATATTTTTTTCATAATGTTGGCAGTAATCTCTACCCCACTTTGTGTGCATTGGTGCACCAGCGGCGAAGTGTGCTAGTAACGAGAGGCGTCACAATAATTCTCCAACATGACAATGCTGTAATGTGCGTTTGATTCATTCGCGCTCACAAATGAGGTTATCATTTGCAGAGTCGGTTGTTATAATGAATTTTGCTATCGTCGGCCGGACACCGCGGCCATTTTGCAGTTGTTTACGGTTTTAACGTTGCAATACATACAATGGTGTAGATAGTTAATTTGCGATAATGTGGTACCTATATTTGAAAATAAAATATGAGAAATGCTTTTTCTGGGTTACAAAAATAATTGCCATTTCTCTTTACATTTTTTTATTTGTGTCCTGTATTCGACCCCCCCATTTTTGATTAAATTACTATTGTACCTACTATCTTCAGCTCCACCAATTTAGGCGGCAATCCAATTGAGGCTGCACATCATGAAATACTTGAAAAATATTATTTTCATTACTTATCTGATAAGTAACAGCTACAGTACTAGTTAAAAGAACGGATCTATTTGAACCTTAAAATAATATGACTAAGTATTCATGACAAATAGGATGTAACATTGACTTCTCGAAAAACTAGGATAAAAATTTACACGACGTTACACATGTAACGTCCTCCAAGGATCCTTCCAGCCATAAAACACGTCAAAATCCAATAAAACCATTTCCAACGGCACAAAACCTTAAAACTGCAATCCCTCGCTCACTGCAGCGTCCCCTATAGATCATGAGCGCGCTGACTCCGCCGAAACTTATCCCAACTTTTCGCGGACACCTTGAGGCCATTAACGCTTAATGACTGCTTGTAAATTGGCCATAACTCAGGCCGGCAGTAAATAACCGGCGTGATAAGGGCCGCTGAGTCGGCTCCGTCCAGTGTCTGTCTTAGTTTAGCATGTGTGGATTTATAGGATCGTTTATATTGTCGAGTGGCAGTTGGGACGAAACTGAATTGATTGCTCAGTGTATTAAAATCATATGAGGTTGTTGGAACTGTGTTTATGCTTGTTGTCATTCAAAATTATTGCAATTAAGAAAAGTAACAGGAGTAAGGTGACTACTAAAAAGTACGTTCGGCAATGAATCAGAAAGTTGTTGTTAGTGTTTTCTTTTGTGGTAAAGGTAAAATATCAGTCGGTCTTTCTGTATAATTTACTAGCTTTTGCCCGCGACTTTGCTCGCGTGATTAAGATAGTTGTGCATATATTTTGAAATTCATGGATTACCAATATAACTAGGTATTTATCAGTAGACCTTATTTCACACATTGAATTTTTTCATAATAATTCATATACAAACTAGTACACCCTGTAGCACCCTGTATAACAGAAATTTTCCAAAACCTTTTCTTAGTGCTTACCTACACCATGAAAGGTACTACTTCTCTACCTCTACCCTGCAAAAACAGTGTGTCTACCTTCAGTCGTAAGGGCTCTATCACACATTTTTCTAAACAAATTCCCATACAAACTTTCATCCTCTATTTCATCCCCTTAGGGGGTGAGTTTTTAAAAATCCTTTCTTAGTGCTCACCTACACCATAAAAGGTATCTATCTACCCTCCAAAAAATGTGTCTCTACCTTCAGCTAGGGTTCTACGCATATCCCAACAATTAATGAATGAATCAATCAAATAATTTAGAGTTTTATATGTATGTAGTCAGGGTAGGTATGGATTGGTTCCTAATTATTCATTGTGGTGCCATTTTTGTTCCATAATTACTAATTTGTCCATGTAACCTAAACTGCTAATAATACTATACTAGTAGATAATATACACAGTCACACATTGTGAAACTGTTTGTGCGACCCCAATACCTAAACTAAAAAATAATAGCTATATTTTTCCAAAAAGTTATTTTAAATTTTTTCATACAAAATTATATAACCAAAAATAATATTTGGACAATTAGTTCAAAGTTTCCAAGGCAATCGTTCAGTCACATAAAGCATGTAAATATTGGAAACAATTAAAGCTCTATTTATTGTTTCATGTGATTAGCGCCATCTGTGTGTAAGTAACGAAAGTAAACTTTAGCTTTTAGTCGCAAGATGGCAATAAACAGTCGTCTTTTATAGTAGTTACATTGTAAGCTTTCAAAATTTGACGTTATTTAACCTTTCTTTGGGCTGATTTTAAATGCAGTAAATAATTTCATTATTATTTGAAAGCGATCAAACAAAAACAAGTAAAATGAAAAATCAATCGATGATACACTACCGCCACCTAGTTCTTTCCCACCCAAGCCAATTTTCCCCCTCCTCCGCCAGATGTCGCTACCACAGATGTGCCTATACCGATAAAATTCGAGACAAAGAAACAAACAAACAATTATCCAAGCCGCGGCACCGAAATTAGCAATTACTTAGGCGAAATCTTCTCTGCCTTGCCATTATCTGGCGGGGCGTAACTTGGCGTTAACTGTTATTGCCATCATTCTGCCCTTGATTTAAACAAGACGTTACAGTCCCCGCCGAGATAGGGCTGTTTCAATGTGACAGAATAAGAATAAATTCGGCTGATTCATAATTATTATGAGAATCATAATTATGGAGAGAAATTGTAGGTTTGAGAGGAAATTTTCACGCTGGAGTGTAGAAACAGTTGTTGAGTGCGCTGCTGCCTTTTGTAAGGAATATACTTAGGTACCGGTGTCTAGTGCAGAAACTCAATAACTTTTAAATTTGAGATTTTAGCATTTACAATGTTATTTTTATACAATACTAAATAATATACTAGAAATATTCGACTCGCATCAGATCATATTCTCAGACGGGAATCGAACCCGCGACGTTCATCGGCATCGGCATTGTCTGATTTCTTCTAGTATATCCCACGCTCTTATCCCACTCAATAATTGTATAGTGGCTATGGATTTCGCAAAATAATCGTAAAAATTTAAAGCAAAATTTATTAGCAAGTTTTCGAATTAAGTATACAAATGTGTATTTTTGTGTCAGAATGTACCTATTTAGGATTGACTTATATTTAAGATCAAAGAACTAGATTTAGAAACATTATGAACGTTAATAACTATTTAATTCTTGAAATTTTCATTAAATCATAAAGCAGTCTAACTTTTTTTGTTCATTTTACAGAAAATGTCTATTTGTGTTTTTTTTAACTAAATTTCGTTTTTGTTGTGATTTTTTTTATTATGTGTTTCAGTGAACACCTAAGGCCACAAAATAATGTTTCTAAATAATATTTGAAATAAAAAAAATATCTTTTACTTCTTTTTGGACAGGTAGACAGGTAGGTACCTTCTTTGACATAAATATGAACGTAACAATATTTACATTCTGTCTCTTAGAATGTGTTTTCAGATTTTTACTCGTATGATCAAATTAAACAAATAAATAATTAACAGTTAAGCCACTAGAAAATAAAATAACCCAAACAAAAGAACCTCCCCAGCACAGAATCTCAAAACACGTTAAAACTACTACAGCGCGCAAATCGAACGGCATTTCTCCCCGGATTAAAGGAGGTACGGGGGGGACATTTAGTCGTGACATTCCAGTATTTATACGCATAATAATAATTCCTCAACGTGTCGGCGGGGGCGCTGCCGTTAAGAGTTATGGCTGGGGGAGACACCTTCAAGGTGACGGTGCGCCGATGGGACACGGAGGATAAGCTGTTTAAGCTTTTGGTAAAGCAGCAATTATAATGAATGGTACCTACTGAAAATCTGTACAAAATAAAATAATTGGAGGCGTAAAATTCAAGAAAACTTAGTACCTAATTGAAGAATAAAGGCTTTGAGAAAAAACATTACCAAAAACACTATCATTAAATATTTTGACTCATCTCAATATGGATCTAAGTTGACAAAATTAATTCAAATGTTTATTTCTGAAGAATTTCACAATAAATTAACCACTAAATCAATCATGCGATTGATAGCAAGAAAACCTACTATAAATCCGAGGGAAATATTAATATTTATCATTCGGTATGTCCACGTTAGTCTAACTATCGGGGTCCGTCTAAGATTAAGGCATTACAGCGTTCAGGCCGTGTCTGTAGCCGGCCGGTGTTGCTCCTCAGATTGCCATCGGAGATGCCGCTGTCCTGGATCTGGTAAACAAATCATCACAACAAAACGAAACAGTTTCAGTTGATTCTCCAGCACACTTTGAGTTGTAGAATCAACTAGATGCAGTCTATTTACTTTTAAATTAATTTTAATATACGTCGATTTCTATCTAATCTATTTATTGTAATTAAGGATGGTTATAGTCGATATTTCCTAATTTACAAAAAAAATCTACACAGGTTGAGGTGATACCATATCAAAGCAAAATAAATAAATAGTTACTGTATTAGCAGTATGTTAGCACTGGCTTTGTCTGGAGTGAATACGTCACAGTTGGGTACAGATTAGACACACGAAGTCTGTCATAGAGGCCGACAGAGTGAGGACGTGTGGTGGCATTGGCGAGCCAAAGACGAGGATTGTTTTCACCACAGTAACTATTTGAAAAATATATAACTTTGTAATCTTTAGTACGAGATTAAAATAAAATAAAACTATTTTATAGAACCTCAAACGAATAATTCTTAAAACGACTTCCAAATTATGATTTTCCCTTCCAGTAACTCTGACTCTGGGGCAGTCACCGCCTTGCGGTGCGGCGGCATTAAGACAATACCATGATTACCCCATCAACGCACCAAATATCCTCAGATTAGCCGAGCTGTACGATGCTGACCCATTTCTCTGTTGCCAAACCATTTGTAAGCTATGAAATTTCAGACAAATTAAATATTATTTGGACGGCAACTAGAATTGTGATGTTTGTGATTGGTGTGAAAATGTAGTTAAAAGATTTTGTAACACACAATAATTGACACAGATATTGTAGTCTCTTTAAAATCATAGAGTCTGTGCAGAAAAAGATCTTTCAAAAGATTTTTGCATAATACCGTTTTTGTCATGTTGACTATTTTGACTTGATAGATATCAAGATCGCACCATAAAGACGTAACTGTGTTGTCAACATGACAAAATACGGTAATTAAGAAAATCTTATGACGGTTCTCTTTCTACACATAATAAACATAATAAATAAATTATTGTGGTGAGCCAGTCAAGTGCTGTATAGTTTGTACTATCTACCATTGGTAAAAATTTTGAGGCGGTCCTTTTGGTTAAGTATAGATACATACTTTTTGACATAATCCGCTTGTAAACAATAAAATAATACGCGATGAGTCTGTTCCTCTCATAAATTTCATGCCTTCAGAAGCCAGCACTCCCTAACCATAACTGAGAACATTCCAAATATGCCTAAACCCTTTATCAAAGACGTAAGGAACGGAAAACTGTGAGATCCCAGCGTGAATGGCACATAATGTAACTGAAGCCGACTGGATATATGGCCACGATAAAAACGAATCCATCCGATATGCCTACACTAAATCACCACTTAATAGTCGAGGGGCTCGTAAATATGTCAACAAACGCCAATATCTAAGGATATATATACAGAGAGAGATTTTTTTCTTCGGCCACGATGCAGTCTGTCAGGATTTAAGAGATATCTGGGAGTCTGGGTGAGTAATAAAAGAGCACAGTAAGTGCTGAACTTAATGTAGGGGTCTGGTTACAGCGGCTGGAGGAAGGCAAGTGAACGTTGTGTGAATACCGCTTTTGAATTAATTTATAATTACGTCATACAGTTTATATTTTTGTTACTGTCAGAGGGCTTACTACGCAAAAGGATTTGCGATAATCTGACTGAGTTTGACGTCCGATTTACAAACATAACTTGAGTAAATAACTCTGTCTCAATTGGACCCTTAAAGGAGCCTGAAAGATAATTCCTGGAACGACCAATTTGGATAAGAAGAGCGTAATAAATGAAAATATCAAGAATACCAAACACTTTGATCTACACATGAATAGGTAAGGACAACAACTATTGAATTATTTCTACAATAGCTTAAAGTGGACGCGTTTCATACTAAAAACAGTCGACATTAATTTTGTTAACAGATAAAACAAATGCACAGATATGTGCATCGATCTATTTTTAAGTATTCGTTGGTGCATAATGATTAAAAAAAACATTGTTTCATATGGAAATTACGTAGAAGTTGACGTCTAATTTCTATTAATTACCCATTACCACAAGAACCAAAAATAATTAGTACATATAGCAAAAATAATAAACCAAAATTTCGACATAGTTAAATGTAAATGAATCTATTAACTACTATCCCCCGCTTCTCTTCTTATAGAAACTCATATTATCTCATAGCCACCATAATAACATTAAAGTTCCGTTCGACTTCAAACAAATAAGCATAAAACACCTCCACAGAAGCTTTCACTAAATAATATAACATACATAATAAACTCTCAGAAAAATTTTAACAACACATAAGTAACTAAATAAAAAATATTTAAAATAAAACTCATGTAAACCCCATAAACACAATTAAATGTATTACATAATTATGAAGTGTACATCGTAAGCACTGACTATGGCAATAAACAAACCTATTTATTACCTACATATAAAAAAAACTACTACTATCGTGCAATAATTACTTTAAAACATATTAGTATCACATAATTTAGGTAAGGTATCACGATTGAAGAATTATGAATACTTTAATAAATAAACTTCCATCTTTAAGTGTTTTTGTGGGCGCGCTGCACAAACCGACAACAATGCGCGGGACTAATTAAATTCAGATTAATCGTAAAAAAACGAATCACGTCAAATTGACCGTAAAATTTCAAGAAAGAAAAACAATGGGGTTCCGGCGATAACGGCGCCGGACTTAAATTAAATCGGAGCAGTTTCGACGAACCCTTCACTTTTGGAGACTATACGGATGTCTATTGCGCGTCCGACCGTTGAGCGAACTCAAAATCTCTATGAGTTTTATTTAGCAACAAAGTTTTAAGCAAATATTATGGTTTAAACACATGATCCAGAATATTTTCTGGTAGGCGAAAATAAACAATACAAACAAAAATGTATAGCCAAGTTACTGATTATTTACTGTCTTCTTTCAAATCTTTAGCTATTTATTCAAAATGTATTCAGCCCAAACAACAAGCTATTTAAGGGATCTTTATAAGTTAATTATTAACTAGCTGAAAAATTGCGTTTTAGGTTTCCCGCCCACGAGCGAATTTTTGTAGCTGAGATTATTGTGGCGTGAATCGCGGCGATAATCGCGGCGTTTTTTTGTCGCTGTCTAAGTAAACCCTTTGTCGCACTTGTCAATGTCATTTCGCGGACGATTAGTCGCTGAGCTACTTTTAGTAGCTCGTGGGCGTTTACGTAATGAACTCTGAATATTCTATTATTGGCGACAAAAAATCGCTTAGCGATTAGTCGCTCGTGGGCGGTGACGCTTATAGTTTATTGCAAATACGACGAACGTCAGCATTCTCAATTTCAATTCGTGTGTTTCCAACTTTAGAGGGTTAAGTCTAAACTCCAGCCAAGGTATGAATATTTACGAAAGCATTAATTATTTTTTAACTTTCTTCCAGCTTAAGAGGCTTTTCTTACCGTGAGGTGGAAAGTCTGAATGACTGTGATTATTTTTAGTTGGCGAGCGGTGGGTGTTCTGATAAAGGTATTTTGTTGGTTCTTTTTATGCGAGTTATGGTTATGGAGGTGAGATATTGTTCTATTAGTTATCTAAGTTTTACTTTATCTTTCAGTTTTGAGTTTCATTTGTATTGGTTAAATGTTTTAATAGATTTTTGGAAAATTATGAAAAACATCTGAAAGGATTTTTGGAAAATTTCTGTTACTATTAATAATAATCAATCAATCCCAGTCTCAATCGTTTAGGACTTTAGGCTATGTGTTGATAATTATGTCAGCAGTCCTTTAGTCAGTACCCTTCAGTTTTATACTTATATAAAAAACCTAAAAAAAATAAAAAGAAAAGCCTCCTTTAAAAAACCTAAACAAATAGCTATAAGAACAGCTCTAAAAAGCTCTAAATATTCAAATCAGCATAATTACTATTTAAGAACGCATATTGATATTAAAAATACGTCTTATGAAGTCGGGTGGGGCTTTAAGAAATAACAATTAAAATTGAGAAAGAGAAACCACCACAAAAGTTTATAAAAATAAAAAAAGGAAAATATCTTTTGGCCCCACCCGACTTCAAAAGACGTCTTTTTAATATCGGATATGCGTACTTAAATAGTATTTATGCAGATTTGAATATTATTTCTAGCTTTTTAGAGCTGTTTCTTTTTTAAACTGTTTTTATAACAATTACTTTAGGATTTTTTAGAAGATTTTTATTAAATATACACTGGCCTGCAAAACTTAGTACCACACTTTTAAAATATCAATTTCTCTTAAACAATGAAGTTAGAGTTTTAAAATAAAAAGTATTTTGTTTTCAAGAAGGTTATCGATTGTAAAGTTATTATTTAAATAAACCTTTTTAGTTCTTTTTATTTCGAAAATATATCTTGTGTATTTAGAAGTTATTACAATTTTAAAAGTGTGGTATTAAGTTTTGAAGGCCAGTATTTTATTAATATTTCAGACTTTTCAACGGTATAATACTCCAGTATAACTCAATTTCCGCTTTTCGCGCTGTTTGTTATTACGGAGTCCCATAAGTCTCCTTGTGCCTACGCAGTTCAAGACTAGTCCAAAACATCCTTAACCATATTAGCTGTTTAACTAGTTTAAGATTGTCATAATCCTACCAATATTTCAATCACTATATACAGTTCCTATTTGAGTTTGAGGAGTTTCTTTGTGTATCTTGGAAACTCAAGGTCCAATGCTAATGAAATTAAAATGGTCTTATGCTTAAAGTATCCTCTTTGAAACAAAAAAAAAAATAATCATCTAAATCGGTTTATAAACAAAGAAGTTACGTTCGATCATCCGTATAAGTTCATATAATGGTATAACGGTAACGACACTATTTTCAGGATTTACTGAAAACTACTGGACCGATTTCAAAATTTCAAAAAATCGAACCCTTTGTGTACAAACTTCATGTAATAACATTGGAGTCGTCTTCGAGTAATCGGTGGAAATACACAAAAAAACATGCAGACGAACATAGAACCTCCTCCTTTTTTAAAGTTGGTTAAAAATATAGATAAATATAGATTTAGTAGATAGGATCAGCCCCCTCTTTCATATCCGTTCACGAGCACAACACACGAACCACATCTCCATCAAAACAAAACACGGTTAAACGCAAACAGCGCGGTTTAAAGTTTGATATTCCTTGCGTTATCTGTATAAATTCCAGTTTATTTTTCTTATTACTCGCTAACAAGGGCCCGTTATCGGCCGGCAAGGCCTGCTCGCAGTTAGAAGGAATTTATACTTTCGATTACACCCGCTGCGGATGAATAAAAAACAAATGAGCTGGGAATTTGTTGGTGTGCCGTGTGCGCTGCCGGGGGTTGGTTTAGGGTGAACGTGTTTTTGATGGAAACCCGTTTTGAGATTTAAAATGTGACTTTTAAATTTTTGGATAATCTTGACCTTTGATTAAGGTTTATATACTTTTTTCTAAACAAATTATTATATACATTTTTTCTAAACAATTTACATCCATTAAAACATATTTTACTATACTTATTACTCCACGCAATATAAGACAGTTGATAACTAGTCAGTATCACTAGTAAAACAATTCCATTTCTCAAGTCTCTTAGACTAGACTAGATACAATATTTGCTAAAAACGGCCTTTTCTCACTATCCCTTACATTTAACAAGTAATGTTGTTAAAATTTTACACCACCACTTACCCTTCTAAATAGCAAAGTATTATTTTAATAAGCTACGTAGCAAGTCTTATCCACCGTAATCTTTCGTCGTCATCTCAAGGCGCAGAGCTAAGCTATTATATTTAATGTGCACGCTCGCTTGATTTGAACGTAGTATCAAACTCTGCCCGTTCTTCGTCTCTACTTATTACTAATTTGTCGCTTCTCCTTACAATAAACAAAAGAAATTAAATTTTATGCCACAATTGTAATGGGATGCTACGGACTACGCGAGTCTACGAGACTACGAGCTACGACTCTACGGTGCTACGTCTCTACGGTGCTACGTTTTGGTTTTAGTTCAGTCATATTTTCAGTATGTTCTTCGTTAGCAAAATACATAAATGAGGTTAATTCATTTTTATTCTAAGATATCGGTTTGATTTAAATAATAGTGTAAAGTGTGTGCAAATAAATATTTTATTACTATAAATTTGGCAAGTAAAAACATTATTTCACATTGCAATACAGACTTAAATGTGATAAAAGACAATCAGAACTGTGTTTTTATCCTTCTGCTATTTAACCATAAACTAAAAAAGCATATGCCCCGTTATCCAAGTTTATTGTCCGATTTCCGAATCGGCGCATTCCGGTTTATCGTGGCGATATACGACAGAATTAAAAATACATAAACACGCAACATTTTACGATAATTACTAGCAACACTATTCAATGGCGGCCATTGCCATAATGCGCCGAATAAATTCGCTTAAACGTCACTTGGTTCGGCTTAATGAGAATACTTATACTGATTTAAGTATTATTCTTTTAAGATTTTATGAAAAAGTATTGTATTCTTACGTGTTACTTAACTTAATTGTAGTTTATTTAAAATTTCCGTAAACATAGATACAGGTGGTTAGGTACATAAATTATTTCAGAAACAGCACCTACCTCATGTCGCAATAAATAATCATTTTTAGCTCATTATTGAGTTTGTCTGTTCATTTTGTGTAATTAGCGTTCATAACGACTTTGCCTGCTTGATTTACAGTCTTTCTAAATTATGATTAACAAATGAGTGTATCTTAAATGCTGCTAAAATATGTACAAAGAGCAACAACATAATATTTGGTACGACTTAACTGAATTGATACGACTAAACTGAATTTAAGTTTTCCATTATTTTCTTAACAGAACGCTTAAATTAACTTTAGTCCTGTCAATTTAATTAAGTCGTGCTGCACTGAATCGACACCACTATGTGCGAACTAAGATTTAAGTCAAAATATCCAATAATAAAAATAATTGTATATTACATGTAAGTATCTGCTTCCTATATTTCCCCACGTATTATCTACTGTTTATTTGACGACCTAAATGGTGCAATGGTCAGCATGCTGGTCTACCATGCAAAAGGTCCCAGGTTCAATTCCAGGCCGATCAGAAATTGAAATGATGAATTTTAATTTCTGTGACGGGTCTGGGTGTTACTATGTATAATAACAAAGTAGGATATATTTAGTTGTCTAGTACCCATATTACAAGCTTTGCTTAGTTTGGGGCTAAATGGCGCTGTGCGAAACTGTCTTAGCATTTATTATTATTATTACTGTGCTTAGTTCTGCCTATCACTTATATTCATTGCAATAATACTCTTCCTATGAAACTAAACTATGTTGCAACATCAAATCAATATATTTCTTAATCACGTTCAGTCAATTTTAAACCGCCAATTCCACATTTGAACTATGAAGCCATAAAGCAACTGACCAATCCGGTCCACGCAATAAACACGGGGTCATAATTGACCACTGGTCGCTGCGACCCGCGATACCGCGTCCGTCACGGCCCGCGCGTCATAAAGAAGGGTTAAACAGGATTATTCGACCTATAGTTTTGTATAGATTCCTGTTTTAGTGTTATTGCAGGGTTAACCGTTTGAAGGAAATCGAATTTGAAATGATTTTCAAGTTTTTTTATTTCGTTGGTTGTGATCTACCTGTTATTTGTTGATTGGTATTTAAGCTAACCGCAACACCCGTAACAGTGCCACTGAGGAGCTCGGTGGCGCAGTGGTGTAGCGCCTGACCCAGCGACTGCGGAGGTTAAGCAACTGTCGCAAGGGTCGGTCATGGGATGGGTGACCAAAAATGTATTATCTTGAGCTCTTTCGTGCTTCGGAAGGCACGTTAAGCCATTGATCCAGGCTGCATTTGCAGGCGTTAGCACCCATCAATACGCATTGGGCCCGCGTGGTGGGTCATGGCCCATCCTCCTTATCCATCCATAAGGAAGGCCTGTGCCCCAGCAGGGGGTCCTTTTTTCCAGTCTTTTCTTTTCTTTTTAACTAGATTCACCAATTTTACGATTCACTTATTAATTAATTGGTATTTCTACTTTTTTACTGTTTTTATTCAATAGTAAATATTCCGTTTATTATTTTTACGAAAACCATTGTTTGAAAGTAATAATAGTATTATTAATATTAAATAAAAGCAGATAATATAAGTAACATTTTTTATATAACTTTATAAACAGTCATATGTTTTAAATCTAAAAAATATAAAAAAGAAATTGTCAATAGATTAACTTACAACAACATGTAACTAAAACAACAGAAAATGTTCCTTTATAATTATTTTGTTTTCGTTTCTTAAACGCCAGTCATGTCTACCAAACATGAAATGTCCCACCATTGGACAACTAACATACCAACTTATGGAACTAATTGCTAAGCTAATTTACTCCTTAAAACAACCGCCATAAGTCTCAAACAAACGGCAATGCAAAATTTGCAATACGGCAAACCAACAAAATTTTACATACAATCAAAACAAAGTATTTTCATCTCTATGGAGTTAATATAAAGATTTGTTAAACGTAAATATGGCTGTCTATCGAATATTTAGCAACTTGAAAATAGCCTTTCTAAATTTTAAAATTCTACCTTCACACGTTTGGAATAAGGTGGTGAATAAATATCCTAGTTTATTGGCGGCAATCGGACATGCGTTTGGTCCTGTCACTATCTGGACATGCAACTGTCAGTTAAGTTTCTTTTTTTTAAATTTAAATGTTTCAAAGATTAATGTCAATATTTTGTTTCAAATACCGACAAAAATAGCAATAATTAGTTAGACAATTTATTATATTTAATTATTCAACTAAGTTCTTCTTAAGTAAAACGTTTTCTCTAGTATTATGATTAGATAAATATTACCTAATTGATTTGCCAAAACGGATATACTTTTAATATAAGTATTGTATTCTTCTTGTGAGCTAAAAAGTCTCGAACGGGTGGTAGGAAAATTTAGATAATTCAAAAGCACTTAATTTCTAAGTTTATTTGAATAAGAATTTTGGATTTTTATTTTACATTATTGTAAGTTTAATATTTAATTGAATTCGAAATTAATATTGACATACATATAGTACCAATAAAGTCCATTGTGCCATATCAATAACATTATCAAAAAGCCATCGGTAACACTCATTAGCCGGCAAGCACCGGAACAAAATGGCGGAATTAAAACTGCATCGGGTTCCGTATGGAACGATAATTATAGGTAATTAGAATGGAAGCGGTTAGTGCCACCATGTTTTATATTTACATTAAATTTTACGTCGCACCTCCTTTCGTGTAAATTTTGTTCATTTATTTTGTTTTTGATAAATCAAAAGGAGGTACCTTATTAACTCTTTTTCAGTTGGCTTTTGTTATCCGTCTGCTTTTACTTGTGTGGCATAATCATACTATTTATTATGTGTGATATAATATTCAAAAAGACTTTTGATTATAACAAAGTCAACCTCTTAATTTTTCTTAAATCCTACCAGACTTTAATTGATTGTATTATTAATTCATTTTTATCTTCTTATTAAGCCGTAACAGAACACCTTGAATCTCAAGCCAGTGGCATCGTGTTAGTACTGTCGTAAGCTAGGTACATCAAACGTGCTACGAACCTCGTAAAGTACGACGCACACAGGCCCGCATACGGTGACCGTCCACACGCGCACTGTAACTCCTGCATGCGGTTTGTGCCAACCCTATTGATCTATAAGGAGATGTTTACACCAAAAAAATTGGTTCCAATTTTTGTAGATAATTCGTGAGGATTTTTTTTTCAAAAGTTGAGATAATTAATGCAATTAAAGAACATTATACATAGATTTACAGTAATAAGGATTATTATTATTGGAAATTATTACTAACCTTAATTTTAAATTAATTAGAAAAATTCAAAAATAGTCTGTATGTTACCAAAATAACAAGAAAATATGTTAATTGTGTGGCCAAACGTTCTTTCTTCTTTCTTATAAAAAAGGTAGAAAAGAAAAGTCAGTATGATATTTTGGGGTACGGTTCCACTCGCATAAAATTTTGGTCATAATAGGGTTTGGCATAACAGGTATGGCATAAAAAAAATTCGCATAATGGCATATTCGCATAGTGATATATTCACAGAATGGTTTTATTGGCATAACATTTACTTGTACTAGTTTCATTTGGCATAAATTTGGTGAGCATAAATAAATAAATATTGAACGCATAACTTTAAAACGCATAATAGTAATTACGCATATTATACTAATATATAATATGCGTAATTACTAGGTTAGGTTAGGTTAGGTTCTGTATGCATTATACCATTAGTTGTTATGCTAATAAACGTTATGATTAGTAATCGTTATGGGTAAAAAAAATTTGCTATTTATTTATGCTTTTTGATCATTATGATAATTTAAAGTATTTATGCGGAATTAAAGTATGCGTAAACATTTATTTATATTAATGTTATTCGATTGATCATTCTGCCAAAAAACCTTTTACAATAGTATATTATGACCTTTATGCATTCACATATGGACCTGATATTTTGTTTTTGATTAATGTTATGATTAAAAAATAAAAGTTGGAATACTTATGAATTTTTTTTCCTTGCAAAGATAAAATAAAACTAATATTATCTAAAAACCTGAAATAAACAATACACAGTTATCTTTGTTTTCAAAAAGTATGAGTAACAGCTTGATGTGATTCCCTTGTGGACAGACCAATTAAAACAAGGCAAGTCGCCGGCCATCTTAAATCTGGGTGGCGTGTATTGCCAATATCTGAGTAGCTACGAGTCGCAGTGTGTGCCGCTACAACGGACGAGGCACCGTATCTATTACACCGGATTACACAGAGTAGTTTACACCACCTTGCGCAGAATATATTGTTAGGAGAACTTCAACGGGAAACAAAGACTAATTAATAATAGAATAGATATTCCAATATCGTTACAATCAATGTTTAACATGATGTATTCTGTGGTTTAACTTATATGAGGCTGTTTTATACAACTACTGCTATGACTACGATATGAAAATTTTGCTAATTAAGTAAATTTTACATGCCCAGTTGGGGCGTCGCGTCGTGCGGTTTATTGGCTGATTGAACTATTAATAATAATCGTTAAGTCACAATATTTGTGCCAAAAACGCAAATTGAAATATCATATTTTGCATTTTTCTTTTTAATTCCCAAAAGCCTCACGCCATGAGACATATGCCCCACAAACAGTAAAATACGTCCGCAAAATTAGAGTGCGCCGAATAGC
This sequence comes from Catoptria pinella, assembly GCA_963556745.1. Lineage (NCBI taxonomy): Eukaryota > Metazoa > Arthropoda > Insecta > Lepidoptera > Crambidae > Catoptria > Catoptria pinella. The sequence continues at coordinate 1,208,856 of OY750762.1, forward strand.
CGTTATTTATTAACCGACTTCAAAAAAAGGAGGAGGTTCTATGTTCGACTGTTTATTTGTTTTTTTTTTTTTTTTTTTTTTTATTTTTTTTTTTTTTATGTATGTCCACCGATAACTCGAAAACGGCTGAACCGATTGACATGATTCAAACGCCACTTTATCAGGTTTGCTCCCCAGGTGGTCCCATTTTTTGAAAATTTTGAATCGGTTCAGTAGTTTTTGAGTAATCCTGAAAATACTGTAATTTTTTAGGTAACTTTTGCACGAGTTTTAACGGATCTTCAGACATAACTTCTTTGTTTATAAACCGATTTAGATGATTCTTGTTTCGTTAGAAAGGGGATACTTTAAGGATGTTTTCATTCAAATTTCCTTCACATTGGACCTTGGACTTCGAAGATACACAAGAGAACTCTTCAAAATCAAATATGATAGTGTATTAGTGATTACTCTACGGTATTGAAAGGTTTTGCATCAGCCATTTTTATTGTCACTACTGGGGCTGGGATACAAGCCTTACTTATGGGCTGATGAATAGGATGGGCCATAACCTACCGCGCGGGCCCAATGCGGATTGGTGGGTGTTAATGTGCAAATGTAGCTGGAACTAACGGCTTAACGTGTCTTCTGAAGCACGGAGGAGATAATACACTTTGGTCACCTACCCCATGTCTGACCCTTGCTAAAATTAACAGTGCGAAAAGTGGATATTGAGTTACTAGGCGTATTATACCATTGAAATGTGTGAAATATGAATAAAATATATTTATATCATCGCTTACATTTACTTATACATACCTACCACAAAAAAGTTAAAAATAAAAAAACTTTTAAAGATTAAAAAGAAAAACCTCCTTCAAAAAACCTTAAAAAAATTGCTATAAAAAAACAGCTTTAAAAAACAGCAGCTCTAAAAAGCAAGAAATAATATTCAAATCTGCATAATCACTATTCAAGTACCTACGCATATCTGATATTAAAAAAACGTCTTATGAAGTCGGGTGGGGCTTTAAGAATTAAAAAATCAAATTGAGAAAGAGAAACCACGATAAATGTTATTATGATTAAAAAAGGAAATTATCTTTAGCCCCACCCGACTTCAAAAGACGTTTTTTTAATATCAGATATGCGTAGGTACTTGAATAGTGATTATGCAGATTTGAATATTATTTCTTGCTTTTTAGAGCTGCTGTTTTTTAAAGCTGTTTTTTTATAGCAATTTTTTTAAGGTTTTTTGAAGGAGGTTTTTCTTTTTAATCTTTAAAAGTTTTTTTTTATCATCGCACTCAATAATAGTGCGCGCGGACGATAATGACCGCACTAAATATGATTTAGGGATAATCACCTAAAGGATGCGCGCCGAATTACGCGGTGAATCATACTTCGATCATAATCTATGTGGGCACTGCTGCGAAAATTGCCATTTTAATTATAATTAAGTAGGCGTAAAAACAATCCAGACACAATCTACGGACAATTTGTTTTGAAAGTGATGGAAAACAATGTATTTCGTTGTACCTGTTACTTGTAATAGAAATATATATTTGGTGCCATCAGTATATTATCTTCTGATTTAATATCAATACTTCAGTAAAAGTCAAGTAGGTATTCCAAAACTTTTTCGAATAATTAAAGAACAAAACAAAATATATTTTTACTTTTTTACATAAATATCTGTTTACTAATAAGATTTTACTTTAAATATAAATAAATTGTTGAACATACATACTAAAATAAACATATATAAACTGACACAACTCAACCGCTTTTTAAAATAAAATTATTTGAAATTAGGTAATTCAAAAATTAATCAGGTATTTTCCGTACTTAATTCATTATGATATTAAAGTTTATTCTAAACATAGCACTATGGAACGAGTTACAAATTTTGTAACTAGGTTTGATAAATTACAAATAAGCGGTTAGCGAATTCGTGACCATAGGATGCAAGCTTCTGCGTTGATAGACGAAAAGCTATTGGGTCGTAACGTTTCAAAATTGTCATCATAACTATTACCGTCCAAACTAGCCGTATAAATTCGTTCTAAGCGCAGCCAATGCGGCCGAATCACGTGGTCTATCGCGCCATGATGACGGCTTTACGATCGAATTAATGCTAATTTCTGTTCGGCTCGAGCGATCACTCGGCTCCACGACGATGTTTTGTCATTTTAATGTGCGCACCTTGTTTTAGTGGATGGGTTGTACAGGAAAATTTGCGATAAAGTACACATTGCTAAGCTTAGTGTTACAAGAACTGCTATGATTGGTACTGTCTATCATGTTAAAAATATGTGAGACATTGTGACTTGAGTCCACTTAACAGTTAATGCAAAACCTGAAAACCAAGTAGGGGTCATCCTATCTTAATACTTTTTGTAATGAAGAAACAACGAAATCAGAAAAAAACAGCAATTTCATACAAAACATGACTTTATATATGAAACTGTTGATTGGGTTTTTATTTTACTTATGAGTCTTACAATTTAAAATAACTTTCTCCTCAGAGGTCACTGTGTCATATTACAGGCAAATTTATTTCATAAAATTACTAGAAATGTCATTAACCCTTAAGCGATCATTTCAAAAACTACAAACATAACAAATAGCGTTATAAATCATGTTTAACGGCGACGGGGCAACTGATTAAACCCGACTGGGCAGCCATAATGAGGGCGCGCCAATTGTCGTTGTTTTGATTTAATGACTCGAAATAATAGCAATCAATGCGACCCGACGGGCGGCTGGACTATAGGGTGATTGGCGAAGGGTTAAGTTTTGGATACGCTTAATTTCAATACTGCGTTCCTTTTTACTATTTTGGTGCGGAACCCTACAAAGATCCGAATTCATTATCAGTTTAGTGAGGGATGACCAAAATTTTGCGGCTAATTTCGACACATTTTTCTTGGAGTATGTTCAGTTTCATGAACTGAAACACTTCCTTAATGTTTGGATATGATAAGAAAAAATAACACTGTATAAGAATACAACACGTTTTGGTGTTTTAAATCATATAATTTGAATAAGTCATTGAAAGTAGCTTATTGTTCTGGAAAATAAACCTAATTATTGATTGAATTCGATTTAATTTAAAAGATAATGTTTATAAAGAAACACTGTTTGTTTGTCTATTACATATTTTTACCACCTATCTTCTTTGTGTTTTAAAGGCCCAGTTATGATAAAGTCTATTTAATATTTGAAATAAAACACTTTTTACGGATTACAGCCCGTATATTATTAATTCAGGTGTTATTTTAGAATTATTTAGTTTGGATTTATTGGATTTTTGAATTCCCAAATCACACACTGCAGTATCTAAAGATTCTAAAGATACAGTTAGTTCGTTTTGTAGATAGGGATCAAAAGGGAGGTCGACACAACCTCTCTGAGTTTTCTTCCGCCAGTTCTTTCTTTGTTTCAAATTGGGAGGCCAATTTGTGAACTGGTGGTAGATTCAGTAGCTAGATCTTGTTTTTTAAAGAACTTTGATCAATTTATTTCAGTAATAATAATTAAAATCAGAACGCAGCTATAAAATAATTTGAAAAACTTGAATGCATTTTTATAAAGTTCCGAGCGGGTAATTTCATTTTTTTGCTATCCTCCCGTGACTACGGCCCCTGAAAAGGTGTCGAAACGTCGGGAATTCAAAAAACCAATAAATCCAGACTAAATAATTCTAACATAACACCTGAACAACAATACACGAATGTAATCCGTAAAAAGTGTTTTTTTCTAATGAACTGTACGCGCTGAGATCTTAGAACTTTATTTTAGTTTAGGGCCAAATCTCAAAAAAAATCACATTTATGTCATTAAAAAGACAATCACAATAAATTAAGGTTATTCTATTGTAGGTAAAATATGTATATTGGTTAATACAACTCTCATCAGAGACATGTAATATTTCGCAACTTCGATCCTATAGGGGATTGAGATATTTTTTCGGATCACCCTGTACAAGGCGATGACATCATGAGCTTAATGGAAGCATTATTTCACGAGTAATTAATTTACGATAATGCCCCATAAAGCATTTTGCGGGAACAAATCCATGGAATAACATTTTTAACAGTAAAACTTTTTAAGAGGGTTAGATTTTGTTTTTAATGAAGGAGATATATATCTTTGCTTATAATATTTACTTCAGATTTAGAATATTATAAATTCGAAACATATTTTTTCAATACTAAATAATATACTTACTTAAAAATACTTGGGAGCTCAGCGGTCAGAGCATTGGACCGGACTACCAAAGATCGCGGGATTGCTTCCCGTCCGAGAATATGATCTGGTGCGAATCGAATTATTTCTAGTATATTATTTAGTATTGTATGCTAAAATCTTAAATTTGAAAATATTTTTACAAATTCATATTTATTACTATTAGTACTTTAATTGGCTAAGAAATATTAATAAAATTACTATCTACTACTTTCTTACAAGCTAACGTATACCCATAAATAGATAAGATTAAAAATAAAAATGACCTATTCTCATTAAATAACGTGCCCATTTGCATAAAACGGGAATGACGTAAAATATAAAAAAAAATCTAAAAATATTTCAGAATTTGATGAAAATCGTTCTCCCATCCATAGGTACTTAATAGAAAAATCTACTTTTTTCACTAAACTAACTGTAGCCACTCAACTAAACTCGAAAACGGGCTCAACAGTCCATGACGCAGTAAACCAATAAAACAAGTGTATAAATAAAAATAACTGCCCGTTATAAATAACGTTATAAATAACGCTGCGAATAACGCTGGAGTACTGAGACGGTGTATCTAAGCTCAGGGCGCGTCATGGCTGAGTTATGGCGTCACACAACATAAAATATACAAGAAAAACTGTTGTTCTTCCAACAGTTTTGGCCCATATTAAGGACAAGCATGAACTGAATGTGGATTTGGAACAGTGTCGCGGAAATACGTGGAGTCGATACACTTGATTTTTTTAAACAAAATTTTCGTGCACTGACTGTTGAAAGAGTAAGTAGATGTTTCAGCCGTTTATTGAAGTAAAAGTAGAATTAATACATACTTATTCGAATATAAGCGCAACCTGTGCCCTAATAAAAAAGAGGGGTGTTATAAGTTTTTATTCTACTTGTGGTCATCTAGTAGTATAACTAGTTAGCGAGCCGACCACAGAACATAAAAAAGAGAAAAATAATCGCTATTCTATTGTAGAGTCGGCAATATTCTATTATCTCATTGCACCAAGAAAGTTTAGCCTTCAGTGCGGCAAAAGCAAACCTCATACAAACTGTAACAAACAAAGAGTCCCTCCACGCATCCCTTGTCCAGTGTCTCCCAGTCCACAGTGTAATTCGTTATTTTTATTGTTTTTTGTTATTATGATCCCATCGCAGGATTACCGGCGTGATGCATAGCGGGCACTGGATGCATTTAATTGCCGCTCCCGCGATAAATAATAAGATTAAGGTATAGTGCGATTTGAATGTTTATGGGCTATAAGCAAGCGACGGGCTGCTTGTAAATTCATACTTCTGACGGGTGTATTGCACGAGGAAGATCTAGAAGTGAAGGTTGCTTTGCTAGTATACAACATGTTACAAAAATACCCCTAATGCCGAATATGGTATATAGGGACCATCAAACTGAACAACTTTTACTATGGGACCAACTCTCAAATCGCGAAAAAAAATCAGCTGTTTCATACATTTTGATATTTTCGATTTTAATTTTTGTATGAAACAGCTGATTTTTTTTGCGATTGAGTGTTGGTCCCATAGTAAAAGTTGTTCAGTTTGATGGTCCCTATATACCATATTCGGCAGTAGGGGTAATTTTGTAACATGTTGTATATCTATCAAAATATATAGAAATAGACATCAAAATAATATAGTCTTCCCCTGTTATAATATTAGATGACATATATTTTGTTACTGATCGATCAAGCAAGCGATAGTTTGATAACTATTTTGTACTCATATCTGAATTATTGAAAAAATCTCATACACTCATTTAAATAAATAAGGATTTACTATACCCAATAATTTGTTTATATTTCTCACAAACAAAGAACCTAATAACTTCTATGATTTAACATATTCTTCAATCGCTTGATATTATGTCAAATGGTTATAGGACCATAAATAGTCAACTATCAGTAATAATAAAATCATTATTTTAGTTTTCTCGACATTAAAAATAATGCCTCGAAAGTGACTCTTTTTTTGCTATCGAAAATGACCACTTTATTTGTTGTAACTTAGCCAAAACTTATTTTTTTCGCTTAACCTAAATGCAATGAGTTGACTTAGTGATCAAAGATTTGTTCATAAATGTTTTGTAACGTTCACGGTTAAGGTAAGGCAGTTCACGAAAACTTAGTAATTTAATTTACGTAGACCTTTTAACTAAAATTAGGCCAAATGCTTTTTTAGTAAAATGCTTATTCTTAAAAAGCACTTAAATCACTTTGATCTTATTACAAACCAGGCATTGATGTTCATGGCGTTAGCCAATTCGAAACTAGAAAATATACTTAGTATATATCTACTCACAGACACCGCAACGTACATTAAATTTTCATTGTAATTTACAATTGTCACGTTTATGAAATAGAGGCCGGTATTTTTACGAATCTTCCCCGTTTCATCTTCAGTTACCCAATTAAATTAATAACTGGAATTCAGCTATAAGTCCCTTTACACCTCCTTCAAACATTTCAATTTTTAATTAAAAGAACACAATGATACTAAACTTTCAGGGCCTTATTTAATAAACGTGACAATTTGTCACCTGTCATGACAATTTTATATCCATTGCGTCAATCATTTCAAAATAGAACAAACTACTTATAGCTACACCGCAATGTAAACCAAATTGTCATGACAAAATTGTCAACCTGTCAATTAAATAAGACCCGGAAGTTAGGCTAGGTATCAATTCTTTTATATCAGGTATTTTTGTGTGTAGTCGAAAATATAACACCTCCTCTGTATAAATCGTAAAAAAACCTGTTATCGTTTTGTCTTCTCTAAAGGACCTAACGTAAGCCGTGATGCAAATTTTAAAGCGATAATGAAGCGACATTGGGTCGTTGCCGACAAAAGGCGCCATATTTATTTCAGTCTACTTATTACGCCACTGTGACTTTTGTTTTGTGTCTGCACACAATGTAGTTAATATTTTTTATCACAACAATTTTTTTTATCCACTACGGGTTAGTGCTTGGCCTTCATCTCACCTAATGTTAAGTGACGATAAGACCGAAGGTGGAAGCGTACTACACCCGGAATCCTCAGCACTAAGGAACTGGCTATCTTACCTCTAACTGCCGGAACACAACAATTTTTAATTGCTGTTATGGCGTCAGACTTAGGTAAGATGGTGGTAGCTAGCCAGGCGCCAGGCTACTGGGAATCGAACCTGGGACCCCTGCATCTTACACGGGTGGGTAAACCACTAGACCACAGAGGCGGTTAAAACATAATTATAGATAGACCTAATAATGGCAAACTGTTGTTTTAGCTATTCTCTAGTAGCCGTAGTCGCAAGAGCACTTGATGTACACGACACTATAAAAATATTTATAAAAATGTACCTACTAATTTTGTTCTAATGCAAACAAGCTAACTTTTGTCTTTGGATTTCTATTCAATTAGAATCAATTTTGGAATAAATAATTATTATAATAAGAAAAAAACTTAAGATAATTATTAAACATCTTTATTGTTTATTTAATACAGGTGTTAGTTTATATAAACTTAGTGAAATTAAGTATTACATACATTATTTATCATAATAAATTACACAAAACATTGAAATATATTTTAATTAAGCAGATAATTTACATACATTACAAAATATATTAACTACATCTACCTACCTACAATTTCTTTTAAAAAAGCAACTATTACTCACTAAAATAGTACCCTAGTTGGTACTTAGAAAAAATCTTCTTTAGCACAAGTTTTATTTCTCCAGAATTCTGTTAAGTCCTTAAACCTTTCATTACACTCCTTTCTTCTCCTAGGACTTTTTACTGCTGGTCCATTTAAAAAAACACTAAACTTCTTCACTAAGGTCGTCACGGAACTCTTTGCTGTTTCATCCATACCACCATCACGATTAGCCATACTTGCTATTGTAGAATTTAACTGGTCAAAAGCCTCATCAATATACTTGTCCACGTCATCATAATCATCTTTCTCTTTCTCAGTATCCACAGTATCATCGAATGACAAATCTCCATAAGATATACTGCACTGAACAACTTCATTGATATTCTTTTTTCGTTGTATTGTACTCGTTGCTGAACACAGCTTTTCAACAGATTTGAAAATGTCGTCAATCTTGTTGCAAATCTGCTCGACAGACAATGCTGATAGAATCTGCCCGCTGATGAAATAAAACTGCTTTCCTGGAATTTCCATCACTGCGTTTTTCTGAAGGTCTTGAAGAAACTCATTGTAACTCAACAATGACTTCTTAGACATTTGCCTCCCAACCTTTCTTCTGACTTTCTTGAACAGAAAAGATGAGTCAAACGTTGACTTTCTTAAGTCAAGGGTGCTGAACACGGGTTTTAACTTCGAAGGTGACAGGTCTTCCTCGGTTTCCAAGTCTACTGGATTGCCCCATGTCTCTTCGAGCTTGGTCCACTGGTCGATGCTCGAGAGAATCTCGTCGGCGTCTAACAATTCTGAACTCATTTTTTCTAGCGTGTGTTCTTCGCTGCGTCTCGGGTGCGACTGGTGTTGGATTTGCGACACTGCAATATCTGATTTATTGCGCTGGCGCACGGTACGCCTCATTAGCAAGGGTCGTCCTTTTCTAACATAACTATTGTTACAAAATTACCTCCGGTTCATTAAATATTGCTTTTAAGCTTCGGATTAAGTCATTTATTTACTTCTCTCGTTCTAATGTTTGCGAAATTACAGAACTATAATGCGAACTATTTCCGTGCTATCAAAATTGTTTTTAATTATTTATATGATAATTTTTTGAGCATAAAGTGATATTTTCCTTTAGGCAATAACAAGATGAATTTAAAACTCAACTGTTAAAGTGAAATATATTAAAAGTAAAGAAGACCCGGCCTTCTATGCTAAAGTTCGACAGATCAATGCCACATCGGAAGTCAAATTGTCTTTTTTAATTTAGTGGTTTATGGGTTTATCCAGCTTCGCTTTTACATTTTATAGTGATTTTTCTGCCCTTTGAAGATTGAATGTGGATAATGGAACCTTCAATGACTCATTGTTTTTGTAGTGTTTCCATATCAAAAAATATTCATTATGAAATGACTTTTTTATACATGCGCTAAAAATAAGATAAAACTTGATAAATGTAGCAAATATTATTGGCTTTATTTTAAGATCAAATTCAATGGTATAAAAGTTAAGCATTTTTTTCAGTGGCGAGTGCCGCTGCTCCTTTATCTTGTTCATTTGCTCATGCGTTAGTAAACAAAGTGCGACTATTTTTGTTTTTAGTCTTCATCATCTAGCTTCTAACAGACCTGATTACAGCGTTGGGAAATCTCTGGACACCAAATGCTGTCCCACCTATTAGTTAATTACCTGGAGCACAACAAATAGAAATTCATGGTTCATTAACCAAACAGCGGCGGTGCACAGGACCCGCGACACGGTCCAAGTTAGCATCTAAATCACAGCCAGCGCCTCTGGACCTCTGAGGGGACATACGGGGAGATACTGTGCAAGAAGTAATAGCGGTTTTCGAGAAAAAAATGCTGGGACACTTCATTTAAATTGAAGTTTTTTTTTTGTTATGACTTGTATTCACTAAAAAACAAAACAACTGACGCTCGAAACGTGTCACTTAACATGATGGCGTGTAAGTTTGCGCAATATCGCGACATGTTAGTTAAGTGTTTTACGCGCGTCAAGTGTTGACGATTGAATACAATAACGCTCTAGTTATACTTGTAAATGTACTCTCATTGTAACTTGTTATTGGCATGTTTACCAAATTATTTAAAAAAGGTTATAAAAACATCAATTACTTAATGTTATACATCTTAATAAACAAGCATTTAGTTCGACTGAACTTTAAATAGATAAGATAATGAGTTGGATTATGCTATTTTCTAAACGTAATTAAAATTATGTACCTACAAGACTTAACGGAGATAATGGTCAAAGCATATTTTACATGAATATTTCTTTTACATCTTTATCCATAATATGGCATGCGAATTCAAAACAAGCGCCCGTGTGTTTCCCCGCGCACTGACCGGAAGCAGAAACTTATTCCGCCTTGTTCAGGCTAGTTGGACAGTTTGTCAATTTATGAGCCCGTACACAATATCGCGGGCATGGCAAATCGGGGCAGATCCAGTTAATTGAGTTACTGTGATTATCGTCCCTGCATGACGAAACTGGAGGTAATAAATGTGCACTGAATCATAGATACGGAAAACAACGCCAAGCAAGACAGAATGGCAAAGACTGTCTGTGATTAAGACATAAGAATCTCTATTAGAATAGTTGTATTAGAATTGGCTTTTTCTCTTAACCTAGTCAGAAACACGCCCTTCTAATGAAAAAAGATTTAACAATACCACAAAAAGTAGTTTAATAGCACCAGCACCACCGCATAAATAATGTAACCACATAACTATATACAATACACGTCATCACAACCACATTGACCTATCGGAGACTCGAAAATGTTTTCCTTATTTCGATTAGATAATACATTATAAATATACAAAACCCTAGCAGAGATTACTTAATTTAAATAATTGAAAAATTTGACTCTTTAAAAAAACGTTCCTTTTAACAATATAAATAATCAAAACGTCAATAAACAGCTGACAATCGATATCCATGCACCTAATACATAATATCTTATGTCAATGCAGGAAGATTCAAACTTGTGTTAAATAATAATGATTGTGTGTCACGGTATCCGTGCCGGGCGGTTACGTGTCCACTTTAAGACATGTGCAGTGACCGCGGGCTCTAATTAAGCTTGTTGTTGATGTAACTCGCCCGGATTGGTGCTTCAGATGTTGTGGCTACGAACGGCTACGAACATTCGCAGTGCTACGAGTCGTAAAATAGAACTGTTGTGAGGTTTTCCAATTAGGATATCATATGAAGGTGGCTTGCTGGAATAGTTAATAGTTCTAGTGAGGCTCATTTGTTTATTTTATTGACGAGTTCCATTGCTAGCTAGCCAGACAATGTTTTGGGTTTGATTCCTAGTCATGCAGTTAACTAACTTGTTAGTTTTTTTTAATCTGCGAATAGTTGGAGTTTGTCCGTATTACATGTTAAACGTCTTAACTTATAAAGACTTAAAATGTTTTTTACAACACCCGAAATTGTCCCAAGATTGTTTACAAAAAGTTTTCCCCACTTAGAAAGGCATTAAAAAAATTAAGCTGTTGCTTAATTTTTACAGTGTTGCTCCATTAGTGATGTGCCGACACCGCGCGGGGCCGCACTCAATCAATTTGGACGGAATCGCCGGGATGAAGTGTTTTTTAATTAATCTCATGGATGAATTTTGGCGAGGAACAGTAATGGTGTGGAGAATGTACAGGTGATGCTAAGTTGCACTAAACAAAATTGCACATTTTTTGCACTAATTTAGAAAATAACTTTTAGAATCTGTCACTATATTTAACTTTATTTGATTGAAAATAATGTATTTTTAACACAATATTGTTTAAATGTATTTAACTATTAAAGTCTATTATTTTATTAGTTAGTTGGTACATTTATAAAAAAAGTGTATGTATTGATCTTAAACATACTTACTAAAAGTGTAGAAAACTTAATTAATTAATTTATTATTATTTATTTATTTATTATTATTTCAGTCAACTCATTTTCATAAACCGACGACTCCATGACCACCTCGTGCTCCCGTGAACGTCGTCCACGCACTAATTCAATATGGCCGACGTAAGCCATTTGCGCTCACGCTTGACGCATCGTCCGTGAAAAAATCAATTACGATTTTTTGATAGCTACTGCCTCACCGGTGCTGAAGCATGGCAAGAGCTTATAGGTATTAAACAGATGATAAAACCACTAGAGCATAGATTCTGTCAGTCTTCATCTAAATAATAACAATCATGAAAATGTGTGATGCAGTTTACGCCTTTTTTGGGAGTTGGGCAAACATAGAAGTGTGGCACAACATTTGTTTGGGTACCTATGTATGTAAAGTACTTTGTCACTCCTATAAGTAGCAACCCTGTTATATGAACGCAATAATTGGTTCAACATGAAATATCTTAGAGAAGACCTTCATTGTATTCCATTAAGTCTTTTTGTACATTTTGCATCTCGTAGAATTTAGGTAATTTTACCGACCGATCAGTATGATTATCTACCTAAATTCTACGGGCTGCACTATATGATTATGAAGGCTACAGTGACCATTACTTATTTGACGATTTTTGCAATTTTTCCATCGTTTTAGGAAAGTCTGTTTCCACATTAACTTCGCTCATGCCAAACGCTCGATATTTTCAGTGGCACTACTTCGTCATATTGTTCGGCGTGACACTCAATCTAAATGGCTTTATAACCTGTCACGTCCGATACAAAAACATTATCTGACCAAAGGCTGCGGTCATTTTGATCAAAACATTTGACAAGCAATTATTATATATTTTTTCAATTTAGTTTCCATTTTTAGAACAGTTTGCTCTTTTATATAAGAGCACTAAACTGTTAAATATTACTTAAAGTTGTTATTCATTCACAAAAAGCATTGAAATATAAAGAAAAATATTGGAAAAATTATGTTAGCGGACTAATGCGCCACAGATTGAACTTCAAATGACATAAGAGGCTGATAATTTTTAAACAAGTGTACCTAAACATTTAATTTTATTTCCGTGTCATGGCTAATTACATCTCTGCTTTAAGAGATAATATCCTGGCAATCCAGTTGTTTAACCTATTGTGCATGATCATTAACCCCCATTCCTATATTCGAGTAACGATTCGAATATAGGAATGATATTAAGACCATAGTAAATGTGATAAAATTCTACCACCCGTAAGCAAAACGAAACGTTTTCGAATATAGGAACCGGCCCTAAAAGGAGTTAAGAACAGTATAAATACGATATACCAAGTGTACCGCCTAGACTAGAGTACAGAGTGCAATGGATCATTCAGGTCCATAAATCAGACGGGAGGGCCATAAACTGAGCGCAGGTGTACCTAATGCGCCTGCGCACTATGTCACCATCATAAACGTCGCATAGTGCTTGGCAATAGGCATCGGGGTACATGTGTTGTGTCTGATTAACGTGAGGTGTTATTCCGTGAGGTCATAACGACGAACTTGGGTAATAATGTATAAAAAACTATTTTTTGGCATCTTGAAACAATGTGTAACTGGAAGAAGATATTAATAGAAAAAAAAAAATACTTTCCAAGCAGAGAGGTATTTGTAAAACTTTGTGGTAAACATTTTTGGGATGAAATCACTGTAAATATCGAGCGGTTTAAAGTTTTTAGACAGGTCAATTGTAAGATCACTAATCTAAATCATCTAATCCCTAGCAGATTAGTAGTTTAAGTTCCCAACTTACTAAGCAGACCATTCTTTTATTTAGACGCTTATTCTAAAACCCAATCAGTCCACCAAAGTAACTGTAAACAAATGAAGAATTACCCGCCATTAAGGGCTATCTATTTTAGCTAACGCACCCGTCAATCCCAAATTACAAGCATCTTAACCTCCTGACGAGGACAAACCAACAAATTGAGCGGCACTCAATCTAGCGTCGGCGGCCCACAAATTAATACTGTTAGCTGGGCCCATCACCTGCCCTCTAATTTCTCATGCCACAGATCTAGAATCTACGGAACGAGTATGAGCATACTATCAATTTTATATGTTTCCTTTGAGGTCACCATGATTTTGTGTCGGCGGCCCACAAATTAATACTGATAGCTGGGCCCATCACCTGCACTCTACTTCTCATATCATATATCTAGAATCTCGTACTACAAGTTTTCGGGTCATATAACGGACACAATTCAAGATAAATCGTGTAACGTGGAGTACACGATGCACAAGTATCTCAAATGCCTCCTCATAAATCTGGCAGGCTGAAAGTAACCAAAATATAACCTTATTCAATTGATTTATCTGCAAGTTAAATTTAAGCGGCTTTATTTTAAATAAGAATAATAACGGATCCTATCTATTACTAAAACAGAGAAGACACCAAAGTTTCACAGGAAGATTAATATACCAACCTTCCTGTTACAGTATTGTGCCTCTTCCAGTAAGCTTTATCACGGTCCGTGGCCATCAATACATGCTGACATCAGCGTCGCAGGAACACGGCCACGAATTAGACAGGGTTCCTCTAGACATTCATGTACACTGTAAATAAACCTTATTACAATCAGCAGAAGAAGAATTCGTTGTGGCAGTAGTAGGCAAATGCACCAACGAACTATATTTTACAGAAGTTATTGTTTGTAAATAAACTATAGAACCTTAGCTTCAATCTGTACGTGTGAATTTTCGATACATTATCTACCTAGCAAGCAATAAATTTAATTATGATGAGGGCGCCACTGTGAGGACATTAATCTCCTTATGTGAGACAATCAATGATTTCTGTGTAATTATTAAATAAAAATTCGAGCGCCTTCCAAATTTATACAAACCTGAATTACAGGTACACTGTAATACTATAAATATTTATTTACTTAGTTACTTAAATAGGCTGTATATGTGTTATTAAATTTAGACTTTCGCATTCACAATGCTATTTTTATATTAAGATAAATAATATTAGAAAAAATACTAGAAAAAATCGACTAACCCGTAGCACCTCAGACGTTTTTTTCTAGTATTTTTTCTAATATTATTTATCTGTATCATGTGTTTTTGTCCATGGTATAGTTAAAGGGAGAATGAAAAAATATTATTACGTGGAGTAAATGTGTATGCATGCGTATATTATACCTAATTAAAGATAAATCTAAAAAACTGGTTTTAAATTATATTTTTTATTTCATTTGGGTGTTACATATTTATGTGACGCAGCTCCAAGATGTTTTTTTTTAAGAATAACCAACTCAAAAGTTTTTGATTACCAACATAAACATTCAAAATCCTCAATAGCACACACAACCAATATATCGTTAACTACATCGAACCAAACAATAACCGCTGTACTATCTATTGTAGGAGCATCTCGTGTTTTAATTTATGAACCAACTTGGCGAGTCCTTGCGCCGAAGTTGCACGCCACGAGAACATAAATTGATAAGCCGTGCATGATATACCGGGCTATGCTAATTGCACTAATATTTGGCTGTTCGATGTGTGCAGTTGTTATTAGGACAAATGTTTTGTCTAAGCGTGATACAAATAGTTATACGTTTATTTGACGACTTGAGTGGTGCAGTGGTCATCATGCCGGTTTACCACGCAAGAGGTCCCGGTTTCGATTCCCGGCCGGGCAGAAATTTAAATGATGAGTTTTAATTTCTGTGACGGGTCTGGGTGTTACTACGTATAATAATTATATATTTAAAAAGTATATACATGTAGTATGACAGTTGTCCAGCACCCATATTACAAGCTTTGCTTGTTTGGGGCTAGATGGCGCTGTGTAAAATTGTCCAAGCATTTATTTATTATTATTTATACATCTATTTAAGATACTCGTACGTCATTTAAATTCTTGACTAAAATTTTACTAAAACGTCCGCTGCGAAAAGCTACCTTAAAAGAAAGCTAGTGTGAAGGGGTTTAAACCACTGGTTATAAGAAGGCGTATACAACGTGTTACAAAAATACCCCTAATGCTGAATATGGTAGATAGGGACCATCAAACTGAACAACTTTTACTATGGGACCAACTTTGAAATAGCGAAAAAAAATCAGCTGTTTCATACAAAAATCAATTACGAAAATATGAAAATGTATGAAACAGCTGACTTTTTTTTGCGATTTCAGAGTTGGTCCCATAGTAAAAGTTGTTCAGTTTGATGGTCCCTATCTATTATATTCGGCATGAGGGGTACTTTTGTAACACGTTGTATTTACTTTGTAAGTTTTTTCAACCCTTTGTTTTTGTCCCTTTGGGGAAAATGTTCTATTGCGATGGTACAACAATCCTCTAAAAAATAAATTCACTTGGATTTGATTTCAATTTCAGCTTTGAGTCTTGGCGATGCAAAACCTTTTTGCAATGTCAAACAAGTGTTCTTGTGGACATGAGATAATCATATTGAGTTCAATCGATATTTCAATTGAATTTTAGTAAGACATGTAGTTGAACGATTATTCGAAAATATACCAGACCACAGAATATATTAATGACCAGACGCCAAAATAATAGACTTACACGTATCAGGTTAAAACTAATATTTGAAATTAAAGTATAACTCATGCATGTCACTGTAAAAATGCAATATTTTAATACCACACCCATTAATCTACGTAATACTAATAAAACGTCTAAATAAATCATTTACAATTAAAAATAAAATTCCAACACAAAATAAGTTTTACAGTCCACACATCAGAGTTCAAATTTGCTTTTCCAACGGTTTAATAAGCAAAATGCACCTATCGGATGTGCAGCGTATAATTATGGGTTGAAAAGTACCATCGCGCGGGTCCCGCGGGTGCGGTGACCACATAAACATGTCAGGGTTAATTCGGTCCCGAGTGCCCAGTACGTCTCATGCTTAGATAACTGTGATGATAAAGCGGTAAAGGGTTGAGTTTTTAATTTCGTGACTTTTGCTACTGATTGGTGGTAATATGGTATTATATTATAAGGCACTGATTTATATATCTTGTGATTATAAATTACATATGTTTAGTAATCTCTTTAATTTTCTTGTGAAAGCGTTGATAATGTAATGATGATTCTGCTAGAACTTGAAGAGCTGCTTGAAAAGTACCTTAATAGGGAAATTAAAAAATACAATTAGCATTATTTGTTTAATGTATGTTCCACACCCACACGATCACAGGCAATGCCTCTTTTGTTTTTAACCGACTTCAAAAAAAGGAGGAAGTTCTATGTTCGTCTGTTTATTTGTTTTTTTTTATTTTTTTATGTATGTCCACCGATTACTCGAGAACGGCTGAACCGATTGACATGATTCAAACGCCACTTTATTAGGTTTGTTCTCAAGTTGGTCCCATTTTTTGAAAATTTTAAATCGGTTCAGTGGTTTTCGAGTAATTCTGAAAATACTGTAATTTATTTGGGTAACTTTTGCACGAGTTTCAACGGATCTACAGACATAACTTCTTTGTTTATAAACCGATTGGGATAATTCTTGTTTTGTTAGAAAGGGGGTACTTTTTTAATTTCATTTTATCGTTCAATTTATTGCGTCATCTTTCTTTATTTTCATATCGGAATCGGAAGCTCCAGCCGAGACCAGCCTGGTTTATATAGAAAAACCAAACTTGCGTTAGAAGATGTTGCTGATACCATTTTCTAATTTGCAAAATAGTAAATTATTATAAATATTCTTATTTAGAATAATTTAACACAAAAAACATGCCTATGTACTTACAATATTTGACTTTTACTTCGTCTCAAAACCTATGATATGAATGTATACTGGATCGAAGACATCAATACACCAGGTAATAAGATGACCTAATTCGTTTTTATAGACAAAACGATATTTCTAATCATAGAAAATGGTGGTGATATCATTTTCTAATTTTACAAATACCAATTTTTAACGTTTACCTTTAGCACCGTAGTTTAGTAATTTGACAATTTATGCTCCAACTAAATGTATCCCAAGAAATGCCTCTCCCCACCTAATTGTTCCCTTGCCTCACGGCGGAGATAGCGAAAGTGTCAACCTGACTGACAGCAAGCAACCTGTTGACGGAATTACGCTCGGGACCGCCTGATAAACTTAAGCCGGGACTTAAATGCTAAATAAATAAACTTGCAGAGTTTCTGAGCGGCGATGATGGAAGTAATCACTTTTAAGGGTGTGTATTCAATAATTTGAAACTTACAAGTAATGCGTCAATATTTTTTAAGCTTATTTAGGCTCAAAATCTATTCTATTCCATTTTAAATTTCCATCGAAGTGTTTTTGCATATTTGTGAAGATCCTAAACATATTAAGTCGCCAGCATCCATAAGGAAAAGAAACTGCCCCCAAAATTAAGATCTATATAATCAAGCTTGATTTATCAGCTCTTCCATATCAATCCGCAGTAGCCCCAAATTAATCAAACGCCTAACACACTATTCGAGTGGCGTCCATTCTTCATTAGTACAAAGGAGGAGCCCTATTGTTTCGCGCCCATTTGCGATTGTTCACTACACTAAGAGACCCCGTCTGACCTATTACTTGTCACTGGCAAACCGATTTTGTACCCAAAACTACATATTCCTCTCTGCTTCTCTCTTGGAAGTTTAGAAAGGGATGGGTGCAGGTCTCGGGTTGTTTTGGCGGGAACAGGCGAGCTGTCGTCCCGGCTTGATCCCTGTCAACGAATCCACAATACAGGGTGACTCGACGAGTCCACAATGAAATGATAAATGGACACCTTTCTTGCACTCAGCTATTGGGCTGATTCGATTAATGGAACCTCCAGATCTACCTTTGTAACATGTGTGACGTTAGGATTGCTGGATGTTTGGAAGGAGTGGATTCGGAGACGTGGTTTTTCTTACAAGATTTTTTACGGTGTGTTGGAAAGTGTTTTAGTTAGGTCGGTATAGATAGAATGAATTAGATATCGACGTCTATTTCCAGCGAACTAAAATTTACGGAACAAGCATTCCGCTCAAAAATGGCACCACACCAAAATGGCAACTAGGATGGAGCTAAAAATGTTGGCATTTTATTATGCAGCACAAAGGGACTGAACTCTGGTTGCATAATAGCAACCATAATTTTTATACTCATAGATATTTTCCATTCATAAACAAAAAATTATGAAACGTTATTTCAGCATCTTTTAACCTGCATTCTTTGCGTCTTTTGCACCATTTGACTACAGGACGTCATATCTAATAAACTCTCTCGTTCTCTCTTTTCTTTACAATACAAACTGAATTTTTTGTAAAAAAAGCTAACGTGCTAAAATGCTAATGCTAAAAAAGTTTGTCACCGGGCTCATGGTTGGCCCGACTAAATATGCTGTGCGAGTTGTCATTTTTTAGCCCCGATTTTTAAGCAATATCTTTGTTCGCGATAACACTTCCATAGATTTTAGTTCGTTGAATTTGTAACGTCGTTCTTACTAAAATGTGGCTGTTGCGTATAAAACTGGATTCTCCAATTACTTTTTTGGATAGGGTTTATTAATTAACGGAAGGTAGGAAAATACAGAGGATTCCAAAGCGCTAAAACTTTTTTTGTTTATTTTTCTAAAAATATTTTGACTTTGACTTTGGTTTATTGACTTTTTACTTTACTTTATTTTTTTACAATTTTTTAGGAAATACCAACAAAATCTTATGCTGAGCAATATAAAACTGGAACCTGAATATAACAAGCCACTTTTCAGAGATGTAGTTGGAATAAAAAGATAAATACTTAAATAATAAATGTTTCAAGAAAACATAATCTTCTCTCAACCACGACATAATTCACAACATGAGAGTGTTTCCCTAATCCTTCGACTCCTGTCCAGGCGTCAGTCAAAAAACGCTCAAGTCGTCCCAAGACGACTTATCTCGGCGTGACGTGTTAAAACGTCCCGTCACCGGCGCCGGATTACGGGACGGCCTGACACGTCTAATGGACATTACCTTATCTGTCCGGACATGTTTGATGTCAGATATCTTTTATTTATTATTCATTTGACAATAAAATTTTATAGGTCGGTACTAAAAAACAACTTTTTCAGTAAATCTTTGCGGGAGAAATTATTTCATAATTAAAACCGTGTTTTTTGAGAAAAAAGTTTATTTCATTATTTCTATCCAATTGCACTAAATACATAAAACACATTCGGGTTATTTACACCATTTTTAACTCAAGAACGGCTGAACGGATTTGGATATTTGGATAAACTTTATAACCTGGATTAAAAAAAGGATACTTTTTATTTTATATTATTTATTATGATATACTTTTATCCTGGTCAAAAGTTCCTAAGGGTCCACGCAGACGAAGTCGCGGGAAGCCACTACGCCACTTATACTTTTAAACAAAATAATAAGTTCCATTGCTAATTAAGTAGGCCTTGAGCTTGGGAATCTTATTGTTATGTACCCAAATAATGGTTTTTAGTTTGTGAATAAAATGAAGTTTGTGATGTAGAGGTTTTCATTTGAAAGAATTACTGACTAGTGTATTGATCTAAAACTGCAATATTCTACACCGAAGTGTATTTATATTATGACTCACTCTTGACTGGTTTTTTAAATAAACTTTCACGTTAACTGTACTCTTGCCCATATGCGAATTTTCCTTTGTGAGAATATGCCCTTTAGCGAATAAGGGGTTTCATATAATTATTTTTCCCTTCTATTTAATAGCCATTTGACCCGTATGAACTAGTCAGAAGTTCTTCTAAGTGACCGCCTGATTTATGAATGGTGACCGAAACACTGAGATAATTAGGGTCGTTATACACTGAGTGCGTTACTTAATGGACAATCAGATTGATGGTCAGGTTAAAACAACGGATTGATCACGTGTACGGAAAATGTTATGTAAGTCCCGTAATACCGAAGCATTATCGAGTGCGAATCGAATTCGTATCGAACACAAATGTCTATATATTGTTTATACAGATACTAATAGTTTGTTTTTTTATGAGTCAATATTATAAATTAGACAAATAGGTATTTATCTTCCGAATTTGCAATCATTTTCTCAATTTAACTCTTCAGAAGTTTCAGAAAGCTTAAGACGTGTCATTGTTTACTCACTAGGTTTCACACTAGTTTAGTCTCCTAAACCAGTCTATAACTAGCGTAAGCCAGTTTAAGTTAGCGTGATCCGGATCACGCCACTCAAAGTTCGCGTCACTTACCAGCTAAGTTGCCAGCCAAGTTACAGGTTAAGCTTGCACTCGGTAATATCTTTGTTTGTGCTGCTTAATATTCTAAGTTGTCCTAATATTTCAGGTAACAAATTACACTGCGACGTTCCATTGACTTTGATACGTACTGAAGTATTTTATTGCCGTAGAGTAAAAATGTACTGATGATGTATATATTTTACTTATGAAAGAATTGTCAATAAATGCATTAGACAGCGAGACTTTCAAATGTTGTAGCATTTCCGAAACTAAAATTTTTAAGCAAACAAATGTTGTGTATTTCTGACCCTTTCTTCATGTATTTTTTTTATTTATTTATGGTTCTTCTTTTGTTGCTCAGTAGAAAAATATATCCCAGAATAAACATTCGTACCGCTTAAACTTCTATATATTAAGCTCCAAAAAACTTCCGTAACTTTCGCCCGATAAGTTCGACGTTGTCCTTACTGCATTTTTAGGCAATAGCACAATTAACATTTACGTGGCCCACAAAGATAGCGGGCAATGGGCCGAGCCGGGAACCCCGGTGTTTATGGTCCACTCCGTTCCCGCCACGACATTTTGCTAAAAGGGTGCGGGCGATAGATGTTTGTTACTCGGGGTCGTTATGACGGTGTCACATGCCGGCGGAGGCGATGTCTGCGGACCTATTGTAAATTGAATTGTTTATTAGATATGGCTCCGATCGTGTGTCGAAGTTTACCGAATGGCGACGGTTGCATGACAGGATGTTAAACTATCTACAAAAAAAACGAAAATATAGGGATACTTGGATAGATTTTTTAACATGCCTGTCAATTCTGTAACCAAACTCGCATCTCACTTCACTTCGCGTGAATTCGTTATTAGAAATTAGCTGAATATAAGCTACTTTACCGATTGCAAAAGGTTTTAGGTGACTACCTTAACTATTTACAATCTTTTGTGATAAGAAAACATTCTATCATTTTTCTATTTATGACTTAAAATTCCAGCGCAGTCAAGTGAGATTCCTAAGTAAAGTACGAGTTAGGTTACAAAATCGACAGGCTGTTGTCATTATGAATATTATGCCTAAGTATGCAAAGAAAGCCGCAGTCTAAATAATTTAGAAGCAATTATTACTTTTATGGAAAATATTAAATAAGAAATGCTTGTGCAATTCAAGATCCTAGGCCTATTAATTTAACCCCGTGCTCTTGTCAGTCAGTCATTTCTCCCTTAATATGAAAAAAAGATTACTAAAACTTGTTATAAAAAAATTACTATTTATTTCCCAACTCATTTAGTTATCTTTGTTGATGTTATATAAAAAAATAACTTTCAAAATACCACATACAGCTACAAACCTCAAACAACTCCTACGAAGCCTCGACGAGGAAAGCTTCTGGTTTCACCTGGTTAAAACCGGCTGCCGGATTAATCCGCCCGGATCCGGCGCAATCCGGTTCACGAAGTTTGTTTCGTCATACTTTACTTTTGGCTGTAGAGTTACCTCATGGATCTTGTAAATTCTTTGAATTTTGGTATGAAATTTGTGTTTAAACGCCTATGAAAAATGTTAACTTCAAAAGTTACCGTGTGCCTTAAGACTTGAGTTTTAGACACTATCTACGTACTAAATCTGCGGCAATAGTTAAGTTTTCTTCAATGTTTTTGCTATTCGTTTTTCCTTTTGAATTTTCATAATATTTTTAATACCACTAACTAATAACTTAATAATTAATGTGTATTAACCAAATTTTATGCATAGGTAAAGATAAAATATTACATAATAAATGCTAATTACTAGTGTACCGCATTACAAAGTCACAACTTACCATCCGCAATATTTCCAACGCAGCTTCTAACGCCGGCACCGGTTCACCCGGCCGGAACCGGTGCGATCCGGTTCGGAAAGTTTGCTATGTCGCTCTGCGCCACTTACCTGACATCAAACTAATGCGTATGCGATTAAACAGCTCTTAGTAATGCTATTGTGCAGGTTGCGCTTAACTTGAGGCTTACTATGAGATATATTGGTATTTGCTTCGTATTTCTATTGCTTTATTTCTAGCTGTTTTTGTATACTCTACGTTTAACAATGTTTTTTTTTACTTTTGGAATTCAAGTTACCTAGTTTAACTGAGTGCAAGTCCATAAAATTGTCTATCCAAAGTTTGACATTCTAACATAAGAACATGACAGACGACCACTGTAGTGCAGTGGGGCCAACCACGGAATCACGAAATAAAATCAGCTGTTTCATAGAAAAGTACAACATTGACTCGTCTATAATCTATGAAACAGCTGATTTTATTTTTCGCGATTCCGTGGTTGGCCTTATAGTAAAAGTTGTTCATTCACGTGGTCTGAAATCCCCACATTTTTAGATATACTTAAAAAATAACGGTGTATACTAATTAAGGTATGAGATGGAAGTCATTTACACTAATCCATCGAACACTGTACCTAAATCACCAGGTCTTTGTAAGGTACATCCAGTTTGATTTAATATAATGGCCGTGGGCACATTAGACGATCAATGGACCATCAATTGTCGGTTAATTTGTAGTAAATACGCGGTAATCCCCGCCTTGAGTGGATTTGACGAGGTGGGGATGTTAATGTAACTGTACCTGGAGTACAGTCAACAACGAAGATGAGAAACGATGAGCGATCAAGTTTTGGTGGGTGGTATAAGCAGCGCTACGTCATTCGTCATATCGTGACCACGGCGACTCCAGTAAAAAAATCAAATTGAAAAACTCATTTATTCAGTCTAGGCTGTTAAAAGAAGCTACGCCATCGGTACCAAACCCTAAGCGGGAGACCTTATTACGAGTAGAGTTGGCAAGAAACTCGTCAGGGACTGCTTTTTTTCTCCCTGTATACTTCATAACAAAGTCGTCAAAAATTTAAAAATGACCTCACTTTTCCATCACAATAATTAACAAAGTTAACACTAAATAGGTAGGTATTGGAATTAATTAACTATGTACATATCGGATAAGTAATTGTGAGAGCAAATAGTTTTCAAGTAAAGGTGCTGAAAAATCGGAAAAAATCATTAAAACAAATACCTATAACATTAAAAACCGAGTTGTTTTACTTACATGATCATGTTTTTTTTTATTAATAGTCCGCGCAGAAATAGGTATAAGAATTGTATAAGTAGAAAATCTATATGAAAATCTTGAAAATTATTGATAATAAACAAGTGAAATACCAACGTTGTCAATAGACGAATGAGTTTCTCGAAGTTCCATTTTGCAATCTAGAGAACATCGTCTACTTTTACTGCCGACTGTACTATTATCGTTGTTTAATTTAAATTGCTATGTTGTATCACATAGTTATTATTGTATCTGGAATAATAATATGAGCAAATAGATGCATAAAAGCAATGGTCATAGATAATGGGTTAAAGTATTGTATTAGCATAAAGTACCTAATGTTTTTTTTCTTTACTTTATGAGCTAAATCTTAGAAAGCAAAGTTAGTTACAAAATAAAATTTCGTAGCAGAATTCCAACTTCTTTTATAACGTTTTAACTATGAATTTTAAAGGCCTAACTTCATAATATTTTTTAATAGGACGTGGCAGTGGCAGTCGTTCTGTGAACATCGTTTCTCGAAAAGTTTATTGTGAAAAGTTTTGTGCTGTTTCTAACCTACAAGATAACAGAGAGTTTCACGTTTAATTATCTCTGCTAAATACATAAACTGTCGTCGTCTTCTAAGGATGATCCCAAACAGCCGACAAATTACGAGGCCGTTAGTTAGCGCGACAATGGCCTATCAATAAGGTGTGGTTGCACCAACAAGACGCGTAAATTGACCGGCGGATTTACGGCGCGTGCGCCGGTTGAGGTGTCTTGCGGTCTGAGACGGCTGGCCTAGAACAGTTCGAGGAAGCATAATGGTAGTTGTGAATAAGTAGCGTGAGCATTTATTCAGTTCCATACCTTATGTCTTGATCTCGGTTAATTAGACTTAAAAATGTTGTAAGTATTTCAGATTTTTATCCATCGAATCTTTGGACTTCAAGATTATTGCTGTATAATTAATAAAATAAAAAGAATCACGATAATGTTAAAATGAATAATGAAAAACCGGCCAAGTGCGAGTTGGACTCGCGCACGAAGGGTAAAAATCACGTTTGCCCCCTTAAATATATGTTTTATTTCAATTTAATTATTTATTTTTTAAGTGAATATATAACTAAATATTCTGTGAATATTTCAAGCGTCTTCCTGTTGCCGTTATCAATATCGAGCAAGAACAAGCAAAAAAAAACACGTTTGTTGTATGGTAGCCCCTTAAATATTTATTTTATTCTGTTTTTTAGTATTTTAGTAATAGCGGCAACAGAAATACATCATCTGTGAAAATTTCAACTGTCTAACTATCACGGTTTATAAGGTACAGCCTGGTGACAGATGGACATACAGACAGACGAACGGACAGCGTATTCTTAGTAATAGGGTCCCGTTTTGGGTATGGAACCCTAAAAAGGATGAAGAGTATGACAACTTTTTTAAAAATCTGCTGAAAGTAATTTATCTAGAATAGAGTATAGTAATGTCTGTTGCTTGTTCTCTCACAGCCAAGTATGTTTACGGTAAACGTGATGATCATCAATTCCATTCGTTTACAAACAAAGCATTAACACTCCCCATCTTGGTGACAGAAAGATCCTCGTAAACACCATGTCTGATAAATAATTCATAATTGTATTCAGTCAATTCATAAACATTTCGTCTTCACGTCATCTCGGTGGATTATATGAATATTAAAACACGTAATGTCGCAAGGCCGCTCGGCCGGAATGAATCAGATAGGCAGACGTCTCACTCTAGTGACGGGCCTTATTAACAAATAAGCAACAATAGGATAATAATAAGTTCAAAGCTGAAGGCCGCGGCTTAAAGATTGATGAATAATTAGAACGACACATCAAAACATAGTTACTTTTGATGATTTACGAGAGTTACTGACATCTCGGACAAATTAATTTTCGACATTTTGTCCGAAAATACACTTTTTAATTTTATTATTTGTTCACTGACGATTCGGACACTTTTATAGTTAAAGCGCTTTTTTACAGTCAGCTGATAGTCGGACACAAATAACGCTATAATATCTATAAAAGGTCCGAATTGTCAGTGAAAAAATAATTTATTTATTATTTTATTATAATAATATACATGTCACAAAAACAATGCCGAATATGGTATATATAGACCATCAAACTGATCAACTTTTACTATGGCATCAACTCTGAAATCGCGAATTAAAAATCCGCTGTTTCATACAAAAAATTAAAATCGAAAATATCAAAATGCATGCAACAGCTGATTTCGCGATTTGAGAGTTGGTCCCATAGTACAAAGTTGTTCAGTTTGATGGTCCCTATATACCATATTCGGCATTAGGGGTATTTTTGTAACATGTTGTATATAAAATATACTAAAATTAACGTATTTCTATACTACAGATTGTCATAAGTTAAGGATAATTGTACGGTACTAATAATCTGTGCAAGCTTATCTTAAATAACATGCTAACTTATAACACTGGTCATTTATACGAGCAAAAACCCCGAACCATACTTTCACTCGCCACCAAAACTGCTCAAAACGCAAATCTCACCCACATATCAAACGAACGCAATCTAACCCCTAAACCGTATCAAAGACCCCTCGATCTGGCCAATAAACAAATTTCAACCCCACGCTACACCTGGCCACATAGACCCATAAACATGAAACAAGAAAAGCAAAATGTATGTGTCGTATCGAGGCAAAGCCCGGTACAAATCTGGCCAGCGGGCCGGCTGATCGACAAATCCGCCAGATTACGCCCTGATACTGGGGCATGTTTATGAGACAAGCGGACTTGCCGGACTCTATCTGCCCAGCCAGGGCTGTCAACGGTGCCAAATAAAAACACATGACAGGATTGTGTATTTGTATTGGACGCACATACGCCTCTTACAAAAAAATACTATCTAACCTCAGTAAAACGTGTCAATATCTCTGGCTGGTCTCTACCTAGTCCCTAGGTTGTCTGAATGTAGATTTCAGCTAATTAGTTACACTTTATAATGATTTTTATTAATTATCTGTCTTTTTATGCTTATGTTATCGACTGCATATTATGTTGCCTTTAATATTTGATCTTGTTTCCATCTTTTCAGTTGACTTGTCTTTTGATGCAGGCGAGTTTTTTTTTTTTATTCACTAACAAAGAAAATATACTCCCCTAACAGCTGGTAACCCTTGAGCTGATACGCGCGAGATAGAAGGAAGGTATCCCGAATAATATTTTGGCTCGCAAAACGAGTCCAACTTTTAATAGTGTATCATCATGTTTATGTTACGGCCGGAGTGCACCCGGGCAGCCCAGATCTGCCCGGATCGGAGATTTAGGCGCCAAAACTTTGATTGAAGCTATTCTTTCGAGGTGATTTAACCATTATTTGTTTTCGGGGTCTCGAGTATACTGTACGGAGTTTAGTACCAACTTTGTCGTTTGTTCTACGTTGTGAAGTTCTGTATCCGTTTTCGAATTTGTTGTTTCACTTACGAGGAGTTACATATACGGGTTTGCAGATGTACAAACATGTCTTCATAATGCAAATGGTATTAATAATTAGGCCACAGATTAAAAAATAGTACTAGACTTTTATACACTTTCAATAATTGCTTTTTACATATAAAGTTTATCAGGTAATCCGTGCACGTAAAATAAAACTTACAACTTACTTGTTGAACAGAATTGTTTTAATTTAATAACAGTTTAAAAATATATCAAAATAAATATACGACTGTCCAAAAAAAGAGTGTATTGTGTTCAGGGTCCATGTATGTTTGTATTTTAGTGAGTTTTTAATACATATCGTCAAACACCAACATTATCTTTAATTCCTTACTCCTCCATACTGAAACAAAACAAGGTGAGTAATTAAACCGTATTACAAACTAAGTTAATAATGGTAAGGTTAGTAACGCACGGTAATTACTGCTGTTACCCGCGCG
This sequence comes from Catoptria pinella, assembly GCA_963556745.1. Classification (NCBI taxonomy): domain Eukaryota; kingdom Metazoa; phylum Arthropoda; class Insecta; order Lepidoptera; family Crambidae; genus Catoptria; species Catoptria pinella. Next base: position 1,236,861 of record OY750762.1, read on the forward strand.
CCGGTAACGCGGGTAACGGGGGGCGCGTCCCACGCCGGACATATTTAAGCTATTTTATTTATTTTGAGATACAAAAGGCCTTATCGCCGGATATATAGCCTTGCTTCATGTTCACAATCAGCTACTTAGTAAAAATTTATTAATTATTTATGTTTGTATTTAAGCAGATTTGGAACAGAACAATAGAAACAAGGTATAAATACTTATATTTTTATCTTAACCAAAAACCAATTAACAAAACAATTCTTAGTACCAAGTTCCAAAAATTGCACACAAGTGCGAAACTTGGAGCAATTATAGGAACAGTGTTCTGACGTCATGACACTTTAACGTCATTTAGAATTCAAAGAACAAATAAATTAAATAACATTGACTGAAAAGTCTACCTACTCAGAAAACCCAAAAAAATCTTTGAAAATCTACCATTCATGAATATTTAAATGTAAAATTTCATGGATTTTCTTTTATTTAGGATGCTACTAAAGAAAAAATAATCCTAATAAGTACCTAACCCTTTCGATTATTCGGTTAACCTTTTCGGTATCGTAAAAATAAAAGATTGTTTTTTTTTCATATTTCGTGAGTTTGATTTTTGGTTAAGGCAGATGATTTTTCAAAAATCTTGGAATGCAGTTCCTATTATTTTTAAAATCAAATTAAACTCTTCTTTCAGTTATTTTTTTTAATATTTAATGTACTTTCCCTTAGTGTTGCAAAGTTTTAAGACACCCTGTATAGTCTACTTACATCGAATAAAAATTCGATTTTAGATAGCTTTAAAAGACTAACATAAAATTAATGAGGCTTTTAAAAATCTAACTGTAGGTTACGATAATCTCTTGTATTTACTCTGTGTGAGAGAACAATAAATGTCTTTTTATTATTTATTTTGACCTGTATTTTTCTGCTAAAATAGCAATGCTCATAATTTCCTGTCATCACAAATCTGGACTCCACTTCCAAATCAGAATTATCATCCACCATCATATGACTCCACTGCTGGAAAAATGCAATTTTCATTGGTTTTCCACAACAATCGATCGCCACTTGTAAACCTTTTTTGTTTTTCTAATGTGGTACATTTAAAAGTTAAGCAGCCAAGTTTGAACGGTGCGCCCCTCCTGACATGCTCTCTATAAACAAGGCTTCTCATAGTTGGCCACGTTATCGGACTTTGATGGCGGCGGGGGTAGTTTTAAAACGCAGCACTAGTTGTAAATAATTATGGGTCTGTCCGGATAGCGTTCCCGGTCCCCAAGGAAGGGTCCTATTGCTAATTGAGTTTTATCAGATCGGTGCATGATTTTATGGTAATAAGCTTCATACAGTTTTGGTTTTCCGATATCGGAAATGGCTGTTTTCGTTTTTTTAAGCTATTTATATGAATGGCTTATTTTAGGTGTAACCTAAAGCGTACAATGATCAGTTGCAAAGAGATATCGAAAATTTATTTAATTTCTTTACATAATTTACCCTCATGAGTTAATAAAGCAGTACATGTAACGTGCTTCTTTAATTATAATATATTAATTTGTTAATACTACTGCATAATTTTCATTAATGTGGGATTTACACGGGTGACTAAAGCCGCACGACTTTTGCCGCATGGCGAAAGTCGACTGTGTAAATGGCAATTCGGCCTAGGCCGCAGGTGACTGAACAAACTTATCTGATCTTAAACTGGAACTAAGTGTTATTACATATTGTTACCTAGGTTACGCAATCAACTATATAGACTACAGCGACGCTGGGCTATTTACATGGGTCGATTTTAGTCACCTGTGAATGTCGACTTTAGTCACCTAGCAAGTCGCATGTAAAATTGAATCACAGGTGACACATCGGTGACGGCGTCGCTGTCTTCTATGTAGTCGATGCCGTTACCTAGTTCCAGTTTTGGCCACCGGATCACATAAGTTTGTTCAGTCACCTACTGCGGCCTAAGCCGAATTGCCATTTACACAGTCGATTTTCGCCGTTTTTAGTCAGTCGTGTAAATACCACATTAGTAAATAATCACACACATATTATGCGGGTATTCATTGTAAAAGTAGTAAGCGTTAATATTATTGTTTTGTCAAACTGATGAAACTACTAATTTATCTTTCTTTTAATTAAAATTCAAATATCACTTAACTGCTAAAGAACCAACAAAACAACATCTTCACTCACAGAATCTAATTATCAAAAAGCAATTTCTTACAAACAGGCCTCCCAATAACAATACTAATTAAGAACGAGCGATAACAATAAAAAAAACTTTAATAAACAAAGAAACGCGAGCGGGGTGTAAATTTGGGGGTAACAGGCTATTTCCCCGTAACTGGGTATAATTACGGTCATTTGGTGTCATCTTACCCTTAACGAGATCATCAACATGGTACGATGGAACTACGAAGGCGACTAAGCACTGAACAGACTAGCAGGAAGGTTATTAACTATGTGCATATAATATTTGCTGGGAATCATATATTCCTCCTATCTTTCTCATATTTGGTGGTTTATCTGCTAAATGTCAATTCTTTCTTTTAAAAACTGCGGGGTTTTAGTCACCATTCAAATTTCAAGGATCTGCCCCCGACAGGAATTGACGAGATCAAGTACCAGAAGGATCGAATAAACGTCAAAGATATGTTATTTTGGTACTTTAGAAACGGTTACCATAGTACCGTTTTAACGTTTACTCGATTAGAACTCGATCTTAATCGGAAGTAAACCCACAGGTCATACATTTTGCGATTGGTAACTCTTGTCTTTGTCATCAAAATTGCATTGAAGTATGATGTTGAGATTGAGAATGCTGTTTGATTGACTAAATTACGCATAACCAAAGTGAAGATGTAGAAAATAAAAAAGATAAGACCTTTTCTATAGAAAAGTCGTATTGTCTCTGTATGTGCTCAGCTGGAAGTTTTCACTGAAAAAAATAATATATGGTTCAGGAATGTTTTGTAAACCAAATAGATAGAGGAACACAAAATAAAATTGTTAACTAATGATGAGGTTAACAAACATATCCACACAAACATAGCTCCATAGCCAAAATAGCGGTGTGAACAATAAATAATATTTTAAATTAATGCTAATGCCTCTGGTTGGCCTAAATGTTGGGTAGATGTTATAACTCACGGCTGGTTAATGTACGAATTACCTGTTATTTATTATGATGGTGCAGGATAAATGTGATAGATAAGCCCTACCGTCTTAACTGCTAACAGTAATAGCTGTGTAAAGACAAATCTGCGTCATATATTGAAAGAGGGATTGATTGAGTACAAACGTTACGAAATTTTGCTTTGAATTTTATTAATGATATCATTTTTAGTTCAAAAGACTAAATTTTAAGTAGGGTAGATATTTTCTGTTTTGGAGTTCTGCACTGGTAGTCCCACTAAGTAGTGGGCCTACAAACCCTAGTGGTTGGGTGAAGACGACGGAGCAAAATTAAAAACTAGAATTAAAATATAAGGCGCATCTTGTTTCAGCAAAAAATTAACAACAAAACAAAAAAGAGCACAATCTAGTCTCTACAAAAATGACAATTATGAAAAACAAAAATTCACCGGCCCTGAACGTTATAGTTTTGCCGCGTCGCTAACATTGGGATTAGTGGGACCATGAATAACAGTGGGACAAAATGGGTGGGACCACGAGTCAAAAATCAATATTAGGGCCGATATGTTTTAAAATTTACCTCTTATATTAGAAGCATACAGAAGATAATAAGAGTAGAATTAAGTTACCAATATAACATAATAGTTAGTGCTTATTGAATTATTTTTTTATCTTTTATTGTTTGGGGGCTTTTAACACTTAAAGTCATGTCAGCCCCATCATAACCTTATCTACCTACACCTAGGTACTACCTATCCTATTACTCTACTTGCTATACTATTTAGAGCGAAAACATACAGAATTCTAGCCTCATTGCTGGTGGAAGAGGACAAAATGCCGTGGCACATGCTTACCTGGCTAATTCATTCACCTGGGCTAATTCTTCATATCATACAATATGATTTTCTTAGCTATGCGTTATCGAGTAGTAGACAGCGACTTCTCAACTACATAGTTGAAATTTATTTTACCTACCCATTGAATGTAAACTTTGTTAATTATTGTAATGGAAAATGACGTCACTTTAAATGCTGACCTCATTTTTCAAATTTTGACGACTCTGTATGAAATATACAGGGAGAAAAAAGCAGCCCTTGACGAGTTTCTTGCCGGTTCTTCTCGTCACAAGGTCTCCCGCTTAGGGTTTGCGAACCGATGGCGTGGCTTGTTTGACATTCACAAGTGCTTGTAACAGCCTAGACTGAATAAATGAGTTTTTAATTTTGAATTTTACATTTCTTGCATTTAAGTTTAGTTCTGCCATCACCTCTCGTCTCACACTGTTTTTTTAGGCGCACTCCACCAGGAAATGGTGAACGTCTTCAATTACACCGCAGATGTTACAATTTTGCGATTCCGACTTCCTCATCAAAAATGCAAATTTGTTTCGTGGAATGTGGAATAATTATTGAAATATTTTTTCCTTGCGTTTGCGCTCTTCCAAAAATGCTGTTTTTTTTTAAAAAGTCTAGCTTATTAAGTATCCCAAATCTCTAATTCCTGGCAATGCGAGCCACAAAGTAAATTACTAATTGCAGTCAATCTTACGGCGGATATGGGCGACGTATTTCTTACCATACGAGAAATTTATCTTTGGACCAACTCGGAAAACGTTCTTGGCGATTCGTAAAATAAGTGCCCGATATGATAAAGTATAGACAATTGAATATTTCATATCCTTTGATAGGAATATTCTGCAAATAATGGCCAAAAACGTAGTAAGAAAATTTATTTTGAGTTTATATTGACTGCTATTGCTATAATATTATTATAACTAATACTTGATTCATTTGAAATACTTACATACTAGTTTTAATTCTTGTATTTCTACAAGTTATAAATAGTGTAATAGTTAAGTATTAGTTACCTGGTCTTTTTCTAGGAAGAATATTTATTTATATAAAAAAATACTTACCAGGTGGAGACGATAACATGTCAATTAATGAAAACATCGGTGTCACTACTAGTTCATATGAGTATTCTGAAACTATCAAATAACTCATAGAAACGAAATTAAAAAATATTTTTTTGAAACAAACTACCTAAATAGCACGAAAATACTGAAGACAGTAACTGAAAAATATTTCCTGTGACTAAACTATTGGATATTTTTTTAGGTTATTAGCTAAACGGCATTTAATTTGGTGCTGCTTGTTTCCAGGTTGTATAAGTTCATTACATTACATATTTTTTAAATATTGTTGTGTTCCGGCAGTTAGAGGTAAGATAGCCAGTTCCTCAGTGCTGAGGATTTCGGGTGTAGTGCGCTTCGACCTTCGGCTTTATCGTCACTTAACATCAGGTGAGATGAAGGCCAAGCTTTAACCAGTATTTGATTAAAAAAAATATCATAATCTTTATGAAATAAGTTACGAATAAAGTAAAACGACAATAAGTAACTCCAATTTTGTTATTATGCCAATAAATATAAACCAAGTGATGCTCGAAATATAACAACAAAACAATAAAAATAACAAACATCCCGCCGCGTAATATACGGTTGCTAATAACAACCAGGAAATATGTACGAATAAATTTATTTCCCATGCTTTACTGTCCTCGCTTCATGTCTCTGAATTATAGATTTGATATAAGTCGCAATTTATTACAAAGTAAGTGGAACTCAACAATATGTTTTTTGTAATTATTAACAAGAAACAGAAACATTTTAGAGAGGGAAGAAAAAAAGGAAAATAAGGAGGAAGCAAAAGCTGCTAAAGCGACCTTTTCACATACGGCTGCGTCCAATCTACCTATCTTTTAAAAAAAAATATTAACGAAAAACTAGTAAACCAAAAATTTTGTTGTCTGGACAATTAATGTGGAACTTTCCTAGTAATAATAACCGAGAAAATAAACGAGTAAAAACTAATATTATTTTTATTCAAATAGTCTAAAAACTAAATTTTTGATTAATACATTTACAATCGTCTCCGAGATCGAACCGCTGATCTAACGAAGCATTTCAAGATTCCTTGAAACTATCTAAACATTTTACAGCTCTATTTAATTGTAATGAGAAGGTGCCCTCGACTTTTCACAAAAAATATAAAACGGAGGTTGCACATCATCACCGCTAAAGACTTCACCGACAAGATCTTCCAAATAAACACAGCAACTCAAACATTCAATAGCGGCGACCATGCGTCATAGTTACAGTTACGCAAAACCATTCGGCGAGTTACAGTCACACTTAAAACCGTTCGGCAAGTCAAACAATGCACGTTTGCGTAGTAGTTCGGAGGCGCCCGTAAATTATAGAGGAGTTGGAGTCTTCATATTGTTTACCGTGTCGCTTGCCCGTTTAGCAATGCTAAGTGATTAAGAATACGCCGTGTGGACAAAGGTGCGGTGGAGTCGATATTCTAAAAAAATTTTAAGACTTTAAGCACAGACCTGAAAAAAGACGGACGTAATATCACACTAAAAGAAGTGAAGCATGCAAGGTCTTACAATTTCGTATGTTGTACAATGACCTACACTCACCCAAATACACCGGTCTTTTCTTTCCAGGTGTATTTGTATGAGTATAGGTCATGTACAACAAACGAAATTGTAGGACCTTGCATACTTCACTTCTTTTTAGTGTGGTATTACGTCCGTCTTTTTTTCAGGTCCGTGACTTTAAGATTTCGTTTTTAAAGTTTTTTTATCCACAACGACTTAGTGAGCCTTCATCTCACCTGATGTTAAGTGACAATAAGGCCGGTCGAAGCGCACTACACCCGGATTCCAAAACCACTGAGGAAGTAAGTCTTTCTCATCCGAAAATGTTAAATTGTTATTATAGCGTCCAACTTAGGTAAGATATTAATAGATAACAAGCCCTACCACCAATTTTTTGTTTTATTAATTAGCATGCGACTTTTTAGGAATTGTTCAAAAGTTTATCTTCTAGAAAGTTTAAATAATTTTGAAAGTTAATAAATCAAGGAGCAGTTCTGTCCTTATCAAAGTTTACTGTAGGTTCGTCAACAAAGTAAACGTCTCAACTTAGTTTAAAAATATTTAACACATTTAAAAAAATTACGATATTCTCCATTCGTTCCTGCTCCGAAGTTCTCCGCCAAACTACACAAGATACAGTCCTCTACTCAAATTCCAACAAGGCAAGTTAAACTGAAATAACTTACGGGAATCGGCCGATCGCCTTTGTCGTTCTAAGCCAGAACGCAATTATCATTAATTATTATTAAATGTGACGTTCGGTGATAAACGCGGCCCGATAACTTGGCGAATAACTCAAGTTGGCTTGGGCCAACTCTCTTTGATTTGTTATTACGTGATTTGTGGCATCGAGTTGGCCGTATCGACTCGTGTGTTTATGGCACGGGTTTGAGGTACCTTAATTATAATGGGAAGTTATCGGTACCCTTTAAATTGTTATGAAACGTGAGCCAATGAAAATCGGCTAAGTAAATTCTTTATAGCAAAAAAAAAATATTTTTTATTCTTAACATATTTATGAAAACTTTCAAAGTCCAATTAAGCAATTAAAATTAGTAATACTATTTTGATTGTTTTGTAAAATTAAATTAAAATTAGTTTAATTTCAGTGGCATGCCTTTTATATTGAAAGCTGCTGCATTGTGTTAAAACAAATTATACTAGACATAATATAATGCAAAATTAATACTTTTCCAATTACGACTAAAAAGCATTACCCTCAACGAGCCTATACTAATGAGTTCCAAAACCCCATTGACAGTTCGGTACCGAAAGAACCTTCTGGAAGGTAATGGGCGGCTACATCTCGATAGCGTATTACAAACAAGGTGTTTAGCATTGTTCCCAAGTTCGTTTGGATGCGATCCTAAAACTCGCGGAGTTAATGGCACGAGAGGATCCGTGATAATGTAGCGGAAGTGCAAAACTTGCTACGTGGATGAGGCAATTTATGATGAGACACTACGTTAAATTTAAAAAGAACTGGTAACATTTTTTAACTTTAATCAATGTTGAATCTACTCCAACTGATATTTCGAATTTTCGATAGCTCAATAAAATATGGCATGTCCTTTGATTTTAATAAAATTATCATTCTGTTCAAAAGAAAATCCTTGTTTGACAAGACACAGTATTTGACACAGTAAAGTTTAAAGTGTTCAAGCAATCAAATAATTAATACTTTATCAAATACTGATTATATTTAGTATTATTATACATCATTCATAAAATAAGACCTGAAAAAGACCGTATTCACTTGGAACGTTTGCACAATTAAAAAGATAACTTATAAAGTTATTATAAAGTACAGTATTATTTCTTTCAAAGAAAGAGGGTCCACAGGGCTTACCAACATTACGAAATTCAATAAAAGTCTCATGTTAAACAACAGTAGGTACAAACTACCATTAAAACACCATATCCACATTTTACCACATGCGTGTGCCAGCTCGACCAATAACCGTGTCAGTTGAGTCCGACTGTATCTGCGATCTCTTTGTTGCTCTCATATCGGGCCGGATTAACTCCAGCCATTCGATACCTGATAATATAGGGCGCGAGCTGGAGATACATCTCACTAGATGGGACTACTTGTTATTTTACAGACCTTGGGCACAAAACGATTATTCAGACGCGTCACGTCCATTGGGAGGTTCTAAATTAATACACTGTCCCAGTGTCCCTATTAAGCTAAATTTCTGTCTCCCGAAAATTCAAACAAAAATTTAGCCTGCTATAGGCAACATATAAACCAAAGTTTTTTAAAGTGGGGTCCACGGGCCCCATAGGGGTCCGTAGCATGTGTATCAAGAGACCGCAGTAGCTCACTGCGTGGATTTTTTTAATTTTGGAAGTGGTCCGTGACTGCAAAAAGTTTAAGAAACACTGATTTGAACAGAAAATTCGGCCATGTATCAGACTCTTCTGAACAATCACCCATAAAGACATTATTGCCGCTCTGGCCGTACTCGACAAGACTTACATCAGCATAAACTTTGCCAGTCAAGCCCTAGAAATAAAGAACATCCAAAATTCGTCAATTTAAGTTTTTAGTGGTTTCCATCGATTTTTTATTCGATTTCTTTGAAAATTATTCTATATTGGAAGTATTTTTAGGACTAACTAACTACTAACTACTGTTACTTTTCATGACAGTTATTTAAAATGAAACTTACCTAATATACGTTAATTGCGTCCTGTTTTCGATAGCGTTTCTATATTCCCTATATCATTGTATAATCGCTGTTTTGGGCCTTTTAATATGATATCACTGATGGCGTTTAGATGTTATCTCCAACACCTTGTATTGAGGTGGATAAATGAGTTTGTCCCCATTACGTTTCAAAGTTTCAGACTATCAGAAATCGCTTTGTGCTCAAGTTGTACGTCTGTTCTGATTTAAATTGAGCTGGGACTGGGGTCGTTGTATAAATGTAACTTGGTTAGCAAACCCTGGCTTTGTTATGAAGTGAGATATATGTATTTATTTATTTATATTTGTATGATAATTATGTATGTGATGATTTTTTTCCAAAAACATTCCAAAAAGGTTTTGCTTTTATTTATATACATTGGACTAACATTATCATGTATACAAAACAACATTGAAAATTTTCCACCTAAAATTTTAAATATTTATCTTCAAAGAACAGCTTAAAATTAAAAATAAAAATAAAGATTTGCGTTGCCCGGTATTACAAAGACAAAGTATGTGAGCTACATTGATTGCCGAATTCTCATAAAATCATGTCAAAATATTTATCTATTCAGGCTAACAAAAATGTAACTAATTGTATTTCATTAGCTTTATTTTAACAAAACGTCTTCGCGAATTGCACATTTTGTTAATTTCTCGCGAATTCGTGTCTTGCGTTTGTTTAATTAAAGGCGAATTTGCGGGCTGATTAAGTCGATATGAACACATCCCTTGTTAAGGCTATTACACACTAGCAAAACAGTCTTGGCGTATTATGCCATCAATATTCATAAAACCACCGGCGCTGGTGAAAAAATAGTACTTACCTAATTATTTTATTCCTTTTACTAGCAGCTGCCTGCGACTTCGTCTCCGTGGGCTTAGTTATTGTTCTATCCCTCGGAAACAGTTCAAAATTTCTTGATGAAAGGTATCCCATATGTCTTTTTCTGTACCCTTGACACACTTTTGTATACAGATTTGTATGCAAAATGTTATGATGATCAGTTGACGCGTAACAAACAAACTTACTTTTGCATTTATAATAGTAAGTTAGGATTGACTTTAGATGCACCATATACTGACAGCATTCAGCATGAATAAGAAACTACGGAAACTATAATACTTTATGATTTAATTTAGTTATCTATACCCATTCGATGCTTTAAGCCGACAACTATTCATCATGAATGCGACAGACAGTCCTCTATGCAGGGGATGCCTGGAAGCAGAGGAAACAGCCGCCCACGTGATCCTGGAGTGCGTGGGGCTGGCCACACAACGGGCAGAAATCCTAACAGAGGTGAGGTCGCTCCTAGAAGCCTGTGAACGCCCCAGGAGGCTTCTGCGCTTCTGGAAGGAGCTGGGATGGCTCGATTAGCCATACCGATGCTATGAGGTTTCACGCATAACGGACCAAATTGGTCTAAATGCGGAGAAAAGTGCCCACCACCAATACCAATACCAATACCCATTCGATGCCACCTCAGTGAATAAGTTGATCTAGCTTTTCAATGCAACATTTTAGCATGCATGCGCGATAAAAATTCAATTCGCACTCGATAGTTTTTTGTTTTAGCTTTCAAACAAAAAAATTGATGGTCCGACATTATTTTCCTACTCCGTCGCAGTGTGCCCACACCCTAATGGCGTGTTAGCTCTCGCCGACAAATGAGTAGATCGCGCCCTTACAAATTGGCCGCATTAATACTAGTACTGCAGGCGAAGCCGGGTGATGAGCCGGTATTAACCTCGTACCTTGTTAACTCAACTATTTTGTTAATAAAACTGCATATGGTAGGGTATAATTTTTGTGCTATGGATACTTAAATAAATAGGTATACAACATGTTACAAAAATACCCCTAATGCCGAATATGGTATATAGGGATCATCAAACTGAACAACTTTAACTATGGGATCAACTCTGAAATTGCAAAAAAAAAAACAGCTGTTTCATACATTTTCATATTTTCGATTTTAATTTTTGTATGAAACAGCTGATTTATTTTTCGCGATTTCAGAGTTGGCTCATAGTAAAAGTTGTTCAGTTTGATGGTCCCTATCTACCATATTCGGCATTAGGGGTATTTTTGTAACACGTTGTATATCCCTTAAGCGGTCCCTCATTATTGCTCGTACGTAACTACATAATGTATCGAAAATTCACATGTACAGATTGAAGCTAAGGTTCCATAGCTTATTTACAAACAATAACCACAGTCAAACATAGTTCGTTGTTGTAGTAATAGTAGGCAAAAGTGCTTAAAGATAAAGATAATAATTTTTTTTTTTTTTTTTAAATCAGTAAAAGAATTACCTTCTTACGGTCACATACTAGTATAAACTATATAAAAAAGCCTATCCATAGATTTTCCATAAGTATTAATATCTTAATCTGAATCTTAATATTAGAAAAAAATACATAACACATACAATAAAAATATCGACCCATAGCATCTTAGACGGGATTTTTATCTAATATTAATTATCATAATATAAAAATAGCTTTGTGAATGTCCAAAATCTAATAATTCTATAGTTATCTAAAATTATTTTTGAGAAGGACGCATAAAAAATACCCAAAATACACTATTTTCTTTATACTTTCTCGTTGTTACGGTATTTTTCCAACGGATTTCTTCCTAAAGCTATTTTCTACAGACTTGAACTTTATTCGCTCTCTCGACAAATGAGTTGATCGCGCCCTCTTACAAATTGGCCGCATTAATACAAACAAGGGTGAGAAACAACACGACTGAAGCATGTGCGACGAGATTCACTCTTCACTAAGTCCTATAATATAATCAACAGCTTATCTATTATTAAACTATATATATTAAAAATTGACTGCACACACTTAGCGATTTTTTTAGCGTCAGTGTTAGATGGCGCTATACAAATTTTCCATACAAAATTACGCTATCGAATGTTTGTACGCGCGTTATTTTTTTTGACAGCTGTTCATGCTAAGGGTAGGTACTGTACTTTTATACAATATGCAGGTACTCTCAGTTCCAATCCAAGGCTGATGTGGCTAAGATTCATAATTTCTAACTGGTTACTAAGGCTTAATTTACTACATTGGCCGCAGTTTCAAATACACATCACTAGAGCGAGAATATTACTCAGCCACTTCTGCGTTCTTCGGCTTCGACGAGCAGTGGGTTTCGATTCTGAGAAGGGGAAAGAGATAGAGCTACGGAGAAATATGTATCCGTATCTTCTTTTACGTTAACTTAGAAGTTTGATTTTTTGACAGTTTTAAGGGACTGTAGACTTGATATAATTGTTTTAATTTCAACTCGATACCTCCACGCGTTCCCGAAATAAAGGGTTGACAGACCGACAGACAGACGGACGGAAAACAAAGTGATCCTATTAGGGTTCCGTTTTTTCCTTTGGAGGTACGGGAACCCTATACCTACATTGTCAGAAACTTGCACTTATATGTGATGAGCGTACAGTAATGTGTCGGATGGCGGATTCGGTAACAGGAGCTGTCGAATGCTCGTCTCGCGGCGCACCGGTTGGCTCGCGCTCAGGTATAGGAGCAGCAATACTTAGACTTCACACCCGTATTCACAAAGGCTTCGCGAACGCACTGCGTTGAAATAAAGCTCTGTGATTGGTTCGTTTGATTACGTATATGTTACGTAATTTGATATAAACTTGTCGATCGAACTGTTTTTTTTGACATTTCGAAAGAATTAATTAATCTCAAAACTATTTATTTCAATGCGTTTCCCTGTAACAATTTTTGAAGGTGCGATAACTAAATTCATTTGGTAAATACAAACATTAATTTCCACAAAAAAATGCCCTTTCTTCTGTAGACGTATTCTAACACTGCTCCTCCACCTGACGACGAGGCAGCTGTCAATAAGTGCCGAAGTGATATCGGTTTAATTCGCGCCTTGACGGCTCCCGCCGAGGTGTTCGGGAATGTTAATTAAACGTTCGACTGATGGCGATCCAGCAGGCTTCTTGGCTTTAATCCGATTACAGTGAAGGGTTGAAAGCTAAGAAAATATACCTTTCCAAGATAAACGAGAAATTAAATAGATAAAGAAGATGGAAGATGTTATTTTTCTAAGTTTATTTTAGATTCTATGCAAAAAGTTGCCTAAGCTCTGGACCCGTAGCACGAACACTATCGAATATTTATCGAGAAAACAAACGCGCGTAAAAATATTTGATAGAGTAATTTTGTATGGAAAATTTGTACAGCGGCATCTTCCGCCGAAAAGCGAAATGAAATTTCTCATAGACAATTACTTTATCGCGCATTTTTGTTCTCGATTGATATATTCGTGCTATTAGAGTATTATTGTTGCTATTAATGACGACAAAACCCTGGAAAACACATGTCATTTCATACATCTTTTGATAAGGGATGTCAAGGTAATTTGCATTGCATGCAGACTGAGATCTCTGAGGCGCTTATTCTTTTATTTGTAGTAGGCATCAAAATCAGCAACTTCGACTGTGCTTTATCGAATTAAGAACAAATTATTTGACACACATATAAGAATAATATTTGTTTTCTTCTAAAAATACTCTCTTTTTTCTAGTAACATATCGCTAATAGTAACATATTCAATTATATTCTGCAGAGTACTTATAAGTTGAGAAAATCATCAGCTTATATCAGGCACGAGGGCAACTTTTGAAAGTATTGTGCCAAACTTGACTATATAAGAGCTCAGATCGCTGCGAACTATGCATATATGGGAACGGAACGCAACCAGTGTGGAAGGGATAAGATAACTCCATCGCATAGATCGCAACGATCTGCGGATCGGATCGCATGACTGGAACGCATTCAGCCCTGTTGGAGGATGCGAGGACTGGCTGGCTAGGACTCGCTGGTACTGGCCAGCAAGTGTCAGGCATGTAATCTGCCACATTGGCTGATGTCACTCCTTGATTGAAAAGCTAATAAAAATATGTCTGCAAACCGTTGTTTATAATATTTATATAGTATTTGGGTGAAGCTCCTCTCTGCTGATAGGTGAATTTACAATAAGCCCCCCCTAGCATGATCACTGAAACACGATATGATATAGCGATTTATCACGTTTGACTGTCAAAAGACAATGGATTTGGACAGTTGGGTGTCGATAAAACGCTGTAACACGCGATATATATCGTGTTTCGGTGGTCATGCTAGGGGGGCTGTGTGTTTGAGCTGTTAATGCTGTCGCGAGCTGCGAGCTACAGCAGGAAATCATTAAAAAGCTTACTTTATTTATCTATTTATTAAGTTACTAATGAAGTTCATTTACGTGTAACGGATAATGTGATATTTGTCTTTGAACTTCAGAAACAAGTTTATCAATATCTGTACGAATTCCACTTGTACAGAGGCTAAACGAGTTTTCCAGATTTTCATCTGTGAGTCTGTGAGTTTCAAAACGTCTCGCGGGCCTATACCTGGCTTATATAGTTATCACTAAACTTTCAGGTTTCGAAGACACTTCATAACATAATATTACTGAAAACTTGAGTAATAGTTACTTTTAATTTTCTTTGTCTATTAGTAGATCGAAGAAAATATAATTCACTCACCTAATCGATGTTTCCACCCTATTAAATAATTAAATTCGAACAATGATTGCACATTTCTTAACCCTATACTTTTGTTTAACCCTTCACTAGACCCCTTCCATTGCAGCCGAATTAATTCTTAATGAAGAACTTTTAATTTTGTGAAAAGTTCCACAAGTGATTTGACTTTTTGTCTATGGACAATTGAAATTCTTTTCATTACACTCGCTACAGCTGGATGCGATCAAAGTTTTTATTAGTTTTGTGGTTAAGTCATGATTTTGCATTTTCTTATCAAATTGGTTTATTATCTAACAATCTTAAGAGGAACACCTCTTAAGATTTTTGGCTTATTTATTCTTAATAAATTTTGGATTTTTCGATGCTAAAAAAATCGTACCGTCTGAGGTGCTACAGGTGAGTCGATTTTTTCTAGTATATCATTTATCTTGTTTATACTTATTAATCATGAAAAAAAGATGTCTTGATTCACTTGAATTATTTTATAACTAGCTTCCGCCCATGTGGACATTCGATAAAATCATTAGGGTACCTATAACCAAGATAAAAAGTATTACTTATATGTTTTAATTTCATCAAAATCCGATCAGCCGTTTTTACGTGATACGTGACCACGCGCGCTGCCTCTATTTTACATTATTTTTCCATACAAAATTTTAACCCCTTTTTCAACCCCTTAGAGTTTTAATCATGTCCACAGTTTTGGATTTATTAACCTCAATAAGGCATCTATATCGATTTTTAGGTTAATTTAACAAAATCACGTAAACTTTGTTTCCGACCATATGCCTACTTTAGTGATTTGTACTTTAAAAATTAAGTATTTTCCATACAAAACTTTATTTCTCTTTTCACCTTTTCAGGGATGGAATAATCAATTAAACGCTGAGATACATCAATATATTATTTCAATCGTCAGCCTCAATACAGTATTTATTTTATTTTACCCCCTTAGGGGTGGAATTTCCTAAAATCCTTCCTTAGTGGATGCCTACACTGTATAAAGTATCTATGTGGGTACAAAATTTTCAACTCCTAGGTATATTGGTTGGGCTGTGCGTTAATATATCAGTCACTGAGTCAATACTTTGAATTTTATATACTGGGTGTTTCATAATAACCCGTAAAATTTTGTTTTGTATTTGTAAATGCTAAGTTGTGACAACCTTAGACACAAATAAATTATTGTTTTCAATAATCAATCCCATTAATAGGCAAAAGCAGAACACAATTTAGGTCTAGGGTTGCCACTATGCAGCTTATCATGAAAAGAAAAAATATATAAAGAAAGTGTCGGTTTTCAGGGTTTGTGATATTTTTTTAGGTTGTATACATGGTACCCTTTCTACCATAATCGACTTTAGGAGATTTTTGTAACAGGTTGTTATACTTACAGTTTTTTTCCGCATCTTAAAATCGTCTTTCTATCTAAAAACTAATTATCATAAGACAAAGAGCAAACGGAAACCGAAGCGAAAGCAAATGACCGAAATTAATTCCATAAACAACATCACATGCGGGCATAGACAATAATTCGCACGCGCGCGTTTCCGAACGCCACGTGGCCAAGCAAGATGGCCGGCCTTCCGTTGTCTCCGTAATGGCGCCTTTTTACGCTACCTGCTTGCTAATTGGAAATTAGACGCCTAATGTGTAGGGTTTTACTTATGGCTCGGACTGTTATTGCCTCCCCCGATTTAAGTATTTGTTTGTCTCTCAGTTAATTGGTCTTTAATGTTTATGCGGCTGTTTGAATTTTTTACCAGCGGTTTATTTGCTTGGTTGGTAAAAATAGTTATTAAAATATACTTATAGAATAACTGAAGAAATTGTTAGTTACAGTTACTGAACTTACAACAATATCTGTAAACCACATGATCATTTATAAGTAAGTACCTAATTTCATCTTAATTTTGAAACAATGTTGTTAATAAGGCGTTACTAGAAAACGGTTTAATAAATGCAACCCCTTTACTAATAAACTGTTTTGTGATGGCCCTATGAATACCGAATATACAATGCTTACGCGCTGCTTACCATGACTTAAATTAGTTTAACTAATTAAGATAATATGAGAGAAAATAAAGCGAACGCCCGCTCTAAAAATATAGCAAATACAAAATTAACTCGCAGATGTAAGTACACAATGATAACCGACAAACGTACCGTACCTTTTCCCCCCTCTAGCCTGCAATAACACATAACAATAAAGTTCGTCTATCACACAGTTATTGTTAAAACAAAAATAAACAACGTCACTCGCCCTAATTAGATCACCTATGAATATGGCGCGCAAGATGGCTGCCGCATTCCCGCCATCTGTCGCTTGTAAAACGAATTTATTTATACATCTAATTGCTCCGTACGGGAATGGTCGACCCGTATGCACTTAATTCCGTTAATATTAACGCTAAAAGCGCGTTTCAGCTTAAAACAAGGGTTATTGCGCGAATTGTCGTGAAGTTTTACGGTTTTGATGGGTGCCCTAACGCCATCTATCTTTTTATCACGAGAACTGCCTTAATATTACTAATTTACAAGAGATCATAGCGGTACAAAAGGAAGGCTTTTGTTTAAGGGGAAATTAGGTACGTTGCTTAATTTAAGTAACTATACACAGTTGTCTTTCTTTTACTATAGGTATTCTACAGACAAAAGCAAACTTATGTTTTAGCTTTCATGCGGTCGAAGGAAATTACTTTTAAAAAATATATCTTCTCCCCATTTCGTCACATAATAGTTCTACAATTGCATCGAGTTGTCATTCACGACATTATATTTTTTCATTTCACTATACACTGGCCTTCAAAACTTAGTACTTACCACACTTTAAATACTGTAATAACTTTTAAAATATAACACAAGATATATTTTTTTTAAATAAAAAGACTTAAAAGTTTTTTTGAAATAACAACTTCACAATCGATAAATTTTCATGAATAAAAAAACTTATTTTTATTTCAAAACCCTAACTTCTATTGTTTAAGAGAAATTGCAATTTTAAAAGTGTGGTAATAAGTTTTGAAGGCCAGTGTATTTCATATTCCAAAGTACCTGTCATGGGTGAAGTTGCTTGTTTTTTTTGTGTTGCAATAAATTAGCTACTTAGAGCTAGAATACAAAAACCCAATGACAAATGCACTTTTGTAATCAAACCTATCCCATTAAAACTTCAGCCACAAATCATCCATATGGCAATCGGGTAATAAAAACCACACATTGCTATTTCTTAAAATCAAATTACGCAGCCCCGAGCCCCGGGCAAGGAGGCAAGACGCCATTAGCCCATAGAATGCCATAAACTACCGCATAATATGCATTAAAACATTAGAATAAGCCAATAGATACTTCACGCTGTTCAGATGTGGAAATGAGTAACTGATATTGGGGTTGGAAAGACAAGGCAAGAGAGTTTAGCAGGGGTTAGGGAAATTTCAAACAATAAACTCTTCATATTTTAGACCAAACTTCTAAGTTAACGTGAAAAAAGATACGACCAAAAACTCATATTTAACCTAGACTAGAACTAAAAAATTTGGCCACTTATATCGTTTTACACGTCCTAAGTTTAGGGAAAAGTCTGAAAACTATACATTTGTAATTAAATCATAAAAAATATAGTCTTTATTTAAGTATGTACCTACTTTAACACACTTGTCCGGTTTTTTTCTTTTAGATCTCGAAACAATAATTCATTCGCTATTTTCAAAACCAATCACATTCATTCATAAACTATACATATTTCGTCGCCAAATATTTTGCATAAATCTTTCACCACGATTCTCACAATGGTTCAAACCACAACTCCCTAAATGTCACTTACCTCTTCCGAGCACCATCGGCTTACAACATGGCACCCCATCATAAATCGTAGTTTATAAGTACGACACAGCGTAACTGACGAGTTTCACTTTTTATTGCCTCTGTCTAGTCATTACAGGCATAGCGGGAGGGAGCAGTGCCATCTATCAGCAGAATATTGCTGTTTATTTGTTTTCGTTGGGGATAATATTTTCCGAAGAACAACGGCGTATTGTATTATCGGGTGATTTGTGAGGAGTTCAGTTGTTTTTTATGTTTTCGAGTGCGATTACTACGTTTTGACTTACGGCAATAGGTTTTGGAAGTTAGAGGAGGCGTGGTGGATAGATTGTATGAAATTATGAAGGCGATATTTTTTACTGAAATGCATGGCTGACGTTAGCATTATTTTTTCACTTTGTATTAAGATTAGATAATCAACTTTATGACTGGCTGATACAACGATATAGGATAAAAAATACAACCTTATTGACCGAACGAGCGCGAAGCGCGAGCGAAGCGTCTTCTTTTCAGCTTGAGCAAAACTGCTTTCATATTTCTGGCTGTCCGTCTGTTCTCTTCAACAGGTCGCATTTCTCAACCGATTCTTATGAAATTTTGTGAGCAAGTTCTAGAACTATGTATATAATTTTGTAATGAATCAGTTTTTCGAAGTTTTTCAAAATAGCGGGGATATGGGGAAAATCATATTACATCCATTTTGAAAAATTATCAAGGTCTGCAGCTCTACAGAGCCACTTATTTTATTAATGACCTCAATATTTCCTACTTCTAGATTGTAAATTTAACATTGTAGATAATATTGTGATAATAAATTATTGTACATGTAAAAAGCTTATGGAATATTTGATATTAATGAAAAACGAAATATTATGTATACTATGAGTATAAAATAATTAAGCTCAGCTCAAACCAGATGCAATACAGCGTGTAGCGTAGCGTTGACATGTACCTATATGACAGTATATTATGTCATAGCGAATGCCTGCTGCGCATTAGTCGCGCGCAAGAATTTGATATTCATATGAATATAAAATTCTTGGTCGCGCGTTCCGTGTGACATATACTATAGCATTTCATACATTACACGTCGTTTGTTAGTCCTCACACTACGCAACGCAATGCACTGTGCTGCAATTGGCAAATTCAATCTACAATCAACAATCAACAGAAGACTGTTTGATTTCGTCCAAAAATATAGTTTTGCTTACCATAAAGATAACTCAACACTAAAATATGTCTACTTAGCATTGATTTTTTTTTAAAACAACCACATAAAGGTTTTATATAAATATAAAACCAATCTCAACCGTTTCCAAGAACCGTAATAAGCCGTTACGTCACCCTGGCAGGACTGCAGTCAGCATAGCATTTACAGTAATTAGAAAAGTTTGATACGTTTCGTAAAACTGAATTAGGTATTTAGTGGCGTGCGCGCGACGATTATGCCTGACTACCAGCCTCGGGATGATTAACTTTTAGTTAGTGCCACCTGCCACGGGTTCTTCTTTTTGCCGCTAGATGGAGTTGATTTTACTTTTGTAAAATTGTTGTAGCTGTTATTACAGCAAACTGAATAAAATTCCTAGACAAACTTATTAGTTTATCTAGGAATTTTATTCAGTTTGCGTCATAAGTGTTGTATTGCAACCGAAGTGTTCTAATTTAACAAAACATTTATGTTATGAAGTGGTCATTTATAAGAACACGTTGTTAATTTAGATGTTTTATGTATATTTAAGTAATGACTGTATTTTTAAACAACTTGGTACTAAATTGTTATTTTTTCAACACGATATATTCATAAATATTAAAAATAAAAGGTGAACTGCAAAGTGCGACCGACTTGAACGATAACAAATAAAAAAACAATATTAAACAAGAGTCAAAACGTTAACTTCAATTGGGAAAATTAAATTACGAGACCGCAACAGTTTTTTAATAAGTTTTTATTGAACTTAATGATTTTATTTTACAAAACGTAGTACAAACCATTGTCAAATGAACTGACCCTAACATATAGGGTTGCCAACTTTTTTTGCATCAATATAGTATTTTAAAGATTATTACATGTAAGAATAAAGTAGATAGCAAAAAAGTTCTCGTAAATATAGTAGGTTTTAAATAATTTGTATTCAGGAAAGAGATTGCATTTTCCATATTAACATTTTCTTTATTTATTTACGCTAATGTTCTAAAATTATTATGTACAAACGTTTAAACACTAAGTTAATTAATGACACATGTGTTAAGTGAAAAAAATAAGTATCAGCTAAGTTACAACTACAACGGATTAAGCGGTTATTTCTGCTAACATTAAAAATCTCTTAAAAGGGTGCTGCGTTAGTATGCCATAACTTGTTTAATTTTTTCACCTAAAAAATATAGTAGTTTTGCCTACTATGTTTTCAAAAAATTTAGTAGTCGAGCCGTCGATATAGTAGGATACTATATTATATAGTAGGGTTGTCAACCCTACTAACATGTCATAGCAGAGGCGTTAATCAGTAAACAGTAAACAAAGTTGTTGTAAAGTTGTTGTAATTGGCTGCGGCCCCAACTAGTTGCCGTGTTGTAAAAGCCTCCGCCCTATTTGAACGTTTTATTCTTTGGAGCAAGAGTTAATTGCGTAAACCCTTGTCTATCCCTAGTTTTAAACGACAATTCATTTTGAATATTACACATGAGATATTATACAGGCTGTTTTAAGTCCAAACCTAACCTAAGTGGGAAAATTCGGTACAAAAATGATATTCGGAAAGAAAAATTACACTGTTTCATATGTATTATATATTTTGGTAGAGGTCGCATAAACTTTTGTATAAATAGCGGTTTTTTGTCCCGATATCAGAGTGTTTCTTGCAAATTGTTTTCAGATTTTGTGTAACCAAAAATAACGTTGTTATATATAAAAACATAGACTGCGTAATTAAATGTATAGGGGAGAGTAACCTATATTGTACCGACTCCTAAATTGTACCACCTTCAAATTTCCCACTAAACGGTGCCATTATTCTACACTGACAACACAAAACGAGGCGACTACAGCGCCACTGTCACCGCGCCATTTTGTTTCTTCTTGTGACAGATGACACGAGTGTGAGAGTAAAAAACGTTTTTTTTTGTGATTTGAAGTAGTTTCTTCGTCTATTGTCTAAGAAGGTAGCTCAACAAAAAGGTTAGTAATCATTTAACACTGTACTCTATAAGAAATCATGATTCCTACTGTTTTTAAACATCGCGAGTACAAATCAGTTGGTTAAGGTCATGTTGTTGTTTTTTTTAAGTTTGCTATCGAACTACCGTGTACTCTATATTGGACCACTTCGAGGTTCCTAAATTGGACCGGTACAATTTATGCATCTACTTTTAGTGAGAAAATTAATTCAGGTTATTGTATTACTTTAGATGGAGACTGCTCAGAAAAAATATTATAAATGGAGTGGAGAAGATTTAAAAGAGGCATTACGAGCCTATGAAGAAAAAAACAAACGGAATTAACTATTTTGACAAAAGTAGTCCCCAAGTGGATTGGTTGATAGTCGCATGAGACCTGCACAACTAACCCTGACATCTGTGACAAATTGTTTAAATTAATAATTAAGTATAATATGTTTTTGACTAGTTACAGTTGATTAGAAAGAAGATAAATAATAATATGTTGATTATTTAACAATTACTTACTCAATCTTAATTTTATTATTGTTAATGGTTAAACTTAAATGAGTCTATATTTTATGTTAATCTGAGGTAAGATTTTACGATGTCTAGTTCCTATCATGCCAAGAATGATCCTTATCATTACCAAAAATATTGTTTCTAATAATAAATAAATAATTATGATTAATAATTTCGTTTTATTTCAGATTGCTATCTAAATTTTATACAATTGGTTTTCTTTGGTACAATTTAGGCATCCCGTGGTACAATTAAGGATACTAGTTCTGTAAATTGGACCGAAGGACAACTATCAGTAGATTAATATTTTTAAATAGTTTTAACTTCATAAGAATCTTAACTGCGTAATATGTTGTAACAGGAATACCAAGGTATCATCTAAGTCAGATTGGGTTTCTCTAACTTACAAGGTTTAGGTATTTTTTAGTGTTATGTCAAAAGTGGTCCAATATAGGTTACTCTCCCCTACATTGTGGTAAGTAGTTAACATTTAAGAAATTTCTTTAAAAACAACATTATGTTGGAAATATTTCAAGAACCAAAACTTAACATTGAACACTAGTTAGTAAATGGAGACAAAACTATTCCATCACATCCTGTAACATCCTGTACAAAAACCTTCAGAACATAAAATTAAATTTATATGACAAACTATTGTTTAAAATTCAAATTGTACGTGTGAAATCTTGCCCCGGCTTAATTGTATTGACCAACCCTCCCTTAACTGGGGGGGGTCCTTCTGTCCGTGTGAGGAACACAATAATATTGTGATATAGAAGCCTCCTTCAACCCTTCTAATGGCCTTAATAAAGGTACGACTCTGCGTCCTTCCATATTTATGATTTTATTTCGATATATTTAATTAAAATTTTAGTGCGGGGTTGGATTGCCAGGTATAATTTAGATGGGACACTTTGCAAAACCTTTTAGGGACACGTATTATCGTAATGTGTTACGGTTTTTGATAAACGGGCTGATTTGAGTAAAATTGTGATGTTGTTTTGATCACGACTGGTGTGATCATAGACTTAGAAAAATTTTCGTTGCGTTTCGAATGGTGTGATAGTTCGATATCCTAGAAATTGATTTTTTTTCAATGTTTTTTTATGCGATTTTTACATTTAATAACTATGATTATTGCAGTGTTATAAACTAAGTAATTTTAACACATTCCACTTTTATGAAGAGCATCAAAATTATATTGAAATTTAAATTCAAAACTATTTTACACATTAATCAAACTATTTTAATTTTGTAACACTATATTAATAAATATCAGCTAATATTAATTTCAAAATATTTGTAGCATTATATATTTGAAAACTAAAAATTACTTTGTGTGACCGCTATAGGTAATGTGATTTAATTTCAAAAGAACGTATCTGGCTATAAATAAAAAAGATTAGGTGACATTTAGGTTACCTAACCTTGTTTTTCTTTTGTTTTACTCTCCTAAACGACTTTATTGAACTGCAACAGTACTATAATGCTGTTGACAATGAACATCAGTAGGGAGGGCAGCAGTGACTTCTTCACCTGGAGCGAGGTCGTCAGCTTTATCTCCAGCGGTTTTATCATCATAATGCGGGCCAGGGATCGCACCACCCCCGACTTCGAGAGACCTGATAAAAGGACCAATTGAATTTGAGATAATAAATATACTTACACTAGTTAAATTTCTGAGCGTAACTTTCATTGAAATATTTTTTCACGGATTACAACGCGAGTTTTATTATTGTCTTAATATCGTACTGACCAGTCACCCCGTTACCACGGCTCTTAAAAAGGTACCGAAACATTGGAATTTAAAAGCTATTTAAATCAAGTTAAAGGAATATTTAAGTTATCAAAAACGCGATGTAATCCGTGTGTATAACTGTAAATGACATGTTAATGAAATAACGCCAAACCTGAAAACAATAAGTTAACTAGGTACATTGTAGGGCTCATCATTACGAAAAACTTTTTTTATATCCATATTAATAAGTCACACAGTAACAAGAAAATAACCATTTTTATCATTAATGTTTTTACAACTAAAAAGTTTCATTTCATTTGATTTACTTTGTTTGATATTATAATTATGAACAAAAACAAATATCAGCTCTTATATTTAATGATTACTTGTTAAAATAAGAAAGACAATTTTTTAAGTTATAAAAAAGTCAAAGTACGTACTTGGTACTGCAATTGTTTGAAGTTTTGTTAAATTCTTCGACATTTTTCTCCAACTATTAATGATCTGTTGCCCAAAATGTATCATTTCATAGATAAGAAATCCATCTATAAGCATTACCGTAAAAATTATAGATCTGTCATACGCTAAGCTTGTATCCTGCAATCAGCATTTAAAGAAAGAAATAAAAATTATAAGATTTATTTTAAAATCTTGACGAATATATCACATATACACTTCTAAGACTTTCGCGCGTACAGTTCAATAGAAATAAAACACTTTTTACGGATTATAGCGCGTATATTATTAATGCAACGCAGCTATAAAATAATTTAATAAACTTGAATACATTTTTATAAAATTTCAAGCGGGTAATTTAATAAAAATATGAGCAGCCTTTTTGCTTTAGTCCTCCCGTGACCACGGCCCCTGGAAAGGTGTCAAAACGTCGGGAATTCTAAAAACCAATAAATACAAACTATAAAATTCAAAAACAACACCTGAATTAATAATATACGCGCTGTAATCCGTAAAAAGTGTTTTATTTCTAATTAATATATCACATTTACTTAATGAGTCATGTCATATCAAAGAATGCAATATCCACTCATGTCAAAATTGAATTAAAATGTTGTTACAGTGGACGTAGTTAACATGTCACACATTAAGGCTACCCGCCCACGACCGAATTATCGCTGAGCGATTTTTTTGTCGCCGATAATAGAACATAGACGGCCTTACCATAAAACATTTTAAAACACTGTTTAATTTAGACACTGTTTTAATGTGATGCTGTTTCTTTCAAACAATATTATAAAAAATGTGACAGCATCACATTTAAACAGTGTCTAAGTTAAACACTTGTTAAACAGTGTTTTGTGGTAAGCCCGAGAGAGTTCAATACGTAAACGCTCACGAGCTACAAAAAGTAGCTCAGCGACTAATCGCCCGCGAAATGACATTGACAAGAGTGACAAAGGGTTTACTTAGCCAGCGACAAAAAAACGTTGCGACTATCGCCGCGATTAACACCGCGATAATCGCAGGTACAAAAAGTCGCTCGTTGGCGGGAATCTTAAAAATGGCAATACAAAGTACTGTTAAAAAAATTGAGCTCGTAACAATACCGGTTTAAAAAATTAAGTCAAAAATTAAGTACCCAATATAATTATTTTATTGCTTCTCACAAAATCTCATAGTGTAGGATATTGCAGTCTTTCATATTAATTAAACATATATGTCTCATACTATTACGGAGGCGAACATAAATCGATATTAGTTCTAACATAATATGTAAGTTCTATTACCTGTGTAAGATATGTTCTGAAAAAGTAATAAAATTCGTAAATGGTAAACATAACGAGGGCGCCGATGGTGTACAGAATCTAAAAAAAACCATTAATAATAATTAAAAATATACTTATTATTATTGTGATGGAAAGTGACGTCACTTTATATGCTAAGGTTATTTTTCAATTTGACGACTTTGTTTGAAATTTAAGACAAGAAGAATTAAACGGCCTTTGAAGAGTTTATGCTGATTGTTACTCCCAATTTAACCAACTACTTAAACAGCCGATTATTTTTTAACCATTTGTTTCTAACATTTCACCCATACATAAAATATAAAAGTAATAAATAAATATTCAACATCACATACATTGCTCCGATTCCTAAGTAAGTAGCTAAAGCACTTGTGTTATGGAAATCGGAGACAACGGTGGTATCACAAACACCCAGACCTGAGCCAATATAGAAAAGTTCGTTTTCTAAATTGACCCAACCGGGGATCGAACCCGGGACCTCAGAGATGGCGACACCTTGAAAACCGGTGTACAAAGCCACTCGACCAAGGAGGTCGTCAAATATTGATGAACTTCAGCCTTAGCTTATGGCTTGCGAACTGTTCCGATGGCGTGACTTCTTACGTCCATTGTACCTATACAACGTGTTACAAAAGTACCCCTAATGTCGAATATGGTAGAAAGGGACCATCAAACTGAACAACTTTTACTATGGGACCAACTTTTTCAAAAAATCAGCTGTTTCATACAAAAAATAATTACTAAAATATCAAAATGCATGGAACAGCTGATTTTTTTTTCGCGATTTCAGAGTTGGTGCCGTAGTAAAAGTTGTTCAGTTTGATGGTCCCTATCTACCATATTCGGCATTAGGGGTACTTTTGTAACACGTTGTATATGCCTGTAACAGCTTAAACTAAATAAACGATTGTATTAAATTTTGATTCTATATAACACCCGCACACACAATAGTTACCTGTATTACAAAACATTTATTCAACTGCTTGTTGCATGCCACCAAATAATTGTAAATAACTGCCCAATTTTCCACAGCCTCCTCGGTAACCGTTCCTGCGCTTACTTCACGGTCTATACACTTGTGCAGACATTGCACAAGGTGATTGAATTTATACAAAAACAAGGCACAGACAACCAATTCGAAATATAGTTTTCCTGTAGCGAAAGTAAACGCTATTGAAAATAATACGCCATCTTTTATTAAAATAAATATATCCATTCCTTGTTTGTAATTATTGTAAACATTAGATACGATTGAACCAAAAATTAGGAGTGAAAAGGAAATCAAGGAGAAGGTGAAACTTTTTTTAAAACTTTTTCTGTGGCTCTTGGATATATTATTTATAAGCATATGCAAAATATCAAAATTTCCCGTTAACTTTTTAAATGTGTCACTAGTAATTAAAGGATAAATATATGTGATGCTATGAATACTCATAGTTTCGATACTGTATGTGATAGGAATAAAAATTGCTTTCGAATTTTCAATTAGTAAAATAGTCAAATTGTAACTATGTGAACACCAGAATAATATTTCTATGATGAGACGCGTCACTATTATTATTTTCGTTTTAAATTTAAAATCAGGAAAATTTCTATAAACTCCGAATATGTTTTCTATAAGCAAAATTAATTTTAGCTCCGTGAAATGCATTTTCAAAAAAATGTAGGTAATAATCTTCGGTCCGTGTAAAATACAACTAAACGCTTAAAACAATGAAGTATTTTGAAATAAAATCATCGAACAATTCACTTTACGTAAATGATTAATCAAATAAAATTATGTTTACGAACAATCTAAAACGTAGATAAGTTTTCTATCTACTTGATAGACAACCTCAAAAACTTCACTACAATTTATTTAAGAAGTTATAAGTTTATTTAAGTGTTCTGTTTTATGACCAAAAGTTCTAAAATATCAAAATCGACTAAAATTCCAAAGTAGGTGCCAAAGTTTTAAAATAATCAATAAAAGATAATAACGTTTCGCAAGCCTATCTCAATTATTAAATTAATGTATTGCATAAAATTGATTGTTGTAGCTTGGGCGATTCTTAAGTTTAGTGCAAACGGGTGATAGTATTGCTTTTTGATTTCTTAGGGGTACAAATTACGGCTACTTATTCAAATTGAAATTCAAAAATTCTTTATTCTAACAAACTTAGAATTGGCTATATTTTCCTACGGCCTCTCTGAGAACTTTAATATCTGATAAGAAGAACAGTTATTATTTAAAGTACCCTGTTTAAGTGTTAAAAAATTCAAAATACTCGTATTACACGAAGTGCTACAAGTAAATTTTCCATCATAACAGCGAGTTTTCAGTGTACAGACACGGCCCTGAGTTACGGACAGGGCAATGGCTGTTATTTAGGACGCCGTTGCCCTCACCTGGCGCTTCCGCGTGCGCATTATCGGACGTCCGCCAAGATTTACATGCTGGCTTTGTATGGTAGTGCTTTTTGTCTTCCGATGTACATATTTCAATAAGGACAATTTTCAATTTTTGCCATGTATTTTTTACAGAAGGGTGACCGACCTTCGTTCTTAGGTTTAGTTTAGTAGTTTAGTCTAGTCTAGTGTGGCGTCCTGTCGATGTCGTAAACCATCTATATGGCGTCCTATCGATGCCGTGTTCCATCGATATTGCGTTCTGTAGACGCCGTGTACCATCGATGTGGCGTCCTGTCGATGTCGTAAACCATCTATATGGCGTCCTATCGATGCCGTGTTCCATCGATATTGCGTTCTGTAGACGCCGTGTACCATCGATGTGGCGTCCTGTCGATGTCGTAAACCATCTATATGGCGTCCTATCGATGCCGTTTTCCATCGATATTGCGTCCTGTAGACGCCGTGTACCATCGATGTGGCGTTCTGTCGATGTCGTAAACCATCTATATGGCGTCCTATCGATGCCGTTTTCCATCGATATTGCGTCCTGTAGACGCCGTGTACCATCGATATTGCGTCCTGTAGACGCCGTGTACCATCGATGTGGCGTCCTGTCGATGTCGTAAACCATCTATATGGCGTCCTATCGATGCCGTGTTCCATCGATATTGCGTTCTGTAGACGCCGTGTACCATCGATGTGGCGTCCTGTCGATGTCGTAAATCATCTATATGGCGTCCTATCGATGCCGTGTTCCATCGATATTGCGTCCTGTAGACGCCGTGTACCATCGATGTGGCGTTCTGTCGATGTCGTGAACCATCTATATGGCGTCCTATCGATGCCGTGTTCCATCGATATTGCGTTCTGTAGATACCGTGTACCATCGATGTGGCGTCCTGTTGATGTCGTGAACCATCTATATGGCGTCCTATCGATGCCGTGTTCCATCGATATTGCGTTCTGTAGATACTGTGTACCATCGATGTGGCGTCCTGTTGATGTCGTGAACCATCTATATGGCGTCCTATCGATGCCGTGTTCCATCGATAATGCGTTCTGTAGATACCGTGTACCATCGATGTGGCGTCCTGTCGATGTCGTAAACCATCTATATGGCGTCCTAGCGATGCCGTGTTCCATCAATATTGCGTCCTGTAGACGCTGTGTACCATCGCTGTGGCGTCCTGTGGATGCCGTGTACCATCAATATGGCGTCCTGTCAATGGCGTGTACCATCAATATTACGTCCTGTAGATGCTGTGTACCATCGATATGGCTTCCTGTGGATGCCGTGTACCATCGATATGGTGATATCGATATCGCTACCGTCGATGGAAAGTTTTCAATACAACGACCGTCAAAGTATTGATTGTCAATATCGCAATTCAGACCCGGTTCCCGTCTGCTTTAGCGTTTTAAGCAACGCTATACTTAACCAAGTTATTTCTCGATTTTTTTAACTGTGTTTTACCCATGACTTGATACTCTGATTATAATGATTCGATATAGGTATGATAGAACGTAATGGCTCACAGTAAATTATTATCCATCATATCACAATATTTTAATAGATAGGTGTTAACGACTGCAAATGCAGCCGGGACAACGTTTAACGTGCCCTCCGAAGTACGAAGGAGCTCGAGATACAAATTTTTGGTCACCCATCTCATGACCAACCCTAGCGAAAGTTGCTTAACCTCAGCCATCGTTGGGCCAGGCCCTAAACCACTGCGCCGTCCAGCTCCTCAAATTTATTTACTTATTTTAAAATGAAAGGCAAAATCTTAATTCTTTTCAAACAATCATTCAATTAACTAAACAAACTACATTGACCTATTATTAACATTCATTATAAGTAATGTATTTGAGGAACTCCATAATTATTATCTTTCACTTACTTTATTACTTTCGACAAGTAATAACATAAGTGAATTGTATTAATGGTTTTAGGGTATCGCATTTTCTTTAAAAATTTATCTTAAAGTTAAGGTGATATTTTGTAATATGAAAATTTTATAAACAAGTTAGTATTGGACACCATCGCATATGTTGCTCTTATTCCAAAGCACTAGTGTTATTGAAATCAAAGACAACGGTAGTAACTCACACCCAGACCAACACAGAAAAGTTCAACAATATAGAAAAGTTCGTTTTTCTAAACCCGCGACCATAGAGATGGCGACACCATTAAAACCGGCATGCAAACCACTTTACCACGTTTAGTAAAATCATGTTACTTATCACTCATCATGTACTACATTTGTACGACAGAACATTTATTATATGACAGAATAATTTGTATATTTAAATTGTTTTAACTCTAGTAAACTTATATAACTATGTAACACTACCATAGGTATCACCTACGTTGTCACTTACAATACCTTAAAGAAAATAACTTCACTCACAGGTTTCTATAAAACAAGTGAAAATTTAAAAAGAAACCTTCAGTCGAGACCTAAATTGATAGTATTATTTTTAATTAATTAAGAGTACCTACACTGCGTTAGTCGTCATATTCATTTGTGATTCATTATCGTCAAGCAGTCTTATGAAATGAAATTCTCCGAATTAGAAGTTATTTTTTTCATAGAAAAAATATATGGAGTACACAGAAACTTTTGTGATGTGAATAAGAAAAAGAAAATACTAATTATAACACAAATTATGCTAGATTCTTTATGGACATGGTGCCTTTTAGAAAACTTGATATCATCAAGCAAGAAATCGAATTCTATCGTTATTCCCGTAACTTATTGTATAACAGGTATTGCGAACAACTTTGCCTTCATAACACTTCCCGTGACTTCAAGTTTTGTTTTCAAAAATCTCCTTTTAACTTTAAATACATTGCAAAAACAATACAAGCATACGATGAAACAGAAAATAAATTTAAAACTAATGAGTTTACTCTTCATAAGCTACTTAATTATTTTCTTCATTCCATTATTTTCATCTTTTTATTTTTCCAAAAAAGACGGCAATGATGCATCTGTAGAGATATTTGGTAGTGGGTTTTTTTTGTATGCCTCTCGATATTTTGCAACCAGACATTATTTTGAAATTATTGTTTATATTTTATTTTTGACTAAACTAGAAAAAATTTTTTCGTTTTTAAATTTGACTGTGGGTTGTGAGGCAAATCAATGTTTTATGAAAATGCAAGAAGGAGACACGACTGAGGTTTTCGTAGATGATATTGAAGAGTGGAAAATTCTGTGCCATCATCTGGCTAGAAGCAACACACAGATGAATTTCTGTTTCGCTCAGGTAACTTTGTGTTATTTTAGCACACGTTGTAATCAATAATTAACATTTTCAGTACTGTAGAGACACCTTTATTAGGTCTCCCTATTAAATTAAATAGAAGATAGGATAAAATAAAATTTATTGCATTTCAATCAATTAAAATATTCAGTTTATTTTTATAATATTCCCTACTGATTTCGCATGACCTGCCTTTCTATTGTCTAATTTCAAAATCTATCGCAATCGCTTTCAGGATAAAACACATTGATGCTTCTTTTTGGCACAAATAAAAACTTACCAAAGAAATGCAGCAATGAGTCGGGTTCAACTGTCAAATGAAAGCGATTGCGATAGATTTTTAAATTAGACAATTAGCCCCCTGGTCCAATGCCGGTCCAAATCAGAATCTAACTACATCGCAAGCCTTCTTTCTTAATTTACTTTTCAAATAATCATATCCATTCTAAAAAGGCTTACCTACTTACAGAGTAAACATTTATTATCAGCTAATCACAGCCTACAAATTAACTATTCTTACAGTACTATTATTGGTCTACGCAGATCACGGACAAGTAGACAGCATGTTTGCAAGAATAAAACTATAAAACATACTTTACTGCCAAACAAATAAGGACTGTTTTTTTGGGAATGCGGTAACCAGCGAATAGAACAGACCGCGGCAACCTCTTCTGGATTTCTCCATGCCAAATTTTCTTCTCCTATATTTCTCCTGACCAAAGCCATCTCTCCCAGATTTTTCCTGATCAAAGCCATCTCTCCTATATTAGTCCTTGCCAAAGATTCCTCTCCTAGATTGATCCTTATTTAAGCTTCCTCTCCTAGATTGCGCTTTATAAAAGCTTAACTAAATTCCTTTGTTCTTTGTATGTCTAAAATGTAATAAGTCTAAATCGCATATTCGCCTCCATCGCCATCGGGCGACAACGCTTTAGGACTCAAATATTAATCATGGCCATTTTTATTTCAGACGTTTCATATTTTAAACCATTTTTTATTATTTTTAATATTTGACACACAATTTGTTGTACCTATTACATTCTTATAGATATAACAAAATAAGTTTTAAATAAATATTTTCTTTTTATTTTAGATCTCCATTGCGATTTGCAGCTTATTATGTTTTGACATTTACAGTTCTTATCAATTGATAGCGGCATTTGTTAATAAGGTATTTATTAGTTTAATAAAATAATCCGTAAATTTTTTTGCTACTACTTACTACTTTTTAAAATCTATAAAATTTAAGTCGGTTAAGGTACAATTATGCATTTTTTTTTCAGGTGAGCCTTAAACACCATGACGCGGTGTTAATCATAGTCAACTTCTCTACGTACGGAATTTTATTTTTAAATGGGGTACATATTGGACAGAAAATACATAATGGACATAAACTATTGTTGCGCAATTTGATAAGACTTCATATTTCTCTCAGTAAGTAATCGCTAATTTATTTATTAATACCGTGAAAGGAAAGATCTAGTAACTTCGAAGTGAACTCATTAAGAGTTACCATTAGAAGACTAAAGTAATTTTGTATGGACATGGGCACTCAGTCACGCAAAACTGGTGAACGGATTTAATGAAATTTGCACACAGATAGTTGATTAGCCTGGTTTTTATCCTTGACAAAGGATTTTTTTTTAATTTCCGCGCGAACGAAGTTGCGGACAAGCTTATACATGATAAATACAGTTATACAATGACGACCTCCGTGGTCGAGTCAAGGTGTCGCCATCTCAGAGGTCCCGGGTTCGATCCCCGGCTGGGTCAATTTAGAAAACGAACTATTCTATTTTGGCTGAGGTCTGGGTGTTTGTAGTCCACCGTTGTTTCTGATTTCCATAACACAAGTGCTTTAGCTACTTACTTTGAGATCAGAGCAATGCTTGTGATGTTGTCTAATTTAAAAAAAAATATTGTTGTTCCTTGGCTTAAGGTGCTGACACCCCTGGCGCGGTGTGCGTGCGCCGGTTAGCTCGCGTAGTAAAAGCTACACCGCTGGAGGTCCGTCTGATGGGCGTCCTGCGCCCGGACCGCGCTCTGCTGCCAGCCCTGCTGTCCTTGATGGCCACAAGCGTCATAGTCATGCTGCAACTCAATAATGTTGTTTGAAAAATATTTACTTCGATTGTGAACGAACTATATTTAGTAATAAAACTAATGGTTGTGTGTAACTACTTAAGTGTTACTCAGTCGAAAACAGAGAATTACATAGGATCTCACTATAAACTTTTTGACAGTCCGAGTCAGTTGATTGCGTCATTGTTTAATATTCAAATGAATTGACAAATTAAGAATGTTATTAATGACAATAGCATAAACGAAAAGTCTTTTCAGTCCAATTAAATCAGAATAGAAAAGAAAAAAACTAAGAATCCTATTCATACTCAGCAGCTAAAAGCAATAAACAATCACAATGGGGAACAGCAGACCCTCAGATCAAACACATTTTCAATTCTCATCAAAAAAGCAAAACATTATGTCGGCCCTAATAAAAACCGCTCGCAATATTCGCTGTACTCGCAGCAATATCGTAATGAACACACCCTGTATACACGGCGGCCATTTAATCTCGCACCTGTATCACGCTGTATAATGGGTTATGTGAGGCACACGATGCAGCGGTTTCTTAGGCGAACATGGAGTTTTGTACACCGGTTTTCAAGGTGTCGCCATCTCTGAGGTCCCGGGTTCGATCCCCGGTTGGGTCAATTTAGAAAACGAACTTTTCTATATTTCCATAACACAAGTGCTTTAGCTGCTTACTTTGGAATCGGAGCAAAGTATGTGATATTGTCAAATATATATTTATTATTATTATAATTAACTAACTAATAACATTTGCCAAAAGATTAGCAGTAAATTTTTTTTATTTTTCGCGCGTACAGTTCATTAGAAATAACACTTTTTACGGATTACAGCGCGTATATTATTAATTCAGGTGTTGTTTTAGAATTATTTAGTTTGTATTTATTGGTTCTTAGAATTCCATACGTTTCGACACCTTTCCAGGGGCCGTGGTCACGGGAGGACTAAAGCAAAAAGGCTGCTCATATAAACAACACCTGAATTAATATACGCGCTGTAATCCGTAAAGAGTGTTTTATTTCTTATCATAAAGACGTTATTGTATTTTTACTCAATTAGTAAATAAAGTGTTCTCGTGGCACATAATTACTCGGTCCAGACTTTTTTTATCAATTACACGTTGGACAGAAAAAATATATGCTCCGAAATGTGATCATTCCATTCGAAAGCGCTATTTTCACGAAACTGTATGACTGGTCACATGAACCAATTTATAAATTAAATTTTTACTAAGCACAATTTATTTCCTCGCATTTGTTGAGAAAAGCACTATACAAGCCTTGTACTGGAAGCAAACAAACCATTCTCGACAATCTATACTAACTTCAAACATTGATATTTTGAATGTGTATCAAAATGTGAAGGCTTGCGATTCATTTATTTTCGTACCTTGATAAGTAATGATAGCTACATTATAGATACATTATAAAGGCTCAAAAAGACTCAACTGTAGTACCCACTACCTCAAAAAGACTCAACTGTTGTTTGCCGCTACCGCTTCTCCCATGAGGCGGCACCCGAAACGCCGGTCGCTAAACGGTCGGCCGTTAGATCGTCCTAAACAAATACGGCCATCTGCGTAAGGGAGTTTCGGCCACATTAAAACATTGTTTAGGCGTCCAACATGTGTCATTAGCTGGATCGCTGATGTTGGAATTACTCGGTTTTTCTTCATTGCTATTGCCCCTGTAATCAAGAAAATATAGGAAGGCAACGGGATTTGTAATGGCACGTGAAATCTTAGTAGTGAGATATTTGTTGCTTATTCTTCTTCTTCTTCTAAATAATATCGCTTAATTAAACCATTGCTGAGGTTTTTAGGAGTTTTTAAGAGTTACATTTACAAAACTAAAACTAGTCGTATTATTTTTGCGTTTAATACATCTACAAACAATTATGTAACGTATAAAATATTTGCACTTTTTTTGTCTATCTTTATAATCTAGAATTCTAGAACAACTTCTTTTGTCCTAAATTGAATCCATCTGCACTTAAAAACATTAAAAACTTATCCACCGACCCTCAGTTCCATAGGAGCCAACTTTCCGTATCTATGGTCTGATCCTAGAAACCCGCAGTTTTGTTATTATGAACGCTGTCGCGTTATCTGTGCGGCGTCCCCGCCAATCGCGTCGAACGTCAATGGCGGCAGCATTAAAAGTTTGTCAGTTGGCCTCGAGCGCGTGATCGAGACAGTCGTCTTCATGGCAGGGTTATTAACATTTCGTAGATGTTTAATGAAAAAAATTCCAATAAAATCTCGTTTTCTTGCCTTGATAGGCTATTTCTTATATTTAAATAATGTTAAATCATAAATTCTTATTATATTTTTTTACCTGTTCAAAGTTCTTCCTATCCCTAATATAACCGTCTCTGTCTAATGACTTGTACAAGTTGTAATTTGATGAGCTCCTCGGATCTTGCGAAACTTTGCGCAGTGCATGAATATTTTAGGGGAATACTTTTTTGGCGCCCAACGTGGTGCTCATTAATTTACACCTTCACTTTATTGGGGATTTTATGGGATCATCGTAAGACAAGCTGTTACTTTGTAAAATAATGTTCATGGAAACAAATGTTTTATAACAGTCCTTACCTTATCATATTTTGAATACATTTATATTTTCACGTACATTTAAAAACAAATACAGCCTTTAAACAAAATATTGTAACTACTCGTTTTGCTGTTATATTTAAGATTAATGTAGTTAACGCTTCTTGAAAACTCACAATTAATATATAGTAATAAAGGGTTTGAGGAGATCGGTGGCGCAGTGGTATAACGCCTGGCCCATCGACTGCGGAGGTTAAGCGACTTTCGCAAAGGTCGGTCATGGGATAGGTGACCAAAAATGTATTATTTCGAGCTCCTCCGTGCTTCGGAAGGCACGTTAAGCCGTTGATCCGGCTGCATTTGCAGTCGTTAGCACTCACCAATCCGCATTGGACCTGCGTGGTGGGTCATGGCCCATCCTCCTTATCCACCATAAGGAAAGCCTGTGCCCCAGCAGTGAGGACATTAAAAATAACTGATGGTCAATGAAAGGTTTGATTTCGAGTTTTGAGTGTTATGTCTGTTTCGCTTAAATATTTTTTACGTGATGTGCAAAGCAAAGCAATAACATCTATAGTTAGCTTGTTAGAAACACCGCTTAAGCTGCCTGCCGCTACGCTTATTCAATTAACTTGATCAATGCAAATATAAAAACTGTATTAAAGCAACCTCTTTGTTAATCTGTGCAGCAGACAGGGATAACACGCTTCATATTGTTTAATCTGTACGGAAGACATTGTGGCTGTGTGGCCAGTAAACGAGCGATAAAAGTCCACTGTTCATAAAATGAATGATATCGTGACACAAAGTATATAATATTATAATAATATTTATTCAGTGTGGCACAAAGAAACAATTCAATTCGAGACCTAAACTAAATAGTTATTGTTTCGTTTGATTTACAACATATTGCTGAAACTCA
Source organism: Catoptria pinella (assembly GCA_963556745.1). Taxonomy (NCBI): domain Eukaryota; kingdom Metazoa; phylum Arthropoda; class Insecta; order Lepidoptera; family Crambidae; genus Catoptria; species Catoptria pinella. The sequence goes on from OY750762.1 coordinate 1,273,916, forward strand.
AATATTGCCGAAACCTAAAATATAAAAATAAATAAGAAAATACAAAAGCCAGGCCAATACTTAATATTTTTTTATAAACACAACTAAAATCAGTTTCAATTTTGGTTTCATTATTTATAATAATTAAAATCGAGCTCTGGATGTTTTTTATTTATCTACTTACCTGGTTATTTTGTGTCATTCGCGCATTTAGCGGCCGTGTCAATAAAAGAGCCCGGAGTTAGCTCCTATCAGCCGGTAGAGGCGCCCAGGAGAAATCAGCCGGCGATGTGTGCCGCGGGTAATTAACTACCCACTTTTAGGGTAAATATCCAAACGCAATCATTTGACGGTAAATATTCGAACGTGAAATTTAGTTATGCGAGTGCAAGAAAAACATTGGTAAATTTCAGTGTTTTCCCCTATAAATCTAAGTTTTACAAACCAAAGAGAGAATTTGTGAGTACAGTCGTAATACTTTCTAGATTTTAACCCTTCAATGCCCGGAAAATGAGACACAATAGATATTCCATTGTTTTCCGGCCACATGCGGCCGCTCGGGCGTTGATGAATTAAAATGAAAATTCTATGGAAAACAATGGTCATTTAGCTACTTCTCTTATATTCTTAATTCTGTCTATTGTCTAAAAATTACCATTCATTTTGCATACCAAAAAGCCTTAAAACTTCTATCGCAGACTTAATAACACAATTCGATTAGACATCCCAATATTGCACCTAAAAGAAAGCACAAAAACTAGCCAATCGGCGCAGCGGACGGGTTCTGAAAAAAGGCGCTAATTTCGCGAAACCAAAAAGTGGTAATGGTTATGCGTTGCAGCCAACGCGTTTGTCTCACGATAACGCGCGCTTACAATTAGCTGGGACCGGGTTATGCAGTATCAGTCATGAAGATTGCTATTATGTAAAGTCAGTAGTGTTCGGGGTAAGAATATAGTATTTTTAAATTATGAGATTTAAGCATTCACAATGCTATTTTATATAATACCAAATAATATACTAGAAAAAATACGACTCGCCCCAGATCATATTCTCGGACGGGAATCGAACCCACGACCTTTGGATATCCGGTCTAATGCTCTGACCGCTGAGCTACCGAGTCACTAGTGGAAACGTCGAATTTCTCCTAGTATATCAACTCTTACGCTGCAAGCCAGCGCCATCTCACCATTGTACAAGGATACAGTATTATATATATATTTATATATTATACAGTATTTTTTGCTGTTTGGGGCCTATTTATTACAGTTTTGTAATTTACTACGGTGATTCGCGTACATTGCGGTATTTGTGAGTAGTTTATTGTCTGGTTTCAAATTGGCAACACAATGAACACCAAATGACCTTTGTAATTTACTACAAATCAAAATTTCTTTATTCAAATAAACATAATAATTATGCACTTTTAAATCGTCTATATTTTCCTACGACCCGTTTCATAGTTCTAAGATACCAAGTAATGTTATGCTACGAAATGTTCAATCACATTTTTCTGTGTTGTGTGATCAAAATCTTTCTTACGCGTCCCCCTTCTGCATAACCCCCTCGAAACTCGCAATTAGACGTGACTGGACCATAACCGTTAATGTTTAGCACCGGTCACATATTTCTGTGCCTTGCAAACGCCCGTCTGCTCCTCTGCCCCTATCTACGGACCAATCACGTTACTGCACTGTTATTCTGATCTACACGAGTTATTCCAATACAAACATACTTTTTAAATTTTGAGATTTAAGCATTCACAATGCTATTTTTATATAATACTAAATAATATACTAGAAAAAATAGGACTCGCACCAGATCATGTTCTCGGACGGGAATCTGAGCTACCGAGTCACAGTGACTCGGTAGCTCAGAGGTCAGAGCATTGGACCGGATATCCAAAGGTCGCGGGTTCGATTCCCGTCCGAGAACATGATCAGGTGCGAGTCCTATTTTTTCTAGTATATTATTTAGTATTATACAAACATACTTGCTTCAAATGTTTTCTAGTTAGGAACATTATATAATGGAAACTAACTAAGTACAAAATAATATATAAAAATACCCCCCTTTTTTTCCAATGCAAATTGACTTTTGTAGTAACTATTACTACTACATAAAGAACGAAATGTAAGTCAACTAGCATATTTGTAAAATCAATGTGTAATTAAAACAATTCTATGTTATTCACCTTGACAGTATTGTTGTGTTTCACATCATGAAAAATTTTATTTTAAAATTTAAATTCACAAAAATAAGTTTTAAATTATTTTGTACATTTCAATGTCTACTTATTTCTTACAGCGTTGCCTTTCGTATTCGACTAATAGATGCTAAAACAGAGGCGCAAATTAACTCCTGCGTATTATTCCTTCAATTCCATCCTAGCCGACGTTATTCTGGCGGTTCCATCAAAAACGACGTTATTTAGTGCGAATTAAATGCAATTTAACCCTCAAAAAGCATTCCCGCATTCCACAACAAATTCTGTACCAAATTGGCGGATCCAGAAACCGGGTGAGATGTTTATTCTTAGGGGGAAGAGAGAGTAAAGTAACCAATTTGAATGCATGCTTGTCCGTCAGTCACGACGATATCGGGAGAGAACGGGAGAGGCGCGTGTTATCCACCCACCAGCGGGGGAAGAGCTCCCGATCCCTGCCAGCGCAGGGTTAAGTCGATTTTGGAAAGGAAAACTGCCAACCTGCTCGTAGTTCAAGTGATTCTGGCCAACGATCCGAACGAGCCAACTTGTCACATACGCGATTAAACCTGATTGTGATGTAGGCACACGGGATAACTGTTGATTTGATTTTATGTAACACCGAAACGTCTGTTTGCGCATTTATTGCTTATAAAGTCTCGTTTCGATCGCTCTGTATCGACAAATAAAATTGCCTGTTAAACGGTTATGATTGCGGCTGGGTTTTGTGAGTAGAATAACAATTATTTGTAGTGGATTTTTGGAACGAAAACATTGTAATTTCATTATGTTTAAATGTTTTCTGTTTGTGTCATCCCTTTGTGATTGTTTTTTGGTAAGGACGAACATTATTTTACGAAATATAAGCCACTATCATAGTCAAATCTCGTCATCATACTATATCATTGCAATTCATGATTAAACTAAACTTTAAAAGTTGATATTATGAAAAAATAAAATAGAGTAGACAAAATATTAACAGAAAAATAATGATTTTTCCCTAAAGAGTGGAAAATATAGCTCCATTTTTAAGCCACCCCAACATTATAATAAAACAAAATGTTGCTCACACATTACAGGTATGATATAAATAACCTACGCTTCGACTGTTCGTCTAATTGAAACCTCCTACATACCTACGCCAGAACCAAACAGAGGTACACGGGCACATTTGGAAAAGTTTCCTTACCCCACCCTCAAACGTGCAATAAATAAAGGGGGCACAACAAAAACTCTCGGAAGCATCACCTCGGCACGTCACCCTGCTCAGATTTCATTACCATAAAGAACTGGAGGCCTTAAAACCCCCCAGCAGTGTAAAAGGTGACGTACGGCGACCAGCCGTCTGGAGCTTCGAGTGTGGAGGCCAGTCCTCCTCGGCGGCATTAGCGTCAAAGCCGTGCGGGAGGGTTGGTAGGCCAGCGAAGTTTTGCCGAGCGCGGTCCCTAAGCGGGCCGGGCCCCGCGTCGAAATGTGCCGTAAATCGTCATAAAACTGTCTGGATCCATGATGTGACGCTGCCCGGGGGTAATTAAAGGACAATTTATAGTTTTGCAAGCCTACCCCTTTCGGCCGAGACGCCCCCGTCTCGGCGACGCATGTCGAATCAAGTTTCTGTTTTGATGTGGTAAAATAAAAAAGAAAGATTTCGTTGACTTCAACTTAGTGATTTCAAACGAGTTGATCGAAAAAGGTTCCTTTGCTAAATTTACTTCTGAAATACGTAAACTAAAAGTAATCAGCAATCCAATCTTTCAAAATGTGGATGGATATGCCAGTTCTTTATTTCACGAACATTCCAATTTAAAGTACATTTCTAAGTGTCAATCCAAGTTATTCGTTATTTAAACAAAAAAGTATTTTAATTTAATATAATTTAGATTAAACTATAACATTTTTGTCCCAATCCCCGCAGACCTTCAATCATGCCTCCCAAACATAATCTTCAACATTACCGACCTGTCGACCTTAGCAAATAACAAAACGTTTCTAATTAAACTTAGTGGCTGCATTTGCATACCACTAAATCTCAGTGAGATTTCCTCCACATTTCTCGTGAAAGAATCCCGTAAGCTGCGTTTTTCGTGATGATTAGCGGAATGAGTCCGGCTAATTATGTTAATGGCACGGCTGGAGTGTGTTTTTACGTGTTTTAAGACAACTCGTAATGTATTTTATGTAGCAACAAAGAATCGTGTTTGCAGAAATGTGTTGAAATAGTTACAAAAATTATAAAGGAAAGATAACCCTTTTTTCATTAGTCCCACAAAGGGTTTTGAACTTCTTAAATGCACTTTAAACTTAGCATGTAAAAATTTGTAACAACTCGAGCATACTACGAAACACCGCTACGACTACGGCGTAGCACAGGGCCGTAGTCCGTAGCAAAACAAAACATTTTAATATCTCCACAATAGCATGAGATCCTTATTTATAATAGCAATAACCCGGTTCAATAATGACGGAACCATATTTCTGGCCAAGTTGCCTTGAGCTACGGGCGGGTAAGATTACCTAGTAAGAAAGGGTCCGATTGAGTTGGTGGTTGGTGTGCGCTGTCGATTTATCGGTGGCGTTAGGTTCGGTTCCCAGGTCACGTATGGAGGGACGCGTGTCCGTCACGACCCACCGTGATAGGATGATTTGGACGTGTGACGTGTGGCGGGGGCATGGCCCAAGTGGGTAGACACAATGATTGTACAAATTTTAATTAAAATAGCATATTGTTCAAAAATTAGTTTCTTTAATTTAAAATCTTGTACGACTGTACGAAATACTTCTTTAACCCAAACCAACTCTTCTTTTGTCATTCAATACAGAAAAACCTTTTATGCCGACTGCCAAACAAAAACGCAGCATTAACGTTTCAAACCTTACTCATTATAAAAAAATACAATTCAACTTATGCACCAACTTTGAATTTATCCATTATTTTAAATAAGACAATATCTTTCGATTTATTAACACGTTTTTATATAGGTACGCTACATGACGTGATTAAATGTAACTGCATTATTTGAAGTGATAAAACTGCATTCAAATTCACATAGCATACAATAATTTCGCTTATCGTACTAAACATTTGGACAATTAATTATTTGAGTCGTATGCGGGCAACAAAATGAATATTAAAATATTGTATGGCCTGACATGGAATCATTCTGATGAAAGAGATTACTAAAGTTTAGCTTTTATTTAATTATTATTTATCATACTCGTTTAGTTCTGAAAATTATGACTTATCTCTAAAATGTCTTCCAGCCAAACTAGAAAGTGTTACATCCCTTTCTACTTCATTCTCCATAATCTTAGAGGCATACAATAATTATTATTGTGTGGGCTAGCTGCGGATTTTCCCTGTTACGCATTTCGCCCACTTTTCTTATATTGGACCACTCGCAAACTATCTTTGTTATAGCACGAGTTAGATATTGGACGTTATTGAAACATGTAGCGTCAGATAACTGTGTCTACATTTGTGTTATTCGTCTGTGTGTATCACCGTCTTGCCATGTGCAATTATGAAGCACTTAAATAATAATGGATAACTTAATTAAAAAAGAGGAAACACCACGGTCGAGAGAATTGAAAAATTCCAATAGAAAGTTGACAAAATCAACGTTTCGTAGTCCTCTGTTTCCTCCTCCAAAATTAGGCGGATTTAAATACTTTTTTCATTAAAATTTAAAGAAAGGATTAGGCTGTGTTCCTATGTTTTCCTTTTTTCATAAATTAATTATTAAAATTAATCCCTAGTTTAGACATCCAGCAAATAAAGGGGTATGAGTAAAAAGTGGGTCATTTTTTTTTTGCGATGTCGCTTCCAAAAAGCTCTTTCATCTCAAAGACCTTATCGAAATAACCAAAAAATTATTCTACAGCGTAAGTCTATCATGGGCAGTTTTATAAATATTTTAGTTTAAAAAATTAAATTCGGGTCATTTTTTTTTGCGCTGTCGCTTCCAAAAAACCATTTCATCGCAAAGATCACATCCAGATAAGAAAAAAACTATTAGACAGCGTAACTCTAGCATGGGCAGTTTTTGAGATATTTAAGTTTAAAAAATAATATGTGGGTCATTTTAATTTTTTGCCGTGTTGTCGCTTCCAAAAAACTATTTCATCGCAAAGATCTTATCCAAAGGGGCAAAAAATTATTCTACAGCGCAAGTCTATCATGGGCAGTTTTTGAGATATTTAAGTTTAAAAAATAATATGTGGGTCATTTTAATTTTTTGCCGTGTTGTCGCTTCCAAAAAACTATTTCATCGCAAAGATCTTATCCAAAGGGGCAAAAAATTATTCTACAGCGCAAGTCTATCATGGGCTGTTTTTGAGACATTTAAGTTTAAAAATTAATATGTGGGCTATTTTCTTTTTTTGGCGTTGTCGTTTCCAAAAAACTATTTCATCGCAGAGATCTCATCTAAATAAGTAAAAAACTATTAGACAGCGTAAGTCTATCATGGGCAGTTTTTTAAATATTTGAGTTAAAAAAATTAAATGTTGGTTATTTTCTTTTTTTGGTGTTGTCGCTTCCAAAAAACCATTTCATCGCAAGTATCTCATCCAAATAAGCAAAAAATTATTCTGCAGCGTAAGTCTATCATAAGCAGTTTTTGAGATATTTAAGTTTAAAAAATAATATGTGGGTTATTTTCTTTTTTTGGCGTTGTCGCTTCCAAAAAACTATTTCATCGCAAAGATCTCATCTAAATAAGTAAAAAACTATTAGACAGCGTTAGTCTATCATGGGCAGTTTTTTAAATATTTCAGTTAAAAAAATAAAGTGTTGGTTATTTTCTTTTTTTGGTGTTGTCGCTTCCAAAAAACTATTTCATCGCAAAGATCTCATCCAAATAAGTAAAAAACTATTAGACAGCGTAAGTCTATCATGGGCAGTTTTTTAAATATTTGAGATAAAAAAATAAAATGTTGGTTATTTTCTGTTTTTGGTGTTGTCGCTTCCAAAAAACCATTTCATCGCAAGTATCTCATCCAAATAAGCAAAAAATTATTGTGCAGCGTAAGTCTATCATGGGCAGTTTTTGAGATATTTAAGTTTAAAAATTAATATGTGGGTTATTTCCTTTTTTTGGCGTTGTCGCTTCCAAAAAACTATTTCATCGCAGAGATCTCATCTAAATAAGCAAAAAACTATTCGGCAGCGTAAGTCTATCATGGGCAGTTTTTGAGATATTTAAGTTAAAAAAATAATATGTAGGTTATTTTATCATTTATCTCAAAAACTGCCCAATATTGGAAAGTTGAACATATCAAGAGTCATATTTTTTTTTGCTCATTTGGATGTGATCTCTGCGATGAAATAGTTTTTTGTAAGCGACAACGCCAAAAAATGAAAATGACCCAAATATTATTTTTTAAACTTAAATATCTTAAAAACTGCCCATGATAAACCTTACGCTGCAGAATAATTTTTTGCTTGTTTGGATGACATACTTGCGATGAAATGGTTTTTTGCAAGCGACAACACCAAGAAAAGAAAATAACCCACATTTTATTTTTTTAACTTAAATATCTCAAAAACTGTTCATGATAGACTTACGCTGCCGAATATTTTTTGCTTATTTGGATGAGATCTTTGCGATGAAATACTTTTTTGGAAGCGACAACGCCAAAAAAAGAAAATAACCCATTAATTATTTTTTAAACTTAAATATCTCAAAAACTGCCCATGTTAGACTTACGCTGTGGAATAGTTTTTTGCTTATTTGGATGAGATCTTTGCGATGAAATAGTTTTTTGGAAGCGACAACGCCAAAAAAAGAAAATAACCTACATATAACTTTTTTAACTTAAATATCTCAAAAACTGCCCATGATAGACTTACGCTGCCTATAGTTTTTTACAAATTTGGATGAGATCTTTGCGATGAAATAGTTTTTTGGAAGCGACAAAGCCAAAAAAAGAAAATAACCCTCATATTATTTTTTAAACTTAAATATCTCAAAAACTGCCCATGATAGACTTACGCTGCAGAATAGTTTTTTGCTTATTTGGATGAGATCTTCGCGACGAAATAGTTTTTTGGAAGCGACAACGCCAATAAAAGAAAATAACCCACATATTAATTTTTAAACTTAAATATCTCAAAAACTGCCCATGTTAGACTTACGCTGTTGAATAGTTTTTTGCTTATTTGGATGAGATCTATGCGATGAAATGGTTTTTTGGTAGCGACATCGCATAAAAAAATTAACCAAATATTTTTTTTAAACTTAAATATCTCATAAACTGCTTATGCTAGACTAATGCTGTTCAGTAATTTTTTGCTTATTGTGATAAGATCTTTGCGATGAAACGGTTTTTTGGAAGCGATATCGAAAAAAAAATTGACCCACCTCTTCTTATAAAATTACTCATACCCCTTTGACAAGATAATATAAAAAAAATCAAAACATAAGAACACAGCCAAAGCTATTCTTAATTTTTGATGAAAATAGTATTCAAATTGTTCTAGTTTTGGAGGAGGAAACAGGGGACTACGAAACGTTGATTTTGTCAACTTTCTATTGGAATTTTTCAATTCTTTCGACCGTGGTGTTTTGTTTACTCATGATAGGTATTTTCGCAACCTACCTATTTTACCGACGTTTCGACCGAGTTGCATCGGCCGTGGTCACGGGCTGACTAAACAATAAAAACTTACCAAATAGGTGTACAATAAAATTAACACTTAACGTAACTTTATCAATAAAGTTTATGGCATTAGCAATATTTCATAAATAAGTAAAGCTTTATTAGGATTTAAACCTTTATATACACACCAACATTAATCAGAGAACGAAGTTAACCCGTTAGTAACACTTCGGTTACCGCTAGAAGATCGTTAAAATTAAACCGACCTAATCAAACGATCCGAGTTGGACCGATTATTCATCGATAATCGAGACGCGACGACTCGCCGCGAGTCATAACATTATATCAAGTTCCGATTCACTCGGTTTTATATTTTGTGTCCCTGGAGAATCGTAAGGCATTGAGTTTCCAATAATTTTGTTCTTAACGCGTAGTCTGCACATTAGCGCCGCCATTGGAAAAAAATATAGTACCAAATAATATACTAGAAAAAATACGACTCGCACCAGATCATGTTCTCGGACGGGAATCGAACCCGCGACCATTGGATATCCGGTCCATTGCTCTGACCGGTAGTGACACGGTAGCTCAGCGGTCAGAGCATTGGACCGGATATCCAAAGGTCGCGGGTTCGATTCCCGTCCGAGGACATGATCTGTTGCGAGTCGTATTTATTATTTGGTAATAATACCAAATAATATACTAGAAAAAATACTTTATATAAATAAAGAAATAAAAAAAAAAACCATAGTGCTTAAATATACACGAAATTGTGAATTATCTCTCTGTAGTGCACTCCGAAGAAGTTTTGTGGCACTTTTTATTGCTTAAACAATATTTTCTAGCTTGTCCTTTAGTTTAATACTTTTAATCCTAATTTTCGCCATAAAAACTCCACTAAACTAAACGACAGGCTAGAAAATTTTGTTTAAGCCAGTGGGTTAATCAGTCAGTACTTTTATTTTATATATCTATTTATTACATTGCTATGTGTTATATTATAATCAGTGAGGACATTTCACGTCAAGCCAACGACAATTATTTGCCACTAAAATACTTTCATACTGAGCCACTTATTTAATTTTTCATGCTTAAGTTCCACTTACACCGAACTGTTCTTGCATTCATCTTACTTAGCAAAGGCCATATCACTAGAACAAGTTATTATCTGCTATTATATAATTACCCTCCCCTTGAGGAATAAGTTAGTAGATACGCCTCTTAAATAGATAACTTTAGGCTGGACTGGACGCTTAAGAACATTTTAAGTCAGGGTTTGTAAACCTTTATCTTGAAAAAGCCAATATTACTTAAAGCTTGTGCTTTTTTAGAGTTTCGTACTAAAATAGTAAAAAGGAACCCTTATGGTGCGACTCAGTCTGTCTGTCTGTCTGTCACAGCTGGATATCTGGAGAACTACTAATGCATCTACATGAAATTTGGAATAGTTTTAGATAACGTTTGCCCAACTATTTTGCGAATAAGACAGAAAAATTATTTTTTTTGCAATAGGGATTGAAAGGCGGTCTTAAAAATTCGAAGTGAGTCTACAAAGGCATATGGGGTATCATATGGAAGAGCGCTGCTTGCACATTTTCAAAATTTTTTTTTAGGCCGCATAGTTTTCGACTTTTGAAAAATTTAAAAATAATACCGTCCCCCCGCCCCCCCCCCCCCTTTTCTACGATGTTTGCATAAAGAAATATCTGAAATTATTTTATGTGATAGAAGTTTATGTAAAGATTACAGGAAAAATAAAACGATGTCTCTAAATATCTCTACGAGTCCGACTCGCTCTTGACTGTTTTTTTTTGTTACGAATGCCTAAGGAAGGAAGAGTTACTAACTTTTTTCCTATTGTCTTTTATTGTTGATTATCGATACATATTTAATATTGATGAAATTGCTCTTTAAGAATGTTGTGTTAACCTGTAATTGGTGTATATATAAAACTAAGACCTCTATGTACTTTAAAATTGTATTTTTTTGATGTTGACCTATAAATAAATAAATACATGACTGTTACTGATAAAACAATCAGAAGTCCTTAAAATGAAGCGAATTATTAAAGGCCATATTTAACTACTTGAAAATAAACTGGGACTAGAAATAAGATCAGCGAGTTGGTTGTAACTAAAGGTATGATGAAAATTACGAACGGACATATTATTTGCAAAATTTTAACAAAAAGTTGAACCAAATGTTTGTCATTCCTTGCGCGAGATAACGCCTGAAAACTTCTGTTGTAAGTAATTAGTGGGACTAGATATGTGCAATTATGCCTTAACTTGTAGGGACTAGATTTACATATTTTAATAAATTCAGGAAAGTTAAAATATCAGAAGTCATCGAGGTCCACAGAACTTTGTGAATACATTATATTACAATGCTACTCGTATGAAAAAAAAACCGCAAATCGATGTACAGGATAGCCGTTTAACACAAGTATACTTGAGGTAAAAAAAAATATTTGAGCCGCATTTTGTTGAGAAGTATTGTCTGTGCTAACTCCGTCTCCGGTCCCTGTCAGCTGTCACTAAAGAGCTTAATAGACCTTCTTGAATTTCGGATCCGATATTCAGAGTCCGATTTAGCATCCGTTATTCAGTCACCAGAGCTCTTGATAACACGTTCACTGATTAAGGACGAGCTACAAGAGACGGACGTACGCGATAGAAAGAGAGCAACTTCTAGGTGAATATAATCGTAGCCGTAGGAGCTGTAGCGGTGAGCGATCTGAATTCTGATAATTGCGCTTTATTGAGTTGGAGCAAGAGTTGCTATTTATTTAAATGACTACTGTAGCGGAGCATCCTAAATGCGATTACACACTCCTTAATTCAGCATCCGTTATGTCGGAGACCATTTCATCCTGAATTAAGGATGCTAAATCGGATCCTACCTTCCTGAATGCAATTAAACTTCTCTGAATTTAGGAACGACTGAATAGCGGATCCTTAATTCAGGAAGGTCTAATAAGCTCTTTAGCATTATTACTACACGAGTTCAAATTAAAGTCACTAAAAAACAAAAACACTCAACGTTCACTATACGTTAGGAGGCTTGTATATTGCTCATCATTATAGGGTCAATTTCAACAAGTGGTGTTTTTTCTTTCATTTCGGTTGAATTTTTTATTATAAAGTTTTTTTAAATTCTAACCGTGGTTTATTGTATTTCTTTACACTCTAAATGCACATATTTAACACCATCAAAATATCTTTACAGACTTATGAGATATACGTGTTTAAAAATGTGATGTCACCGAAATGAAACGGTCGTTAACCGAAATGAAATAACTAGTCACCGAAATGAATTAACTTATACACCGAAATTAAAATCCACCGAAGCAGCATATACAGGTGTACCGCAATACTTATACAGGGTATTTGTTAATCCCCTTATAATCCCGTATATGATAGATAGCATTATCATGAATGCGTACGACCTCATGGGTGAGTAAGACGTAAGTAAAGTAACCGGTCCGGTAACAACATCTTTATCTGACCCTACCCTACTGTCAACTTCACCTGCACGCACTGGTGGTTCGTACGAATAGCTTGCGGCAATAACCTTCCAGTCGTCGTCATGTTGCTGCTGAATAACAGACGAGGCTCTGACAACCGAGCAATGGCAGTACACCATAGCCATACACCCAGCCGTGAAACCAATTGGAAGAGGCTTCAGTGACCTTTAGAATCTAAATCACTCCTTAAATTATCATGAAATCACAATCAAAGATCTTAAGATGGCTATGCAAATCCGCTTAGCAACCGGCGCCCTACTGCGTCCGGGGCAACGGTGGAAAATTGGATACCGGCCATGACGTTGTGAGAGATCAGGTAACGCATGGAATTAAATACTACTTGTATCTTAATTAAGCTTCGGCAAGTCCAGAGGATAGCTACTTGAAATGTACTTGGCTCACTACAGCCCGGGACTAAAGATCTTGGAAAAATAAATAACCAGATGTGAACTGAACATCTGCGGGCTTAATGAAACTCATTGGAATGGAATGGTCGTTTACCCACCGAGACACACGCCATCAACTTTTCTGGCAATGACAACATGACCCGAAATGGAGTTGCCGTCCTTCTTCCAAAACTCATAAGAAACCCACATAACCAATTAGCAATCGAGTACTGAGCATCAAGCTCAAAGCGGCGCCAGCACTGCAACGGAGGCTGACCTGGAGAGTTTTTATGCCGAACTGGAGAGCGCCATGAGCAAGGTCTGTTTTTTTCCTGTTTATTCTGCTTCATGGCGATCTGTGTATTCACAATAAGTCATTTCTTTGGCTGATCCTAGATCTGGATCTTACACATCTAAGAGAGCCAAATCTAGATGTAATATTTCTTTACAGCTAACACTCTTTTTGGCTATAAGATCTTTTAAATAAAGTCGAAATGTCATGTCGTTTCAAACGGGCATGTTGTACACCTTTCTCTCCACTTAGGGTCTTAGCCAGTTCGTTCGCATGGGTAACAACCCTGTCTTGGTCTGTCTTTTTAGTGTACTGGGCTATTTCTTGCCGAACTGTGTTTATTTTAAGGTCTAAGTATGTATACTTGTTGCTAATGCACTGGGGGGATAAAGAGCATTGTCCGTAGTGCTTTGCTTTGAAATTTTCTAGGATGTCTATATTAGCATGGTCTCTAACAGATAAATGTCTGTGTAAATATTTATTTTTGTGTTTTATTTCCTGCATGATGTTGTTTTGTGTTTATAATCCCTATGTCTTAAGTATTTGTTTTTTTTCTTCTATTCTATAATTTATCATCACGTACATGTCAGTTTCTATCACTCCTTGACCCTGTCATAATACCAGTGCTTTTGGGTCATTCTAAACATCACAAGAATGACCCAGAAGTTAATTTTGCTGAGACAGGGCCAATTAGCAGCACACTTCAATGCTAAAGATTGGGGCTGACTTCCACCGACTAAGATTGAGACTAGGTCAGTGCGATAAAAGAGGTGAACGCCTGATGCAATTTGCGGCCGACAAACAGCCTGTTCCAGAATCACCCTAGAAGACTTTATACCTGACGACAAGTATCTTAACCAAATTGACTTCATTCTTATTGGATCTCGATAGCGGATATCAGTCATAAATGCTCTCACTCTACTTGCGGCTGATTGCGGGTCAGACCACCAAATTCTTATCTCCAAAGTACGGCTAAAACTGAGAGCAGCCAGAAAGATAGAGAAATAAAAGAATCTAAATAGAGAATAACTCAAAGTTTATAGCAATACTCGAACAGAATTGGAGTCTATGGCTGTCCATAGACTCCAACTCTGTATGCAGAAATGAATATGGAGAACACAGATCAACTTTGGGGCCAAGCCAAAATTATGGTAAGGAACAGTCAAAAAGTCTGAACCACTCGCGGATACCATCAAACGGCAACACTAGCTGATGAGCGACACTACTTTAGCACTGATTGAGGATAGACAGATAATGAAGAGTTTAGGAGCCGTTTGAGAACTAAACTGTTTAGTCTATCGGTCTGTTGTGTCTTGTCTAGGCACATCCCAATCAGCATGCAGACATGATCGTAACACACATCTTCAAACATTTGAAGAACGGAAAAGCCACAGCCACAGGTAGCAACGACACGACGTATCCCGGCGAGGCGGTGCATCTATCGAACGAGTCGCGGTGCAGGGCTAGGTCAAGCCAAGTGGTAAATTGCCAATGAGGTGGATGGACCAAGTTTGAGCAGCCGTGGATGACCGCTTGCACGTATGCATAAAGAAGGCAGCCACTATCGAAGAATGCCGATGAATAGTAATGCAGGTCACTTCCAATTCCGCTGAAGGATTATGACGACCACGACCACCCTGCCAAGTTTACTGACTAAAAAGAGAAGATACAACCACGTAAAATTATTATAAAGTCTGAAAACCATCGTATATCTGAGAAATTTTGCGTTTTTATTTGTAGTTACGGAAAACGGCAATGCAACTCTAGACGCAGATGGACTATATTCCATAACTTAAATGGTCAAAACCACTACACTATGTCGGTCTAGGCAGGTTGTCACTGGCCAGTTTTTCATAAAAAGAAACATATAATTCCCTTTCAATCAAGTAGTGGTTAGAATAATAAAAGGTCGAAGTTAGTATCGCATAAAGAACATGCCTTAGAAACACATTAAAAAATACACTTAAGATTTTAAAAATATCACCTACTGGCCTGGATTTTCACCGAAATGAAATAATAATAAGCCGAAATGATAAAACAATCCACTGACATGAAACAATTATGCACCGAAATTCTCATCACTCACCGAAATGATTTTTTTTATCATTTCGGTTAGTTTTTTATCATTTCGGTTGACAGTTTAGGCCACCGAATCAACCGAAATGAAGACACCGAAATTAAAAACAAGAACAAAAATTAGAATTAAAAGAAAACTATTTAATATAGATTGTTATGAATACTACTCAAATAAACGTAGTAGAAATAGCGTACTTACGAACAATCAATTAAATATACTAGCTCTTTGGAAGACGAGTCATACCCATAAACGGAAATGAAAACAAAGTTGTCCCATGACCACCGAACAGCAATACTTATTTTTTTGGCGGGAACCGCAGGCCAGCTGCGCACTTTCTTCCACAACAAGCACTTAGGCGGCACTGGTACGCAAGTTTTAAGCGTATGAGGGGGGAGCTAGAGTTGTTCTATGCAAAAATATACCTTATAAACTTTAGGTCACCGAAATGAATAGACTTTCTGGGACACATGCGTTTACTCATACCAGTTACTAAACTGGGTAGATATAATTATAAAATTACTTTGTGATAATACCCTCACTATTCAAGATTAAAATAAAAGTAACCACTCATCAAAATAATCAATAGTTTTTGTTGTACGAGGGAAATTACACTGAAAAAAGTGTTCTGGACAGCTACCGAAATGATAAAATCGGGGCTTAACTATTATTTTTTCCTAACTAACTGCAATCCAAATAAAACAATATTTATTGCCTCTTATAGGCAACGACCTCTTCTACATAGAAAAAAATATTAGAACTGTAAAGCAACGTTTTACACTACCGATTTCATCCGTGCCGCGTAAATTTTTCAAATGGGAAATCCACCCTATAGTTGGGTTGTTAGCTACACAACATAAAAACTTAAAATTTTTCCAAGTTATGATAGCAAATAACAGCTCTTTGTCTGCCGTAAGACCATCATTAATTACACGAACAGAATAACATTTGCGAACAACTAACAATAGCACTACGTACTTTGTGACAATACTCCACTTGAAACACAAATATTTCATTACAAATCAACATGACAATCAAATGCATAACCTAGCACTTATCAAACAACCACGAGACGAGGTCAATATCCGCGGGCAAGTTGGAGGAATAATTATTATGGTGACCAAACTATTAAAAAAAGTCTACCCTATTTACTAAATGGCCTGCCATTGGATATAAGACATGAGCCTGTTAAAAATAAATTCGAAAAATTGCTAATTAAACACTTGCTTCAAAACGTAAATTAAATCCAGTCTATTACTTATTATAAGACAAAAGAGACTGAAGATACCACAGTCAAACCGACTAGTCGGTTTTGCGGGACTGTTTTGTAACCTCATTGTTTATTAATTAATGAATAATAATAAATAGACAACCTTAATCATCAATACGACCGTTGCGAACTAAAACATACCCGCCGGGGAAGAGATCATCGTCGGACACAGAGCTTAGCCCGTAGCCAATGCCACATATACAAATTTTCGCTATCGCTTCGCTTCGAAAAATGTATGGATTTGACGTTTTAAATTTCGATTGATAACGAAACCTTATGTCAATCCCATACATGTTTCAAAAGCGAAGCGATAACGAAGATTTGCAAATGTTACTTTGGCTAGACCCCCTTGTCAGAAAAGTCTCCGTCAAAGCTATTGCATTGTACTCACATTGTAACACACCATTATTGTGGCCCTACCATGAGTTGATGGAAACTGTTTACGCTACCGTAAACTATCGGATATACTGCTCACAGTCAATGCGAGTGGAAGAGAGAAAACTTTAGTTTACGGTAATGTAAACAGTTTGCATCAACTCATGGTAGGGTCAGAACTCTTAGACCGCAGGCCACGCACAGTTTCTTAGATATGTCGTAGCGACTTGCTTAATCAGCCGTTCAATTAACGGGATAGTCTTTTCATATTTTTTTGTCACATGGTTACCCTATTCAATCAATGGCCTAAGCATCATCCAACCCGTTAATCAATTGGACACATTGGCTGGATGTCATTTAGGCCGCTGATGAAACGGCGACGTTCAATGAAAAGTCTAGGCCGCTGATAAAACGGCTGTGATTAAGCCAGTTGTCTGCAACAGATACATTGGATGTTTTTAATTCCTCATTTGTTCTCCACTGGTTTCTGGTTTGGAACGAAAGTTCTGGCGCCATGGTCTAATACATATGTCTTCAGTCCAGTTACTCGGTGACATGACAAGTTCAGCCTGCTTAATAGGTACCTACTACGCTACGTTTGAAAGACGCATAGTGACCACGCGACTTAATGCTTGCACAGTAAAAAGTTCCAAAGTTATCTACATTCCATCATACCTTATCTAGGTATGATGGAATGTGCCATCTACCAAATGTCACCATTTCAATGATACAGGTCGCTGTCAACTATGTAACTACGGTTTTTCAACTATAAAATGTAAAGCTATGTTGTGGTTAATAAAAGGTCGTAAGTATAACTGTTTTTATGATATTTATAAAAAAAACCTCTGTCTATTATTTTCATAGGTCTATTACTTACCTTTGACAAAGTTGTAAAAATGCATCACTAAGAATTTTCCCAGTTTGGCAATGTTGTAAAAAAGACTCATTGATTTTTCGCGGAATTACAAATGATTTTTTTTATACGTAATTATATATACAAGGTGTTACAAAAATACCCCTAATGCCGAATATAGTACATAGGGACCATCAAACTGAACAACTTTTACTATGCGACCAACTCTGAAATCGCGAAAAAAAATCAGCTGTTTCATACAAAAATTAAAATCGAAAATATCAAAATGTATGAAACAGCTGATTTTTTTATTACACCCATATTCACGAAGAAAAACAAATAAATTACGCGTTAACTGAGTGAAAAGAAGTTCGAAACAAAAGAATTCCCTCGCTCGCGCAATTTGAGTGGCATCTCCCGCCACCTATCGCGCGGTGGCGTGACTAGCCTGCAAAGCGCCCTTCGACGCTAGATGTCGCTGTGCGATGCTAAACGTCAAGCTCGACATATTTATGGGCAAAAAAACACCGCATTTTCGTAGAAACGGAATGGGTTTTAAATGACTCCGTGAATTTGTGCGCGATCTCTCGAATTTGTATGCAGATTTAAGAAGAGAGATGTATGAAAGGAGACAATGTGTTTTTTCGCTCGTGCAGACAGATTCGTTATTTATTTGCCGACACCAGTTTGTTTTTAGGCGATAGATTACAAGTACAATCTCCAGCTTTTTATTTACCAAAAGGAAAATGCTAATACTAACGCTACATTTTTTAAACTTTACCAACAATAAAAATGTATTTTTTTAAGTCTCATATGTAAAGTATTAATAATCAGTGAAATTATGGAGTAGTTGATAGAACTTTCTAAATATCATTGTTTTTATGCTTTAATAATTACTTTTTAAAACTCTATTAATTCACACAAAAAGACTGAACTAAGTATCTGATGTTTTGCTCTATGCTCACCACGCCGAACCGAATACTGCTAATTAGTTACAAATTAACAGCCATCACGTACCGAAACTTGAAATCTTAACATTTTGCTGGGAACTTATTGAAACAAATGGGGTGGCAAGTCCGGGGGCCGGCGGCCGTCTCGTCGGGTCCCCCATAAATATCGCCCAGAGACATTGTCAACCACCCTAATTTACTGCTAGTAATTAAGAGTTTGCACTTTGCCAGAACGATTTGCATCGATCGATTCCGTGGATGACTTGGTCAAACTTGCTCTTAAATCTAACAAACGAATCAAAAGATAAAAATTAGGTTCTTAGTCTTTTTAATGATATTGCAACAATGTACCATATACTTTAAAAGGCAAGACTAGAGGAATACCGTGAATTGGAAGCAACACTTGACTTAAATTAAATCAACATTGTTTTATTTTATATTATGTTTAATGTATTAGATTAATTTGTTTGTAATAGTGGTTAATATTACGTATTTAACCTATCCTTTTATATAAAACAATAAAAAAAAGCATTAATTGTTTATAGCGCCATCTACTGTATTTTATAAAAACCATACAGACTTAGTATTTCCTCCTCCTCTGGATGTCCATCGAAAAGCATGATGTAGAATAAATACTTTAGCGTATTGTAGGTGGCGTTGTTTTACATTACATTCCAATATTTTGTTTATGTACATCCTAGCTAGACGATCAAGCATAGCTTGTCAAGCACGTACACGTAAACACGTAATTACCACCACCACAACCATTTGGTAATCACGTCATACCTACGTGCTTGATGTCAAGCCGTCAAACATCGCTCAGACGATCAAAATTTTCTGCTTTATAATTTTGTGATACGATCCTATTTTCAATGAAGCCAGAAAATTGTTCGGTCCTTTTTCAGTTCAGGGGTACAGCATAGAATTCCATTTTTAATTTTTTGTAAATCGATTAATATTATGTAGTTAATCATTACATAGTAATAAACATTTCTGAACGATGCAGAAAATGTCAACGTGTTCGTTTTCGCGCCATAATTTTGACAAGTATGATGAGATGAGATGAGTGTATTGTTTTGTTTGTTGTTTCGAAATTTCGTTC
Source organism: Catoptria pinella (assembly GCA_963556745.1). Classification (NCBI taxonomy): domain Eukaryota; kingdom Metazoa; phylum Arthropoda; class Insecta; order Lepidoptera; family Crambidae; genus Catoptria; species Catoptria pinella. Next base: position 1,293,529 of record OY750762.1, read on the forward strand.
GTTTGTTTACTAAAGGGTAAATAATAAAGTAAGTAATTTCTTCAAATGGTCAATGGTCTTCAAATCTATATTTGTAATCTAGACGTGGTCAAAATATGGATCCATATGAAATTGAGTTCATTGGGGAAAACAGAATTGTCAGTGTGATACCAAACTTTACCTATGATAAAATCTATTTAATTTGCGGAGAGTTTGGACCATTTCGGGCTGGTCTACCCCTCAACGTACCGCTTTGGTTAGCGATAATGTTAAAACAGAAACAAAAGTGCAGAGTGGTACCACCAGAGTGGATGGATGTTGATGTCTTGGAAAACATTAAAGAAGAGGAGAAACGGTCAAGGTATTAACAATGATTTATGTCTTAATTACTTATCTACATAATAATAAAAAAGTGCACGTTGATGTTGACCCTCTTGTTGAGTTATGAAGTGGTTTAGTGCCATCCTAATAGGGAACTAGTTTGTGGAACAATGTGGAATGCTTCTGATATAGGGGAAGAACAAAGACAAATGCGGGACTGTTGGCAGCCTTATCATTCCATAATATACTTTAATTTCCTTGGTAAATATCCAGAAAAACTTAACAACACCTAAATTTTGCTTTATTGTTTCATTAATTATTAAAAAATACTCTTATAACATTTCAGATTCTTTACAAAAATGCCTAATGAACACTACATGGTTGAAGCGAAGCTCATCCTTGGGGTAGCAGCCGAAGATGTACCCAATGCTGCTGAAATAAAGACCATTATCAAAGATATTTGGGACATTCGCATGTCAAAGTTGCGCACCTCGATGGATGCGTTGATGAAGTCTGGAGGCAGTTACGGTCGACTTGACCATTTAACTATGATAGAGATCAACTCGGTTAAGCCACTGCTACCTTCTGCTATGGATGAATTGTATAGGATAAAGATAGTTAGTTGAACTCTTTTTTTTAAACAAAGTAACATTATTTACCCACAAATAAAATAAAGTGTTTTTAGACAGTATTATAAACAAATTCTAACCACCTCTGTGATGGTCAGGGGTCCCGGGGTTCGATTCCAAGAAAGGGTACATATGTACTCGGTTTGGTTGGGGGTAGGGCTTATTTCAAGGCCACCTGGCTAGCTACCACCATCTTAAGTCTGACACCATTACAACAATTTAAATATTGTTGTGTTCCGGCAGTTAAGAGGTAAAATAGTCAGTTCCTCAGTGGTAAGGATTCTGATTCTGATCTGGGTGTAGTGCGCTTAGACTTTTGGTCTTATCGTCACTTAACATCAGGTGAGGTGAAGGCCAAGCACTATCCCGTTGTGGGTAGAAAAAATGTATTTAGTTATTTTTTTAATAATGATTCTGATTCTGTTCCTTATTATAGCCTGAAGTGATTTTCTAAAGGATAATTAATTTTCTTCCAGATGACAAAACACACAGCAGCTGCTCCATCTATGTTGAACAACTCTACATTCAGCCAATCGGGAAGCTCACAAAACACTTAGATCTGTCCATTATTTAAATTATCTTGAGAGATGTGATATTAATATTAATTTTCTATAAAAGCATTTCCACTAAAGTTTCTTTCAAACTTTCAGTTTTTATTTCGTGACAAAAGGTAGTTCTATATCCTTTCCTATGGTCCAATCTTAGTTTAAACAAAAATTCATCAAAATCGGATCAGTAGTTCATTTGTGAAAAGGTAACAGACACATTTACTTTAATATTTATAATATAGCATTGACTAGTATGTCAGACAGAAATCTGTGCTGCCGTGACTGTGATAAAAAACACTCCCTGCTATACTAAAGAATAAGTTTATGCCTAGTATAAATAAGTCTATGGTTTATGCTAAGCAATCCGTATGTTTGACGTCTCAAAGTGTCATATTTCTAAACAATCTTTTTGTTTATCTCCTACTACATTAAAATGAAGGGTGACTGACATATCGACGCCCAGCCCAAACCACTGAACCTAGGGACTTGAAATGATAGATACTTTATACAGCGTAGGCATCCACTAAGAAATCATGTTTGAAAATTCAGCCGTAAAGGGGTGAAATGGGGTTCGTGATTTTCCGAAAATTAACAAATAAGTATTATAAATGTGAATGTTTGGATGTTTGTTACTCAATCACGTAAAAACGGCTAAACGAATTTGGAATGGCACACAGATAGTTATAGCCTGGGTCTCTTCTTTTTCTTGTCAATACGGGCGGTTTCCGCAACTCGACGTCTATAGCTCCTATTTTGCGTATGGAGGGTGTGCGGCCGGATCACTCCAGCCAGCCCAGCTCAGCCAGGAACGCTCCAAGCGCTTTCACATTTGTGATCGCCTCCTGGACGCTGCCCGGCGAGCCGAGGTACCTCGCCCGGTAGGGGGCCACCCCTCTGCATTCCAGCAGGACGTGGGCGGCTGTTTCTTCTTCCTCCATGCATCCTCTGCTTATAGCCTGTGTTAAAACATACGAATGTCCATGACGAAGTCGCGGGAAAAAGCTAGTACTAGGTCACAGAATTAGTATAGTACTGACGTACAGAATTTAACCCCTTACTAATAAAAATTGGATAGCAGATGTATAGTTACACAGTGGTAACTCTCTGTCAAACTATTTAAGTTAGACAATAAAGAGAAAGGGACAAACACTGTGTAACTTTACAATGACATCAGGTTATTCTTTATTTATTATTAGGGCAGTGGGCTGTCTCTGTATGATGAATAATAGATTAAAACTAAAGTGCATTATCTATGTTATTATGCACATTAAGATAGGAGGGACCTTTTGGTTACACATAGTAAATTATAACAGCCAATAAACAATGTAATCTGAGTTAATTAAATTTTGCAGTCTCTTATCAATACTATAGAGAAATAAGTTCTAATAATCTCTGCATCCACAATTTATTGTTATAATAATAATGGCTGATATTAATTTGTGAAAATAGTGGGGTTATTATTAGGTCCTGTTTTTTTGACCGACTTCAAAAAATGAGGAGGTTCTCAATTCGATTGTATATTTTTTTTATTGTTGTTCGAGCGTATCTTCTATTTATGGACCGATTTTGATGATTCTTTTTTTTTGAGTTTTTTAATATAAGTTCAATCTGATTTTACTCCAATTTGATATTGTTCGAAAGCTGTAATAGTCGAATTGCGGACTTTCCTGTAGAATTTACTGTATAATTTCTCCTATTCGCCGTTTCAGTTAGTATTTGAAAAATAGAAAATTTCGCGTATATGTAAATCCAATTTATTTCTATTTTAACTGACACACGGCAATTAGGAGAAATTATACAGTAAATTCGACAATAAAGCAAGCCCATCTTTCCCACTGGGCACTCTGGGCACGTGCCCAGGGCCCCGCGATCGATAGGGCCCCCTAGTTCCTGTTAGATCGCTAAACGATTACCAAAAAACATATAAAACTTATTTAGGTATTAACTTAAACAATAATTACTGACTACAAATAGCTACTTGCTCACTAGCTTAAGTCAAGATCATAGGGCCCCCCTTATCTTAATTTGCCCAGGGCCTCAAATAATTTAAGACGCCCTTGCAATAAAGTCCGCAAGTTGACAATTACAGCTTTAGATCAATATCAAATTTAAATAAAATCAGATTGAATTTAAATACTAAAATCTTTTCAGAACTTAGCTCGTTTGTTTGGAAAACCATAATTATAGTGGCCCCTATTTTCTTTTGAGCAGTATATTATTTGTTTATAGCAATTTGTCTTTTAACAACTGTCATTCATTAGACTTCAAAATTTCCATCAACATTATCCATGTAACAAAATTAACGTTTTACTATGAGATAAATAACTAAATTGGTAGGATACGAAATCAAAGTCAAATAATTGTGAAAATTTTATATTTTCGTCTTACATGCTAAAATACGCTTGTTTTATTTGCTTTCTCTAAAAACATAGAAAATGACGACTTGGGTCTAGTTATAAACCTAAATTCTTAAGTCTAGAAATAGTTAGTCTCATCTTTACTTATAAAGGTACTTACTTAAAAATCTAGAAACATCTATTTGGATATTCATTCTTACTTACCAATAAAGAAAATGTTAATAATAAGTCTGAAAATAGGCATGGTCAGTAATACATCAAAGTTAGAACATTTCAAATAAAATAATGCACAATAAAATGTCAAAATAGTTACTCTATAAACAATGTTATATTATTTTTTATTAACAAAGAATCCACTCTTAATCATAAGCAAAATAGTTTCCAAATCTTAACATAATAAGACAAATTAAAACCAAAACTTGCATTGTCATTTAAAATTATTTAAATTTTGACATTATTTAGTTATAAGAAACCGGACTTAAAATAATGTTTTTTTTCTGGAATGTAATCATTACAATGAGATTAATTGTTATGAAAGCGAAAGAGATCTGATTAATCATTATTAAAACGTATTTTTATAATCCTCTAGTAGGTACACCAAATCTTTTTTTAAACCTTATTTTAAATCGGAATTTAAATGGTGATAGATTTAAAATCTGAATCGATTAACTTATGGGAATATTTTCTACATTTCATGAATATACAATTGTTACGAAAGCTAAGGCTCGGTTGCATCATCTTAATTTAACTGTAACAGTACATGACACAAACTTATCTGAGCTGGTGGCCAAAACTGAAACTAAATGTTATTACATATTGTTACATAGGTTACGCCATAGACGACAGCGACGCTGTCACCGAGTCAGAAAAGTTTGTGTTTGTCAAAGTTAAGTTTAAATCAAGATGATGCAACTCAGCCTTAATGTTCAGCTTGCTTCTTTCAAAACTTATTTATTTATTTCATACCCACTTACATAGAAAGCTAGGTAGGTAGGTAGGTACTTTATTTGTAAACGGAAAAAATGGAATAGAGACATAATTTTCAGATCACGCGTAACATTCTAAGCATGTAAGATATCTTGCTAATAGACAAAGCATGAAAGAGCTTATTATATGTCTAACATATTTTGGGTAGATATTATAAAAATATATAATTACAAACAGCTTTAGCCGTGTTATACATTTATGTTGATAAACTTTGCATAGTATGAATGTACAGTTGTGTTTTTTATTTTGTTTTCTTTGCAAAGCCATCAAAACACTTTGGTCAAACTCCAGCTTGAGAACTCAGAAACATGAAAGTATTTTCCTTTACATTTTAGGTTAATTATTTATATGTACAAACAGTGCTCTTGGAAAGATAGGTAAGTATAATACAAAATATTTTCAACAAAAAGCTATTTCTAATACGATAAATTATTCAGCAAAACAGAAAATATATACAAAGATCTGCCGATTTATAACAAAGCCAAACATGTCTCAAAGTTTCCTGTAATAAATTGCTGTCCAAAGCGTTTTTCAAAAAGCCTTTAAAGTTAATTTGGTAAGGCCAACAAAAATGCTATTGGACTCCATGGACAATAAAGTTTGGACACACAATTTTTGCAGTACCCTATAAAAATGTGTGTACTCTATTAATATATCCTTAAAAATATGGCACGGGTTAAAACGCAAAACGGTCACAAATGTTGCCAGTGTAAATTATACAAAAGTTTTGACACTTTGAAACGTTATCTTTGAAAGCATGCTCAGATTGCTATGTTCTTCTGACGGCAATTGAAACTCAAGAGATCTTCAGTGAAAGGATAACAATGCAGCGTATGCGCTTTTCTACCATTATATTTACAAGTACTTAAACGTAGCTTAAATGTAACCTTAAATAATATTTACAGTTATCGTCTATGACTTTTTAATTATTTACTACTAGTTAACAATGACTGCTCCCGAAATTTGTGCGCTGAAACCAGCATGCGTATGTCATTTTTATTGGTAAAGAATTCCTCTTATAATTCATTTCACTATTTACATGTAGTTTACTCTAAATCAGACTTATACGGCTACAATTTTGCTGGGGTCCACTTTGACCCTTAAGAACATGACGTCATCTTTGACGAAGTTCCTTTTCTTGAGCATCTCATGGGAGACGAAGCGGGGGAATCCGAACCCCAACGCGTCAGGTTCTTTGGAAGGTCGCTGGAAGTTCTTCCAGGTGGGGTCGGGGACGAAGCTCTCGACGATGTTGCAGGCGCGGTCGGGGCTCGAGCTCTGGTCGAAGAGTGTGAAGGAGACTGTGTGGGAGAACGGCCAGCGGAGGAGAGCGTCGTATTCTCCGGGCAGGATCTTAATATACACAGACATGTGCGTGCCTTCGCCTGCACCGTTTCCGTTAAGGAACAGTGACGCCTGGAATAAAGAAAAGCAATGTAACTAAAGAGTCAACATTTATAGCATCGTACTGCATACAGAGAATGTACGTACTATGACGTCCTATGACAATTACTGAATAAATAAATCAGAAAGTTCACAACACGAAAATAATATCTTCCGACGATTGTCACAAAGATGTCTAAAAACAGGAAGAAGAATTTAGATAATTTTATGACATCGTCAAGGTAACGAAAATGCTGTATTCTCAATGGCTTGATTATACGTGACGTGACTAATACAGTCACAATATTGAAGGATAATAAATGGCAGTATGAGTTACGCGCTGATATACGAAGGGATCTGCGTGTGAGTAACACGGCTAATTCGGTCCACGCTAGTTGTAGCGTATGCGCCGGTTACTCACCCGATATTATTCACTGGCAAATAAACCATGGCGACTGCCTTTTGTTTACTAACAAAGACTGGATTGGCAAACAAATGTGGTTTGTAAAAGAAAAAAGATTGAATATTCAGTACAAGGATATATCGTTTTGTTAGACGGACAGGAAGTCTCTCAGGAATGCTAGTTTTATACTATTATGTTATGACACTTATGATGACAAACAATAAAGTTAATTATAAATACGATTTCACAAAACTTGTTTTTATTTGTTCAGCTTAACTTCCATGACTGTTAAAGATTTCAACGGTCACAGTCATAGCTTCCGTTCTTTCACTATACTGTTGTTGTATAGGTTTGAATATTATCTTCAAGGGAATCTCTTCTCAACAAAGGTTCCTCACCTGCAACTTGTATCCGTACTGGCTGGTGTAAAACGCGGGAGAGACAAGCTCGACGCCATCTTTGCACTTCGCCTCGGCCATCTTCGCCGCCCAGTCGGTGATCCTCCACACGAGCGCGCCGGAGCAGTTGACGGAGAGGCGCGCCACCGCCGCCCGCAACGACTCCAGCTGGCGCGCCTGCCGAGTGGCCAGCGCGGACACTAACGCTAGGTGCTGCTGGCAACTCTCCTCTGTGTGTCTGTCTAGAGCTTGTCTTGTTCCCTAAAATAAATTACAATTTGTTAGATTTGTTTGTCGTTTCGTTTTGGGTATACCATATCAATGTCTTGGACAAATAACAACGTGGATATGGAATAGATTTAGCACAGAAGATATGGACTTCAGGCTAAATCTGAGAAGGCATTCTAATATAGAATAAAGTCAAGAGTTAGTGAAATAAGAATAGACATGAACAAGATTAAGAAGCTACTTGAAAGCAGAACTGACAAGTGAAAAGGGGTTGAAATGACCAGACCTTGAAGACCTGTGATGTAAAGTGAGTAAGTTGAACTAGTTACCTTGAACCGACATCCGGCATCCCTGTACGCACATGCGACGCCGGCGGCTGCACAATGGTCGCGCAGGTGTACGTCCAGCTCGTCCCTGGGCACGGCCGCGGTGGCGCAGCGCTGCGGGCACGGCACGGGCGCGCGGGCGCATGTCGCTCCATGCGCTGCCACTGTGTCCTGCAAGAATAAACAATATTATAAGAAAATAGTGTATCTTTCTAGAAAGATAGGATAGACCGAGTTCTGTCATCTTTGAAGTTCTTCAACGGACAAAAGATTGCATTAAGTAGACGAGTTGAATACTCAAATGCGAATTTTGGACTGCTATAGCAAAGATAAAAAAAGACCGACCGAATCAAAAACAATCTGATATGGTTGCAACGTCAGAGACAGATGAAGCAAAGATTAGACCAAAGTTGCAGTTTTCAAAAGCCAATAATTGAAGATGACGAAAATGTATCTGCAACACAATATTATACCTACTCCATCATCAAAAACAACAAAGTCCAATAATTGTCAAAGTGACCCTTATTCCTTGGAGTCTCGGTTCTTACCTGTGTGTACCGCTGGGAGCAATGGCGGCAAGGCACCAGCCGCTTGCTGCAGTGCTGCTGCAGGTGCTGCTGCGTGTGCCGCCGCTGCACCTTGGCCCCGCACTTGTTCTCGCAGTACACGGGCTCGTGGCCGCAGTTGCCTTGGTGTTCCTTTAATGGACAATTAATTTTAATATCTGTGGTCATTCGATCTTCGATATTTTTGGATTGGATTAGTAGCTGTTCGATAAATCTATCAAAGCATTCAATTAAACGCACATTCGCTAAAATTAAAATTGCAGCGTGCATGATGAGTGGAAGTTTAATGTTATGCTTTCCACTAACCTGTTGCCAGATGATACCTTTAAGCAAATATTGCAGTTGGCGTGACATAGTGCTGATTTTTACATCTTTTAAATACTTTTTCTGATGTTTGATTTAGATTTTCACTAATATCTGGACTAGAGAGAAATGGAGAGATATCGCAAAAATCGCAACCAACCTATCAGATGATCCACGTTCACGACTATTCCGCCAGGACTGTACGGCTAAGATAAAGAAATATCTGCAGCTAGATTCAACAGAAAACCTTGTGAAGTGTTGATGATCTCACCTCCAAAGCACTGCCGGAGAACTCCTTGTGGCAGTGTTCGCAGTTGGCGCGGCGGCGTGGGCAGGTGTACCGCAGGTGGTCTTGCATCAGCACGCGCGGGATCATCGCGCCGCACTGCGCTGCGCACAAGACTGCATCGTGCTTGCACGTGTTGAGGTGCGCCTGCGCAAGGGGAGATTCTTTAGAAGAATGAAGCGAAAGTAGAGTACTTTTGTAATATTTTATTTGCATGATGATGTGATAATATTTATTAATTTAAATCGAATATTTGAATCGAAAATTTCAATAGTTTTCACATTGGGCGTACTGGCATAGGTATTGTATAAACAAGTCGAAGGAAATGTAGGAAATATTTCTGAATGACAAAAATTTCTTATAATGTTCATCACTTCTAAATAATGCGCAAAGTTAATAATTATTATAAACATGGTAAATTATATTCTATTTCGTCAGTACGTAGTTACAAATAAAATTGATAGTGTTCAGCCATGGTATATACTTATGTGAAAACATAATATGAAACATTGTATTTCTGTTGTATCATGAGTGATACACAAATTAGTTTGTTGGAGTGTACACAGTTCTTATTACCTAATTAGTTAATGGAAATTAGGTACTGATAGTGAAATTTGATAAACTAACTAGTTAATTATGACTGGCTATCTAATGATCGAATTGATGGTAGGTAATTCTCTAAAAAAAAATAGGAATATACAAGCATTCTACACCCAAAAAATGGTGGGTATACTGGCTATAGTACCTACGTGCGATATAGACAATAAATAGTATGACGCGGAAGAATGATGGCGCGAGGGGCATATCTACATATTAAAACATTTATATTTATAAAATCAAATATTGCCCAAAAACTCACCTTCAGTTTGCGTAATTCATCGGACCACTGGCATCCCTGTTTGTGATGGATGCAGTATACCACAGATCCCATAATCGCCTTCTCCGACTCAGGATCTGGATATATCTGGAACAAAAACACCAACATTGAAAAAACTGCTCCCAAAGTACAAAACACCAAACGTAACTCCCAACCTTTTTAATTTTTGAAATTATAAATTTAAACATTTTGATGTATAAAATATTATTATATTTTACGGAAAACACAACGTCAGAAGCTACGATTGCCTCCAAGACTGATTGAGGCGCTGGCTGCGTTGGAATAACGGATTAAATAGGACAACGCGATTAAAAATAAACCACATCTCAAAAAGAGAATATAAAACAAGCGTGAGCTGTACGCACCGTGCGCTCGAATATGGAACACATCGTTCGAAAATATGCAAAATGGCTGCCGTTTGTTTTTCGCGCGTAATAAATTCGAATAGGCACAGGAGTGCTCGCTAGAAGGGCCTGATATGTAATGAATGCGTTCCCGTTTGTACATTTTCGTTATCTTTATGGGTGCAACGAACAGATGGCTCGAGCGTGGACCACCGTTCCCCTGTTGTTTGTGCCAGATAAGCGTGATTTTTCACTTCCCAAACCAGCTGGATAATGGAATAAGCAAACACACTTGTAGATTCCTTTAGACGAGTTCCTTTCACACAGCTAAGCTAATTCTTCTCGGAAATAAACTTACATTAGATAAATGACATTGATAGTTGGCTGCATAATAGATAATAAAACGAAAAGATAATGTTTGTAAACATATCTGATAGTTACTGGATCCAAAACATCCACGGCATCTCACATGTGACATGTCACCAATCACCCAACGCTTCTAACTCTGAAAGCAGAGTGGAGCTACGACATTTGTTCAACATTATACGAACGCCTGTGTTTCTGTTACATTGATAAATTTATACTCCACTTATAGTAGAGATGATGAGCCAAACAAGCGTTGGATGTGACACATTTAGGTAGTATGAAAGATCAAACGTCGTTCGTAGTACAGTGTTCTATTTACAAACATTGAAGCATGTGGTCATCGGCATGGCTGCTGCATAACCGTTCTACCTTAGAATCTATATTCCATAAAAGCAAAACAACACGCTTCTTATATTTACTGGTGTACTGAAATGTCTGTTTTAATCCAGGGTGTTAAAACTGAAAGTGGCATGGATTGTGTTGCGAAGATAGATGCACTCGATGTTTGTGATGTTGAAATTTTCAAATATAGAATGTTATTTGTGTCCTATTCTAAAAAGATGGACCGCGATGTGTTGAACTCTCCCGCATCGTTCAATTATAGAACTCGTATAGCAGTTGGCCAGGATCAAAAAGACGTAGCATTGGCTGCCGATACTGGCATTTACGACGTTTTAGTTGGAGCAGTAGATGAAGCAAAAGGATAGCAAGAAAATGAGGATGTTTCTCTACTCTGCCATTTGTAAATTATGATTTGGATGGAGAGGACGTCAAGCGCTTCGCCAGCTACGAACAAAAAGGGAGATAGATTGAATACATTCAAATAACTAACACGATCATTGAAATAAGGACAGCAATTCTAATTAATCAAAATCAACATGCGAATGATCAATGGAAAAGGTTACGAAATGCAATTAAAGTAAACATTCATACCCAAATGTGGGTAGCTCTCACACCCACATGACCAGGATTTGAATCAATATTAGTAGGTTTATAATAGGTTAATATTATTTAATGCCTGTTTTTTGTGGGTGTCTGATTTCAATAATTAACCGAAAAACAAACAAACTTAAGATTCATTAAATAATAATAGATACCTACTTTACAATTTAATGAGTACAACTCGGAATGCAAATAAAAGAAAATATTACTACAGCCCACATTTTTTGCTGAGTCACATCAAACTTTGCACCTTTGACTGCAATACATACAATTTCACTTAGCTAAGCTATTAGCCTACAATATTTACTTACAGCATTCCTCAAGGTCCAGTGGTTCCACTAATCTACGAAGGTTGTGTCTGTGCGTGTGGGCGACATGATGCAAGTTACTTATCTTTACAACTGCCCCGTGGGCGGGGTCAAGTCTCGCCTTGTCATTAATGGCATTTTATTCCTTAAACGCAAATAAAGTTGCTATACAAGGCCTGCCTTGTATTTTAACTGTGCTCAAAAATTCTATGACTATTTTTGAGGCCTCATCAGCTATCAGATTTTAATAAAACCGGTCAAGTGTGAGTCGGACTCGCCCACCGAGGGTTCTGTGGGTACATATTTACGTACTTTAAGTAAAGACTATATTTTTTTACGATTTAAGTTTAAGTTTACGAAATTATACATTTGTAATGTATAATTTCTAGATTTTTCCCTGTACTTGTAGTATAAGACGTTATTAGAGACTTGAGAGTGTCGAAATATGCGTTGTTTGCGGCATAAACGGCCGTATCTTTTATTACGTTAACTTAGAAGTTTGATTTTTTCACAGCTTCAAGGGACTGTAGCCCTGATTATATGTTTTAATTTCAACTCGATACCTTCACGCGTTCCCGAGATAAAAGGTCTTGACAGACAGACATTGAAGTGATCCTATAAGGGACCCTTATAGGATCACTTCATATAACCCTAAAAATACAATGATTTTATCCCATGGAATTCAAAACAGATTTTGCAAACTACAATTTACTTGAGTAATGACAAACAGTAAAACCATATCATTAACTAGTAGTATGTACTTTGTTAAATTGTTTGTTATAATTTTAGCTTTCCTTTGAAAGCTCACGTAGGTACATACGCAAATTGAAATTAATGTTCACGTTACAATTCATTTGACGATTTCCTGTGTAGCCGGCCGTAATTAACATATTGTTTATCTGCTTTCATGAAAAGGTCATCTTATTTAAAGCTGCATTTAATTGTTTTATGTTTTGCACGTTGAGCTGGAGCCCTTGTTTGTTTAACTCGAAATGGAAATACATATTGTGTTCTTATTTCAAACAGTGGGAAATTCAAAACTCGAAATTCGAATAATTAACTTTTGTTTTTTCATTGTTTTGCTTGTGATATTTTTATCAATTTTGCTTAGCTTAGATATATTTATATATTTTTTTGCAACAAGGATTGAAAGGGGGTCTTAAAATTCGAATTGAACTACTAGGGCATATGGGGTATCATAAAAAAGAGCGCTGCTTGCACTTTCTCAAACTTTTTTGTAAATGTAAAATTCCGTCCCCCCCCCCCCCCTATCTCCGAAGTTTGCATAGAGATAAATCTGAAATTATTTTACGGTACGCAACCCTCGGAGCGCGAGTCCGACTCGCTCTTTACCGTTTTTGAATCTCAAATGTCTTTGCTAGTAAATTAACATTAACGTGGAGTGGAGATTTGGAATGTGTATAATCTTAGAATACCTACTTAAGTGCAATCGTGGTGAATTCGTACTGGGAATGCTGTTGACTACTAAAAGTTTACTAGTAATGGTAATACTATGATTTAGTTTTATAAGGAATAATATAATAATGCTATACATAATATTATGTAGCTTTGTGGAATATAGTAAACATAAATATGGCACCATGATTCCAGATACTATCAGTCTCGTTAACAATACTTTCAGAATCTGTTTTCAAAGAGAATGCCGTCGACTGATTGACAACTGACGGCGTTGTAGGGTAACAAATTTAGCATTCAGTTAAAAATAGATAAATGGCTCTTGTCTAGTAAACATTAAGGTCGGAAATTGTGTAGACATACGGTTTGTTGACGGCAACATAATATACTTTTGGACGCGCCAAGCTATCGACACGCGCCAACGTGGGAATGTAAACAAAGCCCTATAAATACTTGTAACGGGTATACTTTCAAGTGTTTTGTAGTAGTAGAACTGCGTAGGTATTATTTAATTATTTAACATTTGTACAGCTTTACTAAAAGGGTTAAGTTGTTATTTTTATTCCGAAAACTTCTTTTGTGGATATTTGATTGAATCAGGCATTACTTGGCGGAAGTCCCAAGTTTCGGTGGTGGTTCACGCATGATCTAACTCCTGAGGATGCTCCGGGTTGGGGCGAAACACTCGTAGAGTAGTCTTATTGGTGAAGGTGCAAGGTGTGTCGCTGTCATGCTAAATGCAAGTATTGTGTGCATGTGCATTTTTTTGCGGGCGGGCGGGCGGTGCATCCTGGATATATTTTTTGCGGGAGTAAGCTACATATATTTCTCTTTTCACAATTCTTTTGTGGAATCAATTTAAAAGTTGAGCAACTCTCGTGAAGAGGGGTGGCCAAACATTATGACAACTTTTACTAAACTATTCGATGCTTCTAAAATAATAAATTTTCCTTTTATTTTTTTTTTACTTCAATTCGATTTGTTCGAAGCATATGAAAAGACCACAACGCCGTTAATGCAAGTAGGTACCTTAATTTCAAATGTGAGCCAGATCAATCTCGAATTGAATTTGATATATCTCGGTAAACAGTAATCTTAGCCGTCACGTATCATAACCGCGAATAAATCAAACAATGAGTGTAATACCGAAGCCACACGTCCGAGCGGAAGCGGGTTCGATGCCCGGCGCCGTACTCTAGAATAAGTAATGCCGATTTACGACGTAATTATGGTGATTATATAAGCACTGGCTGATGGCGTCAAAGGAAATACACCATCAAACTTAGCTTGTAATATGTTTAAACATGTTTTGTTTTTGTCCATGGTTTATTTTAAAATTAACACCTTCACTTCCATTCAAGTTTATTTTATTAAGACAATGTGAAAATTATAGTTGTCAAGAATAATGGAATCACCACGGTGGTGCAATACTTTTGTTGTTACAATTAATAAAGCAATTATGACTCCGGTAATGTGCGCAATCTTATCTTAATGAATATCAAGATTTACTATACAAAGTATAGTAATTACTCGGGAAATGAAAGCACGATTATGAACAAACAATAGTGCGCGTGATTGTATAGTTACAGCTTTCTTTGCCGCATTACAAAATTGTTGTAACCTGCACGTACTAATACGCGTGGGAGATGTAATATCCTGCTATTATCTACATTTACAAACAGACTGACCCGCTGAGATCTTCAATGGACTGACAGCATGTCAATTCATCATCGTTTGATGCTAATGCATCTTTTGTTTTTGTTTACGCAACGTCAAACTGGCCGTAGAGTAGCGAAAAAACAAACTTAATTGAAAGTTCCTATTTCAAAAATGTTGGCACAAAGTAGTTTCGTTAATTCTAAGAATGTTTTCGAACTTTTATTTGAAAATAAAACACTTCGTTTGTATAGGCATGGAACTTGATATCAATTTGTCAGTCGTCACGGCGAAGCGGATCGAATTACGAGTGTTTATTCTTACTACATCCGTATTTTATTCGTGATTAAAGCGTGTTATTATAACAATCATTCTTTAACATTTTAGTTCGAAAATATTTTATACTTACAAGGAAGTAGCTGTAAACAAATAGATCAGATTTATGTAATGTTAATGATCGGATGTCGAAATATTTAAAACATGTAAGTAGGTAGCGTTCAAATTAAAAAGTAAATTAAGTACCTACTTGCAATTTATGATGTAACTAAACGGATATTGTTGTCTCCTGGTCTCCATTCCAATACATCTCCATTCAAATATTTTGATGGATAGAGATATATTGTTGTTATATATCAAAGACAAAAAAGAAAATTGCTGATACCGCAGAAAATAATCATCTTCTCTACCATCATAGTGAACGGTATATTATTATGTTCGTAATAGTAAAGCTTTATACTGGTTAATAGTTTATTTCTTTCTGATTCGCCGCTCATGGCACTGACCAAAAGCGATGTTTTCCAAGTCCGGCAATAAGGAAATAATAAGTGTGCATTTGTTGCGCTCGTTGTGTTTGTGCCTAATGTAAAAAACGTGGCTCGTTCCAAAAATTATTATCTTGAAGTGACTTACTTCCACTTTTGAGTAAAACACAATATTCGACATCGTCAAAACTTTCAGTGCTGCTGTAATGAAAATAAAAGCGCTGAAAATGTTGCCAAATCTTCAACACATAAGTATGCTTTTAAATTTATCACTTTTTCATTAACAGAAGAGTGGCAAATATTTAATTATCTGCTGTTTCGAAGTGTTCCCTTTATTGTAATCTTGATTTTGTTCGATCATAAACTACATTATTTAAACGTATAGGTAACTTAAAATTTGGATGAAGTAATAGGTGGCTATAATAATATACAAATAAATCGCCTCATCATTGGAGTGAGTGCCATTACGCAGTTTTGAAGGATTTTTATCTCACAACTTGACCATAAACAAACTATTACAACATTGCGTTAACTTAACTGTTATCAGCAACAAACGCGCCGATTCCGATGAAAGTTCATAAATCTTCAATATGTCACGCTGACGGAAGCTAGGTCGCGGTTGCGGAGGCGCATCTCAAACGCGAGTGTTAACGACTTGTATTGAAATCTATAATTGATCAATCGTTTTAACAAACATTAGATTCGACAAAATAATTTGTGTGACGTCACGTTGATACTTTGTGAAAAACTAATAAATGACTAATGGTATTTATGAGGAAATTTTGCCTTGAGAAAATTCGCCAAATATGAGATTGATTGATAATCCGATAAAGTGAAAATTGAATACACTGATATTTACAATAAAATCATCAAAACAACGTTTAGTGAATTCGAATAATCAAAGCTAAAAGTGATAACCTTCACGATAAGTACTAAGTAATTCAATAATTCCCTCATACATCAATCGACGTCACCCAACAAGGACGCTACATATGGCTCTCAATTCACTCGAGTGTGTGACCCGAGATTACAAGTCACTAACCGTTTAAGCAAATTGGATAATGGCTGCCGAGTTAAAGGGTAACAACTGGTAAACTGTTCTAACCCCCATCCGAACTACGTAACTTAAACCTTAACAACAACGCATTAAGGAATAAGCGACGTAAAGAGGTTTATTGCAGCGACGATGCGCTCGCGCAGATTGATCGATTTGCCGGAAACCGCCATTATTCGAACCCAGAATTGCGAGTTTATAGGTTGGCACCACAATCGATCCAGATATATACGATCGTTTTATTGATCAGAATCATGCCAAGGAAAGTGTCCGGATTCCAGTGGAATTGAGCAAGCTCTCATAGTATAGGTACCTACACTAGAACAGGCACATACCTAGGTAGTTGGTTTGCCAATTTGAAATTCTAACGAACCTCGCCTTTATTTTATATCTGGCAATAAATGCTGGCCCTTTCGCCTTTTAATTGTCCATTAGACTTAATTTAAAATAATAACTATTGCGGGTGTGATATAAGTTTATAAATACTGACATAAAAGAAACATGTAGGTACAGATAAATGGTGGCCGATATACAATTAACAGGTAGAAACATATCTCATTGTTTACTGCAATTTATTTCAACAAGTGCAGTCGTAGGTTGCAGTAAATCTAAAATGGCTGTTTTTATGGTAGGTAAATAAGGATAGAGACAAATACACAATGCCTGTGCCCCAGCAGTGGGGACATTAAAAATAGCTGATGGTCAAATGAGAATAGTGCGTAGTAAAAAAAGGGAGTAATGATTTGGCGTCTTTTTATTTTTATTCTTCTTTCTCCTCAAAATAATATATTTTTATTGCTTTGCAAGATACTAATTGCCGGTTTTTAAATTTTTTATTAGGAACAAGCAACATTCTCATAAAGTTATGTCTGCAATAGTAATATTGCTTGCGGTCTCGAAGACTAACCAAATGAGGATTGTTTTAATGGTCCGCATATTAATGTGTCGTAAGAGACATTGTATAATATAATGCACTCACTTGATGCGAGCAAGTTTCAACATTGTACAGTTTATAAAGCTAAACAGAACGCATCTCCGCTTGCCTCGATTATGTCGATTGGGGAATAGCTTAACGCAATAATTTAATTGCAAAATGACACTAAAATTACAGCGTTTCCCTTTTCAGCATATTTTTTGATGATACAAATGGAGTTAATGTTAGAAACAACAAAGTAGGTAGACTTGTGGATATGTCTTTATTGTACAGTGCAATCAATGAAGGATCGATGTTTTTATTTACAATAACGTGTTGAGTTTATGATAGTAAATTTAGTTCAGAACACGATATATGAAAGAAAGTAAACTGAAGTGATATCAATGAGAAGTGTGAGATATGGAGCAATATATTTCTAAGCGTGCCATATTAAAAACGACGAACGCGATAAAATATCGACATCATCTGTCATGTCAACAAAAATCTTATCTAACTGAAATCGAGGTCACAGATTAATTGAATCTACTATCAATGCTGTATTATCTATCACATTTTCCCACGAAGGTGATCGTTGGAAAGATTGCATAGGTATGATTTATTTTCATCGCAAAATTAAGAGAACTGGCGTATAAAATGAAGACTTTAACACTTTCGTGCACTATAGTTTGTTTTGTTTCCTTTTTAGGGTTCCGTACATCAAAAGGAAAAACGGAACCCTTATAAGATCACTTTGTTGTCTATCTGACAAGACCTTTAATTTCGGGGACGTGTGGAGGTATCGAGTTGAAATTAAAACCATATACTCAGGTCTACAGTCTTTTGAAACTAAAAATCAAACTTTTAAGTTAACGTTATATAAAATTCAGCCGTTTATGCCGCAAAATACGCATATTTTGACACTCAAAGGAATCAAAATTTATAGGGTACTTCCCGTTGATCTATAACTATGAAATTTGGCAAGTAATATCTTTTCATACTACAAGTACAGGGAAAAGTCTAAAAGCTATACATTCGTAATTAAGTCATAAAAAATATAGTCTATATTTAAGTACCTACAAATTTGTACGGAACCCTCGGTGGGCGAGTCCGACTCGCTCTTGTCCAGTTTTTTAACGGAATGCGTTTGCGTTCTAAATTTAATTTTATGTAACCACTTCAAATAGCACCTAAATAAAATACGTACGAAACCGTAAATGTGTTTAATGGCTAAACTATAAGTAAGCATCACGTAAATAGACAACTTTATAACCATTTTGAACTTTACCAATGTTCGGTCTTTGTCTTAGGGGGTGGGTAAGAAAGAGAGGTTGGTACAAAAATGGCGGCGATGACAGTGTTAGTGCACGTTGAAAAGCATGGTGGCATTGCGTTAACAAGCTCATAAGAGGGGACGTTAAAAGATTTAACGTCTCCGTTACGGTTGGAATAACTCATTTCGGATTGTTTACGATCACCAGTTGCAGGTACAAAATCGGTGCATCAGTTGGGAACCCAAATTGATTTCGATAGTTTTAAATTATTATTTTTTGTACTTTGGATTATTTAAGGCTGACAAATGTGCGTCTACTCTCATAGTCTCAATCATGTTTTTTTTAATAATCACATTAAATCAAAACCATTAAAAACTACAGCAATAGTTTTCGTTATGTCCAAAAAGTGCTCGATTACACTTGCATACTCTGATTCTAGTAAAATACTACTTTAAATGCCGGAAAAAATATATCTAGAAACTTATCTTCTAATTTCTATATGCATGATTAGTAAAGTAACAGATTTGTTACTTTTCTCATATTTCTAATTAACGCTAGCTCATCAATGTTCCTTTCCACTAATTATTCCCATTTGCTATAATTTAGGATTCCTGTTAAATTACTCATTATGTGAGTCATTATAGATACATCTACTCAGTAGTCTTAAGTTTTTTTACTAACAATGAAATCTGAGAACTTAAATTCTACATCCGACAATAGTTGCAGACTTGCAGCATATGCTGATTTTTTCAGCTGAAATGTTTTTAGTCTGTATGGAAATAGAAGATACAAAGTCAGTGAGTATGATATAGTAAAAGTAAATATTGCTTTATTATAATAATTCAAGTAATTAAGCACTTTTGAATCGTCTATATTTTTCTACCACCCCGTTCCAGACATTTTTAACTGACAAGAAGAACTATTACATTGAATATAATATTAAATATGAAATGAAAGAAATATGAACATTAAATATAATATTAAGGATCATACTAATCTTAAAAGTTCAGCAGATATAGAAAACAACAATTGTAATTTAGGTACTCGCACAACTATTTACTAGTCTACAATTACTGATGACTTAAATCATGATAGTAGTCGTTTTGCAAATAACTTCGGTTAACTGACCGGATATCGCACAGCCTCCAATCAACGGAAACTGCGCCATCTTATCGCAGGATGCGCACGAGCTGCGGCCAGTAACGATAATCGTGTTTCGAGTTAAATTGTTATCAAATGTGATATCTTATTGCATTGTAAGTTAAATAACAATACATGATTAAAAAAACTATAGAAAATAATCACTTTTACAACGTGTTACAAAAAACCTCTAAAGCCGAATATGGGATATAGGGTACAATGCATAAAACCCCGAAATTTTTTATAAACCATGAAAACCGCCAAAAATCTTTTGACAAACTGCGTAGTGGACAAACTGCGTAACCCTAAACCTAAATTGTATTTTGCTTGTGCCCTTGATTATCGAAAACAATAGTCTGTTTGCGTCTGAGGTTGTCACTTAGCAGTCTTCCATACAAAAAAAAACTAAATTTTAAGGTTTATTATGAATTATGAATTTATGAAACAACCCTGTATATCAAAATATCATAAGCAATAGTAAAGCTAACAAGGGAGAGGGGACAAAAGATTTGTGCGCCGCCATTTGCACAAATGGATATCATTATTTAAGACACAAACTTTTACTTAACTGACGTCAACGTCAAATACTCCAAAATAAATGTTATTTATGTTGTTTTGTTTAGTGAAAGAATTCAAAGACATTAGACAAGTTTATATCTACAAATAGCAGTTTTAAATCTACCTACACAGTTAAGGAACAATAAACTTGCGTAAGCGCAGTAACATCACGACGAGAGTACGATAGCGCTGTGGGAACTAGATAAGGAGTTTGTATGTATTCACTTAATACGTTAAGTAATTGCTTAACTTTGGATTCCACCTGCTTAATGTTGTGGAAATGCTGATTGATAGGGGAAAGGGCCTTCGTTGGTATTTGGAACAAACATTTTTAGCTTTTTATTCGAAAATACGATACCTTTGAAAAGTATGTCTGTAAATAAAGTTTGTAACAAAACAGATGTAATTTTATGATGCTACGTGATTTTTCATTTGTTTGTAAGTAGAAATCAAGATAACTCAAGCGTATCAAGCTTAAGGTTACAATGAAATGGATGTGCTAAATGCTTTGAAGAATTTGTGCGATGTGGTAAAGAAACTTCTATATGAAATACTTTTGACTTTTAACCCTATTGGATAAAGCGAAGTACACATTACTAATTATAAGCCAGAAGATTTTGCAATTGAGACGATTGGCAGCATTCCAGTTGGGGCTATACCTATCTCCTTGGCTTCGTAGCTCGCACCATTGCGCAAGCGCTGAATATTTTACTTACATTACGTGCAAAGCTTGAGATTTGCATCTTTCAACTTTCTTTCTATGGTGCCTGAGCTGCTGACCTATAAACACTTGACATTCCTATAAGACGACTGATTTCCTAACATTTCCTATTGAACAACATTTTTCTGAAGACACGAAATTCTAACATTTTAAAAACTAATCAAGAACTTTTGATCCTTTAACAGTTAAATTGATTGTGACTTTCTTCTTTCCAAAATAACATTCATAAATTCATATTTAATCTTGACCTTTCCAAATTAGCAATCCCAAAAATTCCTTTATTCCATTTTGGTGTTTTCTTTTTATGGCATCTATAAGTTATAAATTTATCTCTTAAAAAGGCAGACTAAACTCATTAAGGATTCTGTTCGCAGAGACTGCGGTATTATAATCGAAGGCAGGTTTGGACATGTCGGCTTTGCCGTTACTGAGAATCTGTGGGAACTTGCTTCGGAAGACAATATTGATGTATTAAGTATGGACAGTGGACACCGATCCTATTTAACAAGTCCTTCACATGGATTTGATGTAGCAACTGTATAGAGCTACTTTTAAGTAAGATATTTAGTAAAATTATACTGTTGCACCACTTTTTAGAATAAATAGATACCTAAGCTAAGCATCCTTCTTAAAAGTTGACAAACGACTAACGAATGAACACACAAAATGATGAAATGTTGATGTAAATTGTAAACTCATGATAAAATTTTAAAAAATTGAGAATGTTTAAAAAAAAGTGAAATCAATTTGCATTTATGGTAAGTGGGTATCTTTTGATACAATTAGTAAAGAAATAGCATCCGCCAAATTCCATTGTGAGAATTTCTAATACATAAATACCTACAGCTAACTATAATTATCCCATTAAGTTTACGGTGGCTCACGAAAAAGATCTAATTGTAACATAGCATCTGTTCACACGACTCTACTTGTAATGTGTTCTAAGAACTGCTTATCTTAATGCTCTCTTAAAACTAATTGGACGATGTTTGTTCACTGTGAGAGCACTTAAGATCATTTCACTGAAATATTAGCTGGATAGAGCAGAGCAGTAGTTCACGACACTCAAAAGTCTTAATTAAGGTTTCATCATCTTAAGAAATATTTGAATCATTGCTTAATCAATCCGATTAATTTAACAAAACATTTAAAACCTCCTTACCTCCAACAGCTCGTACAAAAATTCCACATAACTCATAATACAAAAAAGAAAAAGAAAAAACACAGTCTGCACTTGACACGCTCCGTTGAAAGAGTGGCAACTGCTAAATTAAAGGCAATATCTACGGGGTTATGCCACACCCGGGTCGCCTACGCGGCCCAGACCACCTGCCTTTCTATATATGGCCACTAATCAGCAGGTTCTTTCATTAATATTGCTCTTTGGTTCTCTTTCTAGTGTCAACGTACTGCAGGTAAAAAATAAACTAAAAAAAGAGGTGCGTTGACTGACATACTACTTTAGTAGCAAACGGATCTTAATCTTTACGACAAAGAAGGTTCAATAACGTTATCTTTCACATCTAACATACTGTTTAAAATTTTAAAACTAGCTGAAATAAAAAGCATAATCACCAGACTGATACAAATAGTCAATCTTTCGTAAATGTGAAACGTGTCTGTTATTGTGTTGTCAAGATAAAAACAGACTTAACCCATTCACTTAAGTGTCACGTCACGAACACGCTGCATTGTCGCGCCAAGTGCGAATCATCGTGAAACCGGTCTTGTTCTTGCTAAATCTCCATTACAAACAGTATATCTGTGTTGTTAAATACTCTTTCTTCATACAAAATACAGCTAACTGTAAAACTAACTCGATTACAAACTTTAACGCCATTACTACACGCAGATGAATACAAAATTAAACCAACAAAAAAGGGGCGATAGAAGATAGCGCAAAAGGCTTTGCGCCTGGGGCACGGATGTTTTAAAAAAAAAGAAAACCAATATAAAACAAAATGGAGTCGCGTTCGCGTGCAGTGTGCGTGGGAACTTAGAAACAATAAAAAGGATATTAGGATAATTATTTTTGGGTTCTTAGTTATTTGCGAAAAATTTCATGATTGGTATGATGCCTGAGGCTTTTTCAATCTTACATAGGAGTCAAGGGCGTCTTCGACGGTCGTTGAACACAATGGCGATGCAAATGCGACACCTTTTTATGTGGCCATGTAAAGTTAGCAAGAAAAAAAATGGCGGATGTAATTATCTCGTAGAATCGAGAACAGAACTGTTCTGAATGTAGGCTGTCGTTTGCTACGGCCATGTATTCCGCAGGATATAATGATATAGTCAATATCTCAAGGATAGGTAAAAAAGATTCCACCATCTTAATTTCAAACATCCTTTTTCTTCAATTTTCAAGATTATCATCAATTATCAATAGTATATATTTTTCTTTTCTTTTAAAGGCGAGTGATTTTGTGTTGAAAAATTTCTTGAGTCCACCTCAAACGATAAAGTGCCTTTCCGCAATTCGAATAAGTTTGTATTTAGTTCGATTCTCACTTTGTCCAATAAAGGTTATATTTTTAAGAATCCAGATTCAACGTCCGAATCACATAGGCTCAATAAATAAACCGATGTACGCGCACGAATACAAAACGATGACTAAACCAAAACCGCCACGTCTCCGAGACCACAATTTCGGTGACTAACGTGAATTCGTGAATTACCACTAAACTCGAACGTGGTATGAATAGCTTAAATTCATTAATATTTAGGACGAGAGTCTATGTCATCATGATTACAAACTTTTCTTATTATTAGAGGAATCCCCCATTTGGTTATTTCCTGTCAATTCAAGTAGAATATTACTTAAATGGGCTTAAAATTGTTGACTTTGTAAAGGTCTCTCATTAAGCTGACCTTCGCTTAGGAATTTAGCATTGTTGAAACATCCCAAAATGTCAGAATAAGATTTATTTTCCGTTCTTCTGGCCAAGCTGACCGTGAAATTGTATTAGACCAAAATTGCTTCGGCAGTCATCAGGCAATTGTCTTGTCTTGACCTCTTTTAAAGGTGCCAATTTTAAAAGCCGTTTAATACTACAAAATGTAATGACATACACGTCCTCCGCAATTTAGCTGCGTTGGACAAAGAATTCGTTTCATACACGCGTTGCGGTTCAGGAAATTCTCCCACGATTTTATATAAAAAAACTTGCGCACTGTCAACATCTTTTGAGTAACTTTTTAACTGGATTTAATCTCTATCTACTAACAATACGGGTTATTATAGCTTTGACTTAACACGAGGACGCCGGAAATCAAGTGCGGTCGAATAATTCGGATCGCGATCAGAGTTTAAATATGGTGGCTCATCCGGTCAATTGAGAGTCGATATTATTACTTAATCCCAAGACGGATATTCAATGAAGATCTAATTACCAGATCAGGAAAATTACAATAATAACAGGGACGAATATTATGTGATTGTAACGAGATGCGATGACTTTTTTACAAAAGGATAATAATTTCTTAATGATTAAAAATAGTTTAACATTAAAAAAACATTTATTAACATAATCATATAATTGGCTAATAAAACTACAATTTCTAAAAGCCTCTTGAATGGGGTCCTCTTTCCGTTTATTAACATAAACCACATTAATAGTAGACATGCAACCGAAATGTGGGCTCGTCCGATGTAACGGCCGATAAGAAATTAACTGTATTAGAACTTCCGTGTTCGAGGGCAATAATAAAGAACAAAAGATTTCTCATAGCGTATCGCTGACTGCCAATTTTTGCCAAACTTTGAATGCTAAACTTTCTTTCGACAGACCCATTAAATGGGAAAGTAATTTTTCCCTGACACACACACATAAATTTCACATAACTATAATTAAATATCTGAAGGTATATTTTAAACTGATCAGATTTCAGTAGGCGTATTATGAGTTTACTTTTACTATACTCGATAGCGACTAGTTGCCATTTGTATGACAACTGTTAGTTTAGTGTAGTTACCCAAAACTGTGCCAAAATCGTATACAAAATTGCTTACTACAGTCGCTAGCGAGCAATAGTAAACGTAACTGTGCAAACTTATAATACAGGCACTGAATGAAGAATGTAAGAATCGGCAAAAACCGGAAAAAGTAATTTGATTAAATCCAGATTGAACGTTTTAAATAAAGTCAAATTAGCTTTAACAATAAATTGTAGCAATTTAAAAAAAAATAAGTAATAGTCATATAAATTAATAAGTACTAATAGTATAACAAAGGGCATTTCTTCATGGGAAACTATCTCGTTATCATCTTTAAATGAGTACTTGTCAAAAATCAGCTTAAACGTACCTACCTAGTAATCACCTTTTTAACTTATCAATCAAAGATCTAAGCTCTCATAACAAAAGGTTAGATGAAATTGATGATACTACTCCCATAAGTTCCAAAATCTCGAATAATAATTAAATCAAATACATCATTACTATCGATTAAAGGATTATGATCATTGGGATAGCAGAAACGCACAAAATGATAGCTTGTCAGAAATGCCTTTCTGGGCTATAATTAGAGGTCTCAATGATGGACGCTTTTGATCGGTTTGAACCCTTTTCGATTCATAATTTGCATTGGGATGTAATAGCAGTGGTACAAAACAGTTTTTGTAAAAAATACGTCCTCTATTAACTTTTGTATCAAATCGATACGTCCAATTTATAAGAAAGAAGTTTTCTTAAAAACGGTAGTTAAATATCTGTCCCCCTACTCTCAACGGGAATTGACGGGTTCGAATTCACATCAGGATCGGATAAACGTCAAAAATCTGTTATCTTGGTACATTGAAAACGATTTCTATAGTACCGTTTGGCGTTTACTTGATTCTAACTCGATCTTGATATTCTTGATCGCGTCGTGAGTAACCCTCCTGGTTATAAACTTATTTTTAATAAAAAAATATATACAACGTGTTACAAAAGTACCTCCTAATGCCGAATATGGTAGATAGGGACCAACAAACTGAATAACTTTTACTATGGGACCAACTCTGAATCGCGAAAAAAAAATCAACTGTTTCATACATTTTGATATTTTTGTAATTATTTTTTGTATGAAACAGCTGATTTTTTTTTCGCGATTTCAAAGTTGGTCCCATAGTAAAAGTTGTTCAGTTTGATGGTCCCTATCTACCATATTCGGCATTAGGGGTACTTTTGTAACACGTTGTATAACGTAAAGAGGTTTATTTTTAGAGTGGTAACAAATGTAAGTCTATTAAGTTAGTATGTTTTAATAACATTATCAAGGGTTGGGGAACCAAAGTATAGGGCTACAAGGGCTCCCAATGGACATGTACCAATAAACAGAGGCGATACAAAACAGACGCTTCCCCAACAAGGAAACGCCCTTTGTTTAGGCCCTCCGTAAACAATTTAAAGTGAGTTCCCTTTGAGATACTTAAAACATGAACGGCTCTTTAAAGAGTAGTACTTAGTAGAAATGAAACGTCATAGTAACAGTAATGCCATTCATAAAGGAACAGATGCGAACGATAAAATATTTACAATCTATGAAGATAAGGGTCTATTTACACATACCTACTGTCCCTCTATTTCTATAAATTCAATAACATTCCTCAGCGACAACTTAGATTTAAAGAAAATTGTTGTTACTTAAATAATTCCAAAAACTGCAACACATGTCGCATTTTCGAAAAGCCTTTGCCTCCAGGTAATATTTTTTCAGTACCTCCTTCGCTCCGTCAGCTGTTCTTTTGTATGCGCGTGTGTTCTTGATTCTCCCAAATTTTATGCATTTACATCGCATCCTATTTGAGCCAAACATCTGCTGCGCTGCGGCAGGTGGCTGAATTTAAGTAAGACCGTCTTAACATCTTGAGGAATTAAGGGTGCATGCCTAAATATGTTTGGAAGTGTGTCAATGATCTATGGACAATTTGCTTATCGGAAGATAGACATCTCACTCATCAACAATCCGATTATGTTTTTGTGTTAGTATTTTTTGTGATTAATAACGATCTTTTACTTGTAATGTCCTTTCAAATAAGAAAATATATTTGTAGACCCATTAAAATTTTATATTTTTTTTATCTGTAGACATATTATTATGTTTTCTGTGATATAGGCAAAGCATATTTTTAACATTAAAACTTCTCTTTTTTTTCAAATACAATCTTGCTACTCGAGTATTTTTTGCTGTCGATTTTTAGTGTACCTAAATACGAATAAAATAATATTTAACTACTTAATACTGCGTAAATATGAATCATAACTTTTTTGTAATATCCTTTCAAGGATACAGATAATGGCCATATCTTCGGTATCGCGTATCATATCCGTTACACCGATATTCGATACCCATTTAAAACCATCGATACAGGGTACTGAATGGGCAGTTTTAAACAAACTTTATCTCATGAACTGGCGATTTTAGTTGCAGCCTGCAACTTTAATTTGCCAAGAAACGTGTCTGCATTCTTCGGAAATGGCATACTAATCGAATTCCCTGTATCGAGAAAGAATTTACCTTTATTATTTCCAAACATATTAATTTTATATCTGATCTTATTGAGCTTGACTCCTTTTTTATAAGCTCATTGAAAGCAACGGCTGCTACATAGTTAGGGTACGCCTACCAACACACAAAAAATTACAAGGACTATTTTCAAAATCACTATTATTTAAGTCCCTTTACTGGCTCCCTGGTGTCAAGTTCCGCAACACTGGCGAACAGCTGACGTATAAAAAACCCACCCTCTTCCTTTATCTATGGTAAAGTATTCAATATTGAACAAAAGCATAATGGAAACTCGTATGGATGGAGTGAGTAATAACACTTTGTTATATAAATAGTTTGTGTCTACATAATTATGTAGAGTAGATCAGTTTTTAGCATTTAGAAAAATAGATACACGATATCATATAAAATACTGAAGTCATTAAAAAGATCACCTTTTGACAAAACCATTAAAAGCACCTTTTCTAACAACTACGACTTAATTCCATTCTAAATTCAAAATATGATAATTTCTAACTTACTAAGTATTGCGTTTGCGTCGTTCAAAACTTCAAGCGCATCGCGTATTCCATTCCATGTTCGAATCAACATAACTTTTTTCAACACATGTGCACGCTTGGGTTCCCACCAGTAGCCTGCAAGCACATGGCACCAAGGAATTTGACACGCAGCTGCTCGTTCCGCCATCGCCACCGACTCCATATAAAACCTAATAACTATGCCCGCCATGCACTTTCGTCGGAGTCATTCGCGTTACATCAAAGGATAAATGTTATCATTTAATTCATTTCACCATAATCTTATATTTAATAGTGACTACTGCATATTCCTTTGTCTGTACAACTATCATCATATTACTTTCTGCAGACGTTATTTTCCAAATATGTTTTTTACTACCAGCTAGCAGTTAGTCGAGTCATGTAATTTGTTGTTTTGTGAAACTAAAGACATTTTTGACTTTTGACTATAAATGGTAATTGTGGTGTTGCTTTTGTTCGTATGTGTGTCACCTAAGACTATCTATATGAATCATGCAGAAGAAATGTTACCGATTAAAATGTGGCAGCAAAAACGTGAAAGCTTTGCTTATGCGGCGTCCATTAGTGAGATGCGTGAGTTATCGTCTCTAAGCTATATGGAAGTCATCAAATCGTTTCGAAATATAGTGTAGTGCTTCTCTTGTGACATTTGCAGCTATTAAAATGAGAATTTATCGAAGAAACATCATATGAGCTACGTTCCCAACCTCAAGCCACTAGGCACTAACAATGTATGCCACGGTAATCGAATTTCTGCATTCCTTTCTTTCACCGTAGCAAGGGGAATTCACATACAGCCTTGCCGCCAATAAATGACGTGCGGAATGTCAAAATGACTTTTTGAAATCTGTCAAATAACGCCGACGCAAGCTATAAATTCAAAATGGTCGAGCGTTTTATATTGATGGCCCTCTTTTTACGATTACGGACGAAAATTTTATTTTATGATGAGTCTCTTAATTTATAACTCGAAAAGGTTATGAGTCTCTGAGTTTTTAATGCGAATTGAGCACGAACAATGTAAACTTTTACTTACTATCAAATGTCTTAATAATATACTAAACTAAATAAAACAATTGACAATAAAAAGATATTGCGTGCGAGTTAAATTTTTGAAATGTCACGTTTAAATTTTTTGTTGGCATAATTCATTTCATTTTTAGGAAAAGAAACTATTTACATTGATAGTGTATAATAGAGACCTATTTTTGTATTTTTTTATAATTAACCTTCGTTTATGGTGACCATCGTAACACTAACAAGTGCAGTTGGATAAGTATGACCATTAATGTAGCCATATTTTAACAAATAATTTAATTATAACTCACTCCTTGTGTGTTGATAACAACTGTAAATACTGAAAAATTAAGCAAAAAAGTCTTGAAATAAGACATTTTTCTAATAAGAAGGGTTTTTTCTTTAACTAATAACTACGAAAAAGTCGCTTCTCCCTACATAGAGAAGTCCTTCTTTATGTAAGTATTTGCAGTTGGTAATTGATTCGCTTCTCTGTGGCTCTGTGGTAATTACTGTTTGGAACCTAACAGTCGATACTTTTACAGTGTTCAGTTTTTAGAAAGGTGTCTCAAAAGGTGAAAGTCATATGCTTTCATACTTTGCAAAAACTCGCATCTCGTCGCGGCCTTGCCAAGGTGAATGCAAGGGGGGCATAACGGTGCGTCTGCGCACACCGGCTGCTGTCACCTAGGAACCCCAACAATGCCACGCTCCATCGAGTTGTTGCGAGTCCACTGACCGCTCATAACACTCCCACACACCACAAATAAAACAAAGTCGTCAACGTATACTGCACAATGTGAACACAACAATTTGCAGTTATTGTTTCCGAGGCACGTTTTCGATTCATTTCCTTTCAGCGATACAGTTGTACTTAATGAATCCCTAATATAGAAGGCAGTAAACCATATTTGAATTAAAAGCACGTAGGTATGTTATAGATATAACTGTGCCAATCCTTTTAAGGGACGAGACCCACTTGACAGCTTTTGGTCACCAGAATTATTTGTAAACAAAGTTGTGTCTTTGTTTTGATGTGTCGTAAGTTATCAAGAAACTCTACATTAATTTTTCAGGCTGAAAAACTTTCAAAGTAATTTGTTTCGAATGCAACATTATTACATCACATCATATTTGTATATAAAACCGTGACCATAACGCAACAAAACTAGGGTAAAGATGATCAGATTATTATGAAACTCCACATCGTTACCGACAATAAAAATAACGAAGTAAATTGAGAGCAATATGTAACAGATAGTAATCCAAGTTGCAAAAAGTTCTCGGTTAACTTAAACTGTGAGTCTATCATTAAGTATGCCACAAAGATACCAACACTGGTATGACTACCTCGAACCCGTGTTTTTGTTTGGTAAATAAGTAATCTGCATTCAAACTGCGTACAGAAATGTAACTTGCAATCAGATGTACTTTTTAAAACACATTTTTTTCACAAAACTTTTAGTTAAAACTTTAAAAAGGCTCGCTACATTACAAATTCTGACTCATTTTTTTTAAGTACATTAAAAAAAGATGAACTTACGATTTGACTGATTTCTGTGATAGGAATAGGGGAGATGGTCTTCTCCGATCCCTGGGGGAGCGAAGAGGCGCTCGGCGTAGGGGAGACCCCAGGAGAGGACGGACTGACGCTCTCCTTGGAGGTCCGGTTCGGCGAGAGCCTGGCTGGGAAGCTCAGGGTCTTCGTCCATTGCGAGAGACTCCGCACCATGTTGAATCACT
Organism: Catoptria pinella; assembly: GCA_963556745.1. Lineage (NCBI taxonomy): Eukaryota > Metazoa > Arthropoda > Insecta > Lepidoptera > Crambidae > Catoptria > Catoptria pinella. The sequence continues at coordinate 1,324,360 of OY750762.1, forward strand.
ACACACACTAAACTCGCGACGTGCGCGCGCGACGGCAGTGCGCGGTGAAATGCCGATTGCCGGCTGCGACCCCGCTTCGGCGAGTCGAGACTGTAGGGGGGATGTATACATCGAGCACAAAAAACAATTTCAACACACAAGGCGATATACATAGCCTCTTCAGTGAAGCTAGTTTTAAAATAGATGGCAATGAAATCATCCATGTATTACGTTCGCAGCATAACTTCCACAATGACTTGTTATAACAGGGTTAAAGTAAAGGCCACCTAGGGCTCGGCGGGTCCTGCTTGTAATTTATGGTGCTAAGTGTGCGACGCTGATGGGAGCTTACTTAATTGCGTAAAGTTCTACTTTGTTAAGTACAGACAAGTTTTATTTGATTCTAGCGTCGTATTTTAAGAGTTTGCACGCTATCATATTGAGCTCTATGATTTATTACAAATGGTATTTAGAAACTTATAGGTATTTCAATTCGATTATGCTTTATTTTCTGCGGTGAAATACCTAGTATGAAGAATAATTGATTCACTGATCAAATATGAACTAAAGTGAGAGTCTTTGAAGATAATGAAATTGTATTCTTAAATTTCCAAATTATTTTGTCATTGTGTGGTTTTGCAATATTTGATATACTTTTTAGCTACAAAATCACATTTATAAAAATCAATTTAACGCTGGATAATAAACAGGAAATACAACACTTAAATGGATTATTAAAATAGTCATAAAATATTTAGAAAATTCTGTTTCGTGAAAAGGTCACTGCTTCATTGTTACCGGAAACTCAACATAAAGACTTACAATTTCAAACATGTATGGATATTATTATATAGATATAACGCCCCATAACAATCAAGGTAACCCTCGTAGGTTTTTAAAAAAACTTCTCAAACGTGTACTGTACGTCACAAACACAAAAAAAAGTGGCATTCAAACCAGCTACATTTCGTAGCACTGTGGAAATTAGCGACGCATCGCGAATGCAGAATATGTGCACACGTGGCGAGGGTGCCACCCCTGTGTCTAACCTCCCCTCCCGCTCCTGTGCCACTCTACACTCAGATGCGGAGTTTGAGATGAAGAGATCGTTATATTGATTTAAGGTTCCGTACAAAAACGGTTTTAAGAAAGAACTATGACCCCATAAAACTTCTTTGTGGTACTCAAAGTTAACTAAACGACAACAAAACTATGAAGTTTCCGAACTACATTAATACATAATTATTTTTTGTAAATAAATTAAACAGCAACACTACAGGTTTTTTGTAAGAATTTTCCGAAAAAATATCACAATCCATAACGACTGCAATTTAGGAATTAGTGACTATCGAACATAATTTTTTTCTATAACCAAGTGTCTGATAAACAAAAACATTAGATTTGTCTACATTTCTCTAATATGATTTATAGCAAAACTAAATAATCCCTTCTTGTGCAATATCAAGACCATCATAAATATCAAAATAAAAATAAATTTTCTTTAAGCCACAACTTTTTAAAGCGAATAAGAAAGTTGCAGTCAGTGGTTTTCAAAGGGTCCCTAGTCTTCAACTTCACCAGTCGGACTGTGAACCTGAGACAATCAAGCTGCGGGCAGTATCCTGCGCCACGTGCGGGCACAGCTGCTCTCAGCATGAAACTGCACGAAACGTTATATTTAAAGGTTTTTTTTATATATTTGAGATGCATTTAAGTTTTGCCGAATAAATTGGGTTATCGAAGGTATAAAGTTGGATGGAATTCAGCACAAGACGATTTTAATTTATTGATTGAATTTGTCCAAATGTTTGTAATAGTGTATTTTATGCTTAGGCACTGACAGAGATAAGTTAAGTCTTAAATAAAGTTAAAGGTAAATACGCAACAAATTGAGAATCTTCTCCTTGTTTTGAAGTCAATAAAAAACTAGACAATTGATCATATTTAACTGAAATTCTTAGTAACTAATGAATGTAGAGGTACGATTGGATTAACACAATTTAGTCAGTCGGTTCTGTTCTGTGTGTTCATATTATTCAGATAATGTCTTGAAAGGGTCACTGGATCAAAGTTCACCAAGGTAAAATGCGCAGTGGCTGCACGCAACTAAATGTGACCCACGTGTGCCCGCGCAGCTGCTGCCCGCACGCATGCGCGCTCGAGCGCGAGCTTTTTGTTTCAGACCACTTATTTCTGAGGATGTAACCAAAAACATTAGGAAGCACGTGTTTACATACACACTTTAGTGTGGTACTCTAAACATCCTGTGTTTTTTACCTTTATTAATATCAATCGTGTAATTGTCATTCATTTTGAAAATGTCTCACACTCGGTTGTTCTCGGTCATGCGTTTATAATTTCCAGTAAATTTATAATAATTTACAGAGATAATTAGTTGATATTCATCAAAATTCAAAATTTTTTCATTGAGTGTCGGTATATAGCAATTGTTTATTTACATGCAAAAAGTTCATTTCATTAGTTCTTACAATGTTTTCTACACTGTAAGTATATCAATCATTATAACTGAAATACTTACAGTAAAACTTATAAAACATTGTGAATGTTACCCCTTTTCTGCTGTTTTCCCCTGTACAAGCTCATCAACCCGTCAATAGGAAGGGGCTATTGTTATTAGTGCCCACTTTGTGCGCGGAGTCTCATCCCAGTGGTCCTTCAGCTCCACCTATACTGCTTTGTCCAATCCGTAAAAAGAAACTAAGGTTGACAAAACAGGATTTCGTTTCGATAATAAACTAAAATATTGAAATATCTCGCTTTTGTAATATAACTAACCTATTATGGATCTTTGTTGTCCAAAATAAAGTTTTTATTATTATTATTATAAAAATATTATACAAGGTGTTACAAAAGTACCCCTAATGCCGAATATGGTAGATAGGGACCATCAAACTGAACAACTTTTACTATGGGACCAACTTTGAAATCGCGAATAAAAAATCAGCTGTTTCATACATTTTGATATTATCGTAATTAATTTTTGTATGAAAAAGCTGATTTTTTTTTCGCGATTTTGAAGTTGGTCCCATAGTAAAAGTTGTTCAGTTTGATGGTCCCTATATACCATATTCGGCATTAGGGGTACTTTTGTAACACCTTGTATATTAATTATTAAATAAACAAATTTATTTAACTAGAAAAGCAAGTTTGTGAAGTTTAATATTTGCTTATTAGAAAATTGTTATATACTTAGTTATATAGGTATTCAGGAAAGCGTAGGGTAACTGTTGTGAATGCGACCGAAGGTCGATTAAGTAATTGTTAGTCTGTGGGAATGCACCCAATAATACTAGCTATGCTGTATGCGCTACTGAAAAAGAAAACGCTTGGAAAGATGCAGTTCGTGTATACAAAATTTAAATTAAATTTAAACCTGCAAATGTTGAACCCAGAACCGGCGGAAGACAATCTGTCATAGTAACCTCACCGTATCAAAGCCTAACCTCACCGTATCAAAACCTAATGCAATAAAAGGACGAATGTTTATTAAATATAAAATGTAATAAGGTAAATGTTTGGAAAATCTATAAATATTATGTGCAATGTCATGAAAACTTCTACCAAGAAAGCGTTAGAAACTTAGAGACATTTTATTATAGCAAGATTATTTATAATTTTAGAAGAAGAAAAAAACAAAGGGTTAGTTTAAGTAATACTGAAGATGCATAATAAAACCCTTTTTACATTTCATCAAATAAAATTTGAAGAATGTAGAATCACACTGGGCTGTTATTTTCAATAAAGATAAATTTAATTCGGCTGGTAACCCTTATTTGAAGTGTCAAACTAACCCCGGGGAGAGAATTCTTTCAATTCTGTCACCGGAGGGTTAAATTGAAAGGGACCTTGTGGGAGACTTATTAAATATTTCTCATTCAAATAAAACTTTTGAAAGGACGCTACTGTTACTAACAATATGTAATTACGAGTAGGTATGTAATGTAACTCAACGGCTAGGTTAAACAAAGAAATTTACTAACATGTATGTACTATATTAACTCGGGCGGAAAGATAAGCAATTTTGTTTGTTGATTTTATTTTACTTATTTTATTATTATGTTAATATGGACGAAATTATTTAATAATATCTCTGTTGTGCATTGAAATTAAAATATCAAGTGTTAGAACTCGTTTGAACATGTTTTGTTGTTAAAATTATCAATGAATACAATCTCATCGGAAACTAAATAGGTATTTTGCTACAATAGTTATTACGAAACCCTCATTACCAAGACATTTGTAAAAATCCCAAAAAACAATCTTCGTAACAAAACAAATTCATTATCAACTCATTATTTAGTAACTTCGGCAAAGAGCTTGTTTATTTACCTACATACTTTTTTATAAATATCCATACCTAGGTAAACTGAGTTACCAACTTTTTTGTTGTGATAATAAGTATTACCAAATATAATAATTGAGCCAGGTACAGTTTTTTTGTGAAAAACAAATGTTTTAACATGTGTTATTAAATAAACATATATATTACTTGACGTTTTTCTTAAGCTAATAATGTTGTAACTGAAAAGTAACCAAACAAAATTAATGAAAAACTCAAATTTGAATTCATAAGATAAGACTTTCTAGATTTTGCTAAACAAAAGCTTTAAATAATTTATAATTTTACTTATCTATGGCATTGACTTAGGCCTTTTTGCATCATGTCAACGCCGTTAAGCCTGCTGCTTAACCGTCAGACATACTTCTGATAACTTCGTGGTAACCATAACTCGAACAGTTTTAAATAAACAACTTTTGGGGTGAAAATATTAAGGAGCGTGTTAAACGTCAATGTTATTTATTCCCATTTCTTGACATTAGGGTGACTACGAATTAAAAATGAGTTTCTAGCCAGCAAAGAAAGTTGTTTATGTTATGACTTTTACATAGTAAAAAGAGACAAAAGTTACGAACGACAAAAAAATACAACATAAATACTTATTATTTGACGAAAAGTTACCATTACAATGACATAGTCTTTCATGAAAAACCCCAGCCTTATTGACATTAATCTTTGACTTTTTAACGAGATAAAAGTATTAAAATGACGATATTCAGATCTATTCTTTAGCCTCCTGGCGGGTTACAGATAGTATAGGACATCAACATAATTTTTTTTGTGAAAACGGTTAATATTTGTTACTTTTTTGGTGACCTACAGTACACATTTTTTTGTTATTTTTCTCGTCATTTATGTACCTTATGGGGCTTAGGGGGCTAATTCACCGTCCTGGTTTACCAATAAACTATACTTACTAAAAAAAACAAAGACTATTACATTAGTAGAGCTTTTAAGTTTATTTCTACTTAAGCTTTACTAGCTCCAATTAATTAATTCATTGTCACCCTATCAAAACGCTGTGATATTATTTGTACCGCTTCTAAACCATAGTGAAATTAGTCGCACGTCAGCCGTCAATCGCGACGCACCTATTCCTAGCGTCGTAAATTATATTCTGAGCGTAAAATGCTCCCGGCTTTGTTATGAGCTAATTACTCATGGAGACCCTTGTTACTATTTATGCTATTTATATAGAAGCTATGGGAGACACGATAATGGCTCGGAGGACTTAAATACTTAGGACATTGTTAAAAAAGCTTACTTTTTTGCGCTTGCGCATATGTTTTTAAAAGAGATTTAAAAAAGATGGAAAGTGTTTTGGTTCTTATAATTATGTTAGAACTTTGTTTTTCTGATTCAAACTAAAAATCATGAGGTCATTATTATGAGTTTTTTTATTGACTCTCTCTTTATTTCTTGTTTTTCTTCTGCCTCAACTCATCGCTGAATTATATCTATATCTTATTTTTTATTTTGAAATATAATTAAAGTAAATACCTATATAATTTAAATACCTGTATTATAAAAGTAATAAAAAATATTTCCTACACGTAGTGCATGTTCAACAAACCCTAAATCGAAAAATGTCCATAAACGATGTAAAAATTCTCATAAAAAATTGAAACATGCGATAATCAAAAACAAAAACACATTTAAATAGAGTCCATTAGCAATAAGCGATAACAACAAAATAATTTAACGATATACTCGTACATTAGTTAATATCCTGTATCCTGCTTTCTATTAGTCAACAATGGGATCTGCCAAAGACAATTAAGTCGTTAGAATAAAAAAATAGAAATAGGCAATTATTACGCCCACTGTTGGGACACGTGCGTTTTCAAGTTTTAGGAGGGATAGCACATAAATTTTAGGAAACAATACGTGGGAAAAATATTTTTCCATTTGGTTTAATGGAGAGCTGTTGAATTTTGCATTAGTCATAGTGAAAAACTTTTATTTTTCGTCCATTACTGTGTTTATATGCTTTTCTGGAAGCGGTTTTTCGGTCTATTTTTCATTAATTACAAAATGTTTACATTTAACGTAAACGACGAAACTTTTTCAATTTTGCCCTTTTTTTGCAAAATTAAAAACAAAACGAACTTCCAAACTAACATTTGAACCAATAATTTACACCCCATCGTTAAAACAGCTTTGGCGACCAAAACACCCCCACCCATATCCGAAATAGCGACATGCTCGCACCATATGTGTCACGAATTGCCGACTGTAAAAATAGCAAAGTGACCCGATTTCGACCCATATGGCGGCGGGGCGAGAAAAGGACCATAAATTGACCACCGTGGAGCGTGTAGCGTGGCCATTAATACAGCTGCAGCGGAAATGTTTATTATGACGATTGAATATTTTGTTTCGCAGTAACATTGTGGTGTGTAGAGTAATAAGTATTTGAGCTAAAATGGGGAGAAGTTGTTAAACTTTCATAACTTTTAATGAAGCTCGCTAGGAAAGAGATTATTTAGTCTACACACTAGCGCCGCCATTGGAAAAAAATCACAGTGCTTAAATCTAGACGAAATTGTGAATTATGTACATTTAATTTGTATTTGTTTTTTTAACGGAAATTATCTGCATCGCATAGCTTTGCAGAGCACTAATGTCTACTAGAGACAAAATTTTTTTATTACAGAAAAATCGCTTTCATTGACACCACGCACGGTCCATATGAAATAGAGAAAAGTTTTTTTGTATGTCAGTGCAGAAACCAGCTTTTTTTAAAATTATTTTAAATTAATAATTGAAGCATTATAGTGATATTGCAATGTTATACCCCTAGCATTTACTTACCTACCTAGATATGAAAATTGGAAGTATGGTCTTAGAGCTTTTGCTCAATAATTTCGGGATACTTCAATTATTTTGATTATGTTGACGACCTCCTTGGTCGAGTGGCTTTGTACACCGGTTTTCAAGGTGTCGCCATCTCTGAGGTTCCGGGTTCGATCCCCGGTTGGGTCAATTTAGAAAACGAACTTTTCTATATTGGCTCAGGTCTGGGTGTTTGTGATACCACCGTTGTCTCCGATTTCCATAACACAAGTGCTTTAGCTACTTACTTTGGAAATTGAAATTGATTGAAATTGAAAAATTCTTTATTCAAATAAGCTCACATAACAAGCATTTTTAAATCGTCAATTCTTTTATCCTACCACCCATTATGACGTCTTTTAGCTGACAAGAAAAATGGGCGCAAAAAACTTGTCAGCTTTATTAGAAGGAACGATATATACGAAGGAAGGAAAGTTAGATACGGAACCGGAGCAATGTATGTGATGTTTTCAAATATTTATTTATTTATTTTACTTTACATTATGTTTAGTTGACGTGAACAAAACTCAGCACTATCATTAAGATCTTATACACTATCTGTTTTGGTCGTGACAATTACTGATGCAAAATTAGTACAAAAGTTCAATAGATTTGTCAATCACAAGAATAGTCGTGAGCGCACCGCGCACGTGTAGCTAAGTACCGAGAATAAGTTAATTAACAGGGTGTTTATTCTGTGATGTTATGACCACGAGGCGCCATTTTGTTTTTTGATTGTCCCGCCTTCGGAGAACGTGGTCACGCGCCGATGCGACACACGAATTTATTACAATTTATAATATTTATATCGTGAAGCTTACTTCCGCTATATTGATACAAAGCTTTCCATATAGGGTATTTGGAAAACTAAGAACCGTAATAAAAAAGTGTTTGATTAATCCGTTCTTTATAATTTGATCTGTTAACTTAATTTTATGGAAATTAGACACTGAGGTACAGAGTCCTTAAGTCAGTGATATTGGAAAATTAAAGTAATAAGCAGTCGTCACTACCCTAATTAGTGAATATTCAGTAGCGTTTTTTTTATTACTGATAAACTATTCATATATAATAGAGTAGGTATTATGCTAGTTTATTTAGTATAAATGAAAAAATACGAGAAAAAAGGCAATAATCAAATCAAAAAAGTGAATAATTAAGACTATCATAACTGTTCAGCTATGGTTAGTTCAAGTGTTAACAAGTCGAGCTTATTTTGAAACAGGTCCTAACAATATCAAGTTCAAACTTGAAGAATCAGTCCATCCACAGTCAAGTTGGGACAAGTCAGCTCGAAACCAGTTGTAACGTCTTTGACCACTACACACTTCCCGTCATGGATCAATTCATGGCTTTATGAAGTAATTTAATTGGCCTGGTGTGGTTTTGTCATTGGTTTTTTATATCAACTATGATCTAACTATGCTTTAACTAAGTGTATTCTCCCCTAACCCTGGATACCCCCAACATCATACATAACAAACTTTTAGCCAGAATACGGTCTTCTAATTGTAAATAAATAGGTTAGTCAATTTTATGCATTTAATTCATTTTTCGAAATTTTCCAAAGTTAGTGGAAGTATGTATAATATTTTATTTTGTTTGAAAACAAGATGATGACTTGCTATAAATTAATTTTACATTGTCAACATTTTATAATTTTCAGCCTTGAAGGAATTTTCAGATTTTTTTTTCAGCTAACCATCACCCGTCACATAACCACCAAGCAATAAAGACACCAATTTGAACAAAATAAATGATAGTAGAACATTATGTTCAACAAACAATGTCAAATTTAGACATCGCTATATTACCGTGCCGAAATTCCTGCGCGCGCAGTGTAAACAATCAAAATGGCGGCATTACATAAATCAGCTGTCGTCTTGCGACCATTATCGGCGTTATGACGATTTGTAATACCATGCCACCCCCTTTGTCTACGCTGCGGTACGCAAACACGTTCTATTTTCAAAACGGTGTATAAGCCCAGAGACTAGCACCCGAATATTTACTCTTACATTTTTTAAGAAGTTACTTAATTAACCTTAGAAACAAAATGGAAATCTTGAAATTACTCATACTGCTCATTTTTCCGCATATTGTGACTGAAGTTTTAGTTAAAAATAACCCATCTGAAGTGCGTCGGGACTGAGTGAGTCGATTATATTGATGTAAAATTAGCATTGTAAAATGAAAAATAACTAAAATTTAATAAAATACACACCTTTCTTTCCTTCCTTCTTTATCCAAACCACCATGAGTTTTATTACTTGCTTTTATTATTCAATTTATTTAACGTCAAAATCCCAAATATGTTTATTTCTCTACAGTGTGGCATATGCAGGCTCTAGGTCTAATAAAACTATTGCATCATTGCTTACGTTCTAAAATTTAAAATTCGAAACAAAGAAAGGGCATAGAACTTCTAAATCATGGAATAGTGAAGTGACATTGATGGTAGTAACAAAAAAGAAATAAAGCCAATGACACATTTATTAGGGTTGTCAGTTGTTGCTTACAATGACAGCTCATAAGTTTCAACTTTAATTTGTGATAAGCCAAATGTGTGCTTAACTTAGTACGGATGGATGAGCTACTGGGCTTTTAACTTTCACATTCCCTCTTGACCTTAAATGAGGTGTTGTAATAAGGAGGCGTTGCTACATATGGGACACGGACAGCTTATGAAAGATTGAAATTGATGATTTTGTATTGAAACGCTAATAGGCTTATCGAATTTTGTAAAAATTTGATACGTTTCTTGCGCACGTTTTTCTTGTCAATGAATAATCCATCAATGATTAGGTAGGAAGTCCTACCTACATTGTCACATAAAAAGGTAGGTACTGAGATTTATTATGAATCAATATTTTTTTATTTATGCCTAGGTTGGTTGGTGAACCTGCGTTATAAATGTTATAAATAAGAAGTATGAAGATAATAGAGTTCAGCAGTCTGATATCGCTTCTATGACAGAAGTGTTGTTTTCTCTAAAAATACACATTTAGAACCTATACATCACATCTTATGATAAAAACGACCCTAATTACAGCCTTATTTTCGTTCAACAGATCAACAATAAAAAACAATGAAAAATAATCATAGTGACATTAGAATTACATCTCTGGGACTGTGACCAATAAAAAGAATACGACCGTTTTGGAACCTTTTTACTGGCCAGTACGTGAACTAATTAGTGACGCTGACAAGGCTGACAATGTGGTTTCGGGCATTAGTCGACTAATTCGTTTGACAGTCGAGTGTAATAAGTAATCGAGGTAATCGCCTCTAGAGCGCGGGCTTGGCGCCATCTCTTTTTACTTCCATTTTCAAACGTTGACACTGGCTGACATATTGAAATGTTTTAATTTTCTCTAAATGCATTAACAGAAGTCGTGCGTGAGTACGGACATAGGCGCCTTTTATTTTAAAGTTTTATTTAACATTCATTTATGTGGACTTGTGAAATAGTCATAAGTAGTGGAAATGGAAATCTGGAAAGCAAGATTTCACTGGGAAACTTTTCTAAAAAAAAACCTTTTTATTCTACGAGCTATAGTTACTCGTAACTATTTTAATAGAAAAGGAATACGGGTGCAAATTTTACTGTAATGAAGGTTAATCGTTTGTAGTTAAATATTTATATGTTTTTAAAGAATTAGGTACACATTCATTTAATTAGAAACTTAAAAAAATATACTTAAGACACTTAAGATAATTTGTATACACTACACCTTATCGTTTGAAAAGTCGATTTCGTAACAAGAACACAGTCATATCATACACTAAAACCAAACCGACATGATTAATGTTACATGTAAGTACAATAGTCAAAAACTATCGTTTCAAATCTTGACGGTAATCCCTGTGGAATGCGCACAGTAATAAATGTCGATCGATCGGTGGTCGTCAGCTGCGCCCGCGCAATGGGGCGGCGGCAGATGCGCCCATAATGCTGTCAACTCTCAGCTGTTCCCACTACGCCATGTTCGATTGCTAATTTTTTCTTCTATGCTACAAAGAGGTTTCAAATAGTCGACTAGAATAATAATAATAATGAACACTTTATTGCACACAAGACAGGAAAAATTACAAAGAGACACATAAAAACAGACAGAAAGCGCACATAAGGCGGCCCTATTGCTAAGTAGTAATCTCTTCCAGGCAACCCAGAGTAGTAAAAAAACTAGACAAAAAAAAGATGTAGGGGGAATGGGTGAAAATTGTGGGAAGGGTTATCAGATGTAGATAGATAAAGAATAATTGAAACTACTAAATTTGGTTCATGATAAACCATATAATTTATTGAAGCTTTAACAAAACATATTTATATAAAATGTTCTCAAGTTAATTCATCAATGCCCGAGCGGTCGAATGCAGCCGGACATCAATGGAATATCTATTGTGTCTCATTTTCCGGTGCTTGATGGGTTAAGAAAGAAGCTAGAGGTTTTATATCAAACCAAACTACCTACGTAAAAACAAAAACGTAAGGTCAAGGTAAGTAAGTGAGGTCTACGCTAAGGGCCCTTACACACTGCGACTGTTCGACATCGATACAGTCGCGATTCAGTCGTGATGCAGCATTGCATCGCAGTCGCAAATCGTCTAACTTTGCACTATTTCTCGATACTTTCAATTTCTGAAACCTATTTCAGGCGCCATCGCCAGTCCCTCACAAATATGGTACCCCATGTGTAGCTTATGGTTGCCACTACTTTTAAGTACTTTTATTTGTGATGGAAAAATAAACAAACATTTCATTTCATTTCATACTAATCGAGTTTGCTGGTGTCGCGATGCAGTCGCGCGGCTGTCGAACGCGCGTTTGTATCGCTGCAAAAAGTCTCAATGTTTAAGGGCCCTAAGTACTTATACTATAAGACCTATAGTTTAGGTAATTGCTAGGTATATTATGCATAATCATTATAGAAGATACCCTACTTAGTCTCAGAACACAAACGAAAGATAAGTAAAGGATTAAGTACTAAACTAAGCAATTTTCCCACACAACTCATTCACTTCAGCGTAAATAGCATTGCGTGCAAAGCTTAACTTGTGACTTGTTCTAAAATAAACCTAATTACCAACACACAAGGTGCATCAGTAGACATGCGTCGGGAAACGGTAAAAGTCGGTAAAAGCCTGCGATTCATAAACAATGGCAGTGTATAGATAATTCGCACTTATTAAATATGCAAGTACAGTTATGTAACGTTATGCGCCTGCGCCGCCCCGCGCCGCGCCCGATGCCCGTTACTGCGAGTCTTGGTCATCTTTGATTAGTTAATGAAGTTATGTATATGGTAACTTCATGTTTATAACAATGTTTAAAAGTATACAGCAAAAATTAGGTAAAGTTACTGGCTGTAGTCTAAAGCTAAACTTAGGTAGGTATACTCTATTTTTTAATGTTAAACTTAATAATAATAATGTTATTCTTGTATTCACTTTAATAAATTTTCTACACTGATCATAATTAAAATCATTCCCGGGGTCACCAAATGTGGTCGCAGGTTCAGGCAAAACAGGTCACAGAAGAAAACCACTATTTTCACTTCAACTTTGTATTAATAGAATAACGTTTTATAAGAAACATGTAAGTAACCATCAAAGAATTTTCACAAGTGACAGCAGTCACGTCTTGACGAATGTTTTTCAGCGGTGTTGAAAAGAAGGAGGTTTTACTCGTGCCACAGTGCTGGCCACAGGTACCTAAATTATATTAATACTTTTAGCTTCAATTAGGTTAAACATTACCTGAAAAAAACGTGGGATAATTTTCAAATTCTCTCCTTACTTTGACCAACTTATAATACGAAAATCATTGTCACACCAGCAATAAAAATAAATCAAATTAATTATTTAATATGTTGAGTCATGTGGTAAAAGTGTGAACCTTAAATCTTTGTCAGCAGCTTATCTCTTTAATCTGTGGTCCAATTAACCACTATTTGTGTTGTCGGGGTGGTCTGTCAAATGAGAGTGGCTGTATGCTCCTATTTTATTTTCGGGACCTTCATCAATGGAGGAAACGCGTATGTCAGTTGGTGTCGCGCGAGGCGGCGGTTGCGAGCGTTGTGCGCGTTGATGTCGTTCCGTTAGACGCAACGTTAAAGAGTTAAATGTTTGTAGAGGAAAAATTAATTACTGTAATTCAGAAGGGGTTGACGTAAAAAAAATGTTTGTTTGATTATAATACGATTTGCAACTGCAATTATGTACATAATGGCATTAAATTCAGTTCAATAAATTGAAAATAATTCAAACATATTTTTTTTTGTAATTTATAAAATGAATAACATACAGGTAATATTTTCTATATGTATATAAATGATTGCTGTTCGTTAGTCTGGTAAACTCAAAAACGGCTTGACCGATCGCAACAATATTTTTTTGATCTGTTCGCTATACCTCAACATTGGCAATTTTGTATGGGAATCGCCATTTCGGATTACTTTGACTGTTAACTTTTCATGTAGAGGTTTTATGATAAAAATCACTCGGTGAAGTAAGTAGTGTTGCTTTCGTTTTAGCTTTCAGCTACTTTGTTATTAACTAATTAAATAGATGGCGCTGGTATCCAATATTTTAAAATTCTCAAGGTTAAAATTGATAACCATATAAATTGTAGGTGATACGAGGTTCACAGGGTCCACTACTGATAATATAAAAGCACGAAACATCGTCCCGTCAGTAACACGAGGTCTTACATTTTTTTTTTTACGTAATTCAAACGCCATACGTCATAGCGAGCCACATTCCGAGCCTCAAAGGTCTCGCCATTGTCCAACAGTGGTGTCTTCATATCGCTCTATTTAAGGATTATCGATAGGAACATTATGAATTTGTATAAATTTCTATTTCATTAAACCTACTGCATGGTCACCATAGAGAAAAAACCTACCTATTTGCTTTGTCAAAAGTGAAAATCTTCAGTAATATTTGATATCGCTATTATTTTTATAAAAGTTACAATTCAAAAAAAAAAATTTACATTTCTGAGAAGGATTAGAAAATTCTGTTTTTGGAGTAAAATATGATAGGAGTTAATGTGAATAACCGAAAAAACCTTCAAAGCAGAAGTCGTCAGTTGACCACAGATTAAAATTTTATCCACCTGAATTGAATTCCGATGAATACCTACAGCAAATCGGTCTTAGACTCGCCCGGCGGCGGAATGTAACGAACTTTTTTTTATCCACAACACAGTGTTGTTTACATTCGGAATATTTGTGACGGTTTTGAAACTGTGACAAAGGTCGTATATATTTTGTTCTGGCCTCTTTTTAAAATTTGTCTTAGAAATAGACAGGGTTTTTATTAAAACTTGGACCCTCTTTGTCTTGCAAATATGTAACTTGTTCAAAATGCGTCAAATAAATGAAGATTGCAATAATAACAATAATTGATGTCTATATTTTGCGTATCTATAAACCAGAGATGACCATCATCATCATCTCGTGCCATCTTCATACTGAAGTTTGGCAGTCATCAGTAGACAATAGTTTCTGCGATCCCGTGTAGAATCTTTTAACTGATGATAGCCAGTCCACTGTTTGATCTCGTTCAGCCATTCGCGTCTCGGACATCCTGGACCGACCAAGAGTAAAAAACTTAACAGTATTTTTTAAATTGAATAGAATTATTTAAATTGATCTCACTCCATAACTATTGTTCCAATAATTTCACAATGCTTTTATTCAAATCAGCATTATTTAGAGTAACGCAATTAAACAAAACTAATCAACAAGTTACTGGTCCATTTCTAGTTTATTGATAACAGAATTTCCGGCCAAAAGCCTTCCACTTTCCATTCGCAATTCTTCACATCCGGTCTACATCCTCGGCCTTGACTATGGTCAAGTCCCATAAACGTAGCTATCGAAAGGTCAAGCAACCGGTCCAAATGTCCGTTAAAGCCTTGAATACTTTTAACAATATATAAGCCAACAGGTGAATAATCCTTAATATTAGATAAGTTTCTCATATAAGCACAGATAGATAATTTTGTGTAATGCGTTGGGCCAATTTACTCTGTGATGAACTCAACTTATATAAATAATCTTTGTTTTTTTTTCATTGTTTAATTGGCCTCTATTTGGCTTGTTTGTTGCTACTGGTCTTCCTCGAAAAAAAACAAAGTATAAGTTATCATCTTGGGCGCCTCGACACATCGACAGAGGCATCAGCAGGTTCTTTTGCGGATGCTGTCCGCCGATTTAAGACGGAGGTGTTTGACGTTTGTGGGCGGTAAACTAGCAAATACCTCCGCAGATGCAAATACCAACATCATTTTGTGTAATTTTTGTATTTTTGTGTCAAATTTTACAAATATACCTCTGTAAAAATCTCTGTAAAATTGTACTAAGTACTATCAGTTCTTACAAAAACACATTTGACCACACATTGTTAACCCTTTGACTATCGAATTATTATTTTTTAATTTTGTGGCCCAAATATCATATTTTTTTATTTTAACCATGATTGGACAGGTCATACGTGTTGTATGTCCGTTACCGCTGAGATCAGCTGTTGGCCGCACCTACCTATAGACTGGTTTTGATGGTAACCGTCGCTGATGGTATTTTTTGATTCGATTAATAGGGTAAGAACGGTTTTTGTAGAAAATTCATCAATTTTAATTTACGCAGCAAAATTAAATGAGAATTGTATAGGTTCCTACGTTATGTAAATAAATAAAAACGTACACTGTTTATATGTATTTATACCTAAGTACTTAACTATAACGTAATTTTCTATTATTAAACATAATCGTAAGAAAGAATACGAATTATAGGAATTGTAATTTAGCATATTGAAATAAAATACTTTTGACGAATGTGCTCGCAATTACAAGTGCTTTTTTTAAATTGCAATAATCGTTTTTTTTTTTAATGCCATTGCCAAGGAAATAACGGTGATTTCAATGTTATTTGAAAAAGTTATGTTTTAATTTGTTATAAAATAAGACCGACCAAAAAAAACAATTTGTACTTTTTCTTCTCCTTTCTTTGGCATTAATATCATAATTTATACAGAAATATTGTGAGTCAAGTTCTTGTTCCTGACCGGTTGAGATCAGCTGTTGGAACAACTAGTTTTTTTATGACAAACATCGTACCGACCGTCAATTCGTTGACTTTCAAAATGTATGCGTGTCGCGGTGATATCATCATGGGAAAAACTCACATCACTGTTTACTATTGAACTAGGGTTTAGACTTTAGATAATCTTTGAAATTCTTTTCAGCATAGTTAAATATAAACAAAAGCCAATATTAAAACCTCCTTTTGTTATCTGTACCCCTAGCACGATCAAAGTAAAAGTACTAAAGATAGAGTAATTGTAATTCTCTTTGGAAAATTTCATTTCACTTTTTGCCGGTAGATGGCGCTGTAGAAATTTCCCACATAAAAATACTCTTTCGAATTTTTGGACGCGCGTTTTTGCTACGGGTATTGTTTCTTGTTTTATTGTTTTATGGCAGAGAAATGCGTCATCATTCCTAGACAGTTATTTAGCAGGTTTATTTGAACTTTCTTCAATAGGTACAGTACATGCTACGGCGAAAAAGTTACCTACTTGTTATCGACCTTTGTTGTTACTTGTGAATTACCACAGAATACATAATAGCCTAAGCATGTAATAACTCCAATTTAATGCCAATTATGTATCATCTTTGTTCCGCTGAAGACTATCAAAGAAAGATCTACGAAAAGTCAACGAAAGAATATCACCTATTGCAAGAAGACCTAAATCATTACGTTTACACCTCCATTGAATCTATATTATCTTCTTTTGCACGATTTTGTATTTATCGTTGTGCACTGTCCCTTTATTTCTCTAGAACCGTCACTACCTCATCCCACTACGATCCACCGACGAGGCTCCACCGGTGGATCTGTCATGCGTGAAAAAAGCTATTCTTATCACCGAAAATCGACGAGATGTCCGAAAAACCCTTCTAGAACATGTGGAAAAAATAATATCGGTTCTTCAGTTTTACATTCATTACAATGACAAAAAAAATACATACCTATAACAAACTAACAAACTAAAAAGGGACAAAAGGGCTAATTGAAAGATATCCTATCACACCAGAAAAACAGCTATCAATACCTTTCTTGGATCAGTCAGACCGAATTAGACGCCGCGGCCGCTTCCGACCAATGCAGACCTCCCAATCAATAAAAATAACTCAGAAGAATTCGATTTTACTACATCGACCGTTTTGACCGGCATACCTGAAAATATGCGTAAGCAAAGCAAGCAATGGTTTTCAGTAAAAGAATTAAGACGCCGCTTCCGACCAATGCAGACCTTCCAATTTGTCCGCTAAAGAAATCAATAAAAATAACTCTGAAGAATTCAATTTAACTACATCGACAGTTTTGACCGGCGTTCCTGAAAATATGCCTAAGCAAAGCAAGCAATGGTTTCAGTAAAAGAATTCAATCGAGTGTTCAAATAGAATGAATGACAGACAGTAAATTTTAAGCGGTGCCTTTATGAATCATCTTATGGTAAGAATGCGTATGCGCAAACATCGAGACGGCGCGAACTGTCGTCGTAAATAGTGTTTTTATTGGCCCATAATATTTTATATTGACAAAACAATTTGGACTTCATTCGTAATGGATAATTGTAAATATTGAGAGAAAGCTCATTTAGCTTGAAGTGGATGTGATAAAGCTGTGGATAATGTTTGTGTCAATGTTTTAAAAATTAATAAAATAAAAAAGGTACATGTAATTTTAAATATTAGACGATTTCAAATACACATACATATACATTGCTATTCACAGAAATATTTATCAGCTGTAGAAGAAGAAGAAATTATGGAAATTAGTAAGAACGACAGTACACCAACTGAATCCGCTTTAACGATAAAGTCAACATAGTGACATTTAAAGCTATAGGTAATTATTAACTTACATATTTTTATCGACTTCCAATTGAAGCAATTACTACAATCCGAAGCCAATAAAATGTCAATATGGACCTACTTGAGTAAACAAGTCTTTTTATTTTAGTCTTACCGGTCCATTTTAAGACTAGCAACATTTTTATCCTTTATCTACAATACTTTCGTCAATCGGCAAATTGGTGCCAAATAAAACGTCGCATTTTTAAAAATTTCATGCGAGCAGTTCGTGTCATTTTAGCTTCTACGACTATTATCATAAAGGTTTCATATCTGGCACAAATGAATTTGTCGATTTCTTCGCTGGTGGCACCATTATTAACTTGAGCGTCTCAGCTTGACACCTTGTTACCGAAACGGCGTTTTTCAAAAGAGTAGAGACTCGGAGAAATAAGTTTTAAGTTTTACACGCCATGTTTGACTCATTCGTACCTGCTTTTGGAAACTGGATTCTAACTAGTTGCATAGAAGAATCAGGTTTGGCTGTATGGTGTTTCTTTTAAGGTGTTGTTTGTTGTATTTAAGGTTTATCAGCGGGTGCGCACGCGGCGCGATTGAGGTGCTTCTACTAAGTCGGTATAGACAACGTATCTATCTGTTTCTTTATACGTCGCACCGATGGGAGGTCTCAGGTTTTTAGTTCTTGGTAATGAAAACGTTGACAGTTTACGGCAATGATTGAATAATACTTTTTGTTTGTAACGTAACTTTGTCGATCCCCGCCCACTATTTTGGTGGCATTTCTTTTGATTTCGCGGTACGTTGCGTTGAAATACAAACATCAATAACAGGTGTAGTTCTGCGGAAGGCATTTTCTGATTGGTCACGGAAACCGTTTGAAGTTTTGGGAATAAAAATGATAAATGGTGCAAATACACTTCTTGTGTTGCAGGATAAATTTAACAGCTATATAGCCAAAGACAATTCTACTTATATAGAAGTAAAAATTCAATTCAAAGTTTCTTGAATTCGACATTCGCTCACGAAGCTCTTCATCTTCATCAGCCAAATAATAATAATATATAATAATATCGTTTATTTTCAGTCACAAACCAGGTAGTACATAATGTAATACATAACATCTTACCACACCATGGTCATGGTCACCAGGTCCTCCCCATTCTTAGTGGGTTAAATTATTTAAAAGTAGACAAATCTTTTCATCTGGACAACAGCACTTCACCTGGACAGTAAATTTTAGTTTTTACTAACAATTTGCTTCCACTAACTTTGGCTGAAGGAGTGTAATCATAAAAATACTTCTCACCTTTAAGCTGGTTCTTCAGGTGCATTCATAAAAACCATTGTTGTGGTTTATTGTTCGAAGCTCGCTTGCGGTTTGTCAAGCGGTAGCAATAGTTTTACTTTCTTTAGCTTTTTATTAACCTATCAACAAAAGTATGTGCAACAACATGGAGTTAAGTGTTATTATGCTACAACATAAAACTTATACTGTCTGTCTAATGAAGAAACACAGGTCTCAAGTTCCAAGGAAAGTTAGTTATGCTCAAATTGCAATCAAATTTTGGTATTACGTTTATATGAGAAGCTCACTGTTCGCAATCTCGAAGCATCTGACGTTAGTATTGTATGATGCGTACAATTTCATGGCAATCCACAGTCTACATTTGACGCGGATGTTGAACCGCCCATAGCCCGCAGTGCCCGCATCCCAACAAGAACCACTGAAGAAGACAATATGCTGTGCGTAACATTACATTTAGTCACACCTTTCAGGTTCCTAAAATCAAAAGCATCCATATTTTTAAGCATTGATATCGATACATTTGCAAATAATATAATGAGAATATTTACGTATTACATTTTACAAAATATGTTTAAGCCATTCGTAAAAAAAACATTTTATTAATGTATCTAATAACATGTACTGGGTATCTTTATGTTCGCGAACTTGCGCGCTCCGCGAAACTTGACCAATTTTTTTTTACCCTGTTGTGCAACAGTGCGCCATAGTGTGTTCGCACACGTACACACTACATCCAAAGTGAAAATAAAATTGTTGCTTTGGCGCACTGATCCAGAACCTAAGTGGGTACCCACCCATACAGCGTCGCTCCTAATAGCTATTCTTTAATTCTGAAGAATATCTGTTCCTATGATTCCTGTATAGCAAAAAGGTTATAATATTAAGAAAAAATAAAATTTAGAGCGTTTCACCAATACTATCACTAGAAATAATAATAATAATTCCTGTATTATGCTTAAATTACTTTTTCAATAAGTACACACAGCGGCACCTCAGACTCATGTTGACCTTGAGACCGCCTTCATGCCCTACGTAATAAAAGCTGTTTTCGCAGTTTAACTATATAACGTGACGTGATAAATAAAAGATAGATGTAGGTAGGTCGTAGATAGTTGTTACTGTTCCAGCTCTATTGCAACAAACTTATCTCTATCATCAAACAGAACCACGCAATTTTAAGGTACCCTTGTAAATAGCTTACGTTTCGGTTAAACTGCGTACAGAAGTTTCTTATTGTTTGTACCTGTAATAACGGTTTGCCATTGTTAACTGAAGTTTAACACTTATGTTAAGGGAAACCATTATGAGGATTTATTTATTGTCTCAAAAGTAGGTACTTAGTTACTTTCATTTTGCCATTTTTTGTTGTGTGACTGTGACATTTTGTATAAGTCGGAATATTAGTATGAAATTATGTAAAGCAAACTACTCAAATTAGATTATGTGGCAAAAACGGTTAATGATATAAAACTGAGTGAATTCAAGCACATATTAACAATAACGCAAGCATTACATACAACAGATTTATTTTGCATTTATAGCCTCTGATAAATAAACTGTGATAAACTTAAACACCTAAATAAATACTCAAATCTATATAAATAAAAATGAATCGCCGAAATGTATGTAAGCGCATAACTTCAGAACGACTTCACCGAATTAGATATTTTTTTTGTGTTATGTTTGTTATTAACAGGACAAGGTTTGTATATAATAATTATTATTATCTCGAACTCCTCCGTGCTTCGGAACGAAAGGCACGTTAAGCCGTTGGTCCCGCAGTTGTTAACACCCACCAATCCGCATTGGGCCCGCGTGATGTGTTATGGCCCATCTTCTTTAACCACCCATAAGGAAGGTCTGTGCCCCAGCAGTAGGGACTTTAAAAATGGCTGATGGCCAACAACCAACATATTTATAACAACCGATTTATCCAAAGAGTTGAATAGCTATAAATATACTAAAAACTCGAACTGAGTGAATTCAGTAATTACATCAAGCTATTTCCGATTATAGTCATCGTGGCAAGGACGCCAGTTTGCCTTGCCACGACCACTCTTGAAGACCTCTGAATGAGTAACAACGGCTTACATTTTGATTTCAAGGAGCTTAAAGCTAGAAGATCAAGTTATACAAGTCGATGATACGACAAAAAACTTGCATGTTGTACGGTGGAGCAAAAAATGAGATATCATCGTAGACATCGTTAAGTGAGATATCGTAGTGGTGTAACTTACAATTTAAAATACAATAGCAGTATGTAACTACAAATAATAAAAAGTTTATCTGTTTTAATCATTAAGACGCTTTCATGTATTCGAATAATATTGTCTTGCTTTCGAATATAAAATCGATGCCCTACTAGGTGTTTTTTTAAAACTAAGGCTAACCAGGTTTGGTGGATGGCCGGTGATATTTCAAAATATTTTATCTGAAGAAAGAAGATCAACAACCTATCACTAAATAATTCCTATTTATTTTAATAAGATGTTATGTATTATAGCCGACATCTCTTTATTTCTCAAAGAATTTGCCTTATTTTTTTTAAAGAGGGTTGCCGTATGTATTATTTTTTTCGAATAATTTCTATTTGGTGTTAGACTATCTTAAAAAAATATTAAATGACTTCCATTATAATAGATTTTAAATTGTTTTTTTTCCATCATTCATTTCTTCAGTCATGTAACTACAGTAAAGACTAAGCTTACCATACGTCCCTGTATTCATGATTTCATTGACCTGGATTTTCCCTTCAGGTATTGGGCCCGGTGTCCGGCCGGTTTGGTATTTTGTCCCGGTTATGTTAAGATTAAGACGTGGTCCTTACGACTGTCGGAACGTGAATTATGAAAAACGAACGAACTATAAAATGCCCAGTGGCCCTACCATGAGTTGATGCAAACTGTTTACGCTACCGTAAACTATCGGATATACTGCTCACAGTAAATGCGAGTGAAAGAGAGAAAACGATAGTTTACGGTAACGTAAACAGTTTGCATCAACTCATGGTAGGGCCACTGTACGCTCGAAGGTGGGTGGTAAAGATACGAACATCATTACTTCTTCATAATTAAAACTTCATATTATAAAATTATACTTTTTTTTTGGTCGTCGTACATCGAGACGTCCCGGATTGGTCCCTGAAAATTATAACAACCCTAGTAAAGTCCCTTCAATTAAAATCATGAAAACCTACCTGTAAAATTCTCGAGATACGTATGAAATTTTTGATCGTGTTTAATCAATCATCGGTTTGATTGCTGTTTATTGATAAAACTATTTGCAGTCCGACTCCTCGTCTAAAACACATTTAAAGTAATCTTATTTAACAAAAAAACATACCAAAATTACACAATCACCAAGCCTCTACAAGTCCCTTTGTTCTGAGCTTAGCTCTCTTTAAAGGTGCAACCCACACAACAAAGAAAAATATTTTTTTACTACATCTATGTTCTGTGGTGCCACCGACCATCGACATGTAGTGACAAGTTGCAACAACGCGCGACCTTGCGCCGACCTCGTCGCTCGGTCAACGAACTATATCGAGAATCGGATCTGCTAATCGATTATCGACGGTGACCGATAGAAAGGTTATGAGCTCTTCAGAGCTGTTTACTTCTGTGACTTAATAAGTTTTTTTGAGTTATATAGAAAAGACGATGTGAAAGAAATATGAAGGGATCGTAGCAATTAATGGCAAGAAATGATCTCTGCGACAAAGATCACTGCTTCCTTATTTTTTCAGGCAGAGACTCTGTCCACAGTAGTGTCCATCCGTCCACCCATATTATGTGATATGTCAAGTAGGTATGTTCGCTCGGTGTTTAATATTCAAAAGTTTGAAGATAATAAATAGGTATGAATATGATCTTGCGAAAAAACAGTTTCCAAATATTTTTCAATTATATACCTCGTCAAACAAAAAATAATGAAATTGTGGCATTCGATCTCAAGTAGGAAACTTTGGATAAAATATATAATATAGACATTTTAATTTTTTTTAAAGTCATTTCTATCACTTAATCATCGTCATTATCCTATCTTTCACAAACAAGCTAGACTAATTTGAATGAGTTGTTTAATTCGTTTGTCATGGGAATAGAACCCGCGACTAACCGGAGTTGCTACATGCCTGAGGGCCTATTACAAAAAAGAATCACGATAGTCGGACGATGTTCGTTCATCGATTTACATGATCTTCAACTTTATACATAAATATAGTATAATGAGTATATAATGTCACGGAGTGCGACGAACTTCGTACGCTTATTGCGATGCTTTTTTGTAATAGGCCCTTTGATATGTTGCAATCAATGATGGCAACTTGAATAATATAAAAATAATATAAAATAAATACATTAAGGCTTTTTTACACAATGTTAATTACAAACTTCAGTTTCTTTTGCTCTGTGTTAGTATTTAGTTGAAGAATGTAATTATCACTAAAATATTTTATTAAAATACTTACTGCACTTCATACAGATTTGTCAATAATAAGGTATTGCATATCAGCCATTTTTATTGTCTTCACTGCTGGAGCACAGGCCTTCCTTAAGGGTGGATAAGGAGGATGGGCCATAACCCACCTCGCGGGAAGATACATAATTATGATACAAAACATAAATTCAGATTAAAATCTTTCTGTCTTCCCTATATGAGGGGAAATCTTTCTGCCTTCCCTATATGAGGGGAATTGTACATGGCATTGGACTTGACAACTCAAATTGCATAGTATTGGTTGATATTCGTCTTTAATGCTCCAACAATAAAATAAAAACTAGAAGGCTCATATTTTCATTACCGCGGTCAAAGGAAGCACGGTCAATCTCCATACGAAGCGCCATAAAACAAAGGCACACGTGCGCGCGCACCTTGCGCAGATGCGAACGCGCAGCTGCTGCGAGCCAATCTCGATGCACCCGCCATCGAAATCAAAACTAATTTTGGTACTTGGGATGGAGTGTGGTACTATGTGTTTACCCAATTTCAGGGGAACCACTTCAGATGTTTGGAGTAAGTACTTATGTAAAATTTGAAATTAATTTTCATTGCATAAGTTTTTCAGGAAAATCATCAAGCTTTTCTCGTAGACATTGGATTATTCTCGTTAAGAATATTAATACAGTTTTGCAAAATGTACGGTTTTAAGTTACAGTTCTTCATATTCCAAATCTATATATATAAAAGGGAAAATCACTCACTCACTGATCACGAAATCTCAGAAACTACAAGTGCTAGGAGTCTGAAATTTTGCATGGGGGCTCCTTTTAGGGCGTAGGTGCTCAATAAGACGGGATTTTGCGAAATTCAACCCCTAAAGGGGTGAAACAGGGTGGTAAAGTTTGTATGGGAGAACGCGATTCCTTGGCCCGATTGACTTGAAATTTGGCATAGACATTCTTTCACAAAATTAATTGAACACGTGTTTCGTATTTTTTAAATATTTATTACCTAACAGGATTAAAAAGTGATAAAAAGCTACTTTTGCTGTGATTGACTTCGACGTCGGAATTGAAACTTTTTTGTGCATTTGATTGATTAATTAAGAAAAATTAATATCATTTGTCATCTCAACGTAGTATTACATTCTCTTTGGTCATTTCCCCTGAGAGTAGGTAGAATGCATTTCATTGAATAGTACCTATTGCGTTATGTTGGCAGAGCTGTCATTTTTTCCTTATTGCGTTGTAATAAGGTGCAAAATTATTTCATCTAATTATCAGTTTAATTTTAAAAGAATACAATATTCGGTCAAGTCGCCTATGCTATGACAATTAATAAAGCACAGGGACAAAGTTTAAGGCTGGTGTAGATCTGCGCAGTGATTGTTTCTCCCATGGCCAGCTCTAATGTCGCCTGCTCGAGAGTCAGCTCGCCGAATAGCCATTTTATTTTGCAACCGGATAACATGACAAGAAATGTGGTAGGTATATAACATGTTACAAAAATACCCCTAATGCCGAATATGGTATATAGGGACCATCAAACTGAACAACTTTTACTATTGGGACCAACTCTCAAATCGCGAAAAAAAAATCAGAAAAATTTAAATCGAAAATATCAAAATGTATGAAACGCATTTTGATATTTTCGATTTGAATTTTTGTATGAAACTGCTAATTTTTATTTCGCGATTTCAGAGTTGGTCCCAAAGTAAAAGTTGTTCAGTTTGATGGTCCCTATAATATATACCATATTCGGCATAAGGGGTATTTTTGTAACACGTTGTATATAATAGAGAAGTGTTGGATGATCGAGATTGAGAATCCTAATAATGCACAACATATTTTTATTTAGAACTAGCTGCACCCGGCATGCGTATTGCAATGCTCCGTTTTTTTAGCCAGGGACTTTCTCGGTCGTAAGCAGAACAACTCACCAAAGTTTCATCATAATCGGATCAATTTTTTAGAAGTCCCGTCGTCTGTACACTTAGATCTTTTAAACTATGCATAAAAAACCGCATCAAAATCGGTCCATAAGTTTGGGAGCTAGGTTGCCTCAGACAGACAGACACACATAAGTCAACCCTTGCGTATGTTGTGTACGTCGTATATACATATAGTGGTGGCCACATAATTAAGAATACAAATCGATTTTCATACAAACGAGGTAATTTTGAAGTCTTGGTTTTCCGCTAGGGATTGAACTAGCTGTGATCTGATGATGGCCATCCAGGGAGTGAATGGAGAAGATTCAGATAGCAATACACACCCAACTGATCTGGTCAGCATTTTCAGTTGCAAGTTTTCATATTTTTCTATACTATATTCGCGGTTTTTTTAAACATATCCTTACATCTCTTAAACTGCTGGTCAGATCAGTTGGGTGTGTATAGAAATCTGGATCTCCTCCATTCACTCCCTGGATGGCCATCAACAGATCACCGCTCGGGCAGTCCCTGGCGGAGAAGCAATGCTTAAAAGTTACTTCGTTTGTATGATAATCGATTGGCGTCCTTAATTTTGTGGCCACCACTTTATATAGATATCCTGTAGTATAGTCTAATAACTTCACACTCACCACATTAGTAACTACATTGTACCCGTGCGAAGCCGGGGCGGGCCACTAGTGAAAATATAATACTCTTGTGAAGAATGTTTTTTTTTCAAATTTTGGGATGGGTTTTTCGAACACATGTAGAAAGATAAAGTGTTAAGTGACACATGAGGCATTTATGAATAATATGTTCATTTATTTTCGACAGTCTAGTTTAAGTTTTAGTATTGGCAACACTCCCTGGGAATCTTGCATTCACCTGCAGCTTGTCATCTCATTGGATAATAATGATTTTTTAACTTACGTTAATGAAATGTATGTTGAGCTCACCTGTAAAGAAAAACTTGTATTTTTTTGATAAGTAAATAATTCATTAACAAAATATAAGACTAAAATTGAGCAAGTGTAACCGCACTACATACCTATGTTTAAATTTTCGACATTGTTGTGATTGGTTATTAATTTGTCTTATGCAAATAAATTGATTGATTTTAATGTAACATTCTTCTTAAAGTGCAGAAAAGGGTTTTTTTGAAATTGTATACAACGTGTTACAAAAGTACCCCTAATGCCGAATATGGTGGATAGGGACCATCAAACTGAACAACTTTTACAATGGGACCAACTTTGAAATCGCGAAAAAAATCTGATGTTTCATACAAGTATTAATTACGAATATATTAAAATGTATGAAACAGCTGACTTTTTTTTCGCGATTTCAGAGTTGATCCCATAGTAAAAGTTGTTCAGTTTGATGGTCCCTATCTACCATATTCGGCATTAGGGGTATTTTTGTAACATGTTGTATATAAAATCCTTTTAGCGGACGAAATCGCGGGCGGCTGCTTGTCTTTAAAAGTTGTTAATACTAATATAAATCCAAAATTCCCACCGATCTACTTGGACTCTTTTCATCTATAACACTCCATCAAAGAGTAACATTTCACACCTTCCGACCCCACGTCACAATAATTCATGCGTACCAATACGTCCCAGCCCCAGACGGGATAAACAGCCGTTTGTTAATGGCCGACTCTAAATTCATCTGAATTATTCATTACGGTCGCATTGGCCTGAGAATATGCTGCTGTACCTCTTGTTATAAAAAACTGGGGTCAACGAGGTCAGTGGAATCTGAAAAGATTTTGTGATTGAGTGGAAAATTTTAGGGTGTACCCAACAATGCATAAGTTTCATATCAAATGCGTTTAGGAGTCTAGGAGTTTATTTATTAATATTGTTTTTTTCGATGTTAGGTACTATACAATATAAATAAATAAATATTTGACAACATCACATACATTGCTCCGATTCCAAAGTAAGTAGCTAATGCACTTGTGTTATGGAAATCACAGACAACGGTGGTATCACAAACACCCAGACCTGGGGGTCTACCCAATGTCACATTTACAAATTTTCGCTATCGCTTCGCTTCGAAAAATGTATTGATTTGACGTTTTAAATTTCGATAGATAACGAAACACGAAACCTTATGTCAATCCCATACATGTTTCAAAAGCGAAGCGATAACGAAGATTTGCAAATGCTACTTTGACTAGACCCCCTGAGCTAATATAGAAAAGTTCGTTTTCTAAATTGACCCAACCGGGGATCGAACCTTGGACCTCAGAGATGGCGACACCTTGAAAACCGGTGTACAAAGCCACTCGACCACGGAGGTCGTCGAAATATCGAATATACCTACTACAAAAATTCCACCTACAAGATGATAATCAACTTAAAAATAAGAAATAAAAATATAATTAGTATTTACTTTTTATTTTACTTATTTATTTAAAAACAATTATGTAAGCATACAATTATAATAATGGATGAGGTGATGAGACTTTTTGAAAATATTGTTGGCAATAGTCGCCTCATAAAAGAGCCTTTCTATCTCAGAAGAAAAAAGTTGAAACGTTTTACATATTAACACAATGTTATAGAAAACTACAAAGGTAATCAAATAATATGTATCTATATGTCATATACCCGGCTGACAAGCGTCGTATAATAAATGGGTCCAAATGAGCCAGTTAAATCGCCCTTTGAACGGTTTATTAGTAACTGTGATGTAACGACTGACAAACCGACGTCCTACTATGAAAGTTGTTGTAAGCAGGGTTGCCACGAAACAGATAAACAATATAAAGTATTAAATTATATTTTGCTGCACTTTTACATGAATGAAACTATCAGAATTTGTAATATTCGTATTTCCTTGTGGCATTAGGCAATATCTTCAAAACATAACATAACATAACTTAAAGTCACTGAAGTTTAACTGAAAATATTCAAACTATGTAAATGCTTGTAGCGGTTATTGACAATCCTTATTAATATTATAAATGCGAAAGTCAGTTTGTTGGTTTGTTTGTTACGCCTTCACGACTTAACTACTGAACTGATCATCATGAAATTTTGCATACACGTTATCAGGGGTACAGAGAAGGAACTTTTCATCCCAAAAAAAAATTGAGCCAGAAGGATAACCGTCTTATAGATTGTGAATATTATAAAAAAGTATCTTAATCGCTTAAGTGAGAAAAGTTTTTTCTGGTATAAAGTAACAGTTAATTTTAATTGGCAGCCCTAGTGACCCATGGACGAAAACCAATTCAATCTTTACAGTTTTTCTGTGACAATGAGCTATAATAACTACATTAAAGTCATTTGAATAGCCAAGATTTGATTTATATAAGTAATGCTTCTCAAAATAATATGTATTAGTCATAAACTTTATGATGACGATACATCAAACCTTTTAGTATTTTACTTAATTTCAATTTTAGTGTCTATACTTTAAAGTAAAGTTTTACGAATAAACTGATTTATTGTCGAAAATATAATCACAAGTGCGACAAACTGACGACCTCCGTGGTCGAGTGGTTGCCAGTTTTCAAGGTGTCGCCATCTCTGAGGTCTATCAGCTTTGAAAGAAATAAGTTACGATATTTACAAACTTAGATTACCAAATACAATATACCAAGCTAGTAAAATATTTTGTTTTCAATACAATACATTTTTGTTCAAAACTTATATTAACAAAGCCATGTTGAATAGCTTTTCTTACGTATGAATAAGTTTAAGAAGGTTCACATATGTCACAGTTGAGTCTCAAAGATAGATAGACATGATTTTAATTAATTCTACTACATCAACACAATAGATACCGGGTATAAAAGACAGATGTTTATCTCCAGTTCGTCCGTGTCGTACGACGAATTCTTTCAAAGTGACGGCATATAAATTCAAAATTAATCTATAGCTAGACCAGTGACCCCTTTGAGAGCCCAATTTGAGTATATTCAGATAGTATAATGCTTTTAGGGTTCCGTACCAAAATGGTAAAAAGGAACCCTTATGGTGCGACTCAGTCTGTCTGTCGGTCAGCTGGATATCTTGACAATTACTAATGCTATCAACTTGAAATTTGAAATAGTTCGAGATGGCGATTGCCGGACTAATTTGCAAATAAGAGAGAAATAAAAATATTTATATTTTTCTTGCAACAGGGACTGAAAAGGGCTCTTAAAACTTCGAAGTGAGGCGCATAGTTTTCGTTTTTGATGAAAAACGTAAAAAAAATTACAGTTCCCCCCGCCCTTATCTTCGATGTTTATGTTTATTTTATGTGATAGAAGTTTATGTAAAGATTACAGGAAAAATAAAACGATGTCTCTAAATAGTAAACTTTTTCAGAATGATGATGGAAAGGACGGAACCCTTGGTGCGCGAGTCCGACTCGCTCTTGGCCGTTTTTTTTTTAATATTGAGTAGCGTGAGGCTTTCTGATGCAAAACAGTTGTAAACAATTGAAAAAGTTTGAACGTGAAGGCATGCTAGAGACGGTTCATTTCATTTGTTTTTAATGTTTTTGTAATGAGTTTAGTCTTAAATTAAGTTACTTATGTAACTGAAAATATGTAATTAGAAAAAAAAATAGTACTTAGTCAAAATTCATTTACTCACTACAAATAATATTTTTATTAATAAGATTTTCTAGTTATAGCATTTATATCCAAAAAAAATCATGGACTGACTACCTATATGTGGATTCTTTTAAAGTGAACCTGGAGGGAAAGTATTTAATCAAAATAAAGAAGAAGTTTTTGCATAACGGAGAGATTCCCCTATTTTTTAAAAGAACCAAAACGACATAAAAAAATTTTTACAAATACGCTTGCCGTAGACAGGAATCGAACCGACACTATGTCAAAAAATTGCACCCTGTATTTTCATGGTACACACGACAGCACGTCAGGTTATACAGTTAAACTGCGAAAACAATTTTTATTACGTAGGGCATAAAGGCGGTCTCAAGGTATATAGTCTGAAGTGCCGTCGTGTGTACCAAGCGATAGGATCAATAATCATATTTCTTAATAGTTTTATAAATATCCGTAAGTAAGAATTATTGAAAAACACAAAACTATTACAGCTTAATCAAATTATACCGTTATTTTCCGTTATTTTTTCATCGTTGATAATGTGTTGCGAAAAGCGGTCCATTTACATACACTACAATTCCCTCAAATTTGAAAAAAAAATTTTTAAAATAAATGCAACATTCCTCTTCATTTTTTCCGTTACCATTTCTCTCGATTAATCATGCCTTAAATCACAGAACGTTCACAGAAGCAGACAATAGGCTTTATCTGGACATTAGCGGTCGTTTGCCTTATCTCTGCTTTCTCACGTTTGGAATTTTATTTGTCATGCGTACACGCATGTGGGGTGAAAGTCATGTCCGCTGACCGAACACAAAGCTAAGGCAATGGGTAAGAAGGGTAAATCTAAACGATAGATTAAGGAATAGTGTAACAGATTTGTGTTATTAGTATTGGCATATTTTTTTTGTTTCGTCTAATGTTTTTGATATAAATTGAATTGTGTTATCACTTCAAATAAGTACTAAAACTATGTTATTTAATTAGAAAGAAATACCTACCGAAGAAAGCTTTTCAAAGTTACTTAATTTTATTTTAACTTTGCTTTTCTATGTATTAAAGGATTAATAATTGTAGACAAAAATAAAAAGTTACTAAGATAGATTATAATATGTAGTAGAATTGAGCGGGAAATATGAATAATTCTATTCTTTGACCCTACGCAGAGGTCCCATCTTCCAGCCTCATTTAAAGTGTGTGCACTTCATGGAGCATTCCTGTCGGCTTAGCACAGACAGACGGACATATCGACGGTAAATCACGGTGACTCCTCATAGGTCACATCTATCGGATAGACAAAATGAGGTGGGCCATTCTTCGCGGCGGACAGATAGAAAACTGGTGTATGTGAATATTTTACTCTGTCATAATTTCTTAAGAGCATAGTAACCCGGTTTATCCAGCCTGGTTATTCCAGTAGCAGTTAGCAGACGCTGGGCTGGATTGTTACTGGATTAATGTGCACCGGGCGTTAGATTGAAGTTTAATCGAAACAATGTTTGGAACGAATAGATTTTATTTTCATGTTCAATAAAATATTAATCAGTCAGTACACAACAACAGGCTTTCTGCACTCTGGCATAGTTATAGAAAAATCACATCACATAGTGTTAAACTTAAGTATTTCCACAGCAGATCTTGGATGACTACAACCATCATCTTTTCCGGTATATTCTTATGTGTGACTTTAAAAGCTCCATTACTATTTTTTATTATTCGTAACAAGCATGTAGTAGTAAACCTTGATGTTTATCTGTTTTGGATTAAAAATAAGTAAGTAGGTTTCAGAATAACCCCAATCACATCGTCAGCGCGCGCGCTCCGAAACGCTTACAATTATGACACTTGCTCATTTTTATCACGTTACGAGTTACGACTCGTAACTTACGAGCACCAACGAGCGCATCCCAGTTTGATTGATCGCAGTCGATGTGTCAGGTCTAATAGTGTTGCCAGTCAAAATTAGATACATGTCATTCTACTGCATCCGTTCCATAGAAAAATTACCACATTTTTTTGCATTATTGTCATTAATCTCACTTGATGCTTGACACATACATACATTTAATTAGTTACATAATAAACTACAGTTAAAGTAAACATTCAAATAAAAAATCAGGAAAACGGCGTTTACTTCTTGTTGGCTGAATTTCAGCAAGTATCAATTGGTGGATTCAGTATTATCAACGAAATACATATTTTCTAACAAATAGTTAAAATATTAACAAAATATTAAGGTAAAAAGAGAAGTAAAAAGAAACTTTAATAACTTATTCATCTGGCAACACCGGACGATTCTTAAGTCATTATGTGACAATGTGATAGATCCCCATAATATTTCGAGCGCCTTTGTTCGGTTTGATTGATATCACAATAATTCCAAAGGATCTAACTCGAGATGCGCCAGAGTTGACCTACGGGCCGACACCGATATATCTCTTAAACACATTACTTTGATATAACTATTTACTATTTGTCAGTTATTATTTCAAAATGTATTCAAAGTAATATAAGTTGATTATAGAACAATATCCTTTTTTGGAGAGATTGTAGTTGATTGATACCTACAATGGTTGTAATGCCTTTGAATGCAGATAGAATCTCATGAAAATCATTGATAGATTTGACTGAAATGCAGGCAATATGATTAAGGAAAAATTAATGCTGAATTAATGCTTCGTTTGAATGTTTCATGCAAATATTTCTGATTTTACTAAAAAATATTTAGACAAATTATAATGTGAATTATCAAATAAATTTTAATCATTTTACTGTATAAAACAAAACACCGGAGTTGTCCTACCTACAAATGTGCATATTTTAAGACTGCATTTTCATTCAAACAGTTTCTATGCAACTAGGTTCATTTCAGCCACTACATTGCACTATTTTCTAACTGGCTTAACATGGGAATCTTCTCGTACGCACGACAGCACGTCAGGTTATACAGTTAAACTGCGAAAACAGCTTTTATTACGTAGGGCATAAAGGCGGTCTCAAGGTCAACATGTATAGCCTGAGGTGCCGTTGTGTGTACATTGAAGTTCTTAAGACTTCACAAGACGTCACAAACTGACGACCACTGGTTTTTTTTTTCAATATTCATAAGATCATTATTCCGCTTTTACGGACCGTTGACAGATAAAGGGATGGAATTTTTACAGGGTTGACACCCAATCACTTTCATTTTCAGATATTAAAGTAAAATATGATTTTATGGAAATATTTTGAACATGGAATGATATGAGTATTATGAAATTATGATTTAAAAAGTATTAATAGGTAGTTAAAATTAATTCGACTAATATAAGGGCTAGAAAAATGTAGAGCCAACTATATGTTTCTAGCCACATTCAAATAAAGTCTCAAAGTGACGCAGTGTTTTCTCCAATCGCCTACCTATAATAATTCGTTCTTTAATTAAATGAAACAAAATAAAACCAGAAAAAAATGTATGCCTTTCTTTATTTTTACAAAACTTACAAAAGAAATATAAGATATAAAAGTAGCTTAATGGTCACGTTTTTATTTTATTAAACCACAAAAGTGCCAGCCCTGCCGCCACGACAGCCGTATCACCCGTCATCCGTAGAGGGTTAATTTTTTTAATTTCCCTTTCAATACGATCGAGTTTCGTTTTAATTCGGTTGTCTATGCATTGTCCGTTGCTGCATGCGTGTGAGCGATCGGGTTTCTAGTGCATATATAGTATGCATCACTTTGTTCTTTACAATCCTGTCTCGTATTATTGTCGTATTGTGAGAAATATCAGTTGACCTATGATTTTACTTTGTGTTGGGTATACATAATACTTGGGTATACATTTTTTTATTCATGTTATTCATGTTAAGGGTTTAATGTGACCGCCTTTATACCCTACGTAATAAAAGCTGTTTTCGCAGTTTAACTGTATAACCTGACGTGCTGTCGTGTGTACTTATAAAGCGTTTATTTATTTATTTCTTTTGTATTTGTCTAACACTCGTAGTCTCAAGTTAAAAT
This sequence comes from Catoptria pinella, assembly GCA_963556745.1. NCBI lineage: Eukaryota > Metazoa > Arthropoda > Insecta > Lepidoptera > Crambidae > Catoptria > Catoptria pinella. Next base: position 1,358,679 of record OY750762.1, read on the forward strand.
AATTTATTAGATATTAGGTATTTGATAAATTCATTACCACTGTTTACCAGCGTCGTAACCCCATCAATATTTCCGAAAGGTGTCAGATATCTAAATCTATAATGATGGATTTTCTGTTATGAAGAAGGACCTACACATCGATATCATACATCCGCAAAAGAACTTAATACTCCTATATTTTTTTAATAAAAGTCCATAATACCATCATTTTAATATATCATAGTAAAATAAAAACCAGTAAAGAGTGTTGTCTTATTCTGTATTTTATGCCAAGTTTAGTTTTCCGATTAATTTATGTATTTCTTAGTTCAGACAGTCATTGCGTTCAAAAGCCAATATTATTTATACTATAGCATAACATCTTCAGAAGTCTGTATGCAATTTCAACCTGATGTATGATATTTTACAAACAGACTATTATTTCACTCACGTCTAGTAACATGATACTATTGTTATTTAACTGCTGTATGTATTTATAGAACGCTCCCGCTTTCATAATACAAATACAACGGATTTTAATCAAATATTTATGGTTGGTAATAATATAACATAGGGGACTTCTTCATTTGTGGAAGTTTTACCGAGTATACTTTTATTTAATTCACCTTCTTAAAGCTTTTTTTTTTCTAACCCGAAAATATTCATTAAACTAAATTGAAAGAGAGATAGAGTACGATTATTTCCAAAAACAATTCATTTGCTTTTTAGACTATTATATTTTATATATAGTGATTCAAACAGCATGTGATAAACCAACAAAATTTTACGGAATCGCAAGCAATATCCTACGATAATCATGATGCAGGCCTTTAGTGCTTATTACAACTTTGTTGCATGCAACACTGCAACCAGCAGATGTGCATTATGTGCAACCGTCATAGAGTAGATGCACAAGTTGTAAACAAACGCCAAGATGTCGCGACATCGACACCGATCGCCGACACTCACGCGCAAGTTCTCACGACCTGCGCCCGCGCAGACGAAAACGTAAGCTCACGCGGCCAGTTGCTACGGAGCTTACCGGACAATTTATAATAGGTTAAATGCTGCTTGAACTACACTCCGTTTTGTTCAAGCAGCATTAAACACGTCTTAATTTTCGTCATTAGTTGTTGATAGTTTTTAAATAATTATGATTGCTTTTAACTGAAAGCGTTTATGTTAAATATTTAAAATTATACGTCATGATATTTTTTTTGTATTTAAAAAAAACTTTTAAGTTGACTAACTTAAAAAGAATTATCTAACTTGCATAACTGGTAGACAAACAACATCACTTATTTGTAGAGTCTCAGAAAATGTAGCAATATTTTTCTGTGATATATATCTATTGTCGGATAGGGTTGCCAATATTCTGCCATGATGATATCGCCTGTTATAATTTGAAATGTCGTAAGGGACAAACCCCTACTTTTCAGGAGATCCAAAAGAAAAAAAATGTGAGAAAAGCTGTCATAACTTTCTAATTTTTTATCCTATTAAGACGATTCCTAGAGACAAATTTCGTACAATTATTATATCTGTCTGATAGAATTAAGTAAACTTCGATAAACAACATAGTTTTGAAGATAGTGTCCCTTACACATTAGAATTTAGTATCAAATGTCCCTTACGATATTGAGATAAATTCCAGGTGTACCTTACGCCCTACGCCTAGAGACATCTTTTTGTCGTAATGAACAAAATAATCGTTTTTATTTGATAATTCCAGTTGTAAAGGTATTCATAATTATAGATTAATGATGTAAGTTGCAATATTGATCTAGGCTCCAATAGAATTCCGTATAAAAATGTTCTGATCTAGATACTTAAAGCTATCTTTTCACTATTACTACTCATATAAACGATGTATAATGGCCATAGGAATGTCATGCTGTCAGTAGTCTGTTGTTTTATGATTATACTGAGAGCAATGCTCCTATATAATTATAAAATCGCACTATATAATAGTACTAGCGGCCCACCCCGGCTTCGAACGGGTACAATGTAGTTACTAATGTGGTGAGTGTGAAGTTATTAGACTATACTACAGGATATCTTATACAACATGTTACAAAAATACCCCTAATGCCGAATATGGTATATAAAGACAATCAAACTGAACAACTTTTACTATGGGACCAACTCTCAAATCGCGAAAAAACAAATCAGCTGTTTCATACATTTTGATATTTTCGATTTTAATTTTTGTATGAAACAGCTGATTTTTTTTCGCGATTTCAGAGTTGGTCCCATAGTAAAACTTGTTCAGTTTGATGGTCCCTATATACCATATTCGGCATTAGAGGTATTTTTGTAACACGTTGTATATAGAGTGGCCACATAATTAAGGATTCCAGTCGATTTTCATACAAACGAAATAACTTTTAAGCTTTGCATCTCCGCCAGGGATTGACCGAGCGGTGATCTAGTGATGGCCATCCAGGAAGTAAATGGAGGAGATCCAGATTTCTATACACACCCAAGTGATCTGACCAGCATTTTAAGAGTATGTAAGGATATGTTTCAAAAAACCGCGAATATAGCTTAAAATGTGTGAAAATATTGCAACTGAAAATTCTTATGCTTACATTATCTTAGAATGCTGACCAGATCAGTTGGGTGTGTATTGCGATCTGAATCTTCTCCATTCACTCCCTGGATGGCCATCATCAGATCACAGCTAGTTCAATCCCTAGCGGAAAACCAAGACTTCAAAATCATCTCCTTTGTATGAAAATCGACTTGTGTCCTTAATTATGTGGCCACCACTATATGTATATGTATATACAACGTACACAACTTACGCAAGGGGTGTTATAAGTTTGACCTGTGTGTGTCTGTCTGTCCGTGGCAACCTAGCTCCCAAACTTATGGACCGACTTTGATGCGGTTTTTTATGCATAGTTTAAAAGATCTAAGTGTACAGACGGCGGGACTCCTAAATCATTGATCCGATTATGATTAAACTTTGGTGAGTTGTTCTGCTAACGACCGAGAAGGTCCCTGGCTATAAAAATCGGAGCATTGCAATACGCATGCCGGGTGCAGCTAGTTCTAAATAAAAGTATGTTGTGCATTATCAGGATTATCAATCTCGATCATCCAACACTTCTCTATATACCTACCACATTTCTTGTCATGTTATCCGGTTGCAAAATAAAAAGTCTATTCGGCGAGCTGACTCTCGAGCAGGCGACATTAGAGCTGGTCAATCTGGCATAGGAGAAACAATCACTGCGCAGATCTACACCAGTCGCTCTTAAACTTTGTCCCTGTGCTTTATTAATTGTCATAGCATAGACGCCTTGACCGGGTATTGTATTCTTTTAAAATTAATCTGACAATCAGATGGAATAATTTTGCACCTTATTACAAAGGAATAAAGAAAAAATGTAAGCACTGCTAATATAACGCCATAGGTACTATTCAATGAAATTAATTCTACCTACTCTCAGGGGAAATGACCAAAGAGAATATAATACTACGTTAAGATGACAAATGATATTTATTTTTCTTAATTAATCAATGAAATACACTAAGAAGTTTCAATTCCGACGTCGAAGTTAATCACCCCAAAAGTAGCTTTCTACCACTTTTGAATCCTGTTAGAAGATAAATATAAAAAAAATACGAAACAGGTGTTTAATTAATTTTGTGAAAGAATGTCTATGCCAAATTTCAAGTCAATCGAGCCAAGGAATCGCGTTCTCCCATACAAACTTTGCCACCCTGTTTCACCCCTTTAGGGGTTGAATTTCACAAAATCCCGTCTTAGTAATCAAAGCTTTTTTGATTAAGGTTTTTTGGTATGTAAGTATCGTTCGTTTCCCAATCAGTGATATAGTTAAGAGATCAATATATTTTTACGAGACTTACCACGTAAGTTTTTTTAAGTCGTTGGTAGAACTACTGTTATATCGAAGCAATTTTATAAAATGTTGTTACTTACTACAACTTTTATTTTAAATTTTATATTTATACTGTGAACAATGTTGTTCAAATATTGTCGTATCGGACAAAAATAAAAAAAAACTGCTACTTACGATATTTTTATATCAAATATTAATTTATTTTGTTGGTCACAATGTCAGGCGTAATGAGCATAATGTTATTTGTTGCTACTTACGACACTATTCATTCAAAACTTTTAAAAATACTTTAATAGACTTAATTGTGTAAAGGCATATTTTTTATGTAAGTGTGTTACAACGTCTTAATTTTATAGGAAAAAAGACATACGACGTTAAAAAGTCTAAAAGTCCTAAAACTTTACCTATACGACGTATGAATTGACCAACCTTGACACTTACTACAAAGTGAAATACCCTTTATCTCCTTTATTAAAAGAGATATAATTGTTTTAAATACACAGAAAGATGCGCCAAAAAATTCTGAATCGAACGTTGTATGTAATGTACTTACGACAAAATGTCCCTTACGACATTTCAAATTATAACAGGCGATATTGTTATCTATTTTTTAATAACATTTTTTATAATCTCTTTCTGTGGTCTGGTAGTGGCTGAATAACATGGCATCCTAAAATGCTTAGATATTTCATATTATTATAACACAGACCATCAAACTGAACAACTTTTACTATGGGACCAACTCTGCAAAAATTAAAAATTAAAATCGAAAATATCAAAATGTATGAAACAGCTGATTTTTTTTTCGCGATTTCAGAGTTGGCCCCATAGTAAAAGTTGTTCAGTTTGATGGTCCCTATATACCATATTCGACGTTAGGGGTACTTTTGTAACACCTTGTATAATATTCATAACGACATATTAAATCCATCTGTAATGCATGCAGACGGCGCCATCTAGTAAGTCATACTCGAACTACTGTCATGTCCGCTTTGCTCGCTTGTCAACACTGCGAGAGTGAAACAGCAATAGAGATAGAAACATAGTAAGCTGTGTTGACCGTATTAACGAGCGGAAAAGGGACGGAGATACCGTCGCGTGACCGGTTAGCATTGCAAGGTCGTTTCACGGGGTGACTGACACCGTTCAGCAACAATTTCTTTCTTAAATACAACCTTTAACTTATGAAAAATAGAGTCGATTTTCCTTTAGCCAAGTCTATCATTGAATTTGCACAAATGAAATGCGTTTGCGCACTTCGCGTGCCAAATGCCAATGTTTTTGCTAGGTAGAGACTATTGATTTTTTAATTGACGAATTAAACAGTAATTGCCGTTGATATGCTGTGGGATACATAACTGGCAAAAAGCGTGCAAGATTTTTGTTGAGGCTGTGGAGAATTTGTTAATTTAAGACAATATTTCACGCGCATCCGGCTTGAAGGACCAATTTGAAAACTTGCATAATTTTAAGCAAGGTCGCTTACTGATCTTGAATCACGAATCATTGACTTCTAAGGTGGCAATGAGTCAGTCAGAGCTACTAAAGATGAACCGCGACCGCGAAACATGTTTTAATTCTTAATTAATTAAACGCTAAAAAATATTTTTTTTCTTTAGGTATTTATTTCAAATAAAGTGTCATGGAATGGTTGCATTCGCACGGTGCGCGCGCGCAGTTCACACGCGGTCAATTTCAAATTCAATTACAGGAGATCGTGACGGCAATGGGGTGATCGGAATCTGATTAGGAAATTCCGTTAAAATCCCATATAGATACTGACAAGCAAGGCTTAGCTTCGAATTGAAGAAAAGAAAGACTATATAAGGTTTTTTTTCTATTTTAAACTAGATACGCTAATAAAATTCTAAACGATAAAACCAAAACCGTTACGTTGTCATTTCGGTTATATTTACTTAAAAATCTTTGATTTAGCTTAAGAATTTCCATTTAAATTGTCCAATATTGGCATCATAGGCTCCCTAGGCATAGTTTTCAACAATTTTAACAAAAGCGAGTATTTTTTTGAAACCAAAACTGAAACGGTACCTATCGATTTAGTATTGGTTTTATAGTTAAAAATTAGCGCGATTGGGCCCCTGGAATTAGTAATACTAAATTGAAAAGTACAACAAGAAATCTATTCTTGCTTTTGATTAAATTTTACAATCGGTAGTTAAATCAGAAAAACTGCAATAAATTCTTGAAACAAAATTTTAAATAATTGCATCTACGATTGTTACGACTACTCAAAACTCATAAAAGGAAGATACTAAACTTTTGGAAATAAAATCCATTTTATTGCTCAATAAAAAGACACAAACTATAATACTAAGCAACGCCATCTAGCGACAGCTGTTCGAACGACTTTATTGCATCGGGGACAATCGGGGACCACCCGCGCACGCGCAGTTATAGCATTAAAGCACGGTAAGCATGTGCTTTGAAGCTCTGCCTGCACTGATGCACTTTTTTACCACGTGCCGTGCATGCCATAGAATAAAAATAGCTAAAAAATTATGATTCTTAATAGAATTTAACATTTAAAAATTTGCTATAGGTTCATAAAGATTATTTACTGCTTAGTTATAAAGCGTTATTTCCGATTAAGGTGAATAAAATATTTTTAATCCAACAACATCTCGTATGTACGAGCGAGTATATTCTTTCTTATTATAGTTACTATGCTTACTATGAGTTTTTGTTGGTGGGCGCCAATATAAATAAATGATAAGTATTAATATTAGGGTATAGTATAAAATAACTTACCTTAGCGTAATCAACAGGTGAAGCATTCACTGGGCAAGTGAACAACCCCTCGCTGTAACAAGAAGAAGAAAGGAATTTAGTCAAAAGACCTCAGTTTTTGTACAGAAAATTAGTAGAACTAGAAGGACTTTTTGTCCATTTAGTCCAATTAATTTTGTACAGAAATTAGTAGAACTAGTTATTTTTTTTTCCGTTGAATTAACGTTTTGTTAACGTTAAAAATAAATTATTAAATCTAAATATTATTATTTTAAAAGTTAATACTTTAATGCCTATACACAATGAGATTGCGAGTTTTTCTTAGTTTACAAACCACAAACAAAATTACTATAAGTCAGCGTCTCTACCACTACTGACTAAACGAAAGAAATAAATACCATCATCATCACATTACCACTTACTTAACAAACTCATCACGAGGATCCATAACTAAACTAATACAGGATATAAATTAGGTAACACCACATGCCTTCATAATTCATATTAATTTATTTGCTTACCATTCATTATATCTACGCTCCGTCGGCTTATTCATACAAATGTACTGGCGAGTGTAGAAGTGTAAGTATCATTCAATCATACAGTTAATAATATTTTTAAACAATCTGTAACCTAATAGTGAACCCTGTGGCACACTCAAAGATCTAAGGTTGGTCAATGGAAAGTCCGCTTACCACCAACCATGCACCACCATCCTAACTGCCACCAAAATCTGCCACGCAGTAACGATGTAAATACTGTTGTGTTCCGGTAAATACAAAATAGTAATTTCATAATAATATTACATAATAATTACATGAGGAGCTCGGTGGCGCAGTGGTTTAGCACCTGGCCCTAAGGCTGCGGAGGTTAAGCAACTTTCACTAGGGACGGTCATGGGATGGGTGACCAAAAATTTATTTCCTCCGTCCTTCGGAAGGCACGTTAAGCCGTTGGTGCCGGCTGCATTTGCAGTCGTCAACACCCACCAATCCGCATTGGGCCCGGTGGGTTATGGCCCATCCTCCTTATCCACTCATAAGGAAGGCCTTGCACCAGCAGTGGAGACATTAAAAATGGCTGGTGTCGATTACATAATAATAATGCACAATAATTAGAGTACCAATTTTGCCGAGTGCCGAGTATTACTCGGTTTTGAGTTAAGCAAACCGAGTACTCGGTCAAGTTACTCGGTTCAGTTAATATCGTTAAAAAACAAGAAATCTCGGTAAAACATGGTCGCGGAGTATCACCGTCGGCTACATGTAGGTAAAAAAAAAAAAAAAAAAAAAAAAAAATGCTTTATTCAAATAAACTTAGTAATTAAGCGCTTTTGAATCGTCTATATTTTTCTACCACCCGTTCCAGACTTTTTTAACTGACAAGAAGAACAGGCGCAAGAAACTTATCAGCTTTAACAAAAATAAGTAACGATATTTACAAACTTAAATATATCGTTACAATACATATAACAGGTTTTTAACAACAAAGTACTTACTAGCAAGTTATTGTGTTACATCATATCCACGCATTTTGGTCTTTCAAATAATCATCTACTTTGTAATAACCTTTACCCATGAGCGTCTTTTTGACATGATTTTTAAATTCATGCAAAGGTAGATCAATTACTTGTTGTGGAACTTTATTAAACAAGGTTATGCGTTTCCCCATAAATGAACCTCTAGTTTTTGCAAGCCTAAATCTTGGAACGGCAAGTTTATCTTTATTCCTTGTATTAATATGGTGATTATCGCTGTTCTTAGCAAATGAAACATAGTGTTTCCTTACATATACTAAATTTTCATATATGTATTGGCCAGCCAAAGTTAGTATATTTATTTCTTTAAACAATTCTCTCAGGGAATCTCTCCGCCGAAGATTATATATGGCACGAACAGCTCTTTTTTGAAGTATAAAAATATTTTGAATATTGGCAGCCGAGCCCCACAATAGTAGCCCATAAGACATTACACTGTGAAAATAACTAAAATATACCAACCTTGCCGTTTCAATATCAGTTAAAAGCCTTATTTTCTTAACAGCGAAGGCCGCAGAACTAAGTCTACTTGACAAGGCTTCAATATGAGGGTCCCATTGCAGTCGTGAATCTAGTGTAATACCTAGAAATTTTGTACTCTCCGTTAACTCAACTTCAACGTCATTCAGATTAATATTAAATTCGACGTGCTCAACATTCGGTAATGAAAATTTAACACATTTAGTCTTTTTGGGGTTGAGTGCTAAATTATTACTATTAAACCAGTATGAAACTTTAGAGAGAGCGCTATTTACTTCGTCAGAACAGTTTTTACCTCTGTTGACTTTGAAAACTAAAGAAGTATCATCCGCAAATAGCACTGTCTCACATAAATTATTCGCGTAGTTAGGGAGGTCATTTATATAAACTAAAAAGAGCAAAGGGCCCAATATTGATCCCTGTGGCACGCCCATATTGATGGGGGCTCCAGTAGATTCAGTTCTATTAATCACTACTTTCTGGGTTCTATTGTACAAATAAGATTTCATAAGGCTAACTGATTTAGCAGAGACACCATAATGTTCTAGCTTCTTTAATAGTGTTTGGTGATCAACGCAATCGAATGCCTTAGAAAGGTCACAAAAAATACCAATCACATCTTGCTTTCCCTCCCAAGCATCAAGGATATGTTTGAGAAGAGAAATTCCAGCATCAGTAGTACTTTTACCTTTGGAAAATCCAAACTGATTTTTATGGAGTATATTATTTGATGTGAAGTAATTTAATAATTGAAAATATATAATTTTTTCAAATATTTTACTAAGTGCTGGCAGTATAGATATTGGCCTAAAGTTAGCTGGGTCAGTTTTATTACCAGATTTAAAAAGAGGAATCAATTTACTATTTTTCATTAAGTCAGGGAATACCCCTTCATCAATACATTTGTTAAAAATGAAAGCCAAGTAAGGGGCTAGTATATCAGTTATTGATTTAATGATGCTTGTTGATATGCCCCAGAGATCTTCTGTTTTTTTGACGTTAATTGATTTGAATGCTTTAATTATATCTTCACTACTTATATATTTAAAAGAGAAGGTTTCCTTGCATTTATCAACACCTGACTCTAAAAGCGAGACAGCGATGTTGGAACAAGCACTAAGAGTACTGGTAGTTTCTATTGGTATACGAGCAAAAAAATGTTCAAAGACTCCAGCGACCTCATCGTCAGATTTAAAAGTTTGATCACCAATTTTTAAACAGAAGGAATTTATACTGGATTTTGTTTTGCCTGTTTCTTTGTTAATAATATTCCAAGTAGCCTTAATTTTATTGTCAGCTGATTTAATCTGATTCGAGAAATACTTGGACTTTGCTAGGATACAAACTTCCTTGAATGTTTGTGAATACTTCTTGACAAATTTAATGAAGTTTGAATCACAGGAAGTGGCTTTTTCTGCATAAAGATCGTATAGCTTCCTTCTGCTTATATATATACCGGGTGTGGCCCAGTCACTAAATTTTCTATTATCGTTACATTTGATCACTTTTTGTTTAAAAGTTTGACTAAATTCATCTTGGACTATACTAAATAAGTGATTATATAAGTTATTAGCCTCAAAATTTGGCTCTGGTAAAGTTTCAATTTTACTTGTGACATTAGTTCTGAATTTTTTAATACAGTGTTTCCTTATTGGCCTACACATTATTTCCCGTTTAGGCAGAACATGATGGTGCTCAATAGATGCCAACTGTCCACTGTGGTCGGATTTAATGCAATTTAAAATCGATTTTTCAAGTACATTACAATTGGAGAAAATATTATCTAAGCAGGTTGCCGAAGTGGGTGTGATTCGTGTTGGTTCATTAAAAGTATGTAGCAAATTAAAAGATTTAAATAGGTTTATGAACCTACTCGAGAGCTGTGACAATTTAGGATCTAAAATGTCGACGTTAAAATCCCCACAAATCGCGACTCTTTTATTCTTCCTGCATGTTACTTTTAGGACTTCCTCCATAGTGGACTCAAACTCAGAGTAATTCGAATTGGGGGGTCTATAAGCACATACTATAATTATTTGATCAAGTTCCACACAAGACAACTCGATGGTTCGTTCAATTGAGAGGGAAACTACATCTTTGCGCTCTTTATATTGTAATCTATTGTGTAGAATAATAAGTGAACCCCCTCTTATAGCGAATTTCCTACTAAGCGAGCTAACAACTCTATAATTATCCAAACTTAAAATTAGTTCGTGCTTTTTCAACCAATGCTCAGTAACACATAACACATCAATATCTTCAGAATTCAAAAATAAGCTTATTTCTAAATCTTTGCCAGAAAAGCCTTGCATATTTTGGTGTACAATTCTTAGACAGTTTGGCTTTTCTGTTGTCGGCTCAACGCTAGAGGACGCCTCTATTGTCTCAAGTCGTAATTTAAATGTAGTAAATTATTACTAGCATCATGTAATATAATATTATTATTTGGAACAGATTCCAAAGTTGAATTACACATGTCAAAATTTAACTGCTCAATAGAAGCAGATGTTTTCCTAGCCAGATTATTGGCTAGTTGTTTTAAATAAAAAGATAGCGATACTGCTATTTGTCTCCTAAGAGAAGAAGGCAGATAATATTTATCTTTTGTCAAATAAAAATTATTCAATAATTTATTAATGTCAATTAGGTGCAACTGTTGGCTATTATGAAACGCCACTGTATCTAAAGATAAATTTAAGTTATATCTTAAGTTATTTTCCACCTGTGACAGACTGTTACTGTAGGGGAATGTAAACAATATCACTTTCCTAACATTCATAGAACAAAGGGAATTACAATATGTCATCAATTGGTTTTTGGTAACATTACCCCTATTTCCAATTAGAATTATCAAATTGGTGTTGGCACTGTATGATTTTTTTACAATTATTTTCATTATGTCATCTATAGTTGACCCAGGCATGCAATAATTAATAATGTTTCCTCCTAAGTGATTTTGAATCATTTGGCCCAAGTTCTTTCCAATTTCATCACAATACATGGGTCAATTTCAACAAGTGGTGTTTTTTCTTTCATTTCGGTTGAATTTTTTATTATAAAGTTTTTTTAAATTCTAACCGTGGTTTATTGTATTTCTTTATACTCTAAATGCACATATTTAACACCATCAAAATATCTTTACAGACTTATGAGATATACGTGTTTAAAAATGTGATGTCACCGAAATGAAACGGTCGTTAACCGAAATGAAATAACTAGTCACCGAAATGAATGAACTTATACACCGAAATTAAAATCCACCGAAGCAGCATATACTGGTGTACCGCAATACTTATACAGGTTATTTGTTAATCCCCTTATAATCCCGTATATGATAGATAGCATTATTATGCATGCATACGACCTCATGGGTGAGTAAGACGTGAGTAAGGTAACTGGTCCGGTAACAACATCTTTATCTGACCCTACCCTACTGTCAACTTCACCTGCACGCACTGGTGGTTCGTACGAATAGCTTGCGGCAATAACCTTCCAGTCGTCGTCATGTTGCTGCTGAATAACAGACGAGGCTCTGACAACCGAGCAATGGCAGTACACCATAGCCATACACCCAGCCGTGAAACCAATTGGAAGAGGCTTCAGTGACCTTTAGAATCTAAATCACTCCTTAAATATTTACCTGGTGCAGAAGGCAAAAGAAAATCACTGCACTATTACTTATCCCAAGAAAATTATCATGAAATCACAATCAAAGATCTTAAGATGGCTATGCAAATCCGCTTAGCAACCGGCGCCGTACTGCGTCCGGGGCATCGGTGGAAAATTGGATACCGGCCATGACGTTGTGAGAGATCAGGTAACGCATGGAATAAAATACTACTTGTATCTTAATTAAGCTGCGGCAAGTCCAGAGGATAGCTACTTGAAATGTACTTGGCTCACTACAGCCCGGGAAAAATAAAGATCTTGGAAAAATAAATAACCAGATGTGAACTGAACATCTGCGGGCTTAGTGAAACTCATTGGAATGGAATGGTTATTTACCCACCGAGACACACGCCATCAACTTTTCTGGCAATGACAACATGACCCGAAATGGAGTTGCCGTCCTTCTTCCAAAACTCATAAGAAACACACATAACCAATCAGCAATCGAGTACTGAGCATCAAGCTCAAAGCGGCGCCAGCACTGCAACGGAGGCTGACCTGGAGAGTTTTTATGCCGAACTGGAGAGCGCCATGAGCAAGGTCTGTTTTTTTCCTGTTTATTCTGCTTCATGGCGATCTGTGTATTCACAATAAGACATTTCTTTGGCTGATCCTAGATCTGGATTTTACACATCTAAGAGAGCCAAATCTAGTTGTAAGATATCTTTACAGCTAACACTCTTTTTGGCTATAAGATCTTTTAAATAAAGTCGAAATGTCATGTCGTTTCAAACGGGCATGTTGTACACCTTTCTCTCCACTTAGGGTCTTAGCCAGTTCGTTCGCATGGGTAACAACCCTGTCTTGGTCTTTCTTTTTAGTGTACTGGGCTATTTCTTGCCGAACTGTGTTTATTTTAAGGTCTAAGTATGTATACTTGTTGCTAATGCACTGAGGGGATAAAGAGCATTGTCCGTAGTGCTTTGCTTTGAAATCTTTCTAGGATGTCTGTATTAGCATGGTCTCTAACAGATAAATGTCTGTGTAAATATTTATTTTTGTGTTTTATTTCCTGTATGATGTTGTTTTGTGTTTATAATCTCTATGTCTTAAGTATTTGTTTTTTTTTCTTCTATTCTATAATTTATCATCACGTACATGTCTGTTTCTATCACTCCTTGACCCTGTCATAATACCAGTGCTTTTGGGTCATTCTAAACATCACAAGAATGACCCAGAAGTTAATTTTGCTGAGACAGGGCCAATTAGCAGCACACTTCAATGCTTAAGATTGGGGCTGACTTCCACCGACTATAGTGCGATAAAAGAGGTGAACGCCTGATGCAATTTGCAGCCGACAAACAGCCAGTTCCAGAATCACCCTAGAAGACTTTATACCTGACGACAAGTATCTTAACCAAATTGACTTAATTCTAATTGGATCTCGATAGCGGATATCAGTCATAAATGTTCTCACTCTACTTGCGGCTGATTGCGGGTCAGACCACCAAATTCTTATCTCCAAAGTACGGCTAAAACTGAGAGCAGACAGAAAGATAGAGAAATAAAAGAATCTAAATAGAGAATAACTCAAAGTTTATAGCAATACTCGAACAGAATTGGAGTCTATGGCTGTCCATAGACTCCAACTCTGTATGCAGAAATGAATATGGAGAACACAGATCAACTTTGGGGCCAAGCCAAAATTATGGTAAGGAACAGTCAAAAAGTCTGAACCACTCGCGGATACCATCAAACGGCAACACTAGATGAGCGACACTACTTTAGCGCTGATTGAGGATAGACAGATAATGAAGAGTTTAGGAGCCGTTTGAGAACTAAACTGTTTAGTCTATCGGTCTGTCGTGTCTAGTCTAGGCACATCCCAACCAGCATGCAGACATGATCGTAACACACATCTTCAAACATTTGAAGAACGGAAAAGCCACAGCCACAGGTAGCAACGACACGACGTATCCCGGCGAGGCGGTGCATCTATCGAACGAGTCACGGTGCATGGTTAGGTCAAGCCAAGTGGTAAATTGCCAATGAGATGGACCAAGTCAGAGCAGCCGTGGATGACCACTTGCACGTATGCATAAAGAAGGCAGCCACTATCGAAGAATGCCGATGAATAGTAATGCAGGTCACTTCCACTTCCGCTGAAGGATTATGACGACCACGACCACCCTGCCAAGTTTACTGACTAAAAAGAGAAGATATGACCACGTAAAATTATTATAAAGTCTGTAAACCATCGTATATCTGAGAAATTACGCGTTTTTATTTGTAGTTATGGAAAACGGCAATGCAACCCTAGACGCAGATGGACTATATTCCATAACTTAAATGGTCAAAACCACTACACTATGTCGGTCTAGGCAGGTTGTCACTGGCCAGTTTTTCATAAAAAGAAACATATAATTCCCTTTCAATCAAGTAGTGGTTACAATAATAAAAGGTCGAAGTTAATATCGCATAAAGAACATGCCTTAGAAACACATTAAAAAATACACTTAAGATTTTGAAATATCACCTGCTGGCCTGGATTTTCACCGAAATGAAATAATAATAAGCCGAAATGATAAAACAATCCACTGACATGAAACAATTATGCACCGAAATTCTCATCACTCACCGAAATGATTTTTTTTATCATTTCGGTTAGTTTTTTATCATTTCGGTTGACAGTTTAGGCCACCGAATCAACCGAAATGAAGACACCGAAATTAAAAACAAGAACAAAATTTGGAATTAAAAGAAAACTATTTAATATAGAGTGTTATGAATACTACTCAAATAAACGTAGTAGAAATAGCGTACTTACGAACAATCAATTAAATATACTAGCTCTTTGGAAGACGAGTCATACCCATAAACGGAAATGAAAACAAAGTTGTCCCATGACCACCGAACAGCAATACTTATTTTTTTGGTGGGAACCGCAGGCCAGCTGCGCACTTTCTGCCACAACAAGCACTTAGGCGGCACTGGTACGCAAGTTTTAAGCGTATGAGGGGGGAGCTAGAGTTATTCTATGCAAAAATATGCCTTATAAACTTTAGGTTACCGAAATGAATAGACTTTCTGGGACACATGCGTTTACTCATACCAGTTACTAAACTGGGTAGATATAATTATAAAATTACTTTGTGATAATACCCTCACTATTCAAGATTAAAATAAAAGTAACCACACATCAAAATAATCAATAGTTTTTGTTGTACGAGGGAAATTACACTGGAAAAAGTGTTCTGGACAGCTACCGAAATGATAAAATTGGGGCTTAACTATTATTTTTTCCTAACTAACTGCAATCCAAATAAAACAATATTTATTGCATCTTATAGGCAACGACCTCTTCTACATAGAAAAAAATATTAGAACTGTAAAGCAACGTTTTACACTACCGATTTCATCCGTGCCGCGTAAATTTTTCAAATGGGAAATCCACCCACATCTTTCATACATGACCTATTATTAGTGCTTAATATACGAGTACTATTGTAAATATTAGAAACTTCAGGCTTACCCACCGCATAAGTTGTTAAACACTCTGGGGTAGACTGGGTAGAAGCATGTACTTTAGTATGTTATAAAATGTCATATCATTAATCATTTTAAAATACATTATAACATTTTCCAGTGAGCTAACCTAATTCTTATTCAAGTTTCAAATGTCTACCTAATAATTTGTTTGAGATTCCAGTTATTCCGTGTCGGTGACAGATGTCATGTGTGCGTTGCTCGAACTAACGTAGTACTAAGCTTGACTTCTGTCCTCTCTCTTTTTGTGATTGTACTGACACATTGATGACAATATAAATAGATAATAAAGTCTCTTCTTCTCCTTTCCTCCCTTTTCTTCTATTTTAATTTAACCGAGTACTCGACATTGAAACCTCACACTTTAGCACAGAATAGATATGACTTTAGTCTACATCTGTACAGTTACATAGACAATTATTACTGCAGACAGTAACCGGAACGTTCGGACAGGCAGTCACCGTCCGGTTCACAGTCACAATCTCGGAATATCAAACATCTTTTGTCACATTGTATCTCGGAATGCTAGTACCAATCATACAAGTTAAGAAATGTGAAATAAAAGTCACAATCATAAAGTTAATATACCTTAGCGGAAACCTCTATGGTCACAATGGCACATTACTTACACATGTTTGTATAAGCTTGTGTAACGAGGTTGTCAAATGAGATTTTTACTGGACCAATAGTACTAATTCCTATTCTCAGAATCATAAACTAAAATATCCGTGTCCGTGTCCAAAAATCGGTATGATATAGTTAAAAATAATCATAATAATAAGAAGAATATTAATAAGTAAAAACTACTGAACTGATATCAAAGTAAAAAAAATTAAACTATCTGAAAGAAATATCGTTGTGAAAAAAGAAGAAATATATGTAGCTTACTCCCGCAAAAATATATGCAGGATGCACCGCCCGCCCGCCCACAAAAAAATGCACATGCACACCACAAAAATATCAGTGCACAATACTTGCATTTAGCATGACAGCGACACACCTTGCACCTTCACCAATTAGACTACTCTACACGTGTTTCGCCCCAACCCGGAGCATCCTCAGGAGTTAGATCGTGCGTGAACCAACATCGGTTCACGCACGATCTTCTTTTTTCACAATGGTTTGGGACTTCCGCCAAGTAATGCCTGATTCAATCAGGCTGATTCATCATTGACGACCTCCGTGGTCGAGTGGCTTTGTACACCGGTTTTCAAGGTGTCGCCATCTCTGAGGTCCCGGGTTCGATCCCCGGTTGGGTCAATTTAGAAATCGAACTTTTCTATATTGGCTCAGGTCTGGGTGTTTGTGATACCACCGTTGTCTCTGATTTTCATAACACAAGTGCTTTAGCTACTTACTTTGGAATCGGAGCAATGTATGTGATGTTGTCAAATATTTAATATTTATTATTTATTTAATCAAATAATTAGAAATATCGTTGAAGTCTTTTGTATGGAGCAAAATTAAGTGTATGTTTCACAAAGTTGATAATTTTATTCAACAGTTAATATTTATGTATTGATTCATATTGACATAATAATATAATTTTTGATGTTTAATGACTACGACCAATGTAAATGGCATTTATTTAACTCATTTTAAAGATTTAACAGCCGCGGCCGGCAGTCGAATAAGAACCTTGTAGATCGATTTATGCTAAAAAATAAATACAATTTTACATCGTCGGGGCTTGATCCCGGAACCATTCGATTCATATGCATACAACGAGACAATCAAACTTAGATGATATCTAATAATTATGAAGAAATTTACATATCGCACAACACAGGTAAGCAGTTTTGTTTTTATTAACTAATAAAATATCGTGCCGCACGTATTCCTGAACAGATACAGTCAGTCATGTATAGAAAGCCAATAAGATTTCACTTGCCAATCTATTATTTTTTTAAATAAATACATGATCAATGTTAGCCCCAAAGCGCTAACATCTAGATTTCAAATTACCATACATGATTATTGACAATTATTTAAACGCCTTGTGTTATCGAATGTACTATCACATAACATTTTATTTTCATCCTTCTATCTGTTTTGACAAAGCACAGTTTGGATTGGAAAAAATGCTTAATCTGTATGGCGTGATAGCAAAGAGTTTTTCATCAACAGTTTCAGTAATTAGTCTCGTTACTTTGCGCAGTAAGATTCGCGATTCAATGCGCGTACGCATGACGCGTGTCCTCATTGGTCCAGATGTTTCCGGACGAGCGTTTTGTTTAATAATCGATATTATCGATCCAATGGATCGTGAACGGAAAGATTTATCGGTTATCGGGATATAATCTGCGGCGGTTTTTAATGTAATAATAACGTATTATAAAATGCTTATTAGCCGTTAATTTGTTGTAATGGAGATAATGTTACTACATGGTAATGAGACCGCAAAATATGCAAAAAAATATGTTTAGAAACATAACAACGATATGTGATAAGATGTAAGATGTTCTCCTGTGTGATAAGATGCTCTCGGGAGACGCATCGTAAGCTATCATATATCCTGTATATGATAAAAATAAACATGTAACTATCTATAGAAACTAACATTTTGTGTTAGGTCACAAAAGTTAACATAACTTTTTCAACATTTTAACTTCAGTTTTCATATTTTTTGAAAAGGTTCCCTTCGACTGAACGTTTTAATTTTAAAAGTTTTCTCTCTCCATCTTTTTGATAGATATATTTTTGAAATTATTCACTTATCTAAAAAAATCACTAGTTTTAAAATGTATTCTGTGATCGTTAATTCACGTTACATTGAACTGGTGATTGAATCGTCATATTCAGTGAAACCAACCTTTTTCTCTAGTGAAAAACTGTCTTTCTGTCAGCTTATGCGAACACCATTATTTATAGCGTCGTGATGAACGGTCATTAACTTACGAACGACGTCAACATGAGCTGTCTTTTTTCACCACTATCGCATGTTATATAACTCATTCACAATGTTAAAATCATCTTTAGTTTGTTCCTCAATAACCATATTAGTAGATTGATAAAGATTGAACATAAATTGTATGCTTAGTGTAGCGTGACTGTGAAAACAGCGATCTGTCATTTAGTAATGTGTTGATTCCTCATGATCGAGCGATTATGCGTGGAAAACAATCGGCAAATAAAATTAATGATCTGAATTCTGAAACCTAAAACTTCTTCCTTGATTTTAATGAAACGACCTTTTTTACATTATGTTGGCTATTTATACTAACATAGCTGTAAGAAAATACTAACAGTAACATAATACTAACATAGTTTGTAAGGTGTCACTAACTATTTATATGGACAAACTTAGTCTGAAATAAATGTTTTTTTTTATTCTCTATTATACTATACCTACTAGATTTTGATCCCTGGAAATGATATGTTTTGGTATACCATCTGATTAATATTTATTCCTAATTATTAGTGTGGTCAATGAGTGCTCAAAAGGGGGGTATCATAGACTTAGAAAAAATTTCACTTCTATTTTTATGGGGGGTATGGATGGAAAGGTCGAAAGCAGATACTCTGACTTATGTACCACATAATGAAAGTTGATAAAATGCTCTACAACTTTTTGTCTATCTCATCTTTGCTTAGCTATGAGCTTCGAAAAATAGTCGATTTTTAAAATTGTGTTCTACACTCTTACGTTTTGAAATTGAAATTGAAAAATTCTTTATTCAAATAAGCTCACATAACAAGCATTTTTCTGTCATACATTGCTTCATAACTTTATGCTTTTTAGGGTGGTACGGAGCGGAACAGAAGGAGACCTCTTTCAATACTATCGGAGGGGTAAGGACTTTTAGTATGTTTATCTCCTAACTAGTCCAAACAAAGTTCCTTAGTCAAAGTTTCTGCTTTCGACTTTTCCATCCACAATTATTCCTTTACTGGACTATATTGCTGATTTTCATCTTGGGAATACAACCACAAATAATTATATTGCCAAACTTTTTTCTAAACATCTCTTACAACTAAACATTTAGGTTGTTAAATTACAATTTATTTAAATTGTAAGTTTTATGAAAATTACAAAGTTTCCAACAAAGCTGACACAAATCCTAGCGAAACTGGACAAAAACAAAAGCAGCTTGTTTGCGGATGCCGACACTTTGTCCGGAACCCTTTAAGGTTTCCACTTCCTTGCAATCAAATTAATGTTGTACAAGCAATGTAACAAGATATTGCGCTGACTGGCTTAAGGTTGGCAAAAAGTGAGCTTGGGTATGGTGGATTTTTCGGACCTTTAAAACTGTTGTCACGTTTGAGCGTAATATTGTGTTACTGATTGACTAATGACTAGGCCCAGGGTTATCAAACTATAACTAAACGACAGTGGTATTCATTAGGGCTAGCAACACATAAGAGTCTGTTTCTCAAAAGAACGTTTTCGAGACTATCTAAAAAACCTCAAAAGGTAATCGCTGTCACTATTACTATCAATATATTTTGGTCGCAGTTCAATAGGCTTGACACGCCGAGTCTAACATCGCTGTGACTTAAGTTGCATACAAAGAAATAAAAACTAACTCTATCTGGCTTTTAAAGGTCGGTAAATATAAAACTAAATTAAACCACATTAAAACAATACCTAAAATAATAATAACCAAGCTTTTTATACCTAAAAAGCGCTTTATTTCAATTAAATTGGTAGTTAGAGCAATCTTTTCTAAGTAGCGCAACACACTCACCCATAAGGGGCAACCCTAACGCAGAAGAGGTGCGCAAGCGCCGCGGTTTCCCATCGGTGTCCCTTACAGCCTCGTTTATTTTGAGCCGGTGACATGGGCTTTAGGGCTGCAGATCGGATGACTCCTCGACTTCAGTTACAACCAGTAACGCGAGGTTGTAAGTCTACTTCTGGTCTACGGGTTGTTAACGGACGACATTAGATAAGGTAGTACAAGAACTCTTTTATAAAGCGATCAAATCAGAAGGATACAAACAATAATG
The DNA here is from genome assembly GCA_963556745.1 of Catoptria pinella. NCBI lineage: Eukaryota > Metazoa > Arthropoda > Insecta > Lepidoptera > Crambidae > Catoptria > Catoptria pinella. The sequence goes on from OY750762.1 coordinate 1,379,403, forward strand.
ATTGCCAAATTCAAGATCACTTTAATTTTGAACAAAATAAAAATGTGCTAATCTCACTCACGCATGGGGTGACCATACGTCTGAAATTTTCCGGACTTGTCCGGAAATTTAGGTCTTTATCCGGAATGCGGAGGGAATAATTAAAATTATTAAAAATTATTAAATTAATTAAACCGTCCGGAATTTCTACAATTTAAGTAAAGAGTGAAATAAATCAAATATTTTTATACAAATCAAGGTAACAATCAACATTATTATTCATTTTGCTCACAGAAATATTATTTAACTAAAAGTGTTGATTTTATTTAATGTTGTATTTATAATACATAATTTAACTTAAAAAATCCGTGGTATTTTTAAGACCTAATTGTCTAGTATTTTTAGAAGGTATCATTAATTTCCTCGTAGTCAGTTCTAGAAGTAGATAGCAAAACTGCTAGAAGTGGCCGTTTTTGACACATTTGGTGTCTACTTCTACGAATGACTACGATATATGTTCCAAAAATACTAGACTATATGGATCTTAAAAATATCACCTAAAGTCCTTTTCTACTAACAAGTTATTAAATAAAAACCTCTAAGAACGCCATTTTCGGTATGGGAATTAGAAGGGCCTTTTGTTTGCGAAGCATGTGGTATAAAAGGCATTTGATAATGACAGTCTCCAATAACCAACCATAGTATTAGTCAATCAAGTGAGCCGGAGTCCCTGACCGCCTGGCTAGTCGCCATGCGCGGGCGCAGCCTCTCTCCCGATGTGTGTCAATGAGATGCAGACTGCATTATGCATCTAACTACCGGCTTGCGACACCCTGATGTGTACGCAAATTTTTACCCATTATGAATTGTGTTTATAAGTGAAAGAATACGTTTGGGTGGAGGAAAATCTTTATGGTCACTTCTGTGGAATATTTTGAAGAAGAATAAGTTCAAGAATAGATTATATTCCTAGTCTAAGTTTGAACATTATTGTTAGGTAAAGTAACTGATCAAAATATTAGGATCAGTTTCCACCAAACAGAAAAATGCTCGAGCACTTTTTAACTATATTAAATGAAAACCTTTTTGAGTGTTCTATATAAATAAATGAAGTTCGACGTGGAAAGAAATGGCACTACAATATGCGAACTTTTACTCTTAAAATGATACGAATAATTGTCAATTGCATCAAAAAAGTATACGAGCATTTTATCGTTTGATGGAAACGGACTCTTACGTTATTATTATATTCATAAGTTAAAAATCACCATCTAGACTAAAAATACCGTTCCAAAACGACAAATCTCTATCGCGAATTAACTTCTAACACTTCATAATTACGCCACGTGGGTAAAAATACATAAGCGACCGTGGGATTTAAACGTGTCTATTAGTTTAAAATAACGGCATTCATTATACTAAATCGTAGTACCGAGTACAAAGCGTGTTTATTTTTGTTCAAGATTTTTCCTTTTTTTGGGAAAATGCTTGCCTTGTACAAAGTCTAAGGTAAGATAAGGTAGGATACATACTTAATATCTATTACTAATGAAATAACTCCGAAGCGATTAACCAAAAGGGTATAACACCAATGCGTAATAATTACGCCCATTATCGCATAGTGCGGAAGGCTGGCATGCCAACGAACTTGCACAACATTTACCGCGTTATGCCAAGGAGTCGGTCAGTCTTAGCAAGGGTTGCCCCACTATTTACGAAATAAGTTTAAAAACATATTTACTGGAATTCGTCAACTTAACTTGACCGAGATTGAGATTGTAACATTACAGAAAATTATGGTGAGAAAATTATAAAACTTTAGAAATAAATTTTGCAAAAAGTCGATTTTATTTGACAGTATCAACACTACAGCGCAATAATTCATTAAATTGAACAAGGATTTTATTATATTAAAGGAAAGCCGCATATTTTGGCAATGTTTTCTTATCTTATTCTAGTAAATAGGAAGGAAAAATTCAATATGTATAACCTATAACCACTTAAACGGAAAATTGCTACACGGAAATCCTTATTTTTTTTAAACTATTGCTATTTACACAATGGTTATGTACTCATTCAAGCTGGTTCTGCGTGGCAACCCTACTATAACTTCCTGTTGCCAGTAACCGCGAAACGATAACATTCCGCACAGTTCAAGTGATTGTGTTGATATTTCAATCTTGTTTGGGCCTTTCATTCATTCTACGTTGATTACCTTTGTTTATGTCAACTGACCACATTGGCAGAAAAGCCAAATGACACTTCAAGAAAACATAACCTTTATGTATTGTCCGGTGATACAACTTGCAAACTTGGTTGTTATGACTATTATTTAACATACTCGCGGCCCGGAGCTGAAAAAATCCCGGTAGTTTTTTAGGTCTTGGACCGACGATGAACAAGCTTACTTTCGCATTTATAATGTTAAGTAAGGATTTTACTTATGTTCAGGTTATTCATTTTATTCATTTGCCAACAAACATGTTATGTTAATGGTAAGTAATATCTTAAAAACCTATATTAGGTTTATCTAGATACTAGGTTCTCAAAAATAACTTACAAATAGCAACCAACAACAAAAATTTAGATAAAACAATCAATTATAAAGAGTGGCTAGGTACATAAGTATTTATTATACAGAATGTTTGAGGATGCATTTCAAGTTAGCGCATGCATAGAATAAGCAATGAGTGCGCGTGTGCGTGTGCGCTCGCATATAAAGGTTGCTCCTATTTCACGACATAAAAACATAGATTCTCTAAGTTAGGAAATATAATTTAAGAATACTCTTAATATTATTGTTATTGATGGGTTATGTTATGATCCATCCTCCTTACCCATCCATAAGGAAACCCTGTGCCTGTGCCTTAGCAGCATCTTCATTAAAATGCAAAAAAAACCCTCTAACTATTATAATTATCAGAGTTTATCAATTAATATCTAAACGATGCTTCAATAAAACCATACTTCAGTAAACTGCGCTTACTATTTTTTTTATCCACTACGGGTTAGTGCTTGGCCTTCTTCTCACCTGATGTTAAGTGACGATAAGGCCGAAAGTGGAAGCGCACTTCACCCGGAATCCTCAGTACTGAGGAACTGGCTATCTAACCTCTAACTGCCTTCCGGCAGTTAGAGGTTAGATAGCCAGTTCAATTTTTTTAAATTGCTGTTATGGCGTCAGACTTAGGTAAGTTGGTGGTAGCTAGCCAGGCGGACTTGAAGTAAACCCTACCACCAACCAAACTGAGTAAAATGTTCCCCGCTGCTGGGAATCGAACCCGGTACCCCTGCGTCTTACACAGGTGAGCGAACCATTAGACCACAGAGGCGGTTAAACTATCCGAAGCTTACTTATCTCACGCTTTTCCTCCCATTAAATTAATACTTCCACTTGACAACTAAATTATCATTTTGCTGTATCAATAAATTTGCCATTTAACACGAACAATAATGAGCGTTATTTATTTAACGACCAATGGTTAATCGAAGTAGTAACTCTGATATTTCATAATTTATATCTTTAACCTTGTACCGAAATGCAGACTTTTTGAGATATCCGGTTGTTGATCCCGACGTATAAATAGAGGTAAATGTGTTTATATCAATATTAAGGGCCTGTTTCACAATGTAATGTTTTTCATATCACAACTGTCAAATCATCCGTTAGGTAAGCTACTCAGAACTTACTTTTACATTGTGAAACAGGCCCTTAATAAAACAATTTGTACTTACTCACTGTGACTGTATATATAAATAAATAAATATTTGACAACATCACATACATTGCTCCGATTCTAATGTAAGTAGCTAAAGCACTTGTGCTATGGAAATCAGATACAAAGGTGGTATCACAATCACCCAGACCTGAGCCAATATAGAAAAGTTCGTTTTCTAAATTGACCTAACCAAGGATTGAACCCGGGACCTCAAAGAAGCGACCCCTTGAAAACCGATGTACAAAGCCACTCGACCATTTTATAACAGTGTTATTATCATCAAATTATTACACGACACCCACTGCTGGGTATAGGCCTTTCCCAAGGATCTTCACAAGGATCGGCCCTGCTTGGCCCGCATTCACCGGCTTCACGCGACCTTCACCAGGGGTCCTACCGGCTAATGCATCGAACTTAGGATAGTCTGCCGGGCTTCAAATTAAAACAGATAAATCGAGCACCAATCGGGCCAAAATGGCAAACCCCAATGCATGATGTCACACGCACATCGACATCTTCTAAACAACTTCGGCGAATAGTACAATACGAAACTCCTTACTGCGATTTATCTGTTTTAAGTTGAAGCTCGGCAGACCCGCTGAAGTTCGAAAAGTTAGCCGGTAGGGCCCCAGATCATCAGTCCACCTTGTCGGGGCCTATCCACAGAGCGTCTTCCGGTGCGCGGTCGACATTCCAGAACCTGGCCGTTGGTGCGGAACCAGCGGCCAGGTTCTTCTTGCTGTGTCCCGCCCACTGCCACTTCAACTGAGAGTATAACCGTGTGGTGACCAGCAAAGTAGAACATCAATCACCCTTCACACTAAGGGTGTCGTAAGATAGGCTTATTTTATGATAGGGATCTTCTATGAGTAGCTACTATAGAAGCGAAAGGCTTCTATCTAGTAAATAACTTTTCTTATTTATTTTACGTAAAGGTATTGATAAAATTCATGGCCAGAAGAGCACAGCCTAGCTTCTCTTCTTCTAAACAAAAGCTAGAGAACTGTCGTTCGCATTTGAAAATATTATAAAATTCTTTTTTATCTTTAGTCTGTAACCAAAGAGTTACAGAACCGAAATAGTTTACATACGATGCCAAGCCATCACAGTACTGTAAAATCGGCACGCTTATTGTTTACTAGCTTCTGTGCCCACGACTTCGTACGTGGACAGTCGATAAGTAGGAAACCTTTTTTTAAGTACCCTATGTTTTAATGCAGAGTGTAAACTGTCTGTGTGTCAAATTTCATCCAAATCCGTTCAGCTTTTTTTGCGAGACTGAGTAGCAAACATCTAAATATTCGAACATCCAAACTTTCACATTTATAACACTAGTAGGAGACGGATAATAGTAGGATAGGATATTCAGTCTTTTTATGTTGGGCTGAGTTGTCGATTGAAACGTGACATCTGCATGAATTTCAGTTACTTTATTGACAATATTTACTTACTGTGTCTCAAAACAGACTGTGCTGTTATTCATTGTAAAACAAATGATAAATCGGCACAAACAAGAGAAAACTCTTTTATTTTAATCACGTGCTAAGAACTAATTAGCTTTGTTATTTAACTCATCATTAAGTGCCAACTTGATATACCACACAGATTAAAATTAAAAATAGTATCTGGGCGTTAATCAAAAAGTCTCGTTTCCGCGAGTGACTGCAGCGTCATTACCGGCTAAGTAACGTATGCCGTTAGTTCACAGGTAATTGGATCTTCCTCAGAAACCAGTCGCTTCGTGGATTCTCTATGTAAAGCAAACGCAGTGCTTACATTAACTGTATCCAATATCGATGTCTTTGCTAAAAAAAACATACCAGCATTTTTTTTCTCAAAAACATTGATATTCTTCATATCACTTCTAAGATTTCCGCCGAGAATGTAAATTTTTTTGTTTTAATATTGTATTTATGAAAAACTAAAAACAATATAAAAATCATACATCCTTTAATCGAATGTAAGTAGGTACCTACTCTTACAGGATGTTTAATAACCCATAAAAATTTGTTTTTTATTTGTATGGAAAACTGCCTAGACGCAAATAGACTATTGTTTTCAATAATCAATCCATTAATGGGCAAAAGTAAAACACAATTTAGGTGTAGGGTTGCCACTATACAGTTTATCATGAAAATATTGGCAGTTTTTAGGGTTTATAATTAATAATCCTTTTCCGGGGTTGCATGCGTGGTACCCTATCTACCATATTCGGCTTCAGGGGTGTTTTTGTAACTTTTGTAACACGTTGTATAGATATTACAAACGCTTCATTGAGTGCTAGTGTAGTTGAAATTCGCCCATCCGACCCATAGTCACACCAATTTACCACACCAGGGGCCTTACCGGCTAACTTTTCGAACTTCGGCGGGTCTGCCGAGCTTCAACTTAAAACAGATAAATCGAAGTAAGGAAATTCGTATTGTACTATTCGCCGAAGTTATTTAGAAGATATCGATGTTCGTGTGACATCATGAATTGGGGTTCGCCATTTTGGCCCAATTGGCCGGCAGACTTTCCGAAGTTCGATGCGTTAGCCGGTACGGCCCCAGTTTGACTACGGTTTATTTTTTTTACCCGTAGTCACACTGGTGTAACAAGGATAATGTATCCCGATCGATAGTCACACCAACACCCTTGAACCAAAGGCTCAGGCGAATGTATTACATTTTATCAGCCGCCCGATGCCCTCTGCCGGGCACTGATTTCGATGAGATTCTTAGGCATGCGCTTCCTGCATCCAGTGGCTTCCCGCGACCTCTACGTTCACCTTGTTGGCAACACCAAACTGCTAGTTTTAGAGCATATTCATAGCAAAGAGCATGTCTTCTTACTTAGAATAAACTCCCTAAATCCAAAGAACATCCTTACTGCCTTACCAATATTATTAATTCGAAAGTGTGTTCGTTTGTTTGTTACGCTTCCTGCTGCTGCTCAATCGATCATCATGAAATTTTGCATCACGTTCTTAGGGGTACAGAAGTCCCCCTGAGATCTAGAAAAAAAATACATTCCCGAGTTCATCCAGAAAAAAATACTTTCCCGAGAGAGAGAGATAACTGTCCACGCAGACGAAGTTGCAGGCGGCTGCTAGTCACTAATGAAACTCCTTGGATAACGTACCATAGATAATGAGACAGTGATCGCTACGCCTTTATCCGCACATCTGACCGCACGACCATAAAAACTGCGATGGGAGTTTATTGCAGTATTATAGATGTATTCGCAATAAAAAGTTATTGTTATGACATGATACATCTACGTTTAAGTGACTACATATTTTCATCTTAAGTGAACTCTAGGCATCTACCCACTAGAGATAAAATTTATATTTATAGTGTTTTTGTTTAGGTTTAGGTACACACGACAGCACGTCAGTTAAACGGCTTTTATTACGTAGGGCATAAAGGTCAACATGTATAGTCTGTGGTGCTGTTGTGTGTACCTACTCAATAGTAAAGAGTAAAAAAATAACATACTTTTTTTGATAATACATAAGAGGAATAAATTCGTAATTCCTACTTAATTTTACATTGTATGTAGGGTATCATTTATTTGATACCAATCCTGATATCAGTTGGGCGTGATGGGCAGTGACGTTACTTGAAACACAATATCGAATATGATAGATAGAGACCAAACTGAACAAAAATTAGCTGTTTCATACATTTTTATATGTTCGTTATTAATTTTTGTATGAAACAGCTGTTTTTTTTGCGATTTCAGAGTTGGTCCCATTTTAAAAGTTGTTCAGTTTGGTCCCTATCTACAATATTCAGCATTTTTTGTATCACGTTGTAGAATAAATAACCCGCAGGACCCCATATAGTACCAGCGCGAGTGTCTGCTCCGGACCCCTCGTCCCTCGCCCTCGTCCAGGGTAGCCTCCGAGGGCATAGTAGGGTGTTTAGCGTGTATGGCTCTAATGGGGGAGAGCCCCACATAACCCCGTTGCTTGCCAGACACGAGGTATGCGTAAAAAGCATTCTTCCTACTCAAAAAAAGACCCCAAATTGTTTGGGATGGAGAGGAGAGTGCTAAAGACTGATGTTAAAGCATCCTTTGCAAATGTTGCTGAAGTTCTTGAATCTAATTTAATATGTAACTAATTTCTTTATGGAACTGTCTTCGTGAATGCAAACATTTTAATTTACTTAAAAATATATAACTTATCTACATACATTTCCCACATCACAAAATGTAATGTAGAAAAGTTATGAAAAACTTTCTGGAATAATTTTATCCTCCAAAAAAAAAGCTAAAATTGAAAACCTGTTTTTTCTTTCTCTATTTCTTACCTAATACTTTTAATTATTTTAACATAGTATAATAATGTACTTATGCAACTTCAAACCGTATGCTGTGAACCTATCTCGGTGACTTTAAATTAGTAAATAGGTACCCGAGACACGTCCACTGAATTTCAATGGCAAGAAACGAGCATCACGCGGTGTATGCGTTAGCGCATCCCATGTTCAATATTTAAAACGCCTCAACATGGGCATGCGTCAAATGCAAACGCATTGTGGTCACTTAACAATCACATGCTAACCTTACCTGTTCACTTTGAACAACAGTCCAACTGGGGTCATCGCTGGTTAAAAAAAACTCACAACTTTTAATTCTAAACAAAATTCAAAATTAGAATTCACTTCAAAAAGTTCTAAACACATGCACGAAAGTTCGTAATCAAACAGTTCGATATTCGATTTCAAAACACAGTCCGGCGAAAATTTTGCTGCAAATTATTCGGAAGCGTTCGAATTTCAATTGGAATAAAATTGCGAAATCTTTCCGATTCGATTGTATCGGTAATCGAGTTGTGTAGGAAGCTGGCGAGTGATCGATGGCGAGGCGCGTGACTGTGGCGGCGGCCGCGTCGGTTCTGCGCTGTGACAAACAATGGGACGGTTTGAAGACTAATTATACAGGTTCCCTTGTTGGTGGCAACAGGTGGGAGCCCTTACTATGAGGGTCGGAACTGGCAACTGTTGTATTGAAATATATGGGCGTAGGGACATGCATATCAGTTAACAGAACTTTTTTGATTAATTATAGTTTAATTTTTTTAAGTTTTTAATAGTGAGAAGCCTTTTTAAGCTTTCTGAGAACAGGTAGGTAACAATTGAAATTGTTGTTTATTGTTGAAAACTTGGTTATAATTTATGTATTTACTATTATTTATACCTTTATTTCAATGTACTTAATGTAGTCTGATAAAAATTTACTTTATACATTAAAAATATATTAGTGACTTTGACTAAGCAAGAATATTTATTGCATGTTAGAAAAGTTAAACACCACAACAAAAAAATAATTTCAACATATAAGTACTTAAGCTTAATATCAAAATGATACAAGTATGTACGACATCTCTTAAACGCATTAGGCAATCTTTTACAATTTGAAGACAATCGTCTTCAATCGATTGCAAGATGATTTTACTATCGATAAATTTATTATCAAATCGATAATTCGTAAAACACTTTTAAAACCACCTTCCGATCCTTTATGGTTTATTATGAACACCACATCCGCGCGAAGCCACAGGATGTCAGTTATAGCACAGAACTGTTACCAATAACATGTACTTTATCTATCTAAAAATAAGATGCATTATTGCGTGAATTATAATTTAATATATTTTTGTGGCAACATATCGCCCTTATGGTGTCTTGTCACATATTTCTTCGCTCATGCATTTTATCCCTTATAATTATTGTACCTACTTCAACTGTGAACCAGTATTAACAAGGAAGTATAAAGTGTAATTTAATATAGTAGATAAAATGGAAAACATTGGCCCATATTTATATTAATACTATAGTGGGACGGCCCACAGAACAGCGAAATGTCTTCTTTGCGAGGGATAACCCTACAGTTACACACATTTCTTATTTAAGGTTCACATTGAGCTTATTCAGAAATGAGTCCAGAATCTAGGTTCTATAATGTTAAAACTGGGCGTAAAAAATTTTCAAATCTATCGCGCAATCTTGCTAAGGTTCAAATTTTCTTCCTGTAATTTCATAAAGAGTCATCATTCCAAATTTCTTCATAACAAGAAGAGATAAGACAATACTAACTTAAGTAGGCGTTTAATTAAAGTACAAATTAAACGCTGACTGCACCTTACTCGGCACAAATTGCGCTTGCGCAACTACAGTCACAAGGTTGCGAAGGACATTTGGCGAATGTCGGACATTTGTCGGCTTTACCTACCCCATTAATTTACTAAATCCGGGTCTGTACTATTAAATCACTTAATATTAAGTAAGTAAATCGTCGTTGAAATAAACGGTAAATTCTTTTCACCATGAAAAGTGGTGTCAGTTTAGTTTTTCTGATAATACTTAAGTTTTCACGAATGATGCAATTAAATGTAGAAGACCAGCAAAGACCCTGTAAAGGCCCAGTTGCCAATCTTACGAGTTATGGATAGATACTATAGGAATCTACGACTGAAAAAATCACCAGTGTCATTTTGAAATTAATTTTCCTCAGATGATGTTACTCAAAAAACGAAAAGACCTTTTCAATTATAAACTTAAATAGGTATTTTCCAAAAAAATAACAGCCTTGTTATCCGAACTGTAAACCTAGTTTTAATTAGTCTTGGTTTAAGCACCCTTTATTGTTTCATGTTTACAATGAGACCTCGGCCTCGGTTCCTCGAGGCCGCTGAAACAGGAGAGGGCGATCCTGGGCCTCGACTCTGCTCTGTTAAACGTAATAATCGTGTTTCAATGGTGTCACAATAATAAATAATAAAATAAAATAGTTTTAATTAAATAATATTATTGCTTTTCGTGTTCTGTAACAAGAACTGTGTCGAAAATAAATTAATATACTATTTAAACACCATTGACACACGATGGTTACATCAACATTCGCAGAATAGAAGCCCTGCAGCATTGTTCGCGTTTACACGCTAGTACTATTATTTATTCTGTGGTTTATTGCGCCTGCGCAGGTGGAATGCAAACAGGAATCGAACCAGCAACAACATAGGGGCAGTAACATTTAACGGCCTTCCTTATTCCTGTAAACTGTAAATAATGAAATACTGTAATCGGTGATAAGAAAAATAAATGTCATACTTATTGAATACCACAGAATAAATAATAGTACTTCTTTCTACTTATAATGAATGGTGGAATTTTCGAAGACCACTTACTGCAATGGAAGCGATACTGTAAGCCAAGAATTCTGGGATGAGCTTTATGTTAGTGTGATATACTTTTCCTGAGTCATGATTTTTCAATTTAAATTAATTAATTAATTTTTAGGACCGTATTAATAAACCGCTCTCAACTTTAAGAACTATCTTGAGATCATACCTACTTGAGATGCTGTTTCATAACAACGTTGAGAGCGGTTCAACGTTGAAACTAAACGATTTTTTTATTTAACTATGCTTTAATATCAATAACTTATTAATTTTGTTAGAACTTACGAACACGGAACAGAGACTTTTTTAAATTATATTCTGTGCTTACTTACAGAAGTTGAGGATAACAAGAACGCAGACATCGTTTTCTTACATTCGATCAAATTTTTATCTTATCAAGATCTAGCTAACTATATTTGCCATGATCGAAGTTGCCAAGTGTTTCTACAAAAACTTAACAATACGTATATTGAAACTCATTCAGTTTGAAATGTCTGTGACGCTCGTTCCATTGAACGCACTGTCTTTTTTTACTCTTACGATCAAGGGGATTTCTCTCAAGTTTTCCGGATGAAAGCAATGATTATGTTTATTTTCACATTATTTCAAGTGTTAGCACCTTTTCTGCTATTTAAATAAATATATAAATAAATATTTGACAACATCACATACATTGCTCCGATTCCAAAGTAAGTAGCGAAAGCACTTGTGTTATGGAAATCGGTGACAACGGTGGTATCACAAACACCCAGACCAGAGCCAATATAGAAAAGTTCGTTTTCTAAATTGACCCAACCGGGGATCGAACCCGGGACCTCAGAGATGGCGACACCTTGAAAACCAGTGTACAAAGCCACTCGACCACGGAGGTTGTCGGATGTATCGGATTGCAAAAGTACCTTGTTTGTAATTCTTGGTAGGTATCGCTTATACAAGGTGTTACAAAAATACCCCTAATGCCGAATATGGTATATAGGGACCATCAAGCTGAACAACTTTTACTATGGGGCCAACTCTGAAATCGCGAAAAAAAAATCAGCTGTTTCATACATTTTGATATTTTTTGATTTTAATGTTTGTATGAAACAGCTGATTTTTTTTTCGCGATTTCAGAGTTGGTCCCGTAGTAAAAGTTGTTCAGTTTGATGGTCCCTATATACCATATTCGGCATTAGGGGTATTTTTGTAACACCTTGTATAATACTGGCCTTCTAGTACCACACTTTTAAAATTGCAATTTCTCTTAAACAATAGAAGTTAGAGTTTTGAAATAAAAAAAGGTTGATTTTTTAAGTAGGTTATCGATTGTGAAGTTATTATTAAAAAAAGCTTTTTCTGTCCTTTTTTTTCATCACAATGTCAAAAGTATGGTGGTACTAAGTTTTGAATGCCAGTGTATTTTAAAGTAAATATTCGACATAAAACCTGTAAAATGAATAGGTATACCTACGCGTGTATGGTACGAAGTATTATATGCCATACACGCGGTGCTTTTATATGTCTAGGGATCAAATTATCGCATCGTCTTATTTCTTTATTTCCATATATCTAATCAGTTTCATATTATACTTAAATAGATATGATATTTTATATTTTAGTAATGCAATTTCTCGAGTTGTTTTACAGCTCACATTTCAGCTGTTATACCAATAAAAAAATATGGAAATTAAAATAGAAGATTCGCTCAGACAATAATATTTTATGTCCGTTCAAAAAACGGTAAAATCAGATCGAGGGCACACGGACACTTTCATATTAATTTGTGGCTACAGATTGCTAGGACATCGAATCGATTAATAATAACATTGAGTTGTGCTTTCTTTGATCGAAGTGTGTTTTATGCAAAATATACGTAGGTAGGTATTAAGTTTTGTTTGTTTATAAAAGAATAGCGTCTGGTCCAGCGATTGCGGAGGTTAAGCAACTTTCGCAAGGGTCGGTCATGGGATGGGTGACCAAAAATGTATTATCTCGAGTACCGTGCTTCGGAAGGCACGTTAAGCCGTTGGTCCCGGCTGCATTTGCAGTCCTTAGCACCCACCAATTCGCATTGGGCCCGCGTGATGGGTCATAGCCTATCCTCCTTATCCACCCATAAGGAAGCCCTGTGCCCCAGCTGTGAGGACATTAAAAATGGCTGATGGTCATAAAAGAAAAAGTATAAGTACAAATAAAACTTCGAATATGTTTGCGGCATGCAATGGCATCACCAGAATGCCGAGGTTTAATTACCAAGATATTGCTAATTATCTTAAGGTACACATTTGATGACCGCCCATCCGCCGTTCGGTGCCCGTCCGGCCGCACAACGGTGGAATGACGCCATCACCAGATTCACATGGCAATTAGCGCATTTTTCCCGCGGGACCAACATTTTGCGTAGAAAATCATACGTGGTGGTTTATTACCATTGTCCATAAAATAACTAGGTGGCAACTGCCTCCCCGAAAAACGTAACACCGAACGCCCAGAAAAACTATGAGTCTCACTACCTAAGTAATCAACTCAGTAATACTCGTAGCAAAGAAAATTATACAGTAATATGCAATATATTGGAAATAAATCGATTTTAGTCCAAAATTAGACGCAACTTCGGGATTTTTTTTATGTTTTTGCCTAAACTAGATTATCGACTATATAATTTTATATTTATATGTTTTTTTTGGGAAATTACATCTAAAATGAAATCTAATATTGGCGATTAGTTTCTTAGCCTGCACACTAGCGCCGCCATTGGAAAAAAAACCATAGTGCTTAAATAAAAACGAAAATGTGAATTATTTAGTGCACTCCGAAGAAGCTTTGTGTTACTTTTTATCGCCTGTCGTTAACTTTAATATAGTTTTTTTTGCTAAATGTGGCCACTTTTCACATTAACGTATTTCGTTTATTTCGCTATCTGATGATCTCTCAATCTCTTTGTTTTCGAGGTTGGTTGATTGTTATTTTGATTTCCTTAATAATTAAAGATATCATTTAAAGCATCCCTTCGCTAGAAGTTAATTGAATCATGTGTGAGCACGCAAGATGGATGGGCTAAAAAGAGATAAGGCCATTTAACACTCTTTGTATGGAAATCATGTTCACACGGGCATCGTTAGTCTACTAATGCCCTTTATTCAACGTGTTTATTACTTATTTTATTACGACCTCCGTGGTCGAGTGGCTTTGCACACCGGTTTTCAAGGTGTCGCCATCTCTGAGGTCCCGGGTTTGATCCCCAGTTGGCTCAATTTAGAAAACGAACTTTTCTATATTGGCTCAGGTCTGGGTGTTTGTGATACCACCGTTGTCTCTGATTTCCATAACACAAGTGCTTTAGCTACTTACTTTGGAATCGGAGCAATGTATGTGATGTTGTCAAATATTTATTTTACAACACACTATTTAAACAGTTTTGTTGAATCATATACCGTATTCTTATGTGATAAGGTTAAGTTTTGTTAGAAAATTGTTATCATTTAATTTTTTGCTTCAAGTACAGTTGGTAATGAGATTCAAATAGGGACAATAATGTTAAATATCTGACAATAATCTATTTTGAAACGGCGTTGGTTTTTGGTGTTTAATTTATAAAAAATATATATAATTTAAACATCCGAGATATAAAATTTTAAATGAAAAGTAATATTCCGAGAATTCGGTATATTTTTTGCTGCGAATCAAAATAAATTAAAACAGGATCGAGAATTAAAAAAACTCCGGTTTGTTGAAGAAACGAAATTCCTTCCATCTTAGAAACTGTTAAACGAAATTTACTTAGATATACTAACAATAACCTGTAATGAATATATCACAAACTTCCTTAAATTATCGAAAGATAAAATCACAACAAAGACATTTCCAAAGCACAGATTGATGCCTACCAGTAGAAAGCACTTAGCATAATTGCAGCTGTTGACAATAGACTGGAAAACCATGTGAAACTGAGTGAACTTGGGAGAAATGATTGCTTGAGAACTACGCAAAAAGCTAATAACAGCTAATATCCGAGCACTGCTGAATAGAAAGCAGAAATGTCGTTGAACATTTTTCTAGAGAAAGAAAAACCAGACAATAAAACAAACATCTAAATCGGTTCATAAACAAAGATGTTATGCCAAAAAATCTGCAAAAAACTCGTGCGATGGTAAGCTTAATTGTTATTCTTCAGGATTATTAAAATACTACTAGCCAGATCTCTGTTAATTTATGGGACCACACCTGGTATATGTTCTTTCAGATAAAACATATATTAAAAATAATTAATATGTTAAAACATATATTAAAAAAATATACCGTCGACTTGATAACCTCCTCCTTTTTTGAAGTCGGTTAAAAGTATAGGTCTTGCGAATATCTAGATAGTGTTAAGGTTGCACTCCACTTTTATCTTACCTCTGAAAAATTGCAGATACACCAAGAGCTTTTAATTTTGTAGATTTGTTTATAAATAAATATTGATATATCAATACGGTGGTAATATTATAAAAAAATACATGGTGTAAATCACACTCGTCAGCATCAATTACACTGGAAACTACACAGAGATGCGTTCAAATGCAATTTAATAAACAACAGGATGATGTCGAGAATAATTGTAACGAACCAATTTCTTTAGCAGAACGCGCCGATGCGTCACCCGAGCGGTAAATTGGCTTCAAGTGTGGAGTAGCAATAATTAATCAAATTGCATTAGCCAGCTAAGGTTTGCTACAAAATACGAAAATTATAGACAAAAAACAATAAAAAATCTATGAGAAATTAAAACGTACCTAGGATGTCTCAGCGTATTAATTTAATCTAGCCGCTTTATTCATAAAAAAGCCTTAAAATTAAGTTACAGTCAACTTTAGCTAAAATGCTGATGAGGCTTATTAAACGTCATACAACTTTCATTATTTGTAAACGTATTTTAAGAAAATGCCAACAAATCCACTGACTGATGACACAACTTCCGAAAAAAGTAAACAATTACCTGTCTTTTTAAATATGTTGTAAAATAACGTGAAATCTGTCACTTCAATCAGCTGTTATGTAGTCGGCCATGTTATTCGCTAAAATAGGGATAAACTTCTATAACTTTATCAAAGGTTTATAGAGCGTTTGCCTCTATTGAGCGATTATGAATAATTATTTTCAAGAAATTCCTTAGGTATAAACAAACTTATAGGCGTTATCGTGGTAAAAATGCGCGATCTGTCACCAGGGAGGGATTTTGTTCATTTTTAGGGTTCCGTACCTCAAAAGGAAAAAACGGAACCCTTATAGGATCACTTTGTTGTCCGTCTGTCTGTCTCTCAAGACCCATTATCTCGGAAACGCGTGAAGGTATCGAGTTGAAATTAAAACCATACACTGAGGTCTACAGTCCCTTGAAACTGTGAAAAAATCAAACTTTTAAGTTAACGTAAAAAAGATACGGCCGATTAAGTTGGAAAAAGCATATTTTGAAATTGATAGGGTACTTCCCGTTGACCTAGAATTATGAATCGTCTTATACTATAAGTAATTAAAAATTTGGAATTTTTTCGTTAACCACTACAAATTTTCAAAATTATGCAGAGTAACAAAGTTTCTTAATCATTATTTAAATCAGTAAAACGTGGGCGTAAAATTAATCAACAATCAATAATTTATTTTTTATGTCCCCTTTAATTAAAAATTTAAAATCCTTGTAGCTCAGACTAATGTATGAGATATGCAACCTAAAAGTACAAGATTCTTTATAAGGTTAGATCATAATGCGTTTATCGGAAACTCGGCAGATTATGTGCGTAGGCGCAGCATTTGGTCGCCTTGTTTAATCTGCATTCCCAGCCGATGGGCCGTGAGGTCAAATATTGGATGTGGTAACAAGTAATTGCATGCTATAGTTAATAAACTGTGACATTGTTACATTTTATAAGTCATAATAAATAATTTATTCCACAAACGATATACATTTTATCGGAAATTATAATTATGATAAATAATATTAGAAAAATTATAAATCAAACTTTGATTATTTATATAAATAATCAAAGTTTGATTATTTATATAAATAATAAAAAACTAATAATAATAATATAAATAATAAAATAAAAAACAACAAATCAATAATCTATACCATCCTCATCCATCCTCACCATCCATAAATTTGGTACGGATATAGATGGGACCTTGGGGAAGGACATATGCTACTTTTCATCCCACTACTGGGCATGGGTCTCCGCCCGCACGATATAACATGTAGTCAGTCATAATGTTGAATCATTTATCTATAACCAACCACGTTATTTGCGAAAGTTTTTTGACTCGTACTGCCGCTAACAACGGCCATACTAACATGCTATTAGATATTCCAACTGAACAAAGTAATAAAACTAGAATTAACAATAAGCAATAAAATAGTATTTTCACGTCAAACATTGGAAATGAAGTCGTACGATCATACGATCAATTACGTTAGCCTATATTCTACAATGAGTAGTTTTACTTTATCTGCTGAAAAATTGGGTAGCCCGATCCTGAAACAGATGGAAAGTTCCGTATGATAGCAATTTTTTCATGATATCAGGATCGAGAATAGTAACATGACACCATGACACTGTTAGCTTCCTTAAAATTAAGAAGATCGACAGGTACTCAAAAATTGGCTTGGCTGGCTTAATGAGTTTGAGTATTCGGTCGTAAATCACATAGGAATTAGGATATATGAAAATCGGAATCTTGCCGGTTCCTCTCGTTACAAGGTCTCCCGAGTAGGGTTTGCGAACCGATGGCGTACGTAGCTTCTTTGACATTCACAAGTGCTTGTAACAGCCTAGATTGAATAAATGAGTTTTGAATTTTGAATTTTGGAACATGGCGACCCGAAAACGCAAAAAAAAATATTTATGATTTTTTTTCAATCAGAACGATTTCCATGATTTGCAGTGATGAACTAAGAAAACTATGGAATTTAAGGAATACAATTTTCATTGATCTCCAATATCAAAGATGTTACGTGACTAATTACTAATTGACTGTCAAACCATTCGCGTGGACGCTAAACGCGCAAAAACTAAGTTCCATCTGCGAGGGGTGCGCGCGCGCATGAATCTGCGCTGATTAATAGAGCATGCGATGACGTCCAGTTACATTGTTGTTGGAGACAAACGGTAGATAATTATTATCAATCTTTATAAATAAACATTGTTGTAAATATCACCTAGTTATATCTGAATACTTTTTATATGCTCGTAGGTCTTTCAAATGCGCAATTTTAAACAATTCTGCCGAGTACGCACGCAGTAAACAGGCCATATTCAGTCTATTTGCATATGCCATACCGATACTATTTACGTATGGTACCTAACGTACCACTAATGTAAATATACGTCCCTACCTAAATAAATAGTTAATTTACGATATGAAAAAAGTAAATCGTTAAAAAGTTGAAAACTAACCACATCTATCGAATACTAGTTTGGAAACGAAGAATTTAATATTTAAAGAAGTACAAGATCAGCAATTTAAGACATTTGCAATTTTTGTTTACAAAATGTCAGTAAAATATTCCATTACTATTTTATACAAATTGCCACATCCAAAACAACCGCCTCTGTTACAAATATCGAATACTTTAAAATCGCAAAAATCTTTCGATCCACATTATAAACTTTTTGTGCGTAGGCGCAGAGAGCATTGACATCTTGCGGGTCGCAAAGGGTACGATAATTGTCACAAAGCTAATTGATTGGCCATTACAAAGAAATGGCGGGTAACATGTAATTTAAGTGCAGCTCGCCATAAATCAAAATTTATTGCAACCGATTAAAGGAACAAATGATTCACTTGAAGTTATTTTCTCATGAAATGTTATTTACCCCTGATTTTCACAATCTATTTTTCAAAGCTCAATGTTTGTATATTTAAAGTTACATCTTTTTTTGTCAACTTAATAAAACCATTTTAAAAATAAATGTTTTAAATAAGACAAATCTCAATCTCTTACTTTTGCCTATCATTGCATACCTATACTTAGCTAAAATATTTGACAACACAAGTGTAACTTAGTAGCCTAGTTACAATTTATATACCAAGATAACACTTTCAAGTTAGTTAGACTTATTCGAGTAAAAACTAGTCAAAAGCGAGGCCTTCAGAGGCCAAGGGCTGGCAAACCTGTCACCGCCGGAACTGGATAATACCACGCTGTCGGGCCGGATGTGGAGACCGGACTGTTGGCACTTGCAACGAGCCCTACCTACTCATTTAATTATAAAACAATATTATGCGATCTAAGGTACTTAAGTAATTTCTAAGTAGTACTAAGTTTACTATGATCTGTCTTCTTACCATAACATTTTTCTTTGTTTTGTACGAACTAAAATTCTTCAGAATTTTCTGACTACATTGGCAAAACTAAGTACTAATGTACCTCCAATGTGATTAATTTTACTTTGTACAACAGAGTGACCAACTTCAGAGCGCTTGCGTTTCGAGTGAAGTTGCCGCGGATCACTATTCTTGACAATTTAATCGCATTGTAGTTTATAGTTTATTTACTGAATGTAATTATAAACTACCAAACCGGACTTTGGCACATATTTTATGTTCCAGTCACTTATATGGTAATCAATCTTATGACACGATTTAGGCTATCAATGCAGGTGGCTAGATAGCTCCGAGTAAAAAAATCTTACGTATTACAAAAACAAAGCATATAATACTTTATTCAACAAGATATCTTTATCATGAAATTATAACAAAACAAATCATAAACCAACTCAAAGACCAAATTTTTTTTTAATATTAAAGCCGTGGTCTTAAAATTATAACTAAGCATAAGTTAGCAACCATAGAAATTAACTTTGTCCAATTTTTTTTAAATTATTTAATATGTCTGCGGGGAGAACAGATTGCAGAATTTCTCGACCAAAAACATTTAAATGAGGTCACGCAACCTAGAATAGAATCAAACTTATTTATTGTTTCTAAAGTATCCATCTGAAAATAGTTTTCGAATATTTCTCCAGTAGTTTCCATGAATGATCTCAAAATAAAATGTCCACAATTCAGCCACAAATATGTGTAAAACACATAATTGGGTGCAATGAAGTATATCGTCTATATTTACTCGGGCCATGTGGCCACCAAGTGGTGTAGATCACACATGATTTTTAGAGACAGTGAGCGATGCGCACGCGCAGAATCTAGTCTTACTGTACGTTACGATAATGCTGCTTATACAGATACTAGTACTTACTAATAGGTACTTATGAGCTTATGAAAATAATAGGTCGTAGTTTCAACTAAAATTATTCGTAAATAATTTATTTTTTGTTAAAACTTTTGGACAATTTCATGGTATTTATACACTTTTATACACGGATGAAAAATAGCGGCAAAAAGCCCCCTCAATTATAATTAAGGCGCAAGTACAACGAGACCTCAATTTCACGCTTCATTTGTCGGCGCGGGCGCACGTCCCGCGCCACGCTGCTTATCGCCCATCTACAAGCGGACGATTTGTTCTTAAGATAGTTCATTATACGCTATAGACAATTAATTAGCATGTATTCATGCTTATTATATGATTAACCAGATTTTTTAGGTACATACATAGGTATGCGTTTATGCGCAAATGCGTTTTCAGTACCTTGAGAGGCTTTGTTTATCAAAATTAGCTTTTCCGGCGTGAAAGACCAATCGGCAAAAGTATACATTCACTTAGTTGTTAATTATACACTTTAATTTAAAACCTTGAGAATTTATTAGAAACATTTTAAATTAAGACCGAATTTGCTATAAACACAAATACTAACTCGTAAATGATGCACGCGAAGTCAATCCAACATCGAGTTAAAAATGAGTAACAAATGCATTAGCTGTGCAATATAAAACCAATTTGATTGCTTTTATATGCTTGAAGTACAAATATAGTGAAAATATTACGAGGAGACGACAGCTAAACGCAACCCGATGACTGATTGACTGATGCACAGACGAGCCATGAAATTGCTTATTAAACTCAACACTATTCTTAGAATGGAGAAACTTGATGGCGTAGTGGCTCGCATTTGGGCTGGAATCTACGAGTAGGGTTGATCATCGGGTAGATGACCAAAAAGTATTATAGACTGCTCAAAATAAAATAAGGGCAACCATATGATTTTCCATACGAAAGAGCTAAGTTTTTCTGATAAATTCAATCCGATTTTATTTGAATTTGATATTGTTCGAAAGCTGTAATAGTCAACTTGCCGACTTTACTGTATAATTTCTCCTATTCGCCGTGTGTCAATTAGAATAAAAAGAAATTGAAGTTTCACCTAAATACACGATTTTTTTTAAATAATAGTAATACACAATATTTATCAAACATATAAGGAGATACAAATAACGATGATTTCACATAACCTATGAGCTTTCTAAGAGTAAGGCATAGAAATTATTTTTAACCCATCAAGGTCCGGAAAATGAAACAATAGATATTCCATTGTCGTCCGGCCGCATTCAACCGCTCGGGCGAATATGAGACTTTGTTGGGTTCTATTCTACCAATACTTTGCTTCATTTCTGATGTTGTAGAAAAGTCTGTATCACGATAAAACATTCCAGATACATCTTGAGAGGGAGAAAACATTGAACATGCAAAATTAACGGTTTGAGTTTTCAAGAAATTCCTGTTGCTAGTACATCCAACCATTTGGTGCTTTTTGCGAGATGCCTAGGTATTGTTAGTGTGAATTATAGCAATCCGTGGGAACACCTAGCGTGTAGGCATCCTTATCTAACGGTGCATCTAACATCATATAAATCTAGTCGGAAAACAATACGCATGCAACTGAAAAAGTTGCAAAAATATTTGTAAATGATTTATAACGGTTTATGTTTTACGCTCTACACTACAGATACATAATCACTTAGAACTTTTTGCATAGAAATAAAAAAAAAAGATGAATTACTTCATTTGAGTAGTATGATGATATAGTAGTTATATCATGAAAATTTCAATTGAAGTCTATAGATATTTTGTTGGAATATACATTGGAAATGGAATGGAATTGTGGACATGTTTTCTGGAATAAGTAAATATTTTCTAACTTAATTTGTGTTACAAAAATACGTTAAGGATTATTAAGAATTTTATTGTGGGTAAGTATTTTAATTTTTCATGAAAACTTCTCATCATTACTTGTCATTTAAGTGTTATCAAATAATGTTAACTGTTATTTTTCTATGTTACATCCGATGTTCAGGTAATACTTAAATAAATATCACAGCCTACAAATCCCTTATCTTTTACATAATAATAATCTTTTTAGATTATTATTAGAATAGATTTCAATCAGTATCTTTGATACCACAAATTACATACTTTCTATCACTTTATTATTCAAAAGTGAGCATGGCGACGCATAGCTCAATCATCAGTATGTGAGAAGTGACCAAATAAACGATGGCATATATTATTACCGACGCGGAATAAATAATATCACAGCGAAAGCTCAGGGTTGGCGAATTTTTGGAATAAGACGACAGCAGGTAATATATAAAACGCCATATTCGATTTGGTTCGTATAGAAAGATATATTTAATTATAGGTACATACATGTGCTTTGTAATAATTAGTTTAGTAGAGAAGTAAAATTGTGAAATATTTTTGAGTTTCTAATTACCTAGATTTTTGAGATCTGTCCCCCTACTAAAATGGCCAATATTCTATACGTTTGAACGCTACGCTTACTTTTAAAGCTTAAATATGAGCAATAGACGATTAAATCATAAGTCGCAAACTTATGTAAATCGCAAACTTTGATGTATTGGATGGAATTGACAAGCACGTAAGTTTATGGTTTACTGCTCATTTTAAAGGTTTAGTACCTAAGCGTAGCATTCAAACGCATAGAATGGCCACTTAAGTAGGGGGACTGATATTGAAAAAAAAAGGCTTTTGTACTTTTAAGATTTGTAAAATCTTTATTAACAATAACTTAGCAGTGACATCCATGCGCTTGCCCACGTCTTGGCGTTTACTTCCTAAACGGGACGCAGGAAGCGCCGACGGATATGGCCGCCGCCCGCGCAATCACCTTTACAGTTACGAATCTTTTAAATTATCTTGTAGTTTTCCACGTGTCTAGAAAACTACACTTTAGAGTACAGGCTTTATAATAATCCCTAATACGCTAGTTTTAAAGATTGTTTTTCAACTAGCGGCCGCCCGCCACTTCGTCTGCTTGGATAGTTTTTCTTCTATCCCTCGGAAAAATTTCTTTTTTTGAAATGGAATGAAACTTTTTTTGTACCCTGACAGCGTGTATGCAAAATTTCTTGATGATCGGTTGAGTAGTCAAGAGATGAAGGCGTAACAAACAAACAAAACTTACTTTTGCATTTATAATATTAGTTAGGATATCACAATTACAATTTATAAAAAGCTTTATGAAGAACATTTAATATTGATATGACAAGGATTAAAACTAAAAATATTTCAAACGAAGTTTTAACTTTGTTAAGCTTCCGGACCGCACAGTCCGATTGAAGTGTGAAGTGAAATTACGAATCATCAATCATTGAATTCCAAAGCATTTTATTTTAACTTAAAAGAGATGTCTTACGGTCATAAAATAGTCGTAAAATCATATAATTAACACCGTTTTTTAACAAACTAGACGCGTGTTTGGGGATCACTTCCGGAGTCTTGTGGGAGTGTGGGGGATCGTTTGGGCATTTGGGCAGCATTTATCGGTAGCTTCTGACTCCAAAAGATGTCGTTAAAAAGTCGTAAACTTTAACTTAAAAGGGGACGATAGTCTAGTGAATATGAGTATTTATTTACGAGTATTTATGTTTCATATTGTATACACAATGCACCACCATGTTACAAATTTTAGCTCTATTTTTTAAGGGTTGTTTCCGTTTCGACTGATTTTCGTTTCGATAGATTTTTGTTTCGACAAAAAAAGTACAATCAAAACGATATTCTGTCAAAACCTGATCTATCAAAAATCCGTCGAAACGGAAATAAAGGTTTTTTTACACTACCTGCTCGTCAATGGCATATTATGTGTCATGCAAACCTTTCCTAAAGTAAGTCATTTTTCCCATGGGAATAATGTGATTTGAATTTGGAATGCAACTCATGTAGTCGTGCTTGATTGAGGTTGGTTTCAAAAATGTTTAGGTGCAATGAGATTTTATTCTGAGTTAGGCTGCATGTTATGTTATGTACAAATTTAAAAAAAAGAAAAACATGAAAACTTTTTACGAAATTCATTTTACCCGCGCATCAAGAAGGATTTATTCGAATGTCGAACTGACCACTACAGAATAGACGACAAAAAAAATTAAATAAATCTTAAGTAATTTCTTTATAACAGTCATTGGTTTCAATTGCCTCGCAGAAAGTATAAAAAGCAGAGTATGCATCGCGGGCTTAAATGTGTATTTGTCTTGGGCTATCTTGAACATTCAATATAGCGCCCGGGACATAATACACTACTTTAAGGCCTTATTGCATAATCTACTATTTAACAATCCTTACCTGACGTTTATGTACAGTTATTGCTGTATGCTAATGCCGATAATGTTGATGGATTGGTAGGATTGGTAGAAAACCAGCTCAGATAAGATGACTAAAAAAAGTCTTGAACGGGTGGTAAGAAAATATAGACGATTCGAAAGTGCAGTTATTTTTGACTTTGACTTTGACTTAAAGTTTGTGTGAAAAATTGATAGAAAAGGGAGTGAATTAATGGAAAAAATGACATGTTGCATTGACCCCAAATTAATTGGGACAAGTAAAAGAAGGACATGAGGCCAAATCAAGTTACGCCCGTACGATACTTGCGGCTAATTTTTTTTCGAAATTATAAAACTTATAGAATTTTTTAATAAATATAGCCTTAAATGAAGTTATAAAATGAATATGCTTCCCGCTTAAAACATTATGAAAACACCAGTTGATATGGTACGACCCATGCGAAAATTGTTCTAAGTATAGGGTACGACCTGTTACACCCGTTACGTAGAATGATCCGCATAGTGAGTAATAAATGGAACCTGCCAGTGACAGATGGATATACATACGTATAGTCTGTTTATCCCTACTCTTGTCCTATCTGGTAAACAATCTTCACCCAACTCTTTATTGAAATAATCATTTATAAAATACAACAAATAGTTTCCACACATATAATACGAAAGATATCATTAGCTATTAATGACAATTTGATTTAATAACATGTTTTTAACAGCGATTTAAGCATAAAAGACGTATGACAACTGTCAAAAACTATTTACTGAATAGGACAAGTAATGATAAACAGACTAGAGTAGGTATTAGATTAGAACATTAGATAAAAGTAAAAGTAAAAAAAGAAAAAAATTGCTTTCAAATAAACTTAGTAATTAAGCGCTTTTGAATCGTCTATATTTTCCTACCACCCGTTCCAGACTTTTTTAACTGACAAGAAGAACAGGCGCAAGAAACTTATCAGCTTTAACAGAAATAAGTAACGATATTTACAAACTTAAATATATCGTTACCAATTACAATACATACAACAGGTTATAAACAACAAAGTATGTACGTACTTACTAGCAAGTTAATGTGTTACATCATTTCCACGCATTCCGGTCTTTCAGATAATCGTCTACTTTATAATAACCTTTACCCATGAGCGTCTTTTTGACATGATTTTCAAATTCATGCAAAGGTAGATCAATCACTTGTTGTGGAACTTTATTAAACAAGGTTATGCGTTTCCCCATAAATGAACCCCTAGTTTTTGCAAGCCTAAATCTTGTAACGGCAAGTTTATCTTTTATCTTATTTATTCCTTGTATTAATATGGTGATTATCGATAGATAGATGTTCATACTATGGCATTAGTAAGGTGAAAGTCAAATCAACTTGGTAATAAACTTACCTGCTGAGGGACACGAATATTGGGAGAGTTGCCATTGTGAAGCTGTGTTCTGAAAATAATAATAAAAGTGCTATTTACATTAAGATTTGAATAAATAGATACTTAAGCCGAAGTTGATTTTTTAATATTTCATTGTTGAAAATTTTAACATTTCTGCATTACTTTTGCATGTTTTTCTTATTATTAACCACAAAACGACATAAAAGCAAAAGTTCGGTACAGACACAAACTCCGTATCTCAGAAGTCGATTTACAAAATCATCTATATAACGCAACTATACTTGTTGATGTCATTGTTAAGATTTTTTTAATTTAGTAGTCGTTTTGGTGACCGGATGCGGTGTCTATGCTCTATGGCCGGTGGTCGCATAAACAATAGAGCAATTCGATAAGCGCTCTATCTATTGTTCCGATTCAGATAACACAATGGGTAACGACTTTTTACGACTTCTCGAGTAGCTCATAACAATTAAAGTGAATGATATTTTATTTTTGTTGCTAGCCGTAATAGTCAATAGGAATTTGATGCGTTTTAAGGGAATTTTTATAGTAAAAACAATTACTAAGGAAGCAACAATATTTTAGATTCTAAATGGGTAGTTAGGGTAATAAACCATTGACAACCAAATTCACCAACAGTAATTTACCGTTATTTATGTCATAAAACGTCAGTGTTAGAAAAACAATTTCAGTTCTCCTCACACCCCGATGCCAATCAAATTCCATCAATTTCCTTAACACTAAACCTCCCGGGCGCACCCATGACATAACCATTATAGATAAGGTACTTTAGCCACCATAGAAGTGCACGATCGCGTTGGAATGAGGGTGCCACGAGGGTAGGCGAATCAATACCGCTAGAGTCAGGGGAAACTAAACACAAAAAATGATTAAGTGTGTTCTGCACAGAAGCGCCTCTCTGGTAATATTCGAAAATACTACCGTCATTTGTTTTGTTGCGCTAGGAACTCCCACTATAGCATTCAAAGTCACGTGGGTCACACACACTTGTCTTCTCCGCTATCGGCATTAAAAATTACGTTAATACATCTTAAACATCAACTGTTTCGTTTGCTAAGAGAAAGAAATCACACTTAAATTTATAACTAATATTATAAATGCGAAAGTCTATTTGTTTGTTTGTTACGCCTTAACGTCTTAACTACTGAACCGATCATCATGAAATTTTGCATACACGTTTTCAGGGGTACAGAGAAGGACATAGGGTACCATCCCGAAAAAAAATATATTTCCCGAGGGATAGCAAAAAACTTTCCACGCAGACGAAGTCGCGGGCGATAGCTAGTGTATAATAATTTTGTAATAAGTGTGACAGAAAAAATCTTTCATGCTTTGCTTGTTACTGTAAAGTCGCGCAACTGGATAGTGACGTAATCATGTTTTTCTCCCGGAAATTCAGACCTTGTTTTTGTTTTTCTTGGAAAATCCAAAACTCCGTAGTAACACTACAGCACTTAAAATGCCCTGGCTTGACCTGAGATTGCCTGTACGAAATGTCTAAGTGTGCGTGCACGGAAAACCGCTATTTGTACTGATCGGCTCTTCTGTTTTTTTTTATATTTTTCACTAAAAGCTCCCAAAACAAAACCAACCTTTGTTTACATTGACTCTCCCATTTAAAGCAAAAACTGTTAAAGTAATTGTGTTTTAGCTAAGTACTTATTTCGCGGCAATTAAATAAAAAGGATGGTTTATTTTACCAGTTCATATTTTTATTTAACCTTTAAGATTTGATGGGCTTGGGCACACATCCTAGGGTTTGTTGTTCGTCAGAAATATAAAGTATTTCATAAAAAGTCGCTTAACATGATTAAATAGCATTTTTACCAACGGAACTATACTATCCATAAACTTTTTTAATTGTAGATTTTACGCGTTGCTACTCTTGGTTCTCCCAAAGAGAATGCAGGAAAATATCACTATAGTAGAACCTGACTAATGTAAAATTGTTTAGGGAGGTTTGTACTTTTAAATTCTATTTAAGGCCCCTATATACCTCAAGTGGCGCCCTCATTTTAATTAAATTTATTGCTCGCTAAGTACATAATGTATCGAAAATTCACATGTACAGATTGAAGCTAAGGTTCTATAGTTTATTTACAAACAATAACCTCAGTAAAATTTAGTTCGTTGTAGTAGTAGTTCGCAAAAGTGCTAAAAGTGGCCACTTTTACCTTAAGCTTCAATCTGTACATGTGAATTTTCGATATATTATGTAGTTAGCGAGCAATAAATTAAATTAAGATGAGGGCGCCACTTTGAGGTATATAGGAGCCTTAAGATTTTAAATTCTATTTAAGATTTGATCAACTAAGTATTTTTATGTTAATTTCATTAGTTTTAGCGTTAGATATAACTAATAGATAAATGTTAAAATAAAACTTATATAGCAGAACTTGTTGCTGGCTGAATATAATCAGTACCTATGCTTAAGTGGATAATAATACACTAGCTTCGACTTAGTCCGCGTGTATATTCGGAAAAAAATCCATAGGGAACCATTGACCAAGATAAAAAGTATTCTATGTTTAATCCAGGTTCTAACTAAACTATCTGTGTGCCAAATTTCACCTAAATCGTTCAGCCGTTTTTGCGTGATTTAGCAATAAACATCGTAACTTTCACATTTATAATAAGTATTAGTAATATAAAGTACCCGTCGCACAAACTATCAAGACAAAAACGCGCGTAAAAGTGCACGATAGAGTATCTAATTCTCTATGGGAAATTTCACTTCGCTTTTCGGCGGTAGATGGCACTGTACATATTTCCCATACGAAATTACTCCTTCGAGTTTTTTTACTCGCGTTTTTTTCTCAATAGATGTTAGTGCAACGGCTGCTGAACTCTACTCCGTTACTTAAAAAGCTATGTAAAACAATATTTTACTCACTTTTTCCGGCAATAAAAGCGGTTTAATTTATCTCATTGAGTCCCATCCCAGTTCATAATTTTCACATTCCATTCTATTTCACTAAAACCAAAATCGTCATACCGTCACTTAAAAAAAGTTCACAAACTGTGCTACAAACGCTTTTTTCCATCAATTAATGGAACAATTATTTTCCCGCGCACGAAACGTCACACAGGCGCGCGTATTTCTTTATCTGTGGACAAAAATGACTGCTCGGCGCGCTATTTTTATTAGAACTTAGCATGGGGTTGCGTTTGCTATAATTTGGGGCAACAAGTGGGCATAGTGGGTGAATTATCCGATCCGCGCATGCGTGGTGGTCGCGCTGCGTAAGTACGCAAATAAGCGGGTGTTTTTAGAAATAACGATTTCGCATGGAGCGACAGTACTAGAAATCGTGTCAACGTATACTCATATTTGTGTACATTTTACTTTTTAGATTGGTCTGGAGAAATCAGAATTTCTCATACTGACTTAAAAAGTTTATCTGTCACCAAATTGATCAATACTGTAAGTACTGTGTGTGCCCAGTAAAGGGATTATGTTTTAAGTGTACCTGCAAGTTTACCTGAGGTAGGTTCCATTGTACTACCTATTCCTTACCAAAACTAACCGCCGTACTCAGAGACGAATGGTGCTATCTCCTTCTTTTCTATAGTAATAGTATAAGACGACACGATACTTAATTAAGCATTAAACTTAACGTCTGAGTACGGCAGTTAGTAATATTTACTTTATTTTCTATATTTAAACCGACGGAATTTTTAACTGTTTACTCAAAGATTTGTGTTTACTACGAAACTTTTCTGCACTTATTTACCTTATTTCTTTAATGTAATACTAAATAATATACTAGAAAAAATAGGACTCGCACCAGATCATGTTCTCGGACGGGAATCGAACCCGCGACCTTTGGATAACCGGTCCAATGCTCTGACCGCTGAGCTACCGAGTCACTAGTGGGAACGTCGAATTTCTTCTAGTATATCAACTCTTACGCTGCAAGCCAGCGCCATCTCACCAATGTAGAAGGAATTAACTTCAACATTCAACTGAACATCTTTCCAGATATTTTTAAACAGTTGATTAAGATGAGAAAGCTTTTTAACTATTTCAAATTTTGAGATCTTTAATGTAGTTACTCCTACCTATTATTGCTTGTAATTTAAACTCAGTTTTAACAGGTTCACTGCCTCCGCACCCATTAAAGATTTCCGCTAGCACGCATCCGAAGTGAAAAATGATAGAATTGATCAAGATGCATTCTGTTCACGAGTTGGTGGTGTTTTTATAACATAATATCTTGCGGCGGGTCACGGCAGGAATCGCGCTTGACGGAGCGCGACCCATGCTTATGGGTTGATGGTAGCCACGGCCACCGTGCCACGTGTGTTAATAGTTAATAGCTTAGCTTTTTTATAATAAGTAGACAACACCATGCATTGCTATCCTAAAGAAGCTAAAGCGCTTTATGGCACAGTCAGCAACGAAAGTCGCTAAACTTAATTGCTTTATTATAAAAGCACGGAAAAAAGGTAGGTAGAATAATTAGAATAAGAACAGAAAGTAGAGTGATTGATGCAATTATTCCCAGGAGTCCCGTCTTGAACCCATTACGTTAGTAGGTACAATGGTTATAATTATTTTAAAATGTAAACAAAGCAGTGTTCAACGTATATATGAAACAATGGCAGGATGACAAAATTTATCCCGCTAGGTGGCGCTGCTGTAGACCTTGAGGCCGCCGTTATGCACTACGTAATAAATGCTGTTTTCGCAGTTTAACTGTATAACCTGACGTGCTGTCGAGTGTACGTGTGCATATGAGTTATATTCCCGGTTATTTTTGAATAGAAATATGCTTTCGTATGTCTGTAAAACTATTCTCGTGAAATTTTGTAAGCAGGTTCTATATATATTGAATCTTTTTGTCGATTCAATTTTTTGAAATTTTTCAAAATGCGAAGATATGGGAAAAATAATATTTCAGCCATTTTGAAAAAAATATTAAAAATGTCACAAAACGCGAGGTTTACAGCTCTACAAAGCCATTAGAATATCATAATGGTTGATAATCATAATTCTTATTATGGCAAATGGACAGAAAAAGAATTAAAGATTGAAGAAAACCAAAATGTAATGGCAGAAAAATAGTTCTTTAAGAAAATTAGCTTCTAACATCCAAAAATGTATATCAAACAAATAGAAAACAACAAAATAACAAGTCTACATCTGCATTAGCGCCATGTTGGCGGTAGTACGCCGACTGGTGGACGATTTGTGAATCATCAAAATTATCCTGCCATTGCGCACGCGCGCAGCAAAAACCAGCCCCTGAGCAACCCCGAGTTTAAATGACTGGAAAGTTTTTTACTGTCCATAAAGTTCAAATGAGATTTATCATAAATAGTGAACTTCGTAGCAAAATAAAAACAATATACCAGGAACTTAAATATAGGTGCTGCGGTTTTAAATCATATAAGTAAGTAAGCTTAAGACTGTCTATTATATTATGTCTATTATTCTATAAAAAATAATGCGATTTACAGTTTTGTATGAAAAAATGTAATTGGCATTTATTTCGAATTGGGTTAGTATTTTGGAATATTTATTTAATAGAAACCTAGACAAATACTGTCTTAGTCCGAATAACATCACAAGAAGAGTTAAATGCTCAAATTGCAAATCATTTTGGTATTACGTTTGTATGGGAAGCTCTCGGTTCGCCGGAGCCTTAAACAATTAACCTACGAAAATAATAATAATAATATTTGACAACATCACATACATTGCTCCGATTCCAAAGTAAGTAGCTAAAGCACTTGTGTTATGTAAAACAGAGACGACGGTGGTATCACTAACACCCAGACTTGAGCCAATATAGAAAAGTTCGTTTTCTAAATTGACCCAACCGGGGATAGAACCCGGGACCTCAGAGATGGCGACACCTTAAAAACCGGTGTACAAAGCCACTCGACCACGGAAGTCGTCTTCGATTACGCTTATTCTTTTATTAATATTTAAAATAGCTTTTATTACGTACGACTCGAGGTAAACATGTATGACTTGACGTGCCGTTAATTGTACGTTACATGTACAGGTATATGCAACAAAACAAATAAAATAATATAAGTAGGTAGCCTGCCATGATTAAAAAAACTTTGTTTTTTATTAAAAAAAATATATAATCCGAATAAGTTGCAATAAATTAATCAAAATCTTTATATTCACTAAGAACAATTCAATTATCTGTACTATCTAGCCAATCCCTCATTTTGCACATTTTCGACTGATGGACGACGCAGCTGCGTTCGAAGCAGAAGCAATCGTCCCTGTGGGGATCTGAAATAAACAGAAATTATTGAATAAATAATTAAATACATGGACAAAACGCATATACTAGCCCCCTAGCATGACCTCTGAATCGCGATATGAAATAGCGATTTATCTCGTTTAACCGTCAAAATATAATGAATTTTGACAGTTGAGTGTCGATAAAACGCTGTAACACGAAAAATTTCGTCTTTAAACTTATTTTTACTATTACACTCGTTTGTTAGCTAAGGTCTCAGATTCTGATTACCTACAAAAAAGGAGTTTAAAAACACCCAACTACGGAAAGAAGAAAATATTCGAGTCCGAAATTCAAAACGGATAACAGTAGTCGTATTCGACATTATTCTAGTTAGACAGATAAGAACGACTATATACACCGTTAATTTTTAAGTATATGTAAAAATTAAATGGGGATCTCAGACCACGTGAATGAACAACTTTTACTGTGGGGCCAACCATGGAATCGTGAAAAAAAATTCAGCTGTTCCATAGAAAAGTACAACATTGACTCGACTATAATGTATGAAACAGCTGATTTTTTTTCGTGATTCCGTGGTTGGCTCCATAGTAAAAGTTGTTAATTTACCTGGTCTGAAATCCCTATTTTATTTTTACATATACCTACTTAAAAATTAACAATGTATAGGGTGGATGGAGGCGGCATGCGACTACGGTTATCCTTTTTATAATAAATTAATAAATATTTGACAACATCTTTTACATTGCTCCGATTCCAAAGTAAGTAGCCATTCCACTTGTGTTATGGAAATCAGAGACAACGGTGGTATCACAAACACCCAGACCTGAGCCAATATAGAAAAGTTCGTTTTCTAAATTGACCCAACCGGGGATCGAACCCGGGACCTCAGAGATGGCGACATCTTGAAAACCGGTGTACAAAGCCAATATTTTCTATGCCAAACATACCTTCCGTCAAATCGTCGTTGTAGTAAATCAAAACGGCGGGGATATGCATATTCTCCGGCAGTGCGACGTCACTGAACCGGGCTCTTTCATCAGGTATCCCATTCTCAGCCAGGGTCTTGTCGTAGTGCAGCCCCCGGCCGAGGTAGCGCCACGTATAGGAGTGCATGTGGGAGTTATAGGGGAGGTACCGCATCATGATCTGGTAGATGGTCTCTTCGGAGCACACCTCCAGGGTTACAGTAGAACCTAGTAAAATGCAGTCTGAAGTTAGTCCTGTAGGCTATAGGACTAACTTCAGACTGTAGCATCAGCTAGGCATTGTAAGTTATAGACAACACATTCGCTTCCTGTTTCGTTTCCTGTTTTATTATGGAACAAAATGTTACAAGCTTTTCTACACCAGGCAAATTGTGGTATGTATGAAGTAGATAATAATTGGTTTGGATTCGGTACCCGGCGGATTTTTAGGATCCGGCCGGCTAACATGTAATGATGCCGGATATCCGACAGTGTTGTGTAATTTATAAAAGCAAAAAATAATATTATTAGTACGTGCCTTAATTGGAGCTAAAAACTAAGTACTGGTTTTTACTCATTTTTTTCTTACATGCATGACTAATTGACACAGTTAGTTACTGATCTGGTGCGAGTCCTATTTTTTCTAGTATATTATTTAGTATTATATAAAAATAGCATTGTGAATGCTTAAATCTTAAAATTTCAAATAGTTAAAAAGCTTTCTCATCTTAATCAACTGTTTAAAAATATCTGGAAAGATGTTCAGTTGAATGTTGAAGTTAATTCCTTCTACATTGGTGAGATGGCGCTGGCTTGCAGCGTAAGAGTTGATATACTAGAAGAAATTCGACGTTCCCACTAGTGACTCGGTAGCTCAGCGGTCAGAGCATTGGACCGGATATCCAAAGGTCGCGGGTTCGATTCCCGTCCGAGAACATGATCTGGTGCGAGTCCTATTTTTTCTAGTATATTATTTAGTATTATATAAAAATAGCATTGTGAATGCTTAAATCTCAAAATTTCAAACAGTTAGTTAGTCAACTCTGATCAAGTGATGACCAATCAAAGTAGGTAGGTAGGTATCTTTCGTCTCACCAGTTAATGTATTCGTGATGCGTATCGGCCTCGTCCTCTCTGTAGCCTTGCCGACCACGTACGCTTCGTTCAACCACCAGGGTTTCTCCAGCGGGCGCCATTTTGTCGACGGCACCACGGGCTGCCGCACGCCATGTCCGTGCAGGTGGTACGTAGTCAGCAGCGTGGTCACTGGGTGCATGTACGATACCCAATCTTCGCCCTTGAACCAGTGGCTTACGTCTTTGCCAGCGTAAGCGACTATCGTCATTGCTAACTGGAGAAGTTAAACAGGAGTCACAGTAAAATCCTCCAAATCACGAGGCTGACTCGCAATCCATGCCTCGCGAGGCAACTTCACGATGTGAAGACGCGTTTTCCAACAACGTGACAATTGCCGTATGGTACGACCTACTACCGCCAGGGACCAACTGCTCAAAGCGAGCATTTGACGAGCAGTCTCGCGATGAAAATACAACACACAGCCTCTGAATGTTTCTAACGGAGACATCCGGCTTCGTGATCAATAACATGCATGCATACAAATATGTTTTTGTAATTGAAGATAAAGTCTAGTAACCACCAATAAAGACGTGACCTGGTATCCCGTGAGCTTCTAATTTCTCTTATCTAAAATCAAAGTGCAGAAGGGCACAAAATAACCTCTCTCATTCGAAAATCTATCTTATCCTGCCACCTACGGTCAGTATAGAAGTATCAATCATTTAAGGCATCAAGTGTAAAAGCTAAAAAGCAGTAAAAAGATTTAACAAGCTTTGCTGAACCCTGTCTCTTTCTGCCAGAAAATATTGTTCTCTAAAAAATCAATGAAAAACCGGACTTACCCTCCTTGCATCACAATACGTAAATCCCTTCTTGCAGCAGCCACAGGACTCCCTACAAGTGTCGTCACAGTACCAATTCTTGACTTTACAGGAGCAAGTCTTGATGCACCTGCACAGCCTTAACTGCTCCTCTATCCATGCAGTCATGTCGAGGACTTTCCCGTTCAGAGATATCCAGCAGTCATTGACCTGATTGTGGATGGCTACTTCGGCCGGGGTATACCATTCTTGTTTTGTGTAAATCATTATTTTTATATTTGTAGATAGTAAAATGTATCAAAAATCGTTATTGATTTTAATTTTGATGGTAAAATTACAAATATTGATTGCAAGTAAATTGTCAAGTGATATTACATTCTCTTTTGTCAGTCATTTGTCAGTTGTTACCAAAGATAATGGATGTTACAACCCGCGCAGATAAAGAATAGGACTGAAAATGGCGGCTCCTTGCGCTTACCACAACAAGACTGAGAGAGCGATAGGTGTGGCGTTTAGTGTGCAAGCGAGAAGTGAATATGAACGACACTATTTCTAATCCTATTCTAATTCATCGCTAGTTGTTTATCTGAGTGGGTTATACCATAGCTTTATTTATAGTAGCGTAAAGTATAATAATTTTATGGGTTGTACCTACATAAGTTCATGCTATGTTGACATCTAATTCTATTAGGAGAAACAAAACGCAGATACGTAAAAAAAAATATGCTAGTGGCTTAGTGAGTGCCAAAGTGTGCCTTAAAAAGCACTCAAAAAATTGCTCAAATTGTATGTTGTTTAAAAATTAATCTAATAGATGTCGCCAGGAAGTTTTCAAAAGCAGTAGGTAGGTATTCTTTTATTATTTATTTTATATCTATTCGAGGAATTTGAATTTATTATTTGGAAATCGGTGATTTTTCTTGAAAATTTTCGAAAAACTGGAACCGCACAAATTTTTATATAATTACTTATCAAACCTGCTTACAAAATTTCACGAGAATCGGTTGAGAAATACGACCTGTAGAGAAGAACAAACAGACATACGAAAGCATTTTTGCCCAAGCAGAGACGCTTCGCTCGAACAATATAGGAGGTGATGGTAAAATAATGGTGACGGTAAAATAGGTAATGTGGAGGCCTATACGCATATATACTGTGCCGTGTGATATAATGCTGGTGGTGGAATATTCAGAAATTAGAGTCGCAATAACATTTCCTACATAATATTACTATTTTTTTATAATAAGTAGGTACCTACCTCGTAGTGACTCGGTAGCTCAGCGGTCAGAGCATTGGACCGTATATCCAAAGGTCGCGGGTTCGATTCCCGTCCGAGAACATGATCTGGTGCGAGTCGTATTTTTTCTAGTATATTATTTGGTATTAGGTACCTACCTACTGCCTATTCCTATCTACTTACCTTTTAGAAATCCCACCCCACCGATCCACTATGCAGATCACAACATTTTTGTATAACGCCTTACCTTCGCCAAAATTTCACCCCTCGCCACTACTACTTAATATTTCTCAAGCATTATTTATTTAATTGAAACAAAATTCTGTAGCCAATAAATATAATAACATAAATATATTACATAGGTCTTTTTACACAAGAAGCAAATTACTGTGTTCTTTGTTAATACCTTTATACTAACACAGCATATATTCAAATAACTGTTTATGCAACTGATAATTACATTTTACAAATTCTATCGGCCTGGCCTTACTACATAAGGTTTTTTTAATTTGGCCACTATTTAAATGTGATGCTGTCTCTTTCAAACACTATTGTTAAAAAAGTGACAGTATCACATTTAAACAGTGTCTAAGTTAAACACTTGTTGAACAGTGTTTTGTGGTAAGGCCGTATTTTTTTACTTTTGTACAAATAACAGAACAGAAATAATAATTTATTGGTGGTCAAGTATTACTAATTAAAATCACTCCAAAAGGCTTATATTTTTCTATCAAAATCGTCCTCCCAAAACAATAATGAATAATCAGAGCAATATTATGTAATTCATAAGATCAATCCATTTATTATTCGAATGAACAAATTAAGTGTATTTATTTACTAAATGACTACAAATTTACGCTTTTTAGTCATTTAGTAAATTTTGTATGCTTTTGTTTAAAATGTATAATAATATTAAAAAATTACACTCTAGAAAAAGGCAGTGTTAGCAGTCTGTAGAAAGAGTATTTTTTAGCAAAATTTTACTTGTAGTGTAGGATGAACATGTATCAAGATATTTACGAGAGAAATTGCAGGAATATTAAGTGTTGAAAAAAATAGGATAACATTTCATTTTAGTTTGACAATAATCAATTATTGCAATGACGTGATTGATATTATTAGAAATATGGAGCTATACTGCAACTGCTGATATTGACAACTTTAAAAAATATTTTTCTTTCTTCATTGCGAATATAATTAGTATATAAAGTATGCCACTTTGGCTAAAAACAGTTCATGCTTCATTAAAAAAATGCACTATAGAGTATGTGCAGATAAAAATACCCCTGGCGTCGTGGGACTTGTGCTTGATTGCCGTATTTGTCATGTTGACGGCACTATGTTCCATCATTGTGGCTGTGAGTGTGGTGAGACTGTAATATCTTGATAGATATTGATCTCCATCAAAATATTACATAAAGGCCCGCCACATACAGACGGAATCTGATTCGGAATTCCGTAAAAATCGATAATGTATGAAAATTCCGAACAGAAAAATACCGCATGTGTGTGGTAGGTCCATAGATTTATATGGATTAGCTGCGTTCGGAATGATTCCGTTTCGGAATTCCGAATCAAAATCCGTCTGTATGTGGCGGGCCTTACAGTCGCACTACAATGACGGAACAGTGCCGTCAACATGACAAATACGAGAATCAATCACAAATACCATGACGGTTCTCTTTCCGCATAGACTTTTAACTATTTTAATAACCCACCAATATTATATTTATGACAGCTAACTAAAAAATATTAAGTCTTGACTTAGATTCTGCGCACTAAGCGTAAGCGTAATTTTTTAACTGTCATTACATAATGGTGTACCGAGTTATGATTTGAAAGCGGGAAAAACAGCACAATTTCTAATAACATCGTACCTATATTCAATCTAGATTATAATAAGATCAAAATTAAAAAAACTGTATGCTTTCGAATTTAATTTAGTGAATAACTGTTGCACAGTTGCGTTTTATTGCGGCGCACTCTTTTAAGCTTTTGTCTTTTTAAAGACAACATGTATTACATGTATAAACTGGAGGGTCACCAAATTTTCGTTACACAATTTAAGAAAAAAGTCCATTGAATGACTATTCGAAACTACATGCGTCTATCCCTGCACGTGTCATGACGTAGGCTGAGACTGGTGGGGTACCTGCAACACAATCGCAGTGTTTATTAAAATGAAAATAAAAAAGAATAGTCTTAAACAAATTGTTTAGTTTATGAACTAATTCAACTTTTAATGATAGCCCAAAAAAAGAGTGTATTGTGTTCAGGGTTCATGTATGTTTTATGAATGGGAATTTCTTTATTTCACCATAATTTCAAAATGCCTGAACAGATTTGGATGTGTGAGGTAATGTTAGAATCCTTACATTACCCCGAGTGACACTTTGAAAAAAGTAATAATGTCGGAACCATGACTCCATTTTGGAAAAAGAAAAAAAAATTTCTTCGATTATTACAATATGTTATTATTACATTTTTTTGTCATGTTGACGGTACTGTTACGTTATTATAGTATAGTATAGTGCGAATATGGTAACTTGATAGATATCAGCAGCGTAAGAGTTGATATACTAGAAGAAATTCGACGTTCTCACCAGTGACTCGGTAGCTCAGCGGTCAGAGCATTGGACCGGATATCCAAAGGTCGCGGGTTCGATTCCCGTCCGAGAACATGATCTGGTGCGAGTCCTATTTTTTCTAGTATATTATTTAGTATTGTATAAAATAGCATTGTGAATGCTTAAATCTCAAAATTTAAAAAGATATCAAGATATTACAACCTCACTTTCTCACTATAATTCTAACACTTTCTAACACTGCCGTCAACATGACAAAAACGGTAATCAAGCACAAATCCCATGACGATTCTCTTTCCGCACAGACTATTTGCTTTTTTTGCCTGACTTTTATACATATCTTGCAAGTTTTACTATCTGTTATATGGAGGTTTACAAAGGAAGCTGCTGCAAATTTATAAAAACACTGAATTAACTATATGTACTTACTAAAACTTTTTTGTTTTCTTTGAAGTAAATAAAAGCTTATAAAATAAAACATGGAGGTCTACTGCTGAGAA
Source organism: Catoptria pinella (assembly GCA_963556745.1). NCBI lineage: Eukaryota > Metazoa > Arthropoda > Insecta > Lepidoptera > Crambidae > Catoptria > Catoptria pinella. The sequence goes on from OY750762.1 coordinate 1,418,590, forward strand.
ATTGCTTTTTGCATCCATCGTCTCGATGTTAACTTAACAAAAAAGCGGCTTCACTACTGCGCCGAATACGAGGAAGCAGTAACAGCGTTCTGAGGGCGATTGCCGTCAGCGGGGACTGTCCGTTTGTTGGCCATTTTATTAATATAACATTGTCACTCGTATAATATAAGTATTAACACAACTAGATATAAGTTTACTAACAAATTATGGATCTTTAGTTGTCCGTAAATAAATATTTTTATTTTTATTTTATGATGAGATGATGAGAGTGGCTCCCTGCAAATCACTATAATTACACACCATCTGCTTATAGTCCACCTGACTGATTGCAAGATAATAACAAAAAAAAAAAAAATATTAAGTTATGTTAGTACCTGGGACAGATGCTTGACGATGTCGACCCAGTCGTACCCGCGCGGCTTCTCCCCGCCGCGTCCCACCTCTGCCTTGTCCCACACGCGACGCTTCTGCGCCTTCGTTAAGTGTTCTTTCTTTTCCTTCTTTGAGCTTTCCATTTCACCCTGAAGAGTGGGAAATTACAATCATAATGAGGTGTATGTATTTTGTATAGGTGACCACTTTAAAAGTTTAGGAACTCTCAAAAATTTAGATATGTTTTAGTATTTGGTGATTAATGGTGCTTTGCAATTATAGAATTTTCTTCTAATAGTTTTTTTATCATACTGTATATTAGACACATCTAAATAAATAATACAAAGTCGGGTTATTTACACCATTTATACCTCTAGAACGGCTGGACCGATTTGGATGAAATTTGGTTGGTACTCAGATTAGGACCTGGATTATAGGCTACTTTTATCTTGATCACAGGTTTCCTAGGGCACAGACGGACGAAGTCGCGGGCGGCCGCTTGTATAGTAATAAATATTGTAGATTAACAACACTTCCAAAGGAAGAACAAAGTTGGTTCATGTTTAGGTTCTTGTTCTTGCAACAGAATCCAGCATGCATATAACTGTACACTCACATACCTCATTTAAATAAAAAGTAAATACAAGCCTAAGTAAGTAAGTAAATAAAAAACAAACACATCATTAACCTGATCTTCAATTGTGACTTTTTCAACTCTGGATGAGACCACTGCTTCCTCGGTTTGGTCGGCCAATAGTTCTGGAACCTTTTCTTTGAGACACTCAAACAATGTGTATGTCATTGCACAGCCTAGCCACTGTTCAGCTTCAGCATTTACCATAGACATCACTCTTTCTTTTACGGAGGGTAATCTGAATAAGGGAAACTCGTTAAGAACTTATGTTACATGTTTTTATAAAATATTTTTTGTTTAGATTTTGGTTCTATTAGCTCTTTGGTGCACAAATATAAAGTTATCAACTAATTATAAAAATAGCTTACTAAGATTTTGTTATAAATTATTTATTTTATTACATCTCACATACAATATTGGTTAATCCCAGAATCTTGATTTTTTAATAAAAAAATGTTTTCCACAACACCCAACATCTGAACTTTAGGTAAATACAACATGTTACATAAATACCCCTAATGCCGAATATGGTATGTAGGGACCATCAAACTGATCAACTTTTACTATGGGGCCAACTCTGTAATCGCGAAAAAAAAATCAAAATACAAAAATTAAAATCGAAAATATCAAAATGTATGAAACAGCTGATTTGTTTTTCGCAATTTCAGAGTTGGCCCCACCTTGTATGAATTCACATCCAAATATCCGATCTCTAGTTATAAATTTAAAAGACGTATTACAACTGTCAAAAAAGGTTTACTAAATAGAACATATAAACAGACTTTCATACACTCACATGTTAAGGTTATAAAATATCTCCATGTTGAAGTTAGGCTTGTCCGTAGGATATGTTGGCCCCCATGAAATCTCCAATATAAATGATTTGTCGCCATCTACATACTGAAATAGAAAGAAAACACATCAAATATGTAAAATAACAATAGGGTTGATCAATAAATATTTATGAAGGTAATTTACCTTGTATTGATAAGTTTTTGAATCCACCTGCTTAAAATTTTCATCGCCTTCATAAATAGATTTCAAAACCTCGATTTCTTCAGCTTGCTGCTCGGCATCATCTGACATTTTGATTACTTTTGAGGGATGAAAAACTGTAACAGCAAAAGTTGGTAATCTTCGGTCAGTCTAAATGCATATGATGAATTGGTTCTCTTTGAAACAGCTGATTATCATGCCTATTAGTTTCCTTAATAATAATATTCAACTGTAAGTACCTATACAAAATTATAACCTCTTCATAGATGAATAAAAACTTTTATTAATAAGTAAGTGCAAAGTTAAAATATTTATGTAGTGACTTATATTGTAGATATGTGGTGTTCCGAGTAAAAAGCTGAACTGGAACAAAATTACAACAAAAACTATAATAAATATGCAGAAATGTCTTAATAACCTACAACAACATACTCACACTGCAAATACGTTAAGGATCTAATTCAAGAATTATATAACAATTCATGTACACCATAAAGGCTTTGGTATAGATAAACTATGTTATTTATAATAAAATACACTTTTTTGGCTATTTGCTATGCTAATTTGCCACACAACAAGTCAGCTGTTGTTGGTGCTTGGTGAAATGTGCTGTCATTGTCAATGTCATGCACAGACTATGAAGTGGTGTATTGTCACCATGACAGCTACGGTGCATTTAGCAGTTTCTTTTTTACCTGCTGCGTGTTGACGCAAATAATTAGTAAAAAAAAAAATCCAATACAATGTTATCCAAACAACATTGCACAATGTTTTGTTTTTCATATTTGATTTATTATCAGAGTACATAATATATTTTTTCACATTTCTATAAAATGTGTAGTCTCCACATGCGACTGATTCGACCATCTTTGTAAATACAATAGGTACATTATATTAAAAAATGTTGCAAGTAATTAGTATCTCCAAGAGTTTTTGGTAAAACATAAAGTTGCGGGCTAGATCGAACGCACAATATTTTTTCTATCACAATTATTACTTAATTCTAAATAGGTGAATAAGTTTTATTTAATGTTAAATTTGGTCAATTTTTAAGACAGACAGGTCAGTTTTTATTAGGTTGCTTTCTTGTTTATTTATTTGTCCAAAATTTTAGCAAACGATTATAATACTAGCTTCCCGTTCGTTCGCTCGTTTTTATATAAAGTTTTAAATAACCAAATCGATTCACCTGAGCTGTGTCTCATTTAGGTGTTCAAGGTTAAATGCCCGCTCCAATGCAGTTTTTTCAGTTCCCACATGTAGAACTAGATACTCTAAAAATCGATTTTTGATCCGAGCTTCCAATACACATAATAATTGATACTGTCATATTGATTTATTTAATTGCAAACTAAGAACTTACATTTCATAATTATGTCAAAAAAGTGAAAGGTCTTTAATACTAGTAATTATAGATACATAAATTATCTGCAATTTGTCAAATCATATCTGTAGGTAAAATAAATTGTACTTACCATTTAATTTAATTTTAAATTTTTTAAAGTAAAAGTTTAATTTAAATTTTTAAAAGCCAAGATCTCCTTTTTTCTCTCATTGTATGTAATAAAAAAAATCTCTTTTTTTAAATTCAACTCATTATGGTCTGCGCTAGGCAAATCTCATCGTTGGAAACTGTTTTGGCTAATGATGTATCCATAGTTATACTTCTATCTGTATTATAAGAGCTGTATGTTTCTTTAATAAATAAATAAATAAATAAAACTGGAAGATATTGCAATATTATGGTGTTTTGAGCTGATCTGATGATAGAGCCGGAAGAAGGTCAGAAACTCTGTAATAAAACCATACAACCCCATCGAGTTTGGGCACGTTAGAATCGTCTTGACAAGTACTCTGACGGGAGACGAAGTCCAGGGTCTGATGATAAAGCCGAAAGAAGGCAACAGGAATTCCGTACCTATAGAAAGCTCATTTGATTCGTCTTAATGAGTACTCTGCTGGGAAATAGTGTCCAAGGTCTGATGATGAAACTGGAAGAAGGCCACAGGAACTACTATAATAATACCCCACAACCCTATCGAGTTTGGGCTCGTTTGATTCGTCTTGACAAGTATTTTTAGTTTTAGTTCGTTGAATAAAATCCGAAAATAATAAATAACTTAAAAACAACATAAAAAACACGTTTTTAAAAGAGACTAAAAAGTATAATATATTTTTATACTTATTTTACAAATCTTTACGGGAGGAAATACTTTATACTTTAAGACTGTTTTTTGAAAATAAAAACCCGGGCTCACACTTTATAAGAAATTCCGAATCGGAATGATTCCAAACGAAGCAAATCTATACATGTCTATGGACCTGCCACATACATGCGTTATTTTTCATACATTATCTATATTCCGTTTTGGAATTCCAAAACAGATTCTGATTCATAATTCGGAAACGAAATATAGATAATGTATGAAAGTACCTAAAGGAAAAATACAACATGTGTGTATTTGTTTGGATTAGCAGCGTTAGGAATGATTCCGAATCAAAATTCCGTCTGTATGTGGCCTGTCATAGCTGTGAGTCATAGTTTGTTTGAAAGAGACAGCATCACATTCACATGTGATTAAATTGACAATAGATAGTGACCCACTGCAATTTCACTCGAGAAAAGTGCTCTGAAGTTAGTACATTGTACTTGCACAATGTCTAACTAACCATTCATATACAATACAATGTGTGCGGGCTTTGGTTCCCACCCGCACTATACTTGCGTTCGTTGTTATTACTTGTTATAATATGATGATGGAAGTGAGTTGCAGAGGATGCCCTTGGCAAATTGACTACGGATTTAAGTAGAAACACAGCTTGCGTGGTTTTAGCTCTATGTTTACTTCACACATGTTATGTACAGCGAATATTTACAAAGATGAATCAAATTATAATAGGCAGACATAATATTAATTTTCAATAGCAAAATCGCAACGATAAAATTCTGTGACATCAGCCCGAAAAACGGAAGTCAGAACAATCTTTTTCTTTTCTGCTTATTAACAGCGTTGCCAGAATGTTACAAAAGTAACATTTTACGTTACTTTTGACCCTCTCATGTTACCTCCATGTTACACGACTCAATATGTTACTTTATGTTACTTTTAGATTTTCCAGCAAACAAAAAATATTTTCATTTTCATTCGACATTCAAGATTTTTTTGTTCGTTATCTTCTTAGAATAATAACTATATTCTAAGGTCATTTTGGCGCACTTGATTTTGTGGACTGACATATTCACTCACTCGCCTGTATTTCTTAATTTTCCGTCCCGCTTACTTAAGCACAAGTGAGGCGAGTGGTGACTAGCAGCGAATGATTACAATCGATTTTAAAACTTTAAATGCATAAACAAAATCATTACGTACAGATTGATTGTAATGATTTTTTGACCAAACCGTCATCACCGCAGGGCCCGGAGCGCGCGGCGCTATACGCACGCCGCGACTAGACTTTTACACGAATGGGTACAAACAAAGATGTAGCCATCTTTCAAACACAACCCACCTATGTAGAATTTTAATATAAAAAAAATAACTAAAATGTTTTTTAAGACTGTTACTAATTAGTTTACTAGTGGATAGGGGTCCACATCAGGCATTTTTCAGAGCATCGCCAGTCGATTATTCGATCAACAATTATTACGATTTTTTCGATGTTTAACAAATGTGACAGGAAACTTATTTTAGTTTTGTGTAATAAAATGCCATATTATAGTATTGTGTCGTTTTCCACAATAAGTAGGTAATGTTACTTTCTCGTGAAAATGTTACTTTTTGAGCTGTCTCATGTTATATTTGACTATCTGCCACTGGCAACACTGCTTATTAACCATAGAGGAGTGGTGATCTCATTGCAGACACCACAAATGCATGCAGTGTGTTCGGATCGGAGTGGCATTTAAGTAAGATTAAGGAATATTTAAATTTAGTATAGCAACATTAAATTTGACGGAAAAAGACGTTGAATTGAACTGGTTGAATTGAAACGTAAAGAAAGAAACTATGAAATGAAATTCTGCGAACGAAGTTGTAATAAAAATAATTGCATGTTATTGCCACGTAGTGATTATATGCTCAGTGGTTGTTGCAGTCAGTGAAAAAAGAACCAGTTGATTGTGAAAATGAATGTGCCAAAATGTGGTTGCAAGGAAAATCGTCCGCTAAACTCGGGATGCGTTTGTGCTACCAGTACACGTAAAATGCCAGCAGGTGATAGCTTTAAAATACCAGCCGTGCCAATCGGTAGACCGCTACACAGCAGCACGAAAGTGAACGTGAACGACAACAAAGACCAGTCTTCTTCCGGAAAAGTCGATCTTAACAAAAGGGATGAGCAGAAAAAGTCGTGGACGCTTGCAGACTTCGACTTAGGCAGACCACTCGGTAAGGGAAAGTTTGGAAACGTTTACCTTGCACGTGAGAAGAATTCGCACTATGTAGTTGCCCTAAAAGTACTCTTCAAAAGTCAAATTTTAGATTCAGAAATAGAACATCAGGTGAGACGCGAGGTAGAAATACAGTGTCGCTTGCGCCACCCCAACATTCTGCGAATGTTTGGATACTTCCACGATGAAAAGAGAATTTATTTAATCCTAGAATATGCAAAGCATGGTGCTCTCTACAATTTGTTGAAGGAATGCGGGCGTTTTGATGAAAAGACTGCAGCTATCTATGTTAGAGACTTGACGAAGGCATTGATTTATTGCCACTCTAAGAAAGTGATTCATCGAGATATTAAGCCTGAAAATTTATTGATTGGACACAATGGGATACTGAAAATAGCTGACTTTGGATGGTCTGTGCACTCCCCTTCGTCAAGGAGAATGACTCTGTGTGGAACAATAGATTACTTGTCACCAGAAATGATTGAAGGCAAACCCCACAGCTATGCAATTGATATATGGAGTCTCGGTGTGTTATGTTACGAATTGCTTGTTGGTTTACCACCATTTGATGCTAAGGACTCTCATCAGACATACAAGAAGATACGCTATGTAATCATAAAATACCCAGAATTTATTTCAGAAAAAGCCAAAGACTTAATGGGAAAATTACTTGTGATAAACCCTGAACAAAGACTGCCATTGGCAAATGTATTGCAACATCCCTGGATTGTAGAAAATGCTCCTGAGGGGGCCATTCCCACAGCTCACGATCCTGGGCAAAAATAAGTCAATTTCAACTCACTTTATTATTAGCCAATTTAATTATGATTTATTATAAATAATAAAAAACAAGATAAAATATTCCTTGTCTTTTAGATAATGATAAAATTATGCATTAAAGTAATTCATATATTTAGAATTATATTTTTGAATGTAACATTTCAATTAATTCAACACATACTTAGTTAATATATAAAAAAATACTGATCACAAATATTTCATACTTTTGCATGTAACTATCTATGTAAACTATCATGTTAGAATGTAAATAATTAAAATAAATTGTTACATACAACTAAGTTTTTTTATTTTTATTCATGTAGTATATGTCTAAAGCATATTTATCAAAGTTATGGTCTTTCTTTACAATCAAATGCCAATGTATAAGCTCCCCTATGAGACAAGTCCAGCTCAAAAGATATCCAATGGCAAGGGCTATGAAGGCTCCATAAAGTTTTTTCAAATTCATTAAGGCTTTAATAGAGTCTTCAGTTGTTTCTAATGATCTAATAGGATACATCACATCATTCAACCACTTTTCAACTAAGCCAACTTCTACGATACGTCTCAGATACACATCGGCTAAGGGTTTCAGTGGTGAGTTCTTATGAAACCCTATGGATATAGGCGTGTTCACAACACAATCTGACATTATATGCAAGTTCCTATCCATTTCATTATTTGTTTGCATCTCTGTTGTGTTGGTGTAGTTCCCTTTATCAGTTTCGAATGTCATATTTGTATTTCTTCTTTTCACCCTGATAAACTTCAGAAAGTCATGGTTATCATAGTACGCGTAAACTCCTTTAGCAACCTTATTCGCCGCTGCAAACGGATCGTTAATAACTTCGAATTTTTGGCCTATAGTCTGTATTTCGTCCGAAGATTCTACGAAGAACCTCTTTGTTTCAGTACCCCAGCCGCCGCAAGTAATTTTGCTTTCAACTAGTTCCTTTAATGTGTCGATTGTGACTCTTGGAGCTGGGTTCGCTAGGATGGCAGTCATGCTCGCTCTGTAAGACACCACGAGGAGTATACAGTACAGCCAGTACCACCCAGTAAGCAGTCGTATGGACCAACCGGTAGGCAACTTGGGGAGAGACACAACCAGTAACATTCCATATGTGTAAAGAATGCTGTTAATTATTTCTCCAAACAAATACAAGCCAGGCTTCGCATCCAAGTCTGTAAAATAAACAAGTGGCTGTTAGTATGAACTAAGGACCTGTTTTTCGAGGTCGATGCTTCTTTGTTTCCAACAAAGAGTGAGCAAAAATAGTGATATTACCGTCCTCTATTTTGGTTTTCTCTTTTTTGTTTTTCATTTTAGAAAGGATTTTCTTATACTCCTGCAAGTTGGTGTTAAATCGCGCAAGACCGTAGAAAATTGTCCCAGTTATCAACAATACGACCAAAACTGCAATCCACATTTCTAACCTTGGAGAAAAAAACAAATGAGAGTCAAAGTGCAAGATCATATTTAAAATATTGCCTCAATCAAAAGTTAAATCAAGTTAATCAAAAAAATACTTCCCAAAATCGATATGGATGTCGTTATAGAGGTTTTAAGGATGTTGATTTTTTTATGCCGATGAAAATGCATTTACGCATTTTTATCCCACTGCTGGGCACGAGTCAACGCCCGCAGGATATAACCTGTAATCCACGCAGGCGAAGCTGCGGGCGGAAAGCGAGTTAATCATAACTTACTTGAAAGGTAATATCAAAGTTTTCCACGAATTATCTGTCAATGCTTCTGGCGTGAGGAACGTAAAGCATTGAGACGTATACGGAATGCTCAGATCCATCAGCTCAAGGTGATAGGGGTTGTACTGCAGATTCCCTAATGCTATGTCAGCTTGCCCGTTCACCATCTCCCCGAGGAGACCAGAAAACGAACCGTTTGCTTCCATTTGACCCCACTTATGTAAATCAAAGTTAGGTGGTTGATACAACTTTGGTTGAAAACTCATTTTATTCGCCATTGTATTGAGTATCTAAAAATACATGTGATGGATAAAGTATAGTTGTTTTTTTATTATTATTTTGGTCCTTCGAGCCGGATAGTGATTTAAGAACTTACTTCAATTTCAACACCACCAACTTTATTTGTTTCATTAGTTTTTGATACAACTACGGATGGTACGTGATCCAAATAAACGATATTCAGAACTTCACTATTTAAATTACTAGTCTTGTCAGCAAATAACGGTCTGTTGTAATGAAATCTCCCGTTTTTCCAAATATCGACTCTTCTGGAAACGAATACGCTTTTTATGGGATTTGGGTATGGGACTGTGGATAGATCGTACCATGCTTTGCTTCTCGATATGCCTGTGAGACTGTGGTATCTAAGGAAAATGACGTTGATGATACGTTTCCATAGGAAATGTAGATCGCTGTGGAATAGTCTGTAGTCGTGTAGTATTATATACTTGGCTCTAGTGTCCAAGATACGGTATCTGCGAATAAATAAGGAAATAAAAACAATTGACATAACAAAACTAAACAATCAATTTTTACAGCAAATTCAACTTACCCTTGCCGCCATAAGAATGGGATAAAAAATAGCGTCGTAGTTACATAATCAATTCATCGCTATCACCTATCGCTCTCTTACTCACACTCATTTTGGTAGCGCGGAGAGCCGCCATTTTCAATCCCATTCTTTATCTGCGCGGTGGTGTACTTATTAACATATTATTACCTGTCCCCAAATCTTAACAGTCTTGCAGTTTGGTACCCGTTCGCCAGAAGAATGACATACACGTTGCACCCGTCTTTCCTCGCTTCCCTCAGCGATTCTAGGGTATCAAAGTTTGGGGATAATAAGTCTTCGTAGTCTTCTACCACGATCTATATTCATATTTAAAAGTATTTAGTAATCGCATTGGTTAAATTGACAATAGACAGCGATTCGCTGCAACTTCACTCGAGCGAGAATGCATGGCTAAGAGAAAATTTATCACATTAAAATACGTCATTTGTACCACTCTGAAGTTGGTCACTTCTGTTGTAATTGTTAAATTAATCGCATTCTATATGAAACAAACGTAAGAAGTAAAGCGTCAGGGAAAATAATATTTTAAGCAGTTTATTTGCTAAGTTCTCACTATTTTTATTATGCCTTATGGGTTACATTCTATTTATTATAATTATAATAAATAATAATACAGTCTATTTAAATAATTCTCACCATAACAAACGGCACTGCAAATATTCTCCTAAACAGGTATCCTTCAAACACGTTGAGGTACACAGTATCGCACACGACAGCCACGCAGGTGACGTCATGATGCTTCATCAGGCCGTTGAGCAGGTCTACCATGATGTACTCCAAGTCCTTGCGCTCTTCCAGGCTGCTGAGAAACGTCGATGGTTCTGCGGAGGCACTTAGAACAGGAGAATTCAATGAACCTATCATTAGTCTATACTTAATCCTTACTAATATTATAAATGCGTAAGTCCGTTTGTTTGTTTGTTACGCCTTCACGTCTTAACTATTGAACCGATCATCATGAAATTTTGCATACTTACACGTTGTCAGGGGTGGGTACCTTTCATCCCAAAAATAAAATTGTTCCCCAGGGATAGCAAATACCTTTCCACGCTGATGAAGTCGCGGGCGGTCGCTAGTTTGTCAATAAATCTTTAGTTTAAAAAGTAACCATAGGTTCGTCAGCAAAATAACAGAGCTTACTTTATCACAAGGAGGGTCAGCAAAAATCCTTTGTACATTGTCTTAACCCTCGGACTTAACCAACCTCTTCATTGGTTCAAACTCACAACTAAGTCGTACCCAAGGCTTCCCATTTGAACTTTCAAGTGATTGACGCGCTCATATAGAATGCAAACCCAATTAGATGCTGTTTTATCCCTTTCGCATTTACAAATTAGATATGTTAATATTTAATGTTTCCAGTGAGAGTACAAAACCTACAAACTTAGTAGTAGGTTCATATATTTCTAGCAACGCTGAATTTTATGTTACAAATCAAAGAACTTGTCAAAAATATGGCGAACGATAAAGATTGGAATTGCTTCTTAAAATATGAGTTGTTGACTGTTGTTAAAGTAGAAAGTAATTTAAATATAAAAATTATTGAGATCTAGCACTTAAACATACGTAACAAAATTTAGATAATCGTACGCAAAAAAAAACCACGAATCGATGTACAGGATAGCAGAGTACTAAATAATATACTAGAAAAAATACGACACGCACCAGATCATATTTTCGGACGGTAATCGAACCCGCGACCTTTGGATGTCCGGTCCAATGCTCAGACCGCTGAGCTTCCGAGTAAATAGTGGCATCGTCGAATTTCTTCTAGTTTACCCCACTCTTACGCTACAAGCCAGCGTTATTTCATCAATGTAATAATATGATCTGGTGCGAGTCGTATATTTTCTAGTATATTATTTAGTATTGTATAAAAATATTGTGAATGCTTAAACCTCAAATTTAAAAGTTATATAGCGTATAAGTACTTGAGGTCAAAACATTTTTTTTATTGTTTTGTTCTAACCTATCGTGTGTGGTATTGAATGAAAGGGCTTTCTGAGCCGGTTCTAAAAATATATTACATTTCAGCCACCTGTTTTAAATTAAACCAAAAATATTTTCAAAACATAGGTACATACCTACCAAGTTTGTTTCCTCCAGATCCGATGCAGTTGCATTATTTTTCGTAAAATATTTACAATTGGTATATATTTTTTAACAAACTTATGTTTCTCTGCTCGTGTTCTTATGCTTAGAAAGCCCTTTCATTCTATATCACACACGATAGCTATTAGAAAAACTTTTTACCATACAAAAAAAGATTACATCATAACCTAAGGGATTTTTTTTAAAAACTGCGGCTCGTATCAATGTTTTCACCTCAAGTATACGTGTAGCAAACGGCTATCCTGTAGGGTTGTTCACTACTGTCGGAAATCTACTCGAAAGCATTCGAGTTAGATTTCGATTCGAATGCATATCCTCCGATAGATTCGAACACTGCTATTCACAAATACATTCGATTCACTTTCCGACGGGAAAGCACAATGCATCTACAAAGTTTGGTAGCATAAGGTAGAAAATAAGATCTATATCGGAACACTTTCCGATTCGATTCGGAAAGTTGATTTTCGACCATCCTGTACATCGATTTCCGACCACCCTGTACATCGATTTCCTACCACCCTGTACATCGATTTCCGACCACCCTGTACATCGATTTCCGACCACCCTGTACATCGATTTCCGACCACCCTGTACATCGATTTGCGGTTTTCCTTCGATTTTGAGCTCGTACGCCGATCACTATTTTAGTTATTTACGTGAAAGAAAATCTCTTTAAAATAAACACAGATTGATATAAAAAATATTTTATTATCCAAAACGTAACCTAATCCCTGTACTTATGTTTTTGCTCTTAACAAAATATAAAAAATTGTAAATAATATATGTCTCTATACTTATCTACAAATAAATAAACATAAATAAATTTACATTCATTTTCATTCGACATCAAACATTTGATATAACTTTATTAAAATTGTAATTGTTTGGTACTGAAATGCCTTAATTAACTATACATTTAGGGAATACTAACAATATCGATTGTGCAAAATATCACAAAAATGGTAAGTAAATAAGGGAACAATATTTTCTGTCACCTAAGTTTAGATGTGTCACTAATCTGCAATACCCAAATTATAATATCTATCCCCAAGAAATATATTAGTCATCATATTTATCAAAACTGTCTCTAAGTATAAATCACCGTATTAATGTAAATATGTCTCTTAAATTATAGTTTGATAACTTTTTTCTATAGCCTAAATATAAGATCTGTCCTCTAAAAAGTAAGTCCCTGGCAGCAATAATATATTTGTACCTAAAATAGTAAATCTATCACCTTATAAATCTAATCAACAAACTATTAGTATCATTTAAATCGTTTAATCATCAAAATAATAGATGTGTCACTTAATTAATAGAAAAATTCCTAAGTAGGGGCGGAGTCAAACTGGCGGGCTGTGAAAATTTAAATGCACTAGGTAGGTTAGGTTAGGTTAGTGTTTAGACCACTCGCAGCTCCATAAATATCAGGATCAACTAGTTTGGCCATAATGCTTATGTTAGGGTCAACTAGTTTGCCCTAGCCTAAACTGGTTTATCCTATCGGGCTTAGGACAAACTAGTTTGGTCTAGGCTATACCAGTTAATCCCATCGCGTATAGGAAGAACTAGTTTAACCTAGGGTTTGGCCGGTAACAAATATACCTAACTAACTCGCACAGCTCGCACTTGACTGCAGTGTTTGTTTAGTTTTAGATAAGTAGTGTTTTTGTTTCGATTATAAATGTAAATTATATAATTAAAAGCTATTGTAGTTTAATTTGATTAATTGTACCCATATTGTCAAATTTCAGTTGAATTATGTAATAAATTAATATTATTTTTCAATGATCAAATATATTTTTTAGGTAAACATTTTTAATTGTTTGGTGATTCAGTTTTAGTGACACTTCTATTATTTAGAAACCCAATATAATTATTTGATGATTGGTATTATTTCCAAGTAATTATTAATTAATATTTAGGTAAGCGTTTTTATATTATTTGGTGATTAAATTTAAGTGACAGATCTACTATTTTAGGAACAAATATTATTTATTAGGTCACTAAAAAGAATTTATTAGGTAATTGATAAAATCATACCCAGTAAATAACAGTATAGTGAGTAAGTACACCATCAATCAATTTTCAACTTAATACGCAATGAATTAAGTTTAAAATCGATTGGGAATGGATATGTATAAGGAGATGTACAGTCGAATATTTTTTTTATCACAAAACCCTTATTATTCGTTAACAACCACCATAGATTTTAAAAAAAATACACATATTGATAAATTCTTAAAAGAAGGAATGTAATTATTCATTATTTTAAACTTATATAACTTAATTATTATAAAAACTGGTAAATAAATCGGCAGATTATATGTTGTAGTTTAGTGCAGTATAATAAATAAATATTAGACAACTTCACAAACGTCGCTCTGATCCCAAGTAGCTAAAGTATTTGTGTTACGGAAATCAGAGACAACGGTGGTAAATACACACACCCAGACGCGAGTCAATATAAAAAAGTTAGTTTTCTAAATTGATCCAGCCGGGGATCGAGCCCGGGACCTCAGAGATGGCGAGAGTATTTCTGTTATTCATAAATGTAAGAAACTGTTTATTTGTAATATAAATAAAACCTTTTTTTGTCATGTCGATTAATTATAGTCGAGTTGAGTTAATTTATCGATAAACCAAAATAATTACCAAAAAAAATTACCCCATCCCTAAGAACGTCTGCTTCCAAAATGTACCTCCGATAACGGGGTCTAGTGATGTTATCGAACATTTTGAATGTAGTGTATTGTTAGAGCTTAGCCGGCGCGTAGGAGCGCCAGTGCACGACGTCGCGCCACCACGCGGGCCGGGACAGCGCCCCCGGGTACGTCACCACGTTACTCTTGATGTGCTTGTATGCCTAACATAATAATACAACGTGTTACAAAAATACCCCTAATGCCGAATATGGTAGATAGGGACCATCAAACTGAACAACTTTTACTATGGGACCAACTTTTAAATCGCAAAAAAATTATCAGCTGTTTCATACAAAAAATAATTACGAGAATATCAAAATGTATGAAACAGCAGTTTTTTTTTTCACGATTTCAGAGTTGGTCCCATAGTAAAAGTTGTTCAGTTTGATGGTCCCTATATACCATATTCGGCATTAGGGGTATTTTTGTAACACCTTGTATAACGATAACTCAGTGATAATGCTGTTGAAATTTTAAAGTCAATAAATTAACATGAGTACAAAATTAAAATTTTAAAATTCTCTAATCTAGTTGAAATATTATCATAATTTTTATTTGAGAGTTAAAATTTACACATAAATAAAGTTGACGGAATACTAATGTGTTAATTATCAAAAGGCGAGGCATTATAAACACAGATACGAAATATGTTTTTAAAATGACATAAAATGTCATGAATATCAATACAATATGTAACAAAAACCCTGTCCGATCCGTGAAGGGGTTATTAGGTATCTAATTTCGATTCTATTCACGCAATCCGCTTTGAATAATGAGTAAAAAAAAATCCCTGGGTAAAATAAAATAAAAAAAATAAAAAATAGGGACCTCACATTGAAACACTGACAGCGGAATGACCTTATGACAAGTAGTGACGTCATGACGTTTTGTTACTGTGATAGGGATGTTACTTATTGAAAATTTCCCGCGTGGGAAGATTTGGGTACTAAAGGTCCGACAAAAGGTGTAATTTAAATTACGACAGAATTTTCATTATTAGCAAAAAATATTTTATAATTTTCTTGGTAACATTATTGGTACACCTTTATGCCCCTTTCGGATCTGACAGGGTTTTTGTTACATATTGTATAGATTCAAATGAACCTACGAAATATGCCTATGAAAATGAAGTGAAACTTGACTTAGGCTCGGTTGCATCATCTTAATTTAACTATAACAATACATGACACAAACTTATCTGAGCCGGTGGCCAAAACTGGAACTAAGTGTTATTATACAAGGTGCAAATTAGGGTTATTTTTTTAAAATCAGCTGTCATACAAAAATTAAAATCGAAAATATCAAAATGTATGAAACAGCTGATTTTTTTATCGCGATTTCAGAGTTGGCCCCATAGTAAAAGTTGTTCAGTTTGATGGTCCCTATATTCAGCATTAGGGGTACTTTTGTAACATGTTGTATATTGTTACTTCGGTTACGCCAAAAAGAAGGTTACGCCGAAAAGGTTACGTAAAAAAAACAAAAAAACTCATTTATTCAGTCTAGGCTGTTACAAGAACTTGTGAATGTCAAAGAAGCTACGCCATCGGTTCGCAAACCCTAAGCGGGAGACCTTGGAACCAACGACGCTGTCACCGAGTCAGATAAGTTTGTGTCTGTTAAAGTTAAGATTACATGAAGATGATGCAACTCAGCCTTAATCTTTAAATTTCAAATCGTCTGATACGTGTAGCCAAAGATGGCAGGTCGTGTCATACGATTCAAGGACAGTCCATTTGTCAAGCAGTGACATTGGCGTCTAGGTCACAGAATCGTTTGTCACGTAATGTAATGACGACTGTAGCGCTAAAAGGTTGCATGTCGGTACCTGTCCGTCGGATCGTCCAAGCACAGAGTTAATGCACCAATCAGGCGGCGCTAAGGTATCGGCCAGAGCTACAGCTTCGGGCTTCAACGCGGCGCACAACTCTAAGATGCCTTCACGAAGCATTTGCCCTTGGGAGCCGCTGAAGAAACCACCCTGGAGGGAAAGAGATGCATAGTTCGAATATTTAACAAAAATATTTTTAACAAGCAACAGGCTAATAATTTTTCAGGCAATTTCTAATCAACTGCCTGTTTTATGGTTTTATCTTCGACTACAAGCACCGTCCATAATTCCTTTAATTTCTAAGTTTGGTAGTTGTTAAGGTATGAGTAAACTAAACAGAAGTACCTAAATTAAATTTGAGATTTTAGCATTCCCAATGCTATTTGTATACAATACTAAATAATATATTAAAAAAAATCTACTCTCACCAAATCATGTTCTCGGACGGGAATCGAACCCGCGACTTTTGGATGTCCGGTCCAATGCTCTAACCACTGAGCTACCGAGTCACTAGTGGCATCGTCGAATTTCTTCTAGTATACCCCACTCTTACGCTGCAAGCCAGCGTTATTAACATCAAGTAAAATGAGGCCATCATCAGATCACAGCTAGGTCTATCCTTGCTTTATTTGTAAGCTTCAAAGTTACCTCGTTTGTGTGCACATCGACTGGTGTCCTTAATTATCTGGCCACCACTGTATACTCACAATGTAAAGTGTAGCAAGGTGTTTTTCCAGTATGAATGCTCCGTACAAAGACACCAGTTTCAACAAGACTGCCCTACATCTAGCGTCCTCGAACTCCAGCGCGGACTTGTAGAAGTGGTTCAAAATGTAATTCTGAAAAGAAATACTTAAAATCACGTGATATGATTTAACGATATATCGATACAAGTGTCGATAAATTGCTATATCGTGGCCATGTACAGCCAACTGTCAGAAAACAACGGATTTTGACAATTGAGTGTCGATAAAACGCTAAATTACGCGATATATAGCGTGTTTCGTTCAAATCCATGTCTATTAAAGATAAAGATATTTTATTTGCTTGAAATGCGGTCAAACACATGTGGTGTTATATACAAAAAAGAATCGTACACATTTCACTACATCTAGCATGCAAAAGTGATGATATAAGATGATTATCAATTATTTATATTTAAATTTTAAATTTAAATATTTTTTAAATTTTGAGATTTTAAGCATTCACAATGCTATTTTATACAATACTAAATAATATACTAGAAAAAATAGGACTCGCACCAGATCATGTTCTCGGACGGGAATCGAACCCGCGACCTTTGGATATCCGGTCCAATGCTCTGACCGCTGAGCTACCGAGTCACTAGTGGGAACGTCGAATTTCTTCTAGTATATCAACTCTTACGCTGCAAGCCAGCGCCATCTCACCAATGTAGAAGGAATTAACTTCGACATTCAACTGAACATCTTTCCAGATATTTTTAAACAGTTGATTAAGATGAGAAAGCTATATAACTTTTTAAATTTTGAGATTTTAAGCATTCACAATGCTATTTTATACAATACTAAATAATATACTAGAAAAAATAGGACTCGCACCAGATCATTTAATTTAAATTTATTTATTTTTAAATTAATTTTTTTTTTTTTTTTTTTAAATATTTGACAACATCACATACATTGCTCCGATTCCAAAGTAAGTAGCTAAAGCACTTGTGTTATGGAAATCAGAGACAACGGTGGAATCACAAACACCCAGACCTGAGTCAATATAGAAAAGTTAGTTTTTCTAAATTGACCCAACCGGGGATCGAACCCGGGACCTCAGAGATGGCGACACCTTGAAAACCGGTGTACAAAGCCACTCGACCACGGAGGTCGTGATCGCTTTAACATATCGCGTTTCGGTGGTCATGCTAGGGACCAGGGGCCCTACCGGCTAACTTTTCGAACATCGGCGGGTCTGCCGAGCTTCAACTTAAAACAGATAAATCGAAGTAAGGAGTTTCGTATTGTACTATTCGCCGAAGTTATTTAGAAGATATCGATGTTCGTGTGACAGCATGAATTGGGGTTCGCCATTTTGGCTCGATTAATCTGTTTTAATTTGAAGCCCGGCAGACTTTCAGAAGTTCGATGCGTTAGCCGGTACGGCCCCAGGGCTTGGAGGTGGACATTATTACTACCCAAATATTAAGCGTTTGAAGAATCATTGAAGCCTTTTCGTTTGGTAAACGGTATGTCAACTCAATTCCTATTGATGCAGAGCTACAATTTAAAATTAGTATAACCTACGTAGAGGAGCTCGGTGGTGCAATGCTTTAGCATCTGGCCTTGCGATTGCGGAGGTTAAGCAACTTTCGCAAAGGTCGGTCATTGGATGGGTGACCAAAAATGTATTATCTCGACTTCCTCCGTGCTTCGGAAGGCACGTTAAGCTGTTGGTCCCGGCTGCATTTGCAGACCTTAACACCCACCAATCCACATTGGGGCTGCCGTGGTGGGTTGTGGCCCATCCTCCTTATCCACCCATAAGGAAGACCTGTGCCCCAGCAGCAGCAGGGCTGGTGCCAAACCTACGGATAATTTAGTCTGCATTTGACGACCTCCGTGGTCGAGTGGCTATGTACACCGGTTTTCAAGGTGTCGCCATCTCTGAGGTCCCGGGTTCGATCCCCGGTAGGGTCAATTTAGAAAATGAACTTTTCTATTTTAGCTCAGGTCTGGGTGTTTGTAATACCACCGTTGTCTCTGATTTCCATAACACAAGTGCTTTAGCTACTTACTTTGGAATCGGAGCAATGTATGTGACGTTGTCAAATATTATTATTATTATTATTTGTTTAGGAATAAGAATTTATGAATAAGATAATTATACAGTCCATATCTCTTAATTAATTTCACGTAGAATAATGTGCTCACTTTATTTCAAACAGTCAAAATTCATAACGAAATTCATAATTCATAGTTTATATTATGAAGGTGGCCGAGTTCAAAATGTATGCAACGCATTTTGATTTGAAATTTCATTTTTCATTAATATTTCAAACGAATTTAGTATTTATAACAAAGTGACAGGGTTCAAAATGTAAGGTCACATACCTCTCCATAGACGACTGACAGTGTGACAGCGTTGTATGACTGCGAGTCGTTCTTGGCATGGAACTCGTCTTTGCCTAAACTCTTCAACTTGTTGAACTTGTCATACGTCGTTTTAAGAACGAATGACGTAAGCCATTTGTATGCGTGGACTAAATCTGTAAACAATCACTCTTAAGATAAATAATATTAGAAAAAATACTAGAAAAAATTGACTCACCCGTAGCACCTCAGACGGGACTCGAACCCAAGTCAATTTTTTCTAGTATTTTTCTAATATTATTTATCTTAATATTTATAATACGAATAGAAAAGAATCATTAATATTTGCGTATACAAGTTGTTGGGTACAGAAATTCAATTTTAGCAGTTTTAACAGTATTGGCCTTTTTAATGTAGGCATGCCAATATTTATATTAATAATTTCAAGTATGTCACATTCATAGTAGTAACAATGTCAGTCGGTCGATTAAACTAATGCATCCATAAAAATGTCAAAACCGAAATATATCGATTACGAAAAATCTAAATTTTAATTTATATATAATACGAAAAATCTAAATTTAATAATCACTATTAGTTGAGTATGTTTTGTATGTAAATTATTTCTAACATTTCATTTGCGAGCTGGAGGACATATTGAGTAACGAGTTTGTCTCCCACATGCGTAAGTTAAGTATTAGATATTATATGAGATATTTCTGTAATTAATAATCAAGAAAATATTTTCAACCTTAAAACCATAAGACTAAAGTTTAAAACAGATTCCCAAAGTATGTTAGGGCAAGAGACCTTTTTTCCAAAATTTATTGATACCTACTCTCAGACCCCCATGGCCAAATTACTTTTAAAATCCTATCAAAATATCAAGTGTACTTAATATTTATTATTATAATTATTCGTTTATGTCGACCCCTGGGAAACCGATTTCGACCCCAAGGGGTCGACAACGACTACTTTAGGAATGCCTGACTAAAACAACTCACTGGCTGGCTCCACAATTTCCTGCGTACTATTCCACCGGCACTTTTCATTTAGTAAAGCGTCAGCATTCTGCAAGAAGTCGAGGGTCCCTAAAGGCGACTCCTTTGGGGAGATTTTCTGCCTCCTGCCCCATACGTTGAGCAGCCATTTGCTGGTCTGCTGCAGAAGGAGGCTGTTCTCTCCTTCGTAAGTGCAGTTTGCGTCGTTGTCGTTGCGTAGATCTCCCAAGCCGGCAGCTAGAATTTAATGACAGTTACGTTAAGAAAGCTAATCGAATTAAACAAATATGAGAAGAGGACGTTCTGAAAAAAGGACGTTTCGGAAAAGGACATAATGGCGCTTATTCAAAAAAAATTTTTTCAAATAAACTACGCAAGTAATTTGTTTTTTTTTTCTATTGTGAAACTTCCAATAAAGTAGTTTAAATTTGTGTCAATAAATACAAACTTCATGGACCTATCCTTGTACCTTATGACTAGAAAAATACGGTCGTTTTTAGCTTGGCAACTTACCCTTCAAGTACCTGTATGCACCACAAGCTACTCTACAGTTCTGTATGGGATCTCTCGCCATTCAGCCTTGCGCTTTATTATTATAACAGTTAATGTAGTGTTTCGCTTGACAGATTACCTTTCAAGTAGAGTCCTGTATGCTCTTGTGCTCCATGCACCCCTACTACCTTATAATAAGACAGTTATGGTCGTTTTTGGCGTGACAACTTACCCTTCAAGTACCCGTGTCCACCACAAGCCTCTCTACAGTTCTGTATGCCATCTCTCGCCATCCACCCAAACACAGGTTTCACAGCAGAAGACAACGCATGAACTTCAATGCCACGGTTAGCTGCGTTGTCATCTGTACCTAAAATGGTATAACAAAAGAAGTTATACCTGAAAATCCGTAAAACACGTGCGATGGTAAGTCAAATAATTGTTATTTTTCAGGATTATGAAAAAAATACTAGCCAGATCTTTGTATTTTTTTATGGGACACACGAACTATTTTCTTTCAAATAAAAAAAGAATAATTGAAATCGGTTAACAACTGGTGAAGTAATGTTAAAACATACATATAAAAAAAATACCGTCGACATGATAACCTCCTCCTTTTTTTGAAGTCGGTTAAAAAAATTAGAACATAATTAATGAAAGGAAATGTGGGTTTTAAGTAATTTTACATTGTATTTACTTATTCTATTTAAACATATAAAATTCAGTTCTGTTTGACTGATGCATCAACGCACAGACCAAACCGCTGAACCTAGAGACTTGAAACTTTGCACATAGATACCTTACACAGTGTAGGCATCCACTAAGCAAGGATTTTTGGAAATTCAACCCCTTAGAATGTTGATCAGATCAGATGGGTGTGTATAGCGATCTGAATCTTCTCCATTCACTTCCTGGATGGCCATTATCAGATCATAGCTAGATCAATCCTTAGCAGCGAAATAAGGCTTCAAAGTTACCTCGTTTGTATGAAAATCGACTGGTGTCCTTAATTATCTGGCCACCAGTATACATACTTTTACGGGTCACAGAAAAAATTGTCTTTGTAACAAAATTAATGTCAACCGATTTATTTCATATTTATTTATTAGTTTTGTAACTATTCCTGATACTTACCTAAATAGCTGTCAACGATCATATTGGTGTGCGTTTCACTGAACCAGTTGCAGAATATCCTCATCGCGTATGTAGCCGCTAAGTATGGCAACAATCTTATTTGCTGTAAAAAATATACAGCTATATACTTTCTTATCACTTAACAAAAATCATCTAGGAATTATTCAATTCAATTTATTGCATTCCATAATGATAACAAGATAGGTACAGTCGAGTTCAAAAATATTTAAGCAATTTTGACAGATGCCGACCTTTATTACAACGGCATAAGGATGATGAACTGTCGAAGGTGCGTACTATTATTGAACTTCACTGTACGATATTATTCTAAACTGATCTAGGAGCAATATTACAAACTTAGTAGGTAGTTTTACTTCATTTTTATTATCATATGAAAGTATATTTTTGTATGTAGTTGTGACCCGCATTTATTTTATACAACATGTTACAAAAATACCCCTAATGCCGAATATGGTAGATAGGGTAGGGACCATCAAACTAAGCAACTTTTACTATGGGACCAACTTTGAAATCGCGAAAAAAATCAGCTGTTTCATACAAAAATTAATTACGAAAATATCAAAATTTATGAAACAACTGTTTTTTTTTCGCGATATCAGAGTTGGTCCCATAGTAAAAGTTGTTCAGTTTGATGGGCCCTATCAATCATATTCGGCATTAGGAGTTATTTTGTTGTATAATTTTTAACTGTTGTAAGACGTTGTATAATTTTTAACTGTTGAACGCTATTTGGGAGCTATTATAAAGAGATAATTTATATTTCTGCTCGAAGTGACGACATACATTATTATTTGTAAATAACGATAGGACACCATAGTGTTGTCATATATTTTTAATGAAACGGTTGGAAAGAGTAAGTCAATAGCATGATTTGATTTAGGATAGCGTAAATACAAGTCACTTACCAACACAAAATACAATTTACTATTTATAGGCAGGGGTCATGCGTAACAAGCGTATTATACTTGCAAATAACTGTAATACCACATAATACTTTCTAATTTTACAATAGAAACGTAGTATAACTTCCTTAATGTTTATTAAGACAAATAGATAAGCAACATTAATTTAAAATTTAAACCTTATCTCAAAGAAAGAAGGCATGTTTTCCCAACTAACCTGTTGCTGGTATTCTAAAACTGGGTATTCTTCGTTGCTCTCATCAGGACCGAACTGCTTTCTGACAGCGGAATATCTGACAGCGATAACTATCGCCTTCTGGAGGTATGTGGTGGAAATTACCGTGATGTGTACTCTTCCACCTATGGTTAGATATAAAATTAAATTACTTTACTAGAAGAGTAATGGATATGGATGTTGAGGGTTGGAAAGGAAGACCGCAGAAAAGATGGATGGATTGTGTGAGGAATGATATGAATGTAAAGGGAGTGGATGAGGAGATGACGAGTGACAGGAAGGAATGGAAGAGAAGGACACACTGCACCGACCCCAAATAAATTGGGATAAGGGTAGGGGGATGATGATGATGAACATACTACCGCCAAGACCTTATAGCAAGATGGCCTAAAGATCTCTCCAGACTTTGCCCCCTAGCTAGACAAAGTCAAATCTTCACTATCGCTTCGTTTTCGGAAGATGTGTCGATTTGACTGAGCCATTTGGTGATATTGCCAGGGGTTGGTCAAATCGATCGAGCTCACTTGGTGGCACCTTAAAAGTGTAGGTTTCAAACTACTTAAGTTGTCGCTTACATTTCAAAGACTGATGCCCGTTTGCACTAAACTTATGAATCGCCTAAGTCTTTTCCTAACTACAACTTGACCAAATTAAAAGGGTGTCATTAACTTAGCTGTCATGCAGCTTTCAAGCACCTATTTATCTTGGTCGAGTTGTAGTTAGGAAAAGACTTAGGCGATTCTTAAGTTTAGTGCAAACGGGTGTTAAAGACTTCCTAAAGGGAAGATGTCACATAACATCCTATACATATTACTATTTAATTCATTTTTCTCAATATTATATCATTCAATGACTGAACCATGAATCTTCTAAGGCTGCTTACACTTCAAAGACTGAAGGACTTCTTCTAAGGAAGATGTTGACATCATACGAGAATACCTACATATTACTATTTTAATTAATTTTTCTCACTATTGTATCATTCAATGATTGAATGAATGAATCTTCTAAAGCAGATTCATAGCTAAAGTCAACTTATCTACTACTTCAACACGACTAGTTGTTACCTGACAAAGCGCCCATGGAAGCACCGAACCTCTTGTTGGGGTCTTTGAATGGCGTGGCGTAGTTGCCCGCGTCGTCGACTCCACCGTTTTTGTCCAGGGCCACTTCTTTGGGCACGTGGTAGTTGTCGAACATTACGAACCTGCCCAATAACAGCATCCTAATTATGTAACTCTGTTGCTACTCTGTTGTAAAAGAAATCGCAGTTACATTGCTGCTTTAGTAAGAATCAATGTGCCAACTATGTTACTTAAAGCAGCAATGTAACTACGGTTTCTGTCAGTTTCAATCAGAAGTTGATTGCAACTGAGTAACAAAATCAGCCCCCTGGTTTTGTAACTTTGATGCAATCAACTCTTGACAGAAATCGCAGGTACATTGCTGCTTTATTAAGAACTAATGTGACAACTATCTTACTTAAAGCAGCAATGTAACTGCTATTTCTGTCAGTTTCAAAATTGATTGCAACTGAGGGACTGATTGAGTTACAAAATCAGCCCTCAGGTCTTAGCGTTATTTATCACATAATCTACATCCTCATTATCATCATCATATCAGCCGCATGACACCCACTGCTGGGTAAGGCCTCCCCCAAGGACCTCCACAACGATCGGTCCTGCTTGGCCCGCATCCGTCGGCGCAACGCTACCGCGCACCAGCGGCGGTATCGGCTAAAAACATTGAAGTTCATGTTAACTGTGTTTTGACAGATATATGTGATACATTGCTACTTTTCTTTGGTAGGTTTTTATTTGTGCCAAAACAAAGTAGCAATGTATCATATACATCTGTCAAAACACAGTTAACATGAACTTCAATGTTTTTAGCCGATAGAGCCCCTAAACATCGGTCCACCTTGTCGTAATTATTAACGGTGTCCCAAAACTTTGCCACATGTAGGGAAAGTACCTTTAATTTTTGAAGGTAGGAAATTTTACTAAAAGTAGATTGCGGAGGTTAAGCAACTTTAACAACGGACATTAGATGGCTGACCAACCATTTATTATCTCGAGCTCCTCCGTGCTTCGGAATGCACGTTAAGCCGTTGGTCCCGGCTGAATATGCAGTCGTTAGCACCCACCAATCCGCATTGGCCCGCGTGGTGGGTCATGGCCCATCCTTCTTATCTACCTAATTATAAGGAAAGCCTGTGCCCCAGCAGTGGGGACATTAAAATGGGCGATGGTCATCGACAGATTACCATGCTATGATTTTAAAACTGCCTACCAACATTATATTTACATAAAAAAAAATCAGATAACATACCTATTTGTAATACAAAATGACTCCAACAAATTCGTAAAGCTTTTAATATATTAAAATTAAATTATGTGTGCATAATATGCAAATTTTATTTTCCAGTGATCAATAAATAAACATTTTAAACTAAAATTCATCCGTCAACCAAAACAAATGCTAATTTGAATATTTCAAACAATGCTTAAGCAGGACTTGTTAACGTTACCAAATTCACATTATAAGTATCGTTAAATAACGTTATTTCATTACGATACTTTAAATAACGGTAAATTTTAAACGGTAAATACCGCATTGTTACAGTATTTATAACGTTAATTTAAAACCAAACACAGGTCGACAGAAATAATTTTAATACAGATTTGAAAAGTCTAAATGATTGAAGAGCTTTCAATTGAAAGTTATTCTTTAACAAAATTAGACTTGTTCTACGTCAAAGTGATCAACATTTACAGTGGTGGCCAGATAATTAAGGACACCAGTCAATTTTCATACAAATTAAGTTACTTTGTAGCCTTGGTTCTTCACCAAGGATTGATCTAGCTGTGATCTGATGATGGCCATCCAGGGAGTGAATAGAGGAGATTCAAATCGCTATACACACCCAACTGATATCAGCATTCTAAGAGATATATTCAGTTTCAGGATTTCCATAAATTTTTATGCTAATTTCGCGGATTTTTTAAACATATCCTTATATGTCTTAGAATACTGTTCAGATCATTTGGGTGTGTATAGCGATTCGAATCTCCTCCATTCACTCTCTGGATGGCCATCATCAGATCACAGCTAGGTCAATCCTTAGCTGAGAACCAAGGCTTCAAAATTACCTCGTTTATATGAAAATCGACTGGTGTCCTTAATTATCTGGCCACCACTATATATGAGTTTCTCTCGAGGAGTTCTCAGAAGGTATTTGAAAATATGTCTTTGATATTTTAATAAAACTAAAATTTTACCCATTGTCCACTCCGTTTAGTCCAATCTTCTCCCCAATATCACCAACAGTGACCCCGGGGTATGGTTTGAGTGTTACCGGGTCTCTGATAGGGACGATGAACGTATGCAGGCCATGATTCTTGCCTTTGGAGATCAGCTGGGCATATATCAGAGCATGAGTGGCGCATTTACCTAAAAAAGGATTGGGCTTGAATTCAATCTAAGTACCTACTTAATAAAAAAGAGAGATTTAGTTCATTTACAAAATTACTTCAAATTCGGCATTTATAAATAACAATTATAAGTTGGACCTTGGATGTGTGATAAATTGATAAAAAATCTGCATATCAGCATATTATTGAGTTTTTTATGTTTATGATTTGGAAACTAGAAGATAAAACAAAGAACATTATGTAAAGTTACAATCTAATCACCTATGCCTCTGATATCAGTAATTTTCATTTAAGAATGAACTACACAAATAAGAATTCATTATTTAATTAAAGACAAAAAAAACATTTCATACAAACAGTTTTTTATTTAACTGTTCCATTTCAGGCGTTGATAGAGGAAGGCTGATTATTTAATAATGATGTAGATCAGTGTTATTCAACCTTTTTGAATACACGACCCCTTTACAAGTTACAAAACTTAAGCGACCCCCAAGGGCGAAAAATGTTAGTAATTATAAAAGACTGTGTACCATGACAATGTAAATTTGTCAATACATGACTTGATACGTTTGTAAATTGTTAAAATAAACAGGTCCAGCCTTTACACTAAATTAAGACTTCAAACACTTGCCTTTAACTTTTACTGGCGACTCCCCGAGTAACAGGTTAAAAACACTAAAGTAGATGACTAATTAATCAATTACCTAGACATCCAACCCAAAACTTGGCAGCTTCGAAATCAGGTGTGTGCAGTACAAACTGTCTCTTATCTGGACTATATGTGGCTGTTGTCCTCATAGCCTTAGCATTGGAGCCATGGGAAACCTCAGTCAGTGCAAAGCACCCACCAATCCTGGCTTCCTCTAAATCATCTACAATCTTAAAATGATGATTCTGACCAGTGCTTCGGACAGCGTTCGAGCACATACGGAAAGTCAGTGATATTTTCACAGCCAGTGAACTATCAAACATGAATAGTGCTTCTGTCTCTGCAGCCAGTGTTCTTGTATCTTCCATAATCTAAAAGACATTATTTATTGACATTGTAATTTTTTGATTTCTATCTAATTTGCACTATGTCAATGATGGTTATCATCAAAGACACAAAAGCTGTGAACATGTTGCTAAATAAGCTTTGATGTTATTATAAGTGAGTACTCTATTATTATTTCTGATTTCTCAACATATTTTTTTTTCGGGACTCAAGATTTCTCAAGATTTCAAAGACCAGGGGTTCCGGGAATTCTCGAGTTATCGAGGAATTACGTAATTTAAAAAAACCATAAAAAATATTTGAAGTAGAAAATAAATAACACACACAATAATAATCAGTCACATGAAGTATTTATTCTACCTTCCTTTATTTACTGCAAACACTACATAATTTTTTCTGACATCTTTTCCTAAAATCTATGACCATCAGCCATTTTTAGTGTCCCCACTGCTGAGGCATAGGCCTCCCTTATGGGTGGATAAGGAGGATGGATCATGTCATGACCCACCACACGGGCCCAATGCGGATTGCTAACGACTGCAAATGCAGTCGGGACCAAGGGCTTAACGTGCCTTCCAAAACACGGAGGAACTCGAGATAATAAATTTTTGGTCACCCATCCCATGACCGACCCTTGCAAAAGTTGCTTAACCTCCACAATTGCTGTGCTAAGCGCTATACCACTGCGCCACCGAGCTCCTCTTCTAAATCTATACCTATTCTTTAAATATTAAAGCTGTGAAGGGGCAAAAGATGGAGCAAGCTTTAAATACAACATATTAATGAATGAACCAAGTGTAATATTACAATTTACTTTGGAAATTTTGTAAACTTTCCAAAGTAAATTGTAATATTCTCATTTCATAACAAAGTCAAAATGGGCCTATTATATTTAGAAGACTATAATTATTTTAAAATTGCCAGTATCAGTAGTAACTCCTGTCTCAATAGCCTTTTTAGAGGCAACATTGCAGTGTTAGGGCCAGTGCCGGCGTTAGAGGGACTGACACCCTGGGCAAGAATATTTTGGCGCCCACTTAAAGAAATCAAAATCGAGTATTAATTTTTTTCTGAACCAATGTGAACGTGTATTAAGAATTCTATATTCCATCTTCCATCGAACGCTTAGCTATCCCCACCATCCACCACACGTTCTAGTTTGGTGGGGGAAGTATCCCACCTCCACTAATCGCCCCCCCAAATTTGGCGCCCTGGGCCGTCGCCCCATCGCGCCCCCCCCTAACGCCGGCACTGGTTAGGGCCGTGTGCAACTTTTCTTGATTTCTTTTTCGTCATTTTATTTCTGGTCTCAAGTAATGCCAGATTTCCTGGGAATTCTCACTCTGACAAGTATCGATCAGAAACTCTATAGCCAGTGTCACTTGGGATGATGTAAGGATTCTACTATACCCCACACACCCAAATCTATTCAGGCAATTAAAAGCTATGGAATAAACTCACAAACATACATGAACCCTGAACACAATACACTCCTTCTTTTAGGCAGTAAATAAAGGAACATCATAACTGTTAGTATGTATACAAAACACTATTTCATATTTACTTATGTGGAAGGCAATTATTTCCTGTGTCCCAATGACAAGTCAAGTGTGTATTATGTAAAATAAGCTATCTAAGAAATGAAAGTTTACCTTACTAACTGGCATAAAGTCCTCATTATTGTAAGTGTACATGCGTTTCACTGCCGTCTGTCGCTGCTCATCCAGTGACTCAGTTGCTTCCTTATGTTTGAACAATGGGTGGTTCTCCATAAACTTATAAATGTCATTCTAGAAATTTTCATTATTATTTAGTCACTTGAAAATAGCATTAAATAATTTAATCATACAGAAAATCAAAGAACTCACCTTAAGTTTTATTGTGACTAAGTTATCATAAGTCAATTTCATGCGGCGCCAATCAAAGGAAGCTAGATTCCTATAACCATCTAGTGGTCCCGATGGCAAGTCAGGAAAAAAATTAATTAATTGTTCATTTGTCACAAATTCTTTCTTGTTAGAATTCATGTTAGGTATGTGCGTCTCCAACAATAGTTATTCTACAAAACAACAGATACTGCTATATTCAGTGTTTTGCCTCGAATCTCAAACTATAACTGCCGAAACCTGGGCTTAAAATTAAATAAAGCAAAATAAAGGTAAGTACTTTTGACTACAACTCAAAATCGACAATGAACTTTAATATAAGTTAAATTATCAATAGATAAGACTTGATAATAAAAAGACACAATTACCTACGATAAGATAGATAATATATTCAGCACTTTTATGGAAAAATGGCCCAATTTGGTAGTCAAATAAGTAAAAGGTAAGTAATTAAAATGTTCAAAGTTCAGTTCACAACTCAACACAATACACGACACTCTGACAGACACCAACAGACTAGAGTTGAGTAGTTCGTGAAAATCGTGAATGAATCCTTCAATTGAACTAGTTCACTTATCAACTATATCGCCTTCACTCATTCATTCGGGTCCCAATTTTACTTCAGTACTTCATTTAGTTCCAGGGTTGCCATTTCGAAATTTTAAGTTGCCGTGTTTTGAGATCTGGATTGCCGTGTTTTGGAATAAAAACTACAAAATTGCCGTGTACATTTTTATTTATTATATATTAACACGTAAGATAAAATATGACACAAAAACATTATTCTTCACAGTCATCATACAAATTTCTTATCGTATCCAAAATTTCTTTTTTGTCTTTGTTTTATATTATTTTTTTCTTTCATATTGTCTATCATTTGTTTTGTCGGTTTGAAATTTACACAAACAAAAAATGAATGAATGATATGAATCCCATAAATGAATACCATAAAAAATGAAGTGTGTGCTAATCTATGTCGAATGCGCGTCGGGATTTCCACGCTCATAGAGTCATCACTGCGTCTAGTGTAGTCTATTGATGTACGTTGTAAGGACTTATCGACTATCGATTAAATTATCGGAAAAATTAGTAAGCATTGGATTGCCGTGTTTTAGAACACGGCAATAAATATACTGCCGTGTACCGTGTTTTATTGCTGAATAGACCCAAACTGCCGTGTGACACGGCAATTGCCGTGTAAATGGCAACACTGTTTAGTTCACACTTCACTGAAGGAGAGTAAAGCGGACGGATAGATTACGAACACCGCGTGCGGAAGCGAAACAGTTGCACAGTTCGGCGGCCAGCGGTCGTACGGAGTCGGAGTTCGCCCGCACTCAATTTGACTTCAACAACCACTATTGCGCAAAAATTAAGGCTTAGTTTTACATAACGACAAAGTGACTCAAATGGACTACTGAAGTACTGAGCCAAGTGAACTAGATGAACTAAATGTGTGATATACTTCATCTAGTCCAATTGAACTATATCACTCTTTACACTTCAGTGAAGTATTTTGCGCATGTCTACAACAGACACGGGAACGGGACACCAACTGACAGTGACAGTTGACACAACACAAACGTAGTGTAGTGATATACTGTACACTTAGAGCATTTAAGACTGTACATGACATTCTTTTTGTCAAGTTTGACAACACAGGTGAATGAAGTTAGTCAAACAAGAAACATTTGTCATTTGTTTGAATTTTTTGTTTGAATCATAATTTTTACTTTAGTCTTTGGTCATTTGACAAACTTGACAATGGACAAGTACAAGACAAGACAACTTCGTGGACAAGACTTAGGTTTATTTTTACCATAGACTATTCTATTTCTATTATTTCTACAAATGCCAAATACAAAATTGGAAGAATAACTATTTTTACTTTTTTCTATTTTTAGAAATGGCTGAGAAAATTGAGATCATAAATTCAAAATGCGCTTTTTTGTTCGAAAATATTTTAAAAACGCAGGCGACTCTCGATCGCGCGATGACGTCATGGTTCCTGTCAAAGAGAATCAAAGAGAATGTAAAGAGAATCACCAAGTTTGTTCCTGTCGCCCGCCAGGTGAAGCACGCACATTCGTTCACGGGTTGTTCGCACTCGCGTTTTTATTACATATTTTGCTTGAAACCCTGAAATAATCCTGCCCCAAAAAAAATCTCCTTTTGACACTTGCCCCCCCCCCCCCCCCCCCCCTAAATCTAGGGAAAAATCCCCCAAGTTGGCAGACGGATTATTCTTTTAAGTACCTCCACATTAATATGAATGCTCAATGAGGGAGATCACACGATCAGTCTCCCGCCAGTCTAACCTGACTGATGAAGTACTCTGATGAAGTAAGTAGATGTATTACCTTTTATAATAAGATTCCACAAGAAGTTACAGAACTGCCTTTGGAAAAATTTAAAAATACTGTTAAATCCAATCTTATGAGTAAAGGCTATTACACTATTTGCGATTATTTGAAGGATAATAACGCCTGGGCATAGCTTTTGTATTTTTAATTTTTACTCTAATGTTCAGTATAGATTAAGATAAGCCCCTGGTTCTTTCGTGGGTCTAGTATAAAGTTCTGTACTATAATTTCAAGTGATTCGAGTCATCGATTTTTTTTTTCTTTTATTTTTAAGTATAGTTTGTAAGAAGTGTCCTACCTACTTAAAAAACGTATCTACAGGTTTCTTGACTCGTCGCCTTAATATGGGTAGCTTTAGTATGTCATGCTCACTTTAAACATTTCTGCGGTAGTGTCGTGTGAGGTGGGTCGTTACGTTCCCTCAAATATGGTTGAGCGAAGCGATGGCTGGTTCATGCGTCATGCTCGTGAACGGGTGCTGCCAGTGGGAATGGGTCTGCTTCTGCCTACTTGTCTTAACGTTTATTGAATTGTATGAATTGATATATATATATTTTTTGTAATAGCCTAGGCTGAACCTTAAATTTTGAATTAAGCTTGACACCTGTAAATTGATTCAGTAGAAATGAGCTAATTAAATAATGTTATTTATTTATGAATCTATGTTAATGGTAACATGTATGAATACTATGAATGTAATGTCTGAAAACGATATACATATTTGTAAATATCGTTCCTTCTAATAAAGCTGATAAGTTTTTGCGCCCATTTTTCTTGTCAGCTAAAAGACGTCATAATGGGTGGTAGGATAAAAGAATTGACGATTTAAAAATGCTTGTTATGTGAGCTTATTTGAATAAAGAATTTTTCAATTTCAATTCAATTTCAATTTCAACTCAGAGGTGTAATCTCCCTCTAAGATATTAATTGGCTGTCTGTCTGTGAGAGGTATTCTTCTTCTTCTTTTTGATGTGGCAATCCACTCCTCTTCACGTTAGGGTGAAGTTCCCCAACGAGGAATACTTTTGCCAGTTTCGAGTGAGGGAGGGGGAAGGATTGGTTTGGACATAGAGTTTGGAGTTGGGCATGGGTCTTAGGTACTCGTATACTAGTCTATGGATCTGCCTGTGATAGAGGTGGGGTAAAATGTTATTTAATTTTAATGAGTTAAACACTAATATTTTAAAAAATAACATGTTGTACAAAGCGTTAATTAACTTAACATGTTATTTTATCCAAAACATTAAAATTAACCAATTTAGTTATAACAACTATCATAAATTATTTAACATTGTGTCGTTTATATTAGCATCCTATCTAATAATTTAATTTTAACCATTACAACCTTATGTTAAAAATATTAGAATAAACAAATGGTGGGGTTTAGTTAAGTTAGCATAAATTTATAAATGTGGTAGTTGATTGAAACGGCAAAAACTTGCTCTGCACAAATAACAACCAGCAATGTTCTGATAATTAGTCAATTTACAATATTTATAATATCAACACTATTATTTATTTATTAGTTGTACTTATTGACTAATAATGAAATCTTTCTTTTATATTTATAACAAAAAAGCCGTGAATCGAAATTAAATCACACTAAACGAAATTCTGACTGTTAAAATAATTGAGTTAAAAAATGATATTTTTTTCTTTCAATTAAAAAAAACCTTATTATTACACCGCTACATATCAAATAGAAACAACATATCCATTGTTATTATAATTAAACTTATTTTTTGTATTAGACAAGTTTAAATTTTATCACATAGACGTAAAATCTAATAATTATAACTATTTTTTTCAACATCGCAAGCATCGCGCCATCTTACGCAATTAACAGGTGAACCACCATTTAACTCGATGCGGTTGCTTGCAGCAATGCTTTTGCTTTTATTAAGCAGTTCACAAAATACCCATAGATTAGATGGCAGTTTCAACTGTTTCAACAAAAATAAATATCTTTATTTGAGTAAAAAAAAAAATATTTTCATGTTATCAGTTTAAACTTTGTTAAGTGTTAATTTAAAAACATGTTAATAATGCCCACCACTAGTAAGTATCTAATCAGCTGTCAGTCAACTATGTTATTATGATTATCATTTCAGTTTGTTTGTATTTGTTTTGCTAACTTTTGTTTGTTTGAATACTAGTAAGTATTGAAAAAAATTCTGATTTAATCGGAAAAGAAAACCTCTGTGGTATTTGTTTCGAACTAAGAAGAATGGAAAATGGTATGTATGTCATTATTTTATTTATGTACCTACCTATTTTATTTTATTCTAGTAAATTCATCTATGGCAAAGATTTAGATCTTAAACCTACGTTGTCTTCAATGATCAATTTATAAAAATCAGCATAGATAGACTTTTAAAAGTCAGTGCTTATAAGTAATTAAATATAGAAAATAAAATTAGTGTAAGGTAAGTATCATATAATTTTGTGCATTTATAATTCACAACTTTCCAACATGTTTACCCCTGAAAAGAAATTGAACCACTGGTTGGTCATGTGTTCTATGGGTTGGTCAGTCAGTTCAGTGGTCTTATTTATGTAAGTATTAATATCTGCTCATTTATTTATTAAAACTTTATTGTAGGTAGGTATGTACATAAAAGAAAGGCTACAAAAAGTGGTCTTAATGCTAATAGCATTTTCTCCCGGTCAACTGTTGACAAAAACGACAATCTTGAATTCAGTACATAAAAGTTAATTAGCAAATATTAAACCTAAGCATGCAGATGTCGTGTCGCCATCTTATAAACTAAATAATAATGTAAAAGCATTTTGTTATTAGATTTACAATGCGATCAATTTGACTTTTTACAACAGAAGTGACCAACTTCAAAGTGCTTGCAATACAAAACAAAACAATGTATTTTAATATATCTGTACACGGTAACTCCTTACTGTAACCATACATGCTTGAGTGAAGTTGCCGCAAATCACTATCTATTGTCAATTTAATAGCATCATACTTGAGGGTTATCAGACTAACAGACATGAGAAAATATAAATAATACCTACTGCTGGTCCTCACTAGGTCATATCATCATCATCATATTGACTTCATGACATTCATCATCACTCATCCATCACTTATGAGGAACGTTCAGACAATGTCAACTCAGTTTTCAACTCAGGGAAGATGTCAGAAAATCTTTTTGGATCTTGCAATATGAAACAATAAAAGTTATGCACATTTAATTGAAAAACAGAAAGTATCTGACATTATACATTATTATTATTATTAGACGCCAGCGACATTATACATACTGTAATATTATCTCTAAATATTATTATAATGTATAATAATAATTCTCTGTAAATTAAATTGTTTTAGAAAAGTATTTGTTTGTTTTAAACGTGGGTCACTGAGTTGCTCACCAAAATTTTATTATACGCAGAACACTGATCGAAGGTAAAAAATTATGGGTTATAAATTATAGCAGTCCAGTATGACATTAATTTGCTGATTGATTTAGAAAAGTTGCTGACCAACTAACTATTTTTGCTGATCAAATAGATTTTTCTGCTCGTCAAAATACGCATATTTTGCTAACCAGTTAAACCACTCATTATTGACTGAGCGAGCGCGAGGCGTCTGTGCTTCAGCTTGGGCAAAAATGCTTTCGTATGTCTGTCTGTTCAGGAGAACAAGAAGAGGCCCGCGGGCCGGAGGCTTTGCTGTGAAGACAACTAGACTTTGTTATTTTTTTATAGTTCTGTAATTTTGATAATATTCAATTTAAATAATAAATTGGTAATAATTATTATTATTATTTATTTATTTCGAGTAACATTA
Source organism: Catoptria pinella (assembly GCA_963556745.1). Classification (NCBI taxonomy): domain Eukaryota; kingdom Metazoa; phylum Arthropoda; class Insecta; order Lepidoptera; family Crambidae; genus Catoptria; species Catoptria pinella. Next base: position 1,454,302 of record OY750762.1, read on the forward strand.
CAACCCATTTTATTAGTAACAATTGAGACTTAAAACTATGTTAGTATTCAAAAATGTATCCAAAAAGAAAAATAAAATTTTTCACCATGCCACATGATATGGCACTGGCAATGTTTCACATAAGGACAGTCAAGCCTGTTCGCAATCATGCCCAGAACGCTGTTAGGGCTGCTCCACACCCTGCGTACTAGAGAAGCACATATCTTGCGCATTGTTGCGTAGAAGCAATCAACGCGGGCTTTCGCGAACATTCCCGATGCACTACAAGAGCGATGCAGCCCCAAGGGCATCTTAAATGCATTATTGTTTTACACTCGGAGGATGTGGTAAGCTTTTTTAATATAGTTACACCACAGACTGCACTTGTAAATAGAGGCACAATACATCCGAAACAACGTGATTTAAAGTAGTATTTAGTACCACGGTTGACTCGCGCAGTCTCCACCATATTTTTACCAACACGCACGTGCCTCACTGTTCGAACACCCAGCTTAAATCGAAATCACAACACTCCAACTAAATAGAAAAGCTCTTTAGTTCAAACCTGTCCTGAAACAATTTAATTGCATCGGATGCAGCAAAACGAAAAAGTCTCGTTTAGAATCCAATCACGGAATGGACCAGGCAATATGCACGTAGGCCATTAGCCGGCACGGGTAATAGCCTGCAACTTCGTTTGATAACCCTATCTTCCACTTACTGGCTACAAAATGTTTTTAATAATACTTAGGTACTTACATACTTAGATGGCGACCGACCGCGCACCGGACGACGCTCGGGTAGACCCCCGACAAGGTGGACCGAGGTGAGGGTGAAGTTTGCGGGAAGCCTTAGGCCGTCGGATAAAGACATTAAATTCGCAATGGTATGTTGTACGATTTTCTGAGTTTGCATAGGTTTTTCTAAGTTGCAAATTTGAATTCACTATCCTTACTACCCCATACAACATACCAAAAATGCAGAACTACATCACGCTGTGTGAATTCAACCTCTTTGTCTTTATCTGACGGCCTAGCTGGATGCGGGCCAAGCAGGAACGGTCGTCGTTGAGATCTTTGGGAGAGGCCTATGTCGGAGGATGTCGTGCGGCTGATATGATGATGATGATGATGACTTACTTAGATACAAACGCAACAAATGTTTTCTTTGCCATAGGTACGTCAAAAGGACCGTATCGGACTCCGAAAGTCATAGCCATTAAGGAACACCATGATCAAAATGAAAGAATTAGCAAAGCGCTCGGTTCAGATCAGAACCTATCGGTCTTCGAAATCTTAGGATATACGCCAGATCATTTTAGAGATGAAAGTACCAGTAAATAAACAACTGAAAAATTTAAGTCGATCGGTAATCAAAGTCATTATAATTTATAAAATTTTTCAGTAATTAAATGTTTTAAACTAAACAGCAACCGCAAATGCAGTTTTTGCAGACGTAAAATTATGTCATTTATTTTTCAGATTACACACGTACTTTTTTTTTCTACGCGAGGGTTATTTTACACAAAAGTCAAAATAGTTTATTGCGTACAACGGGACGTTTCGAGTCTCAAATACTTTGTGATGGAGGGTTTTATTGGTCGTTTGAAGGTTTTTCTAAGTAGTTGGGGAGACCGCGAGATTCGCACTGGTTAGGTAGCTTTTGAAATCAAAGTGTCCCTAAAAGTAAGAACCGCAAATGCGGACGCGGACGTGACAGCTTAGAGCCTTGAAAAGCTTTTGTATTTAAGTAAAGGTAGAAAGGTTATTAAATAATAAAACATAGTGTTCTTGAATAATTTAATTTATTATCATTAAGGGGCGGTAGTCGGTAAAGGTGTTCTGGGATTGTTATAACTTTATTAGAAAACGTAACGTAAACGTAACGGAAAAAAACATCTGGCTTGCTAAAGTTTGACTAGTTGCTAATACAATCAAAATGAATATAACCTGAAGATGTAAAAAGAATGAGAAAAAGTGCAGAAAAATATATCCTTAGATCCACCAGTGGGTCGAAGAGGAAAAAAATATCCATAGATCCACCGGTGGAGTCTCGTTGGTGGATCGTAGTGGAATGAGGAAAAAAGCACTGTCGTACTGTCATAACTTTGGCGTCAATAAGACAATCACCTTATGAATTTTATTTATTTGTAGACTACAAAGACTAAAGAAATTGACGATATTTTTTTTTCCACAACAAAAAAATACCTGTGCGAATTTTTATAATTCTGTGCGATTTTTTTACATAAAATAAAAGAAAAACATAAACATTCAGTGGGTTCTTTTTTTTGGTCATTCAATTGAAATTCATTCATGTTAAAAAAACTCAAATTTGAAACTTATGGGAAAAAGTAGTACTATTTAGATATTAATTTTTTATTTAATTAATCTTTATGGTTTATTCTCAATTTGATTTTGTAGGGCCTAGTCTAGTCCAACTCTTCTAGCTACTTTACGTTTACTATATGAACTATGTCAATTTCCAGAACCCTTTTTTGCTGTAACCGACCCTTAATTAAGTAAAGTCTCTTAATCTTACTTAACCCATAATCAATCGCAAAATTAGCACAGTGAATTCTGTAACAATGCGAGAAAGAGTATTGAGTAATTAACTATAGAAGAAGGAAATGAAATGAATATAAAATAAGACAAAGCACCCAGAGCAAAATAAAATATTATTTTTCGTTACAGAAACAACCCTTTGTTCTTAAATAATGGATGTATTCATTCACGTCCATAGTTTTCACTGCATTTTCGTTATCAACAACCACGGGAGGTTTCTCGCCGAGTCGTTTGTTGGACAGAATTGAATGAAAAATCCCCTCTTGAATAGACAAAAAACCATTTTGAATGGCCAATCAACCTGATTGATTTTGTTGTGTGCCTGAACAAATTGGACTGGTGAGCTTGCGTCTGATTGCGGCATGGTTATTGTTCGCTTTGGTAAGAAATGGACGGTAATTTTGCTTGAAGAACGTGCTGTATTTACACTACTTTGTATAGTCATAAAGAAAGTATAATTTATTTTAATACAAAAGGTTATTTTGAGCTGATGTACAGTTTCTTTTTTCTAAGACGGAAAAGGAAGTATTATGTATTCCACTTTGAGCAACTTCCAAGACTTGCGAAAATATTGAAAGTTGCTCTTAGTGGAAAAGTTGCTATTCTATTCGTCCAGTTGCTATTAACTTAGTTGCTCTAATACTTCCGAAAAAGCGCTTGGCCGTCTTGACGTAACCTAGAAATGCTGGCTGCTTTTGTGCTTAATGCAACTGTAGAAAATACGTTTTGAATGTAACAATGGTGGTAGCGTATCATCGTCAAATTGCAACCCGAGTACCTATGCCATATTCGTAACAGTGGGTGCATGCTTGCTTATTATACTAAAACCTGAAAATGTCTACTTGGCCGAATTTTTTTTTTATTATAATTACATATAATTAAATGACCTTATCGATTCAAATACTTACATCGTGAAAATCACTAGTCTCAATCGAAAATATCATTGCCTATTTTCTAATACGGTAGTGTTATTCCAATTTTCAAGATTTATTTGAATAATGTTTAACGTTTGCTACTTCAGCAAGTTTCAAGAAGTTTCATAATATAAAGTTCTACAAAAGTTAAGTACTTTCGTTGAAAGGGACAAACTAAAATTGTGCTCAAAACTGAAAAGTTACAAAGGCGCTTAACTTCAACACCCAATAGCACTTTAAAAGTTTACTAATTCGCAAAAGCCTGCGAAAAGCCCAAGGCTCAAAGACTCAGAGCGCATGCTTTAAAATTAAAAAGTTTTCACGCCCTCCGTTTCCATCCCTCCTTCGCTAGCTTCTGCTTCAGCTTCAGTCAGTATTCAGTAGCGATTCGAAACGCAGGCAGGGTGCACGTCGTCCGCTGAAAAGTTTTGTACGAAATGTTCGCGAGAGGTAATCAGAAAGAATTATCATATATTTTAGGATTTTCTTTTCTTGCGTTTTTGTAAGATAAATAAAAACTTTTTATACTTTCCGAAACTAAGAGTTGCAAAGATTAAAATATATACATTTCGATGATAAAAAAGATTTATTGCGATGTATTGCGAAGTGTGTAAGATTTTATTGATAAAGTGATGCTTTTTTTTCTTTAATCAGATGAAGTGAATTTTTTATTCCACGAACTTCTCAAAAATAAGTTATAGTAAATTAATTGAAGCCCGAGTTGGTTATTTTTTTAACTTAATAAATTTATATACTTACTCACATAAATACTGGATTACTTGTAGGTACTTACTTAGATTTATGTCCAGTACTCTGTTTGGTAATAACACCCCTCTTTTTGCGTGGGGGGTTAGAAACTGCTATATAATTATATCAGACGTCTGGATAAGAAGGTGCTATTTACAATTCCATAATTAATTAAGTTTTTATTATTTGCAGTTGCAACGTTGGTGCTACTCTTCGCCTACATATATACTGTATCAAGTTTTGGTAAGTTTATTTTTAATTATCCTGTTTTTAACCGACTTCAAAAAAAGGAGGAGGTTATCAAGTCGACGGTATTTTTTTTATTTTTTATGTATGTTTTAACATAACTTCACCAGTTGTTAACCGATTTCAATTATTCTTTTTTTATTTTTTACCTTTAATATTGTAAAACGACGGTTCGGTTCATTCATTCGGTTCTGTGATTGACGATGTAGACAAATCTTTAATATTTGCAATCGCCATTTTATTTCAAAATGAGTTACATCTCAAATATTGGAAACGTTAACCCGTGAGTGACATCAAAGCTTGCCACTGCTGAACCCACCCCAAGGCGTTTAATCAAATAAAAATTCTGTGAAGCGCAAGTTGTCTAAGCAATCAAGTTCTGTAGTCAATGCGTGCTTTGCTTGCCGAGTACTAAAAATATCTGTCAACTTTTTTTACGTGTCCAAAATGTGTTTTGATGTGGGATTTTTTTAATCTGCAATTAATCTAAATGGTTAGCAAAAAAACAGTTTAATTATTTGACCAGCAAAAAAACTAATTGGGAACCACTGTATAAACTGTATATGACAGCTGTTGCAAATACAGTTATTTTATTATTACCTAACTTAAATTATATATCTTAGCATGTACTTTCGAAAACCTCAAAAACAGTAAATGTTAAAAATTTATTGTAAAAATTACCTAATGTATTTTGCAGAGGAACCCCAAAATCAAGTGAACCGTTCTCCGTTACGACTTCAATTCACATTTAATGTTAAAAACGTCTGTTTATAAATCGCAACATTTTTCCGTCAGCTCTGCGTTTATGGGGGTAATTCACGATGAGTGTTAACATCACAGCGAGCGCAAAGGTCGCGTCGTAGAGTTACTTACTCCAACCAAGCTATGCTATACAAAAAACCGAAACAAAAACAACTTCAAAATTAAATACCTCTAAAAAGCAAGAAATAATTTTCAAATCTAATGATAGTTACGCATATCTATATATATAAAAGGGTAAATCACTCACTCACTGATCACGAAATCTCAGAAACTACAAGTGCTAGGAGTCTCAAATTTTGCATGGGAGTTCCTTTTAGGGCGTAGGTGCTCACTAAGACGGGATTTTGCGAAATTCAACCCCTAAAGGGGTGAAAAAGGGTGGCAAAGTTTGTATGGGAGAACGCGTTTCCTTGGCCCGATTGACTTGAAATTTGGCATATACATTCTTTCACAAAATTAATTGAATACCTGTTTCGTATTTTTTAAATATTTATCCCCTAACAGGGTCAAAAAGTGATAAAAGGCTACTTTTGGGGTGCTTGACTTCGACGTCGGAATTGAAACTTCTTTGTGCACTTGATTGATTAATTAAGAAAAATAAATATCATTTGTCATCTCAACGTAGTATTACATTCTCTTTTGTCATTTCCCCTGAGAGTAGGTAGAATGCATTTCATTGAATAGTACCTATGGCGTTATGTTGGCAGTGCTGTCATTTTTCCTTATTGCGTTGTAATAAGGTGCAAAATTATTCCATCTGATCATCAGATTAATTTTAATAGAATACAATATCCGGTCAAGTCGCCTATGCTATGACAATTAATAAAGCACAGAGACAAAGTTTAAGAGCGTTTGGTGAAGATCTGCGCAGTGATTGTTTCTCCCATGGCCAGCTCTAATGTCGCCTGCTCGAGAGTCAGCTCGCCAAATAGCCTTTTTATTTTGCAACCGGATGAAATGACAAGAAATGTGGTAGGTATTTAGAGAAGTGTTGGATGATCGATCGAGATTGATAATTCTGATAATGCATAACATATTTTTATTTAGAACTGCTCTCGGCATGCGTATTGCAATGCTCCGTTTTTTTAGCCAGGGACCTTCTCGGTCGTAAGCAGAACAACTCACCAAAGTTTCATCATAGTCGGATAAATGTTTAAGGAGTACCGCCGTGTGTACACTTAGATCTTTTAAACTATGCATAAAAAACCGCATCAAAATCGGTCCATAAGTTTGGGAGCTAGGTTGCCTCAGACAGACAGACACCCACACAGGTCAAACTTATAACACCGCTTGCGTTAGTTGTGTACGTCGTATATACATATACATATAGTGGTGGCCACTTAATTATGGACACAAGTCGATTTTCATACAAATGAGGTAATTTTGAAGTCTTGGTTTTTCACTAGGGATTGAACTAGCTGTGATCTGATGATGGCCATCCAGGAAGTGAATGGAGAAGATTCGGATCGCTGTACACACCTAAACTGATCTGGGCCCCTACCGGCTAACTTTTCGAGCTTCGGCGGGTCTCGCGGGTCTCCGAGCTTCAAATTAAAACAGTGAAATCGAAGTAAGGAGTTTTGTATTGTACTATTTGCCAAAGTTATTTAGAAGATATATGTTCGTGTGATATCATGAATTGAGGTTTGCTATTTTGGCCCGATTGGGGCTCGATTTATCTGTTTTAATTTGAAGCCCGGCAGACTTTTTGAAGTTTGTTGCGTTAGCCGGTACGGCCCCTGGTCAGCATTCTAAGATCAGAATTCTCAGTTTCAGGATTTCCATACATTTTAATGCAGTTTTCGCGGGCTTTTTAAACATATTCATCCAAATGCTCATAAAATGTTGATCTGAGAACCAAGGCTTCAAAGTTTCTGCAGGAGGAATAAAAAACCTATTTCGTATAATATCGCAATACACACCCAACTGATCTGGTCTGCATTCTAAGAGATGTAGCATCAGAATTGTCAGTTGCAAGATTTTCATACATTTTAATGCTATATTCGCGGTTTTTTTTAACATATCCTTACATCTCTTAAAATGCTGGTCAGATCACTTGGGTGGCCATCACCAGATCACCGCTCGGTCAATCCCAGGCGGAGAAGCAATGCTTAGAAGTTACTTCGTTTGTATGAAAATCGACTGGCGTCCTTAATTATGTGGCCACTATATGTTACAAAAGTACCCCTAATGCCGAACATGGTATAAGGACCATCAAACTGAACAACTTTTACTATGGGACCAACTCTCAAATAGCGAAAAAAAATCAGCTGTTTCATACATTTTGATATTTTCGTTTTTAAGTTTTTGTATGAAACAAATGATTTAATTTTCGCGATTTCAGAGTTGGTCCGATAGTAAAAGTTGATCAAGTTAATAGTCCCTATGTACCATATTCGGCATAAGGGGTATATTTGTAACATGTTGTATAAGATATCCTGTAGTATAGTCTAATAACTTCACACTCACCACATTAGTAACTATATTGTACCCGTGCGAAGCCGGGGCGGGCCGCTAGTCAAATTAATAAAACACGTGTATTGGAGTCGGGTGGGGCTTTTAGAATTAATAAAAGAAGTTTTTCTCCCGCCCCGAATTGAAAGTATACCCAATCGAACAAAAAACAATTATTAAAATCGGCATACTAACGCTAGAGTAATCGGTGTACATACAAAAAACAAAAAGACAAAAAAATACGGGTCGAATTGAGTGCCTTCCCCCTTTTGAAGTCGGTAAAACATAAAAACGGGCACGAAAAAATTGAAATGTCACTTTATTGGTAAAAAAAACGTTTGGGTTATGCACACTGCAATATAGAGTTTTATAGTCAATAGTCAATAGTCAAAATTTCTTTATTCAAATAAACCTAATAATTAAGCACTTTTGAATCGTCTATATTTTCCTACCACCCGTTCCAGACTTTTTTAACTGACAAGAAGAACAGGCGCAAGAAACTTATCAGCTTTAACAGAAATAAGTAACGATATTTACAACTTAAATATATCGTTACCAAATACAGTACAACAGGATTATTAACAACAAAGTACTTATGTGTTACATGTTACATCATTTCCAAGCATTTCGGTCTTTTAGATAATCATCTACTTTATAATAACCTTTACCCGTAAGCGTCTTTTTAACATGGTTTTTAAATTCCTGCAAACTAAGATCAATCACTTGTTGTGGAACTTTATTAAAAAAGGCTATGCCTTTCCCCAAAAATGAACCTCTAGTTTTTGCAAGCCTAAATCTTGGAACGGCAAGTTTTTCTTTATTTCTTGTATTAAACTGGTGATTATCGTACGTATACTAAATTTTCATGTATGTATTGGCCTGCCAAAGTTAATATATTTATTTCTTTAAACAATTCTCTCAAAGAATCTCTCCGCCGAAGATTGTATATGAATACGATTGAAGATTGTATATGATTGTATACAAATAATATTGAATGCTCCGAGTTAAGGCGATGCCGATCCCAATCCGCGTGCGCCGTAGCGTTGTCTCTACACACTATGGCGGCGGCACGGCCGGCGCGGCAGCTTTTGTCAAGCGGCACGTTTGTCAAGCTAAAAGCTGCCGGGCGCATCGTGGCTTGCCCGGCGGCGAGGCCGGTGGCAGTGCCGCCGGCATAGTGTGTAGGAGCTTAATAAACTAATATCTGATTCACGAATATGAATAAATAAATAAATAAAAAATAAAAAAGCCTTTATTCTTAAATTCTTAAACTTATTATCAATGTTAGTGTTTATTGGTTAGTATGTAGGTTGTTAGTTTTTTTTAATTTATAATAATTGAATCTGCAAAAACCCAGATTAGGTGAAGGCCTCCTCCAAGGATGTCCATTTGTCTGTGTCCTGTGCATTTTGACTCCAATGTGGGCTCGCTGATTTTTTGATGTCATCCTCCCAGCGTGCTAAGGTTGGCCCTACTCCTACCAGTTTCATTTTCAGCTAACGCATCGAACTTCGGAAAGTCTGCCGGGCTTCAAATTAAAACAAATAAATCGAGCCCCAATCAGGCCAAAATGGCGAACCCTAATTTATGATGTCACACGAAGATCGATATCTTCTAAATAACTACAATACGAAACTTCTTACTTCGATTTATCTGTTTTAAGTTGAAGCCCGGCAGAATTTCCGAAGTTCGATGCGTTAGCCGGTACGGCCCCCTGTTCTACTAGAACAGCAAAGCAAAGAAATGAAACCGGTAGGTCTGGGGCCAGCCTAACGGTCTCCCTCTGCTTGTTTTCCCTTGCGGTCCGCGCCACTGTGTCGTTCTGACAGTCTACCTCTGGTCTGTGAGTCTTGCGACATGGCCTGCCCACTTCCATTTTCATTTTTGTGCGTGTGACAGAGCATTAGTTGCTTTGGTTATTGCTCTTATTTTGGTATATGACGTATTTTATCCGGTTTTTTTATATTGAGCATACTACGTTCTAGTCCTCGTTGGCATATTGATTTTGTTTTTTACTTTGGTCATAAATTTCCACGTCTGACAGCCATACAACAAGCACGGTAGAAGACTAGAGTTTATGACATTCGTTTTGATTGCTATCGGCATGTTGCTTTTGAATATTTCTTTCAGACTCCAGTATCTGTTCCAGTATTTTGGTACAAATACTCGCATGAACAAACTTAATTAAACAATTTGTCAATGTGGAGGAATATATAGTGTAAGTGGGTTATGAATTGAGCAGTAAACTTATTTAAATAGTTAGTTCGACCGTCGAAACATATCCATCGCTTGTGGAATTTAAATCGATGGCACACCGAAGAGAAATCTGAATTATTTATTTGTTAGTCCGAAATTATTTATTCTGTGGTCTGACTTAAAATAACTATGGCGACGCGTCGTTAATTTTTAAATTTAAATAATTAATAGATATAGGTAACTGTATTTCTTCATAATCGATAATAGAGGTAAATATTATGTGTCACGTTTTTGGTGTTAATTAAATAAATAAATAAGAACTTAATAAATAAATAAATAGGAAATAAATAAATAAATATTTGATAACATCACATACATTGCTCCGATTCCAAAGTAAGTAGTTAAAGCACTTGTGTTATGGAAATCAGAGACAACGGTGGTATCACAAACACCCAGACCTGAGTCAATACAGAAAAGTTTGTTTTTCTAAATTTACCCAACCGGGGATCGAACCTCGGGCCTCATGGCGACACCTTGAAAACAGTGTACAAAGCCACTCGACCACGGAGGTCGTGTAAAATATAAAATATAATAAAGTCTATGAATTCGTTTCAATCCATTAATTCAAACTAAAGTTTAAACACCATTTTGCTTTTAGTACACCCCAAAAAAAAAGATTTAAATTGTCAAACAGTCTATAAAAAGTGTGTTATTTTTAAAATTGTGCATAATTATAGGCAAGTCTATTTTTTTTAAATTAAAACTGAAATAAACTACCTATAGAAAGTCTTATATTAAATCTGCTTTAGCTTGCTTTGAATTTTTAGTACCTGCTTGCTAGTTCTAAACTAGAAAAGAGGCTTCTCAAGCCCCATTGTGTACTTATCCGTTGACTTTACCTATATTAGTTTTCTTGAATATGACTTTAGCTCGAGCTCCGTAAATAAGTAACATAGTAACTTTTCAAAGAGACAAAAAAGAAAAAATTTAGTACCTAATACTAAATAATCGAATCGGGAATCGATTCCCGTCCGAGAACATGATCTGGTGCGAGTCCTATTTTTTCTAGTATATTATTTAGTATTATATAAAAATAGCATTGTGAATGCTTAAATCTCAAATTTTCAAATAGTTATATAGCTTTCTTATCTTAATCAACTGTTTAAAAATATCTGGAAAGATGTTCAGTTGAATGTCGAGGTTAATTCCTTCTACATTGGTGAGATGGCGCTGGCTTGCAGCGTAAGAGTTGATTTACTAGAAGAAATTCGACGTTCTCACTTGTGACTCGGTAGCTCAGCGGTCAGAGCATTGGATCGGATATCCAAAGGTCGCAGGTTCGATTCCCGTCCGAGAACATGATCTGGTGCGAGTCCTATTTTTTCTAGTATATTATTTAGTATTATACAAGGTGTTACAAAAATACCCCTAATGCCGAATATGGTATACAGGGACCATCAAACTGAACAACTTTTACTATGGGACCAACTCTGAAAACGCGAAAAAAAAATCAGCTGTTTCATACAAAAATTAAAATCGAAAATATCAAAATGTATGAAACAGCTGATTTTTTTTTCGCGATTCTAGAGTTGGTCCCATAGTAAAAGTTGTTCAGTTTGATTGTCCCTATCTACCATATTCGGCATTAGGGGTACTTTTGTAACACCTTGTATAAAAATAGCATTGTGAATGCTTAAATCTCAAAATTTCAAATAGTTAGTACCTGTTGCGGCCGCGTATTTAATTTAATATAATATTGTTTGTAATTTCGTTTTGATATTTTGATCGTCTTTGCATAGAACGAAACGCTTCGTAATGGCAGTTCTCGCAGGTAGTTGCTCGCGAAATATTGTTGAAATTATTAATCCAGTGAGGGTACTTTGTAATTTGGTCGATGCCTCTCACTGACGTCGCACGACTTCTCGGTACGGAGCTGCGCGGTCAACACCATATATCGGTTGCACCGCTGCTTATTGCGAATCCATCATTGAATATTCTTTCGTTGTGAATTTGGTGTATACATGTGCTTTGTGATATACCAAGCACCCTGCCAAAGGTCGGCGCCGACAATCATTGCAGCAGCAGAATATACCGGTGAGTAGGCTTAACCCCCTATTATCGAAATATTCTAACTGGCCCGGTTTTGTTTCTTCGTTTAAAATTTGTATCGTTGTTTCAAAATACTAGTAGTATTATCTGTGGATCCAAATGTTCCAATGCAAACTTTCAAAGGTGAACCGATATTTTGTTAATATGTTTTTTCTTTAATCTGTTTAGTGCACGAGGAGCTCAGTTGCGCAGTGGTTTAGTGCCTGGCCTTGCGATTACAGAGGTTAAGCAACTTTCGCAAGGTCGGTCATGGGATGGGTAACCATTATTATCTTGAGCTCCTCCGTGTTTCAGAAGGCACGTTAAGTTGTTGGTCCCGGCTGCATTTGTAGTCATTAACACCCACCAATCCGCATTGGGCCCGCGTGGTGGGTCATGACTCGTTCTCATTATCCATCCATAAGAAAGACCTGTGTCTGATGACTGAAATGGCTGATGTCGTGTTGTACAGTGCAGACTATAAAAACAAGGTTCAATATCTTTTTGATAACATAATTAAGAATCTGTGTGAATCAAAACAGTAGGTACCTATTTCTTTTTTTTATTGGCGTAGGGTACTTATCTACAGTGACGCCTGTAGTACACCTCCGCCGCGAAACAATACCAGCGAAACCGCAGTAGTCCGGCCATGACTTTTCTTCTATCGATGACGATAATGACGATCACATCTGCATAGCGGTTTCGCGTCATTATTTTCGCAGCGGAGGATTTGTGCCAACAGTCCGAGCCGATCGGGCGGAATCACACTGACACAACATCATAGTTAGAACAGGTTGTTTCGCATCTGTTTCGCTTGTCGTACAACTGACAGTTCATGGCGAAACCTGCTGCGGTTTCGCTGGTATTGTTTCGCGGCGGAGGTGTGCTACAGGCGTGAACATAAGATTCTAAACTACGGGCTATGGGTAGAATGAAAATGGGATTGACAGCAGTTAACCTAATAAGTTAACAACCTTGTGATTCGCTTGCTTATTATCATTTTAATATTTCAAATCAAAGCTATCAGCGTTCCCTCAAGTATACGACGTATCAATTTTTAAACGAAATACGAAAGTTTAAAAAAGTGGACAATCATGTCTAAAGTTTTCATGAATATTTATATATAACTTACTGTGTCTACCGTTACGGGGTTCGATATAAATTGTTACAAATTATAGGTAATTTTTATAGATTACTACCTAGATAGGAGTGAGTTTCAATAAAACGGTTATTTCGTTCCAATAACTTATAGTTTGCGTATGTGGCTGTCCAGGGGTAAAGTCATAGAGAAGAATAGACATTAGTACCTGTGACATGTGACATCAGCAATTTTTAATGTCTCCACTGCTGGGGCACAGGTCTTTCTTATGGGTGGATAAGGAGGATGGGCCATAACCCACCACGCTAGCCCAGTGCGGATTGGTGGGTGTTAACGACTGCAAATGCAGCCGGGACCAACGGCTTAACGTGCCTTCCGAAGAACGGAGGAACTCGAGATAATAAATGTTTGGTCACCCATCCCATGACTGACCCTTGCGAAAGTTGCTTAAGCTCTGCAATCGCAGGGCCAGGCGCTAAACCAATGCGCCACCGAGCTCCTCTACGTACCTACTACGTGCCATAGTTTAGTAACTTACTTATTCTGTGGATAGATATGTTTTCACCTATGACAGGTTGGGAGCTTAGAGGATTAAATATTAAAAAATATTATTTAACCCCTTAATTTTTTCCCCGCTGTTGTTTTGGAATTTTAATCAAACTATTTTCCAGGTGTCACTAATAGAACCTTCTGTCAAACAAAGTTCTGCTCAACCCTTGTTAAACGCGTGATTATTTATTTATTATCATATAGCTTCAATATCAGGGACTTACTTAGGGACGTAATTGTTGACGCTTCCTGACCCATCCCCAAACATCACGGAATTATTAATACACACGTTTTTACTAAGGGGACAATACAGCTCAAATATACGGAAAGTGTATTGATTGTTAAATCCAGGAAAGAATGGGAACCAAATACGTGTACGGCTTTGAATTATGATCTTCTGTTTCGTCATGTAAAAATAAAAAACTTTGAATAAATGGCAAAATTAATATTTAAATAAGAAATAACAAAATCTATAAACTTTAAGGTTGCCAAAAAGACTTCGTGTACAAACCCTGTTTGATACCAAAGTAGGACGCATATTAAATAAATATACAAGGTGTTACAAAAATACCCCTAATGCCGAATATGGTATATAGGGACCATCAGACTGATCAACTTTTACTATGGGACCAACTCTGAAATCGCGAAAAAAAACAGCTGTTTAATACAAAAAATAAAATCGAAAATATCAAAATGTATGAAACAGCTGATTTTTTTTCGCGATTTCAGAGTTGGCCCCATAGTAAAAGTTGTTCTGTTTTGTTGTAGAACCTATTTGGAACTTCATTACCATAGGTTTAATAATGAAAAGAAAAAGTTCCGTTTCTATGTACTTGTTATAGCAACCGTCTTACGTTCTTTTAAAAGGATAGGACCTTTTAATATATTTTTTCTCATAATTCCAACATGTTTGATGGTCCCTATCTACCATATTCGGCATTAGGGGTATTTTTGTCACACCTTGTATAATATAAGTGAATATAATAATAAATTAATAAATATTCGGCATTAGGGGTATTTTTGTCACACCTTGTATAATATAAGTAAATATAATAATAAATAAATAAATAATAAATATTTGACAACATCACATACATTGCTCCGATTCAAAAGAAAGTAGCTGATGCACTTGTGTTATGGAAATCAGAGACAACGGTGGTATCACAAACACCCAGACCTGAGCCAATATAGAATAGTTCGTTTTCTAAATTGATCCAACCGGGGACCGAACCCGGGACCTCAGAGATGTCGACACCTTGAAAACCGGTGTACAAAGCCACTCGACCACGGAGGTCGTCGAATATCAAAAAACTTTGATATTAATCCAAGTACCTAACAGAACTAATCTAACTGTATTCTGTGTATCTGGAATCAGAGGCATCTTTCTTCGCCCCTCAGTCGTAAACTAAGTTATTGATATCAAAGTATGTAAACGAAATGTAGACGTAAGTACAGTCACGTCTAAAAATATGAATACAGTTTAGAACTTTGTCACTTTCTTTTAGTTGTCATTTGTCATTGATTTCTGTTCAAAAAAGTCATTAGCTTGTAGGGTGACAAAGTTCTAAACTGTATACATATTTTATAGTGGTGACTGTACATACATGCAAATAACCTTCCGGGTCTAATTTTACTAAACAAACCCCTCGAAAGCTTTATCTAACAGACGTAAATTGCGTAAACCCAACTCGGAATAGGAACTGCACCGTTTCACCGTGGACATTATTAGCTGTAATACTGCAGTATCCACCAAATTCAGTTAACTGACTAAAGCCGCTGCGTTCCGCTTTGTTAAGTTAGAGCATTGTTACACTCTCGATAAAATTGGATTTAATAGAATTTGAACAAGTCATCTGCTATTTTTAACGACCTTCGTAAATAAGGTGGCGATTAGATTATTACAAGCGATGCGATTGCCACACGGCTAAAATCGATACATCCCCTAAAACGATAACTTACCTTACGGCTAACCCATAGGTAAATTGTGCACCCAAAAGTGTTGGCAGGTGTAAACTAATCCAGAACTATAACCAAACTGATTCCTACGTGGAACAACTAAGATAAACACAAAATATTAAATCTAACACCACGATGATTAAAAAATATTTAAATTTATGTGATATCTCTAGTTAGCAATAAAAAAAGGTAGTAAAGCGCTATAAACTCTCACATATTTTTTAAATCGCTATGTTGAACATACTTGTCTCAAAGCTTTTGACCATATATATCGGGGGTTAAATCTTTGCTAAAATTAGCTTTATCACCTTCTGCCAGGAATACGGCAAGTTACCAGTCACCCTGTATCCCTGTAGGAGCTCGATGGTGCAGTGATTTAGCGCCTGGCACAGCGATTGCGGGGGTTAAGCAACTTCGCAAGGCGGTAGGGTCGGTCACGTGTTGGGTGATCAAAGATTTATTATCTCGAGCTCCTCCGTGTTTCGGAAGGCACTTTAAGCTGTTGGTCCTGGGTGCATTTGCAGTCGTTGAACCAATCCGCATTGGACCTGCGTGGTGGGTTATGGCCCATCCTCCTTATCCACCCATAAGGAAGGCCTGTGCCCCAGCAGTGGGGACATTAAAAATGGCTGATGGTCTGTATACTACAATGACTTATAGTAATGGAAACTAGGGAAATAACGACGAAACCTCTACGAGACCGTGCAATATTGTAATATCACAAAATACATTATAGTACTAATATTATTTTAGGAAAAGCGTAAAGCATTTTATTCCGATGGCATTTTCAACAGAAAATGTATATCACTGAAACAGTTTATATTCGTTATGATGAATTATTCGGATTTCACATCTTTTAATGGAATGGAATACATTATTTCAAATAAAGTTTTGTATATAAATTTTAGCAATTTAGTAAAGTATGTCCAATTTTCTATTTATTACCCACACTTAATTATAGACAATTAATGTAAGATTATTAACTACGATGATGTTATTGCTAAATAACTAAACAGGAGTATAAATAAATTAAAGTGACATCGCTTTACTAGCAAAACTTATTCTAATAAATTTCCTCTAAACAGATCTCCCTGAATTTGCCTAGCAGTTCGTGGCTAACGCTTCAGTATTCGTTAGTCAATTGAAAGTTGATCAGGTGTTATAATATGCACGGGACCTTAGGAATTGGAAATCGGGTTTAGTCCCCGCGGATTCGGGCCTAACGTGGAACAGGAGGAATTATTGATGCCGACGGAATGTACACTGATGTGTTGGGATTGGTGGGAACCGCCCCGCTGTCAACTCTGCATACTTTTTGGGTACTGTGTGCCTTTCTTTATTAGTATGAATGACATTAATTTTAACCAATTAAAGAATCGGAGGAACTTCAATTCGATTGAATATATTTTAGGCTTATTTTTTATCCCAGTCTATAGTGCTGCGCGTAAAAATGTTATTGATGTTCTAAGAAGTTACTTAGTTTAAAACGATTTCATCGTAGAATATAAACTTTTCTACTAAAAGCATTATAAATGATGGCCTTATTCGTAAACGAAGCAGGGGACAACCAAATGGTTGTCAGACTTTTCTGATATAATAATACGTTTACTCTATTTTGTTTCAAATTAGATTCAACATTTGTCCGTTTTATGATTCTCCACAGAATAAGGTTGTATCACACACAGCAGCTCTTCTCAGGATCAAAATGGTAATGAGTTCTGTGCAAATAGCTGTCTTTTATTCTCGGACTGAGGATTTACTTTGAATTTTTCAGTTCACAATTTGTTTGAAAATACCACTGTCTTTTCTTGTTCCATATGTATATTTGAGTCTATTACCGACCAAAGAGAACCTACCTAGTTTTATTTTCTGAATTTATATTTATAAAATTAAGACTTTAGTCAACGCATACCGAATAAATAACAAACATTACTACTGGTTCAGCTTTAGTTTGATCTCAGTTGACTTATCAAAATATTAGAAGCTTTAAATTGTCACGCTAAATAGTGATAATTAAATTAAGAATAAAATCCCAAATCATTTATTGCGTAATAATTATGAGTTACCTACATAAGCTTATTAATTACAACCAACCTTAAAATTTTCGCTTCACATGAGACACTAATAAAATGAGCTCCACCTCCTAGCTACGTCAGTAGTCAGTACTATTATTACAGTAAGGACCTAATATTAATTCTGTGACCTAATTAACAAAAGTTTCAAGAACATTTTGATTGCTTCATTAAAAAGGTTCTGATTGTAAAGTTATGTTATGTATGGCATTCCAGCGCAATAAAGTCGGTATTATACTCATGTTCCGCCACGCCACATACCCGCTTCAAAGGGTAGAAGTGCACTTCTGTCCTGATGTATGCGACTAAAAGCCTTCTCCATCCCTTGGGCTTCAAGGCTCGTCCATTTGCCACGAGCACAGAGGAATTATTGATGGCCTCCAAAGCGAACCTGTGCGAACTTTCAAATCCACCAGGAGCGAAATAAAACAGTTTCTGAGCGTAGCTCTTTGCATCAATGTCTGCTGTTATGTAATAGATATGTTTTATGAGATTCATATTTCTATATTTTACGATGTTTTTGATAGTTCGTGCTATGATGGTCAAAAGTTAGGAATTTTTAACGATAAAAGCAAAGTCAAAATGTGGGAATGGTCGAGAGTGATTTGACACTTTTCTTCAATTTAATTCGGCCAACTTATTACAAGTCGTGTATTTGCGTTGACCTTGGAGCATAGACCAAGAGTCGAAATGGTGATCTTAGATCAGTTTTTTCTGTCGCAAAACGCACGTAATCTTTAATTTCTCGCTGGAGAATTTTATATTCTTTTAAAAGTTTCACGTATTGAAATGTTCACCTCCAGCAATGTGTCTTTTTAAAACCCCGGGGATGTCATAAGGCAGCCGAATGCGATTTTAATGTGTCGCAGTCTAAGTGATCGGGCGCTTTGCATTATTCATGCTCAGGTTCGGTTCCCGGACCGGCAATGATTCGCGGATTTACTCGGCCGAGATTAACTCGGAGACGGGATCTTGATGGAAAATTCTCGTCTCGATAAATGCCGTATTAAGTTTAATTTCACGAACGCGCTCCGCTTTGGCGCGAATTACATCGAGAAAGGAAAATCGTGGCTTGGGTTGAATTTTTTCGCTAGGTATACCAGTTCGCATTTGAGGAAAATTTAAAGTCTTCTGGATATGCATCTTGCATCATGTTGTAGTGTTGTTTGCCTTCATTACGACTTGAGTGGTGCAGCGGTCAACATGCCGGTCTACCACGTAAGAGGTCCCGGGTTCGTTTCCCGGCCGGGCAGAAATTGAAATAATGAATTTTAATTTCTGTGACGGGTCTGGGTGTTACTATGTATAATAAGTATATAAGTTGTATAAACAGGTCTTCCTTAAGGGTAGATAAGGAGGATGGCGGATTGGTGGGTGCTAACGACTGCAAATGCAGCCAAGACCAACGACTTAACGTACCTTCCGAAGCACGGAGGAGTTCGAGATGATAAATTTTTGGCCACCCATCCCAAGCCGACCCTTGCGAAAGCTGCTTAACCTCTGCAATCGATGAGCCAGGCACTATACTACTGTGCCACCGAGCTCCTCTTTTAATATTGCAATGCCCAAAAAGCTCCAACTACTTACTTTTATGTTGCTCTATATTTTGTGTGGAAACATTGCTTTTACTCAATTTGTCTATGACTGCAATCTTAATCATCATGTTTCAAAGATTAATCTGTAACCAAACTCGGGAAGTGCCTATACTCACTTGTGTAGTTCCTAGTTCGTCCCGGTGAGGACATTAATCTCCACGTGGCAACTTCTGAAGGCACAGAGTCGGCTTATCGACCCCTGAATTATTCATACTCTTTGATTTTAGAACTGAAGTGTCCGCGACTGCTTCACGTACTTCGAAGACTAAAAAAAGTTAAAAGGAATTTTTATTTTACTTGAAGCACTTTTAAAGTCGCTTCAAAACTTTTCATTATTAATAACTGTTAACTATCCATTTTTCTAAAATAGATAATTGCCGAACAAAAGTGGTTAACATAGTAGTTTGGAACTTTGGAAGCAAACAGAAAAAAGTAATTAATGATTATGAATCATAACTGTAACTCTTTATCGATTTATTTACATTTTACATAAACATTATATTCAGAGCTTAAACTAATAATAATAGGTGGAGCGTTATACTCGTATATTTGTTACAAAATAACGATGGACAGATCGATAAGCTGTACCTCTGCTATGCTCTAATATCGATATCCGGCGACAAGCCACGTGAATTCATCGTAACTGAACCCTTTGATGGATGGCTTTCGGCATTGTGGCAAGCTATTTGTCATAATTTGACGTTAATGTTTGAGCGGTGAGGTGTCCCTTTGATTTATGTCATTGTTTCGTGTGGATCCCAATTAGGGTATTGTTGGGGTTGTATAATGATGATAATTATGTTTTGTAAACTAAACCTAGTGTTTGTTCACACGTTGCTATAAGCAGATTTGTTTTGTATAAACCTTACCAAATAGTTTTAAGATTTAAAGGTAAAAATGCTGTTAATTATGTTAGTGACAAGTTTATTAATTCATCAATGCCCGAGCGGCCGAATGCGGCCGGGCAACAATGGAATATCTATTGTGTTGTGTCTCATTTTTCGAGCGTTAATGGGTTAAACTCAACCTTGTAAATCAAAATATTTTTCTTGTTGCAGATTCAAGAAATATAGTAATAACTATTATAAGTCAATCTGAGCCATATCATGCTAGTGTAGCTACGAGGCTAAAACAAGACATAGAAGGCCAAGCCTTAAAGGGCCAAGTCTTAAATATAGATAAAGTAAGTATCCGTTATTGATTTTTTCCATGTAAATAACTTTTAAGTTATTATTTTTTTTTACATTTTCTCGCGTTCATAGCAGAATAACACCGAAGTTTTTTTTGTGCGACTGGCCTCTTCCGTTTTCCACAGAAATTCCGCCGACGTCCCGAAGTTCCTTCACAACTATTGTCATTGACACTATCTTTCTTTATCAATACCTTATTGTGTTTCTCATAATTGATGTGAAACGCCTGTTCATGTCATATATGATAAATAGCATAATTTGCAAGGATCATCCGTCTTCCCGTGTCGAGTGTCATTTCATCATGTCTACCTTATTACCCCCTGTGTAAAGATGTGTCAGCCAAATAAGATGTTACTCTCATAATGATGTATTTGGCAGATTAATCAAAATTAGTCGCAAGATCCTTAGAAAATAATTTCAAAACTTTTGCTAAAAGTATTTATTGTTTTTGAGCAAGGCATTCTTCTTTACACAAAAAAATATTTTATTTAATTAGTGTGAAAAAGCTAAGTTCCAGACTATCAAAAATACGTTGTAAATATCTGACAACCTTACCTTCTTTCTCTTTATCTTAATTTTAAATATTTTTTTATTAAATTTCATTGTTTTGCATTCAAATACTTATCTTCCAACTGAGCTACGGTAGTCGGTACTCTTGAAACCAGTTTCATCTTATTGCTGATACTTACTTTTCACATCAGCGTCTTCCAACGGTCTACTTAACCCACGAAGACTTTCCCATTCCTGGGGCATGGACAGTGATCCCGCTACTCCGACCGCTGGTCACCAGACACAAGGGCAGTGACGTGCGATGGATACTCTTTGTAGAGCCCCACACCGCAGTCAGATGTGACAAGCTCTTAGAGGCATTGGCTAATGCGGACCAGCAACAGGTAAGTTGACTAACAGTTGATTATTTCCAAACATACTACGTCTCTGAAACGTTAAAGTTCAGGCAGTGGTGTTGATGGGCTATAGTGCCTCCAGGTAAAGTTTTGAGGAGTTTTAGCTAGTGCAGTGCTTATAAAATAAATAGGTAGATATTAGAATTTTCTGAAGAGTTGCAAATAATAGAAATTTATCGTAAAGACTTCTATTTTAATATATTCTTCAGGACACAATGTGGATAGGCTACCCGCTAAGCGATGAGGAGCCGACAATCATCCACCACTTCATGTTCTATGAAGACTTGGAAGAAGAAGGCGGCTTTGTGTATCCTAACTTTGCTAGCGGCTTTGCCATGAGGATGGAACTGATCGAGACGTTAGTATGAACAAGTATATCCTGTTATATTTCGTGTTTTTCTTCAGCAGCAGGCTTCAAACATTTTTGTCTTTATGTTCAGGCTAATCCAAAAAATTGAGGATGGTGAAAGGAAACTGGAAGCCGACTTTTCGATAGACCCAGCGTATGAGCTGGCACAACTTGTGTATGGAAATACTGGTCCCCTGGGGCCGCTGCTTACGCCAGACCTCAGCTTCTGTATAGTTTCTGGCGAGAATTGTGCAACATACCCGCGACAGTTTCATGCGTGTGTGAGTACTGAACTGCTTAGCTGTAGACACTGCTTGTTTACAAAAATCACCCTAGTTAAATTAATAAATAATATTGGACAACGTCACATACATTGCTCCGATTCCAAAGTAAGTAGCTAAAGCACTTGTGTTATGGAAATCAGAGACAACGGTGGTATCACAAACACCCAGACCTGAGCCAATATAGAAAAGTTCGTTTTCTAAACTGCCGACCCAACCGGGGATCGAACCCGGGACCTCAGAGATGGCGACACCTTGAAAACCGGAGTACAAAGCCACCCGACCACGGAGGTCGTCAGAGTTATTGCTAGAAGTTATGTTACTCCGATATCCTACCAGTTCTGCATCTGTACGAGCAGCATTCCTGTATTCTGTATGAGTGTTTATTGTGGCAATACTTCATTAGGAGACTTCAATGGTAAGCCAATTTTGACAATTTGGATATCATAGTCTTTGCATTTATAAAAATTGTTGGGGTCTCCTGGATATACAAGGTGTTACAAAAGTACCCCTAATGCCGAATATGGTAGATAGGGACCATCAAACTGAACAACTTTTACTATGCGGCCAACCCTGAAATCGCGAAAAAAAAATCAGCTGTTTCATACAAAAAATAATTACGAAAATATCAAAATGTATGAAACAGCTGATTTTTTTTTGCGATTTCAGGGTTGGTTCTATAGTAAAAGTTATTCAGTTTGATGGTCCCTATCTACCATATTCGGCATTAGGGGTACTTTTGTAACACCTTGTATATGAAAACCATTATGAAGTGGAATTTAGCAAATGCTTTAATGGGAGCTATTTAGGAGAAGTGAATGACCCTATTAAAATTCGCGTCTTCGGCAGGGCAGTGCCATACCCGAGGAGTCGATCTTCTTCGCAGTGAAGACCTGGAGCGGGTTCCATAAAACCAGGGCCCGGGTGGTGAAGAAGACGTGGGGCCGGTACGTCACCAATCTGCAGTTTTACAGCGACCAGGATGGTGGGTGGTGGACTTTTAAACAATGGCTATTTATTAACGTATTTTTTGATAGTACTTTTTTACTTATTTTTTAAACATGTAACAGATTTTATTACAAAACAGCTAAAAAAAGTGGCTCCACATCTACGTATGTGCACGAACAGTGCATTTTGCGTGCATCTTACCGTTTGAAGTGCGTACTGCCCGTGATCCAGGCACGTGTGTAGACATGTAGACGCACTATTACATGGCTTTCTGCAGTGTTTTGTTGTTTATGCAATAATGGGAAATTATGAATGTTATTGCTTGGCGCTTTTTTACTTCCTTATGTTAAAATATGAAGCAACTATTTTTCTCCCTAGACCCATCGTTGCCTGCCGTGGACACAGGAATACCGAATTCTAAGACGGGCCATTGCTCTAAGACGGTGGCCATATTGAAGCAGGCCCTGAAGAGAGTCAGCAATATGCCGCGTATCAAGTGGATATTATTAGCAGACGACGATACGATACTTGGGTAAACAATGATTGTCTTCAACCTTACAATTGACGAGTATAATACCAGAATAGATTTTGTGTCATTTCCTCTTCTTATTATTTTTGATATTGACTACCTATTGATAAGGGGACTTATTTCCGAGTTCCCTCTGGCTTGTTAATTGGTTACACGATAACCTTATGATGTCTTACCTCTGTTGCTTAAACAGTTTAACTTCTTATTTTCCAGCGTCCCATTTCTGACCCCCTAGCCAAAGTAACATTTGAAAATCTTTTTCGCTTTCGAAACATGTACGGGATTGACATAAGGTTTCTTTAACAATCGAATTTTTAAACGTCAAATCCATATGTTTCGAAGCGATGCAATAACGAAAACTTGCAAATGTTTCTTTGGCTAGTGGGGCTGGTTCATTGATACCAGTACAAATATAAATTCAAAATCTTTATTTGCTTGTAAACATGGTATAGAACAATTTAATTAATAGTAAGTAGCCAAACATGCTTAGCCAATATGGCATGAAAAAAATATTTCTTGTAAACTAATACATAGAAAATTATAATAATAATAATAATTATTATTAGCCAGAATAAAGTTATTTTATGCTTCTACATTGTCTACAGAGTCCAAAGATTATGCGAAGTTTTGAGCTGTTACCGTGGTGGGGAGGATGTCACCGTGCTAGGAGAGCGGTACGGCTACGGGTACGGAAAGGTGGAAACTGCCGCGAAAGGTGCGTATCACTAACATAAACTTTCATTTTGTTAGAACTCTGCCACTGTCCTTGTAAAAAGTCTTTCAAATTGACGTCTTTGTTCTCGCGTGCAATCACATCTAAGAGATTTTAGAGCTAGGGTAAGGGGTTGTAGGATCAATTCAAAGATCTTTTACCATTAAGAAGACTTTTAATTTTGCCAATATTGTATATAAAAAGGTCGAGTACCTACTACCTGTTTCCATATTGCGTTAGGCTACGACTACATAACGGGCGGGGGCGGCACGGCGCTGAGCGTGGGCGGCGCGCGGCTGCTGGCGCGGTGCGCGTGCGCCGGCCTCACCGCGCCCGACGACATGACGCTCGGTGCATGTGCGACGTTGCGACTTAACCTCACGCTCACACACTCGCCGCTGTTCCACCAGGTCTGTATAATTTTAGAACATACAGGAGACACTTCATCATCGCTATCTTCCTCTCTTATGTACAATCGGCCACTCACGTGTTTTACTGCAGAAAAGTTCGTGTTCGGCCCGGGGCGTCGCGAACCAAACCTATGTAAGTGACAGGGCGCCGTATCAGCGAATTTAACCTGAGGAGTAGTAAAGCGCCAGTGTTGTCGATTATACCTACCTTACCTTAACATTCTTCCATTCTTTCCTGCCACCGAAATCCCACTATTCGCTCCCTCTACATTAATTTCGGCCACAATCCTCCTCCACATTCCTCTTCCTCTCCATTCACCAAGTTCAACACTGTTAATACGATGATCACTTCGTCTTCACCTTGGTCCTTGTGTATTTATTTTTATTGTTATTACCCAGGCGCGGCCGCAGGACTACGCACGCGAAGTACTAGCGCGCGACCGTCCCGTATCGTTCCACCGGCATTCCTCGCCGGACCCCCTGCGCGTGTACGCCACCTGGTTCCAACACGACGACCTCGCACTCAGGAAACAAAGGAAAGATGAACTATAACCAACTGAAGTGTGTCGTTCCACCGGCATTCCTCGTCGGACCCCCTGCGCATGTACGCCACCTGGTTCCAACACGACGACCTCGCACTCAGGAAACACAGGAAAGATGAACTATAACCAACTGAAGTGTGTCGTTCCACCGGCATTCCTCGCCGGACCCCCTGCGCGTGTACGCCACCTGGTTCCAACACGACGACCTCGCACTCAGGAAACAAAGGAAAGATGAACTATAACCAACTGAAGTGTGTCGTTCCACCGGCATTCCTCGCCGGACCCCCTGCGCGTGTACGCCACCTTGTTCAAACACGACGACCTCGCACTCAGGAAACACGGGAAGATCAACTATAACCAACTGAAGTGTGTCGTTCCATCGGCATTCCTCGCCGGGCCCCCTGCGCGCGTACATGCGCAGGGGGTCCGGCGAGTGGTTGCACGGCCACTTGGTTTCAACACGACCACCTCGCGCTCAGGAAACACAGGAAAGATGAACTATAACCAACTGAAGTCTTAAGTTAAGACCGGCGAAGTGAGACGAGTATGCGCGGGCAGTGATTTTTCGGTATACTCTAAGAACTGTATTTCTACAGTGATGTCATTCAATTTTGTTGTAACGAATTCAATCAATAAGCACTTTGTAATCTCGCGTATGTTTGGTGTACTATGCAGTTAACAACGCGCGACTATCGCCTCGCTGGTCTAAAAGCGCCTCTCTAAATCCTTATTAATATTAGAAATGCGAAAGTCCGTTTGATTGCTTGTTTGTTACGCCTTCATGTCTTAACTACTGAATCGATCATCATGAAATTTTGCATACACGTTATCAGGGGTACGGAATAGGACATGGGGTACCTTTTATCCCGAAAAATGGTACTGTTCCCGAGTACTTTTACAATGTTGGCATAATATAGATATGCTAAAACTTATAATCAGATCGTACTGTATCGGACAAGTATTAAGTTTAAATTCCAGAATCTTATCCACGTTAATGATAACGTTATAACAACAGATGCCCCGTTTCCTAGTATAATATAAATATATTTTGTCTGTAACATGAAAGCATAAAGTCCTAATGCATTAATTAGTGTAAAAGGTGCATTTCCACCGGCGAGGTAGGGGTTGCAATCTCAGGCGGTATTTTTCACTAAATATTATCATTAATTTAGTAGCTATTATGAAACCCTAGTCGGCGAACAATATCATATGTGTTAATATGTTATAATATTATAACCAAATGAGTGATTATGAATAAGTACTTTGTTGAAATGCTCTCTTGGAATGGGAAGAGGCCGTAAATATGTAAAAGAGAATCGTTAAATTGATTTAGTCAATATAATTATTTAGACAACTCTTGTTATATGTCTACAAGCTGTTTATAATTTGGAAAGTGTACTTATAAATTTTATTTTACGAAAAATAGTGATGTTTAAGAAAAAGGCAATGTTTGAAATATTTATTTATGCAGCGTTATGCTTGCGTTCTTTATATTAGGTAGTCGGAAAAGTTCGCGGCCTTTTTGTACTAAAAATAATAAAGACACCAGCGAGGAACATCTTTATCATCAAAATTACAAGACCTGAATCTGCTGAACCAATTTTTTGCAGTTGTATTCGACAAAGCATCTTCTCCATTAGCATTAGGTACTAATCTTTCTTTGAGCACTAGCAGCATTAATTTTTTTGTTAAGGGTCTGAACCCTTATCGAAAAAAAATTGCAAAAAGTATTTTAATAAAAAATATTATAAATATCAAAAAGCAAGACATTATAATTTGTTTTAATTTTACCGCTATTAATAGAAAGTCAGCTGTCCAACAGTATTCTACATTCCCGCCTAAGTTAAGTATTGCCAGAAAAATTCAAGCTTCAAAAAGGCCGCGAACTTTTCAGACTACCTATTATTAATAGTGTTAAAGTTTTATATAAGTATGCCTCAAAGTTGTTTTTAAGATTGAAATATTTTGTAAATTAATGCGGCAGAGGACTTTAAAGGTCATAGCTCATTAGAGCCACCCGGCACCTGACCAGCACCGCCTCGCCTCGAGAGGTTAGTATTCCTTATATGGACTTCTATAGATATGCGCTCATTACATCAACTCCGCATCGTCACCAGATCGCCTCGCTCGCAAGCGGTCCACGCGTGGACGTCGGGTGGACCACTCGGTGACACCTCGCTGCTCGCATGCTTGCCTTGCGTTGACTGCGCATTGACAACGCACGGCGCCCGAGTGGACCGCGCGCTGCCCGCGAATGATTCACGCGAAGACAAATACCTACGAGCGGTCTACTCGTTGACCACGCGGCGTTCACTGGTTGACCACGCGAGGTTCACTGGTTGATCACGCGACGTTCACAAGTAACAACGCGTCGTCCACTCGTGGACCACCTGTCGACAACGAGTTGACGCCGGCGAGAGTGAGGCGGTGCTGGTCGGGTGCCGGGTGGGTCTAATGAGTTATGACCTTAATACTATGTAATGTATGGTTACGTCTGCATAGTGTAAGATATTCGGTTTAACTCTAATTATTTAGTTGATGTGATATTGTTTAACGATCATGCATTTATATTATAGTTTTATTGTTAAGAAATTGATGTTATCTTTAACATTTTTAACATATCGAAAAAATATTATAATAAAACTATTTTTCTAAAACAATATTATTTATTTGTTCATATCAAATCCTCGTATTGACAATAATGTTAATTTACTATATGCAGGAAATGTAGGTAGGTATTTCTTCTAAATATAGCGTTTCAAATTAAAATGATTGAAGAAGTAAGTAAGTATAACGCCTGTGATTTTAATCTAATAAAATGCAAATTCTGCTGTAAATATTTGAAAATCTTCAGAATCTTTAAAATCTTCTCTTCAAGTGATCATCAGCCATTTTTAATGTTCCCACTGTTGGAGCACAGGCTTTCCTTATCCACCCGGATAAGGAGGATGGGCCATGACCCAGCACGCGGGCCCAATGCGGATTAGTGGGTGCTAACGACTGCAAATGCAGCCGAGACCAACGACTTGACGTGCCTTCCGAAGCACGGAGGAACTTGAGATAATAAATTTTTGGTCACCCATCCCATGACCGACCTTTGCGAAAGTTGTATAACCTCCGCACTGCTCCACTGAGCTTCTCGCTAGTACTATTAAGTATATTGTGTGGTTTTAGAGTGAATCGCGTTACAGACAGTTGGGAATCGTACGATCATTAAAATTTTAAGCCCAAAAGTAGAACTAAACCCTACGTTCGAGGGGCAGAAACAATATGATTCATATTCGTAGTAAGTGGCTAATGCCTTGATTAAAATGAAACTGTTACGGCCTTACCACAAAAGATTTTAAAACACTGTTCAACAAGTGTTTAACTTAGACACTGTTTAAATGTGATGCTGTCACTTTTTTGACAATATTGTTTGATAGAGACGGCATCACATTTAAACAGTGTCTAAATTAAACAGTGTTTTAAAATCTTTTGTGGTAAGGCCGTTAATGCGTCGTGTCGTGTGCATTGTATTAAGGCTGTAGTATGACTAGCGCTTGCACTTGGTCACTTCTCTTTAGTAGACAGGATATCGGGCTCCACTGATGATACATTGTTTTAGTAGGTATAAATAATCCAGTCTCTAGGTAAGTAGGGACTTCATATTAGGTGCAGTCGATCACACTGGCATTGACCATTTGATAACACATTTCATTTATTTAAAATGAGTGCATCATAACCAATTGCAATTTTATGTTTGGGTACCGCATGGTTGAACCTGTTTTTTTCAACGTCGAAATAATAGAAGGAAACTTGACAGAAATGTATAAAAAAATCAAGAGTGTCCGCGAAGTATGAACGCTACAAAAATATGAGTAATATTTTATCTCAACTTAGGCTAAGTTTTCTCCAAGTTCGCCAACCGTAAGGATCAAAGGGGTCCAGTGAGGTGCCGCATTTGTCATGCGTCACGCGATACTTGGCTAAGCACCACTCCAACTTCCCTCAACTTGCATTTTTCATTACCCAACTTTTGAGAACAGCTTTCACTGTAAGAAAATCCTGCAGGAGATATAATACCTTATAAATCATACAATAAAGTTGAGTTCCCTCTGAGCTTAGTAACGCTTCTGGGTGAGAGAATTTCCACACTTCAAAACTTAACATCAATCAATCAAGTTATTGGTTTCAGTCAAAGTTTTTGCTTTGAATTACAATTCAATTTCGCTCACTTAAGCCGATTTAATGTGGAATCAGTTGGAATAATGTCGTTTTTATTACTTCAGATTATATGTGTTAGTTTGCTGCTAATGCAGATGCAGAAAGTACTAAAGTAGTTGAAATAAGATTTATCAACCAAGAATTTCGAAATCTAGGAATCTTCCAAATTCCTTTTGAAATAATTGAAATAAAGTATTGAAATTAATAATTGAAATATAGTTCAATAAAAACTTGGAGCGTAAACAACTTTTAAACAAGTTGAATTTTGATTTCTGTAAAAATTAATGCCATGTTTCTGAGATTAAGATCCTTATGGTTTCACAATTCTGTCAGGTTTACCATACTAAATAAAATTCATAACATAAATACTTAGTAAATATTGTTCCTTATAGGTACTATGCTCAAGTTCTCCATTGTATAATACGTTGTCACGGCGGCGCCAGATTGTGAAGGCAGATTAATGATGGCGTCTTAGGACCTCATCTCAAATTCATTAATCCTCTGACGCAATTAGCCTCCTTCACAACAGCTGTTGTGGCGGGACGCTACTTAATGGAACCATTTTAAATCTCAAAAGGTTCGAGGAGTGGAAAGCCTTAGAAAGGTTATTTACCAACTAGGTTATACATCTGTCACGATCTCCTTTCACTCTCGGACTAGGGTGATTCCAACCTTTGTTCCCTCTATACGAGATTCCCAGTATACCAGATTCCTAATATATCAGTTTCTACAATACCAGATTTTTTACAGTCAAATACAAGGTACAATGGGCGTTTCCTTTGTTCCCTCTATACCAGATTCCCAAAATACCAGATGACCAGCATACCAGATTCCTAATTTATCAGATTCCCACAATACCAGAATTTGTACAGTCAAATACAAGATACAATGGCAGCTTCCTTTGTTCCCTCTATACCAGATTCCCAGCATACCAGATTCCTAATTTATCAGATTCCCACAATACCAGAATTTGTACAGTCAAATACAAGATACAATGGCAGCTTCCTTTGTTCCCTCTATACCAGATTCCCAGTATACCAGATTCCTAATTTATCAGATTCCCACAATACCAGATTTTGTACAGTCAAATACAAGATACAATGGGCGTTTCCTTTGTTCCCTATAAACCAGACTCCCAAAATACCAGATGACCAGCATACTAGTTTTATTTAAAGTTGGTCTCGTTATTGCATTGTTTCAAAGATCCCACAGGATGAATTTTGCCGCTGGCATGATGATATCAATATTCGAATGCCACTTTTTTAGTGGATCCAAATAAATCCGCAATGCAACCAAACAAAAATACTGTTGCAACGTAAAGGAAAATAATAAGCTGTTAGGTTTATTTTTGTTTTTACTTTTCGATCATGTACACGCTATTCTTAAGGGAAAATTATCGGAAAACGCATGCATGCATTTAGTCTGTAGGTACCGTCGTAGAGTCTGTCCCTTGCAGACGGCGGTCGGTATGCTGGAAATTGCTTTTTAAATTGATCCAATACAGATCTTGTGATTGTGAAAGGAGAAGGAATGGTAGAACATAGTACCTATGTACCTACAACAACTTCAGCAATCATTCCGAATTTTCTACGATTTCCCATCAAATGAATAAGAACGACTTCGTAAATACTTAATGAAAAAAAAAATTAAAGGTAAGCCATTGATTTTCGGGATATTTGGATAATTACTACAACATGTCACTGTCTTGACTTCACGACTGTAGATCAAAAGTCATAGTTTTACAGTAACATTCTATAGTAGGTACATAGACCTAAATGTAAAAGTACAAACCAATATGTAAATGAAGAAAAAAAATCTTCACAACTCCAATTATCCAGAAAAGGGCGAAACTACAAGCAAATGGGCTTTTCAATATGAAAGCCAACAAATAAAATATTCTTCATAAAACACTCGAGTGAATGCGCGCTCGATGCGAGCGCCTCTTTTGAAGTAATGCAAATAAAAAGACGGTTTTCAACCAAATCGTAAATCAAGGCACTCGGGCAAAGAGCTTCGAGTATAACGGTGCGCGGCTCCACTTCAGGTTTCACAACGGAAATATTAATAACTTTACCAGAAGAAAACAACTCATCTCCTTATATTTTATCCAACTTTAGTTTAACTTAAAAGAATAGAGGTATGATCGTTGTAATGTGACTTCATTCATTAACCCATCAAGGCCCGGAAAATGAGACGCAATAGATATTCTATTGTTGTTCGGCCGCATTCGGCTGCTCGAGCGTTGATGAATTAATTTAAGTCTATAGCAACAACATACCAGCCTTTAAAAACAATATCAAAAGTGTTAAAATTGGACATCTTTTATACGATATAATACTTATTTTAAGCTCCGATTGAAAGCTCCGATTGAATAGAAGCCCGAAATGATATGGCAATCTTGTTTATGCATTGCAACAACTTTTACAAAGTATGTTTTAAATTCCAAGTAAAGTTGACGATTGGTACCAGGGGCCGTACCGGCTAACGCATCGAACTTCGGTAAGTTTGCCGAGCTTCAAATTAAAACAGATAAATCGAGCCCCAATCGAGTCAAAATGGCGAAGCCCAATTCATGATGTCACACAAACATCGATATCTTCTAAATAACTTCGGCGAATAGTACAATACGAAACTCCTTACTTCGATTTATCTGTTTTAAGTTGAAACTCGGCAGACCCGCCGAAGTTCGAAAAGTTAGCCGGGAGGGCCCCAGGAGTAAATAGTTATCAGTTGCTTTTCAGGGAGAAGATCTAGACTTGTAACTCAGATATAAAGTATTTGGATAGGTACAGTCACGTCTAAAAATATGTATACATTAGAAATAAAACACTTTTTACGGATCTTAGAAGTGTAAATATGTATACAGTTTAGAACTTTGTCACTTTGTTGTAGTTGTCATATGTCATTGATATCTGTTCAAAAAAGTAATAGCTCTTAGAGTAACAATGTTCTAAACTGTATACATATTTATAGACGTGACTGTATTAAAATAAAATCGTGACGTTATAATGGACACACGTCCATCACAGTGGGAACTCCAACTACCGCGTAAGACGTTCCTATTCACTCAAGATTGGAGAACTTTATGCGTCAATTATTAAACAATTGCTTATTTTTATTTAATTTTGAAGTTCTCTGAATTATGGTTCGAAAACCATAACATAACCAACTTATCTAACTTGCAACCAAGAACTTTAAATTCATATTCTATGATTGCAACATAAATCATACATTTGAGAACGGCTCGACCGTTTTGATTTTCTTTATGCGTTCGTATTATATCGAAATAACAAGGTTTGTATAAGAAAATTATCGGAAAATCCACGGAAACAGTCGAAAATAGTTGAATATAAGTTAAGCTTTTCATTTTGAAATAATTTCATGCTACGTCTGTTTTCTATAAAAAAAAACAAATTAGTTAACAAGGTCTCAAAAGATATCTCTTGATTTGTGAATGAGAACATATTTTTGTTAAAGGGTGGGTCGACGAAAGAACAAATGCTTGTACGAAGATATTTTACCAGAGTAAATATAATGCAGTTCATCTACTGCCCACAGGGCATATGGAAAAGCCGTTTTTCTATGAAAAAAAACTGACAACTTGTAATAGATTCGCAAACCAAGAAACTAAGAATTTAGGATTTAGGAGAACTAAGAATTTAGGATTTACGAATTTAGGATTTTTTAGGTATTATTCACGTGATACGAGTAGGCAGTGGCGAGGGGTGAAATTATGGCGAAGATAAGCCGTTCTACAAAAATGTTATGATCTGCACAGTGGATTGGTGGGGTGGGATTTCTAAAAAGTGCGCCAATGGAAATCCTCTTGTATGGACCCTTCGCCACTGGTAGATATTCGAATTCTAAGAAAAAATAGTTAACAAACGAAAAAAGTGACTTAAAATCTTGCAACAAACTACTTACTTAAGTACATTTAGTTTGCAACATATTTTTTTAGGTCTCGTATAGTAGGTACATCTCAAAACCTCTCAAATATTGTTTTAAGAAAGCAAACTGCACTAACAATACAAACAAAATTATATTCTATGGTTTACTGCAGTGGTTGAATTGTGTATCGCTATGCTGTGGCTGTGTCATCTTGTCTTCGCTGGTCCAATTTGTTTTATTGTCCTTTATTTCGTGTGTCCCTCCCAGAGACCACTCGTAAAGCTGGCTTTTCTTAATATTAAACTTCAAATCCCACTAAAAGCTGCAATATCTATAAAGAGAGACCGTATTCTTTCTCAAATACCGAGTCTACTAGCTTTTATTGCTTGTCATTTTGTAGCTAGTGTGCTTTATGCTTGTTGCAGACAAAGAAGAAGCTAAGTTAGTTTTGCTTAGCTCGCATAGATGAGGTTAAGTTTTTTTTTTATTCTTGTGTACAGTCAACGGCACGTCAGACTTTACAAGTTGAACTTGAGATAGTTTTTATGCCGTACGTAATACGGGCTGTTTTCGTACTTCAACTGTTTAACTTATCGTGTTGTCATGTGTACATTACTTTGCAGTCTGCACTATGTGTGAAAAATTACTCCAGCTATGAAGCTAAGCTAAACTAACTTAACATAGCTTTTGGTCTGCAACCGGCATTGATTTTTTAAATAATTATATAAATTATTTCTTACATAATACAATCTCTTACATAATATTATTGTAAGTAGGTACATGAAAAATTAATAATGCATGTTTGTGAAGAGACTTTTGTTGTTAAAATTAAGTTTCATCTACAGATTCATAATTTCAATCTTTGACTATAAGTAAGTTAAGTTTTGACGACCTCCGTGGTCGAGTGTCTTTGTACACCGGTTTTCACGATGTCGCCATCTCTGAGGTCCCGGGTTCAATCCCCGAGTTGGGTCAATTTAGAAAACGAACTTTTCTATATTGGCTCAGATCTGGATGTTTGTGATACCACCGTTGTCTCCGATTTCCATAACACAAGTGCTTTAACTACTTATTTTGGAATCGGAGCAATGTATGTGATGTTGTCAAATATTTATTAATTATTATGATTTATTTCAATCTACCTACAGCTCCAAGAAAAATAAACTGCATGTTTTTTTCAATGCATCGTTTGCATTTCTCATCCATGCCAAGACAAAATGCAAATGTTTGCCCTTAAGCATTTGTATTATTGGTGCTTTCGAAAATATATTTTATCAGGGATTTGGGCAAATATGGAAAATGGGATAACTGTATTGGGCGGATTCCCCGGGGCGGGCGGTAAACTCATATTTGTAAAAGGTCGTGACTTAAGCATAATAAGTTTTTCTTAAAGCCGCTCCCTGTAGGTACAGTTTAAAAAATATTCAAGTCTTGTGTTGTTAACGGAGTGCGATGAAGCATTTTGTTAGTTGTGAAAGTTAAGAAACTTTGATGAACTTTGAAAATTTTATTCCATAAAATAAGCGACCAAAAAATCTTAACAAATAATAGTGCCTCTCTATGTTATGCTTGTCCTTCTTCTCCATCTTGAGAAGCATTTGAATGCCACGCAGAAACAAAAGATCCTCCTATCCTCCGAATAGTGTGCGTATACAAGGTGTTACAAAAATACCCCTAATGCCGAATATGGTATATAGGGACCATCGCGAAAAAAAATCAGCTGTTTCATACATTTGGTATTTTCGATTTTAATTTTTGTATGAAACAGCTGATTTTTTTTCGCGATTTCAGAGTTGGCCCCATAGTAAAAGTTGTTCAGTTTGATGGTCCCTATATACCATATTCAGCATTAGGGGTATTTTTGTAACACCTTGTATAAGTATCAACCGTGCGTCTCCACTAGTCAATTAACAATGTTTTAAACATCGGCATCGTTTTGAAGATTCTGCCAGATAGTGAGAACAATACTCTGTAAAAATGTTTATAATTGACACGAGTCAATGCAGTGGAAACGCACGGTAATCCTGTGTCAGTGAACCAATTCCAAATGAATAACTAAAAAATATTTTTCGACAGTTAAAATTAACAACGGTTTGGTTAAAAATATTTTTTGTACGACGAAAGCGTATTTCGGTATCACCACCATCCAACGCTATATTTCGATTCATTTATCGACATACAATGTTCCATCCAGCTTCAGAATGCTGCCTTGATTATAAAACCGTTTAAAAAACATCTGAAAAATACCAACTTCGCAAAAAACTCTTCAACAATCTCTGAACGGACCACAAAACAAAAAAACACAGTGTTGCAATGAAAACTATCTGGCGATGAATTTTAAAAAGAGCCAATTAGCATTTAAAATATAGTTATCTACTAACAAAAACTAGCTTCAAACGAATTAATATGTATACAGTTTAGAACTAGGTTTTGCCACTCTAAAAGCCATTACTTTTTTTTGAACAGAAATCAATGGCAACTATTAACAAAGTGACAAAGTTCAAAACTGTGTAGGTACATATTTTTGGACGTGACTGTACCTAACTTCAGACTTCCAAAATGAATCCTCTCTTGTTTATGTGTAAGTTCTACCAAACCAATAAAGCCACCAAATTCAAAATTTATCTTCACTAAGCACGCTTGCTGCTTGTTGGTATGAACTTAATAAGATAAGTTTCCTCAATATAAGCTGGAAGTCAGCTCCAGCAGTTGACGGTAAGACGAAGTCACGCATTAGTCGCCCGTCAGGCGCACCGTAGTCGGCTATATATCGGGATCTCCCCGGAATTTGTAAACTAAGATCGAGTGAGTGAGTACAGACCAACTATGGCGGCGAAGTTTGCTATAAGTCTTGTCGATAGCGATGGATGTGGGGAACTCTAGCCTGTTATAACGAGGGGTTTGTTCGAATAACTTAATTAAGCTGCACCTCATTGGAAGATAGACAGATAGTCTGTACGGAAAGAGAACCGTCATAAGATTTGTGCTTAGTTACCGTATTTGTCATTTTGACAACAACGTTACTTCATTATAGTGCGACTGTATATCTTAATATCTATCAAGTCAAGAAAGTTGCACTATAATGATGTAACAAGTGTTGTTAAACGTGACATGTTATTAAGCACAAATCTTCTGACGGGTCTCTTTCCGCACAGACTCTAGCTTAAAGTCCTTTAGAGACTTGTACATATTAACTACAGCATAGATATTAACTATACGTTACGTAATTAGGATTTTTCCATTTGTTTATTCTCCACAATCAAAATTGACTCTACAAACTATTCGCGTTACGAACAAAAACTTGTTGTTTTTAATGTGCTAACGATGATCGTGCGTGGGATAGGAAGTTGTGTTGTAAGATTGTGCATGGCTACTGTATAGCTGTACTACCGTAAAGTAAAGTAGGTTAGGTACCTACATGTCCCAAAACTAGGTACCTACATGTCCCAAAACTAGGTACCCACAGTTAATGATGAAAGTCCATATAACACTCACGAAAGAAATCCTCATACAATCTAGCTCCCAGCTTTTAATCTACACCCATAACGGAATAGGACGCCCGCCAAAAATAAAAGATTCGGCAATTTGTCCTCCACCCATAAACATTGGCGAAATCAATACGGGACTTAATAACGCAATTCCTATGGATTAATCGAGGTGCCAGCGCGCAGTTATCGGCCGCGGGTACAATAAAGAATATTGACACAATAACCAGATCTGATCCAGTGGCGCCGCGTGTACACGCCGCTTGAATATTGAAAGGACCCAGATTGCACGTGCCCGTTCACACACGACGTCGCTATTAGGGAAGCTAATACTTGTGAGAATTATCTGGACGAATACACAAAAAAGATAGAAATACAATAAGGAACAGAACTTTATTTCAACGCTGTTAGTTTTTTGGTTGTCATATTATGGAAACAAATCAGAACTTTCTCAGTGGTAAAAATTTTAAGACTAAGCTCATTCTTGATAAGAGGTCGGAAATACGAGATGTATTTATATACAACTACAACAAAAAGAAGTTCACATCAAGAGTGAAATTTTTTAGGTTATCATAAAAAGCTATTGAGCTTCTTTTTATGAAGATGTAATCATACATATGGAGGACTATGATGCTCTCTCTCTCTCTATAGCAGTTGTTGGCCGACCCTAATACAAAACAAATGTTTTCTGTCATATTTAATTAAAATAATCGTATCACAAAATAGTTGTAACTCTACAAATCTTTCAGTCAATTCTTGTTTAATTTTCTTATTCACTTAATTTACGACTTTCTCATAAGATGTCTCTATGTCTACTTATACCTACCTACCTACGTTTATTTTTTTCTGAGAATAATCTATCGTGAAGGTACCTACTAGTATGCCAATGGAAACGTACCTACAAACACGTACACATCGCAGGGAATCCCAAACGAGCTCTTAATAATACCCCGTATTATATCGCCTCTATGTTGGCCAAATGTTCGACTTTACCAGATTTCCCAAATACCAGTTTCGACCTTATTTCTTGGGTGTTAGATGATATTTGCAGCTTTTCCGCGGAGTATAGAGGTGGTAATAGTTGGAATTGAATTTTGGAGTGTGCTTATAATAACATTACGAGGTGAAAACGAGAATGTTGCGTGAAGTTGTTTGTGGATATTCTCTAGACAGTGCTATTCCTTGTACTTACTACAGAAAGAGCTGAATTTATTTATAGATTATCTTTCTAGTTCAGTACTACACTTTTAACCAAGGCCCGGAAAATGAGACACAATAGATATTCTATTGTAGTCCGGCCGCATTCGGCCGCTCGGGCGTTGATGCATTAATAATATCTAAGAAAATTGGCCAAGTCCTTTATTTTTGAGGAAGGTTGTATTTGGTAACTAATGCTACAATAGTCTACTCAATTCTATTTAAAATTTATGTATGAAGAACCTTAATTTCGGGTGCGTAGGTACTATTAAAAAAAATACAGAACTTCAATTTCAGACAGACGAGAATATCAATGAGTACTGTACTCTCGCGAGAAAAATAAGTAGTCACACGCCTATTTTCATACAAACGAGGTAACATTGAAGCTTAGGTTTTCCGCCCAGGATTAAACGGGGTGTGATCTGATGACGGCAATTTAAAGAATAAATGGCAGAGGCCCATAATGCTAAAGAAACCTAACGGATTAGACGAGTCGTTTAGCTCAGGGTTGAACTTAAAAAATAACAAGCTGAAATTATTACATCAAAAGTATGGAAAATGTAACACTAGAAAGTCCGTACGGTCTCTGGTGTAAACGAATCTTCTAATCCATTGGGTTTCCTTAGCGTCTGGGGCTCCTCCATTTATTCTTTGCCATCATCAGATCACATCTCGTTTAACCCTGGCCGTAGCACCAAAGCTTAAAAGTTACCTCGTTTATAGTCCTGTGATTATTTATTTTTCCTCGCGAGTGTATGATATAGTTACATTTATAGTTTATCATCAAATACAACACCATTTCACGGAATATTGACAATAACAGGTGTCATGATAAAGTAAACATAGACATTACTTGGGGATCACAGTCCAATAACAGTAGACGTTTAGTAAAGATAAACAAATGAATAAAGTCATCTCGGTGTCAAAAGTTCAGATTACCAAGGCAGTTGATAAGGCGCGCCACTACGAACAACCGCTCAATCAGACACCAACGTTCTTCGGAGGAGATTCAAGAATCCAAAATGAACACTTTGAATTTAGTAGTTTTTTTAGTATCTTTAACGTGTTTTGTGGAACATGGAAATTGTGGTGTCATTAACAATGTTTATGGTACTGTGGAAAACGGAACACAAGCTATAAGAGATCGGGTCCACAGCTACTGGTCTTATGGAAAGGACATGTTATTTGGAAGTGAAATTGAGAACATCACAGAAAGGACACTTACTGATAATACAGTCTACACGCTGCCGGGACAAAGTTTTCTAGGAAGTCTTTATAATAGAGTCGTTGATAGTTATCGTTTAGCTCGTCGTAAATTGCGTGAGTTTTTTATTGATCCAGAAGATGAAGAAGAAGGAGTGGTCAGCAGTTTATATAAACGAGTCAGCAGAAAGGTTGCTCAGGTGAAATCCTTCTTCACAGGAGATGATTCCAAATCTATTGAACCGGAAAATCATCAAGGTAAGATCTCCGATATTGCAACCTTACAAGATAGATTGTCAAAGTTTTTAGAATCACAACGTGCTCAGGGAAAGAGGAATGAAGATAAAATTCATAGCGATGTAGAAAATGCAGGACACCAACTCACAGAAGGTCTTAACATCGCGAAGAATGATTTGTTGGACTTTG
Organism: Catoptria pinella; assembly: GCA_963556745.1. Classification (NCBI taxonomy): domain Eukaryota; kingdom Metazoa; phylum Arthropoda; class Insecta; order Lepidoptera; family Crambidae; genus Catoptria; species Catoptria pinella. Next base: position 1,493,791 of record OY750762.1, read on the forward strand.
GCATAGATGCAGGCAAACGTGTTAATGTTGGCGTACAAACTACTAATTACCTTGTACGAGATAAAGTGGATAACGCGAGACACGATATTGGAGCATCCTTTAACAATCTACAAGAAAATATGAATGAATTGACTGAAAAAGAGAAAGAAATTTTGAATTCCATATCCACTAGATTACGAAGCAGGATGTCGAATGTCTATGGAGGTTTAGAAAATACCGGTGAAGATTTAAAACAGTTGTCATATGGTGTTACAAGGAATGAGGTTTAGTAATGGCTCAATAATTCTAGGTTACTTTTCAAAATGGCATGTTGTTGTATTGTTAATAAATATTTTTTTAAATTATTTAAATATACTGTTTTTAACCGAGTGAGCGCAAAGCGCGAGCGAAGCGTCTCTGCTTCAGCTTGGGCAAAAATGCTTTCGTATGCCTTTCCAACTTTCCGGCTGTCAGTCTGTTCTCTACGTCTTTCTCAACCGATTCTCGTGAAATTTTATGAGCTGGTTCGATAATAAAATCAGTTTTACAAATACCTCGAAAAAATCATCCATTCTAAAATGTTCAAAATCAGAAACGCCATCTAGCTTCGAATATAATAAAAGAATAGCAAACAGCACATAGTACTGCTTTTGAAAACCTCGTGGCGACATCTATCAGATCAATTTTTAAACAACATTGGTACAATTTGAGCTACTTTATTAACTCACAAATGCGAGGTCTACAGCTCACTGAGCCACTAGTAATAGTTTTGTGCGCACAACCTGCCTTTCTATTGTCTAATTTCAAAATCTATCGCAATCGCTTTCAGGATGAAACACATTGATGCTTCTTTTTGGCACAAATAAAAACTTACCAAAGAAATGCAGCAATGTGTTGGATTCAACTGTCAAATGAAAGCGATTGCGATAGATTTTTAAATTAGACAATTAGCCCCCTGACTAGACGTACAAAAAATTTCAACGAATCATCTGAAGCCTTGATCGCTCATGGAATGGGTGAAAGTCAAGAGTTTGATTTCTAAGGACATCAATCACAGATATTTGAACGGTATGTCACGCACGCTATTTCCACCATATTATGAGCTAGGTATTATTACAATCCCATTTTTGATATGTTGTACCCAATCTACAAAGTTACGTTCGTGCCATTCACATTACGACGTAATTCCGCGACATCCGTATGATTTATGCGACTGTCGTGTCGTGTGTGGCGCCGCCCGTGACAACTTTATGATCGCACAGCGTCATTGTTTTGCTGGCCGTACCGAGTGGCGACGGCTCCATGGGTGAACTTGTCGAGTCTTTTGAGGGGTTTACGGTTATGATATTAGAATTCAGAATATTGGCATAGTACACACAACGGCACCTCAAGACTATACACGTTGACCTTGAGACCGCCTTTATGCCCTACGTAATAAAAGCTGTTTTCGCAGTTTAACTGTAATCTGACGTGCTGTTGTATGTATTTACATTTAGCGGTAGGTTGTACTTGTAACAGCTTAAAGAGCAAATAAATAAATAAATGCTTGGAAAATTTTAAACAGCGCCATCTAGCCCCAAACTAAGCAAAGCTTGTAATATGTGTGCTAGTCAACTGACACTAAAGGTACTTATAGACTCGTCACAGAAATAATAATTCATTGATTTCTGCCCGGCCGGGAATCGAACCCCTCTTGCGTGATAGAACACTGCACTACTCAAGTCGTCTAAATCAAATGACGAATATGACAAAAATGCGCAAAATAAAAAAAACTCCTCCCAAAAATAACACTTATCTTTAATTATTTAAAGTGGCAACGCTTAACCCTCTATGGGGTCCTCGAGACCCACACCTATAAGTGGGAATGGTTAATTAACCCTTGCGGTGTAGTTGGGCCGCCATTGTAAGGGCATAATGGCAAGGTTGCTACGCTGGGCTAAATTACATTTCTCTCATTCTGCGGCGGTTACTGACCACGGACGGACGATAAAAAACGGTCAAGAGCGAGTCGGACTCGCGCACCGAGGGTTCCGTACCATCATTCTAAAAAGTTTACTATTTAGAGACATTGTTTTATTTTTTCTGTAATCTTTACATAAACTTCTATCACATAAATTAATTTCAGAATTTTTTTCTATGCAAACTTCGGAGCTAATGAGTGAACGGTATTTTTTTTTAAATTTTTCATCAAAAGTCGAAAACTATGCGGTCTAAAAAATATACAAGGTGTTACAAAAATACCCCTAATGCCGAATATGGTATATAGGGACCATCAAACTGAACAACTTTTACTATGGGGCCAACTCTGAAATCGCGAAAAAATAACAGCTGTTTCATACAAAAATTAAAATCGAAAATATCAAAATGTATGAAACAGCTGATTTTTTTTTTCGATGGTCCCTATACGCCATATTCGGCATTAGGGGTATTTTTGTAACACCTAGTATATATTTTTTTTAATTACTGAGAATGTGCAAGCAGCGTTCTTTCATATGATACCCTATATGCCCTAGTAGCCTCACTTCGAATTTTTAAAACCCCCTTTCAGTCCCTGTTGCAAATAATATAAATATTTTTATTTCTCTCTTATTTGTAAAATAGTTGGGCAAATGTCATCTAAAACTATTCCAAATTTCAAATTGATAGCATTAATAGTTCTCGAGATATCCAGCTGTGACAGACAGACAGACAGAGTCGCACCATAAGGGTTCCTTTTACCATTTTGGTACGGAATTCTAAAAATGGTTAATTCTTTATACAGAACCGTCGTGTTTAGCTATCTCTCTGAATTACACAAGATATAAAACGTGCTATAAAAGTGAAGCAGTTTTATTATTTAATCTTGGCACTCTTGGCACTTTATATGTTTCTTTGCCAATCATTGTTCCAAGTAGCAAGCAAACCAATCATTGTAGCAAGTTGCGCTTTAATATGTTTTTATTCCTAGTCTAAAGCGCCAAAATATCAAAAGAGATCTCAGTACCCACCAGAAGGAAAGAAAGTAAGAAAAATAATAGTAGTATAATAGTTAAACTTCGAAAACAGCTTTTATTACGTAGGAAATACAGGCGGTCTCAAGGTCAACATGTATAGTCTGAGGTGCCGTCGTGTGTACCTTGAAAATCAATTCAAATCTGACGCTCATTTAATGCCTATGCTGGCCTTATCGTAGAATTGGCCATTTCACGAAGTTTTTAGCCATTAGGAAAAAGAAATAACTATTAATAAACGAAACAAGAATAACAAATAGTAAATGAATAATAGTACTTTACTTACCACCAGTTTCGCGCCTCTGCTTTGCACCGCTTAGATAGTAGATTAGATAGAATATTAAAAAACTAACAATAACTTGAAATATGAAAATATTGTAAAAGCAGTACCAATTGTCGAATCGTTCAAATATTTAACTACCTGCAAATATAGAAAGTACCATAGACGTTTTTTTTCTGGTTCATTTTTTCCGCTATGAAGAGAAAAGGCAAAGGCTCATTTGCGCCATACAGCCATAGTACCAAAGACTTATGTTGACTTGTCCGATTTGTACTATCATAGATTACAATACGCTACACACATGAGATATTAATTATCATATACAATTTTCTTTGTCAAATCAAACATGATTGAAGTATATTTGTGCAGCTAAACAATTAAAAATCTATTTAGTTTAAAGAAATACAAAAACATAATGCAAAATAGCGTCATCAAAGTAATCGCATTGTCTATAGTCTAGAGTTGTGTCGTTCATTTGATTTCCGGCGGGTTACGGTCTATCAGGCCGACAGACGGGGAGACACCGCGCAAGATTTACGAATCTGGCCGTGAGGAGCATCGGCAGAAACGTCGGCATAGACAAGAATCTGAAAGATTGTTTATTACTCATCAGTTCCTCACAAGAAGGAAGTTTCCGTCGATCGTCTTAAAAACAGTATGCGCGGAAGCTGTGGCGGAATTGTAATAAATATCTAGAAGTAAGTAGTTAAGAAGGATGCCTATTTTTTAACTTTTTTTGATAGGAGGAAACACGGTTTTATCGCCGTTAAAATGTTGATTTTATTAATTATCGTGTATAGGGAAGCCATCATCATCATTCTGCCCTTATCCCAATTTATTTGGGGTCGACGCAGCATGTCTTTTTCTTCCATACATCTCTATCATTCGTCATCTCAATTTTAACTTCCGTTCTAGCTATATCCTCTTATACAAGGTGTTACAAAAATACCCCTAATGCCGAATATGGTATATAGGGACCATCAAACTGATCAACTTTTACTATGGGACCAACTCTGAAATCGCGAAAAAAAAATCAGCTGTTTCATACATTTTGATATTTTCGATTTTAGTTTTTGTATGAAACAGCTGATTTTTTTTTCGCGATTTCAGAGTTGGTCCCATAGTAAAAGTTGTTCAGTTTGATGGTTCCTTGATGGTCCCTATATACCATATTCGGCATTAGGGGTATTTTTTGTAACACCTTGTATACAATCCATTCATCTTTTCTTTGGCCTTCCTCTACCCATCCACATACATCCTCTACCCATCCACATTCATAATTAAAACTTTTCGCGTAACTGCTCCTCATTTCTCCGCATTACATGCCCATACCATGCCAACCGGTTTCCCTTTAACTTTTCCGTTATTGTATTTGTATGTGTATAGAGAAGTAATATATCTTATTAAATTGCATTTTTATTGTTATTCATAAATTGCTAACTTAAATGCAAAAATCGGTAAAGTAGTATTAGAGAAAATTAAAAACATAAATTAGCAATAAACAACTAAAACATTATGTTGATTTTACCATCACATATTTTTATGATTGCCAAATTAAAATTCAATAAATACTAGTCAGCAACTATTCAAATATAATTTTATTGTCATCATACATTAATTTAATAAAAAACTATTTGACACGTCAACACTTGTAAGGAAAGTGGTCATTGTTCTTTTTTGATTCAAAAATTGAATAATGTGAGATACCGAATTTCCCTGACGATGTAATATTTAAAAAATCACCCATATTTTTTGAGGGCCTACAAAGATTACAGATTGAATACTTGTTTTGTTGTCGGTACGATCGCTGGAGAGCTAATTTAATCCGCGAGCAAGTGCCGTTCGCCGGCCGTTTATCTTCGCCCAATTTAAAGGGTTTCTGCTAGATATCGGTCGTTTCACCCGATACAGTAATTTAATGCTTATTAAACCTGAAAAATCCAATCGAGTTTGTTCAAGAATATCATGTAATGAAACAAGACAATTTAAGTGTTTTTCTGTACAACATGTTACATACAAAAATACCCCAAATGCCTAATATGGTATATTATAGGGACCATCAAACTGAACAATTTTTACTATGGGACCAACTTTGAAATCGCGAAAATAAAAATCAGCTGTTTCATACAAAAATAATTAAAAAATTCAAAATGTATGAAACAGCAGATCTTTTTTTCGAATTCAGAGTTGATCCCATAGTAAAAGTTATTTAGTTTGATAGTCCCTACTTAGGGGTTTTTTGTAACACGTATATTTCAGCTGGCTGTTAGGGATTTTTCATGATCTAGTATCGAACCAGCACGAACGGCTATCGAAAAAAAATAACGCGCGTTATTCGATAGACTAATTTTGTATGGGAAATAGGTTTTACAGTTAAACTGCGAACACGGCTTTTATTACGTAGAGCATAAAAGCGGTCTCAAGGTCAACATGCATAGTCTGAGGTGCCGTCGTGTGTACATAAGATCTTTTAAAGGTAGGAACAAAAAACCTATGTTGCATGTTCGCGGAGCTCAATGTGGACGCTATTGCGAACTTCTATTTGTGTTCGTTCGCATCGGATCGCAAAATGCGGAGCGCGCACAGAGGTTCGCACTCGTACACACTATAGCGCACTGATGCGGGTTCGCAGAGCGCGAAAGTTTGTCAAGCATGTGATTGACAAGCGTGTCAAAATGTAATTGACAAGCCGATGCTATGTAAATAATTGACAAGCAGTTTTGACCGTTTAGGGGGTGCACTTCTCCCTTTTAATAATTTAATTTATTCCTACTTTATTTAAGAAGTTCTTACTTACTTATTCCATAAAGAACAAGCAGTGATAAAAAAAATCCAAAATTAAAATAAAAAAACAATGTTTATTTTAATATTTTTGGTAAATGCAAAAGAATTACCGAGACAAACAACCAAAATATATTTATTTACTATTGTACAATTAATTATGGCAACTAAATTAAAGTTTCATTATCTATAAGTGAAGGGAATAATAAAATAAATAATTAATAATAAAAATTAACAGATTTTTATTCATACAATTTTATTTTCTTCACAGATTTGCTCATTATTTTGTTTATAAATCACAGGTTGATTGAATTACCTACCATTTTTTTAATTTGATATCACTATCAATATCCACTGAAACTTTTAAAAAATTAAGTACAATTTTTCTTGGTATAATCCGCACGCAATTAGAATGGGATGGGATTTTGTCAAAGTATATCGAAAATTACAGTTAAGCAAAAAATTCTGAATCTAAATAGATTTAAATAAATAAAAATAATATTTAATAAAAGTAAAAAGTTTTACCCATTTTTCCACTCATTACTAATTAATCACTAAAATAACCACACAATAATATAAACTAATAATATATAATATATACTAATACTAATAATATATACCTAAATCTCGCATTTAAAATAAAACTTGGGCAGAAATCCACGCGCACAGTTCTACACAACTAGCATTATGCCAGCACTACGCGAGTTTCGGACCGTGCGCGTCTCAGTTCCAAAAGGTAGCATCCCATTCGCATCGCGCGCGGATTATACTGTTTTAATGCAACAAAAATAGGAATATCTGTGAAAAAAATAAGATGACATTACAAATACATATTATTTGTTTAAAATATTTACATTATTTTTATTATTCGGCAGTTATTTAAAGGCACTTTTTTCTAATAAAGAAGCATTATAAGCTCTAATATTTATTTCTATAGCACGAATAATTTTATTTAACTATATTGGTATTTTTTTGATATGAAAATGTATAAAAAGGCACTAGGTACTGCTGGTATGTTGTATAGGAATTAAATCACATGAAGAAATATTATATCTATAAAAACATAACAGTTTTTGACATAGGAAAATGTTATGTTCAGTTTTTTATTTTTTATAATCTAAGATTAGATAAGTAATTCGTTAATTGATTGCAGTTGTCTTCCCCTCTGGCCGCGTAGTCCGATTGCTTTATCCGATTAATCGGATGACGCGGTTTTTTTTCCTGTTCAATGTTTTCAAGATAAGAGATAATGCCTCCTTAATTTTAAATATTTAGTATCTACAAAGCATTTTATTAGTTTTACAATGCGCCCATTCATAAATTATGTTTACCTATTAACTTAGATCACATTTCTCAACTCATAAGCGCTCCGGTAATGATAATATGCGATTGACAATTTTTACGTAATTGACACTCATTGATGCGAAAATTTATCGTTTATAGCGGGTTCACACACGGCGATTTTAGTTGATCAACTGCTAAATGCGTAAATTTTTAGTTGACCGATAATAATTGATCAACTAAAATCGCCTCGTGTGAACCCGCTATTACACGTACAATTGAAGCGATTGTCAATTCCTCCAACAATAGCATTGTCAAAAAAATTGACAATCGCAATTGATCGTTACCGGCGGCCTATACAAATAACATTACATTCCACAAATAATATTATCACACACACATCGAGTCATCCTTTCTTTATTTTAGTAAATTAATAATTTTATGTCATTAACTTTGTTTTGCGCCTTTATTTCAAATTAACACAAAGACGAAACAAAGAAACTAAGTATTACTTAATTGAAAACCAAATGCTACGTCCACACCAGTGCTTCAATTCGTCTTGCGTCAAGCGCTTGAAATACAACTATGATGTTCCTTTTGAGAAGTATAGGGCATGCGTTATTGCATTGGCGCTTCATGCATGCGTCAGTCGAAAACCAAAGATGAACATGAAAGCGCACTGGTGAAGACGTAGCATATATCAGGCCCATATTGGATCTGAGGGGTCCATGGTATACCATTTATGGGGACATTTGGAACCTTATCATCTTCTGCAATGTCCGAGTTATCTTACCACTAGTAAAATTATTGCTTTTTCATTGCTTTAACAAGTTATGATAGGCTCCGAATGTATGTCTAAACTTGCTACGAAAAATGTTTGCTCAAGCTCCCGTAGCATGACTGATGAAATACGATATATATCGCGTGACACAGCGTTTTATCGACTGTCAAAATCGCTATATCATATCCCATTTCGGTGGTCATGCTAGGGGGGATGGAATATATGCCTACCTAGCATGACCACCGAAATATGATATTATAATATTATAATAATTTCGCCGCTCCCACTAGCGACTCGGTAGCATAATTGGTCAGTACATTGGGCCGGAATCCCAAGGGTGCGGGTTCGAGTCCCGTCTGAGGTGCTACGGGTGAGTCGATTTTTTCTAGTATATTTTCTAATATTATTTATCTTAATATAAAAATATCATTGTGAATGAGAAAAATCTAAATTTAATAATTATAATATGGCGATTTTTCACGTTTAACTGTCAAAAGACAATGGATATTGACAGTTCGAGTGTCGATAAACTGCTATATCACGCGATAATAGTATAGTTTTTCGGTGGTCATGCTAGGGGGTTGGAAGTCCCATGGAATAAGCTATGTTCTATACTCGTATCTGGAACTGCATTTTTCCTGCATCGTTAACTGAGAGACAAAACTATTCTGCCTGACAGTCGCAGTCATTGATCTGCCGGCATCAGCCAGTCGCCGCCGAGCAATATTCTCGTTCTAGCAAATGACGTTTCCGAGAGACAAAAAGAGATAAAACTATTTAAAAATGCGGTGCTGAGAGTGCGATATAGCTTAACCCTAAATGATACCTATATCTTTGCCATTCCTGATAAACTCATGAACACTTTACAACTTTTGACATTTGTATATTTTATCGTGACTAGTAGGTAGTTTATTACAATTATTATTTACAACATACATAATTATGTAAACTTTTTCAATAAACCTTATATTACATTTTTTGACTAAAAATGTTTAAGGCACAAACTCACGATGCGTTTACACTAAATCTCATTTCAACCACGTCTAACGCCCGTCACAACTTTTTTATTCGTATATAAATTAGTTAAAAAATATGTTAATGTTACAATTTACAATATTCGTAATAATGACCATCTTCAAAGCTTTTAGGAGTATTTTAAAAGTTAAGTTTTCAAGGCACATTTAAATGTTATTTTTATAGATGATCATAATTACAAAACACAGCAACACAAAAGGCCGTCGCATCTAAAACGCTGCTAATGACGACACACGCCGTCGTAAAGATTTTTATATTGTTGGTTTTCTACTCACATGCACCTTACATGTGAAAAGCAGATTTACCTAGCCTACCTAATATTCTGCCAAATGAGAATTCTTGTGCGTTATCGCAGATTCGATGAAACAATACTGTTTCTGCTCCATCTTCTAAGAATTAGTAAATTAATTAGGTACTTACCTAAGTAATACTTTTATTTCAATAGAAAATTCAAAACATTTTTTAGCCTTCTCAATCGTGAACAGGTACTCAGGTTTTGACATATACATTTCGTTCTTAAAAGTTGGAGCAAAAGCACTGAAGTCTTTAATTTCATACCCTCGCAATAGAAATCAATGAAGATTAAAATCTATAGACGAGCACTTTCCGTCAGTACCGGTCGAGGCTAGTGGAGCTGCGGCTGGTGAGGTCGCTGGCGGCGTCCGTGGACGAGCTGCTCGAGTCGGCGGTGTCGGCGGTGTCGGCGGTGTCGGCGGTGTCGGCGGTGTCGGCGGTGTCGGCGGTGTCGGCGGTGTCGGCGCCGCCGGTGTCGCTAGTAGCGGCGCCGCCGGTGTCACTCGTCACGCCGAGATCAGTTGTCGGGTATCAGAGATGCTCGTCGCGACCGTTTAGGGGTTGGCGCTCAGTGTGGTCCGAGGGCCGGTTACGTTTGAAAAATCCACACTGAAATGAGGTTTTAGTTCAATCTTATAGTAAAATCGATTTAACGTGTAGCTATTTTCTAGTCATCTTCGACTAGAAAATAGCTACACGCACTGTTTTTGAATCACTCGGTTCCTAATAAAAAGCTACGCAAAAGCTAAGAATTGTTATGAAAGCTTTTTATTGGTATAGATCTTTTTCGAAAGTTTTGGTACTCCTAACTTCCCGAGTAGTTTGAACGAACTTCATGAATCTAACTACGGAACTCTAAAAATCATGTCGATTAATGAAGCCGAAGCTGTCGATTCCCTCGTTTCAGTGCATCACCTTGTACAGTAAGAGTATAAGTAGCAGCAGCAGCAGCGCGCCGATAACAGCCGCCAGGATGATGACCCAGAGCGGCACTGAGCCGCTGCCGGGCGCCTCCAGCTGCGGCGCTACTATAGTGCGGGCCTCCGCGCGCTGCCAGCCCGCGCCGCGCGCCGCGCCCGCGCCCGCGCCCGCGCCCGCCTCCGCGCCCGCGCCGCCCACCGCCAGTCGCGACACGCGCGCCGCCGCCAGCGTCGACAGGATCACTGGACGCTCCTTTGAGATCTGCAATATTACCTCCGGTATTAATGGTGCTGGCATTGCTCTTGAACTTTGAGTGAAAGTTGCGCCGAAGTCATTTCTAGGTCTGATTTCCGAAGGTCTCGAAGTGTGATGAGCAAATCGACTTTCCTTAAAAATCTATCCTTACGAGTCAGTAAATTGTAGAATACAATCACACCATACGTTTAAGGATTGACCCTTTCGATCAACTGACCCTCTATAAGTGATGATAATAATTTTATTTTTTAACATTATCCTAGTGCTGATAGTTGAAAAAAGAAGAAATTCCCACAGAATATTTCAAAACCATAAATAATCCCCGATTTATATGAATATTTTGAAATATCTTGGTAAGATAGAAATTACCTCGTTAAGGACGGATGCATTGATCCTGGACTTGAGCGCCAACCAGACCTCCTGGCCTTTGACCAATCGCCCGGTCGTACACCTCAACACCTCGCACTTGTACTTCTCTTCACACTTCTCCAGGATTTCCTTCAGTTCTGTATTAACCTATACAAAAACAAAAATGATTATTATAAACAGCTGTAATTTTTCACGTCATAAACATAAGTAATTGGAAACTCTAATTAACCTGATCTTGACGACGCCTCCTGTCGCTTCGGGCATGAGATGCTGAGTTGTATGAACTTCCGTAACTGTAAGATTGGCCGCCACCTGCAATTCCAACGTACAACTAAAAATTTTGTTTCGAGACCCTTAATAACTTCTTAGGTAGTCAATAAAGTCTTAAAAGCATTAAGTCAATTTATTTGTTCTAAATCTGCTGTTAAGAATATGACAATTTTCTGAAACTTACCATAGGTACCCAAAATAACTATGGTGATGGTTAATGTAGTGCACAAATTTTATTACAAATTTTAAGTTCAATACCTGACTGAGTAGAATAAGAATAGCCTCCACCAGTTCTAGTTTGTTCTCCTGCACCAGCCTGGTAGGTCGGTCCGGCGCGGCGGCTAGCGCCCGCCTGGTACGTGGCCCCGCCACCGCCGGCCTGGTACGCAGTCTGGCCGCCGTAAGCTCCCGCTCGCCTTGAACTCTGGCTATCGGACACCTCGGCCGTTCCGATTCTAAACTCGTTATTCGGATTCAGAGCCGCATTTGCAGCGAAGCCGTCGAGGTCGTCGTCTTCGTCCCCGACCTTCGTGACGGATGCCCCGTGGTAAGTCGAGGAACCGGCGTGCATAATATCAGAGTTAACAGTTTCGGTCGTGCCCCAGGAACCGTGGACGAATCCTTGACCGGCAGCCTGGCCGGAGCCGCGGCCGTATGCGCCGCCCTGAGCGTATCCGCGACTTTGGCCTTGTGCGACCCTGTCGTTGGACCCTTGAACGTATCCTTGGCCGGCAGAATGCGAGTAACTTTGCCCGGAGCCGGCGACGGCTCCACCACGGTTGGCGTACACGTTGAACGAGCTACCGACTTCCCCTTCGTGGCCCAAAGATCCGTACTCAGTGCTCGTCTCCGACTTAGAAATAACTTGCCCATGTTCATTATAATAGGTTGTGATATTCTTTATTTTTACAACTTTGCCGTTATCGAGAACGACTTGACCTCCTGGATTCCTCGTCGCGGCCGCTAGAGCTCTTCTGACTTGTTCCTGTTCTTCGACGGTCAAGTCTTCTCCGTAAGACACGCTCCAATCCTTGTCGTAGGTCGAGGAACTGCCAGAGGCCTGTCCAGTTCCGTATTGTCCCCCTGACGATTGACCAGTAGCGGTATAACCACCTCGGTTTGTTCCGTATTGGCCACCGGCGGACTGACTCGTTCCATAATATCCTCCGGCTACTTGGTTCGTTCCATAACGCCCACCAGACGACTGATTAGACCCGTATTGCCCGCTACTTCCTTGAAAACCGCCAGATGCTTGACCATGTCCACTTGAAGACTGACTAGCACTGAAAGATGTATGTCCTCTGCTAGCTTGGTTGGTTCCGTATTGTCCACCTGCGCCCTGGCCCGAGTCGACTCGTGAGTTAACTTCCCAAATATCTGCAATGGAATTATGGTGGTTAGATTAGCTATCAACTGTGTATTAATCATGATATGATTTATTCCACACTGTACATACTTTGTCCATAATAACCGCCGCCGCTGTTGATTTGGGAGCCTGAATATAAATCGCTGCTCATCATGGCTGTAATGAATAGTGAAATTCGATTTTAGCATAAGAATAATTTTTCAGTATTTCCCTTTCCCAAGTTATAGTTGAAGTTTTTCTCACCCTCTTTCTCTTTGTTGAGCAGGAACATGTACTGCGTCTGTATGTTGAAGTTGTCGGGGTTGACGTGTCGCGCGACGTCGCAGCGCACGTCGCCCAGCCACTGCGGCTGCACCAGCATGTACATCAGGTTCTCACCTAAAGTGATCGGAAAAAGTTCCCAATTAGTGAAGAGCTTCAGTTTTATGTTGTATATCTTTTACAAGATTACAATGCACTCGAGTAGGAGGCTATAGTGCTATTTAAGGTAGACAGCCCTACATCACGATGGGCCTCTTCTATTCTTTCACTTAAACTAAACGTTGCCTCAGCCTTTTATTAGGAACTGACGATACCTGAAGTCATCGCTTATCAAATGAACCCGATACTGACCGGTGAGAGTCTGATAAGGCCACATAACGTAGATCTCGGCCTCGTCGACGGTGAAGGGTCCCTCGTTCTTGATGTTGTACTTGTGGATGACTTGCGGGCCGAGGCGCGCGTCGTCGCCCGACGCATCCACGCCATACAAAGACGCGTTGTAGTGCAGCTCTGGTGGGTCTGAAGCACTGTGGGAAACGAATACGTTGCTTTAGAAAATTGACACGCTTTATAATTCTCTATTATTTCTTCTAATATGTTAATAAACTCTTTCGTATATGTATAAAAGCATTTTGGAAGAGATATTATTAAGAATTATTATCATTAAGAAGAAGTGCTTAATGCTGCCGTAAAGGTAGTAATGTCATAAGTACGACTTTAAACACGGCAATTGTTTTAGTGCCGCTTACGCCTCTCTCGTGTCAGCGACCATTTTTACTTCTCTTTATCTGTATGAGCCCGATTCATAAAATATTGTGGATAGCGCTAATTTGGAAATGGAACAGAATTCAAATGAAATTTTGCAGGGGAACTTAAACCAGGCGGATATTAAAAGTGAAATCGTACCCAATAACCGAGAGCTGTGCTCTAATGACGACGCCGATGGAGAGGCTCATGGCGTTGTCGTACTGCGTGTTGGGCTCGGGGTTGGTAGAGTTGGCGGCCATGTCAAAGTTCAGCGCCGTCACGCGCGTGTCTACCTCCAGGATTACGCGAAAGTTGACCTAGAATGAGAACACTATCATTTGGAAAATTTTAGCACCTACATACGAGTGCTCATACTTTTAACATCTACTTTATTTGTTAAAAAAGGCTATTTTATAAAGCTTGAAACTACAATGGCGCCCAACGTGGAACATACAAAAATGTATATTTGAAAGTTTCAAGTGTGTGTTTCCATCAAGATGATTACAGAGTTTACTGCCTGTCATTAAATCTAGGTATACTTTTGATTCCAAGCGCATCTCGTACTACGATAACGAGTATCGGTGAAAGATTTGAACTTGATACTTTTGTATCACTAATATACGGGTTCAACACCATTCGTCATTGAAAACGATCGCACTGTTTCTTTTTCTTAAATCCGATAGTTTTCGATATTTTTTATAGAAAATCGAACTTGCGATACTGTTGCCATAAATCCCTTTTATAACTAAAGTTTTACTTAACAATCCTGAAGCATCAACTGACCCTTTGTCCACTGGCCATTGGGTTGCCCATGTCGCACTTGAGCGTGCTGTTCCCATCCAGATCCCTGGACTCTATGGAGCAGTACACGGGCGGAGCATCAGCGCGGTCCTTGTCCAATCGGTCCATCTTGGCGTAGGTGACGCCGGGTGGCAGGCGCAGGTAGTAGGCCGCCTCGAAGGCGTCCTCGCCCGCGTTCTCCACGCGCACGTCGATGTTTACGTTGTCGCCGGAGCCCAACACGTAGTTAATAGTCGGGCTATGGATAGCAGACCACTTATGTTAGTTCAAAGATTATAATAGGGGTATATTGTCACATTATCTTATCACCTGACGGTCTGTTGCTCCGCACGCTTGTGTGAAATTGATGCATATTTTATAGTCTAATCTAATCTATCTACTATAGCTTTTTGTATATTTTTCTTTTCCCGTGGGCATTATGGGACTAATTTTATTATAAAAATGTATTACGTCCAAGTTCAATTTGTTTCTACTTGTACTAAAAATTTTCAGTGATTTTGGCGTGATAAAAGTTCTTTGGTAAAAGTTTTAGCCAATAACTTACGTGGTGACAGCAAGCTTGAGATCCGGTATACAAGTATCGTCAGGACCACAATTGTTGGGGATGCTGAGGGAGTCGGTGTGCTCCATGCTCTCCGTGCGGTCCAGCACCGGCGGCACCACGTTGCCGGACGGCTGCGTGATCAGCTCGTATGTCATCTTCACTTCTATCGGAGTTAGCTTGTCTCGGAATTCCTCCTGGAAATAAAATTTGAATTTTAGTTTAAAGTGCAATAAAACAGATAAGTTAACATTAATGCCACTTGTAATGAAAAAAAATCTCAGATAGGTATTGTAGTTTTAAAACAGAATAGACAGATCCGATGACCTTATAAATATTAGGACAAAGTTGTGTGGAAAATTATTCTTAGATAATCACTTCTGTTGTCTCAAAATTACTTACGTCTAAGTAAACTGTGACATTTCTGCATTCTGGATAACCCTGCGTCAGCAGTATATGGGTTGTGTAAGTAGTTTCCCTCGTCTCCATGAGGAACAGTCGTTTCGTAGTCTTCTGACGCGAGTCAAGGTGCAGAGTTACTTCAAAATCTAGAAAAAAAAGCAAGTTAAAATAATCCACTTTCGTTACGAAGAAGCTTATTTTGTCTAACTTTTTACATAACATGTAAAGGATTTATAGGGTTAATTAAATTGACCAACCCGGAACAACATTTTTTTCATAATCATCACACAGACACATCGATCTAGAACGAGAAAACCATTTTGGCATTTGAACACTTCCGCGCCGTTCGGTCCGCGGTCATCGCCGTATTCTCACTCTAGCGAACGATGTATGCAACGATGAAACATGGAAAAATACGAAGCCGAGTAGTCCAATATAGTTTTACTCTTATTCGATAAAAGTCACGGTCAGTCGTATGCCTCTAACACAATAATTATCTCTAACATATTAGGTACTACAGTGTGAATGGGTACTACTAACATTCATTTACAATGTGACTAACATTAAAGAGACTAGGTACGTACTATATAGTGTCATAGTTTACAATTTACAGTTAACTGTATCATCAACGAGTGTGGTTGGTGATCACTAAGAGTGGTATTTTATACAATTTTGTTTTGGTGGTACGCCAATAGCATCGCTACACAGGCCACTCACCGAAATAGCAGATATATCCCTCCGCTTGGAAAAGAGAACATATTATTATTGTGATTCTTAAAATAAAACATTTACCTATTTCATCATAATATTATTCATCTGAGGTTAGTACGCAGACTGTTTGAAGCTAAGTTTAAACAAAGGAATGAAGATAGACACGCTGATAACAAAGAGAAAATTTACAATGAATGGAAACTTACTGATCTGCTGGTCAACATTGATGCCGTTGTAAGTAAGACAGAACTTGACTTCAGCACAGGCAACCTGCGAGCCGTTTGATAGGGTGCAACCCTTTTCTGTCAAGGATATGGACTTGCTTTCACCCAGGAATTTTACTTCAGCCATCACTTTTACCACTGGTCGAGATCTGGGGGGAACACGAAGGATTTAGGTTCAGTGAATTCAGTTTTTATTTAGCTAAGTAAGTATATTATGTTTTAGAATGAGAGAAAGTTAAATACAATGTTAATAACAAATAAAAGGATATTTTAAGTTTTTAAATACTGAAAACAATTAAAGTATTTTATTCAGCAATAATGCTTACTTCAGAAATACTATGCTATCAGACTTGTAAGCTCCGACAGCTAAGTCGGTGTAGTTGTTGTTGTCCAGATCGACTCCACCAGACAGGGAGAACCCGAAGGTGGTAAGAGTGGTGGAAATCTCCTCGGCAGTGATAATTTGCGAGGGTTTTTCGGAAATTCCACCCCTGCCACCCAAGTAGATGTAGACTACTCCTCGGCCATTCTCACCACCATAGGGAGCACCAATTGCCAGATCTGAAAGTCAAATAAATATATTAAGCTATGCATACAAACAAGTATCAGGTTTAGTTTCTTTCAATGTATTTTACTCATAGTCACCTCCAAAACTGTCCAAATTGATATCTCCGAGTGACGTAACAGCTAATCCAAATCTACCTCGAGAAATTTCGCCAGTTCTTGCGTGATGCTTCGTAAAGGACTAAAAAGACAATATGATTAATAAATATCCAACAATATTGCTCGCTTCGAAAATTACCTATTTTTTATGCGATACTTACTCTATCTCTTCCCTGGTAGATAACATAAACTCTTCCATGTTCGTAGCCATCACTCTTCTTCTTCGTGAACATCGGGGCTCCGACGATGATATCATCCATGCCGTCACCATCTATGTCACCCGAGGCAAGGCTATAGCCGAAGTAGGCACCGATCTGGGAGCCTGTTATGTTCTTGAAGTTTTGAAGATCGCGAGTATATAGCACGACCTAAAAAAAAATCAACTAACATCATGCTGTATATCTTTTTTAACTTTGTTTACTGGTTTACATTTCAGCATTTTTGCTGAATTCGAAAAGTCAGCCAGTAATACTCACCAAGCCTTTCAATTCTGCCCCCCTAGGAACACCAACGGCTACACCCTGGATGCCATGTCCAACAAAGTCTCCCACTGTAACTGAGTACCCCATATACGAATCGTCGTATTTCGGGTTAGCTTCAGGGGTCGCTATTAGTATCACTTGGCTGGTGTTTCGAGAGTACAGTTGCCCTAGAAGAATTAACTCATTAGACTTATGAAAGTATACGTTGACGATGCTTTTGATAAATGTTACATTCCAGACGACACGATTGATGAAGTGAAGTATTTATGACGTGATTTCAAAGCGACGACTGTATTAGCAGCCGGATGCATCAGTCGTAGTGCTTATGTCATCAAGACTTGTAACAAACATTCAGGATGCTTATAATACGAATAATGAAATTTTGAATTTAGATCTGAGTACATTTTTGGTACAAAAAAAATAAGTAAAAAATAAACCATTTACTTAAGTTATTATTAGATTACACACCTTTTCAAAAAGCGTTTGGATTTAGGGACATTTTAATATTGTTATTTCAATATCACCAAATTCTTGTTAATGGTCCAAATTAAAGAAAAGCCAACGAATTATTACTTAAACGTAGTTAAATTAGTACAATTTAAAGCATGGCCGCGGTTTTATGTCTAAAGCGTTAAGTTGAGGGTTACCCAATTACATTTATAACCCTTGTGACTCTCACTAAACTTGTAAGGAACATTTTGAAAACCTCTTGTGACTAGGTATTGACAAGAAACATCTTTTATTACGTCATCTACAGCTTATTATACAATGTTACTAAAATGAAACAGTAGAATAATACTAATTCTATTTAACATCTTGTGTAATACCTATTCTTTGCAAATAAAAACTTTGACTTTGAATTACATTTTATTTTAATTCGTGCACCTTCTAAGGGTCAAACCACATTTTTTATAACAATACAGGCACACCGAACTAAACTAAACATGGAGTTCGAAGGTATTATTTACTCAAAGGATTTTGATGATAGGCTCGAGTCATATTCATACATTATAACAAACGACTTTACTATGATTTAGGAAGCTAATGATTGCACTGATTTTTGCGTCAGTTTAACATTTAATGACAATAACAGAGGTACTGATTTGCTTTAAATGTATTTTAAGTTTTCGATTATAACTGCCAACACTTAAGTCAATTACTTACTATGAAATTCGTTATTTATGTAATTAGAACTTAGCTGGAAATTGTGAAACAAGTCTTTTAGTGTTTTAACAGTTATAATCGAGGAGTGGAAATACGTTTAAAGTAGCATGAATGGTATTTAAGCCTGATAATTAGGCGCTCGTAAGCCTTTCGCTATATGTATGTTATCGGTTAAAATTAGGTATGGTCAGTTTTGCGTTCAGTAGGGCTTTTTACCTTCTTCTGGTATGTTCGGCATAAAATAGTTGAAGTTTTCGATGGTAAGGTCTACTGTTAACGTTCTCCCTGCGGATTGGGATTAAATTTTGAATCAGTATTTTTCTTCGGATTCACGTATATCCTTATTATAAGATTGATATAAGATTCTCTAATAATCCCATTTTTAAGTCCATAAAATTTCGAATCTTGCGAGAATCGAAAATCTTCTTCCTGTTCTAAATAATATACGAGTAAAAATTTAACTAGCTCCAGATCATATTCTCGGACGGGAATCGACCGTAGTGACTCGGTAGCTCAGTGGTAAGAGCATTGGATCTGGAGCGAGTCGAATTTTTTCTAGTATATTATTTAGTTAGTATTGTATAAAAATATCATTGTGAATGCTAAAATCTCAAATTCAAAAATTTCTTCCTGCTTCACTTGTCTTCATCTAACTCATTCAACTTGTAGTATGAAGTATGAGACAAAATTTCTCTAAGCCCTTTTTTAAAGAAAACATATATTCTTATCTTCATTCACAAAACAGTATCCCTAGCACGAACATCAATCGAGGAAAAAAACGCGCGTAAAAGTACTCGATAGAGTAAATTATATATGAAAAATTTCATTTCGCTTTTCCGCGCTAGATGGCGCTGTACTAATTTCCCATACAAAATTACTCCATCGAATGTTTTTACGCTCGTTGTTTTTTACTATAGCTGTTCGGTGCTTAGGGTACAGATAAATACAACAATTAGGTGCAACTACGAGGAATAGTATCGATATTTTGTGGTTTCGATATTATAATGGTTCTATCTAACACAAAATTGACTTTGTGGTTTACTGTACGATTTAAAATACAACAAACTGAAAACAAAATACATCGAACTGAAAACAAAATACATCGAACTGAAAACAAAATAAAGGGCGCATAATCTGCACACTAGCGCCGCCTTTTAAAAAAAATCTTAATTGAGTTTTTTTGCTTAAAGTTGCCACTTTTCGCAAAAAAAACTCAATTGAACTAAACGACAATCTAGAAAATAATGTTTAAGCTATAATAAGTACCAAAAAGCTCCTTCGGAGTGCACTACAGAGAGATAATTCACAATTTTGTCTTTATTTAAGCACTATGATTTTTTCCAATGGCGGCGCTAGTGTGCAGTATACGCCCTCTTAATAAGTAAGGATAACTGATAAAAATATTCACCTTGCCAGTAGAAGCTGCCTGGGGCTCCCATAAACAATCTTTCGCCATCCTGTAACAAATTAAGTTCATTGGTAGGTCTACTCTTAACGTACTTAGGTCTTATTGACGACCTCCGTGGTCAAATGGCTTGCACACCGGTTTTTAAGGTGTCACCATCTCTAACGTCCAGGGTTCGATCCCCGGCTGTGTCAATTTAGAAAACGAACTTTTGTATAATGGCTCAGGTGTTTGTATTTCCACTGTTGTTGTATCTGCTTTCCATAACACAAGTACTATAGCTACTTACTTTAGAATCAGATCAATGTTTGTGAGGTTGTCTAATATTTAAAAAAACACATTCCTCAATAGAACGATTATCATAAGACTGAGTAGGTATTGACGAAACTGTATAAAACCTCAAACTACAATAAATTTTTAAGTATTCCGACAACTTGCTCTTGTCGAGAGATCAAACATTAGTATTTTACGATCCATGATCGAATAGTCCTGTTATTTTTTACTGACCACTTATGGTAATGCAAGGGAAGAACTCGCCCTAAATGTGGCCACAGATAAATTTTATGGGTTTATAAGTACCTAAGTGAAACGCTGTGACTTCCTTTAACACCGCTCGAATGGTGTGAGAGACTGGGAGCTGTATGGTCTATGCACTTAAGAATTAAGAAATAGTTTTTGTGACATTAATTTTAGGAATTCCTTTATTTGACACAATTCATTGTAATTTAAATAAAATAATGTTAATGATAATATTGACTTAAATTTAAAAAAAAAAACCCGCTAGTATGTATCTGTAAAAAAGGTTCTATAAGTATTTAAGTTTTTTATGTTTTATTATGAAACTATTATGTATACCATTGATTTATCAATAATGAGAATAAACATTTTCATCGACAAATAGGTTTTAGGTAAGATTTTAATTCGGTACCCAAACTCTATATTGAAAAAAACTTCGGTCCCTAAGTTTGTGGTGGTAAATAACCAATAAAACATTAACTGTCTACTCACTCAAACTAAACAAGAATCAGTTTGATTGCACTCATTTAATCAATGATGTTTCCTTAAGCATGACGAGTAGATCTCAACGTATGCGCAACACTAGAGTACATAAACTATTTGTTTTAAAAATGTGTAAAACTGATGCTGGTAAACGTGCACCCATGCGTCATGTTATGCAAAATTATAATGATGACTTTGTTTACATCGATTTGTTTAAGCTTTCTCCAGGGCAGTTCAGGACGGAAGTCCTGCTGCATCTTATACTATGATGTAAATCTGAAATTGTATATAAGTATGTATGTAAATATAGAAACTACTTAATTTTAAAACTCAATGAAACAAAAAAACAATCATCTAAATCGGTCCATAAATGTAGAAGATACGCGCGAACAACGATAAAAAAATATACAATCGAATTGAGAACCTCCTCCTTTTTTGAAGTCGGTTAAAAATGTAATTTTGTGGATAACGTGGTTGTTTACAAAATTGGTAAGCTCTTAAGTAAGTATTATAACCTTATTTTGTAAATGTTTGTTGTTCCTAATAAAAAAAGAAGTAATAGAGAACCCGCTGAACATGGAAAACAAAATAATACTTTCGAAGTTTGGTTATTTAAGAAGGATGAAGATCCCATAAAATTTCGATCCCAACAAATTTTGTAGAGTTGAACTCACACAACACCAATGGCTGGCACGCAGCACCCTTGTCATTCTTAGCTCCTGTTTAGTAAAACATATAGAAACTTTGACTCGACTATAGACGAAACATCTTCTCGTAAGCTTTGGTGCAAGCTATAAACTTACCTAAACATCAAAATGCGCTGAGTTAGAAGGATATTTACATAAGCCACAAGCGTTTAGAAATACTAATTATGTACTTTTATTGATGAACTTTCGAAAACTAGACACATTATGCCGAAGTTGCGCAATCGAAGTTCGGCGGCAACTTTTTTAATAAGAAAAAAAGCGCTACGTAATTTTCGGCAGATGGGTCGATGCATACAAAAAGCATTGCAGGCGTAACTAGGCCGAACTTCGGTCGCGTAACTTCGGCATAGTATGTCTAGACACTAAGACGTAATTTGAAAAACAATAAAATAATAAATTCGTATACATCTATTTTTGGTCAAACTTAATCCTTGAACTTAATCATAGTCCGCTTTCATCTCTTTCCTTGTTCACAAGTACAGTAGACAAAAAACAGACGTCCCAATCCCAACAAATCCGTCCGTGTGAACGTGTAAGATAAACCGCTTGAGCATAAAAACGAGACAAAAAATACGACCTTACTCTGTTAACATGTGTTATGTTATGTTATGTATGATCCATTTCAACATGCCGATGCCTTTTCATTTCCATTGAAATTGTTATTATTATAATCACCTAAAATATTTTTTATCTTCACGGTAAGGAAATAGTACTGTCTCTGTGATTTTTCCATTATAAAATAACTTGATTTGATTGGCAGCTGTTCCACGACTATGCGATAAAATCATTAGATTTTGAGGTTAAAACAAATAAATTAACAACTTGTGGACTTGTCAGAACATAGCTTAATGTTCTTGTTTTTTCAAATATAGCATGGAATCAAAGATATGTTGATTTGTTCCATAACAAAAGAAATAAATACCAAACAATACACGTGACCAAAACACAATCGGAAAAGCATTGAATCAGCGGCGCCCGCGCAGTTCCGGCGACAACGCGCGCTGTCGCCATATAAAGATCGACAAGCACTGCGCATGCGCCGAGTATGGACTTGTCATGTGGGGTCCGCAACAAATAAGAGTTTATGGATAAGATTTTGACAATATTGACGATATTGGGAGCTTATACATTTTAATGATTTGAGAAAAGATTTGGATGCAACTAAATCATTGTTCAGTAATGTAGGATAACGGCTACACTATACATGAGTGAGAAAAGAGTGTTGTGAAAAAACTTTTGAAATTCTATATTTTACAATTTCTATGGTAAGTATACCGACTATTTATTAGATAGGTACTTTAGCAAAACTATAGCGACAATTACAATAAATAGTTACATTGTACGATAAACAGCTACAACAAGTAACCAAGCAATTCAATGGCTTTTGTTAAAACTTTCAATATTTCTCTTCATAAAGTGCAACTAAAAGCATTCAACTGGAAGTAAAAGATGGTGAAGCATAAACGCTGAAGAATAATTGAATGTACAATACAATACAATCCAACGCATAAATTTGGAAGCATCTCACTTGTCGCACGCCAATATCACCGGGCGGCGGGCGCATGGGCGCACGGTGAAAGATTTCATTGTCCGAAACGCAACAGATGAATATTTACGAGCTATGCCTCGTACTATTTCCATTGCAAATGTTTAGTGTCAAAAATTGTCGCTTGATAACTTCGAATTGGAATGCACATGCTAGGGCGCAACTTTTCAGTTAGGTATAAAAAAAAAAATTGAAACAGAATTGCTAGTGATTTACATTTCTATTGGTTTCTTGAGCTTTTTATTTCTGATAGGACTTAGTTATTGGAAACTTTATTAATGTCTTCGAAATCCATTGTACAGTACTTAAATCAATGTATCAATAGTGTTATTTGTTATTTCGCATTTATATCAGCTGATTTCAGTTAAGTATATTATGGAACTAATTTCAAATTCACCGATCTGAAATGTCTCTTCCTTATTTAGCAAGTAAGACCCAATGGACATCTCAGAAAAGAAGCTGTGACCAAAACAGTTGACTGTTGGACAAATCCGTGGCCGTCGCCGTTTGTCCGCGGACACAAGCGAAGCGACAAGCGCGCTTTTCCCGCCCGCCATTGTCTGCAAATATGGCCGCCGCCGCCGCTCAGTGCGTTCCGAAACGTTGTTCGGACCATAAACAATGTTGCGACGTCCACGGAATTCCGTTTTACATACTTAACAGTTTAATGGAAAATAAAACGATAATCACAAAATCACAACCCAAAGGAGAATATAAGTGTTTAATAATACACGAAAATTCCTACAATTGAATTTTAATTGGAAAAAGTGGTACCAAAAACTCTCTCAAATTGACTAAAATATTCGCTACTTACTGAAGTTTAGAGACAATCCCTAAAGTAAAACTAGAAACATAAGATAACAAGTAGGTAGATTATGTGCCTATGTACCGACATAAACAAACAAATGAAGGTAACGTCGCTTTTTCTTGTAACTAAGCTATTATTAGAAAAATCTTGAAACATTATAAAGTGCATGTTCCAGCCCTGCCCGTGAGTCACAACTGGCGACCACTGTCCAACTTATTACGATTCAACACGTAGTACCAATGAATAGTAATGAATCGGCCAGTTCGCACCTACCCGCATTGAACGCGGACAAATTTATAGGATCGCCAATCGACAGTTCAATAAGTTAAACTTCTAAATAAATGGTTTGAAACGTGGTCGGCTGTCTGGTATCGCCAAGGATACCGGTGGTGAAATCCTAATACATTTTAGCAGGAATTTGTGTAAGTCGTGGGCTAGAATCACGTTTAGTTCAGTGAAACTAAAAGAAAACGTGTTATTGCAAACAAACTCCGTACATGTCGGACAGTACTTAGTTGCACACAACTTTAATTTATCTAAATTTTAAGTTGTCGCTTTTGTGGAATGGAACCGCAACTTATCTTCGTTAGGCCTAAGTTACCATAGAATACCGTATTTCATTCATTTTTGTCACATCTGGCAATATACCGAAAATATATTTCAACAACAAAATCAATTTATTTAATTGCGCATTTTCTCACTTTTGTTGTAACTTAAAAGTTCAC
Organism: Catoptria pinella; assembly: GCA_963556745.1. Lineage (NCBI taxonomy): Eukaryota > Metazoa > Arthropoda > Insecta > Lepidoptera > Crambidae > Catoptria > Catoptria pinella. The sequence continues at coordinate 1,518,579 of OY750762.1, forward strand.
GCATTAGTTCTTCAATAAAATGTATTATTTATTTGTTTTGTGTCATTAATCTCCTATACATATAAGTAATTACTTCATGATAATCTACAGAAAAATGTACAGTAGTGAAATAAATGAAAAAAAAACCCAGAGTGAATCTAAAGTTTCCCTCACAGAAACGTCTCAGAGTTCCGATAATATCTGTTTCGGCGGTAAATTCACTTTGTTTTGTAAAGTCTCGAGAACTACTGGAACTGCCGCAAACGAGACGAGCCCGAGACGTGACCGGGATGATAATGGACCAGTTTTGATAATGTCCTCTTGACAAGTACTTTATAGCTTCTGTTTCTGCTGCGGGAGGGAAGTTCTATAAAAGCTTCGAAATTATAAGATATGTTTTTCTAAAACAACTGTTTAAATGTAGAAAAAAAGAGGGAGTCGGACTCGCGCACCGCCGGTTTCGTACCATCATTCTGAAAAAGTTTACTATTTAGAGACATCGTTTTATTTTTCCTGTAATCTTTACATAAACTAAAATAATTTCAGATTTTTCTCTATGCAAACTTCGGGGATATAAGGGGGGAACGATATTTTTTTTACAATTTTCATAAAAAGTCGAAAACTATGCGAACTAAAAAATATTGAGAATGTGCAAGCAGCGCTCTTTTATTAAGAAACCCCATATCCCCGTTGCAAAAAATATATAAATATTTTTGTTCTTCTCTTATTTGCAAAATAGTTGGGCAAATGTCATCTCAAACTATTCCAAACTTCAAGTTGATAGCATTAGTAGTTCTCGAGATATCTAGCTGTGACAGACAGACTGAGTCGCACCATAAGGGTTCCTTTTGACCATTTTGGTACGAAACCCTAAAAATAGTTCCCTAAATTAACACTATACATGCAGATGCGCTGCGATTACAATATGATGCGTAACAAATAAAAACCAAACCCTTAAATCACCATCAAAAAAACTGATTTAAAAACAGATAGCGCCTGGCGTGTCACATAAACATAATTTGTGGTCGTGGTTCCGTATAGTCCCCGTTATGTCATTTTTTGCACATCACGCGGATCCCATTACTCAGGGCGCATCGTGATGATTCGGGATAGATAAAATAATTAATGGCGGGAAGGCGTGACTGCGGGTGCCATGCGTTTTGAATACTTACGATGTAGTTTTTTCTATTCTTGACTTAACTAAGTAAGTTGATGTCTTTGGCAAGCTGCTTTTTAAAGTAAAAATTAGACTTCTCAGTTGATATTAAAAGACGTTCGATGACACAATACCTACATTATTATGCTCCTGAAAAAGGGTTAAGCTTTGTTGAAAATTAATTTGACAGATTTAAAAGTGGAAGGAAACCAAGTTCTTTCGTCTTCTGTAGTCATGAGGAAAAATTAAGTTTTCCACCCACAAAAAGAGTAAATTCCCGCTTTTGTAGTGGTATGTACTTATTTCAACATTCTATAGGTATTTGGCATGAACAACGCTTATTATTGAAATTTGAAATAAATAATAAAACGATATGGCGACACCGCCATAATAATAATAACGGATACTCAATTCAAAAATCATCATTGTCTCCCAAATATAGTGATGTAATAAAACTGCAGTAAAACTATTTTCAAAATAGGAGCCGTGCGGTGGTTTTTGTCGTACTTTTTGCACTTTGAACAATAAACGGTTAAATAATTCATAAGGGTTGCGCTCGCGCATGCGGCTCACGTGCTCGCGATCACGATGCTAATGCCAACATGGCAAAAATAATGCTATTCCCACGATCGTAAAATCACGATGTTTTACATGGATGCCTTACGAGGACACTTTGTTCTTTGTCAACTGGAGATATTGGGCATGCTCTGTTTGGAGATAGAGGCAGAGCAAACCTACCTACCGCACTTTTCATTGGTAAAGGTGGTACCACATTATGTAACAATACTGCCCTGCGATTCTGTAAAATCAGACGACAACTCGCAACTCCCTTCGCAATTCACTCTCACTTCGCATCTCACCTCGCTTGACCTTGACCTTGACTTGCGTTGTACCTAGTGACAACCACACTCAACAAAATGTTAGTCGAGTTTTATCGATTCCAGTTTAGCTAATATGTGAGTTTTAAATTAAAATTTCTTATTTTAAGGAATTTGATGCAGCAAAAATAAAAAAAATAAAAAACTTAATTCGTGCCATGAATATAATCCCTATGCCTCAAACTGTATGTCCACGGCGTCCGTCTCCTCGGAGAGAAAAAACCGGACCGAATAGCGGCCTATATATTATATTTGTATGAACTTTTGTCAACTCGACATCCGGCGTCCGAAATCCGTCATCCGTTCTTTTGACGGGCTCCGAAGATTTTGCTTGATCGGATGAACCGCTAAACCGGAGCCTCGATTCGAAGTACCCCATTAGAATATAAAATACATATGGACTTGTCCACGGCGCAGCCACCCGACGTCCGTCTTCGTCAACCGTCATCTTTTGCGACTTGCCGAACTTGCTTATTGCGACAAGCACTTGCGCTGCGACTTTATTTTGTTCACACAATAAAGTTTTTAGGGCAAGTTAATATTAGGGGTTAAAGTATGAAATTGCCGTTTTGTATGGAGAATTTTAAAGAATTTGAATTTTCCATACTAACATTTTCTTAATTTATTTAACAACCATGAACGCTAACGTTTTAAAACATTTTGCACTAATGTTTACACACTAATATAACGTATGCCACTTAGGTTATGCGAAAAAAATAAGTATCGGCTAAGTCACAACGAAATAAAAGGTCATTTCTGCTAACCAAAAAGGAGTTACTAATAAAAACAAATGTTAAAAAAATATCTTCACGTTTTTAAATTTGAGATTTTAGCATTCACAATGCTATTTTTATATAATACCAAATAATAAACTAGAAAAAATACGACTCGCACCTGATCATGTTCTCGGACGGGAATCGAACCTGCGACCTTTGGATATCCGGTCCAATGCTCTGACCGCTGCGCTACTGAGTCACTAGTGGGAATGTCGAATTTCTCCTAGTATATCAACTCTTACGCTGCAAGCCAGCGCCATCTCACCAATTACAAGGAATTACCTCGACATCAACTGAATACCTTTCCAGATATTTTTAAACAATTGATTAAGATAAGAAAGCTACATCATTTTTAAATTTGAGATTTTAGCATTTACAATGCTCCCGTCTAGCGAATGCAAAACCGGACAGTTTTAAAAACCGGTTTTTATTTTCGGTTTTTTTCATAAAAACCGGTTAACCGGCTAAACCGGTTTTTTTTAAATAAAATTTTTGAATATAAATAAAAACGTCAGATTTTCAACTGTATTGATTGGTTAATTGAATTCAGCTCGAAAGGCAACGGTGTTTACTCTACCTACACTGTGAATAAAAATAAATGTAAATTGATAAAGTTCAAATAAAAAAAAACAGCAAACAATTACAAATCCTGTTCAATCCTACCATTGTTGCGTAGGCTCCGTGCCTACGACGTACTTCGTTCACTGTCACTCGCGTTGAAAGTGAGGTTTTTATTTGTTCGGCAGCTGCCAAAATTCTCTGCCTCAACTCTTCAATGGATGTCGCTGGTCAATTCGCATGGTACACCAAGTCCTTCATGTCACCCCAGAGATAAAAGTCGCATGGCGTTAAATCTGGACTTCTCGCCGGCCGAGGCTACGGGCCACCTCGACCGATCCATCCAAGCGGATAATTCTCATCCAAGAAAAATGAAAGAAAGGGCCCACCAGAGAAGATTTTCGTTAAATGTTTGGATGGTAATTGTCCATGATAAGGTGATCGAGCCTTTCTTCTTGCCTCAAAATTTGAATGGCATTTGTACGAAAAATTTTTAAGAAAAGAAGTGCACATCTTTCAAAAGCGTGTTCAGCTTTTGAAAGATATGCACTAGGTACCAGAAGCTGGGCACCCATCGTGCTGGTCTACCAGAACGATGGGTGCCCAGCTCATTTTTACCGAGGTGTGCGACAATGGCTGGATGAGAATTATCCGCTTAGATGGATTGGTTGAGGTGGCCTAACGCCATGGCCGGCGAGAAGTCCAGATTTAACGCCATGCTACTTTTATCTCTGGGATCACATGAAGGACTTGGTGTACCATGCGAATCGACCAGCGACATCCATTGAAGAGTTGAGGCAGAGAATTTTGGCAGCTGCCGAACAAATAAAAACCTCACTTTTAGTGCGCGAAGTGACAGTGAGCGAAGTACGTCGTAGGCTCCGTGCTTGCATACGCAACAATGGTAGGATTGAACAGGATTTGTAATTGTTTGCTGTTTTTTTTTATTTAAACTTTATCAATTTACATTTATTTTTATTCACAGTGTAGGTAGAGTAAACACTGTTGCCTTTCGAACTGAATTCAACTAACAAATCAAAATCAAAAGTTCGACCTAGAGCGCCCTTTTGCTGTTTTTTATTTAAACAGCTAAGAAAGTTACTAACATTTATACCTTTTTGGAAAGCTAATGAATTTAATAAGTTATTTTACTAATCTGTACGCTTACTTTCATACAACTTTTTTCAATAACTTACGGCGATTATTTAGGAAAAATACAGAAAATAAAAATTATTGCTACTAAGGACCTTTTATTTCTGAGATTATGTATGTTTTGGGCCAGCGTTTTTATTTAAACTGATCACTTATTTTGCAGCTTTTAGAAAAGTATCAATTCAATGTTCAGAGTGGAGTAGTTTATTCATAATTAATGGTTTTAGGTAACAAGTCAGAAAATTTCTTAAAAATCGAAGAACCATTACAGCTCAGTAACCATTCAGTTTTGACCCCTGGTTCACTGGGCTTAATTTGTTGCTAATGACCTCTACTATAACCCCTTTCAAGGAATAGGTCGAATTTCCATGTCACCCTGTATAATGCTACTCTCTAGAATAATGTCTAATAGTAATATTGCAAACTTGTTACTTAGTTTGTCATTAAAATTGTCAAACTATTTAATATTTAGTTATTCACAAATCTTCTCCAAAAAAACCGAAATAGCCGGTTTTAGAAAAAATAAACCGGTTTTTTTAAAGAAAAAGAAAACCGAGAAAAAACCGGTTTTTCGGTTTTCGGTGAAACCGGTTTGCATTCCCTACTCCCGTCCCGTTCGATTTCCGTCCGAGAACATAATCTGGTGCGAGTCGTATTTTTTCTAGTTTATTATTTGGTATTATATATCTTCACGTTGTTGTAATTTATCGTATAGTGTATTAAATGCCCCATCGAGGTATCTCTCTTGCAGGAGAGGGTGAAACCCAAAACTTTTTTGTCTTCTGCGTCTTTGTACGTATATTGCAAGAAGTTGTCGGCATTCTAACGTAAAAAAAGGCACGTGCACATGACATCTCAGTTGCACCGCAGAGTGATATGTGGTTCGGGATTGGATCGGATCCGGACGCAATGGACAAACGTGATCCGTCTCCGTCATCCGTCTCCGTCGAAACGCCCGGATCCGTCATCCAAGAAAAAACCGGACCGTGGACAGACCTATAATATTTTGTTAAGAATCCTGCTTTGTATAGTTACCTATATTAAGGCCCACTTGCAGTAACATTTACTAAATCTCGACTTTGTTAAACTTAGATGTAGCCCTTATGAAACTGTGAAAATTTTAAATATCGATTTAAAAATTTTACATATTCGTATGAGTAAAGTCTAGATTTAACAAAATCGAGATTTAGTAAATGTTGCTGCAAATCGACCTAAGTACTCTTTTTGTATATATTGCTCATTGAATATAATGTCAATGTCTTGTTTGTCAATATTCTTCCTTGCGTTTTTTAATACAGTTTTTACAGTTTAATTTTATTATTTTCTTTCCCAAGATCCTATAATATCAAAAAGTATGTACTTTAATATGGTAGCAGAGCGTTAAGTTACCGGAAATAAAATTCAGATAGAATTTACGTCGAGAGTTGATGGAAAAGTCTATCGTTGAATCAGCAACAATCCAAGTGGGAGACACGAGAGCTTCATGAGGCGAACTTATTACTACGAATTTGTCACAAGACAACTGTGAGAAAGTTTTGCGATATTCTACAGCGAGGGAAGTATGGCTAGAACTACACCACCTACAATAGTATGATGGCTTGCAAAAGAGTAAAGCCTGTGCATGAAGTTCTTCAGCTACACAGTGCAATCCAGTGGTGAAGTGTCACTACATATTAGCAAATTGAAGAACATCTGGTCTGAACTTACCAGGGAACTCCAGAAGGAACACCTGAAGGAAGAGCTACCAGAACTACTCGAAGACGGCTGAACCGATTGAAAGGATCAACTGTCGTTTAAATATTAATAAAATATATTTATATCATCGCTTACATTTTTATTACATATACATATGCCTAGCCCCAAAAATGTTAAAAATAAATAAAGCTTTTTAAATTTTGAGATTTTAGCATTCACAATGCTATTTTTATATAATACCAAATCATATACTAGAAAAGAGTGGCTCGGTAGCTCAGCGGTCAGAGCATTGGACCGGATATCCAAAGGTCGCGGGTTCGATTCCCGTCCGAGAACATGATCTGGTGCAAGTCTTATTTTTTCTAGTATATTATTTGGTATTAAATAAATAAAGCTTTAAAAAAAATAAGCTGTTTTTATAGCAGTTTTTTTAGGTTTTCTGTTAGCACATCATGTTAAAAATGTATAAATCTACTGAATCTACTACCATTTCACAAATTGGAAGGCCTATCCAAGAATGAAATGACGAAAGAAAACTTGTAAAGGGTTTTTGACCACCGATAAATTAAATATGACGTGAACGCCATAGGCTATTTACTATATTTCGTCTACGTTATTGCCCTAGAGCTAAATCGGCGTAAGATGGCAAATCCCTAGTTTGCCTCCTTTGAACTTCAGCAATTGTTTGTAGCTCTTCTAGTCTCTCTTCTTCTGAAATTGTGAAAGCCGGTATTTCTGCGCGATTGCACATGTTGTGCAAAACACTGCATGCAATAACTATTTTTGCAACTATGTCTGGATGATAATTGAGCATTCTGTGTACTAACAAGCACCTAAATCCCTCTATTCCCAGGAGTCTTACAAACCAGTATAATAAGTTTTACCTAACAATATAAAAATTTTTTTTATCAAATTTTATACAATAACATGTAAAAAAAAAATTGACATTAAAATAAAAATGTTTTCTGAAATAACATCCTTGTAGGTGGTGGTGGTGGAAGGCTTGTGGCTCATGAACATCTTTGCTTGCACAACAATAATAGCAATGCAATTGTCCAGAAATTCAAACCGTTGACAGACACACCTATCTGTTGTTCTGATTATTGAGAATAAATACAAGTCATCTGGATATATAAACTCAAAGCTTTTCTCACCATCCTTTACATCTCTTACAAAGCATTACAGAAAGTAATATTAAAACTGGACGATCACCGCAGGTAAATTGTTTACTAGTGACCTATTTTATAATATGTTGTTGTTACCATAAATATATAATAATGTTAGTGTATAAGTCTAGCATTCCGGACAAACCGCCGTGGTTTTTGGTTTGTTACGATGAAAAATGTTTGTTTTTGTAAAGTTAAATAATAAAAAAAAAATAGTTTTTCACAAATTAAATAGCTATATAATTTGTGGTTAAAAACTACTTGTCAGTGTTAAAAAATAAAAAAATATTCACTTCTAAGACTTTTGCTCGTATACAGTTCATTAGAAATAAAACACTTTTTAAACACTTTTAGTCCTCCCGTGACCACGGTCCCTGGAAAGGTGTCGAAACGTCGGGAATTCTAAAAACCAATAAATACAAACTAAATAATTGTAAAACAACACCTGAATTAATAATATACGCGCTGTAATCCGTAAAAAGTGTTTTATTTCTAAAAAAAATATTATTTTAACATTGTTTGTAGAGGACTTCTTCTATTTTCACTCGTAAAATAGATACTTTTTATTTGACACTTTGAATCGGGTTCACTTGCGAGGTGAGCATCGAAGTGAGGGCGGAATTTCCTTACAGAATGCCACTTCTTATGTCATCTCATATTTCATCTGTCAAAATCTCACGGTCAATTTTAATTCAACACGCAGACTATTAGCTGCCTCAAATTCCTTAAAATAAGAAATTTTAATTAAAAAAACGCATATTTGCTATAAAGTTCTGTACCAAAAACTCAACAATTGTATCAAAAAACTGCAATCAATAAATCTCGACTAACATTTTTTTGAGTGTGGCAGTCACTACAATACAGAACTCACTTCACTTCGCAAGTAAATAGGTGATGCTTACAGAATGCAAATTTAAGTGAGAGTGAAGGGAGTAGCGAAGTGAGATCTGATGCGAGAGGTTGTTTAATTCGAGAGGTGGACGGATAATTAGAATTGCGAAAAGAGAAATATATGTAGCTTACTCCCGCAAAAAATATATATGCAGGATGCACCGCCCGCCTGCCCGCAAAAAAATGCACATGCACACCACAAAAATATCAGTGCACAATACCTGCATTTAGCATGACAGCGACACACCTTGCACCTTCACCTTAGATAATTAGAAGCACCAGATAATTTTCATACCAACGAGATAACTTTGAAGCCTTGGTTTTCTGCCGATCTGAAGATAGCTACCCAGGGAGTGAATGGATGAGATCCAGATTGCAATACACACAACTGATCTATCAGGATTCTAAGAGCTGTTTTGATATGCTAAAAAATCGCGAAAATAGCATTATATTGTATGGAAATTCATCATTCACATTAGGGGACATTCTACAACCACTCTACACCCCATAAAAGTAAATGTAATCGTTTCCTTGATCGTTACGAAAAATCCTGTCACCTCTCGGTCTATACCTTACAGAATGCCACTTTTTACATCATCTCATACTTTATCTGTCAAAATCGGTAACCTATCCCAAGGTCGAAATTTTTTTGATCGAATTTCATTTTACAGAAATCTTTTCGACTGTTTTCGTTTCGCCTTTTTTGACTTCGTCGAAATTACGTTTTTTTCGTTACTCCGATGTCTTATTTGGTCGAAAAACTTTTTACCGAAGTTATGCGCGGTCGAAAGAACATTTCGTCGAAGTATTATATTCCCGAACATTCATTACACCACTGATTTATTTGTCATATTTTCAGTTCACCAAATGAAAAACTTTGAATACATTAAGTAGGTTAGGTTAGGTTAGTGTTTTGACCATTCGCAGCTCTATAATGCTTGCATGCATGGTGCATGCTTGCTTAATAAAACATGTATTATTATAACAAATATCGATTATGTCAAATGTTACCTACATAATATAAATATACCATAGTTGCGGTTGCGGCCAAATAGTATTCGGTAAAATGTTGTTCTGGTGGTGCCAATACTAAAAAATCATTTTGAAAATCGGTGAAACGTAGTTCGGTAAAATGAGACATATGCCAAATGATATTTCGATGGTTTAAAAATATGGCAAACAATACATATAGCAACAAAAACTTTGGTCAACCGTTTCCGTTAAATGAAATTAGGACAAGTAAATTTCGGACAAGTTATCGGTTCCCGTCAAAATTCTCGCGGTCAATTTAGTTCAACTCGCTGACACGCTCGCAAGTGCAGCGCTAGTGCACATGCGAATTATCAAGCGAGTTTTGAGAATACCAATCAAGAAACTCACAGCGGATTCAGATGCGAGGTCACGAATGATGTCTTACAGAATCGCAATGCTGAAACAGGTGATACTGTTGTTTAAACTGAACAACTTTCTCCAAGGAACATGGGTCGAAATACGAAAAAGAAAATGTCAGCCTCCCATACAAAATGTATTGGTCAGCTGATCGACTTAGTGCGCTTTCAATTTATGCGTTTCGTGTCGGACCGCTGCGGTGCCGAAGCGGTGCGTTTGTCGTATTGTGTACGTACGGTCGTGTGTTTTCATACAAATCGAGCAGCTCGGCAACAGTGCGGCGTCGGTACCGCGACGGCAACGTCGCAAACTACACGTGTTCATTTCGCTGTTGAATAGTGCGGTGCATTGACGTGAGAGCTAATTTAATGAAATAGTCGTTTATTTATTTGTTTGTTTAAAATGGATGATATAAACATGGAAGAGTTTATAAATGAAATCGAAATACGTCCTGCTATATGGAACTCCAAAAGCGACAAACATAGTAATCGCACGGAAACATAAAATGCTTGGGAAGGTATCTGCGAAAAATTTATTGAGGATTTTCAAAATAAAACTACTGGTGAAAAAAACTCAGCAGGTAACTATTTATTTAAGTCAGATTTAGTTATTTTGCCATGATAATTGTCCTTCGTTAACAAAGTATTCTGCAAATTTATCGCGAACTGATGTTGCTGGCAAATTTTGTTACATCTCTAGCATACAAACACACGGCAGTCAGAAACGCTTTCAATTTAGGCGTTTGGTGTCGGACTGCTAACGCACTGCAGCGGTCCGAAAGCGGGTTATAACCAGCGGCACGGCAAACGTGCGGCAGCGGTCCGACACGAAACGCATAAATTGAGAGCGCTCTTAGTACGGAAGGGGAAAAAAAATCGTTTTTCGACCTATGTTCCTTGGAGAAAGTTGTTCAGTTTTAGCAACACTATCACCTGTTTCAGTATTGTTTCTTAATATGGTTCCACCTTATATAGTGAATAGCATTCTAAACCCTAGCCAAAGTAACTTTTGCAAATCTGCGTTATCGCGCTTCGCTTCCGAAACATGTATGGGGTTGACATGAGGTTTCGTTAACAATCGAATTAAAACGCCAAAACGGTGCCGGTTCGGAAGTCGTAGCACATTAGCTCTGTTGTCAAACACGCTTGCTCTTGTGTAGCAAGCATAGGTTTATTGCACTTATCTATGGACTCTGGGGTCATAGATTCGATTCTATATTGATCAAACCAAGAATCGAACTGATAGTATGGAAAAGAAACTTTTCTTTTTATGTCAGGATTGGGTGCTTATGATCTATGAGAAAATTCATTTCGCTTTTCGGCGCTAGATGGCGCAAAATTACTCCATCGAGTTTATTTACGCGCGTTTTTTTGATAAATGTTCGTGCTAAGGGTTGTAGATAAAATACAATTTATTTTGCTGAGTGAATATGCAATAAGTCGCAAATCTTGCAATATAATTGAAATAGCACCTAAGTATCAACAGAGAATGTATCATAGTTATTGTATTGGTGTATATTTTGTTGGTTGTCCTCACATAAATAAATAAAAAAGAACCACCTTAAAAGGATAAATTAAACTGTAACAACATGAATTCTACATAAGCGAGTAATGACAATACTTTCGGCCCTACCGCAACATTATTATATTTAATATCGCAATTTGTCAAAAAATTCGGTGATATCATTAAAAACCTGATGCCCTTATATCGCAAATTGCCGTCGTAATTTCGTGTAGCGAGCAATAATTCGCATACGATTCGAGTTAATCGCTGTTACTTTCTCACGATGGCGATGGTGCTATTCGAAATCTCGAGTTATTATGAACAAGTAGAGATAAATAAGCGTGTCTGATTTGGTAATTTGATGCAATAAACGTCAAAGGTATTGTATAAAGCTTATTAACCGACTTCAAAAAAGGAGGAGGTTCTCAGTTCGTCGGAATGTTTGTTTTTTTTTACAGTAAAAGATGGACGCTTTCACACTTGTTACTAAGATAAGATCAATTTTTTGTTGCTACTTTAGGACGATAAGATCGCTTTATAAAGAGGTGGTACACTGATTTCAGTACACATAGCACGAACATCCATCGAGAAAAAAAACGCGCGTAAAAAATTCGATGGAGTAATTTTGTATGGAAAAATTTGTGCAGCGCCAACTACCGCCGAAAAGCGAAATTAAATTTCCAATAGAGTATTTCTCTATCGAGTACTTATTATACGCGCGTTTTTTTTCTCGATAGAGTTCGTGATAGGGGTACAGATATTATTGTTTTTCCTTATAATCATCGATTAACTTTCTTTCGATACCACGGAAATAAAACGTATCGATGTAAGTTAATGTAGAAAAAAAGGTGAAGCTGCCTTGCAAAAGATTAAAATTTTAAAACTAGGAAAATTTAACTGAAAAAACTTTTAAACTTTAACCAAATTGAAATGATTGCAGATATCAATTGTAACGATCAGTTTTATAGGTACTTCCGTTTCTTCAAATTCAGTGTTCGGAGATTTGTGAATTCATGACTTTTACAGAACTAGCCCTATAGCTATGTTAAAGGAGCTTTTATGAAGTTAAAACGTTACGTAATGGTTGTGCAAGGTACTTTTATAGTGCAGATTGATCCTGTAATAGTGTTTCCGATCCTATTATAATAGTAGTAGGTACTGTAAAGTTATTTTGACGCATTATTATTCGTGCAAAATAGATACATAAAAGTCTCAGTAAGGTCGTCTATACTGCTAAATAGTACCATAATAGCTTTTTTTCATATCTACTACAGTGCAACTTTTAAAAGATTATTTTGTATTGCCCTGTAAGCGTTCTTAGATCTAAATTCTAGAACTTAAGAGTCCGGCGAACCGAGAGCTTCCCATACAAACGTAATACCAAAATGATTTGCAATTTGAGCATAATTAACTCTTCTTGTGATGTTATTCGGATTTATTTAATAGAAACCTAGACAGTATTTGTCTAGGTTGCTATTAAATATAAATTCCAAAATACTAACCCAATTCGAAATAAATGCCAATTACATTTTATCATACAAAACTGTAAATCGCATTATTTTTTATTTGGTTTAATATTTTGGACTTTTTATTTAATAGAAACCTAGACAAATACTGTCTTAACCCGAATAACATCACAAGAAGAGTTAATTATGCTCAAATTGCAAATCATTTTGGTATTACTTTTGTATGGGAAGCTCTCGGTTCGCCGGAGCCTTAAATGCTTAAACTTAAATTGGGTAAAGAAGCTTTTGTTGCTTGAGTAATACTTGTTTGCCATACCTTGGACACGGCTGCAGAGAAACCAGCTTGACAGACGCCCGTCTTTCTTTGCCCGTGGCTTGCTGCAAGAAAGTTAAAAACAAAGATCAAATTAAACAAATTAACACATCACCGAGGTGTGAAAACATACAGACATCTTTACAAAAATAACTATTATTACGGCGAACGTTTATATTCACTCCAATTGACTTAAGTGGCGAAGGCAACTTCTTTTAAAAAGACTCATCAATTTGTGAATTTCAGACGGAATGTAATTGCCACTTTTAAAATTGGGGTTTTCCTGTTTTACCATTTTATCGTGCTGTATGAATTGTTATATATTATGTGTATATCAATTTCAAGAGCTTACCTAAATATAATGAATATAAGTTTTCCTTTTTAAGTAATAATTTTATCAAACTGATAGCATAGTTAAGTTACTGATATTTATATGGCTGTTTTTTTGAAGAAGTACAGAAAGTGACTGGAATTTAATTATAAGTTAGTACTTTAATTGTTTATTTTTTTAATAGTAAATACACTATTGTCTGTGGGTTAAAATATAAGTGAATGTTGGCATAAAATTCGCAGTCTTCAAAATTGGAAGGTTTTATTGTAAAGTAAAAATAATGCAATAAATTATGCATGCAATAATAAATCCCATTTTGTTACTTTTAAATAGAATATTATCAAAATAACTGTAACTCATAATAAAGTATTATACACATTAGAAAAATGTGAAACTTTTCGTTAGTTTTAAGTACGATAACGTTTGTAGTACGTAATAAAAATATTACATTTCAAAGTACTGTTTTCAGGCCATAAAAGTACGAGAGCTGACACATATAAAAGAAAATAAGGTATAAGTATAAAAATATGTTAAAAAATTATAATATTTCTAATTATTAATAAAAAAAATATTCTTATAAAGCTTATAGATGTGTCAAGATGTAATAAAAAAGAAAACAGTTATTTATTCATACACAGTGCACAATTCTAACACCGAGAACATTCTACAAACTCACCCTCGTCCAATTGCCGATATCCTGAACAAAGCATATACAATCATAGTAATACTTAATTATGTTTCAAAGCATTTAGAAAATACGAATTTATTGAAAAAAATAGACTATTGGAAATTATAGTGCACTTAACATTAATATTACTCTGTGATCTTATAAATACAGCAAATAACAGTAGCCCATTTTTTTTTTTAAATCAACCGAATAATGTTAGTAATTGTTGTTAATAAAAAATACACGTGAAACTATTTTTTTAAAACCTTACAACAAGCTCTCCTTGTTGTAGTTTCGATATTCTTTGTATTATAGACTTAACAAGGTTTCAGACTTAAGTTTTTCAGACAAGTAACCAGTTTGCTTTAATTTCGGTGTCCTATTATGTTAGTATAATCATAGAATAATGTAATAGTGGTATAGTACTCCATTTCCGGCTAGGTTACATACAATGCATAACTATTAGCATGAAATCGACGCCGATGGGCGCGTCACGCTAATTTCGCGCGCGCGCCATTACCGGCGGAAGTGAGCGCGAGCTTTTCGCGCGCTTTTAGCGCCGCCATTATGCATCATGCGGCTTTGCCAGTTTTTGACAATCAGAATAAAGTTCTATGCGTTTGTTTTAATAAATATTCTGAATGTTCAGATTGTTTCATATTACTAATGTTATTAAATGAACAACAATCTAATTTTTTGCAACCCACATTCCGTTGTGTTACGTTGGAATGAGATCGAGCCTCGTTACAACAAAACTTCAATAATTAAAATATAAATGCTTACTGGTCCTGCATGGTGAGATCTCCTCGACCTTACTGACATCGGAGGTCTTGGTGACGAAGCAGGTGCCCACAGGGTCCCGCTGGTTCAGCTTGTGTGACACGAATGACACGTAGCGGGGAGCACACGCCTACAACAAAATAAAACATTTTGGATTAGAAATAAGGTTCATAATTATGTGAGAAAAATATATATTTGTCACAATCCTGTTCAGAATCATTTGTTGGACAACATTTTACAGGGTATAAGGTAACCTTACATGACGACATTGTTCGTTACCCGACTATTCGAATTTACCTAAGTACTTATTATTAAAGTTATTCCGATTTTTACTAATGGAAAATAATAATTAAAAAAAAGGTGTCTTCTCATATAAATTGAGTAGGTACCTGATCAACTGGATTAAGTTAATTGATTTAAGTAATTCTTCAAATAATCATAAAGACGATCACAATGGAATGCAGCCTATTTTTTAAAATATCGTTTAATTACCCCTACCCCTATACTTTTTAACCGACTTCAAAAAAAGGAGGAAGTTCTATGTTCGTCTGTTTTTTTAACTAGAAAATAATAATAATAAATCATAGTTTTTTAGGGAAAAGAACCAATGCGTAGTTTTGATAACATTTATTTCCTTCAAAAGCTTCCATTTTATTTTTAATATAATTCCGTAGAACCGTAGAGGGTGTTAAGTCAGAAATAGCTCTCTGAAAATAACTCTGTGTGTATGAACCTGAAATCTGTTCGGCAGTTAATCTTAACTAAGTCCAACGCTTCATAGATATTAATCTTTTATTTAGGGTTATCACTAATTCAATCAATACTTTTGAAAAAATATCAAGTCTTTTTAAAACAAAACTCAATAAATACGAAAGTAACTTTGTCTGTCTGTTACGTTTTCACGCCTATAGCCCACTGGACCGAATTTAACGAAATTTGGTACGGATATACATGAGTCAAGAGTCAAGAGTCAAAATTTCTTTATTCAAATAAACTTAATAATTAAGCACTTTTGAATCGACTATATTTTCTTACCCGGGTGGTAGGAAAATATAGTCGATTCCAGACTTCCAGACCTTTTAAACTGATAAGAAGGACGGGCGCAAGACACTTATCAGTTTTAACAGAATGGGACCTTGGGGAAGGACATAGGCTACTTTTTTATCCCATGGGTCTCAAAAAGCTGTTTCATACATTTTGATATTTTCTATTTTAATTTTTGTATGAAACAGCAGATTTTTTTTTCACGATTTCACGGTTGGTCTCATAGTAAAAGTTGATCAGTTTGATGGTCCGTATATATATTATATTCGGCATTAGGGGTATTTTTGTAACATGTTGAGTACACGCGGGCGAAGCTGCGGGCGGAAAGCTAGTACAAAATAAAAGGAAGAGCTTTCTTTATTTTGTGGTCTGAACGGCTACTGCATTAGGTACTTGGTTATCCAACAATTAAAGCTTCCTTCTTTTTTCATTTTAATTTGATATATTTGGTAGGTTAGTGTCTTAGAGCTTAGTGTAATGTAAGTACAGAATGTAACTGTAAGTACAGAATGTGATTTTTAAACTAAGTGTGATAGTCTTTAAGCTAATATTAACAAAATGATGATTGTTGAGGTCATTGGCATCTGACTCATTGTTATGACTGCGGTTGGTGAGATTAAATAAGAACAGTCTGACCACAATAATTAACTAACTATATTTAAATGCTTTTTCTTAGCATAAAATACTGTCTCGGTAAAGTCAATCACAAATAAAACTTTAAATTTAACAAAATAATATTACGAACACTTATTGAGAGTATGCCATACTTAAGTTTTTTGGGTTTTAATAAATGTTAAATATTAGACAACATCCCAAACATTGCTCTGATCCCAAAGTAATTAGCTAAAGCACTTGTGCTATGGAAATCAGAGACAACAGTGGAACTACAAACACCCAGACCTGGGCCAATATAGAAAAGTTCGTTTTCTAAGTTGACCCAGCCGGAAATCGAACCCGGGACCTCAGAGATGGCGACACCTAGAAAACCGGCGTACAAACCACTCGACCACGGAAGTTTAATTGGTTTATTAATAGTGATAAGCAAAATATCAGCACATCAGAGTTACACCAGAATAAAAATAATGTAAAAATTGTGATATGAAATATCTGTAAATTTCATAAGTAGTACTTTAATTCTATGTAAAGTTAACAGTTTAATGAAAAGATATTAGACACAACCCTATAGTTTCCCTTCACAGTTTAAATTAAACGAAAACAGTGCCTTATGCGCGTGCGCCGGTTACGTTAATGAAGATGAAACTGCGGTGAATTAGACACCAGATGGCAGGAACTACCCCAGATTATTATTCTGAATGGTTTGTATCAATCGTAGTTTTGTAATAACATACTTGTACTTTCACGGACAATTTAATACATACAACAATGGAATATTTATTGTGTCTCATTTTCCGGGCGTTGAAGGGTTAAAAAAAAAACAAAATATAGTTTTTACTTTTGTCACTTCCCATCTGAAATTTAATTATTTTTAATCATCAGAACTTTAGGCTGCAAACTTTTAATTATTTAAGCATGTTAAGGTAAACTTAAAAAAATATAATCTCGTGATCGTGATTCAGTATTTTTAGTCAAAAAGCACTCGACAAACTTGTGGTGGACAAAAAAACAGGTAGGTAAATTAGTCATTTTAGATGACGAATCGTGGTCACCTTCTATACTACAACCTTATTTCTTTATTAAAATAATACACGTTTTGTTGCAATTTTACATTAAAAATTACTTAAACTAAGTAGGTTTCCGATATGAAGGGCTCAACCCAAAATAAATCTGCCGTACTTTTGGCTGAAATAAAATAAAAAACTTATGTGTTTATGGATATAATATCTTATCTGATAGAAAACTGAAAGAATAAGTTAAAAAACAGACGAACATTCCTCCTTTTTTGAAGTCGGTTAAAAAACTTTCAAGGTAGTTGAAGTGACCCGATAGTATGCAACTTAACTTTTGACTTTCATATTAGACAAGCACAAATACTTTATTGTGGACAATCACCCCCGGTCGTAAAGTGTGACAGATCAACAACGGCTTTACGGGCGCACTCGTAATTAGTTTACGATGGGTTGGTTATCAATGAGTCCATTTAGAGACACTTTCCGAGAATCTCCGGGGCGGTTCAACGAACTAACGATAGCATGGGTTACTCATTGTTGGAAAAAAAATGACCGCTAAGTGATTGAACCTTTATTTGGTCACTCAAATATTGTTGTAGCAAAACAGGACTAATAAATAATAATGCTTATGAGAAATGTAATATATGTATTCTTATTTTAAACCTTACTTAACATACCTGAATGTTTTTTGCTTACATACACAGGTAAAGCACTTAAAAATTTAATTTAAAAAACATGAAATACACTTCGAATAAAATAATGCTTCCATTAAACATTCAACAATCTCATTTTATTGATATTTTCCAGATTTTTTATTTGAAAGAAAAATGAGCTAAAACAAATAATTGTTTAAACTTAGGCAGCATTCTCCTAATACGGGGGTTTCCTTAACCGTCAACCAACATAGCAGAAGTACTGATTGATTTATTGCGCGGCTGACTGCGATGACAGAACAGACCTGCGAGCGCTGACGACGCTCTAGCATGCCCATCTCCTTAGCTAATTTGCATTATTTCTCCATAAAACATTAACCTTCTAAGACCTAATAGCAGATTTTTATCGGGCAAAATGTCTTTAAACTTACTTCCTTAAGTTTTAGCAATATATTTGTTTGGACTCAATTATTTGGAATGACTGATCATTTTTAGCGATTTCAGTGTCCCTTCCATACAAAAAGTTGTTCATTACTCGTTCATACTACATACTCGTTTCAGCATTGCTCAAACCTCTCGTGGATATAATAGCACGCAGTCAATTTCTAAATGCAAATTCTGATGCTGTGCCATTAAACAATTGCACAGAGAAGTCATCTCGCGAATGCACAGATATTTCTTTATTGCATCCTAAATTAGTCTGTCCACGGTCCAGACGGGTGACTCAGCACTTTGTGGCGAATGATTCAGCGGATTACAGCGACTCACCTCCGCTGACCGCAGCGCAGGCGCAGGGACTACTCATACTCATATGAATGATTTATGGAATATTAACCGATGTTTGCGGTTAAATTCAGGAATATCCTGAGAAATCCGAATATTGAGTAAACAATAATTACAATAGTACCTAATAGACGACGACAGACGTGACACTGTCTGCCTGCAAGTCGTCGTTGTGTTTAGAAGTCGAGTTAAGTTCGTGTCGTAATTTGTAAATTATTTAACACAAGCATAAGCAAGCACATTAAACTTTAAACACATTTCCTTTTTAATCAGTATCTTTAAATGGGTATACTAAATTGAAAAATATTTATATTTTACTTATTCAATTATTCAATGTTGTGACAGACGCAGAAAGTTAATAACGCATATTAAATTGTCATGCTCCATTCTGACTTCGGTAATGTGACCTGAAATCAATACATTTCACTCTCTCTCCAGTTATGATTTCGAAACATTACCAATAACATCAATTAAAGTCGTAAATAAACGTTGGGCAAACGCAACCAATTGACGCGGTACAGTCGGCGACCCATATTCATGACAGGAATAGAACCGCTGGAAGAAAGTGGGTCGACACCTCAGCCTGGCCACGCGGAGAGGCGATCGGCGGTGCGACGCGCAAATTATCTCTACATAGCGCAGCCGAAACGCTCAGAGTACAGCGATTAATTTGCCTCACACGCCAAGTATGAAGAAAATGAAGAAATCGCTCGTAGCATGGCCAACCCCTTACACGGCATTTGACTCTTTGATGCCATGGACGTCTAAACTGTGCAATAAAACCTTAATGTATGATTTAGTGGTCGGCTTTGACCATTTATCATCTTGTTACGGTACCCTAATGTATGAAGACCGCTGCGTCGGCATCGGCCCATCAACACTGCGCACGGCACCAAGCAGCACGAGGCGCAGCGTCAGCGGAACGTGCCCCGGTCATTTACATTTTTCGTCGCATTTTATTGTAGCTTGTAATTTCGTTATAATTGTTTCTAACATCGATCCGTTATCACGCATTGTAATTTTAATTTCTTTTATAATTAAATTTAGTCAAATAAAATTGCTTTTTTTTCGATCCTTCGACTGCAGAAAATAAAATTGGCGCAGTCGGTAGGATACTCGCGGGTCGGTTCGCGTTAATTAGGAGAAAATTTCCGAAATCGCTACCGCGCCCGAGTGGCTCTTAAGCCGCGCGCACACGGGTATCCGAACTCTACGGAAGCTGCAGTCACGAGGAGATCCAGACATTGATCAAGAAGAAGAAGCAATGCTGTAAGTCCTTGAATCTTTCAAGTCCTTACCTTCCTTTAATCCTTAAGCTATATAAAATACTATATGTACTTATACGTTATATAACTTCCTTTCCTTATAATTTTTCTAGTGCATGATATTTTATCATTCTCTGTATTTCGTTTTTCTTTTTATTGTGTGTGTTTAATTAGTCATCCAAAATTTTTCATCCACTAGAAGCGCGTAATAGTAGGTTAGTTAGGGATAGTAGGCGGAATACCAGGCTTTGTGTTATAGACGAGCATAGAGATTTAGAAGGTAAAATGGCAGAAGTTGATATTGACGTAATTGTTAAATCCTTACGGTTATTGCCTGACTTTGACGGTAACCCTCATGTGTTAACGAGATTTATTCACTTATGCGACCAGTTAGTACTTACTTATTTGAAACCTAATTCAGCTGCAAATGAACTTGCGAATTTAGCGCTCGTTAATGGCATACTAAATAAGATAACTGGCCCCGCCGCGAGATTTATAAACGCGAATGGCATCCCAGAAAACTGGGAAGGTATAAGAGCCGCTCTTATTAACAACTTTGCCGATCACAGAGATGAGACCGCTTTGTACAGTGATTTGTCGTTACAAACGCAAGGGTCTAGCACACCCCAGGAGTTTTACGAACGGTGCCAGAACTTGTTTAGTACGATCATGACGTACGTTTCACTTCACGAGACAGTACAAACTACTATAGAGGCTAAGCGTACTTTATATCAAAAATTAACCCTCCAATCATACTTACGAGGCCTGAAAGACCCCCTAGGATCCAGAATACGCTGTATGCGACCTGTTTCTATGGAAAAAGCCCTCGAGTTTGTGCAAGACGAGTTAAACACTATGTACTTGCAATCTCGTAACGTTAGCGAACACCCTAAGCATAATCCTAATTCACCAGCTACCAGTTATAATTTACCGCTTAACCACTTTAGTCAGAAACCTCCAAATTTTAACGTACCGGTTAGGCAGCCCGCTTTCAATATGCCAGGTCCTTCCCGTTTTCAGCCCATGCAACCTCCTGCCCAGGGTTGGAAACCTAATAATATGCAACCCCAGTTTAATCGTGGTATGACTCGTACCCAACAGATGTTCCGTGCACAGCCACCTAATTATAATGCTAATAGCAACGTATTTAGATTACCTAATAGGCCGCAGGGTGCACAGCCCCCGCAGCAGCATTCAGTTCCGCGTCCTATGAGTGGAGTAGCCCCTTTCGTGCCGAAGACGTTACCACCTTCCGGCCGGGATTGGCGAATTTACGGGAATCCACCCCCCAGTAACTATTTTAAAAGTCGCGAACTAAACATGAATGAGTATAATTGTGACTATGACTATTCTAATTATTATAACTACAACGACTATGAGAATGATTATAATTACGATTATTACTATCAGCCGGAACAGTATCCGAACGTTAGCTATTACGAAGAGGCCTATTCTTATCCAGAGAATCCCATAGTAGAGGAGGTCGATCAAAGTGGACCCTCTACTGAAAATTTTCAGAAACCGCCCCTATCAGAAAAGCCCACATAGAAGTAAATTTCCATATTCAGAGGCACTTAGGTTTTATTCAAATAGGTAGCCCTCCTTTAAAATTCCTGATTGATACTGGAGCTAACCAATCTTTCATTAGTCCAGATGCTGTCGAAAAATATTTTAGTCACATACCTTTAAACTATGAACCATTCGAAGTAACTAACGTGCATGGAGTTAGCAAAAATGATTTTTCTATTACCTTGCCATGTTTTCCTGAATTTAAAGAGCAAAATGACTTAACTTTATTCGTTTACAAATTTCACAGTTATTTCGACGGTCTTCTCGGATTTGACTTATTAGAAACATGGGGAGCTAAGATTGATCTTAAAAATAAATTATTAATTACCAGAAACGCTCAGATACCTATTGAGATGTACGATTCGCGTAACGTGAACCTCTATGAGGAAATCATTCCTGCTAACTCATCTAAACTCGTAAGATTGCCCATTAACACTTCAGATGGTGATGCTTTTATCCCTAATCAGACAATATATAACTGTTTAATTTCCGATTGTTTAACTGTTGTACAAAATAACCGTGGTTGGGTAGAAGTGACTAATAATTCATCGAATGACGTCATCTTTTCTATGGACCGTCCAGTTGAAACCGAAGTTTTTAATTTCGAGTTAAGTGATGGTATCGAAATCCCTCCTGAACGTATTGATGCTGTTTTATCTCGTTTACGTACCGATCATCTCAATCCCGAAGAACTTGTTAACTTACGAAATCTTTGTGCGCGTTATGCTGACGTGTTTTATCTAGAAGGTGAGCCGTTAGCTTTCACCAACAAGATTAAACACAGAATCCGTACTACCGATGAAATACCTGTTCATACCAAAAGCTATAGGTATCCATACGTTCACAGACAGGAGATAAGAGACCAGATCAATAAGATGCTGGAACAAAATATTATACGACCTTCAGATTCAGCCTGGAGTTCTCCCATCTGGATCGTACCAAAGAAATCTGACGCATCCGGTAAAGTTAAGTGGCGCATTGTAATAGATTTTAGAAAGGTCAATGATAAGACGCTTGACGACAAGTATCCGATTCCGAATATTACAGATGTTTTAGATAAACTCGGTAAATGTCAATATTTCAGCACTTTAGACCTTGCTAGCGGATTTTATCAGGTAGAAATGGACCCCAGTGACATTCATAAGACCGCTTTTAACGTTGAAAATGGTCATTATGAGTTTCTTCGAATGCCGATGGGTTTGAAGAACTCTCCATCAACTTTTCAAAGAGTGATGGACAATGTGCTGAAGGACCTTCAAAATCAAGTCTGTCTGGTCTATTTGGATGACATTATTGTCTTCAGCACATCCCTTCAGGAGCACATAGTCAATTTAGAAAAAGTTTTCCAAAAATTACGCGAATCCAACTTTAAAATTCAGATGGACAAATCCGAATTCTTAAAGTTGGAGACTAGCTTTCTGGGTCACGTTATTTGTAGAGAGGGTGTTAAGCCCAATCCTGATAAAATAGTCGCTATCGAAAAATATCCGTTACCTAAAACAACTACTGAAATCAAGCGCTTTCTCGGTCTTATCGGTTATTACAGGAAATTCATCCCTAATTTTGCACAAATAACAAAACCATTAACGCAGTGTCTTAAAAAGGGTTCTAAAATAACATTGGATAAAAAATATGTAGATTGCTTTGAACATTGCAAAACGCTTCTCACTAACGACCCCATCCTTCAATACCCGGATTTCACTAAGGAATTTTTACTAACCACAGACGCGTCCAATGTCGCCATAGGTGCTGTTCTTTCCCAAGGCATTATAGGTTCGGATAAGCCAATTGCATACGCCTCTCGAACTTTAAATTCTAGCGAACTAAACTACAGTACGATAGAAAAAGAACTTTTGGCTATCGTATGGGCCACTAAATACTTTAGGCCCTACTTGTTCGGTAGAAAATTTAAAATTATTACAGACCATAAGCCGCTCCAATGGATTATGAACCTTAAGGAACCGAACTCACGACTTACACGTTGGAGGCTTAAATTGAGTGAATACGATTTTTCAGTAGTTTACAAGCAGGGAAAGCACAACACTAACGCAGATGCACTTTCTAGAGTCGAATTAAATAACGAGGAACTAATGTCGATCGTTGCTAATCCATCTGAAACTGATCCATTAGACGAGTCTAGAACGTTAACTGCGAGAGACACTTCAGATAACTCTGAAACTGCCACAGTACATACAGATAACGAACATCCCATCTTAGAAGTACCAATTTCAGATGATCCATTAAATAAGTTCACAAAACAGATTATTTTTAACGTAGTAGGCGATATTAAAGGGCGACCAGTCGTTTCCAAACCATTCGAAACGCATACTCGAATTACAGTACAGATATCAGAGTCCACTTTAGAGGAAGATGTTATCAGTGCTATAAAAGAGTACGTTCATCCTAAAATTAAAACCGGTTTGCTTATTAACCCACCATTGGCTATGTATTCCATTATACCTATCATACAAAACACATTCAAAAGCTCCGCTATGCAATTAGTTTTGACTAAAAAGGAACTTGAAAACGTTAGACAGTACTTAAAACAGCAAGAAATTATTAACCAATATCACTCTGGGAAAACTAACCACCGTGGTATAAACGAAACCTATTTAGCTCTGTCTCACAAATACTACTGGCCGAAAATGCGCGAGCATATAACAAAATTCATCAACGATTGTACAGTCTGTGGACAGGCGAAATATGATCGTAACCCTGTCAAACCACAGTTCAGAGTAGTTTCGTCAGCCGGTAAACCTTTTGAACTCTTACATCTTGACTTGCTAACAATTCAAAGTGAAAAGTTCTTAACCATCGTAGACGCATTTTCTAAGTATGCTCAAGCGTACTATTTGAGAGACGGAACTGCGGTTAGCGTACTTCATGCTTTGCTCAGCTTTTGCACCCATCATGGTATGCCAATGACGATAGTGACAGATAATGGACCGGAGTTTACTAACCAATTAATAGCAGAATTTGTTAAACTACATAGAATACAGCATCATAGGGTAGCCCCTCACGCACCTAACGAAAATGGTATAGTAGAAAAATTTCACTCAACTATTTTAGAGCACCTTAGGATCCTAAAGATTAGTCACAAAAATGATTCTGTGATTAATCTCATGCCTTATGCAATTTTAGCTTACAATAGTAGTATTCATAGTTTTACTAAGTGTCGGCCCATTGAAGTTATAACAGGTCATTATGACCCACGAGATGCCTTTGATTTAGACCTTAGCGCTCACTTATTACAACAGTATATGACTAATCATAAAGATAAAATGACAAGTGCATACAGATTCATTCAGGAACTTAGTACAGATAGACGTAAGGAAATTATGGAAAATGTTAATAAAACTAGGGAACAGGAAATAGAATACTCTCCTGAACAACGGATATTTGTTAGGAATCCCACAGCATCCAGGCAGAAGCTAGCTCCGCGATTCATGCAGGACACAGTTATGGCCGATCTCCCTATACATGTGTACACAAAGAAAAGGCGCGGCCCTGTAGCTAAGAATAGACTTAAAAGAATACCTAAAAGCTCAAACTTGTTACAGAACGATCCTGGTACTTCATCTGATCCTGCATCCGGCGTTATCCCAGGAGATAAGACTTGAGAGTCTTGACAATGGTCCTGGAGTATTACCATTTAAATTAGGTCCTAGTAGAATCCTGTCGCACTATCATTCCTTTTTACAGCATATTAACTTACATATTTTACAAGACCAAATTAACTCTATAACTTATCAGCTAAATAACAGTACCTTAGAACTAAATAATAAAACTAATGACTTATTTAAACCTCATATTAACTACTTATATACTAAACTTAATACTATAAATGAACAGTTGCAAACCTTTGAAGTGAAACGTACCAAAAGAGGACTCATTGATGGCCTCGGTTCTGTAGTAAAAAGCATAACTGGAAATCTCGATTACACAGACGCATTACATTATAACCAAGCTATAAGAAACATTCAGAATAACGAAGATAAATTATTAGCAGAATTTAATTTTCATGTTAGTTTGACTAAAAACTTAACTACGCAGTATAGTAATATTATAACCACTATTGTAGAAAATCAGAAACATATGCAACTCTTAATAAATAAAATTATAGAGAGCGATGCTACTCGAGATAACGATCTCATAAAGTACGCTCATCTTGCTCAGATATTTCTCATACTTAGTGATAACGTAGATTCTGTATCACAGGAACTGGCTAGGTTACAGAATATTCTAGCATTTACTAGAATATCTACTATGCACCATTCCTTTCTTAGTATGAACGAAATCCATGACATAATCCGTAGATTAAACCAGGTTTACGGTAATGATAAAATTTTGGACATAGATTTAAGAGAATATTATGATATAATTAGGTTAGGATCCTATTACGTAGGAAACGAGATAGTTATAGTTTATAAATTCCCTATATATATTCCCGAAGTATATGATTTATATAAATTAGCCATTGTACCCAATCGACTCCATGAAATCCTGATTCCTCCTTCACCATTCCTAGCAATCCATGAGAAAGATTTCAAGCACATAGAGACAGAATGTCCGAAGACCAGTAAGTGGTTTCTATGCGAAGAGGAAAGGAGCCTGCGGCGCCAGTCATCTCAAGACTGCATTCATCAGCTCATCATCACGCAACGTCGTAGCCCTATCTGCAACCCTATTGTTATCTCTCTGGACCAGCCAGCTTATGAAGAACTTGATGACCGACATTATACCATTAGTTTCCCGACTCCCACCAGGATTCATCTCTCATGCGGTCAAGATCTATATGAAGAGTACCAAGGCAGTCATCTCGCTATCATCCCGCACAAATGTTTTATAGAGACGCCCCAGCTAACTATAACTAATACGAAAGATCGACTGAAGGGACACGTCTTGAAGATCATGGATCTACCACGAGAGGAAAACCACACAGCATCTTCAATCCCCGCGCTCAAACTCAGCTCAATCAACCTACAGCATCTACATGCAACTAATTTGAAGATATCACAGCATCCCGATCTGCACTTTGAGAAAAATGAAGATCACATCTTATATCATACTACTATTCCCTTATATGTAGTACTGATAAGCGCAATCATCTTAATTACTATCGTCGCTGGCCGCAGATATTTAAGAAGAGCTGTCCCGAACACCGTTCCTGATGCTGGAGATGAACCAGAGCAAATCTACACCGTTCCAGAAGCGAAATCAAGGATAAGGCATCCCCCACCTCAATTTACTACGAAAATCTTCGGTGGAGGCTGTTCTACGGGGGGAGGTGTTACGGTACCCTAATGTATGAAGACCGCTGCGTCGGCATCGGCCCATCAACACTGCGCACGGCACCAAGCAGCACGAGGCGCAGCGTCAGCGGAACGTGCCCCGGTCATTTACATTTTTCGTCGCATTTTATTGTAGCTTGTAATTTCGTTATAATTGTTTCTAACATCGATCCGTTATCACGCATTGTAATTTTAATTTCTTTTATAATTAAATTTAGTCAAATAAAATTGCTTTTTTTTCGATCCTTCGACTGCAGAAAATAAAATTATCTTTCATCTTGTTTGTTGACGATTATGCTGAAAGGTTTGCTTGATCGTTAGGAAATCAATGATGTCGGTAAGTAGGTAATACAATACGACTACCTATGATTCTTCTAGATGGAGGATTTGATGATGATGTCATTATTTTCAGTGTTATTTCGATAAGTATAGGTAAGAAGGTATAAGTTATAAATAGTGTCAACCAGAACTTGCGGCAACCTAAGAGCAGCCCTGATCGATATTATCATTAATTTTGTCTATGTAAGTATAAATTATTTTTTTTCTACTTTACAAGTAAAGCTGTGATGTATCTATCATAAAGGGATAAGGAAAGAATAAGGAAGGAATAAGGAATAATAGACTTATTGAACCTCTATATGTCTATCTTTTAACTTTAATAACCATTCAAAGAGGTTTAAATAGGTAACTTGTTTGCGGTGCGCGTGCGCAATGACAAATAGCATAATTTAACGATTTCCGAAGAGAAGGCGAGCATTGTGCGATGATTTACGACTGTGACCGACGGCCGAACGGTAATGTATGTTTACGTATTCTTGAGAAACGGAATGATGTCACAGTTATAAATTTTATGTTGTTAAGTGGGCTGTTTTCAGAATATTATGTAGGTAGGTACTATACCGTTTATTCATGAATAGAATTTACATTTGCACTTTGGTAATTCATGTCTCTACTTCAAATATCGAAAAACATTATAAAGATGAATACGTAGTTTTTTAATAAATAACATTACGATTTTCTTTACTAAAGAATACAATCTTCGACAAGTTTTCGTCGAGCTTTATTTATGGAGAGAAATGGATTACCAACTCACCGAAAAACATGAATTGACTAGTAAGATCGTGTATGAAATCTTTTCTTTTAATTTACCATCATCAATAAATAAACCAAAATGAAATGAAATTATATCCTTCTGCATTGCTTTCATCAAGATAACAAATATGACGTGAAAAATGAGCACGGAACGCATCCAGAAAGAAACCGACAATCAGAAAAACAAACATATGCAATTTAAAGATGCCATCGAAATCAATTTCGGATCGATGCCGAGATAAATCAATGAGAGGCTGGTAAGTTGTAATTTCCGTGGCAGCGGTCGACGGCAACACTTAAAATCGATTATGCGCGTGCGCAGATAGCGGACTTTCACGGTCTGTTACATATTAACCCTTTTAAATGTCAAAGTTAAATCTGTATTTTTTAGAAATGAAACACTTTTTACGGTTTACAGCGCGTATATTATTATTTCCGGTGTATTATATAAGTATATTAATAATATACGCGCTGTAATCCGTAAAAAGTGTTTTATTTCTAATGAACTGTACGCGCGGAAGTCTTAGAAGTGTTTCTGTATTTTTTCATAATCTTTTCTAAATTGTATAGGTATAAACTAATCATCTATCAACACAATGATTCTGAAATAAATTTACTATTTTAAATTTTCAATCAATTTCTTATCCCTACCTATTGACAGTTTTTAACAAAATGTTACAATGGATTCTAAAACTGTGGTTTTGAGAGAGGTAAAAACTACATAGCAATTTCCAAAAAAAATGATATGGTTCAAATGCTAATGAAAATTATTATTTATTTATTATATTGTAATAAAGTAAGCAGTTTATATTTTCTATTGCATGCCGTGGCAACCTTTGATTAAGGTGACACTATTGCTAGTCTAAGTGTATTTTAGATCATGTATTTAGTGCTTGCCTTGTTGGTTTTCCTTAAATAAATGAAAAAAAAAATACTTTTAATACATAAATTATTAATTAATATGTTGAAATGCAAGAAAGGAAGGACAAAGGGTGTCACAAAGGACATCTAAGTAAAACTTTAAGTCGTAGCCTCATAACCACCCAATTCTATATTAAGTTTAGTTGAAGTTACTTCATGATAATTTGAGTTTGATATTTAATTTTCAAACGTTTCAGCTTTTCAGAGTCCGTGATTTCAGATCTATAAAGTGAACAATTCGTGGATGTTGGAAACAAACCACCGGCGCGCGCGCAGGATGTTCTAAGTGGAATGTAGTGTTCACGCGCGGCGTTGCTCGTCGCGATATACGCCCAGCGTTGTTCGCCATCGGCTGATGTAGCGAAATGCCTACTTTGTGGTTAAGCTTGTTTACGGTTACAGATAAAATGGCAAAGTTAAAATATTACGTACTTATTTCCATTGCCATATACGGCATCGATAAATTAATTGTTTGCCTTCAACAATATACTGGACAGGATAGTCACACTGACTGGATACAAAATTGGATTTA
Organism: Catoptria pinella; assembly: GCA_963556745.1. Classification (NCBI taxonomy): domain Eukaryota; kingdom Metazoa; phylum Arthropoda; class Insecta; order Lepidoptera; family Crambidae; genus Catoptria; species Catoptria pinella. The sequence continues at coordinate 1,548,057 of OY750762.1, forward strand.
TATAATACTAAATAATATACTAGAAAAAATACGACTCACACCAGATCATGTTCTCGGACGGGAATCGAACCCGCGACCTTTGGATATCCGGTCCAATGCTCGGACCGCTGAGCTACCGAGTCACTAGTGGGGACGTCGAGTTTCTGTTAGTATATCAACTCTTACGCTGCAAGCCAGCGCCATCTCACCAATGTACAATTACCTCGACATCAATTGAATACCTTTCCAGATATTTTCAAACTGTTGATTTAGATGAGAAAGCTATATAATTTTAAAATTTTGAGATTTTAGCATTCACGATGCTATTTTTATACAAGGTGTTACAAAAATACCCCTAATGCCGAATATGGTATATAGGGACCATCAAACTGAACAACTTTTACTATGGGACCTATCGGTCTAGTTTTGGAGGAGGAAACAGGGGACTACCAAACGTTAATTTTGTCAACTTTCTATAGGAATTTTTCAATTCTCTCGACCGTGGTGTTTCCTCTTAAAGTACATGGTTCTAATGGGATCATCAGTTAAGGTATCTAGGTAACGTCGGTAGCTTCACAGAAACTCTGACCCGATATAGTCGCGTTTAATCGCAGGTAAAAAGTGGATGAACGGCCGGCGGTGCTGTTAGATTTAAAGAATCCGCCGGCTGCTGTTTAGGGATGGGAAAAACGGTCGCAGCGGTACACGAAGACCTAGATCGAGATCCGAGAACGCTTCTTGTTATGCAATTGACTGCATAAAAAGTATCAAATCTACCTAATGGTTGATTCTTTTAAAAGTATGTTAAACCCTTTTTTTGTTAATCCCTTTTTTTGGATTTGAAAACAATTATGATAATTGAATTGAACGGTTAAATTGAACTGGTCCGAGAGTTTTAGACAAGACTTGGAAATAATTTGCAGATTTTCTTATTGTTTAATCTATCAACAACTTCTCTAACATAATATAAATTTAACATTTTTTAAATGGAAGCAACCTGAATTCGCAAAAAAAGCTATTGTTGAGTATAGGGAGAGCGAATTTAATCGCGAGCGAAACGTCTCTGCGTCAGCTTGGGAAAAAATGGTTTCGTATGTCTGTCCGTCTGGTCTCCCAACCGATTCTCGTAAACTTTTGTGAGCAGGTTCGATTTATATTTCTTTTTGCCGAGACAGCTTCTCGAAATTTTGCATAATAAAAAAAAAGATTGGACTAAGATTGCATAATATACGCGCTGTAATCCGTAAAAAGTGTTTTATTTCTAATGAACTGTACGCGCGAAAGTCTTAGAAGTGTATAAGATTGGACTATTTCACACTAGCCCCAAACTAAGCATAGCTCGTAATATGGGTGCTTTTAAATATACCTGCTTATTATACGTAACGTCACAGAAACTAAAATTCATCAAAATGGCGGAGATACGTTAAAGCGAGGTACATACAGCTCACAGAGCCGCATAAGTAGGTACTCAACTTCAGGTTTTGTGTAAACAAAACACGTCGTTTGCAGCATTATAAAAACGTTTGCATAAAAGTGACAGAGGGCGGCATATACTCGTATGTGTCCGTTATGGGTCGGGTCAAGCGCACAAGCACGAGTGTCCGTGTCCACGTTAGTCGACATGGTCTACGACTTTTAGAATTCGATTGTCACGTATCTACGTGACACGTGTTTATTTTGGAAAATAAAGACGTATGGACGGAACGGAAAGAAAATTCAGCTTCGCGTAATCATACATTAAGTACACAGGCACCTCAAACACATGTTGACCTTGAGATCGCCTTAATGACCTACGTAATAAAAGCTGTTTTCGCAGTTTAACCTGACGTGCTGCCGTGTGTACATTTATTTTATTCTCCCTAATTTAGGTACGATTCCTAACAAATTTTGAATATTCTTTCGAGATAAACCTTGCAATGATGTTGGTGTGGGTATCGTGAAGATATTTAATGAAATTTTCCTTTCTATCGATTCCGGGATTAGCGAGCAGCTTCTACCCGTGTCAATAAAAGCTTCTTGACACAGTAAATAATTAATAAATATTATTTTATATAAAGTTACTTATAAGGAATGAAGCAGTACCATTTGAAAATACTAGTAGTTTGAAACCAATTGCAGAATTACGACGAAAGTTCGATCGTTCGTTTTCGTTAATGACGTGAATTCCAAACAACGACAACGACAATCTACAACCATATTTCGTAAGAGATACTAAAGTCAATATTTACACTTGCGCTGAAAATATGCATAAACCAATAATAAATAAACCAACAGCAATATCCGCTTCAAAAATAACACCTCTTATTGCAATCTAACAGCCACACAAGTCCGCTTTTTGCCCCCCTCTAACAGTGCCCGTTAACCGTCAATGGGGGTTACTAGGAATCGCTTCAAAAGGGTATCGTCTGCTCGCCACCGTTTTTCGGAGCTAACTGTACCGCCGTGTAAGGACTGCCGTTACTCACCAACAAATGAGTAACGTTTCCACTTTCTTTCATTCTAGTAATTAGCCATGTAACAAAGAAACTGTTTTTACATATTGTCAAAAAAATAATTAGTTACTTACTTCACATAAGATTATGTATAAAATGCAGTACTTACGCAAACAACAATAATAAATTATTTATGCGAAATTGTACAGATTTCGTATAAAAATAATGTAAACGTTAAAACCTACCCCTATCTTACCAAAAATTGACAAATACTCAAGAAACTTTAATTAGCAGAAAAAAATGTTTTCTTTCCAATTAATAGATGGACTATATTTAAAAGCACTTCTTATAACACTTATTTGTACGACTATACTAACAACTTCATTTAATTAAATTAAATTTTCCAATCATAACACAAATTGTTCATGCACGGTGTCCATTACCGATTTGATGCGACCGGCGATAGTGTCGCCCCGCAATAAGTTATCGATAGTCATCTGCATTAGTTAGCGGAGATAGCCATCGCATCGCTATAAGTTAGAACGGCCCGAACCAAACCCCATTACAATATACCATACAAAGAGTTCCTGCTCTATTGAATAAACGATGATAGGTTTTTGGAAAGTGTTAGAGCGCTTTCACATATGGGCGTTTTAGTCGCGGCATAAGCGCGGCGTAAGCGGTTCCTCTGTCATCATTGTCGAATTAAGAAAATTCTATTTCTGTTACATTATCTGCCAACGAAGTTAAAACAGGTCCTTAGAGTTCATAAGTTGTAGTTAAGTAAGAATGTTTTATAAAGGAAGAAAAGTCAGATAAATTAAATTCCCAGAAAACACCGAAAAAATCAAGAAGACAATGGGCCAATAAATCATAAAAATGTAATCAATTTCACCACTTCTCCTTTGATTGAATAAAGTAAAAAATCCACCTACGTGAAGGCGTATCTATTTTAATATCGCCATAATGGTGCCTCGACTCCGCCCCTTTTCGATAGCGTGCGAATTATGCGCGCTGCGTGACCGGCGCGTGCGCACATTGTGCATTGTCCGGTGCGCGACTATTACATGGAGCCTGGCTTTTGTGGGAGGGTGGCGCATCTATCGTTGGAAGGATGCGGATTTGTCTTTTTTATTTGGGCAAATTATAGGAGAAATATATTTAAGTTAGGGCATTTAAAATAAGTTGTAATACTTTATGAAATTATGTATACTTGCCACTTGGTAACTTGGATAAATTTTGAGGATGATTATACAAAATGTTGGAGGAGTTCGGTGGCAATGGCATAGTGCTTTAGCGCCTGGCCTGCGATTGCGAAGGTTAGGCAACCGTCGCTCGGTCATAGGATGGGTGACCAAAAATGTATTAACATGAGTTTCTCCGTGCTCCGGAAGGCACGTTAAGCCGTTGGTCCCAACTGTATTAGCAGTAGTTAACACCCACCAATCCGCGCATTGGGCCTGCGTGGAGGGTCATGGCCCATCCTTCTTTTCCACCCATAAGGCAGGCCTGTGCCCCAGCAGTGTAGACATTAAAATAGTCGACGTTGACGATACAAAATGTTTTTCTTGATCGTGGTCTCTATAAATAAATTGGAGTTAGTTGAAATAAGTAACAGGCCTAATATGCAAATTTTTGGTCAATTTTTTATTTTTTAACTATCTGCTGTGTGATCTTTGTAACCTATTACTAACAAGAGTATGTAAATATTTAAATTACCTCTAATTATAAAACCAACGTAGAACCAAATAATTGAAGAAATCGTGCAAGACCTCAAAATCGCAAATATCAATGCATTATCTCCTGCCAAACAGCATTCGTAAACTCAAAATTACAGAAATATCAACGCATTATCTCCTTCCAAAACAGCATTTGTAAAACTAATACACGACGAGCCAGCAGCTCTCCCATGCAATCTTGCCTGAATGGTGGTGGATGGCTTCATCCCGTAACACCATGTACGGCATCTAGCATGGCAATTTGGTCAATTCACCGGAAGGTATACCAATACTAGACACAGGTCTTTGTAGCTACCTAAAATCTTTCTTATTTTCATAGAAAGATTTTCAGATATACAATATCTACATTGCTTTGTGGTTTGGAGGTTTTGAATTAAGCCTAATTTTCTAGGTCTTAAAAAATCTAGTCCTTAGACTATTTTTTTATGAGGATGCGATCAAAATTAAAATACACTGGTGATCAAACTTAGTACCACACTTTTAAAATACACAAAAAATATTTTCGAAATAAAAAGGACTAAAAATATCCTTCTTGAAAAAATAAACCTATTTTTATTTCAAACCCCTAACTTCTATTTTTAGAGAGTTTAGTGTAAATAACTGTTCATATTTGGTATATTTTTTTATTCTGAGAATAATTCATTCGTTTTCTCAGCATTCCCTTTACTAGCATGTTTATTCCTGTCCTGGACAATTGGGTATTATTGGCATACGGCGCCATTTTGAATTATGGCAAATCCAACACTTAGCTGAGTGTGACGAGCTAAGAATATGCTTATCTGATTTATGGCACTGAATCATGTCTTCTATAAATAACTAACATTCCTAGTTAGGAACGAATAAAATAAGTAAAACAATACTATGGAAAAGATTTTCGGAGTTAAAATATCTTCGTTTTTTTTAAATTAAGAACCGAATGAAGTCTACCATATAAGATTTTAAATCACTGTTTAATTTAGACACTGTTTAAATGTGATGCCGTCTCTCTCAAACAATATTGTAAAAAAATTGACAGCATCACATTTAAACAGTGTTTAAGTTAAACACTTGTTGAACAGTATTTTAAAATCTTTTGTGGTAAGGCCAATGAAGTTCAGCGTCTGTGAAATTCTATCATCCCAGTTTTTATCCCTCATTGCTCTGTTACAAAGATATACATATTTTCATATGTTTCCATAATACTCACAAAACATAATCATCATTAAATTATACTATGACAATAGTAAAATTAAAAAACAACAATGAGATCAGATACACGCAAAAATAATATGATAATAATATATTTGACAACGTCACATACATTGCTCCGATTCCAAAGTAAGTAGCTAAAGCACTTGTGTTATGGAAATCAGAGACAACGGTGGTATCACAAACACCCAGACCTGAGCTAATATAGAAAAGTTCATTTTCTAAATTGACCCAACCGGGGATCGAACCCGGGACCTCAGAGATGGCGACACCTTGAAAACCGGTGTACAAAGCCACTCGACCACGGAGGTCGTCTTAAAAAAAGAGAATAATTATTTAATATTACATTTGCCATAGGAAATGTATATGCATTGATGTTGTTTGTTTGCAACGTTCGCCTCAAGCTTGCTAGCCCAGGAAATGCGCATGCGCAGGGCCGCGGGCCCAAGGCGTTGGCCCCTGATATATTATTCACAATCTGCAGGATATGTGCTATTCAATAACGCCTTCAAGATAACAACACATATTTGTTATTACACAATCAGAACATTTGAAAGTTCAAATGCGTCATAATGATTATGAGTCAAAGTGAAACTTTTTGAAGCACTGAGTCATCTTATACAAGGTGTTACAAAAATACCCCTAATGCCGAATATGGTATATAGGGACCATCAAACTGAACAACTTTTACTATGAAGCCAACTCTGAAATCACGAAAAAAAACCAGCTGTTTCACACATTTTGATATTTTCGTAATTAATTTTTGTATGAAACAGCTGATTTTTTTTTCGCGATTTCAAAGTTGGTCCCATATTAAAAGTTGTTCAGTTTGATGGTCCCTATCTACCATATTCGGCATTAGGGGTATTTTTGTAACACCTTGTATAAGGTGATCAAAGAGTGCCCTCCAAAAAATTTTTCCAAAAAATGTACAGAATTGGAGCTGTTACAGTTGTATAATAGTATAATAAAATGAGCAAAGAAACGGATTTAAAAGGTTTTTAAACAAGACAGTTTAGAACATATTAATTTGTAAATAAGTAAGTAGCTAAACCAAGAAGATCCTACGATCCTAGTAGTATTACTAAGTTACAACTTAAAACAATTTCTCTATAAACTTTTTTCACATTTTGCGCTATAAAAACTGATTACAAGATATAAATCTTCAAATTACTCTCTGTGCCAGCAGAACCGTGACGAATTCACAAAAAAGGTTATAGTTTACTAATAAATAGCCTTTAATGAACTATCCACAGAAGGAAAAAAAATCATTTAAGCCATTAGGGTACTGTGTGTAGAGATTGTAGTTATGGCATAACAATCTTTACATACTTAGCAATCGTTTCTAAGAAAAGAAATACCCTTGCCTATGTTACACTTGTGGGATGTAGGCTGAACACGTCTCTACATAGTGTGTCACTACGTCACTACGATCAATGAGATTCATAATTTAAGCACTATAACTTGCATCTTAAAGATTTTTTTACAACACATAAGTTGTATTGTATTGAATAGAGTCGTTTTTAAACTACTTTAGAAGGCAGATATTATTTGGTACAGAACCTCCTCCTTTAAGCTTCACAATAGTTTTTTCATCCGAAATTCGTCGGCTCGTGCGTGACCAATCCAGAACATTCTTTCAACGATAATGGAAACTTAAGTGCCAGAATATTAATGGATTTAGGATTTTACGCCCGTCTTAGACTGTGTGGCAGCCGTGTTATTAAATTTTCTTACTTTAGTTTATTTCATAATCGTTTTAAAAGCAACTTTAAGTAGCGTGTATTCTTAATAGAATCGTAATGGTTTTGATACTTACACATTAAAAGTTAAAATGTTTTCGTGATTGCTGCATAATGAAATAGTGCAGTGGCGTTATAAAAAAAATAATTCATAACAGCAGGTTGGGACTGCCTAGTGAGTATTACAATACTTGTGACAGACATCCCCGCTCTATCGTAACACTTACATACTATATGAACAAACTAATTTAGTTAAGTTATATGTATAATTATTAACTTTTTTTTTTATGTACTGTCCCCCTTTGTACTGTTTGCGTTCACTAATGTGTATAAGAAAGAGGACAACACCACTATCTCACCAAATGGCATTTAAACAAAATTAAGTGTGCAAGTCGCCCACAATTCCACCACCGGAGAATTCGCAAAACAATAAGCAAAATAACTTTTTGGCGGGTTGTAACTCCCAAAAAACGGGCCGCAGTAGCACGCCGAAAATTTGCCGCGAACACAAAAAAATGTTCGCGAGACAATGAGTGGCACGCCGCATTCGGCAACGCTGTCGCCAATCTCCGCCATATTCGGCTGCAGACGAGAACATACGCCGCTGACAAATCGCCGGGTAATTTGTTAGCTTTTAGCGGTGCCCTCCGAAATTCGCCAGTAATTAATTGCAGCAGATAACATTACAAGAGCCAGACGAAAAAACAAATTGCACGAGATTCCGCGTCGGCAATTTTTCAGCAGTTACGATTGCATTTATGGATGTATGCTTTATGCGAATGCCATATTCGCGTCCTTTAACAAGCAATTAGTTACACACAGGTTATTATATGAAGGTATCTGACAGTCGACGATTGATTGCCGTTTCATGGCTATATTTTTTTGGGCTGTATGAAACTTAAAAGCGCGTAGTCTGCACACTAGCGCCGCCATTGGAAAAAAAATCATAGTGCTTAAATAAAGACGAAATTGTGAATTATCTCTCTGTATTGCACTGCGTAGAAGCTTTGTGGTTCTTTTTATAGCTTAAACAATATTTTCTAGCCCGTCGTTTAGTTAAATGGAGTTTTATTGTTAAAAGTGGCCACTTATCGCAAAAAATCTACGGAGATTACGGAAATTCTACGGAGTGCTATACAGAGAGATAATTCACAATTTCGTCTTTCTTTAAGCACTATGATTTTTTTTATAATGGCGCTAGTGTGCAGACTATGCAGCCTTAAGTGCTGCAGGGATTATTAATTTTAAATTAAACTGTGAAAGTGTAAAAACGAAAATAGGTTTAGAGTTTTAACACAATGTACGGTAAGATAAAAATGTATAGTTTTTGCAGTTTGCAGAACATTGTAATACTGTGGTTTCGCCACGGAGTGTAAAAAATACATACATTACAAAGACGCATACAGAAAAGGCCAGGATATCGTCGCATCAATCAGTCCATCTATTACCATATACAGAAACTGCACATTGTTCACAGACTAAACATTGCGCAGAAGGAAATTTCTTAAAGCATTCAAAAAATAAATTACTTACCAATAAATAATTATCAATAAATAACAAAAGAACATGCTTATATTTAAAAAGACAAAACAAGTTCAATGTTCAAAACTTGAATGTTTTGTTTTTACCCACGACGGACGGTACGAAACGGAGGCGGTATATGCGTTTGGGGTTAGAGGTTGTGTGTTTTACAAGGATCAATTCAGCTCATCAGGTAATACCAATTTATGGTCAACACTCAACAATTTTCACTAACTCTTTCCTTTTCCAAAATGCTTCTTATATTTTCTGAAAGTAGTTCTTTGTGCTTATATAAAGCAATGTCGTTTCTGCAGGATATGTACTCTGTAGGTAGTCTAAACAGTGTGTACGCGCACTACGCGCCGAGTGACGAGCCGTCGCGATATCTCGCGATTTATCGCAGGAAATTTATTTGCAATTATAATGTCTCTTCGTACCACAACCTGAATGAGGATGCGCTAGAAATAGTTAAGTTTGCTTTAACAACTAGTGTCTCATAGATTTCACTAATTAAGAATAATAATTTCGTCACCACCAGATATGTGTCTAACTAATGTAAATTGTGCCTACTTCGTAAAAACATGCCAAAATTATATTATACTTTACTAATAGAAAAAAATCCAAAGCTCTTACCACTGACCTATCGAGTCATTTAGTGGTAAGAGCATTGGATCGGACCTCCGAAGGTCGCGGGTTCGATTCTCGTCCGAGAATATGATCTGGTGCGAGTTGAATTTTTTTCTAGTAATAGAATAAGTAATAGAATAGAGTAAGATATTTAACATTTTTCCCGCCAATTATGAGGAGCTTTGAACAAACATAATCAAAGAAGTTAAGGGAATAACGCTCTTAACCACAGCACGAGTAATTTGTTATAAATAATTCCAGCAAAAAGCGCGCCGGGAGCTGAGCTACGCGCAATTATAAATCAATAAGTACGATATATTTAGAATGAAACATACAGGGGGATTCTCATTAAAAATAAATTAGTAAAAGTCTGTATTTTGGATTCTGATCTGTAGGTATGTTATCATATCATCAATCTCATTTAAAGGAAACAAATAAATAAATAAATAGTAAATTTCACCGATACTACGTGAAATCATTATAATTTAATTATATTTTTCAAACAAAACACTTATATAAGTTAGCGTCTTTTATTGCTCTTTTACAATCAATAAAAAAAGACAAATATCAAAATTGTCAAAATACTATAAAAAACATAAATATATTCTAAAAAGGTGTCATTCGGCCACAGTTAATTAATTTACTATTTACTTTTTAATTAAATATTTAAATTAATTCACTATTTATTTATTTATCTTAAATGAGATAGCTGAAAAACACCAGTTTTTATTTTGAAAGTCAAATAAGGTTCAAAGAGCTTTATAATTCGTTTTCCGTAATCATTCTTCTACAGATTCCTTATTAATCAATTAATGTTATTGTCAATTAATCATCCAGAAATGAAAGACTGCAATCCCCTTCGCTTGTGAAAATATTGCAAAGGAACTCAATAAAGAATATTCATAACACATCCAATAAAACTTTACTACGATTCTTTTTCAAACGATACATCTAAAAACTCTCCCAAATAAAATTTCCAGATCCTAGCCATTTAATGAACAGCCTGTAGACAATTATGGATGAGTCGTGGCGTCCAGAACAAAATGCCTAAACAAATTGCACTCGGCTCCTGGGAGCGACTGGTTTTTGCACCAATTCGGCATTCCGAAATAAAAATTCCGACTCCTTATGGGGAAAGCAAAAACAATATCATCTCGTTTGATGCGCTTCTGAGAACGCGTTTGGTCAGCGATTGTAGAAAAACAGGCAGGGGGGAACTGCACGAAGGCAAGGGTTCTAACTACTGAAACCAGGGGTCCAATCGCGCTAATTTTTAACCGCCTCTGTGGTCTAGTGGTTCGCCCACCCGTGTAAGACGCTGGGGTCCCAGGTTCGATTCCCAGGAGGGGGCACATTTGTACTCGGTTTGGTTGGTGGTAGGGCTTATTTCAAGTCCGCCTGGCTAGCTACCACCATCTTGTCTAAATCTGTCGTCATAACAACAGTTTAAAAATTGTTATGTTCCGGCAGTTAGAGGTAAGATAGCCAGTTCCTCAGTGGTGAGGATTCCGGGTGTAGTGCGCTTCCACCTTCGGCCTTATCGTCACTTATCATCAGGTGAGGTGAAGGCAAAGCGCTTAAAAACATTAAAAAAAAATTTAACGCTAAAACTAAAACTAAATAGTTTCAGTTTCGTTTATAGAAAAATACTCGCTATAGCTTTGTTAAAATTGTTGAAACCTAAGGTATGCCTAGGGAGCCTAGAATATCAATCTTGGACAATTTGAACCAAAGATTTTTAAATTTTGAGATTTTAGCATTCAGAGCATTGGACCGGATAACCAAAGGTCGCGGGTTCGATTACCGTCCGAGAACATGATCTGGTGCGAGTTGTATTTTTTCTAGTTTATTATTTGATATTATATAAAAATAGCATTATATAAAAATATATACAAAAATTTTTAGGTAAATATTTCACCTAAATGACAGCGTTTTTGTTTTTTCGTTCAGAATTAGCGCGATTGGGCCCGGAATCAAATCTTTGGGATAAATTAAAAAAAAACCTCGGTGTTTTTCAGTCATCTTAAGATTTTTTTCTTGGAAAATATTGTATTAGATCAGTTTTAATTAAAAAAAATAAAAATATATATTTCTGTTTCTACAAAGAAAGTATTAAATGATGGTAATTAAATAACCATCAATGTTTTTTTTCGGTTGACCAAATGAAAACATGTAAATTGCAAAGTTACCATAAAAGGAAAAACTTTAATAAAGTAAACAAAATATTATTTATTAGCGTTATTAATATAAAAGACAGACCCCTAAATTATAAAGGCGACTCCACACGACATCGCGGGCATGAGCGATGGCCTGTTCGCCATGAAATTGCCTATTAGCCATTTTCGGAGTCTGACATATTGATACGACGGGATAAGCCCATATTGAGGCATGTTTTTCATCGCGTATGACAAATTTTAGTCACACTTTCTATATTTTATGGACGGGTTGAAAAATGCGGGAAGATTTCACTTAAAGCCTGCCATTCCAGCAGCCACGCGAATAGTATGATATTATGTATGTGTACATCTTGGAAAAATCCTGTTACATTTCATAAAACTTCGAAATTATTCTTAAAAACTGCTTTAAATTCAAACATCTAAGTTCTAACAATGATTTATGATTCATCGACGCTATGTAGATAGGTTACAGAAAAAAATAATGTGGCAATCTGCTTAAAATTAAATTAGAAGGCTCGTCGTACACGATATTTCCGCCATCGCCAGTTACCCAACTCCGGGCAGTGCTCGAGACATTTGTGATTTATTGGACAATTAATTATTTTATTGTACGCTGAACGTGAATCATTGGAACGGTATTACATCGGAAATGATAACAACTAAATATCACTTCAAATTTAATTGAGTTTGACTTGAGACTGTTAAGCATTCAAGATTTATTCAACAATTCTAAGTTATTTATTACGTATCCTAAGAATGATAACTTAAATAAATATTTGACAACATCACATACATTGCTCCGATTCCAAAGTAAGTAGCTAAAGCACTTGTGTTATGGAAATCAGAGACAACGGTGGTATCACAAACACCCAGTCCTGAGCCAATATAGAAAAGTTCGTTTTCTAAATTTACCCAACCGGGGATCGAACCCGGGACCTCAGAGATGGCAACACCTTAAAAACCGGTGTACAAAGCCACTCGACCACGGAGGTCGTCAAAAATTGCGGCAGAATTTTATGAATTTTATAGAAGCTTTATATAGCCTGCCTGCCCCCCTAGCATGACCACCAAAGCACGATATGATATAGCGATTTATCATGTTTAACTGTCAAGATACAATGGATTTTGACAGTTGAGTGTCGATAAAACGCTTTCTCACGCGATATATATCATGTTTCGGTGGTCAGGCTAGGGGGGGGCTGGTGCGTAAAGACCGCTTTCGCAGCCGACAACTACCGTTGTTGTGAAATAAAACACAAGAAAAATCTAATAAAAGAAAAAATAACCTTACATGGTGTCACATAGTCGCTGATGACCCGGCCAACGCAATAAAGATACGACTATCTTTGCGCAAATCGTAAAGTCGTCCCGGTGACCCAATAGCGCCCCAACCCCATCAGCCTTGGCCGACCCCATTGCGCAAATGTCAACACCTCCGATGGCCCATTGTGTAGTGATGGGGCGAGTAATCAAACCGATTTATCATGAGAACGTGACACAGTTTTCAGGAATAGTGAAAATTATAGAACTTTCTGTCGGAGATGTTTTCACTAATACCACAATACCTTGAATATTTCTAAATCTGACGGAGAGAAATGCAAACTTTATCTAGATGCAAAAATCAAGACATTTGGATGAATTTCCCTGAGGATCTCGGCTTCGCCAAAATCTCGCGAGATTACATTCCCTACTTACAAACCTTTTGCTCCCTAATACTGTAGATAAGGTAACTCAAGCAAATCGAACTTCAAAAGAATAAAATAAAAAAGTTAGTAGTAAGTAATCGCAGAGTTGTGGAATGCAGAAAAGATTAAGGGCCAAAAACTGGTCACTCTTGGCACTTTTGCCTACTACTACTACAACGAACTATATTTGACAGAGGTTATTGTTTGTAAATAAACTATAGAACCTTAGCTTCAATCTGTACATGTGAATTTTCGACACATTATGTACTTAGCGAACAATAAATATAATTAAGATGAGGGCGCCACTCGATGGATAAAAGAGCCTTTTGGCCACACCTGTGGCCCTACCATGAGTTGATGCAAACTGCTTACGTTACCGTAAACTATCGTTTTCGTTCCTTCACTCGCATTGACTGTGAGCAGTATATCCGATAGTTTACGGAAGCGTAAACAGTTTGCATCAACTCATGGTAGGGCCACTGATAGATAATTTCAGTCAACTACTGAGAAGATAGTCTGGGAAATCTTTTTTTTTTTAATAAAGGAAAGAAAGTTTAACATAAAAATTTTTTTTTACTTACTTTGGAATCGGAGCTTATTTTTTTTCAGGATTTTTTTCTAACTGTATATCTGTGTTTATTTAACACATTACATTTCCTAGGCCAGCCACCAAAAAAACACAATACGATGTCTTAATAAACCTAAGCCTAATTTAGAAAAATGAAACCGAACTGTAGGATTTAATGTGATCAAAATTTTATTTTTCCTCGACTATAAGTGTTAACTCATCTTTTCGCTAAAGTCCTTGACAACCCAAGTTTTTTTATGTGAAGATAGGTACTTGGCCTCGTCGTAACAGTGACCTATAAAATGACCTATAAGTCGCGAGGAGCGAGGCGCGGCTTCCTGCCTCGCCCAGGCCTCCGCAACTCTCTGATACTGCCTTGACGACTTCATTTTGCTGACTATTCTTGTACCAAAACGGCAGTAATTAATGTTGTCGCTCTTTGATACAAGTTTTGACAAGGTAGTGTTGGTTTACGGGACGCTTTGCTAGAGCAAAATATTTGTGGAATATATTCCAACCTTTTTTTATTGTCGAAAAAAAAGTTAAGTTAAGTTTTCACTAGGAAATAGAGTAAGGAGCAAACTTCATCTTAAAGAGGTTTAGGCACAGAATATATAATAGTACAGGGTAATGTCATCATTCATACGTAATTTTTATGACAATAAAGATTTAACAGTTTACTTACCCGTAAATTCTTACGGTTTTTTTTCTTAGTTTTTAGCTGTTTAGGTTTTGTAGTAGGTTGGATTATTCTATCGTGTTTAAAACTCATTGACTATAACTATACAATAGTAAAATAAAAAAAATGCACTTACCACAATAGGCCCGTTTCGCCCAGTGCTGGTGAGTGTGGCTCCGAACCACTGGTTCGATTTCTGGTCGATCTGGTGGTCGCCTGTGTCCCGGTTGTTCGCTGCAACAAACAAACAAGTATGCTAACATATATTTCTTAAAGTTACGTACAATAAAATAAACACATTTAACATAAAGATCTTTAATCTACTTTTGATGGCTACAAAAATTGGGCAGTGGAAACAGTTCGTATTCACAATCAAAAGTGATACAGAAACTTAAGGGGCTGACATGAGCCAACTAGCGTCGCCAGTCGAATTTATTTTATATATTCTAAATAAACCCAATTTCTTAATAAAGGAATCAGTCAAGGTTTTGTTTATAACGTCTAATATTTATTGAATAACTTTACACAGTTTGAAAAGGCATTCAAACAGTTTAAAACGCGATTTTGTTAAAAGTGGCCACTGTTGGTTCAAACCCTTCTTCAAACTATTGCACGCGTTTTGAAATGTAACATTATTCAATAAACATTAGACGTCATTCACAAGACCTTGACTGATTCCTTTTTTAAGAAATTAGGCTTATTTAGAATAAATAAAATAAAATCGACTAGCGGCGCTAGTTGGCTCATGTCAGCCCCTTAATGATTTAATAGAACATGGTTTAGATATGACTGAAAAGAAAGCATAGACAAATCAATACCAACGTTGGTAATTAATTTTTGAGTATAGGGTCGTTATTTTTAATTAACAAATATCTACTAATGAAAGGTTAGTTAACTGCCCGGTCGTTGGAGCTCAACAATCATTTCGGGCATGTGCCCGCCGTGATGAACAACATGTAATAACGGTGCTTAAGCAAAGGGCTCATTTAAACGGTATTAGTTATTATTATGATACATTTTCGGGCATAATCACTTTAAGTCAAAGTAGAAAACAGTAATATTGATTTATTTGTATGTCTTAACTGGTGAGTTAAGGCTTTGAACGGAGCGGAGAAAGTGCAATTTCACATTTCAAACTCTAAATTACAAAACTGTACTCTAATCGATTCCGTCAACATTATTTTTATTAAAAGGATACTGAATTATTTAAGCTAATTATTGATTTTTTATAAATTGTGATGACCTCCTTGGTCGAGTGGCTTTGTACACCGGTTTTCAAGGTGTCGCCATCTCTGAGGTCCCGGGTTCGATCCCCGGTTGGGTCAATTCAGAAAAACGAACTTTTCTATATTGGCTCAGGTCTGGGTGTTTGTGATACCTTATTTTAGTTGTCTCCGATTTCCATAACACAAGTGCTTTAGCTACGTACTTTGGAATCGGAGCAATGTATGTGATGTTGTCAAATATTTATTTATTATTATTATTTATTTTATCTTATTTGCCGTATTCGTAACGAAGGTTCGTTCTACAGGGTCGAATTTATAACTTACGGGGTTTAATTACCTTGTTTTTTAAAGAAATCTGGCAATAACAAATATGACACATGGTAACAAAAAACTTAATTGCCTTCGTCCCCTTGCTGCGCCCTGAACCTGACTAATCACGACATACAGTATCACCCTTGGTACAGGCAAGCGCACGTGAACCGTTTTCTGCTTAATTAAAGATACAAATAACATCATAATCCAATTAAATTCTCTAGCAAATCAATTCAATATTTTAATTAAAATATAAATTAGATTTAATTAAATAATATTAAAAGAACAAAACTTGAATTCCCCTGTGTATTGTAAGAATTAGTTAGTAAGTTATTATTATTGATTGTTTGTTTGTTTGTTTCGCCTTCACGTCTTAAGTACTAAACCGATCATCATGAAATTTTGCATACACGTTGTCAGGAGTACAGAGGTACCTTTCATCCCGAAAAAAATAACTTTCCACGCAGACGAAGTCGCGGGCGGCCGCTAGTTTAAAATAAAAAACGCTTATACCGCCGTCGAGTGTCCAAAGTGACACGTCATTCACATTAGCCACCGTACCGCTGTGTTTTGTTGCACACTAACCACCTAATGGACGACCGACAAATGAGTGCTCGCAGGCGATCCACTCGGCTACAAATTGAGTAAGCCCCTTCGCACACGAATCGTATCAGAAACGTATCGTATGCGACGCGTATGCCGCACACTGTACGAGAGCGTTACTTATTTATTTTATTTATTTATTAAAAAACAAACGGTCGTACACATTCATGAACAAAAACCTTAAATAATATCTTACATAGGACGTATAGTTTCCTTAATGAAACAATGGAGTGCAAATCATGAACACAAATGTTATGATATACATACTTACGTAGTTAAAAAGTACAAAAAACAAAAATAGGAAAGGTTATTTTTGCTCAATACATAGAAAAAATAAACCTACTTACTTATTTATTTGTTAAATTTATTTATTTTGACCTAAAGTTGTGACGTCACAAATCAGTGAAAACAACATACATATCCATTAATAACTTTTGAGTTACGAGCGCATACGTTTCTAATCATATCCACAGACGACGCGGTGCCGTTGCTTTTTGTACTCGACGAAGTGTCATCTGCGGACATGTTCAGATACGCTCATAACGCTCTCGTAGAGCGTGCGACATACGCGTCGCATACGATACGTTTTGCTGCTTCGACTCGTGTGCGAAGGGGCTAAGTTTAGCTTCTTTTTTTTCGTGTACTAAAAAGGCTACTAATTTACTAAGCTTTTTTGTATTTACTAAGAGCGAGTACTAAAGAACTTCTACCATGGTTATGGATAACTCTCGATCGTATTATAATCATTTGATAATTTATGCATTCTTATATTTCCTCGCTTACAATATCCAAGCTTTGTTTAATAAAGTTTTAATGGAAACTTTGAGTTTGCATTTTCCAACTTTTCGATTCTTTTTCAGCGACCGCAGTCACAGATATTCCACTAGTCCAAATTGGTACTCGGAAGAAAAAAAATTTGCTCCGTTTTCAGATGCCAAGGCCAATTTCGGATCCCCTGAACCAGCGCAATTAGTATTTTAAATCTTCATTTTATATTATCTTCTGACCTTTCCGAGCATTTTGCACCAAAATGCGATCTCCCACCATTTAAGGTGTGAGCCAAGAAGTGTTTACTTAGTAACCTTTAAAAAAAATATTTATCTGCACTCAAAACTGTACCCGATAACATTATACGGAATTAATATGAAGATAAAATTAAAGAAGGTTCCTTAAAAACGGTTGGTTGCAGTTTTGACCCGCCTCCTGTGTGTTTTTCGCATTATACGCTCTTTGAAAACACTTACGAGTGATTTTTATCGGCCATCTTGCCTTTTATGTGAAATGGATACAATCCCGACGCACCACAAATGGCAGCCGAGGGTGAATCAGATGAAAGGTTCCGTTTATCACTGAATTGTTTGAACCATTAGTTTTCATGATTTCTATTACACCGATATCAGTATCGTCGTCTGGAAATAATTGATGTCTCATCCATAATGTTTGACTTTTAAAACGTAAGTACACTTTAAAATATTCCGCACTCATTCAACAAAAATTTTAACTTCTTTCCGAGATTTTTCTCATGAGCCAAGTCATTATGATGGTCTTTCATTTTACGTATACTGAAATGTCAAAGGTAATAAAAAAGTACAACCCTCTCTAGCTTAATTTTCGATTACTTTCATTACAAATTTTTATTTTTGACATTATTTTAGCAAGAACCCCACTCCTTGCTATAATATCATGATAAAATACGTCAATCTTAACAATCAATTTGAATGGCTTTTAAAGCGAAACGTGTATAATTAAATCCAGAAGTCAACCCTCAAGATGATGGCGAATAATTGTAGTTGCATTAAGACATTATATTTTGATATCCCCATCCTTTGGTGGGTCATAATTGTCCGTTATGACAGTTACGACCTCTAATGTCCACCATATTTGGTGGCAATATTCGATGGGCTCTTATCTGATATCTCGAAATTGATGGTTAACAAGAAAATCGATTACGCGCTCAATGTAAGCTTTTTTTAGTAGAAGATTGATGTCTTAATAATTAAGTTTTCACATCGATCCTTTACGGTTACGCTGATATGTTTACTTAGCCAGATCGGTATCGCGGCCATATTTGGCCACTTAATTATGTTGCTCCAACATGAACTAGATTTTAATAACCAACGTGGGTTTAAAACTGATTATAATTAAGATAACTAATATTCACACGCTTCAATGAGGTTGCCTCTTAGAGGATTTTAATTATATAATGTTTCTGGAAATTGTTATTGATTCTAAGTGCAAAGGAAGGTATTTAAGAGAGAGCTAACTCCAGGGTACTCGAGTACCTAGTATCTACCATATAAAATGTAACATTAATAACTACATTACCTTATCTTCCAAAATAGAAGTCAAAGTGCCAGCAAAAAAAGGTGTAATGGTTTAAGTGAGCTTAACGGAAGTATTAACAGATAATTTATTCAACATAAGTCCACAAACTGATATTTTATTTTGTTTCAGTAATTCGAATTCGAATCGTGTCAAAAACATTTTTGTAACGATTTTATAGATTGAAAGTAATTTAAAAACTGACCTAATTTTTTCTGCTTTTATTATGACTCAATTTATATGATCGAATGGCTCTACACACTCACTACTCTATACATGAAAACAAACGCATCTTTTTTCCTCATCCTTAAGCGAGGGGCATAATTATATCAATCGTATGGATTTTGTGGACTAATAAATTTCTGCGTGTGTAGCGAACCTCGACGAGGAAACGGCACAATTATCCAGTCCAGTGAGCAATCCCCTTTATGAGAGGGCCTTAATGAGCGTATGTCATAATTTATTATATTACTTTTTTATTTTAGAACTTCAGGGAGTAATAACTCATTTTATGCTTCGTTGCGTACTGGCAAGGAAAGATTACATTTACTTCATTACATTTCCACACGCAATATTCAATGAAACAAAACTTTTATTACCCACGGATTAAAAAATGTGTAGTTTTTACAATGCACGATCGATTAGTTTGTGAATTTATCATGTTCCTTAACTTTCTATTCTTGGTTTAAATTGTATTACATTTTGTCAATGTTTAAATTGTATTATAATTGCAACAATTTTGCGTAGGCTGTTTACTGCAACCTCACATAACCTAACAAGTAAAAAAAGGTTTTTTTTAATAATAATTCATTCATAACTATTGCACGATCGTTACAGCTCATTAGTCAAGCACACACCTGATAGAGATCTACATAAAATCTATACAAAAAGTTTTGTTTGTGGCAATTCGGCTATAAAACACACCTTCGTCACAGAATTAATACCTTCGTGGCAGTTTACAATATGGCGCCGCCGGCCGTCACGGAGAGGCGCCTCTATGACAATGACGAGTGTGTAAAGTTCAATAAAATTGTCAAAAATGTCATGTGCATCCACCAGAACTGGGTACATTGAAAAACGATTAGGTTCAGAACGAAGTTCGGAATTTATCGTAGAGATTTCAATGTTCGGAATTTATCGTAGAGATTTCAATAAGTTAGCATTTTTCCAAAGTTACACTAGACTTTTAAAATTTTGAGATTTTAGCATTCACAATGCTATTTTTATATAATACCAAATAAAAACTAGAAAAAATACGACTCGCACCAGATCATGTTCTCGGACGGGAATCGAACCCGCGACCTTTGGATATCCGGTCCAATGCTCTGTGACTTGGTAGCTTAGCGGTCAGAGCGAGAGTCCCGTCCGAGAACATGATCTGGTGCGAGTCGTATTTTTCTAGTATATTATTTGGTATTACACTAGACTGCTTAAGAAAGGTACATAAGATCTAAAATAACACCTGAATTAATAATATACGCGCTGTAATCCGTAAAGATTGATTTATTTCTAATACATAGATCTTGTTTAATATTTTGTACTTGAATATTGATTTCAAAGTTGTAACTAAAAAATGTAGTAATCATTTAATAATTAAATGATAAATAATGGTTAACTCGTGTCACAGCGGGGTGTATATTGAAGAAAGATGAAGCAAAAATATTAAACTATATTACATTAAAAGCATCGCTTCCGACGGTCCATCCCTTTAATTACAACAGACAATAGCCCTGCCAACGGTTCATTTGAAACAAAGAATTTTAATTAAATCCATAACTCCACTGCCAGCGAAGCTACGTTTATCGTTTTTCAATTGTTGTTCCATTGAAATTACTGTACATACAATGTCATAAAACCTTATTTGTATAAATTAACTGTTCTCTTTTTGTCTGCTTAAATGGCCCTTATGTTATTTTAATCTGTTTCTAATGACATATTTGAGAGGCTTTATCTGAGCTCAAATTATCTGATTAAAAAATGATAAGGACTTCATTTATTACCCCATATTTGTCTTTCAAAAAAAAACCTAACATAGGCACACTTCTACATTTACGTGAAAAAAATCAAGAAAGCTTTCAAACAAAATTGTCCGGTGCTATGCCTCATTTCATCAGTAAACAAATTTTCTGTAAACAAAAAATAGTTTTCATAGTTTGTACCTAATCAGAGGGATTACACAAAAGCATCGCGATTAGCTTACGATGTTCGTTCTCATTCCATGACATTATTGACTCATGTATAAGGTTCAAAATCAAGTAAATCGATCAACGAACATCGTCCGACTATCGTGATTATTTTTTGTAATAAGCCCTCTATATGAAGTGATGGTCAATGAATATGCATGTCATTTAACTATACAATCAACTTGTATGCACGATTTGTTGAAAAATCAAACTCAAACAAAAACTATGGCCATGGAACAAGATATTTTAATATAAAGAATATTTTTCGATTTTTTAATGAAATGTAAGTTTTGTCATAATTACTCGTAGCTACGTAGCATGTGTTTCGTTTTACCACTGGATACAGTCCTAATTATGATTTGTAATACAGATTAATTGGATAGAATCGGATATAACCATAGTAATAATAATTCAGTGGATATAACCCAGCTGCTTGGCTATAATGAATTAGGGCGCTGGTTCATTAATAGAGTGGCATTATTCGCACTTTCAAGCAGCTTCGATAAAATTATTTCGATCAACTTACTTCACTTCGTTCAAACTTAGATTATGCTACAAATAGTTGGAGATTTGACCTTTGATAATAATAGTTCATAGGTCATCAGTAGGATCCAAACTTTTTAAAACTGATAATTATTAATAAAATTAAAGTTGTTAAAACTACATTTACATTCATTATCATCGATAACCACTTCGCGACTCAATGCGGTATTTCGAAACACAAATATAAGAGATAAGTATTGTATTAATATATCTGGATCTGGCTTTAAGTTTATTGGCCATCGATTTCGAAACACTACGCAGGTGTTCCGACGTATCGGAAGCAAATAACAGTTACTATTTTCTTGCACTTTGTGTGTTTTTGTTAATGTTTACTATTTTTGAGTATCTCTATGAACTTTGACTTCTCAACATCATCGCCCGTACTCTTCATGCCCATCCTCATCCAATCACCTGTATGGAGTAGCTTCGTTGACATTCACAAGTGCTATACAGCCTAGACTTAATAAAAGATTTTGATTGTAAAAAGAGAAATATATGTAGCTTACTCCCGCAAAAAATATATCCAGGATGCACCGCCCGCCCGCCCGCAAAAAAATGCACATGCACACCACTAAATATTAGTGCACAATACCTGCATTTAGCATGACAGCGACACACCAACACCGAATGTTGGTTCACGCACGATCTAACTCCTGAGGATGCTCAGGGTTGGGGCGAAACACGTGTAGAATAGTCTAATTGGTGAAGGTCTAGGGTGTGTCGCTGTCATGCTAAATGCAGGTATTGTGCAAAGATATTTTGTGGTGTGCATGTGCATTTTTTAGCGGGCGGGCGGGCGGTGCATCCTGCATATATTTTTTGCGGGAGTAAGACATATATTTCTCTTTTCACAATGGTTTGAGACTTCCGCCAAGTGACGCCTGATTCAATCAAATAAAAAGATTTTGAGTTTGAGTTACGTGTGTTTTAACGAACGGGGGCAACTAATTCGACACAATACTCAATCAGCAATGGAATCAACACAAACTCTTACAAGTAACTTTCATAACATTAAATGCCATTCCCATGTTTAAATCCATAACGGCATCTGCATTCACTTCCACTATCGCTCGTCAAACAACGGACAATCAATATCCAAAATCCAGTTATGAACCTTCGGTAAATATTGTTCATACAATTAATCAGGGAACAAAAACTGGCTACTTACCATATCTATTTATCTATTTGCATACGGAATCATAGATCACTGACATTTGAAACCTGTTATAGAAATAAAGAGAGTTATACAAACTCATGCTTCACGAGAAACGCGGTTGTTCGGATATTTTGGTAAATATTGGTTTACCAATGAAGCATCAGGTTTGGTAATTATCGATTTGTCGTTTGTTTACAATAGTTTATCGTTTCACAGTATTAAGTAAATATTTGCTATGCTAAAGAATATTCTGATAGTATTTTTTTTAATTACATACATTGCTCCAATTCCAAAGTAAGTAGCTATAGCACTTGTGTTATGGAAATCAGAGACAACGGTGGTATTACACACCCCTCAGCCAATATAGAAAAGTTCGTTTTCTAAACTGACCTAACCGGGGATCGAACCCGGGACCTCAGAGATGGCGACACCTTGAAAACCGGTGTACAAAGCATGTTGTTTAATATACACTGGCCTTCATAACTTTATACCACACTTTTAATTCATCAACGCCCGAGCGGTAATAATAATATCTCAATATCTCAATCTTCTTGGAAAAAGACCCTTTTTTATTTCAAAACTCTAACTTCTACTGTTTAAGAGAAATTACAATTTTAAAAGTATGCTACTAAGTTTTGAAGGCCAGTGTAATATTTATTATACCTATGTCTTAATTATAATGTATCAGCGACAAGCCAGTCCCAAATATTTCCTCATTACTATAACAAACCGCACGTGTCCACAGACCACTTTACAAACAGCACTATAAATTGACCAGCCTCACGCTTCCGTATAACTTCTCAATGAAGACACAGATATATCGGAACGCTCCCCTTTTTAACAAGCACATCAAACATTGTTACAACGTAATTCAACACGAGAACTTTAATGAATGAAAAATGAACGCTATTTTAAAATACATGAGATTTTTCCATAGAAGAATGTGGATTTTTTCGCGAAATGAGAACACTTTTACACACTGCTTGAAAAGGCAAAGATGGTGATCCATAAATTAAAATTTTAGATAATATCATCTTTGATCTACGAGTACGTGGTAGTGACCACGCATGTGATGCTAAGAAAAACCAACAGAAAGTATTTACCTATTTAATTATTTGTCTGCAGGTGAATTTAATTTACTTACTAACTAATTCTCTAGTTAAAACAAACCATAACCATACTAATATATAGAGGAAAGATTAGTTTGTTTGCTTGTAATGAATAAACTCAAGAACTACTGATCTGATTTTAAAAATTTTTTCATCTATGGAAAGCTACATTATCATCGAGTAACATAGGCTATATTAAATTTTCAAAAAAATAGACATCCCTACGAAAATTAATTAATTTAAATTTACCTATAAAAATAATTATTTATTACTGCGAAAACTATTGATAATACATTAAAATAATTTAGGTACTGTATGTAAGTCCGCAAGACTATACCTATGTCTAACTGATTCGGCCTTATTAATAAACGGATAGTAAGTTTACACCTGGTTTAACAGAAAATATTGTTGAGCAATATTAGTCTTTACGTTTAACGTCTCAAAGCATTATATTCCTAAGCAAACTTTTTGGTTAAACTAGGTCTAAACTTACTCTTCGTTTTTTAATAAAGGGGATAAAGTTTAGTTAGTTTAACATTATCTGCTTTTTGTTCGAATTAGTCAATCAACACTGGGGTGGAATCGAAAGATGGTGACATTTATATCATGATATTAATCTTTTTCCAACTAAGTAATTTCATGATCAAGGTTGATTATTTACATGTAAATTCAGACCTTTCATATAAGTTATTACGGGTATAAAAATGCTAAAAGTATGAAAAATGCGCGGTACATGCGAACGTTCTACGAAGCCTTTTATTAATATGAGCATTAATGTACCTAAGGATTTTTTAATTGTAGGTGTACAAACATTTTTAAAGATTAATCTTTATACAAAATCTATAGTTAACACCGAAGCGAAGACGAAAGGCGACTTCGATGAAGGCGAAGGGCGGACCACTAGAAGAATTAAATCTGCAACAACCTTCATGAACGAAGGAAACTAATGAGATCCGCAAACACGGAACATTTAAAAAGCTGCAATCGATCTCAATGAAAATCTATTAATTTCAAGGGAAAAACAATTCAGTATCCCAACAGAAGTGCTTCAGAGATCCACCGCCGATCAATCAACCAATAAAGTCTGCTTGTCCGGGCATTTGTTTAATGACCATTAGCAACAAGTGGCGCAATTCGCTCCAGTCCCCAATTGAGTACACTGATTGATGCTCCTGGACCTCTTTTGTAATATTTATCTCAACAATCCAATGTCATTGTGAAAAGAGAAATATATGTAGCTTACTCCCGCAAAAAATATATGCAGGATGCACCGCCCGCCCGCCCGCAAAAAAATGCACATGCACACCACAAAAATATCAGTGCACAATACTTGCATTTAGCATGACAGCGACACACCTTGCACCTTCACCAATTGGATTACTCTACACGTGTTTCGCCCCAACCCGGAGCATCCTCAGGAGGTGCGTGAACCAACACCGAATCAATAAACTCATATTTTTTGCGGGAGTAAGCTACATATATTTCTCTTTTCACAATGGTTTGGGACTTCCGCCAAGTAATGCCTGATTCAATCAAATAATCCAATGTCATTTACCATTACCTTCCGCTGATATATATTAGTGTCGAGATTTCGGATAACAACGTAAAATATATTAAAACCACAGTTTCCGAATTTATGCTCTAAGACCGAATGAAATCTTAGTTAAAGTTTTCGGTTACTGTTCTCAAATATTACGAATAATTTGAACAAAGTTATAAACGATACTAAGGAGTTACTTGAGGATTACTGCCACTACTTTCTAAATCGAACTTTTCTTTTCTTCCCGTAAACCTCATCTGTACAATCAAACTTACGTATAAATAAGGTTGCTTTATTGTGTAAACTTCTCAACACTAAACTACATGACCGCAATCAAAAACATTGTCACGGTCATAAAAAACAAGTTTTATAGACAAAAACTAGTTTTTATGTTTTTGCAAAAAAGTTTAACTTACCATTTTTTGTTTTATGATTTATTTTCTCACAGTAAAAACTAGTTCAACAACATCGTTACTCTAAAGTATAGTCAATAAAAACTTAATTTTAGAATCAAATTTATATAAAAACTCTAGCTTTTTAAATCACTGTCGATTCAGTCAGTGCTTGTAAGAAGAAAACGCGCTGTTGCAAAATTATTCGCATGTCAGTAGTTTAGATCACAAAAATGATTTTACTTCGTTCCTTTCGAATTTGGAACTCATTTTTACGGCCTATATTTTTTTTTCTAAGAGCGCGGCCACCCGCATTTTCGCATATTAAAAAGCACTTGAGCCGTCGCATAATTTCAGGGCACATGTGCATATGCACATGTCATGCATGTGCAAGGGGTCGGCGAACGCTCGCATGGGCGAAATGAGGCGCCTCTTGAGCGGTTGCCGTCTGACAGTACTGGCAGACTAGAGGAACCACAATGTAGGAACATTTCATAAAATCGTTTTTTTATGAAATTCGAACTAAAACTTACATGTTTTTCCTCAGGCGTATTTCCCATGTTTCTTATTATTAGTATTTTCTCTTGCAAGCGAGCGGCTTTTTGCAGAATGAGATATAAGATAGAGATTTTCTTGGCTGGATAGCAAGGAATAAAAAAATATTGTACGTTATTATAAAAATACAACAACATTTAACCAATGAGTATTTTAAGTTGGTAAATATAAAGCTCCTACTAAAAAGTTATGGAGTCTGATAAGGTTCCAATTACTAATCCTAATAAGAAAAAAAAATTCAAGCAAGAACAAAAAAACTCAAGCAAGAATTTAAAAAAATACATATCCCATTACAGCAAAAGAGGCTAGCCACCCGACACAGCACTCGGCGCTTCATTGATTTATTCGTTATCAACACATGCGTTAATGCAGTGCGAACATTCAGCCGCAATGCTCCCGCGCATCATCACATTACCATGCACTCGAGATCACTACGAGAATCGATTACGCTCGATGTTGAATCGATATTGTGACCCAAGTGGATCTCGGTCATTGAGAACGTGTTAAGACGCAATCGAAATAGAAAAAGTAATCGGCCGACTTGCTACTCGTTTCCGGACGTTCATTCACCCGCTGTGCTAGCTAAGTGTATGAAATGTCCATAATAATATGTAAATCCCGACTGAAAATCCGTAATGAAACTTCGCCGCTTATCTTTTGTTTTTTTTTTCCACTGAGAACATACCTAGAAGCAAAGGCGCGAGAATCATACAGCCAACACTTAAAAGTATTTTGTTACTGAAAATGAGTTTAGTAAAAAAATAGAATCGCACCGTCTTTTATTCGATCATATAACAATAGAACAGTATCAAACCACTGTGCACCGTCCAATTCATCTTACTAACCGCCGCCTGTCTCTTTAATATAGGACAATCGATCAGGGTTTTTGGTTACCCACCACCACGTTGACGTGTGGTCGGACCATATAGACCAAGCCACTAATCATTTGGCCAATAAGAGGTTGAGCACTTTAGCATCTTGTCGCACCAACAATCGCGCTCATAGTAAAATTCCAGTTTATTGAAAAAAGTGATAATAGTTGCCGAAGTGCCAATGAGTTCAAGCTGAGGTGTACTTTGAGTCTTGACACACTAAAAGCACTTTGTTAAATCTTTCGATAATGTATTCGTAGCGTTGCACCACACTTGTTGGTGTAGGCAGCGCCTGATCGAGTATTCTGGTATGCAGCTTGCAATTTAAAGAGAAAAACACTCTTACATTATTCAAACTTTAGCGTAGATTAGTTGTGAAATGGTTTTTTTCTTCTTTAGCGTACTGCATGTCTTTTTGTTGTGCGTAAAAAATCTGTTTTATATTACTATCGTCTCGGTATGCAAAAACATCTCAAAATCTCAACCACCAAACCCATCGATACATTCGCACGACCGCCTTGTTTGGATTGGACAAATTTGTAGATTTCCTATGTAAATCTTGTTCTGCAAACTTGTTTTGCCAAAACCAGTGCCTAGGTGCGCCCGCCATCGCCAAACATCGCTAACCTCGTCATTCGTATGCTAAAAACTTTAAAGTAAGTAATTTTTTATACACTTAACTTGGGGCCATTAGTTTCAAAATTCATATAAACACAGTAGCATGGAAATTAACACAGCTTCTGGTTCGATAGCTGAGGGTTTGCGCAAATTTTCAATCTCGTTTGTTGTACTTTGGGTTAAAATGTTAAAGAAAATTTATGTCGTACGTGACGTAGGTTTTACTTAAATAGATTTGAGTAAGATGGCAGCCATTAAAACACCAATGATTCTGAGTTTACGTAAGTTTTGTGTGATCAATTTTCGTAAAAATAAATAAAAGTTGTAAGTCGTTACTAATCCCAAGTTAAACTCCACTAAAAACACGATTGCTGTTGAAACTTTTTATGTTCTAAGCAACTGTTGGAAGCGGTGAGAAATAAAATTTATTCATGTCAAACGATAAAGAGACTAACGAAAGACTCTCTACATGTTACCAGGATATCACTATCAATACATCGACATCAGTCATTTAAACTTATGGGGCACAGGACTTATGGGTGTATAAGGAAGATGGGCCATAACCCACCACGCAGGCCCACTGCGGATTGGTGGGTGTTAACGACTGCAAATGCAGTCGGCAACAACGGCACAAGAGTCCGGCGAACGAGCTTCCCATACAAACGTAATACCAAAAGAATATTGAGTACCACTCCTTTTGAAGTCGGTAATGATTTGCAATTTTAGCATAATTAACTCTTCTTGTGATGTTATTCGGATTCAGACAGTATTTGCCTAGGTTTCTATTAAATAAAAATTCCAAAATACTAACCCAATTCGAAATAAACGCCAATTATAATATTTTTTCAAACAAAACTGTAAATAGCATTAATTTTTATTTGGTTTAGTATTTTGGATTTTTTATTTAATAGAAAAACCTAGATAAATACTGTCTTAATCCGAATAACGTCACAAGAAGAGTTAATTATGCTCAAATTGCAAACATTTTGGTATTACGTTTGTATGGGAAGCTCTCGGTTCGCCGGAGCATTAACGTGCCTTCCGAAGTACGGAGGAGCTCGAGATAATAAATTTTGGGCACCTATTCCATGACCGACCCTTGTGAAAGTTGCTTAACCTCCGCAATCGATGGGCCGGGCGCTATGCCACTGCGCCACCGAGCTCCTCAACATGTTACCACTATAATATTACTTATCATACAACGTAAGAAATCTTACATCATACTATTTATTATTAAAGAGTCTAACAATACATTTGGCTGCCAAGTCACACATTCGGTGGAGTCAGCCGCAGTAAATCACGGCTTTTTCGTAGTATTTGTAAGAAGTCACCCGATCCGCCAGCTCGGATCATGTTGCGAGGGGACAACTGACTAACATTCACTTCCTTGTAATCCGCTGCAACTAGAATAACCAGCTAATCATATGAGGTACTTTACTCTTATTGTTGTTGGACAAAGGAATTGTATTAAGCGACTTATTTGTTAGGTTCTTCTTAACTATTAGATTGTCGAGAATTTATAGAGAATGCAAAATGCAACTCATTTTCAATATTTATATTTCCCTTTAGTGTATTTATCAAATAGTGTATCTATCAAATAGTGTATCTATCAAAAATAGGACCTAATATTGTACGTACTTATTATTCTTTTTATGGACTTGTGTAAATTTTAATAAAACTTTAATTAGTTAACTCCAATTACGAACACAACACTTTAGTTCAAGTGGATTTTTGTAAGGCTTATAATCATCACGACAGAGATATCATGTAAAACGAGGATTGTATTACTGTTTAGAGATCTCTTTCTCTTAAACATTGCAATGTATTTTCTTTTAATCTTCACAAAATAACAAGAAACCAAACTGGCTTCCCAAAATCCGGTAGTAGGCCGGATGTGATCGCAGGTGCCCACGCGACTGATTCGCCTGCGCAACGTGCGCACGCGCAAGGTAAATAACTCACCATCTACACTACCGTAATGAAAACATACTGTCCCACGTACATCGCTTCACAATTAAAGCAAACTTTAAAAGAGGCGTAAGGCGGTTAGCAATGTATTGTCATGTTGTTTACATTTCGGTTTGGAAGGTTTACAGTGCGTGGGAGTAGCAAGCAAGCTGCTAACTCAAGTACTTTATGGCATAATCGTATATTTATTTAATCGCAATAAAACTGAGATATCGTTAATACTTATGTTGGTTATCTTTATATTTACTTCATCATCCGAATATGCCGCGTCAAGCAAAATAAGTTTGTATTTTATTATGTTAATTACATCCAGATTTATTTAAATCCCAAACCCATTTCAATCCAATTCGATGTAAACTTTATAGTGTGTACGAAATAATTTTTATTATTATTTTGGAACAGGGTAAACAACGAGTTTCGTAAATAGAGCGAGTAAGGATGGAAAATCTAAAAAAATCATGTTTATATCTCGGCGACAACGTCTCGTCAAGCCCAACGTAGCGTTATTACGACAGCAATTTCATTCACAGTTGTCACATAATCAAGTGAGGCCGGAATCGAACCCGCCACCCACGCCGCCCACCGCCGAATATCAAGCCCACGAGGTGTGTAACTTGTAAGAATCGTAATATTATTAGCCACGTTGTCAACCTTTATTAGGACATGCCTAATTAAGTGCCACAATCAAAAAAGATGATTGACGAAGTTCAAGGCATGATTTCATGTCAATACACAGTTTTACATTCAAACCAAACTAATAGTCATCCAATACAAATACGAGATGTCGCTATGAAGTTTACCTATTATTTTACTTACTTATGAAGAAAACCCTAGCAAAGGTTAAAGTTAAATATTCAGTTTTTTTTTTATTGTAATACTTCATTATGTAGTTTAAACTCTCTCTCTCTCTCTCTCTCTCTCTCTCTCTCCACAACACGACAATACAAGACCCAACACAAAGCAATCACTAGTTTACTAATAATAATACTAATAATAAACGCTATGTCACGCTTGCCATTCTTTATTCAGAACCTGTTGCATTGCATGTTGCCTGCCTCTATTTGGCAACCCTCGATGCGGATAACGCATGAATTTGTCCGTGTCATGTGCGCATGCGCATGCTAGAAATCCCGGGACGCAATGTGGAGGTAAAGTTGCTTGCTCCGAACAGCTGAACAAACCAGTGACCATTAAGTGATTCGATGAATCTATTTCGCTTAATGGGAACTTGGTAAACGAGAAGGTAGATACCGAATTTCTTTCTAAGTAAGTATAATGTGTGATGTTTAACTAAGCTTAACCGACTTACAAGAATTTTTCTAATAATAAATAATAAAATTAGGTAAGTTTTCTCTTTCAAATCACTCAATGCGTTGGTATGCTGGATTACGCAATAATTATCTTTTCTTAATAAAGGACTTTATTAAACCTTACATTGCAAGTTAATTAAAAGGACTGACGCTTTTGCGAATATTTTAAGTTCTGTCAAATCACCTCGGCGATGCGACGCACGCGCAACCAGCCATCTACTGCAGCGCGCTGCATTTATATGGCGACTAATCTAAGATCGAGTCCGCATGCACTTCGTGTGTTAACCATCCACAATGAGAACAGAATGTTGTGTCCCAAGTAGCAACGCAAGATACAAACTACTTAAATTGCGTATCTGAGCCCTACTTGCAAGTCATTATTTAATTGCATTATTTGTTAACGATAATCTTCATGCGCCAATCTGTACGTCGACTAAATTTTTGTAACTTAATAAGTAAACGTATTGAACAGCACAAAAACCAACAAAATCGTCGGCATAATTCAATCATCAATTATTATATTATCTTGACATCAGTTAAGAATTAAAACATTAACAACAAAAAAGAAATTAAACAAACAAGAATAGAATTCCGCATACTTTGAAGTTTCGCTGACAGTAAACAATGTTTTAATCGGCGGGACGAATAAGGAAACCCGGCGAATGTGGATTGAATAAAGATGCAGACGTGGGAAGCACGCGGAATAGACGCTGTCGCCATAGCAATCAGTGTCGCCATGGCAATCAGACAAGCCCTGGTGGCGCGGCGTTGCTCTGTAACCTAAATACGGATACTGTAGCTAGCACTAGTTTAATACCCCGTATGTTCAAATACAACAATATGTTTAATGTGATTGGTCCGGCGGAATTCCACATGTAGCTCCGATTCAAGTCTGTATTTGAGCTGTAATATGAGGACGGTTATCGTTCATCTACGCCGACGCATATAGATCAATGAGTTAAATCAATGGCGAGCTTTACGGGTGCGGCGCAGGCGCAGGTGCCCACGCGCCTGCGCCCACGTGCCACCCCTGACAGGGCTGCGCTACTTCATTAATAAAAGTATGTTTTTCATAAAGTTTATGTTTACCGATGGTATTGTAATTGGAGATAAGAATTAGTCCAAACAGTTTCTTTTGTTTAAGTAACTTTTAAAGTGTGGAACAGTATAATCTCGTGTGCTGCTGCATGTAATTGGTAATCATCTTCGGTCACGACATTCGTATTAGATATCAAACTTCACAAAGTAAGTTCATTTGATTCTTAATTATCAGGCTGTTTCCATACTTAACGAAGTGTGATTAGCTACAGAGACTTTGAGAGCTGCATTCAACACATAATATAGATATTATCATGATATGACTCGACGTGATCTACACATTGATCACTAAAGTGACCGAAACCGGCTTAAATATAACATAATAGTTTTTTGCAAACAAAGGGAGAAAGTAAGGAAATAATTATTTTAATTTCTAAGCATATTAGTTAATTCAAACTACTTAACAGTAAACACTTAACAGTCAACCCTACCCCTGGCCACGTGACCCAGTGGCGATCGGGCCCGGTAATAGCCGCTAACCGCGGTAATCGCGGCTTTATTAACGGGTTAACGAGAGTTCAACTGTTCGTTAAACCATTTATGACAATTAGAAGGCGAAAGTGATGTCTGATTAGCGATAAAATTCATTAACCCCATTCCTTTATGAGTTGAATCAAAGCGGTAATTAGAACGAATGGAGAGGAATGTAAATAAAGGACCATTTTTCCTTTGATATTAGCAACTAGACGTCATGTTTATTGCGTACATTGGAGTGTTCGTTAAATAAAGAAATACTCGTCATATCCCATAAAGCAACTCAGTCACAGAATACATAATAGTAAGTAACTCAGCTAACTTTTTACTAAAATATTATTGAACAAACGATCCATAATCGTAAAATATATATCATTCCCAAAACCTGCTAAAGACTTGGCTAAAGAAGCCACAGTTTGACAGTCCGGTATTAACGCACTAATCGCCCGTTAACCGCTTATTTTTAACCGGCACTAATCGTTGCAGTTAAACAACATAACAAACAGTTTTATTGAGCAATCCCCGATTATTTTTACCAGCCGAGTCATTCCCACGCGCCTCCGTAAATATAGAATTATAGATGCTGTGTTGTTTTCAAGGCGTTTGTATCTAAAACTCAATGGAATAAACATCTAAAACGCAATGGAAGACATTTTTGAATGTCAACAATTAGGTTGGGTCGAAAGCAGTAGAATATTATGCATATTTAAAAGACAGCATCGGAAATTGGGTGAAAAACTAAAACAACATTTTTGATAGAGCGAAAAGACACGAAATTAATTTGATTAGTTTGGTTAATCTTGAGAGAAGAAAGTTTTTGTTCAAACATTTCTGATTATAAATCCAGAGCAACTTAATTTACAAGTAGAACACATTCTTAATCAATAATATGCTTTTCATATATAATGCTTTGCTAAGCTGGTTTATACATCATGTTATTCTCAAATGAAAAATAAACAATTCAGATTTCATGGGTTGAACTGTTGACCCAAAGGCGTCGATGCAATAAAGAGTGACAATTCTGGATTTGTGTATTTCATTTCTTAAAAATCAGCATGATGGTATGTTGATCCCAGGCATAACGGAACTGATGAGATCCTACATGACGTACCATGCCCTAAACACAAAGATTACAGCAAAGCATCGGCAAAAACGCAATTCCCTACCTAAGGAGAGAAAATTAGTCCACTCCAGACTGCTACCGAATTTTAAAATCTCAACCAAAATGTTTATATTGATGAATATAAGTTATATTTTATGTTGATGAAGACATACTTTGTTTTTTTTAATCCTTGTTTTTTACAGCATACTTGATCAACCACTATTGTGTAACATCCGGGACATTTTCAAAGATTTACCGCGGAATCTCGAGAACTTGTGATTCATTGTGTTTTCAGACGCGGAGGGAATTGGGTTATGTCCGTAAAATCTGGTGAGGGATCCGCCATAAAATGGGTTGAACAAAGAAGACTTTAACATTCTCAATGGAGAGCAAACAAATAAATCTAAGGAAACAATAATTGTTCTTAATGTTGTCCGGTGGTGTCACAATCAGGAAGAATTTAAGTTAGACAACCGAAGAAGTAAGGTGTATTTTTTTATCACAAAATGTTTTATAGACAGTGTCCACGGTTCGTCTACTAAATATCTTCCTTTCAGGGTGTAAAACATACAAAGCCGATCTAAATGTAAATATTACTTGATATAAAGGTTATTGAATTTTCAATGTGTTATAATCTTATAAGCAAATGCATAAACTAAGCCTGTTTGTTTTAGTTGTAGTTATGTGTACAACATTATCCTTAGATCACGTTTGACAAGACATAAAAGGCACATCAGTGCTGTTCGTACAACATTTACTTACAGCACGTACACGGCTGAATAATGCCAGCACAGTAGCATAAATATGGTGGCATTTCGCGCAGGCTATTATTCCATTAGACGTACAGTACAAGCCATCTGTCTGAGCTCTGTGACTATGCAGACGAGACGTTTCTCGTAGCCCTAACTTTTGGTAAAATTGTTAATGAAAATTGTTTTGTAGGTACTGAAAAAAAATTAAACTCTGACTTAAAAGATATATTTGTTACTTATCGCCAACTATTTCTATTCATTTCAGTCTGGTAGATTCTAATGATGAAGCATAATTTCAATATTGTCTTCGAAGTGTAAGAGAGGACTGCCCAAAGAAGTAAGAGGGCTTAAATATTACTGTTAATGATGAAAGGTTATACTAGCACCTGGCAACGTTTAATTTCTTAACAAACGTGTATTTAAGTAATTCATCTCTTTTTGCTCATGATATCATCAAGATATGTTAATGATATTATAAAAGCGCACATTAAATTGGCCCCGAATGAAGTCTCCCGTCTGCACTCGCTGACGTGGGTGCACGATCTGCGGGCGGCGTGTACCCTGTGGCGGCAGATCACCGACGCGTGCGCAGGGCCACGCGCACGTCAAAACAAAACACACGTGCGCTGCTTATTTCGGTACGGCAGCCTTCGCTGTATGCTCTAACTCTACTAAATATTTAATCAACCATTAACAGTTTTACATACTTAGTAGAGAAGACTAAGTTTGCGGGCTTTCGGCTACATTTGCCCTTTTTGATACGTATATTGGCTCCTACACACATGCCGGCGGCACGGGTCACCGGCTTTTGTTGAGCGGCACGTTTGTCAAGCTAAATGCTGCCGGGCGCATCGCGGCTTGCCCGGCGGCGGTGCCGCCGGCATAGTGTGTAGCAGCCTTATGACGACGGTAATATCATAAAAAATATCAAACAACTCAAGCATTTATCTTCATTATAATTTTATTTATCCCCATTTAGGTAAACGAAGGAAAAGTTTATTCCAATCTTGGTGATTCTTAAATATTTACATGAAATTATGGATGATGAAGATAGAAATCCCTATCCTGCAACAACGTCGATCATCCTCATATTGGTTTGACATGAAATTAATCAGTCGCGATGATTCAAAGCCTGCTTTAGTCAAGTCCAATTCGGACCATGTACGGGCTAATGTCACCCTTATATGGCCCACTCCGGAGTGCCTTACCGCAACCCAGAAAGCGCTTTAAATCAACCGGTGAATTAATGAGATAAATACCCTCATAAATGGATACACTATTTCAATTTTCTTCAATATTTATTCGCCAATCGGTAAAGGCCTCAGATCAATCATAGTAAAATAATGCGCTTGTCCCTTGTAAGGAATTGAACGCAGTCGCAACTACTGCTGGCTTTGGACTTTTTGTGAGCACTTGTTTGGACGCTGGACGTTCATTCTCACAGCGGTATACCGCCTCCTTTTACGGTTCATTTCATAGAGGTATTAGGATATATATTTTTAAGAACTCGTTGAAACATAGTGGTATTGGACAAATCGGCTGTTTTGCAAATGCAATCAATTAATAATTCATAAAAGTATAATTTGTAATTGTAACCGACTTATTTGCTGTGAAGTAGTTTCCGATAAATTTTGAGTAGGTAATAAATTTGTCTATAGCAGGTAAAGATTTATTATTCAAATTGCTATCATAATATATTATTAGTAAAGAAATACCTACTATAAAATAATTTAAACTTGCTCTACCTTAATTTACATCCAATGACAATCAAACATTATCCCTCTACAAATCTGCTACCTGACACTGAATTTATGACAGTGTAGAGTACCACGTAGTTTATAAGCCCCTGGTATCGCGAGTGTGAAAGACTACGAATCTCTGAGTATTGTTACGGTAAATGTAATTAATGTGGCAATTATTAATAATAGCCGGTAAGTATTCATAAGGTAAGGCACTCTAAGTACTTACTTCTCTTATACCAAATAATATACTAGAAAAAATACCGAGTCACTCGGTAGCTCAGCGGTCAGAGCATTGGACCGGATATTCAAAGGTCGCGGGTTCGATTCCGAGAACATGATCTGGTGCGATTCGTATTTTTTCTAGTATATTATTTGGTATAATATAAAAACAGCATTGTGAATGCTAAAATCTCAAAATTTAAAAATACTTACTTCTCTTCTTGTCGAACAGCATTTCGGAGCACATTTCGAGGGATCGCTGGCGGGGCCCTTCGGCGGGGTACCCCCGGTACCCGGGCTCGCAGCGGTACACCACGCCGGGCCGCGACACTCCCTCCATGTACGCAGACTCGTCTTCTGGTGCTCCAACTAAGATCCTGCAACAATAAAACAAGAACCTAGTACATGCACTGTTGAAACTAAAACATATTTTTCGAGATCTGGATTTATACACAATTAGACTGAGTCTAGGGTATAAAATTTAGGAGTTCTCGACAATTTCTTGCAGAAAGATCTACAATTTCGGAATCGCAAAACAAGCTAAGCTCGTTGTTAGTGCAAATATTCAGGATCACTTTATACACTTTATAGATATGGCGATTTTGTGGCCATATTCTTGGGTTCATGTAATTTTACTTGCCTTATACAAGTGAGGACCACTAACAAGTAACAACAACAATGTTAATTTGATCAGCACCAGTACATGTCAATGCCTGAATTTTGTATTATTTTCTAGTTAATTAGATTTTATTATAACACTGTTTGTCCTACATGACAAGCAGATTACAATCCATAACAAAGGTCCGATCATGTCTTCGAAAAAGGACTTGTCCTTTTGTATCTTAATGAAGGGGAATTTTAGGAATTTGTATGGGTCATCATAGGTCTACGATTAATCGAATGAATCGAGAGTTATACGGTTATAGATTGATTAAACTAAAAATTAGGAGCTAATGAACGAGCGAAAGTGGGATATTAACATTTATAACTTACTCCAAAATAAATTAATATGATAAACACCTATATTATTAACATTCAAATAGTATGGTTTATCTTTAATGAATAAACGATATAAAGGTAAACTACTTGTATATCCGGTTAGTGACAAAATTTTGGTACCTCATATACCTACATATTTTTTTATATTCGCGAGATATATCGACATGTGTATCTGTAATGTATATATCATATTGAATCTTTATCAAACCATTTGCTGAGCTTTTGATGCTATTTCTTACTGAAAGCTCTGCGCAACTCCTGTGAGATACTGATATGACTATACGCAAATATGTTTCTCAAAGGGATGTCCATTCTATCTCAATGTCCAATATCCTTAATGATCATGTACTCCAAGGATCAGATCAGACACAAATCGATCAGCACGAGCGCGGAGGAAGCGGGCCGCGCGGCTGGCCTGGCGCGGCGCCAGCGCACAAATAGATGCCGACGGCCGACCAAGGGAACAATCGTATTTCTATAACACTGACTCAGCGATATTGGCCGATTTCAACTTGACGACGGTTTTCAATACATGCTTCGAACTTCGGCAAATATTTATTGTCAGTACATCAGTAAATTATGGTATTGAAGAATTAGATCATTTTTGTATTCTGTGCAATGGTCTCTATCCTGCAATGTCACCCAAAAATACTCCATACAAAAGTGGAATACTGAATTGGCCGAAATTAAAGTTTATTTATAAACAAGGTTGAGTGAGAAAAAAATTAGCATTGTCGTTTATTCCGTTAAATAAAGCGCGATCTATTTCAAAACTTAAAAAAATACTATATAATATTTTTACTGAAATTTCGTATAGCCTTCGACATAAATATAACCAGCCTTTCATGCATCGCAAAGAGGTACGGTATATAATAAAAAACTTTTAAAAATTAAAAAGAAAAACCTCCTTCAAAAAACCTTAAAAAATTTGATATAAAAAAACAGCTTTAAAAAACAGCAGCTCTAAAAAGCAAGAAATAATATTCAAATTGGCATAATAACTATTCAAGTACCTACGCATATCTGATATTAAAAAAACGTCTTTTGAAGTCGGGTGGGGCTAAAGATATTTTTCTTTTTTAATCATAATAACATTTATCGTGGTTTCTCTTTCTCAATTTGATTTTTTAATTCTTAAAGCCCCACCCGACTTCATAAGACGTTTTTTTAATATCAGATATGCGTAGGTACTTGAATAGTTATTATGCCAATTTGAATATTATTTCTTGCTTTTTAGAGCTGCTGTTTTTTTAAACTGTTTTTTTATATCAAATTTTTTAAGGTTTTTTGAAGGAGGTTTTTCTTTTTAATTTTTAAAAGTTTTTTATTTTTAACTTTTTTGTGGTAGGTATGTATAAGTAAATGTAAGCGATGATATAAATATATTTTATTTATATTTCACACATTTCAATGGTATAATACGCCTAATAACTCAATATCCACTTTTCGCACTGTTAATTTTAGCAAGGGTCAGACATGGGGTAGGTGACCAAAGTGTATTATCCCTAGCTCCTCCGTGCTTCAGAAGACACGTTAAGCCGTTAGTTCCAGTTACATTTGCACATTAACACCCACCAATCCGCATTGGGCCCGCGCGGTGGGTTATGGTCCATCCCATTCATCAGCCCATAAGTAAGGCTTGTATCCCAGCCCCAGTAGTGACAATAAAAATGGCTGATGCGAAACCTTTCAATACCGTAGAGTAATCACTAATACACTATCATATTTGATTTTGAAGAGTTCTCTTGTGTATCTTCGAAGTCCAAGGTCCAATGTGAAGGAAATTTGAATGAAAACATCCTTAAAGTATCCCCTTTCTAACGAAACAAGAATCATCTAAATCGGTTTATAAACAAAGAAGTTATGTCTGAAGATCCGTTAAAACTCGTGCAAAAGTTACCTAAAAAATTACAGTATTTTCAGGATTACTCAAAAACTACTAAACCGATTTAAAATTTTCAAAAAATGGGACCAACTGGGGAGCAAACCTGATGAAGTGGCGTTTGAATCATGTCAATCGGTTCAGCCGTTTTCGAGTTATCGGTGGACATACATAAAAAAAAAAAAAACAAATAAACAGTCGAACATAGAACCTCCTCCTTTTTTTGAAGTCGGTTAAAAAGTTAGGTGGCCACGCGTGGCAAATGTTTGAGTCAATATCAATAACTCGGACTTGTATTATAAAACAATGCATCAATCCTTCAGCTTGGATTCATCAAAGGTTCAGCGCACTACTTATGTGACAAAGTCCCACCTCTTGCTGCGCGTGCGCACCACACTGTGTAGGTATTTCTGTCGCCGGAAAAGGGGACTATTTTCTGCTCCACACCTTAGATGTTTGTCGCTATTCCAAGCACACGGGGAATTCTACACATCCGTCACTGGACACGAATAAATTCACACATATTGCGTCACATTGTTTCCTGACCAGAATAATATTATTAGAATAGAATAATAGTTCTAAGATCACACTGCAGATTAAGTATGCTACAAAACATAGGATAAAGATGCGTACTAAATGGATCAACTATCATAAAAGGAGAGGATGTCGTCAATCATTAAAATCGTAGCAAATACAATGCTATTAATTAGACATTACCCAACAGAAGTGATCTATTTCACTTCAGTGTGTTTGTGTTTTGGTACTGTGTAAAGAAATCGCACCACAACACAAGCGCAGTGAAGTGAAGTTGGTCACATTTGTTATAAACGCATTGCACTGTACCTATCTAACATCTTTCTGTTTCCTCTTCCAGTGCGTCATAAATATAGTCTGTATATGACGGATTCAAATCACTTAGTCAATAAGTTCTCAAGTCCCGACCTACGATCTTTTTCACACAATTCGTCACTACTTTCCGAAACTGTCCATGCTGTCCGAAACTGTCCATCCTGTCCCAGGTGACTCAGACGGTGGGACTTGTGCCAAGCGCCGGCACCTGGCTACCACTACGTTTTTTACAAAGTGGTGTCATCGCTCTTTTAATACACTTAGGTGTAAAAAGCAAGATTACATTCATACTTTTTTGTTGTTATTTTTTAGTTAGTTGGCATGAACATGTTGTCTCAACCGAGGTTGTCTACTTTTGAATACAAAATACAAGGGGAATTAAGTAAAGCAAAATTATATAGCATAAATTTTATGCTCACATTCACACCGACGAAAAATATAAAAAATTACAAACCCTAACTAAATTGTTTATTGGTTCATAAGTAGAGATGCCCCTTTCTATCATGGTGATGGGTGACTGCAAGATGATGTTCCTTCTCTGGAATTTACAATATGAAAGCAACAAGGCAAACCTATATCTTAAATAAATTTCGTGTTTTAACTTTCCTTCGACATGGTATTACGAAGTTCCAGAAATAAATGCGGTACAAACGTTATAGATGCTGCAAACACTCGCTCTTGCCGTCAAAGATCTTTATCATAATCAAGACTTTAGACCAAAGGGGCGATAGATAACAACATTGTAGCTGTTTTAGGAAACTGTAAAATCGTGTCTTGGTGTTGTTAAGTGTAAAATTGTGGCTGTGGGGTAATAAAGATATTCCCCGTCGCGAGGGTGCGCCGGAGCCAATCGCGCCCGACCCTCCGCCGACAACCACTACCACAAGTTTTATAAGTGACGTTTGAAAATGAAACATAGTTCTATGAGTCGAAAGCACTCGTGCTTTCATACTTTATTGTACAACAAATTGATATTATATTTAAATGGACACCGATATAAGACTGTCAAAGAAAGCAAGTTTGAAAAAAGTCACTTATGATGATCTCTAACTAAACTATGGACTCCACATAACATACGTCCTATCAAATCAAATAATGTATTGCAAAACTTTGACTAATTATCAAAATGTCGGAAAAACTTTTTCAGGCGGTCAAGTCTAAACAGCAAAACGTCGACGACGCCACATAACAGTTCTAATTGTAAACGTGAAACCATGGTAGGGGCATCACCGACCGCTAGCGAACGCATGCATTTTACCCAATTCTCTATGCAAGGCATTGCCTCGTATGGGTTATGTTATGTATGAGTCGACGAATATTGTATCAAACACATTTTTAGCTCTGAGCCATGACTACAAACAGTTAACTACACTGAAGTGTTTCATTTACTCAAGTGCTTTAGTAATGTGAAACTAATTGAGAATTTTTGTCATCTGGACATTGTTGTTAAGTACATACAACCCTGAATATAAAAAAAAGCTTTAAAATAATGCAGACTTGTAAATTCATCTGAATTATAAATGAATAATAGAGTCTTAAATGCAATTTGTCTTTATTTCACTCACAAGCTCCAAACATAAAAAAATTGTTTATGTATTAAAGTTTAAAACATTTTCTCATACTGTGATTTGACTGTGACATAACTGTGATTTGAACCATTAAAATTGTGATATCTTAGAAAAAATTTACACGCAGTAACTTAAACAAGTGAACTAACTAACAAATGTTGTGTTACGGTTGATAAAGTAGGTTTCCATTAGCGAATATTCAAATGGCTGGTCACAAGACATTGAACCTCATCAGCGCTATTGTTCCACCCGAGGAATGTGATAGACGTCACTCTACAATATATGTAATGTACTTGCATATGTCCAACATTACACACTTCAATACAAGGCAATACGTTCATTGAACGATACGGTAAATTAAAAAAAAACAGTAATGGATTTACAAATGTATAGTACAGTCAGCGTCCTAATTTTACCACAAAAAAGTATTTTTTGACTGATCATGATGCAACAATGTCGGATAAATTAATTTTACTGCCATAATTCTTTGCGCACGTATTATCAATTTAAGTAAACATAGGTACTGTCTTTCAGGTCAGCTTATCTTACAGTTCCCGTGATACATCATGTTTGAGATTTCGTAACAGAAGATGTATTACAATGGAAGAACTGTGAGCTGTGAGTCACATCTAGTAACCAACGCAATTAGCGAGTCGAATTGACATGCGAAACGATGACTGGTCGAATCACTCCGAATCTACAAACTGAACATCTCGTAGCTACTGTATCTTGTATTAAATTAATCAACAGATACTGAGTCACAAAATTACATCGGAATAATTTGTCACTTGTTGCTGTGACTGTAGTTTCCAATAAACCATTTGCTTAAGTGTCTTCTTACTC
Organism: Catoptria pinella; assembly: GCA_963556745.1. NCBI lineage: Eukaryota > Metazoa > Arthropoda > Insecta > Lepidoptera > Crambidae > Catoptria > Catoptria pinella. The sequence continues at coordinate 1,590,631 of OY750762.1, forward strand.
ATGACGAAACAAGAAGTTATTCCTGAAAAAGCTGTCATTGTCATAATAGACCGAAACTTTATAACAACACTGCTAAACATAATAAAGATAACTACTTTATCAATTACTTCACCGCCTGATATTGCTCAAAATCTTACTATCTCCTTAAAAACTAAAACTGCAATTAAACCTGTAGCTAACAACTAGTAGCATTGCCAATAACTTAAAATGAAATTATAGAACAAAGCATACATTTAACAAGAAGTAAGATATGTAAGAAGATATGAAGCCCAATTCACTTTACGACTATTGTGTGAATTCGAAACAGAATTTAGATCTTTACATAGTACTTCTAAGGAAAACAAGATTGCACCACGCGACTTGCTTGCTACGTGATAATGTCTTTATATGCGCATGCGACGATCTGTAAAGATTGCAGATAACAAGTCCACTGCAAATGTTGCACAACTTAACTGGAGCATTCTGGGAAACGGGGAAATGTGGCACAAGAGACAGTACATGCAGTAAGCAATAAAATAACAATAAAAGTGACTGACAAGACTGTGTAAGCAGTTTTGTAATACGGAGAATTAAATATGTATTAAATGAAATACTAGATATAATTAAGTATTTTGAAATAGATATCTTTTGTTGTTGATAGATACATCTTCTATAGGATCATTTTGGAGCATGTCTTAGGACCAGAGCAAACAGATAAAAATCGAGGGAAAGCAGACCGAAGAAACATGGTAAAAAAATCTAAAGAAAGCGCAGTAGTTGGCCTTCTTGATAAATTCTTCATAAAAAATATGTACTTAACCAATTACCTACTATCTCCCTCTATCCCTCCAAACCGTAAATAAGTGGCGATGAAAGGCCCATAGTTCAGGGCGAGTGGATTCACCGCAGGTATGTACATAATGTGTCCGTCTGTCCTCCAAACTGAAGCAAATTATCACAGGAACTATTGAGGCTATTTGCATGGCAATGGCACCGCGGCTTGCCTTTTGTAGGGCAATTGCACACGAGCGACGACGGGTTCTACGATTTTTATTACATCGAACAATGTCTATTTCATACGAACGTGCTGCTTTGACAACAAAAGCTTAGCTGCCGTTATCCTATAAATAATAAACACCTTCAAATTATATTTTTTATCTCATTTAATCTCTCTCTATTAGCATGATTATTATTACAGGGGCATTTCATAAACATGCTATTACATTTCTCACGTTAGTCGTTACAACAAACCATGATGGATACCGTAGGTATAATTCTAACGCCAAAGTATGACTCAAACTAAACACCCTATTAGCACAAACAAATATAAATTTTCCAAATCGCACGTATACAGTGGTCGTTTCTCCGAGAATATGCAAAATAAGCTTTGTGAAGCCGACAGGTGCCCTAAATAGCGGTCTGTGGGACGCATCGAGAATTTGTAAGGGCCTAGACTGGCGTGCTTTACGCGACCAATAAACTGACTGAGTTATTATGCATTGAATATGCCCGCGAGTCGTTAGAGTGCGCCCGGCCTGCGTGACTACCATGCCAAACATATTCAGATACAATTAGCGGATGAAATTTATTTTTGCTATAGCGTACCTACTTAATATGACAAGAAATTGCAAGCCGGATTTTACCTTATTTAATTTTATTTCTTATAAAGAACTTACTTATTTGCAGACTTCGCAACTTAGGGCTTTTAGCCTCAAGTTTAGAGCGGAAATATGCTTATTGAGCTTTTTAAGGGCCCAAATTACCTAGGGCTATATTTAGGGGCAAATAATATTACGTAGTAAGATTCAAAGTATAGCCTTTTATCGATGTTTTATATTTGAGTTTGTTCAAGATAAGTGAGAAGTCGTTGAAAAACAAATTAACATGTTATATTTTTCCAACATCATATTTTACTTACATTACTTTTTTTACTGCTCTTGTAATTTATTCCTCTTTGAATATTGTTTTCCATATTAACCCTTCAACATCCGGAAAATGAAACACAATAGATATTGTTATCCGGCCGAATGCGGCCGCTCGGGCGTTGATGAATTGAAGTGGCTGACAAATAGAACGAAAGATGGTATTAATAAAACAATTAATCAGTTTGAACAGACAATGCCCTCGACCAAGCAAAGTAATCGACATTGACAATTGTGTACACAGGGCCTAGCAAAGGAAATTAGGATTTTTTTTTCATTTGATCTGATTTCTACAATAGTTACCAAAAATGCCTCGAGATTTTCCTAGAAAATAAAATGTTTTGCCATTATTGTCACAATACGTATGAGACAAAAATATTTTTGAATAGAATATGTGCTGTATCAGTTATCAAATTATCATTTGCATTAGATTAGGATTAAATATTTAAATTTCGAACGGAACTAGTATGTTTAAAGCAAGAGTTGATAGGTATATTCACAGTTAGTTTAACAGAAGTGAAAAGTGATTACTAATTGATGCAAAAAAGCTTGCTGTCCTTTGTTATTAGCTATAACTTACATGGAAATAACTAAGTATTGTCTACTACTTACACAATTATGTAATGAGACATAGAAAGCAACTTCCCAACAAGCCGTTTATTTTATTTGCAATAATAAACAAGATCCCATTCACGGTTTGTATCTTTCTAAAAGCATTTAGAATCTTATTCGCTTGTTTTAAGAGCGAGAGGTGTGAGGGTTGGTTCGCGTGCCGAGGGTCTATCCGACCAGCAGCGGCGCGAGCGCAATCTTCTCATTGTGGCAATCAGCAGCGAGGGCGCGGCATGCGGGCTAAGATCTGACATGGACGCGGCTAATCCGCTAATGCACAAATGCGAAGTAATGTTATCACCGTGTGATATCACTGCCAGTACAGAAGAGCATTCTTGTAAAGCAAGCTTCGTTACTCCGTCTATCAGTGGTGTAGATTATCACACGACAATTAATGTCGGTGGTTCCTGCGTTTACGGTTGTTTTATCGCTCTAAGCAACTTGAGTATAAAACATTTTCAAGTAAAATTTTAATTATTTTTCCCTGTAATACATGAAAATTGAAGAAAAACTTAATAAGTGATGTTAAAAAATATGTAATTTTTACACAGGTGCAATCAGTCGTAATTTCTATTTATTAATTGGTCAAATTGAATATTCATTTCGATCAGTTAAATCGATTTAAGTCAACCCTCTATGAAAAGTATTGAAAACTTTTTTCATTATCTGTTTTGTTAGCTATAAGTAAATGCTTGACAATCGGCACTTAACAACGATGACCGACGTTTTTCTGTACAATTGCTTTCACAAGCACCAAAGACAAAAAAATCACATCAGAAATGTAAATTGAGTTCCAGTACAAAGTCAACAATAAGAATCGATTATGATACGAAGAGCTCGATAACATCTGGGCAGAAGCGACAATAGTTGCGCAAGCCCGATTTCGGCGCAAATGGCAGTGAAAGCGTGTGTAGGACGCGTTTTTATTAGGGCCTTGAGTGGCCACGAATTTGCGAAGGCGTTTTGATCTTAAAAAGTAGACCCATGTTGATAATATACCTATATGCTGACATATCAGATATCATTAATCTTAAAAAATCTACCATTCTTCTAGCAACATTTGAAATAAACTTTGTGATTCGATGTTAGGCGTTTAGACACGCTTAGATACCTAATGCGTCACTGTCTTACATATGCAATATTTACACGGCTTACGTCTCTCAAACATAGCCACGTGCACTGTGAGATAAATGATAAATTATCTATTCGTTTGTAATTTAAACAAAGAATGAATTCAATATTACATATGAAAATTTTAAGAATGAAATAAGATACAAATTAGTTTCTAATCACACAGGTTCTATTAATTATGACTCAAAATAAAAATATATCGCATCTTAAGTCAAAAAAACTATAGGTACGCTTGTACCTACTGCAAAAATTTAGGTTAAGTTACTCTTTAAGATAAGTAGCCAAGTGTAATTAATAACACAAAGAGCTTGGAAGATAAGCATGAGAGAAATAAATTAAATCTGACGGCCGATAGTATCGAAATGACGCGATCCAGTTTAGACAGTCGTCGCGGAGAAAGTTGAAGAAACAAAGAAAGGGATAGATAAGACACACGACCCAAAACATGTACCTACTTACACATAAGTTTTACACTTTCCACTATTAGCATCACTTTGCGACTGACCCGAAGAAAATGTAAACTTAATAAAAATGACCTAAAATTTACTAGAAAAAAGCAATAAGAAAATGTTTGTGAAGTTTTTCTTACTCAGAAATAGCTTTAAACAAATTACCTATCAAATAACTTAGCAGTTAATGCTCAGTTTAAATACGATATCTTGAATATGTACTGGAAAACTTAACAACCTATCATTTGAGCCAAAACTGGATTACTCAGTAGTCATAACATAACATTAATTCTGTCTTCTTCGATGGGTTGGTAGCAATCGCATCAAAGATCAAGATGTGAGCTATAAGGAAACGCTAAATTGTGTCGTAAACTCCATTTTGCTCGATATCGTAAATAGCTATGGGCTTTGACCGGCGACAGCTCTTCAGATTATTACTCGGTAATGTTAATATTATTTCTGCAATCAAAGGATTGAAAGGAATAAGGGCTTTCTCGTGGTGAATGAGTTTCTTGTACGAGAATATTACAGTTCTATTTCAGGTGTGCGTGTGCCCAATCCGAATTGAGATATACTCGGCCGGATAAGTAACTTTTTATATATTGACTTTGATACGGTTTGATTAACATTATTTTCCTGATTTCTGTAAAAGAAGATATTTATTTTTTTATAAGACTTGCTCCATTATTACAAAAAGAGCCACTGTCTGCATGATTTTATCCATTTATTCTTAGCAATCTGCCTATGTTCTCAGCAGATATTTAAGATATGTACACAGGCAGGGAGGTGTTTATTCCGTTAATACTGTAAAGGAGCGCTATCTCCTGTAATAAATTTAATACAAGGCGCTGCCATTGAGTGGGAGCCTTATCTTATCTCAGGAGATCAACAAAGAACCCTATGGAGACGATCACAAAATAATTAGTGCCTTAATCGCGCGTTACGCATGGCACAAGATACAGAACGAAGCGATTTATGTTATTTTTAGGCAGTTATTCCGAACGTCGATAATTTACAATTAAAGGCGCACACCGGTATTTATATGAAAGAAAGACGATAAAAATATGGGTTTCCATCATGGGCGCCGGCAGTAGGACTGTAGGAGTGCACTTGCACTGCACAGCACACCCTTAAGGTGTGTCCTGCCTGGGCTCCGCAGCGCGGCACTCTGGTCGCTGTGATTGGGAGGGATCTCTCGCTGCCCAGTGTGGTACAAGCCATGCTGGCCACCGAGAGATCCTGGGAGGTGGTAGTCTCTTTCTGTGAGGACGTGATCTTCCAGAAGGAGGCATCGGAGCGGGTTCGTGAAGAGGAAGCTCATGCGAACCGGCTCCGACGCAGGCGGTTGGGCGCTAGGAGGAGGCGCTACGCGCACCTCATACCGTTCTAACGGGGACCACGCGGGTGATGGGGGGTGACCCATCGCCTGCATTGCACGGTCCCCGACTGTCTGGGGAGATGGCCAAACTTGCCCGGCCATCTCCCAACCGCGAGGTGGCCCGGGAAGCCGGGCGTGCCACCAGGTCAGTGGGGTGATTACCACCCATGGCCCCCCAAATGACCGTCTGGTGGCGAGTGGGCAAGTGCCGGAGTTTTTTAGTGGGTATTCCCTCCTCCCGAGATCCCACCGAACCACTCGGTTGGGTGGGATCACGGGAGGCAGTCGTGGAGGGAGCCGCAACGTTGAAAGTTGCGGTCCCCTCCTGGCGAGCCCCACATACCCCCTTCTCGCTCACCTGCGAGAGGGGAAGCGCGTAAAGGCGTTTTTCTTCGGCATAAAAAAAAAAAAAAAAAGGGTGCACTTGCACCCTCCTGGCAGGAAAGAAATACATAGAAAATTACATATTTTTTAATAATTTACTGTTTGAATAAAAACTGAATGCGTCTAGGTTGCTGTGCCAAATTTTTTCATCACCTTGTCAACAAATTCAGTATCCTCCTTTATTAAGTAAGTTAATAGTATAATGTGTAGACCCAGATGCAGCTCCCTGAAAAAAAACCCTGACGGCGCCCATGGTTCCTACTATTTTTCATTGTGGTAATCCTTGGGAAAAGCTATAACGTAAAAGCTCACATGATTATGATTGTCATACTCGCACATTCTTGTGGAACTTCTAAATTAATTAGCTTCTGGCACAATTTTCTGATTCAAATGTTAAAAGTTAATTATCAGATATAGCGTAATTTGTAAAAACTTTTTACTGTCTTACAAACGAAGTATTAAGCAAACTCCGAAAAAAGCTTAATTTGTGCGCATTAAAAAATCACGATTGTAATTGATTAATTACAGAACGGGTAATGTTTGTCACGCCTTTAGCGTCCACCTTGTAACCCCATAACGATGGTGACTATGTAAATTTATGGCAGCTACCGATCGGCGCTACCGAGGCGAGTAACCGCGGACCACCGTGCGCGCGCGCATCTACGGGGATATTGCCTTTTGATTGCTTTGTTGTAATAACACTTAAAAATGGCTAATATCAGTTTTATTACAATTTTATCAAATAGGTAATCAAACGTCTGTGAAAAATATTCACTTCGTTTTGTTTTTTTTTTATATAGGTACTCATAAATTAGTGTTGGAATCTTTTGTAGGTAAATGTGAATTCCTAAAACACTAACTTAAATACGAAGACGTCGCAATTTGATAAGTTAATGCATAACATAATAATACTTGAAGCTTGGATAGATACGTGCAGTATAGACTGATATTTATCGTCACCTTTTATGAAATATAATCGTGAACATCGTAAAGGCCAATTTAAATGTCAAGAGTATAACCAGCCAGTAGATAGGGCGAAAGAGCTGAAAATTTTAATATTCCAAACATGTAACGAAAGAGTTTTCAAATATCACAATAGGTGCAGTGCATAATAATTACAATGAACAAAAGCTGGCACACGATAATGAGTAGTCGCTTTCCAATTTAAAAGTAGCCGAAACTTCCGCAGCACGAAGTTCATTACTCCACAGAATACATAATTAAAATATCTTCAAGCTAAATACATCCTAAATATTCGGTGAAGCAGGAAAGAAGCGATCACCGGTGGGCTGGGTTAATTAAATCAATCGTCACCTGTATCCCCCCTCACACCCGCCCGTAGCACGTGCGAGGTGCGCGCGCGCAGGCTGCTTTGATGCGATCAATGGATCCGTTTAATTATATTTCTACGTTATACTATAGCTCATTAGCCTATTGAAATGTTATAATTTGTAGATCGTTATGAATTTTTAGGTTAAAGCGTTTTTTTTAAGTGGCCTGAACAACCTGAATGATTTTTGTAATTCGAGGATGACGTTTTTGGCTTTACTCTTAGTAAATTTCATGTAGTAATTTAAGTAGTTTTAAGCTGTTGTTAACCCAAATATCCTAAATAAATAAATAAATAAAACATAGGGGTACTACCTAGTACTGGAACAATTTCGGGTTAAATATAGTATTTATAATGAAATAGAGAAAACTTTATCGTTTTAAATACTGATATGACGGCGTATCTTGTTATAAAATACAAATACTTTAGCGAATTGTATTATTAAACGAAATTGCTTTAAACTGCAAAAAAACAGTGCTAAGTTTACAAAGTAAGTAATACTAAATAATACTAGAAAAAAGTAAGTTGTTATTGTTACAAGTTAAAATCGCTATTTGTTTGGTTTCTCAATGTAGAGCTCCACTGCCTTAAGGCATTTTGACTTTGTTCTGATATCAAAGACCAACAGTTCAACATACCACACAATTCTTTAAAAAACAAATCTGTTTCCCCTAAGACGTATTTACTGTCGCTACAATGGGCCGGAGCCCCTTAATCCGCCGACGGTGGCGGCTGGCCTATTAACAAATCAGCATCACGTCAAGTCGCCGCCCTATATTTATAGAGGCGTAGCCGCGGGATGTCATTAGTCGCTCGAAGCTATTCTTAGGGTTACCTGAAAAAACTCGTTAGTGCCCATTTTAAAGTAATTTTGAGCGATGTTTTAGTTGTTTACAACGCAAATAATTTGCTATAAAGAAAAACTCAATTTTAAAGTGCAAAATTACTTTCATAAAACATCTCACTGTGCACACTTCTAACACTTTCGCGCTACAGTTCATTAGATATACAAGGTGTTACAAAAGTACCCCTAATGCCTAATGCCATACATTTTGATATTTTCGTAATTAATTTTTGTATGAAACAGCTGATTTTTTTTCGCGATTTCAGAGTTGGTCCCATAGTAAAAGTTGTTCAGTTTGATGGTCCCTATCTACCATATTCGGCATTAGGGGTACTTTTGTAACACTTTTTTTATTTAGCTTTACTCCTCCCGTGACCACGGCCCCTGTAAAGGTGACAAAACGTCGGGAATTCAAAAAACCAATAAATACAAACTAAATAATTCTAAAACAACACCTGAATTAATAATATACGCGCAGTAATCCGTAAAAAGTGTTTTATTTCTAATCTTACTGTGTTTGAGACTTATCAATGTGCCGTGTCGAGATATATGGGATGCCTTAAACATCAAATAACTTTAGATATTTATGTAAGGTATTGCTCATTAGTTAACATTGTAACAATAATTTCTAGAATCAGGTTCCTGATCCTAACACACTGCCCTAGCTTTCCCTACTTTCATAGCTACTTAAGACTTTATTATCAATTACAAACTAAGTTGATTTTAATAACTATATACCTACACTACACGACTATACAAAATTAAAAAGAAAAACCTCCTTCAAAAAACCTTCAAAAAATTGCTATAGAAAAACAGCTTCAAAAAGCAACAGCTCTAAAAAGCAAGAAATAATATTCAAATCTGCATAATTACCACTATTCAAGTAACTACGCATATCTGATATTAAAAAAAACGTCTTTTGAAGTCGGGTGGGGCTGAAAGATATTTTCCTTTTTTAATTTATATAAACATTTGTAGTGGTTTCTCTTTCTCAATTTGATTTTTTAAATCTTAAAGCCCCACCCGACTTCATAAGACGTTTTTTTTAATATCAGATATGCGTAGTTACTTGAATAGTGGTAATTATGCAGATTTGAATATTATTTCTTGCTTTTTAGAGCTGTTGCTTTTTGAAGCTGTTTTTCTATAGCAATTTTTTGAAGGTTTTTTGAAGGAGGTTTTTCTTTTTAATTTTTAAAAGCTTTTTTATTTTTCACTTTTTTGTGGTAGGTATGTACAAGTAAATGTAAGCAATGATATAAATATATTTTATTCATATTTCACACTTTTCAATGGTACTCGTATAATACTCCGAAAAACTCAATTTCCACTTTTCGCGCTGTTAATTTTAGCAAGGGTCAGTCATGGGGTGGGTGACCAAAGTGTATTATCGCGAGCTCCTCCGTGCTTCAGAAGACACGTTAAGCCGTTAGTCCCAGCTACATTTGCACTCATTAACACCCACCAATCCGCATTGGGCCCGCGCGGTGGGTTATGGTCCATCCTATTCAGTAGCCCATAAGTAAGGCTTGTATTCCAGCCCCAACAGTGACACTAAAAATGGCTGATGCGAAACCTTTCAATACCGTAGAGTAATCACTAATACACTATCCAATTTGATTTTGAAGAGTTCTCTTGAGTATCTTCGAAGTCCAAGGTCCAATGTGCAGGAAATTTTAATGAAAACACCCTTAAAGTATCCCCTTACTAACAAAATAAGAATTATCTCAATCGGTTTATAAACAAAGAAGTTATGTCTGAAGAGCCGTTGAAACTCGTGCAAAAGTTACCTAAAAAATTACAGTATTTTCAGGATTACTCAAAAACCACTGAACCGATTTAAAATTAAAAAAAATGGGACCACCTGGGGAACAAACCTGATAAAGTGGTGTTTGAATCATGTCAATCGGTTCAGCCGTTCTCGAGTAATCGGTGGACATACATAAAAAAAAAAAAAAAAAAAAAACAAATAAACAGACGAACATAGAACCTCCTCCTTTTTTTGAAGTCGGTTAAAAACTCACTATAAAAGCTTAGTGGTTTGAGTACTCTAAATTACCTGTCGATTCTGTAACCAAACTCGCATCTCACTTCAAACCTCACTTCACTTCGCGTGAATTTGCTGTTAGAAATTAGCTGAATATAAGCTACTTTACCGATTGCAAAAGGTTTTAGGTAGTTATCTAAAATCTTTTGTGATTAAAAAACCAGAATTTTGTGATGAACAAGTGTTTCATACAAAAAAAAACGAAAATTGTTGTTTGATGGTCCCTAAATACCATATTCGGCATTAGGGGTATTTTTGTAACATGTTGTATACGCGCCTTAGGTTTTTCATCCGTCCCATAATACTATAAAATTATGAAGTTACTATATTAATTAGTTACAAGTGCATTTACATTCCGATTGATCTCTCGGCTAAGCTCTAGAAATAGGAAAAAAATGTTCATCCTGCAACTTACACAAAAACAAAACACAACACAACTTATCAAATACGACAGGTGACAGCTATTTGCACCTTTCACTGACATTTAACACCACGCAGTTGTCGGCCGATTGCTACCGACCGCTGACTACCATGGTTAGACCACCACCGGTTCACCATGCTATATTCACAAGTAGGCAACTTTTTGTTTACACTATGATAATATTTTTTTGAGTGACCAATTATTATACTTTTCTTTTAGAGATGATTTGCAATTTATGTAAAAATATAATTTGTTTTGACATAGGTACTAATTAGATTATCCGTTTTTTTAAACTATAATTAAAAATTATTACGGTACCAGAAAAAACGGATTATTCCATAATTTTCATTTTGAAACACTCTTCGGTGGTGTTTGACCTGTAAACACAAGATGTCGATTGCGCGGGACGGCGGCCCACGTCTGCCGCTGAATCAATTACGCTCACGGCCGCACCAAACGCCGCAATCTACCGAAATAACTGCGCCCGCGCACCGACGACCGACGCCTGCCGCCTGCGTCTGGCCCTGCGGTATCAAGGGATGTAGTGGAATTTGATAAACATGCAAAAGAAACGGAAGGTAGGGAATTTTCCAGATGGCTGGAGGCAAATGACACCGTTCAAATATTATGTTTCGGAGTAATTAGCACCGCTGCTCCTAGCAATTGAGTCTAGACTCGATCACAGTCATACCGTATTAAAAAAGCCTAAGAAAAAAGTCCTTGTTATCTAGAAAGCGCGGCTTAACTCTGGGCCGCCCGCAGTAACCGCTGGTTAGTTGACCGTACGCAGCAGGGTCGCGTTTCTGCGCACACGCAGGTTATGTTTCACGCGGACCACCACCGAGCGAACTAACTGTAAAGTTCGCACTATAATGAACTGTAACGTTCGCACTACGGTGATGCACTTCGCAGGGGATAGCAAAGCTTTTGTTTACTGACAGATGGACGAATATAGAACGTCTAATTATGCTATTTCATGTAGTGTGATTCTCATGGCCTCATTATCTCCATCCAATGAATGTTGAACTGATATTCACATCCTTCATTAGTTAATTTAAGTATTGGTTTTCGTAAATATTGTATTTACGAAAACATAGGCAAAATGTGTGTTTTTAATAAACATACATTTTATTCGTCTCTTGACGTTTCAGCTCCTATTTGAAAAAATGTTGAGCTTAATTTAACTTCTTTCTTATCCACAATGTAATTTATTAGTTACCAATACAAGTACGTACATACATAAGGGCCTGCCGCATAAAAGCCGGTGTTTAGTCGCGAGTGTCGACAATCCGGCCATATGGCCGCGCGTCATGCGCGTGGGCACCTCACCTTGATCTAATGCTTCTCAGAACTCAACAAAGTCTGCTTGGCGACTGTAATTAATAATACTACGACAATTATTTTGGTATAACCTGATTCTTAAAAGTATTTGAAACGAGTTAATATGTAGGTACATATTACACAGGTTTTTAACGTTACTTTGATCTTTTAAAGGTTCGTAAGTTTTCACTGGTATTAAAAACTGTGTTGCTAGGCAACACCAGAGATTCAACAAGCGTGCTGCCATTCCCGACTCGTCCCTTGGAGGGCTAAAAAGGGAGAAAATTCATTATTTTTTTTACTGTATAAAGCGCTGCCTTGCTCTAGCCAGACGTTAATACGAGCAAAATTCGAGAAATAAGATGAGTTTTATTGTTTTGGTTTCTGTCATCAGTGCAATATGCAAGCAGTCTTGTTGTTGCACTAGTGGTGATGAACCGGATACTTCAAGGTGAAAAGCATTACTCATCAGCCTTACTCACGTGCATCAATGATTTATCATCGCTAGAGGTGGACATTTGAGGAAAAAAATATATTTTTCTTTATAATTAACAAGTCACCGCAGTTATGTCATATTGGTCATAAAATTTTCAAAACCATAATCATAGGGTCTAGTATTACATTAAAGTTTTTCATCCTGTACAATCCGGCAAGTAACTAAAAGTTTTGTTATTAAATAATCTCAATGAAAAATTGTACAGATTTTTTTTGTACTTATTATTGGAAATGTATCAAATTCAAAGTTATTGGAAGACAAAATAGTTTTTTACGATTAAATTATACTAACAAAAATAATTTTAAATTTTCAAGATGCAGGAAAGTAACAAGAAACTTAGTGCCTACACATTAAATTTAACAAAATTAATACACATACTAAAGATTATCGAAGATACTACATGAATGGTTCAGTTTCGATTTGGCCGGCCTCACCCAGTTTTTTTGCGTAGCACGTTCTGCACATTTAGTAGGTACTATTATATTCTGTGGTGACAGCGCCAAATAAGAGCAGTGTCCCTAGTCGGTGAATGGAGTGACGTCACGTGCGCCTACGCACGCACGCGCCATATGGTCGCACCGCTGGTCAGCAAAACTGCTCTGTCGACCGTTTGTGTAATATTACCGGGGCTACTTATCAAGATTCGCAAACAAAAACATAAAGGTACCTATTGCTTTTAATTCATTAAAAAAATAATTCTTTTTGCAATATTATTCCTAGCGTTCTCATATAGCACTATATTCCTAATTTCTAAACAAAGTTTCTGCTTATGACAAGTATAAACACTTATTCTTCATTTATTACTAAGGTAAGGCGAGATTAGATTATTCAGTTACTATAAAAAATCTTGCTATTAGATAAAAATCGCAGTGATCTTTTTCAGATATTTAACTATGGATATAATATGACTCTAGACGACACTGTATAATGCTGCACGGCTGCACGTCCCCTAAATCTCTTTTTTTTAACCGACTTCAAAAAAAGGAGGAGGTTATCAAGTCGACGGTATTTTTTTTTTTTTTTTGCGTCGATTGTGAAAGTTGGTTGATTTATTTATGTTTTATTTTATTTATTATGTAAAAGGCTGACTAATATTATTATTGTATTTTCACCTCATGTATGTCTCCTCCTCTCCTCATGTTGTGTCTGAAATAAATGTTTGAATTGAATTGAATTGAGTAATGTATTATCAAACATATGAAAATATTTGGAACTACCTGTTACTTTGTCTATGTAGTAAAGATGCTGAGCGTATCAGCGCACCATATTTGAAAAGAAAATGTTATAACAGTCAGTTAACATTTCATGAGAATTGCCCAAATATAATTAAGAGAGTTACGTCGCAAGAATTAATATACCTAATTATATCATACCGCTCTACAACGTGTTACAAAAAAACCCTAAAGCCGATAGGGCACAATGCATAAAACCCAGGAAAATTATTATAAACCCTGAAAACCACCTTTTATGAAAAAAATATGGCAAACTGCAAAGTAGCAACTACTGGCAACCCTACACCTAAATTGTGTTCTGATTTTGCCCGATTATCAAAAACAATAGTCTATTTGCGTCTAAGGTTGTCACTTTGCAATTTACAAATAAAAAATATTATGAAACACCCTGATTGACGATGACGATCGACAAGGAATAATATCTTCATAAATTATTTACTTTTATTTCCCAATTTCTAAACTAAGATGTGATTTTTGAGAAATCGAAGTTAGTCACTGAAATTGTAAATGATTCACTGTTTGGCATTACGCAAACAAAAAGATTTTACCGAGTCCGTCAGCCATTTCTTAAAATATGATTCATGTAAAGTAATACCACGTAAAATCAAAAGTGATTTAAGAAATTTCGTAATCAAAACATGTAATCAATGACCATTGAAAATGAGTCAACTTTAACGTCATTTTAAAGAAATAATAGTATGTTTTCTTTGAATAGGTATTATTATGTTTGTATGTAACAAAGTTTATTATGATCAGTTTTATTATTTGTTCTGTTTGTATAAATAAATACCAACAGTACGATTCATTTGCTACACTCTTTAGAATAAAGGCTCTACACCTAATAAAAGTCAATATTCCTTGCCTATTTAAATTTTCGTTTCGTTTCACAAGTATATACTATATATCAAATTATCCAGATCCTGAAAAATCACAACTTCTATAAGGAAATCATTACCACCCACTTGTGAAAACATGAAACACAATGTTTCATATTAAAGCGCTCCGGTAACTATCATTTGCGATTGTCAATTTTTCCGTCAATCCTATAATTGTTAGAGCGAATTGACAATCGCTTCAATTGCACATGTAAACAATCAATTTTTTGCGTCAATCAGCGTCAATTACATAAAAATTGACAATCGCAAATGATCGTTTCCGGAGAGCTTAATAAGTAATGATGTGAATTCGTCACCGGAAAGCCCATGGGTTCACTTGCCTCCCCTTCGTAGGGCGGACGCATGGTCAAACGTGACAGTTTAAGCAAACTCTTTCCACTTCCACCACAACGTACTTCATTAGTGTAGGTAAGTAAGTACCAAGTCAAACATAATCCAAGTAGGTACTAAGATTTTAGGGTTAAGTATGATAATGCCACTGATACATCGTTATGATAGAATGGTTATTCAAATTAATGTTAGTCCTTACAATTCTATTAAACTAATAACTAGGATTTTGTTTTAAAAAAAATATCAAAAATTACATAAAATTAATAAAACAACTTTTTTCGTATTTCTTATAATATTTAATCTGTGGTAAGATTTTATCTAGAGATGATAGAGTCCAACCTGATTACAAGTTATCTATCAATTAACTTCAAATACTAAACACAGCGAACTAATACCTAACTAAACACGTACGATAGATAAAGAGTTTATCTCATAATTCAATAACGGGATAGAGGTCAGCAGAGTCTTTGAACTATGTTCCAGTTTACGAATTTAAAATAAATTGTATTCTCTAACAAATAAACAGATTCAGAACAACTAATAGCTATCTGAGGTTGTTCATAAATAAATAAATGCTTGGACAATTCCACACAGCACCATCTAGAACCAAACTAAGCAAAGCTTGTAATAAATGGGTGCTAGACAACTGATATACTACTTATATACTTTTAAATACATACTTATTATACACAGTAACATCCAGACCCGTCACAGAAATTACCGTATAGCTACCTGTGTTTCATAATTATTTCTTCAGACAAAAGAATACAATTTATTGTTACTAATAATAAAATAAAGACGGTACCACTACATGCATGATTTGATTGATTGTCCTACCCATTATTTGTGCATTAACAACGGACAGCGCGTATTTTAAACAGTTTATCTAACATTAATAGGCGATGCAGCTCATAATTGCATTTTAATTACAATTATTATTTTATGTTTTATAGAGCTTCCCGTCACGGCGATACTTCCGGCGGTCGCTGCGCATGCGCATGCAGTGCCGGCGTTAGAGGGACTGACACCCTGGGCAAGAATATTTTGGCGCCCACTTAAAGAAATCAAAATCGAGTATTAATTTTTTTCTGAACCAATGTGAACGTGTATTAAGAATTCTATATTCCATCTTCCATCTTTCCTTTAGCGTGACCCAGAGCTAACGACGTGGACATAGAATGTTATGTAGCTCCTATTTTTTATTTTTTTTTAATCTTTTGGTCCGACATTTTTTAAGAAATTAAGAAATCATCATGGGAATAACCTGGAATTGTAGTTAACTTTTAAGTTTTAACAGTACAAGAACTGTGGAAAAATTCACAATTGTAAATTGTGTAAAAAAAATTCGAAAGAGAAATGCAGGAGTATTTTTAAATGGAGAAAAAAAGTAATGCAAGATTTGGGATGTTTGAGAAACTATTTTGGAAAGCCGATATCGCGGAGAGTTGTGTCCTCTGTAGCATTCAAAAGTTAAAATTTCAAGTAAACGGTCGTAGCCGCCAGTAGACTCGGTTTTCTCGCTGAATGATCGAGCGCCGCTCGAGACGAGAGACCAAGGGCCAAGTACACAAATCGGCGGCCTCGCGCCACGCTCGAACGCTTAGCTATCCCCACCATCCACCACGCGTTCTAGTTTGGTGGGGGAAGTATCCCACCTCCACTAATCGCCCCCCCAAATTTGGCGCCCTGGGCCGTCGCCCCATCGCGCCCCCCGCTAACGCCGGCACTGTGCGCATGTGGCTGGCGATGGGCGCCACGACATATGGTGTTGGGTTGGCTGGCCGCATGCTGCTGACTATTGTTCCATGCATCATAAATTCATCGCCTTAAGGGCTAATTTGGTCAAGTATTGTTTAAATGCAACATAAAACAACAGGCACACGTGTTGAACCTTAGCATTATGCATTGTCACTTTTAAAGAATCTGGTATCGTCTTTTGTTTAGCACGTCCTGTCTTGGTCTAAACGGATTTACAAAAACCATTATGCAATGGTCAGGAAACATGTTTAATATTCATTACTCAGCTTATATGCCAGGCCGACTGCTTAATTTATGCGGAATCGCATAACCGTATCCAAAACATTGAAAATGTTTAGGCGGCTACTATTATCATATTGTGAATGAATTAAGGCATTATCCTTCTCCTTATTCAAAGAAAATCCAATAAGATTATAGCTCCTTTTGAATACCTATCTAAGTTTTATTTTATCAGTTACAACAATTAAAACAAATTGGAGTTGTTTTTTACCTGAAAAATGTTTATGGAAATAATTTCAAAGATAAGAGTAAGTATTATCTACAACTGCGAATGTAAAGCTAAATGAAAATAATGTTATCGTTAGAGGGAAATTACAATATGATCAGTCTGGTATCAGACCAATCACCAATCCATCAGTCTGTATAGATTTTGATTTTTTTCTAGACACCAATCCATCAGTCTGTATAGATTTTGATTTTTTTCCCAATTCATCTATGAAAATATAATGTATGTAAAGAAAAATTTAGATAGTTTTGTAAAGAATAGTAATGTTCATAAATTCAATACAAGAAACAAGGACAAACTTGCTGTTCCAAAGCGCAGACTGCATAAAACCGGAACCTCTTTTTTGTGTAGATGTATTACCTTTTATAATAAGATTCCACAAGAAGTTACAGAACTGCCTTTGGAAAAATTTAAAAATACTGTTAAATCCAATCTCATGAGTAAAGGCTATTACACTATTTGCGATTATTTAAAGGATAATAACGCCTGGGCATAGCTTTTGTATTTTTAATTTTTACTCTAATGTTCAGTATAGATTAAGATAAGTCCGTGGTTCTTTCGTGGGTCTAGTATAAAGTTCTGTACTATAATTTCAAGTGATTCGAGTCATCGATATATTTTTTTTTTTCTTTGCTTTTTAAGTATAGTTTGTAAGAAGTGTCCTACCTACTTAAAAAACGTATCTACAGGTTTCTTGACTCGTCGCCTTAATATGGGTAGCTTTAGTATGTCATGCTCACTTTAAACATTCTGCGGTAGTGTCGTGTGAGGCGGGTCGTTACGTTCCCTCAAATATGGTTGAGCGAAGCGATGGCTGGTTCATGCGTCATGCTCGTGAACGGGTGCTGCCAGTGGGAATGGGTCTGCTTCTGACTACTTGTATTAAGGACGTCGCATACATATATATATATATATAAATGTTTAATATTATCTATATGTATGGCACTTCTTACCCAAAAGATAAAATTCATAACTACTACCTTGTTTTGGAATTTTTTTTATTGCAATCTTTCACTTTCTATAGGCCTATGAAAAGCTTTTGGATATTAGTTTTCAATTCGATGCCTTAACACGGGTAGCCTAAGTATGTCATGCTCTCTTTAATCATTTCTATGGTGGTGTCGTGTGAGGCGGGTCGTTACGTTCCCTCAAATATGGTTGAGCGAAGCGATGGCTGGTTCATGCGTCATGCTCGTGAACGGGTGCTGCCAGTGGGAATGGGTCTGCTTCTGCCTACTTGTCTTAACGTTTATTGAATTGTATGAATAAATATATATATATTTTTTTTGTAATAGCCTAGGCTGAGCCTTAAATTTTGAATTAAGCTTGACACCTGTAATTTGATTCAGTAGAAATGAGCTAATTAAATAATGTTATTTATTTATGAATCTATGTTAATGGTAACATGTATGAATACTTTGAATGTAATGTCTGGAAACGATATACATATTTGTAAATATCGTTCCTTCTAATAAAGCTGATAAGTTTTTTGCGCCCATTTTTCTTGTCAGCTAAAAGACGTCATAATGGGTGGTAGGCTAAAAGAATTGACGATTTAAAAATGCTTGTTATGTGAGCTTATTTGAATAAAGAATTTTTCAATTTCAATTTTCAACTGACGATCCAAAATTTGTACCAGACTGATGTAATGGACTGATGCAGAACTGAACATGTAATCTCCCTCTAACCTTCACTGTCTTTGCGGTGCGGTAACTATCATGATTAACAGCTGATGTCATCTGCCGTGCGCCCGCGCGTACACAACAACATGCCACCTGCCTCACCTTGACTCACGCGCTGACACTGCGCCGGAGTCACTCTACCACTGATATAATAATACTTAATACATTACTAATCGCCATCAAATTAATAACATTTAGTAGAAACATACCTGCGTTATCCAAAATACAAATGTGTGTGTATTATTTATAAATTCGATCAAATCTTTGGAATCGTTTATCTATGTACACACGACAGCACGTCAGGTTATACAGTTAAACTGCGAAAATAGCTTTTATTACGTAGGGCATAAAGGCGGTCTCAAGGCCAACATGTATAGTCTGAGGTGCCGCCCTGTGTACCTAATGTTAAGTCAATTTATTTCCATCAAACAAAATGAGTCTATGATTTCCATCATATTTCTATATTCCTGATTTCTGATTAGTAGAACTAATCAAATGGTAATAATATCTCTCAATTGTTAAGTTGTCTCTAGGAAAAGAGTAACATAGCAGACTATTATTTTGTTCAATATTATCTAGGTATACATACCCCCTTACTAATAAAGATTGTATAGCAGATGTATAAGTTACACAGTGTTTTGTCCCTTTCTTTTTAATGTCAAACTTAAATAGTTTGACAGAGTCACCACTGTGTAACTTCTACATCTGCTATACAATCTTTATTAGTAAGGGGGTTATATTATAACAAGTGAATAGAAGTGCAGTTTGCACAGAACCAGCGATTATATACAGTGTTTTGGTTGTTGTAGTCTTAGAATAATAACATGTTGTAGTTGGTAATTGAACTAGAGTTTTTCAGATAACTCCTAATTAATGAAACGAGAAAGTGGCAAAAAATAAGAGCATTATTGCAAAAGCTTAAAGTGTTAAGAGAGAGGTGACTGTGCAAGTGGCATTTAGCGATCGAAAGTAATCAATTACAATTTCATTACGCACCCCACCCGCCGCCGTCGTTGTAAATTTACAAACGGAATTGGGCTGTAATTAATCTTTATAAAAATGAAACCAAATTAATTTGTATGAATTTGTCCCTTATCGTGCAGGAATTTAGTAAGTTGTTCAATTGCGAGAAAGTAGAGCGTAAAAACAAATTCTGGAAATAAAAATCAGAGCAACATGAAAATAGCTTTGTTAACTAAAGTAATTTTAAATCAGGAAAGACAAATTAATAATATGCAAGTATTAGCATGAGTCGAGACTTGTGTAATGAGATCACCTTGCGTTCGTGACATTTTACCGAGCCCTATCTGCGCGGGCGCATTTCAGGCCAAGGAGAACAATAAGGCACCTTCGCAGAATTCGACTCATCAACACTTCAGCCCACGAAAGGAAAAACAACTCTTTATTGAACACGTAATTAATAAATAATTAGCAATGTGATACTCCACCTGTGGTGTAAACTAGTCCTCAGTATGACTGTGCTTAAGCTAAGCAAACACTCGGAAATATAAATAATTGTACCTACTTATGACATACAGCTCAGTCGTTGTTTGAAATTTATAGTTTCCGTCTCAGAGCGGTATTACACCTCGCTGATAAGATTGTGCAGTATTATTTACAATAGGTACCTAGTTACCACAATGTGTCAGTGTGTAACAATTTCAAATATAGCTTTTGAGTTTTAGATGATCATTCATTAAGGTTTAGATCACATTAATTATAGAGACACGAAGAAATGCTTATGTCTTATGTCTTCCGAATAAAACAATTACTCATCGAATTATTTTATTACAATAAATTGGGGTGCAGATTTGGCGATTTGTTCTTACCTGAGTACATAATAAGTCAATATGATATATAAGAATCCACTATACATCAACAATTAAATCTCATTCCATACATCATTTATGAACGTACTACTTCAGTTACTTTTTTATCTTATTAATGCCTACCTGTTTTTTTCCTATCATTAAGTTAGTTACAACTAGAGTCGAAGTAAGTATCACTCTTCAACTAGCATCAATTGACCATGTTTCATAAGAGCTGCGGCCATTGATTCTCCTAATAGGCAAACCCGTCATCAGCGCAGACGCAGCCAATAAACTTGCGGATAATATTTTGGACAACGCATCCAGTGGTGTCACACAACATTGACCTAATTGTGGAGGGTCTGCCACCACCTCGTCATTGAAGATAAAGTACGTTTGTATGGCTGGTTTTCCTTTTAGTCTTATATGATGACGTAATTATAGTCAACAGTGTACTACAAACGAGCCTACGAATCGAAACATAAAATTCAAAATTAAATAACTATTATAGCATCGCTCTAAAATACATAGATCGATTATCCAAAATGGTTAATTGTGTCATTGATGTTTTATCTTATTAACTTTCAGATCATGGTTGAAGAATATAAACTTTCAGTTTACATTTCTAATGCATGTCTTTTGCAAATAAGTACAACGTGTTACAAAATTACCCCTAATGCCGAATATGGTAAATAGGGACCATTAACCAAACAACTTTTATTATGGGGCCAATTTTGAAATCGCGAAATAAAAATCATCTGTTTCATACAAAAATCAATTACGAAAATATCAAAATTTATGAAACAGCTGATTATTTCGAGATTTCAGAGTTCTCATAGTACAAGTTGTTCAGTTTGATGGTCCCTATCTACCATATTCGGCATTAGGGGTATTTTTGTAACATGTTGTATAGTTAGTCAAATTGACTAAACGCAATATTTTTTATTTTTCAAGTTCAAAGTCATATCTCAATTAGCGTTGCTTAATTATACGTGAAACGAGCGACCAATTAACAGGATGGCAAATTAAAAGCGCCAGACGTCACAGTTCCATTTCAACCAGTAAGTAATTTAGTATATGCTATCGAAAAAAATTCCGAAAGTCATCCGACTTGACCGTATTACAAGGAAAACATGTTTACAAAACGAAATCACAAAATAGTCAACTCGCACCGATTATGACGAATCAATTAATGACACAACAGTTGAAAAGAAATTTGACAGTAACGTAAGTTGCAAGTTGCTATACTGCTTTAATTTTTTAGGAATAATATTTTAAGTGAAATTTAATTTCTTTTCTTATTGATTTTGCTAGCTGTGTCAAATTGTTTTACACATAGGTACCTTTACGTGTTCAACGAAATGTTTATTTTTGTTAGTTGTATCTCTAAATAGGTAGTTTTGACCAACAAACACCTCGAAACTAACACTGTTTGTCTATCTATCTATATCGTATTAATCATAATTGTCTTATTATAATCTATGTAGAGGAAAAACATTTTCACAACTTAAGATTGGAAAATTGACAAATCTATTTTAAAAACCAAGATTTTATGGAGATAACATTTGAATAATCCAAGACACCCGTGACCTGACCTAGCTAAACTAAATGTATTAAAATACATTACTGGTTTCAACACAAACATTGTTTATACTGAGCGTGTAAAGCAAACGCGGAGTCGTGAGGTCGTCCGCGACGCCATATTGAAATGAGGTCACGGAGACTGCGCCCGCGCAGACGAACCAGCCACCAAAATTCACCTATCGCTTGCTTTTTAAAACATTATACTTACAGTAGTTCGTTACGTTTCTAATATCCGATTTCAAAAGGCAAAACTTAGAATTAATGGTTCATAAATAATGTTAGCCAGCATTTCTTAATTATTTTCTGGGCTACATAATGATGATTCATCGTTTAACCTACCCGTTATTATTTCTACATTTTTATCTCTACATTATCATTCATCAATATTCAAGTACGAATTACTAACATCTAGGTAATTCCTATCTTTACACCATTAAGACCCGTTTGCACTAAACTTAAGAATCGCCTAACTACAACTCGACCAAGATAAATAGGCGCATGAAAGCTGCATGACAGCTAAGTTAATGACACCGTTTTAATTTGGTAAGTTGTAGTTAGGAAAAGACTTGGCGATTCTTAAGTTAAGTGCAAACGGGCATAAAAGTCGTACACAATACAGATTATGTATATTAATAAAAAATGTATTATTATATCAATCAGATGAGGCATTATGGAACAGCTGGCTGGCACTGCAAGCTATTTATTGTGCTGCAAGCCACAAGGCAGCGCTGTACGAACAATCGCGACACTTCCCCGAACTGCCGACAGGGAGCGTCTGTTCTGGACCGGACTCCTCAGTTTGGGCTTATCGGGATCAGCTTCCGTGACCCGCCTCGCTGTTGGCGGCATCTTCGCTTTCATTACTGAGCGTGAAGAATAGTCATGCATGATTTATTTATTTTTTAAATAAAAGTAAAGAGTGGCTCTCTTCGTTAATGCTTCCGTCTAGCAACTTTAACTAACTTATGTATTTTGATTATAAAAAATAACAATGCAGTTTACTTTGAGTCTCGTTGAATCTATAACGGTTAAAAGAAATACAGAAATAAATAACATAATGCTTGGTTACAATTAGAACAATAAAGTTATTCTTATTTAGTTGAAAGGAAACAAAATGTTAGAGCCGTTCTCAAACCAGCTGAGTAGTAAACGCAGCGCATAGTAAAAAAACTGTCAACACACTTGTCGAAACATTCGGAGCAGTAATAAGCTTTCTAAAAATAAGATAATAAAAACAGATTGTGAGGTACGCCGGTGCACGGCGACACCGCGGCAGATAGCGCGAGGGTCGCGGGTTATCTGCGCAAGCGCATACCTACGCGATGCGCTGATAGCTGCACGCTACTGATAACCGTGCTCTCTGCTGAAAATATACAGATACTCGGGTCAAAGGTTACGTGTACAAGAGAAATTTGGTACCGCCAGACCAACAGTTGAATGGCTTGAGCCAAAATCTATAGGTTTTTAACAAACAGGAATTAAATCACATCTTATTTCTTTTCTAATTACGCTTTTAAGCTTTTTGACATAAACATATGTTACTTTATCGTTATTTATCAAAACCCTGTCAAAAGAATGATAAAATGCTCAAAAACGTATAAAAAAACCATACATCATCAAGCCCGTATCCACATTCTGATCCACAAAGCCACAATTCAATATACTCGTAATATCAACTGACGTCGATAAAGGATCGATGGAAAAAGGTTGACCACAGCTGTACTTCGTCGGGTATCGTATCTGTACCATTAGCGGCCCACTTGTTGCGACCCGACCGACCCCCTAATGACACAAAAAGACTTTATTTGTAAGCAAAACTATAAATCAAGAGTCGTTTCACCCCAAGCATCAGAAATAGCCTCGTTCACGACTGAATTAAGGGTGAAAAAAGTAAAAAAGGGCGGTGTGTGCGCCCGCGCATGTGCCGCGCATGTGACGCGGGCCGTGTTTCCGGTTCCTAAAAAGTAATTTTTGCGTCGCTAGCTTTGTTGTGGGGCGTCAAACATAATAAAGGGATGACGAGACATCGTCAATAAACATGCCAGAAATGTTTACCAGAAGTTAAAACAGAGAACTTCAAAAATAACAGTAGAGTTATACAAAAATCAAATAGAAAAATATTTGGGAAATCTTTGATCTATAACGATCAAGTTACCTATCAGAAACTGGACCGCAATAAAGAGTAAATAGATTAACACGTTAGTTAAATTAAATAAATTCCCATAATTTTACAAACAACATTGAGAACAGAAAACCAACAATCAAGTATTTCTCATTCATTGATGACAACTAACGATTTACGACAAATAAGTATTTCACTGAAGCAATAAACTAGTTATCAATTGCTCACTGCTAACGATGTAATAGTTGTCAAGAGAAAGTAAACAGTGCATTGATCATTGCGCCACCGACAATTTACGTAGGTGCCGATTTGTGGACTCAACGGAGCCAGCGACGAGTCCCAACGTCACGCGAACAGTTGTTGGCGCACAACAAACAGACAAGTGGAATTCCCTTATACTATAATAATCGAATCATTATGTGCTTTCAACATTACTTGATCAAACAGACTGTTACAATGTCATTATTTATGGGGTTATCGGTGGACCAGTTTCGATTCAGTTAGTTTGCACAACTTATTAAATTACAATAATTGTAAAAAACTAAATTAAATTCTATGCCTCCGACTGCATGTCATTATGTTGCCTTTAATGTTTGAAGCTTATAATAGCTTATGTCTTTTTAGTTATTATATTATTACGGTTATGAATTTATGAAATACTTACTTTTTTGAAATCCTTATGATAAGCCCTTTAATTTGATACCCAATGGCAGTATTCTAAAAACATTTTTTTTCTCTTACAGCCGCTATGCCGCCATGTTGGTTTTTGTAACCGTCACCGTCACTTACCTACCTAAAACACTTGGGCTGTCGAGACGAATCTAACGATATATTAATAATAGAAATCCGTTTCAGCCGTTTGATAGATATGAGGTAATAAAGAATATTACATACATACATACAAGATCCACGCGAAAAACATAATACACATACATACCCTTTCCTTGCAGTAGGGTAAAAATTGATCAAAATAATTATTACAACCAAATATTTGTTGCAGACCACCTCCTATAAGTTAAGTGTTCTTATTTCAGTGTAAATCTCATCTGATTTCAATAAATCATAGTCTGTAACCATACAGGCTACGAATGCTCCACTAAACAGTTAGTGAATCAAGATTTTTCTTTTAAAATATTGGAAAAAACTAACTTTATGCCCAACTCTGCTCATAAAGGAAACTGACTGTCGTTTTCGATGAATCAGCTGGGTTTCTTTTTACATTACACAATGTCAATAAGTCATAGTAAGGAAAAATTGAAATGCTAAGTAAATAACCAGTCACGATATTGACTCGATACAGCTGGGCTCTTCAAGAAGACATGTTTTCGTGTATTTTAGCGAAAACATAAATAAAAGGAAAACATTAAGCTGGACTATAAGTTATAGTCCACTGAAAAAAGTCTAATGTTGCCAAGTTTTTAATTTGATCAAAATAGGTTTTTGTTCAGTTTTATAACAACCCGTGATGATAATATATTAGCACTTAGCGTCATCGTACAAATCAAGCTTTGTTTAATTGACAACATCACATACATTGCTCCGATTCCAAAGTAAGTAGCTAAAGCACTTGTGTTATGGAAATCGGAGACAACGGTGGTATCACAAACACCCAGACCCGAGCCAATATAGAAAAGTTCGTTTTCTAAATTGACCCAGCCGGGGATCGAACCCGGGACCTCAGAGATGGCGACGCCTTGAAAACCGGTGTACAAAGCCACTCGACCAAGGAGGTCGTCAAAAAAGGTTAAGACGCTGTGCGATATGGATGCGGACTTATCGCCGAGTCAGAGATGCTAATTTTCGCGCGCTCGGTCAAACCGCTTGCCCGGTGATGTCATGCCGCGGATAAATCTGACCACTCAATGATCGTAAAATTAATAATTTGCCCTTTCACAGCGGATCTGGGCTAATAAATAATCGAGAGAGGCGTCATGCGAACGAATAATTAACTTTGGAGAAAGGTTAGTATGAATGTTCACGGTTTTATTAAAATGTATTTTCCATTACCGAAACCATTTTTATAAAAATCTGGATTTATGAAATGGTCTGGATATGAGACTAAGAACAAGTTGATAGTAGATGTTCAATATACTTATACTACACTATACATAACTTTCGTCTTCCCAAGCGAACCTAATGACCAAAGTAATAAAACTACGAGTTTTCAATGTTTACCTTTACACACACAAATTCCGAAATCTTACGTCAGCCAATAAAACACTTTTATAAGACATGCGTATGACTAATGCGACATTGAAATCATTCGTTAGCGCTCAAGAAACCAGAAGATGCTTCCGTAGAATACTTCAAGAAAATAATAAGTACTTACATTTTTCTATCGCCATCGACGTGAGACTGGACTGTGAATCCAAACATGGACTGGGGGTTTCCTTTATAAACCACCCTCGAGGGTATGTCCACGTTAAAACCTAAAACACCGGTGCACGCGCACAAAACTACACACAACAACAACGCCATCGTCAGGACACTAATAAAAGCACTTCACAAAATAAAATAGAAATTATGCACTATTTAAATTACATAATTTAAACTCATGTTCGTTCGCATACGAGTTCGTTTTCGTGACAGGCGCGGGGAAGGGCGACGTGGGCTCCGCACGGTAGTTGGCGCGAGACTGACTGAAGGCCGCCGCGACGCGCGGCCGATGCAGAAAATAATGTTGGAAAATGCGCCCGCTACGGTGGATTTCCCGCGTTTTCCAGGTAAACGGGAGACCGTATCGTCACCACAGACTTTACGTTCTATCGTGGACGTTCGTAGAACTTTTTTAAAAAATTTGTGGTAACGGGCCGTTTGTATTGATGACGGGTTATTGCTAAACTAACCGACGTAATTAAGTCCAAGGCTCGCTTACTAAGAAATTATACTCAGTTATTTAAAAATGGCACTCACGTCACACTTTCGTAAAATTCGGCGAAGAAAACGTATAGAACATAAATTGAATGAAAAAAACTTTTTGATATTAAAATATTTAATAACAGTTTGATCACTTTAAATTACAGTTACATACATACAATATATAAAAATAACAGAATGTACAAAAGTTTATCTTATCGAATAATGTACCTACCCTAAATCTAGAAAATAAGTTTAGTGCGATTAGTAGTAAGTAAATAATTTATGAATAATTACTTCTTACATAAATTATAACTTTTTATAAATAACAATATTTCTTGGGAAGTAAAAAGATATTTTTTAATACTTTATGTGCTCGTGCACAGGCGGGCAGTAAACCAAAGACAACTAAAAATATAAAATATTTATTAATTATTATTAATTAGGTGGAAACCAAAATTTACGTCTTTCACTCCTACATGACAATAAAATGTAAATAAGTTTTTCTTGTAAAATATCACTTGAAGTCGGTATATTTCTTACAATACCTACTCACAGAATACAGCAAAACAATATGAGATTTCCCAAATTTTAAAACATGTACGAATAAAATAAGCGTTCGAACTAATTTCAGATAATAATAAATGAGAGATAATAATAATAATAATAGAAGTTCGTTGATCTAACAATCACTGAATCAATGCATCGAATCATGGACCAAGGATAATGTCAATGACCGAATACAACATTCGCATTCATCGAAATTATGTCTAATTCTCTAACATTTTTTTTTATTTAAACACAAGCTAAAACATCCGGACAAAATAACTATACAAATCTAAATAACGCGAACTACTTAAATAGGTACGCGCTTTTATACTGATTAATACCAAGTGAGGTGCATTACCCGATATGTTTTAATATAAAAGGCCGTGTGTTCTTAAGAGTCCGGTGAACAGTGACCTTCCCATACAAACGTAATACCAAAATGATTTGCGATTTGAGCGTGATGCTTCTTGTGATGTTATTCGGATTAGGACAGTATTTGTCTAAGGTTAAACAAAAAATCCAAAATACTAACTGTTGTAAGTTACTGGCTATTCAAAATTTTAATTTATAATTATTTTACTTATTATTGTATTCTGATTGACACTTCATTAAACAAAGTCAACTACAACATTCGGTATCAGCACGGAATCTCGTTTTTAACTGAGTTTTACTTATAAAAACTGCATATTCTTTAGTAAAAAGTGAAAGGCAAGTTTTTCGTGCGTTGTAGAATTAAGAAAAACTGTGAAATTTTTTAATAGTTCACGAAGATATCATCATCTTGGATTTTGCTTGTGATATCGAACAACTCTGCATGTAAATATGTCGGAATTTAAGTCCGTGCCTACACCATTAGAAACTAAAAAGTTGGTGCCGTGTGAGCAGAGTAATGTAAGTGATTCTTCATTATCCTATCCGTATCAGCAGTTGATAGGCTCACTCAATTTTCTGGCCGTCAATACTCGTCCAGATATTGCTTTTGCGATATCATATTTAAGCCAATTAAACAGTAAACGTTCGGGACTCTTTAGGTATTTAGGTATAAGTTATGGTTTTGTTTTTAAGAAGAAAAATATTTTTACTTTATTTTACCTTGTCAATTGAATTTTTGAAGAAATTACATTTGATTTACGTTAAAATTTCTATATTTTATTTCAATGTGAAAACTAGGGTTTTGCATCGCTTTACCTTAAATTACGGTGTCCGTTTTTACCCTAGACAGTAAATATGATCGTCGGCAAAATTGGAAGGCGGCAAAACGTGTTACAATATTTAAAAGGCACTATCGATTTGGGCATTACTTACAGCAAAGACGGTGGAAGTTTAATTGGCTACGCGGATGCAGATTGGGCCAATTGGCCAACAGATCGTCGCTCAAACACTGGATTTTACTTCTCTATGGCTGGTGGAGCCATTTCGTGGGATAGTAAGAAGCAAGCTACTATTGCCCTGTCGTCTAGCGAAGCGGAATATATGAGTTTGTCGAGTGCGGGTAGAGAGGCTGAATTTCTGAAGCGGTTGATACATGAAGTTACAGGTATGTCAACTGTTATTCCTATTCACAATGATTCACAGTCTGCCCAAAAATTAGCATTGAATCCAGTCCATCACAATAGGACTAAACACATCGACACAAAATTCCAGTATATACGAAGTTTATTAGATAACAATGTTGTCAACATAATTTATACGCCTACCTTAGAAATGTGGGATGTCGTACTAACTAAACCTTTGGCTCGTATTAAGTTTCAGAATTGTGTAAAAGGAATGGGCTTATGTTTATAATCTTATTTTGATTACGAGGGAATATGTTGTATGTTACTGGCTATTCAAGTTTTAATTTATATTTCTTTTACTTATTATTGTATTCTGATTGACACTTTATTAAACAAGTCAAACACAATACTAACCCATTTGTCGCGAAAGCGATTCTAAAATATTTAAAATGTAATATAAAATACTCAGATATTAAAATAAACATAAACTACCGTTACAAATGGTATGTCAAAGTAGGTAGGTAGTTAGCCAGGCGGGGGGAGCAAGATGGCGGAGCGGTCAGTTCTCCGACAGCTCGCAGTAGAGTCAGTCGAAGTGTAGATGCCGGGTAAAACGGGCGATACTTCGGAGCTCTTGTAAGTCAATTTAAGCATAATATAGTTTTATGATAAATATGTCATTATCGATGCAAAGGTGATATGAAATGGTTCTGGTGGTAAGGGACGGTTATAAGGGGAAGATGAGGAGACCGTTTAAGGGCAGTGGCCCATTTTTTACATTTCAAATCAGCTTGGTATGGATATATATATAATGTATATTCCCTCATGATAATAGTGTCGAAAAGCAGAACATATATTTTCACATATTTGCCCTTTGGCAACATGGTGGAGGCGCCGGGTAGAATCCTGGTAAGAGAACGATTTCTCGAAAAGAAATCGTGTGTTTATTCTCAAAAGAAAACTAACACGTGAGTTTTCAAAAAAGAAAACTTTCCAAGCCGATTGCTCAAAAGAAAATCACGCGACGTACTATTTTTCTTTTTTTTTTAAAGAGGGAATGTGTTGTATTTAAATTTCTCAAAAAGAATTCTCGATTTAAAAACAAGCTGAGGTGTAAAAAAAAAATATACATATATATACATAGTTTAAAATATATATGTCAATTGTTAAGATTTCAAGTAAAGAAATCAGTAAGTAAGTATCTGGTTTTCAGCGAAAGAAAACTATGATTAAAGACAGTATTCGATTTCAAGTAAAGAAATCGGAATCTGGTTTTCAGCGAAAGAAAACTATGATTAAAGACATTATTCGATTTCAAGTAAAGAAATCGGAATCTGGTTTTCAGCGAAAGAAAACTACGATTGAAGTTAGTAGTAAAAAGATCGGAATTGCAAATAGTTTTCAAAGAAAGAAAACGTTGATCTAAATAATAATATGCATGCAGTATATATTAATCAAGTCCTATCGATCGAACAAATTTAAAAAAGCCGCTAAACATTACATTCAAATTTCCCGCCTTTTAAGCCGTACCGCATAGGCACAGGCACAAAACTGCAAAGTTGTTGTGTTGGTGTATCGACTGATATCGACCGGAAGTTATACACTCGATGTATCATAAACGAGGGGTACGAAAGAGATGAGCTATCGACTTTGTATATTGATCATCAGGATTACGTGAATCGAAACGTCAGGTTGCTAGTCTATGTTACTTCTCTGTTATCCTGTCATTGTCGCCGGCAGGAAATTTGCTGTTTCCGCGCCTTTTTTGTTTAGGTATTCTTTTCTTGTTGGTGCATCGTTCGTTGGCCGTTGCGTGGATTCGTGTGTCCTGCGATAAATAAAGTGTTCCAAGTGCAAAATCATAAAGTGATAGTAGTGAAAGTTGCAAAACTAACATAACAAAAACCGATTGTGAGCTGAAGGACTCCTGTCGTGAGATGGAGAACTCTACGAGTCCAGCTTCAGTGTATAGGGTCAATCTGATTAGGGACCAATTAGAAACATTAGCAAATCAATGCCGAACATTTACTCAGGATAATTACTGTCCAATAAAGATTAACATATTTAAGAGAAAGTTACAAACTTATATAATTGAAATTACAAATCTCTTTACAAATTGTGATTCTGAAGAAATTGTTAATTATTTAACTCAATTCCAATTAGAATGCGAAGACCTGTTAGCAGCACTAGAACTATTTTCGTCTCAAGGCCCTCGTGGGCCGGAGCAGAAAGCCAGCAAACTTCCTACCCTCGAACTCACTAAATTCGACGGGGACATATTACGATGGCAAGAGTTTCACGACACATTTTGTTCGAATATTGATAATAGGGACTTGAGCGATGTAGATAAAATGTTATATTTAAAATCAGTTCTCGAAGGGAAAGCTAAAGAAGTTATAGAAGGTATTCAAGCAACAAACCTTAATTATCAGATAGCACTTAAAGCTCTGCGAGACCGCTATGGTAATAAATCTATTCTGATCGATTCCCACTACAGTGCATTATACAGTTTGAAGACATGTAGTCAAGACATAAATGAATGCAGAAGGACTTACAATGAAATAGAACGGCACCTTAGAGTACTTCATGCTCTAGGCGAAGACACATCGGGCAACCACCTGCGAACCGTTATTTTAAACAAATTTCCGGAAAATTTCAAGTATGAACTTAACCTTCGTCTCAAAGAAGATGAGAGGACAGTAGGAAATATACGGTCTCATTTGGAGTTACTCATCCGTGCTAACGAGATGTCTCATCGTTCAACACCTGTTGATCAGTTCACTACCGAGGTTCTAGTATCTACTGCTACATCTTCTAAGCCTGCTGGTGCTAATCGCTACGTACCTAAGAAACAACATATGAATAGGAAAAGGAAAACTGAGGTGAATGGTGAGCCTCCGAAGAAGAAAAGAACCCTCATGCCTTGTATATTCTGTCAAGAAGCACATTATAATGAAGATTGTCCTCTCTCCATAAACAGTAGAAAAGATAAACTTAGGGAGAAAGGAAAATGTTACAATTGTTTAAAAGAAGGTCATTTTTCAAAAGTCTGTAAAACCAAAAGACGGTGTTTTCACTGTAAGAAAAACAGCCACAATAGAGCGCTTTGTGATAAGTTAAAAGAAAATAAAAGGAACCCTACTACTACCCTGGTTAGCTATAGCACTAGTTTACAAACAGCAATAGTTTCAGTTCAAGGCTATGAAAATAATAATTTCGTGAAATGTCGTGCACTTCTTGACTCCGGTAGTCAGCGGTCATATATTACTTGCAATAAAGCTAAACAATTAAAACTTAAACGCATAGAGGAAAACTGTTTAATGATTTACACTTTTGGTTCAAATAAACCGAAAGAAATTATTAGTCCTTTGGTTAATGTAAATTTGCTCACAAAGTCTGGTATCTGTAAAACTATTGAAGCTAATATCATACCTTTAATTACAGATCGAGTAGGCGACAGTCATTCTTCAAAGTCATTAGTAAAATTAATTCAAGAAAAATTCAAAAGTAAAGTAGTATTGGCAGATGATTACTCAATAGGTACACAGGTTGATCTTTTGATTGGTAACGATTTTTATTTTCAATTTGTGCATAGTGAAAGAGTACAAGTTGACGAACACCTTTTCTTAATTAAATCAGATTTTGGGTGGCTAACCACAGGGAGGTACCAACCTGACAAATCAAGTACACCAACAATGAATGTAATTACTTACTCTCAAGAAGCCGTACATGCCCTAAGCAATCATTTTGTTATACCTGACTTACCACTTAAAGAGAGTATGATTAATCAGATATGGGAACTAGAAACACTCGGAATCACGGATTCGCCAAAATCGAAGCGAGATGAAGAAGCTATAGAAAACTTCAACCGCACTATTCAGATGAGAGGTAATAGATATTACGTCACGTGGCCTTGGATTGAATTCCCACCAGATTTACCTACAAATTATAGTCTAGCATTTGGAAGACTTAAGAGTCTAATAAAAAGGTTAGATCAAAATTCAATACAAGAGTATAACAGCATCCTAGATGAACAAATAAAGAATAACATTGTTGAAGTAGTAACACCGGAACCAATTCACCAAACTTGTTCACCTATCCACTATATTCCGCATCACATAATTCATCAAGCCAGTAAGAAAGGTCGTATTGTATATGATGCATCGGCTAAAATAAAAGGACATCACAGCTTGAATGAGTGCCTTTATAAAGGACCGTTGATGCTAGAAGATCTTACTGCGTTGTTGATAAATTTCAGAATACACAAAGTAGGCATAACTGCAGATATTGAAAAAGCTTTCTTGCAGATCGGGCTTCAGGAAAACGACAGAGATGTGACACGTTTTCTCTGGCTTAAAGACACTAAAGGCGAGGTCACACCAGATAATATTATTCATATGAGGTTTTGTAGAGTTCCGTTTGGAATAATTTCTAGTCCGTTCTTGCTGACTGCCACAGTTAGGTATCATATAAATAAGAAGGATCCCGAATTACTACGGCTGATAGCAAATAAATGCTATGCAGATAACTTGGTGTCCGGAGCAAAGTGTACCGAAGAAGCTTATGAGCTCTTTGTGAAGACCAGAGATGTATTCGGCGATCTTTCAATGAACATAAGGGATTGGTTATCTAATGACACCGACCTTATGAAGAAGATACCAACTGAGCTGAAGTCAAAAGATATTGATCAGTGTAAAGTCCTTGGTATGCTATGGAACACTGTGCAAGACACACTACAGCTTAAATATAATTCTAATGGAGCAGCAAATATTACCATAAGTACTAAAAGAGATGTACTTCGGATA
The DNA here is from genome assembly GCA_963556745.1 of Catoptria pinella. NCBI lineage: Eukaryota > Metazoa > Arthropoda > Insecta > Lepidoptera > Crambidae > Catoptria > Catoptria pinella. The sequence continues at coordinate 1,624,567 of OY750762.1, forward strand.
CTCGGTTCGGTATATGACCCCTGTGGATTGGTTTCTCCTATATTAATGCCAATCAAGCTCTTCCTGCAAAATTTGTGGAGACAGAATATAAAATGGAATACATTATTATCTGAAGATTCCATACAACTTTGGAAAATAGCTTCGGAAGGATTAAAAGAGATTCCTGAAATAAGGATTCCACGCTATATTTGTCTCACAGGATGCATGTATGAACTGCATTGTTTTGCTGACGCTGCGGAAAAGGCATATGTAGCCGTTGTTTATCTACGAGACGCTCAAACAAAGTCAGTGTACATCGTCATGTCAAAGAGTAGAATAGCACCACTAAAAGAGAAGGAGCATCTTAAGATCCCCAAGCTAGAACTTCTTGGTGTTTTAATCGGTTCCCGCTTAATGAAATATATAAACAAATCACTGCAACTGTCAATTAGTAGGCAGGTGTTATGGACTGACAGTCAAATTGTATTAAGCTGGATAAAAAGTAATAAACTGCTTTCTCCTTTCGTTGCTCGAAGAATTAATGAGATAAAGCAAAATAATAAAATTGAATTTCGATATGTACCCTCTAAAGATAACCCAGCTGATGTAGGAACAAGACCTCATACAACTCCTTTATCACAAACCATATGGCTATGTGGACCACAATTTCTGAAAAAAAATGAATCGGAATGGCCAGCACAAACTACCTCAGATAGCACTCTCCTTGCTGGGGAGGTCCCTACTCTCGTAGGTGAACAAGACACGTGTCACGGTGAGGGAAACAGTTGTCAAGAAGAGGACGTACAGGAAGTGGAACCCGTTTGTGATGAGGAGTCTGCAAAGATAAGAGACATTCAGAAACATTACTTCCCCCGGGAATACAATGGAAGGACAACCGACATCTCCAGATCTTTACAGCTATATAAAGATGAGAAAGGCCTGTTAAGATGTAAAGGAAGATTTCAAAACGCGGAATGGTCACAGGAACAGAAGTTTCCAATACTATTACCAAGAGAGGCAGAATTCACTCATTCAGCAATAAAGAATATTCATGAGACAAATTATCATGTGGGAGTGTCTCATACATTGGCTCTTCTGAGGAAAAGATTTTGGGTTCCTAAAGGCAGATCAACAGTACAGAAGGTCATCAGAAAGTGTATACAGTGTCATAAGTATTCGGGTGGGCCTTTCAAGCTACCACTGATGCCACCCTTACCTGAAGAAAGGGTGACATGCTGTCCAGCATTTTCATATACAGGCACAGACTACATGGGTCCTTTAAAGACATCTTCGGGAGATAAACGTTGGATTTGTGTACTAACATGCTTGTCAACACGAGCTATACATATGGAAGTGGTACACAACCTTACAGCTGAAGAATTTAACTTAGCCATTAGGAGATTCATTGCTGTGAGAGGACTGCCTTTGTTAATAACATCTGATAATGCTACTCAGATGAAGTTGATGGCTGACGTTATGACTGGCCATCAATGCATTGAGAACCAGGTCAAGTGGCGTTTCATACCAGAATTAGCCCCCTGGTTCGGTGGCTTTTATGAGCGGTTAATGAGTCTGATAAAAAATTGTATGAAAAGGACATTGGAGAAACGTCTACTTAACGATCAGCAGCTGTTAACGACAGTCAAGGAAATAGAAGCGGTTCTAAATACACGACCACTTACATATGTAGCGGATGAAGTAGAACATGTACTCTCTCCGATTGACTTCCTACGAATTGGAGGTCCAGTAGTTACTAAAAGCTCTGAAGGACAGAGCTTAATACAATGTACTAGCACAAAAGAAAACTTGATCCAGGGATGGAAAAAGGGTCAAAAAATCATACAAGAGTTCTCAAAGATGTTTATTGGACAATACCTGCCGTACCTGAGACAAAGGAGCTCTGTTCATAAGGAGCCCCGAGTAGTATGCAATAGAGAGCCAAAGTTAGGTGAAATAGTACAGATCAAAGGTGACAGTGGTAACCGAGCCAACTGGAAAGTTGGTAAGATTGTTGAATTGAATAGGAGTAGAGATAGTAATATTAGAGTAGCAAAAGTCCAGGTTGATAACGGACATATACTTAAGCGGTCAATAGCTCACTTGTACCCTCTCGAACTTGATAATGAGTCCATAGAAGATATCGAAACGTCGAAGTCCCCAGTAAAGGAGACGCTCATATTAGCAGACGACAAAACGTCTAAGTCCCCAGTAAAGGAGACCCAATCTAGACCACGAAGAATAGCAGCAGTCAAAGCAAGAGCTTTACTAAAAAAGTTAACAAAGCAACTTTTGGCAAGACAGTAATATGTTTCGCCGGCGGGTGTGTCGCGAAAGCGATTCTAAAATATTTAAAATGTAATATAAAATACTCAGATATTAAAATAAACATAAACTACCGTTACAAATGGTATGTCAAAGTAGGTAGGTAGTTAGCCAGGCGGGGGGAGCAAGATGGCGGAGCGGTCAGTTCTCCGACAGCTCGCAGTAGAGTCAGTCGAAGTGTAGATGCCGGGTAAAACGGGCGATACTTCGGAGCTCTTGTAAGTCAATTTAAGCATAATATAGTTTTATGATAAATATGTCATTATCGATGCAAAGGTGATATGAAATGGTTCTGGTGGTAAGGGACGGTTATAAGGGGAAGATGAGGAGACCGTTTAAGGGCAGTGGCCCATTTTTTACATTTCAAATCAGCTTGGTATGGATATATATATAATGTATATTCCCTCATGATAATAGTGTCGAAAAGCAGAACATATATTTTCACATATTTGCCCTTTGGCAACACCATTTCAAAAAAAATGCCAATTATTTTTTTTCATACAAAACTTTAAATCACATTAATTTTTATTTGGTTTGGTGGTTTGGATTTTTTTTAAAAGAACCTTAGACAAATACTGTCTTAATCCGAATAACATCACAAGATGAGTTAAATATGCTCAAATTGGTATTACGTTTGTATGGGAGGCTCACTGTTCGCCGGACTCTTAATTATCCGCAATAACTTACACGTCAAAGCTACTTAATTATCATCCAAAAAGTAACAGTCTTCATGTCTTTCATAGTTTTTACTCAGTTCACCTAGACCACAACTTATTTATTTATATCTATATTTGTGTTTTATAACGCTGTGAAAATAATAATGATTCAGCATGATAACCGAATAACTAACCTTTAAAAGCGATTCGACACAAATTCATTGTCAAAGTTGTCTATTAGTAATCCTAAACGAAAATCAATGTAAATTTCATAGCACTAACTTGTTAAAATAAATCTTTTAATTTATCTAATTGACTTATTAGGAAAAACGTTAAAAAAAGTCCAGTTAAATCTTATGTTTGACGCATTACATTAGAGTCGAAAATGCTCCAACCGTGCGCAGATAATACAAAAGATTAAGATCATTTAAAGAGATATAATTGTTTTACATAATAATAATCAAGATATGAACAGGAACTGTCAACATTATTTCATTGCCTAACCTTATTTCATCCATTATCACATTACTCCGGAAGTCTTGTGTTTATCTATAAATACGATTTATTTCAATAACATATTGCGCACTCTTCCTATTTCAAAACTAACGGCGTTACCACAAAAAAAACACTGTTTAACTAAGACACTGTTTAAGTGTGATGCTGACACTTTTTTGACAATATTGTTTGAAAGAGACGGCATCACATTTAAAGTGTCTAAGTTAAACATTTGTTGAACAGTGTTTTAAAATCTTTTGTGGTAATCAATGACAAATAGTTATTGTAAAAAAATAAAAATATACTTATCAAAGTTAATAAAGATAACACATGAATAACAACGTTGCTATTTCTCAGGGACACTCATTTCACAAAAGAAAATAATATAAATGTAAATAAAAATAACAACTATGTCTTATTCTATCAGCAATGTTCTAATTACGATATTCTAGTCACCATTATTACACTTGCCATATATTATTACGTTACACATTAAAGTTAAGGCCCTTATACAGGATGATAATGAATGAACCAAAAATGAGAAAACCGTTTCTTCGGACCATCAAACTGAACAACTTGTACTATGGCACGATATCTGAAATAGCCAAAAAAAAATCTGCTGTTTCATACATTTTGATTATTAATTTTTGTTTGAAACAGCTGATTTTATTTTCACGATTTCAGAATTGGTCCCATAGTAAAAGTTGTTCAGTTTTATGGTCCGAAAAAATAGTTTTCTCATTTTTAGTTCATTTATTAACTCGTTGCATATATACTGCCCAAAGAAAATAGAGGCAAATTTATTGTTTTCCATACAAAAGAGTTAACTACTGAAAGGTATTTTATTTTAAATTCAATCTGATTTTATTTGAATTTGATATTGTTCGAAAGCTGTAATAGTCAACTTGCGGACTTGTCGAATTCACTCTATAGTTTCTTTCTTTACGTGTCAGTTTAAATTGAAAAATGATATTTCGCGTAGTTTTTGTATGAATCTCCAATTTCTTTCTATTCCAACTGACACAAGCCGAATAGGAGAAATTATACAGTAAATTCAATAGTAAGGTAGCAAGTTGACTGAAAGCTTTCAAAAAATATCAAATTAAAATAAAATCTGATTTAATTTATATTAAAAAGACATTTCAGATATTAGCTCGTTTGTATGGAAACCTATATAGTGGCCCCTGTTTTCTTTTAAGTAGTATAGTATACAAATAATTTAGATTCAATTAAATAAAGTAAGCTTTACGCTCTTTAATGTAAACAGCCTCTCCCTTAAAAAAACCTTTCCGTCTTACATCTAAATAAGTTACGATTGTATACCTGAGTGCAGTCTATTTTTGGTTCCGGTTGCTATAATAATAAATGCGCAGTGCAGTTTGATCGGCTACGGCTAAGATTTGGAGAACTTAAAGACGCTTGGTGTACTCTTTTTCTGCGGTTTGTTTTCTGCCACCTAGGGAGGACGAAAAATGAACAGTTTGGCTTCTTTAAAAAGCTTTTTCTCTTTCTAAGACAGCCTTTAAAATGACCATTAAAAACAATTTCTTGATCAAATCAAATAAATTTATATAATTTGTAAGTCTTTGGCATGTGTTCATTTGGTTTGGGGGCCTGTTTCGCAAAGTCTAGTTAAGTTGATATCACTAGTGACTCGGTAGCTCAGCGGTCAAAGCATTGGACCGAACATCCAAAGGCGACCTTTGGGGTTCGATTCCCGTCCGAGAATATGATCTGGTGCAAGTTGTATTTTTCTATTATATTATTTAGTATTGTGAGGCTGGATGTGTAATATTTTGTTTTTTTATGCAATGCAATATTGTGGTGTAGGGTGTGTGTATGATACTGACCATCCGCTCGCCGAGCAGCAAGCGCGCCTTGTCCTCTTCGAGCGGTTCGGGCGCGGCGGCGGCACGGCGGTGTAATTGGAGCTTTTGCCGGATCGCTTGCGATAGGATCACCCTGCCATCACCACAATGGGTTAGCGTCATGTACAATATATAAAACGATATTTACTTACCGAAAGTTTTTTTATTTTATTTATTCGGAACAACAGACAATTGACCAATGTATGTTACTTAAATAAACTAAGAACAATGAAAAATACTTATAGGACAATCAACACCGTCATCCACAACATGAGACTGGGTACCTGCTTCTTTAACCTTTTTTAAAGGTACTTAAATAGTAAAAGAGAAAATTAAAAAAAACTAAAACTAAGAAATAGAAACAAGAGGGGCATGAACGAGCATCAATATCTAATAGATATCAAAATATAAAAAAAAACTGATTATTTACAAAATACAATATGTGCGACTGCGAGTCCCACAATTACTTCCTTCCTGAAAGAGCGTGGTGATAATGCAAATAAATCAACATCGTAAAGAAAATCATTGTACAGTGACTTCATTTTACAAAATGGAGCACGTTTACCTGCGTTAGTCATTGTGTGCGTCTGATGGAAAAGCTTGTGCGGGCGTTTGATTTTCCATTTGGAGATATTTGTATTCCGATTATTATTTTTACAGTTTTTAAACATATTGTGTCACGTGAACATGTTGGCGAAAACACAAGCGAACTAAATCAAAATATCACCCCAGTTTGAAAGTGAGGCGTTATTGGTGGACGCTATTGAGATTCTGACCTGACATCGAGGGTGTTCTTGATCGAAGTGGCCAGCAGCAAGTCGAACCAGGTCCAAGTGACGTTGTGGTACTCCAGCACTCTCCTTACTGTCCCTGTTTGTACACTTGCTGTACCCACCTGCGGGTGTCACTCTTGGTGGCCAGCAGCAGGTCGAGCCAGGTCCAGGTGACATTGTGGTACTCCAGCGTCGGCAGCACCAGGGGCAGGTCTCGGACGTCCTCCAGGTTCTTCTCCTTGCTGCCCTTGTAAGACACCCTCACCGGTACTTCAGGGATCTTTATGTAGATGAACAGCTTGTTCTTTTCTGCACGTTCCTGTTATAAATAATCAAAATGTCTTTGGAAACAAGCCTTCACCTACAAATACATCAATAAAGCATTACAATATTTGATTTCGATGTTTCATTTGCAACATTACAGTAAACAGCTAACTAAACATAATATGACGTGCCTTCCAATATTTACCTTACGAATTTCTCATTGGTTACGACTACAACGATTTGATATGAATCACACAACTGATATTATCATTATATTAACAATCCCATTTTTGTCCACTGTTTGATATAAGGGTGCCTTCAAATTAGTGGCGCTAGGCGCATTCTCATACAATATTTAGAAGCGCAGACGCAGCGCTTCTGTCGTGCCAGTGGCGTTTTTTGATTTGTATGAAAATTAGTAGTGGAGCTGCTGCTAGGCCACAGTTACGCCACTGCGGCACTTAGTCACGCCACTAGTTTGACGGCACTCTTAAAATATAATAGACCATGAAAAGGTTACAAACCTTCATTTTCTCAACATCGTCTTTGTCTTTCTTATCCCTCTTAACGTAGAAGTTGGAGTTGGAGTCCTTCCCCCTCTTCTTGGCCTTCTTGGAGGGGGCGGGGACCAGCGTGCCCCCCGCCCCACGCGCCTCCCCCTCCTCCTCGCCCTCCTCCATCGTGTCCGGGTCGCGCTCGGGGAAGCAGAACTTCAGCATCGTGTTGAAGAACTTCTTCGTTAACCCTAAATCGACAGTTAAGTCTTCATATTGTTTCTGTCAAATCTGACAACTTATTTGGAAATAAGATGACCTTATCTTTAAGTACCGTTTGAGTATTTGGCCGTTAGTGTAAGTGGAATAACAGAAATGTATTGTATTTAAAATAATAAAAAAATCTAAAAGAAATTATTTTTTAAACATCAACCAGTTGTTTTGTTCTTTTAGTATCGACCAGTAATCTAAAAAAAAAATCTTGTTAAAATATGTATAAGATATAGCTTTGACGTTTGGTTATAAATCGCTATCCATCCACCCATCGGCAACCGGACTTGCATTTCATTTATAAAAAAATATATAAAAACGTTTTTGTTAGTTCAAAAATAATCATTGCTAATTTTCTATTTAACCGAAAAAGGAGGTTTCAATCGGTCGCATATGTATATTTTCTATTTTACAAGTCTGAAAGTAAATAAATAATAAATATTTTGACAACATCACATACATTGCTCCGATTCCAAAGTAAGTTAGCTAAAGCACTTGTGTTATGGAAATCAGAGACAACTGTGGTATCACAAACACCCAGACCTGAGCCAATATAGAAAAGTTCGTTTTCTAAATTGACCCAACCGGGGATCGAACCCGGGACCTCAAGAGATGGCGACACCTTGAAAACCGGTGTACAAAAGCACTCGACCACGGAGGTCGTCTAACTAATGTTTACCTATCCTGATGGGCACGATGTTGACCTCGAAGTGCTCCTTGACAGCGATGCCGCCGACGGGCGGGCGGTCGCGGCAGAACACGCGCAGCGCCGCGCGCCGAGCTAGCGGCGCCCGCCCGCACGGCGCTTGGGGCACTAGGACCTGCCACACAATTACTAACGTGTATCTATCACTTGATGAACATAAACCATTTAACCATTTAACATAAACCATTTTAAGATAGACGAAATAAGAAACATTTGAGCAGTGTTTTAGTCAAGTCCTTTCTTTTTGAAGAAAGATATGAGACAATAGTAATGATTATTAGCCTGTGTATGGGGAACGCTTCCAAAAAAGGCAGGTGACATAGTTGCTAAAAACTGAACACCTTTCTTCAAGGAACATAGGTCGGAAAACTAAATTTTTTTTTCGCCTTTCTATAGTAAGTTAGTCAGCTGACTAATACATTTGGTGTGAGAGTATGAAAATTGTTTTTTCGTTGTTCAGTTTTGCAACTCTACCACCTGCCTTTTTTTGGAAACGTTCCCCTTACAACCTGTATCTATTGACGACGCTTGCTTTCGCTTTCGTACCTCAGGGAATGGTTCGTTGGGCAGTAGGTTCGTAACTCGTACGTATCCAACTTCCAGCTGATGTTCCACAGAGTCATCTGAACGGGATGTCTTGGTATATCTGTCAACAATGTCTTACTTTGAAAAGCTAGTAAGTAGACTAAAAGCATGCTATGATTTGATTGAATCAGGCATTACTTGGCGGAAGTCCCAAACCATTGTGAAAAGAGAAATATATGTAGCTTACTCCCGCAAAAAAATATATGCAGGATGCACCGCGCCCGCCCGCCCGCAAAAAATACACATGCACACCACAAAAATATCAGTGCACAATACTTGCATTTAGCATGACAGCGACACACCTTGCACCTTCACCAATTAGACTACTCTACACGTGTTTCGCCCCACAATAGCATGCTATGATTCATCATATTTTTTTAAAAATAGGTTTTTTTAATGAAAGGTTTCTAGATCGAGACATTTTTACACTTTTTTCTAGAAAAGCTCACTATCGACTTGAAACCTGGAGCCTCACGAGCAAAAAAATTATACGCTTATCAAAAATTTACCAATGCCAAAGTTTCGGGAAATTACTCAGCAGGTGGTCAGCTATCGGTCAGCCCGCCAGCGTTAGCGAGCCGCCATCACACAGATCTCGTTTCGTTTTACCGATGCGGAGCGCTCGCCACCACAAAATTAAGCCAATGTCTAATCGTTTCCTCCACTTACAAGAAACTAGTCAATAGTAGATCAGCAATCTCCTGCTGTCCGTCCGCCTCAGTTAGGACCACCCACCTCGCGCCACTAAATTAGACCACTGTCCAACTGCATACCACTTACAAGAAATTAGTGAGCAGCAGATCAGCGATCCCCAACTGGCCATCGGCGTCAGTGAGCCTCCACCTCGCGGACTTGAAGCATATCTCGTTGTATCTGTGGGGCGCGCCGGCGGCCGCGCCCGCGCCCACGCCGCGCGCCGCGCCGCCCCCCTCCGCGCCCCCCACCTCGCGCCACGCGCGCACCATCGCATCCAACTCCTCGCCCAGGGACCACACCACCTCCTTGCACTCGTTCACCTAATATGGGGGCACGATTGGAATCACTCGGCTCGTTCAAAATACATCTATTCGATCACAAACGTCATAAAGAGCCTTTTGGCCGCTAGAGGGCCACAGACTAGAAACGCCCGATGTGACCGTTCGATCTTACGCTATGTACACACGACGGCACGTCAAATGTAACAGAAGTACTGCAAAAAAAACTTTTATTGCGTATGGCATTAAGGCGTTCTCAAGGTCAACATGTTACGCCGTGTGCCGTCGTCTGTACAATAGTTCTGATTAAATAGATAGGTATACTCGTATAAGCTATAGTTGTTCTATCTCACGAAGTCCGTTTGGCTATGAATGTTTTTAGGCGTGCACATGCACATTGTTTTAGTGTGCGTCTGCACGCTTTCGTATTACGCACACTAAAATAATGTGTATGTGCACACCTAATAACATAAAATAAAAACAAAAACACAAAAAACAAATAATGCAACAACATTAAATCAACTACCATAAACTAGAGCGGGTACCTGATTATCAAGACTCTTCAGTTCCTCAATAGCGACTGGGTCGTCCCCGGTAATAGAGCGGTTCTTCAGGTAGTACTCCTTCTCCAGGCGACGGAGCCTCGCCAGCGACTCGCGGACCTAACCACATTAACTTATGTATAGCTTAAGAATAACTTAGTAATACACCGGAAAAAATAGCGAGGATTTGCTTTGTTGAAAGGAGTGGTCTAGAAACCCGATGATTTTGTCCCAAACAGACATAGGTACAAACTGTTTCTATGTAAACCTTGTACAAAAACATTGTTTCTGCACTTACGGAAAATAAATAATTATTCTAAGAATAGAATAGAAAATAGAACAACTAAATCGACAAAAGAAATCTATTTTCTACCTTATGCTACCAAATTTTGTAAATGCATTGCGCTTTCCCGTCGGAAAGTGAATCGAATGCCAGTGGAATGTATTTGTGAATTGCAGTTTTCGAATCTATCAGAGGATACGTATTCGAATCGAATACTTTTTAGTAGATTTCCCACAATAGTGAATAAGCCTACTGTAGAGGAGAACAGACGGACAGCCGGGCAGCGGAATAGCCGGTCATACGAAAGCATTTTTGCCCAAGCTGACGAACTAAGCTTTTTGACGGAACTCGCTCGGTCAAAAAGATCATTCTATCGTCCCTGGGTTACTCTCGTTTAGTACAGTACGGGTGCTTCATAATTTCACAGCATTGTGTTCTCAGACGCAATGAAAAATAACACAAATAGTTATTCCGTATAGCTGCTGTATCAATCAACAAATAAAAAGAAACAACACATTTGCGCACTCTATTTTCGTCATCCAAATAATAATTGGTTTCGCAAATTCGTCGCTGTTCACAAGTCTTCGGTAGTATAGTGGTCAGTATCCCCGCCTGTCACGCGGGAGACCGGGGTTCGATTCCCCGCCGGAGAGACTTTTTTGCATTTTTTATTTACGTAATTTTCTTTTTCTCATTCAGATATTTTGATCAGATTTCTAATTTTAGTGCTTATACCTACTTTCATTTCAAATAACTGTTCTTAAGGAATAGTTCAGTTTTTACGATTTTTTCGAGTGGAATAGGATTAATTATAAAGTATTATTTTAGGTAAACCTCATTTATTACGTTTTTAAATCACTAGTGAATTTAAAATAATATTTATAAAAAAAATTTGGTTACTAATGTCAAAATATGAGGTCAATATAAAACCTAAACATTAAATTATTTTGTTTAACTTATCGGCTGATGTAATTAAAGGCAAATAAGTCGAGTAACAAGATTTTATAGTCGTTTAGTAATTAAACTGGAATAATAATAAGAGATGGTGACGCAGCAAAGTTGTATGGGATTTCATTATTTGTCAAATTTTGTATCAAACATAGTTAGATGAAAATAGAACATTGTACACACGACAGTAGGTTATACAGTTAAACTACGAAAACAGCTTTTATAACGTAGGGCATAAAGGCGCCTAGCTAGCTACAGTAGTGTACCTGCGTCTGCAGCTTGTGTATGAGGTGCCTGGGGTCGTGGTCGCGGTGCAGCTGCAGCTGGAAGCGCATGCGCGCGCGCCGCTCCAGCGTGCGCCGCCGCTCCGGCTCCACGTGCAGCACCACGTTGTTCACCACGTCCAGCAGCATCGCGTACTGCGCATGCGCATTTCACATATTATTTTCATACATATTTCAACAGAGATAAATGGCCTTACCACAAATGATTTTAAAACACTGTTCAACGAGAGTTTAACTTAGACACTGTTTAAATGTGATGCTGTCACTTTTTTACAATATTGTTTGAGAGAGACGGCATCACATTTAAACAGTGTCTAAATTAAACAGAGTTTTAAGATCTTTTGTGGTAAAGCATCGGCCTTGACGTGAACGCGCCGACGAACTTCTGTGACTATCGAGTCACTCAGATTTTGAATGCCGTAGATACTTTGATTCAAATGACTGATTCAGTGCGACGCAGATATTCGTGACGGAAAGTACCGTCCGCGCCGCGGGTGCGGGCCCGCGGATTGTTGTATGTTGTTCAGTGCTTAACGGACGGTAGTGTGGGGCGGACGTAAAGTAAAGCTGTGGTCATCAGTAGATTTTTGTTTAATAAATACAGCAACCGCCAAATTCAAATTTTAGTACAATTCTATATGTACCTGTAATGAGTTGGTGCACACGTCCAGGTCGTGGTGCATGAGCATGAAGGAGTCGTAGGGCTGCTGCTGCTGGTTCCAGCCGTCGCCGCCCGCCGCCTGCTCCGCCTCCTCGTGCGATAGATAGTAGAATTCGCATGCACAGCGAGACACTATGCGTTGTAGCTGAACATACAAACACATTCAATTTAGAGCATACTGACATAACATTAAACAATGCAAAGCTTGACCAGATAAACAAAAAACTTACTATCATGTCAGATTTATGTCAGTTTAGAGACTTAAATGATACAAATCCAAAAGCTAGTCGCGGCACTATGTGCTGTATTGTGACGCTCATAGGGCTCATACCTGCGCGAGGCCGGTGCCTCGATGACGCCGCCGGCGGAGTGCCCGCTGCCCACTAGTCGCGGCACTATGTGCTGTATTGTGACGCACATAGGGCTCATACCTGCGCGAGGCCGGTGTCGGCGCCGGGCCCGACGGTGCGCCCGATGACGCCGCCGGCGGAGTGCCCGCTGCCCACTAGTCGCGGCACTATGTGCTGTATTGTGACGCACATAGGGCTCATACCTGCGCGAGGCCGGTGTCGGCGCCGGGCCCGACGGTGCGCCCGATGACGCCGCCGGCGGAGTGCCCGCTGCCCACTAGTCGCGGCACTATGTGCTGTATTGTGACGCACATAGGGCTCATACCTGCGCGAGGCCGGTGTCGGCGCCGGGCCCGACGGTGCGCCCGATGACGCCGCCGGCGGAGTGCCCGCTGCCCACTAGTCGCGGCACTATGTGCTGTATTGTGACGCACATAGGGCTCATACCTGCGCGAGGCCGGTGTCGGCGCCGGGCCCGACGGTGCGCCCGATGACGCCGCCGGCGGAGTGCCCACTGCCCACTAGTCGCGGCACTATGTGCTGTATTGTGACGCACATAGGGCTCATACCTGCGCGAGGCCGGTGTCGGCGCCGGGCCCGACGGTGCGCCCGATGACGCCGCCGGCGGAGTGCCCGCTGCCCACTAGTCGCGGCACTATGTGCTGTATTGTGACGCACATAGGGCTCATACCTGCGCGAGGCCGGTGTCGGCGCCGGGCCCGACGGTGCGCCCGATGACGCCGCCGGCGGAGTGCCCGCTGCCCACTAGTCGCGGCACTATGTGCTGTATTGTGACGCACATAGGGCTCATACCTGCGCGAGGCCGGTGTCGGCGCCGGGCCCGACGGTGCGCCCGATGACGCCGCCGGCGGAGTGCCCGCTGCCCACTAGTCGCGGCACTATGTGCTGTATTGTGACGCACATAGGGCTCATACCTGCGCGAGGCCGGTGTCGGCGCCGGGCCCGACGGTGCGCCCGATGACGCCGCCGGCGGAGTGCCCACTGCCCACTAGTCGCGGCACTATGTGCTGTATTGTGACGCACATAGGGCTCATACCTGCGCGAGGCCGGTGTCGGCGCCGGGCCCGACGGTGCGCCCGATGACGCCGCCGGCGGAGTGCCCGCTGCCCACTAGTCGCGGCACTATGTGCTGTATTGTGACGCACATAGGGCTCATACCTGCGCGAGGCCGGTGTCGGCGCCGGGCCCGACGGTGCGCCCGATGACGCCGCCGGCGGAGTGCCCGCTGCCCACTAGACGAGGCACATCTGGTAATGCACTGATTTCCGCGCCCGCCCACCGCTCCGAGATCTCTTCTACTGACACCCACTGAATGTTTTCTGCACAAATGCACAACACTTTATTAACAATATTAGTTACAGCACAAGTGAACATAGCAGATGTACAGCTCGAAATAGAACCTACAGAAAAGACAGTATTGTAGAATTGTTTCTGACGTCATAATGGGGTGGTGGTGGTGGTAGAAAATGGGGTCAGAATTGCTAACGTGGTTTAGGATATCTAAGTCAAAAGTCAAAAAAATAAACTAAGAAATAAAATGCCTTTAAATCATTGACAAAGACAAGCAGCGAGCGTGAGTGAGTATCGAGCTAACGTGCGACCCGGCCGACGCGCGGCAGCCCACTAACTCGGCCTGGATAAATGGGTTCGGCACTTACTTATAACTTCATACCTAAAGTGCGGAGCGCGCCTGGCCTAGTTCTAGTCGCCAATTGTCTGATTATTGCCGATACAAAAGAGTTCAATCGCAATAGAAATATACATTTTTTCAGTATTGTTATTACCGAGCAGTTGGTCCCGGTCGGCGGCGCTGACGGTGGCGTAGTACTGCATGGCGGACAGCGCGCCGCTCCACGCCACGGCGGCGGGACTGCGCCGCACGCGCTGACGAACTTCTGCACGCGCCGCGCACAGTAGCACGTAGCCGCGGGTCTCGCAGCCCTTCAGGACTACTTGGGAGTTCACCAGCTCAACTGGCAACGCACAAAAATCATTATGAATTCAATCAATAACAAAAACTATTAATTTTCTAATTAGGATTCTTATAACCGGATATAAGAGCAAAAACTAGAAATATAGAAGGTGTAAAATTGGGGACAGTTAATTATCTCATTTATTTCATTCATTTGTCTCTAACTTAGAGACACACTTGGTTTTATTACAGATAAAGAAACATAAAAGATTTTTTTCCATTAGGTCTTACTTTTTTTTATTACAGTCACACAAAACACAACATAAGTGTAATTTATGATGTTTGAAATAAAAATATAACTTCTAAACAATTTAAACTAAAAGGTTCTAACTGAGGCAGGCGGTGTGCGCGTTGTCGTCGTCGAGCACGTGCTTGCTGGCGTGCGGCGCGTGCGCGTGCGCGGGCGCGTCGCCCAGCTCGTCGGAGAACACGACGGGCGCCTCCCCGCCCGCCTCCGCCACCAGCGCCGCCAGCATGCCGCCCGCCGAGCCCTCGCCGCCCGCGCTGTTGCTGCTCGCTTGACACTACCGACATCATAACACGACTGACAATCCTTACTTCTTTTTCCTCACATTACTAAAATTATAAATGCGAAGGTATGTTTATTTGTTACGCTTTCACGTCTTGACATTCTTGTCTACACTACTCTTGATACACGTTCTCAGGGGTACAGAAAAGGACATAAGAGTACTTTCATCTAAAAAAACAGTACTGTTCATCCGAGGAATAGAAAAAACTGTCCACGCTGACGAAGACGCAGGCGGCCGCTTGGTTCACATAAGCCAAAGACAAAGAACAACAGAAGCAAAATATTGGTTTTACGACAATAATGGCATCAACAATGTCACGTATCAGTCGAAAATGAATTAACATTTATTTATGAAAATATATGAAAATATTTATGAATATGAATTCTGCGCGATTTGTTTAAACTAGTGTTTTTCTGAAGATATAAAACAAAATTTAAATCCGAGCTACAGTTTTATGGATACGTGTTCCTCTCATATTAAGCGAACCAATTTGTACTGTGATATAGTGAATTACACTATCAGCACGTACTCAATAGTACGTGATAATTAAGGTCTTCCTGATTGTCAAGGCGTCCTTCCTCTAGTCACGTATAGATGTGATGTTAATTAGTATTTAAGATGATACACTAGAGGATAAAGATTATTATTCAAACAACGCAAGACATTGTTTCATTTCGGGTCTTCGTCCCAACGCCATTACATGGCGACCGTGACAGGACGAAAGTGAACGTCAGAGTATACGTCAGAACGAACATCATAGCGATGATTTTTTTTTTCGTTCTGAATAGCGCTGAGTTAGATAATTGTTAATACTACGTATAAATACGTATAAAAACTTCGTGAAGTTGAGGAAAAATAAAAGATACGTCTCACAGACGGGTGATATGTTATTTAGTGACTCTACTATTTACATAAATCAGGAATCTCTACTAACGGAGGCGCGCCGAGACGCAACGATAGGAGAACTGAGTGCATTATGTAAAAAATATAATATTGTAGAAGTCGTTGTGATTAAAAATGGGTTTAATAAAAAGTTTATTAAAATTTTGACCCAAACTTTCATGAAACATAAAGAATTACCGCGGTTATGTATTATTAATAACCAAGTTGAACATGTTACAAATAAAGACTTGATACGTGTTATACTAAATGATTATCATTTATTGCCGACAAGTGGTCATGTAGGCATAAATAAAATGACTAAGAATATTCGAAAAAAATATTTTTGGAGTAATATGCAAAAAGACATAACTGAATATGTGACTCGCTGTAAAGATTGCCAAAAGCAGAAATTTTGTAATAAAAATAATAAAGAGAAAATGGTAATAACCACTACAGCATCTACTTCTTTTGAAAAATTATATTTAGATATTGTGGGACCGTTGGAGGTCGATAATTTGGGTAATAAATACATATTAACAATACAATGCGAATTGACAAAGTTTGTAGAAGCTTACCCAATACTTGATAAGTCAGCTGAAACTGTTGCTAGGGTTTTTACTGAAAATTTTATTTTACGATATGGTACTCCCAGGGTTATTGCGACTGACTGTGGAACGGAATTTATTAATTCCACGTTAGAAACAGTATGTAAATTGCTAAATATTGATAAGTTAAATTCAACACCCTATCATCATGAGAGTATAGGTTCGCTAGAAAACTGGCACAAACATCTCGGATGTTACTTGAGAATACAAACACAGAATCAGTCGGCAAATTGGAGTACCTGGATACCATATTGGTGCTTTGCTTATAATAATTCTGTAAATACTAGTACCAAATACTCCCCTTATGAACTAGTTTTTGGGAAAACATGTAACGTACCTAGTAATTTAGTTAGTAAAGTTGATCCCTTATATGTATACGACAATTATCCATCGGAGTTAAAATTTAGATTGCAAAAAGCTCATAATGATGCCAGGAACAACTTATTAATATCAAAACAAAGTAGAAAAACTAATTATGATTTAGATTGTAAGGAAGTACACTACAAAAAAGGTGATCTACTCTTGTATAAGAATGAAAATTATAATAAATTGAATGACTTGTATTTAGGTCCATTTGAAGTTTTAGAAGAGCTACTAATGTAAAAATATTAAAAAATAATAAAGAATATATAGTTCATAAGAATAGGACTAAGATATTTAGAAAATAAGAGTTTACTTTTCAGGGAAGGGATGCCTAGCCTTTTCAGGGGAGGTGTGATATAGTGAATTACACTATCAGCACGTACTCAATAGTACGTGATAATTAAGGTCTTCCTGATTGTCAAGGCGTCCTTCCTCTAGTCACGTATAGATGTGATGTTAATTAGTATTTAAGATGATACACTAGAGGATAAAGATTATTATTCAAACAACGCAAGACATTGTTTCATTTCGGGTCTCCGTCCCAACGCCATTACAGTACAAACCTGTGCTGCTGGTGGCGGTGACACGACGTCGGCTTCTCGTTGGTGTTTCGGGGAAGTATTCAATTTCTCCTCTTCTTTAAGAGCTTTCGTCGACAGATTCTTTTTTAGTTGCTGTAAATAATGAGTCAATTAAGCTAAGGAATAAAGTATACCTATGTAACAGAAAGTTACTAGAATTTATTACATTAACTGTGCAAACAATTACTGATTCGGAAGACTAAAATATTATTTTTAGTCTAACATAAAAAAATACTTAAAAAGCATCAGAAATAATAAAAGCAAAATACTAAATAAATAAATCAAATACACGATAAAGAACTATTATTCACACGCACTTCTTCAGAGTAATTATCATACCTGTGTCTTGATGTAAGTGTCAATGAGCGCGAATGCCAGATCTCTATTAAGCTTGGTCCACGCGCCGCGCAGGTCGTGAACAGCCAATCGGTGGGTAGCCCCGCCCCCTCCCACCCCCCCTCCTGCACCCCCGCCCGCTTCGCGCCCGTACGACACACGACGTACTGATACGCAGTACCATTTCTCTACTGCTGGTGGTCGGAGCACTGAGTTCTGGTAGCGTTAACATTAGGTTATACATTTGTTTGTAATCTGTTTTGAGGTTATAATAGAATATCGAAGCAAATTAGAAACTGTAAAGACCATCAAAAATCGAATGAGTATATATGTACTGCATACACGATATACATTTTTTACACATCTGTCTTTAATGTAAAAAATTTGAACTTTATTTTATTTATTTATTTGATACACCATCAACAATACCACATTAGATTTATAGATTAAAGACTGCATAACTTATGAGACTGTGAACTATTTTAGCAGGCGTATACAACACTCAAAATTTAAACAATGGTAAAAGCAAAGTGCTAAGAAAAAATTATATTAAACTAAGTACTTTCTACATGAAAGATGCAAAATACATATAAAATTTTGAACTAAAACGCAAACAACACCAGTCGCATTACACAAAAGAAAAATTATAATAACTTTATTCGAATCACTCGTTTTTTTTATCTGTGCTTGTCCAATGATATTTATCCATGTTTCAGACATAATACCTCGTCCTTGTCTATGGGCGGCGCGGTGGTCTTGAGCCAGATCTCGGCGTCGTTGAGGTCGCAGTTCATGTAGAGCGTGGCCCAGCTGGCGCGCGGCCGGCGCACCAGCCCGTCGGCGGCCGCCACCAGCGACAGCCGGTGCCGCGAGCCGCACGTCACGCGCGCGCACACCATCTCGATGCCGCGCTGCATTGACGACGACGACCAGTAGAATACCTACAAATCCGATCATAAACATGACGATCCTTGTCATAATTTTTTCTATCTGGATTGTTTTAATTTAAAAAAAAAAAAAAATCTATGTGTGAAAATTAATAAAAGCATGTTAGCTCTAGTCGTACCTTTTCTATAATTATTATATAAATGCTGTTTGTTTTCCATGAATAAATAAATAATGGTGAAACGAAAACCGTCAAGGACATAAAAGTTTTTATGATTTAAAATAAACGGTAGTTTAAAATATCAAATTGATGTACTATTCAAAAGCTGCCAAGATTACCGAGTGACTGACCGACGACAACGACAGACTTAAATATTTGTTAAAATAGTGTTTATATTTCAATAAAAATACCGTAATAAAATCATCTTGACAAAACAAAAATAATAATGTAGACATGTATTTTTTGTACCTGCAAATTGTGCAGCGTGAGTGAAACGCTAACGTTGCGATAGTGGCGCGACAGCTGCAGCTTGCGCGGGCGCACGTTGTTGAACACGCGTCCGCGCCGCGTCGGACGCGTCACGCCCGAAAGGATCAGCTTCAAGCTCTCGAACCATCTACGTACAGTCGAGTTCATTAACATGATTACACTTTTGACAAATCCGATCTTAATAATAAAAGCCTAACATCTGTCATAAGTGTGAACAATTGATTATATTAATGAATTGGACTGCACAATACAGCTTTTCTATCTAATCAACTTGTCGTCAACTTTGACTAGAAAAGTTTACAACTGACGTTGCATAATACAATCATCGAGGCTTACCTCAGATTTTTAGATCCGTATATATAACAGAGAGCGTTAAATTGGTATCCGCTGTTACGATGCAAGCAATGTATCTTTGACAGTATAGAGCTCAGAGAAAACTAGTTAAAAGCTAGACTAGGCAGCTGGTTATTAGTTTTTATTTAAAAAAAAAGAAATCATTTTGTATTCCGTATAGTCCTGTTTAAGTAACGAAATTTGATAAAGAAATAGTTACCTGAGTGTGCTACCGTAAAGCAAAAGCACTGGTCCGTCCCTATCGATGGGTTTTGTCTCCATACTGAGGTGCAGATCCAACCCTTGAGACCGGAACGCTCGATACGAGTCGTGCTCCTAAGTAAAGAAAAAAAATATTTAGAAAAAAAAATAGTAAATAGTGAGGCGATTTAAAAACTCTCAATAGTCTAATAAATGTAAAAAGTTAAGTGCAGTCTACACTCATAAAATAAGACTACGGAATTGGGACAGAAGGCAGGTTCAGACTAAAAATACAGACGTAGAAACTCAAAATAAAAGCATCAATATTTGATAAAGAAAATGCAGTCAACAAATCTATTGAAGATAGATCAGCCCACGAAGTTAAATCTCTGGGGGCTATCGGGCTACACACACCTGGTTGCTGGAGTACTCGGGCAGGCGCGTGGGGGCGCAGGGGGCGACGGCGTGGTGGTCGCGGGGGTCCCCCACGCACTGCCAGCCCAGCTTGACGGACAGCCGCAGCGACGGCATGCGCAGCACGCGGCAGTCGTCGTACTTGCTCGCCGTGCGCACGAACACGTTCAGCTCGCCCAGGAAACCCAGTTTACCTGAACGACGGTAGTTACCGGTTAACGCCCCAGGGTTATTTAAATAAAAACTTGGAACTTAAATAAAACATTGCTTCACTTTGTTTGATGAAAGATTTGGTGCGAAATTTTTTTCTATTTCTGTTCGACTTTAACTTCTTTCTCTTCTACTTACACGGCAAAAACAATCGTGGAATATAATCGGAATGGCTCTTACTATACTGGCGACCTGCCCTAAAAGCACGAGAACAGTGTGATACAAACTTCCGAGATATCCACGTGTACTATACATTAAAAAGTGGTTTTATTAAAGGTTTTTTTTTCATTTTTTAGTTTTCGACTGAAAAAGTGTTTCATTTTGATTTAAGTATTTTTAGGTCCTTCGTGCGTCGTACCGTTGGTCCAGTCGAGCACGAGCTCGCTCCACGTGAGCTCCATCTCCTCGGTGGTGTTGTAAGGGTCGAGCGACACGTGCAGTAAGCACGTGAGCCGCGCGAAGTGCGCGGTCAGTCGCCCGTGGACCAACAGCCTTACTTTGTCCCACCACGCCAGCGGCGCTGACGGGTCCAGCGAAGCGCGGGATACCTGGTCAAACACTGGAAGCATACGATATCATTGACCATCAGCCATTTTTAATGTCCCCACTGGTGGAGCAAAAGCCATCCTTGTGGATGGGTAAGGCGGATGACTCACACCCACCGCGGGCCCAATACGGATTGGTGGGTGTTAACGACTGCAAATGCAGTCGGGACCAACTGTTTAACGTGCCTTCCGAAGCACGGAGGAGAGTTCGAGATAATACATTTTTTGTCACCCACCCCAGGGCAATCCTCGCGAAAGTTGCTTAACCTCCGCAATCGATGGGCCAGACGCTAAACCACTGCGCCATTGAGTTCCTCGTCATTCTCATCTGCCAATTAATTCCCTAATATTCCTATAAAGGGTATAAAGTATTTTTTTCTAGATTAATCTGGAATATTATCAAACTCTAGACTACTAACTGCTCGACCACAGGCACTAACAAAAGCATATCTTTTTGGTACGAACAAGGTCCGATATTAAAAATGTTCTTAAAACCAGAACGTTGTAATATTTTTTAACGACAACACATTAACGCGACACACGAGTGTGCTAGTAAAATGAACGTAAAAATTGCATATTTTATTTAAGAAAGTAAGAAAACAGTAAGATTTTATATTGACCACTTCAAAGATCAAGCGATCAGCTGTGGTGTCCCCACAAGAATGAAAATGTTTTGTGTCTAATTACGCACCGAGGTTGCACTGCGCGATGACAGGCTCCCAGCAGGGCCCGAAGGCGTAGCTGAACTGCGCCATCTCGCAGCACAGGTCGTGGTACCACTTGAGCGGCATCATGCTGCGTTCTAACTCGCACTCGCCCCATCCGTCGCCCTGGTCTATCAGCACCGTGCGCAGCGCTGAGGGAACCACAGAAAAAAATTGGGGAATTGCAAAACAATAATAAAATGTAGCTCCTAAACATCTCCTTCTTGAAGCGCAAACGCGAGGCGGCGAATACTGAGCGCTGTGTACAATGGAAGTGAGAAAATCTTTTGTAAACTTTTGTTTAATTTAGTTTACTTATTATTAACGTGCGTATTTTTTTGGTAACGAATCATTCTAGTTCGAAACTTTATGAGTAAGTTAGTGACTCATACAAGTGAGTATACCGACCGCGAGGCGGCGGATGTTCCTCGGCGGCCAGCAGCGTGCCCCACAGGCGCAGCTCGCTCATGCTGAGCAGCGGCTGCGGGAAGTCCCGCAGCAGGATCTGCCACTGCGCGCACGACACGCTCACCGCACGGCACCAGAGTGTGGTAAACTCTATGCCGTCCTCCGGCCACGGGCTGAAGACAAACAATATTTTTAAATTGAAATTGTACGTTTTGCGAGCGAGTGGACTGGTGAACAAGGCATGCAAGTGGCGTGTCTAAGACTAAGCAGTGTCTAACCCGTAAATTTTTCGAATAGCTTTTTTTTTTCTGGTGTTAACATCTTCATAATTTCGTTGCAACATACTTATCATTCACACCCCTAATGTATTAATCTATTGCTATAAGTGAAAACCTGTAATTGGCTTTCTGTTTAACATATTGTAGCTTATAGTAATATTGTTGCTGTTGGTTTTTCAATCAAATAAATAAATAAATTAATGCACACTAGTTTTCTACACGGCTTAACAAATGTACGTGAAGTTCAAGACATGTTTACTTGTTGTCTATACTTGCCAAATTCGAAAAGTAAACACCATTTGTAAAATCTGAATCTGAATCCGAGAAAACAGCGATGTCTCACCACGGGTCCATACCGCGTAGAGTAGTGTACCGGCGCCGGCGCGCGGCGGTCCGTCACGTAAGTCGCGCTAGTCTCACCTGTCCGGGTCCATGTCCCTGAGGCGCGCCTGCGCGTGGTCGGCGCCGTGCAGCGCGGGGTCGGCGAGCGCGACCACGCGCAGCCCGCCCACGCAGCACGCGACCAGCCGCGAGCGCGGCGGCGGCGCGGCGCGGCATCGCTGCACGTAGATCTGGGCGTCTTTCTGACGTAGCGCCGCGTACAGTTCCTCAACTTTGCCCGCGGGGAGGAATAAGTGCGGCTTACAAAGCTCTTGCACCTAAAACCCACGATGCCCATTATCAAAAGAATCGAATGAGAAAAAACAAGATAGCCCATAAACTACGCTGATTGTGATCGGTCTAGTCTTTAGAACTTCGAGAATAATTTTAAAAATGAAAAACTAAAAACCCAAACAAAAATATTACTACGTAATAGATAAACTATTTTGTTCGGTATTGATTACTTGTCTCTCAAATTATACAAAATATTTTAAGAAGTTCACAGTACCTTCGCATCCAGCATAGTTCGTCTCTTCTGACTCTCCTTGTACTCGTCCTCCAAAAGCTCGTAATTATCGCGCAACTTCACTTCAAACGGATCATCGCTCATCTCTATTAATATCTCTTCAATCTATAGCAAAAAATACAAAACACGATAAAAACATAACGAGCTACGCCATGCTGAGTGAATTGTAGCTAACTTCAGAATATAAACATACCTTGATATGCAGATCGCTGGGTAGCGGGCTGTCAGCGGTGAACGGCTTTTTCTTTATACCGTGGACCAACTTCACCCACTTGAAGAGGGACACGAAGTCGCCCTGCACCGCCTCCGCGAACCGGTGCTTGTACGGGAAGATCATGCGCACAGACTCTATGCTTACAGCCCTGGTAGAAAAAATACGGATCATACTAGCACTTCTGATACCACAAAATAAATAATAGTTCAACATACAGAAGGGTCACTCTTGAAGAAAAGTGAAGTTTAAGCATAAATAATAGCCTACTTTTTCGACTTGCACGCGAAATTGAAACTAATCGTGTGGGACAAGTGTTCATATTTCATTGGGCTTCATGGGGCTGCCTTTTGGCAATACATTTCAAACTCAGTATAAAATACGCAGGAACACGTCGTACTGTAGACTCACCACACTTTGTTCCACAGCAGCGTCAGGCCTTCGATGGCGCTCCTCTCTAACCTAACATCGTGGTTATCCGCAGCGCGTGCCTATGTACGTGTATCCCTGCACGGTCATTACCTAGCCCTGCATTCAACATACGCTGTTCATGTACTGGTAAATTCAGCACACTTTATTCCACGACATCGTCAGGCCCTCGTTGACGTTCCTGTCCAACCTAACATCGTGGCCATCCGCAGCGCGCGTCATGTTGTATCTCTGCACGGTCATTACCTCGCCTATATTCAACATACGCTGTTCATGTACTAGTACACTCACCAGACTTTGTTCCACGGCAGCGTCAGGCCCTCGTTAGCGCTCCTCTCCAACCTAACATCGTGGTCATCCACAGCGCGCGCCATGTTGTATCCCTGCACAGTTACTAGCTCGTCTCCGTTAAGCACCATGCGTAGCTGTGACCACGCGATTGATAGACCAGTCTCGTGGTCGTACGCCACTGTCATGTCGTCTGAACAAAGCGAAGGACTATTTCAAAGCTGACAGAACTTTTAAGACTACAGAATACGGCTAAATTTTGGCTTTGAACGTCTTTGGAAAAATCCAAAGACGTTCAAAGCCAAAGTTAAGCAATTTTTTTTTTACAGTATGATACGATTGTTAATAATTAAGAAAGCAAATGTAAAAAAAACACATTAAACAAATAGAACAGTCGTTTTTCTGCAAAACTTACCAGTAGTAAACAGCATGTTATTTTCCTTCGACAATAAAAGTTCTAAATTCGTTTCTGCCTTGAACGAAACTTGCCAGTCTAACGCTTTCTCTTTCTTCTTCTGCTCCATAGAAGAAGACGGAGAGACTTGTCTTTTAGTTCGTAACTCCTCTTTAAATGCCTTTATACCTCTAACTAAAGTCAGTATCTTTAAGTGTAAGTTTGCACTCCATTCCATGTCGACGTTTTCTAAGAATTGGAAGTCTAATAAGGCGGAATGTCGGCTCTTCGAAGGCACATGCTCTATCCTCGCTAGCTGAACGTAAACTATCGATGAGATTATCTCGTCAGATCTTTGGCAGTGGAAATTACCTGTAGAAAAAATAAAAAGTAATAGAATCTGATTTTTATTTACAATCTATTTAGTAATGTACATACATAAGATTACATTTACGATTCAAAGACACTGGCCCGCGTCGGAGCGCATTTTACCTCTGCCAGCGGAAAATAAAGTTTCTATACAGGTAACTGGTTCGCCGCTTCCACTAGCGACTCGGTAGCATAATTGGTCAGTGCATTGGGCTCCCAAGGGTGCGGGTTCGAGTCCCGTCTGAGGTGCTACGGGTGAGTCGATTTTTTCTAGTATTTTTTCTAATATTATCTATCTTAATATAAAAATAGCATTGTGGATGCGAAAAATCTAAACTTAATAGGTAGCATATACATGAATACCATATTTGCATGAAAATTAAAATGCCGCGGCAGCCAGTCGACGCCGTCCACAATATGAAATTGAACCACTGTATAGACGCCTTATTTCCCTCAGGCAGCGGTTAAATGCGCTCCGTCGCGAGCCAGTAGTTTGAATCGTAAATAAGAATCATTTTGCTCTACACTTACCTTTATAAGGCACCATATCAACAATTTTGAACCCAGAAACCAACGCCCCAGATTTACTCGTCGTCTTCTCTAAAGTTACAGCGTCAACCCTCGTCATGAGGCATATATTCGGCTCCAATATAAAGAACAGGTTGATATGAGATAATGCGACATTAACGGCGACATTGCAGGTGGAGGGGGAAGGCGCGGGGGGTGGGGCGGGGGGCGCAGGGGTCCGGTACTGGTTGAGGCAGTCCGCTAGGGAGATGATGGTCGCCGCGATATCCGCGCTCCATTCCAGCCGGAGACAATCCATCATGGCTTCCACCTATAGGGTGTGAATTTTTATTAGGATGAACAATAAGAGATCGAATGTTCTTGAAAGCTTCCTAGAAATTGGTCAAGCAACTAATTAACTAATGAAAAAGGAAAGAAAAAAAAACTACTCAGATTATCGCGCAGTTTTTTACTGCCATTTGATTCATTTTCAACTCGTGCAACAAATAATTGTCTGAATAAACTGCTGATCGAAAGTATATATTATGCAGAAAGTAAACACAATTAGGTATATAGTCTGTTTATCCTTACTTGTACTATTTGATAAACAATCTTCACCTAACTCTTTATTGAAATATTCATTTTTAAAATACAACAAAAGGTTTTCCACGCAGATTACGAAATAAAGTTTAATAACGATTTAAGCTTAAAAGACGATGTATGACAACTGTCAAAAACTGTTTACTAAATAAGACAACTAAGGATAAACATACTATACTACGAGTCCTCATATATATTTACATTTCGCAAAAAATAACTACCTTATTTTCAAGGTAGCAAATACTCATAAGTTTGTCGTCTGTGCAAGCGCTTACATAAGTTATGTACTGATTAGGTACCTTAGAATCCGTAGGTCCATGGCTGCCCCACTTAACCAGCGCGACAGCTAACAGCGCAGAGCCCCACGTGTGGTGCTTCCTAGTGGGCGGGGGCGCTGGCCACGCCTCCGCCCCCGCCCCCGCGCCCGCCCCCGCCCCCGCCCCCGCGCCCGCCCCCGCCCCCGCCCCCGCGCCCGCCCCCGCCCCCGCCCCCGCGCCCGCCCCCGCGCCCGCCACCACCCACCCGCCGTCCACCAGCAACTCGGCGCTCCAGTGCCGCCGCCCCACTACTAGCCGCGCCATCGCCCATTGGTACGGCTCATCTGTATGAGTAATATGAGAAAAGTTACCACTTTATTCCTAATTCGAATAGAGGTTGAGGTTTACATAAAAATATTGACAATTATTATTCACGACGAACAAAAAAACTTGACAAGAAAGTTTACATGCTGATTTAGCTAAAAATAAATGGCACATATTAAGTTGAACGGACGCGCCCATCTGTCATATGTATAACTTAGCAGTGTGTTTAGACATCGCAGCGGCAGGCGAGTCTTTCCGCCCTCGAACACCGGTTCGGCAACGGGATGCCTTCACGACTTCAAAAAGAAGTGCTTCTTGGTATAAATTAGTACAGATTTTAGTGGAATCTCAAAGTTTAAGGCGCATCAAACCACTCGACACCCCGCAGCTACCTCTAGTGGCCAGCAGCTGGTCCAGCTTAAGCTTGGCCAGCCAGCAAGCGGCCACCGGTGATCCTTGCACGTTCTCGCACTGACCGCACCTCCGCACAACCCAGCTACCTCTAGTGTCCAGCAGCTGGTCTAGCTTGAGCTTGACCGCGCCGCAGCCGGCAGACAGCAGACGGCCACCGGTGAGCCTCGCACGTTCCCGCACTGACCGCATTTCCGCACAACCCAGCTACCTCTAGTGTCCAGCAGCTGGTCTAGTTTGAGCTTGACCGCGCCGCAGCCGGCAGACAGCAGACGGCCACCGGTGAGCCTCGCACGTTCCCGCACTGACCGCATTTCCGCACAACCCAGCTACCTCTAGTGTCCAGCAGCTGATCCAGCTTGAGCTTGACCCCGCCGCAGCCGGCAGCCAGCAGGCGGCCACCAGTGAGCCTCGCGCGTGCCCGCACTGACCGCACCTCTGCGCACCCCTGCACGACGCAGCTGCCCAGCGCGCGAGACAGCAACGACGTCTCCGACCAAGGCGCTAAGTAAAAAAATTGGAAATTAAATTATTCAATAAAATAAGTGATAATTTTGTGGAGCGTATATGTATTTCTTTACTTTGCTATCTCCAATTAGGTGTATAATAAATAGTTTAGTTTATGAAAAAGGTACTTATTTTCTTCAGACCTAAGTGACCACAATATTGGTGCGCGAAGATGAAAATAAAACCTTTATCGTGGACACTTTAAACGTTAATTTAAGCGAGATAAGTAATCAAAGTCGAAGCTTCGTCAAGTAGGTATGGGAAAGGCATCAGGTACAGATTCAACAGTGGGTACACTCACAGCTGTCGGCCTCCCTCAGGTACAAGGGGGCGGAGGCGTCGCGGTCCGCCATGGAGGTGTACCAGCCGAACACCTGGCCGTGGTCGTACATCATGTGCATAGTGCTCACTATCAGGTACAGATTCAACACGCCTTTCTCCAGCTAAAACATATTGTTTTATATTAAGATAAATAATATTAGAAAAAATACTAGAAAAAATCGACTCACCCGTAGCACCTCAGACGGGACTCGAACCCGCACCCTTGGGATTCCGGCCCAATGCACTGACCAATTATGCTACCGAGTCGCTAGTGGGAGCGGCGAAATTTTCTAGTATTATTTTTTATTATAGTTATTATAGTGTGTGATGTTGTTACAAAAACAACAACATCACAGTCAGTCTTGGTAAATGCCAGTGTATAAGTTTTACCAGAAAGAGTGCCCCCATATTGTATCCTTATCACCTAGATAACACCAAGTTAATAAGGGTTGGCTCTGTAAGAGATCTAGGAGTCACACTGGACTCAAAAATGTCTATGATTGATCATGTAGATAACATAATCAATAGATCATTTCGTAGTCTAGGTTTTGTGTTGCGTACTTGTACACGCTTTAAAAGTGTTAAAAGTTTTAAAATTGTATATTCAGCATACGTGAGGAGCATTCTAGAATATGCCTCAGTAATATGGAACCCTTGCTATGCTATACATATTGACAGACTGGAACGTGTACAAAGGAAATTTTTATCACATCTGAATTGGAAGTTTCTTAACGAATCCCCTAGTTATTTGGAAAATTGCCGCCACTATAATCTTTTTTCACTTGAGGAGCGAAGAAAAGTTCTTGATATGAGTTTTTTACATGACATCGTTAGTGGACGTCTCGATTGCCCTGAGCTGCTCGCGGGATTAGCGCTAAATGCACCATCACGCCGCACGCGCAAGCTAGACACCTTTAACATACCTTTCAATTATACTAAATATGGCAAGAACTGTGTCCTTACACGTATTGCGCGATTGTATAATGGTGAATTTAGTAGTGTAGATCCATTTGTGGGCTCCAAATCTTCTTTTAAAAAACAATTACTTAAGCAGCTAAGCCCTACCATCTAATTTAAGTACTTCTGGGTAATTATCACACTCTGTGTCATTTATACATAGCAGATATAATATATGTATACTATATTTTATATAACATTTATATTTTTTGTTTTTCTTATATTATTCTTATATATCCCTATATATATCTTTAAAGGTGTTGCTTGAGTTCGTTTGTAAAAATGATAAAAAAAAAAAAATTTGTTCTTGTAATGTAATTTTGTTAATGCTTTTTTTTTGTAATTCGAGGATGACGTTTTTGGCTTTACTCTTAGTAAATTTCATGTAGTAATTTAAGTAGTTTTAAGCTGTTGTCAACCCAAATATCCTAAATAAATAAATAAATAAATAGTATTTTTTCTAATATTATTTATCTTAATATAAAAATAGCATTGTGAATGCGAAAAATCTAAATTTAATATTGTTTTATTTCAATGTCTTGTACAATGCGTTTTAGAGGATCAGTCACAAAACATACCTTTCGCAAAATGCACACCTCGCAAAACACGTACCTTTCGTAAAACGTACTTTTCGCAAAAGGTACCTTTTTCAGAGTTAGCTTGGATTAGTCGAAAATTATAAAAAGGATTTTTACAAGTTGGGTCAATATAGGAAACGAACTTTTCTATATTGGCTCAGGTCTGGGTGTTTGTGATACCACCATTGTCTCTGATTTCCATAACACAAGTGCTTTAGCTACTTACTTTGGAATCGGAGCAATGTATGTGATGTTTTCAAATATTTATTTATTTATTATTTATTAAGTAGTAAAAAGATTCCATCATCATCATCATTAAGAACTCACCTTAGCATCCAATTTGATTTTGTTTATTGAGAACAGGGGCTCGTTGTCTGCAGCAAAGCAGAGCTGATCTGTCTGGAAGGCAACATACACTTGCGGCACCCCGGACACGCCGCCCTCCGCCACCAATGACGCGCTGAACCTTGAATTCACCTACACATAGATAGGGCATTGACATCGCAAGAAACAAATACCGTAAAGATGACATTTCTTTAAGCTTTAATGGCCTGTCAGCCTAACACGCGCCCACGACAAAATTTTGGCCATAGTTTTATTTCGCGCGTAATCGCGATGTCTGTCTCGCGGGACATATCACGAGATATGAATGTCCACAAATAGTCGGGGTACGTGTGCTAGGCCGGCTGGGCTCGGAACAGAGCCACCGGGAGGGCGCGACTAGCCAATTTCTATGGCATGTGATGGCGGTAAGCGTTTCGACCGTTTCAATGATCATTTTCGTCAACAAACTTTGTAATTGAAGTGAGAATTCACTAGCCGCGCCCGCTGGTCACTCAGGAGGGACACCCCTAGCATGACCGCCGAAATGCGATATGATATAACGATTTATCACGTTTAATTGTCAAAAGAAGATGGAATTTGACAGTAAAAAATAAGTAAGTAGCGATAAAACGCTATATCACGTGATATATATTGTGTTTCGGTGGTCATGCTAGGGGCTGTTCCGTAGCCAGGTCGTTATAGGTACTGAAATGCCATTTGACATAAAAAACGTACCAACACCTGCAAGTAGAACATCTTGAGTTGACCGATTTCTAAGATGCGCAAGCGCAAACTGCCAGCGCTCGGAAAAATGGTCAAACACATCCTAAATTATTTCACATTTTGACATTCAGATAGCAGCACAGACATATTGCTCCATAAATTATCAATGTTTGAAATCGAAACTCTAATATGTTGGATGTTAAGTTCAAAATCTAATGACGTAATTGGACATTTCAACATTTAACACTGACAGTTAGGCTGACGTGTGCAATTTTCTTTTTGGCATATCAAACAAAATTGAACAGTACAAAATACAGACTGCAAAAGATTAGATTTAAATTCAAAAGGGATACGAAATTACACAAATATATGAATTTACTAAACCAAAACAAAACCTTTTGCAAGATTTTAAGCTTACTTCAACTTAAGTCAGAGAAATATATTCAAATAATGCTGCTATTATAAATACGAGTAGAAAATTTCCAGCTTGCCTATAAATTAAATCATAAGTGTTCTAATTCTAATAAATGATCTGACCTTGACTGAGTTTCAAGAGCTAATGATCTATTAAAAGAAGCACATCATTGCTGGTTTTTGTTCCAAGAATACGCTAATTACACAATAATTGTACATAAAAATCTCTGCAGTACATAAATTGTATTTAATATCATTATTATGACTGCAAACAACAAACTTATTTGACAGCCCACACATGATAATATTGTTACATTTCACCATTGGTGATTGCTTCATTTAACATTTAAGTCGTACTTACATGCAGGCTCTGTAAAGACATTTTAAAGTCTGTTTTAGTGACTTTATCTATGCATTTGAATGTTGAAGTGTCAATCTTTAAGCTAAAAATCTGAAACAATTGGAGATAAATCAATTTATACCTCTTGCAGCAATATACCTACAAAATGTCAACATATAGTTTTTCCTAAATTTGTGATCGCACCTTTGGTATAACTGGTGATAATCTGGGAATGATAGTTGCAATGTGATCTTCACTGATCACATCTTTCCTGACCGACGCAGGTCTGTATTTCTTTTGCTTCTGCACAAACTGATATAGCTCATCTTGAAATGAAAGTGTTGTATTGTCTATTGCAGCATGTATTTTCTGAAATGAAACAAATTACATTTCAAATATATTTTAAATTAAAAGGGTTGACCGCTTGATTAAATCCTCATCATCATACCTCAACATTCAACGGTCCATCTGCTTTGACAGTGCCTTCAATCAACATGCTGCAACCTGCTTCTCCAAGGCATTTGGTGTCCTTAAAAACCCTGGCACTAAGTTGCACTAAATTTGCTGAAAATACTAAAGCTCGAGCTGGTCCACCCGCTGCACCATCTGCATGCACTTCTGATGCAGTTATATTTATGGAGCCATTGCTTAGAGCCCCATCCCGTAATGTCACTGAGGCATTGAAGATGTGGACACCCATAAACTAATGAAAGAATAAAGTAGTACCTTTATGAAACATCAATTCAATTTGAGACAAATATATAAATATGACAATCTACACCAATAACTATTGGTTTAGCAATTAAATTAGTTTTTGCAATTTATTACCTGAGCAAACATTATCAAGCTAGGAGGCAGCTTTTTATCCCTAAAATCAAGGACTTTACGTTGGGTTAATCTGTTGAGTCCACTACTGAGAGATCTGAAACTTGCCACCTCATCGTCCACACCATCCTTGTTGACAGAGTTCTGCTTTGACAGCAGCGGCTTGAGGATGGTCTCCACCACCACACTACGTTTGGCTTCAACATTATTAGTAATTTCGACACCTTTAATCACAACCCATACTAACTTATTTATCTCAGAATTGAAAAAACTGCTACGGAATGAAATTTCATCAATGTGCTGTAAGTAAATGAAAGATTGAGTTTAGTTAATATCAACATTCGAAATTTGATTTCAACTTCGTATAAAATTAACCCATCTAAGAAATACTTACAACAAAGTATCTGTCTTTAGACAAACTGACATCTTTCAGTATCAATTTTAGTACGGCAATTCTACCTATTTTCAAGTTTATATGATACTTTCTCTTGAAAAGCCATGACAATAGAGCCGGCAAAAGCCTGAAAATATATACACCGTAAACAAAACAAAAACAATAACAAGAAATAGGGTCGTCACCTTGTAAGACTACTAACCATGAAACACAAGAATAGATAGCAACAAAAATTAAACACAATACCAGTAACACATTCATTTTGACTTTAATTTCTCATTTCAATATAGTAAAGACTATGTAGGCAGGAATTAATTTCATTACATAGTAAAATAATAAATAACCTCGATCGATTCTCGATCGAAAAAAACCGACCAACCAATCAACGCAATTCGCAATCTGTCATCAAATGCACAGACTACTAAGTGAACAAGTTCTCCGTTGTCAAAATAAGCAATCCGAGTTGCGGTTCGCATAGCGATAATAACATCGATATATCGCGACATCAGCCGGTCCGCATAAACGTTAGCGCGTTTTGCTGGATAACGCTTCACCGAATTATGCTTGAAGAATGAAAAATGACTTAAATGATGATATGATACTAATGTCATTTTTGTTTTCCTTTTCTTTCACGACTGAACGAAATTGCCATGCTAAATACAAAATATTCCAATTTATAGCCAATTTTCTTCCCGTAGTATAAATAAGACTATAGTTTATCTTAACATTACATCAGCTGTCAGGTACAAATTAGCGCGATACCGATTTCGTCCAAAATTATTTGAATTATTGAAGTTCAGCAATTCGTTTAAGTAGAAATATAGCACGATTGGGGCCCAGAGGCTCTAGCCGATACCGCCGCTGGTGTGATGAACACAATGACACAATATAATAATAGGTAACAGTCTATCTGTAAACACAACAAAATTACTGGATTGATATTCATAATATTTTTTGATAAGGAAAACATCAATGACGTCATTTTAAGGGCATTTAGGTCATTTTCATTCTTCAAGCCTAATATTCGGAGCAGCATAATCAGTGTCATAGTCATATAATTAATTTAAAGTTCTTGGTGCGGGGCTCTATTGGCTAAAAACATTGACTGTGTTTTGGCAGGTATATGTGATACATTGCTACTTCGTTTTGGCACAAATAAAATCTTACCAAAGAAAAGTAACAATGTATCACATACACAGTTAGGCTGGCCCCAGACCTACCGGTTTCATTTCTTTGCTTTGCTTTGTAGTAGAACCTGTGGCCCTACCGGCTAACTTTTCGAACTTCGGCGGGTCTGCCGAGCTTCAACTTAAAACAGATAAATCGAAGTAAGGAGTTTCGTATTGTAGTACTATTCGCCAAATTTATTTAGAAGATATCGATGTTCGTGTGACATCATGAATTGGGGTTAGCCATTTTGGCCCAATAGGGGCTCGATTTATCTGTTTTAATTTGAAGCTCGGCAGACTCTCTGAAGTTGGATGCGTTAGCCGATACGGCCCCTGGGGCCCTACCAGCTAATTTTTCGAACTTCGGCGGGTCTGCTGAGCTTGAATTTAAAACAGTTAAATCGAAGTAAGGAGTTTAGTATTGATTTGTATTCGCCGATGTTGTTTAGAATATATCGATGTTCGTGTGAGATCATAACGTGACTTGCGCAGGCGTATAAATATGGCATGGCATTGTGAACGCTTGCCAAGCTTTGGCAAGCGTGTAAATGTATATGTGAACATAGAGAGAAGAGAAAAAGCTCTAGTACTATTATATATTCTGTGGCTCTGTGGAAGAAGCTTTTTTTTCCTCACTACGAAAAAGGATGCATAAATCCTTAGAACATGCTCTAAGCATAAATCGCTTGTCTCACACGAATTTCATTTTTGAAATGACATGACGAGCAGTCATAGAGATACCTACAATCAAGGCCATCAGCTTAAAGCTTAAAGTAATATCCACTGAGCAAGTCACATCTAGTGTTGATACTAGATAATATGCTATGGTAAACTACTAGTCAGGACTTGGGAGAAAGCTAAGCTCCTAACCCATTTCAGAAACATCAGGGGGATAGCTGCTTTGGTATAGCTGGATTGGTATTGGTATTTGGATAGCTGATTTGGTATAGCACTTTGTATGAAAGTGTCCCCCCCCCGCTCCTAATGCGGACATTTGATGATTGACAGCAGCACCTGTCATGGAAAGCCTACACCTACCTATACCATGAAGCTTCGTGACCTACTTAGCATAATAATCACAAGTGATGCTACACAGTCATACACACTAAAAAGATTTCTCGACTATGTCATGTTCTGCTGTTATGGTTACACTTAAAATTATTGATAAGGAAAAACAAGTTTAGAAAAATAAAAGCCTATTTAAGAAATTAATGTATTAACAGCTACAGATATCTATTTGTTTAGTTTTTAATTATAATGTTTAAGGCCAGGTTCTCTTGGCAGTATATCCTTCATACTTCTTCCTAGTTTTTATGCCAGAAACTATTGTTGAACTCTTGGGGAATGCTGATACTCCATTGAATACTGTGTCTTTATCTGAAAAGGAAGGTTCATAGGTATTTAACTGTTGAAACTAAAACATGAATGTGTATTTTCAGAATGAACCCAGTGGAGAAATGCATGGTATTGAGGACTATAACAATTTTCCAAATACAATAAATTTTAAAGGTAGTCTACAAAAAACTAACCAGGATGGTATCGGACATAGTTTTCTTGTATATGAAGATTTTTAGGTAATTCTATTGTCTTCAGTGTATCAAATGGTGTGGTGGTGTTAACAGGTGTCTTATAAAATTCTTTGAGGTCATCTGTAATAAAAGAAAGACGGCGTTAATAAATTGATAGAATCAAAATAGTAATTTTGTGATAGTTCGATACCTAGTTTAATCAATAAACTTCAATGTGTAAATAAATAGGTTTATCTAAAAGTATAGTTCTGTTGTTATTTTATATAATAGAAATTATTAGTGTAAACAGATGTTAAAATTAAAATGATTCTTGAAGCTTTCACATGTTATTATAGGCATTTTAGTCACGGCATAAGCTGTGTCTGTAATTTCCATACAATTAGATTTACATAGGACATACCAACGGTCTCTACAGTATGTAACAGGGAGTTGGGAACAGAGTGGCCAGTTTCCTTGAAGCAAGCATTTAGGACCAAGAACTTTGTATCCAGTCCATCGAATTCTGAGTTGACATTAAGGCCATTATCTGCACATATTTTAAGTATTGTTTCTTCAATATTTATGGGTGGCTCCCATGGCTTATTTGGACGAAGAAACCTGGAACGTTAACACATTTTTTATGGAGCTGCTGCATGTCTGGAGACAAAAGCTCTGAAATAGATAAAGATTATAAAAAAATCTCATTTTTCTATAATATTCAACTGCCTAAAACTTTATTAAATTTAGATTTTTCGCATTCACAATGCTATTTTTATATTAAGATAAATAATCCCGTCTGAGGTGCTACGGGTGAGTTGATTTTTTTAATATTATTTGCCTGAACCTATGTTCAGTGTTTTCTTTATGGAACACAAGTATAAAAGATATGGTACCTATTACAGCTATAAATTGGTACAGAGTGAAAACCAGATTCTTACCCTCTAGCAGCTAATGACTCTGCAGCAGCCTGGAGCTTTTTGTCAATTTTAGGTACTTTTTTCTGCTTATTCCTAAGAGTTATTACCTAAAAATACAATGTCATTATGTTTTTTCAGATAATTATATTTTACTTTGAGTAAGGAAAAGTGTAATATAAAAACTAACCTGTAAATTATTGCGTAAAGATGGTAGTAACACATTCCTTAGCATGTTTCGTGTCTAATATTTTATCCTGAAAGTATATCTCTTGTCTTTTTCGTACTGTGTATATCGTGAGCCAAAGTAATTTTATTTGTATACCTCTATCATGTATTAAAATATTTTAATTAAGTCTGACTCTGAAGTCTGAATAAGTAAGTTTACTTTATTAATTGATTGACATTTCACTTGATTTGACATTTGTGGATGTGTTTCGTTTTACGAGCGTTTATTGTTATTTTATTTTGTTTGAGCAGTAAATTATGACTGCTATATACTATTTTAATAATGATAAAAAACAAATAAAAAAATTAGTAAAACTAAAAATGTTTTTAAATCTAAATGATCACAAAATAATTTATTAGCATTGTTTCACGGTAGAAGTTCTACAATAATGTATAGTAAGAGTGTAAAATGGAACGTTTTTAATAATTTCTGAACGAAATTTAGTTCATAGAAGTGTCGCAGTGAGCAGCACTATCGGCTTGGGTTGTTGTTTCCTATCCGCCATCTTCCAGACAGTCGCCATTGAAAGGTGAAAACTACGCTAAATGTCGGTGATGATTTTAAGATTTTGAGTGGTTTCTTTAAGATTGAACCTGTTTTTAGTGTTGTGAAATGAAAATGAAGTGTCCAGGACTACCATGACGCATCAAAACCACCAAACAAACGGTGCAAGTCTTGAGGATTGCCACACAAACTTCTTCGCCTTGGTAAGTCACTTTTACATTGATGAAAGAACTCGTATGTATTTCTTTCGAAATCAGTATGATATAGACGCGGTATCTGCGTTGCGTTTTGATTTTGTAGATTTATATTTTGTGGTTGGGGTCTTTTGGAATTGTTTCGTGATACATACTCAGTCGTTCTGATTCTCGTTTGCGGACGCTGGCGCTGGTCTAAAATTTACCTTATTGCGATACGGCAAACGCATTGATCTATTGCGTTAAATTTTTGTATGGAACAATTTATGTTTGGGCGACTAATGACGCTCGACCGTTAGTCATCCTGGCATCGTTCTATCCGCAGCAAAGAGTCATGTTGCGTTGCTAACCCATAAAATGTCAACGCTTTCGGCGAGCGAGGCCATAAGAAGCCACCGGTCCATAGAGGTCATTTTAAATTCACCTGGCCGTAACGCGGACCGTAATGCGTTCGCAAGACTAGTTTCGCCAGCTCGAAGAAATAACTT
The DNA here is from genome assembly GCA_963556745.1 of Catoptria pinella. Lineage (NCBI taxonomy): Eukaryota > Metazoa > Arthropoda > Insecta > Lepidoptera > Crambidae > Catoptria > Catoptria pinella. The sequence continues at coordinate 1,661,865 of OY750762.1, forward strand.
TCATGTTATATTTTGTAAGGCTACAATCGTGATCGAGTATCATAAAATGTGTGTTTACGCGGGAGCATGCAAAAGAAACAGTCGGGGTCATTCATTAACAGTGCATAGTAGGTACCTAGTCGCTTTGCGTAATGTTCATAGCTGGCGCGAATTTTATCAGATTGTTCGGATGAAGATTAGCGGGTGAGCGGGAGGGCGGGGCGGGTGACGGGGGCGGTCGGTCGTCCTCGGCGGTCGGCGAGACCGAGAACAACACGGACGGCGCCACTTCCACCTGACGCGTTGCCACATCTCCGCTCCGCGGCGGCGGCGCGCGCCTGCTTGCCTGCACCCGTCCCCGTCTCCCTCGGCGCTCCGCCTATCTTGCCGCGATACAAATTACCGATTTCTTGCCCTGCCTGCTTATTGTCTAATTATTTATGCGTCGTTTGCGGACACCGCTGCTTTTGTCCTGTGGAATTTTCTCATTCTCGCTCTGACGAGAGATGACGCATCGGTTGCCTAGATTGTCATTGCGAGAGTTCAATACACCCGCTTTGATCGCAATGTCGTTTACATTTTGAATACGATGAGTAGCAGTATTGTTTTACATATAATTTGGATCAAGGGCTTCTGTTATTGGGAGCCACTGTCGATTATTATCTGAAGTAACATGACTGGTCGGTTAAGTTGTCGCGAGTGTAATGCGGCGCGGCGACATCTGTGGTGATGTCGCGGGGTCGGCGCGCGCGCACGCCGTTCGCTCGGCCGGCTGCGCAGGCGTCTTGCGCTCATTCAACCGTTTATGAATGGTCGTAATGATTGTAACTTTCCCATAAGCGGGCCTCCGCCCAGGCCCCAATTGCGTACTCTGAAATTGGTTAGCATAGCATAGTGGCCTTTGTTCTTCTAGTAGGTGCTTATTGCTACTTAGTATTGTAATTAGATTCTTATTGCATTTATAATTAAGCTCTCATTCTTGCAGTAGAAGCTTGCTCATAATACAACTAAAGTACTTTTAGAATGTCAGTCAACATTATGCTTGTTGGAGAGATAGCGTTTGACCTACTTTTTATGAACTCTATGGGTTATCCAGATTTATAGATTTATTTCACAGGCACTTTCTCTGTTGTACGATTCTTTTAAAGGTGAGATTTCCTGTGGTGAATTTTTCTACAGGAGGCTAATAGAATACTTTATGGTCGTAAACCCCAATTTCAGTCCAGCTGTCGGATGTAGATGGGTGACACGAACGCACGCCGGAGTCCGTCGCTAAGTTATTCATTACAAGCGCCGCAGCTTTACCTTCCTAATGCGACCGTATGCATGCAAAGACTATCTTTCCAGAGCGGTTTCGAGTACCTACCTTTCTTATCAAAGTTAACCCTGAAATTTGATTAAACATAAACAGCTTAGCACCTTGAAAATCATAAATATAGAATACCATTATGTTTTCAACCTTTGCTTTTACACAAATATCAAAATATCGATAGTTCTTCTATTTGCAAATTAAATAAATTCACTGAAACAAAAGCACAGCAGAATAAATAAAATTGTGATTACACCAGAGCCTGCTTTTGGTAGCTGCGCCTAGCTCGGGCAAAAACTGCTACCTGCGTACAAATCTGAACATTACCTGACAAAAACATAACCAGGAATTTGATCTTTATGTCATTGAAAAAAAGAGTCGCCCGCTTAGTGTTTAGCTGCGAGTGCTCTGTTCAAGGTGATTAACTCTTTTGTTAACTGCTAACTCGTATTTACGGGTCGCAGGAGTCATCTGGTAATGTCAAATAAGTGACACGGCCGATAAAAAGCGGTAAACATAAGCCTGCTATCGTTCGTAGCAAGAGATTTTTTTTCCGCGTTCCGGCATTGAAAAAAGAATTGTGTCTACCAATTTTATTATGACATCAAAATGACGGCCTGGATTTTCGGTGGACAGGCTGCTATCGGCACCGGGACACCGTCACCCCGTCCCGTCCCGTTGACGTCTCAGTGATGGCTTTGATGGACAAACGGCGCGCGGGCGCGCGGCGGCAGCGTTACAGCCGACTATCTTTTCATAATTATAGCAGCTACTAGTACATATTAAATAAATCTATGGCAAAAGTCTTATTTTGTTATTGGTCAATAAAAATAAGAGTGATGTGCGGCGGTACTAACAAGTTTGTTCTGCTAGTTTGTTTCGTCTGCTCATAAAATCTAATAGCTTATCACTGTCATGTTATCAAGGTCTGAGTGAAAACGGTGTCCATCGCGGTTCCTTATCAGTCACTAGTTCGTCAGTGTGGAGCGTAATATAATTACAGTTGTAGGTATATTTCTGACATATTGAAAAGTTAAAAACAACAGATGATGGTAACCACTTTCCATCCAGCCATTTTTAATTTCGATCACCGCCGAAGTAGCATAAAAAACACTGGAAAGCTATCTAGTGGACAAGTTTTCTTCGTTGCAAGTCGAATTGCTTCTCTTAATCAATTATAATATTAAATAAATATTTGAAATCGAGGAGGTTTTCTTATTAGAGCACTCCTTAGTTTCGCCGTAGGTGTTCACTATGGTATGCACTTAAATAAGGCATTCAAAATAATTGTTTTATATGTGGTTTCGCGCGTCGACTTCGGCCAATGAGAACCGCGAGCTTACTTCGCACCGATATGACACTGATAACGCCACATTTGCGGTGGTGCTATCAGTGCTACTTGGTATTATTCACACAATGAATCCGAATGATTCCATCGTCCCTTACCACGCCTTGATCTCTATTATAAACCAACTAATTGGTGACTGTCATATTAAATTAATAATTTGATGATTCTTATAATTATTGTAAAGCAATGATTTCATCGCCATCGAACTTCAAAATAAATGACAATCCAAAATTAACAAAGTGGTAAGATATTGTTACTGGATGCACTTATTAAGCTGGATCCACACTTGTAAGATTTTAGCGTGTCAGATGACCGTAAATCATACATCGCTAGTTAGTTTGGTTGGACGTGCGCTGTGGTAATACTATATGTAATAAACGATGTATGATTAAGACACGCTGATCTGACACGCTAAAATCTTATAAGTGTGGACTCAGCTTTATGCTAAAAGGAATATTGTACTGTACAAATTGACGCACTGGTGATGGAAAAAAACAAATGCCAGTAAGTTGATTATGTAAACTACCTTTATTCGTCTTACGTATTCGTTTGTAAGAGGCATTTTGCAAGTTATATTTGAAACTTACTGTTAATCGTCGATGAATGATGACGGCATGGGCGTATCTAGAGACATCTTCCAATTCTTTCAAAAATTGCGTTACTATTTTCTCAATTCCGGGACCCGGGATATATGCTTTCATTCCGGGACAATCCTGGTGGGTCCACCTGGCAACCCTACCTCCAGTGGTCTTTTTCTCTTTTCTTCTCTTTTTGTGTTCCTAAGGACTTTTTTTGGGGTGGGCACCAGAGACTATTCTGGGGAGGGCATGGCCCACCGGCTCCCCCTACCTCTTCCTACGCCTATGAGGGACGACGGACAAGTTAAAATTAAAATCTTATAGTATACACATCAGGGCCTACCCTACATCATAAAATTGACATTACCTTAAGATCATAAATTGTCATCAATAAATCAAACATCCAAAGAGTAGTTATAACGCTACCTTGTAATCAATGACAATGTTATCTCACTATTGTTTGATTAAAAGTAGATATAACGAGGTTTGCATGGTTGAAGTCTGGAAATTGTCGAGATCATTCTGAGAATTTAGTCCCAGGTAAGCTCGTCCTTCACTCTGTAGCCGCCGACTATTCTGTGACTATACTCATTCTATTGTTGCATAACCTTGATCACTACTTAAAACAAATCCTTGGCGAGAGACAATTAAAATATGCATATTATGCTCATACAGATTTATTGTAAGCATAACATGTGTTATAACAAAGAAATGTATTTTTATAACGTCTGTGAAAAAAAATACGATTCCATAAACAATTTAATTTGTTGGCGTTGCCTCTTTACTTAAAAAACTTATTTTTCCTCGTAATCAGACGCAAACCGGTGTCGGTGTTGACGTAAACTTTTTATCGAGATATTAACTAACGGACGGTGTTCAATAATCAAGTTTGAATGTAATATAATGACTCGTGATTCCATATGGGTCGCCCTTTTCTTGTTTATTATGGAAGTCCAGCTTCTGGGTCAAGGTTCTGTTTTGATGAGTGCGTCTCGAGGAAAACATTGTTGCCGCTTTCTCATTGGTCGCCGGAGTCGCCGCCAGCCGTACACTTAATTAATAAACACTACTGCACTCAAATCCACCTCATATTATTTTATAATGTGTGATTTCGTATGAGATAATTTTATCAGGATGTCTTTTTTCTAAATTCTTTGCAGTGTATCCTTGTAATACGTAGTACTTGTCGACAACTAAATTCGCTAATAATAATAGTTCTTTTATTGTTGTTTGCCATCCTTTGAGGATTGTTTTGGTTAGTGTCCAAAGCACATTCAATCAAACTGCAATTAAGGTGTTCCGGTAGATTAGCGTCGGGTCGCGCGGGGCGACCTCGGCCGCGGACGCGCGATGTGGGTCAAGTCAAGACGCGGAGAGGGCCACCCGCTCGCCACAACTCGCGCCTACTCGACACCTCTAAATAAATCATTTACTTTCTTCCAATTCCATCCGTCAATGAAAACGAAACACTGGCGGGAATAACCCGTTCCGACAATCTTCGCTTCAGAAGTTACACATCCATCATACTGCATCAATAAATAAATATTATACCATTAAAACTATCTCTGACAGACAATTACTTTGAACATTTTAACCCTGACAAATTGCAGTAACGTCTTCTTACTTTAATATTTGCATTTTGTAATAATTTCTACGACATACTCGAGCTTATGATACCTACTCATATTATACGAGATGTTTGATGCGTTTATGTTTAAATCACGTTTTTATAAGTTAGACTACGTCCTGTTAAAGACACGTACTTGGCCTAATTTATGTAATCCAGTACATCAAAACATACATACAAAATTATTCTTGCGTCATAAAGTGACACTTATTTCTTGTTGTACTTGGGGTCTTTACCAGCTATACAAGTTAGCCGTGTTATCTGCTTCCGAGTTTTCAATTAAGGTGGTATAATCTGTTGACATACTTACCTCTTTGAGTAATTGTTTTGTTGCTAGGTTTATTATGTTACATTATTTTTAAGTATACAAAATTTCTAATAAAATAATATTATTTGGTGAACAGTACAAAACTTTTACTTGTGCAAGCCTCATAATAAAAATGTGTAACTCGATTATTTTGAGTATATAACATGTAGATAGTTACGTAACTGATAGATACTACAGTACTGCCTGACTGATACAATGGTTCGATTTACAATTTACATCTAGTCGACCTCATTCCGGACAATCGGCGAATTCATCAAATTCATTAGTTTAGGTAGGTACTGTACTGTCAACGAAATAGTAATTTACACGTTCGAAATACCTTGCCTAAAGTACACTGTCGACTACAAGCTTCTTGCGCAACGGAATGCCTTAGGCTGTTTACAAGGGCCACCAAGTCGTAAAGTGCCGAAAGCGACTGCTGAGGGCATGCGATTTAAATTTGAATCGCTTTCACTCTTGGCCCCCACCTTTATACCCCCATTTAGTGCTGCGGAAGTGAGAACTCGCTGTGCCCGCACGAAACGCACACCAAGTTGTTGCGTCGTCGACACTCGGCATGACCCGTTCTATGCACATTGGGAAGCATTCTTTACTTATAAACATTGATTAGCTGGATCTGGCGAATTGAATTGCAAATATCCATGAGTCAGTCTATCAAGGACGAATGTGTTTTAGACGCTGACAGACTTAGACCATTGTTTGCGGCGATATGCGGCTATAACCAAAACTGTTCAAAACAAGTTTTACCTCTTCGTATAAGTACCAACCAACTGTAGATTGAGGCTCGAGTAGATTATTGCGAAACCAGTTCGTAGTTTCCGAACCAGCATCAGACGCGTTCTACTTACTAAGTGGTGCATGGAGCAATGTTTACGTGTCACCATAGACGCCGTACAGCCGAGTGGCTGATTTATGCAATTCTAGTAAACTCGACTAGACAATAGTTATCTGATCGGACAGTACAGCATCAAATCGTCTTAAATCGGCACACAACTACATTGCAGTGAAAGCTAGCAGTTAGCCTATATAAATATCTTTTTAAGTAACTTACGCTTAAGCACTTCATCATGCAAACCCAGACATAGTTAGTATTTGTTGTATGGTCTGTGTGCAAACCTAAGCTATATTAGAGTTGAGATCGCTCTTAAACTTCTGTCTCAGTCTTTTATATGCATAAGAGCTCCACGGACTTAGCAGGGTCGTTTATATCGTGGTTCCATCTACTTAATATTCAAAGTCTCAGTCGATGCTAAGCGGATATTTTAATGGTGACCAATTTTACATACTTGACCTTATTAAAAAGTATCATGAAGTACTTTATTATTGAGCGTGGTTTAGTACACGTAGGGTTTTGTATGTGTAGGAGGAACTAGGGCAAACCTTCAAAAATATCTAGATATACCTACTGTAAGGTCGAAGGGGTCGTCGACCGCTGCGTGACCGTTAGCTGTAGCGCATAGTCGCTACCTGCCATGCCACCCTTAGCCGCCACACTGGGAGATCGTCTGACCGGATCCACAACCATATTTTTTATAATTTTGAAGTATTATTTTATCATGCCTGTAATGTTAAACGACACGCTATTTAGTCAAGATTTCAAGCCAATAAACTGCTTTGTTTCTTTCACATGTAATCCATGTGTGGTCTAACTACTTTTGTTTGCTGCTCAAGTTTATTGTGTAGTGGAACGCTCGTTCGTTTTCTATAACGATGCTTAGTCCTGTGCAAACAATAGACTGAACACGTCCTCGCACAGATTTCCATTAACAATTATTATTTGACTTATAAAATCGGTGAATTATAACTTTTCTGAATATATCGGTGTTTTCTTTTGTAACATTTGTAACTTGTGTGCGTGCGCGTCAAATTGACGATGACCTCCGGCCACTTGGTACGAGCTTGCAAACTGTAAAACGCACAACAATAAAACGTTCTCTACATACTTTTTTTTTTATATTTGACAACATCACATACATTGCTCCGATTCCAAAGTAGCTGAAGCACTTGTGTTATGGAAATCGGAGAGAACGGTGGTATCACAAACACCCAGACCTAAGCCAATATAGAAAAGTTTGTTTTCTAAATTGACCCAACTGGGGATCGAACCCGGGACCTCAGAGATGGCGACACCGGTGTACAAAGCCACTCGACCACGGAGGTCGATCGCATAACAAACCTTGCTTATGTTATTAATTTCTTATGACACGATTTCTGAACACCTTTGTGGCATGATACTGTATCACTCGCGTGTCGCGTTGTTTCTGTATTACAGCATGTTAGAATTATTGCTCTAGCAAGTCTATTATCTAAAACTGTTTACGATGCTGTACGTTAGTGAGACGTACTTGCTCGTCCTTGCCCTTGACGACAGACTGCTACTGTCGTCATACCAGAATGTAAATCACACTTCTAATCTACTCTTTGTGATTTTCCTACTTATCTATAGTATATGTCCGATTTGTCGTTTGTTATAATACGTAAGCTATACCCTTATTTTGCTTCAAATGGCGCAATTTAATCACTGTCGTCGGCTTTATTATTAAACGAAGAATAAGTTTACACCCTCGTTGTACCAAAAAGGTTGATATGACGCCTTGAGACTTCAAACGTCAAGAGTAATTTTTGGTTTAGCCAGGGGTGTAATCTTAATCAATTCGTTTATTATAATAATAAAACCAAGTCTTTGATGACAGAATAGTCTGAATCCTAGAGGTCAGAGGTAATCACTTATCATTGCTGTTACTACCGTTTATTTATACGATTTGGCAACGTGTCTATTAGTATGGTTATCTTACTCCCTCTTGCGGTTAACTCCGTCGTTTAGATAGAGAGAGGTATAGTTGATAGACGTATGCCGCCGCCTACAAAGTTATGGGTAGTTTGATGTTGGAATGTTTAGTATTTGTGCTGGTATATGTGCGTGCATGTCATGCCCGTCCTCGGTATCTCATATTTTGAATATGCTTTAGTTTATTATTCATTTAAATAAATAGTAATAATAAACCATATCTATGTTATGATTATGCTAATGTTATTACTTAACGTTACACGAAAAATGTATGCCATACCATAACAATTATTACGTTTCAAAGTACAGATTACATACAGTCAAATAAAAAAAAATATTGACATTAGTAAGTGCATCACATTGTATGCCACAGAAATCGGAACATTATGCGTGAAAAGACTGGAATTCATAATTATGTACATATTTCTATTATAACAGCCACCAATCCAGGTAGGGCCCGCGTGATGGTTTGTGTTATTGCACTTATGGCCCACTATCCTCATCCACATCTAGGTCTGCGGCCCAGCAGTAGAGAGGGACATTAAAATAGGTCACGATCATCATCTGAAGCAGTAATTTTCTCGTACGAGTGACGTCACAAATGTAAGTGGTTTATTCCATGAGCAATATGGTCGGGGTTGGCTCGAGTTGCGTCGGCAACACGGTGCAACGCGCTATCTATAGTAATGTTGATATACACGGAAGTAGAGGACACGTCGCGTTTCTGCCACGCATCCATGTACTTGCCACACTCGAGAAATTAACCTCGACGCGGCAAAATTTTTCCGTTGCCTTTGTCACGTTTTGTCCCTTTGTCGCCGATTCGTCATTTCTAACAATCTCTTCTGCAACTGTTTGCGCTAAAATCCGCACGCACGATAACTATTAATGAATTAATTTTCTGAAATTTCTTCCTCTAGCCTCTAAGCGGTAGAGCCTTCTTGAAAATCTGGTTAAAGATGTTTCCTAAAGGCTGACTGGTATATAATGCTTTTAGCATGAAGGCCGCCTCTTCTACGTTATAGTAATTTGTTATACTAGAGACCAAAGTCAATTTGTGGCACGAGATAACAAACATTTGGTTTCGTGTTAAACATATAACTTATTACCTCTACCAGCGAGAAAAGTGCTATAGGTAAGAAATGTAAGAAAAGTTATTTTCAGATGCCTTTCCTGATAAAAAGCTAAATACAGCATTAGAAACTTGTTCTCTCAACTCTTTTGAAGTTAATCAATTATCTTCATCGCTGGACGCACTCATTTTTTGTAATATATCACAAAAATAGTTCAATCAAACCTATGCTAAAAAAAATATGAATAGAGTAAAGACACGTAAAGACAGAGTCGGACGACACCGCCACCCGTAAGGTACTACCGTATCAGTCGCAAAGGGTTGTCAAAAACGAAAAATATAATAAATGTGATGATTATGTAATCATTATTTATTTAGAACTACACACGACAGCACGTCAGGTTATACAGTTAAACTGTAAAAACAGCTTTTATTATGTACGTTTTAAATGCGGTCTCAAGGTCAACTCAACATGTATAGTCTGAGGTGTCGTCGTGTGTACCTATGTACCTTATTACATTTACATTTGTTGCACTGCTAGATGTTTACGTGGAACTTTATTTTTAGATGTTTTCAGTTTTCTTTTAATTATGTAATGTATTTGTAATTTTATCATAAGGGAAACAAATGGCCGTAATTAAAATTCTACACTAAATACGTTAAATAATTTATTGTTTCCAACAACTGAATGAAAATTCTGCCTAAAATTGTTTTCTGGTTCATTACAGTAGTCAATAAAATCAACTGTACCCACCAAAAGAATCACGCGAAGTAGGTACTGTATTAAATACACACAACAGCACTTCAGGTTATAGAGTTAAACTGCGAAAACAGCTTTTATTACGTAGGGCATAAAGGCGGTCTCAAGGTCAACATGTATAGTCTGGGGTGCCGTGGTGTGTATGTTGGCGTTTTACACGGTCGCGGCCCCCAACCCCCCGCGGGATCCCCTCCGTTGCTCTGCGCAAGCACATTCGTTTCCCAACTGTATGTATGGATGGATTGTAAAACTGTGTTAAAGAGTAAAGTAGATTCCCAACATTTTGTTTTTACAGATATTTCATCTTATTTATTTATTTATTTACAATCACAAAACACTAATTTAATATTTATTTCTTATTTTATATTTATTTCATACATGCGACCTCATTTCGTTCATACGGGCTTTATTTCAAATTATCAACCTCCTTTTTCAACTAACTATTCAGATCATTATTACATAATATGATATTCATTACATATTATGTTTAATTATGTGCTACTGACGTATGCTTTGTTTATGTAATAGAGTAATAAATAAATAATAAATATTTGACAACATCACATACATTGCTCCGATTCCAAAGTAAGCAGCTAAAGCACTTGTGTTTTGGAAATCAGAGACAACGGTGGTATCACAAACACCCAGACCTGAGCCAATATAGAAAAGTTCGTTTTCTAAATTGACCCAGCCGGGGATCGAACCCGGGACCTCAGAGATGGCGACATCTTGAAAACCGGTGTACAAAGCCACTCGACCACGGAGGTCGTCAGAGTGTTATGATGTCAAACTAAACAGATAGCTAAACACCAGATACAGAGGAAAATTAATTTTCATCCGTACCGGTTCATTATCTTGATAATTTTATCTATCATTAAGGTGAAGGTCTATGAAAAATTCCGTCCATTTAAACCACCTCTGTTTAAGAGATTTACTCATAACCTCGAATTATGTCCAACTCGAGGTTTTGAGTTAATGGGACGCAATGTCAAAACTGAAGATCTATTCCTATCTAATACCAAAAACTAATACCAAATGGTATTTGTTTATTACCGTTATAAAATTTCTATTCCTAATGGATACCAAATTTTAGAAATATTAATATAATTTTTTTTTTAAATTGTATTCGTTGGGAATATAAATTTTATAACGGCAATTAAGAAATACCATTGGTATTAGTTTTTGATATTAGAAAGGAATAGATCAAACTGAAGTTCCTGCGATTCTTACATCCACAATAATAATTTATTTATTTATTTTCGGACGGTCAACAGACACATAACGGCCGATTTGAATAACCTATCCTCAGTAAGATAGGCTTACTAAAGATTTGTTGCCTACATATTTCTGTTAAATGACGGGAAAGAACAACACTTGCCTAGTAACAGATCCATAGTAGGCCTATCTCTTACTGAAGATAGATTAATTAAATTGGCCGTAAATAAATTAAACACGTAAATTAACTTACTGATGGCCTTACGGGATTACGTGATGGCTAAATAAATAATAATTAATACTTATATTACAAAAATATTTTATAAGTAATATAAAGAAAACATTATATTAATATTAGTAGTGCATGAAAACTGGTAAAGTTTTCACAATCCGATCACGTCACCGCATATAAATATTTATGACATATTTTGTTTATACAATTATTGTGATTATATTCACATTATGTAACTTTCTATCAACGAGAAAGTTTTAATGGCAAATGAAACTACCCCAAAGTGTCAAGTGACGTCACAGTGCAAAAATGCAGTAGCGAAGTGCACGGTCGGCCGGGGGCGGGCGCACGCGCAGCCCGTCACATCACCGCGATTGTTTACCCCGCTATAACGTAACCGCGCGTTGTTGCCATATCGCGCTCGCCTCCTCTCACTTTCGCGATTAGCTCCGTCCCGCTTGTCGCCGTTCTACCCGTCTCGCTCTCTCGACTAGCGGTGCTCGACTTTTTTGGACATGCATTTTTTCCGTTCGTAGTTATGATAGTTTTACGGTTATTGTTGTTCACCGACAACCGTAAATGAACCTAAAAGTAAAATCTGTTGCCATAATGTCTTGTTATTCTATTAGCGAACATGAATACTTATGTACTATTATGGTTATTTAGGACAACCTATGAAACGTAACAATTTTAGAAATTCCACCAAGTCAAATAATGGCAATGTAAAAGACATCAACGCAAGTCGCAAGGACGCGTTCGGTCCGCGTATATATTCGGTTGACGTTGACACGTAGTGGCCTGCTAATGACAGCGTTGAATAGAATAAACTTTAGTTTTTTGAAATGACCCACTTTACAAACATACTGCTCCCACTTCGTATGATATAAAAAAGCGATCACTTGTAAGAAGTAGTAAGAATACTCGAAAAAATCAATTTTTAAATATTTTCATGGAAGTAATAAGAACGCGTTAGAAGGTTACTCCACTTTAGCGTCGCTTTTAGGAAAATCCGGGTTGTCCGGGAAAATTTGGGTGTTAAAGCAAGCTTGCCCGATCGTACATCGCCAGTTTTTACCACATTTAAATTCAAAAGATAAGTAACTGATATTTTCCTCCAAAAACGCCTTTGCCGTATAAAAAAACTACAAATTTTGTATTGAATTAAGTATGTTTGAAATTCATTCAGTCAGCTGAATGTCAGTGTAAATTGGCTAAGTTAAGTAGTATTAAATTTACTGCTAAAGCACATAACATCTAGAAATTAGAACCAGGTATATCTTCAGTTTCTTTCTACATATCATACATACTTAAGGTTACGCCATTCTCCCTTGAAAGTAGGCAGAGATTACAATCATCTTTTCACTTGCTACGATCCTTTCATATTTATTTCGCTTCATCTGCTCCTCACAGTTATACATTCGGTTGCTTGTATTGTAAGTTTCTTCAACATACGTTACTCCAATAAACTGTTATATCCAAAGTCGGGCGTCACGTTACACAATAGAAAGTGAAGCGGGCTGCGCAGGCGCATCGGCGCTAGAAAGCGGCCGGGCTGGGCCCGTCGTCGCGGCCGAACGTTCACGACACCGCACCGGCCATGGCGCATTCTTTCACATGTACTCTCTGCATCGCGATCAAATGTGCTCCCGACGACCGTATCACGTCGTGCTAAGCTTCAAATTCGCTGATAGAACGCCCTTGGAGCATTATTACCCCGCTTTTATTACGATGGTAACTACACCTCAAATCTCAATGTTTCTCTACGAGTAGCGCTCGTGAACTAAACAACATCGTTTTCGAGATCACCGGCGAATGTTATTCACTCTGCCAGCATCCGGCTGTTCGCATTTTGAAGTTTCCAAATTGTGACGACCGACATTTAAACAATGAACGTAACTAAAGATATCAAAATTTTGTAATGTACTGCTGTTTAATACAAGCCTGTTATTATAACATCACTCAAGTCAACAAAATAAAATTGCAACAGTTAACAACCGCATCAAGTCGACACGCCATAATTTGTTTCACCATTATCATTGTATGGACGTAGCCCTTCCTCAAAACATTACAAGTAATACCCCTCTTCAGTAAACGATAACTGGTTAGTAATTAAGTTGGCCCCCTTATGGGTAGCGACCGGCGACCCCAGCCACGGCCAGGTGTGGGCCTCCGAGACCCCTTGTGTTTCACAGTGGTCTTGCTGAAAAGAGGCTCTAGATTTTTGACCCGATGCGATATTTGTACGCAAATTTATATGCTCAACGCAAGACTTACCTGGACGAAGAAAATTAGCGGGCGCGTTGTTCTGAAATGAAATCTTTATGCAAATTCTCAAATACCAGGAATGTTTTGGTGCAAATATGAGTGTAGTAATTAAGTAAGTGCACTAACAAATTGCGGCTATTGTGCGATGGCCGGTGCGTGTTTCCGGGTGAAGGCGGCACCTCCGCTGCACCTTTGTGTACCTCCGCTACCTGGGTCGCTGCCAATTCCGCTTTTAGAACAATTCGAGGTCTCTCCGTTTTCCTGACGACTCATCCTTCCAAGATCCCTTATGACGGCTTTTTGAATAACCTTTTAAATATTCTACTTTATTTATTTCAACGACAATCAATCATTTTTTGAAACAAGCGGGCGGCACAGCAGATGGGTTGGGAGGGACGGCTGTGTACCAAAAACCCTCAAGAAATTATGTAGAAATATATTCAAAACTTTCCTTTGTCGGCCAATAATATAATAATGTCCCATGTAGAACATATAGTAAATCAACATTAAAATAATAAAATATCCATTATTCCTTCGATAGCTTTTTCCTTCTTTATTCATACTGTCAGTGTCAATATTTTTACAAAGCATAGAAACCTATTTTAGGGAAAGGAGTTCTTAACATCCCATTTGAAATCATTCAGATATAATAGATTTAAACAATTTACATAATGGATTCAAAGTTTAGAATTAGAACTTTTAATTTGCATGAACGATAAAATGCATTATTAATAACTTTGTAGATATTGCTGCCGTCTAGTATTAACCCCTGCGCCCGAAATGCTAATGTTTGTATTTTGACTAGTTAAACTTAAATCGTTTTGTATTGTGGCTGGTATATGGAATTGTATTATTTTGGCAAACTTCGAGTTTACAATTTGCATCGTCATCCTTATTGTCAAGTCAATCCATGTTCTGTCACTTGTGATGTGACTCCGACTTCTGTCACTTTTACTTGCTGTTTACTGTGTGTCGTACGTTTATTCTTTGTAGGATCACTTCATTACCTACGTGTCTTATCTTTCAAGGAATCTAGTAATATTGTTCATTGCCTGCTGAGATACTTCAGCGTTGTATCGTTTGGTATGTCTTAAATATGAACTGATTTAGGTGCGACAGTCTTAAGCGGGCGTTCCAAATCCTATGCTATAATAATTGTGTGTGTACTATGAGATTTTATTTTGGAAGTAAAAGAGAAAGACAAGAGTATAAGTAATATTATAACTGAAATTTGGTTGTTTCAGACGGAGCTCTATGGCATAAAATGGCGTAAGCTCGTGTGGGGGGAGTCGAATGGCGGCGGCGGCGGCGAGGGCTCGGAGGGTTCGGCGCTCGCGGACCCGGTGATCAGCAGCTACGCGCGTTGCCTGGCGGGCGACATCCTGTGCGTGTGGCGGCGCGTGCCGGCGCCCCAGCCGCCGCCCGACTTGTACGAGGTGCAGGCGCCAGCGCCACCGCCGCCGCTCTCGCTGCAAGCCGCCAAGGAGCTCTGGATCTTCTGGTACGGCGAGGAGCCTGACTTGAACGGACTCGTCGCGCCCGAACTTATTGCCAGCCGTGAGTACATTTACAATTACTGACTACGCGACAGTATACCTAAGAACCAGCTCAGAGTAGTAAGATAATAGAAACTGGCGCTGTTCACAAAAAGACAGCCACATCTCTGAATTTACATTTATAAATTGTTACATTACGGTCGTTTATTCCTTACGTAAGATAATAAAAATACACTCTCATTTGATAACATTTCTATATTTGACGAAATCAAAGTCGTTTTAAAATAGATGATCAAGAAACAACCTTGTTTATTCTCGTAACACAGTGTTTTTGTAATCGTGGAACGGTTACGTAAAGGCGAAAGTTAGGCGGGAAATTAATTTGAATGTGAAACAAGGTATAGCGAGTAGCTAGGCGACAAAAGCTGGTAGTTAACAATGTCGCGAGTCTGGCGGCCGCATGGGTCCCGTGACGCGGGTAGACCGCCTGCACAATGTAGACTCATTAAGTGGAATGGATGTTTTAAGCTGCCTCTAGAACGGGGTTTTATCAAGCCAATTAATTTGATACGCTATTGTAGATCTATACATATAAAACTCTAAATTGATTGATTTATTGTTGGCATACGCGTAAAGCCCTAACTAGGCTGAAAGTAGAAACGCCATTTTTGGACGGTGGATACCTTTCGTGGTGTAGGTGAGCACTAAGAATGTTTTTTTAAGCCCATCGCACCTGGCGGGACGCGGCGAAGATACTGAGAGGAGGCAATCGAAAATAAGCCATACTTTCTATGAACCACAGTTGAAAATAGCGTGTCAAATAAACTGCGCGCGAGGAGCTAACTACCTACAGAGTGTGCATGCGAACAAGTGTGTTTCATAGAAATTAAGGCATATTTTCGATTGCTTTCCTCTCAGTATCTTCGCCGCGCCTCGCTAGGTGTGCGTTGGGCCTAAGGGGATGAAAGTTTGTATGAAAATCATTCCGTTTCAAAGCTAGCATCTTCAAATTTTGAGTTTCGTTAGGCGGATGATTATAAATAATATAATTACATGTGTCTCAGCGTTTTCGATAATTCTACACCCGATAAGGTGAAAAGGGGAATGAAGTTGTGTATAGAAAATCCACAACTTCATTTTCGAAGTAAAAATCACTAAATTTATTATTTAAGCTTATGGTTGGAAACTACCGCAACGTACGTTGGTATTGTTGTAATTTCAATACTTAAGGGGGTGAAATAGGGAAATGGGAGTCCCAAGGGGAAGTGGAACTGGAAAGAGAAGGGGATGGTGAAGGAGAAAAGGAAACGGGGACGGGATACTAACATCTCTGGACCCAATACTGGACGGGAATGGGAACGCGTTATTCTACCAGCATTTTAAGCATTTCTGAAATGTCAATGCGAACGAAGTCGCGGGCAAAAGCTAGTGATAACAAAGACTGTGAATTTGATATTAAACCAATTTCACAATGTTGCATTTGCAAGGGTTTGTTTTAGGTTTTAAAATCGTAAAACACTACTACTAACTTCAAATTATTTTTTAACTTTAGTCTTTATATCGGGTGTCGGCTAGCTGTAGACATGCAGTGATATTCGCTCGGAGGCTGCATCGGCGGCAGGTGTGGGCGGCGGCTTCAAAGTACCGCAACCGGCGGCCGTTCCCACGCGATGCGAATTATTCCCCGCGTACCTACGTAAAAGCACGCCGCGTATGCTTGCACAGATATCGATTCGCTGAATTGTCGCATACTTGGTTCGAATAATGTTGGTCTTCGAGATAGGCCAATGTTTACTAAATAAAGTTTAAGGCTAAATCAAAGTAACTTTTAAAATCACAGATGGGTCTGTGTGAAATCCAATGAAGGCGCAGGTCGGTGGGCGGCTCCGCCCGGTGTCATCGGCCGCTCGAGGGCGCAGCGCCGCACTCACCGACAGCACACTTTTTGCTTGTGTTCTTCCAACCTTAGTTGCATGTACCTACGACAAACGGAAAGCTTAATGCTCCAGCTTTTTAACTGAAAATAGGGACAGGAAATGTGTACTCATTCACTGAATAGCAGTATGATACTTAATAAATAATATTGATAAATCAAGGGATAAGTAAGATAAGATGGATGATATCTTAAAAGATTTTTGTTTGTGCAGACATCTCTGAAAAAAAATACATTGAGGCGGTCTAGACGATTCAAAATAGAAGAATAGGTGATTCTGAACAATCACACAGATTCTTAAATAGAAGAATAGGTGATTCTGAACCACCACACATATTCTTCCTTAAGAAACTGCCAAGAAATAAATTGATCATAATTATGTGGCGACGACGTCATTGATCTCTGAGAAGCACTGCATTTCTCAGCGTTTTGCTGCTAATCTTTCTTCATCCACTTCCTTTGTAGTGCGGATCTCGCCCACCCATCAGATGATTGGAATTCAAACATTTAGAATCAAATGCCGGGAAAATATACTAAACGGACAGGAAGTGAAGATTCCTCGCTCCAATAATTAGTATATAAATAAAAACAAATATGTATACAAACTATCCTGAATCCAGAAAATGTTAGAACAACAGAAGATAAACATAACAAGCAATTATGAGCAAGCAAAAACAATCTCCTAAATGAACTCTAAGAAATAAAACTAGGAATAGAAAGAAAGAAAACATTTTGTCGCCGAATAGCGTCCGAGAAAGTAAAAGAGTCGATATCATCGGATCCTCAACAGGTGGCTGAAAGCTTCGGTCGAGTCGAAGAGTTACTCACCCTCCACAAGTTTTATTGCACCTATTAGACAACTCTACCTTTTGTCGGCAGCTCGGTTTACTGGCTTCGCTGTACACTCACACTCTTAAACGCACAGTCAACTAGACGAGATAAACTACTCTATTTTTAAACAAACTGAAATAAACATCGTTTTCTGATCAGATCAGACCTATTACATTTTGAAGGACAAATCTTAAAGAAAGACAAGTATTTCTAAATGTAAAAATCAATCATTCAGTCGACTTCAGTTTACTTTTCATGCTGTAATGTTTACAAACATAGCATAGCGCTCCAATTGTTTGTCGAAGCCACTCTTAAGTGTTCTGATGATATCGTTTAGAATTTTAATGACTTGTTAAAGTAGTGTAGAAACCGAAGATTAGCCGGCCATGGATGTTTAATTGGTCGTTAACACCGCGCGCGAGTGACCCACGCCACGCCTACGCCCGCGACATTGTCACAATGAGATAGAGAGCTGTGAAGTCACTTACCAAATTACTTGCTCGGAGCAACATCATGAGTAACGATACCATCAAACAAAAGTTCTACGAAGGTGATTTTCCTCGTATTGATCCGGCGTAGTGCGGCGCGCGCGCACTCTCGCGCAAGTTCACGCTCGGGCGGTCGATTCTCAAAATAGATCGTGACATAAATCTGCATAAACGGTCTTTATTTCGGTCGCCGCCCATTGTTTTGCTTTACTTATGATTTCAGTGTGACGCTCATTACACTCTTTGTACATACCATGTAGAATGCAGCTCGAGTATTTCGCTTCGTATACCGTGTAGTAATGTTTTGCGCACCATCAAAAATCGTACCCAGATAAGTTACATTACATCACCGTATAACATTTACGCTTCTTAATTGCCCTTGCCAATTCATGATTACAGTACAATCTTACATAATCTGAGTCTTAACACCCATCCAGCCACTTTATCGAGATGTTTAGCGATGATTATTGCGCGATTCACACCTTCAGAAGACAATAAAATACTTAGCCAACAATTATATTACTAATCAACATGCAGTGTATTAAATTGTTATAATTTATTAAAAGTTTATTTTGTAAATTGAAGGGTATTTTCGAAACTTCAGACTTGACATTTGGAATTTTGGATTCTTCGAATTTAGAATCGGCGGCGGTGAAATTGTGAATTTTTACGATTTTGCCCTATTTGCCCGATTCGACATCAGATGGATGTTAGTGACAGTCCAAAAAACCGTACATATCTTCCACCCATTCTTAATCTTCTCCTTTCAAACCGATTATCTTATCTAGTGATTTGACATAATGTTCGTAGATATGTAACGTCGGCGCGTGGTCGTGGCCGCGGTCATCTCAATTGTTTCAGCCTTGCGATTCCATTAAGCGAGTACCACTCGATCGGTCGCTTGTCCTACCATTTAATCACCGTTTTCCTTGTCGTGATATTATTAACTTTTTTTACTAATATGCTTTTTTAAATAATTCTGTTGTTAGATATGCTGACTCGACTACTTTGTTAACTCGTTTCGAATCGTAACAAAGCTTAAATTAAGGCAATTATTGATTCACAGACATAAAAATTCATCGAGTCTTAATTTTATCAAATACTATTACGTCCCATATTTTTCCTGTCTAGAGTAACTATATTTTTCTCACATCAACGAGCACTTTCTCTTTTCATAGCAAAAAGTCGACTCTCATAAACCAGAGACGTTCACTTTACATTCTCAGTCAAACTCTAGTAAGTAGATTTCATATTATATCAATAAAATTCACGCGTTATGGGGAATATCTATATTTGTCCCCCAATGCTACGACGTTGTTGCCGCTCTGTCAATATTTCGCTGATTGAGTTTTCCATGTTCCGCTCTGATTTTCTAGATAGTTTCCGAAATTGCTTGTAAACAAAGAGTTTGACACTCCCGCGCCGACCATTTAGCGCTGGTTGTGTAACTCGCGCCTGCCCGTTAATGCCCGTAACGTTGTTATGTTACCCGCTAACCGCCGCCGATACACTCGTTTAACTCTATAAAACCATTATAGCTTGAGTGCCCCTAAAATGCAGTATATCGGTAATCTGGAACGCGGTTTACCTTCCTCACGTGTTTGTTAAACGAGATAAGTGCATTGTTACTCAAAAGTTATGCAATCGATAATGGTATTTTGGATGAAGTACACTGAAATTCCGTAAAGTACAGTGTTACTAAATAGTTAATGGAAAACTATGGATACATTAGCTCACTTTGTTATTCCGTTAACTGAAATCAATAAGGATATGCTTGTTATTTATCGCTTACGTTTGTCGATATTCACATGAGTTTTCCAGGAAGTAGTCGCTTGTTAAATGCGCGGCTCACGTAATCGGAGTGGTACGAACGAGTGCAAAACTCTAGTTGCAATGCAAAGTAAAGCGACCTGTCCTCCGGTCACTCGCACTCACCACGCAGCACAGTGCGAGAGGCTGATGTCTTCTCTTCTTAGAAACGAATCCGCAACAACAATACTATGCTTGATGTACATACATTTGTGAGTGCTGCGGGTTGCAGGTAGTTATTTTACACAGCTTACGTGTGGAACAGCATGGCCTACAAGTAGTAGAGGATGGTGGTACTGTAGATAGTAGGCTTGCGTGCCTCGTGAAATTGCGCCGTGAGCGTGGGAATACCGTATTGTCTTGCTGCAGAGAGGCTGTGCTTCACTTATTGCTTTTTACTACTTCTATATAATAACATTTAATAAGGCAATAGTCTATTGTCATCGACCCTGTAAGGTATTTTGTTTTCACTTGTATCTATCGTTGTAAAGCTTAAAAAATAGTGGAAATGGAAACCAAAACTAACATTTTCAATACAGCTAAAGTACTTGTAATTACTTTCAAGATGTTTGGTGTGAACCCACTCGTTCAAGGTTCTTTGATACTAATATTTGCTTAAGCCGTAAATTCGCACCTCGATGTCATGCTATTTTAAGTGAGAATGCGCCGTGTGTACGTGCTAAAAATAAATCCGTTATTGCTACGATAAATCTCCCGGTCACCCAGTTTCTGCTTATAGGGAAACAAACAAACAAGGGCTGGCCGGGAATCGCTTTGCGCATCTACGTGCACAACTACCGGTTGCATTATATTCAAGATCAACTAACTAGACGTTTAAAAAACAACTAGAAACCTGAAGGTGAACCGCTGCATTCAATTAGATTTATTTTTACTCGTGCGGGTGTAGTACAGCGCCGAGTAGAGTTAACTGAAACGAGGTAGACGGCAGTTGATTTGGGTATTGAGTCGAGAGTAGGGCTTCGCGGGTGTTAACGGGCCTCATGCGGACAGCATTCTGCACTGGATCGAAGGTCGGCGCGCGACGGACTGCGGACGGACGGAAATAGCCGAACAGGCCAATTTCCCGTCCGCGTTTGCGCGCGCTCACCTCTATCAGCCGCATATTGTACCAAACTGGTTTTATTGCTTCACTGGTGCTGCGCAAACATACTGTCGCCGCCGCCGCTAACTAGGACACCTTACCTGAAACTGACTAGGGAAAATATTCGACTCAACTTTAACTTGTAGCTCCTTGCGTCACTGTGACGTCGTTAGATATATATTAGAATAAAACTGGTTTATTGTGATGTGTAGTCTAATATTTTTTCCAATATGTCCTTTTATGGGCGTATGTATGATAATAAAATGCTTTTATGAAAAATATATTATGAGGAGGCAGTACATAAGTGTCTGGGAGTAAATATTTCACTATCGCCGCCGGTTGTAATTCGGCGTTCCGGCGGTACGTGAGACCATTTGCGCGGAGATTAACTGTGGGTCGTCGGCGCGGCGGCGGTGGCAATGGCGGCGGTGGACGACGTCGGATAATCTGTTTAGGGCGGCGGGCCGCCCGCCCGTGCAAAGGGGATGCTGCGATGTGCGGCCTATAGAGCTAGCCGACTGCCTTGCCTATTCTAATATGGGACTTCAACATGATACACGCTGTAAAGAACCTATTTACCCGTAGCTAACCCTATTCCCTGTTAACTGTGATTTTATTAAATCAGCATTAGAATCTAATAGCCGACTCTTTATTATGGGCTCACGAAATCTTTATGGGGTTAGTAACGATATGCAAGTACCTACTTAATATTTTTTTACTACACATTATGTGGAATTAATTATGACATTAACTGAGTATATCTGAAATTCCGTAGACTGTATATTGGTGGGGCGCGGCACGTGGGCCGATCGGGGGCGGCGGGAGGCAAATGTCAGAGTAGCCCCCGCGCGGTCGGCTAGATACCGCGGCCCTTAACTTAATGAACGCCTCTACTTACTCACTGGCTAATTAACAGTCCTTGAGCACGGCTTACTCACTTTTGTAAATTACCTAATGACCGATTTCATATTTATCTTTAGAACCAATCTAGATGGAGTAGTACGTACTCCTTTTTTCTCTCGCATTATTATCAATACTGGAGCGATTGCTAAGATGGAGTGATAAATGAAAGCTCTTTCGCCCCTGACATTTTCAGCGTAACTTTCATTCCAATGATGCAATAAACTCGAATCGTGCCAGTAAAAGTAAAACTTATAAATATGTACATGAAAAATATAATAAAATGGTAAAATGAACATAATTTTGGCATATTCTGGGTCATAGAAAGGAGGTCAATAAAATCGATTCGGTAGTTTTTGTCCTGAAATGTGATCGGTGGAGCACTGAATAAGTGTACGCTAATAAACGGGGGGAGGAAACGAGCCGAGTGGTGGAATTGTGGTGGAAGCTTAGTGGAAGGCACGCCACCCCCGCGTGGTGGGCGTGTGAGCCGTGCGACCGAGATGTTCTGCAGATGCCCCCGCACCGCACATCGATATTGTTGCTTGTACAATCTGTATCGGTTACGCTTACATACGATATAGTAAATAAATAAATAATAAATATTTGACTACATCACATACATTGCTCCGATTCCAAAGTAAGTAGCTAAAGCACTTGTGTTATAGAAATCAAAGACAACGGTGGTATCACAAACACCCAGACCTGAGCCAATATAGAAAAGTTCGTTTTCTAAATTGACCCAACCGGGGATCGAACCAGGGACCTCAGAGATGGCGACACCATGAAAACCGGTGTACAAAGCCACTCGACCACGGAGGTCGTCAATAGTTACTAACTTCTAGATAGGGGATAACAAATTCTGTGAATTTGAAACTGAAAGTGCTTCATTTAAAATGCTCCGAAATTGTTTTTCGACGGAATTAAATGCAATATTAATTTCCGATTCTGACAGACTTTTGAGTTTGAGCTTTCCTTTACCGCCTACGCTGTGTTCAGGGTTGTAACCTTTACTGCAATCTGCTATAGGTGTAGCTATCAGTATCGGGGGGGCGTAGGCGGAGGTTCGCTCGTCGTATGGGAAATGAGCCTTCAATTTCTCGCGTGGGACGAAATACTATAATTTAATGAGTTAGAGTTTAACATAAGTTGAAATAAATTAAGAACTAATCTCCTGATTCTTTCGAGTATTTCTTATGATTACCAAATTAATTAAATGCAACATAAATGATATACATCACATACGAAATATTTCGCTATTCATGCATCATAAAGTAAATAAATAAATGCGTTTGTTTGTGATTAACCTAGATATTTTGAAGGAAATTTAATATTTGGCAAATATGTTTCGACAATAATGTACAATTAGTGTACGCACCTGGTGACTGCAGCGCCGATGGGCGGAGGGCGAGTTCAAGGGGTGTCTAGGCGGTCGCCGCCCAATGCTGATTGATCCTTGGGCGATGGTCTGGTCACGTTGCTCGAAGCGATACAAATACTGCCCTAACTATATTTCATAGCATGCGATGACAGGTTTTTTTTCTTACTCTTTCCCTCTATGCCACCTCTTACTTGGGGCGGAATACAGATGCTCAGTATCAGGAAAAAGGCATTTAGAAAATGCGCTGTTTTATATATGGAACCGAACGCTGGATGAATTAAACTGTTCGTGAGTTAATTTGTCTGCGTGCTCACGATCGGCCTCGACGATCCCAAACCGAATTCCAGAGTAACAACATCCATCAGTCTTGCCCAATGAGGCATGTCTTATCTTCTGTGCCGCTAAAAATCTGTTATATTTTGTCAAGTATTTGATACCATTGACATAACTGACTTACCATCTGCTTATGTCTATTCAAAGACAAAATATGATCGTTTGTTGTGTAACGCCAGTCGCCACTAACGCTTAAGGATGTGAACTCACAAAACGCTTAGGCGGGCGCGGGCGCTAGTGGCGGGCGGGCGTATCGATCGCGAGCGGGCAGGGCGGGCGGCCGAGGCCGCTGCCCCTCACCCGCGCCAATTTACGCGGCGACCACGTGCAACGCGACCTTCACGCGCCCGTACAATAACAAATAAATGCATGTGACTAATCTCACTACTGATAAACATGCATCATTAACACTTGTTTATTTTACTATGTTCATACTTATTTTTTTCAATAGTTAAACAAAATATTTTAACTTCATTACAACTATTATGAAATGGCTAATATAGACAATGAGTTTTTTTGTTTCATTTCATTTTTTATTTATGTAAGAACGTTTGAAGGATACCGCATTTAACTAGCTTAAGATATCCAATGCTTATCCCAGCATATTGATTGTAGTGTAGCGAAATATTCCCTGAAAAGCCATTAGCAATCATAACATCGCCCCAAACATTAAAAATGACACAACCGTCCACGAACCAAAAAAGACTCTTATATCAAAACGTATACAAACAAACGGCGAGATTGCGACGCGCGATAAATTAGGTGTGAAGACTGCGATAAGTGGTAGGGCCCGTCCCCACCGCGCCGCGCCACCGTTCGTCGTCGTAGCCGCCCGCCGCCCGCCACCGCCGCCGCCCGCTGCACGCTGATCGATACGCGCTGCTTGCGGACGCACTCCGATTTGTTTACATCGCGGAAGTACTACACTACACATACACAGGGCTTCACTACATATTACCTAAAATAAGCGAATTTTATTTTAATTCTTCAAACAGAAAACAGCTTATCCAACAGAATCTCAATGACACAATTTTCTTCAACGAAAATGTAATAAATACAATACTACTCCCGTTATCTCATGTCAAACACATCTGCCGTCCGAATATCGTTGCATCAGCCAACATCAACTTTTGATTGTATCGTAGTTCCGAGACAAGTATGCCACAGCCACCGGTACTCAATCTAATACTCCCATCTGCTATCTGTTTTTGAAACGGTGCCAAATACTACTAAAATCACCCAAGTTCATTGAGGAGGTCAATTCGATTCCTGCTTTTAGTATAAGTTCTTCTGTCTTCGATCATTCCTAACCCTGTCATTTCCTTCCTACTATAATAGTAGTAGGGAGTAGTAACATAATAATTATGTTGCTGATGTCAGAACATTGACTTCTTCCTTGTCAATCAATTATCGAACCCGAACAGAACATTATAGGTCACTGCTCTTCACAAACCGCGTCACTCACTATATACACCCGCCTTTCACATGTAGATTAACCTAAAGCTATTCATGATTTATCTTGCAGCTACACAAATAACTAATGCTATTTAATATGCAACTGTAACCAGTTCTCATACACAACTTTTTATTCTTTGAGTTCTTGAACATCATGACTATCTTCACCTTGTACACTTCTTGTACTTTTCCTTCATTTTCCGGATTTGGAGTATTTGAAAGGAAATCCCCTGAAGCTCCATTATGCCGCTGCCCTAATCCCGATGGAGCTGACTAGAGCCGGAATACGTCTAGACGCAGTAACGACGTAACAAGAGCTGGCTAATTAGCCGATTAATGCTCAACATATGAGAGGTGAGAAGGCAAGCTTTGTCTTAAGCTCCTGTCTTTCGAGTGAAATTCTTGCGATCTGAACTTTCCAAGTATACCCCCACCTCTTACCTGCCTTTCCTTTTTGTATTTTCCGTAATGAATCTTTGTCATTAGAATAAGACTAGTTTCACCGGTTGGACGTTTCAGGAATGCCAACGCAACAGGTTGTTTTGTAGGCTAATTGTGGACGCAATTAAATCGTTTCTTTACGCCTCCTCCTCAGAGGACACCTCGTTATTCGTAACGAGCCTCAATCTACCTTGTTTTGTTCTTGCAACATTGTTCAGTTTAATTCTAATATGTCAGCACAGCTTTCATTTAACTTAAATGGTGTATCTAGCAACAGTTGCACTCGTGAATCTTCCTTTTATTTTGTTTTTACATGACGAGGTCTTTAAAAGTTCAGAATTTTAGTTTTTACTTTCACCCGTGATCGCGCCAGGTACGCAGTTCGTTGAATAACTCGTTCTACCGAGTTTGCCCGCGGTCAGTGCGACACCTGATCCTTCTGCACATGTCCCCTAGGGGTCCCCTGCTCCCGACACTATGCAGACAGATGTTCCGTCTACCCAAGATCTGGTTTTCGCATATGACCTTACAACATCTATTTAAAGTATTCTGTTCTGTCGTAAAACATAAAGCATTTAAACGACGCTCAAACGCCACTGTTTATTCAAAAAAGTGGTCCTGCCACCTCAAAGTGGGCTCTCGTTTCGGGACCGATTTATAAACAGTCGACGATAAATGGATACAGTGCGCGTGCGCCCCGCCGCCGCCGCCGCCGCCACATCGCCCAAATTCCTCACAATGGTTCGTTTGATGCCGGTGTACGTGTTGTCTGAGCCTGTCACTGAACTCAATTTTTAAATTTTAACCGACTTTTTTCTGAATCTACTGGCTTACATTACAGTAGCTGGCTGAGATTAGAACATAATACTGTGACTGGCTTTATAAGATGAAGCACAGATTAGGTTGAAACCCGAGGAAACCCACATTCAAGAACCTGAAAAGCAATTCGAAAGGTGAATGTGATGGTTATAAAAAGTAATGAAATGGAGTTGTAGCTTATTTGTTACGAGGCTATAGCGTGCCGTTACCTTCGCAATTTATAACCGATTCTGTGTTACACGTATGTGTGACTAACCGATACAGCGATCGGTACAGCGCAACATTCTGTAAAGCCGGCCCGTGTCGAATGGTGGGCTAGCTAGGTGAATTATTTGACGGCGGGCCGCAGGCGGCCAGCGCAGTCGTTGACCCAGGCGCGCCGCCCGCTGGCCTGTGCTACGCCCTTCTCAAACAGGGACTCTAAATCCTCACACCTCCTGCCCTTATTAATACGAAATAACTTCATCTTCAGCTCTAGTAATCAATAGATCTTTACTTAATATTAGTTCAGTTTGATCGCATGATACACTGTCCTTGTGTAGTATTCGTTCGTGGCTTATGGCTTCGGCAGATACAAAATTGCTTCTGAGATAATCTGTAATATGAATATAATATCTAGGTCACCTTAAAACTAGTTTAACCAAACTTGTAAACCTTGTGTCTCAATAGAAATATTTTATTTACTCGGTTACATTTTCTATGTAACACTGTTATCTAATTCAAACATTATCTCACCGTAGGGTCACAGTAAAAAAACTAATATACTATATACTTTGGTAGGGTGATCTGTTTGTTATGAGTTAAGATAATTTTCCACTGCAAGTTAAGATGTTCACCGCTGATTCTGTTGTTTCAAATTGTTACTATTTTTTTTTTCACAAAAATAACCTTTTTAAAGCCTTCTGGAAAAAGAATCGTATGTAACTGTAATGTATCTGTTCGATAGCATTCAAAAAGAGTTTACGAAGAAACAACACACATTGTTTCCGCTTGGCCAAATAAATCAAAAGACTAGAAACGAGCCGTTAGCTCTATTAATTAGTAGTTAGGGCTGCGTGGGTTGAATGCGCGCGCGCAGCCAACGCAGTTATTGTGGGAATTGACTCGAGTGCTCCGCAAGAGAAATGCGTGCATACCGCTTTCTACGGACTATTATTTTAGTTAGTCAACCATTGGAAAAAATCACTAATATTGCATTTAATTTGTGGAAAAATATCACAAATATC
Source organism: Catoptria pinella (assembly GCA_963556745.1). Lineage (NCBI taxonomy): Eukaryota > Metazoa > Arthropoda > Insecta > Lepidoptera > Crambidae > Catoptria > Catoptria pinella. The sequence continues at coordinate 1,689,580 of OY750762.1, forward strand.
AATTTCATCTTCAGATTCTTTAAATACTTGGGGTTAGTAATAAACCTAATCATTGATCATGCGATTAGTGAGTTCGGTTTTCATGGATGATTAGCCAGATATTTTGGTGTTACAACGACGTCTTGGCAGAGCTTTTACGCTTCTACCTTCCATAGTGGGATGCGGGGCCGTGGGAAAGATGCGTTTCTGACTCGCTCCTCAGCAGACTGTCGACTTGTCATAGTTCGTAACGTAACGGTGCTAATGCTGCCACCACTCGGAATGTTCTAGTCTTCAATTTGACCCGGTTTACTTTAAAACTTCGCATTGATTGAAAAATTACATAAAGTGGCTTATATTTTTCGCTTTAGTGACAGACTTAATAAATAAAAAATATATAATAGCATTGGTCCCAAAATTTTGAATGGGCATTATTTTTTGTGGCACTCACTGATGCAATATAAATGTAACTATGGAATAGTGCGCGTAAGAATGAGCGACTTGTGCGGGGTTGTTGAACGTTTGCCTCGTTCGCGCGTTGTTCGGAGTTTTATTAATAAAATGCCGTGACGTATATCGACAGGCGCGCACCGGATCGGGCTATATATTGATGCGCGTGCGCCGACGCTTCTGACCAACTATCGATCTGTAAACGATTATTGGGTGCACAACAATTTTGGAATCTTTGCGTGCGGGACACGTGGAGAAGGCTAACTCAGATTAGATAGAATTGTAGAAGAAATACACTGATTATGTCTAAAAGAGGCACCTTACAGGTAATTGGTGGCAATTTTCATGACCTCGAGCAGCTTTATCTTACGAAGGTTCGCTCCTCGTGTTTCTTTTTCAATCGCAACCCAAAGTTAAACAAGAATATTAGGGGCGTGTAGAATGTCGGTCGGGCTCTTATGGTGCGGGTAGCGACATCCTTACATAGGTATCACGGGCCTGAAACAAAGCGGCCGAGGGGGAGGGTAGGGCGAGCAGCTGCGTGCCTCTCCCGTCACCGTCGCCGTCGCCCGCCGCGCAGATGGCAGCCGAGATCCGCCCCGCGCCGCCGACCGCGCCGGTGATAACTTGATAACCACACTACATCATGTCATGACTCCGGCTCATGTATCGAAAAAAAGCTCTCTTCCTTGCATTTGGCTGAGAATGTCCAATTTGATCTGCCTCTTTGCTGTGTCTATACCTGGGACACCATATTGTAAGCATTGAACATGTTAAGGATTAAGTATTACTTATCAGTGACGACACTAATATTCAATGATATTCATGACCTGACTTGAGAATCATTATTATTTTTATAATTCTTATAATAGGGCCTTTGTGTGAAGTATGTACGTTTTTTTTTTACTATCATGAAAATACCAATAGGTCAGCCCTCTTCGGAACGGGGTAGAGCGCTTCGCCCCGTCAACGGGTGGAAGACTCGCGGGAGGTCCGTGACGTAGGTGGGGAGTCGCGAGTGACGTCACATGCACGTGGGCGCGTCAGAGAGGGATGGCAACAGCCCCGTTCGGGTCGGGAGGGACCGGCTCGTCCACGGTGGGCGCACACGAATTGACAGATTTCCACGCGCTCGATACGATCTTGAATTACATTATCAGCCCGCACCGAATCAGGTTAAATGCCGTATCCGACTTCGCAATAGAATTGCGTTGGTTGAAGTAAAAAGCGTCGGGTTTTGTTTGTAGTCGGCAAAGTCCTTGGCGCGAATGCCGTAACGGGCGGGTGCAGCGACTCGTTCGGGTTGCTTGTAAACAAAGCGCGTACATTTGCGGCGCTGCCGCATGCCGCTGCCGCATGCCGCTGCGCCGCCGCCGCGCCAGCCCCGACCGCCAACGACGACGTGTCGGCCGCGCAAATAATAATAATGTATTTGAAATCCTTCCCAATATTTACCATTTACATTTAACTTTTCAGTACACACGACGGCACCTCATGTTGACCTTGAGACCGTCTTTATGCCCTACGTAATAAAAGCTGTTTTCGCACTTTCAACTGTACAACCTGACGTGCTGTCGTGTGTACAATACTGACCGAAATTAAAATGAGGCAAGATAAAGTAGGTTCAAAAATTACAAACGCAAGAAAAATTCGACGAGGCTGCCACTACCTGCCCTAAAATTAATTGAAATAGAACAGAGAAATGACAATGACACACTATGACGAATTTTTCTTGCGTTTATAATTTAACAATAGGACTCCGTGGATATCATAAATAAAGAAAGGACTTCGTGGGGGAACGTAAAATATTTAACTCTTTTTCAATTAAGAACACCTATTTTAAACGTTGTGCGGTTTTTCAAAACTTTTAATTTTGCTTTTTTATACGTTATCTAATCTAAAAACCGCATTTATTAATAAATAAAAATAAGAATATAGAGCTTTCTTTATAATGTTTTAAATTTCCATGGTTTTTGACGTTATTAGAATAAACTATATCGGGATTTACACCATGTACCTGTTTATTTTTGAGCTTTCTTTGTTTGAAAATATTATAGATACATAAAAATACAAAATACTTTCAGTTAAACACGATAACTTGTTCTTCGTCGATTGAATTTAGCTGTAGTTGGCAGGAGGATAAATGAGAAGGCGAGTGATTGGAATGTATAGACGGAAAAATCATGCGACCACCCGTCCCCAAATAAATTGGGGATGATCTTAACATAACACTCCTCGCCTTATCTTAAATTCTTTGTAAGTAGGAATAGCTTTTTCAACCCTATAAATAAATTAGGATCTGATGGTAGCTATGGTGTGATGATAGTTCACGCGTAGAATGTGATAGTAAGAGCTGAGAAACACTCTACCCACGTGTCGTAGTGGTGTTGTCGCCCTGTCACCCGCGCTATAAATCTCACGCTCTGCTATGTTTGTTTAACTAGTCGTTATCATACTGTTATTAACGAACACGTTTCCCTTTCAAAAACTATTCGTTAACAATTTGCTGAAAGCATATCAAGCAATCGTGTTATCATTCGGCAATACATTGGTCGTTATCGCAGTGTTATCGCATTAAGCGAAGCACCAAACAAACAGCGGGTCGGGCGATAATCGGTCTTGTGTGCGTCCGAGGGAAGAGACGGCGGGTAGCGGCGGCGCGGCGGCGCGCGTCGCCGCCCGCCGCTATTGATCCCGCGCCGCCGCGCCGTGCCGGCCACCGCCACACAGCCAACGCCACGCGCCCTTGAACCCTTAACTACTCATTACTGCAACCAACGATTGCATCCTACCCGATTATGTCATTAAAAAAAACTAATCACATAATCCTACTCTAACTTAAAGCCACTCTCAAACTTTAACTGCTTCGATAAAAAGTTATCCAAGTACTTACATTCTACCCATTAGGGAATTTCAAAGTACTAAGATAAATACCGGGTAATTAAAATCAATGCAAATGATGTAAAATTGAGGCCAAATGGCATCGCGGTTGAGTCGTGACTCGCCCGGACCGAGCACATCTGCGGTGGAGTACAGTAAGAGGAGCCGTTCGCGCGGCCTTGAGCTGGAGACTGCCGCTGCCGAACCGGCCGCGGTAATGATTGCACTCCGATCCGATCACATCAACGCCCGATAGGATAGCGGTACTTACAGCCCGCACTATGTGCGTTAGGGTAGATCAGGAAATAGACTCAACACTAAACAAATAAAAGCGGCATCTCCTAATTGTGAAAACAATAGTTAATCTGATGGCCGCCATCCATTCCCCGTTTGAATAGGCGGAGCATTTTGACACACAACGATTGTGTTAAACCCAACAAGGCCTCGCCCCTCGTTCCGGTGGATCCGACGACATGAGCGCCGATCGAAGGTGTCTCTGATTCATTTGTTATGGTCAGGTTACTGCCACGATACTGGACGCCCTTGAATAGTGATTTTAGTCGCCGAGTGCTCGACTCGTTTGTTTCCTTAAAAGGTGCAATATTTATGTTACGTAATCACTCGCTGAACTTTAACAACATCGCAATTGCGACCACATTTTTACCTTAACTCATTTCTCGTATGAACGTGACGTTATCGAGATTGATCAATAAACATTTTCATAATCGTTTTCAGAATATGTGATAGCGGTGTCCGATAAGCAGATTTCTAATAATTAAATATTGATTCAGATTGTCAACTAAGTCAAGAGACTGTGCTAGATACTGGAAAAACTAGTTCGACTCTAGCGGCGGGAGATGGCACGCGCACACCTGGAGCACGAATGTCAAGGCTGCCCGCTTGGAAGCGCTCCAGCTATGGTTGCAAGCGCAAAAAATATCCAATCCTATCCTTAGCACTCATCTGAAACCGATCTTAGTTTACGTTGAAGACGTTATAATTATAACAATTACAGACTGATCGGCTGATCAACACGCAAGTTGTTGAACGATAAGTTATCAGAACAGAAGTCATATCGCCTGATTGTTGCCCCATGGTTTCATTCTTTGACGCTATCGATAAAACGATTATATGCGAATAATTTTATCTCATATTAGAAATATAAACAGTTAACCCTAGGGAATCGAATAGAAATTTCAATGTCAATTAAAATGTTAGCGGACGGTTACAATTGGCCCGCAGCGCATGTGTTTGTGCGCGGCGCGCGCGACAAACACAAGCACGTGCGCTACGAACGGGCGCGTGACGTCACTCGGGTCGCCCCGCCCCGCCCCCGGCGAGCGGGACGGCCGACGTGCACGGAGCGGCAACGCCGCCCGTGCGCGCCGTTTTGTTTTCGCATGTAACACCGGTGATAGGCCGAGTTTATCTTCCGATTGCGAATGCAACAACGACTATTTCTATTGTAGCGATACACTTCGCACTGCAACTTGCCGTTTTATAGCTCTGAGACCCTCTTCTTTTGCACTACAAACATTAGTCATGTTTGCATGTATATTATCCTTGACCACTATGCGTAATGAAAAACTGACCTCAATTAACATGAATTTCTGTAAAGGAGACATGATATCTTAGTTGGAACTGTTGGAATCCATAAAATTTTCTTCGTTTTGACGTTAATGTTATTACCAAAACTATAAACAATTATTGATACTCAGTTTCATTAGGCTATAAATGCACAACACAAACAAACAAACAACTTTTTAAAATTAATACCTAATAGAAACTAAACAATATAAATTGTCTGATGGATGACTGACCGCTCATAGGCTGACTGACCCTAAAGTGATTATCTTCCTTAACTTTAACCAGTTTGGTCACATTGTCATCTACTTCCCTATTTTAAATTCTTAGTTCTTTATCTAAGTCTATAAATGTGATTAATGTAAATTTTATCTTTACAGAAGGAGATCAAGGGTCCTGGGAGAGCGGACTATCCTACGAGTGCCGCTCTCTGCTCTTCAAGGCGCTCCACAACCTCATCGAAAGGTGAGGATGGCCAACTATCTACAAATTGGCATCTCTTCTCATCACTCAACTTATTTGTGGTTCAGGACTAGAAACCTTCTGGATTCATCATTATTAATGACCCTTATTTTCGGTTAGCATGTGAAATTGTTATGAATCTAACATTAGATTCTAACCAAAAGAACGGAGCTAGGTACTAGAAACTTAAATGAATCGGATCAATTTGTTCTATTTTTATACATGCAATAAATAAACTCGTAATGGTATTCAACGTGGAACAGACGACGGTGCGTATCGATGCGTCCCTCTCGATGTAACAAACAGCCAAGCTATTAATCGTCTTTTAGTATCTGTTGCAGTTCGGTTACAAAGTTTTAACTAAAAGGAGTTGCACAAGGGTCTCTTCTAGGCCACGTTTTTTATACTTTGTTTATGTTTGCCACGTCCCATAACCCATTGTGATGCTTGCTTGAAATAGTTATATTATGGTTCGATTGAATCATTTATTACGTAATCTTGAAATCCAGCCTACCTTTGTTCTATGTAGGTATATTAATACAACAGCATACAACCAGTCTAAAAGACACAGTAACGACTAAATGTTTTCATTCAAAATCTTTCAGCTGTTGCTCTGTTAATTTCCTTTCATATTACAATAATTTTATAAACAATTAAACATGGTTCTGCCTTCAGAATAAGCTGCAAGAACAAAGCCATGAATAGTGGAGTTGTATTCGCGTCAGAATCGCACCTGGTTGCGCGGGCGGCTCGTCATTGTAGCTCGAAGGTCGATGCATCGCGCGGGGCGTTCTAATGTCGTTTTTTTCTTTCACACATCTTGTATTCTTGTGTATCTGCAGGCTGTACTAGTCCCCCTGCATGTGTGTAGTTAGATTACACTTTTAAATGCAATTGTTTGAAATTGTGTTTGCATAAAGGGCATTATTAGTAATGGAAATGTCTTCAGCTGTGGTTTCAATCCATGTAGCAAAATTTCAAAAGCGAGCAAAAATACTAAGCGATCAAGCTTCGCTCGAGATCGATGCAGCGCAAATGTGCAATGAAGCTGTGAGAAGCTTTACTGGAACTAATCAAGTGTAATAGGTGATTACATGTGCTCGTCTCCCGGTCCTCAGCGTCTCGACATGAACGAAATCCGTGCGTGTCGTTGACCCCGGTGCGCGGTGCGCGGCACGTCAAAGCGACAATGCCTCGCCGGATCGCGACCGCGCGCGACCGACCATTTTACGATACGCGCACTAATGTAGAAATGTGCCGCACTTCGAGTTGAACCACTTTTTACGCTTCTAAAATCGCATAAGTCGATGCCTTCTGAAGTTCTCAACCCTTTTGAAACAATGCTTTCAGGTTTACAACACAAACACCATGAAACTGATTGACATTAGAATTTCATGCGCGTTTTTTCTTTTTCTCTGCTTTTTGAATGTTCTATTTTGTTTCTTTGTATAGATAGGTTGAAATATATCGGCAATCATTAAGATTTGGTTGCTAACTCTGAGTTTCATGAACGTATCTTACGTTAGAAATTGAGTTCATGTCAGTTCGTTCAAACTATTATGTGCTTCGCTTTAGCCGCACGTTAACGCCATCTTTCTGGTTTAGTCCTCGTACGTGTTTATACTTTCCTAGCAGAGGTCTAGAGGTCAATGATCGCCATCAACATTGTCACCAGTGTTCAGACTCAAGCCATAGAATCGAGATTGATAAAATGAAGGTTGACAATTGTATGGAAACCACAAGTTAAATAAAGTATTGTACAATCCTCGTAACAGTAATTTTAAAATTAATCATTAATAGTTTGTTATTGTGCATACTGCAACATGGCCGCGGGCCACCTGCGCTTGCGCCGATTTCTCCTCTCACTACAATTCGCTCTTTGCATTTGATTGTTATTAACTAACGTAATGAACACGCAACTCATATATTTTTACATATTCAACTTGTGCTTTCAAACAAAGCTCTGAAAGAGCATTGTGTTTTTGTTAGGATACAAAAAAAATATCGACTTAATTGATGATATCTTTGTGTATAAGTTCTTATTAACATTCATGACGCGTACCCTTGTCTAACATATATATATGCGTGTGTTTATATATTTGTATGCCATTAATTATCGCAGTTTAGGCAAGGCGGTGGTTTTTATTATATGTATGACGTAAATCATGCTTCTTTTGATTATTGTATTTTAAACTGACGGCTGACGAATGAGACCGGTTAATTTTATTTCTCAATCATGAAGTAACAAAACACAAAGCTGTAATTGAGCCGCAACAGTGTAAATGATTCAAAAAGCCACAAACACTAACCATTTATTACGAGTCTTAAAACTTTGAAGTAGCGACCAACACTGAATAATGAAATAATACTGCCTTGTGTCTCGAAACCGAGCGGAGTTTATGGCAATTCCTAATAAGTAATTAACAATGAGTCGGTCCAGCTCTCGTAGCGACGATTATAAATTACACATTACGCAAGTCGCCCGTGCTACCGACAACACGGCGATTATTCATCATACACTTACACTACACTATGACTCGATGTTCTATATAACTACACAATACACATGCTCTGACACAATGAAATCGCAGTGGCCTTAGAAGCAATGTTTTAGATCGGGTAGTAAGTATTCGTTTATGTGACTTGCCTACAAAGTCTTTGTGTTATTACAAATAAGTACCGATATATCTCTTGTCATAAATCATAATACATAATACTAAATGACATTTAATTGTTGAATAAATTAAGCTGATAATGTAGGTGCTCCTAAATGTATAATATCCTTGTACAGGGTCCTTGATAAGTTTAAACGGTAAAATGTGTTTAGCTATCTGAAGGGCTTGCAACTGCCTAGACAGAATATTAGTTACCGTTGTACACACGACAGCACGTCAGGTTATACATTTAAATTGCGAAAACAGCTTTTATTACGTAGGGCATAAAGGCGGTCTCAAGGTCAACATGTATAGTCTGAGGTGCCGTCGTGTGTACTACAGTAACAAACGGGTTGGAAGGAAATGCCAATCGCACTGAAATATGTGCATTATTACTTACGACGTAAGGTTTACCACCCGCGTTATGATGTCATAACGCGAGTTAAATTAACAGTTTTCTAGACCATATAACTTATCTGCTTTAAGAGATATCGCGAAAATTTCTTCAGTTTTTTATGTGGTATGTACCATAAGCTATTGGATAAGTCACAGAACGAAAATCGATATCCAGAGTTATTGTAATCCTCAACTAAAGAATTTGTTTTTTTTTTATTTCAGATGCCTTCTTTCGCGAGACTTCGTGAGGCTGGGCAAGTGGTTCGTGCAACCTTACGATGGCGACGAAGAGGACGTTGGCAAAAGGTTACAACATACTAAAAATATTGTACAGTAGCTCTTTTATAAAATATTTATTCGTTTTAGTTTAGCTCACCAACCCGTACATAATTCATTGACCGTCGAGGATTCGAGAGCGATCATCCGCCTCGTCCTTTAATTCAATACTTACTTATCTACGCTGATAAGATCTTTAGAATATCGTACTTAAAGAGTTTAATTGACAATTGCAATATAAAGTAAAAACACAGTTGTGAAGTGACACAAGGTCAGAAGCCGTTTTCACAACGCCGACGAACGACGACGCCTGTGGCAAAGTATTGATCTTATATTATCTGTTACGAGTTATACTGTCTTATGTTAGTCGGCTACAAAAAGACATATTATTTTCTAAATAAGGTATTATAGATATCGTACTTCAGTTTTCATAATGGGCTTACGGCCAAATACTCAAACGAATTTTAACGTTAAGGCCACCTTAAATTAAAAAAAGTTGTGAGATTTGACAGAAACTATGAAACTGACAGCTTACTTAAAGTTAAAGAGACCTTAACTAAAGATTTTACCTAAGAAGCCTTTGAGTTAGAAACGGAAGTTAAGTTTGAAGCAGTTACTATTGATTGGCTGTTCTCAAATGAAGACGATGGTAAAACATTGCCTGCAGCTTCCAAGATTAACATGAGGTTTTCTGATTTGCACTCGTCAAGACATTAGGGTGCGATTTCGTTCCACTTCATACATTTTTATTTTAATATAAAGTACTATTAAATGCTTATCCCATTAAAATCTTATTAAGTTACCTAAAGCACTTTGAATTTAGTTTGCCAGTTTGTTGAATCTACTATAGTACACGAAAATTATTATACATAAGCCTTGAAAACCGTTACTTAAAAAAAAATCATGATAAACTGCATAGTGGCAACCCTAGACCTAAATTGTGTTTTGCTTTTGCCCATCAACTGGGATTGATTATCGAAAACAATAGTTTATTTGTGTCTAGGGTGGTCACTAGGTGGAACGTATGGTTTTTTTACAAATAAAAAATAAAATATTACGGGTTATTATGAAATATTTAATGTGTCGTTCGTTTGAATCTATTAGTAAGCCAACTGGTAAAGAAGCTAAAATTCATTAGAATGTAACAACAACACTGATGTGTGAAGCGATAAACCTTTCCGTTTCGTTTAACTATCGCGGACACATCAATGGGTGTCGTTTGGCGTATTGGCGTTGACATCATTGACTATCATGATTTTACAATAACACTAATAAAGTGTTTGAGAAACTCTGAGAGTTTGTATTTAAATTTTTGTTCACCTGCGAATGTGTCTTATATTTAGGTAGCCTTTAGCCCTGAAATATAAGATTAATATGGATTCGACGTTTTTAGTGTTCGAGTAAACTCGAATCTAGCTAAAGTTATTTTTGTGTCAAAAATTAAGCTCATTCTGATTATTTTTTTTATTAAAAACTGATTGTTTCTCTTTTATTTATCTGTTGTGATTTAATAATGTTTTAAACTGTCTAACAGCCCATGGCACCTGTCGTTCTCGTTCGCGTTCTTCCTGCACGGCGAGAGCACGGTGTGCGCGTCGGTGGACGTGCGCCAGCACCCGCCCGTGCGCACGCTCACCGCCAAGCGGCTCGCCAGGCTCAACGCCTCCGACAACCAGCCGCACGCCAAAGGTGTGCTATACTCCTTATATGTCTTTTTACACGGTTATAGTGGCAAACGAGCATACTACTTGCCTGATGGTAATCATAACCTTCGAGATAATCCTAACCGAACTTATCGATGTCGGTCATCTAGTACTTTATGGGTGACACTTAATAACAGAAACCTGGCAAAACAGTTGTAAAATTCCCTTGCAGTAGTTTGTTTACTTGGATTTGTACTGCCATACTTATGAGAGTAACGTATTGTATCTATCACCCATTGCACTTTCATCCTTAAAAGTAGTAAAAACGTGGCATAAACTGTCGCCAGTCGTGTAGTCAGTGGTTTGGCCCAGTTTTAAGAGCATGGTTTATACAGTGTATTAATAGATGTATTATTTGTGCAGTGATCCTGGCGCCGTTCGGGCTGGAGGGCACGGTGACGGGGCGGTCGTGGGGCGAGGCGGACGCGGGCACGGCGCGCCTGCTGGACGCCTGGCGCCAGCTGTACCCGCTGGAGCAGGGCTGCGGCGCGGTCGAGGTGCGCACTATACGGCTACGTGTGCGTGTGCGTGTGCGTGTGCGTGTGCGTGTGCCTGCGCGTGTGCCTGCCATATACCCGCCTGTCGCCTGCCGCGCGACTGCTGCACTCGACAGTGACTAGTGAATGTTTAGTGATCTGTGAAGTGATTTAGTGAACTGAAAGTGCGCGGCTGATTAATACACAGTGTGACTCGAGAAAAATCGAAATCGTATCAGAAAAATATTCGATGAAAGTTATGTGACGTTTTAGTAAACGGATCTTGGTTGGATGTTCAGGAACAATGCATTATTTGCATTTTGTACAGTAAGAGTGCATCATATTTGTGATGGAATGTTCTACGTGGCCGCCTCAGCCATTTGCACATTTGTTTACATTTGAATTCCGTTTGCCCTTTTAATTGCTCACCCAAATAAATTGCAATAAGAACAAGGACTCAATGAAGTCCTTTTAAATATCTATAATAAAAATATCTTTCACGTTTATTTGCTTAAAAAGTAGAATAAAATGGTCAAGCAAGACAAAATCATATTAGACTCCATTCATCCTGTAATTTTTTATAATGCATATTTAGTTTTAATTTTCTCAATTATAAAAAAAGAATATCACTTAAAAAGAAATTGAGTGCATTTTGTATACTTATGTTATAAAAAATATATTTTCTTTAAAGTAAAATGAGATGTTCAGCTGCGTGATTTTGGTTCAATGGATTTTATAAAGTGAGTGTTAAAGTGTGATATAATTTGATTAACAGTGCGGTTGATACAATGGTCCCATGAGACAGTTTGAGTTGATGAACTGTTGACACAAGTTAAAATGGCAAAAACAATTTTTATTGAGTGAATTAGTAAACCTTGTGAGAACAGTGTATCGGTGTAGCAGTCGCGCGGTGTATTGGGTTTTTACGGCATTTTATAGTTACATATGTATTTATATGCATAATTACATATGTATTTATTTTATTTATTCTTAGTATAAAAATTCAGACAACTTTTAAAAATTAGTGAATCTTCATTTGTTTTTTATTTATATTTATCATTAAAATTTGATGATGTACAGTTAACAAATTGGATTCCTAGGTACACACAGGTACACATAGGTACTACAGTACAAAATAATCTTAGAAATGCTTTGACTTTTACTAAAATTAATTAATCACAACTTATATTAAATTAAATGACTATATTAAACTACTATAAAATCGATAAACAATTTTGTATATTAAATGTCTATTGCCCCCTAGCATGAGAGACAAAACATTATATATGGCGTGATATAGCGTTTTATCGACACTCAACTGTCAACATCCATTGTCTTTTGTCAGTTAAACGTGATAAATCGCTATATCATATCGCGTTTTAGTGATCATGCTAGATATGCTGGCCTATGAATCAAATTGGTTGACTGAGCCACAGCTTTAAAATTGATACATTTGAGAAACAGATGCATTGCTTTACGAAATTTTGTGCTGAAGCTATTGCATAGGCCGCGACTCCGCCCACAAATACGTATAGATTGCACGTAATATAAGACGTGCGATGAGAAAGGTTGTAGTGCGATTTTTGTAAGAATAAAATCCTTGTTCTATGCAAGTACATTTCGTTGCTCTACTGTATGAATTTTAATACTTACTGTGATTGTACATTGTAAACGGTAATAGTACAATGTAAACTTCATGGCGGCTCTCATGTTAGACGTAGGTCGCTACACAATGAGTCACTGAGTGGGAGAAATGAGAAATGGATATATTATACAATGTGTTACAAAAATAACCCTATTGCTGAATATGGTAGATAGGGACCATCAAACTGAATAACTTTTACTATGGGACCAACTCTGAAATCGCGAAAAAAAATCAGCTGTTTCATACAAAAATTAATTACGAAAATATCAAAATTTATGAAACAGCTGATTTTTTTTCGGGATTTCAGAGTTGGTCCCATAGTAAAAGTTGATCAGTTTGATGGTCCCTTTATACCATATTCGGCACCAAGGGTATTTTTGTAACACGTTGTATAGAATAAGAATTAACTTACTTGTTCAAAGTCGCGAATGCAGCCCAATGTTTACAAGAATGGGGATCCACATCACATGTTTGAGAATACCTCAAGTTCATGATGTTGATTTTCCGTATCTTTATAACATAGGGCCCAAAATGGCTAACTTTTCGGCCGCCATAAAGTTTGCATCGTACTATCGAGACGATGTTGCGCATTATCGTGAGTCACACAGCAGGGGCCCTACCGGCTAACTTTTCAAACTTCGGCGAGTCTGCCGAGCTTCAATTTAAAACAGATAAATCGAAGTAAGGAGTTTCATATTGTACTATTCGCCGAAGTTATTTAGAAGATATCGATGTTCGTGTGACATCATGAATCTGGGTTCGCCATTTTGGTCCGATTATGGCTCGAATTATCTGTTTTAATTTGAAGCCCGGCAGACTTAAGTTCAATGCCGGTAGGGCCCCTGGTCCGTATTAACAGGATCGTTTTATCGGATTCGTCGCTACTGGATACAGTAAATAACGCATCGGATTGTGTGTTTACTGGATCCGATTGTGAATACGCTCATACAACAACATAACAGCGATGCCATATTTTTTTCATGCAAAGCGGGATTTTGAAACCTTAGAGTAAAACATATTCTTTTATCAAAAGTGGGACATAATAAAAATGTAAAAATTTGTACTTTTTTACTACTTATATTTTTATTTGGGTTTCTAATTAAGTTTACAAATTACAATATGATTAATTTAATAGTAATAATTATTGCCATAGAAAAGGTTTTTTGAATGAAAATACGTCACTATTATCTAAGCTTCGCACCGTTGAGCGAGAGTAATCCTCGAAAAACCGGACTGTGCCTGTTCCGCGCGGGACATTACATTTTGAACTAAAAAATCATGACGTCCCGCCAAAATCGGGACGTCTGGCAACGCTGCTACATACGCTAACGCCGAATAGAAACGTATCCGATAAAACGGACCTGTAAAACGGATCGCTGTGTAAACGAGAATTTAGTTAAAACTTACTATGTTGTCGTGTGGCAGGTGGTGTGTGGCGGAGCTCGCATGCGGTACCCGCTACCGTACGTGCTGGTGACGGAGATGGAGGCCCGCGCGCCGCCGCCGCCGCCCGCCGCCGCGCTGGCCCGCCGCGCCCTGCACGCGCTCACCACGCCCGCGCCGCACCAGGTACACACACAGCACGCGCCGGTGCCGGTGACGGAGATGGAGGCCCGCGCGCCGCCGCCGCCGCCCGCCGCCGCGCTGGCCCGCCGCGCCCTGCACGCGCTCACCACGCCCGCGCCGCACCAGGTACACACACAGCACGCGCCGGTGCCGGTGACGGAGATGGAGGCCCGCGCGCCGCCGCCGCCGCCCGCCGCCGCGCTGGCCCGCCGCGCCCTGCACGCGCTCACCACGCCCGCGCCGCACCAGGTACACACACAGCACGCGCCGGTGCCGGTGACGGAGATGGAGGCCCGCGCGCCGCCGCCGCCGCCCGCCGCCGCGCTGGCCCGCCGCGCCCTGCACGCGCTCACCACGCCCGCGCCGCACCAGGTACACACACAGCACGCGCCGGTGCCGGTGACGGAGATGGAGGCCCGCGCGCCGCCGCCGCCGCCCGCCGCCGCGCTGGCCCGCCGCGCCCTGCACGCGCTCACCACGCCCGCGCCGCACCAGGTACACACACAGCACGCGCCGGTGCCGGTGACGGAGATGGAGGCCCGCGCGCCGCCGCCGCCGCCCGCCGCCGCGCTGGCCCGCCGCGCCCTGCACGCGCTCACCACGCCCGCGCCGCACCAGGTACACACACAGCACGCGCCGGTGCCGGTGACGGAGATGGAGGCCCGCGCGCCGCCGCCGCCGCCCGCCGCCGCGCTGGCCCGCCGCGCCCTGCACGCGCTCACCACGCCCGCGCCGCACCAGGTACACACACAGCACGCGCCGGTGACGGAGATGGAGGCCCGCGCGCCGCCGCCGCCGCCCGCCGCCGCGCTGGCCCGCCGCGCCCTGCACGCGCTCACCACGCCCGCGCCGCACCAGGTACACACACAGCACGCGCCGGTGCCGGTGACGGAGATGGAGGCCCGCGCGCCGCCGCCGCCGCCCGCCGCCGCGCTGGCCCGCCGCGCCCTGCACGCGCTCACCACGCCCGCGCCGCACCAGGTACACACACAGCACGCGCCGGTGCCGGTGACGGAGATGGAGGCCCGCGCGCCGCCGCCGCCGCCCGCCGCCGCGCTGGCCCGCCGCGCCCTGCACGCGCTCACCACGCCCGCGCCGCACCAGGTACACACACAGCACGCGCCGGTGACGGAGATGGAGGCCCGCGCGCCGCCGCCGCCGCCCGCCGCCGCGCTGGCCCGCCGCGCCCTGCACGCGCTCACCACGCCCGCGCCGCACCAGGTACACACACAGCACGCGCCGGTGCCGGTGACGGAGATGGAGGCCCGCGCGCCGCCGCCGCCGCCCGCCGCCGCGCTGGCCCGCCGCGCCCTGCACGCGCTCACCACGCCCGCGCCGCACCAGGTACACACACAGCACGCGCCGGTGCCGGTGACGGAGATGGAGGCCCGCGCGCCGCCGCCGCCGCCCGCCGCCGCGCTGGCCCGCCGCGCCCTGCACGCGCTCACCACGCCCGCGCCGCACCAGGTACACACACAGCACGCGCCGGTGACGGAGATGGAGGCCCGCGCGCCGCCGCCGCCGCCCGCCGCCGCGCTGGCCCGCCGCGCCCTGCACGCGCTCACCACGCCCGCGCCGCACCAGGTACACACACAGCACGCGCCGGTGCCGGTGACGGAGATGGAGGCCCGCGCGCCGCCGCCGCCGCCCGCCGCCGCGCTGGCCCGCCGCGCCCTGCACGCGCTCACCACGCCCGCGCCGCACCAGGTACACACACAGCACGCGCCGGTGCCGGTGACGGAGATGGAGGCCCGCGCGCCGCCGCCGCCGCCCGCCGCCGCGCTGGCCCGCCGCGCCCTGCACGCGCTCACCACGCCCGCGCCGCACCAGGTACACACACAGCACGCGCCGGTGCCGGTGACGGAGATGGAGGCCCGCGCGCCGCCGCCGCCGCCCGCCGCCGCGCTGGCCCGCCGCGCCCTGCACGCGCTCACCACGCCCGCGCCGCACCAGGTACACACACAGCACGCGCCGGTGCCGGTGACGGAGATGGAGGCCCGCGCGCCGCCGCCGCCGCCCGCCGCCGCGCTGGCCCGCCGCGCCCTGCACGCGCTCACCACGCCCGCGCCGCACCAGGTACACACACAGCACGCGCCGGTGCCGGTGACGGAGATGGAGGCCCGCGCGCCGCCGCCGCCGCCCGCCGCCGCGCTGGCCCGCCGCGCCCTGCACGCGCTCACCACGCCCGCGCCGCACCAGGTACACACACAGCACGCGCCGGTGCCGGTGACGGAGATGGAGGCCCGCGCGCCGCCGCCGCCGCCCGCCGCCGCGCTGGCCCGCCGCGCCCTGCACGCGCTCACCACGCCCGCGCCGCACCAGGTACACACACAGCACGCGCCGGTGCCGGTGACGGAGATGGAGGCCCGCGCGCCGCCGCCGCCGCCCGCCGCCGCGCTGGCCCGCCGCGCCCTGCACGCGCTCACCACGCCCGCGCCGCACCAGGTACACACACAGCACGCGCCGGTGCCGGTGACGGAGATGGAGGCCCGCGCGCCGCCGCCGCCGCCCGCCGCCGCGCTGGCCCGCCGCGCCCTGCACGCGCTCACCACGCCCGCGCCGCACCAGGTACACACACAGCACGCGCCGGTGCCGGTGACGGAGATGGAGGCCCGCGCGCCGCCGCCGCCGCCCGCCGCCGCGCTGGCCCGCCGCGCCCTGCACGCGCTCACCACGCCCGCGCCGCACCAGGTACACACACAGCACGCGCCGGTGACGGAGATGGAGGCCCGCGCGCCGCCGCCGCCGCCCGCCGCCGCGCTGGCCCGCCGCGCCCTGCACGCGCTCACCACGCCCGCGCCGCACCAGGTACACACACAGCACGCGCCGGTGCCGGTGACGGAGATGGAGGCCCGCGCGCCGCCGCCGCGCTGGCCATTTTCGCTTGTACTACAGCCACGGCGGAACTACTGCGGTTTCGCCAGCATTGTTTAACGGCGGAGGTGTGGCTACAAGCGTTAGGAATTCGCTGTGGTTATTTGTTCATTGATTTATTGGATTCACTCGATGCCTTCGACTGGAAGATGGAAACAAAACATTCTGTGAACACTAGATTGTTTTGAGTATTCTTCCTAAATGATAACCGAAAACTGATAAAAGCAGTATCCATTTTCATAAGTCTAAAATGATACTTAAACCGCAGGTATTCGAACATAAAGAGTAAACAAACAACATTAACCATGTCATAATGTCATTCAAACTACAATTGTTATTGACAGTGTTAAAAGTTGTAATTATTATTACAATCAATAAAACGTAATCAATGTTTTCAGTCATCTGAGGTGTGCTATAACGAAACGTCGAGCGACAAAGGCGAAGACTTCCTGGACCCGACGCGCAAGACACCCTGCAGCTGCGCCAAGTGAGTCATTCAGATAATGCGACCGATATTACATACTGTATTATGTTTTATATTGTTTTACATATCAGCAGCTGAATCGAACATACACTGTTTTACGGAAAGATAATGTGCAAAAGAATCCCACAATGTTGGCTATTTTTAAAAATACAAAAAGTGTTGTGTAATAATCAACTTGTATTGCAGTATAAAGTAGTGTATGTTCGATTCGACTTAGTAGAAAGCAGGAGCAGTATATAGCCGTAGTTGTATGAGCGTTGTGTGTTTTGCATCTATAATATCTAAGTATGTATGAAAGAATTATAGATTTATGCATTCTAATGAGCCCAAACGATCACAGGCAAAATTAAACCTTATTTTTTAGGGCATGAGGCACTATTTGACTGTGATCCGTTTTATGTAGAAAATTGCATCCGAGGGTGCGGATCGCCGTGTAGATAGATAGGTAGATGTTATGTGAATGTTTCTAGCGTTATGTTTATTATTATTATTTATTTATTATGTAACGTTAAGCAGTAGAGGGTTCAGCAGCTTCGATGCCGAAGAACGTTGCGTTCTTCATAAGTGACACGGCGGTGAAGAGGACGCGTATGTTAAGGGGGCTTTTTCTTTGTACTCGTTAACTGTTCTAAAAGGGATAAGTACTAACGTGGGCACAATTACTAGCACCGATCTGGACCGCTGTGCGAGAGAGGCGGAGGATTTATTTTAGGTCGAATCGGTGATACGTTCGGAGATGCCATTTCGATTTTGTGTTCGGTTACTTACGGGACGCTGGAGTCGTTATTCGTCAGTTGTGTCATTCTAGGCTACGATTTATTCGTCCTAAGATATACGATGACTAAAGATAGATCCCCACTCTTTCACCCAGCGCTCAAGATCCGTGCCGACACCTATATTAGCGCCTCCTTCGCCGTCCGCGAGCCGAGGCCTATCGAACTCGAACCGCACCGACCTTACGAACGGGCGAGGGGGTTTCAAAAATAGTTAAAAGTCGTGGAGCGGGCGTGAGGTTCGTGGCGATAGGCTCGTGTCCGCCGCGGTCAGCAGCTGGTTGTCCGCAGGTGGCGCCGCCGGCGCACGCCCCGCGCCCCGCGCCCCGAGCCCTTCCACCGCCGCGCCCCGCCGCTGCCCCGCCCCCGACACCGCCCGCCCGCCCCGTGAGTACACAATGTCCCACTCACCCTAGCCAACCGTCGCGTCATCAGCCGCTAATACTCGAGCCTACGCGCTCGGTAAGTAATCACTCTTTCGAACACCGAAGACGCGATGGGTTGTTCTTCAGACAAGTCGGATTCGTGAGTGGCATTCGATGCTTGTCTACAGAAAATTCAAAGCTCGAATTTTATGTAGACAAAATATTAGCATTTAAACCTGCAACGTTCGAATATTTTGTTTTATTCGTTAGATTGCGTAGTTTTCCACAAAATACAACTGATTGTTTGAGTTGGTTGTGCGGGTGAATAGAAGCGATGGGTTGATACTGTTACCAAAATATATTATTTTTTAAATCGCGTCTTCGGTGAGTTTTCTACTGGATCAATAGCGCACGGTGTCTGGTCATCTCTATAAGACAACAGTAAGTAACGTCTGAACTCTCACACATATCGCTTCATATCCGCCTCAGCATGTTCGATATATATTGCATACGCCTTCTTTAGTGCATGACCGATATTGTGCATGACTCGACGCTGCGTATTGCATGTTGTGTTAGTAACTATTCAAAATTTATCACAAAGCACATGTCTAGTAACATGTTTTTCTAAATTTAACACGTAATTAACGTTTGGTCACGGAATATTTGTCTATCTTTGACCACTGAGTTATTCATAGAACACAAACTCTTATTATTAGTTAACCCAACTACCTGTAAATGGGTGCAAGTGAGACAAATAAAAATCACTTTTTCATAACAAACGACAGCTCAAAGACGTCGCTTTACCTCCTTGTCACATTAAACATTTGACATACTGATGAATGTATAACCAATAAACGTTAATCATGATTCATAAATATAAACAAGATTTTCATAATCATTGTAAAAATTCATACAATATGGATTCGATTAAAACATTTTTAAAAACTTTTGTACTCTAGATGTCAAATAAGAAATGAAAGTTGAAACGAGGCATGTCGCCGCGCATAGCGATTTACTTCATAGCCGCCATAAAGTTTGTATCACCACTATATAGGTTGAAACCCATCGGATGCGTACAGGTAAACGTGCTTGCTCGTGCACGTACCCGTTCCACAGCGCTGTATTGCATATCACCCATTTTTAAGTGCCCACTGCTGGGACACAGGCCTTTCTTATGGGTGGGTAAGAAGGACGGGCCATAACCCTCCACACGCGGACCCAGTGCGGATTGGAGGGTGGGACCGTTTACTGTATAATACCAACGGATTGAAACACACACGCGTATATTTACTCCGTTTCGGTTTTACAACGCCGGCACTTCATGCTCGCCGAATAAAGACGAGCGGTGGCGCAGATTGCCGGTTTTTAATGTAACAAATGTGTCAAAGACGTCCTTTTCAATAGCATCAACTAACTATACACTGGCCGAGGTTTGGGCGAGCGTGTGGAACCGGTGTAACGTGTAGTCGTCTCCGAGTGTTGTATTGAAATGAGAGGATTACGCATCCGGTAGATTTCGACCTTACACCGTGTACGTAGGAGACGTGCCCCGAGCGTAGTGTTGACTCTGTGTTGGTGGTAGGAGCGGCACGTGCGGCGGCGCGTCGCCGGGCAGCTGCGGCGCCCCGTCGCCGGCGCACCACTCGGCGCCGCCCTCCGCCGGCCCGCCGCCCTCGCCCGCGCCCGCCGCGCCGCCGCCCGCCCTGCACCAGGTAATATACCCATCCAGATTTAATGACTTGCATTTCAGGTTGCCTCGTGAGGCTATTCACTTATTGTGGACTCTGTTTAGGGGCTGACATGAGCCAACTAGCGCCGCCGTTCGATTTTATTTTATTTATTCTAAATAAGCCCAATTTCTTAAAAAAATAATCAGTCATGGTCTTGTGAATGACGTCTATTGTTTATTAAATAACGTTATAATGTTACAAAATGCGTGCAATAGTTTAAATATGGGAACCAGTGGCCACTTTTAACAAAATCGCGTTTTAAACTGTTTGAATGCGTTTTCAAACTTTCTCGAGCCCTTCTATTTCGCTATCTAACCGGTGGCAAACAAACAATTAGATAAGTAGCTCTACCATGAGTTAATGCAAACTATCGGATAAACTGCTCACAGTCAATGCGAGTGAAAGAGAGAAAACCATAGTTTACAGTAGCGAAAACAGTTTGCATCAATGGTAGGACCAATGTTTGCATAAATCTAATTCTAATATGTAACTCTAAAGTACAGGATTTTCTAGTACAGGAAAAAAATATTGGCAAAACCATTTTCAGTCCCATGCAAGTTTATTTTACTAACAAATTTGGTAATTTTATTTAGTATTCGAATTAATCATTTTTTATATATTAAATTCACGACGTCGTGTAATGCAAGAAATGGTTTTAACAACTTGAGTCATTAATTGTTTAAATTACGTTATATTGGAATATTGCTTGGCGTCCATTAGGGCGGCGGCGCACTTCCAACGACGCTGCACACCCCGGCCCCCACGCCAGACCCTCACGCGCCGCCCACGCCCGCCCCGCCTTCTGCGCCGCCCGCCCCGCCCAAAAATTACCCACAGGTAAATAATAACTGAAAAAATACGTATGTCCCAAGTTTTTGTATACTTTGTATCTACATTTACAACTAATCGTCAATCAGTAGTGTATTCATAATAAATTAAATTTTGTCCTTTACTAAATCAGTATAATTTGGTGCGTTTAGGGCGAATCTCCATCAGCGGCGACAGGTGTGACATCCCTAAACGCGAGCGGGCAACTGAGCAACGCTTCCGAATTGTGCTCGCTGGCGCGGCGGCCCACATTACCCAGCCCCGAGCACAAGCCCGACCCGCTCGAGGACGAACACTCGCTGCACATGCTCTACGACTACAGCACCGTGCTCGCATGGTCAGTATTACTTACTTGGAGAAGTGGATAAAACTTAGTCTGTGACACAAACCTGACAAACTTTACAGCCTCGGCGACTCGAGGAACTTTAAAATTCAATGGAAATGCAATAAGTATTTTCTGATCTCTTATCTAAAATAAGTTAATTTTTTATTTGGGATTTTTAGAAAATCAATAAATCTTTTAAATAGTTAGTCATAGAAATCAGAGATTCTCAAACTATTTGTTAAAGAGAACCCTTTCCAAAATAAACTGACTTCAGACTCCATAGCCAAATTACTTTACAAAATCATATCAAGTGTAGTTAATAATAATAATTATAATTATTCGTTTCTGCCGACCCCTGTAAAACCTATTTCGACCCCGATCCCTGGTTTAAATTATCTTCAATATTTGAAATTCAACTGCAACCAAATTGGTGCAGTAGCTACCAATAATTATTTTCCATTCTTTTTTGGATCCAAAAAGATGTACCGTATACATTTGTTTCATGCGTATAGCGAGTAACCGGTCACATTTTATAACAAGACTTTAAAGATGTGGATCTTTAGGCTCGCAAGATAAACGCCTGTGTGCGCATCAACCTCGCTTCAGAGAACGATTGTTGTGTTCATCGCTAGGCAACATTTTACACAAAACAATTTATATGTTTTATGCAAAGACTTCTATGTATATACTACACTAGACAGGCTGTACAGTACCGAAAAATTGCTTATTAAGTTACGGTGCATGCACCGAAACTCCTTTAGTCTATTGCGAGCGACCGATAGAAACAGTTGCTGCGCCGCGAAGGTTGGTTGTGACACAATTTTAGTTTTGAACAGCTTGTCTATGTAATTGAAGTCATTAGTTTTATGTTGGAACTATTGTAACCTTAATACATTTCACAGGCTCGAACACCCCGTGAAGCGGTTCAAAGTGGAAGAGAACCAGTTTCGTGAAGAATTAGCGTTAGGTACTGCGCTGGGCGTGGACTTGTACGCCGGCCACGACCACACCAAGATGGCCGCCATGCTCGACCACCACATCGACATCAAGCAGGAGAAAATAGAACATGTATGTTTATTAATTAGATCCAACTCGAATTGACTTTTCTTGATTTTGTATACTTATATGTTTAAAGAAAGTTATTCTCATAAAGACATAACATTGTCACTTACATGAGAACATTATAAATATAAAGACTAAAACAGTTCGTGGTCGCAATAGCAAAACAGATTAGATAGGTACTTACTAACAATATTTACATACTAACAATACTTTGCGTGTTCTATTCATTAAATAAAAAATGGTAGGTAAATATTTTTTCGGCATTTTTGTGACCAATGTTGGTGCCTAAAAATTACCCAAAACGTAAGTTCTAGCTCCAAAATTAACTATTAAAATTCTAGTGATCGTTGGATGTGCTTTTCCTTACTTTTTTTTTTTAATTATAAACCGTTGATATTTTAAGGAAAATATTCATTTTCTATACATGTTGTTTAGGAGGACGTAAAAGAGTACAAGAACTTATTCACGTCGGACGGTTTATGCCCTACGCTCAAGGACCTCGACCAAATATTCGACAACTCGGACGACGCTGCCAGCGGCGATGAGACGGTAAGACTTGTGAGTGTACCCTTATTTATATATCTTTACTATAAGTAGAAGATCCGTGTTGCTTGTTTATGCCTTTTATGTATTACATTTACCTGTAATTGAATCAAATTACGACAATTTGCCTTTAAAAAAAATCCTCTATTTAATTCTAACAACCCTGACAAGCTTTTTCGATTGTTCACTAATGTTCTAACGTTGATTGGTGTTTAAGGGGTTGTAGACATATCGGCAACTAGACTAACTAGTGTTATCATGCTGATAAATTTAAAAACTGTATTAAATTGTCTTAAAAACTGTGAAGCTTGTTTGTTTATGTTTCAAATGACAATGGAGCGACGGATGGAGTACAGCACTTACGACTACATCAAATATTTTATTTGACAAACATGGATGGTGAATATTGTACTCGAGTAAAAGGTTTTTGAAAATATAGAGCGATGTCTGTTTGCAGTTGCAAGTACAAACGCCGCCGGACTCGAACAAGTCAGCGGACGAGACGCGGTGCGCGGGCGGGAGATGCGTGCGAGCTGAAGAGTTGAGCAAGATGTTCCCCACCCCGCCGTCTATGGAAGCGCACGCGCAGCCCTCGCCCGGGTTCACGCTGGCCGACGACACGCCGCTGCCGCACCGGCTCGCGTCCGGCAGCCCGCCGCCCGACCCCATCGAGGTGTGTACACACATTATACTACACCACGCCCCTCTAGTCACTTACACATACTATCTGCTATCTATTCGCTCTGGATCTTCTGTTTAGTTAGACGTGCCTTTGGTTCGTGTCGAAAAACTGACAAGAGATGATGAGGTACGAACTCCGCCAAGCTGCGCCGTTCTGTTCCAGGCTAGGCTTTATAAAGGGCGCGTAGTGCGCTGCACTCGCATCGATACCTATCTGTAGGGTTATTCACGATTGTCAGAAATCTACTCAAAAGCATTCGATTCGAATACGTATACGCCGATAGATTCGAAAACTGCTATTCACTAATACATTCGATTCACAAATACATTCGATTCACTTTCCGACGGGAAAGCGCAATGCATTTACAAAGTTTTGTAGCCTAAGGTAAAAAATAAGATCTATATCGGAAGACTTTCCGATTCGATTCGGAAAGTTGATTTCCGACAATCGTGAATAGCCCCCTGTTCTCTCTATTTTAATAACTGATTAACATGTCGTATGTGTCGCAGGACTGGTCGTACGTGTTCAAGCCGCCTACGGTGTGCAAGTACGTGGGGTCGTCCAAGTACGCGCCGCTGCAGGCGCTGCCCAGCCAGCTGCTGCCGGGCGTGGCGCTGCCCGCGCACGCCGTGTACCGCCCGCGCTGGCAGCGGGACCAGCGTGAGCGCGACCACGCCGCCGCCGCCGCCGCCGCCGCCACTAGGACAGGTAATCAGACGCTCCCCTAAAGGCTCCTACACACTATGCCAGCTGGCACTCCCGCCGGGCAAGGCGCGAAGCGCCCGGCAGCATTTAGCTTGACAAACGTACCGCTCGACTAAAGCCGGCGACCCGTGCCGCCGGCATGTGTGTAGGAGCCATATGTATACCCGCAACGATCGCGCTATGTCGCCGACTTTCACCGGATTAACGGGTTACGTCAGGGATCTTATAGTGTATGGTCACCATTCCGGAACATTCCAACATCACTAACGTATTTTTCGAATTGCCAAATTATTTAATCATATCATTGCTAATTATATTATTTATCTATAACTTATTTCGTTATTTTTAAGTTTATCTAAAATATGTTTTGTTAATCATGTGGATTGAAGTCAGTAATAATAACGTATTTCCCAGGCGTCAAACGCAGCGCGTCCCCCGCAAGCGATTCCCGCGAGTCCCGCTCGCGTCGGTCGTGCGAGAACACCACCGTCGCCAACCCGTCCCCGTCGTGCGCCGGCGCGGGGGGCGCGGGGGGCGCTGGGGGCGCGGCCCCGAGCCCCGCGGGCAGCGTCGCCGCGGGCCCCGGCGGGGCGCACGCCGGCGCGCACAGCCCCCGCGCCGCCGCCGCCGCCTGCCCGCTGCTGCTGAATGTGTTATTGACGGACACCGTGCTCAATGTCTTCCGAGACCATAACTTCGATAGCTGCACGCTGTGCGTCTGCAACGCGGGACCTAGGGTGAGCTTTTTTTGTTTCAATGTTCATTGAGAGTTAGGAATTATGATGCTTTAAAACCTTCTAATAAGTGGTTCCACTATCTATTTAGTTCATAGTTTGTATTCAATACAATTTATACTTTGCATTATACGACTTCTTGTGAAAATTGTGAACAAACAACATATAAAAATAACAGTGGTAATCATAAGATTATACATCGAACATTTCGCTCTAAATATGAGTTGACATAATATGCGATTTATTTTTAAAGTCATTTAATATTATTTGGTTAGTATTTGTAACTATGTCTGTTTGGTGGTAGGTTGTGGGCAACATCCGTGGTGCGGACGCGGCGACGTACCTGGCGGGGTGCGGGGGCGCGGGCGCGGGCGGGGGCGGGGGCGGCGAGTGGGAGGAGGGGGGCGCGGACGACGAGCCATCGCGTTGTACGTGCGGATTCAGCGCTGTCGTCAACCGCCGCCTCGCGCACCGCGCCGGACTCTTCTACGAGGTAACATACGCTAGTAATTAGTACATGATTCACCGCTTCCCAAGGCCATACTAACCCTCGTCCAGTGAAATAAGGGTGGCGCGGAAGATAACCGACGCGTTGCAGGTTTGAATACCAGTTGCAGCAAGCAGCGATGCAGTTTACTTTGTAAACCGACTGATAATCGTACGCGATTTGTTCCGCTTTGTGACTTGATCGGCTTAAGAATAAGGTTTAATAAATAGAACGACATTATGTCGTTCTTTTGCAATAACTAAATCGTACGTTTTGTTACTGCATTAGGATCGATTTTGACTAATTGGGAACCGAATAGCGGAATTTCTTATGAAATTGTATTTGTATCATGCAGCACTTTAATCGTGATCGACTTGAAAATCCGAAACCCTCTCTACTATTCTTGGACAATCCCGACAAATCCTAATGCCGGTCATCTTGTCATCTCAGACCGAATGCACTAGTCGTTGCCTTTCCATTTTCCTCAGATTTTCCTGGTGATTGTCTATAGAGTTCTTACATTGTATATCTACTTGTGAAACCGTACTAACTATGCATACGCTTACAGGACGAGATGGAAATCACTGGGCTGGCGCCGGAGCCGGGAGGGCCGGGCGGGGGCGGGGGCGGGGGCGGCGGGCGGCTGGCGGAGGTGGCGGGCGCGGTGGCGGCGCTGTGCGCGGGCCCCGCGGGGGGGCGCGCGTCCGCCCTGGCGCGCGCCGCCGCCCACGCCGCCGACCACCCGCCCACCGACGAGCTGCGGCTCAACCTGCTCGAGTGAGTATGCCACACTACTACACACTACACTAGCGGGCCGTGTGGCCGCGGTGGCGTCGGTCAAATGTGCCGTGTGTAATGGCGTTGGGACGGAGACCCGAAATGAAACGATGTCTTGCGTTGAATCAATAATAATCTTTATCTTCTAATGTTTCATCTTAAATACTAATAACATCATATATACATGACTAGAGGAAGGACGCCTTGATGATTAGGAAGACCCTAATTATCACGTACTATTAAGTACGTGCTGATAGTGTAATTCACCATATCACAGTGTGTTGCTGCGAATTGTGTACTAAAAAAGGGGGAGTCAAACGTACAGTGAAGAAGAGATTTTGCTCGTCCCTTTGCGTGACTTGGCAGTTGCCAGTTATTGCATTTGCGATGTAATATTGCTTTCGATAAAACAATCCCATTAATGTGCAAAAGCAAAACACAGTTTAGGTCTAGGGCTGCCACTATGCAGTTAATCATGATTCTTCAAAAAAGTGGTGGATTTCAAGTTTGATAATAATATTCCGAGGACATTGACCCTATCTACCATTTTCGACTTTAGGGTTTTTTGTAACACGATGTATACCGAGCGCCAGCTAAACAGAGCAGCTGACGCAAGTACCGATGGTTATTGTAATGTATGTATGCAGATACTCAGACGGCGGCACGGCGGCGGCGCGCGCGCTGCGGGCGGCGTGCGGGGCGGGCGCGGGGGCGGGGGCGGGCGCGGGGGCGGGCGCGAGCGCGGGCGCGGCGGCCGGCACGCCCGTGCACCGCTGGCCCTTCATCGGCGCCCGCGCACCCAGGTCCTCCAGAGACGTTGTCAGGTAAACCTTGATGCTCACCTAGCTTTTGATTAAAAAAAAAATTATAATTTCCCCTTATCGTTATCTGTCTGTCGTCGCTCTATTGGCCGAATACTCAAACGATACTCAACTTTGAGGGGTGCTCAAACATCATGCTGTCTTTGTCGTATCTTTGACATTTAATGTGCCAGGACGATGTTTGAGAGCCTCTCAAAGTTGAGTGACGTTTGAGTATTCGGCGATATAACTGGTAGATTAAATTAAAAGAAAATGTTCAAACAAAATAAACAGAAGAGTCAACGAGCAAACTACTTCTCTACTCTACTTTAACATTGGTGTAGATAGGTAGTAACGTATTCGTTACTCCGACGTGCTAACTCGTGTTCAGGATCCTTTGTTTTACATTTAGTTACATAAGTACTTTGTTGTTAATAATCCTGTTGTACTATATTTGGTAACGATATATTTAATTACTTATTTCTGTTAAAGCTGATAAGTTTCTTGCGCCTGTTCTTCTTGTCAGTTAAAAAAGTCTGGAACGGGCGGTAGGAAAATATAGACGATTCAAAAGTGCTTAATTATTAAGTTTATTTGAATAAAGAATTTTGACTATTGACTAAGTACTTTATAAAAAATACATGCTTACCAGAATCTGTGAGGATCGGTTGCTAATGTAACTTTACTAAGTATTCATAAAAATTGTTTTAATCCAACGAATAGGTACAAGAGTAAACTCAACTATAGTCTGTTTATCCTTACATGTCTTATTTGGTAAACAGTCTTCACCCAACTATTATTGAAATTTTTAAAATACAACAAATAGTTTTCCACACATAGATTACAAAATAAATTTATAATTATTAGTGGCAATTTTTTTTTTTAATCAGACAATATTTTAAAAAAAAGTTGTGTATTAAAATAGGACAAGTAAAGCCGCAATATCATTATTCAATCTAGTGTTAGGGTTGCCACCTGTACTTAATACTTATTAAATATTGTATAATAAGTTCGATTAGAGATGCGAATAAAAAAAATCATAAACAATGTTTACCTTTTCGTTATTAGCGTAAATTGACTGTTAAAATTTTACTTATTATTAGAGTGGTAACTAATTGGCTAATGTAATCAAGCCTTAAAGATAACCAGACTATAATTACTTAAATTATAAACTTTTGTTCCATACAGATTAATGCGTCGTCTCCGGCCGCTGCTCCAAGACGCGATCCAGAAGCGTTGTTGCGGCGCGCGCATGTGGGACGGCGTGACGGGCCCGCTCACGTGGCGGCAGTTCCACCGGCTCGCGGGCCGCGGCAACGAGGACCTGTGCGAGCCGCAGCCCGTCCCGCCGCTGCTCGTGGGCCACGACCGGGACTGGGTCTCGCTCTCGCCTTACGCCCTCCGGCACTGGGAGCGCCTCGCCTTAGAACCTTACTCGTACGCGCGCGACGTCACTTACGTGGTCCTCGCCGCCGACGGAGACTCGTTGACTGACCCGTTACGAGCGTTCTTCCGTGAGTTGTCGGCCGTCTACGAAGGCTGCCGACTCGGAAGGCATCGACCCGTAGCTCGTGACGGATTATATCGCGCGGCGCCCGACCGGACGACGGACCGAACCGACGACTGGACTGGAGAACTACCCACCGGAAGATTAGGAGACTACTTAAGAGCGTACGCCGACGCGTTGAGATCGTCCGTGTTACCGACGCTAGTGGATCGGTCGCTAGTGGAAACTACGCCGATGCGGCCGCCGGCCACGCCCGAGAACCCGTCGACGCCCGGAGCGCCCGGAGCGCCCGGAGCGCCCTCCAGCGGCGAGGAGAACGACGTGGGCGGCGGGGCGTGGGAGGAGGACGAGGGCGGCGCCCCGGCTCTAGTGCTGTACCTGGTGGAGCCCCCCGGCGCGGCGCGGCGCCCCGCGGCGCTGCGGGCGCTGCTGCGGCTAGCGGCCAGAGTGCACCACCATCTAGCGCACCATAATCCACTTGTTAAGGTGAGACCGTTTGATACGTTGTTATTAGTACACACGACAGCATGTCAGGTTATGTTACAGTTAAACTGCGAAAACAGCTTTTATTACGTGGGAAGTAAAGGCGGTGTCAAGGTTAAAATGTATCAGTCTGAGGTGTCGTCGTGTGTACATGTGAACATGTGAATGGACGTGGGAAAAATGAAAAAATAAAATACCCTATACCATTATAGAAGCCGTAATCTCAAAAACCAACTGTTTTTATTTCACTTCGATACGATAAGGATTTACAAAGTTATTGTAAATAATTAATCTGCTTCGTTTGCATCCGTGAGTCGGCACCACGTTTGCTTTCCGAACGAGACTAGCGAGAGAAGTCCGATGAAGTTATCGGACCTGCCTGTCACCACGGTAGTGATTCTTGCTCAGTGCCTGTAACGAAAACTAAAACGCGTGGTAATTTTTACGAATCTTTAAAAATGTATACTGCGCGTGGTCCGACATACACTTGGCCAGTTTTTGTTTTGTTGCGCATTAATTTACCAATTTATAAGAGAAGCGCAGCTTTTGTAAAGATTCGAAACTACTTGACTGTTGGCTTGACCGTTATCGAAATAAATGTGCCAATTTCCTTGCTTGTACAAATACGTGAGTGAATTATGTGTGCTGCAGATAATATCCCTGGAGGGCGTTTGCGAGACGTGGGGCCTGGGCGCCAGCGAGCCGGCCGGCGGCGCGCCCGGCGGCGGCGGGAATGCCGAACTCCGAGCTTTAGCATTTAGCGTGTTCTGCGGCGCGAGAAGACTGCTCGCGCACAATGCTAATGGGAAATCTCTCACTGGCTTCGGAACTGCCGCTGACGCCAACCTGTTCCTCTCCGGGAAAGACGTGAGTAACAAATTATACGAAATTCTGAAAGTACGCGATATTAAAGCGACATCCCGATGCTATATATAATATACACAATATCTGCTGATTACAGAATGTATTTGTGTTTTTACTTTGAAGTTAAAACAAGTATCTTTGCTGTGGTATCTTCTTTCTTGTTACTTGATGTTTGAGCAGGGGGATCTTACACTGCGCTTAAACTTTTAATTAGCTTACTGTAAACGCTAAGGAGGTGAACTGTGATGATAGGCACGCAGCGTTGTGCAATTTACAACTGTCCTAATATTGCTATACAATTCTCAGGAAATAAACCGAGCACCGTACAAGCTGTTCTCGCCCGCGTGGGTGCTAGCGCCGCCGCGAGCGCTGAAAGAAGTGGCGGAGACGTGGGGCCAGAACTGCGGCGAACAAACCGCAGTACTGTTCCTCTCGTACTGCCTGTCCCACGACCAGCGCTGGCTGCTGGCCGCCGCCACGGACGCGCGCGGCGAGCTGCTCGAGACCGCCGCCATCAACATACATGTGCCGCCTAGGTTGTTACATTGCTATTGATTCACGATACGCACGACTTCTACGCCATAATTTTACCGAAAAAGGAAGTCTCAATCCTCGGGATCTTATAATATTTGCAGCATACGTAATAGCAGATTATGCAATAAGGGCTTTAAGTAGTGTATTATGTCCCGGGTTCAAGATCGCCCAAGACAAATACACATTAAAGCCGATATGTACTCGATGCATACTCTACTTTTTATACTTTCTGCGAGGCAAATTAAACCAATGACTGTTATAAAGAAAGTACTTAAGTTCATTTTTGAAACCAACCTCGATCAAGCACGACTACATGAGTTGCATTCCAAATTCAAATCACATTATTTCCCATGGGAAAAAATTATATTCAGTACAACATTATGATCCGGCTAGTCCGTGGGGCTGTAATGACTTACTTTAGGAAAGGTTTGCATGACACATAATATGTCGAGCAGGTAGTATAAAAAAGAAACTTATCAAACAAATTTCAATTATCTCATAATCTCTGTGAAATGTCTTAGACTTATTTTCGCCAATATGCTATAATAATGGAGTAATATTAAATCGGAATATGTGGTTGTAGATCCCGTCGACGGCGCGTAGGTCCGGCGCGGCGACTCGGCCTGAAGAAGCTGATGGACTTCACGCTGGGCGTGATGAGCCAGGCCGCGCAGCCGTGGCGCCTGGTCGTGGGCCGCGTGGGCCGCATCGGCCACGGGGAACTCAAAGGTACGCCCCGGACACTCCATACAACCGCCGCCTTATTACACGGACGCTACACAGAAGACGTTTTTGTACACGCATAACTGTGTGCGTAAAGTCTACAGACTACCGTGCAGTCTTTATTGGTTAAGTAGGTAGGTACTTACTTACCCAGATACTTTACTAATAGTGATCTCATATACTCACTGTATTCAAAGGCCACTTTTTTTGTAACTGGGTTTAATAGTCACAATAGCTACTCATTTGTACTATATACTCACTGTTGACACTCCATTAACAAATTTACTTAGTGATTTCTTTTATTCACATTTAACACACAATTATTGTAGGTACCCATACTTATAACATTATTTTGATAACAATAAACAAATAAAAAAACAGGTTTTCTTCGAATTATCAAATTGAATATCGTGCGTTCACGCCGTGCTCTCAGAGTTGACACACGACTAAATGAGCACACGATTCGGCACATGAACTTGCGGGGTGGGGTGAGGTAATTGATTCTGGGGTGGGGCAGAGAGTGTCCTTTCTGTACTTAGGCTGATTTTAGTCTCACACTCACACTCACCGTCAGCGCTTATAGCTCGGCGCGTAGTTCGTCGCCGCTGAGGCTCAGCGTGGCTCGTTTCAGTATCGTTCTGACCGCCTTACTGTACAGACTGACGCTGACGACGACCGTTAAGCTCCGCTCGACACTAGAACGCTCACTAAAAGCGACGCGTACGGCCGCGTAGCTGTCGGCGCTGACCACCGTGCGTGCTGATAGCTACGCGTCATCAAAAACGCTTCTAGAAGTTTATATATCACGGCCATCGGCGCCGACGGTGCGCGTGCGGTCGGCGTGAGACTAAAATCAGCCTTATATCTATTATGTGCATGTCAATGTTCTACTCGTATCTATAACGGTTTCTCCTTATTGCTCTATTCTGCACACACTACCTCACTTATTTCTCTAAATACACTTTTGTGGTCTTAACTTGTTTTGAAATATCACTACGAAATATTTTTATTTTAGTACTTTAGTGGTTCTTAAACTTTTTTAGTTTGTGCCACGACACCGTTCTCGTACTTATATTATTGTACGTGAACGTAAGCAATGATACCACAAAGCATATTTTAACGACCTTTGGTCTAATTATAATGTTTACTTTCCTGTGATAGTAGTAACCGACATACAGTAATATACACTAACACCTGCCGTTATCAATAGGATGGAGCTGGCTCTTATCCCGCAAGAACCTCGTGAAAGCGTCGTCGAACTTGCGCGAGCTGTGCGGCAGCTGCGCCGTGCTGTACCCGGGCGGCGTGCCCTGCATCGTGTCCGCGTGCCTCGTGTCCACCGAGCCCGACTCCTGCCTGCGCCTCATGGCCGACCGGTTCACGCCCGACGAGAGGTTCTCGCAGGCCTCCATACAGAGCCATCTACACACGCCGAGGGATGTTTCAGCCACGCATATACTCGTCTTTCCTACATCGGCCACCACACAGGTCAGTATACATTGTACGATATAATGTGCCCGACTCCTGCCTGCGCCACATGGCCGACCGGTTCACGCTCAACGAGATATTCTTAAAGGCCTCCATACAGAGCCATTTACATACGCCGAGGGATGTTTCAGCCACACATATACTCGTCTCTGCCTACCTACATCTACCACCACACAGATCAGTTACCACACGCGGTATTTATGATAGCAATATTATGTGCCCTGCATGTTACCGGTACGAATTGCTACGAATCTTCTTCCTCTAGCACAGTATCTACAATAGTCTATTAACAGGCGTATTAGTATGTAGTAAGGTGTGATCTATGCCGTATAACGGCAGCGCATGCTATTGGTTCGTCAGTTGCAGTTATGTGCAGAAACGTTCCCTCCACTGTCGCTCACTCGACATTCTTTTTCCTTGAACCGAACTATACTACCTCTTATTTATATCAAAAACGCAAACCACTACGAGCTTATTTTTGATTAAATATTAGCTTATGTTTTATATTTATATCCACAGTCAAACCAAATGCCGTTCGAGCAACCTTTAGCGAACGGTGTGGACGGCGACATGATGTTCCTGGACGTGGACATGGGTGACGAAGATATCAGCGAGGACAACATGACGGAGCTGCTGATCGGAGACATGTTCAACAACATGTGGCCGCAAGGCAGCCCGAGGAACTCCCCGCGCCGCCACGACCACGACCACGACGACGACCATGCCGGGTCGCCCGCGCATAATCATCATCACCATCATTACCATCACCAGGATGATCCTAATGCGGTACTTACACATTTTACATCTTAAATTTATAACTTGAGCGGAAAAGATTGTCGTGGGTGCTTCTCATACGATAATCCGACATACGCAAGTGATTGCTTCATTTCTTGCTTTTTTGATTGCTCTGGTTTACTTGTCTAGCAGTCGTCATTAGTAGACACTGTCTGAACGGAAGGAACAGTGAGTTTACCGCATAAATGTCGTCAGCATCGCTATCAGCTTCATTTGACAGAAGAATGTGACACATTGCTACTCTTCTTTGGTAAGTTTTTATGTGCCAAAAAGAAGTAGCAATGTGTCACATACATTTGTCAAATTAAGCACATAGCGATGCCGACGACACTTGCGCGGTTGCGCTTACCCACACCTACGTGCTCGATGTCAAGCTGTCAAACATCGCTCCTAGACGATCAAAATGTGATCGACTAGCTGAAAAATTTACGTGCCCTTTAGGGGGTACAAGAGCTTTATATCTGGTGATGTGTGCGTATGTCGGAGGTCAGTATGATGTATGATGTATGAGGGTACGTGTCGCAGGAGCAAGTGGGCACGGTGCTGCAGCAGCCGCTGGCGCTGGGCTACACGGTGTCGACGGCGCCGGTGGGCGGCATGCCGGCCTGGTGGTGGGCGGGCTGCACGCACCTGCGCGACGCCTGCCCCGCCTTCCTCAAGAACGCGCTGCTGCTGCACGCCGGCAGCCTGCAGACCGACGACATGTACCTCGCCTCGCGCGACCACAACGCGCACCCGCTCGACTCGCAGCTCACCACCGACGTGCTCAGGTATGTACCGTATGCACCGACGACACGATTGTTGTTCGACAAACTTCGATCTACTACAATGTTTGTTTTTTTTTTACCTACAGTCACCTTCACCTATAGTAGCTTCACCACCGTTTACACACCATTATAGTATACGATATTAAACTTTGTGCAGCCAGTTCTAGTCCGCTGCTCTTGTCCTAATATCACGACGTATGTCATTCTTTATTGAACTAGCCTATGTGTTTTAAAACTTAAAATTTTGTATGTGTTAATGAATAAACCGAAAATGGAAAAACCGTCCAACTGAACAACTTTTACTATGAAATTAACTCTGAAATAGTGAAAATCTTCTGTTTAAATACATTTTCATACTTTCACTATTATTTTTATTTTTTTTGGCACGATTTCAGGGTTGATCCCGTAGTAAAAGTTGTTCAGTTTCATAGACCAAAGAAACAGTTTTGCCATTTTGGGTTCATCAATTAACAGGTTGTATATTTGTGTACGATCAGATACGTGCTGGAAGGCTACAACGCCCTGTCGTGGCTGGCGCTGGACGGCGAGTCGCGCGACCGGCGGTCGTGCCTGCCGCTGCACGTGCAGGTGCTCATGCAGCTCTACCACACCGCCGCCGCGCTCGCCTAACCTGCCCACTACTCTACACCTCCGACTAGCGTCACCGAGCGACGTCACCGGGACTAGCGGCTTCTTCGACCGATCGCATATCTAACAACTGGCAGATCTACGATATGGAGTATATCATGCGATGCTCCATCTGACACATGATATCGAATGAGGTCATGTACACCTCGCTAGAATAAACCTGCTGACATGTGAGATAGTTAGCACTTGCGGTCGCTCCGACCGCCTTACCTACTCACGGAGCGACTACATATTTGAGTGCCGTGCGGCACCTGGGCCCTATTTCACCGAGCGGACATTTGTCAGTGACATATGTCTGCTGAATATTCGACAATATTACAATTGCCTTATTTTAATTTATTGACAATTATGTTGTGAAACCGGGGTTGCAAGTCGTCAAATATCGGTAAATTCTTAACACGAGATAGCTTAGAGACAATTATGTTATTTCGTTCATGGTTGACATAAGAAATGGCTTTCGGCAAAAATAGTATTTTATTTATTTATAAGATTTACATGCGCAGTTTAATTCTAAATACTTATTTTTATATGATATTACCGATTTTGCATTTATGGAAAAAATCGTGTTAGTAAAATCAGTGTAGAATATTAAT
This sequence comes from Catoptria pinella, assembly GCA_963556745.1. Classification (NCBI taxonomy): domain Eukaryota; kingdom Metazoa; phylum Arthropoda; class Insecta; order Lepidoptera; family Crambidae; genus Catoptria; species Catoptria pinella. The sequence goes on from OY750762.1 coordinate 1,725,222, forward strand.
AAATAGATTTTTATTGTTTTTAACAATTATTTATTTTTATTTATTTATTTTACAATTGACACACCTATCATGTCAGCTTGGTAAAATAGGGCCATGCTAAACGTTTCGACGCTGTTGCTCAACGAACACGACGACAAATGTCAGGCCGCATCTTCGCCGGCGAGTTGCGCTTATATTGTAGATAAGCCTCTAAGGTACGAAGCTTTTACTGAAATTATTATTTATTTTTCACTATTTATTGTTTGTCGCCGGCGGGTGATGAGATGCATACGAGTCGGTAGCGAACTGAGGAGGCGAAGGACGGTACTTAGGTAAATTATTGTAAATGGAGACGACGGCGTTCTATCCAAACCCCGGCGTCTCGGCTGCTACGGCTGTGGTGACACACAGTATGCGTTCGCGTGAAGTTCTGGTTACTATGAGTTGCCTGCGGAAATTTCTTAAAGATATTTATTTTCAGTTATGTAATTTTATGTAGTCAGTACTTATCTATTGCGAGCGATGACGCATTCAGTTATTATATTTCGACGCAACTTATATGTAGTGTACGGACACCGAGTGACTTATTGTTACCACGCACAAACCTTTCGATATCGAGTGTTGTTAGGAGTCTAGGAAAATTGTATAAGTTAAGCCGGGGATACTAGTTTGTTATGACTTGATGTAACATTCGGAGGTCCAATTTGGCGTTGGATGAGTTCCAATGTATACTATAGTTATGTTATAAATATGAGATTAAATTCTCGATGAGGGCATTTCATAATCATTATTTTGACAATGTTTCCTTTGGAACAAAGGAGCCACACTTCCATTGCAGTCTTTCTCTTCAAATCATACTTCCTGATCTCTCTCCCACAAGAAATTACCATGAACCTCATTTTGTGTAGAATTATTATAATCCATTTGTATACAACCCTTTGCAAACAATACTTTATCCATTGCAAGTTAAGATTATCGCCTAAAATAAAATAGCCATTCTGGACGAACTGACAAAATTATTTACGCATAATTTTAAACATTAGATATTAGTGTTTACAGTAAAGGATAAGATTACTATTTAAATATGTTTTTTCTCCCACTTGCTTGAATGTTCAATATAGAGCCACTTAGTGAATTCGCTTCTAAAATGTTACAATTCGTATTAGGAGTGGCGCTCAGCCGCCGCATGACTTGCACTGGTTGCCATATTTTAGTAAATAGCTTCACTTGTTTTTTCTTCACGTTAGAGAAACGTCGTCGTCGACTGTACCACGTACACGCATCCTAATGCTCACAAGAATACATTGTCACAAGTTATCTGCTGCAGTTGTAATAATACTATTACGTTGTTGTGCTGTATGTGTAATGTAATATATTATTTTTATTTTACGTTATTGTGTTAAACCGGTATGAATTACCAAAGGAGTTAGCTATGTGTAATGTTTTTAGATATTTTAACACCATTATTTCTATAGGACTCGTTCCACAGACCATCTCGTTTCACAGGGTTTCTCATTTCATCTCGGTATTGCTTTATTTTATAATTGTCGACATCACTATTTAATTTATGTATCGAAAAGCATTATTTTTTATAAGCTTTTTTACTTTGGATACAATGGAAATCTATTGTATTGTTTTATAATTTTTGAACTCGATTTGTATATTCGAATCACGTAGTTTATCAAATTAGGGACAAATATATTTAGACGAATTGACCATTTGACTTAGCGATTGGGTTATATACTCATGTACAGTTTTATACGAGGGAACAATAAGCTCAAACACGCAGTGGCGCGAGTGGGCGGGTGCGCGGGCGCCGCGGTGCCCCGCAGTGCAAACTTTTATACTTATCTAAGTTAAGTCCACCACCCACCGTCTGCGCATCCGTGGAACTCGCGTAACGTTCTTTAGCCATTTAGAATACTGTCTTTTTACGATGAAAAATCAACAGCCGATCGAAAACTTATTAATTAACACCAATAGTTAACGTTTAGGTAATAGCTGTAAAGAGAGCCCCCTAGATCATGTTTGAAAGTAGCATTTGTAAACATAATATTAGACATCGTCGTTTTATAAAAATATATATGGAGCCCACAAGAAGCAACATTAGTGTTGATTCGATGAATCTCCGACAGTTTAGTAGTTATATGAATTTTTTATTTTAATATATTATTAAAGCATAAGCGTAGGGAGGTGTACCGTGAGGGATATCTGTGTAAATAAAAATCTAACGCACTATGAATCGCGTGGTTGCGTACTCATTATCACTGTGGTTTTTATCGTTTCGTCTCGCATCTGTAGAGTGCGATTGAGTTCTATCAGACTAAAAATCAGCTTACCGAATTGAACAAACTGTCTAAAATCAATATTGGTTAACGAATTGTATAGTGTCAGTGTTTTGTTGGTTAGTGTCTAATGAAGCCGCGCGGCGGGCCGGGGGCCGGGCGCCGGCCGCATCGGGCGGCGCGCGGCCCGCCGGCGCCGGCGCAGCGACGTACATTATTTGTAACAGCGGCTCGACCGTCACTTAACTGAATTATGCCTAGTTGAATATAAAATGTTTTAAATGTGTTACAGCATTTGAGAATATTTAATGATGTTGTATATAGTTTATATTTTGTTTTGTAAAACGACTTTTTGTACATAGGAACGAAGTAATTATTTGCCCACATTGCCGATGTATAACGGAGCACGTTTTAAAGAAACCACTCGTAATATTTTGTACAGTTGTTAAGTGAGATTGGTAGTTGAATGAGTTATTTTTAGGGTTTCGTTTTTGACCTCTTTTTGTTATTGTGAATTTGTCAATTTTTTTAGGGAATTGGGATTGTACTGTAAATAGACCTCACCATTTTGTCATATATTAGTTATAAGCGGTCAAATCTGATGATTGAAGTGGAAATCAAATTTTCTAAATGGAGCAATCATTAGAAATTCATAAAACAAAATTAGTGTAATACTTGATATTAATATAACTTTATAAATAACTGTGAAAATAGGTAATAATAATTATGAATAAAATATTACATATTTAAAAGAGTTGTTTTATTCTATTTCAAATAAGTGGTTTTGTTGTAACTCTACAATACTTTTGTATAGAAAAACCACGCTTTGCTAGTCAATAGTTCTAGTTTTGTATCAAGATTTGCTAGCTGTAAGCCTATTTAACTTTGTAACAGCAGCGTCGGTCGCTCACTGATGCACTGAGCAAGTAATTACTTCGCTTTACACTGGAGTCGCTCTCTCGCAGCGGGTGGAGTCGAAGCGCAGGCAGCTATGCTTCATTCACCGAATGCACAACTCCACTGACCTGAATTTTTTTTTTGTAGTTAACAGAGGTCAGTGCACAACTCTCATAAACAAAAACGCTGTCATTCACATTGTGACTAACGATCCATGCCCAATTTCAAACCCATCCTTCACCCCTCCTACGCCCGAAGTTGGCAGAAGTATTTCTCATTGGAGAATATTACCCTAATGACTCGCAGAGGATTGCCACATCAAAAATAAGAAGAAGAAGAACTGTCAATGTCAAAAATAAAATTGCTCACTGCTACATGCAACAATAAAAAAATAGTAAAACACGAGAAATAAATAGAAAAAATCGTATGCGTATGAAAAAAAATAAATTAGACAAAAAAGACAGACAGAGCTGCTTTCTCAAAGTGAAAGAAAAGTGTCCTAATTTTCTTAAATCAATGTATTGTTTATGTTTTTAGTATGTGTAACTTTCATTAAAACTAATAGGCGGCTGTTGTAGGTGTGTGCATTTATCATTATGAAGGTAAACGAGAAGAATTTATCTGCTTTCGCTCTGTCCGCGACTCCGGTAGACCGCGACGGATGGCTCGACATGCGAGGCGAGATCGGAAAGAGCTACCAGAAGCGGTGGTTCACTCTCAAAGGGAATCTTTTGTTTTATTTCGACAAAACAGGAGACAAAGAACCGGTTGGAGTTATTATTCTTGAAGGATGCACTATTGGTAAGAAATTTTCGCCTTTCAAGGTATATGTAGCATAATATATGTGCATGATGCACCGCCCGAGCTTACACTTAACAATAATACTTAACCTTTTCACCGCCAACGTCGGCATATGACGTCATAAAAAAAAAGTGTCCCGCACGCCAACGTCGGCATATGACGTCGCCCAAATTAGATGCAAATTTAAGTATTCTACCAATCAGTTTAATTTTTTTTTTTGTCACAACATGAAGTATTCAGCCTTACTAATATATTTTCACCAAAAACACTAGAAATTATTGCATATATATTGCAAAATCTATTTAAAAATAATTGGCCGTAACCAAGCAATACAGTCCGAATGTCCTCGGCGCCAGCGTCGGGAGCTGCCGACAGCGACGTCACAGGTAGTGTTGTGCTAATGTGTTTATTAATTAAATGGCTTTAGACCTTTGCGCCTATTGTTTTATGCAGGTGCAAGAAATTCTAAAGAAGGATTAGAAAGAACAATACGCTGGCACCGAGGCACGGCGTACTTTGATCAATTATTGCGAAAGAAAATAGATAATTTGGCCGAAATATTTTTATGACTGCCCATTGTTTTTAAAACAGCTGCAAGATTTTTTAGGCTGACCATAAAACAACAATGGGTACGTCGCGGCATCTATCAATACACTAAAATACTTTCACTTTTTATAAAATAGGTACCAACAAAACTGTTCTTAATATTACTTACGAAAATATTTAGGAATAAGTCAACAGATTTTCCTTCAATTTAAGTATACGATGCAATGATATTGAATAAAAAATTAAGTAGAATCAAAATAAAATTTCTATCTAATATTGAAAGCGCTATAAAGGCTATCTTTGTAATGTATTTAATTAATCATCACGCAATTACATGTCACGAGGAGAGAAAATAAAGTACCTACAAAAGAATGTTATAATTATTAAAATTATGTCGATGTATTAGAGGAACATTACTATTGTTAAAGCACGCTGCTTATATAAAGTATGGTCCCTGTACGCCAACGACGGCAGCTCACGTCCGCCGAGGCGACGGGAAGCTTAACTAGGGACGTTCCATTTTCAATCACAATTATTTATTGTTTACTTGATATTTTGGTTGAATGTTAATTTAAACACACAGTTATTGCTGTGAATTGTTATGATTTACGGAATCTAATAATTGGATTTAAATAAATGCAAGAAAATTCATAGAATATGGGTAGGAAAAGGTAAAAAAGGGGTTGTCGATTGTAATCACTGGACATCACTATTTTTTGGAACCTGTTTTTATTGTTTTAGTGGCGTGGCGTGGGACAATAGATTTTTTTTTGCTATACTTGGCGGCGAAAAGGTTAAAAACTAAGTTGTGTAGGTACACAAGGTTGCTGGCCAGTACTCCACCAAACTACACAAGTATAGTGTGGCCTTAGAATCAGGGTTGCTCAGAAACCAAACTTATTTTATGAGATTCCGTTGAATTGTTTATAATAAAGTGCATTATTTTTTTAGAATTAACAGAAGAAGAAACATATAGTTTCAAAATAGTGTTTCAATGCGAAGGCGGCCGTACATACTACCTGTGCACCAACTCACAGGCATCGATGGAGGCGTGGATGAAGGCTCTAGCGTGCGCCAGCTACGATTACATGAAGCTGATGGTAGCAGAGCTGCAAAGACAGCTGGATGAAGCACAAGGTCTGTGATTTAGATTTTATATGTAGTTTTCTGTATTTGAAATACTTTCAAAAATTAAGATTCTTTTCTATTTTGATTAAATAATCTTTGTCATTGTTTACTCATAGGAAACAGTTTCAGATTGTTAAAACCATGTCAGCATTTTCGTAATAAATAAGCTCTAATTATATATTCATTTTATTGGATCTCTATTCAACATACTTATACTTTATTATTTACAATTGCAATAAAAATAACACTAGTGATTAATTGTTAAGAGCGTTGATTCCGATTTTATTAAAACTTTACACACATAAAGCAGGATACATAGGTCTAAAAAGGTTTTTAAGAACATTTTTGAAATGTATTATTTATAATTAGATATTTCTATTCCTATGAAAAATTTAAATATGGTCTAATTTAGCTGTAACTCTATATTCAATTAACTTTCTAGACCAATGTATTCTGGTTATGTGTATGAAGTTTCATTAAAATCGGTTCATTCATTTAAAAAAATAAGGATTTGAAAGTTTGTACGAAATGATGTGACAAAACAACACTCTTAAACTGTACTGAATTGAGTTACCTTTTCAGCTGAAGCAGCAGCTGAGGCGGCAGCCTTGGTGATGATCACACCACCAGAGGACGAGCCCAAGGTGCCACCTCGGGGTCAGCGGTACAATCCCTTCAACAGAGGACTTGAAACCGAGATCAAAACTGTACAGGGCAGTCGGCACCGTAAGATATTATTTTACTATAGAACTGTTGTTACAAGGGGTACAAATAGAAAGTTTTGTATAATTAACTATTTGTGTAAAGAAAGCAGCGACTTATTAATTTTAATTCAAACATAATTAAGTATAAATTTGAGTAACCTCGTTGATAAGTTTTATAGCTGACTGTAATTAAAGTTTAATTAGTAGGTGAACATAATGTTAGGAAAAAATCTAGAAAAAAAATTAACTGTCACCAGTAGCTTCTCAAATGGAACTTGCACCCAGAACCTTACGGAATCCAGCCCAATTATTTAACCAATTAAAATTATAACTAACCCTTTATAATACAACTACCTACTAAGCCAAACATTTCAAATTTTAGATAAAGAGAACCTCCGTCCCGAGGTGGTACGCAAGAAGGTGGCGTTCCGCGACATCCACACGTCTTACGGACGCAAGATCCTGGCGGACCGCAACGAGTGGCGCGCCAAGCTCGCCAACCAGCGGCCCCCGGACCAACCCCTCATACAGCTTTAAGGAAACTGTCGAGTAGAGTGGTGAGGAAGATGATTTATAATATTTATTATGACTACAGTATCATAAAGTCCATATTGATGATATCTTGAATTAATTATGGAAAAATAGTTTTTGCTTGCAACTTCGTCATTGTGGAATATTGAGAATATTAGTAGTCCAGGTTTTCACCAAGGTCACACCCAAATTCACCCAATATAGAAATTGGTTCAGTGGTTTATAGTATGTGGTGAAAACGTTATAAACAGACAGTGACTGTCGCATTTGTAGAATTTAATTGATTACCTACAAATACTTTTTTTTTTATTTAAATTTAAAAAACCCAACGACCACCTAAAAGGTAATATGTTCACACATTGAATGAAAATGACTGTTTACATTATATCAAATGTATTTTATATATGCAATTCATTAACAATCGCGTCTGAGGTGCGACGATTTGTAAAAACATGGTAATTAGTTTTTAGCAACAATACAGTCACAGAAAAATAGTGAATTACTGCTTGGCCAGAAAGGGAAAAAATTTAAGAAAATGGATTTATTTTTCCTGTACAAAATATAGTCAGTGTTGCCAAGTTATTCGTGATTTCGACGTGTTTGCATAGAAAATGGCGCCCTCATTTTTGGTCAACTCTTTATGGTCAAGCTGTATGTAGATAATAGAAGCATTGCATTGCATTTGTTTTAATTGATTTAAAAATATTCTATTGAGTAATCTATATTGTTTACTGATTGCGTAGTGATTGTTTTATTTATTTTGTTAGTATGAAATGAACAAATAGTGTACTTATACAAAAATGTTTTAATCTTTATGAAACGATTCGGTCGACTTGCCTTAAGTAATGGTGTTTACGCTTAAATAGTATTAAATAAAATAAATAATAATGAAATAAAAAGCGTTTGATTCTACGATCAAACATTGAAGTTAATGTTAACTATGTTTTGATAGATGTATGTGATACATTGCTACTTTTCTTTGGTAAGTTTTATGTGTGCCAAAACGAAGTAGCAATGTATCATAAACATCCGTCAAAACACAGTTTAACATTAACTTCAATGTTTTTAGCCAATAGAGCCCCTGATAATCAGTAATACAAAAAGTCGAATGTGCGAGCGAGATAGTATTAAATAAAACAAAAATTATTGTATTAAGTAGTTTATTTTAAAATCTTTGTTACATAAACCAACACAACGTCAACTAATACAAGGGGAGAGCCGTAACATAAGTTGATACATTAGCAGCGCCGTTACAGTTGCCCGCGGGCGGTGTCGGCGGCCATTTTGGTATTCATCTTAATCAACAACTAGATTACATTGAGCAACACGATGCGTCCGCGGCGTAACGCGAGTGACACACTATACACAACAAAGTGAAAATACGAAAAACACGTGAACGGAAGACAGATTTCAAATGCCCAGATCGAAAAATGGTAACGAGTTAACACACAATGACACAGGTTAGGTACCAGTAACAATCTGAAAACGTCAAACTTTAACTGTCTAAAATAATGGGTTAATGTTTAAAACAATATAATATGCCTCTATAAATATAAAAAATGCGCTGCACGTGCGTTATGTGACATACGCGTTCTGCACGTTAGCCTCTAATACTCTTTTTTTTAAAAACTACAAATATATTTTTGTAAAACTTATTGGTGCAGAAAACGTATGTAGCATGATTCGTTCCACGCGTAATATATAAATCATGTGGAACATTTCATAAAGTTCTATTAAAAGTCGTTTACGATATAATATATCGTATATATCTTCCATGTCCGCATATAAAGTCTATGTTACGTATAAATCTACAAAAATAATGAACAGGCGCGCGAGTGCGAGGAGACGCCGCGGTATTCCTGCGGCCGCCAGCGCCTGTCGTGACCATCAACTAATATTTAATAATAATAGTTGGTCATTCTGAATACGTTTCAAAACCATGGTACAGTCAAGATATATTTTTAAAATATATTTCACTCGTACATTTAGTGATGTCTCAAACATCGGCGCAGGGCGAATACCGCCGCGTGTCCGACACGCCCGTAGAGCGTGAACGTCATAAATACGAAAATATTTGGTAACGATTCCTTAAAGATTAAAATGAAATACGGTACACTAGAAAATGGTCACGAAAGGTGAAAGAACCGTTTAGTATTTACATGAAAGTATTAAAATTTTTACAAGTAGGCGTAACATCACTAACCAACTTACTACAGCTAACTTAGGAAATTAGTGAAGGACTTAAATAAAAGAAAGAACAGGCTTTTAAATAGAAAGAAAGTAATGTACAAACTATAGTTAATTAAAATTACACAGTAAAACAATAAGTAACGTTATATACAATTTATGTGGTGGGTGGGAAAACAATCTGGCCACTTCTCATAGGGAAATAATCTTGTTTTTGGTCTTAAGAATGCAACTTATGACTATTAAATAATAAAGGAGTCAGTACTTCGATAACAATAATTTGAGTAACAATTTATGATCGTAAATGACCTCTCTGGGAACCTCCTACAGCGCGGTCCCCACCGAAGTTAGTATACATTTTGTGACATGTTCCTATATATATCAACATTTACTTAGTTACAATATATTTTGGGATACAAAAAGTCATAATAATAATATAATACGGCAAATGTCAAATCAGCAACGGTCGGGACCGTTTCCTAATTTCACATCTGCTCCAACTTACCACTAGATAATAAAACATGGTCATATTAATTCATCTACATGCTGTCATGTATAATTTTATATGGACGTATACAATATTGTCATGTTAATACGATCTAATAAATAATATGATTATTTGTAATAAACATGTGACGGAGACGTTAGTCGTGGATGCGAAGCAAAGTGGCCAGGTGCGTGGTGGGCGGGGCCGTGCAGTGGGCGGGGCGCGGTGGGCGGGGCCATGCAGTGAGCGGGGCGCGGTGGGGGGCGGGGTGTTATATCTCGAAGCGCTTCTTCCGCTCGGCGACCATCCCCACCAGCGGCGTCACCGTCGAGCCACCGCTCACAGAGCAGCGCTGTCTCGTTTTTAGTTCTGAAACGAATTTTTTACATTGTTTTAACCCCGTTAGTGCTCTCTGTTTTTGACGACCTTCGTGGTCGAGTGGCATTGTGCACCGATCTTCAAGGTGTCGCTATCTCTGAGGTCCCGGGTTTCGATCCCCGGTTGGGTCAATTTAGAAAACCATTTCCATAACACAAGTGATTTAGCTACTTACTTTGGAATCGGAGCAATGTATGTGATGTTGTCAAATATTTATTTATTTATTAAGACGACTCATGTTGATTGTATGCTCTAACTTCCGATTTTTGTTGTCAATTTTGTTAGTTTCTGTTCTACTACAGCTAAGGGGTAAAGAAATTATGCCATAGTAGTAATGTCACTGCGGCGGCGGTCATAAGTTGTTGATAAAAGCTTGCAAGACACGTACCTGGACGGGTGAGAGCTGCATATTTCGTGTGCTCTCTGTCTTGGCGAACTGTATCTTGGCGGGTCGCGCCGCCCGCGCCGTCTCCAGCAGTGGACTCGCCCTCGACGATTTCGTCTGTGCGTTATTATTGCATTATTAGTATATTGTGCTCTTGGAAATTCTTTACTTAGTGGGATAAAACTATATTATTAAATCGGTCAGAAAAAAAATAGATACGGCTCATCAAGACATCCATTCTTTATAAAATTCAAAAGTTTTGGTTATTAGAAATAAAATACTTTTTACGGATTACAGCACGTATATTATTAATTCAGGTGTTGTTTAAGATTAAATAGCGCTTAGCGCGCCCTCAAGCGGCGCGGCCTCGCAAAGTTGGCCTCTGGCTATGGCAATACAGTCTGTGCGAGGTTGTCGGGAATTACCTCAATCTGTCAAGTGGTGCACGTTTTTTGATAATGGCGGTGCGCGCAGGGCGCGTGACCCTTTGGTTTAGTGTTTGATGGTGAAAATTGTTGTAATTACTGTGTGTGGATACGTATTACAGTTGGGGTTGATGGATCAACCCGAGTATTGGTAGCAGAGCTGCTACATGCCGAAACAAAACCGGGAACCGGAATTGTGCCTGTATGTACTTAGTTAATAAACAGGTGTTGTTTTAGAATTATTAGTTTGGATTTATTGGTTTTTTAAATTCCCGACGTTTTGACACCTTTCCAGGGGCCGTAGTCCTAATATACGCGCTGTAATTCGTAAAAAGTGATTTATTTCTAATGAACTGTATACGCGGAAGTCTTAGAAGTGGATAATATTGGTTATTTTAAGACATCCATTTTTTAATAAAACTCTTCAACTTTGATTCTTCAGTTTTGATTATTCTTAAATAAAACCAAAAAATACAAATGAAAGATAACTACTTTTCTTTTTTTTCCGTTTTTATTCTCAGAACGAAAATGGATAACCTGATTTGCTGTATGCAACTTATTTAAACAAACTGTATCTTAAACAAACAAAAAAAAACAGTTGAAATGCAGGTAATTTTGTGAAATTGATTTAATAATTATTGGTTTTCGTGCCAAAGTTCAAAACCACACCAAAATCATAAAACCCATGAGTGCAAAGCAAAATTGCTCATACAAATAACATAAACATTAAAATGTGATGAAGTAATGTAAAAATATTAATCTTTAAATTTAAAATAAATATGTGAGTGTCCAAAATAAAACGTATAAACATAATTAGGTACACCATAAGCGAGTACAAACATTATTTTTTATTAATATAACAAGTTAAAAATTGTAAATAAAATAGAACTACACAAATTACATACATCATAAATACATGTCCTCTAGTATAACAAATCGTGTGGGTACGTGGTTACCTGTGTGTCGGTTGTGGCGCGTCCAGGCGGCCGCCAGGTGGCGCAGGTGTGCCCACAGCGGCGCCTCCGCCCTCCCATGCTGTTAGTGCACCCAATGTACCGTCACGCCGTTGCAATATACAGTGGGACTACTACGCGCACACACCGAGCTAAATGAGAGGGTATCCGGCTCGAAGGACCATGTCCGAAAGCACTGTTATTCACCGGGCATTTTCACTAAGTTATTTTGATGACAAATTATTAAAAGGATCTTTTTCAAATTTTATTGTCATTAAAATGGTTAATGGTAAAAGATATTAAAAATGCCAATAGCTAAAAGTACCAATTCCAATACGCACAAAATTATCATCATTTCATAATTGGCAATGGTGATTTACCTGGAAACTCCCTCTTTTAACTTAGTTTGTGCGTAATTTGAAAAACATCTAACAGTCATAATTTATTTACAAAAGAGTTCAATTACTATTGACAAGATTTCGATTTCAAATCGATTTTTTTATTGCAAGTATTTTTTCTTAAGAACAAATTTCACTGATGATAGAATGGTGGTGTTACGTGCGGTGACGTCATGCAGGCGTGGGCTCGAATGGTGAGATGACTTTAAGCGGTCAGAAACTAAGCTGTCAAGCGTGTACGGTGGGGGGAGGGTGATCGCTAGTCATCATTGAAGGTCACTTACCGGCGCAGTTTCTTCTATGAGTTGTCCTAGGGAAGATGCCTCGCTGTTCTTAATTTCATTCGCCTCCGATATTATGTGCGCACGGAGTTGCTTATTTCTGAAAGCGAGTATTACGATATTTTAGCAAATTAAACAAGAGGAAGTTAATCAGGCTAGACCGGTAGGCGTATTATGAGTTTAGGCTTACTAGAAAGCGACTGTAGTTGACATTTGTATGAAGACTTTTAGTTTAGTGCAGTTACCGCCAGAGGCGCTGTGCCAAATTGTATACAAAATTGTTTACTTCAGTCGCTACCTATCGAGTATAGTAAACGTAACTGTGCAAACTCATAATACAGGTATACTAACTCATAATACCTTATTACATAGAACATAAGGTTTTAGTTATTTTGCCCACTTTTTGTTTTTAATGTTGAATAAAGCAGCCCGTGTCGTTTGTGTAGGCACTGTTTTATTCGAAAACTTTCTGTGTCTAAGAGCCTTCTTAGTGATGTTTTACATTTCCATGGTTTTTGACGTTTTTAGAATAAACTATATCGGGATTTACACCATGTACCTGTTTATTTTTGAGACTTCATATATCGGCCAATTCATATATCGTTACTTCATTCGGACACAAATCACTGAATCGAGTTGCATAACCCTCAGATTATCTCAACAGAACGCCACTACATACCAAGAATGGTCAGAGAAGCGATTGAAATTACCAAATACAAAAATTTCAATCGTGAAGATGGGTTTAAATTGTCGAGTGTTTGGAACCCCGTAATGTAGATGCATATGTAACATGAAATGTAAAAGCGCCGTTATTCAATAGACATTAGACGTCATTAAAACACCGTGACTGATTCCTTTTTTAAGAAATTGGGCTTTTTTAGAATAAATAAAATAAAATCGACTGGCGGCGCTAGTTGGCTCATGTCAGCCCCTTAAGCGAGAAACCGTATGTTTCCACACACGTGACCATGCTCGACGCGGCGAGCGCTTGAGTGAACTAACGTGCGAGCACGGGCACACACGGGCCGGCGCGCGGCAGCCCCCTGCATTGGCCCGACCGGTCGGGCCCGCCGCGTACTTATAGCTTCATACCTAAAGTGTCTCTGGCCTGGGTACTTCGTTTTAGCCCAAATAAAAACATACCAAAGAAAAGTAGCAATGTATCACCTATATATGTCAAAACACAGTTAACATGAACTTCAATGTTTTTAACCGATACCGCCGCTGGTTTGAGTTTGAAGGGACGTAAAGCTATAGGGCTGTCACCTGGCGTCGAGCTGCATGATGTGGTTGCGCGCGTGCTGCAGCTGCTGCGTGGCGGCCGCCAGCCGCTCCTCCAGCGCCGCCGACTCCACGCACTTCACCGAGTACTTCTCCGACAGCGACAGGATCTCGCGCTTTATCTCCTCCATTTCTTGTCTGTGCCAAAGGGAAGTAAAATACATAGAGACTCATTTCCGGTGTTATGTTTAACCCTAAACTTTTACCTGAGGTACTAGACGCCACATTTTTATTGATAATTAACTAAAAGGTTAAGTATGTATAGGATTAAAATAAGGTTTTCACTTCACATAGATTAGTAACATTGTAACGAAATGTGAAATACATTCATTAATAGTTGGTGTAGTTCGTTATCGCTTTTACAAATGTGTCTTTGGATTCAGTGACATAACATAATAATGTAGGTATGTATGACTCACTGGTGGCGGGAGCTGAGCTGCGAGAGGTCGTGCGAGGCGCCGCGGCTAAGGAACTCTGCCTTGAACTTGTCCACCTCGCGGCGCACCTCGCTCTCGTGCGCCTTGCGCATGGCGTCTAATGCGGCGAGCGTCGCACGAGTCTCCTCCGCTAGAGCTTGCTCTTTATCCAGTCTACGAAATGAGAACATAGCTTAAAAATAAAGATTTTTAAAAATTCTGTATTTATTCGAAATTGGGGGGCTTGTGTTCACGTGTGTTGACAAAAACAAAAGTCTGGAGACGTAGTGGAATGTCTGACAGTATGTGTATATGTACCTGACCCTTATAGTACAGTATGTGTTTATGTACCTGACCCTTATAGTATAGTATGTGTATATGTACCTGACTTGTAGTATAGTATGTGTATTTGTACCTGACCCTTGTAGTATAGTATGTGTATATGTACCTGACCCTTGTAGTGTAGTATGTGTATATGTACCTGACTCTTGTAGTGCGGTATGTGTATATGTACCTGACCCTTATAGTATAGTATGTGTATATGTACCTGACTCTTGTAGTATAGTATGTGTATGTGTACCTGACCCTTGTAGTGTAGTATGTGTATATGTAGCTGACCCTTGTAGTATAGTATGTGTATATGTACCTGACCCTTGTAGTGCAGTATGTGTATATGTACCTGACCCTTGTAGTATAGTATGTGTATATGTACCTGACCCTTGTAGTATAGTATGTGTATGTGTACCTGACCCTTGTAGTGTAGTATGTGTATATGTACCTGACCCTTGTAGTATAGTATGTGTATATGTACCTGAGCTGGTCGCGCTCGGCGCGGTGCTTCTCCTCCATCTCGCGCACGATGCGGCGGTGCGAGCTCTCCATGGCGAGCAGTCCCTTCTCGCAGAGCGCGCGCAGCTGCTCGATCTCCTGCTGGTAGCGCGCGCGCACCCCGTCGCCGTGCGTGTCTGCCGCCACCGCGCTCTGTAATGGGTGTGTGCCATTATATCATCCAAACGAGTGTAATAATGTTGTACTCAATTTCATAATGCAACTCCATCGAAATTATGGTAACTTTGACCCTGGTTGTTTTAATGTTGACAATTTCGGAACATTTTATAGAGGAATCATAGCCTGGGTGTAGAAGTCTTGTATGCAACTGTCCATAATTAGGTATTATACAACAGTAGATAACACTACAAGTGAAAAAAAAGGAAATTTAATTCAAGGAATACAAGGACCGAGATTAAATTAAAGTACTTTTCGAGATATTGCTGTTTTAAGTTTTAAAGCTGTCGTCTGAAATGAATATTTCTTTCCGCTTGGCACCGCCCCGCTGCACTCCGCTCCGCATAGAGCGTTTCTGCACGGTGAAACGAATTGACCAATCGCGAAGCACCACTTTACTTCAGTGGAAATTCACCCTTAACATAAGTTTTTTTTAATTGTATGGATATAGCTCTATGGAAAAGCTCCATTTAGCCAGCCAGTAGTTACTTTTAGCCCGTTATCGATGAATCAAACGCACTTCGAGTGACGATGGTAAAAAATATTATTTTACGCATTGTGAACTACAATAGTGGAAGAGCCGTATTCGGTTAGTTTAAGTGAAAATTGTAATTGGATAATACGGTCACCACATTTGGTCACCGATCGATATAAACATGTCATAAAATGTGAGGAGTGTATTATAGCAAATATAGGTGTGTATATTGTTTACCTGGTAGGCGGCGCGCAGGTTGTCCAGTTGCGCGGCGTACTCAGAGTCGAGCGCGGCGAGGCGCCGCTGTAACGTGCGCGCGCGTTCCCTCAGCGCGGCGCGCTCGCGCTCGTGCTGCGCCTGCAGTTGCGCGCGCGCACGCCGCGCCGCCGCCAGCGCGCCCGCCTGCTGCGCCAGCGCGCACTCGCCGCGCGCTCGCTCCGCTTGCAGCCTGTTCAATGAAACGCGTATTAACACTATATTATTACATTTTAGCTTTCTTTACGTTTTTTTGCAATAATTTTATTTAATCATCGTAATAAAATGTTTTCTACAAACTTATTAGATGTTTATTGAACTACGAGTATCAAAAATATTTATTTTAGCATAAAAGAAATATTTTCGTTTGCTCTTTTATATTTATATACAAGACCAAATCCACAAAATCTATGGGTAATATCAGAATATGATAATGACACAGAGTTATCAGTCACCTGTCCAACGCGTCTTGGAGCTGCTTGCAGTGCTGGCAGGGCACCAGCGCTTGCAGAGCTTCCACGCGCCGCCGCAACGCCTCCACGCGGTCGAGCACCGAGCGACCCTCCCCCGGCCCCTCCCCGGCCGCCCCCCCCTCGGGCGCGCCCCCCTCGCCCGCCAGGTGCCGCGCTACCGCCGCCACCGCCGCCTCCACCCGCTCGAGGCTCTCGCCGATCTTCATCGAGTCTTCACTGTTGCCCGAACAGTCACTGGAGAAGAGCGCTCGGCACTCGTTCGAGAACCGCTGGAACAGGTACACGAACTCCGCTTCCTCGGCGGGGTCCGCCTCCAGCGAGGAGATGGTGTCCTCGGTGGCGCGGTGCGCGTCGTCGCGCGGCGCCGCGGCGCGGTACGTGCCCTCCAGCACGGCCACGCGCGCGTCTATCAGCGCTCGCAGCGCCACGACTTCCGCTAGGTCGTTCACCGCGCCCGGCGCCGGTGAGCCCTCGCGCCGCGCCGCGCCGGCGCCCACGCCCGCCGCCAGCTCGCGCGCCACGTCCTCCATCTCGGCGCGCAGGCGGTCGTGCGCGGCGCTCCACCAGAGCTCGAGGTCGGCGCGGTCCTGCGCGGCCAGCGTCAGGTGGTCGCGGCGCGCGTCGTCGAGCCTCCTCTCGCAGGCGGCGGCGGCCCGCGCCAGCGCGCGCGACACTTCCGCCTTCACCAGCTCGGCGCCTAGAACCTCGCGCGCCGCCGCCCACGTCTCGCCGCACCGCCTCGCCGCCTCCGCTTCGGCGGCGGCCTCGGCCACGCCGGCCCCGATCGCCGCTCGGAGCTCCCCGAGCCTCTCGTTCTTGTATCGGTCGACCGCCTCGGAGACTTCGCGCCGGGCCGCCTTCAGCGCTTCGAGGTCCGCCCCGTGTATCGCGAGATCTACGCTTCTCGGTCGCGGCTCGCGGGAATCATTCGCGAGGTCGATGCGGCGCGATAGAATCCTCGCGAGGTAGTCGAGCGAACTGCGAGGCGCGGTGGACGTGCGAGCGCTCTCGCCGTTCGTTCGTCGACGTAAGTCATCGATGAGTCGGCCGGTTTCCGCGATCTCGGCGCGCACGAGCCTCGCGAAGAACGCTCCCCCGTCGGCGGCGTCGAGCGCCTCCTGGATCTTGCCGACGAGCACGGCCTCGTACGCGAGCTTCTCCGCGAGCAGTTCGAGGCTGCGCCGCTGTGTCAGCTCGCCCGCCTCGTACAAAGCCGCCTTTCTTCTGGATATTTCGAGTAACTTCGTTCGCAGGCGTTCTTCGAGCTGTGTGACCGCTCGTGCGATTCCGTCGTCGATGTCTTGTTCGGTCGGATCAGTCTTATCGCAATCGACGACGCAGCGATCGAAGCATTCCTGGAGTCTCTTGCTGACTTCGGTGAGACACTTCTCCATCGATCTGATGCTGTATTTCTTCTCGAGACTAGGGGACGGAGATCTTCTCGATTTGGCGGCGCGCATCGCGCTCATTTGACACAGACATTCGTTGACTTTGTTTCTCGAGTGAATGACGACACTCTCGAGGCTCTGTAATCTATCTAGGAGATGCCTTTGTGATTGTGTACCAACAGTAGAACTCTCCGAGATTTCGTTAAGGATAGGACTATCGGTGGACCTCGTCGCTTGACTGAGAGACTCGCAGGAGTTGGTGAGATCGCGTCGGTTCTCCAGGGCAGAAGCGACCTTCGTCTCCAAGGAACTGAGCCGAACGAGCATCTTCATCGGCTCCGAACTCGTGGCGCTGTCTAGCGACTTCCTTCGGAGTCGCGCGGCTAACCTTTTCATGCGCTTTTCTTCAGACAGGCTGTCTGCCTTGGATACTTTTTCTTTGGCTGGGGAAGCGCTTTTGGACGGAGAATTAATAGTAGGAACTGTTTCCCCCGTTTCTAATAAAGTAATTTTATTTTCTAATTCTGTTAATTTTTCTTCGACTTCTTTTCCCAAAGTTAAGGCTTCTCTCCCTTTTAAAGATAAACTGCGTCTCTTTTCTCTCGACTCTGTCTTTTGTATTTTGTGTTTTAATGTTCTCACTTGCTTGTCAGACGCGGTCAACTTTTGGGTTAAGTCTAAGATGCGAGCAGCCATAAGATCTATTTCAGACCTACTACACTGTTCCCTCAGCTTCATTTCATTTCTTAGCTTCATGTTAGTTATCTCGAGCTCGTCGTACATGTTATGTGACTCACGAAGTTCTTTTTTCATAGCTTTAATTTCTTGTATAGCTCTTGAAAACCTATCTCTTAACTCTACATATTCTTCTATCAGTCTGCTCTTTTCTAACGAATCTAAATTTAAATCTCGGTTTATGTTGGCGAGGTCGCTCAATGAGCCGATACTTTTCCGTTTTTCCCTGGTCGGCGACTCGGCAGTTACTCTACTCTCTAGGTCTTTAATTCTAGAATATAAGTTTTCATTTTCTTTCACGCTTTTGAGTAGCTTTTCGTTTAACTCGTTAAGTTCCCTTTGGAGTTGTTTAATGGTGTCCTGAGCGGATGTTAGCTGTCTCGTCAATAGCTCACAATGTTCAGTAGATTCTTTAAGGAAGTTCTGAGTTTCGGTCAATTTATTTTCCCACATGGTTTTATCTTGACTGTACAGCTGTTTTATTGTGTTCAAGCTTTCTGCTTCTTTTGTTCTCACTATAAGTTCTTCTTCTTTTTTCTGTAGGGTAGTTACTAACTCCTCCATTTTTTGCTCCCTTAAAGCTGCCTCTGATTTGAGTTTTCGTAGTCTGGCCAGTTCGGATTCTGCCGAGTTTACGTCGCTTAGCGCTAGCTTCAGCTGTTTGCGCAGGCCTTCAATTTCTATCGATTGTTTGTCGATAGTCGACACGTAGCTACGCTTACGTGCTTCAGAGGGTTTTTCGTTATCGTCAATTTCGTTAATTTCTTTTTCTTTGGCGTCAATTTCATCTTTTTCTTCTTTAGGGCTTTCGATTTTCGCTTGTATCTGGTGACAGCTTCGGGCACGCACCTTGTCTTTGACTTTGGAAATTGGAGTTCGGTTGAGAATCGGAGATGGCGGAGGCTGAGGAGCCACGTCTCCCCAGTCTGCGCTGTCTCTCCTTCCTCCTTCTGATGCTGTTCGGTACTCTTCGTCCGAAGAGAAAGGTGCTGATCTTGTAGTGTTGGGCGTTACTGGCGTGACTGGGGATGTCGATGACTCTGATGTTTGGTCCACCGCGTCTTCTCGAAGTATCAGGGTGAGCGGCCCTGAATCGGGAAGACCAGCCGTTCTCTGAATAGCCGATACCCAGTTTGCTCTGATGCCCGCTGTGACCGCTGATAGAACAATATGTTTGCCGTCCCAAGTCTGAAACAATCGTGACGTTACATTAAAATCTGTTGTAATGTTTACACGTCTAATTTTGCAAAAAGTTTTTGCTAAGCTACCTTTGTTTCGAAAGCATATCCATTAGAAGAAGCAGAGGTCGGTAGCTCGACGACTCTAGCGACGCCGCTCAGGTCGATAACGCCGTCCATGAGCCCTCTGTGTTCGGCGTGAGGGTCTCTGAAGTACAGCAGCGCGGCGCCCCGCAGCACGAACCAGTGCCGCGACCACCCCGTGGGCCCCCGCCGCTGCAGCCAACCAGCACGCGCGTGTAGCAATCTCTCCGCTGGTAGCTCAACTCTGCCCCCTTCACCACCCTCTGCCACTTCTGTCTCGGTGGGTTCGCTGCCTTCGCTGGATGAGCTGGAACTGCCCTCTTCTGGTGGTATACCGCCGTCTGGCGTTCCACGAACCTGTGAGATGCATAAATTTATTTTAAACATTTTCGAAGGTTAAAATTTTAAAGACCTTTTACTTTGACACTGATTTGGGAGTGAAACATTAACTTCTGCAAGCAGCTCGAATCGAAAAGGTCGACAACCTAGCGAGTGCGGCTGATGAAGATTTCTAGTTTTATTAGGTACGTAGGTATTATGTTTATGAATGTTAAGGTAGCTTGGCGTGTGGTGTACTGACCGGTAGTCTATCGGGCGGTGGAAGGCGGGTGGGGCGCTCGAGCGTGGGCGGCAGGGCGCGGCGCGAGCGCGGGCGGGTCAGCGACGCCGCGATGTCGCGCAGCTGCTCGTCGTACTGCTGGTGCTGATGTCGCAGTAACGGAGAGCGCACGCTCACACCACCTGCAAATAGTCATGTAATTCAGTGTCAGTGAATAAGGTGCGATGTACGAATCGTACACAGAGCTGGCATCGGGTTTTCATCAAATTAATCCATCGTTCCAGCTTTATGTTCTTTGGAGTGTCATTATTATACACACACTTATAGGTTTATTTCGATTCTACTCAACTAAAGTCACTGCTTTTCATTAACTCGTAGAATATACTACACTCTGATGAAATATTAATTAGAACTAGTGCTTAGTGAAGTGTAGAGCCTAGTCTAGTTAAGTGATAAGCCTAATTAAGTGTGAATATCTAGTCTAGTGTATCTAACAGTATACCTTCGTCGTCGGCAGGGGCGGCGGGCGCTTCGGGCCAGGTGTCCCGGCGGCGCGAGCGCGCCTTCTCCTCCCCGTTGATCTTGTCGCGGGTGGGCGGCGACGCCGACGACACCGGCTGGTCGGTGTACACTGGTGAGCAATGATTACTTAAATTAATATTCTTGACAAATCACACCAAGTCATCTTCATGAACTGTATTGTTAGGAACTTCGTTCCAAGTCTTACTTTATATAAATCAGGTTCAAAATAAACCAATTCTTACTATTTACAGACGCCTTATTTATTTTCAGAGCATACTTCGCGTGATACAACATGAGTCTGGTTTGAAGAATGGACTCCACAGTTTTAAATAATGACAGGTACATTTATATTGTTTGATGGCCGGACCGCCGTGCCGGGCCGCCGGGCCGCCGGGCTGGGCTCGCAGGCCGGTATATAACTAATTGACAAAGGGCACCGGTTCGTAACAGGGTTCGTAACTGAGTTAACCTTGGGACACGCAACGCTCTCGTTAAGACATCTCCAATTATCCAATCACCGGGAAAGGTCACAGCCGACTCAAAATAACTAATAATGTCTTCGAATTATATGTCTATTCTGCGAGTTGCCTCAGCTTATTAAATGATTTCAGAATCGTCATGATTACAGATATAATTCAACAAAACTAAACTATACTTACTCATTGTGATCATTATAGTAGGTATGGTTTTTGCCACCATATGATATTATATAATATAAACAGTGCCATTTTATAATAGTAAAACAAAGCCATTTTTTTAATTTAGCCTTGTAAATACAGATTTTTTATTCTACAATGATACACGGTATTTTAAATGCCAGATTGAACATGTGCACAACACAATAACTTAGATTCGGTGCGCAAGCGCATGCGGCATGGTGCAGTTTGTGTCGAAGTGTCACATATGTCACCGGTAGAGATTAACACGCAAAAAAATCGCGCGGACGATAAATATGAATGAAGCGGTTCGGAGTGCGCGTAAATCATTGACACCCACTGCGCGGGCGCAACGCATTGTGGTGTTTATGAAGCAGGGTTGGTGACTACGTGTAGAAGTTACTGGGTTATTTTCTTTTTAGAAGTGTAATTTTTACTAAACAGGTATAGCAGGTGTACGAAAACTTATTTATTTTATTTTTTATTTATAAGGCAAATGCAATTTGAGCATGACATATATATAACCACCCACTTTTCTAGTTAGTTACTCATTCTTGTAGTTGATTAATGCGTATTAGGTAAGTACATCCACACATCTGTTATTATTATTGTCAATATCTTAATTTCGTTCGGAATTTTTATGTCATACTTACATAATTTATTATTCTTCTATTTAATATTAGAATTATAAATTTATATTCCGAATTGGCAACCCTTGCTAACTGTCTTCTCTTCTCTCCGTGGGGCCCTCACGACCTGCCCTAGTGCTAAAGTTAATGTATTAGAAACACTCTGTCATGTGGTTAAACCTTTTTTCTAGGAGTAATGATCTACGGGTTTTGGAGCCTATCTATAGGATTTCTTATTGTAGATATAATAAATTGTCTACATTGTACACAAGGCCCACGAAAAGAGAAGAAAAAATCAGTAAACAGGGAAAATGGAAAACATTGTACTTTTTCTTGTACGGGTCTCTTTAGAACACATAAAGAAAACAAAGAAACGATACAATTATAATGTCGTGAAACATATCAATAAATTCTATTCGAAAATCAGCAAAATTGGAAACGAAAATCGCATTACATTTTTTCTGTGACTAATTTAATCATAGAGGAAAAAACGTGGTAAAAATAGGCACCTTCAGCGCATCAAAAGAAAATCATTAAAGAGAAAGGCATTTTAAATTAGTGAATCCCGACATTAGTCATGTCGAAATGACTCTCTTGATTTCTGAACCATAAACGTCAACGGTAATCTATTCAGTGTCGTGTATGTATGATAGCACCAAAAAACCAGGGATAAAAACCATTATTAGGAGGCATCGACCTCTGCATCTCGCATGGCATGGGCCATGGTGCGCAGGCGGCGGACGTCACGACTCGTCAGCGCTTTTTTGCTGACATTACGAGAGCTGCGCGAGAGTGGCGAGCAAGCTAGATTAGTAGCTGGCTCGAACCATGCGTGCAAAGTTACCAACTTGTACTTATTTATTTGGAAGCATAGTTATACTACCAGTAGTAAATAATACGTTTGTTGCAAGGAATAAATATACTTTTTCAATACAGTGGCTCGAAAATGTGTGCTTGCGATGACAGTACAGCGTGCGGTAAGTTGAATTTACCGCATGCCCTGGTTTTTATATTATATGTATAAAATTACGGGAATAAATAAAAAGGAGCAATTGTTTTAATTGACAATAAATGTTAATTACTGTAATAAATTACAAAAGATTTGAAGTGATTTTGACCATTTTGTTTTTTTTTAATCTAAGTAGTATAAGGCTGAATGATTTGAAGGTCTTCGCCTTTCTTTATACTGAAAACAAACTTTTTGCATGCGTGCTTACAAAAAGGCGCCATTTTCGTAAAATTTTGTGGTTTGTTTATTACGCTGTAAAATATATTTTTTTTAGTAGGTAGTACCAATAATGTTTTCTCGAAAATGTATTGAAAAATTTAGTATGGTACACGGTTGTTAAGGTTTTTTAAACAAGTGACGATTATAAGCGCTCGCCATAAAAACCTCCTTATCAATTATTCTAGTTACAAACCTTGTATCATAAACTACTATTACGAACTTCCAAAAAGATGCGGTAATAATAACAAAATAATTTAAATCAAATTAATTGAAAGAGCAGCATTTATACTGCACTTTGCAAACCAAACATATTGATAGGTGAATCACTACTTTTATTTTTTAAATTTCGCAATCGCATCGCACCTTCCACTCGAGGTCTATGACCCGAGACGGACGCCACAAACAATTGAAACTATTCAGAAGCGCCATCGCGGTGGTAGCGCGGACTTTTCGGTTGGATATTACGTCTTCGTTGTCAATAGTGCGTCTGTAATTACTTTGCAAATCGCTAGTGCCTTTCTTATGGTCACTTTCGCCGTATTTCGTCATACTTTCGAGCTTCATAACGACATGTTATGTTGACGTTTTCGAATGAGAATAAACTATTAAATCGTAATGTTTCAAGTTAATGTTACGCCGCAATAACTCGATTGTTTTGCTAACAATCGTATTGGTGGTGTTATTCACAGATGTACGAAATCTTCGATGATGGCTGTATCCAAAAAAATATTTAGTAATGGAAGTAGAGTCAGAAAAAACATTCTACACAAATGGCTCTGTACTTTGTACCACGACCAGCGTTTGTGGCATTTATCATCATGGCTGAAATATGATTTTCCCCATATCTTCGCCATTTAAAAAAAATCGAAAACCTGAATGGACAGCCGGATATACGAAAGCATTTTTGCCCAAGTTGAAACGGACACGCTATTGGTTTGGAGGTGCAATTGTGGAAAGGAATCATATTCATTTGACAGTTCAAAACGTACGTTTTCATTTGTCACACGGAATAATTCTAGCCGTTTGACAAATTAAACTGTACCGGCTCGCGTACACCAAAACCGATTTTGTCGGCCGATGGCGGACAAAACTACCCGGACGAGTAACTCGGACGTCTTGTGCTTACATTGCAACAGTGCCGTTGCCGGTATTGTGTAGGATTTAACTATTTGGCTGCGACATCCACTCAATTTGCACTGTAGCCGCCCGGCAGAAAGAGAAATCCCAACAAGTTCGGACTCGACGGTTGATCGGCTGTTATCGGGCGTCATCGGACGATGACGGTCGTGTTGGTGTACGCGCTCTCATTCGTTTACAAGTATTTGATTCAATCGTCCGAGTTCGACCGTCGTCGCCCGAGCAAACATCGGCCGATGTCAGTTTTGGTGTACGAGAGCCGTTAGTTTTGAACTGTCAAATGAATACGATTCTTTTACACAATCGCCTACCTGAACTGAATTAATACGATATCGTGTGAATGCTCTTATCCCTTAGCAGGAACGTAGGGCTCTCAGACGAGTCCTCCACTTCGCTCGATATTGTGCAGCCATCTCAAGATGCATCCAATGGAAAAAAATGACAGAGTTTTATGTCGAGCTATGTAAATTTCCAACAAAATATTGATGTTAGTCATGTTTACTATTTTTGCTGCTACATAATTTCACCAGCAGCAAGAAAGGTGCAAAAAGTATAGTTTCAGTGTCAGAGGCGCTCGTCATGGTCTTTGCGCTGGCGCCGACGCCCGACGAAAGTGAAACGCCACCTGCAGGAAGTGCTGGTCGCATCGCTGCAACGCGTGACGTTGACTTATTACTGTTACGTTCGAAACGGCAGCACGATTTAATGCCGATAATCGGAAATTCAATCGAAAACTAACATTTCATATTTTACTTAGGTTAAGTTAACCATCATCAGTTCAGTTCACTGCCAGATCCGATTAGCGATATAAGATTTGAATCAAGTGTAGTAGTAACGTTTCGTTAGGTAGTATTTACAGTACAGTCACGACTAAAAATATGTATACAGTTTATAACTTTGTCACTCTAAAAGCTATTACTTCTTTGAACAAAAATCTATGTCAAATTACAACTACAACAAAGTCACAAAGTTCTAAATTGTATACTTACATATTTTTAACGTGACTGTACATAGTTTTGTAGTTTGCTTTGTAGTGCAAAAATATCAATAGTCGCGTGACCTTTCTTTGTTTTACGTTTAAACCACCTTCAAATTATTTTGCTTTACCGACTGTAATAGGTCAACATATTTTTGCTAAAACATTGAGTTTGACTCACTAAGGATTCTCAAGGACTTAAACACGGATTTACTAAACTTATTAAAATATCTTTGAGTAAGCGAGACCCGCAAACATAGGCGCCGCCAGGATTTTTTTCAGAGAGGTGCATCTGCGTCTACACATTATTATTAAGTTGCTTAATAGAGGCGGATACTGAATTTATTGACAAGGTGAACGAATTTCGTCTGCAACCTAGACGCCTTCAGGTTTTATTCAAACAGTAACTCAATGAAAAAAAAAATGTTTTAAATGTATTTATTGCCTGCCAGGAGATGCAAGTGCACTTGCACCCTGCTGCCGTCGCCCATGCGCGCAAATAAGGAGATAACTCCACTCCATTCGAGTAGTTAACAAAATAACATAGATAATTGTAAATGGTAAGCGGCAACGTAACTTCAAATTACTAACTTAACATTTTCTGTTATCTGGCTGCTATGAAATATGGCGGTTTGCCAAATACGTTTTAGTATTATTGTGAATTCTCAAGTGTGTTCAAATACCATTTGTGTTTACTGTTGACTAGTAGACGAATGATAAATGTTACTTTTGAATGAACCCGACGATGTTACAACAATTGTACATAAAAGGTAAAGCCATATATTTGAAGTCTGACGACCTCCGTGGTCGAGTGGCTTGTACACCGGTTTTCATGGTGTCGCCATCTCTGAGGTCCCGGGTTCGATCCCCGGTTAGGTCAATTTAGAAAACGAACTTTTCTATATTGTCTCAGGTCTGGGTGTTTGTGATACCACCGTTGTATCTGATTTCCATAACACAAGTGCTTTAGCTACTTACTTAGGAATCGGAGCAATGTATGTGACGTTGTCAAATATTTATTTCGTTAGTTCAGTGTCATCCATCACTTCACTCATGCATATTTTGACGACCTCTATAGTCCAGTGACATGTTACGTAAAGCTTGCCATTGCTAGGTGCGATTTTCAGACGGGTTGCTGTCAATAATTACTATTGAGCAATATCCCAAAATCAAATTAAATAGCTAAACACTTGTACTTTGTGCTTGCTTGTACTCCTAGTAATTACGAAAAGGCTAGTTGGATTAATTAATAATCGAAATTGAATAGGAAACGACCGACTTATTTAGTCTAACCATTGAAAGGTAAAATTCAGTCGTAAACTTTCACGTTTATTGCAGCTATGAGAGTGGACGGTGGAGCCATCTCGTGGCGCGACCGGGTACCTACCTTAATTAAAGGCGGTACGATAGATCAATAATTAGGATCAGACAGGTGCATAATTTAAACTATTGCGCAGGCGCAAGTACCTTTTGTTCGGGTGTTAAGGTTGAACCTACAATTAAGTCATTTGAAGTTTTAGATTATTAAAATATTTAACAGATATTGGTGATTTGGATAGAATTAAGATTGCAGCGAATCGTATAAGTGTATTGTAATAATGAAATGAAGTTAATGTAAACTGTGATTTGACAGATGTATGATACATTTCTACTTCGTTTTAGCCCATATAAAACTTACCAAAGAAAAGTAGCAATGTATTGCAATTTCTATTGCAATCAGTGCGATTACGATAGCAATGTAAGTTAGCCGATAGAGCCCCAGGAGCTTATCTGAATTAAGATATGTAGTCAGAAAATGAAAAGCTAAAATTGACAAAGAAGCAATTGCATTCGGAAGCTACATGTAATTTATGACTTAAACTATGGATATTAACATTTTGATAGGTTTATGTTGAATGTAAATGGGCATCAGGCAACAGGCAAGGCGGGCAGTGTCCAGCTAGCAGCGATGGACGGGCTCCTTGAATAATTTATGGCGGTAACGGAAGGTGTCTAATTGACGCGAGGAATCCGGCTCCCGAAGCCTGCTTGCTGAATCATGGCTGATTAGAACTTGACCTAAACGGTTGGTGACTTATCAATGATCAACTTTAGATTATTGGTTGAGAGTGGTGAAGAAAATAAATTACCTAATTGCTATAAGTGAACGGCGTGCGCTCTTGAAGATTAAGGTGTCAAAATAATATAAAACTAATATAAAACACGCAAAGCTGATGAACCATATTGTAAGTAGTAAGTAAACAACAAGACAGAACAGACAGTTTATAAGAAGCTTAAATCAAATACCACAGTTGTCATGTTCACTAAGTGAACAAAGTACCTACTTCATAAAATACATACATAAGATAAAGATGAGTAAAAAATAAAACCAAAAATTGTTCTACTTAACCTTAATTTAACCACAAATGGAGAACATTCATACTCTCACGGCCATACCCAAGGACGGAGATGAGGCAAAGGTCAACATAAAAGACAGTTCAGTTGCAAACTACGGTCACTCCATTAAAGGCAACCGATTCTCGTAACAGGCCTTAATTAGACCTAACGCGTCCACAGCTTGGCTGAAGATTACTGCGCGGACGCAGTGCGAGAGGGACAGCAGATCTAATGCACCTGCCACAGATTATCCCTCACGTAACTGACCAGGCTCGTGCAAAGCGGATTAAGAGATGGACCGATAGTTCTGATTAAAGTGTGGGTGTTACAGTTAGTGATATGGGACGTGCGATAGTAGAAGGAATAGCGGTTCCTAAATTAAAGACGAGTCTGGAAATTGAAACATCATTTGGCGAAAACAAAAGAAAGCTAACTGCATATTATGAGTCAGCTTAACCTCATGTTAAAAGTAGATTGATAATGAAGATAGCATTGTATAGGAATGGGGTAAGAAAGCTATATTATATTGCATAGATAAGCGTTGTTTTTATCGCTAAGTTAAACCGCATCATTTTAATACAAAAATGAAAAAAACTGAAATAAAATATCTACTTCCATCACTTTGGTTATTATTAGGAATGCCTATGTAATGATTTCTGGAATGTATTATGCAATGTTACTTAACATTATTAATGTTCATGGCTAGGCAATAAAGTTCTGCCAGACACCCGTCAATAGCTAACAAGTTAGTTGTCTATAATTAGGATTAATTTACGAGCGTAAATTTGAAATGCAAATGTTTCCGAGGCTGTCTTCATGTATGTGCCGTGGGTCGAGGAGTTGATGGGCTGCGGCTTTTATTACAAAACTGTGTCTTAACTTAACTGATGCATGCGCGGTTGAAATACGGCCCGCGCCTGACGTCAGTCGGATCAGCGCCGGCGCATCGCCCAGCTGTAACTCAAACTGGGTGTTGACGGGCGAAGAGATTCGCACAACTCACAACTTCCGTGAGAAAATCCTAATAGAAACCTTGTAAATACACAGTCATGGTTCCCGTCTTATCATCAATGCAGTTCACGAAAACAGATTTGATATCCATGAACAATTTTATTAAGATTTCTCTCAGTATTTCGCTTATCTAAACCCGGCAATGTTCCCACGAAACAAGCCTTCCTTTTTACTAATGTAGATGTACTAACACGTTTCTACGTTGTGTTGTCGGTAAAGATGGAGCGTTTAATATTGAATCACACCTTTTATGGTGAAGTCCTTCGGAAATACTTTGGTGCACCGGGTACTTTGCGGCGCCTTCTCGACGTATAGCGATTCCGCGATACATCTCGATTCACCATCGATTAACATTCGAATCGGTGTGCACGGAATCACGGTTGGATTGTGCAAATGGCACATAAATAAAGTGGCTGTGTTGGGTATACGCCCCCGCGCATGCGCTTTTTACACCGTGCTATTAGGCGGAGGTGCAAACGCAACCGACCTCGGCGTCGATCTATAATTTGTGATTCGGGTATCGGCCTGGTGAATGGGCAAATCATGTGACATAATGCGGTTTTTTGTTTCGTAATGGAGACCTTTTGATTTTGACACCTCGTGGGTGGATCCCGGCGCCAATTCTAATTAAACAGTCCCAAAGGTTTTAATTAGATTCGCCAAACAATCGTCATGAGTATACAGAATAAGAATAACAACATTATTATGTAACGTTGGATGTATGAATTAAATGCGTGGCGGACATTCAACAAATAAATACATTTCGTTTGGCCAATAAATATTCGGTTAGCTAATCTTATAGATTTATGCTAACTTTTCGTCAAACAAGAAAAAATACCTTTGGTGTCGAGAGGTGCAGGCGCCGCCAGACTAGGTATCTCAGGCTGTGGGGGCTGCACGCGGGGCCCCGGCCAGGTGGTTGCGCCCCCGCCACAGTAGCGGGTCCTGCTGCTCGCGCAGCCGTCCGCCACGTCGCGCAGGGTTGACGCGTCTGCCGAGTACTCTGCGGACGTTGACACTACATTACTTGTTAGATTACTGGCCTTTTTGGGTACGGATTTGTGGTATCATAAGGAAAGCCTACTGTAGATTATCTGTTTCAATCCCCTGGAGGAACTCGTCGAAGTTGCTGCTGACGATGTAAGTAAACTCAACAAAAACATCATTGTTGCTTCTTCATCAACATGACACAAAATTAACGATTCATTTTTTTACTGTTATTATCAGGAATTTCAGACACCAAGTACACCAATCAAGGAAGAGGTGAAAGATCTGACGGGATTACTTCTAACGAATGTGAAGGTCAACATTTTTACTATACAAATAAGCCCAGCTTCATTATTGATTCGCCATCTAATTTCGTAATATGCTTTGTGTCAAACCCGAGGCTAGTTGCAGTGGTCGTGCGCACTCGCGCCGCCTGATTGCCGGTTATTTATTACGGAGGTCAAGCAGACTCCAATGAATGGATGAGTGATGGGGGTCGGTGCGGCGCGTCACGTTGTTTGAACAGCGCCAGGTTCGGCTAATACAAATACAGTTGTTCTTTTCAATCTTCATTTTTAGCGATTGTAACCACTTGACTTATTCCATCCATCTTAGGCTCCACGTAGACAATGAGAATCAATTAAATGATGGTAAAAACAAATACCCAGGATAATAACCTTAAAATGGTAAATAAAGGAAAAAAAACCATTGACAACCTCCGTGGTCGAGTGGCTTTATATACCGGTTTTCAAGGTGTGGCCATCTCTGAGGTCCCGGGTTCGATCCCGGTTGGGTCAATTTAGAAAACAAACTTTTCTATATTGGCTCAGGTCTAGGTGTTTGTAATACCACCGTTGTCTCTGATTTCCATAACACAAGTGCTTTAGCTAGTTACTTTGGAATCGGAGCAATGTATGTGATGTTGTCATATATTTATATTTATTTCCAACTGAATGTTCAAAATGTTTGATTAAGAAAAGTTCAGAAGAGATATGTCCAGAAAGGATTTAATACTCACTTCTCGTAGTAGACGACTGCAGGAGACTGGCTGTTTGGCCACCAGGGAACGTCGCGTTTCGCTTGTGTCGACCCTGCAAACAATACATAAATAAGAATCAACGAGCTTCCAACGAGGGTGTGGTTAGAAAGTTGCGACAAAAGGCCAGTTAAGGACCACTGACTTATGGTATTGCATCGAGTTATCATCCGGTGCGGCGTGTTATGAACTGCAACCAACAGCAATCAAATTGCAATGGAAACGGCTGAGAGGGGCCCGGAATGGCGATGGCGTTCTCGCCTCGTCCAATTAAGCTTTTTCATACCTATTTCGGTTTGAATCACATCTTCATCGGCGGCGGCTAACAGCGCTGTCCGGTCGGTTTCCACGCGAGTTCCACGCAACGATGTGAAACGTGGTTAGAAATTGTCGGACATTTGTTAATTGTTCGAAAGCAGATTCTATCAAGTGGCTGGTTAATAGCTGCAGTACAGTCAATACGATCTTAATGGATTGATTGTCGTTTACGGGAAATTGTCAGACAACTTTCAATTGGAATGTGAGACCAGCTGCGACTACCTACTATAGTTTCTTCTCCATTATTGTAGAATTGCAGATTGGGATTTGTTGATTTTATTGTTATGTTATGCATGTTCGAAGGGAATACAGTACTGTTAGTGAGAACATAAAATTGATTGCAGCATAAAACAATAATAAGCCGGTGGCCGGCGCCGGCGTCCCGTTAAAGTTAAGATGTGTTGATTACGTGCGCTCGGCCGTGAGGTCGCTGAACTGATATATTGCTCCGATTTTATAGATACGAGAGGATTGTAAATAATACCATTGGCATCCGCATCTGGTGCAGGCCACATTCTTGGCGCTCGATATATTGTAATAGTTAACAGTTATGGACGCTTTGCTGGTAATGACGGCCATGTCGAATTGGTTTTTCGAATCGTCTGGTACGTTAAGAACTTTATGTTACTTATTTGGCGGATTAGAATAATAATTATTGAGATAAGTAATAAACTAATGTAGGTAAGTCGTTGTATTTAGTCATGGTATTTTTATTTGTCGTTTCAATGCAACTTTTCGGGGGCATCTTGTTCAAATTCAGACAATTAGTACTTAAGCTAACCTAACCTAACCCAAATTGTGAATAAAGTTGCCAAGGACTTGTTAAAGAGGAAATGCCGATCACTTCCTCATGAGAGCAAATCCTCTGATGTTTGTAAGTACTTTTAAATGGAATCCGACGTGTATATCTACGGGTGCTATCAAAATCTCAATATCACGGTTCGATACCTCAGCAGATATGTCGCGGGGTATCATCCGGTTCTCTTTCGGGGGGTCGCCGACCTTCGCGTCACGAATCCCCGATGCGAATGTTTTGTCGGACGCGTGCGTACTCCCAAATATTTTGGTGGACCTCACTGGTTCATGCGTTTTTTTTTGTTTTAAATCTTGTTCGAAAAGGAAAACATTCTTCAAACAGCATAAAGTGCATATCATAACTAAGCTAAGTACTTAATCTATTTCGTGACATATTTTTTAATAATTCAAAATTAAAGCAGGTGGGTGACGCATGCGTACCCAGGTTAATTCCCAATCTAATGTTCTGAGTAATTTGTCTTCATATCTTTTTGTTTATGCGAAATCTCTGAATGATTTGTCTTCATATCTTTTTGTTTATGTGAAACCAAACGGACCAACAGCATTGACAGATTACCGATACTGCGTACAAGTTGTCTCAATAGCAAGAACTAATATCAATCAGCCGGACGAGATCGGCTCACCTTCGGCTACTTCCTCGTTAATTGCTTACAGAATTTCTTCGTTCCTCATCGGCCATGTATGGCACTGCTACATGGTGAGGAATCTCGTGTTGGGTGCCCTTTCCGCATCACAGCAAAAAATACTCTGATGGCTACCGGTTCTTGGAGCTGGCCCGCGAAGGCCTCTGACACGGTAGCTACTGAAGATAGCGATCTATGCAATTTGTTCGGCATTTTTAAAAGATACCCTTGTTTGAATGCTTAAATCTCAAAAATTTCAAATAGTTATAAAGCTTTCTCATCTTAATCAACTGTTTAAAAATATCTGGAAAGATGTTCAGTTGAATGTCGAGGTTAATTCCTTCTACATTGGTGAGATGGCGCTGGCTTGCAGCGTAAGATTTGATATACTAGAAGAAATTCGACGTTCCCACTGGTGACTCGGTAGCTCAGCGGTCAGAGCATTGGACCGGATATCCAAAGGTCGCGGGTTCGATTCCCGTCCGAGAACATGATCTGGTGCGAATCCTATTTTTTCTAGTATATTATTTAGTATTATAGATACCCTTGTGCTTAAAATAAAGAAAATTACTAAAATAATCAATTAATTATTTGTTGTTGTTATTTGATGGTAGCTGCATTTGACCTCCTCGTAGATTTTTGTAAGGTGGTTTTTCCAAACTTAGTCGAATTTACTAATGTAAGAAGTTTATTCATTGAAAATACTGTGCCGAATGGATTCATTTCACTCTCTGGTACTCTTTACAATTATTACTCGAATAGCATCGCGTTGGATTTTTTTCTAATACCGATATCCAGTCATAAAGTAATGCATCTGTCAAAATATTTACATCCTTACTGCACGCAGAATAACGCAATGAATGCTCATAACTTATTCACATACATTTAATCAAAATTTTATTCGACTTCAAATATGATCGTATGATGTCGTTTTATAGGTAATATGAATAATGCATAAAAAATAGACATTAATGTCCTTGTTTTTGAGATATGTAAGAAAAACAAAAAAGCATACTTTCATATAAAATTGGAATTCAGTAATTTATTACGACGTATTTAAATTGAAAGTTTACACAAAGCTTCTTTTTACTTGAAAGGTGGTATTATTAGCTTTCGAATGGTATTTTTTTAATAACTGTTGGACATCTAAATCCGGAGTAAAATTATCCTTTTTCGGCAGGGGCAAAATAAAAAGTCAAGTTTAAAATGGCGGCCATTCCAACAGAAGAGGGGATAGACAACTACGTAGGTGTTTTGTCGATAAAATTAAGTGTATTTCACGCCTTTATATTATCGCTAGTACAAGACACACGACTGCACGTCAGGTTATACAGTTAAACTACGAAAACAGCTTTTATTACCGCATAAAGGCGGTCTCAAGGTCATCATGTATAGTCTGAGGTGCCGTCGTGTGTACTAGCGATAATTTAAAAGCGTGAAATACGCTCAATTTTATAAAATGTACTTTTTATCTACCTTTAGCAACCATTATGTGCTTTATTAGTCCAAAAAAAGGTGGCAACCCTAAACATGATTGCTACTTTTCGAGCGATATCTTTAGCGTATTTTTTCTCTCACTGATCTATCAAACATTCATAGGACAACTTACTGACATCCATTTCAGGGTAGGTACCTACGTACACCGAGCCAGCTGTGTCTAAACTTTGGCCGTTGACCCGGCTTACGCTACAAAAACGGCTGGCATGTTGAGCAGCGCGCGCAGTTCCGCCGACGATGACAGGAGGTGTTGGGCGAGAAAAAAACTGTAGCCAAAGTACACTGGAAGTGGAACTGTACCATAGAGTAGGAGACAATACATGCCACTTCGTGGGTTAAAAGGTTATTATGTTATGGTACCTACTCTAGGATCACCAAGCACCAACCAAACTGCATTGAGCCTGCGTGATGGGTAATGGGTTAAAAATTTGTCTAACTAAAAAGGCATAACCTCCCAAAGTATGGACAAGGAAAAGTTAGGTTACTGCTAGATGGTATTCGTTATGTCAGGCCTAGCCCAATCAATCACGCGCAATGTTTAACAACGTCATTGTTCATTTTGCTGTTCTTAACTGCCTGATTCATGTTAATCTTCGTTTCCATTTTTTTGTATATTCTTTGCATGTATCGACTTCGAATCAAATATCAGTAAGTATTATTAGGATATAGGAGCGCTGTATGTAAGCGTGAGTCAGGTTGCGCGGGCGCACGCTACATGTAACCCGATCCCGACCCATTAGCCGACCTACTCGGTTATTAGGCCGAACGTGTGTTTCCAAAAGTGACGTGCTCCGAATAAACTGGGTGTATTAAATTGCACATGAGCCAATAGTGGTGTATTTAAATCCCATTCTCGATTTGGATTTACGTGAATGTTTATTGGAGATAATTACGTGAAAGAAAGACAAAGAAATAAATAAAAACGTCACTGTAAAATAAACCGAATTCTTTTCAGTGAAATTGGCCGAAAAGGCTTTGTCGATTGTTCCTTCCCCATAATAAGATACTCAACTAAATGGTAATAACTATTATACGTAACGTAGTGATAGATTCATAAAGATGTTTTCAATCATAATATTACTGAAGGTTTGGCTGTATGGACTGAGATTACTTTGCCTTTCCCATAATGGGAGGGATATCATTATTTTTTTGCGATTGTGCGACGAAAAACTAATTTACTCTGTGAAAAAGGCTTGACACAAAATTGTGAAAAAGGGAAAATAAAATAAATCTTCTTAATACGACTCAATCTATATTCTGTTTAACTTTTTCGCTGACCATCTTTTAGTAGCAAACTACTTAATCATTGTCGCTTCCAGTTGGTGCCGAATAACTAAGAGTTGCTTTATATTATAGTAGCTTTTAACCTTTATGTTAAACACGATGCACGATTGATATGCTGAGTTTACTGGCACTTACTTCCTTCACGCTTGATAATGTGGGAAATTCCAAAGCAAGAATTTAGGGAAGCAGTATAAAATACTAAATAATTTACTAGAAAAATATTCGAATACTGGTGCGAGTAGATATTTTTCTAGTAATTATTTAGTATTTTATAAAAATAACAGTGTAAATGCTAAAATCTCAAATTTGAAAATTATAACTATATCTTAATCAATTGTCAAAATATCTGGAAAGATATTTCAATTGAATGTCGAGGTAGGTAGGTAATTCCTCACATTGATGAAATAACGCTGGCTTGCAGCGTAAGAGTGGGATATACTGGAAGACTGGAATAAATTCGATAATGCCACTAGTGACTTGGTAGTTCAGTGCATTGGACCGCACTTCCGTGTGAGTCGAATTCTTTCTAGTGTATTATTTAGTATTGTGTAAAAATAGCATTGTGAATGCTAAAATCTCAAATTTAAAAATATAAAAAGCAGTATAAAGGTCATATTGTGGGTTTTCTAATGAAACAAATAAGGGAATAAAATAAACATACCTTATGAAAAGTTAGGCATATTTATTAACAGGTACTTCAAAAACATCGTTGAAATTCTAAAAAAGTAAATCGTCTTATTCAATAGCGTCGCATCGATTCAGTTGCGCTATTTTCCGAGAATACTTGAATAGGGTTATAAATTGAATCTTGGAATTCGTAAGAAATAGATCAATCGTTTACTGTGAACCAAGTGGCATCATCATTGGGATAAACTGACGCAAGCTAATTTGGTAATGTAGGTTTTTCGTGCTAAAGCAAAGAGAAGAGTAAAAATCTTGACGGAATTATGAATGATGCTGATGAAAAACAACATTTATCGTAAAATATAACTGATTCCCATGATAAACATGAAATAATCAAAGGGCAAAGGCAAAAAGAAGAACATATAACAAAAAAAGCGTTCACAACATCACCCCGCGCTATTGTTTGATACCAACTAGTTGTTCGTAGCGTAGACAGGTACGGAGCACGAACAGGATAATTGTAATCTAAAGCGAAGGAACCAGTTTGTCCGTGTGTCATCAGCCGAGGAAGCATTGTGCGCGACCATTGTGAGCCGTCTGCCGTCACATTATACGCCAACAAAAACTGGAGGATCAATGGAACAGACCAGTAGTAGGGTCACTCTATACAACTGGACGTAAACGACAGAATAATGCGTGCGGCGTACACAGCTGTGTGAGAAACTTATACATTCATGATAAGCTGTGTACGCACCGCCATGTAAGGCGAACTAACCTATCACATTTGCGTTTCGGTCCACCGAGCGAATCCCAACATAAGGAGTATTATACTAGCCGTGGCCTCAAGTATCTACCGGCAGCATTCTACAAGAAGAGTGACGTCGTAGGTATTTATTTTGTAAGGGCATTCATAGATTGGTTTTGTGATATCCCCTGTTATTGTAATTATGAATGGTTGCTATTCATTTTTTCTTTTACAAAACGTGTTTAATCTATTTTTGCAGCAATCTATCTTGTTTGGCATGTGCAAAGCAAAGATGGTTTTTATAGATCATCATCAGCAAAGAAAAGGTTCTTTTACTGGTTTAATCAAAAATATTTTTTGAGCCTTTAAATAAACAAAAGGATAGCATGTATTTGAAAATTAAGTTACGTAATGCAATAAGGACCTTTCTAATCTACAACCTAGATCGCACGAGACACGAGTACATAACTTCCTTTCCACTTCAAATTTCTCGTGTATTCCAAACACGTCTAGTTAATCTGTACAAGCGTTATTGAGGAAGCGAACTATTACAGATTAACATATTCCGCTATGCCTCAAATTGCGGCGACGAAGTGCGCACGCGCTCAGGAAACGCACGGGTCTCATTACCCGTCACCGCGAGTTCCTTTACCAATGTAAACAC
The DNA here is from genome assembly GCA_963556745.1 of Catoptria pinella. Taxonomy (NCBI): domain Eukaryota; kingdom Metazoa; phylum Arthropoda; class Insecta; order Lepidoptera; family Crambidae; genus Catoptria; species Catoptria pinella. The sequence continues at coordinate 1,762,565 of OY750762.1, forward strand.
TGTATTTTGGATCCACTGCAGTTTCTCGGAGACCCGTAATATGGACGAATGGACAGTTAACTTGGAAGTTATTACAGAGAGAGTTGAGTTTAGTTAGACTGCGTCTTGCTGGCACGTTGAGCGTTTTATGACAATTGGGAAGAACGACAGTTTAGCAAAGAGGACGGCCTTTGTTTATATAAACCTTCATGTTGATGCAGGTAGTGGCAAAAAATCTTCTGTTTCTAATACAAATTCATATAAATATTGATTACCGCGACCTCGTCTTCCTCTTGTTTTTGAATTTTGATGTGATGTGTAATGAGTAGTAATAAGCTAAGATTCAGCACAACGGACACTAATGAAACTAATGAAGCTGTCGATTCTACAACTACCTTCGTTGCTGTTAACGCTGATTATGACTTTGACCTTCGATTGTTAAGTACCTAGATGGCAAACAACGAACTTACATGGTATTCCAAGTACTTAGGTATTTGTTTGGTTTAGATAAATATTTGCATTGGAATGTAAATATATGTACGAAGTATGAAATAAATATCATAAATTCTTTAAGACATCATTTTTAGCTTAGAAATCAGGTCAGCAATGTGTCATCAAACAAATACCTTCCAAATGAGGCTTGATATTTTCTTAGTAGTTTTTATTTATGAAAATACTGCAGTAACTTAACAGTAACAGACGAAATAATAACGGCATTTCATACAAACTTTCAAGTCCTTATATTCCGAAATGAATGAAACCTATTTTAATGTACGCATAAGTTAAGAACAATTTTTAAATGACTTATTTTAATTTTTAAGGCCGGTCACCCCGTCCGCCTCGCTCACTTCCAACACCGACGTCATGTCGATGCTCGCTTGTAATAAATACACCATCTTACCTTACTCCTCGGGTAGACCGCGAGCACGTCAGCCCACCACCTCGCCTCCTCTCTGCATGTGCCCTTGACGAAGGTGACCCGCTCTGGGCCGGTGATGGCCAGGCTGTGCGGGTGGCCGGTCACCCCGTCCGCCTCGCTCACTTCCAGCACCGTCGTCATGTCGATGCTCGCTTGCGGGACTGTGTCTGGCTGTTGGACAAAAGAAAGTCGATTTTAATACATCTTACCTAATTTAGCTACCGCAGTCAAAGATGCTACATGGGATTTCAAGAACTCTATACTTCAGTATGAATAACCCGTTGCATCATGTGACTGCAGATTTTTCAAAGTAACATACCTAATGATGACTTGATATACAACGTGTTACAAAAGTACCCCTAATGCCGAATATGGTAGATAGAGACCATCAAACTGAACAACTTTTACTATGGGAACAACTCTGAAATCGCAAAAAAAATACAGGTGTTTCATACATTTTGATATTTTCGTAATTAATTTTTGTATGAAACAGCTGTTTTTTTAACACGTTGTATATGATGCAGACTATTTTTTAGGAGCTATACAAACAAAAACGGTCGATATCTTGTTTTTCTCGAATGAATATTATTTCAATGATCATGCGATCTAATTTAATAACGAAAATGTAGATTACAAAACTATAAAGCATACCTACCAGACTTTATTCCAGATGATCTGGTAGAACTTGAAACGTTGTTTAATCCCAACATTACATTAAACATGTTAGCTGAAGTCGGCTAGTTAAAGATCGCGGGGAGTTACGTTTATAAGCCAGACAGGAGATATGTCAGTGGCCCGGCTAAGGGCCGGGGCTGGCTGGTGGAAATTCCTGAGAAATGGAGGTGTTAATGACGACAGCTCCCGCCAGCCACAAGCTTTGATGTATGCCTGTAATGAACTCGGCCCTACCATGTTTTATATTCAACGATGTGCTGTTTTTATGATTTCTCTAATTATCGCAATAGTCTGTTTACCGGTTAATTGCCATTGTTTCTTATTGTAAATTAACATAATAATATAGAGTAAAAAGAAAAAATGTAACAAATAATTATTTGTACTCTTGAAAATTTGGTAACGCCTCATGGTAACACTGTTATGTTGTATAGCGGCGCGTGATGTATTGCGATAATATCCAAAGCACTTCCTCACGTGGAGCAACGAGCTACATTTTCTCGATAGTTGCGTGCGCATGCGCGGGTACAGGCACCCGCATATCTCAACCTGACGCCCGCAATTAATTAGACACTCATTAACAGGTTATTAAATCCCAGCTCGCTATTTATCCTGCTTAGTGTGCCTTAGATTTTATCGCCGATGTTTATGGCACGGATGCGGTAGGAAGGGAAAATTTACTGACTAGTGATCGTGTTTAACTGATTGGATTTCAATGTATCTCTATTGATTGCTGTGAGTAAATGGTGACTAAATAGTAATTCCTAAAGGGGTTTAAAAATTTTTGTATGGAGCGTAGCATAGTCCTCGTCCGTCTTTCTTTTGAATGTTTTTCTTTTAAATCGCGTTGAACTATTAAAATTGTATACTTCAATTACGGACATATAGATGAGCAAAGAAAATGCTATAAACTTATGTGTTTAAAACGTGACGTTTTAGAGATATTTGGACTAAAATATTGCAATCATTGCAATATAATTACTTACGAATTTCTTAATCCTATCGGTTAAAAACCTTTTAGAATCGAATCAACTGGCTATAATGAATGACTATGTTATTATTATTTAGTATGTTTAAGCGCATCGCGAGTGCATAAGTGCGAAAGTGTTAAGTTTACTGCACTTGACTGTACTTTCAATTTGGCTCAACGTCAAAATTCGTTGTTGCAATCGTTTTGCCCGCCCAAAAATCTCAAAAATGTGGCGTTCTAGACTCTTATATTATTTAATATTTTTTGTAAATATTATTATATTATTATATGTATTTTTTATAAATTTGCGGACGGGGGGACTATGTCAAATGCTTCCAAACCCCTTTAAAATTGCTTGATACAGTATTTGATCGATTCACAGGAAGTATAATGACGTTAGCAACATATTAGAACTGGCTGAGTCAATATGTTACTGCCATTTACTTCTCTTAGCAGAACATCTACTAAACACAAAAAAGACGACAAGTCAAAACATCCTGTTGTCATTTTATTTGCATCAAATCGCGCATGCATATTGGTTTATTGCATCAATATAATGATTCGTCCATTTCAGTCCGCAGACGTTGACAATAACGAATAATTTAAAGGAATAATTTTACGTCGCAGGCGGCGGCTCACAGGGCAGTTAAAGTTAATTGCAATTTACGAGATGCAAGTATCGAAGAATATTGTTTATTCAAATCTGGCCTTGGTGTTAAACTTGATTCTTACCGGTTGTTTGATCGAGCGTATAATTTAGCGTTTATCATAGCGCGTGACCCGGTGGTTAGTAGTGGGATGCGAATGTCCGCAGCGGCGCGGGCGCACACCTAGCGGGATTTTAATTATAAATGTAACACAACACAATGCTGCAGTCACGGGATATGGACAGTTTAATTAAATATCACTCAACAAGGAAGAGTTGTTTTTCTGATTTTTGAAATGATTGTTTTTATTAACTTAATAAGTACCTACCTATAGAGCTACAAGATGGTTGTTCGCTTAATATTGTCATTAATAACAAAACCCGTCACAAACTATTATGGCTATGTAAAAATTCAAGAAGAAATCAAGAAAACATGCAGATGGCGCAGAGGCTTAGCACCGGGCCCGGCGATTGCAGAGGTAAAGCAACTATCGCAAGGGTCGGTCATAGGATGGGCGACCAAAAATTTAATATCTCGAGTTCCTCCGTGCTTCGGAAGGCATGGTAAGCGTTGGTCCCGGCTGTATTTGCAGTATTTAACACCCACGAATCCGCATAGGGCCCGCGTGGTGGGTTATGGCCCATCCTCCTTATCCACCTGTAAGGAAGGCCTGTGCCCCAGCAGTGAGGGCAATAAAAATTGATGACTGATAATCATATAATAGATGATAGTATCGTATCATCGGTATTTTGGTGAGACGACATATGTATTTAAGTTATATACATATGTCTACCTATTCAATTAAAATAGAATAGTTCTAAGGAAGAAATTTTTACGCAGCCTTATAAAAGCTAGTGCCTGCTACCTTTCCCATCTTGAGTTGAAACGGACGTAATACTGATGTTTGGCTTGTCGCGTCGTCGTCTGCTTTGAATATGGAGCGAAGCACCCGCGCATCTCCACAACGGGACTTACGGGACTTGCAGGGGCACTGCCAGTTTCAACTAGCGATCGTGTAAAAAAGTGGGATGTTATGTAAATGTCGGGCCCTGCCCTAACCTATTACTAAAACTGATAAATATTTTCTATTATTTTTTTGCGTTCAATAGCATCACACCCAACCCAACTCTCAAAATTTTTTTCTCTGAAAATCAATACAAAAGCAGAACACAGAATATGTAAATGTAAATAACCTAAGAGGGGGAACTGCTCGTATTATTTTCACTATTCTAATGCCATACGTCTTCACGGTACAGTTAACACAAGGAATCGTGTCACATTTGCCCAGTACATTTCCCGAATGTCATCAGATTAGCGTATATCATAAATATATCATGCGCTGGAGCGTATCGATTCATAAACAATGCGACAATGTCGAGATTTATAACACAACTTTCGCCAGCTCCCAAAACGGTCTAATTGACGTCGCTCGCGCAACGGATACCGATTTACGGTTGCGTAATGCCAGAGTTGCCATGCCCAAATTATTAGATCTACTAACCAATATTAAAGTGAATTGAAGCTGTTGATATAAATGTTTAGTTTTGTATGCAAAATAGATTATGTTGATTGAGTAATTCCGTCTTTAAATATACGTAATATAGAGATTGATAAAAATAGTAACGATAAGGATTTAGGTACTCTATTTCATAATACCCTAATTCAGATTTGTTGAATCCAGATAATGAAACTTGAAATGAGCTATAAAGAAATTTGCATTGTATCAAAGAGCTGGCAAGTTGGCAACCCGCGGTCGCGCTGTCTGCCGCGCGCGCCGCACATAATTTCGGTTAGCGGTTGCGCCCGCGCCGGTAACGACACTCAATGGGAGGCATTCCTAACAGTAGTATTCCTATTTCAGGACCACAAAGCTGTTGCGCTGGCTATCAACGGATTTACAGTCGGGACAAGCTAGTAACTATAACTGGACTTAATGTACCAAGCAAAACTTCATGTTTATTAAGCATTTCTATGATAATTTAGCTGAGATCGATTTAGAATCGATGTTCAAGCTGGATTGATATTCAAGGCGGCGGAGAACAAGAATTTAATGTTATTTACATAAACATGAGTGTTGTTTACACTCCAAAATGATAAGTTATTGTCATTAAACAAATCAGATTATTTTAAGAAGGAAATACACATAAAAGGACATTCAATGTTAATGCTTAGAAATAAGTAATGTTACAGTTGGAACAGTACCTATTTTGGACTTCTATACGAATGGGAATCTCACAATAATAGGAAAATAGGGAAAATTCAATCTTATCGTTTAGCGATAAATCTGAACTATAGTTTTGCTTTGAAATAATGAGTTAAGTATAAATAATTTAACGTGAACATTCTCACACATTCCTGTAGAATAAGTTTTCTTAAGCCTCAACAGCAGTACCAAATATTACAGTGCACATAGTCTTTTGTGCCTTAAATAGGCAACTATTTATCTGAAGTGCAGCTTATGTCTTCGACTTTTAACACTCGTTGTAATTTGTAATGTCTGATGGAAATAGGGTTACCTACCAGACGTCACGATTTGTCCTGACAAGTCAGACTTTTTGGGTGCCTGTCAGGATTCCGACCGGACTTGGAAAAATTACAGGCTTTTTGGATTATTCACATTATAGTAAAGCAAATAAGCTTTATTTATTGACGATCTCCGTGGTCGAGTGGCTTTGTACACCGGTTTTCAAGGTGTCGCCATCTATGAGGTCCCGGGTTCGATCCCCGGTTGGGTCAATTTAGAAATCGAAATTTTCTATATTGGCTCAGGTCTGGGTGTTTGTGATACCACCGTTGTCTCTGATTTCCATAACACAAATGCTTTAGCTACTTACTTTTGAATCGGAGCAATGTATGTGACGTTGTCAAATATTTATATTATTATTTATTATGTATTTATTTTTTGGTAACAATCAACTAGGCAAATTTCAGTAAAATAATCAACTAATTTCGCAATGATTATTCAATTGTAAAATATTCCACACTTACAATTATAAATAATCAACAACTAAAACTTAAATAACGAAAACTAAATCTTTTTTGGTCTAATTATTTGAAATATTAATTTTACACGTCATTATAATAAGAAACAATAATTATTTATTTATAAAAAGAAAATTGATTTATACTTACAGTGTGCTATCGTACGCCGTGTGGAGGCTTTAGCAAAATGTCAGGACAAATCAGGATTTTGTCAGGATTTTTTAGATATACCATCTGGTAACCCTAAATGATGGAAAGAGCATTGTCATTAAAGCTAAGGTTTATTTCGATGAGAGCTTTGTGATTTTACGAAATCTTTAAAACGACGGAGTTGTCTCAAGGCAATTTTTATGTGTGAGGAAATCATCACTGGGAACGATATTACTTAAAAACCCAATTTAAGAAACTACTTTACTAATTTAACTAATTTAAGAAACGTACTTCGTAAAAAGTTTATTCTTCTCTTATGAATTTCTTCTGGTCACGTTAAGTAATAAATCTTCGACCGTTAAACAATAGTACCCCGGCCAGTGGTATCAGACCCCTGTTTCCTTTAACAGTTTCTCTTCAATTATGGGAATGAGGATGTGGAAGGGAGATCGGGTGGTTAGGTTCGCTGGCGCGCCCGTAGTTTGCACATTATGAATTTGTCATGGACTGTAGTGACTGAATGGTTTGTTTGATGGGATATTGTGGATAAATAATGGACTGGGAACTGTTTGCTTTTGGTCGATGCCTATGTGCAAGTAGCTTATGGTGCATGAGACCTTCAACTTTATTTCTAGGTAGGATTTTACTTCAAAGGTTTGAGTTTTCCAGATTCTATCTTGGTGCGAAGTGAACATATCCCAAAATACACTTCCCTACAAAAAATCACTCACAAAAGTACATTTTCAATCAGATCGCGTTTTTTATCAAAAGTGCTAAAATCGATTTGTATGGCAGTGGTACCACTTTTACGCGAAAATCTTAGGCTATATAACGATATACACTTCTAAGACTTTCGCGACTTTATAACGATACTTTAAGGCAGGCAGTTCACGAAATCTACTGTTTCACTATCTCTTTAGAATATGGTTGATTATTGCATAGCTTTAATTATAAAAAATATATAAGAAATTTAGTAAATTTTTATTGATTTCTGGAATACAGGACCATTTATTAAAAAATATGGGTTTAGGTGTTAGTTCAATAAAAAAACCATCCTTTTTGCATAAAAGAATCATAACACTGTCGTTGAAAATTACGAAATCTGACGATTGGGAGTTTATTTTTATAAGTTTTATGGTGTTATTCAGGATTTTTTACAGAGTTACCAAGCCATTTTTCTTTTATATTATGTTCGGTTATTGTGTTTCTTTTTCTAACTTTTTTTCGTGAAGTAGAATTCTTCATCGGTTTTCGGGTACGGATCTCATTGGAAGCTCAAAAATCAATCTTTTCAATAGATCGTCAACTGTCCTTGCCTTAATTTAAAATGTCCATAAGGTATTTTTCGAGAAAAGTGTCCATGCATTTGTCCAGCCTCAAATCGAATAAAGCTAGACCAGTAAACAATAAAACCTTCATGGTACAGTCGCAACAGTGCCGTTAAGTTCTCGTTTATCATGTAAGGATGTCATTGCGCACAGTATTCAGCCGAGGGCGGGCGGGTTCAAGCCCCAGAGGTGCCAAACACAATTGAATAGATATTGTCTCCTGACACAATTACTGCGAACTACGACCTTTTGAAGGCCACGACCACGAAGCCATTCAACGGGCGAGGATATAGCGATTATAGCGGTGCCGTTTTCGTGATTTTCAAGAGGATTAAAGTAGTCATTTACTGTAACTAACTGTTGCTGTGATTCAAATATTCCATATACTTTCCAATTTTGTTTATGTTGAGATCACGGAATTTCACAATATCAAAAGACGACTTATGAAAATAAACATATTATAAAATGTGATTTCTTACTCGTATATATTGTGGGTTGGAAGCGTAATTCTTATTATTAAGTAAAACTGATTATTTTTAGATGTCGAGCTTTGCCCGATTATCATCACATCAAACATTAGTCAAGTGTTACAAAATCTTCGAATAACCACAGATAAAAAAGTTACGCGTAGCTTCCGTAATCACCTTTTCACTGTCCACCTTCGGCAGCAGCTTTCGGATTTCAAAACATAAAACTTACTTTTCGTGAGTTTTTTATGTGCATGTCTCTAGAAGATTTTATCGTTAAAGTATTAGTTTGGTGAGCCCTTTAAATACAGGCTTATTACGCCCACCTACATACGCGCATCGTAAGTTCAAAAGTTACGGAACCAGAAGATGTTCATAAATGCTAAAGGATAGTTTCAAATCTTGAAATAGATTGACATTGACTAGTGTGAAGGTACTTGGATATTTGATCACGGTATCATAAAATTATCACGATCATCACCAGTTTAATACAAGAAATAAAGATAAACTTGCCGTTCCAAGATTTAAGCTTGTAAAAACTAGAGGTTCATTTAATTGGGGAAAGCATAACTTTTATTATTGTTCCACAACAAGTGATTGATCTTCCTTTGCATGAAATTAAAAACCATGTTAAAAAGACGCTTAAGAGTAAAGGTTTTTTACTTTTATCAAACAAAATTAATACAAACTAGTTAATTAAACCTAACCCGCAACGGTAACACATAAGTACTAAAATAAAATTATATTATGTAGGTTCGTAGAAACTAGGATATGTCATATAGTTAATAACAAACATCCGACCAGTTGCACAGTTAAACATGGGTTTTGCAACCTGGCCGTCTCATACATTTAGGTACTCGTCAACATTCACGTATTTCTAGGTGAAGAACTCGACCATATAATTGGGGCGGTTGTCCCATTTGCGGGGTAATCCATTAGTGGGCAACACTGCTGATTAGATACTGCCTCGATAGTGCTGTCTTGTGGCGGCAGAATTGCGAAGTTCCGTCTTCCGTGCTATAAGATTTTAGACGCAAATGAACCTATGTACTTTAACTTGGTTTATCAATGTCGAGTGTATTTTATCTAGACTTTTACACATATTATACATATTATTGACACAAGACCTAAATAAAATATGAAATTATGACGATTACCGTTCTTCTCCCATATTAGGTCAATTGCCCAAAATCCAAATTGTCATGAATTTAACTGCCAACAGCTGTATTTCAGTATAAACTTTCTTGTATAAGATAAGGTAGTGCGTTTTGAGTTTAAGTACATGTTGATACCTTGGTAAAAGCTTTAGCCACCTAACCTAACACAAATAATGAACTTATATTTTTTTTTATTGAACTTTGTTTGATCCCGTGGTCAGATACTAATGGCTAAATATTAAATGATAATTTGTTATAACAACACTACCAACGGACCCAGAGCCGTAGCTGTCGGTCACGGATGTGGTGCGCTGCGGGCCAACGATCGAGTCTACCTAATTATTAGGGTAATGAATACAGATGGCGTGTGATTTGCATGCGTGACACAGTTTTACATGGAAATGCCACTAGTTGCAGCATTTGCATTTATTGCCATTTAACTTGTTAAAGTACATTTTAAAGCTATGTAAGTAAATATTTATTAAACAAAGTTCCGCTTCAAAGCTTTTTCTATGAATTATTAATTTTAGTTTTTTTTGCACAGGAAACACACTTATTGTAAAGTTTTATGATCTTTTTAAATAGGAATTGGTATTATTTAGTACAAAACCCATGTTATAGATTCTCTATACAAGGTGTTACAAAAGTACCCCTAATGCCGAATATGGTAGATAGGGACCATCAAACTGAACAACTTTTACTATGGGACCAACTTTAAAATCGCGAAAAAAAATCAGCTGTTTCATACAAAAAATAATTATGAAAATATCAAAATGAATGAAACAGCTGATTTTTTTTACGCGATTTCAGAGTTGGTCCCGTAGTAAAAGTTATTCAGTTTGATGGTCCCTATCTACCATATTTGGCATTAGGGGTACTTTTGTAACACCTTGTATACTTAAATCCTTCTCTCGATTAATTTCTTTTATTATTTACCCTATATCTTTTCTCCTACTTTACATTATTGGTTGTATAGCTGAATTTTGTGATCTTGCTGCGGGAGGAGGCTGATGACCTGTGGTACAGGTTTCTGTGAAACCTCAGGCACCAGTCCTTCACAAATTTAGGTTATAAATGCTTTGATTTATGTACTTACACATGTATCCATGTAATAAGTTTGTGAAGTGACCAATAAATACATTTATTAATTATTATTTTCCTTTGATTATGTCAACAGCACCTGTATATTTTCATAATCATAATTGCAATGTCGCACTTTAGTTATATTAATTATTTATTCTGTGATTAAGTGTATCAACTTTATGATGACGAGATCAGAGCTGTCACTGCCAGAGGTGTAGGTCGTGAAGACCTTCTCAGAGTAGCGCCATAATTATATCACCCCATTTAATGATTACACACTAGGCGTCCACATATGGGCGCATGGTGGCGATTGCCACGTCCTACCTGGCAACACTGTCCCAGATCTGGGCTCCCGCGTTAATATGGCGTCGCGTCGCCGGTATGATTAGCAACTCCACTAACCACAGGGTTGCGACATGACATGATTACTTGTTATAATTCTCATTTCCTATCGACTTGATACTTGAAAGTGTGGAAAATTGCAAATTTGTAAGTGTAATCGGTAAGAAACAACGATGAGAAAGAACAGCTTTCTTTTAGAATCATATTTATGTATTTGCAATCTGCAGAACTGGATAATAGAAGTAAGTAGGTATATGAAATAAACTTTACAGGATTGTGAATGACAGTTGGAATTTTATAGATAACGCTATGAATTTAAAAGTAACATCAATTTATTGGCCTATTAGATATAAGTATTTATGATGCAACAAAATATTTGATATTGATATAAGTTCATTAAATGATACCTTAAAATATTATTTTCTTTTTGGAATTAATACCACAGTCTAATAACCTCTTACGGCCTTACCACAAGAGATTTTAAAACATTTTTCAACAAGTGTTTAACTTAGACACTGTTTAAATGTGATGCTGTCACTTTTTCGACAATATTGATTGAAAGAGACGACATCACATTTAAACGGTGTCTAAATTAAACAGTGTTTTAATTTTTTTTGTGGTAAGGCCGTTATACTTTATGACAAATATGATGATCCATAAGCTACGATCCGCAAGGGCGTGGCGTGCGTGGTAGGGTTGCCCTTCGTATTATATTACATAGTATCGTGCTATATTTCAGTCAATTGTACTATATGTTATAGAAAAAATATATAGTACGAATAATACTATATTTTCATCGGTGATTCAGTTGTTGCGCTTTTTATGTATTGACTGTGACTTAAACGCACAGACCTACAACGCAGCATTGAGAATTTCAGTACGAACCGCATTCACGTCGTTCGTCGCTCACTCACGTCACGGCAGGTAAACGTCAACTTTGTGTCACTGTCATGTCAGTCATTCAATGTTGACCGATTTCTGAGGTTAAGCGTACGTACTTACCATTTTTTTTCCTGGATTTTCCAAAAGTACTATATTTTTTGTAATGTTTTGAAAAAAATACTATTTTACCTCCAAAAAAAGGTGGCAACCCTAGTGCGCTAGTGAGGGCCTATTGTAACAGGATGGGCAAAAAGTGGAACACATTATCTAAATAGAGTGCGTGTAAATGCGCAGCCTCAGGATCTCATAAAAATACTTGACATGAAAAAATAATGTTCGATGCCGTTAATATTGTGATAATGAGGTTAGCCTAGCCATAGCTATATACCTACCTAGTTTAATTTATCTAGGACTATTTGACCGAGCGAGCGCGAAGCGTCTCCGTTACAGCTTGGGCAAAAATGCCTTCGTATGTCCGGTTTGATGTCCAGCTGTTCTCTACAGGGTCGCATTTCTCTACCGAGTCTCGTGACATCTTGTTTGCAGGTTCGATAATGATGTGGTTTTTGTATCGATTCAGTTGTGCGGAATTTTTCAAAATGGCAGAGATATGGGGGTTGAATCCGTAAAAAAAAAAAAATCTATCAGCTTTTTGTTTTAAGGTGCACATTTATTCAGTTTTGAGCTACGCAAAGACAGACTCGCGTCGCGAGACGCTAGTGTACCTACTATTATTTATTCTGTGCCCTTAGTCTTAGTCTTTTATACCTATTTATTACTTATCTCTAAAAATATTTAACTTTTATACTCGCATGTATAGTATAACCAGAGAATTATCGATTTAACCCATTACTTTGAAATGGTACAAAATCTAATTGAGATAAATAAATATCGGTTTTCCTACATTTCCCGAACCGAACCACAACCATAAAGGAAATGCCTCAGCTTTTCAAGATCGAATGCGCAGAATTGCCGACTTTCTCCTATTATAATATAAAATGGGCGGCGGCGATCGGGCAGAACCCCGCGGAACTATCGGGCGCAACAAAAATTATCGATAGCGGTTCCGTAGTCACTATCTGTGACGAGCGGCCAATGAGCCCGTGGGACAAGTTGAGGGAGACAGGCAGATTATGAAACTTGCGATCATCCTTTCGCGCAACTTTTTATTACGGAACATCACTGAAAAAAAGTCAACCTTAAAACATTTAAATCGGTTCATAAACAAAGAAATAACGCCCAAAACTCCGTAAACACGCGTGTAATGGTAAGCTAAATATTTAAGTACTAATATTCATTATGAAAAAACTATACGCCAAATCTCTGTAAAAAAAAATATGGGACAACACTTGAACTACCTATTAGATAAAAAAACAGTTTATTATTGGCGAAGTTACTTATAAAAAAAATACCGTCGACTTGAGAACCTCTTTATTTTTGAAGTCGATTAGAAATAAATACAAATTATCTTAAACCTACCATGTTTTTGAACTTTTTCGCCATCTATTACCTATATTTTTACATGTAATAATCTTGAAAATACTGTATTTGATGCAAAAAAAGTTGGCAACCCTACTACAAGCTACGTCTAATGATACCTAATCGCTGTCGCTTGTAACTTGCCCCACCGCCTACTCGGACGTGCATTTCCTACCTGCGGCTTTGTTTGCATTACTACTATATTGCGGTGATATCGTAGCTTTTTGCCCGAGTAGCGGGACCGGCGCCGGCGCAACCGCCTCTAGCGTGTCACTTAAACCTTTTGTTGGACGCCTCCGCGCCCTAGGACGCTGTGAATGCCTGTCAATTGATATCCTAATATTGTAAATTGGACACTTTATTCGTTTCCCTATGATATTACAAATATAACAAACGGTCGGTGATTCTGCAACCGCGATGTTTGTTACACAAAAACATGAATGCTGCAATCCAAATGACGCTTGAAAAGCTTAACACATAAAATAAAGCGAATCGTTATGTTGAATCATATTTCCTACCTTTAAAGTTGAATATGCAATCGCATATTTACAAGACTTATTGGACCGCGTCGAAATTCCATACATTTCATGTAAAACATTACGATACGATATTCATAAGGAACACCTAGTTCTGAAATATAATGTTGTGTCTACATTATATTTGATAATGTGGTATTTGACGACCTCCGTGTTCTTGTACACCGGTTTTCAAGGTGTCGCCAACTCTGAGGTTCGATCCCCGGTTGGGTCAATTTAGAAAACGAACTTTTCTATATTGGCTCAGGGTGTTTGTGATACCACCGTTGTCTCTGATTTCCATAACACAAGTGCTTTAGCTACTTACTTTGGAATCGGAGCAATGTATGTGATGTTGTCAAATTTATTATTTTTTATTTATTTATTATTTACACGAGTCGACTAGGCAGCCGACTTGCTGGTCGATTTTAGTCTTAGTCTTTCAATTAGCGACAATCGCTGGTAAAATTGAATCACCACCTCATTGAAATTAGGATTGCGATTAGATTTTACAAGCGATTGTCGATAAAAAGCACTAATTGATTAAAATCTCCTGCCGAGTTGCCTGTCAAGTCGACTCGTGTAAATACCACATAAGGCAATTTTATTCTAAAAACTGTGGCTTGCAGCGAAGAAGTTAAAAAGTACTAGAAAATTTCGCCGCTCCCACTAGCGACTAGGTAGCATAATTGGTCAGTGCATTGGGCCGGAATCCCAAGGGTGCGGGTTCGAGTCCCGTCTGAGGTGCTACGGGTGAGTCGATTTTTTCTAGTATTTTTTCTAATATTATTTATCTTACTAAAAACTGTATTTGATAAACAGATAGTTTTGATGAAAATTAAGCATCGTTCCTTACAAGAGAAAAAAATTAAAGGTTTAAGAAAACATAATAAAACTTTTAGAAAAGTGCATCTTTTCTTAGGAATCTCCATGCAAACATAGATAGAATGAAAATTAAAGCTATTAAGAAAACACAATATTTGTTTATGAAAAGTTCATCTTTTCTTCGGAAACTCCACGCAAACATAGTTTTTTAATAGTAATTTCATTTTCTCGCCAGAATTATGACTTTGCTAATAAGCGAAAGAGGCAGAGAACCAGTAGGTATAGTGAGCAATCTTTTCAAATAGTTTATTTTCATCAAGAACTATCGAGGTTAACAGCAAAAGTAAATTAAAATTGCTAAAAACTCGGACATAAATAATGTTAAATTTCTCTCGGTACGTAGACGGTGAAATGACCCAATCGTGTTTATCATACGGTAGATAAGGATCGAAGATCGGCAGCGAAATATCGAATATTGATTAATTAAATAAGATTTTTAATCGATTCCTCATTATATACGAGCACTGATTGCCGGTTTCTTTGATTTATTGGTATTTTTATATGTTTATCTGATACGAGTCTTTCTGGACAATTTTGCAAGCGAAAGCACGCGTCTTCACATTCCGATGAAACGTAATTAACACAGATAAGATCACCTTTTTTAATACACGATGAAGAAAAAATTTAATATGAAATTAAGTAAATATAACATAAAAAGCAGTATCTTAGTAAAAATGTAGAAATAAGTATTGAAACATCGTGGCGCTTCTCGGATGTTATTAGTATTTCAGTGTATTGTATGTTGTTGTATGTCAGTGTATTTTATTAACATTTAAAATAAACAATCAATCACATTCGTATTTGAGATATCTTAGGTAAGTAGCTAGCTATACAACATGTTACAAAAATACCCCTAATGCCGAATATGGTATATAGGGACCATCAAACTGAACAACTTTTACTATGGGACCAACTCTGAAATCACGAAAAAAATATCAGCTGTTTCGTACAAAAATAAAATCGAAAATATCTAAATATATAAAACAGCTGATTTTTTTTTCGCGATTTGAGAGTTGGTCCCATAGTAAAAGTTGTTCAGTTTGATGGTCCCTATATACCATATTCGGCATGAGGGGTATTTTTGTAACACGTTGTATACGCCATCGCTGGGGCTTACCGTCTAACTTACATTGCTATCGTAATTGAATTGATTTGACAGATGGATGTGATACATTGCTCTTTTCTTCTGTAAGTTTTTATTTGTGCCAAAAAGAAGTAGCAATGTGTCACACCCATCTGTCAAATGAAAGTTTACCTAAACTTCAGTGATTTAGACGGTAAACCCTGCTGTCTTTTTTGTCCTTTTGCATCTGACTGGACACATCAAGTCAAGCCATTTTTCTCCTCTTTTAAAATAATGAGAGTAAAGCCCGACACATATAGACGGAATCTGATTCGGCATTCCGAAACGGAATATTGATATGTATGAAAATTTCGAACGGAAAATTGCCGCATATATGTGGTATGGTATATCCATAGATTTGTATGGATTTGCTGCGTTCGGAATGATATTTCGTTTGAATGTGGCGGGCCTATTAGTACAGAACAAATAATAGTACCTACTGTATACAACATAAGTTATGAATCTTATGTCATGTTATGATATACCTCTAGCATGGATATGAACGGCATGCATAATAATTTAGTAATAATTTAAAACTCGCGTAACAAAAAGATCTTATTTTTTGAATAGGCTTTTGAACGGTTTTGTCAATAAAGCTTATTTAATTTCCTCGGCATAATGGGTACAGTACACACTGCTTTTTACATACATTCCATTCAAAAATGCTTTTGTTGTTCGAAACGTGATTGCTTATTGTATTACAATGGGACAGGACAATAATTTATGATTGTAAAGCCAAGGGCACAATGCCACAATCTTTTTCATTAATGATATTTTGTTTACAATTCTTTATTTATTGGAAATAAAAATAGTTGATTTGAATTTGAGCTTAGAACTTGTGTCATAAAAACAGACACGACACGTAACTACGTGGAGGCTATGTTATGATGATGATCTTTTCTATTTTGATTGGGTACGTGGACACTGCGTAAGCAATGAAGGAATTGAAGTCAGCCGTAGCATTTTGGCCACCCTATTAGTTGTAACAATACTAGCTTCCGCCCGCGATGTCACCCGCGAGGACATTCGGAAAATTCCTTAGGAACCTTTATCGGGATAAAAAGTATCATAAGTTTTAATCCAGGCTTTAAACTATCTCTGTGCCAAATTTCCTCCAAATTAGTTTAGCTGTTTATGCGTGATTGAGTAACAATTATCTAAACATCCAAACTTTCACATTTATAATATTTGGATACACTAACTCAAGACATTTATATTTTATCAATGATAATAGTCTCTGTTATCTGTGCCTAAGGTGTGTGTGGCCAGTGCATGTGCGTGCTATCCTAAAGTGCTCTATTTATCAATTATAACAGTAAATGCTATAATTATAGCTTAGCTGCATCTAAGGAGTGGCCGGCGCATGTGTACGCAGCCGATCGCTGCTCTAAAATTGGCCACGTGAATCCGTCCAGTAATTACGGGCACAATGGCGCATTGTCTGCGCGACACTTCCTGCGCATCCGATCCTCACCTCTGATCTTTATCGGTTATGAAATGTTTACTTGTGTGTGCCCCATCTAGCATTTCCGCTAACAAACTCATCAGATTGAGAACAAGATACCTCGCCTTTTAATCATTTATTGTTGTTTCTTGTTTTTTGGGGGTCCCAAAAGTTATGTGTCTATATAATCCAATCCATGCTGCCGAGGTTCATAGTGATGATCATGATCGAATGATTTTGATAATGTTTTTTTAAAGGGAACACCCCCTACGATCATTTATTTTGTATTTTGGAAATGAAACCTAGCGATCCCTAAATTAAAAAAAATAATGTACATACCTATGAAAGTTTTGGGTAGGGAAATGAACATAATTATCATAAAACGTTTTTTTACTACAATACTATAAGTTATCAAAAAAAGGGCTTTCGTATGTCCGTCCGGCTGTTTGTTTGTTCTCCTCTACGGGTCGCCTTTCTCAACCGATTCTCGTCAAATTTTGTAAGCAAGTTTTTTTTTGTCGTTTCAGTTTTTCGTTTTTTTTTCAAAATTGCGGAGATATGTTAAAGCGAGGTCTACGCTCACAGAGCCACTAGTTATTTGAATTTTTTTAACATAAAAACAAAAAACTCGCTTAGGCCGCGCGCACTTTGGATGCGTTTACGTACGAATTTGACTCGTACGATGTTTTCACTATGGGAGCCCGCTCGCACCCAGTGTGCGCGCTCCCATAGCACTTGGAAAGTAGGGATTTCGTAATTAGTTATTCTGTGGTACGAGTCAAATTCGTACGAAAACGCACCCAAAGTGCGCGCGGCCTAAGAAGAAACTATATTAGGTAATCTATTGCTAAGATTTGAGGTTAAATTGGTCCACGCTTTCATACTTTTTCGAGACCTTTTTTTCTAATACGTTTAGTATGGAGTGAGAGCGTGAAGTGACACGGTAGCCCATTAGTGGGCGACACACATGAGAGTAATCAGCTGATCCCCCTAATCGGCTTACACGACACGGTAACCAGCTTTGACCGAATACTAGCTCATGTACAGTGTGAGCATAATTTTTGGTAAGTCTATACATGACAACATGACAGGGTTTTGACGCAGTTTGTCCCATTCGCATTTCGTCACGATTTCAGAAAAGGTCCCATTCGCGTTCTGTCCCATTCGCATTTGGTCTCATTCGCATTTTGTCCCATTCGCATTTGGTCCCATTCTCAAACGGAACGATACAGGCAAACAGGCAATGTATTTTGTAAGTCACACAAACACATCAACTTATGCCACACATAACCAATGATGATGAAGAACTTTTTTTTAATTTGAAACAATTCGTTTGTGCCATTAATTAAAGGGCTATTTGTTAAAGTCTTTCAAGATAGGTTTCCAAAAAATATGTACTATTTTTAACCGCAGCCTGTGTACGTACTCGCTATAGGAGTACCTAACCGCTCTCGAGAGCCCCGTTTTGATATTTGCCGCCAATTAAATGCTGCTAATCATATCGTCATTTGTTGAGGTTGAGTTAAGGTTAAACCAAACGCATCGAAGTTAACGAAGCTTAACCGTTCAAATGAGATAGATTAAATACTCTTTACAAGTATTCTGCGCTTTGCTTGCTTACCTACAATCACATTTTATAGTTCATTTTGTACTTTTTCTCTTCTTTTATTTATTTGCCTGTATCAGTGTAATGTACCTACTGACTTAAGAGAATATCTTATTGGGATTTTACCATTTCATTCATTTAATAACTTCTACTTACATACAAACGATTAGTTGGAAAAGATTGATGTTGAAATTAAGAGATTGTTCTCCTTGGTAATCCAATTTTTTTCAAAAATATGTTGTAGCCAAAACAAAAATAGGTACATAGGTTCTGGAGCTGCAATCAGATCTGAACTTCGCTTCCATTTGCGTCATATAACCTACAAATCTCAGTGCCCTTATTCCCAGCAACCAGCAGATCTCCGAAAACCATCTCTCAGATGTCAAACGTACCTCCGGGCTGACATCCAGACCGTAAAATGTGGTCCAGGATGTTTAAGTCATAAGGGGAAAGCGATTTGAGTTGAAATTAAAACCATATATGTACCCAAGTCTACCGTCACTTGAAGCAGTGAAAACATAACATGTAAGTTATCGAAAAAAAGATGCGGCCGTTTATGGTGCAAAAAAAACGCATATTTCGACACTCCCAAGGGAATCAAAATTTATAGGGTACTTTCCGTTGGCCTAGAACTATGAAATTAGGCAAGTAATATCGTCTTATATTACAAGTACAGGGAAAAATCTGAAAACTATACATTTGTAATTAAATCATAGAAAATATAGTCTTTAAAGTACGTATCTATCATCGGGATCATTTACATCACATTTAATTTACCCCAAGAAAATATTAGCTGAAAATTGACCGAGCAAGCGCGAAGCGCGAGCGAAGCTTCCGCGACATTTTTCTCAATTCCGGGACCCGGGACATATGCTCTCATTCCGGGAGAATCCCGGTGGGTCCCGGCCACCTGGCAAGTAAATGGTGTGGCTAGCGGTGTAGTAGTCTATTTAGTTTGAAAATTTTATTCAGCTCCAAGACAAGCCCGCTATCTCTTAGGATTTAAGCCATCGGTTATCTTCAGTCGAGATATTTGATGCAGGGGCGTCTCACAGGTACCTCGATTTACGAACTACGAGAGGTATAAATTAGGGACGCAGAGAAGATTTCGGATATTTATTAAATGAGGTGCTTGTCACTTAATTTTTTGTTTCATGTTTCGTTTTTTAAGCTAGTATACTTCTTCCACTAATATATAGTTACATTATCAACAATTTTGTCTACGTCTGTGTATAAAATTACTGATACCTTTTATTTTATCATTTAAATATTTATCATGGATTAAAGGCTGGTCTCAAGCTGTGTCAAGTATTTTTGGTATTATTCAACTCAAGACAGTGTTTTTTATGTATCCGTTGGGCATAAATAATATCCGAAAGCAGCGCATCACTCGAGTAATTGGCGGATCTCTGACCGATACCACGAGACAGGTTAAATGATGACCTGTCCGCTACAAAATCGGATTCAGCGAAATAATATTTATCGGTCAGATGAAGGCAAAGCTTCTGATTTTGATACACCGCTACTGGATTCATATGAAATTACTGGCGAGTAGGTCACTTTTTATATTGACAAAGATTTTATAAACTTTAGACAATTTAATTCATTTACACATACAACAGCAATAAATCAAAGTAAAATTGAGTACTTACTATTATACAACACGTTACAGAAATACTATACAATATTTTCGATTTTAATGTTTCATACAAAAATTAACATCGAAAATATCAAAATGTATGAAACAGCTGATTTTATTTTCGCGATTTCAGAGTTGGCCCCATAGTAAAAGTTATTCAGTTTGATGGTCCCTATATACCATATTCGGCATTAGGCGTATTTTTGTAACATGTTGTATAACTGCTGTGGCAGCACCCTTACCACCAAGCTGGTTCGATAGTTCAGTTTTTGTAAAAAAACCCCAGCCCATGAACGCTATTTATCCATTGGTTTAACCTACATTCTTTGGTTTAAAAAAAGTTTTGGGTAGTGTAATCTTAATCGAGTACTTTATGTACGCAGATAGCGCGGCGCGGCGTGTGTGGTCTTTAAAAGGGGAATGTGTGGAAGTTAATGTTGCCAACAATGGTACCGAGCCCTTACTATTTGTACGGTGTAGACTTTTAGGCTGGCCCCAGACCCACCGGTTTCTTTTCTTTGCTTTGCTGTTCTAGTTGAACAGGGGCTACCGGCTAACGCATCGAACTTCGGAAAGTCTGCTTCAAATTAAAGCAGATAAATCGAGCCCTAATCGGGCCAAAATGGCGACCCCTAATTTATGATGTCATGTCACACGAACATCGATATCTTCTAAATAACTTCGGCGAGTAGTACAATACGGAACTCCTTACTTCGATTTATCTGTTTTAAGTTAAAGCCCGGAAGACTTTCCGGAGTTCGATGCGTTAGCCGGTACGGCCCCCTGTTCTACTAGAACAGCAAAGCAAAGAAATGAAACCGGTAGGTCTGGGGCCAGCCTTAAGTGTGCAGTAAATTGCTGACCATTTGTTAGCTGATAACAGGATTCTGGGGTATCCATCTTAAACTGAGTGGACATTAACGGCCTCTCCCAACCTTTTGAACGGTACTGTATAGGTCACCAATTAGCAATTAACGTAATTTTAAACTGAGTGCATGTTACAAATTGTTTTATTTTAAATGAAAACATGAACAGCCTTACCGCAGAGATTTTAAAACACTGATGTGATGTGTTAAATGTGATGCCGTCTCTTTCAAACAATACTGTCAAAAAAGTGACAGCATCACATTTAAACAGTATTTAAGTCAAACACTTGTTGAACAGTGTTTCAAAATCTGTGGTAATGCCGGATTTGTTTATGTTAAGAGTAACGTAAAACTTATGTTGAGATCAGAGGATCTTAACATAAGTTTGACAACGAAAACAAAAATTGTTTCCACTATGGAAATGCTGGGGTTTTCTTGTCGATTTGTTAATGTAAGTACCTACTCGTATATGTTTTCGTAATTTTGGTTTTTCATTTTGGATAAATGAAAAATAGGAATTATCATTTCAGTGCATCATCATCGATACTTCGAAATCTCTTAACAAAGATCGCTTTTTTAGGCTAAAATCTTATACACTGGTGGCCATTAAGGACACTAGTCGATTTTCATACAAACGAGGTAACTTTGAAGCCTTGTTTTGCCACTAAGGATTGACCTAGCTGCGATATGATGATGGCCATCCAGGTAGTGAATGAAGGAGATTCAGATTGCTATACACACCTAACTGATCTGATCGGAATTCTAAGATATATAAGGATCAGAGTTTTCAGTTTCAGGATTTCCATACATTTTTATGCTAATTTCGCATTTTTTTAAACATATCCTAATATCTCTTAGAATGCTGGTCAGATCAGTTGGGTGTGTATAGCGATCTGAATCTTTTCCATTCACTCCCTGGATGGCCATCATCAGATCACACCTAGATCAATCCTTAGCAGTGAAACAAGGCTCCGAAGCTACCACGTTTGTATGAAAATCGACTGGTGTCCTAATTATCTGACCACCACTATATAGTATTCTAAAAGCTTCCCAACTTCATTTTTATTACTTTTATTTGGTTGGAATAATAAATGGCGTTTAATTGGACAACTGTGTTTTATTTCTAAACTGATACAAATATAAAAACACTTTAAATATTCACTAAGAATAGGGAGGATGCAAAAACCCGACATTTCACACAACCCATAGATGAAAGAGAGGCATAGAGACGTCATGCTTCATAACTAGTGATGGGGGCAAGGATAGTGCTGTTCCAACAGCTACTTTATGAGAATTAGTGTCTGGGGGTTAGTTTACGCGTGCTAGCCCCATTTTTCTAGCGCATGTGTCTGTATGTAGATTACTCTTGATTTACAGGCCGTAGCCGTGATGTCGTCGGTCGCCTCGAGCGCTAATGGACATGCGTGCGGTAGCAGTCATAAGCTTTAGCGATTTTCTATTTCATAATGAACAATGTTAAATTAGTACTGGTAAACTGGTTTAATTAGCAACTAGCAAGATAAATAAGAACAGCGACATTTTCGATAGAAAAAAATAAATTAAATCAAAAAGACCTTATTAGTTTTATAGAAAAAAGTTCTATGGACAGGTCCTGGCTCAAACGGTTCATTTTGAATTTCTGATATTTTTTTCTATCGAAAATTCGCTGTTGTTATTCACCACGCAAGTTGCTAATCACCCCAGTTTACGATACTTCATCACAACAAAAACTATAACTTTTATACTTTCATTTATCTTTAATAATAAGTTTTCAGCGCTTCTAAGCGTTTAAAATTCGAATATCATGACATGATTAAAAATCTGAGTTGCACTGTCTTTGATCCTCATTGTATGTGATGTATTTTCAGAGACAAGAATGATGAAAAGAGTATTTCTAAATTTCATAAGCTGATAACACAAACATTCATTGTGAATATGCTTTCAATGGAAAACAAAAGGAAAACAAGGACGAAAGACTGGTAAACATTTAGCAGGGCCGCGAATTTTATCAGCGTTTTAGGTTTTTGAAGTCTCTCCCGCCCTTTACTCGGACCCGAACTCGAGGCCGCTAGACCCGCCTTTTGCCGTTTCCATGACGACGTTTCAGAGCAAATGCCGCCGCAAATAACTATTTATTACCGCTGCCGCGCCGCCATTTGCAACTAAACACACGCTGTACCCGGCTTCCGTCACCAGATTGCACCAGGACGCCTGTATAGACAACAAATTATTGCAGCTGCCATGTTATATTTGAGATCTAAGTATTTTAAAACACGTACAGTCAGCAAATGAGGCGCCAAAGTATCCATAATTATTTCTCGTGCTACGTCAATTAACTACTCTTAGCAATTTATTTATTAAGACAGAATGACAAGACAGCCTACCTTTTTTTTAAATGTATTTTCGGTATTTTTATTTTCGAAAAGAAGACGAAAAGTATAGCCAAAAATCAGAATATCGATTAAGTACTACTTTTTATTATTATTTCGATTTGTAGTAGACAGACAGACTGTTAAAGTACACGTACTTAAACAAAATATTAAACTTTGACTTTAAAGAATTAAACGCGTTGGGCTAAATACAGGTCCCATTTAAAATAGAGGTAAACTGTTTTAAGTTTATAACTGGTTCCTGCAGATAATAATCAACAACATTACCTGCCTACTCAAATAACATAACTGCCCTGATGTTATCTTAGAAACTTATGTTCACAAAAGGTCTGATAACTAACATTTTAGCTCGTACATAAATTTAATGTCATAAGTTAAATTCATTTTACTCCAGATAAGGTCCCAAATCGAGTGAAAATCATCATACGCTGTGTATGGTATCAGATGCACTTTAAGCCGAAGTTAATGACGGTCATAATTTTTAATTACTTGCTCGAAAATAATAAAAATATTATTTAGGCTTGCTTGTGATTTGTGTTATGGCCTTATTAGTTTTTATGAGTCTCTAAAAGTTATTTTAGAATCATCTGTGTTAGTTAAGTATTAAATATGAAAACAATAAAACATTTTGTTCGTAAAATGTAGCGTAAATTAAATAGATAGACTTAATGAAAAAGTTTACTTCATAATAAGAAACAACAACTCAGTGTACCTAATAATCTGCGTTTAATCAAGAAGCTTTAAAATGTTTAATTTCATTCGTTATAAACAACTACCTATCAGTTACAAACAATGGTGCGGATGAGTAAAGCAATCGATCGTTTTTAAACGAAAGTCAAAAGACGCTTTGACGCGGGAAACCGCGCGCGGGCTCTCATTACTATTATTTTATTCTGTGACGCAGCTGCTAGCGGAAAGAAGGGCGTTCACCGCGCGGGTGGGGTCGGGGGACGCAGACATTCGAGCGTGCACGAACGCGGGGCGAGACGCGGGGGGGCGGCCACGCGTCGAGCGTGCATGGGAGCGGGGGCCGGGGCGACACGCCACAATCGACGCGGCGGTTACGGCGGGCACTAACGTATCACGCGATGCCGATTTCGAGCTTGGACTTGATCAAACGAGTGCGAGACCACCCTGAAATATGGTTGTGCTCGCATCCCTTCCACATGAACCGCGTTGTCCTTCGGCGGTTTTGGTTGGGCTTGGCAGAGGAATACAACGACGACGGTGAGTTTGCATAGTTTATAAGACAACGCGCAAACGCGGCGCGTTCGTGTCATCACTCGTATTAAAACCAGCTCCGTTCGATTGTAGCATTTGTAGTGTACTTACTGACGTCACGACGTGGCTCGTGGCGGCTTCGTGTGTAATTTTCTTTCATTAGGCAATGTGATATGACTTATTTAAGTAAAACACTGTGATAGTGTTAATAAGCTAATTTAGAGAATTGACGTGATTGATGATGATGTTAATAACATGCTGCTGCTTTACCTAAACTCACTGCGCTGGCCAATACGCGGTGGTTGGGTTTAGGTACAGTAAGCAGAATTACTACGTCATCGGTAGCTCTAGCTAGGTCACGTCATGCTCACGTATTCGTGTGACGTAACATAACGCAATGCTCAAGTCAAAACCAACAAACACTGATAACAACAATATGAATTCTGATAACGTATTATTTTGTTTACAGTGTTTTTTACTTCTAGTGATATTATTTTAAATGTTTTAAGTACAACTTATGACTAATAACAAGAATAGAACGATTGGCATTTTTAAATCAAATAATTACTCAATTATTCATGAGATCACAGTTCAAACGTAAGTGGGACGTGTGTGTGATTTGACTATACATACATTGCTATTAATTTAACAGTGACTAGAAGTGACCAACTTTAGAGCGCTTGCGGTACAAAACGATGCATTTTAATCTGTAAAATTTACTCTTTGCCACACATTCTCGAGTGTATTTTCCACGGATCACTGTCTTTTGTCAATAATCGCATTTAGGTACTACAGCAACATGTTTTCCATAAACAAAGCTATTTTGTTTTTGTTACAGAAGCAAGACTGAGAAAGCGATGGAAACACTACAAGGATCAATTTAGAAAAGAGTATAAAAAGCAAAAAGAAAAAGCAATCCCAGACCAAAACGTGGCGTGGCAATTTTTTGAACCTTTATCTTTTCTTAAAGCAGACATAGAACAAAAAGAGAAAGACGCTGTCGTTCAGTCTGAGGAAAACGAGTCAGATAGCTCAGAAGAAGTACCAATAAAAGCGAAAGTGAAAACCGAAAAGGTTCGCGAAGGACGTATAGTTAAGAAAGTACCAAACCCTAAAATAGACCTAATATTGAAGAGAGTGAAAGAAACAAAGGCGATAGTTGAAGACCGACTGACAGATTTACAAGCAGTGAATAGAAATGACCCGGACTTCTTGTACCTTTTGAGTTTGTTCCCCACCATAAAGCAGTTAACGGAAATTCAGAAGCTGCATTTGAAAGGCAAGATCAACGAATGGCTTTTACAACAGATCACCATTAACACGTACGGCGCTAGCGCAGACACCTATCTTACTTGTGACATTAAAACTGAAGAGTCTGAAGATTAAAACACTTAAAAGGAGTTGAATAGTTAACTTAAAATGATAAAAATGTACCTATTAAACATCAAAACTCTTCATCTAAGTATAGGTAATTTATTATTGTCCCTTTTTGTCAAGACCCTTAGAATAATATCACCTAGAAGCCGAGTCCTTGTATGTAAAGTGAGGCAAAAAATTCTGAGCCAAAATGGCTTAGTTTTCAGATTTATATCATACGTTACCTAATCGTAACTAAAATCCAATAAATAATCCCCTAAAGGAAGGGGAATTTAAACTATTTCGTTCTTATAGGTACGATTAGGTAACGTATGAAGGATAAATATATATATTGAAATATTTGACAACATCACATACATTGCTCCGATTCCAAAGTAAGTAGCTAAAGCACTTGTGTTATGGAAATCAGAGACAACGATGGTATCACAAACACCCAGACTTGAGCCAATATAGAAAAGTTCGTTTTCTAAATTGACCCAACCGGGGATCGAACCCCGGATCTCAGAGATGGTGACATCTTGAAAACCGGTGTACAAAGCCACTCGCCCACGGAGGTCGTCAATAAAAATCTGAAAACTAAGTCATTTTGGCTTAGTATGTTTTCAGTGCGCTTTGTAGGGAACTATCGTTCTAGGTTGTTTTTATTCTAAGTAAAGACCTTGAAAACAGTTGGCATGCTCTATATGGCACAAAAAACTGCATCGCAAAAACTGTGGGGAGTGATATTGTTCTAGTTAAAATAAAAAACATGTGATTTTATCAAGATACGTGAACAAGCATTTTTGAAAAATAACATTCATTACTTACATGTGTGACGTCAAATTAATAAATGTGATTATATTATAATATCTAATGATAAGTTAAATGAAGAAGACAAGACAGACTCATGTAATTAAATATTTTTTTAATTAAACTAATATGCGTTTTCTTAACATAAGGTTTAAGCTGATTTAGAAATTAATTAAAGAAAAACATCTATCTATCTATATCAGAGACTTCTTCTATGAATATATATAAAAATGAATCCCTATTTCCCTATGTCACGGCCTTTGATTATTTATAATTATATAATCAAAGGTCACGGCATCACGCGTGAACGGCTGGACCGATTTCGCCAATTCTTTTTTTGTTGTGTTCGTTATAGACAGGAGAAAGGTTCTTAAAGAAAAAATTAAGAAAATTGCGTGGAAAATTAAATTAAATTAAAATTAAGAATACCTACTTAACCACCATATTAAATTATTTCTAATAGTAATAACCTTAGCTGACAATTTAAAGTTTTTTAATTTAAATTTTTTTGGCAATTTAAACTTTTTTAGTGTAACCTTATGGCGGTTGACATACATTGACAGAATGTGTGCTGCAAATATCGTCAAAGAGGATGTAAAAAAGGTTCTCTTATTTTTTTTTATTAAATATACCAATTCGAAATCAATCAAACAGGACAATATCTATCGGGTCCGCTAGTTTATCTATAAATTTATTTTAGTGCCCACTGTAGGAGAACAGTATGTACAGGCTATCCGTATTAAATATAATTTACTTTTTTTACATCCTAGTTTAGAATTGAATCACTATTCGGAGTCCCGTATCATTTAGCGCCATTCATCTCTATAGTATGACATGTCACCATGTCAGGGTTTACGCTCCTCGTCAGACGATGGAAAAGCCTTGCATTTCATTGCATAGCATAACTAATATGACGCATAAACTTTACATAATTTTATACATTATATGTGTTGTCCAATATTTATTTTACACCACCCTGTGTACTTAACTATTGGAATAAATATAATGGTGTAATGAAACGTGCGTATGCGCAGTGCATTAGAAAGCCATCTCACGGGTTTCTGGTTGCAAGTGGGTGCCTATCGGGGCGTGACCAAAGAGTAAAATTTACATCGTGATTTATTTATACAGCTGTCTATGGCGCGCTCGATGATTTATAGTTTATCGATTTGAAGTTTGTCACTGGGGAAACTTCGCGAATGTCTTTGGAAGACAAACATATCCAGTTTATCTAAGTCTCATCCTTATAGCAAAATTTTTTAATCTGATTCTTCTAATATTGCATAACTATAAATACATCTAGAAACGGACATAATGATTTAAAAAATTGACTAAAAATAAATTCCTGGAATAAGTTTAATCAGAGTTTTGGATATTAGACCTAATGGGATGAAACGCCATAGGATGAATATGGAACCGTACGGGCCCGTCTTTGATTATTTATATGGGCCCGTGGACCTAACACACTATTATGGTGGCGCTATTATGTAAAGTTACGGGAAATCATAAAGTATCGTTGACATCAAATTAGATTTACAATCGTAATTTCGTTTGAGCTGCTCTTAAAACAGCCAAACCGACAGTCACAGTCAAAACATTTACTGCAAAGATCTAGTTCTAGGTTTTGAATATATATAAAAAATAATATATAAAGAATAATATATATCAAACATAATTATACGCGACGAATAGATAACCTTCTTCTTTCCGGTTTTTGAAGTCGATTAAAAAGCGACGAATTTATACATTGAGGTGATCTCAAATTTATTTTTTCACTAGTCATGTTTTAATGGATGGTCTGAAATCGACAATATGACGGATTAGACGAACGTACGTAATATAAAATAAATATATAAATAAATATTTGAAAACATCACATACATTGCTCCGATTCCAAAGTAAGTAGCTAAAGCACTTGTGTAATGGAAATCAGAGACAACGGTGGTATCACAAACACCCAGACCTGAGCCAATATAGGAAAGTTCGTTTTCTAAATTGACCCAACTGGGGATCGAACCCGGGACCTCAGAGATGGCGACACCTTGACAACTGGTGTACAAAGCCACTCGACCACGGAGGTCGTAGGGATCGAAAGAATGGGTTTCGATTCCATAATCATCCTTTAGTGCGTTGTGTAACAAAATGTAAGGTAATTGTGAGTTCCGAAATCAATCACAGTATGTTTATATATTACGTAATATAAATGATATAACATTAGATAGGAATGTTATTACTTATGTTCAACAATAGGCGAAGCTCGTCCATAGCGATGAAGGGATCAACATTAACAATTGAAATAAAGCCGATTGAATATAATGTATATTGATTTTGCATCAGTATTGTGATATTTTGTTGCAGATATTTTTTATAGTGAATAGTTGTCCACAGTAATAGTTGCGTGATACAAAATGAAATATTACGCAAAGCAAATTCTAAAGAAAATGGAACGAAAGCACGAAGCTCTGGTTGTGGCGAAATTTTTCCTGTACAATTTTCTATTTCGCACGAAATGGCGCGAATCGACGAGATTGCGGCGCGCGACCGAGTTACGTCATGCGCGGGCGCAGGGCAGAGTTCATAAGTATGCTTACCAACTACGATCAAGCCATGTTGGTTCGATCACTTTTACTGCTAACGATACCAATTCTTTAGTTATTGGCAACAATTTTAAATACATGACAATACCCACATCACATAATATACATCAAAAAGTGTACACGACAGCGTCTTTGACTTTTGTCGATAAAACACCTATTAGCTTTTCTTAAGTAGGTCGTAGGAATAGATATACTCGCACTGTACTGTACAGTACAATCTAGGTCACAAATTGTAAGTCAGCCATAAAAATCTAAAACTTTCTCCAATGGCGTTTCAGGTTTTACTGGGATATCTGCTTCCGTAATTTATTTATTTTTAGAGATACAATATTTATTAGGTTATTCCATATTGTTCGCGACTCCTGTGCCGGTCGTGGGCCTGCACATGGAAGCGCAGGTGAATCGCCGTGGGTGCGGCGCGGGCGCATCGGTTGCTCAACCCACGGCCGCATTCCGCCATCAACCGCGGGTGCCGCCGCACGCGCCCCGACTCCGCACCAATACGTGACGAAATCTCCGACATCGATATTTATTGTGTTACGTACACATTAATCCACTAGGTTGGTAGATTTCGTATGTCTCGATTGCTCAAGCAAGCTTGTCTTAAGATTTTTGGATGCAAGTGGATATTGTTAATCAGCTACTTAAACAGAGATGACTTGTCAAAGAATTTATGCAGCTGATAAAGCGACTTGATCCTTTTTAAGGAGGCAATGCTAAAGGTCAAAATTCACTTCCTTCAAAAAAAGTCAATGCCAATGCCAAACATCAGCTCGCATACCTTTTCAATATAACAATCACTGTAAAACAATATAAGTATTAATTGTTCAACAATTACGATAGTGATTTGTAGCAAAGATCACTATCATAGCAAACATCTACCTACACAGAGCGAGCACATTATAAACTAGTTCGATAATTACCGACCATAATTCCTTGAGACAAGTTCGTTCAAATACCCCCTTGGGCTCGGATTAGGGTAAAGCACACAGTAATTGGCACATGCCAGTCTCTGGAACAATGCTCTATTACAATTAGCTACTGTCACCGTTGGCTGTTAATTATTCAAAATTAAATAGCCATTTATTTTTATATTGACGTTAAGGACGGCTCTTTCTGATCAGTTGTTCGAAATAAATTGCTATGTCGAGAATAGCTCAGAGCGACACGGTCAAAAATACTAGTGTGTTTTGAAAATTGCAAAGTAATGATAAATTGCCGTAATTTTAAGGTACATTTGCGCTTGTTAGACGCTCGGAGCGGATAGCTCGAATCAAACGACCCAATGTGGCATTTTAGGAATGTTGCAAAATAAGGAATCTGTCGGATGGAACTGCTCAGTTCGGTGTAATAACGACTCGGAGCTTAGTATTATTCGCGAGTACATCGGGTCACTCGCATTACTAATCGAGTCAACTTGTAAGGTTTTAATCCAATACAAAACTGGGGCTTCATTCTGACGCATGCATCGATTTACTGTCAAAGTGTTTGCAAAACGATGTTTTACTCCGTGAGTAGAGAACAAGCCATTGTTTTCAGTATTTGATTGAATCAGGCATTACTTGGCGGAAGTCCCAAACCATTGTGAAAAGAGAAATATATGTAGCTTACTATATATATTTCTCTTTTCAAAACCATTGTTTTCATTTATGAAAATGCAAAATATTGAAGAATAACTGCAAGTCCTAGAACGAATCAGTGTGTCTTGTAGGAATCATCATAAATAATAACTAGGTGCAATTGAAGGTTGAAATAGCACCCACACTACTGGGCCGCTTAACATTCGGTTCCGCGTTTCTCATTAGCTCTCACATTAATTTATGAGCTGATTTTGCATATGCAAAGCCGACTACTCGATGACGTTCGTTTACGGAAGACAGTTCAGCAGGCTCGTAGGTGGTGCTTTTTGCATGTTTATGGGGCGGGACCACATCCTTATTGTAACTTGAACCCAACGGTAAAATGACTACTAGAGCACTGTCAGATGTCCCATTAAAGAAAGGGGTTCTCTTGAATCAGTATTATTTCCAAAATACCACTTATTCAAAAAAACCTCTTTTATTTCGTTTGTTTTCTTTAGGAGCTTAATGGATAAATTATGAGTTAGATTACGTATATACGTATTTTTTGAATTATGCTATATATACTAAGGATCAATCGAATTTAATAGGTTTTAGTAAGTTCGCGGCCTTTTTGAAGCATGAATTTTGCGTGTTACTGGCAATACTAAACATAGGTGGGAATGTAATATATTGTTTAACAGCTGACTTTCTGGTAATAGCGGTAGAATTAAAACAAATTGATAATTGTCTTGCCAAAAAAAAAAAAATTTGCTCCAGTATTGTCCCACCCGGATCCAATGGGCAAAGGGACTAATTATTTAAATGAGTTTATTAATTGTAATCTTTATTTATGGAACCACTAAGTTAATGTGAAGATAGAAGAAACTTTTCTACACGATCAATTAAATTACCTCAATAAGCTTCCATACAACATACGGAATTCTGAACCGGAATAATTCCGAACGCATCAAATTCATACAAATCTATGGACCCACATACATGAATCGCTATTCCGCTTCGGAATTATTCCGAATCAGATTCTGTCTGTAAGTGTAAGTGGCTATGATACAAATCGAAACAGCTACAATCAGCTCCATGATACGGAATCTGAACTTTTGCTCATGTATAAAGTTCAGATAATTAATACCCCCTATTTACCGCGTGCAAATCTGGACCAGAACTTGTTTCAGGAACACAACATGAATGTTACTTGTATGAACTCTTCTAGATGACCGTCTTGGACTCTCAGTCATCCAATTTGATCAATTAAAATTACAATAAACTATACTTTTCTTTAATTACTATCCCATCATTGTTCCCAGTTCACTATCCATGCGTGTCGTCGAGTTTTTACTGCACAACTGCTCTCACATACAAGTTTTAAAATTCATACAGTGGCTTCAAATCGCTGCGATGCCAATAATTATGAATATTTATGAGTCCCGAGGAAATTATGGAAGGATACTGATACGCGAAGTAGCGATGAAATCGAGTCTTATGAAGACCAGTTCGGACCGGCCGGTTTCAGAATTGGCGATGTTTGTTTTTGTAAGTGACCACACTAGAGTCGGGGCGACGACGTGATTACAATATCATTAGTCATAGTTATTATACCAAATATAGTTGACAATACTGTTCCGTATTATGGTGAGTACAGAAAATAATATAATAAACCAATCTGTAGGTACCTGCTTTATTCAATTACGTTCTAAATAACGAAGTATGTCCAGCTCATGAGTTTGGTCTGTAATTGGCAGTTACAGCAACTTAACAAAGTAATTTAAACAATGAATTCTATGTTGCTTTCGATTCAAATTGTGGCCGTAAAGTATGTGCGGCGTACAATAGTGGGCTCGCTCGCGTCGCCAGTTACGTTGGTTAGCTGAATATCTGCGCCCGGCTGTTGGCTATTCCGCTAACGAGTCAATTATTCGACGGGCTGCCCAAATAATTGCCACGTTGTCGAGTAATGTGGTCTCATGCTGAATCTATTGATATAGCGCACGATATAGTTGTTTGCGGTTTTTATGCAATTCAACACTCACGTGTAGAGTGCTTTGCAATATTTAAGTACTGCATCCATGTTCAATTAACCTATTCCGCAGTTTAATCGTCGTTATGTTGTTCAGTCGTAATGGTTTGTTCACGGCGGAGAATCCCACGCCATGTTACACGTTTTGTTTATAACTTTTAATGATATATCAAAGGAATAATAAACTTACGTGCTCGTCCAGGGAGTATGTGAGCTCCCCGTCGTCGTAAAGGACGAACCACCTCCGCTGCCATCTCTGAAACCAACAAAAACATTACTCAACAGACTGTTTATTAATAGTTAACATCAAATACATTGTTCTCAGAATATTGCATTTCATTGCTGCTAATGGCCACGGAACCATTTACTGGCTCGATTACCATGCAGTGACCTGTAATTAATTAGCTGAGAATGTCATTCATTAGCCATTCTACTGTAACAATAGAAACTACGATCGGAGTGCAAACAGAAATGGCACCAAGAGAATAAGGCGATGCTTTTTGAAACGAAATTACACCATATATACATTAATCATAATTCATAACTATTACCAGTGATACAAATTACAGTAATAATTGGTTTTACGTACGTATTATATTTATTATTGTTATTAAACGTTGGTATCTACAAATGCAGCCCATTAAGTTGATTCAAATACGAACCAAAATGTAGAGGTAGATTAAATTTGAGCTTTAATGCACACAGTAAATCCATATCAAGGCAAGAGAATATAAAATAAATCCGTATAACAGCTTTGATTCCATCTAAATTGTAAACATAACACCTCTAATTGCTGGTTAAAATTTACTGATGCCGAATTATTGATATACCAATGTGAATTGAACGAAGCAAGATGGCTATCGACCTAATACTCGTTCGTTGCAATTAATGCCAACATAATTAACCTATTAGGTTTAGCAGATAATGTAAGCTAACACGGCGATAGCTGCAAATGCTGTATGTCCAACATTTAGCTAAGTGATCTGCAAACACTGAATGTAGCGAATACATGATTATATTGTACCATTGTTTTGCGTCGACCTTGCGCTCTGTTGTCAGCTTAAATTGGTTTTCAAATTGTCTGTCATACATTTCACTGTAGGCTTTGGCCGTGGACGAAGATTGCAAAAGCAGATTACAATGGGTTCGCCTGAATTCCTTCTCCTAATGATTATGTGTTTAATGCTAAATTCATTTGATTTAGTGAGAAGTGACTATAATGCAATTCACTAAACAATTCATTATAATTTGTATCACGTCTTAGGCAATAATGACAGTAAAAAATGACGAATTCTGCCAAAACTGTGCTAGCTTTTCTTAATACTTATATTTTGACATTCTAACTGAACCGTTAAATGTCAGCTTGTATCGTAGTGGAATCGACATAATTAAGTAAGGTTTTGGTTTAGTATGGCACTCCCGCGCAGATCTCGAGATACAGCGCAAGCGTGCCAGTCGTACGTGCATGTACGTGACAACTGCACGATTGAGTGATGGCGTCAACCTGACAGTTTACCCTAAAACTCGTGTACCTGTTGTAGTTTAAAGCATTAGAAAGATACTCGATTTATCACGAACATTGTGGAATTGGAAAAACAATTTCAAAAGACGGTAATAAAATTAACCGTTTCAAGTTTATTGAATATAAAAGTTTTATTGCTTTTAGTATACATATGCTGTATTTTTTAAAGTTCAGCAATAAACGCATTAGCTATTACTTCTGTCTTTTTTACTGGAATTCTAACCATATTATTTATTCTGTGTTGTAACTTTATCAATTAATAGAAAACTTTTATAATGTTTTGAATAGAAAGGATATATAAGATCTAAAGCATTAATAATATCAACTCAACAAAAAAACAATACCGGTTTTCAAGCTCTTGCACTTGTCTCGCGCGCATCCGAATCCTGAGGCCATCCGACACCGATCCGTATTACGCAACGCCCGATGCGCACACGCAAGATGTTTATAAACATCCATCGCGATAAACCCAAACAACCGATTAATTGGCAACAATTAGCCCAAAACCGTAGACCCGAGGCGGTCCTCAATGGAAGCGTGTCGCAACAGATACCGTGTGAAAACGTCTGTTTCGGCAGTCACATTCACAGTTTCTCAACTGGGTGTAAGGACATGTTGTATTGCAATAACCTAGGACCAACTTCCTAGGTTGCGAGTGTGCGGTATGACCTTTTTGATTTAAATAAGCAAAACAAAACGGTCCAGTCTCTGAAATGAATTCAAAATAGTCTAATAAAATCTAAATCTTCGTTTCATGATTGAACATTTTAAGAGCTTGAAAGATAGATTATTGCACATGTTGTTTCCGCATCTTTACGAAGATGTGAACCGCTTAGCTTTTAAATCAGGAATCTCATCAATTGCGATGTTATTAACTTGTTCTTGAGACGAAGGAGCAATTCTTGGGGCTGAGCAACAAAGATAAATTAAGATAGCAGTGAATTGCCACGTTATCGACGAGGAAGCCTCGGATGCCAGGAGCACTGAGTGCATCAGCTTTATTGAGATATCGCCAATGTCAGTACATGATATTCATGATTTACGATGTTGTGCACTTAAATAGATGGCGAATAACTAATGCGACAGCAGGGCTGCCGGAATCTTGTCGATATTGGTAATCAGTTATTCTCCAACTCCATTTGTATTGATTACCATGCGTTAAATTTTAAGTCGAGCTCCAGAATGGCATTTTGCAAGCCGTCTTTCTCTGTGGAATTCTCTAGATTATTTTCGATATTTTTATCATTACTGATATTTGTCAAATTCTACTTTTATGCTAAAAATACGAGTAATGTGTCTGTAAAATATGTTTTGGATAATTTCAATTCAAAGATTACGCCAAATTCTTTATAACTACAATACATTTTAGCTGTAAATATTTGTGGAGGCAAACATGGTACGTCAATTCACCGCACTTAAGCCGTTCAAGTGGTGTCCCTTGACACGTAAGCTCGCCGGATCACTGCCTCCCACAATCAAACGGTTTCTGACTCAGTCGGTATAAACCCTGGATGTGAGTAGGGCTATCGAAACTATCTGCTCTCCAGGTTAGATTACAGTACGTCACAGAATAGTGGAAGCGGGTGTCCTTCAAGGTTCTATCTTAGGACAGCTACTATTTAAAATAATAATAATAACAATAATTCGTGAATTTCAGTAAAAAAAGTATATTATTACTTAAACTCTCGTCATTAATTTGATATTGGTCACAAAAAAATATAGTTAGTTAGTGGGTGTTAGTGTGAATAACAGTGCGAACAAATAAAACTCTCAACTCTCTATGCAGTATAATTATGCCAAAGAGTCTATCTCTAAATAATGGTAGTCATCGGTTTCATCACTTACTATGTATTCATTGTCCAACTTGATTTGAAGTAAATATTATATCCTAAGAACTCCTAAGTGCTCTATTTTTGTTTGCTTGTCTTTCAGTTCAGATATAAACACAACCCTGCATTTGAGTGATTATTATAATCAGCACACCGTTCGCATAATGAATGTCAGTGTAATTTCATTGTTTCATCTCGTTTATACGCAAATGTATGCGAGATTTCAGATTAG
Organism: Catoptria pinella; assembly: GCA_963556745.1. NCBI lineage: Eukaryota > Metazoa > Arthropoda > Insecta > Lepidoptera > Crambidae > Catoptria > Catoptria pinella. The sequence goes on from OY750762.1 coordinate 1,799,251, forward strand.
CTTGTCCTGAGGCCTTCGCCCACTATGAGGGCTCTAAACCGACGTTTTGTATGAAGTGGCACAAACGGTGAATAATTACGACAGTTCACGCTCGTCTAGTGTTGTGAAGTTATTATTGCTTATGTCAAGTCGTCGTCACCTTGCGGTTTGACTTGACTCGGTAAACGAACCTGCTGCGCCCACGTTCCGCACACATTTTATTTGAAACATAAAATAAAAACACAAATATGTTAGTACTATTAGACCTTGTGGCAAAGTCTTCGTACGTCGTAGACAATGATTACAAGGAGTTAGGCCTCCCCCAATTTGCCGGTTTATAATTATGTCGCTGCGCCTGCGCCACCGATGTTATCAGTGTACGAGTTTATTTTGCCATCGACGGTATGTACCTATGTCAATTGAACGCATCGACTGTATGTCGATTGAACGTGGTACGACTAGCAACACTTATTTCATACGACGAATTGTCCTACGTGTTATTCATATTTATAAGCGTCTGTCTTGTGCCTTTTGCGTGGTCCTTGGTCTTAACTTAACTTAGGAGATTGGTATAATGTTTATCCTGAATCTTTTTGAATGGTTCAACTGTGTTTCCACTAGTTGATGAGAATAATTACCTACCTCTGCTTTGTTATTTACGTCATATGTATCATCAAGGATATGGTTTGTATCATCAAAATATTGTTCCATGCTTAACTACAGAAAATAGAGCGATTGACGCATGATATTTATAGTTTCTAATATAACTGCTGCAGCAACTGCCATTTCAGAAAATGAGTGGACCGGGTCAAGTGGACAAGTAGCTCATTAAATCCAGGCGTGTCATACATTTTTAGTACAAGCCTCGACCTTAGTGAGTCATTTTAGCGCGGCTACTATTCATATTCATAGCTCGTTACGCAGGACAGCCGTCGACAATCGCAGTTACCCTACAGGGAAAGTCGGTCGGCCAACTAATGGGACTCACTGCGATACAACGCCCAGATAACACCGCCATTATCTACTAGATTGCGCCCGCGCAGGAATGTACGACATTTGACTACAAAAATAGGGGTAAGTAAGTAGATTAGATAAGTGGTAAGAAAAAATGCAGTTGTTTGCTCGATAAGCGATTATGAGTCCTCATATTCTTCAAGAATTTGACTTTGAGTCCAAACTTCCAAAGTTTGTGCATAAAGTACTTTTTTTTCAGTTTTGTAAATATGGGTCGATTATTCTAATTAGGTAGATACTTACCTGAAATTCCGTTGTAACTGTATCGTAATAGTAAGGTGACATGTTTTAACACTTTAAATAGGTATATATTGATTTGCCATTCCAACATCCTCGCAGAGATGAATAGAAAGAAATTCTCCTGGGTAAGAGCGGTTTATATTTGTATTTGCCCGACAAGAAAACGCATTCAATATTCCATTTCAATATCATTTATTCAATCTTTCACTATCACGCACTCGAACCTTATTGTAGAATCATCGGAGAGCAAATTGCGAGAGCTCCGTCTGTCATCATTAATTATTTTCTAATATCATTTCGCGAATACCACGCAATCAAATTCTGCGAATGTTCGAATCGGACTAGCAGCGCGCATGCGCGGCGTATCGACCAATCGCATCACACGAGTTTCGCGCCGCGCCCGATCCGACCATATGATTAGCCGCGCAAATTCTTTATTCTTTTTAATAGTGCGCTCATACACGGACTTGAATAGGAGCTATTTAGCCATTTCCGCCGATATCCTCTTGGAAGTTTTTTTTTATTTTGGCGGCAACAACACATGTATAACCAATTAGTAATGATGATTGTTAGAATATTTTATGTGCGCTGCTTAATCTTATTGGGTCATCTAAACGGAGGCAGTAAAATAATTCATTCTAATGACTAGGATTTTATTGCCCCAGTTATTATTTTATAGTGGTTATTATGTAAACTTGATGCTGTTTTAAATATAACATCCACAATAGGAGTATCAAGCGAAGTTCATGTTCCATTATTACAAGTGTCATTATTATTGTTATTGAAGTTGTGATTCAAATTCAATTACAGTAGTTACAGAATTTCTAAGGTAAACGAGACATTTTGAGTTCTCATGAATGAACAAACATTAAACTATTTTGTATTTGAAGTCTAAGAATATTGAATAGACATTTCGACTTGAAACTTCGTAGGAGTAATTCTAAAAACAAATAAGAAAAACACGTTATTCGTGGTTTATTCGAAACTCAACTCAACCCCTTAGGGGATAAAGTGGGTAAATGAACCGAAAAAATCGATATGGATGTCGAGATGGGATGTTGATTGCGAAATTGGCATTTATTTTGTAGTCCGACACGGTAGACAGGATTCAACCCCTAAAAGGGTGAAATAATATAAGGGGCTGATATTTTATGTGGAAAAATAATTATTAAATAGACATTTCAACTTAAAACTTCGTAGTAGTACTTTTAAAAAACTAAGCAACACGTATTTCGAGATTTACCGAAAATTAATCCCTGAAAAGGTAAATGGGGTAATAAATAAACCTAAAAAACGATATAAATGTCGTTATTGAAGTTTTATGGGATGTTGAATACGAAAAAACACGATAATAAATAAAATCAACATTTTGACAGGTCAGAAATGGGCATACTTTTTTGGAGTTCTGCCAAAACGAAACGGAAAGAACAATTTTGGCTTGGCCCGAAACCGAAAAAGTACATACATCGATATCAATACCATCGATTTAACATAAGCGCTGTGTAGGATGGCACAGCAACAATTTCTATTTACAATGTAAATGGAAACTAACTTTTCCCTTGCCATACTTTACAACCATTATATTATCAGCGGGCATTGTCTGATAATGCAATAACAGCCGGTGACACTACAAGTAGAAATGCAAATCAAGTGAAAGTGCCGCCGGTGTTGCTCGCATTAAAATAATTACGCTGCTTTACAACAAAGAGGTTGTATCTGGCGAGAGCAAAAAACTGATCATCCCACCGATTCAGTTACACCCGTTTTGAATGATTAACGAGCCGTTTCTGGTTAAATAACTAACACAAGTCTTAGTTATTTAACCAGAAACGGCTCGTTAATCTTTAAGTAAATTGGTAAACAAACACTGCTACAGAAATATAGAATCGTTATAATAAAACTTAAATAGTTTAACAGAGAGTAGCCATTGTGAACTATACATCTGTTATACAATTTTTATTAGTAAGGGGGTTAGAGGTTTAAGTATAAACCGTCATGATCAAAATTCGAAATGATAACAATCATCTTTGAATGAAGCATCTTTAACATCATAGAATACATACTGCACTTTCATTAATGTAATATCTTTCAAGGTATATATTTTATGTTATGTTACGTTAAAAATAAGATATATTGTAAAATGTAATAGTTATCCAATAATCTAGCCACGATAATATGGGGTTAGGGGCTGAATCCCTAATTACAGGTTATTCCGTAACCTTGTAGGGTCAGCTAAGACTTTATACTTTTTATTCAAAGGAAAAAGGAAGGCAATGGCCTTAAACTTGTTACTTATTAAATTTACTATAGCTATGGCTATTTCTGTTGTAAGACTATATTATGTGATTTTGGCATGAATAAAGAATTTATTCAAAACTTTCGTTACTTTAACGACTAGTTAACCAAAAAAAGATCCGGCCTACGCCCATTGTACACAGCCATTCACACTCATCTCAATATCAGTTTTAAGATTGATCGTTTTTCTACAAGCGCGGAGGAAAGTTTATTAAATAAGCGAGAGTCGCGCAACATTGTCGCCGGGTCGCTGTTTTGTAACCGGTCAACTTGTGTCAACGGGACATCTGGTCGTGGTGACACGTTACGTAAACGATACGAAAGTATCTACTATGCGTGTAATGCGGGAAATGTCACGTGTAAAATGGTACGTAGTAAATATTTGTCAAGTTCTTTATAAAATATTTTGGGTGATGAAAGCTATTTGTATGCAAGAAATAGGTAGGTGCACTTACAGCTTGGCCAGAAAGAGTAGAAATTAGATAAAACGGAACTAGATAAAACGGAACTAAATTTTTTCAGAACTAAGTTGTAGTCTGTGTTGCCATGCCAAGTTATTCATGACTTTGACGTGTTTGCATAGAAAGTGGCGCCCTCAATTTTTGTTAACTCTTTATGGTCAAGCTGTACCTACGTTTATTAAAAAAAAAATATTAGACAACATCACAAAAATTGCTCTGATCCCAAAGTAAGTAACTAAAGCACTTGTCTTAAAGAAATCAGAGAAAACGGTGGAACTACAAACACCTAGACCTGAGCCAATATAGAATTGTTAGTTTTCTAAATTGACCCAGCCGGGGATCGAACCCGGGACCTCAGAGATGGCGATACCTTGAAAACCGGCGTACAAACCACTCCACCACGGAGGTAGTCATTATGTTTATTGATATGTTGTTAGCTTTTAGTACTGAGTCTGATGACCAAAAATGGGCGTAGTACGTCTGATAATAATGATACTACAGTATAAAAAATTGTAAATACATACTTATATAAGGTCATGCGACGTGTATGACGTATCTCTCATATGGGTGGGTATGGGTAGACAGTAAGGGATCAACTTTTTTCCACTTGTTCTTCTTTAGCATCATCTACTCTCATAAATAGGCCTCATGTATATTACATATGCCCATTTCGGGTATTTCTTACCCATCTTTAAAAATATTTTCAATTTGCTCAACAAAATAATGTTCTAGGTCTCCCAACATTCCGAGTCCTGTCTCCACCCACTTCCGATTCATAAATCCATTTCGTCAATCTCCTTTCACTCATCAATTGTTCATTAAGTTACGGTGCATGCACCGCAACTCCTTTAGTCTATTGCGAGCGACTGAGAGAAACAGTCGATGGTTGTGACACAGTATTAGTTTTGAACAGCTCGTCTATGTAATTGAAGTCATTGCCTAAACATCTTAGGATCTCTTTCTCAATTTGTTGTTCTTCTTATTGAATAGATGTTCAGTGTTCTGCTGAATGCGGGCACAGAACATTTTTATTTACTTTGTGATGCGGGCAGCACAAGACCGTTCGTTATGGTGATCCTTGAGGGAGACATATACCCAGGACGATCACGACACACGTGAGGGTGATATGATGATGATGATAATCTCGTATTATAAACCGTGTGAAAATAAAAATTCATAGTTCCGTTTCAAACAAAATTGTGTTCTGACATCAGTAATTCTGATAATGTTCCTAACAAAAACAAAACACAATATTACTGTCGGCCTCAAAGGCAGCAGTGGGGCGTCCCCTGTAATGTAATAATTGTAATGAATTTGTAAGCCGTTGTAATTATTATGTAATCGGGTGTCGCTAGCAGCAGCTTGATTAGAAACTATCGCTAGTGATGTGATCAGTTCGATGTCATTTAATATTATTCTGTTCTTGAAAAATATTATTAGAACTTTTTGGTAGACTTAATTCACCCAGGTGATATGACCTAGGTGAATTAAGTCTACTGAAGGTGATTAATAAGATGATGTCTCACGTGATTGAAAAGTCGGAGAAATTACATATAGGCACTGCAGAACTGTCTATTCAATGTTAGAGCGGGCGTTTAATTAATTTAGAAGCCCCATTTAATTTAGAAGTCGATACGATATTATGGGGCTAGCAAACTTATACATACTTACAACTAGTTTTTAAGTAGGTAGTAAAAGATTTTGAATGTTTTGGAATGACACGAAAATTAATCGCACTTAAAATGCAAGCCACGAAAGCATATTCGTCACTTAAAGAATAGTTATTTGTTACACAAGAGACCAAAGTAAATTTGGTCTTGTATTAAACAAATTACTTTTCACCTCTACCAACAAAAAAGTTTTATAGGTAAGAAATGCAAGAATAATTATTATCAGGTGACTTTCCTGATAAAAAGCTAAATTCAACATTACAAACTTGTTCTTTTAACTCTTTTGGAGTTAGACAACTTCATCGCTGGAAGCACAATTTTTTTAATATCACGAAAATAGTTCAATCAAACCTATGCTGAAAAAAATTGATTACAGAGTAAAGAATCCAGTAGATTCCCGTCATTTTGTTACGTTACGTTGTTTTTATCTTATTTATTAATATCTCATCTTATTTATTTAATTTACAATCATAAAACACTAGGTAATTTGTTATTATATTTCATTATTTTTTCTTATTTTATATTTATTTTCACATTTCCTCCATACTCTTTATTTCGAATTATCAAGATAAAAAAAGAACCAAATTTGCCTCACGCTTGCAACTATTTTGCTGCGAGTTTTTACGCGCCAAAAGCGCCCTTTTCGTGCTGGAGAAGTGAAAATATATTTATTTTACCACCCAGCACTAGATCGATAAGTGTATCAATGTATCACAGCGCGACGATTTGTCACAGCGACGCCATCGCGCATTGTTGCGCATGCGCCCCTGCATCGATCAGAATTAATTAACCATCGATTGTTGAGATTTATCGATATCTCCACGGTGAAAATCAGCCGTGTACACACGCACTCGCACGCATCGATCAATGTACACTACGCGTAATTTAATTTGATGTGTGTCGCGAATGATGCAGACGTATAATTGGATGCCATGTAAACGCAGCTTTACAGAATATTGATAAGTATTTTGTTTTGTACTGAAAAAAAAAACATTTCATAGAACCTGCTCACAATATTTCTCGAGAATCGGTTGAAAAATGCTACCTGGGGCCGTACCGGCTAACGCATCGAACTTCGGAAAGTCTGCCGGGCTTCAAAATAAAACAGATAAATCAAGCCCCAATGGAACCCCAATTCATGATGTCACACGAACATCGATATCTTCGAAATATCTTAGGCGAATAGTACAATACGAAACTCCTTACTTCGATTTATCTGTTTTAAGTTGAAGCTCGGCAGACCAGCCGAAGTTCGAAAAGTTAGCTGGTATGGCCTCTGAAGAAGAGAACAAACGGACAGCAGGACGGACATACGAAAGAATTTTTGCTCAAGCTGAAACGGAGACGCTTCGCTCGCTTGAATGATTGTATCACAAGTTTAATAAACTCGATGGCTTATCTTAATATCGAACGGGTTAGCAAAATAAAAATGCATTAAACAATAATTATTTATTAATTTTAATCATTAACGATATTATTTGACGACCTCCGTGGTTGAGTGGCTTTGTACACCGGTTTTCAAGGTGTCGCCATCTCTAAGGTCCCGGGTTCGATCCCCGCCTGGGTCAATTTAGAAGCCGAACTTTTCTATATTGGCTCATGTCTGCGTGTTTGTGATTCCACTGTTGTTCTGATTTCCATAACACAAGTTTAACTACTTACTTTGGAATCGGAGCAATGTATGTGATGTTGTCAAATTATTTACTAAATATAAATGACAACGAACAAACCCAATCCATTAGCTTAATATATCAACATATATTTTAACATATCCAAACCTAATAATAGGTTAAAATATTCCAAGCTTTTTGCATCAGTCAGACGGACAAAACGCGTTTTTTGCGATATGAGGAAGACCAGTTAGTATTCATTATGACCATTGTTCATTATATGCTACGTCAAACAGAACAATAAAAAATAACACCCATTACGGAGCAAATCACTTATTATTTTGTTTTTATTGTGAGCGCTCATTAGGTTAAAACGGACATTCGCAAAACGCGTTTGCACAAAAAGTCAGTCAGTTCCAACTAGGCTATTTAATAACGTGACAATTTGTCAATTGTCTTGACAATTTGTCAATTGCCTTGACAATTTGTCAATTGTCTTGACAATTTGCCTTACATTGCGGTGCAATGAATATTAAAATTGTTATAAATAAATAATAAATAATGCTTGGACAATTTCACACAGCGCCATCTAGCCGCAAACTAAGCAAAGCTTGTGATTTGGGTGCTAGACAAATGATATACTACATATATACTTATTATACATAGCAACACCCAAACCCGACACAGAAATTAAAATTCATCATTTCAATTTGCCCAGCCGGGAATCGAACCCGGGACCTCTTGCTTGACCACTGCACCATTCAAGTCGTCATATGACAGGTGACAAATTATCACGTTTATTAAATAGAGCCCTGGAATTGTTGAACAGTCCTACATATCTAGCTTAACTTAACACCAACCATACACTATAAATGGGGATTTCCAATTGGGATTAAAATCGGATGAAACTAAAACTTTTCTAGTCGTCTAATACTTTTTAGGGTTCCGTAGTCAATTCAACAAGGAAGCCTTATAGTTTCGCCATGTCCATCTGTCCGACTGTCCGTCCACGGTTTAGCTCAGGGGCTCTTAGTGCTAGAAAGCTGTAATTCGGCATTGTGTATAATTATTTATAATGCCAAAAAAGTGGTTAAATAAAATCTTGAAATATATTTTTTTTGTGTACCTTCCCTAGATGTAAAGTGGGAATGCAAAATGTTTTTCTCAATATAGTGTAAGGTGTCGTTGGTATATTTTCAAGTAGATTTGTTTCCGAAATACTAAGCTTTGAAGTTATATATTTTGTTAGAGTCAAGTGTCCCCCGTCCCTCCCATCTACCAGGAAAACGGTTTGCTTTTAAATGCGTGAAAAAAAATATTCAGGACAGTAGTATATTATAATGAAGTTAGAAGGAAAACTATCACTGCTAGATAGGCTTTACAAGTTGACGAGTAATGGTCGACCAACTTAGAAATACTTTTTGGAAAAAAATTGGTACAAATTTCTTTTAATAGTTAGGTATTGTGTAAAACAGTAAGTAAATATGAGTTTATAGCTATATACAAGGTGTTACAAAAATACCCCTAATGCCGAATATTGTATATAGGGACCATCAAACTGATCAACTTTTACTATGGGACCAACTCTGAAATCGCGAAAAAAAAATCAGCTGTTTCATACAAAGATTAAAATCGAAAATATCAAAATGTATGAAACAGCTGATTTTTTTTTCGCGATATAAGGTAACTGCGGAACCCTATAACGCGCGTGGCCCGACACGCACTTGGCCAGTTTTTGTAATATCTCGAATCGCAGACTCGGCTCATATCAAATAGTCACGAATGAGTAACCTAAAACAATTGTTGTTTTGTTTAAAAGTAATTGGTACAGCAGCACTCTCATGCTTGTTAAAACTAAAGCACGGACCAGTTTTAACGGGGCTGTCAAAACCTAAATATCGCTAAACGGCTAACTGATTGCTATAATTATCGCAAGGAACTCAATATGCGAATGTTAATTTTTTTGTCCATGTTTTTCATATGGGTTTTTTTACAGTAACATTCTTCAGGTGTAACCATAATTAGTTTAGCAACTGGGATAACTGTTGCGTGTTAAATCATATCTAATCCAACACTTAATTAGATGTCAGATGTATAGCATAGCAACTAATTTGTAGACGATGCTTGAAACATGTGTTTTTTTTTTACTTTTTATTCTCTTGTACCGAATTGATGATTATCAACAAAACTCAAAAACATATATTTATTCTTCACATATTTCTCTTCCACCCACTAAAAAATACTGTGACATAAATGAGTAAACCAGTTGAGCAGCTAGTTAATAATTATTATTATAGTTATTCGTTTATGTCGACCACTTTGGGGATGCCTGGCCTAGCTCAAAACTAAAACTTATTAACCTATGCTAGAAAGGTTTAGGCTATTGAAGGTCCATATGGACCGATTTTCGGGGCTCATTTAGTGGAATGGACTTAAAAGCACTTATGTTAACTAATTAACAATTTATTGTGGTATGGAGTCCTTAATGTGAGTGCACTATAAATACAATGTAATTAAAATTTAGTTATAGAATATCGATAAATTAAACGTTTCATCAATTCTTCAATTGTTAGGAACATAACTAAGGGATACGAGCAACGACACAAATCATGAAATGTGAATCATAACTTAAGGAATAACTGTTCAGAGCGTCCATTACATATATTACCGGTGACATTTGAGCAATGCTGTTTGTTTTCATTTATGACAGTTTTATTAAATTTAATACTTCGCTAGTAAAACTGATAAACCCAGTTTGCCTTATCTAATGACTTAGTTAGTTACTTGACAACAAAAAAATGATAAAAGTATAAACTGAACTACGACAGCATAGTTATTATGCTCGATTGAAAAATTATCTGAGGTCTGTACATATTTAATAGGTAGAATATAGGTATAATCCGCGCACGATGAGAATGGGATGGAACCTTGTCAAACTGAGACGAGTACGGTATCCAAAAACACGGTGTCACAAATATCCAAAAATACGAGGTCAGGGAACTTTTGCTGCAGCAACTTCAAGTAAGATAAGAAGTTAACAATGAGCTGATAATTAAATTAAAATCGACTAATAATATACTATTTAGTTTTAGACCAAAAATATTATATAATTTCAATTTAGTTCAAAGCATTGTGAAGGCCAAATTACTGGTTCCTATTTCCCGGAATAAATTATTGTTAGAAATGCAATAATAAAATCAATTATTGTAAAAACCTACCCAGTACCACAAATTACTGATGTCAATGCATCCGTTGTCACGCTTTCAAGCCGACATTTTATTTTCCTACTTTACTTCATTTCTTTCCGGTTTTTAATAATAGCCTATTTAATACATACGTAACCATAAATCCTGCAATGTTGCTACCAACCTGTAACAATGAATACAAAAAGTTAGAAACAGAAATAATACCTATTTACTAATTGTCGAGACAGATTAAAAAACCATTACGGAAGTCTGCACGACTGAATGTAATATTACAACATGAATCTATCATTCGACATGTTACAAAAACTGCTTGAGTTACTACGTTATATTTTGGCTAAAAGATTGTTTTTTTTAAAGATATGTTGATAAAAATACCAATGTACAATAATTAAATTGACAATATACAGTGATCCTATGCCACTTCACTCGTGAATGTATGGCAAAGAGAAAATTTTACAGATTAAAATACGCCTTTTTGTACCGCACCGCAAGCGCTCTGAAATTGGTCACTTCTGTTGTACATTGTTCAATTAAGCGCATTGTAAGTATTTCATCCATCACTTATATAATACTGCAGATGGGACACTCTTTTGATTAAAAAATGTCTTTCTTATTTACCAATTGTTTCATTAACAATTTTTTATTTCCCACTTCGAAATCTCGAAAAAGAAAAGAAAAAACTCGTGAACGACTTTAAAGCATTTCGTATTGATTGACCTAATACAGTTGGAATTTTAAACTATCACATTTCAGCACTCCGACCGCCTAATGATTTATAAATGCCATTTTCAAGGAAACGGCGCAAACGGCGGAGTGTTGTCATACGACTCCTGCGCACCAATTAATCATGTCAGAGCGACAAGAGCCGACGACCTCCGAGAAATTCGGACGCCCATAGAACGTTTACAAAGCTGGCTTTCGACACTAACACTAAGTAATTACATCGTACACGTTTTTAATTGCGACACTACGTAAACGCCACACGCGACTTAAAAAAAACAAAATTCTCAGCAAGCTGCCAGAAGCATTTTAGCTCTTAACACTCGGTGATAAAACCTCCACGGAATGATTATAAAGCTAATTCAATTCTGTAAGAGCAGATGCTATCTCATGTTTCTATTGCTGCTTGTGCAGTCAGCTCCTTATCTACCTGTCGATCGCGTTGTCACTGTCTTCTTCAAAAATGCTTGGTATTTAAAACACCAGCTTTATTATTTCTGCGTACCTATAATAATTGCTTAATTAAATAAGCATTAAATTGAATTACGAGAGGACGTGTTGGCTTGGCATGCCATAGCAGTTAATTGCAAAATGGCTTGATACGAGAACTACGAAGAGATTTGTGGAAACTAGGTACTTGTTTAATCTATTGCAAATTTGATATAAGTAATATTGAAAGGTTATCGCAGACATTATGTATTTACTTGTTGTTGCTCTACGAAGAAAATTACAAAATGAAATTAGATTTCGCAATGTTTTCGAAGCATTATTATCTATTACTTATGGAGCACGAAAACAATGTTTAATGCTGGGCGCGTTCGGAACAAGGACTGCGTTACAAGTTTTCATCATTTCGCTGTCAGCGGTGGGTGACGCAACTGCGCAAATGTCAATCTTTGCGTTCGACGCACGCGCACGTGTGCGGCTAAATGATTGATCACATGCACGTCTGTCCAAACTTCTCTATGTAGGTTTTGTTTAGAAACTCGTGATTGTTTTATAATACCATGTGATGTAAGCTTAAGAAGAATTTATTAAGACGAATGGTAAATCAAGGTATAAGACGGCCGTTACCACGGGCAATAGCGTTTTCTTGATCAAATACTATTAGGCTAATAACTTTGAGAGTGTGGGAATAACATCCTTACCATCATTAGTAATTAGCCTAACTAAAGCTTCGTTGTGAAGCTTTTGATCTAAAGTTGTTTATTATAATTCTACGACACACACCTTGTATAGCAACACCACTAATTTGAACGCTAATTAAAATTTGAAGAGAATACAGTGAAGAAGAACTTCTATGACAAGAAAAAGTTCAAGTTCGCGCTTGAGCTTTTGATCTAAAGTTGTTTATTATAATTCTACGACACACACCTTGTATAGCAACACCACTAATTTGAACGCTAATTAAAATTTGAAGAGAATACAGTGAAGAAGAACTTCTATGACAAGAAAAAGTTCAAGTTCGCGCTTGAGGTGAGGTGAGTGCCAGTTTTTGCGCAAACACAATTCAAAACTCACCACCACGCGATTCTCGTGCCACGTGCTCGATAAAAAGTTTACCCTTTTGTTTGAGCACAAGCGACGTGTAAATATGCAAATTATAGTCATGGGGAACATGTTTATTCTATCTCTTATCATTTTTTTTTACTATGTGTCAAGCTTGATTTAGAATTGCGATGTCTTTATTTCGACTACCTCGGCTTTTGGAACTAGTGAACTATTTTGGCGTAAAATGGATCTCGAGGTGATTGGAATGTTACGTCAAGTTTAAAGGAAATTACTTAGTATTAGATGAGTTTTATATATTGGCAAAAGTTTTAGTCAAAGGAATTAGACAACATTTTAAGAAGGTATTTGGAAAGAAATAACATTATGTGAATCCTGTAATCAAGTAGATTGGTCAGATTATTAAATCTACGTAATTTTGCTAATATACCTACGACTTACTGAATCATCGATAATAATGGATCTTCACAAAAAGTTCGGATATTTAATGAAGGCGCGGAGCTTAACTTTTACCGTGTCGGCAACCTTTGTAATGAATGACTTTTCAGACACGCCTCCAAAATTTACCGGAGTACACTGATTGATACTTCGGAAAAAGGAAAACAATATTGTTGGAAGAGCTTTTATTCAACCCTTGAGATGTCGTCAAGTTTGCTTCCTTTGTTGACATAACATTGTTCCTAAAGTCTGCTACGTTTATTTGTGTTTGTCAAAGATTTCGGCTAAAAACGAACACAAGCAACTTTACTCGATTCACCACTTAAGCGGACGACGCCTGTTATTTCTAAACGGCGTGTTTACAGAATAATGGCCGGCATAATAAACGAATGTACCTCTCGGCCGACGAAGGTGCCCAAATATTTTCATAACAGAGCACCAGTGTCAGGCTTTAATTAACTCGAGTTTTCTCAGAATAATTCTCGCGTTAACAACGAAGTGTCATCGAAAAAAACAGATGCAAAAGCGACGAAAGGTTATTCAAATTGCATCCCGGGTGAGTGAACGAAGCGCGAAGGCACCCATCATCATTTCGGTAGCCAAAAAATCGAGAAACAAGAAACGCCGCTTTTGGATGTAATTAAAGGCCCCCAAAATTCCCCCATCACGAAACTGACAAAGGACGTCGATTTTATGGGTGCATCGCTAACAAAGTGCGCGGGCGCAGGTTGCGCGGTAATATTTTCAAAATGGCCGCCGACGTCTCTCATCATGTGTATCCGTGAGTGATTGCTGATGCCAAGTTTGCGGGCAGCCTCCTCTAAATGTGATGTACGTTGACCTTCGAGCGTGGGCTTTTTATTGAAAACGATAATTTGTAGCGGTGGTCCTGATAAATGAAGGATTCGGCCATGTTGTTTGTCTGCGTCCCGTGGCGAGAAAGCGCTTTCTAACGCAGCGTTAATTGCTAAGTACGTTTAGACTAATTACCGTGTATACGTATCTTTGGTGCCGACTCTGACTAATTTTGATAGTATAATAAAGGGTGTTTATTAAATCAATGTCAGAAGTCCATTAGAAGAGACGAACCCCACTGCAGCTAGCGCGGCCATCAATCAACACTGAGACACAAATAAAAAACATAAAAAAAATAAGATTAGTCGCATTTGTTACTTCTACTTGCTGCTTGGATATGTTAAATTACCTACTTATTAAGGACTTATTTGAAATGAAGCCCCTAACACGTCTAATAGTTTGAATTTTTCACGACAAGTTCCTTCACTTTGAGATCAAATCCGAGATGTAAAGTTTTATAAACATTAATTTTCTGAAACTAATTGTTTGTTAGTAAATATTAAATGTTAACGATAACGACCGTAAACGCTCATTACACGGAATCGCATATAACTGCGCGAACATTAAAATCCCCGATGCAATATAGCCTCGAGGTCGTCTTCCTTAAACACCCATGTAACCAGATGTAGGGGAAGAGTTACTGTATCACTGGGATTAAAGTTGAAATTTTAGTATGTAGTCAGCATGTTTAAGATACGATAAGACTGGCATATCTTGTAAGATAAAAGTTCTTTAAAATTAGTATTAAAAAAAAGTTAAAATCTTTCTGATAAAATTATACTACTACCAAAAACTAAGTTTATATTCAAGCAGCCTAGTTACTAAACTGCTTGAATGGTGACTTTAGACAAATTGTACTACAGCCTACTACAGGCAGGGGTATTTTTGTAACATGTTGTATAGTGTATAGCGAAAAAAAATCAGCTGATTCATACAGTTTGATATTTTCAATTTTAAATTTTGTATGAAACAGCCGATCAGTTTGATGGTCCCTATATACCATATTCGGCTTTAGGGGTATTTTTGTAACATGTTGTATAACATACTTAGTCATCATAATGTTGGTAGATTTACACACCTAAATCCTGTAAAGCCTACATTGAAGTTGAGTTTATAGTCAAGCCTCCCTAGCATGACCATCGAAACGCGATATAGCGATTTGTCACGTTTAACTGTCAAAAGACAATGGATTTTGACAGTTGGGTGTCGATAAAATGTTTATATCACGCGATATATATATCGTGTTTCGGTGGTCATGCTAGATGTTAAATTAAGAAATAACTAATATAACTCCAATAACATATTTTTTATTGTCACTGTCAAAAAATAGGTGCTGTGATTTATTTAAAATGACAACACCTGTTTCGTAGGCGCATTCGAAAATAAATAGACTTTAATATTACGAGTGACCCGATTTACCACGCCTCCCTCTAAACACGTTATCTTTGGAATTTCAACGTCTAACGTTAAAGTTTAAATTTGAATATTCAAATCCTTTTAACCGAGGCATAATCTGTGGATTCTATTATTATCTGCGCACTGGACAGCGTCATTAGCGGCAGGGCGAAGGAGGTGAAAAAAAAGAACGGGCCGGTAGAACATTTTTGTTTTTTGTTTACGGGCGCGGTAAAAAATGTGATGCGTCCAGATTTGGACACGCTTCCAGTCCAGGCGGACATTCGGGAAATGATGAGGGGCATGAATTTATATTTTGTGTTTGTTTCTCCGCTTTGCTCGGGTGATTGGGATATTTTAAGCTTTAAAAGTTTAACAAAAAGTTTCAATTTTATTGCTTAAAAGTTTTTTTGTCTTTTTTGGTTGAGATGAACAATAAGAGCCTAAACATCAGAGAGTCTTAAGGTCGGTCCACCTGTCTTTATTACTTATGTACAAACTAAAACTTATTTAAATTGTAGAATGTTGGTTTTGACGACAGAGTGAATTTACTTATGATAAAGATTTCTTGTTATTTATTATTGTTGTACTGCCGTCTGCCTTGAAATTCTACTAAAAGCAAGACAAACAAGAAACAAGAAAACACGAATATGAAATAAACGAGTTCACTTTCAACATCTCACGACACATGTTCTCCATTCCACACAACATAACTGGCCTAAAAATTATTCCGAGAAACCAATGCCCTCCAATTTATACCCCTATTCTGTTGAAAGCGAGATATCAGCTAAATTGCCGCGTCCGTCATGCTCTGAAGATGTACCCCATTCGAAGAGGAATGTCCATTAGATCGTATCGGGTACTGGTCGTGAGGTCCCGAAATGGAGGACCCTAAACGTGATAGGACGAGAAAAAAGGGACAAATTGAACTTCGAATACGAGTAAAGAAAATTGGTCTGAGACAAATTATTGAAGCTAATCATCGTTCTGGATACAAGGTTAAGAAACTTATACATAATTACATAATATGGTCAACTTCACATTCCAGTTTTCAGAGCAGAGATACAATAACAAAAGTTACTACATATTTATAAATCTGTGGAGTCTTATGGTCTCCACTAGAAGGAATAGGGTGACCCCAAATAATATGCGTGTTCACATTTAACTGAATTTATTTTGATAGATATCAATACATGACTTATAGTGGGTACAGAGCGTCTCTGACTGGCGAAGCTTTGAGCTTAGACAAGTAACAACAAAAGTGATGATATGCAATATGATCATTGCTGTGTGCTATACATGTGTGGAGGTGCACACACCTACAAATCTTACACTGATTATAGATTTTAATTAATTGATGGTCAATGACATTCATGAGAGCAAATGTGCTATTGTATTGTAGCCATAAAGTATATTATTTAAGGTAAATTATAACATAACGATTATAATCATAATCATTGATTAATAATCATTGTGACTTAAAAGTAGAGCGTGAACGGCAAAGTCCCGATATGCGCATTGCACGCACAATACGCGGTGCGCACGCGCCGCCTCACCTCGCGCGTAAATCGTGCGACGATTGTTAAAAACACCCGCGCGGATAACGCCAGCTTATATTATTAATCGTGCGTTTAAATAAGTTACCGTTGAAGGTAAATGCTTCCATTTGAGCCGCATTTAATTGACTTCGTGGTTTATTTACCTTGATACTTATCTGTTTAATTAGGTAAGATAATTGTAGTAAATAAATAAAACGAAACAGCTAATACGTACCTGGATTCGTAGCATCAAATAAATTTAGTAACGCTAATCAGTCTAATTTAATAACTTTAAAACAGGATTAGAGCGATCGTACGAACCAATCAAAATTATATAACAATTTGAAACAGGGCCAACTTAATAAATACTTAAATAGTAGTAGTACTAACCAGGGCGAACCAGGATTAAGCAATGAAAAAAACGCCTTTTCAATCTGCTTCGCTCAAAGCCTATCAGCCACGCATGTCAAAGTATATCTCTTCATCGAAGTAACAGCCAACGAAACCCATAACGCAAACAAACATTCGGCAGTAACAGTCGAAGATCAAGATCAGGAGCGGCGCGTGACCTGCGCGCACGCACCCGCCGCCCGCCGGGACCCTCCGCACATGCCATCCATCACCACTGACCTACGGCACCCACGTGCCTTGAAGCCCAAAAAGTATTATGATCTATTGATATCGAAATGTTAAATAGTGAAGATTTTCTTTTGTCTCACAATTATTTAGTTAATTAAATCATGTATACTTTTTGATGTATTACACATTGTGAAACTAGTAAAGTAAAGTAAAAAATTGCTTTATTCAAATAAACTTAGTAATTAAGCGCTTTTGAATCGTCTATATTTTTCTACCACCTATTCCAGACTTTTTTAACTGACAAAGAGAACAGGCGCAAGAAACTTATCAGCTTTAACAGAAATAAGTAACGATATTTACAAACTTAGATATATCGTTACCAAATACAATACATATAACAGGTTAACAAAGTACTTACTAGCGAGTTATTGTGTTACATCATTTCCACGCATTCCGGTCTTTCAAATGTCTGTTCTTTCAAAAAACTGTTTGTTCGACCCCAATAAAAGAAAAAGAAAAAAGATTAATAACATTATGAAGATTAGGAAACACAGCTTTTAAATATTGTGTAAGCTTTCGTCAACTCCCCATTCTTTATCGCTCATAAATATCACCCACAGTTAGACGATCGTAACCAAATATGTTCATGCAATGCAAATCCGTTGCCTTCCGATCGCACCCACGCGATTCACGTATCATGTTTTATAATGTAGTTTTTACATAGAATAATTGGTTCGAGGAAGGATAAACTATAATATGTTCTCATGATTACGCATCGAAAAAACCGAACTGATCTCGGCGTTATGGAAAGAGAATAAAACGAATCTTTACCTCTAACGACCCCAGAGACATGGGAACTGTAATCCATATCAAAAACCACAGGACCTGCACGTCTTACGTTAAAGAGCTCGCGTTATATACAAAACTTCCTCTGGCGACCGCAAGAGGGCTGGATTAAAAAAGAAAACGGCGGACGGACAAGGAACTCGATCCTTCGGCCTAGTCGATCTGACCGCACGATACGTGGTCTGATAATCGCAAAAAAAAATATCAAAGAATATGTGTCGATAAACAATGATAAATGGAGTAATAAAACACTTATTGCACTCCTCTTAAAGATAGTTTTCATTTAACGAATGATAGATATAAATATATCAATTTATATTGGACATGTCTCAGTGAATAATAATAAACCGAGTTTCTTAGATAAAGCATTAATGACTTCATATCTATATTATACGTTGTCAAACGAAAGTGAATAGCTGGCAGATCAAATAAGATTCCCATGCCATTTTCCTTTCAGTTGCACGGCCGACCATAAAACTTAAATGCAAATTCAGTAATGAACACCGTTTGGGCGGCGCGCGCGCAGGGCGACGCGTCGGATGCGCTCGCTGCTCCTTTTTTGGTTTTGTTAATTTATAATCCCATCAACCGCTCACCGGTATAATTACGCTTGACTGGATGGAAGCTAAAGTGGTCAAAGATTAAGATAGATAAATTGGACAAAAGGCAGCTGCTACTTTGTAAACCAACCTCCATGTTGATTTTACTATGTGCTCTATACAAGGTGTTACAAAAATACTCCTAATGCCGAATATGGTATATAGGGACCATCAAACTGAACAACTTTTACTATGGGGCCAACTCTGAAATCGCGAAAAAAAAAACAGTGGTTTCATACAAAAATTTAAATCGAAAATATAAAAATGTATGAAACAGCTGATTTTTTTTCACGATTTCAGAGTTGGCCCGATAGTAAAAGTTGTTCACTTTGATGGTCTCTATATATCATATTGGGCATTAGGGGTATTTTTGTAACACCTTGTATAACAAACCTATGGTTCAAGCCGTTGTTGATAAAAAAAGTAAGCTGTCAAAGCTTAATGAATACAGAAAACCAGAAATCAAATTCCAAATTGAATGTAGAAACTTTAAGTTGTAATTTATGAATCCACTGTGCTTCACTTATTACAATGTCCGTTACTGTAAAATACTGTTATGTTAATTCAATCAGCGTTTTGCATAAGGAGATATTACATTTTACGGCACATAATAACACCTGTCGTTTCATCAAAGGGGTGGACTGTCTTAATGTATTCTATCTATGGCCGATAGTCCATCATACTTTATTATGGTCTCGATTACTATGCGGAAGGTCCATCGACTAATAACTGAGTCGATTGTGACGAATTGACCAGATTTTATGGAACCATTACCTGAAGGATTAGACGGGTGCGCCCATTTGTCCCGACAAAATGGAGGTAGAAACAATTAGCCGGGTAATACTTAGGCATTAACGTCGTATATATTCTGTGCGCTCCTCTTATAATTACACACTCTTTGATGAGATTTTGCAGATGAGTGTTTTCTCGATCACTTTAGGGTTTCACTCTTAGAATAATAACAACATCGAACGATAGTTCCCTTTTTTATACCCATAAAAAATGCATCTATGAAAAAGATTCAATTTCTCTACCTTAAGGGGATTAGTCACTATTTTATTGGATTTTAGTTACGATAAGGTAACGTAAGAAGGATATAAATATGAAAACTAAGCCATTTTGGCTCAGTATTTTTTGCCTCAATTTACATACAAGGACTCAGGGTTCTAGGTGTTATTATTCTAAGGTTGCACTATTGAAAAGACACAATGCGAGGCATACATGTACAACATATTTGTATCGTTGTTTAGCTTAAAAAGGAATAGCATATTTATATGTCCAGATTAATGCGGCAGTAATGACTGCTAAGGCCTAATAAAGAAGAATATTTAATTAAAAATAAAATTCTAAAGAATTTACGAGAAAGTTTAGCGGCAATGTTAATACGCTGTTTAATAAAATTTATTATGAACGTCGTTAAAGTAAATGGCGCGTTAATATTACGATAGGGGGCGGTTAAACATTAAGATGCGGGATTCTTAAAAAACGAATCCTTCGTGTCGTGGGTTCTATACATATTGTGATTATTATTGGAAGGCCTGTTTAGGAAAGTGCTGTATACGCCTATTAAGGCATATCGTTATTCTATGAATAATACAAGGTGTTACAAAAATACCCCTAATGCCGAATATGGTATATAGGGACCATCAAACTGAACGACTTTTACTATGGGGCCAACTCTGAAATCGCGAAAAAAAAAATCAGCTGTTTCAAACAAAAATTAAAATCGAAAATATCAAAATGTATGTCCCATAGTAAAAGATGTTTAGTTTGATGGTCCCTATATACCATTTTCGGCATTAGGGGTATTTTTGTAACATGTAGTATATGCATTTTTTTTATAAAATGTAAAATTATTTTATCGCTGGTGTATCTTAATCAATAAATAAAATAAAGTAAGTACAGAGATCCAAAAGAATCCAAAGTTTCGTAATGTCCTCGAAAACGCCGACATCTAAAAATACTGTTTAATTTGCAAAATCTGATAATCTTTGTGTGCGTATGCATTATGTATAATCAGCAAATGAAAGTAGAATTGTTTTCTAGTATATTATTTAATATTGTTTAAAAATAGCATTGTGAATGCTAAAATCTCAAAATTTTAAAAATTTTATTCTCGACTCCAGAAAATTGTAAGATAACATTAATATAGAAGATAACTTTCAGGAAGTCACATTGAGACTTTCTTCCAAAAAAAGCAGGATACCTTTGACAAAAGCTCATTCAATAATTTGACAAACAATACTCGTGACTTTGCGCCTCGTCAATTAATTAAAATTATCTTTATCAAACAAAATTTGCGAGGAAAAAATATAAGTAGAGGTACAGATAACAAAATTTTAATATAAAAAAGTACTGTAATGTTAAAAACATGTCATTAGGTCCTCGGCAGACGATAAGCACAGTCAGCTATTTAGATAAAACGAAAGGTCATTTCATGGAACTAAATTGCACGTTGGAGCGTCTAGACAAAATTCTTGGAATGTATGACACATGGCAAAACTGATTTAAAACATTATTAAGTAGTAAGTACATAATATTAGATAGATATTGAGTGACGTGAACAAAATAAGGTAATGTACGTAGATGTGAGGTTGGCTAGTTTTACAGAACAAAGAAATAGAATTTGTTGGTTAAATTCGTCATGGGTAAGAACTACGGTGGCTGAAACGCCAAGGTCCTGTCAGGGCGGGTCATGTTCAGGTCCTTTTTTTTGTTGTTGTAACAAAAGGAGAAGTAATAAAAGTATGTAGCATTTATTTGTATGTGTGTGTGTGTGTGTGTGTGTGTGTGTGTGTGTGTGTGGCTGGCTACATCATTCCGCCCTAGATTTGAGAGCCATGTTTACATTTACAAAAAGTCAAACATTTTTTTAAATTTAAAATAAAAATAAAATAGTTTATTTCGTTTACCATTCTTTTTAGATCATATTCTGTGGCCAGAACAACCCAGGAAGCATGTAGTAATGGTTGTGTTGGGCGGCTCTGCTCCTCCCTTGGATCTCTTACATTTATTTTAGGTAACTAGACAACTACTTTACTTACAAAACAACTATAAAATTAATTTATGAAAAGATAAAGATATTACTGGCATGTGTTTATTATTTCCATTACTAACACTTAAAACTTAAAACAAAGTAAATTTGAAAATATATGAGCAAAAAGTTTCTACATCAACCGATAAAAAACTAAATCGCCATAGACTTTACATCACAAAAACATGGCGTCTCTTTTGCTAAAACTTCAGCGTAGATCCGGCTTACAAAAAGCCCTATTAATTATACGGATAATAGTTAAACAAAAAAGCTTAGCTTATGAATACGACTTGTACACCTCTACATTCTATACGTTAAAAGATATTTATAGTAAAGTTCGAGTATTAAAAATGCAATACGCTTTTGTCTTAAAATAATAACAACGACATAACGACACGCCTTTGCGTTATTGAGTTGATTTCAGAATAGCTTTTTAAGAAGATGAAGCATTTTTTTCTAGAAAACACACTCCCTTTTTACCCGACTGCAAGGAAAGGGTTATATTTGTATGTTTATATGTAATATTCTTTATTACCTCGTATCTTTCAAACGGCTGAACGGATTCCTATCATTAGAATATATAGACATTTGTCTTGACAGACCAAGTGTTCTTGGGTAAGTGACGTTATAAAAAACCAACATGGCGGCTGTGCGGTGCTATTATTATTATTATATTATAAAGTGGTAGCAAAACGGACATAAAAATATGAAACTTGATACTTGATTGATGAAATAGATTGCATTTATCTTAATAATTATAATGTAGACAAATAGTCAAGTCGCAGGAACTTCTGCTCTATCATTCAGATAAATAAATTAATGTTATGTAAATGTCTTATGCAAATAAATCCAAACAATCATCAAGAGACTGGTGTCTCGAAGATGGCAGATAAGTCCATTGTCAGATATTTGTGATATGTTAGGTTCCACAGTTTGTTCGTGCGCCCTTGCTCGAAGTTTCGCAACGCGTATCGACTCGTGAGCGGCCTTCGTTCGTTACCGAGCACAAGTCGTGGGAACCGAGTCCTAAGAATAGGTGGAAATTATCTGCACCTAAGACGGATGTTACGATTATTAGTTTAACACTTGTTTCGTGTCTCAAGGGTGTGGTGATTTCGAATATTAAAGTGATATATGCGCTAACAAATGTGTATTGTACTTATATATACTTAAAATAGCTTAGAGGGCAACGTTGTATATCTAACTGTCAATCATAAAGGTAATGATACATTTCAAGTTAATAAATAGTTAGTATAAATAGACGTGAAGTCAAGGATACTCGATATAAATCACGATGAACAACAGTACAACGATTATTAAGAGATTAGATATAATAAGGAAGGAAAACCAACAGACCATAACGCAAAAGATGATCGGGAAACAATCATTCCAGTTTTTTTCTAACCAAAGGGAAATAAAAAATGAAAAAAACAGTTTGGATCATTTCCTAAAGAGAAACAGAATAAACAAAAGAATATCTTAGAGTAAAATATTCCATTTGATGTCTGTCTGTGGCGTGTGATCTTGGGTTAAAGTCTCCTCCTCTATGAGTGACATATGTATGAAACGATTGCAGTATAAAGCAGAGTTGGAACAAATTCTACTGTAACAATTTAACACCGTTACAAAGGTCAGGGTGTTGCATCTGATGAGTTGCCTTCAAAAGACAATACTGCTAGTGAAGACGCATCTGCACCTCTGACATTTGGCGCGCACCTGCGCCGGCGCAGGTACCACGCTGCAATTAATTTTAATGGATACCGAATTGATGATCAGCGAATTGCACGCCGTTTGATAATATAACTTCAGCAATATTCTAGGTAGTCACGGATGATGAGGTTATTAAGATCGATATCGACAAAAACATAATAATTTATTTGAGGTTATGGATTTCAGTAATTTTATCAAAGAGATTTCAAAACAATGGGCAATTCGCTTAACCTCCAAATAGCGCATCAAAAATATAATGAAATAATAATTTTGTAACAAGAATTTCAAAGTGACGGTGGTGATGGCCTCAATGGAAAGAGATCTTGATATTTTCTTGTAACTTTAACAACATAGACCTGATGGTTTTAGAGCAAGTAACTTTTTCCTTTTTTCATTCATCTTATGTCATGTATGGTAACAAATTATTACTCTCTTTTCATTTCTCTGACTACGAATCCAAAAATTATCTTGATCCAAAAAAATTTGACTTGAAAAGTTGACAGCGAAATGTTAACTCCAAATTTCTATGAAACAAAAATGCGTAAAAAGCAGGACAAAGTACTGAAATAACTCTATCTGTGTTGTAGTTACATAAATCCAGACGGTCAAGCATCCCGTGGGACGGACGTGTCCCGGCAATGGGTCCCGGTTGTTAGGGCCCACTTGCACGGAGCAGCGAAACTATGCCATTCTATAAGCACCAAGTATTTTATTTAATCACAATAACCACCAAGAAAACTTAGTAATAAAAAATTGAAACTAAACAAATCACATTTTTTTGACTGCAACAGTGAAAGACTGAAATATCAATACTTCTATACTTAAGATAAATAATATTAGAAAAAATACTAGAAAAAATCGACTCACCCGCAGCACCTCAGACGGGACCCGAACCCGCACCCTTGGGAATCCGGCCCAATGCACTGACCAATTATGCTACCGAGTCGCTAGTGGGAGCGGCGAAATTTTCTAGTAGTTTTAACTTCTTCGCTGCAAGCCAGCGCAATTTCATCAATGTGAGTAAATACCCCCACATTCGAAAGAAACATCTTTCCAGATGTTTTGACAATCGATAAAGATGAAACAGCTATATAACTTTTTTAAATTTAGATTTTTCGAATGCGAAAAATCTAAATTTAAAAAACTTCTATACTTTTTACATCAGGCAATAATAATAGGTTTGCCTCCACTGAGTCATTGTGAATTACCGATTTGAACTTTACGTAAGAGTATTATTATTAATAATAATTATGGGGAAAGCCACGGCTTCTTATTGGCTCTTTGTATGATTATAATAATTTAATTAATCTTAGATGAAAATCTTATTGATGGTATTCAAAAGGTAGTGTTGACGTTGCTCTGGAATCAACCAAGCAAACATTGGGTTAATAGTTCACTCCGAGTCACTCCGAGTCCAATTCAATAACGCGTTTAGGGCGGTATTGGGGCTGTCTCGTTTCTGTAGCGCATCCTACATGTTTGCAGCAGCGAAAACCGACTGCTTTCACGCAAGTATGCGTAAAAGGGGAGTCTCCATGGTGCACAGAGTACAGACCAGCTCTAATAGCGTCCTAACTATGATTGCAAATAGATTTGACTGTCCCTACATCCGACATTGCTGTGAAAGACACACCCCACAATGTCGGAGGCAGAGACTATTATAATTTTTGACATTATAATTTTTGACATTTTTGAAATACATGTACTATCATTGTTATGACGAATTTAATTTTTATGAATTTTATTGTAATTTTATCTGTTAAATCTAATAATGTAATGATATTTAATTGTTCACAATATGGGTTACAATTACCTGAAATAAATACATTTTATTTTATTTTTTATTTTATTTAATAACCTCCTCCTTTTTTTGAAGTCGGTTAAAAAGAGGAGAATATCTATTTGGCGTTGGTTAATATTAGTCGTCAGTAGTGGCTCTGCGTAAATGACATAAGTTAAAGCTGTTTGCTATTTAGAATACAACAGTGTTAGCTGCTGGTGGGTTTAGGGCACAAGGCAGCGGCGCACCTTTGTGCGATGCGCACGCGCAGGCAATCGGCGCGGTTCGCAATCAGCGCGTAATGGCCGCCGCCACCACGACACTTCCCAACGCTCCACAATGACAGCTTCCTCCAGCGCCTTGTGGCTGGTGTTGTTTTATATTGATTACAAACAAGCAATCATAATAAATTTTTGATAGTGAGTTCCGTTTCTGGAGCATATAATATGTTGGAAAACATAAATTTTGGGCGTCATCAGTCTTGGACTTTGCTACCGGTCAAACAAATGAGGGTAGTCTTCTGTAAGTTGCCGATCCGATCCAACTCTCTACGAACTAGCTACGTAAAATACTAAACAATAATAAAACCAAATCCACATTTTCAATAGATGAATCATGAAAGTCATTACTTCTTCACACGCCAACGACGTTAACAAAACACTGCCCATATTTACGAACATACTCAACTTGTTCACATGAAAATAATCTTCCATCTTCTGCATCTCCCATGGCCTTTTTGCACGATGCAATCCCCGACCGCGTATATTGAACCACGCTTCAATCTGCAACTTGTTAAGGCTTTTTACATTGTAAATAAATAAACATCGTACCGTATCCAACAATACTCTAATCATTTCTTGCAGGTCGGCAATATATTCGCTCGAGGGCGGCCCGGTTAGAGACGTCGCACACGCAACAGCACTCGATGTAAAGCATAAACCTACTTTCCGATGTTAACGTAACATACGAAATTGGAATAGCGGGCGTGTATCGTTTTTAAATTGAGGAAGGGAAATGGCCCGACCCAATTCTCTTACAATATTATGTATAAACATAGTTCAGTGGTTGTAAAGTTTTCTATTTGCAGTTAACGAAAGAAAAATCCACTGCAAAATTTACTCACTATTGCTTTTTTGATAAACACTTTCAAGCATCTAATATACAATTGGCATTATGATGTCATTAGAAATCGCAATTATAAATTCAATGACAAGATGGATGACCAATTACTGGCTTCATCAATCAGTCAGCGCTATTCATAACATCATTATCTGATATGGCGCTACTATGCATGTATTGTTTCTTAAGTACTTTTATTAATCGCCGTCAAGATTATAATAACTTAGACAATAGAATACAATGCAATCAATGCGTTTGTCCCAGAATCTGTTCTTACGCATGGCGTAAAAGGAAAATAGATTTTTTTTTAATTCTAAAAAGGAATCGGTGTTCGAAAGTTAAGTAGTCACATATCTATTGTTTTGTTTTTTTTTATTTGTTGTTTTACCTTAGTAACTACCTACAAAATTGATAACTTATTGTTACTAATCATTGTTAAAATGTATAATGTGTTCGTATGTGTTCCCTAAATAGCTTGGATGTGCTTAAAGTATAAAGACGGCGAGTTACGATTAAAGGTTTACGAGACACCGTCTTTGCATGAAATTAAATTATACATGTATTTTTTCTAATAATAATAATAAATGTTATTCTTTACTTCATGCCTTTATAGCAAGCTTTAAATATGTAAAATTTTAAAAAATACACGAGTATTTTAGTATTTTATAGAGCACGAGCTCTAAAAGCACGACAAAATCGAGCAAAAGTATTGACAGTTATAAAATCATGTGTGCAGGTCATAAGAGAGCCTCCATAGCAGTCGTTCGATAATCGCAAATTGACCGAATGATCGATGTTCGACGCGCGGGAAAAATATCTCAATTCATTAGGATTAAGAGAAACGGTCACGCGATCGGTCTGCCCTTTCAATGTGTGATATAACCTTCTTGTTGTGAAATCTCTTTTCCTGTTACATGTTATGCGTCTTAACAAATAATAAATCAAATTATTAATAGGAAAGGTTTGTGGTTAGTAGACTGTGTATAGGTACCAGTCAGTATATAAATAATGATAAACTGTTCTTTGCAAAGTGAAATGAAACACGTGACTCCACAATTGAGTTTAATTACTTTTTGATTGTTATTAATGTTTCTGCTTGTTTTCGGCGTCACAGGGAGACAATGTCATTGATATCATAGAAACAATAAGTTATATCTGATCAAGTAATTTTATTATATGATGCAACCTCTTCATAATAAAAGAAATCACGGCAATCGAATCAAAATTAAACTTGACAGACAACACTTTCACAGGTAAAAGTGATCGAGTCCAGAGTGGAATGGTGTCATTTTCTATGGCGTCCTATTGATCGGAGATTGCTGAGGGGATCTGATCGCTTCCGGTCGCTCATCGGTCGATAATGAGCCTCGGCATGATGCGAGAGAAATGGTAATGTGACCTCGTTGCTGACCACTCAGAGGTGGAAACACACGCAGAGGAAAAACGCGCGCTAACGACGCGGTATGTGTAATTTGTGATGATTTTTTAGTTGTAGTGCTGCTGAAGAGCAAATCAGGATTGTTAGGTTATCCAAAAACTGTTTTCCTCCTATTTATTGAAAGCCGTATAGGATATAAACTTCAAAGTTAATTGGAGTTCGATGTAATAGTTGTTGTAATCCAACATGTTACTGTATGTACAGTCGAGTTCATTATGTGTTGGCACTTTTGACAGGATGTTGACTTATATTAAAAAGACATAAAGGTTGATGAACTGTCAAAGGTGCGTAAATATTATTGAACTCGACTGTACAAACCTAACATTCTATTAAGGATATGACCAACATCTGATGAGCTGTTGTCTTAAGTTGTGCAAGTTGACAAAGAGAACGACACTGCCTTGACTGTATTTAAGATTTTATCGTAGTGCCAATTCCACTTCGCAATATAAGCACAATATAAGCGACATATCGCTTATACCAGTGTGTATTGTTACGTATAGTAACAAGGTGTGCTATTGATTAGTAACTCAACTCACAGTAAGTATGGTCAGCTAACAATGTTGTGAAAAGAGAAATATATGTAGCTTACTCCCGCAAAAAATATATGCAAGATGCACCGCCCGCCCGCCCGCAAAAAATTGCACATGCACACCAAAAAAATATCAGTGCACAATACATTGCATTTAGCATGACAGCGACACACCTTGCACCTTCACCAATTAGACTACTCTACACGTGTTTCGCCCCAACCCGGAGCATCCTCAGGAGATCGTGCGTGAACCAACACCGATTGGTGTGCATGTGCATTTTTTTGCGGGCGGGCGGGCGGTGCATCCTGCATATATTTTTTGCGGGAGTAAGCTACATATATTTCTCTTTTCACAATGGTTTGGGACTTCCGCCAAGTAATGCCTGATTCAATCAAAAAAGCTAACACTGTTTTCCACACTAATTTTCGTCCGTATGTTTCCAAAGTGAGGCGTTTATTCGGGACACCTGCTTACCCATTGACTGACCTCCCAGACACTCGGGTATTCGTCATCTTCGAACGAAGTCTTTATAAGGGAAATTGGCGTAAAGCAACCGGTTGAACACAAAACGGATCAGAAAGTTTTGTATTTCACTGGCAATCAATTTAACTGAACTTATAAACATTGATATTTAACGATACTATTCAAATTAAACCATTAATGTATTCTGTGCCATAATAGAATAACTTTGAACACACCAACAAAATGTCTTTCTGCAAATTGAACAGAAGTGTGGAGGCAGTGTGATTTTCTTAGTTAAAAGTCTTCGATCAGGGCTCTGTTTCATAACTATTGCTGTAGTAAATTACAACGATAGTTTTTTTATTCACAACGGGTTAGTGCTTGGCCTTCATCTCACTACACCCGGAATCCTCAAAACTAAGAACTGGCTATCTTGCCTCCAACTGTCGGAACACAACCATTTTTAAATTGTTGTTATGGCGTCAAACTTAGGTAACATGGTGGTCGCTAGCCAGGCGGACTAGACATAAGCCCTACCACCAACGAAACCAAAGCAAAGAAATGAAACCGGTAGGTCTGGGGCCAGCTTATGACAGGTCATTAGTATCTCAAACCACAGTTATTTTTATACTCTCAACATCAGCATATTTGTTAACCCCTCAAAATGTGGGAAGGTTTAAGCACTACAAGAAACCCGTAATCTCACAAAGGTTGAAACTTTAGGTTCAAAGTTTGGAATTACACCACAAAATTATCCAATAAACCTCAATGTACTTAACGTACAATTACATATTTCCCTCTAGAAGCCAATAAACGCTTAAAGCAACTGAATAAGACTCAATTTTGCATGACTCCATAAGTCCAGATTGGCCAAAAAAATGTATTTTACTAACCAGAAAACGGGACATTATCTCTTCCGCATATTTATTTAAGAAAAAATCTGCTTGAAGCGTTTTCGCGAATTGCACAAGCAGCCTTATTCGATCGCCAATACGCCATAAAAATCTGAAAGATAACACGTCAAGCCCATAGAATTTTAAAGCGATTTCTTCACTTTTATTTTAGCAGTCATAAAAAAGGTTAATGTATTACGCAGTAGTGCAAAAGTTGGTAGACAAGACAAAAAGTAGTTACTCGAGTGTTTAGTTGTGCCTTTTTTCGATTAAAAATGAAAAACCAGCTTTTCCTGAAAAGAGCGGTTCAGGTATTTATTTATTTTTTCGTTATAAATACTCAAAAAAACATGCATGATACAATACATGAACTTAATTTTTGAATAACTTTTATCAACGTAATTGAAAACGAAAATAAACTTTTTAAATTGATCGTTTAAATTTCCCATTTTTTCTCATATTCATCACAATTGCTTACTTATGAAAATCGTGTTTCGTTTGTCAAGTTACTTTCGTTTTCGATAATAGTGTGATAGTTCCTTAAAAAAGCGCGCACAGTAGGAAGTATTCTTGTAAAAAATAAATTAAAATACATTGGTGTTGTACTCGAATTCAATTTGGTAATACGAAACGTGTTTGGTGAGAAAGGGACCAATGAACGTGACAATTGTAAAATTGACTCGCGTTCGGGGTTCCGCCCGTAGCGTCTGTGGTAGCGTGTGAACATGATTCTACGCCCAATAAGTTTAGGTATAGAGGAAACCATGCCTGCTAAGTAGCAGTAAGTATAGTAGTACTATAAGTATAGTAACACTATCTTGATTAAAAATATTAAAAAAACTAGCGAGAATCATAAAAATACTGAATGAAACTATGAAACTATTTTTAGCGCCTTGTTATTTTTATAACAATCTACTTATTCACTCTTCTTGCTCAAAAAGTCCGTCATTTAGCGTACCAAAGCTGGGATAAAATAGCATATTTTCCTCTAGGGGAAAATATTAGATTATACTACAAGTGAAAAAAGGGAATCAGTGATAAACTAATAAGAAAACAAAGGATTAAATATAAAGGGTGCGTTTCTACTGAAGCGGAGCGGAGTGGGGCGGAGCAGAGCGGTGCTTCGTGATTAGTCAATTTATTACACCGCGCAGAACCGCTGTGCGGAGCGGTGCGTAGCGAGACGGCGCGGAGTGGAGCGGAGCGGTGTTCAAAGTTGGACATCTGAAATTAAGATCTCACCAAAACCATTCATTTTTTCAAAAACACCATCAGTCTAACTTAAAACAGCAATATCTTTGAAAGTATTAATTAGTAATTTTCGAGATACTGTTTTAATTTTGACAGCTGTCATCTGAAATGAACATCTCACCAAGACATCTCATTTCTTTAAAGACACCATCAGTCTAGAATGAGTACTTTCTGAAATATGCTGTTTCAATTTTGAAAGCTCGTCTAAAATAAGATCTCACCAATACAGACCTTAGCCGCCGCTCCGCTCCACTCCCCCGCTGCACTTTGTTCCGCACAGAGCGGTGGTGCTGCGCTGTGAAATGAATTGACCAATCACCACCGCTCCGCTTCAGACCTTCAGTGGAAACTCACCCCTTAACATTTAATCCCTCGCTAACAATATATGTCATTTTCATTTCCTTAACAAAAACATTGTTTTTTTAATATTTTTTAAGACCTAATGTCACTGTCAAACAACAATGTTGCAAAGATTAGATCATGTTGGCTTGTATTATTGGTTAGAATATGTTTTTGTACAATAAAATTAGACGAAAAAATATAAGAACCTACCTATAGATAAGAATATTAGATCATTAGACTCAAGTGGTTTTTCATTAATATAATATTGGAAATAGGTGTGAAATGGCTAGTGAAATATCTCCCTTGAAAAGTCGATGTTATTAATTACTAGCGGCTGCCCGCGACTTTGTCTGCGTGCACATTTATTTTTTCCCTAGGTAAAAATACTAAAAGGTTACCCTATGTCCTTTTATGTACCCCTGACAAAGTACGCAGCGCAACGCGACGTATATGCAAAATTTCATGATGATCGGTTGAGTAGATAAGACGTGAAAGCGTGACAAACAAACAAACTTATTTTTGCATTCATAATGTTGGTAACTTAATGTGAATTCTATCGAGGATACTCCACTGTATGACAAAATAAAGAGAGCATTGCGATGCGACTGTATGCTCACTCTATTCTATTGGCTATACTTAACTTTCATAACATTAAATAGTAATTTATTCATTCGCCAGAGGGCTCTTCCCGCCCAAACGCGCGACTTTTGACGCCTGTAGCGTCACGAACAGTAGAAAGTGTTTCAAGAACCGCCGCCGCTGTGCGTGGGCGCACGCCAAAACGCACTCATTAGCAATTCGGTTGCCGTAGCTTGCAAACGTCATGTTTGCACTTTTACTTTTAATATCTTCACTCACACTTCTCTCACTTAGGACTTATTGCATTAGGAATGATAATCAAATTGAATATTTTAACGTTCATATGGTTAACATCTCATTATAATGTCAAAAAATTTGATAAATCCATACCTACAGTACTTGACTTTGCTCATTACACTAATCGTCAGCCCGAATTCCGAATTCTGGTAAACAAACTAGTGTAACGCGCCTTAAGAACGTAGGGCCTAATACTTCAGAATCCATTAATAGTTATTTATGCAACTGTTGTATAATTAGGGGTATTAAAACACGAATGTGATAATAGAATCACATTAGTGTTTTAATACCCAATTATGTACAGTTGCATACAAGACTTTATCTACACGCATGATATGAATCCTCTATATTAGGTTCTGAAACAGCTTAGTGCCAACATTAAAATAACCCGTGTCATAGTAATCATAATTTCGAAGGAGTTGCATTATGAAATTTAATACAACATTATAACACTCGTTTGGATTATATTATAGGCAATATGGTTACTATGACACTGGTTGTTTTAATGTTGGAGTTCGATTATGAAATTTATTACAAAATAATAACACTCGTTTGGATGATATTATGGTTATTACGACACTGGTAGTTTTAATGTTGGCAATAAGCTAACTGTTTCATAAACTTTTATAAAGAATTTAAAACATGGGTGTACCTAGATAAATTAACTAGTTTTATTACCACGACTTCATAAGCAAAGGTAGGTTCCTAAATTAAATTTAAAAGAATTGAATTCTTTATTAATTTGTCATAACATTACTATCAGTATTAAAGAAAATGCAAATAGCATCGGAGTACTAGCCACACTTTAATTTACACTCACGAAGCAGAAGTAAAAGATCAATTAAGTAAGAAATTAACTAATTAATCTAATCTAGTTTAATCGATCCGAGGTAAGATAAAGGTTTGTTTATTTTCAGTATAAATTAACTATAAGATTTATTTCTTTGTCGGTTGCTTCCGTCCGCGCCGTTTGATTAAAAGTTAATTTAAACTTTTAATGGGCTGTTATGTGGAGCCCGTAAATCATTGGTTTTGCTTTAACATAATAGTGTAAGTGATGAACAGTTCAATTGCTTTTTGATTTCATAATCTCCCGACACTAAAATAATAAAAACGCAAATCAAAAGTGTTTGGTTTTAATGCTAGTAATAAAATAAACTTGAAAGTTTAAGTGATGAGCTGGCGTTTAATCGGTAAATGTGAGGGATTGATTGTTTTATAAAGTGAGATAATATTTAAATCTCTTTTCTCTAAATTGTGTTTTTAAACAATAAAATAAAATGATCAATTATTGATTTATTAACCGTTTTTTACCTTACATCAGTTCGAGAAGCCATCTGAATCGACAATGAACCGAGTATTACCTGTAACAAACAAAAATAAATAAATCAAAAATTGTCGGTGAAGTTAATACAATTACGGTGTAAATAGGTTCTAAAGATATTTAAACCACCAATCGCGATACAGTTAATTGAAACTAGTCCCAGCAAACTGAAACATAAATAGAAACATCTATCCTTTGCTATCACTTCACATCTACCGCAAGTAACATCTCACTCGAATCTAACATTATTACATGTAAGAATGTCGTTCTACGGCATTTTATATTGTTGAACATATTATCTAGTCGGAGATTATTGGAAAGCAATAAATAATAATAAAGCGGACAAGGCTGGGTTGCGTGACGCACGCTACCGTGCGCCGGCGCAACGTGCGCATCTCCGTACGCATACGTTTCTCGTCTATTTGTTTGTGCGGTTAAAGAAGTTGGTTACAACTTAGATAAGTGTGCGGAGAAGTGCTAAATCTGCGTTTATACTGTCTCAGATATATACATACACTCTCGCAGTTTTTTTAAACTAGAGGGAGATTAGCTAATTTAGTTTGTAAGTTAATCTCTTTACAATCATCATAAAACATAGTAATCTATTTGTTATCAGTTCCCCTATTACAGACACATCGTTAATAGCAGCGAACTAAAATCAATAGAACAAAAATTTTAGCTCAAAAAATGGCAGCAATTCATTGTTGCACTAACAATTCTTCTAGATTCTAACATTTCACATAATGTATATATTATTATATATATTATTGTAAACAATGTAAAGTGGAACCTTGCTCTAGTGCGATTTAAATCATAATGTAACTCATTACCATCGGTCCAGAACGAGAACACTTTCAAGACATTTGCATGCGCACGAGTGTTCTGTGAGATGCACCGTGACACAATGGGCACAGATCACGAGTCAGACTTTGTGTCAGAGATGTAAATCACTCGCTTGGACCATTGTAGAATAGACGGATCTCGGCGCAGATGGCTATATATGAACATAGTATTATTTGCTATTATAATATACATTCATATTAACTAGAAGATCAACATTAAATAACTTACACGACTGTTTTCAACTTATTTATTATACTTTTTTTGATAAATTCTTTCTTGATAATTATTAAAATTAACAAAATTAGTATTTTTAAAAGTGTATAATATTAATATGAAGTATAACATTTATAAAACTAACTGATCACAAAGCATCAGCCACTTACTTGCCAGGAAAAACATTTAAATAAAAAATTTAAGTATGTCTAAAACATAAAGTTACAGTAAAAAAGTACATTCACAAAAAAAACACTTCAAATTCAAAACTTTGACAGACATTGAAGCGTAGAGCTAATGATATAGCGCGAGCGCCTTTTGTACTAACACAAAATACCGGAAATCTATAACTTTATTAAGCAAACCCTCAACAATTGCCTTAATGGGGGTTTCATTTATTTCGTCACAGATGGTTAGGTACAATTAAATTAACTGAAACACATAGATTAAACAAGAGTATAGCTTTTATTTCGCCGACAAACAGTTTTTGTATCGTTTTCAGAAATAAATAAATTTAAAAAAATATTCACCACAGACAAAAACCACCTCAGTTGTCTCCTCCTTTTTAAAACTTTTTGAAAACAATGCTAAATGATATTTACCAAAAAAAACTCAAAATATTATTCAAAAAGGTAAAAGGTAATACCATTATCGAAATCACCCCTCTAGCCTATTTGAATATCTTCGTTATCGCTTCGTTTTAGAAACTTTATAGATTTGACGTTTTTAAATTCGATTGTTAAAGAAAACTTAGGTCAATCCCATATTCCCATATTTCGAATGCGGATCGTTAACAAAGATAGTAACTTTGGCTATGACCTCTGGCTCCACTAAAACCTCGTCATAATAATTATGACCAAATTATGATTAACTTCTAGGTGTCAAAACGTTATGAAGTAACTATTACCTAGCTAGTACAAGAACAAGCTTAAAGCAGTATGATTATAAGTTCTAAAACAATTTTATTGTGGCCATTGAGTAAAGTTTACGATTCCTTAATTATTGTGGACTCTAAACTTAATTCAAATAAACAACATCAGGCAGCGGTTAAACTTTCCATAGTACTTAAACAACTTAAAGCTAAACGAAAGGTAATTAATCGTATAATTAACGTTAGGAATAATTATTAGCCACGTAAATAGAAATAGTGTTATTGCCTTTCTAATGCTATATAAATTAAAGTTTATCCGTCACTAATTGACATAACATTTACAGGTGCTTCCTGCATTTAGAAATTATTAGGTTCTTACCTATGAAATTTACGTTTTGTATAGAGAATTTTTAACAAATTTAATTTTCCATTACTAGCATTTTCATAATTTATTTAACAACCGTGAACGCTATTGTAACAAACCTTTAATGTACAAATGTTTGAACATTAAGCTAACTTAAGCAACATAAATTAAGCGAAAAAAAATAAGTTTCGGCTAAGTTACAACGGATAAAGTGGTTAAATAAAGGAGTCACTTTCGAGGTATTTTCTAATGCTAAGAAAACATAATAATAAATAGACTTTAATGATGCTAATAGTTGACGGCTATATTCATAATTTGATGTAATATCCAGCATTTGATAAATATTTTAAATTACAGAAGTTATGAGGTTCTCTGTAAATGAGAAAAAAACACAAATATATATATACATAGGTAAGGACTTAGTATTAAGCATCGACACTTATTTTGTTCATCACAAAATCAAGGTCTGATTTTCTTATGGGATTGCTTCAGAATTTCCGGATTCCACCATCTGCTGGTCTATGAATTTATCTTTCAAAAAGATTAATCAAAACATAACCAAAACCTGTAAAAACTAGCGCTATGATTTAAAATAATTTAGTGCATAATACTCGTTGTCTATTCCTATTACATCTTTACTAATCTACTAATTAATATTAATTCAATATTACAAATGCGAAAGTAAGTTTGTTTGTTTGTTACGCCTTTAACCGATCATCATAAAATTTCGTATACTTACACATTGTCAGGGGTACAGAAAAGGACCTAAGGTATCTTACAATCAAGAAAAATATACTGTTCCCGACGGATACAGAAAATTTACAGATTTCACGCTCCACGCAACTATCAGAGTACATTGAAAATGAACATCAAAAATAAAATGTACTTTAATGGTATCTAATTCAGCCATCTGCTCTTCGATTGAAATCGGAGAGTCCCATCATTAAGTTTTTTTTTATTTGTTTTTTTAATACCTACTTTGAAATTACAGGAAATCCATGAAATTAATTGAAAGTACTATAACCTAAAACTTCTAAAAAATTCTAGGATTTGTTTTGAGGCCCTCTCTCCTCTTCAACTTTGGCTCTATCTCTAGGGGTTTCTTTCATCTGGTAATCTTTTAATGAAAGGATCCCAGATGAGTAAGTTTAATAATACATTTATTACATATAATGTTCATATACACTTTACTCTATAATACTGAGACCTCACGACAACGTGTACGCTGTATACTGCCTCAACGCGGCCGAACTACAAACCACTCCAACTTGTAGAAACCTCCGCAGCCTACATCTGTTGTCCGATCATCTACTCAGTGGGCTTATTTTGTAGCCTATTTCAATCTCCAGATGCGTTTTTTTCCGTATATTGAAACTTTAAAATAAAACTAAGTTAAAAACATGTTTTAACTTTCAATTTCAGTTACCATAAATCGCACCCAATCAGGGTACCGTACCAGGGGCCCTACCGTCTAACTTTTCGAACCTAGGCGGGTCTGCCGAGCTTCAACTTGAAACAGACAAATCGAAGTGAAGAGTTTCGTATTGTACTATTTTCCGAAGTTATTTAGAATATATCGATGTTCGTGTGA
Organism: Catoptria pinella; assembly: GCA_963556745.1. Classification (NCBI taxonomy): domain Eukaryota; kingdom Metazoa; phylum Arthropoda; class Insecta; order Lepidoptera; family Crambidae; genus Catoptria; species Catoptria pinella. The sequence continues at coordinate 1,836,849 of OY750762.1, forward strand.
CTTCATGAATTGGGGTTCGCCAGACTTTCCGAAGTTCGATGCGTTAGCCGGCCGGCTAACGCATCGAACTTCAGAAAATCTGCCGGGCTTCAAATTAAAACAGATAAATCGAGCCCCAATCGGGCCAAAATGGCGAACCTCAATTCATGATGTCACACGAACATCGATATCTTCTAAATAACTTCGGCGAATAGTACAATACGAAACTCCTTACTTCAATTTATCTGTTTTAAGTTGAAGCTCGGCAGACCCGCCGAGGTTCGAAAAGTTAGCCGGTAGGGCCCCAGGCCGTACCGTTCGATGCGTTAACGCATCGAACTTCGGAAAGTCTGCCGGGTTTCAAATTAAAACAGATAAATCGAGCCCCAATCGGGTCAAACTGGCGAACCCCAATTCATGAAGTCACACGAACATCGATATCTTCTAAATAACTTCGGCGAATAGTACTATACGAAACTCCTTACTTCGATTTATCTGTTTTAAGTTGAAGCTCGGTAGACCCGCCAAAATTTGAAAAGATAGCCGGTAGGGCCCCAGATGATGCGATCAACGTCGTCGTCTCGCCATCTCCGCATCCCGTCTACTGTCAATTGTTTCACGTCGACGCGCACGCAGCGAAGTGATGCCGCGGACGGCCCACGACCCAGCGACCTTCGCTCCAGGCCATTTGTAATGGAACACTTGGTCGCGGTTATGCGAATGGAAGCAGGATATTTTATGACAATATGCCAAAGCTACCTATTTATATAAAAATGTCTGCAGTTGAAGAAATTTACTTGTACATGCTAAAAGTGTTCATCGTAACATTTGCAAAATATTTAAGACCATGGTTTTTTTTTCGATATTGAGCGATTGTAGCGATCTTCGATCGTATTAATTTCGTTTGGACCAAATTTCACATTTTCTGTTCAGAATTTCCATTTATCTTTTTAGATGTACCTAGATAGCTGGTGCTTTTGTTGTCATTATTAATGATTTTCTAAGTTCGTTCTATAAATGGAGATCTTAATTTCTTAATTTTTACTAAGGATTATTTATTTTAGAAGTTTGACCATCAAAATAGAAAGGAATGGAATTGATATGTAATAAAGATATCAGTCAGCTCCCCTAGCATGACCACCGAAACACGATATATATATGTGATAAACCATTTTCTCGACACTCAATCGTAATAAATCGCTATATTTTATCGCGTTTCGGTGGTCATGTTAGGGGGGCAGAGTATCCAACAGGGAAGCTGGCTTACTCCAGCATACCACATCCAATTCAGTACTTGGGATATCTAGAAATAGCTTTCGCGATGGGCAGAGTGAAAGTGCCGCCGCCGGGCGAGGAGCGGCCAAGGTCGGAGCTGGTGCGTCGATGGCTCTAATTGATCAAGCATGGAAACCGTTCGTTAGAGGGCCCATAAATCCTAGATGACGTCTGAGATATATCCGAGGAAGGAATAACATTAACCAGTGAAATCGATGATATTTATTTACAAATGATAGAATGGGAAATGGAGAAGCATGTCACAGACAGTAATAATAACAAGCTGCGTTTGAATCAGTTGAGGCGATCAGTTAGAAGTCTACATCTAATATTTATACTAAGATGAAAGTTATAAATGTTGCCATATTTGACAAGTCTATATGAATGGTGACAAATACCTGAATAAAAATACCTCTACTAATATAAACGACTGTCATGGTCGTTTGTAATATAACAATATAATTGTACGAGTAGGTGTTATATCGTTACAGTTGTAACGGTTTCTAAAAACCTACCACAAAATTTAACGAGAATCGGTTGAGAAATGCGACCTGTAGAAGAGAGTAAACGGACAGACGGACAGCAGGACAGACATACGAAAGCATTTTTGCCCAAGCTGAAGCAGAGACGCTTCGCGCTCGCTCGGTCAATTACTATGACGTTACTAAGTTATTTTTTCACTTAACTTAAGGGGCTTTATTTAAAGCTATTTCTAAGATGAGCTAAAATAAATTAAAACAAATAAACACCCTTTACAAAATGCACAGGTGATCAATCAATTTGCAAATTCACTTCTATGTAAGGGCCGATGCTCATCAGTATGCCGTCGCGGCTCAGCCAGATTCGAGTGGCGACTGGCGACCTCAATCGCTGGTTAATCTTCACAATCTAAAAATTGGTCACACTTCCAAAGCAGTGAGTATTGATTCGATAAAACCGTGCATGATTGCCGCCCAACGAGCTAATAGCGGTAACAACTTGTAATAATTTTTGTACTTGGATGTGAATATGCTTAAGCTAGAGTTTTTTTATTCGGCTAAGCTAACGCAAGGGGACTTCTTCTTCATTTTGTATTTAGTGGTCTTCTTGCTCATTCCATGTGAACTGAAATAATTATCGGTATTTTCTCATCAACATTACTGCTGTCGTTAATAAGAATTTAATTTTGGTGATGTGAATTTATGTAGATTTGACTGCTCGTCGTGGCAGAGACAGCATAAAAATTAAATTATTAGTAAACCATGTTAAATGGCTTTAGTACTAGCGTGATCGCATCGATTTTATCGAAATCCAAAGCAACAAAGCTTTTCTCACAGTAACGGCCCTTACTTATTAAAGCAGTTATGGAAATTTCGAGAAAGTTTGAAAAATTGAATTGGTAGCTGAACTCCAATGAGATCTCTCATTGGAGTTCAGCTACGATGCATCAGGGATAATTCGTTGTATTGTCAGTTGACCCGGGCAATTGCTTGCCGATGAGCACCCACAGTTGACAGCTTTCTCCGCCATAAAGGTAAACAGTGAAATAGAAATGGCCGCCAATGGGACCTGGGGCTGATGGAAAGGGGTTAGTGAGTTCACCGCTTACCGAATTTGGACCGAGAACAGCTTAGATTGGAAACAATTAGGAATCCCACGATTATCGTGGAATCGTTGAGATAAATGTTATTTTGAGAGCTTTCAGCACTGGTTAGAGGTGGAGGTTCCTGTATTAGAACAGAATAGATAAAATAATACTAGTATGTGTATGGGACAGCAAACAAGTGATTATTTAAACTTTCGGAAAAATCTAGATATATGAAATGTCACATAAAAAAACGCAAGAATCGAGAATTGTTTCCTTTTTTTACTTCTTTGAAGTGCACGTGCTATAAGTTCGTGGGAAAGTAGTCGCACTGTTCGCAATTATTAATACAATTGTCGATCAATGGGCTCGATTATCACTGTATCGAGATAAGAGATTAGCGCATTGTAATCGGTTCTGGGTGCGCCTGAGTTTAATTGTTAAGTCGCCGTCCGCTTTGGGCCTGATAAGGCAGAAATTTCGACGGCTGCTGTGAACGTGACCACTGTCTCTGTGTCATTGTGTTTCAGGAAGTAAGATTTCAATTCAATTTATTTTGTTATATTGAAGTTTACATAAGTTTGAATCATGAATTGAATCTTTTTAGAGTTTATTAGTTTACTATAAAACTCTTTTGTGATTCAACGCTGCGATAACATAACCATGCGGTAACAAAAAATAATTATATTGTATGGTTACCTACTACTGTATTTTGACACCTTACGGTCTTGCTTCGGTGAAAATGAGTACCAACTCTAAAAGGGCAAGTTAAAATAGCAAATTGCACATAACCAAAGGACTTTATCATCAGATCCGGAGATGTTTAGCTCACAAATGGCCGGCTACCAGAGCAGATCTAATCGCTATAAATCGTATGCGCAAGCGCAGCTCCATAACTCAGGGGCGCGCCTGCCGACGACAGCGCCGCTCATAAGCCGACGGCCGCTTTCGGAACTATTTGATTTAGAGAAATGGAAAGGCGTGGTACAGCATTGTTTTCACTTTAAAATTTACTGAACCTAGATAAACTGTATTTGGTCTGATAATGAAAGCTGCCGTTTAAGAGGAAAGTGCGGCTGACACTCGATAACGAATGTTTGCGGAACTAATGCTCCGAGTAAATCAATCCGCTCGTACGGGTTTTATTGTAAACTAGATTGTATTGGCAGGAAACTTTATCTTCAGCTGTAATTTAGTGCAACGTAATTTGAACGCTCTTTGTATTGAAAATACTTATAACGTATTTTTTCTCTCTCGTTCTCGTTATATTTGAAGACTTCAGAGAAAATGTTTGATGCAGTAAAAAGTCCTGATTTAAAAGGAGTCACCGCGTACGTCAGGGATGTAAACATCGGTAACATCAACAAAAATAATGTAGCCACTTTTTGGACTGGACGGACCGAATCGTAAGGATTGACAAAAAAGGACAGCCGGCAGCGCAGACGTCAGATCGTGAGCTGCCCGCATCGAGGACCAAAAGATCGAGCACCAAACAAAATACAAAATAATGTTAATTGCTCACTCGTAGCACGCGCGTGCGCACCGGCCAAACACAAAAAACAGGACGACAACCGTAAAAGGACTATGTAAAAAGCACAAAAGTGGCCGAAGGAATCCATGAATAAAAATACCGGACCAAAAACAAATGGCGCCAATTAAGGCCTGTTCGGAACTGTCTAAAGTCTAAACTGGAGGCCGAGGTTCGACGGCCGTGCGCCTACGCAACCACAGAGTAATTAGCACAGCACAGCAGTACTGCTGATGCCGCGAAACAATTAATAAGAATGGTTTAACCCAGTTTATAGCAGTATAATAGCATATCCAAATTCTTTCATTAATGACCTTATGTAAGGACCTGATAATTAAGGTTACAAAAATAATGTTACTAAAAACTTTAAAACAAGAAATAATAAATTGGAGAAACGATGGCTATGGAGAAAGTTTAAAGTTTATACAATATGAATTGAGTGACCTTTTTAGATATCACGTTTCTCTGGCAAAAATGTTCAGTTTCACTGTAACTGAAAAGAGTGCTAAAAGTAATTAATTTCACCCTTTAATTATATTTAAGCCCCAGACAGACATTCAATCAGAACATCCAAAAAAGCAGCCATTAAAAAGTTCAGAAATCACGTTTAAGAGGGGCCACATACAGACGGAATCTGCGGGTCTAGCCAAAGTAACATTTGCAAATCTTCGTTATCGCTTCGCTTTTGAAACATGTATGGGATTGACATAAGGTTTCGTTATCAATCGAAATTTGAAACGTCAAATCCATACATTTTTCGAAGCGAAGCGATAGCGAAAATTTGAAAATGTTACTTTGGCCCCCTGATTCATAATTCCGAAACGGATTATCGATGATGTATGAAAATTAGGAACGGAAAAATAACGCATGTGTGTGGTATGTCCATAGAGTTGAAAGGATTTGCTGCGTTCGGAATTATTCCGAATCGGAATTCTGTAGTGTGTCGCTGGGCTAATTAGTGATCAGGTGATGACAAATGAATCGGAAAATCAAGTACCACCTGTCACAAACACACGGCCAACTGGAGCAAGGTGAAATGATAATTATACACCCATACATACCGATTACAGCTTTGCACTATCTACAATCAGAGAAACCTTCTTCCCTCAACTTAAAGCCCAATTTCGATTAACACGATGTCGCAACAGCTGTACACAACTAGCGTGGGACACTATTTGAGGTTACAAACGTTCCAATCGATTTCTCGCAATTCATTATCGATTCATTCGAATAGCACTGGGTATTAAAACAGACAGATTGCCATTTTACTCTTAGAGACCATGAAAAGATGTTTAGTAGATAATTAATTGAATTTAACGATCAATTAATTTCAGCAAACGATTTACCCCCTTACTAATAAAGATTGTATAGCAGATGTATAGTTACACAGTGTTTAGTCCCTTTCTTTTTAATGTCAAACTTAAATAGTTTGACACAGAGTAACCATTGTGTAACTATACATCTGATATACAGTCTTTATTAGTAAGGGGGTTAGAGTATATTAATACTCTGCTATGTCGTAAGGTTATTGTAACAAACGGCAATTACCTAGGTAAAATTGATTTTAAATAATTTTAACTTAATTTTTTTTTTTTATTTTGTTTAAATATACTCTTTGATCAACGTAATACTCTTAATAATATAAGAAAAGAAAAGAAAGTTAAAAATAAAGAGGGCGGGTTTTTATTACATAACAAAAGTATATAAAAACTATAATACATATTAGAGGAAAAGGCAATTTGTTGCTCTAAGTACTTATTTCATACTACGCAGTTAAAATAAATAAGATGGGTATGTAAACACAAGCACAACAAAAAAACTGAAAAGGCCAGATTTATGAGCCAATAAAATTTTCGAGCACAAGTTCTTATTATGCAGATATGAATAAACCTACCGAATATACCAGAAAAGAGCATAACAAAACCTCTTTTTATACAATCTTTGACAACCGGCAGTCTATTATTAAAACACAAGGACTCGATTAATACGATACGAATAATCAGATACCGATCTCAAGCTACAATCGAGATGGGGCGAATAATCGAGATATCCGATAAAGAATACCTCGTAATAACAGCCCTGATGCTTGCCGAAATAATTTTTGAGCACTTAAAGGTTCAATCGCTTTAAAAGCATTGAATTTCAAAACCGTCGATTGCACAAAACGTATGCGAATTAAATCTCCTTCAAGATTGTAAGGTAAGGGTCCTTTGAAGGCAGATAATAATATTCTTTGGAATCGATAGAAAAAAGAGATGGGCTAAGAGCGAAGATGCAATATCTGAATTTTTATTCATTCTATACTACTTTATGAGTCGATTATGCATTCGATTATTCTGTAATCGGACACCGCATCAACAAATATTGCAAAAAGAATAAATTCAAATGGCGCACTCAAAACTCTTGTACACCCCGTGCCTGCTACATTTTTATATCCTGCCATTTTGCATAAAGTCATTCGAAATATATAAAACTCGTGTTTATTTAATTTTATAGAATTCTTAATGTCAAAGTTGAAAGTTGTGTTTTTAACAAAATATTGATTTTAAGCATGAATAATAACAAATGCACCCCTGTACCGATTTTAAGACTATCTTATGTTCTTCCACAGAATAAATAATGGTTCAGAATAAATAATACTACTAACGCACAGAAGGTGCACTGCTTTGATCTTGAATAAAGCCGATGATACACGTTGTCAGGGGTACAGAGAAGGACATAAGGTATCTTTCATACCGAAAAAACAATTGTTCCCGAGGTATAGCAAAATAACTTTCCACGCAGACGAAGTCGCAGGCGGTCGCTAGTAAAAAGTAAATACAAAATGTTTAAATTAATTCTTGTTATTTTTAAATATCTGACACTTGAGTAATTTGACGAGACGTTAGCGTAATGTCTTTAAATTAAATACATGTCATTAATTAAGAATGAGGCTGATCTTTAAAGTGCCGAAGCCACAGAATATATAATGCCGAAGCTGAGATAGTGCTGGCCAAAACTTAAAAACATCTATCGATAAACTGAGTAATTTTGTCTTCTGAGTATGATAATATGAACTTTGTTTTTTAATAATTTCTACCATCTACCACAGATGGTAGATATAGACAGCTAGAAAAGTTGATAGCTCTTCTCACAGACTCGACCGTGAAGAGGAAACTATTAGATGCTGATTTGTCGACATTTAATTAAAACGCATAAGTGTATTAACCAGAGTTTCTCCATTTGTAAGTCAGGATTATCGTTCACAAAATTGCGAGCGTTCTAAGTATGAAGAGACGATTTGAAATTCTGACTAATTGAAAGTCTGAGGTTTTGAAAATCGAACCTATCGAGTTAATAAGGAAAACAAATGTCGAGAAGAAACAAAGTATCGACTATCTTTATTATAATCGACACCAACAACACTTTTTAATGATCTTCGTGGAGGTTACTGAGATTACCGCGATTGCTCACTTTAAGGAGCACTTAAATGAGTGTAGCTTTGTTTCCCTGGTTTATGACATCGAACTCGATTAACGTGTAGTCGCAGTCATTTATGAAGATGCGCTAAGTAGTCTGCATTCTACATTTACACCGATGAGATGGAAAAGTTTTATTACACCAAGGGAATCGATCAATTCGCATATATAAACCTCAGGACCTCAATTGCACAATCTAAAGTTGTATGGGTTTTAATTTAAACGTCTTAAAACATGATGGTTTATGAACATATATAACTATATACATTTTTCTAGTGTGAGGTTTTTCATCGGTTTAAACTTTTTTAAGAGGGCTGTTTTAAAATATATTTCCATTTTAGAGGTTTTAATACATATTTGTTACTATATTTCTGAGTTAGGCATTACATCTAAAACTAAACATCGTTTCTAGTAGGAGTTAAGCGCTTAGCTAAGGTAAGCTATGTTATGGATATTATCGTATTGATTTTACAAAATAAAATTTTCCTTAGCCCAAGGAAATCAGTTACTTAATCGGCCTCCATAGCAATTATTGAATCATGCGTTACAATATTTGCAACGCACGCATAGTGTTTAATTGAGCAAATAATTTTACGCAAATGCCACAGCTAATTCAATACCATTGTACCTTTTACCTAGTCTTTAAACAGCAAGACTATAATAATAATAATTTATTTATTCAAGTAATTAAAATAACTAATTTTATTCGTAACAATGTTTCTTATAAACTATGTTAGTATTTATGTTTAGGATAATTATTATAAAAAATATTGATTATGTTATTGCCATGCCACTTGCTATGACACAACAACGATTGATATACGTGCAGTCAAGTCTGCTCGCAATCATGTCCAGGATGCTGTTGGGCCCCCCCCCGCATTCTGCGCACCAGGGAAGCACATCAGGGTTGATATACTAGGAGAAATTCGACGTTCCCACTAGTGACTCGGTAGCTCAGCGGTCAGAGCATTGGACCGGATATCCAAAGGTCGCGGGTTCGATTCCCGTCCGAGAACATGATCTGGTGCGAGTCGTATTTTTTTCTAGTATATTATTTGGTATTATATAAAATAGCATTGTGAATGCTAAAATCTCAAAATTTAAAAGTTGTATAGCTTTCTCATCTTAATCAATTGTTTAAAAATATCTGGAAAGGTAGGTATTCAGTTGATGTCGAGGTAATTCCTTGTACAATGGTGAGATGGCGCTGGCTTGCAGCGTAAGAGTTGATATACTAGGAGAAATTCGACGTTCCCACTAGTGACTCGGTAGCTCAGCGGTCAGAGCATTGGACCGGATATCCAAAGGTCGCGGGTTCGATTCCCGTCCGAGAACATGATCTGGTGCGAGTCGTATTTTTTCTAGTATATTATTTGGTATTATATAAAATAGCATTGTGAATGCTAAAATATCAAAATTTAAAAGCACATCTTTTGCGCATAGTTGCGTATAAATTGTCGATATATGTCTGTGGTATAAATAGTTAAGTCAGATAAAAAATTAAATGCCGCTTTATCAGGACAGTAGAAAATATTATCTTCATCGTAAAACTATAATTTGTTCTAATAACCAATGTCCAACTCTAATAAATTCCAATAAAATTCAATAAGGGTTTTTAGTTGTCCTGTGTAGGCGACAGGCCGGGCTGACAACATTTGGTGCAGTTACTCAAATATCGGAGTCACATTGAATTTTAACGAAACCATTAGTAGGTACCTAGGTGCAGCTTAGTAACAAACATTATAGCTGATAAAACCTTGTGATTGTATATTTATATCTATAAGTATATTTGTATCAATAGTATAAGTAGAAAAAAGTTATTTAAAATAGATACGTTCAGAATGTCAGAAGCTAAGTAAAGCCAGCGTTTCTGAAATATACAACGTGTTACAAAAATACCCCTTATGCCGAATATGGCATATAGGGACCATCAAACTGAACAATTTTTACTATGGGACCTATAGTAAAAGTTGATCAGTTTAATAGCCCCTATATACCATATTCGGCATTAGGGGTATTTTTGTAACATGTTGTATACTTATGCAAGACTTTTACACGTAAATTGATTACCTATCTATCAGTGGCGAGGGGTGAAATTATGGCGAAGGTAAGCCGTTCTACAAAATTTTATGATCTGCTTAGTGGATTGGTGGGGGGATTTCTAAAAGGTAAGCCCACGGGAATCGGCTTATATGGATCGTTCGCCACTGTTACCTATTTACTTATGTACACACGACAGCACGTCAGGTTATACAGTTAAACTGCGAAAACAGCTTTTATTAGATAGGGCATAAAGGCGGTCTCAAGGTCAACATGTATAGTCTGAGGTGCCGTCGTATGTACGTGAAATATAACACAAATTACTAACTATTAAAGGTTCACATTTAATAGTTAGTAATTTTAATAGTTTCTTTAATAACAGTTAATAGTTAGTTTTATTAGTTTCTTTAAAAGTAGCCTACAGATATAAAATCCAATTAAACAAAATGGTGAAATAACAAAACAAAGGTTTATAACAAATAATTTAAGATCGAATAGAAGTTATCAAAAAACAATATTAAATTATTATTATTTATTGATATAACACTCCGGTAGTTGTTTCGCCAAACCTAAGTGGGTGATAATTATAATTTATGCTGAATCAATATCAAATCCTATCATTTACAGGAAGTCAATTCAAAGCCCTATCTGTTAAGTACGTATTGAAATTGAATAAATTATTAAGGCAGCTCTAAACCAGAGTTTCAAATAACAGTAATGAAACAGCGAAATAGTATTCAATTTCCCATTTCTCAGTCCGAAACCGTAATAAATAAGAAATATCTGGACAAACAAACAGACAACAGGCTCTCAGTTATTTAACTGTAGCTGTTCGAATGCGGCGCTTATAAAATTATGGATAAACTTCAACGCTCTTGTTTTACGACAAGGTGGCGTGGGCGCAGACAGGAGAGACAGCGATTTGGTATTAACTGATTTAGAAAAGAATAAATAAATATTTTTGCTAAAATATTTAATCAAGTACAAAGTCGAAAAAAGAAGTTTAAAAACTAAAGCCCTTTCATTTGATACCCAACACGGTATTATTAGAAATTTTTATTTAGTTCGTAAAGAAAAAATAAATCTTTTCAAGTCCTCTAGAGGGCGTCATGTTCAATTTGATGTGACGTCACATAGCCAGTAACCAGTGGACGATTAAGATAAGACGCTTCTAAAGATAGCTCATTTGTCAAATTATGATAAGCAGTTTAGAAGTTGTGAGGGGACAGATGAACATATATACGTATCGGTCAAAATCATAACCCTCCTTTTTGCTTCGCCGCAGTCGGGTAAAAATTGCCGTTAATGTAATTTTATTAGGGTTCCTCTTTGTTATGACGACCATAGCAGCCGCCCGCGACTCCGTCTGCGTGGATAGTTGATTTTTATCGCTCGAGAACAGTATGTACTTTTTTTGGCTGAAAGGTCCCATGCCCTTTTCAGTATACCCCTGACAACGTGTATGCAAAATTTTATAATGAGATAAGACATGAAAGCGTAACAAACAAACTTATATTCGCAATTATAATATAAGAAAGGATTTGGATTTTCATTTGTGATATAATGCGGTATCCATTAGATATCGTAAAAAATATAGATAAAAAATATTCTACGTCTTCCACGCTATCTCTTATCTTTTGGACCACGACCATATCGCCAGAGCCTCGTCTGTTGTTAATTGAATTTAATATATTTATCTTGTTGTAGCGTTTGGTTTACTTGTAGGTCAGTCAGGACCGGTGCAAGGGATAGCATAGCCAATCAGATTTTTTTACTCACTCTCTTTGAAGAGACAACTCTTCTTTAAACTGCTACTTACTTAATAACTGGTGTGTTTTAGTGTTTGGCATTACCTGCGGACAAATTGAGAAGAAATTAGTAAAATGTATAGTTTAATAAATAGTATAAAAGAAAAAAATCGACTCGCACTAAATCATATTCTCGGACGGGATTCGATTGAAATTCGACGATGCCACTAGTGACTCGGTAGCTCAGTGGTAAGAGCTTTGAACGGGACTACCAAAGGTTATTTTTTCTAGTTCTTTTTCTAGTTTATAATTTAGTCGTGTATATTGTATAAAAGGTAGCATTGTAAATGCTATAATCTCTTTATGCTATAATTTTAAAATGTATATTTACTTACTTTTAAATGACAAAAAAAATAGTATAGTCTCGATTCCCGTCCGAGAGCATGATCTGGTGCGAGTCGTATTTTTTCTAGTATATTGTTTGGTATTATATAAAAATAGCATTGTGAATGCTTAAATCTCAAAATTTTTAAAAAAATAGTATAGTCTGTTTATCCTTACTTGTCTTATTTGGTAAACAATCTTCACCCAACACTTTATTGCAAAAAAAATTAAATAAAAATACAACAAATGGTTTTCCACACATACGTTACGAGAGAAATTACTAATTATGGGTAACAAATTTATTTAATTTTAAATAACGATTTCGCAACCGTCAAAAGCTGTTTACTAAAAAGGACAAGTAATGATAAACATACTACAGCACTTGCTAGCCTAGCACTTCCACTAAAATAATAGTACAGATTTCTACAAAATATTTCCACTGTGAACAGTTTAATGTTCCAATTTATTACTTTCCGGCTGATTACAGATTAACGTTACCCTATGTTTGATCTATTCCTTTCGAATACCAAAAACTAATAATAATGGTATATGTTTATTTAAAATTTTTAATATAATTTTTGATAAATTTGGTATTCGTTGGGAATATAAATTTTATAACGGTAATAAACAAATACCATTTGGTATTAGTTTTTGGTATTAGGTAGGAATAGGTCCTACGTTTTCTTACATTTATTTGAACACCCTGGAATATAAAATGTATGTATACATGAAAACTAAACCCAATAACAACGGCCCTCCTGTACCCATACCACATTCGTTTAATCAAGTGTATACCGTTGAGTTTAAACGATTCCAATATAAATTATAGATTGCGCAACACGAAAACGTCTAAGCGTTTCTTATAAGCACGCACGTAACTAATTCCTTGCTGCGTACACGCATCCGATGGTCAAAGATATGTTACCTTTGATTTGGAACCTTATACCATCGTAAAATATGCTTGTTTTTACACTTTGTTTTCATGATTTTTTACTAAGCGTGTTTTGTGAGACCTTTAATTCCCATATTTTGATGTTCATTAGTTTGACAGACAGACGGACAGACGTAGAGTGGCCTGTAATTTAAACATTATTGTAAACGATAACTCGGACATGTAAGTATGTAAAGAATTGTTGATTGTCAAGGTTTTTTTTTCATTGAATTAAAAATACTGGTAATGACATTAGAGGTCGAGAACGTAACATCACTTGATACATGTTTGAAAAATCATAACATTTTCATCTGCTAAAGCTGTTCATTCACGGTCAGTCCATTTGGCTTAAATGGATGAAATCAAATGGAGGGACGCTAGTGGTTTAGGCCAGTAACGGCGTCAATTCATTTGAATTAAGCTATTTTATTTAAAAATCAAATGTGGGACAACGGACGTGGGCTGTGGAAAACAGCGGGCACGGAAAATCGGTTGGCATTGCGCCGCGCGGCCAGTGTGTGTGCTAATCCACATCTATTGGTAGCAATGCTATACATTGTTGAAAAAATTTCTATACAGATACCATCGATTATAGATATTTCTGGATTTGTTTATTGTTAATAAATTAAATAAAATAATTATCATTATATTAAAATATGGATTTACGCCGTGATTGGACCACATCCAAAATTTGGAATGCAGAATCGACACTCACGATCATATTTTGGATGTACATCACTCCATTTGGCGTTTTGGACTGACCGTAAGTGTCCACCTTTTGAAGTGTAACGAAGAAAACACGCTGAAACCGTTTATGAATTGATGACATTACTAAATCTCAAAAATTTACCAGACTTTTACGCCACGGCCAAGCTCTTGTATAAACAGCCTATGGACACATGACACTTGCAAAGATATTCATCATATTTTAATACAGGCGAAACTCTTCCCGAGCTCTTCGTACTACAGAGGAAAGACCCTTAGCCCTTTGTATCTCTGGTCATTATACTAAAAGAAGTAACTCTACCAAAGATCCGAAAGCCTATTCAGTTATAAAACACTTAATTATCCCCTCACCAAAGATGACTAGCGAAATCAAAACGATCCCACGGCTTCCGCAGTCCACTGCCAAAACGCAAATACTGATAACACGGCGGGCTGAATACCGATCTGTGATAACATTGGTTAACTGTCCACGTGCCGTCCCTTTCTAGCAGCCAGTGAAAGTGTTTGCCAGAGCGAGACAGCCGTTGGTTGCTAATGAGCTGGAGAAACGGTGGGCCCTGCCCATTACAGAAATTAGAGAAAGTGCAGTATTTGCGACATTGTGTAAGGGTTTATAATGTAAAATTATAGGGGCGGTAAGAAGGTAATAATAATGCTTCTGTTCTAACTTCTAAGCTTCACTGTGTCAAAGAAAAGAAATTAATACAAAACTCTTTAACGCTACGCTTGTTTAATTTTCCAGAAGCTCTTCTGCTATCGTCATTCGAATAAATATTTTGAAATTCTCAATGAATCAAAAACTATAGGAAACACAAAGTTCACCTTTGCGGAGTAAACTTTCGGAACGTATTTTTTGTAGCTGTTAATATTTAGAGATCTTAGTGCCCATGACTTTTTAATCCGAAATATTATTTGGTCTTATTCATGATAAAAGATCTTAGAATACTACCTCCTCCAACATATATCTTTCACAAACTTGAAATTGTAAACATGCAGGACGTTGTAGGTCATTTACTAAAGGCCAATATTAAATTAAACCATATCTCTCGGACCACTGCATATCTCTTGCTGTGAAACATTAGCTTCAGGAGGTATACATAAGATTCATAATTCGACGACCTCCTTGGTCGAGTGGCTTTGTACACTGGTTTTCAAGGTGTCGCCATCTCTGAGGTCCCGGGTTCGATCCCCGGTTGGGTCAATTTAGAAAACGAACTTTTCTATATTGGCTCAGGTCTGGGTGTTTGTGATACCACCGTTGTCTCCGATTTCCATAACACAAGTGCTTTAGCTACTTACTTTGGAATCGGAGCAATGTATGTGATGTTGTCAAATATGTATATGTATGTATAATGTAGCGATACCGATGCAAGTCCCAATCGGTAATCGCACCTATTGTCTACGTCTACGCATCTACTGGCACATATTTTTCAATGTCACGCGTTTTCAATAACGATTATCGTATACGACATTGAAACTTTCCCATGACCACTCCCGCCATTGTAGTCGACCATTTGGACTGATCACATGTCAGCGCTCGACAAATCAAGATCGATTCCGATACTATTCTTAATTCGAATTTATTTCACCTCACCTCCCGTCCCTTTCACACCTATTGTGTTAACGTATCGCTGTCTTGTTTCGACGTGCGCGTGAGTGTGCAATCGGTTAAGACCATTTGTCATGGTAATTCTTTCGGTTGGCGATAAGTGAAATGCGTTATGACACCTAATAAATTAGGCAAATTGATAGTATTGGCTTATTTGCATTTTGAATGTGTAGCAGGATTAGAAACCGTATTGTGAAGATCAATGCCAGCACCTTTCTTCTGTAGTTGCTACAGGTCACGAATTCACGATTGATATTATATTTGGCACAAAAGAAGTGGATTTCCAATATGTAAAGTATGCTTGGTACATGATAATCTCGTACTCAAGACTAGAATTTAAATAAATAGTACAAATTCTACTCAGCTTGAAACCAATAGGTGTATTATTACTTGTTTTATTGAAAGAAAAATGAGACATGAAGAAAACCCATGATTTCTCCAAAGCATGGCACACCTTTACTCCTGATAAAAACTAAAAAAAATACTAATAAAGCTATGTATATCCTTTGAAAGCTGCTCAAATCCTACAGGTATTATGTAGCTTGTACCTCCCAGCCCGACTGCTTATGGACACATCACGACCTCAAGGACGCACCGCTCCAAGCGGTCGCGACCCTCATGACCCCTTTAAGCCACCTTCTACAGTACACAAATAGACTCATTATGTAACAAAAGATGCTGCATTGTGCTAGCAACTACCAACAGCGAAAGTGTTAAAAAACGAATTACTCGGTGGCATTCCTATAGTAAACACAACGATTCATACTTCAGAAAGCTGTGAGTCACCAACAACCACAAGGCAACCTGAAATACCTACTTATGAAGTTGTGAAACATCAAATTCTATGCGTCTTTGAAACAATGTAAGAAACAATAGGAGCTTTATATTTGTCTTCAACTTTCTGGTAACTGAGGCACTAATTGCTACGAAATAAGCATAGGCACAGTTGGTTAATACTCTAGCTAGCTTGTCTACTAGTTTCATAAACGCTTTGTTGGAAAAAAGTCGAAACGAAGCTTTCGCTCGTTTGAAATCGTAATTTATTCTTCTTCGTGTCAAGTTTCTCCCATCTTTGTCATAGCTCCAGCTTGAGGTAATGCCACGTTCACAGAGGCCGCGCAGGCGCAGGGCGGAAGGCACGCATGACCTGGCATTTGGTCGGATGCACCCAGCTCCCAGGTGACGCAACCGCCGCGGAATCCCCTGGTTTCCACGCCGCGAAAGGTCGGAGTTAGCTTCCTACTCCATATTTTGACACTATTGAAGAAAGTAGTCAAATTGTTTGATATCTTGAATAAGATAATGGATGGAACTATAGCTCAGTTCTTCAGTTTCTACACATTGAGTTTTGAAGCATCGCCAATTTAGATCTTCATATTAAAAAGATCTTTCTTCATAAAGTACAGACAATTTTTTAAATAAAATACCAACGTCTTGATAACCGATATAAAATAGTGTGAAAACTAACTGATAAGATAAATAAAACACTATAAAACTAAATCAACGACCGGATTATATGCTGTGGAAGTGGTTTATTATACGGAAACCGCTTTATTAAATTTTAATGGATGAATTACATATACAATCGATAACAAAGTTCCTATCTGCGATTACTTAATCGAATCAAAGATTTTATTCGATACAAGAAACGTCGGAACATATGTTTATTCGGTGCTTCCGCTAGAGATAAATCGAAACACTTCTCTAAACTGATTATACAATCCAAAGATGGTATAATTGAGTTTCGTAATGAAACATTGAAAAGCTTTTTAATTCATTAAGACATTGTTCTAATATTGTTTCCAATACAGTTGTCGACGCCACAATTAAACAATGGAGGTACTTACTTACAAATTTACACTTTTCATTGTGCAAAGAGCTGTTATTTTGTTACGAAATAGAAAGTTTTATGTTTTATGTGAGAATTGTGGTTTTATTGTGAGTTAAAACGTATTTTGCAATATCGACACGAGCCGCGTTCCAGGTCAAACGCGAAGCATTGTGTCTGTACTGTTTAATGAAATAATGACTTACAAACTTAAAACATAACATAACGCGTTATTAAATGTTATGTCTATTCTTCTGAAGTTTTACATTGGGTGCTATTGTTATTGTTATCATTGCTGCGTGTATATTGTTGTAGTATTGTTCTTTTATCTTTATGTTATTTTATTTTTCTTGTCTTAGTTCTATTAAAGATCTTTTTCTGTTGAGGTTTTATTTCTCTCGTTTTTCGGTCTTTTTAACCGGCCTTGCTTGCCTTTTCCAGTAGTACCTAAATAACCTTTTACTTTCAAATTCATAATTATTTATTATGTAGCATAATAAAATAAAGATACTTACACTACACGACAGGATGGTTTTTGTACTCATACAGATACTTTTCAAATTGGTAATTTTGTAGAAAATCAGAAGATAGTGCTGTGCATTGATACTTCGGTGCTATGCGGAAACCGGAACTAGTGACACACACAGGCAGTAAATAAAGCTTTTTTGACTTAGACCATGGGTCGCCAAACTTTTTAGCCTAAGGGCCAGACTAACTCCTCCACGAAGCCCCAAGGGCCAGAACCTAGCTAGCTTATCGTACCAACATACAGTAAATAACAGTATGTTGGTACGATCTGGACGGCTTCCGCGGGCCGGATTGTTGGTGCTCGCGGGCCGGAGCTGGCCCGCGGGCCGTAGTTTGGAGACCCCTGACTTAGACCGTCCCGTCTTAAAACGCTTAATCCAAAACCCAGGTCATAATTTCAGGAAATAGTTTGGATCCAAATCTCTTTCTACAGAAGACCACATAGAGAAATGAAAAAGAAAATAATAATATGAATCATTCAAAATACTGTTCTTAGGGGGTGCGTCCGCTCAGCTCAGCCGGCTTGGCGCCTCGGGCGACTTTCACTGCGCGGGTCGTCGACCGAGAGCGCGCCAAAAATAATTGGCGTCGCATCGCGCGTTACGTCACGTACGTTGACACGCGCGCATGCGCCCGCAACTTTACACTTGCGGTTTTGGGTGTTCGGTGGTTCCTTTTGTCTACCGTGTTTTGTTTTGTTATCTTGACTACTCGTTTTTTCAGCTAGTCGTTTCTCTCTTCCCTCAATTGTTTCTTTAACTTCACTTAAATGCATCTTACAAACTGCTAGCGACGTATTGGGTCATTGACCTGTCAAATATACGAGTATCTAAACATTCATTCAATACCTAGGTCAGTGTATCTTAAATATACTCTACTTCTGTATTAGCAACCCAACTTCTTTATTTATTACACAGGGGCGTCCGAATGTTTATCAAAAAAAAGATCTACAATGAGATAACTTTTCATAATTCTTTTATTAAGGCTTTAATGTTTGCACACCTCTTACAAGACTTACGAAATTAAAAAGTAAAAGCAACAAAACTAAATGGCATTGGCATTAAAAATGATAGATACAAAAAGCCTTAGATAAGTGAGACAATAGAGAGAGCCGCATGCGCGAGCGCAACCAGGTATCGATTACGCGCCATCGCTGGACCAACATTTTGCTTTTGAACTGTTTATGATGTAATGACTCGTAATTTGGGAACCAGCAAAACACATTACAAGGGATTCCTTCACTAAAGCCAGCGAACTAAAATCTATGGAAGTGTAATTGCAAACAAATATTGCTTAAAGAATAGCCACCACGGGGCTTAAAAATGACAACCGGCACATCACGAAGAGCCATTACACACTGTCGACTAGTCGCCGGCGACTGTGACTTCCTATAGTTTAAATTGGTGCTTGCGCACTTAGTCGTCAGTCGCCCAGGCTAACGCATCGAACATCGGAAAGTCTGCCGAGCTTCAAATTAAAACAGATAAATCGAGCCCCAATCGGACAAAAATGGCGAACCTCAATTCATGATGTCACACGAACATCGATATCTTCTAAATAACTTCGGCGAATAGTACAATACGAAACTCCTTACTTCGATTTATCTGTTTTGAGTTGAAGCTCGGCAGACCCACCGAAGTTCGAAAAGTTAGCCGGTAGGGCCCCAGGTTTGTTTGGTCGCCGAGAGACTGACTCGCCAGCGACTAGTCAACAGTGCGTAATGGCTCTTAGTCGGGCTGGCCACGCGCCCGGTGAACCTTAGCGTTCTTTACAGTAATTGCAGTTTGTATTTTAAAGAAAATAGAGAGTTTATTAGAAATGACGTCCTGTGTCCAATGGTATAAGAGACGCAAAGAAGGCAGTAAAAAGATGCCGAGATAACGTATCGTAAGAAAAATAATCTTTCGTTTAAGTATATAAAATATCTATGGGTATACAAATTATGGTCGCTATTATGCAAACAGTGTTCAGTCGCTTTGTGCTGCATATAACTAATTATAATATGAGTTTATTTTCCCATCACCAACTTACATTAACATGACTTAGGTACATGGAACTTATACAATTTAAGTTTGTGTGAGACTGATGCCTACGCTAGGTGTAATACCTGTGTCATCAGGCTCCCACTACCTCGAACTAATATACTATATTCACAATATGGTGATGAGTGAATGACATTTAAATGAAAAACAATCACAGATTACAAAATTATGGAAGAAAAAAAGAGTTGAAAAATAAACAATGATATGTGTGTGTGTGTGTGTGTGTGTGTGTGTGTGTGTGTGTGTGTGTGTGTGTGTGCGCGCTTGTATGGGTGCAGTTATGCTAAATGAATGCTAAATGATTTTAATTCGCTGACTAAAACCTATATTTCATGTATGAGTGCTAGCACACTGGACATTCGGGACTCCGTGCCTACTGTTCTTAAAAACCATTACATACGAGAAAAATAAAATAATTTAACAAAACAACAAAGAGTTTGAGATACTCAGGCATAACTAGTAATTTATTAGATTTAAAAACTGTAGTTAAGTATACAGTGTGTTGTGAAAGGGCCAATAGGAAAAAAACTATGTGAAAGGGCTCGAAAGAGATTCAGCCACTGCCTGTGAAATGTCAACAAACATTTGAATGGGGAAATCGTGAGATTTTTTCATTTGCGCATTTTCCCAAAATACAAACCGTTCAAATTCCTACCATTCAAATAGATGATGCATTGCATTTGAAATGACTAACTATAGATAGAGACAAAAGATTGCCTTAGAATTTATCTCAGCGCGTTGAAATCTTTTGGTTGCGTAGCTAAATGTTATGATGTAAGTATGTATTTTCATTGATGTCTAAGCACTGTTTATTGGACGAGCGAGCGCGAAGCGCGAGCGAAGCGTTTCTGCTTCAGTTTGTGCAAAAATGCTATGTATGTCCGTACGGCTGTCCGTCTGTTCTCCTTAACAGGACGCATTTCTCAACCGATTCTCGTGAAATTTTGTGAACAGGTTCTATATTTGTAAGGATTTTTTTGTCGACTCAGTTTTTCAAAATGGCGAAGATATTAAAGAGAGGTCTGTAGAGCCAGAGCCACTAGTTAAATTAGTTACAAAAAAATGCATATTTTTTTCTCCTGGAGAAACCTAAATAAAATAAACTAATATTCCTTCACTTTTGTCATCAGATTTCATCAGGTGGATTTAAGTGATTGTGGACTAAGTTCCTCATTCATAAGGAATGCAATTCAACATTCGAAAGTAGCCCACGGCAGGTCAATAAATCATAATCTGGCAGCGTCCTGTTAGCCGCGTTGTCTAATAGTAAATCGCGCGCGAACAGACGGACAGCACGACCAATGCCATCTGCGCTTGCGCACTACTACATAACCGATCTCATACATTCTGCCTGTTTAAATTAGTAGAAAAAACACCTTGAAAAATTGGCTAATATTATACAATGGAAATCTAATTCTTTCATTCCAAAAACTAGGAACCTATATCATGAATTAAACTTATGTCTATCTTCAATATAATTCACATAGTACTTATAGTTTTTAAAACGAAACTTAAATATTACTAGTAATACTAGTAACAGTAGTAACCACAGATGTAGTAACTAAATAGCCGTTGATCCATTGTACGAGTACGAGAGCATGGTTCCTGTGAAACCAGCGAGGACAATGGGCCTAGATAGCACAGATAAAATCTGTCCAAGCTGTACAACAAGGAACAATGAATGCCGATCACCCATCCGATGACACGCCGCGATGGAAACACCGTTACCGGGAAAAATAGGCATGACATATAAAAAATATATACATGATAGATTTTATAGTTTGGGATTGGTCGAGGAAATAAAACCGCAGCTGGTATGGTAAAGTTGAACTAGTACAGTACCTTGTGAAACCCTCAACGTCTTTGGGTTTTATGTAATTATTAATCAATCGTTAATAATTATGCAAGAAACACAAAAAAATACTAGTATTAGAACAATATTAAGTTGAAAACTATTGACTTTGTCTATGACAACAAAGCCAGAAATTCCCCTTATTGATAAAATATGGGAAGGCCGCTCAGTTGAAGCGGTCGCAGTCTATAGACAGTAAAAAAAACGGTCAAGGGCGAGTCGGACTCGCGAACCGAAGGTTCCGTTTCCGTACCATCATTCTGAAAAGTTTACTATTTAGAGACATCGTTTTATTTTTCCTGTAATCTTTACATAAACTTCTATCACATAAAATAATTTCAGAACGAGAACGGTATTTTTTTTATATTTTTCATAAAAAGTAGAAAACTATGCAACCTAAAAAAATTCAAAAAAATGATTGAGAATGTGCAAGCAGCGCTCTTTCATATGATATCCCATATGCCCTAGTAGCCTCACTTCGAATTTTTAAGACCCCATTTCAGTCTCTGTTGCAAACAAATAGAAATAAATTTATTTCTCTCTTATTCGCAAAATAGTTGGGTAAACGTCATCTAAAACTATTCCAAATTTCAAGTTGATAGCATTAGTAGTTATCGAGATATCTAGCTGTGACAGACAGACAGACAGACTGACTGAGTCGCACCATAAGGGTTCCTTTTTACCATTTTTACGGTTTTAATATTTTATTCTATCATATCAATCATCACATTAGACTACAACCTCAATCATTTCCCTTCAACTTGGTGCGGCATTCTCATCTGGCAACGAAACTAACATGTAATCTTCGCGGCCATGAAAGTTTAAATGTTATAACATAAATCACTTAGGAAACAACAACATCGTTGTTCTAAACAAGTGTGTACGATGTCCCTGACTCACTTGCCGATCCCAACACAAATTATCATTTAATTGCCGTCAGTAGATCGCTGATATGCCTTATAAGGTCATGTTTGGGTCGACGGCCTTATACCTCACAACCTCACATATAGGCATGGAGATACTTTTTTTATAGTCCTGACTATAGAACTTGCAAGATAGCTTGCTTACTAAGATTTTTGTTTAGAATTTTAACAATCCTATTAGAGTAAATTTGGTTAATTATCGAATGAATTAATGAAATTCTTTATTTAAATAAGCTCACATAATAAGCATTTTTAAATCGTCAATTCTTTTACCCTATCACCCATTATGAAGTCTTTTAGCTGACAAGAATAATGGGCGCTAAAAACTTATCAGCTTTATCAGATGGAACGATATTTACAAATAAGTATATCGTTTCCAGACATTAAATTCATATGTTACAATAAACATAGAGATGAATAATTAAATAAAACTATTGAATTAGCTCATAATTTCTTAATGAATAAATTTACAGGGTTCAAGCTAAATTAAACGGCCTTACCACAATAGATTATAAAACATTGTTTAATTTAGACACTGTTTAAAGATGCTGTCTCTTTCAAACTATATTGTCAATAAAGTGACAGCAACACAGTTAAACAGTGTCTAAGTCAAACACTTGTTAAACAGTGTTTTGCGGTGAGGCCGTTAAAGTCTAGGCTGTTACAAAAAAAATGTTGGGCCTTAATTATTATTGTGACTATCTGAGATAATAAGTCTTTGAGATTGTTTAGATTTGTTAGTAAAATTTCGAAAGTTCTCAATGAGAAAACCTCGATAATTACTGTAATTACAAGAGATCACCTTCCCACAAAAACGTGGCGCCAGACAAGAATGATCACAATTATAAACAAAAAATATTTAAGTACTAGATATTTTCTCGGAATCAGTATCCTATTTAACGAACAAACTGATAAAAATTCGAAATAATTTACCCTTTCAAAATAACTCTTCGGTTTGATGCGATAAAGCATCAATTTACTTAATTTTCTTTAAATATTCTGATACGAGGACATGGTTTCAATCATTTTGAAATAATGTGGACAATTGCACCAATATCGACTTTAATGCATGACATTAAAGTGAACGATGCTTGCAAAATGCAATTTGCACATGCTAATGACAGTGTGAATCGCAAAGGAGCCATGTGACAGTTTCAAAATTACTGTGGCTACTTGAAAAATTACCTTTGATAAATAAATTCCCTTTTAAAATTCTGCAGCTTTGATTTAAAAGACCTTCTCACCTGGTTGTTAACAAGCTGATGGGTCCATTTATAAATAGACTTGGTCAACGAGATTGCAAACCATATTTAAGTGACAATGTCGCTACCTTTTTACAAACCTTACCCGACACCAAAAATAATAAAATAGATACAAGGCAAAAATAATTAAAGTAACAAAATATGTTCATAATAATCCTGCCAGAGAAAAAAATATGGAATAAAAACTTTACCGAGAGTACTTAGATGATTTTATTCATAAAAAGTTATGGAAGTCATATAGTTATAGAAGGGTGCTGCCTATTTTATTTATACCTATTTTAGTAAATAACATGGCTGATAGCTTTCACGTTTTTTACAACATATTGATATTTTATGACAGATAATTGTTTTCTCTTTTCGAAAGATGTGGATATCAGCCAGTGGATTTGCCTGTTTTGTTTATGGATTCGTCAGAACGACAGCATAACGCGAAAGTAACCTAATTCCAACATTTTCTTAAAATACGTTTTTTTTTATCAGCATAACTAAAGTTAACTATAACTATATTTTAAGGTATTTTTATGAATAAGGCGGTAAATCTTCAACAATTACACCCCATTCAAAGCCGATTAGATGCGCGACACATGGCCATAATAGAGAAGTGACGGAGCGCAAATATCGATAGGAACCAGCACAAAGTAGAAATTTAACCGCAGAATCCGATTCGAGTTCGCACGTGCTCCTCGCGACCTCTAGGGTCATGACGTGTTAACCTCCAAGGTCGATAACATGTCAACGCTACCATCATATCCGATTCTTCGTATATCGAGTAATCGACACTTCACAGTCACATCGACAACAAATCCAAACTTACGATTTCGAATTTAGTATCGGTTGTCCGGTCTTCAGAAGGTCATTGTAGGCGTTACTTCTCAGATATCAAAATTCAAATATGAATAGGCTCTTTACAATGTAAGAGAAAGTGTATTATAATCAGGAGTTACATAAGGCTGAATATTTTTAATACCGAACCGATTTTATCTAAAAATAAAAATTTATGCCTTCGAGGTTGAAGTCGACATACGCCGATCATAAAATCTCTATGCTGTCAGACTAATCACATATTTAATGATGTACCCGCAATAAACACCTAATCATCTGCTGGACATCGTTTATAGTGAAGCGCTGACTATAAAATTCAAAAGAAGTTTATTTTAGATACTTTAGTGAAGTTAAGCTACACTTAATATTTATCAGTGAAGAGAAACCAATACATATTCTTAGAGCAATATTTTCTGTGATTCCTGGCCGGATGCGGACAGACAGTCTTAATCTTTGATTTATTTACATAACAGTGCAAAAAAGATTATGTACAGTATTCACATACTAAACACTGAATTAACGTAGATTAAATCTTCAGTGGGAGGGAATATGAGAAAAATATATGGCGCCGGCCACATGACAGCTGATAAACTTTTAATTTTTAACTGTTCTAATGCGGAAATACTCAGGAAGGTTTTTTACACAATAAAAACTGATAATCCTCCAGTCCAGGGTCCGATGTTATATGAATATGAATATTAAACAAAACCTGTAACGAGTTTAAATGATTTCTATTAAATAATAAATACGTGATCCTTTCCCAGCAGTATTGCACGATGGTTTTATGATTAATCTATTTTAACTTTATTCTAAAAAGCGACCTTATTGTAAGTAGCTATAAGGTTGTGGAAAATGTGGCTGAGCTAAAAAGGTTACGTTTAGTTCGATTGCGATGCGACATGCGAGACGCGCACCAGGTTCAACAAACGCATCACATTGTCATTCTGCGTACGCGCAGGAGCCGTGCGAAGTCATGTGAACAAACGTTGGTTTCGATTCGAGACTTGTTACGAGTTGAGAATTGCTACAGTTAAGAAGAAACTCGACTGAAAGAAAATTTTCTAAAGTTTAATTAGCCAGGCGCCGTAATAGGGAAGGCGCGTTATGCCGTTATTTTCTGAGTTGAGAATGCACAACAACGGCGCGGCAGTTAGATGTCCAGGAACAAAAAAGGTTAACGATTACTGTTATATAATCCTGTGGAGGAAATTCACAAATCTTCATCACAACGTCTCATCTTGAGAGTAATTTATTTATTTTTCAAATTGAAATAATAATAATTTTGACACCATCACATACATTGCTCCGATTCCAAAGTAAGTAGCTAAAGCACTTGTGTTATGGAAATCAGTTACATCGGTGGTATTACAAACACCCAGACCTGAGCCAATATAGAAAAGTTTGTTTTTTAAATTGACCCAACCGGGGATCGAACCTGGGACCTGATGAGAGAGACCGGGAGATGGCGACCTTGAAACCCGGTGTACAAAGCCACTCGACCATGGAGGTCGTCAAATAAAATATTTAACTTAACCTGTGGAAATCACTTTAGGTATAAAGTTTGATATTAGTTTTCCGGACAACTCAGTCCTTTAGTAGAACTTAGATTTCAATAACAAACATGGTAAAGGGTATATTACTAAAGAGTTATAAATTAATATAATTATTTTGGGCGAGCGTACACTCATTCATCGAAATTCGAAGAAAAATGTGCTGACAAACCACATCACTATACTGCAAACACGATACAATTCGCTCGCAGTATGACAAAATTGGGATTTATTGAGGCCCCAGTGATAATTGAATTTAAATTGACGGTTATTACCGACTTACATTTTGAATTATATCCGCCATTCATCATTGGCATCATCAAAATAAATCCCAAAAAAGAATTATATATGAGAAAATGCAATGAGCTGCTTTTGATGTCTGCAACTTAAATCAATTTCTTTTTATTTTTTTCACTTGTTGCGCATGATGAGATTTTTTTTGCAATTACTTCGTAATTTGTCGCAGCGATAAAATATGCTGTTCTTTTTAATGGATTCATAAACAAGATACCTACCTACCTATAGTAATTTTGGAGATTCTTGATATGAAAATAAAATTTTCATCCATTTATAATAGGATAGTGTACTGATACAATTTTATTTTTGAAAAATCAACAATTGAAAGAATGTTTGTGACTTTTTCGTTATGGTTAGACTTGAAAATAGTGTAGATATAGCTAGGGCCCTATTTAATAAACTTGACAATTTGTCACCAGTCATGACAATTTTATATCCATTGAACAAGCAACTCATAAGAAAAGAACAAGCAACTCATAGCTACACCGCAAAGTAAACCAAATTGTCATGACAATTGACAATTTGTCTCGTTATTAAATAGGGCCAAGTAATCACCGACCTGTTGCAGAAATTAATGAAAAACGATATTTGGCCGGCTGGTCTGGCTATTTCATTATAATAACGTATGGAAAACCATCAGTCTGTACCACCGACTGATGGTTTACCATCAGTCCGTTTTTCAGTGGGTTATACGATCAGTCTCCCATCAGTCTAAACAGACTTTTGGAATGGACTGATGCCAGACTGATCATGTAATCTCCCTCTAAAAGGATATGTTTTCAGTGTCGTAAATTTTGTGTCTTGCTTCTGGCACAAATGGCCTACCAAACGCCTTAAAATTATATTTAAGGCTCCTATATACCTCAAGTAGCGCCCTCATTTTAATTAAATTTATTGCTCGCTAAGTACATAATGTATCGAAAATTCAGTACAGATTCAGTATGTACAGATTGAAGCTAAGGTTCTAAAGTTTATTTACAAACAATAACCTCAGTAAAATTTTGTTCGTTGTAGTAGTAGTTCGCAAATGTGCCAAAAGTGGCCACTTTTAGCACTTACGCGAACTACTGTACATGTGAATTTTCGATACATTATGTACTTAGCGAGCAATAAATTTAATTAAAATGAGGGCGCCACTTGAGGTAAATAAGGGCCTTAATTCGTAAATATTTTACAAAAAGAACGGAACCAGCGCCCCACACTTGCTATATATAATTAAATCAGCAAGACCGTCTGAGTGCGTGAGGATAAACATGTTTTCCAAGAAATCTGTAAGAAAATATTAGCGGTTAGCGCCGAGACAATTACCCAGGAGATTAATGCGTTTTAGTAAAATTACAAGAGTATTTTAAAAAGCTACTTATTAATACTTACATACTGATTGTACTTTTAAAATTGCCTCGACCTCGATGTGTAATTATAGTTGTCTTAATATAAATTATGTATGGAGTACCTACTTAAATAATTTTGTCAATACTAAATTAAATATTGGGTCCCCACATAAATCGGCGATTTTTTCTTACAATTAAAGAACCTCGTCTCTTCTATTATTTACAATATTCATCAATTGCTTGATATTATATCGAATAATAACCCTCACAGACAACTATCAATAGTAAAAAAATCCTTATTATAGTTTTCTATAACATAAAAAAAATCCTCTTTTTGTTAGCAGAAATGGCCACTTTATTTGTTTTTTACTTAGCCAAAACTTATTTTTTTCGTTTAACCTAAGTGGCAAACGTTATTTTAGTGTTTAAAAATTAATGCATATAAGTTTTAAAACATTAGCGTTCGTGGTTGTTAAATGAAGTAAGAAAATGTTAGTATGGAAAATGCAACTTTAAAATTCTCCATACAAACGTCGATTTCATAGGGGACCTAATATTAATGTGGTTGCCTTTTATCTACTCTGTAAAGAAAATAAGTAATTCGACTAAATAAGAATACAAAAATAAACTATTCCAGCTGTAGGTTGTTTGTAGTCCAACCAAATTCATATTCCAGAATTCTCTGCACAGATGCTTTGCAAAAGCTTGACTAAAAAGAAGTACAATCAAACCGCGTATTTATTTTTAAATTTCGTCAAAGCAAAGACCTCATTTTAATGAGGCTGCGCGGGCGCAGCAATTTGGGTAAATTTCGCGAATTCCTCCCCAGATGTAACGAGCGTCATTACACTAACGGGCCTAATCACCGGTGAACATGCGAGCTGGTCGCTTTATTAATATACAATTGTACATACGAGTATATACATGTAGCTTTAACAAGCACTAATGATAATAATATAACTTCAGCGCACGCACAGATATCAGATCATCATATCATATCAGTCGCACGTCAACACTGCTTGGTATAGGCCTCCCTCAAGGATCTCCACAAGGATCGATCCTGCGCTGCCCGCATCCAGCGGCTTCCTGTGACCTTCACCAGATCGTCGGTCCACTTTGTCGGGGGCCTACCCACGGAGCGTCGTCCGGTACGCGGTCGCCATTCTAGAACCTTTCCACCCCAACAGCCATCTGTTCTTCTCGCTATGTGTCTCGCCCACTGCCACTTCAGCTGAACAATACTTCGAGCGATGTCGGTTACTTTAGTTTTCCTAAGGATCTCTTCATGTCTGATTCGATCACGTAGGGAAACGCCGAGCATAGCTCTTTCCATTGCACGCTGGGTGTCCTTGAGCCTTCTTATGAGACCCATAGTTGGCGACCACGATTCACTGCCGTAAGTCATCACACTGGTCATAGACTTTCGTTTTGAGGTAAGTTGGACGCGAAAATTTGTCTTCCGGGATACTGCCCATCCGAGTTGGATTCGACTAGAGATATCTTTGTCGAAGTTGGACTTACCTACTGGACTGTCTGTCCTTTTTTCCCCTTAGTATACGTAATGGTCAACGACTGCGAATGTAGTGTTCCCAACATGAGATGGAGTGGGTACAACATGGGCATTCGACATGATTTTCGTCTTATCCAATGTATATCATAGTGGATAGATAAATAGACTGACCACTGAACAATAACTCGAATAAAGAGATACATTTCAAGCATTTCTTCAAAAAGAGAGATAAGGTCATTAGTGCATGAAATGGCATAATTTTACTAATTGAACCAGTTCCTCCATTAATTCGACACGCTTCTGATAAGATTCACTTTTTTTGAGTGCGCAAGCGCAAGCGACCGAACCTTGAAGTTCGGACAATTCTAAGAAACATTCGCCAAAAGAAATTCAACATGTTTGGAATGAAGTGACAGTGATTTATCAAGTTAATGGTTGTTAATTTGTACTTTATCGCATGATTTAAGTAACTGAAAATATATTACGGGTTATGCTACGAAGTGGCAATTATAAACTGTTGGTTAGTATTTTTATATTCGTTTTGTCGTCCATCTTCTCCATATCTTTTCTTTTTATGAAAACTTAGTACCTATTTGTAAACGCTTCTATCGGTGAAACTAGTTTTACTATAACATTCTTAGCATTACCAACTTTGCCAAACGTAAAGATGGAATAGGCTTTTAAAAAATAATATGTCCGCTAATCCATTGTGACCTTTCATCCTAGATGACTTGCATTTATGAACACATGTTATCATTAACACACGTCTATCGGTAAATGTAGCTTTACTGTAACATTCCCAGCATTCCCAACTTTGCCACACGTAAAGACGGAATACGCTCTTAACAAATATGTCCGCTAACCCATTGTGACCTTTCATGACATCCTAGATGACTTGCAACTTGCCCATAAAGGCCTATTGAGGAAACGTTTGATAAATAGGATAGAGTAAAAGCATTTGATGCAGGCCCAGTGGAGGTTGCGTTGCTATTAGTCAGTGTGCACGCACGTCCCGGCCCGGAAATAGATTGAATGAGGCATAAATCAAAGCCTGCGCCCGCGCAACCGTAACGGTGCACCGTATTAACACTACACACGCCTCCGGGTTCGCTTGGATTAATCGAACTTTGATTATGTTTGTGTTTTCATTGTTTTATTGTGGAAATACTTGATTTATTTCACAATTTACTCGTGTTTGTTGTCTGTATGCGAAATTGAGTTTTGATTTAATGCAATTAAGGATACATATCCTGATTATAATATAAAAGTATAAGCGAAAAAGTGAGATTAACTAACAATTTTTCTAACGAATTAGGTTTTTTTTAATGAATTAAGAATTCATTAAGTATAATGGTTTTTTAAAGGAAGAAATTACGCGACTGTTGAACACTTGTATAGATTTCATAGATGCTATGGAAGACTTCAGTATTTGTTGAACGGTACTCACACGACTTGTACACACGACAGCACGTCAGGTTATACAGTTAAACTGCGAAGACAGCTTTTATTACGTAAAGGCGTACATAAAGGCGGTCTCATGTATTAGTCTGAGATGCCGTCGTGTATATATTTCAAAGCAAATTTTTAGTTGTCGACAAATAAAATGTGTTATAATTGATATTGATTGAATGAACCAAAAATGGGAAAACCGTTTCTTCGGGCTATCAAACTGAACAACACTACGGGACCAACTCTGAAATCGTGAAAAATAATAGCTGTTTCATGCAAAAATTAATAACAAAAATATCAAAATGTTATGAAACAGCTGAATTTTTTTCGCGATTTCAGAGTTGATCCAATAATAAAAGTTGTTCGGTTTAATGTTACGTTAACACCCTGTATATAACTTATGGCCTGAGTCACTAAGACCAAATGCTTGGAATTTCAATGATGATGGATCTCTCGAGGAAGCAAAGGTTTCTGGTGAATTACTGACTCATAACATGGTATTTCTATTGAGGAAATAAATATTAGATTTATGGAAGAATATCCCATAAAAAGGTGTAAATATTCCGATCTCCACTTCCGATGGAGAATTAAGAAACAACGACAGAAGTACAAAATGTAAACAATATAATATGTATGAAAAAGACACGACATACACACTTTCTTATGAGAAAAATTCGTAATTAATGTGGATGAAAACCTAGGAGTGGTTGGTTACTTACATTGACGACCTCCGTGGTCGAGTGGCTTTGAACACCGGTTTTCAAGGTGTCGCCATCTCTGCGGTCCCGGTTTCGATCCCCGGTTGGGTCAATTTAAAAGACAAACTTTTCTATATTGGTTCAGGTCTGGGTGTTTGTGATACCACCGTTGTCTCCGATTTCCATAACACAAGTGCTTTAGCTACTTACTTTGGAATCGGAGCCATAAATGTGATGTGGTCAAATTTTTTTTATTATTTATTTATCACATTACATGTTACAAGCGACCGCACATATATTGATAAGTTGTTAAGTTAAATATTTTAATATTTATATATTTTAATAAGTTTAATATTTAGAGTTACTTGATTATTAATTCCTCAATCAAACAGCATTTGTCGACACTTTCATCAAAGCTAAACAAGATTAAAAAAATCTACCATATTTGTAAAAACACTTCTCTATTCCACAACTGATTAAAGCCACCTTTTATAGAATAAGGGAAATGAAATCTGACAGGTTATGGAAATTATTTTTTGTACCCAACTGCTGGCAGGTAAATTTCCCCCTTTTTAGCTTTTCCCGGCAGGTTGCGATCCGGTCCGACCAACATGGGCATGTGAAAATGAGATAAAAATGCGCGCGCGCACACTTTCGATCTATCGGGCGCGTTGACTCTTAGTTTCTAATGACGTTCACTGAGATTACTTATAAGGTAATCACTTTTAGATATACGTACTTATACTGAGTGATTGCTTAAGCTTACATTATTATTTGAATTACTTATTGCTACTTTAAAAAGTTATGACATTTTTAACTTCACAGTTTATAATGTTTTACGTAAGTAGGTAGGTATTATTTATTCGAAGTACTTAATACAAACAAAATCAAAGCACTATTTAACAATATGGAGTCAAATTATTGGTGCACAGCGTTCAACTCCTTTGCTATCACGACCTTTTATTTAAAAAAAAAATTTTTTTTATAATTACAAAAGTCGTGAAACAGAAATTCACTTTTCCAAAACACATGAAGCTTCTATTATTTTTAATTTGATAAGATCAGACGACAGTATTACAGATACTAATTAGATAGCTTAAGGACAATCAAGTTTGCTTAGAACATTTGATTGATTGAGCTCTTGGAGAAATGCAAGCGAATGAAAGTTGTGCAGATCGCGATTGGCAGACGATAATAAATACCTTTGGTAGAAATGTATTATACAGTAGCTGGTTGCATAGCTAAATAGGTATTTTTATACTACGCATAACAAAACGTGAAAATCATAAAGTTGAATAACAATTTATAGAAATTATCAACGCTTTTATTTCTAGATATTTTTATTTCGTCGATACTTTAATTTATACAATAACCTAACTGCATAAATTTCATGTACGAAAGCAAATACCGCTAGAAGTTGTACGAAAATACCATTAAGGAAAATGTGTTGTATCATCTCAACAATTGTTACATAAAGTTAAAGCAAACAATACCTCTAATAAGAAGCTGAAACTGCTGAAAATAAGTAATAATATTTTATATAAAAAAAAATTAAACTTAAATATTTGACAACATCACATACATTGTTCCGATTCCAAAGTAAGTAGCTAAAGCACTTGTGTTATGGAAATCAGAGACGAATGAGGTATCACATACACCCAGACCTGAGCCAATACAGAAAAGTTCGTTTTCTAAATTGCACCCAACCGGGGATCGAACCCGGGACCTCGGAGATGGCGACACCTTGAAAACCTGTGTACAAAGCCACTCGACCATGGAGGTCGTCAATTTTGAGTTTCACTTGTTGCACTTTTTTCGGGGCAAGCTCGGAAAAAGCCAACGAGTACTTTTACTTTTTCCTCAGAAACGTAAGAATCAATTAGATACACTGCCATCGGAAATAGTTGAAAAAGGAAATAAAATAGAGCGGTTGGTTCCACTTTTACCGCGCAAGCGCAATCAGAATCACTTGATTTTACACTTCTACTTTTTGAGACCTACTAAAACGATGATTTGCGATATAAAACCCGATAGCCAAATGACGGTTACCAAATGATAGGAAGATTTACTGACACGTCTCGAATTTCTGACCTCAAATTGTCCGGTATTCTGTACATAGAAAGAAAGTAGGAAAAGCTATGATAATATTCATTAGAAATAAAACACTTTTTACGGATTAAAGCGCGTAAATTATTGATTGTAGAATTATTTAGTTTGTATTTATTGCTTTTTTGAATTCCCGACGTTTCGCTACCTTTCCAGGGGCCGTGGTCACGGGAGGACTAAAGCAAAAAGGCTTTCATATTTTTATGAAATTACTCGCTCGAAACTTTATATATAAAAACTTTATAAATAAAGTTTCGAGCGGGTAATTTCTCTATATCTATGACAATGTTGTTGATTTGACACGCTACTAAAATATCTTTAACACTTCTATGATGTTGACCAATACTAAACAGACATAGAAGTCGTCATGAATGCAATTTCATGACGACAGGCAATTTCATCAGGTAACCTTTGAAAGTTAGCTAAAAATGAGAAGAACAAATGTTTCTTAATAAAAAATTAAAGTTATTACAAGTATTATTTAACTTGACTGATACTGTTATGAGAGACACAAAAACTCATATAGGTACTTACAGTTAGTAATAAACTCTTCTAAGAATAATGGGATATTTTGTCGAAAGCGAAACCAAAGCCATTATTCCATTAAATATTATTAGTATCTCATAATATAACTGAGAGTTTCCTCTTAGTATCGCAATTTGCAGTAACTACTCACACAAAGTATATGTTGGGAACTGACGTAAATAAATGTACATTAATACGATAGCAATACATTGTACGAAAAGTATTTTTAAATTAAGATAAATAAATTCTAGAAAAAATCTACTCACCCGTAGCACCTCAGACGGGACTACGGGTGAGTAGATTTTTTCTTCTTTTCTTATCTTAATATCAAAATAGCATTGTGAAATGCAAGAAATAAGTATTTTTAAATTAGTATTTAGCTTACTGATTTTTTTATTTTTATTTGTAATACCTAAATGTTTCGATTGTTTTTAAGCTAAGCTTTTCATATTTAGTATTTTGAAATTTATTATTGAATCATATTTTTTTGGAATTTTTGTTTGTAATATTTTTTGTTGATTCTCTTATACCTAGGCATAAAGTCTTCACCTATGATTTTAATAGCATTATGCTGAATTCTCCTATAACTATGCCCTTATTCCTTTTGTCAATATGTATTATGTGGGTAATCAAAAAAAAGTAAAATGTAACTTAATATTGCAGCCATTAGATGGATTATGGAAAATTACAAATAATAAATAGTCACAGAGTATAATAGTAGTGGTTAGGGTTTACTTACCTCCATCTTGCGAATCATTTACAGCCCCCTATCATTACATTAACGTTTCACATTACCTGAAACAAAAGATATGTAAAAATATTAA
Source organism: Catoptria pinella (assembly GCA_963556745.1). Classification (NCBI taxonomy): domain Eukaryota; kingdom Metazoa; phylum Arthropoda; class Insecta; order Lepidoptera; family Crambidae; genus Catoptria; species Catoptria pinella. The sequence goes on from OY750762.1 coordinate 1,871,638, forward strand.
AGATTTATAAAATGCATTTGTAACAGAAATTGCAAGAAGTTTCTGGTGACATCACCATAAATTAAAAACTGCATGGTGCTCAAATATTACCAAGGGAATAAATAGTGTTCTCAAAAAGCGTAATAAGTTGGCGGTGACTACTAAAATAATATACAAGGTGTTACAAAAATACCCCTAATGCCGAATATGGTATATAGGGACCATCAAACTGATCAACTTTTACTATGGGACCAACTCTGAAATCGCGAAAAAATATCAGCTGTTTCATACAAAAAATAAAATCGAAAATATCAAAATGTATGAAACTGCTGATTTTTTTTTTCGCGATTTCAGAGTTGGCCCCATAGTAAAAGTTCTTCAGTTTGATGGTCCCTATATACCATATTCGGCATTAGGGGTATTTTTGTAACAGCGAATCACATTCACAATAACATTTAAGTACAAAAATGGTTTACTATTGACAACTCTATACCATTCTAGTTCCAACCAATCGAATCGATCTTTTTCATCTCTGGAAGTACTGAGTGAAAGATCAATTAAGTCGGTAAGCGAGCTCCAATAAATTACGTGGTGGGATATAAATAAGTGTCGTGTTGACAAATACGCGACTTTCACTGCGCAAGCGCATGTAGGGCCACCATGCCTTAGATAATAATAAGCTTTAGATTTAAGAGTCGTTTCTGAAAACTATAGATTCATTAAATAGTTAATCTAAACATGAAACTATTGAAACTAGAACTAAGAATTTAGTGCGACACTGATTTTCAAAGAGCGTAAAACAAATTTTAAGATTGATAAGAAATTATATTTTTACACGACTGCCCAAAAAAAGAAGAGTGCATTGTTTTCAGGGTGCACTTATGTTTGTATGTAGGTATGTGCGTTTCTTTATTCCATCATAACATCTAAATGGCTAAACAGTTTTGGATGTGTAAGGAATCGTTAGAATCCTATATCACCCCAAGTAATGCTGGCTATAGATCATTTTGAAAAAAGTCAAAATGCCAGCTGCATAACGCCATTTTTGTAATGTGCATAAAAAAAATCTCAAATTATTACAATATGGGTGTCAAAAGGCCTCAATGAGCACATTCCAAAACTATATAATTTGATTAAGTTGTCACAAGCTAGTAAATCTGAGTTTTAAATAATTTTTTAACTTAAAAAACTTTAATCAAATGCATTATTGAACAAAATACCTCGCTTATAAAAAAATAGGATAAAATTGACGCACTACAAAGAAAATGCAAAAAATGTACGTCACCAAACTTCAATGAAAGTAAAAGGCATTTTCGAAAACATATGTCCAGCGCATGAAAGTGCGCGTATCCGGTGGCGTGCGGCGCGATTTGCGCGCACGCACGACCGCCGCCGAATAGAATAGCAATATTTTAGTCGTGCATGTACTCGGCCGAAATCTGTGACGTAACAAACACATCATGATGATAACGAACCGCATTCCTGCTTCCAATACGTTATGGCGAACGCGCAGGGCTGCCAAAAAATCCTTTTTAAGATTTATTTCATTGTTTTCAAGACTTCCTTGAAAAGTTCTAGGATAAAGTTCCAAGCGATGGAAAGACGAGAAGAGCAGATATTTAAACATCATGAGATAGATTAGATACCGTCCCTTGCTTGTACCAGGCGGCTGAGCGCAACTGATGTGAGAGTGCGTGACAATTTGGTCGACGGGGTGAATAAATAAAATCACGATATTTATCAGAAAATTTCCTTAAATAAATGCATTGTAGAGGCTTTGCTCTTTCAGCCTTCACAAAATGTTATCTATTTAATTAGGACTACACTCTACAAGTATATTTAAAAACATTCTAGCATAACTATGAGTCAAAAAGTCAGAACAGGTGTAATTTGCCATCTGCAAATTACCGAATTAAATCTCCATTCCATACCCATTTTTGCTATTTTACCACTAGTAGGGTAGCTAAAATTGCTCATACTTATGCAAGATAGTATGTGACAACTTCAATAACATTTCCTAGTAACCGGCAGCCCTGACTCACTCTCGCTTTCACCGGCGGCGCGCGCGCAGTGTGGCGGGCGCAGGCGCGGGCGTGTATCGCGCGCATTTCATCGCGATAGATCGTCACAAAGCGGCCGCTTCCTCGCATCGTTACCGTAAACGGTATTTAATTTACTTGTCGCGGCGATATAACTGGCGGCGGAACGAAGAAATTCGATAGGCAACTGTTTTATAGAAATTCACACCTGTCTCTATTTGTTTTCAGCAAAGTTAATAAATACTACGGTATACTACCAGTAGGTAATTATAATAAGAAATAATAAATTTGACAACATCACATACATTGCTCCGATTCCAAAGTAAGTAGCTAAAGCACTTGTGTTATGGAAATCAGAGACAACAGTGGTATCACAAACACCCAGACCTGAGGCAATATAAAAAAGTTCGTTTTCTAAATTGACCCAACGGGGGATCGAACCCGGAACCTCAGAGATGGCGACACCTTGAAAACCGGTGTACAAAACCACTCGACCACGGAGGTCGTCGAAGTTAGTTGCCACTAAAGTTTGTACCACCATTATTACAGCAACGTTAACATGATTATAACACTTATACTACTTGATTTACAGGCGTTAATTTCTTGAAAAACCTTTATAGCTGAAGCCGTAACCATCTGTGAAAGCTCTAGGCTTTCAAAAGACAATATTCTTGTCTGAAGTTCATCTCATTGAGCTACTTAAAACATACATTAAAAAAAACCGTCGACTTGATAACCTCCTCCTTTTTTTGAAGTCGGTTAAAAATGGAATGATATTCTGTTGCGACTGTAGCCCAATATTTATTTCGTCACATTATTCAAAGTATGTATCTGTGATGTTCACACAACTGTCATAATGGTCCACTGTCAAGTGCGTGTTGCATAACCCGTCGAAAGTCGAGGCGGTCAAACAGGCCCCATTACTCAATAGAGAAATTCAAACACGTGATTAGCGCTTCACCCTTGATTTATAATGGGTTGACAGCGAACGTCAATAACACTAGATCACCAGATACCACCGAATATTACGTGAACGGTGCGTTCGAGCGCGCTAAATCGCATTTGTATTACCAAAACGGTAATTTAATTACACTCTTTCAGGGCTACCATCAATCTGAATTTGAATAAACGATTTGTTTCGACTCGTTCGATTTTTGATAACTTTGACCGAAATACTTAAAATTTTAGTTATTTACATCGTATCAGTGTTATATGAAAGAACTCACTTTAATTAAGTTTACATAATCTTACTCTCAGACTCGCTCCCTTGTAAAAAGTACCGGCTAACTTTACGAACTTCAGCGGGTCTGCCGAGCTTCATCTTAAAACAGATAAATCGAAGTAAGGAGTTTCGTATTGTACTATTTGCCGAAGTTATTTAGAAGATATCGATGTTCGTGTGACATCGTGAATGAATTGGGGTTCGCCATGTTGGCCCGATTGGGGCTCGATTTATCTATTTTAATTTGAAGCACGGTAGACTTTCCGAAGTTCGATGCGTTAGCCGGTACGGCCCCTTTTAAATATTTGTCAACATCACATACATTGCTCCGATTCCAAAGTAAGTAGCTAAAGCACTTGTGTTATGGAAATCGGAGACAACGGTGGTATCACAAACACCCAGACCTGAGCTAATATAGAAAAGTTCGTTTTCTAAATTAACCCAACCGGGGATCGAACCCGGGACCTCAGAGATGGCGACACCGTGAAAACCGGTGTACAAAGCCACTCGACCAAGGAGGTCGTCAGAATTGATCAGTAACCCTACCCGCTTCCGATGTTGTGCAATATCCTAGGTGCGCTCAACATAATTATAATCACAATTAGATTGTAGGTTGCTTATTTAACGATCAATACGGAAGTAAAAAATTATCTTCAGATTAAGTCACAGAGTTCTTTCTATATAATCGATTTAATTAGATTACACTTTTACGCTTTCATGGATATTATATAGCTATTAAAAGCTTCGCAATTCAAATTATTACATAGAATATTCGATTAAGGTTATGATATAACTCTAAAAGGAATAGTGAAATTGGATTTTCATATCCGAAGTATTTTAAAATAATATTCGTATTCCATTATTATTCCGCATGTCACATAAAAGTCATAAATCAGTGAAAAAAAACGGTCAAGAGCGAGTCGGACTCGTGCACCAAGGGGTTCCGTACCATCATTCTGAAAAAGTTTACTATTTGTCTTGTATTCTTTACATAAACTTCTATCACATAAAATAATTTCAAATTTTTCTCTATGCATACTTCGAAGTAATTTTTAATCAAAAGTCGAAAACTATGCGGCCTCAAAAAATATTTTTTAAGAATATGAAAGCAGCGCTCTTTTATATGATGCCCTAGTAGCCTCACTTTGAAGTTTTCAGACCCCCTTTCAGTCCCTGTTGCAAAAATATATAAATATTTTTATTTCTCTCTTATTTACAAAATAGTTGGACAAACGTTATCTAAAACTATTCCAAATTTCAAGTTGATAGCATTAGTAGTTCTCGAGATATTCAGCTGTGACAGACATACAAACAGACTGGGTCGCACCATAAGGGTTCCTTTTTAGCATTTTCGTACAGAACCCTAAAAAGACGCTTAGTATTTCAAAGAGACGTAACGGTGCAATAAGCGCATGACATATAGCTCATAACGATTACGATTATGAGCGCACAAGTAGGTCGCGCAAATGTCGCGCTATTCCTGTGCGCACAATGCGATCCCGGGTATGCGCACGCGCCGCATCAAGGATAAAGCTACTGAATCTTTAGCACGTGGCTAAAGTACAGTCAACGGCTCTAAAAGCTGCTGTTTTATACATTTTGATATTTTCGTAATTAATTTTTGTATGAAACAGCTGGTCCCATAGTAAAAGTTGTTCAGTTTGATGGTTCCTATCTACCATGTTCGGCATTAGGGGTATTTTTGTAACACGTAAATTCTGTGCTTATAGACAAATAAAGACACTAACGTATTTTGCAAAGCGCGACGGTGACTGAGATAAAGGATTTTTAGACACACATTCAATGACCGACATTAGCCAAAATTATTTAGTCACCTAAAATATGCTAAATTGCTAAGCCACCAGCTGTTTATTTCGCAAATGCTAAATTGCTAAGCTACCAGCTGTTAATTTCGTAAAAGTTGTTTCATTTTATTAAACTTTTTCAGCGAAACGTTATCCGTAATAATTTACGTTACTTTTTCTCTGCGTTCGTGTAGTCTTTGCTAGAAAAAGTCCTGGAACGTCAGCGATTTTAATTAAACCAAGAATAGTGTTTCCTTGTTTAGATTCTGCGCTGCACTCAGATAATTTGCGAGAAGCTAGTCGCTTCCATTCCACATCGTCCAATCCTTTAGTGTACCTATTTTAAATATTTAAATATATTTGTTATTTGTACGTTATCGTTTTTTAAATTTATTTTATAAAATGTAGAGCTATTGACAGAACTGTACTTATCGATATTTTTTTCAATTCTCTTGTGACTGGAAAAAGTTTCCCCTTTTCTTTTCTTGAATCATCAGGATTCCACACGTTAACATATCTAGCCTTATATTTTACGCCATCAGCGTGTTGAATATTAATTATCTATGAATATCAATTATCATACATTGCAGGAAACATTGTAAGTCAATAACTCTACAACATAAACAATAAGAAAACATAATTGATTTCCCAGCGACGATACTTTCTCGAGTCGTAAAGAAGCCGATGAAACGTGTCAGGTTTCCACAGGAAGCGCCTCGTATGGAGATGATTGCCGACCGATAGCCACTAATTGCAGAAACTGTGGGACGACAGGATTGTTCTATAAATATCTTGATTTCTTCTGAAAGCGGAGACAGAAACCACGATATGGTGGGATTAGTCATCTGAGACGATGATCTAACTCGACATATTTGGCGTTTATTTAAAGCTATAAAAAGTATTGGATACGGTCCAATCGAAAACCAAATGGATCAAACAAATTAATTGTTGAATATGGAGAGGTTTGTTGTCAATCGAGGTCCTATTAATCATGATGGTCCAATAAAAATAAGCTACGACAATACTGACGATTAAATAAATTGACCGAAAGCAATGGCAAAAAAAATTGTTTCACGAAATGAAGTGGAGCGTTAGGGGGTAAATCTATGCAATATAGCTGCATCATAAAATCCTTGGCTTAGAGACACGGATTCCCCCAAAAGCATTTGTCAAACATTACCCTAACAAGTTTACATTGTTGATGTAACTGTATACGGAATGAAAAGACGAGTTGCCACAAGCGATCCTGTTACATACGACCCGTTAACGATTCGTCCAAATATTTGTGGGCGATGTGGCGCCGCTAACGACTCAATGATGCGTGCCGCAGTATCTAATTAGGCTTGGTTAACGCGAGCCCTACGGTAAACTAACGGTTTTAACTGTAAAAGGGTTAAAAACTGGTCCGGACCAAGTGTGAAGTAACGGAGATTAACTAGTATTTATGGTTTTTTCTAAGGAGGATATGCTGTAGCTTGAAGTGATAAGGAGGAAAAATACTCAATTGTATTGGGGTTTAAGTATGAAATTGCCGTTTTGTATGAAGAAATTGAATTTTCCATACTAACATTTTCTTAATTTATTTAACAACCATTAACGCTAATGTTTTAAAACTTTTATGCACTGATGATTAAACACTAAGATAGTATGCCACTTAGAATACGCGAAAAAAAATAGTATCAGCTAAGTTGCAACGAAATAAGGGGTAATTTCTGCTAACAAAAAAAGGAGTTACTAATAATAAGGCACTTTTTTTAAAGTTAAGGAAAGAAACTCAGAAAATTTTGTTTGCTGACAGGTACTTGGCCGTCGTATCATAATTCGAAATAAACAACCTAAGCATCTTTAACATCATAGAAGATATGAGAGTTCTTTAATACTAAGTAGCTTTATTTTACATGATGTAGAATCTCTAAAAAAACAAAATAACATTATAACTGATATTGTATTTATATCGCCGGATACCAAACACCGATAGATCTGTTGGATTTCTAAAATGCTATCGCATCGCATTGGAAATGCGAAATGAATTGTACCTACTACAGTTACAAAACGGATAATAGCCAATTATGTTGGGTTTGGTTTTAGTGAGTCTATTTCATATTGTAACTTTTGTGTTATGGCTTAATTTCATCAGACAAGCCTTGGGAGCGTTTGTCGAACATTTTGAGTGCGGCTTAAACAAAAAAAGTATAATTTCAGGTGATTACCAGAACACCTGAGAATTCACTAAATCCAGTTTTGTTTCCAAGGAGTCTTTCGAAGAGAGAAGAGAATTCAGTTAGAAATTAAACTAATAACTGGTTATGATACAACGCGGCGGGAACGCAGAATGCTGCCGCCACATACAGTCGTGTATATCGGAAAACAGAATCAAAATAAAGCGCAGTCTTTTCAAACTCAGATTTCAATTCGTAATAAAGTCACTTATTAAAAACAGGGTACCGCAGGGGTAAAAGCTGGGGTCTCATTTATTTTACTGACATTACAAAAGTAAAAAATATCTATTAATTCTGATCTATTCTGACTTCAATCAAATCTATTCTGATTTTAACTACATAAATTAATCTCTTTTCCACCATCGCATTATTGTTTTTATTAATACCAACTTATATTTGATTTTAAGGCCACGTGACATTATCTGAACTAGTTTAGATAAATGATTATAAAGAAATCATATTTCTTTTCAAACACTATGAAAAAGCAAAGACAGTACAAACTCCTTTGAACTTAAGGCGGAACAGTCTTTTATTCTTTACAGGCATTCTGAACGTTACATGGTAACAAATCTGACAAACAAATCCTTCACAGACACGCCGGCGCACACAAAGGTGAGGTCTGCATTCCAGCGTCGCAAGCGCCGGCATTTCGATCAAGACGTAAAAATTACAGCCAATTAGAGGGCCGACGACCTCGGGACGGGCGGGTTCCTAACACCGCGGGATGCGTTTGATAAGCTGCTTCATATATTAGATGGAGTAGAAGCAGCTAATGACCATCATGAACATTTCAAAGAAAGTGAAGCGCAAGAGAAATTGGGATAAAGGAGCAACTGCGTGATTGTGTGTGATTATGAAAAATACAGAAAAATAATAAGAAATGTTAGTTAGGTTAATTCATTTTTATTTAAGAACTGAAGGTTCAACTCTGAAAATTATTATGAGTACGACATTGGGTTCGTTTCGTTGCTTGGTTTCTTTTTTCAGAAAGCTTATTAACAATATGAATGATGGCAACTTGAAAAATATTTCATACAGATTTCATGACGAAAGCTAAACGTCTTCTAACGTAAATAATAATCAAATCCAACATAAAGGCTGTATTAAAACTTAAATACAACAATATTGTAACCACATCGTTGCTTGTCGCAGTTCCCGGCGATGTGTATCAATTTATAACTCCAGTACTCCATTTCTTTGCCACAATTGAGGAGATATCGACTTCCTAGAGGTTCCCTGGTGGATCGTAAGTCGTAAATAACGCACATTGTTCTCAGGAAAAAAGCATTTTATCTATCCCACCGGCCTCAATCATTACACACCACAAAACCACATTAGAGAAACAAAAGGTTTCCTTATTATTAATTGGATTCTTATCAATCATAGGTTTCTTAGTCTTATCGCCTAACACAACAAACAGATATTAAAAGGGAACTGCACTTCATTAAATAAGCACTTGCCTAATAAAATTGTGAGTAGGCTGTTTGATTGCACTGTTTTATTATTCATTATTTACAGTTTTCCGTAAACAGAATCAATTTGCGAATACATTTATTTTATTTTATGACGCTGTTTATGGTCTGGTTTGAAAAGGAAGTCAAACACTTATGAGGGAGTTATCTCGATTGTTATAAGAATCACTAGGACGTGCAGTTAAGTTTAAGAAGAGCAGTATTAAAAAAATATATGTTATAACATTTATAATATAACCCGTATAATTATGTTATAATCAACTCTTAGAATAGTTGATCAATTTAAACATTCATTCGTATGTTCCTCTTTAGTGCACGCACAACCAACACAGACTCTACGACTTCACATCATACAGCTTATGTACAAGAAAATCCTAAAAATAGCCACAGCATCTACTGTCTTGTATAACGAACCCAGCGATGCTTCGTTTTTGTTTCGATTTATAGTCTAGATACACTTCCGCATAGCGCGTGCGCCACCGAGGCACGCACCGAAACCGCAGGCTAGAACCATCGCACAGCTGCAGTAATATTTCAACCTTATCCCAGCGCAATAAGAGTGACAAAAGTGTCACTTAAAACTGTTATCACTGATGTTGACGGAGATTGCATCTTCTCTCCGAACCACAGAACAAACCGCAGAGTTTTTTTAATATTTTTATTTCTTTTAAAACGATGCTAACACTGCCACTATTCTTCTGCCAATTAGATTATAAAGTAACTCCCCTCTATAGAAATATAACGTTACTATTAAAAATTTGAATGCGCTACTTAATTTAAGATGCCAATAACTTGGCCTTTAAAGCAACAACCACGCCAAAAGCCACCATATTCTCGTCACTGACTTTAGGTGACATGAATGCAATTATGATGACCGAGATGTTATAAATGTGAGTAAAATTTATAAGGACATAACACGGCGGACAAGAAAAAAAATTGTAAAATAGAATCAAGTAGCAGCGACATATGATAAGACCACGCTCACAGCGTGACGCGTTAGTAGAGTAGAACGGCGGAGCGAAGAGTCTGTCTCGCTCCGACGCCAATTTCACAGTGTTGCCACGCAAATTAACTATGTTCCACTTTCTACTAACGCGCTGTTTGAGTTATGAAGTGAAGACATCGGTATTATGACCTCTGATTAGCGATCATTAGCAATTGCCGCAAGTTTTCTAAATTCCATATAAACAAGTGAGACTCAGTTTCAGCACCTACATTTTAATTGGTAATAAAGCTTTTAATAGCTCTAATCAACTTTCTTTCTTCACTAATCAAGCGAAATTGGAATTTCACTTGGGTTTGTGCGTTTTAGTGATTGGACATAATTAACACCAGGATAAGGCGACAAACAACAGTTTCCCAAAATGAAATGAAAGCGAGCAATTTTTTTGCAATTTTCAAATTTTTAATGGTATTTAAAGATTCGTATTGACTTCAATTTTTAATTATTAGATATAGCAGTCAGACCTAAAGACCTCTTAAGTGTAAATCACCATGATCAGTCGATGACTCGCTCGATGTTCCTAATAAGATTATGAAATTCCGAGAATTTTGAACAAAACTTTGTGATTTATTTTCATAAGTAGGCTTTTTACTACACGGAAAGAACACACAGCACAGTGAAAGGGATGCAATCTCAATATTGTTATCCATTCCAAATGAACTATCTAGTTAATAACTTAGAAATCGATAACCGATAAGATTTCTAGGGATTGCGGTCTCGCTTTTATGAGGTAGATTGCGAGGGCTGACTTTCCCCAGCGACCTGGCTCCAATATCTGATACCATGTGGTGGATTGTTGCAATGACACCAGCTCGTTGTACGGTTCCAATTATGTTTGGAATTTACGTCGGAAGTGAAACTTTCCGTTGTAAGATATCAGTTTAAGATAAAAGTTTTGTTGGGCTAGTGTCTCCTCTATCTACCTCTATATTAAGTATAGTATAGTTATGTAGTTTGATAGAGCTAGGGCTGCTTGACCAAACCTAATGACTAGGTATATTCCAGAATAAATTATATTGCTGAATGAAAGTACGAAGCTTCAGAATCTGGAATATTGTGTTCTTTGATTTGAATATGAATATTGCTCTTGCCGTTTGCGGATTACTCTTTAAGGTTATTTTTTGTAAATATTGTTATGTCATATCTAATGCACTCTTCCATCTTATCAATAACGGTATCTGATACGTACTTTAGTACTTTACCTACTATAAATTGATGATTGAAATGGAAAGCTTGGTTATTGACATTAAGATCTATCAACCGATCTTCACCTGTTATGTTTATAGACTCAAAATCTTACCATAAGTCCTTTTGTCCGTAATAATGGACAATATTGTTATGTCCTAGACTGATTTGCGTGGCTAATGCGCGCGTTATTTATGCGTTATGGGACATTATAATCACATTAGATTAGGCTACCGGCGCCGGTGATCGGCCAGGTCGCCGTTGCGCAGGATTATGTGACTAATATTGTTTTCCCTAGAAAATTGTGGCGTTCTTAGCTTAAACATTCTCTTTCAACTTAAATATATCGGTTGCCTGACGTTGTATATTATCAATATAAGCATTTTAACAAGAGAATGTAACACAATGACAGGATTTGTTAACGATTATTTCGTCAACTAAATCCTAAGACCGGACTTATGGAATTCCTTAACAAAATTACAAAACACAATTTGTTGGCCACTTATCTTAAATTCACCGCATACCAAAGGCTAATTAAGATCAGATGATCAGCTCGAAGTTGTATTTGCTCCAGTGCACCTAGTTCCCATAAATAAATACCATGACGATAGTATTACACAAGCGGTTGCTTCATTTCATGGGGCCCCTAGGACCGCCTAGGCTTGTTGTCCATAGCCAGTTGAAAATATCATTTGGTGTAGAAGCTACCTCTCAAAAAGTTGCAACTCTCTCGAAGCTCTTTATTAAGTATTTATGTACCGACCTAGGTATTAGCATGTGGCATTAATGTTTTGTTTTTATCAAATCACCTGCTGCACGGCAACGTACTAACTAGTGGGTCTGTGTAGTGTAGTGTAATGTGCGCTTACGGTCGGCCATATCGTCACTTAACATCAGGTGAGGTGAATCCCGTTGTAGATAAAAAGCAAACGGAAGCATACCGCTGCTACTGGATTGCTAGCTTTAAAAAACTCGTGTAGTGAACACCACTCCCTGAGTTAGCCAACGCGGGAGTCGGAAAATAAGCAGATTTTAATATCATGAGGTGCGCGTGAGCAGGCTGCGGGCTCACGATCGGATCTATCTACCACACATAATGAGAGTTTTGCACAAGACGCGGCATCAGGTGATTTGGCCATAGCGTGAGGTAACTCGACGCTATTGTCAGTGTTGCCAGCAAATCAACTAGATTCTAATAAAACTACTAAAGGCAACAATCCAATTAAAGACTCATTTAATATGTGAATGTGGGTAATATGTTTTCTGCTTTGAACTTTATTTGAGGTAACAAATGTAGGCCAAAAAGTAATAAATAATAAATAAATAATATACATTGCTCCAAAGTAAGTAGCTAAAGCACTTGTGTTATGGAAATCAGAGACAACGGTGGTATCACAAACACCCAGACCTGAGCCAATATAGAAAAGTTAGTTTCCTAAATTGACCCAACCGGGGATCGAACCCGGGACCTCAGAGATGGCGACACCTTGAAAACCCGGTGTACAAAGCCACTCGACCACGGAGGTCGTCAAAATTATACGTATTATGTAGAAAACGACAGTTAAAATATGTTATCTACAAGTATTTAAAGTGTAGGTACTAGCAAAACATTAAAATAGGTATAATAATAACGTAGAAAAATACGAGTCATGCAAAATCGAGTCTGAAAAAAAAATATGAAACAATTTTCACTAAGTTACAGTACATGCAATTGATTTGATTTTATAATCTTATCATATTTTATCTCATCTCATTATTTATTAGATTATCTTATTTACTTATCCACAATACAATTGGCTGAAATCAACGTATTTTATTTCCACACTCTCTTATTTTTCAGGAAACACCATAAGCTCTAAATTACAGAAAAGCAACTGGCAAATAGATGTTCAATCACTATCAGCAAAAAAATCTTTCAAAAAGAACTACAAAAAATAACTATATTGATATGTACAAAACTACAATTTCACGCATTAATCTGAATCTAATTGGAAAGTAAACGAAGATAATCAATGTTGTTCACAAATAATTACAAGTTACAGATGAAATCACGCGACTAAACGAGTTAAAATCACTTACCAAAGGTGTTGGGAAATATATTAAACCATTTATTCATGGTTCCACTCCATTGGTTATTAGTTTAAAGTAAAAACTTATCAAGAAAAAAAGGCGGGGGCATGCCAAAACTTTTTAGATACACTTTACTCAATAATTTGATACTATATTAGTATATAGTGATAAATTTAAACATGGAACATACTTGAATTCAAATATTTTTTTCTTAAAACACTTATATTTTTGTTTATAAACATTCAGAAAATTGTATTTGAATTCAAGTATGTTCGGAGCTCGGTGATGCAGTGGTATAGCGCCTGGCCCAGCGATTGCGGATGTTAAGCAACTTTCGCAAGGGTCGGTCATGGGATGGGTGACTAAAAATTTATTGTCCCAAGCTCCTCCGTGCTTCGGAAGGCACGTTAAGCCGTTGGTCCCGGCTGCATTTGCAGTCGTTCGTCAGCACCCACCAATGCGCATTGGGCCCGCGTGGTGGGTCATGGCCCATCCTCCTTATCCACCCATAAGGAAGGCCTGTGCCCCAGCAGTGGGGACATAAAGAATTGCTGATGGTCAGTCATGTACCGTGTTTAAATTTATCACTCAATAATTAGTGTTTACGATGGTGTATACTTGCCAGTATCAAATTATTGAGTAAAGAGTATCTATAAAATGTTGGCCCGTCCCTCGTATAAAGTAGATACTTATAGTGCAGTAAAAATATATTAGCCACGTTAGATAAAACATTAAACTTAGCCGTGTTGGATCCAGCACAGCACAGTAGAATATGAATAGCACTAACCCTTCATATTATATTAGACTAGTGGCCCGCCCCGGCTTCGCACGGGTACAATGTAGGTACTAATGTGGTGAGTGTGAAGTTATTAGACTATACTACAGGATATCTATATAGGTATAGTAGTGGTCACAAAATTAAGGACGCCAGTCGATTTTCATACAAACGAAGTAACTTTTAAGCATTGCTTCTCCGCCAGGGATTGACCGAGCGGTGATCTGGTGATGGCCATCCAGGGAGTGAATGGAGGAGATCCAGATTTCTATACACACCCAAGTGATCTGAGCAGCATTTTAAGAGATGTAAGGATATGTTTAAAAAAACCGCGAATATAGTATAGAAATGTATGAAAACTTGCAACTGTAAATTCTTATGCTTACATCTCTTAGAATGCTGACCAGATCAGTTGGGTGTGTATTGCTATCTGGATCTTCTCCATTCACTCCCTGGATGGCCATCATCAGATCACAGCTAGTTCAATCCCTAGCGGAAAACCAAGACTTCAAAATTACCACGTTTGTATGAAAATCGACTTGTGTCCTTAATTATGTGGCCACCACTATATGTATATTTACGACGTACACAACATACGCAAGGGGTGTTATAAGTTTGACTTGTGTGTGTCTGTCTGTCTGAGGCAACCTAGCTCCCAAACTTATGGACCGATTTTGATGCGGTTTTTTATGCATAGTTTAAAAGATCTAAGTGTACAGACGGCGGCACTCCTAAACCATTGATCCGATTATGATGAAACTTTGGCGAGTTGTTCTGCTTACGACCGAGAAAGTCCCTGGCTAAAAAAACGGAGCATTGCAATATACGCATGCCGGATGCAGCTAGTTCTAAATAAAAATATGTTGTGCATTAACAGGATTCTCAATCTCGATCATCCAACACTTCTCTATAATAAAAATCAGCTGTTTCATACAAAAATTCAAATCGAAAATATCAAAATGTGTTTCATACGTTTTGATATTTTCGATTTGAATTTTTGCTGATTATTTTTTCGCGATTTGAGAGTTGGTCCCAATAGTAAAAGTTGTTCAGTTTGATGGTCCCTATATACCATATTCGGCATTAGGGGTATTTTTGTAACATGTTCTATACCTACCACATTTCTTGTCATGTTATCCGGTTGCAAAATAAAAAGGTTATTCGGCGAGCTGACTCTCGAGCAGGCGACATTAGAGCTGGCCATGGGAGAAACAATCACTGCAGATCTACACCAGCCGCTCTTAAACTTTGTCCCAGTGCTTTATTAATTGTCATAGCATAGGCGACTTGACCGGATATTGTAATCTTTTAAAATTAAACTGATAATTAGATGAAATAATTTTGCACCTTATTACAACGCAATAAGGAAAAAATGACAGCACTGTCAACATAACGCCATAGGTACTATTCAATGCCTATGGCGATAATGCATTCTGCCTACTCTCAGGGGAAATGACCAAAGAGAATGTAACGTTGAGACTTAGAGCATGCTCTAAGCGTTGAGATGACAAATGATATTTATTTTTCTTAATGAATCAATCAAATGCACAAAAAAGTTTTGATTCCGACGTCGAAGTCAATCACAGCAAAATTTGCTTTATATCACTTTTTAACCCTGTTAGGTGATAAATATTAAAAAAATACGAAACCCGTGTTCAATTAATTTTGTGAAAGAATGTCTATGCCAAATTTCAAGTCAATCGGGCCAAGGAATCGCGTCCTCCCATACAAACTTTGCCACCCTGTTTCACCCCTTTAGGGGTTGAATTTCGCGAAATCCCGTCTTAGTGAGCACCTACGCCCTAAAAGGAGCCCCTATGCAAAATTTGAGACTCCTAGCACTTGTAGTTTCTGAGATTTCGTGATCAGTGAGTGAGTGAGTGAGTGAGTGAGTGATTTTCCCTTTTATATATATAGATATAGCTATAATAACACGTCCATGAAGGACCAGAAATAGGTAGCAGTGTTTCCGAGTAAGGGCTCAAACACACAGGATGCGATTCATGGGATTGGAACGCAACCAGTGTGGAAGGGATAAGAGAACTCCATACATCGCATTGATCGCAGCGATCTGCTGATGGGATCGCATGACCGGAACGCCTCCTGTGTGTTTGAGCTCTGATATCGGTCCAACACTGCGATGGCGATCACAACCCTCTTGGTAAGCGTGGAAATTATTTTAACTTCCTCCCACCGAAGAGACTAATGTCCTGTACTGGACTGGACAAAAATAATGATTAAATTTCTGCCCCAGCGATTGCAAACTTTCGGTCGTAGGATGGGTGACCAAAAATTTATCATCTCGAGCTCCTCCGTTACGTTAAGCCGTTGGTCCCGGCTGCATTTGCAGTCGTTAACACCCACCATTCCGCATTGGGCCCGCGTGGTGGGTTATGGCCCATCCTCTTTATCCACCCATAAGGAAGGCCTGTGCCTCAGCAGTGGGCCCCCACAGCGAAGTAAAGTAAATATGTGATCGAGAGGTTTATGGCATGGGGATCCTAATCGAAGTTAGTGAGAAATCTAAGTTACGTGTGATGTGAGTTCACTTTCACATTCTATAAATCGTCATGCTTCTATGAACTGTAATAGGTAAAACACTTTTTACGGATTACAGCGCGTATATTATTAATTCAGGTGTTATTTTAGAATTATTTAGTTTGTATTTATTGGTTTTTAAAATTCCCGACGTTTCGACACCTTACCAGGGGCCGTGGTCACGGGAGGACAAAAGCAAAAAGGCTGCTCATATTTTTATAAAATTACCCGCTCGAAACTTTATAAAAATTTATTCAAGTTTATTAAATTATTTTATAGCTGCGTTCTGATTTTATTCATTATTACTGAATTAAACTGAATAAAGTTAATTAGAAAACAAGATCTAGCTACTGAATCTACTACCAGTTCACAAATTGGGAGGCCTCTGAGAGAAAGAACTGGCGGAAGAAAACTCAGAGAGGTTGTGTCGACCTCCCTTTTGATCTCTATCTACAAAACGAACTAACTATATCTTTAGATCCTACAGTGTGTGAAAACCAATAAATACAAACTAAATAATTCTAAAACAACACCTGAATTAATAATATACGCGCTGTAATCTGTAAAAAGTGATTTATTTCTAATGAACTGTACGCGCGAAAGTCTTAGAAGTGTATAATATGTAATAAGTAAGATTACAAAATTTACGCCACAAGCGCATGTGCCTCACGCGTCGCTTTTCTAACTTTTTGCCTTGCCATAAAAGAATTAATGGCGTAAAAAATCCAAACATTTTTTGCGGTGTTCTACATAAAGCGTAAATGCAACACTCACTTTGTGAGTCAGTAATTTTAGTTTTACGTAACCTATTCATTGAGAGGTCATGATGACATTGTGGAGCACAAAGGCAATAACGGCCAGGTTAACTGAATTACCCAATGTTGTGTGAATTGTATAATTTGGCGACAAAAGCCGCGAGATGGCGGTAGCGCCGACCCGTGACGCACGAACGAGGTTGAATTGAAAAATTATCGATCGTTTTATGAAATGTTAGGCGAAAAAAAGAATTTGGAAATTGCCGTTTTTGTCATACTGCATACTGCACTCGTGCGCAGCGAGGGTTTGTTGTTGTTCGTTTTAAAGAGACATGAAAATCAGCAGCCAATGAGCTCAATAGACAACAAATTGTTACCGCGCATAGACTGCGATCTGGGCATTATCCTACAAAATCACTTGCACATATGATGAGGAAAGTTGATTCTCCTTACTGTGACCAATGTGGAAAAATTGATGATTTGCAACACATTTTGATGGATTGTGCCCGTTTTGCGAGTAAGAGGCAGCAGTTAATGAGCAATTTAAAACTTAATAGACTAGATATAGGAATGTTCCACAAAATTTTGTCAGAACCAACTTCAATAGCAGCTAAGTCTTTACACTCTGTTTTTAGAGATTAGCCTTACAATGGGATTGGCATCGTCAAATTATGACAAAAATCCCAAAAAACAATAAAGAGAAAAAAAAAATGAAAATCAGGTCACAGAACCATACCAGGGGCCATACCAGCTAACTTTTAACTTTTTTAGCTAACAGCGAACTTCGGCAGGTCTGCCGAGCTTCAACTTAAAACAGATAAATCGAAGTAAGGGCTTTCGTATTGTACTATTCGCCGAAGTTATTTAGAAGATATCGGTGTTCATGTGACATCATGAATTGGGGTTCGCTATTTTGGCCCGATTGGGGCTCGATTTACCTGTTTTAATTTGAAGCTTGGCCCACTTTCCGAAGTTTGATGCGTTAGCCGTTACGGCACCAGTACTAAATCTTACATATAAAGTATGGCTTCAACTTTTTATTTAATGTGATTATCATCCAGGGCAAACAAAACTGAAAAAAATTAAATTTATCTTTAATTAAAAACATTCTATCGAAAAGGCTTATATCCCAAGCTGTCACGTTTTTTGCTTTTTATACTGAATGGCATAATGTGTTTATAATCCAATCAACTTCAAATCCCTTCTCATACGTGACATAAAACAAAACTACAATTTCTAACACAGACAGACAAATTAATTATTCAATCAAATGTTATTTATTCCCTTTTTAAACTTGGCAGCTTTTAAATTCATAAACAAGGTTTCAAATTAAAGATACGACATTTCAATTAATTTTAGTATTTGAAAAAAAAAGGATTCCAATGTATTTTGAAAAAAAAAAAATACAAGCTCCATTTAGTTAGCGAATAAAGTAAAAACTTTATTTATGTAAGCAGATATATGTACCTATAATTAATTTTTACGGTTTTTAATAGATAAGATTTTGCATTTTCAATAAACAGACATTTGCAAATTGTCACAGAAATAATCTAGAACGATATGACTTCATTAAATATGTTTATCAGTCTGCTCAGAATAATTTAAACATAAAAATGCATACATTAAGTTAAGTTGTAATGCATAAATAGCTATGCAGTTAGGTACACACAACAGCACGTCAGGTTATACAGTTAAACTGCGAAAACAGCTTTTATTGCGTAGGGAATAGAAGCGGTCTCAAGGTCAACATGTATAGTCTGAGGTGCTGTAGTGTGTACCAACTTTACCAAGCCAGTTACAAGGTAGCAAGTAGCTACTTAAGGCTCCTATTTACGTCAAAGTGGCGCCCTCATCTTAATTTAATTTATTGCTCGCTAACTACATAACATATCGAAAATTCTCTATAGTTTATTTACAAACCATAACCTCAGTAAAATTTTGTTCGTTGTAGTAGTAGTTGGCAAAAGTGCTAAAATTGGCCACATTTTGCTCTTGTGCCTACTACTACATCAACGAACATTGTAAATAAACAATAGAACCTTAGCTTCAATCTGTACATGTGAATTTTCGATACATTATGTACTTAGCGAGCAATAAATTTAATTAAAATGAGGGCGCCACTTGAGGGATATAGGAGCCTTAAGGTAGCAAGTAGCAACGGAGGAGCTCGTTGGCGCAGTGGTTTAGCGCCTGGCCCAGCGATTGTGGAGGTTTTACCATCTCAGTTTCGTTGACAGGAAAATCTCGCATTAGTTTTTTTTTTTATAATTGTTGAAAGCCATGCCTAAGGAGCATAGAATGCCAATCTTGGGCAATTTAAATGAGAATTCTCGAGCTAAACCTAATATGTTTAAGTAAATAAATATATCACAACATCACATACATTGCTCCGATTCCGAAGTAAGTAGCTAAAGCACTTGTGTTATGGAAATCAGACAACGGTGGTATTACAAACACCCAGACATGAGTCCTTATAGAAAAGTTCGTTTTCTAAATTGACCCAACCGGGGATCAAACCCGGGACCTCGGAGATAGCGACACCTTGAAAACCGGTGTACAAAGCCACTCGACCACGGAGGCCGTCAAATATAACCTAAATGACAACGTGACGGTTTTGGTTTTATCGTTTAGAATTCGCGCGATTGGGATTGCCTGTGTATGCTCACGCGCAGGCAAACTGCTGAAATACTATGAAAATTAGAAAACTCGTAGATTGTATCCTTTATAATACGGCTGCCGTAAAACTAGCTAATGGTTGCTTTCTATATTATTATATTTCTGAGTTATAAGTAATTAACGTGAGCGCTCATAACTATGAAATTGTTTTTAATGCGATTCTTGCGACTTTCTCGACACGACAGTTAAAATAGCAAACTGTACTAAGAATACAAAGCGAGTTAATTTTAATACTTTTTACAGAAAGATTAAGATATTTTATGAGTTTAAGATATAATAGATAGGTATGTATTTACTATATCATTGATAAAAAACATTAATTGTCTGTAACTTGTGATAAACAAGGATATATGCTAAAAGTATTTTATCGCCAATGTAAGGTCTTCAAAAAAGATGAATTCCTAAAATTTAAAGGTTTTTTTAAGGTCACACTGACTCTACCTTGGCGAGGTTAACAAAAGGCATTAGACCCTAATCGGATTTCGCGGAACCTTCATATTTATTACCTCGATAAAGACTGTTATCGATAACCTACAGGTATAAAGAATCGATGTAAAATCGAATAAAGTGTCGATTATTTTTCACTCTGTCGTTCGAACAATGCAGATTTTGAGGGTCAACGAAATATTAAAAGAAGAATATCAATGGTTCTTAATTCAATGGATTAAAGTTTCCATTATGCTGTACAATTAGAGAAAATTGGTTAGCGTATTTGACGTTCAAAAGTGTAATTAATTTCAATCAACAGACAAGCGACCGTTACTGCAAAAATTTTGGTCATCATGCTCATTGCAATTATGACGAATAAGGAAAAAGATGAGATAAAAGGGATTTATTAAGTATGATATAAAACGAAGTATGTACGAGTATGTAGTTCATTAGTGGTTTTGATTTTTGCCTCGGGAATATTAAATTCCCGAGTCAAAAGTCAAAACCTCTTAATGCGCAATAATATTGTTAAATGTCCATAAAATCAAAATGTATTTTCATCCGTCGCCGGTTCGGTATGTCGTTTAATTATTTTATGAACAAACGAAACAACCTCAAATTAATTACACAACTTAATTATGTACAACTTTAATAATTCATAATTCAAAATGACATGAAATTAACAGGCGAAAGTTAGCAATTACGTGTATCTAATACACAATGCATACGGTAATTTAAACTTGTCAAATTATGGTCTTACCGTATTACATTTCAAGTTATGAAGTCACTATAATTAATTTTCAGATTTTCTCGTTTTTGTAATAGTTCTTTTTTTTTACAGAAATCAAAATGTCGACACCCAAATCATGGTAAATACGGGATAAAAAAGGAATCGCGAAATTATTATGCAAACAGCCAAAAAAGATGGAGCCGGGACGTGCATCGCAGATTACGATAACGCTCGGCAGGGGGCGGGCCGCGAGCGGCGCCAAAAAGTGTCAAAAAATATGCGCATGCGACGCAACGCGCGAATTCAATACTGTTATTTTTTAAACACTCGATTCATCGTGAGTACACGATAACTACCGATTGCCATTTTGTTATTTAAAATCACAATGCTGCTGCAATTAATATGCCCAGTGGACTTACGATATTTTGTTTTAAAATACGCTTTCAGAAGTATAAATTCGCGCGAAGTACAATAAAATAAGACTTAAAATCGTATAAAACTTAAAATCTAATTTTGTTTATAAATTCGATACAATGAATCATGACCGCAAAAAATCGCGTTATCGATTCATATGTCAGGTGCTCGTAAGCAGTTTTGGTTTTCTTACATCCGAAGATTAAGCGATGAAGAATTTTATAAAAATATTCGTTGTTTTTGATGTCCGCATTAATTTGAGTTTATTTTCGAACTTCATTTTCATTGTCGATGATTTTATTCAAAGTTATAAGTATTTTTTTATGTTTCAATCTGTGGAAGATCGGTAAAATATCAAAGTTTTCTAAATCGCCTAGAAATGCTGTCCCTTGTCACAAAACTGCAGAAGCATATGTCGGGAAGAAAACAAATACTAATCGCTGATAAAAATAAGGGCTTTATTATTATTATAATTCCACAGTTACTGTTCTGTCCACACTTTTGAAATGATAAACGAAACCATTAATCTTACGGTACTGCAGTAATGCGATATAATTGCTGCAGTCCGTTGCAGCACAACGCGCCTGGGCCACGGGAATGAGAATTGCTTTCGGGAACGTAATTAGAGGGCATGCGTGTACGCATAAGAACAATCGCTCTGGTAATGTTGCAGAGAATGCAGGCAGAGTGACAATTGAGAAAGTTGGATCTTTGGAGAGATTGAAAGATGGGTTAGCAAAATAGAGCACAAAAAAAGTGAAAATGTTTGATCTTAATTGTAAGAATAAACGTATGTAAGTATAAATAAACAAAGCATTATAATATCTGTGATAAATCCAAGGTGTATTTATAATCATAATCGTCTTATTACGTTATGTTGGTTTGTGACAATTCAAAATAGATAATTATCGTATTGGTCGGATCTTTGTTAATAATTATTTATTCTCTATACACTGCTCTGCGGCAGACTGTTTTAATTCTGTGATTCTAATTTCAAAATCGTTGAATCACAATCAACGAAGGTTGTTCGATCCTCGTTCGAATTTTAATCTTTTCTGTATCTGAGCAGATCTGTCATCATAATCAATCTAATATGATTTCTGTTTCCCAATGTGGGCTTATGTGTTATCAAAGGACTATTTTATAATAGTGACTCTTACCTTTGTTCTGTAGAGCGGATTGGAGAAGTCCCACCCCGGCGCCACGAACAGATATCCGCATTTGGATATCTTCCGGCTGGCCTGCGGACAAAACAAATGTTATCAGTGATACAGCCAACAAAAAACTAACATTATCACTCACAGATAAGAGCACAAATGCATCATCCTGTCTTTGGTTTCGCTTTGTCGTAAAAGCCGTCGCCGAATAATTCTTTACGGCGATAAGGTATGATTGTTAATTCCAAAGCAAGCTTTAAAATGGCGTCACCGTATTTTGGAATTTTATTTCTGTCTGTCCCTAAATATCTGACTCTTTTGCTTTAATCGAGGTTGAATGATCTTTAGGCGATTTACACACTGGCGACGCGCCCAGCCGCGGAGCGCGGAGC
Organism: Catoptria pinella; assembly: GCA_963556745.1. Classification (NCBI taxonomy): domain Eukaryota; kingdom Metazoa; phylum Arthropoda; class Insecta; order Lepidoptera; family Crambidae; genus Catoptria; species Catoptria pinella. The sequence continues at coordinate 1,894,498 of OY750762.1, forward strand.
GGCAGATCACGGCGCCTCGACGGAGGAGCAGATCTGCCTCTTCGAGCAGAATTGAGCAGATTACGGCGCGCCTCTAGATGTTAGGAAAATAAGAGCTGAAAAAGTGACTGCTACACCGAGTCTTACCCCCACTACTTTTTCCAAAAGTTCTTATAATTTGACATTGAAACAATAGACTTATTAGAAGTCCTATATAATGTTAACAAAAATACCAATCTACAAGGTTTATTATAATATATGAGTTCGTGATGTATCGCACAACTGTAAAATAGTTGTTTTGCATACTTCGTTTATTAAATATAATACACACGTGCAGGGGTGCAAAGGTCATAAAAAAGAATGTGCTACGTATTATTAAAGACTTTTTATGGATTTAATGACAGACTTTGTTTTTCGTACAAGTCGAAGAACTACGGTACAGGTACAGACAGACTATGTTAATTAAGATATACAACTTGAATCCACTACAGATGATTTATGTTTATGGAAATTAAAGCTACAATTTACCGGTTCCAAACAAGTTTCTTTCATTAACCAGTACAAAAATTGCCCAAACAACGTCTAGTTCATTCGACTATACAATAAGGAGGTAAGTAATCCAATTAAACCAATGAAATATACTTAGATAAGAATCGAAAAAAAAAATAACATAAAAAAGTGCAGATGATTACAAAACTGTGAATGCACATAAAGTCAAGAGATCGGCGATTTGTAATATTTTGTAAAATGCTCGTCGAGTATTTACGAATTTGTTACAAGCCATCGATGCAATGTTGCAATGCAACATGACGAGCGGATTCATCAAATCGGAATTGCCTTTCAATGCGATCATTGGCATCGTAACAATGCAAACTATAATATATTATGACTCGATTTATAGTTTATTGACAACAGCTTTCACACTTTATGTATGTTTTATTGTTTAACTTTTGTTTTTGATTTGAAAGTGAGAGTATATCTTTAGCCAATTTTGTATGTAACATTCCAAATGTTATGGGAAAGAAGTTAGAATTCGGATTTGATGTGTCGAATGAAATGTTATGTGGTATTTACACGAGTCGGCTTGGCACTTGGCAGGCGACTTGCTGGTCGGTTTTAGTCAACTAGCGCTTTTTATCGACAGTCGCTTCTAAAATCGAATCGCCTCCTCATTGAAATTAGGTTTGCGATTGGATGTTACAAGCGACTGTCGATAAAAAGCGCTAATTGACTAAAATCGGCCAGCAAGTCGCCTTCCAAGTCGACCCGTGTAAATACCTCCTTAACTAACGAGGAAGAATAACTTCACAAAAAAACAGTTTACAACTTCAAGAGGTTGCTAACAAATAAATCAACTTATTTGCTCAGGACATCAAAATAACGTAAAGTCAACAAAAATAACAGTACTTAATGAGTCAAAGTCAACATCGAGGCTTCCCACGGCTCTCATATACTCTGAAAAAGTACGTTTTCTCTAAATGAGTTAGTAATATCCATTTTGGACTCTACTCCGTCGTAATAAACTTATACTCTTGAAGGGAGCTAATACCCTTCTTATTTTTGCATCATGTGATGTCATGTGATGACATGGAGATTACATGCTCGGTCTGAGTGACCCAGGCTTTTGAGGAACACTTGTTTTTAGGACAATGAACTTACAATTATTTACATAGTTTTGCAAATATTGTTGATTGGTTATGCCGTATTGTAAATTTATACTTTATGGCTTTACAATAAGGTGGGAAGCGAAATGGCATCATACAGCAGTTGGTGTTCGATAAATAATAAAAAGAATGTCATCACATGGTTTAGTATACTTGAAACAACTCACGGTAAGAAGAGCTGGAATGAATACAAATATCGATTTTCAGTGAATTAACACACTATTTAGGTATTATAGTACTATTATAGATATTATTAGAAATAATAACAACCTAGAACGATAGTACCTTACAAAGCGCACTGTCAAAAGTGAGCCAAAATGGCTTAGTTTTCAGATTTTAATCCTTCATACGTTACCTAATCGTACCTATAAGAACGAAATAGTTTAATTTCCCTACCTTTAGGGGATTAGTTACTATTTTATTGGATTTAGTTACGATTAGGTAACGTATGAAGGATATAAGTCCGAACGGTGTTATTATTCTACGGGTATAGGCACAGAATACATAATAGTACAAGTACAAAAGATGCACTCTGCAAAATCATTTGAATAAATACCGACTCTTGCTCCGACTTAATAAGGTGCAATACAGGTCGCACAGCGCTCTCTTCCCTACAATTATATTCACCTATGGTTGCCTCTCTTTCTATTGCGTAGCTCTTATCTTTTCTGACGTATGAAATTGGTCCGTCCGGACGGACCCGCCCCGGCTACTTGTAGCTTCATGCCTAAATACCTAAAGTGCGCCTGGCCTAATATAGGTACTTAGGTAGGTGAGGTAATTAAGTTTGGGACGATCTTTGCTTTTCATTTGGCATTCCAAATGTCCAATATTATTGAGTGCAGGGTGGGTGCATAGACCTCCCTAGGCCTCTCCTACCTAATGAAGATAATGGTTAACAAACGGCATGAGGTAATCTAGCAAAACGGGAACGGGAACACGAACGGGAACGGGAACACGAACGGGAACGGGGTGGGAAAGTTTACGTTTGTATGATGGTTGGATGTTTGTTACTCAATCACTCAAAAGCGGCTGACCGGATTTAGATTGGCACACAGGTAAGTAGTTTTATCCCTATCAAAAGTTTTCTAAGGGATTTCCCGAATGTCCACGCAGACGAAGTCGCGGGCGAAAGCTAGTTGTATATTTTTCATTATTAAAAAAGTGAAGCATGTTCTTTAAGAATTCTGCTAATTCACTAGATAGCTAAAGGCAATAAACTTGAAAAAAACGACGACTGACAACTTCAGGTTAACTAGCACCAAGATTACTGATTGCAGTAAAATTAAAATCGAATCAATGACTAAAACTGGAGGGTCAACGACCCCGATGACACACAACACGACTCGACGATTCGGCGAGACAGACGACCGCTGACAGATGACCTGTTCGTACCTCTAATTAAGAATTGCAACTTAAAACATTAATGACACAAAAGAAAGGTAATTTGCAGACAGTGAAACTCGGGATCAGTCACCAGGGAGCCTAAACGCGCTATAATTCTATAGCATCAAAGCTAAAAAGGGCCTTAAAAGTGTAAAATAATTTCTCCCGTTAAGATTTTATATTACGACCCTAAACAGAAGTTTTTAACCTAAAAACGTGGAGCGCATTTTGTAAGAGTTATCATCAATTTTCTTTTGCATGCGCCCCACGTTTTTAGGTAATAGGGTTATAAATCTTTACGGGAGAAATTATTTTATACTTCTTAGTCCGTTTTAAAAACGTGTTTTTTATAAAATATAGTTTTCTTCGGTAAATTATTATGTTTTGCTTTTTAGTCAACGAGATAAACTAAAAATAGACCATCTCTTATCGGAGTACTTGTCAAGACGAATCAAACGAGCTCAAACTCGATGGGGTTGCATGGTTTTATTACAGAGTTCCTGTGGCCTTGTTCCGGCTCCATTATCAGACCCTGGACACTATTTCCCAACAGAGTACTCGTCAAGAAGAATCAAACGAGCCCCAAACTCGATGGCGTTGCATGATTTTATTACAGAGTTCCGGTGGCCTTCTTCCGGCTTCATCAACAGATCAGCTTCATGACACCATAATATTGCATTATCTTCCAGTTCTGACCTATGTTCAAAGTTTCAAGTCTTTAACTCATCGGGAAGCTAGTGTAAAATCATTTGCAAATATTGTGGACAAACAAATAATGAGAAAGCAATCTAATAAAAACGAGTTAAAATCTCTGCCATTACATTTAGTAATCATCTTTGGTGTGACATTGGTAATATAGCTGAAACTTTGGAAATTCTGTTCGTAATTTCACCTGATTGGCATTTTTGGTAAAGAAGCCGAGGGAAACTATGCCGCGGCTTTTTCGGTTACCTTGGCACTATTATCTCTTTGGGTCCACGTGATCTTCAATGCAAAGCTGTGTATTTAAGACCACGTGGTATGGGAAAACGTACACCGTGAACTATGCGATTACCTGACAATGTAGTCAGTCCTCGACAATTTCACTCGAGAATGTATGGCTCGCACCATGCGAACCACATCGCATAGAACATGGTGTACTTTTTCCCATATCCCACCAGAGTTACAATATCACCACAAGCGCACTGAAGTGAAGTGTAGTTAGTCACGCCTCGTGCACATTGTCAGATTAATTGCATTGTACACGAACCAAATATTTAAAAGTTACTGATAATCACAAGGATGTAAAGTAAAAATGCAATAGAATAGTATTCCGAAATGTTGTAGGATCAATGTCTACTACTTTAAAGAAAGTAACTGGTTTGATAGAAATGGCACCACGTCCACGTGTGACACTCGAAGATGAACGGTACATCTGTTGTCACACCGCTACACCATTAGGGCCACAAAGAGGCGCGTGTCGAATCGAAATCGTGAGCTGGCGAGATGAGTTCGAGAAGCACCGGTGCTAAACGGATCACCTTGGTGCCCGCATTTTTTCACCGATACATTTTACAGCTTTGACAACCAGCGGTCTCAAGGGTGGTTGTGGTTGAGGAGTGCTGTGGCACAGATAATCATAAATTAAATAATATTAGGTGGAGGCTGGCGGCCAATGGCGATTTGTTATAACAAAATGTTATTCGGTGCATTTAGCAAAATAGATTATAGATTTTGATACGTTGGGTCATGATGTAGACCTCGAAAACCACCAATATTACGACATTTGACCAAAACCAAACACTGTTTGTAATAATGTGATTGGTGGATGTCAAACTTAGGCACATAATGTCCTTTGACAATTTAATCTACAGATGGCTTTTAGATAGCTGCTTCATACAATACATGTTTTTTTGTTATTTGATAAAGAGATTTCAGAACAAGCATAGTGAGTCCTCATTTTTAAATTAATTGGTTAAAATAAATCTTTCTTCAACGCCATATAAAAGTCTTATCTCTAAATAGTTTTCATTCGATTATAAAGTTTAACGGCGACGCGTACAAAGAATTTAGTAAGTTGATTTACTTTAACGATTGCAGTTATGAAGAACTCGTAAAACTACTTTATAGACTAGTTAAAAAAAACTTTTTTTCTGTGAAAAGTTGATCGTCCTCAAATTACTTATTAGACAAACACACCTACGCGAGAGACCAATTAAATTAATAGATATGACACGTAAAACCAAATTCCTTTTGAAAACGAGACGTAGTTAATATACTCGTAATTCGTATAATAGTACGTATAGTATGTTATTTATACTTTTTCAAATATTCGCACTAAACAAAGGATATCATCTTTTAAAAACTCCATAAGGCCTACGAAAAAAATTTCAAACCCATAATATAATATATAATCGTCAGTAAGCATAAAAACTGTAATTAATTTTTCAATCGACCATAAAAATTTTAAAGAAAATCATAATTTATACATTGTCTGGTCGAATGGTGAACTACACCCAAAGTTCTTTGACATTTTAATATTTTTTTCTCTGTATCTGAATTTTATGGTGTTAATAAAATAAGATAATGACACTTATTGCGTTGTGCTCGAAATAGGGAATATTAACGACCATATTAATGGCTGCGACACAAAGATGTTACGCAATCTTAAGAAGCTCTTTAGAACCAATGAGTTTTTTTAAACATAACCTCCCCTGAGGGTCGGTTCACATCTGACGGAAGATGCGTAGAGCGTATCATCCGTCGCGTCTGTTCGGTCAAAATAGACTTTTCACACCTGACGGAAGATGCGTAGAGCGTATCATCCGTCGCGTCTGTTCGGTGTCAAACAAAATAGACAAAATAAACAATGCGTTGACGGAAACGGATCAAACGCTGCACTCGACGCACTAGGTTGAGTGTGAAAGGTTTAATGTATTTGTATGTATTTGTCTGTTCTGGCGTTACGCGACCGATCATACGCGACGCATTTTCTGTTAGATGTAACGGATCAAACGCTATACGCTCGACGCACCAACGCATTATCGGTTGAGTGTGAAAGGTTTAATGTATTTGTATGTATTTTTCTGTTCTGGCGTTACGCGACCGATCATACACGACGCATTTTCCGTTAGATGTGTACGGACCCTTATATATTTGTATTATCGACAACACATTCGCTTCACCACTACTCCTAAAGGTTAAAATCGCTTGTACGCCGCGCCCTGTCAGTCCATAACTAACATGACGTTTAATTCTTGGTGGTAAAGCACGTGAGTTGCCGATCATATGAGAAATCAGTCACAACCTTTATAAGAAATTCAATAAAGTCAGAAGTTGCGAATAGGAAGTCACCCGTTACCAGTTATTACCACGAAGCTCTAGTACAGCACAACTAAAAATGTCATATAAATCCCGACAGGCAAACAAACCCGACAGGCGTAAAACCAATCACTTTAAGTACACCAAAAGCACATGATGTTAAATTAAATTTAAGCTTCAATGTATAAGTCGTAATGTTCAAAAGCGATCGAGGAGATTGTTTTGCGGTATCCCGATGGGCTGCCGACTGTACAAATAATTTACGATTATCCCTTGTCGGTGGCTGAATGAAAAGCGGAAGCGGTTTTTGGTATCGATTAATATTCGATAGTAATAGAAGGATTTATGGTTATCACAGAAAAAAGTAACAATTATGTTCTGTAATGGTTATTGTAGATTTACCGATAATAATAGGAAACGAGAAGTCGATGGTTGTGGTTCAAGTGACTGATAATTTGTTAGGTCTTTTGCCATTGTTATATTTTACTTATAACATATATGCATATATCCATATAGGCCAGACAACAATAGAATATCTACCTATTGTGTCTCATTTTCCGGGCCTTGATGGGTTAAGTCAAATTTATGTTTCATTTTCATATTATTATTTTCTCAGTATAAAAGCATGCAACGCAATTTGTAATAATCTAAAATGTTTATTTTTTCTCGTGTTGTGCCTACTTGTAAACTGTAAATGAGGACTAATGAAGTTTATTTGTATCCCGAGATACAGAGACTGCCTAGTTCGGGTCCCCCGTTAAACTTTGTCTTATAACTATATTTATATCTGTGATTTAATTACTGGATATCATACCCTTCTGTAATAGATGGTTTTTAAATTTGAGATTTTAGCATTCACTATGCTATTTTTATACAATACTAAATAATATACTAGAAAAAATACGACTCGCACCAAATCATATTCTCGGACGGGAATCGAACCACGACCTTTGGATGTCCAAAAGTATTGGACCGGATAATTTATTGTTGTTAAAATGCTGTAATTCAATAAATATTTTTATTATTATTATTTCATTTTAAATAACAACGTTATAGATAGGCCTTTTAGACTTTAATGCACACGTATTTCTGGATTAGTCGATTAACGTCAGATTCTAAAAATGACCAGTTGAATTGCTATTTCAAATAATTATTTAAAGTTTAGAGTGGTTTCGATTTTAATACACCAACCATCTCTTCACCTTTCATTCTCGCGGTGTAGACTACGAACTATGCATTTCAACTGAAAGTCTACGACATGAAATTATATCGCATACAAAAAGCAAATCTTAATTAAACCACTGACTAATAAACATCAAAATTATACGATAAAACCACTTTTTAAAGAAGCAGTAAGAATTATAAAAGACCTGATTAACTCGCAAACTTCTGAGAACTTCAACGAAACTTTTTGAGGCCGTAATACTAATACCCTATAGATATGTCCGAACACTACAAATGAAGATAATTACCCGTTTGCACTAAACTTAAGAATCGCTTAAGTCCATTCCTAACTAAAACTCAACGAAACTATGTAGGTATTATCCAAAACGGTGTTATAAACTTAGCTTTCATGCGCCATCTTGATCGATATGTAGTTAGGAAAAAAGACTTAGGCGACTTTTAAGTTTAGTGCAAATGGGTGTAAGAGTAGCTTATAACTTAAACCGTGGTCCCGGGAATAATTCTCCGTCTCAAATAATATAATTTATTCCAACAACTAACACCGGTATAAACCAACATTATGATGACGTATCACTTCATCAATCATGTCTCCGGTATTTATGAGCTTCTTAATTGGTTCCACTCCAGTAGCCGCTTCCACCCACCTGGGTAAAGGGATAAGAGACTAGACGACCTTCGGGCCAAACAAGAATTTATCCTCTACACGGCATTTACGAAGCGAAACAAACCCTAGTTTGAACTGTAGATCATAACTTTCATAGACGATAATGGATATCGTTGTAATCCCCTCCATTTTTGGTAAATCAAATTTGAAATTTTCTCAGCACTAACAATGCACTAACCAAATACGGTTGTACGACGCCTTTTATCGGAGAACGATCTCATGGGCAAGCCAGATTGCTTCACGAAAGTGTAAATAATTCGGATTACAATAATCGATAGTTTCTCGTTGGTTCGGCAGCCGGAGGTCGGCGCGGAGGGCGCGGGGAGGGCCGCCGTGGGAACTGGGCGACTTGCACTTTCGACGGCGCGCGCGGTCGATGCGCGATAGCACGCGGGCGCGGGCGCCGGGCGCCGCGGAGTCTGCGCACGAGCTACTTCGCCTACAGATTAATCACTCAACGATCGCTCTCAGAACAGACCTCTTTGCCGCGAGGATCCCTGGAGAAAGTTATGACGCCTCCGTCTCTTCTAAAAGCAACATCTAAAAACCAAATTACGTTTTCGCAACAATACAGGACTAAACAAAATAAGAAATAAAAGTAACACTTTCTCGCTAAACGTTGACAATGTAACATTAAAATGACCCGAGGACCAAAAAACACGAGCAGTTAACAATGTTGGTATCGAATCACGACTTTCGACAAACACTCGACAAAAGAAAGACAAACAAATGGACGGCTTCAATTGGTTTTCGATTAGAAAGAGCTAGTAGAGTGCCGAGCGCTTGAATTTAAATTATGGGCGAGTCATAATATTTAAAGCCCGCGCTTAGAGTTTATTTAATGAATAGATGATTTAACTATACCCATGTTTTCATTAACTTAAATGATTTATAACCACTGCAGTGCTTTGAACCAGGATGGAAACATTTCTAGGAAAGATAAACCGCTTGTAACTATCGTCTTATCGTAAACTGGCCTCAATAAAGTTCACGGCGGATGCCTTGACGTACAAATCAAAGGGACACAAATCAATCCAACAAATATCTTTATATAAAACTATAAGGTTATTTTTATGTGATAATATCAAAGGTTTTGAACTAACAGTGAATGATTGCCGATCAAAATAGGCTTCAACAAACAAACGGCAGGCTTGGAATCACCGGGAGATCGAGTCAGGCTCGTCACGGAATCGCTACCGACACAATTATCGAATCTAGACCACTCTCACTGAAGCAAAAAGAACACGAGATTCAAAGAAAGCACCGTCAGGTGCGGCCCCATTTCACTTTTCAATGACTTATGTCCGACGGTGGGACACGCGATATTTTACTTTAAACAGCAGCCGATACAGTGGTTAATCCATCGACAGGTGTGTCCTCTGACTCAGTAAACGTTTCATTATCAAGATTTACAAGGAAACCCTTAAAAGCTGTTAATTGTGAAACTCTCAATTCGCTTTCTAATGATTTCTGTAAAATTCACGAATTAGATGTTTATTGTTCGCTTAAAGCCAGTGGGTGGTTGGTGATCATAGATAGTAACGGTGAAACTTATCTCAGAGCACGAAGTAAAAGTTAAATAATTTGTGGTTGAAAAACTTTTAAGATTGAAAAGATGTTATAATAAAATATCGATAAACTTTAAGAATTGTGGTGTCTCGTTAATAATAAAACCAGCAAAGCGAATCTCTCTTCTTTGAAAAGTATCAACAGCTGTTGAGCATCGATGCTATCTCATTGTACACGTCTCAATAGTGGATCATGAGCAGCCATTGTGGCAGTGCGCAAGCGCAAAGAAGCGTTCTTGCAGCTAATGACAGACCATTTAGTACAAGTATCGCGTCTGCGATCCGATTGAGACGTCGGCCACATTCTGACTGTTCGTTTTTTATTGTTTTCTATTTAGACTAACAGATTGTTCTGTTAGACGGCCCAGCGCAGTGATAATTGCGCGCCTCAAAGAAATATCTCCGATTCGATTTGTTTGTTATAAATTCACTATCAATGCCATAGACTTGAAACTTTGAAAACAGAAGACAATACTTAAGTAACCTCAGATTGCATAAAAATATGAAAGTAGGATAAATTATGACAATAAAAATACAGTATATAGGCTTTTATCTGTAATGTAAAAAGATGTGACAACAAATAAAGATGCCTCAAGACATGGTCTAGTTAGTAGAAAAAAGAGAAAGTTTAAAATTGCCTTTAAAATAGCAAAGTCTACAAACTGCATACACGAGCAAATACGTGCAGACTGACGCAGACGCAGCCGACCGACACGGAGAGAGAACAAGTTTTTTTAATACCTAACGACTTTTCATTGTCATTGGGGTTGAGTTAATGTCAACACTTACCTTGTGTTGTGATTCAAATCTTTGGGAACATGTGTGAACTCATTGCATAAATAATCATGGATGTAATTTCTTAGAACTCATTTTCAAACTTTAGGAAAACCGACTCCAATCAATATTGGAGTTTTCAGGGGTACAGAGAAAGACATAGGGCATTTTTCATCCCGAAAAAAGGTACTATTCTCGTGGGATTGAGAAATGATTGACCATGCAGACGAAGTCGCGGGCGGTCGCTAGTTTACTGTAAGGTGAATGACGATGCCGAATAGAATGTGAATGACTCATACAAACGCTTATGCCAATCACTCGAACATTCCCAAATGCTCAAAAGTTTATTTATATTTATATCAAAGACTGGTTCAATTCTTAGACAAGTAAGTCACGGAGAGTACACATAAACAATAGAAAATATGTAGGTAACTAAGTTATATCATAAAACTGCATGTATTTACAATAGGAAGTGTTCGGGATTAAACTATCTTACATATTTTTTACACACTTGTTTAATTTCAACACGATCAATAAAATGAATGAGCGTGCCATATTTGTACAAGGTGACCAATCTCACGAATCGGCTCAAACATTTCTATCTCTATATAACCAATTATGACTTACATCATTCTCGCATGACCGACGACTGTTGACTTTGGTATTCCATATAATAACACTTGACCTTCACTTGTTTTGTCGATTTCATTTGTCAATCATTTCTTTTTTATCGCATTGAATTGTTTTGCCTATCTCGATCGCCTTATTTAGAGACGTTTAATAATTCTTGGCTTGTACAACGGTAGGCTCATTGCATATGCAATTATGCATAACAGAACATGCACCAATCAATATTTAAACTTTAGTTTTGTTTTATTTTGAAGCACTTTTTTCAAAAGGTGTGTAAACTATAAACACAGAATATACGCTTCTTGTCACTAAACATCAATCAGGACTATCAAAGCAATAATACAAAATAAAAGGTTAGTAAGGAGTTTCAAAAAACCCTGACAACCGAGTACCATACGTCGTTTTTTAATACATATACCAGAAAACATTATAAGTACTTAACTTACTGAAATTGTTATAGAAATAAAAAAAACTTAAACAAAAACGCACGGGCGTGCGGTGTAATCAACTTTTCGCACGCTGTACTAAACCATAAACAAAACGCAAGGCGTGCGGTAAAATCAACTTTCTGCACGCTGTACTGTCATTGAAAGCAGACATTTTCAAGCAACTGTATTAAAAATAAGTATTTCATCAAAGTTAGTTGAGGGATCAAAGTGCCGCCGCGGAGACACTTTCGCCGCAGATAAATCGACACACCCACTGCACGCTCTCGCCGAACTGCCGTGATTTGAGAATTGAGACAGTAAGTGTGGCACTTAGGAAAAATATACTTACAATCAGACCCATCTCTCTCATCAGTCTGTTACGGTTTAAGATTATAACTATATCATACTAAATAATATACTAGAAATTATACGACTCGCACCAGATCATGTTCTAGTATTATATAAAAATAGCATTGTGAATGCTAAAATATCAAAATTTAAATTATATAACTTTATCATTTCAATATCCAATATGTGTGAAACAACTTGATTGTATCCGTAAAGTATTTCATTTAAATTTTTCTAAAGGGATATCAACATGACATTTGGGTTACCATGGCAGGAACTGCAGGTCCATAATTATGAATAGCATTGTTCTATTAATAACTGTGGTTCAGCCGGACACATGCATTTGTTGCTCTGGTAATGCGAGTCCAAGGTGAACTAAGTCTGAACATGCAGGAGACAGATGCGAGGTTACGTAATGGGATATAATGTTGTGTGTGACGTGATGCTGTCTATACAGCATTCATATAATACGAACGCTAAAAACAATAGTGTAAATGAATTAAAAAATAATGGTTTAGGAAAGCTAGACGATAAAATAGACTCTACCACTTCACTGAGAACAGAAGAAAACAATCATTGTTATTACATTCCAGATACCATTAACCACCACTGTACAGATAAACACTAGATCTGAGATTATGCAAAAAAGCAAACAAATGTAGGACAAAGCAAGCAATGACATCACAATGAATGAACAAGCTTAAAGAAAACAAACAATGATCGTGTGCACACACCGAGTTTCCACTGCAAGTGAAATACGTTTTCCGAGGGCGAAACCAACCGCTTTCCACATACACAATTGTTGGGAAACCAGTTATTTCACTCACTTTCCATGCCGATAGAAATTATCGACGAACGTCCAAGTAACACGGCACGTAACGTAAGTCCCACACGACGCGACGTCTCTAATGCTACGTTATAAGAGTCACCTGCGCCTGCGCTATCTCCACTCCAACTAATGTATTGACAATTGGTTTCTTTTGTAGCTGCCGTACGGCCATTAAGTTGGCGGTGTAATTGCCCATTGTTCTACTGTTAAGGAGGGTAATGTTCGTGTAGGTGATAACTTGTTTACAGAAAGCTAAAGAAACTTAAAAGTCGATGATACAATCGTGGCCGCCGTGATCCACGACCCACAAGGCGAAGCTGTGAGGCAGCTAATGGTCGATATTCAAGCATTATGGCGGAGCAGACACGACATAAAGCATTCAAATAACAATAATGATGTGATCGTTGCAAAACATAACAAATTGTTTTCGTGATGTTATTTACTGAAATTAGGGACGACATTGAATTGGTTAAACAGAGGGTAAAAACATGAGGCGGGAACTGACGCATCAATCTTGTAGGCTTCCGAATAATGAGGATATTCGTTCGTAAAAAGGACATAAATTAGAGAAGCGACGCGATAAAATGCTTCACGAGATCAACTTGAGCAATTGAAAGTGGCGTGTGTCGTCGAAGAATGTTCGCCTGGAATGAGAGATGTGCTCCACGGACCACGTCTCAACAATGTGCGACGTGTAAGTACAGATATTTGGGCGGATGATTTTTTTAAACGACATCAATACAATAATTAACAAGCGATGCTAATAATTCAGTATTAACAAGCTATGCTTTTTAAGGTACATATTCTCTACTTCCTACAGTTACATAAACAAAATGTTGTAACCTTGAGTAAACGTTTTCATTAGATAATGAACGTAAGAACATACCAGGGCATGCTACATTATCATTGCTTAATCTTATCTTCACTATCATCATGCATACAAACTTCATCTTCGTCACCATTTGCTTAACAAATATTTAGAGATATGACAAATCCTTTGTTAAACCTCTGAAATTCACATAAAGTTGATACAGCTGATAGTATCAAAGCGTGGGAGTCTTCATCTAAAATTGCATCGGGTTTCCAAACCCTTTCATTAATAGTCGCTCGCGTCGGTTACAGTGATTAGTTTATAATCATACGTTTTCAAAATTTCTCACTCACTAAATCTCGCCGTCGTTAAGATGGTATCAAGAATTTCATAGACGAGGCGGCGGGCAATCTTAAGAAAACTTTTTTTGTCTGGAACAGGATTGGGTAAAAAGCGCCGAGGTCGTTATGAGGTCTATTATTGCTCTAAATAGAGAACGTTGCGGGCGGGAATGTTAATGGCGGGCGTCTGGTGCGCTATGCAATGCAGAACGCGCATATTTTCCCCGATACATGTTCGCGCTTACAAATTGTGCCCGCGCAGCGTTTGGTCGCATTCCATTTTTAAATAGCCCGCTATTTTAACGCTTCCACAAAAAAGGTTATGTAAGGCACCTGTCGTAACAGTCCAATCTCTTTGGTCAGTTCGTGCGTGATAAGAATTTTCGCCGTATCTGATGCATTTGGCACGCAGCTTTCTGCGGTGCACCATCAAATTTACAACGCATTGTAATTAATCGCCGAGAAGCCTCCGACGGGGCTTCAATTCGTTTTAACAGAGAATATTTTATATAACACGGACTTTTAATTGTAAGTTTGGATTATGAATTTTAAGGTTCATAAAGGCGAATGAGTATTGTGCCAATAATGCCAATATTACATAATGTTACGTTAAAGCTTTCACGCATTTGGCTACTAGGATTACAGTTCGTGTAAAAAAATAAATCGTAAAGCTTTTGTTTGATTTTTCATACAACCGGTTATCCCTTTCACTTCTCTTTTTGTTACCATTTTCGCTTCATTTGGTGTTAAAATAAATTCATTTACGCTTATTACTACGCATAATTTAATTATTAACGTTGCTTGAAGTATGATTCATTCGAGGTTAATTTAGTTAAGATTAATTGAAATGACTACTAGATGGCGCCCTCCAATGCCATTTGTAGACGGTCATACAAAATTAGTCCTCATGGCTTATGATTTATTACTAAAAATAATTGTCATTTTTACGAGCACATAAAATGGCGCCGTAACATCGAACGGGACCAGAACTAAAAATAATTTACAGCTCGATACAGGACGTTCATCATCGCCAAATTGGATTTGTGTCACATGAGTCAACGATGCATTGCGTCGGGAATACATTAAGCGCTGTTTTATGCGAGCGCACTTTAACTAAAGCCTGAAAACACGTTAACTGCTTCTTAAATAATTAAATTTAACTAACACATAAATAGCCTCAAACAATAAATTTCGGAAACAGTTTCTTTTAACTACAGCATCATTTTTTTTATTTAGTGAACTGGTACAGCTTATTCCGTTGGCGCAAACTAAAATATTATTCAAAACACATGCCTAAACGTAGCAATGCGACCTACAAAGGTTGGTAGTTAGAAAAATCGTTTAAAATGGATGACGCCACCGCGCCACACTAGTAGCTACCTGATTTCTATGCGCCGCGAAACCTTCAGCATACATTCATAATTTTCTTTAGGTCAAGAAAACCACCAATGTTGAAAGAGCCATCGTAGTTACGCGTTGTGGCAACAAATAGTTAGCATATCGACGGTTGAAGGTTCTAATGGTTCTGGATGCGTGAAAGCACGTCCCTTTTAAGATGGCGCCGCGTGTACGTGACGTTCCGAAAGGCGGGAAACAATGGATGGCCCGTTATGAATATTGAGAACGAGGATAGTCAAATGAATTCTTCACCGATTTTCGCCGCATAGTTCAGCGGTGACAGTGAAATCATAGACGCAAACGCACAGGCATTTTCGAACGGCATTACGCATGCGCTGGCGCCAAACCGACACCTCATAAAATGTTCTCTAGAGAAGAATGAACCATCGTGATTCCATTGGAACTCAGTTACTTTTCTGTCCAAATGGTGACGTGGACCTCAATATTAGGTACTAAAAAAGGAAAGATAAATGTCGTTTTAAGATGTTAAATCTTTCTTCTCTTAAACCACACGACATAATTACAATACCACAAACGTTGACTTCTGAAAGGTCTTTATTTAAACATTCACAAGTAGCGACCTATTTACCTCGTATTTTGAAAACAAACAAAGATGATTACACCGTAAATATGCATTCGAACTTCGTACCTGCAAATCATTTCGGTGACTCAAAAAATAATTTTGGAGTATTGAAAATGTATAGTGACATCCCGGATCTGAAGTTCTAAGAAATACTATGTAACGATTTAAGAAATGTCTACAGGAAAATGCACAAGAAAACAAAACAACTTCGAAGGAGAGCATAAAATACTACCTATGAAAGATCGTCAAAGATGAGTCAAGCAAGACTTGATTAAATTGTAACTCAGTTTATACAATAAAGGACAATAACTCAATAAATGTTCAGGCAATACTAGTTTAAAAAGCTAAGCGAGTCTTGTAAATAACAAAAAAACATTACCAATTAAAGTAAAATACTGTCAGAATAGACCATACAGATTTATGGTTCCAATTAAAAAAGTCGTTCTTTATGGCTCATGTTGTGGAGTGGATGATGAGGAGCGAGCGTATAAGGTCTTTTTTATCTTTACAATATTACAACGATAATGCAAGTAATTACATCGATACGACACAGAAAAAGCCTCTAAAGGACATTGTAACGATTTTAGATGAAATCACTAAACGTACATGGCGGCATCAATAAACGTAAGTGGCACATGGCGGTGTCGTAGTAAATAAGAATACATACCAAGAAGGCAAGCTAAAAATAAAACAAAAATGAAAATAAATAAGACGTAATAAAACAATAAATCAGTGAGTGATGTTAAAGAGGAGTTAAGTGTTATTATTATTACTAATAATGATGATTAAGAAACCTTCAAAAATATCAACTCTTCAGATGAAACTTTTAAGGTCAATTAGCAAATAACAGTCACCGCTTAAACAATGAGCACCTAATCTTTTAATGACACAATGTGGACGATGACCACATCAGAGTTATTGCAAGCAGACAAAGTTACGCCACTAGGAGTCTTACTCGTAACATGTTTTTTTGCGGGCAAGTATCTCGAAAACGCTCAGTCTTGAAGTAATGAGGCCATGTGAGCATTAAGTCCAGCGCTGCGTTTCTTAGAAATGCACATAGGTTAGGAGCTAGAGTCAATAAAAATAATGATAGAGTCATGACATAAGAATTATTCATTGGCACTACATTCCCATTATTCCCCTTCATTAGAAATGTATAACCAGTTTTAATGTCCTATAAGAACTTTCTTAAAGTGTTGATGTCAGATAAACATTATTTTTCGCCATTATTGAAAAAAACATTTATTTATTTAATTTCGGGTTTATTTAACGAGTATGTGTCTATGTGAACAGTATTAGAGAGTGCTTTCTTCTCATTGTTGCGATTTAGCGAATAGCTCAGTAATCACCTTAGCTTTGTTACATTCCATATCGGGTAGAACCACTGCATCTTTTAATGGTCATAAGTTCATTATGGGTTTATTACCCACTATAATAATTTACTTATTGTATCCAAGTTGATACTTCTCTGATACATAGTACTTCAATAACTGGACATCAATTGTTGAATTCATATTTGAAAGCTTTCCAGAAGTATTTATGCTACGAGTAAATCGATCATTCGTACAGTATCTTAGTTATAAATTAGCCAATATAGTTTCTAATCAAGTTTCTAATATATTGCTGGGTTTTAAACTAGAATTAGAATGGCGGAAACTGGTGGCAGCCCTGGGCCTATTAGTTGGCCCTACGAGTTTGCCATAAGAGCACAACCTTTTTATGTAGGATTCCTTACGGATGCCTTGCGATGCGTAACGTTGGTCGAGTTGCTCTCTGCACTGAGGAATAGGATGGTTTTGCTTTTAATTATAATCTTTTTGCTTCCTAGTTCTTCTTGTTATTGTATAAACGTAGCGTATCCTAAATCTATGGTATAAACTGTGTTTACTGTCACTTGGAATATATAACATTAACTTTAGTTATCATAATTTTCTATTTCATTTGAGGGGTTACTGTCTTTTTCCGTCTTTTCTGGAAAGAAGCTTTTAAACTGAACTTTGTTTTGTTTATTCCAAACCACAACATTCGTGGTTTGGAATAAACAATGCAAAGTTCAGTTCACTTCCTTTATTCTAATAGGAAGAAAGAAAAAAGCAGTTGATATCTTTTCTATGGTAAATTGGTGAGATAATTAAGTAAGGTAAAATAAAAATGAATTTTCGGAGAAGCACGATTGAAAGGATGCAATCATGAACTCCACCTATTTTCGTACGACTGAGGTCAGTTGGTAACATTATAAATATAACGTACCAATTGCTAGACTTGGGATAAAACTTGACGCAATTCGAGGGTCTGACAGACCGATTGACGGTTTAATTTACAAACAGTCCACACATCTAATTTGCGTCAACCACGTCAATCAAAACATGGCCGACGGAACGAAGTTATATCATTCGAGACAATATGTATTTCGTAATAAGTTTAGGAATCTCATTAAATGGTGTTGAAAGTTGAAATTGGCGATGTGGTAAGTGCTAAGCCTACAGGCGACGTTTTTATTTCATAAAAAAGTTAACAAGTAAACCTACATATCTCCAGGCATTAAAACTATTAAGATTATTTCTTGAATATATTATCAGTAAATGAGTTTTGATAGGTACTTATCTCCAATTTTGTTTATATATTGTAGTTAATTTCACTAGTGTTAGTAATTATTTTGACACTTAAGTTTTACTTTTTTTTTTTAAAATGACGGAGATATGGATATGTCGGAAATCATATTTCTGCCATTTTGAAAAATATTCAAAATGTCACAAACGCGAGGTTTGCAGCTCTACAGAGCCACTAGTGATATTTGTTAAGAGGAAGCCAAGGGCAGACAGAATGAACGACTGTGAGGGGAATTAAAGAAATTACTCAGACGGTTTCATTGTAGGCAATCTGCGCACGAATGAGAGACGGCAGGCGAGCCGAGTTTCCATTATACTATTTATATTAGAACAGACTACGGTGAAGATAAAAAAAATATAAAGAAGAAGAAAAAATTTACAAAAATGTCTCCGAAAAAACGCTGAATGAAGTGGTTGGTAGATGTTAATAATAATTAATAATAGTTCGCATGTATAATAATACAGCGAACTTTGGACAAAATTCTAAGAACTAGATTTTTTTAAATAAATACAACATAAAGCTATTAAGAACTACACAATCACAATAAAATTGACGTGTCGTCTCGAAGAATGGAATCGTTCGTTATTTTTCGATCGGTAGGCTCCGGGGCCCAATTAGACGTCGATTTGCGTACGCGCAGACTGGGCCCGCACCACCCTCACGGCTGGATCGGACTCGCACGATCAAATCGGATCTACTGTCGAGCAACAATAGCACACGAACAACATATTATGGTCTAGAACTTACAAAGTTTAATTCGACTGCAAATATAACCTCAAAAAAACAATTAATTTTATAAACATGGCATCTTCCTATGCCTAAAATATGCATAGGTCCACAAATTAAAAATTAAGTGAAACGTGGAGTTTCGAACGGAAAGTTAGAAAGAACACTTAATTAAGTCTCTTTATAACACTTTATTAATAAGGTCCATATTCTTTTTACGGTAAATTACTATTTATGACAGCAGTTTTACCAAAACAAGAACTTCGTTTTGTCTCCTCAATAGCCGGCAAAACTGTGACATGTGTCAACCTAAAATTTCACACGATTCATTTAATTTATGGCCTTTTTGAACAAATAAGGACTTTTTAAGTGGGTTTAGCCAAAATTTTTAAGTCATTTGCTGGGTAAATCTCGTTAAAACCAATTTCACATTTCTTTCTTAAAAGCTTTTACGAAACACAAACTTGACGCTGATATTGATGTCGTACCTGCAAAGAGAGAAATAACAGTTAGTTATGTTCATTACAAATAATAAATTCATTTAAATGAGTATTAATATTCTTCAAAACTTTTAAACGCATATATCTGCCTCTGTGGAAAAGACCTCTTGTAAGAATTTCTTTCAAATATTTATGTATTTCATTTCGAGATATCGATTCAGCAAATCAAGAATCTTTCAACTTATGTCTGTTAGAGGTTCGCCAGTAAAACGTAAAAGTTAATATACTATATAAGATAAAACTATTCAATAAAAGCGGATCACTTAACATAAAACAACTTGTGAGCATATTTGCTGGCTAATTCAATAGTGTGATGTGTTTTCAGACAGAGATTTTGAGGAGTCCAGCCAGAAATTTATGGACTGTCACGAGGGTTAAACGACTACAAAGCAACAATACAACAGACACTTAAAGCTTCAAGGCCCTATTTTAACTGGGAATGCTTGTTTAGTTTTAGTACTTTCATACCAAAAGAGACTAAAACTTCTCGATGTTGAACACTTATTTCGCACAAAACCCTGCGAGCTTGGTTGGGTTTTAGAATATTCGGATACAATAAAACTCAGACACTCTTCATTCGGAATGTGTTGGAAACCATTCGCTAGCATCAGAATCACACAGTAATGGCAGTCCTGTTAAGGTATTCAACTATAAGGGCTCACATATAAAATTTCCTTAAATGCCTTAGCATCGAAGATCAAAGAACTGCACCAGACATAAAGCAGTTAACCCTCGGAGCATATTAACGCCTCAAAAATTATTGCGTCAAAGCTAAATATTTCAGCGAACAGGCAATGCAAGATAGCATCGACGATCGAAACATCAGACAATTACGAATCATTGAAAGAATCGACTTCCAATGAAACATTGTAATCTGACGCTTAGATCTCACATTAGCATAACGGGGGGCGATCGCGGTAATCGAACTCCATCCGGCGATTTGTCAACAAGTAAATATTATTTACACTTGCGGCTTGCGCAATGTTGCTGTCTTTAATTTGCGCGGAACAGTCGCTTCTCGAGTTACGTGTTTTCAAATGAAATGTATTATATAAACAAATAAAACTGATTCATTAACGGTAATACATTATTTGAATAACATTATTATGTTGATGTTAAAACGTAAAGTAAAACAATATAATATGTTTGACCAGCTGCAAGCTTCCTGGTTTTGCGAAAGTCACTAATAAGTAAATCACTACAACTACAATCCAACTTTGGAATACTGGATTAAATGCTTTTTAGCCGTCGAAACCATCTATGATGAAGCTTACTGGTTTAAAAGCGACATTACTAATGATTCAGAAGATACGCAATAACTTCTTCGTTGAGACAGACATAATCCACCTGATCACTTAGCACCGACCGTAGACGCAGATGCCGATCAATAATCCTAGCACTAGCCTGACGGAATTCACTTCATGCTTATGCAAATTTTAATCTTTCTCTTGACAAGTGGACAGGACAGTTTTAAGTGTTTCGTCATTATAATAAAGGCTGCGATGTTTAGCAACTCCCATTATTCAGTGGACGGGTATTCTCTAAGATTTACATACATTAGAGTTGTCTAATTGAAGGACATTATGTTGTGATTGTGAAATCAATCCAGTCGAAACACGGTGATATTGTTGTTGAAGAGATATAATAATATACTCGTAAATCATAGCCCAGCTAATTAAATTATTTCGCGATTGGATTAAATCGACAATCAACTAAGTATAGATTTAATTGAGCAAAACTCTATAACCTTACATAATTTGACCGATAGGTATAGTAGAGACAAATATGACACCAGAAATACTACGATTGACCACGAAGAAAACATCAGAAAACATAATTTTATCAAATTAGTATCTTAATGCGTTGATAATAATCCAGGAAACTAATGGATAATAATTATATAGCTCGCACAAATAGTGTATCGTGTTGAGGTTCGTAACGGTACGGTACTTGGATGCCGCTAATTCTCTCTATATTCGGCAACAACATTGTCGTGGCGACACACTAAGTGAACACGTTGTTGGGTTAGGTCCATGATTATTGCAAATTTTAATTATTACCTATTCATAAATATTTTGATTGCGAATATCTTCATATTGTTTATAGTCAGTCAGTATTTATTGGAAGAGGGAGGGAGCTGCCGAGGGAAGTGTGACAGAAGCGTAGCAAGAGGAAACTAAAATATTTTTTAATATTCGCTTAGTTTGTCATATTTGTAAAGAGACAGATAATGAAATTCACTATCTCAGGATGTACGGTTCTTTAGAAAATACTTTTTGGTATTATGGTCCTATGTTTATTCCTATTCATATTCCTTGGGCTACTCAAAAAACAATTCGCCGTTAGTGAATGAAATTATGAAAATAAAAATACATGAAATGATGTAAGTGAATTCGCATTTACTGAAGACCTGAAGACCATACCAATAAACAAAATAAACGACTAAACTTCTTCGATAGATCGAAATTCGAAGCTAACCTTGCTAAAACTAGCTGCAAAAGCACCTCAAGCTAGATAAAACAATAATTTGTTCAAACAAGTCTCGAAACATATTCAATTTGCATATTTGGTATATTTCTAAAGCTGCGTAGTTTTCTCGGCGCTAAGGCTTATCGCAAACGATCTTAGATGCAAATTCTCCGCCATTTGTGCAACAGACAGCGGTGCATGATTTACGCAAAATAATCAATATGGCGACCACTTTTCTTTTTATTTGTGGAGTGTGGGAATTATCGAGTGTGTTAATAAGATTTTGCAACTCGTATCTTTGAAAGCAAGAAAAATATATGCTAATGAGTATCGATGTTTTGGTCATATTTCTTTTTGTATACAAGGTGTTACAAAAATACCCCTAATGCCGAATATGGTATATAAGGACCATCAAACTGAACAACTTTTACTATGGGACCAACTCTGAAATCGCGAAAAAAAAACAACTGTTTCATACAAAAATTAAAATCGAAAATATCAAAATGTATGAAACAGCTGATTATTTTTTTCGCGATTTCAGAGTTGGTCCCGTAGTAAAATTTGTTCAGTTTGATGGTCCCTATATACAATATTCGGCATTAGGGGTATTTTTGTAACTCCTTGTATAAGTGATTATTACCATTCATTTCCTCCGTACCTCCGTGGTCGAGTGGCTTTGTACACAGGTTTTCAAGGTATCGCCATCTCTGAGGACCCGGGTTCGATCCCCGGTTGGGTCAATTTAGAAAACGAACTTTTCTATATTGGCTCAGGTCTGGGTGTTTGTGATACCACCGTTGTCTCTGATTTCCATAACACAAGTGCTTTAGCTACTTACTTTGGAATCGGAGCAATGTATGTGTTGTCAAATTTTTATTTATTTATTTATTTTAAGAACTAAAACGTAAATGAAAGTTTTAAAGCTAGTTGTAATCTGTACTTCAGTATGCTCATGTCTTAATCACACTCAGACAAGCAGAGTGCGTGTAACTATAAACTAAACATCCGAAACACTATGATAAATTGTCGAAGCTTATTTATTTTCTTTCCCAAAAGTGTCCGATTGCTTAATGAACAATATCCTCAACTCATCCCATTAATTACCAGTTTATTAATTAAGTGACAAGTAATGGTGCACGCCTTCGAACGTCGTGCGCCGGAGTAATCGAGTGTATTGCGATTTACGGCTTGTCGATGGCCGTCTCTTGAGACTGTTCATGGCATCTAGGTACTGGAATAGTTTATGCTAAAAGGTATCAAGTTATAGGTAGCACCTAGCAACTAAACACCCGAGAGGCATTAGTTTCTTGTTCACTTTCTACCAATTTCTAGTTAACGATTTTATATCAAATAGTTTGTACTGTATTGTACCCTTTATTTGTCATGTTATTACATCCACTTGTTTTGAAATTTTTGTAACAGAGAAAAAAAATATCAGCCCATAAACGATTGCCTTATAAATAAGCTGAAGCTAATAAAATACCGGAACATAAATTATTGTGTCATATTTTTTTATAAAATCATGAAAAAAGCTGGCAGCCCTGGCTGATCCGTTAACTCTCGGTACTATAACTTACTCTGTGCTCTCTTGCACGAAATATGAACGCGCGAAAATCATAAAGCTCGCGCGTGCGCGCGCGCCGTCCGTGGGACAACAGACGACACGACACGGTGACTGCAGCTGACAACGCAGAGAAACCCGTCACCCTTATCACCAAGACAGTAAGATCTAATTTTGATAATTCACTCAAAGAATTACGGGTCTCCAATTTTGATATTTGCCAATTGAAAAGCCCTAGTGTTAGTGCAACGATGTTAACACGGCCCCAGCTGTTCCTTAGCTAACGCTCATATATTGCGCCCACGCAACCAAACATTCTTTCAATTTTAGAGGCCGATAAATCTAGTGTTTCTATAATTCACGTTGAGAAATCAAACATCGATCGATAATGTTATGGCTGATAACAATCAGATCCAGAATAACGATTTCAATACAGAATTTGAGATAAATATCTATAGTTTACGGTTTAGATAACAAGTGAATATTTTAACTGAAATAGGCTAACTGAAGTAATAAGTTTCTTAAAATATATATGGACGTGGTATGCCACTTATCTGGCATATGTAGCCATGTATTTAAATTCAATCAAGTATAGCATAAAAACTATTATTTTAATTTTCAATTCATCATTCGTCTAATATAAAATTGCGAGGCCCGATGATATGACCTCTCTTGAAGTCAACGACTGATCTGTTAATGTTCTTTCATAGATACAGTAATGTAAAATATTGCCTTTAATATTCGGGTTGTTCTCGGTATAAAATCTCCTGACTTTGGCGCAGCTGTTGATGATCAATATGGTAATTGTTGTAGCTAAATAAGTATAATTCGCAAAACCTCGATTTCCTATTCCATTCTAAAGGCTGTCTCAAAACTATTAATGAACCCCTGTATGTAACGAGTACATTTATTCCAATTTCAACCCACGTGTTTGGACCCACTTATTAAAATTCTTATTTCACCCCTTTTTTATGCCTATTTCGACCCACATGTTATTGTTTAAGTTTTATAATTAAAATATTCTTATTTGGACCCATTTTTAATTCTCCTTTCGCCCCCTATTTTTCGTCGTATTTCATGATTGCAAGTATACAAACTTGCAAGCATGAAATACGACGAATTTTGATCTATTCTTTTCGGATACCAAAAAATTTGGTATTCGTTGGGAATAAAAATTTTATAACGATAATAAACAAATACCTTTGGTATTAGTTATTTATATTAGAAAGGAATAGATCCGAATTTTAAAAATAGCTCCTTCAATTTGTTTGAGAATTTTTCAAAGAGTGACGTAACGTTATTTAACATTTACTAAATCGGTTGTTAAAGACATTTACAACATATTGAGGTCGAATACCTTGTATGGTAACTGATATCTGGATGTAAGAAAAGGTTAATTCATTCGACGCAAACGGATATAAGTATCTATGCAATTACATAAACAACTAATACATAAAATAATAGTAAAATTAAATATTCGTCCTAATTATACATATAATGCTTTTAATTCCCATGGTTATTGACGTTATTAGAATAAACTATATCGGGATTTATACCATGCACCTATTTTTTTTATAAACAAGCACATGGTGTAAATCTCGATATAGTTCATTCTAATAATTATACATAAGTTTATAAACTTTAATAAGCAGTTCTTAGTAAGTGGTAGGGAAAGATTAAATTAATAATATTGATTTCATCATAGCCCCTACGGTTGTTATTTATAATTAAACATATTTTTGCTCTTATCTTAAGAATCGCCTTTTCCTAACTGCAGCTTGACCAAGATGGTGCATGACAGCTAAGTTCATGACCCATCATTTTGGTAAAAACCTACCTACCTAATTTGGTCGAATTGTAGTTAGGAAAAGACTTACGCAATTCACAAGTTAGTTGAAATATAAATTACTGCCTTATTTACTTTCTCAAGCATTTGCACTAACCATGAAAGTTGGGAAAATAATCATAATCCAAAATATCACAGAATGGAAAATCAAAGCAATTTTTAATTCTGCCAATTCAACGTTACCAAATTTCTTTTAACTCCATTCGTTAATGAATGAATTAGATGCACTTTATCTACACTTTGCAGTCTGACAAATCATAGCCTATAACTTTAAAGTTATGAGTAAGTTTACTATTACTGGGTTTACATAAGGACTTATCCTAACAAGCCCGCACAACGCGGGTCATAAGCACCTCATTTCCTCTATGCGCAGGCGCAGGAGACATTTGTCAGTCTAAGGGCTGACAACTTTACAAGTGTTTGTGTTACAAGCACATTATAGCTTAAAGCTTTTGACTACACGTGTTTTCTTTGAATGCGGATTGCAAGCGAAAGATATATTATCGTATCAGGTGGTTGGTTTCAGTAAAAAAAACATTTTTTTCAGTTAAGTAGGATGTAGTTGAAATAAAAAATTTAATCGATTTACATAACATAATATACTTACCTTTCGTATGTGGAAACATTTTCATTATTTTATCTTATTAATGAAATATAATAAATAACCTCTTTTGTTAAGTTTATCGTATCTTTTGTTTTAAATTAAAGCTTTTTATTTCATTTCGTCATTACTTTTGATTTTCGTTACGTTACCACCAAACCTCTTTAGACATCAAACCAATTGAAAAAAAAAACAGTTTAAAAAAACTCTGTCGTGTCGTGCTTTCAATCAATGATCGAAGCGTCGTGCACCCTAGCTGATCGGCGCAGGCGCAGATCCAAAGCCACTTGCGTGATAACTGTCGTCATAGCCAAGTATACTCGTGCAATTTGTTAGGGACAGGTTGCAAGCTAGCGGGACTTTCTTAATAAATCCTTCAATTACCTGTTTTGAATACGTGTTAATGAACGCGTTGGTAATGCATTAATAATGCGGCGGCAACATTAGTTATGCGAAAACACTTATAAGTACTTATTTTTTTTTAGAATAGTTGGGTTGGGTAATTGTTATGATGATAAATTGTTGAATAAAAATCAATAAAACTGCTATACTTAAGTAAATTTTCCATTAACATATCACCTATTTCCATCCTTATGATTTTTTCATACTTATTTCAATATTAACATAACATTATAAATAAACATTTTTAACGTGTAAGTACAGAAATTCCACAATTTAAATTTCTTTCATTTTATTACGTATACACAATCTATTAGCGTGAATGGGAATAGACAGTGCGCAAACTCCCGCACTGCGTGCGTTTGCGCAACGCGCATTGCCAAACGCGTTAGCGCTGTCCCGATAATTGCGCGGAGTGTGTTATGTTCTGTACTTTGGCAATCTTTAATGACAACTCTCATAGAAATATAGCAATTACTTTGATCCAACATTGTTGTATCTAGTTAATGGGAAATGTTATATGAGAGACTCGTAAAAAATTGATTGGACAATAAAATGTGTTCAAGCTTTTACACAATGAAAGGATAGTGCCCGTAATACCCTACTACTATTACTTAGAATTATAACTATTATTATGTACCAATGAAAGGTTATTATGCGATTAAATTGACATTGTATAACTGAAGTGACTAACTTCAGAGCGCTTGCTACTACAAAACGACGTATTTTAATCTGTAAAATCTTCTCTTTTCCATACATTCTCGAGTGAAGTTGCAGCGGATCACTGTCTATTGTCAATTTGATCGCATTATACAGGATATGCTCATAAAACTAGTTTTATTTTTATTTATCTACTTAATCATTTAGCTATTCATTAAACAATTATTATTATTTATTGACACATTGGAAATTTATCATGTCTTTTCACAATTTTATTATCGCACAAATTTTGGCTAAAAATGGCAAATTGATGGGCACAATTGAAAATAAAAAGTTCGGGTTTATTTAATATGCACGTTCTATATAATTATTTGAGGCTATTTTCTTATTTCTTTACAGAGCTTCGGGATATAACAGCAGAACTAGCCGCTATATTTGCGCAGGCGCAAACATTACACGACAGAAAGGCGATAAAGCCCGCCATTCTATAAACGACGCACGATCAAACTGCTTGTTTGACAAATTCCAGAAACAATGTCGCGAACACAAAATGTTGTTACCAACATGTTTGCTCTTCTGTTTAATATAAAACGAAACACGGAAGCAGTAAACCACGAGCTTCGACGGGAATAAGGGATGCAGGGCTTGTCCAAGATTTTATTACTTGCTTTACAATACATAGGGAAGAAGGGGTTGTAAATGTGTGATATTACCAAGTTATTTTTTGGAATTATGCGGTTGCGTTGTTGTTTCCGCGGAAATATCATTTCATATTACCAGTAATTGAAAGAAAAAGCTCATAGGATTTATTGGGAGTTTAAGATTTTTAAACCCACGCCCGAAATAAAAAGGTTTTACAAGTTAACATAGAGTTTATAATTTTTTATGGTTTATGAAGTTTGAAAAGACTATCGTTAAGTTCTGGTAATGGTGGTCGTAGTACACATATGGTATTAAAAAATATGCCGAACCAATCAGCTTATTGATTACTAGCTAGCAAAGTGAACACGTACCTTTTTGATGGCGTCGTGTCATTTAATTTTTTTATCGAAATCGGTTCATTCATTTGGTACTGCGATTGTAATTATTGTTTATCTGTATTTGTTGATTTTAAACATAATCCAAAGAATACCATTGACGAACTATGAAGAAATCTCAAAGAAAACTCATTGATAGTTCGGCGGAATTGAAAAGACTCATTAAATACATAGGCAACGTCACCGTTCTAAGAAGTTCTATAAAAGCTGAATAAACAGACACATTTTAACAATGATAATGAGTTAATATGTTTCATAATAAGTTATCCACTTCTCGGTACTGGCTGTAAGCTGAAAACTGCACGCCGCCGCGGGCCGCCGCCGCCGCCGCCGACCGCCGCGCCGTACTACGAATTGCCGAGTGTCACACAATGCCGGCATAGCGACCTGTGACAGGGTTGCTAAACTGCCAGGTTTAAAAAAATGCATGAATAGATTTCAAATTTCAAGTCCAAGAAATAAGAAAGGCAATACGATATTTCTAGGAATTCGTGCGTTATTGCGTGAATGATCAGTGAATAATAATTATCAAAATAAAGTTGTTACAAATATGCTTAATAATGTATTAATTTGAATTGTAATTTAAATCAATAAGTTTAAACGAGAAAAAATTTTTAGTTTTGAAAATAATTTTTTAAAAACCGAACAAATCACTTCTATTTTATGAAAAAAACCTATTCCTATTACCAGCCCTAATCCGTGCACACGACCCGTCACGTAAGGTTTATCGCGTCGTCAGGGCTGTCGCGGGTTGTCGCGGTGTCACGCGCCTGCGCGTGCGCATACTAATTGCGACCATGTAGATTGACAACCCTAGGTCGGGTAACGGGTTTGTTTAGAGATTACGAATAAATACGTCGTCGTCGAGTATAATGAGAATACGCTGGGGTAACGTCGTAACTTTAAGGGACCAATTTCTTGAAAGTAAGGACTTAACAATACAGTTACTATACTATTAAGTACTTAGAACATAGATGTAACCTAAAAACACAGCGCTGAAGATAACTGTAATATGAGCTTCATTAAAGTGTTATTATCTACGTTTTAAAACTTGTTCTTGTTGTCACTCTGATCTTTATACATCGTATAAGCCACGTACAGCAGCAGTTATTAACACTCAATAACAGAACCCAATTTTAAATATACAATAGCCATAAACGATTAATAGCAGAATCGATCTTTTACTTTTCATACAAAACTCACATTTTACTTGTAGCTTTGCGTCAGAGACAATTTAAGTGCTGATCTAATATGATATGAGCTGAATGAACGTTGACCAGAAAGACTCGAGCATGCCAACAAGTGAATTGCGCGTGGGCAGCCATCAGATAAGCCGTATTGGCAGATTATAGTGCGACTTGTCCAATCAGTAATCATTGCATAGTGCACTACGTTTCGAACAGAAAGACACTTTCTTCACAATACAAGCCGATTCCCATCGGTTTACCTTTTGCAAATCCCACTCCGCCGATACACTATACATATCATAACATTTTTGTAGAACGGCTTACCTTCGAAATAGTTTCAACCCTCGCCACTATTCGGTAATTGTCACCCTTGACACTTCTTTTAAAGGGGGATCCTGATGAACAGATGAGTTCACGGGGGATCCTGATGAACAGATGAGTTCACGGGGGATCCTGGTGGACGACTTGCTTTTTATGGAATAAGGGGAGAATGCTTTCCCACATGCCTCCATGCCTGGCAAACAACGGGGTTATGTTGGATTGGAGTCGTCCAGAGTGGAGGCCATTTTATAATAATCCCTACTTCTTACTATGCCCATTCAGCTAGTGGTTACCCTGGACTTGCGGGATCCGAAGCAACCGCTCAACCCGACTTCAAAAAGAAGAAGAAGTAAGTACCAGCATCAAAGATCTATATGGGTGTGTCTTCGTACGATCGCTTTTCCGATCGGTTTCCCCGTTCCTTTTCACTTTCATCTGACGCAATCAATAGCGCATGCAACAGCGCATGCCACCAGTAGGCTAACACCGATAGCAAAATACCTTGCAGATACTTAGAATAATTAAAAAAACTTAACAAATATCAACAACTCTTTTTATCCATATTTTAGATATGTCTGATGTTTTATTTAATAAAAAAGTAGAGGATAGTGTATTCACCATGGATTTAGTACCTACATTACTCCTTTGTAGTAGTACTAACTTCGCCCTCAATTCACTAGGTTATACGAGACGCATGCACACGGTCTTCTACTCTACGTTGTTCGTTACATTTCAGGAAGATACTGAGACGGTGGAAAAACTTGCCTCAAAAACGTACAAAATATGAATGTTAAAAGTTTTAACGTGAGTTCCTGAGACTTAGGAAGTGAATTAAGGGTTAAGTTATAAAATTTCGAATCTCTAAATCCGAAACTTCATAGACTAGAATTAAAATTATGACGACCAATTTAATTTCTTACGTGATTTCCTTTCCATTTTTATCATGTGAAAATCTCACACGTAACAGCTAATAACGTAACTTGCGCTTGTTTACAATATTAATAACCGCAAAAAGGTTCCATCCTCCGTGATCACGTCACTTACGTCACATAAGGAAGCCATGACACCGGATTTCCCAGTCAAGTATAATAATTATGGAAAAATTACGCAATTAACTCGGTGCATTACACGTGAAAGGTTTAGCACACCGGCTGAGCAGTAATTTTCTTAAGGAATTAGAAATTACGAAGCTTGTGAAAAGGCTGACGCCAATTATGATAACGAATGCTGTAAAATAATTGTGTAATAAGCAAAATTATAGGGGAAAATAACTCAATTGAACATAGGTGGATTGTTTAAGAATGGTTATGACTTGACAGTTAATTCAACATTTACAATAACCTGTGGTTGGACCCGTAATTAAGGAAAGCCACTGTAAATTAACAATTAAAAATATGTGAAAATCTATATGCATTGCAAGCAATTACTAAGTGTAATAGGTACAAGGCTTTAAAATAAGTGTGAATAAACTAAATGATATGCTCTTATCTAATTACTATTACGATGGAGCAAGACAGGAATATTTCAGTCGAATCCCGGAGCACAAACCGGAGTGATTTGTCTATGGTCGGGCGCATAATTATTGGCGCGACAGAGATGGATGCGCGCTAATGACGGCCTGTGGCCTGCCGACGGGTACTCCTCAATTGTAATAAGTATAGGATCCAGAGGAACCACCTGGGGCATGGGAAAGAAATATCAAGCCTTACACTAATGTAGATGACATAACATTAATACTAACATTCCTGCGATCACGCGATCGTAAGTTGTTATGGAAGGAAATAAAATAAAAGTAGAATTGAGGCTATTTCAATAGGCTTCACTCATACAGCTACTAATTTTGGATGTGATTGTAGAGAAAAGCAACTCGTTGCAGGCAAAAATCATGTTATTAATGAAGTTACTGAAATAACATTCAATATGTAGGTAGTTAACAATATCGCGTATCTATAAACATCGATAAATTACAAAATAATGATCATGAAGTGAATACACATTGAATGATATTCACTTCATGATCAAATTCCCATTCAATAATGCAGATCACGAAATAAATGTATGCTAGAATCTGAACCCTGACATCTTAACTACCACATAAACCAAGGGTCATAAAACATAAACAAAACACTAAGGAGTGAACAAAAAGTGTCACTTTGCTGTGACTCTGACGTCATCTCTGATAGCGGAATCGCAAATTTATCGCTTGCAACTTATAATTATCTGTAATAAATAATAACTTAATCGAGTTAATAACACCTCATGTATACTTGTCGCATTAATATTTATGTGCGAATACATTATTGTTACATTTAGTTTCCCTACCTGCTGGGACTGGGATGCAAGACTAATAAATTGTTGGACTCGATAACGAACGATATTGTGCGAGCATAGGGTACAGGATTTTAAAATATTTTTTAAAAATAAAATTGTAGGCTCGCCTATCGGTATAGACCTAAAAAAACAAAAGCAACAATAGAATGACTAATGAATCTCGAATCTACTAATTCAACAGCAGATACACAATACAATAAAAACAGAACCGATAAACAAATAAGAGAAACCGCAGATGAATTATGGCAGCGGCTAAGAAAGGCTGGCCACACAGGCCCTAACTCTGCAGCCCGCCTGGTGCCTGGCAGGTTGTAAACCACGCGCCAGCATTAATGTCCCCAGCTAATGAAACTTTTGAATTGTTGCAGCAAACCAGCGACTGCCGAGACAAATATACGCTGTTAGTTTGTGTTGTTAAAGAAATGGGTGAGATGATTCATTCCAACGGCGAATTGAGGCTATTCAATTAGAGAGCTTTTTGTATACAAATGTTTTAATTGCTAGATTCATCATCATTTTCTTTTATGTCTTTCTTAGCAGCTGTAGGAGCGTCATCAACTTCGTTGTTATTGAAACGGTGATAGCTATTAAACAAATTGAGATGTGTATCTTTTGACGTAATAACATAAAACCAAACAATTTACTGAATGGACGTCTTATTAGATGGTGTATCCAGTTTCCCTGACGGAGCAGCTGTCGGAAAATCGTCGGTTTAACGCCTAGACGTCAAATCGCCGTCATCTAAGCCCCGGGGATTCTTGATTTCGCACACCTGTTTTCATGGATCAGAGCCATGTAAGACTAGCCATGGTTCTTTGGCTTTCTAAGATATTTGTGCCGTGAAATAAAACATGGTGTTATGGTGTACAAATCTGTTAAAATTTAACTTAAATAAATCTGAGTGTGAGTAAGAACAATGATCGTTGCTAGATAAAATTGAAAACTATTCGAATAGCGAACCGAATATTTAGGGAATAAATTTATGTTCCAGTCCCAATAAAAGTAAATGCGGCTGATGAAGAGTCGAATTGAATATTATTAGTAATAAACAAATATGTTGAACAGTCGAGACAGCTACTTGCTGCACGCCTCAGTGGATGCATTAAGTTGCAAATATTCCAACAGAAAGCATTTGCGTGGAACACGAAAGGAGATACAGAGCGAAGTATTAGACCGTAGAGAAATATAAAAAGACAGTTTTTGTATGTCGGCTAACTGGATGGAATATTTTTATTAGCTTATCAAGAAAATAACAATGTTATCTTGCAGTCGAATGATTTCATTATCTTATCAAGAGCCATTAGCGCGTAAAGCTAAGACCGGTAGCATTTTTTTAGGTTTCACACCCACTTTGGCTTTGTTTTTAAGCAATAAATTTTGAGTGATGTAAAAAATATTATTTCTTCTTCGCTTAATTTATGTTAATGAGAGAAAGTATTTTCAAAAGTCTTTCAAAATATTCAGAGTGTGAAATGCGCAGAAAGAATAAAATCAAGATGTATCATAAATCTGCGCAGACGCATTTTATATGTATCTAAGTGGTGGCGAATGTTGCAACTATGTAGAGAACACATATATTTTAATGAACATCGTACCCTGAATACGAATGTTCTCATTTCGTCTTAATTTTAGTGTAAAAGCTTGTAAATCCATTACGAGCAAGATAAAGATAGTACTATACCAGAACTAGGTATTCTAAACGAAGAATCAATTTGTTTTATTTTTAAATGCAATTTATTTTTATTGTTATGGAATTTTAATGCTACTTTTAATTGATACCTATTTTGCTACTGAAGCATTTGAGGATTTTCTGTATTCTTCTTATAAATAGATTTTATCATTATTGACGTTTCACCTTCCTGGACATTTTGGTAATTTTAAAATCAGTTTACATTACCAACATACAGATGGCGTTGATTATAGTATGCGTTTGGAAATGTGCGCCGGCGCGTCTTTAATTGCAACCCACTCTCCGGAACATTCGCTCTCATAATTTACTGTTAATAGAACTTCCGCAATATCTAGAATTACTAAACTATATCGGGATCGGCTTTTAATTTCTATTTAGTTGGCTTGGCTTCTAAAGAGGAGTTTACTAAGCAATAAAATCTCTACATCAGCTTAAAATACGTTTAGGAGGAAGGAAATAAAATGAGCTTTGTGGAATCCAAACCTTAGTTTGAAACGTTTAGCGGCTAGGACGGATTATTTTATTTTTCTGCAAAGATATTTCCAGCAGTGTGTCGAGCGGCTGATGTGATGAAAAATTTGAAATGAGATTTTTTTTGATATTGAAATTGAAAAATTCTTTATTCAAATAAGCTCACATAACAAGCATTTTTAAATCGTCAATTCTTTTATCCTACCACCCATTATGACGTCTTTTAGTACTTAGATGTCTTTTTAGAGCAGTTCAATAAATATTTGATTTGATTTGACTTGATAACCTAGAGACCCATTAGTTTAGACCCAACTTAATAATATCTATCGGTTAATTTTGAAGTAAATTATAAAAGCATATTTTCAAGTGTAAATGATATAGGTTCGCCAACATCGTATTAGACGGCAGCACTTATCATAGCTCGCTCAGGGTGTTATTTCGTAGCTTATCGCTCATCGCAGCGTGGCCGAGCGCAGCACAATTAAGCGAGCGATACCGGCCAATCAGCAGCGGTTTTATCGCTCATCTATATTGTAGCTACAGTTATCTTGTGTGGAGGAAGTACAGGATAGTTAGTTGTGTTTGACTTCATATTTTCAAGCCTTGTTTGGAAAAGTTCGTTACGATTTTTTTTTATCTAAGAGAACACTAAATTCTATGATTTTTGTTAAGCTTATAGGGTATTAGAAGGATTGTAAAGCTTCTGCTAAATTTTAATCTGATTGAAGTCCTGACCTCATTCCAAATTCCATCTTCATGTGGACTTTTGTCACTGAATTGCCAAGTATGATGAGTCATGTAAATAAATATTCTTGATTACAAAATTATCGTTTTTTCCCAACTGGGGTTTTGAATATCACAAGAGTATTGATCCTCGCTAAGATTTGATAAGCGAACGTATCAATGCACTAAAAAACGACAGGTTACCAGCTCATCCAATCTGTTGATAACACACCGACATTTGACTAATGGCAAAGGATAAAATAATGTCACGCTTAATTTACATGTTTTAACATTTTTTTTTGTTATTCGGTTAATGTATGACATTGGCAATTTACATAATCACAATATGTTTAACATTAACAGCACATCAATCTGTGGTTAGCAAACGAAAACAATATGCCATTTAAAAACAATGATTTTCGCTTACGAATACTCAATGCAGATCTGAGTCGTTTTGAAAAATTATTTTACATACAATATACATAAGAGTACAAGTACAATACTTTAAAGTCGGTACCGTAAAGCTTTTGGTACGGTAATGGTGAGCATCCGGTTCTGTTATTTATCATAAAATCATAGCAATAACTAATTTGCGTTTATTTAAACTGTTAAATACCGAGCACACTGAAATATCTACTATATGTATCTAATGATCCAAACAATTTGCTAAGTGTTGCTTTAGTATAAAGGCTCGCATAGCATAGCAGTTTTTGGATGGCAGTAACGTATTTACACAGTAAGTAAACTTTTAATTTCGATCCTAGGATTTATTTCATAGTTTCAAAATACTCCTATGAACTAGTGTCACCAATATTTTCATTTATTGTCGTCTCCAGGTTGTATATTTTGAAAAAACGAATATACCTATATAGGTACTGTGGTATTTATGAAGACTGCTACCTCCATTTATGTCTGTGATCGATTCTCAATTGAATTGAAACCCCATCAAAATAAAAAAACTAAATATTTTTTGTACTTACCTACATATTTAAACAAATACCCCACTCAACATGTAAATAAGTACCCGTTTGCTGACAACAAGTATGACACAAATCCACACAATTGAACAATGAAAAAGCTGCAAAATTTGCAAATCACAAAACCGCGATCTGACTACCTTAAACCACCAAGTGGGTTCGGATGTTTGTTATGTTGAGTGAGTTAACAAACAACGGAAAAGAATATGTTTAATAATAAGGCTTAAAGTATGAAATTGCCGATTTTTTCTCACACACAGAGACTCTTATATCTTAATACTAAATAATATACTAGAAAATTTTCTGGTTCGATTCCCATCCGAGAACTTGATCTGGTGCTTTTCCTATTTTTTCTAGTATATTATTTAGTATTATATAAAAATAGCATTGTGAATGCTTAAATCTCAAAATTTCAAATACTCTTATATCTTCTATGATGTCAAAGATGCTTCGGTTGTTTATTTAGAATTAGGATCATGACGGCCAACTACCTGTCAGCAATCAAAATATTTCTGCTTTTCTTTTCTTAACTTTAAAAAGGTACCTTATTATTAGTAACACTTTATTTGAAGATAACTACAATGATTAATTTAACAATGTGCAATAGAAGTGACCAACTTCAGAGCGCTTGCGGTACAAAACGACGTATTTTAATCTGTAAAATTTACACTTTGCCATACATCCTCGAGTGACGTTGCAGCGGATCATTGTCTATTGTCAATTTAATCGCATTGTCCCTATCCTCACAAGTTGTAGCATAGGTCAGTGCTCACATATATTCTCTAGAACACTTTCTTAGCTGACAGATCCGAGTAGGTATTCGGGTCGTCGGAATAACTTTCAAAAACAATAAATTTTACGACAAACTGCAATTACGCCCACGCCACCTGCGCCTGCGCCGCCGATAGGCACACTCGGCGCATCCCACTCAGCCGATGAAAAATGGCGTAACACGGTGGGGTTATGTTGCTCAAATCGATCATGCGCTGTGTGTGCTATCATACTTTAATCAATCTAGTAAGTAATCTAGATGCATAGTAATAATAAGACTAAAAAATATTAATAAACAATCAATCATAGATGCTACACCTCGGTAACTTAGAAAATATACGGCTTCTCAAAATAAAGTAGGTAAGTAAAGACGTCGTAAGTAGGTAAGTAATGTCCCACCACACGAAAGGCAATTTGCTTAACCTCTTTGCTAAGTTTTTCCTTGTTAAAGTCTGAATTCACTGAAATAAAAACTCTTGGCAATAGAGAGCAACGCGTATTTCATTTTAAACTGGACATCAAAAACAATAGGAAACATTATCTGCTTGTGTTTCGTTTATAGCACTAGAAAGCGCAAAGTGGAAATAGCTATCATATTTTCGTTTGTTGATCACATTTTTATGAGTTTATTAACGACCACAAGCGATTCCGTCTCGCATTCAACACGTCATGTGTTGTATATTACTAGGTACTCGTAATTGTTCCAGTCTACTGAAGTTGCGAGCTGTGAATCGAATAAATCAATCTGCAAGTGTGACGGCTAGAAAATCGATCCACTCGCTATCGAGTTAGCAGCATTCCGATTCCGAGCTGTTTTTGTTTCGAACATTTGCGTTGCTGCTTTAGCATTCGATACTATTTGATCAAAAGCGGAAATCGCGTTCGATTGTCGTTTCGCGTGATATTTAAACAAGTGATAGATCGATTGTACTGTCTATATTGACAGGTACCCTTGCCAAACAAAATTTACTCTTACGCGGAAGAGATAAGCATGGTTGCTGTAGTTGCTCGTTAGGGAGACTAGTGTTGTTTTGCCCGTGGTACCTGTCTACCGCAATTTCATACAGGATATTGTTTTCTTCCATTTAACTATGGGTGACATCGTGGAATGCATAAATGAATACAAGAAGTAGCTGCTCTATAAAACGCAATGCACCCGAGAAATTGCGGAAATGTATGTGTTGCAGGAAAACGATCAGACAGAAATATAGCAATAATTTTTATTAAAGACTAGTGGAAACTTTGACTAGTAGAAATATAGCAATAAATATTAAAGACTTGTGGTCTTCTTGAAGACCTGTGAACTTCGTTATTCGTATCGCTTACAATTTATATAATTATCAATGTTACCTTGAGAATTTCATATTATTAAAAATCAGTGCCATCTATTTAATTAGTTAATAACAAAGCATCTTAATACTAAAACGATAGCAACACACGTATGCTTTATTTCAGAAAAACGTCTATTTGACTTAAGACAAACCTCTTTATCAAAAATTGCAGCTGTCAAAAGCTGTCATAATCCAAAATGGCGATTCCCATACAAAATTGCCAAAGTTTAATTTTCGATTATTTAGCTGTTCTTTTGGGTTTAGCTTATTTTTTGTTGATAAAACCACCCCAGTACTATAGCGAACAAAACAAGAAAAAACAATTATTCTAATCTGTCCAAGCCGTTTTTGAATTTTAGCCAGACTAACGAACAGGAATTCATTTTTATACACATAAAAGAAGAAGAAGATAATTTTCTTAAAACATCTCATCTCCTAAATAATTTTATGGTTTGTATCTAATCATAAAATGCGTTATATAAGAATGCATTCCAATCAAGTTTTGGACGAATGCAAATCCTTAACAGATTGACGAATTTTCTAATTTATGGGAGAGAATAACAAGCTTGGAGATTTCAAAGTTGTTCGCAACAAACCATAACTTTCGTGATAATAATTGCCGTGTTTATAAAATTGTACTTTCTTCCTAAAACCCTTATTTTAATTTTATACAGTTAAATCACAATAAGCTAGCTGCTAGTGTATAATTTATTGGCATTATTACTAAATTAATGCGAAAATCACAGAATTTCTCAGATATGTGACTGTCATTTCCACAGCCTGTGTAACTAAACACTCCTCAGATACTCGCATGTACTAGGTAGATTATTAAAATGTCTGTGGTTGCTAATGGGCCATCCACATGCACGGGAGAGGCGCGAACTCTTCAGTCCTGAGGAAGCCGCGCCTCTCCTTACACTCGTAAAAATTTGGACGGAAGGCCGCGGGAGGCCGCGTCTCTCCGTGCAATCCTGCAGGCCGGGCCTGTGCTTGTGGAGGGCCCATAATGCCCATAATGTGTAGCACTTCGATTAACTGAAACACCATCTTTGTCATGAAGCCTTTAGGAGAAAATATATCGTCCTTTATAACTCGGATTATGATAGCGTTGAAATGATAGCATGAAGACGATACGACAATAACCGGCGGCAGTCAAGTATCAAAATTAACCAGTCTCCGGGGTTTATTGCCGACATCAAAGAGTAACTGTCGACAGTTTTGAAGTATCGTATCGCACGCAGGGTTGGCAAACGTAAATAATAAAAAATGTTCATGACAGTAATATTAATAAGCAAATGTAAACGAGGAACGTAGTATTATTTATTGAGCTAAGAGCACTTTGTAGAATAAAAGTTGAGCTTATGTGGGATTGATTTCATAATGTGGCATATTTTGTATCGTACTCTGGCGTGTAAACTAAAAAAGCCGCAAATATAAAGACAATCGCATTAGTCGCATTGAAGATCCACAAGCTATTTAGACTAGGGGTATATTTTTCTGTAAGCGTAAATTTAGCCTCTTTGTAACGAAAACAAAAGTCTGACATTTTCCAAGTCCTGTAGAATCCTGGCAGGGACCCAAAAAGCCTGACATGTCAGAACAAAACCTGACGTAACCCTAGCAACGAATCACATTACGTAACAAGGCCGTTATTATAACGTTACTTAAATTAACCACCAACACATCTCTTTAAATACCTGTTAATAGGTAATTGTTTAGGGTTATCGTCAGTAACGGAGACATAATCTGGGGTTCAGTTAATTCCAAACAGTGAAAGGTATTATGCACGGATTTGAATATTTTGGTTAAATTTGGTAATTAAAAATTGAGAAAAACCAGAACTAATAAAAATTTTAAAATAACATCAACAACTGAAAATCTTTCGGTTGATCAAACTTTGAATAAAGATAAAATGTTCAAATGTGCGATATAAAAAACAACTTTGGCTTAGGTTTGTTAATAAAGCTGGTAAACAGAGTTTTCAAAGCATCACTTCACTTTTGGAAGATTATAATATATAAATATAGGAAATTACTACTTTATTTATTCGTAGACATTTCAAACTGTATATCTTTCAAAAAACAAAAGGCTGATGTACCTACCTAAGACCACTTTATGACGATGACAAAAGCCCTGGACTTCACTGTTTAGCTTAGCTATTCAGGTCATGATTAATTGCCTAATGTTAGACCAACTATTGTTAGGACATGAGTGCAATCATCAACAGTTATTTTAATTTCCTGCGTTCACTTACTCGCTACGGCAAATAAACCGTTATTCTATCATAGTGGACGTACCTGAAAACAAAACAAATAAACAATTAGCAATTTGTCACAGTTCGCGCGCACCATATTTGGGTCACAGTGACCACAAAAATGGTTGTCGAATTACGTCAGACTAACCACGACAATAACAGGTTGAACAACAAAAAGTTTGTGTTGGAAAGTCAACCATTGGACAAACAAAACGAAAATTATGTGGGCAAACTGTTGGTAAATAAATTAACAAGATGGTTGGCAAAAAATATTTAGGTAATGCTTGTCAAGGGCGAAAGTACTTATCACTTTTTTGTTTGGATTTTCTCAATCTGTAAAGCTTGTTGTCTTTTTACGAGAACCGTGAAGTATACTTTAAAGAAGTAGTACCTTTATGTGTAAATAAACACTCATAACAAACCCATAGAAATATTATCCATTATACCTATATTTATTATCATAAAAACATAATTTAAATCAATATAACATAATACATAAGTAGCTCGAAAGAGTAAAAAAATCATATAATATCTTAGAGCGTTGAGTTAATCGACCCACATAAAATCCATGTTCAAAAGAATCGGTGTGGTAATTCTAAATTAAACATTTGAATAAGCTCGCCAATTTAATCCAGACACAGAAAAACGGAACCGCTAAGCGCAGGCCCGCAATGCCATCAAAACAGCATTTTGTCCGAAAATGACAGGTGGAGTCGGTTGTAGTACAGATAAAAAAGCTTGAGACTGCAAGTCCCGTTTGTTCTAACAGAACTTGTCCGAAACTCATTCACAAAAAGGTGCGTCTAAATTTCGGCGCACGCGCACCGAGTTATGGTGGCCACAGAACGTCCGCGTCACGTATTTAATAATAAACATTCTTTTTTCTTTTTGACCGGCAACAATTCTATACTTCAATTAGTCGTCCCGGTCGATTTGAATGAACTAGTTTTCCATTCCTATTTTATGGCGCTACGAGTATTTTCAACAACTTGGACGCACGACTACAAATTTATTACGGGAATTAATGGACACACTAACACACCCTTTCAATGTACTGGAAAATAATTGGGAATCTCTCTATTTCGTTTTATTTTTGATTACCTTAGTTCATTCTCAAAGTTTAGACATTGCTTTACATAAAGCGTGGCTTAATGAACCGATAGCTACAGAAGGAAACCCGATAAATACGTAAATCTCCAAAAAGAATAAGTAAGCTATTGGTGCGGTGCATCAATGAAATCAATTCAAACGTAAATCATAAGCAATATTTACTGTTGATGCAGGCGAAGACAAGAGTAGCTAAAGCTTCAAACAAAAAGTAAGCACGGTTAAGACGTCAGTCAGGCAGTTCGACCATAAGCAATCACGGATCGTCGGCAAAAAGCATATTTAATTGCTAAGTAGCTTGTGCCACATTCTCTGCCAATTCGTCTGCAGACATGAATATATCTGATTAAAGAGACCGGTCAGAAACCAGTAATATGTCAGTGTGTATGCTTTAAATCATACCGTCTTCGAGATGGTTATCAAAAAGTCGACAACTATGTTTCGGAACGGTCGCTTGAAGAAGGGTTGCTAACAAATCCCGCCCGTTTTGGAAATATCATCGCTATCGGTGTAGCTATCGATCAACAGCTATCAGATACATTATCTTTAAAAGATAACAATGAACATATTTTAATAGAAGACTTATCATGTTTTGCTTTTTGAAACAAAATTGACGTGTGTGATTTATGCGACGTTGTTTTTTCTATAACATAGTTTTAAACAAACTGATACAAGATTGACTAATTCTGAGGCCTCCCATAAAATTTCACACCGTGTGAGTGTCCTACCTCAATACAAACTACAAATAGCACTTGATTTATGACAGAACACTACACCGTTCAAGACACCGTTTATTCCTAATCGCTGTTTCCTTAAAACCCATCAATTCCATCCAATTAATCATGCGAATGGCTTTGATCGTAAAAAAACTTGTTTACAATTCATCAAATATCGAAAGCTATGCTGAATACACACTGGCCTATATTCGGCATCATTTGAGGCCACGCAATCAAGTTTTTAATATACAATAATAGACGGAGGCCAGACTTTAACGCCCAATCACAAAAGCTTTATGCCTTTGCTTAAAATTGGACACGCTGGTGATTTGAGTTCAAGAAAATAAACTCACTGATTTTGAAACGGTATATCTGAAAAAATATATAAGTTTTAGGAATATATTACATTGTTTAGCACAGATTTTTAGAAAATTATGTGATCTAATTTTCACAATAGCTTTAATTGTTAACTCCTTAAATCAGGGACAATGGAGTGGAGGCAGTAAGTCTGTCTTTGTCTTCTTGACGTCAAGAGTCAATTATTTGCAATTAAATTAATAAGCAAGAAAATTAATGTTTTAACTTGCGATTTAAATCAATAAAATTAATAGACTACCTAACGATTTTTTTTATAATGACGATGACTAATCTAAGGCATAAACTAAGCTTTAATTTAGAAACCTATATTTCTCTAAGGAAAAAACTAAGATTAATATTTATACTGATGGGTAAGTAGCGTTGTTTGATCAGTGACGCTCTCGTCACGTGACTCAGCCACCTGCGCAGGCGCACGTGTTTCCCGCCATTCAACGCGAATGTTGCACATTCATACCGTCCGATTTAACAGTAATGAAAACAATGACTTATTATACCAGTATTGATATCCTCTATTATGTATAAGTACCAGATAATGAAACCGGGTTTTTTATTGGAAATAAGTACCGTATGTCAAATGTCTGTAGCGTTTGAGCTATCATAGCCAATCTTAACAAAAAAATCTAATGTATGAAACTACGAACTTGTTTTGCAGCAAAAGAGTTCGTAGTTAGTTCCTACTAGTTTCTAAGATTATATTTTAAAAAATAAAGTGTATTTATCTAATAAGTTAATGTAAATTATTCTAGAGAATTAAATGTCTCAAACTTCAAACCCCCAAACCTCAATCATACCTCACGTAGATCCTATTTTTCTCTCCGATAATAGTTTTGGCAACCCTGTTCCACTTGAGCTGTAAGCTTCGCTACGTTGCTAAGGATGTGTCTGATTTACAACAATAAATAAAGCAATGCTATTTTGAAAATGCGTCAGGCTATTTTGAAAATAAAGCAATCCTATTGGCGTAAATCAGTATTAGCGTAGCTTAAAGCTTAGCTCAAGTTTTTAAAGAAGTTGTTAGTAGCTAAAGCTCATTCGTGCTGAAATTGCTGAAGCAATTATTAAAGTCGGCTCTACATTTTGATCCGAGCCTCAGCAAATCTATCGTACATTGCCGGTTTTGTAAC
This sequence comes from Catoptria pinella, assembly GCA_963556745.1. Lineage (NCBI taxonomy): Eukaryota > Metazoa > Arthropoda > Insecta > Lepidoptera > Crambidae > Catoptria > Catoptria pinella. The sequence continues at coordinate 1,938,179 of OY750762.1, forward strand.
TGTGTTTAAAAGGTTTTTCAAGAGTTTTCGAACGATGGGCTTGCCGGGGCTCGGGCCAACATGTGGAGCCAACATAAAGGACAAATTGCTTTTCATTTATCTTGAGTATTTACCGTAAGGACGTAACGAATAAAGGTAATGAAGTTGTATGCCTTGAATATTTAATAATTTTGAGGTTGATCACGTTTTATGTTATTTATAAAAGAGTAAAATGAGCATATGTGCACGATTTTTATTTGTGTTTCCCAAACTGAAATCTGGGGTTGTAATTCTGTCATTTTTGTTCTTCTCATAACATAAGTCAATTGACACTTTGCAATAAAAATTATACATATAAAATATGCATGACGATGATAAAACGCGCAAAGCTACCTTAATTATGAGGGTGTCGCATTTCGATATTTGCGGAATCGGCGAGTGAGGACAGCCAGGCCAGCTCCCCTTACAAGTATCGATACAAGGGTAACATGATACAGCCGATCGATACTGAGCTGAGACACGGAAGTATTTTTTTTTGAGGATATCATGTCAGTTGGTTGACTCACTGTTTGATTACCGATGATACCTTTTTTGGTCAATATTTTACGGTGTCAAACAAAAACAGCCGTTACAGTTCCAAGTTACAAGGATTGTGTATTTTTTTATTGCCACTCAAGAGCACAGATTATACAGGAAGAATAAATTAGTTTTTTTTTTCAAGACCTTCGCTTCACACTTGGCAATTTAAAATTATAAGTCATATCAATTTCCATAGACAAAATAATAGTAAATTAAAAGTAAAAAATTGCTTTATAAACTTAGTAATTAAGCGCTTTTGAATCGTCTATATTTTTCAACCACCCGTTCCAGACTTCTTTAACTGACAAGAAGAACAGGCGCAAGAAACTTATCAGCTTTAACAGAAATAAGTAACGATATTTACAAACTTAAATATATCGTTACCAAATACTAGTATAGTCTTGCTAAAGACTAGTGTATTGAACAAATAAATCAACAAAATGGCAAATTTGAAATAACCGAGCAGTGCCGTGCGGTGTCATGTTTTTTACGTCCACTATCGGAAACCTGTCGCGGCGTTGAAAAGTAAATTGACCCACATTGTGGCAAGCACAAATAGAGGAATTTTACGCAGCATCGGTTTAGTCAAAACTGGTAAAACCGTTAACACTATTGTGTACGGAAAACTCGGCGCTGATTCTGCTGTTGTTGGTATCGATTCTTGTTTTGATGGTACGATTGACATAGATGTGGTGACTATTGATACCAATTTGTACCCGCTGAGGTGGAAAATGTACTGTTTAAAAAGTAATTAAGGGATGCCTTGATTTTTTTTTAAATTCAGTTTTTTATATCGGTGTAAGGAGGTGATTTGTTATAAACTCCAACTTTTTTATTAAACACAGTTAAAATTTACATTGCACAACACAACTTTCAATTTTTTTTTTTTTTGCTAAAGTTTACTCACATTATTTTTCTATAGCAACGGCATTTCAGTCATTCAGCCGCAAGTAATCAAAAAAACGTCGTTTCACGTTTCAGCTTTTTGTGTGCACATAAAAGTTTTACTCAGATTGATCTACCGTGTACTGTTAAATGTCGTAGGGTTAAGATGAGACACCGTTAAAAGATAAAGTTTTACGAGTGAGTGTCTGATGCGGTGTCCATGCTACATTTTTTTTATGTAGCATTGTGGTTTAGGATGCGAAAATAGTTGACTTTTAAGGGACCAAAAGTCATACATACTTGCATTAATAATGACATTCTAAAGTGTTTTTGATAGCGTATTATAAATAATTGCTTTTGGACGATTCCACACAGCGCCATCTAGCCCCAAACTAACTAAAGCTTGTAATATGGGTGCTAGACAACTGATATTACTACTTATATACTTTTTAAATATATACCAATTATGCATAGTAACACCCAGACTCTTCACAGAAATTAAAATTCATCATTTCAATTTCTGCCCGGCCGAGAATCGAATCCGGAACCTCTTGCGTAGACCGGCATGTTGACCACTGCACCACTCAAGACGTTGGGACCACTCGACTCAATTAGGACCACTTGGTAGGTGCACACTGCACACGTCATTATGGATGAAGTTAATGGGGTGTATCACGCAAAGCTAATCTCAGATGGCGCCAGCGGAGACCCGACCTCTATCAATGGTTTTGATTGGTTAAAATACGTCAGAAATTATATTTGACATTCGAAACAACCAATCAAACGATTTTAGTACAGTCGCTTGTGGCCGCATTCGTTCCTCAGTACTCCTTATTATATCACGTACCGATCTTGGCATGTCTTCGACATATTGATAAAATTAACATAAGCTTATTCATTAATGTATAAAGAGCATAAAGATAAAGACTGATTTAAAATCCTTACACGTTTCAATTTGTTTACCTATGTTATTCGCAGTAGGGTAACATAATGGGTATTTGTATTTTCATACGGGAAGCTGTTTTGATATGGATCAGAATCTTAAAAAAACAGCCGGAATAAAAGTCGAAGACCTCATCTGTCAGCTTAATATAGGGAAGCTTTTAAATAATAGTTGATTAATCCCGATGCCTAGTGCCAACGATTTATGAATATTTATTGTTTCGCGTAGCCTTCGTTACGGATTTTGCACCATAAAAGAATTCATAACAAATTTGAATAATGCATACATAATATTTACAAGACATAATTAATCCAAAACATGGGAGGTCCATTAATCCAGCGAAATGGCTGAATATGCAATGCAATAAGTAAAAATGTCATTGTAGATTTGGATTATTCAAATGTGTCAAAGGCATTGGATCATTCTTCTGACACTTCCGATCCATGGCGGGCATGGTAAATGCTGTACAGCAAGCAAAATGTGTGTCTACAGAAAATTATAAATTGGAAAAGCTCTGATTACCCCAATTAGCATTTTTTTATTAATTTAACCAACCAACTGTTTCTCACTAGTAGTGATCATTAGGTTAATTACGTAATTAAGTCGAAGGAAAGCTAGTAATTAATGTGGTTTCTCTCATTTGAATATCATAGACGTAAGGTAAAGTAGTCAATAAATAAATAAATAAATATAGTTAGCTAGAGCAGATTCTTGTTTAAATATTGTGTCAATGAAACATTTTATTATTAGTATTACGTTTAAAAAAAATACGTAGCAGCCACAGACATTGCTCTACACTGTATTCTCCCTTAAATGGGAAGGCAAGGGAATTATAATTTAAAGTTTTTTTACTTTTTTATTTTTTTGTATTTTGTGTTTTTGACTGTTTTTCTTTGAGTAAAAATCAATGTTTTCAGGCCTAGCCTGCCGCTTATACTGAGCTGAGTACCTTTTTGACATCACGCGACGATGCACAATGTTTGTAAATGTCCTTGTTTGTGTTTAGTTCTTTTTACTTTTTTTGTAATGCTGTGTGTCGTTGTGTGATTTTCAAAATAAATTTACTTTCTTTTCTTTCTTTTTAAAACTCTCCATTACTCATCTAGCTTTCGTTAAAATAGTTCGTACGGATGTTATCAAAACCATGTTTTGTCGTTAGATTTTATTTTACTTGTTAAGTTTATAAGGAGGTAAAATCACCATATACATGCAAATGACTTACCCCGGTATGCTTACTTGTTTCCTCCACTCGACTTAACCTTGACTTAACCTCAACAACATGACAGTGTTAGAGGGGACTCCTGAGAATAACAACAACAGAGATGGATATGCATAGTTGTCAAAAATTCCCTCGACAGGATTTTCCTCAGTCGAGTCGAGTGTGAGCGGAGTAAATAAGAGTCAAACTCAAGGTACGTTTCGTCGAACCTTATAGAGGCTTCCTCAGCTTCTATTATATTTATAATTATCATATTATAAATGAGTATACAACTTAGTTATGCCTTTGAATTACTTATGTAATATTTTTAAGGTAAAATTCGTGCTTTTAAATACCTAGTGCGACTCGCCCTGGGTGTCATGTCTCACCTCAGCCGGTGCCCTCTTTTTAGCCCAAGTTAATAACTGAGCATGCCATTATCAAGGATGCTTCGGAGAATTCCTTAAGAAGACCTTGACGACCTCCGTGGTCGAATGGCTTTGTATACCGGTTTCCAAGGTGTCGCGATTCCTGAGGTCCCGGGTTCGATCCCCGGTTGGGTCAATTTAGAAAACGAACTTTTCTATATTGGCTCAGGTCTGGGTGTTTGTGATACCACCATTGTCTCTGATTTCCATAACACAAGTGCTTTAGCTACTTACTTTGGAATCGGAGCAATGTATGTATGTTGTCAAATATTTATATTTATTTATTTAAGACCTCAAGCAAAGGTTGAGTCGAGGAGCTTTTGAGGAAACAACTAAGAATACCGGGGGTAGGCTTAAGACTCACCTTGAAGGAATTATCGGGCAGTAGGAGGCATATATGCCGTGTGAATGCTTTACCAGATATAACTGCATATCACTGATGTAAATATTAGTAGTAAATATACTTTGGTTAAAATCTTATTCCTTTTAATGAAAAGCCTCAAAGAAATCAGTTATCGTAAGTCGTTCTTAAGAACAGAGACTTATCAATTCTCACAAGCGCTAGGATCTATTTCACGAATTGAAACAATGTTATTCACCTGCGCATGATCGTTAATCAAGCTAGCATTCTAAGCAATGATAGAAGTCGATCAATAGATAGCTTTAACTTAACCACCACTGAGTTTAGCAATAACGTACAGTAAAATTAGATCCAGAAGGTGATCCACCACAAAAGGTATCATAAAAATAAGATTAAGAGCTCAAATACTGCTCAGCCGTTGTCGAAATCTTACGCCATCGATTCACATATCTACGGCGGGCGACCTTGTACTAATCAATCAGTCAATTAACTAGTTGTAAGCTTTGACATGTCATGTTAGTGGTTTTCTATATAACGCCAGTAGGCATCACAAATGTAAATATACTATTTCCATTTTACACTCTAAAACCGCTCTCTAAGTGGAAAAGAATGTGTGAAAGAAGTTTTTATACTTGTCCCGTTTTGGCTGGACTTATTTTTGTGTGTTTTTATTTTTAGATCTAGAACAATCAAGAGATTAAGTGTCCGAAACAATCCAACATAGTGATTACACTTAACAAACATTATGGGCTATTTACATGGTCGATTTTAGTCACCTGTGACGGTCGATTTTAGTCACCTAGCAAGTCGCTTGTGAAATTGAATCGCATGTGACACATTGGGTGATGGCGTCGCTGGATCGGATAAGTTTGTTCAGTCATCTGCGGGGCCTAAGACGAATTGCCATTTACACATTCAATTTTCGCTGTGCGGCAAAAGTCGTGCGACTTTAGTCAATCGTGTAAATACCACATTATATACCTACGTCTCATCTAAATTTACTAAATATGGTGAAGTTTTATCTGAAAAGGTACTGCTGCTATTACACTTGACTGTAACCGTCCAATTTCGCAACCGATCGAAATGTGGCCGGTCTAGTTTTGGATCTGTTTGATCGAACGCGAGCACCAAGGTCCCAGATGACAATCGCAAGCGTTTCCCTGTTCAGCCTCCTCGTAAATATCACGCTGATCTTTGGGCCCTTCAGTTTTATTTGACAAATGCCAGATACGAACTGTCTGAAGATAATCTATGTGGTAATAAACGACTTGATACCATTCTATTGTTAGTTATTGGTGGTTCCCATCACTGCAAGTTGTTGCTATGTTTCAATAACACAATGATTTTTAAGTGTAAGATTACAAAAGTTTGCGTGAACTCTATTATCAGTGTAAACTTCTATGTTATCCAGCACAAATAAAATGAAGGTGTTTGAAAAGGCTTTATACTGTCGTCTAAAACAATCTATAGCAATGAATAAGTTAATGCCAACATATTCTTCAACGCTCACTCACAAAAACAATTGAAGGCTTCCCAAAAACAATCAAAGGCTTCAGAAAGCCGAGGCGAGTGGAGGCTGTGGAGTGTTTTTCTTCTAAAATCCCCATAAACGGAAGATGACAATCTGTCGGCAGTTTTAGAAACAGAACGTACACTTATGGGCATCTATTAAGTTAATACGCACAAAAACATGAGTAACCTCCACGCAGAATTCTGTCCACGCGTTGAGAAAATGATCTTATTATTCAGCTTATATGGTCGCCCTACTGTTGTAAAGAGTGCCTTTTTCGTACATAACTTTTAGGCTTTTTGAGGTCGCCATACTTATCAACTTATATTATTTTATACTCTTAGGCTCGGTTGCATCATCTTAATTTAACTATAACAGTACAAGACACAAACCTATCTGAGCCGGTGGCCAAAACTGGAACTAAGTGTTATTACATATTGTTACCCAGGTTACGCCATAGACGACAGCGACGCTGTCACCGGGTCAGATAAGTTTGTGTCTGTTAAAGTTAAGGTTCAATCAAGATGGTGCAACTCAGGCTTAGAAAAGGAAACCTAAATGCTTCTGTTGTAATCAAGCTTTTGCACAATTATTTGAAATTGTGAAACAAAAGAAAATCTTATGTCACTTTTGTGTAAAAAATATGTTATGCTGAAAGTAGGGGAAGACAGACTATTCTCTTCGCAGTTCTTTTAGATAACTTGGATATTATGGTTTTTAACATTGGCAATAGCATATTGCATAAAAATATTTTCCTGTACTTCACCACCAGTTTGTAGGATCTTGGTAGATAAACCGCACGTTTTGTTCAAAAGTTTGTTTTAGCACTTACAATCCTGTTTGTTTGCAGTTGTTTGCACACATGTCTTTGGTTGTCCAAGACACGAATAGAAGCGGCTATAGTCGAGTACGAAAAAAATCATTAAGACGCCGACGAACAGTGAGCTTCCCATACAAACGTAATACCAAAATTATTTGCAATTTGAGCATAACTTACTCTTCTTGTGATGTTATTCGGATTAAGACAGTATTTGTCTAGGTTTCTATTAAATAAAAATCCAAAATAAAAATAAATGCGATTTACTGTTTTGTATGAAAAATAATAATTGGCATATATTTTGTATGGGAAGCTCACTGTTCGCTAGCGTCTTAATTTTCGCTTCTGAATTCAGAAGTACTTGAAAGAAAACTGTGAGCAGATTTAAAATCGTTTTTTACATACTTTTTTTGGGATTGACTTAAAACAATGTAAACTAGAAGAGGCGGAGGTGTGTCATGCATGCTTGAAGTAAAAAGTGATTTCTTGATCTCTATCTATCCATTATGAAGATGTCTGTGTAATGTTGTGAATGTTGTTGTTCAGTTGTAGTTTCTCAGAACATTGTGAAGTCAAACAAGGCGAGCAAATTGAGATAGTCCTTTATTAAGTCTGCTAAAAGCTTCTGTCTTCCACTGGTGGTGTTCGCTTATTTGTAAACTGGCCCGTCTATTTATACTACCGCGAATCCGATGGTCAGCCATTGTTGAAAGGCTGCGCTTGCGTTTATTTAGAAACATATCGACTTTTGTTCGATGTTTGTTGACTTTGGCGAAAGTCAAATATGCTGCGCTGGCCCTTTTTCAACGCACGGTTGTATTAGCAACGATGCAATGAAAAAAGAGATTTACACAAACTTTGTTATGTAAATTGTGCATACCTGTACTTACATGTAGTGTTGTGAAAAGTGGGTTTGAGTATACTGTGGACATTGTTAGAGAAACTATTACCTACTCATAAAACTATAGTACTTATTTGGAAGAAAGTTTTATTCAAATTATTACAAACAGATTTAACAACATATTTTGTTTATTACTTACTTAAAAATAAACAACTAAGTTCTTTAGGAAAATTACTTACCGTGGTCGTCGAAAAAATCCCTACCTAACAATCATTTTTCATAAGCCTATTTTATTTAAGAAAATGTTCGCACTGGGCAAATTTAGTGATATTATGTTGTCCTGTGAGTCCATAGTCAAAACAGGCAAATCCGCTGGCTGATCTTCAAATTTATCGAAAAATGAAAACATGGTGAACTATGGTGTCAGGTGAACTGCCCACCGACCGCCCAACGCCCAAAAGGCTGCGCGAGCGCCTCTCAATTAAACACAATGATGCGTCTTAAACGATACATTTAGCGGGTTCTTACAATGTTATCGCGACCAGAGTGAATGGTCCCGCAAAAATAAAGACGTGTTTTAGCTTCCCACTCGCGGGTTGTTTATTTTTAACCGACTTCAAAAAAGGAGGAGGAGGTTATCAAGTCAACGGCTTTTTTTAAATGTATGTTTTGGTAAATAAACTGCTTGTGAAAGTACAGTTATTAAGCTTTCCATAAAAAAATACATTATTTATTTATATTCTAATACAAAAAACGACATCCTCCAATGCCACAGATTACTAAATAGTTATTTCAATGCGTATAAGCAGCGCAGAAATGTCTCATTTCATTACTGAATCAGTAAGCAAAATGGAATAATTAGGTTCCAAAGAACCGGTAATGAGTTAGGACCATAGACTTATTTATAGTATAATAAGTTTATGGTTAGGACACTTCAGAGTGGTGGATCCGGGATTTCAGACGTTTAGTACTATTATATATTCTGTGATAGCGTTTTGTTTATCTATATGAACGGAAGCCTCGCTGCACTACACAAAGATTAATAAAAATATATTTTTAAAAAAGGTAATTGTTTTGTTTACACACTAACTATTTCCCACCAAAAACTCTTTACTACATTCGCTGACAAGCTATTCATTAAAAATAACAAGATGGCGCGGACCACTAACCGAACCATAAATTAATAAACATAATATTTTATTGCAGTGAATACAGGCCAATGACAGGATACAATTTCGGAGTCAATTTCAAGAGCTGACCTTCTCCAGTTAAGTATGTGTAAACTTATGTTTAAAAGTGATAATTTGTGTAAACTACGGGTTAATGAACGAACGAACTGTTAATTATTGTTGTTGTACTTATATGGTTTAATTGAATCAACACTTAGCTACACAGCTTTTTTATAAGAACATTTTTTCCGCTAATTTGGACATTATTGGTAAGTAGTTTACATTCATACGAATTGAAGAAAGTTTGCCATTTGAATAAATAGGTGATATAAGCCGTTTAGCTATCTGACGAGTGAAACAAATTGTCTCCACAGACAACGTATTTTGAATTATAAGTACAATCATTAAAACAGGGGTAAAAACCTAAAAAGAAAAAGAAACACTACATCAATATAAAAAACCGGCCAAATGCGAGTCGGACTCGCGCACAAGGGTTCCATAAAAACTACGATTGTTGTATGGAAGCCCCCTTAAATATTTATTTTATTCTATTTTTTGTTATAGCGGCAACAGAAATACATCACCTGTGAAAATTTCAACTGTCTAACTATCACGGTTCATGAGATACAGCCTGGTGACAGACGGACAGCGGAGTCTTAGTAATAGAGTTCCGTTTTACCCATTAGGTACGGAACCCTAAAAACTGTCCGTACCAAAATGTTTACACTGTTACCGGATTTAGCTTACCTGTACATGGATACAGGTTTTTCTTAGTTTTTACTATAAACAGGAAGCTGTATATTTCACATTTGATTTATTAATTTTATTTACTTAAATATTTTCGATAGACTAACTATGTATGTCAGACCGAATAAAATATTCTATGACAACGAACGTAACATTCAAATTATTGCTTTTCAGAACAAACGTAGAAGTTTGACAGATAGTTTCGTATTTCATAAAGAAGGTTATAACGTGAAGGAGGTACGACAACGTTACAGCTACTAACTAGCAGTAGTGAGGGGTGAAATTATGGCGAAGGAAGCCGTTCTACAAAAATGTTATGATCTGCATAGTGGAACGGTGGGGGAGGGGATTTCTAAAAGGTAAGCCGGTAGGAATCGGCTTGTTATGGACCCTTCGATACTGGTATAGCCTTATAGTGTATTAATTTATTCTACAGCGTCCATACTGCAGTTTATACCCAATTCTGGCTACATAGCAGCGATATAAAATTATAAGCAAGGGTCGCATTGTTACGGTCACGACACGAGCGATGCTGTGCGGTGAAATACGCTTTCCTCTGCACTTTGACCGGACACAGGTGCAGAAGAAAACTAATAAACCACACGAATATAAACCTTACAACCCCAGCTTCAAAACCGTATTTCCCATAAACTCAAGCATTTTCTCTTTTGCATATGATGTGGGTAGAATTAGCTATTTTATCTATCAATACGCATTTATAGCATCTGAATAAACAATTATGCATCGTTAAATCTCACTGATAAATTAATTTTCACATTAACATAAAGAATGTAATAAAGTTATTTTAATATTCATTTAAAAAAAATGTGTCAAACATTTTTTCCCACAGGTAGCCAACACTTCAAAAAGTCCAAAGAAACAAAAAAATATAATATGACATTTAGCGCGCTAAATCAAATGTCATTCACATTGCTTAATTAGCCATTGACAAAGTTTATGGCTGCTGGCCAGTGCGTTTCAAAAAGTTTATTCCAATGGTTGGCAGTAAGAAGGTCAGTGTGCTAAGGATCCGTATCGGCGCGCGCGCAGCCCGGAACGCGCCTGCAAGGCAAGGTCGAACTTACGATTCATAAACAAAGCTGAAATGCTAATTGGGAACACTAATTAACAGTTTGCCTATTTAATTGTAATTTCGTCATGTTAAGGCACATTTTTGCATGAGAATCTCTTTAGATCATACAGACTTCTGAATTGGTCTTTTGCTTAGTTCGTCTGTTTGGATTTCGTTCAGGAATTTCAAAACATAAGTTCATAGTTTTATCTTCTAGGAGTCTAAAAGGTATTAGATAGTCTAAAAAGTATTATTTAATTGTGATTTGTAATTAGGCATACGCCTATCATTATCACATCATGACACATTCCGACCATTCACACAACTATATATCTTATATCTTTTAGGTTAAACCTCTGATTTGTATAAAGCTCTAAACTACCGTTGGTTAGTATGGGGAATTAATTATTTAATAGATACATCGTAAGTTGTTGCGAATTCCACAAATGTACCGGTGCCTGGTGTCACGGTGGTGGGGACCTCTGTCCCCTCTGATAACCAAGATGGCAGAAGATAAACTTAGGAACTGGGACAGAGTGTGCCTTGTTACGAGATGAAGATAAAAACTTAATACGAGTAAGCTTCTCTTATATGCAAAAAGAGATACTTAAGTTATATTCAAGTATTGATATTATGATCACTATTCACTTAGTATAATGCCAAAATGTAAAAAAATGTTTTATGATTGTTTACTTTTTTTTGGTATAATAAGGCAAGTAACGGATACACCAGAAAACATGAATGAAAAATAACCATTTCTAAGCTTATAAATCTCACAAGATGATGAAAATAGTACCTAACGAAGTTCATAGGCGGAAAACTCGTATTTTTGCATATTTTACTTATTTATGGATGGATTGCAAACCCTTCAATCAATTATATGTATCGCCAACGAGTCACTTCACTAATTATTATAGTAACGGTACTAGAGATGCCATTTATCGACACGCCCATTCCTAATCTATAGCTATAGATAGATAGTGTCGATTTATCGATACACTTACATTATGGATAACTAATGTTACTTTAAGCGGCATATCAGAGGGCCTACTCAAATGGCAAACGTTACAAAACGCTTGTCTTTCTACAAAATAAAACGCTTAGGCGTTAGCAATCCAATTGCTCCGATTGCTTAGAAAACACCACAGATGAATATACTAGTTAAGATAAAACGCAAAATTTGTCTATGGTTTCATTGCAAAACGTCAGTCGATATTTAGGGCGTTCACACACTCCACTCGGTTTCGGTTCGAATTCGATATCTACGTGAAAAGATGCAAAAGAACAATGACCACTTCCCATATTATTACAACCCACGCAGAAAAAGAATGGGATTAGAAATGGCGTCGTTCATATTCACTAATTCTCGTTCGCATACTAAACGCCACACATATCGCTTTCACACTCGTTGTTGTAAGCGCGGTGCGCTGCCATTTCCAATCCCATTCTTTATCTGCGTGGATTGTTGAAGATTGCGCAGATAAAGAATGGTCGCGGAAGATTGATTTTTTTTACGTATCTATACTAAAATAACAATAAAAATAAAAATTCGCCGCCGGGAGTGCGGTGTTATATAGGCACCCAGATTCTAAAGCCAACCCGGAATATAACGACTGGGATAATAATTATGCAACTTTTATATTAGGTTATCCAGGCTTTAGCGATCAATGTATAGGAGCCGGCATGGATCTTAAGCGGTTAGAAAAAATGGAGTGGATTACTGCGCATGTATTTTTGCGCAATGGCGATGGCAAGTGTAAATCGGGCTGATTGAAATATTAAAAATGTTTAGATTATGAGATTGATAGATGTAGTAAGTTAACAAAATGTCTTATCCCGGCTCTACAAGTTGGCCCCAACGCTACTCGTCCAACGTGTGGATCTAAAAAATAGCGTTGGCCCCAACGTTGGGGCGAGTGTTGGCAGTTGGCCGGCGCGTGTCGGTTTTATCAAAGGAATTTTTATAAAACCGACACGTGCCAGTGTTCGCACGCAATCCGTCCACATATTGGCGATTTGTTCACTGATTTCGTGTTTTATGATGTTCCACAATCTTCTTTGGCGTAGCTTTTTCTTTTTTTTTAGTAACAAATATAAATTATAACTTTCACTCACTACTGTAAAAGCGCTTAGAGCGTTTTCGATATTTGTATCCGGACATCTTCACATTGGCTTGGACGGTAAAAAACTAATTTAATAGCCAACGTGCGTATACCTTACCAAATTAATCGACCCCAACAGCGTTGGTACCATCGGGACCAACATGTGCAGCCGGCCTTATACTGCACCACAGAATACAGTGTACAATGCATGCTGAACAAACAAATGGTCTTCGTTAACGTTCACGATATTATGTGATCTGTGGTTAACGATAACCTCACGCGCCGGCAGAAATGGTACTCAAGTGGCAGATTTGACAAGTAGAATTGCCGAACGAGCCTTTCTATTCAACTGTAGCTGAGCGAACGCCGAGACCCTGCAGATTGTATAGTCGAACGCTGATCATCCGTTCCGTCGAGACGTAGATAGTGATATTACATTCTTTTTGCCATCGAGTGCTAGTGACAAAGTGGTGTGATATTTAGCTACTACGATTTTTTACAAATTATAAAATGCATACCCTTCGTTTACTATGGGCTGCACATAATGAGGATGTGTGGCTGCGCCGTCAACTCCGAGAAATGCTGGACATGCTTTTTAAAGAGCCTCACTCAAAAGAATCAAGAACTTTTCCTTGGAAATAAAAGTAAGTAATTTAAAATTCAATAAGGCTACCTAAAATACAGTAGGTAGATCTTTAAATCTGTGGTTATTTTTACTAACAATTATGGATATTTTTTCAGGATCTTTGCTCCCTCAGCTTCCTGGTCACCAACCGGATCAGAGAATAGTAGGGATCATATCAGACTACAAGCCGCGTTATCTGAGAAGTAGTCCACTACTTCAGGCACTGAACAGTCTGGACATAATGGCCAAATGGATAAAATTTCGTCAAACCCAACATGAAAGGGCTATAAATAGACAGAAGTAAGTACTTACTATTTAACTAACATAACATTCAATAATAATATAACTATTCCTACTTACCTAGTTTCTTATAGATTCCAAAGCTCGCAAAGTCTTTCTACTGATTTAATATTTGTAATATAGTAAAAATAAAATAATATAGATTAGTGATTATTTATTGAATACATTTATTTTGTAATTTTAGGTGACTCTGGATACCCACAATGGCCCTGGTTAATGACACCAATTTTACCATCTTCAAGTTTTTGATTAAAATCATAAATACATGTTGTGTTTTGCATAATATTGCACTAAATGCTAACTTGACACTGCCAACAATTGAGCAACCTGAGGATGATGATGATAGTTCTGGTGTACAAGAGCCAGCCCATCCACAGCTAACAGCCAAGACGACTTGCTACGTGGCAGAGCGATACTCAATTGCTTGATTAATCAGATGTGATAGAAAAGCTGCACCCAAAGTCAGATTAAGTGGTGGTTGTGTTTTTTTATACTTTGCTTGTTTATATAATAATTATTATACTGTCAATTAATTTTAAGTCTTATTATTAAACTACCTAACAACTTTATTGTACTATATTGAAGTTAGGAACTATGGATCTACTAAATTAACTTTTGAGTTTATGACTTTCTTAGTGTTAATAATTTGTTACACAATTTTTAATTGTTCTTCATTTTTAGGCCCTAACAATACTTAGGTACTTATGCATTTTCGAGTAGTAGACAGTGATTTCAACTAGTTAAAGTCATTTGCTCACAACTACCTAGTTAGTTAATGTCGATATCTAACCACTGTATGTAAGTAAACATTTGTTAATTATTTGGATGGAAAATGACCTTTCTTTGAATGCCGAGGTCAATTTTTGAATACTGTATGAAATATTATAGGAAGGGTCTCATTACAAGGTCTTCCGCTTAGGGTGCGCAATGGCGTAGCTTCTTTGACATTCACAAGTGCTTGTAACAGCCTACACTTTATTCAGTCAGTAGGCTGTTACATTTGTATTTTTTTTCAATTGTACATTATTAAAATTTTTGTTAAAACCATTATTGTTATTAAGTCTTTATTAGAATAAACATAAATTATATATTTTTTTAAACAGTATAATGTTGTCTTTTCTTATTTACACACATAATAACAGCAAACATTATACTAGTAGTCAATACTGACTACAGCTATTGAGGTGACGGCGACGGCATGATGTCTGGGATTGGCATGGTATTTTGGATCACACACTTGCTTGGAGTTGCTGGTGGTAGTGACAGGGACTCGGGGAAATCTGCAAATCAAATAAAGTTATACTAAATAAATAAAAACGGTCAAGAGCGAGTCGGACTCGCGCATCGCATTAGAGTCTTAATGCTCTAAGCATAAGAGACATTGTTTTATTTTTCCTATAATCTTTACATAAACTTCTATCACATAAAATAATTTCAGATTTTGCTCTATGCAAACCTCGGAGATAAGGACTAAGACAAAAGAGTTTCACTTGAGCTAAGCTATGCTACATTGCATAGGAGTGTCTGATATACACCAAAAGGATTGCTTTATTTACAAAACTTATTTTAGCACAGCTCTAGTGAAACGGGGTTTCGCAAAGCTAAATTTTTTCTATACCAATTTAAGTGCTAATGATGCATGCTAAGGACTCAAGCAAGCTTTGTTTATATGGAGTAAAGCTAGCAGATGCATCACGCATAGCTCATGTCGTCCCACATCTTCATAGCAATCTCACTTGCACGGCTCTAGTCACTAGTAGAATGGATCACTAGTTTGGTACCCATAGCTTCATGGCTTTCTCTAGTGGATTTGCACCAGTTTTATTTTATTGATAAAATTAATCAATAGGTTTTAATAAGATAAGCATTATGGAACCATACCACATCTTTTTTTTCTAATAAGTAAGTTCACAAGTTCTTGTAAAGACAAAAGTTTTAATACTTACGTCAAGTAGCTGCTCCTGAATGCTTGCTTGCCAATGAACTGCAGACGCACCCAGTACTGCCACAACTCTCTCTTCCAAGGCAGTGAGGGTGAGCCTGCTGCTTATCACAACCAGTGCCAGACTCACATGTCCCTTATTAGTAAATGTTTCCTTTAGGTTTTAGTTTTCCAATTAGCCCAGACCTGAAGAATGTTGTAAGTGCAATGAAGTGATGATTAACTCATAAATTCATTTTTACTTACTTTTATGACTTCAATGTTCAATGAAATTAAAAATAGATTTTCAGTGTAATGATTTTACTTACTTTTTTCCATTTGTCTACTGACTTATCGACGCCACCTCCAATTTAAACTTAGCAGCGCCGCCAGCTGCTGCCACATTCTGTCGCTTCTCGCTCGACCGCTGAGGTCTGGCAGGGTCTCCGTGCCGGTAATATTAATAAAGTTCAAAATATCCAGTGCTTATTATTTTGAATATTGATCACCATTAAACATTTATTTATATTCATCAATAAATTTCCTTTCCATAATACTCGGTAAGAGCTTGGAATTGCTCGGGGCTGGCACGTAGCCTCTTGGCTCCATTTCTAAAACAAAAACAAAAAGTATTCATAATGGACGCAACGTATTCATTGATTTGACTCATAGTTTGAATACTTACTGTAATAAACTTTCAAAGTATAACTTCACCTCATGTGCAAATTCACATTTCACTGCACCACACAGTATTTTGAATCACAACGCCGCTACTACGTACTTTGTTTTGTGTTGTTTGGTTTGAATGGTTCTCTACCTTTTCGCCGAAAATTGTTTGGCCGATTATCACTTCCCAACTAACGTTACGCAGAATATTATTTCGCGGAATAATAATTTGCCAACTTATCATATAAAGTTATTAAATTTAGATTTTTCGCATTCACAATGCTATTTTTATATTAAGATAAATAATATTAGAAAAAATACTAGAAAAATTCGACTCACCCGTAGCACCTCAGACGGGACTCGAACCCGCACCCTTGGGATTCCGGCCCAATGCACTGACCAATTATGCTACCGAGTCGCTTAGGTACGACGGTTGTCAAATATTTTTATTTATTTATAAATTTATTTATTTATTTATTTATAAATAATCAGCTTAATAATACCTACATAATTCTACCAAATGAAACGTTGTCACACAAAAAATTGCAAATCGTTACTTGTCATTTCTTAATGCTCTAAGCTTGTCATAAAACATAGGCGAAACGTTGGTTGGCAAGTGAAATTCGGCCAAAAAAAGTTCGGCGAAAAGGCAGGACACCACCACCGGTTAGATGTCAAAGTCGACTGACGTTTTGCGATTGAAACCATAGAGCAATCGAATAGAATGAGCGTTCGTGCAGATTTTGTACGGTTGAGTACCAAATTAGGATTGCTAACGCCAAGGCGTTCAATTTTGTATAGAGAAAAACGCTTAGAAACGTTTGCCATTTGAACGCATGTTGGGTTTTAGGAAAGGTAGGCTTATACAATTTTATATTACTTACTTATATTTCCAAGAAAATGTTCTTGGTTCCTTTGATCAAGACAAAGTTGTTGAAAAGTGATCATAACTAGGCAAATTTGATCGAAAAGAAACATTGTCCAGTTGAGTACCGATTAGCAAATTGTTACGCTCGATCACGTGACCGTTCGTTCGCTTATGTCAATCCCATACATTGTCATTCTATTCAATTAGCGTTAATGTTAGTAGAATGGCCATTTGAGTAGGCCCTCAGATGACTGAAACTTAATAATGCTGCGATATACCAAATAGATAAATATAAAATGTTCTTAAAGAAAGGTTTTATTTTTATTTATTCGGGTCACTAACAGTTGAAATTGTATTTACATTAAGATATCATATTTTTTAAGGTACTAACATTATTCACAACCACAACAAGATGTATCTCAAAAACACACTAAAAGGCGATAACTGTATTTCAAAATGCTAGTGGGTGATGGCGTTGTAGTGATGAAGACGTTGTTGTGATATCTCACGTGGTTATAATCAGTGTTTATAGATCTACCTACAATGAGCTACACTGTTATCTGCAGAAAATACGTTCATAAAATGTAGAGAGGACAGAAGTCAAGCTTAGTACTACGTGCGCTCGAGTAACGCACACATAGACACCCTCACCGAGACCTAATTCAGACCAATCTCAAAACGAGTTCGAGTGCGTGACGCAGTGTCGTCGGTTGGTGAGAGCTGTCTATATGTTCAGTTTGGCATCAGGCTGGAATAAATTTTGGATCATCAGTCTGGAAAAAAGACAAAGTCTATCAGTGGCGAGGGTTGAAATTATGGCGAAGGTAAGCCGTTCGACAAAAATGTTATAATCTGCGTAGTGGTTCGGTGGGATTGGATTCCGAAAGGGTAAGCCGATGGGAATTGGCTTGTATGGACCCTTCGCCACTGAAGTCTATACAGACTGATGGAATGGACTGATGAAAGACTGATCTAGTAATCTCCTTTCTTAAGCTTGATTTCTGTCCTCTCTCTATTTTGTGATACGTTAGTAAAGCATTGGTTTTTTTATAGCATATACTGGTTTAGTCCCGTGTTAGCATGGAGCTCGTAAGAGTGCGTTCACTATATAAGTCTGCCGGACGCTGTCCGTCGCCGCGCCGCTATATAAGTCAAGATGCGCGCGCGCAACTAACGGGCGCCACATGACCTTCTATTAATTACCGTTCGCTCCTGTATAGGGACAGCATTTCTCCTACAGCTGTACATACCGAACATTCAAGGACGCATCTTAATAGGCAATAAATTAAACATTGAACTAAAACAATTTTTTTTTAAATTTTCGCTAAACTACTTCAATAATTATCGCGTTGGAAATAGCATCAATCATCAGCGGCTCCGACGAGCCGTCTGAAAAGAGATTAAATATCAATTGGACGTTGCTAATTAGTATTTCGAGCAAACAGAGCGCATCGGGCGATCAACCACACACGTACATTGTGCACCGCTAGTGGGGGCTTCGCAACGTAACGCTATTATAACTTAACACGTTATTAGCCGGGTTCATTACTGGCACGAGCTGAACCGAGCGAAAAAAAAATAAAAAAGCTACTGTTATTTTGCAGCCAAGACCAGTGGCAGATGTTATGATGTTGCGACATGTCGTTGTAGCTATATTTAGCTTCAAGAGTAATTTACTAGCTATAATATCGAAATCGATTACCGCTTATCTTCCGATTAATTAAATTAACATTTTTGATAAGACTGAATGCTTACTGTTAGTACTGTATTTGAAAACTTTATACCCAGAAACTTCAAAAGCGTAGTTGTTTTCGGCTGATTAATAAATTCCATCAATGCGACAATTGAAAAAAAGGCAGATGTGACGTTACCAACAGACTTCTCATCAATCAAAATTGTTATGACACTATATTGCGTCTACTACTAAGCGGATTAGTTTTTTTGCATACAGATTACAATTATATTACAATTTCAATTTGTGTCTTCAACCGACGCGGAAATATGCTCTCAAATGTAGTTAGTTGGATATCATATTTCAACACGAATATAAGCTGTTACTAACGACGACACTTGCCACAGTGACCTATGGCATTGATCTACCTGTAATAAATAAACAAGCCATAATCTTTATGATATTCCTACAACTTGTTGCGCCACTTATACACCCACTTCCACTGCAATCAAACACCACATTCTGAATATGTAACGACTCAGCATATTGACTTTAATTGCCTAACATTTTCTGTAGGTTAAAAATAAACAACCTCTTAATACTTAATAACAAACACCTTAAAATCCAATCACAAAAGGCTGAGTTCAACCAGTGGCATATGGTACCGTTCTGCGAATCCGCGCACATGTTTTACCGGGAAACAGTAAAAACTGAACTACATTGGACTATTCCTCTCGGAAGTCGTGAGCCGCACCAATAAAGTCAACCTCATTTCAGTTCATGTAAATAAGTATTCTCGGAAAGATGATTAATGTATAACTACTGACATTACTCCCGATTCTGCACCCGAAAATTTAAGATACCTAGTGCTCTATCCTCAAGCATTTTTGGCTCAAAGAACGTCCGGTCTGGTTGTTTATGTATCATCATTGAGTTCACTTTGAAGTTGTTATTGATTTTTGGTTTCAGATGATCTATTTCATTATTCATGTATTAATCTTGATGAGGAAATTTGCCCTCACATTCTTTTATGTAAATATCGATTTAATTCTTGTAAAGTTAATTATCTCATTACTGCTGTTGACATTACTCCCAATTAGTCCTGATTTTGCACCAGAAAATTTTAGGTAGCGATTTATTTTCATGCATTTTGCTCTAAGAACGTGTCTAGTTGTTTTTGTATCATTGAGTTCACTTTTGAAGTTATTGATTTTTAGAAATATTTGTTAGGTAAGTACCTACCTACAACTATTCTATTCCCAATTTTGGTATGTATGCAGTACTTTGGTTATTTCCGGATGAAAACGACGATTCCCGAGACCGAGCAAGATAAATTCTTTTAAGTGCAGACGGCGACAAGTAAAAAGGCGAGACGTCTGGGGAGTTTCAGTATCGATTTGGCTCGCAGACAGAAGATATAAAATCGACTATAGTAAGTATAGTGCGTATGTAGTGCCGAGATGCATTAGACTGGTGAACGACCAGCAACGAAATACATCTGTATTTTTGAGACATCTGGATCATGTAGTCTTGTTTGGGAATCACTGGAACTGGAACATACAGTACTGGGGCCGTACCGGCTAACGAAACGAGCTTCGGAAAGTCTGCTGGGCTTCAAATTAAAACAGATAAATCGAGCCCCAAACGGGCCAAAATGGCGAACCTCAATTCATGATGTCACACGAACATCGATATCTTTTAAATAACTTCGGCGAATATTACAATATGAAACTCCTTACTTCGATTTATCTGTTTTAAGTTGAAGCTCGGCAGACCCGCCGAAGTCCGAAAAGTTAGCCGGTAGGGCCCCTGGTGGGGTGGGATGGGAAAGATATGTTGAATAATTCTAGCGTTCAACTGGATTTGATAAGAGTAATTTTGGCATTGATATGGAGGCCTTTTTAATATCGTATCGTCTTATCCCGTATGTTGATAAATATTACAATCTAAAACTTTTAAATAACAATATTTTACCTTTATGCTACATATAAATTATGTAAATAACCGGATTAGTTTAAGATCGACCGTTTTCTAAATTATCCCAAAAAGTTTAAGCACTGACGACATACTACTTCGAGTAAATCCTGGTTAGGATCGAGCAAGAAGCAGTAAAACCGTGGTAAAACTGGCAATAACACCAACCGCACGAAACTAAGCCGCATTTTATGGTAATCCCTCATGGTATCTATGGCTTGCTGTCTATGGTCACAACTTTGTTGCTATTCGTTACAACTACAACCCGATTAAATTGACAATACAGCGATCCGCTAAAACTTCACTCGATAATGTATGACAAAGACAAGAACTTTAAATTCATGTGTCATAGAATGAATTGAAAGTTCTTGGGCAAAGAGTAAATACATATAAAAATCCCTACGTCGTTTTATACCGCAAGCGTTCTGAAGTTAGCCACTTTCAATTTAATCGTATTGTTCAGGGAAATACTTGCTTACACATCAATCGGGCTTGCTGTGTACTTATCACAAAATTGTCGATTATACATTTTAGTAAGTACTCTCATCTCTAATGGGTTATAGAAACCTACAGAAATTCACAGAATATATAATAGTCGTAAACCTAAAGGTTAATTAAAGGTTTCTAATAAACGTAAACACAGATAGAAATGCTCATTTCAGCGATGAAAACTTACTAGGTATTCATTGTAATGAAAACCAATTTTATGGGCTTTCTATCGCGCCCCTTAAAAGGAGACGTCTGGCTAGAGAGTAAGGAAATGTAGATAAATGGGTGAATCATATTTTAAGGCACTCCTTTGACAGCATTTTGAAACAGAAAAACTAAATTTAATTCAATCGAATTTACAAAAATATATTCGATCAAAGTTTGTATCAATATTTAACTTTTAGATTTTAAAAATGGCCCGCGATGTTTGACGTTTAGTTCTTGTGATTTTTGAGAATAACAAATGATCATCTTAAAAATGTACCCTCCGTTTACCTATTTTGAGATATTATTAGTGAAATAAAATTACACTTCTAAGAAAATCTAATACATTAAGTATTTAATATGCAACAAGAAAGTATCCTATTAAAATAATGTATCATTCTTTATTGTAATACTTTCTTAAGTTTTACATTATTGTAACGCAGTGGTTACTAGACATAAATTTATGTTAAACTTCAAAATAATTTGATGTTTAAATTAAACAACCACTTAAAACTTACTTCTAAGTCAGGCAGCACCTTTAAGTACTCTTAATGTCACGTTGACTTTATTATTTACTACGATAATAATGTAGAAATTATTTGCTATCAAAAATTAGGGGACACGGGGTAACACTAAAGATAATATATACAGGGTTATTTGTAAAGACAGGTCTACATTCCTTTGAAGCTATGAAAAATTCAAACTTCTAAGTTTAAGTAAAAAAAAGATACGGCCGTTTATGCCACAAAAACGGATATTCAACACTCTCAAAGGAATCAAAATTTATAGGATAGGTACTTTCCGTTGACCTAGAACTAGAACTATGAAATTTGATAAGTAATAACGTCTTACACCACAAATACAGGGAAAAGTCTGAAAATTATACATTTATAATTAAATCATAAAAAATATACTAATCTGTCATCGAGGTTAAGCAACAGCAAACAGTATGCGCGGTCATATTTAACTTCCAATTGACCTATAAACTTGAGGTGATAATGTTGATTTTACCAACAAATACCAATATATTGATAATTCTGTTTTCTTTACAAAATTGCTACTATATCAGTCCGACCACAGAACCAGAGCACAAATTGTATCCATCTGCAGAGTCATTAGAGATAGGAAGACTTTTTCACCTAAATGTTCACCGCTGTGTTGGAGAATTTGGTTAAAAAATTCGTTATCAACTTCAATGGCGAGTGCCCAAACCAAAACACCAGCGATGACTTACGACAGTGAACCCAGCGTGCAATGGAGCGAGCCATGGTTGGTAAGCAGTTCAATACGTGAACGAAGTAAGAAATTGAAGATCCGTAGGAGAACTAAAATAACCTGAAACGGCTGAAAAGGCTGAAAAGGCAGTGGGCGCAAGAAGGTGCACCGCAGGGGAAAGTCGCGGAGAATCGTTGGATGCGGGCGGGCAGCTCAGGGCCGATCGTTGTGGAGATTCTTGGAGGAGGCTTTATACCTACGCAGCAGATGAGATAATGGCGATAATGAGTATAAGTGAATAACCAACCGTTTACTTCACTACGGTGAAGTAAACTTGAGGAAGGGATAGAGGATGCCCAGCAGTTGTCTTCTTGCAGCTGATAATGACGATGCTCCCAACCGTACACGTTTGTTTTATTTTCAGAGCTTTCTCTGCATAATCTGTAAGTGTGTGTACCTTCTATAGCACAAGAGCTTATAATGACTAAAGGTTATGTAAACATTGAAGGGTAACGAATGTAATAAAAGCGTTTGTCAGCATTGTGGAATGAAATGGAAATGTAAGCAAAACAAAAATGGCGCGAACAATATGGCACGTGCATGATATTTCGGAAAGCAGGTCGCCGGGGCCATTGACCGCGCGCGTCGCGACGTCTAAAATACTGAAGCGCGTGCGCAGGTGCAGTGGGGGTGCAGCGCGGGGAGCGGAGTTGACGGCGGGATTGATGGCGCACCGATATAGAAACTAAATTAGGGATAGCTTTGATATTTGAGACTGTTTTATTTGGGCATGTCATGTTCGTAATGGGTTATTTTAGGACAAAACGATTAAGGCTCCGCATTAAAAATAAAACTATTAAAATGTGAGAGCCCATTTGTAATCTTGAACACGCAGAAAATATACACTTTCTTGAAAGTTTAATAATCGTTTGTGGACGTGCTCAGAGTTAATAAAACCTCGTTATCCACTTGTTGCTATATTATTTAAGACTGTAAACTTATATAGCTACTAGATTTCTAGAAATGAAGTCAGATTAGAGTCTGACTATTTAAAAGTACTTATACGAACCAGCGATATACGAACCATCGAATTAACGATGGATATCGCAAAAAGCAACATTAAACGTTCCTGGCTATCGAAGCGAACCGCAATAAACGAAACGGTACTTCATACAAATATTCAATACAAGTGGGCTCATTTATAGGAATGACCCTGATACGGCTGTACACTACTGAAAGCGATGCAATGGAATATAATACATGTGACAGTTAATGTAGTGGCGAGCCTCAGCTACCTACCGGGTCCAAGGCCCCTACTGGCTAACTTTTCGAACTTCAGCGGGTTTGCCGAGCTTCAACTTAAAATAGATAAATCGAAGTAAGAAGTTTCGTATTGCACTATTCACCGTTATTTAGAAGCTATCGATGTTCGTGTGACATCATGAATTGGGGTTTGCCATTTTGGCCCGATTAGGGCTCGATTTATCTGTTTTAATTTGAAGCTCGGCAGACTTTCCGAAGTTCGATGCGTTAGCCGGTACGACCCCAGGTGGCGGATGGTGACAATCCTATATATAGTATGTAGGATAGCTGCGAAAACGCATCGTCATGAAATCCGCAATATACCCAATAAGACTCTATGACATGGCGAATCGTCAGTGCCGCCATCAAATACGCCCTGGCAGAGGGAAGCAGCCTGCCAGTTTCTCAAAGGGCGGACCTCGCGTGGAGGAAAATGGCCTTTGAGAAGATCTAAGGGTGGCAATGAAAACAATCTCTCCCGGCTGTAGTACTGCGATCACCAACCCGTCGTTGCTGTCGTGGTGAGTGGTGATTAATGGACGAGTTAGTAATATGGACGAGTTGGGAAGTGGATGAGTTAGGAATATAGACAAGTTGGGAAAAGACAAGATAGGAACATAAACTAATTGGGAAATGAAATTGTAGGGGGACGAGTTTGAAAAGTGGACGAGTTGGGAATATGGACGACTTAGAAAAGTGGACGAAGTCGTCCTGAAGGCCCCCAAACATAACTCTACAAACATAATTTTAGGAGCACAGTTAACTATTCATGATGCCTGAATAATAGATAATTAATTAAAATACGTCTACTGGACCAGTTTAAAGCCATATTTCACAGAAAGTTAATAACCTACTTAAAAAGTAATAAATCTGCATAATTAATGATATTTCCATAGACATTAGTAGAACTAAACCGTTATTGGAACAGAAAAACCACAAAGAACAGGCAAAGGATTGCCAATGATTTAACAAATTATCTCCGTTTATTTTTGACAGCCTCATAAAATTTATCGCGGAACACAGAACTCTTGAGGTGAAACGGTGTCTTATGGGTTTTTAAAATTACCATATCACAACTTAACGTGTTCCGTTTTAAATTAACTACCTAATTTACGGATAAGCGGATTTAGTCCGCAATCATTGATAATTATTTTTACGAATATGATCCTAAGACAAAAAAATATACATTTGTTCTGTCGAATACCCAGGTAGAATCGATTTCTCAGGAAGTTTCTTGCACCCATTTTTCTTGTCAGCTAAAATAGTCCAGGAGCTTATAATTTTTAAGTTAATTCGAATAAAGATATTTTGACTTAGACTTGACTAGCAGTGCGGCCCATTTCTCCTCCAACAGAGGTTCCAAGTCATATTTTACTATTCAGACGTTATTAAGGCGTATGGGCCCTCACAGTGGAGCCCTCATCATTTTTAAATTTATTACTCGAAAATTCACACGTACCGATTGAAGCTTAGGTTCTATAGTTTATTTACAAAAAATAATCTCAGTAAAATATAGTTCGTTGTAGTAGTAGGCAAATGTCCCAAAAGGGGCCACTTTTTGCTCTTTGTTCCAAAAGTGGCTACTTAGCGAGCCCTTTAATATAATGAGGGCGCCACTGTGCGGGCACTAATCGCCTTACTATCCCACTTAAAAACTGTAAAGAAATAAATTTAATAACTGCTATCAAGTTTAACTCAACTAGTAGCTAAACGTAAAATTATGCAAACATAAAAACGTTACTTTATCGCCATTTATTTTATAGCTAAGCTCCTGTATCGCTGTGCACGTGTAATGGATACTTACGCACGAATGAGTCAAGGATACTAGCGGCCGATTCTAGTATCGTAATAACAGCTCAAATATAAGCTTGGCAATTAAAGCGGAGTGTCGTTCTCTGCTAACCGGTGCGGTGGCTTTGGTCTGCTTCTCGATTCGTAGTGATCGTTAAATTGCATTCGATTTATTGGTAATAACTTATGAGCTAAACTAGAACACTCATCACAACATCTGGCACCATTCAATGTATTCGGACGTCTTTAATAAAAGGATATGTTCAACAGTTACACTTGCAGGATTGCATACTTTAAAAGTTATCCGATTTCTGCTCGAAATACCTTCTTGGTCGACTCCTTTCGACGACCTCCTTGGTCGAGTGGCTTTGTACACTGGTTGTCAAGGTGTCGCCATCTCTGAGGTCCCGGGTTCGATCCCCGGTTGGGTCAATTTAGAAAACGAACTTTTCTATATTGGCTCAGGTCTGGGTTTTGTGATACCACCATTGTCTCCGATTTCCATAACACAAGTGCTTTAGCTACTTACTTTGGAATCGGAGCAATGTATGTGATGGTGTCAAATTGTTTTTTTTTAAATAGAATACAGAACTTGTGCGGAATTCGATTAGAAAACTACATCAATATCCTCCTGACAGTTGATTATATTGAACAGCTTATTTTATTTAGCTAAACAAAAGTTCACCACAGACTAACCGCCCACGCAAAAGCGCATAAACCTACATACTATACACAGGCACACAGCCAATAAACTCGAGATAATCAAAAGCGCGACATAAATTGCGTTCCAAAATTCGACACCAGACAAATAGCTACCCGTTATCTGCACTAATATTCGTTCGAACGAATATCGCTGTGATTCGTTTACTAAATCAGGGTTGCCAGATTGTGGGAAATCCCGAGATATGCGCCAAGTCCTGTGTAGTTTGTAGTTTTTTCCGCCACAATATCACTTTACATCTGGAACTGTCTAAAGTCTTTTTAGAGATTGAATTAGTCAAAAGAATTTACGGAACCCCTGGACTTGAGGAAGCCTTCAACTTACAGAAACTCATAAAATAACACAACAACTTGATATTTTTGTTGGACTGCAAGTGTGAAAGTTTGCTTGTTTTTTAAGCCATAAGACGGGATAAGGTTTGGCAAATGCACCCTAATGTCGTAAGCATCCCGTTTATCATAGGCTGTCATTAGTGGTCTTTGCCAACCTTGAGATTAAAAAGTATTGTTATTCTTCTAATCTGGCAACCCTTAATGGGCCCATACCGAGCAGCCTAGGAGCAATGGGTCGGGTTTAAAGGACAACTGGCATTTAGAGCGTTATCGACCAAATACCGCGATTGCTCGACGCTATCCGGTGTTGGTACAAATGTAACTGTTTGTAGGAGATTTACAGACTATTTTAATGGAAATAACTATTAGGATAGTTCAAGCAAATAAGCTACATTCATTTATGTTTTTTAATTTATTTTAGGCGGTATGTTAGGGCGGAATTAAAGACTAATAAACTACAAATATTTTGAGCGAGCAGTCTTAGGCTAACAGTGACAGAGATGAATGAAAGATTGCGTAAGACACGACGTTATATTGTAAAAAAAAAACCAAAAAATGTGTTTGTAACTTCTTGATCTAGGTATGTTATTCTACATAAGTGCCGCTACAAAAAGGTTTTCACAACACCAAAACAATTTACTAAATGTTTGTATTAAATAAAATCTTATTGGGTTAGTTCTTAACTTGTTATGTAAAGCAACCGCAACCAACCAGAACTTCCAACAAATGAATAGCACAGATAAGCTAATTTTATACTGAATAACATTTTTATAGCTAACGGTCGAATCTCGAGAATAACCGGCGATCTAAATGCACAGCTTAATTGAAGTAATATAACACCCACGTGAAATATACCACTTTCTAAACGCGAATATAAAAATTATCGTATATCTTGACTATGTACACACGACGGCACCTCAGACTATACATGTTGACATTGAGACCGTCTTTATGCCTTACGTAATAAAGGCTGTTTTCGCAGTTTAACTGTATAACCTGACATGATGTCGTGCGTACTATCGACAACACTTCCGCTTTACCACTCTTAACGTTAAAATCGCTTGTACGCCGCGCCGTCACTAACATACGTTAAGTTCGTGCAGGGGCGGTACCTACGCACGCGATTTTTCTGCAAAGTGGTAGACCATGTGAGATGCCAATCGTACCTCTACAAACAGTCGGACGAATCAAAAAAATCGCTATAGCCGTGTGGCGCCCGGCGTCGGTAGCATCAACCCTTCACACCTAGGCCTGTATTTATAAACCACTTTCAACATTGGGAGCTATCTTGAGATCACATCAGAGATGCTGTTCCTATAAGAAGAGCCTCTCAAGTATGATCTCAAGATAGCTCTCAACGTTGAGAACGGTTTATACATACGAGCCTAATGTCTTAGAGGTTTTACTTTTAACACATTCGCGGACCAGAAAGCAGGCAGAGCTGTTGCTGCTCAGCGTTTTCTCAAAAATATTCTTTAGTGATTGTTTACACTAAAATTTACATTAAAAAATTAATAGCTACTTATTTTTGAATGTAAATAACCTTTTAAGATCCAACACTACCGTGTCCAACCTGCCATGCCGTGCACGGAGATTTTGGCAGCATTCTAATGACGCTGATAAAAAAATATATGTATCGTCTACAAAGCTTACTTTACAATTTAAATTACTCCTGCAGCCTGCTGATTCTGATGGGAGGTAGTGTCCAGTATATCAAAGAGTTTACGATAGTGCCACGGAAGATCGTTTCCTGTAACACTACCAACGTTCGAGTAGTGCCACGGGAGTCGTTATTTTACCCATTAAACTATTGTTCAATATCGGTAGTGTCTCGAAAGATAACATTCACCCAAGGCACTACTTTTTCCCTCCGGGGGCGAGCAGGGGGTTCATATGTGGGACTCGCCAGAAGGGGACCGCAACATTCAACGTTGCAGCTCCCTCCACGACCACCTCCCGTGATCTCACCCAGCCGAGTGGCTCAATAGGATCGAGAAGGGGGAACCCAAGGCACTACTGGTAATGCCAAAGTTGCCAAACGGTAAGTGCCTAAGGCAGAAAGGGAACTAGGTATAAAACCTGGTCAGCATTCGCTCTCCAAAAGTGACACTAATGTGATGATGACTAATTAATATAACCAATACTTGAAAGCCAGATATAACAACTAGATAAAAAAAAACTAAAAAATATTAATGCTGTTTATGTTAAGCAATTAACAACAAACAAAAACACATCGAAAGAACATTCCATCAGACAAATAATTCATAGATTACAAAACAAGGAAACTTAAATAAACAATAACATAACTAACAGTGATTAGTTAAATTAAAAAACGGAATTTATTAAAGACAGTATGACAAAATGATATTACGTTTGTTAATAACAAAGGCAATAAAATGCCACTACTAACGAGCTATGGCTTCATAACGTATTTTAATCTATTGACAATACGCAGCCACACATTTACATACAAATTTGAATATTATATGGCGATGAGGACCACCCCACATATCAAATGGAGACTTTTTGTCTTTTTTTTACAGAATCCGTTTTTGTTTATAACTTTGTTCTAGCTAGGAAAGGACAATAGCAAAATTCCTAAGGACTCACACCTTCTCGTTTGAGACATTTAACCATTTAAGAGGACACACTACGGTCGAGAGAGTTGAAACTATTCCTATAGAAAGTTGACAAAATCAACGTTTGGTAGTCCCCTGTTTCCTCCTCGAAAACTAGACCAATTTAAATACTTTTTGCATAAAAAAATAAAGAAAGGATTTGGCTGTGTTCCTATGTTTTTTTTTTATATAATCTCATCAAATTTGATTGCTGGATGTCTAAACAATGGCATTTTTTAAGGTTTTTGAGATTAATATCTCATTTAATAATTATTTTATGAAACAAAAAGAAAACATAGGAACACAGCCAATTCATTCCTTTAAATTTTAATTAAAAAAAAATATTTAATTCGGTCTTGTTTTGGAGGAGGAAACAGGGGACTACCAAAGGTTAATTTTGTCAACTTTCTATAGGAATTTTTCAATTATCTCGACCTTGGTACCTATACTAGACAAGAATGGAAATTAAAAGCTTTTTTATGTGAAACCTTTAACCCACTGCCAACGCTTCATCTGAATCAGAAATTATATGATTACAAAACGTTTCTAACAGCAGTTATAAGAGCCGTTTAAATGGAAATGAAAACCAAGGGCTAATTTCAAAGAAATAGACCACCTTTCTACGTGGCTCTGTCCGTCGCACGACAACAAAATTACGATTTCTTAATGAAAAAAACGTGGACTCTAGACTTCTAGAGATTCTGTATTAAACAATAGTGGTGGAGATAAAAATGTGTTACTTATTGTATTTTGATACAAGATTCTTAATGAGCTTCTTGTGTCCCAAGAATACTGAAAGAAATATGGCCCGATTGTCTGTAATTAAGGATTACGACAGTCGCATACTGTCCTCGGTCACTGCAGTCCTTAAGTGGCAAGAAACTATAAAAATAAATCGTATAGCAGTCAATCGAAAGTGAACGCAGCCGCACCTGTAGCGGCCGCTGCACCACCGTGACCGGCCGTGCCGATCGTTCTGCTCTTTTTCGTCGGCTTGGGTCACTGTGACTAAACACCGTTAACTACATTTTAAACTTGGAATACGCTTCTTAGAATTCGAAATTCGAAATGATTCAGTTTTGTTTTTCATAATTTAAATTTAAAATTTTCGAACGCTCCCGAAACAATTCCACTGCTTCCCATGGTATAATTTTTGTAATGTTTATGGTGTGGTGAGTCACCTCTTTCTAGGGAGCTTGTTGCGCCAGACTGGCGACAGACAGGACAATATGCTGAGAAAAACGTCTCCGGTAAGAACGGGACGCGAGCAAAAAATTTATACTGTCTGAAACATTCACCGTTGCGCATGATTGAGTAATAATACATGAATTATTTACTGTGTAATAACCAGGCCGCCTTTTTCGGCATTTCGGTCTTAACTCATGCGAACCCTTCCCTGAGCAGCCCTGTGAATTTCCTGTATGATACGACTATAAATCTGTGGAATTGAGAAGAGCTGTGTAGTGTACCAAAACAGCTGAATAGAAAGATATTTCATGTACATTTTTTTGACAATTCGATATTGTAAGTTTACTATCCTAGTACATTTAGTATATATTTAACTAATTTTCATTTGCATTGAGGTGCAAGTTTTACGAAGAGTTACTAACATCTAGGACAAAATAATTTGATGACATGAAAAAAGCGTCATTTCGGACAAACTGTCCGAAATTAATTTGTACGAGATGTCAGTAACTCTTTACTAAAATGCGTAGGTGTACGGTGATTGCTGTGGTTTTTTGTAATCCCAGAATTCAACAGTAATATTGACTACGTAGCTAGAGAATAGTTGAAAAAATAAACCACGAACGATAGCTAATTTGAATTTGGGTGATTGAGTCAGAAATAACTTTAAAAGCAATACGTGGCAATACACATGTAAGATTATTCTATACAAACAAAAAAACTGTTATATCTTTACCGCCAACAGTAGGCGGCGCGCGCGAATATCCTTGCGTTGGCGGGAAAACTAAACGTCACTTTGACAGCTTCACAAACAATTTTATTTCTTTTTTCCGTGTACCGCAGCCTGCCCGTACTCAGTTCATACGAGACCGTAAAAGGAAAGATAAGTGTTTGCGGACTTCATCCTCACCTGCTGAAGCAATAAATTGTAGTGATGGTGACATTTCTATAAAATGTCAAATGAACTTAATTTTCCATTCCATTTGTGAGGACAAACGCAAAATGGATAGTATTGACGCGGTAAATTGGTTATTTTATTAACCGACTTCAAAAGAAGGAGGAGGTTCTATGTTCGTCTGTTTATTATTTTTTTTTTCAACAGCTTAATCTAAGATCAATAGAAAGTTTCAGAAATGTTCCAGCGCTTGGAGTATGGGATATTTACTTACCGGTGTCCCTTTTCGGTTCTGGGGCCGTACCGGCTAATGCATCGAACTTCGGAAAGTTCAAATTAAAACAGATAAATCGAGCCCCAATCGGGCCAAAATGGCGAACCCCAATTTATTATGTCACACGAACATCGATATCTTCTAAATAACTTCGGCGAATAGTACAATACGAAACTCCTTACTTCGATTTATCTGTTTTAAGCTGAAGCTCGGCAGACCCGCCGAAGTTCGAAAAGTTAGCCGGTAGGGCCCCTGACTAGCTAGTAGTGATTCTCAGTGGTGGGTAAGTAAGTATATAAATAGTAAGTACGTCAATAAATGATTCACATTACTTGAGTTGCTAAAATTTTTAACCAGATTTTTGGTTTAATACTTAAATTGTTTACCAGCCTAGTTATGTAAAGTAATCAGTTTCATATAAGTAGGTAGGTGCTTATTTATCGAATTCAAACAATAACGTACCTATTTATTTTGGTTGGTTAGTTAATTAATTCGTTGTAGGTATATCAGTTACTAGGTCGGGTCAAACTGAACTCTTTGACCCCTTACAAACAGTATTTATTTACACCACATAGATCTAGTTAAACTGGTTTGCTAACACGTGGCGATATCGGCAGAAAAAGTCTTATTCAAGATAATTCTATCGAATGTAGGTTTACCATTCACGTAGATTTGTATTCAGAGTTGCTATGGAAGTATAGACAATACAAAGTGATGTCGCGGGTTCGATTCCCGTCCGAGAACATGATCTGGTGCGAGTCGTATTTTTTCTAGTAGTATATTATTTAGTATTATAGGTAAATACACTTTCAGGCGAAATAACATTCTATTCCGAGCCTCTAGTATAGTGATTAATGGAAAGTCAAAGATCTTTGAGAAAAGTTTGGAAAGTAGGTATATACTTATCATTATTATTTATTTATTTATTTTAGAAGAATTTGGTGATACAAAACAAACAATCTACTTAATAACTTCAGAATACAAGTGGCAGAATGTAGCTTGGACTTTGCCTCCCGCAGCTTTTAATAAGTTCTGTCCCAAACGCGTTCTCAAGACGAAATTTGGCGCGTGAATGCCCCGCTTCTCAACAGCAGTTTACTTACAAAATAAAACGATCACCACGTCTTCAACCGCCATTTGTAACGTTAATAGTTCACGATGTCGGCAGTAGTTAACTGGCGATTTCGATCAGTAACTGGCTGAAGATACCACGATTTCGGGCGATCAGTAACAGTAATTGATCGGACCGATTATTTAACCTAGTAGCCGATATTGGGGTTTATATTGGTAAGATAAACTCGCGTCTGTCTGCAGAAAATGTAAAATATTTGGAAGAAGAACGAATAATTTGTTATACATAAATCTACTCGTATGTAATGTAGGTTAGAAGAATGTTGCCACATTGCATAACATTAAAACATGTGTGAAAAATGCTGTTTGTTTTATTCTTATTAACAAAAGCAGTATTTTATGAATTAGATAAGACTAACATAAGTACTTATTATTAGTATGTTCTAACTAAAGTGGAACGTTATCGTTAATTTTCATTATCGTTTTGAGTGATAGGTTTCTTAGAAACTTTTTCATACTTTGTAACACGTAGATTACAGCCTAATCTAAAATACCTGGCAATATCAATCTATGAATGTCTAAATGTCGAAAGTAGAAACTAGCCCTAGTCTTGTCTCATTCATGGTGCAATTTCCGGTGCGTTGCAAAAGATCAGTAAAAGGCATCGAAGGTCTATTTGTAGAACTAATGAAACTCATAAGAAGTCATAATTAACTTTGATGTAGTTTACTGTACATACAAAGACTTGACGCGGAACTAATCAACAATGCCAATGATAGTGTAATACACTATGACAATGACATATTATAATGCGATACTTGTATCAATATTACCATAGAGAAAGGTAATTGGTTTTTGTTTAAACAAAACTACATGGTACGAGTAATAATAAGTATGAAAAAAATTTATATATTTAAATATTATTGTTCAACTGAATAGAGCCATTTCTACAGAATAAACCGATATCGAATTGAGCTTTAACTAAATATTATTGTTTTACACCAATTGAATTTTACGACATTAACAAGTCACGATCGGCTCGTTATTAGGTAGCAGCAGTACTTACTTGTCCCCAATTCGCGAAACTTACCGATTCGATAACAATTTCTTAATGCGTAGGCGCAAGGTCTAGATAGCGCTAATTAGCACCGCCTGACATTGAGGTGCGCGCGCGCACGTCACCGCGGTTGACGTAGGGCAGATGTCACAATAATTATATTCCATGTATGGAGATTGTACCATTGCTATGCCTCCAAAACACCCATCCATTTCGTGGGCAGAATGGCTAATAATAGCCGACCAAATTAGTCGACTGTACTTCACAACTCTACTAGTAATTTCCTTAGGCGTAACTCTTACCTTGGAGAATGAACTCTCTCAAGGTTTAATTTAATGAAGGTGTTAAAAAGTCCATAGGTTCAGCGTAACAAACAACAACAGTGCGAATATTATACCTACCCATTGAATGTAAACTTTGTTAATTATTGTGATGGAAAATGAAGTCACTTTGCTGACTTCATTTTTCAAATTTTGACGACTCTGTATGAAATATACAGGGAGAAAAAAGAAGCCCTTGACGAGTTTCTTGCCGGTTCTTCTCGTTACAAGGTCTCCCGCTTAGGGTTTGCGAACCGATGGCGTAGCTTTTTTGACATTCACAAGTGCTTGTAACAGGCTAGACTGAATAAATGAGTTTTGAATTTTGAATTTTTGAATACTCTGATCTATGTATTGTTAGCTACACAGACAGGCTCATCATCATAAAACAGCCTGCTATGTCATTAGGTCTCTTCCGCAGGAGGATGGTGGTTGGATGGAGACCGCAGTGTTGGATCGTTTCCATTTTCTACACCACAGGTTCAAACTTAACTCCAACTCCCGAGAATGCGCTAACAGACACAATTTCCCAGTAAAAACTAGATATGAATTTGTTCTTCTTGTTGGATCACAAAGATTAGGGCACGCTTGTCACTTGGTAAATATTCTTATTCTTATTCTTTGGCTAAAAGACACGACTTTAAATACCAGTGACAATCTAACTGACCAGTTTGAGTTAAATTCTGGTACTGTTAGGTACTGTTAGACTTTTTGCTGTTTTTATGAGCTATGAGCAAGGAATTAGTCTAATTTGAATTACTAAGCGTCAGCGCCCACGAGCGACTTTTTGTAGCTACGATTATCGCGGCGTTAATCGCGGTGATAATCGCTGCGTTAATCGCGGCGTTTATTTGTCGCTGGCTTAGTAAACCTATTTTTCACTATTGTCAGTGTCATTTCGCGGGCGATTAGTTGCTGAGCTACTTTTTGTACGTATTGAACTCTTTATGTTCTATTCTCGGCGACAAAAATCGCTCAGCGA
This sequence comes from Catoptria pinella, assembly GCA_963556745.1. Classification (NCBI taxonomy): domain Eukaryota; kingdom Metazoa; phylum Arthropoda; class Insecta; order Lepidoptera; family Crambidae; genus Catoptria; species Catoptria pinella. Next base: position 1,973,292 of record OY750762.1, read on the forward strand.
TTAATAGCTCGTCGGCGGGAAGCCTTAAACGATAAACGTTTTTTAAGGCGCCTAATAGCTTTATTTATTCTAATTTATTTCTCTTCGAAAAAACTGTTTACATAGTAGAGAATTTCCTAATTTTACAAGCGCATAATTCAAAATGTCTTTTTTTTTAAATGCATAACAGCTAAGGTACTGTATGAACAAAAACAGATTTTCCTTAATAAGAATTTTATTGCTGCTCGTTAAATAATAAATACGAAGCTATATTGCAAATTGACAAAAACACCCTATAAATATTTATCATGCGCGTACGCAATTACGCACGCATACATTGTAGGCTGCGTCAAGTGAACCTCTCACTATTTTATCACTACTTACCAACGAACAACGCTAATCAGATCTCAATTTAAACTTCTTTTCTGTCCTATATAACGTACCTGGAAATAAAAAAGAGATATTAATTAAAACTGCGTGGCTCCAAACTACATGTGGTGCCTATAAAAAAGACGATTAATGGCGGTCTCAAAGACGTTGTAACGTTTCGTTTCACGATTTATTTTGCTTTAATAAAACGCTTAAGTAGGCTTGGCTCGGGTGGGGCTGGGTTTCCAGGACTTTGTAGGTCCGTTACAAAGCAATTTGAGTTGAATATAAATCGCACATTTTATTGATAATGCAGTTACTCCAATGATCATCAAAGGCATCGAACACACCTTCGAAATTGACAGCGGCATAAACCTTAGACCAGTTACAAATAAAATTACAGAACCACTTAAAACATCTACAGCTATACGCACATGAAAAGAGATAAATTGAGAACCTACTTTAACAAAAAATAACAGAAAAAAAAAGACTTTCTGTCGCTGACATTTACATCTGTACCGTACTGTCGACAACTCGATAATGTGCAGATCGTAAAATGATAACGAAGTTAAACATCGAGCCAGTTTCATTTAGCACAAGGTGAGGGTAGTTTCACTGTCAAGAATAAATAAGTTTCCTAATAATGTCGTCACTTAATCGAAACCAATTTTCTGGTCCCATGTCATTTATTAGCGCAGATGGTGGAGTTCGTAAACGTTAGGGTTGCCACGAGCTTTATTAATTTGTATATCAACTTCTTTGATTTCTTTAAGTTTATGTGTTATTTTGATTCATATTTTTATGCAAAGGATACCGCGTTTTGTTTGGCTCCTTTTCAGCGACAGGATCACGGAATTAGTGGATTCATTAATTGTAGTTTTACCAATTTACACCGTTTATTATTCTTACAGCTAAAACTTTTTGACTTATGCCTATTGATTTTATTTTCGGTTTTGTTGGAGCTTTATTTAACAGAGTTAAGAATGTTAAAGCACATTTCTAAATATCCGTGCCAAATAAAGCGTCAACGACAGTGTTGATATTGATAGGTAAAATAAGCTCGTCTTATGCTCTTCTACACATTAGATCATAATTTGTTTTATCGAGTCATAGCTAATTACTTTCACAAATAGATTGTTAATCAAACTAAATAAATAGCAAATATGAAAAGACGATCACGTAGGGTAGGGTGACAGCCCTACATACGCCGTCGACTGCGCGTGGGCAGCGAGGCCGCACGTATTGCGCTCTTAGCAAACAATCAATGAATGACAAATTAAATACACAGAATGATGGAATATCGCATTCATTACGCGAACGGCACTCAATTAACCCAGATTCCCTACGATTGTTCGTTTGCAGTACAAATAGAGACGAAGAAAGACCTTGAAACGACTTAGTAAAGCTTTATAACATAATTACTTTGGCCGGAACCGAGTAACTTTTATTTCTTATACATAATCGATTTATTACAGAACAAGCTAATTGATGTTAATTCCGAGTGGGTCCATTGAGAGAGACATTCTGGAACCCTTACGGAGACTTCGATGCCATATACAATCAGACCTTGATCGTAACGACCGCATGGACCAAGTATGCCACTACTTCATAGGAAATAGTTACTTAATAAACTAACCGGAAACCGCCACAAATGCTAACTATTGAGGATGACGATGTCGTGGTTAAAAATTTCCATTAACATCATCAACGAGTTAATCATGTATCGTATATCGTACGTAACATAGCATAACGGAATTGCTATGTGTATATCATAACATAACTTATTATAATGGATATTGATCTAGTTTAGTTACATAATTAATATTTACTGTAAATATTTAATATAATTCACCACTCAAGCTTACGCTGCAGTAGTACTATTATACAAGGTGTTAGAAAAATACCCCTAATGCCGTATAAAATCAGCTGTTGTATGAAACAGCTGATTTTTTTTCGTGTTTTCAGAGTTGGTCCCATAGTAAAGTTGATCTGTTTGATGGTTCCTATATACCATATTCGGCATTAGGGGTATTTTTGTAACACCTTGTATATTCTGTGCTGTCGTGGTCACTTGCACAGAATATATAATAGTTCGCGGGGGACTGAAGCTGCTCGTGAGCCTACCCTCAAGCGATAAATTTATAAAGACGTTCAGTAATTTATATTAAGTAAACAAAAATGTTAAATTGGTTTAAGTTAATGTAATAATTTAATTTGTGAAATAATTAATGCTAAAAAGAAATTACCAAAGTAATTCGCGCTAGTATCCGTCAAAAAGTGTTTTATTTCGCTTCATTTCATCCTCTGCTCGCTAGCTAGCCTTGAACAAGTTCTAGCACACGTCGCACATATTGCTTAGAAACGTTTTACCTATTTGTTTAAAAAGTTGTTTTGCAGAGAATTCCTGGGAGAGCAGATCTGTTTGTTACTCTCGCCATTAGCTTGTAACTGCAACTTCAGCGAATGCGAGTTCTCGCCAAAATTGGTAACGCCCTCAAAAATGGCGGTCACAAAGTTGGTTTTCCCTCGCATTCTGAGCAGCGTGCGGCAAAATTATATTGGTTTCAACTAAAATGGCTCCGTTTACGCACACAGCAGCAAATATGATGGATTGGCTGCGCTGCGCGTGGGCTTGGACTCCTGCGAGTATGCTAATACCTTGCATGCTACCCGGCCCGGCCGGGGTAACATTGCTGTACGCTAGAACATTCGATTGTTCCGTGCCGTGAGACATGCGTATTCACGGTTACGCCATCTTTTCTTCTAACCTATGAAAGGAAAACGCCGTAGCACGATTCAAATGAACCTCTTAACAATGACTCGGAATTTCACTTGCGAAATACTCCGACGGACTTATTAAATACAATTCAGTCACGCATCCTACTGTTTGTAATCTCCCAGTTTCAATAAACATTCCATAACAATCTCAAAACATCAACTATTTCAAACGTTGTTGACATATTTGACAAGTTCTTCACATTCAATTCCACTATCAAACAGCGTGTCGATTTACAAAACACCTGTCTGACAAAGCATTCCAAAACAATGTGTTACGATGAAAACAAACATGTTGACGGGACTGGAAATTGGCGCAAAACAATGGCGGTGACAGGCGACGTGATGAAACGCGATCCCTGCGTCCGCGCAGCGCACAATGGCGTTCCCGCGAGAAGGCGAAAGCACGAACAATCAGCTAAATTACCACTGCCTTGCGAAAACACCCACTAAGCCAACGTCTGCACTGCCAGGTATCCGACCGCAATCAACCGGACGAAGAAAGCCGCATATATTCCTGACTAATGAACCTCTAATGTTACAAATATGATAATTAACCTGCATCTGCATCTATCCTACTTACACACGGTCTACTGACGTCTAAAACATTATTAATACATGGCTTTTCCGGGATGAAAAAAGCCCCGGAATAGAGCCAAAGTTGAAGGGGAGATAGGGCGGAGTAATTGCCTCAAAACAAATCTTAGAAATTTTCAGAAGTTTGATGTTATCTTTCAATAATGTTCATGGGTTTGCTGTGATTTCAAAGTATTGTACTAATTCAATAAAATAAAAAAGAACAAATCTTAGACATATTTTAAAAAAAAATCTTAAAAAAAAATACGGGTCAAATTGAGTACCTACCTCCCTCCTTTTGAAGTCTGTAAAAATGGAACTCTCCAATTTCAATGGACGAGCTGAACTAGATACTTTATAGTACATTTTATTTCTATATTCATTTTCAATATGCCTACACTTATAGTTGCGTGGAGCGTGAAATCTGTGAATTTTGTTGTCGATTAAGTTTATCGCATTTTTTTTAAATGGATAAATTTAAAATTAATATTTCTTAAAATTTTACAAACGCGAGGTCTACGGAGCCACTAGTATTTTTAGTAAGTACTTTTGAAGGAAGAAAGTCGAATGACCTTAAATTAATACATCCATGGAAAGAGAAACAACAAGAGATCGCTTCCCGGTACATACACTCCGCGCAGAGATAAGCATCAATCAAAACAACCTGATATTACGCGGCGGGCGAAACGATGGCAACTAGGCGCCCCAGGCTAGCGCTGGAATAATGCTAAACCAACTCTATTCAATATTCCAGTTAGCAGTAAATTACTACTTACTTAATTAAACATTCTAGTGGCGCGACTCATCCGACGCTGCGCTCAATCGCGGCGCCGAACGAACGCTCGCGTCGAAACCACTCATAGCCTCTTAATTGTATATAATTTTCATCTATTTCATTGCGAAAGCCCGGTTTACACCCGGTTAATTCAATTTCGAAATGAATGCGTCGCCTCGCGGTGCGTCTTGGGAGTCTCTTGATCGCTCGATTATCAGTTACGAGTCGTTTGTATGGTATTGCCCAACGAGTTTCGAATACGACCTTTATTTTTCGACACTTTATGTTCGAATTACGACGTGTCGCTCAGCTAGATAAATCATAACATATCTCGTTAGGAATAGCACAGGTGTTTAATCGAATAGGTGAAGCGCTGCGATTCGCCGCATCGAAATCTTAAACGAGTCAGTGTAAAGGTAATCATTTGGTTAAGAGGTTCCGTTTCGCAGTGGTGCGTTTAGCTGATAAAAATAACCGTGGTCACGGATAAACACGTAATTACAGAATTACCATACGAGTGCAGCTAGTATTTTATTGGTCGCATCAGACATGGGACGGTTATTACAAAGTGACCGCAGAAAACGGGGTCCTGACATTATGAGCCAATATCTCGACAGCACTCGACGTGATCATATCGACGAATGAAAAAACTATAACTACTCTTTAATCTGTTTCCATTCTAGCAAAATAGGTTCTAATAAGTGTGTTAAAATGTTACTTTGTAAAGCCAGAGATCTAAAGAAGGCAAGATAAACAGATGGTCATACCATACTAATAAAATCGGTGGGAACAGATAAAGCTAATGAGTAGAGATAGTCAAGTGAGTCGACTAGGGAAAATAAGTAATACCACATTTTTTTATTTGACTTTTATTCTGTGCCCCAGCCATGGTCAGTTAAGAACTGGACTAATTTCAACGCTCACGCTCGTACAACTCGAAGAGGTAAACTGTTTTTTTTTGCAATGCAGATAATACTAATTTAGCACAGCTTCTGGCTTTCCAAACGAGTCTCTACCTTTTTATTTCTCAGTACACAAACTACGTTAAAACACTGGTATCTGTCTTTGCCGGTGTGGCACAGTGTAAACATATTGACGTTATCACTGCTGCCACTCGATTTCTAAATGAAATAATAAGAAATGGTTGTCAATTAAAAGCACGCACACCGCACGATGCACTTCTGTATGCAAATAGTTTTGCTTTTTTAACATCGCCTGTGAAGGAAACAAATTGTATTTTTAACGTTTTAATTAGTGGTACTTGTATGTGGTCGCCGCTATCTGTAGTCTAGATTGTGATTATGCTAATGTCTCGCCTCGTGACCGGTACGATACGACCGTAGGTAATGACGCGGCTAAGATATTAACAGAACGAACTTCTGTTTTCTTTTCGGTATTAGTAAATAGATTGGTTCTTTAAACCGAAATTACAAAAGGAAATAAATGGTCAATGAGCATGAGAACAGTTTTTTTAAATATATATATTTTAACTTAAAATACATACTTCACAATATTTTTTTAAAGTGCAATAAGTTTTCGTGACAGGAACTGAGCAAGTATTCACTACCGTGGTGACAGGCAGGAAGATACGATGACGTCATCGGATTCCATTCTCTCGCTAGTCTCGTTCGGAAAGGACGCATGGCTAGGAAAGGAACTATTTAGTAATCTGTGGCATGGCGCCGACTCGCGGATGCAAACGTAATAGTGTTTTAAGCAGATTAATTATTTGCAATAGTTATTAAACTGAGATTGTTCGCATTCACAATGCTATTTTTATTTTATCATAAATAATATACTAGAAAAATACTAGAAAAAATCGACTTACCCGTAGCACCTCAGACGGGACTCGAACCCGCACCCTTGGGATTCCGGCCCAATGCACTGGCCAATTATGCTACCGAGTCACAAAAATCGACTCACCCGTAGCAGACGGGACATGCAATAACTTTGTAAATACTTATCGTATCGAAGTGAAATAATAACATTTGGCTTTGGAATTACGGCTTCTATAATGTTATAGGGTAAAAACAACTTTTTTTTCATTAAGTTGAAACACATTGGTAATTTTTAAGAATTTGGAGTTAAAGTAAAAAGATCATACTTATAGAAAGTATGATAAGATTGACTGAAAGATCATCTGATCATACCAGCCATAAACCAACTAACAACTATGTTTAAATATTTATATTCTGCTTACATCTTATTTCTGTCTGATAAAAAAATGTTTACCTCGTCTCACTTTGTATAGGATCCAGAATTAATCCGACAGGTGCGCGTGGGAACGATCTCCACATAATTTGATGTGACATCAGTACTATCGCAGACTGAGTGGCTCGTAAAGTTTAATTCGACGCATATATTATTCTCATAGAGATTTACTATCGTGTAATGCAACACAAGACGTGTTAAATAATAGAAATAAAAGTGAATAAAGGACAGTCATTAACGAACGCGCGGCACTGATGCGTTTAATGCACAATGAAACGAAACGCATCCATCCAGTGTGCATCGCGCCTTACAATAACAGAGGGCCATTTATTTTAACAACAATAGCCAGAGTCGGATTAAAAAATGTCTTCGAATGAGATTTAAAAAATAGTTGATATAGCTGCAGTGAATTATCTTTCTTTAGTGTAAGCAATAAGAGATTGTGACGCGTGTAGGCGTAGGCTAATTCTCGTACAGTTTACTTTAGGTTGACTTAATTAATGACACAATTGTTTTATCTGCCTAATGCCTTATCTTAAGATAAAGAGAGCTCAAGAGTGATGGTCGTCCGAGTTAATTTATTAATAGATTTAATGTATTAACTGTACAGTGGCGGCATTTAAATATTCAACAGTATAGCACGACAACCTAGAAATATAAATGCATATCAACTTCGATGCGAATCGCCGGGTTTTATTATTATTAAAACATATTGATGGCGACCCAAAAGTATTAAATAACACGTTTCCGTTTGCAACCTACTTGGTTATTCCATTGATGCTCCGTCGCCTGCGCTGCTGGCAACACATTCCAGATTCCAACGCTATAAACTTGCGGGGACCGTTGCGCCCGCGCACCTTTGCCGTTACGCTCGAAATTTTAATTGTACGGATTACAGCATCATGTAAACAAACCCCTATCAATATCAAATTACGTTCAAGCAAGAGCGCTCATAGCAATTTTAATTGATCGTATTATCCGGTGTCGCGTTCCGTTTGCAACCTACTTCATGTTGTTGTTTAGCACTGACCTATTGTCTCGTTAACGGTCTGCAGATAGGACCGAGTCCGGATATCTCGGGTGTAAATTTCATCCGTCTCAATAGATGATTACGTCTCTGCCTAAGGCCATTTATGTATTAAAACATAAATTTTTATAGCTAATGGATGACTTAATTACAAGGATCGGTTACTCTTTGACTTATAACCAAACATTTGGTTGGGCGAGGTCTTCTGTTCAGAGCGGTTCAGATCTCACATTAGGCGTGCGCGGACACAAAAATGCGAGTTGGGGCGGGGCCCGCGGGCGTTGCACCTGCCGATCGCGCCGACGCATTCCTCACGCACTCCTTTTTATGCTGCAAGTTGAACCCTACCATTTTAACGTGGACCTCTGGCACTCTCCACGCCCAATAGAAGAGGTCACGGCCGCGTTTGAAGGCGGATCTCGTTACACTAGCCGGCTCAGACACGGAACGTATATCTATCCCATTTTCTTTTTAATTTGACTATCCAAGTCTCAGTTGATGAGAACGTGAATAAAAAAACGTGGCCTCGACTGACAAACCGTCAACCGACGCGAGACGACCGCATCACACCGGTGTGGGTTTAGTGTGATCAAATAAATATTTACACTATGTAAAACTGTACAGCGTTTGTTGAATGGATTTATGGCGCCTTTTATGGAGCGCTCGAGTTTCGGCGAAGTTAGCGTATAGGCACAAATTAGACGATATAGTTATTAGCCGGTTGAAGACTTTACGGACAGTTAGTAAGCCAAACGCACATCAAGAATCGAGCTATGCTAATACGTTATGCTATGTTGGGGGTCAGCAACATACCACACGGCGCTCAAAACGTATGTAAAGTTAAGCAGTCGAGATAAAAAGTATGTCAAAGTACTAAACGAGCGTTTGCGTTCTGGGCTTACGCATTAACCGCAAAACAGACGAGCCACGAAAACGTATAAAACCTGTTCACATAAAAAGTTGATTTCTTTAAGACAAATACACATGTGGCCTACAAACGGCATTAACCCGAGAAAGCGGGAAAAGCTAATAACGTCCTCTCGTTATTGGTGAACTTTCCGAACCTTGGTAACTTAAACTTGCACTGATGTCTAACACAGTTTCATACAAGTCATTAAAAACTTGTCTTAGAGCAAAGTTCTAATAGCTTATTTTAGGGTTATCGTTGTTGTTGAACTTCATCATTGTCCACTTCATAGTGACTTATACAGACGACAGCAGCGCTTAAGTGGCGCGGCCTATCCAGGAGGTAATAGAGAGTAGTTCCTTGCCTGGTATGAAGAAGCGACAGGCATGCATCGCGTTAACCCGCAGTTACAAAAGGATACACACACGGTAAACGGCGTCGGGACATTAAGATGCAATAATGCAGTTGCCGCTGAGGTTTTACCCTGTAATGCCTTGCGGTTACCCTAGTTTACTGCATCCTGTCTCTGTCAACATGTAGCTACTTATTGCTTCTGATTGGAATAGATTTGTACATGCATACGTTTATATATTTAAAACCTTGGAACTGCTACTCGTAGAGCATGGATAGGATTCCTAATAAGTCCAATTTATAAATCTTCCTAAATGCGATATTGCCGTACATATCTTATGAGAATCCATTCGCCTTCTCATCTCAAACATCAAATTGTTCAACTTCATAGTTAAAGTTTATTACTTTATTGTCACTGTAACGTACAAATAAACTTATGAAGCCGTAATAACTGTAAAGAGTACTTCAAACAAATCTACATAACGCGGACAGTCAGTCGCACGACGAAGGCATTTGCTTAAGGCGATTAGTGCCCTCACAGTGGCACTCTCATTACATTAAATTTATTGCTCGCTAAACACATAATGTATTGAAAATTCACACGTACAGATAGAAGCATAGGTTCTATATTTTATTTCCAAAAAATAATTTTCATAAAATATAGTATGTTGTAGTAGAAGTAGGCAAAAGTGGTCACTTTTTGCTCTTTTGCCTAAACTACTACAACTATATTTTACAGAGGTTATTATTATGAGGGCGCCACTGACTAATCGCCTTAATATGTACTTCAATGTTTCTAGTCGATAGAGCCCCTGGTATTTCGGAGTAGATGCGATGGCTGTTCGCAAGGGCATAATAATAAGCGAAAACTTTCACCAGCATTACACAAACAAATATTAAAAATTAGCATCTATTTAGCAAAGTGTGCAGTCAGCGGCCTTTGTGCAGTCGTTAGCTTCCTATTCGAGTTGCTGTGCGCTGCGCACGCGACGGACAGACTTCGTTAGTGGAGCATTTGTCAAGATAATTGTCCAAACCTCGCCATTTCAGGTGTGATGTTTCCGTATCATTATGAATAGTCTCATGTGTCTGTCTGGCTGTCCCATGTCATTAATAACAAAGGAATAAAGTTGCGAATGCAAAACTGAAATAATATATTAAAGAAACGGTCAAGAGCGAGTCGGATTCGCGCACTGAGGATTCCATACTATTTAGAGACATCGTTTTATTTCGTCTATCGTATCATATTATCGTTTTATCTTTACATAAACTTCAATTACATAAAATAATTTAAGATTTTTCTCTATGCAAACTTCGGAGATAAGGGGGGAACGGTTTTTTTTTCTTTTTACCAAAAGTCAAAAACTATGCGGTCTAAAAAAAGGGTTGCTTTTTACCATTTTGGTACGGAACCCTAATAAGGTTGGCGATACAAATCTGTGTTGGCCTTGGCTTTGACATTAGCTATTATCCTTCAGTTTTTGTTTAAATATGCTCCGATATGGTTTGTTTTTCGTAAGAAATCATATTTTGACATAGGAACTTAGTTTTTTTCTATTATGGAGATTTTGTCTCCAGACATTCTTAGTACTTATAAGTTTAAGTTTGTTTGGAATAATAAGCTTCACTTATACTGCTGCGGTTCCCAATATTTAACAAACGACAATTTAATCTAGATTTATATTATAATGCTAAGATTTGAGAAGATATTCTGGACAAAAATAACAATCCCAATGAAGTGTATCGAAGGCTACAACGAATCGGTCAAAAGATTATTCAGCACTACCCATTTTACTGTCCCCACTACTGGGGCACAGGCTCAGACCTTCCTTATGGATGGATAAGGAGGGTGGGCCATAACCCACCAGCGGGCCCAATGCAGATTGATGGAACACCCATCACTGCAAACGCAGCCGGGACCAACGGCTTTAACGCGTCTTCCGAAGCATGGAGGAGCTCAAGATAAGACATTTTTGGTCACCCACCCCATGAACGACCCTTGCTAAAATCGCAGGCCAATTCGCTAACCCACTGCGCCGTCAAGCTCCGAAAGTTCTATTGATGTTTTTAAATTTGAGATTTTAGCATTCACAATGCTATTTTTATACAATACAAAATAAGATACTAGAAAAAAATCGACTCAACAGGATTGTCTCAGGCGGGAATCGAACCAATACCTTTGGAAATCCGGTCCTATGCTCTCATTTGTAGAGACCTCACGACAGCGTATGCGCGACTACCTCGGCCGAACTATAAACCACTCCCACCTTTGGGAACCTCCGCAGCCCACATCCGTCGTCCGACCCAGTGGGCTTATTTTGTAGCCCAATTCAATGTTCAGATACTATTTTTTCCGAATTTTGATTAAGGCTCCCGAAAAAAAATATTCTAATTTTTACTAGGCAAATCCGATTTTCAAAATTCCAGCGTCATTTGATAGATCTCCGCGCCCTATAGTATATTTTGACACTTTTCCTTTTGAGATATTTCCAATTTTGACCGATCTACGGCCATGTCGCACTTTCGGCTGAACATCGGGCACACTGGTGATCACATAAACATTCAAGAAAAAGTCCAGCTAAAAATGCTGGCATTTTACTCTGCAGCACAAAGCGACTGAACACTTAAACGAAAAAATTATGATACGTTATTTCTGCATCCTTTGACTGTCTTAAATACCATTTGACTAAACAGGACGTAATTTCTAATAAACTCTCTCTTTCTCTCTTTTCTTTACAATACAAACTGCAATTATTGTAAAGAACGCTAATGTCTGTCACTGGGCGCGTGGCTGGCCGGGCCCGACTAAAATGCTGTGCGAATTGTAATTTTTTAGCCCCGTAATGCCATTTTTATTAACCGACTTCAAAAAGAGGAGGAGGTTCTATGTTCGTCTGTTTATTATTTTTTTTATGTATGTCTACCGATCACGAAAAAATGGCTGAACCGATTGACATGATTTAAACGTTACTGTATCAGGTTTGTTACCATGCTGGTCCCATTTATTGAAAATTGGTTAAATCGGTTCATTAAGCAATATTTTTTCGCAATTACACTTCTATAGATTTTAGTTCGCTGGTTAAAAGAGTCGTAATATAACTCATTTACGTTTTCTCTCATTAACTTTGTTTACAAATACTGCTAGCGTCGGGCCTCAGTGGGGTTACCACTTATCGTATTCACCTCTCACTGTCGCTGTTTCCACAGGTGTGTCTTTGTCGCCTGCGTAAGTGACTGTGTTTATTTAGACCAAAATTACAAATAGTTCGTGAATTTAAAAATTAATTTAATGGGAATTCTTTAATACAGCTAATTAAGATATATCGCATTTTAGAGGTGAAGGAAACTAAATGTTTTTTCTGAACACAGGCAGACAGTTGCTGCTTGATTTGATTTTAAAAGTTTGGCGCTAAATCAAAATTTAGTTGGATAAAATAGACAGTTTATTTTTTTATTCGCTAAGCGCAATGAGTCACATTCATTTAAAGCCGACCTCAACTATAATGTTTGTTTTTATTCCATTGCACTGGATGCGCATTACGTCGCGATTATAGCTGTTAGCGACTTTCACGGTGACCTTAAACGTGAAACGTAACTCGAGTAATTAGCTGTTCTACTAAACTGAAACGGAACGTGTTATTACAGACATGGTGTGGAATTAATTCGGCGCAGACTTTGTTGAAACTGGGCTGAATAGCATTTCTATTCGTTTTCCTTTTACTTTATAATGCTGAATTAAAAAAGTTGGTAGGAGATTGCATTGCTTGATGATCATGGAATTTGAACAGGTTGAATCATAGACCTTTTTACTTGAATAGATACTTAGCTAAAAATAATGTCATGTTCACAGGGTGGTCTCGTTTGACAATTAGCAAATACATCATATTATAGCTGTCTATCTATCATCCAATAAGCTAACTGCGGCGGTATCGGCTAAAAACATTGAAGTTCATGTTAACTGTGTTTTGACAGATATATGTGATACATTGCTACTTTTCTTTGGTATTTTTTTATTTGTGCCAAAACAATGTAGCAATGTATCACATACATATGTCAAAACACAGTTAACATGTACTTTAATGTTTCTAGTCGATAGAGCCCCTGGTATATCGGAGTAGATGCGATGGCTGTTCGCAAGGGCATTAGGCAGATTCGTACCTATAGACAATGATTCGCTGCAACTCACTTTACACATTCAAATTTACAGAGAAAATTTTACAGATTAAAATACATCGTTTTGTATCGCAAGCACTCTGTGAGTCACTTCAGTTGTACATTTTTAAATTAATCGCATTGTATGTATACACATCAGCCAGTTTTAATGCCTCACTGGCATTACTTATAAGTGGATAAGAGAAAAACGGTCCATAACCTACCACGCGGGCTCAATTTCCGAAGCTAGTAGGAGGTTGAGATAATACACATAGATTACAAAAGAAATGAATAATTATTAGTGATAATAATATGACAATAAGACAACCTATTTTTAAATAATGATTTTTAAAAGACTTAATAAGACAACTATCAAAAGCTGTTTACTAAATAAGGATAAACAGACTATAAGTACATACATACATTTAGGGCCTGTTTCACAATCAAAAACTAAGTTCTGAGTAGTTTACTTGACAGAACATTTGACATATTTTTCATATCACAACTGTCAAATCACGTGTCAAGTAAGTTACTCAGAACTTACTTTTTGATTGTGAAGCAGGCCCTTAATATAATGTTCGCTTTCCAGAACTTTTGATGCCAAATCGGGCAATTACAATGCTGACTTGACTGCTGGTGATTTCTATAAGATATTATTATAGGAATAGGAATAAAGGTAAGTGGTACGAATTAATCTCGGCAGGTAAGTATTTTAACGCACTTGTGCTATGCTATTATAAAGTTAACTATAGGAGCAGACGTAGGGTCACTGAGATATAGGTAGGGTAGGTACTAGACTATATGGATAAGTAGGTAAGTATATAATTCAATAATGAACACTCGAGGGTAAGTAGTTGCAAATTGATTGATATAGCATGCCGGCGTAAAACTGCAATAATTTTAGATTAAATGTCTATAAGTTTTAAAGTACTACAGGTGCTATTATACATTCTGTGGTACAGGTAGGTACATTCGTATCTCCTACGAGACCGGAGCTCAATACAATTTTAATAACTCGATAAAATCCGTTAGATCAACAACACCTGAAGCACGTAGTATGGTATGGTTAGCCCACGCACACACGCACATGTTATGAATTGAGAACGAGCACACATTCACGAACTAAACTGTCAAATTAGAAACGGACATATCTATTTTCAAAAAAAAATAAAGTTTTAAACTTACCCTATTGGATTCCAAAGCCTCGGCACTGTGCTCCTCTTTCTGCCGGAAGCAATTCGTGCACTTGCTCTTGTTGAAGATGTTTGGTGCGAATTTCCTGCAATCCGATCGCCCAGACATGATTGTCAGAGGTCAGGGTCAATTCAACGTTCACTATGTCACCGTAAACAGCATGGTGTTACTGTAAGACACCCACACTTGACGACTATTCGCCTTTTTTTTTTAAACCGAACACGTAGTTTATCACGCGCACCCACCGGTAAGGAGCTATCAGCGAAATCACTGCAAGTGAAGTGAGCGCTAACGTCATATGAAAAACACATGCACTAACACAATCTACTTCGGCAACCAAACACCGACGTAGTCGAACAATATCGCATAAACAATATTCGTATTCACGTACAAAATTAAACAAAACATCGATTTTAAAACGATCACACGGAGTCCGCGAGCGTACAGAAACACGACCGCCCGTCCATTTTACATCTGATTGATAGAAAAGCTGCCTGCCTGCCTGCGAGCGAGCGAACGCGAACTCAGTTGTTGTTTTACAACTTCTCTTTTCTTGTTATGTGTCTGGCAACTTTACTCGCATTTGTAGTGGTAATTACGCTATCTCGCTCTATCATTTATTTTTCGCCATCACCGCGTCTCTTTCGCACGTTTCATTAATTACATTTAGTCAAGTAGCGACATCTGTTGTGTGCGGTTGGTTGCAAAGGTGACGACGACGCAAGAGCATCACAATGCGGGGAATGCTTGCAGCTTTGCGCGGCGCGCGGCGAGGCAAATCGTATTAAATACTTCACAAACAGTTTACTAGATGGCGTATTGTGTGAATTCAATACTGACAGACGCCCCGGCGAACAGTGAGCTTCCCATAAAAACGTAATACCAAAAAAAATGATTTCCAATTTGAGCATAATTAACTCTTCTTGATATTATTCGGATTAAGACATTTCTCTATCTCCGCGGGTTATATTCGATTACAAACTACGGCGGCCCTCAGAAGAATAATAATAGAATTAATAATAAATAACCAACAAGTTCTAAAGATTGTACGCATACATACATACTAAGCATAGACTTATTTACACTAGCAAAATCTTTGGTACTGAGAATAACTACGGCCTACGCCCAATTTAACATTGACATTGTAAATTAGAGTTGTGCAACCGAGTTTAATTCATATCGAAATTAAATTATCTTTTTTTATATATTTAAATACAATGCGTTTAATTTAACTTTAACCAACAGATATGACAGTGCGCTTACTACACAAAATAAAAATACAATAAAGTGTTAACAAAAAACTAGAGACCACACTGATAGGTAGTTGTTATCTAGATATTAATTTTATAAAATCATTAAGCTGGAAACAAATTATCGGACGCGGCTGACGGACGCGGCTGACAGCTGACAGTATTTTGGGACGTTGCTTGCTGGCTTGCCGACGCGATCCAACTTCTATTCCACAAAGAACTATAGACCAAGAAACATGTCGAGTAGTGAAAGTGAGGACTATTTTCTCGAATTAGCGGCAGCAGTTGTCCACCCAGAAAGAAAATAAAAAGAAGCGTTTGGGTCTGTTATCGACCAGCAACACTACAGCCTTTTTGGGTTTCTCTTTGGTCTACCTTTCAAATTCTAAATCTCAGTGACATCTTTTTATAAAACAATTGTAAATAGTTTTAGTATTCAATAAATTCCTAACGGGAAATACGTGTTTTAGTGGTTCGTGCCCTATCCTCAACAGGGTCCATGACATAAATAAAGAAAGAACAGAGTATGGTGAATTGCACATTTTGTAACAACATTTGTTAATGATGGTATAAACTTTATTTGTGCATGTTGCACTTGGCCGATTTTATTTTTATAATAATATTATGTTTTTATCGTTAAACTGAGATGTGAACATTGCACTTCACATCTCAACACAACACTGATTTTTGACAATTCGAATTTTTGACGTTTACTTTTGAAGCGTTGCCAGAATGTTACAAAAGTAACATTTTACGTTACTTTTGACCCTCTCATGTTACCTCCATGTTACACGACTCAATATGTTACTTTGTGTTACTTTTTAGATTTTCCAGTTAACAAAAAAATATCGTGAATCGGAACGAATCCAAGGATTTTTTTTGTTCATCATCTTGGCGCACTTGATTTTGTGAACTTACTGAATGCGACATATTATTCACTCACTCGCCTGTATTTCTCAATTTTCCATCCCGTTTACTTAAGCAAGCACAAGTGAGTCGAGTGGTGACTAGCAACGAATGATTACAATCGATTTTAAAATTTTAAATTCATAAACAAAATCATTAGGTACAGGTTGAACTAATGATTTTTTGACCAAACCGTCGCGTCATCGCCGCCCGGAGCACGCGGCACGCCGCTCCGGGCGGCGATGACGCACGCCGCCACGTACTCATTCGTTTAAAAGCCGAATAAGTACAAAAATATAGCCATCTTTCAAACAAAACCCACCTATGTAGAATTTTAATATAAAAAACTAACTAAAATGTTTTTTTTTTTAAATTGATACTAATTAGTTTACTAGTGGATACGGGCACACATCAGGCATTTTCAGCATCGCCAGTCGATTATTCGATCAACAATTATTACGATTTTTTCGATTTTTAACAAATGGGACAGGAAACTTATTTTAGTTTTTGTGTAATAAAATGCCATATTATATGTATTGTGCCGTTTTCCACAATAAACAAGGTAGGTAATGTTACTTTTCTCATGAAAATGTTACTTTTTGAGCTATCTCATGTTATATTTGACTATCTGCCACTGGCAACACTTTTGTTCAGTCAGTCAGTCAGAATGACGCAGCGTTGCCAGAATGTTACAAAAGTAACATTTTACGTTACTTTTGACCCTCTCATGTTACCTCCATGTTACACGACTCAATATGTTACTTTATGTTACTTTTTAGATTTTCCAGGAAACAAAAAAATATCGTGAAACGGAACGCATTCAAGAATTTTTTTGTTCATCTTGGCGCACTTGATTTTGTGGACTGACTGAATGCGACATATTCACTCACTCGCCTGTATTTCTCAATTTTCCATCCCGCTTAAGCATGCGCAAGTGAGGCGAGTGGTGACTAGCAGCGAATGATTACAATCGATTTTAAAATTTTAAATGCATAAACAAAATCATTAGGTGTACCTAATGAACCTGTAGGTCAACCTGTGTTGATTGTAATGATTTTTGAACAAACTGTCATCATCGCAGGGCCCGGAGCGCGCGGCGCGCTACGCACGCCGCGACTAGGCTTTAACACAAATGGGTACAAACAAAGATATAGCCATCTTTCAAACACAACCCACCTATGTAGAATATTAATATAAAAAAGCCAACTAAAATGGTTTTTTTAAGACTGTTACTAATTAGTTTACAAGTGGATAGGGATCTACATTAGGCATTTTTCAGCATCGCCAGTCGACTATTTGATCAACAATTATTATGATTTTTTCGATGTTTAACAAATGTGACAGGAAACTTTTTTTAGTTTTTGTGTAATAAAATGCCATTTTATAGTATTGTGTCGTTTTCCACAATAAGTAGGTAATGTTACTTTTCTCGTGAAAATGTTACTTTTTGAGCTGTCTCATGTTATATTTGACTATCTACCACTGGCAACACTGGAATGACGTGTGGTTGATTGAGTTGAGGTTGAATGGTGTGATGTGATGACTGTGAGTGAGTGATTTATTAGTTTCAATTCAAATACCTAGTGTGCTGTGCGTCTCGCCGTTGCTGGCTGGATAATAACAGATGTGCGTTTCTGTCTCAGACCTCGCTCAATTCCGGTCTAGCTGAAAACTGAAAAAAGCTTGTAACCTCAATTACCAATAGATTTCTTTCGTTGCCAAGGTGAGACGCATTCAGCTAGCACTGCTGCCTAGATTTGTACTTCACGGTTATTGGTATGCTCATAAAAAAGGCGTGCTGGGATTTTCAAAAGAGTTCCTTCTAAAGTGAGTTTGGTTGGTTAGTCATTATCGGCAATTAAAATTACGCGCGCGTTTCTGTGGAGGTTGCCGATAAGCTTTAGTAAAAAAAGTATTTTGGAGGCATGGAAGACCTGAGTTTCATCCCGGACATCCCCAGCGGGCCCCTTGACGGATATAGAAGTACTGCTTCGTTCAATTGGAAACGCCTGAAGCTTTCTCTGGAAGGAGATATTGAATTACTTAAGCTTAAGGTAAGCATAACTTAGGTACCTAAGTAGTGTTTTCAAACATGAAACATTTCTTCTACTTATAGATCTTAAAATATTTATTAAATAAAATTAACTATTTAAATTCTAGCAAGCAAAATTCTAAAAATCATGAGCTTAGTCGGTGATCAGTCAAGTAGTTTTATATTATCCCATCTATTCAAATACAGGTGTTGACCCTTCAACGTCTGGAAAATGAGACACAATAGATATTTCATTGTTATCTGACCGCCTGTGTCCACTCAGGCATTGATGAATTAAAATTCAATACATTTTTTATTGGTATGAATTGTGTTTTGAATGCAGTAAAATGCAATACAGTTTTTATTGGTCTAATGAATTGTGTGTTTTGAATATTGAATACTTAGTTGTTTAAAATATATCTTACAACTTCTACATGCATTACACAAGTTCAAAATAATTATGAATATTCATTGTTTATACAAGGTGTTACTAAAGTACCCCTAATGCCGAATATGGTAGATAGGGACCATCAAACTGAACAACTTTTACTATGGGACCAACTTTGAAATCGCGAAAAAAAAATCAGCTGTTTCATACAAAAATTAATTACGAAAATATCAAAATGTATGAAACAGCTGATTTTTTTTCGCGATTTCAAAGTTGGTCCCATAGTAAAAGTTGTTCAGTTTGATGGTCCCTATCTACCATATTCGGCATTAGGGGTACTTTTGTAACACCTTGTATAAATACATTTATTTGCTAAGTTGTCACCAATATTCAAATTGAAATTAATTTTGCAAAGATGTTTATTTAATTTATTACCAAGATAAATTTTGTTATTAAATTTAGATTTTTCGCATTTACAATGCTATTTTAATATTAAGATAAATAATATCAGAAGAATTACTAGAATAGCGACTCGGTAGCATAATTGGTCAGTGCATTGGGCGGATTCCCAAGGGTGCGGGTTTGAGTCTTGTCTGAGGTGCTACAGGCGAGTCGATATTTTCTAGTATTTTTTCTACTATTATTTATCTTAATAAATCTTGTTCCCAATTCCTCCTTTAAAATAATAATTGATTTTCAATTTAGGTGTCTGTTTTGTTAGGCCTAAAACTCTTTCCCTTAAGATTCTATATGTTTTTGATGAATACATGACAGCAGTAATGAAATGACATCATAGTCGTTATTATTATGTTAGTTATAAAGTATTATTGGGACTCGGTTTGTAAATTTTTATCGTACACAAACGTGACGACACTTTATTATTTATACATTTAATAGCCAAACTACATTTAATAGCCCACATATCATCTCAAACTTTATTCTTTGAAAATACAAAAATACAAAATTGGAGTGCCCATTCACACAGTTTTTATTCGGTGTATGTAGTTGTATGAGCCTGTTCACATACAACACAGTATATCGAACCAGTAAATAAACGGCAATAAATTGTAGTGAACACAATAAAACATATTTTTTGTTTCAGTATAAAATATGGCAGACACTAGAGAAGGATCCACTATTTGCACACAGTTACGTGACTCCTCCATTGGATGAGCAGAAACGGATAACACAATTGCAGTTAAAAAGAATAAATGAGTACAAATTTTATACAAAGGAAACTTTTAGGTCAAGTTATAAGAAAAGGGTAAGTTCTATGTTTAAAACAACTAAATATAATACATATGAGCATTTTACCTAGTAATTAGTATGTATTCATAGGTCAGTTGAGGAGCTCGGTGGCGTAGTGGTATAGCGCCTGGCCCTGCAATAAGCAACTTTCTCAAGTGTCGGTCATGGGATGCGTGACCAAAAATTTATAATCTCGAGCTCCTCCGTGCTTCGGAAGGCACGTTAAGCCGTTGGTCCTGGCAGCATTTGCAGTCGTTAGCACCCACCAATCCGCATTAGGCCCGCGTGGTAGGTTATGGTCTATCCTCCTTATCCACCCATAAGGAAGGCCTGTTCCCCAGCAGTGGGGACATTAAAAATGGCTGATGGTCATAGGACAGTATGCGTTTCAAGCTTATTTCATTTCACATCGGCGTACTATTATAACTTATTCCAAGCATAGCTGTATGCTTCCGTATTAGAGCACACCGTTGAATTCATTGGAGTATGTTAACTTTAGAAAATTTTGCAATTTGCAGTCCTATATTGTCAGAGTTCAAAATAAATAAAACTACTTATACTTATATACTTTTTTACAGACTAGAGCATTAATGACTATAAATGAGGCTGTCAACTCATTAAACCCCAGTGTCTCTGTTAAAATGGCTATTGGCATATACCTTGTGTCAAACGCGTTGCTCTCCCTCGGTACTGAGAGGCATCTGAAGTTTTATGAGGCTACAATATTAAATAGGGAGGTAAGAGTCTTTATGTATTATGGTATTACCTTCTCAATTAAAAGGGCTTACATAAAGAAACAGGTTTCCCGTGCAGGTGAGTTGGTACCAACCGCACAGACTCACTTGCACCAGGAATCTGTTTCTTTATGTAAGCACCTTAAGGCAGGCAACTTCTAGTGAAGTCTAGTGTTGTTGATTTAAGTTGGATGTGACCAACTTGGGGTGGGCAGTGACTAGTAACCACTGGGTACAATTACACTACTATTACACTACATTTGAATTTTAGTTGCCTTAGATTTCCCTAACATTCCCCTTGGGTCTAAATTTAAGGAAAAAAACTGCAAATACTAAACCAACTTCTTAAGCTGCCTATGAGAGAATGGATTACTTTATTACTTAATTTGTTATTTTTTTCTTTATAGATTTTAGCAAGTATAGCGTTAACGGAGATCGCGCACGGGTCGGACGCTAAACTCATGCGCACCACCGCGACGTACGACCCCAGCTCGCGGCAGTTCGTCGTGCACACGCCAGACTTCGAGGCGGCTAAATGCTGGGTCGGTAATTTAGGTAAACCACAGATTGCATAATTAACTTGATTTGGTGTGTGTTGTATGTCTTTTATGTGGCATTTTTCGGTTTATGGGCTGAGTAAAAACCATTGCTCTTTTTTACTTACTTCAAAAAAAGGAGGAGGTTCTCAGTTCGTCGGTTTTTCTTTTTATGTATGTTACTCGATTAGTCGAAGACGGCTGGACTGATTTGAAAAATTCGTTCAAGTATTCAATCAAAATATATCACTGCATCTTTAAACTTATCAATAATGTTTTATTGTATTAACCTTATCAAACATTTAAACATTTTCTATGGAATTTGGTCTAAATTTAATGGCGGATATTGCCATCACATTCTGTTTTTATCTCACAGTTGTCATAATGACGACATAATTCAAAAAGATCTGTTTATTTTGAAGTTTAATTTAATTGCTTTAGTTCGTGTAAAATTATTGTAAAATGTTATTTAGCCTTCGCATGGCTGCCATTTAATTATATGATAATTTTATACATAAAAATCGCCAGGTACACACGACAGCACGTCAGGTTATACAGTTAAACTCCGAAAACAGCTTTTATTACGTAGGGCATAAAGGCAGTCTCAAGGTCATCATGTATAGTCTGAGGTGCCGCCGAGTGTACATCACTATAAAAGCCGATTGGGATCTATTTATTATTACGTCATTTCCGTTTTTAGAATTGCTACGTGAATTCACTCACAAATAAAATATTATTATAATACATTTGTGATAATAAATTTAATCGCTTAGCAACGCCAAATTTAATAAAAACATTTGAATAATTTGTTTCCTCTTTGGTAACAATTGCGTAACCGATAGTGTCCGCTAAATGTACTGCTGGTAACGGAATATTATGTAACAAAAATAATCTAATAAGTTCTATCGCTTGTGTTTAAAAAAAGGTTATCGTCTATTTTAAAAGTAAAAACAGTATTATCAAATAAATGCTATCATCAAACTTATCAATCATATTTAACTTATATCAAGTGCATCGATTATGCATCAGACTAATCCTTTTAAAGTTGAAAACAATTTATTAAATTGACGCATTTCAATGACTTTCAATTCAGTTCTAGTAAAAATATTAACATTTTACTTTTAACATATTTACTATGAAACCTTTATAACCTAAAAGCGATAAAAAAATCGTTTTTTTTTAAATTTTTTATTGAAAAATATTGAATGAAATTGAACGATTTGTTTTAGAATTGCAATAAATGCATGCAATCGTGTTAGTAAGCTTCGGCAAAAGGTATACATTGATTTACAGCCCGCACTCGGAGTTAATTCATTTTAATGCTTTTGCGTCGTGTCACGCAATGTGAAGCTAAACAATGCGATTTTGTTGTATCCTTGTTATTTCTATTATCTGCTTTTACCCAGAAAAATGTTATACGAGATAATCTTTTTAAGAATGAGTACAATAAGTGCGGAAATTACCAATAGATAACAAATATTACTTAACTATCTATGTTTGATAGCGTTCCAAACTATCTTCGATAGATTTTGTATTGTCGGTACCAAATACCATTTCTGAGGTGCGATTGTACACAAGACGGCACCTCAGACTATACATGTTGACCTTAAGACCGCCTTTATGCCCTACGTAATAAAAGCTGTTTTCGCAGTTTAACTGTATAACCTGACGTGCTGTCGTGTGTACCTAACGTACGATTTCATTTGTCAAACGTATAATTTTAATGAGAATTATTCCGTTTAACAATTGAAATTGTACGTTTTGAATTGTCAAATGAATACGACCGCTTTACACAATCACCTACCAGAATGCCGCCCGCATATTTCTATTACCCTAATGGAATAATCAATGTATATTATTACGACAATCGACTGGGTTACGATTAGTGTGAGATAATAGACCCAAAATACTTACTCATTTGATAAAAGAAAAACAGTCATCGCAAATACTTGAAATACTTATTTATCTGTTACTTCCTGTTGAATGACATTGTTTTGAACTTAATAATTGCCAAAATTATTGAATGGTGTTTCTGGTTCAGTACGTGTCTGGATTACTCTGGATGAAGATATAAATAAATATCTTAATTTCAGATCCGTAGGATCATTTTGCAACCTATGATCATTTTGCATTACACCATAAAGTGTCAATTTTCTTTATAAATCAGTGTTGAATAAATTGTGACTGATATTTTGATAATTATAATGAGTGTAAATTGTAATTAATTAAGATAAAAGAATTGACGATTTAAAAATGCTTGTTATGTGAGCTTATTTGAATAAAGAATTTTTCAATTTTTATGTACAATAATTGAATATTTTTATAAGGTTTTATAATTTAATTAAATAAATAAATATTAAATAAATAAATATTTGACAACATCACATACATTGCTCCGATTCCAAAGTAAGTAGCTAAAGCACTTGTGTTATGGAAATCAGAGGCAACGGTGGTATCACAAACACCCAGACCTGAGCCAATATAGAAAAGTTCGTTTTCTAAATTGACCCAACCGGGGATCGAACCCGGGACCTCAGAGATGGCGACACCTTGAAAACCGGTGTACAAAGCCACTCGACCACGGAGGTCGTCGATTATTCTTTGTAAATATGTAAATTTTTAGTAAAAACTATTTCACATACTTAATTTGCATTTTTGACAATTAATAAGTATTTTTTTGTAAATATTTGCACGTTGACATTAACAATAAAATATGCTGGAGACTATATAAAACAAATTGTAACCGTATTTTTGCAAATAAATATTGATTGATAGAAGAAAAAAACCATAACAATGTTTCAGGCAAAACGTGCACGCACACTCTACTGTTCGCCCAGCTGATAACGCCAGACGGCACCAACCACGGGCTGCACGGGTTCCTGGTGCCCGTGAGAGACCCTGCGACCCTCGAAGTGCATCCTGGTCTCATTATAGGGGACATGGGGGAGAAAATCGGCGTCCATGGCATCGATAATGGGTTAGTTTACTTATTTATAGTAAATATGGAGGCAAATCTCGACGACCTCCGCGGTCGAGTGGCTTTGTACACCGGTTTTCAAGGTGTCGCCATCTCTGAGGTCCCGGGTTCGATCCCCGGTTGGGTCAATTTAGAAAACGAACTTTTCTATATTGGCTCAGGGTGTTTGTGATACCACCATTGTCTCTGATTTCCATTACACAAGTGCTTTAGCTACTTGCTTTGGAATCGGAGCAATGTATGTGATGGTGTCAAAGATTTATTTATAGTAAATAACTTGCCTCCACCCGCGACTTCGTCCGCGTGGACAGAATATGAAAGCTAGTACTACGGAGAGTTCAGGCTGTTTCCCTGGTTCAATCCACCCGAATTAGAAAGCTATCAAATTGTGAAAAGCTCATTAAAACCCATCAGCTGTTTTTGAGTGATGTGCGTAAATGTTTGTGCATTTAGAATTTACAGTTACATTTTATGTATTTAGATTACTTTAGTTTCAGTTTCAGAGATGTGTCACTTTTTCTTTTGATACTATTTTCAATTCTTTATTAGCGTTTGCTCTGACGTCGTCGTTTGTGCGGTATTCCATTTCCCGTTGGAATATCGAGAAAGTAAACTACTATGTTTTTTCTGAGGACCGAATTATCTTTATATCAAAATTGGTTCAGCGGTAACAAAACGAGTTATGTATGTAACGTATGATCTGGTGCGAGTCGTATTTTTTCTAGTATATTATTTGGTATTATATAAAACGAGTTACATTCGCTTTTATATATTTGTATGGATATTGGATTAGTTTTAGGTTGTAAGTAACCACGACCTACTGCTAACTACCAGACTGAATCGGGCCCTACCGACTAACTACACATATACGACACTGACAGATAGATGTGACACATTGCTCCTTCTTTTTGACATAAATAATATAATAATAATTATATTAATAAATGCTTGGACAATTTCTCACAGCGCCATCTAGCCCCAAACTAAGCAAAGCTTGTAATATGGGTGCTAGACAACTGATATACTACTTATATACTTTTTAAATATTCACTTATTATATATAGTAACACCCAGACCCGTCACAGAAATTAAAATTCATCACTCCAAATTCTGCCCGGCCGGGAATCAAACCCGGGACCTCTTGCGTGATAGATCGGCATGTTGACCACTGCACCACTCAGGTCGTCAATTAAAACTTAACAAAGACAAGTAGCAATGTTTCACATCCATCTGTCAAATGAAAGCGACTACGATAGCTATGAAAGTAGAGCCCAATCATCATCAGTTAAAAAAAACTTCCCGTTAAATAACCGTGAAGTTACAATGCCTTCATTGAGTAAGTTTTTGAAGGGTCATAAATAAATTCCTGCCATACGCGCGTTGCGTAACGGCATCGAATGACTAATAGTTTCTGAAGGTCGCACCGTGATAAAAAATTCGCAGAACTGTTACGCTGTTATCATGTGACTAATATTTTAGACCGATATCGTATCGTAATTCATAGTTAATACTACCTTATCTTAAGTTGTATGGCATGATCACTTGAAGATATTGGTCGAGGATGTGACACAGCGTTTAATTAACAAATGACATGATTTTTGTGATTTAGATTAGAGCACATCTCGGACATTTCATACAACCGCTCCGTTATAACTATTAGATGATACGCGCAACTATGTGTGTAAAGCTAGGACTACTACGGGAATCATGTCTCCCACACACACACACAAATAAACATATTGATTTTTCACCTTTTAACAATCAATATTTATTTACCAGTGATAAGAAATGTTTCCATGAGTGATATTAAATGTTTTGCTTTGCTTTTTGCAACTTGACACACGCGACTAAACGAGCACACGATTCGGCTCAAAGAACTTGTATGTTTCGGTAACAATGACCTAATTGTTCTCTTTTATTTATATTTGTTTAGTGTTAGTTATTAAAATAAGGGTATATGATGAGGCTGACATACCTATTAGCTAGGTAAAAGACTCTAAATAAAAATAGATTAAAAAAAATTGTTTAGTGTTAGTTATTAAAATAAGGGTATATGATGAGGCTGACATACCTATTAGCTAGGTAAAAGACTCTAAATAAAAATAGATTAAAAAAAATTGTTTAGTGTTAGTTATTAAAATAAGGGTATATGATGAGGCTGACATACCTATTAGCTAGGTAAAAGACTCTAAATAAAAATAGATTAAAAAAAATTGTTTAGTGTTAGTTATTAAAATAAGGGTATATGATGAGGCTGACATACCTATTAGCTAGGTAAAAGACTCTAAATAAAAATAGATAAAAAAAATAAAAAAAACATGATTCATCTCATGAACTCGCGGGATGGGGTGAGGTAATTGATTCTAGGTCGGGGCGGGGAGTGTCCTTTCTGTACTTAGTACTAATATCTATTCTGTGATTAGAGATAAATTAGTTTAATAGTTTTATAGCTCAGCTATGTAGGCGATGGTTGGACATAGGGCCATCCATTTCATTATTAAAATATTTATACGTACTTTTTCTGTGTAATGTACCCTCGGAAATAGTTAAAAACTATTATTAGTAGAATTAGTAGACCGAGATTATTGGAACGGAATTTCTTATGAAAAAAAAAATATCTTTTTTGTCTTGGGTCTGGGAGGTTGAGGTACTTATCGTTGTTGCTTCTGATTTACAAATCAAATTATTTTTGATGGTAATGGCTTGTCAATCATACAATTTGTCGAGTTGCTTGAACAATGGATATAAATAAACAAACAGACGCCAAACACAGAGCGACTAATTATTTATACCTTGCAGCATATTAATTATTTTAAACTAGTCATGACAGACATTTTATATTAACTTACAATAGATTCAGACATTTTATATTAACTTACAATTATGTTATAAATGATGATAATAATAAATTGATAAATTTTAAATATGTTTAAAAAAGAAATATATATAAAAATGTTAGACATTTTACCATAGAGGATTTATGCTATTCAGCTCACATCCTCCAAAGTGATTTTTTGAAGTTTCGAATGTTCTATTGTCAATCATCAACGGTGTAGTGTATTTCAAGGTGATTTTCTCTACTCCTTCAATTTGACAGGTTCATAATATTCAACCAATACCGGATACCGCGCGAGAACCTCCTGAACCGGACTGCTGACGTCACAGAGGAGGGCGTCTACGAGAGCTCCTTCTCCGACCCCTCAAAAATCCTGGGGGCTGCCCTGGAGAACTTATCAGCAGGTAAACAAGATTTTAATGCGTGCAAAAGCGCTATATCCGTTTGATGAACAGTTCAATATATTTTGGAAAAATAGTTTGTCTTATACCCTTCTTTGGATTTCAATAATTATTAAAAACAATAATTAAAGGTTGGTTGCCCCATATCATACTTTCGATGAATACGTTACTTTTAGGCTCGGTTGCATCATCTTAATTTAACTATAACAGTACGTAACACAAACTTATCTGAGCCGGTGGCCAAAACTGGAACTAAGCGTTATTACATATTGTTACCTAGGTTACGCCATAGACGATAGCGACGCGGTCACCGAGTCAGATAAATTTGTGTCTGTTAAAGTTAAATCAAGATGATGCAACTCAGCCTTAATGTCTCTTACACAGGGTGTAAAGAGACCCTCTAGCTATTGATTTCCCAGGAATAGTCTAGACAAAAATGGTCCTGATGATTGGCAGAATACGTAGGTCTTGGCTACGTTGAGGGTCTTGTTATACCCATTTTAGGGTAACTAGGCACACTTATTTCTGTTAAAGCTGATAAGTTTCTTGCGCCCGTTCTTTAATCAGTTAATAGTTTGGAACGGGTGGTAGGAAAATATAGACGATTTAAAAGCGCTTCAATTATTAAGTTTATTGAATAAAGAAATGACTTTTGACTCTTGACTGTTACAATGCTAAAGTATTAGTTAAATATTTTTACGCTATCGATTATATTTTTTTACACTAGAAAAATATCATCTCGTCTCTTTCTACTCACGTGGGATTCGAATCCACGTTTTTCGCAGTCTGAGCGAATGGTCTAACCGCTGAGCTGTGTTAGAAAAATGGAAGATAATAAGTAGCACAGCATGCAAAGACAAAACGTTACATTGTTAGAGAACACCAGTTACATGAATATAATTTAAATTTATAATTATTAAATTTAGATTTTTCGCATTCACAATGCTATTTATATATTAAAATTAATAATATTGGAAAAAATCGTAGCACTTCAGACGGAACTGGAACCCGCACCTTCGGAATTCCAGCCCAATGCACTGACCAATAATATTTTTTTCATAATTATATATCTGTTTCATCTTGGGAATATGTTTCTCTCGAATGAGGGGGTATTTCTTCACATTGATGTGATTGCGCTGGCTTGCAGCGAAGAAGTAAAAAGAACTAGAAAATTTCGCCGCTCCCTCTGGCGACTCGGCAGCATAATCGGTCAGAGCATTCGGCCGGAATCCCGAGGGTGCGGGTTCGAGTCCCGTCCGAGGTGCTACGGGTGAGTCGATTTTTTCTATTATTTTTTGTAATATGATTTATCTTAAATGAATAATTTCGGTATCCAGGTCGCGTAGGGATAATGCAAGAGAGCTGTCACTCGATCGCCAGCGCCGTGGCCATCGCCGTGCGGTACGCGGCGTCGCGGCGCCAGTTCGGCGCGCCCGCCCGGGAGATCGCGCTCATCGAGTACGAGCTGCATGTCAGTCCTACACTTAGTAAGGCGGTAGCCGACGCACGCTCACGTACACTACACCACACGGGACGCTCCACGCATGCGCGCCGACAGGGTGCGACCCCTGTCAGGAAAATAATACGGTTTCTTTATTAAGTTACTGTTTGAATAAAAACTGAAGGCGTCTAGGTCGCTGTCCAGATTTGTTCATTACCTTGTCGAAAAATTCAGTCTTGTTATTGAGTAAGTTAACGTGTAGACGCAGATGCGCCTCCCTGAAAAAAAAACTGATACTTTACGTACTAAAACTGCGCAAAACGAAACGCAAAAATTTGAAATATTTTTGTCTGGTACAAAAAACGATTCCTTCTAAATTCAACTTTAAATAATAAGAAACGAAGAAGAGAATAGTTTATACAAAATAAGCTCCCGGTTTGAAGTGGGGCGTTATTTAGAGGTGCCGTTTTTGAGATTCTGACCGAACATCTAGGGTATTGATCGAAGAAGCTACACTATGTTATAGACAATAATAATAATAACTACTTGGATAATTTCACACAGCACCATCTAGCCCCAAACTAAGCAAAGCTTGTAATATGGGTGCTAGACAACTGATATATTTTTAAAATATATACTTATTATACATAGTAACACTCAGACTCGTCACAGAAATTAAAATTCATCATCTGCACGGCCTGGAATCGAACCCGAAGCCTTTTGCGAGATAGACCGACATGTTGACCACTGCACCGCTCAGATCGTAACCCTTAAAGACAACATAGTGTGTTTCATTCGTGGACTGTATTTTATAGGTTGGGTCGCTGAACTGATAAGACTTGTTAGTATGCACTAATTATATATTTTATTGAGCATACACACGTTCGTTACAATGATTTTAGAAGAGAAGGGAAAAGTTGTGTTGCCAACATATAAAAACATTAGTTGGTGTTGCCAACATAGTGTACTTTACTTGTTATTTAGTACGCGTAAGACAATATAGCGGAACACTCCATACAACCGCCCCATTATAACAGATGACGTCAGATAACGTTTTTGTACAGGCGCAACTGTGTGTGTGAAGTCGCGTATCCTGCGGTTGTCTCTTTAAAACATTACACAAAAACATCAAAACATTGGGGCGTGGCTATACACATTTTTGTATTCATACACAATGTTTTTGTTTTCCGCGGCCGACGGAAAACATTCCCCGCGCGGGTTAGAGAGGGAAGGGTTTGTTTCATTTCTTGACAACTACTGAACGCACACAACTTTTCTATAATCTGTGGTAAAATTTTCTAACCTAAGTACTAGCACTTAGGTTGCTAAAATACAGCCTGAAATTTTAATCAATTGGTTCCCGCAGTGAGGTGGTTCCACTTATGATTACAAGCAACTTTTACTATGGGGCCAACTCTGATACAGCTAAAAAAAATCAGCTGTTCCATACATTAAGGTCGAGTAGGTATAGCGCTTTTGTATGGAACAGCTGACTTTTTTAGCTGTATCAGAGTTGGCCCGATAGTAAAAGTTGCTTGTAATCATGAGTGGAACCACCCCACTGCGGGAACCAATTGAATAAAATTTCAGCGTGTAATTACATAATTTAAATATTTAATAATTTATTGTGATGGAGTGGAATAAAGAGACAGCGCTTTATTTTTTAAACCTAATTCTGGAGAGACCCGTTATTTGGTTTGTATTATTATTATTTTCAGGAGAGGGTTTGTGTATGAAAACAAATGGTTTTTGTTTTATGTTTTTTGTGTAATGTTTCGAACAAACACGAGCAGGAGTCTCGCCTCAAGTCTAGGGCTAGTTCGGTGTTCAATTCATAATTCGAATTTTACGGTAAATAAAGTTACGACGCATTGCTTTGAATATCAAAATAAAGTTGACAGATGACAAACCCGACTAAACGAGCATCGGCACATGAACTCGCGGGGAAGAGTAAAGCAACAGAACTGTTTCTAGGGCGGGGCGTTAAACCACTGCGCCATCGAGCTCCTCGTTGTATATGTTGATTGTTGACTTGTGATTATTTGTGGGCAGCAATGGCGGCTGTTCGGGCACGTGTCGGCGGCGGTGATGTTCCGGCTGTACCTGGAGAACTTCACCAACGTCTACCTCACCATCGTCGAGAAGTCCAACGCGGGCCAACGGGTCGATAACCTGGTGAGTTTGTACCTAGTTAATCCACATAGTAGCTGATACGCGAAAAAAAATCATCGCATAAATAATAAGATAGCAATTCTCCAGTAGAGTCTGTTTATTCTTACTTGTGTTGTTGTATGTTTTTACGCGCATTTTTTTCGATAGCTGTTTGTGCTTAGGGTATTGATTGAAAGTGTTATTCTGTACTAAATAATAGTAGATTGTACAACAAGTGCATAAAACTCACCATTTTATCCGACACGTATATAGGATAGTCAAGTCGAGGGTAAAATGGGTTTTATGTACGAATTATACACTCTGTTTTTCACTTCGATTGTGAGGAAATTAAATAGCAATATTGCAAAAACAAGTTTATTTAACGAAGTTTAATTGCGTGTGTTGCCGTTTACCTGACGACCTCTGACTTAGAGTCCGAGACTTGAACGAAGATTTTATTTTATGTACCGGAGCGATTTTATGCAGCCTATACTCAACATATTTTTAAGACTATAGTTCGAGTATGGAATTGATGACTTTTACCCGTGTTAAACACTATTTTTTTTCGAATATAAGGAAAGTAAAAAAATCGTAGTTATTCCAAAATATTTATTAATAACAATATGTAGTGACTACATAATAGGTAGACCATATTTATTTATTTATTATTTCAAATTTGGAACGGCCCGCGTCGCCGCTCGGCCCGATGTTTTTAATTTTGCACCGGCCGTTATACCCAC
Organism: Catoptria pinella; assembly: GCA_963556745.1. NCBI lineage: Eukaryota > Metazoa > Arthropoda > Insecta > Lepidoptera > Crambidae > Catoptria > Catoptria pinella. The sequence continues at coordinate 2,005,248 of OY750762.1, forward strand.
TCTACGGTCGACTATGTGACCGAATTCAGTTCTATTTTTGAATTTTTTTATACCTTAGAGTGGAACGTAGAGAGTTTTCGACCCGCCGCTCAGTTTAAATATACATCACTTTCCGAATATGAGAATTGAAAAGGGTATTTGGTGTGTTCCGTGGTTAGAGCGAGGCAGTGGGCGAGATCCACGCGATGGTGTCGTGCAGCAAGCCGGCGCTGACGTGGGCCGTGCTGGACGCCGCGCAGCACTGCCGCGAGGCCTGCGGCGGGCACGGCTTCCTCAAGGTACTGTCGTGAGGAAGGCGAGAAATTATAAAAAATCTTTTCACTTTAAAATGCTTATTTATTTCAAACACACACTGTCACGGCGCAGCCTAGAATGTTCGTCCTCAAAACAAATAGCGAACTGCCGATCGCATTCGAATTAAATTCAAAATCCATTATTCTTTTTTTAGCCTGTAAGAAAATAGTTACAGAACCCAAAAAGTTTGAATATGAGGCTAAGGCCTCACAGTACTACCCACTATACTCCTATTGCTGCTCCTACATCTTCATACACACCGGCTCGAGTGGAAGCCGAGGTTCTCTGCCAAGCCAAAAACCGATCGATCTGTGATCTGATGATGGCTATGGAGTTAGTCGTGGAGGGAGCCTCCTAGCGAGCCCCACATACGAATCCCCCGCTCACCTGAGGGGGGGGGGGGGGATGCGTAAATAGATTAGATCCAGATGTATACGCCCGACTGATCTGACCGGCGATCGAAGAGATCAGAGTTTTCTCTTAGAATGTTGATCAGATCGGTCGGGTGTGTATAGCGATCTGGATCTCCTCCGTTCACTCCCCGGACGAGTATCACCAAATCACAGCTCGGTAAATCTTTAACGGAGAACCGAGGCTATAAATTCATATCTCCTCCGAACTCCGAAGAAGCTTTGTGGTACTCTTTATCGCTTAAACAATAGTTTCTAGCCTGTTGTTTAGTTTAATGAAGTTTTTTTTACGGAATGTCGCCACTTTTTGTTCCTTTACCTACTACTACTATAACGAACTATATTTTTCTGAGGTTTGTTTGTAAATAAACTATAGAACCCCTAGCTTCAATTTATACATGTGAATTTTCGATACATTATGTACTTCACGAGCAATAAATTTGTTTAATATGAGGGCGCCACTTTAAGGTACACACAACGGCACCTCAGACTATACATGTTGACTTGAGACCGCCTTTATGCTCTACGTCATGGATCGCCAAACTTTTTAGCCTAAGGGCCAAACTAACTCCTCCACGAAGCCCCAAGGGCCAGAACCTAGCTAGCTTATCGTACCAACATACAGTAAATAACAGTATGTTGGTACGATCCGGACCGCTTCCGCGGGCCGGATTGTTGGTGCTCGCGGGCCGGAGCTGGCCCGCGGGCCGTAGTTTGGAGACCCCTGCTCTACGTAATAAAAGCTGTTTTTGCAGTTTAACTGTGTATTCTGACGTGCTGTCGTGTGTACATAGGGCCCTTAAACATGAGTTTCTCCATTTCCCCAGTGTGCGCGACTAGGCGACATCCGGAGCAGCCACGAGCCCACGGTGACATACGAAGGCGACAACAACGTGTTGTCGCAACAAGCCGGCAACTGGCTGCTGCGACAATACGAAACGGCCTTAGGAGGAAACGCAGTGGACTCGCCGCTAGGAACCGTCGCCTTTCTGAAGGACTTTAGGGAGATATTGGGCTACGTCTTCAAGTGCACGGAGACGACGCAACTGAAGACCGTCACATGTAAGTTAAATGTTTGATTTTTTTCACTTGCCCTATTTAGTAAGCAATCTTATAAACTGGATCTAACTTCGATGATGTTGGCTATAAAAAAACGAGGCACTTGAAAACGAGTTGCACATGGCACATGTAAGTTAAAGTATAGCCGTCGAAATAATGCACATTTAACAGATTTTTCAAAATTCAAAATGTCAACTGAAAAGGAGATAATTTGTTGTCACTTTTATTTGCTGAAAGTAAGACTGTGTCAGCTTTAAACCAGATCTTTCTTTAGTCCACATTTAAGATTAAAGAGGGTAGTAATCGTTGAATCAAATCTGCCCATTCTGAATTATAAATGCTTGAATAATATCATACAGCGCCATCTAGCCCCGCTTGTAAAATGGGTGCTGATATACTACTTATATGCTTTATTAAATATTATACTTTTTATACATAGTGACACCCAGACCCGAAAAAAAAAACATTTAAATTTCTGATTGGGACCTTTTGCGTGGATGTTGACCACTGCATCACTCAGGTCATTCTTAACATTTATTTCATTGTTTCAGTTATAACTGATACGTACAAATGGCTGATATGTTGGCTCCTAAAAGAAACTCATCAGAAGTACGAAGCAGAAATAGCGAAAGGTCTCTCTAAGTTCCAAGCGAAGACCAAAGCCCAAGTGTACAGGTGGAAGACCCTCACCAGGGCGTACGCTGAATACTTGGTTATCGTCTTCTCTGTCCAATCCATTGAGAAGAAAGAGCAGGAGTTACAGCCAGTGTTGTACAAATTGTTTTACCTGTACGGCTTGTGGTCGTTAGATAAGCATTTGGTGGAGTTGTACCAGGGGGGGTTCGGGGAGGGGGATGGGCTGGCCAGGTTGCTGAGGGGGGCTGTGCTGGAGCTGTGCGGGGATCTGAAGGGGGAGATAGTGAGCGTGGTGGATGCGCTCGCGCCGACGGATTTCGTTTTGAACTCTGTGCTGGGGAAGAGCGATGGGAATGTGAGTATGAAGAAATAATTTTATTCTTACTACTTATTTTGCCTTTATTGTTTTAAATATTATGTCATCATCTTTTTGCTATAAATTATCATCGATACGAGCTGATATTATACAACGTGTTACAAAAATACCCCTAATGCCGAATATGGTAGATAGGGACCATCAAATTGATCAAATTAAAATTGATCCCTATATACCATATTCGGCATTTTTGTAACATGTTGTACATAAATCCGCAAGGAAATCGATAAATCACTCTTCATAGAGACTCGGTGCTAATTAAAAAGAGCTTTATATCACATACGTACTATTTCTCTTGAGTTATCAATTCGTCTTTAGTTCAATTTTTTTTATACTTATTAAGCGCGAGAATTTATCCCCAGCATTTGCCAAAAAAACACTTCATGGCAAGTTTCTGAATGTGTGTAATTGTTGCAGCTATACCAAAACCTGCAGACGGCGTTGTTCAGCAACCCGGACGCGTTCGGACGCGCGACGTGGTGGCGCGACGCCGTCGCTACGCCGCGATCCAATCTATAGGTACTACAGTTGTCCAATAATGTGGCCGAATAGTCCAGTCAACGATTGGCTCACAAGGGGCTCTATCGGCTAAAAACATTGAAGTTCATGTTAACTGTGTTTTGACAGATGTATGTGATACATTGCTACTTTGTTTTGGCTCAAATAAAAACTTACCAAAGAAAACTAGCAATGAATCACATATATTTGTCAAAACACAGTTAACATGAACTTCAATGATTTTAGCCAAGGTGTAGAGTGCGCGAGCGGGTAACTATAGTCTCTATTATAAGAATTCTGACACATGTCAAAATCCAAAGTCTAGTGACGTGAGCGCAATGATCGATACTAAAAATTCCCGATTTTACGTCATATCGATATTGATTACTTGCACTTTTTTTGACAGATCAAAATACTTTTAAGTTGGATCGTACGCAGCTTACAAACAATCTTTTACTACTTATTATTGTCTCCGAGTACGGCAGTTTAATCATTAATTGTCGGTTACCTCAAAGGTTGCTTAGGTGAAACAAAAATTCAAAATTATACATTAAACATACTTTTAAAACCAACCAATTTATTACTTTCTTTTAAAATCACAGCAAAAATTACGTTGTCGCTCGATTGTTCCAAATTACAATTATTTTCCAACGCATAAGTTATAAGGAATTCTGTTTATCTTTATAACTCTGATGTTACGTTACAGGACTGGACTTTTTATGGCTTTGTTGATTACAATTTCGATAAATTTGAAATTTATCTAAATTTAAAATTTCTTTAACCTTCACTGTAAATGTTCAAATAGTATTTGTATCAACTTTTTGTCGTATATTATTAAGGTTCGCGTTCTATGTTAATACATACGAGACCAAAAATATCAAGGGTGACATGTCACAAAAAATCATAAAAACAAATATATGAATACAGTGCGGTTAAATTGATAATAGACAGTGATCCGCGGCAACATCAGAGCGTTTGTGGTGCCAAAACGATGTATTTTAATCTGTGTTTGAGCGCACAATACATTCTCGAGCCGCGGTTCACTGTCTTTTGTCAATTTAATCGCATCGTATGTTTTATTCGAAAGCAATATTTATTTAAAGTAAAATGATCATGTTATACGTTGACCAAATTAATGATTGTCGGAAACGTGTATGTTTTTTTAACATAATAACACAAAATGGAGAGAGGACAGAAGTCAAACTTAGTAATACGCGCGCTCGAGCAACGCGCACACACATAGACAGCTCTCACCGACCGACGACACTGCGTCACGCACTCGAACCCGTTTGAGATTAGTCTGAGATTCCGGTTATTACGTGTCGGTGAGAGGTGGTTATGTGTGCGTAACTCGAGCGCGCGTAGTACTAAGCTTGACTTCTGTCCTCTCATTTTGTGATTATAATATGGTTTACGTTACCAGTGTTATGCTATAACACTACTTTTTGCTTTTACTGTTTAATGCTTAATGCTCTAGTTGCACAAACGCAATTATGGTTATGATTCCCAAGTCATACAAAATAGACATGTAAAATGGCTAATATTCAAAAACTAATCTGAATGAATTGCATTTAAGAGTGCGTAGTCTGCACACTAGCGCCGCCATTGGAAAAAATATATAGTTGTTAAATAAAGTTGAAATTGTGAATTATCTCTCTGTAGTGCACTCCGAAGAAGCTTTGTGGTACACACGACGGCAGAGACTATACATGTTGACCTTGAGACCGCCTTTATGTCCTACTTAATAAAAGCTGTTTTCGCAGTTTAACTGTTTAACCTGACGTGCTGTCGTGTGTACATACTTTCTATCGATTAAACAATATTTTCTAGCCTGTCGTTTAGTGTAATGGAGTTTAATGCTACAAGTGGCAACTTTTGTGCGCTAGTGTGCAGACTGCGCTCTTAAGCAGTTAATGTTATTGTAAGTATAATTTATCTGTGCATTTTTATTAATAAGTTAGAAAGAGTTAGAACAAAGTATTTTTCTCTTTTTTTTTCAAATATGTACTACAAGTATATTATCTACATTATGTATATAAATCTGTTTCACTAAAATACTAATGAAGTTTCGAAGTTTGTATACTCTGTTCGAGATAAATGCAATTGGACTTTGTCATGAAACTTTAAAAGTAACTGTTTTGCTACTCTGAACGTTATTATTAAAGTATTCCTACCACATTGTTCAAGCTATACTTATACCAAAAGCTATTAATAAACGCTAAAAATAAAAATGGTGCCAGATATTTTTTTCCACCATTTAGGGCCTATATATAGGACGGGCTTTTTTTTTATGCCCTAGGCCGCGATATAAAATAATAGGGATGGTGACATTAATCGCAAATATATGAACAGTTATTTTTAAACTGAAGAAGGAAATATTAAAATAAAATAATCATATTCTGTAACTGTAAATATGCGTAATTAATTAAATAAAAATTATTAAAATAATGTTCAAAATAACCTCAAAAAGCCAATCGGAGCGTATTACGTAACGGACTGTTTTTTTTATTTACTTCTATTAAATAAATAGAATGACATCTGTACACTGTGTGGGTGAAGTGTTCAGGGCTACTCACCATTTTTAAACATTCGCTGAAAAGCTAATTGTTATGAAAACTTTAAATTGTCTGTATCAACTGTCATATTACAAAAGTACTCTTTGCAACTGTCGAACCGAGCGACGGTCGTCGGACGGCGATGGCCCTCAATAATGATACAGCTAACTCGGCAACCTAGTGCGGGGCGGGGTGCGGTACCGCCGATTGGTGGGAGGGTGGGAGTGGCCATTCTGTACGACAGTACTATTATTACGAGTAATTCTATGGTAACAGTGTGATACCACTCGAGACAAGCTGTCTGTCATACATATAGTGGAATCCAAGAACTTTAGTGTCATCACATCATAGTGTTTGTTGATAATAAATTAAATAATTGATGGATTTTAGACCATGGTTTGATTATTTAACACATCGTTACGTAATCAAGATCACGTGACTGCTTGAAGCGTTTAGGCGTAAAAGTTAAATGATTTACTTTGACTTTTTATTTATATTATTGTGTTTTTTTCGTATTATGTATTTACATGCCTAGCTATAAAATTAAAGCGATTCCAAAAATTAGTCACCATCCCTATTATTAGAGAGTATGTTTGTTCTGAGTGAGCATGTGCCGTTCGCGGCGCATGCCTCGAAAAGTCTGTATCCGCCATATGACCACTATGGTATCTTTTTTGTGAATCTACTCGGTTCCATTCCATTACAAATATTTGTAGTTCTAAAAGAGATCTAGAAAATAGGCAAAAAGAATTAAAAAATCTCCTTTTTTTGCCCTTTCGCCATTTTGTCTTTTTATAAATATCATAACTTTTTCGGAATCTCAGCTGAAAGTAAATAACTATTTCATGACTTAGAAATTTTTAGAGGGTTTTATCGATTTATTTATGGATTTTATTAACACAATATTGCAATCAACATAACTATTTCTATTTTTTTAGACATTTATTGATATGTTTGTTTATTGCATTTATTTTTAAATAACTTATTTTTAAGTTTTTTGAGAAACTACATACTGTTTCCTTTGTTTTTGTATTTTAAACTTGCTCTCATGGTATTTGTCAATATTTTTCAAATACATTTAAAATGCTCTGCAAAGTGACAGAGAAACATTATTGATGTGCCATTATAATAGTGTCAAACTTATTAAGTTTACCATTATTAAGGGAATATATCTACGTTATAATTGCTACTAAGTTCAAAATAAATAAAATTTAGTTATTTGTAATAGGACCGAAAATAGAACATAGACCTTTTGTTTTTTTTTATTAAAAAAACAACATGCAAGGCATCATAATTACATAAACATTAATAACTAAAACAGGGTCTATGGATCACTTTGCTAAGACGGTGTATTGAAATCATAATATGATTATTTTTATTGTTCTTATAATGTCTACGTATTAGTGATTCTACGAGTATAAGGTTATGAAAGTTACTAATAAAGACATTCCTTGTCTATGCACGTTATATTTTATAATGAATGTTGTAGTAATCATTATTTTATTATGTTACTATACAATATGTAAAAAATATTTTAATTAATCAAAGCGTCGTGTTTAAAGCGGTATAAAATTATGTTAATAAAATATTTAATATTCTTAGTATGAATTTCTTATTTTAATCATTGATGTATAATATTATTCTATTCCTCCCTAGAAGTGCCTTCCTGTGAATTATGTACATTTGTATAGAAAAATAAAAATACCTTTCGTGTGCTGTTATTTTAGATGTAAATTATCCAAGATCCATCATTGACCTCGGCAAAATAAATGTTTATCATTTTCAACTATTTGTATTATTTCAATCTACACCTTATCATGTAAAATAAAAATAAAATATATTTTAAATCATTTTTATTTAATAAACGCACTTGTACAGAGAGATGATAAATACTATCAATGCAAGCTAACGAAGTGGCGGAGAATCTACTAAGCTAGTCAAACAAATCACAACTTAAAGTCGGTAGGGTAAGTTTTAAATTTATCTGGCAGACGCCACTGATATTTTAACCACACTTTTCTGTTATAAATTGTTAAATTTCAGTTAGTCGATCCTCAGTAACTCCGTTATCTTGCGCTGATCCAATGACAACATTTAAAAGTGAATAGAAGATATTCGTAAATAGTGCGTCACATTAATTATTTTATATTTAAAATGTTAGTGTATGTTTTACAATATTTGCTAAAGGAATTAGTAGTGTCAGCAATTTAATGCTCATACGTAGTAGCACCGATTAACTTAAAGTATTTTTAATGAAACTGTTTTACAAGTGTAGAATAATAAGCATGGTTTTTTATAGCGTTAGTGCCTATTTTGTCAGTGAATATAAAACTGTTGAAATGTTATTGGCAGGGAGAAGAGGCACCCTGTTGTCGGTATTATTAAATTAGTTATTGTTAATAATAGCATTGCTTTAGATAAGTATAATATAATTATTAAATTTAGATTTTTCGCATTCACAATGCTATTGTTATATTAAGATAAATAATATTAGAAAAATACTAGAAAAAATCGACTCACCCGTAGCACCTCAGACGGGACTCAAACCCGCACCCTTGGGATTCCGGCCCAATGCACTGACCAATTATGCTACCGAGTCGCGACTCGGTAGCATAATTAGGGTTCGAGTCCCGACTGAGGTGGTACGGGTGAGTCGATTTTTTCTAGTATTTTTTCTAATATTATTTATCTTAAGTATAATATAAATTAATAATACACAATATTTCACTCGATAGTATTATGGAATTAAATGCATCATACAAATTAACAACGCAATAGTTAATCTACAATTGTTTACTTAAATAATGAGCATGTTGAAATAATTAATAATTATCATTATGTGTCATTCAAATCAAATGCTTGCAGTTCAATATAGCATCCATCTGCTGTCAGTTTTTTTCGTATTGCTAAGAGAAATCGCTATATCAATTCTACCCGTTGTCTGTCTTTGTCCAATCGATTTTGAACCTTAGGCTGTTGGATTTAAAGTTCAGAGTCGATATAAGTCAAGTTGTCCCACAATATGATGTGAACTGAACATTTCGTGCCTCTTATAACTGCATTGCCCTTTGATTTTTATAGACACATTTTTTTTTACAACTCTCCTAAACCTACAACCTTCAATAAGTACTAACCGTGTATCGCAGTCTTCCATTTTCCACTTTCATAAAACAACGTATCGTAAGAAACGAAGGCACAAATTTATTACCAAATTCAAGATAAACCCGATTGCTTCATGGCAACTCTGAAAAATACAAATGTATTGATTATCCTTATTAAAATTGTTTCCCAAATTGCATTAATGGTCACAACTTCAATTTTATGAATTAAGTCTACATTTTAATACCTCACAAGATTTTTTTAACAAGTAAACTACCCTTAACAAGTAAATTAAGTTATATTCGAATCGTACATTAAAATCGACAAATTGTTACCCCCTTACTAATAAAGATTGTATAGCAGATGTATAGTTACACAATGGTTACTTTCTCTCAAACTATTTAAGTTTGACACTAGAAAGAAAGGGACAAATCACTGTATACATCTGCTATACAATCTTTATTAGTAAGGGGGCTAGTAACTTATTTTACCTTCCTCCGATCTGGGGGTTGAATATAAAAAAGAAATTAAACTAGCCAAGTCTTTTCGTGTGAAGAATAAATAACTTGTCATCTATAGCGTCGGTGGAATGATATGGCTTTAAGTCTGCGAATTTAAAATATGCAAAAGTATCTTAACATCCTATCTCTATAGAGCTCAATTAGTGTGCATCACTTTAAATTAGATTTATAGTTGTTCTATCTCACGAAGACCGTTTGGCTATGAATGTTGTTAGGCGTGCACAATATTTTAGTGTGCGTAATACGAGAGCGTGCAGACGCACACTAAAACAATGTGCATGTGCACGCCGCACATCCATAGCAGAACGGTCTTCGTGACAGATGAACTATAACTAAACATTAAGATAAACGTGAGCTTTACGAATTTTTATTTCGTTTTCATTTTATAAAAAATCTAACACATATAAAGTGACATCTGTATTGCACATCCTCAAAAATACAGTTACAGTAGTCACCGTAGAGAGTATTTGATTGATATGTTTTTCCACAAAGATGTAATAGACTCCACATCACATTGAAGTAGACCTTTTACGAACAATAAATCTGTTAAATTCGGCTCACTGTGTTTTGAATTGACAGAATATAATAGTAACTGTATTGATTTGAGTATCATCATTATGAAATCGTTTAGCTGTTATCACTATCGGTGATAGTGGAACTAGTCATTCTGATAACGGGGTTTTGTGTGGAGTCGCTTGAATCACATTCGACCATTAAGATCTCGTCAGGACTTTCGTTCCGGTCCGAGTTGCTTTCAGTGTAAGTGCCTGTCGGCGACTTGTCTTCGATCACCGCTTTAAGATAAGACTCCCTGTCCATTATAGCGGTGTCTCTGGCTAAAGCGAGAACGTCTAACGACATCATGCTTTTAGACTTTTCAGTCTTAGCTATGGGAGGATTTGTGGTTTCAAATAAAACTTCCCTGCTTATAGATTTGGTCCTGCTCAAGTTTGATTCCGTTTTCCAAGTGTCGCTCGGAGGAGGGGTGTGCTTCCCTGTGTTGATGCTGGTTGACGGCGCACTGGAGTTCCTCGGGGAACTTTCAGTGAATTTGGACCTCTTCTGCTGATTGCTCTCCTTCATCATCAGCAGTTGATCCAGCTTGTTTATGGTCTCATTCAGCTCGAGTGCCCAAGCCTCGTCAGTTTCTACGTCTTTCCGGTCAATCGGTTTGAGTGCTAACTCTCGGACGCGCATTCTTAGTTCCTGAAGACTAGATTCTTCATCATGCTCTGCAGCTTTAGCGTCATTCTCGTCATGGACGGGATCCCTCTCCGCTCCGACTCCTGGCTCGCGAGGTCCCACGGGAATAGTGTCCTTTCCTGGTGGATATTCTCCCCTCCGACGGTGAATCTCTTCAGAAATCTCCTCGAGAGCTTTAAGGGACTTGGAGTAGCGGTACTTGGCATCGGCAATAAGGCGCTGTAGCTTCTCAATCTTCTCGTTTTGAGTTTGAAGTTGTTCCTCACAGAGTTTCTTCTCTTCGAAGTACAGACGAGATTTGATAATATTCCGTTTGAGATTTTCTTCTAATTGAGTCACCTGTAACAATAAAATGCTAGGTAAGTTAAATACTTAAGCAAAGGTTAATTAAATGCTACAAGGGCGCATTTATAGATAAGCGTTACAGACTCATACCTTTTTTTCCGCCGTGATATACGCAGCAGCTTTCTTCTGGTGTTCTCGTCCACTTTCTGCCTTCCTTTTTTCAGCGTCCATAACCTAAAAGTACATGACATTTTTGTTTGTAAGGCGCTTAGTAAAAGTAAACTGGATTGTAGAAAATTATTAATTTTAATAACGATTGATCAATAAAAGTAAACTGGTTTAAAGAAAAAGCTAAAATTATAATGACCTTGATGATGGCATGGTTGAGCACTTCTTGCCAGTTGCTGTCAAACTGCCACTCATCCTGCTTGCTCACGAAGCGCTGCTCGGCGAGGGTTACCGTCTCCTTCGCTGCTGCGTGCAGTTCTGCAAGATCAAGGTTATATCGTGAGGGTGGAACAAGCAAAAGACATATCTGAGGTAACTCAGCGTAACAAGACAATGTCAAACAAGATTTAGCTGTTCCACTCTGTAGGTCTTCGGGCCCTTTTGACAAAGTAAACCTCTATCCTCTATTATGATTAGTTTGTCTATAGAGCCAGAAAACCTAATAAAAAGCTGTGAAAAAGCGATAACGAACTCCGTTTAGTCAAGATTACTTAAAGAAGTTCGCTATCGCTTTTACATAATATGTAAAGGGGCTGGCAACTTTAATAAGAAATGTTTATTTATTCGCAGATTGGAGAAACAAGCAGTTTAATAACGCCATATTCAATTTTATCTGTAGTTTGTTACTGGGGCCCTACCGGCTAACTTTTCGTATTTCGGTGAGTCTGCAGAGCTTCAACTTAAAACAGATTTTCGTATTGTACTATTCGCCAAAGTTATTTAGAAGATATCGATATTCATGTGTCATAATTTGGGGTTTGCCATTTTGGCCCGATTGAAGCTCGTTTTATCTGTTTTAATTTGAAGCCCGGCAGACTTTCCGAAGTTCGATGCGTTAGCCGGTACGGCCCTTGGTAAGTGGTAATTGAACTTATTGCTCAAATATAAAGTACAAAACGTACATTTTTCATTAAAATTAGCTGGTTTATTAGCACAATTACTCCATACTCCAGTAATATTTGCTAATGACGAGTTCACAGATAAGGCCCGCCGCCTGCAACACCTCTGTATCTAATCTGCTGTCTGTCTGTTTGTATTTGTGTAGCATGTGGAACTAGGCATATCTCATTAATGTATTTATTCGGAACTGTTTTACGAAATGTAAGAATCAAATGAAAATGTTACCTAATTGATAAAAGCAAAATGAATAATATGCCTTTTGGCTTTTGGGTTGCAGTAGTCTTGGACTAGATTTTTGAAAACATTAAAAAATATATACCTACGCGGCTACTTAAGAACCTTGAAAACAAAATAAATAGACTTTAATGATACTGATAGTTGACGGCTATGGTCATAATTTGATGTAGTGTCCAGCAACTGAAACATATTTTAAATCGCAGAAGTTATGAGGTTCCTGTGTGTGAGAAAAAAACACCAATTTCATAGTTAAGGACCCAATAATAAACGGCACATACCAAACGCATATTCAGGACGTATCCCTCAAATCTGATTATGATGACGAGTTTAGTGTATTCTGTTAGGCAGAAGTGACCCTAAACATGTTGACAATTTCCATTTGATAAGCGCCTTCCTGCGCGCGCGCAAGCTGACCGCGCATACCAACCAAACGATTTGCAGCTATTTGTATAGAATGTGAAGTTCCAAATTATCGCTTTTGTCATAGTGAGATAGTACTTTAAATAAGCAATTAACATCATTATATTCACTTGCACGGTAAGGAACTCTATCGAAATTAATTCTTTGTTATCGTTAACTATTCAAGGTGGACTGCATTATAAACTGAAAGAAAACGGTTTAACAGTAAATAAAATGTTACGTTCTTAGCATTTATTTATTTTCAAACTAACATTTCACTTCCGATAACTATAATGCATAGTCTAGACTAGATGCTAGACGTAAAATAACTCGATTGAAGAGGTGATATAATTAGAAATAAAAATCTTTTTATGGATTACAGCGCGTGTATCATTAATTCAGGTGTTATTTTAGAATTATTTGTTTATTGATTTACTGACATTTCGACACGTTTCCAGAGGCCGTGGTCACGGGATGACAAGAGCAAAAAGGCTGCTAATAATTTAATGAAATTACCCGCTCGGAAGTTTATTATAATGCATTTGAAATTAAATTATTTAATAGTTGCGTTCTGATTTAAAATATTATTACTTGATAAAATTGATTAAAGTTATTTAAAAAATAAGACTTAGCTACTGAATCTACCACTTCATCTTCACAAATTGGGAGGCCTCTCCGAGAAAATAGTTCTAAAATAACACCTGAACTAATAATATACGCGCTATAATCCGTGAAAAGTGATTTATTTCTAATGAACTGTTCGCGCGGAAGTCTTAGAAGTGTAGAGGTGAAATAAATTAAAAATCTCTAATAATTACGTTACTGAGGGTGTTAAAATAAATAGTAGTTTGAATGGGGAATGTCCCTATTTAAGCTGGTAACCAAATACATCCGTCTTTGTCTATTTTTCACTAAGGCATTTGAGCAATAGAACAAAGAAGAACACTGAAGTTTTCTTTGTCATGAACAAACGGCTTACCTTCTCTGATTACAAAAATCTATTTAAAACGAAAGTAAATTGCGCAAGCGCATGCTATCGATGCTCATAAATATCTAGCAATATTAGCATCTGATCAACAAACTCTTTATATTCTCTTTGCTTGTGCGTATACTGTTTGTTTGCACATCTCTAAGCGTTTGTTAGTTATGCTAATTTGTTGTGCAGAAGTATGTGATATACACACAACGGCACCTCAGACTATACATGTTGACCTTGAGACCGCCTTTAGGCCTTACGTAATAAAAGCTGTTTTAGCAGTTTAACTGTATAACCTGACGTGCTGTCGTCTTTACACATGAGCTAAAAGTATGTAAAATACTTGATAATTACATAAAAAAACCGGGACCTACCCACTTAACGCGTCGAATTCTTAACGGTTTAAAACAGGTCACTGAATTCAAAGAATGATAAATTGATACGCCCATTTTTTATTCAAGATACAGACAGTCAAAGGCGACTCGATGGTTTTTATAAAGCATGCAGTGTTATACACCGTTAATTTTTAAGTATATCTAAAAATTAAATGGGGATTTCAGACCACGTGAATGAACAACTTTTTCTATGGGGCCAACCATGGAATCGCGAAAAAATATCAGCTGTTTCATAGAAAAGTACAACATCGACTCGACTATAATGTATGGAACAGCTGATTTTTTTTTCCGTGATTCCGTGGTTGGCCTCAAAGTAAAAGTTGTTCATACACGTGGTCTGCAATCCCCATTTCATTTTTAGATATACTTAAAAATTAACGGTGTATATAACAATATTAGTTATAATTTAAATGGATCAAACAACAATATCAAAATGCATAACAGAATATGGTTGATGCAACAAAACTGCTATTGTAATTGTAATAAAATAGGGGAGAGTCCGTCACTACATTTGTAATTTGCAGATGAGTATGTAAGCTATAAAAATAGTTGAGCTCCAATAAAATCCGTGGTGCCCCTGACCGGCCCTCCGACCTTGGCGGGTCAAGAGCGCCCTACCCCACCGGAAGCCAACATGTCCGTGCGATAACAGCACCGCTCGATAGCCGTCCCCGCATATTTTAACCATGGTGCGATACTGGCAACTGGGCTATCAAGATCTTTATGATATCACATCCTACCCTTTATACTTAAACATCCTTTTTAATAGGTACCTAGTCACTTTTGGTACGCACAACAGCACGGTAAGTGAAACAGTTGAACTACGAAAACATCTTTTATTACGTACGGCATAAGGACGGTCTCAAGGTCAACATGTATAGTCTGACGTGCCGCTGACTGTACTTTGCTATTAAAAGAAGTTGATGATGATGCTGAGATGAAGATTTTACTTAATTTTATTTGAAGCATTATTGAATGATTTTTTTTATGTCCAGAGTTCCACAGCTCGTGCATCATCTGCTAGTAAGAAATACCAAAACATTTTTTTTCCCATTTACAGTGTATGTTATAATAAAATCTAAGCCCTAGTGTATTAGCATTGTATTAAAGCGTTACCACTTTAACTTCATTATAAAAATTACCTTTCTATTCTATCGTACATAAGTACTATTATTTATTCTGTGATCATACACAATACAATGCTTATGAACTGTTCATGACTAAAAAGGAAAGATATCATTTCAATACTTACAAAATCATGTAAAACAACGTCTAAGCTAACAGATTGTAAATTATGTTTGTTTGACATTTTTTTAATCTATGGACCGTTAACTTACACAAAAGAAAAGATGAAGGATTCTCTGAGGAAGGAAGGAAACCATTCAAAATCGTTTAGAATACACTTGTTTGTGGAAGTGGCTTCTATTCAAATAACAGCATCGGAAAAGAATGAAGGACGTTTTTTGAATGTCAAGGTTTTTCATTGTGACTTCAGAGTTGATAACATTTAAGATTGATGGCTTCGAGACAATTTATGATCGTTTAAAAGATAGGTATTAATGTGTCAGTTGATACAAAAGCAATGTTTACGATCTTTTTTAATTTTGAACCTTTTACAACTTAAAGAGGTTGACTATTATGTATTCTGTGCCTCTATCAGCTCTATCAGCGTGTTATAATAAACATTAATAAATCTATCTCGTTCCAACACAATATTCTATCACTTTCTAACTTGTAAATATTATATAGGTTAACGAGCCCTCTATAATCACTTTGAATAGCATCCTTTGCATTCTTGTGTTTTACGACTCTGCGTGGAATCGCACGCGTATAATAATAAATTATTACACACTTTCCCAGTTTAAAATAATTAATAAATTAAATCATTTTGTAATAAACAGTTGTTTCCTTTTGGTGTCCCTAAATATAAGGTACACCTTATGTTGAGGGTCTTCCGAGACCACTAACGTTACGATACGACTAAACTTCTACGTTGTGCTACTTACTAAGCCGGGTTCGCCAGGTGCACAATGATCTAACTCACCACTAGCTCTCTGGAACTGCACGGCCGCCTTCTGGCACTCTGGCGTTGTGGCCGCCACCGACAACGCATTGTGGTATGGCCAGGATCCAGGACTTGATCACATTAGTGGCCAGGCGGTTGTTAAATTACATGTAGTGTTCATGAGGTTGGAGCTGTTGTAGCTTACCACTAGCTCTCTGGAACTGCATAGCCGCCTTCTGGCACTCAGATCGCGCGGTGGTCGTCTATGCTACCACTTCGTGGTATGACCAGGATCCAGGACTTGATCACACTAGTGGCCAGGCGGTTGTACAGTTACATGTGGTGTTCATGAGGTCGGAGCTGTTGTAACTTACCACTAGCTCTCTGGAACTGCATAGCCGCCTACTGGCACTCTGATCGCGAGGTGGCCGCCACCGCCACCGTTTTGTGGTATGGCCAGAATCCAGGAGTTGATCACATTAATGGCCAAGCGGTTGTTAAGTTACATGTGGTGTTCATGGGGTTGGAGCTATTGTAGCTTACCACTTGCTCTCTGGAACTGCACGGCCGCCTTCTGGCACTCAGATCGCGCGGTAGCCGCCACCGCCACCGCTTCGTGGTATGGCCAGGATCCAGGACTTGATCACACTAGTGGCCAGGCTGTTGTGTACAGTTACATGTGGTGTTCATGAGGTCGGTGCTGTTGTAACTTACCACTAACTCTCTGGAACTGCACGGCCGCCTTCTGGCACTCAGATCGCGCGGTGGCCGCCACCGCCACAGCTTCGTGGTATGGCCAGGATCCAGGACTTGATCACACTAGTGGCCAGGCTGTTGTGTACAGTTACCTGTGGTGTTCATGAGGTCGGAGCTGTTGTAACTTACCTCTAGCTCTCTGGAACTGCACGGCCGCCTTCTGACACTCAGATCGCGCGGTGGCCGCCACCGCCACCGATTCGTGGTAAGGCCAGGATCCAGGACTTGATCACACTAGTGGGCAGGCTGTTGTGTACAGTTACATATAGTGTTCATGAGGTCGGAGCTGTTGTAACTTACCACTAGCTCTCTGGAACTGCACGGCCGCCTTCTGGCACTCAGATCGCGCGGTAGCCGCCACCGCCACCGCCTCGTAGTACGGTCGCGACTTGTCCACGCAGGTTCCAAGACGTTTGATCAGCGCCTGCAGTCTGCGCGAAGTCTCGTTCAGGAGGAGGTGGAATGTCTTCATAGACTCCTGCAGAAAAGGTTTTACTTTTAAAGGTTTTTAGAGCTAAAATAAATAAATAAATGCTTGGACAATTACACACAGGGCCATCTAGCCCCAAACTAAGCTAAGCTTGTAATTTGGGTGCTAGACAACTGACATACTACTTATAATACTTTTTAAATATATACTTATTATACATAGTAACACCCAGGCCCGTCACAGATATTAAAATTCATCATTTTAATTTCTACCTAGCCAGGGATCGAACCCGGGGTCTCTTGCGTGGTGGACCGGCATTTTGACTACTGCACCACTCAGGTCATCAAAATTGTATGTTCTGGATTGAGGACTTTGACTATGTTATATTTAAGGTTTATCTGCTTATCAAGGCGACTGATTTGGAAATAAAACAATGTTAACGGCGTGGCCAGACCGACCCTGCTTTTTACTGTAATGTTTCTGAAAGTTGAAAAGATATTTTCACTTCTCATACTCGTAAAGTTCGTCTTTATGTTGGGTATAGGCTGCATAAAATAGTTTTTATGCTCTAGTGCATAAAGTTAAATTTTCGTCTAAGTCTCAGACTCTAAGACAAAGGTCGTCAGGTAAAGAGCCACACTCGCAATTAAACTTCGTTAAATAAACTGTTTCTCTATTTTTATACATAATCCATGTCATAATACTAAATTAATGAAACTAGGCAATATTAATGAGTTTTCTAAGATTTCAAGAGCATTATGGACTACGATATATGCTAAGTCACTGTGCTGCCACTGCCACGTATAAAAAAAAGAAAAAAGTATCGGGAAGACCTTATTTTTTCTTTGTGTTGCAATTTGAAATTGTTTTACAATATTTACGTTTAATTTCCTCACAATCGAAGTGAAAAGCAGAGTGTATAACTCGTACATAAAACGTACCTTTTATGCACTTGTTGTACAATCTACTATTTAATATACTATCTCTTTACAAAGTATTAGCTGGTCATCGTATCGTATCAAAGTTATTTCTCACTTAAAGAACACTAGGCGGTACTTGATTTAGCCAATTTACTTAGGGTCAGAGTTCATCAGAGCAATGTATTTGGAATTGCGTTATGTAATATAATATGTAGTTCCGTCCTTCACCTTTAGTGAAATACTATTCAAAGATTCTTTAGTACCTTAAGTCGTGAAGCCATTTGTGTTGCAAGAGCCAGCACTAAGCGCCAAATTAGGTCAGCAGAAGCATTGCGCTTGTTGGCAACATTTATAAAATATGTAACACTATGTAAATGAGCTCGGGAGGACAATGTGTATTCCAATTAGACGACAGTGTGCAATTGACCTAATTTATGAAATGATACGCATATCCCGACCTCTGGTTCATTCCACTAGTTTAGTTGGTTGCACCATGACTCTTCTGCAGGTGTACACAACTAGACAACATACATCAATTCTGATAAAACTCATTATTAAACTAGTGGCTCTGTAGAGCTGTAGTAGAAATGGCTGAAATATGATTTTTGTTCATATCTCCGCCATTTCGAATAATTTCGAAAAACTGAATCGATAAAAAATTTCCATATAATTATAGAACCTGTTTCTAATTTTCACGAGAATCTGTTGAGAATTGCGACCTGTAGAAGAGAACAAACGGACAGCCAGACGGACATACGAATGCATTTTTGCCCAACCTGAAATGGAGACGGTTTGCGCTCGCTCTAACATAAAAAACAAAAAATCTCGATTTAAGAAAAGGCAAAGAAAACGCAGTCAATTTGTCAAAAAATGTGTTAAGGAAATGGAATGATTCCAAAAACACGCGTTGTTTATGTTCAATGGCGGAAATTTAAAAGTTTCTACCTCGAAATATGTTCGATAAAATCATATTCCTAAATTGAGATAAAATATTGTCCATCATTATACAAGGTGTTACAAAAATACCCCTAATGCCGAATATGGTATATAGGGACCATCAAACTGATCAACTTTTACTATGGGACCAACTCTGAAATCGCGAAAAAAAATCAGCTGTTTCATACAAAAATTAAAATCGAAAATATCAAAATGTATGAAACAGCTGATTATTTTTTCGCGATTTGAAAGTTGGTCCCATAGTAAAAATTGTTCAGTTTGATGGTCCCTATACAAGGTGTTACAAAAATACCCCTAATGCCGAATATGGTATATAGGGACCATCAAACTGATCAACTTTTACTATGGGACCAACTCTGAAATCGCGAAAAAAAAATCAGTTGTTTCATACATTTAGAGATTTTCGATTTTAATTTTTGTATGAAACAGCTGATTGTTTTTTCCCGATTTCAGAGTTGGTCCCATAGTAAAAGTTGTTCAGTTTGATGGTCCCTATATACCATATTCAGCATTAGGGGTATTTTTGTAACACCTTGTATACCATATTCGGCATTAGGGGTATTTTTGTAACACCTTGTATATGCCCCGGACGATAGAAATTAAGCTAATAATCTAGCAACATTATACAATTATGTTCTTTTGTGTACACGTGTACTTGATTGAGGATTGATTGATCAACTAATATAAGAAAAGGTAGTGATTTTGAATGTCTTAAGACCTATTACATAATATAATGAAAACTTAGTATAAGCTAAGTACATCTAACCTACCAAGAAGTGCAGGGAATAACTACATTGAACTCGTTGCAGTCAGCGCATAACAGGATTTCTTTCATCTTGTTTGTTACGCAATATGCATTCTTAAGGCCATTGTTCAAAAGTACAATACATCCTATTCTTGCATACGTGTGGAAGAAACACGCGTTTTCCACGCCAGCGCGCCAAGAAGGGTCAAACACCAGATTACAGGCGAGTTTCCACGCATTGCGTACGCGCATAATAACCACGCACGTAAAGCTTAGTGGCTTTTTACAATCGATTGTAAATTCATGAGCACTTACATTATCGATTAATGATCGAAGGAACGTGTATACTTTTTTTTGTCCTAAGTCGCGTTGGATGGGAAAGATTACTTAAAGCACAGATAAATGTTCTGCCACTTACCATGGACCAAGGATAAAGGTCCATGCACTTACTTACAACACAATATTATACACTAACACCCTTACTAAAAAAGATTGTATAGCAGTTGTATAGTTACACAGTGTTTTATCCATTTCTTTTTAATGTCAAACTTAAATAGTTTGACAGGGAGTAACCATTGTGTACATCTGTTATACAATCTTTATTAGTAAGGTGGTTAGGCTTCCACGAGCGACTTTTTCTAGCTGCGATTATCGCGGCGTTTTTTGTCTCTGGCTAAGGAAACCCTTTGTCACTCTTGTCAGTGTCATTCCGCGGGCGATTAGACGCTGAGCTACTTTTTGTAGCTCGTGGGCGTTTACGTATTGAACTCTGTATGTTCTATTCTCGGCGACAAAAATCGCTCAGCGATTAAGCGCTCGTGGGCGGGAAGCCTAACGCAACCTACAAGGGATTGCTTACTACTTATTTTTTTTTAATCTAATAAAGTGGCGAATGTAATTTCAACTTTGACATTCGAAATCTACCTGTAAACTTAATTGAAAGTATTTTTTTTGGTAAGTAGTAGAATAAATTTTAAATTTAGATTTTTGGCATTCACAATGCTATTTTTTATATTAAGATAAGTAAATATATTAGAAAAGATACTAGAAAAAATCGACTCACCCGTGTCCCGTCTGAGGTGCTACGGGTGAATCTTATTTTTTAGTATTTTTCTAATATATTTATCTTAGAAAAAATGTTGTTAAATATTACCAGAGTGGTTTCTTTTGCAACCGATTCAAGTTACACATTACGTAGCATCACATAAAAGGACATCGTTAGTGGACAGAATGTCATCATGTGTGTTCAATAATAAGTCTTATCACAAGATAGTAAAAGTCATTTCTTTTCTGCACTGATTAATTGCAAATACGGCCGGTCATTAACCCTTGAAGGATGATCAGGTTTCCCATGTTAGAACATGACATAATTAAGGATTAAATAATAGGATGACCAGGGAAATAACGACTCTTAGAGCATGAATAATTATACAACGAAATTGGCCACTTATAGTAGGTACTAAGCTATTTCAGTCTTTCAATAATTATGCAAAACCTGTTAACCGTTTTGCAGGACAACTTCTTACGCATAAACAACTGCTTAGATGGTTAAAAATACCCCTAAAGCACAGTAGATATAAGTACCCTAAGGATGATTGAATCTGATTAGTTTGAAATTGAAATCACTGGGCCATAGGGTTGCCACCTTTTTTTGGACTAATAAAGTCAATTGCAAATTGGCAATTTGTCTTAGAGAAATAACAAGCCATGTGAAATAAAGTATTTTGACGTAGGTACTTTAATTTCTTCATAAAGTATAGAGTACAATTACCCCGAAATAAAGTATATACTTTATTATAAAGTACAAGTGGCAGCCCTAGGGCCTCCGAGTGTAACTAGAATCATCGACACGACACGTTCCGACACTTCCGACAGTCGAATGGACCACGCTTTACTTTAACCGGGACAAAATACCAAACCGGCCGGGACGCCGGGACCAATGCATGAATCCGGGACAATCCCGGTCAAACCGGGACGTATGGTAAGCCTACTCATAAATATTGAACAACGCTGTGTAGAAGAAAGCCCGTATGGCAGCGGCCTTGCGACGCAATGAGGATGTATCATAACGACAGCACCAGTATATTATGAGCTCAATAAATACAACATGCTATTTTTATCTGTGACGATAGAACAAGCAGTTCTATCAAAAAGGCCAGGTCAAATATGTCGGTATACATTCTGTACAATACACGAAGGGAATAACTAGATTTTTATGCGACTAATTGGGTTTATGGAGGGCCATTTATGGATTTAATTAGTAAGTACAGCTGTGCTTCAAATGTCGAGTTCCGATTTCTGAATTCTATTCGTATCACTGCTGTTCGGTTTTTCATTAGACTACAGTCATGTCAAAGTGTAACAATCTCAAAAATAATCTTTGTGTTATGAAAACTGAAAATTAAAAAAATACTGAATTCATTTGCCTATACCAGAAGGAATGTGAAAACACGAAGGTATGAGATAGTTACTTTGTATATTACCTACCTTTTCCTTCCGTTGTTCAAAACATGTTTCAATTCAACACAATTGAAAAGTAACGGACGTTTAGTACTACTTATTATGTATTCTGTGGTAACGGCACTTTTTGTATCAGTGGGCTATGCGTGGCTATACGTAAGAAAAGTAAAATACCCGAGTCGAGCAGAGACTTCAAGTCAAGTATTTCCAGCCAAAGATTTTAGAGGTATTTAATAATATAATATAATATTTGACAACATCACATACATAGCTCCGATTCCAAAGTAAGTAGCTAAAGCACTTGTGTTATGGAAATCAGAGACAACGGTATCACAAACACCCAGAACTGAGCCAATATAGAAAAGTTCGTTTTCTAAATTGACCCAACTTGGGGATCGAACCCGGGACTTCAGAGATGGTGACACCTTGAAAACCGGTGTACAAAGCCGCTCGACCACGGAAGTCGTCATAATCGTATTTAATCACTGTGATTTTCTATTGGTTTCATAAGTGGGTTAGTAGGAGCAGAATTCAATTCCCTTGAGTGTGGAGAAGGAGACCATATTTATGTGTTCCAAGAATAATTAAAAAGGTATAAGGTTGGTACTTTATCACCTTTAAACAACAATGACGGTAGCACGAGGATTTGACGATTCGAGAACACGGGGTAACGAGGCGTTACAAAAAACCCTCACTTAGGCTGGCCCCAGACCTACCGGTTTCATATCTTTGCTTTGCTGTTTTAGTTGAACAGGGGCTACCAGCTAACGCATCAAACTTTAGAAAGAGCCGGGCTTAAAACAGATAAATCGAGCCCCAATCGGGCCAAAATGGCGAACCCTAATTTATGATGTCACACGAACATCGATATCTTCTAAATAAGTACAACACGAAACTTCTTACTTTGATTTATCTGTTTTAAGTTGACGTCCGGCAGACTTTCCGAAGTTCGATGCGTTAGCTGGTAGCCCCTGTTCAACTAAAACAGCAAAGCAAAGAAATGAAACCGGTAGGTCTGGGGCCAGCTTTAAGCTAAGCCAACAAGCAGAAATATAAACGGGGCCAGAGAATTCAGGCTGAAGCCATAATAAGCACTGTAAACCAACCGTAATTGTTTAGGCGTAGGGTGTGTCAGATTATAATATAGATAATTTCGCAACAGCTGATAAGGATGTCCTATAGTCGAATACTATGGGAAGAAAATAGTCCAAAAGAGAAAAAGTGTAAACCGCAGCATATTCATTCTGTTTTAAGGCAATTAGTGCTCTCACAATGGCGCCCTCATTATATTATTAAAGCTCATTATAATATCACACACGTAGGTACAGATTGAAGCTAAGGTTATACAGTTTATTTACAAACAATAACCTCTGTAAAATAGTTATTTGTAGTAGTAGTAGGCAGAAGAGCAAAAAGTGGCCAATTTAATTGTCGATAAGTTTAATCTCCATGTGGAAGGCTCCTTATCTTCAAATAGATTTTGTTTCGTGATTTAATCCCTACTTGGTCATTGCTATGAGCACTGAAGCTGGTAATAACAGCCTCCTATCAGCTCCGGTTTATTTATAGCCACACACTGTTTTTAATATCATTGGCCAAACAGGATTGATTGACAACTTAACTTGCATGCGATAGACAACACTGGTGTTACAAGCGTTTATTTAATAACTGGATTTCACGGAGCACTCTATATTTTGTTCTACGAAGAAATTCGAATAAGATGACATTATCGTTACACAAAAATGGCAAGTATAGCGATGACGTTAAGACTTAATATTGCAGATAACGTATATGGTTTGATTGTGCTGGATAAATATTATGAAACGAATAAACAACTCACATCAAGCTCCAGTTCCAATTTGTTGATCTCGTCAGTGGCTGCGTTAAGTTTCTCCAACTCCACCTGAAAAGTTTTGAAGAACTTTAGACAGTCGCATGGCACCCGCGCCGCGCTCCCGGGCGCATACGCCAGCAGCAAGCAACACGTAGGGACGGGAAACATCCGCGCACGATTCTTATCACACTATATGACAGTTTACTAGATCCAACGCTATCTAATCGTACCTGAGGCCTCGTCCGCACTAGCGGATCAGCGCGCGTTTAAACGCTCTAAAATAATGCAGGCTACACTGATTCGCCAAAGATGCTTCATCAGTGTCTCGTAAGAATAGTCTACATGGGAAATCAGTGATAAATATAAATAATAGTTTTCCTCTTTTCTTCGGCTTTAGACGTTTAAGCGTTTTGAAGAAGCGGTTTTGTTGCTAGTGCGAATGAGGCCTAAATGATTGTTTCCTGTCCCTACTAAGGTGGGTACAGACGAGCTCACGTGCTAATCACACAGAGATAAAGCAAAACGCGGACGAGCAAACCTGTACACACCTTATCAAGCAACTACACATATACAAATGTTTACTTACTTAACTTCACTGTGCCTTATCAAAACAATGGTCAAAGAAAACACGTCACAAAAATGCTAAAATTACATTTTATTTCAAATTATAATGAATGTAATAGTACAGTATATGTATAGTTAGAATCATACATGCCATAAATTTTACAATACAAAAATACTTTTTTATGCATTTCAATTATAGTTTTGTAGTAGTTTCACTTAATATTACTAGGTGAATTTTATTAAAAATCAAATCAAATATTGCATATAATTTTTATCTTTCCAAACTTTGCACCATTTAATAACTCAAAACATACTTGCCAAAAACAAGAATACAATACAAAACTTAATTATTTAAACAAATATTATATAGATGGAATGGTCTAATCGTTTACATAACTATAATAATATAAACTGTTTTGAACACCTCACTTTTGTTAAAGTTAATAACTTTTATACTAAAAAAGGGTAGGAATTTAATAAGTTAGGCCGTTAGGCTGTGAAAGGAAATGTTTTAGTACTAAATATACATATAGTAATAACTAGAAATATTAAAGTATGAGATTATTAATGAGTAAATATCTAAAATAACAATTATTTTTATTTAATAATACAATTGCATGTAAGTAAACTTTGTAACTTTAGTTACTATATTTTTTAATTTACTGGTGGTCTATACACAGCTTTATAGAAGCTGTAATGTTAAGTATTTAAAAACCAAATGAAAATTAAGAAATAACAAAATAACTAATAAGATTTTTACATATAACATAAACACTCATTTATGATGAGATTCAATTAAAACCCTTATAAATGAATGGGTAGTCCATCATAGAAAAAATAAGTTTTGGTGTTACACAAGTGATGTTAATTATTGTACCTCATTTTAGGCCAGAGATTTATGAACAAAAATATTTATCTATAGCTACCTAAACAAAGTAATAATTAAATAAAATATAATTCAAATTGCCTCATTTATTTTGAGAACAGTAAAGATAAAGAGGACGAAATAAGAATAACAAACCTCTCTCTGAGGTAAATACAAAATGATAAGAATGTTAGGAAAAAAAATAGTTGACCAAGTAAATGTGTAGTATACTGTACCTAAGTATAAAGTATACTATGTTATATAATACTAAACATGTTAAGACTTTGTAGTAGATGTGACTGTACTAACTGTACGTATTCAAATAAAAATGTGATGTTTTGAATTCTTCATGAATAGTATACCAAGTTAATTCTACATCTGTACACAGAGGGGTTTTATGAAAATAATAAAATATGTATGTAAATGGCACTTTCCTATTTTGAAATATTATTTACTTGGTGAATAAATCTAATAATAAAATCGTAATTAAACATTAACTTACTTAACAAGAAAATTGACAAACTTATGCTGTGTAATAGTAATATAACTTAATTTTGTGGACAGGAAACAGTCCTAAAGGTACATTTCATCAAGACATTAAGACATGAAATATTATACAATTCTACATCATACGGTTTGCATACACGCCTTAATTTACGAAGGTAAATATGTAGGTATATCTACAGATACGTGGATTCATAAAGAATTGGACCGATCAGTGCAACTCACTGTCACATATGTATTTACCAGAAACAAAGCGCCTTTTAACGAGAGAAAGGCGGTACCCACTCCCAATAAGCTCAAACTCAATCCCAGAGAGCGTGGCGCCCTCGCAGTTGAACTGCGCCGAGATGGTGGCCTTATCCGACGGGCCTTTACCCAGCTCGAAACGCGCTCTCAGAGACCCTACGCCCCTGTCCTCGGAATGCTGCGAGAGCTCAGTAAACCTCCAGAGTGCTTGCTCGTTGTCTGCATTCCACGAGTTTTGCGGCATCGCGATCACGTTCTTGACCGCGCCGCTCACAGGCACACACACCGACACGTTGAGGAGTGGCGATGGAGGACTCATTGCGTGCAGGTTGTACTTATAATCCATCTTCAAATCCGTGTGATCGCGTTCGCATTTCCAATAGGCTACCAATTGGAACGGACACGACGCGGCGCCCGCTTTCGGTCGAATCTGATACTTTAATATGTCAACATTGAAATATTGCGCGGTAGGATTCTTTTCAGACTGTCTCTTCAAAAGAGAAGTCAAAGCAGGCATGTTAAACTCCAACACTGTCGAGTCTCGAGTCGACATCAGAGCGTTGATTGATATTAATTGTTTATTGGGCAGCACATTGTCCAGTCTGTGTATGTTCTTTAGTCTGAAACAGAGCTTCGCAGGATTGGGGTTATTGGCTAGAACCCCTACGATTCCAGTTGGGAAAGATAGCATCATATCACCTGACATTTTAACTTGACATTTAGACTCCTCTGTGCCACGGAAATAAGAATGGATGATCTCGTGAAATGCTACAGCTAAGGGTATAGTGTCTGCCATGCCTATTGTGAGAGGAGAGGGGCCCCGAGATCCAGAGGAGCCGGCGGTTCGGAAGTCGCCTTCCGACCTTCTTGAAGGTGGCCGTGGGAGCGATATTGTAGAGATAGTTGGAGTCGAAGTTCGAATAGCCGCC
This sequence comes from Catoptria pinella, assembly GCA_963556745.1. Classification (NCBI taxonomy): domain Eukaryota; kingdom Metazoa; phylum Arthropoda; class Insecta; order Lepidoptera; family Crambidae; genus Catoptria; species Catoptria pinella. The sequence continues at coordinate 2,032,534 of OY750762.1, forward strand.
TGACTCATCTCGCCCACTTCTGAGAACAAGTCACCTACGTCGGCCGTCGACACTGGGGTAGGACTTTCAAGTAGATGAGACTGATTGGTTTGTAAAGGTGCATATGGATTGGAAACATTACCATGAGGTGAAGTAGGGCTACTGGCTGTTGGGCTTTGAAAGAAATTAAGATCTAACAAATCACTACTTGCTTTGCTTGTGTTAGCATTTGAACCACGTCTAGTGGTGCCAATTTTATATAGTGAAATGTTCTCCACAGTAGCTCTTAACTCATCAACACTGGCAGATATTGGGCCTGCACCATTACTTATGGGTTTTATCTCTACATGTATTTTTCTGTCCCTCTCTTCATCGGAATCAGTATCTGAGGACGAGTAAACACTGCCCTTCTCATCTTTTGGTCTTATACAATAGCCTTCTTCATCAACATCTGGTGAATTCATCAGATCCTCTTTAGTTACTACTTCTTCTTCTTTTTCTTCTAAATCAGACTTATCACCAGCATTTGAATTTTCTGATATTTCATCTTTTTTCTTTTTTGATTTTTTTAATTTAGTTTTGGTCCTTCTACTGCGTAGGAACCACTTAGACTCACGAAGTGTAGTCCGGCCCATGTTGCTGTCTTTATCTGGAGCTACTGGTGTTGCCGGGGTACCACTGGGACTCGATGGAGCAGAACAAGGAGCTGCCCCTTCAATACTACCACTAGGTTCATCTTTACTTTGAAAATTTGGAGTGAACAAATTCAGGAGAGAAGTGGTTCTTCTTGATGTCTTAGTTGCAAATGAAGGTTCTTTTTTAGGAGCTTTAGCTGGCTGAGCAGGTTTATGTGAACCATTAGAAACAGTTGATATTTGATCTGCTTCAGATATTGAATTGTTAGCAGAACTTGGCTTGGGTAGTGATGGAGGGAGTTCAACCAAGTTGGCTTTTTCTATGGCAGTATATTTTTCTATTAGAAACTGTTCTAAAAGTTTTTCTACGGTGAGCTCTAAGCACTGATGTTTGAAATCTCTATGCACTTGGCCTATGAGGTCATGATTATTATGAGTGATATCGGCATATGCATTCACAAATTGTTTCATTTGCTTTAAATGTGCTTCTTCTACATCCTGGAAATGTTTACATGTTTGGGTCATTTTCTTTTCAAAATCTTGTTTTACCAAATTGTATTTTTCAGCTAGCTGCCTATAATCTTCATGAAGTTTTTTCAATTTTACCTCAGCTTTTTCAATATCTTTAGCAGAAGCATTGTCTTTACGAAGCTTTTCTAGTTCGGCAGACTTTGAAGTATACACATCCTTAGCTTTCTGCAACGCTTGCTTAGTATTTTGTATCAGTAATACTACTTCTAAAGTGTTGGACTCGGAATCTTTGACAGCCTTATGTTTCTTGTGCAATTCTTCAGCATAGCGTGCTACATCTTTGACCAACTCGCTGACTTTTTGAAACATATCTTGGTGCAAATTAGATAGAATCTCAGCCGAACATTTCAAAACGCCCCAGAATGGAGCAAATGTTCCCTGCGCACAATTGCTATTTGCTTGTTTTGCTAATTTTGCCAATAACTTAGAATTGGATTCTTCAATGTTGGACCTCTCTCTAAGGTACTCTGAAAGTTCTTTGCTAGCAATGAGTCCGTATTTCATGTTTTGGTACAGTATATCGTAACCATTATGCTCGTTGGCGAAATAATCGACGAAGTTGACACTCATTTTTGCAGTTAGTAATAATTACAGGTACAGTTTTTCAATACATTAAAATGTCACTCACTGACCTGTATTCTAGGGTCGAGCTCAGTATCACCATTGTCATCGGCTGGTATCGTGAATGAGGATTCCTCCATTGTAACGTAAGAACTAGGAACTAGGAAGCCACCCAATCACCTAAATTACATCACCGACACAAAAGCGTATAGCGTCACATTCACAATAAATTTTATTTGAATATTTATAGTAGCACAAATTACTCTATTAGTTGCAAATCATCTATGAGATGTAAGTCAACTCCGTGAAAGTGAGATATTTTAACAAAATAAATAAATTACAAAATTAAAATCATTCAACATTTCAATTCAAGATGACGTCCACTTTCATGACGTGACGTCAGCCGTCAGACAGAACTGAAGCATAAAGAACAGAGAGCAGTGTCAATACATACGGCCAGAGATACTGCCACAGATGAATTTACTAAGTAGTTAAAGATACGGATGTAAACAAGCTTGATTTATTGCTTAAGGCCCCTATATACCTCAAGTGGCGCCCTCATTTTAACTTTAAAGTGCCTTTTAGCACTTTTACGAACTACTACTACAACGAACAAAATTTTACTGAGGTTCTTGTTTGTAAATAAACTATAGAACCATATCTTCAATCTGTACATGTGCATTTTCGATACATTATGTACTTAGCGAGCAATAAATTTCATTAAAATGAGGGCACCACTTGAGGTATATAGGAGCCTTAATGCTTTAAGATATATTGTAAGCTTGATATATTGTAATTGAACATTCAATTAATATAATGAAGGCAGAACATGCGTTTTATCGAAAATATCCATTGTCTAAAACGTGAAAAATCGCTATACCATTAGGTTATAGGTGGGCTTTAGATCTGAGTAGGTTTGGAGCTATTTTTTATGGTTTTTGAGAAGGATTTGCTTTTTTTAAAGAAGTGAATAATCATGTTAAGTGAAACTTTTATAGCATTTTCATAAGCATAAGCAATGTTGGATATCCATAAAATGTGAATACAAAATGTAATAGACGGATTGACATCTAATCAATTTTAACTAGCATCTGAAATAAACAAACAAATTATCAGCGATAGTTTGTCAACTGAATAATATGCTGATATTGGCAATGAAGTTATGCTACTAATTTTAGGCTGCGGTCTGCATTATTATCGCTATAACAGCTGGTCCGCATGAACGTTAGCGCGTTAACAATATCTAGCATGACGTCACTCATGACGTCATTCTTGGGCTTACGACGACGTCACCGACTATGCCTCGGAGCGTAATCACTGTGAGCATTTGGCAAAAATGTCAAATGACTGTCAAACAAGTCAAGTGTCAGAATTTTATTCGAGAAAAATAAGAAAAAGAGCTTTTATTCACTCCACAACAAAAATATGATGGAGCATTATATTGGTTAGCATTTTGTTACCTAATACGAATTTATAGCTTATTAAAAAAAGTTGCTTAATAATTTCTTGTTTAATAACCAATTACGAAACGCAAAAAATAGTTCCTCTCTCGTAGCCAGTTATGAAATCGCAATTACGAAAACGGACTAAAGGCTGAAATGTTAGCGCGCTTACGAACGGTCCGCATCACCAACTGTCATTATTTTGTCGATTTAAGCGCGATATCGAATGCGGGCCGCGCGTGAGCGTTGCTTAAACGCTATACGCTATAATCGATATTAATCGATATTTTTGCTGTGTCAGACTTCTCTATTACGTCTCTGTGGTCTTCGTAGTTTCCTTTATTCTTAGAGCATTAAGAACGGGAGATGGCAAATACACGTTCCCCTTTCACCAAAGTACATGACCAATTTGATCGTGACAGTTTATAAAAACTAGTTGGTCTCGAACACCCGTCATTTTGTAAGAACACATGTCACCGATCGCAGCTCCGCAAAAATGGTGAATTGTGCAGTGTTTTCGTGCAAAAGACGATCTGAAAATTCAAATTTTACTAAGAAGGGGATTTTCTATCACACGTAAGTATAATTTTATTACCAAACTATAATATAATTACGAAGAAAACGCACTTTGTTTGTGTAAGATAATGACGACATTGCGATAGCAAAACGATACCAAACACATGTCGAATACCATAATAAAAGTCGTAGTGCTGCGACAAAGAGAACGAATGCTTATGCTCTAAGAACGAATGAATGATCAAGTGAATGAGTTTTAACTATTATTTTGATGTGATCAGACCAGCACATAAATTGTCAAAGATTATTTTTTATAATTAATACGTAATAGGTAGGTATTGACTTTTTTTTTGCAAAATTTATACATAGTATTAATTGGAGACACTGTTTTACGGGTGTGATGTTCTCCTTTTTTAATCTTCTCTTTCTTTTAGGTCATCCCGGGATAGTTACTAGTCCTCGGCTATCTGTCGGTTATGTAGAAGTGGAGAGAATCTTATAAATCAGTCCTGTCAAAGCTATAGGACACCAAAATAAAGGAAACTGATGCCGAGATCCTCAATCAAATTGTTCCGATTGTGCAGCTTCTGCAGGTAAGAAATTTCAAAACTTTTGTTTACTTAAACTTTCTTTGCAAAAAAATTACTAACTACCAAAAAGGAAGTTTTCAATTCAACCAATACATATTTATTTGTAGATTATAGGTATTAACATATTATCATACCAACTTTTTCATTTTAAGGTGGCTGCAAGCATTCACTACTGCTTATATTTTGGCTTGAAAAGCGGAGCTGTGAGCCTTCCAGCACATCTACACAAGGCTTCTGGATAAAGCCTACCTTGGCATCGGAACGAACTAATCATGTTTTGGCAGAACATGTATACAAAAATTTAATAATACCTAATAAAAATGAAACACAAATCACTTGTTTTCCAAGCATTTATTATTTTATTTCACTATTTTGTACTATTATGTTTTATTAACAACTCGTATTGTAGAGACCACGACGTTTCAATAGTAATACACAATCACGATTGTATGCACAATAAAGTATCATCTTGCCAATGCAAACCAATAGAAACGGTGCAACAGCAAAAGTATTTAGGCCTATCAATTGACAACCGCCACAACTGGGGTCCTCATATCGAAACTGTGTGCCATAACTTCGTGCTCTGTTAGCTAAATTTGTCATAATCAGAAATAAAATACCGTTCCAAGTTCTATTAATCATGTACAAATCCTTGGTAGATCCTATAATTTCATATGGAATTTCAAGCCATGGACGCACATTTCAACCTACTTAGAGAAAATGTATAATCTACAATTACGAATATTAAAGCTTATAGTTAGTAAGAAAGTAAATCGTATCTATAAAGATAAGTATGACGAACTCTTTAGGTAATGCAAGGTCATATCGGTTCATGACAAAGTGAGTTACGCAATTATAACTGAACAACTCGATAACGTTGTTTCTTTGCCGAGGATTAATCATAGAATACAAACAAGACAGATTACGCAGAAGAAACTTCTCAAGGGCCGCTCAAATAACTTTTACGGAAAGAGAAAATTTACTTGTCTTCTTCCTGTCATAATTAACAATCTACCTAAAGAATTATAGGTTATTCTGGATGACCTCAAACACAAAAGTGTGAAGCAAAAACTCAAAATTTATTGTTCTACCAAAAATTTGCTTTAGAATTTCTCGTATTTAAACAATAGTCAGCTTTTTCTTAACATCATCCTGTGCACACGCATTTACGATCAGATATTGTGTTTATTAAGTATTTTTTAAGACCTTAAAATAATATATATATGTATACAACGTGTTACAAAAGTACCTCTAATGCCGAATATGGTAGATAGGGACTATCAAACTGAAATCGCGAAATCAAATCAGATCAAAATGTATGAAACAGCTGTTTTTTTATTTCGCGATTTGAGAGTTTAGTTTGATGGTCCCTATATACCATATTCGGCATTAGGGGTATTTTGTAACATGGTGTATGCATATTTTTTTTTATTCATAAGAATGAAGCAATTTGTTTTTTCTTTTCAATACTCAATCAATCAATCAATCAATATATTTATTTGCTTGAACATGGGTGTAAACGATACAGATGACTTAAAATTAACAAAGTACGCCATATTCTACCCTCACGGGTGTATACTGCTTAGTTGTATACCGACTATCTATTTTGACGAATACGTAGTGACTGGACAAACCTAATCGGGTTTTACGTTTTAGTCGCTGGGTTTTTCTATAAATTGTATGTTTTACTTTGTTTAATAAATAAATAAATAAAAAATGTATGTTGAACATTTAATTATAAGCGCATTTTAGTGATTGTTGGTGTATATCACAAAATCAAATGAAAACCATTTAACATAATCTTGTTCGTAATCAATCACTCATCTTCCAATCATTCAATTTCATCGGTCTTTTGACGGCACATCACTAGCTGTTGTTGTTAAGTTTGGCGCTGCCGTAGCGTGATCTGTCAGAATTTGTACTGAGATTGTTAGTTCCAAATTTGACCACCCACAATTATAACTGTGTGGGATTTTGTTTTTGTGTGCGTGTGTAACAACAAGACTTTTTTCTACAAGAGTGTGCGTGAATATGAAGTTGTGTGCTGTGCGTGTTTACCTCGTCCCCCTCCAAAATCGGTGAACAAAATCTAGTGTAGAAGAGTGCTGTTGGCATCTCCCGTTCTTAATGCTCTAAGCCTTTATTCATAGATTATGAAGATTTTACTCGACGCTGGCAAATGTACAAATCGTACGAGCCAAATAAAAAAAAAAGATTATGATGCTTTAGTTTTTTGACATTTTGATATTTGAGTTGACTGACGTATAATTCAAGGTAAAAAAAAAACTCATTCAGCTTGCTTGCCAATCTTGCCATGCCAGTAGCCTCAACATTTCGTTGTTCTATGTTATAAAACAGTGAATTATAAAAGTCTTTTATGAGTGACACAATTAGCATATTTTGCTATTTGTTACTCCAAGCCATAGTCGTTTTCAGTTCGTCAGGGATTTGTGTCTGAGGTGGTGATTTCAGTCAATCTGTATGCAACTGTTACGCGTTGCCTCTACTATGTCTTACCAAGGATCACCATATTCGGGGCCAGGAGATGATTATGATTTTGAAGACGATGGGTACGACGACTTGGACGAATATAGAGAACATGAAGAAACTTTGCCGCTGCCTCCAGTTGACGATAGCGACGAAGGTAAATTGTTATGTTTACTATCTTCGACTAGGACTGTTTTAGTTTGGCATTTCGGTCATTATCACTGTAACCTTCTTATCTCGTTGGCATTCATCTCTTCAGTTGTTATCAAACTTATGTAATTTATATTTAGGCTAAATTATTAGGTGCTATTGTTTCCCGCCTATTTCAGCACCAACCTGATTGGTGACGTAATTTAATATGTGGGACACTTTCACTTTAATTTTTACTATAAATTTGATGCATTAATGTCTCACAGTTTATGGCGAAACATGTGTAGTGTTAAACCATTTTACAATTACTTAAATCACTTGTTTCTTTCATCAGATACGGAAGAAGCCAGTGAAACTGATGTACCAAAAAATGATGAGCCTCTTGAAGTTAAAGAACAGTGAGTTTAACTTTTTTTATATATTTATATCAGCAGTATCAACAGCAGAATAAAGCAATAAATTCCATTTCAATTGCAGTTTAAAGTGTGCTAAGCAATGTCACATACTCTATTGTAATATTATTAATAAACAATCATATACCTATACTCCAGCCAAATTACGAGTGAATGTTTTGTTTACAAACAAACCGTCCATAGTTAACCTCAAAAAGTACTTTCTTATTGCAAGTTTTATAAATACACTGCCCTCCAAAACATAGTACCACACTTTTGAAATTGCAATTGCTCTTAAACAATAAAAGTTGAAATAAAAAAAGGTTTTTTTTCAAGATGGTTATCGATTGTGAAGTTATTATTTAAAAATCTATTACTTTTTTTGATCCTTTTTATTCCAAAGATATATCTTGTGTATTTTAAAATTTATTACAATTTTAAAAGTGGTACCAAGTTTTGAAGGCCAGAGTATATGAATATCATTGACAGCTTACCTATGTTGTCCAAATTGTATTTATGGTGTTAATTCACTGAAACTTAACATATTGTGGAATATTTACGAAAAATGTGCAGTTTTGTTTACAAACATTATTTCTGTAAGGTGGGTGGAGTTTAGTAATATTTATTATTATGTAATTATTAACTATGTGCTTACAAAACAATAGGCATAACCATATTATTTATAAAATGACTAATGATAATATTTATAGTTTCTGCATGAAGTTAATTTTAAGTATGATATTCTTAGTAACATTTTTACAAAATGTATATTTTACACTCCCAGGATGTACCAAGACAAGCTAGCGAACCTCAAGAAGCAGCTGCAGCAGCTGGAGGAGGGCCTCCACTCAGAGTACCTCCGGCGGGTGAAGCGGCTTGACCACCAGCTCCATGAGAGGCTTCGGCTTAATAAAATATACAAGTGAGTGTAGAAATTTGATATCATGTAGGTATTTTGTACTGCAATATAGGATCTATGAAATATGTTATCCTTACTTCTTATAATAATATGAATGTGAAAGTGTGTTTTTTGTTTGTTACGTTTTTCCATCTAAACTTCTGAACTGATTATCATAAAATTTTGCATATACCTTGTCAGGGGTACAGAAAAGGACACATGGTACATTTTAGCTTTTCCTTTAGGCTACTGTTCCCGAGGGAAGAAAAATAACTTCATGCAGATGAAGTTGTGGGGGACTGCTAGTTAGGTACTATATAAATTTAAGGATTTAAATAGCATAGCAACATGTTGAGGTTCACCATATATTCAGCGAAAAGGGAAGTACTTCCGCCGAGCTAGGTGTCTGTGCTCGGGAACCGCGGTCCAACTGTTTGATGTTGGAATTTGTATTTATGCGAAGCGCTAAGAAAACTTCGATATCGTGAGACAGGTCTTCATACATTTTTGCCTTGATGTTAGCTTGAAGTAGTGCGACGTCACGTCTGCGTAATGTTTACATATTGTACTTTTTGCTGATCCTGCATTTTTTCCTTATTCGTCGATTTGCTTATGTAACGTATGATCGCGCCGCTACACAACACAATTGAAGTGTTTAGGGAGGATAGTGTGTCATATACCCTACATTTCACAACAGGAAGAAGTAGAAATGTTTGCTCTCTATATACATTATTCTGACTGATTTGTTTATAATGATTCCGTTTTAGGAATGTTACATAAATATTCCAATAACTTTATTAGATTCTTGGTACAATATTTAAATATGCAGTATTACTAACTACTCGTAATCACGTCAGCGTTCAAATAAACAAAACCGTATCAAAATCGGTCCATTAGTTTGGGAGTTACGTCTCAGACAAGCAGACAGGAACACTCACGTCAAACTTAGCGTGGGGGTTAAAAATGATACATAAAGATGATTCATTTCAATAATAATTTATTTTCAGAGATCATATGTTTGATGTCGTCGAGAGGGAATATGCAGCGGAGAAGAAAGCAGCAGCAAAAGAGTTCGAAGAAAAGAAAATAGAGCTACGGGAAAACTTGCTCAATGACTTCGAAGACAAGAAAAAGATGATAGAGAATGAGAGGCACAGTATGGAGCTAAATGGAGACTCTATGGAGGTAAATCATCGGCTTTCGGTAGATATTTTAATTAAAATACATCGTTTTGTACAGCAAGCGATCTGAATTTTGTCACTTCTCTTAATTTAATCGCATTGTACGTCGACCAGGTGAAGCCGGTGATGAAGCGCATCCTGCGACGGCGCGCCAACGAGCCCGCGCCCGCGCCCGAGAAGCGCCGCAAGCCACTCGCCACCACGCTCACCTTCCAGCTGGACGACCGCGACGTGGACGCCGACCTGCGCGCCATCGCCAGGCACTCGCCCACCCGGCACCACGCCAACGCGCACCCACCCGCCGCGCAGGCCCTCGCGCATGCGCCCACGCACCCGCCGCCGAGGAAGCATCTCAACTCTACCAACAGCTGTGAGTTCTCAGTCACTACTGTTAAGCTCGCGTCAACGGGACGCGACACTCCCCGCCGCAACACCACGCGCCCGCGCAGGCTGAACGGCACATTTAGGCATCGTTATGCCCGGGCGATCAAATGACTACTGAGATTGATCTAATGCTCACTTTCGATTGGAGCATTCGTTCGCGGCGTCACTTTTAGTGTGTTTTTAAGCTGTATCTTGGGTTTATATGATAGAAGCGCAACGCTCATAGTCAACGCTTGACCACGTTCGATGTCAATATCGTCCAGTATCCTGTTGTGAAATGTGTTATTTTTGTTATATTTACTTATTTTTACTTTTTGAGTCGGAGCTTGATCTTTACTGCTAAGAGAGTAAAGTTAAACTTTTTCGCATCCAAAAATCAACCTTTATGTGTAGATCATACATAATCTTTTAAAGACAAAACAGTCGTACTAAAATATTGGGTTAAAAGATAGCGTTTTTCCCAGGTGATTCCCCGGTGCGCGAGAGCAGCGACACGGTAGAAACCCGCGTGGAAGACGGCAAGTTGCTGTTCGAGCGACGCTGGTTCCACCGCGGACAGAGCGTGTACGTGGAGGGCCGCGACGTGGCGCGGTTCCCGGGACACATACACGCCATCACCGACGAGGCGGTCAGTAATATACTCTGTTGTAGGGCGAGTATCACACTGACGCTGGTTCCACCGCGGACAGAGCGTGTACGTGGAGGGCCGCGACGTGGCGCGGTTCCCGGGACACATACACGCCATCACCGACGAGGCGGTCAGTAATATACTCTGTTGTAGGGCGAGTATCACACTGACGCTGGTTCCACCGCGGACAGAGCGTGTACGTGGAGGGCCGCGACGTGGCGCGGTTCCCGGGACACATACACGCCATCACCGACGAGGCGGTCAGTAATATACTCTGTTGTAGGGCGAGTATCACACTGACGCTGGTTCCAACGCGGACAGAGCGTGTACGTGGAGGGCCGCGACGTGGCGCGGTTCCCGGGCCACATACACGCCATCACCGACGAGGCGGTCAGTAATATACTCTGTTGTAGGGCGAGTATCACACTGACGCTGGTTCCACCGCCTACAGAGCGTGAGCCAATGCGCACAAATATTTTTACTAAAGCGCGCTACACAAAGCCCTGCATGCCTTCACAAGGCCCTGCATGCCTACACAAAACCCTGCATGTCTACACAAAGTCCTGCATGCCTACACAAGGCCCTGCATGCCTACACAGCCCTGCATGTCTACACAAAGCCCTGCATGCCTACACAAAACCCTGCATGTCTACACAAAGCCCTGCATGTCTACACAAAGCCCTGAAAGTTTTATTTAGTTATCCTTTTACGACGTCGTTGGTGCTATTCTACTCTGCTTGAAGGAAGGTAGATAATTAGAATAATATATCTACTAAAAACTGAACCAGGTATAATTTTATTTACAAACCGTATGGCACACATTAACTGAAGCCAATTTCAACTTTATTTGTTTGTGTGTTGGAACTTTCCAAAAATACCTCGCCTTCAAATGATGTAGAAAAAGCAATAAGAGAGAATGCAATACAAAACAAAAACATTTTTTTTAAATTTCTAATATGTTGTTTCAGATATGGGTGAAGCGACCTAACCTAGAACGGTTCCGGATATACATATCGCAGTTGGCTCGCGGCAAAGTGACGTTAAAGAGACGCGCCTCGTAATCACAATGTACATAATTTAGTGTTTAGTGTAGTAAGTGTCCGACTGTTGTAGCACAAACGCTAGAGTGAAGCAATATGAATTTAGCTATAAAGAATCTGGATCATTTATTTACAATAGAACAGTTGATGGGCTCATTGAATATACCAAGGTGATTTTGTTTACAATTGTTCTCGAATGCTGGCAGGTTGTTTATTGTGCTTTTATTATCTGCCGTATTGTGTTATCTCTTGTGATGATCTTTTAATTTTTTCTGAGAGTCTAAATCTCAATTCATAATGAATATGTGAAATTTTCACAGATTTGCTAGGAGAATTTGAATAAATGTTTTGCATTTGAAATTTTAGGTCAAATGATGTCAACACATAATGAATCTGATAGTGAACTTTATTGTTACGGGTACAAACCCCTCTAACAACATAATATATTTACATAAAAATATAATAATCATAAAAACAGCATGAAGACTGATTCGTATTTAAATCATAGAATTGTTATTATTATTATTTATTTTAAGCATTTTATAAACATGATTTTACGTAGACAAAGAAATGTTTAAAAAGTCTATTAAATAGAATAATAATAAGCTTATTTTTTATCTTAACACTAGTCTAGTCTAGTCGCTAGACAAGATTTATAAAGGTACTTAAAGGGATTTGCTCAGACAAGAAGCGGTAACGCGTTCGGCCTTTCCGTGTAAGCGATTTGAATGATCTGTGGTATGTGTTAAATAGTATTTGTATACTATATACATTTATTGATTTGTATCAATGAACGCAGAAAGGGAAAAATTCGTGAACCCTAGGAAATTGGATGGCTTCGGATAATTAATATAAATACCTGTCCACACATGCGCACGCGTACTAACTGCGCAAGCGCACGCACGCTACGCATGGCATCTTCGAATGGCTATATACCATTTCTAATAAAATAACAAATATCTTAGACACTACTACATTGGCTTAGTTTTACGTAGCTCACACTTCGCTGAGACCATTAACAATGTTGATTTTGTAAAAGATTTATTTTACGACTATGTCTAAAACTATGAATTTATAGTGGCCGTGTCTATGTAATAGGTCTCAAATTATTTAATAAATAATGTATTTTCTTCATATAATACTTTATACTGCTAAGGTAGAGTCAGCAAAACATCATGTTGCCACATAGTGACACTTTCCTCAATCGATTTTAAACTTAATATTTTACTTAATTAAGGGTTAAAATAGATTTTTGGCAACCTGCTGTGTTGACTATAGACTTTCAGACGTTTTTATACTCCTTGGTTATATTTGATGAATTCAGTAAAAATTGACAAACCTATCGGTGAAAATGAATACAGTATTGAATTGTAAATATGTAAATAAATGTAACATATTGATCAAATGTTGTGATGTATTGTTGCAAATGAAGTGGATTTTTGATTATCGCATTTGTTTCAGATTGTTTATATTTGTGATTGCAATTATGGTGTAAATGTGATGTGAAAATTGTAAATAATTATAGTATGTGAAATGTTTTTACAGATGTAGATGATATTAAGCAAAGATCTTTTAATTATATGTATTAATAGGATTTAACTTTGTTTTATTTTAGACTGGACTCGAAAGTTTCCGAAGGTTTCCCGAGATAGAAAACACATTTTTTTTTTATAAACAGAAATATGTGTTATAAAAAATAATATCACTGCACTATAATTAAGACATAAATTGGCGTTTATTTTAATTCCAACCTGACCTCAGTGAGATAAGGTTGAAAATATCGTTAATTTTTAATTTAGTAATGCATCATTTTGTGATGTCTTTATTGGTGCCTCGATCAATCACATTTTATGTTTATATGCGTAATGAACGATAAAACGGAACGTATTACAAGACGCCATGCAACATTTATATTCAATAATGATCATCTGATTTAAGAAATTCGTACCGTCAGCAAAAAGCACAGAGCAGCTAGAATGTAATGAATAGTGTAATACTGACCCTGTCTTTACTAATATTTCCTGTACATTAACTATATACCCCTTACTAATAAAGATTGTATAGCAGATGTACAAGTTACACAGTGTTTTGTCCCTTTCTTTTTAATGTCAAACTTAAATAGTTTGACAGAGAGTCACCACTATGTAACTTATACATCTGCTATACAATCTTTATTAGTAAGGGGGATATTGTGTATTTCCTTACTAAGCCTTTTAACAGTTAAACGTGATAAATCGTTATATCATATCGCGTTTCTGTGGTCATGCTAGAGCAGCAGTGCTCAACCGATTATCATGAAATTTTGTATACACGTTATCAGGGGGACAGAGAAGGACATAAGGTGCCTTTCATCCCGAAAAAGTACTGTTCCCGAGGGACAGAAATAACTGACCATGCAGACGAAGTCCCCGTGGAAATTTGGTTCGTCAATTCCTGGGTACCCTTTGACCGGGATAAAAAGTATCTTATGTTTTAATCCAGGCTATCAACTATCTGTGTGCCTAATTTCATCCAAATCCATTCAGTCGTTTTTGTAATGTGTGATTAAGTAACAAACATCCCAACTTTCACATTATTACAATATTATTAGTAGGATACTCTTTGTAATAATGGCAATCGCAGATTATCATCCCGTCCCGATGTTTTTAAAAATTGTCATAAGCATAAAATAATTATATTCTTTATTTTATTTTGCGACTAGTTTGGCTGGATTATTGTGGTTTTGGTTTATTTTGGTGGGTATTATAACTAGGCATACTAAACACTTTTTTTAATGAAACGTTAAGTAATTTGTTTTAATTAGTAAAATGTATTGCAAATATAATCGCGTAAAGTTTAATAAGTAAACGAGTTAAAACTTAGGTTGATAAATCAAAGCTCATGATTTTAGGACACATCGAAATCCAATCGTATTATTTTGCTTCTGCGATGCCATCGAATCGTAATAAATTATCCCGGTCTGGTAGGAACATAAATATTGGAATATTTTCATAATATAAAATCGAGACATGCCGTTGTGGATAAAAGCACATAAAGCGGTCGTTATGAGTTGATCATTTGCATAAAAGTTTTCACCTTTGGCTTATTGGAAGTAGACTTGTTCTGTGGCTTGAGAGCATTGAGGTACATTGTGGCATGATGCGGTAGAACATGTTAATTGATAAATAATTTGATAGAGTGCAATAAATATAGTCCAACTTTATCCCATGTACACACGACGGCACCTCAGAGTATACATGTTGACCTTGAGACCGCCTTTATGCCCTACGTAGTAAAAGCTGTTTTTGCAATTTAACTGTTTAACCTGACGTGCTGTCGTGTGTACATCGAATTGTTGTTGATTACGTTAGGTTCGCGAACCTATGTTGCAGTTTCGTGTAGCTCAATGTGGACGCTATTGCGAACTTCTACTTGTTCCCTTTGTGTTCGTTTGCATCGGATCGCAAAATGCGGACCGTGTTCCGAGGTTCGCACACGCACACACTATGGCGCACTGTTGCAGATTCGCGGAGCGCGGAGGTTCGTGAATCTTAGTGGGTACCCACTCTTGAAGGTTCGCGGAGCGCGGAGGTTCGCTAACCTAAGTGTATACCCTCCGAAAAAGTTTGGTGTTGTGGGACTTCGAAAAATTCATGTGAGGATAGTGTTTAATAGTGACGTCACATTATTTGCTACCTATAGATTGCTGTAACTGAGTATAACAAATAACAGGAATATCATTAAAACTTCTATTTGGTTCAGATTTGGGCACATTTCGAAAGTTTAAATGAACTCGGTTTCGATAATAATATGGTATAAGTATCTATACATCTATAGTAGGTAATTACTGCAGATTTACACTTCTGGGACTTGACTATGAGTCCTCCCGTGACCACGGCCCCTGGAAAGGTGTCCAAACGTCGGGAATTCTAAAAACCAATAAATAACTAAATAATTCCAAAACAACACCTGAATTAATAATATACGCGCTGTAATCCGTAAAAAGTGTTTTATTTCTAATGTACTGCAGATTTACTATTTTTATTCAATCTAATGCGAAAGGCTGAGCGTTTTAAAATGATAACTGCATAATATTAGTTTAATTGAGAAAGACGTTCCACCTGTATCAATAGAGCTGAGCTACCCAGTAGTGCAGTAGGTCACCGGATTACAATTAGCTTCATTTCGGAGGTTTTTTGATAGGAGTGATTTAGAAGTCATTAAGATTACATTTAAGTCCAATTATTGGATGTTCCTAATCAATTTTACCAGGATTTAATATTTCATTATATTGCTTAATCATTTATTAAACTATTTATACAAAGTTCATTGCAGTCATAGAAAAAAACAACTAGTGACGCGCCTTCGCTTCGCTTCGGTGTAAACTAGATTTTGTACATAAAGATTAATCTTTAAAATGTTTTTTGTTCCTACCTTGAGCGCAGCGAAAATTTTTCTAAGTCTATGGTTCCTACCTTAAAAAAAAACTATAGGTAACAATGTATTTTTATGCCACAGATTGTGAGTTAAACATGAAAATTATTAACACCTTTTTATTACGCGCGAATTGTTTATGATATTTTGACTCCGAATGGCTATGATTAGAATACTTATTGACCGAACCGACCAAAATGATAATATATAAAGGTATTTTCTTGCATTGATTTATGGCTTTTGATGTTTACCTAATTGGATGCAGTGATTCTGGACTCTGGAGGTTAATTGAGTCTTTTACGTCGGCACGGATGATAAATAATGGAGATAATTTATATCTTTATTTATAATTTAGTTTAATTAACAAGTTGTCGGTAAACAGTTCATAATTTCTGTTTTTCGGGGGGTTTTCACGATTGTCGGAAATCAAGTTTCCGAATCGAATCGGAAAGTCTTCCGATATAGATCTTATTTTCTACCTTATGCTACCAAACTTTGTAGATGCATTGCGCTTTCCCGTCGGAAAGTGATTCGAATGCCAGTCGAATGTATTTGTGAATATCAGTTTTCGAATCTAACGGAGGATACGTATTCGAATCGAATGCTTTCGAGTAGATTTCAGACAATCGTGAATAACCCTACAGGTCGGAGCTTGAGGTATATCGGAGCTCATTGACGCGAATTTGATCGTTAAAAAAATTCGATCGATTCGTCGAAAAATTGATCGTTACATGTGCAATTGAAGCGATTGTCAATTGCTCTAACAATGGCATTGGAGAAAACATTGAAAATCGCATAGATCGTTACCGGAGCCTTAAGATTATACCTGTTATGCCACGTAAGCTGTTGTGTCACGTTCACTCCAATTTGTTATTTTCACAGATGGTAACTCGTGTTTATTTATATACATGTGCTACTTATACGAACTTATTTATCCAATTTATTTTATTTAGCTGAGCTACCGTCATACGGCCTGCCACATTGGCCTTTAAATAATAATAATCGAATGCTGCCTGTCAATTCTGTAACCAAATTCGGACCTCGCTTCGAATCTGCGCGGGAATTGAACCATAAATGTAGAGTCAGTGATAGATTATTTTTTTAATCACAAAAGATTTTAGATAGCTACGGTAGCAACCTAGAATCTTTTGCCATCGGTAGTTTAAAATATTCAGCTAATTTTTAATAACAAATTTCCCATTATTCCCAGGAGTCCCCTTAACACTGTCATCCGGGGTGACAACTGGGATCTTCTCATCCCAGTCGTCACCCCCGTGAAAACTGAAACGAAAATTTCCCAGATGTTCCCTTCAAATTCGTGCCAGAGGGGACAACTGGAACTTTTTCGTAACAATTGTCACCCGTGACACCGGAGGGGGTGACAATTGCTACGAAAATGCTCCGGTTGTCCCCTCCAAGCAGTATGGAATATTTCCGCGAAGTGAAGTGAGGTTCGAAGTGAGATGTGAGTTTGGTTACAGAATCGACAGGCTGAATATGATTTTGATCAGTAAATCGGTTTCTTATACAGCTCAAAAAAAGGGTCGGAACAAAATTAACATTGAAGTGTTCCTCATTATGTTATGGTTGGTTGTAGTCATTGTTACGCCTACGGCCGTCTGCGCCTCGCCAGGCGGGGCTCTAATATTACAAATTGACGCCATAGTATCAGATTATATCAGGTTTTATGGCGTTTAAATCACGATTAATCAACGGCCTTACCACAAAACATTTTAAAACACTAGGTATATAGAAAAGACAAATAATTAAACACAAACATTATCAATTACGAAGCTCTATGAAAAAGAATACCTGGGGCAGTATGCCGCATAATGAAGTTCGTATGTAAGTACATACATAAGTACCTAAATATTGTTTCAATAATTTGCTTAAATAACAAACTTTTTTAAAAATCGATTTTCGTAGGCGATTTTTGAATTTTCGCCTTCAAATTGAAGGGTCATGGAAGAATTCAATTTAAAGTCCGAAGAGGTAATTTTATCGAGTTTCGTAACGAGATGTAGTTACTGCTCTCGAATGTTGATGGGAGTTATAATAAGATAATAAGTGATCTTGAAAATTTATTGCAGTTTTAATGTAAGTACTTACGATATGCGCAAAAATATCTTTTAAGACAAAGTTGGTCTTATAGGTTCCCTATGTCAGAGTTTTCCGGGGAAAAATTACCTGTATTTTTGATCGCATCTAACATTTGATTGAGCTTTTACGGTGGTCTAACCTGACTAAGCGTTCTCGCTAATTAACATGTGAATGATAATCTATTGTGACGCCTCGTTACGAGTATGGTACCGAAAACTACCGAATTCCATTTACAGTTACTTGTGATGAACAAAATCAATTTATAAAGTCGATGTCCTGCGGCTGGTGGCCAGAATCGTGGGCAGAGCGCGCCGCTGCGCCATTCAAAACTTTGCCACCGATGCGACAATACGACTACCAAAATATTTTCGAAAAAAATTAATTTCGGCACCCGACGCCATTGCCATTCAAATCGCGCGCGCGCCTAGGTCGTCCCGTCCGCCGCCGAGCCACTGACACATTTCTGTGGTTGCGCGCGCCTTTCGAATTTAGAATAGTTAATATATATTTTTTTTATAAACCGTGATTTCGTATTTGTTGTGCCAGTACCACGTGCTTGGAAATTGTGTTTGAGCCATAAAGTTTTTCTGGACTAAACAGCTGAAGGTAAGCTTAATTTGACCTATTTCTTTATCTTTTTCATGCTTTTTCCATTTTTTGCATCACGATCTACCTATCTAGATTCTAGAACAAAGAAAAATTTAAAAGCCGACAGTTTTACATTCTAAGTGAACATCACATTAGTCGAGGACTTCCTATTTTCATTAAAGTCACTATAAAATGTGGAAGTAGGTAGTTTAACTATTAATATTATCGATTTTGGTATAGTCTATTTATCCTTGTACTTGTCTTATTTAGTAAATAGCTAGTTTTTGACAGTTGTCATACGTCTTTTACTTAAAAATATTTTGTCCTGTTACATTAAATTGTCATTATTAATATCAACTACATTCGTAATCTGTGTGTGGAAAACCATTTGTTGTATTATAAAAATGTATATTTCAATAGTCGGGTGTAAACCAAATAAGACAAGTAAGGATAAACAGACTATAAAATACAACATCAAATAAAAATATACCGAATGAACCCTACGAACACTGTTGCGCGTTGATGTTTTTTGTACTAAGCTAAGCAAACAAAGCTCTATAACTACATAAAATCGTTTTTCTGATTAAAATCTTATACTTTCTCTGTCTATTCATTCATATACATATAATTGTTAAATGGTTTGAGTATCCACTTTATTATATTTATTACCATACAAATTAAGACTGTTTATTTAAAAGACTTCAAAGATTTATTGTTAGTATTATTCCATGGCAAAGATGTATTGAAAATTAAATTAACGACTATAGCAGGACATAAAATGAGGTTTACAAGAAAAACGCATTCGAACTCCTCTCATGGCGATGCATTTGTTTTTTTTGGAAGCTGATATTTTGTCGCGAGTAGCTAATAATAAAAGCGAGCGTCGATCACGAACAATCTCTGTTTAACAACGAACAAAAGGAGCAGGGACACTCGAATTGACAAACAAACGTAAACCGGTAACATTAACTGCATATGGCGGCTGACATTTTCGTTTAAAAAAAGATGACAACCCGTACCGAATGCTCCTTGTGATGTGATACCCATCAAGAGGAGACGGTAATTCACGAATTTCACGCCTTTGCTACAACAAGAACCCATAATGAGACACTTGTGCTCATAAATTAGTGGCTAAAATACTTTATTGCCTGTCATAATTTATGTATGGTAATACATAAACGGCTCTTTAACAATCCGTTTACCTAATCTTTCATCGCTTGTTTGATTAATTTGCACTGCTTATGCTAGTTGATCAGAGAAAAGTCTTTGAAAAATATTTACGTAGAATTAAATACGAGGAATTACTTTATACCAATCAGGTACCTATTTAGCAATATTTTGCAGTGTTTATATTGTGGTTTTGCTTCGCGTCACTCAGAAGTAATTCGGGATTAAAAAAAAAAACCAAAGCATGACTAATTTCTAAACTGTTATTCTGCTAAAGCATACTTATTGTGTACAGGTAAATTGTATGTACAATGCAATTACCTAACTTTTCCCAGAAAATAGTCATTGTCTATCTATTGCATTTGAAAATTAAACTCATGCATTTAATTGTGTAGTGTAATTGTGTGTTTAAAACGTAGTGACTGGTTGTATTCACGGATATACTGAAATAGTTGTAATAACCTGTTATGATTGGTCTATAGACGATAAACCGATTATTCTTTCGAGATTTCGATTAAGCACATTACATGTTACATTGTAGAATGTAACTAATATGGTAGAATCTTAAAATAGACTAGATATTATTTATGCGTGAAACAAGTCAAAATCCTTAATAATTTTTATTCCAATTCAATTTATGATTATCAATATAACTGACTACTGTAAAAGGTCGACATATTGATATTGCCCAATTAAAAATTAGTGAATGCTTTGCTTAGTTTTATGCTAAGTCGATATTTTGTATTCCAGAAACAGGTCTATGACAGATTAAAATTTACGTTTTTTGTGCTTTATAAAAGGAATTATTATTTATATTTCGAGATTGGTAGCAGTTGCTCAATTTAAGTTTTTCGGTGTCACTTCTTGGATGTCGAAGATTTTTTAAGTTGTTTGATTCAGCCCATTAAGACGCCGGCGAACAGTGAGCTTCCCATACAAACGTAATACCAAAATGATTTGCAATTTGAGCATAATTAACTCTTCTTGTGATGTCATTCGGATTAAGACTGTATTTGTCTGGGTTTCTATTAAATAAAAAATCCAAAATACTAAACCAAATAAAATTAATGCGATTTTCAGTATTGTATGAAAAAATAATTGGCATTAATTTTGAATTGGGTTAGTATTTTGGAATTTTTATTTAATAGAAACCTAGACATGTACTGTCTTAATCCGATATTTTTTTTGCTCAAATTGCAAATTATTTTGGTTATTACGTTTGTATGGGAAGCTTACTGTTCGCCGGCGTCTACTTACTATTAAATAGTCGTCTTTAGCAAAACCAAAACGTTCGTTTTAGTAAAAAAAAAAAAAACTAAGGTTTGTGGCCAATTTCCTGATTTAACAACAACTTTTATTTCAAAACTTATTCGAAAAAAATTTAAGAAACAATTAGGCATCTATTACGTATTTGATCATTATATTATTAATCATTTTTTGTCATTCCGATCATACAACCATATTAAAAGTAATATTTTCGGTTCATCATAAAATTCTCCACCTTTTTTGCGCTCCGTCAATTATAGCGACAATGAAATTTAATTTAAAATAATGAACGATGTTATCAGAAAAAAAACCGAGATAATTGTAATAATTGGTGTAACAGTCCATTAAAGGATCAACGCATTTAACTGGAGATCTTCTTCCTATTAAAAAACCGAAAAATAAATTGATTCCATCGTTTTTGTATGAAAACACGATGAATGGTTCCACCTTACGTACGATGACTGTAAAGTTCAATTAATTAAAATAAAACCCACTGTTTGTGAAAGGATCAAACTTCAGTAACTTGCTCAATTGGGTGAGTTTTAATTAAGATAATAATAATAATAATAATATTTGACAACATCACATACATTGTTCCGATTCCAAAGTAAGTAGCTAAAGCACTTGTGTTATGGAAATCAGAGACAACGGTGGTATCACTAACACCCAGACCTGAGCCAATATAGAAAAGTTCGTTTTCTAAATTGACCCAACCGGGGATCGAACCTGGGACCTCAGAGATGGCGACACCTTGAAAACTGGTGTACAAAGCCACTCGACCACGGAGGTTGTCCAAAATAAGTTTAAAAAATAATAATTGTTTTACTATTGCATTAAACCACGTTTATCAAAATTTGCATTTTCACTTGGGATAAAATAACGCGTTGCCTATCCTGAATACGCATAAAGAAGCGGACTGTTTAAAAAAAATATTTTAAGCTAATGTTGTTATCTGCGTCCTACCACGTTCTACTATGCCACCGATTAAAGAGAAAAATCTGCTGTATGTACCTGAATAAACGTTTCTCTTAGTTACATTCGTTCTCTACTACTCTATGGTTTTTGATTATTATTTATTTGTTTATTTTATACTGATCATTTGGTAAACAGCGTTAGTAGGTAAGTATTTGATATCCTTATATTTAAGACGGATCAAAAATACCCCGACCCTTCTCTCCGCATGAGATATGACGGCGACGCGAGCGCAGGGCACTATAACATTTTAATCGACGTCACAAAAAAATCAACCAGTAATTATTACTGTGCCGCTTGTTTTGATTAATTTTTATAGCTCAGTAATATTTTTAATCTTAGGTTGCAAACGCATTTGTTTTGCATAATGTTTGTGGTGATAAATCTTCTTTTTATAAATAAGACAGATAGGTACATGTGTATTGGTAATCGTTTTGATATTTATCAACTAAATTATTTTAATCAGTCCTTAAGTTTAAAATATTATGATTCTTGTTTATTATTATTTAAATGTGTTAAACTTCGTAATAGTTCTTTAAATCTATGAGGTACTATTAATTTTATTATGTGTTGTTATCCTGACACTTTAACATCATTAAGCCCAAGATCCTCGTAGGTACCCGAGATGAGATCTGGTACGAACACATAAGTGTTCGTATTGTGTTATTCATTCCCATTCTGAGGGCCTAGTATGAGTTGGTGTTTTCACTTTTCGAATAGTTTACTATCGTTTTATCTCTTTCACTCACTCACATTGACAATGAGCAGTCCGGATGTGAAAGAAAATACAACTCATACTAGGCCCCCTGTTCTTAATAAAATATTCAGTGGACATTGTTTTGTACCAAAAAGATTGCGAATATAAACAGCAATCGTTTATCGATGCCCGAAGGGTGCTTAAACACGGTCTAAGGAGGCTGTACATCACGCCGACAGAAGGCAAAGGAGTCAAGATTAAGAGCTCTTGTCGATTGTTCTCACAACGCGTATTGTGGCTGTACGCACTCGATTCAATGGGATATTAATTTTTATTCAACACTCTTAAGATCAACTAATTATAGGCTTTAACGATCCAAATATCTTAACCTTACGATGACCTTTATTATTGAGAAGACTAATATTCACCTTTAAACTATCAATGTCGTAAAAAGTGTTCCATCTATGTTCACTTTATTAAAAAGCTCTCCACAATATCTTTGTCGGACAAAACAGTATATCGTTCTTTAGTGAATTAAAGTTAGTTGTAGCAAGCATACTTCCTGTTTAAAGAATTGCGACGACACGTGCTATCTGTCAGTCAAAAATGTCCCGAACTCTTACCCCAAGGTAGAGAAAAGAGTTTTCTAAAGCTACCAAATGAAACTTAACGTCGCCGTCGTAATATTTTTGCACTAGGAAATGTAACAATCCGCAATAAAACGGAGGAGTGGTTACCTTACGGTCGTTACCTTACCGACGCGATAAATAATACATGAGCATTTATATCGGCGCGTCACCCATCGGTGCTTTAAAATGAACTTTTGCGAATTATTTATAGTCGATATCGCTGTGAGAGTGATGCGTAATTTTGGCCATAATGTAAATGGGTTTGTTTGTTTTCTGATATTTACGATTCTTGATAAGATCGTGGTTGTGTTCGGCGCCATTTCATGTTGAGTCGAGTAATTGACAGATCGGGATATAATGTCTGACAAACTTTTCTTTTAGAATAAAGCTGTAGTAAAAGAGATACTTTCTTGTTATTTTGTGGTTCTTACTAATTAATGCAGGCAGATTGTTTGTTTTTATTGCAAATCCATGATACTCGTATTATGTAAAATAAGTTAAAGTTTATTACTAAACTAATAAACTATGTCAGTGTGAAGTGATAAGAACCCAGAATTTAAAGTTCTTGGTTCGTACTTAGTCCAGCCTATCATCAACTTTTATAAAGCGATTGCGTTTCAGTTTAGGTTCCTAAACTGAATCGCTTTATTTCGTACCATGAGCTACACCGGGCTGTCAGTGTCAAATTAGGTGAGAAAGTGCTGGTGTCCTCGGCAAAAAACCTTCATTTTCTCCTAAATAGAGTCTATTCTTCTATGAACAAATAATGAATGACATACGGCTTTAGCGAATCAGTTTAGGTTATGAACTAAAGTTGAGTCGCTGTCTGCTGACACCGCTGTCACATAGCGATGCAGTTCATTTTAGGACCTAAACTGGATCGCAATAAGAGTTCGTAGTAAGCCTCCAGTAATGTGTGTGTAAAATGTCAAAGTCATACGATATCTGTTCGCTTGAACTTGAATTGATGATTTAATTTTATCAGTTTATAATAGGAATTTGTAACATATAAATGTAATTAACCCACTGAACGTTTGTATCCCAAATCAATAAATTCTAGGTTAATAGCTATTAAATATGTTAATTAATAACATTGTTTATTCAAGAACATGCTAGTGAACATGCCCACGCATTAATGGAAAGTAAATGAGTATTTGTTTACTTTATTTATTTTTTACATTATTAACGCGAATTGGTTTAGAGTGGAAAAGCGAAAAAATAAAATAATAAACATAATTTTATTTTTAAATTTGAGATTTTAGCATTCACAATGCTACTAGGTAATTAACGACTCGCGGTAAGAGCATTGGACCAGACGTCCAAAGGTCGCGGGTTCGATTCTCGTCCGAGAATATGATGTGGTGCGAGCCTTTTTTTTTTTAGTTTTATTATTGTCTCTTTGCTACTTAGTTATCTGTTTCCAGCTCATGGTCACGTTTCATTGGTCGAAATCATAGGCTCAGTATATATTATTATAATGTTTACTACTGTGTCCTACAACATAATTATGTTAAGGATTTTAAGAAAAAGGTAAAGATTTGTTTCTTTTTTCGGTGTATACCTAAGTGTTGATCAATTTATAATGTGGTGCCACCAAATTGTGATGGCGACCGCGGCGCGCGCGCACACCGCTTGTTTGACAATGAGCGTTACGACACTTGACGTAACCAATGTAGGCCGGATAGCCGAGTGCATTAAGGACGAATAGGTTTGCCAATAAAATTGTTTGTAATGCATGTAATAGGCGTTTGTCCATACTTAATATTATAAATTCGAAAGTAACTCTGTCTGTCTGTCTGTTACGTTTTCACGCCTAGACCGCTGGACCGATTTTGACGAAATTTGGTACGGATATAATTAGGACCTTGGGAAAGGATATAGGCTACTTTTTATCCCACTGCTGGGCTCAGGTTTCCGCCCGCACGATATAACCTGGTAGTCTACGCGGGTGAAGCTTGCGGGCGGAAAGCGCGTTGTCCATAAACGAGAACATGAGAACCTCCTCCATTTTTTTAAGTTTAAAAAAAAGAAGATTTGAGCTTTTGACTGGGTGATATTTATACCAAACTGGGCTTTAAGGCCCCTATATACCTCAAGTGGCACCCTCATTTTAATTAAATTTATTGCTCGCTAAGTAAATAATGTATCGAAAATTCACATGTACCTACAGATTGAAGCTAAGGTTCTATAGTTTATTTACAAACAAAACTACTACTACAACGAACAAAATTTTACTGAGGTTATTGTTTGTAAATAAACTATAGAACCTTAGCTTCAATCTGTACATGTGAATTTTTAATACATTATTTATTTATTTATTTATTTAAATCTGTAGGTACATGTGAATTTTCGATACATTATGTACTTAGCGAGCAATAAATTTAATTAAAATGAGGGCGCCACTTGAGGTATATAGGGGCCTTAAGTGACTTTTGAATAGCAAGAAAACTAAAAAGCAAGCGATAATATTGTGACAGTTATAGGTAGATGACTGTTAGAGAGCAAGGCGGTAATCGAATAGTATGATACAATACTTGATGTGCTCTTAAGGTTATTGTCAATTGTTACGCCACACATGGACCCAGGGCGATGATGTGGGTTAACCAACATCTCTAAATGTGGCTTAACTTTTTTCCCCATAGTTAATCAGCATAAGAATCCATAAATAATATTTTTAGCACCAGTAAATCCTCGTTTAAAATCATCGAGTATAGAGTCGGACTCGCCCACATTTTCCCAGTACTTGTAGTATAAGACGATATCCAATTTCATTGTTCTCAGGTCTGGGTGTTTGTGATACCACCGTTGTCTCTGATTTCCATAACACAAGTACTCTAGCTACTTACTTTGGTGTGTCAAACTAATGTGATGTTGTCAATTATTTATTATTATTATAGTTTAAGGTTAACGTAAGTACCCTATAAATTTAGATTCCCTGGAGAGTGTCAAAATACGCGTTTTTTTGCGATATAAACGGCCGTATCTTTTTTTACGGTAACTTAGAAGTTTAATTTTTTCACAGTTTCAAGGGACTGCAGACCTGAGAATATGATTTTATTTTAATTTCAACTCGATACCTCCACGCGTTTCCGAGATAAAGGGTCTTGACAGACAGACGGACAGCAAAGTGATCCTATAAGGGTTCCGTTTTTTCCTTTTGCGGTACGGAACCTTAAAAAGATAAAATAACGGCCATACGGATGACAAGTCAGTCATCCTACGTGTTCTCTAATCGATTCGTTGCCTGTCATCACTGAGGGCCTACTCAAATGGCCATTCTACTAACATTAACGCTAATTGAATAGAATGACAATGTATGGGATTGACATAAGCGAACGAACGGTCACGTGATCGAGCGTAACAATTTGCTAATCGGTACTCAACTGGACAATGTTTCTTTTCGATCAAATTTGCCTAGTTATGATCACTTTTCAACAAC
Source organism: Catoptria pinella (assembly GCA_963556745.1). NCBI lineage: Eukaryota > Metazoa > Arthropoda > Insecta > Lepidoptera > Crambidae > Catoptria > Catoptria pinella. The sequence goes on from OY750762.1 coordinate 2,059,219, forward strand.
TTTGTCTTGATCAAAGGAACCAAGAACATTTTCTTGGAAATATAAGTAAGTAATATAAAATTGTATAAGCCTACCTTTCCTAAAACCCAACATGCGTTCAAATGGCAAACGTTTCTAAGCGTTTTTCTCTATACAAAATTGAACGCCTTGGCGTTAGCAATCCTAATTTGGTACTCAACCGTACAAAATCTGCACGAACGCTCATTCTATTCGATTGCTCTATGGTTTCAATCGCAAAACGTCAGTCGACTTTGACATCTAACCGGTGGTGGTGTCCTGCCTTTTCGCCGAACTTTTTTTGGCCGAATTTCACTTGCCAACCAACGTTTCGCCTGTTTTATGACAAGCTTAGAGCATTAAGAAATGACAAGTAACGATTTGCAACTTTTTGTGTGACAACGTTTCATTTGGTAGAATTATGTAGGTATTATTAAGCTGATTATTTATAAATAAATAAATAAATAAATTTATAAATAAATAAAAATATTTGACAACCGTCGTACCTAAGCGACTCGGTAGCATAATTGGTCAGTGCATTGGGCCGGAATCCCAATCCCGGGTTCGAGTCCCGTCTGAGGTGCTACGGGTGAGTCGAATTTTTCTAGTATTTTTTCTAATATTATTTATCTTAATATAAAAATAAATTTATTTATTTTTTTAAACTAAATTTAATAACTTTATATGATAAGTTGGCAAATTATTATTCCGCGAAATAATATTCTGCGTAACGTTAGTTGGGAAGTGATAATCGGCCAAACAATTTTCGGCGAAAAGGTAGAGAACCATTCAAACCAAACAACACAAAACAAAGTACGTAGTAGCGGCGTTGTGATTCAAAATACTGTGTGGTGCAGTGAAATGTGAATTTGCACATGAGGTGAAGTTATACTTTGAAAGTTTATTACAGTAAGTATTCAAACTATGAGTCAAATCAATGAATACGTTGCGTCCATTATGAATACTTTTTGTTTTTGTTTTAGAAATGGAGCCAAGAGGCTACGTGCCAGCCCCGAGCAATTCCAAGCTCTTACCGAGTATTATGGAAAGGAAATTTATTGATGAATATAAATAAATGTTTAATGGTGATCAATATTCAAAATAATAAGCACTGGATATTTTGAACTTTATTAATATTACCGGCACGGAGACCCTGCCAGACCTCAGCGGTCGAGCGAGAAGCGACAGAATGTGGCAGCAGCTGGCGGCGCTGCTAAGTTTAAATTGGAGGTGGCGTCGATAAGTCAGTAGACAAATGGAAAAAAGTAAGTAAAATCATTACACTGAAAATCTATTTTTAATTTCATTGAACATTGAAGTCATAAAAGTAAGTAAAAATGAATTTATGAGTTAATCATCACTTCATTGCACTTACAACATTCTTCAGGTCTGGGCTAATTGGAAAACTAAAACCTAAAGGAAACATTTACTAATAAGGGACATGTGAGTCTGGCACTGGTTGTGATAAGCAGCAGGCTCACCCTCACTGCCTTGGAAGAGAGAGTTGTGGCAGTACTGGGTGCGTCTGCAGTTCATTGGCAAGCAAGCATTCAGGAGCAGCTACTTGACGTAAGTATTAAAACTTTTGTCTTTACAAGAACTTGTGAACTTACTTATTAGAAAAAAAAGATGTGGTATGGTTCCATAATGCTTATCTTATTAAAACCTATTGATTAATTTTATCAATAAAATAAAACTGGTGCAAATCCACTAGAGAAAGCCATGAAGCTATGGGTACCAAACTAGTGATCCATTCTACTAGTGACTAGAGCCGTGCAAGTGAGATTGCTATGAAGATGTGGGACGACATGAGCTATGCGTGATGCATCTGCTAGCTTTACTCCATATAAACAAAGCTTGCTTGAGTCCTTAGCATGCATCATTAGCACTTAAATTGGTATAGAAAAAATTTAGCTTTGCGAAACCCCGTTTCACTAGAGCTGTGCTAAAATAAGTTTTGTAAATAAAGCAATCCTTTTGGTGTATATCAGACACTCCTATGCAATGTAGCATAGCTTAGCTCAAGTGAAACCCTTTTGTCTTAGTCCTTATCTCCGAGGTTTGCATAGAGCAAAATCTGAAATTATTTTATGTGATAGAAGTTTATGTTAAGATTATAGGAAAAATAAAACAATGTCTCTTATGCTTAGAGCATTAAGACTCTAATGCGATGCGCGAGTCCGACTCGCTCTTGACCGTTTTTATTTATTTAGTATAACTTTATTTGATTTGCAGATTTCCCCGAGTCCCTGTCACTACCACCAGCAACTCCAAGCAAGTGTGTGATCCAAAATACCATGCCAATCCCAGACATCATGCCGTCGCCGTCACCTCAATAGCTGTAGTCAGTATTGACTACTAGTATAATGTTTGCTGTTATTATGTGTGTAAATAAGAAAAGACAACATTATACTGTTTAAAAAAATATATAATTTATGTTTATTCTAATAAAGACTTAATAACAATAATGGTTTTAACAAAAATTTTAATAATGTACAATTGAAAAAAAATACGAATGTAACAGCCTACTGACTGAATAAAGTGTAGGCTGTTACAAGCACTTGTGAATGTCAAAGAAGCTACGCCATTGCGCACCCTAAGCGGAAGACCTTGTAATGAGACCCTTCCTATAATATTTCATACAGTATTCAAAAATTGACCTCGGCATTCAAAGAAAGGTCATTTTCCATCCAAATAATTAACAAATGTTTACTTACATACAGTGGTTAGATATCGAAATTAACTAACTAGGTAGTTGTGAGCAAATGACTTTAACTAGTTGAAATCACTGTCTACTACTCGAAAATGCATAAGTACCTAAGTATTGTTAGGGCCTAAAAATGAAGAACAATTAAAAATTGTGTAACAAATTATTAACACTAAGAAAGTCATAAACTCAAAAGTTAATTTAGTAGATCCATAGTTCCTAACTTCAATATAGTACAATAAAGTTGTTAGGTAGTTTAATAATAAGACTTAAAATTAATTGACAGTATAATAATTATTATATAAACAAGCAAAGTATAAAAAAACACAACCACCACTTAATCTGACTTTGGGTGCAGCTTTTCTATCACATCTGATTAATCAAGCAATTGAGTATCGCTCTGCCACGTAGCAAGTCGTCTTGGCTGTTAGCTGTGGATGGGCTGGCTCTTGTACACCAGAACTATCATCATCATCCTCAGGTTGCTCAATTGTTGGCAGTGTCAAGTTAGCATTTAGTGCAATATTATGCAAAACACAACATGTATTTATGATTTTAATCAAAAACTTGAAGATGGTAAAATTGGTGTCATTAACCAGGGCCGTTGTGGGTATCCAGAGTCACCTAAAATTACAAAATAAATGTATTCAATAAATAATCACTAATCTATATTATTTTATTTTTACTATATTACAAATATTAAATCAGTAGAAAGACTTTGCGAGCTTTGGAATCTATAAGAAACTAGGTAAGTAGGAATAGTTATATTATTATTGAATGTTATGTTAGTTAAATAGTAAGTACTTACTTCTGTCTATTTATAGCCCTTTCATGTTGGGTTTGACGAAATTTTATCCATTTGGCCATTATGTCCAGACTGTTCAGTGCCTGAAGTAGTGGACTACTTCTCAGATAACGCGGCTTGTAGTCTGATATGATCCCTACTATTCTCTGATCCGGTTGGTGACCAGGAAGCTGAGGGAGCAAAGATCCTGAAAAAATATCCATAATTGTTAGTAAAAATAACCACAGATTTAAAGATCTACCTACTGTATTTTAGGTAGCCTTATTGAATTTTAAATTACTTACTTTTATTTCCAAGGAAAAGTTCTTGATTCTTTTGAGTGAGGCTCTTTAAAAAGCATGTCCAGCATTTCTCGGAGTTGACGGCGCAGCCACACATCCTCATTATGTGCAGCCCATAGTAAACGAAGGGTATGCATTTTATAATTTGTAAAAAATCGTAGTAGCTAAATATCACACCACTTTGTCACTAGCACTCGATGGCAAAAAGAATGTAATATCACTATCTACGTCTCGACGGAACGGATGATCAGCGTTCGACTATACAATCTGCAGGGTCTCGGCGTTCGCTCAGCTACAGTTGAATAGAAAGGCTCGTTCGGCAATTCTACTTGTCAAATCTGCCACTTGAGTACCATTTCTGCCGGCGCGTGAGGTTATCGTTAACCACAGATCACATAATATCGTGAACGTTAACGAAGACCATTTGTTTGTTCAGCATGCATTGTACACTGTATTCTGTGGTGCAGTATAAGGCCGGCTGCACATGTTGGTCCCGATGGTACCAACGCTGTTGGGGTCGATTAATTTGGTAAGGTATACGCACGTTGGCTATTAAATTAGTTTTTTACCGTCCAAGCCAATGTGAAGATGTCCGGATACAAATATCGAAAACGCTCTAAGCGCTTTTACAGTAGTGAGTGAAAGTTATAATTTATATTTGTTACTAAAAAAAAAGAAAAAGCTACGCCAAAGAAGATTGTGGAACATCATAAAACACGAAATCAGTCAACAAATCGCCAATATGTGGACGGATTGCGTGCGAACACTGGCACGTGTCGGTTTTATAAAAATTCCTTTGATAAAACCGACACGCGCCGGCCAACTGCCAACACTCGCCCCAACGTTGGGGCCAACGCTATTTTTTAGATCCACACGTTGGACGAGTAGCGTTGGGGCCAACTTGTAGAGCCGGGATAAGACATTTTGTTAACTTACTACATCTATCAATCTCATAATCTAAACATTTTTAATATTAAAATTTCAATCAGCCCGATTTACACTTGCCATCGCCATTGCGCAAAAATACATGCGCAGTAATCCACTCCATTTTTTCTAACCGCTTAAGATCCATGCCGGCTCCTATACATTGATCGCTAAAGCCTGGATAACCTAATATAAAAGTTGCATAATTATTATCCCAGTCGTTATATTCCGGGTTGGCTTTAGAATCTGGGTGCCTATATAACACCGCACTCCCGGCGGCGAATTTTTATTTTTATTGTTATTTTAGTATAGATACGTAAAAAAAAACAATCTTCCGCGACCATTCTTTATCTGCGCAATCTTCAACAATCCACGCAGATAAAGAATGGGATTGGAAATGGCAGCGCACCGCGCTTACAACAACGAGTGTGAAAGCGATATGTGTGGCGTTTAGTATGCGAACGAGAATTAGTGAATATGAACGACGCCATTTCTAATCCCATTCTTTTTCTGCGTGGGTTGTAATAATATGGGAAGTGGTCATTGTTCTTTTGCATCTTTTCACGTAGATATCGAATTCGAACCGAAACCGAGTGGAGTGTGTGAACGCCCTAAATATCGACTGACGTTTTGCAATGAAACCATAGACAAATTTTGCGTTTTATCTTAACTAGTATATTCATCTGTGGTGTTTTCTAAGCAATCGGAGCAATTGGATTGCTAACGCCTAAGCGTTTTATTTTGTAGAAAGACAAGCGTTTTGTAACGTTTGCCATTTGAGTAGGCCCTCAGGTCCTGTCGGTCGAGTGACGGGCGCAGCGCCTACGGCCGTACAAATGTCAAACTGGACCACCGCACCGGCTGGCGGCCGTGACATTACCGCGTTCTTCCGCGAGCTAACATAGCTGTCAGAACACATGAACTATCTACTTTACTAATACTTGGGACGTTACAATAATATTACGGTATGAAAACTTAATCAACTAAAGAACAAAGGAGGAAAACAATCGCAATAATTCACCGATCTTTATCAGTTCCTTTTCCTGAGCTTATTATTATTTTATCAGTCATTAGTCAGTCAGACTGATAAAAATAGATGAATGATAAAATAAACATAATATCACGATGCAGACTGGATATCGTTCAATTATCATGGTTTGGTTTTTGGAGTTATAGTAAAGTGTATTGAAGTGTTCTCGAAAAACTAAATTGCTCCTGCAATTACAAAGCGATCACAAATTGTGAACAAACCCAGTCCTAGAATGAATTAAAAAAGGTCAGAGACGACACAGCCAAGCAAACACTATAATGAAGAAAACTCTACGACGCCATATTGGCCTCTACGATTCACAATCACAGCATAAGTCCAACAAAATATTGATCTGATTGTAGTAATACATCGCTTCGATATCTTCAGAGGCAAAACAGAGACATAATAATACGCAAACAAATATAAAAATAAAATAAAACAATATGCTAATAAGTTTAAAGGAGTAAATATTTTTAAATGCTCACAGTCCGATAACCGGGACTGGTGTCTCTCGGAATGCGCACTGCCGCTCTGTGACCATCCCGATGTCAGCTGGCGAAAATTACACTGCCACTGAAAGAATGAGCAAAATACCATCTACGTGTTTCAGAATAAAGTTTAAAATTGAAGTAATGAAATTTTTATCAACAATTTAAGTATGCATGTCTGCAAATGAGCTGCACTGGCCAAATCGAAGGAAATAAAATGAGCGAGCCGTGACATTGTCTGGTGATATAAGATTACACGCTATTTCAGACAGTTTGTGGCCTCAAAAGCTGCTCACGAAAAAGTAAATTGTTTTTTTTAATTTTTTTTTTACATTTTGAGTGGTTAAATATGAACAGTTTTCGAATTAAACGGAAGTTTTAGATACAAAGAGCTTTTTCATTCATAAAAAAATATATTGTACATTTGAAGTAGTCGTGACTTGAGAGAAAAATGTATCAAATCGCTTTGTTTCAAATAAGCTTCGATAGATGATTAGATAAGTAGATACAATGAAACTGTATAAAAAAAAACCGTCCTTGCAAAGTCAATACCCGTCGTATATGTATTAGAGAAAAAAAAATTGGTGTCTGAGGGTATGTTTCTGTGTCAGCTAACAGCTGATATTGTAAAATAAATGAATTACGAGTTTTAACTGATCGACTTCGTTTAAACAAAATGGCAGAAAGTAACTGATCAATTAAGACGTAAAAGACACGTGAAGATATGTAAAACGATAAATTTTGTAAGATTCTTGTCGATAGCTTCAATGGTGGGCGATCTGATGAAGTTTAAGATTAAAACATTTAAAATTCTTTACTTCATTAGCAGTAATCAGGAAATACTAATGGCCATACATTGCAAACCATAGACTTATTTATATAATAAGTTTATGTTGCAAACACTTTTTTGGATGTAAAGTAATAACTAATAAAGGTCCCCGGTAACGATCAATTGCGATTGTCAATTTTTCCATCAATGTCATTGTTAGAGCAATTGACAATCGCTTCAATTTGCACATGTAAACGATCAATTTTCGCGTCAATTACGTAAAAAACAATCGCAAATGATCATTACCGGAGCGCTTAAGTAATTTGAAATTTTAAAAGCTGTGATCACTAATGCACTTCTGCATTTTTTGACATTTGGTATAATGTCCACACACTAGAAGTTGGACTTTCTAGGATAAGTTGAAAAATATTTTATTTCCTGTTGAATATCAGGGGACCATGGAATGGAGTGACTGCCTCTGCCTCTTCAACCTTTAGTCACATCATCGCTCATTATACAGCTTAATATAATTCATGTATTATTAATATTATTATTCATCACGACAGCCACCGTCAATTATATCTCGCATTACTTCGTGTATAATACACCAAGTTTGGTATTAAAAGGTTCTTTTAGAGGGAATTACCATCCCCGGCCTCAATGATAAATGTAAGATCCATCAGTCAGTCAGATTGATGAAAACAGTCCGTAACCAGAGGTAATAATTTGGGGATACGCATTGACGATGCGCAGAAGTTTATATTAACAAATCAAAGTCACGGAACGGTGATTCAACTGTTGATCACACTGTAATTTTGACAGTGTTTTGTATAATGAACAACAGTGGTTAAGATTAGTAGGAACTTTTTTGCGAGAGGAAGGATGAATTTGCCGAATCTAGAGAAATAGAGTTAGTGATAAGATTGTAAAATATAATATTTTCGAGCAATCACTCAAAAATTTACCTCAATGTTTTCTTTCCCACTTATCTCTATCCTGTTTTGATAACATAATAAATAAGCATTGGTAGTTTTGAACCGTAAAAAATACCAATCATTAAAAAAGATTCAAAAGATGAAATTAAATTCATATTTTTGTTACAAACTCCAATAAAATTGATTCAATCTCCAATAGAATTGATATTTAAGAAAGGCGAAGTTTATGTGTATAGCTGCCTATACCTGTTATGTTAAAACAGTTTTGTAGTTGTTTAATCTTGGCTCCAAAGTGTTTGAACTCAAACATGCAAAACTAAACATAATTAGAGATGCTTGTTTGGTCCAGTCCGGTTATTGGCCCCGATGACATATGGGCGAGGTTCTGCGCCGATATATGCAAATCAGCCGAAACATCTGCCGTACGGTTCGGCAATCCTGCGCGTAGGCATCATTGAGGTAAATTGACTCATCTTTTGTGTCTGATTTAGGCTGGTTAAATCAACTCTAGTGAGTTTTCATGGCTAGAGGTTGCACTATTGATTGATGTTGACACATGGAAATTGAGGAGAATGAGAGAGAAACTACAAAGCTAAGGCAATATTCATAGGCACATTGTTTTATGAACAGTTTCGTTTTTTCGGCACATTGTTTTATGGAATCATCCCAAGCAAGTAGAAAATCGAACAAGAAAATGCTTAAGCAATTCAATTTAAATATTTGAAAATAGTAGGACATTATTATAATTTTTGAGTATCTAAAAGCAATATCCACAAGCAATTAACATAAATATGTTTTAAATCAAAAATAATTATATGTCAACATTCTTGCAAGATATGTAAATAAATAAATTTGATAAAAGATTGAGGGCGTTATTTAACTGTACATGTTGAATTAATTCTTATTTACCAACATGCGAAAAATCCAGAATTCACTTCGCCAAGTAGAATGTGACACCCGCCATGTGGTTTTATGGTAGTCCCAAGTTTTTCTTTAGTTTCGAAATGAGGAAAGAAGAACACGATCGTCGAGATCGGGTTCAACTTATTTTCAAAGATCTTAATTTTATTGATTTACGAAGAAGTTCGTGTTAGGTAGTTTAGTATTGTTTTGTAATAGTTATTAAAATAGAAGCTTAAACTGCTTTATGGGTGTTATCAATACTTAGACCAGTGTCTCAAGAGTTTAGTGGTTTTAAATTTTTACTACATTTTTCTTTAATGGGCTTAACTCACGGGATAACAATGGAATATCTATTAAATTTAGATTTTTCGCATTCGCAATGCTGTTTTTATATTAAGATAAATAATATTAGAATAAATACTAGAAAAAATCGACTCACCCGTAGCACCTCAGACGGGACTCGAACTCGACTACCGAGTCGCTAGCATAATTGGTCAATGCATTGGGCCGGATTCCCAAGGGTGCGGGTTCGAGTCCCGTCTGAGGTGCTACAGGAGAGTCGATTTTTTCTAGTATTTTTTCCAATATTATTTATCTTAATGGAATATCTATTGTGTCTAATTTTCCGGTCCTTGATGGGTTTATACTTATTTTCATTTGCAAAAATGACCAGATTTAATATTTAGCACAGTTTTTATAAAGATTAAAAACCGTTTAGTAAGAGCCAAAACATTTTTTTTTGTCTTGAAAATCTATTTTGCTGCATCATAATTCGTTGTGATTGGCATTCACATTACTGCTATTATAAAAACCACTACAGTTTCATACAACACCTTTGAGTAAGTTACCGACTAATCAGATATCGACTTCTGATGAAGCTTGTTTGTATGCGTGGGCGCAGGGCGATGATCGACAACCGATATAGTCAATATTAAATGATTTCATTAATATTTATAAGTAAGTATAATCGTTCTCCCAGGATTATTGTCTGTCTAGAATTTAAATTAGTGTTCAGAGTCAAAACCACGCAGGTTGCATACCAGGCATGTATGCAACCTTTTTATAAGTAATCTTTCTTTTTTATGTTTTAGCGATCGTCAATTGTTTGACGACGTACGAAATTATATAGATTTTACGTTTTTATAAGTTTTGAATTAAATTTATATAATTTTGATATAGATTTGTAGAAGTAATATACCTGCGGTAGTGGTGCGCATGTTATGTATATTTAAGTGCAGATAAAACGGTGTGTAGTTATGTTTAATTGACAGTCCGTGGAGAGATGAACGGCTAAATAAGGAAGTCTCTGAGCGGGCAGGAATTCGCGAACCTCCAATTATAGCGCAAGGACCGGTCCAATGGCCCGGCGACATGTGCTCCAGTTTATTTTTGCGTAGACTGTAAACTCTACTAGAAACTTTTTAAATTTTAAGATTTAAGCATTCATAATGCTATTTTTATATAATACTAAATAATATACTTGAAAAAATAGGACTCGCACTCGCACAGCAATTATGTTACTCGGTAGCTCAGCGGTCAGAGCATTGGACCGGATATCCAAAGGTTGCGGGTTCGATTCCCGTCCGAGAACCTGATCTGGTGCGAGTCCTATTTTTTCTAGTATATTATTTAGTATTGTATAACTCTACAAGAATTTATATTATTATTATCTTAAATATTTCGCTCGTAGAATTCGTTTAACTAATAATTAAAAATTGTCGTAAAAGTCATAAACTTTTGCCTAAAATAATATTTCGCTGGGGAAATTTTTTTTCTATCAATGCGGAAATCCGTGTTTATATACAGGGTTATTTTTAATTCATTTAAAACCTCTCGTGGGGTTGATCAGACCATCAAACTGAACAACTTTCATTATAGGACCAACCTTGAAATCGCGAAAAAAAAAACAGCTGTTTCATACATTTCGATGGAGTAGGCATTGTACTTTTGTATGAAACAGCTGTTTTTTTTTCGCGATTTTAAGGTTGGTCCCATAATGAAAGTTGTTCAGTTTGATGGTCTAATCAACCCCACGAGAGGTTTTAAATGAATTACAAATGACCCTGTATATTTAAGAATTTAAAGTAACCCATACAGCAGAGTAACCTGCATCAAAAATTTAAAATGAAATCAGTATTCAAATGATGTGACAGAGCGGTCGTGCTAATAGCCGAAGTAACGGTAGAGTGATGCGTGACGGTCAGCTCAGCTTGCAAGTCCACAATGCAGTCACCTCATTGAAGTTATTCATTAAAAAATTAGTAGATTCAGTACATACTTTATGTACCTATTACTTAACACTGAATCCATTAGTGGGAGCGGCGAAATTTTCTAGTACTTTTAACTTCTTCGCTGCAAGCTAGCAATATTATTTTTCTTAATATAAAAATAGCATTGTGAATGCGAAAAATCTAAAATGTAATAATTATATAGCTGTTTCATCTTTATCGATTGTCAAAACATCTGGAAAGATGTTTTTTTCGAATGTGGGGGGTATTTCCTCACATTGATGAAATTGCGCTGGCTTGCAGCGAAGAAGTTAAAAGTACTAGAAAATTTCGCCGCTCCCACTAGCGACTCGGTAGCATAATTGGTCAGTGCACTGAATCCATTATTTAAAAAAAACACATTCTCTTGTCGGTTTTCTTGTCTAAACATTCTTTGACATTCGCAAGCACTTCTATCACCCTAGACTTAATAAATGAGCATTAAATTAATTAAAAACTGTCAGAAACGATTTTTATTTTTTCAATTATTAAAAATTTATTGCATACCATTTTGGACAGCCAAATAAAGAATCAAATCTTTAGTCACGAATAACTTCGATATGATCAAAGCGCACTATGCATGTCTAGAGATTGTTAAGTCTACAAATTCCGCACTAGGCGAGCCCCCTCCATCGTGAATGTCAAGGGTAGTTGGACCAGTAAATAGGACATAAGCGGACGATTATTATTCACCACCGATACATACGCCAAACTGACCTTGTACTTAAAAACACTATTTCAAGGAAATTTTGAATATTGTCTTTGGGTTTTAAAATCTTGTAGTAATTAAATTAAATATCTTAAAATTACATACAATAGATAAGTATAAAACAATGGAAAATACGTTTAATTTTAAGAAGAGTAAAATAATAACAACAAATCTTCTCACTAGACATGTAATTTTTAGACGAACCAAACATAATCAAGCAAGATAATTGGGCTCCACAATCCACAAAACTAATAGTGGTAGGTTCTCAAACTTAATTTTTTAAATAAATAAATATTCAAATGGTTATTTTAAATCTTAAAAGCTTAAACTAGTTTTTAGTATCTTGCAAAAACAATAATACCATTTTACAGAACTTGCTCGTAGAATAGGCAAATGAGTAAAAAGAGGTAATTCCACTTTAAAAGATATAATAATATCACTTGTACGTAATTGGAGCTTTAGTTTTAAATAAACGACTCGATTTATTATACTTATCGTGTGCGGTGACATTTTGACGTACTGCAATCAATATAGAATGTTAAAAACATTAGCGGACGGCTACCGGTTGAATGGATGAAAAAGTTTCGAAAATTTCGGTTACATTTGAATGTAAAATATGCTTTATTTTATTTGGAAATCAACCGAATTTGAAGTTGCTGGAACTAAGCTACACAGTTCTTTGGCAGAGGCTAACTATGAAATGTCTTAAATCTTAGTTTCGCATATTGTGGAGAATTTTTTCAGCATATTTCGTAGAGTTTTCTTTGCCTTGCTTAATACTAAAATATATGTTTTAGCTTTAAATAAAATAATAATTTAATTGACGTTCAGAATGTTCATTGAACATAATGAGCGCTGTTATTTTTGTAAACTCTTCACATAAAAAGCATTCTAGAGGCAAATAATAATTGACAGTCGTAAAAAGCTTTCTTTACTACTTCAGATAAGTTGAAACCTTAATGCTATCAGCACAAAGATAAGATTTAATTGAAGGAAGCGTATGTGAACTTCAAGTTCGAAATTAAGACTTATGCTTATTAGGGTAAGTTACAAAAGCTTTTTATTTCAGTCAAAGTTGCTATTTGTATGGGCATCTTGTACTTGTTAATGTCGAAACGTCGATTTTGTAAAGTTACAATTCGGTTATTATCAAACTTATGGCAACCTTTCATTGGTTCAATAAATCCCATCGATATGGCATTGATATACAATATCAAAATTATTTATATAATACAATAGAAAATACAAAACAAATTACTATAAAGAATCAACTTTTGGTATTCGGTATAATTTTATTCGAAGCAGGCTTCACCAAATAGCAAAAATCAAATGTCAGAACAAGCTTTGAACTTGAACAAAAGCCAACGAGTATTCAATTAATATCGGTTCGATACGGCTGTCTCATCAGTTCCTCATATCAATTGGTCCAATCCGCTTCCATGACCAATTATCTATAATTATGTGATATCCATTTTATTTTCCTGTTATTTTAAAATAACGATGAGTAGTTTATTACCTACATCTACCTGTCGATTGGTCGTTGACGTTTTTGTCTCAGAACCAATGGTTTGGATACGCTCATTTTCAATCATTTTCTACCTTTATTCCTTCACAAGTGAAAAAACCTGGTATTTAGAGTGGGAGATCTGCCCCCCTACTTAAATGGTTTGAACGCTACGCTTTTATTTTACGCTACTATTAATTTTGTTGTTTCTGACACTCTTGACGATATCCTTCCATTTTTTGGATCGAAACTAAAAATAAAATGTTTTGTTCAGAATAAACGTATGTAAAATGCATAATAATATGTCATTCATTACAATAGTTCAGTATCGATTAATGAGCTTACAGCTTGTTAAAAAGTAATCTCTGCGGCGGCGGAGACAAAAACCTTTAGGTAGCTATTTATCAAAAAATTGGTTTGGTAGAGTTGGGCCATAGAGTGTGCAGGATTCTTCAATTTACGTTTACGATCATGTTTTTGGAATAACACGAATTTTTCAAAATAACTGGAGAAAACTATTTGCTTGAGGAAGTACTTAAATTGATTTACTGACTGTTACACTGAAATACAGATCTTCTAATCAAGATAAGTATGTAAATATGCAGACATAAAATGGCAGCCTTACTTTATGCGACATGTGCTTACGCGCAGTGATATATCGCTTTTTAATTAAATTCCCTGAAATAGCCGTTGATATTTCGCGGTGCACCGTCGCAAATAACATGTAATCACGGTTTACGCCAGTTTGTTGGTACAGAGAGATGAATGGGAGGTGATCAGTTCGCCGCGTAAGCGATAATTTAACCCGACCGCGGCAATATGAACGGAGCGTGTTCGCCATCAATATTGAGACCGCACCGAGGATTTGACGTGCCCATATTAATATTCTGCTCACTGAAGTTGCTCTTAAGTATGGGTTGTGGTAGAGATGTGGTGTATTTTTTTCAGACGGAAGTCACAAAACATTGTTTTGGCAGAAGAGAGTAAGTTTAAGATTTCATGTTATTTCATGCTATTCTTTTGTGTAGGATAACGAATTTTCCTTATTTTTGACATTTGATTGAATTCTGCAACTTGACGACCTATTATTATAAATTAAAATTACGAAAAAAAGTATATTACTATGACATTTTCAGAAACGATTTTAAATAAAGAATGAATTTAAAGTTCTAGCATTTAAACGCATTTTACGAAAATACACACGCATTAAAATCTTGACACGGAAATCGTCCAAAATTCTGCATAATTACAGTTTAAAAAGCAATTATGACATTAAATGAAGTAATTAAGGATTTACTCGGAGAATCTGGTGAATCCGAAGGCTCGACGCAGTCACACCTTGAGTAATTGGGAGAGATGGTATGATGAGATTTTGTGGCATGATGCTGATATGAAAACTTTATAAAATTGCTTCGAAGTATCGAATGTACTTAATTTACTTACATCGGGAAATGCTTAGCCATTTAGGTAATTTGCACTCGTCCTAATTTTGGATTTGGTCTTTTGCATTAGGGGAAAGGATATACTGCCATTCAGTAATTCATTATGTGATTATGTTATTACAAAATAATAAAATAACGTAATAACATTTTTGTTTACACATTAACGTTCGTTGATGTCTTTTATATGAAGATTATGACTTCGTGAGGAAATATTTTAAAATCTTTTACTCAAATTAGTCACCAAATGGACTGATATATTGATACGTCTCAATTAACTTTTGCAGTGTTGGGCATTAATGAGGAACATGACGGATGGTTGATTTACATTTTTATTCGATCTCTGACTGAACGCATGCGAAGTTTCTTCACCGGAAATTAATTTCACATTGACATTTTAATTCTGGGAGAAAAATAATAAATGAGTACATGAAAGGAGTTTATTAACTGTAAGTAAGGAACATTGATTATAAATATTGTCTTTTGTTTCCTAGTTCGAAACTGAGGAAAGAGTTAGATTCACTTTAGCAGAATATTAACAGATTTTGCAGCTTGATGCTAATGTGATAGACACATTGAACACATGAAAACCATGAACCCTCAACCATTAAGGAAATTGGTATCTGTCTCACTTTAGTCATAAACTCATTACACAATTTCACCCCTATCATTCGAATCCGGGACATTTTCATAGTCTCCACCTATTACGTTCTTTGAGTTAGGATTCGAATCGGCGCCATTTCGTAATGAATTCCGTTTTTAGGGTTCCGTACTAAAATGGTAAAAAAGAACCCTTATAGTGCGACTCAGTCAGTCATCTGTCTGACTGTCACAGCTGGATATCTCGAGAACTACTAATGCTATCAACTAAAAATTTGGAATAGTTTTAGATGACGTTTGCCCAACTATTTTGCAAATATGAGAGAAACAAAAATATTCATATTTTTTGCAACAGGGACTGAAAGGGGGTCTTAAAAATTCGAAGTGAAGCTATTAGGGCATATGGGGTATCATATGAAAGAGCGCTGCTTGCACATTCTCAAAGATTTTTTTTTAATTTTTTTATGCCGCGTAGTTTTTGACTTTGGATGAAAAATGTAAAAAAAAAAATACTGTTCCCCCCCTTATCTCCGAAGTTTGCATAGAGAAAAAATCTGAAATTATTTAATGTAATAGAAGTATATGTAAAGATTACAGGAAAAATAAAAAGATGTCTCTAAATAGTAAACTTTTTAGAATGATGATGGAAAGGACGGAATCCTCGGTGTGCAAGTCCGACTCGCTCTTGACCGTTTTTTTGAGTGTAACAATACTGTAAATAATTCCCATGTTCATTATTGCTCATCAGCATTGCTAGTTGACATTTACAGCCACGTTCTGGCGGTTTATTCTGACACCAAGTGAGCTCAATAACCCATGCTGTCAACGCCGCGGGTTTTCTTCGATATACGCCTACTATACCGATCACCATGCCAAAAAGATGACAATATGACTAACTTTTGAATAATTATACTTAGAAATTAATTTAAAATCGCAGAAAAAAGGGTTTTAAGGTCAATCAACTTTTTCAATTTCCTCATCTGTATCAATATGAATAAATTTAGGCTTATTTTATTGTCCAGTCTCATAGGATATTATAAGAAGCTCTGATGAAATATCTAATAATGCAACTGTCTCATTCAATGCTAATGTTTCTTGTAAGGCATTTTAAAATTTATTTTGAAATGATTCATTGTCTGCAGACTCTATCTAGAGTTACAAGAAAAACAAACGGTTTTTTGTTTCTTTGTGACGACAAGATCTGACAATCAAAACGATAATGTTAATTAACTACAATGGCTTCGAAAATTTTTTACAATCTTCTTGAAAGTGATTGTATTATCGAACAAAAGACATCAACGCACTTGAATAAATACATACTTCGAGATCTAAAATAGAGTTTGGGATTTTTAAGTTTTGCGATAGAAATTGTTTACTTTAACATTAAAAAGTAAAAAATACACTATCAATTATAATGCAATTTTGAATATTTAGTATCACTGTGGCACTGAAAGAATTATTTGTAATGTTTAGTTGTCCACGCGGACGAATATGCGGGCAACAGCATAAAGTCTAAATAAAATAGAGTTTGATATTTTTAACTTATGCACTGGAATTTATTTTACATTAAAAAGTAAAAAATACACTATCAACTAATGCACCATAGCTATGTGGTTTTCATTTAATTAAGTCTCTGCGCAGCTACGGCTGCTAGGTATGCGGCAATCATTATAAATAAATATTTTGAAGCTGTTGAACGAATAGTCTAGATACGTATTCAATTTTGTTACACCCTTTCATCAATTTTAATGTTTAAATATACTAGGTACTGGCTATTATTTTAATTTTAAATACCGAAATTATGAATACCTATTCCATTAATCAACATTAAATAAATAAATAAATATTTGACAACATCACATACATTGCTCCGATTCCACAGTAAGTAGCTAAAGCACTTGTGTTATGGAAATCAGAGAGAACGGTGGTATTACAAACACCCAGACCTGAGCCAATATAGAAAAGTTCGTTTTCTAAATTGACCCAACCGGGGATCGACCCCGGGACCTCAGAGATGGCAACACCTTGAAAACCGGTGTACAAAAACATTCGACCACGGAGGTCGTCTATTACATTACGTTTAAAATCAATAAAAAAGTCACATTTAGCAATAACCCTGTCCCAATTGAAAGTTCTGCGCATGCACAGATATAAATAAAAGTCCGGTCGTCATTTATGCGACGTTAATGTGCAGAATTCCGATAAGTCTTAGCTTTATTGCCAAAACACGCAATTGGACACCGTTAGCTTTCTAGTTGTAGAGACGTTATTATTAGAGTTAACTATAATTTATACGACAATTATTTTAAACGTCCTTTCGCATAAAGTTTTCAAGAAAATGGGACTGTTTTGTGATTTTAAAAACTTATTTATTTATTTAATTCAGAACACAAAGTTACCCAATTTTCTTTCTACATTTTACGTCGACGTTGCGAAAAGCCTCAGTTGCTTCAATTTTTTCAATTCTTACCAGTGAAAGATAAAGTTGCTTTAATATTTTTTTTTGTACTTCTTAAAGCAGACTCCCAACCTTGCACTCGCATTCACCAGATACAAGGTTTGAGTTCACATCTGAAATTGCATTAAATTGCATACCACGTCGCAGTGCAATAATTATAAGGTAATAAAATTATTTAATTAATTCAATGGGAGCGGTATCGCGTCGGCAATTTATGTCAACATGCGGGACGCGCCTTTATAATTGCTATTTAATTTTGAACTTAAGTAAACGACACCTTAATTATAGTTATTGAGGAACCAATGTGTTTTCTCCGAATGTAACAGAGTAAAAATTAATTACTGCTATCTTACTTATAATTTCCCAAGTGAACAAACGTACCACATCCAACAGAGAGTTGGAATAAAATCCTTTAGGTATTAATTGTAGGTCCTATTACCGGAATGTCCAGTCGTCGGTTCATTAGGCCTATTTCACGGGACGTCCCCTTTTGCAATTACCCAAAAGTGTCTCACTAACCAATTTTAACTTAGTCTGACACAAAAAAGCCTTACGTACTATAAATTTTTGATCATGCGATACCTTAAAAACGGTAAAAATAACGGATCTCACAAATATTGTATTTAAAGAAAATATTTTGTACACCTATCGACGTCACTGACCATCTGCATATTGAAATAATGATAAAAGCGTACGAAATTTCACTTCATTCGATACGGAACACAAAATTCTTGTTATATGTTTATGAACGTCTTGCGAACTTTAAGCTGCGTTTAAAATATTACAAATTATTATGGTGTTAGCTGTATCTTTTTTTATTTTTTTATTTTTTACAGATGGAAATGAGGAGGTACAGGTCCGGCGGGACCTCTTTCCTGACATACTGGATATTCCTCTTGCAAGTAAGTTTGATGTTTCATGACTATAGTAATTTGGGCAAGCATCCAATACCGCCCAACACGTTAATGAATGTGATGCGGGCTGACATCAAACCGGACCAAAATTGGAGCTTTACATCTTCGCTCGATCACTAACGGAATGATGGAAAATGAGGATTGGTTTACCTTTGGGTATAAAAGGTGATCGATCAACTGATTAGTTGTATCATATGTTATCTACAGGCTACGGTAATCGCTCAAACTATGGTGGCACCATCGCTTAGAGACGACGTGCATCATGAATATCATGATCGCGTTTCATTTAGCGCTCATGTCAGCTAAATTTTGTGCTTTTACTAGTGACCATAGAACAATCACATACTCGTAGCTCGTAGATATGGACTCGTACGAATCAGGCAAACTTTTCCAGATCTTTCGAAAGTATTGTTGGGATCCACATGTTGCGGTCCCCCTACTCAAATGTCCAGCATTCTACGCGTTTGAACGCTACGCTCAATATTAAAGCTTTAAAAATAAGTAAACCATAAAATTACGTACCGTAAGCTTGTCAATTCCATACAATACATCAGTCTGTGATTTACATAAGTTTGCGACATGTGATTCAAATCGTCTATTGCTCATTTATTTAAGCTTTAATAGTAAGCGTAGCGTTCAAACGTATAGAATGTTGGCAATTTGAGTAGGTGTGAATTGTTTTTTGCTGGTAGATGCTGGGCAGCGCGCGCCGCGGGGCGGAGGGCCACGGGCGGCTCATGGACCCCCCTGCACGTAACTCCATGTGGCGGTTCGGGTTCCCCAACCCCGTCAACTATAACGACAATGAACTCTTCTGCGGCGGGTATGCTGGTAGGTACGACCTGTTTTTACTTTACACTTTTACATCTCGCCAGAAACTTCTAACTATTGCAATTAAATACACGACCATACGGAGTTTACTATGCAGTCTCTCCGAAAGTCATCTTCGAAATCGATAGTATGTAGGTATGACACATGATTTAAATTATTTACTTACTTTCACTCTCTGTTACCAAAAATACAATAAGTACAATTAAAATGGCAAACTTTGGACTTGTCATTTCAGATAAGTTTTTAAGAGATGCTTGATATTTGAAGTACCCAATTAAATAAATGTCATCCAAACAAAGCTTCCGCATACCTACTTAAAGTTTGAAATGTTAGCTGTCATTCAAGGAATAAGTTGATTATTAAAGGCAAAAAATTAGCGCCAGAGATAAACAGGTTTTTGTGATAGGTACACAAACGGTGTAAGTACTTCACATATTGTCTCCGGGGCATTATCCTTGCAGCGTATTGTGTGGTATGGGCAAACATTTTTTGTCCTATTGATTACACTAATGATGCGTGAAGGCACTGAGCCGAAAATAAAGTGGAGTCAATAAACTCTGCGACCATCACGGCTGCATTGACTATTCGCTTTGTTCACTGTAAAGCACATGTGTGCACAAGGCACACATATGTACGTACATGGCATATTTGTAAAAAATGGTGGAGATGTAAAACCATGTTTAAATTCTGTTAATTATTCGTTTTCATTCAAACTGGTTCTGAGCCTTGGCTCCAAACCGCATACCGCACTACTTTGAAGAAAAGTAGAAGGAAAATGGAGGGTGACCTGAGGGTCTAGCCAAAGTAACATTTACAAATTTTCGCTATCGCTTCGCTTCGCGCTTGGATTTGACGTTTTAAATTTCGATTGATAACGTAACCTTATGTCAATCCCATACATGTTTCAAAAGCGAAGCGAAAACGAAGATTTGCAAATGTTACTTTGGCCCTGACAGTACAGCGTGACACATTATATGCAGTGATTTTATTAAGTCTACAAAATGCCCTGTCTACCTTTCCAGTTCAGTGGGAGCAAAACGAGGGTAGGTGTGGAGTGTGCGGCGACGCTGAACACCTGACCGAGCCGCGGCCGCACGAGGCTGGCGGCATGTACGGGAAGGGCATCGTCACCAGGCACTACAGCGTCGGACAGGTACCATCACTACCTCCCGAAGCAAAAAGTTACTAAATGAGTAAATAATAAGTAGAGTTAGCTGAACAAAATTGGAGCTCTATACAACTATTATTATGACAGCGCCAGTTATTCAAATCTAGCCTGTCGTTTAGTTGAATGGAGTTTTTTTGCTAAAACTAGCCATTTTAAAAACAAAAGTACCACAAAGCTTCGGAGTGCACTACATAGAGATAATTCACAATTTCTTCTTTATTTAAGCACTATAGGTGCTCTTTTGTAACAGTGTGTAACATTTTGCTACAACATGTAAGAGAAAAAAGTTAGAGAACGTTGCATAACATTTTTCAAAACACTCCTTACCTTATGATTATAAAAGGTGTTCCCTTTCCTTATGATTATAAAAGGTGCTCTTTGGTTTTTTTTCCAATGGCGGCGCTAGTGTGCGACTACGCTCTCTAATTTCAAATTCGATTGAAAAAAGTAGTTCTAGAATCCATATTTAATAGGTACTTGCTAAGCAAAATATCTTTGTTTAAAATTATGTACAACGCTGAAGTATCTCTATACTGACAATTAATAATAGGTAACACGGTGATCTTCAAACACGAAAGATACTCTGTAAGAATAGGTACTAGTTAGTTTGATTAGCTATTTGTTTCAGGAAATTGAAATAGAAGTTGAATTGACTGCGAATCACTTGGGAACTTTCGTGATGAAGATGTGTCCCAACAACAACCCAAAGCGGGAGGCAAGTCAGGAGTGTTTTGACAGGTAACCGACTGCAACGTGTATCCATATTGTACACACGACAGCACTTCAGACTGTACATGTTGACCTTGAGACCGCCTTTATGTCCTACGTAATAAAAGCTGTTTTCGCAGTTTAACTGTATAACCTAACGTGCTGTCGTGCGTACAAAGACTTCTATGTGTATACTACACTAGACAGGCTGTACAGTACCAAAAAATTGCTCATTAAGTTACGGTGCATGCACCGCAACTCCTTTAGTCTATTGCGTGCGACCGATAGAAACAGTTGATGCGCCGCGAAGGTTGGTTGTGAAACAATTTTAGTTTTGAACAGCTCGTCTATGTAATTGAAGTCATTGATCATGTATTAGTTTTGGAATAACTCAGCTGGATCGACAAAAACAATCTATATATAAGTATCGAACCTGCTCATAAATTTCATTAGAATCGGAAATTTTTGCTGAAACGGAGACGCTTTGCGCTGGCTTGGTCAATAATGTTTGATTCAGTCAGGACTATCCCACTGAGATAGATTCAGTAGGCCTATCCCCCAGTAGTTAGATAGTAACTAATAAAAGAAGACTGAAGAAGAAAGATAAAAGAAGATTGAAGCATACTAGTTGTTCACATATACAACACACACAGGTATCCACTGTTCATATCCGGATCCCGCGAGGACCGGTTCCTGATCCCGCTGGACACGGCCAAGAAAGAGATCTTCCGGTACCGGGTGCGGCTGCCGCCCTACGTCACCTGCACGCAGTGCGTGCTGCAGTGGACCTACTACACCGGTAAGTTCAGCAGAACATGCGCACGCACTTAATTATTTATAGCTGTGGTTAGACTAGTGATTTTCTTCACGACGCACGGCTCTCTATTGCTTTGTATCTTGATCATCATCAATGGGGAATGTCTGAAAAAATCAAATCGGCTGAAAGTTTTCTTGTAGGTAATAATAGGAAACATCAAATATTAACGTACCCATAAAAAAAAATCAGCCAATTCGATTTTTTTCAGACAATCCCCATTGTCAGCCGCACGATGCCCACTGCCTGTAATAAAGGTAAAATAGCGTATTACACTATAATTTCCCCCTAAGATATCCCTTAACATGTTTGGTGTGTGTGTGCTTTCGGCGTTTATTGGGGGCGAACTAATCCTTTATTTTTTTAGCGTGGTGTAGATTAATATTATTTCATGAGCTTTCGTATGAAGTACTTTAACGAATATCGTTCCCAGGCAACATGTGGGGCATCTGCCCGAACGGCACAGAAGCGGTGGGCTGCGGTCGGTCGGAAACGTTCCGCAACTGCGCGGACGTGAGCGTGGTGACGAGCACGGGCGGGCTGCCCCCCGCCTTCGCCGGCGACCTGCGCCGAGACTACCCCTTCCTGCTCTACTACCGCGACTTCAGGATGCCGCAGAATGTGTTCCCGCTGGTCGTCAGGTGAGTACAGCAATGGCCCGTGAGTCAGCAAAGGACCCCTCTTTTTGCGTCGAGGGTTAATAAAAAAAAACCACAATGGGTACTTGGGCTATGGTCGACCTTGCTTGTCATGAAGCAGATTATGAAAAGCTTATGAATCAAGAAAAGCGAGGTTAGGGACCGATGTTAACCGATGACTTTTATATAAAACTTTTATATAATATATATAAATCTTCTCTACTATTTTGTATGCATGCAACGCACTCCATTTATATTTGTTTGCTTTTAAACACTATAAAAGTCAACTTTTTATTTTATTGCCTATTTACATAAATATTTAATCGTTACGTTTTTATTACCTATTAAAGTACCTACTTTTATTTCATTTACCTAAATAACTATTACTGTGCTTATTTTTATAATAATTAGAAGCTGACTGAAATTTTCGAAGACATATAATATCCAAAAGCTTTTGCCTGCCTTCTGAACCGGAAGAGATAATGATGGAAATCTCGATTTTTCACTCTGCTTTAATAATTTGCTTAATATTCCAGAGATACACATAAAGACACCGACAAGGAATCATATGTAGCCATTAGGTAAAAAGACATAATATTATATTTATATAATTTATACTTGCACTTAATATAAAATAATTCAATAGCTGTATGTAATCCCATAGTAAAAAAAATACGCATTTAATGACTTTTTGTCAGTGTGAGGATTGAGGGCCCGTTTTGAACTAAGATTAAGTATACAAAATAGGATAGCGTTTTGCGATAATATCTTGCATCCACAATTTTTGTTCGGGATCAACTTAGATTTTGACGTTAAGATTATTACTGTAATGTTAATAGTTTATTCGCTACAGGCGGGCCCTCAATCCTCTATGTGAGAACTGAGGGCCCGACTCTTCAGCTAATAACTCGGTGAAGATGACTTTCACAAAGTCGACTCCAAGTTTCACATTTCTTTTATAATGCACACATAACCAGTTTACCTTTATTAAGTTAACGAAGTGGCCCTCACACCACACGCACGCTAAATAAAATCTTCTGTATAAATTACTATCTACACTTATGTATTTACGTGCACATTTTCATGTTGTGTGTAAATTGTTTTCAGCAACGATATTGACTCAGAGGAGGAGTCCTCTCCCTCTCCGCCCGTCATTAGGTACCGTTTGTTTAATGCTCCTGGTGGCTGGAGTTACACTGTTGTGAATAATTTCCGTCTTTTCCTTATGTAATTTAGCCCCAGATGAAGTGCAAGGGATCTTGTAATTGTAGACTTAAAATATTAGTGGTCAAGAATTTTTAAATTCACGGACCACGGTCCATAAAAAACTGACTCTACAAATTGCGCGCTTGTTTTTGTTTCGCGAATTATTTTTTCACCAACGAGACGAAAACAAACCATCACTCGTAAATATATTTAGTTGAGACATTGGCCTTATTTCTATTACAAACTTCTTTGCTCTTCAACCCTCTGTCTTCGTCTACTTACTAGGCAATACTCGTCCAGGCTTCTGTGGCAGACGTCGGTCTTAGCAGCCTGCGGGCCAATAATGGGTTAACTTTCAGGTGTTGAATGAAACTAGCATTGAATTTAGTGTAACAATGTCATTCGTCATACGGATTTAATATGCTGACAAAATGTTCTAACATTTAGTGTACAGTTAGCATAAGTACTGTTTCTAATTTATTTAATTGTTGTACAGTCTAGAAACTGTGACTAACATGATTGTTTTTCCCAACTGTTGCACGTACCACTTACCTACTTAGAGTATCGTTAATGGACCCTTTTTGTCATTTAACGTAGATAGATATATGTTTTACAACGTGTTAAAAATACCCCTAATGCCGAATATGGTAGATAGGTACCATCAAACTGAACAACTTTTACTAAGGGATCAACTTTGAAATCGCGAAAAAAATTCAGCTGTTTCATACAAAAATTAATTACGAAAATATCAAAATGTGTGAAACAGCTGTTTTTTTTTCCCATAGTAAAAGTTATTCAGTTTGAGTATACCTTCGGCATTAGGGGTTATTTTGTAACAAGTTGTATATGTATAAAGAGGAAATATTTTGGACAATGTACAAACAGAGATTATTAACTTTTACTCTTTAGTGTGATATTAGATAACTGTTCTGTACTAACCCTGTTTTACCCATTAAGTGTTAAATGCAATAACTTAGTGGAACGATTTATTATAATTATTATGCATTTTTATTTCTATTTTTGCATAATTGCAGTTCAGTTTTTTTTAACTTGATAAACTTCTTGTCTCTCCCTGCGTATAGTTACACAGTGCACACTCTATTTTATTTTGTGGTATATTTCTCAGGCTAAAGACGAAATGAATTTTGATAGGTAAGCTCAGCATTATGATCGATTTTATCGACATAATTTTCCGTGATATTTTTACTGTTTCAGGTAACATAAGACCTTAATTCATAATGTATTCATTGTTTCATGTGATTAATTACAGGTTGTACAATAGTTAGTTCAGCATATGAACCCTGTAAGAACTTTTGTGTTTTGGTGATTTCTTCCAGGGACCAAGTGTGCGTGCCGACGCAGGGCTACCGCATGTTCCCGGGCATGCAGAACTGGTGCCAGACCAACTGCCTGCGGTACCCGCCCAACTGCCCGGAGGCACTGTGCACCTGCCCGTAAGTAAAGTTGACTGCAAATGTGGATTTAGTAAATTTTTCTCCCAAATTGTTTCACAATGTGAAGACATCCATAAGTAATAATTTATTTGACAGTATCGATATAAAGCGGTTACCTACCTATACATTTTTATTTCTCTTAACTTTGTGCTTTAATGATAATGGGTTTTTGAAACAGTAAAAATACATAACGTACCTACTTTAAGTGAGTAAATACCTTATCAGAGTTAATTTGGACTGTTTGTCTATTTAATACATTCGTTAATAAATAAATATACCATGTGGCCAAGCTTTCTAGCGAGTTCTTAAGGGTTTGTTATAAAAAAATCTTCTTGCAATTTTCAGGCAAGTGTGTGACGCAGTAGGAGAGATCGAGGGTCGCGAGGGGGCGGACGTGTACTGCATGGACCAGTGCATCGTGTACCCGCCGCGCTGCCCCTACAGCCGCTGCCGCTGCTACTAGCGGCCGCCGCCGCTGTTACTAGCGGCCGCCGCCGCTGCTACTAGCGGCCGCCGCCGCTGCTACTAGCGGCCGCCGCCGCTGCTACTAGCGGCCGCCGCCGCTGCTACTAGCGGCCGCCGCCGCTGCTACTAGCGGCCGCCGCCGCTGCTACTAGCGGCCGCCGCCGCTGCTACTAGCGGCCGCCGCCACTGCTACTAGCGGCCGCCGCCGCTGCTACTAGCGGCCGCCGCCACTGCTACTAGTGGCCGCCGCCACTGCTACTAGTGGCCGCCGCCACTGCTACTAGCGGCCGCCGCCGCTGCTACTAGCGGCCGCCGCCCCCTGCGCAGCCTTCCACCTACCACCATGCGACACAAATCGCAGGCAGGCTTGTTACATAAAAAGAATCGCGATAATCGGACACAATTCGTCGTTCAATTTACTTAATATTGAACTGGGACAAACATCCGCTTATCGCGTTTTTTTATGTAAATGCCTGATTAGCTGTACTTAAAAGTAATATTGCAGTCGAAGTTGAACTAAATGTTTGTCTACTAACTACTGATTTTTTTGTAAACGTCTCGTCACGTCACGAATACGATACGAGTTTTCGATGGGTTGAACTCTAATGTGAGTGAACGCAGGCAAAGGGGCGGTAGAACGGTATGATTGTAAAATTTATTAGCAGAATACCTATCTGTCATCTTGCGCTTGTGTCGCACAATTAAGCTAATGAATCGTAGTTGAATGATTAATTAGAATTGGGTCCCAGGCGCCTTACCATTAGTTACCTCCTTTTTTTGTAAAAAACCTAGATACTATTATTGTTTGTGAACTTTTTACTTTTTCAACAACAAAAACCATTGTAGGTACTTTTTAATCCGAGTTTGTACAGTTGTAGTATATTTTTAAGGATAAGTAAGGTATAGATAATTTGTAAAATAAATTAATGTAAATGACATTTTCTTGGATTAAAAATAACTAAGTACGCAAAACTATTTATTACCTCAAATAAATGTCGACATAAATACTTCTCTTCTTCTTCACATCACATATACCTATTTATTTTTTATAAAATGAATTGCCATTCAAAGGTGCCAGATATTAGCTTATGTGTTTTATATTTTAATATGTATAAATATATACATATATGTAATTTTAATAGGAGAACATAGGTATATTATTTGTAAAATAAACTCTTAAAATATTATAAGTTCTTTTAATTCACAATATTAAGAAGTAAATATTTATTCTATGGGTATGGGTTAATTAGGAAAGGCACTAATTACTTATTCTAGAACAGTCGGTGACGTCATATGTGACGTACCTTGAACTTACTTGAGCGATCTAAGCATGGATCGGACCGGTTAGCGCGCTCATAGCGTTGTTAGCGTGATTCCGAACGTGGCTCTGACTGTTCTTATCAAAACAGTCAACTGTCAGTCTGACAGTGAGGAAAGGAAACAGACAGTGAAAGAAATCGGTCGATTATTTATGCAAAGCTGCAAAGCAAGCACTAAAATAAATAAATTAAAGTGTACAAAACAGAAATTACTCACACATTATGAGCGATTTACTGGATGACGATTTAGAGTTCCGCGGTGGTACTTTGCAATTATCTACTGACACGATTCCGGCAGACAGCCCCGGACAAAATCAAAACAATTCAAACCAAAACGTATTGCGTAAAAATCAACCCAGTGGTACTGCTAACGCTAATCCATCGGTGTTATCAGGTGCAGATTCTTTATCATCATCATCGTCATCATTTACAGGTAAAACCATTTATTTGACATTCATTAAAATTCTAGTTAAAATTTATAGTGACACTCGCCCCTTATCAGTCCAATTAAATTGCTAGTTAAGGAAAATGTGGTAGAAATAACGTAAATACTATTTGTAGGTATTTATAGACTAATTTAATCTAGTCATTAATAATTTTCCTTAAAATAACGAATACAAACTCGCAGGCATGTTTAAGACAAACTCATGTTGATATTATAGATGCAAGAACCGAACCCCAGGCAAACGCAACAGCAGCAGCTGCAGCAACTCCAGCACCGGAGGGCTCAGAGCCGGCACAGACTGTGTATCCTCGTTATGACATACCATTTGACAAAGAGAACATCAAAGATTTCTTCACTTACCGCAGAGGAGTTGTGGAGAATGCTATACAGGAGTGCATCACAGGCCTCCTGTTCCCTGAGGATGGAGAATATCTTGGTTCTTGGTTGCTTACAGAGTATGTGTTATTTATTAAATAATAACTAGATTATTTTACTAAATTATTTCATAAGACAGAACAGAATACTAGTAAAGACATTATTGTTAATGACCATCAGCCATTTTTAATGTCCCCACTGCTGGGGCACAGGCCTTCCTTATGAGTGGATAAGGATTATTGTTAATAGGAAAATTTGTTATTCCTGATCTCGATTCTTTCAATAAGTTGTCCCAAGTATAATGAGGTGAATATGTACATAAAGAATTATATAGTTTTATAGAAACAGTCAAAAAGTTCTCATATTTCTCAATTTGATTTATAGAATTACATTATGGGATAATGAAAAGGAAAGAATTGTGCTCCTGACATCAAGATTGGTGATGACAATCAAGTATGATTTCATTGCAATGAAGCAGCTGGACTTCAAAAAGACTTACCTTGATGATTTGGACACTATAGTCATTGGGGAACTTGTTTATCCACCATCATCTTTAGTACCGTAAGTTTCATATTTTAATCAAGTTTTCTGTTAGAAACATATTCTCTATTAATCTCTCTCAGAGATCCACATGTTTATAAACTTTTACACAGTCCCTTCATTGCTGATTTGATTATATTCTTTCTTTATACTTTTATTATACAGTGTAAATTAATGTGTGCCGTAGCATAGCTCAGGTAGCTGGTTTAGTATCAAGAAAGATCATGAACAAGGGCTATGGCACACAATTTAATTGAACAGACAACATTAAAACTCAACTCTTAATTTATAAGCTTCCAAACTGTTTGGTCTGGTCATTAAGCTACCAGTCTAATAAAAATAGAGAATACTACATTTTTATTTAATGTGAACCTAACTTTTTGAAAATGAAGTGTAAATTATAGGTCATTTTTCAACATTAATTTGCGTTAGTATAAGTATTTATGGTTTTGTGATCACAAAGATCAAGTAACTTAGCCATATTAATGATGAAGTAAAAACCACACAGTCGCATAAACGGCATCGCGACCGGCGTCACCACGGTCGTGAAGGACTGCGTGATTGACCGGCTGTGCAGGCGGCCCGCTCCTCCCGACGGGGACTCTAAACTGTTCGATCCCAAGTATTTTGAACCTAGGTACTTTCAGTTGCGGTAGTAGCTCCACATATTACTTTAGTTTGGTGTGTTCGCTTGGTTTTCTTGTCTTTTTTCACAATTTTTGCCTGTTACTTCATAAGGTTTAAGTGATTCTAATTCCACTAACTTAACTTAGCATGTTTACGTGACAACTTGCATTGTAAGTTATATAAACAATCATAAACAACTAAAAACTGCTTATAGTTTGCTTTGTCTAACTTTCAAACTACTATGAACACATTATTTCCAATTACTAATTTTCTTTTATTATGACTGCGTTTTTAGTGTTTTTTTTGTTGCTTATATTAATAGTAAATAAAAGAAAATATAGAGGAATAAAACTTACACTTTTTTCTCAGGTAAGTATACATTACTATATATCATAGTATTTACTTACCAAAAAACATAAAAGCTCATTGATTATTGTCTTTTGTGAGGTGGGAATGAGTGTTAAAAAATAGTCTGCTATAAATAAAGAAGCTATGTTACATACAAACTAAAGCTTTTAAATGGCTATTGTAGTTAATTATGGTAGTATTCAATCATTATTATAATTTAAATGTTAAGCATGTATGATGTGACTTTGTAAAGAGTTCATTTACATACTTAAACTTTTGGCGTAGTATCTTAGCCATAGGCAAAAAAAATGATGTACATTATTGGATATGGCTACTTTGACCAAACTGACACTTGACCAACTTAGCTTTAAAAAGTTTCATGCAGTAGAGCAGACCTACCAGCAATATTATAAATGTTCATAAGAATATGTTTTTTTATTAAAGGGAGCGAAATCTTCGCGGAGTTCGCCTCATGTGGAACAAAGGAGAGGCTCTGCCAATGAAAACCGTTTGGAACCCTTTCAGCCAAGATGTGCCATTTATCACTTTCGCCTCTCATCCTGTATTTTGGCATAAGGGTAATATTTATTTTTAAAATTAATTTAAATCAAACTTTGCTTTTTCTTTATACAGACGACGGCACATCAGGGGGCCTAGTACGAGTTGGTGTTCGTCTCGTGGATCGTTTTCTCTCTTTCACTCACTCACATTGACTATGAGCATCCGAATACCCGATAGTTAACACTATAGAAGTGAAAACACCAACTTGTACTTGGGCTTCAGACGTACCTTGAGACTGTCTTTATGCCTAAAGTAATAAAAGCTGTTTTCATAGTCCAAGTGTTTAACTTGATGTGCTGCCGTATACAACTAATTGAAATAAAACAGCATACGGTTTTTCATTGTTAGTTTTCATGATATAATACATTGTTTCTATTGTAAGCACAGCTGGTGCACAATTTTTATATAATACTAAATAATATACTAGAAAAAATAGGACTCGCACCAGATCATGTTCTCGGACGGGAACATGATCTGGTGCGAGTCCTATTTTTTCTAGTATATTATTTAGTATTATATAAAAATAGCATTGTGAATGCTTAAATCTCAAAATTTCAAATGGTGCACAATTTGTTCATTGTTTATAAACGGATAATATTTTCATCAAAGTTGTATTTTCATATTACTATTTCAAAAGAGGTCTCAATTGATTTTTGTTTTTAAATTTAAATTAATTTTATTATATGTCATTAGAGGGCGACCTAGAAGACAAAGCTACGTACGACATGGAGGTGTTTTTTCAAAAACTCCAACGTGCCATAGAGGCGATGCCCTCGTCTGCCTGCTGCATCCACCATTCTGAAATAGTCATCCAGAGTTATGTGGGCCTCACTTCCATCCTGCACAACAAAACCAGTATGGGCTTCTTCAAGGTCAGAGGGAAGTTCAGCTTTTAGAGAGCCTTAAGAAAGGAAGGGTTTGTGCATGATTAAACACGCGAGTCTGGATTCCGAGGTCTTAGGCCCGTATTTATAAACCGCTCTCAATGTTAAGAGCTATCTTGAGATCATACTTGAGATGTTCTTCTTATAGGAACTGCATCTCAGGTGAAGATCTTGATCTCGAGATAGCTCTCAACGTTGAGAGCGGTTTCTAAATACGGGCATTAGTTAGTCATTGGTGATAATGAAAAGTATTGTTCATACTGCTCAATGCATAAAGAAAGTAGTGTTAGCCGATAAAATTTATAAGGGCGTTATTCGATCGACGCATTCGGCGTTGTATTGAAGGTCATAATGAACCTCGATCTATGTATCAGTGGTTTAAGGTTTAAGGGAAGCTCTAGAAATCGTGAGTGTATTCGTCATTTGTATTTCCACTGCCTAACGGGTAGATCTAACTTAAGTCTGTCAACATAACAAACTTATCATTGTTTGTGGTGTTTGAGCAGTTCGTCAGAGATTAGTGTGTACAGATGCGAATGCACTGCTGTTATCGGCATTAATTTACGGTCGATTTCAATAATCTATCTTCAGTAAAAAATAGGGTTATAATGGATCTATTACTAGACCACTTGTTATTTCCCGTCTTTTAACAGAAATATCTAGGCAACAAATCTTTAGTAAACTTTTCTCTTACAGCGTACACTTAAACCGATTTTGTCGGGCGATGGCGGACAGAACTACCCGGACGCGTCTATGTGCTTACACTGCAACAGTGTACCGTTGCCGGTATTCTGTAGTTGTCTGTGTTGCTTAAATATTTGATTGCGACATCCACTCAATTTGCACTGAAGCCGCCCGGCAGACTGGCGAGAAATCCCAACAAGTTCGGACTCGACGGTTGATCGGCCGTTATCGGGCGTCATCGGAAGATGACGGTCGTGTTGGTGTACATGGTGTACGCGCTCTCATTTGTTGACAAGTGTTTGATTCACTCGTCTGATTTCGGTCGTCGTCGCCGTAGCAAATTTTGGTCGATTACGGTTTTGGTGTACGCGAGCCGTTACTGAAGATAGGTTATTGAAATCGGCCGTTAAGCGTTCACCCGTCGCTGTGTCGCTTAGAATAGCGTCAAAGAAGACTTTATTCATTCAAATCTAATTGTTAAGACACTTTGGCAGTCATGAGTTTTATTGCAGTTATTATTAGCTTCTTAAATGGTAAGAAGTTCGATCAGATTCTTATGCAATTAAGCCTTTTTAAAATAAACCATGAAAATACTTTTTACCACAAAGCTGTGAATTAGATACTACTTTATTTATATTTGACTGCTAAGTCGCAGTTTTTAATGTTGTTATGTTTTAGTCAAATAATTTAGGTGCATTGTGAGATAAAATTATGGCCAAAGAATAAACACATACAATGAAATTAAAATGACCTATTAGAAAAGCGGTTTTAGAAAAGAGGTAATATATTCGATTTCATTGATCATTAAATTTGATTTATTGACTTGAGATTTAGGACATTGTGATTCGTTAATTGTTTAAATGATTACTTTATAGTACCTATAGATCTAGTATATTGTTGTATACAGGGTGAAATCGAAGTCATTGGCAATCTTTTGAAATAAGTATTTAACCGCGTTTTTGATAACTTTTAAATCAAAGAGATCAAAATTCAAGGTGAAATAAACATAAAAAAATCGGTCAAGTGCGAGTCGGACTCGCGCACAA
The DNA here is from genome assembly GCA_963556745.1 of Catoptria pinella. Lineage (NCBI taxonomy): Eukaryota > Metazoa > Arthropoda > Insecta > Lepidoptera > Crambidae > Catoptria > Catoptria pinella. The sequence goes on from OY750762.1 coordinate 2,092,062, forward strand.
AAGGTTCCGTATTATCTTTAAAAACGAGCAAAAAAAAACGTTTGTTGTATGGGAGCCTCCTTAAATATTTATTTCATTGTTTTTAGTATTTGTTGTAAAAGCGGCAACAGAAATACATCATCTGCGAAAATTTCAACTGTCTAACTATCACGGTTCATGAGATACAGCCTGGTGACGGATGGACAGCGGAGTCTTAATAATAGGCTCCCGTTTTACCCTTTGGGTACGGAACCCTCACAAGAAGTCATAAGCAAAAGATTACTCATGCTAAAACACATGGAATGAATGAAACATGAAATGAAATGAAGAGTAAAATAAAAAAAACCGTCATTTCACCCTGTATATAATATATTGTTTTTAAATTCTATAACTGTTTAGTGAACTTTACGTGTAGCTTATACCATTATTGAGGCTTAGGCCTGTATTTATAGGTAAGTCTCAACTTTGAGATCAATCTTGAGATGGCTCTTGAGGTCTAGTTTTGTTTGAAAATAACATCTGATGAGCCATATCAAGATCGATCTCATAGTTGAGACTTGCCTATAAATACGGGCCTTAGTATTGTTGAATAATGTGAGTACTTCCAGTCTGTGTAAGGTATAAGAGTTACAATGTATTAAGATTGATTATTGATAATGTAGCTTTTACATGAACCATTGAATGTAAATTGTCTATATTTGTGATCATATGTTGATTTAACTTTGAAGCTTTGTCATGAAAATCGTAGCAAAGGTTTATTGAAAATTAGTACTGAAGTAATCAAGGAAACTAATCATCGCATAATAAACAGTTATAATTTTATCAACAGCTCCATTATATTTGTTTAATAAATCGTACAGAGCGCGGACGAACTAAGCACTGATAGGAGTGTTTGACTGTCAGCCAGGCAGTCCACTGTCTCTGAATTACCGCACGAGGTCAGTCACTGACGACAGTCAGTCACTGACGACAGTCAGTCATTGACTGATGATCTGGTGCGAGTTGTATTTTTTCTAGTATATTATTTAGTATTATAAAAATATAGCATTGTCAATGCTAAAATCTCAAAATTTAAAAAAGTTATTGACTTTTAAGGGTGTCCTGTAAGGGCTGACTACCTCTGACTACGTAACCATATTTAGTTCCATTATTTGTTCTATTAATTCTCCCTAGGGAGATAATTTTCTACCCGCTGCTCAGTCTAATAAATATACATAATTTTCCGAGTATGAGAAATGAAAAATATTTTTCAACGATTTCGCGCTATCCGAGCGCTCTTTTAGTGGTAAAGAGGATTTAAATCAGCTATCAATGCATAGTGCGTCCGCAATTTAGACGAAACTTAATTTATAAATTATGTAGGTAATTGCATTTTATGTGTGCTAGCAAAGCTAGATGTGTTTGAATGTTACCTGATATTCATATAATTTATTTTGATGTTTATACCATAGAGAGATAATGGTGTCGCTTCGGTGCAACACGACTTAACTAAATTGACACGACCAAACTAAATTCAAGCTTGTTTCTTTCTGTAACAAAAAGACAAGATATAATATAATGCTAAAATAAAATTAAGTTTATTCTCGTTAATTTAGCAAAGTCGTGCTGCGCCGAATCGTTGATCTGGTGATTCTTCGATTTATTTCTAATGTATGTATTGTTTTTGTAAATATTAGTAGGTACAGAATAGAAAAAATGGCGTTAATCACTACATATTTAAGTGGATCTCAAAATCATATATGTACTCTTACTGGTATAGTAATACCTCTTTTTAGCATTATCGCATTATAAACATTCATTCTGAAGTTGGAACTATGTAATTATTATGTTTTTTTATATTTTTCGTACTTTGTATGTTACGTAAAGAGTATTTAAGTACGTAATCAGGTGTAGGAATTGCCTACTATGTCTTTATTAAAATATTAAAAGTAATGTAATAAAAATACTCAAAGTATGATACAATTATTATTCAAATAATATTATATATTTAAATAATTATGGGTTCAATTATAATGGATAGATAGATATATAATTATATTCATCTATGTTGCTTTACATGTGGAATTGTCTATACTTTTGACTCGATTCTTACAACTTTGTCTATTAAAAGTTTAACTTTGATTCACAACATTGTTTTATTCATTCGAATATTTGACCTATCGAAAGAACTAGGTATATTTAAATAGGCATGTAAAGTATTGGACTTTATCCTTCACGAACATTGTACAGTCAGCGTCAAAATGATCTGAGTATTCAAACCTACCAGAATTCCTAATCATAGGACAAAAATCAACCTTATCTTAAGATATTAAGGTGCACTTTTATTTGTTGTCTGAGAACAAACGAAAGTGAACCCTCAATGTCTTGAGATAAGATTTTTGTCATATGATAAGGTATATTGGACATTTTGGTAGGTTTGAATGATTTCACAGAAGTGACAATTGTAAATGACAACAATGACAATGACAACTTGGTGTCCATGGCGTCAGCCAATTTGAAACTAGACAATACACTGATCAAACTACTCACTGACACCGCAACGTACATCAAATTGTAATTGTAATTTACAATTGTCACGTCTGTGAAATAGGTGCCAGATCATTTTGGCGAACTGACTATAGTCAGTTCTATACATAGTGCGATGCATGGTTAAATTTCAAACCTGCGCGCGAAGCCGACCGACTTAAATTCGTGCGTCTGTCTTAAATTTTTAATGCATATATAAAAATAAACTACCTGTAGGTATAGATGCTTAAATTACCTTTAGCGGAGTTAAAATACGCTCCGACGACTAATATTGGTATGTCGGATGTCGGTGTGAAACGTAACCTACCACACCCGGTGCCGATTTCAGGATCATCGAGTCTTAAAACTCCGCACCATGTACCATTAACCTTATTATTATAGGGTATTCTTCAAAAGAAAGGTATTTTTTTTCATATTAAATAGAAATACTTTATTAGGTAGCTACGTAAAAACTTGAAAGATATTATTAGTTCAATCAAAGTCATCCCAACTAATGGGCAAATCACAATTTTCCCAGAATGACTCTCCCAAAGTATTCGGTTCATATTCATCAATGTTTATTTGCCGTACAAACTTTATATTTTCTATCCACGACAAGTCACTTTCGTTAACACTATTCGCCTTATAGTTCATCTTATTTCGTTTTCCTTTATTGTTTGTACTTTTATTTGTATTCTTAGTCTTAAGCATTGTTTCATTATTATCTTGCTTCGGTTTTCTAACATTTTCCGTGTCCTTTTGTTTCGTTTTTTTAAAATTTTTCGTTTTGTTTTGTAATTTTCTTTGCTTTGCAGGTTTGATGTAATCACTTTTTCCTTGTTTATTTATTTGTCTTCTCGCGCTTGTATCTGTAAATTCATTTTGAATTTTTTTTATTTTCGATGTCTCAAGTGCCTCGATTTGAAAATAGGGAGTTTCATCTGCAATGGTGTTGGAGACAATCGACTTCTCTCCATTGTTTTCTAGTGTTGCCTTAGATTTATCTCCTTTCAACAAATCATTAACTACTCTATCGACTTCAGTAATGTCTTGACCGCACTGATCTGCGTACGAGTTCTGCATATTTTGCGTTTCTGGGACAACAAGATTGATAAGAATACTTGGTGAGCATATTTCTCTCTCGTTTAAACCAAGGTCGATCATTGAAACATTTTCTTCAACTAAGCCGTCTTTCTCATTAACAGTTTGTACATAAGGTTTATTATTATGAACATCAACTACAGTGGCTGATATATCTGCAAGAGTTTTTGAAAACAAAGTGCTTTTGTGGCTATTTTCACATACGCCTGATATCTTGTCCTGAGGTTCAGTAAAGCTAACAGTTTCTTTGTTAAACTGACTACCAATTAACTTCAATTCATTGCGGTCTTCTTCAGTCATTGAAAATGTGGGTGATACTCGGTCATTATCAAAAGCCTGTGTGTATGCTCCACTAAAATTAGTCTCACTGACAACGTGCCCACTTTGTTCTTCTATTATTGCAAGCATAAATCGCGACAACTTTTCAATGACCTGATGATAGATAATACGTTATGATCAGATACTAATTAAATCCGTAAACTATTTAATCTAACACAATTTTTACCTGAAAAGAATAGCTTTTTAACTAAATTAGAGATAGAACTAAAGTCTCCATGACAAATCAGAGAGGCTGTTTTTGTAAGCTGAAATAGGTACCTGGAGTGATCGCTCGTCGTGCTTACAAAGGGCTTGGTATGATATTACTTCGTGATAGTATGATGTGGCATCAACGACTGATATGGGTCTATTCTTGTAAATATAATAATCTACTTTTAAGGATATATTCATCAACTTCTTTTGAATTTTCATTTTCTAGGGAAATGATAAAAGTTAAATAACAAGGTTAAGTTATTAGGTACTAGGTTTCTCCTTAACATTTTTATTAAGACAGACCTGTTTCTTTGTTTTAGCGAAATCGTTATTTCTTTTATTCTTAAAGGGCATTTTCAAAGCTTACACCAAAAATACTTTTCTTCAAAGGGTATTAGAGCCTTTCTTCCTTCCTTCTGCTTCTGAATTTTATTCTGATTAGATAGATAGTATTCAATTCAGGCATATTCAGATAAGTATTTTAATTTAAGCGGGAAGTTATTGTATACTTACACGACGCAAATGATAAACAATCATTCTGCCAATTAAAAAAAATGTATAAAGTTCGTACCTACCTACTTTGGTAGTTAATCCTTATTCGTTGATATATTTTGTTCCTAGTAATCAGATCGACAAGTTGCAGTTAAACATCCGCTAAGCTGAAAGGATGTTATATTATTTGAATTTCCTGATTTATGTACCTAAATGGAGATAACATAATATCGAATAACCATTTCGGATTCAGTCTGGCTCGGGACATCCGAGCAAGCATTCAAATTTTGATTCCTAATTTAAAATACATAAATAGTAAATGGATAGGTAACTGCGTCAAAATGAATTTAGTCATAAAAACGTTAATATTCATTTGTGGAATCGTGATTAGCGATTGTGGATATTCTGATGGACAAGATGCGTAAGTAAATTATTAGTTGTGTTACACACATTATGAATTTTAAAAGTCTATAAAATCTCTGCGTTCCAATAGATTTATTGAAAATAGATTGTTATTTAACATAATGTTTCAGACAATCTGATGTTGAAGCACCGGCGTACGTGCCCGCGTACTTGAAAAACCAAAAGTTTCCCAACAGTAACTATTCTGGCCGGAAAACTTCGTATTCAGGCTCAAAAACTAGTTATAGCGGTACTAAAACCAATTATGGTACTAAGACAGGGTACACTGGTACCAAGACTGGTTATAAGGATACCAAATCGCCGTACGGCGAGAGGCGATCGTGGGACACTGAATCAGGTCGCGGGTAAGTCTTTTACAAGCTACTGTAAATCTCATCTTTTTAACCCCCGACGCAAAAACGACGGAGTGTTATAAGGTTGAGGTGTCTCTCTCTCTGTGTGTGTGTGTGTGTGTGTGTGTGTGTGTGTGTCTGTGTGTGTATCTGTCTGTGGCATCGTAGCTCCCGAACGGATGAACGGATGATTTTGATTTTGTTTTTTTTTGTTTGAAAGGTGATTGGTGATTACTACTGTGTTTTTATAGAAAATACACCAGATAAAGAGATAAAAAGCATACTATATGCAGCAGATCCATACACGATTTGGTAACTAACTACCTAATACTATAGAGTATGGATAAGTAAGAAAACGCTTATTGTGTGAAAAATCAGCTACGAAATTCATGTAAAAAGCTCTTATAATATAGCATAATTTGCTCTTAGAAAGAAAAAATGCGTTTAAAAAAATATTTTAAAAAAAACAGCTTTTATTAATTACACGTTTAATAGTATGCTAAATTATAGCTTTCTAGTACTTAGGGGTCTCTGAGCTAAGTCGCGGACGGACGGACGGACGGACATGGCGAAAATTATAAGTGTTCCTTGTTGACTTGACTATGGAACTTTAAAAAGTGGTGTACACAAGCCTACAATGTTTTAAAAAAAACTATCCAACGACACATCATGAGATGGACGAGAAAAAATGTTTCATCCCCACTTATGTAAAGTGGAGGATTTTTTTTTTGTCGTAGATATATTGTGTCGTAGAAAAAAAAACCAATAAAAATATATTAAAAATTTATTCTACCACTTTTTCGGCGTGATTAATATACATATACATGTCAAATTACAGCTTATTACAGTCTAATATAACCTGTGCTAGTACTAAGGGCCTCTGAGCTGAGACTAGACGGACTATTAGACGGACAAGATTTGATTACAGACAGACAAACAAACACTAACTAGGTGAACCTAAATAAAAGCTTGTAAAAAAGTCTGCCTAAATGACACTAAAACCATCTTTAATTTTTAGACCCACGTATGAAGATTTCCAGAACAGTGCTAACCGGGTGGTTGATAACTATGCGTTAATGGGTAAGTAAAGTTAGTTAGTATTATTTTAAGTAATACGTTGTAAAGAATAGTGTTTTTTTGGAGTTATGTGGCGTTTTTGGAGCAAATCTTTGTTTTGAAATTTAGCATAAAATTTACTAACGTACGTACATCGAGCATTACTGCCGAAATGCTGTATGGACAAACATTCCTTTGCCTTTTCTTTTCTACACTTAAAAAATCAATATATTTTTTTATGTTCGTAAAAGGCGGTTCAATCGCGTTCGGTTGTTTTGATGTGACATTGCTATCATTGATTAATTAATATTTTATATATTGCGATTAAGACTGGAGTGGATGGGCTTTCTGTATTTGTAAATATTTTTGAAGCGCTTACCTAAGCGTATGACCAAACGGATAATTTTCCATGAGCGACTTACGACGTTATAGATATGGTAAATGAAATTAAACTTACTGATAAGAGATCACGAGTAGTCGATGATTTTGTTAAATTGTGGCCATTATAAATAAATATTTGACAACATCACATACATTGCTCCGATTCCAAAGTAAGTAGCTAAAGCACTTGTGCTATGGAAATCAGAGACAACGGGGGTATCACAAACACCCAGACCTGAGCCAATATAGAAAAGTTCGTTTTTCTAAATTGACTCAACCGGGGATCGAACCCGGGACCTCAGAGATGGCGACACCTTGAAAACCGGTGTACAAAGCCACTCGACCACGGAGGTTGTCAAATAATTATTATAAGGCTTGTGTTTAAATGCCTACCAGAAATGCACTTATATTAATGCCAATAAATTCAAAATACCTGCCAAAACGGATAAATACTCACCAAATTGTGTTGCATGAAGTATTATAGAAATTAAGCTAATTTCCTTTTTATTTAAGGGTGTGTAATGTATGACCTAAAGAGCATCGTGTGCTTTTGGCATACCTACCTGTCCGCCATTTTGAAAAAAGTCGGTTTTGGGGGCCTGTGATAAAAGTAGTGCCAATCGATAGAATAAGTCATTACAAACAAAAAGTAATAATTAAAAAAATCTCGTAAGTGATATACTTACCGAGATATTTGAGTTTAAAGTTGAAAAACAAAATCTGACATTGGCACTACTTTTATCACAGGCCTCCAAAACCGACTTTTTTCAAAATGGCGGACAGGTAGGTATGCCAGTCTTCATACATAAATGACCGATGGCTTTTACATGGACTATCGATCTGATGATATAATAACATTTATGCAGCATGCAACATGCATGCAAGCATCATGGAGCCTGCGAGTGGTCAAAACACTAACTTAACCTGACCTACCTGGTGAATTATACACACTAAGAAAAATTAGAACTAGTTTTTGGTATCAATATTACTGTTTCAGTAAAACAATATTTGGTGAGCATTAATCCATTTTGGCAAAAAATATGTTGGTAAGCACTTAAAATATAGGTTACATACATAATAAGATGGAAAATAGTTAATTTTTGAACATTTTGGGAGGTTAAGTATACAGCATCGATATCCTTTTGCAATAGGGAAGCATTCATATGATTGTTTACAGATTTATACAACTTAAGTCATCGGCGAAAATAGAGATATTGCTATAATTGATCGAGTCGGAGATATCATGGATGAATGCCAAAAAAGGATAGGCCAAAGATGAGAACCTGAGAGGGAAATGCAATTCTTACATCCTGACCAACATAAACTTAAACCAATGAAAACTTAACTTAACTACCTAAATTATGTTCAAATTGCGCATTGTGTGTCTAACTTGATGACGTACGCGAATTTGATTGGAATGCGTGGGAGTTTATCTGTTGGGCAGGATGCCGGTACAAATCCCAGTTCGCCGGATGAGCTATTGTTGCTTACTGAAATAATCACATCCAAAATAATTTTCTCTTTATATTTTTGCTGCCTATCTTTATGTTAGGATTACTAACACTAAGGTTTTTTTTCTTTATTAAGTTAAGACTGCGTTTACACTTGCAAGGCGTGTCCGACAATTTGTCAGATAGTAGATTAGAATCGCCTAACAAACTGTCGCGAGTCCACTTGCTACGAAACACTAAACTTGAAAGCTACTACCACCTACTACAATGCGATTAAATTGACAATAGACAGTGATCCTCTGCAACTTTACTCAAGAATGTATGGAAAAGATAAAACATTACAGAAATACGCCGTTTTGTACCGCGAGCGCTCTGAACTTAGTCACTTCAGTTGTACCATGGGCAACAGCGTCGCTTTGCCACTCCTAAGGTTGAAAATCGCCTGCATGCCGCGCCGTCACAACAAACGTTTATTTCGTGCAGTGCAGGGGCGATGCGGCGCGCACTGGAATTTTGTTGCTAACTGGTATAGCGTCGCTGTTACCCATAGTAACATTGTCAATTTAATCGCATTGCACTATCAAAATCTTGAAGTTCTGCTAGTGGAAACGCAGTCGAGAATTTTAGCGAACTTGTTTTTTGGTCTCTAAAGACAAAATGACTAATTTTGTTCTTATTTGAGTTATAAGTAAATGTGAATGTCCTGCACATACCTATTGTTTAGCGTGGTCTCCGCCCACGCAATCTACCGCCCCAGTTGGGCTATTGATAGCGTGCACTAGTGCGCCGACGCCGATTGTGCAGCGGATTAGGTTTTCGGTCAGGGCTGCACGGAAAAGATAAAGGTTTTGGGTCGTGTGAACAATCCATACTAGTATTTAACATTATAAATACGAAAGTTACTCTGTCTGTCTGTTTGTTACGTTTTCACGCCTAGACTGCTGAACCGATTTTGACGAAATTTGGTGCGGATATAGATGGGACATTGGGGAAAGACAAGGCAACTTTTTATCCCCTGCTGGGCACGAATGTCCGCCCGCGCGATATAACCTGTAATAGTCCACGCGGGCGAAGCTGCGGGCGGGAAAATAGTTATTAATAAGGTTTATTTTCCTATTAAAGCAGATGAAGCATTCATTATTATAAATTACATATACTTTTTTAAATTTTAACATAGCGTCATGTAAGTGCTTTTATTTATTCTGTCACAATGGAGTACCTATCTTTTGATATATAATATTATTAAATAATATACTTAACTACCTATTTAAAAAAAAAACTACTAGCCAGGCACTGATCTTAAAAACTTCTCAGGCAATGATTCGATTTTTTTCTATTATATTATTTAATATAAATAAAATAGCATTGTGAATGCTAAAATCTCAAAATAAAGTATCTTTTGATTTTCATCAAAACTTTAAGCCCAAAGACAATTGTTTCAGCATTAACAAAAAGTATTTTAAATGAAATGCCTCTTAACTTAATCCTTTTTAAATTTTAAATGAAATTCCTCTTCCATCTTCCAGCAAAGTGTGTTCCGGACTGCAAGAACGACGGCATCTGCGTGGCGACCAACACGTGCCAGTGCCCGCCCAACTACCGCGGCCAGTACTGCGAGCTGGAGAGGAAGCCCTGCCTCGTGTACCCGCCGCTGCCCATGAACTCCAAGAGGAGCTGCTCCTCCGAGTGCGTACCCTCCATTACAACTCCTTGTAACGCCACTTCACTGAAAGCATTCCTGCCCCCATACACAAATTCACATTTGCAAATCTTTGCTTTCGAAATATGTTTGAATTTGACGATTGATAAGTCCCATCCCATATGTCGTAAGATATTCGTACGAATTGGATCTTTACAAAAATCCTAGTATGATAGCAAAAAACTGTATCATTAAAAACTGAGAAAGACTTTTGCAATCGTCCGAGTAATGTTTAGGATTTTATCAAAAATCCAGCGTATCTTATTCTCTGCTGCTCTCATTGGCTAACGGCTACCTATAGTCCCATAAGAAGGGTCATGTTCTGAGCAATCAGACTGAAGATGTTATAAATCGCCTCTTAGATTATCCAATCCGCATTCGAGTTTCCAATTGTCCTAAACATACTGAGATTCTTACAAAGATCCTAAAAATTTAAAATCTATTTTAGATTCTAATTACCCGGTTTTTTGCAATCATATTGATTTGTAGGAATATCCTACGACATAATAATATACATCTTTCGAAAGCGAAGCTTTGCAAATGTGACATTGGCTACAGGCCTAGCTCCCTGACTAAGGTGACCTCGATAGTTGCAAGCCATGTAGACCGTGGTTTGCGACCAAACTTCAATCGCGGCAGGTTTCAACTACCAAGGTCTCTCAGTCATGGGGCTGGTTAGCGGATGTGTAACTCACGCTTGAATAATTGAACTTGATAGACTATACTCCCAGATCAAAGAAAATTCTTCCCAACAGTTACTGCTCGATCCAGTGCATGCCAGGCTACAAGTTTCTGGACGGTACAACATTAGCCAACATGCGGTGCAGCGAAGGCCAGTGGCAGCCGACGCGTGCGGACTTTACCACGATCCCTGATTGCCAGCCGGAGTGCGAGCCGCGCTGCGAGAACGGCGGCGTGTGTCTCGCGCTCAACACCTGCCAGTGCCCGGAGGACTACAGGGGCCCGCAATGCCAGTATGGTAAGTTGTTCATACAGTGCAGCGAGGGCCAGTGGCAGCCGACTCGCGCAGACTTCACCACGATCCCCGGCTGCTAACCGATGTGCCAGCCGCGCTGCCAGAATGGCGGTGTCTGCCTCGCGTTTAACACCAGCCAGTGCCCGGAAGACTTTCTGTCGCCAGGTAGACCAGTGTCAGTGTATGCCAGTTAATTTTTTGGACAGCACGATGGAGGCAAACATGCGGGTGCAGCGAGAAAATGCGTAAATTAATAAATAGTTTATTGGTTTTCTGGCCCAGAGGCAGTCATAGAGTACTAATAAAACATATTAACTCTTCACGTATTCAACATCTCCGATGGTTGCAGAATAAATTCCATATGTTTTTCAGCTGCAAGCGTGTGCGACGTGCGCAAGCTGGCATTCAACGGCGGCTACAGCTGTTTCGGCGACGCGGAGAAGTTCTCGTGCAAGCTGAACTGTCCCTCGGGCTCCTCGTACAGCGCCCCGCGCGCCAACGTATACAGCTGCCGCTACGACTCCGGCACCTTCACGCCGCAGCCCATCCCGCACTGCGTGTTTAGTAAGCTTTGTTCAGTCACACAACATTGCCGCTGTTGAATCTGGCAAGAAGAGGTTGTTTTCATAAACTGCGCATGGATATAAATGAGCCTCGAATCGATAAATTAGATGTCTTACTATGCTGTCGGTGTAATGATTTTTATTTGTTTTAGATGATGCTTACGTCATCACTCCCAGCAGCTACCACAATGGCAGCAGTGTAAGTATGCCTAAATATTGGCAAATATTGAATATGAAGAAGTATTCAGTATTTGGCGTTATAAACGGTGTTGGAAGAACTGAGATTAACATAGTCATCATCCTCAGAGCTACTACGAAAGCCATTCTTGGCACTCGTCGAGCGACGGCCACAGCTCCAGCAGTGGCGGCGGCTACGGTGGCGGCCACGGTGGCGGCCATGGTGGCGGCGACGGTGGCAGCTGGACTTCAACTGGCGAGGCGCACGGGAAGTATGGTCCGGGCGGATCGCAAGTGGTCGTACGAGATCTAACGCCTAAGCGAGGCATCTGCTTGACTTGGGCTGGTGTGCACTATAAGACATTTGATGGGAAGATCTATAGGTGAGTTGGGGGAACGCTGTGGTTATAGTATGTTTGTGGTGTATATCACCAGTAAAAAACTACCAGTGAAATAGGAGCCTCCGATATAGCTGATAAAATCTTTTTTTTATTTGAAGATCATGCCGTGATATAATATATTTTTTTAGGTCTGGTAGTCGGTCGGTAGCTAGTAGTTAGACCATTGGAAATAATACCAGTTCTATCACTTTATAAAATAGCTTTTCAGATATCTTCACTGCTAAATAAGATACTCTTTAAGAAGACAACTCTTTCTAATCTTTCCTTTTCTTTAGAGCTTTTTGGAGAACCTTCTCGGCAACTTCTGATGATTGTTGGAAAAGTAGATTAAGTATTTTGTGGTTGCGTTTGTCAACAGTTTCAAGTCTCAGTGCCGGCACATTTTAGTGCGCGACCGCGTAGATCACAAAGTGACCGTAGGCGTGCGTCCGGGCAACTGCTCGCGCCGCGCCTACTGCCCCTCCGAGCTCACCGTGTACGTAGAGGACAAGCCGTACACGCTCGCCGTACATCCAGGTATGTGATCATGACCGTACAGCATACAGTGACGGTGGGCGTAGGTTTGGCAACTGCTCGTGCTGCGCCTACTGCCCCTCTAAGCTCAACGTGTATCTGGAGGACAATCCGTACATCCAGGGCTCTATTTAATAAACAATTTGTCACCTGTCTTGACAATTTTATATCCTACTCATAGATACACCGTAATGTAAGCTAAATTGTTATGACAATTGACAAATTGTCACGTTATTAAATAGGGCCCTACCGGACAACATCTGAACGCTAGCCGAAAAATTAAGCAGTAAATCGTAGCGCAACCTATGAATCACGCACCACGAAAACAGTCAATAAATAATTTGATAAACCCCACCCGCGCAATCAAAACGCATCTAAATCAGATAAAAAAAAAATTACTTCGCGCATCTTTCGCGTTTGGCGCCCTTGATGACTTCAAAGGTACCGAAGTTTCGGCTCGCAATTGCTAACTTTCTTGCAAAATACAATCTTAAAATAGTCTCAAATCTACAAAACTACTTTGTATATTAACTAGAAGGTAATTGTCATCGGTACAGAGGACGGCAGCGTGCTGTTCCGCAGCTCTAAGCGCCTGATCCCGATCCCGGCGTCGCTGCCGGGCGTCCGCGTGAGCATGCCCGCCGACTACGTCGTCCTCAACCTCGACGCTGTCGGCCTCACGCTCACCTGGGACACCAACGTCAGTGTACTTGATTTAATGAAAGTTTACTTAATGACTTACAGTTTGGCCTAAGCGAAAAACAAAAATATAAATTGACATGTCAAATAAATTCATATACATATATTATTCATTTAAAAGTAAAGATGTTGTACACCAGTAGTGTTTTACACCCGTATTCACAAACGTTACTATGAGGGCTCACAGTGCCCGCGGACGTACAGCGTCCCACAAACCAATCACACGTAATAGCTAAAACAAATGAGCCAATCACAGAGCTCTATTTCAACACAGTGTAAGACTTTGCCCAGATGAGTATATTAAACGAAATATTACCCAAAACACCATCATTTGCAGCAGGCAGATATTTAACTTAGCATAAAAAAATAGGTACATACTTTCACTTATTATTAAAAAAACATGATTGCACAATTCCAATTTATCGTTTTGCACAGGATGTGATTTTGGTAGAGAGCAGCGTTCTCCTATGGAATAACACTGAAGGTCTCTGCGGATCCCTAAACAGCAACCCTGACGACGACCTCACCACCAGGGAAGGCACTAAGGCCAAGACCACGCCGGCCATGGCGTCTTCATGGCAACTCAATAGGATCGAAGGTTAGTACTCGTTGGTAATACACGGTTAATTTTTAAGTGCTTATATCTAAAAGAGATCCGAGAGTCCACGTCGCAAAGCTAAAATGGGCTTGGGCTGGCCATGTGTGTCGCCGAAGCGATGACAGGTGGAGCTAGTGCGTTTCGTCTGGAGACCTCGCACTAAAAGTAACGTAGGTAGACCTACAACCAGATGGTCTGACGACATATCAACAGCCGCAGGACCACTCTGGCCTAGACAAACAGAGAACAGGGCTGCTTGGAGGAAAAGTGGAGAGGCGTATGCTCAACTGAGGGCGGATATGCGCTGAAGAAGAAGAAGAGATCTAAAAGAGTAATGGGTTTAGTGTATCTTTTCCCTTTACTATCAAGTTAAAAGTTGCAGTGTTACACTATGCAGTTAAAAGTTTAAATATTTCATAATTACTCCAGATATTGAGTTTTGTTTGTGTCCAAAAATTTTACTGATTTCTGGATTTAGCTCCTTATAGACTCATTCGTAGACTAACACGCGCGTAATGAAAAGAGACTGTCTTGTTTACGTAAATTATGGAAATAATAAATGCGTCTTGGATTTTTTATTTTATAGCACTCTACACAAATACTGTCTTAATCCGAATAACATCACAAGAAGAGTTGAATTATGCTATAATTGCAAATCATTTTAGTATTACATTTGTACAGAAAGTTCACTGTCCGCCGGCTTCTTAAAATATGTTGTGGTAACCTGATGAGCCGCAACATGACTAGAATTATAAGTGTGTGAGATGCATATATCCTTTTACTCAAATTGCAAAAGGTTATATAATGTAATTTTGTGTCACAGATATTTGCGAGAGCAATCCCATGGAAATACACAGTTGCGCGGCGCAATCGGACGAAGTGAAGAAGAAGGCTCAACAGTTTTGTGCGAAAATATTCAGCAAAGACAAATTCCGAAAATGTTCCACGGTAAATAAGGTTTATATTGATATTCAATGCGTCTCTTTTAATTGCTATTCAGCGAGAAAGAGACGCACTGATTGCTATTCATAAAAATGGCAAGTTCCCCCCCCCCACTCTAATTGTTTGTTTTTATAACTTTTAAGGTAATGGACGTGTCGTTGTTACTGGAAGCCTGCCAGGGAGATTACTGCTCTTGTGCTAGCAGCGAAAGTAAGCACATTTTTTTTACTAATACACGGATTACAAAACTTGATGAACACATTTTTTTTTTCCATAACATAATTTGCTTGCCCTGATCTCATTTATTTGAGATAAGCGCTATTCGTAATCTCCTCATTCACTCATTCACACATCTTTCTACACAAAATCCGTCCATTTTTACATCATTCATTAACGTTAACATAGCCAATATTTTATTTTCAGACTCTGAAGAGTGCGCGTGTAGCACAGTGTCTGTGTACGCCAAGGAATGCATGCGACACGGCATACTAGAGATGAAGTACTGGAGAGACCCTGAGACTTGCCGTGAGTGGATTTATCAACTTATTGTATATTCTAAGCCTAAGCCTAAGACTAAGCCCCTACGCACACGAGTCGCAGCAGAAACGTGTCCGCAGACGATGCTTCGTCGAGTACCTACGTACGTCTGTGGATATGTTTAGAAATGTATGCGCTCGTAACGCTCTCGTACAGCGTGCGGGATATGCGTCGCTTACGACACGTTGAAGCTACGACTCGTGTACGAAGGGGCTAACTGTAATCAGATTCTAAGTTGCTTCTACTGTTCGTCTGAATAAATGAAATTCTTTTCTGTTCAACAGTTAACGTGTCGCTTATTCAATTTTTTTTTCTATCATTAATGAATTCTACGATGTAGGTAATTAAAAGTTGAAAATCGTTAATTATTAACAGTTCTTTCTGATTTTTTATTTTATAGTGTGATGTTCACACCGCATTTACAGGAACGTTTTATCGGATCCGTCGCTACTGGATACATCGGACGCATCGGATCGTGTGTTTACTGGATCCGATTTACGGTATTTGTTAACGGGCACTTAGACCATGTTTATAATTTCCAAACAGCCAAAACCTGTCCGGACGGCAAGCTATACAAAGTGTGCGGGCCGGACGGCCAGCCGACGTGCGCGTTCCCGCAGCCCGCGACAATCGACAACGCCACCTGCGTCGAAGGCTGCTTCTGCCCGGAGGGGTTGCTGCTGGAGTCTGGCCGGTGTATTCCGAAGGAGGAGTGCCCGTGTAGACTGAGGAACAAGAATTTCAAGCCGGGTTCTGTTATACCGAAGGATTGTAACACTTGGTGAGGACTGTTGATCGATGCTTAACAGCTTTAAGAAGCAAATTAGCAAGTTAAAACAAATTTTTACTCTATCTTCAGGAGATAGGCCCTACTATGGATCTGAAAAATCGGAAAAAAATGAAGGGCACGTGATTCCGCGCGTATGTTGTTTCCAAAAATCTGTGCGTCATAGTTTGATATATCTAATCGGTACTGTAACGGTGGCAGCACATGCGGTGCGGGCGCGTGGACGTGCACGCGGGCGGCGTGCGGCGCGCGCTGCGGCGCGGTGGGCGACCCGCACTACGTGACGTTCGACGGCCGCCGGTACGACTTCATGGGCCGCTGCACCTACACGCTGCTGCGCGCGCCGGACCTCACGCTCGAGGTGGAGAACGTGGCCTGCGACGGGGCCATCTCAGAGGTAATCTAGTTGTGGCCCGACATAAATTGGCCCCGGCAGCTCGAGGGCGCAGTGGTTTAGCGCCTGGCCCAGCGAATGCGGAGGTTAAGCAACGTTCGCAAGGATCGGTCGTGGCATGGGTGACCAAAAAATTATTATCTCGAGCTCCTCCGTGCTTCGGAAGGCACGTTAAGCCGTCGGTCCCGGCTGCATTTGTAGTCGATGACACCCACCGATCCGCATTGGGCCCGCGTGGGGGGTTATGGCCCATTCTCCTTATCCACTCATATGCCTAGGCCTATGCCCCAGCAGTGGGGACATTAAAAAACTCCTGCGAAGATCTAGCGTAAGAAACATGCAACGGCTAAAATCACTAACAGACTTTAAACCGACAAATGTACTATTCCCAACATCTTCGAAGCACGGCTTGAAATGGATTCTATGTGGGATTCAAAGTTTTTTATCAAATAAAACTCCTAAATCGCGAATTTCATCCACTTCTTTAATTCTAACTTGGCATATACTATACTGATGTGCGATTAAATTTCTCTTACGAATATACCTTACGAAACAACATTTTTCAGGATTCAGATCCATTTTATTGTATTGACACCATTCAACTAGTCCAGATCACTTTGAAACATTATAGTATCATTTTTTATTGTATCAATTACTTTTCTTAACTTTAGATCATCTACGTACATGTACGTTTTAGAGTATCTGATAATATCGGGTATCTCGTTAACAAAAACTGTGAATAAAACTGGACCGAGATGAGAACCCTGCGGAACACTTAAGACAATAGCGCGTGAGCCAGTGTGATACCCGTTTACAACCACTGGAAATGAGATCTATTTTCTTAATAAGACTTTGTCCACCTCAACTACCCCTCAGAGACTCCATAGGCTAAAAGTTTTTCTAATAATATACAATGAAGCAGCTGATCGAACGCCTTACTAAAATCCTGTTTTACAACGACAATCTATGTTTGTGATCATCTCATGCTTTAATCAAAGTTTCAGAGAGATCTACTAAATTAGTACTTATAGATCTACATGGAACAAACCCGTGTTCGGGGATCGAACCCGGGATCTCAGAGATGGCGACACCTTGAAAACCGGTGCACAAAGCCACTCGACCACGGAGGTCGTCCAATCGTACAATCTTCATTAAGGCTTCCTTATACAACCTGGAGACGACAATGCGACAGTAATTAAATGTCGTATAGCTAAGACCGCTCCTATGCAGTCTCATAAAAAATATCCAATAGTTTAGTCACAGGAAATATTTTTTAAGGTTACGATTTCCAGTACAATTAATTTTCGTGCTATTTAGTTTGTTTGAATAAAAATAATTTTTATTTCGTCCCTAGGAATTATTTTATAGTTTTAAAATACTCCTATGAACTAGTGTCACAAATGTTTTCATTTATTGTTGTCTCTACCCCGTATATGTATATCATAATGGTCCATTTGTTTAGGTGATGAACTTAGCCCCTTATACTGGTGAGGGTAAACCTTCCTGCACGAAGGCCGTGAAGCTACTATACGGTGGCACCAGCATCCACATGAAGCAAGGCGGCCTGATACTAGTGGACGGCCAGGAGGTGTCCTCACTGCCGGTCAGCGTCGCCGACATCAGGATCCGAGCCGCTTCCTCGCTCTTCGTGATCGGTAAGTGTGATGTAATGAAATGTAATGTATTCAACAGCTGTATAGCTAACAATCAATTGACGACCTCCGTGGTCGAGTGGCTTTGTACACCGGATTTCAAGGTGTCGCCTCTGAGGTCCCGGGTTCGATCCCCGGTTGGGTCAATTTAGAAAACGAACTTTTTTTATATTGGCTCAGGTCTGGGTTTTTGTGATACCACCGTTGTCTCTGATTTCCATAACACAAGTGCTTTAGCTACTTACTTTGGAATCGGAGCAATGTATATGATGTTGTCAAATATTTATTTATATTTATTCAATGAAGCAAGGTGGTCTAATACTAGTGGACGGCCGAAGTATTTTCACTCCCTGTTAGCGTTCGTTGCTGACGTCAAGATTTTTCTTCGCTTTTCGTGATCAGTCAGTCAGTACAAAGGGAAATGCTTGAAGTTTGATATTCACCGTACTAACATACCCGCACAATACGAGTTTATGTAAAGATATGGTTGGTACATTTTAATTGGCCAATGTAAAGTGTTTGAATTTTTATTTTATTTTAACCTACTGTAATCTCAGTACTAGTGCACAAATACGATGGCACAAATATCGACGTTTATGATTTTTGTTTATTTAGTACAACTGCCCAAGAAGGTAGACGTATGGTGGGATGGCTTCACAAGAGTTTTCGTCGATGTACCGGCTTCGTTCCAAGGAAAGACTGAGGTAACAACATTTGGAATTATATTATCCCATTGCGTCCATAAGTATTTTTATTTTCGTATAAAACATTAATTTAAAAGTATCTAATGAAAGTGTAATGAAAAAGTTACTTCAAAAAGTTTAGAAACTAAAATTATTTCAATTTTGGCGTCCACAATTTAATTCTCGCGATTCAATTTTAAGTATGTTATCAACTGTTTTTTAAGTTATAAATAATTAGGGTGACCTGTCGAACAGTTAACCACATAAAATTCGAACCTTCACAGTTCGTAATTATTCATCAAAAACAACCTTTTTTTTATTCCACCCAATACTCAGGTTTGTTGGCTACATATTGGCATTTAAGAAATGTTATTTTTAGTTAAACTTTTTGTTATACCAAACTTTTTTCAAAAATGAGAATTGGCTAACTATGTCCACACTATCGTACACTATTAACCGGGGGGGTTTGCAACAGTTAACCATAGGGTACGCAATTAGTCACGTAAAATGATAAATTAATTGTCATTAAATAATGACAGTTTATGTTATGAAATAGACCTTTAATTTTTTTATTAAACAGTATTATTATGTAAATTAACACAAAATATTACTTTCTTATAATAATTACGAACAATTTAACGTGATTATAAAATCAACAATAAGACTCATTGCTTTGGAATATTTCTTGGCTCTTAAAGCTTTAAAAGCATTATTTATTTTATTTATGTCACTATTAGTAGGTTTCATACATCTCAAATATAATATTTTATTAATTATCACGCACATTATATAGTGGTGGCCACATAATAAGGACACCGGCCGATTTTCATACAAACGAGGTACTTAACTTTGAAGCCTTGGTTCTTCGCCAAGGATTGACCGAGCCATGATCTGATGATGGCCACCCAGGGAATGAATTTGATCAGCATTCTAAGAGATGTAAGGATCAGTTTTCAATTTCAGGTTTTCTGTACATTTTTATGCTAAATTTGCGGTTTTTTCAAACATATCCTTACAGCTCTTAGAATGCTGATAGATCAGTTGGTTGTGTATATCGATCTAGAATGGAGGAACATTCACTACCTGGATGACCATCATCAGATCACGGCTCGGTCAATCCTTGGCGAAGAACCAAGGCTTCAAAGTTACCTCATTTGTATGAAAATAGACTGGTGTCCTTAATCATCTGGCCACCTATATAACTCTATATAACTAGAGAGATGAATGTAGTAAGAGATCAATGTATTTTATTAGCATATTCAATTGCTTTTTTTATAGCGTCCTGCTGAATATCCTCATTCTTTTCGTTTTTGTTATTTAGTACCTACATCCCATCTAAAATAGACAAAGAATATGAAATTCAACAATAAAACATAAGGAAAATTACACAGTTAACAATAGTTAGTACACAATTACCCATGGTTGACTGTTGGACATAGAAATTTGGTTATTTGTAGAACACCCTCCTTCCGAACTCGTTACGCTAAGCTAATTTTTTAATGAGCGTCTCTACTCAGTTAATACAAATAGTAAATGAAGCACGCTTAGTGAGTCTACACAGCTGACACATAATGATTTGCAAAATATTTTACAATAAGAAGTGAAAGGAAAAAGTGCTAACGTTTTTTTTTCAACTTTTTCCACTAAAAAACACAAAATTCGACCTCACACAGCCGACGTTATGGCAAGCTCTCTGGCAACTGGGGACGAGGGAGGGGGCATGTTTTGACATGTAAATCACGCGGCGGTATGAGTTTACAGTGTCGCATTTACGAAATATTGAGCTGGTTGATTGTGTCCGAGTGGCTAACTGATGAACATGTGACCCTACACATAGTTTGAAATAAAGAGAAAAGTGCCGTACTTGAAGTCGTCCGCAGTATAAAGCATCCGTTTTTAAATTTCCCAGGGACTCTGCGGTACTTTCAACTTAAACCAGAAAGACGATTTCCTAACGCCAGAGGGCGACGTGGAACAATCAACGTTCGCGTTCGCCAACAAGTGGAAGACGCGCGAGTTCTGCGCCGACATCGCTACTGTAGAGCCGGAGCATCCGTGTAAAGCGAATATGCAGAATAAGGAGACGGCTGATAAGTACTGCAGCAAGTTAAAGAGCAAGATGTTTGAAGGTAAGTCTAGAAATCGACTGATTTCATTTATTCGCTTCGGACTGTATCAGACCATTATAGCGTTAGAAGATTAACCAATAATAGTAGACGCGGTCGTATACTTGAGAATATTCTTGTAGAAAGGAAGGCGAGCGCGTAAGCTGTTTAAATATGAGAATGTTTATTGATCCCAGATGCTGCTTCCGACCGTACCGTAAGTGTACGTTCACACAGCGATCCAATTTACAGGTCCGTTTTATCGGATACGTTTTTATTCGGCTATGGCGTACGAGTGTGTTCATACACAACACAGTATATCGGATCCGTATATGTACTGTATCCATAACAACGGATACGATAAAACGGTCCTGTAAATGCGGTGTGAATATTACACCCAGTAGTGACGGATCCGTAAAAAACAGCCCTGTAAATACGGATCCGCTGTGTGATCGCACTGTTAGGTATACGTTCACGTTACCATTAAAATTAGTTCATCACCAATCCAAGTAATCGGGTGCTTTTTAGATAACATTCTGATAGACATTGATATTTCGTAATGCATCGATTTTCACGTATTAAAAGTTCGTGGCAAATACGCAACTTGAATATGATTTTTCCCTATTGTGTTAGAGTGCAGCTGGTACGTGGACGTAGAGCCGTACTACGAGGCGTGCCTGTACGACATGTGCGCGTGCGACGGCGACGTGGCGCGCTGCCTGTGCCCGCTGCTGGGCAACTACGCCATGGACTGCGCCAAGGCGGGCGTGCGCGTGCAGTGGCGGTACAACGTGAAAGAGTGCGGTGAGATAAACTCAACGCAGTTGCGCTATTTACTAGCTTAACTGTTGTCGATGCTGACTGCCGTTTTATTAGAGATTGTCTAGTCTATTTACTCACTTTATTAAAATAAACTTAAAATTAAGTGCTTTTGAATCATCAATATTTTCCTACGCCCATTCAAGACTCAGCTGACAAGTAGAATAAATTAAGTTAACTTTACTTATTTACTAATAAATTAATAATTAAGTTTTAAACTTAACTTCTTCGACTTCGTCTGCGTCGAAAATATCTTTTTACCCCGCGGTATCAGTACTTTTTTCTGGATGAAAGGTGACCCTTTGTCCTTTTCTGTACCCCAACGTGTATGCAAACCATCAGATCGGTTGGGTAGTTAAAACGTGAAAGCATAACAAACAAACATACTTACTATCGCATTTAATTTTATAATACAGGTTCCGGATAATTTCTAATTAAATTAGATGACAGATAATTTCATAAATACTCTGTTCTGTTTTAAACTAACACCTAAAAGTTATCCATAACATCTGAAGCGGGACCTTAGCATACTTTACTCACCACAGAGTTGTAAGTCTTCATTGTCGTCTCAATTCCAGTGTTAATCCAACCAGGGAATATTGCAAGCTCTTAAAACTTTTCAGTCTTCTAAATGTCTATCAATGCGTCTCTTTTATTTACTATACAGCGAGAAAAAGAGGCATTGATCGCCATTCAGAAAACTGTCATGTTTTAAGAGCTTGTAAAACTTGTCAGATTCTGGTTTCTTGCCTCTTTTAGCACACCGTTTAACTTATGTTTAAGAAACCACTAATTTGCACAGAGTTACAATGTACCGGGGGACAAGAATACACAGTGTGCGCGGATAGTTGCCTCCGGATGTGTACGGACGTAGCTCTGTCCGGCACCGGACAATGCAAGCCTTGCTGCGTGGAAGGCTGCGCCTGCCCGCCGGGAGAGGTTACTCATTATTTAATTATTACAATTACTTAATATTTTGTTAAGGCCTAAATAATAATAAAAAATCAACCACAGCAATTTTGCTTTTGTAGAACTCTGGGAGTTGTGCTTGCTTGCCATATCGTGTCTTGGGCAGTTTTATAAAAAATCTTTATACTAATAAAAAATATTTTTTTATCCTGCTCGAAGGACCAACACTTACACAAAGAATAAGATCAAATGACTACAGTTAATATATCATATTTGTAGGTTCTTGATGACAATAATGCGTGCGTTCCACAAGGACTGTGCCCTTGCAAACACAAGGGTATGCAGTTTGACGCTGGATATAAAGAGGTCAGGCCTGGCAGACGCGAACGAGAACTCTGGTACGTATTGTATATCTGTTAAGCATTGCAAAATTCATAATTAATTAAGTGATGCTGCTAAAGAATGCTGTAACTTTTGACTGTAATTTGAGACAAAAACACAAAGTAGAAATAAGAGGTGAATTTTATTTTGAAATTGATGAGTTCATTTACTTATATTATACAACGTATTACAAAAATACCCCTAATGCCGAATATGGTAGATAGTGACCATCAAACTGAACAACTTTTACTAAGGGACCAACTTTGAAATCGCGAAAAAATATCAGCTGTTTCATACGAAATTTAATTACGAAAATATCAATGGTATCTACCATATTCGGAATTAGGGGTTATTTTGTAACACGTTGTATTATATAGCTTTTTTCCTTTATTTACCATTTTAAAAGAACATAATAAAAACAATGTTTATAATACTAAAATAATATACTAGAAAAAATACGACTCGCACCAGATCATGTTCTCGTATTTTTTCTAGTATATCTATATATATAAAAGGGAAAATCACTCACTCACTCACTGATCACGAAATCTCAGAAACTACAAGTGCTAGGAGTCTTAAATTTTGCATGGGGGCTGCTTTTAGGGCGTAGGTGCTCACTAAGACGGGATTTTGCGAAATTCAATCCCTAAAGGGGTGAAACAGGGTGGCAAAGTTTGTATGGGAGAACGCGATTCCTTGGCCCGATTGACTTGAAATTTGGCATAGACATTCTTTCACAAAATTAATTGACCACGTGTTTCGTATTTTTTAAATATTTATCCCCTAACAGGGTTAAAAAGTGATAGAAAGCTACTTTTGGGGTGATTGACTTCGACGTCGGAATTGAAACTTCTTTGTGGATTTGATTGATTAATTAAGAAAAATAAATATCATTTGTCATCTCAACGTAGTATTACATTCTCTTTGGTCATTTCCCCTGAGATTTGATTGAATAGTACCTATGGCATTATGTTGTCCGTGTTGACATTTTTTCCTTATTGCGTTGTAAAAAGGTGCAAAATTATTCCATCTGATTATCAGATTAATTTTAAAAGATTACAATATTCAGTCAAATCGCCTATGCTATGACAATTAATAAAGCACAGGGACAAAGTTTAAGAGCGGCTGGTGTAGATCTGCGCAGTGATTGTTTCTCCCATGGTCAGCTCTAATGTCGCCTGCTCGAGAGTCAGCTCGCCGAATAGCCTTTTTATTTTGCAACCGGATAACATGACAAGAAATGTGGTAGGTATACAACATGTTACAAAAATACCCCTAATGCCGAAGTGTTGGATGATCGAGATTAATAATCCTGAAAATGCACAACATATTTTTATTTAGAACTAGCTGCACCCGGCATACGTATTGCAATGCTCTGTTATTTTAGCCAGGGACCTTCTCGGTCGTAAGCAGAACAACTCACTAAAGTTTCATCATAATCGGGTCAATGGTTTAGGAGTCCCGTCGTCTGTACACTTAGATCTTTTAAGCTATAGCGGCCCGCCCCGGCTTTGCACGGGTACAATGTAGTTACTAATGTGGTGAGTTTGAAGTTATTAGACTATACTACAGGATATCTATGTATAGTGGTGGCCACATAATTAAGGACACAAGTCGATTTTCGTACAAACGAGGTAATTTTGAAGTCTTGGTTTTCCGCTAGGGATTGAACTAGCTGTGATCTGATGATGGCCATCCAGGGAGTGTGTGAATGGAGAAGATTCAGATTGCAATACACACCCAACTGATCTGGTCAGCATTCTAAGAGATGTAAGCATCAGAATTTTCATACATTATTATGCTATATTCGCGGTCTTTTTAAACATATCCTTACATCTCTTAAAATGCTGGTCAGATCACTTGGGTGTGTATAGAAATCTGGATCTCCTCCATTCACTCCCTGGATGGCCATCACCAGATCACCGCTCGGTCAATCCCTGGCGGAGAAGCAATGCTTAAAAGTTACTTCGTTTGTATGAAAATCGACTGGCATCCTTAATAATGTGGCCACCGCTTTATATAGATATCCTGTAGTATAGTCTGATAATTAACTTCACACTCACCACATTAGTAACTACATTGTACCCGTGCGAAGCCGGGGCGGGCCGCTAGTTATTTAGTATTTTATAAAAATAGCATTGTGAATGCTAAAATCTCAAAATTAAAAAAATAATAATTATAATCACAATTTTAATCCACTAAGGTTTGTTTGATGCGATTTCATTCACTAATAAAACTTAAAGTTACGATTATTATCTAAAAGTTTCGAACTAAGATCTGTGTCTGTAGCTTTGCGCGTACGGTTATAATAAACTTGTACGGTTCTTGTAAACCTCGTCGGAGATGAGGTGTGTTATCGGTGCTCCAGAGTTATTCCCGTTTTAAAGAAACATGTTTTATTATGACGTGTATAGCACGTGCGTGGGCGCTCGCTGGGAGTGCGTGCCGGCTACAGACGCGGACATCCAGAACTATCCGCCGGCTGAAGATATTCGCTCCAACTGCAGCGCTGCCAATCATATGGAATTCACTAGCTGCCAGCTGAAAGAACCGCTCACCTGCAGGGTATGTTAGAACTTCCATAATCCAAGCAACTTTAGGTTTTCTAAATTTTATTCATGTCACACACCATGTCAGGTTAGTGCGTTTACATGTTTACATTCTTATTGTTAGAGATAATCTGTATAAGCTCGTCCGACACCTTTTTTAGGGTTCCGTACCCCAAAGGGAAAAAACGGAACCCTTATTGGATCACTTTGTTGTCCGTCTGTCTGTCTGTCTGTCTGTCTGTCTGTCTGTCTGTCCGTCTGTCAAGACCCTTTATCTCAGGAACGCGTGGAGGTATCGAGATGAAATTCAAACCATATACTCAAATCTAGGGGCACTTGCAGCTGTGAAAAAATCAAACTTCTTAGTTAACGTAAAAAAAAGATAAGGCCATTAATGCCTCGAAAAACGCATATTTCGACACCCTCAAGGGAATCAAAATTCATAGGGTACTTCCCGTTGACCTAGAACTTTGAAATTTGGCAAATAATATCGTCATATACTACAAGTACAGGGAAAAGTCTGAAAACTATACATTTGTAGTTAAATCATTAACTGTCTGTCTGTCTGTCCATCTGTCTATCAAGACCCTTATCTCAGGAACGGGTAAAGGTATGGAGTTGAAATTAAAACCATATACTCAAATCTACGAGCACTTACAGCTGTGAAAAAATCAAACTTCTAAGTTAACGTAAAAAAAGATACGGCCATTAATGCCTCAAAAAACGCATACGGCAACGCATTTCGATACCCTCAAGGGAATCAAAATTCATAGGGTACTTCCCGTTGACTTAGAACTATGAAATTTGGCAAGTAATATCATCTTATACTACAAGTACAGGGAAAAATCTGAAAACTATACATTTATAATTATATCATAAAAAAAATTGCATTAAAGTACGTACGTACTCAATCATCGAGGTTAAACGACGGTATGCGCGGTTATAATTTAACTTCTAATTGACCTATAAACTTGAAATTTGGTGATAATGTAATTATTACGTGTATTTTACTAACAAATACCAATACATTGATAATTCCATTATTATTTTTTTAAATTCCCTCATTTTCCTTTTACAAACCAGCTTAATTTTGCGGTCCAACGAGTAGCACAGATAAACCCCGCCCCTTAGCCCTATTTTTATAATTTTGTAATGTAATTAAACACAATTCTAAATAGGTACCTACATAGGTACCTAAACAGGTATTATGCAAACATAAAAATAATAAATAAAACAAATATAGATGTCACATTCAAAGGCGTGCTCGCGATGTTTCCCAATATACCGATACGACACCACGCAGCGCCATCTAGAGTTAATCTAAATAACAGATAACTCGTAAAAAAGCACAACCAACCCTTGCTTACTTAAATTATTTTTAAATTAGGTCGACACAAATGCTAGATGGCGTACCTACTAAAAAATATTGTGTCACTGATAGGAACCTAATACATAATAAATAAAACATTTCACAAAATAGCGACCATGAGCTTTTGCTAGATAATTTAAATTTTAAACTATTCCAATCATTCTAATCCTATCTTACATTAAACTGAGGAAACTTCAAGAGCATGCCTGCTAGGTTCTTTGCTTTAAGCCTGCTAGGTATATTTCTCATAGAATCTATAGAATAAGTACAGAAGTATGTAAGTACCTACTTATGTGACGCGGTAGCACTTTTGTTGATGCAATTTTATTGTAGGTACTATTATGTATTCTGTGTTGATGCTAGAAGAGAGCGGATTTAGTAATATTGTTTTGATAAGTATATGTGAAAAGTTTTTGTAGGTATAATTATTATACATTAAAGTCTGCGTATCATGATACGCAGACTTTAATGTATAATAATTATCTTTAATGGAGGTCATGACCTACATTCATAACTCATGAAGAAAAGTCTACTATATACCTATATACTTATATCTATAGTAGGTATGAACGTGTGACAGAATTGAAACCAGAATTATGGTAGATAGGGACCATCAAACTGAACAACTCTTTCAATGGGACCAATTCTGCTTTTAATAATTAAATTAAGGAAAAATAAAATAATTACACAACCCACCGCACCTGTATAAAATACAAGTATACAGGTGCGGTGGGTTGGTGGTTGCCATAGAGTACAGTTTAACCATGGAAAATAATAAAATTGAACAGTAAAACAAATTACTTTCCATGGTTAAAATGTATACTGTGGTGGTCGATGACTTAGCGATCGGTCTGCTGAATGCACCGATCCGTCCGTTTTGGGTAGGTACTGAATTTTGGGTGAAGCTGAACTATTTATAATGTAGGTTTCGGAACCCTCGGTGGGCGAGCCCGACTCGCACTTGTCCGGTTTTTTTCAATTACTCCGCTCTCTTCATCACACAGAAACAATTATTTACTCGTAGCGAGCGAACCACTCGACATCAGTTGTCGCCAAGCGGTATTTTTGTCTTAGCAGTAGTAGCTTCTAAGCGTCCTCTTACTTCTTTTCTTCGCTAGCTGTCTCAGTAAAGCTTTGCACTTGTCATTAGAACATGCACCTACCACCCACTACAACGTCGACCGAGTGCCGTCCGGGCTGCCAATGCAAGAAAGGCTACGTACTAGACGCGGGCAGCGGGCGCTGCGTGCAAGCATCGGCCTGCCCGTGCCACCACGGCGGCCGCAGCTACCCCGACCGGCACGCCATCACCGACGAGTGCAACCAGTGGTCAGTCACTACACTATACATACTAGACGCGGGCAGCGGGCGCTGCGTGCAAGCATCGGCCTACCCGTGCCACCACGGCGGCCGCAGCTACCCCGACCGGCACGCCATCACCGACGAGTGCAACCAGTGGTCAGTCACTACACTATACATACTAGACGCGGGCAGCGGGCGCTGCGTGCAAGCATCGGCCTACCCGTGCCACCACGGCGGCCGCAGCTACCCCGACCGGCACGCCATCACCGACGAGTGCAACCAGTGGTCAGTCACTACACTATACATACTAGACGCGGGCAGCGGGCGCTGCGTGCAAGCATCGGCCTGCCCGTGCCACCACGGCGGCCGCAGCTACCCCGACCGGCACGCCATCACCGACGAGTGCAACCAGTGGTCAGTCACTACACTATACATACTAGACGCGGGCAGCGGGCGCTGCGTGCAAGCATCGGCCTGCCCGTGCCACCACGGCGGCCGCAGCTACCCCGACCGGCACGCCATCACCGACGAGTGCAACCAGTGGTCAGTCACTACACTATACATACTAGACGCGGGCAGCGGGCGCTGCGTGCAAGCATCGGCCTGCCCGTGCCACCACGGCGGCCGCAGCTACCCCGACCGGCACGCCATCACCGACGAGTGCAACCAGTGGTCAGTCACTACACTATACATACTAGACGCGGGCAGCGGGCGCTGCGTGCAAGCATCGGCCTGCCCGTGCCACCACGGCGGCCGCAGCTACCCCGACCGGCACGCCATCACCGACGAGTGCAACCAGTGGTCAGTCACTACACTATACATACTAGACGCGGGCAGCGGGCGCTGCGTGCAAGCATCGGCCTGCCCGTGCCACCACGGCGGCCGCAGCTACCCCGACCGGCACGCCATCACCGACGAGTGCAACCAGTGGTCAGTCACTACACTATACATACTAGACGCGGGCAGCGGGCGCTGCGTGCAAGCATCGGCCTGCCCGTGCCACCACGGCGGCCGCAGCTACCCCGACCGGCACGCCATCACCGACGAGTGCAACCAGTGGTCAGTCACTACACTATACATACTAGACGCGGGCAGCGGGCGCTGCGTGCAAGCATCGGCCTGCCCGTGCCACCACGGCGGCCGCAGCTACCCCGACCGGCACGCCATCACCGACGAGTGCAACCAGTGGTCAGTCACTACACTATACATACTAGACGCGGGCAGCGGGCGCTGCGTGCAAGCATCGGCCTGCCCGTGCCACCACGGCGGCCGCAGCTACCCCGACCGGCACGCCATCACCGACGAGTGCAACCAGTGGTCAGTCACTACACTATACATACTAGACGCGGGCAGCGGGCGCTGCGTGCAAGCATCGGCCTGCCCGTGCCACCACGGCGGCCGCAGCTACCCCGACCGGCACGCCATCACCGACGAGTGCAACCAGTGGTCAGTCACTACACTATACATACTAGACGCGGGCAGCGGGCGCTGCGTGCAAGCATCGGCCTGCCCGTGCCACCACGGCGGCCGCAGCTACCCCGACCGGCACGCCATCACCGACGAGTGCAACCAGTGGTCAGTCACTACACTATA
Source organism: Catoptria pinella (assembly GCA_963556745.1). Taxonomy (NCBI): domain Eukaryota; kingdom Metazoa; phylum Arthropoda; class Insecta; order Lepidoptera; family Crambidae; genus Catoptria; species Catoptria pinella. The sequence goes on from OY750762.1 coordinate 2,121,961, forward strand.
CATACTAGACGCGGGCAGCGGGCGCTGCGTGCAAGCATCGGCCTGCCCGTGCCACCACGGCGGCCGCAGCTACCCCGACCGGCACGCCATCACCGACGAGTGCAACCAGTGGTCAGTCACTACACTATACATACTAGACGCGGGCAGCGGGCGCTGCGTGCAAGCATCGGCCTGCCCGTGCCACCACGGCGGCCGCAGCTACCCCGACCGGCACGCCATCACCGACGAGTGCAACCAGTGGTCAGTCACTACACTATACATACTAGACGCGGGCAGCGGGCGCTGCGTGCAAGCATCGGCCTGCCCGTGCCACCACGGCGGCCGCAGCTACCCCGACCGGCACGCCATCACCGACGAGTGCAACCAGTGGTCAGTCACTACACTATACATACTAGACGCGGGCAGCGGGCGCTGCGTGCAAGCATCGGCCTGCCCGTGCCACCACGGCGGCCGCAGCTACCCCGACCGGCACGCCATCACCGACGAGTGCAACCAGTGGTCAGTCACTACACTATACATACTAGACGCGGGCAGCGGGCGCTGCGTGCGAGCATCGGCCTGCCCGTGCCACCACGTCGGCCGCAGCTACCCCGACCGGCACGCCATCACCGACGAGTGCAACCAGTGGTCAGTCACTACACTATACATACACATTACACGACCAGGGCCACACAACAAGTTAATTTTCATCAAGACTTATTGTCTTTAATTTATCTTACCGCGGCTTTTACAATCTTGCATCAAGCCCTCTAGGTGGAGTTGTCTATATTATTACGATGGACATCAAAGGTTTATTAATGGTATTAGTGATGGGTAAATAAACATATCGATACTTTTACTTTTCACATAGATATTTTAAAGTACTACGAATAAATTAAAATGAAAAAAATTATGTGAGGGGCAGATCAATCAAATAACAGCTTTTGAAAAACAATGATAAAAAAACATACAATCGAATTGAGAACCTCCTCCTTTTTTTGAAGTCGGTTAAAAATAATTCCATGGCTGACTTATAAAGATTAGAAGAATCATCAAACGGCCTACTGCGACTTTGGAAGTATAAATAAACAGATAGATAGACTGAGTTGCACCATAAGGGTTCCTTTTTACCATTTTGGTACGGAACCCTAAAAATTACAACCAGTATACCTATACTATTTTGAAAATGAAGATTTTAATTTCGATTCCTAATCATATAATGCAATGCGAATGCGATTCAGTTTGAACGGCCTTCGGTGGCATGATTGCCGTAACTATACGAACTGCGCAAAGAGAAAGTATATTGCATTTACGCCAAGCACACGTGTTCCAAATTGAACATGTTGTTGTAACAACTGTTTCTTTATTCTGTCATTGCAGTACATGGGGGCGTAGCTCAGATGGTAGAGCGCTCGCTTAGCATGCGAGAGGTACCGGGATCGATACCCGGCGCCTCCAAATTTTTCTTACTTTTTTCTTGATAGTGCATTAAAGAAATTAACATTCGACATTAATGTTTTTTTTTTCTTTGTTATTACACATCGCCCACGCAGCTACAGTTACCTGTTCAAAAACAAAAGACTATAATTAAAATCAATATTGAAAACTTGCAATACGGACAATAGATAACTTAATTGTGACCGTGTAGATATTTGATCGTTTATTAAAATAGTCTTGTATTTCATCCAATAATTTTAATTAAACGATATTATTGAAATAAACTGCATAGTTAATTAAGGTTGATTTTTTTACTAACAGTAGTTGGATCTATTTATAGGTTTATTACAGATATACATATTAATTTTTAGTTAGTAGCCAATTCGAGAACGTTTATTGTGCCGGCTAAGCACGTACATACTTATCTTATAGATAGGAAATAAGATTATATTTATTGTTCTCAACTTAAATACCAAAATCAGCTTTGTTTCTTAATAGATTCTATCGTATTAGGTAACTTCAATTAGAAAACTTGGAAGGGACGATACATTTCAATTATGGTTTAAATGCCACGGTAAATATACAAATACTAAGATAAGTTTTATTCTTCCGTACAGCGTGTGCAAGAGCGGCAACTGGTCGTGCACGGAGCGTGCGTGTGCGGGCGTGTGCGGCGCGTGGGGCGACTCACATGTGGACACGTTCGATGGCGCTGCGTATGACTTTGAAGGAGTCTGCACGTATCTACTTGCTAAAGGAGTTATGGACTCTAGTGATGGTTTCGACGTCGAGATACAGGTGAGATTCTGTGGTGAGGGTTGTGATAAATGGGAATGAGTGCGGCACGATTGTCGGCACTAAAATTCGTTTTTATAAACGAGAGCTATATCTTGAGATCAGACTTGAGATGCTGTTTCTATAAGAGTCGGCATCTCAAGTCTAATCTCAAAATAGCTCTTAATGTTGAGAGCGGATTATAAACACGGGCCTAAGTATGATTTCTTAAGTCTGCAGGTATCTAGCTGGTCATGAGTTCATCTAAGCGCTAACTTTCAGATAAAATACAAATTCGCGGTGATATTAAAAAAATGTTCTAAGTTACCGAGAAAAACTATTGCAAAAAGTAGGAGCTGCGCAAACTTATGACAACGCCGTACATTTATTTAATTATTTTTATTTTTATTTTCACGCATTTTTTAAGTTGGGTTGGCTGGGTTAAAGAAAGTTGGGTGTTTTGGTACTAGGTAATACTTATTTTTAAACAAGTGTCCCTCACTAATTATACAGAATGTCCCCTGCGGTACAACCGGCGCTACTTGCTCCAAGAGCACGACGCTGAAGGTGGGCGGCGGCGGCAACCGCGAGGTTGTGGCGCTCACTAAAGACGCGCCGCTACCGGACATCTCCAAGCTAAAGAGGTAAATTAGAAAGAAATCATGAAAGAGGTAGGGATGGTGAAGTAAAGCTTAGACGTGAAAGAGCTCGGTGTTCGGAGTGAGGCCGCTGACACGAGTGGATAAAGTATTGAATGTTGTTTCAGCGATTGTCGAAGTGTCTCGCGAAAATGCACTCTTCTCGCTATATCTGTTCCGCCCACATCGATGCGAGATGTGCGTGGGACCGACACTGTGTAAACGCGAGAAAAGTGTCAACAAAATGTCGTAGTGCAATGCGATTAAATCAACTATGTACAACAGAAGTAATTTATTTATTTTTATTTATTATTTATTTACATAGATAAATTAATCGCATTGTACGCATGCTTCGCCGGCTGGTCAGCTATACAGTCGTTGTCAGATATATTGTAGCAGACAAGGTGACCAAATACTGTGAACAGTTTAAAATGTCAATAAGCTCCATGCACTATGAGTTACTAATAATATCGGAACAATCACTGCTTCATTAATATCTGAGCAGATGTATGTCAATAAATTCTATACACACAACGATTTGTTTGGTTTTTGTGTGTTGTGTTAGTTGTGTGTATTTTCCCCCTTTCTAATAAAGATTGTATAGCAGATGTATAGTTACACAATGGTTACTCTCTATACAACTATTTAAGTTTGACATTAAAAAGAAAGGGACAAAATTCTGTGTAAGTATACATCTGCTATACAATCTTTATTAGTAAGGGGTTTTATATATACATATTATATAGTAATAAATAATACACTAGAAAAAAATCGACTCGTCACCAGGATTGCCTCAGACGGGATTCGAACCCGCGACCTTTGGAAGTCCGGTCCAATGATGTTCGATTCCCGCCTGAGACAATCCTGGTAACGAGTTGATTTTTTTCTAGTAGGTATATTATTTAGTATTGTATAAAAATAGCATTGGGAATGCTAAAATCTCAAATTTAAATTGTATGTTTCTTTTGAAGAGAATATATTAACGCACAGGATAAAGCTGCGTGTAGCGGGCGCGTACGTGTTTCTTGACGTGCCGTCGCTAGGAGTCAGTTTGCAGTGGGACCGCGGCCTGAGAGTGTACGTCAAAGTGGACGCTGTCTGGAGAAACAGGGTAACCCATATTAATGTTTGAGTCTATTTGTTCATTTTAAAACAACTCGTAATGTTTTGTGTGTCAATTCTTTTGATTCCCATATTCTTAAGATAAATAATATCTATTAAAAAAATACTAGAAAAAATCGACTTACCCGTAGCACTTCAGACGGGACTCGAACCCGCACCCTTGGGATTCCAATATACTTCTTCGAGATATCATTTAAAACAAGTTAGTACTTTGCCGACCTTTTATTCACGTATATTAAAAATCATAACGAGTAGAATAGAATATTATTTATTATTAACAACACATAGCACATACACAATAAGCACAGATAATGATAATACTAATAAAAAAGAAATAAAGACAAAATAATGAAGAGATAAAATACAGTGTACATAACTGCTATAATTTTAATACATGAATCTGTATCTTTTAACGGTCCACTTCTGTCCCCCTAGCATGACCCGGTGGTGACCGAAACGCGATATGGTATAGCGATTTATCACGATTAACTGTCAGAAGACAATGGATTTTGACAGTTGAATGACGATAAAACGTTATATCACGCGATGTATATCATGTTTCGGTGGTCATGCTAGGGAACTGGTAATGTTAAGTTGAGATCGCTATTAGAATAAAAAGTATTGTAAGTTATCTCTCATTTCCTCCGTGGTCGAGTGGCTTTGCACACCGGTTTTCAAGGTGTCGCCATCTCTGAGGTCCCGGGTTCGATCCCCGGTTGGGTCAATTTAGAAAATGAACTTTTCTGTATTGGCTCAGGTCTGGGTGTTTGTGATACCACCGTAATCTCTGATTTCCATAACACAAGTGCTTTAGCTACCTACTTTGGAATCGGAACAATGTATGTGATGTTGTCAAATATATATAATATATCAAAAAAATATTTCCTCCAGGTGAAGGGTCTCTGCGGCAACTACAACGGCGACACTCGCGACGACTTCCAGACGCCGTCGGGCGGCGGCCTGCCCGAGTCCTCCCCTGTGGTGTTTGCGGACGCGTGGAAGCTCAAGCCCTCGTGCCCCAAGCCTAAACCTGTCACTGTAAGTTGGTAATAGACACTGGTGTTAAATACTTCGGTCGTGATGATTTCCAAACGCCGTCAGCTGCCGAGCTGCCCAAGTCCTCACTCGTAGTGTGAAAGACGGATGGAAGCTCAAGCCTAAGTGATCTAAGCAAAAACACACAGTGCACTCACAGATACACACATCATATCACACACACTCACGAACATGCGCACACTTGTTCCCGACCTAGCGCAGTTGCTGGTATCGGCATTTCATCAGGGTGACGGCTGAAAATCAGTGTTTAGGCAAAATTCATACACCGAGTCTGGACCCTTCCTGCTACTGCACACACAGTCACACATTATGCCTTCGTTCTGATTGTCATGTGTCTTTTGTTATGTGTACCTAATTGTCAATTTTATTTGTCCTTTTCTTTTCTTTTTAGTCATTAATCTAATGTAATATTATTTGTATGAATGTGTGTGTTTTAGCAAATAAACTTTAAATCTATCTTTTTAAACTGATCACAGTAAGTTAAGGTCAAAAGAATAGTGACGACTATTGGTATGAAATGTTACGGTTGCGACGTCTTCCGTACGCTGTGCCGTTGGGCGGCGTGCACGAATTACCTGAGTCGACTCCTCTACCGTGCCACTAGCTAAAGTCGTCCTTTTCTTATTAGGATTACTGCGAAGCGCGTCCGCATCGGCGAGAATGGGCAGTGACAGTGTGCGGTTCAATGAAACGCTACCCATTCACCCTGTGCGAGAGTGAGGTGCCGGCCGGGCCGTTCGTGCAGCGGTGCGAGCGAGACGCGTGCGCGTGTGACGCGGGCGCGGACTGCGACTGCGCGTGCGCTGCGTTGGCGGCGTACGCGCACGCATGCAGCCTGCGTGGGGTTGCGCTCGCCTGGCGCACGCAACAACTATGCCGTGAGTATTATATATAGATTTTTAATAATAATAAATAATAATAATAATTTATGCTATACGCTAGCGTTAACATTCGCACACATTTCATACGCTGACGTCAGCGTTTAAAAAATACCACAACAGTACATTTATATAGTAAGCATTGTGAGACTGACGCTGTAAGCGGCACACAGCGTACATAAGAGACCGAAGCGCGTGCTCTTGTAGCATACATGCATGCTTGTAGCCTGCGTGGTGCTCACAGCAACTATGACGTGAGTATATCTATAGATTAGAGTATAATTTATTGTGTCACCGGTGCGCGTGCGATTCGAGCGCGATTGCCTAGCGCTCGCCTGGTGGACCCAACTACTATGCCGTGAATATAGAATAGAGTTTATTGAATTTGCGCAGCAGCTGTGCTCACGCCATAATTTAAACTAGAGCGAGATATGGTGTATGTAAGAATACTGTCTTGTAATTTAAAAATATAATATTTTCATGAATGATACAGCGATGCAGTGCGACGAGGAGTGCACGAACTACGACGGCTGCGTGTCCGCGTGCCCGGCGGAGACGTGCGACAACACCGTGGACTACGTCGCCGTACAGGGCTCCTGCAAACAGGATGTCTGCGTCGAAGGTCAGATGCCTTGCAACAAGGCAACAATTGACGTGGCGATAAACATGACGCCTTCTTGTTAAATTTGCTTGCCTATTATAGTGAACTGAGGCATTTTATGTGATAATTTTGATACTAACAGATTTCATAATAATAAGTAAACATTAATTTTTGAACTATTTTTTTCAGTGACTTACTTTTAGTTTTTCAATTATTGATTCATACAATGTATTTTTTAATCACTTAAAAAAGTTCATAATACAATTTTTATCTTTATATTTTACCATTCCACAATCAGGATGCAAACCCAAGAAATCATGCCCTGAAGGTTCAGTGTACAGCAACGGTACTATGACAGAATGCGTGCCGCGTTCTAAATGCAAGCCTGTATGTATGACGCTGCCGGACGGAAGAGAGGTGCTAGAGGGAGAGGTCATAGAGGAGGACAGGTGCCACACTTGCAGGTGTAGCAAGAAACATAAAGTTTGCACTGGACAGCCGTGCAGTACAGAGGCGGTAAGTTGTAGTAAATAAAGCTTATTTTGCAGTAGCATCGTTTCTCATGCAAGCCTGTATGCATAACGCTGCCGGACGGAAGGGAAGTGTTCGGGTTCTTACAGACGAACTGCAAGTTGTGAACTTCAGCCGTCGCCATCTGTTGACGGCAGCCGTCGACGCGTCGGCCGCAGCAGTCAATACGTCGACGGCTGTCGCCGACAGGTGGCGACGTTTGCAGTTGATGCGAGACGAACTGCAAGTTGTGAACTTCAGCCGTCGCCATCTGTTGACGGCAGCCGTCGACGCGTCGGCCGCAGCAGTCAATACGTCGACGGCTGTCGCCGACAGGTGGCGACGTTTGCAGTTGATGCGAGTTGCGTCCGCCATTTTGTCAGTGTCGACAGCACATAGACCAAGAGTGCGCAAGCGTCGCACGCCCACAAAATGAGCTCCGGCGACGAAATTGACGTTGAATTGTTAATTGTGGCAGTAAAAAAAAGGCCTACTGTTTGGAATTATAAGCTACAAGACTATAGTAACAAAACAATAAAAAACCGGGCATGGGCAGCAGTATGTGAGGAAATCGTAAGTGATTTCAAGGATAAAACCGTTAATGAAAAAAACGCCATCGGTAAGTGAGTTTTTATTAAATATTTTATTAATTATTATAGTTCGTACGCGTTAAGAATGCAGTGATCTTAAGCTTTTATATTCATTAAACTTAATCTTTTAAAATAGAATTTATTGAATTTTATCACCTCTGTGAATACACCTTGTCCTGCAGTTGCACTGATGACTCACTTTATTCTTAATGTGAACGTACTATAAGCAGATTATTTCCAACTTATAATAATCGAGATACTTTTATTTGTTTTATATGCAATCCAACTGCCACGAGACACTGCCTTCACTACTGCTAAAATAATTTGAAAACTTTTCTCTTATTAACGGACCCGATAACGAATCCCCTTCGTTTGGGATTGTGGCTATATTTTCCAAACCGTTGATAGTAAGTGTATCTTCAAATGTAAAACCATCTCTGTCACGTATAAAATTATGTAATATACAACATGCTTTAACAACATCCTTACAAAATTCCAAAGATAAGTTCATGGGGGTATGAAAGATTCGCCACTTATTGGTTAAAATGCCAAATGAACATTCTATGTATCTCCTTGCACGTGTTAAGCGATAGTTAAAAATTCTCATCTTTTCTGTCAATTTCTTGCCTGGATATGGACGTAACAAATTTTCTGATAAACTAAATGCTTCGTCTCCAACTAAAACATAAGGCAAGGTACACCCGTCACTTGAAATCGATCTGGGTTTTGGGATGTTAAGTGACTTTTCTTGTAGCTTTGTGAAAAACACTGAATCTTCGAAAATAGTTGAATCCGAATGTCGTCCGTAACAACCTATGTCACAATATATAAATTTATAATCACTGTCACAAATAGCTAAAAGGATAATCGAAAAATAATTCTTGTAATTGTAATGAGATGATCCACTTTTTCCTGGCTTGAATATTCTTATATGTTTGCCATCAACTGCGCCTATGCAGTTAGGAAATTGAGCGTGTCTTTCAAATCTATCAGCAATCCTTTTCCAAGTTTCTTCAGTTATATTTTGTGGTAAAATATCGCCTCTCATATTTATCCATACTTGTTGGCAGACATCTTTTATTATGTTACTTATTGTGGAAATTCCGCATCTATACGCATACTGTAGATCTTCAAATGAACAACCAGTTGCTAAGAACCTGAAAAATTAAAGACATACTTTATTAACTTCATTCTTTTTACCGTGGTATTTGAAATCAGTCTATTAAAATCAAATTGCGACATTGAAGACGACTTTTGATTACATACTACTTGGCTACATTGTATTATTTTAATTTTTATTATTTTTCCTAATAAAGATTATTATCACTCACTATTTTAAAATTATATTCCCACTTTTCAGCCATACAGGTACAGTCTAAATGGAAAGTATTGAGAGACGGCTTCATGAGGTATTGCAGAATCTTGAAGAGAAAAAGTGGTTCTAGCATGTCTACGCCAAAACAATATACCTTCTATGATCAGCTACTATTTTTAAAAGATGTTACCGAAGATAAGGGTGAGAGTACTTCAAACTTTGATGCTACCTCTCAGACAAATTCACCACCAACAGTTCAATCAACTGAAGCAGAGCCAAAAAGACAACGGAAACGCCAAATTTATGATGATGATGTCTTGATTACAAACTTAACTAAGAAATTAAATGATAGACTGGATAAAGTTGAGAGAGACCCTTCGTCTCCTCCAGATGAGGATAAGTTATTTCTGTTGTCCCTAGTAAGTGACTTCAAAAAAATAACAGCAGATTGGAAATTAGACGCTAAATTAGAAGTTATACAAGTAATAAAACATTACAAGTCTCTTTCAATGCCTTCAACGAGTCAGTATTCATATAACTACGCGGGTTACTCTACCATAACACATCCTGCTAGACCGCAGAATCAAGTCACAACTAATGAAAGCTTGTCGTCTCAGAATTCCGTGCAATACACAATGCCTTCAACGAGTCCTTCCTCCTATAACTATTCGGGGTACTCTACTACAACACATCCTGCAAGACCGGAAAGTCAGCTCACACAGAATGAAAGCTCTGAGGATTCTGTTCCAAATACAATAATTACTGATATCTTCTCAGAATAATTTTCTTTTCGTCTCAATTACGCATTGTTATATTAGCTTTTTTTTAAATTTTATGTTGTAATAATTATAGTGAAAATTTAAAGAATGTTATCGATCGTAAAGGAGGATGGGCAAGTTAGTCTACCAATTTAATACTAATGACCAATATGTCGTTGAAAAAGTCATTTCATATAATTTATTTTTTTGACAACAAATATGCCATATGTGAACGTTGTCTTACAAAGAAATAAAATATCTATACAAAATGACCTTTTTATCGGTACACCAAGTTTCCTATATTTTGTCTATTCTCCTATAAAATAATACTGAATTATTTTTATGTTTTTTTTTATGAAAGTTTACTTAGAAAAGTAACGTTTTGTAAAAGGCAGACAAAGCATAAATGTAAGAGGTATACGGTTTTGTTCGATTTTGTTATAACTCGCCCAAAGATGGAAAATATCCTCTAGCCCTTTTTTATGCTTCTTCTGTCGTGGTTTTGCTACAAGTTGATTTTGAGAAAAAAATATTTTAAATCCTGACCAGAAAAATAAAAAACCTCTCGTGACGGCCCCAATTGCATTGCTATGGAGAATTCATTTCTGACAAGTTATTATAATTTTCCCCAATATAATGGCGAGGTTTTTTATTTTTTTGGGACAGTTACACTTGATTTATTATTGTTGCTAAGTAAATTTCCCTTTATAACTTAAATTAAAAAATGTTGCATAAGTTATATTGATTTGATCTCATTAAAAAAATAATCTTCAGTGTCTACAATTTTTTTAAATAAAACCCGCTTACCTTAATGTCATGGCGAGTCTTTGCTCAGCTGGTATACTTTTCCGCATCACGGTGTCTTGGCGAGATATCGAGGCTTTCAAAATAGTTGTTAACTCATCAAAAGAAGCGATTGACATTCGAAAGTAATTAAAAAATTTGTTTTCATTCCTTCGCAAACGTGGATAAAGAGTATAAAAATCTCCCTCTTGTTCTCTATACATTAATATTTCTTCAACCCACACTGAACGTATCTTTCTTTTTCGTTGTTGTCGGCGACGGCGGAGCAAAAGCAATAACAGTGTTTCTTCATCGGACGCCATTTTGCAACTGGCTCCTATACAAGCTGACCACGACTGCCAGTACGCGGCACTCCAACTGCAAGCGATGTCGCATGTCGACGGCAGCCGTTGCCGCCTCTCGGCGGCAGCCGTCGACGTATTGACTGCTGCCGTCGACAGATGGCGACGGCTGAAGTTCACAACTTGCAGTTCGTCTGTAAGAACCCTTCGAGGGAAAGGTCATAGAGGAGGACAGCTACACTTGCAGTTGTTCCGAGGATCATAAAGTGTACAAGACAATACTTAGGAAGTTAATTTAAGTGCTTGAAGTTAATTTATTAATGGCGACAACAAACAAAAGTTTATCGTACATATTGAACGCACCATATTATGTAAAGTTTTTTCCCGAAAAGTATTTAAGGGTTTGTCTGAAAATGCATTTTACTCTCGTTAAAGTGTGCGCGCTTAGCAAGTTTCATTACATTTACTTAAGGTTCTCTATGTGATCAGGCCCATCTTTCCCACTGGGCACGTGCCCTGGGCCCTGCGATCGATAGGGGCCCCCTAGTTCCTGCCATATCGCTAAACGATAACGGATATTACCAAAAAACATATAAAACATATTTAGGTATTTCGAAAACTTAAACAATAATTACTGAATACAAATACAAATAGTATTACTAGCTTTTGCATGCGCATAGCTATCCTACTCTGGTCCAAATAATCAGGCTTTCTGATTTCGGCATATTTAGATAAATTTTATTTAAGTCAAGATCATAGAGGCCCCCAAATGTGCCCAGGGTCTCAAATAGGTTAAAGACGGCCTTGTATGTGATAGGCGTATTGTTTATTCCTCAGGTGCCTGCAGAAGCCACAAGCCCGAAGCCCAAGGACGAACAACTCAAGTGTGTTTCCGGTTGGACCCCCTGGATTAGCGTCCACACGCCCACCACGGGGTCCCAGGGCGCCTCCCTGGAGGTAGAGCCCCTGCCCGAGTACAAGGATCTGGTAAACAAATATTTACATTATACATCAATAGCAATAATTTGTTCCCAGTAAGAGAGGCCTACCTAAGATTAGACAAATAACCTCCACTAGCGCCACCAATCAAGAGAAAATCATCGAAGTGGCCACTTTGGCGGTAATCTTGATTGTAACTACACAAACACATATAAACGAAGAAAAAACGCATACAAAAATATATATAAAAAATTAACGCATACCATATAAGGCAGTCGATTTCTCATAGATTTTTAAAATATCACTTGCGTTAACCAGGAATCGGACCCACCAAATGTTAAAAAATAAAATTTATTGTTTTACGATACCGATCGAAAGGGTTACTCATTAGAGTTATTTTTTTCGTGAATAATATAGCATCTTAAACAAAAAAAGACCATGAAATATAACATTTAATAATTATTACGTATTGTACACATGGCGGCACCTCAGATTATACATGTTGACCTTGATACCGCCTTTATGCCCTACGTAATAAAAGCTGTTTTCGCAGTTTAACTGTATAACCTGACGTGGTGTCGTGTGTACGTTATTGTATGCGTATTTTAAAAAAAAATGAATTCAGTTCAATTATTTTTGGAAAAAATTAATTCTTCTTTCAGTAAAATGTCTTATTTTCATTATTTAAGGTACTCCCTCCGTATATTAAAGTTTTGGGACACCCTGTATATGCGGTTCAACACACACTTTTAGAAATAAAAAAATGCGTGGACTCGATTAGCGATTGCCGTCTGCGCCGGTTACAATTCTCTCTTATTACAGCCCATAGGCTCTCCGATGTGCAGCAAGACCTCGATGACGAACATCGAATGCCGTACCAAGAAGAACCATGAGAGCCCCAAACAAACGGGCCTGGATGTGGAATGTAGTCTGGAACGGGGGCTGGTGTGCCGCGAGCGAACGGGACTCTGTCCCGACTTCGAGATACGGGTGCAGTGCGAGTGTGGTATGTACTTGTACTTAGTGCTAAAAAGCTAAGTTGCTAATCCTTATAATTAAGCATCTGTTTTGAATACTAATGCACGCATCAAAAAGTATATGACTAGTACAAATGATTCTGTAACATCTTTTACTCGAATACATATTTCTTGATGTTGGTCCGTACGAGACGAGTCCGTTACGTACCGACCAAATTCACGGTTGCCGTATGGATAACAGTCGACAACTATGTACAATAAAATTTTGCTGGGTACTAAATAGAACATTTTATAGTAGATCACGTTGAAATAATCCATTATCAAAAAAAATTTGGTCGGTACCCAACGTATCACACGTTGCTATTTTATAATTAACTCTGTATTTTGATTGGTACTCTCTTTTATTTACAAGACTGGAGAATTTTGTTACTTTTGCTCTTGAGTCTGGCAAACAACAGGGTTAAGCGGGACACGCTCAGGGGGACCTACGGACACTGTTTTCGTCCAGCTGATCGTGAGAGTAGGCGAATGAGAGGGGGGTGCATACTAGAATTGGCAAATAGTCTGCTGCTGCTGACAACCTATCCAACATACGACATTTTGCATACACTTTGTCAAGAGTACGGAAAAGGACATAGGGTACCTTTCATCTAGAAAAAATAGGTTCTGTTCCCGGGGGATAGAAGCAGACGCAGATAAAGTCGCGGGCGGCCGCTAGTAACCTCATAATGATGTTGGATACTGAGGAACTAATTTCGCCACAAGCGACTGTTCTAAAATCGTTTGATTAGTTGTTTTAAATGTCAAATGCCATTTCTGACCTATTTAACCAATCAAAAAAAACAAGCCGCTGGCGCTATCTCCGATTAGCTTTGCGTGTGGATCTCCATTAAACACATTCAATAATGACAACACGTTCTACAGAGCCGTTCCAATGCCTAAACGCCACGCGGCCGAGCGTGGAGCACCCCACAGACTGCAGCCAGTTCTACGAGTGCACGCCAGACGTGCTCAACCCTAGCAAGATCCACACGGTGCTGAAGAGCTGCGTCCCCGGCACGATGTACAACCCTGACACTATGGTGTGCGACTGGCCCGCCGCTGTCATTGCGCTGAGACCAGAGTGTGGCTCTAAGGCTATAGGTATTGGCACCTTTATGTATTTTTCATAATTATATTTTTTACTAACCTATTAAAAAAAAATATCATAGAGTAAAGAGTTGAGTACATTCCCTTCGTTTTGTTTTACATTGCTTTGCGTTGTATTTTCTCTTAATTATTAATAACCCAACTTATTTATTTATTTACAATCAAAAAACACTTATTTGTTATCATATTTTATTATTTTTTCTTATTTTATATTTATTTCGTCCATACTTGACTTTAAAAACTATATTTTTTTCATGCAATTAGTACCTAAACTCTTTCCTAGAGTGAACACAGAAGATTGTTATCTTCTGTGTTCTTTTGTCTAGCTTGGACTATTTCGAATCATGAACCTTCTTTTTCAACAATCCTTGTTTAAAACTCCTTAGTATACATATCCTTGTATTTTATTTTTTATATTTTTTAATCCGTGTATGACAACATAAAGCTTCTATCTATCCTTTTCTCACATATAAATTTTACAAGTCTCATCCTTGTCTTTCTTTATTATTTCAAAACGAAAATTTAAAAAAATAAAAAAGCACTTTGCCTCGCTCTCGCAGCAAAAACCAATTTTTAGTTTTTAGTTTTTACGCTCTAAAAGCGCCCTTTTCGTGCTGGAGAGTTGTTTCAACTTAACAACACATTTGCATAGAAACCTCATCAACCACGACCACGGAACCGGCCACGACCATAGAGGAAGCGATCACGAGCGGCTGTCCGCCGGGGCAGGTGTTTAAAGACTGCGCGTATCCCTGCGATCAGCTTTGTAACTACTTCAAGACGACGATACTGCTGGAGAACAAGTGTGCGCTTGGACAGGTTAGTGTAGAGTAATAAATAATAAATAAATCATTTATTTCCTCATCACACAATAGGTAACTTAACTCTAGAACATTATTTGAGAGAAATACTATATATGGCCTGAAGTGTAAGAAGCTGGTGCCCGCAATAGGTTTAAAAGAAAACCGAAAGAGTTGTTCATGTTTAAACAAAGCTACAACGGAAGCAGCCATTACCATCACGAAAGGAGCTACCACAAGCGACTGTGGTTACAGTAATCTGAAAACATGACATCATGAGTACCTAATATTTTGACAAGCGTGAACCCATTTTTAGACTAGGTCTAGATTTATGGCTACGTTTATTGACGGATATAATTCTGCCAATTATGAATGGACGATTCTTGCAACCCAGAAACCGGTTATTTAAAGTGTTGCTAGAGTTTTGTTTATTCGTGATTCCCAGTTGAAGCAGCTTCAATTTAAGCGAATCGTTTTCCGCAGTACGGCGAACAATGTTAACTTCTCTAAGTATAGAGCATATAGCAAGTGTTTGTTTTTAGAAATGCATCGGAGGATGTGTGGACAAGTCGATTGCGGACAAAGATTGCGGCAAAGGGCTCAGATGGCGCGACGAGAAGACTTGTGTACCGATCAAGGACTGCACCTGCTTCTCTGAGGGCAAGATGGTCAAGGTGAGAACTTTTTGAAGTTGAACCACTTTCGTCTTTATTGCTTTTTAGGTTTCCGTACCTCAAGAGGAAAAAACGGAACCCTTATAGGATCATATTACCAAATAATATGCAAGAAAAAATACGACTCGCACCAGATCATGTTCTCGGACGGGAATCGAACCCGCGACCTTTGGATATCCGGTCCAATGCTCTAACCGCTGAGCTACCGAGTCACTGGATCCTTTCACCTTATAGGATCACTTTGTTGTCCGTCTGTCTGTCCGTCTGTCAAGACCCTTTATTTTGTATTGATTTGGGTCATATTTTTTCGAACTTTTCGAGTCGTAGTTAAGTAATTGCAAGACTTGTTGTTGAACTTGATAGCACTTATGCAGAATTTTCTCTCGACATTGTGTTAAGTTACACGTATGTTTGACTTGACGAAACCTTTATTACGAAATAAGTATTAATTGTTGACAACTGAAATTGTTTTGTTTATGGCCTTTAGCCTGGTGGTGTTGTTGTAAATGGCTGCGTCAAATGCCAGTGCCTGTCAAACGAGATGCATTGCGATACGTCGGACTGTTCGACGCCAGTGGTGCCCCCTAGCCACGCCCCCATACAGGACACGACGCACGGGCGCCCCACCCCCACCACGACCGCCCCCACCACTACTACGGAGGCGACTACTGCCTTCCCCACCACGGCGTCGCCTATCATCATACAGAACACTGCCTCGCCTCCGCCCGAGTGTTCGCCTGACGGGTTAGTACATACCTAGTGACAGAAAAACTTGACTCATTCGTAAAAGTTGTTTTTTCACCTCTCCAGCACGGAAAGAGTGCTTTTGGTACCCAACATCTCGCGCACGAGTGAGGTAAAGTATTTCGAAACTCACGCTCGCAATAATAAGCGATTTTGCTGCGAGTTTTCTGGCTGGTAGAGTTGAAAAGTTGTATGCTTAACACGAGAACAAATGTGTTTAATAAACACTGTTTATGTCTCGTGCTTTTAAATCACTCGCTGTGCTCAGTAGTTTATTAGAATCACTCGCTACGCTCATGATTCAATTCTAGACTACTTCACTAGTTCGTGATTTAAAGTAAGCAATCGCAGCAAAAAATTACTTTGCTCACTTGTTGAACAGATAACTATTTTTTTTCATAAATATTCTTTTTTTTAATTAACTTCAGATATAAATACTTATTGTGGGGTGAGGACACTGAACCGAAGCCGATATTTACGGCGAGCTCTGTGGCCGGGCCCCAGTACGAGCCGGAGTACGCCGTGCTTGATGGACAACCTAACGCCATTTCAGGTAATTTATCATTAGTACTTCTGATGTGATATATAATAAATAATAAATAAATAAATATTTGACAACATCACATAAATTGCTCCGATTCCAAAGTAAGTACCTAAACCACTTGTGTTATGAAAATCAGAGATAATGGTGGTATCACAAACACCCAAACCTGAGCCAATATAGAAAAGTTCGTTTTCAAATTGACCCAACCGGGGATCGAACCCGGGACCTTAGAGATGGCGACACCTTGAAAACCGGTGTACAAAGCCACTTGACCACGGAGGTCGACATATTTATTGAGGAAAATTGACGCAGATTAATATCACCATAACCTAGTTAGTAGTTGGCGATCACTAAATCACACTGAGGTTATTAGAAAGGGTAATCCTGCTGGAGGCAGAGAGCGAGTGACCAATCAGCGTTCGTTCGGGAACTACACGACAGGGTTCGCTCGACTTGTAATCACTTTTAGTTGTTTTATTTGTAATTTGTAAAACGATATTATTTCAGCCGGCAGCTGGAGCCCTCTGTCGAGCGACAAGAACCAATACATCCAGATAGAGTTGCCGTACAGCCGAAGCATCCACGGCGTGGTCGTGCAGGGGGACCCAACCCTGGACCGCTACGTGACCAGCTACCGGCTGCTGTACGGCGACCGGCCCGCGGCCTACAGCTACGTGGGCGGCGCTACTCCCACGGTCACTATACACGACACATTCACTACAGCTAGCTAGTAGACCGCTACGTCACTATTTAAACACGAAAAATCCAAAAAATTAAGTCCTACTAACTAACAATGCTATGAAGTGAAACTTAAAATGTTTTCAAATGCCAATTTTTTTTAGTGCTCCTACAGTACCGTCGCGTCGGCATTTACCACTTGAGCCTTGGTGTAGTTATTTGTACCACACACTTATATGCCGCCGGCATGATGCCACAAATGTCAGCCAGACCATGTCGCTAGTCTGTGCCGCTGTTATAATGTGTAGGAGCCATTACAATATAATTTAAATAGTGTATTACTCGTTCATTAATTCTTGTCTTGTGTACTCAGGTGTTTCGCGGCCCGGTGGACCATACGACACCCATGAAGCAGATGATATCGCCGCCCATCGAGGCCAAGTACATCCGCCTGCAGCCGCTCACGTGGCACGGACAGGTCGCGACGAGGCTCGAGCTCATCGGATGCGACGAGGCACTCACTACCGCGCCCGAGGAGATACTCACCACTGTGAGTATGACATGTGTAGAAACATTATGTATTCTATGGATCATTAGTAGATTATAGCTGCCCATGGAGGCAAAGTACATCCGCCTGCAGCCGCTCACGTGGCACGTACAGGTCGCGACAAGGCTCGAGCTCATCGGATGCGACGAGGCACTCACTACCACGCCCGAGGAGATACTCACCACTGTGAATGTCATACTCACAACACAGCCTAGAACATTAGGTATACCATGGTTTTATTAACCATACTTCATCCATAAATATCGCCGCCTATCGAGACGACCGACACCAGCTCACGTGGCACAGACACTGGACAGTGCCCTAAGCACGAAAAACTTCATAGTGCGTATCGAATTCGTATCGGGTACGATGGCAAATTGTATTGATAGGTATTTACAGCTTGATTTCATACAGCGTCACCTATGTCCATATATCCATAGAAAAATGTTAGATGTTAGAAACATCCCTTAATCTCTCATTCCCTCACTGTAAAGACCTGAATAAACAGAAATAAAAGGAACCACCATGTAAGTAGCATATTATTAGAAAAATCCAACCTGTTAACACATTTACTGCCATTTAACCCGACCAGATAGAGAAGAAAACCTTTTTGTCAGTCACTCAGCACTGAACCTAACCTAAGTTCCTTAAAATTCAGGAAGAGCCGATGCAATGTACCGAGCCCCTAGGCCTAGCGGCCGACCTTCCCATAGAGAACATAGAAGTGAGCTCCAACAACGACGCCCGCAAGTACTTCAAGCTGGATGGCCCTCGCGGGTGGATTCCTACATACAGCACGCCTGGCGAGTGGATTATGGTAATATATTTATTTCTTATTTTTTTGCTTTTTAAATAATACTGTTGCTAGGCACAGAATTTTTATAAAGGTCAAATAAGTCTTATAACTAATTCGTAAACACTGTTTTAGCATAAGTACTAGGATCTGAATAAGTGTTATTAAATTTATTATTATTATTTAAATGATTGATAGATAGTTCTATAGAAAATCAGTTCCATTTTCAAATTTAACCTGAAGATAATAGGTATTATCTGGATGATTATTTTATAATTAATATTTTACTTTCAACTTGTATTAATTCAAAACTTAGGTCTTACGAAGTGCGTTAATAAGTTTTTAGGTCACCAAATTACATTTAAATCTAAAACCTACTCATGGATCTGAAAAATTACTTTTAACTATGTTTATTCACTTACGAATTAATTTCTTGTCTCAAAATTGATAATACACGTGAAATTATACAATAAGTAAATTAAGAACTATTAATTATTTCCGAAGTTCGACTTCACTGGCCCTCGGAACCTCACCGGCATCAAAACGAAGGGCGGCCCCCAAGGCTGGGTGTCCTCCTACAAGCTGATGTACACATCCGACCTAACCACGTTCAATCCAGTCGTGGACTCTACCGGGGAGCCTCGGGTGTTCCCGGCCAACTTCGACGACCACTCGGAAGTGCTCAACAAGTTCAAGCTGCCCATACACGCGAGATACTTTAAGGTGTTGCCCGTGAAGTGGCACGGCGCGATAGAGATGAGGGTCGAACCGATCGGCTGCTTTGAACCTTATCGTAAGTGTTTAGAAGGCTTTTATATATCTGTGTTATGTCGATGGAAATATGTATTTTTTGTGGATAAGCTTGCTTAACCAATTTATTCTGACAGTTTGTTTTAAGAATTATAAAGTCGCTTCTCGGTGCAGCGGTAGTGATCGCTTGAAGCTCCGGGTTCGAATCCCTGCAAACTGATTTTTTATGAGCACAGTCATTCGTTCTCTCGTCACGATTGTTTAGTCAACATAGAAAGAGCTTTGATCAGTTCGGAACTAAATAATCGGTATGAATTGGCAGGTTTTTTATTTATTTCTAAAACTGGGATATTACTTCTCCAAAGGGTCATTTTGCCATAGGATTGTTAAGATCATCGCTAACATATTTTACTGCCATGTAATCATGCAAATCTTAGTGGGCGCAATATGCAAACGATTAAAGTAAAATTGATTAATATCGTGATTTCACTTCGTAGCAGTGACAAAGACTACGCCGTCGCCGAGATTCGAGGAGACTACGATGGCGTGCAGGCCGTGCCCGGGCGTAGCTGCTACGACGTGCGCGTGCTACGGCGCTACGTACTACGACGGCGAACGCTGCGTGCCGCGCGACCAGTGCCCCTGCGTCAGGGGGTACCTTACGTAAGTACTGTAGTTCATTCGCGTTTAGTTTTGTACGTAAGTGCCTTATTGGCAACCTGATCGGTCGGAGGGCGTGGCCAGGCCGGCGGACAACGATGACTCACTACTTTCTTACGCTAAGTGTATTAACTACGACGATGTGGAGTCTTATGGTCTCCACTAGAAGGAATAGCGTGACCTCAAATAATATGCGTGTTCACATTTAACTGAATTTATTTTGGTAGATGTCAATACATGATTTATAGCGGGTACAGAGCGTCTCTGACTGGCGAAACTTTGAGCTTAGACAAGTAACAACAAAAGTGCTGATATGCAATATGATCATTGCTGTGTGCTATACATGTGTGGAGTTGTACACACCTACAATGACATTATATTGACACTCGACTACGCTGTCACCAATGGCGCAACTCCAATTTAAAAAGTAGTAAGGCTGAATCCGAATTTTGATTTCGTAGTTCGGCTTTATTATTATAAAGCTGAATCTACAAATACACAAAAAGTTTTCATAATAATTTCTTACACTTTTAACAGGTATCCAGTTGGATCATCGTTCCGTGGCGATAACTGTGACGAGTGCATGTGCAAGATCGGTGGTGTTACTGACTGCCAACCCATCAAGGAGTGCAAGTGCGCGCCGGTCAGTTTTATACGGTCCTTGGATGACTTTTTTCAAGGCTTTGATTTATCTATCACGTAATTCATTCATTTTTATTTCTCAATTAAGAAATTTGATTTTCTTGTAATTTAATTTGCAATATCTTTCCATCCTTAACCTTACTTTTGTATCTTAAATCCATTACTGATTCGTATTTATTAAGTCATCCTAAGGGTCAGTTCAGATAGAACGGAAAAATGCTCGAGCAATTTTCTGGCGTCATTGAAAATAGGATCGTATTACAATAACCTAAAGCAGAAAATTGTATGAATATCAACACAGTGGTCTAGCGCATGCTCGTCGCACTTCCTCGCGCCCGCTCGGGAGTCCTCGAGGATGCCCGAAACCGCGCGAGCAGGTTCTGACGTGCTCACGTATTGCCGCTTGCGCATTCAGTGTTGTTGCTTAGTTTTGAGTGCTTTGACGGAGATTTCCGTACTCTCTCAGAAATCTCAGTCTCCTTCGTGGCTTCGCGTTCACGCGCGCATCCTCGCGCGAGCTTGAGCCTTCTATCGATGAAGCACCGGCTCAAAACGCATTTTTTCTTTGAAGGCTCGAACCTGCGCGAGGATTTGTACGTTATATCTGAACTGACCTTAATGGGGATGAATACTGAGGAACTAATGGCGCCACAAGCGACTGTACTAAAATCGTTTGATTGGTTGTTTCAAATGTTAAATGTGATCTCTGAGGTAGTAACCAATCAAAACCATTGATAGAGGTCGAGTCGCCGCTGGTGCCATGTGATTAGCTATGCGCGTGGATCTCCATTATCTACAATCGATATCATCGGATTTCAATATAAATCTTTTTCCCAGAATCTAGTACCGAAGCTAGTAGAGAAACCATCATGCGAGTGCATATGCGAAGCTTGCCCGCCTGGTACTCGCATATGCCCCACCAGCAAGATATGCCTAGCACTAGACAAGTGGTGCGACGGCCTACAAGACTGTCCGGACGACGAGAAAGACTGTACTACTACGCCAGTACTCACGACCACGCCTCGGCCCACGAAGCCCACGGAACCGGAAGTGGTCACTACTGTGGTGCCCACTGTTGGTGCTAAGCCGACTACGCCCGCTACCACGCCTAAACGTAAGCTCATTGAAATATAAACTGTACTGTAACTGATAAGAAAGTCTGTACCACTACGCCAGTGCAGTGCGATTAAATTGTCAATTTACAGTGATCCGCTGCAACTTTACTAGAGAATGTACGGAAAAGAGAAAATGGTACAGATTTAAATACGTTTTACCGCAAACGCTTTGAAGTTAGTCACTTCAGTTGTACATTGTTAAATTAATCGCATTGTACGCACAGCAGCACGTCAGGTTATACAGTTAAACTGCGAAAACAGCTTTTATTACGTAGGGCATAAAGGCGGTCTCAAGGTCAACATGTATAGTCTGAGGTGCCGTCGTGTGTACTTACGACCACGCCACGGCCCACGATGCCGACTGATCCAGAAGTAGTCACTACTGTTAGTGTTAAGCCGATCACACCCGTTGTCATTACCGCGCCAAACATAAGGGCAATGTAGCGGCGCGATCATACCGCTACATAAGCAAAATCGATGAATGACGAAGAAATGCAGGATCAGCGGAAAGTACAATAATATTTAAACGTTACGCAGACGTGACGTCGCACTACGTCAAGCTAACATCAAGGCAAAAATGTATGAAAACCTGACTGAAGTTTTCTAAGCACTTCGCATAAATACAAATTCCAACATCGAACAGTTGGACCCCGAGCAAAGACACCTAGTTCGGCGGAAGTACTTCCCTTTTCGCTGAATATATGGCGAAGAGGTCCTGCCTCAACAGGCAATAAAATAAAAATGGGTTATTTTTAGCGTAAAGCTGTCGAGCGTTACTATAAAACCAACGCTGAAAAGCGGTATATTCTTTTGTACCAAAGAATACTAACTATTACTACATAAAGAAGCGACCCTCACCTCCCCCCGCCAATATTACGCGCCTGTCAACCAGGCAGTAAAGTGACAGTTTGCACGTAGTAACGCACACATTTGTCGCGTATGTACACACGTCTTTTGTGTATGTAGTAGTAGTGGGCTATTCCGCGCGGTGGTTGTTTTGATAGTAGAAATCTTAATCTTCGACAGTATGTAGTACGTAGCTGATATACTAACGCGATTTAAGAGAGTTATTGCTCAAAATTCTGTTGCATACATTTACTAGTCTTAACTGTACCAGTAGCTTTTTCACTTTACTTCTTATCCTATTATCCTCAGCGGCTCTTTCACTTTACTTCTTATCCAACTAAACTAATTGTTTCGCCTCAGCGGTAGTGTGCCCAGTAGTGCAGTGTCCACCCGGCTACATGGTGAAGTACATGAACGGCGCGCCCCGCACGCGCGCCTACACTTCGGACCTACCGCCGCCGCGCCCGCGGTACTCCTACCAGCGGTACTACCGCGGCGGCGCCAAGGGCGGGTACACTAAGGGAGGGTACTCTAAGGGCGGCTTCTCTAAAGGAGGCTACAGTGGTGAGTATTAGCATAATCGACACTTATACCCGTTTGCATTTAACTTAAGAATCGCCTAAGTCTTTTCCTAACTACAACTTGAACAAATAAATACGATGTCAGTAACTTAGCTGTTATGCAGCTTTCATGCGCCTATTTATCTTGGTCGAGTTGTAGTTAGAAAAAGACTTAGGCGATTCTTAAGTTTAGTGCAAACGAGTGTTACTTGCTCTTTTTAATTTCTGTTTATAGAAACTGCGTCTCTTTGTTTTTAAGTTATCGTAGAATCATTATTATTTATCATTAAAATAAACCAAACATCAAACACTCGAACATTTTTACTGATTTGTAAACAACCGACCTCTTCATCTATTTATACTACAACCAGGGGCCGTACCGGCTAACGCATCGAACTTCGGAAAGTCTGCCGTGCTTCAAATTAAAACAGATAAATCGAGCCCCAATCGGGCCAAAATGGCGAACCTCAATTCATGATGTCACACGAACATCGATATTTTCTAAATAACTTCGGCGAATAGTACAATACGAAACTCCTTACTTCGATTTATCTGTTTTAAGTTGAAGCTCGGCAGACCCGCCCAAGTTCTAAAAATTTGCCGGTAGAGCCCCTGATCTTCAATCATTTTGTGTTGTACCAGGTCCACCGCGGCCGCCCGGCCCTAGCCAATCGTTCTCACTAGACAAGCCTAAAGCTCCCCTCACACCAACCAAGCAGGAGGAATGCGTACAGTTCACGTGTGTGGCGAATCTTCCGCCGCCGCCCCGCCCCGGATCCAAACCCGTCACCGTCGAGTGTTCGACGCCTGTATGCCCGAAGGGATACTCCCTGCATCTGGACCACGTTCCCACTGGTGTCAACCAGTGTCCACAGTCAGTATTAACAGCTATTTCTACTTATTTCTGACACAAATGCACGCGGTAAATCTGTCATTATAAAATTATGTCGTAGAATATTCCTACAAATTGGATCATTACAAATGATGATTGCAAAAAAACAGATAATTAAAATCTGAGACAGATTTTTGCAATCGTCCGAGTAATGTTTAAGATTTTTACAAAAATCCAGCGTCTCAGGTAAATCGCGAATGACCATCACTTTGCGCGCACTTGATTGGCTGACGTCAAAACTATGGAATGACGGATGCTCTGATTGGCTAACGGCTGCCATCCTTTGTTATTGTTGTGATTATTTTCAGTGTTATATTTTAACCCGAGTGTCGTCGCAAAGGGAAGGGCGTGCACCAAAAGTTGGGTTCTGGCTTTATTACACACACACTTCTACAATTTCCCAATTCTGTTACTTTTGTTATTTTTAAAATGTCAATGGGATATACTGTAGTATCAGTATAAAAAAATACTTGTTTCTCTGATTGAATGTGCATGCCGTAGGTACTCGTGCGTGCCCCCGCCGGCGCGGCCAGTATACTGCAACGTGACAGGGCGGTCGGTGAGCACGTTCGACGGCGCCGAGTACAAGTACGAGCTGTGCGACCACATCCTGGCCAGGGACACTCGCCGCGACGCCTGGACTATACTCGGTACTCATTCATAATATTTTTAGCATAACTTACAGACTTTAAACTAAAAAACACTTCTTCCAAATATAAAAAAAACAAATAATTAATAAATAAACTAAATGATTTTCTTTTTCGATGTAAGTAATTGACATTTTACTTTAATTAACAGATTGTCATGACGACGCTCTCCTTCAAATGTTATTTGCTTATATTAATTTTATTGACTATGTTTTAAAACTGAACGGCAATTCTCGTCTCAACAAAAATGACAAAACGTATATACGGCTTGAAGGACCAAAATTAAAGTTATCAACTTTCACAGTCCGCAAGAAGTGCCGCCTAGAAGGCTGCCAAAACATGCTGATAGTCCACCAAGACGACCAGCTGATCAAAGTGAAGCCAAACTTAATGATAGAATATGACAACTATGAGTATTCCGTCGAGCAGACAGCCAAGATCTGCTTCCAGAGGAACAGCTTCGACGTGGCTCGCGTCGGCAACGGCCTTTCTGTGTCTTCTAGAATATACAACTTCACAATTCTCTTTACTGCCGATGGAGACATTAAAATTGGGGTAAGTGATAATCGGATAGATTAATTTGTGAAAAAGAAAAGGTGTGATTATAAAAGGCAGTGTTTTTATCATTGTTAGTAACTTTCCACCCTTGTTTCTTTGGGAGAAGGTACAGCTCCCCCTCCCTAGGCAAATCATAAATTTTTACTTCGTGAAGTTCAATATTGCTATACAAGCAGTTCCACTTTAATAGAACTAAAAATAGGTAAGAATTTCACACTGTATTCTGAGTGATTTTGCTAGTTGT
Source organism: Catoptria pinella (assembly GCA_963556745.1). Lineage (NCBI taxonomy): Eukaryota > Metazoa > Arthropoda > Insecta > Lepidoptera > Crambidae > Catoptria > Catoptria pinella. Next base: position 2,147,463 of record OY750762.1, read on the forward strand.
GCCGTGCCAGAATCTTCATATTCATATTCCGCGTTAGGTATTGAAAAGCGCTATGGGTTACGTGGACGGTCTGTGCGGCGCATTCGACGGGTCGCTACAAAACGAGCAGCGGCTGCCTAGCGGGAAACTGGCCGCTAGTGGGGAACAAATGGCCGGCGCGTGGGGGCGCCCGGGGCTTCCCCGCGACGCGTGCGCTACCCGTGTGGCCCACGAGCAAGAACAGCGCCGCGCTTGGGAGCTGTGTAATGTAATTAGGTGAGTATCAGATCCTTTACAGGCGGAGATTGAAACGCGTTTTGTAGACATTGTTCTATTAGGCCGAGTTGCATCATCTTGATTTAACCTTAACTTTAACAGACACAAAATTATCTGACTCGGTGACAGCGTCGCTGTCGTCTATGGCGTAACCTAGATAGCGATATGTAATAACACTTAGTTCCAGTTTTGGCCACCGGCTCAGATAAGTTTGTGAGATGTACTGTTGTAGTTAAATTAAGATGATGCAACCGAACCTTTGTGTTGACTATATAATGTTTTAAATTTCCATGGTTTTTGACGTTATTAGAATAAACTATATCGGATATCGGAGTCTCAAAAATAAACAGGTACATGGTGTAAATCCCGATATAGTTTATTCTAATTTGTGTTGACTGTGTCAGGTACTTGTGCAATATTTGAAGCAGTGTAACTAAAATCGCCTGTCATATCGCGCGTTAATTGCCGTTCTATGAATAGGCCATATAGGCGCCGGCACGAATCTTTAACGGTGGACCTAAAAGTAGGGATCCCTTTGCGTATTGTACATTTCGTGGTCAATAAATCGAAGTCTATGGATGCACAATTATTAAAGAACGACTACCGGGTCACATAAGTAGCAAGCAAGTAATGAAATTGCGAACTACCGCCCGCGCGCCTCAGCACGCATTACCAAACACCAATCAAGCTTAATAAATGACTTGTACGCATTTCTCAGCACTCAAGATCTATGGGACTAAATCAGGGTTTTGCACAACGTTGTAACGTCAGTGTCGTGGTTCATCGCATATTTCGCTGCTCGAATTATTTGTTTACATTTTCCACTTCACACCCAACAGCAAAGAGCCGTTATCAAGATGCGGCAAAGTGCTGAATTTGGACAAATGGCGCAACATTTGCCTAGAGAAGATCTGCCATTGCAAAGACCTCGTGGTGAACGGCACCAAGCGGACTGAGGAGGAGTGCCGGTGCCTGGTGGTGGAACAGATGGTGGCTGAGTGTCTAGCGGCTGATAAAGACGCTGATATTAGTGCTTGGAGAATGCAGCTCGACTGCCGTGAGTAGATTTTTGTAACAATTTATGTGATTCTAACATGTCTGATCTCTAAAAAATATTAACATTGGTGTCAAACAATTCACTTTGTCCCTGCAAATATTGATTATTTATTTAACAAATCTTTATTACGACAGCACCTCAGTTCATGTTGACTTTGAGACCATCTTTATGTGATACGTAATAAAAGCTGTGTTCGTAGTTCAACTGTTTAACTTGATGTGCTGTCGTGTATACAAACAAAATCTTTATCTATTTTACAAAATGCTTGTTTATCCCTTTAGCCGCGGAATGCCCACCGCCCCTAGTGCACAAGGACTGCTACCGTCACCGCTGCGAGCCAACTTGCTCGTCTTTGGGCGCTCGATCCTGCCCACCCGAAGATGGGCAGTGCTTCCCCGGTTGCTATTGCCCTGATGGGACATTGAGGGCGGGCGACCGCTGCCTGCCGCCCAGGGACTGCCTCGACTGTGAGTACATAATGTGTAAACACCCGCTTGCTGCCCGCCTGAAGATGGGCAGTGCTTCCTCGTCTGCTACTGCCCTGATGGGACATTGAGGGCGGGCGACCGCTGCCTGCCGCCCAGGGACTGCCTCGACTGTGAGTACATAATGTGTAAACACCCGCTTGCTGCCCGCCTGAAGATGGGCAGTGCTTCCTCGTCTGCTACTGCCCTGATGGGACATTGAGGGCGGGCGACCGCTGCCTGCCGCCCAGGGACTGCCTCGACTGTGAGTACATAATGTGTAAACACCCGCTTGCTGCCCGCCTGAAGATGGGCAGTGCTTCCTCGTCTGCTACTGCCCTGATGGGACATTGAGGGCGGGCGACCGCTGCCTGCCGCCTAGGGACTGCCTCGACTGTGAGTACATAATGTGTAAACACCCGCTTGCTGCCCGCCTGAAGATGGGCAGTGCTTCCTCGTCTGCTACTGCCCTGATGGGACATTGAGGGCGGGCGACCGCTGCCTGCCGCCCAGGGACTGCCTCGACTGTGAGTACATAATGTGTAAACACCCGCTTGCTGCCCGCCTGAAGATGGGCAGTGCTTCCTCGTCTGCTACTGCCCTGATGGGACATTGAGGGCGGGCGACCGCTGCCTGCCGCCTAGGGACTGCCTCGACTGTGAGTACATAATGTATAAACACCCGCTTGCTGCCCGCCTAAAGATGGGCAGTGCTTCCTCGGCTATTACTGCCTTGATGGGGACATTGAGGGCGGGCGACCGCTGCCTGCCGCCTAGGGGCTGTCTCGACTGTGAGAACATAATGTATAAACACCCGCTTGCTGCCCGCCTGAAGATGGGCAGTGCTTCCCCGGCTATTACTGCCTTGATGGGACACTGAGGGTGGATATTCTTTGTCACGAGTGTTGGTGAACAATATTGAAAATAGAAATGTCATTAAGTACATTAGTTTCAAAATCTGTGGCTGAATCGTAGTTCAATTTTTCACCATTTTACAGAAAAGATAAAACAATTTTTACCATCTGGTTTGACTGTATAATCGCACGAGAAAGAGACAACATCATAGTAAAATGTATGCGTTAGAACAGGCTGTTGTGCATCCGTTTCGCTTGTCGTATTTCATGGCGAAACTATTGCGGTTTCGCTGGCATTGTTTCGCTGCGGAGGTGTGCTACAGGCGTGATAGAAGTAGTATACCGCCAAATTAAAAATGCATGTCATTTTTGTGACATATTCTTTTAACGACTTTTATTTTGTTTGGTTAATTATTAAACTGACAGAAATCTGTTTAACTGAAGACTAAAAATCAGCCCTGTCAGGCAATTTGGGACAAATAAAAGCAATAAAGGGCCAGGATAATTGTGGTGTAGTGAGAGGTACCAACAAGTAGGTACACATAAGAATAAACATAGTAAGGTGATATCAAACACGTGTAAGCCTTATAAGGAATATAACACTGAATAACACTGTAGTAACCTTGTAATTTTCCCCTTGAACAAGTGTTGGAGATTTACCTATTTAAAAGCGATTTTTATTCGATTGTACTCTCCAGGTGTATGTAAGGGCGTAGGCACGCCAGCAGACTATACCACCTTCGAGGGAGACAATTTCCCATTCCTAGGGAACTGCACTTACCTCGCCTCACGCGACAGGAACGAATCTGGACTACACAGATACGAGGTGAGCTTGAACAATATACTTTAACTCTAACCTAACAATTTATTTAAATTCTAGCATTATATTTAAAAACGTATAATACCCTATTCAGGGTATTAGTAGCACCCAAGCAAAAACTTTCAGGGCATAGTCGACTCATGATTCTGAGTCTATCTGAAGTGGAATTTTTCGCATGAAAAATTGAGTGTTTTATTTTTATTTTTTCTATCACACAGAGTGTCTTAGTTGCATAGATCTTAAAAATATCAAAACCCGCAATGTATACGCAATGTACAACAACAGCTATTTGCTCGCGGCCGAAGGTACAACCTTTGTTTTGCTTTGTTGTAAGCGCGCGATGTTATCGAGTTGTTACGCGTACGTTGCTGCTCAACGAAAAATGAAAATCTCAACTATGCATTTGCGTCAAGTGGTTCTAAAGAGAAAGTATTTAACTCTAAGGGTAGAATCATCCTTTATTAAAGTTTACGCTAGGGTGCTACTAACGCCCTGTATACCCTATACTAATAGGATCATCGTACATTCAACTAAAAACATTGTTGTTGCTGTTCATACATAACGTTGTTGAAAAAGTTAAGTCAACACATTGCCTAACTTTTGATTGATTATACGACTTTATGATTGAAGAATCACTTATTATTTCCAAAACTGCCATTGTTCCTGAAAACGACATTCTTCAAGCACATGAGAAAATGAAAACCAACCTACGATTATAACTATGATTATTTTAAATACCATCATGTAGGTAATCCAATAATAATAATCCAGGTTTACGCAACGAACGGCCCCTGCGAAAACAACGCCAACGTATCCTGCACCAAAACTATCCACGTGGTGTACGAGAAGGTCGCCATACACATTAACAAGGACCCCACTACGCATAAGGTACAGTTTAGTATAACATAGTATACAGAGTGTGTGTGTAGTACATATACAAACACTTGACAACATATTACATTAACTTGCGTTCATTTTTGTCCCATGTTTTTCACAAGAACGATACTCTCCCCTTTGTCGTTACGAATGTTTAACTGAGATAAAATATCAGCTTTTTATTATATTTGTCAGTAATAAATACGTTGGAGCTGTACAAATGGGTATTTTATAAAATGGAAGTAAATAATCAATACCTTTATTACTCTTTGATCTTTACTCGATATATTCAAATACTAGATTCATAACCACAAAGAATCCACTCAAACACTATTTGTTTTTACCAGCTGGTCACAACCATCGGCACGGAGCCGGTGTTCAAATATCCGGTGAAGAAAAACTGGGTGACCATCAGTTTACTCAACGGACAGGACGTCTCCGTTCTTCTCACTGACGCTAGTGTTGAGGTAAAGAATAAGAAATTAAATTGCTTTTTTGTAGTATGTTGAACTTTCCGATGTTTTGAAATATTTCGGTTTAAGTGGATATAATAATTCTGCTTCATGATCAGGGCCGGATCTAACGGAGGGCAAGCGGGGCAACTGCCCGGGGCCTCCACAACAGAGAGGCCTCCACATAAATAGTATTTATAAAAAAAGAATCTTACACAACGAAAGAGTACCTACCTAATATTACGATTTGAAAACATACCTAGTAATTTTGATTTTAACATTATTTATTACTAGCGGTGTGTGTCATTTGAAACACTTTGCAAGAAAAATATTATATAACCTATTTGAAAAATAATTAGGGGCCTCCACTCCCCTGCTGTCCCGGAGCCTCCACATCTCTAAATCCGGCCCTGTTCATGATTGGTGTTAAAAAAGAAATTTAAAGCCAGGGCTTTGGTTCATTCACTCTGCTGTTTGACTCAGACATAGAAAGTCTGTTTGACTTGATAGTTAATGGCTCCTTTACTTAACTACCTACCTTCTTTCTGCAAATAAATAGTGTGCGAAGAAGTAGGAAGAATTGTGAAGCAAATCCAACGAAACTCTTTCACAGGTGACAGTGCTGCAAGCTAAGATGGAGCTAGCTGTGCGCGTAGCATCGTTCGTGTACAAGAATCAAACCGAAGGTCTGTGTGGCGTATGCGCAGGACAGCGAGACCATTTGACTACCAGCAACGGCACTGCCACTGAAGACTTCCAGGAGGTATTTGAATAGTAGAAGAGTCTGTCAGTCTTTATGTGACATTATGAATATCCATAATCAAGACGCAAAGAATTACTCAAAGTTTCACTTATATTTCTATTTGTGTTTAATGTTGGACTTTTACGTTTGATTGGGTCGAAATTATTGAGATACCTACTTACTTCATTTTTGTTTGTTTGATTGCCAAAAAAAACTAAAACTTATGGCTTGGAACCTTCTTTGTTTTCAGCTTTTCAGGGTTGAAATATTTTCCTCACGATATTCTTATGTAATGTGTGCAGTACGGCAGGAGCTGGCAAGCAACACCCACTGCTTTGTCAGGCCTGGATCTCCCCGCGGGACAGCAACTGTGCGACCAGCCGCCGCCGCCGCCCTGCACGCTGCCCGAAGACAACCCCTGCTACAAGCTGCTCAACCCTGATGTATTCGGACAGGTAAAAACTGCTTGACTGCCACAGGGTTGTGTATTGGGTTCACTTTTATTTTGTCTCAATAATTGCATGACAAAACAATTTTATTTTAACGACTCACATTAAAGAATCGTCAATCACGTTTCATTTATTTATGTTTAAGTATTTTAAGATATTTTTTTTATTTGTAAAAATAAATAATCGTTTATTTTAACTTTACATAGATTTCGAATACACTTTCAATTCTGCCCGCTTAAGCTATTAGCAAAATCAAAGGTGTAGGGTGCCCTACACTTTAGATGATAGTGTTTAGAAATGATATTTATGATATTACGATAAATGATAAGATTTGATTGATAGAAGGAAAGGTTCGAAATGATAACAACCTATTCCAACGAATGCGTAATTAGCACTAATTTATTGATTTAAATTTAAATTTTTAATATTTTTAATCTTTACACTCTTTTGTCACTTCTTTGGCTCGATTTAGTGTCAATGGTTTTGTGCATTTTTTCCGTTCTTCGTTCAGTGTCACGCGCTAGTCGACCCACAGCAGTTCGTGGAGGCGTGTGAGGACGAATACTGCGCAATGAACAACGTTGATGTTTGCGATGTCCTCGCACGATACGCGTCCGCCTGCCGCCAGCAAGCTGTGTGCCTCGACTGGCGGCCGAGAGAGCCGCTGTGTGCGTACCAATGGTGAGTGTTATTAGGCCCACAGCAGTATGTGGAGACTTGCGATGACGAATATTGGGATATTAACAACGTGGACCTGTGTGACGTGCTAGCGAGATATGCCGTCGCTTGCTGCTAACAAGCTGTGTGCGTATATTATACGATATATCGTATTGCATACGATATTCTACTGGCGCTCAAGAGAGCCGCTATGTGCGTACCAATGGTGAGTGTTATTAGGCCCATAGCAGTACGTGGAGACGTGCGAGGATGAAGACTCCGCGATAAACAAGTGGATGTGTGTGACGTGCTAGCGAGAAATGCCTCGGCCTTTCGCCAGCAAGCTTGTGCCTCGACTGGCGGCCGAGAGAACCGCTGTGTGCGTACCGCTGATAAGTGCATGGTGCTACTAGCAAACGGCCTCAGTTAGCAATTAGCGGTGGCAATCGACGGCGATGACTCAGCTGCGTTTCGGTGTACTAACGCTACACTCTGTCACTAAAACTTATTTAAATGCGTTCAATATGACCGCTTTTTAAAAGAACACATGTGACGGTCACATTATTTTTTGATAATTAAAGTCACAATTTCTCACCAGTTCGGAGCCGCTAGTATACCGGCCGTGCTTAGACTGTGAGCGCACGTGCGAGAACCACGAGGAGATCGCGCGCAACCCCGAGCTGTGTGCGCGCGCGCCTGTCGAGGGGTGCTTCTGTCCCGAGGGAAAGGTAACTAACTCTTATTAGCATAGTTTTTGTTTGGATTTTCCTAAGTTGTTTGATTAAAAATATGATGTCACTAGTTTGGATATAAATTACGATGACAATTAAATGAATTTTTATATTTTTTATTTCACTTTATGAGGTCCGATATTTATGTTTAAGTAATTAAAGAGCTTTTTTAAAATGTAAAATCGTATTTCTTAGGTCCGAGTGAACAACACGTGTATCGAACCAAACAAATGTTTCCCGTGCGACGTCGACAAGCAACACTTTGCGGGAGACGAGTGGCAGGTAAACTTAACTGGAAAACGATATTCTATCGGAATTTATTAGCAGCTTCGATATTCATTACGTGTTTTTTAGGAGAATGCTTGCAAGAAGTGCACGTGTTCTAAAGCCGGTGGTGAGAGGGAAGCCCGAGTGTCGTGCACTACGCAAACTTGCGTGGCGCCACTGTGTCCATCTGGACAAGATCTGGTCAAGCGCGCCCCGCCGCCCGGCCCGCCGCCCTGCTGCCCCGACTACATGTGCGGTGAGTAGGTGACGACACACACGACACTGAATACATAATAGTACAAGCACAGAAGATTCACTCCGCAAAAACGTTTAAATAAATAGCGACTCTTGTCTCGACACAATAAAGTGCATTTCAGGTCGCACAGCGCTAGTTCCCTACATATATTCACCTAGAAGTTGCCTCTCTTTAAATCGCGTACGTGGCTTTCTTTTAAAGAAACCGATTGTACGTTATATGATTAAATAAAAGCTTACAAAAATATTGCAACATTTTTGTTAAATATCTTAAATGACGACGCGTACGACTACCAGTATATGCAACGTGTCGAGCGCGGGAGTTGATTTTGTCCGTCAAGACGGATTCGCTACGGTTTCGCTATAGCTTCATACCTAAAGTACGGAGTGCGCCTAGCCTGACTACGAGCCAACACAGACAAACATACTTTTTGTTCGCTCCACTCCACGATGAGATTATTGCAGACATGTTCAACTTCTCATGACAAGTTCATATCGTGGACAAGATCGGATGAACGATTCTCCGTCGTTTGCGTAGGCTTTAACACTTTACAACATTATACAGTGTGTCCGTCCGAGCAGAATCTAGTACTAAAGTATTTTTAAAAATTAAAATCACGTACCTGTCTTTCGTTACAGTGCCCAAACTTCAAAAAGAATGCGAAGAGCCAAAGAAGATGGAATGTGGTTTTGCACAAGTGCTCAAAGAAAAAACTACCGCTGACGGCTGCAAAGAGTTCGTATGTGGTGAGTACATATTAGACAACAAAGGAACGCCGGTAAAACCAAAAATAATACAAAACCAACTAATACAACCGCTCTAGTATCCGTTATTAGTGTTGTAGGTTCCCATGAATGTATCCAGGGAATCGACAGGGTGGACAATTTCATCTATTTGGAAGCTCAAATAAACAGTGATGGCATCAGTGTTCCAGAGATCAAGCGCCGCATTACTATGGCCAAAGACGCGATGACATGTCTTCAAGTCATCTGGAAGAACCGTGGCCTAGGTTTTCGTACAGAAACGCGCTTGGTCAGAGCCCTGGTCTTTCCCATCTTTATGTATGGAGTGGAAACATGGACCATACTAGCCAGAGAGAGACATAAAATAAATGCATTCGAGATGTGGTGTTGGAGGCGAATTCTTGGGATACTGGACGGCCAAACGTACAAATGTATCTATTCTAACACAATTAAATGTCAAGACTCGGCTGTCCACTATCTGCTTACATTGCGCACTCTTATACTTTGGCCACATAATGCGAAGAGGAGATGAAAGTCTCGAAAAGCTTGTCGTAGTTGGTGGAATAGAAGGCAAGAGAGCCCGAGGTCGTTCGCCAACCAGATGGTCTGACCAAGTAAGAGTAGCAACCTTCTCAAGCAAATTCCATCAAGCAGTGAGAGCAACTATATATGGACCGAGACCGATGGAGGCAAATCGTAAGAGCAGCCGGTGATCACGATCCTCAGTTATGAGGGAACGATTAAGAGAGAGAGAGAGAGTTTTGTTTCAAACAATGTGTGTTTTTGTGTGTACAATAGTGTACATCTTATTATTTTTCTCATGTCCAGAATGCAAGCCGGCTAGCGAGTGTGAGCACATCCCCACAGACAGCGAAGTCCAACTAGAGCCAGGAATGAAGCGAGTCATAGAAGAGGGCGGATGTTGTCCGCGCATACGGCTCACGTGCGAGCCCGCCGCTTGCGCGCGCGCGCCTGACTGCCCGCAGTTCCACGAACTACGCACGAGCCAGGCGCCCGGACAGTGCTGCCCGCAGTACGCGTGCGGTCAGTATTACTATCCTTATCATCATCATAAGAGCCCGCACCTTATGTCAGCAATAAGTGTTTTATTGCTGGCATAAGGATCTCCACAACGGTCCTTCACTACTTTCTCTCCCGATCGTATTATAAAATACAACTAAATCATAATTTTCATATTTTAGAACCGCCAAAGGACAAGTGTATAGCGTTGTTGGAGTGGGAGGCGGCACCCAAAGGAGGGGAAAAACCACGCACCAAATCTGAGCAAATGCTTAAAGATGTAAGTCTACAACTTATTAGATACAACATTCTATTTATTGCCTATTTTGTACGGTTTACGGGTTCAACTTTAATAAGTTTGAAATAATAAGCCCAATGATAATCTTGAATTTGAACTAGGTAAATTCGCAAAATTTTGCGTGATTTAAGAAAGTAATAATGCCCTTTTTAATTTTGACCTTAATTTATAGTCAATTTTATTTGATTCAATAAATTCTTGTTCTTTAATTAAATCTTGGAAAATAAGTCGAACGTTTTCACGTATGACGTATTGACGTTCCCAAAAGTTATTGAACAGATTAGTTTTTTTCGTTTGATTAAGATTGACGAGGTCTGGATGGACGGTCCTTGCCGCTGGTGTCGCTGCGTGTCGTCGGGCGTGGGCGCCGCTGGCGTCGTGTCCTGCTCTAGCACCGAGTGTCCCCGAGCGCGGCCCGACGACGACATACTGGTGGAGCCCCAGCCGCTGCCCTACGCTTGCTGCCCCAACCTGCGCCCTGTCGCTTGTCGCTACGAGGACCGCGTCTACAAGGTATTTCATCATCAACAGAAATGTCGTTCACTAGACCGAGAATATTATTTGACCACGATCCGCGCTCTTCGGCGACGGCGAAGCGATTGTCGCCGAATGGTATCCGTAGTTCTATTGAACGATGTTTCTTAGCGGCGAAAAGGCATGTAAAAATATGAAGCTAGGCTGCCTTAATATTTTTGTTTCTAGCTATTTCTTTTTCTATTCTTTTACCTCTAAATCGAATCTCAAACATCAAAATTAATGTTCGAAAAGCAAAGCAAAGTAATTATATACATTTTGTAATTAAATTTTTTGATACATTTGAATAATTATTATATTATAACCAATATAGTTTCTTGCGATGTCGTACGGACGCACTATCGACGACACACGAATTTTCTGCAAAGTGGAAGTACTGTCGATAGTATAATAGGTACTATAATATAGACGTATAAACCTTAGAGTCTATATTATAGACGTATAAACATTACAGGCGGGCGAGAACTGGACGTCGGCCAGTAACCCGTGCGAGTGGTACTCGTGCGTGGCCGTCGGGGACAGCAAGCTGCAGCGACGGACTACGCTCACCGACTGCGACGTCAACTGCTTGCCGGTACGTTACACGTCGTATTACAGGCGGGCGAGTACTGGACGTCGGCCAGTAACCCGTGCGAGTGGTACTCGTGCGTGGCCGTCGGGGACAGCAAGCTGCAGCGACGGACTACGCTCACCGACTGCGACGTCAACTGCTTGCCGGTACGTTACACGTCGTATTACAGGCGGGCGAGTACTGGACGTCGGCCAGTAACCCGTGCGAGTGGTACTCGTGCGTGGCCGTCGGGGACAGCAAGCTGCAGCGACGGACTACGCTCACCGACTGCGACGTCAACTGCTTGCCGGTACGTTACACGTCGTATTACAGGCTGGCGAGTACTGGACGTCGGCCAGTAACCCGTGCGAGTGGTACTCGTGCGTACTGAGAGAGCCTAAAGCCTCCTTTGTCGGCATTCCAACGCTTCCTTCGAATTTACCAAACCAACGAAGTGAAAAGCAATTTGAAATCTCTGTCAAGGTTTATATATAAATATATTATGAAATGGGTGCGAACATCCACGAGACACTAGGTAGAGCAAGGATCAAGGTAGCATTAATCCGCTTACATTTAACAACCTTTTAGATTTTACTGGGATATCCAATTTATGAGGTAGGGATGATAATAATATCGCTTCACCTAACTACAAGTTTATGCCCGAATGAAATAGTCCGGCAACGGGCTTAACGTACGTCCGTAAATCCGTACAAAATGAATATTATTGTATGATGTAGGATATATTAGTTTTATAATGATAAAAGTTCTAAGTACGTCATTGGAGAAAATATGAAAATTGTGATCTGTGTATGCATGAGAGTACTGCTCGTTTCACATTGCCATACGAACTCATTTAAAAAATTACATTTTCATCAAGAAAAATTTAATTTCCTCGCATTTCTTGAGAAAAGCACTATAAATGCCTTGTACTGGAAGCTAATTAAATTGCCTCGTAATCTCAGCTGTAATGTGCCATTAAAATTAAATAATAAATTGTTCGTAGGGCTGGAAATACTTCCCCGCAGAAGACAGCAAGCAATGCTGCGGTAAATGCAAGCCGGTAGCTTGCATTGTGGACGGCGACAAACGAGCCATAGCGGAGGAGTGGACGTCCAACGATTTCTGCACCAAGTACACCTGCGTGCTTGTCAACGGCTCTGTGAGTATGGACAGTTATACAAGGTGTTACAAAAATACCCCTAATGCCGAATATGGTATATAGGTACCATCAAACTGAACAATTTTTACTATGGGGCCAACTCTGAAATCGCGAAAAAAAAATCAGCTGTTTCATACAAAAATTAAAATCGAAAATATCAAAATGTATGAAACAGCTGATTTTTTTTTCGCGATTTCAGAATTGGCCCCATAGTAAAAGTTGTTCAGTTTGATGGTCCCTATATACCATATTCGGCATTAGGGGTATTTTTGTAACACCTTGTATATCACCACGATTACTTATTTAACCCTTTCACAATATGATTTCTTACAGATCTGACATGATTCGTTTAACGGAGATCCGGGTTGTCTCACAGTGTCCGCGAACCAATCGCACGCAATACGTAAAACAAACGAACCAATCAATTTCAACGCAGTGCGTTCGAATAGGCAAGGGTCGTTTGAGTATTATTCAATATTACAAGTACTAATAAATACCATAAAATGTATGGATTAATTAATGTAAAATGTGTGTGTGCGTGTGTGTGTGTGTGTGTTTGTGTGTGTGTGTGTGTGTGTGTGTGTGCGTGCGTGCTTGTGTGTGATTACGGGTGTTAGATATTTCTTTTAATTTATCTACTCTTAACACAGTCATACAACTCTGCTGATTTCGGGGACCCTTGACCTATTGATATGAAGTTTAAGTTTTGAAGTCCTTTTTTTATAGATTTTTGCCGACGCCCGTAATAACGGGACGAGCGTCGTTAAAAAAATAGTAATAGGCACTTACAATGTTATCATTTACTTAGAACTTCATATCATATCAATATAATTATGCGGTAGACCCGTTGGTCATTCTCAAAATATTTCAATCTGTTCGGTAAAAGTTTGCATTGGTCTTTCTCATTTAGTTAAAGTTCCCAAAACAACTCATAACCTTTGTAACAGCTACAAGTACAAAGCAGCAACGAGACCTGTCCCGAGATAACAGCAGCAGCGCTGAAGCAGTTCGTGTACAGCGACGAGGCGCTGCCCGGCAAGTGCTGCCACAAGAGGGAGCCCATCGCGTGTAGAGTTGGAAACAAAATCTATCAGGTATATTCTTAACCCTTCCGCGCCGGCCGCGTCGGAGACTTTATAAAGGTTTTCCAATTTATGAAAACGACTATGAATAGGAGCAAACAAAACGAAAAAAAGCTATATTTTCCCCGATAACTTCGCAATTACACTATATATTTATTCAATCAGTAAATTGTAATTGTAATATATGTTGGCCATATACAAAAACAATTGAAGACTAAAACATCTTCATTATTTAGTTCTACGCGGTAATAATAATCTGTTTCCCGCTTTCCCGGGCGGACGCATGAGACCGGACGCAGGAGTCCGCGCGGGCGCGAGACATAACGGCAATTAGTTATTTTTAAGCTGAACGCAGGCGTTCGGGCCGGCGTTGAAGAGTTAACAACTACAAATAGGGAACAGTAATGAAACATAGTGTCTTTGCTTTGATTGCTTTGATAAGCGTAGTTGCAAAGCGATTAATTTCATTATGTACAAAAGATGCGACTAACTTCGGAGCGTTTGCGGTACAAAATGACAAATTACGAAAAAGTATTTATATCTCACTAACATTGCGTTTTTTATAGTTCATAAATTTTTCTTTTGGGGTTAAAGTATCAGTTTTACTGGTACCAAATCTGTATATGACTGCTTGTTATTTCGACTAATCGGTGATAATATTTTTTATTTAATATATTAGAAACCTATTAAGAATTGTATGATGTGATCACTCTACTAGTTTTATATAATACTAAATAATATACTAGAAAAAATAGGACTCGCACCAGATCATGTTCTCGGACGGGAATCTAACCCGCGACCTTTGGATAACCGGTCCAATGCTCTGACCGCTGAGCTACCGAGTCACTAGTGGGAACGTCGAATTTCTTCTAGTATATCAACTCTTACGCTGCAAGCCAGCGCCATCTCACCAATGTAGAAGGAATTAACTTCAACTTCAAGATGTTCAGTTGAATGTTCAACATTCAACTGAACATCTTGAAGTTGAATTTAGTATTATATAAAAATAGCATTGTGAATGCTTAAATCTCAAAATTTCAAACACTCTACTAGTTCTCTTACGCACTAGGGGCGGGCGACCGCGCGGTTATATTTATATATGAAATTTCGTAGTGACTAATTTGGGATCTGCCTGAAATGAAGAATTCAGTAATAATATGTCTGGATCAAATTGAGGATAGTGATTAAAATTAGTTTTTTGATTTGACATGATCTTTTGCGTCGCAGGAGGGCCAGACTTGGCCGTCCGACGACCCATGTAAGAACATATCGTGCGTGCGCGACGCGGGCGGGGCCCTCGCGCAGGCGGAGAGCGTGGAGACCTGCAGTAGGGAGTGCGCGCGAGGCTGGGCCTACGCGGACCCGCCGCCCGCCGCCTGCTGCGGCCGCTGCGTGCAGGACGCCTGCCTCGTGGCCGACGACCTTAAGAAACCTGGTAACTGCATTTTGCAAGTGGCTCGTGGCCTTCTGAGGGACGGTGCCTTGTGCCACCGAATGAGGATGGCGACGCAAAGTTAATTGTAGATGGCGCTGCGTACGTTTCGTTCTTATGACAGTAGACGTTTCGCTTGTAAACGAAAAGAAAATTGGTATTATTTTGTGGTATTTTTTTACCGAAAAAGACCCTAAATAGATATAAAAGATTGGTTTAAAATGCAAGTGACGGAATTAAGAGCCAAATTGAGACGTTTTTATTCTTACAGCATCTGTTCATGTTTTTTCTTAAGACGCCGGCGAACAATGAGCTTCCCATACAAACGTAATACCGAAATGATTTGCAACTTGAGCATAATTAACTCTTCTTTTAATGTTATTAAAATTTGATTTAAACTTTAAAAATTGTGTCTGCACACTAGCGCCGCCATTTGAAAAAAAATCATAGAGCCTAAATTGTGAATTATCTCTCTATAGTGCACTCCGAAGAAGCTTTGTGGCACTTTTTAACGCCTAAACAATATTTTCTAGCCTAACGTTTAGTTTATTGGAGTTTTTTTGTGAAAATTTGTAACTTTTAACAATAAAACTCCATCAAAGTAAACGACAGCCTAGAAGATATTGCTTAAGCTATAAAAAGTACCACAAAGCTTCATCGCAGTGCACTACAGAGATATAATTCACAATTTCGTCCTTATTTAAGCACTATGTTTTTTTTTCAAATGGCAGCGCTAGTGTGCAGACTAAGCGCTGTTAACATACCTTTTGGGCTCCATTGTCACGTACAGGCAGCACGTGGCAGTCCGCAGACAATTGCACGCGGTACTCGTGCGATCGTTCCGGCGCGGAGCTGGTGGTGTCGGCGAGCAGGGCGGTGTGCGCGGACGTGGGCGCGTGCCCCGAGGACCAGCTCATCAACGACACCGACTCCTGCTGCCAGATCTGCAAGCCTAAGCCGCAGGATCTCAGTCAGTATTATTATTGCCTTTTTACCCGACTGCAAGGAAAGGGTTATGTTTTTCGCGCGTATCTTGTATGTATGTTTATATGTTAATATTCTTTATTACCTCATATCTTTCAAACGGCTGAACGGATCTCTATCATTAATATATCGTTCGATTTGTCTTGACAGACCAAGGTGTTCTTAGGTAAGTGACGTTAAAAACCAACATGGCGGCTGTGCGGTGCTATTATTTAAACTGCATGTTATTATGTTGCCTTTAATATTTCATCTTGTGATATTAGTTTGATACAATACTAAATAAATAATATACTAGAAAAAAAATCGACTCGTCACCAGAATTGTCTGAGGCGGGAATCGAACATTATGAAAGCTAAAAATTATTAGCTTTTTTTTAATTAAATTATTAGTATTATTTTTTTCTCTTTTAAAATCTGCAATCAGTGCTTTCCATAATGAGCAAATGAGTTCCAGTCTTTGATCGGTGTAGAGTGTATCCCTCAGCAGGGACATCTCCTTCGGTCCTCCTTACAAGATATCTTTCCTTTTTAAGCGCTTGGTATAGCTTCGAGTTAAAAGCTGTGATGTCAGAACATTTCGGTGTCTATCCAGTCTACCCCGGTATCTCTTCCATATTTGTAACTTCCATAGTTGAATTGGTAATCTCTTCCATAACTGTACTGTGATTTATTAATAACAACAAGTTAATACAACATGTTACAAAAAAACCCCGAATATGGTAGATAGGAATCATCAAACTAAACAATTTTTACGTAAGGGACAAACTCTGTCATCGCAAAAAAAAAATCGGCTGTTTCATACGTTTTGATATTTTTATTCCTTATTTTTGTATGAAACAGCTGATTTATTTTCGCGATTTTAGAGTTTGTCCCATAGTAAAAGTTGTTCAGTTCGACGGTCCCTATCTACCATATTCGGCATTAGGGATTTTTTGTAACATGTTGTATAAACACTCTCAGTCTTACCATATAAGATTTTAAATCACTGTTCAATTTAGACACTGTTTAAATGTGATGGCGTCTCTTTCAAATCATATTGTCAAAAAAGTAACAGCATTACACTTAAACTACACTAAGTTAAACACTTGCTGAACAGTGTTTTAAAATCTTCTGTGGTAAGGTAAAATAGTTTTATTTCTTTGTCATGAAGAGTAAGAATTATTTGATCTGTAAGGCTCGGTTGCATCATCTTAATTTAACTTTAACAGTACATAACACAAACTTATCTGAGCCGGTGGCCAAAACTGGAACCAAGTGTTATTACATATTGTTACCTAGGTTACGCTACAGACGACAACGACGCTGTCAGCGAGTCAGATAATTTAATGTTTGTTAAAGTTGAGGTTAAATTAAGATGATGCAACTCAGCCTTAATATATGATTGTACGTATGATTCTAGGTATGTGCGCCCCAGTAGAGATATCAGGGCCGGCCTCGGTGGGCTTGGTTCGCACTGTCCTGCACGGCCGCGGGGCATGCGTTAACCGCGAGCCGTTACACGGACTGCTTGAATGCCGCGGCTCCTGTCGATCAGGCACTCTGTACAATAACGGTTAGTACACTTACATTGTTACAACTTGTAATACACGTGGACTGTACTGCACAGTTATAGTGTAAAGAAACTAAGGCCTGTATTTATAAACCGTTTTGCAACGTTAAGAGACATCTTGAGATCGTATGTTTTTCATAGGAACATCATGGCGCTAGGGGTAACCGAAATTCTTAGTAGTTAATAGCGCGTCAGACTACGCGCTATTAACTACTAAGAATTTCGGTTTTCTTAAGTTATTGTTGTGTTGCGTCTACATCCGACAAACACTAGTATGAAGTAGTTTTGCCATTCGATATAACATATACATTTTTATCCACAACGGGATAGTACTCGGCTCTCACCTGACTTCATGTTAATTGACGAGAAGGCCGAAAGTGTAAGCGCACTGAGGAATTGGCTATCTTACCTCAGACTGCCGGAACACAACAACTTTTAAATTGTCGTTATGGCGTCAGACTTAGGTAAGACGACCGTGGCTAGCCAGGCGGACTGGAAATAAGCTATACCACCAACCGAACCGGGTACAAATCGTACCCCCTCCTGGGAATCGAATCCGGGATCCCTTTCACGTGTCGGCGAACCACCAGACCACAGAAGCTAGACCACTAGACTAAAGAGGAAGTTAAAATGTTTGCAGCGACCGGCATCCACGACTCTCGCTGTGAGTGTTGTGGCGCGGTGCAGTACGGCGCGGTGGACGTGTGGGTGACGTGCGCGGACGGGTCGCGCGCGCAGCACCGCGTCGCCACGCCCATGCGCTGCGCGTGCGCACAGTGCGCCGACACCACATACGGTACGTGACACCACGCGAATTATAGGTTTACGCTTACTATGATCGATAGCTATTATAGTTGACATTTGTATGACAACTTTTAGATTAGTGTAGTCTCCGCCAGAGGCGCTGTGTCAAATAGCATACGAAATTGCTAACTAGCGTCTAACTAGAGTCGCTATCGACTCTAGTAAACGTTACAGTGCAAACTCATAATACAGGCATTCTATTGTAGACAAGTACAACATCGACTCGACTATAATGTATGGAACGACTGATTTTTTTCGCGATTCCGTGGTTGGTCTCATAGTAAAAGTTGTTCATTCACGTGGTCTGAAATCCCCGTTTCATTTTTAGATATACTTAATAGTAGTAGAGATGTTTAAGTATTTACATTTAAATATACTTTTTTTATTTCAGGATACGGGAAACGACCGACAAAAGATGGTGGCGTGAAGAACGGCGGCTACGCTGAGCCGTTCGACTACGATATACCAGAGATATACCAAAGGATGAAAGAAAAGGACAGGCAATAACATAACACTATTAATAAACTCGGTGAAATAACCTGTCCCTAATATTAAAGACGGTAGTGGAACTAATAAGGTGCTTTATGAAAATATAATTCAAAAACACATGTTAATTGATCACATCAATTGTATTCTTGTAAATATTCAATAAATACTGATATAATAATATAATCATAATTATCTTTTATTAACAATTTTCATTTACAAAACCTACGAATGTATTTTCAATCCAAAATTCGGATAGTGATATTGAGACATTTATATGCAGTTATCAGTTTTTTATATATGGTTTTAAGAAATTTTAATTCATGTCATGGAATAATTATTTACATGTACACATGACAGGAACGTTACAGCAAGTCACTCGCTAACATTCAAAACAAATAGTCACAATTTGATATCATTGCTATAATGAACAGAGTATCAGATATTACAACACATGATAGCACATAAAACATGACACGGAACACGGATCCCCTAGTACAAGTTTATGCAATTTTATTTACATGCGACAACGATCTCTCTGTCTCTTTTACTCACAGGAATTGTAATAACAACCATCGATATATTCGACAATTTAGTCGATATCGATAACAGTTTCCATTAACTCATACTAGGGGTACTATACTCCAGTAACTTACGGAAAGAATATGTTTGTAAACAATACTTTTCGCATTTTTCGTAATTGTAATTCGTAATTTCAGTTTAACACCATATACAAGGTGTTACAAAAATACCCCTAATGCAGAATATGGTATACAGGGACCATCAAATTGATCAACTTTTACTATGGCACCAACTCTGAAATCGTGAATAAAAAATCATCTTTTTCATACAAAAATTAAAATTGAAAATATCAAAATGTATGAAACAGCTGTTTTTTTTTCACGATTTCAGAGTTGGCCCCACAGCAAAAGTTGTTCAGTTTGATGGTCCCTATATACCATATTCGGCATTAGGGGTATTTTTGTAACACCTTGTATACAATTAGGATAGCACATAAGCTATCAATGATATTTACATATTTCTAAAAAGTGTAATAAAAAAGTACTTTTGAGGTTCAGTATGGGCGGTTTGTTTACATTCTTTCTGTAAGTTGGCTGGAGTATAGACACCACAGAGTAAAGTACTAAATCTAACAGAAATATATTAAAATTATTATTTTATTTGACAGTACAATCAATTTCTTCACACAGATTTTAAACCTAACACGTTAAAATGTTCGAAATCAGTTGAGGGAATTCGACAACATAAAGTGGTAACCCAGCATTCTGACTTGTACATACATTCGCGTTTACGCATACAAATACAGACTTTTATCTTGTGCTTGTTACAAAGAACACTACGGCGTTACATTGTGATTAAATTCGATCTCTGGTCTCATTTTCATAGGGTCTAACCAGACTTGCCTGACACAATGACAAAGTAAAGAATATTTTATGTAAGTTTTAGGATAGAAAGAGAAGGAATAGAATCATATCGACTTCAAACATAGGTCACAGCCATTTTTCTTAGAGTTACTTCAGAAGCATAGTCTATAGGCCACAATGACTATTTACCAAAAATACGGTTAGCCTAACTTATGTTGTTTGTTTGGAAACAGTAATCTGATAAGAGCCATAAGTCGTAACTTTTTTTCTCGTATTTTCCATAAGTGTTAACACGAAGATTGTAATAAAGTAGCATTCCGTGATTTCACTCTTAGTGGCACGAGATAAGGTTAAATTTCGTTCCTTTAAAATGCATAATTCTAATAGTCTTGTTACGAGCTGACGTCACCGTTTTGCGCGCTGCAGTCTTCAGTTGCCTCATTCTCGTCATCTTTCTGTTGCTCCTCCTCTTTCTGCTTCTGTTTTTTGACCATATCCGATAAATATTTACATCTTTGCATACACTCCTCCTGAGAAATAAAAATATTATTCATTATTAAATTTAGATTCCTGAGACAATGCTATCTTTATACTAAGATAAATAACCGGGTTCGAGTACCGTCTGAGGTGCTACTGGTGAGTCGATTTTTTCTAGTATTTTTTCTAATGTTATTTATCTTAATATTATTCATGTTAAATTAAATCTTATGGTAATAAATGCTTGAAAGTACAAAACAATCTATCAACTCACGGATACAATGAACTGTCAAAAGAAGTATTACTTAATAGTAGCAGCCACTTCGCAAAATCAGTGAGCCGTAACATAACCATTTAGATACAGTTTCACTTTTACATAACTTCAAATGAAATAATTAATCGGAACCAATTCCGTGAAAGCATTCATTGCAGAAGAATAAAAGACAAAAAAGAGTAAATATAAAGGCTTAAACTCAGTGCTGGGTAAAGTTTGCTTCCACTTTATCATGATTAAATATCAGGGGGCTGATTACGTAACTCTGTTGCTAACAATTCTCGATTGAAACCGCAGTTACATTGCTGCTTTAAGTAGGATAGTTGTTACATTGGTTCTTACTAAAGCAGCAATGTACCTGCGATTTCTGTCAGAGTTGATTGCAACAAAGTTACACACCAGCACAAACAAATAATTATATTCTATTCATACAACAGTGGGTGAGATAATATTGACCATACTACAGCCAGCAGTAAATTCAAATATTTATATTTATTACTTTTATCCAATAAATGTTTTAAGTTCAATGTTTTTTAAGGAACTCTGACATTATTATGGTGATAGCCTAGGCAGGGGGTCTCACTCCGCGCTTAAACTTTAATATTAGCCTACTGCATGTAGCTGACTCAGTCGAGCTAGTGCACGATGGATGTCATGTGTCGGTTGAGTTGTCTCTGTAGCTACGCGACAGAAAGAAAAGCGCTTCCGAGGTGCTTATCATAATAGGCACGCAGCGCTGTGCAATTTGAAATTGTACTTTATTGCCGTGCAACGAGAGTAGCTTATTATTTGATTGTCCTCGCGCGGATGGGCTTCTGTATGTTTAAAACTATTATATATTATGAGGCCTAGGTAGGCAGAACATTAGTATTAATTTCCACGTACCTACCTATTAATCTTATGATCACTTATATTTCTCATAAAATAAAACTATATCGATGTATCTACATATTTTAAAATGCAGTGGGTGCATGGGTAAAAAGGAATTCCACGTGCACCCACCGGTGGGTGGACCCGGTGGGTGCACGGGTGGCGAGGGGTACGTGGTGCGTACCTTGGTCTTGGCGGGCACGGCGGCGGCGATCTTGGCCCAGCGGTCGCCGGCGCCGCCCTTGGGGTGCTTGGCCAGCGCCGCCTCCAGGGCGCGCTGCTGAGTCTGCGACCACGCGCCGCCCGTTCCTTCCTCCGGCTTGCGCGTCTTCACCTGCGACACAAATACTCATCTTCAAGCTGCGTCCACACATTTGACAATACTCACCAAACCTTTAGGCTTCGCTCTCCTATGCTATACGCGACGTATGACGTCAGCGTTGACATTCCTATACATTTCAGGCTATAACGTATCATATTTTGTTAACTGTGTGATTATAACCTCACCTTTTTAGGCGGTTCCTGCACCACCGGCTCCTGGTTATCCTGCCCTGGTATCTTGTAGCAGTTGTCCTTGAGCTTGGCGGCCATGTGCGTGACCTCGGGCACGCTGCGGCCCATCGCCTCCGCGATGCGCTCCCACCGCTCGCTCGACCCGCCTGGGTGCTTCTTCACTAAACGTACTAACTCGGCTAGATCATCGTCTGTCCATAAACCGCCTGAGATAACGGGGGGTGCCTAGGGAATTTAAGTGCGTGTAAGTGAGTGTATGTTAAAAGAATAAAAAAAACTAAAATAATGCAAAGGTTTAAAAAATTTATCGTTAAAAAAATATGCACGTAAGAGCGCGTAGTCTGCACACTAGCGCCGCCATTGGATAAAATCATAGTGCTTAAATAAAGACGAAACTGTGTAGTGCACTCCGAAGAAGCTTTGTGATAAAAGTACAACAAAGCTCCACAAGCAAATATTGTTTAAGCGATAAAAAGTACCATAAAGCTTCCTCGGAGTGCACTATAGAGAGATAATTCACAATTTCGTCTTTATTTAAGAATTATGTTTTTTTTCCAATGGCGGCGCTAGTGTGCAGACTACGCGCAATCCCAATCCCAACGCGCAAACAATCCCTTATCTTTTTGATTACTAATCAAATGTAGTCAATATTGGTTATTTTATTGACAAGTGGCTCTGTGAGCAGTAGACCTCGCGTTTTTGACATTTTTAAACATTTTTCAAAATGGCTGAAATGTGTTTTTTTTTTAAATTCGAAAAACTGTCTCGACAAAGAAATTCTATATATAAATCGAACCTGCTAACAACATTTTATAAGAATCGGTTGAGAAATGCGATACAAACGGACAGACATACGAAAGCATTTTTGCCCAAGCTGAAGCAGAGACGCTTCACTCTTGCTTCATGCTTGCTCAGTCAAATACTCGTAAAATACAGACTAAAATAAAGTAACAAGAAGAGCGAGTGAAGCAATATACATTATGTCAACTTTTAAACAGCTGGTTTTAATAATGTCTTCTTTCGGTTCTGAAAAAAAAGCAATAAATTTCCTAGAAAAAAATACCATCATCCACTTAAACACTGGGATTATCTAAATAAATGGTGTATACTGCATAGAATACTCACGGCAGGTTTAACAGGCACCACAACGGGTCCCTCGGGCTCATCCACAGGGTCCAGCAGGCAGGAGTCGCGCGCGGGCGGCGGCTCGAACCCGCGCCGGCGCCGCACCGCGCCCAAGGCCGCGCGCGCCTCCGCCGCCTGCGCCTCGCGCTCCGCACGTAACCGCTCCTCTTCTTCTCTATATTCATACGCGGTCGAATTATATTCTAAGATAATTAAACATAAATTCAAAGGGGCTAAGCTAAGATGTATTGAGTACTTTCCATTCTTTCGAAGTGTAGCTTTTGGCCTTCTACTTATGTAGTTAGAACACTAGTCAATAAAGTATTTACTGATTTTTGAGACTTCCCACAGAAAACTAGTAACTACGAAGTTTCGCAACAAAACATATGACCATAGAGCTCTCATAACTGAACAAAAACTTCAGTCAAGTGATGAATCTGTGTCCATTTAATTTTATTGCATAACTAACTAAAATTTCAGACCTTTCAGATTAAGCAAGTATTGTGACTGCTTTGACGTGGTCCATTGCCCACCTTGTGTCATTTTGATGATGTAAGTGGAAGTTGGAGAAAAACAAGATACAACCACAATACAACCGAGAACTTGTTATTACAGGTGATAGTTGTCATAAACTAGCCTGGAATATATTATAGTATTGTACTGAATATCTTGGTATGACGACGTACTCACGACAGCACGTCAGGTTATACAGTTAAACTGCGAAAACAGCATTTATTACGTCGGTCATAAAGGTGGTCTCAAGGTCAACATGTATAGTCTGAGGTGCCGTCGTGTATAATAGATACTTGTTTTTTATTCTGATTCAGAATAAAATTGTTATAAACAACTGTTCAAACAATGTACGCACAACAGTTGAACTACTTAAACAGTTGAACTACGAAAACAGCTCTTATTACATACCGCATTAAGACGGTCTCAATGTCAACATGCATAGTCTGATGTGTGGTTGACTGTATACTATTAGTTTGCTAAGCAACAGTAAATTACTATTTAATTTAAACTGTGATGTATTGTATGTGGTAATTAGGTAGCAATAATGATATTACAGAGTCAATTTGTAATTTTCAAATCTTGGATTGATTGCATATTTTATCTAAGTATATGATTAGCAGATTAATTAAATCAAACTGGCTTAACTACTTAACACACCTTGTAAATAAAATAATTCTATGCTTAAACGTCTAGAATTTAAAAATACTCACTTCTTTTTTAGTCTTTTAGCTTCTTCTTCCTTCTCTTTCATCAACCTCCTGAACTCGATGATGCCTCGAGGGATGGCTGTGATCGACCACCAGATACACCGTGGTATTTGGAATGGCAGTGTGTCTTTAATGCTCGGTTTTGGAAGCTGTTCTAATATCTCTGCCAAACCAGCATCAAATCCTGATTTCTTCGAGTGTTTTTTACCTCTACTATTTAATATTTGTTCCTGAAAACCCATTTATATGGTCATAATTACTTATAATTAGATGAAGTAGTTATCTTTAAAAACTCAGCTAAACTGAATTCTGATCCTTATTCATAAAACTTACAGCAGTGTATCTTTTCTCTGCATAAGCTGCCCAACCAACAGCATACTGTCCAAATGTGATTATTATAAACAATATGAAGGATCCCTCTGCGAGTCCCATCTTCCTCACATGTCGGTAATAGTAAATAGCTGATCTCCAATTAGGTAACCCATTCTTGAGGACTTCATTGTATCTGAAGACATAAGTTACATTAAAAATGTGAAACAAGTTTAAATGAAATGTGTTCTAGTAAAGTCACTTACTTTTCTCTTTTTCCTGGATCTTTGAGAATGTTGTGGACAGATACCAAATTTCTGAACTGAACGTCAGCATCTGGAGAGTTATTTTTGTCTGGATGCAATTTCAGAGTCAGCTTTTTGAAAGCAGATTTGATTTCAGCAGGGGTTGAGTCCTAAAATTGATAGTCAACATTACAGCATTATATCGAGATCTTTTGAAAATGCTTTGAAAAGCTAAACTTTTTCGAAACAAAATATACTACTTTTAAGGTTAGGCAGCTATAAGATCATATGTTTTTTGGAAAGGAGATAAAGCACGGAATATAATTTTAAATACTATACCTGTTTTACTCCCATTAATTCATAAAAATTTTGGTTTACTTCTTCAACCACGTCAAACACTTCCAAATCACCGTCATCCCAAGCATGCGCTGCTGTAATTAGCACCAAGAACAATAAAGCTAGAGAGCGCATGTTGGCAAGATGTAATTAAAACAATATTAGATTATGAATAGATTTCTAAATATCATATTATAAAGTAATTATCACGATTCACGAAACCCCAACCCAACTTGCTTGACTTGACACCTCACCAGCACCAGCTGAGAGTCATAGACAAACTGACAGACAGCAAATCAGCAGTGTTGCCAGTGGCAGACAGTCAAATATAACATGAGACAGCTCAAAAGTAACATTTTCACGAGAAAGTAACATTACCTACTTATTGTGGAAAACGACACAATACTATAATATGGCATTTTATTACACAAAACTAAAATAAGTTTCCTGTTACATTTGTTAAACATCGAAAAAATCGCAATAATTGTTGATCGAATAATCGACTGGCGATGCTCTGAAAAATGCCTGATGTGGACCCCTATCCACTAGTAAACCAATTAGTAACAGTCTTAAAAAAAAACATTTTAGTTATTTTTTTTTTTATTATAATTCTACATAGATGCGTTGTGTTTGAAAGATGGCCACATCCTTGCCTGTACCCATTCGTGTAAAAGTCTAGTCGCGGTGCGCGCTCCGGGCCCTGCGGCGATGACGGTTTGGTCAAAAAATCATTACAATCAACCTGCACCCAATGATTCTGTTTATGCATTTAAAACCTCAAAATCGATTGCAATCATTCGCTGCTAGCCACCACTCGCCTCACCTGCGCTTAAGTAAACGAGATGGGAAATTAAGAAATACAGGCGAGCGAGTGAATATGTCAGTCCACAAAATCAAGTGCGCCAAAATGACCTTAGAGTATAGTTATTATTCTAAGAAGATAACGAACAAAAAAATCTTGAATGTCGAATGAAAATGAAAATATTTTTTGTTTGCTGGAAAATCTAAAAAGTAACATAAAGTAACATATTGAGTCGTGTAACATGAAGGTAACATGAGAGGGTCAAAAGTAACGTAAAATGTTACTTTTGTAACATTCTGGCAACGCTGCAAATCAGCAAAGAGTAAAGTAAACTGACAGACAGTATTGTGTGAAGTGTTACCAACCCTTATCAAAATTTTCCCCCAAGTTTTTTTTGGATTCCCCTAAAAACCCCAAAATATAGAATTGTCCAATATGTACCTACTTATTTGTATGCACCTACTTAATGAAGGCGTGCGTCCTCATGAGTGAGTAACGTGTGAATGAATGAAAGAACATTGATTGGTCAAAGTGCCGCGCAGTTCACTCGTTTCATATCATGCATTCCATTCTACGCGCAAAAATAAAAACACACGCTTGTTTTTGATTTTGCAAGTTTGAAGCCCCTGAAAAATCCCCAAAATATTCAAGCCTCTAAAAAAGTCTCTTTCAACCCCCTAAATTTAGGGGCGAAACCCCTAAATTGGCAACTGTCTGAGTGTCAAACAGAAAAACAGCTGTCAAATTCAAGTAGCAATAGACAAATGCTTAACTTTTTATGCTTTAAAACTTCCCATAATTAAAAACGCAGAAGAAACCTGTTCAGCCAATACTTTTATTATTACTATTAGAGAAAACCCCATTGATAGCACTCATTAATTTATTTTCAAGTTACCACCGGTTAAGAACCACTGGGTTACTGCACACAAAGGTCTCTATCAGTGCAAAGGTTATTTGGGGTTCTCGCTCTCCCCAACTAGGCTAGGTAGGTGTCTCAAAAATAATAAAGAGACATATTTTTTTTACTGAGTCGCATTTGCTCTCGTAGATGTTTGCTACATACAACTACGCCGTAGACTCTTGTAGACGTAGATATAAAAATGTAGTGCATTTAATGCCTGAAACACAGGATTTCCTAGTTACACACACGTTATATTCTGTTCCTATATAAGCCTTGTACAAAAACATTGTATCTGCACTTATGGAAAATAAATAGTTATTTAATTCTATTCTATTCTAATGTGTTTTTAGCATGTCAATATAATTATGTCATAGTCATACTTTCCTTAAATGAAATAAATTTTATATTAATAGGCCTACCTACCTACCACTACCTACTGAAAAGTTATGAGCAGTAGCCAGTCGCGTTTACTTTGCTCACGTAGCTTGTGCTACAATACTATGCTACGCCGTAGTCGCCAGAGATAATGAAGTGTAGCACAAGGATAGCTTTCGTAGCGTGTCATATTTTTTATGAAAAACAAAAAACCTTCCCAGATTAAAGAAATGCGTATACCTACTACTTAAAGACTCGGTACCTTGGCAGCAGAACCTACCATTTCATTACGATATAATTAGTGTGATTGATATCCATATGGCGGCATTTTTAAATAATTTTGATACAATCATATTTTGGCATAGTTCTCTAGGCTATTTTACCTAAAGTTAATTCACTTATGAGAATAGCTAAGCTACAAGAGCTTTCCGACTTGCAATAAATAAAACACGGACCCAAATTGGATATGAATATATCAAAACCACACGAATAATAAAAAATGGCACACTTTTAAAGTAGATAATGACGACATTCCTACTACCCGCGGCGGTATCAGCTAAAAACATTGAAGTTCATGTTAACTGTGTTTTGACAGATGTATGTGATACATTGCTATTTTTCTTTGTTAAGTTGTTATTTGTGCCAAGACGAAGTAGCAATCTATCACATACATCTGTCAAAACACAGTTAACATGAACTTCAATGTTTTTAGCTGATAGAGCCCCCGGACGGGCGGCGCGGGGCGCTCCGCAGAAATAGAAAATTCATAAACTAGCTAGGCCAATCTATTCAAGAGGGCAATAACCGGTGCAAAGATGCTATTCAGAATTAGATTTTAATTGATTTCTGTATGCAGAAATCCTAAGTTAGGTAGCTATAATTAACCGCTAAAATTATCATCACCCGTGTTTTTAAACACTATACTTTTCACTTCGAATTAAGGAAAGTATTATATTCAAAATTCAGAACTGTTTGAAATTTTAATTTTGACATAGATCCCACAAATTATTATTTTATTTTAAATTGGTACCAAAAAATATTACCCTAACATGGCCGCAACATTTTTGTTATTACTCTAGGCCATATTTTTTAAAATTATGTAACTAAACTTTTTCGTTGCCGATGAAGTGACTCCATGGCCAACTAGGTAGCCACAAACTCAGTTCTATTTTTTAAATTCTTTGCCAACCTAGGTTGGAAAGCTGTGTTTTCTATCCACTTCTCAGTTTAATTATGCATACATCACTTTTCGATTGTGAGAAAATGTTTTTGCAAATGCCCTAATGCGAGTGCTTTAGTTATTTCTCATACATTTGTGTTTAACTTTAAATAGATTTAGTTTTTGCTCACTATAATAGGATAATTATTAGTAAGATAGAGAGTTATAATGAAGTACTACAAATAACTTTCACCAGTTGTTTTTTATGGATCAAACATAACAAACGAGAAAAGTACCATAGGCAAAATGCAAGGAGATACTAAAATTATTCATCTACACTAAATTAAATTATTATTGTGAGACCTTGGGAAAATGTGGCCCTAAACCCTGGCGATGTCGTGCTGCGTTCATAATTTATGCGAAACATAAAAATAACTTTACACGTAACAGACTTGTTGTTTACATATTATCCAAATGCAAAATTACAACAATCTGTGCAAAAGCAAATTTCACTCAAAAAGTTTTCAGTCCTATGTCCTTGCAATAAGTAATGCGTCGCTCTGCTTCGTCTCTACGTGGCCGTAAATCTGTGTTTGTGAAATAATCCCACTGTCCAGTGCAATAAGATCATAGATTGCTTTGCGAAGGCTTCCACATTTCAGGCGCCGAAGGACGAGGGAGGCAAGGCGGGTCTGCGTAAAGTGGTCGTGGGAACGTGACTCCGGTGGCAGTTCCGCGCGACCCTCCGGGAGAGATAGATGGCGCGGGGATGCGATGTGCCCCCAAAATAAAACAGGCTTATTATCACGTGTGACGCGTAGCAGGGTGCGAATGCACCTTGCACTTTTGCTCAGTTGTGCCAAATGATTTGAGGGGATCCATGCCCGGCCGCGCCGCCGCCCTCCTCTTCGCAACAATGTTTTTCGCCTTATTCGCTTTGTCAATGCTCGGATTTTTAATTATCAAACCAGTGCCAGTAAGTTAATTGTTTATTTAAAAAAAAACCACTATGATTAGAGTAAGATTTTATGCTATTTCAAAGAGAGAGAGAGTAATCGATCACGTAAACCTATTATTAAATTTTATTGATTTAAAAACTTCTTATTTTTTAATGAATTTTATGTAAAAATATATTTTATGTAAAAATATATTTCCTTGTAGATTCCCTGTACACGTACAGCTACTCATTTGTAAAAACACCAAACGATCTATTGAAAATATAGTTACAATAGTCCTACATTATTTTTTGTAAAAAAAAATGTTCTCCATTAGCCTAAATCACCTTTTGCAGCCTTTTTTAATGAAAACGATTGATAATGTGAGAATTAAAATAACTTTAATCATAAAATAAGTCGCATATTGTAGAGGCTCCACGAGGCTGTCCGACGCGTTTGACAATTTACTATCGATCCGCTGAAAACATGCGCTGTAAATTCGCCCGCGCTTTTCCTGCACTAAGCTATGTCAAAATAAAATGTAGGTATTTAGGTACCTGAGGTACGAGTCTTGGTACTGTACTGTACCACTTTCATGTATGGTAGAAGCGCTGCAATTGCAGTTGTAGATGTTACATAGTTTATTTATTTATTTATTTATTTGTACTTACGCATTTATTTTTAAAGTTATCCGTGGGAATACTATTCTAATTCTGTGCCGTGGGTCGTCTGGCAGTAACTTAGAAATAGAATTATCAGTAATCAGTTCACCATGGACCAGAAAATGGACAGCACAGCGATTTCCGTTAAAAT
Source organism: Catoptria pinella (assembly GCA_963556745.1). Taxonomy (NCBI): domain Eukaryota; kingdom Metazoa; phylum Arthropoda; class Insecta; order Lepidoptera; family Crambidae; genus Catoptria; species Catoptria pinella. The sequence continues at coordinate 2,177,721 of OY750762.1, forward strand.
GGTCCAGTACACTGCGGTCTGGAATGGAGCCTGCCTGCCAAGCGTGCAGCTGCAGTCTGCAGTGGACGTACAAACTAATCATTAAAATTCTTCAACCTCAAATACTAATAGATATATACCTACATAGTTCTTACTGATATTATAAATGCGAAAGTCCGTTTGTTTGTTACGCCTTCACGCCAAACTACTGTACCGATCATCATGAAATTTTTGCATACACGTTGTCAGGGGTACAGAGAAGGATATAGGGTACCTTTCACCCCAAAAATATAATTGTTCCCGAGGGATAGCAAAAAAACTTTCCACACAGACGAAGTCGCGGGCGGTCGTAGTTTTTGATAAACATAAGTTGAATTATCTAAATAGCGGTTGCGCTTTTCATTAATTATATTGCAACACCATCTCGTGTCATATTGTATTTATTTGTTTACTCTAAGGTAGAAAAATCGCAATGTATTTTCTCCATTCTGAATTGTAGGGCATGAATAGCACTGCATTTCGTAGGGGTAGGTCGGTTACCATGACTACGGTTTGCGTGGCTATTAGTTTTGTTCTGTAAGCTCGGAATTTCCGGCTTTGCTTGGCCAGAATTGTAATACCATTCAATGGCCTTCTGGATTTAGCGAAAAAGTAAAAATTTCTAGAAAACGGATGTCTATACATCTCATCTGAGTCGGCGGGCGGTCAGACACCCGGATAGCGTGTGCATGGCCGGTTCTATTTCCGCCTGGGTGACTTATGATTATGACTTAAGACTATATATTCTGTGTCTATGCTATAGCTCCGTATAGCTCTTGCGACTCCACCCTGATCAGCCGGTGAAGGCCAGCCTTGCGCGCCCCTGGAGCACTTGGATTACCCACGGTATCGCCACTAACCAGCAGCTCGCCTCAATATTATTATTAATTATGTTTTAGACGTGTTCTTTTTTATAATAAGCATTCGTTACGTTTTTTGAAAAATATGTTACTTATCTGGCAGAAAATCTATAGAAAGCCTGTGTTGCAAGGTGTGATGAGAACTTGATACAATAACGTATGGTTTTAAGTTTATTTAATAAAGTTCAACATTGACTTTGAGCTGCCTACTTCAGAGAAATGAGTTTTCCGCTTTTCACCTATTCAGCTGCTACTTTAGCACCACAAAGTGAACCATATCAGACGTAAACAAACTTCATTCGTGGCGCGCTTCAACGCAACCTGCAGCCATTTATTCTTTTCAGTTTCAGAGGTTTCAATGCTGCAGCAGTGAAACCTGCCTTTGACGAGCAAATGAATTCGAGATCACGATAGAAAAGCTTTCACGATGCGCTCTGTTTGCCTATTTGAAAAGAGAAAATGTTTCTCATGCCTGTTATTATTCTATAGCTTTCTAAAAACGATATGGGTAGGAATAAATAGACATTGTGTTTGTCTGTTTATTGCTTTTTTATATATGATTGAAAAACAGAAGAAACTTATCTAATTATGATGATTAAAGCAAATCAAGTAGTATATTTATAGATATATAGTATAGTATAGTATAGTATAGTATATTTAATTTTCAATAATTTTTTGAGTACCTAGCTAGACGAATATAGGATACAGTCTTGTACATTGGTATTGAAATATTGCCGAAAAGAGATATGCTGTGCTGGGGACAATTAAATAACCCTTACGCCGTTTGTCCACCGCCACTGTCACCACGCCCCGTCACCGAGAACGTTATTATTTTATTTTGAGTTAAAGATGACGTGACGGGCGCGTTGTGGACAGGTGGCCTTAGTCAAGTATCGCTACTTCATTCGGCGCAGTCATCACGTTCTCGATGACGGCAGCTGTGGACAAACGGCCACCATAGATACAAATAAGTATTTTGCCCTAACGCAAAATCGTCCGCAGTGCGCTGGCGCCGGCGAGGGCTCGTGCGCGGACGGGGGACAGTGCCCGGGCGGGTGGCGCTGCTGCGAGGCGGGCTGCTGCGCCGACGCCACCGCGCCTGCGCGCCGCGACGACGACTCCTACAAGGAGGCGCCCTATCCGTACCCCTGGTACGCGCAATGGTTAGTGCCAATTATTTTCAAAATTATCAAAACGGATGTGGTTCTGAAGACAAAGATTTATCTAATTGCTCAGAAAAAAAATTAGCAACATTCTTGTAAAAAGCTCTTCCTTTGCACACACTATAGTTGTAAAATAGTTATAATTTTATCTTATTAAAATAGCTTTATACTTAGTGGGTTCTAACACTGCTAGCCACACCTAGCGCGGGGTTGCAGATTTTAATATTTAATGCAAAACGTACATCAATTAGTATAGAAAACACTTTTGATGTAAATAAAATGATAAGTAATGCTTTGAGTTCTACTATATCCTAACTAAATATATGTAAGGGTCGTTACCGAAGCGACTTTGACGAGGGTGTACAACCGCGGCAAGCTTTCAAATTAACTCCTTGTCTTGGTCGTGAGCACGGTCGCTGTCTGCGAGCTCTGAAAATGGCGAAGTAATAAATTAAATTGATATTAACCCCTTATTACTATATATTGCATCATCGTCACATTTAATGAGCGGAAAATGAGTTACTATTTTCATCATCATCATCATCATAATCAGCCGCACGAAGCCCACTAATGGGCATAAGCATCCCCCACCCAAGAATCTCCACGACGATCTGTCGTTTTATGTCAATTTTGATAACCTTTATGCCCTACGAATAAGATAATTAAAAACAACTCTATTCCACTTTCCAGGTCTGTGCTATTTCTTCTGGGGACTTTAGGAGGGATTTTGATTTGCTGCATCTGGTGTCTGTTCTTCAAGCGGTCGTCGCACGGCGTCTACATGTGCTCCATGGCGTGCTGCGTGCGCCGGCCCACCTCCGACCACGACTCAGCCGGTTCCGTGTACCCTCCGCCGCACTACAGCCGCTGCGGCTCTTTCCATCAAGCCCCGCCGCCATACTCTGAAGTGAGTTATACCATTAACGCTCGCTGGCGTGTAGGTCGGCCCACCTTCGACCACGACTCGACCGGCTTTGTGTACCTTCCGCCGCAATATAGCCGCTGCGGCACCAGACACCGCCCGCCGGCATACTCTGAGATGGTTGTCTTGACTCTTGCTCCATCGATACCCGCTGGGGGGTTACTCAACTAACTACAAAACTTGCACTACTGATTTATTTTTTATTCAATTCGTGCACTATGGCCGGCGCGGCAGCCCTCGAAAACCAAATATTATATTTTAAATAAGAACTCTTTTGGTGGCAAAGATGAGCCACTTTGGATAGCGTCATGTCTTAATACGTCCCCTCGGTCGCTGCCGATAACGCTACCCCGTTAAGCCAAAACTCGTGCGTGGCAGAGCTAAGATACTGACCCTGACTGCATCGATATTTTCATCTACATCGTCGCCGTTTGTTCCATTCTCAGTTGAAGAGCTGAAATTGAATATTTTCAGTCTCGTAACAAGACTTCTACTTACTACGATGTACGTAGCTCGTAGCAATAGTGCTACGAGAAATTGTGCTACACATGATTCATTCATAAGAATAGGTATACTTACCTATTGTTAAAAAATATTGTTCTGTATTATTTACTACCTTAATAGTAAAGTAAAGTAAACCTACATACGTAAAGTATTCTGCTACCGTCCTTGCGAGATTCAAACTGTTTCTAGCTTAAATTTATAAGTAAGAGACGATTTTCGAAGGCTACGATATTTTACTTTCTTATTTCTGTTGTTCAGGTGACTTCAAAGCCCGATCTCTATCCCCTGGTGATCACGTGTGGCGAAGGAGAGGGCAAGGCCGGCGGTAATTACCTTATGGTCCACTACTTCAGAAATTATGTTATTCGGGCACCAGGTAAGCTAAGCCTCTCACCAAAATGTATTCTCCTTTTAAAATCTTATTATGAAGTTTATCAAAATTGAGCAACGGCATAACAATCTTGACATTAACTACATATGTTCTGTAGACATGAGAATCTGTAGAATTGGGAATCTGTAGCCATGAGAATCTGTAGAATTGGGAATCTGTAGACATGAGAATCTGTAGAATTGGGAATCTGTAGACATGAGAATCTGTAGATTTGGGATTCTGTAGACATGAGAATCTGTAGATTTGGGATTCTGTAGACATGAGAATATGTAGAATTTGGAATCTGTAAACCAGGCCTAAATGTTAGCGACGTGACATAATTGTGTATTTTGTGAAGTTATAAAGTGATAAACTACAGTGAACAAACTGAAAGTGAATAGTGATTTAAATTAATGTTCGCAATTGTACCTGGTATGTAGTGAATAGTTAAGGACTTATGTTAATGATTTTGTATTAGTACCTATAAGCTTTGGTTTATGATCGTTTAAATTTTCAGTACTTACCTATATTAATTTATTAGTATATTTTTGTTTATATAGTGTATAAGTTTTCAATATTCGATTGATTTGGATTTTGTGTTTATAGTTACTTTCTTGTTAAAATATTGTTGAGCATAGGAAATTGTACTTTTTATTATAGTGCAACGGTCCGAGTGATAAGTTAGTGCCTAAGTTGGCAAAGTTAGTGCATCGAAACAGTAAAAACGACAGTGTTGAGTGTTAGTGCTTCAAGATGTAATCTAGTGCATCCGCATAACAAGTTAGTCCGTATTTATGTGACTGAGCGTGATTCGGACAAGTTTTGTATCGGTGTGACGTTACTACGAAGTGTGCTACGAACTTGTTACACCAATCACGTGTGTACAATATTTTTTCAGTTAATGCTACGAGAAATTGCTACGAGGATTGTTTAAAGTGATAACGTGTGTGCTGTGACCGAAGTACTAAATTAATTCACGTTGTTGTTACAAGTGATTGTGCTCCGTTTTAGTGCTACGTAAGTTACTGTGGAGTCATTGTTTTGTGATAGTGTTTCTTACCGAGTGATATCTCCTCCTCGTCCAGCCGGCGAATAACTTATGTGATTAAGTGCTTATTGCACATATTTACAGTCCACTACTTGTACTTGTTGGTGACGTGAACGATCCTTGATGTGCCGTTTGTCGTCGTCTGCGCGCCACAAGCAAAGAAAGCCGTAGTCCTAAGGTTTCTGGGGCCCTACCGGCTAACTTTTCGAACTTATTAATAAATAATAAAAAATAATAAATAAATAAACTTCGGCGTATCTGCCCAGCTTCAATTTAAAACAGATAAATCGAAGTAAGGAGTCTCGCATTGTACTATTCGCCGAAGTTATTTATAAGATATCGATGTTCGTGTGACATCATAAAGCGAACCCCAGTTCGCCATTTTGGCCCGATTAAAGCTCGATTTATCTGTTTTAATTTGAAGCTCGGCAGACTATCCGAAGTTCGATGCGTTAGCCGGTACGGCCCCAGGTCGGCATAAGTATGTTGTTTTATTGTGCTTTACCGTCAATATCGGCCTCAAATGAAGTAGCAACAGTAATACTCTCCGTTATTATAGTAGCTAATCGGCTTTATTACGATAACGTGAGAAGAAAACTTAGTTTAATTTAATTACCGATGCCCATCAGATCCTGTTTAGAAAACAGTCGGTCAGCGTTGAGCTGTGGACACGGTCGCATAGTTAGTCTTTAAGTTGCAATAAAATTAAATATGTTAGACCCTGTGAAAAAAGTGTACAAAAAACACGAGGGTGCCATAAGGCTCGCAAAATTAAACGTAACCACTGTTAGTAATATACTTACGTACGAGTGTGGAATTGTTGATACTTTTTACGTTAGCTACCTTGATCAAGAATATGTAGATGTCCGGCCAGAGGCAACCTCGATTTAACGCCCCACTTTCAAACTGCGGAGCATATTTTAAACAAAAGATGTTATATATATTTTTTTCAATATTAATTATGTTATATAATTAATATTAAAAAAATATCTTACTTTAAAACTATAACTTTCACGATTTTCAAAAAGTCGGTGTTTTTGCCACAAGTGGCTGCAATACTGGCGCAACATGCTTTGCGAAGTCGGAAAGAAGTAGGAGACGTAACTTGACTTAGGCCCTACCGGCTAACTTTTCGAACTTCGGCGGGTCTGCCGAGCTTTAACTTAAAACAGATAAATCGAAGTAAGGAGTTTCGTACTGTACTCTTTGCCGAAGTTATTTAAAAGATATCGATGTTCGTGTGACATTATAAATTAGGGTTCGCCATTTTGGCCCGATTGGGGCTCGATTTATTTGTTTAAATTTGAAGCCCGGCAGACTTTCCAAAGTTCGATGCGTTAGCCGGTAGCCCCTGTTTTACTAGAACAGCAAAGCAAAGAAATGCAACCGGTAGGTCTGGGGCCAGCCTTACGTTACGGACGGCCCATATGTTACAATTTACTCTATGGGACGGCCGCAACGGCTCGTCTGACTGTATTTTTGGCAGGCGGGTGAATCTACGTTGTTTTCTTATGTTTCTTACTTCCTGCGTCATTGTCGTTTACTAGAAAATCTTTAAAAATCCAATACATCACAAGGGAATCTGCCATCATTTACGTTAGAGTACGATAATAAATCATATTAATTTGCATATTTTTAACTTATTTATTGCGATGCATTGGATTTTTAAAGATTTTCGAGTAAACAACAATGACGCAGGAAGTAAGAAACAACGTAGATTCGCCCGGGCCATACAATTTTGGTGGTGGTGTAGTTGATACCTGTGATTTTAATCTAATGATGTAATATTATCATTGTTGTAGGTTCTATATCAGCGACGAGTACTGCAGAATCTCTCAACTCCAGTTTCATATGCAACGCAGCAAATGAGGTTAGTAACTTACCTATTTAGTGAGTATTAGCGTACGATGTTCACCCCACTCCATGACATCATTAACTCACTAATTAAGGTTCAAAATCATGTAAATCGATCAACGTGATTTTTCGTGTTTTTTTTTGTAATAGGCTCTCAGACCTTTCATTTCGATTCTAGAACATGTAGCATTTTTCAAACCCAAAAGGTGCATTGTTAATGTAAATAAGAAACAATTTTAATAATATAATAATCAATAATTTCTGAATAAACATAAAGAAATAATTGATATTTAATAATTGACCAGGCAAATTCGATCGTCCCGCCTCCATACTCGTGTGCGAGCAACTACGAAGAGTGCGGCGGAGTGGGGTGCGGGCGCTCGCTGCTACGCTCGCTGTCCTCGCTGACGGAGCGGTCGCCCGCGCCCGCCGCCGCACCCGCTCCCGCTCCCGCTCCCGCTACAGCCAACGGCGGCCGGCCAAGGGCGAGAGCCGTGTCGGAGTCGGCTAACGGCCGCGTGCGCGACTCTTCGCAAGCCTTCAGGGATAACTTAATTACCTCCCCCGTCCAGCCCTTAGTGAGTACAGTGATTACCAATCAATAGATATTGGCAACCTCTTATCTTTAGAAAATATTACACACAAAAACTCCACTGAATAATTTATCAATTTATCTTATTAAAGGATCTAACAAAATCATCTTTGTAACGTAACATCGAAATTCAGCGTAGAGCAACCAAATATACATTCCAAAGTAAGTACGATGATGACATTCTTTCAGGATCCCTCATTCGATTTAGAGCTGGAGCTCATCGACTGCGAAATGTACTGCGAAGGCGGTTGTAAGCCGCGTCTGGGCGCTTCGCCCCCCGCGCACCGCTCCCCTTCCAACGTGGAAGAGGGCACGTACGACCAAGAGGCATACGGCCTCCGCCACCTCTTCGCCTGCCCGTCGCCCGACGGTCCCACGGCCTGCGAGTCCCCTCCACAACCCACCAGCCCAACGCAAACCTCCAGAGAGTCCACGCTCCGAAGGCCTAGCGACGAGAGACGACACCGCAGATTAGAAAGCGTCAAAAAGACTTCCAAAGTCAGGAAATCGAGCTTATACATGCCGCTCGTCGCCTACTCAACGAGGAGTTCTAGGGTGTCTCCAGGCACTAGGGCGTCCTCCCGATCCGCTCCGGCGACGCCGTGCAGTGGCCTCGTCCCCAACATCTTAACTTTCACCCAGAGAGTCTCCGCGTCAAGACTCGGCTCCCGGTCGTCGAGGTTGGAGGAAGAGAGCAACCCTCTCCTAGCGGAAGTGGAGGGCTCACGCGCTGACCACAAGTTTTAAATGAAAGCGATGTCGTGTAGCTTTTCGACCTAAAAAGTTCAATTATCCACCGTTTTTTATGTCTGTGAGTGTCATTATAGACTAAACTTGTTAACAGTGTCTTTTATTATTTAATGTGATTATTTCAACTTAGGGCCTATTTTGATAAACTCCACTTGACTGATTATTTCTGCATCGTGACGGAAACCCACATTTTTAATGTTGTTGTGATTGTATTTAACCCATGCTCATTATAAAGTAGAGCGAACACTTAGGCGAATAAGTAGTTAAGTAGTTTAAATTAATGTTATTCTAATATTATTGCATTTAAGTATAAGTGAAAGAGCTTGTCGGACCATTGTTCACTTGCCTTCTGATAAGAAATAACGTTTTAAAATATGAATTTGTCTTTTATTTATCAATTTTATCGGATAATCAGGTACCTATTAAAGGTTTCAGATATTTTAGAAAGAATAATATTTTTATATAATACTTAGTCAATATCAAAAATGTTTCCTATAGGTACCCATAGTCACAAATTATATAGTTATTACCAAAGTTATGACGGGTATGTATTAGGACTGCAGCAGACAGCTAGATAGGTATAAAGTTCTTGGGTACGTGCTTCTAAGGGTACGTGTAACATTTTTTTATAAAGTTCTTGGTTACGTGGGTAAAACCGTAGTTTCCCTATGGGCATAATTCTGCTGCACTCTTGTGTACACATCAGCGGCGGTATCGGCTAAGAACATTATAGTTCATGTTAACTGTGTTTTGACAGATATATGTGATACATTGACAGATATATGACAGTTATATGTGATACATTGTTTTTAGCCGATAGAGCCCCAGCGGCGGTATCGGCTAAAAACATTGAAGTTCATGTTAACTGTGTTTTGACAGATGTATGTGATACATTGCTACTTTTCTTTGGTAAGTTTTTATTTGTGCCAAAATGAAGTAATGTTTCTCAAACTTCAATGTTTTTTTGAATGAAGTAATGGTGATCGATGGCTTAGTGATTAATCTGCTGGAATGCAATTGAATGTCACTGATGACTGTGTAACAGCGTTGCCAGAATGTTACAAAAGTAACATTTTACGTTACTTTTGACCCTCTCATGTTACCTCCATGTTACACGACTCAATATGTTACTTTATGTTACTTTTTAGATTTTCCAGCAAACAAAAAAATATCGTAAAACGGAACGCATTCAAGATTTTTTTGTTCGTCATCTTCCTAATCACTATATTCTAAGGTCATCTTGGCGCACTTGATTTTGTGGACTGACTGAATGCGACATATTCACTCACTCGCCTGTATTTCTTAATTTTCCATCCCGCTTACTTAAGCACAAGTGAGGCGAGTGGTGACTAGCAGCGAATGATTACAATCGATTTTAAAATTTTGAATGCATAAACAATATCTTTAGGTACAGGTTGATTGCAATGATTTTTTGACCAAACCGTCATCACCGCAGGGCCCGGAGCGCGCGGCGCGCTACGCACGCCGCGACTAGACTTTTACACGAATGGGTACAAACAAAGATGTAGGCATCTTTCAAACAACCCACCTATGTAGAATTTTAATATAAAAAAAAACTAACTAAAATGTTTTTTTAAGACTGTTACTAATTAGTTTACTAGTGGATAGGGGTCCACATCAGGCATTTTTCAGAGCATCGCCAGTCGATTATTCGATCAACAATTATTACGATTTTTTCGATGTTTAACAGATGTGACAGGAAACTTATTTTAGTTTTTGTGTAATAAAATGCCATATTATAGTATTGTGACGTTTTCCACAATAGGTAGGTAATGTTACTTTTCTCGTGAAAATGTTACTTATTGAGCTCTCTCATGTTATATTTGACTATCTGCCACTGGCAACACTGCTGTGTAATCTGTGAGGTATACGTCACTGTCAATGTCAAACTACGGACGTCGACGGCCGGCCGAAACGAAACGAAACTGCTTCGTGTTTTAGGTTAACTTTCTGTTTATTTTATTGTAAAAACTTAATTGACTTTCTTAGTTTACATCCAAGTTTCGTAATTTTTCAAGCTGAGTTCCATAATAGATATTGATATGAGTTTACCTACAGATTTTGGGCCTGACTCGGGAGGCCGATTAAAGGTATGATGTACTTACTGATCTTTGAATCAATTACATAGGCAAATAATTAGTTATATCTTGATTAATAACGTATATTTTTAAAATTTTAGGGCTTGGTTATTGTAAAGCCGATTGTTTACGGAAACGTAGCACGGTACTTCGGTAAGAAGCGAGAAGAAGATGGTCACACACACCAATGGACCGTCTATGTTAAGCCGTACGCTAACGAAGATATGTCGGCGTATATCAAGAAAGTGCACTTCAAGCTTCACGAGAGCTACGCCAATCCCAACAGAATAGTGATGAAACCCCCTTATGAGCTCACTGAAACAGGCTGGGGGGAGTTCGAAATAGTCATCAAGATATACTTCCATGATCCTAACGAACGACCTGCAAGTATAATTTAAAAATTGTAAAAAAATCAAGTCAATCTAACATAAAATAGCAAAATAAAGCTTACTCCTATTTTGCACTGTCCAAAAATACCTGCTTATTAAAACAATTTTAACCTAAAATCAACCAGTTGCTGTTTTCTAACACTAAATGTTCAACTGTATCTTACAGGTGACACTGTATCACATACTTAAGTTGTTCCAATCACCTGTAACCGAGGGAGCTCCGCCTGTCGTTGGGCGAGCTCTGGTCAGCGAGTCTTATGAAGAGATTGTCTTCCAGGAACCCACACAGCTGATGCAGCATCTTCTGAATTCTGTGAAACCCATCACTAATGGACCATGGAAACATGATACTGACTGTGAGTCAAATTCACTATCAGCTTTTACTTTTATTGACAGAATCTTTTTCAATATTTTGTGGCAAAATAAATAAATTTAAAATGCTTTTATGACAATGTCAAACTGTTGGTTTTTTAATAAATCAATGTTAATTTAAAGATTGTGTGAAAGAAAGAAGCAAATTCCTGAACACCATTGGCAATATTGATTGTTAAAGTGTATTATAAAAAAATATGGTGTAACATATATAATGGTTAGTGATTTTTTTTTTACAAATATGCCCAGTATAGATTTGCATTTTTTTACTTTAACTATAGAATAATAGTATAGAAAAAGTACTAAGTATAAAGGTAAGTAATGTACATTTTGTTTTTAGTTGAGGAGAAGAAAGAAAAAACTCTTGAGAAAATTATTGCTGCTCAATCAAAGGTTCGAAATGAAATATTGGAACTAAAGGAAAAATTGCATTTAGCCAAAGAGACTATAACAAAATTCAAGGAAGAAATAGCCAAGATTCAAAACAACACTGCTGGCAATGTTTTAGCTGGAGTATAATGTATTTTTTTCAAAATAGATTTAGCCTTTTATCTGCGGAAATGCTGTGCAAATCTATATATACCTACGGCGCGATATATTCGCGGAGGTGTAGAACCTTATTTCTATGTATAAATATAATAAAGTAAATTGCCCAAGGATGGATCCAGACATAATGGTGCGGAGGTACATTTTTTTTGGATCCTGTCTTATGCAGACTAAGGGTTAAGAAGTATATGTAAGTAAAGTAAGTACCTAAATAAATATAAAATATTAATGACCAACTTCTGCTACATCTGGTTAGAAATAAAATATTAACTTTTTGTTATTCACTATCAGAGTCCAAAATGTTATTTGTTATATGGGAATTTGTGGATTTATTTATCCTAGAGTTGGATTATGGCATTTCATGGATTTTTTATTCTTGGACATAAAATAATATATTATTTTCAAATTCAATTCATTTTCCGAAGTTTCACTTTTATTTTTATTTTTAGGTTCCCTTGGCTCCTAAAATTGTTTTAGGACATAGCACACCTTGTAGAATTAAGTTTGCCTTTAATTCTTAGCTATCAATCGACTGACCCCTATGTGATGTAAATTAATTTTACTGTGTAAATATTTTAAGCCTTTAATTTTAAGTCTTTATTTATTATAGCTTTTTGTACTAAATAAAGGATATCATTACAAACAAGAATGTATTTTTTTTCCTATTTTTGTCTGGGAAAATATGGTTTTTAATTTTTTTTTGTGAGTTAATTCTATACATAATTTAATAAAGAATACTTTAAAGCTTTTACATTGCATTTTATTGCACAATTTCATATCACTATGTATGATGGGTAATTTAAGAATGCATCTTGTTAATAATATTTAGATAATTAATTGGATCTATTATTTATTTAACTAACAAATAATTGATGAAGAAACAATAATATTTTGCTTATGTGAACACACTTTTAAGTTAGATTGATTTAGAATTATTTATAGATCTATTGTGACGTTGAAGGCTATAAACTAAATAATGTATAAGCAACAAAAAGTAATTTCAATGGCATTGGTATCCATGAAGGCTTTCTTTTATTACGTTTTCAATATCTGAAACTGTTTGATGGTCAATGTTAAGGCGGCGACTGGAATCAATTTGCATATTAGCCTTTGCGACGTTTTGCAGGTAGGAAATACACGTATTTAGCGATTGTATAGAAATCGCGACAAAGGAAACGTTTGATTTTCGATTTTAATTAATTGTTTGATATTAACACAGTATTACCTACTTTGTGCCCGAGTTGCTGCCACACGCTTTAAAGGGGACAAAAGTTATATTGTTATTTGTCTGGAGGAGCTCGATGGTGCAGTGGGTTAGCGCATTGCGATTGCGATAGATAAGCAACTTTTGCAAAGGTCGGTCATGAGATGGGTGACCAAACATTTTTTATTTCGAGCTCCTCTAGACTTCGAAAAGCACTGTAAGGGTCATAGACATCTACATGGCGCGACTCCCGCCCAGCACTTTACTAGTTATTCAAATTAGAGTTTTAAATCGAGTGTCATAACGTATAATATCAGTTTTTCAAGGGATGTACGTTAAATGTATTACAAATTTCAATATTGTATAAACTTGTTTCTGTTGTAAAATTACGCGGAAGTAATAACTCGAAATGATATTCTTGTAAAAGCTCGCATTGTCTACCTACTGAAATTCAATTGTGAGCTTCATAGTCGTCATAGCCGTGTATTTTTAGTAGCAAATTTTAATATCCGTCGATGTATCGATCGCTGATGACCAGCCGACAGTCACTCACATCAAATGCCTATGATTATTACACGACAACAGGAGCTCGTATCGTATCGTTAGACGTGTTATGGGTTCATAGTATATGTCACATAATTTAACTTCACTAAGTGACCATCAATCGTATAAGTATACGTAAAAATATTTAAAATAATGAGTATAAGAGCGACGACAGAAAAATACACTGTCCCAACTAGGAATCGAACTTTGATACCTAGTGAAATATTCTGATTCGCCTGGTTTAACCATAGAGTAACATATTCAATCCTCATTTCTTTATCCTATATTTAAAATAATATTTCCTGACCAGTCTGACCGAATCACTGATTCATCATCGCACAGATCAAACCACTAGTCTGCCCCCTACTCAGATGGCCAGCATTCTATACGTTTGAACGCTACGCTTCAACATAATATAATATGAGCAAAAGACGATTAAATCACATGTCGCAAACTTATGTAAATCACAGACTTTGATGTATTGTATGGAATTGAGAAGCTTACGTCATGTAATTTTAGAGTTACTGCTTATTTTAAAACTTTAATATTGAGTGTAGCGTTCAAACGCCTAATGTTGGCAATTTGAGTGGAGCGAGGGGGAAGAACGAAGGTTGGCAACCGCTAAATAAGGATTTTTGAAAATCGCGGACGAAGTTTCGAACAATAACTTTCACACCGAGACAACTTAGTTTTTTTTAACAAAAATATCGCGTAATTTTGGTAATTTAATGGTGACTTACTAATTACTATCAAAGGTTGTTTAAAAACACCTTTGAACCGATTAAGATGGAACAAAAATTTTCTAAGATTGCAACGTTATTTAAAAAGCATCAAAATACTCGCTAAAAACTCTTCAAATTTGTGTAATTATCTCTGTGATTTCATGAAAGTACGGCCTGCAAACCGGAACTGGGTCATGCTGGGATCATGCTATCGACACATCGCGTGACGGACAGACAGCGGAATGCATTCAGTAATTAACCCTCCGCTTGTTACGAATTACATTACAATCCATGAAACTTGTTTTGGTAGTGCCTGTTGTGTTTATCTCTAATACTCAAGCCACACAAGGCTTAACGACTCAAGCTGAAGTTCCGTAAACGTTTAGAAAAATCTGATTATGTATTTTATTCCCGATGTTACATTTCGATAAAAAATGTCGTAAATTGCGAATATATATTTATTATGGCGAATATGGTTTCATGAGAATATCATATTTTGCGAATATCATTTTTCGCGAATGTGTTATTATGAGATTATAATGTCTTGCTATTATGATGTTTTGAGAATATCATATACGGCGACGGAAGGTACTCTGCACCTAATTATTTAAGTGCGAGTTTATGAATTTTACTCATTCAAGGTTATCCATTATTTATCGTCCTTCTATAAATTATTTATCTAAATAAAGTCAAATCTGTTTTTGTCTCATTGTGTAGGTAGATACAGTTAGAGAGCATCACACAGTGTCGTAAATTTAAAATGTGAATTTTCCCAGTGTTCAGATTGATGGTCAGACTAGTCTGGTCAACGGGATTTTTTCCCGTTGTTCAGATAAGCTCGTAATTTAGTAAAGTACTGTACCACGTGCAGTATAGGGTTCCGTAGTACCCTATACTACAGTTTTACAATCCGTATAAGTACCATAATAATATGGTTACTAAATCAGAGACTGATTTACCGGAAAATTGCGGTACTTTTATTGATCGGTATGACGTCATACCTATTAAAAACTATTCCTTCATATTTTGATACCGTAATTTTGCGGTACTTCAACATAGGTACCGTAATTTCGGTACTGCTATATTTTGGGTGGTTTTATACCGAAATTTAATTTATCGGTATCTTAAGTACCTAAGGGTAGAATATTTCGGTACTGCTATACCTATTAACCGTAAAATAAACCGAAACTTAACAACCGCAAGCAATCCCTTTTTATATGTACCTACGTCAACCAACACTATATTCCAATTCCAAACCATTGCGCTTCTCCAATAAATTAAACTGTGAATTTGTCAAAATGATTGTAGGGTAAAGTTTTACGAAGTTAATTGAACTCATGACTCAGTAATATTTTGTAAGACAAAGTCACCAGAATGAACTTTAAAGAGGACACATATTTTGTAAGGAATGCGATTACCAGACCATAGAAAGCACAAAGTGTCGTTAATACTAACTAGGTATCTAGTTTATGGACTGAAAAGTAAACAATAGCGTATTGAAATAAAACACGTTTATTCGCCGGATTCTATCGCAATTTTACTAAAGGTTTTATTGATGTTCTTGCCTAGTGTTATACCTAAATCGGTTCTCGACATCTTTATAATATTGGCAACAATATTGAACATTTGATTTAATACTGTCATATTCATAATCGTAAATACCGCCCGCAAACACACATAATTATTGTCAATATGCAAATTATTGCCAATAATATCGCGTGTGTGCGGTTAGCCTTAGATAATGTAATACTGGAAAGTCATATTTTCCTTAAAATACATTCTCAATAATAAACAGACAGATACTTATTTGAGCAACTTTTTTACGCCCGAAAACTCCAAAGATATTACGTCAGTAAAACGCATAAAACCTACTTGTATTATGCACTTTCTTGTAGCCAAGTTACGAAGTTATGATACTTGAGGGTCAATTAAAAATAGTATGTGTGTGTGCACTGAGAGATCACTTCGCAAATTCGTGAATGGTATATTGTATCAGTTTGTCTGTGCTGTCAAGCAAGCTAATAAATACTGTGAAACAGCAGGACTTGAATAGAAACACGTAGAAATAAGTAGAGTTTGCGGCACATAACTTGAACCCAACCATAGACAGTGAGGCTTGCGCATTGCATCGGCCAGCTCTTGCCGTTATGTACAGCATCGTCTATAAATATGTATACAATTTAGAACTTTGTCACCCTATAAGCTAATTACTTTTTTGAACAGAAATCAATGACAAATGACAACTACAACAAAGTGACAAAGTTCTAAATTGTATCTATACATATTTTTAGACGTGACTGCACGAGTAATAATGTAATGTCTATTGTCTATTGCAAGTACTCTGATTGTGATACCTTCTCGTAGATAGATGAATATTGCAAGTAGGTATTACCTATACTATAATTTCGTTTTATGCATAAAAAATTATGAGCGGGTACGTAGTAGGTATTTTGATTTTTTATTCTATAAGAGAGGTTTATAGGGAGGTGAGTTTCTTATATGTAGCAATTATGCTCTCGCATCGCAGTCATTAGTAGGCAGCGATTGCTACAAATTACAGCGGTGGGCAACGGGCACCACCAGTAGGCTGACCCATCACCACCCAGACACGCGAAAAAACCACTTAGCGGCGATTGCGTTCAAGGTCAAGTGAGCCACAACGTCATTTTCCTTGATAGAAAATATGTTTATATCCTTGATGTTTACCATCGATTTTCAAGTTCAAGTTTAATATTAATAAGCTAAGTGGTCTGTCGTTTGTCTTCGGCTTTGAGTAATTGCTGTGAAAACATTAAGTGGACACTGTCTTGACTTGTTTTATTACTCTGGAAAAAATATATTTTGTCATTTTTTACTCTTAAAACTCTATTTTTTTTATTATGTCGTTATGGATTGTATTAGTTAATGCTTTACTTCATGGTACTTTTTCTATGTTTTTCTCACATACAACGTGTTACAAAAAAAACCCTAAAGCCGAATACGGTAGATAGGGTACAATGCATACGACCTCAGAAAATTATTATAAACCATGAAAACCGCCATTAAAAAATATTGTCATGATTTATTTTCTTGCGCGATAAGTTTCTTGCGCCCGTTCATCTTATTAGTTAAAAAAGTTTAGAACTAGTAGGAAAATATGGACGATTCAAAAGCGCTTTCTAAGTTTATTTTGAATAAAGATATTTTGACTTATCTGTGACCCAACTAACTTTTCAAATATATTTTTAATTTAAGATAATGTAGAAAAGCCAAACCAGCCTTTTAAATTTCAGCCCAAAAAAAGAGAAGTTAATAAAATATTATTTAACACATTATTCAATTAGAACTTGTGTATTTAAGCGAGCATTTTATAGAGAAGTTAAGTTGAATTTGTTATTTAAATCATTAGTTTATTATTAAAATGATGGTTTGAGGGAAGATAAAATTGATGACGCCCTCAACTTTATAAAAATCACACTCTTTATTAAAACATGTACCACTTAAGTTTCACAAGTCCACAACATCGAAATCTTGAGCAATATGAATATCTTCGTATACATAAACTTTGTATCTTTAACAAAACTAACATTATCACTTAAATTGCTTTTCTATGTAAGTATATAAAACTCGTCACAACAACACGTAAATAAAATCAACTCTCTTATTCTAAATTTCAATTAAAACCAGCTGTTTTCTTTTTTCATCCTGTCTCTATGTCTGCCTTTCATTTCCAAAGTTTGGAAAATTTCTGAAAGTTTGTCGAAATTCTGAGTAGGACTGTGAGGTAATTTTTGTAAACTACATGAAGACTTTTCTTCTTTGAGGCAGATGTTGAAAGTTTGCCTTTCTCTCAGGCACAACAATTTCCCTGTCTCGGGCATGGAGGAAAGTTTTGCTACTTGCATCGCTGCCTTTTTGAATCTCGTTTTCGGAGATATTTTTGGCTTCACCTCTTCTTCCTTATTTTCTGCACCTTCGGCTTCGGATTTCCTCGGGACCGAAGGATCTCTCTTCCTAACTTTTACCGAACAGTAAAGCGGTTCTATGACGTCGTACGTGTTTTCTCTTAAAAGTTGTTGGGGCTTCTTTTTATCTAATTGGTCAAAGGAATTCTTCCTCACAAATCCATGTATCCTCAGCGGTGTTAAGGGTTTCATTACATCATGAATTTTTATCGGCTTGTCGGTCCTTTCACTTTTGTTTAAATCGAAAAGGATTACTTTTGTGTTCGACCTTTCCGGTTTTTGTCCGATCGCTGGGAGAGGGTGGAAAGGGGATAGGTTCGGTTTCAGTGGAATATCGTCGAGCATTCTGCTTTGTGCCGTTTTGTTTTTTCTTGGTTTAAACTTGCGCGGCGCGTAGATTGTGGTGAGCGCGCGCGTCTTGTGCGGATCGAGCGGCGCGAGTGTGGAGGGCGCGGGCAGCATGGGCACGGGGCGAGCGGCGGCGAGCGGGCCCGCACGCCGACAGCCGCCCGCGCCCTTGGGCGCCGCCGCCCTGCCGCCCACAATGGTCACGCTCACGCGCGATGCCCGCCTCACGTTCACGCGCACACACGCACAACGCCGGACACACTATCATAACAAACACTGCTGCTTTTTAATTATTCGTTTTTATTTCGGAATGGAAATGGGAAATCCGCGAGGAACTTATTATTACGTATCACTTTGACATTTCTGAAACTTTTGTAAAAGCTGTAAAAGTCATGATGATTTGACTATAATGTCTATGATATTAGAAAAAATAGCAAAGAGTTTATTCCTTTAAACTGAAAAAAAAACTATTCCCGTTTAAGAAAGTAATAATATAGGAAAAATATTCCCTTTGCGATAAACTGTGGATTTAGTTAGAAAAGTTCAACTTATTCAAACCATTTTCGTTTGAAACTTGGTGAGAAAATTTTTTTAGCTATAAATTATACGTGGCGGCGATAATTAATTGTATGTAAAATAATTCAGTATTGTCGACATCGCGAGTCGGACACCGTTAGTTAGTGGTCATTACACCGGACAATCGATCGGTTGACCTTCGGACAATCGCCTCGCGTTTACATTAACATTGTCTGACACATTGCCATCATCGGTTAACAATTGCAGTTAACACTAGTCGGTTGGATTAGCTCCAATTTGCTCATACATTTTTAAAGTCGGATTTTCATGTGACCACGCTATGTTTACTTTTGTGGTCGGACGAAATGTTACAATACAAGCGCAGAAAAGAGAAGAAAAATATTTTTCATAATTTGATCGAACCAGTATGAAAAGTCAGATATAGTATAAACACTCACTCAACTGAGAAGTTTGTTTTAATTCTAAAAATAAAAATCAATAATACCAAACTCATAAACAGTCGAATCTTAGGTGAATATTAACTTGTTAACAGTTTTAGTTATTAAGGCAAATATTAGCTAAATCTCATCCATTCACATTTCATTTTTATTAACCGACTTCAAAAAAAGAAGGAGGTTCTGTGGTCGTCTGTTTATTAGTTTTTTTTTCTATTTTTTTTTTATGTATGTCCTTTGAAAAAAAAACGTCTTATGAAGTCGGGTGGGGCTTTGAGATTTAAAAAATCAAATTACGAAAGAGAAACCACTACAAATGTTTATATAAATTAAAAAAGGAAAATATTTTTCAGCCCCACCCGACTTCAAAAGACGTTCTTTTTATATCAGATATGCGTAGGTACTTGAATAGTGGTAATTATGCAGATTTGAATATTATTTCTTGCTTTTTAGAGCTGTTGCTTTTTGAAGCTGTTTTTTAAGTTAGTTGGTTGGATTAAATGTTGCCTTTCATTTAATTCAGGGGCAAAATAAGCATTAGAATAGTGTTCACAGAGGGCAATGTAGTCAAATTGTTAGCGTAACGACCTTCGCTCCATTAGATATTACTACCTAGATTAAACAGACAGAATATAGCTTTGGTCATAATGGAACCTGCAAGGTACTCTCGGTATAATAAAAAACTCGATATTCAACGCGACTTATTCCCATCTTCCAACCCAGCTATCCACCCCAGGTTGGATGTTAGTAATTGTTTTCCATAACCTCCTCTTTTTTTTGAAGTCGGTTAAAAGCTAGCACCGATGGCCTTCAATTGAGTTTTTCCTTTTGAGTATTCCATATTATGAAGCTTGCACCTGCTAGAAAGGCAGTAAGTAATTCACTGTTTTTTTTATTGTAATGGATAACTTTATACAGACTCATGGCTTTCTTTAAAAGGATTCACTGTAGCGTACCTACTTAAATGAGCTAAATACGTAATTTTCTATTTATTTAATGTAAAAGATCGGATTGATTGTAAAAACTAACAATTTCAATACATTACACCCATGTATTAAATCCTCTATAAAAGTTTCTGAAGATAAGCTTATCTTAAGCTTATTGCCAACATTAAAACAACCAGTGTCATAAAACCGTAATATTTATCATCCAAATGAGTGTTATTCATAATGCAACTCTATCGAAATTATGGTTACTATGACTATGACACTGGTTGTAATGTTGGCAACAAGCTGTTTCAGAACCATTTAAGAGGATTCATATCATGGGTGAAACGGAGTGGCTACATTCTCTTTGATCATGGGTGTAGATAAAGTTTTGTATGCAACTGTACATAATTTGGTATTAAAACACTCATGTGATACTATTATCACGTAATAATAATATAAACGCTCCTTCGTGTTTTAATACCCCTAATTATACAACAGTTGCATAAATAACTATTGTGCTACGGGCACTGAATAAACTCGTAGCACATATCCTGCTTGGAGATCATATTCGTAGCAAGATATGCTACGATATCAAATTCGTAGCGCCTAACATATAATTTTTAGTATATTTTGCTATAATTATAGCAGTTCAAAACAAAACTCGTACACGTAGACATAAAATCATTTTCATTAGCCCGCCGCTTGTAAATCCTCCGCATACAAAAACCGTTAATCACCAGAAAATTACAATACATTAACAAAAAAACATGTATCAACCCTCCAATCCGACACTCAACCCTCTATTACCAGACCAGTGTCCAAATTACGATAATTTTCTGTACACATTAGCCCCCCGGTGGCCCGGGAAATCAGGTCAAGCGCATTCGAAGTAGTACCAAGTGTCGAGGACGAAATCGTGGCCACGCGTATCAGTTGATAAAGATTTGATTGATACGGAGCTGTGGATTTATCGATCGATTATCTTTTAAAATTAAAGTTACTTCATTAATGTTTATTTCCAGTTATTAATATATTCCACAAGTTCACAGATAATTCATATTTGACTTCATATTTATTTTATTTAGAAAGAAGAACATTGTTTGCTATTTAATTTACGTTTTATTTTAATTGTTTTTTTTATTCTTTACTTTTTTGTGTCAGTTTTACGATACAAAAGATATTTCTAATTTAGAGTCACTGATTTATCAGTAGGTAATAATGTTTTGCTTTTATGATGATTTGAGAATAGCATGTACGGCTACCAGATTCTGATTGTTAATTCATCAACGCCCGAGCGGTCGAATGCAATGGAATATCTAGGGTATCATTTTCCTGGCCTTGATGGATTAATAGGCTATACTAGGTGTTACAGAAATACCCCTAATGCCGAATATGGTATATAGGGACCATCAAACTGAACAACTTTTACTATGAGACCAACTCTGAAATAGCGAAAAAAAAATCTGCTGTTTCATACAAAAATTAAAATCGAAAATATCAAAATGTATGAAACAGCTGATTTTTTTTTCGCGATTTCAGAGTTGGCCCCATAGTAAAAGTTGTTTAGTTTGATGGTCCCTATATACCATATTCGGCATTAGAGGTATTTTTGTAACATCTTGTATACTTAGATACCCTAGCACTATTTTATGTTTTAATGCTTTAATTCTATCTGGCTGGTGGAGACAGCTACTTTCGAGGAAATGACAATTACAGACCACTACCCTGTTCTGTTCTATACAAACAACGTTGACATCACGCATAAACCTTACAAACCAGGAATGAAAGTAAAGCTAAATTATGACGCAATAAGAGAATACTTGGAAAAAGCTCCCTGGGATGATTATTATGCAAGCTATGATGTCAACTGGTGCGCGAACTTACTGATTGAGAGATTGCAATCTTCAGTGCGTAACTTCTCTGTCTCCATAAAGATAACAAAAAAGCGGATGCCTCTTAAGCCTTGGATAACTTCAGGAGTAATTAGATCACTACGTAAAAGAGACAGAATACACAGATCTTTAAAAAAAAAACGCTACAGTGACAACTTGAAATCTGTGTATGATAACTATCGAAATTGGTGTACTAAAATAGTGAAAACTCTTAGGCAACAGTACTATAGAACACAATTAACAAAAAATTCTAACAATGCAAAAGAGACCTGGAAAATTGTCAAGGAAGTGGGAAACCTAAATAATAAAAATCAATCCGCCTCTAATTTACTTGGTATCAGGAACAATCCGATTGAATCACTTAATGATGTTAATAAATATTTTACTTCTATTGGCTATGATTTGGCAAATGTAACACTCAAAAAACTCAATACAAGTGAAACTGAACTTGCAGTGAAATCTAGAACTGCTTCTGCCCCTTGTGATTCCATGTCCCTCTACTTAACAGACCCTCTCGAGGTCATCACAGAAATAAATAATCTTAAAACTAAAAGTGCCCCAGGTTACGATAACATCTCAAATGAATTTTATAAAAACCTTAAAACCATTCTAAGCAAACCCATTGCACATTTATGCAATATTAGTTTTGAAACCGGACTTTTCCCGGATATCTGTAAGGAAGCATTAGTCTCCCCTATTCATAAAACTGGCAATACCACTAATCCCTCCAACTTCAGACCAATCTCTTTATTAACATCCTTGTCAAAAATAATTGAAAAACTAGCTGCTAAACGGCTCACTAGCTACCTTGAATCAAAAAAACTACTCGCGTCTAATCAATATGGTTTTAGATCCAAAATTTCAACAGAGGATGCAGTTCTAGATTTATCAACTAAAATATACAATTTACTCGATGACAAACAAAAATGCATAGGAATATTCCTAGATCTGCAAAAAGCATTCGATACAGTTTCAATTCCAATACTAATTTCGCGTCTAGAGAATATGGGGATCAGGGGAGTCGCTCTTAAGTGGTTTTCGGATTACCTTTGCAACCGCAGCCAGAAAATTCGTGTTGAGGGACTACTGAGTGACACTGCACCCTGTATCTATGGAGTTCCTCAAGGTAGTATCCTGGGCCCAACGCTATTCTTAGTTTATATTAATGAACTCTGTAACATGCAACTGCACAATGGTGAACTGTTTATGTTTGCAGATGATACTGCCCTTATATTTCGTGGAACTACATGGGAAAATGTCCGTCATATAGCAGAAACAGGATTATCTAAAGTGACAGCCTGGCTTGAAAATAGCTTATTATCCCTCAACATAAGTAAAACTAAATATATCTGCTTCAGCATCTTGAGCCCTGGTAAACCCGATAATACTTTTTCACTGACTATTCACACTTATCCATGCAACCGTAATGTGAACGCTCCAAAAAAACGGTGTGATTGCTCTAGTTTAAACCGCACTAGCACTATTAAGTACCTAGGTGTAATGATCGATGATCAATTAACATGGCAGCCTCACTTGTCTCTGATCTCTGGTCGAATTAGGAAGTTAATGTTTGTTTTTAAAAATCTGCGTACAGTAGCCAACTTTTCACTGTTAATTAAAATTTATAAGGCTTTAGGTGAATCTTTACTATGTTATTGCATTTGCGCTTGGGGAGGAGCTGCTGATGTACACCTTCTTCAACTAGAGAGAGCTCAAAGGGCTGTCCTAAAAGTTCTCATGGCCTTACCTTTCCGTTACCCAACCTCAATGCTTTACGAGAAAACCAAAATACTAAGTGTTCGCAAACTGTTTTTGTATCAAATTATTCGCAGATTTCACCAAAAGTCAGTACCCATCATTCCGGTTCCCAACTCTAGACTGAAACGTTATCATGTTCCCTTTTGCAAAACCAGATTTGCAAAGAGGTCATACAATTTTTTGGCTCCTAGGGCATATAATATGATACAGAAAAAATTAAGCATTGGATCTTATTCGAACAGACATATGAAGGAACCGTTATTTAATCACCTGTTTAATTTAAGTAATGAGGAAGTTCAACGCCTACATACTCCAATAACGTGAAATTAAGATACATTCACACATAAACTCTCATAGTATATATAATACAAAACTTTAGGTATACATACACGCACTGCAATAAACACATACACATTCATATAAACACTCACGCACACACACGCACACACACACACACA
The DNA here is from genome assembly GCA_963556745.1 of Catoptria pinella. NCBI lineage: Eukaryota > Metazoa > Arthropoda > Insecta > Lepidoptera > Crambidae > Catoptria > Catoptria pinella. The sequence continues at coordinate 2,201,977 of OY750762.1, forward strand.
TACACATACACACACACTCACGTATACGCACACACACACACACACACACACACACACACACTCAACAATTGATGTGCATGCGTATTCTCTTACTGTATAATTTTCAACTTATTAATTTATTTCTCTTGCGTACCTTATTAACTTCATTGTAGCAACATTATAAACTTGTTACGTAGTATTAAAGGCTAGCACAATCCGGGAAGTGAGGACCTGGTGTCTTGTATTACAGGTTGCAACCCAACCCATTTCAAGCACCAGTCTTCACAACTAGTAATCTAAGACTAAAATATTGTTTATATTTACTGTTGCTTGTTACTACTACTTGTGAAGAAATAAATAAAGATTTATTATTATTATTATTATGGTACCTACTATTGCCATCTATTGCTCGCTGAAATAGTTCGCTAAAATAACTTGTTGAGTCGAGAATGTTCATATTCGTCGTTATAAGTTGTGCTTTCAAAAAAACTTTTTTTAAAATTAAACTAAGCTTGTACTGTGTTATAGAATCATACTATATTATCATGGATTATAATGAACCCTGTGAATTATGTCCGGAGTTTTGCGTGTGTCCTTGACATTGAGTCGACACCAGAGTGATTCATAAACGCATGCTTAATGAACCCGTGATTCAACAAAACCTTTTCAGTCAAAAATTGGGCCACCATCGCCGATCGTGATTCAGAGATAAAGCCAGACTAAACAAGACATATGGCCTTTACACTTTGCTCTGTACAATCAACATTTTTTATTACCACTTGAAAAGGTGCTTTCTAAAGGTCAAAGCTCTTTTCGGAAGCTATATTTGTCTTGTCTATAATAAGTAATGTTGAAAAGTATTGAATACTGCTTCGTGGAAAGACGTCGCGTCGAACAACAATCGCTCCAGCAAATTACTGTTTGAATATTGCCCGGCCCGGCCGGATACAGGATCGTACGGAGAGGCGGGGTCTCCCGCGGCCTTCTGGCAAAAGCTCAACATGTTCAACAGGGGGACCGGGCCTGTGCATGTGAAGGGTTCATTATATTGCTTTTATTTACACAATTTAACAGTGTTTTGAAGAAGGGTACAGAATATAATTAAAATAAAAGGTATAAAACAATCAACCAAGCAAGACAATTGCTACCCGGGAAGCATCAAAATTTTTGGTCTTTGGTTTTAGCTTAAAACTTGTAAAAGATGCATCTTACGAAATAGAACACTCATACTTTTCTCTTTGTAAGTACCTAGACGATTTTTTTCTTCAACGAACGCAACCGCAGCTCTCTCTGTAAATCAAAGGAACCCAAGATAAATACAGCACTTCGTATATTAAAATAAAGAGTAAAATTGGTAATTTTAGTCTTTATTTGGAAAATTATTTTTCTATCTCAAAGAACATAAAATATGATATTTTGAAATCGGTTCAGTAGTTTTTTCTAAGTGATTCATTTGTAACTACAAATGTAGTTTTTTGTTTCAAGTACAGGTACAAAAAAAAGAACTAAGCCGACTATGTCAGATTATGAGGTCTTCATGCAGACACCATGCGGAGCACATGTTTTTCGAAGCTGCAAACTTGGATTTAAACTGAGCTGTAGACCTCGCGTTTGTACGTTAAAAATTTGCTCAAATTGTGTGTTTTAAAAAAAATATTGTAATAAATGTGGCTACGAGGTTTTCAAAAGCAGTACTGTTCTTCTATATTATCAAACCTAATTTCACGAGAATCGATTGAGAAATGCGACCTATGGAGGAGAACAGACTGACAGCCGGAAAGCCGGACAAACATACGAAGCAAAGAATCTTAGCTTACGCTTCGCGCTCGCTCGGCCAAAAATATTATAGAGCCAAGTGGAAAATTAAGTGAAACGGCCAACTTAATGGTATTGTCGCGACATGCGCTAGCCGTAGTTTCTGCTCACGTAATTGTGACGTCTCGCAGAATCGTCACGGCCAAATTATGTCAGTCAGTCAATGTTAACTAACTACACACACACGCGCGCGCAAATACACGAGCTCACGAGTCGAGTCTGCGCACTGCGATAATAAAATAACATTCATTTTGGAGCGTAATCTTAACGCTATGACTGATTCGTGTAAATAATACTGTGTTCATTTATATATTTTCTATATATAAGGATTAATTAAAATGTGTTGTTTATTAAAGAAATACCTAGGTGTGGTCATGTGATGTTTTAAAGAAATATTGGAATTTACATAGGAATCTGAACCTTATTGCGAAGTGGTAAGTACTTTACTGATGAAAAGTAAGGTTAGACTTTCCGAGAACTATCAATTATTTAGGGATATTATAAAAGTCATTTAAGTACCTACTATATACATACAAAAAGATTTGCCCAACTTTTTGGTGACTTAATACATATCTCGAATCTCGCTCGTCTCGTGATAGTTATATTTTTGTACTTATTTGCAACTTAAAAGTAAAAAAACACATTTCGATAGGTACGAATTACACGTCAAATAAAAATGAGATTTAAAATTCGCGAATCATAAAAAAGGAAAATTAAAGTTGAACTTCTAACAAAACTTTGAAAGGAAAAGTTCATCATTTACAGCCAGCCAATGAATATCTGAAATGGAACCAGTTTACCCGCTAAAAAACCCGCTTAATCACAGTCGCAGTTAAACTTAATCTAGTTATTACTAAAATTACCGAAATATTGCAACCTTCACAACAAAGGCAATTATGATTCAAAAAGTGAATTTCTTGTCAGATTATATTTTATCGATACAAAACACATAAATGTAAAAAACGTTAATCATACTGACCTAATAAAAGTCTGAATCAAATAAATAAAACTTTATTTTTGATGCAAATAATTCCAAATACCTACATAAGTGTGTAATGTCATCATTGGGGCGGAGTGGACTAAATTTTTATTCTAAATAAAAAAACTTGAGTTTTCAATTTCATATAAAAGTAGGTACTTTACTTACCACCTAATTTTCATTAAGTACAAACTGTGTTAAATTATCGTAGTGATTACATTATCTTTGTCTAGCATATTTAACTATATTCGAGAAGTGGACCTTGAGACATAAGAAAGATTGCAGTATCTCTGTCAGAATATTTGCATAAGAGCTATAATTTCTATTTGATTTCTTATCTTAATGAATTATGTCAACAACCAACCTATGGATTTAGGTAACTTTGCCAATACAAATGAAAATTAATTAAGTATAACTTGAGAACCCGAAATAAAATTAGGTACACACGACAGCACGTCAGGTTATACAGTTAAATTGCGAAAACAGCTTTTATTACGTAGAGCATAAAGGCGGTCTCAAGGTCAACATGTACAGTCTGAGGTGCCGTCATGATTGTGTACCTTACCTACTTGATCGCCTGAAATCAGCCATAGATATTTCATAGTTTCGTCGTTTTTGTCTATCTAAGTAGCTGCAAATCAATTTCTGAACTGTGGACTTGCATTGTAATCATACCATACGATACCATACTAGTAGTCTTTGATTCCTCTTGTAGATTCAGTCTCAAAATGGACTTCATCATCGGCGGTCTAGCCGGCGCCGGCGCCACAATCTTCACGAACCCCATGGACGTCGTCAAAACGCGGATGCAGCTACAAGGAGAGCTGCGCGCGCGCCACGAAACTAAAGCGCGGTACCGAGGCATTCTCCATGCCTTATACGTCATCGCGAGGAATGATGGGGCCATGGCGCTGCAGAAGGGGCTTGCCCCTGCGATGCTGTTAGGATTCTCTATGAACTCCGTCAGGTTTGTGGTCTTTTAAACCATATTTAGTTTAAATCTACTGTTGAAAGAATAGAAAGATCCAGCGGTAGTCGTTTTTAGTGGTAGGTTTGCAGTCATCGAAGGAGAGACGAGTTTTTATGTCTGTAGATATAAACGAACCTCATCATCTTAATAAGCCTAGTTTTTTAAGATAGTACTATTACTGTCTTAATAACTTCTCTCTCATCTCATCTCGCATCTTTTAGTAGTTTCTTTGTAGTTTTAAAGTAAATTTTTACTCTTTACTAATAAGGTCCGCCACATTATCAGACGAACTCTGATTTGGAATTCCGAAACGGAATATCGATAATATATGAAAATTCAGAACGGAAAATTACCGCATGTATGTGGTAGGTGCATAGATTTGTATGGATATGGATTAGCTGCGTTCAGAATGATTCCGTTTCGGAATTTCGAATCAAAATTCCGTCTGTATGTGGCTGGCGGTGAATAGTAATTATCAGAATGTTGTGTCACTTTGGCTCTTATAGGAAAATCGGGTCTACTAAGGGCATACATTAATTACTGGGATTAAGACGTGTTCCTTTTACCAGATTAGGAATGTACCACGTAGCTGAAGTTCAAGGTTGGACAAAGAACAAAGATGGTAACATAGACGTAAAGAGGGCTATTCTGTGGTCGAGCATCAGCGGGATCATGAGCGGGGTGTCTGGCAACCCTGCCTCGGTTCTCAAGACCAGGATACAGGCGGCGGCTCACCCGAGCATAGCCGTGGGCAGGCAGCATAGGTATAAAGGTATTGCCCTTAAACCTTGTACTACTTTGACAAACGGATCATGAAGGTTCATAACCGTGTCTTAAGGTGTCCGTTTTTGGCTTGGACAAAAATTAATTCGTTTGTGTGTCGGTCCGGCTCGTATTTCTCAACCGATTCTCGTGTTTTGTAAGCAGGTTCGATATTTATTATATGTCGTACGACATTATTATAAATCCTAGTATGATTGCAAAAAACCGGATAATTAAAATCTGAGACAAAGAACCCACTCCGTCGGTTCAATCTTATCAATTGCCTTTTCATTTACTTACTTATTTTTACCGGCATACCTATACGTAAGCCTCCCAGTAAACCGTAATATGTTTTCAGGCATGTTGGATGGATGTGTTCAAATCTATAAAGCGGAAGGCTTAAGAGGGTTTTTCGCTGGTGTAAACGCGACATGCTCAAGGCTAGCAATCGGCAGCGCAGCGCAACTCACAAGTTTCACTGCGTACGTGAAAAGAAAATCAAACTTAACAATTGCTATTTTAGTCTTTTTTAGGGTTCCGTACAAAAATGGTAAAACCCTTATGGTGCGACTCAGCCTGTCTGTCTGTCACAACTACTAATGCTATCAACTTGAAATTTGGAATAGTTTTTAGAGGGCGTTTCAACTATTTTGAAAATAAGCGAGAAATAAAAATATCTATATTTTTTTGCAATAGGGTCTGAAAGGGGCTCTTAAACATTCGAAGTGAGGTTACTCGGGCATATGAAAAAGCGCTGCTTCACATTCTCAAATATTTTTTTTAGGCCGCACTCATCTCCGAAGTTTACTTAGAGAAAAAAAATATTTTATGTGATTGAAGTTTATGTAAAGATAACGGGAAAAATAAAACGATGTCTCTAAATAGTAAACTTTTTCAGAATTATGATACGGAACCCTTGGTGCGCGAGTCCGACTCACTCTTGACCGTTTTTTTGATAATATTGTGATTTCTACTTCAGTGCCAAACAAGCTTTGAAGAGTCGAGGTGTTTGCGAGAACTCTGTGTTTGGGCTTGCGTTCGCCGCGAGCTCGGTCAGTGGTGTCGCTGTCGCCTTGGCAATTTGCCCCTTAGACGTGGTCACCGTCCGACTCTATAACCAGGGTAATAATTCCCAAATTTCTTTGGCATCTTGCAGAATGAAAGAAAGCATGAGGTCCCACGGTTACTTCGAACATTCGCCGGCCATGCTCGCTTTCGTGGCGAGTCTGGGCTGCGGGGTGTTGTGCGTTTTGCTCGAAACTCCTCTGGATGTTGTGAATACCAGACTTTTTAATCAGGGTAACGTTGATTATGACTTCGAATCGGGAGCATGCGGAAACTTGTATCTAGAATCTGCATCAAGGCGTTAAGCTTATTTTCTTCAGCTTCATACTTAACCGCAAATTATCTGACTGCTATCGTATATATCTTTTTATTTGCAAATTATTTTCTTGTATTTTTATGTATTTTAGTATACCTACCTAACTTATTTGTTTGAAAACATAACTCCTAAGACGAGTGAAACAGTTTATTTATTATTTGGGCGTCAGCTAGACTTTTTCAAATGTTTATTATCTCAAAAAAGAGTAAATCAATAACATAAAAAAATACTCGTTCTTTGTTCACATAATATTTTGGTTTTAGGGCCGGCTACCAGTGAAGGGCCCCTTTACACGGGCGTGGGCGACTGTCTAGCAAAGATCTACAGGACTGAAGGCATCCACGGCCTTTACAAGGGACTCGGCCCATTATACCTCAGGATAGCACCGCACACCACGCTATCACTAGTCATATGGGATATGTTAAACAATTTACTCTTAAAAAACTAGGAATATCGAATAAAATAGTTGAATTGACAATGCGTTTTAATTTTTAAATATCGTTTTTCAACATACAATAGAATAGTGCTATGATTTTATTCCCTTTACAGTATTAACAGATAACGAAACAAAACAAAAACAAATTAAGAGTGCGATGCTATTGGAGGAGAGAAATGGATCTCCCAATCTACATCAAGAGAGCTGCAATCAGAGCTGACGTCATCGTAGTCGCAGTAGCAGCTCTCGCTAGATTCGATCTGCTCTGTGTCTTCGCACGTACACTCCGGGTTGTTGGGGTCGTCGGGCGCCAGCCCCACCGCGGCCTTGTACGCCTTCAAACAAGTCTTCTCACAAATATCCGGGTGATAAGGATCCTTAAAATTCCCAACCAACTCCTTAACCAGTCGCCTCTTCTTCAGTTCCAACTTAGCCAATTTATCTTTGTTACTAGCTTTCGCTATTTTGTACACCAACGGTGTATACTGATCGTTGCTACCTTCATTGTTTTCCGGCGAGGTTTGCATTTCGATCACATACTCTCCGTTCACCTTACAAACAATTAAGGTGGGTTTGTTTTCAGTGCGCTTTTTAGATTTCTTCAGTGGCTTTCTGCTTTCTACGGCATATGTTTGTCGGGTCAGCTTGTCGAGTTTACGTAAGAGACGCTTCGATATAGCACCAGGCTTCCAACCATTGGCTATCTGCAAAACAGAATAAAGAATGAAATAATTTTCTTATCGATTGATGAAAATATAAATAATCATTTAATACCAAATAATATACTAGAAAAAATACGACTCGCACCAGATCACGTTCTCGGACGGGAATCGAACCCGCGACCTTTGGATGTCCGGTCCAATGTTCTGACCGCTGAGCTACCGAGTCACTAGTGGGAACATCGAATTTCTCCTAGTATATCAACTCTTACGCTGCAAGCCAGCGCCATCTCACCATTGTATGTACAAGGAATTATCTCGACATCAACTGAATACCTTTCCAGATATTTTTAAATAAATAATCATTCCTTAAGTAGGTACTCAACTTTATGGCATTCTGTACTAAATTGCAATAGTTTTTTTTTTTATTTAGACGAATACTGAGATTTATGGCCTGCCATAGACTTAATTTAACTGTAGCAGAGTTAAATTCGCTTAGGTAAATTAAATAAAATTATTAGTAGACTCATTCAGCTGGCTCGCACCCAGTGTGCCACAGGAAAACGCTTGTACGTGACCGCACGAGACAAAATTCGTACGAAATCACATCCAAAGTGCAGCTGACCTAAACAACCCGATCTTAGTTCTCCATTATTAGGATTCGTCCTTTTCGTTGTTCATTAGCGTCTTTAAAGCATTAGTTAGCGTCTATAGTTTTTCAGCGGTTTAATGTTTTTTAGTAGATAAATGTTATATTTCTTTTTAACCCGTTTCACATTCTCATCATCGAATTAATTCATAGAATGAATTTTATTATTCCTCTTAGAAACACTTTCCTCGAAGATACACTTTAAAGTTCGCTTTTGTTACTCGTGTTCCACTGACAGCAGTTTTTATTTTTATTTTATAAGTAGGCATTTAACAAAAAGAAATAAATAATACCAAATAATATACTAGAAAAAATACGACTCGCACCAGATCATGTTCTCGGTCGGAAATCAAACCCGCGACCTTATCCGCACCAGATCATGTTCTCGGATATTCCTGTCCGAGAACATGATCTGGTGCGAGTCGTATTTTTCTAGTATATTATTTAGTATTATATAAAAATAGCATTGTGAATGCTAAAATCTCAAAATATAGAAATAAATAACTCGATGTTTACCTTACTTTTAATATTTGTTTTACCTTTCACCAACACACTTTTCTGTATATTTGTATTAGATGAGAGGTCCTTTAGATTAGACGAATAATAAATTAATTGAAGCGACTCGGTGAAGACAGACCATACGGGTTTTAAGTCGACAAAGCAAAAAACAAATGTTATTAAATCACTTATCTATTGACAAAAACGTTACTAATTTTAACTTAACACATGGCCAAATGTCACTTGCACTTATGACACTATATTATAATAATATACAAACAACACCAAACTAAATTATTTCACCAAACTTAATTGATAAATATTGGACACAGTAGGTATACTGTTTACTATAATTCAACCTTGCGTAGCAACAATACTCCGGCTCTGACTCGTAAAGCTGGGGTAAACCTCTTTTTCGGTCTTTCTTTTACAAGCGTTTACCGCTATCATGTACAGTGCACTAAGATGGTAACACACGTCATTGCATTCTTTCGTCAAAATAATTTGACGGATCAAATCCTTCTATCTAAAAGACACGAGTTTTCCTTTTGGAACCGGGCCGTCTAGGAACTACTGAAGGTTGAGGAATCTTTAAATTCTCCCCGCGAGCTATCAACGCCTTAAGCGTAGCTGTTAACAGCTTTCTATCAATACCATGGCCAACTATTCCCATTTTAGACAATTCTCTTGGAGAAGCATCTCCAAAACAACTCCAATTTGTTTCTGATGGTACCGCGGCTGCTTGCTTGGTGTCACCTTTTTTAACTAACTTCTTGGGAGCCCGCGGTTTTTTCTGAGTAGGTGAACCCCGTGGTCTAGGATAGAAACGCCATTTTCCACGACTGTCTATGTAGCCATCGACTCCGACAACAAGCCACTTTCCATTTGCCGCCTGGAATTTACCATCCTCAGCATCGATATGATCTCCATTTGGTCCTATAAAGGACATAGGAGCCCAACGATCGTCAGGTGCTATATAGCCATCAACATTAATTTCCATCCATTCGTGTTCCGGACTCCAAAATCCACCCAAATCGCTACATTGTTGTTTGCCATCAGGTCCCTTGAAAAATCTGGGGATTGGATTTCCGTATCTATCAACCAGCTTAACTCTGTAATCTAAGTAAGTATATTGTGTTTCTTTTTCAACCTTTAATACTTTTTTGCCTTTATACGTTGGATCAAAGTACGCATTGGGTGGTGTAAATTCGACTATCCATTCGTCAGAATCAGTAGCTGAGCCCAAAGAAGCTGAATCTTCGGAACAGGAACAGGAACGGTCCATATTGGTTCTATCAGGTCCTGGTTCAATCGGATAGCAGGTACATTCTGGATCTTCTGCGTCCGGTAAGATTCCCAGCGCTTGTTGGTATGTCTTAATGCATATTTCTTGGCACATATTTTTAAAAGCGCTTTGAATGAATTCACGTTGAGCTCTCTCAAGGCGTCTCTGCACACGTTCTTTTTTCTTACGCCTCTCGCGATTTTCCTCTTCGCTCCTACCAATGGTATACGTAACCAAAGGCTTTTCCTCGTACGGTTGTTGATTGATAGCTCTTTGTCTTGTATAAGCTTTCATTGTTTCCATTGTTACTGTGAACTCGCCATCTTTTTTATGAACCACCAAAAGTGGTCTCTTTAATGGCTTTTTCTGTGTCTTATCTCTCTTCCGTTTCTTAGATATAGCTTCGTCGGGATTTCTTGCTATTTTGAGCAAACGCACAACATGCTTATTGGCCGCACCCGGTTTCCACATGGGACGAAACTAAAAAAAAATAACAAAAAGTTAAAAAAATAAAAGCGAAAGAAATGTACAATTAAGAATAAAATTTATGCATTATATGCAAAATCATAAATTTAAGATTATTTTTTAAGAATTGAATTACTGTTTCTGAAACGATCATCACAATATTCTTACCCTCATTCCAGGAACATCTTCAGCGGTCCATAGCCAGCCCATGTTTTTCGGTACTGCACCCAAAGTTCCTGTACATGGCATCGCGCATTGACTGTGTCCAATTTGTGGCGCTAAAAACAAATACAATCAAATGTTAATATGACCTATCCTGTATGCAGTCAATTCATACTACAAGCGCGAAAAAATGCTTTATAATACGTACGTATACCTTTATAACCATAATTAAACTTGAATCTATCGTCTTTCTTTTTCTTTTTGCCTTTTTTATTGTCTTTTCCGGATTCACTGTTTTTGTCTCCTGAAGGGTTCTTTTTCTTTTTAGAATCACTTCCAGAGCTTATAGTCTTTCTGTTTTTATCTATTAATTTATGATAAATTGGACATGGAAATGCTAGTGGTCCTAACTTTTCTTCCCCAAACTTTTCAACCCCACCGCATATGTTGCAATATGTTGTTTTCTTGGTAAAACCAAAAGTACATTCACAAGAACAATAACATGGATGGGGACCCATTTGCATTTTAGCTGTCATTCCCCCAACAACTTTTTCAACTATTTCAGTCTTATCACAAGTTTGGGGTCTCATGCTAGACAGATCTACCATCAGTCTGTCGTCTGGTGGGCTGGGTAGCTCCCTAACTTTCGCACTACTGCAATCTAATCTATCGCATTTTTTGACGGTTATTAAATGTGCCGCCTCTTTCGGTAAATCCAACGAACAACTGCTTGGACGGCCATATTCACTTGGTTTTTTACCAGGACATTCATCATCACACAAACTGAATTGATATTTTTCTCTTACTACGTCATCCGATTTTTCTGAACTTTTGCTGCTGTTTACAGATTTTTTGGGCGAGACAGGATCTTTTGCAAATTCATTCTGAACAGTAAAATACCCAACACAATAAACTTGGTTTCCGAAAGGTCCTCTGCTTTCTCCAAAAATATAATTCAAAGTATTTAAACTATTCAAGGAATAATAAGACTGAGATTTAACTAAAGATTGTTTTTTCTGTATTTCTATACTGGTTTCACTCTTTACAAATGAAACAACATTGTTTCTAATATTATTTCTGAGACATTCAGTATGTGTAGCGTCCTCTTTATCTTCTAATGTGCTATCCGTTCTCAGCATTCCAGAAGTTTTCGTAACGAGCGGTGCACCGCTTGGACGTTTGAATTTTGATTTTCCTGCAGGATAAATGGTTTTGATTGTCCCTGTTTCATCTCTTAGATATCTTTCCTTTTCTTCCTTCATAATACTCAATATAGTCATCGGGGTAGAGTTAAAACCAGTGTACATAAATGTTCGTGGATTTTCCCCAGACGGTGATCTGAATTGAGTGTTCAATTTATCTTTTATGTAACTTAATTTAACGACTAATTTAATAGTGGCCATACGTTTCGACGTATATTCGTGAAACATGCTGTACTTCCCATCGACAGTTACAGGATCCATGCTCTCTTTAATATTTAGTTCACTTAAATAATCTATGAAAGTTTCACACCAAGGTATTTGGTTGGATGCGAGTATAATATCGGCGTTATACTTGCTACGAAAAGTTACTTCTAAGGGATACTGTCGCATTTTATCTTTTAGACTTTCGGTATTACTGACGATTAATACAGATTGTCCTATGGAAACTTTAGAATCCATTGAAGTTTTTGTGTTTTTCGAGTTACTAACTCTCATTTTGGACTTCTTTTTCTTCTTGGGTGGTTTCGGTAGAGATGATTCAAATTCATGCGGATTCTTTAGATACAGTTGAAAAACATCTCCAAATTGACTTAGGATGCTATGATCTTTATACTCGAAAAAACTTTTAATTTCTTTAATCTCTATTTCAAACAAAAACATGGAATCCGAAAGAGCCATTTTTTGTAAACTATGTTTTACATTCAGAAACACCTAATTTTCACCATTAGAAAAATACAAAATAAACTGAAACTTGCAATTTATAAGAAAACCAAAACTAAACAATGTCTTGCAATGTGTCACGAGTTACGTCATTTTTAAATTATATCTATTTTTTTCTATATGGCTGAATTGGTAAGCAAATTTTTCAAAAAGTTTTTATTTTAACTTGGTTTATCAAAGAGTTTATTTACCCTTTACCATGCCTTAACCTAATACTGCCAAGATATATCCCTCTTAAATTATTGGGAACTCTTATGAGCCCTGGCCGCCTGCAAGATAGATCGTACGGAAAGGCGTGTGTAGAGGGAGGCACGGCCTCTTCAGTACTGACTGAGGAGGCTGCGCCCTCCCTACACACGTAGAGATTTGGCCGGAAGGCCGCGGGAGGGTGCGCCTTTCCGTACTCTCCCGCAGGCCGCGCCTGTGCATGTGGAGGGCCCATTAGCCGGAGTGAGATTACGTGATCAGATTGATCAGTCTGGCACCAATCTATTCCATCAGTCTATACAAGGTGTTACAAAAATACCCCTAATGCCGAATATGGTATATAGGGACCATCAAACTGAACAACTTTTACTACGGGGCCAACTCTGAAGTCGCGAAAAAAAAATCAGCTATTTCATTTTGATATTTTCGATTTTAATTTTTGTATGAAACAGCTGATTTTTTTTTTCGCGATTTCAGAGTTGGTCCCATAGTAAAAGTTGATCAGTTTGATGGTCCCTATATACCATATTCGGCATTAGGGGTATTTTTGTAACACCTTGTATAGAAATTGTTTCTTTTCCAGACTGATGGAATGGGCGTAGTTAACTTATATGGCCGGCCTTACTTAATATTCTCTTTTCATTACTGAGTCATAAAAACAGTAGCTAGTAGTACAGAATAAAATAAAATAATAGTACTAGTAGCAAGAATTTTGAATATGATTATAAAGTTCTTGACTAGTAGTCATTAAGCGAATAATAGTTTATAGTATCATCAAGCCACAGGGTAAAAAATATTTTGGATGACCATTCTGCGTGACTATACCTACCTTACCTACCTCCTACTTACATTCGAAAATTATTTGTGGGTACCTACTTAATACACTAGTAGTAGGTATAGTATTATATTATCTGCGCTTTATACTTTATTTAAAATAAACACCGGCTTTTGTTATTATTTTATTAACGTTAAATAATAATAAATGTAATAAATTAGCAGATCGCTTTTTACGTAAACATTTAGTACTTTTACTAAGAAGGCACAGACATAGCAGTGGAGGTGTCCGTAGCGACGTATGACGGTGCACCTGTGAGTACGTAATTCCTAACATTATTAGAATTTCCGTATTGTATCGTAAATGGAGATAATTTCTTAGGTGTATTACAAGCTCTGTTCGATTTCAAATTTGGTTTTGTTTCATACAGGTCATCGTACATATCTAATTCTTTCATTATTTCACGGTATTTAGCAATTTTCTTTGAATTTGTTATCTTCATTCTGTCTCTTGAACGTATTTTTGGCAATATATTTTGTTCATAATTAACCGATAGAGACATAACAACTGGGTTCTTTCCTTTGAATGTAGTCTTGGGTGGACTTCTTCTACCTTCGCCGACTGCAGCTTGATTTGCTTTCTTGTCGTTTCCTTTACTTTTAGAAGGCAGTGCGCCTTTAGTATCTTCATTTTTTACCTTAGTTGGTGAGTTTCTGCCACTTGTGGGAGGAGATCTCTTAGTCGAACCCGAGACGGACGATTTTCCACTTTTGCCTACTTTTTTCTTTGGATACCAAGCCCATTTACCGTCCTTATCAATATATCCATCAATTCCAATCTTCAAAACTTGACCTAAAGCATCAGTGATAAAACCATCTTCTGATGAATAGAACATTCCATCAGGGCCTATGAAATTATGAGGTACCCAGCGACTATCGGGACCAATATAGCCGTCTTTATTAATTTCTAACCACTCATGACCAGGTCCCCAAAAGCCACCCAGATCACTGCACTCTTGTTTCCCGTCAGGGCCCTTAAAGAACCGGACAACTTGATTTCCAGATTTATCTAGGATTTTGACCTTATAATCTAAATATGTATATTGCGTTTCAATGTCTACAAGAACTGGTGGGTGTTTAGCCTTTGCGTCCCATCTTGCTATAGGAGGAGTAAACTCAATTGTCCACTCGTCATCATCTGTGTCACTACTAGAAAAGGAGCCTTCATCAGAACAAGAGCATGAGTCTATTGGTGGACTAAGAGCAGGATATTTCTCAGTATAACAAGGACAATTGGGATCATTTGGGTTAGGCAAAGGAAGCACTCCCATGGCTTGATTATAGGCTTTTAGACAGATTTCTTGGCACCTGTCTCGAAATGTAGATTGTATCAGTCTACTTTTCCTTCTGGTTTCACGGCGTTCCCTACGTTCTTTTGCCTTCCGTCTCTTTAAATTTTCCTCCGCAGACCTGCCTATGGTGTATATCAAAGGAGGCTTTTCATCATACGGATACTGATACAATAATCTTTCCTTAGAATATTTCTTAAATACTTCCATTTGTACAGTGTATTCGCCACCTTGTTTCTTTACGACTAGAGTTGGTTTCATTTCTATTTTCTTTTTACGTCCTAACAGAGCCCTTTTCTTTTTTGCAATAATATCAAGACCCTCTCTCAGCGTCCTGTATCTTCTCACTAAGATCTTATTAGCTGCGCCAGGCTTCCACTTCGGTCGAGGCTGAAAATTTAAGAAATGATGTAGACAACAAAAGATTCATCAAAAGTATTTTATAAACATTATACAAGTCGAAAATAAAACAAGTATTTGTAAACTTTCAATATTTTTATTGTGTTTTCAGAATTACAGTTTTCGGATAGGAATTTAATAACAGGATAGTGAGAAGATTTGAAGTTCATGCATTCCTTTATACAGCCTAGTTTTTTTATTTGTAGTATATTGTTAGTTTTGTAGTTATTGGTAGTTATCGTTGATCTGAAACAGTAATAATTTTAAAATAAGTAATTTTAGGCATAAGAAAACATGTTAACTTGTGGTAGCATTTATAAATAAGGTCCTAACAAATAATTTTTCTAAATTACAAATTAACAAAAGAAAAAATAAAACATAACTCACCAAAAGTAAAGGCCTGTGATATATGACAATAATTGTCTAGTAATTATGGAAAACTTAATGTAAAGAAGGTATTCAAAAAGACTTGAGTGTAAAAATTTCCCAGAATCCAACAAACCACCTAATCATCGAGATTTAGCCAAAAAAGCAGCTGATCAATAAAATTTCAAAATATCAGTAAGTACCTTCATTCCAGGAATATCTTCGGCAGTCCAATTCCATCCCTTGTTTCGTGGCACAGCCGGGTAAGGATATTTCGTTTCTGGTTTTTTTTCTACTTGTGGTACCGTCGGCGCTGAAAGAAAATACAAATCATGTGACTTCAGAGCACAATATTAAATTGATAATCGTAATAATAAAAATCGTTCTTCAAGACCAGAAATGTGAAAAGTTTGTTATTTTTATTTATGAAGTATGAAGCTAACTTAAGGACTTCTTAAGGATATAAAATTCTGTACGAACGTTCTTCTGCGGCGTTGGCAGTAAATTTTCCTACGGCCTTTTTTTCTTTTTTTGGTTTTTTCGTTTTTGCTTCCGTTTGGTCTTTTTTCTCTACTGCCAAATTTTTCGTTGACTTTGTTGCCGTTAGCCGTTTCTCAGTCTGCCCCACTTTTGAGCCTGGTTTAACGTTTTTTACACTCACGTTATCTGACTGATTCTTATTATCATCTTCAGGCCACGGGTTTGGAGTTTTAATATATTTCTTGTCGTACAATTTGTGATAAACAGGGCACGGATGGGGTTTCGCGTAAATTGGTTGGTCTTTCATATCATCGCCCATGCATTCGTAGCCCCCACAGACAGCACAATAAGTTGTTTTTCTCGAAAATTTAAAGGTACATACACAGTCGCAGTAACATGGATCCTCATCTTGCACTTTGCCTTTTCTAACTGCGACGTTATCTGCTATAAAATCTTTAACTTTTTCTGCAACGTCACATGATTTTACACAGCATGGATTATTAATGGCATCCAACGGAATCACAATTTGACTGTCTGCTGGACTAGGAGGAATAATGACGGATGATGTGCACACCTTTGGATCGCATGTTGAGTTATCTGCTCCAGCACTTTCATACATATTTGAAGAAGGACAAGCCATTTTAGAACAAGAAGTTTTCTCTGAAGCTTTCGCACTAGGGCAGTCAGTAGAGCAATATTGGTATTTAGATTTTTGTCGCGAAGATGCAGATGAAGAGGGATTAGTATTTATATCGATATCATGCTCTACTGTGAAATAATAGACGTTATATACGACATTGCTCTGGCCAAATGGACAATCCTGGCCCCCGCAGCTACTATCTTCGCTTTCAGCGTCTTCGCAGTCTTTGCTACAAACAGAAGAACAAGAACTCTTTTTCGTAAGTGCATCTTGCATAGTTTTCAAACAAGTGCACTGTGTGGAAAGTCCTTCTAAAGTCTCGCCATGGCTAAATACACCTTCGTGACGAAGGAATTGCTGTATCTTCTCTGCCAAACTGCAATCTTTGCTCCCACATGGTCCAATTATGTCATTGATATTAAATTCTTGATTATCCTCGTCGACAAGGTTTTCAATATACGCTTTCATTGTTCTAGCTATTCGACAGTCGTGTCTGCCACAAGGTCCTCTTATGTTTGTGATATCGAAAATACAAGGCCTATTATTATCTGGTCTTTTTCCAGCATTAATACAAAGCGGACAAGGGTCGCTTAGAGCTTCTTTTTTGAATCTTTCCGCAAATTCTCCAGACGGCCATTTGGTTTCTTTGCAGTAACAAAGTCTATCAATGTCTGTAGCTTTCACTCTTGGGCTGATTGTTGGTCGCGGCGTTAACATCCTCATGTTGTCGTTGCAGGAAACTATTATCTTTCTCACATAATCTACAATGTGATTAATATCAGGGCATGTTTCTGGTGCTTTGTAAATAGATTCCGGCGGCTTATCAGCACTACCCATACAACAATAGTCCCCTTCATTGAAGAAAGTAAGATTTGCACCAGGAACATTTTTATAGTCAGCGTAAACTATTTTGCCTAGTTTAGGCTTGTCTTTTATAAATTTATTTTCGATTTTGTTACAGTTTTCTTCAAAAACTTCATCGGTTGTTTTCAACGTGCATATATAAGATGTCGTTTTAGAGTTTATTCCTGTATATAACACTTTTTTGACTACCGGGTCTTCGGAGAGTGTTCGGAAAGCCGTCGTCACTCTATCGGTCAGATATGTTAACTTGACTTGTAAACCGATTTTTGCCATCAGTTTAGCGGTTTCTTCTTCAAATATATTATATTCATCTTTTATAGAAATTGGCGGTGGTTCTTGGCAGTCGCAAATTTTCTCTAAATATTGTACGAATCTTTGGTCCCAGGGAATGCTATTTGAGCCAATAAATACTAAATTATCTTCCTTGCTCCAGAGTGACATCTCTAGAGGAAACTTTTTCATATTTTGTATAAGAAATTCCGGACTACTGGTAAACAGAACTGACTGCCCCGACTGTATCACTGGCTCTGGTGGAGGTAACTCCATTTTGCCTTTCTTCCCCTTTTTTGGTTTTTTGGGTTTCTTCTTTTTCCCTTTTTTGCCTGCTGGTTCAGGTGGAAGTGGTGGCGGGTCTGGTATAACTATGTGCATCTGTTTCGGATCTTTTAATTCCAGTGAGAATACGTCACCAAATTCACTTCGTATTACTAAAAACCGACTTTCAACCAAGCTTCTAACATGTTCGATGACTACTTCAAATAAGAACATTGCGTTAGTAACAGCCATTTTTTTATTTTCTGTTTTTATGTACTTTTCTGTTTCCTATTTTACCATAATACAACTTAAAATTTAACTTTTTAACTTCTTTTCACATGAATTTGATTTGTTGTTATTCGACATTGAAATGGCGATGACACATATTTTGTATGGATGACAAGTGTCATTAAGTAACTAGGTACTTACCTACGAACCTCTACGAACCTTTTTATACCGATCACCGGTTACATATTTTTCTTCGTTTCTTTGAACATGATCGCGAGCAGGCTCGACTGCAGGTACATCAACCATTGTTGTATGATTCACGTTCATATAAATGTTTAGTGCTGTAGCGTCTTTTTCTATATTGTTATGCTCTTAGTAACATTAGATTTAAGTATCATTGTTACTAACCATCTGAATGAGTCTAACACCCGTATTCACAAACACCATGAGGTCTCACAATGCCCGCTGATGCACAACGTCCCCAACTACCAATCACAGGTTATACGTAAAACAAACGAACCAATCACAGAGCTCTATTTCGTTCCCATAGGCAAGGGTCGTTTGAGTATTGTTCTTGAATACGTAGTATACGTAGTATAGTAAGTAGTTCGAAATAAATGATTTTATTATTATTTACCTGTTTCGGCTGCTAGAAGACTGTAAAAAATAAAAAACTGAAGAATGTCTGAAAATTTTCTAGGTATTACGCACGAAGTCCATTTTTTGCTTGCAAAACTCTCCTAAGGGGACCAAATATATTAGTAGTTTTAAATAATTTAAAAAATAAGTATTAAAAACACGACTGCCCAGCCGAAAACGAACTTAAGTGTCATTGCAGTCGGGGGACCGTTCTGTAGAACAATTTTTAATCAAAGAGGTCCCCCGACTGCAATGACACTTGTTTGTTAACTTTTTAGTGCGTTTTTAAAGTTCCGTACCTCAAAAGAAAAAAAATGGAACCCTTATAGGTTCACTTTGTTGTCCATCTATCTATCTATCCGTCTATCGAGACCCTTTATCTCGGGAACGCGTGGAGGTATAGTTATTGAAATTAAAACCATATACTTACTCACTCAGGTCTTCAGTCCCTCCCTTGAAGCTGTAAAAAAATCAAACTTCTAAGTTAACGTAAAAAAGATACTGGCGTTCATGCCGCAAAAAACGCATATGGAACCAAAATTTATAGGGTACTGTAGAGTTCGTCTATGTTTCCACACTGAGAGCTCGCCATCACCGCCGTTGCTGGCTTAATTTGAATAGGTATTTACTTTTAAAAAGCTGAGATTCGATTTAAAAGAAGAGCACGCCGTGCGTAGGCATGGACGGTCCATAAACTTATTATATAAATAGTCTATGGCACATTGTAAACCTTCGATTATTTATTATTCTAAGGTGTAAACCATGTGTAGACAATGTAAAAATAAAAATTATTAATTTTAAAACGTTATTTAAGGTGCCTCATAAAGGTACCATTAACGTGTGGGGGCGTAGATTATTTAAAATAACGTTTTAAATTAATAATTAATGTTTATTATTAGCTTTTTTTACACTTTTTCCAATGGACAAACTTTCAAAAATATAATATGTCATAATCATAATCATAATAATCATAATCATAATTATTTATTGCACACGAAACACAGGTACATTTAGAGTCAGGTCTTATAACTAAGTACAGTTCCACTGGCTTCCACCTTTACAGGCGATACGCAAAGAAGAAAAAAAACGAAAAAAAAAGTCAGAATATAAGGCATTACTTATCAAGTTTAAAAAAAATAATTATTACTTAATATTGTTTAAAATGATACATCAATAATAAAATAAAAAATGTCAATTGAAATGTCAATACCTAATAATAATGATAATAACCACAAAATACACAAATCTGATAACAAACTAATAATATTAAAATCCGTCACAATATCGAAATGTCAAGTAAAAAACAAAAACTCATGCTTTCTTACACTCAAAAAATTCCTTTAAACTATAGAAGTTGTGTGAGGCAAGCCATTTATTTAGTTTTCTCTTTAATAATCCAATATTATTAATGGCCTTTAGTTCATTTGGGATTTTGTTATAAACCTTGACGCACATTGCGAGACAGCTCCTACCGTATTTGCGTGAGCTAGGAACAGTATCCAATACAATTCCGTGTGGGTCTCTACGTTGTCTGCGATCGGAAGCCTTTTTAAATAGATGCTTATGTTTATATACAAAAACACACACTTCCAAAACATAAAGACAAGGAAGCGGCAACAGACCAAAACTCCTGAAAAGTGGTCTGCAGGATTCATCCCGTCTAATACCACCTATGGCTCTGACGCATTTCTTTTGTGAAATAAATACTCTTTCCCATTCTGTACAGTTTCCCCAAATGACAAGTCCATAACGCAGGATTGAGTCCACATATGCATAGTATGTGAGAATGGCAGTATTTTTATCGGTCACCTTTTTAACCTGATTAATCGCATACGAAAATCTATTGATTCGTTTACAGAGATCATCTACATGTGAAGACCAATTTACCTTATCATCAATAGTGACACCCAGAAATTTGGTATTAGAAACTTCCTTTACTCTACTTACATTAAGTTTGAAGTTGTACTTAGTATGCTTCGATTTATTAAATTGCATAAGAACCGTTTTGTTAAGGTTAATTTTCAAGTTATTGTCATCAAGCCAAACGCATAAAGAGTCAATTGTATTATTAATGTCAGTTTCATGTCGAGCAATTGAATTATCAAATTTATCAGTGGTCACTATAATTGAAATGTCATCTGCATAAAGAATACATTTATTATTAATCATTTATTTTCAGGCTGCAATGGCCCATAGATATATACCTTAAAATAAAATAAATATGAAATATAACAACAAATCTGTTAGTATACAAAACTTAAGATTAGGTTAGTAAGAAAAAAAAACTTAGTTAACTTTCGGCGTCGAATCGGTGGCTTCTGGCAAAGTCCCACGGAAGCGCCGGTAAACCACACCCTGCGGCCAGAAATCTTCCTTCATGAAAGTTTCCATCCTCGCTGTCGGGACGCGCACCACAAACGACTTGAAATTTGTGTTGTGGCGCGATTCCAAAGCCTGTACTCTAAGGCAGAAGTTGGCCTTTTTCTTTATATACTCTGTCACATCCCCCGCAGTGGTAGTGTGGTGCAGACGGGACAGGTATACAGCCGTAGTCGGTATGGCAGCTCGCAGCAGGAAGTCGGGCCCTGTCGGTGCGGTACCATACTGGTTCTTCGCCACTCGCTGACGATGTCGCCTTTTTTTCCGAACCTCGGTAAAACCTTGGTCATCTTGGCCCGGAAAGACAACATTCGTCGCAAGCGCTCTTTTCTCGGAGGTGTCTGGCTTCTGCGACCGCGAACTTGTTTTGGCGGCAGCAACAGCAGCATAGTTGACAGGCGCGCGTGGCACAACCGCTGTAGGGAGCGCCGGCGGCGGGGCGCGGGCGGGAGGTGCGCTCCTCACGGGGTCGGCGCTCGCAGCTGGCAGCGGCGGCGCTCGGGATTTGTCGGGCCGTGGCGGAGTCGGCGACGAAACTGCTGACTTGCAACTCGACGCTGTTGACGTATCGAGGCATGCCCCGCGTAGCATATTGATGTTCGAGCCCACGATCGGTGACCTAGTTACAGCGAGTGATTCACGTAAATCGTCAACTTCCTTACGCAATTCACTCACTGTGTTTTCTGATGTTTGAAAATTTAACATCATCTCGGCCAAACTCTTCTTCAGGTAAACGATATCCTTCAGAAGGCAGGTCACATCGACGTGATCGAAGGTGACGGGAGGCAGCTTGTTGAGGTCTCTCGCCACGAAGGAGGGCACGTCGTCAGGATCGGTTTCCTTGAACAGGGTGATGATCTCCTGCAGGCTCTTCTGTGTCCCATCACGTCTCCGGGACACCATCTGGTCAATCTTACCGAGAGACTCGTACAGCAGTTTCTTCGCTGTGGCCACATCATCCTCACTGAAGTTAGACTTGCAGATTTGGAGCGCGCTCACCTCATCCATGACGTCCAGCTTTTGTTGTAGGAACGCCAGGAGTTCGTTAGCCACAAGTTTATCACTCATGGCTTGTATGCGTAACGCGGCACTTTGGCCGCGTTTCACAATTTAATAAAAATTTTTAGCTCGCGTCTGCACCGATCCGCATCGCGCACACGATTTATGGTCAATACATTCACTTATGTCATTTATATAAAGAAGAAATAAAACGGGACCTAAAATGCTTCCTTGTGGAACACCAAATTTATTTTCACAATAGTCAGATGTAAACGTCACCAATTCTTGATTTATTACATTACTCACAGAAACACACTGCTTACGATTCTTTAAATATGAACTAAACCATTGTAGTGAAATACCCCTTAGTCCAAGCAATTCTATTTTTTTTAATAAAATGTCATGAGAAACATAGTCAAAGGCTTTGGTCAAATCAACAAACAACCCTGTCGTCAGCCGGTTATCATTTAAATTGGTCAGTATATTTTTAACAAGGTCGTAAATAGCTAAACCAGTCGATTTATTCTTTTGGAAACCGTATTGTTCACTTTTTATGATATTATATTTCTGACAGAAATCCAATAATCTTTTGAGCATACATTTCTCAAACACCTTTGCAAAAATTGTAATAAGACTAATTGGACGATAATTATTTGGATCATCTTTATCACCCTTTTTAAAAAGAGGCTTGACAATAGACAATTTCAGTGCCCTTGGAAATGTTCCTGTAGTGAAGGACATATTAATCAGATATGTTAATACCTCAAGTATTTCTGTAATGCATGCTTTTAATATTGACGTATTAATACCATCGTAGCCTTCAGAAAAAGTATTATTAAGTGATATAACTTCCCTTTTCACCTCATTCTCGGACATAGGTCTGATAAACATCGAATTACCTATATTTTTATTTCGTGCGGTTACTGAAGCTTTGGGTAGTGTGTTACTACCATGAATGCCCAATTTTACTTTACCCCCTTACTAATAAATATTGTAGCAGATGTTACACAGTGCTTTGTCCATTTCTTTTTAATGTCAAACTTAAATAGTTTGACAGAGAGTTACCACTGTGTAACTTATACATCTGCGATACAATCATTATTAGTAAGGGGATAATGAAAATAGATAAAAAATGAGGGGACATGTGTATATATCTTTTTAACCTTTTTTTGTATTAAACCACTGTTTGAAATAAAACTGACTAATATAAATTTACTACTATATTAAACGGCTGATTAAACTGGTTGGCTGCGACATAGATACCATTAAAATTTGTGTGTGGTGTCCAAGGCTTAGAAGAATAACTAAAAAGTCCAAGGTGTCATTTTTGGTAATTTTAGCATAGACAAGATAAACAATAACAGCTGACTGTCAATTTTGTGACGTTTGCATGACGTTAATTTCTCGGAAGATGGATGAGATGAGTGAGTGAGTTGATTTTTGTTTGAGGAGATAATTTTGTAATATTTCCGCTGCTCATTCTCCAGTTTCTACACTCCACACGATGCTCGTTGCTGAGTTTTTTATAGTGCTCGGAAGATGATTCCTTCATATCTACTGTGTAAATAGACAGGTTGGTATTTAAAATGTTATCATTTTGTTTTCAGCAAACTTGTGGATTATTCTTATCGATATAGCGATCTTTTTGCGTCATTGAAACTAACCAAATATTTTTTTCTTCTATCATTATGAATGAATACATCATTGCGTGATATTCTGAGAGCTTCCTAGTAACTTCATATTCCCAAATAATATTAATATGTGCACATAATATAAGCCTCTTCAAGTTCATGATTTCGTGAATTTGTTTACAGTAAAATTGAAATTATAATATTATCAGGTAGTCACCGTTTCTTCAATTTGCATGTTTGTAGTGATTTTGGTAGTGGCTCATTCTATAAAATCATTTACTGCAATAATAATAGTGGCCTCTTAATTAATAATACATTAAATTATGTGAATAATTATGTAACCAGACTGAATTATGTATTTTTAAGACATGATTGTGAAGTAAGAGTGATTTTCAAAAATGGTGAATTCTTTAGCAACATGGACTTCATTGTGGGTGGTTTGGCTGGTGTCGGAGCAGGATTCTTCAGCAATCCGTTTGATGTTGTGAAGACACGAATGCAGTTGCAGGGAGAACTACGAGCCAAAGGCCAACATGCAGTGTATTACAAGAACATACCACATGCTATGTACACAATTGTAAGGCACGATGGAGTGGCCGCATTGCAGAAAGGATTAGTGCCAGCGTTATGGTTTCAATTGGTTGTTAATGGGGTTAGGTAAGTTGTTATTTGAAAACATAAACATCTAATATTTAATGTGCTTAAAAAAATTTGTTTGAAATAAATAATGATTAATACTTTTAGGTTAGGAATTTATCAACAAGCAGATAATTACGGTTTTCTAAGAGACGAAAAAGGCAACACTATATTTATAAATAGTTTATTCTTTGGGGCCGTTTCCGGTGCATGCGGAGCTTTATTTGGAAGTCCTTTGCAATTAGTTAAGACACAGCTAATGTCATATTCCTCTGAGAAAATAGCAGTTGGTACTCAGCATGGTCATAGTGGGCTAATGTATGCTTTTAAGAAAATATATGATGTAAATGGGCTGGGTGGGTTATGGAGAGGTGCTCACGGAATGATGATAAGAAACTCTATGGGGTCAGCGTCACAGATAGCTGCATATGCTGTGTAAGTAATTAAAGTTTGCTTAAAGTGCTTTCTATTATTATTTTAATTCAATATGCAGTAAGCCCCTAATTTAAATCCTGAATATTAAACTTTGATCCTCTAATAATAACATTTAAATTTCAGCTGTAAAGAATGGATGGATGATAATAAAATGTTCCAACAGTCGCGGTACCTATCTGCATTCATGGCGAGTAATATCGGCGCGGTCGTCAAGACTGTCACACTGACGCCCATGGACGTCATCATGACGCGTCTCTATAACCAATGTGAGTAATGGAGCGTTTAAATGTGCAATATTTTTACTTCAATGTTGGCCAGCAATATTGTCAGAACCACCATAATACAATGTTCTGAAGAAAACTTACTTAAGGTTACTATATTTTTGTATGCAATGATGTCAAGAAACTGCCCAGTTCCATCTAAGACATGAAAAACAACTAAAATATACTGAGACCTTTACTTATCAACTTTCACAATTGCCTAAATATAATAAAACATTGACTTAGTAATTACTTAATAGGGCAGGTCAATAAGACAAATGCACATACAATTAATAAAACATTAACAAAATAGTAGAGAAACACGTTTAAAACAAAATGGTGATAAAGTTTATTGTAAATGTTCCTTGTTTACACTGCTCATTATTTCTAATTACAGCGGTTGATAGCAATGGCCGTGGAGTACTATACTCTGGAATTATAGACTGTGCGCAAAAGATCACCAAAACGGAAGGACTGCTGGCTTTCTACAAAGGAATGGGACCATCCTATCTGAGGCAGGCACCTCATACTGTACTCCTATTAGTTTTTTGGGACATGCTCAAGGATCTACAAAAGGCTTGGAAAGTAGAAGAAAGTGTAGCGAAAAGTATACAGTAGATAGATTTCACACTAAAACAATTAATCATATGTAACACACATTTTGAAGTTGTTCGCTTAAGTGCAAAGTCTGTATAGAAATCACACATACAACACTTTACTTTACTTTGTGTACCAAAATCTGCATGCGTGGCAGTGTGTAAACCATATTAGAATAATTGTATTACAAATGGTGTAATGATCCTCGCTGTGGCAGGTGTTTTTTATCGTTTAAATATTATCTAGTTTTATTTGAACTGGTTTACACAGTTCAAACTTATTTATTACCTGTGTAAATAAATCTCCTTCCCAGTTTTATAATTTTAAAAAGTTAATATATCTTTAATAATCATAACATATTACGGCTGGAAATCAGCAATGTCCTAAAATCTTGTCAATTTTATTTGTAGCGCTTATTTTATAATTGCGCTATTATAACTTACTACATAAATGTCAGTGAAAATTCTGTTTACTTAACCAATGATGTTAGGCTGTGTTCTTAGATTTATCTAATTGTAGCTATACAAACAGGCCTTAATTATTTGTCACCGATTGTACGGCTTGGCCATAAAGAGTAGAAATTAAATAAAAAGAAACTATAATTTTTAATACAAAATATAGTCCATAGAGACCGGATTATATGCAACGTAAAACAACGTAAAACACCAAAATATGCATGCAAGTATCAGCGGAATTCTGGATGTAATCGGAATAATTATAATTTGCAATTTTTTTTACATATGAAACGATCGAAGTCAGTATTTAATGTATGAATGTGCTATGGGCTCGTCCATTAGCTGCGACCTCAATATTTGTCAACTCCTTATATCTATAGTATTTATATGGTATTATTGTGTTCAACGTTTTTGTTGATACAAACTCATAGTTACTATTAATATGTATTTATGTATTTTACATTGCCTACTTTTGCAAAATGCAAAGTTTATAATATACATATAATTATAATGATGTAGTGTATATGTATTATGTAGGTACTTTTACAAGGTGATGTGCCTTTATGAAGAATGTTCAAAGTTGAAATGTTGATAGGCAACATTAACTAGTCTACGACAATACTCATCACTTAATAATCGCTTATTATAACTAAACTTGACTATTATTTAAAAATTATATTATTAAATGTTTTGGCAAATAAAACGTTACATGCTACTTTAGTGTACATTTCGCAGCTGAATAGCTCGGTAAGCCGTTTATTCAAAGGACCAGCCGTTTTATTAAACGGTTTTAAAGACATCCATTGAATATAATTGAATAGCATGGGGGGTAAAGGTGTTTTGTGTAATTTTTCGTAATTTATTGTGTCGTGATTTGTAGGTAAGCAATGATAAATGTGATTTGTGTTTTACGACTTAAGCAACAGCCAGTCCGTTCATTAAATGTTGTAATAGATGCATTGTCATTTAGGCCGCTGATTAAACCGTCTAAGGGCCGTTAGTTAAACGGTTGATAAAGCCAGTTGGTTGCGAAATACACACATGAACAACGAGACACGTCTGAGAGGCGTATATCATGTGATGATCCTGAATCTTTGTTTACTTATTTTTTTATCTCCAGTGAGCCATTTGGTTTTTTCATGTCATTGTCACTTACTTATACAACAATCTAAAAGTTACATCCATCATTGCCATTTCTCTTACTCTTGCGTGAAGTTGTATGAGCTTTTATGAGACAGAACGACCGGAAATGGACAGAATGTCATAGATTTCTATATTTATCCCTATTAGAACGTAATAATATAGTACCTGACAAGATAATCCCCCATATCCAGTAACAACAGTATTATTGTGAAACATATTTATAAGAATTTGTTGATAAGATGGTGATGTGATGTTTGAATATCGCAATAAATCAGTGCTTCCGCATTTACAGTCATACTACATTAAGAAAATAGTCATTATAATTATTATTGTGTATTTATTTCAAGTTTTTATAATGTAGGGCTGATTTTTCAATACTCAGATAACAAATAGTTAACTAACTACCAAGTCTAACTTATGGAAGTTAAATTATTACCCGAATAAAATTAAAGTCAAAGTAAAAAATTGAAAAACAAACATATGATAAACATTTTCTATTTGGCAGTATATACTACATGTTACAAAAATACCCCCAATACATTTTGATATTTTCGATTTTATTTTTTGTATGAAACAGCTGATTTTTTTTTCGCGATTTGAGAGTTGGTCCCACAGTAAAAGTTGTTCAGTTTGATGGTCCCTATATACCATATTCGGCATTAATATAATTTATATTAATATAATAATTTTTGTAACACGTTGTATAATACGTTATCAAACGAATAAAGCTTTATCTGGGCATTGAAAAATCAGAGTTGATTTCTGTTACTAATGTTAAAATTGATCGATTATATTATCAATTCTCAGAAAATTCTATGTTACTCGTATATTTATTTTATTTAGTTTTTATTTTATTTGTATTTGTAATTATTAATAATTTATCGAATATTTGAAAATAGCGTTGAATATTTGACAGCCTTCTTCAGAAGAAGTAAAGATAATTTTAGTTAGTTGATTGGCCTTGTGTCATACATTGACGAAGGTGTATTAGTAATTTTTAAATGTTGAATAAAATTTGTTGAATTTCAAAACATAGTTTCATTGGTAGTGTGAAACTGTAGTTCTCTTTTTCCATGTACTTGGACGTAAATCACTCCGTCTATGCTATCTAGCTAGACCACAACAGAATACATGCTAGGCTGAAAAAAATTACCTGTCGGTCTAATAAATCAAGCTACTACTAATAGTATCGCAATTAGTAATAAAATAGTTATTGAGGAGCTCGGTGGCGCAGTGGTTTAGCGCCTGGCCCTACGATTGCACAGGTTAAGGGTCGGTCATGGCATGGGTGACCGAAAATGTATTATCTCGATTTCCTCCGTGCTTCAGAAGGCACGTTAAACCGTTGGTCCCGGCTGCTTTTGCACTCACCAATCCGCATTGGGCCTACGTGTTGGGTTATCATAGAAGGCCTGTGCCCCAGCAGTGTGGACATTAAAAAATGTTTGATATCGCGATCGAATTATTAGGGAGTAAATTATAATATATGTGGGTTACCTACTGGTACTGGGTACTGAGAGAGAGATTCTTTCATTAAAATGGTGGTGATATGCTGGATTCTTTGAACTTAGATTGCTTGGAGCTTCCTTTCCGCTTTACATTTTCTTTGGGAAAGTTACTCAGAATCATGGACGTGTCAGAATTCCTAACCGGCGCGGCACCGTAGGTAT
Organism: Catoptria pinella; assembly: GCA_963556745.1. Classification (NCBI taxonomy): domain Eukaryota; kingdom Metazoa; phylum Arthropoda; class Insecta; order Lepidoptera; family Crambidae; genus Catoptria; species Catoptria pinella. The sequence continues at coordinate 2,230,624 of OY750762.1, forward strand.
AGCATGATTATCAGAATGTGTGATTGTATATCTCCAAAATAGCCCGTTATATATTTTCAGTGGGTTTTTCAACTTACTTCGTAGGTAAGCAACAAAATGGCAGCAAAAAAAGATGGCGTCCGTCGCGATTTCACCGACATGGCGATGGGGGGCGTGTCGGCCATGTTCGCCACCCTCTTCACTAACCCCCTGGAAGTGGTGAAGACCCGGCTGCAGCTGCAAGGGGAGATGAAGGCAAAGGGACAACACGTGGTGTTCTACAAGAATGTGCCTCACGGGCTGTTTGTTATAGCAAGGACTGAGGGATTTGTGGCGCTACAAAGTGGACTGCCAGCGATGCTGGGATTCCAGTTCTTTTTGAATACATTTAGGTGAGTATTATTGGAAAAAATGGTCATTAGGATATCCAAAATGGACTAATTACTTCAATTGAATTGAAACCTATGTTGGATGTTTTTACCCAGCTTGCTGGCTGATATGTCTAAAACCTTGAAACTTATCGCCATTTTTTAACTCATCTTGCTCACCACCATTATCAGATGTATGTGATACATTGCTACTTTTATTTGGTAAGTTTTTATTTGTGCCAAAACGAAGTAGCAATGTATCACATACATCTGTCAAAACACAGTTAACATGAACTTCAATGTTTTTAGCCGATACCGCCGCAGTTCTGAGTATCTCAGTTAACAATTGCAGGTTAGGAGTATATCGAATATCGGAACGCCGTGGCCTAACAACAGATTGTAAAGGGCGGACGTCGTTAGTGAAAGGGGCGGCGGCGGCGGGCGTGGGCGGGGCGTTGGGCTCCATCGCGGGTACTCCGTTCTTTCTGGTGAAGACTCGCCTGCAAGCGCAGGCGGCGCAGTCCATAGCGGTGGGGCACCAACATAAACACGCTGGCACGTTCGCTGCGCTCGCTGGTATTTACAGGAATGAAGGAATCAAGGGTAAGTGTACGAGACTAGCCAAAACTCCAGTTAATATTATAGAAGTATGCGCAAAGTATGTACATAACAGATTAGGTATGGAGTCTCACTTATATACAAGGTGTTACAAAAATACCCCTAATGCCGAATATGGTATATAGGGACCATCAAACTGAACAACTTTTACTATGGGGCCAACTCTGAAATCGCAAAAAAAAATCAGCTGTTTCATACAAAAATTAAAATCAAAAATATCAAAATGTATGAAACAGCAGATTTTTTTCTCGATTTCAGAGTTGGCCCCATAGTAAAAGTTGTTCAGTTTGATGGTCCCTAAATACCATATTCGGCATTAGGGGTATTTTTGTAACACCTTGTACATCTATTTCTGTTAGGTCTTTTCCGCGGCGTGCAACCGCAGATTCCGCGCGGCGCCGTCGGCAGCGGCTCCCAAATGGTCAGTTTTTCGTTTGCGAAGGAGCAGTTGCGGGGGCGCGGCGTGTGCGCCGACTCGCCGCTGATGCTGTCCTTCGTGGGCGCCAACCTCGGCGGCGTCGTGATGACGCTGTGCCTTAACCCGTTCGACGTTGTGGCCACCAGACTCTCTAACCAACGTTAGTATAACACACAATAAATTATCCTTAAGTATCTCAAATGGCGATAACTGCTACTCTTTCAGGGTCAAGAAACCGCATTGCCAATCGAAATCGTGTCTTTTCGAAGAGTTTCAACGTTGTGGCCTAGTTTACAAAGTTTAAATTCGCTATTTATTAACACAAGTCGGCAGCAGCAAATTTTTTCGCCTTATGTTCCTATACTTGAAGAATTATCCGTTTTTCTTACGGACGCTAGAATTCCGACAGATTCTCTACATAGCTATCTGTCAGACCGCCCGTAAACAAAACGGATCGTTCTTCAGTTTCTCATAGGAATCGAGGGTAATTTAGTCATAAATGATATGCGTGTATAAGGTACTGCAAAAGAACAAAAAATTATATTGAATTATGAATTGCAGCGGTGGACGCGCACAATCGCGGTAAGCTGTACAGCGGCATGCTCGACTGCTTCATCAAGATGATCCGGACCGAGGGTGCACGGTCACTATACAAGGTAATGTGATTTCATCTTTTCAGCCGCACGACACCCACTGCTGGGTATAGGCCTCCCCCAAGGATCTCCACAACGATCCTTGTCGGGGGCGTACCCACGTAGCGCCGTCCGGTGCGCGGTCGCCATTTCAGAACCGCCCCAACGGCCATCGGTTTTCGTTATGTGTCCCGCCCACTGCCACTTCAACTGAGCAATCCTTCGAGCGACGTCGGTTACTTTAGTCCTGCTACGGATCTCCTCATTACTGATTGGATCACCCAGGGATATGTTATTTATCGGATAAATTAACTCATGCATATTATTATACTCAAGCTATATTTTCAGCCTAATCGTTCAGAATTTATCATGATCAAACAAAATCTACTTTGATTAAAGGGTGTGGCCGCCAACTACTTACGCCTCGGACCGCACACTGTGTTACTGCTCGTCTGCTGGGATCAGCTCAAATTGCTCGAGGAATACCTCCGGGGGCAGCCCTGATTTTCAATCCAAGATTGCTCTTAGCGGCTTCAATATTATTATATGGGTTAAGGTTTTAACTAATTAAATAAAATACATTTTAAATTAATACCAAAGCATTTGTCCCACCAATAGACGGTGTGAGCCATTATCATCAGCAATTTTTTATACTGCTCTGGCTCAAACTTTTCCTTATACAGGGTGTATGGAAATAGAGATAAGCAATAAGTTAGTGTCTTATGTGGAAGTGATATTTGACAATATCAGAATGTGTTCTTTAATTAATGTAAATAAACAAATGTTTTTTTCACATCCTTAGGCATTAAGCATATTTATCATTTTTTCTTCTAATGCTGGGGCCACACTAACGGCCAACGCCGTTGAATTTTCGAATTGATGAACCTTATGTGTATAGGCATAAGGAAACTTAGCGCCATAATTAATGCCGTTAAGCCTTAGTGTGGCCCTAGCATAAGACGCAGTTCGTGGGTTTAAAAAAAATACAATTTCTTGTACTCATGCTTTTATTTAGTTTAAGCATAGATTATGAAAAATATTTAACAATAAAATTGCAGCTTAATAATTTTCTTTATGCCTTGTGATGCATAAAAGCAGTGAGCTTAAACCTAGTTGAGCGACGGACTCAAATTCATTAATTTACCAAAAGTCAAATCTCTTTTACAAATTAATACGATCCCAATAATCTTATTTGTCATTTTACATCAAGGAACAATATTTCCAATCATTTTGTCTAATAGCTTTTGTCCAACTTTTTTTTAATAGAACGTAGTGATGTTCCCGTAAATAGACGGGCCACATCCTTATACACTGGTACCTGTAAACTTACGATACTCTATAACAGTGTATCGTAAGTATCTGTCAATCTTGTTTCATATAGACATTATAGTGACTATAATATCTATAAAACAAGATTGACTTAATAACTGTATCCTCTGTCTCACTTCTTCAATTATACAATAGATAATTAATATACTAGAAAAAATCGACTCACACATAGCATCTCAAACGGAACCCGAACCCGCACCCTTGGGATTCCGGCCCAGTGCACTAGCAAATATTATGCTACCGGATCACCAATGAGATCGGCGAAATTTTCAAGTACTTTTTTACATCTCATCAATGTGAGGAAATACTCTCGACATTCGAATGCAACATCTTACAGATGTCTGACTCGAATAAGTCTGAATCGATTAAGATGAAATAGCTTTATAATTATTGAATTTAAAAAATTATTAAACAATATAATTTAAATCAAATTCGCTACTTGCAGTTCTAAATTAATATTGGTCTCTAAGCCACACCATTAATTAATGTAGAATACATTGAGTATGATACGTACTTGTACTTGTACTTTGATACTTACAAGTCACTGATCTGTTTCAATATTTTTTCACCAAATATAACTCAAGTCAAAATAAAATACAAACTTCTTTCTACACTGTTAATATTTTTAAGTATATCCAAAAATTAAATGGGGATATCAGACCACGTTACTGAGTATGTATATGTATAATATATATATGCAGTTAACAGTAAAAAAATAATAGATTGAAAATACCGAAAAAAATATGGTTAATCGGCAAACTTACAAAGAGAGCAAGACGCGTGCGCAGACGCAATCATTCTTTTCATGATTTACGTAAACAAGATAGTCTCTTTTGATTGCGCGCGTGTTAGTCTATGAATGAGCTCTAAATCCAGAAAACAGTAAAATTTCGGGACACAAACAAACCTCAATATCTTCAAAAATTATTAAAATATTGAAACTTCTAACTGCACATACTTGATTAGAAAAGGGTAGAGATATGCCCATTACTTTTTCAGATATACTTAAAAATTAACATTGTATATGTATTCTACAAGCGAATAGCTGAAATGTAAAATATAGTACAGTCGAATTCATTAATATGTAAATACTTTTGACATTCGAGCAATCTTATGTAGAAGTTAATAGAAGTCAACATCTAAAGAAAGTGTAGAAACATTATTGAACTCGACTGTACAACCTTATCATTATACAAATTAATACTATTGTGATTCCAGCACCCAACACTTGTGACGTAATGAATTAGAAACTAAAGTATTGACCCTAACCTTGACTACTCATAAATTCAACATAAGAATGAATTTGACTAAAATCAGCGAGCGCAGCGTGTTTCGACCGAAATCGGACCGGAGTGAAACCGAACCGAAGCACGCCCCACTTTTTTCCCTGTTACTATGGCAACGGAATTGTTACTATAGCAACGGGGACATCCTGTATTAGCGCGGCGCAAGAACTTTATAATCAATCATATTCTATTTGTATTCTATTCTAAAATTCTTGGCGCGGTGTCTCGCTCGTTTTGCTCCGGTCCGGCTCTGGTCCGGATCCGGTCCGATTTCGGTTGAAGTCCGATCGAACAATGTGATGTATTTCTGTGAGCTGATTCACACATAGTACTGCACGTTTTTTACCGAACCGTATTGGACGTACATTTTGAATTATATAAATAGATATAACCTTGTTGAAACTGATGCGAATGCGTAATGATACGGCGAAATACGCGCAGCTTATGTCACATGAACCATTTGCATTGTGGAGCTCTTATAATAAATTTCTTACTTTATAATTTTGTTCAATCTACAAGGTGTTACAAAAATACACCTAATGCCGAATATGGTATATAAGGACCATCAAACTGAACGACTTTTACTATGGGACCAAAAAAATCAGCAGTTTCATACAAAAATTAAAATCGAAAATATCAAAATGTATGAAACAGCTGATTTTTTTTTCGCGATTTCAGAGTTGGTCCCATAGTAAAAGTTGTTCAGTTTGATGGTCCCTATATACCATATTCGGCATTAGAGGTATTTTTGTAACACCTTGTATAAGGATTGATCCTAAAATATAAAAAAGTTGACACACAAAATTAAGTAAATACTAGCGACTAACATAAATGTAAAAAACAGAGTTGTTCAATTTAAAACTCTGGCCGATACAAAATTTGTACGCGAGACAATATTCGAGATTTTTTTAGAATTGTTTTTTCTAGCTAATTGACAGACCCAAAGAGATTCCACTAGTTTTTTTAATTGCATATATTCCTAGGTATTGTAAATATTTTAACTATTTCAATGACAATAAGCACTTTCTTAGCACTCTTAAGACATATTCATTCATACATAAATATAACTAGTTGTAATAATTTTCGTACCTACCTAGTAAAAAAAATAGCCTATTGCATAGATACTAATCCAAAAACTGATTCTTTTGTCCTAACAATATTTTATGGAAGTATATGCCTGTGATTTTGAAAATCACAGCACGGAAAATATGAGAAAATTAATGAATTATCTAATTGAGAAATATTCCTCTCTAATTTTTATAAAATGGTATTCTGCTGAGAATGACGATTAAAGATACTAAATATTTTTGATTATTTTTTAAAACAAAAAAGACTCATGGCCTTTCCTCAAATACTGTTTAACAAGTGTTTAACTGGCACTGTTCAAATGTGATGCTTTCACTTTTTGACAAAATTGTTTGAAAGAGACAGCATCACATTTAAACAGTATTCTAAAATCTTTTGTGGGTATTTATTCCGCATTTAAGTCAAACAATTACATTGACGAACACATTGTTAAAAACACCAACAGCCGTAATCATAAACGTCAGTTACCTTAATGCTTGACTATACTATAGTCCAGTTTAGTCTTACTACACTCTAGCTGAAAATAATTCAAGGAGTTTTGATTTCATATGTGTCAGCTGTTAATATATTATGTAAATTTTCGAAATTGAAAAGTGTGTGGAAGTTAGAAAAACATACAAAATTGTGATCAACCCCTTGTATTTTTGACAATATCTGAACTTTGAAAAAAAGTCTTAAAAAAAATTCTAGGAAAGCAAAGGAGACTACATTAGCAACAATTTATTATACTACAACATTTTGATACAATCTATAATTGAAGAGTGACAACTCAATCAACATTAGCAAGTGTTACTGATGTTACATTTACTCATGTTTATTATGTTGTCACTCTTTATTTAACTATAGAAAATGTTGTAGTATATTAAATTGTTGCAAAGGTTTCCTAACATTTATTTTCCTTTTTGAGACATTTTTTTTTTCATAGTTCAGATATTATTGAAAATAGGCTCGATCACAATTTTTTTTAAACTTTCAAACAGTTTTCAAGGTTGCAAATTTAATGCATTATTAACAGCCTTAAGTGCTATCTGACGCACAAGAAATCAAAACTCCTTGAATTATTTCCAGGCAAAATTATCTGACTATTGGACTAATGCCATTATTATGGAAAAAAGAAAGAGCACCAATTATAATATACCGTTTAAAATATTAATAAATTTACGTTTATGAATACGGATGTTAAATTGGCATTAATTATGGAGCAACCACGTCTAAACGTGGACACAAATAAATATAATTTAAGGCGACTTTAAAAATGACTGTAAAACCATACAGAATTATCATATCTTTATGTTGACTTGTGTCGCAATCAATAGCTGACGTATAAATCCACTAAAAGCTATGTTCAGATATATTTATGGACGCAATATTTTAGTAACAACGGCTTTGATTTACTATGTTACTAGAAAGCAGTTACATTTCATTTAGATAATCTATAAATTTTGTGTACATGTTGTTATTTGTTGGGAATGCATCCAAAATGAGCCTTTTTTTATTTGGCTATAGCTCTCCTAGATTGTCATATTTACAAATCTTCGCTATCGCTTCGCTTTCGAAACATATGGATTTAACGTTTTGAAAATCATAGAGGGGCCGAATTTGTTAGTTATTGCTTGGCAATTCAATTTAGCATAACGTAGTCTATTAAAAATAATATACTTAGACCAGTAATATACACTTAGGCACTACTTGGCTTTTAGTCTATTACAATGATAAAATATGATAAAAAGTGTAATCAATCTTTTTATTTCCCTCTGTTTTAGATAAGTTTATAAAAAAAACTTTTAATAGCATATTTACTTGTCATAAATGACGAATTGCATTGATGAAATGCATCAAAGATTGTTTACCTTTTTGGCATATTGTGTTGAGCAAAAGTTGCGTAGTGTGTGCGTCAAACGCGTCGCGAGCGCGCGCGGCGACCGAGCGCGCATAATTCTGCCACTTGCGCGGGAGTCTTGCCGCTCGTCTCGGGGAGGTATAACCTGCAAAAAAAGAAAATTTTAAATAATATTTATGTATGTATATTGTATTAAGTGGTTTAGCGTCTCGCCTTGCGATTGCGGAGGTTAAGCAACTTTCTCAAGGGCCGGTCACAAGATGGATGACCAAAAATTTATTATCTTCGGAAGGCTCGTTAAGCCGTTGGTCCCGCCTGCATTTGTAGTCGTTAACACCCACCGATCCGCATTGGGCCCGCGTGGTGGGTTAGTTAGGTTTTCGGATGTCGATAAAATCTGGTTTACTTTTATGTTAGAGCATGAGTGAGAAATAGCACATTACAGCCGAGAACGGGAAGTTAAGCATTTACATTGTCGAGGATGGTTTGAATTTGCTTGCTTTTTCTCATTCGAAGCAATGTAAATAGCTTCCAGTACAAGGCTTGTATAATGTATGTATGTAAAATGTACGTAAAAAAAATGCTTTTCCCAAAAAAATGCGATTCTTACAAAAAATTAACTTTTTAATCAGTCGGTGTGACCAGTCATGCAGCTATAAAGCTTCGTAAAAACAACGCTAGCTGATGAGTTCTACCGTTTTGAATTCGGAATAGGTACTCGATCGGGAAGTAAGTATTGAAATCGATTCCCCGCACTGAATTTCAAATTTAGAACGTTATGAACCAGCCATCACGTAAATGTAGAACGCCCCGCATTTTTTTTTCATATCTAATGACTACATTTCACAGCATGAATGAGAAAAGATACTTACGCTTCGAAGACGAACAGCGCGGCGGTGAGCGACGCGAACACGAGGAAGCTGTAGGCGCCCATGGCGGCCCTGGCGGCGGGGAAGCTCATGCCCACGAGGAAGTTGCCGCCCCAGTTGGCCAGCGAGCCCCACGCCATGCCGCCCGGACGCGGACCCACCTCGAACATCTCTGCGCGGGGGGGGGGACTGTGTTATGACCGTGACCGTGGACGCGTTTTCGTACGAACACGTACGAACACGCACGAACAATCTTGACCTCCCGAGTACTATGGGAGCGCGCATACTGGGTGCGATTTAGTCGTACGAATACGTACGTACACTTTCGACGTTCACATACCATCTCATTTTTCTAATTTTTCAAATTTTGACGACTCTGTATGAAATATACGGGGAGAAAAAAGCAGCCCTCGACGAGTTTCTTGCCGGTTCTTCTCGTCACAAGGTCTCCCGCTTAGGGTTTGCGAACCGATGGCGTAGCTTCTTTGACATTCAAAAGTGCTTGTAACAGCCTAGACTGAATAAATTAGTTTTGTATTTTGAATCGGAACTTGTTGGGATTTTAAAACACGTCCGTGCGTTACAAAATTTAAAAACAGATGTTGAAAAGTTTATTTCCTTAATTTACGAATATAAATGTTTGTAAAATCAGAGTTATTCAAGCTACCATTATTTGTCTTCGATTATATGATGAAAATCATAGAAGTAATGTCCACATCCACATTATTTTTATTCTAACGGAATCTCCTGCCTATTTCAACGCAAACATCACAAAAAATCAAGAAACTCAGTATTTGGCTCCTAGTACATAATTACTTAGGCCTTGTACTCATAAAGTCGCATACGCATGAGGGTGAACAAACTCATAAACCCAGGACATATGAAACAACTATTATGTGAAAGAACGATCGTTTTCATAATGAGCGATTGGTCCTTCGAGCCGTATATGAGTTAACTCACCTGAAGCTATGAAGTACGGTATCGGGCCGAGACCGAACCCGTACGCTAACACGTACGCCAGCACCGCCATCATGCACATGTACGGCATCCAGCTCACCACCTCCTGCAAACACCATTTATCGCGGTATTAATGGAAGGCAACTGTCAAAACGGCGCTACGTACGTTTGTTCTATGAGAACTGTCAAAATAAAGAATTTTAAAGTCATTTTACAGCTTTAAAGTGAGCAAATGCTGTGTATGTGTAAATAGGCTGTAAATATGTTGGCACTTGCAAATTTCCGAACAATCCGGATATTAAGAAAAAATTCATAGCTGCTGTAATAATAAAAACGTTCTAATTCAATTTTGGGACTTGCATTGCAGAATAGTCTTTTATATCCATTTTGAGTCAGTGGGTCTTTTTCGGTAAAAAATACCACAAAATAAGTATCTATTTTCCTTTGGTTTACAAGCGAATCGTCTACTGTCATAAGAACAAACGTACAAAGCGCCTTCTACAATAGCTTTTCGTTGCCACGCCCATTTAATTAGAAGTACAGCTTGACCATAAAGACTTGATAAAATTAGTATTGAAAGCGCATTCTATGCACGTAAATCGCATCTTCTAAACACGTCAAAATCACGAATAATTTGTCACTGGCTATATTTTGTACTGAAATGAAAAATTTTAGTTCCATTTTACCTAAAATATAAACAATTGTGTGGAATACATCTTTATTTATTCTTAGTAAAAACTAAATTATGTCTATAAAACAGATTATATTTTGATATTGAAATTAATATCATCAAAGATTTAACTTTATTAAATGTTAAATAAAGGTGCAATTTAGTATAATTTTAGTGCCTTTATACTAACAATACCCGAAAAAGGTGATAACTTTCTTACTAAATGCAGGGAATGGTTTCAGTGCTAATCGTCACTGATACAATAGTATATCAAGCCTTCTATGATGACCGAACTATCAGACGAACCGTACAATTCACCACCCTTGTAAACAAAATACTCCCAACTCCCAATAGCCCTCATTCATACACACAGCTAGGGTTGCCAACAAGACAGCAGCAGTTCTGGTGGAGCCTAAGAACAGTAGCCTTCGCCCCACCAGCGGCATTGTTTATATAGTCTATAAACCTGTTAGTATACTACAGTTCACTTACAATACTCATAATAGCCCTCATACACACAGCTAGGGTTGCCAACAACACAGCAGCAGTGGCGCTGGAGCCCAAAAAAAGTGGCCTTCATCCCCCCAGCGGCAGTAGATACAACGTCTACTCCACACTATTGTGAATCTAATGGTAACATATCACAGTTCACTTACTATATCCCTCATACACACAGCTAGGGTTGCCAACAACACAGCAGCAGTGGCGCTGGAGTCCAGAAGAGTGGCCTTCGTCCCCCCAGCGGCAGTAGATACAACGTCTACTCCACACTATTGTGAATCTAATGGTAACATATCACCGTTCACTTACTATAGCCCTCATACACAAAGCTAGGGTTGCCAACAACACAGCAGCAGTGGCGCTGGAGCCCAGAAAAAGTGGCCTTCATCCCACCAGCGGCAGTAGATACAACGTCTACTACACACTATTGTGAATCTAATGGTAATATATGATAGTTCACTTACTATAGCCGTCATACACACAGCTAGGGTTGCCAACAACACGGCAGCAGTGGCGGTGGAGCCCAGGAACAGCGGCCTGCGCCCCACCAGCGGCAGTAGGTACAGCATGGCCACCGCCGTGCACACGTTTATGAACCCACACCCGATTGTGGCGTACTGGGAATTTTCTTCCGACAGGCCCGCTTGCATGAAGATCGTTTGGGAGTAGTAGAAAACCTAAAAGAGAAAAGGAAACAAATTTTTACACCCCAACAACACTCAAACGACCATTGACTACGCGGACGCACTGCATTGCAATAAAGTTCTGTGATTGGTTCGTTTGTTCTACGTATTACGTGCGATTGGTTCGTGGGACGCTGTGAGTCCTCATAGTAATGTTTGTAAATACGGGTGTCAATTTCGTTACAACACACATTTATTATGAAGGCTATTTTCCTTATACAAACAACATTCAAACGAATGCGTTGAAATGGTGCTCTGTGATTGGTTCGTTTATTTTACGTATTACGTGTTTGTTTCGTAGGATCCGTGCGTCCGTGCTCACTGTGAATTGATCCTGAACTTACTGCATTAAGACCGCAGGTCTGCTGACCGGTTTGCTGCTACTCGAGCTAGCCCCATACAACTCCAGCCGTATTAGAAAGAACCTCAACAACTCTACGGCCCAGCGCACACCGCTGGAAGCGCAATTGAAGACAACAATTTAATATAAACCTTAAGTACCTTGTCATACGGTCAATAATTGTATACCAAGAATAAATCCGCACGCCCCAAGCTACTACAAGAGCATGCGCGCGACTGCTTCGGTCGCTGCGCGCCGCCGCGCTGCTCTGCACTCCGCCGCAATACTCTTTTACTTGAGATGCTGTTTTTATAAGAAACAGCATCTTAAGTATGATCTTAAATAGCTCCCAACGTTGAGAGCGGTTCATAAATACGGGCCTAAGACCCTGTCCAAAGTTACGCGCGAGTGAGACACGTTTCGTTATACAATGTTCGCTTAGAACCAGTGGCGTTAACGTGTGAACTTTTAACAGCATTGGAATCAAAATCGCGTGACAAATCGACTAAACGACATGGGCGCGCGCGCTCGGATTAGCTGCGCGCCGCCGCGCGTCTCTCCGCTCGAGGGCTCCTGGCGCCGCTCGGGTTCGCCTGAATCCGTGCGCACGGCTCAAGGTAATGCGCTCCGCCGCGCTTCCAGCGGTGTGCGCTGGGCCTATTTCATTCCTTTAGGCCAAGCGCACACCTGGCTAGGCGCGGCGAAGATACTGAGAGGAAAGCGATCGAAAATAAGCCTTACTTTCTATGAAACACAGTTAAAAAGAGTGTGCACGCGGACAAGTGTGTTCCATGGAAATTAAGGCTTATTTTAGATTGCTTTCATCTCAGTATGTGTGCGGCGGGCCTTACTCACCGCATTGATCCCGCTGGTCTGCTGGCCGGCCTGCATGGCGCACACCAGCAGCAGCGCTCGCCGTAGTCGCGGAGTGGCCGCCACTCTGCCCAGCCCCCACTTGCCATCCCCGCTCCCACTAGATCGAGCCTCTTCTCTAAGTAATTCTACGTCCTCCGCTAGTATACTGCTCGATACGCCTCGTAGCCGACCCAAAGCTGTAACATAATTTATTCGTGTATAAAGAACATAACCAAGTTTTTCAATAAAGCCATTTATTCAAACATTAATTTTGAATTTATAACTATGTCTACGTTTTACGCGATATGACGGATTAAAAAAAAAACTGGCGGAATATTTGTAAAACCAGCGTTTTATTATTTTTGTCCGAGTGTGAATTTTTGAAGAACTTCTTTGAAAAAATCCGAGTTTCGTTAAAAATAACTTAACAAAGTAACTTACCACTAAGAGCGCTTTCTTCATCTTTCTTAACGACATATAAATATTTAGGACTTTCAGGTAAAATAAAAAGTACGGGTAAACAAATAATGACTAGTAACGCGTAGACGGATAGTAGGTAAGGCCAGTCGTCAGCTCCACCTGCAAAAAAAAACAAGTTTTCATATAATTTCATCATACCATAATAATTTTCTAAGGAAGTATCAAATAAAACATAAAGTTGTGTTTTTTTATTTGAAAGCTTTATAACTAACGCAATTAAAAGTTTTTAAAAGTATAAATCAGTTTCGAAATGCCAGTACCTTCTTTTTCCTGGTTTAGATTGTTAAAAATTTAAGACACCTCAATCTTTTAAAATCTTTAAATTTTACGTCTTAAGCAATAAGGTTTAATTTGGCTTACCCAACAAGAACTTGAGCCCCATAACCTGCCCAACGAGCACGCCCACATTCACGCCCATCGGACACGCCACGCCCATCGTTCCAGACAGCGAAAGTGGCGCCAACTCCGTCAGGTACATCGGTACTATGCTCGTGGTCAAACCTGACAACCAAGTGTGTGATTTACAACCCAATTTCTTTACCGATAAGATCTATAACTCCTTGCTAATGTCATGAAATTAAGCGATACGCTGTGCTATAGCACACACACAGCGAGCGGGATGGATGTGACGTTCGATATATCGCATCCATCCCGCTCGCTCGCAAGCGAGACGGACAAAACGTTACGTTTGGGCCCTATACATAAAAAAAACTTAACGCGTTAGCGACAGAATCAAATAAAATACATATTTAAGTACGGATCAAAAAATATGATTGTGCTATAAGTACTGCTACTGGCCTTCCTTCAGCTAGGCCGCCAACAACTGTCCAGCAGCAATTATTTTATTTGGTACCGATATCACAACTCGAACGCTCCATACAAAAAGTGCGTTTTAACAACAACATAAACAAATTACGTTTGTACACGCTGCGAATGTGCGCCTTTTAGGGTTGACACTTGACATCTGTTGAGCTCGTATGTTAGTACAAACAACTCGCGCGCGCGACACGGCCCCGGAGAATGAACCGCTGATCTAACCGCCGATTGTGGGGGGAGGTGCGGTATGAGGATCGGCGGGAGGCGGAGCGTGGCCGTTCTGTACATCAGTACTCTAATTCTGTGTTGATATTATGTGTATTGATTAAGCTGATAAGTGTTTTGCGTCTTCTTAGTCTTGTAATCAAAACGAGAATAAGAAGGAAAAATAATATGATTTAAAACTACTTATTTTTAATGTTTATTTGAATGAAGATCATTTTAATTATTTGATTAAGCAAGCTAAATAACGCACCGTCTATCGAGGTCAAGGTAATCTAATCACAAAACCCCCCCTTACTAATAAAGATTGTATAGCCGATGTATAGTTACACAGATTTGTCCCTTTCTTTTTAATATCAAACATAAATAGTTTGACAGAGAGTCACCATTGTGTAACTAAACATCTGCTATACAATCTTTATTCTTAAGGGGGAAATACTATAAATAAGTTCCGACTTACCCCCAGCCAAGCCGACTAACAGCCGTCCCAGTATAAGCATTTCCACTGAATTGGCGGCGCGGCAGAAACCGAACAACGCAGCGCCGGCTATTGAGAGAAAACTGATTGCTATCGTCGCCCTCTTCCTGTCAAGAAACAACAACGGCTTTACCTAAAAAGATCTTAAAACACTGTTTAATTTAGACAACACTGTTTAAATGTGATGCCGTCTCTTTCAAACAATATTGTAAAAAAAAGTGACAGCATCACATTTAAACAGTATCTAAGTTATTGAACAGTGTTTTAAATTTTTTTGTGGTAAGGCCGCAAATGTTTTAGTTTGTTTTTATCGAATGACGATTAAGGCAGGCTTTATACAGCCAGAGTGCCTTTCTGAAATTCAGAAACAGAATTCAAAATCTTAATTCAGAAAGCCCGGAATTCCATATAAAGTCGTTACGTTCCCCACATATTGATTTTTTCAGACCATGAATTTATCAGATTTTTTAGATTATGAATCTTTAGGTACTCCTAGATTCTATAATCTATACGGGTAGCCTTACCTTCCCAGTCTATCAGCTGTGACAGCCCCTAGCAAGGACCCCGTGCATCCACCGACTATGAATATGGACACCACGGCGGACCACAGCATACTCAGCCCTTTCTCCCCCAGAACCACGTCATAGTGGGCAATCACACTCTCGTTGCAGAAGCTTTTCAATAACTGAAATAATTACATACAATGAATTACATACTACATGTGACCATACTGTTCATAACATAGTAATTTATTATAGGAAATTTTGTTACGGTTTTCTAAAAGTTATCAATAAGTAAGTAATAAAAAAAATTAGAAATATAAAAATATCGGAACATTTCTGTTGAAAATCTTAAGCGACAAACGTACGACGCGTACGACTATACGCAACGTGGAGAGCGCGTGCGCGAACGCAATTTGATTGCTGGATGTCTAAACAATAGCAATTTTTTTTTAGGTTTTTGGTGACTAATATCTCTCTTAATAATTATTTTATGAAAAAAACAGGAACACAGCCAATTCATTCCTTAAAATTTTAATGAAAAAAATATTTAAATCGGTCTAGTTTTGGAGGAGAAAACAGGGGACTACCAAACGTTATCTTTGTCAACTTTCTATAGGCGTTATTCAATTCTCTCGACCGTGGTGTTTCCTCTTAATACCTCAGCGGGGGTATTGACCACTCCGATGTTGAACCCGACGGGCAGCGAGGAGCCGAGCGTGGTCGCCACCCCAGCCAGCACCAGGTACAGCGACCATCCCGGCTTGTACTCGCTAGATGGCGTTAGGTGCTGGAGCTCGTTCGTTACCTACAACAAATACTTGGCATCAGTCAATTACATACTAAACTTCATGGACATTCATACTATGGTGGTTAATAGACAAAACAAATATTATATCAGTACACATATTATGTTATTTGGCTTAGCGTTATCAATTTTATTAACTGTCTTTGTCTACTTCAAACAATAGAAATGCCAAAGGGAATTAAGTCCGCCTTTTGCTGTTTATGCAATCAAGATTAAATAAATATGGAACAAACACTAGTATAATCTTTCCAAACATTCATTAAGAGCTATTTAAGTGACAGTTAAACAGTGATTTATTTACGTTTAAAAATAAGCGTGTATTCAAGTGATAAAATCACTGTTTACTCTACCAGTTAATCAACTTTATAAGCCCTTAGGCCGGTAGCACACCTCCTCCGCCACGAAACAATATCAAAGAAACCGCGGCCTTTCCGCCATGACTTGTCAGCTGTACGACAAGCGAAACAGGCTATATAACTCGCACCGTTGGCACATCGCCTTGCGAAAATGACGACGCGGAACCGCTACGTAGATATGATCAGGAGTCCGAGCTGATCGGAGAAATCGCGCATGAAAGAGACAACATCATAGTTAAATCTAATGCTGCGGCCACATTAACGCGCTGTCGGTCGCGTGGTTTACGTTGTCGTGTTGTAAAATTAGAAACTTTGAGTCAAGGAATTAGTTTAATTTCACTTACAGGAAATAAGTTAAAGGGATTTAATGACAATCAACTTTAATTCCTTGACTTAAAGTTTCTAATTGTACAACACGACAGCAAAAAGTTTCGCAACAGCGCGGTAATGTGGCCGCAGTAACAGCCTGTTTCGCTGCTGTTTCACTAGTCGTTTATAGGTTTCTACTAGTGTTGTAAAAGAACTGAGTCTTTTAGTCCTAATTTTGCGACTATAAGTTCTTTTTGCAGAACTCACGACTAATTAGTCTTCTGAGTCCTGAGTCTTGAGTACTTTTGAGTCTTTTCAGTTCTTTCAGTCCTAAAATTTCTTGAGTCGTTAGATTTATTCTAAGTCCTTTCGTTTTTTTCAGTCCTTTTGAGTTCTTTGAGTCCTTTAAGTTCTTTGAAGTCTTATGAGTCGTGTGAATTATACAGCAGGACTGCAGTCCAATCAAAAAGACTCGTGTCATGAAGCCTTTGAGTTCTTTGAGTCGTGAACTATAAAGTAGAGGACTGCCAGCCCAATCAAAAGACTCGCACATCATGAAGTATTTGAATTGTTTAAGTAGAGGACTGCAGTCATAGTAATCACTTATAGTAAGTTCGAATAACAATAAATATGTCTCAAAAAAAGAAAATAATGTCAACCATCGTGACGTTAACCGACTTCAAAAAGGGAGGAGGTTCTCAAATTGTCTGAATGTTATTTTTTGGTTTTTTTTTTGCGGGTGTGTGTGGCTTTCTACGACTGCTGGTTAAAGACCGAGCTCTTTTTTAAAAGGACTCAGTCGCGAGTTCTTTTCGTAAGGCTGAGCTCTTTTTAAAAGGACTTAGTCGCTAGTTCTTTTTAGAAAAGCTAAGTTTTTATTTAAAGAACTTAGTCTGGAGTTCTTTTTGTAAAGAGTGAGCTCTTTTAAAAGACTCGGTCTCAAGTTCTCTTTGGCAAGACTGGAGTTTATTTTAAGAAGACTAAAAACTCAGAGAGGCTTGAGCTTTAACTTACTCTTTTTTGACTTGAGTCTTCAAAAAAATACTCGAGTCTCAATATTAGGACTAAAAGACTCAGTTCTTTTACAACACTAGTTGCTACACACATAAGCGGGCCGGCATTGCCGAAGCCGACCCGAAGCAATTACTGCATTTGTTCGATTACAATCTGCTTTTGCCGATCGAGTTGTTCATTCAGGTCGACACATCATTCGATTCGGCAGTATTTGTTTATTCGGCAGTGCAGTTTATGATCCCCGAACATTCACCTTTATATTCGATTTTACCGCCCGGCTTTGCCGATTGATGCCGGCCCGCTGTGTTTAGCAACTACCAAGCCGAGTGATAATGTGCGGCAGCCGAGCGGTTAGTGATTCCCGAACATTCACCTACATATATTGTACTTGATTTTACGGCCCGGCTTTGCCGATGAATGCCGGCCCGCTTGTGTGTAGCAACCCTAACTGACAAGTCATGGCGGAACTACTGCGGTTTCTCTGGCATTGTTTCGCGGCGGAGGAGTGCTACAGGCGTTAAACTAAGAAACAATTAACTAGGTACCTAATAAACTTACAAACAAACTCAGCACCAACTCCTTGAAAGTCATATTTATACAATAAGCTTGAAATCTAAAACACTCGGTACAGTCCAGGGAAATAGCGCCTTATCACCACTTATTAGAGCACATAGTCAACAGAGCTGTGGTCAGATCGGCCAGACACGGCAGAAGCGAGCAGACGGCGAAGATCGGCCAGAACCAGTCACAGAGCCAGCCGTCCACCACGAAGTACGTGAGGAGTATGGACGCCGAACCGTGACCGCCGATCGCTGATATAATTGATTAAGGAAAACAATGAAGACAAAATAATTCAAGCAATGAGGATCAGTCACTATTTTTGTTTAGTGACTTTTCCAATAGCCTATGATACCAGAAGAATAACTGTGAAAAAAAATTCACCATATATCTCAAACCCGAGAATCTATATGGACTAGAACACTGTTATTTTGGGGTGTATTATGACGTCATTATACACCCGGTGAGCCTTACGTAGTACGTACTAAAGCACAGTCATATTTCAGTGCGTTTGGCATTTCCTTAAAACCCTTATAACTTAGGCATTTTAAAACGGATTTCAATAATTATTTCACTGGGTTTCATAGCTATGAAAATTAGTTCACACTGTATCAATAGAACTATAGGACTCTACCACATGACTGATCCTCATTCAGTTCAAACAAAAGACAATCGATTTTGACAGTTAAGTGTCGATAAATCGCTATATCATACATAATAATATTATTGTGAACTGCAACACTATATTATAACTAAACACGACTTTACCACGTTAAAAATACTCTGTTACTAATTTATACGATTACGAAACTATTATGCGTAACAATTTATTATCGATTAGCATTAGAAATGGGCAAATTTTTCCGCCCGGGCGGGAAAATTGGGAAAACCCAGGCACTTTGGAAATAAACCTTTTTATGCTCAATAAATGCCCAATCCGATGGCAGAAAAATATTATCGTTCAACGCATCAATTAAAAACAATTATAGAAATAAAACGAAATATTAGTGATTTAACAAATATTTATTACCATTTGACTTTTATGTTTTTTTTCTGATATAAAAGTAATCAACAATATCCCAACTACAAATAAGAAAACGAATTTGTTTGTTTGTAACGTTTGTCATATGATATTTTGCACACAATGTTGTCAGGGGTAGTTGGTTAAATAGCTACAGTATGGAACGAATAATGAAGAGTTAGCAGAAAAGGATACATATCAGTGAGACAGTGGGTGAGAACATGGTTAGTCCGAGGATGAAGGTAGTTAGCTCGATTAGTATGAAAGCTATGGACACCGCGAACCCAGCTACCAACCTGCGAACATGCACACAACACTTATGCCCGTTTGCACTAAACTTAAGGCCCCTATATACCTCAAGTGGCACCCTCATTTTAATTAAATTTATAGTTTAAAAGTGGCCACTTGTGGCACATTTGCGAACTACTACTACAACGAACAAAATTCTATTGAGGTTATTGTTTGTAAATAAACTACAGAACCTTAGCTTCAATCTGTACATGTGAATTTTCGATACATTATGTACTTAGCGAGCAATAAATTTAATTAAAATGAGGGCGCTACTTGAGGTATATAGGAGCCTTAAAAATCGCCCAAGTCTTTTCCTAACTACAACTTGACCAAGATAAATAGGCGCATGAAAGCTACACGACAGCTAAGTTAATGACACCGTTTTGATTTGGTTGAGTTTTAGTTAGGAAAAGAAACTTAGGCGATTCTTAAGTGTAGTGCAAACGGGTGTTAAACATTTAGCTACTGACTATAACAATAGTAGGGACTAAACACGTAATACTTTTGATTACAAAAAGTTTAAACAACTAAAATTACTGTTACAAAAACCATTGTTTTTTTGGAGGCTAAAATAATTAACAACCTAGAACGATAGTTTTCCAAAGCGCACTGTCAAAAGTGAGGCAAATAAAACTGAGCCAAAATGGCTGTTTTCAGATTTACCTATATGAAAGAAAAAGTTCCAATTTCCCTACCTTTAGGGGATTAGTTACTATTTTATTGGATTTTAGTTACAAGTAGGTAACGTATGAAGGATATAAATCTGAAAACTGAGCCAGTTTTTTTGCCTCACTTTACATACAAGGACTCCGCTTCTAGGTGTTATTATTTTAAGTTTGCATGCAGTTGAGTTAGCCGAATTCGGGTAGCTGATTGAAGTTATCCAGTCCGCGTCACCCGGACCGGGTGTTCGGCTGTTTATCAATGGCAAACCCTTTAATGTACCCGAATTCGAGTAGTAATCGCACCAAAATACTTGCCAGACTTCTATGGCAATCAATAAATATGGCAGTTCATTTGAGATAAGTTTTGTGAGCCAAAATAATATTTAACTTGGTATTGTGTACATTGTGACTATTGGGACTTGGCGTCCTAATAGTGGTGTTACTTTCCGTGTTATATATGATAATAAGAATAATAATTGCTTGGACAATTTCACACAGCGCTATCTAGCCCCAAAACTAAGCAAAGCTTGTAATATGGGTGCTAGACAACTACTTATATACTTTTTAAATATATGCTTATAATGCATAGCAACACCCAGACCCGCCACAGAAATTAAAACTCATCATTTAAATTTCTGCGCGGCCGGGAATCGAACCCGGGACCTCTTGCGAGGTAGACCGGCATGTTGAACACTGCACCACTCAGGCCGTCAATCAAATATCCCTTGCAATAAGACATGGGGACTATTAAAACAGTTTGTTCATACCATTCTACCGCGCGCCAAATTATTTATACTTGACGCACTGTACTGTACGTATACGCAAACTCGCTATCCCCACCCTTTCTCTGCGGTCCTTTACCATTATGACAAAATAGAGTCTCTTTATTTTGTTCAGTTATCATTAGCCATGACATTGACTTCCTGTTTTATGAACAAAGGCCTGATTTACGACGCAAAGACTGCACTCATTGTTACTGTTGTTATCTAAGCTCAGTGTTATCTATTCAGTAGTCCCAGATGTTTACTCACTGTGCAACGTGCACGCACGTGCGTCCATTAAGTTTTCGTTCCTGATCACGCTGCATAAAATGCAAAAAGACTATGAGGGCAAAATGACCAAAACGCAGAATGACTAAAACGAAAACATACCAAAATGCAGAATGACTAGTATGCAAAATAACTAAAATGACTAAAATGGAGAAGGACTGAATAACTTCTCTACAGAATGCCGTAAATAATAAGTTCAAATGACTACTCATGCCTAGAATGAATAAACACACAATGATACTAATAATATACTTTATTGACAACTAAAGACATTTTGATTTTTAGGCAGCGTGATCAGTAGGGTTCTTCTTCTTCTTCTTTTTTTGTTATGGCAATCTACTTTCCTCTTGGAAGTAATTTTTGCCAGTGTCAAGTATTAAATAGTTCAGTGGTAGATATTGTTTAATTTTTCATTAGAATGCGGGTGCATCGCATTCCAATGCTGCTTGGAGCATTTGGCACCAAGTATATCAAGACAGCTGTTTACTCGGATAGTTCTGCCGAGGAAGCCACCACTTCAATAAAAGTCTCAGCTTCACACAACCAAGATCGCGCCTATTTCAATTATCCCACATATTGTTCAGTTGCGTAGACACTTGTACCATATAACTGCACCAATTTTAAGACACAATATCCACTATGAATCAATTTGAAAATAATTAAAATAGACACCAAACCGATCTCGACAAAATGGCGCCAAAAACTCCTTCAGTAGGGTTATTCACGATTGTTGAAAAGCTACTCGAAAGCATTCGATGCGAATACGTATCCTCCGATAGATGCGAAAACTACTATTCACAAATACATTCGACTGGCATTCGATTAACTTTCCGTTGGGAAAGCGCAAAGTGCGCAATGCGCGAAAAAAAAAATCAGCTGTTCCATACATTTTGATATATTCGATTTTAATTTTTGTATAAAACAGCTGATTTTTTTTCGCGATTTGAGTTGGTCCCATAGTAAAATTTGATCAGTTTGATGGTCCCTATATACCGTATTCCGCATTAGGGGTATTTTTGTAACTTGTTGTATATCGGAAGACTTTCCGATTCGATTCGGAAGTTGATTTCTGACAATCGTAAATAACCCCAAAGGAAGGAAAGTTTTCTGTAGTTACCGACTCGAACATTGAATAATTATCATATTATTCAATGTTCATAAACGTTGACATCTATGAATAGTGATACTTGCAAGAATAAAGGTACAATCGTGTTCAATAGTACCTATGTGTTTACACTTTAGACAGATGTTGATTTCATTAATACAGGTACGTATTAATTAACTCGACTGTACCAAATTTATGCAGAAAGGAAGCTTTGAAAAACAAACCACACCACTCAAAACCCAATAGCGAAAATGAGACTTAAAATTTGGTTCTACCGCTCATTGATACGATAGTTCTCGCACATAAATTAATCGACTTTAATACACAGCGTATCGTATGCGAAGTTATCAAACAAATAACGCGAACAAAATGTAAATTAGTACCTACTTACATCAAGTACCAAAACCAATATACCTAATTTCCATACGCACAGTTTGTTAGTACAGCCAACAAAACATTTAGTGTGACACTCATAAAAATATTTGGAAAAACAGGTTTAGTCGACTCCTCAGGCCAGTGAACTACAGTCTTTGGGACAAGCTTTCCGCTCAAAATATAGCACCACGCAAAATGACAACCAAGTGGGCGGGGCTAAAAATTCTGGCATTTAGTTATGCAGCACAAAAAGACTGAACTGAATCTGACTGAATGACTGAATGATCTGTATACTCATAGATATTTTCTATACCTACTTAAACGAAGAAATATTTAATACTCATGGTGAATTATCTCTGCATATTTATACTGGCTTCTTTGCGTCTTTTACACCATTTGAATACACAGGACGTGATTTCTAATAAACTCTCTCTTTTCTTTAAAATACAAACTGCAATAACTGTAAAGAGAAAGAACGCTTACGTTTGTTACCGGGCGCGTGGCTGGCCTAACTAAATGCTGTGCGGGTTGTCATTTTTTAGCCCCGTGGTGCTATTTTTTAAGCAATATTTGTTTGCAATTACACTTCTATATATTTTAGTTCGCCGAAACAAACACACCTTAACACGATCGCCACGATCGCTTCGTTTCTTAGTCATATTGATAACCACAATGAACTCAACAACTCGTAAACACGAATGCGGTGAAAACCAATGATATCTTACTAATATATGCCGACAGAACGTCAGCTTACCTTGAACCCAGCCATCAGCCAATGAATCAAATACGAAATTACTTATGTTGCAAAATAAATACATTATACGTATAGTATACTTGACTGGAAGCTGATGACCCCATAAATTCGATTGGGGCGAACAGATTAAACTGCACTCATGCGCAGCTTGAAAACAAACACAGCTCAAAAACAACCCTAGTAGTTAGGGTTATCAAAAAAGAAAAGTAACAATTCTTAATAAAAAATCAAACAATGATTCAACTGCACGAAACGCACGTGAGTTTAATATCACGTGCAAAACGGGCGAAGACAGCAGACTTTATGGTCACGGCGATCATAAGCGGGTCATAATACCTCATGTTTTGTAAACTTTTAAGTAATCCAAGCAATTAAAACTGGTTATCACCAGCTTTTGTGGCAGGTCAGAAGACCTAAGGTTGTCAGTTAAGAGGGGTGCAAAGCAAAATAAGCAGCTGTGACGTGCATCGTTGGAATATCGAACATAACGCATTAGACTAAGATTCAAATCAATGCGCGCTATAACGCGGCGGTTACGTCGAGATTAGCGGTTGTAACCTGATTATTGACGGTTTTAATTTAATAACTCGTAAAATATACATTATTTTCTGAAATCGCTAATAGGGTCTCTTCGCTTGGTAATATAATTTGATATTATGCATTAAAATATTGGCTCAGTAATACTAGTAATAGATTTTTATTTCGGGTAATTCGGAGTTTATTTTCTAGGGTTAAAATACAAATTACGACTTGAAATTTGCTTTGTACCCCCTCATGAGGAAAAAGAGTTTTTTTGCTTATCTGGCTTTAATTTACATCAAATAAGTTTTGTTAAATTAAGAAATTTATTTAGAAATCACTTAGTAATGCTCGATAGTAGTATTTCGCCGATTTATTGTAAATAGGAGCATAGCAGCGCCATCGCCATCAAAACAGTAGTTTGCATTGGCGAGAAAGATGGTGAAGATTCTTGCTTGACAAACAATTTATGCCTATAACGTCGTAAGAACGAGCGTTATTTAGATAGTATGATATGAAGTAGTCTTGGTGAAATTTCGCAATACTATGACATCGGAAATAATGAAATAAGATAGTATATCCTTCAGTCAGACTAATTTACAAAGACTCTCAGTAACATTATAAAGTGCAAATAATATTTGTTATGTGAATCCCCTATCAGATATTAAGTACTACCTACTACCTAGCATTTGCCGACACATGTCTTTATAGGACAAGTAAATAGTAGCAGCAGAACTGATAAGACTTCCTCATTTTATTGACCAAGCGAGTGCAAAGCGTGAGCAAAGTCTCTGTTTCAGCTTGGGCAAAAATTCTTTCACATGTTTGTACGGCTGTCCGTCTGTTCTCCTCTACAGGTTGCATTTCTCAACCGATTTCGTAAAATTTTGTGAGCAGATTCAATAATTATGAATAATTATATTGAATTTTTAGTCAATTCAGTTTTAAGAAATTTTTTAAAAGGAGGAGACATGTTTAAGCGAGGTCTACAACTTACAGAGCCACTAGTTGATTTATTAATTGTGAAGAACATTATAACAAACAACAAATTATGCTGTAAGTTGATCTATGTTATATTTGTATTACACATACTAACAAATTACTGAATTGAATAAAGGAACATGGTGAGGTGCTAATGAGGTAACGAATGTGCATTCTATTGCTATTATGTTATTAACTGTCCGAAGATGACATTAAAGAAAAAAGTAGTCAGTTTGCGAAGTAGTTCAATTGAAAAGTAGGCGGAATGCGAAACAGGCTGTTTGCTAAGTAGGCAGTTAGCGAAGTAGTCAAACAGAGAAGTGGGTAATGATGCGAAATAGACTGTTTGAGAAGTAGACCCCTGGCGCCGGAGGGACCCTATTATTAACAAAGGCATGAGTGAGAATTTCACTGCCACATAGTAGTAATCCCAACATGTATAAGCTACTCACTCTTGAAATTGGATTTAACCAGTTATGGTTGGATAATCCATTGTTTAACCAGGTGTGATCTTTCCTTTTTAAACCAACTTAATTTGAAATTGGTTTAGTAGTTTTCAGGAAATTATGAAAATACTGTCGTTTTCAATACCATTTTATATGAATTTAGATGGATGTTCAACCATAATTTTTTTGTTTGTGAACCGATTTAGATGATTCTTTTTTGTATGAGATACCTTATTTAGAATCTTTCTTTAATATTAGGTACTTAGGAAAAAAAGGACAGATTCTAGTTATTAAGCTGTACAATATTGGTACATGTCAATAAAACTATTTTCTCCAAATTTAATGCTTTTCTACTGAAAGTCAAATGACATAAGCATTAGCACGCAGCACCCATGACAGCACCACGGTGCGAATTAGCATAGTCGCGTATTTTTTGGCATGATAGCAGCAGACGCAGCTGCGGATGCGAACACAGACAATTGCTGGGACGAATTAGCCGTAATTTATTTTAGCAACTACGATTCATTTAATAATTGCTAATGGACGTTTAGCAATTAATTATTATTGCGAATGCTAATTATTTCAACACTACCTTATACTGTTATAAGGCCTTATAAAGGTGTGATATAATAAAGTAATAACTATTACAGAGATGGGAAAACTTTTTCCTTTGCATGCCATTACCACAACTTGTAGTTAATAAGGTCTATACGACGTCTATATCACTGAGCAAGTAATCACTAATCATATAAAAATTGTTCGAAGGTTATAGAGATGACAGGCAGTAGCCAGTAGCACATGCTATAAAAAGTCAAACATTGAAAACACGCAATGCGTAACTTTTGCGATCGAATTAATGACAAAGAATTAGGTTAACGGAATGGTCCATTACATAAAACTGATAAGCCATGCTTCAATGAAGTTTCTCAAGGAAATTAAAGGTCTCCTACTCACCGGCTGTGATAAATCTGGATATAGTTCGAGTGGTACTGGCTTGGTAAACAGTGACGTACGCTCTGCTTGCTCTCCCATAATAACGTGACCAGCACACACAAATGACCAATGAGGGTCAGAAAACGAGCTGGAATTAGTGTACTAGCTCCTCTCATGCCGTTTCTCTTGTTATGAAAATATATTCTTGTAGTTTTTCGGAGCTAACGTAGCGAAGCGCACTCGATTTCGTTCGATATATATATATATATATCACAGACTAGAATAAGAAACCGTAACAGCTGTGATTGTCAAACCTAATCAATCAAATTATGTTGAAAATCTATGTAGTATGTTCCGTCTGTTTCGAATTCAATTCTCCTGAATGCTCTTAGTCTCTCTCTCACAAACTCTGAAGAATAACCAATCAAACCTATTTTTCTGAGCTCACAAACGTCGGAAACTCTGAAGTTCCAATGCACGTCATGCTCCCCAGCAACCCCTATGACTGTTATAACATTTTTTTTCAACCAACGCGATTGTACACAATAAGT
Organism: Catoptria pinella; assembly: GCA_963556745.1. Taxonomy (NCBI): domain Eukaryota; kingdom Metazoa; phylum Arthropoda; class Insecta; order Lepidoptera; family Crambidae; genus Catoptria; species Catoptria pinella. The sequence continues at coordinate 2,257,286 of OY750762.1, forward strand.
TCTCAATTAGTACACCTTTAAAAAAAAATGTACCTTTGTAGATTACAACGTACAGTTATTTGTATTTGGGGCTGCCGTAGAGCATCTCCCCAGCAACCCCATATTGAATTTCAGGTAATTCAGCGCAAATACTAAGGATTCAGTAAGTACTAGGCTAAATAGCAGACGCGTTAGTCCGATACGTCTGCTATCTATACATATACGAAGCAACTTCGGGTGGCTAACTAAACCGTTAAAAAAGCGTCGGGTTTTTACGAATTATGCTGCCCGGCACAAATTAGTCTATGGGTGGCACAGGGGATACACAGAATAAAAAAAGCCGGGCGGTATTTTTCTTATTTGCTGTCTGACTGTCACTGTCAATGTCAGACGCGCTACGCTACGGGAACGAGTGAATTTAATTTTTTTCTCTTGTTTTCAGTTTATATTAAATATTTATTATTACTTATATTAAATGAAGCTTTTAAAACCTAGTTGGGTCAACCATGACGGTAATATATTCAAATAAACATCGTACTTTTAAACCTCGCGTGCTTTGCTAGTAGTAAACTTTGTTTATACTTTCAGACAAACCAATATTTTCCGTGGATATTCATCCAGCGGGTAAGCGTTTCGCCACTGGTGGACAAGGCGGCGACTCTGGTAGAGTGGTTGTATGGAACCTTAACTCTGTGTTGTACGAATCTGTGGAAGTGGACCCAAATATACCTAAAATGCTTTGCCAAATGGACAACCATCTAGGTAAGTTGTAATCTTTAAAATATACTTGTTGTGTTCACACAAGACAATGTAGACTCATGGAAGCTGGTCTATTCCTGGCCTTGTTTCAACATGTTTGGTCAGCACAGTTTAAAGACTGCCATCAGATATATGACTGTATCAAATAAACACTAGGAATTCAGTTAACTACTAATATTTTCTGCATCAAAATTCACCATTACCGAATCTAACCAAATGCCTATGTATGTTGTGTAGCTTGTGTGAACTGTGTCCGGTGGAGCAATGCTGGTAAATACCTGGCATCAGGAGGTGATGACCGCTTAGTGATGGTGTGGGGGCTGAGTGTCTCCGCCACTGGGGCTGGCAAACACAAAGCTGAAACTTGGAGATGTCTGAACACATTGAGGGGACATGCAGGTATACCTTTAACTAAACTTTTTTACAGTCTGTTTATCCTTACTTGTCCTATTTGGTAAAATGACAATTTGATATAATAAGATAACATATTTTTGAAAAATGATTTTAGTTTAAAAAATGTATAACAACTGTCAAAAATTTTTTATAAATTAGGACAAGTAAGAATTAACAGACTATATTACTTATTTGTTAAATGCTTTCTTATCATTCCAAAAAAGATTAAAAAATAAGACTATTCATAAAAATCTCGATAAGCTGTTCGGACATTTGTATAGAGAGTAGACTCTTTTTTTGTCTTTTTTCAAAAGGTCATAGAACAAACTGAGTAATCTACTCCTGCAAGTTTATTTGTGCTTAACAAATAACCCTGTATAGCTCTATGTCCCTGCTAAGGGATAAAATGGTATAATCATCAACATAATATAATTAAAACTAAGGGAATTTTCCCATCATCTTGCAGGTGATGTGTTAGATTTAGCATGGTCTCCACTGGACAAATGGCTGGCGAGCTGCAGTGTGGACAACACCATCATCATCTGGAATGCTGAGAAGTTCCCAGAAATGGTTTGTGTACTGAATGGACACACTGGACTTGTAAAAGGAGTCGCTTGGGATCCGGTAAATAGATAAATAATGTTATAGTTGTTCTATCTCACGAAGTCCATTTTGCTATAGATGTGTTAGGTGTGCACATGCACATTGTCTGCATGCTCTCGTATTACGCACACTAAAATAATGTGCATAAATACATTAAATATTTCTAAAAATACTAAATATGAAACTACTTTGTATATTTTGTTGTCAATTTTTCAATGTAATTGTATTCTTTTTACATGACTGACCAAAAAAAGAAGAGTGTATTGTGTTCAGGGTTCATGTATGTTTGTATGTATGTATGTGAGTTTCTTTATCCCACCGTGACTTCTAAATGCCTAAACAGATTGAATGTGTGAGGTATCATTAGAATCCTTACATAGCACCGAGTAACACTGGCTATAGATTTTTTGAAAAAAGTATGACTCCATATTGTAATGTGAAAAAAAAAAGTTTTCTTCATTGTAGGATAGGAACTATTTCTTACAGGTTGGAAAATATTTGGCATCACAATCTGATGACAAATCATTAAGAGTGTGGAAAACAACTGATTGGGCACAAGAAACTGTGATTACTGATCCATTTGAAGAATGTGGAGGTAATTTTTTATTAAGTTTTCTATTCTATCTACTTCTGAATATAGGATAGGAATTAATTCTTGTTATAATAAGAATAAAGTAAAAAAAAGCTGTAAGTTCCTATATTTTACTTAGTTTGTAAACAAATGTTTTATTCAAAAATGTAACACATTTGTTTGAACAAACATTGAATTATGTTTGTATAAAACATTTGTTTGTATGTGTCACTCTTATCTATAGTATTATATTATCTGTGCTCTAATTAATTTGATTTTGAATCACATAAATTCTTTGGGATTTTAAATAACAAAAAGTAAGAGCAAATGCATACGAGCAACGTTAAAAACCGCAAATGAGATGACGTGTAAAAACGTTGCTGACGCGCATTTTTTACTTAAATAACACATAAAATGTGATGACACTGATAATGCGAAGAGAATGAGAGTATCAAAATGGGGTGCCGTCTGCTCGTTTGAAAAACGTGTGCTTATGTCTAACGTGTTGTCGGCGCACGCCATGAACGGCGGGCCCACCGCGCAGGTGGTCGAGCGCTTTATTACTTGTCGTCACTGACACTAATCAATACTAATGGCAATTAATGCTAATTTTAATTAATTTCATCAGCATGCTAATTTTCATAATTAGCTATTGCTATGCTCATTGCTAATATGAATTAATATGAATTTTAATATAAAATTTAATATGATTTTTAATATTACGTATTTACACGTAAAAATCAAATCTTCCATCATTTACACAACACGTCAGTATTTAAATGCCAATTAATCGATGTCACAGCAATTAAATAATTGACTGACCTACGACCTGCGACAAGTAAATCATTTCTAAACAAAATTAACCAGAATAATGAACTCTAAACACAAGCATTTCACTTAACTTTTTAAGAAATTGCACTGCATGCGTGCACTCTCCCCTTTCACTCATTCACTCGTATACATTCGATAAATCATCGTCCACTGTCGGAAATTAATTCACGAACGAAATTATTTAGCAGCAGCCGACAGTTCGCGGCGCGATGCTAACGAGCGCAGTCGCATTATTTCGTATCCGAGACAAATTCATTCTTAATGATATTTCGCGCCGCGTGCTAATTAGCGCGGTCTGATATTTCATATGATAGCAGCAGGACGCGAACGCAGATGATTTCGCGCGGTTTGATGATGATTAGCATTCATTATTTTTAGCAAATATGATTAATTTAATGAATGCTAATTGACGGTTAGCAATTAATTATGAATGCTAATGCTAATTGTTCCATTACTACTAACCAACACCCCAGGCACGACGCACGTGCTGCGCCTGTCGTGGTCGCCGGACGGGCAGTACGTGTTGTCGGCGCACGCCATGAACGGCGGCGGGCCCACCGCGCAGGTGGTCGAGCGCGACGGCTGGCGCTGTGACAAGGACTTCGTGGGACATAGGAAGGCGGTCACTTGCGCTGTGAGTACATTCAGATGCTCTCGAGTGGTATAAGTTGTAAACACTAGCAATATATAATACTTTTTAGTAGAAAATTCCGATCAGACAGTGGACAAGGGTGCCGCCTCTATTCGCTTGTCATTCGGTAGTTTGGTTCGTACATTTAACCTAGCACATTACTACTGTTCACGTCACGCCCCCATCTGCTGTCTGACCACTTGAAACCGTGTTTTATAAAAACAAACGTTCTATATCTAATTGCTTATTGGTCTCCCGTTTTTTATATCGTACTAACTCATTGCAATTTCATATATGCCAGCGCTTCAACAACAATATATTCGTGAAAGAGGGCAAGAAGTGTTGTTGCGCGGCGGTGGGGTCCCGCGACCGCGCGCTGTCCATCTGGCTGACCTCGCTCAAGCGCCCGCTGGTCGTCGTGCACGATCTGTTCAGCGACAGCGTGCTGGACCTGTCTTGGAGCTCCGATGGTAAGTGTACTGCCAAAAAAGCGCAGGAAGGTAAAAACGTGGCTGCTTAAACCATCATTATTTTGAGAAAAACAAAAGGTCAATTGAATTTCTGAATTGACATTGATCCGTCTTTTGGTTGACAGATACCACAGACTAATAAGTGAATAAGTACAGCAAATGATGAATCACAGATTAAAAAAAATATATAAAACTTCACCATAAAAGTCCGGGTCACTTTTAAGGCGGAAATATGCTCATTTGACTTTTTTAGGGCCCAAAATAATTTAGGACTATATTTAAGGCTTTAGAGTAAAAGATTTAGGGGCACAGAATATATTATAAGTGTTAAATTTCAAAGTAAAACGAACGAACGAAACGCGAACGTCATCGTGTGAACTCGTGTGTGCGAGTGAATGAGTGAGGTGAGCTGTCGAACTTGAGCACCCAGTGACACTCCGCACTTTATGTATGAAGCTGTAAGTATTCGGCGGGCTCGACCGGTTGCAGAGGGATGCCGCGCGCCGACCGCGAGCACGTTAGTTCGATACTCACTCGCACGCTCGCCGCGTCGCGTATGCAAGCGGACCAAGTACGCTTGCCGCTTAAGATATTTAACAAAAATGTTCCAATATTATTGCTTGCTTTTCTTAAACCATAGTACGGACAATTGTTTTCCTTTCATGCGCAGATCATTTAATTCATCAAAGCCCGAGCGGCCGCATGCGGCCATATAACAATGGAATATCTATTGTGTCTCATTTTCCGGGCGTTGAAGGGTAAAAGTAAGGCAACCCTAACGTCTTCAGATGAGATAAAAGTACGCGATAGAAAGAGAGGCAACTTCTAAGTTAATATAAATATGGGGAAGGGAGCGCTGTGCGACCTGAATTGCGCTTTATTGTACAGAAGCAAGAGGCGCTATTTATTTAAATGATCATGCTTAGTGTTCCTTCTGTACTTGTACTATTATGTATTCTGTGGCTTGAGTTACAAACTAATATCTAATATGTGTTGAGTTACGTTACAAAATATAACGGTTTTACTTCAAACACGGCAGCGAGCACCTCCCCGCCCTTGCTGGTGACAGTGGAGACACCTAACGGACAACAACCGGAAGTACGAGTTTGTCTGTGATTTGCACCACAAACATAACGCTAAGTACACACTGCTTCTTCATAAACAATACTGTATGATTTCCGCATTTCGAATTTGAAATCGTAAACTTTTAATCGTTTTAATATCGTATCGTAATATCGTTCAAGTAGCTGATAGATAAGATAGTATGCGAAGTTGCAAGTATTATCAGAATTATACAAATAACCAACAATGCCGAAAGAAAATGAAGGGAAAAGAAAATACTGCCAAAAATGTACAAAATCTCGGAAGACAGCTCCGGAGCTAAAAGGTAATAATCTTAGAAGTTGATTTATGACTGTCATACTGAACTTCGAAGTTCAAAATATCGATGTACTACATTCAGAAAGTATACAAGTGCGAAGCGAACGAGCTTTGACGAATTACTCAACCCAGAATATTCATCATTGCTATGTACGGAACTTCGAAAGTATGCTAAAATGAATTATTTAATTCCGAACGTTTGCTATGGCGATAAATTAAATTATTTATGGTATTAAGTAACTGAAATAAAAAGCTGAGTAATATTCTATTAACCTTAATAAAACGGAATAGTACATACACTACAGGCGAGCGCAGGAAAGTAAGCATTTACATTGTTGAAGATGGTTTGAATCGGGGCGAGGGCTTTAATCATTCGAGTGAATGTAAGTTGCTTCCGAGTTTAGTTTTACCGTTTTGAATTTAGAATACTTGTGCGGGAAATAAGTATTGAAATTCATTCCACGCACTGAATTTTGAAATTGGGGCTTGTTAGTAGAGGTAAAACTTGTTTTTAGAGGTATTTTTTCAGGAATTGGTAACCCAGGCACAAATGTGGATCCCCGTTACGATAAAATGGTTAACGACTATTTAAAAAGGCAACGCATCGTAGCCAACTTAAATATTTTTGGACTCCCACTCATGCTAATTGTACACACAACGGCACCTCAGACTATACATGTTGACCTTGAGACCGCCTTTATGCCTTACGTAATAAAAGTTGTTTTCGCAGTTTAACTGTATAACCTGACGTGCTGTCGTCTTTACATACGATCATCTTCTTCAACAGGTTTGAACTTGTTGGCGTGCAGTTCGGATGGAACTGTAGCGTGTATACAGTTCACAAACAAGGAAATCGGTACTCCATTGACTATAGAGGAAAAGGTAAATAACGGATTTCTTTCTTTAATTATCCCAATTAATTAAACGGTTTTCTATGGTTAAAAGTAGACAGCACCTTGGGTTACAACATGTGAATTTTCTACAATCGATTTTAAACTTAACATTCATTTTCAAAGGTTTAAAATTTCTTGGAGAAATCTTTCACTATAATTATCGCATAGTTTGAATTTTGGAACAATTTAACTGATAATTTTTCTCTTTTCAGAATTCATTCTATGAAAAGATCTATGGTAAATGTCTAGCAAATGAGTCTGGCAACGATCTATCCTCCAACCTGCTGGTGGAATGTCCGGAGATCCTGCTGGCGCGGGAGAAGCAGGAGGCCAAGAAAGAGGCCAGTAGGGAAGAGTCCACGCCCAAGAGTGATAAATCTGCGGTGAGTGAAGTTTTAAATAATCATTACATAAACATTTGCCTGCTTATCAAGTTCACAATAATGTTCGGTATTAATTGGTGGCATGATATACACATTCGAACATGCCACACTGTCTGCAGTGTACCCCGAATTGATTCTTTTTAAATTAAAAAGAATCAACCATATTGTCGAATTTAATCAATCAAAATTGAACTCTATTTTAAATTGAAATGGCTTAATTTATATTGACAAAAAGATAGAAAAGCAATTTTTAAATATATTGACAGCTGAAAGAACTATTCCTCATAAATAATAAGTCCTGTAGATTACGTTGTTTGGTGTTGTTCAGTGTAAGCCAGCACTGACCCCGTCGCCGGCGCCCGCGCTGCGTCCGGTGGACCGACAGATAGAGACGCGCACGTCCGACGGCAAGCGGCGCATCACGCCCGTGTACATACCGCTCACCAGCCTCGACGCCAAGTGAGTACCCGGCCGAATCTACGTTGTTTCTTACTTCCTGCGTCATTGTCGTCACTCGAATATCTTTAAAAATCCAATGCATCGCAATAAATAAATTAAAAATATGCAAATTAATATAATTTATTATCGTACTCTAACTTAAATGATGGCATATTTCCTTGTGATGCATTGGATTTTCAAAGATTTTCGAGTAACAATGACGCAGAAAGTAACAAAAACATAGAATAGGCGCAGGCAGATACGCCCAAACAAAAAATAACAATGATAGGAACAGAAACGACAAACAAAGTATACTCTGTTTATCTTTACTTGTCTTATTTGCTAAACAATCTTCACCTAACTCTTTATTTAAATATCCATTTTTAAAATACAACAAATAGTTGTCTACTAATAATTATTAATGACAATTTAATAAGACAAATATTTTTTAATAACGATTAAAGTTTAAAAGACGTATGACAACTGTCAAAAACTATTTACTAAGGCTGAGTTGCATCATCTTAATTTAACCTTAACTTTAACAGACACCAACTTATCTGAATCGCTGACAGCGTCGTTGTCGACTATAGCGTAACCTAGGTAACAATATGTAATAACACTTGGTTCCAGTTTTGGCCACTGGCTCAGATATGTTTGTGTTATGTAGTGTTATAGTTAAATTAAGATGGTGCAACCGAGCCTAAATAAGACAGGTAAGGATAAACAGACTTATACTTCTCCAACAATAAGTCATATTTATTACTCGTTTAAATTAGATCGGTTAGGAGTTACCGAATAACAGTTTAGTAGCTGGCTTTACCGGGCAAGTCGAGTACAGCCAAACCGTGACCGGATATGGGCTGTAACCAAATTCGGTTGCAGCATACAGCTTTGCTAGAAAGAGAAGAAATCAAATAAAATGGAACTAAAATACAGTACAAAATATAGTCAGTGTTGCCAAGTTATTCGTGATTTTGACGTGTTTGCATAGAAAGTGGAGCCCTCATTTTTTGTCAACTTTATGGTCAAGCTGTAATTGTCGTTGAGTTATTCTCACTTTTCTCTTATTCTCCTCTAGCGAATCCCTAGGCTCCCAGCCGAGTGGCGGCGAGAACTGCTTCAGCACTTCGTCACAGAGCAAGTCGCGCATCCGCGTGGAGGTCCGCGACGACATCGTCATACATCCCAACGTCAGCAACCACGCCGCGCTCAATAACTCCAGGCTCTCTGACAAGTAAGTTAATCTGTGCTTTGATCAATAATATATTAAAAAAGTATAGATACTGTTGAGGCAGGATCTCTTCGCCAAATATTTAGCGAAAATGGAAGTACTTCCGCCGAGCTAGGTGTCTTTGCTCGGGGACCGCGGTCCGACTGTAAGATGTTGGAATTTGTATTTATGCGAAGTGCTTAGAAAACTTCAAAATCGTGAGTCATGTCTTCATACATTTTCCTTGATGTTAACTTGACGTAGTGCGACGTCACGTCTGCGTAATGTTTACATATTGTACTTTTCGCTGACCCTGCATTTCGTCGTCATTGGTCGATTTGCTTATGTAGCGGTATGATCGCGCCGTTACAGATACGATACCCGCACTCGACAAAGGCAACGAATGCAAGGCAATTGCCGGACACTCGATTAGTCAGGCACAGTCACGTGACACGAAAACACGACTCCCGTCAGGCAGTCGCGATAAAACTGTGACATTCTGTTAAAAATGCCTTCCTGCGTAAAGACTAAAGAGACAATGTACGTACAAATCATAAAGCAACAGTCAGGGATCGGAGAAATTAAAATATTTCACGCCTTAATACGGTAATTAACCGAAAAATGTATTTTCGTATATTGTATTCCTCTAATCGGCCATATTGGTAAAATGAGTGAGATATCTGTTTTCCGTGTGAGAGTGAAAGAGATGGTTGTCGCTGTTAAATGGCGGCCCATGAGCATGCAGCGGTTTATCAGACGAAATTATGATGTCTGTTTATCTCTTACTAACGACAAGTATTCCGCATGGTGGTGTCCATTTTGTCCCTTTCTTGATGTATTATTTCAATGTGTATCTATAGTACACACATGTTGACCTTGAGACCGCCTTTATGCTCTACGTAACAAAAGCTGTTTTCGCAGACATTAAATGGCTTTAAATTAAGGATCGCCTCGTGTTTAGACAGTACAGATCATATTTTTGCGTACTAGGTCCGATCGCTCGATCGACGATGGCTGCGTGCCATCAGTACTCGTCTGCGTGCGTCGACTCTAATTTAGTTGTTCTATTGTAACAGCGGATTAGACCAACGATTGCGCAAACGCGGCGGGGGCGGGGGAGGGGGCGCGGGCGCGCTGCCGGGGCCCCGCGCCGACGAGGTGGGCGCCAAGCGCGCGCGCGCCGCCCCCGCGCCCCCGCCCGCCGCGCCCCTGCCCGCGCCCCCGCTGGGCGCCGCCGGGCCCGTCGTGCGCGCCGCGGGCGCCCTGCGACTACAGGTATGTATAATAACTAAGAAAACAGGGGCACGATTTAAATCAAATATTATTTTAGTATTCAGAAAGTAATGGATAATCCTGGATAAAGCACATGATGCTCCTCCGAACGTGTGGTTCAATGGCCGACAATCAGTGTTGCTAGCATAACCATACTCTATTTCCGACTTCGTTCAGAAATCTACTCTAACAGTTCGTTTAAGGGACGTCGCTCACACGTAAAAATACGTAAATTGCAGGTGGTAAACAAGGCAGTGAGCACACATTACGGCACGCTGGCGCGCCTGCAGCTGCTGCCCAACAACTCCGTGTCCAACGACCCCGTGTGGGAGACCTACTTAGGTAACAATTACAAACTTACCAGATCCAGGATTTCTGTTCGGGACGGGCTCGATCGGGGCATAAATGAATCTTTCGTTCTGACTCCAACTTCAGACCTTGTTTTTACGTGTACCTAATAAAAAAACGTCAACTTAAGAGAGAACCTTCTCCTTTATTTTCAATTCGGTTAATATGCTTTCGGGGGGTGCTCGAGCAGCGGCTCAAAAGGTATCTCGAGGGATAAGTCAGTGGTGGTCCCTGACTTAACGTTTGTGACGCCCTTTCAACTGTCGAATTAGTGTTGATGTGAGTATTTGAACGTTCAGGCAGCCCGGTGACGTGCGTGGCGTGCGACGCGCGCTGGGCGTGCGCGGGCTGCGCCGACGGCGCGCTGCACGCGTGGCGGCTCCGGCGCGGCCAGGGGGAGCGCGCGCTGCCGCCCATAGGTAATGTATACACACAGTACTGCACACACTGTCTCGTATTTTTTTGATATTTATCAACTTTTCAAGTCAAATATTTGAGGCTTTACTTCTTTTATGACTTGTATCTATATTTTACACCTAGCGACTGAATGGTCAAACCTTAAAACTTATTTATCTCATATCCTAACCTGCGTTATTTTTATTGTTTAGCGCTGACGTCTCCGGCTGTGAAAATGACACTATCGGGCGACACGTTAGCGGTGGTCACCCAGGCGGCGGAGCTGGCCGTGTGGGAGCTGTCCGCGGCCGCCTGCCTCGTGCGCCCGCTCTGCTTCCGCGGCCTGCTCGCGCCCAACGGTGAGCACTCTATACTGACCCTCCATACATAGAGCTGGCCGTGTGGGAGCTGTCCGCGGCCGCCTGCCTCGTGCGCCCGCTCTGCTTCCGCGGCCTGCTCGCGCCCAACGGTGAGCACTCTATACTGACCCTCCATACATAGAGCTGGCCGTGTGGGAGCTGTCCGCGGCCGCCTGCCTCGTGCGCCCGCTCTGCTTCCGCGGCCTGCTCGCGCCCAACGGTGAGCACTCTATACTGACCCTCCATACATAGAGCTGGCCGTGTGGGAGCTGTCCGCGGCCGCCTGCCTCGTGCGCCCGCTCTGCTTCCGCGGCCTGCTCGCGCCCAACGGTGAGCACTCTATACTGACCCTCCATACATAGAGCTGGCCGTGTGGGAGCTGTCCGCGGCCGCCTGCCTCGTGCGCCCGCTCTGCTTCCGCGGCCTGCTCGCGCCCAACGGTGAGCACTCTATACTGACCCTCCATACATAGAGCTGGCCGTGTGGGAGCTGTCCGCGGCCGCCTGCCTCGTGCGCCCGCTCTGCTTCCGCGGCCTGCTCGCGCCCAACGGTGAGCACTCTATACTGACCCTCCATACATAGAGCTGGCCGTGTGGGAGCTGTCCGCGGCCGCCTGCCTCGTGCGCCCGCTCTGCTTCCGCGGCCTGCTCGCGCCCAACGGTGAGCACTCTATACTGACCCTCCATACATAGAGTTGGCCGTGTGGAAGCTAGGGTTGCCAACTTTTTTGAATGCATGAATATAGCAAGATACAAATTTAGCGTTTCTCAAAAATTACATTGTTTTTATTAACGTTAGCCTTGTTTATTGCTGATATTTTGTTTTCAGTGACGGTCACTAACTGCACCCTTCTGGAAGATGGCCACCCCATGATCTCGCTCAGCAACGGGAAAAGTTATATTTACAACAAAAAATTATCCTCATGGTGAGTATCTATGAAATATATCAGTATCAGTCGTCCCATGGGACTAGTGGGACATAATCATCCCACCTGTCCCACTACGGGACCGGGTCAACGGGACAGGTGGAATAGATAGGATCGTGGGACATCCAGTGTACTAACGAATGAATCACACGCCCACTATGATATTTTAAATATATTTTATTTATCAAATATGGCGAAACCTATCGAATACGGCGTTTATTCAGTCGGTGAAATAGTCGATGCTAGTAAAAGCGTTATACGAACATAGTTCGCTACACTCATACAGTCGTTTTATCTCACGAATGCGGCACGGCTATAAATGTCGATAGACGTGCACACATCGTTCATGGATAGTGTTAAGTGTAGTTTGGTCGTAGGATAGTGTGGGCGGACTGCAGCGACCCGGTGTGGCGCGCGTGCAGCACGCACGCGCACACGCGCGCGCCGCCCGCCGCGCTGGCGCTGCACCCGCGCTACGCGCCCGCGCGCGACCAGCGCCGCGCCGCCACCGCGCCCGCGCCACACACGTAACTACACTTACACGACCTGTTACTAAAACACCCCTAATGCCGAATATGGTACTATATATATGGTATATACTTTTACTATGAGACCAACTTCGAAATCCCTAAAAAAAAATCAGCTGTTTCATACAAAAATTAAAATCGAAAATATGCTGATTTTTTTTTCGCGATTTCGGAGTTGGTCCCATAGTAAAAGTTGATCAGTTCGACGGTCCCTATATACCATATTCGGCATTAGGGGTATTTTTGTAACATGTTGTATACTGAGTGCTTAGTGCGAGTTTTTTACCTCACGCTCGATCGTGAGCGCGTTAGAATTTTGTATGGCGTTGATGAAGTTCATCACGTATTCCGCCGAATATCGGGCCACAAATCCTATACGAAATGAAGTTTACGTTAACGCGGTCGAGTAAGTAAAAAACTCGCACTACGCACCCTGATGATGAACTATTTTAAACATGTTTCATAATTCCATTTTCGCAATAGAGATGTTGACAAATTTTTGGAACTTCTTTAATTTTAAATATGAATAATACAAAAAAAATAGAAAAAGAAAAAAAAACACTTATTAATAAAAAAATATAAAATTAATCATGTATTTGTGTTTCATGTCACCAATCACCATCCCCATTTAATTAATTACCGACCGTGTAAGTTTACTGTCGCAATTTTTTTGTGTAAAAATGTAAAGAAAACATTTCGATTTTTCTTTTTCACATTCCGTTTTAGAGACTCCAGATACCACTTAAGGTTTAATATGATAAATAGTATGGAATTTCAATGGAATTATTTGTCAAATCTGTCAATCGGAACCCTCTATATTATTTTTTAAGAATTGATTTATGAATGTGTGTCCAGCATGTACAGCGTGGGCGCGGCGCGCAGCTGGCTGGAGGCGCAAGTGTCGGCGTGCGCGCACCTGCGCCTGGCGCGCGACTACCGCCACTGGGCCACCGCGCTGTTCCACCACCTCGTGCTGCACGGTTAGTACTCCCAACTGTGGTTATGAACGCCCGAACGTGTGCGGTATGATATGACAACCTGTGCCATTACCATCAAAAACTATCATCTCACAATCGAAATTGATCAATATCGAGCAGTTTTCGTGGTGTCGCGATCTCTGAGGTTTCGGGTTCGACCCCCGGGTGAATCGATTTAGAAAACTAACTTTTCTTTATTGTCTCAGGTCTGGATGTGTACGGACCACCGTTATCTCTGATTTCCATCGTGTTATGCTTTAGAATCTTTAGATCCTTTGGAATCGGAACAGTATATGTGATGATATCAAATATTTATTTATTTAATCCATAATAATATTATAAATGCGAAAGTAACTCTGTCTGTCTGTTACGTTTACACGCCTAAACTACTAAACCGAATTTGATGAAATTCGTACATAGATAGAGTAGAGCTTGGGAAAGGACATATACATATTATACTACCTTTTATCGCGAAAAAAAGGGTTGAAATAGGGGATGAGTTTGTATGAAAGTCCTCGATTTCGAAGCTAGAATCTTCAAATTTTGTGTTTAATTGACAATAAAATAATAAATATTTTCTAAGCGTTTTTGATAATTCCACTCCCGAAGGGGTAAAAAGGAGGATGAAGTTGTGCATAGAATTTTTTTAATTTTCGAAGTAAAAGTCATTAAATTTATTATTTAGGCTTTTGGTTGGAAACTAACTCAACATGTATTGGTATTGTTGTAATTTCAACCCTTAAGGGAGTGAAATGGGTAAATAAACCAAAAAGAATAAATGGATGTCGTTATTCTGGTTTTATGGGATTTTGAATGCGAAACTGACATTTATTTTGAAGTTCAACACGGTGCACACCCCTAAAGGAAAGAAATGGATGTTCAAATTTTATGGAAAAATAATATAAAAAACCATTTCGACTTCAACGTTCGTAGGAGTACTTCTAAAAAAGCAAACACATTTTGTGATTTCCCAAAAAATGTAAATGGGATAAGTAAACTTAAAAATCGATAACATAATGGACGTAGCTATTGAGGTTTAATGAGATATTGATTGCAATAATGGCATTTATTTGAAGCCCGGCAACACGGCGGACATGATTCAACCTCTAGACAGGGACGAAAAAGGGAAAATAAAGGAAAGGGAATGGGGAACGGCATACTAAATTCTCTGGGCCCAATTAGGGGACGGGGACGGGAAAGGGGAAGCAGAGCAGCGCGCTAGGTGGGAACCTGCCTATTTACGTAATAACGGCTGATTGGATTTTGATGACATTAAAACTATTTATCCCGATTAAAGGTTCCCTAAGGATTTTTTCGAATATCCACGCGGACGAAGTCGCGGGCGGAAGCTAGTTAAATGTAAAGCCATAACTTCATCAGTGTCTAATCAACTATTTTGAACGACAGGTACTGAAGATCAGCTGCGTACGATATTAGACGACATGTTGGGGCCCAGCCACGGCATCTCCTCGGCGCGCAAGTGGCAGCCCACTATACTGGTAACTCATACTTTATTTGTTACTATCTATCATTTCGAAAGAGCAGCGGTCCTAATATACAACCCTGTGTAACTCTTTCCAGGGCATCAAAAAGCACGATATGTTAGAAGAGATGTTATCCCTCTTGGTCCGTCAGCTGCGATGGCAGCGCCTCTACACGGAGTATTCTGAGCAACTGCAAGCGTTAGTCAAACCCACTGAGCCGGCCCCCGCGCCCGCCCCCGCCCCCGCCCCCGCCCCCGCGATGGCCCCCGCGATCAACGGACACTGACCCCGCGCATGCCCGCTGGCCCCGCGAGGGCTGCTTGGACCTTGACTGATACTTGCGTCGACTTCATTAATAGGTATGCATGAATACTAAACACCACACTGATTACTTTTATTGAGCGTAAATGATCTCCTAGTGTATTTTTATGTTTAACTGATGTTTGAGTAATTATGTTAACTTTGTCACATCACGACAATATTTATAAAACGAACGTTTGCCTCTGATGAGACGAAACGCATCTTTGAAAGATGGCTAAAAAAGAAGTCATTAAAATAATACTGATAGCAATACGTAGCTTATTATATTCGAATGTTTTGGATGTGTGTAGGTAGCATTTAAGCATAAATTGATCTAATGGGCTATTTTCTGACAGCTCAAATAAAAAATGTTCAAAAAAGTTTTATAAAAACCGTCGTAAAGTTGCTTATAATGTCTATCGCCGATTTAACTCCCCCGCCTCAGTACCTACAGCATTTACAATCAAAATTTTCGAAAAAACTTTTGCGATAAATTGCTTAGTGTGAAGGAGATTTAACTTTACGGATCGGGTTTCATAAAACGCCATCTATTGAAATTTTTTGAACTATTTTTTTTTAATTGAGCTGTCAGAAAATCGTCCATTATTGTAATGCGGATGTTTAGTTTTGTAAAACCAGTGACTTACAAGTCGAGACACAAGGTGTTGAATAGATAATATTTATATGCTCTATTGTGTCACATCTAGGACACTGCCCCCAAGCATGACCACAGAAACACGATAATATGTATCGCGTGCTATACCGTTTTATCGACACTCAACTGTCAAAATCCATTGTCTTGTTAAACGTGATAAATCGCTATATCATATCGCGTTTTTGTGGTCATGCTAGGCTAGCTGAGAGAAGTTGAACAATTTTATCACTTGGCCAAATCTATGTATCAAGTTAATCATTTTTTATTACTAATGGTAGAGAGACACATTAATGCTACAGTACTTGTCAAATTTCTAGCTTACTCTGAAATTTGTTTCGCGCATGCGCAGAGTGTATTTTCCATACAAATTTGCGAGAAATTTGGAACACCTCGTGTTCAGATGGAGCTAGAAGTTTGGCACGAGGTGTAACCGTGTTCATATCAATGTTATGAATATAGTTAGTTTTAAAAATTATGTACTCAAAGACTTATATACGAAATAAACTAGAATATAAAATATGTTACTATACCTCCTAGTTAGAATTTTGATAATAAAAATTGGTGAGAAAAGTATTACAAAACAATTTGATAATAAAAATTGGTGAGAAAAGTATTGCAAAACAAAATAGTTACAGAAACAACATATAAACTAACGCCCTTATTAATAAAGATTGTATAGTTACAGTGTTTTGTCCCTTTCTTTTAAATGACAAACTTAAATAGTTCGACAGAGAGTAACCATTGTGTAACTATACGTCTGCTATACAATCTTCATTAGTAAAGGGACAAGAGTTTATAGATCTAGCTCGGTCATATTCCTAAGTACGAACATGCCTTTCTGCTCAATATATAAATATATCCTTTCCATTTGTATCTTGTAATTATGAAAGAAAAGGACTGTAGTTTATAGATATGAACTTAAACCCTAATTTAATAACATGGGAGCTTC
This sequence comes from Catoptria pinella, assembly GCA_963556745.1. Taxonomy (NCBI): domain Eukaryota; kingdom Metazoa; phylum Arthropoda; class Insecta; order Lepidoptera; family Crambidae; genus Catoptria; species Catoptria pinella. Next base: position 2,274,019 of record OY750762.1, read on the forward strand.
CACATGGTAGATTATATTATTTTGTTGGTATTAATGTTCTCTTAATAAGATTTTTAATCAAACACTTCCTGACCTTAAACACATGTATATATATATTTTATTTACAATTGCATTATTACGATATCGATATGTATCCTGAATACAATTTTAGTGTCAAAATATAATGTCACATAGTTTTCCTGCCTAACGTCATGTCATTATACATGTGTTATCAAAAATAAATCGAAATCATCTTTATAAACATTCCCATGTTTTACTTGCAAGTTAAAGCCCTCTTGTAAGAAAGGCTCTCTTGAAATAACAGCATGTCTTACCGACGCGGGCTAGGATTGATTATATACGAAACTTTACTTCAACTATCTATTCTGTGCTTCAAAACATAAAAAGAAATCTAGTCAAAATATACTTCTTTCCTAGTACATATTGTATGTAATTTTATAATGAATTTGTAAGTGCGAGACTTCTACTGCCACTAAAGTATTTTTATAAATTAATGTGTGTTCAAATCTTAGGCATATAGATTTATCATCCTGTCCACAATAACACAGACCTATAGAGCGGTTTAAGAAAATCTTAATTTCCAATTGTGTGATTGTATAATCATGAGTATTCATTTACATAAATCCGCCTACTTATATGTAACACCAGTAATTATTTCCACAAAATAGAGAAAGAACAGAAGTCAAGCTTAGTACTACGCGTTTTCGAGCATCGCGCAAATAGACAGCTCTCACCGACACGGAATCTTTGCTACGCTCAAAACAGACCGAGCGCGAGTGCCGCGCAACGCAAACACACGTAGTTAGTCGGATAATGATTGAAGCTCGGATATAAATTCATAATATTATGACTACCCAGTCGGGAATTGTTTAAAATTTACATATAAATTGACAGAACAGTGAAATTAGTGTTTTAAACTTCCATGGTTTTGACGTTATTAGAATAAACTATATTGGGATTTAGGAGCACATAAAAGCGGTCAAAAATAACGATACGCAAAAATCGGCCATCGCTGAACATTTACTTCATTCGGACACAAATCACTGGATCGAGTCGCATAACCCTCAGATTATCTCAACATAACGCCACTACATACCAAGAATGGTCAGAGAAGCGATTGAAATTACCAAATACAAAAATTTCAATCGTGGAGATGGGTTAAAATTGTCGAGTGTTTGGAACCCCGTAATCCGGTTGTGTAAAAACAACAAGAAATGTAAAAGCGCCGTTTCGCGTACAGATACAGTGAGTGTCGTGTGTCGTGAACAGATTCGAGTGAGTAGTGAGTTTGCAGACAGTGGTACCAGTATCGAGCGTAATAATAAAAGACTTAGACGGAGGGTAGACCGATTTGTCTGCCAATAACATCTACCCGCACGCAACAATCGACAGTTCTTCCGTGACCATGGCGCATGCAACTGCGCCGAAATATCGGAGTCTCAAAAATAAACAGGTACATGGTGTAAATCCCGATATAGTTTATTCTAATAAAGTGAAATTAGTGTTTTTAATACTTGCAGAGGCCTCTGAAAGGTAAGCAAACAATTATTATTGTAAAGTAGAATTATGATTTACTATTTGAAATGTGATTTACAATTTTTATTTACGAACATCAACAGCTTATTACAATATAAAGACCTTATTATTTTTATTGAAGAATGTTTTTTTATTTATTTATTATTATCTAATAAGGAAATACAAAAATACAGTTCTAATTATTGACATAATTGTCAAATAACAAGCGTTCATGCCAGACTGAGTATGTCGGTGGTAGGCACGCGACGAGTCGGACTTTACGACCCCAGCACTGCGGCCGAGTGGAGGTATGGGAAACAAAGTACATACATTAACTTGACTTCTGTCCTCTTTCTACTTTGTGTGAGTTGTTCTAGTAAGCCGTACATAAAGTAGATAGTGCCTAAAATGCAGGTTTGTCTGCTATAATTAGTACCTACGTATTTTCAAGTAAGGTTTTTTAAATACAAATGCTTTTAAAGTGATGTTAATTTTATTTTATACACTATCTAGACTGATGAACATGAATAGAGACGTATTGTCACGTACACAGAGCAGACACGAATTATTAAAATTATCGAGCTACAGTTGACAAAACAAGATTTCACGTATTCTATAACCTCAAATGACGCATATAATCTATCAATATTAATAGTTCCTTACTAGTTTTCCTGTGCTTGCATTGTGAAGACGGCTGCTGCCACTTTTTTAATTTCTACTCTACAAGCTATCTCGTCACCTACGAACTACGATATATTATTTTAATTTAATTTGGTCCACTTTATTATCATCTTCTCTTTGATCCGTCCCTGTTCCCTTTGTTTGGGGTCGAGTTTCCTCTTCTGCGACAGGATAATCTATCCTAGGTTGTCGGCTCTGGCAATCGGGCTTCCTTGAGGTATCTCTATTTTGGACCAGCTCAGTGACAAGCGTCCTCTGCCTTTCTCATGTTCTGGCAATTGAAGTGCAATCCGACCCACATGCTCTTCACTCCTTTTGACCAGCGGCGGTATCGGTTAAAAACATTGAAGTTCATGTTAAACTGTGTTTTGACAGATATATGTGATACATTGCTACTTTTCTTTGGTAAGTTTTTATTTGTGCCAAAACAAAGTAGCAATGTATCACATACATCTGTCAAAACACAGTTAACATGAATTTCAATGTTTTTAGCCGATAGAGCCCCTGTCCGTACCATCAGACTATTTTCGGTCAGTTTTTCGGGACCGTATAATAGTGTCGGGCGGACTGCGGTTATATATACTTTACTCTTGGTTTTTATGGGCATACGAGGTTTACAGAGCACTCCTGAGAGTGTCCCCCATTTTAGCCATGCAGCATTAACTCTGTGGGTAACGTCGTTGCGAGATCGACATATGCTAGATGTAGGTCCTTGATTTGCATCATGATTCTGATAGCCTGTATGGCGTCAATCGTTGATTTTGATGCTGTGAACCCCAACTGATTTGTAGGTATTTGAGAGATCAGTGATGCGTTTACTCATCAGTCTCCCACATTTTTATGGTGTGAGTGGTCAGTTTTATACCTCTACTATAGTTTTCACACTCTGCTATATTCTCATGTTTATACCCCACACTTTACTCCACTACATTCTCCACAGCCCACTTCATGTCTACTTTATTCTCATGCGTGATATATTATAACTGATGTTAAAGAGCATCATGTGCTTTTGGTATACCTACCTGTCCGCCATTTTTTGTATGTAGGAAGCGTCCATGGCTCAGCTGACGAAGTGTGCTCCAGTTATTCTATCGATTGATCTAAAAAAAATACTGATTTTGTTTATCAAATTCAAACTCGAATATCTCAGTAAGTATATCACTTGCGAGACTTTTTTCTTTTTACTTTTGTTTGTAATTACTTATTCTATTGATTAATCCAGAAAATGACAGATTTTGTTTTTCAACTTCAAACTCAAATATCTCAGTAAGTATATCACTTACTAGATTTTTTTACTTATTACTTGTTTGTAATTACTTATTCTATCGATTGACACTTTTAGCACAGGCCTCCAAAACCGACTTTTTTAAAAATGGCGGACAGGTAGGTATGCCAGTCTTCATACATAAATGACCGATAGCTTTTATAGAGGTAAGGTATTCGTCCCGAAAGAACAAGGCAAGGTTGAAATAAAAGAAGATATTTGTATCACAATAATTTATTTTCACGAATCACAACAGTTCTCACAAGGTATAAATCTTCGAGTTTAGTTGAGAAATGGTTAAAAATTAATCCTTCTCATGAGTGAAAAAAAACATTTACAAAGTAAAATGAAGCAATGTTCAGAATATGGGATGAATAATCTAGATTCTAGACAATTGCGCAAGGCACTCGACGATTTCATTAGACAAATTTACAAAAAAATTAAGTAGCAAGATTTGAGCTCATGATCCGACGTTCGCTACATTAACAATTCCCCTATCTAACAACAACCCGAAAAACGGTCACTCCTAGTGATAAAATTTCAATATATTGTACAATATTAACCGCGACAACAACGCCGATCCTCCATCGGCCACGCTAATTTTGGTCCCAGACATTTGGGTACTAATATCTAACTAACGTACATTACTCTGTTAGAATCACCTAAACACTTAAGACACTAAAGCCGGTTCTCCTGCACGAGTTTCGTTACACACACAACATCGAAACAACGTTCTCGTTTTACTACACGCATGAGGCATCGACAACGCTTTCCATTTTGACGAAAACAATTAAAACCTCTATTATGTTCAAACTCATTCTGACTACTTTATGTTTTATAAACATCAATAAAAGCAGAACAGTAAACGGCGCGTAAAAATAACTCTGTACGATGTAAGCGTTTTGTGTGTATAACGATCCCCGCGCAGGATAGTGGGCGTTACAGAAAGGTCCCGGCCGCGGTCGGCACTGGCTCGCGAGCGGGACGAAACGGCGGTTCCTTCCCACTCGCCCTATCGACGAGCGCTTCCCGTTTAGTCTAGGGGCGAGGCTCGTAGGGCCAGTGGGAGCGAACTCTTAGGCCACGTACGCACTGACAGGCGGCTTGCTTAGCGCCTAGAGCCTAGATAGTCGCCTAGCGTGCGAAGCGAAAGGAACGTTCTTTAATGTTCGCAGCCAGCCGCACTGCGCGCTTGGCGCCTTCGTTACGTAGCCGGTTGTGAACATTATAGAACGTTCCTTTCACTTCGCTAGATGCTAGGTGACTATCTAGGCTCTAGGCGCTAAACAAGCTGCCAGTCAGTACGTACGTGGCCTTAGTATACAAACAAAGCGGGAGCGGGGCGGAGCGGATCCGCTCTACTTTTTTCTTTCTAAGCAAATGATTAGAAAGAAATAGAAATAGAGAGGCTCCGCTCTCACTCTGTTGGTACATTGGGAGCGAGTGCCGGCGGCGCTCCTCCTTAATAAATAAAGCGGCGCCGGCGCGCGTATGTACAGCGGGCCGAGCCCGAGGAAATATACAAGTCGCCCGCCGCTATGACGAAAACACATTCCAATTCAATTTGTGAACAATGTTAAATTATAAAAAAGAACAAATTTCATCTCTGTGAAATCGCGGATACATAATGATTTTAAATCGTGAAAATAAAGTCATTTAAAAAGTAATCGAACATTATTTACAAATCGTATCTGGATAGATTTCGGCGCGGGGCGGGGGTAACGCAACTTAACTAGTCGTATGTACAGGGTCACCGTCGGCCGTCGATCCGATACGAACGCGAGCGATTCGGCCATTAACATAGGCCGCATCGCACACTAAACGTGCTAAACATCTACCGAGTAAATGTCAAAACTTAACATTCAATATGACGATCGGACAGTCTCAACCACAAAGTATATTTCGTTACACATGAGTCAAAGTAGCATCAGTCGGTCGACCGGCTTGCGATCGGGTCGCACATGAGACAGAAACGGTGGAGAGCGAGTGGCGGGGGCGGGGGCGGGGGCGGGGGCGGGCGCGGGCGCGGGCGCGGGGGCGGGCGCGGGCGCGGGCGGGGCTAGCACAGCACGGCGCGGTCGGTGGGCGGGCGCAGGCGCGGGCGCGGGGGCGGGGGCGGGGGCGGCGCGTAGTCGGGCTGGAACTTCTTGCACAGCGCCAGCACCGAGGGCGGCGCCGCCGGCGACTTGCGCGACACCTGCAACACGCACAACTGGTTTAATGACGTCGATATCCGCCCGCGACCACTATGATCAGCACACGTCAAACATGCATTATCAAACATAACGAAGTTTAAGGTTCATTTCTCCCTGGAAAAGTAGCGGCGCGCAGAGAATGGGAACGCGAAAATTGTAGCGAGCATCGCGCAACTGTTCGCTCGTAAGAACTGTTTCCATTACCCCTCGTTTTCACCAACGTATAACACAAGTATAATACAAGTATTATGCAATTGTTTTGATTTTTGTTCTCATTCATAAACATGTATCAAACATGTTGTATACAAAACTTGTATGAAACTTGTTGGTTGAGGTGAATAAGTTTTGGACAGGTTTTGCTTCTAGTTGTCTACATGTACATCTCATGTTTTATACATGTTGTAGCTAAACTTGTAGAAAACGAGTAGTGAATACTTGTAGAATACGACCTCCTCCTTTTTTGAAGTCGGTTAAAAAGCGAATTTTTGTTGTATTGTATATTGTATACAAAGTGATAATAATAAATGTTTGTTTGACTTAATTAAGGACGTACACATTTATTTATTCCAAAAATGTATATGGATTTTCAGCGGCTTAAAACCTCTCGGTTAAAATTGAGAATGTTCTGTTTTCTCGCATATAACTTGCAGTAATTTAACTTTGTAGGGATATTTCTACGCACTAGTGCATAATATATTACGCACGTGTGTTATTATAGCTCGGTTTATGGACCTAGGCGATATTAATGCTAACTTTATGAGCAAGTGTGTTGAAAAAGTTTAAAACTTTATCCAACAAGCATGGATAAAGTTTAAAACTTGTTTGTAATTAGTATTCTACAGAAATTTCAATAAAATAATCAATACTTGTCTAAAACACGAGTTAACACGACTGTGTTTTGTAGGTGAGAACGCTGTCAGTGTATTAGACAAGTTTAAAAACGTCACAGACATAAGTGTAAACACCAATGCGTTGTAAACTTGTATAAATACTTGTTGGCGACACAGTGTGAACGAAACAATGTTTCAGACAGTTGCAATACATGTATAAAACAAATAATTCTACATGTTTGGTTTTAGACAAGTATCCTACATGTTTTGTTTACTACTAGTATTTTACTTGTTTCTTGGTGAAAACGAGGGGTTAGTCGATTCGAATGGCTCGGCGATCGTGACACAGGTCACTTTCGCAAAATGACATCGTGAAAAATTTAGTAACCAGCGAAACCATCGAAACGTGATGATATAGCGATTTATCGCTTCAAAAGACAGCGGATTTTGACAGTTGAGTGTATATAAATCGCTATATCGTGTTTCGGTGGTCATGATACGGGAGCAGTAGTTTTGTATCCAAAATCCGATGCAAACACTGCGAACTGCTGCTCTTTCAGTGGTAATTGACCTTAACTTATCAGGACAAGCCCAGAAAACTTAAAATTTATATTAAAAATATACACTGTACAACACATCAAGATTACTGTTTCACTTAATTTAGTATTCAACAGTCACAAGTAATCACAATGATCGAGTTGCAAATGTTTGTCAGTTTCTATAGCAATATAGTTGCTTTAAACTATCAAAGGTGCTATAAAAATGTCATTTTGTTTGCCATTTGCTAGTAACTTGGGTTCAACACAATGACTGTGGTATCAAATACTTATTTATTAATGGTCAGGACAAAAAGCTCTAGTGCTCATGGCATCCTCGTTTTAACAAGTGTATATGTAGTGTAACAATGTTTACTAAATAAGACATGTAAGGATAAACAGACTTGTGCAAAATTTATGATAGGTGACGGTGGCAGCAGGTGAAAGGTTTTTGTGAAGATATTTGATAGGTTCTTAAAACAAGTGGTTGATCTTATGAAGCGGTTGTTAGGTTCTTGTGAAGCGGGTGGTAGGTTCTTATGAAGCGGGTGGTAGGTTCTTATGAAGCGGGTGGTAGGTTCTTATGAAGCGGTTGGTAGGTTCTTGTGAAGCGGGTGGTAGGTTCTTATGAAGCGGGTGGTAGGTTCTTATGAAGCGGGTGGTAGGTTCTTATGAAGCGGGTGGTAGGTTCTTATGAAGCGGTTGGTAGGTTCTTGTGAAGCGGGTGGTAGGTACTTATGAAGCGGGTGGTAGGTTCTTATGAAGCGGGTGGTAGGTTCTTATGAAGCAGGTGGGAGATCGTTCTTGTGAGTAGGGTGCCAGCTTCTGGTGACGTAAGTGTTGCATTCGAGTATAGATAGGTTAGTATATTTGTAGTAGTTTAGTGTGTACCTTGGGCGTAGAGGGCGCACCGGGGCAGGGCGGCGAGAGGTCGCGCGCATGCTTCAGCGGCTTGTCGCGTTCTTCGCACTCCTCGCGGGTCCCGCCCGTCTCTGGAACATAACAATAGATGGTTAGGACTGCTGATAATTGCTTTCAATATTGTCTAAAGCAATCTCAAAATTAAAATTCTTATATTATTTATCAATTTCGAAGCTAATCTTGCAGTTTTTACAATTAGTGTAAAGTGCCACAATATAAAAACTCATCACAGAACGTGCCCTTACCTTTTTCATCATGTGTGCCGTTCGTCCCATTGCATCCATTGTGTCCGTTAACTCCGCTAACACCATTAACTCCGTTCACTCCATTTACGCCATTGACTGTCCCGTTTATGCCATTGACTGTCCCGCTTACGCCATTGACTGCCCCATTTACGCCATTGACTGTCCCGTTTACACCATCGACGTGGGCGTCGTCGGAGTCGGCGTCGTCGTCGTCGCTGGCGAGCTCGGCAGCGTCGAACCCGACACCGAGGATCGCCCGTGGAATGTCCATATCGTCTTTCAACCAGGGGTGCTCCAGGCACTCTTCCACTGTAAGACGGCCCCTGGAAAAATGATTCGTAGTTTAGAGCAAACTAGAATAAATATATTAGGTGACGGCATGGATCTTCAGCGCTGGACTATTGAGTGGGGATCTCTTTGCACAACCTACACTTAGGGACTAGGCCTACCAGACCTAATAAGTCCGTGCGGGGACCATACCTATATTTTATTGAGTAGGTAACAACGAATCACAGCTATCACAGGTCAATTCATATGCGCAGCAAACAAATATATAGAAAATATGAGGTATACTCACTTGGGATCAACGACGAGCGTCTCTCTTATGAAGGATATGGCGCGCTGCGAGACGCCGCGGAACAGGTCGCGCGGGAAGGAGAGCTGGCACTGCGCGATGTTGAGGTACGTTTCCTGCTTAGTGTCGCCCGCGAACGGCGAGTACCCGCTCACCAGCACGTACGCCAGCACGCCCACCGACCAGATATCCGCCGCCAGCGACAATGGCTCGTATGATAGGATTTCGGGCGCTGGAAAAATGTGAGCAAAAGGCGTATTGATTGCGACTGTCCTCATAGTTGATCCCCCACCCTGGGGGAGATGCACAATAGTGGGACTTGAATATTCAAATTGAAATGTCCAGATTCTGGACTCCACAAGTAATCACTTGCCAATTATTAAACAATAAGTCCATGACACTTATGTGTTATCTTTAGGAATGTCAAAACGTACAACGTACTTAAGTGAATACTCTGCATAACTTTATCCTTGTACTACTTACAAATTATTTGTAATATTAATTATAACTGTACGTGAGCTCACCGACATAGTCCCTGGTGCCGAGTATCTCTCGCACATGTGCGCCAGGCTGTATAGCGCGGCTGATGCCGAAGTCGCATATGAGGAGTTCGTCGCGCGCGGCGCTGAGCAGCAGGTTCTGTGGCTTGAGGTCCAGATGTGCGACGCGGCGCGCGTGCAGGTGAGCCAGGCCTTCCAACGCGTGCCGCAGCGCCCGTCGCGCGCCGCCTTCTGACAAACGCTCCTCTTCGTCTAAAAGTCGCTGGAGCTCGCCACCCTCGCACAGCTCTAGCACTATTGCTACTTCTGAACGGGTTTCGTATACCTGTTTAAAAAGAGAAAGGAAGGATGTTTTTATAACGACAACGGGATAGTGCTTGGCCTTCACCGCACCTGATGTTAAGTGACAATAAAGCCGAAAGTGTAAGCGCACTACACCTGGAATCCTCACCACTGAGGAACTGACTATCTCCTCCTCTAACTGCCGGAACACAACAATTTTAAATTGATATGGTGTCGGACTTAGTTAAGATAGTGGTGGCTAGCCAAGTGGACTTGAAACAAGCCCTACCAACCAAACTGAGTACAAATGTACCTCCTTCCTGGGAATCGAACCCTAGACCCCTGCGTCTTACACGGGTGGGCAAATCACGGGTGGGCAGTGGATAGACCACAGAGACGGTTGAAATGTTCAAACTGATAAGGCTAAAGTGCTACTGACTATTCTCTCAGATTCTTTCGCGAGCAGAGTAGCTCGCTAACTGCTAGAAGTAATACAGTTTAAAAAAATGTGAGAGGAGTATTTTTATGTAATTATTAGGTATGTGCGGCAACCTATGTCTTAGGCTATGCTGTCGGCTGTAAGCACCACCACATAACATGAAAAGAGTCAACCAACGGTGAGATAGGATACCTAACTCCACTTGTCCATCGTTCGATAGTCCACAAGACCACTAAGACTAGCGATTTGCAGTGAGCAACGGAAGGAAAACTAACCTCGTGCAGTCTGACGACCCTCGTGCAGTCGGCGCACAGCGCGAGCACGGCCACCTCGTGCAAGATCTCGCGCGTCGTGTCGGCTGCGCGCCGCCGCTTGCGGATGAACTTTGCCGCATACTCTTCACCTGACACCAAGTGCCGTATCTTGCGCACTGACGCAAACTTCCCTCTGCAAACGAAAAATATATTCATAAGATAACCAGCAAATATAATTTGGGAGAACATCGTTAGTACCTACTTAACAAAATGGATTAGTTGGTTTGACTAGTTACTTTGGCTCTAATTGGTAATAAGATGAAGGCAGGAGATCTCTCAAGATAACGGGAAAAATATAACGAAAATGTCACGGGCACAAACTGTCTACCATCTTAATAAACCTATTAACCTGTATTCGATTGTAGAGGTATTCTTATGAGCAAGACTGTGTTTAAACTCTTATACTACCAACAAACTCTTATACTACCAACATTCAGTTAAGTCTATCTTCCTTGAAAGAAACGCTAGGTATATAGAAAGTGGGACTTCACGGGAAATCCGCGTTGAATGCAGGAATAGAGCTCGGGCCGCATTCGTAATTGGACAATTTCATTAAATCAACAACGCAGCGGCGGCGGTTGAAGGGCCCGACTGAACACGCTGCCATAAACATTTCAGGGGCGACCGTTAGAAGAGCATTAGTCACAATAATTACCTTCAGGGATAAAATATTCCGGTCGTGCGCTCGAAACGCACTTGACACGAGCGGGGAAACAACGCTACTCAGCCGATTAGGACTTAATGAACTTAATCCCATTTGCACACGTTAACATAAAACATTGACACGTGGTGAAACAGTTAAAACACGGTTGTTAAACTAATAAAGGTGTCCAGTTAGGCCATTATAGAGCGGGCGTGCACCGTGTACAATCTAGGGTAATATATCGCACAGAACAATGACTTGTTTACAGGCATCGTGTGAATAATTGTAGAAACAAAGCGGAGGCAGAGATATGTGCAAACGGTTTACAGCTAACTCTTAGCAGCGCATAAATCCGCGGCTCTTGCGCGCCGTAATTAGGCGGGTCGGCGCCGGCGCCGGAGCTACGCTCCTGCCGTGTCCGGCGAGGCGAAATGCAGGAGCGCCGCGTGTTATACATCAAACGTTTAATTACGTTCACGTGCGAAATTAATGCTGTCCTTGTATGCAATATACACAAAACACAATTTGTATTGTTTCAATAAAAGAAAGCTTTATGTCTTCCAGTTTTATTATAGTATGTAGCATTTTCATTCGCAGTCATTCGATAAATCTATTTAAATAAATGAGCGTGTTGCGACACATTCAGTCCTAAAACTGAATGTCAACATAAAGGTGAACCAGAAATCTAAGTATGTTGATGTTAAGTACCTATTTGCAGATCAGCAGAGGTCATCGAAGGAGCGACCCATAGCCACGAGTGTAATTCCGTTTATTCTGTATTTCCTTGGAGCTCTTGCGATTCGCAACGAACTAATCTTAAATCTGATCCCACGAGACACAACAGATGGAGAAACTAGATATTGCGCGCACTAACTACACATTCCTGATACAATTGTAAAAACTAAAAAGTACTTACATGAAATATGTTTTGGAATAAATAGCTTGTCGCTTTTGGAATGCCAATGCGACTTCCTTGTTTATCGTAGTATTTCTTTTTATTACTGACGGTGTGCGCGAATGCTTTAATCTTTTCTTACCATAAATAGTTCGATACATTTTTGCCTTAGCATCAGAAATATATGGGAATGTAAACGCAATAGAATATATACTACTCTGCCGTTTCAATGTCATAATAACTCGTGGATATTTTTGCACGAAAACTAAATTGTTAAGTAAGTATGTATGTCTAAATTAAATAGGTACTAGTCAATTAACAAAATTACTATTTTGCACAAAATTCTCTGGTGAAAACATTAGAAAACGTCCAAATCCGTCAATGTGATCTACCTCCAAAATTACGAAAGCTTTCTTAGAACTGTTTCAATAAAAGCGATGCCTAAATTAATTACGTACTTCTACGTACTAAATTAATTCATTACTCTATATCATTGCCGTCACAGGAATGAGCAACCCAGTGTCCATGGTCTTTGATGGACGCAGCTGGTCCTCGAAGCTTCTATAAAACTAAGAGGATTTTGCCTAGTGCCCTATTTAGATAACACATTGACGTCATGGAAGTACTGATAATGTTTGAACTGAATTGCTTTTGCCTCATATTGTTTTAGAACATCATGTCTTTTTTGTGGCAAGGTTTGACTGCATTTGTTTTCCTGAAGAACAAAGAAAGTAACGATGCAGCTCCACCTGCCTCTAATATGGAGTGTTATGGTAAATCAATACACGATGCCCCCCTAGTCCTACTTGTGAAACTAGGTCACGCAATAGGACCTCCTGGAGCCAGATTTGTCATTTTAAATGCTGTCAGATCGAAATTAAGTCATTAATAAATGTGATGACATGTCCAATGAATTTATAGACGACAAAAATAGTCCCTTTAACATTTGGAACAAGGGCGAGACCAATTTTAGAGTAAGAAGGCGCAGAAAATACCAATTAGAAACGCACACTTACGACACGATAGTTATGGAAATATCATTAGTAACAAGTCTTAATGACTTTTACTAAAGATGAATTAAAGCGAATGCGTTGCTTTATCATAAGTCAAATCACGACATGCGAATTTCAAGCACTTGTCGTCTGGAGAAGACGAAAAAGCTAAGAATTACGGAGCAAAGGATGCAATAAATACACTCCACGAATCCCCAGAAGCATGCGCGTTTAATTGTTAGCAGATTCAAACGGCGAGCGGACCGCGTTCTGTAAGCTCTGCGCCGACGAATTTCGCCGAAAAAGCTACACCTGCCCTGCCAACAGCTGTCCGTACAAAAAATAAGGACCAAAGACCCGACGTTTTAACGTCCTGAATGTGCCGTTTATTTTCATTACGCTTTCTCGCAATCGCAAAGTTAACTCTTTTCAGATTTAAAACGCTCGATTGTTGATTCTTGCGTAATGTCTTATTACTTATAGTTTAAAATCCTGGCCTGGCTCAGTCACTAATGCTATATTTTTTGCAGACTTTCGTGTTTTTTGTGCTTTTAATGATCAAGTACGATATTATTATTGTATCAATAGGCGCATTGCCAAATAGCTCTCATTTCCACAATAGCGTAACGTAAATGTACATTACATTTATCTCAGTAATTGCCAAGAACACCGTCTGATAGATTCGTTTAGTGTCCGTTTCGCAACGCTGCTGTGCGCCGGCGCCGGCTATTTCAGAATAGTTCAGGTTACAGCACTAGTGTCCGATCGCTTAGTACTATTGTTGGGAGACGGGCGATATGATATGATCGACACTTATCTCACTTAATTATAGAGGTACACGGAGGTTGGTCAACATGCTCATGAAATACCTCGATCACTTCTATTATTTTACTTTTACTAATAAACCTTATTTTATTATTTGAGAAAAACTGCAAGCTCTCAATTATTTATCGTCATAAATTAATAGGTTGACCACTAATATTCAGGAATAAATTAACCATCCCCTTTACTTTATAATCCGAGTTGGTAAGCGAGCTTTTACTCACTTGACGGCATATCATTTTATTTCACGTACGTAATACAGATTACAATAAATAATTTTGTCTTCGATATTAGTTATATAAATTACCTGGTATTAGATGAATACATCGTTTGCCATTACAGTTGGATTATATGCCATTAAAATGAGATAATCGAATAGAACGTAATCACTCTAATTGCATAAGTTGTGGTCCCTATCGCAGTGATATTATACTCGTAGCTTCCATTTCAGTTTAAATTTACGAGCGTCCGTCAGCATTTTATGAATATGCGAGCCTCGGGTGCTCGGCTGATAAAATGCTCATTTTTCCATATAAACAGCTGCGAGTGGCCGCACAGTGCTATAAATCACAATCATCGTATGATGAATCCACCATCAACACTCAGCAGCGACGGATTCACTTTCCGGTGGGGCCCATAACCAGCGGCCCGGCGGACCCACGGCCCGCCGGTGCGTCCATTTGTTCCGACTCACTTTCTGCATAATAAAGCTATTTGTGGGCGGGTGCAGTGGTTGTGCAATGCGTCATTAGTCGCATGCACTTCTCACGCGGCGCTGCAGCACCGCGCTGGCGCAACGGGTCCGAGAGCGAAATGCTGCTTGCGCAACGGATCGATGACCGACTAAAAGCGAAAAGGCGTCCTTGGCAATGAATCAAGCGCGCGTCCGTCATGCCACGCCGGCCGGTAATTATTCATAAGATGTTGCACAACAGTGCGCAGCGGCCGCCCGCCGGCTGCCCGGCTCCGAGCCGTCGTCGCTCGATATCTCTTTGTCGATCGCATCGGCTTATCGATCGATCATGTGAGATGCGCGCATCTCGCGCCATCCATCAAATCGACCATATTTCTTAATCTCGCCTCTGCGATATAGATAACGCGCGGTGGATGGCGTCGAGGCGTTTAAACTTCAAGCTCGGAATGCGAGCGCAGCCAACATGACTCAGCTGCGGCCGCGCCATGCGAATGTCATAAAAGTTTTAGGTTCTATAAATATGGTGCCCTTGCGGCGACTACGTCCGGTCGATACTACAAAAATGGCGTGAACTAGAAGCGGTTACGGTGAGGCGCTTCGATGTAGAATAATCATGTTCGGAGCGACACTCCGCGACCGAGCGGCCGAGAGCCCGATTTGGTCACAATTACGCGCCTCGAACCTACAACAACAGTCCGTAGACCGTGCGTGTACGTGCGAGTAAGGCGAATGACAAACCGTGCCAGCCATGCAACTGTTTAATTGCTATAAAAATGGAATGATGTATGCCTGCTCTCAAGTTTTTAGATTATTTATGTATTTTACTGGTCACTTTGAGCCATCGTAAAGGATACCAGTAATAGGAAATCATAAAACTTTACAACGGCGGTTCTTGCACCCTCGATTTATAGAAAAATTTATTGCTGCTTCCTCCGCTCCGTTGTGATAAACTGTCCAATAAAAGCTTTGCGACGAAGCTAACTGGTCAACACGATCGCATTTGGTTGGAGCATTCAAGTCTGCAATAGCTCAGTTTCTGTATTTTTATATTTTTTTTACTGCTGATACACTCTTACATTTTTTTTCTACAGATTTCCCACCCATCGTAACATGTACCTGAGGTTATGTACCTGTCTAGATAAATAGATTTCCTGCAGATGCTATTCACCAATTGAAGCCGCCTTTATCTCGATTAAAGTCGAGTAAAAAAACTGCAGTTTCTAGTTGTTTTGTATTATCAGTGGTATCGTCAAGGGCGTTATCTTTTATTGCTTTATCTCGTAGTACACAACTACAACTCATTGCCCAATATCAGGTTCCCGATGTCGCTTTACGCAACTGGGCAAATGGATGGGAGGCGCAAACAATGCATCACGCCGGGCGCGCGCTTATCACTCGTGTTATCTGGGCATCGGCGCGTGCGCAACACGCTGCGCAAGACAAGAGACCGAGCGTGTACGAGGACTCTTGGTACTAACTATCGAACATTTTTTGCCATCCTCAGCATCCAGCATCTGTGAATGGTCCTTATGACTAATCGGTAAACTCTTGATAAATCGGTTCACCGTTTTTCAAACCCTTTGCTTGCCCTTTACCGCGCCTATACTTTAATTATTGAACCTGTTTTTTAAACCTTTATTCGATCGCTCACTTTGGTATTATTCTGCGAGATTTTACGATTACACCTCTTTAAATAATGAACGCAGGGAACCATACAATTAAGAATGATTATAATATTAATATTGAGCATAATATATTATATTAAGCATAATCTATGAAGATTGTTGTATAAAGCTAAAAGTATTAACATATATGTATGATGGGCTATTTACATGGGTCGATTTTAGTCACCTGACTGGTCGACTTTAGTCGCCTAGCAAGTATATAATATTGAATCGCAGGTGACACATCGGTGATCGCGTCGCTATAACAATACATAATGACGTAGTTCCAGTTTTGGCCACCGGAGCAGATAAGTTTGTTCAGTCAACTGCGGCCTAAGCCGATTTGCCATTTACACAGTCGATTTTAGCCGTGCGGCAAAATTCGTGCGGCTTTAGTCACTCGTGTAAATACCACATAAGACGTCTACATCACCCTTCAATATTAAGATTTGGAATACCCTCCGTACACCATTTATGCATGAGATAAAAAGTGTGTCAAACAACTCATGGATATTAGTGACCTTAATATTGAAATCTAAAAGGTACTCGATTTCTTATTACAATATAATGAATGTTCACCAGAGTTTAGTAATCAGATCCATATCCAATCCACCCGCCGCCTGTCACTTCGACGCACGTTTCGACGGCGAAGGACACATACCATTTAATACGATAACATAGCATCAGGCTTTCGTTACGTTTTATTGTAACAAAATACTCTTGGGTCTTACTGCCAAAAGAATGCGAGTAAAAAAAACAAACTATTAATGGCAGTGTCACTAGGCATTCGAAGAAATTGATACTCATCATGTTTGTCATACAAAAACCTCGAACATAATAAAAAACTCTGATGCGATCTGATTTGGGATTACGAACCTTCATTGACTATTTCAGCAGACTCTTATTCGGTTAATTTATTTCCATAAAATACAATTTCGCATCTGTAGAAATACACCTGGTATTTACAAGTCGACATGACAAGCAAATTGGCAGTCGATTTTGATCAATTAGCGCTTTTTATCGACAATCGCTTGTAAAATCTAATCGCCAACCTAATTTCTATGAGGTGCCGATTCTATTTTAGGCGATTGTCGATAAAAAGCGCTAATTAACTAAGATCGCCTGCTAAGTCGCCTGTCAAGTCGACCCGTGTAAATACCGCATTAGCAACGGTCTGTTAGATAATAACTACTGATGAAATATGAAAATTTGTATTGTATTCCAATATTTTAAAAAGCTCTCAACGATGCACACGTGTGATACGACCGAAGATCTAAAAGGAAACGTGAATGAGGCATACTACTAAACAGGAGTGGGTTATTAATGTGATTAGAGGTGCTGGCGCACCTACACCCACAATAAGCGCACGGGCCGGGCGGCGGGCGTACTGCCTCCAAATGGAGACATGGCTCGCTGTTGAAATAATTGCGCAACCATTAGCGCCATTCACAGCAAAGGACAGCCGACAAATGGTCATTAGAAAGACCCTTGTTACAATAAATTTGTAATAGTTATGGCCCTCGGTGTTGGTACTGACTGACTAGGACTAGAATCGATATCTTCCATTTGTTTATATCAATATTTACTTACGTTAGTTTTATTTAATACATGTTTACAATAGATAAGCTTTACTTTGCTTGAAAACTAAATATAGTGTACGAGATTTATCTGTGGTACAAGTAGATTTTTTATTTTTATGATCTAAATCATGTTTTAATCCTTCAACCCCCTGGAAATGAGATACAATAGATATTCCATAGTTATCCAGCCTCCTGCGTCCGCTCGGGCGTTGATGAATTAGAACAAGTAAGATGGCGTCCTAACAAAGGCAAGCTTTTAAAAAATTACAGACTTATTTATTTATTTGCAGGGATAACAAACGACTGTACAATATTGTGTCAAGAGCTATGCTTACAAATAATCATTAAGTACTAATTATGCAACCAGCAACATTATCCACAGCTAACCTTAACAGTAGTGTCTTCTTCTAAACTTCGTTCAGAATGTCTGCTAATTCAAAATTCAAAACTCATTTATTTAGTCTAGGCTGTTACAAGCACTTGTGAATGTCAAAGAAGCTACGCCATCGGTTCGCAAACCCTAAGCGGGAGACCTTGTAACGAGAAGAACCGGCAAGAAACTCGTCAAGGGCTGCTTTTTTCTCCCTGTATATTTCATACAGAGTCGTCAAAATTTGAAAAATGAGGTCGGCATTTAAATTACGTCATTTTCCATTACAATAATTAACAAAGTTTACATTCAATGGGTAGGTAAAATAAATTTCAACTAGTTAAGAAATCGCTGTCTACTACTCGATAACACATAGCTAAGAAAATCAATAGAAGATATAATATAGAATAAGAATAATGGGTATAACGATCAAGACAAAAACGGGAATGAATTAAAAAAAACAAGGGCTTGGCAGTTCACTTGACCACCTGTCGAACGAATCAGCACCAGTTGTTAGTACACTAATCGGCAGGGATAATGATATGGAAATCTACATACACTCCCCATGCCGGACGCGTGCTACTGTTAGACGTAACGGAATGGACACGATACTTATAACAAGAAACTAATAGAATATCACTGTTCCGATTATCAGAGGCTTGCTTTTTGTAACACCCAAAAAAAATTATGTAAATATTTTTAGATGACAATTTGATCCAAAATACTTCTTTCCCAGCTAGTCTCGTCATCAAGTGCAGTCAAGAGTTGAAGGGTTAGTAATACTTTTTAATAATCGCGTCGGCACTTGTCTATGCTCAAGCTCAAAAGTCGACAAGTGTGCCCCCGCGTAATATTGTATGCACGCTAACAAGCACGGAAACGCCACTCAGTGTACCTAATGACTAGCGAGGTTCATCAATACAGAAACAATGGGATATTACAGTGTTGACTACGGTTACTCATGTAATTGCCGCCAAAGCTGAGGTGAGGGTATGTGTATTCCAGGCAGCTAGAAATTTTGGGTGCGCTTTAATAAATCCATTTCAGGGTGTTTTGATTTCGTGTCTACATAAAAGCTGTAAGAAAAAGAAAGAGCACTTAAACGAGTTGTTTTAACATGTCCGTTAACTAAAGATTAACGTTTAAGATCGCCTTGATGAGCAATCATGATTTGTTTGTAATCAATGTCGGCACAATAGGTGCATCTAAACATGCGCGGGCGCCGCGGAAGCCAGCACCGACCATTATTAATGCGCCGCCTACGTACCCTGCCGCTTTTGATTTGCCGCGCTTATTTCTTTGTAAATTGCAGCCTTTGAAAAAAGAACTGGTTTTATTTATATCCATGTCAAGTGCATTGGGTGAGCGAGCAAAAAGAATGATCGAGTGGGGAAGTTAGGTTTCCTGGACCATTTATCTCTCATCTAGACACCTATCTAAATGTTTCTCTTTTTGCTGGCGACATTAACCGTGGCTATTTGGTCCTCAATTGTACAAAGACATGCACGTATTGAAGGACGCACACAACTCCGCCTTCCGGGTGCGCGCTCTCGGGTATTATTCGCATTTGCATCGAGCCTGAGACGAGAACCGGTCGCGGGACTAATAGACCGGCCCATTGTCACTGCCTATTAAGATCCTCGCTTCCGATAGCTGTGATAACCGATCCGAACGCACCGGCCGGCGTAACTTTCGAGAGAGTCACTAGTCTCAGCGACCCAGAAATGGAGACGGAAGCACCCAACGGAGGCGGTTCAATTAAGCTCCTAAGATTGCAGCCAATTTAATTGACAAAGCAGCCTGTTCGTTCGCACGTCGAACAATGTCCCGCGTCACAGTAATGACATGAAAGAAAGCGTCAGCTCCAAGGCCGACGGCCCACATAAAGATCGCTCTCTTTAGCACAATACCGGAGGAAAATACCAAGCGGCGATACACAATGGGCGTAGTGTTTGCGCGTTGGGCTCCCACGTTATTTATTTACCCAAATCAGCGGTCAGCGGCCGCCGAAACAACCCGCGTACAAAGAGATGCGAGCGAGTCGTGCTGCTACTTTCTCTCGATAACCTTTCCAGGGGCGGGGGAATGAGCTGCGATCTTGTATCGGCTGACCTCACGGGCGCTCGCCTTCTTTCGAGCCGCGCTGGCGGCCATATGCGGAGGACTCGCTTTCTATTCAGCTCCTCGGCTCCTAACGCTGCCGTTATCAGATACTGCGAGCACCGCAGCGTTAAACTTACATATTTCCGTGCCCTAACGTGTAAGTTTTACGGTCTCTTGGACAAAAGATGCAAATGCGATATTGTGACACTAGTATTGGGTACTTGCTGTAGTTGGAGAATTTACTGCTAGTTTCTGTGTCAGCCACAATAATGTATTATCGTCACAGCAGTAACGTATCTTGACAAATTAAGATGGCTAACTTAACATTTTCCTTCGCATTAGAGTGAAAAGTCTTCTGTCGGTAGCAATGGGCTGGGCTGTCACGTTTGAAAAGTTGCCTACAGGAGTATTTAGTGAGTGAACACACATCGCTATACCTCGTCTTGTTGTTGAGGAACAAACTCGACGCCTGCACTGCACTTTCACTAGAGCTCAATAATTATACTCAGACAATACTTTTACCTCACATTCTTGTCAATTTCATTAGAAAATATGAGTAGGTATCGGAGGACAACCGTCCAAGATTGCATAGAAATATGGCTGTTGATTTAAACAGCCTATAAATATGAAACGTTTGTCATTGTCGACGGCCGATTCAATCTCAGACAATTAATGTTGTCAACAAGCAATTACGACGCGGGCGGCTGGTGGACACGATTTCCGAACCTCTAATAACTAATTAATATAACCACATCAGCATCAACACGGGTGCGGTTTCGCTCGCATATTTTTTTAGTTATAATGTTGTTTGGCATAACATGTACGGCATAAAGTTGGTTCGCATAATGGCATATTCACATAATGAAAAATTCGCAGAAATATATCACTGGCATAAAGATTACTTACTGGAACTAATTTCAATTGGCATAAATTTGGTGAACAGAAATGTTAAACGCATAACGTCAACACGCATAATAGTAAATTAACAGGCATAATTTATTACTATATGCTTCATATGTTAGGACCTTTGATAAACAGAAGATTAGGTGCGACGACGAGCGAGCGCAGCGAGCGAGGAGGATATTAGGTTCCATGGTGACCAACAACCGAAGAGCCGAGCGTGCCGCGGTAGCTGCCGGCGAAGTGCCAGATTAAAGTTCCAATATGAGCAATAGACGATTAAATCACATGTCACAAAACTTATGTAAATACAGACTTTGATGTATTGTATTGTATGGCATTGACAAGCTTACGGCACGTAATTTTATAGTTTACTGTTTATTTTAAAGCTTTAATAGTAAGTGTAACGTTCAAACGCATAGAATATTGGCTATTTGAATTGGGGGCTACTCGCGAGTATGCAATATGCCACATGTAGTTATGCTATTAACGTTATGATTAGTAATGATAAGTATGGGTAAGAAATGTATGCAATTAAATTTTATATATTTTTGATCATTTTAAAACAGTATTTATGAGGAATGAAAGTATGTGTAAACATTTATTCGGTATTAATGTTATACGAATTGATCATTCTGCTAAAAAACCTTATGCCGAAAATTTTATGCATTCACATATGGTATGGACCCACTACACAACACACGAGTGACACAAGTACCATGAAGTGACGGTAAAAAAATACGACTACGAATCACAAGGTCATAAACAATTGCGCTTTAGTGTACGTAAAATTACAGTTGACAGCCAATGATTGATGGAATGACTTTTAATTGGCTATCGCAACTCGATTGATCATACGTTTTGCGTTAATTACAGGAATCTCTTGGTATGACCGATTGTGTTGTAAAATATCTAATGGTGGCAGATAATGAGATGCAATAAATCATGACGAGGTTGACGCACCGTAGTAAGTAGGGAGGCCCGCTGCCCGCTGGATCACATCGACGGAAATGGATATTATGATAACGATGCGCCCGCGCAACTTGTCACTTGTCCGCAACCAAGGCAAGTTCTCGCATATAACTTAAGCTAAGTTTCGATTGATTTATTAACAAATATTTTTAAAATGAAAAATTTCAGAAATGGATAATTTAATAAAGTTTGCCACAGAAGCGACGAAGAACACACAAAGCATAATATGCGGATTAACATGCGCTACACATAAGGCAACCCGCATCATTCGTGGGGCGTTTACCGCTGAGTTCCGCGTTGTCTCGTGAAAGAACAAGGAACCTGCATTAGCAGCCTTTTGTCGTCTGTCGCCTGCGTTGCGGACAGACGTTGTCTAACTGTAAACAGCGAGACTCGCTGCGATTCGTATTCCGCCCACCGCACGCACCGCTTCACATCACAGAGGTCGTAAATTAGCCTCTTATCTCTTGGAGAGGCGGGATAACGGTGACGCGCAGACGTTGACCTGCGGTAATGCTCTGTCTATCTATTAGTAGTCGATCCCCGACCGTGACCTACCCGAATATAGGCCACTGCCAGCGGCATCGTTGAATTTTACGATAATCGCGGTTGCGAAACAACCATTGGCAAAATTTCAAGATCCTGTAGTGCCGTCTGTAGTAAGTCTAACAAAAGAGCGTTGAAGTCACCGGTGCACCATGAATCATCAGCACTGTGATACGAAATGAAAGCGCGTCCGTAATGATTACGACTCCCGCGATGTTCGTTTTCATTTTTATCGTCACTGGGACAGTTTTGATCTCAATTTAATCAGGATGAAGGTTTCATATGCATTGAATTTGAAGTCTGGACGCCGCCGTGTGAGACTAATTTTAGAATAACGGAAACAGTAGCGAGCGGCGCGGCTGCGGGCGCTTTCGTTTGTTTTTCCGGCCTTCGCATGAATGGGATGCCGGGGCGGCGCGGAGGTCAACGCTCACCGGTTTTAATTTAACACCCAATACCCAATAATACCGTATAAATTTATGGCGCATTAAACTCCAACACATTTCCAATGTGAGGACTATTTCCATCCGCTTAGGGCATAACTGGCAGCAGGCAGTACTGACAAAATATTCACTATTGCGGTTCGTCGAACTGTGCCAACGTAAATTACACACCAACAAACCAAACAGCTCGGCGAGATTTATAGGCAGGAGAGTGAAAGAAATCCTGATGACATATTCTGTGACACGTGCACGTGGTATGTGTATTATACGAGATCCTACACGTGTAACGCGCGCGACTACGCGACAGACAAACCATGCAAGTATGTGTTATGCTATTTCAGAAACAATTTCAAATATTTGAAACGGACTGAGCCATCGCCTTCTCTGGTAATTGACTTCTGAAAAGACGACAACTATTACTTTCGACGAACTTGATATAGAACCAAGACAATAAAGATCAGATTCTTGAATTCTTGAAGGTACTTCAACTTAAATTCTTGAAACCGAGTAGGACAAAGAAACATTAACGCTTCTTCAGTGATACCGCCCGCTTGTTAAGTGACACTACACGCTGGTGTCCATTAAAATAATGTATTTATTGAACAGTTGGCACATTAAGAACGCGCCCAGAATAGCCCATTAAGTGTATGATATTATTATAACGCGCTTTGAGATATTATCTGTTCATTCCTAATGTTACGAACAATAACGGAATATGTTTATTTGATGCTTTCTGTGGCAAACCATTTTTATAGGATAATAATAACATAAACACTATTCAAAGATCTAAGCTTGATTTCTAAGATTAGTCAGTAAAGTTTAATGAAAGGAAAAAAAAATCTTTGCTTTGAATTTTCCGATAACACCACGCGACCAAAACAACATTCCGAACCAAACGAGCTCCGCAAATTGCCAACAATCCAAAAGAGGGCTCTAGTTTTTAACGATTTCGCTGCAAAATGTCGATATCTGGTTTAGAGGTGCTCATAGCGCGCCCACGCGTGTTTTTATGTAATTACGTGAGTCACCTGGACGAGGTCGACAATCGACTTTTGTTCGTCATCCACATGTAAACAAATAATTTTAGGCTTCGAACTAAATCGTTCTCGGTCGTGTTTGCGAATAAATATGCAAATCTTACTTCCACTTTGAATTTAAGAAGCTATTAAAGAATTATTACGTATCATTATCGTTTTAAACCCAAGGTAGGGTTAGCAAAACTCGGTTATGTTATGTCACAACCACAATCAAAGCACCCACTTGGCGATTGAACGTGGAGCTGAGAATTTACAATGTAGTAAAAAACGGTAATTTTAATACACTATTCACATAGCGACAATATTTTATTTCACATAATAAAATTAAATTATACTACTACATATCGGCAACACAAAGCTTTGTAAGTTACCCATTTTTGCAAGGTAATATGGAGCTTACTGACTTTTATGCATTATGTTCAACTATTGGTTTCCATAATAGAACATGTTCCTATGCTACTCTGGTATTTCTTTGGTGGTTGCTCAATAAATTGTTTAGGCCTCTGTAATGGACAATGAATAATAACTCAAGTCCACAAATAGTAAAATGTCACAACCAGTAATCGGTTAATTGCTGTTACGTTTAATCAAAAGGTTTTCAATTCTGAGGCAATAGAAGTTTAATTAGCACCAGAAGTCTTATAAAAAGGTAAAGTTCCACAGTGTCTGTTTAAATATAAAAGAGATATTGCCAACACTTGACGGCTATTCTAAAACTACTCCACAGTTTCTTCAAGGCAGGCAGCGCTCATTGATCTTTAATTAAGCTCATATCCAACAAAACGAGCAAATGATTGGACTTGATGCTATTTTAGAAGGTCCAATAAGCTATTTTATTTGGTTCCACTTCACAATACAATCTTAATTTATTATTTCTGAGGTCATACTGCCAATTAGTACACCTACTTGTGTCTTCTTTTCCTACAATAATATTAAATATACCGTATTAAATTATCATTGTAGTGTGTGTTTTTTTTGTATAAACTTGATTTGGTTAGTTAAATTACAGATTTGTTCTCCTTGAATTGGCTGCGTCTCCTTCATTTCCCACTCTTGATTTTCGGGAAAGACGAAAGAAGAAGTGCTGATTTTCAGATACCCCGTCTGAAAATTAGCACGGAGCAGCAGCGTAAGCTGAGCCACTACCTTTTGCCTCTGTGGCTCATTTTTTATAAGTAAATTAAAAATGTAAGTAGGAAGTAATTATTGAGGCAATAAACTTTTCACCTCTCCAGCACGAAAAAGGGTACCTACTTTTGGCGCGTAAAAACTCGCAGCAAAATCGATATTTGCTGCTAGCGTGAGGCCACGAGTCCAAATTTTTGTTCTGCCTCGTGCCTTTAAATCACTCGCAGCTGAAATTTACTTTGGTATAACAAATAACTTTTTATTCTTACCTATGCATTTGAATTAAGTACCTATTTAAATATATTTACAAGACAGCAATCAGAATTACGACGAAGTGCCTTTAAGTTATGAAAAACATAGGTAGCGTCAGATATTTATAAACAGAGCAACTACGGCAAAGAAAACAAACAGTTTAATATTAATTACTATGGTGAAACTTCGATGAAGGATTTATGGATGTAGGTAGAGTCAATATTATTTTTAGTGTAATAGTTGATATACATCGAAGCTAGCTTTTCGTTTTAACTGATAATACTCTTTTCTAATTTACCAAAGCTACCTCCAGCACAGAATATACTCAAGGCGCTGCTACGGCGGTTATTATTACCGTGGCTACGGCACCAACGCACCGAGATTTTTTTAAGATTATTTTATAGAGCTCTGCACATGTACAGATGTTGGTCACCGTATCGAGAAAGCCATGTGACTTGCATGCACACGTAAACTTTATACACAAGTATCAAATCAATCGACTCTACAAATGGCATGTAAGTACTGTAAAAAAATGTGAATCAATATTCCATACTGGCAGCAATTCTCTTTTCCTTTTCAGCGAAAGGAAACTTGATATTATATGCATTGGGAAATCCTTTAGTAGAGTTGGTTGTCAACTTTTATGCCAGAAAAAACGAGATTTAATGTTCTGACGTTCTATCTTAGCTTTTAATCCACTTACTGACAAAAAGTTGTCCGACTCACCTGTAACAAAAAACAAAATATTTATCAAAAACAATATTAAAGTAGGTACTCTATACAGATACGAATATCAATCAAATTAAAGATGTCAATTTGTATTCAGCATCAGATAGCATATTAATTGACGTTTCCTGTCATGATGATCTGCACATCACTTTGTACCAGGACTGCTCATGACAGTGAACCGTGAAGATTACAGTTGGCTTTGCTAGTACTTCATGCAATTGGTGTCGAAACACGTGCCACACTGCGTCCGGTCACTACTCCGTGCTCCGGGGCTCGCCCACGCCCCCAATCTCTGAAGCCCCTCGATAACACTTAACGACATCTCTTTATCGAACGGGTTATTCGAACTATCTTAAAAAGACAACTTGGGAAAAACGTTTGACACCTAATCACGAAGTTTTACCCTGTAGACATTACGCATTGCGCTTATTAAATATAAAGGTAAGGTTTCACTCTGGGTGCAGAGCGAGGAAAAATTATGACAGAAACGTCTGTGGGAGGCATGGCCATGTTTCATCATAGCCCGGGTGATGAAACGCTTGATGTTTACACGAGCATTTTGACTATAACAAGGTGTAATGACGGCCGCCGATTTAATTCGGCTGTCATCCCATAAGGACGGGTGCATCATCGAGTAAATTTAATGTGCTGTGTAATTTATCGCCTCTTTTGATTAATATTTACATAGATGATGGTTAATTTTCGACGAACTTGTTTCATCATTGCAAGCAAAAAACAATATTTTTTTATCTGAATTTTACACGACGATGACAAGACAAGACTTATTCGATTTCGAGACTCTCTTATTGTAAAAAAAACTACTTACTCGTATTTCGGTACTTTAATTAGGTACGTATCTTATCAATAACTACTTACACCCTTATCTAAATATTGTCGATTCATGTCATATTTATATCCTGATTGTTCGTAGTGATATCAAGAGTATATGAACTAAACTAACATGGAAGTTACCAGAACAATGAAAGACAACGCGAAATACGTTGCCGTAATCTTATCAGGATCATATGACATGATGACAAAGAGTGATAAAAAACTGCCAGTCTGGTTTGGAAATCAAAAAACGTCCAACTTGAAATTAAGACATATCGTATTATATACAGTTAATTGCAACCAAAGAAATAAGATATTTATTTAAAAGATCATTAATCAGAACGGGGCTACTGTTCAGTTCAGTAATCACGTTCGCTGATCGATTCGAGCAGCTGCTGGTTGCGCAAGCGCTCATCTAGTCAATTAGGTCCCATCATGTGCTGATTGAGAGCGATGCCTAATAGTTAGATTCCATATTACATCCCTACTTAATACTCGAGTCTAACAGACATCACTTCAAGATAAACTAGTGATTACATTAATAGATTTCGGCTACTTCTAAGTGGTTTTAAGACAAAGGGCCTGTCCGCTGTATAATGGCTGGTTTACATTATCTCAGCTGTTAGTAGAGAGTAGAGATACATTGCCTGGCATGTTCGTTGATTTTAAAAGAACGTCAAACACAGCAGGCAATTTACGTCTACTCTCTACTGACAGCTAAGATAATGTTAACTAGCCCTAAGCCTATGAACTCTCTTCTCATTCTAAACGTGGACTAAAGCAGGGGGGCTCACTCTGACTCCGCGCTTAAACTTTTATATTAGACTACTGAACACAGCTCACTCAGTTGAGCCACGAGGAATGTCGTGTGTCGGTTGAGGCAGAGCTAAGCGACTAACGCGACAGAAAGAGAAGGTGCATACAATAATAGACACGCAGCGCTGTGAAATTTGAAATTGTACTTTATTGCCGTGCGGCGAGAGTAGCTTATTAATTGATTGTCCTCGTGCAGATGAACTTCTGTACGTTTTGTATTATTATATATTCTGTGACTAAAGTTTAAAACTGATGCCGTTTATGTCTTCCTTTGAGAAAATAAAAGAGATAATTACTAAATAAAAGGTCTTTGGTAGTATTGTTTTAGGGATCACGCTCTGCCAAAGCTAAAGGATTGTTGAATGAGTTCTGTACCCTTAGCACGAACAGCTATCGAGAAAAAAAAGCGCGTAAAAGTACTAGATAGAATAATTATCTATGGAAATCTCCTTTCACTTTTTGGCGGTAGATTCCCCATACAATATTATTCTAGCGAATGTTTTTACGCGCGTTATTTTTTTCAATAGCTGTTCGTGCTACGGATACTGAACTGAATGCGTGTCAGGCCAGCGATACAAAATACTCTTGGTGTCGTAAATGCTATTTATTACTAAGCTATAAGTTATCATCTGAGGGAACTATAAATGAGAATAATGCAAGTTCTATAAAATAACATTTATCGTTATAAGAAAACCACACGAAGGACACAGCAATATTCATGGTCACGTTTAGCGCCGCGACAATGGCTGCCACGCTTGCCATATTTGGAAACATATTATTTTCTAACTATTATGGAAATTAAATTGCTGCGGTCAGTTGGTAGCGGCACCAATTAAATATATTGACAGCAATAAAACCTTATATGGCTGGAGGTGTCATCAGACATTCCTTTTGACACCTCTTATGGTGAAAAGTTGTACCTAGCACAGATATTTGCCATGAATTTTATGGTGATAATATTGACTCTGATTTAGCATGCAAAGCGTTTATGGCGATTCACACGTAACAAAAAATGTATTGATCATTAGTTGATAGCAATCAATAAATTAAATAAAATGTGGCCTTTCAGGCTGAGCCAACTTCTCATTTAAATGAAGGTCTTTATTGTAATTGATTTCCAGTTCTTGATAATGTTAACTTTTTATATTTAGTTAAATTCAGTTTTTATAGTTGTTTCTGCAACTGCTGCATAATGAGGATATCAAAACGAGTGCAGCTTTATGTGACGAGCCGAGAGAAGGCGAGTGTTTTTGAATACCTGATTACCCTATATAATGTGTGCAGGAACCGCGTCGAGTGTCATGTCACGTTGGTTACCACAACCAGCTAACAAAATCTGAACTTTATTGATATATTAAATTGTTCAAAGAAAGCGTTTAAATGTTTTAATTATATTGACAACCGCCAATTTATTTACTGACCTAGATTACGAACATCAAAATCTTTCCAAAACCCTGTGATAAACAACCGTTCATGTTAGGCATTTAGCCAGAAAGAGGGGCATACCCGCATTGAACACGCAGTCTACTCCGATGGACTACACTACGGTTGAGCTAAGTACACCAGCCATGTATGCTATTGTTCCGGTAAATGTAATGATACGTCAAATTAACCTTGTGTTGTGTGCAATGCCTGCAAATATTGTTTCAAGTAGAAAAGTTGTAAGTCTAAGTCTAAGTAAATTGAAAATAAACGCTGGGCTACACTACCTTTCGAGTTCAAAACCTTGATATTGTGCTTCAGAATAAAGACCCAGTTGCAAATTTAGTAAAAATAAAAATAAAAAACAATACGCTAATGCCGCACAAACATACCAATACAAGATTCAAGGAAGAGTCAAGTACTTGTAAGAAAGAACATAAAATCGAATAGAACTAAGTAACTAAAGTGTAGGGCTCGCAAGCACAAGCACCAGCCGGGCGAGCAATTTCCACCAAAAGTAGAGCAAGTACGGGTCATGGGAAAACCAAATACGGAACCTAATGGCGAACAATCGCCGACTGAGAATCGCCGCGGGAATGTGGCACGCAATTATACGCGTCATTTCTATTATGGCAATATTACCACTGCAATCACACGAGATTTCAATGCCACTTTGTCAACAAATTAGACAAAAACTATATATTTACTAACAAAAGATAATTGAATAGTCTTTTTAGACAACTTTCAGTTCAAGCACGCAGATACAAGACAATTGCTGTGTTTGCACAATGATAACCGTAATCTGGTAAAAATAATCTTGAAGGTTCTTTTGACGATTTTTTCCACCGAACGCTAGATTAGGTAACTATAGTTTTTGCCCCGCCGAATAGCGAACGCACCAACCGTATTTGAAGTTCTGCACCCAAGCATGGCAACCGATGACCTTCGCCAAGTCATCGAACCCACTGCCGAAAAGCAGGAACAATTAAGCTACAACTGCAACATTTGAAACGCAGTCGTGCGTGAGCGCCGCGCCGAAGAAACGCAGCGTCATCCCCTGATGGAGACAACCTTGCAGTCAATCGAGAAGGGTTACCTACCAAGGTTGCAGGAAATACAATATAGTATTGATATTTGTCTCAATTTAAGTCATTCAAATTGACTTTATTGCTTTTGTTCGCTTCTCTGTTGAACGAATTCTTAAATTATATTTACTTGAAGATTTTCGTTTTTCGAATCGCTGATGATGAAAGTGTTGGGTAAACGAAAAAACGTGTCAATCTTTAAAAGGTCACTTCCCCTTCGGATGATGTAACTCTAACCATAGAGGATGTAGTCAAAACCACGGGTAACGCATGACTGGTCTTTTCATAGCCATTGGATTTTCAATGGACGAGCGGGTGTCGCAAGCGCAAATGGCCGTCCTTCAACTTGGTAATGTAAGGCGATGTCACGTAATGATGACACTCGGAAGATCGGTGAACTCTTTTTTACTTTACGTGAGTATATGAGACGAACTCGTTTGGAAGTTAGAACTTTCTTTGAAACATAAAACTGGGTCCGACAATTTAGAGAGGAGATGATTCATCCGAAACGTGAAAATGAAATGTTGTGTGTTACAAATAAACGTAGGTTTGTTTATTTGAAACGAAAGTGAGAAATATCGGTCAAACACGCCGTAGAGACAGAGTAAAGTTGGTCTGATTTCTAAGACAATATTTCTGTCACAATTTAGTATGCAGTAAGGTCTCAAACTACACGATAACTGAGAGCAAATCGGAGGTGAAATACAGTATTGTCTATGGACTCGGACAGAGCTATACCTTATTTCAGGGCATTGTTTAAGAGGCGTGAGAAAGGGGATTTTAACGGTCAAATTGACCCTAGACCGGTTGGTGACCCGCAAATAACCACCTCTGGCTATCGCTTGCGCGCGCTAGCCCGCGCAATGCATGACCTGTCCGTCTTTAGCAATATAGAAATGTGTTTACTTACTGATTATTCGCAAATTGAAACTCAACGGTATTTGAATGGGTCAGTCACGAGTCTCGACCTGAGACGACTTTTGCTAATATGCTAGTTTAATATAAGTATTTCTAAATAATAATATATGTAAGTATACCTATGATGTAAAGTCTAGAATTATAATGATACAATATTATGCTTTGAATGTCATTAATAAAGATAATTTTATTTTTGACCCTAGTATGTCTTACAATTATCTACACACAACAGCACTTCAGGTTATACAGGTAAACTGCGATAACAGCTTTTATTACGTAGGTCTGAGCGGTCTGAAGGTCAACATGTATAGTCTGAGGTGCCGTCGTGTGTACATTTCATTCTTTAAAATTGAATAGATAAATGAAAATGTGCAATACGAATATGGATTGAAATGAAATACAGTTGACGACAAAGTACTAATGACACCGACACGACGACAACGAACGGCGACAGCCGAGACTAGGCGACTCACACGTACGCCATTACCGCGGACGTAGTCGAGAATAAATACATTACTTACATATTATTACATTAACTTATCATAACAAGCGCATTCATTTGCTTGCATCGCAAACGGTGAATGAATTATTAATTGCTGATTATAAACCGGGTATGTGTTACGTTATTGATATAGTAGGATTAGTAGGTCTAAATAGCGTAACATCAACAATAACTACATTTAATGATAGCTAGCTACGGAAAGTTCCAAAAGAACATATTTCATGTATGCTTCCTAATAGGTATCATCAATTTTCTAAGCACAAAATAATAATGTGCTCACGACGTGGTGTCACGTGCGTCGGTTGTCCAGAAAACAAATTTCAAATGGGAAACACATAATGCTAGACGTTTCGAAATGTCGCAAACGTAGCTTTGGCTTTAATAACTGCACACGACTAGGATTATGTGTTTAGGCACAACGACACGACTGTGTTATTTATTAACCAGTCCCATTCAACGTCTCTATACTGTTTAACTGAAGCACTGTGATTCCGTCTAGCAAATGTGTTATAGGTTAGACAAATAGTTAACGCCTCTGCGCGGATTGCTGAGTAGAAAGTCAAGACGTCGGTGTCTGTGCCCATGAGTAATCAAATCACAAGTAAAGGCATAATTTGTTTAGGTTTATTACCGCAAAAAGGTGGCGTCCCTCTCTAGCGGCGGAGCATCGCCTTAAACGGGTGGCATCAATGACCACCGTGCCTTACGGATAAGTCAATGGCCGTTCAGATTACACATTAATCTGTGTTTTCTTTGCACTTCTTTCCAACACGCTTTTGAGAAACCTGAGATGACACTTCACAGAGGAAACTCTTAAAACAAAAACAAAATGTAGGCGGCAGGTACGTTCCATTTACCTTTTAAGGGGCTGACATGAGCCAACTAGCGCCGCCAGTCGATTTTATTTTATTTATTTTAAATAAGCCCAATTTCTTAAAAAAGGAATCAGTCAAGGTTTTGTTAATAACGTCTAATATTTATTGAATAACTTTACACAGTTTGAAAAGGCATTCAAACAGTTTAAAAAGCGATTTTGTTAAAAGTGGCCACTGCTTTTGAACTATTGCTCGCATTTTGAAATGTTGTAACGTTATTCAATAAACATTAGATGTCATTCACTCATGTCAGCCCCTTAATACGTATATATGTAGTTTATATTATCTAAAGATTCTAAAGCAGCGTTGAGAACTGATGAATGAACGACGACTCTGCGAAGTCGCGTTCAATAAATCAAACTCCTTCAAGGGTAATTTTCTAGACATTTGTTAGATTAGATATAGTCATTGGAATCCTTGCCGAGCTGAATCAGATATGAATGCGAGCCCATTTGTTGGACAAATCGCCGAGATTTAAATTCATTAGGCGGGTGCGGAGTTGTTATAGAGTAATCAGCGGGCGGGCGCGGATTCGACGTGTGGATGGAGCTAATGGCCGTGTGAAACTGAAATAATATAATTAAATTTAGATTTTCGCATTCACAATGCTATTTTTATATTAAGATAATATTATTTATTTTATCTTGAAATAATATATCTAAATTACAAAGGAAGCTGAAGAGTTTGCTTTTAAGAGTGTTTATAATATTGAAAATTGCGAAAAAAATACAAAAGAAATAAAAAAAGTAATAAAGAGATATTTTACATTTTATTACATAGGAACCCACCCACTGCTACTTATTATGTTAATTAGTTGAATGATGAAGCAATCTATTAGAACATTAAATTATTAGCTTTGTAAAAACCCTGACTTATGTGATGAGTGTTAGGCCTGCATCGGTATTTTTTCTGATTCTACATTGCATAGACAGTGTATTTTTCTAATCGGTTTAAGCATTTGATTAGTCGGTCGGCGAGTAATCGCTGTCGATAGCGGCTATTGCGCCATTAATATTGTATGAGCGGCGCAGGCGCAGGCGCCGCCACTCGCCGGCGCGACGACTGCAACCGACTTATGCTGTGTAGAGAAACCAACTTTTGCCAACTAAAATGCAAAGAATCTTCTTTGCATTTTATGAACGAACAATATCTATCGCAAAAATTATACTTACTTATATGTAGTTACGTCGCTTCTTTATTTATTAATATTTAATATACTTTCGACGTACTATTATAGCCTCAATATTGTTAATATACTTTAATGTGTGTATATAATGTGATAATAGTTGATAGCAGTAGAGGCTATCTAGCGCAAATAATTAAAATCAAAGACGCAAAACTGCATGTTGTGTGTTGTGTCTCAACATCGGTAATGTCCATGCCCGGCCGGAAGCACGTGTCATCTGTCAATACTACCACAATAGTAAACAAGGGAGTTAAACGGGAATCGCCGGATATGACGTATTTAGTTTAATGTCGCTCGACTTGGGTAGCATTCATAAATAGAATCGATACCTATGACAAAAGGATAGTAAAATTTCTTTATTGAGCATCCACATTCTCAACAAAACAAGCGTATATATCATTACAAAGGGACTAATCGTTATTCGACACTTACATAACGTATATTATCTTGACAACTGTTGAGAAAAATAGTGAGCATCATACGATTAGATTGACAAAATGTGTCTGCCATTCTAACTCAAATTCTAGAGCGCACGTATAAAATTACAGTCGTTAAGTTATTAACGAAGCGTACATAAATAATAAAAAGCTCCGCCGATAATTTCCACCATTTCAGCCAAACAATTGTTGTTTATTTTTGTGTGAAGCTCAACCGCACATAAATTGCTCAGGCGGAATTTAAACGTCAAACAATATCGAGCGTGGATTTACCGCGTGTTTGTTTGCGGATTTGTCGTGCAGGGCCGGCTTGGGGGAACTTTGGAGAAGAGACAATTTTCACACGAGTCCTACCGTACAGGAGATTACTGCATATTCCATTGATTTTAGGTGCAAGGGCACATGGTAATAAATGATCTACATGTTTTCGCAGTGATAATGCCACCTGGGATGAGAGGTATTGAATTTTTGTCGCATCGGGCTTAGGACAAACTTTTTAGGTCTAGGCTAACCCATTAAATCCCATCGCGTATAGAAAGAACTAGTTTAACCTAGGCCAAATTAGTTTATCTGAAAGCCGGTAACATATAGATAGATAACATTTGCATACAGTCAGTATTTGATCACTTTGGGAAGTTGAATCTATTTTTAATGTATTATTCTTACCTCGTCGCTGTCAGTCGCTTCGTAGTCATACATCGCAATGTACACGTTCTGGAATAAATGCTTATCTGAACTAGCTCGCTGATGATCGCTATGGAATCCGTAGAAGTTGATCAATCCGCGAGGTTAGTAACTGAAAGAGATGCACTAAAAATACGAGATCAGGATACTACCAGGACTCAAACCGGATATGTTCCTACCCCCCCAGCATGACCACTGAAACACGAAATATATCGCGTGATATAGCGTTTTATCGACACTCAACATCCAAATCAAAATCCATTGTCTTTTGACAATAAAAAATGATAAAATCGCTATATCATAACGCGTTTCTGTGGTCATGCTAGAGGGACCACTCAAAAACAACGTATACACGACAGCACGTCAGGTTATACAATTAAACTGCGAAAACAGCTTTTATTACGTATGGCATAAAGACGGTCTTAAGGTCAACATGTATATGTTGTCCTTAAGACCGTCTGTCTGAGGTGCCAGTCTGAGGTGCCGTCATGTATACAACACGTTAGTACTATAATATATTCTGTGGTACAACAACAATAACACCATAGAGCATCCATGTACCCTATATTAACGAAACGTTTAAGTATGACTATGTTACTTGCGACTTTTGTTTCATAGATTTTATCGAGGATGCCCTGCCCACGGTGTGTCAAGGATTGATCTTTGATTCAAGCGATGTTATCATCGGGATTTGCCAATACACCATCGTTTCCGCTACGACTCTGCCTTAGGCCTGCCATGCCGTGCGGTCATGCTGGACATCAAAGCGTTTACATCTGGCGCGTTTTTTGCAGTCAAACGGCGCTGGCGCAGCGGTCGTGAACCCGGGTTCAGCGGGTTCATCGAACTAAGCCGCTTCAGATGATTCCGTGAAATGTTTGCGTTTCACCCTTCCAATCGTAAACTTCAATATTTATAGTCGTTATTAAACTATGCAGTTGAGTAGTTAATGATACTTACGAAAAAGTTTTACTTAGCTGCGATTTTAAAGCATATTACAGCATCATATGCAGGGTAACTAATCCGATCCGATTTAATGATGGTCAAATAATTAATGCATGTATGAAATGTGAAATCTTATCGATTGTCAAAATGGCTTTTTACTTTTTTAAAACAAATGATACTATCACCATCATCAGTATCCCGTCAATGACGAAAAACTATTTACTACCGAGATCATCATGCGTGAAACAGTACGGTAAATATATTTTTGCGTATAACGGGTTCAGTCTGGGGCTGGCGGCGTCTGGCGCGAATGAGAGGTGCCGTTGTGATCCGTTCAACAATTCGGCGTACACCGCAGAGATCGCAATCGAAATGATGTTTTCAACACTTAACTGTACCGTAAGATAACAGGCAGATTTATCAGCGCGACGGAATTCCAGGTATGCGATATACCTACTGTCAGCAGAGCTATTACGAGAGCGGAGACACCGTGACAGCCGTTTTACTGACAGAAACCACGCCCGTGAACTACAGCTAGTATATCATTACTTTGAAATATCTCTATGAGTATGTTTTATACATACAAACTTACTTTAATAAATATTTTAAAAAGTAGTTGTTCATTCATATGTAACAACTTTTGTGAACTTAATAATTATTATTGGAAAATTCTCATCAATTTATCATTCTCGCAGCTCGCAAAAATAATCCATCACAGCCTTCATTTTTAAAGCAGGGTACAACGGTTTTCTGAATGTCGCTACAAAGTTGTCATCAAGAGATATTCCGAGGTATTATGGCCGTCAAAATACCGCGCAATCGGCGCAGGCGCATGACAAGTTCATTGCCACGACAAGGGTTGCCACTCGGTTGTCAATTTTGCTGTTAAAGAAGGATTAAATAAGCTGTTCAATGGGTGAAATGTGTTCTAGTCTCTAGTCTATGAGAAGAATCTTATCACAGATAACAAATATCGTAACCAGAGAAAACAAATCCCGTTAATTAATGTTAGATAAAGTGATAGGCCTCATATTTTTTCTAAATTAACCTATTTCTTACCAAAGAGACATATTTTAGAGACTTATGTAAAAGGAATTATGTAGTTAAAATATTTATCTGTACATAGGAAAAGTTATGATCTCAGATTTTCCAATTTTCTTGTTTGTTAGGCAACCCTCGACGCGCGGTTTGGCGATAAGCCGATTTGGATTCATCGCGACCGCTTTGCTCACTAACATGTTCATAATACTAAAATCACATATTTTGAGTTCATTTACTTAGTGAATCATATAGGTAGGTGATAGTGTAAGCAGCTTTTGTCGTTTTTTTTTGTAAATAAGAGTATCAGTCCGAAAGGCGCATCTGCCTGTTTAATAGGAATCTAGCAGAAAGTACGATTCAAGAAGGCGCCAATGAATAGAGATCTAAGAAAAGATACCTACTTATAATAAATGACTTACACTATACACTTCTTCCAAAGATCATAATGACTGGATTCATATAATGTTACTAGCTTCCGCCCACAACTTCATCCGCGTGGACATTCGGAAAATCCCTAGGGAAATTTTGACCGGGATAAAAAGTCCAATCCGATGTTTTAGTCCAGGCTATAAACTATATGTGTGCCACATGTCGTCAAAATCCGTTCAGCCGATTTTGCGTGATTGAGCAACAAACATTCAATTAATATTTATAAAATACGTAAGACATTCCTTACTGAGAGTATAATGAAGGCTTTGTCAAACAAGATAACGATTGCCACATACCTGAAATACTTGACTTGTAATGATAACAAAGTCAACAATTATGTTACAAACATGACGCCTGAGTGGTGCAGTGGTCAACATGCCGGTCTACCACGAAAGAGGTCCTGGGTTCGATTCCCGGCCGGGCAGAAATTTTAATGATGAATTTTAATTTCTGTGACGGACCTGGGCTGGGTGTTACTATGTATAATAAGTATATATCAAAAAAAGTATATAAGTAGTATATCAGTTGTCTAGCACCCATATTACAAGCTTTGCTTGGTTTGGGGCTAGATGGCGCTGTGTGACATAACAAACGTATTAAAAAACATATTAAGTAAGCATGTTAATTTACCGAGTCATTGCACAAATGTAGGAAAAATGTTTCACACCACCTCGATTTACATTTAGGAGTAAATAAATGCGACGGTTGTTTTCTTGAAACCACGTGATATTTTAAGATCAACAGGAAAATACTGTATATGGGCAAGACATTATAAATGTAGGAAATTGTGCAAGTATTCCCATTTAAGCAAATGACAACAAGAGCACTAATTGCACTTTATTTGCATACTCCGTATAGTATACTTACCACCATACAATGTAACGTTGTTTTTGTTTCAATTTATTGATAATACTTTCAAAATCACTTTTTCGACACCTCTGTGCTATATTATGCATCGAACAATTAAAAAAAAATCGATTGTACACTCTCTAAATAATGTCTTGTTAACTCAGAATTTCCGATTGGACAGCCATGCTGTCGAATGAAAATTAGTAGGAAATAGCGCTAACCACCTTTCGAAAATAAGGCCCCTAAAAGATTTAAAATTGTAGGTGTGACTTAAGTCTGCGACGTAATGTCACTTGAATTGTGTACTACACTGACAACTACTGGCCAATGCGCTATTCAAAAATACGGATTTATTTACGTCGAATGAAAATGAGGAGTAAAAAGCGGTCCTCGCCAGCCGTTGAATTTCAAAAATAGGACTCCAGCGCATCAAATCAACTCTAAATCACCTGACCTGACTAAAATATGTCAAGTACGGAACCGGTTACTTAACTTCAAATATGATTGAATGACATGTCCGTAATAAATATCTCCCAAAATATCCACGTGGACTCATATAAATATAAAATGCAACATATGAATGGGCGCCGCCGTAGTGGTTTTAATAAAAACGGTCGATCCCAAAACATAATGGCCGCCCGACCGCCCGCTGAGAACGACGATTATTCAGAAAATCGTATTGAAAAGAAATTACATCGAACCAGTGACACATATTCAGGTAACAGTTATTAATAAAAAGATATCACTTTTAATTTTGATTGAGTGCAATATGCTCTGTAAAAATATTGCTTGATTTCACGTAAAGCATTCTCCACAATAAGATAAAAATCGATTTGTTTTAAGATCTATTTCATGATTTTCGAGCTAAAGATAGAAAGTATATAAATCAGATACACACTACATTAATGTGAAACTTTACCAAGTTCCTAGT
Source organism: Catoptria pinella (assembly GCA_963556745.1). Lineage (NCBI taxonomy): Eukaryota > Metazoa > Arthropoda > Insecta > Lepidoptera > Crambidae > Catoptria > Catoptria pinella. The sequence goes on from OY750762.1 coordinate 2,313,036, forward strand.
GCAATACAAGACAGCAATGGGCTTATCGTACATGGTGTAGGTAATTTATTCGGAGACACGTGCTCCGTACAAGATGCATGGGGTGGGAACCGTAATGCCCCGATAAACATTGTAGGATGCGCCGCTAGAAAGCTTCGCAACGTTAGAATATATGTTATACCCGAAGCAACAAGTGTAGATCCACTGCATGCTCTAATTTACAACACACAAAATAACAGTACAATGGTTGGGATTGTAATATTAAAAATAACTTTATTATTTATAGACAAGACTACTAATGTTTATTACTAATTCATCGAAGAGAAACTTTTGGACCAAAAAAAAAAACATGCCGATAGACAAAAAAGGCAAATGAATGCAGCGTACGTCCCCGTCCATTGTGTTAAATACGGTAGACAGACGGACAAAAAACAAACTAGAATTTCAAATTACAACCTACGGGAATAATAAATAAGATAATACAGGGACACAAACCCCTCTCGGCTGCACAAAGGTAAGAGTTACTAGCATTAGTGTAATAAAATCAGGGCACGCCTACGTGACGTGCGAAAACAGGAGGGGTTAATGGTGACTGCGTAGACGCATATTTCATTCAAGAATTGAGACATAAAATTTAAATATATTAAGTATCACTCGAGTGAGCCTTGTTTATCACCGAGACCAACTTGCTTCAATTGTAGGATCATGCTATAAGTATTGTATTCGATGATTTCGGAGTGCCTTTTATTCTTGTTTCTGCATGAAAAATGCTTCTATGATCTGCTGCATCTACCTACGGCTGCCAGTTACCAGACGTCAGGATTTGACCTGACGATCACGAGAAAACAAGGGATTTTTGGTCCCTGTGAGGATTCTGGCCGAAGTTGGAAAGTGTCAGGATTTTTTGGATTATTCACAATTAGAGTAAAAAAAACCTCGGAAATTAAGCTTACTTTATTTACATTTTCTTTTGTGAGAATCAACTACCTGTGTGTTGGTACATTTGCAATAAATAATCATCACAACTAAAACTTCGAAAACGAAAGCTTTATTTTTGTCTACTTCAAATTTTTCATTTCGTTAGGACTTATTAGTAGAAATCTTTATTCTATTTAGTAGATTTTTGTCAGGATTTACAGATATACCATCTGGTAACCCTGCATCGGACTAAGTAACGTTGTTTTTGAGAAATATGTTACGGTACCTAGTAATCGCTTTTAAGTAGTATCTCTCTTTCATCTCGTCTCTTCTGTCTTGCAGTAGGCGTACCTAGTGCATCTCAATCAGCTGATCCGCGGGAGACGGCTCTTAAAACGACATTTGTCATTCGGGACGGTTCCCTCCCCGCCCGTCTCGGATCCAACACGAAAGGGAAATGCATCCAGTGAATACAATGAACATTTACATTTCTCGCTCCCGGGCTATTTTTGAAGTACATACTTATACAGTTCCTTTGAATCAGCCGTCAGGTTTGCAAAGAAAGCATCTGCAAAGTAACAGTTGAAAAACGGTTGTCGGTATATTTATATTTGATGTTTCCTTTTTTCGATTCTGCTCTTTATGCTCAAAACTTTCTTGTCCATAAAAACAGGTCAGTGTTACAGTATACCGAGCTGTTGTAAATTCATAGAACCTGTTATTGTAACTCCAGACACCTACGCAATTGTATTTATAATTTATTGTTGTTAGTTTTCCAAATGTCTTAATTTTATACAAGTCATTTATTACAATTCGATTTAAATGTTTATGAATAAATTAAAATAAAACACAAAATAAAAGTCTTTTACCAATAGATTACTTGACCGCATGTTTTTTAAAATAATGTTTTATCTAACACGTTCCATCAATTATTAATGAGTTATTCATCATAGCTTTTTGTATTTAGCTAGAACAGTTATTGTTAATCAAAATTAATACTTTTAATATTTTTGTTCATCAAAAAGCAATCAAGGCAATGAACCTGCACAAACAAAGCCTGAGCAAGCGAGTTCAATATTTACAAATCATCAATAATGACTGAGACGCAATTGAACGTGGCAGTTCCTCTACTAAAAGATCTCTCAAGTGTCAAGTAACAGTACTTGCGGTAAAACATACTTTATTTCGTTAAGACAAAGTTTACGTCTATGCCAGCAGCAATAACTAAGTGGTGTTCATTGTTCATTAGTGCGTGGCTCGTCAATATGTATTTTGACTGTTTCTGTGATAGTGAAAATTGTGACTGTGTCAGATAAGAATCAGAGATGGAAGAAACAATTTTTTTTTCTTACTTAACTGTCCTTGCTACATACAAACAGAAGTACCAAAAGGTGCAAGAAGCAAAGCAAAGATACTTGAGGCGACAAAAGGGAATTTGGGCAACCAAATTCTTAGACTTCTTAGAAAATCTTAGACTATTGTTAATATCATGGTCAAGTAAACATAATGATTATTTCAGAAACTACTTCGTTACAGACGCTATTACGCATATGTATGACAAAATAATAAACTCAGAAGTGAATAAAATATATTTTTGCATTAGTAAGAACAACTGAATGCAAATAGAATAATGGAAATAACAGATTTATCTAGCGTAATTGCGACAGCGACAAGGATGTGGCTGACAAGTCATTAGTGATATCGTATTGAATGCTTAATTCAATTAGCGATGCATTGCGTGTGATCAGTTATGTTGTAATTCAACTGCCCATGTTCAGCCGTCTCGTTGTTTACACCACATTTTGTAACGATAACATGGTCAGCTTATTGAAAACTCTACCAGAGGCCTGAAAAGTAAGTTTATTGAATGTTTCCGATTAAGTGTGGTTTCTAATATATGCAGTACAGTTAGGATTAAAGTGGCATTGTCATAATTACTCGTCATGCTTTCGAATAAGCTTAGGTGGGTGGCATAGTTTGATCATGGAGAATATTGACGTTCAGAACAAATTACACAATTATCTCAATGCCATTGGGATTAACATTAATAATTAAGAATTTATGCACTTTTGAACGGGCAGTGCCCTTTAAATTACAATAAATAACCGAAATTCAATTATAAAATCAGATCGATTTTGGGTCTTGACAGATCAGATGGAAACGATTTTATCCTCACGGTGGGGTTCCAAATTTATTGCTCAATGAGGTAGAAAGAAACCGATTAAAGACAATTTATCCAATAAACTTTGTGTATAGGGTTTATAATTTTATGACAAATGCTTAATAATTATATGTAAAAGTGAAGAAACGAATCGTAAAGATCTTCTATTCGTTTTAGATAAGAATATGTATGTACTTAATTATAGAAACAAAATCTAATGTCCTTCTATGAACTGTTGAATTGTAATAGTCTGTTTTATTATTGTATGAATATGAATTTGACCAGAAACCGTTGGTCGAAAATCTTCCGAATCACCACAAGATAATTGGCGAGTGAAATTCGTAAATTAGCGCTTAGCGTGCGCCCGCGCAGTTCGTTCGGCCGCCCCTAATTGTGATCGGAGATGATTCGCTCCACAGACCAAGTAAAATGTAGAAACGTTGCCGAAGAATTATTGCTATCGTCGTAATTTGGTGCTCGTTAGGCGGATTCATGTTTCAGTAATCAGAGTCAGTGCTGTTACTGCAGTCGCCGAAATGCGAATCTGGATTCCTTCATCATACACACATTTTTATCTATGAGCAGAATTTCACGTTATGTTGGCAACTGTAGAAGTTGATCTGGGCGAGAATGTTACTTCATTGTTTTGGCTCATCACAATGCTCCAATGCTACATATAAATGAGCATGTAGCCTCAAGATGTTTCTATCGGTGCATTTGGATTGGAATGCAACATTTCTTTGTGTCTTGGCTGCCTAAACAACACCCATGGTAACTTTTACTTTGTAAGTTGTATATAACCGTAGAATTTGATACTTTCAGCTGTGAGTGAGAAGACACTCGGCAAATTATTAATGATCTTTTTACTTTTTTCCTAATAGTATACAACGTGTTACAAAAGTACCCCTATTGCCGAATATGGTATATAGGGACCATCAAACTGAACAACTTTTACTATAGGACCAACTCTGAAATCGAGAAAAAAATCACCTGTTTCATACAAAAACTAAAATCGAAAATATCAAAATGTATGAAACAGCGATTTTTCGCAATTTCAGAGTTGGCCCCATAGTAAAAGTTGTTCAGTTTGATGGTCCGTATATACCATATTCGGCATTAGGGGTATTTTTGTAACACCTTGTATATGTCGTATACAAATGTTACTTAATGGAAAAACGTATTATTACGTCAAGAAAGAACTCCACGTTAAGGTTTTCATTCACGGAGTAAAAACTGTTGTGTTCCATGCCAAGGCCCGTTAAGTCGTTTTCGCGTGCCCGCGGGCTACTCTCACGATGTTTACAAGTGATGGCTGTTTGGCCCATCAGGAAGGCAAGATGATGATCAATTGTCGTTGTGTAACGATGTATAAATAATGCAACAATCTGGAGTGCTCATTAGATTTTGGTGATAAATCATAGTTATTACAGTAGATTGTTTTTAACTTCTTTTGTTCCGGTACGTAGGTATCACTTTTTACCTGTTTTCCTTTGCGCCCTAGTCCTAGAAATAAAAGCAAATCTGTCTGCTTGCCTTTTAATGGCTAAAACAGCGGACCTTCATCAGAGTAAAGTTGTCTTCATTTATTTCAACTTAAAAGAGTTTTTTAGGCACGTCCGTTTGAAGAGCATAATAAATCGTACGTCTACAATTTACTTATTCTGTGAAAAAACGAACAGGTCTCGTGGACAATTGATTCCGACGATTCCCACAGTGCGCTAGCGTTTACGAAAAAACATAATTTGAGCGAGTGGCAATTAGGTAAGGCACGGTGGGAAATGTTTGCCGGAGACGAGTGCGGAGCCACCTATTACTGACTTCAACAACGGGAATAAATATTTTTCGGTGTTCTTTGTTTTTTTTTAGCATTTTTTTTTCTTTCGAACATGTTTAGTTAAAAACATACTGCACCAAGCACTTTACAACAACTAATAAAAGAAATAACCGATCCTGTTGTTAGTTGCCTAAGTTTCCTGATGACTGTGGATTGAGTAGATTTATTTATTTATTATTCATAATTTATGGGAGGTATTTCAAAGCATAAAATTTAAAGCAACATTGACGGTGTGTCAAGTCATTATAAATTCCTATAGAGTTGGTAGCAGATTTAGCGTAGCCATGCTAAGGCGTGAAAGGAGAGAAATAATCATCTCTACGAGGTGTGAAAACCTCTTTTCGCCGTGATGCCTTTGAATATCCGGATGGTGGGATTGTATGCGATGCGAGCCACTCGCAGGATGCTCAACACACAAAAAGACTTCACACTTTTATCCTAGGGTTGCCCGTCTGTATTACTCAGAAATTCTTGTAATGTAGTCATTATTTTGACAACCTTCTTGCAAAGTCGAGCTTGTCGCGCTCCTCGGAGGTGACGCAGCAAAGTTGTATGGAATTTAATTAATGTCGAGTTTTAGTCACCAGCAATTTCCTTTGAAAATCCATTCGAGTTTTGTTTCAAACAGATGAAAAATAGTACATACATTGTACATCGAGGGGAGAAAACCCTATTTATTACAAAGATGACGTTTTAGTACTTTTATATAAAATTAGTACTTAAGTATAGAAAATTCTCAATTTTTTGGTATTACCTTATATATCTCTTATATTCTTCCGGCGTTCTAGGGGGTCGAAAAAAACCCTAATTTTTGGCTACGACGCACCGTTTCTGAGATATTTGCATATTTGTTATTTTTCCAGCTTGTCCATCAAGGGCTGCGATGCTGACCGCGCTGTGCGCTAAGCTCCGCACACGGCCATCATCGTCGCTGCCAGCAACGCAGTCATTATAGACCGCGGCACTAATGTACTATAACGTATACACTAATATTAAATTTCCTAGAAAAAGGTTAAAAATAACATTAAATTTAAGAGCCGTAAGCATATCATTTTCCATGATATGATTATATATGATATTAGATCTGATTGAAATTATTAAGTATTTTTGATCAAGGGTTATCTTAAAAAAAAATTTACTATTTTTTCCAAAAGTATCTTGAACTCCCGGGAGACGAAATAACAACAAGCAAATGTAATAATGTGACATCCCTGTTCAGTCTAAGTACTTTAAGAATGAGACTTGAACGGACTCGGTAGGTAGTAGGTACATATCAAACGTGAGCTTTGCGTGCTCGGCGCGAGAGAATGCACTCAGCACACTTATGCCCCGTCACTGCGGCGTTCCACCCAATTCTCCGAATCGTGCTGAAATAATTAATTGAATCTTTTTATCGCATTCCCATCCTTGCGTCGAATTCTTGCGGACACGGTGTATTTAAAATAATGAAACCCTCGGCTGAAACCAATTTAATTGACACTTAGCAGCCTCATCAGTCAAGCTGTGTCCCTGATGTCAAAGCGTGATGTGGATACGACGCTTCATTTCACGGTTATTATTTATGAATTAAATTGCTGCTCTGATGATGCTGTTAAGACGTCTGGCATTTCGTTTTTACAACGCGAGTAAAACAACACAGAGAACAGAATCACAAAGCAAAACAATATCGTTTGTGATATCTTAACGAGCAGCATTCCTTGTAGATGCTATGAGAGTTGTAAATAAGTTAATTGCAAAATTTATACAAATATTATCGAATAAATCGACAGTTAATTATACACGCAATTGTATCCAGAACTTAAACGAGACCGTTGCAAAAGCCAAGATGGATGCAACGGCGACTTGCGAAACAACTGTCAATAAATACAACAATAAAATCTGTCACGACCGAGCAACGACCGTGGGAAAGGCAAACCAATACTGTTAAATGCACTCGTATGTCAATTCCGACTAATGACAGTACTATGATGAATTGAAGGAGTGTTTAGTTTATCTAATTGATTAGGGCAAAATAAAGCTTTGAAGGCAGCATGGCAGCCTTACCAATCCATTTTACACGTTTCATTATGAATTCATATTATAAAGAAACACGACAAGAACGATGCGAATTTGTCATCGATTTTGAAATAAAGAAGAACTGACCAACACCAAATAATATGTAAGAATTCAAACATAATAAATTCCTGCAGTTGATGATAATCAATCATAAACTTACATTGAGTTTCAATTCTTTGTAACAGTCGTGACTGCAATCACGAGAGCCAAATGACAACACACAATGAGGTAGTGAATAATTTGGCTCAATTCGAAATAGCTGTGGTGTAAGCAATTAGTCCTAGAGACGAGGTCACGACCTTTCCTGACATAATTGTTAGGATCTAAAATGGTATTCAAAACTACGTACATAACGTTGAATCATACAATAGTTTAATTTTTATATCCGGTAATGCTTTGAATGAATAATTACTATGCATAAGAGCGGCCGTTAGCAAGTTTAATAACATTACTCAGGCTATGCTTTTGACAATCTAACACTGATTACCAAGAAATAGCAATACATAATCATAAATAAGTAGGTAACAATGTACACAGTTCAAAGGTGTCAATTTAATTGGTTATGATTAGCCATGTGGCATTCGACAGAGTGGAATAGCAACAACCCATCACACTTATGTCGTAAAAGGCGACTAATGCTTTGACCTACCTAAACATCCTCCCACTTATAGTGGACTTTCATGGCGTTAAGATGAAAATGATGACTCAGTTGCAGGCAACATGTGATCATCATCTCTTTTCAAGATACGAGCACTTCGACTACAATTCAGGCGACCTAACATGCATGACACATGGTTTGGAACCCGATACTCCCCCGACTACCTTAATTTCGATCTAGTCGCTTTGAGAAACATTGTCAACAGTTTTAACACGGTAAAAGATGTCCCTACTCTAATAAAATACAGGCTTGTCCGGTGCCAACAACTCCTAGGCACATATTTTGTACAAAAATCATACGAACCAGGTGTCATGTTGTCTCCTGAGTAACAGTTGACAATGACAAGACAACAGAATATGGCAGTTTGTAATGTGACTATGAGAGCAACAAAGCAGTATCTCAGTAAACGTTACGTGACGCCGGCATCAGCGGAAACGATCCGTTACTCGTTGCATGCATCAAGCCCGTGAACTTTGTTCGTAACTGCACTGACCCTAATGAGGCCGAGACGAAACATGCGGCGACCATCGACATCACTATTGGACACACCGGAAAATGAGATTAAGTTTAGAAAGTCCTTACTACTTATTTTCTTTTGAATAGAAACCATGTGTAGATGAATATTGCATTTTTTCATCTGGAAATGTATTGTAAATACATAATGCATTTATAATGTTCTATTATTAAATTGTATTAAATGAAATTATATTAGTGATTCAATCATATTGCGATTCTCTCAATTATTTATATTAGCTTTGTTACACGTACGTACGTAGGTAGACCACTCAATGAACCACCAAAGAGATTAATGAAACTAGATGGATTCGAATCTGTGGTGGGTTTTGCAAGCTACCACGAAGGGATGAGAGGACTTACTCATTAACATTAATGAGCTCTACGGTTTATCTGTATCTGTACATAGTCGTAATTTAATCGAATGAACGCACACTTATCGAAATTGATAAGTCGCACTACATTTAAATGCGCATTATTACATTCTACACACAAACCGCTTTCCTATGCTAACTTTACGCGTGATATGAGTCAAAATGTCATTAGGTTAATAGCGTTGGTCATATTAGACAGTTTTTCGGAATCGCAATTATTTAATATGCTAATCACATTGATGAAAATTATATTAAAGCCAAGTTGTAAGATATTCGTATCACTTAAATTATTCATAATCGTTTGTTAGAAATTATCGACGCTTCTGGTTATCGATAAAATTGTGGACTAATGAACCGTGTTCTCGAGACCGGGTCAGCGTGCTTCGCAGAACTAGTTCGTATATAAAAATATTTGCACGGCACAGATGGAGATTAACGACGTTGTAAATTTATTTTAACAATACCAAGATATGGATCACATAAGCACGCAGACACGTGGAAACTCTCAGAAAAAAGATTTTGTTTTGACTTTCCATAAAGGGGCTGACATGAGCCAACTAGCGCCGCCAGTCGATTTTATTTTATTTATTCTAAATAAGCCCAATTTCTTAAAAAAGGAATCAGTCAAGGTCTTGTGAATGACGTCTAATGTTTATTGAATAACGTTACAACATTACAAAATGCGTGCAATAGTTTAAAAACAGTGGCCACTTTTAAAAAATCGCGTTTAAACTGTTTGAATGCCTTTTCAAACTATGTAAAGTTATTCAATAAATATTAAGGTTATTAAAAAAGCCTTGACTGATTCCTTTTCAAGAAATTGGGCTTATTTAGAATAAATAAAATAAAATCGACTGGCGGCGCTAGTTGGCTCATGTCAGCCCCTTAACGCTAATAATTTAGAAGAAAAAGATTCGTCAATCCGTTTAGCACGCCTTGTTTGCACGTATAAACGATCTTATCTAACAAGAATTTTGGTTTTTATATCTGACACTTAACGATTACGCAATTAATTAGAAAGCATAAAAATCTGTTTACTAAGTCGAGCGAGTGTCTCTTGTTTCAGTTTATTGTGTTTGTGCGTTTCGTTGCACCCAGTGTTCCAGTCCGTTGATTCAATCGCAAAGTTAGTAAAATAACAAAAGAAATAGACAATTTTCGTAACCATTTCATAGAGGGCACCCGGAAGGAAAGTAAATAAATTAGTATTATGACCACAGAAAGAAACAACCTTAATCATTGTCCAAGCAACAAGTCGCAACCATTATGTCCCAATCCTAACGAAATCGTATTTATAATAAAAATTACATTTGATAATTCATAAAGATCAAAATTGAGAATTAACGAAAGACCGTACATCTCGTAGTATTGATCAAAATACAAGGAGACTGTATGCGTTTCTATGAGTCGCCCCGATATATGCACAGATGCCCGACTATTTACATAACAATGCCACGAGACGATAGGTATGTACAGTCGCGTCTAAAAATATGTATACAGCTTAGAACTTTGTCAATCTAAAATCTATTACTTTTTTGAAAAGAAATCAATGACAAATGTCAACTACAACAAAGTGACAAAGTTCTAAACTGTATACATATTTTTAGACGTGACTGTACATACTAAATAATATACTAGAAAAAATACGACTTGCACCAAATCATATTTTCGGACGGGAATCGAACCCGCGACCTTTGGATGTCCGGTCCAATGCTCTGACCGCTGAGATACCGAGTCACTAGTGGCATCGTCGAATTTCTTTTAGTATATCCCACTCTTACGCTGCAAGCCAGCGTTATTTCATCAATGTAAGGAGTTACCTCGACATTCAATTGAAATATCTTTCCAGATATTTAAACAATTGATTAAGATGAAACAGCTATATAATTACTGTACATTATATACGTTGTAAGGAAGACCAGTATTACATCACGTGTGCGCATTATATACGATATTCAAAGCAATTTTCAAACTGATTACTGCTGTTATACAACCGTTCATTAACATGTCCGTACATCAAAGTCGATGTACTTAAACATGTCCAGAATTTTTGAGTCGGGTTTTATCATAAATTTGCACAGTATCGGCTGGAGAGGAGCAACAAGAGAGAAATGCAGAAGGCAATTTGCATCAGATTAATCGTTGACTTATGGTCAAATTGCGGTGCCGAGCGGCTCGGCCACGGTAATAACGCAACCGGATTTGTTTACGGGGACAATGTGGAGAAAAATGATTCTTTAACGGTACTCGTGATCGAAATCATAAAAAAATATTCGGAAAGTTCGCCCACTGCAATCACTGTCTGTCTCTACCCAAATTATTGCCGTCTTAACCCGTTATCAACATAATGGACCTTTATACCTCATAAACAAAATTTGCAAACAAATTTGAAATTTTGAGATTTAAGCATTCACAATGCACTCGCACCAGATCATGTTCTCGGACGGGAATCGAACCCGCGACCTTTGGATATCCGGTCCAATGCTCTGACCGCTGAGCTACCGAGTTACTAGTGAGAACGTCGAATTTCTTCTAGTATATCAACTCTTACGCTGCAAGCCAGCGCCATCTCACCAATGTAGAAGGAATTAGAATCGGTAGCTCAGCGGTCAGAGCATTGGACCGGATATCCAAAGGTCGCTGGTTCGATTCCCGTCCGAGAACATGACGTGGTGCGAGTCCTATTTTTTCTAGTATATTATTTAGTTTTGCAAACAAATGTCAATATTCATAAAAAAAATTACGCACTCGCACCGGATAAGAGTGCACCGGAAACTTGAAACTAAAATGTCAAAACCGAAGTAAGAATAGAACTTCCATATTAATATGATAAGCTACAGTACAGAAAACTACCAACAAAAAATACATTATTATTTTAAGCGATCAATAAATCTACATTATCGATTACAAACAACAGAATAAAGTTGAATATTACAATACTAACATCTACGTGTAGGTACAGAGCTTAGCCAGTGGTGAGATTATTGCAAAGTCCACTGCAAGTGCAAAGTTATATAAGATGTGGTATACAAATACGCGGTGTGGAAATACAATTGATGGCGAACATTACTGGACTGATGAGAAATAGGGCGTTTCGAATTTTTCCACTCCAATTAGAGATACCTTATAGTCAAATACCACTATCGGTTACAGCGGTTTACCATTAAGAGGAAGTAAATATACTAGCTCTACTATGTGTTGATGCAAACTGTTTTCGCTATCACAAGTATATACTGCTCATAGTCAATGCTATATGCTAGTGAAAGAGAGAAAACGATAGTTTTCGATGATATATGTTGCATAATATATTTCATTCCCGTAGTCTACGGAATGAAATATACGTACTACGGCATAGTAGATAATCTCCTCATACGATATCCAGAATTCCAGATACAGATGTAAATGCAAATCGGGACGAGCGAGACATAAGGAATGCCACTTTCTCCTTGATTGCTCACCGATCACACCAGGTGGCAGCTCGAGCACTCCAACAACCAGTCCGGCCACATCATAATCAACCGCCAGGAAGTCATAAAATAATCGCAAATCCAAAAATGCCTTGATATGACAAAAATACAGATGAACAGGAAATTGGTCTAATATCCTCTCTGTGTATTAGTTTATTTCTGGTTTATGATTGAATCAGGAAATTCTTATCTTCTACGCTCCTCATATAAACAATTAATTTATACCTCAATATTTTAAATGTTTTAGCGCATACTAAGTTATAACTTGTTCGTATTCTAAAATCGATAATTTTAAATGATTAATTAATTAGCAATTGTAATCAAATTATAATGATGTTAATTTCTAACATTTGTTAGACGTTAATGATTATCACATAAAATATCGTAAAAGATGAAGATCTTTATGTTCTTCTTGATTAAAAAACCGATTTGTGTTGTGATTCGCGTTATAATATATTCATACTCGTTAAGAACGTTTAGAAAGGGCTATGGAACTTTCCCATGCAAAATGAAAATACATAGGAGATCCAACCGGTTGTTTTGAAGTATCAAGCGGGGCTTCATTAAGCGCACATGTAAATCGATCATATCACACGAGATATGCAACAATACATAGTTAGGAGGAGCCGGCGCAGCCCGCGGGCGCATTAGTCCCCATTGTTGCGTCCGCATTAGGGCCCATTGTTTCACCGCGTCCGAAGAGGAAGATGCGAGACAGGTGCCACGGGTCAAGGATGACCCCTATCTACCTATTGTTTGGACAAGAGATACATTGATGGGTATTATGACTATCGAATAGAATAGCGAAGGTCAAGTTCCGTTGGAAAGTGGCAGTTAATTTTTTGAGCAGTGGTTAGGTGTTATCTGATGATTCAAGGACAGATGAGCATTGTTTTATAGATTATGAAAAGCAATGGCAAAATGTCTTTCATCGTATCCAGAATTCCAGATGAATGAAAATAAACAATGTACAAAATTTATTACATACGAAGATTTTAATTGACCAATTCATGCGGAGCGTTTTCAGATAAAATATTATTTTTTTAAGTATACAATAAGGCTAAGTTCATATGAACTCGCGGTGCCGCGCATCGTCGCGCGATAGGAGCATTCCCATGATAGTGTATGCACGCGCGGCAGTCTGGCATCAACATTGTACGTGGAGGAGGCAATTCATTGAGAAACCGCGCGGCTCAACTGAACAGGTGGATGCAGGTTTGTAGATCTCGAACCGCGCGGCACCGAGTGAGCTGTCGCGCGGTCGCGCGGTAGAGCGGTAATGTAGACGATAAATACAGTTAAGATCTTGTACCGCGCGATGAGTAGTTCTGCGCGGTACCGCGCGTTCATAATATGAACTTAGGCTTAATGCGGGCAGAGTTTTGTTTTAACCATACATTGTTTCGGTCGAGGTGGTCGTTGTAAACTTCACAATTTATCGACACCTTACCTTACTTATCTCGAGAATCGGTTGACAGCCATTGTGTGACCCGATATTATCATCTCTTACCTGTAAAAAGAAAAAAGACGTTAACTAAATGGTCAATTACTCAAAGACTCTTTTACGATCGGTCTCTTTGTCACTTTATCGTACGACATATAATAGATACTCATGAATTTTATAAATCTAGCTTAGGCAAGTGAAGGTAAATATAATAAGAATCATTTCAATTTTATAGGTTCCCCACACGAGACCACACAAAGAACATTTTAGAACATTATGTGTGTACACAGATGGATAACGGGTTAGTTGGGATATTATAGTTAGTCGACGTTTCCAAGATCTGTCTGTGTGGTCTGTCTGATAAAAACTCAAACTTCGAAGGAATTAAATTGATCAAGAATAATGTCATACAGCTTTGTGCGCTTCTAAGAGTAGAAATGTAATGGCCTAGCTGTAGAATGTTAGTTGAATGTGTTGATGTAGCCGGTTGCGGATGCGCGTTTGGTGTTAAAGCAACAAATTGTAGCCGCGACAGGCCGCAGGCGTCGCAGGCGCAGCACGCGGGCGCCGCGCGCCGTCAACCATATGCCGGAAGTGGTTCGCATTCTCAAATGTGTTGTAGTCTCAAGTCTCGCAGCTGATACACCAAAGACCTCTTTTTAAATTGGAATGTACTAATGAACCTAGTTTTTAATCTAAACAACTTTATTTTAAAGAGATTTATTACTCTTTTAAACCACTTTTGCGATACACCAAGATGTTAGATCTTGAATAAAGTATGAAATATGACGACCTGAGTGGTGCAGTCAACATGCCGGTCTATCACGTAAGAGGTCCCAGGTTCGATTCCCGGCCGGGCAGAAATTAAAATGATGAATTTTAATTTCTGTGGCGGGTCTGGGTGTTACTATGCATAAAAAGTATATATTTAAAAAGTATATAAGCAGTTTATCATTTGTCTAGCACCCATATTACAAGCTTTACTTAATTTGGGGCTGGCTGGCGCTGTGTGAAATTGACCAAGCAAAAAAAAAAATTTGTAAACAATCTACTTCCGCAAAATAGAAATCTATTTTTGACTGACAATAATATTATATGCTAACTTTGCATACAAAAGAGGCTCAAGGTCCACTATTGGCTACACTTCTAAACAAAGTCAAAAGATATTTGCAGCAATTACAGCTTTTCCGCGTTCCGGAGCCGAATCTAATCGTCACTGCAACCATCAGGGGGTCATTAAACGCCCATGCCATGTTCAAATTAGAGACCAACACACAATGGCAAACGATTACACGATGTCGAACATGCGGAAGGCAAAATCTATGGCGACCACGATGGGAATCTTACTGCGTCAAAACAACGCATTTCGCTATTGTTATTTGTGGTCTGAAAAAACTCGTACACCTACGGCTTTACCAAAAAACACTGTTCAACAAGTGTTTAACTGAGGCACTGTTTAAATGTGATGCTGTCACTTTTCTGACAATACATTAATCTTTTGTGGTATAAGGGCGTTAATGTTTAAACAATACATTATTTACCTTATTTATTTTTATAATTTATGTATGTAGCGACTAAACGGAGTTTTCAAAGCAATATACACGAAGGCTTTGAAGCGTATCTAATGGAACCCTCAGAAGCAACATTCGCGACCAACAAGGTCGAGTTTTACGATGGAATATGAAAACAACTTTTTGTCAGTTTTTATAACCCGGAGAGGAGATTTATGAGAAGCATTTATAGTGGACCGCACAGTTTGCAAACCAATATAATTTAAGCAATCAAATCCTAAAATAAATCGACAAATAGTTCTGCTTATGGTAACGCTCGGTAGAAAAACCTTTATTGCTTATCTTGGGTGGGGATACTCATCCGTCTAAATTAGCTAATATTATTAACAAATGCGCAGATAGCTATATTGTCAGTACAAAATATTTACTGCTGCTGCCAATAAAATGATTTTCTATTCTATATTCGAATTCGGGTCATAAGAGAGGAAGTAAGTGAAGAGGAAAAGAATTGAGATGAGATCTAGCAGTAATTGGAACCTTCAACAACATCTTCTTCTACTCCTCAACTACTCCTCCGTGCTAGCAAGCACGGAGGAGTAGTTGAGGTTCAGCGCCGAGAGGCTACGTAAGTCAAGTTTGAAACCCTATCAATTTATCAGGTAAACATTACATACTATCGAGAGCACCATAAAAGATTTGTAAAGTTATTGGTTGGTATATTCAAAGATTCCTATATAATATTCATAAGATCAGATGTACTAAACGTTACGAAGTTATACGCAGTGTTTGATAATCCAACCATGACAAATTACTTGCCAAATCAATCTTATCTATATAAAGTATATTCTGAAGAAACGATGCCGTACCATTGTGTTGAAGAGGATCAGTCAGCCTAGCTTATCCCTGCGTTACCGGGTCTAGCTGGTTCCGGGGTGTACCACGTCCCCAAAAAAACCCACACATGAAAATCTCTGAGTCTGCCCCCAGGCCACCAGGACACCTAGAAATGCTTCAACAGACTCCGATGTCAAACTGTGGCGTAAATAGGCGAAAGTGGGGCTTCTCCAATAACGACGCTGCGCCTGTGGGGCGATCCAAACTAAGGAGCACTTGTTATCCTGCCCAAACCTCCCCACTACTTGCACGCAGCGAGACCTCCTGGAAGCCAGCTCGAAAGCAGTCGATGTTGCAAATTACTGGCCAAACACAATATAGGTTATATACTTTTGACACGAAGAAGAAGATGATGATGCCGTAAAATGGAGTAGAGTAACAGAGATTTACATAGAATTATGAAACTACAGTCTTCTACTGTAGTTTCATAATGTTCTAATTCGAATGACATCTAATTCTCAAGGGTAGACTAGTAAGAAGAAATATCATAGAAGTCATATGATAAACCCAGGTAACTTATATGGCACCAATGATATCTAAACTATTTCTTCTTTATCTTGAGTTTACCATGTTGTTTTGCAACAAAAGCGATCAGTGGATACTAGAGAGACAACTAGATCTATAACGCAAATCTAAAGGGTGCGGCAACCGAAGGCCACTCGGCTGGTCACGAGTCACGACGGAGACACACGAACATTCGAGCCCAATATCCAGGTCCCAAGGTCCATCGTGACTAGATTATATACAGACTCAAAGGCCATAGGTCGATATGAAATTGAACGCGAAAGACAGTTTGACACGTGTCATAAATTAAGACTAGATGAGGACTTTAAAAATTACGCTTTTACCACCCACGTTGTTTTGGAATAGATCGCATAATTTTGAAATATTTTGTACTGACAATATAGCTGCATTTGTTAATAATAAGGAAGTAAAATTTCAAGGTAGAATATTTGTAAGTACAAAAAAATTACATTTCATTATTGTAACCACAATTTTTTTGTTTACATTACATTAGTTGGCATCACAAATGAACTCTTCGGATGTTCGGTCAAGCATCTCGTTTAAAAATCAGACAAAAACATCTTTTAGTAGTGGCGTACCGAATTGATTTGCGTCGCTTCGAGTCCGAGATGTATTTGTTTCGATTAGATATCGATTACATCACGATCGGGTGATTTGAGTACATAAACAGAGTTTACGTAAGACACCGGTATGACACAGTACCTTTAACATTTAAACGATGATGGAATTGTTGGCAACCAATGGATCTTTGGGAGTAGTAGTACAAACGAATTGGAGTCGTTAATTTAAAACATAAAGAGTAATTAATCGCTTGGTAAGTTGTTGAACGCAACAATAAAGTTTTACTTTAAATATTGCATGTAGCCTTGTCTAAACGTTCGTTTTCAAATAGCCGAAGTTTGTTTGACGGCGTCCATTTTTAACAAATAAGAAATTGTACACGAAACGTTGAGACATTGAGGTTCATTAGCAAGGGCCGGAAGCAGAGACGTCACTCAGCAAAATAAGCCTATGGAGCAGGCGCACTGTGAATGTTAATGAGGATCGATGTTGACTACTGGTTAAAGAGTCCCAATCTTTATTTTATTTAAAATTAACGTTGTCTCTAAAATTGGCATTTGGTCTACTATGTAAAAATTGAACAGCGTCATCAATGCATTTTTCAATCTCAGTAACTTATTGGTTATATCTTATAGGTAAGGTAGGCCCTAATAACGAAGAGTTAAAGAAAGTTATTTATAATATCTTATGGGGCGGTATCTTATCGTTACTTTCTCGTTTTTTGCCGGCGTGTACGTATTTTGCGGCAGATAACGTAATCTGGACGCGGTCCTGTGGTTAATTGAATTTGTTGGTCGCAAGCGCCGATCTTATCCGATCGGTTGCAGCTGAATAATGGGACACTATGCAACTATGTGGTACTTTTACCACACCATCTTAATGAAATACACAATAAGAAGAAATAGGTAGGTATGTTTTTCTACAAAAAAACAAAGTGGGTTTGTTAAGGCAGGAAGAAAAAAATTTTGGAGTGAAGGTTCTTTTAATGAGGAATAACCAGTAGTGTTTCAACAACACCTGTGTGACTAGAATATTCTTGGTTCAAGTATTTTCTCAGTAATATGCCTAATTAGCGAGAAAGCTCGCACGCAATACGTCAATATCCGCCATGATATCCATCTAGCATATATACGCACGCACCCACCATATCTTAGACTCATGGGAACCAACGCTTTTGCATTTTGCAATTAATCGGCGTAACATTTCCAGACCTGAACAACCTTGAGATATCCTCACTATAAATGATTAATGGGATGTTTAAGTTAGAAACAGCATTATGCTGTTTAATAATTCAGGATTAATCAGACTAATTGGTTCCTCCGTCATGTAATGGCTGTTTCGACATCAGCCATATTTAATGTCCCCACTGCTGGAGCACAGGCCTTCCTTATGGGTGAATAAGGAGGATAGGCCATAACCCACCACGCAGGCCCAATGCGGATTGTTGGGTGTTCAATCCGCATTGGGAGAAACTCGAGATAATAAATTTTTGGTCACCCATCCCATAACCGACCCTTGCGAAAGTTGCTTAACCTCTGCAATCGCAGGGCCAGGCCTTAAACCACTGTGCCACCGAGCTCCTCCACTTGTTGGATGGCTGTTTAAAAATAAAAAAATCGCTGTTTCTAGGATCCCTGAGACTGTCTGAATTAAGCTTGCACAAAAAGTGTAGCTGTCACGAACAGCGTTGCGGACGCAAGATGTGGGACGTGCGAACCGCGGCGGGCAGCGCCAGCACAACGCGTATGGGCATCGTTGATGAGCATCCAGCCCATCACTAATTACGCGCCTCCATTCAGCCAATCCACATCACAGAATGGGGGCTAACCCTCACTAATGACTACGCTTGTTGAACGTTTCAACACTCGCTCCAAATACGTTACCCGCGCCTGTTACTCCGATTATAAATACGTTCATGTGAGAACAAAAGCTGTTACACGATGCACTCTTCATTATAACACATTAATATGATGAGATATTAATAACTATGACGGTAACGATGCGGAAGACAACGGAGTTGTATTCGGTAATGGTGGCTTCATGATCAATATATTTTACTGCTTTGTGGTCATCAAGTCGTGCCGAAATGTAAACCGCATCAAATAGTATGGCGGCAAGAATTGCCAAACAGAATCAGTAAATATAGAAGAAATCAAGCGGTTAGAAATGTTTTTTGCTGTCATTTCGGCAGAAGAGTACAGAGGAAGGCCACATTAAGGAATCCTGGTAAATTGGCGTGATCCAAGAAGAAAGCGCCGCACGAGATGACATTAGAGACCATTAAGAAGCTCGAGCAATTACCAGCGGTCACGGAGCAAGGCCGCTGCGCTGCGCCTAGGCATGCCTCAAACGTTCCTCATTTCTCTCTATTCGCATCCGACGACGTCACCCCTTCGTCAGCATTCATTGAATTCGTTTAATGACCGCTGTGCATAAAGATCCATCAATGGATTTTACAATGGACTTTAGTGGATCTAGGGTACGAGTAGCGAGCTATTGTTTGGGAGAATTCTAACAATACCTCTTATTATATTAAACGCATATTAGTAACAGCTGGAGATATAGATAAAAATGAATGAGATAAATTGAAATATTTCTTAACCCAAATAAACAATTGACGAAGCGGTTTCAGCGATGAGGTATAAATCCTCTCTTAAGACCTTGTCCAGAAAGGGCGAATTCGCCGCGATTTTGGTTACATTGCTGTTAATATTTCACACGTTGTTGACATCGCTGGTCCTAAGCGAACATTGTATATCGAATCGCGTCTCATTCGCGCGTAGCTCTGGACAGGGTCTAAAGTATGATGTGGAGACGTTTAACGCGACCTTATATTAAGATTCCATTGAATATGAGGACAACGACGTCTGCGAGTCTGCACTCCTCATTGGTTTAATTGCACTAGGCACAGAAAGGCATATTGAAATAAGTGGTTGCACTACCGCAGCGCTCTTGTACCACTGACCTGGCTGGCAGTCCTGGCACATAAAATGAAAGACTTAAGATTATTTAATACTCTGCTTGAAATCGAATATGACGTAGACACAAAGCGATAAGTTCGTTTTAAAATTAAAAATTGTCATTCTATGTCTGTTTACCCGCACGCATGCACTATCTTCACTTACTGCGTATGTATTCCAAGCAGTTCAAGAGTATTAACTGTTGTTTATATCCTTCTTGTGGCATAATTATTCGGTACAGTTATTAATTCAAAACTCATATTTCAAATACGTAATCTAACACGACGATGTATTGAAGCAATCCTGGGAAAATATTTCAAATTGTCATAACAAGGGGCACGTGATATTAGCCGTGTCCGTACATGGCCATACATAATTAAACAACCGATACAAATTCCGACACATAAATCGTACCCATTATTGCATTGCAATACGTCTGTCATGTATGTAAAATATGTGTGCAATAAATATTAAAACTTCGCTTGTCACTTTGCGAAATAAAAATACTTAACATATTTCTGGTGAGTTTTCATATTGGAATGAAAGTCAGAGTGCATCACATTTTATTATGTAATAAAATGTGATGCACTCTTTTTGACGGTGACGGTGATACTGATCGAATTCTACAAAAAAAAAAAGATTTTGAATAAAGTTTCCACAATATCAGTAATTTCTTGTATACTGAACTTTAAACTTTTGATACTCGCCTAGTTGCTCTCAAACTTTTCTAGAAAATCATTATCCATATTCACCTTGAGGAGTCAAAAGAAAGACTGAGTGCAATCATAATTATAATAAACCTTTTATATCTCTCAGTTAACGTTATCTCGTAGAACTCGTATCCATCATCATTAGCGAAGTAGGAAATGGCAGGCAAATTATCGCGCGCCGTAACAAGGGTGCGTCTGCTAATTGAAGAATATAAAAGAACAGAACAATTATACGTGCGGTTAATGCCAATTGCCATTGCCTTAACCTGCCGATTGCCATTGCCTTCTAAAAGACAAATAAGGATCTGCTTTCACATAGACCTTTATGTCTGTTAACTATGAGCCTCGGGTTTTTTATACTTACTAAGAACTGAAAAGAAAAAAAAACAGAATAGCATGTCTGCCAGAACTTTGGCCACAGATATTGGAAAAATCATAATGTTTTTAAGTTTCTAACTTCATTGACTGGTGAATAAAGATCAGGGATGGGGTCTTTTTTCCTTCGTGTGCCAATATTTACTAACGAAATATATGGCGGGCCAAGTTGTTGCATTTTTGGCTATACTATTAGTGGCTCTGTTAGCTGTAGACCTCGCGTTTGTGACATTTTAGAACATTTCTGAAAAGATTTTTTTTTTTTCGAAAAATGAATATGGAAATCTATATAATTATCGAACCTGCTCACAAAATTTCACGAGAACCGGTTGAGAAATGCGACCTATAGAGGAGAACAGACAGATATTCGAAAGAATTTTTACCCAAGCTGAAACGGAGACGCTTCGCTCTCACTCGGTCAATTATTAAGTTAAATAAAAAAATATTGATTGATATTTTCTGAAACACTAATTAATTGTGCAATATTACAAAATTACTATAGAAATAAGAAAAAAAAATTGCAAATAGCTATTCAATTAAACTTTTAAGTTAGCTGCGAAGTAAAAGGTTGAGTTGAGGAGCGCTGGTCTTTGTGGGGACATGTGGAACTGTTTTTGTTTCTGCATGATTTCATCATAAGCCAGCTCTATTTGTGATGCTGAAATTTTTAACCGTAAAAAAGGTGGTCATCCGAAAGCCTATCACTTGATTTTTGTTTGATGGTCGCGGGCCGGATTTAAACGCTTTGCGGGCCGGAGATGGCCCGCGGGCCGTAGTTTCCCTAACCCTATATATAGTGCAATGGTCAGCATAAGCATTAAGATATTTTTAATTGAAGATTTATGCTACTAAGTTACAATATGCGAAAAGCTTATTAACTTATCTTACTAACTGCAGTAGCAGCCGAGTGTAGGCTTGAGCTGAATACCATAAACGCCGCAAGAAGCCGCAGCGGCCTCACACACTTACCTTCTTCTCTACTTCAACGCATCACGAAGGTCAAGGAACTCGCGATCCATTATAGCAACATCGTAAATGGTACAGACGATCATAAATTATTCGTCATTAAAATCCCTACGGATTATACCCGGTCACCTAAGCACAGGCAAACTAAAAGGTTTTAAGGAATTCTGTATATGATCACTGGCTATGTATCTACCAGTCACACAGGCCATTCCCGACGAAATAGCAGTGCACACGTTGCATTACACCTGAGATGACATTTCGCTGTTAACGTGGATCGTGACTCGTGACTGCGAAATGACAAGTCGTGGCATTCTCAATGTATTTTTCACCTTTGCGAAAGGAGTCGTGATCGGTACCAATTGTCTACTTCCAGGCGGCGGGCGATCTAATCGAAATAGGTCGCCCATACGTTCATGCTGCGGTGCACGCCTCGAACCTACTGCGTTTGCGCAATCGAATAACGCATTTTAGGCATTCCATATCAATAAGAACAAGCCATTACAACTTTTTATTGCCTCAATGCTGCAGTACATATAAAAAGTCATTCCCAATAATATACATACTTCGCTTAAGATATTTTAAGTACCTACCAACTGGAAGTTCACCACATACAGTCATTCATTATCCATGAGGCATCTCGTCGTGAGTATCAGCCAGGTCGATGTGTTCATTGACATCGGCTGTTGCTGCAGGAATATTTTTAGCCCGGGCGTCCGCTATCATAGCATTTTTTGCCGTCCAACCCGACAGGGCGGCATACCTCTGCCGTAATTTTATAGTTCCGGAGAAACTGTTAAGGGAAGCGACAGTCGTACTTAAACGATGTTAATTATTACTTAAACGCGCCCGATGGCGCCATTACAAAATATCTGCGACGTGAACCAGGTTCGTGTAGAAAATATATTATAAACGGCGCGGGTGAGTTATGCAGTGACCGAGCGCGGCTCACGTTCACGAGGGGCTGGAACTAATTCATCCCGATGAATGAGGCAATTTACCATGTTTCCATGTAGCCGGAGACACAACAAAGGGGCAGCAGACGGCCGCTCTAGTTGCACAATGCGTGCAACAACAATAACACGCGCGGCGCCGACGCAGCCTGCGCCCGCGCTCGATTTATTGGCCGCGCGCCACCCGCCTTTGTGTTGTGTACCGAGGTACCGACCATGTTAGATGCGTGACCGCTTCATTTGCGTACCCTGACACTATTAAGCGGATATTATGATATCTCGCCGTCATTTTATATTAACTACGAGTTCAATCGTTCGAGCCCTACCAATGGTTTATCACAAATATCATCAGGACAAAGTGTCGCTGTTGAGTTGAGAAACATAAGCCTCAAGTCAAGATAACTGACAATGGTGAAGCAAAGGACGGAACCGCAACTGACAACTGTTGGCAATATGCCACAGTTCAATCGTTTCTATTTATTCCCACATTGTTCTGTAATGGGATAAAAATGTGTAGCCAAGTCCGTTTATGGCAGGAGGCATAATAAAGTCGCGAGGGTCTACAGCATGAGTCAGCCGGTGCCAAGTCGTAACAATTCCTTCCTGCCTCTAACGTTTTCTTGGTTCACAATACAATCACAACAAATTAGAATATTGCAAGAAAATGACTTCAAAGAATTAAGCTTTAAAAAAGGTAATAAATACCACTTGATTAAAATGTGCGGGCGTATTATGAACAAGTACAAGTAATGAACAACTAATTAGCTTTAAACGATCCATTCAGGCATTCCCTGGGAAGGCAAAATGCTCTATTAATGCGCAACGTTGAATGGGCCACGAAAAAGGCTGCAATATCGTGGGCCGCGATTGCTGTGCTCCAAATACATTGTACTCGATGTGTCAGTCTTGTGACATCTTGTTTCTTCTGTTTGGTAAGGAATATTCAACTATTATGAATTAGTGGTGCAATCGTTGCACGTTCGTGAAGTTACGAAATATATCCGTTTCCTTACAAAATAAGTGGCGAAATGAGGAAGAAAATGATAGATTCTTTTTCTTTGATAATATCGGCAATGTCAAAACCTTTGCAATCCGGAGGTCATGGTTATATTCAGACCTACAACAAATAAGCAACAGCTACCTATATTTTTGCAAGTTCAATTGTAAACGCTGATTTAGATGCTACAGCTGTACTAAGCATGCGCAAGCGCCGGTCGCGTCATGTCACCCGCGCATCGTAGGCGTAGGGAGAGAGATAAGCTTCTCAATGATGGTCCACATCAACAGACACGCTGAAATGTCGATGACAGATCCACTGACTGATTATACTTTAGAAATGCTAATACCTAGCAAGCAAAAGCGGAAATAGCAATTTGCAATAACGAATACAACAATATTCAGTCTCAACAGAGACTACTAAATTTTGAATAGCGATCGGATTTAAAAGAGCTTCCTCCATTTAGGATTAAAACTTCAATTTAGTAAGGTAAGTAATTAAACTTTAAAGCAAAGGATTAAAGAAAGGATAAAAGATTCTTAAAATCATCCGTCAGAACGCAACACTCATTACTTTAAAAGTGTGGAAATCTATGTATGGGGTAGGTGGAGACGGAAGCTTGCACATTTCAATTCGCGAATGCACTCGAGGGAAGCTCGAGGGGCGCAACAGAGATTTGAGTGCGTGCAGACACAAAGCCGCCCCGACTCCTAACCGCATGCACCCCTATGATTCACAACCCCGACTGTCTAATGAGTTTTTATGCGAAGTAACAACTGATAGTGTGCTTGTTTGCATATATTTTGAGACCAGAGGTTGCAAATGTGTCTGCACATAAAAACGCACTGCGGTTGCGGCTTGGAAAATGGCCAAATGAAAAAGAAATAATGTCCGTACGCAGTGACTCATGAAACTTAAAACGAATGTTATGTCTTATTTTGTTAATCATTGTTATGCTATCGTCTTGACCGGTAATCAGTCAAGTCAGGTTTTACTTTTTGTCACTGTAAGTACAAATAGAAATTCACCAAGAAAATGAAGAAAAAAAACCAGACCTGAGCGAGTCGGACGGGCACCGAGGATTCCGTGCAAACTAAAAGATTGTTTTTTTAATGATTTCATTACAAATGTATAGTTTTCAGATTTTTCTCTGTATTTGTAGTATAAGTCGATATTACTTGGCCAATTTTATAGTTCTAGGTCAACGGGAAGAACCCTATACATTTTGATTCCATTGAGAGTGTCGAAATATACGTTTTTTGCGGCATAAATAGCCGTATCCTTTTTTAACGTTAACTTAGAAGTTTGTTTTTTTTTACAGCTTCAAGGGACTGTAAACCTGAGTATGTGGTTTTCATTTCAACTCAATACCTCCACGCGTTCCCGAGATAAAGGGTCTTGACAGGCAGACAGACAGATAGACGGAAAACAAAGCGATCCTATAAGGGTTCCGTTTTTTCTTTTGAGGTACGGAACCCTAAAAAAGGACATGGTATATTTTTTTTTAGGACATAAATACCAGTCGACCTCTTTATAAGTTAGTGTTATAAATAACTGACCTAGGCAACCTAGAGCTATGGCATCAATTAATATCGCCCAAAGACCACCCGACAGAAAAGACTCGTTTCAAAATTGGAGAAAAAAATCTAAAATGGTTTTTATCGGTGTTTTATCACCTACAGAAAACGAGGTTAGCCCATTAAGAAACACGCAAGACACCGGGCGAAGCTGTGCAGGCGCCGGTTGAACAATAAAACGCGTCGCGCGACATCTCATTCGCACTTTAGAGTTGTTAATCAACGCAAAAAACACACACGAATCATTTTAATTAATGCTTTCCTCGATGCTGCGTCTCGAATTTTCATTTGCCTCCATTATTCATGTCTGCAGACCTGCTAAAGGCCATTGTTTCCGTGCCGGTACATCCCTTAATCCTTAAGTGCAATGTCGGCAGTACATCATGTTACCGCATAAAGTGCCATGTTTTTGCGCCAATGACAACATTGTTGCTCTGCTTCTTTCATGTCAAAACTCCAATCAGACTATAATTCATGTTCCACAGTTGCTGCAGATGATGAATGGGACAATGGACTATTTTGATGTAATAAAATGCAGTGATTTATTTGCTGTGACGTTTTGAAACATGGATGAAAAGCACAATCTCATATTCAGTAATGAAACATTGAGACAGCGCTCTCGGATAATGTTAACAGGTTTAAAAGTAAAACCACAGAATATATAATAGAACTAAACGTGTAAAACGTACAGCTTCGACCTCATCAGTTGATTGATATGATACTTATCCAATCCACTTCATCACACAGAACAAAAAAATCAATTCACTCATTAAAGTACAATGACTGATTTTTATTTTGGTGACAAATTAGAATCGTGAGCAGGAGATTATCTCGCTTAGACTGTTGCATTCTTAGTGGCTCACTTAAAGGTTCATCGTATTGTGTCGTCGCTGAAGATCTAAATCATAGCTGCCGTGGGTGGAGCTTAATTTCATTGTGCAAATCTGAGGCAACTGCTTAACTTTTTAAGTTTATAAATGAAATCCACTTATAAATTGTGCAATTATTGCAACAGTCTTACCTTATTGCATCCTCGTTGCAACTCTCTTGGGATTTCGTTTCTAATGCGTTATCAAGTTTTCCAGAGTCACGATAAAAGACTTCTGTAGTGTTCACTATGATACAGATAATTAAGATCGCACAAGAGCCACAAATTGACTCGGTGCTTCTCCGTGATACTTTTTACATAAAAAATAACGCGTGGAGTGGAATGGTATTGAATTTTATTGTCGGCTTCGTATCGGTGTCGCCAGCAAACTGTGTGGCGTCGGTACAGTTAGGAATCTTAAGGCGTGCGTCTCCTCCACTTTTCACATACACACGTGCGCCTACACTATGATCCGTCGAGTTTTTTCTTAATGGCCTCGAATTGAGGCGGAATGAGGCACAATCTGCAATTTAATGTGATATACCCGATAATAGGCGGACACCGATTAAACTAACGTCGCGTCTACGTCCGACACTAACGATATTCATGGCCCACCCACACAAAATTAAATGGCGATTATTTTGCATTACAATTAACAGCATGTCAATGAATAAAGATAGGATAGCCTACTTAGGTATACTTTAGAGAAAAAAAACTCTTCTAGTTTAATCGGAGAATAAGTATATTTCGAGTTCCGACCAATGATATTGAATTCCATATTTGGTCTTTGCATGGATTTGGAACCGGCGTAAAGTTCCACTAAAATAACAGCCAACGTTCTATTGATGAATTAAATCTGATAATTAGTCCTTTCAAAAGAAAAAGTATTTGCGAGACTTCTATTTGCAACCATTTCTTTCATAAACGATCACCGATCAACAAACAGAACACATTCTGTCGGTCTCTTTAATCAGTGCCTGTCACAGAATCAATTGAATTAAACAGCTCTATAAAATATGTTCATGTCAGCGTTCTAATGAGTGCAATATAATGATATTATTTATTGTGATTTATATTATGTCTCTTGTTCCTGGTACTTATTATGAATAGAAATTATATTATTCAAATACGATTAACATGTACAGTCGATTTTATTCCAATTGCGTGGGAGTCAGTAACCACTTTATCTCCAGTGACATTTATTTATACAAATTTAGTGATGCTCTTCTGAGTAAACGACAAGACCGTTATATATTATACAGGAATTCCTATAACTTTGGAAGTATTTAGGTAACCGTTAGTTCAGACAATAGCTTGACATGTATTGACCCCGAGAGAGATGTGTGAGTGTGACCGCGTTTGAAGTGTCCTAAATAAACTAAAGGGTAGGTATATGAGCAAACGTCGATTGTTTGTTGTGTAAAGTAAGAGGGCATTCGACTGCTGAACCCTTGCAAACAAATCGTCATTTTGCAGTGCGCATTAACGCGCAGTAAGTAATGTTTGGGTAAACTAACACGTTGGGCGCCAGTGGGGCGGCAGCGGCGGATTATGCGTCTACCCCCAATAACGTGATGAATGAAATGCATTGTATTTGGTTAATGCAGTTTAATCTGTGCACGTGATTAATCTAGATTGCACTGCAATGGGTGTCTCCTATGAGGATTGAAAAACTGAATTAACGTCAATCCCCCAGTAGTAACATTATATTTATCGCCCCAATAAACTTTTGGTCTTTTCTTCAAAGCACCCTAGGGTTGCATGCGTATAATTTTGTGACCCTTGGCACGTGCACGCAGTATTCAAAAATAGTCGTTAGAACTCACTGTTATGTAACTAATTGCATACTTATAAATCATATAATTTGAACAACGCACGCGTGTACACTATGCGAACATTCAGCATTTTGTTTATCAAAACTTACGAAAAAAAATTGCATGTAAGTAAGTAAATAGTATAGGCAGTAGGCACGTTTGCAAACTTCCAAATGCAAACGTGACTTAGGTATTTATAAAGTATTTTCCATTGAAAAACATATTGCCGCGTAACATTGATTTTGCGGCTGAATTAAACACAAACATCGCCCAACGTACAATTTAAATAAAGATATTTTAAAGAGCGCAACTCCCCGAGTAACTGCAATTATTTTGATAAAACAATTTAAACATAAAAAATTGGTAAGTAACACTAATGTGTTGTCCGTAGGGCTATAAATATGACGTATCGCGTGGAACATGACTTACATGGAGCCCGGGCCCGCTAATGCATCCACCGGGCTTGGAAACTCGAAAAGAACAAACTGACATAAAATCTTGATGTATGTGGCGAGCGCGAGTTTTAGTTTTTTATAAAAGGACTGGGTAGACGCAAATTACTTGATCCCAATCATGAAAAAGTAAAATATAAAAGTACAATATAACTTTTAAAAAGCCTTTTTAGTTAGTAAAAATAGAATAAGACAAGAACTGATAACTAAGGAATGACAGTCAAGGAAAATATAAAGGTGAAAGTCACAGTCTAGCTGTGAAAAAGAAATAAGAGCCCATCCATAACAATGCAGATCAAAAGAACAATAATGGGCCAAAACTTCCACTAGATACGGAACAGGGCTCTATTTCTGTGTTGATGGGGTAGAGACTGCAGAGCTGGTGGCGGCGGCGGTGACCGGGCGGCAGACGGCCGGCCGATAAGGCTAAGTTCATATGACCGCGAAGTACCGCGCGGTTCAAGATTAAACTAAACTGTGTTTATCTTGCACCGCGCGGTTCAAGATCTACAAACTGCACGACCCGTTTTGTTGAACCACGCGGTTTTTGCTTCCTCCACGTCGATCTTATTCTCAAATGATGTTGATGCCAGACTGCCACGTGTGATGTGTGCATTCGTAGGAGTATTCGCATGATAGCATACGCTATACGCAAGCTCTTGCGCGCGAGTCGCAGCGCACCGCGGTGTGCTCCGCGGTGGCGCGTGGTAATGTAGAGGATAAATACAGTTTAGTTTAATCCTGTACCACGCTGACAGAGTTCCGCGCGGTAGCGCGCGGTCATATGAACTTAGCCTAAATCCTGTTCGACGTTCCCTCAAGGGCGCGTCTATTTATAGCCGGCTCCCGGCCGAAGGCCGCGCCGCCACCCGCCGCTCCCGCCGCGCGAAGGACGCGAACGTTCTATGCGCACGAGTCGACGGAGGTCAACTTAGATAAGTATTTTTATTAACCTTCTTTTGCTGCTGGGATGATGTTAAATTATTATAGACTTTTCAACTATGTGAAACATTGTAGCGGCCAAATGGAGTCAAGTAAACATGTTTTATCTACACCCATGCATTAAATCCTCTATAAAAGGTTCTGGAACAGCTTATTGCCAATATTAAAACAGCTAGTGTCATAATAACCATAATATCTTCCGAGTGTTATAATTTTGTACTAAATTGCATAATACGACTCCTTCGAAATAAGCTAACTGTTTCAGAACCATTTATAGAGTTTATTTTTTCTAGTATATTATTTAGTATTATATAAAAATAGCATTGTGAATGCTAAAATCTCAAAAAATTAAAAACATTTATAGAGGATTCATATCATGGGTGTAGATTTATCTTTAGTCTTGTATGTAACTGTACATAATTAGGTATAAAAACAATTAAAGCACTCGTGTGATACTATTATCACACATTTGTGTTTTAATACCCCTCAGAATACAACAGTTGCAAAAATAACTATTTGAGAAGATTACCCACCACAATGATTTAATGTCTTAATGTCTGACCAGTTTGTCAGCATCCCTGCATAGTGAAAGGCAAAATTTGCGTAGCATTACATTCCAATGTGGCGCTGGAAAACGTGGTTTCCGCACTTTCGAGAACACTGTCGCTAAGTGGCTGAGCTCAATTTTCCAATCAGCGGTGGCGTAAGAAACTTAAGATGGAAAATTGCTAACCACCTAACTACATCACAAAAGTTGATAGCTATAACAGCCTCAAAATAGCAACCAGCAACGTCGACCAGACTTATGTTTTTTTGCTGTCTCTACATTAGTAATATTTTTCTCATCAACCAAAAAGGCTGCTCCAAGCTATATTTATTTCGTCTGCGAGACCGTGGCACCGCTCGTCTGCCGAATTTTAATGGGTTTCTCCGAAGCGCCGCAAAGCATGCCGCCCTCATGTCCATCATACAGGGCTGCGGCATGTTTGTTGGTATATGGAAAATAACCAAAAAATAACCAAGCTTAGGATTTCAATCGTCACGACATGTCGCTGGTTGTGCTCTTAGGTGTCTGGTTTCATTATCCTTACTAATAAATGCGAAAGTCCGTTTGTTTGTTTGTTAAGCCTTCACGCCCTAACTACTGAACCGATCATCATGAAATTTTGCATACACGTAGTCAGGGGCACAGAGAAGGGTATAGAGTACCTTTCATCCCGAAAAAAAAAATTGTTACCGAGGGATAGCAAAAAACTTTCCACGCAGACGAAGTAGTACTGTACATTTCCAAAATCCTACAGCTGTACCTACATAATTAAAAAAAAGACGAAAAACCTTCAAGTACGTAGTCTTAACTAATGAATAATAGCATTATTACTGTGATATTATTCTAGGATAACAATGACTATGCCATGAGGTAAATGCTACTCCGTTATTATATTATTTACAACCAAACACGGAGGACACGTAAATAAGCAGGTCAATGACGATAAAGTCATGTACTATAAATAATAACTAAATTATTATATTCAAATCGTAAAACAAAAACAAAATATATCATTATATTTCCTAGTTTAAAAATAATAAATGACTTAATAACCAAACGATAAGATTACCACCGACAAATAGCTTTGGCTAGATTAAGTTCAGGTGTTTCGAGATGCCAGATTTACGAGCATCGATATTTAATTACCGGTGAATAAATTGGCTACTAACATTTAATTACTCGTAGTCAATTAGTGCTGATGATGCTATCGGCCAAACGAGGGCTCGAGTTCAGATTATGCTTCTGGGAACTGTGCTGATTGGCTTTAGACCATTTTATTTTTGTCTGAACGTGTAATTAGGCGAAAGAACGATAAGTTTTAGAATTTTAGATTGTGCGCCTTGTTGGATAACCAGAAAAATGGTGGTTGACACAATCAATCAGTGGTTTTTTCAAACATTTCAGACGAATGGTCTGGCTCGTTCCTATCTCCAACAGTCTGGTGTAGTCCTCCAATGGGATTATGGGAAAACATGTCTCTAAGCAATTCCTGGCCTTTTGTCAGATAATTTGTCTCCATCTAAGCTGCACTTAATAACACATTTAACCCTTGCTTCAGAAGATGGCCAGAAGGGCCTATCACATCACTCCCAAAGCCGAAAATTTATTTATTTATTTATTTATTTCCACTCTTGAAATGCTGTTTGTTGCTCGTACATTCTTAAAGTATTTTTTCATAAAACAGATAGTTTAACAAAAGTCTCTAACTAACCCGACTCTAATATACAAAAGATAAAAAAACACAATCAGTGCTAGGTATTGTTTAGGAACTAAGACAAGTTTATAGCAAGACCATAATATAAACTCAGTCACCATCTCAAACAATAACACAGGCTCACTGCAAGCGACGTGGTATTGCGGTCATTATTCATGACATCACGTAGCAAGGCATTTGTGCAAGAAGCAACATGACAACAAATTAGATTCCCACACTGGATTGCAAAAAATGGAGACATTTCGAATGATCTTCGTCAGTATGTGAGCAGTAGAAGGAAATATCGAATACTGGTGACATTAGAACAACTCTTTTACGGAAAGAAAGAGTCATCATCACACAACAGAAGAAGCAAATTTCTTATACAGAGTTTTCATAATGACTCGTAAAATGTTGCTTTTTATTTGTATCTAAAACTGCAAAGTGACAACCCTAGACGCAAATAGGCTATTGTTTTTGATAATCAATACCATTAATGGGCTAAAACAAAACACAATTTAGGTATAGGGTTGCCCCTATTCAGTTTATGATGAAAATAAAAATAAATGTGGTTTTCAGGTTTTATAATATATTTCCGAGGTTGTATGCATGGTACCTTATCTAGCAGTGGCGAGGGGTGAAATTATGGTGAAGGTAAGCCGCACTAGAAAAATGATATGCATGGATCGGCAGGGTGGAATTTCTAAAAGGTACCCGCCACTTTTATGTACCATATTCGGCTTTAGGGTTTTTTGTAACACGTTGTATAACCATAATAATATATGTGAAACTCTACATGTATAAACATTTTGGGACATTAGCTCCATCTAACAAACAATCAATGTTCTTTAAATACATTCTAAAATATGCTCTTATTCGTTGATTTCAATACATCAGCAATAATACTTGAATGCTAGCCAAG
The DNA here is from genome assembly GCA_963556745.1 of Catoptria pinella. Classification (NCBI taxonomy): domain Eukaryota; kingdom Metazoa; phylum Arthropoda; class Insecta; order Lepidoptera; family Crambidae; genus Catoptria; species Catoptria pinella. The sequence goes on from OY750762.1 coordinate 2,345,703, forward strand.
ATTGTCAGTATCCACAAGCTAATGGAATACACATAACTCTTACATCATAGAAACCGTGTTTCCTTGTATGAAGGAATTTATTTACCACTTACTTACTAATAAACGGTAGGTACACAAGTTTATATGAAATGTATTTTTATGATATCACGTCACTTGACCGTGATTTCGTATTCGAGCAAAAGAGTCGGTTTTACTTTACATTGCTTATTTAGTGTAATAGTAAGACTCATAGTATTTGTTAGAAGATATGGCCTATAATGATGGGTGTGCAGAAACAAAGCACGCAACGATATCTGTGTATGCGCCGTTCATATCGATATAATATTTATGGCGGCGCCGCGTTGCGGATCAAGTGTGCGTGAGTCGGCAACTTAACTAACGTCATTTGGGATTAGGGTTGCCAGGTCCTAAAACACAAAAGCCGAACTCGGCGCTTAATTTGGCGGAACATTTTATCCTAAAATCCGGATACACCTTTTTGAATAGCTAATCATAGCCTATTTAAAGCCGGACATATGTTCTAAAAGCAGGACAATAGACTCGGAGCGGGGCAGCCAATATAGCTAACAAAAGCCATACAGGCCGAACGCAGTCAAATTTGGCCGAAAAAGATGTCAAAATATCAAACATGTCCGGCTAGAGCCGGCGGACACCTGGCAACCCTATTTAGGATCGAACCACCGGCTGACGCCAACAATGATTTACTTTCATTATTCAAACATCTATTAGATGACCAAAGTGATTTTAAAAATATCCTTTTTAACACCAGGTTTTTGAAGACGTCGGCGTACGTCGATGGACAACTACATTATCAACTTCAGCCATTTTTGATGTTACCACTTCTGAAGCCCAGGCCTACGGGTAAGAAGGATGAGGGGTCAAAGAGCCCAAACACACTGTAACTGCTGTAAGTTGCTGAGGTTGGGTATCCCGCGGGATACCTGATGCTGTAGCATCAGCTCAAGGTTTCCATGCTTGCAAATACCACCGCCGTAACAATAAATCTAATTTCAAATCCATTTGTTCAGCCGTTTGAAGATCATCAGCTCATCAAGTAAGAAATGAGTCAAACTTATAACACCCCTCTTTTTTCGTCGGGGGTTAAAAACCGGGTGCTGCACTGCAACTTGCAGCGGTCTAAAATCCGATAGAATTTGCAATTCCACGGAGTACTTGCATCTACTTTATCGATGCATGTAGGTACTGGCTGGGCCGGTTCTATAGTCATGTATAAACTTGCTAGTGAGTGGTCAATAAAAATATTTCCGATTTCCAACGAGAAAAGGTTGTTCACAATCACTTCTGTTTAAACCCCAATCATGGTTGTACCATTATGTATTCTGTGATCATGGTTGAAAAGTGTAGTTAGTTTGAATTTGGAATCTGAGAAGGACCATCTACCGGTTACTTTACTAGACATAAATGTATTAGTGTTTACATGACATAAACCATAAAATTCATAAACATTTAGGACGACTGTCCACACACGGTTTTTCACCGAAATCTACAGGTGGGCGGGCGCTACGTGGACAAGCTTCCATAATTCCATACAACACTGCCTACGCACGGCGAATAAACGGTATATTTTGACGGCGAAAAACCGTATGTGAACAATCGCCCTTAAGATATTTATCTGCTCTTTAGGAAACTGATATTTAATTAATGACTATTTGTCGGGGTCACCCATGTCATCATTTCATTGTCGTCCATCACTCCTTTTTGTCGTTCATCGTTCAGTCTATCTGCAATAAAAAAGCAATGGGGTCTGGTTACTGCGACACAACCGCCCGCCCGGGGTCGCCGGCCCTTGGCGGCCTTCCCCCGCACCCCCCGCGCCGCAAGGACGTCGTCGCCCGAAGTTGCATAACCACTCGCAACTCACACGCAACTCTTCGATACCGTTCCGATGGGCCCGGCCGGTGTCATCGCATCGAGCGAGACCAATATCAAAATATACATCTTTAAAGCGCGGGTCAAACCGCATGCAGCGTAGCGCATTTAATGACGTTGTAATATATGCAATATTAGGGGAAACGACACACCAATCGCACGGTGCTGTACAGCGCTGCGCAATACGCGCGCAACGTTGGGTGTGTAATTTCTCTTAATATTGCATATATTACAACGTCATAAGGTGCGCTGCGCTGCATACGGTTCGACCCGCGCTTAAAACTTATCGTCTAAGATAAGAATGATGAAAATATTTTGAATATAAATACCAAGGTTACCTAAATTAGAAGATGCAAATCTTGATATAGGTACTTAAACGTAAATTTTTGCATGACATCCTGGTCACGACTACCAAAAGTGTAGCATAATACTTAATCTAGCATTCGAGATTTTGTTTATGTCAGCCGGCCAATGGGCGCGGCCGTTAAGTTTTCCTCCAAGCACCTTATTACCGAGGTGAGTTTCCTAGCCCGGTTCTAGTAAAAGATTTCGCATTCCCAAGGACCTCATTAATATTCAGAATGTATTTACATGCCTCCATAGATAGAGACTAATGGTAGTGGCCAATTGCGCCTCGGTCGTGCGTCTATAATTGTAGGAACTGGATATCGGAGCGAGCGGAGCCGGGGGCAAAACTTATAATAGGTGCTTTAGTTGAGCTGCGAACTAATAGTGATTACGTGGTGTTGAGAAATGTCAAAAACGATTAATGGTTTCGCGAGCCGAAATGCTGGTTGATCGGCAATCAAAAAAAGTTTTTTTTTACGTGCTGCAGGAAATTGAAGATGTGGCAGGTAGTGATCTGCAGCATAGGACGTCTTGCCATCTGCCTTGTTGATTCTTATTTAAAAAATAAAAAGGGTGCCCTTTTCATCGCATAATTTCGATTGTTCTAAAGTCATTTGGCATAACTCGATTGGCATCACAAATAAGTTTTTTCTCACTATGCGTAATCAATTATGTATTTTGATGATTTTGCATTTTATTTCAATTAAAAAATATTATGCTTTTTGCAAATATGCCGTCAATGTTTGTTTTACAAAATTCGGCCTTATAACATTATGCGTTTTGAAATTGTGATATAAAATATTGTGCCAAATGATAATTATGCCTTCTAACAGTATGCGTATGTTTAGGACAAAAAAAGCTATGTGTTTCATAAGGTAATCTTAAAAAAACACCTACTGACAATACTGTAAGAATTAGTAAAATTATTCCAATTGATTCTTTTCTCCCCTTCAGATCCTTGAAAACCCTAAAAAACGATTAAGTATTCAATCGTAGAAGGTGCATAGATGCATATACATACACACTGGGATATAAATATGACACCTTGGAGCACACCCATCATCAATCAAGGCAACGCCATGTGGCACAATAGGATCCGCTCCACCATTCGCAGAACTGCCTCGAACAGCTCTTACCTGGAACAAGGAGATACACTGTTATTTCAAGTTATATTGAACTCCTTCTAAGTGAACGCTATCTCATTTAAAGTTAACACTGTTTTAAATTGACAAAAATATTTTCATCGTCATTCATTCATTTATTTTCTGGCTTCATTTTTTTCACTTAACCTTCATAAACTAAACCGAATTATTATCCAAATAAAAGCCTTATTACGTAGTATTTGAAATGATACAAAGGTCGCTGCAAAAATCGCGACTCATTTGTCAATATTAACTGACGGCGGCGGGCACGCCAGCATGAGCACTAAGTTGAGAACAAAGGATTGCCAAAGCAAACAATTCATTCTAAATATCAGCCACCAGTTTCGCAATCTTACACACTTCATTATAAAGTCTTTGGTAGCGTTAAGTTAATACTTAACCATGATATAAAAATGGTGAAATATGACCATAACCTACACCTGTTCATTTATTATTATGAATTTACATCGTAAAGCATTTAAAGAAGTCAAAGATATCCTCAACACAGAATACAAAGGATACTCAAAATAATTGTAAGTGATTTAAGTCAAATAAAGTGAGCTTGTGGGTTCGACACGCCTCATCTAACCACACAAGAAGTAGGTAGGTACGTGTGCTGGGTAGAATTACATATTATAAAAAAAATCCTTATATGAATGAAGTAAAATATCAAAATATGAATGGAGTTGGGAATTGGGGATCATATAACTGCTAAACATTTGGAGTGCAATGACACGTTAAAGGAGTCTTACACTTAGCAGACTTATCTAACAAAGATCTGTATGTTAAAGGTCACTCACACCTATTCAGAAAAAATTGCATATCATTATACTTTATTGTATTATTGAAGGTGGTATAGAGACATGGTACATACATGACATCAATGACAGGACACAAATAGACATAAGACATTTGTCAAGTCAAGCTTACTGCAACTTTGGCGAAAAAAAACAAGTTTTATTTGTCGTTTGTCATTTGTTTTTGTATTACGTTATTTTCCTCATACAATAAACTTTACACACATGTCTGGCATACTAAAACAAGCGATGACATTCATCAATATTTCAACCAACAGGAGTAATGGCGGAACATGTCCCAGATCAAAACATATTGTGACTTGTGACGCACCATGCATCAAACTACGCCCTATCAGTTCAGATTATATCCACTGATTGGCAAACACGCATAAGTCATAAATTATTTTTCACTTCTCATGCTCGTAAAGTTCGTCTTTATGTTGGGTATAGGCTGCATAAAATCGCTTTTCATGCTCTAGTACATAAAGTAAAATCTTCGTCTAAGTCTCAGGTTCTAGGACAAAGGTCGTCAGGTAAACAGCCACACACGCGATTAAACTTCGTTAAATAAACTTGTTTTGCAATATTGCTATTTAATCTCCTCATAATCGAAGTGCAAAGAGTGTATAACTCGTACATAAGACCCATTTTACCCTCGACCTGACTATCCACCCTCGCCTATCTACTAATTTATCGAAACGATTGAGTATAGGTGGTAAAAATAGAAACTTTATGATCTTAGTAATGTACCCGTTTACCTCTTTTCATAATAAAATACTAATTATAACGAGATAAGCATCTACATTACATTAATCGATTAAGATAAATATGGAACTCGCAATACAAGGTAGGTAGGACAAGTATTCTAGTTCCACAGTGAAACCAATAAATTAGATATGTACTTAAGTTGAACCTTAGCTTCTGTTGACCTTTATTTAACGGTACACAGAGGCATTGTAATTTCCCTATTGCAAATTATTCAAAGTAACGCGAGTTATCGGCGGCGCTCTGCTGTATATAGGACGCGGAAAATGGCTGCGTAGCTTATTGATATGGAGCGATAAGGCCTCTTTGGTATGTTTCCACGGAAGAGTACTGGAAACACCTGTGTTTTAGATTCGCATGTTCAGGAAGGCAAGAACAAGAGTTATCGATTTCATTATGGTATTATGAAATCGTTAGCTCTCGTTCAACGTGTTATTTTACTACATTTGAAACTAAGTGAAGCAAGTCATTCGAAGATTAGTCATTACAGCGACATGACGGTAACCAATACTAGCTTTCTAAAGTAATAGCCGTTAACCTTAGTTCTCCGTGAAGACAATCGACGTTTTAGGTCGCTGGGTCACATCCGTCTAAACGGGCCACAAGCCATAAAGACATCGCCCCGAAGACATTAACTTCATAGTAAATCTCGCAATAATGTTTAGTTTAGGTTTGTAGAAGCAGGCTCGTAAATATCGCTATTCGCTACCCTATTAGAGTACATCGATTCCTTACATTAGGTAATATCCTTGACGCGTGGTTATGATAAAGCGAACTAATCTTAAGGCGTACTTTAGCTAATTGCGACAGTTATTCATCGCTTAGTCATAAATCATAGTATAAAACGCCATATCGGCCGATGTTGGGAATTCGCAGCGTTTAATGTGAACAGGACACGAGGAGCTCGGTGGCGCAGTGGCATAGCGCCTGGCCCAGCGAATGCGGAGGTTAAGCAACTTTCACAAGGGATGGGTGACCAAAAATTTAGTATTTCGAGCTCCTCCGGAAGGCACGTTAAGCCGTTGGTCCCGGCTGCATTTACAGAGGTAAACACCTACTAATCCGCATAGGGCCCGCGTGGTGAGTTATGGCTCATCCTCCTTATCCACCCATAAGGAAAGCCTGTGCCCCAGCAGTGGGGACATTAAAAATGACTGATGGTCGAATGTGAACAGAAAAATGTAGTGTTTTAGTACAGGGACCATATAAGGCAGCGACCACACGCGCGGTGCGGCGCGCGACGACGACCGACGAGACGATGCACCGCGGACGACTGCAACCCCAACTTAGATTTATCGAGAGCACTCGCTATGTAGTGTGGACTTACCAACTGTTAGGATTTATTTTATAGCCATGAGCTTACTCTACTACAACAATGCATTAATCTAACCTTAGAATCAATCGTGCGTTCTATGGGCGATTTCAAATTATTGTAAATGATAAATGTATCGAGGCCAAACAGGTTGATATTTCAATAATAAACAAGACAAAGGTGTGGTTAAAATTGCCACACTTTAGCAAAGTTTTAATAACCATTAATTCTGGCATAGGCCATGGAGTAAATGCGTCTGTCTAAGACAATACGCAATAAAATAGTAACAAACTATTGCGAGAGTAGAGTTAAAACCATTCTTTACTTTTCCCAATGCGCTGCAACCTCAATGAGACAGTCCAGCGTCTATCGGCTAAAAACGATTAAGTTAATGTAAGCTGTGATTCGACAGATGTATGTGATACGTTGCTATTTCGTTTTGGCACAAATAAAAACTTACCAAAACAAAGTAGCAAGTTATTGCAATTGCAATCAGAGCGATTACGATTACAATATAGAGCCCCAGGATGCTACGACAACGTATCCCACACACACCTAGTTAATAATGTTAAAATTAGGGAAGTGGATGGATGTAAACAAACACTACAAACCGTAATCAATTCATATAAATAAGTGAACTAATAGTTTTTTAGTAAGTAAGCGTAACGTAAGTAATTTGGTAAATTACCAACGACATTCATTTCGATACGTCGTCGGTCGCAGGCGCCGTGGCCGGCAAGCGACCGCGGTATATCGTCTTCGTGACCGTGAGTCGGCGTCGCGTCGGTGGTAATTGTTTAGTGTTCGTATGTAAATAATGTGTAGTATATTCTGTCGGGACAGACGGACGGACGGCAGACGCTGTTTTTTCAGCATGTGTATGTCGTTATATTATTGTTCCTGCCGCCCGCCCTTTGTTCTGCGCACTAAAATGTCAGCAGCTACATGTCTTTAATGATCCGATCTGCATACTTGAAGCCTAGCCGAGAGCATCATTAAGCTCCGAGGCGGCTAAATTACCGCTCACTGCGGTGTAATAAAAAATAAAAGCATGCATAAAATTTATAAACGTCGTTTTGCTATGAAACCATACCGCAACAGAAATAAAAGCGTCATCGTGGACTTATATTGTTCCAGTGAGTGATCATTTCATACATTGTAGTCAGTTGACGTTTATCGATTCGTCAAAGTTGTATTATTTCATATTTAATTCGATTCCACGATTTTGTAAATGGAACGTGAGACAAAATGCGTCAAATTAGACTGGTACGTGATGGAACTTCTTGATTTCGTACTCCGAATACACGGCAACCGCTTTGTTTGCTCGGGCACATTGCGCAAGCTCACCGAACTATCGGATAAGTGACAACCGACAATTCATCACATATTACAAGCTGCAACAGATTACACGACCTTCTGTCTTTTCCATGAGAAAAGATAGTTAATTGTTATTTTTGTTAATTAATTTATGCATTGTTGCTAGTTGTAAGTTGTACCAACTGGGTACTTAAAAATACGCACGAATCGGGTCAAGTATACCGGAAACAGTTTGATGCCCGCTGCGCACGCGCACGCAACTCATTCATTCCTAGCACAATAGTAAATTCGCTAACCACACCGGCATCGGCATCCAGCTATTGTATTCAGTGAATTAATATTGAAATAAATTAAGGCAGTGAAGGAAGGAATATTCTATACTTGCTATGCTATCTAACGTAAAGCAGTTATTAGGTATAAATGATCTGAATTAAAAAGGTTGCGAGTTCGATTCCCGCCTGCGACAATACTGACTGGTGATGAGTCGTTTTTCTACTAGTATATTATTTAGTATTGTATAAAAATAGAACTGTGAATGCTAAAATCTCAAATTAAAAAAATAACCTAGGTCCTTACATCGCAGTATACCTACGGTTTATCATCATCTTCATATCAGCCGCAGGACACCCACTGCCTGCTGGGTATAAGCCACTTATATGGCCTACTTTCCTATACGGTTTACAACTTACAAATTTTAATCTAACTAACCAATCCCTGCCAGACATTCGAATAAGTGAAAATATAGCTTTTCAGCATCGACAAAGACATTTATGTTCAGAGCAATCTTATGCGACGGTATTAAAGATTGCTTTCCCTTGAAGAGTGTCTGCTCGGTTAATTGACACCTGAGAAAGTGAGGTTCAATTAATACACGTTAACGAAATGTTGAGAAAGACGTTAACCGTGGATTGCTTTATCTATTGCATATTAGATCTTAAGCCGCGTCGAATCGCGACTACTAAAATGTGAGCGTTATCTTTTTAATTTTCCTTTTTTTTTATTTCACAAGGTACGTTTATCTTTAATCGAAAACTAATTTCGATATTTTTATTTTATTTTTTTATTAATTATTTAACAAAGTATGTGGAAAAAGCCCCGTATTATCGAGAGTTCGGAATAATAAATGACATTCCTTTGCGTAAAATAGTGATTTCTTCTAAGGAAAAAACCACAAAAACCGGTCGCTATCAAGTGTCAGTGTCATAATATTTTTCTCTTTGTTTTTTAAATGTTTTTAGTTGTATTTTAGTTAATTTTAACTTCATTCGAAATAAATTAATGGCCGACAGTCGCTATCTTCCCAAAGTGCGACTCATGATGTTGTTGAAGTTTTTATATGCGATAAATTTATTTAGAAAAAAATCGATACTTATTGTTAACGTTTGAATCTGTCTAATAAAATACAGTTTGGTTTAAAGTGCTTTTTTTTCAAATTCCATAAAACTTAAGTAACACCACTGTAAACGTGTAGACTTTCGCACGTAAAAATATTGTGTGTGTTTGGGCATTTCATCACAGTATTTTTGCAGACATTTTGCAGACAGGAACTACATATGAGATTATGGAATCCAATTTACGAAATATCTTTATCCATTATTGTTGAAAATCAGGTAAAAATATAAAGAAATTACAATAAAACAACCCTTACAATTTTGCAAAGTGCTCAAAAATTTTTAAATGTCAATTGCCAGTTTGAGGTTAATATGTGATTATCATTTACATTATCGTAGTTACCCGAAGCTCATTTGTTTAATTTGAATGAACATATCATGAGCTTCGGGTTAAAAAAATATCTGGCAGAATTCAACCATAATTAACTTGTTGGATAAAAGTAACCAACTTTCATGAATACACATAATAAACATGTCTTAAGAAGATTTACTTAGTTCAAAAATTGATTAATCAACTTTGCTTAGCTATTGCTTATTTTAAAAAAAAGGTAATTATCTAATCAACAAACAGCTCGATTATGTACCGATAACAATGGTCATTAATGCCTCAAGCTAATTAATCACGACCAGCCTTCAGCGCGTTACACGTAAAAAGGTCACGTAAACTGCATGCGCACGCGACGATTCAACTGCCGCACATGTTACGGTAACAATTACATCATTTAAAAAATCATTATTGTGTCAGTTAGATAATTAAGTAATAAGAACTGCTAGGTAGCGAAAGGAAACTTATCAGCTGGTATTCGTCCTGCGCAAATCGTAAGTGAAAAACTTACTACTTACTTACCTTTCACGAAGAAAGATTATTATTTTTTTTTAAATTGAATTATTAATGTACTAAAAACTTTTTTCGAAACATCTTTTTAAGAGTTTTAAGACTATTACCTAATTTTCGTAGTATATTTTGAAGTTGAAAGTAAGGTTTTAAAAATCAATAATACCTATTAAATTTTTTGCATTCACAATGCTATTTTTATATTAAGATAAATAATATTAGAAAAAATACTAGAAAAAATAAAAAAATCTAGAAAAAATAGTAGAAAAAATCGACTCACCCGTAGTATTTCTAGTATTTTTTCTAATATTATTTATCTTAATACAAAAATAGCATTGTGAATGCAAAAAATCAAAATTTAATTTTATAGCTGTTTCATCTTTATCGATTGTCAAAACATCTGGAAAGATGTTTCTTTCGAATGTGGGGGGGTTTCCTCACATTGATGAAATTGCGCTGGCTTGCAGCGAAGAAGTTAAAAGGTACTAGAAAATTTCGCCGCTCCCACTACGGGTGAGTCGATTTTTTCTAGTATTTTTTCTAATATTATTTATCAATAATACCTCTGATCGCGGGCAACGCGACGCTTTGTAACCTAGAGCACGCGCTGATTTGTAGCTACCTATACTTACTTACTAAGATGCTCTGAAGTTTTTTTTTTATGATGATAAGACCTTTTTGCTGTCTAAAAAAAGTTTTTCTAAGTGTTTTTTTTACAATGCACTCATTTTTCGAATGTGCCTATGAATATGGACTTTAGAGGATTAAAGATCTACGTAGACGTCAGCAATGGCCGATCCCATGTGGAAGTTGTGCATTTGTTCACGGTGCCGTGTGGGTAATATTCCACATCCGCCAGCGCTTTCCAAACAAGAGCATTTGAGGATTGCGAACTTGCTACGCCTTGTGTTACGTTACGTTACCGCCGCCTTAATTGTTGCATTACAACACACTGGAGCATTTAGGCAAATTACCCGGATATCTGGAAATGCGAGATTGCTAATATGTATCCAATTGAAATCTTAAACGTTCAAGTATCCCAGTAAACAATACTTACAATAGTGAATGGTGAAAGCACCACAACTTACATTGTAAGTAAAGCTTTTAAGTACAAATCGAAAGCAAACATTTTCAGGAAATATAATTGACAGGTTAAGTTAGGTATTATGATCTATTCCTTTCGAATACCAAAAAATTAATACCAATGGTATTTGTTTATTCCCGGTTGGGTCAATTTAGAAAACGAACTTTTCTATATTGGCTCAGGTCTGGGTGTTTGTAATACCACCGTTGTCTCTGATTTCCATAACACAAGTGCTTTAGCTACTTACTTTGGAATCGGAGCAATGTATGTGATGTTGTCAAAATATTTATTTATATTTATTGCCGTTATAAAATTTCTATTCCCAACAAATAGCAAATTTATTAAAAATTATATTAAAAAATTTAAAATTTGGTATTCGTTTGGAATATAAATTTTATGACGGTAATAAACAAATACCATTGGTATTAGTTTTTGGTATTCGAAAGGAATAGATCGGTATTATTAACACAAACGAAAACAAAAAATGTAAACAAATATCAATAACATGCTTACTATAAAAAATCGACTATTGTAAAACAAATAAAAGTTATACCAATTTTATATCGGCGTGCCATCGTCCGTCACTATAAAGTGTAACGAGCTAACTACAATGCACCTTCCCAGAAATGGCTATTAAGACAAAACGTGCGCTGTGTCACGGTTAAATTGCAAACTTTATGGGTTTTCCCGGCCGCCCCCGACGCGACGCCCGCGGCCAGTTCAAAGGGCCACCCTATAGCTCGCCACACTGCGGCGGCGATATCACCATGTCCGCTTCGCGATTATAAACTTTCCAACGTGGACAATAGAGCCCTGAATCAAGGGCCACACAGTCGCAATTGTCAAGCCCGTAAGCTAAACAAAGTGGCTGCATGTCACGCCAGCGCCAGAGCAAAGGTCTCGAGCACTCAAAAAGGGTATAAGCATTACTTTCATTTCGAAACAATAGCACGCGAAAGCAATAGGCTTCACGGGAGAAATCGCCTGAGAACTAGGAAACAGTCCAATCGAACTATACTAATTTGATTTGCCTTTTACAGAGAGCTTAGAAAGCTACTTTTAAGGGTTTAAGCAGGCAACGTATGCATGGTTTACGAGTCGATTTAATCTCACATAAACGCGCAAAACGGATAATCCGTATCAGACAAGCTTACCGACGACGCCGACATTACCGTAAACTGTTTGCTTTTCAAAGTAGCAGTGTAGAAAATCACTAAGGACTGTATGGTAGAGAATACCAATGTTGAATAAACAAAACAGTAAACCTAGGCATTATTAATCAATAAGTTAAATCAAAGCCGACTTAACTTAATCTCTATCATCATAATTCTTAATGTAATTACTTAAGGCGGATGCTTAATCTGTCATCAGGGCTTGGTTGGTAAGACAATTTGGGTCAATTTAATTTAATTTTTAATAGGAGTGCCTTATCCATAATTAAAACATCAGCCTTGACAAGATTTCCTCTTCTCGTATCTAAACTATGCATCAAGCAAGTCTCGTTAGAAGCTGCCGACCAAAATCATCGTCAAGCGGGTAGATTATCTAAAGTGGTTGTAGTGTGGAGATAAGAAAACATAGTACGTTATTCCTATAAACACGTTTAACGTAAACGATTAATGGATATTACATTTCGACGTATATAGTTCTGTTGTTTAGTTAGTTTTGCCCGTTCTTGTGACTTTGACTCTACCATCAGGGCATCGCCCAGTGCATTGCTAAGACTTGTATGAGAATGTTGTTCAACGGCAAATTGAACACAAAATAAAATATCAATAGAAACTTCTTAGAATGATTGATATGCAATTGAAGCAAATGCATGAAAACGATTAGCGAAGACTAATGACGCCACATGAACCAGGCACTCGTGGTAACCCGGCACTGATCATGACCACACTGAGGTGACGCAAAAAAAAACATAATAGTGGCCATAACTTACAAGAACACGACAAGTCTGCCTGCGACGATTATCCAGGGGATCTAGCCAAAGTAACTTTTGCAAATCTTCGCCATCGCTTCGCTTTTGAAACATGTATGGGATTGACATAAGGTTTCGTTATCAATCGAAATTTAAAACGTTAAATCCATACATTTTTCGAAGCGAAGCGATAGCGAAAATTTGTAAATGCGACATTGGCTACGGGCTCAGTTATAGAGACGCGGATAAAATACAACGTCACACACACAGTCATCTCGCCACTCCAAGTCACATGCTTCACGTGTCTTGTTAAAGTGGCCGTTGGTGATAAAAACACATCAAAAATGCCGCCCAAGCAGACAATTAGCGACTCGGTTCCAAGAGGCCATGTCTTCATCCTCGACCGACGGAACAGTGGTGTGCAAAAACGCACCCGTCCCTCACTGGATCTCGGACGCGTCGCCTGACCCGGTCACGACACGACACGGAACCGTTGCCTCGACGAGGCGTGCTTAATCTGTGATCCTAGACACTTTTCTTTAGTTTCGCGGTTTCCTACAGTCGGGAAGAATAATTGACAACAATTTAAATGTAGTAATAATCGTAGACAACATATCACTAAAAATTTTGTTCACTCCAAGGTTGATGATGTTGTTATAAATTTGCTAATAGACATGTAGCTGTCAGACTTGGGGGCATTCTACCGAACGCCCACGCAAATGTATTGTTTGAATCGGGTACCTGCCTGCATGTAATTTGGCACTTCCTCATCCTTTGCTTTAGGTAGACATTGTTGTAACATTTGTAACGTTACGTTAAGGCTGTATTTTTTATCCATATTTTTTTCAGTTACTGTTTCTTTAATTTATTGTCTTGTCAAATAAATAACGTAGCTTTATAAAGCCGGAAGTTGTGTCAATAAAAGCCAAAACTGACTATTGTTACTTCAAGCATAATAATATGTAATTCGAGCTTGTTAATGTCGTGATCCTGTTTAGCCTCTAAGATATTTAGTTTGTTGCAATTTTAATGCACTGCTAGAGTGAATGTAAGGTCAAAATTGACAGTTCATTTATTAGCATATCCGCGGGCTAACAGTACCTTTGTGTCATTATAATATATATAATTGGCTATGATTACAATCTACAATAACGCACTACTTGTCCCTTTCGTCGTTTTATTGTTTGTTTGACATTTGACATATAGCGTGGGGCGGGCACTAAGTTTGACAGTCATAATTACACTTCAAAGCGCATTCAAATACTTAGCCAGCCGGAGTGATTTAGTGATGTAGTCCGATATCAGGCCTTGACCTGTCGCTTTGGAGTCTGCAATTAAATCAACTGCCCACGCCGATATGTCCTAACTACGGCCACTATCGTTAGCGCGTGGGAGCGAACTCTCATGCATATAATTCTTGGAGATTTAATAAAAAATAATTTTCTCACGTCGTCGTCGCAAGAACTAATTATTATGGCAGGGCCTGTATTCCCGTTGTCCCCATAGACAATGTCCCCATTAAAGGGTACAGAGGTAATTTAATAAAATAATTAAAATTACTTCCCGTTGTCCGCTGTCCTCATTAATTTATTGTAATAGTATAGTATATACTTTTAAAGTTATGGCCGTTATCCCCTCTACGTTAAAATCATAGGAAAAGTGCCTTAATAATGAATATTACATAGGTACACCGTACAAACACCTACATATGAAAATAAACACTATATTTTTATGAATACAATAACTAACTTTAAAGGATTGGTAAACAATAATTATTAAAATAAAGTAACTAGATCACATAATTCTAGAGAATGTTAACTTTTCTATATTTTCGATATCATGAAGTCAAGTATGGTAAATAATAATTTTAAATTCAAAGTACCAGGTTCACATACATCTAGAGAAGGTTAGGCCGCGCCTTCGATCATAGATCTAAGGAAAGATCGAAGGGCCGCGCTCTCAAAAAAAATTAAAGGGGACAACGATACGTGAAATCTTAGCTGTCCGTTCTCCCCATTGATAAGGTGGACAACAGAATAAATTTTACGACATTCTGTTGTCCCCATGATGCGGACAACGGGAATACAGATGGCAGGCCTAGGGTGCTTCACAGCTCGGACACGAGATAATAGCTACTCGGCTCAACCCGACGTCGTTTTCAAAATAAATTATTATTAGATAACAACAGATGGAGTCGCACCCTATTTTTGAGTAGAAATATCGTTTAACGTTTAGTAAATGCAATAAGTTAAAGAGATAGGTAAGTATTCACGCTGCGCTCAGGGTAGTATTTCCCGGAAATTGGACCACGATATTCGTAGAATGGTCAGTTAAGGAGGTGTAAAAACGGTAATTTATCCTCTTTATAAATGTCCCTGTTATGTTTCATATGAATTGGAAGCTTTCCATAAGGAAAACGTCACTTCTGTTACAGGGAGGAGAGAATGTGATATGCCTGGGCCTGGTATCGCAACATTGGTGTTGACACCACAACGCGTAGGTTCCCGCGGCTCGTCGTGGTTGCACAACGGTCGAGTTGGCCGCTGCAGTTGTTTACAGAGGTAATTAAGCCGTCGGCCGATGCCGCCCACTGCGAGGACGCAGACGATTCAATTAGCCGCGTCTAATCCCAGCGCCAGTTTGCACAATCTGTGTGCTATCACGCCAAGCCGGGACGGCTGATAAGCAATGCTCACATGCCGCGCGGATCTTACGAAACCGGCGACCTCGCGTCTTGTTTAGACAGCTATTTCTATTCTAAAGTGTGTAAACCAATGAAAATAAAAGTCTTTATAAAAGGATTGATGTCATGTAATCATCCATCTACATGTGCTGGTAACGTGCTAATTCTGTGAAAGTTTAGCAATCGTATACTGCCAGCACGCATTGAATTGAAACCTACAAACAAATTCGCACTGCATGAAACGAGGCGGAGGTCTGCGGCCGGGATTCCAGAGCCATATATGAGGATTTGGCGAGTACCTACGCTACGTGTGTTGGTTTTGCGCAACTCTCCGGAGCTCGTAGGCGTTATATTAGCTGCGCCTGCGAGTCGCGCGAATCGCCGCTGCTCTAGATGCGCAGAGAGACAATGCTGGTTGCGCCAGCGGGCTCAACTTGCGCAACCCGCGCAGCAACAGTGAAACTCGTGTATCTCAACGTTTACAAATCACGGAAAATCGTTGGGTATAGCTTCATACAACCTTTAACGACCAAAAGGACCATTTAAACGTCTAACGTACACCTAGAAACGTAATGTATTGTTTTGATATGATATGGCTGTGTTGCGTAAGTATGGAACTTAGAGAAAATAACATAGCAATTTATAAGATGAAGTATCTATCTATCTATCTATCGGCGATCGCGATATCAGACAGAATAGCCTCATATCCGAGACCCAGTAGTAACCACGCGCCCACTCATATCATACTTTATGGCGTTGGCGTACTCCAAATATCGTATTGTTACAATGATGGCAATGCATACAGTACAGATATCAGATATCAGTACAGATATCTAACTTATATTGAATTTGCCAGCTGCTGTGGACGTAAATTGGTGCCATGTTAAATGACCTCTTTTATCACAATGAAAAGTATGTATAACCGTGCGTTTCCACTGCATCGACTTGTTAAGCCAACATTTTCAATTATAAATATTTTGAAAGAGTTCTGTACTTATTGCCAGATTCTGTTTCGAAACGATGTTTATAACAGTGTTAATGTGTTTTAATTTATTTCTTAATATATGTATCAGTCGAAGGTCATGAACAATTAGAGGAGCTGTGCGTTTCCTTAACGCGAGCTGACACAATGGTCCACCGCTGCGCTCGCAACTTAACCGCCGTGGGAACTGACGTCAAATATGACCGACGACAA
Source organism: Catoptria pinella (assembly GCA_963556745.1). Lineage (NCBI taxonomy): Eukaryota > Metazoa > Arthropoda > Insecta > Lepidoptera > Crambidae > Catoptria > Catoptria pinella. Next base: position 2,362,380 of record OY750762.1, read on the forward strand.
ATATGCGACAATGCGCTTTTGTTGGAACTTCTCCATACTTTAGCTAACTGGGTAAACTACGTTATTAACTAAAGATTCTTTGATCTCGTCAAAGAAAAATAAAGAACACAATTTGACGCCGCCATTGTGTCTAGATGGTCGCCAGACAAGTTAAAAATAACATGTCTTTAGTCAACTGACACAGACAAAATACGTTGGCAGATGACTCAGAAAAAAGTTTGCGAGTAAGTAGTTAACACCTCGAGCGCTAACTGCTCTGCCTATCTCTTCATTGTTCCGTTTGGAAAATGAACGGTATTTCGTGCTAAACAGTATAAGAGATAAGTACTCTAAATGTGTTAAACTAATTTCATGTCATTATTCGAGGGTTTCTTAAAAAGATAATTACTTTTTACGTTTAGTAAAGTAATACACAGAGACGAACCGCGTTTACTTGACCTATGAGTAACATGACAATAGACGTGTGGAATTTGTCAGCACTCTACTATTCTTTGTTGCTCTGGAATTTTGTTATTGATACAGAGATACAAAGAAAACACTGCAACTGTGTAAACAGAAAAATATTGTGTTTACCGTCTAGGGTTTTCCGAGTGTACACATGTGTCACGGAGTCAGCCAGCACAGAGATAGACAGTTAGCTTTAAACAGCGGGGAGGTTAACTACGGTCGCTACGCTAGCGCTAGTGTTTATGTTTACCAGCGCGGGCCGGCCAACAAAAGAGGCGCGCCTGTACACCGACCTCGGCGACGGTGACTCATCGACGCTGACCGCCGCCGTTTAATCGCCAAAACCGTTGAAAAGAATTGGTTTTCGAATTCAAATTGCGAACGAGCGATGTCGAAACGGTCGCCCCATGTGATAAATAACGTCGTTTTTTGTCGTCGACGATACATTTTACAGTTACTGTCAGAGATCAATGAGCAATAAAATAATAACGATGTGCCTAATTACCGTGCCTAAGCATTCTAGAACGAATTATAATTAGGTGTTTGAAACCAGTTTTATGTAGAATAAAAAACAATACTGTTTAGAATCATCTAAACTAGTTACTTGTATTGCCTTAATATGTCATAAACTCATAAGACTCAAAATTGTAAGCAGTGCATTTCAAGCAGAGGGCTGCGGTTGACTTGAGTTTGAGTTGAACTCTTCCATTCCTCATTGGTCTAGATAGCCCGGCATGTTTTTTTTTACCTTTGAAACTTGAACTTCGGTTTCGGAAGCTTCGGTCCGGACTCCGGCTTCGGTCGAACTCGGGTGCCATGCCTACTCACTAACTAAACAAATGAACCAACCTCTCTGGTCGAATATGAGAGACAAGTTATAACAAGAAATGTTATTTTGAAGAAAAAATTCAATAGGTCTGAATAATTGATGTAAGGAATTGAGAGAAAGGTAGTAAGTAACTAGAAGGCAAGTGTTTGGTAAGAGATCATTGTGGGTCAAGCTCAGGCGCAGATATTCGGATGAATAAAACACAAAAACGTGTTCTTGACATCTTAACACAGCGTCTTTGGCTTAAGATCGATGTTAGTGGGGCGGGCCAATGCGTGAGGCTTATTAGCATTTTACGACACGTTGTTGCAAAAATACAGCACCTCATAAAGCCGATGACCGTCGAGGACTAGAGTTTTGCAACAGCAACCTCCAGCCCGTGGAACGTAACGCATTTACTACAAACTCAAGAATTTATTTAAATATTTGCCTGTATGGATCACACGCGGGTCGTCAGATACTCAACGCAAGTGGTCAAATACGCATTTCGCCAGAATACGCAAGTCGACAGAATAGCAACTCGTCAGATTCGCAGCTTGTCTGCATACCAAATCAGCAGAGTGACAAATCTACACGCACGCAAACACACAAATCTCGTGACAATCAAAGGTGACGGGGCGGAGGCACATGAGGAACCACAAGGCACGTTTGCATGGACCAAAACAAAACCACGGTAATTGTTCGAAAGCCAACATGGAACAGAGCAAAGTGCACAGACGCACGTCCTCCTGATGCCCACACAATCGACACTTGACATTGACACGCCTAATTACGCGACGTGCACGAATCAGCGGTGAATACTCGCCCGGTCACCGTCACTACTCATTCAGCTGTCACTCTAGCTAGAGCGGCAACCGACCCTGCAAATGTCGCCAACAACTATTTGAACTAGCTGAATGTCTGTCACAAATGAGTAAAGGATAATTCAGTCTTAAAACTGTACTTCTTGTCTTGGCTGATTATAACAGTGATAAGTAAATCGCAATGATAGCACTATTTTGTCATCTGATAAACATTATAATGTCTCATTCGAAACTTTCAATTCATTTAATAACACAGCGTGTTATTAATTAGTGGCAAATTGAATCGCAACGACCTTGTTATTGTATTCTAATATCTGGTGAAATATTCCATTGTGCGCAGCAATGGCGGTTGCAAACGCCTGCCGCCGCTACTGCGCGAATTTATAACAAAGCCAATATAAAAAGTTCTTTTTAAACACATAGTTCTTAGAAGTATGATGTGGAAAGAATAACAAATAATTCAAAAATATCTTAATAATATTTATCTTGATGAAAACAAGTATAATGCAGTGATAATATTATTTCAATACATTGTACGTTAGTACGTTACCTTCATGGGTACAAAAGATTATGACAAGCTTTATATGAAGATTTTACCTCGGTTTATCACAAAAAAAATGTGCAGCTGTCCTCGTCATTTCATGGCAACAATTGTCCGCATATTCGTGATTGTGATTAGTTTCTTTCAAAATATCTGCTTCGTTAGTGTTCAAAGGTAAATTTATTCAAGTGGGTCGCCAGTCGCCAGTCGCCATAACGGTTATCCAGTGGCGGATACATAGGGGGCCTTGACGCGCGGTTTTTTGTTTTTACAACTAGCGGCCCGCCTCTATCTGCGTGGACAGTATTTCTCTATCCCTTGGAACAGTAATTTTTTGGGGATAAAACTTATGTCCTTCAAAATTTCATGATGATCGGTTCGCTAGTTAAGAAGTGACAGCGTAACAAACAAACAAACTTACTTTTATAATATTAGTAATGATACATCAAAAAACTATTTGTATACTACAAATATAACATTTATTTATGCGCCCCCAACTCAATCCGCATTTCATGGGAAAAAATAAAAAATAGATAAAATATTTGACCCTATGCCTTTCATTTGGCCAAATCAGAAATATAGTGGTTTTTCTTTAATATGTTTCTTCATTTGTGTTATTATAAGTTTATTCGTGTGTTTAAGCTAATTACATTTGTTATATTTTTGTCAATGTCAAGCAAGTATTGTCTAATAGTGGGGAATAATACTGTGCTTTGGCTAGTGACTAATTTTTATGCCAAAATGAATACTTTTGCATATGTTTTTGATTTATTATTTTTATTTACTTTCCCATGTAACATATAAAATAAAAGAAGATACTCATACATAGGACAATCTACAATATTTTGATAATTTTGACAATTTTTGATAACCCCATGCGACCGACGGCGGGTTAATTGATTTCTTAATAAACTCTTCTGTATAAGAAATAAATTAAAATATTGTAAAACCAGTTGAGAAAATTAATGTTATACTAACAAACTATTGTAAAGTGGCGAATGAAACAATTGTGCAAGCAATAATGATAGGTCTATTATCCGCGGTAGCATGTAGTACTAAGTGTTGGGTGTATGCGCCGGCGCCGGCCGGAGGATGCGGCTCATTACGGGCAATTAGAAGCTGATCCCAACTAACCAATTCTGTAGTTAGAGGCGGCGCACGGCGCGGCGGGCACGCTAGCGCCAAAGAATACTAACTTAACGCCGACGCTTGCTCACTGAACGGCGCCGGCGCCGCCTAAACGTTTGCCTACCAATACATTATTACTGTGCAATTTCTTGTAAGTAAGCACACTAGATTATTCCTCCGTCCTTGACTAGAAGCGTGGGAGAACACGGTGTGATATTGTATCAGCAGAAATTGATTAATCAGATTGAAAAATCGTTGGTAAAAGAAATCGTCTTATTATTTTTTTCTGGATTTTGACCTTCCGTAATTAATTTGCATAAATATGAGATACATCTATCGACTAAAGGTATGTATGACTGTTTGATCGTTCTACAGCTGGAAACTAAATATAGTTTCAATCAGGCGAGATAAGCGATTCTATTAAGAAACAGCTACTTCTGATTACAAATGAGTGTTCTCGTTGGTTGTACTCAAATAGTTACCTGCAATATGATGTTTATCTGCAAACTAAAATTAATTCCTATTTATCAACGGCTCAGGCACTTAGCGGAATTAGGGCGGGCGTGCGCGTGCGCAGGGGTTTGTACACTCCACCGCCTTTCACCTTAATGCCGAGTAACTGGGGTCACGCATCCGTCTGCTCGTGTTTATCACCCATTCGTTTTAAATGATCTGCAATTCAAACTGATCGTAAAAGCCGTACAATACTGAAACGTACAACACTCTATAAATGTTAATGGTTAATACGATTAAGAGGAAACATCACGGTCGAGAGAATTGAAAAATTCCTATAGAAAGTTGACAAAATCAACGTTTCGTAGTCCCCTGTTTCCTCCTCCAAAACTAGACCAATTTCAATACTTTTTACATAAAAAAAAATAAAGAAAGGAATTGGCTGTGTTCCTATGTTTTGCTTTTTTTATAATTTCGTCAAATTTGATTGCTGGATGTCTAAATAATGGATTTTTTTAGGTTTTTGGAGATTAATATCACTTTTAATAATTATTTTATGAAAAAAATGAATACATGGGAACACATCCAATTCATTTCTTTAAATTTTAATGGAAAACATATTTAAATCGATCTAGTTTTGGAGGAGGAAACAGGGGACTAACAAACCTTAATTTTGTCAACTTTCTATAGGAATTTTTCAATTCTCTCGACCGTGGTGTTTCCTCTTAACAGCTCGAACCTATTACTCTTTGTAGCGAACAATCGATTTTAAAATACTTTTCAGATTTTAAACATGAAACGAGTGCAAAGTACTTTTTGTATGCGGAATTTCGCGTGGTTTGGTTAATATATTGAGTCGAGGAGCATGGTCGGATCAAAGAAGGATGCGCACAGTGATCACGTGCCATTGCCGTAATAGAATAATTAATGGGCGGCGGACCGCGGCGTCGAGTCGAGGGTCACTGACAGCGATGCTCCCCAACAGGCATGCGCGAGGGCAAGTGCGGTTATTACAACTCGCGTTGATGCCACATTTAATCACTTTCTGTTGATAAGATATGTCCTACTTCTACACAAGAACACAGCACCAAAGCATGTAGTATAAGCTTAAAGCGCGAAAATTGGCATATCATTTAGTGTCCAAAGTCTTGACCCACTTGCTTGCATCAAGAACAATACAATAAGGAACTGTTGGAACCGCCCAAAACCGTAAACATCTCTCAGAGTTTCTAAAGAGAGGCTGTACTGTACGTTCTACTTACGAAACTCACTGAAGGCTCAGTAGTTACTTATTAGCCATTCAAATTGTTGAAAACAATACTCTCAGTTAGGGGGTCGCGTCGCTGCAAACACACAAATTCATGCAAATGTCTGACACTTGGAAATAATCACCGGTTAGTTTGACCTATTGTTTACGGAAAAAATATACAACGTTGCAATGAGATAGCCTCTGAATTAAAAAACCAGCCAAGTGCGAGTCGGACTCGCGCACGAAGGGTTCCGTAAAAATCACGTTTGTTGTATGGGAGCCGCCCCTACAATATTTGTTTATTTTAATTTAATTTTTTATTTTAAAGTGAATATATAACTAAAAATTCTGTGAATATTTCAAGCGTCTACCTGTTGCCGTTCTCAATATCGAGCAAAAATATCACGTTTGTTGTGTGGGAGCCCCTTTAAATATTTATTTTATTTGTTTTTTAGTATTTGTTGTTATAGCGGCAACAGAAATACATCATCTGTGAAAATTTCAACTGTCTAACTACCACGGTTCATGAGATACAGCCTGGTGACAGACAGACAGACAGACGGACAGTGGAGTCTTAATAATGGGTTCCCGTTTTACCATTTGGGTACGGAACCCTAAAAAGGTGGTCAGTGTAACGAAGCACTTGTTTCGAGCTCTTATTATGTATATGTTAAAGTTTTTCTCCAAAAAGTTACTCATATAAAAAGTTTGTAAGCCTTCTTAAAATCCACTACGACATTTTCTGGTCCTTCCTTAATTCTGTTTGACTGTTGAAAATTGTGGGCTTGTTGTGGGTCACAAGATGAGAGATACCGACGATGTGACGTGTCGGCAAATAAGCATGGAACCCTAAAAATATGCCCTTGTTATCACCCCAATCTCCGTAACTTGTAACGCGAGTCTTTACATAGTTGCACTAGCCAATAAAATAATGTTAGTTTTTGTCAACAGCCATGTCTATCCATCAGGGTTTTAATTGAAAGGCATTCGATGAACAAAAAACAAACATAATTGAAACAAGTTAACTATTGGTTTTTAATCAGTAGCCCATTACTTACGTAAATGGCAAACGTCAGTCAAGTGTTTCTGGTCTTTAGAAGGAGTCTTCGATAAATGGTCATGCAATTTTCAAACCGTGGCAGTGGTGCCCTGTCAGGGTGGTCGACGTGCAACTCTAATGTAATGCAAGCGTGCTCGAGGCGCTCCCGACTTGAAATATCACGGAATCTTGCAATAACCCAGATGAATATATGTATTACTGTATTACTATCACGGAACATAAAATACAGGACGAATTGGATCGGCTATTATTGCAACTAAGTGTAAATGCGAAAGGTGAGTAGTAACGTGCTGTGTTGATGAAATAATGTAAAACTGTATTGAGCTTGTAAGACCTCTATTAGTTAGAGGTCTCTTCAATCTTAGTTACCTACTAAGAACACGGTTAGATCATAATCACGACCTCTAATGTGACTAACCGTTGCTTTTAACAAAAACTAACATGATCAGAGGTGCGCAGGTACACCTACGTTGTTCACGTGTTTTGTTACCAACGAGTAAACGAATAAGGAGTTTAAAAAAAACGTAAACAATTATTTCGAAGATACTATAAAACTTTACAGGAAAGGGAAGTTGATCGTATGTATCTGAGGGTGCGATAACGACCTACGGCTGCGGAAGCCTCGCTTACGGGAGCCAACTCTCGCTTCTATTGTGGGAGCCAGGCGCCGGAACGGCGACTGTCCTCTTAACTACAATGGGGCCGAATCAACGAACACAATGGAAAATAAAACGGCGAATCACGCAGGAGTACAAGGAAGCGTTCCGCTGTGCATTTCTATCTGTGTGGTAAAAGGAGAGAGTGCTCGGAAGACTATCGCGTTACGAGTGTCCGTTTCGAGCGTGAGTGACAACTGCGGATGTGTAACCTGAACATTGTTGGAAAAAAAATGCATCTGACAGAGCAGCGCTGGGGGCTAGTCGCGATAGGCACAAACCATGGCTTTGTCGACGGCTAATAACTTTGAGGAAACGCCGTAATCGCAGCGGCGGCCTAGTTGCACTGCTGCCCCGCGGGGAGACCGCTACTCTGACTAGGGTTGCCAGGTCCAAAAACACAAAAACCGGACTCGGCGCTTAATTTGGTCGGACATATTACCATAAAAGCCGGACATAAGTTCCAGAAGCCGGACAATATTTATTACCGCCTTGCAAACAGCGGTCAGTCAGCGGGGTAGTCGTATCGTGGCATTACTTGCGACTCGCGCGGCAGTCACATAAAAAGCCTAACAAAAGCCGGACAGGCCGGACGCAGTCAAATTTGGCCGGACAAGAGGTCAAGAAGCCAAACATGTTCAGCTAAATCCGGACACATGGCAAACCTAAATCCGACACAATTTAGCGAATGCGCTCCTACCTTACTGGCCATTCTTCAGAGTATGCGATACTCGCGCCAGATAACAATAGGCCCATAATACTGCTATAAGTACAAGCAAATCAACTAAGTTATCGTAAAATAGGGTTTAAGGAAAAGACCACAACTTTTGAAGAGTTAGGCTATCAAATATAAGTATAACTAGAATAAGCAAATATGAACTATAAGCAGAGAAGTCAACAAAGTTCAGAGCGAAATGTGTTTATGTTTATATCCACCCGAGTGTGGGCACGTGAACGCGGTACAATCACATGGGCACGTGAGCCTATTAATATCTCGAATTGTACTTTATCTATTATTTAATATAGTATACCAAACTGAAAATAAAGCATTTTTTTTAATAATTCTGTAAAAATAACAAAATACACTATCCGTTTGAGTAAAGCAGTCATATTAAAAGTTGAGATAATAAACGTGACAATATTTTAGCTCCTTGATTAAAATTATGTAACAGGAAATGTAAAGAAACATAATTATCATAATTTAATTTCGTGGTTAGTGCGCGTGCGACATCGAAATCGTGAACACTCCCTGCGAAGAAAATGGAGTGATTCATTCGTCAAATCGTGCCCGTGAGGTGCGCGGGCGCATACTGATGTGGGCACGAACACTAGCGCCCTCCCTGAATACTTAACGAGCGACCACGTTTTACTGACACTCATAATCACTTACATATACTCCAGCTAACGTGTGCTTCGACCATTCTAGAATTATCAGCGTCTTACCTGCAAAGATAAACAATAAGTGTGAGTTATGTACAGGCTCTGTTAATGAAACCTTGCTAATTTAAATAGCGTTCGAAAGTCGTTGAATAAATACGATGTCGTTACTAGTTGTTACTTAACAGTTAACTTAATCAAATAACAAACCAATATAATAGGAAAGCGAACAACATTGACATAAAACGAAGAACAAGAGATCAAGATCAATTAAGGCGAAGGCAGTATTTACGCAACTCTTATGCTACTGGCAGCAGTGAGCAGAAGGCATAGCTATTTCATTAGCAACTATGACATTTACATGTGTTTTTATAATTGAATTACGATCGAAGCGAATTGGTAGCGTTAAGCGAGTCGAACAAAACCATTGCGTAACAATTGGACGCGAAACCGTGGAATCAGTTCAAGGTAGAGTTTATCTCGCATCGGATCTAATTTGTAATATTCGATCTCTTGCGCAAATATCTATCTATCATAGACTATTTCTAAACCAGTGTACCTACCGTTCTTAGATATCCTTTCAAAGGAGTAAATATACCTATTTGGATATGCAATATTCATGTAACTAAATGTAAATCAAGTGTACTTTTGTAGGGCATAAATATAACAGCACACCATACCAATCCCATTCGTTAAAATAATAAAGTGCGCTCTAAGTCAGAGATTGCATAGCAAGGGATGTGAATTGGATATGCCTAGCCAGTAGTGGCGAGGGATGAAATAATGGCGAAGGTAAGAAGTTCTACAAAAATGTTATGATCTGCATAGTGGATCGGTGGGGTGTGATTTCTAAAAGTAAGCCAAGCCGATGGAAATGAAATTCTTGTAACTCAACGTCACATCACACGTGAATAAGCGTAAATTCCAAAGGATACAGCACAGCGTTAAAGCGACTTGAGTGGGATTTCTCTAGTAACAATGGCTGTCTGCTAGGGTCATAGTCAGCCAACGCAAGTCAAGATGAAGGGTCTTAGGGTCAGCATCAATATACAAAGGGAGTTTGCATAAGATTCGCATGCGAACTGTCAACGGGAAAATTTATTCATTCTTAGTTTGTAAGGCGATACTTGTTAAGTGTTCAGTTTAAAATGTTGATGCATCTTGGAAATAATTTCGGATTCTGATATTTTTCAGATCAGATATTCTGATTTTTAGTTTCTGTTTTCTGATTTTTCATAAACTATGTTGTGATTGTGATGTGACGTTTTAGTATAAAATGTTACCCATAAACATCATGATGCCTCGGGCGTTTTGCATAAAAGCTATCTATGTGTCATGTGTGGAAACTTATGAATTGCGTCACGAATCGTGACAAAGATGTGCTGAATTCGTGAGACAATAATAATAATTAACCTGAGGATATTATCCAAAATCAAAACGGTTCGATATGAAGATGCGATGTCGCATGAAGTAATAAATTACATAACAAAAAGCCCTTGCATAATACAGGAAAATAACAAATCACGACGTGACTGGCTTGTCGCCATTATCAAACAAGATATAACTAACGTTGAAAATAAACACGCAATTAACTTTTCAGATGGGGTTTAGCAGCACGACTCGCGGGAAAGCTCAGCTCTGTGGCCAAAGCTCACGTTTGTTCGTACCGAGCGAGATAGTCCTGACAACAACGCCACGTTGCACCGCAATAATTAATTAAAAAATGTTCCCTCATTAATCAGGTGCCGGCCTGGCCGGGCCGCAATACGATCGCGATCGGCAGCGCCGATTTATTACGCTCTAGATAAGAGCTAGACCACGATGCTACGCATAGACTTCATTACCTAAATCTTATTATAAACCTTGTATTAAAACAAACCTCTCCGTTTTTGAGGGGGAAGGTTTTACGGAAGTTATATTAATTCTATATTATGCATGTGCGGCTTGTTATTCGAAGAGGTGTCGCCGAGGCCGTTGACGACTTCAAGGAACGTCGCCGAAGGCCCTTCATCTATCTAATTACGAGAAAACAATTGCATATTCTATGGTTATTCATGTGATGGTTGATTTTGTTTTAAAGTGCTTTCTAACAATAATTCTTTAAATATCTATTTTCAAAATGTTAGGGGATTAAACACGAAAACATTAGATTTTTTTCATAATATTGTAACTAGTGATTACGACGTTATTGTTTTATGTGAAACGTGGGTTACTCACAGTGTAAAAGATGCAGAATTGTTTGATAGTAGGTATTCAGTATACAGACGGGATCGTGAATCGAACACTTTTGACAGTGGCAAGTCGGGAGGTGGCGTACTAATTGCAGTGTCCAAGCGCTTAACATCATATAGGCTACAAAATTATGAAAGTAAATGCGAGGATGTTTGGGTGGGTATTGACATTATTTTGAATAACAAAATTACGCGGCTTTTAATATGCGGGGTATACCTGCCATCGCCCTTGAAAATACATATTTTGGATCATTTTCTGACTAATGCGAACAAAATCCTGGATAACAATGCCAGCTCTCTTATCCTGGGTGACTTTAATATGAGTAGCATACATTGGTCCGGCACTCCTAACTTGCCACTGACCGCCACATGTGGTGATATTAATAACAGATCCAATAGCCTACTACTTGATTTTTTGTCTTACAATAATTTAGCGCAGTATAACCATGTATTAAATAATAGGAACAAAATACTTGATTTGATTTTGTCTAATTTGCCTATTGAAAATATTCAGTGTTGCATTTCACCTTTAATTAAAGTCGATCAGTATCATCCTCCTTTGGAATTTAAATTAAAATGTTCTATTAGTTCTTCTAGCTTGGAGTCTAATACTAACCTTATTTACAAGTTTTATAAGGGTGATTATAATAAAATAGTTAACCACCTCGGTTCTGTTGAATGGGAGGATGAGTTTCGAGACTGCTCGTCAGTGGACACTATAGTGGAAAAGTTTTATATGATTATTCATAACACTATTAAGATGCATATACCAAGATCTTCTCCTAGCTCGTCTAACCGCTATCCAGTTTGGTTTAACAAAGCTATCATACATGTTTTAGATGAAAAGTTAAAATATAGAATTCGTTATTCCAAATTCAAAAATCCTATGGATCGAATTTCATTTCTAACGCTTAAAGAGAGATCTACTAAAATGATAAATGATAGCTATAAAAAATATTTATCTGCTATAGAATCAACCCTAAAAAGCAACCCTAAAATTTTTTGGTCCTTCATTAAGCAAAAAAAGAAAAATTCTAACAGTTATCCATCTAGCATGCATTATAAAAGTTCTTCTTCTACCAATGGTCCTGGTGTTTGCAGTCTCTTTGCTCAACATTTCTCCTCTATATACTCCTCTAGTAATGTGACTATTACAAGCTCTGACAGAAATGTGGAAACTACTGATTATACATCAAATTACCTTAGTAAGATTGTGTTTACTGTTGATGAAATCAAATGGGCACTTAAACATCTTGACACAAGAAAGGGTGCTGGGTCTGACAATATACCATCACTATTCGTTGTGAAATGTGCTGACGTTTTGGCTTTGCCTCTTTCCATGATATTCAATAAGTCTTTATCATCTGGAATTTTCCCTTCAATTTGGAAGGAGGCACGTATTGTTCCAGTTCACAAATCCGGCGACAAGTCAAATATTGAAAATTTCCGTCCCATTTCTATTCTCCCTATTTTCGGTAAAGTGTTCGAGTCCTTGGTTTATCCTCTAATTTACTGGCACGTGAAACATTTAATTATTCCTCATCAGCATGGCTTCATGAGGGCTCGTTCCACTACAACCAATTTAGTCAGCTTTGTTTTAAACGTAGTTGATGCTGTAGACTCTCGGGCTTCTGCTGACGTCATATACACGGATTTCAGTAAAGCTTTCGATCTAGTAGATATAAATATACTAACGAAAAAATTATCAACCTTTGGAATATCGGGCGACTTGTTACTGTGGTGTAAATCCTATCTTTCCAATCGAAGATCAAAGGTAGTTATAAATGGGTACGAATCTAACGTGTATATGACGTCATCAGGAGTCCCACAGGGCTCACATTTAGGACCCCTATTTTTCAACCTATTCATCAATGACATCCCTTCTTGCTTCCGACATTCCCAATGCTACTTATATGCAGACGATCTCAAGATTGTAAAGATTATCAAGAGTAAAACGGACGTGCAGTTGCTACAGTATGATCTTGATCGATTTGCTAATTGGTGTAATAATAATTTGTTAAAATTGAACCCTGATAAATGTTACTTTATTAATTTTTCAAGGAAAAAACTGCCACATTTTTCATCTTATTCATTATGTAACCAGGTTCTAAAGGAGGTTAATACAGTTCGTGACCTGGGTGTTATTTTTGATAAAAACTTAATGTTTAATACTCATATAGACAGCATTGTCTCCAGAAGTTTTAAGCTTCTTGGATTTGTATTGCGCAATTGTAAGGAGTTTAGATCTGCCCATAGTAAAATTTGTGTGTATAATTGCCTCGTTAGATCCATACTTGAATATTGCAGCCCGGTCTGGTTGCCCTTCTATCAAATTTATAAGAAAAGGATTGAATCTGTCAATAAGAGATTTCTATGGCATTTAACTTTCCAATGTCACATGGCTAAAGAACTTGTATCGTACAAGCAACGATTAGACTATTTCAAAATTCATAGCCTAGAAGATCGTAGAAAAATTGCTGATCTTAAGTTTCTGTACAAGCTTGTAAATGGTCAGCTTGATTGTCCCCTTCTTTTATCGAACATTAGATTCTATACCCCTTACAAACTGCCACGCCCTTCTAAATATAAACTCTTTACACCTAAACCTTTCAATAGTAATTTGGGCCATTTCTCAACATTAAATCGCATGCAATCTTGTTATAATAAGCTACCCAAAAATAAAAATGTCGACATATTTGGTGGATATGGAATTTTTATTAAATCTATAGCTCCTACGAAGGTAGGAATATAAAATCATTGTTAATTAAATAAGTATATAAGTAGTTTATAAATTTATCATTCATCATGGTTAACGCCTTGTGAATCATAAATTCTCTTTTTTATAATTCTTTGCATATAACGCATGCCGTGGCAGCCTTTAATTAAGTCTTCACTTAAGATTGTAACCCATAATTATGTAAATGTTAACTTGTGTAAGGTGAATGTACTTGTTGGTTGTCCTTAAATAAATAAATAAATAAATAAAACAAGATTCCAACTAGTTTATTTACGAGATTAGTAACTTTATTGCTCTTAACACCAAGTTTCTGTATACTATTATTTATTCTGTGATACAACGTTTAAGAACCGCTCCTTCTCCGAACTATGATCGTCCTGTGTTCAGTTTGGAGGCAGGTTATCGTGTAATAATGTTGTTGGGCCGCTCCCGCAGGCGGCGCCGGCGGCGGGTGGTCGCGATAACGCGCCAGCGCAGCGCCGGCGCATCTCAGCAGGCGCATTGTCTAGCTGTTTACCCCGATAAGATAATTAACCCACCTCCACAAATAATGTTGAAACTATCACTTAACCTTAATTAGGGCAAGTGGATGTTGAATGACTTTATATTAGTAGATGATAGTAGGTGCGTCTTATCATCACCAAGTCAAGTCATATCTCCCCAAACAAAATATACTTAACCTTATTAAACTTTAGTATATTAATGTAGATGTGCATAATAAAAGTGAAAATCAATGAACTGTCGTCATATCCGGTGACGGATGTGGCACTATCAGGTCAAGTGGGACACTTCACTTTCTAGGAAGATGGCGAAATGACGGACGAAAGGAGCGTGAAGAATAATAACGACAAAATTATTATTACTATGCATAAAGGCACCTTGAACATTTTTATAGTAATGACATTTAATTGTAAGGGGTCATTGTAAACGGATATAAAGTGAACCCACCAATCTATGTAGCTGTAGAGCAGAGCAATTTGCTTGCAGAAAGAGTATTGTGTCAAGGTAAACACTTTCAAATACTAAACGTTCATCTGTAAGTGTTATACATATTGACATGTTCATAAAAAAGTAAAGCTAAAGATCAAGGTATCCTAATAGTGAACGCAAGAGTGTGGTTTATTTGGTGTGATGTGAGAGATTGATGATAATAAATCTTAGATAATAATAAATAATAATAAATGCTTGAACATTTTCACACAGCGCCATCTAGCCCTAAATTAAGCAAAGCTTGTAATATGGGTGCTACAGAACTGATTTACTACTGATATACTTTTTAAATATACACTTATTATATTATCATAGTTACACCCAGACCCGTTCAAATTAAAATTTATAATTTCAATTTCTGCCCGGCCGGGAATCGAACCCGGGACCTCTTGCGTAGTAGATCGGCATGTTGACCACTGCACCACTCAGGTCGTCGATAGTTACAAGATAGTTAGTTATCTCCATCGTTCAGTAATTGAAGATCGGATTGGTGTAAATGACCTCAGTGAAACGTCACGCCGTGTGATCGTGTCGTGCTGTCTAATAAAATTCATCTCACATCACTGCTGCTGTTTCGCTACCACAATCAAGAGTGTTCCGTTACAAACAATGACCCCTTTACAATTACAGTCCTTTTCAAACGACGCAACCTCATATTAAGATTCGATTTAAAAATAAATCAAAGTCCTTTCTACCAGAACATAATCGCGTCGATAAGTGCATTGCTAAAGTGAAACCGATTAAAGTATATTTTGTCAAGCGGTTGCCCAATGTGACAGGTTGAAGATGTTCTACTTGGCAAATTGTCAGTCGATCAAAGTCAGTTCGGATGAGGTGGTTGATTGTGGAGATTTTTAATCGCCCACTGGCAGCAAAATAAGGTCACTGCCAATTCGAGATTCGATCATCATTGTAATCGCATTAAGAGTTTCGAGCGACGACCGCGACGAGGCAGGCGCCAGCAATGACACTGCGCATCCTCGGCCGGGGTCAAACGTCAGCCCACGACATTGTCATAAGTTGCCAAAAGACTGACCCTCATGACATAAGTGCTTTAACAAAACTTGAACACAACAGTTTGCAGTGCGCAAAAACTTATAACACCCTTCTTTTTTCGTCGGTGTTTATTTATAAATATATGATATAACACATAACTTACCAATTACATCATCTAAAATCCCATCTAAAATCTGTAGATCAAGTGTATGTAACACAAAACACAAGCCAAACTAAGAACCTGAAATATATTTGTTACATAGACTGAAGTTCGTGAAGATTATACAGTTGGTTATCCTGTGCCAAGGAAATGGTGTTTGCGTCAGATATTTTCGTATCGTTGGAGATAGCGACTCCTTATAAGATGGGATGATTAAGCTTGATCGCACCATCACGTACCATCATGTTTGTACGGCCGTACCTGCAAGCCGCGATGGGAACGCCAAACAACTTTAGAATTACAGCTTACCATAAATAATATCGTCCTTTACACCGTTACGAGGTTCATTCTCTTTAGTAAGAAACTCTGGAGTGTATGTAAAATTCTTGAGCTTTATTGTAGTTACAAAATCGGATAAAACTGATAAGACCTTCATCAGTGGAAATTGAATAAAATTAATAATTCCCATCGAGAATATAACATTGAATTCATTGGCAGAGAGAAATGAAAAGGAGTATTGACGTAGCCTGTCGTCAATCGTGGTTAAATTTGCGACTCCTCTTAGCGCAATTATGTCGCCTCGAGCCAGTTGCATATTTTAAATTAAACGACATTAAAATATCCCGGAACTGAGTGTTCAAGGGTGGACTGCAACAGTATTTCACAAGGAATTCAAAAAGATTCGGCTAACACCTTACCCTCCTAGAAATAAGAATCATAATCAGACTCGTTTTAAAAGCAATTTCAACGAACATAATGCGTGCATTGAACTTAAAAGGTTGTGACAGGGGTATTACGGTAATTACCTTAATTTGTAAACACAAAAACGACTGTTGGCTTGTCGTGCGTTAACCAGGCGAAAAATTAAATAACACGAGACGTTGGACCCAATAATCTACTTAAGATAATAAATTTACTTTTGGTAGTAATCCTAATAAGTACGAGTTTAGACAATACTTTTTGAAATAGTTACAAAGATTTACTTTAACCAAACGAAGAGAACGAAGACTCTGACTAAAAATACGAATTACGTGTTGAGAGTGAACGGTTGGAATTAGGAGCATGCTAACACTAACGACGACATTAGCACGCTATCTTTGCGGAAAAATCGCTGTTTGGATTCAGTTCATGTGAGGTGAGGGCGCGATCCTAACGGCTGAGTTTGCATATCATTTGCATGAATCTCCCGATGACGAACTCCGCTGGAATGTGCCTGGATACTGCAGGACCGGTCGTTGACTGATCGCCCAAACCGAGTTCCGCCCGCGGTCTCGCGTATATGGTCACATCTATTGTAGCGCAAAAAACAACACACAACGCAAACATTCGTGAATCACCGCCCGAAGCCTTTTGCGGAAGGTCGCAGGTTAACAGTGCCTCGACCAAGGATGCCGGTGATGCGTAAATCAAAGCATTTAACGAGGAAACCGTCCCGTCGACAGCACGTGTATTTTCGAGCTAGCTTTAATTAACCATCGCCTTAAACGGTCGACCTTCAACGGTGACAGTCAAAAGATTAATCGCAAACGCGCATTATTATGAATCCATCGTTTTATATCTTATCATCATACAATCAGAAACGTGATTTTCGTTGGATACGAAAATCGTGGCGCAATTTCATCCTTGTTGAAATGTCACTCCGCCTACAAACTGGTAGTGTAGTGATGTAAATAAACACGATTTTTGCGTTGGCGATATGGAGTGGAAAATTGTTAGATATGCATGACCAGTGGTAGTGAGATTTAGTGAGGATTGCCTGAATAGGGTCTAACTGCATTTCTGGTTGACGCCGGCAGTAATTGGACCCACTTCGTGGACTTTTTCGAAAGGGTTGTGCGTGCGTGACTATCCTTCATGATATCCATGAATCGCCAGTGATTTACTGGGGCGAGAGCATTAACATACAGGGAGCAGGTGTACAGTGCGCAATAATTGATTGCATTCTATGGCGCGTTTAGATAAAGATCGCTAACGTTTAATATTAGTAGCTATAGACGCAAATATAGTTCTACTGTGTCAATAAATAGATACTAATACTGATGAGAACAATATTCCCGTTTTCAAAGTTTGGGTAAGATTTGACTCGATATTTAATGTGGCGAACAAGATTGTCATTGAAGTGGAAGCGCCGCTTGCGCCGAGTCCGGTGAAGCAGTGTTTGTCGGGACTCGGGAGTAAGAAGCGGCGGAAGCGGGCCTTCCGGCATCCCGCGGCTCGTCTTGAATATTCGATGGAGCTAATTAATGCCGGCCAACCAAAGAGCCTCATTAATTTGTGACGTATTGACAATGACGCAGATCTCGCAAAATTACTTTATCCCCCTAATTAGGGCTTCTTTAATGAATATCATAATCAAATTAATGATGTTCAGTCGTAAGTTCTTCGACCGACCGAGTGAATGTGACTCTACTCCACTGCTACCGTATCTAGGTACATTTCTTCAATATCCAAATTAGCGAAGCTCTGATTTAATATATATAATCTGATTTTATATACAAAGGTAAATGTATGGAACAGTGTAAGCGAATATACAAAATCAGACGAATAATGAAAAACCGCGAAGAAATAAAGCATGACAAGAAATTGTACTATTGCAATACAATCAGATGAGAATCCATCTATACTCACGTTATATAAAACCTCAAATGAGATTGGCAAAGCAAAAAAAAGATAGTGTAATACAGTGTGAGTACAATAAGTAGAGTAGAGCTTTTGTGGGGACGAAGTTACTGCTGTAAATTATGCAAAGCTATATTTCAAAAGAAATATAAGTTTTCTCGTTGCTGGTTGAATCACACACACATCAGGTTGGAAACAAACTACGTTTCCAAACAAGGTCACATAGCGATCGGTTTATTGTGAACTTGTGAAGTGATATTGATTACCTACTTGATATGCACCACACCGTACGCACAGGTAAACAGCCACTTGCACACAATGAAGCTATTTTTAAGAGGATATACTACGATTTTAGCTAACCAGACATTGGCCTTGTATGTACCTCGCCCCAAAAAATTAAAAAGCTAGTTTCACAGATTCTTCTTCACTGCTAAGAGAAGGAGAGGACATTTCAAAAGCGTAGTGACACTAGTGATAGTGATACTGATTATGAAAACTTTTTGTTTTGTCTTTCTAAAGACAAAGATAGTAGGACCTTCTGCATTATTGCTTCATTTGTACTTGCGTAAGCCTTGTTCTCATGACCGTCGGCGTGCGGTGCGCGTGCGCCCTTCGAGCGCGCACGTTACGCGCCACCGCGCCTCCACGGCTCCTGAGCAACCTAATCGCTCCAGAAACATTGCCCTCCACAATATCCGTTGAGAAACATTAGTATGCCCTGTTTTTATTACTTTTATTTATGAAAATCGTCTTAAGTCCTGAAAGTCTTACACGATATTATCACCAATTTGAATATTGGTTAATTATATCGAATTCATAAGTATACAAAAAATTCGACATTCTGTTTACATTTGTGTTTTTAGCAATTGAGTGGATAGTTTTCGACTGTAGTATCTATTGCTTAAGCACTTCCCTAGCGGAACAAAAATCAATTTAGATTAACACAAAAAACAGAAGCTAAACCATCAGCTGATTTCTTCTACCCTCCATTAAACGATTAGGTAACCATGATTATAAAATCACCACCGGCGGCAGGGAAAGCGTTTGGCGAATGAAAACGGAAAGTGCCGCAGGTGCGGATCCCGACCCCGGGGAATGGAATGCGACTATTATTAGAGGAGCCGGCGGACGACCGGCGCACGCGGCGACCCGTAACACAGGGTGCGCCCTAACCAGAACTCTTCAAACCGTGTTACTAAATATTAAAAACTTCAACTTTACTCCACTGGTGGAGATTGGCCGCCGTTAGTTTACCGAAAGGAAAAAAACATTTGCAGACCAGAAGTTATTGATTTTTCTGGAGAACCGCGGGGTTTGTACTATTGTGCATTCATCCTTACTTTAATCCTTATGAATGATTTTTCTAACGGAAAATAGAAACACGAATGTGATTGGTTTTAAGAAAAGTACCAACATCCTATGGTAGGTAGTTAATTGGTAGGTAGGTTGTTAGTGTGTAAGTGTAAAATAGTATTAGTAAGAGTTATCGGTGGATGCTGAGGGCATCTGCGGGCCGACGGCGCCGCTCCGCCATTGTTAGTGAGCCTGCGCCTGAGTGCCGCCATGCTAATGCTGTATCGACCTAAGAGGGATGTCATCTTACAATAATTGACAGTCACTAGTTTAAATGATGAAAAGTGTTAAAAATTGTATCTAAGGAGGCGTTTTATCTCGAATACCGAAGTTTTATCAAGTCTGCTCCCATTAAATTTGCACCCAGCCATTACAAGCCTTATTCTTTTCCTGGTATTAAAGGAAAAGTGATCGATTTTTTTAAATTCAAATCCAAAATCAAACCTCTAAGCATAAAGATAAAAGAAGGAAGGCAAGGCAAAGCAAAATCAGCAGCCCTAGAGCGCAATACCTGCACTGCAACACGTAATGGCCGATACCCGGCCGGAACGAGTTCTAATACCGCGCTGAACAATAGCGCCGTCTCAATATGCAACAAGGGCCAGACTCGCAGGTACACCAGGAATTCGCTTCAAAAACTTGCTGAGCCAATGTATCTATAATTCTCGATTACTTTCGATTCGTTGTCTATAAGAGTAAAGAAATCAATGCGGATTTTACTAGCCTTGTTTGTTAAGTAAATCTGACAGTAAAATAAAAACGAAAGAATGTTTGCCGTAAGCCAAATGAATTTAAATATCCACCTACGGTATTATCCGGAACTAATTAAACTGTCACCGAAAACATGCTGCGTTATTAAACCGTCTTTAAGTATAATTTCACCATCACTACGCCTTCATTGCACTTGACTACTGCATAAAATATTTTGATTCGACCGACGCAGCTCATTACTGACGAATGTAATTTCGAGTTTATTTGTTACTCGATGTTTAGAAGTTTTAATACAATGTACTCAAATATCAAATGCATTATTCATCGGTTTCGATCGAAACATCAACACTCTGAGTTTCAAACAAAGACAATTTATCAAGAGGGAATCGAGCCTCGTTCGGTGGATAGATAAATTATGTGGTCCTTTGTCTTGTTAAGTAGGCACTCGATCGTTTATCTCCGTTATCAACTGCTTGGTTAATCTGACAGCCACATGCATTTGTTTCTACTTAAGAAACAACAACACTTTTCCCATGAGAATACAGGTTTCGATTATGCAATCAAAGGAATATGGGAACCTCCGCACATTCCAACAAGTAGATTAATATCAAGGAGGGTTAAATATAAGTTTGGGAGCAAATAAGTAAGTATTCACAGAGGATGAAGAAGCTTAAACAGGTAGATGGAAATAAACTCTGAAAGGGAAATCATTTGTTTAAGTTATTATTGGAATGTAATTGACTTGCGTTCCAGGAGATTAAGGGATTTCGTTACGGGAACGGCACGGATTAGGCAAACAAACAGTTCCAGGTACTAATAATAAGCGAATACTGAGAATTCAGTCATAACTTCACACCTCGAATATCGCATTACGGTGCGCGATCGTTAGCGGGAGCTTAAGCCTGACTGCACTATTAGGCTCGCTTCACAAAACAAGGCAAATTGGTCTCTGCACTTCATAGTTATAAATATATTACTCAAATAACATCAAAATAATGTTAAAACTTAAAACAAAATTAGGCCCTAGGCCGTCTCATTGGGCAGGCATTGGATTCGATAGCTGATGCAAATCACCTTTTGTATGTATTTGTCAATGGCTATGAACCAAAAGATAGCTTGACTTAGTTCTAGGGATGCCAAAAATTTTAGATTGTCAGCTTTTGCGACATAATAACTGTCACCAGACAACGCACTAAATATTACGACTTTGGGAAGACATTTCTAAAGATTAATTTCTTTTCCTATGTAGCCAAAATGTACTGAATATGATAGTTTCAAAATTTTGTATCCTAAATTAAAAAATAACAGTTGTTTAGTCTATACTAGCTAAGTTGTTGGCAAGTCGACAAAGCGCAATGATTCTTAATTACACAATTGTTAACCATCTTTTCTACAGACTGTGTAGGCATAGCCTTCCAGTTACGCCGTTATTGCACCCTTGTCTTGTGTAACTGTGGTGGTAACCTCTTGTAGAACAAGTTAGCGGTACCGTAAATCGTGTGGTTAACAGCTTTTTCATGTCAATGCCAATAAACATTGCTGTAATGGGCTGTCGATTACGTCCGGCATAATGAAACATTACATTCGTACTTACTTTTAACTTTAAATGTTTAGACTGTTTCTTAAGCAATCGAGTACTTACTGAATAAATAACGTTTGATGAATTTCAACATAGCTGTTTTACAATAATGTTCTCAAGTAAAACTAGATTTGAGTATATGGTTTGAATTTCAACTCGATACCTCTACGCGTTCCCGAGATAAAGGGTCTTGACAGACGGACAGATAGACAGACAGACAGACAGACAGACAGACGGACAACAAAGTGATCCTATAAGGGTTCCGTTTTTTCCTTTTGAGGTACGGAACCCTAAAAATAAGCAACACTTAAGGCACAACTTAATTTAATGATGAGTACGTTTAATAAGGCTCGCAGTTTAGTAAAACCTACGCACCACCAGCAGAGCGTGTAAACATAAAAAATACGCCAACATTACGAGCGGACACATTGTCCGCTGCGAGTTACTCAATACCTACTAGTTTTTGTTGTAATAAAACCAACATCACCGTCAATTTGCGGGCATGCAGATTGCATGATTAAGTCATTAAGCCATCAGATAGCTCGTGTGTCGTATTAACATGGGTTATCTTTTTAGAACATCGCGATTAAGGTCGGTCCGATCGCGAACAGACTAAACTAAACATAATGAAGATACTGTACAGTAGGGCATTCGTATAGTTGTATGTTCATCAATTTTTTACTAAGAATAAAAATAAACTGAATAATATAACTAGAAACTTGTTGTAAATTATAAATCCAATCGAATAGCATCTTTTAACATTCCACAGCAAATTCGTATTTTATTTAACTACTTGTTTTATAGTCAATCCATCGCCAGAACACTCAACCGTTGAGTCTCAACGCAACAGATTCTAAAACAACTTAAAATGCATTATGTAACTGACCTTCGCAATAAAATGCATTTACTTAACACAAATTCGCTATGCATAAATTATTCGTAGGAGATTAGACGCCCGCAATTAATCGACACTGAATGTATCTATATCTATCATATTTTCTAAAGCACTGAACACAACATTGATTTGATAAATATTGTTGTTTACCGTATCTTTTTATAAAGTTTTATTATCACTGATTAAATATGATATGATGTGAGGCCGTTTTTAGACACACAATTTAGAAATAGACGCGTGGGTTGTCATAATATCAAAATGTTTTGGAAACAAACATTCAAAATTAACTACAAAGACTACAATTAAAATATTCTAACTATCGTGTCAGAATCATATGACACATATCTAATTACTTACCAACTTGTGTGAATAATAAATATTCTGGTTAAATCACATAGACACAAGCCTTACAAGAGTTTCGGGACACGGCTACATTGGCTCAAAAGGTAGGATCGCTGCCACATCTCCAAGCGGTAGTGTATGGGACATAGAATAACTGTCATTTTTAAGATTGACAGACACATCAGCAGTGTAGCCTCCGCCTGCAGCCCAGTGAACGACGTCGGCGGCATGCAAATACCAGCGAAACGTGTCAGGGAGACCGAACGACAAATACGCCACATTCCGCAGCATTCATTACGATCTCTAATCGTTATGCGCCAAAAATTACATAGCGGCCGCCAATATTCACCGCGCACGTTCCTACAAATTATAATAGTTCAAAGCACTTTCTAACTTACACAAGGCTAATAAAACGTACACTATGTGAACGAACGTATTATGAGCCAGGCTGGCAAAAAGTTTTCACCAGGGGCCGTACCGGTAACGCATCGAACTTCGGAAAGTCTGCCGGGCTTCAAATTAAAACAGATAAATCGAGCCAAAATGGCGAACCCTAATTCATGATGTCACACGAACATCGATATCTTCTAAATAACTTCGGTGAATAGTACAATACGAAACTCCTTACTTCGATTTATCTGTTTTAAGTTGAAGCTCGGCAGACCCGCCGAAGTTCGAAAAGTTAGCCGGTAGGGCCCCTGATAGGCAACCCTCATATTTGGACTAATTTTCTACAAGTAAACCTCTATCTTAACTCGCTCTGTGTCGAAGTTTTTTATGCAACTTTGTAAACGGTTTCCTTAGTTACACCCATATTTTTTGTTGTTTCATTTAAAGTAATGCCACAGATTATATAATAATACGTAATGCTAAATTATTGAAGTGAATAAGGAACTACTATAAACCTAAATACCACAAGTAAATTGTCGACTAAACCGAACAACAATTTGGTTTATTTCACTACCTACGAGAAGTTATTGTACGACTTTCTTTATATAAATGCGACCAGACAATTAATTAAGTCTCTCGTCAACAAAATCTATTGCAATTACTTAACACAGGAAAAGTTATTTTAAGTAGGTACTTCTTATTAAATTTAGATTTTTCGCATTTACAATGCGAGTTTATATTAAGATAAATTATATTAGAAAAAATACTAGAAAATCCCGCACCCTTGGGATTCCGGCCCAATGCACTGACTAATTATACTACCGAGTCGCCAGTAGGAGCGGCGAAATTTTTTAGTAAAAAGAATCTAAATTTTATAATTATATAGCTGTTTCATCTTTATCGATTGTCAAAACATCTGGAAAGAGGTTTCCTTCGAATGTGGGGGTATTTCCTCACATTGATGAAATTGCGCTGGCTTGCAGCGAAGAAGTAAAAAGTACTACAAAATTTCGCCGCTCCCACTAGCGACTCGGTAGCATAATTGGTCAGTGCATTGAGCCGGAATCCCAAGGGTGCGGGTTCGAGTCCCGTCTGAGGTGCTAAGGGTGAGGCGATTTTTTCTACTATTTTTTCTAATACTATTTATCTCAAGGTATACTTCTTACTTGTGCATT
Organism: Catoptria pinella; assembly: GCA_963556745.1. NCBI lineage: Eukaryota > Metazoa > Arthropoda > Insecta > Lepidoptera > Crambidae > Catoptria > Catoptria pinella. The sequence continues at coordinate 2,387,101 of OY750762.1, forward strand.
TCCTGCTAGAATTTTTCCTGTTTAATATCAGAGAAACAAAACAAGAACATAGTTAAAGGTAAACGTCATCTAAAACAATATAGCACCGCGCCGCGATAGAGAATGTAAACAGCAGCCTGTAATCGTAGACGTATTTCTATTAGCAGCCGCACAATTAATTACCAGGGGCCCTATTTTTGAAATCATTCGTTTGAAATCGTTCACGTGACTAAGTCGCATGCGGCATAATGTCACAGTTGACAACTAAATGTTACTCCAAAACCGCTGACCAAAGACATGACTGACAACTGGCTGACCAACGGGCGATTCAAAAATACCATAGACTTAGGATCCGCTACGCAAAAATCGTTTGAAAATGAGTAGTAAAGAGCGCCCTACGCCAGTTGATTGATTTCAAAAATAGGGCCCCTACCGTCTAACTTTTCGAACTTCGGCGGTGCTGCCGAGCTTCAACTTAAAACAGATAAATCGAAGTAAGGAGTTTCGTATTTTACGATTTGCCGAAGTTGTTTAGAAGATATCGATGTTCGTGTGACATCATGAATTGGGGTTCGCCATTTTGGCCCGATTGGGGCTAGATTTATCTGTTTTAATTTGAAGCCCGGCAGACTTTCCAAAATTCGATGCGTTAGCCGGTACGGCCCCAGGATTATTGTTCGCCACTAGGCACCCGATATTGGGTAAACGATTTGAGTAAATCTGGAACTCAAATAAAGACTACCAAAACAACTTGTAAAAAGCATTTAGGCACCTAACAACTTTTATAAACTGACGAAATGGGATCTCTAAACTTGTGATAGGTACGAAATACTTAAATAAGAGAACCTTTTATAGTATCGATAAATAAGATCCATATCAAACGATAAACGATCCAGCCTGCAGAGCTAGTGAAAGTGGTCGCATTCGACGATGCGCAAGCGCAATTTTCTAATCTGAGCTTCCGATAAAGCGTCGAGATTAATATACAAGTACCGAGAGCGTCGTTAGTAAACTTATATAACAACAACAATTTGAACAACTTCAAACAGGTTCATCATACATAAAATAACCGTGGGTCATGCTACTGAAATACGGAATAGTGAATGAAGCTTTTTCAATATTATCCAAAAACAAATGGTATACAATTAAACTAACATCCGTTCCCGACTCAATTCAAAATATTCACACGCATTTAACACTCTGTTGCGGATAAAACAATCGATCATGTGCTTCACAGTCGATTACGGTATCAGTGCTTACATCTCTATTACGTCCACAACAAAACTTGACATTCACCTTTCTTTGCGGCTGTTTATAGCAAATTTCCGGTCGGCGGCACCGCGAAAGCGTTCGCCATGACGAATGGACACCAGATTTCTCGCAGCGTCGGTCGATCCCAGGTTCAAGATCGCGGCTTTCAACGCCGATAGAATCTTTCGTAAACGCTGACTTTTGACCCGTATCAAATACATCTCTATAGTAATGACAAACATGTCGAAAGTTCGCTAAATGGCCAATTCTAGTAATCAATTATCATCAGGTGGTGCGATTGCTTTTAGAAACTGGTTGTAAATGGAGGCATAGATCGTTATTTTTGTGCTACAAGTTTGTAATTTGTGCTGCAAGTATTCTGTCAGCAATTAAATCCAATACGAGGAACACGGTTGTTTTCACATTTTTATGCGTTATTTGACGAATGCCCTAAAGCAAAATAGAATAGTTGTTTTGTAGTAGTAGAATCGGCAAAGGGAAATTTTAAGTTTATAGTTGAGTAAAAAGTGAACATGCGTATTGCGTACACAGGTTTTTATGTCAAGCAGACAACTACAAAATGTGATACCTATATAGTTTGCCCCTGATCGTATAAATCTCAGTGCAAGCAGGCAGGTGGGTCGGCGCCGGCGCAAGCACACACCCACTTGTTGGGCTTGAATCTGTTATAACTATAGAATTACTGACACGTTTGAAGTATTGCTGTTGGGAAATATTTGATTTGCAAGTTTTATCGAAACATAGATATAAGACTAGCATCATTTTAATCTCTCTCTTGCATAATGTTTTTATTCCTAATTTGCTTTGGCATAATTTTTTTGTCTTAATAATACTTTATGCCCTAAAAGCTGTTATGCCTAAATAATATTATGCGTAAACATCATTCGGTTAAATCAAAGTATGCTATGACATATTATGGCTTAAAATTTTATGCAAATACATAGGGAACTGCAACTTTATTCCTTAAATTTTCCAAGCAAATCGTTATAAGGATTATGCATTGCATAAGAGTTTGAATTAATCCGAATTCTGAAGCCAATTAATCGTTGAGCATTCCAATTCATTGTTTTATGTGAAGTTATGAACAGTTATCGTCGGTAACCACTGTTAATTGCACGATAAGATTGTCGAGTCGTAAAATTTTATCATAAATTTTACCGCACCTTTGTGCGTTGCGGAATGGTAAGACTGCGTGGTTTGGGAACTGTCCCCGTTTTTACATTACGACAATTATGCTATCAAAGCAACTTGTATTTAAATAAATAAATAAATGCTGGGACAGATTACTTCAGAGCTTATTAAGGTGACTTGGAAATTGATCCTATTTGAAAATCACATGACGGAAGATAGTATCCAGAATAATTAACTCTTCATTCTTCATTGTCAGACAGTTTAACTTGCCGATAAATTGATCGAAATTACAACTTGTAATAAGCTCTCATGTTAATGTCTAGGGTAGACATTGTAAATTAGTTTCCTTCTGAAGGGCCATAAATATGATAGACAGGCAAGTATCAATTACCTTCAACAACAACAGCAAAAATAAAGACGAAGATGAAGTATTCACAGAAACGATTTAACTTGAATCGTTGTGCTGTCAATGGAAGTAAGAGCAGCTTACTATAATGTGCAGTAATCAAATGTTACGACGGTAAATTTTAAGAATAATAATAAACATAAAAATGGAAGCAAACTGGATTAAATCGACAGAATACTGACTTATAAGGACAATATAAATATTCAGATAGATACTTTAGGGTCGGAAATTATGATAATGCGTCTGGAAACGCTACATTGAAAGCAAGATTCAACTAATGAATCAAACATATAACTACTTAAAAGAATTTATGATTTATTTGCGTACATTGTGAATCTAGCTTTATCCTATGCACTATGGAACTCCCAGCGGGCGCAGTGAACTCAGTAGTTGACATCATTTCAATATAACCCAGTTACTTTCGATCACAATCGAGAGCGCGACAAGATTGTCTATTGTTTTTGTTGCGACACATCGCGCATGCACATGTGAGTAAAAATAGGCAATAATTTTGTTTGCATGCCATTTTCCATTAGAAATTAAATAAAAATATTAAAAACCTTAGAAGAATCGTTACGTCTTTTTTATTAAATTTACTCTGAATGAAATCATAGAGACAACTTGCGATGATGTAAGGTTTTAATGTATAACATTGTTTTGTAAGTCCACTAATAAACCAAATGAACAACATCTAATTACGAAAGTCATTTATCAAAGTGTGTTGTATTCATTAATTATTTCAGTTGGAGTTAATAGCGTAAATCAATTGATAAATTAACTGATGACCTGCGTGAAAGAAAATTCCACAAGCACCACGAGAAGGCAGTGTCAAAAATGGCTATACGCGTATATGCGTTTTAATCAATTACAATTATCTAATTTATACTAGTAATTAATACAGAGTATCGTCGTAAATTAAGATATTTTGCATTAGAAATTCAAATATCAAAAATACGTAAAGAGGGCCATACTTTACTTACATCCTTATTATATTTTTTTTATCAAATCAATCTTCATTTTGAGCGTTGATTGAATGAAATATTGGATTGTTGCGCTTACGCATGCTGCCATCATCAATCAGGAAGCTGTTGATAATTACCTGGAATAAAGAAGCAATAATTTATTATCACATCACTCCATACAGGCAATCGTTCGAGTGGAACTAATTTGGAATATAAATTCGTTTCACGGTATTGGAACAATGGCTGTCGAAAGAATTGAAATTTAAAAATTTTGCTCGCTGACTTTAAGGCATCCGGCATTGTATGTACTTACTTAATGGTTAAATTATAGTTAAACAGCTAATGGCACTTCAACCAGAAATTATTATCTCTCGAAACTCTCGAATTGTTATACAATTTTGACAGTTACAATTAATTTATAATCTTTGTCACGATAGCAAACAACTTATTATTAGATTTAAACGACTTCCATTCCAAATTTATAGTGTTTCAAAAGGGAGTGTTAAGTTAGACTAGCTGATAGAATGAAAGTGATATTTACATTTCTCAACGCTCGCAGGCAGTCAAAACGACAAAGTAGGTACGGTGTTGGCAGGCAGGTGCTAAATGGAAATGAGTGTGCTGCGAACGACTAGTGATTAATGGGTTCTAAAAATACGCAAGTGTTCAATCATAAACAATTTCCGCTTTCTGAATCGTCAAATATGTAATGTAAAGATGCAATAACTTTGAATAACTATGGGAACATAAAGGCATAGTTATTGGCATTTGATTGTAGTTCTAGGGCATAGTTATCTAAAATACAAACAAAGATCTATTAATCAAGTATCGAGAAATAGCTCAATAGCAATTGCGGTGGCCACAAGCACAATTGCGGCGTTGACCCGCGGCCAATCACGACTAATCATTTGAATTAACTGTGGGCATATGAACGCAAGCCACTTTGTTAGGACCGAGTGGGCAATCATCTCACTCAGGGTTAGCCTGCATTCAAACTAGACGGCGGCGATATTTTACAATAATAGATAAAAGATCATAATAATTAACAGTCTAAGTTCAAATACAGACTGTGCTTCAGATATAAATTATTTCCGTTTTCTTTGGAAACGGTTTCGTTTCCAAGACTGTTTGGTTCAAGCATTGAACATTAACAATACATAATGAAGCGTAGTTTAGATTAGATATTATTGAATCCAACCAGGCGAAGGTGAACTCAAATAGATCACTGACTATGACGAATAGGTGTCGACTTAGGGCATAACGATGTCACAACAGACCGATTGTAACCGAAGGAACTGAGGTCGGGCAATCGATCCCGATTAAATACCAAACAATATCGACTGGGTGTTGCACAATCTCGGGTCGCCGGTCAAGGGTATCTTGATTAAGACCGTCTACTCGATTGTGTTTGGGATTCTGTCACGCTACTTTATTAATAGCTATTGATTTAATGGGACCATTGTGGCACAATTCACCATGAAGTTCAGGGCTGGGTTAAATAATCGAGTTCTCGACACGCCTGTGGCCGATTTCAAAACTATTTCGATACAATAGATATAATAATTACGATAGAAATTATTCATCACAATCGACGACAGGCGTTGCGACGAACCGGAGTGCGAATGATTGATCGGTCACATTGAAAGAGAGCAAGACCATAGTCAAGCAAGACCCTTTAAAAATAAATTCGTAATGAATTGCTCCTTTGTGCAATACCTGTACAGAAAATAAGCTGTAAGTGAATGCAATAAAAAAATACGCCAGCAAATCAATTGTGCGTACCGTCGATAAAAGAATCATCTGTCTCACATATCGGATCGGATGGTCATTTTCATAGCTTAGAAGATTTTAAAACAATTCTCATAATAAAAAATAATCAAAAATACGGAACGCCATCATAAAGTAATAATTTAATAGCTCTCTTATCTGTTCAATTTATCTCACATTGCAACCGCAGCATTTCGTCACGGCGGCATATCGGATTATTTGGAACATGGATTTCAGTTATTAGCGACGACATATTAGGGTTTTTTCAATTAAGTCGTTCTACTCGTGCGTTATCGTAACCTTGGGTTTTGAATCGTTCCTTATCACGATTAGTTTCGGTTGCGAAATGACCTGATTAGGAGGATGATTGAGTGACGCCGGAGTCGTGCGCGGGACCAGCTCGGCAGTCTCGGCACCCACGGCCTCGTGTCACGTGTTCTCGTGACCCCCTCGCCCTTGTTACTCCAACACTAGTACCCATTCGAAACTCATTTCAAGGGTGAATTAAAAGCGGACGTAGTAATTATACTTTAACGATGTCAAAGTTATTAGTAAAATAGTGACCCAGACGCATGGTAATTAGTTAAAATCACATTGCGCAACCCGAACTTGGCTCTGCATCATCAAGCCTCGTTATTAAGTGTTTGCCATAGCTACAAACTTTTATATAATCAATTTTAGATGGTATGAATCCTAAAAACCTCGACGCTAATTACTTACTAGCTATGGATTCTAAAATGTAAACAAAAAATTTTGGACATGGTTTTTCAGTTTTCTCTTTGAGCTGCCTGATGACTTTTTAGTGATTTCAGTCTCCAATATTTCACGATCGAATTTAGCTGGTATGCTTAACGTCGGTTTTATTAATATAGTGCACTAACAAACAATACTTAGACGCTGTGTAATCGACGCTGGCGTCAGGCCGAATACCTACGAGCGACGCCGACGCATCCACTCAAGGGAATTGGGTCGGCGAGTGCTCTCGATACGAGTGTGCAGCGGCGCCGGGCGGGCACCGCTCAAATGCACCTCGATGCCAATGAATGCAACTTAATAGCTAGTAATTACATTTGTTTTAGAATTGTTACCACTTACCAGTCATTATAAAGCGAATGGTGTAATTTCAAGATTAATGGAAGAAAATAGTGGCAACTAAACTAGGCAAGTGTGTCAGAATCGTAAGCAATTAGGAATTTTGAACAGTTTAGATTTATGTTAAGAAAATATAAGCAGACATGATGGGTTATTTTCAAAATTACTCTGATTTTTGTGCTATGCTAGCCCATTCAGTAGAAGAAGAGCGTTTGAATTGACTTCATCCAAATATCAATACCTGTGAATAACAACCGTGGCAGTGTTTAAGTTTAGCTTAGAGGCGGCATGCATTATTCTAAGAAGTTGAGCGAATCGCAATGTTTGCAGTACAACCCGCGCCGGCCGCTCAAATCGTGCGTGCGTAAACTGTTCACCTATGTTGGAGCCAAACACGTTTACTATCAGTCCTGGATGCGTGACTAATTAATTGTGGAGCCAGTTAAGTGAACGAAGATCTTCAATATGTTCATTAATGTTCGAGTGTTCATAAATGTAACTAGAATGATAACATTATGAACGAAGATTATGATAAGTCAAATCTAATCTTATCCCTGTTTGTGTCAGAATTAAACAGACAACCATTCATATGAATAAGCGCCAGCGTAAAACGTGACGATGTGTAAAACAAATAGGTGCCCTTGAATAAGATAACAAAGAAACAAGTAAATTCCCTGATGATACGACAGATGGGAGAGATAACGTTATGAGCAGAGTACACGAGGGGCTCGGGCGACCAACGGCCGGCGCTTCCGCAATTAATACACCGGGCGGCGGCGGCGGCCGGCGCCGTGGTCCGTGGTACAATATGTTTTACTAAAAGGTTAACGAGCGACATTAAGTACATTTTACGTGTACACAAACAGCAAAAAGTTGATGAGAGTTGACCGCGGAAGCAGCATGATGTGCACTGTCACTGTCGCTGTCGTACAAGTCACTGTTTACTTTTCCTTATGGGTCTGCTTTCTAAATAATAGACGGACAATTTAATGGGAGCCGCCTCGAGAACAGCTTCTTAATCTCAACGTCGAGTAATCATGCATTCATTTGACATTAAAATCGAGAACCTTTTCAGCAGTTAGATATTTTATGCGAGAGATGTAGTGAAACTTCCTAGTAGCATGTATTCGAGATACTTAAGTAAGAGCAGCTTTATCTTTAGATTAAATTAGCTGAATAACATGTAGGTTGGCGAATGGCGACAAGATGTGTGATGTACGAAGCGGGTCAGCCTTGCAAGAGCACGCACGAGATGTGTCCCTTGTTCTGTAGAGCGGAGTGTGCACCAGCGACGGGTTTACCGCAAGGCCCGATTACGTCGCAAATAAATCGCAAACAACGACACGATTAACGGGAGCCATCCGAAATCACCAGTCGATCGAGAAATTCGAGAACGTGTTATGTGAAAATGTTATATTATAATGTACCACAGATCGATGAAAACATTCTCAAATTAAAAATGGTTTGAGTAAACACCGTCTTCAAAAAAGTAAAAAACGTCATGTCTGACCATATTCCTTATAAGTTTAGGATCATAGATTAGAGCTACAAGGAAACCAACATATTAAGTATGTGTGGTATAAAATCAACTTTAACTAATGGCATACAAGCTTTAAAACCACTCATTCAGATGTAATTGAAATGCAAACCCTTATTTAGTATCACTGTTCACAGTAACAAAGATAATTCAAAGTAACGGACATTGACTGCCTAATCTGTCATGAGGAAACAACACTATTATGTCAACTCCATAAAAGTGATGTGATGTATGGGACGCATCACCACTGGATGCTATAGAAGCTGCATCTTACTATTCTATAAAAATATGTACTGCATTAGAAACTGTCTGATGAACCGATTTTGTTATGAATATTACCTATGCCGATTTCTTGTTGCAACTTCCAACTAAATTAAAACATACTTTCTTTTTGTATGAAAATTATAGCTTCAGTTAGCGTAGATAACGCTTCATGTCACAGTGCAGCAGAAGCAGACTGGTGAGGTGACACATAACGGTTCTTCATTTCACATTTTCAAGTGTACAAACTTCAAACGTGGGAACTAGACTCGCGGCCGGGCTTGCACTTCTCACAGAATTAACTAAACGAATTTCCGCATTGACAATATTGCTTGGATTGAAATACCAACGCGTCGAACGAACTATCTGTTATGCGATAAATGTCACACGCCATTTAATTTTCTTTAGGGCTTTCAGATTGTAAATTCGATACGAACGCTCGACCGTAGTGCGCGCCGCGGCGACCAATTGTAAATAGGAAAATAAAGTTTTCAAATGATAATTTGGTTTTAAAGGTTCTCATGCAGGTTATAAGTCCAAAGACGACCTCCGTGGTCGAGTGGCTTCGTACACCGGTTTTCAAGGCGTCGCCATCTCTTGAGGTCCCGGGTTCGATCCCCGGTTGGATCAATTTAGAAAACGAACTTTTCTATATTGGCTCAGGTCTGGGTGTTTGTGATACCACCGTTGTCTCCGATTTCCATAACACAAGTGCTTTAGCTACTTACTTTGGAATCGGAGCAATGTATGTGATGTTGTCAAAATATTTATATTTATTCATATTTATATTTATAAGGCGGCGACTTATAAGAATCCTTGCACTATTTTATGCAATATTATAACAGCGTTAATTATGGCGTTCCAGTTTGGTAAAGCTTGCAGAAAGAGGAATGAATGTGAGTGAGCGAACGTTTTGAGAACAAAAACTAGTTTTCTCTAAAATAATCTGATGGCTCGGTAGTCAGGGCTAGTTAGTTCCCATGTTGAGATGTTGCTAAATATTCAGACACAGCACGCTCGTCTGCTATGCGCTACTCCAGCTTCCATATAAGCGATGACCCAAATATGCGCACACGCAGAATATGCCTTTACTTGAATTTATGTAAAATTTTATAATTTTTTGTTAATATTTCTATAAATTACTGAAGAAGGCAAGCATAGGAGATTTTATTCTAATCTGATAGCTTTTTATCAAACTCTTTAATAACGAATTCTATAGAAATAGGTTATGTTATAAAATAAATAACACCTTAATAATGTTATATTAAAAATAATAAATAGGTATTTGTCGAGCTAACCAGTTTACATGACAAAGTTATTAACGCAAGCCCGCGAGTTTCCTCGTTTCTGACCCTATAAGTAATCATTGTTTATAACTTTATGAAAAAATGTTTTTGTAATGAGAGAATTTAAAAACGACTTTAAAAGCCGATGCACTTAAAGGCGGTGTAATAAAATAAATTATATGGAAATTACTGCAGTCAGTCATGCGGCTACGTTTTTGACTATTTTATTAATGATTCGGTTATTAAGAATTAATTTACCTTACACGAAAGCTATAAATGTTTTGCATTGTTTCAATTTACATAAAAACAACAATAGTTTTTTGCTATACTAGAGATATTTCATTATTATTTTTTTTTTCATACATGCGAATCATGCGATCTCGTTTCGTCTGACTCTTTATTTCGTATTATCAACCTTCTTTTTCAACAACCCTTATGTAAACTCCTTGGTTTAACAATGTGCAACTGAAGGGACTAACTTCAGAGCGCTTGCGGTACAAAACGACGTATTTTATTTCATCTTTTTGACATACATTCTCGAGTGAAGTTGCAGCGGATCACTGTCTATTGTCAATTTTACTATCGCATTGTACATCTGAGTATTTTATTTTTTATACTTTTTAATCCATGAGATCAGAAAAAAGTATTCTATTATCCTTTTCTCACATATCAATTTAACAAGTTGGAAATTAAAATAAAACACTTTTCAACAAAAGCGCCCTTTTCGTACTGAAGAGGTGAAAATCGTAGATTGTACAACAAGTGCATAAAACACACCATTTTAACCGAGACGTATATATCCGTGGATAGTCAAGTCGAGGGTAAAATGAGTTTTATGACGAGTTATACCTACACTCTGCTTTTCACTTCGATTGTTAGGAAATTAAGTAGCAATATTGCAAAAACAAGTTTATTTAACGAAGTTTAATTGTGTGTGTGGCTGTTTACCTGACGACCTTTGTCTTAGAATCTGAGACTTAGACGAAGATTTTACTTTATGCACTAGAGCATGAAAAGCGATTTTATGCAGCCTATACCCAACATAAAGACGTACTTTACGAGCATGAGAAGTGAAAAGTATAAATACTTATAGCGTGGAGAGGAACGTTCGTTTATTTCTCATGAACAAAATAGTAGTAGTAGATTCGTTAATTTCTTTAAAAACTTTCACCTCTTCAATGCAAACATAATTGGCAACTAGTGTCAACAAAACAATTCTTTCTTACGTAAAATGTTAGTTCATTCACAAAACGATGGAATCAGCTGCCATCAGTGAGTGATAAAAAGAATAGTACCATTGTCAATGTCGGATTTAACGCTCAGAGGCGCTTAATACAAGACAGGCGTCGCGGTCGAGCCTGAGAACTGACTTAATAAGACAACCGCGTAACGAGACACGTTACTTCTTAACAATGCCTAGCTGAAATAGGAAAAGCATGCTCGTCAAGTGCAAATCGGCACCTGCCGGCGACCTCGAATCTAACGGGCGTCCCTCCAGCCCATGACCATTTATAAATAACCCGTTAGAATGTGACTCGTAGCGAGGAGTGGTGAGGCGAGAGAAGGATCCGCATAAACTGGTATATCCGTAGAACTTTGAACAGAGGTCGGGGGGTCGAGAACAGCGGCGGCTAGTTTGCGCCGTCAAAACGGCAATGCGCAAGTCGGCCAGCCGATGTGTGCCGAATAACTGTTCAAATAAACATTCGCAAACATCTTCAAATTAGAGATGGCGTGGTGTGTGAGTCACGCATCAATAGATCAGTCATCTTGATAACCTCATCGAAGGCTGAAGCCGATACAAATGAACTGTACCAAGAATTATCTAAACTGGTTGCATATGAAAGTTGAAATTAAGTGCCCAGAACTGTTGGTATGTTTGCAATCAATCACTGAAACTCAGACATATATGTATATTATACATCTTGTCTATTGCGATCTATACAGACAAAATGAGGAACTGCGAGTACCGACAAAGGAACTATTCTATGCGGCCAGAACAGACACTGCAGGATCAATTAATATTAAAACGATGGACACCCACCTGCCCGGCCAAGCCCAAGATAAAACGTCGCCGCCACACAATATTATGATAAACGACATGTAGCATATGACTGCGCTATTTATTGCAATGAGCCGTTTCCTAAACGTCAGATTTATCAATTAGTTTAAGTATTCATGTATTACAAAAGGGAACAGCAATAACTTTGATGATTTATTTATGACACAAATGTCGCTGGTGCAGTGTGTGTACTTTCTTCAATTGAAGGAAGTTCACACTCCATTATCTTGCAAAGGTATCGGTGGTGGCTAGGTGACGATGTTTAATCAAATTGTACAAACGTGTCACTTAGTGGTTCCACAATCCCACATATTTATTTACAATATCGTAATCTTATCTCGTGGAACTGTCGCACGGGACAAAGGCGCGGAAGCCAAAATCCACTTTAAATATTAACCATCCTATAAAAGGTGAAAAACGATTTAGTTGACCGCGATAAATGTTTAAACAACAAAGTGGCCCTATTCAGATAAAATTAAGTTACAAAGAAGCAAGTCGCCTTTTCGAGGTCACCGCTGTAGGGCCATTAATTCCGCGTTAACATGCAATAACTTAGCGGTTTTACGAGAGAAATATCAACCGAAATTAATTAGCAATAAGAGCTTCCGTCGTTCGCGCACTCCAGCATATCATTAATGCAACGTGTGATATAAGAAAGCGCATAAATTTAACACTGGAAACAGTGGTAACAATCAAAAGTAAGTAGTAAAATCCAATTAATAATCCATTTTACGAAAGTTTATATGCAAATATATATATAAGAATAATTACATACAACAAATAACAACAAATACATAGGTAGTTATATTATATGTTGTTCAACCACATACCTACATCATTAAAATAACCATCAGTCTGCCATTGGGAATGGGTCTGCTCCAGCTCCCTAGCATGATATATATCGCGTGATATACCGTTTTATCGACTTTCAACTGTCAAAATCCCTTGTCTTTTGACAGTTAAACGAGATAAATCGCTACATCATATCGTGTTTTGGTGGTCATGCTACGGGCTGACTACCTATCTTAACGCATATTGAATTTTATCAATTGCATTTTTTGTAACAGCCTAGACTGAATAAGGACTTTAAATTTTGAATTAAGCTTGGACCCTGTACATTAATTCATTAAGAAATGAACTAATTAAATAATGTTATTAATTTATTAATCTATTTCATTGTACATATTTCATGTAACATGTATGAATTTAATGTCTGCAAAAGATATTTTTATTTTTAAATAACGTCCCATCTGATAAAGCTGATATGTTTTTTATCAGCTGAAAGACGTCATAATGGGTGGTAGAGTAAAAGAATTGACGATTTAATATTTTTTATGTGAGCTTATTTGAATAAAAAATAATTTTATTTCATCCATCATTCATCATTTCATAACATAAGGCATTTTCTCTCATCTCAGTATTACTTATTTTTACAACATCTAACACACTACGCAGGAGGCCTATGAATCACCAAAATATGGTGGAGTATGTACATATTTGGGTATTGACAAAAAATCTTCTAACTGTACGATTACTAGTTCACCACCCACTGTGTGGTCGAATTGGTTCTCACTTAGTACCTATTTGTACTAAGACATGTGTTTCGGATCAAGCTTGTATGCGGAGGAGGAGCGCTTAAACATTGTTGTACACACGACAGCACGTCAGGTTATACAGTTAAATTGCGAAAACAGCTTTTATTACGTAGGACATAGAGGCGGTCTCAAGGTCAACATGTATAGTCTGAGGTGCCGTCGTGTGTACGATGGAGTTTTCAAAACACAAAATAAACCAGGGGCCCAATCGCGATAAAACCAAAGCTAAATCGTTTTCGTTTCAGTTTCGTTTACAGAAAAATACTCGCTTCAGTTTTGTTAAAATTGTTGAAAGGTATGCCTAGAAAGCTTAACAGTAACATGCAAATATTGGACAATTCAAATGATAATTCTAAAACTAAACCAAAGATTTTTAGGTAAATAATAACCTAAATGACAACGTAACGGTTTTGGTTTATCGTTCAGAATTAGCGCGATTGGGCCCCTGGTTTATTTTGTGTTTTGAAAACTCCATCGTCTACGTCTAGCTTATCGTATTTGCTTGTTGTACATTTTAAGAAAAAGTAGATAACGCTAATTGTCAATTTTTCAAAGAAAAGGTTTTGAAAAAATATGCGGTTTTTCGATTATCAAATCCATGTAGTTTTTATTTGTAACGAACCTTGAACTCTACCACAGAATATAACTCTACAACACACTCATGTCGGATTATACTAAACCGAAGTTAAATATTTCCTCGTGTTTCAAATATGGTCAGCGGTCGCAAAAACATAAGCAGCTTATAAGTGCTTACAGCGGCTCTAACTTACACGTGTTTCTTCACTTCCGAAACTATATTTAATTTCATTACCATGAAATAAATTCAACTCTTAACCCTGGATTACCAGTACCAGTTATGTGCGTGGAATAAATTACTTCTAGATAATATTAAATAAATGGTTCATACACACATAGTTGATTTTCTATGGATTGCTACAAGAAATTCTTTGAGAGAATAGGTTAAAATTAAGCTTCGGTCTGCTGACATAATTCCCATAGCATCCTATTTGAGTCATATAGCCGTTAGTATTCAGGATGGACCACAATAACGGTACTACGTGGCTTTGCTCATCCCCACAGTTGGCTTCGTTCCCACTGTCTAACAGTCGTAACATTCTTAACTCTAACTTGAACTTAACTTGAATAAAATACTTTGTTTAATATAATCTCAAGGAACGGTAACTTTCATAAACGACGTTTTTTTACAACTGATTATGACTTAGTGCCTGTTGACGGAGATGCGGGAAGTCGGGTCGGGAGAGTGTGGCATGGCGGGCATCAGACATTTTTTCCGTTTACACTGCAGGGCGTGCCGTGCAGCGGCCCGCGTCATCGCACCATATGCATGTCCATCGCACAATATGTTCCATATTATGGAAATGTACGATTTTGTTAATACAGACGCGGGGCGTGAAGAGTAGAGCTTTAGTACTACTATATATTCTGTGGCAGCGGTGCCCGCGGCAGTCATAACTTCAGGACGTAAACTAGATGACAGTACACCGCGTGAGTCTGCCGCATTTCTAGCAAACACGTGTAAAATCGCTTCTCCGTAAACGCTCCATACAACACACTAGATATTATTATCGTGGCCATAGTGCGGGCCATGCCGCCGCCGCAGCTCGCAACGCGCAACGCCCCGCGTCTCCGTAAACGAGCACTTACCCTTGAGATTTGCATGTGTTAGCTACGGGTCTTAAAATGTCTATAGCCTCCATTTCATTTGCTTATATTATAAAAATATAAAAAATAAATAAATACCTAAATAAAGTAATTATTACATCGTCACCTCCTATACGTACGAGTGCATTAGCAACTGCATATATTTATTTTTCCTAATGTCTGTACAAATGCGATGAAAAGCTAGCGGACGGACGTCTCGTCGCATGTCCCGTGATTTATAGACGCGAGGCTGCGCGGGCGCACCCACGGCCTATTAGACGCTGCTTACTTGAACAAACACCTAATCTTATTGCTTTTTCAAGTACTACCAACAATATGTATAATTAATTAAATATCTCAACCCTACATAGGATAAAAAATAATTCAAAGAGTAGATTTTGAAAGATGAGAAATAAAATATTAGAACATTTTAAAACCGAAACTACCTACTGCCACAGGTTTTTTTACCATGTGCTACTTACTGCAACATGAAAATAAAATTAGTAAGCCAAAATAAAATTAGTAAGCCAAAATAAAATTAGTAAGCCAAAATAAAAATGCCATAACATTTTCTTAACAAAACCGTGTCTGGGATGGAAATGCTATAGAATTCATACCATTTTATAATAATTTTGCATTTGTTTGGTTCTGTAAGCACTTCTTTAGCCTTTAGATATAATGTGTAAGCCTATTAGAAAGTGATATACTTACCTCTCCAAGAATTTATAGGACACGGAAAACTCTATATCTCGGATACCATAAGAGCTTAAGTCAGCCGCAAGGAGGAAGAGATGCAAATTTATCGGCGAGAACCCGGACAAAATGCTGAATTCCAATTACGGGTACCTATGTAGCGCCGCGGTGAAATATGGCCTGAGTCGGCGCACGCTGCTTCGACTCGCCAATACCTCTAACTCGAGTAAGCTTTTAATACCGTGGAAAATATGGCATTACAAGGGTAATAATCTGTTCATCTAGGAATTCAGAGAAGTAATAATTTAAATAGTTAGTGTCAACTCGACGGTCAGTAAGTAAACACAAGTGACGTTGTCTCGTTGCACAGCACGTGCTGCGCAAATACATTCCTGATTCGACGCGGAGTTCACCGTCTAACAACTGCACTTTATCATACAATATTCATTCGAAACTATCAGTAAATTATTTTCGTGCCGCACGCACAGACCGAACGCCGCTATTTTTATAAAGCGACGACCACAAAAATTCCAACATAAACACAAAAGCAATTAACGTTGTAAAATGAGCAAAGAGAGAAATCGAAAACCATTATCGGTCGTTCACGGATTTAAATACCGTTGTTACAGTTACGGTAGCATTAAACGGTCCAGTTGAAGTTCACGAGACGTGGTTGTCTTCAGTTTGTTTTCGAATAACGGCCGTGACCTCTTCACCGGGAGATATCATCGAGTGACCAACCGCTCTCGCGGTCTCGCCCCTCTATCGCTTTCTTCTGACCCGCTTTTCATAAACAATACTTCGACAACGGCGCTCCGCTCGCTCAGACTCGAGAAAGTGGTCGATAACATGCCAGAGACGAAGCTTATATCAATACGACCAACGCGATCGTAAGCAAATTGAACAGTGCAAGTTTTGACCAAGTTCTGCAAACTTATGTCGTCACGAAAAAGCGGAATCGAATTGCAACTGCATATCCGGTAGCAGCATGACCTATTTCATTAAGACTGACTCTATTCAACTGAATATAATATTGTAAACCAAAAGACACAACTAGACGAATCAAATCACCCAACTTAATAGAAACAAATTGTCTATTTTGGAGGGTGACGGGTGCGATGTGTGGGGTGTATTTTAGGTACAAAGAGTGACAAAGCAGATGTGGTGTTTCTCCAATTACCACACAACTGGTTTGAAGTTTTAACCAGATTGCCTCGGCAATGTAAATGGAACTTCTATGAAATGATATCCTTCTAATGTTTTCTCATTAATATGAGAGAGAGGTTTTGCAAATTATAACAATTAGAAATTTAGTACTTATTTTAAAAGGATGTGGAGAAAGAAATCTTTGACACAAAACAATGAAGGTCGTAAATCACGGTTTCCTCCGTATAATAGTCGCATCCTACAGAAGCACCGAGGCAGCAATCCGGCGCACTATCTGAATTGATGGTTTCCGGTGCACATTAGAGCCGAGTCTATCGCGCATCTGTCTGTGCGACACACTTCATTTGGCGCTGCGCGTGCGCGCGTAGAAAGTGACGCTTTGTCATCAGCCACGTTCGCCCAAAACCGTGCAAACAGTCTCGGGAAGGGGGCGGCATGATCGCGATAACGTCTAATGGGAACAACGCAGATGTTGACTTGGTTGGATCAACATAATTATTTTCGATTCGATTCGATGTAATATTATCGTGTTGTCTTATACTATCACTATGGAAAATTGAGTACGGCAGTAACTGATATTTATTTGCTATTTTATTTATTTATTGAGGTCTGTAGCTGAAGTTTCCTGAAGCCTTGGCTATTTCACTTTAACGGTGTAGCATCCGTTAATATGCAGATTTACTAGGTACCTAAAGTGCGGAAATCTGCTACTTTAAGAAAAATTTCGCACTTCAACGTGTCGTACTCGGTAATTTGCAGATTACCTAGTTAATTCGCACATTAACGGGTTCCGTACTATAGCGGTAACATACCTATAGAGAGCGAAACTATGGAATCACTGTCCTATATTCATACAAATGAGGTGACTTTGAAGTTTTAGTTCTCCGCCTAGGATTAGGTATATGGGGTGTGATCTGATGGCAATTAAAAGAATGAATGGCGGAGGCCCATAATGCTAAAGAAACCAAACGGTTTGTATGAGTCGTTTAGTTCAGGGTTGAACTTAAAAAATAGCAAGCTAAAATTACATCAAAAGTATGAAACCTGTAACACTAAAAACTCCATACCACACGGTCTCTGGTTTAAAGGACTATTCTGATCTGTTGGGTTTTTTAGCGATCTGCCCCCGTATTAGAATCTCTTAAAACTGGCCACTTTTCTGAATGGCTATCAATGCGTCTCTTTTATTTGCTATATTGCTAGAAAGAGATGTAGCTATAGCAATTGATAAACCTGGCAAATTTTAAGAGCTTGTAGGTAATGTTCCCCCTGGGCCTCCTCCATTCACTCTTTGAGTGGCCATCATCAGATCACACCCCGTTCAATACCTGATGGAAAAAAAGGCTTCAGTTACCTCGTTTTTATGAAAATAGGCCTGTGATTCCAGATTTTTGCTCACGAGTGTAGTAGTATTACTTATTTACTAAACAACAGAAAACAGAATAAGTTAATATTGAACACGATGCGGAAAATTGATTTCAATTACATATCCCTACTGCGGGAGGAAATTAATTAACATCGAATCAAATTAATTTCTTGTCCACAATCGTCCGTGTCGGCGAAGGTGGGAGTACGTGATAACGTGAGTAGGAACTAATTTATTCATGTGGGCCGTACGGCAGGAGATGAATACATGCGGTGTCTGGTTACGGTCGTTAATCAAAGCGGTTGGCTCGACTAGGAAGACAACTCGTTGGCCGGGCGACAAAAAACGCACCGATGGCGACGGTGACGACACACACGCCCGATGGCCACCACTCTAATGGCCTTTTTAGATGTTCATGACTGTTTTCAGCCGATTGCTAGTGCGTTGAACTCTGCGTTGGGGCAGCGTTGCTTGGTGTCCAACATTTACCTGTTCTACAATATGAGACGACGAGACAATTTCTGGGTCTTTTTATTTAAACGACGTTATAGTTCTAATGCTTAGAATATTAACAACCTAGAACGATAGTAAGCCAAAATGGCTCAGTTTTCTTATTTTTATCCTTGATACTTTATTTAATCGTACCTATAAGAACGAAAAAGTTTTAATTTCCCTTCCTTTTTAGGGGATAAGTTACTATTTATTGGATTTTAGTTACGATTAGGTAACGTATGAAGGATATAAATTTGAAAGCTGAGCCATGCTGCTCAGTTTTTTTTGCCTCACTTTACATACAAGGACTCGGCTTCTACGTGTTATTATTCTAAGTTTTAATGAAACGATCTAACTCTCAGTTGATGTTACGTCTCACTCGACAAATTATTATTCTAAATACAAAGTATTATTCACTAAATATTAAATCGATAAATGTATGATCATAAGCAGCATGGTGTGAGGGTGTGAGTCACCGGTCAAAAGGATAAACGGTTAGATAGTCGATTACGTCAGCAACTAATATAAAACTTAACGTAACCAGGAAATGGAAAAACGTTGGAATGCGTGTTCTGTCGCAATTCAAATCTTCGTAAAGTCAACAGTATTTTATGTCGTCAACTGAAGGTTTTACCATAAAGCTGGTTGGTACGAAATTTAAACAATACAAGAACTGAACATTAGATAAATTCCAGACATATATGTAAAGAACAATAGCCAAGGAGAAAGGCCAAAATAAAGGTCACGGCTACGAAGGATGGCCCATTAAATATGCATGCACTCGCGTTTTGTGAAAGAATATTTAATGCACTCCGTACAATAACACGGACACATAAACCGCAGGCGCATAATAAAAATAAAGGATGGCATTGAGAAAACGTGATTTGCATGTGCTGATGTGTAATTTTATTGTTAGTTTCAACAAGGGTTGACTGAAATTACATTTCCTTATAACTTATTATTTGTACAATATTCGACTTTTGTGCGATCGCTGACATTCAAGTGACATTTACTCCAAAGTTAAGAGTTTATTTCCTTTTTTCTTTTGTATTTTGTTGAGGTTTATTATTATTGGTGGGTTTGATATTTTATTAAGCTGTGGCAAGTGGAGGCAGTGCAGGTCATGCGCGGGCGCGGAGGGCCGGCGGCGGCGGGTGGGTCTCCCTCCGCGTCGAGAGTGCACGCTTTATGCTAATCAGCCGCGCCTGCCTGTGCCTAACCAACCCTGCAGCTAACACTGCCTTATGCACTTTAGAAATGCTTTTGATCGTAGTTAATTACCAACTACATACATAGCTTAAATGACAGTGACTTCATTGGCGTGGTTTCTTAATATAAAAAAGGCATGGAAACAACAAGGTATATCATTCCGCTTTTCATCAGTTATTAGTAGCCATTGTTAAAACGCATAACAATTAATCTAACTAAGAATATATATAACAGGTGTACATAATTCATAATCTTACTAACATTTTTATTAAGTGTTTTACTTGAGGTCCAGACAATGACCTTGGACTGGCTGCACGGTTCGATAAATAGCCGACGGGGCGACGACAGTAATAGTGCATCGAGCAGCGAGCATCACTAATAGACGTGCATACGCGAGGAATGCCGACGTTGTACAAGTTTAGAACGATGCTTAGAGCCGTCATAAATTAATCTAATCCTGAAGACTAACAACGAGCGCCTCGGCCGTATCGTACTTCGCAAATAATCCGGAGAGTAATCCCGCTTGATTGTAACGTATGGGGGATAGATCCAGCTGTCGGACAAATTCGCCTAGCCCTTACCGATAGGATGGTATTCCATTTCTTCGCCGGATTGAGCCGTCAGCACCGGCGCTAGATTTACAGCGCTGATAGCGAGCGCCCTTCCGCCGAGCTGATAAATAGCCCCTCTAATTATATTTACGCAGCGCCAGTTGACGTGCGATAAATCCCCGAGAGGAATGTTGGAGTAGCTAAGTTTACGGCCAATAGGACCCTTGTTCATGACATCCATCGCAGTTGACAAAATTGTATTAGTTCAACATTAGGATATTGGAGATAAAACTCTCATTTGTCGCGAAGAGTTACGTTCAGTTTCACGCCCTACCCTACCGATAGAAGTTATAGCCCAATTATGTTTTGTACATCGTATATTACAAAAACGAGTCGAGGATTATTATAAGATGTGGAAGTATCGTATTGGGTATAAAAACAGATTTTTGTTTTACATATTTTTTGATTATTCGCTTCTTAACTGGTAGAACCTAGATTTGAATTAGGTTTAGTGTAGTATAAATCGCAGAGTTATAATCACTGATTCAATGAACTCTGCTGAACCCATGGCTGTGAAGGATAAACTAGCTGGCTACGACGAGCCCCATCCATCAAGAACGCAAACAATGTAACCGAGACACGTCAATATTAGCACGTAACCTGGCCTCTTTGTGCCCCGAGAATCGAGATATCTCGCCGTATTAAAATTGCAATGTAAGACAAACAACGTGATAAAGGCACTCATAAAGCGATAGGATATAGTCACGACTGTATAAATCGTCGATAATATCAACAATTTGATAAATAAAGCACGCCCAACGTTGATTGCGTATTTAAGTGTAATATACTTGCAATTGTTCACAAAGAAAACGAAAGTTGACAATTTGACATGCATTTCGTTTTACAAGCGAGCGCGTGTAAGCGTCGCAATCTCGTTTTAAGGACGTGTTCGAATTTCACATCGACACGCGGAAAGGCCCAGCCAACGAGTTACATAATTTACAAGCCTCTAACCGTGATTCATGGACTTCATGGTTATACTTGATTCAGAGAACAGACGCGCCCGTTAGGTACTATTAGCAAAACTTGAACGACCTCATAAAACCACAAATCAATGTAGCGAATATAATGTAAAAAACAAACAAAAAACCTAATAAAAACGTGTTAAAAAGACAGAAAAAGAAAGACGAAATCAATTGAATGTGCATATGAATCAATATGATGAAGCAACATGAGGGTCGTGCTCGTGCATATTGGTAAAGGTACTAAAAATATTGTCAGCGCTCTGCGCGACATGCCAGATATTCAATAGAATAATATTCCTCGGCGATCTAATCGACTGATAGAGGGACAGCGGAATATCCTATTTAGAAATATATTTTAAAATATACTATCCCCACAAATTGCTAATGCGCAGGAACCTTGTCACATTAACATCCACGCTAACGTCATCCGCAACTAAAAATTACATGTAACAAGAAAATTCTAATGGATCATTTAATACTTAATTATTATTTTAATAAGATAGGGTCTAGGTAAAAAAATGGCCGCCAGGCGCATTGGCAATTTGCGGGGATAGTACTAAGTCCAGAGTCCAGATACATTTTTGAACAATCCTTACTAATATTATAAATGCGAAAGTCCATTTGTTTGTTATGCCTTCATGTCTTAACTACTGAACCGATCATCATGAAATTTTGAATACACGTTGTCAGGGGTACAGAGAAGGACCTTTCATCCCGAAATTATAATTGTTCCCGAGGGATAACAAAAAATCTTTCCACGCAGACGAAGTCGCGGGCGGTCGCTAGTTTCTAATAAAAATCTTGCCTAATTAGGTCTGTTAAGATACTAAACGCTAAATACCGCCCATATTTAGGCGCCGAAGGTCGGCGAGACTTTCGCTACACAGTGGTGCCGTGTGGCTATGGCTACGTTATGCGAGCGGCCCAACCCGAGAATCGGTAAATCTAGTCGCCTACACGAATGCAGCTATAATCATACACAAGCGAGAGCCTTAACAATGATATTTACATAGAGACAATCCCACCGAAGTCAACACAGAAGCCGTCTTGACATTGGTCCAACGTTACAGTTGCTTTGGTAACGATATCAAAAGCCTACATTCCAAAGTATGCTTGAATGAGATGTTCGATTGTTCTCGAGTGGCTGCTGATCGCCCACGTGCTGCGAAGTGTCATAGCGGTTGCACAACGAGTAGACCGCATTGGGAGGCCGCCCCCGACTCCAGCCAGCCACAGGTGAGCATTCGCTTGTCAAATAAAGGCCTTGTCAATCAAGGGCACAATTCTCATTAGTAACATCCCAATGTGACTTTGAAATCGTCAAATTTCTCCACCAATACCGTCGTGGAATTATAACTATTTCAGATAAGCCCGTGTTCTTTAGTAGCACTTTGAAGTAGGTAATTAGAAAATATAATAGCTGCATGCAGGAGACACAGCGACAGGGTTGGCCTCGCTCGCGTGCCACTGAATACGTATCGGGTTTCGTTCCGCAAACTCGAGATAACTGCAGTCGCTGCCGTTGCTGCATACTTGGTGCCGACTTTGAATCTCACCTCTAGCCTTATTGTATCCACGTTTAGCTCTCCACGGCCTATTTGAATAAGAAACGCGAGGTTGCAATTGTAGCTAATTAATTAAGTTTCCTGAGTGCTTTACGTATTAGTCATGGCGACAAAAATGGTACGCGCAGCAAACGGATCGCTCGGCTAAAAACAGCATTCTAATAATCGACACTCGATCTAAAATAGCTTCGTTACAAACGAAACCGAAAGTGATGGGTGATGCAACGGTCCCGAAATTAGCTGGTACAGCCCAGAGGCAGAGCGGTGCATCGGCCGCAAGGGAACGCCGTGGCCGGCGCCGCGGGTGCCAAACTGCTGGCATTTCGCGCTAATGACACGAATAAGATATTAGCGCGGATAGCTCGCCAACAGGCGGTGGAATTCGTCTCAGGTATTCAGGCTGCTTGTAGTAACAAAATTAACTAACAGACATTGTACACTCGGCCATCGCCTTTTAAATTAGGTTGGTCACTTGGAGAGGAAACAGTTGTGTTGTGTACACGGTCGACGCCGACGGCGTGCCACCGTAAAATTAATGTACAAGGGAGAAGTTAGTATGCAAAAACGTGTAATATATGTAATCTAAGGGCTGCGGGTGAGCGGCGGGCGGCGGCGGCGGCGGTGACACGGCGGCGGGCGCGGGTCGGAGGTCCGGCCGCATTCCGCCGCCGCTTGAAAGTGAAACTGCTCCGTCGACCAACCGCTCAGCTGTAGAAAGTCCACGATTATATCTCGACTGCAGCGCGGGCGACGCCGCCGGACGAGCAAAAACTGCTATCGCTGTGCTGGGCTCCCGGGAAACGAGGCGCCCTAGGCGACGGACAAATTGCCGATATCTGCTGACGACTATTAAACGACTCCTTTCATTTACTTAAACACTGACTCGCAGTGCTTGACTATAATTGTTGAATTTCAATTGAATAAGCCATAACTAAAAAAAAGCCTGAATAGTTCATTATACCTCAGTGCTCGCAGCTAATTCCTAGGTATTAACCGCACTTCAATTGATCACGCGAGTGATTAAAAGAAAACAGTAATAAAAAATATCTATTTTGTTCCTTCAACTCAATGCGTTAGCATTTTAGTAAGTTAACATGGTGGATATGAACGTTAAAAAAACCGACCAAGTGCGTGTCTGACTTCGCACATTTAGGGTTCCGTACCAAATAGGGCTAAGGGGTGGAGCTTATCGGTACTACTCGTTTGTCCGCAAAATTAAGTTGGTTTGTAATAAGAAAATGAGAGAATTTAAAAGGAAAATTCAGATTTATCAATATATTGGTATTTTTTGGTAAAATTATACGTAATTATAAACATTATCACCAAAATTTAAATTCATAGGTCAACTGAAGTTAAAAAATACTAATTTTGGAAAAAAGCTGTCTTTGGTGGTTTCCCATGCCTTTGTTTTCTAATATTAAAAAAATGAAACAAAAAATACAGTATTTGTCGACATAATGAGCTCTAAACAATGATCCCCAACGCAGACAATAGGGCTCCGTTTTGCCCCTTCGGGTACGGAACCCTAAAAATTACCTACATATGCAATTAAATTTTATTTTATGTTTACTTCGTACAAATATTATAAAGCTACATTCAGCATTATTTGAAGCAGTGAAAACTTTGCTGATATATAAGTAGAAGTAAAATAGTTTTATAATATTGTAGTTATGTTTCCCATATCTAAATAAATTAAAATTAAATTTATCGTGATGCAATTGTAAAATCAGTCACAACGCCGTCAAGGGGAAATGGATATGTTTCTCAAACTAGAGGAACCTGTTCCCAACTGGTATCGGGAGGGGAGGAACAGAATAGCCAATGCAGGCATACAGCGCAAAAAATGCAATTAGTCGGATTGAAGCGAAGACGACGACGACGACCGCTAATGGCAGCGAATCGACGCGAACGTCAGCGCACGACCTTGCGCGTCACAGCGCGCGCATGGAAAGATCCACCCGCCACAGCCATGTGGATACAACTTGTAAACAAGTGCATTGAAACATTATTACAAATAATAACCACACACACATGCTGAACACTACCGTAACACAAACGCGGGTTAGGAATTGAAAACTTTTTTAGCCTGTGTTATGTACAGTATTTCTTGAAGAGATTATTAAATAAAATTATAAATAAATAATAAATTTGACAACATCACATACATTGCTCCGATTCCAAAGTAAGTAGCTAAAGCACTTGTGTTATGGATATCAGAGACAACGGTGGTATCACAAACACCCAGACCTGAGCCAATATAGAAAAGTTCGTTTTTCTAAATTGACCCAACCGGGGATCGAACCCGGGTCCTCAGAGATGGCGACACCTTGAAAACCGGTGTACAAAGCCACTCGACCACGGAGGTCGTCATACTCGTCGTCCGTTGGGAATTGTCATATAAATCTTAATAATTACTGATTGTTTGTTCATTTTTATGAAGTAACAAAGTTGGGTTGAGTGTAAGGTACATGGATTCTATTCCTAGGCTAATAATAAAATATGTCTTTATATTAAAATTAATAAACACTAAAAAAAAAACCACTCACACGTAGCACCGAGTCCGTGAACCGGACTGGGTGGGGACGGTAGAACGGGTCCCCACCCTTGGGATTACGGCCCACCCAATGCACTGACCAATTTTATGCTACCGAGTCGCTAGTGGGAGTGGCGAAATTTTCTAGTAGGCTGTTTACTTCTTTGCAGCAAGCCAGCGTTATTTTTTCAATACGAGGAAATACCCTCGACATTTGAAAGAATCATCATTGCAGATGTTTGGCAATTGATAAAGATGAAATAGCTTTATAATTATAATTATTATTTATCAATTATAATTAAGTAAGTTGCTATTTCATCTTAATTTCAATAAAAAATATTATGATTCAGATGAAATAGCTTTATAATTATAATTATTATAATTTATCAATTATATATTAAGTAGCTATTTCATATTTATCAATTGTCAAACATCTGCAACTATGTTCCTTTTAAATGTTGAGGGGTAATAAATGTCTGCTCGTAAATGCCATAGTTTGGTCAGTGTTCAATTACTTTCACAATAAATTAATAAGGTTAATGCAGCATAGGTGGCATATGAAGTGATCATTATTTATAAAAATACCTACCCATTTCATAGAATTAAGTATTACCTACACAAAATTTAGGTAGCACCAGGGAGTCTAAGGCCTAAACTATGTTCTATGATGACCCAACCCAACTACAATGCTTCAATAATTTAAAGTCTTACCTCATTAAATAGATAATGCATTTTTAAAAGCTAATTTATTAATGTTTTTTGAAATAACAAAATGTTCATCACTGTTCATCAGTGCATTCACTGTACTACCTGTGAGTGAAGGAAGCTGGCAATACAGCAGAACTTACAACATTATGCTTGTTGTGGTATTATCACAGAATAAATAATAGTACTAAGAGTAGGAATAAATTAATAGTTTACCTGCTTATGAATACTTTTGAAAAGTTCTGATACTGATACTACACATAGGCACAGCTTATCACAATGTTATCAACAATATAATTCATCATGCCGCTTTATCAAGAGGCCTTTGATAAGAAATAAACAAGTATATTGCAATACTACACCAAAACAATGCTGGCACATGATGACATTGTGCGATTTCAAATTTGCCGTATCGTATCTATTGTGTTGCTTCGTACCACACAATAATGATACTATTACAAGTTAGAATGCCATATTATATAAGTTATCAACATTGGCCATGAATGTCCAGTCAGTTGGAGCTATTAACATGTTGGAGCTATTAACATGTAGGAATAGTCTGTCTATCCTTACTTGTCCTATTTCGATATTCAAAAATATGTTTTCTTATTAAATCAAATTGTCACTAAGACACAGAATTAGTATAGTACTGACGTACTAAGATTAATTATATTATTTCGTAATCTTTGTGTGGAAAACCATTTTGTTGTTTTTTATTGATTTTTTCAATATAAGGTTGGGTGAAGAATATTAGTTTTGAATATTATATTCATAATATGTTATCTGGTTCTATTTAAAATTAAAATTCCAATATTTTTTTCAGTAAGTTTTATAAATTGATCTAAAGCTGACGCTTGGATAGAAAGTACTCCTTAAGTTATGCCTTCCCAGCATACCTACTGCCTGTGTTATGGAATGTCTGTCTATGTCCATCTAATCTAAGGTAGTAGGTATTTTTTAGTTACTTAAGTGGTTTTTTTGTGTGAATATTTATAAACAGGAGTATGTGATATTCACCACAGTATCTAGTCAATAAACAGGATTATGAGTTATTCACCACAGTACCTAATCAATAAACAGGAGTATGTGATATTCACAATCAATGGATAAAAGTAAACAGAAAACACGTACCTATCAACTTTTTTATCAAGTTAGATGAGCGAAAAACAACATACTGTTTAAAACCTGCTTGATAATTGGTACTTGGTAAATTAGAGAGTATTTTAATTAGGTGAGCTTGAAAAGTCGAAAAGTAAAGGTAGGTAGCCTGCTGCCTGCCTATGAGTAATTAAACTAGTGATGCAACGGTACCTATTTGACTGACCTTGCAAAGGGTGTCTGCTCGACGTGGTAGACGTCTGTGATAGGCTCCGAGCGCATTATGCTGCGCAGCCTTTCCTCTGGCAACTCCAGCAGGCCATCGCTCGCTGTCTTGAAGTCAGCCTTGCTCAAACCACTTAGAACACTCATTTTTAAACGTGTAGACGACTAACGACCGAGTCGAAACGGTGAATATTAACTTTCAAATGTCACTAAATGATCCACAAGTCCTTAAAACAACAAATACACTTATTTAAGTATTATTACATCAATAAGGCCACATGAAACATTTTAATGCCTCCGGTTTCTCAAAAGGTAACAGAGTGCTCTCCCTTGTCATTGCGAGATGCGGTTACTGTTTCGTTTAAAAGGCTCCACTGTTGATAGACACGAATATAAAACAAACATTTAAATCACTTCACCATTAACGGAATGAAAAGATTTATGTTGTTTATTTACACACGCGATTCAAGAAAACTGAAAATTGACAAGCGCGGCGAGACAGCTGCGCATCGACGAGTCGACCGCACTTCGCCGTACACGTTTCTGCCATTCGATTCGTTTTGAACTGAAGTGAAGCAACAAGCAATTTGCTTGGGGAATGCAATGTATAAAAAGACAGACATTCAAAATTCCGTCCGTATTCTTCGAGTACTAAGTTCGAAAGTTGCACGGCAAGGACGATACGTCAGCTAACTTACAAATTCTTTTCTGCACCGATAGATGTCACCTAAAACCAAGTTACAAAATGGAGTTTTATTACTTTTTAGCAGTATTAATGGAATTTAATAATGTATATTGTATGTGTAGTTTATTGAAAATGTCAACGGTATAATTTGCCAAATAGATAATATAAATAATTGCATTGAAAACACACAAAATAGGAGAAAATGGCAAGTGGCGACATCTTTGACTTGGATTCCACTTTAAATTATCTTCGCCTCTTGTTTAAATCACAAAGTTAATTCTAGAGGGCGGTGTCGTAGGTATCCCAACAAAGAGCACGAGCCTACACACTAGCGCTGCCATTGGAAAAAAATCATTGTGCTAAGCTAAAATAAAATAAAAATTTCAGGTCACTGGCTAAAATAAAGACGACGTTGTGAATTAATTATCTCTCTGTAGTGCAACTCAGCGTTGCCAGAATGTTACAAAAGTAACATTTTACGTTACTTTTGACCCTCTCATGTTACCTCCATGTTACACGACTCAATATGTTACTTTATGTTACTTTTTAGATTTTCCAGCGAACAAAAAAATATCGTAAAACGGAACGCACTCAAGATTGTTTTTGTTTGTCATCTTCTTAGAATAATAACTATATTCTAAGGTCATCTTGACGCACTTGATTATGTGGACTGACTGAATGCGACATATTCACTCACTCACCTGTATTTCTTAATTTTCCATCCCGCTTACTTAAGCATGCGCAAGTGAGGCGAGTGGTGACTAGCAGCGAATGATTACAATCGATTTTAAAATTTTAAATGCACAAACAAAATCATTAGGTACAGGTTGATTGTAATGTTTTTTTGACCAAACCGTCATCACTGCAGGGCCCGGAGCGCTGACTAGACTTACACGAATGAGTACAAACAAAGACAACCCACCTATGTAGAATTTTAATATTAAAAAAAACTAACTAAAATGTTTTTTTTTAAGACTGTTCCTAATTAGTTTACTAGTGGATAGAGGTCCACATCAGGCATTTTTCAGCGTCGCCAGTCGATTATTCGATCAACAATTATTACGATTTTTTCGATGTTTAACAAATGTGACAGGAAACTTATTTTAGTTTTTGTGAAATAAAATGCCATATTATAGTATTGTGTCGTTTTCCACAATAAGTAGGAAATGTTACTTTTCTCGTGAAAATGTTACTTTTTGAGCTGTCTCATGTTATATTTGACTATCTGCCACTGGTAACACTGGTGCAACTAGTACATCTCCGAAGAAGTTTTGTGGTAATGCAATATTGTCTAGCCCGTCGTTTAGTTTTATGGAGTTCTTTTGCTATGTGGCCACTTTTCGCAAAAAAACTCCACTAAACTAAACGACTGACTAGAAATTATTGTATTGTATATAGGTAGTTATTATATTACGATAAAAAGTACCACAAAGCTTCTTCGGAGTGCACTGAATATTCTGTGATTTCATCTTTATTTTAGCACTTTTTTTTTCAACGGCGGCGCTAGTGTGCATTCTATTATACTACGCGCTCGCTCTAAGTACGCGCTGATTGTGATTATTACATTCTCTTTGACTAAGCGCCCATAATTTAATTAAGGTACATTATATGCTTTGAATGTTTTCGAAAACTAACTATTTATTAGCTTTGATTTTGAATCGAGTAAAACGATTATAAAAAAACTGCCGTTATTGAGTTATCATATCACTGCGGACTGCGATGATGGTTATGGATTAGCAAGGAATATGAACTTCTAAGACTTTCGCGCTTACATTTCATTAGAAATAAAACACTTTTTACGGATTACAGCGCGTATATTATTAATTCAGGTGTTGTTTTAGAATTATTCAGTTTGTATTTATTGGTTTTTAGAATTGCCGACGTTTCGACACCTTTCCAGGGGCCGTGGTCACGGGAGGACTAAAGCAAAAAGGCTGATCATATTTTTATGAAATTACACGCTCGAAACTTTATAAAAATGTATTCAAGTTTATTAAATTATTTTATAGCTGCGTTCTAATTTTAATCATTAAACTGTATTAAAATGGAATAAAGTTAAAGAAAACAAGATCTAGCTTGTGGGAGATTGGGAGGCCTCTGAGAGAAAGAACTAGCGGAAGAAAACTCAGAGAGGTTGTGTCGACCTCCCTTTTGATCACTATCTACAAAACGAACTAACTTTCATTTTTGCTTTAGTCCTCCCGTGACCACGGCCCCTGGAAAGGTATCGAAACGTCGGGAATTCTAAAAACCAATAAATACAAACTAAATAATTCTAAACCAACACCTGAATTAATAATATACGCGCTGTAACCCGTAAAAAGTGTTTTATTTCTAAGGAATATGAACATTAGTAGCAGTCTTTTCTTGTTACAATGTTCACTATGCATGCAGCATTCTGCTGCAGTGTGGTGAACACAAACAAAGGTATAAAAATGGAGGATAACAACCAAAATTTGAGTGCCTAAAATGGGATTTTAATAGGATGCCAAAATAGAGAAAAAGGAGTTAAAATAATTGTTGATCAAACTTTATTACTTATAACTATACTTATATTATATACATATATGCATTGACTACATAACTTAAGTGTTATCGCTGGAAGGTAAAAATTCATTAGCTATTTTAATTATTTTGCCAACCTCCTCCTCTGTCAGCCTTTCTTCACTCTCTTGGACAATCTGTAAGGAAAATGGGATAGTCTAATTTTATATTTCAGATTATTAGGAATTAAGTATGACATTTGAATAAAAAATAACAACTATATGACATATATGACATTTGAATAAAAAATAGCAACAATCATTATTTTTAGTTAACTCTTAACCTGCCCCTGCATTATGACCACAAACATAATATTGCGTGCTTTAATGATTTATACTCCTTAACTGTCAAAATCCGGTCTTTTTAACAGTTCAAACATATAAATTGTTTTATTGTATTGCCAATGCAGCAACTATAAATATTTTTGGTCACTTTAATCCTGCTCCTGCACCATGACAACTGAAACACGATAATATCACGTGATATAACGATTTATAGACTGTACAACTGTGAAAATCCATTGTTTTTAACAGTTAAAAGCTATAAATTGCTATATAATATCGGGTTTTGGTGGTCATGCTAGGCCCTAGGGGGGCAGAGTTATGAATGGCAATGAAACAAATAAATATTTGCATGCAAATTGATTGCTTACCAACTGTATTTCAAGTTCAGTACGAGGTGGGGTATTGAGCATCATCAATTTTTCAGATTTAGTCAGTCTGAAAGGCTTCATAGCTACCAAAAACTTTTCAATACATTCTGTATTTTGATTTTTACAATCTGAGTTTTGTAAATAGTGAACAGTCTGTAAAAGCACAAATAGAGAGTAATTAACATACTTTAGGCAGCGAAAAAGATACCAACTTGTATCACATCAGGACAGAAGAATATGTACTTCAGTTGTTGTTGTGTTAGAAATGAACTACAAAATTTACTCAAGTGGATGGACATGATGAGAATTACATTCTTCTTCAAAGTTTGGAATTATTTATGGACAAAGTCAACCTCCTCCATGGTAGCAGTTTTGCAACAAGTTTTTGAAATTCTACTTCTACAAAGATCCAGTCATTTTAAGAAGTTGTTTCATTATAACTACCTCATAAGTGACTGTTGCCAGTGATCCCTCTCTTTTGTGTTTCTTCTGTGTGCTGTCTTTTAGTTGTTGCAGTATTTGCATTACTTCAAAATTGCACAAGAATGCTGCATTTGGTTTTATACTGAAAATATAAATTGAGATAGTAGTACTTAATTCAAAGAACTAAGCATGTAGGATGTATTGTAGTGCTTGGTTGGGCTGGGCTCCTATGCGGTGTGCCCGGCAAATCTAGCATGTCTAATTTAATAATCTGTTATGTTAATTGTGAAGTACTTTTCAGTTGCGTTGTCTAGAAGTTAGGTTACCTTTAAAGCTATAGTGGTCTTAGATAGTGGTTCAATCAAGCTAAAACAAATTATTAAATTAGAAATATGCAAATAAATGGAATTGAATTGAATATTTATAGTGAAAATAAACCACACACACACTGAGTAACCTAAACCACAGAATAAATAATAGTACTGGCTTAAACATTTGTGCTTACAAAATAAATTAACTTACGTTTCCATGTTTTACATTATTTGTATTTGTACTGTTTTGAACACAGTTGAAATTTATGTACGTGCTTGACAAACCATGCCATGCTGCTCTGCTTGAAAGTTGACCGTTCAACAATGGTTTTTTTTAAAATTGGGTTTAACGGCACTGGATTCTTTTCTTGCCCTTTTATTAATTAATGACAGTTCAATTTTCTTAAGTACTGGCAGTGTTTGCAATTGCAGAAGTATAACTAAAGCCTTAGAGCATTAAGAACGGGAGATGGCAAATACACGTTCCCCTTTCACCAAAGTACATGACCAATTTGATCGTGTCAGTTTATAAAAACTAGTTGGTCTCGAACACCCGTCATTTTGTAAGAACACATGTCGCCGATCGCAGCTCCGCAAAAATGGTGAATTGTGCAGTGTTTTCGTGCAAAAGACGATCTGAAAATTCAAATTATACTAAGAACGGGATTTTCTATCACACGTAAGTATAATTTTATTACCAAACTATAATATAATTACGAAGAAAACGCACTTTGTTTGTGTAAGATAATGACGACATTGCGATAGCAAAACGATACCAAACACATGTCGAATACCATAATAAAAGTCGTAGTGCTGCGACAAAGAGAACGAATGCTTATGCTCTAAGAACGAATGAATGATCAAGTGAATGAGTTTTAACTATTATTTTGATGTGATCAGACCAGCACATAAATTGTCAAATATTATTTTTTATATTTAATATGTAATAGGTAGGTATTGACTTTTTTGCAAAATCTATACATAGTATTAATTGGAGACACTGTTTTACGGGTGTGATGTTCTCCTTTTTTAATCTTCTCTTTCTTTTAGGTCATCCCGGGATAGTTACTAGTCCTCGGCTGTCTGTCGGTTATGTAGAAGTGGAGAGAATCTTATGAATCAGTCCTGTCAAAGCCCGAGCATAGGACACAAAAATCATTAACCAAAATAAAAGAAACTGATGCCGAGATCCTCAAGTCAAATTGTTCCAATTGTGCAGCTTCTGCAGGTAAGAAATTTCAAAACTTTGGTTTACTTAAACTTTCCTTGCAAAAAAATTACTAACTACCAAAAAGGAGGTTTTCAATTCAACCTATACATTTTTATTTGTAGATAGGTATTAACATATTATCATACCAACTTTTTCATTTTAAGGTAGGCTGCAAGCATTCACTACTGCTTATATTTTGGCTTGAAAAGCGGAGCTGTGAGCCTTCCAGAACATCTACACAAGGCTTCTGGATAAAGCCTACCTTGGCATCGGAACGAACTAATCATGTTTTGGCAGAACATGTTTACAAAAATTTAATAATAATAAAAATGAAACACAAATCGCTTGTTTTCCAAGCATTTATTATTTTATTTCACTTTTTTTTACTATTATGTTTTATTAACAACTTATATTGTAGAGACCACGACGTTTCAATAGTAATACACAATCACGATTGCATGCATAATAAAGTATCATCTTGCCAATGCAAACCAATAGAAACGGCGCAATAGCAAAAATATTTAGGCCTATCAATTGACAACCGCCACAAATGGGGTCCTCATATCGAAACTGTGTGCCAAAAACTTCGTGCTCTGTTAGCTAAATTTGTCATAATCAAAAATAAAATACCGTTCCAAGTTCTATTAATCCTGTGCAAATCCTTGGTAGATCCTATAATTTCATATGGAATTTCAAGCTATGGACGCACATTTCAACCTACTTAGAGAAAATTTATAATCTAAATTACGAATATTAAAGCTAATAGTTAGTAAGAAAGTAAATCATATCTATAAAGATAAGTATGAAGAACTCTTTAGGTAATGCAAGGTCATGTCGGTTCGTGACAAAGTGAGTTACGCAATTCTAACTGAACAACTCGATAACGTTGCTTCTTTGCCGAGGATTAATCATAGAATACAAACAAGACAGATTACGCAGAAGAAACTTCTCAAGGGCCGCTCAAATAACTTTTACGGAAAGAGAAAATTTACTTGTCTTCTTCCTGTCATAATTAACAATCTACCTAAAGAATTATAGGTTATTCTGGATGACCTCAAACACAAAAGTGTGAAGCAAAAACTCAAAATTTATTTTTCTACCAAAAATTTGCCTTAGAATTTCTCGTATTTAAACAATAGTCAGCTTTTTCTTAACATCATCAAACTGAAAAAATTTACTATGGGACCAACTTTGAAATCGCGAAAAAAAAATCAGATCAAAATGTATGAAACAGCTGTTTTTTTTTCGCGATTTGAGAGTTAATCCCATAGTAAAAGTTGTTCAGTTTGATGGTCCCTATATACCATATTCGGCATTAGGGGTATTTTGAAACATGGTGTATACATATTTTTATATTTTTTAATTCATAAGAATGAAGCAATTTGTTTTTTCTTTTCAATACTGCTTAGTTGTATACCGACTATCTATTTTGACGAATACGTAGTGACTGGACAAACCTAATCGGGTTTTACTGGGTTTTTTTATAAATTGTATGTTTTAGTTTGTTTAATAAATAAATAAAAAAAAAAGTATGTTGAACATTTAATTATAAGCGCATTTAGTGATTGTTGGTGTATATCAGAAAATCAAATGAAAACCATTTAACATAATCTTGTTCGTAATCAATCACTCATCTTCCAATCATTCAATTTCATCGGTCTTTTGACGGCACATCACTAGCTGTTTGTTGTAAGTTTGGCGCTGCCGTAGCGTGATCTGTCAGAATTTGTACTGAGATTATTAGTTCCAAATTTGACCACCCACAATTATAACTGTGTGGGATTCTGTTTTTGTGTGGGTGTGTAACAACAAGACTTTTTTCTACAAGAGTGTGCGTGAATATGAAGTTGTGTGCTGTGCGTGTTTACCTCGTCCCCCTCCAAAATCGGTGAACAAAATCTAGTGTAGAAGAGTGCTGTTGACATCTCCCGTTCTTAATGCTCTAAGACTAAAGCTTATACTTCTATGCTAAAAACGTTGAAATTAATGTTAACTGCGTTTTGACAGATGTATGTAATACATTGCTACTTTTCTTTGGTAAGTTTTTATTTGTGCCAAAACGAAGTAGCAATGTATCACATACATCTGTCAAAACACAGTTAACATGAACTTTAATGTTTTTAGCCGATAGAGCCCCTGTGCACCTAGGAGTAGAAAGAAACGAGTTGTTTTTTCTAAACTTATTTTTTATTAAAGCTTAGCATACTAGTTTATTACGGAACATGACCATCAAGTTTTTGGTAAAACAAGACATACCCATCAAATGGTTGCCGAAGCGATTAATATTCTCGAAATTATTTATAAATCAGAATGTTTTCTTTAAAGTTCTTTAAAAAGATTGGTTACGAATGTGTTCGCAAAGTTCAGAAAAATATTACTATCCGATCCATTAGCCAAGAAAATTTTACATGTGGTATTTCTAAAGTTGAGTCACCTTTAAACACTCATTACAAACATTATTTAAATTTACCGCTGCCGGAAAATAAGGTGTTTGCGACTTATATATGGATCGACGGCAGCGGAATTACGATGCGATCAAAAGATAGAATTTTAGATGACGTTCCGTGTGATTTGTCAATGGTCCCGAAATGGTCATTCGATGGAAGCTCAACAGGACAAGCTAAAACTCACAACTCTGATACATATTTAATACCTGCTGCTATATACAGAGATCCTTTTCGGAAAGGCCCTCATGTTATTATTCTCTGTGAAACATATTACGGAGACGGGTCCCCAACTTCCACTAATCACAGGGCACATTGTGCAAAAGTACTAAGTCAAATTTCTGATCAAGATCCGTGGTTTGGAATTGAACAAGAATATACTATGTTTGATTCAGACCTATGGCCTCTTGGTTGGCCGAAAATACGTGGTTACCCTGTAACAAAAGCACAGTACTCCTACTGTGGTGTTGGTGAGCATATTGCCGGAAGAGATTTGGTCGAATGCCACGCTAGAGCCAGTGTTTACTCTGGCATAGATTACGGCGGATCAAATGCAGAAGTAATGAAAGGATCATGGGAATTTCAAGTAGGCACAACACCTGGAATCAAGGCAGCCGATGATCTGTGGGTGGGACGATATTTACTGAACAGAATCGCAGAACACTTTGGGGTTATCATTAGTTATCATCCTAAACCAATGGGCAAAGATCAACCTGGTATAGGATGCCATCATAACTTCAGTGTAACTAAGATGCGTTGTGAAGGTGGTATAAAGGAAATCGAAAGAGTTTGCAAAGTACTATGTGAAAAACATAAAACTACGATGAAAAGTTATGGACTCGGAGACGGAGAGGAGAATAAGAAACGATTAACGGGAAAGTTTGAAACTGCTTCTTTTGATATTTGTAGGTGGGGTATCGCAGACCGTGGAGCGTCCATAAGACTTAACCGAAGTGTAGCTACAGAAAACAAAGGTTTTCTAGAAGATCGAAGACCAGCTGGTGATTGTGATCCTTATAGAGTTAGCGCCCTGATAGCAGAAACTTGTTTGTAAACTATTCTTTTTCGTTTTTATTCGTTCTTCTTCGTTTCAAGAAGGTTGATAATATTATAAATTAAAACCTTCATTAAAATATAAAAACAAAAATTACGCTAACGTCTTCATATATTTTCGGACAACAATTACATTTGACAAGAAGAATTTTTTTTGTAAATGATAGAAGTAAAATAATTTTAAAATGTATAAATTACTAAATTCTTTTGTGCGTATTCTCCGACCCACTAACAATGTCGGAATTGTATCAAAAAGAACATTACTGAAACATTCGATAAATCACATTATGAATAAAAAAGTCTTAGACAGATATTTGAGACTTCCAACCCCCTGTAACAAGATATTGGCAACATACGTGTGGATTGATGGCTCTGGAATCAATATGAGATGTAAAGACAGAGTACTTAATTGCGTGCCATACTGTGCAGATGTAGCTCCGGACTGGGCATTCGATGGCAGTTCAACAGGTCTCGCTTCTACCGATAATTCTGACACTAAACTAAAACCGATTGCAATTTATAGAGATCCGTTTAGGATGGAACCGCATGTCTTAGTGATGAATGAAGTGTACGAGGGTGCTTCAAATAAGCCTGTAGTAACGAACCACAGATATTTTTGTAACCGGTTGTGCGAAATGCACAGAGATGAAGAACCTTGGTTTGGGCTGGAGCAAGAATACACCATGTTAGATGTAGATGGTTGGGGATTGGGTTGGCCTAAAGGTGGTGGCTTTCCTGCTGTAAAGTATCAATTTTCATATTGTGGAGCCGGAGCAAAATACATAGCAGGAAGAGACATATCAGAGGCTCACACTAAAGCTTGTCTTTACGCTGGCCTTGATTTTGAGGGGACAAATGCTGAAGTGATGTTTGCCTGTTGGGAATGGCAAATCGGTACCTCTGTCGGAATAAAAGCCCCTGATGACCTATGGATGTCGAGGTATATCATGGCCAGGGTAGCTGAAGATTATGGTGTCGATATAACTTATCATCCAAAGCCTATGGGCATGCAGCATCCTGGAGTAGGAATGCATCATAATTTTAGCACAAGACGAATGCGGTCCGACGGCGGTTATCAATTTATAGAAGAATGTATTAAAAAGTTGGAAGCAAATCACATGAAGCATATGAAAAGGTACAGTAACGACGAAGCCACAAATAGAATGAGATTATCTGGAAAGTTTGAAACAGCTCCATTTGATAAATTTTCATGGGGCATAGCTAATAGAAAAGCCTCTATCCGTCTTCAAAGAAATATTAAGGAAAAAGGTAAGGGTTTTATGGAAGATCGCAGACCAGGCGGAGATTGTGATCCTTACCTAGTTTGCGGATTGTTGATGGAGACTTGTTTGGGAGGTCCTGGAGGCGGAAGTGCTGCACCGATTAGTGATCCATGCAAGAAAAAGAAATAAAGTTTATTTTTCTAGTATGAAATTTTGTATGATATTTTGAAATGTTGGTATTTTATGCATTGTTTAAAAACTAAATAAATTCGACTAAAATATTGAGCTTATTAGAACAATATTGCTGAAATTGAACAAAGAGGTGGTGAACGCGTACTCCTTGTAATCATCCTCACTTCCTTACTAGTATTTTAATTGCGAAAGATACGCCTTCACGTTTGATAACTATTAAACCGATCTTTATATTTGCAAACACGTTGTCAGAAGAGAGTTCCCGAGAAGAGAGCAAACAATCTTTCCACGCTGACTCGCAAGCGGCCGCTACAGCTAGCGGCCAAACTACAACTAGTTTGCTAATAAAGCGCTCTAGACTAGACAATGCCATCCCATACACTTATCTATAGGTACTAACGTACCATACATGCATGCAGCCCCCCTAGCATGACCACCGAAACGCGACACGATATAGCGATTTATCACGTTTAACTGTCAAAAGACAATGGATTTTGACAGCTGAGTGTCGATAAATAATAAATATAAATATTAGTAAGTAGCTAAAGCACTTATGTTATGGAAATCAGAGACAACGGTGGTATCACAAACACCCAGACCTAAGCCAATATAGAAAAGTTCGTTTTCTAAATTGACCCAACCGGGGATCGAACCCGGGACCTCAGAGATGGCGACACCTTAAAAACCGATGTACAAAGCCACTCGACCACGGATGTCGTACGATAAAACGCTATATTACGCAATATATATCGTGTTTCGACGGTCATGCTAGGGGGGAGGGCCTGCAAATTCGTATTGTGACTGTGACCGATATTATAGATTAAAATATCGGCAGATCCTTGCCGCAGGGTTGCAAGCTCGACACACGATATGTAGGGCCGATATTTAGATTTTTTGAAAGAAAAAAAAGGCGGAAAAATCCCTCTTACATCAGACCGTGTGGCCCCATACTTAAAGTTGTCACGTAAAGCAATAAATAGTGAGAAGAACTTCCGTCACTGAGGATATAAATACAATCCATGATTTTGTATGAGATTTTTAAGATATGGTGACAACAATGTATGTACGTTGATGGACAGAAATGGGGGTTTAGCCAAAGTAACATTTGCAAATCTTCGTTATCGCTTCGCATTTGAAACATGTATGGGATTGACATAAGGTTTCGTTATCAATCGAAATTTAAAATGTCAAATCTTTACACTTTTCGAAGCGAAGCGATAACGAAAATTTGCAAATGTTACCTTGGCTAGACCCCCTGGGGCCCTACCGCCTAACTCAAAGCTTATCGCTATAGCTTGCAATGCACTGTTCGTTCTTGTCATATCATAACACGATGACAAGGACGGACAGTGAATTGACATCATAAACTTTAGCAATTTGAATGCATTTTGAAATAGGAGATAGTCCTGCTGGCCTTGTAAAAACCACAAAGTAAAAACCGCCATGCGCTACGTCTTTTTTCAACACTGATCATGAATAAACTGAGCCTTGCGCGAATGACGGTCAATGATAGGTACACCTTCAATCGGAGCATATGCATGCTCATCATTTGAAAAATTGACAATCGCAATTGATCGTTCTTCTTCTTCTTAATGAGTGGCTTGCTCTGTGGTCTATGCACAATTCAGCCAATGTCACGTAGTTAGCTTTTACACGAATGGGACTGCAATTGATCGTTACTGGCGGGCTTTATGGTAAGGCAAAGAAAAAAAATTACAGATTATAATACGTCTTTTTGACAAGTTGCCACAGATCACTGTTGTACACGTGTTGCTAGTCAAAATAATTTTAATTCATTAAAACTAGTCTGTGTCGTGTCGTGACGTTTCCTAGACTAGACCATGTCCATAGACAATAAAAGATCATATCCGCCGCCATTTTCATTCTCTTATCTATTCCTTTCGTCATATGGCGTACAGTGTGTTTCGCGTTGATCCGCCATATTAAATGAAATCAATAAAACAGAACAAAATGTCGCCTTACTAAAGTGCGAAAAGTTATCCACTAACATCCAGTTTTTGTGTGATTAAATCATCAAGAGGATCACAATGGAAAATTCCTACGGTGTGGGGGTTAATAACAGATACGCTCTTTTTTTGGACGATGAGTCCGATCCTCTTGATGCGTTAAAAGCGCGAGAGCAAGCTAAAGAGCTCAAAAAGAAGACCAAAGAAGCTGAGAAAGAAAATAAGGGTAAGCCCGAAGCCAAGCCTAAAGTTGGTACAACTACTGCCAGGAAAGGTATTAAGGAAACCCAAAATGTGAAAACTCAGGATAACAAGAGCGGTGATCAACAAAAGAGCAAGGGCCCTGCTCGGACGAATGACCGCAATGCGGAACGTCCGCCGCCGCGCCGCCGCGAAGATCGGCCGCAGAACGGTGCTGTCGAAAATAAGGATGGAGCACCCCGACCTCCCAGACGTGAGTTCAGTGACCGCAGGCCTAACTTCGAGCGGCGCAACTTCACCGAAAATCCGGAGGGGGCTGAGCGCCGCGGACCGAGGCCGCGAGACACTCGTGAACGCGACGGACCGCGCGGGCCGCGTCCGTACGACAATAGAGGCAAGCGTGAGTTTGACAGGAGGTCCGGTTCCGACAAGACCGGTGTGAAGCCGGTGGACAAACGT
The DNA here is from genome assembly GCA_963556745.1 of Catoptria pinella. Lineage (NCBI taxonomy): Eukaryota > Metazoa > Arthropoda > Insecta > Lepidoptera > Crambidae > Catoptria > Catoptria pinella. The sequence goes on from OY750762.1 coordinate 2,428,106, forward strand.
GAAGGCGGTGGTCCACACAACTGGGGTTCCTTAAAGGACGAGCTCGACGAGCTGAACAAAACAGGCTCGGAGGGTGAAGTCGTGGAGGAGAAAGCACCTGAAGTAGCAGGAGCTGGTGCTGGTGACGGGCAACAACCTGAGGCAGAGCGTGCTGCTCCGACCGAGGAAGAGCCGCGCGAGCTCACGTTGGACGAGTACAAGGCACTACGAAACGCTCAGCGCACCGCGCCGCAGTGGAACTTGCGCAAGGCCGGAGAAGGTGAGGACCTCAGTCAATGGAAGAACTTGGTTATGTTGGAGAAGAAGAAGGAGGGTGGTGAGGATGACGACTCTGATGATGAGTATGATATTGCTGACTACCCTCAGCGTGTCGGTCGCCAAAAGCGCGTGCTCGGTATTGAATTCACGTTCAACGATACATCCAGGCGCGGCGGTACGGGCGGGCGAGGCCGTGGCCGCGGGCGCGGGCGAGGCCGGGGCCCGCCGCGGGACGAGGCGCCGCCGGAGGAGCGCCCCGTGTCTCGACCACAGGTTGCTCCACCCAAGGTGGATGACAGCAAGGATTTCCCCTCTCTCGGCTAAACTCACAATGAGCCTTTGCTCTAATCCACATGATAGAATACAAATGAATATTGTATTACCGTTATTTTTGAACTAAATATACAAAATATTTACACATGCGTGTATTATATTACAATTTTATTTGTAGATTTTGATGTTGATCGTCAACAAATCTGCAAATCAACATTGTTGGATTTGCTTTTAATAATTCTCATAAGATGGCTCCTAATCATGCTCATTTGTTGAGTAGCATGTATAAGAGGGAGAGGATATTTTTAAGAGTTTAATTTTCAGTACACATAGCTACAACATGGCATATTATGACTATCATAACAGTAGCTTTTATCATAATGTAATCACAGCTTTTAATATGATCGAATAATTTTAACGTTTACAGACTGTGACATACTGTAATGAATTAACTCCGTCACAACTTAGAGTAGACATTGTGAAGAAAATAACCCTTGTTGCATTTTATATCTTAAGTTTGTGTTGACAAATGCAGACTTTGGGAAATGTAAATAGTTATATGTTTAAAATATAAGGTCTTAACGAGGTTGATTTTTGTTGTTACACAAACTTCTTGAAAAATAAACATTTTGTATGTGTGAATTTTTCTTCGTTATTTCTAACAGTCTCTAAAAATATCCTTTCCTCTCAAGTATCACAGTCCCATTACTCCTCTCCTGGGAAGTTCTATAAGCTATAAATGTTTGTTTACTTGTCTTATTTAGTAAATATTTTAAGCTTTATAATATATACTCCTAACAAGCTCTGTCATACTTATATTTTCTTATTTCTAGTAGGTAAGGCTGCTGTAGGGCCATGTTGGAAAGTAGTGAATTAGAAAAATGTTAATTAGATAACTGAATAAGACAAGTAGAAGCAAAAGTGAATAGCACTTGCACTGTGGAAAAGAAGTTGATAGACTTGCATGTTATGAATCAACCCAACCAATTGCAAGGTATGTTATTGTGGCTGTTATTCTAAAGTGTATGTGGTTGCTGGCAGCTGCAAAAATAATGACATAAATAAAACAAAATTTGTAATTAAGTTTTGTATTGACACATTTCATCACTTGCACTAAAACAGATAAAAATTTACACAAAAAAACAGTAATACCCAAAGAAATTAATAATCAACATAATAAAACTAGGTATTTAACAATATAGTAAACTTGCACACTTGTGTAAAGATTATCTAACCAAAATAAATAATCTATTTACATTTTCTAATATATAGGAAAATCATTACATACTCATTTAAGAATTCTTTAATTTTAAGAAAAGAAAATGTAACAAATTGTTTTGCATAAGTTGGATTTTACTTTGCTATTTATTGTTACATAGACTCAATCAAGTTTCTTTTCTTTTGATAAATACTTATGGCAATGTTTGATCACTCAAATAATGTTCGAAGACATCAACAAAGAGTTTTTTTGTATTTCAACGGATCAATTACAATACAGTTATTCAAATGACAGAATATGTCTGTTGTATTTTTGTATCACAAATAAAAATCGGAATTTGTATCATAAAATAAGGTATTACACATAAAATCAGTACAAAGCTTTAGACTGTAGCAAAATTCATAATTAAGAGGAAAGAATTGTCAGACAACATTACATAAGTTCAAAAATGTTTATAGAGTTATTAAGGTAGCTGACTAGTTTTGATTGTAATTGAAAATATTTTAATTTTTAATAATTTTAAATAAGTAATAAAAAATATGTTTAAAAACCATTTCAGTAAATTCATCAAGTGAAGCCAATGGTTGGGTCGTTTGACAGAAGCGGTACCAACTATTAGCAATCAATAACTAGTAGGTATATAGAATGATTACATTACATACATTTGTAAAATTATAAATTAGTGACGTAAAGCGTAGTAGTATATCTAAATATGGGACTCGAGTCCCATGTCACAGCCACAGTATACTTCACTTACACAATAAAAGCATTAATAAAGTACAAATAGATAATTATAATATAGAAGTGGCTCGTTAGGTAAACGTCTAGAGGCACATCTACATCAATATCATTAATTATAACATAAACTATCTTTGTTTGTTCGTCTGCTACGCTATCAATTGACTATTATTTACATTGACAACGATATTTTAATTACTTTAGTTGCAATTTTATTTACATCTGGTAATCCATTAAATGAGGAATAGCAATAAATAGGTTCGTCGATTCACAGCTCAGCGAAGCGAATGATAAATTTAGACGGTGGTGATCCGTAACAGTCTGGCGACAGGAACCTACTGGGTCCGGTGGCACCTTCCGCCGCTCTTGCGACACTACGATAGTGATCACGAGCGGTCGTCAAAATCTAAGTGGGACCAACGTGGAGTATACACAATTTACTCGATGCCAAAGGTATTGGTCTCTTCTACAGCGAGCAGCAGCTTCTCGTACAAGAGCTGGGGCGTGGGGTAGGGCGGCAAGTCGAGGCGGTTGAAGCAGGTGTGCGCGCGCGGCAGCGACTCCACGCGGCCCCAGCGCTCGATGCAGAACCGGCGCGGGCCCGTGGAGCCGCGCAGCGCCGAGAACCCCTCGTACGGGATCGACGACGTGCCCGTCACGAACTGCACTAACCGCAGCCGCTGCTCGTTATTAAACCTGAAAGCGAACATTTTACTTATTCATTCTGTAAATTGAATAATTTTTATCAGTTGCGGCGAGATAACACTCGTTTGAAATTCTATCAGTGTTCCCACACCCATCGATAAATGTATTACGTACTTCAAAAACCAGCTTATTAGGTCTAATGTTTATTTTCTTCTTTTTTTTAGTTTCTTATTTTTGCTTATTCTGGAGCTAATAAATATTAAGACTTAACGTCAATAATTGATTATCGCGGTGTTGGGCCGTTCGTCAGACCGACAGGTGTTCGTCACATCACAGACATAAAATCTTACTGTTTGCTATCGTATACCTAAAACCCACCCATTGGTCAGAGCAGACTGTAGAACGATCTTGTTACACAAAAATAATATTTTTTACACAGCTCATGGATCGTCTATTAATCACGTGATGTTTTTTAGCGCCCCACGCCCCCCAAAGTCACGTGTATTTAAAAAAAAATGACATTAATTTCTGTTAAAAAATAGCGCGTTCAACGAAAAAATAAATACATGTGATATCTCTCCCCCTCCTTGTGATATTTCGTGATTTTTTCAAACCCCCTTCCCCCCATTCGAGCCTCACGTGATTAATGGACGACCCCTCACTACTAGCGATTTATGTACGATAAAAAGGTAAGTGACCTGTCGATGGCCTGCCAGAACCAAACGATGACCGGATGCGCGTCGTGGTAGCCGCCGCGGTACTCTGTGTTGGCGCGCCAGTCGGCCACGTCGAGCTCGGGCGCGCCCGCGATCACCAGCTCCAGCTCGCGCGCGTCGAACGCCGCCACCAGCCGAGGGTCAACCACCTGTTCAATATTATTTAGTTTAGCACGGTTAGGGAAAGGGTATATTTTTTTAATCATTCACTAGCTTTTTCCAGCGATTTCGCCTTCGTGGAATTTTTTGTCTCTTGGAAATGTACCTAGTCGTTCGTCTCCAATAAAATTGGTTCAGCGGTTAAGCCGCGAAAACGTAACAAACAGTTTTTTATACTTTCACTTTTATGATATCAAGGAAGGATTTAAGTATGCTAGCCCGTCTTTATTATGGATTTCGAATGGTGTTACTGTGAATACTTCCGAAAAACATTTAAGTACTTAAGTCGTATTGATAGGTACATAGAATTCAAAAGTTAAACTATCAGAATTATCAGTTAAGGGTATGTGTGAGTATGCAAATGTCGTCACATGATTATGATTACAATTACTTTAATTTGCGAGTAGGTATGCGACATGCACAAGCGACGATATCATAATGTAAACAAAAATCGGTCAATAACCCATTACCTCCGATAAAGTGAAAGAAATTGTCGTGCGAGAATTGCGGAAATAACTGCAATCTAGTATGTATGTACCTTCGTAGGTACTGGTAACTTATACTCAACACTTATCGGCTTGGAAGGTCATGGACGAGGGTGGGACGTGATTAGTTAGCGGGCAAATGCGACTTCATTATACTACGTGTTACAACTATAGTAACTATATTTACTCTGTGCGTTTTTATTTCGCTTCGTTTTAAGTGTGTTGTAATTTTTGTTTGCCTGTACATTTAAATGTTATAATGGTCGGTGGATGTTTGACTATGCCTGAGTACACAGTGTTATTTATTTTAGCTTCTAGCTGTTAATCTATTTTTTTGAGGTCAAGTAAAGTAAATAAACATAGATAATGTTAGAGAAGAACGCTATTGAGCTATAGATTACTTAATTATGATAGTACTAGCGACCGCCCGTGACTTCGTTTGAGCGGACAGTTCCTGCCTAGCATGACCGAAACGCGATATGATATAGTGATTTATTTCATGTTAAATGTCAAAAGACAATGGATTTTGACAATTGTGTGTCGATAAAACGATGTATCACGCGATATATATCGTGTTTCGTCCGTCATGCTGGGGGGCAGGGAACAGTTTTTTTTTCTGAATTTAAGATAGGTACCCTATGTCCTTTTCTGTACCCCTGAAAACGTGTATGCAAAATTTCATGTTGATCAGTTGAGTGGTCAAGACGTGAACGCGTAACAAACAAACTAACTTTCGCATTTATAATATTAGTAAGGATTAGAACTACTTAATCGTTTAACTTAATTTCTGCTTAGTTAAATTAAGTTTCGAAACATTGATAATTCTTTGTTTCTGGTCAAGCTGAATCTGACGCATAAATGCATATGATTTTATATTTATTGAAAATGCATATATTTTACATAGTGACTTCGTTATTTGACGCCAGGAAATGTTGTTAAGCATCTTTACGGTGCGCTGAATTACTAAATTAAACTAATTGACCAATTTTCATGCAAAAACTATTTTAGAAGCTCATTGTCGCGCTTGAAAAATTTATTTAAGCATTAAATATTTCAGTCGATGTACTCCTTTATGCGCTCGGTGACGGCGACTAGTGGCAATCATGTAGTCATGTCGCATGTCGCGTCTCACCTCGTGGAAGCCCCGCACGAGCCACTCGGTCTGGTCGGCGACGCCTCGCTCCACGCGCCAGCGCACGACGCGCTCGAGGTACTCCTTCTTGTTGCGCTCGGTGACGGCGACGTCGCGCCCGCCCGGCTTCAGCTCGCGCTCCAGCACGCGCCCGTCCGCCAGACGCTCTGACACCGCGAACGTTAGCTCCAGCGACGACACGCAACGCGCAGACTGAAACAATTTTAAAGCGTAGAAAATAAAGGTCTACGAAAAATAAATCCTGTAAAGTATAAAAATAATTCACGCATCATTGTTTCCGATTTCCATAACATATAGTGCTCGACTTACGTTGGGATCAAAGCAACGTAAGTACTTATATGATGTTGTAAGAATAGTACCTGTGTATAGGTATTTCAAGTAAACATCAGTTAAACAATGTCTCACCTGCAGCCACCTTAGCGAGTTGGCGAACTGCGCGTCGAGCGCGTCCACGTCTTCGAGCGCGGGGGGCAGCCGCAGCAACGCGCGGTACAGCGCGCGCGTGAACCACGCCTCCAGCAGGTAGCCGTGCACTAGCGCCAGGCCCAGCACGCGCCCGGAGAAACGGAACCTAAACCAACAACATATAATAATTAAACTTCTGCAATCAAATAACGTCTCAATTGCTGGGGTAAAGGAATGAAAACACTAAGGAGTAAGAACGGGAATTATAACACACAACACAGGCCCAAATCGGATTGGTCTTCCTGGCTTATGCTAGACTGCAATGTCACATTGTGATCTACATTAAGTAGGTTATACTCCTACTATACGTTTCAGCTTGGGCAAACATGCTTTCGTATGTCCGGCTGTCTGTATGTTCTCCTCTACAGGTCGCATTTCTCAACCGATTGTCGTGAAATTGTGTGAGCTCTACATAGGTATGGACTTTTTTTTAAAGATTCAGTTTAGCGCAATTTTTCAAAATGGCGGAGATTCGGGGTAAATTATATTTCAGCCATTTCGAAAAATATTCACAAATATGACAAACGTGAGGTCTAAGTACAGCTCTACAGAGCCACTAGTAAATTATAAGTGAGCTATTGTTGAGTCGGTACGTTACTACACTGACTGACTAGTGCATTTTGTGTAATAAATAACGAAAAATATTGGCATGTGCGAGTCTAAGAAAAATTTAGTAGTTAATTGTACGCGTCGATGTTTAAATATACGTCATTCTCGTGCAATTTGATATTTTAATATTGCTGGATCCGTATTTATTTGGCCGTTTTTTTCTTAAATTCCAAATAGCAATAGGCCCGTTACGCATCGATTGAATCACCGGGATTAAGTTACAATTAAGTACTATAGTGTCGCGCTGTCGGAGATGGGCAAAAACTATTGGTTTTGTTTATGTGTAACTGGATCGCAGTAACCCGACACGCTGGCTGTATGGGGCCTGCGCGGGCGCAGAGCGCACCGGATCCCGCGCGTAAATATAGACGCGCAGGAGACATTGCCGATGCGATGTGTGCCACTGCGCTGCTTGCGTCCTAATGTCGATATTTACTATTAATATGAAAATTTCGGAATGTCCCTTTAGTTATTTTGGAGAGGCAATAGGGTAGGATAACTGGCGCCCCCATCTTACAAAAATATTACTCGGGTAGTACCAATTAATTAACCAAAACATATTTTTACCGATTGAAGATTATTTAAAAAGTATGGTATATACTATAACGCTTCTGTAGAAGAGATAACAAAGGTACAAAAGGAGCCAAATCATGAAAGAGAAGAAGAATTATTTATTCGCAAAAATATGTCTAGAAAATTATTAGGATGTTATTGTTTGATAATGATAACCATACGCGGAATATTGTTTATTGTAGATTATCAATTTTAATATTCGGGTTTACTTATCAAATATTGTGTACATGTTGTGTAAATATAAGTATAAGCGATATTGTGTTTTTTTGCTTTAAGATCTTGACCTATTCTATCACCAAACCACAAATGGATTAACAGTAGGTTAAGTGTAGTAGTATAAAATAAATAAGTAAGTAATTCCAAGCCAAACCATCAGTAATAAGTGTCAGTGCTGGAAGCACGCTAATAAATACATTCCTCCAACTTATAAGTGCCTTTTCACATGCATACGGTCACGGCACGGTCGCCGTTCCGTGTAAAGTAGCAATGTATGAGCTACAGTAAGAGCTTTCACAAGGCACGGCGACCGTGCCGTGACCGTGAGTGACCGCCCGTGCTTATCCACTATAAACACGGTTTCGACGTGGCGACCGTATTTTAATTGCAGTAATGTGTTAACTTGTATAGACACGTTCACATAACACGAGCGCAAAACGGCACGGCGGCGCACGGCGAGCGGCGAGCGCGGGGAATGCCATTTGACCACTAACATGCTAACATCACAGATAAAATAGCGAAAAAAAAATCAGCTGTTTCATACATTTTGATATATCGTAAGAAATTTTTGTATGAAACAGCTGTTTTTTTTCGCGATTTCAGAGTTGGTCCCATAGTAAAAGTTGTTCAGTTTGATGGTCCCTATCTACCATATTCGGCATTAGGGGTACTTTTGTAACACCTTGTATAGAAGAGCTAGCACGGCAAGGCGCGGCCGTGTCGTTAGACGGCAACCGTTATGCATGTGAAAAGATACTAAATGAACATAATTATGTCCAAATATGGTCAATGGGCCAATAACCTCTATATCACACACAAAGCACGATCAACAGTTACCTTATTGTTCATGAATTTATTTAATTAGTCTTAATTTATTAAACCTTATTATCCTTTGTTATATGTAGTTACATTGTGCCAAAAGCAGCGATGTGATCGACTAAAGCCGATGAACAACATACTGTTTAACGAATGAGTGCGCACGCGCATACAATCGACGGAAATCTATATATGGACGAAGGGATAATGATTTCTTAGTACGCTTAACTGGTAAGGTAATTTCGTATGTTCTTTATATCGTGTATGAAGGCATTATTGTCCAGTCCGAGTGTGAATATTAGATTTCTGCAATGAAGTTATGACGCCCGTCCGCTTAGTTGCGTTCTAATATTTAATGATCCTGTGTGTCTACCGAGCAAGTGTCGACAAGTACTACAAAGAAAAGTAGCAAAGTACAAAGTATCTGTCAAATGAAGCCGATAGCGATGCCGCCGTCACTTGCGCGGTATACCCACTGGTTTGTATTAATTATTGCGATTTAAATATATTACGATATTAGCTTTTGCTGTATTTTTTTCTGTTTTGATCAGAAATATCGTAAGATTAACACTATTTGTGTCACTATCATATTTCAGCCTAAAAGGCCAATGAAATATTTACTAAGTAAGTGTTCAAAGTTCTTTGGGTTTTTTTTAAAGACTTAACAATATAATTGTCAAAGCATGCGCATGCGCATTAAGTGTTGATAATAATCACTGATAATGTTGTAAATAATAATTAAACCGACTTGTGGATAACTATGTAAGCACTAAACTTACAAGCAACTCACGACCACTTATGACACACTTGAAGACATTCGTGCAACAATATTATGCACTCAAAGCCACTAAGTGTTAAGCGTGAAAGAAAAGCGGATTCAATGACGAGTATTCAAGTTATAATTAATGGTAATATGTCAAATATGACGTGAGAAGTCGCCAGCATTGGAGTGCAGTCAATGTGGAAGTCAGTCCCCAGAATTTCTCAATATCATTTACAACTTGGCAACTTTGTAATTATTTAGCCTTTCATAATTTAATTAACCTCTGGGAACGACCCGTTTGCAAAAGATTATAATTATTTTGTTCTTAAAACATATTTAAGAATATGATAACAAGATACCTGTCCTATTTTTGGAAACATAAAGAGTATCTTAAAACAATACGTGCGCGAAAACAAGCGTACTTTTATAGAAATGTCCGTATCAAACAACCGACACAGCTGTTTAAACATACAATAATTGTTGTGAATTCTCTTCAATAATAAACTTTCTGGTTTGTCATTTATGTCTGCTTGGCTTCGCTACTTAGTCATTTAGTTATGCGCATGGAAGGTGTGAAGTGCTATGACATATCCCATGGAAGGACACCTGAAAGTCTGTTTATCCTTACTTGTCTTATTTGGTAAGCAATCTTCACCCAACTCTTTATTGAAATAATCATTTATATAAACACCAACAAATTGGTTTTCCACACATAAGTAGATTACGACAGAAGTTGTTTATAATTAATAACAATTTGATGAAGTTAGTAAATAACGATTTAGCGCGGCCATATACAGACGGAGTCTGATTCGGAATTCGGAAACGGAATATCGGTAATGTATGAAAATTCCGAAAGGAAAAATACCACATTGTGTGGTAGGTCCATAGATTTGTATGGATTAGCAGCGTTCGGATCGATTCCGTTTCGGAATTGCGAATCAAAATTCCGTCTGTATGTGGCGGGCCTTAAGAGGAAACACCATGGTCGAAAGAATTGAAAAAATCCTATAGAATGTTGATTAAATCAACGATTCGTAGTCCCTGTTTCCTTCTCCAAAACTAGACCAATTTAAATACGTTTTACATAAAGAAAGGATTTGGCTGTGTTCCTATGTTTTGCTTTTTTATATAATCTCGTCAAATTTGATTGCTGGATGTCTAAACAATGGCATTTTTTTTAGGTTTTTGGAGATTAATATCTCTTTTAATAATTATTTTATAAAAAAAGAAAACATCCAATTCATTCCTTTTAATTTTAATTAAAAAAAGATTTAAATCGGTCTAGTTTTGGAGGAGGAAACAGATGACTACCAAACGTTAATTCTGTCAACTTTCTACAGGTTTTTTTCAATTCTCTCGCTTGGTGTTTCCTCTTAAGTATAAAAGACATATGACAACTGTCAAAAGCTGTTTACTAAACAAGACAAGCAAGGATAAACGGACATCCACAATGTCACAGGTATACGTATCCCATTTAATTAACCGACTTCTTTCTATTAGTATCACAATAACTACTATATACAAATGATAATTACGTCCATCCACGTAATAGCAGATAATCAGCGCTACAGAGCCAACAATGTGCCATTATAATTTGTTTTGTAATGACCACTATTTGTAACACAATCTAGGAAGCTTGCAGCAACCGCTTCCTAGTGAGCGCTCGCATTGACAAGAAAATAGTCTGTATAATTACAGTTTATTTTCATACTACTTAAAAAAAAGTTGTAGTTTGAGACAATTTTATCCATCTATCGTTTCGTTTTAATAATACATTACTTAGAACTAAGAAAAAATAGCGCAGACATAGATATTGGCGTATCGAATAATGAATCTAGTTAGAGCTTAAATAAAGTATTTGTTTTTGACCTAATTTTATTGCCCCAGAGTAACATCTGTAAAAGTTAAAGTGTAAATATATTTTTTTACATTAAATCCTTTGTAAAGAATATTCAAAACAAACTTACCACTCATGGTGATTATCCACGAAGGCGGACATAGGTGACACGTGCACCGTGTAAGTGTCATTAGCGGAGTACTCGAACAGTCCGTAGTACGGGTTGAACAGCTCCCGGGACAGGAGGAAGAAGAATTCCCGACTGGGCCCGCCGTAGTCCAGGCCCTCCTCGCCCTCCCACAAGACGCACAGCTTGCCTTTCTGCAGTTCCTTCTTGCCACACGACATGATGCGCCTGAATGCGTCTTCGAGCAAATGTTCGCGCCGAATGTGCAACCTGGAAATGTTTGTGGTTTGTAAGGCGCGTTATGTACAGTCACGTCTAAAAATATGTAAACAGTTTAAAACTTTGTCACTTTGTTGTAGTTGTCCTTTTTCATTGATTTCTGTTCATAAAAGTTATAGCTTTTAGAGTGACATAGTCCTTAACTGTATACATATTTATACCCGTGACTACAATGATAACAGCTAAGTAAATCCTTCTTCCTTTGAAAGTAAGCAAACTTTTTTGAACTATTTAGGCTCAGGGTGGCTCAAAAAACTTTATAAATGTCTTTGTATTGATTTCCCTAAGCCCAGATCCTTTTAGATATGTTTCAGTGGTCAAAGCACTTTATATCGTGTCCAACATTCATTTATAATTTAAGTGATGAGTAATTTAAAATTAAACAGCATTAGAGTAAAAAGAGTATATTTTTACCAGCACTCATTCTATTAACCTACTACAATAATGGTAAGCCCGCCTACGTTTCCAAACCCTAATCTATTTCAGTTGGTCGAAGCTAAAAATATCTTTACGCTAGTGATGACATTTCACTTCATTAATAAAAAGAACAATCACTTTACGTGTTGTATCGATTCGCTTTGTTTACATGCTATTTTTAAGCGGACCGCTCAAAGGTCGCTTGTCGCCTGTCCACCCACGAAAGTTCATCGCTGTGCTGTCGTCACTAATTAAGCTTTCGCACGGGGTCGTGTTATACTTGTACTTTGGTGTATATGCCGACCCAATTAACGAGTAACGGTACGCTATATTTCATTTCGCTGCTAGTTAAAATTGCCTTTCCGGATGTACGGGCTTTAATTAAAACAGTTTGTAGCTCGTTTATCCGTTTAAAGCTTAAAATAGTAGCTTGTGTTGTTGACCAGGTTGACTACGAAAGGGGTAAAAGTTAGTCCTGGCTGCAGTTGCAGTCGTTAACATAACATCCAATGCAATGAGCCGAAGTGGTGGGTCATATGGCCTACCTATTCATTCGTAAGGCCAGGGGGTATCACAACCTTTTAAAACTTGCCAGGTTTTCGAATTGCTACAGTTACATCTCGTTCTCGCTGTACACCAAATAAAAGAGATGCATTGATTGCCATTCAGAAAACTGGCAAGTTTTAAAAAGTTATAATAGGTATGGGGGCTGGTGCCCCATGTACCATTAAAATATTGCACGATGTTGAGACTTACTTGAGCTTGCCCGGCCCCTGCCCGTAACCCTTGCTCTCGAGCTTGCGGTAGAAGGCGCGCAGCTTGGCCTCGAAGTCGCGTCGCTGCGGCGCGGGCGCACGCGTGGTGCGCGCGGCGGCGGGCGACGCGGCCGGCGACGCGCCCGCGCCCGCGCCGCACCCGCCCGCCGGCACATAGCTCATTATCTCCTGCTCGAACAGGCTGTACACAACAAAACACATACACTTAATACAATTTCCAATTCTGGATTTAAGGAAACGGGAAATTGAAGAATTAACCCTCATTAGGAGCCCATGGCGACGTTGCAGGCCACTTCATCAAGTGAATTAGCTACAAAATATTTCAATGTGAATTATTTAACTACATAGCTAGCAAGCAACGCCGTAATTTGTTAAGGTATGGTAAAGCCCCTGTCAAGTTGTCATTAAACATCAAAAGGGGTTTTTTCTTCTTTGAAATCTTATAAAATGACATCTCTACCTTATATAGAAAAATCTTTCGCTTAAATAAAAAATGTCTGATTCGTCGTGTCATCTACGCCTACGGGGTAAATATGCCATAGGATCTCGTTCACTGACATATTTTTCAGACCACAAGATCGACTCTACTGGTTCGCCTTTGATAAACCTAACATAGCTGTATCATTAGAAATAAAACACTTTTTACGGATTACAGCGCGTATATTATTAATTCAGGTGTTGTTTTGGAATTATTTAGTTTGTATTTATTGGTTTTTTAGAATTCCCGACGTTTCGACACCTTTCCAGGGGCCGTGGTCACGGGAGGACTAAAGCAAAAAGCAAAAAGGCTGCTCATATTTATGAAATTACCCGCTCGAAATTTTATAAAAATGTATTCAAGTTTATTAAATTATTTTATAGCTGCGTTCTGATTTTAATAATTATTACCGAATTAAATTGAATAAAGTTAATTAGAAAAACAAGATCTAGCTACTGAATCTACTACCAGTTCACAAATTGGGAGGCCTCTGAGAGAAAGAACTGGCGGAAGAAAACTCAGAGAGGTTGTGTCGACCTCCCTTTTGATCCCTATCTACAGAACGAACTAACTATATCTTTAGATCCTGCAGTGTGTGATTTGGGATGGGATTTTAGTTGATGGATTATGGGGTCCCAAGCTGGTGGTACTCTCCAACCATCATCTCTATTGAAATTTGGATGTTTGTTGATTTCAATAGCCTCGCGTAGCATTCTGGGAATGAATCTTTGTTCTTTAGCGAGTATTTGTGGTTTATCAAATCTAATGTAATGGTTAGGTCCCTTTGATGCATGTTCACACACATATAGGCGCGATAACAAGTCTGCAGTGTGTGAACATGCATCAAAGGGACCTAACCATTACATTAGATTTGATAAACCACAAATACTCGCTAAAGAACAAAGATTCATTCCCAGAATGCTACGCGAGGCTATTGAAATCAACAAACATCCAAATTTCAATAGAGATGATGGTTGGAGAGTACCACCAGCTTGGGACCCCATAATCCATCAACTAAAATCCCATCCCAAATCACACACTGCAGGATCTAAAGATATAGTTAGTTCGTTCTGTAGATAGGGATCAAAAGGGAGGTCGACACAACCTCTCTGAGTTTTCTTCCGCCAGTTCTTTCTCTCAGAGGCCTCCCAATTTGTGAACTGGTAGTAGATTCAGTAGCTAGATCTTGTTTTTCTAATTAACTTTATTCAATTTAATTCGGTAATAATTATTAAAATCAGAACGCAGCTATAAAATAATTTAATAAACTTGAATACATTTTTATAAAATTTCGAGCGGGTAATTTCATAAATATGAGCAGCCTTTTTGCTTTTTGCTTTAGTCCTCCCGTGACCACGGCCCCTGGAAAGGTGTCGAAACGTCGGGAATTCTAAAAAACCAATAAATACAAACTAAATAATTCCAAAACAACACCTGAATTAATAATATACGCGCTGTAATCCGTAAAAAGTGTTTTATTTCTAATGAACTGTACGCGCGAAAATCTTAGAAGTGTATATAGCTGTATCATTTGGTTCAGAAAGAAAAATCTGAAGCTGGTTAATAAACTATGACAGAAAAACTTGATCAGGTGCAGTGCAACGATCCGGAAATTGCTTGTAGTATAATAATCTAAGGTTTGTTATAAAAACATTGGCACTTAAAACATACAAGTGCCATAATTATGTATCTAATACCATGGGTGGTGGGCTATAATTAGATCAGACAGTGACACCGTCGGTTAATAAATATAATGTTCCTACCGGAGCAGCTAATTAGTAACAAACTAACAAACAAACATAAATGTAGTAAAAGGAAATGTTATTCGTATTACCTACTTACCTATCCAGGGCCCTAACTAGACAATTTATCAATTGTCGTGACATTTTGGTTTACATTGCGGTGTAGTTATGAGAAGTTAGTTCTATTTTCAAATTGGTTGACGCAATGGATATAAAATTGTCCTGACAGGTGACAAATTGTCACGTTTATTAAATCGGACCCTGGTTACAAGCATTGTTTGTTTAGGTTTTAATGTGGTTTTATAACATTTCAGTATTCAGGACAAGATATTTTGATCATTTCACCAGTTTATTCGTCATTATTTTTTTTGTTTTAATTTTAAACAAAATGCCTTCTGACACACAATCCAATAAAAAAAATATATATATACTGAGGACCATAGCTAATAAACGCGACGAATAGATAACCTCCTTCTTTTCAATTTTTGAAGTCGGTTAAAAATAGAAATCGTGCGAACATAATACCAGCAAAATTAAGCGTTTGTTGTCTTGCGAAAATTGTGATTATTATCAAAGAGCAAGTTTTTGTTTCACTAATTAAATATGCATGCAGTATAATGTGAAAGCAAGTTTAGCCATATTACTGGAGCGCGAACTTCTAAATTAGACTACAATTAACGTTCAATTTTGTTGAGAAGAAGGATGTATTTTTCCAAAAGTCATTAAACATAATTTGACCTCATTTTAGCAGTTGGCTTGTGGTTAAATATCCTCATATTTACCCATTAAATTAAATGAAATTAATTTAATTTTAGAGTGAAGAACAGCTTTTGATGAATTGTTCTTTATCAGCGGCAGTCAAATGTAAAATTCACGTCAAAACTTCTTGTAATATACTTAATATGCCCATTGCCCATTCGGAGCAATGAACCGAGAAAGATTATATCCAAAAAGAGGAGAGCAAGGCCGGCCCACATTAGACAGAGACAAAACGTGGTGCTCTAGGCTAGTAATACCCGTAATCGATTTAGGAGAGCGGGCCGAGATTTAGAGCCGGCCCGCCTCCCGCTCGTGATCGAGATTCGGTAATTAGTATAATAATTTTATTTGTGGACCCGTGAATTATACGTGGGGCTCGAGCGCGCGCACAGCTAGGCCCGCCGATCATCGCCAGATAAGCCACAGTTGGCCCTTTTCAAGTTTCGACCGTTGAACATGGACATGTTGACGGAACGTTACACTTGCAGACATAACAAAACGCAATTTTTGGAACAGTGACCAATAACAATGCGTCAGTCGGTTCGAAGGGCAGCCTCTACTTATATCACGTACGCGCCACCCAAACGACATCGAGCCCATAGCCAGCCTATAAAATTGAATGTTACGCAAGAGACGCACTTGCAATACCAACGGTCGTGCTAATTATTTGCAGCATTGTTCCTCGAGTGGCATTGTTGCGATAAAAGTCCAGGAAATTGAGGAAACACTCGGCTCGGCACCGGCAACTATTGCGCACGCGCAGCCGCAAGGTCGTTTCCCGGCACCGATCGATGGGAATGACCTAAAATTATGGCAGCGACCAAGGGATGTATGTATGAACGAGTTTTACTTGTACAATTGCTCCTTTATGAAAAGGCGTTTATATGCATACAGAGTAAACGGGTACTCCGTTCGTATGATGTACGGTTTTACCTTGACGCCTTCTTATGGTATTCAAGAGCCTAGTGATAACTAATGTCGTTGTTTTAACTATCAGATGGTGTCGGAGTTGGTGTATAGTATTCATCCAATTCGAACATCATTGAAGAGACACCGAAGACAGAATGGACGAAGTTAATGACTATCGGAGGCATTCCCCCGGAGGTCGGCGTGCGCACGCGCGTCCGCGCCCGAGGCAGCGCACACGCGGCCGCCCCCGCCCCGCGCGCGCGCCCCCGCCTCGCCTGACAGGTGCGCGAGGTGTGGCTGCCCCGGGCCAGACCATTGTGTACAGATCACCGATAGTCCCCGTGATAACACTCCCATCACTTGACGTCTTGATTCCGCAGGATGAATCGAACATGACGCAGCACCGACCGCGGTGCGCCGATATCGGTGCGGTACTTATTCAATTAACGGAAGATAAAGATGTTCCTAATTAGAAGTGACGTAATAGTTTAAACCTTCCGTTTAATCGACGAGAAAGGATACGGTTAGTTATGAGGCGTCTACACTAATATAAAGGGCTACTTTCACCATAAACGTAAAGTACACTGCCCGTGGCCATCGGTAATAATTCATCACCATAAACTTGTTGGCTCCTAAATAGTTGACTACATAACTGTTGTATTTCGGTTATGGTTTTTTCGAAAGTACTTAAATCTTTTGAAGACTTCGAAAATATTGTGTGCCGCAATAATAACCTCCATGACTTCGGTTAATATAATTAAGCTTGTAGGAAACCTGCCAGAAATCTAAAGTGATTATCTCAGGTGTGCTTCCTAAGCGGTCGGTCGGGGCCCGGGGGCTGGTGGCCAGCCGGCTTGATGCCGGGGCGCCGCGCAGGTACTCCGGTTCGGCACCTGGAGGTGACTGCCGTAATTACTGGGACGTAGCGTAGTCCAAGAATGTGCAGCCCGAAGGCCGCTCATGATACTTGAGATTTTTCTGATAAGTACTCACTGTGAAATTGTTCTAAATTGACTGGTAACAAAGGCATTTAAATAACTTCCTACAGATAAGAGTACAAATGTGGTTTTTATTAAAAGCAAATAATTGAAAACTAAAATTGAAATAAGGCCATAGTTTTTTTACGGCACGTGACATAAACGCTGTGCACCCAAGAAAAGCATACCAGAAGTGTAAAAAGTATAGCCAGCGAGCAGTTCAAAACATCGAACAAAGTTGGGATAACTTTATGTAGAGAGGACAAAAAAGTATCAAATTACTTCCGAGAATAATTCAAATATTGACACGCAGAACGGGACCTATTGTTCCACACAATACAATAGAACGTCCGTTTTAAATTTTAAAATAATGTCTCAAATGATATATTTTTTCTAGAAGGTAAACATAAATTATTAGAATCGGCATTGGAGCGACCTCATTGGAAATAGCAGCCAATACGTGCCCAATATCCTAACCAATTACTGCCTATGATGAATGTGTCTCAGTTTACTAACGAGAAAACAATGCATTGATTTTCGAGAACGAGACGAGAAATAAACTTGGCTTAAGGCTGGTAGCACCGACGACGCATTGCATCAAGGCCACAGAATGTGACTGATAGCTGTTTTCAATTTTGTGAGATAATTACTAACCTGGAGCGTTATTATAGCAGTAATAATGTAACATAACCAATCTTGATAAGTGCTAAAAGTTATCTGTTTTTATTCATATGAATGAGATATCAGTTCTTGGGTTTGCGAACCGATGGCGTAGCTTCTTTGACATTCACAAGTGCTTGTTACAGCCTAGACTGAATAAATGAGTTTTGAATTTTGAATTATGCTAACAGAAATACGTATTATCTGAGAATAATAACAACCTACAACGATAGTTCCCTACAAAGCGCACTGTCAAAAGTGAGGCAAAAAATACTGAGCCAAAATGGCTTAGTTTTCAGATTTTTATCCTTCATACGTTACCGTTTCGTACCTATAAGGACGAAATAGTTTCAATTTTTCTACCTTTAGGGCATTAGTTACTATTTTATTGGATTTTAGTTACGATTAGGTAACGTATGAAGGATATAAATCTGAAAACTAAGCCAAATGGCTGCTGGCTCAGTATTTTTCGTCTCACTTTACATACAAGGACTCAGGTGTTATTATTCTAAGCGTATTGTAAAGTATCGTGAAAATGACTGTGCGCGTGGAAGGCCTGCGTGTACACAACTTTAAATAAGAAGGACATTTTCAAGGACCAGAAATGGTCAGTTACACTTCGTCTTATAACAATGGATTTCATTCAATTCTTTATGTTACAGGTAACAATACAGCTTTAAACAAACTCATCCTTCAAGTGGTACTTTTTTAATGATTCTTTATAGCAAACTAACTACGAAGATTTGAAAAATGAGTAACAAACTGATTTAGCTTTTTTTAGTCATAGTAAATACACATTGCACAATTGGTTGCAATCAATATTCGTAATTTGGTACTTCCCAATCCAAGGCGATGTCGAATGACAAACAACTCAAGGTTTGCAAAACCGCAGATAACTAATGGAACTATTATTTTTCCCACTGATTCCCGTAAAGTGAGCAATCAAAACGTTAACTAATAATGTTTAGATATTTATACCGCGCTCTTATAAAATATGCCAGGATGCGAAATAAATTAATAGGATCCTTTTTTGTGAGTTATGGGAATTTTGTAAATTGAAAAATTTAGATGGAGGTAATGTGTTATAATTATGGGTTAGGGATTATAACAGAGGTATTATAAAAACCGCGATAGAAGATCATCACACGGTGGTCCTCATAGCGCTTTATGTTGTATGCTCAGAATTTCGGATAATGCTGAAATTATAAAAGATTTTCACCATCCAGTACTTTGATCTAAACTTAGAAAAATAATGTATGGTCAATTTCACGACATATTACAACATGGTCATACTTTACACACATAATTTCTTTAAATGGTTAGCGTTCGGGTGATGAAGAATGCCCCAGTCAGAATAGTCAATGTCTAATGAACAATACAAAGGCTATCAACGACTTAGCGTTCAACAAACACAATTTAGTGTTGTAGCGCAAACGACCCCGGCCGCCACGTCACGCCAATTAGGATATTACGAAGGACTTCCGCCGCCATAGCAACGGACGTACAGACAATTTTATTATGTATGTATGCAACGAATTTGCAACATGCGAGCTGTTTATTAACAAATATCCTACAGACCGCCGCAAACCATATAATTTCTTTGTTGCTTTCGTTAACGAAGGTCAAGTTCGCAATAAGCACGGCTGGTGGCATTTTTTTCAGTTCAGAATGTCTGACTAATGGGATATCTTCATTAAAGTTGAAGATGCAAAATCATAGGTTGATTAACTAAATGACACAGGTAAAATCATTATGCCAGTAGGACGAGTAGAGGATTTCGTAATTAAAATTGAATTGTTTAAAAATATTTATTATTTAGAATCTATCATTCGGACCAGGACCGGAATGTTTTATGACTTGGATCGGGAATATTTTCCATATACACTGAGACAAACTTGATATCATTTTATGTTAGAGAATTGCACATTTATTAAACAGTGGGCTTTCAAACAGAACAGTCGTGGTCCCGCTGCCTGGTCTGACTATCAGCAACAATGACAACAGACCCTCAGTGTTTAATGTCCTCAATTAATGCAAGTTTATACAGACAGGAAATGGGCGCAGTACCATGAACAATGGGGGGCATGGGGCGACCACTCCGACCCTCCATGGCAAATGCAGACCACTTAATTAGCGAATTTATTCAAAGCCAATATAAAGTTGAAGCCGCTATTTTTCCTTAGTCAACTCAGTATAGTTTCTCTACATATCCAAAAGGATAATTATAATCACATGGAGCTATTGTTTCTATTTTGGCGTTAGAAATAAAATTAGTCATCGACCGCCGCGCCGTGGCATTACGGATAATTGGCAATTGCACAATACGTTGAACCTTGATAAATTATCGCTTTAATTGTAGCTGTTACAAATAAAATAAAGCTTTGATATACAAGGTGTTACAAAAATACCCCTAATGCCGAATATGGCATATAGGGACCATCAAACTGATTCAACACAACTTTTACTATGGGACCAACTCTGAAATCGCGAAAAAAAAATCAGCTGTTCCATACAAAAATTGAAATCGAAAATATCAAAATGTATGAAACAGCTGATTTTTTTTCGCGATTTCAGAGTTGGTCCCATAGTAAAAGTTGTTCACTTTGATGGTCCCTATATGCCATATTCGGCATTAGGGGTATTTTTGTAACACCTAGTATTAGTAATGATGAAGGGAAAAAAGTACTTGTACAAGTAATACCCCGAGCGTGACTAACTATTGTCACGCTGGTAATTATATGTTACACACCCTAAAAAGTAGTACAATCTAGAGCGTTATCAATATGGCAGGAAGCAGAGACAACGACCGATTGGAGCACCTGCCACATCAGACAGTGCCACAACACTGGCAATGCCTGATGATGGCGATCGAGGGGCTTGATGCTACGTTAGGCATCACTTCAGAATTTGTTTGAATGTTATCACAAGGGAAGGTTCTAAAGATGCAATAAAAGAAAATCACGTGATTGAATTAGGTCTAAGTTCGATAAATAGTTTTGTATACGGACAATACAGTGTAGAATGTAGATTAGATATAACTTTATCAAAGTAGGCCTTTTAATATTTGAATTAAATTAGCAATTTTGGAAGTGGAATAGGAAACGCTCTCTGGAAATCAAATGATGAATGATGTCCATCAACACGAACGCGCTTCCATTGCCTACTATTTTAGATAATGCATCATTAGATAAGTATGTAAAATAAAAAGCTATTAGTTTATTATCTCAATTTGTAATCTGAAGGACATACCGGTGTGTGTACTAGTTTTCTCTTCAAGGACCATTGCGACCATGATGATAAAATACTCATAATCGTGATGATAAAAGTCTTCTTCTGACAAAGGTCAGGTCTATTGTCTCGAATGTGTAACCCTAGTCATCCTTGGTCATCAAGTCCCACCGGTCAGCCCGGCTTGTGTGCCAATGTTGTTTCGAGCGACTGACTCCAGAAAATGAAAAAAAAACGGACAACGGACTTTATGCCAGACATTGACACCGAGGGAGTTTGTAAAAAAGTTCAAAATTGTAAAGCAGAATCTTGCTGATTTGCCAAAAACCTAAACAGGTCGAGTGCACTAAAAAGCAATCCATGAAAGAGACGAATTCCTTGAAGTTGTATCGATAATATTAGCATTTGTAAAGAACACGCCCGTAATATTTGAGACAATAACAACGGTCGTTAAAATCAATGACCGAACGAAACGGCAATTCTCCACACATGGTATAATCCATATCACGGTGTTTGCCCAAAACGTGATAACCGATACTAACGCGTTCACATTTGAACAATACAAACTTAGGCGTGTGGTTGTTATGGCACTTGTTTTATGAGCCTTTGGTATCTTTATTGTGTGTTCCAACTTCAAAGAGATAGTTCGGTTCCATGGGTATCATATCGAGTCGATCTGGACAGTGTACGTTCCCATATCGAACGAGTGGATTACGAGTTACGAGCGAGACGATTACCCTTTACGAAGATTTGATTGGAGCGCGACTAACGATATGGGTGCACGATGTTGCGTCGCCTGTGCGTACAAAGCCGACGATTTACGACCTATATAAAAGTCTAAGACGTGTCCCATTGTTTAATTTAAAACCAATATCGGGCTATTAACCACGCCGCCGGCGTAATTTGTTTAGGACACAGAACTTTAATTTCTTCTTGTACAAAGTTTAGATAGTGTTTTGGTAACTTGACGATTGATGGAAGCACCTTATAAAAAACCTAGATACTTATTATTTTAGTTTACACAGAGCATATTAAGTAACATTTACGCATAACGGATCTAAAATAACAAAGTAATCAGTCTCGCGGAACCCTATACTAATGTGTCCCGCACGCACTCAACCAGTTTTAAGCCAGTAATTAGCGTTATCAAACCCTTTTGTAGCGTTCAAATTTTGTAAGACGATAATGAACCTAACCTTTGTTCAGATAACACTATCTAAATTAGTGCATCGTTGAAAGCTTTTTTAATTAGCAACATCACAAAGTACCAAATCGGACTCGTAACGAAACAAACATCTTAATGTTGGACAACAATGGCGCGGGTATCCTTATTGTGCTTTTTCCGCAATTGTCGATTTTCAAAAGGACGGTATAGGGATAAAAACTGTTACTTTATATTTGAAAGAGTCGGAGCCACAAAAGGGTGCCGCTTTACTGACGGTCTCTTCCAGAAAACTTAGATTAGTATCCTTAGGACTATTTAGGAAATAACAATACATCACATCACTTTTTCAACACGTGTTTGTATGTTTGTGAATTTGTTGCCGTGATGTGTGTGTGTGGTTTATTAAACATACTTATTTAAGCAGGTGTAGCTATTTATTAAATTAATATTAAATTCGTGTATGACACAATATACGTTCCTTATTATCAGCTTTCTAACCGAATTGTAGTTGTTTACATTAAACTCGTTTAGTTTAATAACAGAAGAAAAGAGCCGACTGCAAGCGAGGTATTATTTTTAGGTCAATCGAGAATTCGAGATAACTGCGCGGGTTGCCACATTTACGGAACTTTAGTCTATTAATTTGAGGTACGGGTTAACAATAACGAATGCTGTTGGTTATTATTATAACATGTGACGTCACTGATATTGGATTCGCCAAAGAAGTATTCATGGGATTTGGTTTTTTTGATGAAGAAAAAACTATCGTAAAACATTTTGATTTTTGACATCTTCGAATTAATTTTAACAGTTACGTCAATTGATATAGGAAATTAGAAAACGATCTTTATAGTGTAACAAATGGCGAAAACATAAGACAAGATATTTTATAATAGTTCAAGCAAACTACAATATTATGTTATGTCTATAAAAATTACAAAAAATAATATAACTATTTTAGGAACTAATACAATTTGTCTGAAATGATTCAATTCCAGAAACAAAGAAACGATGACAGTTACACTTTGTCCCTATTTAGAACAAAAAAATATAATGCATAGAATCTAATAATTAAATTTGAAGGGAATGTATGTTGTTAACAAATGAGGGCATACGTAACATCGAGTTTCACTGGTCCTCCGTAGATGACGGCGTGTGTATGTACGCATTGTTGCGTGCGTTGCGCTCGCGCAGATTAGTCTCGTTAACATACACCCGGCGAAAGTACCACCACCGATGGGAAGAGAACCACTGCTCCGAACAATCCGAATTGAGGCGACAATCAAATTAATTACACGCGTGATGTAATTTTTTATGTATGACGTAATTTTACAATTGCAATTCACTAACATAACAGGCCGCTAGATTTATAAGCTTCATAATAGCATTTGGAGAACGATGTTACACTTAACATTTTTAGTACTATTCCATTAACGGTAGTTACTTACACAGTATATGAAAATAATATTGGGTCCTTACTTATGAAATTGTTTTTTTTTCTCATACACAGAGAACCTTATAACTTCTGTGATGTAAAATATTTATTAGTTGCTGGATATTACTCAAATTATGTCCATAGCCGTCAACTATCAGCATAATTAAAAACTATTTATTTCATTTTCTTAGCATTAAAAAAATACCTTGAAAGTAACTCCTTTTTTGTTAGCGAAAATGACCACTTTATCCGTTGTAACTTAACCGAAACTTATTTTATTCGCTTAAGTTATGTTACCTAAGTTAGTTTAATGTTCTAACATTTGTACATAACAGTTTTGTTACAGTAGCATTCACGGTTGTTAAATAAATTATGAAAATGCTAGTATGGAAAATGATATATGTCAAAAAATTTCCATACAAATACGTCAATTTTATAGGTAAGGACGTAATATATACTGTGATATAAAAATAGTACCATGATAAAAAGAAACTTATGTGTAAAGGTTATTATAAAGTAGACCATTATCTAAAAGACAGAAATGCGTGGAAATGATGTAACATGTAACACATAACTTGCTAATATAAGTACTTTTGTTTTTAATAATCCTGTTGCACTGTATTTGGTAACGATTTACCTATTTAAGTTTGTAAATATCGTTACTTATTTCAGTTAAAGCTAATAAGTTTCTTAAAAAAGTCTGGAACAGGTGGTAGGAAAATATAGATTATAGACGATTCAAAAGTGCTTAATTATTAAGTTAAGTTTATTTGAATAAATAAATTTTGACTTGTGGTAACTATGTCACAGAACAGAATACATAATGATGTATTCTGTGATAGCACTACCTATGTCAAATTTTTTAAATCCATATCGTTCGTGACTCCTAGAGTAATTTCGAGTCAATAAGCGGTAAAGTATAGCACAGCAGTAGTTCATTACTTGGAAATTAAATACAACAATAGCATTTAAACTGGTCTGCGGTAAATTGTATTAAGTCAGCGTGATGAATGCAGATGACAGACAACTAGAGTAGACTCATTACTAGTGGTTGCCGGGGCCAAAAGCGCTTTACAGTGTGTACCAGCGAACGTGCGAATAGGAACGCTTGCGCAACCTGCAGGGACGCCGGAGCCAGACGCTGGATAATGGGCTTTTATTGCCACTCGCTGGCGGAAGCAGGCCCGATAAATTGTAGCGATAGAGTAAATTCTAAGATTTAAAATGTGATGAGAATGTCGGTAAGACGTCTCGTTACCAAATCTTGGCAGAATAGTGACACGATTGGTGAAAAGAGCAACGTGTACATTTACTTACAGACTGAAGACAACGCCGAAGGTCTTCGAGATGACCCCCATGGTCTTCTTCCAACCCTTGATGAACTGGCGGCGGCGCGCCCCGCGGGACGACGCCGCGCGCTCTCTTAATTCCGTGTACGAGTTAATTTTGGCAGCTTTCGTAGCTTTCAAGAAATCCTTTCATCACTGGATTCACTTCACTGGGAATAAGGTTGGTTATCACTGTGAACGAATTCCATGTTCTTTTCATTCATTGAAAAGTTTGTTGTGCTTAAAGCATCACCTTTTACGTGTCTACCGTCGACGTCCTGCGCGCTGTTTCATTACAATACAATCGTATACGCCTTGACAACTTATTTCGTTATTCCAATTTGAATATCAAATTGGGTGTACCGTGACGAGGGTTCGATTCATATCGTCGAGATCGCAGCAGCCGTGTTACGAGGCGTCCGCTCGGCAGCGAGGCGCGTACGGCACTGGCGGGCTTCCGCCGTAGATCAACGACGACTGCTACGGCCGCTACGGGGGTGTCACGGCAACTTCGTAAGCTCATGTGAATCATTGTAATTCGAAGCGTATGGTGTGATTTAATTGGTGTGACGTATGCCGCATGCAATTTTCATCGTCATTTCCAGTGAATGGAAAAACTTCTATGCGTTTATGGCTCTGATTGGAATAGTGGCGAGTCCACCTACGTGCATCGCTAACCAAGTCGGTGCTCGCTTTCAATTCGCTTGCCGCCGGGGGGTGAGTATCGCGTGCACGTTTGTCAGTCAAACATCGGTGCACTCGATTTGTACTCGTTTCATTGCAAGAAAATTTAATGACGTAATTGCGAGTGGCGATCGGGGCTGTTATAGAACCGTAGCCTGCGATTGGCACGCACGTATAAAATTAGTCAAACGATAAATGAAATCGACAGATCTGCATCTGTTGATGTCACAGGGTGAGCTCATGTATGTGACTCATTTTAATGCAACTACAAACTTGAGGTTTTTACTCAAGTAAATACTGATACTGAAAGCGTGTAAGCTAGGGCAATTTAATTGTTTTAGCATAGTAAGACTAATGATAACTATGGTTACAGTAAATAATTTCGAATTCGAATAAAAAATACAATAATAAAGACTATACTGACCAATAGGATTTAACATTTTGTGCTACACAAGTGTTAAAGTTTTCTATTTTTCTCCCTGTTTATTAGTAAAGCGTTGTTTAATCGAAAAAGGTGATACAAAAGAGAGTTACCTATTTATTATAAAACTGTTACCCTGTTTTTACATGTAGTTCATATTTTGTTATTGCAGCACGATACAAAAATGTTCAAAGCAGAGGAACGCTCGTCATACTAACCTCGTATTTAGTAAGGCATTTTTGAAGCAAACGTGAATTTGAAAGCTGAGTGTGGTGAGATTTGATTTGGCTATAAACTTGATAAGAGCATTAAACTAGTGGCTCTGTGAGCTGCAGACCTCGCGTTTGTGATATTTTTGAAACAGTAATGGCTGAAATATACAATGTGTTACAAAAATACCCCTAATGCCGAATATGGTAGATAGGGACCATCAAACTGAACAACTTTTACTATAGGACCAACTCTGAAATCGCGAAAAAAATCAGCTGTTTCATACATTTTGATATTTTCGATTTTAATTTTTGTATGAAACAGCTGATTTTATTTTCGCGATTTCAGAGTTGGTCCTATAGTAAAAGTTGATCAGTTTGATGGTCCCTATATACCATATTCGGCATTAGGGGTATTTTTGTAACATGTTGTATAAATTTTCTAAGTATTTGATTGAATCAGGCGTCACTTGGCGGAAGTCCCAAACCATTGTGAAAAGAGAAAGAAAGAAACCATTGTGATAGAGGGAGTAAGCTACATATATTTCTCTTTTCACTTTATAACTTTTCCCCATATCTATTTTTTCGGCATTTTGCAAAATTTCGAAAAACTGAATCGAATAAAAAATTTCATAAACTTTAATATCGAACCTGCTCACAAAATTTCAGGAGGACCGGTTGAGAAATGCAACCATTAGAGGAGAACAGACAGACAGCGAGACTCTGCGGGTAATTCATTTTTGCCCAAGCTGAAACGAAGACGCTTCGCGCTCGCTCGGTCAATAATATGATAGTGTAACGAAAGAAGAATCTTAAAATCTGAGCAAATATCAAAGGGTTAATTTGGTTTACGCCTGAAAATCACATGTAGAGTTCATCCTTTCGATACCTAATATTTCGACTCAGGTACCTAATATTGAAAACAATAACGAAATATCTGCTTGCATTCAAAAAGTTATCATCATGAATTTAACAACAGTATTTCAGGTTTTTTGTAAACAAAAACTAACATTTTGTAGAGAACGGAGCATATTTTGTTAGTCAAATCAGCGGCCATTTGTCACTCGGGGGGCCGAATTCAGTTTTTTACAGAATATCTCAGCTGCTGCTGTGTACGATGCACACGTGCGCTCGCGTATCGCGACCTATATCTGCACTCGCGCTCGCGCGTCCCTTTGCGGCCCGCATGTCACGACCTCTCTGTAATCTTCACACCCGCTATTGTGTATCTACCTCGTCAAGATTATCAACGAGCAGATTATAGGCGCTCTATTTTAAAATTGAGCTCAGAGTTAAAGTTCATACAACTTAAAAAAATTGACAACAAATTTTTAACTAAGGGCTCTACCAATCTCATATTTTCTTAGATTTTTTCTAACGGTGAATAGGTATATGGCTAATATAACTACTTGAAATTACTTAACTCTGAATACCAATGAAAATATCAAAATACTTATTCATTAACTGACTTATTCATGAAACGGTATACTTTCACTTTCTTTGTTTGTCTTTATCGCAACTAACTAAATGATATATTTATTATATCTGCATCTTCGACAGTAAAGTCATTAGGTAAACTTAGTAAATGGAGTATAGTATTTATGTACCCAGAATGTGTTACTAAAAATTAAGCTAATTACCTTAAGAGTCCGGCGAACAGTTAGCTTCCCATACAAACGTAATACCAAAATGATTTGCAGTTTGAGCATAATTAACTCTTCCTGTGATGTTATTCGGATTAAGACAGTATTTGTCTAGGGTTCTATCGTACCAGGTTTACATCTTTTCTCTTATCCATTTCATATATTTTGTACACAAATGGTGCGAGTGCGACAGACGTAGTGTTGGACTGGCGACACGTACACCACTTTACATTTTCCTATTTGTACTTGTTAGGTAAATTACTGACGTTTTGATTATTACCGAAACGAGCTGCATATTCATGCATACAAAAACGTTAATTTATCAAAAAAATTTTTTTTTAATTCGCTTCTGTTTATAATGATGACTAACTGTCGTGTCGGTTAACTGAGATGATCTAATACCGATTAAATCTAATGAAGAACAATTATAAGCGCATTATAAAACAACGCCAAGTTGCATGGGTACGGATGTGGAAATAAAAAGTGTTTAGGTCCTTGCGTGTGGAGATGAATTATTATCAGGTTATAGTTGCAATTTGAAAACTACGAATATTTTGGTTTTATGTCTATGATTATGTTAATATACAACATGTTACAAAAATACCCCTAATGCCGAATATGGTATATAGGGATCATCAAACTGAACAACTTTTACTATAGGACCAACTCTCAAATCGCGAAAAAAAACAGCTGTTTCATACATTTTGATATTTTTGATTTTGATTTTTGTATGAAACAGCAGATTTTTTTTTCGCGATTTCATAGTTGGTCCCATTGTAAAAGTTTTTAGTTTGACGGTCCCATAAACCATATTCGGCATTAGGGGTATTTTTGTAACATGTTGTATATAAACTAGCGTCCGAGCTTCCGTCCGCGACTTCGAACGCGTAGACATTCGAGAAAATTCATAGAGAACCTTTAAACAGGATAGAAAGTATTCTGTTTTAATTTTATCAAAATAAGATCAGCAGTTCTAACACTTCAAAATACATATCATTTTCGCAATCAACATCACATAAAAGCCCTATAACTAGTCCTAAATAGTCCGAAAATTCGTATGATTTCAATGATGGATAATGCATTTCTCTTCCTAAGAGTACAATGTTTATTTTTGCTTTATTTGTGTTATAGATAAGTTATCAGGAAAAAAACATGTGAATATTGTGAATACCAAAATGAAAATCTAATTAACATAATGATGACAAACTTGATGAGGACAGTTCAATGTCTCGTCTGTCGGAGGGCCTACTCATTTGAGCCATTTGGCCATTCTACTAAAATTAACGCTAGTAGAATAGAATTACAATGTAATGGATTGACATAAGCTAACGAATAGCTATGTCACTACATTGACATTCTATTCTACTAGACGTAGTACTAATATCTATACTGTGCTACTAGCGTTAATTTTAGTAGTCATTTGAGTTGGGGGGCAGGTCAGTTAGTCATCGTCGTATAAAGGGTATTTTACCATTTTTCATGATTATTGAAATGTTTTAGGTTATTTACTTGACGACCTCCGTGGTCGAGTGGCTTTGTACACCGGTTTTCAAGGTGTCGCCATCACTGAGGTCCACGGGTTCCATCCCCGGTTTTACTTTATACGGTATCATTATTTTTTAATACTAAGGACATAGCGTGTACGATCCTCTGTTATCAATTAAATTTTAAAGAAAAACATATAATCGTGTCGTTAATTGATCTTTGTTTTCAATGGTTTCTTACGTGCAAAAGGTTCTCCCAGGCCAAGACAATTAGAACGATGTAATCATTATCGGTAACGCGATACAAAGCGTTTTGCGTTCATGATCATGACCCACTGGGGTGCGCAGGCGCTTCGCCGTCGGCCGATTACGCGCGATGATCGAGTCGTCACACCATTTCTTCATATCCTTTATTCGATACGGTCTGATTACTACGACAAATATAAATTCATATATTTATGTATTCGACAATCATTTTACATTCACTTCTGCGATGTTGGTTGGTATATTTGCAGACGTGGCCTGTAAATAAATAAACTGCAGTCAAGGATATTGAGTTAGACTTAAGATTTTAATAATTCATTACGACTGTATTGTATCGAACTATAGTTCTTTTTGAATTAAGGATGTCGGTGGCATGTTGTATTTATTGAGAGTTAGACAGAATTTTGGTCATATTTCAAAATCAGAAACAATACGATTTAAAATATTGCACTGTGATATTTGTGATAATGAAGGTTGCAAATTAACAGATCCTAAAATAAGGACCTAGTACAGCCGTGCTATTTCGAAACGAAACTAGCATCTCACTTCGGAAGTCCCCTCACTTCGCACGAGTTTGATATTAGAAATAAGATAAAAATAAATACATACAATTATCTAATTTCCAATATCAAACTCATGCGAAGTGAGGTGGCTTTCGAAGTAAGTTGCGAGTGTCGTTTCGGAATCGCCCAGCAGGTACAAATAATAAAGTCGAAGAAACAAAATGATTATTTAGCAAGTAGGCACATAAGAAATTATCAGCATCTCCTCATCCCAATTTATTTGGGATCGGCGCAGTGCGTCCTTCTCTTCCATACTTCCCTGTCACATGATTATTAGCTTCATCCGATATGGTTTTGGACAGTTAGGCATGGACGAAATCTTGTGCGACGCTGTTTTTTTTATTCTTAGCACGTGTTTAAAAAAATCTAAAAATTGTACTACGTTATAAGTTGTCGCTGCAGATCGCGCACGCGTCGCCGGGTAATAGGTATGACGTCTCGGGAGTGACCGGGAGCGCCGCGCCGCCGCCGCCGCCTCCCGCTCGCCGCTCCTGTGCGCCCGCGCAGACCTATCAAGTTGTACTCAACTTGTTCTACGCCTAGTTTTATTTTCATCCAGTCGACGGCGTCGGATGCAAACGATTTGTAAGCAATGTCGACTTCTATTTATTACGGGCTCCGGTTTTGCGGCGCGGGTTTTTTTTTCATGATTATATTGTTGTCAATATAAGGTTACGGTGCGTTTATCTTGGAACACTCGCGTACAGTTAACAAAGATTCTTATGATGAGTAGATAATCAGTAACTTAAACGAAACTGTAAAGTAAACATGAGGGCATTGAAATAATTCGCTCTATTCTGTTGTCCCTTCAAATATGGAGCTTCAAATTGTTTTAGAGCGCCATAAAACGGGCGCCCGACATTTCACTTTCTCCGTTGCTTGTCCATACAAAAGGAACCTATTCAGATGTCCAATGTAACGTTATTTAGTTTGTCAAGTAATTACTGGGCCATTAGCTTGTCCAAAAAGGGTTTTATTACTCGATCAACTGCTTGGTCTGCCACGCGTCAAGGTGTACGAAAGTGAAGCATGGAGAAATATAACAATTGAAATAAGACCAAACAATCATTACGAGCAGTTTGTTCAATGACAAGTATTATAAATATACTGAATTTGTATAAACCATTTCACGATACCTATATTAAAAACACTGGCGATGACACATTCGCTTGATTGACAATAATATAATCATGCTACCTGAAATAATAGCATATCAGCATCGCGTGACTATGTTCCTGATTCAATAAATAATAAGTACCTAACTGTGAATATAGTCCTATCACGAAACGAATGAACCACCAAGAAAGTTCAACGACAGATTGATTCTAACAAATTATATAACGAAAGGGTGCGCGGGCGCACCTACCTGCGGCCGGGCTGCCGGTACCGTTAGCCGCAAAAAAGCCATGCTCACCTACCATCTTGTTGCCAGGGACGGGTGCAATTATTAGACCTGACCTATTCTCATTGTGCGCGAAGTCTGCGTGAAATTACGACAGCTGTTTGATAGGTGGACGCAAAAACATTAATCGCTCAAACGATTTGAAAAGGATTTAAACACTTTAGAAATCAGATAATGAGGGAAGTGAACTTTAAAAAAATTAGTTATGAAAGCTGGGTTTAGAAACAAAAAGTTTAGACTTTACCACGCAAACGTTACTAAGCATTTATATTCGAAGTATTTCAATTCTGCAAATATTTTCATTCACATAATGTTGCACTGTATCTATTTGACGACCGACTGTATGTTGGAATATCTAAAATTTTCATCTTAGTACAATTTCAGGTGTCGTGTTTAAGTAAATCCGTCGGTACTACAATCGCTAAGACATAGAAATAAGTTCCTACTTAAAATACCGATCGATAGGAAAAAGGAATTATACTTTAAATACCAAACTGAGGATAATAATAATCCTACTATAATATAAATAAATAGTGCATGTGCTCTAAGCCATCTGAGCGCCATTG
Organism: Catoptria pinella; assembly: GCA_963556745.1. Lineage (NCBI taxonomy): Eukaryota > Metazoa > Arthropoda > Insecta > Lepidoptera > Crambidae > Catoptria > Catoptria pinella. The sequence continues at coordinate 2,460,547 of OY750762.1, forward strand.
TCACTGAGTGCAACACCTGCGCAGACGCATACCACCTCCACAATAGCAGCACAATTGGCGAATCCTTATTTTGTACCGTGAGAAATGTTTACCAACAGGACTTCTCGATATGAATAGTAATCCGTAAACATTTTTTACCCTTCTTCAAATCTTCTTGATTACAAGAACATTAGATTCAGCCATCTTACTGTCCTCACTGCTGGGGCACACCGCACAGTGTGTTTCTTATGGGTGGATAACAAAGATGAAAATAATGAACTCTATTTTTATGTAAAATGGTATTACATAATCTATGTTCTTGCAAAAGTAATAAAACATTATTTTAGAGCTTTTAGTATATTTAATACAATACTCAATTGTTATCAAAGTTTTTAATAGTTGTTGAGGCAATATCAAGGCTCCTACAGAACCGAATCATTGCAACAACCAATTACGTTGTAAATATGTATTAGAAGTTTTATCTGTTTCAAATTACAGCTGTTGACGCGCGCCGTCACCTTCAAGTTCGTAACTCGCTTATCCCTTTTGCAAAATCCAGGTCAGTGAAGTACAGCCTCAAAATTAGCTTCCAGGACTTTGTCATACCATCTATTGCGCTTGTTCATTATGCTATCTTTACTATATGAACGCAATGATTAGCGTGTCATGGTTCTAAAGTGACCACTTCTAAGGCCGAGTGTACCTCAGGTATGATTTCTAGGGCCGGCATCGTTATCACCGCTCGTCATTAGCCCACTCATGAGATGTTATCGAGTGAGGCCATTGTTTGTCGTGGTGTTAATAGGCTTTACCCGCCTGTGACGGCGATAGGCTAATTGTGTTCAGGATTACTGAAATCCGGGGCAAGGTTATGGTTATCCATGTTAATAACGGTCAGCTCATTGTCATCTATGGTTATTGTATGTACCTTATCTTCATATAATAAATTGATATGGATGACTTTGTCAATGATTGTAGTGTACTTTTTTAATTTTTGAAAAGAAAACAATATGTTGCCTCAAATAATATAAATAAATAATAAAACTCTTCTATCAAAACAAATTATGAAAACGAACTGACATTTGACGATTCTTAAAAATACATACCGGAAATGAGTGTATCGTTTTGGCGTAAGAGACTAACAGTTCCAGAAGATCCAGATGTGTTTATAATTAACAACAGATAAATGTATTATACGGTTCTTTGAATTTCAGTGGATGAGTGTCTGCCACATAACGTATTGTGACATTCGGAAATGCCAGTAGTCACATTATAGGCATGGGAGCTAATAATAGTTGGCAATAAATAAAACATACTATTTTGTTTTTTAAGTATAAAAAACACGTTTTTAAAACGGACTAAAAAGTATAAAATAATTTCTCCTGTAAAGATTAAACCTATACAAAAATTTAAAGCCTAAAAAAGTGGGGCGCATTTTGTTAGATTTACGTTTTTAGGTTTAAAACTTCTTCAAAACTCGATTTTGCTGCGAGAGTGAGGCTAAGTATTTTTTTTCATTTCTTACACCACCTTTTGAAATATTTAAGAAAAAATAAACAGAGTGACAAAGATGAGACTTGTAAAATTGATATGTGAGTAAAGGATCAGGATAGGTTTGATTAAACTATTTTTGTGATATCTACATATATAAATAAAAAATAATCGCCGAAATGTATATAAGCGCATAACTTCAGAACGACAGCACCAAATTAGATAGCTATTTTTTGTTGTGTTAATTATTATCTGTCTTCTTCCAGCTTACAGAGTACTCGTCAAGACGAATCAAACAAGCCCAAACTCGATGGGGTTGCTTCTTCCGGCTCCATCATTAGTTTAAAGTCAAACTCAAAAATTTCTTTATTCAAATATACTCAATGATTTAGGACTTTTGAATCGTCTATATTTTTCTACTAGCCCTTCAAGACTTTTTTAACTGGAAACTAGAACGGGCACAACAAGAAACTTATCAGCTTTAACAAATCAGCTTCATAAAACATTAATATTGAATTGTCTTCCAGTTCTGAACTATGTTCAAAGTTTCAAGTCTTCAGCTCACCGGGAAGCTATTATATAAAATCATTTGCAAAAATTGTGGATAAACAAACAAACGAGAAAGCAACCTAATAAAAACGTGTTAAAAAGGAACCTTAATATGGGCCTTTTTATTCTGAGAAAAAAATGAACTTAAAATAAGTCATGCTTTTGTTGTATCGTCGCTCTGTATGTTGTATTTAATTAATTTGTTGTAAAGTTTGAACCAATCAATTTGTAACAATAAAGTCTGAAGTATTTTTTTCTATAAATTAATCAACGATACCCACTTTTCAATAACTTGTACGTCGAAAATACTCGTACTCCATTAAAAATCAAAACAACTGTATGTATACTGTGTAGTACTCGGGGCCAATTTAGCGATTTCAATTTTGTACAAATTTGCGAAAACGTTTAAGTGCGTTGATCATAAACAACCAATCAAGGCGAGACCTCTCGGCAGCGTCGCGTGTCGCCCACCCCACCACCCACCACTGACATTTCAGGGGGTTTTATTGTTGTCGACTGTCGAGATAAGGTCGAGATCTAGGTAATAGAGTAGTAATTGCTCTTTTTCTTTACCTTAAAGTTATTCTTGTAGATAAAAATAGATCTCGTATTTGTTTGATTTAGTTCTTTTCAGAACACTAATCAAGCATTTTCCGCAATAGACATACCGTTTTCTGAAAAATGATTTGTAGAACAATTGATAGCGAAATCTTTCGATAAACACCTAAGCAAAGTTCATGGTTTGGAAATGACCCTACATGTTATAAATAATTAGTTTTCGATGGTAAATATCAGAAATACCACGGATATGAAAAAATAAAACGCTGAAGTATTTCAGTTAGTGTCAATACTTACATACCTTAAAAGTTCAGAAAGTCTCAAGCTTCTTACCTGAAACAAAATAAAAATATCGTAAGTAGATGAAGAACATTTGGCAAAGCAACTGCGTTTCAAGAATACACTCCAAGGATAATAACGTTTGTTTGTTTATTTATTTCGTGAGAGTGCAGCGCAAGGATCGTCGAACCGGCTGAAAATAGTCGCGGCGGGCGGACAGCGCGAAAATAGCGACCAACGCGGCGCACGCGCATCTCTTTGTGCAACTCTGTAATTTGCACGTTATTCCGGACGAATACCATCTGCGCACCATCCTGCACTGATTTGCTCAACGCGTGCTTCATAAAAGCGTAGAATGATATTTTTTATAGTACCACCACACTAAATTCTTAATAAATTAAATATGTCAACGCTAATACTTGAAGGACACCGCTTGAAGTACTTTAACGACATACTTTAGATAATCGGAAAAAATACTAGCCATCAAACTGGGTCGTTAAATCAAGTGTGACAACATATTTTAATGGGCTTGTCAAAAGTTGCAGGGAAGTGCTTGCGGTCGGCCGATCGTAAACATCCCGAATCGACAGCAGTGTTAAACTTAACAAGTCACTAACGCTTTGTCTAACAAATTACTGACAATAATATTTAGTCATCGATAATTTGGTACGATCAGTAAAAAATTTAAAATTATAATCGCAATGAAATCCTGCTCTAATCCACATTAACGGCCAAATGTTCCACAATGTTGACTATCTACAAAGGAAATGATTAATATTTTCAAAGAACGATTAAAAAACACAAATACATCCAGCAGTTCACTGAAACTGCAATAAAACCTCATTCGAAAACAAATAAGTACTTCAACTGATTAACACAAGGCTTTCATGTCGAAACAATAGATAAAACTTGGTGGTGGTGGTGGTTTAATGTCGCAGTAATTGGGCTAAGGGAGGAATAAATCTTGACGATCGGACTCGGCCGATTGTATGCAAATGCCCGCATGGCGCGTCGTCGCGTGCGCATCGCGCCCTGCGCGGCCTTGTTAAACTGCTGCCGAATAATTAAATGCTGATTGCCTTATGGGACTTGTTAATTAAAATATGACTGAGTATTATAAAATTTCAATGGAACACATGGTGAGAAAGTATGACATAAAATATTGTCTTAATTTAGGTAGGAAAAATATAAAAAGCAGGCATCTATTTTATAAACGCTAGCTCCAATTTCACAGTAATACTGTGAATTATTTTGAGTGAAAAATATTTATTGAACTATGCGTATTATTTAAGTAACTTTTCGGAGCTTCTATAATCACTAAAACACAAAGAAATACCTTATTGAGCTAATTTTGAGGTTTATTGGTGAAATGAAATGAAGATAGATGATAAGCAATAGTTTATTCTTGATTTTTCTGTTCGTAAATTTGGTCTCTTAATGCCAATCAATTATTTATGGAAAAAAGTTATTAGTGAAATTAAAAAAAAGTATTTGCATCTAGTAAATTGCTTGTTGTGTGTGACTCAACCATTGACTTATATGAAATCATCACAATCACTCAACAATACACATTTTAATGCCAATAGTATTTTTTTTTTGCAATATCTGCTATGTCGATTGTCGATGGCACTTAACCAGTTGGAGCGATCTTCGGTCGTGTTACAAATATTTTTTTACCCTTCACTCGAATGTCAAGCGGTATTCTTTAACCACGAGTTAATATTTGGGAATATTTCCAGATTGGAGGACGACATGCGAGCAGCGGATGTGCATGTACGAAACCATTAACACCCAGCCACACTATAAGTGCTATAATAGTAATTATTACGTTGCCTGCAACTGCACACGTTGCCCGTCCAATTTACAAAAGCCTTGAAAATGACCTGGATACGTAATAATAATCCCTTACTAATAAAGATTGTATAGGAGATGTATAAGTTACACTCTGTAAAACTATTTAAGTTTGACATTAAAAAGAAAGGGACAAAACACTGTGCAACTTATACACTTTATTAGTAAGGGGGATATAGTTTAACAAACATATTAAATGTGTCAAAGTATCAATTTCATTTTATACGCCAAATCGTTTAATGGGATAGTTTTCAAATCTTCTATTTTATTTATACATTTCGTTTTGGGCTTATGTTCATAAGTATTTAGCAATTAACATAAATATGGATGAAAATGCAAATGACAGTGCGTTGAACTCTTTTCTTTAGACAAGTAAATGATAATCGAATATTATTTTAGAATATAAGCCACAAAAAAATGAATATTACTTTTATCATTATATTTACTGTTCCACGTATAATAATACATATTAGATACCTAGCCGAAGAAAATATTGAACGGGCGAGAATCAAAAGAGGGTATTATTTCGTGACCATACTAAATTGGCTTTTAATAATGCTTATTGAAGAAATGTTATAGGGCTCAAGTTGAAAGTTCAAAATTCGAGAACATCCCACACGGCACGGTGTTACTATTCACGTGATATTACCAAATTACATGATCACGTTATCGGCCTACTTAGAAGTGGATTAACTAATCTCGAACCTAGCATTTATTCGATTCACATGATTAGCGTGTTTCTTTTTTTTAATTTATTGGGGTAAACAAACGGTTTTACAATGTGTAATACATCAAAAAGTATACATAATTTGAAGAACTAAATAATTGCAAAACCAACACCGTTAACCACAAATAAGTATAAATATATGTACGATATGTTTATCGATTACGCAGATCAATAGTTTACAGATCAGCCAGAAAATACATAATAGTAGCTCAGATCAGTTACTGGAGTACATACCCTAGTTAACAGAAACACATCACTGTCCACAGTGATATGTTTCTGTTAACTAAGGTATGCAATACCGGGATCCCGCATGTAAATTGCTGGGCTAATCCCGCCATCCCGGTCCTAAATTGAACGGGACCCCGCGCGGGATTGAACAGAAGCGAAATTTATGCGCGTGTATGTGTTACTATCTTCAACTAATCTATAACGCCTTAATAACGATAGTCCCTACAAACGTGGAAGCAGAACGAGCGTTTTCTCCTGCTATTCATTTAGTATTATATACATGTAAAGAGTTTTGAGAACCTTATTCAAAATAGTGTTGAATTATCTACTTTCAAAAACTTTCATCTAGGTGAACATGATCCCGCAAATACTGGGATCGCAGCTAACCTAAATAGACTTAAGTATTTGACATTAATTTCAAATTGATTTAATTTTTCTTTTTCCTTATGAGATACCTACGGAACTCTAATAAAGTCATGCATTAAACAATGTACCAACGATTAAAATTCCGTTTTTCCAAGTCATTAATTAAAGCAGAGGACGTAAACAAACACTCATTATAAAACAAATGGACGTTAATTTCGGAGCCATGACTTTCAGTAATTAAAAATTCATAAGTAGCTGAAGCGCGTGCCTTGCTTGCCTATTTAGTAAACCACACCATTTTTTATGCATTAGTTATAAAAAAACAATTACTTAAATTGAGAATGGTTGTTGATTATACAGAATGAGTGATGATAATGACACTAATGTCCATGTAATGAAAAGCTTCGAATGTACTGAGTATTATTTTCCACTCTAGTTAGATTTGACATCATTTCAAGAACCATAGATTCGTAATAAATAATATGTTTAATTTTTCTGAACAATAGAAGAAAAGCTGTTATCAACGCTATATCTTTGCACACTCCATTGGGAATGATTAACAACTTTATTATTCTGTTTTATGTTTTATAAATGTGTTGTGGTCCATGCCGTGCTCAGATCAGACTACAATATACCCTCATAAGATGTTTTTAGTAGTATTTTTAAACTAGCTACCCGCCCTGGTTTTGCACGGTTGGCGCCGTCTGTTAGTTATATTGCGATTTAAAATGGCGGGAAAAAATATTTTTGTTAAGTACATCTTTCCGTATTTTTTTTTGAAAATTATCTTTTATGTAAACCACGTCCTAATAATAACAAACACAACAAAAACAGAATTATCTAAAAAAGTAAAAAGTGTTTTATTTCCAATGTACTTTTAGTACGCGCTTAAATAAAAAAGTGAATAATACTTATATCTGCGTCGTATGATCGGAATGTTCATCATTGATTGATCTTATAAACATCAGTTCAAGTTAAAAGTAATCTAAGCACTCAAGAGTCCGGCGAACAGTGAGCTTCCCATACAAACGTAATACCAAAGTGATTTGCAATTTGAGCATAATTAACTCTTCTTGTGATGTTATTCGGATTAAGACAGTATTTGTCTAGGGTTCTATTAAATATAAATCCAAAATACTAAACCAAATAAAAATTAATGCCGTTCACAGTTTTGTATGAAAAAATGTAATTGGCATTTATTTTGAATTGGGTTCGTATTTTGGAATTTTTATTTAATAGAACCCTAGACAAATACAGTCTTAATCCGAATAACATCACAAGAAGAGTTAATTATGCTCAAATTGCAAATCACTTTGGTATTACGTTTGTATGGGAAGCTCACTGTTCGCCGGACTCTAGTTTAATTCTACGAAGATCGATCCTAGTTAGATTTTCCACGTAGCTTTCCACAAAGCACTTCCGCACACTTAATTATTTGGAAATTTTAATAGCAAAAAGCTCATAATAACATTACGATGATTAGTATGCGAGTCATACTATGAATCAGCGCATGCACTTATATGTCGATTATCACCTTACTGGTCTACCGTAATTAATGCACGGATTTTATTATCTACCTTACCTACGTGATAAGATAGGAAACTTTACACCTGAATATGGTCTAATGGGTATGCAAATAGGAAATGTTCGCTGTATTACAAACAAGCTGGTATTTTATCAAAAACTTCCACTTCATGCGTACGCTTAGCAATCAGGGGGAGGTTAATACTGATTTTATGCGTCTTTTAAGTTTTTTTATTTTTATTTTAAGTCAGTATACAACGTGTTAAAAAATACCCCTAATGCCGAATATGAATACGAATATGGATATGGAATGCCAAATAGATAGGGACCATCAAACTGAATAACTTTTACTATGGGCCAACTCTGAAATCGCGAAATAAAATCAGCTGTTTCATACATTTTGATATTTTCGTAATTAATTTTTGTATGAAACAGCTGATTTTTATTTCGCGATTTCAGAGTTGGTCCCATAGTAAAAGATATTCAGTTTGATGGTCCCTATCTACCATATTCGGCATTAGGGGTATTTATGTAACACCTTGTATAATAACTACTTACAATAATGTTATTATCCGAAAACTCGTCCGAAATTGATCTGTTTAGTGGCTGCTCGTCGACTTCTTTTAGAGCCTCTTTGAAAGACTTACTTAGGGTTCCATATATTAAATTTTAAAAATTGTGTTATTTTATATACTTAAAAATTTTAGGTTTTACAAGCTACCACTGCTATTGTATAGCATATTTTCTTAAGTAGTCATACTAATTTTATAAAGCTAGGAAACTTTAGGTCTATACTTAACTCTTCATTTAAGTCAAATTATTTGTACTTATGACTGTTTGTTTCTTTACAATAATAAATAAAAAATTATATCAAACATAGAAAGTGAAAATTTTGTCGGGTGTTAGTGATGTATCCGCGCTCTGGCGGCCACAGAATGCTAATCGGGACCACTTTCGGTGAAACGCTTCTGATGCATACGCATAACCTAATTTCTCTTCGCAATTAATCCACATTGTGCGAAAATTATGTTTCGCCGACAATGGCCGTGCGATGTGGCCTCTATGACATCAATACTTAAAAAAAAAGAAGAAAGCTAATGAGGTTATGTGTCCGTATTTGGTCCATAGCACACAATGACAATTTTTTATAAGTGCAGCCGAATTCGATTGTCACTCGATAGTTTAGTTCTTCGTGCTAAGGGCACAGTCAGTTTGGTGAAAGGTTTCACAAGCTTGTGTTAACACTAAGCATTTTTCAGACACATAATGGTAGCTATAGCTGGTAGCATTATCCTGTTAATAAAAGTTATTATTTATAAAAAGTAGGATACTGTTTTATCATTATTTAAATAATGTATCGCAAGCCAATAAAATTCTCGTTTCTGTTGAATCTGGCCTTTTTCGCAACATTTATATGAATACCAAGAATCTTATAAACATCACAAAAAAGAACACAGTGACATAAATCCACGAAGAAGTTTATTCTAAGAAATATATTTTAAGTTGCAAAAATATACTATGTCTGGTTTAAGCGTTAAGTTTAGCCGCCAAATGGAATTTTAGTAATTAAATTGCTTACCGTCCCTCATCATAACTCATATAAACTTGTCGTGAATGCCCTTGATATGAACTTATTTAGAATTTGTTATATCCACACAATATGTCGACATGTCTTATGTTTAATAAATAATGTGATATTATAATACAAAAGACTATCAGTTGCAAATATTAGTTAAGTATTTTAATGATAAAAAAACAGGATCATAATAATAAAAAAAACATATATTAAATGCCACGACAGTAAATTAAAAAAAAAAAATCTCTGTTGAAGCCTCATTTTAAGCAAAAATATGCCTATGTCAGGAGACTACGCTCCTTGGGGTGAATGCCACTCTTGCCCCCCACACAACGTAATGGCTGGCGGAACTGGCGGCGAGAGGGTAAGTGCCGTAGTAGTTTTTAGTGGGTATTCCCTCCTCCCGAGATCCCATCGAACTACTTGGTTGGGTGGGATCACGGGAGGCAGTCGTGGAGGGAGCCGCAACATTAAATGTTGCGATCCCCTTCTGGCGAGTCCCACATACCCCCTAAAAAGCCGTAAAGGCGTTTTAAAAAAAAAGGAGACTCTGGTCTTAAGCCTCCTTTTACAAAAAGTCTATGCAAAGAGAGTCCGCTCTTTCTTACTTTTTAATCATCAGTACATATATGATTACATAAATAATAATTGGATTGAAACCAAATAACATCCTTCATTCGTTTAAACAGATAAGGGGCCCTATTTTTGAAAGGCGTCGAGCGTTATTTACTTCTCATTTTCATTGGACAGCCATAGCTGTCAAAAGTATGAGTAGTGCATTAAAAGAACCTTACCTATCCTACCTATACAAGGTGTTACAAACTAACCCCTAATGCCGAATATGGTATATAGGGACCATCAAACTGAACAACTTTTACTATGGGGCTAACTCTGAAATCGCGAAAAAAATATCAGCTGTTTCATACATTTTGATATTTTCGATTTTAATTTTTCTATGAAACAGCTGATTTTTTTTTCGTGATTTCAGAGTTGGTCCCATAGTAAAAGTTGTTCAGTTTGATGGTCCCTATATACCATATTCGGCATTAGGGGTATTTTTGTAACACCTAGTATAATGCATAAAAAGTTTTTCTTTGTATCTAAACTCAGTGCCGGCGTTAGGGGGGGGCGCGATGGGGCGACGGCCCAGGGCGCCAAATTTGGGGGGGCGATTAGTGGAGGTGGGATACTTCCCCCACCAAACTAGAACGCGTGGTGGATTTCTTTAAGTGGGCGCCAAAATATTCTTGCCCAGGGTGTCAGTCCCTCTAACGCCGGCACTGTAAACTGGTTTATCCTATCGAGTATAGGAAGAACTAGTTTAGGTAGGCAAAACTAGTTAAATCCACAAAAACGAAAAATAATAATATTATGTTTAAGTAAGCTGTTGCACATAATGAAGCATGAAATAAGAGTTGCTAGTAAATAGTACTACAGTTCACATTGAGTGTAGCCTTAACCTTGAAATAGTACGTCTTTGCAAAAGTTCAGCGCTCTCTTATCAATGCATTATGCAACACAATAACTATGAATTCTTGATAACTAGTACAACATGTTTCATACAAAGTGTAATCGTAGCTAAAGATATACTGTATCGTATCGCATAGAAAAATCTAAATTTTCTTGTAGCCGAAAAACGGGACGCTGTGATAACTAAGTTTATTTTACGTTATAATAAAGTGTCAAAACTTTTTCATCTAAAACTTAAATCCCGTTGGGGACAAATATTTGAGAACTTTTTTTTTCTGCATACATCGGGATATTCTTGGGAATAAAACTTGAATGTTTCCTTGTTTTGAAAATAAAAATCATTTTGAAGATATTTATAGGTTTTTTTCTTGTTAATTTTATTTGGTTTCCAACTGTGTTATTATATTATGTCTCATAGGTTTGAAACTACTGCGTATTGATACAGTAGTATGTTGCGCTGATTCAAATACCACAGCACTTCGCGATTAGATACGAATGAGTTGGGTACCGAATGTTTGGGGAAAGGTTTGTAAACAAGGGGACTGATGTTTAATAACTGAAAATCAGTCAATCAGAGGAGCTCAGTGGCGCAGTGGTATAGCGCCTAGCCCATCGATTGCGGAGGTTAAGCAACTTTCGCAAAGGTCGGTCATGGGATGGGTGACCAAAAATGAATTATCTCGAGCTCCTCCGTGCTTCGGAAGGCACGTTAAACCGTTGGTCCCGGCTGCATTTGCAGTCGTTAGCACCCACCAATCCGCATTGGGCCCGCATGGTCATGGCCCATCCTCCTTATCCACCCATAAGGAAGGTCTGTGCCCCAGCAGTGGGGACACACAATAAGTATATTCTATTCTACTAAATAATATACTAGAAAAAATAAGACTCGCACCGAGTCACTTTAGTGAACGGTAGCTCAGCGGTCAGAGCATTGGACCGGATATCCAAAGGTCGCGGGTTCGATTCCCGTCCGAGAACATGATCTGATGCGAGTCCTATTTTTTCTAGTATATTATTTAGTATTATATAAAAATAGCATTGTGAATGCTTAAATTTCAAAATTTCAAATATATTCTATTATATTTTATTTTGTGTTCCGAAATCATATTATACAACTCTTTGTGGCAAATGTACCAAAGTTGACAGTAAGGAAATATATTTGCCGTACTAATTTTATATCCATATTTGTTACGGTATTCGTATACACAAGCGTACCAAAATAAAGAGTTAACAATGAAGTCACCGGTGAGTGGTGTGCCGTGTGGTGACACAAATGTATTCGATTTTGAACAATATTTGAAAAGCATCCGAAGGCGGTAGCTAATTTACACGATGTGTTCGAACCTTGGCGCTTTAGTTCCAAGCTGTTTAAACCGACTCAAAGATGAGTAAATAAAAAGCAGTTTTGAGAAACTTTATTTTGAACTATTCTTATTAAGCTCAAGAATGTCATAACTCATAAGTTATCATTAGCTAGTTAAAAACAGTCATCGACAGAACAGTTTATAGACAACTTTTTAAGGAAGAATTCATCGATGTTTGATAAGTGTTATTTCTTATTTATTAAGAAAATAAGTAGTTTTCTAACATAAGCAGGAAAGCGCTCGAGTTTTATTGTATTTATTTTAAGTGTTGAATTTTGAAAAGAAACTCTTTCGCTGAGGATAATTCAACAACTAACTACAAATCCCAAAAATACCAATGTAGATTTTTGAATTTCCTAATAAATAAAAATAAAATAAATCCCACACACAGTCCACAGTAATAACTTGGAGTGTCGGTGTAATTTTGGAATCACATTTACATTTTGTTTGCGCGGCCAATTAGGTTGCGCGTGCTTTGGCTTAGCAATATATCATTGCCAAATATTTTTGTTCAAATAAAAAAATACTGCTATGATGGGGAATCGCATCAATCTGACCATGGAGTAACCCAATTCACCCAAGTTTTTGATAGTTGTTGTAACAAAGAAGTACTTACCTAAGAAGTTAACTAAACATGTACGTAACTGCAACTTAGTATAGCATAGGTTGTCATTAAGCTGCTACTGAATTCTGCTAAAGATTGTAGATAAGATATGATCTTACAAGGTTTATGGAGTACAATGTACACACGACAGCACGTCAGGTTATACAGTTAAACTGCGAAAATAGCTTATATTACGTAGGGCAAAAAGGCGGTCTCAAGGTCAACATTGTATAGTCTGAGGAGCTGCCGTGTGTTTATTGTGCAAAACACGCCATTTAATAAATACTGTGTAACGGTGACGAACAGACAGACTTATCAACTTGCAAAACGCTACTGGGAATATTAAGAGGTAATATTCTAATACAACAAAAATACTTGAGTAAGTAAGTTTCTACTTTAGTAGAAACGACACGCATATACAATGTGTTACAAAAATACCCCTAATGCCGAATATGGTATATAGGGACCATCAAACTGAACAACTTTTGCTATGGGGCCAACTCAGAAATCGCGAAAAAAAAATCATACATTTTGATATTTTCGATTTTAATTTTTGTATGAAACAGCTGATTTTTTTTTCGCGATTTCAGAGTTGGTCCCATAGTAAAAGTTGTTCAGTTTGATGGTCCCTATATACCATATTCGGCATTATGGGTACTTTTGTAACACCTTGTAGATGAATAGAAAGGTATGTGAAAAAATGAGATAAGGAGTCGTCCATTAATCACGTGCAATGATTTTAGCAAGTTTTAACCTCCTTGGAGATTCGTGGTGACGTTTTAGACTAACCCCCCCCTATTTTCTATTTTCTAGGCAAACATTACATGCAGGTTATTTCGGATTAAAAATCACGCTCAACGAAAAAATAAATACACGTGATATCTCACTACACCCCCGCTCCCCCTTGTGATTTTTCGTGATTATGTCCAAACTCCCCCCCTTTCAAGCCTCAATTACCAATTGTTACGTTTCAGAACATTTCCTATTAATGTTAATTATTATAACTTCTGCCAAATTATGACTACATTTTTAACAAACTTGTCAACCTTTTAACTGCTGCTATAATCAATAAACTTTAGTCGTAAAATCTTATATTCTCAGCTATAGGACGGCAAAATATAGTTGGTAGACTGTAATAACGGAATAAATGCACCCATTAAGTTTAACATGCATTCCATGTGTGCGACAAGCATATCAGCAGAGATCCGCTGAATGCCTTGTTATCGCAAGATCGCACTGACCTGCCTCAAGGACCAGTTAACCGTAATGCTTATATAACTTGACCAATGGGTAGGTATAATTTAATTCAGGGATTAGGATTTGGAAGACTGAGGGCCTGATTCACGATGTTAAAGTAAGTTCTGAGTAACTTACTTGACAGATGATTTGACAAATTTTTCATATCACAACTGTCAATCGGCCATGAATAAAATAAAGAAAGGAAAAAGTATCTAGTATTAAAAAAAATACAACATGAACTTTGCAATATTTCTTCATTTTTAACCGACTTCAAAAGAAGGAGGAGGTTATCAAGTCGATTGTATTTTTTTTATGTATGTTTTTAACTTAGTGTTTAATCCTTATATGATGTCGACGTTCGGTCGGGTAGCTCGTCAGCTCAAAACATAATACAGGATTACAAACTTAAATAAACCAAGTTAAACTATAACAAACATCACTCGTAAGAGTCAAGTTTCAGAGACAGTGAAAACGTGTAATTTGGTCCAGTGTCGCCATCTTAATGACCGTAATTAGTTAGTAGTAGGAGATTGTATCGCGACCCGCTGCGCGTACGCACGTCCCCTCGCCACAGGTGCGCGTGCAGATCCGAACTATTACGTACTTTTATGCCTTCATCTGTCTTAGACCTCGTGCAGAAGGGGCAGCTACGAGTTTTGCAACTCTTGTAAATAAAATTAAATAAATGGAATCGGAGCAATGTATGTGATGTTGTCAAATTTAATATAAATAAATAAAAAAAATAAGGAGATAGACACATTTTAAAAACCTAAGATATTTAATAAGGTTTTAGATCTATTAATTGCTCAATATAAAAATCAGCTTCTATTATTTTATATAGTCATCTACTTTTTATTCTGAAATTCAAGGAAATAAAATATTGACACATAATCTTTGTTATATTAAAGACAAAAGCGAATGGTGGCCGGGTTTAGCGTACCTAATGTATCTGAAGAATGATGTGTCTTAAGAGCGCGTAGTCTGAACACTAGCGCCGCCATTGGAAAAATAACATAGTACTTAAATAAAGACCAAAATTGTGAATTATCTGTAGTGCACTCCGAAAAAGCTCTGTGGTACATTTTAATTCGCTTAAACATTTTTTTTTTCCAAAAGTGGCCACTTTTAGCAAAAATCCTCCATTAAACTAAAATTCACAATTTCATCTTTATTTATCACTATGTTTTTTTTCCATGGCGGCGCTAGTGAGCACACTACGCGCTCTTAATAGTTACAAGATAATCAGCTCTGATGATGAATTATTACATGCCTATGCGACACACGTCTCAGCGGCGGCGGCGCATGCTTGGGGATCTATTATGTGCTTTGTGTACATGATCTAACTCGTATCTCAGAATATATAATACTACTAACGTCTCGTATTACGTTCTAGTAACATAGCAAATAAAAAAATTGTGAACAAACGAACAAATAAAGAAATAAACAAGAAAGTGACCTAATAAAAACGTAGTAAAAAGTAAACAATTTAGTTTTGATATTGTTTTAAAATAAGTTGGATGCAGATTTAGTTTATTAATGGCAGGTAAGGTAGTGGATTACATTCATAGAATCTTCCATAATTATTATTAGGATTTGTTGACCTGAATTTCAGTGTCCTAATCACTAATTTTGTGGTAATGTCAAGAACTGAATATTCAAACTTGCAAAAAACATACCATTGTTTGACACAACACAATAAAAGACATGAATCGTTGTATGGTCGTTATATATGAGACTATAAAATTGCAAATGGCATTTGCAAACAACAGTTCAAAAATGAGAAAACGAGTGGTTATCAAACGTGCGAAGTGGGACATGCGAATAGTAACGGTCGGATCACCAAATGGCAGTTTAATTTAGGGGTTTTAGGGAAATCTGATACACCCGCCATTGATTACATGTTACGTTTGAGTGAACTACTACATATAGTGGAATGCTTTGTTGAACGGGAGATGCATGAACATTTGACGACTTTTTAGTTAAGCCAACAAGGAATCCTTATAGTTTCACCATGTCTATCAAATAGAGCTTTTATTATTTATTTTAAAATTTGAAGAGCAAAGTTTTGTTAGAGTCGATTCAAGACAGTAGTACTACGCGTTCACTTCATCATTGCCGTTACCTCCCGGCCCGCTTCGTCATACCGCACCCCCTGCCTTTCTTGTACGGCTAGCAACGCAAAGCTTAAATTTTGTTTCTGTTGATTACGTTCGTTATTCGTGTTGTTATAATGATTAAAAGAGTAAAGATCCTACATAATGGCGAACCTAATTTGTTAAATAAATTAATGACACTCTTTGAACAAGAAAAAAATGAAAAACAGTTGAAAAACATGATTACTTTTTTGTCTACAGTACCGTTAGCTGTGACGTCATAACGGTCGTCGACGGCAATCACGAAGTGAACGCGTAGTACATAATTATAATGAATTTAAAAGGAAAACTATCACTTTTATTTCCAAAACACTATCACTGCTAGGTAAGCTACAAGTTGACGAGTAATCGATTCGATACTCGGAAAAAATTGTCGTAGATACAAATTGTATTGAATAGTTTTTGAGATAGTAGGTGTATGCTTTTTTAAAGCTTTTTAAATAAATTCCAGAATTTAAATAGTTTCCAAATAAGAAATGTATCTACCCGCTGCGTAAATATTTATCAATTTCTTCGTCTTACATGTAAAGCTTGTGATGCAACAAATCTGAAGCTATTTTTTGTGTGTAGGGTGGAATATTATTTGATCCAATATTTTTTAGCTTTATTTAAAGTTTATATTATAAGCCAAGTGTTATAGCACATAGTTGAAGAAATAAAGGTAATTTATATTTCAATGAAAGAAAAACAACACAGGCTTTGGTACAGTCAAAGACACGCTGGGCTACCACAAAGGGCTAATCAATTTCAATCAATTTGAAACTTAAATGCAAGAACATTAACACTCAAAATTAATTAAAGAATGTTGACCGTTTGTATAGCTTGACGTGCTGCTGTAAGTACTTGGTAATTAGTAAAAACTGATGTTCTATAATTTCTTAAAATAATATTTGTGCTCTAGAATATGACGTATAGGATACTGTTCCCATTTTCACTTATCCGAAATAATAAATATAAATAGCCGATATATTTAGTTACAAAAAAGTAGAACACACAAACATGTTACAAGAGCTTCAGATTTACGAATACAGGGACTAGTAGCGCCACCTATTAATTACAGTAACATTTAGCGTTATCAGTTGTCGATACTAGATGGCGTTGCATGCGATCTATTTACAATAGATCATATAACATTGCCATGCTTTTTCTGCACGTGGTGTCACATGTGCTTGTACATGTTATTTTTTACTATAATGAAAAACAAGCAAGGTATACAAAATAATCAATAAGTGTTGCAGTTTTGTTTATCCCAAATTGAAAGTTATTTTATGAACTAATTCATAAATATAATTAATTTTTATTTGGTAAATATTTCATTTTCTTATTATTTCCTGAATTTAAAACGTTTTTGTGATCGTGCAAACATTGATTTTTTTTACTTTAGAGTCACAAAAATGGACTTCGAAATAACGCCTTCAAACTGAGAGCATATTGACACGAACAAAACTGCGCTTTAGCATTAGCAGATAAGGCATAAATTAGTTTAAACTTATAAACGCTATAGGTCGTTTCTTGAATTTACTAAAGTCGGTGTTATATTTGCGTACTGTTTTAGTACGTGAAGCGTTATCTAGACTTAGCGTATTCTTGATCGAAGCTATATACAACTCGGCACACCTAACATGACAGCAGACTCGGAATTCGTTAGTTTCGATCTAGCTGCTTTGAGAGATAGTTTTTACACTGTTGAGGAAGTCCTTATTTAAAAAAAAAATACTGGTTTGGTTGCTGCCAAAAACTTCGAGGCGCATCATTTTGCACAAACGTCATTCGAGCCATGTTAGGTCAGCCAAGTTGTAAAGGCATAGATCAGGGTTTCATAAAGTGTGGTCCGTACCGTCTGTACCAGAGGACCACAGTTTGACTTTTGCGTTCCCGTAATGACACTACCAATAAAGGTATTTTAAGGCTCGTTTTCTTTTCCTAAAATATTCTCTGACAGAGGTCCGTGGAGTTTTTACCGACTTCAAAAGGAGGGAGGTACTATTCGACCCGTATTTTTGTTTTTTGTTTTTTGTATGTACACCGATTACTCTGGCGTTGGTGTGCCGATTTTAATAATTGTTTTTTTTTTACTCTGAAAGTGGTCCGTGACTGCAAAAAGTTTAAGAAACACTGGTATACTATATATAATGGTAGTGTAGGAGGTACCTGAGCATGCAGGTGAACTGCACGTCGTGGTGCAGGCGCGCGAGCGCGGGCGCGCCCTCCACGCGCACGAGGCTCACCTTGTCCCGCAGCGCGCCGCCGCCGCCGCCGCCGCACGCGCCGCAACGCTCGCGCAGGATCGACATTATGTTCGGCTGACGCAGGAACGCCACTACCTGCACGAACGTTAATGATCACCTATATAAATGTACAACTACAAGTCTAGAAACATCTGTCTGTAAAACTACATACTTTTTAACTTAGTCGTATTTTGACTTAGTGCCTTTTCTGATTTGTGGGCGTACGATGTCGCTCCGCTCGCTGCTGCGCCGACAAATTTTGTCGGCACTAAGTCAAAATGCGCTCTTTAAATATGCGCTCTGTAGGGTTACAGTACCACGTATACCGAGCATGCGGATGTTGCACCGCTTCTACGCCGACAATCAAAATTTCATTTAACAATATGACTTTGCATATACTCCACGATTCTCAATTTAAAGTAGAATCAGTGTCAAACTGCGATTGATATTAAACCCCAAAGTTTCAACGCCCGAGCGGACGCATGCGGCCGGATAACAATGGAATATCTATTGTCTCATTTTTCGGGCGTTGAAGGTTTAATATAGATTTAAGTTTAAAATACGTATGAGAACTGTCAAAAACTGTTTACTAAGCAAGACAAGTAATAATAAATCTTTATTTATTTCTTCACAAATAGTAGAAACAAGCAACAGTAAATATAAACAATATCAGTTTTAGATTACTAGTTTGAAACTAGATTGAAATGGGTCGGGTTGCAACCTGTAATATAAGACACCAGGGGCTCGATCGGCTAAAAACATTGAAGTTCATGTTAACTGTGTTTTGACAGATGTATATAATACATTGCTACTTTGTTTTGGCACAAATAAAAACGTACCAAAGAAAAGTAGCAATGTATCACATAGATCTGTCAAAATACAGTTCACATGAACTTCAATGTTTTTATCCGATACCGCCGCTGGTCCTCACTTCCCGGATTGAGCTAGCCTTTAATACAATGTACAAAATTTATGTTGCTATCAAGTAAGGATAAACAGAGTATAGTGCAATAATGACCTTATCATTATAAGCCACAGGTATATGTTGGTGGGCGCTGTGCGGCTGCGCGTCGGCCGCGCTCACGGGCGGCCGCGGCGGCGGCGTCGGCGGCTGCGGAACAAACGGAACCATTCATAAACTACACCTTACGACTTACTAAATAAGAGATAGTTTTCGCGGAAAGTTTCTACCTATGTATTTTGCACAATTCGCTATTTATTTCAATAAAGAAATTTCACTTTACGTTACAAAATATGTATACAAGGTGTTACAAAAGTACCCCTAATGCCGACTATGGTAGATAGGGACCATCAAACTGAACAACAACAACATTCATTTTGATATTTTGGATTTTAATTTTTGTATGAAACAGCTGATTTTTTTTTCGCGATTTCAGAGTTGGTCCCATAGTAAAAGTTGTTCAGTTTGATGGTCCCTATATACCATATTCGGCATTAGGGGTATTTTTGTAACACCTTGTATAGTCACCGCAAAAATGAACCGGGCATCCAAACCTACAAAAACACTTGAGCTTTTAACATGATAAATAATCAACCTTATCTCAATACTTTAATGTCCATTTTCCTTTGTTCTCAGCTAATTTTTGTCAAATGATGAGCTATTTTGATAGGTTTTAATGCTCAGATTAGAAAAAAAAGTGCTTGGATAAAGACTAAATTGCGAATTATCTCTCTGTAGTGCACTTCGAGGAACTAAACTCCATTAAACTAAACGATCGTCTAGAAAATATTGTGTAAGTGATAAAAAGTAGAACAAAGCTTCCTCGGAGTGCACTACAGAGAGATAATTTACAATTTCGTCTTCATTTAAGCACTATATTTTTTTCCTATGGCAGCACTAATGTGCAAGCTATGCGCCCTTAACAGAAGAATTGTGTAATTTACGCTTATGGCTAGGACAATCTTAATAGTCGAAAAAGAAAATTAAAACAAGCAAATGGAAAAAATTACAATAACGAAATATGAACCACAAAACAGTGCAATGAAAGAAATTCAACACAGTTGACACGGTACAAGATCTATTGCTTCGTTTGCAATGAAAATATGTACTATGTACACTCAGTAGTTCATTATTTTAATTGCAAACTATGGGTATGTAGGTATAACATATAAAAAATAAGTAAAGTATAATAAATAAAAACTAGTAACTATTTTCAACATAAATAAACAACTACAACAAACCCACTTAAAACCAAACTCAACAAAAAACAAAACGACAGCCACAGTTACGTCACAAACATTAAAGGTTACAAAAAATATTTCAAATTATATAATTATTGTAACATAACACTACTCTTATCTACAACAAAAGCTACATAACACAGTACTTTAATGGAATAGCTACAAGTAAAGCATAGTATTTATACGTATTGTGAGTACCACAGACAACCTTTTTAAAAATAACAAAAAAGATCTTGAAAGAACAAGTTTTTAATGCTCTATTTAGTTTTTTACCCGGAAAGTCACGTAAAAATAACTGTTGTTACCTATAACACTTTTCTCGCTGGTATAGGTGAAAAGTTGTAAGTTTAACACGAGACCAAATGTTTACTATGTCTCGTGCCTTTAAATCAGCACTCGCAGCACAAATTGACTTTGGTCTCTAGTATAACAAATAACTATTTGTCTTTGAATTTGATAAAACCTCATTCGAGCTTATTCATTATGTATGCTACACGGGCAAGTATTTAGTTGTCTACCAACTTCCCCACCTCCACCAATTCTCAACTTAAAATCCACTAAATAGAGTTCAATTGAGAAAGAGTGTAATTTTCATAAAATATTCAGGCGGTTGTCTGTGGCAACAGTAACAGTAATGGCGTGTCTCCTGCTCGTATTTTTTCGAAACATTACACAAAAACATGTAACTAAAACATTTATTTTCATACACAAGCCGTCTCCTGCAGGAAAATAAACATTACAAACCAAATAACGAGTATTTCCCGAATTAAGTTTAAAAATAAAGCACAGTCTCTTTATTCCACTCCATCACAATAATTAATCATATTTTAGCAAGCTTGCACTAGCACTTTTAGGTTAGAAAAAATTGCCACTAGAAAGGTTGTGCGCGTTCGGTAGTTGTCAAGAAATGAAACAAATCCTTCCTTTCTTCCCCGCGCGGGGAATGTTTTTCGTCGGCCGCGGAAAACAAAAACATAGTGTATGCATACAAAAATGTGTATAGCCACACCCCAATGTTTCGATGCGTTTGTGTAATGCCCTTCCTTTCTTCCCCGCGCGGGGAATGTTTTGCATCATAGTGTGAAGTGTATCAAAACATAGTGTATGCATACAAAAATGTGTATAGCCACGCCCCAATGTTTCGATGTGTTTGTGTAATGCCCTTCTTTTCTTCCCCCCGCGGGGAATGTTTTGCATCATAGTGTAAAGTGTATCAAAACATAGTGTATGCATACAAAAATGTGTATAGTCACGCCCCAATGTTTCGATGCGTTTGTGTAATGCCCTTCCTTTCTTCCCCGCGCGGGGAATGTTTTGCATCATAGTGTAAAGTGTATCAAAACATAGTGTATGCATACAAAAATGTGTATAGCCACGCCCCAATGTTTCGATGTTTCTGTGTAATGTTTCGAAAAAACAGTCGCAGGAGACGCGATTTAACAGGCAACAGATGAGATAGTGTGGTGCTCGGTGATGTCGGCACCTGTTCGTGGCGTCGGCGCGGCGCCAGCAGCGGGGAGAACGGCCCGGCCTGCGGCGCGCGCGGCAGCCGCGGGTCGATGAACGTCGTGCGCCGCATCACGTGGTCCACGAAGAACCGCTGGTGGACCGCAACACTCACATATACCGGACACACTAACCCTACACGCGACAAACCTCCGCCTCCGTGGACGAGTTAGGGAGCAAACAGTACCTGCTCGATATGTCAACCTACATAAAACCTTCATGGAGGAATCAGGGAATAAACAGTACTCTATATGTCAAGCGTCAACCCTACGTGCGTGAAACCTATATGGAGCGGATCTCGGAGTAAACGGTACCCGATATGCCAACGCAAGTAGGCGTGAAACCTCCACAGAGGAATTAGGGACTATGCACCGTAACAGCACTGGTTGCTCGGTGCTAGTTAAAAGTATATAACTAACTACGTCTATTTTTATGATTAATGTATATATCTTGGTATCCAACTTTTTTGATTTTCCAATAAGCTTAACTTAGTCCTTTGGCTTGATTAAGCCCTTCGGCCATTTTCGAAAGCAGTTTCGAAAAATAAGTAAAATTCTTCTCTCAAAACTGGTTTCGAAATAAAAATAATTATTATTTTCTACTCAAAAGCTACTTAATTCATCAATGCCCGAGCGGCCGAATGCGACCGGACAACAATGGAATATCTAGTGTGTCTCATTTTCCGGACCTTTAAGTTAAGCCTTAAGGCCCGGAAAATGAGAACTGGCTAAAATTGTTAATCGCTTAACCGTTAAGCGATTAACAATTTTAGCCAGTGTCGTGTTAACAAAAAGGCATACTGAACGGAGACCTATATGGTGCTATGGTTTTTCTTAATAATTGTATTTTTTTTTTTCTTATTATGTCCTATTTTCCACTAAATAATCTCTTTATATAAATTTATGTTTATTTTTATATGAATGTATAAGCTCACCTTCCCATTCCGATCGAGCTTGGTGTCCCACCCGAGCGGCAGGTCGCGGTCGGCGTCGCTGAACATGTTCACGAGCGCCACCAGGTCGCGGTTGTGCTGGTAGCGCTCGAACGACGCCGTGTCGCGACGGATCTTTGATATCATGTGCTTTAGGGTCGAGTTGCAGTTGTACAGCGCTGACGCTTCCTGCAAGTTTACAATAAAAGTATTTAATTTATTTATTTATTTAGAGATTGACTTACATAATAATATAGTTAGAAAGAAAATGACTTATTTTATTCTGATAAGTCCTATTCAGGAGAACTGTTCCCGACCATGCCCATTGCAAAGTATAAGGGTTCCGTTTTTTGCCATTAGGCTACGGAACCCTAAAAACAAATTATAGTGCTCGTTATGATTCAAAAATGTTGGACCACCTCCTTGAATATTTTTGCAAACATATCCTAAAGTGATCAAACATACATTGCGATTAAATTGACAATAGACAGTGATCCGCGAAAAGTACATTTTACAGATTAAAATACATCCTTTTGCACCGCAAGCGCTCTGAAGTCGGTCACTTCTGTTGTACATTGTTAAATTAATCGCATTATAGACTATACATACCTGATTCATATGCAGAATGGAGTAGAAGTCCGGCCTGGCCAGGAACTCTGCGGCGGGGTGGGGGGCGTGGGGGGCGTGGGGCTCCGCGCGCGAGGGCCCGGCCGCCGCGGGCGGGGGCTCCTCCAGCTGCGTGCGCGTCATCGTGCGCCGGATCGACTGGTACCTGCCACCGACGCACAACAACGTGAGAACTGAAGTGATGTTATTCTGATAAAGACAGTATCTGTCTAGGGTTCTATTAAGTAAAAAATCCAAAATTCTAGCACAATTCAAAATAAATGCTAATTAATTTTTTTCATACTAAACTGAGAATCGGCTTAATTTTTATTCAGTTTGGTATTTTGTAATTTTAAATTAATAGAACCCTAGACAAATACTTTCTTAATCCGAATAACATCACAAGAAGAGTTAATTATGCTCAAATTGCTAATCATTTTGGTATTACGTTTGTATGGAAAGCTCACTTCACAGACTCTTAAGTTGTGATTTTGGGTTGTGAGTTTAGAAGTCTTATATAAACTAGGCCGGATTCTTGACTGCTGTTAATATGCTTTAAGACAGTAAGTCTTCGTTACCTTCTATCCAATTGTCTCCTTTGTATTTCAGGTGCAGGAGATCTAGGAGCCGTGCCGTTGGCCCCGGGTCGTTGCCACGTGGTTGTCCTATTGATGTGGTCGATGTAAAACACCCGACCATGGCTGTCCATTCGCGCTTCCCACCCTAAAAGTTAACAAAACATGGGTTAAATTAACAATGTAGACATGACTAATAAACAAATCACGGCATATCAATACCAACCTGCAGGTAATGGCTCCTCACATTCGATGATCCCGCCAATCATATTCGCAGGAAAATCTCCAGTAAGGGCCATCTGTCTTGATGCCCTCTCAGGTATTGACGGCAGCCTTATCCCAGCCATATGTCTCAAGGGTGTCGGAGAGGCAACGGCGTTGTCATTGTCGTCGCTGTCCTCCACAGGCCTCGGCCTCCTGAAGATAACTTCGTCTGGTGGTCCCGCGTGCACTATCGTGAAATGGTTGCTGTTGACGAATTCTAGATTCGGAGATCTTATCTCCGAGGTTCTTAACTCGTTTGTGAATTCAACCATTTCAAAGTTCTCATGTAACCTAGTTTCAGAATTTTGTATAGGTGGAGGATGAAGGTCTGCGGGAGGCATGGGGCGCGGTCTCCGCGCGTGGTGTGTAGGAGTTGGCGGGCACTGAGGCGCACTAATGCCAGCACTGGCTAGTGCAGCTACCCTCGTCAGAACCCTAGGATGTGGCCTCAATGGACTTTCAGGGTTATTTTTTGCGACCGTTTTATGAGGAGAATGCTTAGGCGTACTTTCACATCCAAGGTTCTTCAACAAATGCCTAGGTAAGCTGGAATGTTTCGGCGTTGAACTCTCACAAGAATACTTTCTATTCATCAACATGGTGCCCACACTCGGCATCATTTTACTTGACTCATCAACGGGAGAAGTTGAATGAGAGGAATTGCAAGAACTAGGAGCGTTAGAGCTATTGTTATCCATCTCTCTGTTCGGTGTATCAATATGTGAAGAATTCAAAAAAGCTGTCATCATCGTCGGTGTGTTGGCACGAATGGAACTTTGACGAGTAAGTGTTTTGTGACCTTTAACAGTGATTTCTTTTTCTTCAATTTGATTTCTATTGTCGTCTTCAAATTCAGAATTATTACTAATATCATTCAAAAACGTAGTTTGAGCTTTTTCTTCTGACTTAGCGTGATTTGGAGTAAGATTACCTGCCACATCAGCGGGCGGGCTTCCTTTCTCTTTCCTTGCAAACGTTGTAGTAATGTAATTATCAGGACCTATATCTTTAATAAACATCACATTACTTTTATTACCAACACTCGGCGAACCATCAGGTACATCTTTAGATTTCTTTTCTTCGATTAACCTACATAACTTCATTGACGAAACTGTAGATTCACATAAGCTACCGTCTGTTTCTGGTGTTGCTAGTGGTGCAACATTTTGACCGCCTCTCCAAAAACTGGTAGTGGAGGACATAGCTACCTGATTACCGCTATAGAATTCACCGGGTTTGAAATCATTTATCTCACCTTGTAAAACGGCTGAATTCGTAATATTATTGTCAGTGAAAAACTGTTCATCTATATCTATTAATTCAAATGTAAAAGAATCTTCGGGTTTTGTAAGTTTTTTAGGTTTCCGATGTCTTGGTACTTGAGGTGGAGACAACGCATGCATTCTTTCAAGCGGTTTGTGTGATTGTCTGGGTGGCAACGGCGGCACTGGCGACTTTTCTGCATCGCTAGGAATATTAGCACCTTCGACATCGTACACGAATTTCATAATTTTGCAGGGATTCTTTGGTGACCATATTTTATAATATTCAGTGCCTGGCGAGGTCGGAGATTCAAAACCACTATTAGCTTTGGACTTTTTCTTGACGATGTTAGAGACTTGGCCTCCACCAGTATCGACTGGAGGTGGACATTTCTTTTTGACGCCCGAGGACGTCGGCTTGGAGTCCAGAGCATTTTGAGATTCACTATTTACAGAATGAGATTCTTTACTAAAATTACTAACTAGAGATTCACTAGGATCACATTTTGTTTGTTCGAGACTCACATTGTTCCCGTTACTTTCTAAAACACTAATTGAGCATTTGTTGACGTTTTCGCTGAGATGCTTAATGTCATGACTGGTGCCTGGAACGAACTCGAATCTTGGAGGATTTTCCGAGTTCATTTCGAAACTCTCGTTGTTATATGAGAAAGGGGAGACTTGGTCACCACTCCTTTTACGCGACATGCCCTCTTTGAGCCTAGAAGGCAGCTTCTTGAGATCAACCTTAAATCGCGCCGGTAACGTCGGTGATTCTGCGACGCATTCTTCACCTTCGCCATTATAGTAACGAAAGCAAAGTAACTGCTCACAGTCTGAAAACGAAAGATAAAGTGTTATTAAAAAAATACGAGTAATCATAATGCTATAAATCCTCATATGTTAGGATAAAGAATCACCTTCATAAGGTTGATTAGGCTCATCAAGAAGCCACATTATGTCGCCGCTGGCACATCCGGTCGTCGGCACGCGCTCGACGACGCCAGAAGTGTCTACCAATCCTGTAACAAAAACAATGCTTTGATTATTTCTATGTAGAAAATAAATACAATGTTTAAAGATATGGATTGGTCATTAGTGCAAAAGGGAAGACAAGAATCACAAAACAAAGGATATTAAATGGAGCTTCGCAAAAACATATTTCGACTCGCCAATGCGTTTAATAAGATAAACAAAACTTGCGCAGGTGCAAAACACTCAACATCAAAAACAAACAACAAGCAAGAGAAGTGCACCACAAACAAACTACAGCGGACGAACCCTTCTGTTTTTTATCTAACAAAAATCAAGAGCGGGCGTAGTTCGGCCCGTTCGACTCGGCGCAGGCGCATCACAAATTATGCGCCAGACGTAATTACCGGATGCGGGAGTCGCCCGCACATTTTATGCGAAATAATCGAAGCCACCGAATTGCCAGTTAATTGGGGAAACATGACCATAAATATCACGGGGCAAATTGATTCTGCAACAGAATTCGGCTGGATCCGCCGCACCATTACCATATTTTGATTGGTTTATAACATACGACTGGATGACTAACATCTTCCTGCCGTTGATTAAGTGTTCGCTGAGTAGGACATTTACAGCAAACATTTGTTTCGTTTCTCTTCACAAATATAAAATGTCGGCCATTTCGTTTCCATTCGAGCACAGCGGACGTAAAAGGAAAAGGGCACACTGATGAATAAATAAACTAAACTTGACTCGTATAAATCGCAGTATGATCCTAAGGCTGTTTCCGTTTAGAGGCAAACGTTGGAAGATCAATCACTTCAACTTGTTTACTTTTAATTTTGAGATTTTATCATCCACATTGCTATTTTATACAATACTAAATAATATAATAGAAAAAATTCGACTCGCACCAGGTCATAATCGGACGGGAATCGAACCCGCGACCTTTGGAAGTCCGGTCCAATGCTCTTATCACTGAGATATCGAGTCAGTGACTGATGTTCGATTTCTGAGAATATGATCTGGTGCGAGTCGAATTTTTTCTAGTATATTATTAAAACTACCTTACTAGGAAAATGCTGGATAAGTGATTGTCGGTTGGAACACTGTGGACATGCTGTGTAAATCCGAAATTTAGAATTTATAAAATACAAATAACTAGAGGTAGTTTTCTTTTAATGGTTCAGTGCGTTTAACTGCTTTGCCTAGAGTCAGTCCTTTCCTTTCAAAAATAAATCTCATGCAGATAATAACTTATTCAGAGTAGCAGATGACACAGAGTAATTACGGTAAGTACGATAAATGTCGGTTAAGTGCACGCAGGCAGCAGCGATTATTGCGAGTAAGTGGAGCGTTATGACGTGACGGGCGTCGATGACGGCACGGTGACACAGAGGGCGGCACCTTCCGGCGCTGCGCTGACGCAACGTCCCGCGCTTCCGCCTCGGATACGAGATCCGATAGCTGCGGAGATCAGCTCCGTGCTTCCGGGATTTGCGATATCTCACACTAAGTAGGTAATGTCACTGTTGTTAACCTACATAACGTTCACGGTACTTATTTTTTAATGTAATGAAAGGTACTGTTAATACTGAATCATCATCACCATATCGGCCATTATATGACACCCATTGCTGAATGTGCAAAAGCCTCCCCCAAGGACTTACACTAAAGGTGTTGTAAGATTGTCGCATTCCCATTACTTCTTATGATAATATACGAGTATTTTTAACCCCCAACGCATTAACACAGATACTAGACAATCCACTCAACAAAGACACCCTAAAGGCATAATGAGAGATAGCAAAGAAAGAGAGAAATTAATACAATTTGCAAAGAAACTTATAAAAATAGTTAATGAAAGACATAAGGCATGACAAAAAGATTGTAAATGTATAATTTGATAAAGATTGTATGTAATAATTGATAATTATAAATTCGACGTGTGTGTTTGTTTGTCTGTCTGGCATCGTACGTTCCCAAACGAATGGACCAATTTGATGCGGTTTTTTTTTCAAATGAGACGAGTATGAAAATGTCCGACTTTAACTCTCAAAAAATACGAGTATTACTTATTTGATGAGATACAACAGTAAAATTGCACGATTTGCCCTTACGAGGAGCAATATCCGCGGACATAGGATCATTAAATATTTCTCAGAATATTTCTGATCTAATCGTATTATCATTTATCGAATAGACGAAGACACATTTGAGCCATGTTTCACACATGTTTCAGAAACAAAATATACGTGTTTCCTTGCTTAAAACATATGAAACTGTTGCGGTAAACATTAAGCATGTTTCTGTGCTCTCCGATGGTAGTGGAGTGAAGAGCACCGAAACAAATCAGTTTCGTAACAGCTGTATTCAAATATGGACGTGTGTTTCAGTTTTTTACAAACATGGCGGTAGTGTGGGACGACAACAGCATGTTTAAATTATAAATCGAAGTATATCACGGGATTGCTCGACTACAGATTAACTGACATGTGGACGGCCAAGTCCCCGAAACATTGTTTCTGTAAACATCTACGTGTTGTTTCAGAAACATTGTATCTGAAACATGTTTCTCAATTAATATATGTATGACCATCAGCCATTTTTAATGTCCCCCCTGCTGGGGCACAGGACTTCCTTATGGGTAGATAAGGAGGATGGGCCATGACCCACCACGCGGGCCCAATGCGGATTGGTGGGTGCTAACGACTGCAAATGCAGAAGGGACGGCTTAATGGCTTAACGTGCCTTCCGAAGCATGGAGGAGCTCAAGATAATAAATTTTTGGTCACCCATCCCATGACTGACCCTTGCTAACCTTGACCCTTGCTTAACCTCCGCGATCGCTGGGCCAGGCGCTATACCACTGCGCCACCAAGCTCCTCGTAATACAAGGTACACATAATACATATTTTATTGTTAGAATCAAAGTCAAATACGTATAGTCGACGTTAAAATATATTCATGAACTTTAACACATACATGTAGGAATAGACTCATTTTACATGGAAAACATTTCACGACGCGCTGTCATAAGATTTTGGGGAAACTGACGCAGACGTGAAAAATTCAATGCTATGCTAATTTGTTTCCGCTTACTTTTCAGGAACCACTTAACATAGAAAATAGTCTGACAAAGTATAAGGAACATCTGTTTGATATTCTGATCTAAAGATAAATAGTGTGGAGCATCCAAATGTGTAGGCGCCACTCGTGATGTTCATAAATTTTATTTTATATTATTAAAGGTCAATAAACATTACATGCATAGGAAAAAATCAGAATAAGCTTCCGCCCGCGACTTCGTCTGCGTGGACATTCCAGAACCTTTAACCAGGTTGGAAAGTATTGTTTGCTTTAATTTCATCAAATCAGATCAGCTGTTTTTACATTATTAGGCGGGTACCCACATTTCACCCCTCTGGGGGTGGAATTATCTAAAACGCTGAGACACGTATATATTAATTTTAAATCGGCAGCCTTAACACAAAATTTGAAGTTTCCAGCTTGAAAACTGAGGGACTTTCATAGAATACGAAACGAAAACAAAATTGCGCAATTAATTCGTCCTACTGATTCCGAAAACATTCCCATTTCAGTTGTCTACTACGACCGATTTTGCCTTAACGTTTTCACACTGTAGATAAATTGTTTTCTTTATAGCTTTTTATCAATGCGGTAAGACCAAAGTCAAATCTACTAACTCGTGAGACATTCTAACTACACATATAACGGAAGCCCGTAGTTAAACTAAACTACGGTCATTTCACGGCCCCTATTCAGCGCATCTGTCTCTTGACACCTACGCGTTACTGTTTAAACTCCGTTTTTTATACCGACTATGATATCTTTTTAAGTGGACCCCTCAGTTTCACACGAGACGTAACATAAGTATTCATCCTACCTTGTATTATTTTCTAAAGTCAACAGGCTGTCAATGCCTGATGTTGATGTTTTAAGCGTCTACTTGTTTCTAAACCACAGTACAATAGATTAAAAATAACTTTACCTTTAAAGCTATACACAAAAAGTTTAAAATTGAAGAAACATACTGTTGGAGATGTTAAACATTTGGCAGGCAGGAAACGCCAGTTTAAAGGGGTCGTTGTCGTAGAGCTGATGACAGAATCCCATTTTGAGCGACGATTTGACTATTTCGACATATGATCGAAGATTTCGACACTACGATTAGGAAAAGGTTGACGTGCACTAAAACTTATTCGACGTTCACACGACGAGCTTTCAGCGCATTAACAAGTCTTAAAAATCTGTCGATAAACAACGAAGCTGGATGGAACATGTCAACCTCTCGTTTCACGTGAACAAAAAAGAATGCATTCACAAATCCGGTTGTAACCTTCATAAAGTCGCCTAATGGTGGTGCATTTAAATTCCTTTTTCATTCAGTCGCGGAGCGGCATTAATGGTTCAGTAAATTTTACGAGTACCACTTAAAATTCTCCGAGGTGCGCACAAATCGCGCCGGATATTGGAGGATAAACCGATTGGTGCTCTGCGACAGCGCCCATTAGCACCTATGAAGATAAAACTCGATGACTTATCGCTCAGAATGTCAGCGATGATGGATGAGCTCTGAGCAGGGGTTGAGGATGACCTCGATACGCCCACGTCAAGCGGTGATACGGTATGAGATAGATTACTTATAAACTATTCATAATTTCAGCTTTTACAATGTTGTACATACGTGTTAGATTAGTTAAACGATCGTAAACATTTAATCCATGGCACAAAAAATACACTTTCTTGTTACAGGCTCAACTGATGGGATAAATCCAATTCCATCATACATGACTTCGTCGAGGAAGTGGTGAAAACTGACAGAACGGATCTACTACGTTCGACTATGATAATTATGTGTATCCTACAAGTGGACGAGATGATTGGATAAACGACTGGTGAGGAAACGTAATATTATCGTGTCCAAGTTTCTATACCCTACAGATAGTAGTCATTAAACGTCGCACCTATCTGTAATAGAAAATGGAAAGTAAACAATAATACGATAACCATTGATGATCGGGTAATGAATGTGTTTTTGTATCTTTCTGAGGACACAATCAACCACGTGTCCATTGTTAGTGATCGCGTGAATGGAAATGTTCATACGAAAGGACAATAATTACGTACTTCACATATACTTTACATTTTTAATTTTTTCCACTGTTATCTGTTAATTAATAACAGTGACTCACGTCATTATTCAAGGGTGCGGTAGCGACTTCGCCTAACTAAGCTATAACGTAAAGCCATAGTGATTCATGATGATTAGAAATAAGTAGTACTATGGTACAATACAATTCAAACAACTAAGAGGCACTCAGCATCCAAAAATAAAAACAAATGTGTGCTAGTATACCTACAACAATTGCATTGATATGTATAGTGTTAAACCTGGCTTGTAATATAACTTTACAACATAATACAACATAAACAAGAAGCCTCATGTTTGGGAGACTAGTTTCAGCAATACCAAATGCTGTAACAAAACACAACCACCATGTATTATTAAATGTTAGACAATTCCGTCCAAAGCTTTTAGTCATTTTATCACAGAGGCAAGCTAATATAAAACCGAAAGTAAACAACAAACAGCGGAGTACTGTTAATTGATACGCTATAGTATTTCCCAAGGGCCGCTGTATATGGCCGGCAAAGCTGCAGCCTGCGCAGGCGCAGAGGCCTCTCAGAATAGACCGCGCTAGTTTCCCAATAAGGACATCAGCGGAGGCGCCCGTTATCACCATCTACGATGACCGGACGGAGCGGTCTACGCGAGCTTTTGAATGAAACTGCCTGAATTTACAACTATGTAGCCAGTTATATTATTTTTATGGAGTCGCTCGATATTAAAAGCAATCATCTATGAGTAGAGTTTGTCTATCGGTATTAACAATGAAACGAAAACTCCAATATTCAAAATCGTTTTCTTGATTCAAAGTAAAAATGTAGCCAATAAACTATGTGTTCTGCCCAATGAAATAATATTTAATCGCCACTTTCACAGTACCTACCCAAAAATAATTAGGTAAGATGCCCACGTGAGTTTTCGAAACTTAGGTTAGATAGAGTAGGTAGACACACAAAAGATTATTATCTGCGAAGCAGCTTTAATGAAGACAGCTATTTGGCTGGTTGTCGGCTGCCTGCGGCGTGTCGGCGGCGTGTCGGCGGCG
Organism: Catoptria pinella; assembly: GCA_963556745.1. Taxonomy (NCBI): domain Eukaryota; kingdom Metazoa; phylum Arthropoda; class Insecta; order Lepidoptera; family Crambidae; genus Catoptria; species Catoptria pinella. The sequence goes on from OY750762.1 coordinate 2,493,248, forward strand.
CCCGCATGTAGGTGGCAGGCGCAACGACATAGGGCGAGTCTCATGATGGCAGCTTGATGTGTCATATCTCAGACATCACTAAAAGTGTATTTGGCTGTCAATTAGCGCCACCAGATCAGAGTCAATGACTCTGGAGATCACAACTGGTCTGGCTATCGATACGATTAAATCGAAGGTCGGTGACATCCTGAATGTCTCAACTCGATAGTCAATAGTATGAGTTACAGAGGAAACTGGACTAACAAAAAAATAAAGAGTAACGGTATGATATTAACGATATGATAACAGATACGCAGGTTGAATCGATGGCCACGTGTAGTCCATTGAGAATTTGTGAGTTACGGAGGCGGCCGGCGGCCGGCCCACGCGCGCGCCCGTCACAATTATAGGCACTGCTGCTCACGCGCACGTTGCAAAATTAAAGTTGATCACACTCCGTCGCACATTGCACAAAAATAGACTCTACGATATCGAGACACTTAAGATTTAGATTGATGAAGGAATACGACATTCGCTTTCGCTTTAGTTGAATTCGCGAAAATAAACAACATGGCAGTCAATAAATTCTACTAACACATAACAGTTTGCCAACTCTAAGACAATATCGCATATATTTAATGCTTTACACCTACGATTCTATCAATACCAATGTAGACTGTCAGAGCGTATGACAACTTCAATATTAAATTAACCGGCCGATTAGGTAATAAAGTAAATATAAATAGTATGCGAGTATTGCGAGTACTGAATTAGGCAAGCGCTAATATTTGCGGACACCTACATCCGCCAACCTGCCGCATGCCGATCGGCCGGAGCCAGCGAGTCAATAAACTCCCACCGCGCCAAACGAGATGTCTAATAAAAACAGAGCAATCAGATAAAGTCGTTGTGACAATCCAATCAATATAGTCGTACTACCCAGCTTAACACGCCATCCCTCTGGGTAATCAATTTCTAAGTGAGCCAAGCCCGCTTCATTTTGACCCGTAGCCGTAGCAATTACTTTCACTTATAGGGTTTTGTACGTTTAGTACTATACTCGTATGTATTCTGTGGCTTTATTTCCAAGGGAAACCCGACTGATAAATTGGTACAACTCGTAAAAATTCACAATAATACGAATATTACGGTAGAGTCGCCCTTCTCCCATAAAAACCGAGTCTAATTAGAGCTATTTTCTAGGTTTTGTTTATGTAATTACTTCACAGGGTTTTTAAAAAATGGATTAATGCCTTAATGCATCTTGCACTTGTCTATTACGTATTTAAGCTTTCCATAAATTTCCATAAACTCTATCATTTGCGAAAATGAATGTCATGCGCAGCGTAGCATAAATATAGAAAATTGTTAAGGTAAATGCAATTATGGAAATGAACGTCGTCGACGTCTGTATGAACCATGTTTAAAGTCCGTTGTTCAAGAGTACGGAAAAGCATAAAATCCTTTAGTGGTACTCGTATGCATTAGTAAAGTACTTAATATATTACTAGACCCCTGTGTTGTCATTGTCACTGAAGAAGCAGTCGTTTTGAACAATAATGACAAAATATAAAAGTCAGCAAGCAGCCTAGTTCTACGAAAATGGATGGAACAATTAGGTTTTGAAGAGGTAAATTTAACACTTGAATTCATAAAAAATTACTAATCAAGTGTTGGAATAAAATATGTAGTTTGATTAAAAATTCTTATGCTGGCCGGACTATGTCATTTTCATTTACTTATAAATGAAGAGATGGCCAAAAAGCGTTATGCTCGAATTTCGCACTTTATGCGAGTGAGGGCGGCGCGGCTGGTCACGTAGGCGCGTACGCCGACGGTGATGGCGTATGCGCCCACCGTTACCCATGCCGATTATACATTTTGAACGACTCTGCGGAATTTATGGGAACTTTGCCAGCGACATCAACGTCTATCGACACTGAAGGTTATTGACTGAATATGCGACTATCAATAAATATTAAAAATAATTTTAAGACATGGTCAAAAACGCTGTTAAGGTTGAAATTGAATCATTAAAGATTTATTTCCATTACCTTTCCTCTTAGCATATTTTTTCCAAGTTTTGTATTGTAGTGGATTCACATTTCAGACTACATGCATAAATGACAGACTCTGCAGGGGACGAGTCCGGGTCGAACGACCTTTGCGTTTCAAAAGGAATACAAATGTGAAGATTTATGCAGCTGGACTGGATTACAGCATAAAATAGAAATGGATATTTATTCATGGAATACGCGCGTCTTTTCCCCCGATTAAAAAGCTTTAAAACAGAGTACTGATATAAGTAACGATCACAACAGTGTACAGACCGACAAACAATAAGAAGCAAGTCGATGGAATACGTTCACTAGAATTTAGTAGCGGCACCTGATGAACCGAACCGAATGTTTGCACGTACTTCCTGTCTGTACGTATTGAACTGGCGAAAATGTACACATTAAGATTTATGACGATTGTATCATCGACCATTGCTAATACTTATTAGCGATATTAGCGAGATAATGTGAGTAGTTAATACAAACCGCAGAGAGCGTTCGCTCGTGACGTGACCCTGGCCGTGAACGACGCTCACAAATGTCAAAGTTTAGCACTCAGGATTTCCGTATATACATTTGAAAGTATATTTAAACAGAGCCTGCTCTTACACCACCTAACTTAAAAAAAAATCAAGAATAAGGATTTTAAACAACTATGACGTGGGAACCTGCCAAATTGCTACCACAAACAAAACAATAGAACTCTTGCAAAAAATTCACACTGTGAAATAAATGGTGCTATTGTTCGCCTCCATTACCGTAGCTTTGAGAAGTAGAATTATTGAAACATTTTCTGAATAATATGGAGATCTATCTGCATTGTTGGAGAGAGTTGAATGTGGTATGATTTCTCCCTCCATGCAAGACCGTATACATACAAATTGTGTCTCTACTCTAGGCAACTAAATCTGGGTGTGCATATCGAAGAGCAATACCTGCGGTTACTTTAATATCCCGCTCTGTGTGTTGACTGCAAGAATAATATACGCAACGAAACCACAGGAACATTAAAATGGAATAAAAGCTGATACGCAGAGCCAGATAAAAACCTTCAGTGTCAGGTTTACAGTACCGAGTCGCGTAACGGAATAGAGTGCAACTGTAAGTAGAGCGTTGCATTCCCACATGATAAATGGCACTGTTGTCTACGCAGGGAACGGATTTATCTTTTTGCAATTCACTTCCGCTTCTGCCAGACAATAGCGCGTGCGAAATATACTTTTAGTAAGTACGGTTATGATTTGCGTTGCAATTATATGTTTGCGTCAACAAAATCAATATCCTATCAAATCCCACGCGTGTACGGATGTTCCTATCAAACTGTCTGAGAGTATATGGGCGCCGCAAATGTTGGCAAACCTACTGGTAAAAAAGTTGCACTAACTGCAATTTTAGCGTCATCATTAGTTATGAAAGCTTTTTTCTCCAGTGGAGTGCTAGTAACAAATGCATGATGCAATGCACCTTTACAATCTTTTATAGCGAGAACCTCGCGAGCTGAATCAGGTTTCGCAATTTCCCGCATGTCAAATACTGGTGAAATATAATAAACTGGTTGAATACACCCGGTCCTATAAAGCCACAGCCGTAGCTCATATATTAAAGGTAGGAAGGTATAATATAATTTAATAAACATTTACAGGAGAGGTTAAAAAAACCATTTAAGAGAGCGTAGTCTGCACACTAGCGCCGCCATTGGATAAAAAATCATAGTGCTTAAATAAAGTCGAAATTGTGAATTATCTCTCTGTAGTGCACACCGAAGAAGCTTTATGGAACTTTTTATCGCTTGAACAATTAAAACGTAGGTGAGTTAATATCTTCAGCCGAGTAGCGTTTACTATTGAGAGTCGTGTAACTGACATTTAATACTCATTATCTGAACATCTAACGTTTATTACGAGTATCTACCGGGAACACAATCTCGACTCGACGAGATTGTATTCCGGGTGGCTAATAAAATAATCATCATTAATTCAATAAAATTTACTACGTCTAAGAGTTTATAGATTTTATTTGTACTATTTGGTAGTGTCTACTTGGCAATCGGATAAAAGAGTTAGTATTAATCGCTTTTTTGTGATAATCAATCAAATCAAGTTCCTGCCGTTTATTCTCATTTAATTTAACAATCTGAATGTGGCTTTAAAAGTTTTGGTATAATATGTTTTATATCATTCGAAAAGCATGTTATGTTCTACGGGAATCAACGTTTCTTTGTTCATTAGAGATAATTTTTGAGAAATTTTCATGAGCATTTTCGACAGAAAAAAGCTGCTAGCGACATTCGTTCGTACAGTGCATAAAGTGGTGCCATAAGCATAGCTGAAAGAATGGCTCGTGATTGGTATGCCAACACTAAAAATAAAAACAGACCTCAAAGATACACCACGTTTTAGCCGTCTAGTTGAGTTCGATGACAGGCAATAAACCTTCTTTTGCACAAAAATTCGCAGCAAAGGAACATACAAAAGTAAAAAATGCTTAATTTCTCAACTTCTTGATTAGATATTCAATTTTAGTGATTTTAAATTTAACATACCTACCTAATTTAAAATGAACAATAAAATATTGTATCAGTTAAACAAAACAAGTCTTTAGAATGATATACATTCAAATTAATTAATGAAAAACGGCAGCAACATTGCTTGCTCACAACTTAATAAAGTTCCAAGGACGGTCGGTGATTTACATAGTCAAAGATGTGTCACGTCACGTCGCGTCGGCAACGAGTGCATCGATCGGCGCACGCGCAAGGTGCACTGAGGACCAAATCGCTGAACATGCGGGGACCACCCAACACATCGGTATCACAGATCACTTCAAAAGAAAGCGGTGAACTTATCTTGTAAATCTGTATAAAAAATCAATGATATGAAGTGACATGAACATTGACGTCAAAACCTTTATCAGACCTAATTAACTAGAAAAATATACATTCTTCGTAAGTTGTAAAGTCTGGAAAGGTGGTAGGAAAACGTAGACGACTCAAAAGCACTTAAATTTTATGTTTATTATTAGAATATAGATATTTTAACGTTGACTTAAACTTGAAGATATTCTAAGTTTCATTTATCACTAATTTGCTGATGAATTCACCAAATTACGAGAGTGATTTGAAAGGAAATATGACAAACTATGGAAATATTCTAAGACACTTTTTAAGATTATAGGGGTGAGTAGGGGGTGTTAACCGTTTTTCTAAATAGCTATAATCAGCTGCAGACATGTAGGCACAAAATGCCTGGGCGACAGCCGCAGTGGCGTCGTCACATCCGGCCGAAGCCGCGGTTGCGCAAGCGCCTGCCAATATGGGCATTGTATGCAAAATGCCGCTTGCACACCCGCTGCCAAATACTAATTCAGCACTCCTAACGGTACCAATTACGTCCTGCACTTGGGACTAACCCACATTGCTGGAGGAAATCAGACAATTTATGTATGCGAGCCAGCCAGTTAGTGAAAAAAGACAATCACTAATTAATAGTTACTTTATTTGAGAAAGTGAATATACCTGTTCTAAGTATTTATGTTGATTCCGTTGGATTTGTATCTATATAGACTACATAAATCTCACAACGAAAGAAAAAAACCATCGTTGTTTGACTTATAATGTATAATCTGCTTCCGGATACACACGCATAATAAGACTCAGACTTAAGACTGCCCACAAAAAGATGGAATCACACACAGGCAACAAATTATGTTTATACAAGGCAAACATATTCAAACAAACAGCCCAGCCCTTTGAGATGCGCGTACGCCGCGTATCCGAATCTTGGAAGAGCCGGAAGGACTTTGGTGGCCTTTTCTGAATGCACCACCATTTTTGAGGATTTTATGCAAACAGATTAATTCTGTATGCATCCGTCATAATCGAGTAATATAATGCTTTTGTGATAGTTTACAATGATATTTCCAAGAAATATAAAACGGTTTATAGTAGAACTTATTACTTTTGATTTGGGCTTATTTCTTGGCACTTCTTATTCTCACATATCTTATTTTATTTCAATATACGCATCGGACATGGAACATTAAACAATATTACGAAACTCGAAAATGAAGAAAATCCAAATGAATAAGGGTATAAATGAGATATAATACCGTAGTTTAGTAAGTGAATTTTTCAACTAGTAAGCACAATAAATGCAAGGCTAGTCTTGACTTGGATTGGAAGAAACTGTTAATGACGTTTATTATAGATCCAAACATTGTTCGTAGAAATAAATTTCCTAATTTAAAAACGAAACGTGATATTAATTTATTCCGATATTAATCTTTTTAGCACTCGAAGAGCAACACTCGTGTGAAACGAATCCTGACCGGCACCGGACATCCGTCTTTGTCGATATTCCCATTCTACATCAAAGGGAACGTACAAGTTGCCTGGCCATTCTGAATTCAACCTTAAATCATAATTTTCTGGGTTGCTATTGGGTTCATGGTAAAATATGGATCGTAAAACTGCCCTAATACATCTTGTCACTTGAGGAGATGATGAAATTGTAGTGGACACAGTTACAATAGCGGATGCGGAAATAGCTCATAGTGTTACAAATTGTCCGACCTCACTCCTAGTCCTAGTACAAAAGGGAACGGTCGATCCTCCTCTTTGATAAGAAATATAAGACAAGAGACAACATTACAATAACCTCTTCTTTACTGACAACACGTGTTTATAAATAAACACGAACAACATCTAATAAAAAAAAGAACAAAACAATGATGATTAACTACCATGACCTTCAACTAATGTTCACAACCATAATGACCAGTATTTACATGGTACAAATAAGCGGAAAATAAATCCAAACGCTTCGAGATGAAGAGTTACAGAAATAGATAATGGTATTAAATTTGTCACTAGGTGCGAGTTGAGTCGAGTGAGCAGCGGTCACTCGCGGCGTAGGCGTCGCCCACGTCTTATCCATTTCCGTTGAGAACTTGAAGACACGAAACATGCTCTTCCTTTAAAATACCGGCAATATCACACTCCTTCGTTGGGTGACCAGACCACTACCAAATAACTCTCGATAAAATGCTCAAATTAGTTTAAAATCAATCAAGATCGACGTAAAGGAAAACAGACTACTTATAAGAAACGACCTTGGTTAAGGTCTCGCAGCGGACGTGGATGGTCGTAAAATAAAACTTGCAAATAAATATAAATACGACTGTAATATATGGCGAGATGCTCACACGATTGACGGTCGATAGCTCCTTAGAATGTCGGCATCCGGCATTCAAGGTGACACAACCCATCCTTGCAGATCCGGTCTGATCCCAAGACAACAATAACACAATAGAAGGCTACGAGAAAATTGTTTTCCTCTTTTCTTTTATGAGACCCGCGACAAATAGTATAAAAATCGTACTCAGTCTAGTCATCAAATTGGGACGAGGACAACGGCAGTCATAAAAACGAATTTAAAATACAACTATGCTGGTGTTCTCTAAATTAAAAAAATCATTATCAAGAGTTATTCAATGTGCCGGTAATATAATAGCAGTTGAGCAACAGTGGTGACATCGGTGACAGCAGAGCGGATTGCCGGCCGTGTGCACTGAATTGTCGTTAAATTGAATTAGAGCACACCACACCGGCCGGCAGCCTGCGCCCGCGCAGTTCGTCGACCGCCCGCCCACCACATTCTCAATACTTATTGATTTTATTCAATCGATCCTTCGTAATTGATAAATTTTGTCGTAGGAGTGTCCGTGCAGTCCGTGTCCTAATTACGACAGGTCCTCGATCTACAGGATTATAGGCACCTTTATGTTTCACGTTAAAAGCGGATAATATATGACTATGTCTATCATATGCAAGAAAATATAAATGTTCATAAGTTTTTGCGTAGGGTGGGTTGCGTTTAGTTAATACCTGATGTGGCGTGGGCGGGCATTAAAGCTGAAGGCGGTGACAACGCTCTATTTACTAAGCTTTTGTTACTTTCAGAATTGTATGCCACAAAAGGTAATGCATAAAACTTTTATAACATTTCATAATCGTTAGTTCTGATTTTACCCTCTATGATATTCTACATTCCGATTTCATTGTTTCTACAAATAAGTGAGGATCTAAGACTCGGTGCGCCCGTACTGATCTCTTATAATCAGCTCAATATACTAAAAACATATAGGTAGTATCTTTGATGAATGTTATAAATTAGATTGATGATTAGATTAGATATAGAGAGCATGTTCGTCTTAAGTAAACAGCTCGCATGCGATGGCGGAAGTATCGACACCGACGCAACCGCCTTCATCATTACGATCAAGTATTATTAAGTAGGATTACGGAATGGAAAAAGGATTTGTAACTTAAGCTGCTTAGCTCAATCGTTTGGCGTTAAGTGAAAAGGCGAAAAGAATTATTGTGCACAAAAAATATATTTAATATACTTAAGAACATTTTCATTAGAATCTCTTTATAATGCCTATCCGCAAGAGATACCTACTACATTGTTAAGTATATTAAATATGTATTTCGTAAGTATTTTTACAACTGTACTGTGTACACTTTCTACAAATCCAGGCCCACGTTTTGTTTGTAGGTGACTAATCATCATCACTAATTCTAGTACTACACCGGAAATCACAATGACGCAGCCTCGTAACTTGGAGTTCAATCGGGGGTTTGAATCCAATAAATTCATTACGGTAATAACATGGTGCATGCAGTACAAATCAACGACAGACGGATCGTCAACCGCACGCCCCGGTTACTTTCACCGTACCACACCATATTAGTTACTTCATGTGTCATAGATGTCATAACTCACACAGCCCACATTGCTGCGATGTCACCGACACGAATTAGAGCCAGTGGTAAGCTCATTACTTAAAAAGGGTTGGGAGATTAACTTTTATAATGGTACGGAAATAGTTGGACTGAAAAATGAGACATTTGGCGATTCACATCTCCGCTTTTTCAGATGTATGCAAAATTACTGGTTACGCATGGCTCTAGATAGTGCTACAAAATCATTAAATTGTCTTCAACGTCACAACTTCAAATGTTTTTCCACGATTAAAGAAACTTCTTCATCAGAAGTTAATCAATAATGCTGCCAAGAGTACTGTAACCACTGTGATGGTTACTGAAAGTGTGTTTATAGCATCCGCCTTCCTGCCGTGGACCGACGAAAATACCGTTGCGCCCGCACAACGAAACTCCATTGATTTACATACGCAAATCATGACGAATTGCCCACAATGCACGTCCGAAATACGCCGGGGCTCTTCCACCGGCACGCTTCAAAGTGAATCATCGCTAATTTCCTCCCAAATAAGAGACATAACGGCATGAATGAAGATGTTATCCTTACGCCATTATGGATGTAGACAGCGCCATACACATTGCTGAAGGTTGTTATCCGATTCATTAATATTTTGTTATGAGAGGAGTCCCGCGATTTCTGCTCTGAAGATAAATTTTTAAATAAAATATGAGGAATGCTTTAAAAGAACCTTGTACGTAACAACTTTTAAAGACTGCGACAAAAAGGATGAACTTTCTTGAATAAAAAGCCTATTTAAATTTAAATGAAGAAACTCCTTTTTCTTTTGAAATTGTCTGATTGTGAAATACGAGTATTTACAGCATTGTTGTCATATTGTACAAATGATCAAATATATTCTAGAAGGGAATTTCATCCGTTCTACGAATTAGAGAATGCTACAAAAAGTAAAACAAAGGTTCTCTCGTTAGCTACTTGAATGGATTAAAGTGATGACCTGATATCGTCACATATGTAGACCTCAAGGTAATGAATAAAGTCATGGCGGAAACACGGCGTTCAACAAAAACAAACTATTGCGGCATGGCGAGCCTTAAAAAATTTTACACTCGTTAGTGCATCCGGTGAATTACGATTGCGCGTGGCGTGGAGTCTTTTTGCTGTCAGATTGTAAAAAGAAACCGATCAATCGGACAGCATTGCACGCGGACGGGGCACGGGGGAGTATCCTGTCGCGGCGCCGCGGGAGCGCGCGTGGTGTGCACCACTCGGCGGGGACGTTGCGCGTAGGCATCCGTGAATGCTCCCATCTAACGAAGCCGCTGGCCTTGGCAGGACCACGCTCGGCCCTCGCAGTTCCCTTTACCATTGCGGACAATTTCTTGTTTTAAATACTGATGCCAGAGAAAGAGGTTCTCTTTTATATTACCATCCTACTTTAGTTAGAAGCCATTTCGATGATTTAGATTTTTCAGTGTTTCTTTTGCATCGTTTGAGCTGTTCTTAAAATAAATCCTACATTTTGTGAATTTCGGAATTTAATTACTGTTATATGGATCAGTTCTCACGGAAATGGAGATCGTGGGTGCTCAGAAATAGAGATCTTGGTCAAGTGCAGACCTTGTCTAGGAGTCTACAAAACACTCGAAAGCGAAGTTCTTTAAATAATCAGTTCATAAACATGCTACAGAAAACGATTGAATTCTTTATGATAATGTATGTTGGGTATATAGTTATATACCTTTATAGTTCCGTATGCGGCAAACATCTCATTCACGATCCTTTGATTGAGTTTGAATGAGTGACGTGCTCAGTGTTTACAATCCACTTCTAGACAGGAAGTAAAACGAGTATATATCAAGGACGTTATGGTATAGAAACTTATTTACACCATGAATGGTCTAACAGCTAAACGTTTCAAACGAAAGGTCTATTCATATAAGCTTTTTTGTGGAGAACACACTATGTAACTTTTTGAAGTTGCATTGTTATGCAAATCAAACAGGTCAAATTTGAAGGATGTGGCCTTGAGCCTGCGTTAACTTAGGAGCGACACGGTAACCTATTTCACGGTGCATGCCTGCGCGTGCGCTTGAAGGATTACGGGGCGGGCTACGAGTCGACATCTGCTGTCGTACTATTTGTTTTAACGGCGACAATGAAATATAATAATTATTATTTTCATGAGTGTTTTTAAACATCTTTATATTTACCTATTGCTTATTAAAATATCACGAACCAGCCCAGCAAGGAAAAAAGACACATTTCATAACTTACTAAACAGTGTATAACCACAGAATACAATAATAACAATTATATAATGCCTGTCTAGGTAGGTACTTTATGTTATAATATTTTCTGCCCATAGAATAAATTATTTGGTTCGATATGAATTAAAGTAACTGTTACTATAATAGCGCAACGAAATATTTCAATTTGACCCCAGTACCCCACGACCCGTACTGTTGCCGAAGTTCCAAATGAAAATACTTTTTTGGTCTCCGTAATTGGAGTAGCAAGCATTTTACTTGGATGGCAGCTGGAACAGTTCTCAGGCAGGGCGCGGAACGCGCGGAAGGCGACACGCCACAAAGCTTGTAAGCGCTCAACCATACTACAAACAACAGAATTTTTGACACAAACCCACATAAAAAACTACACCTTTAAGTTTATTTTCCATCAAATATAAAACCAGACAAGAAATAGACATTCAACAATTTGTTTACATGTTACTAAATAATTAAATTACACTAGCTTAGCGGATGTGTTAGTATTCATTAGCAATGGTATTGTAGAACAAACACAGTACAATAATGATAAATATATATTTGGTTCATTGTAAATAGTACGGCAATTTGATGAAAAATGATTGATTTATAAACGGTCGAGCGCACAATATCTCATCGGCGCGGCGGCGGCGCAGGTGTCACAAGTCACAAGTCAAGCACGAATTCCGATTGGTACCGCATGGAGTAAATGCCAAAACCATTATCATTTTGCCGGCTGAATTGCCGTTGCAGATCCGTAAACGAACGTTGGCCTGGATTTCATAAATATCGAGCTCGAGGCTCGAGCATATAGGTGTACGATGGCATTTACTGGTCGCTTTTAGATGCCTGCGCAGTTTTAAAAAGCGGATCACATAGCGGATCTGTGTCCTGAAATCGGAATAACGCGGGGAGACTTCCTGATGCAGAAACAATGCCTCATTATAGCTCATCGGCTCTGTCACCAGCGGCTGAACTGAGGAAGTCGATATCTATTAGCCTGGCACAATAGGCGACATCCTAAGCTCATTACGCGGGTTTGTTTCCGTTGGCTATTTGCAACATGCCGCTAAATCACCTATTAAATTATTGAGTACCATATCACTTATTATAATACAAAATATTATAGTGCTATTAAAATTTGAATCAGAGGATTTCAAAATGTTCCCTCGGATGCATAAATAAGGATGGCATTAAAGAAGACAGCTAATCGATATAACAACGACGAAAGAAAGATACTGAAGAACAAAACACTGAATAAATTAACTGAATGACTAACTAAATGCGTGACCTATTACAGATATGGCCATCACAAATATGTACCATGTATGCAATCCATTACGTCCCATACAAACAGTACGTGAGGAGGCACGCATCCGAGCTCCGACGATCCATGCACACCATCCTCAGGACATAAAGTAAGCAAACACGATTTGCCCACCACAAACACTGCAGTAGTTATCTCCGCGGCCTTTGCTCACCGTTGCACCACAATGCCCAAGGTAGTCGAGTCGACGTACGTGCCGTGGAGCTATACAAATATTTGTGAAGTCAATATTATGACGACTAAGAAACTCCCCTATCACCCTTTGCAATTCCAAAATGCTAGAAGTCATTGCAAACAAACAAAAATGATAAATAGATAACTAATATAAGTATTTACAAGTAATAAATACTAAACGAGAATACAACAGAGCAAGGCTCAAGAATGATATTAGAGAATGGAAACGTGGTGAAAACTACTATTTTCACATACGTAATAATTTTATTAAAATAAAGCACTCAGAATAATTTAAGCAAATTTTTTTTTGCAAAAACGAACGAATATACACGCAAACATCTCTTTGGGCGAATTTTCAATCGCGTGGCGGAAAATGCATAATGATTTCCGTAAAGTTCCATGGAAAGCGATAGCGGAAAATATGAAAAACTTTATTAACATAACCATACCAAGAGATAAATAAATCGCCCGTTACAAAATAATAACCGAAGAAATAACTAAAACAAGTCCTGAGAGTCCAAGTTCATACTTTAATTGCGGACTCATGTCCGCAATGCAATATTTATTAATTTTTCATGATCTTTGAGAAATAATCTAACCCAGAACAAATTGATGGCGGGTTTACCCGCATCAGTTACTTTCACGTTATTACTGATTCACAGTGCCTTTAACGTGGGCTGTTTCAAAAGTAATTAGGGAATCGAAAAATTATAAGAATATTAAAAACATTATTTACAAATTCTTAACTCATTGCGAATATGCATTCGGGTTAACCAGCATTCAAAATATAAAAAATGCATCTTGTGGAAGGTTGATAAATTTTTCGACGGCCTCTTCTGCGGTGTTTAATTTTCGTCCATGGAAAAAATCTACTTTTTTACCGCACGGAGCTAAATCTAGGAGACTGTAGGCTGTTGCTAACGAAGGAGAAGACATTTGGATCCCCGCGTTGGTGGATTGAAGAGGAGAAAATTGTATCCATGGATCCACCGGTGGAGCCTGGCGGTAGATCCAAGTGGACGGAGGGCAAAAAGCAGGGTGTAAATTTTCATAACATTCCTTAAAGGTTAGCCATTGTTTTAAGCATGGTAAATCATCGCACGAAAAACTTCTCGCAAGGTGTCTTTTGTTGCAAAGAAAACAAGAGTTAATTTAAAAAAGTATTTAAAAAACCAGATAATGTTGGGCAGTGATTTTCATCAAGGATATTTTTATTGAAATTATCCGCTAACTAAAAATAGTTTCAGAAAAAACAAAGATTGAATTTACTTTGTAGTTTTAAATTTAGTAAGTCGTGCCAACCGAATCAACACTAATTAATCACGTCTCCTTTCTTAACAGTAATAATATCCAGAACATAATTATTGAATAACAGATTTAAAAAAAGTTTAGTCGTTGGTATGGTAGTTCATACGAAGGTTAAACTGCAGTGAACAAGGGGCGGGTCTATTTATTTATACGTTGTTGATCATAGCGGATATGGGAAGTGCGGTCGACATGGCGCAAATGATCCAGCGTCCATCCACTCGCAATTCTAATTTCGATATATCCTGTTGGTGCCCAACGCTACGGTCTCTTGGGAGTTTGGGATTTGCCATCTGAATTAATCTAAGCACATGAAGAAATGATTTCCAATAAAACATGCATCTGACTAAACTCGCACGAAAGCACTATAGTATTGTAATACTGTGACGAAAGAAAGCAATATGTATATCATGTAAATGGACACCACAGCAATAATTAGTATCTAAAATCAAAACAATCTACTAAGGCATAAAGCGTTAAGTGTAAATAACTATATGTACCTGCCTTAGTCACAATGATGAACACAATCAACGACCATTCACAAGCGCCACATATAACTAATACTGCAGTTAATAATGGCAACATTCCATTGACAAATAAATTGTTTATTATACTATGCGATCGAGATTGGATCGAGATGGTATTAAATTACGCTCCATTTATGTAGCTGTCCGACTACTTAATGATGTTTAGTATAATTAATGTCTTTGTCGCATTTATTCTTTAACAATAGTGCGCATATAATAATATTTTACTTATAAATTTCTTATCAATTGTTCAAGTTACATCAGTTTTGCTATCAAAACAACAACAGTTCTTAAAAAAAACTCCCCCTAAGAGAGGAGTTATAACGTCATCTTTTTTTTAATGGGAAAACTTGTTTTTGTTCTAAAACCTATCATGTGTGGTACCATATGAAAGGGTTCTCTGAGACGATTCTAAAAATATACCACATCAATACATTTTAGCCATTTGTTTTAAATTACCTATACCAAAAAACATTTTCAAAACATATCAAGTTTGGGCTCCTCCAGATACGATACGAAACAGGTGAATTATTTTTCGTAAAATAAACCTCAAATAATACGTAATATTCTCATATCTAACTTGAACAAAGCAAATAATTACATTTATTTTTCATTATTACAAAGCTCTTACAAAGTGATTAGTGTGTGATATCGAAAGAAAGGGCTTTCTGATCCGTTTCTGAAAATATAGCGCATAGTTACATTTCAGCAATTGTTTTAAATTAAAGCAAAAATCATTATAAAAATACCATACTAACATAAGTTTGGGCAAAAAAAACTAAATGTAAATATTTTCGCAATAGCTTTCTTGGGGTAAAATATGTGTATATTTTACCCCAAGAAAGCTATTTGGGATAATATGTATCATTTTAGGTGTATTTTACGAAAAATAATTCAACCGTATCGTATCTGAAGGAACTCAAACTTGGTATGTTTTGAAAAAGTTTTTTGGTTTAATTTAAAACAAGAGGCTGAAATGTAATGATGTGATATTTTTTTAGAATCTTCTCATAAAACACTTTTATATGGTATCACACACGATAGGTTTTAGAACAAAAATAAGTTTTCCCATTCAAAAAAATATGACGTCATAACTCCTTTCCTAAGGGCATTTTTTTAAGAACTGCGGCTCAAAACAATTGTTCAACCTCAAGCATACGTGTGCCAAACGGCTATCCTGTACATCGATTTGCGGTTTTCTCTCGAAATAGGGCTCGTACGCCGACCACTATTAGTTTCGTGCCGTTCGACCAAAGAGTAAAGTAATCGTCCGACAGAATACTGAGAAAACTTTACTGCTGATTAGTGCTGAGACTATTTTACTGAAGAAAATCCGTCTGACTGGTCATCGGACCATAAAACGCACATCCTCTCTGGCTACACTACAGGTTACTGTCTATTGTTTCCAACGATATGAACCATCTTCCCATTCACTGCATCAAAATTGCCCAGCCCATCCACTTTTCGAGGAACCATACTTATTGTTTTAATTCTCAGGACGGCAACTACTTTCAACCGATTCAACGCAACACTATATGCATACTAATTACCAAATCGTAGCTAGTATTTCGCAGACATTTACTTCAACACTAATCTTGGGAAAAAAATACGGAAAACATTCTGCATTAGTCCTAAACACAATGCGGGGAACGTGACGTGTGTTGTATAAAATGATATTCCAAAAAGATCCACAGACCATGGCAGGTCACAGTCGAGAACACCGTCATGGGAATCTGGTGTAATGTCTAGTTTACAAATGTTAATGAAGACACGGAGGTCACGGTTAGTAACTTCGCAGGTAACATTAATTGCAGAGAACTCATGAGAAAATATTTTGAATCAAGTTCTTATCCTTAATTACAAAAAAAATATTTAAGGTGTTAAAGTTGCTACAAGATGTATAATAATGTAAAAAACTAAGAGAATCATTCAGATACGACAACTGGCCAACTGTCACGAGCCGCCATGCGGTGTGTTGTGGGCCCCGGGACAGGAAGCCAGGGGCCATGCTACACGATATCCCTTTTACGCGGATCAATTAACGGACTGCGGCGGACCGGACGTGCATACACATACATTAACACCTCTACCCTACACTAATATTTTACGACCGTAAACGTCTAAGGAAAATTTACATTAGGTGAAGCAAAAATGTTGACACCCCAACTGCGTTCTTGATCACGTCCCGTTTGAGGACGAACGGAACGCAAGGTGACGTGACTTCATTGACCGGATTGCTCAAGCCATCGTCCTTGGTTTCACTACTCAGGTCGAGTATCGTTTTTGGCACATAGGACAATAAAACTCGCCGAGTATACACCTACATGTCCATAGAAGGTACATTAATGCAAGTAGTATTCGATGCGCGTGCTACTCGCGCTATTATGCTCCAACTCCAAGCCTCAAATTGGCAAAGGCGAAGCGCTTAGGTATCGATATAAAAGAGATAGAGAGTGCGATTTGGACAAAGTGTTTTTACATTACCAAGAAAAAAAGCATGATTCCAAAAAAATCCGCATATCAGAATCGTTATTCGAATACACGACATTTTAGTTTGCGTTACTGAAGACCTGATAATTGTAAGCGCTTGACTAAGTAAAGCGATTCTTTATTCATTCTCATCTGAAACATGTCGCACTATTGAGGCCTACATTTTTAGAACAATTCAAACTATTATTAATCCCCTAAAAGAAACCGGAAACAAAGCCCGTGCCACCAATTACGGAGCCGAAGTATGGCGGACGTATGCTACTTCCGCTTTCGCTCGAATGAGTTCCGCCCTTGTCAGAGGGCTGTTTTCAAACGACAAAAAAATATCCACTCAACTCGGAAGTGGTTTAAAGTTGCCGAGATAAATTCAAATATTTTTTTTATAATATTTGGCATTCGCATTTTATATTCCCTAGGCAAGAGCAATGGAAGAGTTTATAAAATAGAAAAGAAACCTATAAACTTCACTTGTAATCCGAAAAACTATCCAGAGGAGAACCAATTTTAAGGTTAATCCATTCAACACAAGCTTCTTTACGAGACTGCGCGATCGCACATACATAGCCCATCCCATTACTAGCCGATCACATAAAACTTCGATCACTATAATTTATTGTTTCCTCTCGAAGTTATTCACTCGACAATAATACTTCCCCACTTGACTAAGTTTGATGGTTAAAATTAATGACTTCTTGACTCTAATAAAATTATGCTTATGGTTTGAATTACTATGACCACGATGACTATGTTGTTCAATCTAAAAATTGGAATAGTATATCTTATATTTTATTTACTTTTATTATCTTAAGGGTTTTTCTTCCCCAGGCTATTTAATTGGAAAACTTATAAATTCTCTCATGTTTTCATAAGCTTCAATTAGCCGAGATATCAGCGGGATCCCGCCTGTCTCGTTTCTTGGAGCCCGACTCGTGAGAAACAGCTTCACAATTTCTTTCACTAGTTGCAATACATACAGCAGTTGACTAATGGCAGTGCAAGACAACGTTGCCGACGAAACCTCGTGAGAATAATTCATGGACCAAATACCAGCCTGATGAAATTCAACAAATATTTTGTCAGCAAAAATTTAGTTAAATAATTACAAACTTTTCTGATTACATTCAACAGGTTAAATAATATTTGTCTTTAACATGTTTTCTACATCAAGAAACTTATACCTATCAAACGCATCTTAACTTATCGAAACTACACACACAATTTATTCTTCGACCAGCTAATCGCAAATGCGGCATTTATTGTTTAAGAGGAAATTTAGTTATGTTCTAAAAAGGGGATACGACGGGATACAATTTGTAATGGAAGCAGTATCGTGTGGAAACGAGGGCGTGTCGATTTAATTTCCGCCGGCCGCCGTCCGAGCCCTGCTCATGAATTACCGTTCATACTCAAGCCATTACCGACACTATGCTATGCCATTAGAAATCAAGTGACTATGCTATAATACTCTATAATTTCATGTTATATAAACCTCGTTTCATCTAGCAAACTTTGTTTTTACTAAATGAATTATTTCATGCCACGAATGCCACGATTCTTATTGTTTATTTTTGAAGAAGATTTCATGATTACAAATTAGTAGAACTTTTTCGGTGGCTACATAATTGTCTGATAAATTCGTTTTTTATTTCAATTTACGTTAGGATCGAGATCACCAGTTCGGCTTACTAAGTTAATTCAAATAGGACGAACGATTTTATTTTTAAGAAATTAATGTATCCATTTAGCAGATTTTTGTTTTATCAACTGGCAACTTTCCAAAGACGAACTATCCAGCGATACGAACGATATATTTAATAAACTCAATGCAATTGCGATAAATTAATTAACTGTAGCAATTGTAACATCGGGAGAACATAACGAATGATGAGATGAGGGAATGAGGGGTCTTTGCGAGGCGTGTCAATTCGATATCCGCTGGTGGCCTGCATGATGGATGGCTATCTCGTAGTTCGTACGCAATCTTCATTGAGTTTATAGCCCATATTTCTTAGTTTACCTTAATAGTTCTGTACAATTTGTGACATTTTAGGATGACAGAAAAAAAACTTTAAATCTGACACCTAACCGACGAAGTTAAAGAAGTTATGAATGATCACTTCTAACGCGACAGAAATGTCTGTCATACATAATTGCCAAGAATTGGGAATGGACACCAGGTAGTAGGTTGCTTAGCGCCTTATAAATGGCCTATTGTGTTGGGACGGCGCCTAAAATTGGTCACTTTTTATAAACCTTTGCAAAACAAAAAAAATACCATCTGCTTAATTTAAATTTGTTGGAGATTACGGACCATCCCTAATTGAAGAATAGTTAGAAACTTCTGATAACTTATCTCTATTAGGTTTCTAATGATCTTTGATAATGTTAGCTATAAGAAAGTACATAGATAGACGAAATAATTTCTTATGGCTAACATTAGCTACACCTATCTATACGTGTATTCTCGAACAAAATGTGCTAGATACTTCGATCAAAAGCTAGATATCAAAGATGCATTGGTCGCGTACTACACCTACTGGTTATACGTGGGCACCAACCTACTAACCAACCCACTGTCATGTTTGTCGTTCACTTTATCCTCCTACTTGTCACCTCATCTAAAAGGTAGCCTTCAGAATTAGAAATTTAACCAAAATGTTTTGTCCACTCACCTTATACGATAAACCGTGCCGTGTCTGCCGACGTCGGCTTTCTCGGTGATTTTATTTCCTCAATAAGTTATACTTCAACGATCTGGCAGAACACTGCGGTAAACGTATAACCGATAAGAAAATTCAGGCACAAAAGGTCAATTATCAAGCAACTTTGCACAATTATACAAGCACGATTTCAAATTTCGAAACGTCAAAATTTGGAACGGAAACTATATGCGCTCGCGTGTTGGCGCGTTGATCAACGGCGCGACTGAGCGTGAGCGGCGGGCGCGGCGAAGGCGGCACGCGCCCGGCTACTTCATTCACAAAATCGAGTGGCGGGGCAGCGCGCGGGGCGCCGATGGGCTCGGCTCATTCATACGCGGCCCGAGCTAGTGACCTGCGGCCTGCGATGCTCCGACACTATGACCATTCCAACCAAAACCACAACCGTGCCGATACCGAGAAACTACAAGATTCCTACGCCAATTGCCGGCGACCGCATTTCGCAATAAATGAAACTGATTAACATGCAAAGGAGTAACGAGTTCGTTTCCTGTCCTTTCCTTACCAATATGACACCAGCTTCGCAGTAAGACAACATTATTGAAGAATCATCATAATACATTATGAAAATGTTATTGTTTTGGAATAGCGTTTATTTTAAATCCAATACTTAACACATTTTAAAATGAACTAAGTATCATAGTAGATTTTTTTTTAAACATGGTCTCGCTAAAAATTTTATAAATAATAATTTTACCTAGGCTAAAGGCGTTCAATAAATTTTGGAGTATTAACAGTATTATCCCAATCAAATGCTTCATCATCTTTCTAAATTCTACATCATCCTCAAAAAGAAAACCAATTTCCAAAAATATATATACATACGTATAAGTACTGTCCACGTTAAACATTTTGCGACTAACTTTTTATACATACGTTTCCCTTGCATTTAGATATGCTTTGCTTTGATGCAATAAATGCTTAACCAGCATTTTGAGCATACATGAATACCACAGTCATCTCTTATGTGAAATCATTACAAACCCGTTGACTTAAAACGCATCTTATTTACAGTAATAATGGCTATAAACGCAAGAAAATTACAAAAACCGGTGCTGGCGAAATGCTTTATAAGTGGGTAAGTAACTGCAGTGCACCAGGCAGCGGCTTATATAACACGCTTGCAAGCACGTGCCCGAGTAGCCGGAGTTGCTTCACCGTATTGCGTTAAACGATTTCCCTTATTTGTTACTTGAAGGCAGCAAATCTAATACATGAACAAATGAGGAAAGCTATGATCTCAGAATCATACATATTGCGATTGGCGTCACCGTCACCATTACCATCTCCGATTAGATAGAATTAGAAGGCCATCTTTTCTATAGTAGTTTTCCAGCTTTTCTAATCCCATGGAGTATTGAAAAGTAAATTCAGTTTTTTAGAGAGGAAGCAAGTGATAGCAATGTGCAATATTAGTTAGCGTTGTGTAGGAATTTTATGTACCAATGTGGGCTGAATAAAAAATTCGATGTGTAGTCACTTTTGGGACACAAAACACACAAAGAAGGCACTTTTGGGATACAGGCTATAGCACTGACTTATCCGAATTCAGTATTTTATGTGGATGTGATGTGATGATAGCAAATCAAAGACATTATTTTCAATATTAGGAAGACAACTCAAACAAGAACATGTATGGGATGGGAACGCAGTTATTAATTAAGCGAATATCAGACGCTTAACAACACAAAGAAAGCACACGTGTTGCTAATTGTCTACCCTTGGAACTAAGGAGTCTAACAGTTTCTCATTACATTTCCGTGATAGATTTACAACGTAGCGTACTTGCAAAGCTAAAGTCGAAAGGAGGATGCGAGTTGGGAATGAAATGTATCGATGGATAAGGTGGTATTTTTGCGACTTCAGTTCCTTGTAAAATTATTGGGATAGCAATGATGCTCGCTCGTATTCGTATCGTAATCTCTGAACCCAGTGGTAATAGGATAGGCAAGACACCAAACCCGTCATTGCTATTTTTTGGGGGGAACAATAACTGTGCCTATCCACTTTCATATTTAAATTGGAGATCGTAAAGTACAGGGGGTCTAGCCAAAGTAACATTTGCAAATCTTCGTTATCGCTTGACATAAGGTTTCGTTATCAATCGAAATTTAAAACGTCAAATCATACATTTTTCGAAGCGAAGCGATAGCGAAAATTTGTAAATGTTACTTTGGCTAGCCCCTTGTTCGACATCTTAGAATGGTTAACGAAGAATATCAATTCTGGATACTAACTGGGAAAACGCTTCCTTTTTATCAAAATAATGAAATAAGTAGTTGAACAGCGGCGCTGTGCTGTACAGTTATGCGGTTGCATCTGGTAGGTATGGCGCACTACGGAACTCGGTGAAACGGCAAAAACTTTGCGGTAACGGTGGTATTCATGCTGCATATCTTTGAATTGTACTTTTGCCTTAGTAGTGATTATTACTGTATTTGCTATTAACAAAGTTATCATTCACGACCTAGGTTGAGATTCTTTTTATTGCTCCCAATTCTACTCATACGTCCAGAATTCTAGTCTATCGAACTTCAAAATTTAAAGAAGGTAGTATTGATGTGTGAGTTAACACAACAATGAAAATGGAATCAATATACTGTTAAGTATTTACTAACCTGAGAGACATAATGCGATGTTATCCTTCACAGTAGCAGAGCCCTCTGGCAGATTCCACTTCACAGTGAACTTTTCTCCTTCTAATGTCCAATCAAGTTTGGCCTTATCAGCATCATTGGCACCATATTCAGATTCTTTTTCATCAATTTCACTAGTAACATGCTCTTTATGGTTTATTTTAGATTCGTTATTTTCATTGGCACTTGGTTGCCTGTCGTCTTCTTCCACAGCACTAGCAGTGATTTCCTTCGGATCGTCGTTCGCGCCGTTTGGTGTATCGTCATTATTTTGAACACTTTCGACACAATCCGAGTCATGATCCTCTGACATGACTTTCAATCTTTTCTAATTACACATCGCTAGCCCTAAATCAAATGAAAGATAAAACTTCTTTAGTTCAAATTAAGTACGCACATTTGAGAAATAACGCCTGCTCATAGTTTCATAGCAATTGTTACTGGCCACAAACTATTCGAGTTACAAGAAAAGAGACGCGTTATGAGAGACGTGAGAGAAGACTAAACTAGATGCAATGCATATAGCACTCGGCGAGACGGTACCGAGGGGTGCGCGCGACGGGCGACGTCGCGACGCCAGCCCGGCCGGCGCCACTGTGGCCGCCTTCGTCTGACGCCGTTAATGTACTCTATTCATGTAAGTACAACTAGCCACTGTAATCAAGTCTTTCCATGACATATCAAATTGATAGAAAGTGGATGCAGAAAAACCACTCCGCCACATGCTGCTTGCCACAGTAGAATTGGTCCCAGAATCTATGGTTTAACTCTTATCAAGATTACTATTTTATGAATTCAAGTTACATATTCTTTTCTATTGCTGATACAGTCCCTCTACCGGGTAAATGTAAAATAATTACAGATTTTGGTGTATAGATCTATAAGGTAGGTAGCTACTGTAAAAGATTCCGTCTTAAAATTTTATATTATTAGGCAGAACATTGATCCACAGAAAGATGTCTTAAAAAGTTCATGGCAATTGTGATTAACAATAATCCTTCAACGCTTTGAAAATGAGACACAATAGAAGTGCAGCCGCTCGGGCGTTGATGAATTTAAGGATTGGTTATGGTTTAAATGGTTATTCACGCACCAATCACATTGGGCCGGGTGGGTTATGGCCCATCCTCCTAATCTCCCCACAAGGAAGCCCCAGCAGTGTGGATAATAAAAATGGTTGATGCGCTAAGGATTGTAACAAGACCTTCGGTTTCAGTATATAATGGATGCACATTATTGAACAAGACTAATATTTTTTTTATGAAAAATAATAGTTTCCAAAGATAGCTTGTTGTTTTCCAGTTAAAACAATCAACAAGTCATTGACATCAAAACTACTGATCCTTTGATGTACACCTAACCATGAGTTTTAATCATTTAAGCAGAATTGGTAAGCAAAGAAACTGTATTATTGCTAGAGTGGTTAAATAGGTACATTTATAATAAAGGTACATTCTTTATAAATAACTATTAATAATTTCATCACAAACTATAAATAATAAGATCTTATTATTAATATTTTAATAGACTTCATTCAGAAGAAGAATATACCCTCTTCTTGAAATATTAGGTCCATACCTTACCTATGAAATTTTGTATGCATTTTCCATACTAGCATTTTCATAATTTATTTAACAATTGTGAGCACTATTGTAACAAAATTTTTATGTTCAAGTTTGAACGTTAAGCTAACTTAGGTAACATAATGTAAGCATAAAATATAAGTTTCGGTCTAAGTTACAACGAAAAAAGGGGTAATATTCACTAACAAAAAAACAACTTTCAAAGTATTTTTTGAATGCTAAGAAAACAAAATAAATAGACTTTAATGATGCTGATAGTTGACGGCTATGGTCATAATTTGATGTGATGTCCAGCAATTAATAAATATTTTAAATCACAAAAGTTATGTGGTTCTCTGTGTGTGAGAAAAAAACACCAATTTCATAGGTAAAGACCCAATAATACACGTTATTTCGATCTTGTCATGAAGTAAGTTCATTCACATAGTCTCAGGCTAGCACTTTAGTAATACCTCAAATCCAAAATATCTCTTGCTAAGGATACTCAAACTCTTCACCACCAACTTCGATTAAAGTTATTTTTAATATAATAAAGTGATTTTAGGTAAGTAATCGATAAAATTTTCAAACACAGTTTGATAACAATTTGGAAACTATGAGCAACAGCACTTTCTACTGGAATTTGTAAAGAGAAAGATTACCAACACATTATTCACAACATAATTTGATGAAATGGTGTATCAGTTGCTACAAAATGGTGTTTATCAATAGTTAATAAAATGCTGATTTTTCAAACACTGGCAAAGAAAGTACCTCAACCCCCTGTGCCTGTGAACACCCTCCCGCCCCTCGTCACCCTGCAAGCCAAGCTATGACAGACACATGACATTGGCATAAAAGGTTTTTTTTTTGTTCATTTTTTTCGCTATTAGCAGAAAAGGCAAAGGCTCATTTGCGCCATACAGCCATGACTTTAGAGTTATTTTACAAGATATTTGTACAGCGTATAAATGTTTTTTTTTATATATATAAATTTAACAGCTTTGGATGTCCCAAGGCACCCGATCGCGCTCGAGTGCACTCGAGCGAAGCGACGGAACGCACCCCTTGTGTCACCAAAGTGTCACAGAGATGCGTTCCGTCGTTTTGGTTGTAGTTGTTTGGTTAAAGTTTCACTCGTTTTAGTTGCAACCAAGCCACGGAACGATCGAGTTATTTTTATAACCTAAAAGAACTTTAGATGTCATTAAGTACAAAGCTTTCGTTTTCTATTTTGGAATACGGATAATTATACATTCCTATAAATAAAATCAAATAAAATCTGATTTTGAGAAACAACCATTTACTTTTAAACATAAAAATATCAAAATACAAAATAATGTCAAATGACATTGACATTATGACAAAAGACAAACGTCAGAGCGTTTTTCAACGACTGAATTAGGTGGTTGTTTGGTTGCTGCACTCTGACCCACGGAACGAGGTGAAACTACGCTCTGGAGTTTTTGGCGCCATTTGGTCGAGTTCGGTTTGGTGTCTATTTTAATTATTTTCAAATTGATTCATAGTGGATATTGTGTCTTAAAATTGGTGCAGTTATATGGTACAAGTGTCTACGCAACTGAACAATATGTGGGATAATTGAAATAGGCGCCATCTTGGTTGTGTGAAGCTGAGACTTTTATTGAAGTGGTGGCTTCCTCGGCAGAACTAACCGAGTAAACTGTCTTGATATACTTGGTGCCAAATGCTCCAAGCAGCATTGGAATGTGATGCACCCGCATTCTAATGAAAAATTAAACAATATCTACCACTGAACTATTTAACACTTGACACTGGCAAAAATTACTTCCTAGAGGAAAGTAGATTGCCATAACAAAAAAAAGAAGAAGAACTACGCTCTGACAGCGCTCAGAGTAAAATTTCACCAAGCCACTGAACGGTCAGAGTGAGCACCCGAGCGCGCTCGAGTGTACTCGAACGAATCGACGGAACGCACCTCTGTGTGTGTCAGTCAGTCAGTTGTCACTGACTAACATAGAGTACATAACTGTCACTGATTTGTTTATTTATTTGCTCAATTTTCTTTCACCTTTTATATTTGAAATTGCAATAAAACTTAATAAGAGATGACTTCTGTAGCTCCATCGGATACGGAATCCAATGTTAGTGGGTTTATTCGTTACAGCGATAAAGATATAAAACACCTGTATATTTCAATGCTTGAGGTAGGTTACTTTATCAAAGATACTGTGACTGTTATCACTATCACCACGATTTATATTTTTGTGCCACTGAGCCCTAATAGTTTATAGTAAAAACCTCCGTGGTCGAGGGGTTTGTACACCGGTTTTCAAGGTGACGCCATCTCAGAGGTCCCTGGTTTGATCCCGGCTGGGTCAATATAGAAAACGTAACACAAGTTACTTACTTTGGGATTAGAGCAATGCTAGTGAAATGTGTGTCTAATATTTATTTATAAAAACTATCATTAGGTACTTCTTCATGTTCTTAACATTACAAAAAATAATATTTTCAGAATATGGAAATAATAAATCAAGACATACTTCAAATTAAAAAGAACTTTAAAAACATTGTACAACAAGCTGGCCCACTCGAAAGTCAGCTTTCAGCAGTACTGCAAGCACTACCGAAGCCAAATACATTAATGGAGACAGAGTGACCCATAGTCCAGCAACAACAAAAATCTGATATGGCTTTGGCCCCAGGAATCACGGGGGAGTTTACTATGGGGTCCACTTGATGTTGAAAGATTTTATAAAAAAAATTATAAACTATAAGAATTTCTATAATAATGTTTTTTTTCATTAAGTCTATTTAAGTTTTCTTGATAGGTAAAAAATAGCTAGAAGAATCTAAAATAAATGTAAGTAGGTAAAGTATATAGTCACAGTTATTTATTATAAACATTTCATGGTATAATAAAAGTGTTGACACCTACCATAAATTATTTAGTTTTTGTCATTGACAGTATGTCAAAATGAAATAAGTTTCCTTCAAACTAGTAATATGCTAGTAATTTTTGTAATATTTTTATTCACTAATAATACACTCTGAAAATATAATGGCAGTTACAATATCCACTAGAGCAAAGTCTCCAACTCGTGCTGAGGCAATTGCTATAGCTTTGAGACCTGCTCCTGTTTTTAACACAGGAGTATTGCTGGGTAAGTTCATAGATTTAATTTTGGCTAGTTGACTTTGGGAACCAAATATTTGTTATTAAATTTAGATTTTTCGCATTCACAATGCTATTTTTATATTAAGATAAATAATATAAGAAAAAATACTAGAAAAATTCGACTCACCCGTAGCACCGTCTGAGGTGGAACAAATATTTGGATA
The DNA here is from genome assembly GCA_963556745.1 of Catoptria pinella. Classification (NCBI taxonomy): domain Eukaryota; kingdom Metazoa; phylum Arthropoda; class Insecta; order Lepidoptera; family Crambidae; genus Catoptria; species Catoptria pinella. Next base: position 2,520,362 of record OY750762.1, read on the forward strand.
AATAATATAAGAAAAAATACTAGAAAAAATCGACTCAACCGTAGTATTTTTTCTTATATTATTTATCCAAATATTTGTTCTTAACATATACCTATACATCGATGTTACAAAAAAACGCCTAATGCCGAATATGGTAGATAGAGACCATCAAACTGAACAATTTTAACTATGGGACCAACTCTTAAATCGCGAAAAAAAATCAGCTGTTTCATACATTTTGATATTTTTGATTTTAATTTTTGTATGACACAGCTGATTTTTTTGGCGATTTCAGAGTTGGTCCTGTAGTAAAAGTTTATCAGTTATCCTATAGTATGGATGTTAACACTACAAAGTTCCCATATTCTAAGCTGCAAATTGTCACACATATTATGAATCATCAAATACATAATATTATTATGTATTTGATGGAAAAATTGCCCTAAACAGTGTACTGTAGCGTTTTCTTTTCAGACATGCTTCCTCACTTTCTTTTCAGACATGCTATGACACACAACCTCGGTCGCATCCCGTCCCTTACACTCATTCCTTGAATACTCATACCTTGCATAAAATACATCTTCAACAGCTACCTACACCTTACCTGGTGAAAAGCAGCCAGTTGCTTAGAAGAGAGAAAAGGGCAGCTCTGTTCCTTTACTAATCTACAATTATATGAAAGTGGGGCACCACATTAAAAATTTGCCAAATTGTAAACATGTCCCTTGAATTTCAAAAAGTTATCAACCGCCCCTATCCTACAAAATCTTTATTTACGATCCAAGCATTAACTTAATAAGATGTAGCTGGTGTCTCATTTTAAAAATAAATATGTATGTATAAAAATTAGGAGCACAATTACATACATTATTATAAAATTTCATCCAAGTAGTTTTTTTTGTTTACTTTGTTAATTAAGTACCTCATAATTTTAGAATATGTGTGCAAAGTGTGTGTATATAGGTAGTTTATGTCACTGATGTAAATTAAAACTTCATCTGTTACATTCCTAAAATATCTCACTCCCTATTCAATATTTTCTGATATAAAGATACCAACCTTAATTTGCCAGTGTGATAGTTGAAAACACGAAATTTAATTTTGATAATAGTTTGTGTTAATTGCAGGAAACTGGGTGGAAGATAGGATTGAGTATACTAAAGGAGGCACTTTATATTTCCCTCCTAAAGAGTCTATTGATTACAAAAAGCTGAAACCAGAATCTAGGCAACCAGATTTTCGGCTAAATAAACTTAATAGTTTACAGGTACATCCGAAAGTACCTAATTAGTAAGTTATCCTCAATCCAAGAAAATACCTATTACAAAACACCAAGATACTTAAAAATCATGATTGCTATTGTATTTTAGTAGGCGCTTCTATTAACACGTCTTTTTCGACGAATGTATTATTTTGGCCGCGTGCGATACATTGGACACGTGTGTATCAGCTAAGCTAATGAAGCTGTATGTACGTACGTACCTACCTAGTAATATTGAGAATAAAAAGTTCCGGAAATAAACGTGGTCATGGCCACACGTCTTTAATAAACATGTAAAAACTCGCTCTCTGTTTACCCCACTGCACTGGGAAAGGAGTCGCACAAAGGATGACTATGCTGATCATGTTTAACAACATAAAATCAGCTCTACAATACCAACAACCCTTGCTTGCGGTTGTTAAATTTCGTTTTTTTTACTGTTAATATAGCGGTACCGAAATATTGTACCCCTAAGACACCGATAAATTAAACTTCGGTATAAAACCACCGAAATATAGCGGTATCGAAATTACGGTACTTATGTTGAAGTACCTAAAAATTTACGCTTTCAAAATATGAAGGAATAGTTTTTAATAGGTATGACGACATACCGATAAATAAAAGTAAAGCAATTTTCCGGTAAATCAGTCCCTGCAACAACGAATGCATAGCTCGAGCGCTGAGCAGATTCCACTTAATTTTATTCTACAGGGAAATGTAATTACAACTCTTCGGCACGACAGTCATGACTACTGCGGAAACTTTGCAACGACCAACGACCTCGTCTACAACCATTTGCCGAAGCCGCTTTGCGGACCGGACCGACGCTACTACAAGAGATGCGCCCACCAGTTTTACCCGCAGCCAGATCTAATGAGGTGTTTTGTACGTTGATTCTATTTTTTTATATTGAAGGTACTGTGATGCCTTGGCATTGTATATAAACAATTCGGGTTCTGTAACTCTTTGGTTACAGACTAAAGATAAAAAATAATTTATTATATTTTCAAATGCGAACGATAGCGCTCCATCTTGTTTAGGAGTAGAGAGGCTAGGCTGTGCCCTTCTGGCCACAAGTTATATCAATACCTATATTCGAAATAAATAAAGTTATTTACATATACGTGTTACAAAAATACCCATAATACCCAATATTTTCGATTTTAATTTTTGTTTCAAACAGCTGATTTTTTTTCGTGATTTCAGAGTTGGTCCCATAGTACAAGTTGTTCAGTTTGATGGTCCCTATATACCATATTCTGCATTAGGGGTATTTTTGTAACATGTTGTAGATACAAGCTTTCGCTTCTACAGTACCAATTACCGTCATAATACCTAAGTTAATTTTAATTTAGGAGCAGGTACTATGTTTTATAGTTTCCTAAAGCTGCGAATGCGATGTTATGTACCAATTTCCGTTAGCGACCATTTCGTAATTTAAACTTTGGTTTAGAAATCGATTATCTGTCGGCATCTTACCTATAGTCTTCACATTAAAAATTTTCAGGGTAATGTAACAGAGTGGGGATTGAGGAAGTACAAACAATATGAATGGGCTTGCACTGATGTTTCTGACTACTCGTCTACTCTTTTTGAAGATACTTTTGTTCCACCTCGACCCCACCAATATTTACAAAGATGTGAAAGAAAAGCTCGAAATTCGTAAGTGTGCACAATACTAATAAATTATTACATGGTAATAACAGTTCCGACAAACTATACCACTAACATCATAAATCTATTACTCATTCAGTTCAATCCCCAACTAAGTTGAGCTTGTAACGATAACTATTATGGTAAAATTAAATAAATCTATCAATTTCCAGTGGCCCTACCATGAGTTGATGCAAACTGTTAACGTTACCGTAAACTATCGTCTTCTATCTTTCACTCGCATTTACTGTGAGCAGTATATTCGATAGTTTACGGTAACGTAAACAGTTTGCATCAACTCATGGTAGGGCCACAGCAGGATGAAAACGTAAGACCTTTAGCGCACTATTAGGTTCAATTACCGCAGCATCAAACAGCTTCCACAAGGGTTTCATATTTTTACACATCGAGTGTCTGAACTCCCTGGTCGAACCATTTAGGTGGCTATTTACGTTAAGCTAGATTGCTACTATACCTAACCGACCAATAAAAGACGCTGGTGACATTTTCACTTATTTTATTGCAGGAGCTTCACAAAAAGTTTCCAATTTAAAATGACAAAATCAAAACAATGATAACATCAAGAATCATTTTTCTTCACTTTTTGCAAAATTACTAGTCTTCACAATATCACATTTTGTTCGAGACGAGGACAGTGACGTCCATATAAAATTGTAACAATACAATAATTCTTAATGCTTTCATATAGCCAACACTTGGCACCAACACGAGATCAGCAAAATATACTTAACTCTATCTATGTTTAGTCTCAATTCTTATGACTATTAACCACTTACAACTATGTAATATAACTTAACAAGATTTATTTCCTTAATATAAACATTGGCAGTTCATTGGAAAACTAATAGAAAGTATATCAAAGAATAAAAGGCAAAGATTTAAAAGGGTCAAAGAAATTATAGAAACGTCAACACAACCGACTAGTTGTTATCCTTACTGAGATAAAGAATTCACTTGAGGCAGCTTGATCAGTCCAGACCCACCAGGGGTTTTAAAAGTATTATTATTTATATAAGTTTGCTGTTGTGCAAATAAGTTTGATGAGACCATATTGTGTTGAGCAAATCGAGGTTGTGGTATATGGACATGGCTATTATACTGCATTTGAGGAAATACTGGTGAGCTTATACGATTGAAACTGTGAGGATTCTGGTAACTAATAAAACTAGTTGGATTATGGCAACGGACACTATCAACAACCATGGGCTCGCCACATACTGATTCCTCGCGGGACGGAGGTTGCGAGAATACATTTCGCTGATTCATACTGGAAGCTTGAGACTCAAACCCTGAACTTTGACTTGAGGACCGACTACCATCAATGTTGAATATCTGACGTTCTCCCTCAGACCCCCAATAGCCTCCTGCAACCCAAGAAGTGCTGTGACCCAGCTTACTAGGTGATATGAGTGGCCTAGAGCGATTTAATGGTGTTGGAGCTACAAAACAAGGAGTTGCATTAAATTTTCTTAAAGAAAATATTGAATTACTTTGCTTTTTTTTCTTAGGACTACCTATGCATAAAGTGCTAATGCTCTCATCTAATTCAGAATCTGAATCATCTTTACCAAGTTTTTGGTATTTATTAAAAGATGGTTTAATAAATACACTATCTGACACTGAGCTTGGACTTTTGCAAGAAACAGAGTTTACACAAAATGTTGAATTAGGTTTTGGTTTACTCCACAAACTGTCACTGCGAGGCGTGAAAGATCTTCCATTTAGAATACTGTTATTTTGTTGATTAATAGTCTCATGTGATGAGTCCGAAAAGTTGTGTAACCCAAATTTACTCAAAGATACATCATCATCTGTATCTAATGATAAATTGTCGTCGTCATCAATAAATAAAGGAACAGTTCCATTAATAAGATTCTTCGTCTTCATTGGTGTCATTAAAATTTTTGATAATCTATTTTTGTTTTTCATTTTCTTATATACATATAACACAGCTAAGATGCTTGTCAACTGAAACAGAAACACAGTTTTAATAAAAATGTGTAATTAGTGTTTTAAAAATAGTTTAATTATATAAATAATAAAATACAAGAAACATACCTTAATTAAGCTCATAAATATTGGATCCATAGATTCAGTATAGTTTACTATAGATGTTACTACAAATACTGACCACAGTAAGTCAATGACTATTGTATAATTCAATTTATTAATGTTCCAAATATGTCCAATGATCTGTATTAAACACACAAAGCCACCTAAAGATTTTTGAGTCAAAATTAGATATCCTTCTAATTCTTCTGAGAAATAAAACTTAGGCACCATGTCCATCGCAGGTTCACTGAAGTTAAGAACATAGTTCTCTAGCATTGGGAATGTCAAAAGTGCCTTCATTTTTATTATAGAAGCTATTCTGTCAATAAGACCTGATATAATGTCTATAGTATTACTTATAGAGCTTGGTAAATTCTTGTGCTTAATTATAATCTTATAGCATTCTACAGCTACCAATAGCAAAAGTAAGCCAGCAATCAACATAGATGTGTTATTTATGGCCTTTCTTAAGAACTGGTTTTGTTTCTTTTGTTTTTGGTGTCCTTTATCAGGAGTCCTGCTTTCTAACAGTTTAGTACCAAGAAGTGTTTCTTTTTCCTTATGTAATTTCATTTGTAATACTTTTCTACAAGGACTGCAAAGTTTATATGCTTTTTCTAATTGAACCCTGTAAAGCAGAAGTTTTCACACATTAGCTCGAAATGCAAGAAGTTGCGAGAGGGTTTTGACGTTAAATAAGTATTTTATTAAGAATTCTTGGTACTAGAGCTCGTGCTGTAGACAAGAGAGAGATATGGGTGTCCTTCCCCCCGTACCCCAGAAATGTTCAAACTTAATAAAAAAATACACAAAACATATTAATGTTTTGTTACAAGCATTTCTAAAAGTTTCAATCCCCCCGAATATGAATACTGACTACAGGCCTGCAGGAGCTTCAGCATCAAATATTCAAGTCTTATGGAATAAGATACAGGCAATGTTATAAAAACATATTTTAATTTAGTACAAAAGTAGTTATCAGCATCTTTGTTTTTAGTTAGTGTTTCACATAAATTATCAGATTGATATGATAAACTTTTGATATGTGTATTATCTATCACGGTCAAAGTTATCCTACAATTTTAATTGTATGTGTATAATTTCCTATGCCCATACAAAAAATATCCAACGACAGACAGACCCGAGTCGCACTATAAGAGTTCCATTTTACAATTTTGGTATGGAACCCTAAAAAGATTAATGTTCTAAAAGAGCATAATGATGGTAAAATAAGATTACTACTGATTACAGATAATATTTTATATGCAGTAGTGGGTTATAAAAAGTTGTGTTGAAATAAACTAAGTATAAAATTGAAATATTACACTTACTTGTATAATTCTACTTCTTCATCAAAATTTTTCTCATTCATTGGGACAAAATTGGCAAGCTGAACCACTTTTAGTTGTTGGTTTATATTACACATTTTGCATAGGCCATTTCTGGGTGGGCTCTTTTGGAATACTTTAGGGCATTTGATAGACTGGTCAGATGCATTGAACAAAGTTTTATTATAATCTCCATCCTGTTAAATCAAAAAGTTAGTAAGTAAATAAAATAAATTATTAAATACTATAACTTGCCTATATATCAAGTGGGTAAGCAGTTCTATGAGTGAGAAAGAAACTAACCTTAGTGAACCCATTGTACTGTTCGCATTTAGGACAGTTCCAACTGTTGCGATTCACGAACTTTATCCAAAAATCGTGATTACAAAACCAGCAGTTGACACGCCAAATCAAAATCGACCTAGAATAAGATATGAATATTGATATTTTGTGATACATTTACCAGGCGGGAAAGCGTACGAAATAACCTGTCCGCTCACCGTAATTTGTAAAGTAATTTGATGAATAAAATGCTACAGAGAATAGTAGTAATAGTAACTAACACTAATTCCATTTTAAAAACTAATTTAAGTTTTGGATGCATCTCAATATCACTTAAAAACTAAACTATTTTATCCTTAACCTAAAAAAACGCACAATTCAGACATTTGTTGAAGACATGACAGACCAGACAGACCGCCTTGGTTGGTCATAGACAGCGACAATGAAGTTAATGTAAACTGTATTTTGACAGATGTATGTGATACATTGCTACTTCGTTTTGGCACAAATAAAAACTTACCAAAGAAAAGTAGCAATGTACCACATCTCTGTCAAATCAGAGCGATTACGGTAGCAATGTTATGTTAGCCGATTGAGGTCAAAGTGTCAGATGCAGCCACAGATCCACAGCAGCTACATCGTCACATTTTTGTGCTTGTGACAGTTTCAACATTGCGCAAACCTCAAATAATCACTATGTTTTAATCTGTAAAAAAAATGGTTTGAAGGTTATGTTTTATGTCAACTGCACGTTAAAAATAATTTAAATAACTATATTTATTATTATTGAAAAACGTATTATTATAGCCACAAATCATGTATAACAGTAGCTCTTTTTTATATTTGTGCAACTATGATGATCAATATGTTAAAACAGGTGCTAACTTTAACTTAAAATTTAAAATTGTTTTTGCTGTTTTAGTCTATAAAAGCAATTTTCATTAATTAATATCTTATCTTACCATTGCAGATCATGATCATATTGACAAATTGTGGTCTGGTGTTTGGACAACGGAGAATGAGATTCTTTGTAAAAAGTTGGTATCAGGTCTTGATACTGAACTTTCTAAAGTCATTAAAGATAATATTAGTGATGGAGAAGGTGTACTCCGCTTGGCCATCAGCTCTCTTTTGACTTTTTGCCAGCAAAATTGGAATCCACATCCAAGTGAATTTAATTTAGAGGAATATCTTCATATGTCTTGGCCAGAGAACTTAGATGTTAAGCAGAAATTGCAGCGTGATTCTGAACCTCTATATGACAATATTTTGTATCCAGAATTGCTCTATTTATCAAACCAAATTTTTACTGCTTTGTATTCAGAAGAACCCAATCTGGTAAGTGCACTGCTACTGCTATTAGAACTTTGGTTTATAAATTAGAGTAAGAATTAATTTGTATATTATTATTCATAAAGTTGGTAACAGCAATAGCACTGTTACTGTTTACTTGCAATATCCAACTGTTAATATGTTTATTATTACTGAATGTTTTTTTTTGATAAATAAACTTATTCCATATTTTTATCTTCACAGTAAAAAAAGAAAACATAAAGACATATTTATTATTGGTATGACTGTGGTTATTCTTCATTTTATGGTTTGGTTCATTTTATTCACTGTTTTATTTAACATTAACAATAAAATGTTACTTATCACCAACATTGTTGTATAGGTCCATTTATGGTGGTGTTTCCGAAGTAAAGTACTGCATCAAAGAGCTTTAGAAGACACCAGTGCCACATTGTATTCTGAACTTGAGTTAATTATGGCAAAATTATCCAATGAGCTTCAGAATTTGCATTCCAAACCAAGACTACAAATATTGTTATGTCTAGAAATAGCTCAGGCTTACTTAATCTATAGCAGGATTCAAAAGGTTGAAGAATATATTATAAGAGCAAGAGAAATAGCTGGCTTGAAATTGGAGCTTACAGGTAATTAGTTATCTTTGTCCCTCTTTAGTTTATCATATCATTATCTCTTTATTCCTTTGAATAACATTGCAACTCTGAATTTTTTAGGTGTGTTAGGAAAGCGCACCAAATTCCAACAACAATCCCTCCCACAATTAGCTCTGTCTAGTGAGTTAGATGAGAATGTGGAAAGACCATCAGCGGAAGAGAGCCACGGCAATTCAGCATTGCCTATTGATGTTGAACTCCAAGACGATGTAAGGCTCAACAAAATTGAGTACTTGGAGAAGATCAAACAATCTGAACTACCTAGTTTGGAACAGACCCTGTGTCTGCTGACAGTGTAATAATTCCTTGTTTATTAAATGATCCATGCTTAGTATAATTTAACTGTTGTTTTTTGATTGTTATTGCTTTTTAGAGAGTTTAAATCTAAAATATTTTTTTTATGTTGGCATCTCAATGTAAGAAAGGCTTTATCCAAGTTACTTTATTAACAGGCAATATCTCCAAAAGTCACAGCCAAAAGATGACCTCATGTCAGAAGAGCTACAGCCGTACATTGAAACAGTATTGAGCCAGAAGAAGGGTCCGTGGTCGACGCGCGTGGCCGCCCTCCTTATCCGCTGCCGTCTGGAGGCCGCGCACAAGCGCTCCGTGGAGCGCGCCATGCTGCAGTGCGAGACAATCGTCAACGAAAAAGCTGGAGTCTCCCCCACAGACAGGTGAGAATATTGTTGTTGTTTGTTTATTGTGTCTGTAGCCTCCGATTATTTTTAAGCATATTGAGCAGGTCCAACAACATTCTATTATATAAAAATAGCATTGTGAATGCTTAAATCTCAAAATTTCAAATAGTTAAAAAGCTTTCTCATCTTAATCAACTGTTTAAAAATATCTGGAAAGATGTTCAGTTGAATGTTGAAGTTAATTCCTTCTACATTGGTGAGATGGCGCTGGCTTGCAGCGTAAGAGTTGATATACTAGAAGAAATTCGACGTTCCCACTAGTGACTCGGTAGCTCAGCGGTCAGAGCATTGGACCGGTTATCCAAAGGTCGCGGGTTCGATTCCCGTCCGAGAACATGATCTGGTGCGAGTCCTATTTTTTCTAGTATATTATTTAGTATTATATAAAAATAGCATTGTGAATGCTTAAATCTCAAAATTTCAAATAGTTAAAAAGCTTTCTCATCTTAATCAACTGTTTAAAAATATCTGGAAAGATGTTCAGTTGAATGTTGAAGTTAATTCCTTCTACATTGGTGAGATGGCGCTGGCTTGCAGCGTAAGAGTTGATATACTAGAAGAAATTCGACGTTCCCACTAGTGACTCGGTAGCTCAGCGGTCAGAGCATTGGACCGGTTATCCAAAGGTCGCGGGTTCGATTCCCGTCCGAGAACATGATCTGGTGCGAGTCCTATTTTTTCTAGTATATTATTTAGTATTATATAAAAATAGCATTGTGAATGCTTAAATCTCAAAATTTCAAACATTCTATTGTTAATCACAAGATTTTTATGGCATTACTAGCAACCGCCAGTGACTTCGTCTGCTTGGAAAGTTTTTTGCTATCCCCCGGGAGCAATTATTTTTTTCGGGGTGAAAGGTACCCTATGTCCTTTTCTGTACCCCTGACAACGTGTATGCAAAATTTCATGATAATCGGTTCAGTAGTTAAGACGTGAAGGCGTAACAAACAAACAAACGGACTTTCGCATTTATACTATTAGTAAGGATAGTAAGGACGCAACTTTCTTATTATGTGAATAGTTAAATTGACATCGTTTTATGACACCAAAAAATAAAAAAATATATTGTCTTTATACTCTTTTAAACTTCATTTTATTAGATTAAAATCACGGTCGAAACGTTGGGAAAAGGTAGGTGTTTAAACACCTATGTTTAATTTAAACGCGTTTAAAACCTGTGATTTTAACCCATCAAGGCCCGAAAAATTAGACACAATATAGATATTCTATTGTCGGTCGAATCCGGCCACTCGGGCGTTGATGTATTAATCTGATATTGTCTTTGATCTAAGTATACTATATTCTATACTTTACTCTTCTCATAGTGATATTTTTGACTCAAAATTACATCTATGAATGTAATAAAAGTTATCGTTTACTTCGCAGGTTATCATACCTCTGGGCGTCAGGGCTGCCGGCCGCGTGGACGTGGCGGCAACAGCTGGCGGATCTGTACCTGAGCATGGGGCTGGTGAAGGCGGCCCTCGAGGAGTACCAGCGCCTGCAGCTCTGGGAGGACATCATCGTGTGCTACACGATGCTGCAGCTGAGGCATAAGGTATACACGTCGCAAAGGTCTTCTATATTTACTAATACATACAACTGCTTACAGGCGCTGTCTTACAACACGCCATCCCTTAAGTAATACCTATCTTTTATATTAGTAAAAAGTAGTGTTAATTTACTCGACTAAAAGAAATGTCCTAAAATGTATGGAGTCTGAATATGTGAGTGTGATGAATGTGTGGAGGCCACGTCCATGTACAGTATACCAAAAAATTGGTAAAGAGACAATTAACATTTTTTTTTTAATCATCCAATTTCTGTGTAATCGCTTTTTTGTTTCGAAGGAACAATATAACTTGTGCATTAAAATGCAATCACAACAAAAATACATCATGGCGGAAGATGACATTTTGATGCTTAAAATTATTTCTGTCACTGTCGGTCAGTCAGTTCACTAACAATCAGTTTTGACATTTAGATTTTTCCAAAACTCAACTTTAACTCGGACATTGGCAGAATCGTCACGTAAAACGAGACGCAGCCATTCGCCATAAAAGTTGAAGTTGAAGTTGAAAAGAGTTTTGGAAAAATCGAACGAAATCGATAGCATCGAGGTTTTTCGCTGTCTATAGAGTCTAAAGACAACGAAAAATCTCAGATGAAAAACAAAACGTAACGGGACCACAGACTAGACTCAACTCAATCCTTAGAAGAATAACTAAAGACTCAAACACAGTGACATAACAGTGTTAAGTTGCCATTCTTGACGCCTTATTTCGAGTAAAAAGTATTGGTTTGTTTTTATTTCTAACCACTTAACCGTCGAAAAATGCAATTAATTTGATATAACAATAAAGTTAATTGCATTTTTCTCAGAACCAGTAAATTTTTCTCCATCTTTTGAGATGGTGTACACAGACGTGGCCCAGGTTGGGACATCCCCTTTACGTATGATGACATGCCACAGCTTAAAATTAAAACTTGATCTATTTGATTCACAGGCCGCAGAAATAATACAACAACAAATTGAAATCCAGCCTACAGTCAAGTTATACTGTCTCTTAGGCGATGCTACAGGTTAGTAGAAAAATACTACAAGTGACAAAAAAAATATATATTTGACAACATCACATACATTGCTCCGATTCCAAAGTAAGTAGCTAAAGCACTTGTGTTATGGATATCAGAGACAACGGTGGTATCACAAACACCCAGACCTGAGCCAATATAGAAAAGTTCATTTACTAAATTGACTCAAACGGGACTCGAACCTCGAGAGATGGCGACACCTTGAAAACCGGTGTACAAAGCCACTCGACCACGGAGCCGACAAGTGATACACATGTATTGTATTTAACCGTCTAGAGGTTCGCGTTTTACACTGGTGGTGTAAGACGCAGGAGTCCCGGGTTCGATTCCCAGGAGGGGGGTACATGTACTCGGTTTGGTTGGTTGTAGGGCTTATTTCAAGTCCGCTTGGCAAGCGACCCCCATCTTACCCAAGCAGTTCCTCAGTGGTGAGGATACCGGGTGTAATGCGCTTCCACCTTCGGCCTCATCGTTACTTAATTTCAGGTAAGGTGAAGGCCAAGCTGTTTTTTAGTTAATTTGTTTGCTTGGGCGATAATATTGTAATCATCTATAGGTATAAAGAATTCGTACACAAATTAAAGTAGAGTCCTACTTTAAATCGATCAAATTGACATTTACAACTATCAGAAACGTATTAGCATTGCGCCATTTCTCATACATATCTGACAGATCTAAATGTCAATTTATTGACACGAATTAAAAATCCTATTTGCAATTAATTTTTAAATTTGAATATATTTTTCCTTGGAGATGACATATCGTGCTACGAGAAAGCATGGGAGTTCTCGGAGCACAGAAGCAGCCGCGCGCAGCGGCACTGGGGCAACTTCCTGTTCGACCACAAGAAGTTTGAGGAGTGCATCCCGCACTACGAGAAGTCTGTGGAGATTAACTCTATACAGGAGAGCGTCTGGCTCAGATTGGGGTGAGTTAGCACTTTAGTTATAGCTCACTTTACCAAGGACCTGGGGGTCTATCGGCTAAAAACAATGAAGTTAATGTAAACTTTGATTTGACAGATGGATGTGATACATTGCTACTTCTTTTTGCACCAATAAAAACTTAATTTGCTTACTAAATTGAATCTTGACTTGCTGCGTTTCCAATAAATAAATAAGAAAACAATTTATTAAATTACAAACGAATATCTTAATTCGTAAAACATAATTTCTAAACATAGAGAAGTAGTAATGTATCGCATACATCTGTCAAATCAAAGCTTACACTAACTTCATTATGTAAAGAAATAAAAAGCAGTGCAGATTCGATCGGATAAAAAAGTCTATAAATTGTCTAGGGTCTTTAGGGTGTTTAGTTTTATTCAAATTCAAGTAGGTGATCAACAATGAAACACATGACGTGCACTACGCACCGGTGGCCCCGTTCGCGCCGTGCGGAAATATGATTTTTACAGCTGTTGATCTCTAACAGATTTTTTGTCGTGCTCGTCATACTACGCCTGCACAAAAATACACTATAATTTTCATACCACCATATAGATTCGCCGCCCTAAAGGCTGAGAAGTGGGAGACGTCAGCGAAGGCGTACCGCCGCTACACGTACTTGCAGCCGAACTCGTTCGAGGCGTGGAACAACCTGGCCAAGGTGTACGTCAACCAGGGCGACAAGAACCGCGCCTATAGGGCCCTCATGGAGTCGCTCAGGTTCAACTACGATAACTGGAAGGTTAGTGGATTATAATTAAATTAAATTCCAAATAACCAATTAACTCCACTACTAACTTCCATACTTTAAAAAGAAAGTGTCTCTTAATAGGAAGAGAGCCAGGAGATCAGTAATTCAGGCCCCTCGCGGATGGACTCCTGTCTTTCACAAAGGTTTTATTTGTAAGCTTTAGCTCATAGTCTATGCTATGAGCTAAAGCTTCTTAAGTATCTATATACTTACCAATAAATTAGATCCAAACTAATGTAAAATCACGGTAGTTGGCGCTCTGCCACTTTGCGAACATATGGCCGAAAACTCAAACGTCACTCAACTTTGAGAGGCTCTCAAACATCGTCCTGTCGCATTAAATGTCAAAGATACGACAAAGACAGCATGATGTTTGAGCGCCCCTCAAAGTTGAGTATCGTTTGAGTATTCGGCCAATAGTCCTTTGAACGTTTTTCGTATGTTCGCACGCGCGCAGGTTACTTGCGTTACAATGCGATTAAATTGATAATGTGCAACTAAAGTGACTAACTTCAGATCGCTTGCGGTACAAAACGACTTATTTAAATCTGTAAAACTTATTTTTTTGGTCTTAAGGGTGACAAAGCGCCGCCCTCCCTGACGTAACTACTATATAGCGTGACGAACTTGAAAGGGTTATGTCAAATATAACATACATACTACCTTTCGTTTATCTGTCGATGCAGGTAGAAAAAATTTTCTCGGGTTCACACCAGCTGGTTCATGATACATCTACTGATTGCATGTTCTCAACTAAAAAAAAAATATTCACAACATAAACAAATAAGGTTTTGTTACTATATTTTTGACCCAATAAACATCTACATAAGGTAGATATTCCTTAATCGTTTTTCATTCCGCAGCTGTGGGAAAATGTGATAACAGTAAGCATGGACACCGGCCACTTCGAGGACGTGATCCGAGGCTGCCACCGGATAATAGACCTTAGAAACAAGTTCGATGACGTTGAACTCCTCTCGCTGCTTGTGAAGGCGGTTATACAGGACCATAAGGACGCCGAGGGAAACAGTACTGCGAGGTATAATATTTGGCTTAGTTTACTTACAGCTTGGCCAGAAAGAAAGAGGAAAAATTTAACACAATTGAACTACAATTTTTCAGTACAAAATTTAGTCGGTGTTGAAAAATTTATTCGTGATTTTGACTTGTTTGCATAGAAAGTGGGGCCCTCAATTTATGTCTCTTTATGGTCAAGCTGTAATTATGTTTCTTTGTCGTGATCTTGTATAAATAGAAATATTCGTTCGTACACACAGCAGCATGCTGGATTTTCATTATATTACGTCAAATTTCCTCAGTCGACTTAGAACCTTATGTAAAATTTGTTAAGGTTTAAAATCAAATGTTCTGAATTTCATGTAATTAAAATTTATGAATACATCTACTATGCTGAAATGCGTTAAACTGCAACTGAATAAATATGTTTTTTCTATTTCTTTACAGACTCAGGAAAAGGGTGTTGGAGTTATTTGGTAGAATCACTTCACTCACGCAAAACAAACCGGAAATATGGCAACTGTACTCAGATTTAAGTCCTACATATTTATTGAAAGCGCAACGCCTTCTGAGAGCTTACCGAGGTTATACACAGGTAAAGAGAGGGAGGGACATTACTTGTTCAAAGATAGAGACATTACTTGTTCAAAGGTAGAGACATTACTTGATCAAAGATAGAGATATTACTTGTTCAAAGATAGAGACATTACTTGATCAAAGATAGAGACATTACTTGTTCAAAGATAGAGATATTACTTGTTCAAAGATTGTTAATTTAGTTCTGTTAAGTTAGATACTGACGAGACGTTCATTTGGCAGACGACGTCCAAATGGAATAGGTACTTCCATAGAAGTACGTCCAGACTTAAGCGATGGAAGTGACGACGTTGGTGCCTCCAAATGGAAGTATATTCAACGATGCTCCATACGCACTTCCATTTGGAAGTATTTCATTTGGACTTCATCTGCCAAATGCATTTAAATCAATACAATCTCCACACTTTCACCCACAGAGCGGCAACTGGTCCAACAGTCCCGAGACATGTAAGCAAGTGATCGAGTTGGCCCAGAACCTTCTACAGTTAAGTCTGAAAGCGCGTCAAGAATCTGAAGAGAAAGAAATCCCGCAATGCGACCAACAGCTGTCGTCCGCGCGCCTCACCGGCCAGGCGGTGCTGCGCGCGGCGGAGAAGCACGCGTGGCCCGGGACCGAACACACGGTGCAACACCTTACGGAACTATTCGATACTGTCACGGAATTTATTAAATCTAATGCATAAAATGTTTGTTTTATTTACAACCCACACTGTGCAGACCGCTGTTTATCTGATCTCACATTGGTCACAAAAGAGCTTTATTTGTATTTTGATCTCGAAATCTTACGTGTGTGTAGTACTATCATCCAAACGAGTGTTACTCGCAGGCGTGGGCGCAACCAGCCTTGACTCGTCCGGATATTATGGTTACTATGACACTGGTGGTTTTAATATTGGCTCTATAATCAAGCATGGGTAGATAAAGGTTTATAGAGTGGTAAAAAAGGAGATTTTGTATATTTTGTAGTGGTCGTAGGATAGTTTTGAAAAAAATATAACTAGTTAAAGTAAGGCTGTCTGTTATGTTTCTTTGCCTCAAAGTTGATTGACATTCACGAAATTGTTGACATTTGACCAATTGACGTTTTGCGTTTCGTTATTCAAATCTAACTACTAATTTACTGATTACTACTGTCATCCATCCCAAGCCCAACGAAACGAAAACAGGGGCTACCCACTATCAATCTTTGATTAAATAGCAGTTTGTAATATTGTATTTAATAAATAAATACTGGAACTTAACAAATACATGTAGACCTCATACCTGAACAGATATCATTTTAATTTATTTGATTGTCATGATCCAAAAGTGCTAGATGTAGAAACAAAACGATAAATCATAATTTATTTATCAGATTGGGAAGGGGAAAGGGGAGTTTGTGTTGTGTTGTGTAATTTTTGTGATTTTGTGTTTCATTTCATTCATTCCAGACAAAAGTAATTAAAATGTATTGTTGAAATTTCACCTTACCATAATGGCGGCTGCTAATGAAGACGAAATTTTGGAAGGTTTTCTGTGTCCAATATGTAAAGCAGACTTGAAGTCAGCTTCGCAATTAACGAGTCACTTTGAGAGCCTTCACCAAGAGGAACAGGACGTCTTGAAGTCCTTGAAAGACATATTCGGTAAAGCAAAGAAAATAATCCTCAACAATGATGATACAGATTTGAAAGAAACTTTTGATAGAGCACTAAAGTTTAACTATCAAGATCAGGCCTATAGCTCACAAGAACAGGTAGTAGGTGTGTCTCGAAGCTCTACGGACTATTTCAAAGCTGTAAGGTCAGCAAGACTTGAGAGATATGCCACGGAAACTAACAGATTATTGATAAGACTGGATAAATTAGTGTGCAATATGCCAAGTGAATCAAACCTTCGAAAACAATTTGAGCAGGAGGTAATTAAAGCATTTTTTAGATTCCAATATTTTAACCTACACAACACAATTTCATTCATTTTTTATTGTTTGTTTTCTTTGTCAGGTTGTGCCATGGCTAGATGGCTCTTCTGTGAAACTATGTCCAAATTGTGCAAAGGCTTTCAATATTACAAGAAGAAAACATCATTGTAGACTATGTGGATCCATTTTATGTCATGACTGCTCTCTTTTCTTAGACTTAAATATAGCCAGTAAGTTTTGTCTTTACATTTGTGCTACTTATATGAAACATTTTTCATCTAACAGTTTAAATAAGTCTTTGATGTACCAGTGTATAACAGATTTAAAGACTACATCAATTCAATGAAAAAAAAAATCACTACAAGTTAGGGGAGAAAAGAAAACAGAAATAAAATTAAAAGGTAACATAAGTGAAAAAAATACCTAATTTTTACTTACTTTCTCCAAAATGATATGTTAATGGTATTATTTTATTACATAGTTGATACCCAAAGCAATTTGATCAACAACAATATAATTCACAAATAGTATTGGACAATATCTGCTAGACCTTTATGATAAGGTTAAAGTCATTTGATTAAGCATAATGATATTGTTACTAACTGATACAACTTTTTAGACTTATCACTACTGTAATGCCTAAGGATGAACAGTTAAGGATAGAACTATTATTAATCTGTTAAATGATGGGAAATATCACTGTGTTTTGTATTACACTCGGCGTCAACAAAATCGCACCTTCTATTACATTAGTTTAGATATGCCTACCTGCTACTGCTAGCACACGTATTATTTATTTAATATTTATATCTATTGAAAGTACATTTATTGGTCTTTTAAACAATCATTTATTGTTTAAAAAACATAACAGTTACCACAATTAAACGCTGCACATGTAATTACTTGCGCATTCATTATAAGGATATAAATAGGGGTCAATCCAGGAAAATCGGGTAAATTCACTATCGAAACGTTAGAGAGAACGCACGTCAACTGCTCAATTAAGAAAAGAAACACCCAAGATGCATACTATTGGCCATGAAGCTTGTCAAATGAAATTGTTATATTGCAAAAAATGTGACAGTGCAATGTTGCTGGAAAACTAAATCTCAGTCATTTATTCCGTATGATGAGTGTTCCAACGGTTTGAGAGACTGTTGGTTATATACGAATGGATAGAAGTATATGACAACATTTACTATTAATTAGATATGATTAAAATTTTTTGAAAAGGTGTGATTTTTTTGACGCCGAGTGTATCTACGACCTCTGTAGTCGAGTGGTTTGCACACCTGTTTTCAAGGTGTTGCCATCTCGGTCCCGGGTTTGATCCCAAGCTGGGTCAATTTAGAAAACAAACTTTTCTATATTGGCTCAGGTTTAGGTGTTTGTAGCTCCATCATTGTTTCTGATTTCCATAACACAAGTGCTTAGCTACTTACTTTGGAATCAGAGCAAAGTTTGTGATGTTGTCTAATATTTATTTATTTATAATTATAATTATATTTTTGTTAACTGGCCAATAAACAAATTAATTTATCTTTAGGAGCTATAGTGGACCCATCAGCACCCATATCTTCAGAGGAGCCTGACCAGGAAACATTAGAGAAAACTGGTCTTAGACTTTGTGAGCACTGCTACAACCTGGTAGAGCTACGGAAACAGATTCAAGACAGTAGGAACGCAAAGACTGTAGTGATGACTGCATATGAGCAGATGAGGAGTTTGATGGAGCAAGCGAGGCCTGCTGTTGCAATGTACGAAAAGGTATGTTATTTATGTCTTTATATAAAAAATGGTATTGAGAATTTTTAATTTTGCAACATACGTCTAAGAAACACTTGTCTTTTTTTGACAATAATTGATGAAAAGCCTAGTTGATTGATGGTAATATATTAAATTATAGATGTGTCAAAGTTTATTTGATGGAGAGACGACGTACAACCTGTCAGACGTGAATGCTATGCGCGGGCGCATCGGAAAGCTGGCAGAGGGAATCGACCTGCTGAGCAAACAGATCGGCGCGCACCCCGCCACGCCGGGCACCCGCCACGCACGTCTCTATGCGAGCATCAGGCAAGCTGCTGCACACTACATTAAGGTAGCTTTTTATGCATCTAGTTTTTTATTTAATTGTTTG
The DNA here is from genome assembly GCA_963556745.1 of Catoptria pinella. Lineage (NCBI taxonomy): Eukaryota > Metazoa > Arthropoda > Insecta > Lepidoptera > Crambidae > Catoptria > Catoptria pinella. The sequence continues at coordinate 2,539,553 of OY750762.1, forward strand.
CAAAACTGTCCTCTTTCTTCGGAATAAGGAATGAGAAACTATAGTTTGCCTCTACTAAAGTTCCAGGTGTGCGAGAAAGTTTACTTTACCCACCAGTTAGGCTTACATTTTCATTACAAGACCGACGCAGTGCGGCGAAGGGACCGATTTATTATCAAGCGAAATTTGACTTTGGTTTCTTTTTAACAGCTCGTCACGCGGTCACCTCACGTCACTGAGCGCGATTGCGCTTGGGTGCGAACGTATACTAATGTTACTAAGGTCCACTTTCAGATTGGTAAAGATTTGCTCTTTGCCGCCATCCGTCGGTCTGCGCAGACCCTAAGTTATCTAGCGCAATAAAAATATAATTATTCCCTGCATTATAAATTCTTCAAGGAACAGGTTGGAATGGTTTCCCTTTGCATGCATTAGATTAAATGAATCTAGTTATTGCGACTGTCCTAAACTTCCTCAGGAGGACTTATTATCGCTACGCAAATTACCCACCGAGGCGCAGATAGAAGAAGTCCGCCGGCAGCGATACGAGCGAGCGGAGCGGCAGATACGGTTAGAACGACAGCGGACTGAAGCTGAAGGAGTGATGAGCGTAGCGGCTGGCGCGAGCTCCGCTGCCGTGCACGAGCATGACGACGACGATCCATTGTTGGAACAAATGAACATCATACGAGGGTACATTAAGGAAGCACGGAAGGAACTGAGGTTTGAAGAGGTACGTATGTCATTTTTTAAGTGATGGGTAAAAAAGGGGGTTTGATAATAGTAATTTCTTTAAGTTTTTAATAAGAAAGACAACTCTTTTTATACGACTACAAGGAAAGGGTTATTATTGAAGTAAAGCACTTAATGTGATAATAGTACACTAATGTAACTGTTTTTTCTTGGAAATTCTTACTGTTAAAAATTTATTTAATACTAATAAATTGTACTTTACAATAAAGTTGCTCGAAAATGTGTGCTTTTGCTGTCAGTGCAGCGTGCGGAATGTTGATTTTACCGCATGCCGTGCGTTTTTGTTTACGGTTTAGTACAGCGTGCGGTAACTTAATCTTATCGCACGCCACCACCGTGCGTTATTGTGAGCAATAGTTGTTGTTGTTTGTCCTTATGTTTATATGATTGTCACTTTAATAGTTCTTAATATATTTATCTTATTGAACTGCATTATCCCTTGAGAACCATTGGTAAGATAAACATAAAAAAAACCTTCATTTGTTTATTTGTTTCGAATCAAATAAGTAATTTGTTGGATAGTCGTAATTGGCCTTTAGAATTAAGTTTAACTGTAAGTGAGCTGTGTACTGTCCCTAATAAAATGATTAAAATTAAAAAAAATTGTGCGTAGTTGTACGTTTGACATAACAAAGTGACACGCTGTCGAAACGGAAACAACCGTGTGGTGCAGCTGTTACGATTATAATGATTGTTGTTGTTGCAGGTGGCGATATTAGAGGCTAATCTGAAAGAACTGAAAAGAGAGTACCTATTTCAGAAGCTCTCTAACAAGACCTAGTCATTCACTTGTAAGATATTCACTATTTCATACACTATACATTATAGCATTTCTTTATTTATATTATACAGTTATTATAAGTGCATTAGCTAAATTTGTACCTTAGATAGGTATATAAAAAATAAAGATATTTACAAATAATTATATTTTTATTTATTGCTGATGCGCGTTTTTTAAAAGTCTATAAAAAAATAAAATAAAATATTTAGCTATCATGATTTTACGGATCTCAGGTCTCAAGAGTTTCTCTAAACTTTTCGACTATTATCGAGTTTCTCTAACTGCTTTAGCATTTGCGGCCTCGTACATAACGCCTTCTTGATGGCTTCGTCGAGCAGTTGTCGTTGGTAGAAGGGCGGGATGGGCGTGTCTTCCAAGTGGAAAGTGTGAACTCGCCCCGCAGTGTCACCGACGAACACGTTGTCGCCAGACGTCGAAAACTTTATGTACGTCAGCACCACATTATTCGGAAATGAATACTCCGCACACGGTATATGATTCTTACGACGAAGGTCCCAAATCGACAACACGTTCCCACTAATGGATATAATAACAGTGGCATTTATTGGACAGAAGGCGACTCCGTAAACAGCCGAGGGGCAATTCAAAGTCATTATGTAGTCGTCTATTCCTTCCAACCACAGCCGCACAGCGTTGTCAGCCCCGCAGGACACCAGCAAAGTCCTCATGAACGGCGAAAAATCCAAGTTGTAGACGGGTCCCGCATGCGCCCGGAACACATCCATGTGCTGATTCAAGTAGTGAGTGGAACATTTGTGGATGCACCCCTCGTCAGTACCGACTAAGTAAACGTGATCGACACTCGGGTGCCACCTCATGCACAAAGCCGCCGGATAGCGCGTTATTGGAACGTCTACCTTCAAACATGCCTTAGCCGTTTCCAACCCCTTCATCTTACCCTCTACGGTAGATAAGCGCATCATAGGAGTGCAAATAAAATCGTTAGTCTTGGTGCTCGTAAACTTATTGATCCGCCCGTCTTGGCAAGCGGTCATTACGTATTCCGAAAGCCCTTCTGTCCCGCGCCATGAAGTCACCCAGATTGGTTCAAAGCAAGGATTGGTATCTCGTTTGCTTTCAGCTATTTTCTTCACAGGATATGAAGTGATATCAAGTATGATGACATCGCCGTTAGCGAAGCCACACGCCAACCAATTGGGCTTTTTTTCAGAAAACGCTACAGCTGTCAGAGGATCCTCAAAGTGATAAACTCTTTCTGGCTTACAGGGATTCTTTGTGCACCAAACGGCGACAATGCCATCGCAATTGCCAGCGTGTGCAAACTTTCCGTGGCCCACAGCTAAAATATTTTCATTTTTTGGATTGAACGATATACTCGTAATAGGGCGATTAATGGTGTCCTCACACTCGAAGGTCCACAAGGGCTTCATTGTGTAAATGTACACCAAATCTAATGACAACGGATCCATTGGAATGAGACCTCTAAACGTTTTTTGTTGCTTCGTATACTCCAGAGTGGAAAGTACCCGTTCAGCCAAAAGCACTGCATCCATGAACTCAGAAGTGCCAGCAATTTCTTCAAAAGTTTTGCCTCTTCTAATGTTATCTTCTTTTTTAACTTTCTTTTTACGCAATAAAGTTGGCTCTGCAGACTGATACATGACCATCTCATCTGGTTCTTCTTGTGGTCTGATGGTAGCTAACCTCGCGTAGGTATCGTGCATGTCCCACATGGACGCAAATGCGATAGCATTTTTCTTCTCTGGTCTAGTTGCAAGCGTGTGTCGAGATTGCGTAACGCATTCTTTCGTTTGAGTTTCCTCAATCACCATTTTTCTGTTTCTACCCTTGCCGACAGTTATATATTGGTAGTATTCATTTTCTTCCTCTATCGCATTACCTTCAGGCGTCCCCTTTTCATAGGAGAATGATGGTAAATCAAACATAAACTCTGTTTCAGTCTCTTTGAGAACAACAAATATTTCGGGAGGGTACGACATAACGGGATAAGTTTTCGGTAAATAAAATGCTGATGGTGCTATTTCTAAATCGATGTCCTGTGGAACGAACCCCTTCTCGGTGTTGCACGTGTGATCGATATAGATGTCGTCAAGGGAGATGGTGGTTGCGTACACCTTCATGCCGGCTTCTTGTGCAGATCTCGTCTTTGACTTTGATTCTTTAAGAGCTATTTCACTTTTGGGCTTAGGTCTGGTTTCGAAGGCGGCGTGAGAGAATGTGTCCTCCATAGTAACGTATTCGCTGTCCACTATGTTTTCTGGCGTGCAGTCGACCCCGTCTACTATAACTCTATATTTTTCCCGTTTCTCCATAAAGCTGAATGCCATTTTGCTCATTCTTGACGATGATTCATCTAAACTAATTATTGATACATTGAAACTGCGTCCATGTATTGATCGAGATTCCTCTGCCATGATTGCAACTTGAATAAACTATTTATTGATAAGATAGAGATATTTTGACCTCAGCTTAATTATATATGCCTAATTAAAATAACAGAATGAATTAGGTAATTATAAAAATAAAATATCGGATGACAACGTAAACACGAAACGCAAATGATTTTATTTTCCTCTATGCGCAAATGTCATTGAAAGACAGTTTTAATCTTTTTAATCCTACAAGAAAAAAGTTCGTATACCTAATAATAATACTTTATAGTACAACATAAGTATTTTCTGCAAAACAAGTATATCACGCACTCGTCGCGCTTGGCGTGATGGTTTGCTAAGCCAAGCGCACATCCGCTGCTAAGTACGGCTTCTATCGTGATCCCAGTTCAAAGAACTATGTTTAAATACAAAACCCCATTAGGGGTCTGTAGTCTGTTTTATCTGAAAAAACCTTTGGTTTCTTTCTATTGTTTTAATGTTTTGGTTGTTGTCTATTAATTATTGATGAGTAAATATAGCTTGTGATGATGAAGACACATAGATTGGGTAAGTGAGAACTAAAAGGTCATGTCACCTTTTTATTCCAGTAGTCGGTTTCAGCCAGAGTGAATTAGTGTTCGATTCTCAAGAAGAGATATTAATTTTATGTTCGTATTGCCCTTTTTTGATTACTACCACCATAGAAAATGCACTATATACTACAACTACTACCGAGAGATTCAACAGAGGTACTCAAGATGGCAAAGATCCTGCCAATGGTTACATTATCTGTGGGGACAAGCTTTTTGCGTAGTAGGTACGCCTTAATATAAGTCCAATTTAAAGTTTTTATGCACCACTTAATAAGTAGCAGATCTCGTAATGCATTGTTCCCCGAGGTTTATCTACCCGGGACGGTACGGCGCGTGCACCGGGCCGTGACGCCTGCGCCCGCGCCGGCGGCGGCGGGACTTATCAGCCACTGCATTCGAGCCGCGCGCGTGCCACGGGACACCTGCCTAGTTACATTGGACCTGTTACATTGTCAATAGACAACATCACTAGCCGAGGAGATGAAGCGGATCTTCCGGAAATTCAAACTGAGTAAGTAATTTTGGTCATATTAATTTACTAGGCATAAGAATCGGAACAAAAGTAAAGTCAGCAGCAAGCAGTATTTCCCGTATTGACTCTGGTTTACTATCAGCCAATAAGCGGGCCGGTTCGCGTCGCACCGCAAAATTTCGCCAGCACCAACTAGAATAAGCCGACGCCCTTGCAGAGGGTGCGTGCAATTAATGAAGGACGCGAAAATTGACGTTAGTACGTCCCGCAGCCATATTTACCTATGCGGCATTGGTAAATATGGCATAGGCTATGACCCAAATGACATGTTATCTTAAATGGATCAGCTTTATTGCAATATACCTAATTAATGTTGTCAACTGCGTTTGAAACTTGAGAGTTAGTTATGTTCTTGTCTAATATCAATCTACGGAAATGGAACGCACATTAGTCGTACCCACCGTATGTTAGTTGTTTCTAGATTGACATGTGCTTGTAAATAATATCCCCTTTTTTACTTAGCATATCTAAGCGCATCTAAAAGCAACATTGTAAAAGGTAATGAGATGGCGGCGGGACCACTCGTGGCAACGGTTACATAAGTGCTGTTTATTAAATGCGCAATGTATCGCGCAAATTAATCGTCTTCATGGCTGGTTTCTGTGCGAGACAAAAAGAGGAGCAAAGCTAAAGAGCACACCGCATCAGATACGCGTAGAGCCGGGTTAATTTCTACTAACGCCGCCCACTTTTCGTCGTAGAGGCTCGGCAGGCGCAGGCGCATCTCTCAGAGTTCTCGCCGCCCGATACTAGATGTTGGTAAGGTATCAGTAATTGCATCTCTATGAACGACGTTATAATAGAATGAGCCAATCCCCAATTAACATTTTAAAATAGACGTGTTGCCAACTCTTGATTGTTATCAATTAAGGGTGGATTAGTTCAGTTCTCAAATTTTCTTTAAGTTACTTTACTTAAACAAAAAGCAATATGATGTTTTTTTCTGTTGGCCACAAAGTATTATGGATAAATTCTGACCTCAGATAAACAGGATTCAAATCCGCCTTCCTATCAAGTCCCACCTACAATAATAAAAAATGCGAAGAGCACTCGAAAGTAGGTGAGGTCGTGCCCGCGAGAGCCAAGCATTGCAATTTCGAAATTCCTCGGGCCGTCAGCGTGACAGGACGGGACGAGTGTCCACGGGCGGCGCGGGCGCAGGTCGAGAGGTCGCGCACGCAGACGGGCTCCGCCCCCCTAATTGCCGCCCCACACAAATAAATAATTTTTATTCGCCGTGAGATCACGCTCCCTCTTGACCTTAAATTGCGGATCGTAAAGTTCTTTTTTGAGAAATTTTAATCGGTTTCCCGAATGCCGACGTCGCTGGAATAACTTGGACTTCGTGGGCACCAAAATGTACCGATGATCGCGCTCTTCTGATACCATCGGCTGCGTCGAATTGTTAATGATACGTTCTCAACTTTGCACAGATGTAATAATTAACATTGTCGATAATATTTCCTTTTTATTTTAGTAGTCGCTTGTGTTTTTCAGACGCAAACTATAAATATTTGCATATACCTAGACAAGTAGCTGTTCCTGTTTTTGCTAATGACAGGATTATATAAAAACCTATGTAAAGGAAAATAGTGAGTAGTAATAGTTTCGTAGTAACTGTTTAGTAATCTGTGGTAATAGTTTTAACTTCTAATATACGATCGAATGCAGGGGTAATTTTTAGAAGTCTGCAAATGCATTATTTAATTCATATTATGCACAGCACTAACACAACACGAACAATTGCAAATGCATGTTCGCAACATTATTCTCAAATTACATTCCCTCTTAAGATAAACTATGCAAAATTTTGTAACCGGAGATTATGAGAGCGAAGTCACTGATTTAAACCTAACTAGAAGAGACAACTTCCTAGAGAACACGCTTCGTATGAAGAGAATCATGAGCAACGCAAATTATGACGAGATGCTTCATGAGGATGGGAGAGGAGAATAGATTTTGGACTTTAAACAATATTAATATTTTGGTGCAGATCACTTTTGTAGATAGCCTGCCTTCGTTCGTCGATTAGTTGGAATTGTTTTGTTCACACATGGATAAATTGGTCTGGAATTCTTATGAACCTAAATATCTGTATGTTGCATAAAAAGAGTTGGGGACACGCGCACCTTTATTAACAAATAGTTTAAATCAGTATCACTTTTTAGTTATTTGTCACACACGTCAACTTAAGGTGTCGTTCATCAAATTGGTCCATCGAGCCAGATTTGATTTTTACGATTTTGTAAATCGAATAAGTTTGTTTTAGGAAAGGACGGGAAAAACGTAGAGTACTTATTATTGATTTTTTATCGTTTCTAGTCAGTAGATAATAAATATCTTCGCCGAAATGCCATAAATTATTCACCGTCTCTGTGAGACATCCTCCGGTAGCCAGCTGCGTCGAATCTCCGCGCTGTTGTAGATTACCTATTGGTCACAGTCATAGCAGATTTTACGACGAAGACGTGAGGAAAGCGCTCCACTGACCTCTGAGACAATTTCGCTTTCTACAACCATTGATTAAGTTCGTAACAGCACCTTAAATAGCGACACGGTCATCCTTTAAACTGCTAATGACTATATTTTCAATTTAGCTTTATGGGTTTTTTCCACGGTGGTTAATTCATAAAAAGGTGTAATGTATCCTTAAACTCAGTGCCTCAACATAACTTGTTAACGTGACACACTATTTTATCACCAACCTGAGCAAAACTGTATCCATCGTACCCCCGTTATGCGCTTGATCGTGGTTGGTCATTATACTCATCTATACTGCATGTTAAGCGTAACCTTGGAAGTGGTCACCCACCATGTCGCTCGCTTTGAGTAGGAAAAAGTAAAAAAAAATGTAGATTAATTTTTAAGTACAGACAACAGGCAGTACTGGCACGCACACATGCCCGCCCACCTTTGTCCAGCGTGTAGCGTGCGGGCCGCTCAGGCGGTAATGCGTCCGCGCAGCAATTTTCTCTTTTCGCCGATTGCTGCGTGCAATGCTCGTCTGATGCATGGGGAAGTAGAGTCGGCAAGGTAATGCCTAATGACTGGCTGCATTAAAGATAGATTACGTGTCCAAGTATACACGACAGAGGTTACTTTATGGGAGTTGCCTGACCTTATTGATAACTCAGGGTATTATTGCAGCGTAGAAATAATTACGGACTTATTTATAATAAATGAGTATATGAATAACCATGAACAGTGTAGCTAAAATCAAAGTTATTGAGTTTAATTAAACTATACTGTTCAAATCAGGATATCATAAAATAAATCACTAGAGGAACAGAGCACTCCCCTTAGGCATTTTATTACAAACGTTGCAAAATTAATTACGGACATCGTGTGCCGTAACAATCTCATTAAAATCCGCAAATTATAAGTCGATTTCATAGTGAATGTTTTAAATTACTCAAACACGCAGTCCGAAAAATATTGTGATGACTATCACTAAGAAGCCGCCAGCTTTAATTCAAAATCATATCAGTGGTAATATTATGTCACCGTACAAAAACACTTTCACTGCTATCTAAGTAAAGTAGAAACAAAATCTGCAAGTTTTGTTGTGCTGTCGGCGCGAGCGCAGGCTGCGCAGGCGCAGTGGCCCATTCTCACGGTACAATTATCGGCCGCCTACACTTAGGCACCCTTAATTTTAACTCGCTTACCAGTTCCAGCACTGTTTCCAGGATCCTCAACTGTGAGTTCGAACTGAATGTTTAGCCGAATCTATATTTATCCTTTCTGTGACAGAAATTTCATTGAAACCTTCATTTGATCCTCTCTGAGTTTTCTTCCGCCAGTTCTTTCTCTCAGAGGCCTCCCAATTTGTGAACTGGTAGTAGATTCAGTAGCTAGATTGTGTTTTCTAATTAATTTTATTCAATTTAACTCAGTAATAATTATTAAAATCAGAACGCAGCTATAAAATAATTTAATAAACTTGAATACATTTTTATAAAATTTTCGAGCGGGTAATTTCATAAAAATATGAGCAGCCTTTTTGCTTTAGTCCTCCCGTGACCACGGCCCCTGGAAAGGTGTCGAAACGTCGGGAATTCTAAAAAAACAATAAATACAAACTAAATAATTCTAAAACAACACCTGAATTAATAATATACGCGCTGTAATCCGTAAAAAGTGTTTTATTTCTAATTTCATTGAAATTTCAATTAATAGGATAGTTTTTTTTTCAACTTTGTACCTACCCTGCTCTAAGTGGAAATCTATCTGTCTCCATTTGGCATCAGCAGAGTGGAGCTGATTGCAAGTTCTGTTTCTACAAAACATTTACATAGGTATTTTCTGCTCAGTACCTACCGTAGTATGTAAAATCTTGAGTAAAGCAGGCATATTCCAGTCCGTAGACGAGATATTTAAAAAAAATGTGGTTTTATTTTATTACTCTTCAGAAGGTGATAATAGTTGGTTACGGCCACAATACAAGCGTTATGGGCGTTACAAAACCATATATTTTAGTTCGTGGGCTTATTAAAATGGATAGGTAACTGATAAAGATCGTAATAATAATGTTCATAGTTGATCGCTGTTCAAAGTTTAGGTCTTTGTTACTTAAAAAATTAAATTAATTGTTTTCAAAAGTATCAAATAAATTACATTATTAGTGTTAGTAATAATTTACCATAAGGTACCTTACTGATGAAATACGTAGAGAAATAAACTTCTTGACTAGTAAAATTTCGCTGAAATGATTAATTTACTTGTTTCTTGAACAAATTACTACCTCAGTCAAAATCGAATCTGTGCCCCAGTCATACATGGTTAACGTTCATATTATTTTTTCCCAAGAACTTTAAATTAATAAATAATAAATAAATAAATAAATGCTTGGATAATTTCACACAGCGCCATCTAGCCCCAAACTAAGCAAAGCTTGTAATATGGGTGCTAGACAACTGATATACTGATTATTATAAATAGTAACACCCAGACCCGTCACAGAAATTACAATTCATCATTTCAATTTCTGCCCGGCCGGGAATCGAACCTGGGACCTCTAGCGTGGTAGACATGTTGACCACTACACCACTCAGGTCGTCAATTCAATTTTAAGTTCTTGTTTTTTCCTCACGGGATTCGTTTTCCAAATCCGCGACAATCCAATCAATCATTATAGGCATATCATATTATAATATACCATTGCTCTAAAACCAAGTAGGATCACTCACAGAATTTTGGCTGATCATCATCAGAATCAGAATCCTTTTCAGGTCCAGCTGCTTCTAGATTCTGTAGTTTCAGAAGATATCGGAGAGCAACATTTAAAATTTTCTTTCTCTTCCCCAATAATCTTTTAATATCTGAGCAATCTAATTTCTATGTTGCTCAACATATTACTTTTCGTAGATTCTGTAGATTACTTGCGTTTTGTCTTGATGTCTTCGATTTTGTCTGAAGATTCTTAGCCTTTATGTAAACCTCTTCAGGTTGCATAAAAGCATTTCAAAGGAATGTCGAAAGGAATTCCAAAAACACACTCATTCCTTTGGGCAACAAAAGGCGCGCACGTCACGCGTGCACCCCTGTCGCGTCACGGCGTTACGCAGTGTTACGCGCGTTTTCGGCACTTCGTGAGCCGCCTGCGCATTCCGGGTATTGTGCGAGGCATTCCCTTCATAGCGATACGCTCGTGCGTGCAATCGGTTTAAAGCTTTGTCTTTTAGTTTCACGCCTCTAATATGTGACAGGGACGAATTTTTAAAATATGCTGTTGAGCTTGTTTGAATTTTGCGTCTTCACCAACTTTGCGAAAATTATTCTGCAGTGAGTTTAGTGCAGTGCAGACCGAACTCGAGGCGCGTAGGTATGGCTCGCTTTTCGACTGTTTGTATGAAGATGGAATACTGTATAGATACCATTACCGTGCTACACCGCACTACCGCGCACCGGTAACGTCTCGGGCGAGACGTTACCGGTGCGCACAACCATTGGTTATTGTCTTGTTATTGCTCAAAAACTAAATAGGATTTGAGTATTAAAAAACAACACCACAGACTTAAAGTGAGGATGTTAGGAGTTTGAATCACTTTGAAACAAAAATCTTTCAAACTTTTCAGTCACGAACAACAGTCAGTCGAAACAGTTGACTGCTAGAAGTTAATTAATGTATTTTTTACGAAATACGGATGATCAGCGATAAGTCATACCTACATTACTTATCCAATAGTAAAGTGATTTTTCTTACACAATTAAGTCTTAATTATTTTACTGTAGGGAATGAAATAACGAAATGCAAACACAGGTGTCGAAATTTCACAACCTACAGTTTAAGCGTGAGAAACTGAACAGTTAAAGAGCTGTGAAGCTCGAAGAGTGTTAACATCCTCCGACGTTTGGAACGTATTGTCTTAACTGTTTGCACTTAATTAGTGCGTCGTGACGGTTTAATTTTCAAACAATCTAACTGCACAGATTGGAACCCCATGTAGTAGGTACCTACACCTACTCATTACGTCACTTCGTGCAACGATATTCCTTTCTCTACATGCTTTTTAGGTATTTTAAAATTAAATATCTGCAAAGACTTTGCAACTCCTAATTGATGCCTGCAGAATCTAGTAGTTATTACATAATTATATGACTACATACATACCTACTATATTATACGTCGTTGTCGTTATGCCCTTTATGCATTGTAGCATACCTACCTATCTCTTCAGTTAAAAAACAAAGGCCGTACAATAAGGATCAAAATTTATTGATTTGACAAATAGGTACCTATTTGACCTGTCCAATTTAAATTTGACAGTCTTAAGAATTTAATGAGCCACAATTCAAATTACATTGTTCCACTTTAAACTGATTCATCCACCAAAACCTACACCCACACATAATGAGGCACATCGTGACCCGAAGGTTTGCGTCTGCTGTGAATCGTGTCCCGAGGCGTATTCGCCGTTCGCATGAGTAGGCACGCTCGCCGTGAGAATGTTCTGAGATTTTTTTAGTGGTGGGCAATGGCGATAGCGTATCAGCAGGGCCGCAGTGCTGGGCGCGAGGCCGCGAACGGTGGGCGGCCGCGGGAGCTGCACCCGAGCGCCGACGCACGCGCATCCCCCGGCATACACGGCCCATTGTTTCACTCGCCCATTCATTGTTTTGACTGCGCCTTTATTATTTATGCCCAATAATCCGCTCAGCTGACTGTAGTAATAACACCCATATTAATCGCGTCCGCCGGGAGTTACGAGCGATTGTAATTCAATTTATGATTAATCGAACGCATTTTGCTACAGAGATCTGGTTTAAAGAATTACCGCCGCCGTACCGGGAGGCCGAAGACAGCGGAGTACGCCTTCAGGAATATAATGAGCCGGTATGATTAATTAATAACAAAAGTTAGAGAACATGTGATTTACATTTTTAAATTTATTTTTTATTTTTTGCATATTTTTGAAGGTTACTGCACCTGCTTATGAAGTAATAGATTTGCTCGAAAATTGTAAACTAACAGCCCCAGCTGATGATAATCAAAAATCTGACGACGAATACGCTGAAATTAGACAAATGGGACTTTGGCATTCTACGCCCTTGGCTCATCGCCACAAATCAAAGATATCACTGACTTGGGTGTTGAAAGAGAACTTGGAAAACTCAAAACTTCCGCCGGTAGAAAAACTACAGAATGAAGAAAAGACAAGGAAATCATCGGGAAGCAACGTCGACCGACATCAGCGTCATAATCAGAGGTTCAATGAAAACGAACGTTATAGAAAGTGCAAGTATAGAGCCGCGCAGGACAGGGTTATGGGACGCAGTGAACATTGTCACAATTTTAAGTTCCAAAATTCGTGTGACGGTTTTGTGAAAGGGCAGGACGCTTACTCGGATGATACAAGTGTGTGTACTGAGGAGCATACAAGAAAAAAACACAGGCATCGACACAGAAGAAAGAAAAAAGGCCGCAATGGCAAGTTTGGATATGACATTACAGACGTGGACAGCTTCTTGACCGAGGTAAGGGTAAGCAAATGTGAACCATTTAAAATAATCAAACATTTTATAAATGAGCTTATGTTTACAACAAACTGCAAGTCAAAACACTCAACTCAGTTTAAAAAAATACCCAATAGCCAATTTGAAGTTCGAAAAAAGTCATTCATCATGTTTCGGCATTCTACATGGCCGCTTCATACAAAAGAATTTAAATGCACTGGTAAATCTCGACCATTATTCATTTTCTGCAATGTTATTATGACATTATGGCATACATTCCGCTTTTTGTGCACTATCTTAGCGCGAGCTATATCGAACAGAACAATGTAGCCGCGAAATTGGTGCAAAATTGCACAACACAAATTGCTCATCATTTCAAAATTCTTTTGGAACGTTTAATGAACAGTTTTGAGAGTCCGAACCGAACGATTATAGTGCGGTGTATTTTGTATAATAATCCGTATTGTTGAGTGCTTTTGGATTATTTTTGTGTTGCCCAAAGCCGACGTTAATCTTGGAGTGGACAGGGCCAATTATCGATGCGGTTCATCCAGACAACAATATATTTTGTTGAGGTTACACGATGCGGGATTCGGTGCTTAATTGCAATATTGCTGTACGACGACCTTATGATACTTAAGAAACAGTGTACAAGTAAATAATAATAATAATAAATAAATTTGACAACATCACATACATTGCTCCGATTCCAAAGTAGCTAAAGCACTTGTGTTATGGATATCAGAGACAACGGTGGTATCACAAACACCCAGACCTGAGCCAATATAGAAAAGTTCGTTTTTCTAAATTGACCCAACCGGGGATCGAACCCGGGACCTCAGAGATGGCGACACCTTGAAAACCGGTGTACAAAGCCACTCGACCACGGAGGTCGTCAAAACACAAGTTGACCTAAATTATAATTATGTAGGCAGGTATTGTAGGGTACATATAATTTAAGTACAATACACTGTATATGTTTCTTCTCTACTTTGCTTATTAATTTATCCGGATGTTTCATTTAGGTGTTAAACAATTAAAGAATAGTCACATTCATACTGAATTACTAAGGAACTACATATTTTGTAACCAAAAGTGTGGATTTTTTTTGATATAGTATTGTGTGACCAGCGTTGCCAGATATTTTGTTGGCATAGCAGGACTTTGATGCATTATGAGTAAAAAAAGCGGGATTCTTTCGTCAAAAGCGAGACAAAAAAAAACGTAAATTTAATTAGTAGATTTTTATTACTTAGGGATTGATTAATAATACTCGTCGCTCGCGCGGTTTTTTAAAGCGCGCTTCTCAAAAGTTAGTGATGCGCAACTTCGAATAATACGAATACTAATCAGAATCAGAATACAGAATCATCCGAAAAGCCGTCTGTGCGTAGATTATTCGACTGGAGTCAACAAACACACGAACAGTCAGTCGATACGTTCGGTTCGACTTGGGCTTGGTTGACATTAGTAGTTACTAATTAGTAGTCATTATTCGAACATAGACATTAGTATACTCCTAATTTGCCGATCAAATATCCAAATTAGTAATGACGAATTAGTCGAAATGTAGAATCATTAGGAATCGCGCATCGCTACTTAAAGCTCGATGTTGGGGCAGGGCCGAGATTGGGGCCTGCTTGCAGTGCTACTGCAGCAGGGTATAATATCGGCCCAGCATGCCTACACAAAGCCCTGCATGCAGCGACTGTGCCGCCCACGCAGTGATGCCAGATGGGGGGAAATTCCTTCTGAGTTTTTGTCTTTCGGAGGGAATTATACATCTTCGTTTCATACAAATAGCATCATTTTTGGGGGGATTCTGAGTAAGGTCTGGCGCCCCGCTCCGCACCCTATCGAGCGAGAGTAATCCCCGAAAAGCGGGACTGAGCCTGTCCTGCGTGATGTGATATATTTTTGGAACCAGCTCAGAAAGCCCTTCCAAACGAACAGCTGATTGAGTTTTGCATGATAACTCGATTTTTTTGTCTGTTTTCGGAAAAGCCGTATTAACAAACGTTGTTTTTTAAGATGTTAGTACTCCTGCGAGGTTGTTGGTGTTTTACAAATAACCATTTAATAACTTTTAAATCTGTAGTTACGCATGGCGAAGAGGACTAAAACCATCTCACAGTACTAGTCGGGGACGAACTCTTGACGGAACAGAATCTCTGTCAAGGGAACTTGTTAAGCAGACCCATTAACCCTTTTTCGTTGCAGGCATCCCTCGACCGGCCAGGCAACATCCCCGTGGTGGTAGCGTATCCCACCACGCTATACCAGACACATAAGGAAGATCAACGCGAGCTGACGCTGCCGCTAGGCACCGTCGTCAATGCGGTATTCAAGAACCAGCAGTGGCTGTTCGTGCAGACGCCGCACGCGCAGGAGGGCTACGTCATGTACAACGCGTGTCTGCCGCTGGGAATACTGCCTAGCAAGTAAGGATTTATCATCAGCATACTATCTCTACAGGGAATAAGTCGTACTCATGGAATAAAACGCAACAGAAGCCTAATGGTGGGTGCTAAAGACTGCTAATGAAAGTAGCTGATGACATTCCAAATCGTACTTTGTCACACCAACCTTATGCAGTAAATTGCAACTCTACTTTATGACCTACACGACATTTACTACAGTACATTAGCTACTTACTGCTAAGGCCGACTTATAGCTTACTAGACTAAACTAAATAGGCAATTACAAGTATTTTGACTCTTAGAAAGAGATGAGTGGTAGTGAATATAGCGAACTGAACATGAGCAGAATTGGTGTAAAGACGAAGTTCTTAAGTATCAGTTCTTTATTATAAAATTATTTTTCCGACATTAGTCTTACAACCGCATTACTCGAGTATCGGTTCCATGAGCAGCCATTCGACCGCGTTACGGAACTCTAAGGCTAAGAACTCACTTGGTTGTCGCCCGCGCCCGCCGCGGTTGCGGGACCGCAGTTTTATTTCCAAACTCAAGAGACCGCAGCTGTGCGGTAACGCAGCTGCCGCGGTTGCGATTATCGCCCGCAAACTTGATTCCGCGGGCGTGACCCGCGCGATTCTACAAGTTAGCCCGCCGATACAACGAGAACCGCAAAAAATCGCACACGCCGCGGGCGTAAAAAGCGCCCTAGAATGTGCTTTAATTTTTAGATATATATCTGAATATATACAGAAGCCGCGGGCCCGCAACCGCGGCGGGTAACTTAGCCTAACCGATCGCAGCGTAATCAATATCCATTGACTAACCATGTAAATTGTATAACCATACCTTGCAATAAAAACATTAATGAAGTGATCAATGTTAAGATTGTGGAGCATCGTATTACCACTGTTCTGACTAAACGTCGTAAACAACTATACAATACTTTTATTAAACATTAAAATATACGTAATAGTGGTTTAGCTAAAATACCAACTAGCCCCGGTAATAAAATTGCGTCTAAAATGTGTACGAAAATTACTACCATCTCAATGTCAATGTTAGGTCCTCCCGTTTTCACCTCTTTTCTTCCTTCTTTTGCGTAGTATACAGCGTGTTACAAAAATACCCTAGGGATAATAAATACCTTGCATACAACCCCGGAAAAGAATTATTATAAATCCTGAAACCGCCACTTTTTCGAAAAAACATTTTTTTACTTTTCATGATAAATTGCATAGTGGCAACCTTACACCTAAGTTTTGAGTTTGGCCATTAATGGGATTGATTATCCAAAACAGTAGTATATTTGCGTCTAGGGTTGTCACTTTGCAGTTTTCGGAATAAATCAGTTTTACAAATAAAAAACAAAATTTTGAAACACCTGTAAACGGCATATAAGCGCGGCAATTTCTGATGTTCTCAATGAGATCAGTGTCATCATAGTCATTCTTTTCAGTTCCTATAGAGAACTTGTGTATGTACAATCCTATTCCTATTTGCACAGGTTTGCTGTTCAATAAATATTTTTTTATTTTTAGAACATCATTCCAAAAGAAAACACCGTGTTGGGAGAGCAGTACCGACATCTATCCTCAGCCCTGCGGCAACCTCACTGACACCGAGAAGGAGCACCTCCGCGGCAGAACCCGCTCCGAGTGCCACTACCGGCCCCGCAACGATAAGCGAAGGCCTAAAAACTCGTGCGCAGAAAAGGACTTTGACTCATTGTACTTAAAAACCAAATCCGTCTGCTCCAACGTAGATAGACTTCACGAGGATTTGCCAGTGAAAAGACAAACTTTGATGGTTGTGAATAGTGACTACAAAGGAAGTGTTATGAACAAAACTTTGACAGTACAGAAAGATGACGTTGTTGTTCTGTTGCAAGGGAACGATGTGGAGACGGATGTTGATACAGATTGGTTTTATGTGAGGAAGAAGAATGGAAGTCAAGGTTTTATACCAGCTGTGATTGCAGGCCATGGCTACATATGATATCCTGTCTACAAGACTGAAGTTTTTGATGAACACTAACTTATTGAAACTATGTGTCAAGTCTGTTAAGATTTCTGTTATTAAAACAATTTATGAAGATTATGTAAAAAAAGAGTTTTTTGTAATGAACGCATAATGATTATAACTTTAAATTTTTGAAGAGATGAGTAATGTTATTGTTGTGAGTAGGTACAAAAATGTGTACAATATCGGATATCACAAAATTATGGTTTAATTTATTTGTGTAATTTATTAATGATTATCAATACTGATCTAGTGAAAGGTTAAAAAACTATGCTGTAAATAACAGATGGCATTAAACTTAAATTTATTTTTATTTCAATTCCCAAAATCTTCTAATAAATATTAAACATTACAACTTACCTTATCGAAAATGCAAAATTTGGTCTCTATAGTTAAATGAGGTACATAAATCAATTTCTGGGCTGGATCCTGCTATGGCTAATACATTAGGATTGGTCTTCAAAACGGCTGAGTATACTGTACTAGCAGATACAGGTAATTCAACTCTGATCTCTCCTGAATAACTTAGCTGATATAAATGCTTTGCTGCGCCGCCAGCGAATACACAGTCATCATGAAAGTAGGAGACATGTATTCCGTGATCTGGCAAGTCGAATACTGTTGCAACATCAAGTGAGCGGATATGCCAGAGGGCTAGCCGAGGACCACCACCACAAACCTAAAATAAAAAAGAGAAATTTTAACCAAACATTCAATTTAAAACTCTATTTAATGATTTGTTCTTAATTTACTTAGAACTGTTAAATATATAAAGCAAAACTCTTTCTCATAAACAGTATTGGTCAGAGAAAGCATAGGAAATACAGAATTGAACATCATCATCAATATAATTGACCATGATTCCACTTACAATCCAGTCTTCACTCAAAGCTGCAGAGCCCACCCACTTGCCAATGTCAGGCCGGCTAACTTTAGTGTTCTTATGAGGTTCTATCTTGTTTTGAAATTTTCCTGTCCTGAGATCCCACAGCAGCACAACACCATCTTCCCCAGCAGATAATATTTGTTCGTTTCTAAATAGACATTTTATTATGATTAAGATGGTTTTAAGGGATTTTATGCAAAAAATAAACAAACGCTTTATTCAGTGCTGGAAAATTTTATAGTCAGTTCTCAAGTATTTTCAGAGCACGGAAAGGTTCTCTACAACTTTACAATAGCATATAGGTGCCAGCACGAATCGTGAGCAGTGACAGAAATTGGAGGGGATTACTGCACATGTTTGCAGCTGCCCTGCACCACGTGCCCCGACAATAATTCTTAAAAATGACTTCTGAGCATTAACTGTCACTGCTCAAGATCCGAACCGACGCCTGGTACCTATTTTGAAATGTTCAATAATAATTACTATTACCTACTCCTGCTTCACTGTCATGAACATTTGTATTGTCTCAGAAAAATAAGAAATATAATGCTCCAGAAATTGATACAGTTATAGTTTATCAAAAACTTATAAAAACGTGAAAAGTAAACAAACAACACTTACTTCCCATGCACTGAGTGCACATAATCTTCATGACCTGTTAATGACGACAGTTGACGCCTATCCTCCAAATTGAAAATATACACCTTATTGTCACCACAGCCTGCGTACAACTTCTCTCGGTCGTCCGACAGCCACAAGCTGTTTACATCAATTTGTTCTATAGATGACTTGGATGATATCTTGATAATCCAAGACGGTTTACTTAACTTTACACTCAATATGGCTTTCCAATCCCAACCATATACTTCGTTTACAGTCCCGATAATAATGAATTTGTCTGTACTTGCCAAACTGCAAATCTGATGACCAGATTCGAGGTTATGAATGTGTTTGGGTTTGTTAAAATCGGGTGTAAGTAGTTCCACCACAGGATTTAAGATGCGGTCAAGACTGAAAATAAATTTACGTAAATATCGAAGATAATATCTCATACAATTAAATTGACTGAGTTAACATAGGTACAACATAATAATATAAACTTACTCAAACACCGCTAATTGACCATAAATATTTCCAGCTACTAAGTACTTCCCGCATGGTGAATACGTCTGACACAAAATTGTGTTATACAAAATTTTATCTAACATTATGAAAGGAAGAAATGAATTAACTTCGATCAGTAATCTTACGCAAACAATAATGTGTATGTAAACAAAACAAAATAAAGTTAACCTCAATCAAATAATCAAATTGCATCAGGCACAGATTAATAATATACGCAACACTGAGTAAGTAATCTCTTAATGCTCTAAGAAGTAACCAGTACGTTTTAATACTCAAAGAAATTCATCTGTGTACGCAAGCAACACTCTCTTAATCTCTAAATGATTTATTAATATTTAAAATGTATCGTATCTTTTCTTATTTCCAATGATATCACGATATATCATACGTAAGTAATTTAATATATTATGCACAGTATGTGTAATAACATTATTTATGATTATATAAACCTTAAACCAATCAATACCTACCCTACCTATAATCTCTTAATGTCATTAACTGTGTTTTGACAGATATATGTTATACATTGCTACTTTTCTTTGGTAAGTTTTTATTTCTGCCAAAACGAAGTAGCAATGTTTCATACACATCTGTCAAAACACAGTTAACATTAACTTCAATGTTTTTAACCGATAGAGCAACTGAAAAAAAATTATGTAATTGTACTTTAGAGCATTAAGAACGGGAGATGCCAACAGCACTCTTCTACACTAGATTTTGTTCACCGATTTTGGAGGGGGACGAGGTACACACGCACAGCACACAACTTCATATTCACGCACACTCTTGTACAAAAAAGTCTTGTTGTTACACACGCACACAAAAACAAAATCCCACACAGTTATAATTGTGGGTGGTCAAATTTGGAACTAACAATCTCAGTACAAATTCTGACAGATCACGCTACGGCAGCGCCAAACTTAACAACAAAAAGCTAGTGATGTGCCGTCAAGAGACCGATGAAATTGAATGATTGGAAGATGAGTGATTGATTACGAACAAGATTAGGTTAATATGGTTTTCATTTGATTTTGTGATATACACCAACAATCACAAAAATGCGCTTATAATTAAATGTTCAACATAATTTTTTTAATTTATTTATAAAACAAAGTAAAACATACAATTTATAGAAAAACCCAGCGACTAAAACGTAAAACACGATTAGGTTTGTCCAGTCACTACGTATTCGTCAAAATAGATAGCCGGTATACATATAAGCAGTATTGAGAAGAAAAAACAAATTGCTTCATTCTTATGAATTAAAATAAATAAATAAAATAAAAAAATATGTATACAACATGTTACAAAAATACCACTAATGCCGAATATGGTATATAGGGACCATCAAACTGAACAACTGTTACTATGGGACCAACTCTCAAATCGCAAATAAAAACAGCTGTTTCATACATTTTAATCTGATTTTTTTTTCGCGATTTCAAAGTTCGCCCCATAGTAGTTCAGTTTGATAGTCCCTATCTACTATATTATATTAAGGTCTTAAAAATACTTAATAAACATAATATGCGTGTGCACAGGATGATGTTAAGAAAAAGCTGACTATTGTTCAAATACGAGAACTTATCTTTATAGATATGATTTACTTTCTTACTAACTGTAAGCTTTAATATTCGTAATTGTAGATTATAAATTTTCTTTAAGTAGGTTGAAATGTGCGTCCATAGCTTGAAATTCCATATGAAATTATAGGATCTACCAAGGATTTGTACAGGATTAACAGAACTTGGAACGGTATTTTATTTTTGATTATGACAAATTTAGCTAATAGAGCACGAAGTTTTTGGCACACAGTTTCGATATGAGGACCCCAGTTGTGGCGGTTGTCAATTGATAGGCCTAAATATTTTTGCTGTTGCACCGTTTCTATTGGTTTGCATTGGCAAGATAATACTTTATTGTGCATACAATCGTGATTGTGTATTACTATTAAAACGTCGTGGTCTCTACAATATAAGTTGTCAATAAAACATAATAGTACAAAAAAGTGAAATAAAATAATAAATGATTGGAAAACAAGTGATTTGTGTTTCATTTTTATTATTATTAAATTTTTGTATACATGTTCTGCCAAAACATAATTAGTTCGTTCCGATGCCAAGGTAAGCTTTATCCAGAAGCCTTGTGTAGATGTGCTGAAAGGCTCACAGCTCCGCTTTTCAAGCCAAAATATACTCAGTAGTGAATGCTTGCAGCCACCTTAAAATGAAAAAGTTGGTATGATAATATGTTAATACCTATCTACAAATAAAAATGTATTGGTTGAATTGAAAACTTCCTTTTTGGTAGTTAGTAATTTTTTTGCCAGGAATGTTTAAGTAAACAAAAGTTTTGAAATTTTTTACCTGCAGAAGCTGCACAATCGGAACAATTTGACTGGAGGATCTCGGCATCAGTTTCCTTTATTTTGGTCAATGATTTTTGTGTCCTATGCTCGGGCTTTGACAGGACTGATTCATAAGATTCTCTTTACTTCTACATAACCGACAGACAGCCGAGGACTAGTAACTATCCCGGAATGACCTAAAAGAAAGAGAAGATTAAAAAAGGAGAACATACACCCGTAAAACAGTGTTATACTACGTAATACTATGTATAGATTTTGCAAAAAAAGTCAATACCTACCTATTACATATTAATTATAAAAAATAATCTTTTAGAATTTATGTGCTGGTCTGATCAAATCAAAATAATAGTTAAAACTCATTCACTTGATCATTCATTCGTTCTTAGAGCATAAGCATTCGTTCTCTTTGTAGCAGCACTAAGACTTTTACTATGGTATTTGGCATGTGTTTGGTATCGTTTTGCTATCGCAAAGTCGTCATTACCTTACACAAACAAAGTGCGTTTTCTTCGTAATTATATTATAGTTTGGTAATAAAATGATACTTACGTGTGATAGAAAATCCCATTCTTAGTAGAATTTGAATTTTCAGATCGTCTTTTGCACGAAAACACTGCACAAACAATGCACTGCACTGCACTGCACTGCATGTGTTCTTACAAAATGACGGGTGTTCGAGACCAACTAGTTTTTATAAACTGACACGATCAAATTGGTCATGTACTTTGGTGAAAGGGGAGCGTGTATTTGCCATCTCCCGTTCTTTATGCTCTAAGAAATGTACCAATCTCTGTGATGATCTTGCTCATCAGTGCCACTCTCTTCTCTGAGTACTGGACCTCTGTGGCTCTTCGGCTAACTTACATTGCCATTGTAATCGCTCTGATTTAACTGATGAATGTGATACATTGCTACTTTTCTTTGGTAAGTTTTTATTTGTGCCAAAACCAAGTAGCAATGTATGACATACATCTGTCAAAACACAATTTACGTTAACTTCATTGTTTTAGTTAGCCGATAGGTAGACTCACTAGTGCCACACTGCTACTACTGATTCAGTGTGTGAAAAATCGATCTTATTACATGTGTGAACTGTGTTGTGTTCTGTGGCAGTCCACACAGACTCACCCACAGAACACAAATAGGATAAATCAACATATATACCAATTTCCCATTCCCAATCCCATCACTACATTAATAAAAAAAAGTTCGCCAACCAAAATGGACGTGTAGTGTGTTTTATTTTTCGTGCGAAATCTAATTATAAAAGTGAGGTGCTTGTAAATGGTATGAGCCTTTCAGAAATAATATTAGATACCTAAATTCAATATACTTAATTTTATTATGAACAATCACTGCAATAAATCACATGAAATGTTATTACGTCTCGCGCTCGCGCCACGGCTGTTTGTTGGAGAGTACTTATATTCATTTTAATTTTAGGTTGATAATTCTACAAAATGTATAATGGTATTGGTCTAACCACACCACGAGGGTCGGGAACTAATGGCTATGTACAAAGAAACTGGGCTTCGGTAAGAAAAACCAAAGATACGGTGAACTATCGTACTGAAGAAGAGATAGCAAAATTGGATTCGGCTTCTAATAAACAGCCAAATCGTGAAATCCTAGACCATGAGAGGAAGAGGAAGATTGAAGTCAAATGTGCAGAGCTGGAAGACAGCCTCGAGGGGATTGGGTGAGTACTTAACAAGATTGTAGAACATTAATTGTCGATTGTTTTTACAAATAGTAGTAACTTAGAACCAATGCCACATAATACATAATGGTACAGGCATTGGCACGGATCTTGAGCGGTGACAGTTTATGTGCAGAAGTAACCACCACTCACCACTCACAGCTCATGCCAGCACCTCTACTAATGCTAAAGAGCTGATGGCTGACTTCCATGCTGACAAGGTTAATGATATCTTTTAATTATTCTGACAAGTTATTTTACTGATAATTTGTGTTCATCAGAATCACAAGTGTGCTGTGAAGAATTTGTGATGAGTTTTTATAATTAAACCTAATGAAAACCTTAATGAAAATATAATTTTCTAAAATTATTTTAATCTATATTATATACCTACTTATTATAATTCTGGATAAATATTTTGTCTTATTCTTAAAACATATCAGATTTGTTATTGTCATACATAATAAGTCATTTCATAGTGTAATCAATTATGATTCAATTAAGTTTGCAACATGTTTCTGTTTCTTATCAGGTTTGTTTTTAGATGGACTTGAAATACAAAGAATGAAACGGCATTTTGATTTAAAAGATTCAGAGGTGAATTA
The DNA here is from genome assembly GCA_963556745.1 of Catoptria pinella. NCBI lineage: Eukaryota > Metazoa > Arthropoda > Insecta > Lepidoptera > Crambidae > Catoptria > Catoptria pinella. Next base: position 2,563,644 of record OY750762.1, read on the forward strand.
GGATGGATGCAGATTTTTTACTTTTGAGAATAATAATAATTGGCTCATAGGTTGTCAGTCAGCAAATATTTCCTTGATCAGCCTAATCAATTAATTATTGATCTTATTTATCTTATTGCCGAACGTCAGAGATATTTTTATGATACACGACAATGATACTAATATCACACTGACAGAAATTTATGTGACATGCATGGTTCAATATTGTACTTGCATACTACTTGGCAAAATAAAACACTTTAGAAATAAAACTTAACATTTTTGCATACAAAAGTAGATTGAGTGTTGCCATACATCACTACCTATAATAAAACAAAGTTATCTGTCTGTGAGTGATAAATCCAAAAACTACTGAATGGATTTTCATGGGGTTTTCACCAATTGATAGAGTTATTCCTAAAGAGGTTTAGGTGTATAATAAGTAGAGGTTTTATTTAAATTGGTAGAAATACACTAGACCTGTCATTTTGTTGTTTGCTATCAATTTTTGGATGTGTTTGAAGCGAATTTTCGTAAATATTTATTTTTTCTTCCAACACATTTTGGTTTCCTTATTCAATGCAATCTTTAATTTGTTTGCTGTCCAACTTCCATAATCATAATTAACCATTTTTAGACATAATATTCTGCCACATAATTGAAAAATAATAATTGAACACTCAAAAGGTCTCCATCTACAGCAGCACCACCAAACGGGATTTCTGTCATCCTGCGCCATCTCTATGTTGGCTTGTCAGCTCGTCTCGTTGTCACGACCGCGCAGTGATTATGGTAGCCTGTGTAATGGCTAGCATTATATCAATCTGATAAAGACCGCTGATCATAGCAGATTGATGGAATTTAATGCGGTTGGTTTGCGACGTTAGACGGTCAATCCAGCAAGATCTGGATCGCAGTAGATCGTAGTAGATTGTCAATCTACCACGATGTACTGTGGGCTTGATAGGGTTGCCAACTTTTTTTGCATCAAATTTCAGTAGTGGTTAAATAGATATGAATCAATCTGAAATAATAGTAAATGGTAAAATTGAGGACCCAGATTGATTCGGAGATGTCAGAACTGCGACCAAAAACACACGAGCCGAGCGAGTGGAGCGAGCGTGCCACGGCAGCGGCCGAAGCGCCAGAAACGACGTTTTTGTAAAATTTCCTATCAATAGAAGTCTTAAAATAGGTATTTCACTAGATTAGTCTAGTAAGATTACTATATTACGGTTCATAGCTATATCCCTAGGGGTATAATTGTAACTAAATACAGCCTTAATAAATATCCTTCCATAACCAATTTTAGCTCACCTTTATTGCTTTTAAAGTTTTACCTTGTTACGTAATATACAGCGATTATGCCATTTTGATTAACAGTTATGAGTACCTATTCACATTATATAGAAAACCTATAGTTTTAACTTATATGAGTCTTTTTTAAAATATATATTTTAAAATTATGGATTTTAATGATTATGTGATTTAATGATTAGGCGTTATCATTATAGGCATTTTCAAATGGATTCTAATATAGACCTGTATATTTCGAAACTATGAACCCAAAAAGATGCGGGTCGGTGCTACATGATACAACCACGTCGGTTATCGCAAAGGTGATATGATATGTAATGATCAGATGTGGATGTCCATACTTCAGATCTTTTAAATTTTAAAAGGTAAAAAGTCTTTTGCCTCTCAGGCTGCGTCGAACTTGCCACGCGAATAAAAATACTTCATAATATTATGTTCCCTTCGTAAACATTCGCGACTCAAATATTATTTCACATCGCAGCATACTATACACTCTTGAAGTCCTCTCGATTACTAATTGAAACATACAATATTGATTAAATATATTTTTATAACTGGCGTATGGCCAACGGATAATTTGTGTTGGCGTTAATCCATGGCATTTAGATCCATTTGTTATGGTGTTTAGAACCTTTGATCTGATAGATCGTTCCATTAACGTCAGTAGATTTAGTTAGACGAGTTACTCTATCGAGAAGACATGATTATCTTAAACTCACTTCCTAGTGTTTTAGAAGTTTTGAAATAATAAACGCGTCAATTTTATGAACCTGGGGCCCTACCGGCTAACTTTTCGAACTTCGGCGGGTCTGCCGAGCTTCTGCCGAGTAAGGAGTTTCGTATTGTACTATTTGCCGAAGTTATTTAGAAGATATCGATGTTCGTGTGACATAATGAATTGGAGTTCGCCATTTTGGCCCGATTGGAGCCCGATTTGTCTGTTTTAATTTAATGCCCGGCAGACTTTCCGAAGTTCAATGCGTTAGCCGGTACGGCCCCTGCTTATTGAAAGGGTAGAATTAGGGTTGTCAACTTTTTTGCATCAAATATAGTTCACATAAATATGTATTGTAGGCTTAAAATATTATTATATTATTTGTAAAAAATATTTATAAATATTATTTGTATTAAGGATTTAAGTATGAAATTGCCGTTTGTACAGAGAATTTTAAAGAGATTTTCTTTATTTATTTATTTATTTAACAACTATGAACGCTAGATGTTCTAGAATTTTTATGTACAAATTTTCAATCACTTAGTTAATTAATGACACATGTGTTTAGTGAAAAAAATAAGTATCGGCTAAATTACAACGGATTAAGCGGTTATTTCTGCTAACATAAATAGTATCTTAAAGAGGGTGCTGTGTTGGTAAATTTTTTCACCTGAAAAATATAGTAGTATTGCCTTCTATATATTTAAAAAAAATATAGTAGTGGAACCCTCGATATAGTAGGATACTATATTATATAGTGGGGTTGGCAACCCTAGGTAGAATAGAAGGCCGACAGGGGCCCTACCGGCTAACTTTTTGAACTTCGGCGGGTCTGCCGAGCTTCAACTTAAAACAGATAAATCCAACTAAGGAGTTTCGTATTGTACTATTCGCCGAAGTTATTTAGAAGATAACGTTGTTCATGTGACATCATGAATTGGGGTTCGCCATTTTGGTCCGATTGGGGCTCGATTTATCTGTTTTAATTTGAAGCTCGGCAGACTTTCCGAAGTTCGATGCACTAGCCGGTACGGCCCCAGGTCATAAGTTGGTTGCTACTCTGGCGAGGTCCAAAATATTTTTGCAGGCGTTCTGTTCTATTTCTGTAAATAAACTTTATCTGCTGATTCAAAATTTGTGTAGTATAGTTAAAAACTTAGTAGCTATATAGTCTGTTTATCACTTGTCCTATTTAATAAACAGCTTTTGACAGTTGTCATACGTCTTTTAAATTTAAATATATGAATATGTAGTCTTATTAAATTGACACTAATAATTAGTAATTTCTTTCGTAATATTTGTGTGGAAAACCATTTGTTGTAATTTATGATTATTGTTTACCAAATAAGACAAGTAAGGAACAACAGACTACAGCAAGTATTTGATACTGAGTTGTGCTTGACAAGATATCGAAAGTAGAAACATATATATTTGATGTCGTCTACTACGAACGTTTATGAGATAAGTTAATCGAGTTAGTTTGACCGTTTTGACAATCAACCTGTAACAACATTTCTGATCAGCACTTTAATATTCAACTGTTTACAACAATGTGTTATCGATCAGGGAAATAAAATACCCTATTTTACGAACATAACGGCGGCTCGGCGGGTCCAATGGCCTATTGTATAATGTATTGTACCGTACGCACCCTTGTTTAGGGGGCGCCTAGCATGCGCCGGAGTCAGATCAATAATTCAGCAGAGCGGGACTGTTCCCTACCTAGGTTTATTAAACTCGCTCCCGTCGTCGAGGCAGCTCGCCGCCTTCGCCAGCGTCTTATCGCGCAGTTTTTATTGTTTTCGAAAAGTAATTCTGCGCGATTACAACACACGCCGCCGTATCCATGCATTGGTAGGTACAGGTGGGCTGTTTTTATTCATTGGACATTTTATTGTTCATTGCGCTACACTTGTTCTAACAGAACGGTGCTCTTTTGTTTTTTTTTGTGAATAAACTTTAATGAGTATTTCTTTGGTTTGGTTGCGCAGGTTGCCGAAGGATGAGATAGCTGCGCGAGTGGCCTCGTTCAGGGCGAAGCTCGCGGAGACAGGCGGCGCGGACAAGGACGTCCCCAGGGACGAGTTCGGGAGGGTAGCGTGAGTATTGTTTATTTTTAATTAAAATTTATTGTCTTGTCAAAAACTTAAAGTAACATAGTGTCTCCTGTGTTATTTTATCCGGAAATGACTATCAACCAAATATTTATTCCATTATCCCTCTAAAAAGCTTATTTTATTCACTGAAAACAGGGAATAAAAAGTACTTTTAATCACTATTTTGGTATTTGAATTTAAAACACAATTCGCCCTTCATCTCAATGCTATATAACGTCCTTGCGCAATAAATACTCGATACAAACTCCTTGTGCAAAGAATACTCGACATACAAGCTCCTTGTGCAAATAATATTTTCGCTTAAATCTTTCTTTTACTCGGAGTCATGGTATAAAGTGTAGTATGCAACTCGGATAACACGGATTTATATCAAGGGCCATGAATCACTCGCGTCGCTCAGGATTCTAACACTTGAATCACTCCCTATTAGAATCCTTCACTTGCTCGTGATTTATCTATGGCCTTCGCTTTAAAGCCGTCCTTTATTCACTAAATATACTATTGTTTTATTTTATTCACCATCAATTTTTCATTTTCAAAACGAAAAACAACGTAATTTTTACTTCTGCTCGCAATAGTCACGTTCACGTTGTCGTCAAGTTTTATTAGCTAAATAATAAGTAACCACGACGGCACCTCAGACTATACAAGTTGACCTTGAAACCGCCCGCCATGCCCTACGTAATAAAAGCTGTTTTTGCAGTTTAACTGTATAACCTGACGTGCCGTCGTGTGTACAATCGGTCACCTCGATCATTCCACGCTTACCTATAAAATTTGTATGAAACCAATCTTCGACTAACTACTTTAATGTGCGCATGTGATAGTGTAAGTAAAATATCATTATGAGTATAAATATAAATTTCATTGTTCTCGCTGGAGGACGAGATTTGAAAAATATTTTCATTGTGTGATGGTAGTCTGTGTCGTCTCAAAGAGATCTTGTTATTCGCGTAGTACGTTTTACAGACTTAGCTGAAATTAATTTCCCTTCTTAATTATGAAATGTCGTCGTACTATTTGCATATCGCGTGATTTTATTATTTATTATTTTAATACGTGGTCGGTTTATTTATCAAAGCGTAAACAATGTAGAATGGTAAAATTGTAATTTTATCGGCCTATTCCCGTTGTCTCCCACTTGTCACCCACTGGGGGATATCGGGAAAAATGATTGTTTTTCATTTCATACTTCTTTTTTCGATCCCAGTGGGGGACAACGGAAATATGCCATTTTACTTAAAGACAAACGCGATATTAATAATCAAAATTATGTTAATTTATCCAGGTTAATTAGATATTCGGGGCGACAAAAAATACTCTGATAATTTTACGATCTGCTAACTTGCTTATTCTTGTATATCTGAATATGCTACTTATCTAAACGGCTAAACCACAGAATAAATAAAGGTACCATTCCAAAGTCAACCGTAGACTGCAAACCCCAAACCTGTGCATGTGGAGAGCCTATAACAGCGATCCTCTAAAAATTCGTTTCCATTCAATTTATCCCGTTCTAGTGGAATTCATGTGTATTCTGAGAATCTGTATAGTTTGGGAACATAGTTTTGGCTTTATACAAAAGGTTTTTTTGAAGAGGGCCAGTATTTCATTGATATGTTAGAGGTTATTCATATGCGGACGATTGCAGTTCCCCTGAGTTCACATTGGGGAAAAGGCTATTTCATAAATCCAATATGATAAATACAATAAATTCAATATAATGTGCTTCTGGAAATCTTGCTATTCTGCTTCTTTCAATCTCACCAATACGAACGAATAAATATTTAAAGTTGTTTGTAGAGTGAGCTCGTATCAACACCGACGCGCAGAATAAATCTTCAATGTTTGGTGAATGGTAATTTTTTTTAGTTACTAAGACTAGCTAAGAGGGATTAAGGAGGCATACTACGCGGGATCATTTTCATAGTAAAAATTATCGAAATTATTGACATAATTATCGTTTTCAATTAATAACTAAGAAACGATTTCTTATTTTGGATAACTGACAATCACAAAAAGAGTTTGCTAAGGTTTTTTTATTATAGTTTCATAGTTATTAGGTTTGTTATTGGTTGGCACAGTATTGAAAAAACTTTTAAAAATTAAAAAGAAAAACCTCCTTCAAAAAACCTTAAAAAAATTGCTATAAAAAAACTACTTCAAAAAACAACAGCTCTAAAAAGCAAGAAATAATATTCAAATCTGCATAATTTAAAAAAACAGCTTCAAAAAGCAAGAAATAATATTCAAATCTACATAATTACTATTCAAGTACCTGCGCATATCTGATATTAAAAAAACGTCTTATGAAGTCGGGTGGGGCTTTAAGAATTAAAAAATAAAATTGAGAAAGAGAAACCACGATAAATGTTATTATGATTAAAAAAGAAAAATATCTTTAGCCCCACCCGACTTCAAAAGACGTTTTTTTAATATCAGATATGCGTAGGTACTTGAATAGTAATTATGCAGATTTGAATATTATTTCTTGCTTTTTTGAAGCTGTTTTTTTATAGCAATTTTTTTAAGGATTTTTGAAGGAGGTTTTTCTTTTTAAATTTTAAAAGATTTTTATTTTTAACTTTTTTGTGGTAGGTATGTATAAGTAAATGTAAGCGATGATATAAATATATTTTATTCATATTTCACACATTTCAATGGTATAATACGCCTAGTAACTCAATATCCACTTTTCGCGCTGTTAATTTTAGCAAGGGTCAGACATGGGGTAAGTGACCAAAGTGTATTATCTCGAGCTCCTCCGTGCTTCAGAAGACACGTTAAGCCGTTAGTTCCAGCTACATTTGCACATTAACACCCACCAATCCGCATTGGGCCCGCGCGGTGGGTTATGGTCCATCCTATACATCAGCCCATAAGTAAGGCTTGTATCCCAGCCCCAGTAGTGACAATAAAAATGGCTGATGCGAAACCTTTCAATACCGTAGAGTAATAATCACTAATACACTATCATATTTGATTTTGAAGAGTTCTCTTGTGTATCTTCGAAGTCCAAGGTCCAATGTGAAGGAAATTTGAATGAAAACATCCTTAAAGTATCCCCTTTCTAACGAAACAAGAATCATCTAAATCGGTTTATAAACAAAGAAGTTATGTCTGAAGATCCGTTAAAACTCGTGCAAAAGTTACCTAAAAAATTACAGTATTTTCAGGATTACTCAAAAACTACTGAACCGATTTAAAATTTTCAAAAAATGGGACCAACTGGGAAGCAAACCTGATAAAGTGGCGTTTGAATCATGTCAATCGGTTCAGCCGTTTTCGAGTTATCGGTGGACATACATAAAAAAAAAAAAAACTAATAAACAGTCGAACATAGAACCTCCTCCTTTTTTTGAAGTCGGTTAAAAACTACAAAATTGGAGGTCGCTTTACGATTTTTTCTCTAGAGAAAAAAGTTTTAGCTATCATGTTTCTGTAAATCACATAACTGAGTACTAAAATCTACTTTCTACATAATTTTTTTGGGACCGATAATTCAAGTAATACTGTGTGAAATCGTTGCTCAAAAATGTGTATTTGACACTGTACCTACGCGATTTTGACGTGTCGTAGAAAAAAACCACTCAGATAAAGTTGCTTCCGTTATAATTCAAGTACGGTACCGAGATATTATTGAAATTTGTTATAAATGCTTTGTAATTTGAACCGAAAAAAATCGTGGACGAGGGAATTAATTCTGACTGCCATTTTTCACGCAAAATCCATTATTTTCGCTTCGCAATATTAATTAAACAAGAACAAGATGAACGAGCCTCGTAAAAGCCGTCTAATTTCTGGATAAAGATATTAGACATTAATAAAGATGGCTGTTTGCATAGTTTTTTTAGCAAGACTACAATAACTTGAAAGTTGCCCTGAATATTTGAATTTAATATACAGGAATATATGTAGACAAGACAGTTACTGGTTGTTTATGATACAATACTATTTTTCGTTCGACGTTGAATAAATATGAAATTGTGCTGTTGATACTATAAAAACTCCCTTGATGCCGTCTGAGGGTTTTTCAGTGCTTTTAAATGAAAAAGGTGTGTATTTGAATTTTCGTCAGAAGCGAAGAAAAACATTTTTATATGGAAATATCTTGAACTGAAGAAATTGGGTCACGTAACTTTCTCACTTTTCATAATGAAATGGTTGGGCTTATGTGATGAAGAGAGCACTTTCGGAGAAAAATACCTTCGTTTCGACCGGATTCCTTAGTTCAGTGTGTCATATCGATCGCGGTATGACGTAGGCACCCCACTGGGGTAGGGAGGCCATTTTAATATGTCGCAGGCACCCTTGCCCGGTTCAATAATGAATGAGGTTCGCGCCTCGCACATATTAAGCCGGGGTTTCAAACGACTGTAGGCTGGATCTATGTATATGTTTATATTTTTATCGGGTTTAATTGAATCAGCCTCAGTGGTTTTGTTTATGTCGAAATGCTTAAAAAGTTATCCCGCCCGATGTAGATGAGCCTTTTGTCTATCTGTCATGCAAAAATGATATGTCATGTAGACAGACATTTTGTCGTGTTCCTCATGTTCCTATAGGGGAGTTTTACAGATGTTTATTTATAGTATAAATCTAGTTTTTCTTGTATTTATTACTTGACTGCTTTGGATGTTCTCGGCAGGGGGTGCGGTTTACTCCCATATTTATTTGTCATAATATGGTTTGGCATAATAAAAAGCATGAAGTTTTTTCGCATAGTGACATAATATTGGCAGAACGATTATATTGGCATAACGATTACTTGTATTTATTTCTTTTGGCGAGCCTAAATTTTAAACGCATAAATTTAACACGCATAATAGTAATTTAACGTGATAAAAAATTGCATTATTTATTACTATAACCTTCATAGTTATAATTTGATTGGCATTATAAAAACATTTGATGGACTTTTCATGTTAGAACCTTAGGTAAACAGACGATCAGATGCGACGACAAGCGAGCCTAGCGAGCGAAAAGGTTAGGTTCCATTGCGACCAACAATCAGAGTCGTCTTGCTGGCGTGTATGCATTATATCACTTGTTGTTATGCTAATAAACGTTATGATTAGTAATGGTTATGGGTAAATAATTAATGCAATAAAATTTTATGCTTTTTGATCATTATGATAATAGTATTTATGCGGAATAAAAGTATGCGTAAACATTTATTCGGTATTAGTTTTATGCGAATTGATCATTATGTCAAAAAATTTTATGCCATAGTATATTATCACTTAAAATTTTATGCATTCATATTTTGACCCCTCGGCAGGCAGTAGATTAATAGTATCTTGAAATGTCAATAATGGATGGTCGCACACAAGCACTCTTAGTTTGACATATAATTATACCATGAAATGCTGTCGTAGAAAGTTACCTTGTTGTGTAAGTAATGAATGTCCAGACCAAACAAAGTAACCCATTTACTACCAACCAAATCCAGTGGACTTAGAGGTTAATTTCAATCCCGACTTGGTTTTACGATCCTCGGATTTTATGAACTCTATAAAAAAAGGCGTTAGCGTGTTAACGAAAATTAATGAAATGTTGCACATGTAGGTGTTCGGGGATTTTTTTTGTAAACGGGCTATGGATTGTATAGCAAATCATGATTTTTGACTTTGTTTGTGGTGTGTGTTTGTAATGTAATGGGATATTATAGTGATGTCCACATAAATATATATAATGGATATATAGTGGTGGTAACTTTGAAGCCTTGGTTCTTGATCCAGATTGATCGAGCTGTGATCTGATGATGGCCATCCAGGGAGTTAATGGAGGACATCCAGATCGCTATACACAACCAACTGATCTTATCAGCATTCTAAGGGATGTACGTAAATTGACTGATGTCCTTAATTGGCACTATATGTGCTGGTAAATGAAATCACGGTAGTAAGCGAGACGATTATCTTTAAGAAAACCACAAAGTCCCCAAAAATATCGTCGCAATCCTGGTTTTAAGTCTTTTTATCCGACCGGTACTATTATACTTATTTAAGATCTTAATTATATCTAACCTAATGAAATAAAGATTCATAATCATGGTCTAAAAACAATATTTTTTGAGTAAGATTGAAAGTTGAAGATTGAGTAATCCACGTAAGACACATGACATAAAACATCTAAAGATATTTGACGGAATAAAAATTAACACTTAATAAAAAGCTTTTATGTTCGGTGCCGAGTGGGCGCGCCTCAGATTTGTAGTGATTACTGGCGTTACGGCTAAAGATAGTGGATTACTGGTGATGTACGGGGCTCCGTCACGAACTATTTAGCCACCCACCGCTGGCCAGCATTACAACATTTGCAACACGGGCGCAGCAGGTGCGGATCGCGTGACTACTTGACGCCACCTCGAATTGAGGTTGACATGTTACCTTAATTACATTAGCAGTAAAAGGTCGCTCATCGAAATGATTTTCTAGTTGATTTCTAAGCTATTTTTTGTCATGCCGTAATTAAAACTTCGAAACTGTTTCCAATAGCTGTAACATCGATGCTGTGACCGCGGCGACAGTATACGTCCTAAAACTGATAAGTCATCCTTGTAATCGATCGGTTTTACTACGGTTTCAATAGTAGATACTTCCGTAGTTCCAGGTAACATGCACGGAAGTTCTATGTAGAATCTACAGAGAAGTCGGAACAGTCCATAGTTTACTGAAAATTCGCTGAATCTGAATAAATGTCATAATCACCAGCAATTGCGAACAATTACGTGTCGCGAAACGAATAAGATTGGATGATTGTTGCACAAAGGGCGAGGGTGAAGAGTCCCTTTGAGAGGCGGCGTCGCGTCGGAGCGCAGTTCCGATGTTTGCGCAGGCTGCGCGCGTCGCCGTGCTTCCGCCGCCGGCAGTAGCGCCGCCGGCCCGTCGCCGGCCGCTCTGCCATGTGACCCACGCTCCCCTCACACAAGTCTTCCAGCGGCTAGCCGCCATGATTTAGTTGTATACAATCCTAGATTTAAGAAACCAAGTCTTCCATTAGATAAGTTAGATTAAGATGCAAAGGGGTAGGGCGTCGCGTCGCGAGCAGAACAATAGAGTAGTATTCGAAAGGCTCTGGAGGGGTACATTCCAAGCGGTGCTGGCGGGGCCTCAGCGTAGGGCGCGCGCCTCGTCGCACGACCCCACCGAGGTGGCGATGCCTCTTGCGGTGCCCGCCGCCTCCGACCCGCTCGAGCCCGCGCTCAGGACCATCCTCGCGGGCCTCAGGACCTCCTGCTGCTGCCAGTGTAGTTGCTCGCAGCTACGAAACAATGCTAACGACAATTTGCAGGTCTGTCTCCCCGATGACGAGGAGAGGAAGTCCATGAGATCCGTGATAAGGTGTGCACCATGTTCTCTTGCTTCATTCCAAAGTAGGTCGTTAGGTTCATAGCGATGTTTTAATTAAATCTTAAAAAAATCTTGTAGAATGCAGGAACTGTAATAATTGAATTAGAAAACGATTTCATACTCATTCGTGATAAACATTGCTTTTTAATGACGTTACGGTTCGTTCGTTACTTTTCTATCGATCGGAATTAAATGAGGAAAAGCTTAATTGTTTTAATGTTTACTTTTAGCGCACTTAGGTGCCACTCAGGTAAATATCAGTACCTATCGGAGATTGAGTAGGTCAGTGCGGTGGTTGTCAGCGGGTCGAGTGATCGTATGTTTGTCGGCAGCGTGCGGGAAACGCACGCGATCGCGGAGGCGCAGCAGGAGAAGAACGCGCGGTTGCGCGACGCGTTCGGCATCTCGCCGCGGTTCGTGGAGGGCACGAGCCTGGACGCGGAGCGGCGCGCGCGCGACCACGCGCAGCGCTACCCGCTCGTCCGGACGCCCAGTCATGAGAGGGAAGACAGGGACTCGCACGTCTCCAAAAGAAAAAAGAAAAGAAGGTACGTTAATGACTCCGACTGATGTCAGATAATATGAGGATATAGCTAGTTTCCTATTTCTAACTTACATTTTGTTGACAGTGCTTCACCAGATTCTAAGAAGTTGAAGAAGAAGAAATCGAAGAAAAATAAAAAAGACAAGTAAGTGTACTTTTTATCTTGATTTTTATTGGCTTTGCTACATTTATGTTTATTTTAATACTCCATTACAAGTAAAATCTCATAGATTGCCTTTAAATGCAGACAGGTGACACTGCAACTGTCCAAAAGGCAAGTATAGATCAGTTTATAATTCACCTAAATTCGTTGATGAGACAATTTTATAATTTTACGTAATATTTTATTGCTAATTTCAGCGAAAAAAAGATGTTATGGAACCTTATACGTAGGTATGGTTCTTGTATAAATATTTAGATTCTTTTACTAATTATTGAAATTATTTTAATCTGTTTACTTATGGAGAGCAATAATCCTTAGGGTGTTTGTAAGTAAATTACATGTATACGAGTCGTTATAATGATAATGTAAACAAACACATTGTTTTAAGCCATATTTAAATTCGTAAGTAACGAGTGTTTTGCTTTAAACGCCTTTTTCTAATTTGTTGGTTTACATTAGTTATATTTTGTAGGCAAGAAACCAGCAAGAAAAAGAAGAAGCGGTCGAAGTCATCAGACTCGGACAGCTCGAGCAGCACGGAGGCTCAACAGGACAGCGACTCTGCGAGCTCAGATGATGATCGGCAGAAAAAGAAGAAAAAGGTAATTTGCACCTCCTTTTATTAAACAATAATTCTATGTTCATGCAATATTTAGCTTATCTCCAGATAATAGGAATGGTTTTGATTCAAAGATTATGGTTTACAGTCCCTTTTTTAAATTTATTTTGGCACATTACAGTCATCATATGAATATTGTGTCATTAACACAATTATGGTTATTAAAAGAGACCAAAACAGTGCCGAATATTACATTATATTAAATATTCAAGTTTTTAAGATCTTACGACTCTATTTGAAACAGTAATCTTTGAAAGTACATTTAAAATAATATAATAGCAACAACGTTTTAATCTTGGGCTGATGGGGATCACACCAATCTGAATTGACACCAGTAAACATGTAGACCTTGGGTTTCTTCCATCATGCGACACTAGACTGTTCACGACCCTTACTCAGTTCTCCTTCGAACCTGCCAGTATGAATATTTCTTGAAATCAAGTAGCACTTTGCTTCCTTTTATTTTGTTTTAGTGATATCTCCTTCCTTTCACATCTGAACTGAACTGGACTCCATGTGTCGTTTCTGGCACTCTGCTTACAATATGGGCTTATTAAATTGTGTTCAAACACTCTTAAGGGTTTCGTTCTCTACCTCTTGATTAGAACAACTATGAACTATGTGTAGTTATGACCGACTTGCCTTGATCTCTGTAGTCTAACGCTAGCTCCAGTGTCCTAGCTGTATCCTTACACATAGTACTTCTCAAATGACTTCCGAGGGGCGATACGATCCAATTTGTTTATATGTGGTTATTGTCTTCTTATTTCATTTTATTTTTGTTTATTTTCTGTAAATACAAGAAATAGACAGTAAAAATTATCTGTTTAACTGTGCATCATTTCATAGGATAGCCATCTTTATCTGAAGAAATAACGTATACTGTAAGTATATCACAAAACAATAACACTCAGTAAAACACTATGTTAGGTGAATACTAAAATACGTATCACGTGACAGCTGTTAATGTTTCATATTGACATTGTGACTAACTTGAGATGATACTGAACAATGAGCGGTGGCGGTTGTGAGGGTCTTATGTGTGCACTGTTATAAAATGCATGGTGTGTGTAGTCCTTAAAACAGATGGTGGTTCAATGTTGTTCTCGAACGCGATGCCATTTGGTGTGTACTAGAAAAACGTGCCCACAGTCAGGCGGGGAGCCTAGTATTGGTTTTAGCGCCCAACATGTACTAATGGAAGCAAGCGCCTCTGTGCCACGTTTTTGTACCACACACCAGGTGTATCCCAGTGTTTGTCTGTAAAATGTAACTAATCCATAACATTCTCCCTCTTCTCATTTACCCAAAACTAATTAAGGATGCTCCACTGTTTAAATGGTTTACCACCACCGTTTGTTAAATAAGGTACGTTCCCAAAGAGTTATTACATTTGATTTTTGTGTATTACTGTCATTACATTTATTTAATATTTTATGATATCGATATCGTGATGTGTTATTAACATAGAAATATATAATATACGTAATACGTAAAAGAATACACTGGTGCCAAGGAAAAAAAAATATTAATTTTCATTTTTACACAATTATGTGATTTTTAGTATGTTTTTTGTTTTTATAATCAACAAGAGAATGTTATGGATAGATTATGAAGTATAACATTCTATGAAAATGATAATTCGACGTGGAATTTATTGAATACATCTTATTTATTGTCGCTTCCATTGATAGCTGGAATATTGTTTCTCTTAATAATATGTAATAATAATAATTGGTATTAAATTATTTATGATTTTTGCCTCTATTATTTTTTTTTAACTTGATGGTTCCTTATTTAGAATGCATGTGTAAAGTGGTTATTATGTTTTTGAGAAATTCTTCACTGTTATTCGATACAGTATTAAGGACTGATGATTTTGTTGTCTCTGAAGAATTTCGTGTATTTTAGTGTACTTTAGTTGCCTTTACCACTATAGTCTTATGTATTGGCACTGGTGTTTGAAGCCATTCGTTGGAGCTTTGATATTTATATGTGTTTGTTGGGTTTTGAACAGAAAAAATCGAGCAGTAGACGTCGCGGCAGCAGCGCGGCTTCCAGTCGGGAGAGGTGATTTTTTTTAATTATTATTTTCTTATACAATACTTACTCATTACGAATTTTCTAAAATAAGATTATCTGTCATGTTTTTAAAACTGTACCGAACCGAATTCTCAGTTATGTAACACCCCTATTGTTTAACTGATATGACAATTAATTTATAATAAAACAATAAATTTTCTCAGTCTTAATATTCACGGTTTCTGCACTCAATTTGAAAAACCTGAGTAAGTGAATCACTATGATATT
The DNA here is from genome assembly GCA_963556745.1 of Catoptria pinella. Lineage (NCBI taxonomy): Eukaryota > Metazoa > Arthropoda > Insecta > Lepidoptera > Crambidae > Catoptria > Catoptria pinella. Next base: position 2,578,763 of record OY750762.1, read on the forward strand.
TCAAAATTATTTAAGCTAAATGAATATCACGAAAACTAGCTGCACGTTTATATAATCTCATAAATATTTTATACCAACCTATGCCGTGCAATCACACGACTTACATGGCACTAACAACAATCCATTTATTTAATATTTTATGTTCGAGTTGATTTCTTTTATGCACTAGGCAACTAATCGTATCGTGTTAATATTTCACGACACTTGATAAAATCTGCAATCCATTGAAAATCACCGTAACAAATTTTTTATGTAGGACAAGAAATAAATAACTTCTATTTCTAATAAATATTACCTATTAGTAAAATCACTGATGAATTATTTATATATTATGTACAAAAACGTTAAGCACATCGTAAGTTTCTATAGTAAACAAGTATAATATTCTATAAATTATTATTTTCTTCTGTTAGCCATTTTATTATTCTAACAGATGTTTCTGTTATCTCTAATAATTGTTTAGTTATCCATCTGTTCAAATAAATTACCTCATTATTCTTACAGGGACATCTTAGTTGTACTATAAGGTCGTATTCAGTGCTCTCAGGACTGACGTCGGTCTTCCGTAACTATTTGATCGACATAGAAACCATGCGTGCATTCAGAACAGCACTGACCGCGTCCGCATAGATTGTAGGGCCGTTCGTAATTACTGACCGTACTTACTTGAACAGAGTACGTTTTATTTACTTTGCTATGTTTATTTCAGTTCCCCTGTGAAGTATGCAAAGGAGAAGCCGCGCGAACGTAGAAGTGTAAGCCGCGATATTGACAGCGAATATAGAAAGAGAGTTAGAGATCGCGAGGATAGGAATAAAAGATATGAGAAAGATGACGCCTCTGTCAGAAACAGTCGCCCCGAGCCCACCAGGAGGCGGCGAGAGCGAAGCGCCTCCAGAGGACACTATGAGTCGTCGCCCGAGCCGAGGCACCGATCCCACGTCTCTAAAATAGATAACAAAAAACGAGAGCCCTCAAAAGATAACTCGGAAAGACTTAGACCTGAAAAACGCAAGAGGCATGAACGGCGGTCGTCGCCAGAATCCGAGCCTGAAGAACCCCGCACTCGTCCAGATAAGAGAGATAACCGAAACAACAACAGAGACAAAAGTGTTTCACCCCCACCCGAGAAAAGGCGTCGTAGGAGCCCCTCGGTACAATACGAAAGAAGTGAGGGGACTTATTACAACAAAAAAGCGACAGTGGAGAGAAGTAGCAGCAGGACCCGCCGGGAAAGCTCTGTTCGCGAAGAAAGAAGGGCGCCGAGACGAAGTGATTCGCCTGATTTCAGGAGGAACAAGGAAGAACCGTATAGGAAAGAGAGGGAAGAAAAGTACGATCGAAGAAGGAGAAATAGTCGCGACCGTTACGAAGAGGAGGCCCCGAGGCGCAGGGAGAGGGAGGACGAGAAGGTGCCGCGGCCGCGTAAATATAAAAGTCCGGTGAAAGAGAGAAAAGAACGTAACACATCGCCCGATCTCAAGGAGCGGTCTCCTGCGAGCAAACAGCATAAAAATAGAGACTGTCGTAATGATGATAGGTATCATAAAAATTCAAAGCCAGAAAGAAGGTCGTCCTCATCGGAGTCTGATACTGAGCCGCCACCTAAACCACGACCAGAAAATTTTCGCAAAAGCAAAGAAAAATATTTCAAAAAAAGAAGTGTATCGCCGCAACCGAGAGATAGAGATAAAGAGAAAAAAAGACGGAGCCGGTCTCCTGAATACAGAAGAAAAGAGTCGCCACTGAAAAGTAAAGTCGATAAATCAAAATTAAAGGTATTAGAGAACGATCGTGATAGAAGCCGTTCAAAGAAGAGGTCTCCTACTCCTGAAAATAAACGTAGTAGACCATCTCGTAGTAGATCAAGGTCTCCATCAGTGCGGACGGTTGCAAAAAAAGAAAAGCGAAAAGATGAGGCCTCTAGCAGTTCAAAAGCGAAGCGTTCACCCGATAGACTGTCACCGTCTACTGAGCGCAGGGGCAAAGATCGTAATCACGAAAAACGGCATTCTCAAAAACCTAAATCTAGATCTCGTTCAGTGCAAAAGAGCAGGAGTACGTCTAGTTTGAGCTACTCGCCCGCGCGCCGAAGTCCTGAGAGATACCGCGATATTATTGAGAAGCTACCTGAAAAGGACAAGCGTAAATATATCAAATCGCCGTCAGATCTACAGCCAAAGAAGAAGAAGAAACATCCTGCTAATTATAAGCCTAAAGCCGTTTGCTTGAGAAGTTCCGGGAGCGAGAACGATGATTCGGAGGACGATTTTTTAGGAGTTGATGAAAGAGTGCGACAGGAGGAATTAGATCTACGTGAAATGAATACGTTGAAAGAGAAGTTGGCTAAAATGGCGAAAGCTTTGGAGAGGAAGAGGGTCGAAGAGACTAACGGGCCCTCGACGTCACAGCAAGAGGCCCGGGAGGAACCGAAGCCGCGAGAGGAACCCAAAGAAAAACCCAAGGAAGATAAAAGTCCCGTGGTGATAGAGATAAAAGAAAGTTCACCGCCTCCAGAAGAGATCATAAGGAGTCCTAGCCCTAAAAAGGTATATTCATAAAAATATCAATATTATAAAAGCTATCATCGCTCCATATAAATACGACTTGAATTCGCTTAAAAATATTGCTTTTGTTTAGTATGTCTTATACCTTTTTTTAGTTAAGTACAGATGCACATAATATAATTGTGTAATTTTGCTCCAATTGAATAAACAGTTCATTTGGCGCAGTAGCTGTGTGCTAATTCAGACTTCGTGGCAGTTGTATTAGTGTTTATATTCTTATTTACGCAGTTCTTTCTATTATTTAGTCGGTTAATGCCGCGTTGAAATGATCAAAGTATGCTTTGACCAAGTAGTTCTGATGACTAGTTTGACGCTACTTTGATCATGTAAACAAGTAATCAAAGTAAACTTGAACATGTACATCAAAGCCTGCTTTGACCTAGGAGTTTCGATGACTACTTTGATCGTGTAAACGAGCAGTCAAAGCGCACTTTGACGTCGGCGTTCAATCAAAGTGGACTTGATGGGGCTGTACCGTAATTAAGGCATCGAACTTCGCAGTCTGCTGGGCTTCAAAATAAAACAGATCAAGCGGGCCAAAATGGCGAACCTCAATTCATGATGTCACACGAACATCGATATCTTCTAAATACTTTCGGCGAATAGTACAATATGAAACTCCTTACTTCGATTTATCTGTTTTAAGTTGAAGCTCGGCAGACCCGCCAAAGTTCATAAAGTTAGCCGGTATGGCCCCTGATTCAAGCATAGTCACTGGTAGTAACTAGTATCAAAATGAACTTCGTTCAAAGCTTTCGTGTCGAAGCAAACATGAGTGTGTCAACAGGTATCCAAGTAAACTTTGATCAAAGCTACTTTGTCAAAGCAGACTTTGAGCGTGTCAACGCGGCTTTAGTGTAGTGATACTACAGTCAGCTTCAAATTGTTAAGAGATAGACAAATACTGCATATATTTTGAAAGCCTTTCTTTGATTAATAACATCCTTAGATTCAAACAATGTTTTCTAGTTTAAATAACCTCTTGGAACGTTATATTCTGATTAAATTTTGGTGTTTTTGATCACTTAACATACCTATTGGTAATTTGTTTGACGCTGACTGTAGTAGAAGCTTAGCTTAGTTTGAAAATTTTGAGAATAAACAGAGTGACTTGTCCAAAATATAAAATTTATTTACTTGTGGTTTAGGTCAAAAGCCCGAGCGTGAAAGGCGCGTCGCCGGCGCGCAGGCGCAGTTGGTCGTCGTCGCGGTCGCGGTCGCGCGGCAAATCTTCGCGTTCGCGCTCGCGGTCTCGGTCGCGCTCTCGCACGCCGCGAACGTCCCGCTCGCGCTCGCGCTCCTACTCCTCCTCCAGGTGAGTGATTGGGTATCATACAAATTAGTAAACTAGCCTTACCATTAGAAGAAGATAAAAAAAAAACATGGATTACAGCGCGTATATTTAGTTTGGATTTATTATTTTTTTGATTTCCCGACGTTTTAGTGCATATGCGTTTCAAACTTATTGGCGACTGCGAAGTTAGCCACTATGCGAGTAGCCGTACCCCACCACTCGCATCTCACACTCACTATCATCGACATTGTGTACAACGCATCGTGTCAAAAAGTTTGAAACGAATTGTACCAAGGATTTTCTTACCATAGTAAGCAATATATTACTGCTTATATATACTATCGTGAAACTGTTGTTCATTGATCTGCTACCATGTCATGTTTGTCCCTCGCACACTAGCGACTATTTATCCTTACTTGTCCTATTTAGTAAACAGCTTTTGACAGTTTATAGGTAAGTCTTTTAAAAAAATAGCTAGTTATTTAAAAATAAATTGTCTTATTAAATCAAATTGTCACTAATAATTTGTAATTTCTTTCGTAATCTATGTGTGGAAAACCATTTGTTTGTATTTTATAATTGATATTTTCAATAAGAGTTGTGTGAACATTGTTTACCAATAATAAGACAAGTAAGGATAAACGGGGGGCTAATTGTCTTATTTCAAAATCTATCGCAATCACTTTCATTTGATAGATGGATGTGACACATTGCTGCATTTCTTTGGTAAGTTTTTATTTATGCCAAAAAGAAGCATCAATGTGTTACATCTTGAAAGCGATAGATTTTGAAATTAGACAATAGTAGGGCAGATTACACATAAACATCAAGACCTGGAAAATGAGACACAATAGATATTCTATTGTTGTCTGGCCTCATTCGGCCGCTCGGGCGTTGATGAACTACTCGTAAATATAATAATTGTTCTGTGGAACAAATAAGAAAAAGATACTCGTTTTGTCCGATGACGTCATCTGCCATGGAACAAATGGGAACTACCATCAAAAGCCTACTTCCACATTGCAGGCGGTCTCGGTCGAGTCGGTCCAGCACGTACAGCAGTCGTAGCTCCTCCCGATCTTCACGCAGCTCCTCGAGATCTACGCGTTCTTCACGGTAAGGAATAGCTCCATACTAATTTATATTAACATTTAACGGCTGCTGAGGCTTTTCGATTTGTGAGATCTTTCAGGGTAATAACAACTTCTTCTTATAAGATGATGTAACTTTAATCAGATTATCAGAGAGGGGGGAGTAACAGCAGTGCCGGCGTTAGGGGGGGGCGCGATGGGGCGACGGCCCAGGGCGCCAAATTTGGGGGGGCGATTAGTGGAGGTGGGATACTTCCCCCACCAAACTAGAACGCGTGGTGGATGGTGGGGATAGCTAAGCGTTCGATGGAAGATGGAATATAGAATTCTTAATACACGTTCACATTGGTTCAGAAAAAAATTAATACTCGATTTTGATTTCTTTAAGTGGGCGCCAAAATATTCTTGCCCAGGGTGTCAGTCCCTCTAACGCCGGCACTGAGTAACAGCATACTTTGTGCGGTAATTATTCAATGTATATTTTTATCTTGTTAATATGGGACCTGTTTTGCCTGAAAATTTCCACCCTGTCTGTATTCATTTTTAAGATGGTTGCAAATTGAACCGTAAAGATATAAATTTAAGAATTATAATGGTGAGGCATTATTTTTTGATCAATATTTCAATTAATTGTAAACTGAATGTACGTAATAACTTAAAAACGGCGCTGTTAGGATTCAATAAAGAATTATAGTGTGGTTTTAAATTGAGATTTTAGCATTCACAATGCTATTTTTATACAATACTAAATAATATACTAGAAAAAATCTGACTCCCACCAGATCATATTCTCAGGCGGGAATCGAATCCGCGATCTTTGGAAGTCCGGTCCGATGCTCTTCCAACTGAGCTACCGAGTTTCTCTAGTATATCATTTAGTATTGAACTGTTGTCTTAAAACGGTCAAATCGAAAAGTCTCGCGGCCTCCGACGACGAAATTAATCTCGTTTTTTCAATTCTCTTTCCGCTAATGAACCGAACGTAATGCATGCATGCGCCATGTTGATGGTTACGATACGAACAGAACAATGACGGGCGTGTACGCCGATTACCGTAGATCGAGCGTGTCGCGCGCGTCGCGGTCGCCGTCCATCCCGCGGCGCGCGGGCTCGCCCAGCTTCCTAGATAGGAGGCGCATCACGAGGTATATGCCCCGCCCACGAACGCCCTGGGGCCCACGAGCGCTAATTCTGAACGATCAAACCAATACCGTTACGTTCTCATTTAAGGTTGTATTTACCTAAAAATCCTTGGTTTAGCTTTAGAATTCTCATTTAAGGCCCCTATATACCTCAAGTGGCGCCCTCAATTTAATTTAATTTATTGCTCGCTAAGTACATAGTGCAAAAGAGCTAAAAGTGGCTACTTTTAGCACTTTTGCGAACTACTACTACAACAAACTATATTTTACTGAGGGGTTTGTTTGTAAATAAACTATAGAACCTTAGCTTCAATCTGTACATGTGTTTTTTCGATACATTATGTACTTAGCGAGCAATAAATTTAATTAAAATGAGGGCGCCACTTGAGGTATATAGGAGCCATAACTTGTCCAAGATTGGCATCTTAGGCTCCCTAGGCATAGCCTTTGACGATTGTAACAAAACTAAAGAGTATTTTTCCGTAAACGAAACTGAAACGGTAACGATTTAGATTTGGTTTTATCGTTCAGAATTGCGCAATCGGACCCCTGCTCTCTATAACCTATCGATAGGCAACCACTGATACTCATTTCGACTTTGAATTGTTCCCATTCGCGAATAGGTATGTCCAAAAATGTTACATCGCGGAGTCTGCTGTTTGCGGTATATCGACCGATTTAAATCAACCAATGAAACTGAACCTTTTGCGAAGCAGTCCATTTTTACATAATGTATATTAGAATTTTTTAGTCCTTTTATATTGTTGATAAGTCGTCGCACTATCAATATTAATTTTGATAAAAAGTATACAAAAATAGTTGGTTGCCTATCTAGAGGTTTTTTAGAGATCAGTGGATAATACAGTGCTTTTGGTTTGCCTTTTTTGTGTGTTATTTGCATCTTTTATTTTAATCTGTAATTAGTTCACTGTCTTAAAATCGGACAAGACTGTGTAAACACAGCCAATCTGTTTGTAATTGGGTAATTATGTCCTAATAATTTTGTTCAAACTTTAGTATGCGATTGGGTCACTAACACATAAGCATTGAGGTATGCTTTATAATGTTGATTGTTTATATGCTTAATAAAATACATAGACTAAATATTAGACAAGATTTTGTTGTGTTATATTAACTGTATTTTTTATATTTTATCTTTCTCACTAATATGTGAAAATGTCTTATCTCCCAAAAGCACTGTAGATGGGTTGCCCATGTGAACTGTAACGTTTGTTCACAATCTTTTTTCAATGTGAACAAAGTTATTTCACGGAGTTCAGTGGAGTGTATTAGGTGTTTATCACGTGTGTCGCTTGTTCACCTCGGTTTTAAGCTTTACTTTTTATTTTGCCCACAACGTGTCATATCATTGGATAACAGAACTTTTCAGATTATATAATACTGACATTGCAATTCTTAGCAACTGAAAAGTTCTGTACTAATATTAACATGTCCAATGATAAGGCATGTTTTATGTGTAGTTACGCCCTCCTTTTAAGTTGTTTATTTTTTTTCTTTTATAGAAAACGAAAATATAGCACGAGTTCTGAAGACTCAAGTAGTAGCTCCGATTAGTGTGCAGTGATTGTGCTAGTGTGAAATTAATATAATTTTAAGTCTAAGATATATGTATTCCAGTTTATACTTATTTACTAAGAAAGTCTTTGTCGTAATATAATGCCGCAAATATTCAGTTTTTTATTATTATTTAATAACTATGGTTGCCATAAAAGCCACAATCTAATCAATCAATGGATCGTCATGAAATAAGTTAAAACCGGGAAATCTTTGGCTGTGATGTCTTGATTTTTCTTTAAATAGTTATTTTATGTAACAAAGAGGTAACAAAGCAAATTGAGTGTGCGATTCTAACCTGCTTGCTTAACATGGGTGTGCTATTATTTATATTCTACTAGTTAAAATATAGTTAACTGTAATATTATTATTAATGTCGATATTTTTCCTCCGTAGCGCACCCATAATAGATCTCACTTATTCATCGAATAAATACAAGTATAGAAGAAGATGAAATGGCTCTGAAGTGTTCACGGCAATACTTTATTGAATTATAACGAGTGCCAGATGTAGACATAGTGCTATGTACGTACCTACGTGGACCTATTATCGCAAGTGTGTTTTCTGTTTCAATTATATTTAGTTTGTTTTATCGCATTAAAGTTTATTATGAATCTTTAGTTGTTTTTTTTTACTGCATGGTAGTCACTGTTTTGTAGATATTTTTGTTTTCCAGAATGCATTTACTTATACGAGGTGAGTGATATTTTTGTCAATTAAATTTGATAACGAAAAATTTTTAATTCACAATAACAGACTAATGGCTAATTTAATTTAGACTCGATTAAAACTTTAACATTGCAACAAAATGTCACTCTTCATTAATTACTTTTTCTAACTTTCGTATGTACGCATGCTCAACTAACGCTGCATCTAACCCATTAACACAACAGCGCTCGAAAGCGGCCGATCCCTTACCGGCGGCAGACGCCGTCCACCGCGTCGTCGCCCAGCTACAGCACACGGTCCCGGAGCTCTCAACGAAGTTGGTCGCACTCGCCGCGCCCTGAACGAGAATAATCGCCTACCCCTTTCCATGTAACGATCTAGTCAATACATTCTCCTTTAGGGTTGAACGAATTCTAGTCAAACAAGCTTGATCATTAACGCATATCTTTGATGCAAAGAAAACGTTATAGAAATTGATAGGTTCCTTTTTATCAAAAGTGCGGAATTACAATAATATAATTACATGTTCTTAGTGAAATCTAGTCTAGTGATCTTGATATTAAATATTTTTAAATGATGTCACGTTAATGCAAAGTATGTACTACTTATTTATTTGGGTACTTACTTAATATATGCCTAGTGAAATGTAAGTGAACACAAACATTGTATATTTGAGATATTTCTACCATTCTTTTGTTGTTATAATAATGTACTGACAGATTACTGTCTGAAATGTGTTAGATTAGATAAGAAATTTAATAATACTCATGTTATTTAAACAACAATACCTACTAACTTACAGCGAGGGGCAAGTAAAATATTTCATAATACTAAATAACATACTAGAAAAAATTCGATTCGCACCAGATCACATTCTCAGGCGGGAATCGAACCCGCGACCTTTGGAAGTCCGGTTTAATGTTCTTCCAATTGAGCTATCAGTCACTTTTTCAGTTGGAAGAGCATTGTACCATCAAAGTTCGCGGGTTCGATTCCCGGCTGAGAATATGATCTGGTGCGAGTCGAATTTTTGCTAGTATAAAAATAGCATTGTGAATGTTAAAATCTCAAAATAAGAAAAACATATTTAATGATATGTATTTGATTAACTTGCTATCAAATGATCTGTGAAAATGTAGGTGAAGCTATTTGAATCTAGTCAAGTCATTGATCCCGATTTGTATATTGTGATCCAACGAACGTTTTTGATTATTTTTGTTAACTGTTCTTTTATTACGAAAAACTTATTATTTTTAATTTTATGCAAATCCTACTTAAGTTAAAGTGCAATATATTTATTGAAGTTTATTTATATTAATTTATTCAATATATTTAAGATTTCTAGTCATTTACACGAAATCTATTTTTTTTTGTTAAGGTAATATTATAATATACGCGCATGAATAGGTAAATTATTTGTAGTCTCAAATCGCGAATCCGATGATAAGAAAATGAGACAAAGTATGTTATGATAATCTCCAAAGCAATAAATATGTAATGTGAATAACGGTATTCAATAATACTCAAGTTGACAGTTTTAACAAGTTTTAATATAAAAATATATAAGTTTTGTCTTTAAAGTATAGGTAATTAAGCACCGCAAACTGAATGAATTGATTTTGCTGATTTGAACATAGATAAATAGAAATACTAGTTTATTTCACAAAATACTATTTATAAATACTTTAAATGGTTTCCATTGCTGTTGTCAAAATAATAAAGTACATAAGTAACACATTGTAACTAGTTTTTCACTCACCATACCTTACTTACACAGTGTATATTATTTATAATAAAATATTACATACAAATATATTTACAAAAATACAGTAATTGTCAGCCATGTGAATACTAACACCCACCACAGTCTTATTTAAGTTTAAGTAGACTACTATCGCTAGAGTCATAATAAGTCTTATAGTTAATTCATCCAACACCAACAAGTCTTCATTTTTGAATTTGTTTGATTATTCCTTCTTTTGGTTTTGGCGTCTTTTACTGGCTAAGAATATGGCCCAGCCTAAACCGACAAAGTTCATGAAGAGGACTCGCAACTGAAAAAAGTATATCATTAAGTTCCGATGTAAACGATGCATGTCCATATGAAGAAGTTAAAGCTATTTTAGTATGAAGATGAAGACCATCAAAAAGGCTTAGTTAAAGAAAGGGCGCTAAATGTTTTCTACTTTTCCTAATTTGCTTAGCCTTCTTACGCACTAGCGGTCAACCGCGCGGGGGCCGGCCAACCTTTAAATATGAAATTTTGAGGCGGTTAGGTACCTATTCAATCGCATATGCGTACGATCCCGAGCGGTTTCATGCCCCCGCGGTCATCCGCCAGTGCGTACGAGGGCTCAGAATTAAGAAGACAAAATTGCACTGCGTTTTGTTTACTATTTAAATGCATTTGAACAGCCAATGGGATAAGATCCCCGACCCAGCCGCAACCGCGTGAACAGAAATCGGTTGAATATTAAAGTCTGTTTATCCATACTTGTCCTATTTGGTAAAAAGGTTTTGACAGTTTTGTCATATATCTGTAAAACTTAAATCGTTATTTAAAAACATGTTTTCTTATTACATCAAATTTTAATTAATATTTGTCAATTTCTTTTGTTCGCCTTATGTGTGGAAAACCATTAGTTGTATTTTTAAATAAAAATAGGACAAGTAAGGATAAATGGACTAGGTATAGATGACTTAACATTCCGTATTAGATACCCATTTTTCTCTTTAGATCTACGAAATCTTTTCTGAAAGGTATTATGCAAAATTGCTAAAGAAATCATCATATTCTTCTTATCTTGTTACATAATTCATGTCAAAGTCCCTATGAAAACAGACCACTTGTAAATAAATGATGACAAAATATCATTTATGTACAGTTCATTACGTGTGGTATGATTAAAATAAACTTGCTATGTTTACGTATAGTACCGATTAAGCTATAAACATTATGCGTATCTCGCGATAATATTTGCCGATAAGTTGTTACGAAATGACAAAAGTCAGGATAACGAACAAATAAAGATGAAATGGACTCACCATTGGAGGTACGAAGGCTAGATTTATGATTTGGAATAGTGTTAGCCACTTCCAATTGGCCTTCAATACAGGTAAGTATAGAGCGGACAGTTGCTTAATCGCTGCTGGGTGATTTTTGCCCTCAAACCTGGCTAATGTGTACAAGGAAAAAGCTTGTATTAACGGGGCGAAAAGTAATCTCTCGAATAGCAATTTCTTCGCCAGAGGGAATGCCACCACCTCCTCTGGGAACAACCTTTCTAGAAACTCGTAGAAGTAGTGAGGGATAGACCCGCCAAATAGTAACCTGTAAATAGAAAAGTAAATTATACATTATCCTACTGACACTCGTCTGATTGAAGAACCAATGTCCCAGTCGTCACCACTTTGCTACCACTGGTGACGAACGGGAAATTTTTAAACAAAAAATCGTAGTTGCCCCCATTGGTGGCGACCGGGAATAACCGGAAATGGGGGGGTTTAATGTTGCTAAGTACTTACCCATAGAAACCAAAAGCCAAAACTGGATCAAGCTTAACTGAATCTCCGGCCATCAACTGAGAGGCGACGCTGGCTGTCGTGCCCAGTGCGCAACTGTAAAAATATACCGATTACATTCGATTTTCATAAATGAAATCGATGTATAAAATATTCCTTTGAGACTAGGCTTTCCTATATCTAGTGAGCGTCAATATCCAGGAGAGAACTATATGAAACCTAACATGACTGAACCTGTGATGCCTGACATACCAAATCACCGCCTGAGGCCGTACCGGCTAACGCATCGAACATCGGAAAGTCTGCCGGGCTTCAAATTAAAACAGATAAATCGAGCCCCAATCGGGCAAAAAGACGAACATCGATATCTTCTAAATAACTTCGGCGAATAGTACAATACTAAACTCTAAACTTCAATTTATGTGTTTTAAGTTGACGCTCGGCAGACCCGCTGAAGTTCGAAAAGTTAGCTGGTAGGGCCCCTGGTCATCGTAACAACTATTTTCTTTCTCATATTAATAATTTATCTTAATTTGATTAATTGTATTACATAACATAATAATACGTAAATTAAAAGTAAGGGCTAGTAAATTGTACGTACGTTTGTCCCTAGACAACATACATATTAAGCGTCCAACTTTTTAACATAGCTTCTCTATCTATGTCCCACAGCAAAGGGTACAAATTACTAATAACTAGTAAGTTTAAATAACTTGTATGGCTAATACAATACTAATGATTGAACAAACAAAGGTATTATTTATGACATGATCAGAGTACACTCGGACCAAGTCTACTCGGGCGCTACTCGTATTGTGTAAACATATAATCCGAGCGCACTCTTACGACGACATCCGATCCGTGTAAGATAAGTTAAAGATGTTTACCGTGGTGTAGGACCTGACACGGATTGCGATCTACTTTTCCGGACTAGCTCGTATACGAGTAGAAAACAAAAATGGCGTTTAATTGCTTCTAAATAATAACAACCAAGCAACAAGCATCTCGGACGAAAAAAGTGGTCAGAGCGCCCACAGCCTTAGCGCCTAATGTAAGGATCTAACGTATTAGAAGTAACAAAAAATAGACTTGCCTTGCATTATAAAAGAAAATTGATAATTTAGGGCGATTAGTTTATACTATTGACGTCATTGGACTTTAAACGAATGCTGTTGTTGTCTTAAATAAAGTTATAAAAGTGACCTATGTTACTATAGATTACAGTGGTGGTCAACCTTGGGCATTGGGGGTCAGTTTTGATGATGATTAAAGCTTTCCTCAAAATATTTTATTTTAGATACTGAAATTTTAAGAACTTATTTCATTTTCTCATTTGAATGAAATTAATTAATACATACTGATAAGAATAAACATATGAAAAATATTACCTAATAATACAACGCAACGTAGGTATTTACCTATCAGGTAAGTATGTAGGTATCATTGTACTAAACTACCTATGTGCGAGTATTTTGCACTTTGGACATTGATAATATTCATGAACCTGATTGTCAGTTCCAGATTCTAAAAAAAAACACTAATTCTGATAGATTTACAAGGACATTTTGTTTTTATAGAGAAATTAGAAAGTCTTTGTTAATTTATGGTTATCAGTTATTATAATTAAGGTTCTTGGTTATTATGAGTTAACTTATGACGTTTGAGCCTTAATGATACCAGTTCAACTTAATTTTACACTAATATGTCTAAACAAATTTAAAGAATGTCAAAAACAGCGAGAACACTTACCTAGTTATGGATTTTGTCCGGACAGGATACAAATATAAATTTTGTAAGTAGGATGTCAACAGTGACATGATAGGTTTTGATAAGGCCATATTAAAATCTTTTTAACACCTATATTTTTAATAATAAATACACTATGGAATAGTTAAAAGAAGATAACTGCGATGTGTCACGGCAGAGCGCCGACTGATATAATTTTGTTTATCAATGTACAGACACACACAGTTAGGTTATCTACTTGTCAAACAAAATTGGCGTATGTCAGTGGCGAAACTATAAAACGAATGTGCTGGAAAAAAGAGCGCTTTTTATTTTCATATAATTTATCTGTAAAGCATAATATGTAGATTAGGTATTTCAATAAGAAAAACATAGGTGAAAAAATATAAGAAGTAAATATAATTAAATAATTTTATGCAGCCCGCAACACACTAGTGCCACTGACACAATATACCTTAGTTATAAAATAGATTTAAAATGTTAATAAATTTATTTAATGACAAATACACAATAATAGCTATCTAAATCATGGTGAAATAAAGCCATCCTGTAGCATAATCCTATAAAAAAGCTAAACAATAATAAAGTTATTTCATATTATATTACTTATTTTACTTGATAAAATATTTTATTCTCATAAAGTACAAATGTTCTTTTCACTCCATCTTACGAGTTTCAGCTTTCACCATATAATTTATCTAATTGTCTTTGTAAATTATGAGATGTCACTGCTGGTGTATCTGGCATTCCAACATTAGTGTGTTTAATCACAGGTGTATTCAAGAAATTCATTTGTTTTTTCATTTTCATATACATATCTAAAGCTTTGTTCTCGAGCATATCTTTATTTGGAGTTTGCATATTTGGCATTGATTTGTGAAATACTTTTTTCCTCAAACACAAATTCTTCTTAGGTATCTTGTATGATGGAGATTTCAGTGGAGACTTGATAACAGAACTGGGTTTGCTAATAATGAATAATGGACTCTTATTAGTACTTATTTTATCATTTTTTAAATCTGCCACATTGTCTATATTCATTAGAGTTTTGTCATGTTCATTTCCAAGAAGCTGTTCACTATTTGTCTTTTCACTAATAAGTTTCTTTACATACTGTAAAGATTTAATTTGAGAAGTTTTTATGTTTTTCAGTGTTTGAATACCACTTTCAATCATTTTGATATTGTGCTCGGTTTGCTTTTGTACCTTTAATAAGTCTTCTAGTTCAGTGCTACCCTTTTCCGAATGACTCACTTTAGCTTTATTGAGTAAATCACACAACGATACAATAACACTATCTTCTCTTTTATCAGCTCCCTGACACAATGAAGGTTTATCAAAGCACATAATAGTGTTGTCACGATACAAAGCTGAAGTTTCAAGCTCACTAGAGTTGTTAAAATATTCCTTTACATTTCTGTACTCTTTGAAAGGTGTCGAGGCTGGCGGTGTGACTTCAGCAATGTTCTCCAAAGTCTGTTCTTCCGATATAGCTTTTGCCTTTTCCTCAATATCATTTATCCTTTTTTCATTTTGTAAGAAACTCATGTCACAGCTAGACTCATTAGACAAGGGAGTGTCAGGTACTGCAGGTTTAGGTAAGGTTTTACGACTTAAAAATTTTGGAGGTGCAAAGGTTTTTCTGATAACATTAGAATTCCCAACTATATTTTCTTTGTTGGCAAGTGTCATGCGGCTTTTGGTTGGTTTATTAACTAAGTTTGGCGTTTCAAGTATATTAGAGACTCCACTGATCCTTACCATATTACGAGCTGAGAACAATCAACAAGAGATTAATGATTGATTGATTTATGTTCTAACATAATCTTTTCAAGGCTTGCATGTTTTATTAATAAATCTTACCTAGCAGGTGTAGAGATTTTTTGGCTCGTAACTCTGGTTTAGGAAATTTTGGTGTCTCAGGATTTAATTTATTCATAGTCATTCGTGAATTACTAACAACCTATAACACGAAACAAAAACACAATATAATACATTAATATAAAATTAGGGCCTGGAATTAAAAATAAGAACATTGAAAGTGTGAAAACTGTCTAAGGCATGTACACTTACAGTGAACTGCACACTGGGCTTCCACGTCAAGGTTATCATATTCAATCAATTTTATACTTAAATGCAGGGATTTTAAGGTTCAAATTAAATTGCCAATTTTTGACAGTTTTGAAGTGCTGCTTACTGTACACACTAGTCTTGTTTTGTTTTTATCATTGTTACTTTTATGTGCTGTTTGTTTTCCTTGAATATAAAATAAATAACTTACTTTTGAGCTTGGTTGAAAGTTCAGCACTTTTCTAACAGGATTGTTTTTTAACTGACCATCAGCAGTGTGGCGTATTTTTCTATCAATTTTTACAGAAGAGTTCCAATTCTTCTTTTTATTTGACGTTGTAGCTTGAGCGCATCTCCTAGGCGATTGAATTGTCAGGGCTTGAAAGAAAATTACAAATGAAAACATCACACCAAGAAAAGTTCAAACTCACTTCCACAAAGATTATCACCTCGAATATCAGCTCTCATTTCTGCTAAAGTCAACGGCTTTACAACTTTTTCGGTAGTACGAGTAGGCGCTATAGTTCTTCGAGGCTGCTTTTGTGCTGTGAGTGTTTGAACGGCGTTTCTTGAAAGTATCCCTAAAATAAAAAGGATAAAGGTCAGTTAAATAGTGTCTCTCATCTTTAAAAGCTAGTAATTGATAAACAAATAGCATAGCAAAGGGCACACGAGACACATTTTGGTTGACCAAGAAAGACGCGCTAACTTACCACTGAGACCAGGCAGAAGTTCAGCCAATGTCTTTGGCTTTATTTCTGTTGTAGTAATAGAATCCATTCTAATTAACGATAATTCTAATGGTTATTTAATGCAGAAGGCTATAATTGCACTTACATCGAAAACAAAATATTCACAAACACAACTCATTCAAAATCAAATTTTTCAACTTTTAACTGACACCACAGAAAACACTATACTCTCTACTGACACAAACAAATGTCATCCATAGATTAATTTAATATTATGCCTCATTTACACGCTTGGCAAGTCTCGACAAGCGCCCACAAACACCAAGCGTGTGAACGGGTGTTTGACTAGGCTTGCGTGAGCTTGGAAGAGCTTGTAAGAGCTTGTCGTCGATTCGGGCCCGTGTCGCTTTTTGAACACAGATCAAAGAAGCTTGCGACATATTTACACGTTGGCGCATGTTTAGTGTCGCTCAAGAGCTCGCGCCTTATGGGTGTATTTAATAATAACATCCACCATAATAATATTTTTTTGTGCCGACCTTTTCACTTCTTTTGTTTTTGTTTATATTTTGAATAAAAATTTGTCAATCAAAAAGCAATAGCCGACACATACTTCAACATCCACGTCTGCCATGTTTGCCTGCACAGCATGGCGAATTTGTATGTGAGAGTCATCTGTTAAGCCCGACTTACACGCTTGCCAAAGCTTGGCAAGCGGCAACAAGTTACAAGCCTCGACCAACTTAGACAAACGTTTGGATGCCATCTGCCACGCTTTCTAGTTTATTCCGGACCGCCAAGCTGTGCAGGCAAACATGGCTACTTGGACGTTAAAGTTGTGTCGGCTATTGCTTTAGAATTGACATATTTTTATTTAAAATATATAGGTACCTACAAACACGGAAAACAAGAAGCGAAAAGTTCGGCAGAGAAGATGGTGGATGTTATTATAAAATAGACTCGTACGGTGCGAGCTCTTGAGTGACACCAAACACGTGCCAATTATTACGTCGAAGCTGCTCGCCACAAACTCCTTTGATCTGTGTTTCAAAACTGACATGGGCCAGCAACAAGCTCTTCCAAACTCACGCAATCCAAGCCAAACACCCGTTCACATGCTTGGTTTTTGTAGGTTTTTGTAGACACTTGTCGAGACTTGCCAAGCGTGTAAATGAGGCATTACAGGTGAGCATGTGAACCTCCGTGCCACATGCATAATTCCTTTCTAAAACCCCCTGAAAGTAATGTATCGATGATATACGTTCTTATTTTAGGTTTTCTTACGATTGTTTATGTATTTTTAGACGTCACATATTCATTATGACCGCTAAAAATAATCGTGAAAATTGAATTATGATTAAAAATAAACAGATTTTCTTAACCGTTTCATCACGATAAACGGCCCGAAAACATATTTCCACGATATCTTCATTCGTTATACAGAAATTTGCAAATTTATTTACTATGAATAATCACAATGTAAGGTGACTATATCGTTAGTCGGTTACAACGAAATTATAACGGGCGTCGTGGCAAGTGAATTTGGTAATCACTGCGTGGTTGTGACGACGAGCTGAGAGGCCGTCATCGATATAGCATGCAGTGAAAATTGAATTCGCTTGCCGCGCCGCCCACCGCTGCTAGCTGTGGCCAGACCGTAAGGCTGTTTCTAGAAAATGCAAGCTAAAGTTTTTAAATAATATAAGAGGCTAATTTTGTTGATATATATTGCAGAGGCTTGATTTGCCTGAGAAGAATGAGATGAGTGAAAAGAATGAAACGAATGAGAAGAATGAGAATCGTGAGAAGAATGAGACGAGTGAGAATTATGAGACGAGTGTGAAGAATAAGATTAGTGAGAAGAAAGAGACAAGTGAGAAAAATGAGACGAGTGATAAGAATAAGACGAGTGAAAAGAATGAGACGAATGAGACGAGTCACGAGTGAGAAGAATGAAACAAATGAGAAGAATGAGACGAGTGAGAAGAATGAAACGAGTGTGCAGAATGAAACGAATGAAACGAGAGAGAAGAATGAAACGAGTCAAAAGAAAAAAATGGTACAAGTGAGAAGACTCAGGCGAGTAAGAAGAGTGAGACGAGTGAGAAGAATGAGACGAGTGAGAAGAATGAGACGAGTGCGAAGAATGAGTCGAGTGTTAAAAATGAGACAAGTGAGAAGAATGAGACGGGAGAGAAGAATGAGACGAGTGAGAAGAATGAGACGAGTCAGAAGATTGAGACGAGTGCAAAGAATAAGACGAGTGAGACGAATGAGACGAGTGAAAAGAATTAGACGTGTGAGAAGAATGAGACGAGTCAGAAAATTGAGACGAGTGAGAAGAATTAGACGTGTTAGAAGAATGAGACAAGTTAGAAGAATGAGACGAGTGAGAAGAATGAGACGAGTGTTAAGAATGAGACGAGTGAGAAGAATGAAACTGATTGATTTAATTTGATCTTTTATTATTATTGTTGTTACTGTTTCCAACACAATTTATGGATTGTTTTATGGAATAAATAAATGAAATGAAAATGAGACAAGTGGGAAGAATGAGACGAATGAGAAAATGAGACGAATGAAATGAGTGTTTACGGTCAATAACCGCACAATTACGTACCTAGTGCGATGTCAGCACTTTCAATAAATAAATTACAATTATTTTAATTTTAGTTCACATTCTGTATCAATAGGTATATGTTGTGTGACTCATTACTTCAATAAATATAAAGTAAATGGTTCGGATTTATAATTTCAAGGACTTAAAATTCATCTTCAATATTTCAAGGACTTCAACTTCAGTAATAGGTTGTGTGGTAGCAAGAAACCATACAGAGTGAGACTAATGAAATGAGTGAGAAGAATGAGACGAGTGAGAAGAATAAGGCGAAGGACAAAAAGCCTAGTGAGAATTACATTTCAAAAATCGTGTGGGTCGGAAATTCGTATGTTTTTAAAACTGTAGATTGCGATATCTTTGTCCCGGTTGCATTACATGAGCAATGAATGTATTCGCAGCTGTCACACACAATGAATATGTGACGGCTACAAATACATCTATCCACCGGTATAGGCTCGGATTGATGTGGAATTCGAGTATTTAACCAAAATATAACTTTAAAAATTGGTGAACCACCGGCCCATATGCTTTTTTTAAATAACTCTGTCGGAAAGCCGTCACAATAGTAACAAAACCTAAAATAAGAACGTATATCATCGGTACATTTAGAAAATTTTAGAAAAGAATTGAGCATGTGGTACGGAGGTTCGCATGCTCACCTTTAACTGTACGTTTACTGTGGACTAGTGTCCACACCTGTGGTGTGGACCACAGAGTACAATTTGTATATAGGACGGAGACTGGCTGACGGAGTAGTGACTTAACTAGTATATTCATCTGTGGTAGTGACTAGTTGATGTGGTGTGTGGTTGGTGCAAGGAACCACAGAGTACTTTTTTTGCAAGGAACATTTTTTTACTGGTTTTTTTTTAAATTAACTAATGACGAGGCAGTATGGTCTAAGACCTTAGCCTGTTCTTCGGAACGAATAAAAAAAAAAAAAGACTTTTTTTTTAGTTTTCTGTTTTACAGTTTACTCACAGGGAGGTGTGGTGGTGTGATAAGAATCAATTACTTTAATTGTTATAATTATAAATTATATAAAAATGGTCCCAATAGTTGAAATCAAAGGCTTCGCAGATTTTGATAAGTATATTAATGATATAGATCCTAGTGGTCCACCAGTATTTTTCTATTTTAGCGGCTCTAAACTACCAGACGGCAATAGCTGGTGTTCAGATTGTGTTGAAGGTAGGATTTTATCCTTTGATTATTTATTTCACCTTATCTTTATCACAAACAGAGTATACCGAGTATCTGCCCTATATTATTACATTTTGCAATTTAAGGTAGGAGATTTAGGTTATGAGAGGATGGTAGGGGCACAAGGTACGAATTCAAAGTATGATGAGTCTTTAGTAGGTAGAACAATAGATGTTTTGGGGATAGTCTCAGTTTGTTGTTTGTTCCCTGTCCTAGCCCAGTGGATCAACTGCATCACAACTATTTAAGTTCAGAGATAGGTAAACATTGATTAGGTACCATATATATGATTCATAGTTATCTGTTTGGTAAGTACTACTGATTGTACAGACTATTCTCCATAACTGCTCATTAATTAGCGTGGCCCAAATAAACTATGTTTGAATATTTTTTTTATATGATTGGTTTTCAAGAACCAAGTATACATCAGAGTAGGTTTTTGTATGGGTTAGTATACATCCTTTCCACAAAAATTTGCCTCCTTGACAACAAAATAGGTACAGTCGGCCAAGAAAGTGGTGTACCTACCTACTACCAGTTTTGGCAAAATTTCCTTTGTAACTTATATAGTTGCAAGGTTGACATTAGTAACTGTCAGAATATTATTCCAAAAAGAAATCAACCTTGTATTTTATTACTAGACACTGTTATCCGAGGTACATTTTGTTTGGGAGCAGATATTCTTAGGTATGGGGTAGCTCTGATAATGGTGTCTATTTATGATGAGCAAATAAACTTCAACAATAATTTTTAACCGACTGTCCCTATCTCTAATCTGTGAATGTTAAAATCAATGAATGATTGGCTTTGTTGATTACATCCTGATTATGATTAAAGGTATTATATCTACTGTTGTTGTAGGCAACATGTTTCATAGATAAGCAGACATCAACTTTAATAAACCTGTGTCCCTACCATGAGTTGAAGCAAACTGTTTTTGTTACTGTAAAGTATAGTTTTCTCTTTTTCACTCGCATTGATTGTGAGCAGTATATCCAATAGTTTATAGTAGCGAAAACAGTTTGCATCAACTCATGGTTGAGCTACAGGAACTTGCTTGTTAATGGTTGATCATTCAACTTTGAATTATTAATTTATCAAAATATGAAAATGTTATTAGATCAAAACAACCTTCTCATTGTTTCATTGTCATGCAGTGAAGAAATCTTTGCTTGTAATAGAATAAATCTAGTAGTAGGTCTCTACCAGAGTGGTTTTTATAGAATTGAATGGCATGGTATAATGTTTTAGTACCGATTCTGTGGTCTGTGGAAAATAAAATTTTTGTTAGTGATTACATTCTCTTTGGATTACATTGTCTTTGGATTACATTCTCGTGTTGATTTGGTGTTAAAAGTCAAAAAAGATATCAGGGGACTTGCAGGGGACAAAAAAATAAAATAAAATAAATAGTTTAAGTAACAAAAATGGGAAAAAAGAAAAATAAAGTAATGATTCAAAACCTTAACAATTATGAGGAGTTTATGAGTTTTGTTGAGAAGCTTCCACAAAATGGGTCCAATGTTTATTTTTTGTTTACTGGAAAGAAAAAGGAAAATGGAAGAAGTTGGTGTATTTATTGTCAACTAGGTGGTTGATTACTATTTAATAATTTGTTTGTCTAGGGCATTGTGATTTACAATGCGATTTAATTGACAATAGACATTGATCCGCGGCAACTTCACTCGAGAATGTATGGTGTGCGCAGATCATCATTATAGTTAAATACGTTATGTACTGCAAGCGCTCTGAAGTTGCCGCGGATCACTGTTCAATTTAAAATTGTATGTTGTGTATAACCTGATTTTGCTGTAAATAATAATCAAAGCAGTAAATATGCAAATGGATGACATTGATGCACCTCTTCTCAAAGAGGGACTCATTTAGGACTCAAAATACGAGGGGTAGCTCCTGTACTATTTTTCCTTTAAAAAAAATTTACAGTAAAGAGCTTATTAGACCTGCCTAAATTAAGTATGCGATATTCAGTCGCTTCTAAATGCAGAGAAGTTTAATTGCATCCGTTAGCCACAGTAGTCATTTAAATAAATAGCGACTTGCTCTGACACAATAAAGCGCAATTCAGATCGCACACCGCTACAGCTCCTACGGCTACGGTTATATTCACCTAGAAGTTGCCTCTCTTTCTATCGCGTACGTCCGTCTCTTGTAGGAGCTCTGAATCAGTGAACGTGTAACCTGATTACAGCTTTGGCGACTGAATTTCTCGTCCTAAACGGATGCTAAATCGGACTGTGAATATCGGATCCAATTAAGGAAGGTCTAATAAGCTCTTAACCCTTGGCAGCCGTTGCAATGCAACCCTATCTATCTATCCTATCGGATATTCGATATTTTTTTGTGGTCAGAAATGCTCCTCTTGTCCTTGTTGAATATGATAAGTAAAAAAGTTATATATTTTCGATTTTAGCCGAACCAATTGTGAAGGCATACTTAAGTGAACTGCAGAGAGAAGTGATATTTGCTTATGTTGATGTTGGCGACCGAGAATAGTGAGTTCGATTAGATGTAATTTTTTAATAATCTTCTCCTAATACTAACTAATATTATAAATGCGAAAGTAAAGCTACTGAGCCCACATATACTGTGCAGTGTGCGTCGAGTTGACACTTGTCCCGCGTACACAACGCATATGACATCAGACTCGGATGTCATTTCTTCAGGAGATCTTAGTGTGTATTGATATCAAGATGGCGGGATCACCAGCTATGCTGAATATCTTTGAAACTATCAATGGCAGTATTTTTTAACAGGCTCCAATTGACACCAAAATGGCACTATAACCTGGCCATGAAATATTTAAAAAACAAGAGGGTTCCGCCATCTTGACATTCATCAATAAAGAATGTTGAATAGCCACAAAATATACGAAAGAGAGACGAAAGGTTTGGCGTGGCGCTACGCTGAATGCGATGATGTAACACTGCAAACGTATTCAGCCTAACGTCGGCCCTATACTTTTCTAGCTACTCTAGCTAGCTGTGGTATACATCCTCCACTTAGCTAGCACTGAAACACTGAAAATGCTTTTTAATTTTGCAGTTGGAAGGACAGAGCGTGCCCGTTCCGCACAGACAACCGGATCAGATTGATGGTAATCCCTACACTGATCAAGTGGCAGGGAGTCCAGAGGCTAGAAGGCAGTCAGTGCAACAAACGAGAACTACTCCAGATGATGTTTGAGGAAGAAGAATAGACATGTGGTGGTCTGTCCTCAAGAACTGTGTATCCAACTAAGTATGTATATTTTATTTATAAATAAAAATGTATATAAGACCTAATCATAAGTAGCTTATTTTTCAATAAAACGCCAATCAAATCTGATTACCTTTTATTCTACAATGATAGATATTTTTTTATATAACATTTGAGAATCATGATAAAGTTTACTTGAGAGTGGTTTGTAAAATTTATAAATATTAAAATAAATATAACAGTTTCAAATTTCTTTGTTAAAATTAGAGTTTGTGGAAGCAGCAACATTAAGTTTTATTTTATTCATTCAATTTCTCAAATTAATCGCATACTGATATGTCTCTCACAGCCTAATATTTTTTAGTGATTTTGTAGGGGTTTTTCCTTGATGTTTTGTGATATCCTTTTGTAGTTGTATACACCGAACCCACTGCACCATTTTCTTAAATTACAACTTTATATTTTACAAACAACTTCAATCCAAGCTGCTTCCACTACCTCTATGGAACTACAGGAACTGCATACTATGAATGAATTGAATGAATTTGACGACCTACGTGGTCGAGTATCTTTGAGGTCCCGGGTTCGATCCCCGGTTAGGTCAATTTAGAAAACGAACTTTTCTATTTTAACTCAGGTCTGGGTGTTTGTGATACCACCGTAGTCTCTGATTTCCATAACACAGCACATGCTGTAGCTATTTACGTTGGAATCGGAGCAATGTATGCGATGTGGTCAAATATTAAAAAAAAAAATACTAAGCATCAACTGAACGGATTTCATTCTAATTGTTAATACGATAAATGCAGATAAGTAAAGTCCCTACCCAACCCTTTCGCTCGCTATTGCCTTCACATTATCACAATATTGCAATAACTTGTCTCATTATTGATGCCATTGTACAACTTTATTGTTGTCTTGCTTTACCGCCCGGCCACGAAACGGCGAACTGCGAAGCGACGAGCGAATACTCTTCATTGCTCGCTCGAATCACTCTCCTGCACACAGCGGTTAATTTACAGTTCGCATGTATTTGGAATTTGCTCCTCGCGTCGCCTTCGCCCTTCGCCGCTTCGCATGGCATGGCCGTTGAGGGGCCGTTGCAATCTCAAATATAAAGCTAACTGATGATTCCATGACACATCCAGTCCGATAAGTTGCTCGCTAATGTTAGACGTACAGCTAATATAGTTGAATTAATTACTCTACGAGGTAGATGTTTAGGTTCATAATGCTGTAGCACTGGAGGCGGCGACATCTTCCGGCAGATCGCTGGTGTTGAGGACCTTTTCGGGCACAACAATCAATACGTCATAGTAAACCTTCTTGCTTCTCAAGAACGCGCTGGAGTTGTCGAAGATTATTGAATCTGTGAAACGAGAAACGATTGAAATAAATTGAAATAAATCTGTCTACGAGCTACGACTACGGGGCTACGAGGCTACGATCCAACTACGAGCCCTGAAAAGGAGCCACCGTTTATCAAATAGAACGGGTTGATAAAGATGGACTGTGGTATGGTACCTACATATTTTTGACGAAAGATAAAAAAAACCGGCCAAGTGCGAGTCAGACTCGCGCAAGAAGGGTTTCGTAAAAATCACGTTTGTTGTATGGGAGATTATTTATTTTTTAAGTGAATATATAACTAAATATTCTGTGAATATTTCAAACATCTACCTGTTGCCGTTATCAATATCGAGCAAAAACGAGCAAAAAAATCACGTATAAAATACTGTTTTTTAGTATTTATTGTTATAGCGGCAACAGAAATACATCTGTGAAAGTTTCAACTGTAACTATCACGGTTCATGAGATACAGTCTGGTGACACACGGACAGACAGACAGACGGACAGCGAAGTCTTAGTAATAGGGTTCCCGTTTTACCCCTTGGGTACGGAACCCTAAAAAGTTCCAAACTCACAAGTGGCGGGCCCCGCGGCCGGGATGAAGCCGATGTCGGGCGCGCCCTCGTGCACCTTGCGCGGCCCGTGCACCACTTCGTCCGCGCCCTCCTCGCAGCGCCGCTTGATAGAGAACTTTATCTCGTGGCTGTCCACGCCGAAGTCCCATCTAGAAATAACCGGGACACGATTAAGATGAAAAAAAAACGAAAACTCTGGCCATTATCTTATAGGGGATAAGAGGATTTCGTAGCCTAGCTATGGTTCGGTTAAGATAAGTCGATTTTGGATAAACTAACGACCGATTTCACTAATCTATCTTCAGTAAGAGATAGGCCTACTATGGTTCTGATTTATGGTTCATTTAACAGAAATATCTAGACAACACATCTTTAGTAAGCCAATCTCTTACTGAGGATATGGGTTATTGAAATCGGCCTTAGTGTACAGGGTGTTAGCTAACTTGTCAAATACAGAATGACCACATGAAACCAAATTCTCCATGCCATGACAGCCCATGAGCCAGACCCTGTAAATTGAATCGAATAATAATAATAATAAATAAGATAAATCGAATTTATAAATTAGTCGATTACTAGACGTACTTAATTCGGTTCACACTAGCGGGTAGAGGAGGGGTAATCATGAAATACCCGTCCACCCACCAGCGGCGGTATTGGCTAAAAACATTGAAGTTCATGTTAACTGTGTTTTGACAGATGTATGTGATACATTGCTACTTTTCTTTGGTAAGTTTTTATTTGTGCCAAAATGAAGTAGCCATGTATCACATACATCTGTCAAAACACATTTAACATGAACTTCAATGTTTTTAGTCGATAGAGCCCCAGTTGAAAAGTCCAGTGGGTGGGACGGGTCGGGAGGGTAAAAACTTTAAAGTTACGAGTAGTTAGTTATACTGTTTTCAATTTACTTCAAAATACTATTTGGTTCAGCGCATAATAGATCGACGACATATTTGTCTCCAGTCTTGATCGTGACCCGTTTGTACTCTTTGGATTCACTACTTGTATTTTTCGTATAGTAAGACTTTGGAACCTTTCCACCTGGTTTCACCTGGAACAGAAAAGGATCGTTAGGAAACTCTCGAAAATTCCGCATAGACTAACTGCTCTACGGATGTATCGATATTTTAGGACTTAATAATAATAAATAATAATAACTATTTGTCCATTAACAATGATTAGTACAATTATATTGTCATTAACAATGATGTATAGTAACAGCGGTAGCAGATAATGACACTAGTTAAAAAACTGTGTTGCGGCAGAGTAGTATCGTCGTCTACTAGTAGCCAATAAATTACAGTATATTAACTTAAATAAATAAACTCAACTTACTAATATGAATGTGTCGACTTTATACCATTTTTAATTTTAATTTTTAATTTTTTATAACCTGTTTGTTTTATATACCTATATATATACTTACTTTGTTTAGGTATTTATATGTAAATAAGTATATATTTTTACTTATTATTTATATTAGGATATGCACATACAAAGTGTAATATTATAAACCAGATACTTATTAAAAACAAATTAATTTAATAATCTCAAGCTACCAATCCTTTTAAAGTATTTCGGGTAAGTAAAGATGTTTTTATTTTATTTTACTCACAATAAGTGAACATTTTGGATCGCCGTTGTCGTCAACCATGGTGCCGCCGTAGAAGACAGGTAGTTGGTCCTTATCCACAATGGCCAGTATTTGTGCCTGCCACTTCTTGCTGTCTGAGCCGTAAATCTTGATCTTCGATATCGTGTACTCGTGCATGAACTTCTTTACAATAGAGAACGCGAGCGAGAACACTTTCGGGGCTGAAATGAATGTCGATATTACTGTAGCTTAGCTTTTTTAAAAGCAATTAGGATTAGTATTTTTTAACGAAATCAAATCCTTTAGAAAACAAGGTATAGTCAGTTGTTCTATCTCACGAAGTACGTTGGCTTCACAATGCATTTACAAAGTTTGGTAGCATAAGGTAGAAAATAAGATCTATATCGTAAGACTTTCCGGTTCGATTCGGAAAGTTGATTTCTGACAATCGTGAATAACCCCCCCGGCCCCTGGAAAGGTGTCGAAACTTCGGGAATTCAAAAAAACATTGAAATCCAAACTAAATAATTCTAAAATAACACCTGAATTAATAATATACGCGCTGTAATCCGTAAAAAGTGTTATTTCTAATGAACTGTATCTACACGCGGAAGTCTTAGTAGTGTTTAGGTAAGAATTATTTGAAACATAATAAAGTGGAAAACCCGGGAGATCTACATAAATCGATAAACCGTAAATTTAAACGACGTCCCCGCTTCCCCATGTTAATTGAAATGAATTCAAATGAACATATTTTTTACTTAACTAGACTCCCTAATTTAAATCGTCCAGTTTTTCTAATTTCATTCAGGACTTCTTTTAGCTGTCAATAATTAAAAAAAAATGAATCGTATATTAAAACACTTAAGACCGAGCAGTCTGTTATGATTTTTTAGGTCAGCCATTATCAAAATGACCCGTAAAATTTTGATTTTTAGTAAAGTAGTATGGAAATCTGTAAAGTGACAACCCTAGACGCAAATAAACTATTGTTTTCGATTATCAACCCAAAAAACCACAAAAGTAATATTTGTATAGTAGAGTAGGTCACTTTCTACTACCTACTTTTACAACAACTTTTGATAAGGTAGAGCTATAAAAAGTTTAAATCATTAATGAAAGTGAATAAGCACTATAAATGTATCGAAAACGAAGACGTTGATGTCTTTTGGCTGTGGTCAAACCTAAAAATATAGAAATTAAAAATTATAATGAACTTTGTATCTGTTTGTGTCCGTCCACTTATTATAAAAATTGTGAATTCGGACCTCAGTGTGCAACTTTCAAGTTTAGTGAAAGTCGATGTTTTGATATTTTTTAGTCGAAAATTAAGAAAATAATTATGAAAAATATGCGTGATTCCGATCTTTGTTCATTAAACATAAGATGGAGTGACTATAATACAAATGGATTTACTCATAGAACATGAAATTTAGTTGAGTCGATCGCACATTTGTCAGCACCGTACGCGGCGCATTTTGAATTTACTGAAATCCATTCGTGACTACTCACTCCGTCTTATTTTTAATGAACAAAGATCGGAATCTCGCACTTTTTTTCATAATTTCGTACTTTTCGACTAAAAGACATCAACGTCGTCACGTTGTCATTCACTTGAAAGTGTTAATTACACAGAAATTCCTTAATTGTTTCGGATTTCAGAGTCAATTTATATAATAAGTGGACACAGTACATACAAAGTAAGTACCTACACATATTATACTAGTACTTACAAGTTTTGAATTTCTATAATGTTTTTTTTCTGCATGTCCACAACCAAAAGACATCAACGGCGTCGTTTTTGTTACATGGGTACATAAATATTTTAATATTATTCAAGACGCATCAATGTTATTAACAAGCAATTATTAAGTAAGAAATAATTCATTACCTACCTATAAGTATTTTATTTATATAACCATGGTTCTATAGGAAGTGGGGTCACCAAAATTGTATTACTGCTATGTCTTTTTCGTACCGTTGACGATGAAGCAGGTCTTGAGTATTTCTGGGTAATTGGCTTCATAGATCTTGAGCAGTGTGACCACCATCTCGGCCGCCGGCTTCCACGCGTACTGCCGCATGTTGAAACCCTCCATGTCAAATATTACTGTCACCTAAAAGTCAATAATAAGTCTGGTATTGCTACATAGTAATAAGGCCGCTTTTTCTTTAATTTACTATCTATGTTTGTTGTTGTAGTTGTAATTTGTCCTGTCTTCTTAGTGTTATTATTTTCATTATTATAATATAGGTAGGCAAACGTAGTGATTAAATTCGCTTTGGGCATATATAGGTACTGATAATTTTTATTTGATGTAGTTAGGTCGTAAATCAAGTATGAAGTAAGTACTTTTTATTCAGCTAATTTGTATAGTGGATTTCCTTTCGTAGACTAACTTCTTAAGTCAAAGTTTTAAACCTAACAAAACCAAAGTTTGGTGTAGAAAACGAATAACTTATGCAAGTGTGATCTTAGGTAGGTACCTACCTAAGATCACACTTGTAGTACCCCTAATGCCGAATACGGTATATAGGGACCATCAAATTGAACAACTTTTACTATGGGACCAACTCTGAAATCGCGAAAAAAAAAATCGGCTGTTTCATACAAAAATTAAAATCGAACATATCAAAATGTATGAAACAGCTAATTTTTTTTTTCGCGATTTCAGAGTTGGCCCCTTAGTAAAAGCTGTTCAGTTTGATGGTCCCTATATACCGTATAAAATAGTGAATGCCAAATTAAGAGGTTTACCTCGATGTCTGTGAAAAGTGTAAACCAAACAACAACTTATAAGCACTATTAAACCCAGCAGTGGGTGTCGTGCGGCTGATTTATGATGCTAATATTGTTTTTCATTTTACGAACAGTGACCGAAGTCACCTTATACCAATGTAAATGCAGAAATTCCTCTGACAGGTGTCTTTTTTCACTTCCAAATATAGCTACCTCAATACAAAGTTTATTATGTAGACTCAAAATTCTCTAAAATAAATATGATATGTAGGTATTTTCTCTCTAAATAATGTCTCTACAGACGTATTTTTCTTGATGACGTGAGTTTGTACCTACACTTTTTACCTGTATCAAGTACCTTTATCTTTTTAGGGATCCTTAAAAGAAAAAACGGACCCCTTATAGGATCACTTTGTTGCTTGTCTGTTTGTCTGTCTGTCAATACCTCCTCCATATTAAAATATAGGTACATATACTCAGGTCTACAGTCCCTTGAAACTTTGAAAATCAAACTTCTTAGTTAACGTGAAAAAAAAGATAAGGCTGTTTTTGCCGCAAAAAACGCATTTCCCGACACTTTCAAGGGAATCAAAATAATTAATGGGGTACTTCAAGTAAAGGGAAAAGTCTGAAATCTATACATTTGTGACTAATCGTAAAACAAACAACATGTAACAAAAATACCCCTAATGCCGAATATGGTATATAGGGAAAATCAAACTGATCAAGTTTTACTATGGGACCAACTCTGAAATCGCGAAAAAAAATCAGCTGTTTCATACAAAAATTTAAATCGAAAATATCAAAATGTATGAAACATGTTATCGCGATTTCAGAGTTGGTCCCATAGTAATAGTTGATCAGTTTGATGGTCCCTATACAAGGTGTTACAAAAGTACCCCTAATGCCGAATATGGTAGATAGGGACCATCAAACTAAACAACTTTTACTATTGGACCAACTTTGAAATCGCGAAAAAAAAATCAGCTGTTTCATACAAAAAATAATTACGAAAATATCAAAATGTATGAAACAGCTGATTTTTTTTTCGTGATTTCAGAGTTGGTCTTATAGTAAAAGTTGTTCAGTTTGATGGTCCCTATCTACCATATTCGGCATTAGGGGTATTTTTGTATCATGTTGTATAGTATTTATTTAAGTACCTACCTACTAATTTGGACGGAATCCTCGGTGGGCGAGTCCGACTCGCACTTGTCCGGTTTTTTTGCATTACAAATCTGAATTGAAGTTGTGTTGATATCATTGTTTAAAGCCACAATAATCTAACAAAGAAGTTGAGAATCTTTGTCTGAGTTTTTCCGCGCAATTGTTAGTGGTTTGCAAATTAGTATTCACATTGCGCAACCTCGAACATAAAATCTACCATAAAATTCATAAAAACTATAGATCGTTGATTTCTATTATGATTATAATATTCTGAACAGCTCATACTAATAATTAAGCCACACACAAAATAAACATCGGACAATGGATAGGTACATACTAAATAAGGAACATAATAGAAAGTTAAGCGGGTAAGTACCAACCACCATAATGTTCATCGAACCAACCATTCTGTAATACCTATACCTACACAAACATATAATATAATATTTTTAAACATTTCAGTCATAATTGAGTGTATTTCCGATTTTATTATGTTACTATTGAGTATTTTATGTGTCCTTGATTCAACCTGCGACTGTTGTAGTCGTAATCTCTATCCATCATCACTTGTATAATAATATGTTATTATTTAGTAGGTATTTACATCAATATCTGCCAGCATGGTACCCATAGCGACTATTTAGTAATCTGTGCCCATAGGTACACTGAGTATTAAATACCTAACTACTAATTTTGTGATAATAATTAGAACATTATTATAGTGCTCTATTTTACGGTGTATCCCAGTAGTCCCCTCTGGCGTTTGTCCCCTTGGGGGACAAATGGGACTTTTTTTAAAAAATGTCCCGATTGTCTCCTGTGTCGCCTGTGGAGGGGACAGTTGGGACTAATGGAGGGGACAATTGGGACTAATTTTACATGATCCTTACCCTATAATGTTGCTAGAAGTGACAAAAAATAAAGCATTTGTTTAGATATCCTATAGGTACTGTGGTTCGGATGACGAATAAAAACAACTATCATATTTATTATTCAACGTGTTTCTATTGATATCCCATAACTCTAGGGTTATGTTTTGTCATCAAAAAGAAGTCAAAATGCCCAAGGAACATGGGTCGAAATATGAGATTTTTTTTGGCTGTCCCATACAAATCTGCTTTTTGAAATGAGCATTTTTTGTTGTAGTGTATGTATGTTAAATTAAACAATTAAGTAAATAATTGAAATGTTTTATAAAAAAATCTAAAACGTTCAAAAATAAACTCTGATATACGTACTTGCCTTAAATAAAAGGTAGGATTTTTTTTACTTGTTGACATTGACATTGTCAGGAATGCACTGATAAGAAATGGAAAATTCCCGAATGCTTTGCTGTTGTACACCGACCGAGCCGATCAACCATAGAACCAATTTGTATAAGAATAAAGTTCATTTTTGCAAAACTATTCCAAGCAAAAACAGCCCTACAGAAAGTCGCTCAAAAAATCGGCCATGCAAAAATGTCATTTACGTCCCACGGCATTATGCTTTATTTCAAATGATCGTGGTGGTAAAATCATGTAGCCCCGACAAACTGTATTGTTTACTTTTTTTACATGTGCGAAAAAGGGATAGAAACAATATTTTTATAATGGCGGGAGCCGTCATCTTGAACATAGCTACTTTTAGTTTTTTTTTATTTACCAAAATATTTGATTTTAACTTTTGAGTAAAGCCGCGGGTAAAATATAGGTAGTTATTTAATATAAAAAGCCTAGTTTCTTAATTTTACCTATTTATAATATTTATAAGGTCATTTTACCCGAGTATAGTTAGTTAAAAGAACAATATTATTTTTCGTATTTTATTTTACATAGAATACTAAAACTATGCCTGATTTCATGATTTTCTTCTAATTGACTTTTCTTGTTCCTCATTATTCGTCATATCCGAGCCAGTGTATAGGATATCTAACAAATGCTATATTATTTGTCACTTCTAGCAAAATTACACGGCAACATCTCAAGGAGGGGGAAACTGGGACATCTAAAAATTAAAATCCCAGTTGTCCCCCATGTCGTTGATAGAGGGGACAACTGGGATAGTTTTATAAAAAAATCCCAATTGTCCCCCAAGGGGACAAAGCTAGAGGGGACAAGTGGGATACACCGCTATTTTATTGTACCTACTGAGTTCAGCGACACGCTGATAAAGTCGATAACTTATGATATGAGCTAGCCATAAATATGCAAAACACAATGTTTCTGACTTCAATATCATGTTTCCGATTTCCGAGGATCTTTGTTTAGGGAATTTCAGTAAGTGACTGAAAAACCGGCAATATTTTAATACCTAACCAAAAATCTCAGGAAAGCAATCAAATTGGTTTCATAACCATGTACCAGCTCACGAGAATCGGTTGAGAAATGCGACCTGTAGAGGAGAGTAGATGGACAGTCGAACGGACATACGAAAGCATTTTTTCCCTAAGCTGAAGCAGAGACGCTTCTCTTGCGCTTCGCGCTCGCTCGGTCACAAATCCTCATTTTATTATTCAATGGTCCGCTGACATTAATAATTTAACTCGTTTCTAAATACTGAACACGATGGCCACAGCTATGTCGATTTACATACTTAATTTTTATAACTTTGTCGCTTTTTTGAAACTGAGGTTTCTTAATATCCGCTGGTTGTAAGGGACACTTTCCCAAATACTAAGTCTGAAGCTTTAAATGTTACGTCACGTCACTCACTTGTTAAGTCGATATGTACCAACTAATTCTTAATTAGCTTACCTACCTACCTACATTGTACTTCGTTAGGTTAGATTTAAAGAAGTCGTCAGATAAAAAAACTATTTTTAGACCTTTTTGTAAAAGAAAAAAGTGGTGAACGGTTATTATGTATAATCATGGATGAATTCGTCCATGGCATAGTTTACCTTTAAAGCAGCGGGTCCATGAACCGAGGCCTGCTTCCTGGCTGTCGCGAGATAGTTCTCAAGATGCAGCAGAATCATTCGGATGACGTCGGTGCGCGTGAGCGAGTGCAGCAGTCCCCAAACGTCCAGGCCCACGAATGGCACGATTATCACTAGGAATTAACGATAATTGTTTTATTTATAAAGTGATATGAAATGTGCGAGGACTTCGAGGACCTCAGGGGATAGTCAGGTCAATTGCTTAGAATATAAAATGGTACACTGTTTGTTACTCAATCAGTTTATGGTAAATAGCTTTACCAGGCGATCCCTCCTTGTCAAAACCGGTGCTACCGCTGGGAAAGTGTTTCTCCAGCACTTCTGGTGGTTTCCACGTGTGGAGAGTTGTATCCACCTCCCATTTTTCTCGCCAACTCATTGACTAAAACAATGAAATTAAAGATTCGTTACATAATGTAAACCTTTTTTAACCGACTTCAAAAAAAGGAGGAGGTTATCACTTGATTGATAGTCGGTATTTTTTTTTAAAATATAATTTTATTTACCTATGATAGGGGTCTAGCCATATAGCCACAGAATAAAGATGGTCTATGTATGTTAATTCTTTGCAACTAAAAAACACTATATATACTTATGTACCTACTTACAGCTAATTTTTTTTTGAGCGAATTATTAGATGTTTTCTTTTATCGTTTTTTTATGAATAAATTATATTTCAACTTAAATTTTGATTTATGCTGCTACTTACATCTCTGAGCATTTTTTCTGCTGCTTCGGCGTCCCATTGTCTAGCTGCAAAATTAAAAAGCATAAGTATTCAGTTAGCCGCATGTTCATCAATCAACAAAACGTATGAATAAAACGTATGAAAAGTTATTTAAGAATATAATAATGACTTGACAAGATCGAGTCTGATAATTAGTATTTAGTATTTTTATACTTTCTTTTCAGTATTTTTATCCAGCTCACTGCTCAATTCATGGTTGCCTGGAAGAAATTGCTTTTTAGCGATAAGGCCGCCAATTGTTCTTTTTTGTGTATTTTTTGTAAATTACCATGGTGTACAATATATTTTTTTTTCTATATTCCCGCCATCCTAGGTATGTATGTCACAGCTTGTATCGTACTATATTAAATAATTATTATCCTGTTACAGAATATAGTAAATACCTATTAGTTTTTATGTGGTGTTCACGTCATTCATAACCACAAGCAATTTATTTTTACAAAACATAAGAAAACAATTTCTATTCGGTTTGACGATGAGTGAACAAAATAAAAATAAATAAATGCATGACCCTTCTATTGTCTTTCCTGTCTTTAAATCATAGACTTATTTATACTATGCTTTAAATACCGAAATAACAACTGCAGAGGTTGCAACGATGTTTAAAAAAATACGATATAGTAGTAATAATATGGACTTCATGGTCAAATTATGACCTTGGCCGGCCACCGGTGGATACCAATTTGGGTGTGTAATTTTACAACTGTTACCCAATTTAGAAAGTGCATATCCAACTATTTTTATAAATCTGTCTGTGTGTCTCGTACGTTTTCACTTTATAACCGTTGAACCAGTTTAACTGTAGCCAATGTCACATTTGAAAATTTTCGCTATCGCTTCGCTTCCAAACATGTATGGATTTGACGTTTTAAAATTAGATTGTTAACGAAACCTTATGTCAATCCCATACATGTTTCGAAAGCGGAGCGATATCGAAGATTAGCAAATGTCACAGCTAGGGGGTCAGGTTAGAGTTGAAGAGGACGTCAGATATTTTTTCCTGAAATTCTCATAGGAAAATAAATCCCTCGCAAGCGACGAAGTCGCGGGCAGTTTATTTAAACACATAAAAATAGGTACTTACTTGTTACAAGTTCGAAACAGGTATTTAGAACTATACTTCTTACTCTTTGTTACTAGTGTTTCAATAGAAGCTTTAAACAAAGATAAAGGAAGTCATTAAATTTAGATTTTTCGTATTCACAATGCCGAGTAGGTAAAGGAAGTCGTTTTTTTTTGTTTTTTTTTACAACGTCACATACATTGCTCCGATTTTAAAGTAAGTAGATAAAGCACTTGTGTTATGGAAATCAGAGACAACGGAGGTAACACAAACACCCAGAGTTGAGCTAATATAGAAAAGTTCGTTTTTCTAAATTGACCCAACCGGGGATTGAACCCAGGACTTCAGAGATTGAAAACTGGAGGTCGTCAAAATGCTAAATAAACGTAAGCTAAATGAACTTCCGAGCGAAATTGCTTTCTATTAATGTGTTAAAAGTTAAAAATATATTTATCTATAGGTAGGTACTATTTAATTATTAACACTTACCTCTGAGCCACCGCAAAAGAAAATGGTCGTTGTGTTCCGGTTTGAGGATATCTTTAACGCTTCTTCGGAACTGAAAAAATATAAAAATACAGCTTTACAAATGAAAAAAGCCTCATAGATTAACAAACTACAACAAAGTTGTTTGTGGCTCTTTAACATTTAGGTAGCTTGAAGTTTAGAAAACTTATTTTAGATTTTTCGCATTCACAATGCTATTTTAACCTGACTACGTCGAAACAAAAACGAGGGTTATGATTTTGACGTATGTACCTATGTATGTAGGTACGTATGTTTATCTGTTCCCTCATAACTTCAAAACTACTATCATAATTAGGTATCGAAGCGTCTCAATTGTCTTAGGCTATGAGACGTCATATTAAATTGAATATATGGCCACAAAAAAAAAATAATTTTAATAATGCCGTGTTGGGTATCAAATGAAAGGGCTTAATTAGCACTTTTCAAATATATGTATATTGTTAGCTTTTGCTCGTGGCTTTGTTTGCATTCACCCGATTTACAACCCCAAAATATTTAAAATTAAAAAAAAAGTTTACAAACTCAAACCTAACTTCGGAAAAATCGCGCTCTAAAAAGTACGAAACAAGAAAATATTCGAGTCCAAAAACTCCAAAATTCAATAAAAACTATACCTAACCGTAGTCGCATGCCACTTTGTCTACACGCACGACAAGAAAGGCTGGAGATGGCATGCGACTAGGAATCCTTTTTATTGAATTATGGACTCGAATATTTGCTTGTTTCGTACTTTTTAGAGCGCGATTTACCCGTAGCACTCCGTCTGAGGTGCTACGGTGAGTCAATTTTAGCTTGTAGATAGGTATATTATTATTATTTAGAAAAAAATCTCGTAAGCAGTGAGTGTGACAGAAAAAAAATCCTACATTTTTTGCTTGTTACTATTAAAGTCGCGCAACTGGATAGTGACGTATACCTTCCTGTGCATCTCCGGAAATGCCAGATCTTGTTTTTTTGGATCTACCCTAATGGTTATTGTTGAGGCAGGTCCTTTTCGCCATAATTATATTCAGCGAAAAAGGCAGTACTTCCGCCGAGCTAGGTGTCTGTGCTCGGGGACCGCGGTCCAACTGTTCGATGTTAGAATTTGTATTTATGCGAAGTGCTTAGAAAACTTCGATATCGTGAGTCAGGTCTTCATACATTTTTGCCTTGATGTTAGCTTGACGTAGTGCGACACGTCACGTCTGCGTAATGTTTACATATTATTGTACTTTTTGATCCTGCATTTCTTCGTCATTCGTCGATTTGCTTATGTAGCGGTATGATCGCGCCGCTACAGTTATAATAAAAATAATCATTTTGTAGAAGTAACTTGCAGTTTTTTTGGCATGTGGCATTTTTTTAAACCTGGTTGCCACAAAGGGAAGTGATAAATATTGCTAAGCAACCACATTGATTTAACCCTTGACATTACCAATACAGTCTTAGTTATTGGAATGTGATTGGAATTATTATTATTATTGTATCATTTTGGGTAAAATAAGCTCGCATTTTGAAGTACATATTTTTGTCATCTATATCATCAACTATTTAGTGCACAATGACGGAAGCAGATAATATATCAACGTTTAGCGTAGATGGGGGGCAAGACACGGTGGGGCTACCAAGGATCGTGATGGTTACTGAAGGGTCTGACACATCAGCTTCTTCCGCATCATCCACTTCTGCCTCAGAAGACAATTGGGCAGATCTCATCAAATCGTCGGAGATACCACCCGAGTATTGGCATATCCAGAAGCTAGTCAAATACATGAAAGCAGGTAATCAAACAGCGACAATGGTTGCATTATCTTGTCTCAAAGATCACGATTTGACCATAGAAGTTAATCAGAGAGCCATCCAGGAGATAGGTGGTTTGGAATTGCTCGTAAATTTATTGGAAACCAGAGATTTGTGTTGTATTTTGGGAGGACTAGCGGTCTTGAAGGATATTACGCCAAATATCGAGATAAGAAAAAAGGTCACTGATTTGGGAGCTATTCCTCTATTAGTCGGATTATTGTCAGACCCAGCAAGAGATGTGCAGATATTATCTGCTGAAACAATTGCCAATTTGGGTCGGATTCGCAAAAGTAGAAAGTTTTGCAGAAAATTTGGTGGGATACCAAAGTTAATTGATTTGTTAGATATAAAAGAAAGGTAAGTGAAATGAATATCTTGTATCCCTATCTAGGTAATTCCTGTTGTAGAAGGTCGATAATTAACAACTTTTTTCTCAACAATAGATATTTAGTCACTCCTCGAGAAGAATTAAACCTAGATGAACTACAGTTCTTGGATATAGCACGCGCCGGAGCAAAAGCTTTGTGGTCCATGTCGTCTTCCCAAAGAAATCGTGAAGCCATGAGAAAGTATGGCATGATACCACTTATAGCACGAATGCTTAAAACAATTCATTTAGATGTGGCGGTTCCGGCAGTGGGACTTTTACAAATGTGCGCAACCGAAACATCATTCCAATTAGCTATACAAACTGAGAAAATGGTCACAGATCTCATTACGCATTTGGCGAACGAAGATAAAGACTTGAAGGTTGGTTGACAAACATGTTGCTTATTTTTAGAGCGTTGCTTCACTGTTAGGTAACGCCATTATAGCCACCACATGATGACTTTGCCCTTACATTGCCACGCAAACGGAATATTAGGTTGAATTAATTTAACAAGTTATTCTTTTGATAGCTAAGCGTATTATTTTCCTTGATTGCTGTGAGATATATTGTATTTTGCAGACTTATTGTAGTTTGGCGATTTATAAATGTGCAAGCGATTCCATAACTAGGGATATGATTCGTGAAGCTGGTGGGTTAGAGTTGTTGGTGGAAGCTGCGCAGGACAGCACTAACCGTGCCAACAAGCCTCTGATGGCGGCAGTTACGGGGGCTCTTTGGAAGTGTGCCAACAGTGACGCCAGCGTTAAGAAACTAGACAGTCTTGGAGCTGTCCCTATCTTGGTCAAACTTTTGGACGATGAGAATGATGGGGTGCTGACAAATGTGGCCGGAGCTCTCGCAGAATGTGCTAAATATCCTCCAAACCGCGACAAAATAAGGGCTTCCGGTGGTATTCCAATGCTCAGTAAGTATTAGATTACAACAGATTAATTATGTACATACATACCTACCTAGTTTTATTTTAAGTACAGTTTAAAATATAAACTTTTTTTGTAGTTCATCATCTTAATAATACGTATAAGCCTTTATTGGAAAACGTCCCATTGGTTTTGATGGAATGCGCCAAGGAACAGAGTTGCATGTTGGAGATCGACGACCTAGATGGAGTGCGGCTTATTTGGTCATTGCTGAAGAATGACTCGAAGAAAGTCCAAACAAATGCTGCTTTGGCTCTAAGTCCTTGCGTCCAGAATGCCGCTGATTCTGGGGAAATGGTCCGTTCATTTGTTGGGGCTTTAGAACTAACAGTAGATCTATTGGACTCGGATGATCATAATGTCCTGTCGGCTGTGTGCGCCGCAATCGCGACGATTGCTAAAGATCACGAAAACTTAGCCGTCATCTCAGATCACGGTGTTGTTGGTAAACTTTCGAAACTCGGTGAGTCATTAAATAGATGTTAGGTACATTTTCATTTCTGTGGTTGAGGTGTTAAAATTTGCGTTTATTTTTTATAGTGAGCACAACTGATGATCATCTTCGCGCTAACTTAGGAGTGGCTATAGCTTACTGTTGTGACTGGTCGCAAAATCGTCAGGAGTTTGGTAGACGAGGTGCCATCACTCCGCTTGTGAATTACATGACGTCACGGGACCCTGCCGTCCATAGAGCTACGGCACTGGCACTCTACCATCTCTCGTTCTATTCTATAAATTGCGTCACAATGCACGCGGTAAGTATGAACATAATTGTGTAGATTACAAAAACTTCTGGTTAATTTTCAATCAAAGCGTTTTTATATGCTTTAAACTAGAAAAAAACAACTCTTCCTCTTCTCAGATGGGATTTAAATCCACGTTCACGGTTCCACGGTCTGACCGACTGAGCTAGCGAGCCGATAGAAAATTCATTGAAATCCATTTCTTGAAAAATAGCATAATAGCATTATGATTGTGATGTGAATGCAAAAACCGATGTATGTTCCAGGCGGGAGTAGTGCAATTCCTTCTGGAAACTATTGGATCCAAGGACCCCATACTCCAAGAAGCGTCGGCTGGGTGTTTGTGCAATATAAGAAAACTCGCTTTGGCCACTGAGAAAATTAAACTGAAGCAGTAGATAAATCGTTAGTTGTTTGTACTTTATTTATAAAATAGTTTTAACTAAAAAAGGTTTTTTATCTATAATTTATTAGGTTTGTTATGGACCATCCCCCCCTATCCATCCATTATGGAAGGATCCTAACCTAACCTAATTTTCTAACCTATTCTAACCTACATTTTGATATCTAGGTACGTGTAATTTTAGTACAGTCGAGTTTAATAATATGTACGCACTTTTGACAGCTCATCAACCT
The DNA here is from genome assembly GCA_963556745.1 of Catoptria pinella. NCBI lineage: Eukaryota > Metazoa > Arthropoda > Insecta > Lepidoptera > Crambidae > Catoptria > Catoptria pinella. The sequence continues at coordinate 2,619,333 of OY750762.1, forward strand.
TATCCCTAATGTAACAGAGTCAACATCTGTCTTATATACTTATGAACTCGACTGTACCTACGTTAAATGAAAAAGTTAGATTTCTTTAATCTTATATACGTAGAGCTCATGGATAGCATACAAAGCGAAACTTAAGCGAACCTTGTTAAACATGTTTTGCAACTGTTAATCAGTTAGGCTTACGGAGCCAAAGACCTCGAATCAAAAATCCATTACGCACATTCATTCTGTTGGTTCGTTTTCTTCAAATGCATTAGCACCTTTTGAATTTCTCGTAAAGTCTTAATCCAAACATAGCGTTTCGATACTGGCCTTGTTAACGAAGCCTATCCTTTCTTTTATTCCGAAACTTTCCATTTTATTTTAGCTTGTAATTATACATGCAATTGCGTCACTGTATACTTAGTCGAAATCACAATTCATATCACTTACACGCTAAGTTGCCCAGATGATGCGCTATCAAAGCCAAAATGTTTCTAATTTAGAGATTGGAAATAAAAAAAATCACTATTAACAACATGCCTTCTCATGTGAGACTTTTTGGAGTCCATTTTGACCTAGTACCTACGTACTACCTACTTTATTAATTTCCGTACTAAAAGTATATCAAATACCTACGAAACAGTCACGTTTCACTATGTACTATTATGTATTCCGCGATTCAGGCAATTCGGGTTGCTAAATGTTAAATGTCATAAAAGTTAAATTTATGAACAGAAGCATATATGAAAAAAAGTGTAACATTATGTGAAAAAAGTGGTGGAACCAAATTAAGTAACAATACTGAAACAGGTGATAGTGTTGCTTAAACTAAACAACTTTCTCCAAGGAACATAGGTCAAAAAGGATTTATTTTCGCATTTCGACTTATGTTCCTTGGAGAAAGTTGTTCAGTTTAAGCAACACTATCACCTGTTTCAGTATTATTACTTAATTTGGTTCCACCTTATATACAACATGTTACAAAAATACCCCTAATGCAGAATATGGTATATAGGGACCATCAAACTGAACAACTTTTACCATAGGACCAACTCTCAAATCGCGAAAAAAATAATCAGCTCTTTAATGGGACTATCTTAGGAACAAACCTGATAAAGTAACGTTTGAATCATTTCAATCGGTTTTCGCGTAATCGGTGGACATACATAAAAAAAAACAAAAAACAGACGAATATAGAACCTCCTTCTTTTTTTGAAGTCGGTTAATAAAATAGCAATACAAACTAACTAACATAAAGCTAACTAAATACTTCTTAATACTTAACTAGTAATTTATTTACAACACGCTTATATAATTTGGATGCAGTTATTACATACGACTCTTACTTGATTAATTATTGTGTCTAGACTTCTTCTAGACACCATGTCTACTTTCGCAAGATGACTTTTTATTTTCGCTGCAGCTTGATGGAACAATTCACCTAAAGCCGGCTAAGACACGATGGCACGAGATACACAATCATAAATGTATGAGAAAGTCGACATGAATTTACATCACTCTAGTTAGCAATAAATCTGAGCCCGTAGCCAATGTCAAATTTTCGCTATCGCTTCGTTACGAAAAATGTAGGTATAGATTTGACGTTTTAAATTTCGATTGATAACGAAACCTTATGTCAATCCCATACATGTTTCAAAAGCGAAGCGATAACGTTGCAAATGTTACTTTGGCTGGACCCCCTGGGGTTTGACGTTAGACCAGAAATTTATCAATTATTTTCGTTTTTTGTGTTGATAACAGTTTTATTTACCTAACCAATTCTGTGTATTTACTTTAATATGCTTATGTAACTAGGTAAAATAAATAAAATACGCGTTGAACTCGAATGTTTCGAAGCAAACAGCGAGTTTGTTTAATTGCACTCTGCACTGTTTGTTTTGCAAATAAGTACCTACTACCTATTTACTACTCACGACTTTGTGGGTTTTTATGCGTCGACCGAAGGTTTCAAGATAAAACCTTTCTGATATATGGATGTACCTACACTTTCAGTTTTCTTATTTCCGTTCGACAAATAAAAGGTTATTTTTATTACTTGTGGTTTGTTTCTTTGTGTTTGATTTCCAAACACAACACAACAACACAGTGCTTTCACTCGTGCGATGGAAATGTGAAGGTGGAATTTCCATGAATGCAGTCTCTTCATGGTTCAGCGCATTGATGCAGGGTTGAACGTGGTTGAAAGTTGGTTGAATGTTACCTAAATTTATAGGAAGTAGAGGATTTTTAATACAAAGTATTTATTTTCGTAAATACTACAAGATTAAAAATACTTTACTTATTAAAAAAACCGGCCAAGTGCGAGTCGGACTCGCGCACGAAAGGTTCCGTAAAAATCACGTTTGTTGTATGGGAGCCCCCTTAAACTTTTGTTTTATTTTAATTTAATTATTTATTTTTAAATTGAATATACAAAATATTCTGTGAATATTTCAAGCGTCTACCTGTTGCCGTTTTCAATTTTGAGCAAAAAAGTCACGTTTGTTGTATGGGAGCCCCCTTAAATATTTATTTTATTCTGCTGGTGACAGACGGACAAACAGACAGACAGACGGACGGACAGCGGATTCTTAGTAATGGTTCCCGTTTTACCCCTTGAGTACGGAATAGCTAGTGCTGTAAAAAAATCAAAACAATTGTATGAAATATGAATGATAGACTGAAAAAAAAAGCTCTGGCGGGAGTTTACGTTACGGTCGGGTTCTTCCTATAAGGTTTTTATATTAATTTTAGCTTTTCATTTCATTTTGTACCTATTCATCAGGGTAACTATAAAAAAGTAAGTTAGATCGGCAGCCCTGCTCAATGTAATCCACGAGTTTCCCAGTCCGACATTATGTCGATGTCGCCCATTAAGATGATATTGCGGTCACAGCTTGACCAATATCTCTTACGTCAATCGGTAATAGCTATTATCTAGCCGCCTTCACTGCATTTACTGACTGTATCTCCGTAGCATTATTTAAATCGTGATCCCATCATTTATCAAATACAGTTGGTAGCAGCAATCCTATTTTAATTCTATTTTAACTTTGATAAAATAATATATTTGCTGCATATTTCCTGCTTAACATAATTTTCCCCCACTTTTACCTACAAACATTTGAGGGGACAAAAAATTTACAGATTTATTTATAGTTGCCTACTTAATTGTTCATGATGTTTCGCTTTTTTATTTTTTCCAACAAAATAATTTAATTACGTTCAGGCATTATTAGTTAGGTAGGTACTCTACGTATTAGGTTTTTATCATATAAGATAAAATAAATCCCAGATTATAAGATAATAATTAACAATATTAGGTACCTATCAGCCAGCATGCACCCACTTGATGGTAGATGTACCTATTACCTATACCTACCTAAGCGTTTATAGTTTCATTGGCTACCTAGTACCTACCTACCTACCTAAGTACCTATGGACAGCCACTTAGAGTAGAGACGCAGGCAAAAGGTCATCTTCAACAACCCACAGAACAGATTGTGTTGAAAACTTAGTTCCAGTAAGTAGCAAGCCCGAATTCGTTAATATTAACCTACCTATTATAGGTAGTAGGTACTTACGTACCAAGGTATTTTTTAACTACAAAAAAGGAAGACATTGATTCTTTTTCCTACATTTAAAAATAATTATTAGGAAAAAGCAAGGTAGGAAGGTACTTTTTTAAACAGTTTTAAAATATACAGGCAATAAAAAGTAGGTACCTACTTATCTTAACATAATATTAAAAATGGACAAACGGAATTAATGAATAGAAGACTCGGGTCTTCAACCAAAATACCAAATTATATGGTTTGAGCGTTCTCTGATAATAAATTATAAAGTAGGTACCTAAGTACTTAGGTAGGTACCTATACAAAAAATAACAATAATTAAGTAGGTAGGTACTTACCTACCTATACCTTAATGATCTTAGCGTTATTTATGAATAATAATTAGAATAAGTACAAATGTGATGTTTATTATTACCTTCATTAGCGCAAAACGCTGGTCGTCGTCAATCCCAACAACCGAGTTTGAAACAGGTGCCATTTTCACTGTTATATTTTGTCGTACTAAACTTAACTAACAGCAACAACGTGCTGTGCGCGTGAGTGACAACGCGTTTCTGATAGGAGTTTGGCTCCAAAAGGGAAGGGCTCTACGTATCCGCGGACCGGCGGACCCGACCGACGACCGATCCGCTGTACTATAGATGACTTTATTTATATATAGCTTCGAATGGTGCATCGATGATAAACAAAAACAAAACACGGCGGCTGACGACGGCGAACGGGGCGTTGCGGGATTACTTTGCGTGTGCGCAAGTGCTGTTAGCGCCAGTTCAAGGTGAATGAGTCACGCTAAAATCTCAGGTAGGTACGCAAGAGTTCGATGTAGGGAGTGGGTAATTAATATATTACGTAGTTTCTGCTACATATTCTTTAATTACTAGAGAGGAACTCTGTTTATATAAATTAAACAAATAATTGATAAGATAATAGAAACATTTATTTCCAACATAACTTAAATATTATTTGCATTATTATGTAGGTACTTTATTGGCCTTTCATTTAAAATCAGGAAAATAACATTACTCTAAGTGGTAATTAATCCCAAATATATTCAAGAATTTATTACATTTAAGAAATAATACATTTTTATCCTCTTTTTTAGCTATTTGATCTGTCTGAAATTGTTTAAGCCACATCATTATAAGAGTTGGATCATTTCATTACTGTAAATACAACTCCTCCCCTTTCAGGCTCCTCATCATGGACCTCTTTATCACTCCCTTCAACATCTGACACCTCTGAATCTTCACTATCAGCCTCCCTGTAAGTTCCAAACTTGGCAGTATCTGCGGGCAGCTGCGGCATTTTAATTCCCACCCTTGCCATCAATTTTTCTGCGGCATGTTGAGCTTCGACCTCCTTCAAATGAATATTATAGTCTTTTTGAAGTTGCAAGGACTCTTCTAAGGGCAATAACTTGGCCGGCCCATGGATTATTGGTGGTGGAGTCGCCGCAGTTACTTCCCAATGTTTATGTTTCTTCCTTAGAACTTCTTTCTCTGGATTGTGGACATCAGACTTTGTTGTCTTGTACGGCTTGAACTGACCTGTCACTTTAGCCTTGGGTTTTACCTCTGTTTTCTCCACAAGGTATTTAACATGGGGTATATCTCCTATCTTGATCAAATCATCAACACTAATAGAAGGCTTTTCAGGCTGTAATACTTTAACTGTCTTCTCTGTAGATGTGCTTTGACTTAATATGTGCATAACATCCTCAGGTTCACTATCATCATCTGAGTCTAAATAAGTTTCCTTATTATTATTATTTAATTTACCCATCCATTCGACATCTTGCACAGATTCATTTGCTAGTGGGTTTAGTTTCATATCACTAAACAAGCGACATGTCTGTTCTTCTTCCTGTTTTTCTTTAATCGCGTCGACAATTTTATTGTACAAAGTTTGGATTTTGGCTCCTTTATCAGCTAATTTTGATATGAAACTTTTGTTTGTCAAAAGCTTTAACTGTCGGTCGCGAAGTTCTTGGAGCTCAGGAATAGTTTTCGATGATAAATCCGTGATCTTGCCATCAATTTCTGATTTAGGAGGAGGAGGCAGTAGCCCGGGAATTTTTCTGTTGATCTTTTTCATTATTTAGAATGTTTAAAAACTTACCTTGCATACGTTTAATTTTATTAATTAAAATGCTTTCTCATTTCCAACTGCAATGTCTATTAATAAAGGAATGCAGTTATTGTTATGTGCAACAAAGAAACTAATTCACGGCATTCACGCATGAAAAATAAAATTCCTGTTGTGTTGTAAACTAAGTATTGTTTGATTTGAGATTTTTTTTGACTTGACGTGACTGATGTCAATGCAGGGATGTCAGACGGCCACTCAGAAATCCTTGTACCGAGCTGGCTGAAAAGCTGGTATTGAGAACGCAAATCTTGGTACGCCTGTGCTCCGCTGCGGCGCTGCCAACACTGGTATATAAACTATGTCGGAAATCGCATCCTAGTGAAAAAAAATTATATTTCAATTTCAGGTACCGTTAATAGAAGGCAGTAATTAATGAACGCATTGAAAAAATACCACTTTAAACCGTTTTTTTTGCATTTCAGACCTATAATGTGCCATTATATATATATATATATATGTGCTATAATGCCATTGTCGGTGTATGTTTGTCGGTTAACGGCCAATCTTGGTATTTTTGCGTACAAAGACCGAGTAGTCTTGGTACTTGGTACGTGACGCTAAAAACAGCGGCGGTATCAGCTAAAAACATAGAAGTTCATGTTAACTGTGTTTTGACAGATGTATGTGATACATTGCTACTTCGTCTTGGCACAAATAACAACTTAACAAAGAAAAATAGCAATGTATCACATACATCTGTCAAAACACAGTTAACATGAACTTCAATGTTTTTAGCTGATACCGCCGCTGGTATGTTTACCAAGAAGTTGGTACGTCTGACATCCCTGTGTCAATGTCAATAATTGTCAGTCGGTCTACAGAGAGAATACTCTGTGGTGCAGAGGGTGCTCATCTGTGGAGTGTAGAGCTGTGGCAAATCACCGTAAAAGTATTCGTCTTTCAAAGGTATTCGTGTAATTCGTGGATAGTAACGGTTACACCCACTGACCTGAAAAAAAAATTTGTGGTACACCGCTTCATTCGAAGTACATACCGAATCGAACGATACGATTGTAAAGAGAGCATACTAGTTTAGTACAATTTTGTCGTAACGAATATAACGATATTTCGTTACTTTGAGCGGTTTAAAACAGTGGAGAGTACAGAGGTGAATTCTACTATATAAGCCTCAGAAAAATAATTAGTTATTCTTTTAATATGTAAGCTTTTAAACAACCAACTTAGTCTGTGCAGTGTTGTTTTGTTTATTCAGTTTCACTTAATAGTCTGTGGTCTGTGTTGTAAAATGGCCGCTTGTATAATATAAAAAAAAAAAAAATGTTGGCTGCTCTCGCTTCGCTATAATTTGTTTGTGTAATAATTTATTGTCATTCATTGATTCATTGTACTGTTTTGTTGGAAGATAAAGAAAGCTATAGGTATGTTTTAAAAAGTTATTTGGGTAGCGAGCATACGAAACGATACAATACAATCAAAATACAATTGAAAAGTTCGCAATGGATGACGCTACGGTTAGTGTTTTACTATCTTTCTTTATTTGCTTCTTTTAAATGCTTAAAATGATTGGTTCCCTACAAAACAAGATATTCTATAATTTCCAGGTGCCTTTATATTTAGAACCGATGGAGCAAAATGAGGTTTGCGATAAGAGGCTATGGATTGGAAACCTTGATTCCAGAGTTAATGAGTATGATTATTTATGTATAATATTTATGTATAATAATAGGCCTTTGCCTATTTCTTTGTCCTCTAGAATATCCTGTAGAATTTTCGTTATGTAAAAATTTTTTGGACTTACTTTAATAGTTCCATTTCTTTTCATTACCGGTATCAATTACTGAAACTGGTCCGCGTGTACGGGAATATCGAGAAGTTTGACATGCTGTTCCATCGAAGTGGTCCAAATGCTGGCCAACCACGAGGCTTCGCATTCGTCACATATAAGCTGAGGCAAGATGCTGTATTGGCTATGAATTCACTAAATGGACAACTTCTGGGCTCTAAGAAGATCACTGTTAAATTTGCAAAAGTTACATCAGTGAGTATTAGGCATTTATACAGTAAAAATTCTGAAAGTTGCCTGGAGTATACCAAATTAAGATTTTATACTCCAGGCAAATTATGGAAAGAATGTTTACAAACTGCCCATACTGAACCTCAAAAGTACTGTTTTATTGCATGTTTTCTAAAGATTTGAATATCATTGATAGCTTATGTATGTTGTCCAAGTTGTATTTAATGTTAAGATAAATAATATTAGAAAAAAAATTAAAAAGAAAAACCTCCTTCAAAAAACCTTAAAAAAATTGCTATAAAAAAAAGCTTCAAAAAGCAACAGCTCTAAAAAGCAAGAAATAATATTCAAATCTGCATAATTACCACTATTCAAGTACCTACGCATATCTGATATAAAAAAAACGTCTTTTGAAGTCGGGTGGGGCTGAAAGATATTTTCCTTTTTTAATTTATATAAACATTTGTAGTGGTTTCTCTTTCGTAATTTGATTTTTTAAATCTTAAAGCCCCACCCGACTTCATAAGACGTTTTTTTTTATATCAGATATGCGTAGGTACTTGAATAGTGGTAATTATGCAGATTTGAATATTATTTCTTGCTTTTTAGAGCTGTTGCTTTTTGAAGCTTTTTTTTATAGCAATTTTTTTAAGGTTTTTTGAAGGAGGTTTTTCTTTTTAATTTTTAAAAGCTTTTTTATTTTTCACTTTTTTGTGGTAGGTATGTACAAGTAAATGTAAGCAATGATATAAATATATTTTTATTCATATTTTCAACACTTTTCAATGGTACTCGTATAATACCTACTCCGAATAACTTAATTTCCACTTTTCGCGCTGTTAATTTTAGCAAGGGTCAGTCATGGGGTGGGTGACCAAAGTGTATTATCGCGAGCTCCTCCGTGCTTCAGAAGACACGTTAAGCCGTTAGTCCCAGCTACATTAGCACTCATTAACACCCACCAATCCGCATTGGGCCCGCGCGGTGGGTTATGGTCCATCCTATTCATTAGCCCATAAGTAAGGCTTGTATTCCAGTCCCAACAGTGACACTAAAAATGGCTGATGCGAAACCTTTCAATACCGTAGAGTAATCACTAATACACTATCCAATTTGATTTTGAAGAGTTCTCTTGAGTATCTTCGAAGTCCAAGGTCCAATGTACAGGAAATTTTAATGAAAACACCCTTAAAGTATCCTTTTTCTAACAAAACAAGAATTATCTCAATCGGTTTATAAACAAAGAAGTTATGTCTGAAGATCCGTTGAAACTCGTGCAAAAGTCACCTAAAAAATTACAGTATTTTCAGGATTACTCGAAAACCACTGAACCGATTTAAAATTTTCAAAAAATGGGACCACCTGGGGAACAAACCTGATAAAGTGGCGTTTGAATCATGTCAATCGGTTCAGCCGTTCTCGAGTAATCGGTGGACATACATAAAAAAAAAAAAAAAAAAAAAAAAAAAACAAATAAACAGACGAACATAGAACCTCCTCCTTTTTTTGAAGTCGGTTAAAAATACTAGAAAAAATCGACTCACCCGTAGCACCTCAGACGGGACTCGAACCCGCACCCTTGGGATTCCGGCCCAATGCACTGACCAATTATGCTACCGAGTCTCTAGTGGGAGTGGCGAAATTTTCTAGTACTTTTTAACTTCTTCGCTGCAAGCCAGCGTTATTTCAGCAATGTGAGGAAATACCCCCACATTCGATAGAAACATCTTTCCAGATATTTTGACAATCGATAAAGTACTAGAAAATTTTGCCGCTCCCACTAACGACTCGGTACCATAATTGGTCAGTGCATTGGGCCGGAATCCCAAGGGTGCGGGTTCGAGTCCCGTCTGAGGTGCTACGGGTGAGTCGATTTTTTCTAGTATTTTTTCTAATATTATTTATCTTAATATAAAAATAGCATTGTGAATGTGAAAAATCTAAATTTAATAATTGTATTTAATGTGTTAATTCACTGAAACTAACATATTTGTGGAATAATTACTAAATTTAATCAGTGTTGTTTACAAACATTCTTTCTGTAAGATGGCTGGGCTGGTGTATAGGTTTTCACTGTCTCTATTTTAATATGTAATAGAGGCAGTTTCATATTCTGTATCATTTAATTTGAAAACTCAGAAGTAAGTTAATGAAGACCTCAAGTAGTTAAATGTAAAACATTTCTATTAAGTAATTAATATAATAAAACTTATATAATTTAAAGTGGGGATTCCCAAATTGTTTTGGGCAAAACACCTCTATTCTAAAATGAACTGATACTTCAGACACCCATAGCCAAATTAGTTTAAAAATCCTATAAAATATCAAGGGTAATTTGATAATAATTATTATAATTATTTGTTTATGTGTACCCCTGGAAAACCCATTTCGACCCCAAGTGGTTGATATCAACCACTGGGAACCTCTGATTTAGAGTAATATAAATCAAAACAAATGAGTTTTTTCACTCTCTACAGGATGATACTGATAAATCAAAACCGGAACTGGGAATAGCAGCTTTGGCAGGAGCTAAACCAGAGCTGAAACTTAGTAAGAAGACTGCTATCCAGTCAATTGAGGCTAAGCTGAAGATGATGGAGAACATGAAGCCCGGTGATGATTTTGTAGTAAACAAATTAGCTGCAAATGAGACACCCATCATCACACAGTACCAAACTAAGCAACATCAACCACCAAACAAGACAGTTAGTTCATTCAGAAGACGTCACCCTTACCACAAAAAAAGATAAAAAATATTAAGAATCTCTTATTAGATAAGATTAATTTATTGCTAATTTAAAGATGACTGCCAAGATAACAAAGTAATTTTAGATCTTATTAGGTATGCTGTGTCATTTTTCTTAATCATAAGTTTTAATTTTATATAAACAATATTCTCTAACTGTTCAGTATTATAAAAAACAGTGTGCTTAATTAAGAACTAAGGAGGAAAGAATAGGAGTTCTGTATCTTACTTGAAAGTTCATATATCTGCAAATAAGCCTTGAAATAATTTCATTTTTATGAATTTCCCTATTTGATAAGTAACCGAATTACTCTTTGATGAAAATTAAGATAATGCATTAATGTATTGTGTGTTTTTTCTTACATTAAAACAGAGAAAACTGATTTAAAAAATACTATACTCATCAATTTTTTTAAGGTTTTTAGTCATGACAAAATTATTAATTAAGAGAATGAAAATATCTATAAGAAGGACAAATACACATGAGATCATAAATTTTAACATTGTACATATTTTTTGCACAGCCATAATAGATTTTTTTATTTATTTTTACTAACAATGTGAGGTCAAATAAAAGTCTGAAGTATCTTTATCACTTTTATTATATATTTTATTGTAATAAATAATGGTTTTACATACTAATATAAAAAATTAAACAACTTATCACTTGGTATAAAAAAGCATAATCCTATGATTAATAAAAATTAAATATTTAATATTTCAAGTAACAACAAAAGCAACTAATCAACAGGTTGTTATACAAATATGTATAATATCATCAATGCGAGTCAACAATATTTAGCAGTAGCAGGATTATGCTTACATCATTATAGATTCACTGGTGCGGAACCCTGGGGAAATGCTGTTTGACAAGGAATTTTCTAATTTTTGGGTGGGAGTAGCGAACGTCAAGTAGTCATCATCCTCTTCAAGTTTTCTCTTCATGCTTGAATATTGCGATTCACTATCACCTTTCATAAAGTCTTTGTACTCTATACATAAGGGCCATATTATTTTGCCCGATCTGAAAAGAGAAAATGAAAATTCATTAGTAAAGTCTAAATCCCGTAGTATGACCACCGAAACACGATTCGAATTAGCGATTTATCATCACTTAACCGTAACAAGGGACCACTGAAACACGATTCAAATTAGCGATTTATCATCACTTAACCGTAAAAAGGGACCACCAAAACACGATTCAAATTAGCGATTTATCATCACTTAACCCTTTGGCTGCTCAAAACTCACGTCGTGAGTCGAAAAATTGCGATAGGTGTGCGCGTCGACTCTCCTAGCGCGTCGGACGTTTTGGCGGTTGCGCCAGTGCTAACGACTCACAGCGCGAGTCCACCAAAACAAAACGGCTGTGCTCGCAACCTGCGAGGGGAGTCCACTAAAACAAAACGGCTTTGCTCGCGCGGGTTGTATAGTTTATTTTAAAAACTCGCTGATCTCCACTAGATTGCAGGGTAGCTAAAAAATATACTAACAAGTAGGTATTGAAAAAATAAATCAAAATGTTTAAACGTATAATTTATGTTTAAACAATTTATAAATAAATGTTTATATAGGAGTTCATTAGAACACAAACATTTAAACATTGATTTTTATTTATACATATACAATATGTAACAAAAGTAACCGTAATGCCGAATATGGTAGATAAGGACCATGAAACTGAACAACTTTTACTAAGGGACAAACTTTAAATCGCGAAAAAAAAAATCGGCTGCTTCATACAAAAATTAATTACGGAAATATCAAAATGTATGAAACAGCTGATTTCTGGTATATTATTTTATTTGTTGAGATGAAAAAACATACAATATCAATTTATTATTATGGACTCCCGTAGCGCATCCGTGAGCACAGGCGTCGCGTCAGTATGGACTCGACTGGCATGTTCGCCGACTCACGTCGAGAGTCCACGCGCACAATCGTTGCGCCAGGGCCCGACTCACCTAGTCGGTCCGGTTAGCACACGCGGTGCAATTTATCACTGGACAAACGCGTGTGCTATGGACTCGCCTAGCGAGGCGAGCGCAGCAGTTAGCGGTACCGTGCGAATTTAGTTCAGCAGCCATAGTGTTAACCGTAACAAGGGACCACCGAAACACGATTCAAATTAGCGATTTATCATCGCTTAACCGTAAAAAGGGAATAGATTTTAATAGCTAAGTGTACATAAAACGCTATATCATCGCGTTTCGGTAGTCATGCTATAGGGGCTGGATCATATAGGTATATGTCGTATTAGGATGTGGATATCAGGGATATCACGAAATCCCTAAGCATACTACGAATTTACGGCAGATGTCGAATTTGCTTTTTAAGTCTTTTTACTAAATTTACTAAAACAGAAAACTAGATGCGATGGGCGAAGTGAGCGAGGAAGAGGTTAGGAAGCTGACGAGTATTTAGGCAATCTACTAAATAGACTGACATTGTCCTAGACATAAAACGAATTTAGCAATTTGATAAATAGACTAACACCGTCCTAGGCATAAAGCTCATAAATATGACATTTAGGCAAAACGCGACTTAGTCCGTCTACGCATTAGGTACACCGGCACGATTCGCTGTACGAGTACACCACCTGATGCGCGCGCGTCACCGACGAGACCGCGTGCGTCACCTGCGGATGCATAGGATAGGTACTCACTTGGGCAACGTATAGGGGTCGTACGGGAACCAGTGGTCATAGTTCTCGACCGCGGCGGCCTGCAGCGTGTGGCGCGTGTTCCGGTCGATGATGGCCTGGCAGTACACCACCTGGTGCGCGCGCGTCACCGACGAGAACGCGTGCGTCACCTGCGGCGGGCTCGTGCGCAGCGGGTTTAGAAGACATGTCACGAGGCGGGGCAGGTTCAGCGACTCCACGAATAAGACATCTGTAAATATAGGTATTTTAGTAGTGCAACAGTTTTGAGAGATAACTTAGGGAAGTAATAATCTGAGCTTTCTTTAATTTGAAGAAGGGCTTTAGAACTCGAAATATACCAGAATGTGAAAATTGTGGTACTCACTTTCTTTATTCATAAAAAGATGATGATTTTTAAAAGCCACTAAGTAAAATATCGCGTGGCAGATCGCATGGAACGCTCCGTGCACTTTAGTATTATCACTGACAGTGATAGAATCCTGAGTGGCGGTAATATACGAGTGGCACCACTCCGCCATATTCTTCAGGTAGTGCATTAGTCTGGAGTTAGGGACTCTCACGCATCGCGCGAGGAGTCCGGACAGGTGGCTCGCAGCTGTTCTCCTGGTCGCTAAAGCTCCAGGGCCAAGGCCGTGCAAACCGGCTGCGACCATCCATAAATTGTTGAGAATGCGGTCCGCACACTGTTGGCTTATCGATATTGTGTAGAGAATTAAAAACTGGACATGCCTGCAAACAAAACATCACCTAAGAAATCGGTAAGGTTTTGTATAAAAAATATGAAAGATTATAATGCCGCGTACACATTAGTGTATTGTATCATGTATTGTAATCTTAGGGTCAGCTCACACCGAGACATTTTAATAGAGCGACTCAAAATTTGACTTTATTTACTACACGAAAAGATACACATTTACGCGCGACTTCGCGAGGCGCAGACCGAGGCCGCCCCTTGGCGAATTGTCTCGTCGCGTCGCGTCTCGGTGTGAACAGACCCTTAGAATAATAACGCGTAGAACAATAAGTAGAAACCTATTGCAAGCATGAAAAACGCACAAATAAAACTTAGCCATTCATATAGCTTCGACTATCTAGAAATATAAATAATCAAAGCATGTAATATATGAATCTAATCATATTCATCTAATGTATTTAAAGATCATACCTAACACTTTGTCATGGCATAACAAAGCAGCACGTTTTCCATTTTTTGTGACTAAACGCCCGATGATGGTAACACTGAAGCCATATACTTGTGTGCGTTACTCACAAAGAATAATGAAGATGGCACGCGTTAACGCTTATGTTTTGGTTCGGACGCGGCTTCTAGGCGTTATTATTCTAAGACTGTAATGTAACATTTTGCCTTTCTTTAATGTTCGTTGCAAGCGTGGACGCATTGCACAAAACGAGCATTCACTACAAACCTCTGCGTCGTCCACGCTTGAGAATTTGTTATTAAGTTTGTTACATTACATGATACATTCCAGCAGCATGGACGGCAAATTCTTTTATTGCATTATACATTACAATGTTACCATCCATTTACACAGCGGTCTGTTTTACAGTACCGTTTTTAACTGATCCGTTTCTAATGGATGTAATGTTTATACTGCATTAACTGGACCGTATTAACTAATCCGTCACTACTGGATACAGTAACAAAATTGCATCCGATGTTCATCCAATGTGTGAACACGCTAAAACAATTACAACTCTATCGCCAAATAAAAACGTATCCGATAAAATGATCCTGGAAAACGGATTGCTGTGTGAACAGGCACTTACGTTACGTCGCACCAATGTGCACGCGATATAAAGTTAAATTAAAAAAAAACTATATACCTTATTCCATGTGTTGGCAGAACTACTTTTTGAAACACATTGCATATAATGTTGAAAGCCGGGTCTCTCTCACCTTCCAACCAGCTCAATATTTCTAACATACAGTAGTCTAAAGTTTCAGTAACTATATCTTGCTCCTCCATATCCATCTCAAATACTGTATCAATCTGTGTTTTATTTTTAGATAGATCCAATATGTTTACGTCCATGACAACCATTCTGAAAGAGTAATATTAAAATTTCTTATAAATAATTTAAGAACTAAGATCAAAAGTGTTTAATGATTCTGTGATTTCATAGGTTAGTGTCATTGTGAAATAATAATCTTATCATACATAGTACTAGTGGCTCTGTAGTGCTGTGGACCTCGAGTCTGTGGCATTTTTGACCATTTTTCAAAATGACTGAAATTTATTACCCCCTTTTTATACTATATCTATGGTTTATTATGATTATTCCTCATATCTCCGTCATTATGAAAATATTCGAAAAACTGACTCGGCAAAAAAATTCCATATAACTATAGAACCTGCTCGCAAAATTTCACGAGAATCGGTTGAGAAATGCGACCATTCGTAATCTATGTTTGGAAAACCATTTGTTGTATTTTATAATTGAATTTTATCAATAAGACAAGTAGGGATAAACAGACATTAGTCTCACAAATGTACTGATTAATTCTTGTACTCATTAGTTGTTATTTTTGAATAGTGAAAAGTACATTTAGTACAAGTAGAGCAAAGAACATTTTAACTCTTAAGTACTTACTTAACAAATTAAATGTAAATTATTATAAGTGGATTTTTTTGGCAAGTGACTTAACATAAATTAAGCTATCACTATGTAATAAATAAGGCTGTTTGTTTCCCAATAAACGAAAAGTAAATAAATAAATTACAAACCTGCTAATTATAGCTGTTATGATTTGTTCTTGCAGTAGGGGTATATATTTGGTCATCCAAATCAGATTGTGTATGTAAGCTCTATTGATGTATGTCCCAGCCTTATAATAGGGAAACTGGTCTATCACGCTTTGCATCAACAAGTCACTGCTCCTGAAATTAATAATAAAAATAAATACACATAACTATAATGAAATACACATAGCTATAAAGTTTACAACTTTTTGGAGCCTTTTGATGACCTAAGTTGTTTGAAATATTTTTTGGGAAACTTCCCTATAAAGAATATACTATATTGCCCACTGTACCATAATCGTACTATTGTACTACAATATGTCCCATTAGTGGAGCAAACGAAACTAATTAGTGTCATCTGTACTATTAACCCATGGATGGGCTATATTCAATATAGAAATATTATGCCAAAAACATTTCTTTGCTCGCTGTGTCATATCCAAATGTTGGTTTGTTTGCCATATAATTTTCTTTGTATTAGTAATGAATATTCGTCATACAGTGGCAAATCTTGGTTCCACACAGTGGAATAATCTAGCACCATTATGATTTAGTTGCTTAGTTGGTATCACTGCTTAACCAGTCGTCATTATTGTTTCAGTTGTTCTGGGATTACTTTTGGTATAAATCAATAATTTACAATAGAGGCTACAATGTCACAACTAGAAAAAGAACTAAGTTAGTTCCTTGATTGATTGAAATAGTTTGCTGCTGCAAATAATAGTTTCTATTCTTAGCACCTGGCTTTTTTTTGTTGTAGCACAATGTTATTTTAGTCACTAACAAACACTACTGTATTATAACAGTACACATGGTGTATACAGCAGTGGCAAAGGGGTTGATACAAGTCGGTTCCCATCGGCTTACCTTTTAGAAATCCCACCCCACCGATCGATCCACTATGCAGATCATAACATTTTTTACAGAACGGCATACCTTTCTCCATATTTTCACCCCTCACTACTGGTATAAAACCTCATAGATGTCATGTTCTTTGAACATATAACAACTTTTTTCTTTACATTTACTTATCACTTTTACTTCTTTAATTCTTCAAGAAGAACATAAGTTGTGTTTAGGATTCACCTGAAGAGGCAGAGTTGATATTATTCTGCATAAAGACTGTCAACATGCTGTTGGGTTCTTGTCTGTGAGCATGTCAAATTGCTCTTTGGGCATCAATAGCCTCACTTTTCGTGACCAATTTGCTGCTAATGCATGGTACTTGCTCATTTTTCTTCTTCGTTTGAATAACAAGCACAAAATTGAAGATCAGTAATGGAAATTTATTAAACTGATATTCTAAAATAAGTGTCTCAATTGGACCACCTTTGACCACCAGCTTAGGGGAGTCTCTGAAATGGATAACTCCCTTTAAATACTTGCAGATTGCAGGATAACTGACAATCTTCATTGGGTGAGAAGACATAAAAGCTTCTGTTTTAGTTAATTCACCAACACCCGACCAACGAGCAGACGCATGCGGCCGGATAACAATGGAATGTCTATTGTGTCTCATTTTCCGGGTGTTGAAGGGTTAATTTGAAAAAGCATTTTGATATTAGAATCCTTTTTCAATTAAAGTTTTTTAACTATTATTTTCCAGGTAGGGCAGCTTTTAGTTTTTCATGTGATGGGTTCACAATTCACAGGAATTTCATTTAAATAGGTCTAGGTAATGTTGATTTCGAGATTCCCAAGGGTGATTCCATGTGCACCACCTGGCATCCCCTGCCACCCATGACAGTAATAATAACACATAAAAATAATCAGTAACTCATTTAAAAATGAATACATCAGAATTAAGCCTTCTGCATTTTGAATTAGGTAGCTATCCGTGAATCACTTCAAGGGTAAACACCAGTTATTTTTATTTGTGAAAGATTGCACAACTATAATAAATCCATACTCACATGGGCATTATGGCAACTACTTGTGCAATGATTGTGTGAATATTGGACCACTTGGATAATGTCTCTGGTGATGGACTATCCTCCCAGTTTTCACCTTCAACTGAAAAGAATTTGAAGTTAATAAATGTCTTTGAAACCTTGGATCTCAATAAATAAACAGACAATTTGTGAGAATGAATGTGTAACACCCATATTCACAAACATTACTATGAGGTCTCACAGTGTCTGTGGACGCACAGCGTCATTACTACCAATCACGAGTAAAACAAATGTATAGATCGCAGAGCTCTTATTTCAATGCAGTGCGTTTGCATAGGCAAGGGTCGTTTGAGTATTGTTCTTAAAACACTGGTGTACGGGTTGAAAAAGATGTTACATACCTTTGAATAATTTCGTAAGGCAGGTCATAACTCTCGGACAGTGGTAGTTGTGAGCAGTCACTAAACTCAACACAAATGTACTAAACAGTTTCACCAGATCCTCACTTCGACTTGCCCACTCAACACTACACACCAGTTCCACATACTGCTCTAGTTCTCTACCTAACATTACTACACATGACAGGCTATCTTCAAATAAGAGTTTGTAATTTTCATCATTTATAGGGTAATCTTGTAACACTTTCAAAAGCTCACTATAAGGTCCTAGATTTCTGTCCCTAACGTAACTTATGAGTATTTGTTGTACTTGGTTCTTTTTGAATCTGAACTTTACACGCGCTACGGCTGCTTGACGTTCTAAAGTTTTGCGCATCAGTGATGCAACCGATTTCTGTGCTGTTACTGCCATTTTTTACTTCTTCAAGTCCAAACACACTGACTTCAGGTATTCCACTATTTCTGGTTGTCGAAGTAATTCAGCTTTCTTGTGGTTTAATACCTCTCTCAAAATATTGCTGCTATCTTCGAAAGGTGGTAAGTTGGCTCCAGGATCAAAACTTGTACTGGGCTTGTTGTAACTTTGCGTAAGTTCTAGACTTTCTGAATTCTTTTTATCTTTTAAATACGACTGCAGCCTCTCCAAAACCACTTTATTAGAATCACTTTCTTTTCTTTCGCCACTATAACCTTCTTTGGACATCGCACACCGAGTGATTTTACATTGTTGTTACCTAAGGTATTAGATCTTATCCGAAAGTTTAAGAATGTTTAAACTAGGTTTATACTTGTGAAAGACGAAATATAGATATGGTGAATTTTCAGATAATAAAATTAAAAACACGTGCACCGCCACGGAGCGCGCAATTATTTTTTCACAACTTTTATCTTCACAGATTGGTTTGGACTTTGGTAGGGGGCATTGACAGTGACAAACATGACAGTTGAACTCTCTTTTTTTCTGTGGTCACACATCATTTGTCAGTTCTCTACTGTTCATATTTTACTTTTATCTGTGACATTCTCATTTTAAGTTTGGGAGGGGTGAAGTGCGTGTGTGTCTATTTTCTATTTTCGATTGGTTTGGTTTGTTTTTTACGAATAATTCATTAATTCATGTGTTCACAGTGTTATTACGACAATGTTTATATAATAAACTATTTTATTATTAAGTTCTATAGCTAAATCAGTTCCTTTCTTTTGGGCGTTGATAATCATGCAAAATGGCCAACGATTTCTGGTCATGTACCTGTTGTACGGAGGCATTGACTTGCTGGCTGCGGTTGAAGTTATCTCCAGAAGAAATAGAGCAAAGATATAGAAGTAAAGAGATTGATAGAATACTGGAGAAAGATAAACAGACACTTAGGCGGCAGGTTAAATTGTTACTACTCGGAGCAGGTGAAAGCGGAAAATCAACATTCCTGAAACAGATGAGAATAATACACAAAGTTAAGTTTGAGCCGGAACTGGTGCGTGAGTACCAGCACGTGATATACCAGAACATTGTGAGAGGGATACAGGTGCTAGTGGACGCGCGAGACAAGCTTGCGATACCGTGGGAAAACCCTAGAAACCTCGATGTTGGCCAACAAGCCCTGCACTTTAATAGTACAACCTCCCTGGACAGCAGACTCTTCATGCATTATGCACCACATATACACTCCTTGTGGTTGGATAGAGCCATTAAACGAGCATATGACAGACGGAGAGAATTTCAATTGGTGAGTAAGAATAATTATAATTATGCATTATTACTTTAAAACTATTCAGGTAACAAAGTACAAAACTGAGACCTGCTAAGTAAGTTAAATTAATATTTTTTCAGATGTTTTGATGTGTCTGTTTTGTTTTAAATTACAAAGAAATACATATGCTTTTAGGATGATAATTTGTCAAAGTAGTAATTATTTACCACTTTATACATATCATGTCACTTTATTGTGAGTTATACCATTTTCTGGGTATAATTTGCTGGGCTTTTTATGCTTATATTTAAGTATTAAACACATTAGCTTCTTGCTACTTCCCTGTATAAATACTTTAAATAGACAATTTACTATATTTATGAATTATATTGTTACGTTTGGGTTGTCTTGGTTTTTGACACATTTGTTGTTTTTTATTTTAATTATCATTAGTACCTAACGTCTAAAATTATTAAATATCTAATTTTTACCAACAAAACTTTGTTGTTTAGTGATTCTAGCTTAAACCCAACCCCATCATGAAAAATCTTGCCTTTATTATGTTCCAGGAAGACTTAAGAAATGTCAACCATAAGTAAATCAAAATTCTTATAACTTTAATTTGATACAATATTCTTATTACTTTTATAATAATAGCATAATTAACTTTTGGTCAGTAGATAATAGATAATTTTATATTAAAATATTGTCTGCTCTATTTCATAGGTATTTAACGATTATTGTCATAACCACGTCATATATTATATTTCAAATTATGTGATATATTTATTTATCTACTCCTATGCTTTAAATACTCTAAATACTCCAAAGTTTCTGAAACAGCTTATTGCCAACATTAAAACAACCATTGTGATAATAACCATAATCTCATCCAATCAAGTGCATTATAATGTTGTACTCAATTTCATAATGCAACTCCAACATTAATACATACAGTGTCATACTAACCATTATAGCATCCAAAAAAGTGTTATTATGAGTGTAGATAATGTATGCAACTGTACATAATTAGTAACTGTACACTATTATCACACTCGGCCTTATCTCGTGTGATAAACTGACATTCATGTTTTAATACCCCTAATTATACAACAGTTGCATAAATAACTATTAACTGCAAATGTGTAAAATATTAACTGTTTACTAAAACCACTTCCGTGATTTGATCATTATTTTGACGTTGAGTGGCAGAAAATTACAATTATTCTTGTGCAATTTTTTTCGTTACTGACCTAATGGCTAAACATAGGTATTCAAAGAGTTTTTTTGTCAACATAATTTGTTGTATCTCTTTATTTTCAATTTGTTACAAGCACTTACAGACATTATTAAGATGACTGACTGACTGAATATATATAGTATCAGCAAATGCTGAAATTACAGTCTTTCCTTTTGATTAGGAAATTTTTGATGTAAATAATGGTAAAGGTGGACCCAAGATAACCTTGAGGTATGTACTATGGACAACAGCGTCGCTTAACCAGTTAGCAACAAAATTCGTGTGCGTGCGTATCGCCCCTGCACGAACTAAACGTATGTTGTTCGTGGCGCGGCGTCCAAGCGATTTTAACCTTAGGAGTGGTCAAGCGACGCTGTTGCCCATGGTACTACCACAGTATTCTATACTTGTACTTTAAAAAAATGAGAGCTTATATAGTTTCACCTAGAAGAATTAACAAGAGATTTTTATGTATAAAAGCTATTTGTGTTGTGTATTATCTATTTTCTTTTCTTTCACTTCCATGGTGTAGTGACCTGGAAATTAATCCAGTAGTTTATTATATTATGATATTTCACAAATCACAAGTACTTAGTTTATCAAATTAATGATTAATTATTTATTTCGGAAAACTGATAATATGCTGTCAATCTATTTACCATAATTATTCAATGAATATTATCGGTTTTAGTTACCTTATGTTAGGTTCTTACTAATTACTTTGTCCCAAACTAGTAGAGCTTACAGAGAGAATAAATAATTAAGACAGCAATGACTCTGGAACAAAATTATATTAATCACACAGTTTTTTAATATTCACCTATTAGGATTTGAAATCGAACCCGGGACCTTAGGACCATAGACGGAATCGCTACCATTGCATCAAGTTAAATATTGATCAAAGTTGTCTTTCAACCATGTTCACCGATACATGCTGTTGTGTAATTAGATTACATGCTACATAACGTTAAGTTTCCACATATGCCTTAGTATCTTGTAGTTGCGGACATAAATAAAATAATTGTAATTACATTCCTTATCTCATTTGATTAGTCACTTGTGGTTGCGTCATGCTTCGTATCCAAGGCTCCGGTAGAGCATGTGAGTCGGCACTCACTCCAGCTAACGTCTTTTGCAAAATTCATTTGCGAATGTTGCGTTCTAGAGATGGGCAAAGGACCCGATTTTTACCCGACTGCTAGATTTACACCCAATAAAATCCAACATTGTATGTTAAAGAAACTTTTAACAGTTTTTTTATTTCTACTGATATGTCAAACATAGAAACAATTTCTTGTTAAAACAATACAGAAAAATATTCAAAGGATAAAACATCTCTTATTTCTAAAGATTTTATTTAGTTCAAGAAAATGGTATATAGGCGTTAACTGGGTTTAAACCCAGCAGTCGGGTAAAAATGGGGTTCTTTGCCCATCTCTATGCGTTTCGCATAACTAAAACTTCCTGTAGACTAGTAGTGTTGATGGTTGTTTAAGATCCAAGCACAAGTCTGGATTACACATTGTGGAAACAAACAATATAATTTTTCTTTGCCACAAAAGCCCATAATATTATTGAGCATTCAATATTACCTTTGTTGAGACTGAGGATTCTGCTTCTTAATATTATTATCCATATCATTATGTAGTTAAAAATAAAAGAACCAAAAGTGCGTGTATCGTAGTCATCACAAATGCTTTGACAACATTGTTAACCCATCACACCTGCTCCTTTTATCAATGAATCACGCATAGTAAACAAGTATTACGTCAAAGCTACACTGAACATTTCACAATTATCCTGATAAGATTACTGTGATAAGTATTGAGTGTTATCTAATTATACAAAATCGAGTGTGAAGTTGGTAATATTTTCTTGAACCTTCGTAGGTTCTAAGGGTTTTAATTATCACATCGATTCGTTGGTATCTTCACTGTACAAGGTGACTTGCGTAAATTGCTCTCATTTTGAAGGTAGTATACAACTTGGTTCAAGGCGATGTTCAACGTCAATGAAATAATTTGTATCATTGTTATGGGAAATTGTTCGGATGTCGATCCCTCGTAGTATTGTTGAAATCGACAGTTTTAGTTCGCTGTATTTTTCTAGTAGTCAGATATCAAATTTTATTGTCCTACTAGTGATTAAATCAATGAAAGCCTTCTAAATGAACAAAATCGAATTGAAATAAGCTTCCAAGTAAATTCATCGTTGATGTTAATGTCCCAGTTTTCCAATGCTAATGTACTCTAGTCTAGAGTGGTGGTGACGAATAGTCTAGCTCTAGTCTTTATTCGTTTGTAGTTCTGTAATCTTTTAATTGTTAAAAGATTGAACATCAGCCATTTTTAATGTACCAACTGCTGTGGCACAGGCCTTCCTTATGGGTGGATAAGGAGGATGGGCCATGACCACGCGGGCCAAATGCGGATTAGTGGGTGCTAACGACTGCAAATGCAGCCGGAATCAACGGCTTAGCGTGCCTTCCAAAGCACGGAGGAGTTCGAGATAATACATTTTTGGTCACCCATCCCATGACCGACCCTGCGAAAATTGCTTAACACCTCCGCTTACCACTGCGCCACCGAGCTCGTCGGTTCGAGTCAAAAGATTACAGAACTAATAATCTGTTAGAAAACAGATTATTGAAAAGTGATTAAAATATGATTTGCTCAAGAAATTCGACCCATTTTGGATCCGGCAAACCATTGGTTATCTTGTTTGACTAACGGTATGTAAATATCCAAGCGATCCAAACAATAGTATAATTTAAGCCATATCATATTTTATTTCTATATTTTACGGGGACTTCTACGGCCTTACCACAAAAGATTTTAAAACACGGTTCAACAAGTGTTTAACTTAGACACTGTTTAAATATTTTATGATGCTGTCACTTTTTTGACAATAAAGGGAAGGGATGTCTAAATTAAACAGAGTTTTAAAATCTTTTGTGGTAAGGCCGCTAATGTTTATTTTATAACAGTATGCCGTACAGACAGATGCTAGATTTCAAGATTAACTTCTTGTGATTAGTATGGAATCCCCTGTCCACATTTAAATTCAACGAGTGAATACGAGGCGTCAATGAAGAAGCCGTGTTAGTTTTGCAGATGCGCCTGTGTCTAGTGTATGAATCGCTAATAGGGTCTAAGGGCGTAACAGTCTCAAAATAATCTTAGTAAGAATTCTCTTCACTTTTCAAAACTGTCCTCTTGCTTATCCGTTCGTGTTTCATTCAATAAGAAACTTAACCACGTATCTACGTAGATAACCCGACCTTCCGGAGCGTTAGACTCCTGTGCCGACCCCTCGCCTAATGCCGTATTTTAACAGGAAAACCAATATTTACAAATTTATACGCTAACAATTTCATGACTCACAGTAAGCGCTTTTTAATTTTGCGATCAATTTATTTTAGCTTTTCTTTGAACGTGTGACGTAATGATGATGAGGAAATTATCCAGTGTTTATGTTTGCATTCCTAAGTTAATTTTGTGCTGTCAGTCAGCTGTAAGTTCCATATAAATATCTAATTTATTGTCTTCCATTGTAGAATACTGTTCCGAATGGTCAATACAATACAAGTCCGTCACCTTTGCATACAGCTGATAGCCTTTTTTCGGGTCGTTGATCCTTAAAAGGTCGTCGTTTTAATAAAAGGTCGCTCGGGCAAGGTGCTGATTTTAGAATCTAAGAAGTTACTTACATAGTATAGCGGCCAAGTAAACATTTAAACTTCTTTTCAGTATTTTAAGAGAAAAGGCCATAACCAAAATAAAAGCGAATAGGTAGGTAGGTAGGTGTTGTTATCCATAATTATTTACGTAGATCTAGTAAACATAACTAACTTTTGTTTTTAATGCCTAGGTAGTTGTTGTAACGCGATATTTCTTTGCGGGATTAATAATACTTTATCGGTTAGGAATGCTGTCAATCATCGTGCAATAAAAGCCATTGTTCCTAAGTCAGCGGCCATGACGTGCACAGTACACTACTCCGTTTATTGTGGACCCTCGGTGCTTATCATGAAAGTATTTTTATAGCATAGACTGGGACTTAGAACTCTTTTTTGCCGATAAGCACTATGAATTTATAAAGAAAAACTTCAATATAAGGAATAAGCACTTAATCAAGGGTTACTACAGAATTAGCGGTCCCGTTTTCTCCTCATTTGCATATATAGTATAGTATTGTATGTACCTAGTAGGTAATATCAAGTAATTAATCCACTGATTAAACGCTTTCGTATATCCGTCCGGCTGTCCGTCTGTTCTCCTCTTCAGGTCGCTTTTCTCAACCGATTCGCAGGTTCGATAATTATATAGATCTTTTTTGTCGACAGTGATTCGAAATTAAAAAAAAGAAATTCAGCCATTTCGAAAAATGTTCAAACGCAACAAACGTGATGTTTGCAGCTATTATGAGCCACTAGATATTATGTGGTTGGATATGTTTAGATAGTAATAGAAACAATTTAATTGAGGTTGTCAATTATTGCAAATGGCAAGCATTTCAAAGCATCAGGTAGTGTCGATTGGATTAAAATATTCATTAGGCGCTAAACGTCTTTGTTATAGCTTACTGTATTAATAATGTATTAGTCAGTTTACTGTTTTGTACATATTTCTTTGTTAGTGGTACTTCAGTATTTAGATGCTTTACGACATTGTTAACATCATATTCTTATTAGTAATGATTATTATTGATGCAGGTGATCTACAGTTAATTGGTTACTTTATAAATAGACTAACGTAAATTCATCACTGGCTTATAAAGCCAGTCGACAAAGTAATTTGTATTGCCCTAGCACTGGATTTATAGTGAATGCAAAATTGAAAGTTGTTACTCTAGAATCTAGGTACTGATTGTATTAAAAACTCACATAAAAATAATCATATTTTCAAAGCCATTCCATGCCATCTGTCACTTCTAGGTCCAAGCTCTTGCTAAACCACAAAATAAATCATATAACTCGTAAAATATACATATAAAAAAAATCGCTAATGCAATTGTTTTGTAATGTAAACTAGAATAAATGTTTTTAAAAAGGAACTCGGTAATATGCAATGTATTGAAAATAAATCGATTTTAGTCTAAAATTATACGCAACTGCGTTTTTTTTAAAGCTTAAACTAGATTATCGACCATATATTGTAATATCTATATGTTCTTTTTTTTGAAAAATTACATTTTACTACCCTAAAAATGAAATGTAAGATTGGCGATTTGCTTCATAACCTCTCTTAGCATTTAGAGTATTTTAGAGGCTTCTGTATAAAATGTCATATAATAAATGTTGCTGTCTTCGCCCTTCCAGAGCGACTCGGTGAGCTACTTCTTCGACGAACTAGAACGCATAGCTCGACCGGACTACGTGCCGTCCCACCAAGACATCCTGCACTGCCGGAAGGCGACCAAGGGCATCACGGAGTGCACCATCAACATCAACACGGTGCCGTTCGTGTTCGTCGACGTGGGCGGGCAGCGGACGCAGCGACAGAAGTGGACGCAGTGCTTCGACTCTGTCACCTCCATACTGTTCCTAGTGTCCTCCTCGGAGTTTGACCAAGTCTTGTCTGAGGACAGGTGAGTTTCTATCCTTAAGGCTGGCCTCATACAGCCTTTCTGAAATTCAGAAACGGAATTCAGAATCTTTATTCAGAAAGCCTGGAATTCCATATAAAGTCGTTCCACACACATTGTGATTTTTTCAGATCAGGATCAGATTTTTCAGATCAGGATCAGAATGTGTGTGGAACGTAACGACTTTATATGGAATTCCGGGCTTTCTGAATTCCGTTTCTGAATTTCAGAAAGGCATTCCGGCTGTATGAGGCCAGCCTAAAGATAACTAGTGACCGCCCGCGACTTGTCTGCGTGTACTCTGTCTACCGCGCAGCTATATGAAATGGACATGAAGTTCAGATTTATATTGTAATTTTTTATAGCTTTCGAGCGACGTGAGTCATTTAAAAAAATGGTGATATTGGCAAATAATCTATAAAAATTAAGTATACGAACTTCCAATGTCAAAAACGTAGAAATTACACTGGAACTGAGTGTAATATGGGTAATACCTATTTATAAACTATTACTATTATATTAAATTATTAAATGTCAGCGTTTTTATTGATAAGCATATTTGTGATGAAGTGAATCATCGGATAGAATGAAATTGTGTTGTTGCTATTATGATTCATGTTTTCGTCCTCCTTATTAAAATATGCAAGGAGTAGGTTGTTCTGTCTGTTCGTTAATGATTCTACAACAACTACTTAGTAGATTGCATTATTTAATATTTAATCGTTAAAACATAATATAAAAAATAGGTACTTAATTATAACTTATCTTTGATTAATTTTCTTCCTCGATGTGGATACAAAAAAATCAAAGTCCTGGTTTTAACGAGCAGGCTTTTTTAGGGTTCCGTAGTCAACAAGGAACCCTTATAGTTTCGCAATGTCTGTCCGCAGCCTAGCTCATGAACTCTTAGTACTAGAAAGCTGTAATTTGGCATGGATATACATAATAATCACGCCGACAAAGTGGTGAAGTAAAATTTTGAAAAATATATTTTTTACGTTACTTCCCTACACGTGAAGTGGGGATGTAATCT
The DNA here is from genome assembly GCA_963556745.1 of Catoptria pinella. Taxonomy (NCBI): domain Eukaryota; kingdom Metazoa; phylum Arthropoda; class Insecta; order Lepidoptera; family Crambidae; genus Catoptria; species Catoptria pinella. The sequence continues at coordinate 2,647,023 of OY750762.1, forward strand.
TTTTTCTTGTCTACCCCATAGCGTAGGGTGTCGTTGGATAGCAATTTTAAAAATATTGCGGGTTTGTGGAAACAGTTTTTTGATTGAGGCATCCGTTTGTGAATTATACGAGTAACAGACGACCAACTTATAAAATGTACTTGGCGCAGTACAAGTTCACTGGGAACTACTTAAATAACGTTGGGTGTGTGAAACCGGTAGTATCTATTAGAATAAACTATATCGGGATTTACACCATGTACCTGTTTATTTTTGAGACTCCGATATTTCGGCGCAACTGCATGGTGTAAATCCCGATATAGTTTATTCTAATAACGTCAAAAACCATGGAAATTTAAAACATTATATCGGTAGTATCTACTTTATGTAAAGTAAAAGTAAAAGTAGTGGTCAATATACGACCAAGAGGGGATACGGAACCCTACACTGCGCGTGGCCCGACATGCACTTGGCCGGTTTTATTATACTATAGTTTCTTATTATTACACACCCTCGAGTTATTTCGTAGAATAATCGGTCAATTCGTTCCTCGAACTTTACATATAAATAGGTTCATGAGTTGAGTGCATAATGAATGGAATGATAAGATTCACATAGGAACTACTAGTAATAATTATGACTTTATGTTTTATTTAAAGTAGCCTATTCCACAGAATAAATTGAAATAAATAAATGATAAATAAATATTTGACAACATCACATACATTGCTCCAATTCCAAAGTAAGTAGCTAAAGCACTTGTGTTATGGAAATCAGAGACAACGGTGGTATCACTAACACCCAAACCTGAGCCAATATAGAAAAGTTAGTTTTCTAAATTGACCCAACCGGGGATCGAACCCGGGACCTCAGAGATGGCGACAATTTGCAAACCGGTGTACAAAGCCACTCGACCACGGAGGTCGCCTATACTCCAGTCATATTACGGAAGTATAGTGATATATAGAAGCTCGATGGTGTAGTGGGCTAAAGCTTTCGCCCTGCGATTGAGACAGTAGTTGCCGCAGTAAGCAACTTTCGCAAGGGTCGGTCACTGGACGGGTGGCCATGAAAAGTTGCCCGGAAAACGAAATGGCCCATCTTCCTTCTCTATTCAAAAGAAAGATATGTGCCCCAACAGCAGCGGGGACATCAAAGTAAATACTGATGAAGAAGTGACATAAGTAAAGCGCGTTAATTTAATTTATTGGGGAATTAAGAATCCTTCTTAAGAGCTTATTAGACCTTCCTGAATTACGGATCCGATATTCAGAGTCCGATTTAGCATCCGTTATTCAGTCGCCAGAGTTCCTGATTACACGTTCACTGATTAAGGACGAGTTACAAGAGACGGACGTACGCGATAGAAAGATAGGCACCCTCTAGGCTATGAATATAACCGTAGCCGTAGGAGCTGTAACGGTGAGCGATCTGAATTGCGCTTTATTGAGTCGCGGCAAAATTTTCTATTTATTTAAATGACTACTGTAGCGGAGCGTCCTAAATGCGATTACTCTCTCCTTAATTTAGCATCCGTTATGTCAGAGACCATTTCATCCTTAATTAAGGATGCTAAATCGGATCCCACCTTCCTAAATGCAATTAAACTTCTCTGAATTTAGGAGCGACTGAATATCAGATCCTTAATTCAGGAAGATCTAAAGCTCTTTAGTTATTAGTGCAGGCGAGCCTGTGCGGGTCAGTACCGATCAGTACAGGTTTAATATTCCCAGTGTTACTTATCTTATGCGATCACATATAGAGAAATAGATAATAGGTACCAGTTTCTTTATAAGTGAACACATAAGATACGATGGGAATATTATACTTGGCACCGACCCGCACAGACTCGCCTGCACCGGAAACCTGTTTATTTATGTAAGCACCCAGTAGGTACCCCGTATCTAATTGTCGTGATGTGCAGTGAGAGCGGAGCGAGCGAACAAGCGTTATTAATAAGATTATTCTAATAAACTGTGCGGGACTGTACTACCTACATTCGCCGTCTGACTGCGAAGGCCGACGCACTGTTATCCTAAAGTGTCGGCCCATCTTAATTTTATTAAAATAGATCTCAGTACCGGGATGCGAAACAATAACAGCTATGGAATAAAAATATACGAGTACGTACCGCATAGTGCGTACTAGTTGTTTTGATATTGGCTTCCTACTAAGTTAAGACGCAACTAAGAGTAAACTATTTAGCAATCTGTGACTGTGGAGGCGCATCCAGCTATCGAATCAATAAGGATCAAACCTGGCCAAGTGCGTGGCGGGCCACGCGCAGTGTAGGGTTAAGCAGTTACCTTATACAATTACCATATGGCTATAAACTTATATTTACCTTCAGTTTTACACATCTAACGACTATAAAGTGTAATACCCAACTCTTCAATGAAATTTGTTCCAGGAAAACTTTTCCAATGTCAATTAATTTTGTATGTTGATCGATTATTACTCGTTAACTTGTAAAGTCTACCTAGCAGTGATAGTTTTCCTTTTAACTTCATTATATGTACTTCTGTGCTGATTTTTTTCATATTTCTAAAAGCAACTGTTTACCTGGTGGGGGGGATTGTAGGTCACTTGACTCTAACAAAATTTTGCACTTTAAAGCTAAATATTTCGCAAACGGATCCCTGAATCAAAAATTAGTTTTCACAAACTTTAGTAAGCATTGTTTTTATTTTTTATTTAACACATCGATCGTCAGGTAATTCTGTATGGTTATATTTTATCGCCCTTACTAATCAAGATTGTATAGCAGATGTTTAGTTAAAGTGTTTTGTCCCTTTCTTTTTAATATCATACTTAAATAGTTCGACAGAGATTAATCATTGTGTAACTATACATCTGCTATACAATATTTATTAGTAAGGAGGTAACTGTATGGACTTTAATTTTGTATGGTCAAATTACCCCGTCATAATTCGTAATCTATTTTCTTCCACATTCGTTATTACAGTTGTACTTTACGTTAATAAAAAACTTGGTTAGTAGTTGGAAATGCTTTATTCTTATAATAATATCTATGGCTCGAAATATAAATAAACTTCACCATACTAGTTTCTACGTTATGTTTATGTTTTGTTGTAATTAGGTACCTTGTCTGTCTGTCTGTGTGGAATTGTTGAATAAACGTATTATCCGTCATTCATTTAGATACGTTAGTGTTGTTCCAAAACAATCCCGATTTATATTAATTGCCTGAAAATATGGATAAATAAATATTGGAGTCACTACTTACTATTGTAGTTTGAGATTAGACTAGATTCAGGTTTTATAAACTGAAATTGAAATAGTTTATTAACTTGGAACATAGTTTGTAAAGTTAGTAAGTTAGCAATACTGTGTTCCTACAGATAGATAGATTAATATGTCTCGCCCGAATTATATTTATTCTTTATAAGTTTTGCCATTGCGAAAAGTAAAAAAACGAGAGTTCTTGTGTACATCGCCCACAGCATGCAATAAAAATCTCAAGCGTTGCTTTATCAATTTCAGGAAAACGAATCGTCTCGAAGAGGCGCTCAACATCTTCGATACGATCGTGAACAACGTGAACTTCAAGGGCATCTCCATAATCTTGTTCCTGAACAAGTCTGACCTGCTCGCCAAGAAGGTGGCCAGCAAAGAGACGGACATCCGCTGGTACTACCCGCAGTTCGCCGGCGACCCGCACAACCTCGCCGACGTCCAAATGTTCCTCCTCAACATGTTCGCGAACGTTCGCAGGGAGCCGAAGACCACCCTCTACCACCACTTCACCACCGCCATAGACACGCACAACATAGAGGTCGTATTCAACTCCGTCAAAGACACTATCCTCAACCGCAACCTAGAATCTCTAATGCTGCAGTGACGCACGCGCGCGGACGCTCGAGTGATGGCTTAGATTTATACCAATTGTGATACACGTGGGCAATACGCGATCTTATTTTTCGGCAAGCGCTTGTGTTCTATTCGTTTCTCTCAATGTCGTCGGTCGGCATCGCATAATAACGAGCGCGCATTGAAAAGACAAACTTGTGATTTTTACTTTTTTAGCCACGAATGTACAATATGTATAATGTATTTTTTTGGTATCTAAGTATTTATTTACCAAATGTAAAAAAGTTGGTGAAATTATGTATAGATAGTATATCATATAGTGATGATAAAATTTGTATATCAGTATATTTATGACCAAATATATAGATTTTGCACTCGATAATATATTGATCACTTTTTGAGAAATTTTACGTATGTATCTACGCATACTTACGTACTGGGGATTAGCTATAAATCAGGCTGCATTATTGTACACAGAATAATTAGTATTAGACATAATTTGTATACAATCGTATAATCAATGTAGCGGGACGTCATAGACAAAAAACATGAAAATTCATAATTGAAGCTCATATATCTTACACAATTTATACTTTGTGAGATTTGTGCTAAACAATTTGATTGTTGGAAAATCGGTTTTTTATATTGCAGTGCCAAGTTGAGACTAGACGCGTTGATAAGTGATTGGCTGTTGTAATAAATATCGGTTGATATATGGCTATTTTATTGGGTGCTATATTATTACTTAGCCAGAGCACGTGCGTGTTGCTTTAATACTTTATTTCTTAAAAGGAGGAAAAGTGTAAAAATAGTTTTGGCGACGAATTAGAATTGCTCTGTGATGGAATTATTGTGAATGTGTTGGCCATGACACCAACGAAAGTCGTATTATAAAATGAGTGAGCTGAGTAACGTTGCACTCGAGAAAATTGTGCGCTCAATAGTTGTTCTGTCGTCTGTAGACACGGACCAAAATCGTAAATCTTTTCGGAGGGAACCTTTTGTGTAGTTATCTATGTTCGCTTGTTCTGCAGTGTTTTCTCTTACGAAATATTCCGTCCCTTGGCACAAAATAATGCAAATACGTAATCTCACTAGCTTCTAACGTATATTTTAATTATACATTTTTGTACAATTTATACATAATTTAATGATGGGCACAAAGTTTCAGTTATCGGCCAAGTAAATTTGGAATCTTGGACTTAAAATAGAAGTGGATTTCAGATTGAAAAGTTGATTTGATCTGCTAACCGATATGATTCTTGCGGCGATGCATAATTTCGATCATAATAATTATACTCATTTAGTTGTGTAAGTTTTAATAAGCTTTAGTGTATTTATTTGAGCTTAGACTTATGAAATCTTTATTTACGAGTTTTAGATAGATCATCTATTTATTCACTGTAAATTTTATATGAACAGTTATCGAGGCTATGTGTAAATACCTCTTAATTTTATTCGCACTTCATCAGTTCGGTGTCTGGTAGTTAACGTACCTAATTTACGCGTGTATAAGACCTACTTCGTAAATCGACATGAGAGGGACTGAAGGAAAACAAAACATGTGATTGTGGCACTTAAATTTATTGGGCCGTCATATTCATTTGATGCTTATTGCAGTGACATAGGGTTTCATTCAGCTTGTTTCGGTTTGCGGAGTAAGTTTGGTGGTTTTTATTAAAACGGGTGGGACTCACGGAGGACAGTGATAGTAATATGCATTTAATAGTGCCATTGCGTGGTGCAGGCGGTGTTGCCACTGATAAAAATTAAACGATACTCGATAATAACAACATCTAAAGAAGGCTTAAAAAGCAAAATAACAGAAGTTAGATAGTTATCTGCTGTTCACATATAAAGTTGATTTACTTTAGAGTTTAGACCGTATACGAATTGTCCACCCATAAGGAAGGTCTGTGCCCCGCAGTGGGGACATTAAAAATGGCTGATGTCGAGTACACGAATTGAGTCCTTATTGAGGTTCGAAATTGTACAGTCACGTCTAAAAATATTATGAATACAAATTAGAAGTTTGTCACTTTGTCGTAGTTATCATTTTATCATTGATTTCTGTTGAAAAAAGTAATAGCTTATATATTGACAAAGTTCTAAACTGTTTACATATTTATAAACTTGACTGTACGTGCAATTTTGAATGTTAGATTTTTATTAGTAGTAGTTAATAGGAGTATGCTCAGACTAAGTTGGGCTCATCGGTACGGTCTAGCACATAAATCACCTTTTAATTTTATTTGAAGTAATAATAATATTCGTTAAGTATTTATTTACTATTCTGAACCTAAGCATGTTATTATAAAGTACAAACGGACTTCTTTCATATCTAATTTTCGAATTGATTTTATCAAAGTTCCTTGATGCGAATAATTCTAATGTTTACTTTATAAAACTATCAATTTATTATATTTTTTTTGATGATACCTATGAAATAAAAAGAGCTTTACATTTTTCAAACATCTACTACGCGTTCATTACGTGATTTCCGTCGTCAACCATATTATGACGTAACAGCTAACGGTACTGTAGACAAAAAAGTAATTATGGTTTTTATAAAGTCCGAAATGAGTGCGAAGAATTGAGCGGCGCGGCGCTATGATTAATTGATTTTAATTGATGTTAAGATCTTGAACAACATATGGCGTTATTAACTGTTTTTCATTTTTTCTTGTTCAAAGAGTGTTATTAACTTATACAAGGTGTTACAAAAATACCCCTAATGCCGAATATGGTAGATAGGGACCATCAAACTGAACAAATTTTACTATGGGACCAACTCCGAAATCGCGAAAAAAAATCAGCTGTTTCATACAAAAAATAAAATCGAAAATATCAAAATGTATGAAACAGCTGATTTTTTTTTCGCGATTTCAGAGTTGGCCCCATAGTAAAAGTTGTTCAGTTTGATGGTCCCTAGATGCCATATTCGACATTAGGGGTATTTTTGTAACACCTAGTATAAGAAATTACGTTTGCCATTGTGTAGGACCTTTCCTCTTTTACGCATTATAGCAACACAAATAACGAACGTAAATAAAAAATCAACAGAAACATAAATTAAGCTTTGCGTTGCTATCCGTATCAAAGGGGCGACGCAGGGGGTGCGGTATGACGAAGTGGGTCGGGAGGTAGCGGCAATCATGAAGTAAACGCGTAGTATGGTCTCATTTGTCTCACTATTGAAACAATACATGTAAAACACGAACATAAATAATGTTTAAATTGTTAAAAAAACGTGTATGCATGTCAAGTGATCTATCGATATATACAAATAGCATCAAATTCATTATTTCTTAATAAGTGAAGCTGAATTGACTAAGTGATGCTCAACTTCCTTTAAGATTTTGGATCGATTAATATGGAATTACTTTTTATTGATAAATAATATAAGATCTCGAATGATTATCGTAAACCTAATAATTTCGATTAATAAAAAGATACATAACCAACAAAAAGAGTTATTGACTTGATTTATTTTGTAACTTGTTTCATTTCATTCCAAAGAATTGTTGTGTAAAAGAAATGTTGAAACGTAACTCTTTAACTAACACCATGTACCATGATTGATACCAAAGGTAACGGCAATCATTGAGCCGTACTGGCTAAGGCATCGAACTTCGGAAAGTCTGCCGAGCTTCAAATGAAAACAGATAAATGGAGCCCCATTCAGGCCAAAATGGCGAACCCCAATACATGATGTCACACGAACATCGATATCTTCTAAATAACTTCGGCGAATAGTACAATACGAAACTCCTTACTTCGATTTATCTGTTTTAAGTTGAAGCTCGGCAGACCCGCCGAAGTTTGAAAAGTTAGCCTGTAGGGCCCCTGATAAGAGCAACCCTCGTATTCAAATGGCTAACAATCTATTTTATAAGCTTAAAAATAAATTTATGTTAGTCAGCCTTTGTATTGTATGGAATTAAACAAGCTTACACGGTTTTTTTTAGTTTATTCCTTACTTTTATTAAGCTCAAAAAGTTAGCGCACGAATAGAAAGTTGGCCATCTGAATAGGGTGGCAGGACCCATAGCCAAGTGGCGTTATATAATTCGAATGTAATAAAAATTTGTATGTAATTGACGTAAGATGTCACTAGCCGTAGACCAGTGGTTCACAATTAGTTTTTTCCACGTACAGTCAAAGCCAAAATAATCTGAGCATTAAAAACTACCAAAATAGCTAATCATTTGACAAAAATCAACCTTATTTGAAAATATTAAGGTGCACTTTTGTTTGTTTTCAGACAACAAATGAAAGCGCATCGTAATGATGCAACCTCGCCTACCCCTGGGGGTACGCGTACCACTAATTGGGAAACTGCCATAGACAACCAGGGCGTTTTGAAAAGTCAAATTCATACACTCTTCTATTCTATTCGAATAATCGAAAAGTCACTTGGCTAAGAGGCCAGAAGTAATGAGTTTTATTTGACACTAACATTGACGTTAAAAGATGACATAAAAACTGACAACCCGCTCCGATTTAATTAAGTACAACTCGAAAGTTCTTTCAACGTTGTGCAGTTATTTAGGCAAGGCATTTAAGGCAATAGTGGCGTGTGCTGGGTCTAAAATACGGCGTTTGGTGATCGATGGGTATCCTTTGGCAGGGTGAACCTTCTGAACCCTTAGATCATTTTAAGAAGGGGAGCCATCTTGGATTTTTGTATGGAAGGGAGTTATAGACGTACAACATTTTTTTTCTAAAACCCATCCTATAGGGTATCGAATGAAAGGCTTCTTGGGCTGATTCCAAACATATAACATGTTACAAAAATAGTCCTAATGCCGAATATGGTATACAACGTGTTACAAAAGTACCCCTAACGCCGAATATGGTAGATAGGGACCATCAAACTGAACATCTTTTACTATGGGACCAACTTTGAAATCGTGAAAAAATGTGTTACATACAAAAATTTATTACGAAAATATCAAAATGTATGAAACAGCTGATTTTTTTTTCGCGCTTTGAGTGTTGGTCCCTTAGTAACAGTTGTTCAGTTTGATGGTCCCTATATACCATATTTGGCATTAGGTGTATTTTTGTAACATGCTGTATATTGCAGCTACTGATTAAAAAAAATATAGAAAAACATCAAAACATAATGCCAAAGGGTATCTTCCTTAAATCACCGAATGCCGTATTTCGTGAGCAGATGCTACTATAAGGATGTAGCCTAGTTGTTATCATTCAACTCTTTGTCCAATAATCTGGTTACAGTATAAATAATTATCTTGGAATTTATTTCAGCAACATTGCAATTTATAATTTTAAATATAAGGGAGCTTATAGACAAGCGACAGTCACACGCGTCGCAAGCTGTCGCTGAGTAACCATCACTCGTCTGTAACCTCCCTAAGGAGATAATAGGAACAAAATAATTTCCTGTGCCTTGTATTGAATTCACTGGTTTATAATAATTAATTTTAAATCGTCAGAAATACGTTATGCCTTAAATATTTTCTGTACACTATAATGAGCTGTATTTATATACTGATTCTGTCATCATGTGGATTTTTTTTTAATTTTGCATTGTTTTATGAAATAAAAACTTGATTTATAATATTAAAATTATTCTTCGACATATAATTAATTTGAGATGTAAACCATGTGTAATGCATTTCTCGTTAGTAAGATGTATAACGGTCGAATTCTTGAATTTGTCCTTAGACCTTGTCCAGAGCTACGCGCAAATCAGACGCGTTTCGTTATACAACGCTCGCTTAGGACCAGCGACGTCAGCAATGTGTGCAATATGAACAGCAGTGTAACCAAAATCGCGTGTCAAATCGTGGCGAATTCGCCCTTTCTGGACAAGGTCTCAGAAAGAGATAGGCCAACTATAATTATTTTAGACATTAGTTAACTGTTGAGAACTAACAACTGTTTGCATAAAGTCGCGTCTCCTGCGACTGTTTTTTCGAACGTTACACAAAAAAATAAAAGCATCTGGGCGTGGCCATACACATTTTTGTATTCATACACAATATTTTGTTGCGCGGCTGACGGGAAACATTCCTCGCGCGGGTAGAGAGGGAGGGGATTGTTTTATTCCTTGACAGCTACCGAACGCGCACAACTTTTCTATAATCTGTGGCAAATTTTTCTAACCTAATAGTGCTAGTGCAAGCTTGCTAAAATATAATTAATTATTGTGATGGAGTGGAATAAAGAGACTGTGCTTTATTTTTTAACTTAATTCGGAAGTTCCCCGTTATTTGGTTTGCATTATCATTTTTAGGAGACGGTTTGTGTATGAAAACAAATGTTTTTGTTTCATGTTTTTTGTGTAATGTTTCGAAAAAACAAGAGCAGGAGACGCGCCATAATAGCTGAATTAAACCTATCTCTCACTGAGTACGAGGCATTGAACTGTGTTTTCTGATGTATAAAAAAATATTTGTCGGACTTGTATACCTAATTGTTTTTTTCTAAATTTGTGATTACGAATTCTTCGTAATAAGAATAACTAGAAATGTTACTTGTTGACAGTCATCTTTCCATTTATTTATCTGTTTTGAATTATTTTAACATCAGTTTTCTTACAATGTTTCCTTCTCGTATTTCGGTAAAGATGTAATGCGCATACCAGGATCTAGGAACGTTGAATTGTGTTAGTTTACGAAAGTGATGTTGGAACGTGGGTCTCAAATTACTAGCGAGTAAGTAGAGGCAATGTGATCGATTGCTTTCATTCTGTGAAGTATTTTCTAGGAATTTGAACCTTAATTATCGTGAATAGAGTCTAAAATTGTGTGAATATTTAAGTTTAAGATGCAAAGAAACATTCTACAGCCACCTGTGTGTTATTCTCTGTGAGATCAAGCGCTTATGGTTGTCATAACAGCTGGTATTTCATTTGCGATTTGTCGTCTACTTAAAAAAACCGAATAGATAATCTCCTTTTTGAAAATAATATTTATTTTCCACTTACAGCTCGCCTCACGCAAAATAACTTGCCTCATATTGTAGTACCACCTGCGCAGTAGCAATTTTAGGTAAAAAATGTTTAGTGCGCAAGCCTTATTGTGTATGGTTTGGTTCAAGTTATTTTGCGCGAGCTGTACGTGGATAGTGAAATTGTGAATTAGTATTTTTTCTTTTCTTACATTGTATCTAATAATATAAGTTATGTTTATACCACTTACTGTACATATACACGACGGGACGTCAAGTTAAACAAATGAACTACGAAAACAGCTCTTATTACATACGGTATAAAGTCGGTCTCAAGGTATAATGTACAGTCTGATGTGTCGTCGAATGTACACTGTAAATAATATTTATTTTAGAAGCAATATAAGGTCTTTATTCGTTTATCAGTGAATGCTTCACAGAATCGGAGCATTGTTATAGATAGTAAAGCTAAGGTGCCAATATATCTGATGGAACCACTCAATGATATGGACATCTTGGCCTAAAGGATATTTAGTAGAACAGGGAATCTCACTGCCAATAAGCCCGCTAGAGGCGCTACTGAGCTGCGATACACAGGAAATCCATAGAGTTATTGTATCATAAATTATAATTTGCTCGCCATTGCCAGTTATTGATTAAAATACAACTATTGAACGGATACGTGAGTCAATTGAATCCAATTTGGGTTAAATTACAATTAAATACTTTGTAGAAATAAATAAACACACTTGCACGCGATACTTTCGCAATTAAGTTTAATGCTTCATTAAGTATCGTGTCGTCTTATACTATCACTATGGAATAGAAAGAGAGCACCAATTTTAATGAAGCATTAAACTTAATTGAAGTCTCTGGGTACGGCAGTTAGTATGTTTACGCATATTACTGCTCTGTGGTTACAGTGGCGACCTCTAGGCTGAATAAGGTGATGTGTTCCCTAGGTGGCCCAAGCTCACGATTGTGCGGTTATAGTTATATGTTACGAATTTTAAACATAATATGTTAGGAGTCGTTTTACACTCATGTTATTGTATGCTAGAGTGTTGACAATATCTTTTGGAATTCCTCTATATTTTGTATACAGCCCAATATTTATTGTACAGTGTAATAAAATATCATGCATGTATGTTCATTGTTTAATTTTTCCGAAAACAATTGATTTTGTATTTCCCTACACAAAGAAGAATGGCAAACCGGTAACCACACCTTCAAATTTTAAAATACTGAACATTTTCAAATTAGACTTTATTAAAAGTCATTAATTGGTAGTCACTTTTCAATTTTAAATGTTCTTAAATATGCTGGTAAAAAATTAAAAAAACACGATTGTATAAATTCTTCTTAGCATGAAACAACGCTTTGTGTGTGGTTTGGTTTCATTATATTGGAAACTCGAGAAAAAATGTTCAGCGGACCAATCACGAAATAGTTTTTTCAAGGGAGGCAACAACAGTAGGAACGGCATAAATGTCAATGTCAGATTGATTTTGTTATGTGTCAATACTGTCAATGTCATTCAGTCTGTGTTGCCATAGTAGAATAATCGATTAAATACGTTGCGTTGTGTTGAGATTAAGTTTTAAAAACAACTTTTTATTCCCAGCATTAATAGTAAAAGTTACCATTACATATTTTGTTCGGCTGCCATTCTTCTTAATTCATGCTCTTTTTTCTGTTTTCTTAATTAGGAAATTCTGTTGGCACTATAATAATTATGGTGAGGATTTCATAAAACAGAACCTCGTATTTTAGGTCCTATCCATTGTAGGAAAAGATATTGTAAATGCTAAATGCCAAATAATTCGACTCGGTAGCTTAGTTGGTAAAAGCACTGGACCGGACTTCCAAAGGTCGCGGGTTCAATACCCGCCTGAGACAATCCTGGTGACGAGTCGATTTTTCTAGTATATTATTTAGTACCTATTGTATCAAATAATTCGTTAAGGTACTGTACTTACATAATACTATCTACAAGTAAGTACATAAATTATAGTCACAAAGACTGTTATTCTGGATTCGTCATAATTAAAATAAGATATGCAAGCACCTTTTAAATAAATAAGGCAAATAAATTCAGTGCTAGTAGATATATTAGATTTATGTTAACTACTAGTTAACAGCGACAGTAAAAATCCAAGATCGGATTAATAGTCATTACTTAAATAAATTTAGCCGTCACATATTCAAAGGACTTTGACAAAATTAGTGGTTCAGACCATAAGTTACCTTAGGTCCTTTATCCTAGTAGAATTGTAGGGTATCGTAGCAATCCTTTCAAATATTTAGCGAAACATAATACAACTGTATTTAACCCCTTCAAGCAGAGCTGAATTCTGGAGCTAGATTTGAAAAGAGATTTATTTCTTATTATTACTTAACTGGAGAGGCGAGATTAGCAAAAGTTGGCCGACTCCAGATGTTTCATATTAATCAGAGCGAGTGATTCGTTCTCGCCGTCGGTCGTCGCGTCGTCCGTCGGTCGTAGCCCCCGAAAGAAAAATAATTAAGAAACATAACTCTTTCATTCATTCCTTTTCTTGATTTATACAGTAAGCTTTTTGTGTTTTCCAAGTTTTCGTTGCCGTTTTCTTTTGTGTTTGAAATTCATCAAAAATTAAAATCTGTAAAAGCTACTTAGGTCCTGTTTTTTATAAATCGCCTAATTTGGCCCACTGGACGCACTTCGGGAGAATCGGACGTTAAAAAAAGCGCTCGTGTGAACATCTCGTACGTTTTTCCTCTTTGTTGCATATTTTGTGTCGGCGTTTTCCGATCGGGCTAGAAAAATCGCGCGGTAAAAAAATCGCCCGTGCGAACCGAACACAGTCGAGAAGTCATAATGGTTGTCTATTCGAAGCGTCAGAAAACCGCGCGTTAACACAACGTGTTACAAAAAAACCCTAAAGCCAAATACGGGAGATAGGGACCATCAAATTGAAAAACTTTTACCAAGAGACCAATTCTGAAATCGCGAAATAAAAATTTGCTGCTTTATACATTTTAATATTTTCATTGTAAGTAATTTTTGTATGAAACAGCTGATTTTTTTGTTATTTCTGAGTTGTTCCTTAGTAAAAGTTGTTCAGTTTGATGGCCGCTATCTACCATATTTGGTTTTAGGGGTTTTTTGTAGCACGTTGTTTATCAATCTAATACTAAGCGTAGTATTATTCGCACTTTTTACGCTCTCAATTGATATTAATAATAATAATATTAATATTTGACAATAACACATACATTGTTCCGATTCCAAAGTAAGTAGCTAAAGCACTTGTGTTATGGAAATCAAAGACAACTGTGGTATCACAAACACCCAGACCTGAGCCAATATAGAAAAGTTCGTTTTCTAAATTGACCCAACCGGGGATCGAACCCGAGACCTCAGAGATGGCGACACCTGAAAACCGGTATACAAAGCCACTCGACCACGGAGGTCGTCAAAAAATTAAGTTCATAATGAATTAAAGTTCAACCTTTTTAGTTTTTATATTATATACCTCAATGCTGTAGTATAAATTATATCTACTTACTGGCATTGAATATGAATTAATAGGGAATACCCTAAAATTATCAAGCTAACAATCAATCCTACAAAAAATCCTCCAAAATATTAAAATCTGGCAATTAAAACGTAAAATAGGTAGGCATTTTCGAAAGCAAAATATATTTCAGAATGTTGTATGACCAACTTAGTTTTGTTATTTAGTTAGTTTTATTAATATGTTAGCTCTAATCAATTGGTATTTAGATCAAACTTTGTAGTCGTCCAATTTAATGTGTCTCGCTCGACCTACCTATGAACTTATACCTATTTTCGGACTTAACTAATGTGGAACAAGTGTGGAACTTGATAGCTAAGTTGTACGATTAAGGTGTGCGATTTAAACTCCATAATAAATGTATAAGGTGTACGATTTAAACTTCATAATAATGTAACCCCAGGATTTTAAGTAAATGTAATCCCAGGAATTTGATTAGGTGTTACATAATTTATTATCTACGCTTCATGATGATTTTATTATCGAATAATATCATCCACACCTATATTAAAAGTTGGAGATAGAATCACAGTTTCCATAATAACATATTCATGTAAATTTTTGATTTGCCTTAATAATGACTAAGTTATTTCATTACTGGAATACCGTAGTTTAACAAAGTAATGAAATGTTCTTATCACGCTTTGCATTGGTTTCGTTCGTTAACGACATTCATACATACATATATTATTACCATGCGGTGTTACCACATGACGTTACGTGTTCGGTCGCGTATTCGATTCGTCAAAATGGTTGAATTTAACTTGTATTTAACCACCGCTTATTGACACATTGATTGCCGATACAAATCAACGCGGTTGAATTAAATTGATGGACCATTTGCGTTGGCGTGTTTGTAAATGTGCTACATATAGCATTTCTATCATACCTGCTATTTTTAATAGGTCTAATTCTTAAATTTGTGATTTTAGCTTTCACAATGCTATTTTTATACAATACTAGAAAAAATACGACTCGCACCATATCATATTCTCGGACGGGAATCGAACCCGCGACCTTTGGATGTCCGGTCCAATGCTCTTACCACTGAGCTACCGAGTCAATAGTGGTATCATCGAATTTCTTCTAGTATATCCCACTTTTACGCTGCAAGTCAGCGTTATTAATCAATGTAATAGGTCTTATTCTGATAAACGTTTGTGGTAAAAGTCCTTTTTAATGACATTAAATTATTATCGTTTAGGTACTAAATAAGACTCCCTTTAATTAATGGACTAAGTAATACACAATATTCTCTTAGTAGAGGTACTTACTTAGTGCAATCAGGCAGATATTGACATACCTAGTTTGCTTGCGTAAATAGTTTCCTATACTGGGTTGTATTGTTAATATGCCATTGTATTATTACCCTTCATTAATGGTTACTATGACATTGATTGTTTTAACTTTGGAGTTGCATTATGATATTTAGCACAACATTATAACACTCGTTTGGATGATAGGTATTATGGTTATTATGACACTAAACCCTTTATCACTCCTGTCAGTGTCTTTTCGCGGGCGATTAGTTGCTGAGCTACTTTTTGTAGCTCGTGGGAGTTTTTGAACTCTGTATGTTCTATTCTCGAAGACAAAAAATCACTCGGCTATTAATCGCTAGTGGGCGAGAAGCTTTAATGTAGGCAATTAAGCTAACTGTTTCAGAAACTTTTTTAGAGGATTTAAAGCATGGGTGTAGATAAAAAATATGCTTTGTTATTAAACTTACACAAATATAAGTTTGTTTCTAAACTAGGTAGGTACATAGCTACTCGATAGATAACCTGGTGAAAAAATGAGCAGATAGGAAAATAAATAAATAAAGTATCTCCAAAAATGTGTTGTTACACCGCGTAGGTGCGAGCATTAAACCGAAAAATATTAATTGGATTGGACTCAGCCATTTTCTTAATTTACGAGTTAATAAATTGCACATTTTAATTACATTTTAGGCAGTTGGTTTGCTCGGCTGGGAAGCGAATTTGGCGCTATAATGTATTTTTTCAAATTTATTACCTTTTAATGGATGACAAATTGCCGGCTTCCAATTTTACCTTGATTGCAAAAATGTATCCGTTAATTTTTTGGCAGACACATGACTCTTTTAATACAATTATTGGTCATATAATACTAAATAATATACTAGAAAAAATACGACTTGCCCCAGATCATGTTCTTGGACGGGAATCGAGCCCGGGACTTTTGAATATCCGGTCCAATGCTCTAAACGCTGAGCTACCGAGTCATTAGTGGGAACGTCGAATTTCTTCTAGTATATCAACTCTTACGCTGCAAGCCAGCGCCAACTCACCAATGTACAAGGAATTACCTCGACATTCAATTGAATATCTTTCCAGGTATTTTTAAACAATTGATTAAGATGAGAAAGCTATATAATTATTAAATTTTGAGATTTTGAGGACCGGATATCCAAAGGTCGCGGGTTCGATTCCCGTCCGAGAACATGATCTGGTGCGAGTCTTATTTTTTCTAGTATATTATTTAGTATTAACTCGGTATTCTGGTTGTATGTATCCATTGCTTTACGGGCCAATTTAATAGATACAAAATAATTATGAAAGCATAATCGTATATTCACTAACTAGATCGTAAAGGCGTTCACTCATCTCTACGATACTGAAGGGCTGTGAAACTCAAGGGTCGCTCGTTATAACTGGAATTTGAGCTAAAGCTTCTAAAGCCTTAGTAGGTCGCATATCTCCAGTTTCTTTAGTTGATGGACCCAAATAAACACATCTTCTCGTGGTTACTATCCCCGAAAACTTGAGGAAATGAAAAAGTGACAGGACAAATTTCAATCGTGTAACTTTGATACTTACTGCTAATATGTCTTTTTAACTAACTTGGTATATTATTAATTTCAACGCAAGCAAACTAAGCACAATTAACTTTTTGGTTATTAAATATTGTAGGTTTATTTCACGTTTATTTCGTGAAAATGACAACGCAAAGTGTGGTCAAACGATTAAAAAAAAGAGTAAATATGTGACTACGTATTTTTTGCTGCATTCATCATTAATTTGGAAAACCTATTCTATTTTGCGATTAGCACTCGCGAGATTAGAGAGTTGAAAAAAGGTCTTTTAAAGTAGGTTAGAGTGTATGTTGGAAAAGTAAGTTAAAAGCGTGGCTTTCAGGAGCTCACAAACAACATTACAGTGGCTATTATATCCAACAGCATTTATATTCTGAGTTTGTGACGTGTATTGTTGAAGCACAATAGGCCGCGAAGCGTCAATGCATGCTAAAGATCGAAACCATCGGACAGGATCGCCCGGTTTGTGAAGGGAAATGCGTTACTATTTCAGTTCGAAAAAGGTTGCCTATCTGATGTAATAAATCTGCTTATCTTTGTACTTTTCAAAAGGTACTTTGGTCAATGCCGATTTGAGCCTTGGTAGGATTTATTTCGCTTTGAGAAATTGTTTTTAAAAACCTGTGGCCTGACTAGATCGTAGGAGTGTTGGTAAGACTTGTGGGAAACGCGAGATCGTGAGGTTTTATGTTTCGAAGTTTTGATTGGTCGAAGTGTTAGTTATAATTTTACAACGTTATGGGTGAATACTATTTTTTTCTATGTAATGAGAAGGGGTGTAAAACGATCGCTATATTTTTATGTAAGAGTAAAGCAAGAATGTTAATCAGAATTTTTGAATCGTCGTTTTTTACACCTACTCCCAATATTGGGTAGGTTATAGACACTTCCCGAAACAGATACCAGTAGACACGCGTGTACAGTTTATTAAATAACTCTAACTGTTTAATTACATTTAAACAAAAAAAGTAGGTTTTATGCGAAGAATTTCCTAATGATAGATTCTAAAATCTTTTTCTTTTATTTTGAGTATATTTTGTCATAATTTAGTTAGCTTTTGTAACCAAAAAGTAGCTCCAGATTATATTTTTGGTCCAACATTACATCGTCATGTACCTTTGTTTTGTACAATAAATCGTATCAAAACAAGCTATTTTTATGAATATAAAATATCCAACAAAATGCGAAATAAGTAGGTATTGGTATTGGCCAATCGTACGAATCGTATTCACGGTATCGGAAATTTTTATTCATGTTGAACAAAAGCTTTGTGAATAATGAATAATTCATAGGCGAAGTTCATCCAAGCTTTTAAATTGTTTTACACACAAAACATCCCACCTGTGTGATCGGATTGAATAT
Source organism: Catoptria pinella (assembly GCA_963556745.1). Lineage (NCBI taxonomy): Eukaryota > Metazoa > Arthropoda > Insecta > Lepidoptera > Crambidae > Catoptria > Catoptria pinella. The sequence goes on from OY750762.1 coordinate 2,665,512, forward strand.
CCATTTTGGATCGATCAATAGAGATGCGATTGCGATGGAATTATGTTTGCTCAGCGTTCGAATGAATGTTCGATGCACGTGTAATTAAATGTAAATGTTGAAAAAGTGATTTGGTCTGATTCAGAAGAACGTGACAATACACACCACCTTGTAAGTACTTTTTCTCTCAAGTTCCATTTACTTTGTAATAATTTTCATATTACTCAGAACTTTTACAAGACGTATGTTTCCCAACCAAATATGGGTTGTCGGATCGTCCCCGCCTAAACATTCACGTAAAGCATCCCTGTTCGCGAGCAATTGTTTCGGACACATGTCTATTGGTTCGCTAATAACACTAACGAAAACCATCTCCTCGCAAATAAGTCCGGTAACTGGCCACCCTGGTTGGATCCCTGACGCCATAGGACATGATAAGGCTTTGTCTCTATGGCGCTTAAGCAAAACGATATCATTAAAAAACAATTCTTTTATTAATTTATTAAATATAAATTAATATGTCTGTGAAATAAAATAAAATGTAATCGAGTGTTCCGGTGATTTAAATAGACTACAATGTAAACTTGCATTGTCAACACGAACTAACTGCTGGTCATTCCTATGCAAAGAAAATATTGAGCTATTTATTGGATGACCTAATTAAAAATATTTATGGTTTCGTTCCTGAAAAAATAAAGCCATAAGATTGGTAGTTTTATTATTAGTAGTATCTTAACTAATTCATTTGTTTATTTAGCGGCTTTCTACAAGTTAACCACATGCCAATAACTCATCATTCCACCGTCAGTTGTGTATACAAGTCTCGTCTGTTTCGAGTAGAGCTCAAGAGTATCTGGTCGGTTCCTAATGACACATTGCAATAGGTTGAGGGTTGATGAGGGTGCAGAGCTGTGAGCCGGAAAGCCGATAGCAAATATGGCAATAACAGACTATAACAAGGAGTGCGCCACTCGTTAGCGACGACTTTGATCGATGGATCCAATTCAGGCTTGTCTATAGTGAAGATTTCAATTGAACTGTTTGAGCGTTTGTCGCGATGCTGTAATGGGATAGCCGGTCTTATGTGGAATATAAATAAAAATATTTTTCCAATACATTTTGTATTGTTACTTAGATCTATAAATTTTTAATTTAGTTATAAAAGAGAATGAGAGAAAACCTTTCAAGAGTGTTATGTTTTAGTTGAAATTATAAATCGATTCAGTTTATCAAGTCGAATAGTATCGTAGCAAGTTCGTAACGCTACGAACTTTTCGTAGCACTAAGTTAAGCTTAGGTGGCATTGACTAAATTATAATGCATGAATAATATAATTCAGGGGAAGGCAATAATTAATTCAAATACTTTACTATCTACAGCTATAAGCATTTGCAGTATAACTAAAATAGAATTATTTGTCAGTGCCGCCATTAGATTAAACGTCCTTTATCTACCGAAATAAAAAAAGAATACTTATACTTTTTTATGTGGCTTTTATCTAATTCGTTGAGAATTATTTTCCTGATTTCCCCTCAGGCTTACGTGAGGAGCGTTGTAGTTGCGTATTCTGCGGGATTCGCGATTCCAAATTCACTAATAAGGAAAATTAAATACTCTTAACCAGGGATGGGGAAACTTTTTCCTTCACGTGCCAATATTTACAAACGAAATATATAGCGGGTCAAGTTGTTGCTTTTTTACCCGACTGCAAGAAAAGGGTTATGTTTTTCGTGCGTATCTTGTATATATGTATGTTTGTATGTAATATCCTTTATTACCTCATATTTAGCAGGGAAAAAAGGTGGCTATCCGAAAGCCTATCACTTGATTTTTATTTGATGGTCGCGGGCCGGATTTCAACGCTTCGCGGGCCGGAAATGGCCCGCAGGCCGTAGTTTCCCCATCCCTGCTCTACACATTGGTTTATAGGTAATTTGCAAGAGGTGACAGGAAGTAGGTAGGTATAATTATTTAAAATAATTTATTCTACGCAAGCGTAGTGCTTGAGATTTTTATTTGCAAAAAAGTAAGAGTGTTTTGTGAGGATAATAAGAGTGAATACATACTTTTTTATTTAACAACCTAATAAAAAATTCTTATCATAGCATGTTCACTGGTATACGGCATAATTCTAGTACTAAATAATTGTCAAAGAAACACACTTTTATACCTATGAGTGAAGCAAATATTAAAGAGTGTTTCGTATAAGGCTCATATTAATGTGTGATGATAAAATTACCGCTAACCAGCTGGGCACCGGACTTTTTTCTCTTTATTTTTTTTAGAATAATAAATAAATAATTATTAGTAATAAAATATTAGACAACATTGCTCCGATCCCAAAGTAAGTAGCTAAAGCACTTGTGTTATGGAAATCAGAGACAACGGTGGTATCACAAACACCCAGACCTGAGACAATATAGAAAAGTTCGTTTTCTAAATTGACCCAACCGGGGATCGAACTCGGGACCTCAGAGATGGCGACACCTTGAAAACTGGTGTACAAAGCCACTCGACCACGGAGGTCGTCAATGATTTACGTCGTATTGGGAGTACTGCTAGTATCATTAATTTTTTGTTTAAAAATTTCCCGTTCGACACCAGTGGTGGCCACTGGGATTTTGCTTATAAAAAATTCCCGATTGCCCCTACTGATTGTATTTGTTAAATTTACATTTCATACCAGAGTAGATGATTTTATTATTTATCCCCATATGCCTCATACAAGCGAAATTATTAACGCTGACCATCTCACCTATTAATCACATCATCAACATCTCAATTCCTCACTTCAACTTCACAAATCAAGAGCATACGCAGTTCAACAAGGAAGCGGCTGCAATTCAAGAACAGACACAAACCCTTAAGAACAATGAGGTGACGTCATCAAGCGTATCGTACTATGAAATACACTATTACTCTATGATTTACGTCGTATTGGTAGTATAGTTGGTATGGTAATAATCGGCCACTGCTCTCAATGTCAATGGGGAAGGACAATGCCTACAGTCGTACTGGCTCCTGGCTCACCAGCAGCGACGCTTTACTGCAACACGTGGTAGAACTGCAGCAGGACGATGATGTGCGTGATCATGATGGAGAGCGTGGCGGGCAGCAGCGGCATGGCCAGGGGCAGGCTGGCGAGTGCCTTCGCCCGCACCGGCTCCTGGCTCACCAGCCGCGCCAGGTCTTTGTACGGCTGTATCCCAGGGCCATCAGAGACTGAAGGGAACATAAAACTTTATAACATTAAAGGAAATATTTGAATACAAAGGAAATATTCCAATATTTCCTTTTATTTGTTGCTCATCTGCTGCACCGAACCTTACTGCGCTGAGGTTAAAATTTTGGTAAGGCCAGATACTCGATAGGAACTCGATAGTATTCCAGACTGCTCGCAATTTTTATGAAGGTAGATGTCATTATACTATTCTATATGCAAAAGGTCGCTCTGACAAAATTAAGGGAATATTGGAACTGCTTTTCGCTACTATTTTGACACAAGACTTGCAAGTAGTAAATCCAATTTTGACTTACTAACGAGAATTCCGGTTTGGAGCCTGATCAAAGAGTTCTTCAAGGCGTCCCAGGCGTTGTGTAATTGTTGACAGAAGTATACTAGCACCATCATAATCAGAAAACATGATACAATATTTATAATGCTTTCTGGACCAGCGTAAACACTGGATCGTTCTGTATTCAACCCCTGTAAGGAAACAAATAGAATTTATTAAATAATTTCGTCGTAATTGTGTAGGTAGTATAAATATAACTGTTTTTGACGTTCATGTTATGCTATACATATTACTTGGAGTTAACTGTAGATTAATTTTGTTGTTTTCTGCATGGCCAGTATGTGCTGAGACGCGCGCTAATACAGATTGGTAATTAGATAACAGTATAGCCGTAAATCCATTGAGAAACGTCCATCAATCCAAATTGAATGGTACTTAGTCTTTAAAATCTATCCATGAGTGTTGAAAACATATAACTCTGGATTTCCGAATCATATCTTCCGTGCGTGATTGAATTGAAAGTAAAAGAAAAATACAAAGTTATCCATGTTTATGGCAATACTAGCGACTGCCTGCGACTTCGTCTGCTTGGAAATTTTTTGTGCTATCCCTCGGGAACAGTATTTTTTTTTGGATGAAAGGTACCCTGTGTCAACGAGTATGCAAAATTCCATAATGATCGGTTGAGTAGTTAAGACGTGAGGGCGTGACAAACAAACAATTCACTTTTGAATTTATAATATTAATTAATATACACTGGCCTTCAAAACTACACTTTTAAAATTAAAATTTCTCTAAAACATAAACCAGTTAGAGTTTTGAAATAAAAAAAGATTATCGATTGTGAAGTTATTGTTTGAAAAAAAAGTTTTTTTAGTCCTTTTTATCCCAAAAATTAATCTTGTGTATTTAAAAAGTTAAAACAATTTTAAATGTGTGGTACTGAGTTTCCATAAAAAACCCTTACTACACTATATATAAATAAGTACCTAATTCGGACAATAAAATGTATTTTGTGTTCAAGTTAAAATCCGTTTCTAGTTAAAACGCATTTTCCTTAGATAAAAATAGTTTCACATCTACGTATATTTGAATTTAAGTTAAAACTAGTTCCTAACTGTGAACCTTAGTTAAAACTAGTATTGTGGGGATGGATTGTTCAAGATATCAGCTCAGCGCTTTTGATTTAATTATTTACTAGTTTCGTTGGTAGGTAAAATATTATAATTTAAAAGCAATACCTGCATATGTTAATAAAAAATAATAAAATAGCGCTAATGATATCTTCAACGATCCATCACCAATCGACAATTCGAACCGCTTTTAATTAAGTCTTTTCTCCAAACAAGATTCTCCAGTACAATAATTAACGATTACAATTACAACTAGTTTGAACTAAATTTAAATAGACGCAGCAGTAAGCACTATTTTAACTAGGGAAAACTAGTTCTAACAATATGTAATTTATGTAATTTATATATAATTATATCTATGTAATTTTAGGGAAAACGAGTTTTAATTAAAAACTGATTTTAACAGTAACATATGTATTTTTTTAGGGTTCCGTACCCAAAGGATAAAACGGGACCCTATTACTAAGACTCCGCTGTCCGTCCGTCTGTTTGTTTTTCACTAGGCTGTATCTCATGAACCGTGATAGTTAAACAGTTGAAAGGGGGATGCCCGAATTAGGCCCTGAGTGCTCAATAAATTCAATTTTGGTAAAAAAGATAATAAGATAAGAAAAAGATAATATGTATATAATTAAAGATGCTATTTATTGTTATGTGCAAGGTGGCATGCAATTGAAAACGAATAAAAATACTGCAACAACCGGAAACACGAGTTCGGTCACAAACATGAGAAACTTGTTTTATTTTTATTTTTTAAATATGTTTCACGGCTCTGGAAACATGAGAAACGAATCGTCTGGGTTACCAAAACCAAAAAGAAGTAAAACAGTGGGTTCCGAATCGCACTTGTGGCGCTGTGGTCTGACATTTGAAGTACGGGGCAACTGTCAAAAGACGCTAACGTGACCGCCAAAAGTGCGATTCGGACCGCAGCCTTGTTTTTAGGGTTCCGTACCTCAAAAGGAAAAAACGGAACCCTTATAGGATCACTTTGTTGTCCGTCTGTCTGTCTGTCCGTCTGTCCGTCTGTCTGTCTGTCTGTCTGTCTGTCTGTCTGTCTGTCCGTCTGTCAAAACCCTTTATCTCGGAAACGCGTGGAGGTATCGAGTTGAAATTAGAACCATATACTCAAGTTTACGGGCACTTGCAGCTGTGAAAATATCAAACTTCTAAGTTAACGTAAAAAAAGATACGGCCATTAATGCCTCAAAAAACGCATACGGCAACGCATTTCGACACCCTCAAGAGAATCAAAATTCATAGGGTACTTCCCGTTGACTTAGAACTATGAAATTTGGCAAGTAATATCGTCTTATACTACAAGTACAGGGGAAAATCTGAAAACTATAAATTTTTAATAATATCATAAAAAAAATTGGCATTAAAGTACGTACTCAATCATCGAGGTTAAACGACGGTATGCGCGGTCATAATTTAACTTCTAATTGACCTATAAACTTGAAATTTGGTGATTATGTTTATTATTACGTGTATTTTACCAAGAAATACCAATACATTGATAATTCTATTTTTTTTCTTTTAAATTCCCTCATTTTCCTATTACAAACCAGCTTAATTTTGCGGTCAAACGAGTAGCACAGATAAACCCCGCCCCTTAGCCCTATTTTTATAATTTTGTAATGCAATTAAACAGAATTCTAAATAGGTACCTACCTACTTAAGTCACTTGTACTTTGTACAAACGTATACTGTGGTGGTCGATGACTTAGCGATCGGTCTGCTGAATGCACCGATCCGTCCGTTTTGGGTACTGAATTTTGGGTGTAGCTCGGAAAAAACTGAGACTCGATTTCTGAACTATTTACCTATAATGTAGGTACGGAACCCTCGGTGGGCGAGCCCGACTCGCACTTGTCCGGTTTTTTTTTTATAACTCCTGTCATGATGACGGACGATGTTCGTTTGGTCGTTGTCGTAGAGCATTGCTTCGTTTGAATTTGCGACGTAGTGATATTTTGTGTGTTTCTTGTGATTTATTAACATAGGCACGGCATCAATCTAATAATTTACCACCAGCTCAATTTCTTGACGACGTTATGGTGGTATATAATGACGACAACGAAATACAATAAGAGCTGAATACAAAAGTATGGGTCTAAAACAATTTGTTACACTTTCTGGTAATCCATCTTTGCTTTTTATTGTTAATTCACCATAATTATTGATATTTATGCATTTTTGAAGTCTTAGACAGTAACAGCTATTTTATGTTAGGTAATAAGTGTGACGCAAATGCGTAAAATATGTGTTTTGTACTTCTAAAATAATATTTTTCACGCAAATCCCAAGTTTATTTTTACCTTTACCTTCGACGAATGTAAACTAATATTATTTACTGTCATAATGTATATAATATCATGTTTGTACACCAAGGGCCTAATTTACCATGGCCTCTGGGCATTCATCGTTGCCCTACGGCAAAATCATTACGCTATGATATTATAACAGATTATTTCTGTTGCCGCTTAAGGAAAATGGTACAGTCGTATCGTCAAAGTAGCTATTTCATAAAATTACAGAATTTAATTTGATTTAAGTAAGTAATGTTAGTTATTAAAGGAGGATGCCACAAAAAAACCCAGAGTCGATTAAAATAATTTATATATGGTGAGGTAGACCAGACATAGTATGTCCCAAATATGCAATTTGATTTCGCTTAAACAATCCCCAACATTTAAAAAAAGTTGCGATAACGCGGGGTACGATTAGAACATAATGCGTTTGTGTTCAACATGTAAGTAGTTTTGTTACAAGTTACATAAATATTGAGGGTATTTCAACGGTGAATATTATGAATATTATTATTGCATGATGTTGATAAGCTAACAATATAAATAAAAAAAACATAATAGTATTCAACATGTTACATAAATCGCGAAAAAAATCAGCTGTTTCATACATTTTGATATTTTCGATTTAAATTTTTGTATAAACCGCTGATTTTTTTTCGCGATTTCAGAGTCGGTCCCATAGTAAAAGTTGCGCAAATTGAAGGTCTATATACCATATTCGGCATTATATACTCGCTGTAATTGTATAGTGTTTAATTTCTAAATACGATTGTTAAATACTAGTTGTTATTTTTTTACAGATTATTAGCTTACCAACATCATACAATAATAATATTCATGATAATCACCATTGAAATACGCAACATATTTCCCTAACGTCGTAACAAAACTACTTACATGTTAAACACAAACGCACTATGTAGTAGGTAAACCCCGCGTTAATTCTCACAATTTTTTTTAATGTTGGGGATTGTTTAAGCGAGATCAAATTGCATATTTGGGACATACTATGTCTGGTCTTTCTCACCATACATAAATTATATTAATCGACTCTGGGTTTTTTTTCTTTGATTTCGTGGCATTGTCTTTTAGATTTTTCGCATTCACAATGCTATTTTTATATTAAGATAAATAATATTAGAAAAAATACTAGAAAAAATCGACTCACCCTTAGCACCTCTGACCAATTATGCTACCGAGTCGCTAGTGGGAGCGGCGAAATTTTCTAGTCCCGTCTGAGGTGCTACGGATGAGTCGATTTTTCTAGTATTTTTTCTAATATTATTTATCTTTAAGTAATGTTAGTTTTTTTGAGAAAAATAAAAGATACTTACTGTTTCTACAAAGTTTCTTATTATTTCGCTTATATCAATGGTGACAAAGAAGCAAGCATCAATAAGTGTAAACGAAATCTGAAAGAAAAATAAAACAATATCTTAAAACAGTTTGAGTGGAGATGTAAACAGCCAAACTTAACAAGACTCGGAATTACTACGAGATTTTCGAAATGTTTGTGGTACAATCACGTAAAATCTGTCACCGGCAAATCAGACTCATTATAAGCGATTTCCAAAAAATCGTTTAATGAAAATCCTATATTTTGTTTTGTCTATGTTGTTGTTGTCTATGTTGTTTTCTCCGATCCATCACGGAAAATGTAGTACCAGAGGCTACACATGAATAACTTATCGCTTATGATCTTACCAAAACGAGTAATTGGATTAAGTTGTGGTAGGTACCTGCTTACTGAAGCAGACGTCAAACATCTCACTGCAATTCATTAAACTTCGGCAATGGATAGACCAATTTTCGATATTTTCTGCGTTGAAACGCAAGTCTTCTGGCTTTTCTTCAAAGTCGTCATAGAATTCGAGAAAAAGGTTGCAGTAATGTTTCACTGATGAATTGACACACTCAATTAAGTATGTCATTCGTGTTACAAGAGATATGTACACGTAAAATTGTAAAACGTATCTTATTTCCATTACAATACAAATAATTTTATACGCAACACCATAAAAGGCATTTTCGATAATATCTACCCTCATAATTGCAGAATAAAGGAACGATGCCACCATAATAGAAAAAAACGTTATGTTGAACACTTTTGAGGCCTTTTGCATCTTGAAGTTTTTATAATGATCATTTATATTGTCCATGTTTGCCATCAATGTTAAGAATTGGTCACTACTATTTATAGATAACAGAAGCATGCTGGCTATTCCTATAAATCCCATAATTGGAAATATGGTGTCGACTATATTATATACTTGTTTCTGCCTCGCGTCGTATATCGTTTGATAGATACATAGAACATAAAATAACAACGTTAGTTCAAATATTACTCTAAAAATTGACAATATTTTTCTTGTTTTGCTGAAAACGCAATAATTTCGGTGTACACCTACGATGTTTTCCATACAAAGTAGCAGACGGAACTCCGAAACATTCATTTTGTGGCACACAAGATCTACTGACAAAAATGTCTCTTGATGACGGTTTTCTTATAAACGCAATGTTTAGTTTTCAGTTTTATAACTATTATTAATAATCTTCGGAAAACTTGTAAGTCTGGTACCTAACGCTGTAATGGCGATTGAAACGATTATTCGTAATTTGATGGACTTTTGTTTGGTTTATTAGTTAATGATATTTTGTCATCATTCTAGTAATCACATTCAATGGATGTCATATTAAACCTTTTTGTTTAATTAAAAAATATAAAATGTAAAAAAATATGAATAAACATGTCATTGATATTTTTTACTTGAAAATCACAGTGACACAAACACCCAAATGTTTTAATAAAATTAAAGGCCGATTTTTCAATCCTCAGATAACAGATATCAGTCATTTAAATTATTAACCAAATAAAATAAAAGTAATAAAAAAATTTGACAGACACAGAATGACAAACGCTACTGTCAGCGCTTGCGACGTTAAATTAAGATTTTTAAATGTCGCGTCGAACATTATCTTATGTGTCAATTTGCGCCCCCAATTAATGTCGTAGCGTAGCACAGTTTGTAAAACGACTCTGAAAACGGTATTTTCTGCCCATTCTACAGATCGAGATGGCTTTTAATTAGAAGGGTCTTAGAAGGTACCTGTCGCGTGCCAATACTGCCAATACGGTCTAGACCGTATAAATTAGGTACCAAAGTTTACCTTTGCTGCGGTTTCGAAAACAGAAAAGAATGAATTGCTTCGAAATCAATGAATTTTTAATGTCCCCACTGCTGGGGCACAGGCCTTCCTTATGGGTGGATAAGAAGATGGGCTAAAACCCACCACGCGGCCCAATGTAGATATGTGGGTGTTAACGACTGCAAATGCAGCCGGGACCAACGACTTAACGTGCCTTCCGAAGCACGGAGGAACTCGAGATAATACATTTTTTGTCACCCATCCCATGACCGACCCTTGCGAAAGTTTTTTAGCCTCCGCAATCGCAGGGCCAGGCGCTAAACCACTGCGCCACCGAGCTCCTTTTAACGTTTTTCAAAAGTAAATAGTTTGGCGAGAAAAACAATATTTGTATATTTTACTTATTATTGTTTTTCTTCGAAAGTTTAGCATTGGCTTAAGAATTTTATCTATCTTACCTATACAAGGTGTTACAAAAATACCCCTAATGCCGAATATGGTATATAGGGACCATCAAACTGGACAACTTTTACTATGGGACCGACTCCGAAATCGCGAAAAATAAATCAGCTGTTTCATACATTTTGATATTTTCGATTTTAATTTTTGTATGAAACAGCTGTTTTTTATTTCGCGATTTCAGAGTTGGCCCCATAGTAAAAGTTGTTCAGTTTGATGGTCCCTATCCACCATATTCGGCATTAGGGGTACTTTTGTAACACGTTGTATAACGTAAAAAGAATCTCTTCAAATAACGCAAAGGCACCAGAGTGACTAAATTTGTCTAGTATAGTGATGTGCACAAATGCGCGGCTTATTTACTCGAGTTACTAACTAGGTCCAGTATAAATTCTAGGCGACTGTGTTCTGTGACTAAGTGGAACCGCCAACAACCATAATTAGAGCGACAAACTTGGCTGCCATTGTTGCAGGGTCATTATGCAACCCCTCGCTCCTTCCTGTGAATCTGTAGGGCTTGAGTCATGTGTAGTAATTGAAGATAAACACTACTGATGAGATAAATATTTTTTTTTCCTTATTGTGGAAAATATAAAAAATGGTATTCATTCTGGTAACATAATGGTTTTTTTTTTGATATTATTGAAAATCTTTAAGACAATGGTTGTAGTGTCTTGAATTTCAGGCTTATTATTTAATCGTAAGGCGATTGTCGTCGGTGGAGATCCTTGGGTGACGACTTTTGCGCCTCGGCCGACATCACCGCGCGCGCTGTCTCGATGTCGGCATCTGAGCTTGTCGTCGCGACCGCGCAGTGGTTACCGAGACGCAAGACGCTAGACGCGCGCGCGGTGATGTCGTGGCCGAAGGGTTATGATGATCAAAGAATACCCAACATTCCCTTTCTTTTCTTCCTCTGCACAGGATCCCAGAAACTCCCTTTGTTACTGAACCACAATCTTACAGTCACATTTCATAATTATCGAGGTGGTCGTTAGCCAATTTGTCTTGCAGCGGACGACTTATCGGCTTTCAAGTAATGGGCCTTATAGATTCGAAGTCGAGACCCGGGAAATTTGCGGTAAGTCCAGAATTATCCTATGAGGATTGATACAAAGTAAGTCTTTGTTAATTGGTTATGTCTAATAAATTAAGGCTGATTTTCTGGTGGATTTTTATTTTCTATGCTCTTGAAGATAAGAAGTTTAATCACGTGGTTTGACTAATAATTTTAGTCGAATGTGTTTTTATAATATAGGCAAGTATGATTAATGATTAAGACAAAATTGCTAATATTAAGTATTTTTTTAGGTCGTAATAATATCACGATATCAAAGAGCAAAGAAAACTTCAGCTGTTGTGTAAATAAATATCGGTATGGCGAACATGTCTAGCATATTTCTGATCATAACGTTTAGAGGGTGCTTAAACGGACTTGCTCTAAGGACTTTCATTTTGCGCTAGGACAAAATCCCTAGACAAAAGAGTCCGAAACAATAATAAACGGGATAATCGCGCCAGAGGGCGCCTCTCGCAACTTTACTTTAGGGCCTCTGATCATGATTGATGATCGAAGTTTCCACTGCGGTTTCATCGCCTCGGCTTACAAGTGGTCTGCGGTAATCTATTATTGTAAACTTTACAAATTCTAATCTAGATTCTAAAGTCGCGTTAACTGGTAGCAAATTCTGAAAATATTGCTCTCTGTGTATCAAGTTCTTTATCAACCTTAATGCAACCTTCATGTGTAAAATAACTAATAATTGATAAACGACGGATAAATGATGCTTTTACCCGCATCTTCATCCGCATGGACATCAGAAAATAGGGATGCCTAGGGAACCTTTAACCAGTATAAAAAGTATCCTAAGTTATAATCCAAGTTATACTTTCACCCATTTCTGAATTCCGATACAATCAAATCAAATCCTACTAATATTAAAAATGTGAAAGCTTCACTGTCCCATTTGCGAGAGTTGTATTGAGATGGGAATGAGCCACAAGTTCACCAACAGAACCAATTAAACTTTGGTTCAGTTCCTCACATGCATTTGTATTTCGATTCCGTTCTGCGTCCACTCCGGTAAACCCTGTTTGCTTTGCAGAGTGCCTCTGTCCCCGAAGGACGAATCCTTGGTTGATAGATAAATAAAAACACAGTTTCACCTGAGATTATAATACTGGAAAAAAATGCCGACTTATTACAATAAAAAAGCAACGGTTATCAGTAATTTCAAACGCCAACGTCACTAATTAAACTTTTATCAATATAATAAAAACACCAATGGCTAGATTCACAGGTTCCATCCGGATAAGTTTTAGATAAATTATTTGTTAGATATAATTTTATAGAAATGATATTCCATTTTTAAATTAAATAATTTAAGAATAAAAATAATTGTATGGGCATGTTATGAGAAGGGATGAAAAGCATGTTACTAGGGAGTAATGGATATGGATGTTGAGAGTTGGAAAGTAAGAGGAAGACCGCAGAAAAGATGGATGGATTGTGTGCGGAATGATATGAATGTAAAGGGAGTGGATGAGGAGATGACGAGTGACAGGAATGGAAGAGAAGGACACACTGCACCGACCCCAAATAAATTGGGATAAGGGTAGGGGGATGAAGAGTTTAAGAATAAAAATTATAAAAGAACAACTTAACATATTTCTAGATTATAACACCAAGGAGTGCACAGAAGATTAAATACCCAATCTCGTTACATGGAATGAAGGTGTATTTGGTGCAATGGCATGTTTCAAGCCCGTTATGTCTGACGTCTTAGCAACAATTTAAAGTTGTTGAGTTCCGGCAGTTGGAGGTAAGATAGCCAGTTCTCAGTGATTGGGGATTCTGGGTGCGGTACGCTTTTGGTCTTATCATCACTTAACATCAGGTAAACAGTACCCTTAGCACGAACAGCTATCGAAAAAAATAAAAGTACTCGATAGAGTATTCTCTATGCGAAATATCATTTCGCTTTTCGGCGATAGATGACGCTGCCCAAATTTCCCATAATAAATGATTTATTTTTTTCCAAGCAATGACCCGTATTAAAGAAAAATGCTTGCCTACATTTCGTTGCGCTGCGCTGGCGCGTGCAAGGAAAAATGAATCATTTTGCTACGTATGTAGAGCAATTGCTTTTTATTCTCAACTCTACAGAAAATATTGTATTATTATATATTCTGTGGTAAAGGGTAAATAATCGTTATCCAGCTGTGCTGCGCTGTGCTGTGGCTGTGCTGTGCTATGGTGTGTTAAGTAAATACTCTGATGTTTTTAAAGAAATATATTATAGAAAGAAATATTTTTCTTGTACATTAGTTTTTTTAATTACCAAGAAATAACTGAGTATGGAGAAAGTTTTTCTTGAGAGACTTAAATTGTGTAAATCGATATCCATTACTTAGAAACTAATTTAGCGATTTACCATTAGATAGGTATGTTTGTAAGTATGACATTCATGTCGACATTGTAGGTGAAGTATACAGAAAAAAAATATGAAAGTTTGTTGATGGAATTGACTTAAGGTAGTATCCAATTATTTGATAGGTTACTTATATTAAAGTGATTGCCATTTTGATTATTAATGCCACTGCGGCATCAAATAATAAGACTAATGGACAAAAGCATTTTTAAGCTCCCTCTCACCCAACCTTCAGAGCAAAGCTGAAGTAAAAAGTACAATGAATTACAACAACGTATTAGAAGTCCAATTTTTTATAGAAAATATATTTTGCGTTTACAGAAATTACAGTGAATTATCTGAAAAACTGAAAATTTGTGTACTCATACGAATGCTCGTCGAGATTGTGCTTAACACAGCTGTTTTCCTATTTTTTATTTGTTACATAATAGATTTATCTACACTGGGTTGGCAACTGTCTGTTTTTGCAAACGCATTGGTGATATGTTTCAATAATATTATTTTATATATATATCCGCTTAAGAATAGCGTCCTATTCAATGATCTAATGCAGAATATTGAAAGTGTTCGAAAGATATATGAAAACGTATCTTCATACAAAAAGATCTCAAAAATACTGATAGTGCAATATATATTAGATTTCACGTGTGCGTTAATTTATGCAATATCACATATTTATAAGAATGGAATAATTTTTCCGGATATATTTATGGTTTTATTGATCATGTCGTATGTAATCAAGTTTGTTTTATCGTTGCAAAATTTTACATCGATAATTTCAATGATACACGGATTATTATATCATCTTAATACCTCTGTCAACTTGATGAATAGTAAAATTCTTGAAAGTGAAATCAGTGGAAATGTCAGTTTAAGCAATGATGTACAAGTGTGGGATATTGTTTACAGCGGTATATTTAAGTGCAGTAAAAAAATACCCAAAAGTTTTGGTTTTGAGGTAGGTACAGTTTAATACTTTAATTATATGCAAAGTCAATGCATGCTAGTCCTGCAATATACGTATGCACTTTCTAATAAAAGTTATAGGTTATTGCGGACCCAAGGCACAAATACTGACGACCTCCGTGGTCGAGTGGCTTTGTACACCGGTTTTCAAGGTGTCGCCATCTCTGAGGTCCCGGGTTCGATCCCCGGTTGGGTCAATTTAGAAAACGAACTTTTCTATATTGTCTCAGGTCTGGGTGTTTGTGATACCACCGTTGTCTCTGATATCCATAACACAGGTGCTTTAGCTACTTACTTAGGAATCGGAGCAATGTATGGGATGTTGTCAAATTTATTATTATTATTACTATGCTTAACTGGTTGTGCCGTTGGTACTTTTTATTCCCTTCTACACAACTGAGGTACCAATAACTCAACCCGGACCCACGGCACAACTGATATGTCCAACTGGTTGAGTCGTAGGGAACTTAGAAACCACTCTAATTCCAAAACTTGACAATTAACGTAGCCTTGCTAATACGTTTATTTAAGTTGATAGTCTTGATAGTATTTCGAAATAGGATTATGTGTTATTTTCAGGTTAACAAAGATAGATCTCGCTAAAGTGAATCGTTCCCTTTCAGATTCTACTTAATTTGGTGTGTTTAATTTTGGTTTATGTAATAGTAATCAATGGCGAGATATCCGCCATTTTAAGTTCGGTAATGTCTCCATTTATCAATTTCTCACTTACTTAAGTTTTTACTTAAATTGCTTATGTAGTTTCTTTGCTCTCAGTAATCAAAAATTTTCAATTTGCTCAAAACGCAAAGCAGTAACATTAAAAAGCATTGCGTTCATTACTGCTAGACGTAAGTTTATTACAGATTTAAATAACAATAAAATGTATTTTTTGAAGATGAATCGAACAGTTGATATACAAATGTGGGTGTCTGTGATACTAATTAATACTGTCGCCTTAAGACTGTTACTTAAAAGCCAAGCAATCGAACGTACGTCAGCAGAACTTCAAAAGTCCCTTGCAAAATTGCTCAACCTTGTCCAAATTGGTAAGTTACTTTGGAAAATGTGTAAAATATTTTGGAAAACATAGTAATGAAGTAAACTGAAGGTATAATCCGCGCACGATGAGAATGGGATGGAACCTTGTCAAAGTAAATCAAAAGTTGAGTAACTATATAGTTAATTTAAATTTAATAAATCAACTAACTGTTTACTTGTTGTCTTACTTGAAGTTGCTGCGGCAAAAATTCCCTCACCTCGGATGCGTGACGCCGTGTTTTTGGATATCCCTGTGGCTGGCCGGCGAACAAACGCGTCTCACTTTGATTTGGATCCATCCAAGACAAGGTTCCATCCCATTCTCATCGCGCGCGTATTATATATGCAATTTGTTTTGCATATATAATCCGCGCTGCATATATGTATAAATAACGTTCAAAGATTCTTTGTAGAATCTTTAATCGTTATTTGAGGTTAAAGGTTAAATTTTCTCGAAATCTATGGAAAACCGTTTAGTATGAATACGGTGCTTTGGATTTTCTTTTTTTATAATAAGTCGTTTTTTTTCAGAATCTCTAGAGCTTAGAGCGATCCGCGATCTTCAGCGGTTCGTCGCCAAGAACCCTGTCAGAATACGTCTATCTTTTGGTTTGCTTGTCAAGATGACCCTGGTGCCTGCTGCGATACATTTCCAAGCTAACTACATTATTATATGGTTGCAGTTCAGAGGAGTTATTTAAACGACAATAATTGTAACTAGGCTAAAAAAATTATTAACTGAACATAAAATAATAGTTATTATTTTTCATTTACGTAAACTAGGCTTATAAAAAAATGAATAACTGAATATAAAATAATAGTTTTTTTCATTTACGTAAGACTTATGTATTTACTTTTTTTTAAGCATTACAATACTGTAATGTCTATACGGACATGGAAAAGATCTTATGAAAATTGGTTTTATATTCTTATTAAGTAGGTACTGGTCAAAATCAATAAAAAGGAAACATCCATTGCTCTCTTAATTTGTCTCTAATATTTATTGAATAACTCTTAAAAATTTTAAACATTAATTTTCCACATAAGTAAACCTTCTTGCTTAAGCCCTCAGATCCCTTCATTTGAACAAAAAGCGTTCTTCGCTTCGATCATCTGTATACTAAAAGCGAGGACTTTCAATGTCCATGGGAGACGTGCAGGTGGTTAAACTACTTTTAAGAACTGCAGCACCACGATGACGTAGGAGACAAAGGTGGATAGTGCGGCGGGCAACAGCGGCATTGCCAGCGGCAGCGCGCCCGCCAGCCGCACGCGCATCGGCTCCTGGCCCACCAGCCGCGACAGGTCTCGCACTGCGCGCAACTCCGGCGCTTCAGGGTCTGATCATAAGTTAGAAAATTCTATAACACTTTTTATTTTCACAATTACCATAAGCCATTACTAAAGGTGTTATATGTATTAAGAGGTGATGATGCATCATCTTCAGCCATTTTTTTAATGTAGCCACTACTGGGGCACAGGGAAGGCCTAAGGGTGCATAAGGAGGATGGGGCCATAACTCAACATGCAGGCCCAATGCGGATTGCTGGGTATTAGCGACTGCCGGCAGATATTCTGGACCAACGGCTTAGCGTAATGTACCTTCAGAAGCGCAGAGGAGCTCTAGTTATTACATTTTGGTCACCCATGTCATGACCGACCCTGGCGACAGTTGCTTAACTACCGCAATCGCAGGACGAATGCGCTAATCCACTGCGGCGTTAAGCCACATATTTTTCGAGAGTTATTACACTTACTTTTCACTAGCTCAATTTCTAGTTTGGCCAATGATATTCCCAATTTTTTCCACCCACTATTTAACTGTTGCCCAAAAAATAGCAGTAAGGTCATAGTTACTCCATATGTCACTAAACCTGGCACATTGTAAATAAACTCGAAAATGCTCTTGGATCTCTGTAAAAAATATCCATTACTATTTACCTTATTTGCGTTAGGGTATAGAAGATAATATCTCCTAAGCTAAAACAGACAGACAAACAATCACCGAACAGGTAAAACTAAATAAAAGCTTGTAATAATCGGTACTAATTTAACGTTTTCCTTAATTAGTAAGATAACATTAAAAACAACTAGTGAATTGCCAGCGGAACACTATTAATTTAAAAACAACTAGTGAATTATCACACTATTAATTTAAGCCAAATACTTAAATTCTTATATCTATTATCAAAAACCGGTCAAGAGCGAGTCGAACTCGCGCACCGAGGGTTTCGTACCATCATAATATAAATACTCTGCCAGAGTAGAGTTGTGCGCTCTACTTTTTACCATTGACAGCGAGAAAACAAATAGCAGTACTTATAGTATTTATAGTTATCATATTTTATTACATAAGTAAGTAATCGGTAAGTAATATTTATACATTAGAAAATATTGGATGGTATAAATATAGGCGGATTAAACCTTAGAGATGCAGGTGGTATTCTTAGTGAAAATTTAGTCTGGCATTAGTCCATTCCATCAGTTTGTAAAGACTATAAAAAAAATCCAGACTGATGATCCAAAATTTGTACCAGATTGATGAAATGGACTGATGCCAGACTGAACATGTAATCTCCCTCTAATAGATAGAAAATAACCCAAAGATAAGACACTAAAAAGAACCTGACTAAAATTGGCGGGATATTTTTTTTTATTTAATTGTTTAACTATGGCTTTGTGGAATAGCTCCATAGCAGCCAGTAAGTACTTTCAGCACGTTTTTTTTGTCAGCACAGCTGACAGAGCGCAAACAGCGTTACAGCGCTACAAGCGTCGCGAAACGGAAGTATATTACGATGCGCCCAGCCAAATCTCGATGTGGCCAAGTACTAGTAGAGCAAATCGACGAATAGGTTGCTTTTATCGATCTACCTAATTTTTGATTGGGCACATCATGAAATTATTGGCCAGATCATGAAATGCCGGCACATCGTGATCTGACCAGGCAGATCTCTATCGGCCCAGTTCAACGATTGGCCCACGACATAATTCATATGATGCGTGCTTGTTCCAAATTCTAAATACTTTTATTCAGTCAATGAATAAAATCGCACAAGCGTGCATTCGCAATACAGTGAGTCGCTCTCGCTGCTCAGTTTTGTGATTTTGTCGCACAAGCATGCATCGCACATCCGTTTGTCGAGCTCGTGTTATACACTCACCAAAGATACTCCCTTATGGTGCGACTCAATCTGTCTGTCTGTCTGTCACAGCTGGATCTCAAGAATTACTAATAAACCTTTATAGTTTTAGTAAACGTTTGCTTAACTATTATGCAAATAAAAATGAAATTCAAAAAATATGTTTTTTCCATCGTCACAAAAATTATGCATTTCATCGTTAACAGTAAATATTTTGGGAGTCTAAAAAGCGAGATTTTTTTTTAACTTAAAGACTCACCTGTGTTATGACAGCTTCAAGTATGTAACTTAGCGCAAATATATAGTAAATTGGAATAACCAATAATAGCTGAAGTATCTGAAAGCATACAATTAATACACCTAGTTACCTGTGCATTTAGGCTACATGCGGAAAATTTTAAAATATTTTCAGAATCGAAAATAATGTAAAATCATATTTTAATGTGAAAAACATAATTTATTTTATAAATGTTATTGACTTTTTCCTGAGGTCATATTCTACTGAAGTAGGATGTAATACGATTAGTTATACATTTTACTACTCAAAAAAAATAATTAAAAACACGACTGCCCTGCCAAAAACAAACTAAAAAGTTAAATAACAACTGTCGGGGACCTCTTTGATTAAAAATTGCTCCACAAAATGGTCCCACGACTGCAATGACACTTGATATTTAATTATTAACTTTTTAGTTCGTTTTTGGCAAAATTTTGTAAGCGTTCTATAATAATGAATATTTGTTTTTGTTGATTCAGTTTTTAGATTTTATAAATGGCGGAAATATGGGGAAAATCATATTTCAGCCATTTCTAAAAATTTTCAAAAATGTCACAAATGCGAGTTCTACAGCTCTACAGAGCCACTAGTAATAAATTGTTCTTACCTCAGAAGCAAAGCAAATATTAAGTTGTTTAATGCATATCAACAGTCGCCGGTAGAATAATGCCCATTGTTCAATATCTTCTGCATACAAATTAGATCTAAAGTTCCTAATTGTTGTATGATGTTTAAATTCTGGTAACATTTTCCACGAATTTTTTTGTGACCGTCGACGAATAGATTTATTGAAACTCTCTATTGAATGCACTATATTGGATATCAGCACTATGTACATATATAATTCTAAATAATATCTGCCTTCAAAATAAATGTAGAGTACAATACTCATTGAAATGGAGTACACACTAACTTCAAACTCATCAATCTGTTTCATATATAATATAGGTGTTGTCATCAGTATTGTCATGATTACTAAATAGCAAATAGCCAGTTTTCTTGTGAAAGTGTTAGGTCCGTGTGCTTCAAAATGATCTTTTATGGTATTCAAATTTACGTAAAATTTTGTGAATGTATCGCTGCATTTCAAAGCACAAATTGTAACAGAATACGCATTCACTATTTGTAACGTATTATACAAACAAAGCAACAATTTATTCTTCAGTTGAGTGAGGGATGCATAAATGTTCGTTAGACAGATGATAGAGACAATCAACAACTCGATCACAATCCTGATGATTATTAAAACTTTCACAAACTTGTTCTTTGAGTGGTAATTTCTATGTGCTCCTACAATTTTTTCTAGGAATAAAAAGAACTTTAACAAATTCATGTTTAGAGATAATATAACTTATGACAGTTGCGTCAAGTGAAGTTTTTCTGATAATAATTATTTTAATGCTTAACCACTAATTTTCTGATTGTGTGTATTTCATTATCTTAATGGGCAAACTATGATAGGTAAGTACTCGTTTGAGGAAACAACATCGATCACTCTTAATGCGTATTATTTTAATGACGCTTTTAAAACTGCACAAGTGTATGTTTGACTCTCCTACGGAAGGTTCCGTACCTAATTAAAAATAATATTTTATATCTGATATAACTTCAAAATTCTGATGAATAACCAAAAAAAACTCTACTTAATCTGATGACTATAAAAAATTAAGATTATAAAAAACGACTTTCTATTCAAATGTCCGCAATCGATTAAACAAAGCAATTTAATATTTTTACCCAATTATAATATACAAGGTGTTACAAAAGTACCCCTAATGCCGAATATGGTAGATAGGGACCATCAAACTGAACAACTTTTACTATGGGACCAACATTGAAATCGCGAAAAAAAATCAGCTGTTTCATACAAAAATTAATTACGAAAATATCAAAATGTATGAAACAGCTGATTTTTTTTTCGCGATTTCAAAGTTGGTCCCATAGTAAAAGTTGTTCAGTTTGATTGTCCCTATCTACCATATTCGGCATTAGGGGTACTTTTGTAACACCTTGTATACTAATATTAATACCGTTATTATGGTATTGTAAAAATATTAATTGGTTTACAGTTATGTTACACAAAAATGTTTCCAGAGGCATGACTCGTGAGCTCATCTCTTTTGAATGCAATAATTTAGTACATTTGAAAACTGGTGGCTCTGTGAGCTATAGACCTCGCTTTAGCATATCTCCGCCATTTTGAAAAATTTCGAATAACTGAATCGACAAAAACTATTTATCGAACCTGCTCATAAAATTTCACGAGAATCGGTTGAGAAATGCGACCTGTAGAGGAGAACAGCCGGACAGGCTGATAGACAGACATACGTAAGCATTTTTGCCCGAGCTGAAACCTGAGACGCTTCGTTCGCGCTTTGCGTTCGCTCGGTCTATAATGCGAGCAATAAGATTGTTATGTAATAACTAATGTAAATACCTATGAGGATATCTTCTTTAGTGCAACCGACTCCAGCAAACCACTCAGAAAATATTGGTTCTAGGAAGCAACCTAAGTTGCTTTCTCCTTTATTTATTTCTTTGTTTGTTTCTTTGTCTCCATCTGATGATGGAGCCAGATGAAGGCCACAGGAACCTGTATTGAAACCTGCAACCCCATCGAATTTGGACTCGTTCAATTCGTCTTGACTCTATTGGGAAATCGAGGTCTAGGGTCTGACGATGAAGCCGGAAGAAGGCCGGAACCTGTATTGAAATTAGCAACCCCATCGAGTTTGGGCTAGTTTAATTCATCTTCACGAGTACTCTGTTGGAAACACTATTTTCCAGGGTCTGATGATGGAGCCGAAAGAAGGCCACAGGAACTTTGTAATAAAACCATGCAACCCCATCGAGTTCGATTCGTACTAAAAAGTAATCTGACGGGAAACGAGGTCAAGGGTCGGATGATGAAGCTGGAAGAAGGCCATTACTAGTAAAACCTAAGATTTAACAACATACGGTCTTTTAGAGTATCATATTCACAAGTATTTCGTAAGTAATGGTAATGGCAAACAAACAATTATGAAATATGAAAAGAATTTTGCAATTGGGCACAGTGACTCTGGCGATAACTACACTAAACTAAAAGTTTTCATACAAATATTAACTATCGAATATAGTAAGCGTAAACTCATACTACTCCTACAGGCAAACGAACTTTCTGAGCGGCAGATAGAGGTGGACCTTCATTAAAATGCGGATCGGGGTTCGATATAGTTTAATCAAACCATGAGATGAGAACCAAATCCAAGACACTCTTCTTAATGTGTAAAGAGAGAATAAATGGGGTTACGTTACATTTAATTTTTGTAACCCACCCAATGAACATCATAGTCGTATTTTAATTATTTGCCCCCGCATGCTATTAATGTAAAGCAAAGTTACACAAACTAATCTGATTCCGTGTAATTGGATTTCCCAGAGGACTGTGACCTGGGTCTAAATTAATTGTGTTTAGGCGAATGGAATTAGAAGCCCATATAAATCGCTGCTGTATTTGACTATGAACAGGTAAGGTTATTAGATTTTGCCATTGTGTTGTGTCATCATTTTGTTTATATGATACCAACATCGATAAAAGCCATAGTTATTTGAAAAGGTAAAAGCGGAATTGTGGAAAATAATGAAAAATGAAACAATTCAATATCGTTTTGCAGTATTTGACTATGAAGAGGTATTAGAGGTATTAGATTTTGTCATTATATGCTGTCATCATTTTGTTTATATTTATATATGCTACCGAATTCGTTAAAGGTGATAGTTATTTGAAAAGGAAACAGCGGAAACGTGGAAAAAAAATGAAATTTGAAAGAAATGAATTTTCATTGAAAAATCAAAAGTTTTTATAATTATAACAATTCAATATTGTTCTATGTCTCAAAAAAAAAATGATTGACATCATCAGCGTCATAACTCTGGTACAGGTGAACCTCTGATAAGTCTGAAACGTAGATTTTTTATGAGTTTTAATCATACTTACAATACTTTAAATACAGCAATGTATGTGCAATGTCTCGCTCTAGGTGTCAACAAAGCACAGAACCGGCTGGATTCGGAATCCGGATATAGCTGGTAAATCCGGACACTGCTCGGTGTCGATAGAGGGGCGGCTTCTGGGCTTACACGGTTCGGCTGTGTGTGCTCAGTGATGCAACTAGGGCTGCATCCAAGTGTACCGAAATAAGAGACAGGTTCGAGTCTTTTCATCCTATTTGATAAAAGTTGGCCGTAATTTTGTGGTAGTACAACCCTCACCTACCGTAAAAGTTTAAATCAGTTATGGCGTATTTATTATTGGATATTTTAAGATATTGCACACTGAAATATCAAATGTTTTTTTTTATCCACGATCACAGTGACGTGGAAATGATCATGTTCAAGATAATACATTATTTGCATTCCTGTACACCCTGAATATTAATGAGGTTTGTCGTCGACGGTGGCTACAAATATAAACTCCAGATATCCAGTAAATTATTATTTATTCCGATCAGTGCACTTACTTTTATACAATCTTTTTTTCAATTCAGGAATAGGGAATTACACCTTTTTTTGAAAACATGTTTATATTATTCCTGAGGTCGTAATAAACCAGCACAATTTTTATTTCAATTTTATAAAACCAAGAAATACCTTAAAAATGATTTTTTATTTATGATTTTGAATTATTGCGCAGAAACGCAAGCCGCCATGCTGTTTAGGCCCGTGACGTCACTCCGTCAGGCGTCAGGAAACAATCAAGAGTGGTTACAATGTCTTTTTACAAAAGTAACGAAAGTTTTTAAAATAATGAGTTGTAATGTTTTATCATTGGTGTCTTGTGCCGGTTGTGCCTGATTGCAGTAAAACAAGTGTAAAATCTCCACTAAAATAGTGGGTTCAAGTGCCAAGTGACATCAAAATGAGAAAAACTTGGTTGAAACGTTAGAAGAGATCCAAAGAAATCCAAAAAACAAACAAAAAAATATCCTGTTCACCTGATGGTCTCGTGAATTTTGTGTCTACTGGATATGCAAGAAGGATAAGCGATGTGAACATAACCTAACACTTGCATTTTTTGATTCAAAATCAATCATGTGTTTTGAAGGATTAATACTTACACAGGCAACTTTGAGTTTATATAAAAGGTATTATTATATTATAATAAATAAATATATCAAATAATAAGTATAGTTTTTTTTATTTCTATGGTGCACTCACTGTATAAAGATGATGTTGGTCCATCACAGCCGAGTTGATTTGAAGAATGGGTCAACTTGGCCACCATAAAGATGTTAAGGATATAATAATGTTCATTTCAATGTCATGTGCATGTGGAAAATATGTGAATACATATGCACTATACATAGGGTAGGGTAGGAGAATAGTCAAAGTCAAAGTACAAAAAACTATTCAAATAAACTTAGTAATTAAGCGCTTCTGAATCATCTATATTTTCCACCCATTCCAGAGCTTTATAACTGACAAGAAGAACAGGTGCAAGAAACTTATCAGCTTTAACAGAAATAAGTAACAATATTTACAAACTTAAATATTATATCATGATCTGCTATTGTTAATCTGGCTGTCATCAGTCAAGTTTATGGTCACTCGGTTATGTCCTGTCTCTTTAACTTAAATTGGAAATTTGATTATATGAATAACAGAAATAAACACTTAACTAATTGAAATATATCTTTATTACTTTACAACAGTTACCAAATACAATACAACAGATTATAAACAACAAAGTAGGTACTTATATTTGCAAGCTATGTGTTACATTTTTTCCATGCATTTTGGTCTTTCAGATAATTGTCTACTTTATAATAACCATTACCCATGAGCGTCTTTTTAACATGATTTTTAAATTCATGCAAAGGTAGATCAATCACTTGTTGTGGAACTATACTAATCAAGGTTATGCGTTTCCCCATAAATTAACCTTTTGCATCGCACACTGCTGTCTGCAACCATCTCCTTAGATTTTCTTTTAGAAATTTCTTTTGCACACAAAATGTTTATCGATGAGCCAACCTCAGCCAGATTCGATTTCTTCCATTAAAACTCAACCGAAGTACACGACGACAGGGCTTCGGTTCGGCGGTGTACATCGTAACACCATGCTTGCAGCCACCTTCTGACGAGGGACAATCGTAGCACTTAACACTACTCACAGTCTCTTCCTGTTCATTCACATTATGTGTCAATCAGTACATAGGGCTTGGAACGCACTTTATGTTCCAGGCATACCGTACACTACAACGCACGTGTTTTGAACCCGTTTGAGCTGCACATAGCCTATTGCGTCGTCAGATTCCCTTCCGGACCTGATAACAAAATAAAATAAAAATAGGTTATGTTGGATTGTAATAGTAAACAAACACAGGGTATTATCGTGTTGTGTATTACTTAATGTTGGAAAAAACTTAATATGATAGGTACTTACATTGCTGTTTTAACATTTCTCCACAAAACCGTCTTCCATGATGCGATTTTAGTAAAATAAAGCATAAAAGTGATAATCACATAAAATTATAAAATAACACAGTACGACGAGTACGAAATCCTGTTTGCTTACTGTCGGGCTGACGTCACGTCGGAATCCAATATGGCGAATGGCGTTTTGAACATTTGAAGAATAGATTAAAAAAGTCGATTTTTTAAATTGAATTATAAAATGTATATTGCATTTTTATGAATAAATATCGACGTTTCTCATTCACTTTTTATGAAATCTATCATAAACATGCATTTTTATATTGTTTCTTACATGGTGTAAAATACCCTATTGTGGTGCTATAAGTAAAAAACTAAAAATATTTGAAATATACAAAAAATGGGCAGCGCCGGGCGATCGTGAAGAGCGACAGAACAGTAACGTTGAAATGTCACCACAGAATATACAAGTAAAGGGCATCCCTTTGCGTCTTAACAAAAAATACTTGAAAAACACGGTCCAATGTAATGGTGTTTGTTATTATCGACTGATTTACTTTCCCATCAAAACTTGTGCCCTCCTAGCATAACCACCGAAACGCGAGAAGATATAGCGAGTTATCACCTTTAACTGTCTAAAGACATGGATCTTGACAGTTGAGTGTCGATAAAATGCTATATCACGCGATACCTATATATCGTGTTTCGGTGGTCGTGCTAGAGAGGCTGGAAATTAATTAGCTCCAAAAAACAACAGGTAACCCTTACGGCAAGTGAGCCAAGCCTTATGACATTCTTTGGAAATGGGAAAAGTTTGAGTGCATCTTATTTTTCATTAAATTGCACTCACAGAGTTTTCCAACGAATATCATCCGATTATCGTAATATTTTTTGACAGTAGATATAAAAAGTATGGAAATTTATTTGTAAATAAACATAATGAAGAGGAGAGGAATTTTACGAGTTTCGATGATGCTCGAAATCCGACAGCAACTGGATTAAGTTCATAAATTGTCGCATCGTCCTGACCCGATAGGGTGTCGGCTTTTACGCTTAAATAGTGCACTTTGCGACTGTACCCAAAGGAAATCCCTTAGCTGTAACATGAGCCAATTAATCAAACGAATATCGGGTGCACTTTAACTGAAAGGACTTATAAGCTGAATACTAAAATGTTTCCGGTCTAGTCACTCAACACGTAGAAGTTTAAACCTTATAATGAAGGTGGAAAAGTTGCGCCATAAAACTGTTTTACTAGGTGAAAAGAAAAGTCTTTGAATTAAGATCCGAAAGGAGCGAACTTAACTACGCGAGGGGATTTTCTTTCTGTGGTATCAGTATTGAGGTCATTTGTATTTTGAGATCTTTATCAAAGAATACACAATAATTTGCTCTCTTATCTCTGAGGCGTCAATGAAAGGCACGGCTCGGAAATAGACTGATTTATTCAACGTAAGAAGTACCCTTCCACCATAATATAAAAATGACCGCAACATCGTCACAATCTCTACTACACTTTGTGTTAATTTTGGGAATTGTAAGATTATATGGGGAAATTATACTAAGGTTTTAAGCATATGATACGATTTTTAAATTTTGAGATTTAAGCATTCACAATGCTATTTTATATAATACCAAATAATATATTAGAAAAAATACGACTCGCACCAGATCATGTTCTCCTTGTACAATGGTGAGATGGCGCTGGCTTGCAGCGTAAGAGTTGATATACTAGGAGAAATTCGACATTCCCACTAGTGACTCGGTAGCTCAGCGGTCAGAGCATTGGACCGGATATCCAAAGGTCGCGGGTTCGATTCC
The DNA here is from genome assembly GCA_963556745.1 of Catoptria pinella. Lineage (NCBI taxonomy): Eukaryota > Metazoa > Arthropoda > Insecta > Lepidoptera > Crambidae > Catoptria > Catoptria pinella. The sequence goes on from OY750762.1 coordinate 2,693,153, forward strand.
CGTCCGAAAACATGATCTGGTGCGAGACGTATTTTTTCTAGTATATTGTTTGGTATTATATAAAATAGCATTGTGAATGCTTAAATCTCAAAATTTAAAAATTATATAGCTTTCTCATATTAATCAATTGTTTAAAAATATCTGGAAAGGTATTCAGTTGATGTCGAGGTAATTCCTTGTACAATGGTGAGATGACGCTGGCTTGCAGCGTAAGAGTTGATATACTAGGAGAAATTCGACGTTCCCACTAGTGACTCGGTAGCTCAGCGGTCAGAGCATTGGACCGGATATCCAAAGGTCGCGGGTTCGATTCCCGTCCGAGAACATGATCTGGTGCGAGTCGTATTTTTTCTAGTATATTATTTGGTATCATATGATACGATTTTGATTTTGAAGGGGACTTAGGAACTAGATTTTTTTTAACAATGATTATAAATGAATTGTTCAATACTTTTAACAAATAAATTGTTTTATTAAAAGCATAATCAACCTCACGTCGGGCCAGATTTTTATGCCTTTGTTTATTGAAGCAAATGATTAAATTAATTATCCTACCTTTCCGAGGGAGTACGTGCCCACTAGAGTATGAAATTGTACGCTTTGAAAGAACATTAAAAAACCTTTTGAGAAGAATCATGATTTATCCTTTGCTCCAAATATCACGTTAAGGTCAAATACTTTGGTTTATATTGCGTGTTGTTTCTTTTTTTTTCTCGACTGTAAGGAAAGGGTTATGTTTTTCACGCGTATCTTGTATGTATGTATGTTTATATGTAATATTATTTATTACCTCATATCTTTCAAACGGCTGGACGGATTTCTATAATTAATATAATTATCTTTAGATTTGTCTTGACAGGGCTTCTTCAAATTAAATGGCTATCATAAGAATTTCAAAAAGGTATATCATGCGTAATATAATAACAAAAAGACATAAATAAATTTATAAAACTAAGAAACCCACCTGCATTAATAATAATAATAAAATCATTTATTTGTCTCAAATCAATGATAGGTATGCATGCAAAAAATTAAAAGACAAGTCAACTGAAAAGACCAACGAACCTATAAGAATTATAAAATACCAAAAGAACAACGCAAACCTATTTGAATTAGATATCATTTATATAGTTATTAATTTTATATTTTTATCATTTTAAAGTTTTTAATGGCCACCTACTATCACAAATGACCACCGTGGGTCGTCACAAACGCCACTAGGGGCGCCTGTCATGTTTTATTACTTACGTACTGTCTAATTAAAATTAAAACAGCTCCGCAGTCTCCGCACAATAATTAGCATTTCTTTTTTAGGGTTCCGTAGTCAAGTCAACAAGGAACACTTATAGTTTCGCCATGTCCGTCTGTCCGTCCGTCCGTCCATCCGCGGCTTTTGCTCTGAGGCCCATAGTATTAGAAAGCTGTAATTTAGCATGATGCGGAACCCTATATAGCGCGTGGCCAGACACGCACTTATCCAGTTTTTTTTCAGATACACGCTCTCAGCACTCAAGGTATGTACGTACAGTACACCTACTTAAAAATGCAACATGTTTTAAGTTTTCTAAATTATTATTGATTGTAAAATTTTTAACGAAAGTTTTATTAACTACGATCACTGACATTATACACATACACATGTACATACTGTATAGACATGTACAGCATATTTGATCCGGCTCGAAGGACCAAATGATACCCTTTCGCAGCGCTCGATAGTAAGATTACTCCTTATATAGTTTTGATACATCTGTGATCCAAAAGTTTCCTGGCAGTCTTGGCGGGGCATCTACATTCGACTCACCTTGTCGCTCCGTTGCCAACTGCCGACAAAGAAAAAGTTCCACGCGAGCTGCGCCAACTCAGATTAGTTAAGAAACACTTTTAATCACTTCAACCCTACTTAAGGTTTTTAAGAACATCCAAACAGGATTCAATTTAATTAATTTTTAATTTTTAATTCATATATTTAAATTTTATATTCATAATCCATTTTACTTGTAAACTTTTGTGAGCATCATCACGGTAAATGTTGTATCATTCCTTATATGTAAATTTGTTTCTGATGGCACGGAGTAACTCAGATGTTCGCGGAAACGCTAACCAATGCTTCGTGTCTGTTGTGGCCATTATACATGTTCTGTGTGAAATTGTCCAAGCATTTATTATATTATACATTCTGTGACGATTTGAATTTGATGGTTCTACCGAAATCAGGTGGTGATGTTAAAATTCACTCTACTCCGTGGTGATTTTAAAAGTAAATTGCTTTGTTGGTGGTTTCGACAGGTGATTAAAAATAGTATTTATTTGAATAAATGTTAGGTATAAAATGATATGTTTACTATAAGTAGAACTAACATGACATGTATGGAATTATTGTCGAATAGACATACTGGCGCAAGCGTACCTATACCTTGATCGGGTGGCGCCATCTATTAGTTATATTGCGATTTAACATGACGGAAAAGCAAAATTTTATTTTACCTCTTTTCGTACAATTTCTTGAAAATTATCTTCTCCTAATAATAACAAATCTTTTAAAATCTAATACATAGTTAATTCAATATCAATTTGACTTTGGGTATGATGCACATGTTATTGCTAGCAATACTCAGTGATAAGAGTCACTTCTTGTCTGGTGCAAGAGATTCCTTAAACCTACTTTAATAATATATTAATAATAATAAATATTTGACAACATCACATCCATTGCTCCGATTCCAAAGTAAGTAGCTAAAGCACTTGTGTTATGGAAATCAGAGACAATGGTGGTATCACAAACACCCAGACCTAAGACAATGTAGAAAAGATCTTTTCTACATTGACCCAGCCTGGGATCGAACCCGGGACCTCAAGAGATGGTGACGCCTTGAAAACCGGCGTGCAAACCACTCGACCACGGAGGTCGTCAACTTTGGTGTCATTAACGTGCGCGTGATCAGCATAAATAAAGCGATTTTCTTTAATAATTACGAATTTTTAATTTCCGACGTCGGACGTCTTTTGTAGGAACGCTTTTGACAAAAAATAAGCTCCGAATTTTCCTTTTCGTTTCTTACGCCGGATCCAAGGGTTTGCCTGTAAATGAATTGCTATGTTTGTCAAACTAAGTGTTTTATAAATAAAACCAAAGGATTCCTCTTTTCCACTTTGATTGGTCTTATTTGTTTTTTTTTAATCATTAGTTTAGATATTTAGAGGTTCCCAAGATGGTAGAATGAATATGCAAAATTTCAAAAGTATCGATACTTTACTCGATACCAGAGACCCCCTGTATAGTATCAAAAGTGTCGATATCAAAAAACTATCGAAACAAAAGTATCAGCACCTGAAGGTATCGAGTACTTTTGTATATATTTGAATAAACTGCCGTTTGTGCTGCGTAGCTTTGCTAAACATGGGCTGACAGAAAACTGAAATAAGTGAAATAGTTTAAAAGGGAAAAAGATAATGACTAGATTATCCAGAAGCCCTTGTTCGCACTAGCGGTTATATGAAATTTCATGGCGGTCGCCGGTGGCGGTTAATAGGAATATATATTAAAATGGGAAAAGCGGGAATTCCCCGAATCATCTTATAGGTTTTGTAGTGTTGTGACAAGTATTTTGTTTGAAAATATCGATTAATTTTCATTTTTCTTAAGCTAATATTAGAAAGGGAAGAAAAGTTCACATACCTTAAGAGTATCAAAACAAAAGTTTCGATACCTCAGGATATCGATACTTTTTGCGTGTGCCTAGGTAGAACTAGGGGTTTATAGGTAGAACTATATTTTTTTAAATTACTGATTTTACATGATAAAATTTAATTTATTCTCAATTCCAAACTATTATCGTGAAATACTGACGAAACCAACGATGCCATAAGTGTATTTTCAACCCTTATAACACTACGAAAAGTGTGTTTAATAATATTGCGTTATAAATAACCATTTGTAATATACATACAAAGGCTTAATAATGAGAAAGTGTTTAAGTAGCAAAAATGTATAGAAAAGAATAATTTATGTAAATTTATGTAACAAGCCGAGTCTGAATTATTATTCGGGGTTTATCCGCCGCTGATTTGATAACGACACGCCCCTAGGTGTTACAGCGAGCCTGCATAATAGGGGTGGGAAAATAAAATTATTATTTTTAAACTGTTATTTTTTTGCTGCATACTACAGCGCGTCTGCATCGTAGAGGTGGGAAAAATATAGAATCAAGGAATTAGTTTTGCTTATTGCTTTGTTGGTGGCGTAGCGGGCTAAATGCCATCAGGAGTTATCTGTTGTTTCCAGAAAGATCAAAGCCGAATACAGATATTGAAAAAAAGGAAAAACGAGAACTATAACTGTTTCGAAAGCAAAAATTCTTAAAATATGACTTCATAAATCAACAATCATTAAATATTCAATATTCATGTGATTTTTAGTACAATCGAGTTCATAAATAATGTCAGCACTTTTGACAGATGTTGGCTTTTATTACAAAGGCATAAGGTAAATGAACTGTCAAAGGTGCGTAGCGTACATATTATTGAACTCGACTGTACCAATCACATATCGGCCTCATGATACGCAGCTTAATGCCATCCCTACAGTATAATTTACTGAAATGTTCGGGTCTTGTTCGTATCCGGATAGTCCAAGATACGAATCGCTGATACGACACAGAATATGTTTGGTCGGATGATTCCATAAAGGGACTGCGGCTGTATTTTAATGCAGACTTAATTTTAAGCGGTGGTATCTACATTTAAAAATGTGACACGTTCGTGGCCGTATCTCTTGAATATTTTAATGAGGTTTAACAGCGTTTATTTATACGCTGAGGGACTTGGTATAGAAATATTTACTTAATGTGAATACCAGATAACTCACCTAAATTACTAATTTCTACAATAAAGACTTGTTTATGACAGGAGAATCTGTACGAGATTATTTGTCAGGTAAATAAATTGAAACATAATCTGTGTCTGTATTAGGAGTTTGCTCAGTTACGTTTACTGAGCGCCTGTAGTAAGCAATTTTTGTATGCAATTTGGCACAGCGCCTCTGGTGGTAACTACACTAAACTAAAAGTTGTCATACAAATGTCTACCACAGCCTATCGAGTATAGTAAGCGTAAACTCATAATACGTCTACTGGATCCTGGGTGCTTAGTGCGAGTTTTTTCACCTCACGCTCGATCGTGAGCGCCTTAGAATTTTGTATGGCGTTGATGAAGTTCATCGCGTATCCGCCAGATGGTGGGCCACCAATCCCATACGAAATAGAGTTTACATTAACGCGGTTGAGTGAGTAAAACCTAAGTTGAGTTTGTTTGTCTTCGTAACACGTAGACAATTAATTGACAACAACCATAACTGGGCTAGAAATATTTACCACACAATCATGTGTTCCTTGCAGTATTTAACTCTCTTGGTTTGGGCAAGTTTCACAAACCGTTTTATTTCATCATAACTGTTAACACCGCAAACCTGCAAAATTGTTGGAACGTTACTCTTTTAAACCTAATTACTTGCTAAATTATTCCACCTCTAAAATATATTGTTATTTTATATGTTCCATATATATTCCAGTGTCACCTTATGTTCGGTTCACATTATTGCTGTGAGAAATCCAGTCCAGCATTCGAATCCAGCGCTGGAATACAATGTGATCCAACACTGGATCATTGGACAGGAATGCTTAGTGGAATAATATGAACCGGACATTACAGATAACTTCATACAAATTTTGTTCCATTTTTAAATGAAACATTTAAAAAAAGATAGATGCTATCAGATAATAATATTAAAAAGGAAAAAAAGGTGCTATTAGCTAAGTATATTAAATTAATAATGACCTGGTACAGGTACGACATTAGCAGTAACTTCGGTTCACCCCTCATTTTTCCAGCAGCATACCATAACTTATAATCGTGACCGACTTCATAATTTCGAAGTTAAATCTTCGCAGACCATTACAAATTCTGTTCGTAATTCTCTGCACCAAACGGAGACACTCGTTCCTGGAGTTCAGAGCCAATCTACAGTTACCTAATGAATGTAATGAAACTTCAAAGCTTCAGAACTTGTAAATTAATTGTGGAAGGAAGTGATGTTCGTTCACCTTGCATGACTTGCCGATATTCTAATCACACTTGTTAGCGAAGTTTCTGCTTACGAGTATTTCTGCTTAACTTATAATCTGCTTGACAGGGGATTTCCCCTATGGCACAATTAGGCCGTTTAGTTATTAGATCCTGCTTGAAGGATCAAACAGATTTTTGGTTGTTCTAATCGGGTTACCTACTATTTCTAATTAAGTACGGTGTGAATACATCCTTGTAAATATTTTCGGACAAAATTATATTGCTTAGGCAAGGTAATTTTTTTTTTTTAATAATTAAATGAATAATAAAATAAATATTTGACAACATCACATACATTGCTCTGATTCCAAAGTAAGTAGCCAAAGCACATGTGTTATGGAAATCGGAGACAACGGTGGTATCGCAAACACCCAGACCTGAGCCAAAATAAAAAAGTTCGTTTTCTAAATTGACCCAACCGGGGATCGAACCCGGGACCTCAGAGATGGCGACACCTTGAAAACCGGTGTACAAAGCCACTCGACCACGGAGGTCGTCAAAAATTGAGAGTTATAAAAGCACAGAGCCCCTGGCATTGTTCGGGGCATATTTGAAACTGTTAGAAATGCTTGTAAAACATAAGTACATAAACATCAATCGTGTAACTCGTGTAATGTAAAATGTAACGTATATTTTTTTTTCAGTTCGAATATTTCGGGGGTATAGGACACCCATTTACCCCCCCTGTTTACGGGGCTATGATAGATCATACAGTTGAGCACTTGAAGCAGCAGAAAAGTTGAACAGTAAACATTGTTAGGTAATTTCTATTGCTTCATTCATGTTTGAATTCTAAGGAATGCAAAGGAAAACAGTAGAATAGTGATGAGGTTTATTGTTAACCTGACTGCGAGAAGGGTAATTCACTTTTTTTTATTAATAGTGGCACTATGTAAGAATAGCAAGGAATTTGTGAAGCAGAACAGCAATAACTTTAAATTGTTAGTTGTAAATAAATCTCGTGTTTTTCTTTCTGAGGCAGAGCCCATAAATTTGGGCGGGAGCGCAATTTAAAGCTTAACTTCACTGCAGAGGGTGCAATGTAATGCATTTACAAAATGTCAAGCGCAAATGACAGTTAATCCATTTGGTGTAACTTATGATGTTCTAGGATTATCCATAATTGCATTTTAAAACTTGTTTGCGCCATCATCGGTCGATAATAATACGGCCTCTATAGCCTAGTTTCAAGAGTTATTTAATAAATGTTAGAGCCGGAAAGCTTGGTTGCTTCCTTCTTTAAATATTGGCTGGTAGAGTCATAAAATTAAATGCATTAGCGATTTGCAATTTAATGCCATAAAATTAGCCAATGATTTAGACGCTCTAGTCTAGGTTGCAGTTAGAAATTTAACAACAATTATCCAGCCTCTGCCTACATTAATCTACCACGGATTACCATTGACTATAAGGCCTAGGTATATCTCACTATACATTACACGATCTCACTAGGACACCAGAGGTGGCGCAACCAGTCGCGCTACCAAAAAATGTATTCAGATGTATCAAGGGTACCTCACCTGGCCACGGTAATCACGGTGACCTGTGACTCTACCATGAGTTGATGCAAACTGTTTACGTTACAGTAAACTACCTGATATAATGCTCACAGTAAATGCGAGTGAAAGAGAGAAAACGATACCTTGCATCAACTCATGGTAGGACAAACATATCGCTTTCTGGTGGAACCGCTATGGTGTCCTAGTGAGATAGGGCCCTAAGTTTAAAACGCCATTCTGTACCTATTAGTGAAAGTGCCATTCTTCTTTCTGAGCAGTGCAATAAATTTTGCTGGGTCGACCATTATACGGCTTATGAGATAGATAGGATCATAGATAGAGATTACCCTACTCGTATATATGTATGAGTTACGTAAATCGGTTAAGCTAGATTTAACTAAAAAAAACTGGAACTTAAGTCACTGGGCAGCACACAAGATTGCAAAATACTTTTATTTGGCTGCAGTTTCATGTAAGGTGGTGGGCATTTCCCCCGAGTGTTGTTCCAAATCAAACAAAAGGGCTATAAATCTCTAAATCGAGTACAAAGTAAATAGTTCGATGCTACAATTGATGCTTGAAATTTAAATCTAACTGTGGGATTAAGATTATTATAAAAAAATACTTTTAAAAACAAATTATATGAATATTTGGTTGGTGGCAAATTGCTAGCTAGCACCATCTTACGTAGCTATAACAACAAATTTTAATATTAAGTGTTCCAGCAGAAAAAGGTAAAAAAACCGTTAGGTACTGAAGAACGTTGTCATATAACGCTTCCATTCAGTAGCGTTTCAACATTTTATATAAATAAATAATAAATATTTGACAACATCACATACAATGCTCCGATTCCAAAGTAAGTAGCTAAAGCACTTGTGTTATGGAATTTGGAGACAACGGTGGTATCACAAACACCCAGACCTGAGCCAATATAGAAAGATTCGTTTCCTAAATTGACCCAACCGGGGATCGAACCCGGGACCTCAGAGATGGCGACACCTTAAAAACCGGTGTACAAAGCCACTCGACCAAGGAGGTCGTCAAATACTCTTTATTGCATCAAAAACACGGTTACATAAATGATTACAATTATTGTGAGCAAAGGTGAGCTTATCTCTAAAAGAGATCTCTTCCAGCCAACCTAGAACGTGTGGGAAATATCGTAAGTTAGCAGGGAATACAAAGTGCAGAATTGTTAGTACACATAATGAATCTAAGACTAATGTATAAGAAACTAAGAAACACTATACATATATAAATACAAAAATAAATAAACAATACAATAAATAAATATAAAAAAAATATGGTGTGATTATCTCATGAATCAGGAATGTGACAATTGATTTTGGATTTGAAAGAATAAAGTTTTGGCAATCCTGGATGCTTGACGGAAGTCTGTTCCAAAGCTTTACGGCTCGAACAGAGAAGGAGTTACGAAAGAAGTTGATGTTGCTCCTAGACAGCTCGAGCAACTTAGCGTAATTTTAGTGTATATAATAACATATTAAGTTAACCGAATAGCATTTTTAGTTTGGATCGATTGATCGTTAGCTAAACTAAGATAGAATTGTAACGGGATCGTTATTCATTTAACAGAATAGAAAAACGACCAAAAGCTTTAGTTTCGTTTCTATTTGTTTTCGATAATGACGCTTTTTGTTTAACAAAATTGGCCTCGGTGCGATGAAGGCCAAGTTCTTACTCGTTAAAAAGAAAAAAAATGGTAGTAATGTAAAAACGGCGCGTAGTCTGCAAGAATACTCCCAAACCCGAGTTCGAATTATTTAAAAACATTGTCCGTCGTATGAAATGATAAAAACAAACAAAATTATGCCGCGAATAACACAAAACCACTCCCCTTGTTTACAATTCCTTAAAAGTTAAATGGATATAAATTAGATACTTTTTAATAAGACTGTATTACAACGTTAAACTTTTCGCATTAGGGGTTTTGCTGTTTATGGCACAGAACAATCTGTGGTTTATGTTATTGTTTATGTTTTTAATCTTCTCTCTCTCATAAAATACTTAAGCAGGAGAAATCTGCGATACATTTAGAATTCGGTGGTGTGATTAGGGGAAACTTTTACAGAAATAATTTGTTCTTTCTGCTCTGCTTTCTCACGGTTAGGTCCTGTAAGATATAATAAATATGAGATACGTACACCTCGCTCAAAAAAAAAAATGTCGCCACGCGCTTCTAATTTTGATCATTTTTCGAATGTGTTGGCAACACCAACTAATGTTTTTATACGTTGGCAACACAACTTTTCCCTCTTCTTCTAGAAACCATTGTAACGAACGTGTGTGTGCTCAATAAAATAAAATTAGTGCTTACTTACAAGTCTTATCAGTTCAGCGACCCAACCTATAAAATACAGTCCACGAATGAAACAGAATGTGTGAATTTTTTTCGCTATTTTTCGAAAAATTGTCTTGACAATAAAAACTGTATGATTTATCAAACCTGCTCACAAAATTTCACTACAATCGGTTGAGAAAAGTGACTTGTAGAGGAGACTGGAGATAAGACGCACATATGAAAGCATTTTTGCCCAAGCTGAAGCAGAGACGCTTTGTTAGCGCTTCGCGATCGCTCGGCCAATTATTTGGGCGTAATCTGGATTACTGGTACTCCGAAGGTCTTAGACATATAACATGGATAGAATTTAAAAGTCTGAATTAATTACAATCTTTATAAAATGCATTCTTTGCCTTCTTATCACATATTATCATTTGAACTGGCGAATTTCCCAACTTTTCAACAAAGATAATAATAATAATATAAACTTTCAAAGTTGTCACAAATGTCTTATTTTGACAGTAGCAAGCATTGAATAATAAAACACATACTTCATTCCGTTTCTGATTTCTGACAATGATTTCACAAGCCTTTTTTTACAAAGGTGACAAATATTTAATCCTGTCTATTTTCATCACAGGCGATGGTGAAAGTTTGGCAACCCTAACCTTCTCATTAAGTTATTTTCGAACTGGCCGCCGGCAGTCCAGGATCCAGTAATTTATCCGGCTCTTTAAATAAATAATTTGCGGAAAATTGGGTGAAAAAAACAAAATAATTATGGATAGCTTGTATCAGCCGTAAATAATCTGGGCAATTATTATTGAATTTCACCGTATTGGGTAAATATTAAATTGCTCTATTCACAAGTAGGTAATATGATATAGAAAAATATGGTTGCACAGGCCAGAAATGATTGAATTATATTTACCTTTCAATATATTTTTCTAATTAAATGGGAGGCATTGAAGTACCTAATCGGATATTGTGGTCATTAGTTGTTGAAAGAACCAAAAGTTGGCATTTTCAATTTGCATTTTTTGAACCTGTTTCATGCTTTTGCAAAAAAACATACTTTTATACGATTCTGCGTTAATTTTTACAATATTTATAGCACTCACAAAAACAACGCTTATAATTATACTGAAAGTATGAAAAGAAAAACGGTTAAAAATACATAGGTGCAACGCTACGTTTTTTTAGCAAAAAGCTATTCTCTCGCGGATCAAAAAGCAAAAACAAAGTCAACACCAACAAAACAGTTTAAAGCAAAAAGGTTTGCAACACCTGGACCCGTGAACCCTGAGGTAATTTACGGCGAAGAGCTGCGTAAGATCTTTTACGTGCACTCTTCACAGGTTATTTACGAGTATTACCTACTCGGAGTAGTGCTAAATGGTTACCGACCCCTGCATGTTCCTTACTTCGTGATAAGAAAGCTTATTAAACAGAACAATGTTGAAAAGCGCTGCATCAATGTTGCCCATGTAATTAATTATATTAAATGCTTCTTAAAGAACTATATTTAAGGTATGGTGGATACACATACACAGTGTTCATTCTTTACATTTGTATTTTTTTTTGTATTTTATGTAGAGATGGTAAAAAAAACTTTTTGCAAGACATGGTTTTTGTAAAAGAAATGTTATTTCTTCCCTCAATTTTAGTCTTCGGAGGTAAGCATTGGTGGTGGAGGGATTTTGTAGCAAAACAGTTCCTGAACACGTTTATCTGCAGTGCCTGGCCTTTGCTGAAAGCACGTCAATTGCCGACAACTAATGTATAATGCAAGAAACTTTATAAGTCACGTAAAGGCTTTAAAATTGCTTTCTCTTAAGATTCTATGACCGAAAGTCTCATTTCGAAAACCGGCAATATTCGGGCAAGATTCGAAGTTTGAATTCCGAAGTTCTCGTGAAAGTTTATGGTTAAACAACTGAAAATCTGATACGATACGGTACGGTGCCTAAATATTGATATCATTAAAACCAACGTTGCTCCGAATGAATCTTGCTATTCATAATCACTACCCAAGAACAGTCAATAGCATTGTGATGAAATAGCAGCTTGCAGAATATTGGTGTATCGTGGGAATGCCATTTATGAAAATAATGATAAGCCAGGTCTTAGATGCAGATTATAAAGGGTTATCCAGTTTATTACACAGCATTAGCCGCATAGCTGGACATTAAATAGGCCACCGTTTAACTTAAGCCCTCCTACGCTGCGAGTCCCTCGGACCTCTAAGATGATGGATAACAGCTTTGTCCTTACAAATTGGGATCCTACCTCTTAACAAATAGCCTCTATTACACGTCTTCAGGGGCTAATGTCGCGATTATATACTCCAAATGTTGATCGATTCATGAAATTGTTCGTGGTAAAATGTGTGAACATTACCCGTTTAGGAGGTATGACTAACACCGTCCTAGGCATAATGCTAATAAATATGACATTTAGGCAAAACGCGACTTAGTCCGTCGACGCATTAGGTACACCGATCTTAATTAAAGGCTTGATCTCACCTCATGTAATGGTTTATCGATCAATGATAAATCATTTAAGCCTTGAGAATTTTGTCTACCAATGACCAATTTCTCGCAATTCTATTAAACTGCTAAAGTTATACAAATAGGAATAACAGATTGTTTGGTGAATAAAAGAGTCTTGCGAAGGCGAAACTCGGATTATGGTATGATAATAATATGTATTATGTTTTAAAAATTGGAATAAATTACTGAATATTGAATGATCAGATCTAAATAATACTGAACAGTAAAAGGTAAGAGCTTTCTTCGCATTTATTTGTAGTCTAAATCGTCAAAACACAAGTCGAACAATGGATCCCTGAAACAAAGCAAATCGAACATTCAACGTCTCATATTCCCGTAGGGACATATATTTCCGCCATTACGAGCTAGAAAATATTTTTACTACACACACGTTTCAGAAAAAAGAGCAAAGCGTCGTCCCGATTGCCGGCTTCATACGTCTCGCTTAACGACGTATCTGCATAACAAAAAAGTTATGTTTTATCGTGTCAGGTGTCACACGAAACGAACGCCCGCGATTGTGAATATTTCGTATACAACCGAAAAATATAGTTTGTTTTGAAACGGACTTTTGAGGTCGTTGAGATTTTAGAGTTTTAATTAATATAAAGTATTTTCTTAATAACTACCTTTTTATGCAGTTACCTACTTACTATAAAAACCTTTCATTGTGTTCTTTGAAACCGCACAGGGGAAAATTCTAAACGCAACATCCGACTCCCGACCGTTGGGATATTCGGGATATCCCACAAGATTTTATAGTTACTTAGAAAAGTTGTAGCTATTCATTCTTAGTTTGTCGACCCTATAGGGTACAGTTAGTTATTAAAGCTTGTTGACAATGATTATAAAAATTGACAACAATGACGATTAATGACAACAATAAGAAATTGCTAATTGTTTTTGTAAATTTTCTGATCAAACCCCCCTTCTCAAATGGCCACCATTCTATACGTTTGAACGCTACGCTTACTATTAAAGCTTACCTAAATATGAAAAAATTGAACAATAAACGATTAAATCACATGTCGCAAACTTATGTAAAGACTTTGATATATGTTATGGAATTGACAAGTTTGCACCATGAAATTTTATAGTTTACTGTTTATTTTAAAGCTTTAATAGTAAGCGTAGCGTTCAAACGCATAGAATGTTGGCTAATTGAGTATAGGCGGGCTGACCCCTTAGCCAAAGTAAAATTTGCAATTTCGTCGTTATCGCTTCGCTTTCGAAACATTTATGGGATAAGGATTTCGTTAACAATCGAATTTCAAAACGCAAATCCATATGCATACTATATACTTGTATGTTTCGAAGCAAAGCTATAGCGAAAATTTGCAAATGTTAGTTTGAATAGAGGGGCTGTTTTAAGTACCTAAATAATAATTTTGTCATACTGTCCATTGCAATTATAAATTCATAAGGAAAGTACTACATGTTTTGACTTTATCAGTCATACAATTTAATATTTATATTATTTATTATTATATATCATCAAATAACTTTAATGCCATCTTCTTGTCAAATAAAAAAGTCTTGAACGGGTGGTAGAAAAATATAGACGATTCAAAAGCGCTTAATTTCTAAGTTTTTTTGAATACAGCAATTTTTTACTTTTTACTTTACTTTATAAAAAATTACGGAATAAAAGATCTTTTACTTTCAATATGACTAATCGTGCAAGATGTACGTCTAATTGAAGATAATATCACAACCATTATCCATCATCAGAAAAAGCTCATAGATTTAGTAAATGGTTATTATAGCCAAGGTCAGGTCAGGTCATATCACCGAGCGAAGGTCAATGGCATTCGATAATCACTAGTATTTTGGTGTCAACAACCCCAACATGGTTGTCACCGGATGATTGACCTGGACATAACATTGCGAGATTTTTGAACTTGTCAAGGTTGTGTTGATAGTAAAGTGTAGGTAGAGAATTGCCTGCCCCCAAAGACTTATATGTATATATGTTTAATGTTTAAAGAACTTTATTCTCATAAAGACGTAGCATTGTCACTTACATGAGAACATTATAAATATAAAGACTAAAACAGTTCTTGGTCGCAAAAGCAAAACAGATTAGATAGGTACTTATAACAAAGCTGAGTATAAGTTAATTAATCTATAGTAGGTACAATTTAACAATTCAATGCACATCCTTGATTATTGCGTACTGATAATATATTGAGCAAGTTTCTTCTTAAATACGTTAAACGATGCTTCACTTTTTATAGGTGCGGGTATTTTATTATAAAGTTGTGCTCCTTCAAATGTAATCATAGTTTTGCCATAATTTGTGCGATGGTTGGGTAGTACAAGAAAACTAGCGCGGCGAGTGTTGCGTGCAGTGATAGATTTTAGTTTGGTGAACGTTACGTTACTATGGATGTTTTTATTGAGAGTTTTGTGGACGAAAATACAAGTGTTATACAGGTATATACTTTTGATGTTCATTAGATTTGTTTCATCGTATATTTGTTTTGTGTTATATATTGAAGTCATTGCCTGCCACAGTAGCATGAATGCATGCTTTGTCTATATCGAAATGCTAAAGATGATATCCCGATATATCCCTTACCTCCCTTTTAGCTGACAAACAAAACCGACATTCCAATGTATATTTTACTTTTCTCGAATTTGTCATATTTCGGCTGCTGGAGAAGGGTTTGAATGAACAGCAAATTTTTATACAAATAAGGGATAAAAAAAGTGGTTTGGATTGGTCACCCACTAGCTGTAGCCCTTGTACTGTGCGCAGTAGAGTAGGTGGGCGGAGTGTTCGATTATCTACCACTAAGCAGTAAAAAAAATGAAAGAAAATAGTAATATTAGCTTCTCTTAAGTTTGTGTCAGCCTTACGTCTAGCTAGTGGGAGTTTTCCGGATCACGTGTACCGGTAATGCGGGAACATAGGTGTTCGCTAGCAAATTGGACGCCGCGCGCCGGGTCGAGTCCCGGTCTGGCGGCCGCCGGCGCCAGAAACTTTTTTTACAGAATACAGGCTAACCTTTTCAGTTTCTTAGATTTTGTTTTGTTTTATTTCTAGCTACTTTCTTGTTGTGAGTGAAGCTCATCGAGTGGGTTTGTTTGAAAAAAACTTCTTACAAGCTGCATAAATGTTTTTAATGTTTATTTTTATTCATAATTTATAAATATGTAATGCAAAATTGGGAAATGGAAAAAACATCGAGTAAAACACTGAAAGTATAGCCTATCAGCCATTTTTAGTGTCCCCACTGCTGGGGCACAGGCATTCTTTATGGGTGGATAAGGAGGACAGGCCATAACCCACCACGCAGGCCCAATGCGGATTGGTGGGTGGTAACGACTGCAAATGCAGCCGGAACCAACAGCCTAACGTGCCTTCTGAAGCACGAAGGAGCTCAAGATAATAAATTTTTGGTCACCCATCCCTTGACCAACCCTTGCGAAAGTTGCTTAACCTCCGCAATCGCTGGGTCAGGCGCTTAACCACTGCGCCATCGAGCTCCTCGAAAAAAAATAAAAAATCCTTTAGAAATAGGTAAGTACTGGAATTTTTCATGTAAATTTTTAAAATCAACGAATTTCTATTCTACATCCTACACTGCAAATTTAGCTTCCAGTATAAATGAAAACTTTTTTCGCAAACAATTCGTCGCAAGCGCCATGTGTTTTTCGGTGCATTTTTATATTTTCAATATTTCTTTTCACATTTTCGTGAAACAAATTGAAGAAAATGCAGATTTAGCAGATTTAAAGTCTCAATGTCCATTTACGTAGTTACGAAAACGAATACTCGGTACTTTGAAAACGTAGATGTTGAACTTAAAAGAAGGTGTTTAATTTTTGAATGAACTTTAATTTCCTTTTACTAAGGTCGAGAAGAACCCTAAACTATATCTACGACTATTTACTATGATCCGACTAATATTGGTAAGGTAAACGAACCGCCTTTCCGATTCATTGAACGCCAAAACATCGCCTACTTATTTATATTATCGTTATTATTGTACGTATTCTAACAGTAATTGACTAATAATTCATAAATAATATGGTGGATACTTTGCCCAATATCGAAAATAGAAACGTAATGAGCTACTGACACCATGGAGAAAGTATCTCATATTTTGTTCAAATAAGTACCTATATATTGAAAGTTTCAATATAATAAGATACTAGGAAAAACTTGACCATCAGCCATTTTTAATGTCCCCACTGCTGGGGCACAGGCCTCCCTTAATGAACCACCACGCGGGCCCAAAGCGAATTGGTGGGTGCTAACGACTGCAAATGCAGCCGGGACCAACGGCTTAACGTGCTTCCGAAGCACGGAGGAGCTCGAGATAACAAATTTTTGGTCACCCATCCCATGACCGACCCTTGCGACAGTTGCTTAGCCTCCGCAATCGATGGGCCAGGCGCTATACCACTGCGCCACCGAGCTCCTCAGGAAAAAGGAAAAACTTAAACTGAAGTAATTTTGTTTATTTCACTTCTGACATTTTAGGTGTGTCTGTCTATTTTGGCATAACTACACTACATTAAATTACAAGTTATTCTGTATACATGACACATAGGTGTTAAATTCGTTGATAAAGGCGTTGTAGTAGCCTTCATAATATACCTCTAGAAAACTAAATTAATGAACTGCCCTTATTACCGACTTCAAAAGGAGGGAGGTACTCAATTCGAGCCGTATTTAGTTTTTTTTGTTTTTTGTATGTACACTGATTACTCTGACGTCAGTGTGCCGATTTTAATAATTGTTTTTTTGTTCGATTGGGTTCCATAAAAGTTTCATTGAGATCTGACGATAATCTTCGGAGATATGGGGCCTAATGTCATGGGAGTCATGAATAATTAGAACAATAATAAGTAAAATCATCTATGTACAGATTAGATTTTTGTCCTAGCTGAATCCGTTGGTCCCGGCTGCATCTGCAGTCATTAATACCTTCCAATCCACATTGGGCCCGCGTTATATGAGGTGTGACTTATAATAATAAAGTTAGCTATTTATTGCAATGTATTATTTCAAATTGGAATAATATCATTTGCTGTGTGTAAATTTAATCACATCCGTAATTACGTATCTTGCCAACTTTATTTCTTTAGTGTTTCGCTGTCGCATTCTAA
This sequence comes from Catoptria pinella, assembly GCA_963556745.1. NCBI lineage: Eukaryota > Metazoa > Arthropoda > Insecta > Lepidoptera > Crambidae > Catoptria > Catoptria pinella. The sequence goes on from OY750762.1 coordinate 2,710,753, forward strand.
AAATTTAATTAAACTCTTAATATTTCAGTTGTCGCATCGGGTGGAGGCAGCATCCTTTATTAAAAGTGAGTTTTTATTATTAAGTGTTTTTAAACGATTACTTATTTAAGATCTTGCTCTAGGTACAACTAGCAACAGATATAGAGCAAAGCAGATTGATGGATTCATATCTATAGAAATAATAGGACTTATGAAACTTATAAGATGCTAAAGTACTTATTATTATGCAGTTTGCCGTTTTTTGTATGAAATATGAATAAGCGTTTGGCATATTTTACATACAATTCAAATACCAATCAGTTAAGATACGCAGTGGTCGACTGGTGGAATTAAAACCTTCAAGGTTTGAGGGGAAAAACCTGTCAAGTTTCTTTACTTATTTTTGTGGTGGAACAGTACAGCATGAAAAGGCTTCACTTAATCTATCACTTAATTAGGTGCGCAGTTTTAGTGTGCTATAAAAGAAAGAGGCTGCCTCTAGTTGCCTAACTTGTTATAGCTGTAACTAGTTTGAGATTTACTGGTTTTACGCCGGTTTCATATTCTCGTTAATTACGCCATGAAAAAGTTTTGTTATAACGGTTAATAATGTAGAAAGATTTTTAAGGGGTGTAAATGATTTAAAAAAAATATACATAAAAAAATAATAAAAAAATAAAATACTGTCGACTTGATAACCTCCTCCTTTTTTTGAAGTCGGTTAAAAAACAATGTATCATTTTTACTCCCTACTCCGATATCTCAGTAGGAAGTACTTAAAAGTAGGCAAGTATTTTATTTGTGTAGAATTTTTTTTTTCTCTTTCTGAAAAGTTTCTGGCAATACAAACAAGTATCAATAAAAAGTTTTGGTTATTAAAATATATCAAATGAGTAGTATGTTATCTAATGTAAATACTTATTTCAATAAAATTTCAAGAAAAGATTTTGCTGTGGTGTTTTGATTTTTTATATAATCTCGTCAAATTAGATTGCTGGATGTCTAAACAATGGCATTTTTGAGGTTTTTGAAGATTAATATCTCTTTTAATAATTAATTTATGAAAAAAAGGAAAATAAAGGAACACAGCCAAATCCTTTCTTTAAATTTTATTGAAATAAGTATTTAAATAGGTCCTGATTTGGAGCAGGAAACAGGGACTACGAAACGTTTTCTATTTTCCATAGGTATTTTTTTATCTCTTTCTCGATTCTATTGACCGTAGTGTTTCCTCAAAAGGAGTGTAGTGTCTTGATGCAAGTTATTAGTCTTCCCAGTAGTTCTAGTTATTTGTTTGTGAGTTCCTAGCGCAAAATATTTCCCTTTACGGGGAAAAATGATCTGAAACGTTCTTTATACAGGTTTATTTGTAAAACTCCAACAACCTTGCAGGAGTAGATTACTAACATCATAAACAACAACATTTGTTCTACGACTTTTCCGAAAACAGACAAAAAATCATCGTATATGCTCGATCAGCTGTTCGGACATTTGTATGGAAAGTAGTTTTTTGTCTCTTTTCGGAAAAGTCGTAGAACAAACATGCTTGTTTATGATTTCAGTAATCTACTCTTGCGAGGTTGTTGGTGTTTTACAAATAACCCAGTGAAGAGCCTGAAGTTCCCCTGTAAAATTTTGTATGCGGGCTTTAAACATGAAACCTCGAAGCGTCATGCTTTAAACTAAATATAAATACCATATTTTAGGTTTCAGGAACATTTTAATTGCAGTTACTATTGAAAATCATCAAGTTATTTATGAAAAGACGGTTATCTTATGCCAAAGTTGGATCAGTATTTTAAGCAGTGTGTAGGAATACAAATTAATTGATATTCGCTGACAAAATACTGTAAACATTATTCATAACGCCACAAGTATTATTTTTGATTGCAATCCTAATATACCCCTCTTCCCCCCAATTTGGTCCATGGGAGTTCTTTAAAGTCCAGAATTTCTTGCCATTTTCTTCTCCATATCCAATCAATGCTAAACTATGACCGTTGGAGTCTTTAATCCCACTGAAAACAAAAAAGTCAACAATAATCCTTTTCAAGCCAATTAAAACTATCCACACTTTATTTATTAGTAGTTTATATAACTAAAGCGTATTTATACCATAATAAAGTATAGAAATTAACTGGATATCTTCGAAATACGTAGACATAACAGACTCAATGTTTTAGACATCAGGCAATTTAGTACTTTTTTCCAATGTTTGATGGGTTTGCTCTAGATCTCAAAATGGCTCGCCCAGGAAAATACTGAAGAATAGTTCTTTTATTTATGGATTCCGTATACAGGGTGTTTGATAATAGGCTTATAAAGCTGAATATGGTAGATAGGGTACCAAACGGTAGGGTTAACAACCCCAGAAACCATCACTTTTTTATTTGTATGTATGCATAGTGGCAATTCTAGACCGAAATTATGTTTTGATTTTGCCCATTTATGCAATTAATTATCGAATACAATGATCTATTTGCATCTAGGGTTATCATTATTACATTTTTCATTTCCATGCAAATAAAAAAAAGTGGCGATTTTCAGGTTCTATCATAATTGTTTGGGGTTGTATGCAAGGAACCCTTTCTATCTCTCTCTCTCTATATATTCAGTTTAATTATAAGGCTACTACCAAACAGTCTGTATATTTAAATTATTTCAGAAAAAAACACGTTGTAAAGTGGCTACTTTTCGCAAAAAATCTCCATTAAACAGGCTAGACAATATTATTTAATCGATAAAAAGTACCACAAAGCTTCTTCGAAGTATAGAGATAATTTCGTCTTTATTTAAGCACTATGATTTTTCTACAATGTGCAGACTACGCGGTCTTCAGTCCCTAGTTTGATTTTTTTTGCATCAGCTCATTCCGATTTCGACCTCAGGCCCCTCACATTTTGTAAAACGGTTATAAATTATTTTTTGATTTGACAATTAACAACTGCTGCTGTTGAAATTAAATTGAATGAAAAATAATCGCGAGGATTAACCGCAAAAACTTAGATCAATCCTTAGCAAACAAACATTCAGAAAACACGTAGAAAACGCTGTCACTGTCAAACAATGTGACATTTTGAGTGACTTATTTTTTATGTAGCCTACAACGTGAGCAAAGGTGTATATAAGGGTTTTTTTTAATTTTAACAAATAATTTTTTATCGTACCTATTTGTCCATTCAACATAAAAAATGCTTTTTGATATTTCTAGACTTATATTAGCCAAGTTAGTATTGACATCGGTTTGTAAATATGAAGTTTAAAAAATAAAAATGCCACTTTAATCTGGTTGAACTTTTTGAACACTAGCAGACAGCCGATAAAATCAGTGTTTAATGTCTGAGCCACAGATGAATTTCCTTGTTATTAAGTTTTTATGATTATAAAGTGCTTGAGTTTTTACTTACCTTTTACAGTTGATGTCTTCATAAATACCCTTTGAATAAAACTGAATTGAAATTGGACTCCAATCAATGGTTACTGCTAGCGGTCCTAGTTTTCTTAAATATTTCTGGAAAAAGTTTCCACACATTTTTTATTCCTTTATCTTTAACTTACAAGCCAATAGTTTTAAAAGTAAACGAAATAATATAAAGTATTTTTATTGTGAACTTGCCTTTATTAGAATTTCATCTTTGTGTACTTTAACGTATCCACTAATACTCGCAACCTTTAATACGTCAGACGCGTGACACAGCCCTTCCTAAAAATAATTTAATTACAATTTCAGACACTCTTGCTAATCTAATAATAATAATAATAATAAATAATAAAAATCTTTATTTCCGTAAAAATTTTACAGTAGTACATATTTCTAGCCCCCACACTAGGCGTAGCCTGTCCTGTGGGGAAAGTATACGTTTTACAAAGACAATTACGGCAAAACAGGATAAACAGTAACATAACAAGAAAAATTAAAATTCGAAAAACAAAGACCATAATGCTGTGGATAAATTACTATTGAAGTAAACTTTATTTAACAATACAGATACTAACGAAATTTCTTAAAATTGTCAGCGTGTTTTTTGTACATTATCTATGTTTTTTGCGAGTGTACTACAAAAGCAACTTTCAACGCATAGGGCATTCATTTGTCAAGCTCGCTCGCTCCCCTTGTAATTTGCCTGGCTTTTTAAAGTTTTTTTTAAACCTTAATGTTTAAACTAGTGACCGCCCGCGAATTCATCTGCATGAACAGTTACTTTTCTGTACCTCGGGAAAAGTATTTTTTTTCTGAAGGTTCCCCTATGTTCTTTTCTGTGCCTCTGACAACGTATATGCAAAATTTCATGATGATCGGTTGAGTAGATAAGACAACAATAACTTATTTTCTCATTTATAATATTTTTTTACCTTCCGCACGCGACTTCGTCATTTGAATCCCCAGGACACTTTCAACCGGGATCTAAAGTTTCCTATATTTTTTATCAAGGCTATAATATTCGTATATCTGTCTGTGGGCTAATTTTTCAATATACAATATGATTTTCATAGCTCTGCGTTATCGAGTAGTAGACAGTATTTCTCAACTAGTTGAAATTTATTTTACCTACCTATTGAATGTAAATTTTGTTAATTATTGTAATGGAAAATGACGTCACTTTAAATGCTGACCTCATTTTTCAAATTTTGACGACTCTGTATGAAATATACAGGGAGAAAAAAGCAGCCCTTGACGAGTTTCTTTCCGGTTCTTCTCGTTACAAGGTCTCCCGCTTAGGGTTTGCAAACCGATGGCGTAGCTTCTTTGACATTCACAAGTGCTTGTAACAGCCTAGACTGAATAAATGAGTTTTGAATTTAAATTTTGAAAATTCAACCAAATCCGTTCTGTTTTTGGGTGATTGAGTGACAAACATTAACATTTATAATACTAGTAGGATAAAATAGGATAGCAAGACTAAGTGACAGTAACATACCAAAGCTAAATATCTTCCGTATTCTCCTTTATAAGGTAACCCATGTTCCATTATCCAGTGCAGTGATGCCCTTAAGTCTCCACCTCTACATCCGTAATTCCCATACTTGTTGACTCTAAATAGCGAAGAACATAGTTAATATGGACAATAATTACTAAAATAAACAGACAATGTGGTTTGCATTATCATATTTTTGTTCAATTGTGTTGTGAATTATTCCCAAACGACCACACGCATCTGCCCTCATGAGGGGACCGTTACGGCATATTCAGTTTATGAAATTCTAGATTGAAGTGTGAAACAACACTTCGAAACAGAAGAATGTCGGAATATTCATGACCAAAAATAATTTGGTTGATACATTAAAAAGATCGGGATGGTTGAAGATCAATAGGGAATAGCAAGAAAATAAGGTGTCTGTCATTACACTAGCTTACCATCATCCAGTTGCGCGACTTTATAGTAGCAAAGATTAAAGGGTTTTTTTTTCTGTCAGTTTCATACAAAATTAGTGCATTTTAATTGTGATTTGTTTCGCTACGTAAAAGATTAATGCACGTTATTTTCAATACCGATAGCGGAGATGACGTAAGCTTGTGTTGACCACGCCACTTCCTCTGTCTCGGAGTGCTGTACCTGGTGCAGTAGATTATTGTACCATGGGGTATTGTAACTAACTATAACTAGTGGTATGTAGAGTTATAGACGTCGCGTTTGTGAGACATTTTTGAACATTTTTTGAAATGACTAAAACATGATTTTCCCCATATCTCCGCTGGGGATTTTGAAAACCTGAATCGACAAAATAGTTCTATATATATTTTTTTTTAAATTTTTGACAACATCACATACATTGCTCTGATTCCAAAGTAAGTAGCTAAAGCACTTGTGTTATGAAAATCAGAGACAATGGTGGTATCACAAACACCCAGAACTGAGCCAATATAGAAAAAATCGTTTTCTAAATTGACCCAACCGGGGATCGAACTCGGGACCTCAGAGATGGCGACACCTTGAAAACCGGTGTACAAAGCCACTCGACCACGGAGGTCATCAAAATAAAATATAATTATAGAACCTGCTCACAGAATTTCACGAGAATCGGAATGTAAGCATATGAAAGCAGTTTTGCCCAAGCTGAAACGGAGACGCTTCGCTCGCGTTACGCGCTCGCTCGGTCAACTATCTTTTTTCTTGAGCTCTGTCTAGAGTTTAAGCATAAGCAAAACTCTAGAGGCCACATGTGCACAACAAATTCGAAAAAACTATAAACTAACTAAAAGAACACAAAGAAATACCTCCAGCTGCAATCAATGATCGCCTGTTCACTGACTTCTAACATCTTCTTAAAGCCCTTCTGTATGAATAGAGATGACTCTACCGCAGCTGCGACGGCAAAAGCATAAGACGAACCACACATCGTTGTTTGATCTGAGAATGACAACTAACAGTTTAAATGAAAAATTCAATATCGACGTCATCAGTTTTTTCATTTTTTATTCATCTAAAGAAACCTAATATCACCAATCGAAATACTCACCTTTTATAAGACTCACCGCCCCATAATCCCTCCAATCAAAATTGGTTACATCATCACTTTGGAGAGCTTCAACATCATCAACAATACCATCACCAGGCATACTTTCATCATCACCAGTATCAAAATAAACAGCAATCTCATCATCAGCCGCGTCAGCAAGGTGATTTACAGCTAATAAAAACGAGTTGTTCTTTCTTTTTTGTGAATTTATGAACCTAAAACCAACATATTATTTTATGAGTATTTTACGGCGCGAAGAAAATGCTCGGAAGGCAATCATTTCGGCCAGTCCATCATTATGATTACTTCTACTTTGCATTTTATCATTGAGCCGTCACTTCCAAAGGTCTTGGCTATTTTTCATTCTTTTATTGTATATCAGCCTGTCAATATTGAGCGCTGTCGAAGACGGCAAGATCTTCATTCAACGTTTTATTTTATGATATTGTTGATGGCGTAGATTCACATGTGCTTGTAACAAATTTGATAAATGATTTCTTCCTCTTTATCAAACAAGTGTTTCAAACGGCTAGTGTTTAAATGCCTACCAGAAATGCACTTATATTAATTCCAATAAATTCAAAATACCTGCCAAAACGGATAAATGCTCACCAAATTGTGTTTCATGAAGTATTATAGAAATGAAGCTTATTTCCTTTTTATTTAAGGGTGTGTAATGTATGACCTAAATTTACATGGACTAACTATCAGATGATATAATAACATTTATGCAGCATGCTTCATGCATGCAAGCATTATGGAGCGAGTGGTCAAAACACTAACCTAACCTAACCTACCAGGTGCATTACACACTAACGCAAATTAGAACTTTAGTTTTTGGTATCGATATTACTGTTTCAGCAAAAAAATATTTGGTGAGCATTAATCTATTTTGACAAGCAAAAATTATTTTTCACTAATGTACCGAAGAAAAATTTGAATTCTGAATATTAAAAAAAAACACCAAGTAAGTACGACCTGTGGCACCAGTTAGTGAACTTGACACATTTTTTTTTCTCTTTATTGGCAATGTTTGCAGAAATTATGATAAATTCAAAGTATTTGCGTGTTAATGCAGAATTTTAATCGATTTTATGGAATGAATTCAAAACGAAACTATTCCCTCGTATTCTCGTTACAACCATTCCATTTCAACCAATTTGCTGTACTATCTACCTATCTACTACTATCTTGGCTAACGACGAACAACAATGTCCATTCCATATTGCCATTTCAAGAACAATGCCATTATTATCCTTTGTTATGTTATGTTATGATGTAGACGGGCAGTCATTCAACCTATTTCATTCACAGGCCAACATTAAAGCTTAATTAGTAAATCAATTTGTTTATTTATAATTACTTTAATACAGCTTATCGAATGACGTCAGTATTCAAAGCAGTTAAAGCTGTTGGAGGATGCGAGGACTGGCTGGCTAGGTCTCGCTCGTACTGGCCAGCAAGTGTCAGGCATGTAATCTGCCACATTGGCTGATGTCACTCCTTGATTGAAAAGCTAATGAAAATATGTCTGCAAACTGTTGTTTATAGTATTTAAATAGTATTTGGGTGAAGCGCCTCTCTGCTAATAGGTGAATTTAAAATAAAAGCGAGAAGGTTCTAAAGTAGGTAATCTAGGAATCAAATTTGATGACGAACCGTATTTTAATAACGTCTGTAAGCCCTCAGCTTTAATAGACCAATTGGGCACTTGCGTGCATTTTTAAACTTATTAATAGGTACAGTCGAGTTCAATAATATGTACGCACCTTTGAGAGTTCATCAACCATATGCCTTTGTAATAAAAGTCAACATCTGTCAAGTGCTTACATATTTATGAACTCGACTGTACATAAGGCGTGCTTGCGTTTGTGTCTAAAGCCTTACTCAAAATGCAGGAAATTATTTTGTAATCAAAGATTTGAAGTGGATAGGTTAGAAGGCAAATGCCTTTGTTTTGCTGTTATTTAGCTCGAGTCTAGTTTATACTTTTTTAAGTTTTGGCGAAAGATATTTATTAAGTTTTCTTTGGGACCGGTGTACGTTTTACCTATGAACTATTTTAAATCTATGAATAAGAATCTTCTTAATCATAAATCATAAGTAATATAAAACCATAAATTACCTTTGTGCATAAATAAATGTGCATATAATAGAACTTACTTTTTAAATTCATTTGAGATTCTAGCGTGCTCATTCATTGGATCATACTTTAATACTGGGTCATAAGGTTCATATTCAGGCAAATCCATTTCTGAACATAGTAATCCTGTAATTAAATAGAATATAATTCGTTATTAGTTCGTTAAGTTCTAATGTACTTATATTTGAACTTAATAAGTATTTCATTTTTTATACTAGAGGATATAATACACAAGGTGTTACAAAAATACCCCTAATGCCGAATATGGTATATAGGGACCATCAAACTGAACAACTTTTATTATGGGGTCAACTCTGAAATCGCGGAAAAAATATCAGCTGTTTCATACATTTTTATATTTTCGATTTTAATTTTTTGTATGAAACAGCTGATTTTTTTTTCGCGATTTCAGAGTTGGTCCCATAGTAAAAGTTGATCAGTTTGATGGTCCCTATATATATACCATATTCGGCATTAGGGGTGTTTTGTAACACCTTGTATAACAAAAGATATAATTTTATGTAAATGCTTCATTTAGGACCTAAATATTATACCTACACGCGTACATAATTATTTTTCTTTAATACATACCGTCTGGCAGATCAAAAATGCTTTTGTCGAATTCAGCTGCACTAAATTGTATGTATTGGTGGTGAAAATTGTCTATTATGACTTCCCCAACATTCGCTTTAAATTCGTATCTAAAAATATATATAAAATACATTATACACATTATCATCAGGGGCCCTACCGGCAAACTTTTCGAACTTCGGCCGGTCTGCCGAGCTTCAACTTAAAACAGATATATCGAAGTAAGGAGTTTCGTATTGTACTATTCGCCGAAGTTATTTAGAAGATATCTATGTTCATGTGACATCATGAATTGGGGTTCGCCATTTTGGCCCGATTGGGGCTCGATTTATCTGTTTCAATTTGAAGCTTGGCATACTTTCCGAAGTTTGATGCGTTAGCCGGTACGGCCCCAGACTGTGGTCACGAGAATAGTAGTTTATGATACAAGGTTGGCATAATCCGCGTGCGATGAGAACGGGATGCTACCTTTTAGAACCGAGGCGTGCTCGGTCCGTCGGCCAACCGTAGCGTCGGCAAGCTCGCGTAATGCTAGTTGTGTAGAACTGTGCGCGTGGATTTCTGCTCGAGTTTTATATTCAATACGAGATTTCGATTATTGTGTGATTATTTTAGTAATTAATGAATAATGAGTGGAAAAAGGGGTAAAATAATTTCCTTTTTTTTAAAATTCATTCTTATAAATAGATTCAGAATGTTTTGCTAACGCTACTTAACTGCTTAATTGTTATTTTCGATTTACTTTGACAAGGTTCCATCCCATTCTAATCGCACGCGGATTATAAGGAGGTTATTAAAACGATGCGGCTCGGGCTTACAATCGTCACGAGTTTAAAAATCTTAACAACCGTGTACCATACGACGTTTTTCAATACATTTGCGATAAAACATTATACACACAATTTAAAAAATTATAGTGAAATAAACCACAAAAGAAAACATTATAAGTAACTACTAAAAAAATATTTTATAGCGTTTCACAATTTTTTTTAATGTGGCGCCTTTTTTTGTTGTTTTTTTTTATGGCGCCTTTTTTTACGCTTGCAAAAAGTTTGTTTTCAGTGTAAAGAAAGTCAAAAACCTTTAAAACATTCAGCCTTAATAATACTTAGATAATAAAATGGTCAATATCCCATCAAAGATTTTGTAATTATTACAGTAATTAACATTTATTGACATTCAAAACAATTCATTTATTCCCCTAATTTTGTACGTATAAACTCGGCATCTTTTAATTCTCATTACAGAAACTCTTCGGTAGTTATTTTATTAATTAGACAATATGTACATATTGTAATAGAAATTAAAAAAAAACCGTAAACAAAACGCACGGCATGCGATAAAATCAAATATGATTATAAAGTTCTTGGGTAAAATTCCTTCACCTTTTTAGAAAGAAAAAAGAAACTTGGTTCTCTAATAAATGTTTGGTTGGAGTAAATAAATTAAAACCTGAACGAAAGACACTGGTCCCATAGAAACGGAAGTCCTCATGTGGAAAACCAGTGCTTTAATTTTAAAAATCTGGGGGCAGGAAAGTACACACGACGCCACCTCAGACTATACATGTTGACCTTGTGACCACCTTTATGCCCTTCGTAATAAAAGCTGTTTTCGCAGTCTAACTGTATAGCCTGACGTGCTGTCGTGTGTACTAAAATAAAATAGACTAATATAGGGACCTATTGTTTTGAACTAACCTCAACGGTACAGTCACATTGTTGTTGTCATGATTAACCCAAACTGTATGCGTGAAGGTCACTATGAACCCGTCCACCAGACTCAAGCTTGACGATTTCCATTTCTGAGATTCAACTCCATTAATTTGCTCAATTCCTGTTTTTGTAAAAAAATGTTTTTTTTTTAATTACGCCCACAGGCATTGGTTATTAATATCAGCATTCGCTGGTAACTCACATTGAATAAAAAGGGGTTACAACGCTTAAAGTGATAAATTAATAAATATACAGCGTGTTACAAAAGTACCCCTAATGCCGAATATGGTAGATAGAGACCATAAAACTGAACTACTTTTACTATGGGACCAACTCTGAAATCGCGAAAAAAAAATCAGCTGTTTCATACATTTTGATATTTTCGAAATTATTTTTTGTATGAAACAGCTAATTTTTTTTCGCGATTTCAAAGTTGGTCCCATAGTAAAAGTTGTTTAGTTTGATGGTCCCTATCTACCATATTCGGCATTAGGGGTACTTTTGTAACACGTTGTATTTTCAATTTCATTTTGAAATAATTACATTTATTATTAATAAGTCCAATGGACTCTTTTTGCACTAATTTTATGTTATAGAATAACTTAATAGTAAAAAAATCGACTGTAAACATCTTACCCTGGTAAATGAAGTTCCGCACCGGTAAATATATGTTTGTGGCGTAAATATTAAAATCTACATTTCTTAAGTCCCGGCAGACTTCTTGGTTGGTGTTTGTCGAAATGGGTTCGTTGTAAATCTAGACACAAATTAGTCTAAAGTAAATACTACCTACAGATAAAAGGGTGACATAGGAAAAAACTCGCCTTTAATTACTACTGTATAAAAATCGAACTCCTAACCTTTCGCTATACAGAGAACCGTTCTGACCGCTGAGCTACCTCGATAGCTCATCATTAGATAATTCGTTGAATTTTTTTGGTATAAAAAGTCAGAGTTTCTGAGTTGGTCCATGGTCTGAGTCGATTACTACCGAAAACACTAACTAAAAAATTTGTTCAGGTATATGGCGCTTTGAGCATACAGTACAGTATGTGAGTTTCGCAAGTTAGTGATTAGAGACGAGTTGTTTTTTACTTTTCTTGCGCTTAATAAGATTTAGCCATTAAAGAAAGTTTCAATTTAAACACCAAATATTTAAAAAAATACCTTAAAGTAAGCAAACATCTGAGCTTTGCCGTACAATCGCATTCGATACAGCTTCACTAAGCCGTTATAAAAGATGACTTTCGTATTCCCTGTAGACCCATCAAACCTGTAGAATAAATAGTTAATTTGCGTTTTACTAATTAATATACTAGAAAAAAACACGACTCGCACCAGATCATATTCTCGGACGGTTTGAGTCTGCGTATATTATACAAAAATAAACAAACACTTGAATAATTCGTAATACAAGGTGTTACAAAAATACCCCTAATGCTGAATATGGTATATAGAGACCATCAAACTGAACAACTTTTACTATGGGGCCAACTCTGAAATCGCGAAAAAAAAATCAGCTGTTTCATACATTTTGATATTTTTTATTTTTTATTTTTGTATGAAACAGCTGATTTTATTTTCGCGATTTCAGAGTTGGTCCCATAGTAAAAGTTGATCAGTTTGAAGGTCCCTATATACCATATTCGGCATTAGGGGTATTTTTGTAACACCTTGTATAATCACTAAATAAAATAATAGAAAAAACACCACTCGCCCGATCATATTCTCGGACGGTTGGAGTCTGCGTATATTATATAAAAATAAACAAACAATTGAATAATTCATAATATAATAGGCTGTTTATTAAATTCCGTGTAGCCGCTGAATCAATTTTGATGTATTTTGGCAGAGGTATAGTTTGGACCTTAAAACGCCATTACCATTATTTATACATAGACTAGGTACTGCTATTATTAATGAATCTCTCTCGGAAAACTAGTCTTAAGTAATCGTCCTAGCGAGTGCGAAGCGTCTCCGTTTCAGCTTGGGCATAAATGCTTTTGTATATCTGTCCGTTTGTTCTCCTCTATCGTACGACTACCATGTGTTGATGCAAACTGTTTTCGCTACCGTAAACTATCGGATATACTGCTCACAGTCAATTTCGAGCGAAAGAGAGAAAACGATAGTTTACGGTATCGAAAACAGTTTGCATCAACTCATGGTAGGGCCACAGTAGGTCTCATTAATTCTTAACCGATTCTCGTGAATTTTTGTGTGTGCAGGCTCTATAATTACATAGATGTTTTGTGGATTCATTTTTTACAAAATTTTCAAACTTTGAAGATATGTGGCAAAAAAATAAAAAAAGTAATTTTTTTTTAAAGAAATGTCACAAGCACAATCTACACAGCTCTATAGAGCCACTAGTTAAAATAAAACGAACTAACCAGACTTTGTAAATCTCCAATATATCAGAATCCGGTATCGTCAGTACTGCTTCGTAGCTGTAACTATCGCTCCATGTTAGAGTTGCGCCTAAAAATATACGAAACCTGGTTTAACTTAATTGAGGGTTCTATCAACGAAACAGAACATTCTTCCCAAAAAGTACAAAAATATTCGACCCCCTCATATTTACACAGCGCGTTCTTTTTAATCACACTCAATGCTTTAAAACTTTAAAGTGGCCAAAATTGTGTGCAAAAAGCGTCTTCAAACAAAAGACAATCGTAAATACAAAAAAGAAATACCAGACTATTGTACCTTTCATATGCAAGGAAGTTGCATACCAGTTTGATATATTTATAATCTCCACTTTACTCTATGCGAAGCTTTTCATTGTCGTGTTGTACAATTAGAAACTTTGAATCAAGGAATTGGAGTTTAAATTCACTTAAAGGAAATAAATTAACGGGATTTCATGAAAATAAACTTTAATCTCTTGACTCATAGTTTCTAATTGTACAACACGATAACGAAAAGCTTCGCGACAGCTCAATAGTCTGGCCGCAGCATTAAAAATGGAATAATCATCTATACATCTACAGGGTGAAATTGAAGTCATTGATAATCTTTTAAACTAAAAATCTAACTGCGATATTGATAACTGTCGCCCGGAAAATCTACTCGTGGATTTACTCGAGTAGATTTTCCGGGTGACTTGCAAGACGACTTTAGTCGAATAGAGCTTTTTATCGACAATCACTTGTAAAATTTAATAATAATAATAATAATAATAATAATCTTTATTTGTGCTATAAATGTTTACAGAACATAATTAACGTTAATAAATGCATTAGTCTAGGACTGTGTCGCAGTTATTAGCGCCCACCTCGAACTTATCTATCAGGTTATAAAATATAACACATAAAAACTATTGTTATAACATCAGATGGAATTTTGAATTTACGTGTTGTGTGTATGTATGTGTATGTGTGTGTGCGTGTGCGTGTGTGTGTGTGTGTATAATAAATGTAATTATAAATAATATTATTTAAATTTCATTTAACAAGAGACTCAACATCATCATATCCCAAGCTTAAAAGCCACTCGTTTAATACAGTTTTACATTTGTGCAAAGGTAGATTATAAATATTTAATTTATAGTTGATTTTATTGTATAATACAGAACTAAGAAATAAATAATGAAGTTTAGCCAAAACAGTACTACACCTTTCCACCCTAAATACTCTATTTGTCAAACGTTTGTTTAAAACAAACCTTGGATCATACTCACAAGATGCATGCTTACGTAAGATGACATTCAACACAAATAATTTTCGAACAGAGAGAACCTTCCATAATTCATACAGCTGCATAGTGGGAAACCGGATAGGTTTGAATGCCATTACTTTCAATACTGCCCTTTGAGCTCGTTCCAGTTGCAAGAGATAAGTCTTTCCCGATGCACCCCAGACAGTAATGCAATAGGTCAGCAGTGACTGCGCTAAGGAGAAGTAAATGAACTTGAGCGTGCCAGCATCAGCAGAGCCTCTCAGTTTGCTGAAGACGAAGATAAGTTTTCTGATTCGGGCTGAGACTGATTTCACATGTTCCTTCCATGACATTACACTGTCAACAATAACCCCCAAGTATTTGACGTGATTGACCCGTGAGATAGGAATACAATTGTGTAAAGAACAGGAAGTTTGAGCAACAGATGGGCACTGCCTTTTATGTGAAAAAATGCAAAACGAAGGGTCAGGTTGAGATTGGAGTCTTGGTGCAAATGTTACAAAACATGTTTTGTTGAGGTTAAGAAGTAACATGTTCTGCAATAGCCATGCTTCCACCATCCTTAACGCATTTTCGGCAAGGACACGGGTCTCTTCCCAAGTTTTGCCATGAACAAGAATCGCCGTATCATCAGCATATGTAACGATTCTACTGTTAGGAAGAGCCAATTGACATAGACCGTTTATATAAATTAAAAACAGGGTAGGTCCAAGAACACTACCCTGTGGAACACCAGAGGTGATAGGCTTCTCATCACTCACAATGTTTTCTATCGTGACACACTGATACCTATCACTAAGATAACTCTTAAACATTTCAAGCACCAAACCACGGATTCCCAATAGTTCCAGTTTATTTAAAAGGATTGAGACAGAGACAGTATCAAATGCCTTGGAGATATCTAAGAAGACGCATAGCGTCTTTAAATTTTTGTTTAGGTTCTGAACAATTGACCCTGTAAGTTCGAGAACCGCATCCTCAGTAGATCTTCCTGCTCTAAAGCCGAATTGATTGGCTGAGATGGCATTTTTAGAATCAAGATAGTTAATTAATCTTTTATTCAGAATTTTTTCTAATATTTTCGACAATATTGAGAGCACCGATATTGGCCTATAATTAGTTATACTGCCTCTGTCTCCACACTTATATATCGGGTGAACGAGTGCTTTTTTGAAAACAGTTGGAAAAACACCGGATGAAAGGCAAAGGTTAAAAACGTGGTTCAGTACAGGCAACAAGATATTCTTTCCGGCCCTAATAAGAGTGGCAGGGATACCATCCCATCCAGCTGCAGTGCCTAGTTTGAGGTTCATGATTATTGCATCGATTTCTGCTTCATCAGTAGCAAATAATGCCATAGATTCTTGAGAAGGAATTTCGGAAGCAGTTCCCAGCAATGGTGGAGATGGGATATCAGCTGTGGTCGTTGTACCAGAAGCTTGCGCTTGCCTGTCACTCACGCTTACAAAGAAGTCGTTTACAGCGTTAATCGAAGTCAGAGGATCACGAGACAAGGATAAAAGGTGGTTAGATTTAGTTTTTTTACTATTTAAATTTGATATTCTTTTTATAACATTCCAGGTACCTTTGATATTGTTTTTATATTTTTCAAATTGTGAACGCTCATACTCTCGTTTAATTTTCTTGAGTAAATTATTACAGAAGTTTTTATATCTTATGTATGACACCTTAATAATATCATTGGAAGTGTCTTGCCTTGTCTTACGATAGAGTTTATCTCTATGACGAATACAGCGAAGCAGACCTGGTGTAATCCATGGTTTAATGATACGCTTTCTACAAGGAAAAGTTACAAGGTACGTGTTAGATTTAACTACACCTGTCACAATATCTACTAGCCTGTTTGCAGCAGTTTCCGCATGAAACAATTGTAAGACTGAGGAAAAATCCACGTTTGCAAGATCTTTTAAGCAAGCTGTTATATTTAAATGGTTTACTGTGCGATTTCGTTCCATATGATTCATGCTCTTAAACTCGGTGCAGAAAAGAACAGGAGAGTGATCCGTAAAAAGGGAATCGAGTACCAGTGCCACAGCAGTTTTTTCAATCCTCAACATCACATGATCAAGACAGCTACGTTCACGTGTTGGTAAAATATGGCCTGGCAACATAGCATGTGAAGCCATCAGATCCAAGTATCGGTCAGCGTTGCTATCGTTTGATTGAGGGATAATATTGATATTCAGATCACCAATTAGCGCAACTGTTTTATAAGATCGTAGCTTTGATAAAGCTTGCTCTAATGAGTGTAAGAAATTATCAACGTTTTTGTACGATGGAGAACGATAAACTGCAAGAATAACAGTATCAGTAGAAAGTTTGATAATTAAACAATTAGCATCATCCATAGTGGGTTCCTCAACAATTGCATGTATGCTATTTTTTAAGTAAACCACAACACCCTCATTTTGGTTACGGAAATTTGACCTGTATGATGTATAACCGACAATCAAAGGGACTTGGGGACACTTGCTTAGCCAGCACTCGGACAGGATTAAAATATCAATTTCAAATTTAAGTCTGCCCAGTAGAATGCACAGATTATCAAAATTAACACAATTACCAATGCTTCTTATGTTTACATGGAGAACCTTCAGGGCACACGATGGGTTGGGCACATATGAAGTCGAATCATCTGGCGAACAACTGTATGAGCTACAGACAGATATTTGGTCTAATTCCGAATTTATTCTCAAATGATCATCCATAATCAGAATTAACAAAGTTAACAGTTATGTATGAACAAACGTAAGAATCGTTATATAGTGTAACGGGTCGATTACTTATGGTTGTAATTTTAAAGATATTATGTTTTTTCAAAAGCGGTAAGATAAATATTAATATAGATGTATGATAATAATGCAAAATTAGCCTTAGAGTAGTTTGTGTATTATGAACGAGTGTAGTAGTCAGAGTGTAGCGGTGATGAGTACGTTTGAGTATTGAGTGTAATATGTTTAGGTGGCGATGAATTTTAAATAAGTTTAACACTTTAGAATAAGGATATAAAACAATTCGCGAAATTACTATTAAACAAAAAATAAACATGTAAGAGAGACAAAGATTAACTAGTCATTTTTGCTTAACAAGTTTCTTAAGATCAGGTTCATCTTTAATCCAATGTAAAGGAGCTCCTTCCTTTTCTCGAATAAAAATTTTGCCATTTGATGACCAGCAGTATTTGTATTCATTATCACTAGCAAAAGTCCGAGCAAGATAAAATAATCGTTTCATTTTGGCAGTTAGATTTTCGGAGATAAAAACAGGCTTCGAGGGTCCTGATATTTTCAAGTTTTCAGTAGTCAGTCTACCATTTGACTTAATATATTTTTTATGTGCATTCAGTAAAGAATCCTTTGTGAGTTCAATTATAATAGTTTTATTTTCCGGATTTCTGGAGCCAATGCGAAAGATGTCCTTGACCTCATGGGGCTGAATAGTCAAGGAAATTACACTTCCAATATCCATTACAGTTTTCAATAAAGAAGCTTTCGACTCTGTTTTATTAGCAGGAATATTTTTTATCTCAACACACGTAGAACGAGAGCTCCGTTCAAACTTTTCAAGTCTTTCTTCAAGTGTTGCTATATATTTATGTGTCTGTGAGGCCTCTTCCTTAAGTGTGTTAACTTGCTCCACGATTGAGTCGTATTTATTCGAAAGAAATTCAATTGAGGTTCTTATATCATTGTTTTGGTTCTTAACTTCTTCGATCGCAGTGGAGATTTTATTTAATTTGTTATCCTGCTGTTCCTTAAAGTTAAAGAACAAACCCCTCATTTCAGTCATAAAGTTTGCGAGTTGCACATCTGTTGTGTTTGTTCGTTTGCGCTTTTGTCGGCGCGTAGTATTTGAGGCCGATGCCGCATCGTTGTTGTCCGACTGGGAGGGTGAGTCAAAATCTGACGCAGGCGCAGTAAGGATTGGATCCGTTGGCAACGCGGACGCAGACGCAGGCGAAGCGGGCGGAGAGTGTCGTACCAACGACATGTTACGAAATGAAAGCTACTGTCAATCGCCGAGACGAACCAGGAACTTATGTTTAGGTGAAGGTTAGTAACATCGGTGGCCGGTCGCAGGTTTCATGCAATTGGTTCTAAATCAACAGCGCTAACCTCGTAATTAGGAAATGATGTGTAAATTATATTTTTCTAATTGGTCCTTGCTTGTTGGGTGTCACTGCGCAGGTAGCCAATGGGCGGGGCTTAACTATTGATTGGTGAACGCAAACCTAATTTCAATGAAGTGGTGATTACATTTTACAAGCGACTGTCGTTAAAAAGCCCGAATCGCCGAAAGTCGCCCGGAAAGACAACCCGAGTAAATGCTCCCAACGAGTAGATTTTCCACATCTATCTTAAGATATCGTGACTAATCACGCGAACGAAGTCGCGGGCAAAATTAGTGTTTATATACACATTCGTTGGATCGTATACAGGTGTTGTTCATTTAATGATTGGAAATTATTGTACTTAAATATTCAATAAAACACATAGGTTCTTAAGTAGGCACATAGTTAACATGAATAAAATACTTACCGATTAATTTTAACACTCCAAGCAAACACAAAAAAACGAACTTCATTCTTTCAAACCTCCAATTTAAATAAACAAAGCGTTACTTATCAAAATAATTGAACCCATTATTTTGCTCTGATTAAATAGTATTAATTAACGAATTCTAAAAACAATCACCTGATACGATAATTAGCTTTTTCCTCTTAAATTTAGAAGTGAGTAAAATGTATTATTAATTAATGAATTTAGGACGTTATGAAATCTATTTGATTGAATTGAGTCCCAAACCATTGTGAAATGAGAAATATATGTAGCTTACTCCCGCAAAAAAATAAAATAATAAATAAATAAAAAAAACAAATTTTTGCGGGAGTAAGCTACATATATTTCTCTTTTCACAATGTTATGAAATCTGTTCTGAGGTTTTGATATTGTAATTTTATTTTTAGAATAATTGTAGCCCATACTTTTTTTTTACTTCAACAGTAGTAAGTACCCAAACGTAGCATTACACTAAAATGTAGCCGGCCACTAGCGTTTAATTTTATTACTCTAAAACCAGCGTGTCTATTTTGTAACTTTGACAGCTTCGGTGGACAACCGAGTTTGGCATAAGGTGTAAGTACATTGCTGCTACAGTGAAAATCAATGTGACGACTCTCTATAAAAACCCAGCAATGCTAACACTTAAGTTACAAAATAGGCCTGCAGGTAAATATTTTAAAAAGGAAACAACTATATCTTCCCTTCATGTTGTCTCTAATATTTTATTGAAAACCTCTGGTTTTATAGTTGCGTCTGAAGGGTCAAAAATATGGCGTTTCGTGAACCAAAAATTTCCTTTGGCTGTTTCCACATTGGACGATAACGATAATGACACGATACTCATATATCGTCACCTCGGACAACAACGATATCGTCCGACGATATCGGAACGATTTCGGTATGTGACACGATGTAACCAACAGCTCTTGTTATGCGGTCAGTCGCATTGCGCCAGCAAAAGTAACCGATCATGCTTCACTCCGCACTGTGTCGTCACCCGATATCGGCACGATAATCTGTCGGCCACGATAACGTTGACTACAACGACACAGTGTGAAAGCATTTAGTAGTGATTGAATCAAGCTACCGCGCGCAGCACCGCTGTATATAGGTATCTAGTCTAGTATATTATATATTATATATATAAAAGGGAAAATCACTCACTCACTGATCACGAAATCTCAAAAACTACAAGTGCTAGGAGTCTCAAATTTTACATGGGGGCTCCTTTTAGGGCGTAGGTGCTCACTAAGACGGGATTTTGCGAAATTCAACTCCTAAAGGGGTGAAACAGGGTGGCAAAGTTAGGAGATTGGATGTTTTCTGTTTATATATATATACTATATATACATATATAAATATTTTCAGCTAGTTTTCATAAAGTTGTGGAGATTTGATTTATTCAGTGCATTAGTGAAACATAAATACCTTTATTTCTTAAAATAACATCGCATGTACAACTTTTAATCATTTAATTTATTTCCTTACCGTCTGTTTTTCCAAGTTTTGTTTTCGTTTGCACATTTTACGTAAAAGCGAGTCCACCATTCATATTTATTAATATTAATTAATGTTTTGGCTGTGACTACAATATGCTGAAACCACTGTAATTAAATTTATTTTATATCTCTGCGCAAAACGCGACGCACTACTATTATTTTGATGAGAACCTATTAATAAATATTTTCGATTTAACCTGTGGACCTGAAAATTAGATACGAGAAAACCGTGGTAACTTAAATACATATCTAAGACTTTCGCGCGTACAGTTCATTAGAAATTCTAAAACATCTGAATTAATAATATACGCGCTGTAATCCGTGGTAACTTATATTACTCTAAAACTAGAACTTCATAATTAAGTTAATTTTGTAAAAAAAATCATTCTGTAATCCATAAATTGGGTAATATGCGTTTTTCATTATGAGTATTGGATACATCCGCCTGCCTGCCGATAGTATTGATACGAAATGAAAAATATCACTGATACGTTCGTTTCAAATGACTTTTAACCTAATTACCATAAGTGCTACAGTTGAAAAGCAATAAACAACACTCAATATCGGAGTTCACTGTTAATGTGATAGCGTTAACATAAATTAAAGAGACTGGGTCACTACTCGTATGATAAACGAGTAATTTTAATGATTATTATTGCAATCGTTGTTCATACATGTTGGCTGTGTTTTCACAGGCTTTTTAAGGTGATATTATTTTTAAAAAACCCTGCGTGCTATAGTGCAGGCGATGCTCTGAAACACACAGGTTTTTCCGACTTATTCAATTTGAAAAACTGTGCGGCAGTGTCTGTACACAGGCATTTCTAATATCGCTACCTGGAATATTGAAAGTCTCATATCAATGGCCGCTTTGTTCGAATATTGGTTGTAATGGCCTGATATTGCTAGACAGCTAACCAATAATCTAAATAGGTACATGAGAGATGCAGTAGTTATTTCATCCCCAAACATACAAATAGTTTACGTTTTTAAGTTGGGAGAATATATTGTTTTTAAAGAGTTGATCCAATCCGTGTGACGTCCAGCAGAGTAAAATAACTTCAACGAAAAAGTTTAAATTAAAATTAGAATATGAATTTAAACTTCTTGACTTCAAGCATCTTCAACCTTCAACCCTTCACAATTTGACAACATTTCAAATTGTCCTGTGTTTTTGTTTGTTATTTATAAATTACTTATGAAAACAAGAGAATAAATATACGTATTTTTTCCTTTTCAAAATTGTTTATTTAAGTAGACTTTATTGAAACTTATTCATTCTCAAAGAGCGTAAGTGCAGTTAGAAGGACATACCTTGGTTCACATAAATTAAATATACACTTTGACGTCAACCTGTCAATCTAAGTAAGTTGTAAATGGCGACTAAAGTAACCAAGATCTCTAACATCTTTGTGGATCATTAAATATGAGCAGCAACATTTTCCGATGCAAACAGAACACCACTGTGATCTCTGACTGATTGTGGCTCAGATATAAAGTTCTTGGGAGAGGCCAAACGTCCTGCTACTATAAAAAAACCAACGGCCTGCAGTAGTCTATGATGTGTCTGTTGATATTTGTGTTTATGATCCCGATCACTATAAGTACTACGCGTTCATTTCATCATTGCCGCTACTTCCCGGCCCGCTTCGTCATACCGCACCCCCTGCGTCACTTTTCTAGTACGGCTAGCAACGCAAAGCTTAATTTTTGTTTCTGTGGATTTAATCATTACGTTCGTTATTTGTGTTATTATTATGATTAAAAGAGGAAAGTTCCTACATAATGGCGAACCTAACTTGTTATATAAATTAATGACGCTCTTTGAGCAAGAAAAAAATTAAAAACAGTTAAAAACATGATTACTTTTTGTCTACAGTACGGTTAGCTGTGACGTAATAACGGTCGTCGACGGCAATCACGAAGTGAACGCGTAGTAATAAAAAACCGCATGCGAACGAACTCGCTAAAATGTGAATGAACCCAGAAATTCCACAATTTTAACGCTATACGAAAACAAATTAACACAATATAAGATCGCACTTTAATAGGGTTGTCACGAAAAATTTAAATTATAAATTTTAAATTATTTTGAAAGCAATGCGTTGGTATAATATGATTGAAACAGATTACTTCAAAATAAAAAAATATTAATCAATTTTTTACTTTTTGAAATACATAAAGTTTTCCCCTTTAATGATAATTACATAATGTCATTACGTTATGTCATATTTTCTCTGATATTGTGATACAAAAACCGCAGGAAACCGCGGCAGATATTAGAAGCGACTGCGGCTCAGTTTTACCAATACTAAAATCTATTCTGTGGTCTTACTGCCGGAATGCGGCATTCCACTGATATAATAATGTCAGCCTTTACAATAATGAGTAAAACTTGAAATCAAAAGGAAAATATTACTGACTGTTAAGTGATTTTTCAGAGGCACCAGATTTACGACGAATTTTTCGTGTTAACTTTTTAAACAAACAATCAATTATTTTCATTAAAAAAAAACAGTCAGCACCAGAACACAGTTGAAAAATCGAATTTAATTTTATAAGTCTTGGCAGCCCTGATATCGTGATTCAAAAACCGCAGCAATCCGCGAGTGCCGACGAGAAAACCGCGCTAGATATTACAAGCGGCTTCGGCTTCAGTTTTACTGCTCGAATGCCGCATTCCATTTCTGTTTACTATTGGCATTCCCGATATATTACAATAGCTTAATTCAATGTAAGCCGTTACCTTATGATTGAGCTTTATTAAATGCACGGATTGCACTATCGTTGCTGAACTCTGGTGATAGCACAATATAAAATATATAAGGATTCAATTCATTAGAGATAATAAAAAGCATTTTGAATTGAAGTTAGGAAAACTATCACTGCTAAGTAGGCTTTACAAGTTAACGAGTAATAGCCAATCAACTTATAAAAACTTTAATTGGGCAAGTTTTCGTAAAATAAATTTTATTGGATAGTTAACTTAGTTATAGTCGTTAGTTGTGTAAAAAAGGAAGTAAATATAAGTTTATAACTACTATATGGAAATTGTATAAGGCAACTGGCTAACTGCGGAACCATAATACAAGTAAAAGTTGTTCAGTTTGATGGTCCCTATCTACCATATTCGGTATTAGGGGTACTTTTGTAACACCTAGTATATCTGCGCGTGACCAGTATTATGCACTTGGCCAGTTTTTCATTAATTACTTAGGTCATTTTACATCCTCCCCTTTTTTCATCTTCTGTTTCTGTCAACCTCTCCATGACCGCGGTCCTACTGTTCGATGTTGGAATTTGTATATATGTGAAGCGCTTAGAAAACTTCGATATCGTGAGTCAGGTCTTCATACATTTTTGCCTTGATGTTAGCGTGACGTAGTGCGACGTCACGCCTGCGTAATGTTTACATATTGTACTTTTCGCTGACCCTGCATTTCTTTGTCATTCGTCGATTTGCTTATGTAGCGGTATGATCGCGCCGCTACAAGTGTCTATCTATGCGCTATATATTAGCTGTTGTATATTATAAACTGTTTTATAAAGCTTTGCAGTAACAACTAGTGACTCAATAAGTAGAAATATCTTGGCACATTTTAGGGAAAATTATAAGCAAAAAAACCTAATTATATTCCATAAGTATTCCACTAGGTAAATATATTTATCTGACACCAACAATACTAAATCTGTCTCGGCAAAGGGCCACAATTTATGAATATGGGATCAAATGTGCCCACAATGTGTTTCCAACGCGTCGAATCGTGAAATCAGGGCTCACCACAGAATAGGTATAGTTGCACAAACTTACTTTTACAAACAACAAATCAAACATGAGCTTTATCGTCTAACAAATAAAGTTGAATATAACAGTCTCAGTTTTATAACGGCTAGTGAAAGTTGCCAGTGTATTTGTAAAATCGTATTGAAAGTCACTCAATTTTTATGTGGCGGACGAGATTTCACGCTTCATTTCGAAAACGTTCATGTGATGATACTGTAGAGCGGTTTGTACCGATTATGCTAACAAGCTTTCGCTGCACAAAGGGTTCTGATTTCACTTTTTTGGCACAACCCTCGAATTTTTTTCTGAAAGTCTCATGACCGCATGGTCTGTTAGGCCTTTTTCCACAATTGGTTACGAAGTTTTTAAAAGAACTGTGTCAGTTTTAATTTAACTTCTGTAAACAATTAATGAAGCTCATCAGTTTGCTTCTTGGGTTGCAACTGTTGCAAGTTACTAAACTAGTGTCTATATAGAGCTCTAGACCTCGCGTTTGTAACATTTAGTGACCTGGAGAAGAACAAACGGACAGCCGGACAGCGGGACGGACATACGAAAGCATTTTTGCCAATGCTGAAACGGAGACGCTTCGTCCCGATTTGCTCTCGCTCGGTCAATAAGTTGATATGTATCGAATTTTTAACAATAACATTAAGTAACACACATAAAATAGGTTGTATGTAAGGTAGAGCAACCTAATTGACTATGTATAAACAGGTTATTTTTTCATAAAGGTTACTTCTATACTTCCAACATTAGCAACTAATACATACAACATCATATTCTGTAGCATATCCTCAATATTGATCACCCCATCCTGATATTACCTTAGAGAGAACCAAGCATCAGGCACTCCTAGTAATGGTGAGCGTCGCAATAAAACATGTCATCGGATGCACCTGCGGCTGACATTTGCGCCGAGTGGTCTGAAATCTACATAAATAGGAACTGGGTGATTCTTCAGACGTGTCAGATCCATAGCCGGCTTTCTGGCTTAAATATTGTCTATAGCAAGCTAAATTTTTGTCTCCTGAAAATTCAAAGTACGAATTTTCAGCAAAATTTTTGTCTTCTAAAAGTTCAAAGTACGCATATTCAGCTAATGTTTTGTCACTTGAAAATTCAAAATAAGAATTTTTTGGAGACAAAACTTTTGCTTGCTAAGGAATGTATCTAAATCTAAAACCCACCATGCATGGATTTTATGTCGTCTAAAGAATCACCCAACTTCTGCTTTATGAATGTATATGGCGAAGCAAATATTGGTCGTAAATTATATTTAGATTTATATCAGAGTGAAGTCAGTGACACTTATAACGCCATAAGCGACTGGTAACCGATGCATTATTACTTACCCTGTGCATTCTTTTAAGTTTTGTAAGTTCATATCTTTAACACTAGAAAGACTACGTCGCAGTGGCACCCACGCGGTAAAAATAATGTTGTATATCTTTTTGAAATTTTGAGATTTAAGCATTCACAATGCTATTTTTATATAATACTAAATAATATACTAGAAAAAATAGGACTCGCACCAGATCATGTTCTCGGATGGGAATCGAACCGGACTCGGTAGCTCAGCGGTCAGAGCATTGGACCGGATATCCAAAGGTCGCGGGTTCGATTCCCGTCCGAGAACATGATCTGGTGAGAGTCCTATTTTTTCTAGTATATTATTTAGTATTTTGTATATCAGATGTTTAGTTACACAATGGTGACTCTCTGTCAAACAATTTAAGTTTGACATTAAAAAGAAAGGGATAAAACATTGTGTAACTATACATCTGCTATACAATCTTTATTAGTAAGGGGGTTAAAGTATGTAATTTTCTAAAGTAAACGTTTTTAATTTTTTTAAGCTATTTCGTATGGTTAATTATTTTCTTAAAACAATAAGCAGATTGTCCTCTACTTCCTAGTAATTTTGAGCTAATGGCTAAAAGACGGTGTTATTTGACAAAGATTATTCCACAATAATTACACAAAATATATATGTTATCAAAGGCGCTTTGTTTCCCTCATAGGATGCCACAAAACTCATCTTGCCTGTACCAAGGAAGGTATCCCATTCACTCCTTTGAGCCTCAAATAACAGTTTAGTTCCCAGCTTCGTTAACATATAACAGAACTTAATGAAGATGAGAATACATAAAGGTCAAACTTAAAACAAATTAAAATAGTCTACAGCCATCTAAAGATTTTACACCTTTATATTTTCCTTCAACGTTATACAATGTGATTATGTAAGTGAGAGATTTAAAACTAAACTATCTAAATTCTGTTTCTCCTAACTTGTCCTATTTGTTAAACAATCTTCACCCAACTCTTTATTGAAATATTCATTTTTAAAATACCAAAAAATGATTATGTAAAAAGTTTTTTTTAAATAACGATCAAAACATAAAAGACGTATGGCAACTGTCTTACTGTTTACTGAATCTTTAAATAAGTATTTATTTTGCAACTTTATTAAAAAAAGTATAGAATTACGCAATTTTTCATGTGAAACATTTTATCAACGGCATCTGAAAAGCGTGACGAAATCAAAGTCAAAACCAAAATAATTGAATCGTCAAATTTGTTTTCTTACCCATTCAAGACTTTCTTATATCCAGAAATCAGAAGCTCAGATTCACAAATCATATGGGTAGAAAGTTTTACCTTATTTTCGCGTAAAAAATGTTGAGGTGATCCACAAGCAATGAGGATTTACTCATCATCACATGCCTCTATCAAAATAAAACCGAGTAATATTATGTTAATACTTTTCACAGCTAAATATCGTACGTTCCTTCTTCGCACCATATTGAGCAAGAATGTGAAACGGCCCATCCGTGGGCTGATTAAGTAACTCTGTTGCTTAATTTCAATTGAAACCGCAGTTACATTGCTGCTTTAAGTAAGATAGTTGTCACATTGGTTCTTATTAAAGCAGAAATGTAATTGCGATTTCTGTCAGAGTTCATTGCAACAAAGTTAATCAGGGGGCAGGGGGCTGATTACGTAACTCTGTTGCTAACAATTCTCGATTGAAATCGATTGAAAAGTTACATTGCTGCTTTAAGTAAGATAGTTGTCACATTGGTTCTTACTAAAGCATCAATTTAACTGCGATTTCTGTCAGAGTTGATTGCAACAAAGTTACATAAACAGGCGGCCGGTGCGGGAGGACCAATCTGCGTTATGGCAGATCGAAGCGCGTATGTCAGCGGCACTTCGGACCCGTGACGTTTTATTACGGTCCTGTCCGCATCTTGCCAAAATATTCTAGTACTGCTAACTTATAAAAGAAGAAATACCTACTGTAAGTATTTTTTTTTATATGTAAGTAGTAGTAGTAATGTAGTATTTATACGGGTTGACTTGGCAGGTTTGCTGGTCGATTTACGTCAACAGTAACTGGTGTTTTTTATCGACAATCGCTTGTAAAATCGAATCGCCACCTCATTTAAAATAAGTTTGCGATTAGATTCTCCAAGCGTTTGTAGATAAAAAGCGCTAATTGAATAAAATAGACCAGCAAGTCGCCTGCCAAGTCGAACCGTGTAAATACAATATTAGTATGCCGACATGTGGATTAAAAAAATACTAGACAAATATGTCACTTGTGTGTGCCTTATAAACATAATAATTATCTTCGTTTCATTAAATTAATTACATCTTTTTTTTAAATATCTGTTAAATAATATTTAGATATACTAGTAGGTGCCTCTACTCGCTTATATTTACGAAGTTCGTAGAACTCAAAAGGTTTATACCGACAAATGGTATCGTTGGGATCAGCGTAGTTTACTGATCATCATATCGGTTTTACTCGCTTAAGTGGTGGCTGGAACAAGTACCTATGACGTGACGTCACAAAGATGTGATTACCTTAAGTTTAAATTTTGTCAATTATCTCGGTCACTATTTATCTGATTTAGTTTGTTATTAAATTTGTAACAAAACATTGGAAGAAACTTTTACTACAGGTATTATATAAAACAAATATAACTTATTAAGAGTATTTTTTTAAGAACACAATACGTTTGTATTTCAATAATATTTAAATTACATCAATTGGGCAATAAATAATTAGCTTCATTTTTCGAGTGTACCCCAAATTTTGAATTTTTCAAATTGCTGCAAAAATAACGAAGTTATGACAAAAAATATACTCGCGCGCACGCTATGTCATCGCCAGATCATAATTTTTTGTATGGATTCTTTTCTAAACTACTAAATGAACCCCTTCATAACCTTTTTAAATCATACTAAGTTTGGGTTCTTGCAATTAGAAAACGGCTGAACGAATTTTTCTAAAACATTTGCCAAATAACTCGTAATATACTCATATCAGTATAATTATTGACTAGCTAGTGTTTTATGGTAATAAGTTAAATATTTCTTCTCGAAATACCATTACAAGAATATGTTAACTCGTCGGTAGTGTACACGAATACCCTAAGATCTCCAGAGCCCTTGCGATTATCGTGGTCAATTTACACCACGTCAATCTTGATATGTAACAAATGGATGTCGCGTCTCTCGAGTATTATATGACGCGCAAACGAGAATACGACTAGGGTGCAAAAGCAATTTTTTATTCGATCTCATGTACACTTGACGTCCTTGACATATGCTTCAAACCCCTCGCATTACGTAGATTGGCCCTCGCGAAGTATGGGCCGTTTAGCGCCATCCATATCTCACTAAGAGCCGATTTCATCATTGATTTTAAAAGCGACTAAGACACTAAACGCGTTAGACTGTCACTGTCGTCATGACAACGAAAAAAAATGCTTACAAAATAGCCAATTATAATGAAGAATTCCTCGTAAAATCTTGTATTAATTGTATCAATGAGCTGGTGAAATCGATTTGAAATAATATTGAGATTCGTTTAAGCTTGAATACGCAAACGGATTTTTTAGACGATTGGTGAAATTGGCTCTAAAGACACCAGTGGCGGCGCAACCAGTCACTTTACCAACAAAATGTTTACAGAATGGAGGGTACCTACTCACGTGTCCAGGTTGTCAGATCGGAAGGCCATGTAAAAGGGCATGTAGTAGATCCTATATATTGATCAACACGTCAGCGTGCTGAGTTGAAGGATGGTATGATAAGACGCTCCCCCGCATTTACTCTAGCGTTCCGTTCGACAGTGAAAGCACGCGGATTTTTTTTTAAAGAACTTTTGGAATAGCTGTTTGTCTGGAGATTTTTAGATTTGTCGGAAGTCAAGTGTCCGCTTGGTTGCGCAACCAATTTGGGAGCAGCAAGCGAAACACCCGTTGCTTTGTGGCGTAACCATGGTATCCTAGTGAGATAGGGCCTTTAGCGTCATAACAGGCAGCTTAGCTGATTGTCTCTCTAAAGAATATTCACTTACGTCGTTTTTTGAAAGAACCTAATTTGAGTTATAGCCCCGTGAATTTTTATTAAACTGCGCTAAGTAGCTTTTGTAATCAACTGTGTCACTTTTTAGAATCTGCAAAGCTGGTTAATTGTAGTCTTATTTAAAACCTACCAAGGTAACGAAAGTAAAAAGTCTGGAACGGGTGGTGGGAAGATACAGCCGATTTAAAAGTGCTTAATTATTAAGTTTATTTAAATAAATAAATATTGACTGTTGACTAAAAAAAAAATTGTAATATTTCATTCGGAGATACGTGACTTACAGAATTGACGCATTTTTTAATTTTTATTTATCACCAAAAATGTGTTACGATAGATTTAAGTACACACGACAGCACGTCAGGTTATACAGTTACACTGCGGAAACAGCTTTTAATACGTAGGGAATAAAGGTGGTCTCAAGGTCAACTTGTATACAGGGTCATTTTTAATTCATTTAAAACCTCTCGTGGGGTTGATCAGACCATCAAACTGAACAACTTTCATTATAGGACCAACCTTGAAATCGCGAAAAAAAAAACAGCTGTTTCATACAAAAGTACAATGCCTACTCCATCGAAATGTATGAAACAGCTGTTTTTTTTTCGCGATTTCAAGGTTGGTCCCATAATGAAAGTTGTTCAGTTTGATGGTCTGATCAACCCCACGAGAGGTTTTAAATGAATTAAAAATGACCCTGTAGTCTGAGGTGCCGTCGTGTGTACTTCGCAACAGCAAATAACATGCAGTGGTCGCTTCAGTATTTGAATGAAATATCGCATGAGTATGAAAGCCGCTTGCTGAAGTGTCAGCTGAGCGGCATAAAAAATCGATCAGAGGGAGGAACACCCTTAATGACTTGTTTTTCAGTGCAGATTTTCTTTGATAAAGCATAATATGCACGGAAAACTAAGTTACTTATACTTAAATGCAATATCAATTTCATTCAGTTCTCGGCTAATAATGTTAAACAAAAAGTTAATACGTGCATTAAATAAAACACTTTTTAACGGATACTAGCGCGGTTTTATTGAAAGTTAACTTTCGTAATAAGTTGGAATGCTCCACCGCAGCTGAAAAGATGAAATGGTTAAGTAACTATTTGTAACTATCTACTTCTTATGTTTGATAGTATGGTAAGCGGTCATTACCCCTTCGACAGAGGTACCCTATAAAAGAGTTTTACTAGAACTGATGCATTCTCCGTTAATCCCGGAACTCGACGTGACTTCAAAGTGCTAGTCTCAACGAGCTCTTCTGTACTCATTACACCAGATTAATTCAACGCAAGTGCAGTAATACCAGTAAATTAGTCTAGATTGTTAGAACTCCTCTATCATCCGAAAATAAAATTAACGTTTTTTAATAAAGAGTGATGTCACCATGAACCAATGGCTTCTATTTTGTTTACTACACATGATCGAGTGGTTGTA
The DNA here is from genome assembly GCA_963556745.1 of Catoptria pinella. NCBI lineage: Eukaryota > Metazoa > Arthropoda > Insecta > Lepidoptera > Crambidae > Catoptria > Catoptria pinella. The sequence goes on from OY750762.1 coordinate 2,741,999, forward strand.
AAATGTAAACTAAAAACTTTGTTGATTTTTGAGCAAATTCTTTTGCGAATTCAATATTTTAATGGACACACTAACACACTAATAGCACACTAAACGCTCATTAACCCGGCGAGGATGTGGTAAAAAGGTTACATCGGGGATGTGGCGGGTCAATATGACCTCTATTTTTGTTATTTAAAGATTTTTTTGTATATATTTAAGTGGCTGCAAAGCTAATTTACGAAATAGTTATTAACTATTGGATTTTAACAGAAAAACACCTTATACTCATAAGTTATTTTTTTACTTCAATTTTACAAAACGTCTAACATATTATAACAACATAGTAGGACTTTGTGTTACATATTAAAAAAAAACAAATATTTAAAAAATAAACAATAGAAACTAGTTCTATTTGAAAAGTATTTATGAGATCAATCATTTTATATCATAAAATCAGTAATAAATCAGTTTTATAAGCTACTCATTATATCCATGTATGTTATTTTAAGTACCATTCTATGTTAGAGCACGTCTAACTCCCTGCGCTATTGGCGGACGACAGAATAGTTACATGCAGAGGGCAGGGGAGGGCAAAGACTACAGCTACTGAGAATTTCGATAGTGTATGACTGTGGGATAACAAACTATGTTCAAAACAAAATAGGCAGGGTCAAATTGACCCCTCTGCATCCTCGCCGGGTTAATAAATTAGGAAATCTGTGGTTATTTATGTACAATTATGACGTAGAAGATCTTAAAAAGAGATAAGACGTAAAATTTACGTCTTACGTCGTAAATAGTCAACTGACGAAGAGCAGATGTAAATTCGTGGGTTTATTTGAAACAAATATAAAAGTGTTGTTTTTAAGCTTACTATATCATCAAAACGACAGAAACTAATAATGTACCTACCTTTTTACTGTACTGTAATTAAATTGTAAATACAATCCAATTTATATTATTAAGGTGATAGTTTGAATGTTTGTTACTTAATCACGCAAAAACGGCTAAATGGATTTGGATGCAGATAAATTATAGCGATTAAAACATAGAATACTTTTTTATCCCGTTCAAAGGTTTACTTTACACGGACAAAGTCGTGGACGGAAGCTAGTCTACGAATAAAATAAGAATGTGTCAGTGGAAAAAAGCTTTCAGTTAACTAATTTAATTTTTTAGTTAGCACGAAAATCAAGAATACATTTACTAATTACTCTTCTGGAATTCACTTTACTATGCAATAATCTCTTTCTAGTCTGAAAAGGCCTCCATTCAGGTATTTGAAGCGAACTAGGCCTACTATGCCTCATACGATCAAAGTCCTAAATGTCTACAATGTCTACGTCGACGTCTCGTCGTGAATACGTAATGTTTCTATCCAGATGTGAACACCTAATTCGCAGTACCTACTGATTGCTACGATTAAAATACAACGTGTTACAAAAATACCTCTAATGCCGAATATGGTAGATAGGGACCATCAAACTGAACAACTTTTACTATGGGACTAACTCTGAAATAGCGACAAAAATTAGCTGTTTCATACAATAATTAAAGTCGAAAATATCAAAATTTATGAAACAGCTGATTTATTTCGCGATTTGAGAGTTGGTCCCATATGAAAAGTTGGTCAGTTTGATGATCCCTAAATACCATATTCGGCATTAGGGGTATTTTTGTGACATGTTGTATAAGCGCCGCCTCACCACCAACTATAATGTGGAAGTGAACTTTAGAGTCAAGGTATTTGATCTGGATATCTGAATGAGGCTTATTAAACTTTTTTTTTAAATGTTTGAATACGAATTATATTTAATTTTTAACTTATTGAATTTGTAAGTCGACTAATGGCTGATTTTTCAATGCCTAGATAAAGCTTTGTTCGTTTGATAGCGCATTATACCGCCAAATTGAAAATGTTTGTCATAAATTTGTCTGTCACATTTTTGGATTATTTTTATTTTATTTGGTCAATAATTATACTGACTGATATCAGTTAACTGACGATTGAAAAATCAGCCCTTAAGTAGGTAACGTTAAAAATATGTGACAAGTATTAACGCTTTCCCAAATTTCTCTGAAGTTTGTGCTGGTAAACAAGAATAATCTTAATTACAAAATCTGTTTATAAAAAAACATTCTGTTGACTCTTGTAATATGATTCCGTAGTCATTGTGACAGAACAGCCTAACTGACGATGATAAATTTGTGAAATCTTATTGCTGTTAGCATCCTCAGGTACAAATTCCACTGCGCTTAAACCGTCAGCTATCTGACGGTTTATAGCGATGGGACTATTGCCATATTTCTTCATACGTCATTTTATTACTAACACATTAGCAATCCGTAAGCGTACCCCATAAATCTCCACTTAAATATTGCTGTTGACACCAGAAAAGAAACATTCCAGAATATTCCCGGGCGAATATTACCAACGCATAGCAATAAAAACTACGTGCACATTTCTTACGGCCACAATTACGGTATTAAGAACATTTTCGCCTATTCGTATTCGAATCCGATCCCTTGACTGCTGGTGATGATAAGAGCACGCATCTGTGGTCCTTATATGAATATTACAAGATGTCGCTACTGCCGCAGTCATTTAGGCCCTTTATACACTTTTTTGTGTCTAAAATAAAGAAAAAACAAATATAAAATCCAGTTATGCTCCATGGTGACCACTATCTATTCTCATCGGTCAGTGTGTGAAAATACACTAATGCGCAAGGCCGTCTTTAACCTATTTAAGGCCCTGGGCACATTAGGATAATGGGGCCCCTATGACCTAAAGCACTATTTTATTAGAATATAAAATAAGAAAGTAGATAAGGAAGGTTGTAGCTAGTTGTTTGTATATCATAAAAATCTATGTGGTTTGAAGAGTATCTTCTAGATGGGCAAAATAGTTTATCACCTCTTCGATGTCTTTGAGAATATCGCATTCTATGGACTTTAGCGACAGATAGCTTAATCTTCTGAAGCATTGTAATTGCAAAGTTAAAATCTAAACATTTCGGCATATCAGAAAGCCTGATATTTGGGCAAGAGTAAGATAGCTATGCGCGTGCAAAAGCTAGTAACCAAATAGTTGTCATTCATTATTGTTTAAGTTTTCGAAATACCTAAATATGTTATGCATATTTTTTTGGTAATAAGCATCCGTTATTGTTTAGCGATCTGAGCAAACTAGGGAGATATCGATCGCGGGGCCCTGTGCAGTGGGCATGTGCTTATAGTGCACAGTAGGAAAGATGGGCCAGCTAATGCGAGAATTTAAAATTCATTGAAATGCAAAAAACAATAAGGTACTTAGTTATTTTATTAATAAAGTTACACTGTGTTTTTAATTGACAATTTTTTGATAATTTTAACAAAGAGAATCAATGTTTTTAAATATTAAAAATATATTGTTCTTAGTTTTTAAAATCTGATAGTGTTTACTCAAAACTGCTTGTTATGTGGTTATTATTTTGACGACTTTCTTTGAGCTAAGTCGAGTTTGCGCGCTCCTCGGATGGTGATGCAGCAAAATTGAATGGGATTTCATTATTGTCGAGTTTTAGCCACCAGGAATTTCCTTTGAGAATCCATTATTGTCGAGTTATGTTTCAAACATATTTAGGTGAAAAATTGTACATTGGACTGGACATGAGTTACGAGGGGAGTAAACCCTATTACACAGATGACGTTTGTAAAAATCTGTACCCACCTACTTTTCACTAACATATAGGATAAGTAACTACACAGAGTGAGGTTTGGTCGCCTAAATACCTAAACGAATTCATTATTATTAAATTATTAGCACCTAATCTATACCTAAATAATGTGAAAGTGTAGACTTACACACGGTTGTTAAATGTTAAATAAGAAAGTCACCATACAAAACGTTTTCTTAACCATTTCTCCTTTCCGCCCAAAATGCGTATTAAGTTAACTCCGGCCTCCGCCAAAATGGTTGTTGTTTATCTCTTGTCGAGAGTTTCGTGAAGGCCTTAAAGGCCGCATTAAGCACATGTCCCCTCTAACTCATGTTATGGGGCCTTTAAAATGCCTCTATCATGATGATATAGCCACTCTCCTTTGGTATAATGCTGTAGTGACTTTTTGTTATAAGGGATGACTTTTTTTGGAGTGCAGACTTTTTAGTTTTCCTTTTAACTTTAATATTATACTTATGTCCTGAATGAAAGTGGTTTTCACAAACCTACAATATTATTGGAAGATTTTACCAACGACACCCCACTCTATGAGATTGATGAGAAAAAAAATCCGTTCGATTAGATTTTTTCTGGTATTTTTTCTAATATATTATTTATCTTAAGTATATGTTTTTTCAACTCGACACCTCCACGCGTTTTCGAGATAAAGGGTCTTGACAGACAGACAGACGGACAACAGACAACAAAGTGGTCCTATAAGGGTTCCGTTTTTTCGTTTAGAAGTACGGAACACTAAAAAAGTACTATTTCTATTAATTAAGTTGGTATGCGGTTACCACTTACTGTTAGGCTAATTTTCCACCCACGCTGTCTAAAATGATGGCCAACATTTCTACTAAAAAGTATGTAGTATTGTGTAACCGGGTCAAATCCGTCAAACATGTTATCTTGAACAAACACCCTGAGGGTCGTAACAGCCATATTATTATCATTACCGTACAAATCGTGCCATATAATATACTGCTCCTAATATGGTAATTTAAGTATACATTAGGCGGTATTTACACGGGTCGACTTGGCAGGCGATTTAAATCAATGAGCGCTTTTTATCGACAATCGCTTATAAAATCGAATCATTGAAATTAGGATTGCGATTGGATAAAAGCGCTAATTGATTAAAATCACCTGTCAGTTGCCAGTCACGTCGGCTTGTGTAAATACGACCTTATGGATATAACAGTTATTGCAAATCAGCCCGCAACTGTTTGTTAATTTTAATTTAGTTATAGTAGTTTATAATAGGATCAATTCAAAAGTAGTGATAGAAAAATTAAAAAAAAATAGCACGAAAATTAATTGTACTGAAAACAGTATCTGAAAAATATTTCTAATGACTAAACTATTGGATGTATTTAATCGAATTTTTTATGAGTTTGGGCGCGTTCTTAGCTATACGACATATAATTTATTGTCGCATCGTCGTCTCCAGGTTGTATTCTGTGTGTCGATTGTAAAAAACAAAAATTATAAAGTTCTAACGTTACTTAATAATAGTGTAATCTAGAATTGACTTGTAAATAAAGACGGTTCTGACGGTAATAATGTAAACTTTACATTACATTAATTTATAAGATACTTATATATTGAACAATTGTAATCATGAATAATACAAATTGACCCTTTGCATTTAATAGCTATATTTGTGCTTACGTTATTAGCACTAAACCATTATCTAACTAAACAGTGAGTGCTATGACACTCATTACAGTTTCAATTCAGGGCAGAAACGGCGCAGAAACGACGCAGTTAAACGCGTAATGTGGTCGGTCCGAGTTTAATTAAGTCATGGTGATGCAGTGGGTCAGTCACGGACAGTCACGGAGCGGAGGGGCGCTGTACGCCCTTATTAAATGCCCGGTCCGTGCTGCAATCCTCACACGCTCCCGATGCTTTGAAACACACGGGGCTAAAAATGACGATCGTTTTTGTTCTTTTTACTTTTACTTTTTGTGATTTGTGTTAAGAGAGAACAAACTTTTTAGAAGACCCTGTAGTAAGATCGTCATTATGTTTTGTCGTTATATCGTTACGCTTTGGCTAGAAATCACCTAGAACATTGCTGGGGGTCTAGCCAAAGTAACATTTATCGCTATCGCTTCGCTTCGAAAAATGTATGGATTTGACGTTTTAAATTTCGATTGATAACGAAACCTTATGTCAATCCCATTTATGTTTCAAAAGCGAAACTATAACAAAACCCATCTACAAAATTCAAGTTAAGCTGTCTGAAATGGACCTGATGGGTGAATGACTCCTCAGTAAGTTGCAAAATGAAAGTACAAATTGTCACTGATAATTTGACGTGTAATTAATAACTCAAAAACTGTTTTTACAAAAATATTTTTCTTATTACTCAATCCAAAGTAAGCGGTTGGGCTGCGGACTATCGAAAGAGCGCGACGGGAAACGACTGACTCAACTCGGCGACGCACTACTGCGCAGTCGTCAAAACGCAAAGTCAGTGGAATACATTGTGACAAAGCGTATCGATAAATTACAAAATAGGTTTATGAGGCACTTGACTTTCTCTTGCAAATTATCAAAAAATACTTGGTTTATGTGATGTGGATAGGTTGGCCTTTTTGATATGGTCACTTTAGAGGCATGCAAGAAGGTCACCGATCTATTTAAAAAAATTACACAGGCTTAATAATTTATTGTCCTGACTGATCTCCTTTCAAAATTAGTTTTCAATGTTTCGCGACGATTGATAACACGCTCTTCCCTGTACCAAAGGGTAGAACTAATTTAAAGTCACATTGCTTCTTAAATCACGTGCAATATCTCTGTACTAGGATCATAATGATCTCTGCACAAGGATCATAATCAAAATGCACGCTGAACACAATGTACGGCCGTATATTTCACAAGATATCCTAAGAATTCGAATTTACCTAGTCCTTTAACATGACAGTAGTATCTCAGGAACTTGAATGCTTAAATCGAATCCAACTGATTAAATATAAAGCGCTTTTCCTTTTGATACAATTTGTTAAAAGTTATTATAAATTGAGTTTTGTTAATTTAGGGCGCCATGTTAACATTGTCAAGACATCTAATTTTAATATTTGTGTTGTGATTTCGTTTCAGCTTTTTATTTTCAGTAGTTTTTCACTGTGTGAAGTGAAACTAAAAAATAAAAGATTGATACGTACTTTAGAAGTTTTTTTAACTAAGTATAGTTTTCCCATAACGAGTGTAAGTAATTTATAGTTGCGAACCTATCTATCGAGTGCTGTTATTTAATTTAGTTCGATGTTTTTAACCGATTTCAATACAGAAGGAGTTTCTATGTTCGTCTGTTTATTTGTTTTTTTTTTATGTATGTCCACCGATTACTCGAAAACAGCTGGACCGATTGAAATGATTCAAACGTAATACTAATACATTGTGAATGCTTAAATCTCAAAAAAATTTCAAATGATTCAAACGTTATTACATCAGGTTTGGTCCCAAGTTGGTCCCATTTTTCTAAATGTTGTAATCGGTCCAGTAGTTTTCAGGAAGTCCTGAAAATACTGTCGTTTTCCTTACCAGTATATGAACTTCTACGCATGATAATCAACCATAACTATTTTTATACTACTACTAATTTATGAACCGAAATGTTTGTTTTTTGTTTGAAAGAAGATACTTTTTAAATATGTTAGCTTTGCATTTGAAATTAAAATGAAGCAGAATCTTTGATCAGTGCATTTGATCAATTCAGTTTGACATATTCATTCCAAGCTATTGAAAAGAACTTAGTTATCATAATCAATAATAATAATTTTTAAATATAATTAAGTATTTAACATCGTCGATCTATATTTTTTATTGAGGGAAAAAAAGTGAGGAATAATCTGGAGTTGAGAATTTGAATTTACGACAGCGAGAGCACGCATGTGCCGCGCGTGGCCAAGAAGTCAAATATTATTAAGTTGGACGTCAAAAAATGTCAAAATGTCGGACTCTAGCAACAAAATAAAAGACATAATGATTTTCGATTACCGTCAAGCGGGTCTTCGGGGTACTTTTTACATTTTGCTTTTTGCGTAAAGTTCAAATTGTAACCAAGACATACGTGCAAAACTTCTACGTATGTATATACTACACTAGACAGGCTGTGCAGTACCGAAAAATGGCTCATTAAGTGACGGTGCATGCACCGAAACTGCTTTAGTCTATTGCGAGCGACCGATAGAAACAGTTGAAGCACAGCGAAGGTTGGTTGTGACACAATTTTAGTTTTGAACAGCTCGTCTATGTAATTGAAGTCATTGTATACGCGCATACGCACGCATGACAGCGGTACGCGCGTGCATACGCTATCATTTGAATGCTCCTACCGCGCGACGACGCTCGGCACCGCGATATCATATATTATTAACTTAGCCTTAAGTATAGTCGTCATTTTTGTTTTGAGTCTCACAGGCTCCTATAATTGAGATGCATTCTTATCAATTTCTTTTTGCAGAAAGCTTAAGCCTATTTTCACGATTAACACATAAATTTGAGAGCATCTAATCTAAAACACGATTCACAATTAATTCAATTAACTCGAAAGCGATTCACATTGCATTCAAATTGTTAAGTATCTTAATAATATAAATCCTTCCAAAATATATTCTAATCTTGCACCGCCACTCGGTGCTAAGCCTTTTATAGCCTACAATGACAGCACGGAAGGGTACCTATTTAGCCATCTGCCAAGTATCAACACCTTTATAAGGATGGAGGGATAATGCAATTCCCAAAATATGTATCACCTTAGTTAAGATAATTAACATAATACTAATGGCTGCCGAGATTTTTTAAATAATCTTGTCAGAAGCTATCATTTACGAAATCAATTAAATTTTCTTTGTCGAGTTGTATTTCTAGCCGACTTAAAAAAAAAGAAGGTCACTCGACTTCGATAGACTTTCTTAAAAAATTTAAATACAGCAGAATTTAAAAAGAGCTTCAACAAGAAAACGGCTCCGAGAAATAACACTTTATTTCTCGGAGCTGTATTTTTTATTGAAGCTGTTCTTTATTTATAATTATAAAGTTTAGAAATAGTATTGTAAATGCAAGAATCAAACTTAAAGAACAATTTTTTATACATAGCGAACGACGCCACAGACAGATTTTATTCTTTAATGATGCTTAGAAAAATGCGTTCAACATTTTTTGATACTAGACTCGAGTAAAGACTCCAGGGGCTATTTATACAGGTCAATGTTCTATAGTATATTTTTTTAAAGGCTGATTAGACAAGATCAGTAACTATGAAATGTCTGTTTATTTACAAAATGTACCTCAGTATCCCTTTGATATAAAACTTATCAGAGACTCCAAACTGTATAAAACCAAATAAATAGTTTCAAATGCCATTTTGTATGTAGGTACTATACTTTTTGAGACATTATCTTGATCGAACATTAGCGTTAGCAGAAAATCGATGAAAATTAATTTATTAAAAACTCAAACTCGCATGTCCTGAATCGGGGATTTTTATACCTTCGATCTTAAAATATTTTTTTTTGTTTGGAAGCAAAAAAACGTAATAAAAACGTAAAAAACGAGTTAATTACTTTAACTTTTCTTTTTATCCGTTTAGTTCTACTAGTTTTATCTGTTTAGTCTTAGTGTATTGTCCGTTTAGTCCTATTAAAGTCAAGCGGAAATTGGTAAAACTAAATGAACTTTCTTTGTCCAGAAATTAGTAGAATTAAAAGGACTTTTTTCTCCATTTAGTTCTACTAGTAGAACTGATATACTGATACCTACCTACAATATTCATAGCCAAAACAGCACTCATAGTCATAATACCTAAATCAATATTAATTAACTTATAACTTAAGTTGTAATGCCAAAAACGAGCATAATTTCGTATAAGTACTCACATAATATATTAATTATATTATATAGGTTTATTATTGGTTGAGTCTTAATTGAGAGTTATGAAGTCAGTAGGAAACGAATGCGATGTATTTGAGTGTTCTTTCAATCAATAAGTTAGTTATTTATTTAAGGAGGTATGTCTTAGTAATGACAAAGGGACAAACTTCATTTGGTTAGTAACGTCTATTTTAGTTGTACCTGCTACGCAGTCTCGTGCTTTCATAATAATGAATTATAACCTCTGGTTCAAAGTGGATAATATTTTTTTAGGTGTATATAGAAATTACAGCATATTTAACAGAAGAATCAAGGCGTTAATTTGCATAAGAGTATTGTTGGAGTTTTTAATGATTGCGTATTATTGCAATACTACCGTGGTTAAAGCAAGAAACATAAACATTATTTATGCTTTCTTTTATGTGATAATGCTTTTTACAAACGTCGGTATTATATTGGTGGTACCAGTGATGAAGAGCAAGAGCTTCATATTATTACTTCTACGCTTAAAGAACCTGAAAGATGCACACATGATTGATGTAAAATATAGCACTATGTTTGAAACTATTTTCTTCGGTTCAGCAGCTTTAGTGTCTTCCCTGTACTACTGGTTTGAAATTAAACCACTCTTCGCCCACGGATCTGACCCCTTCATAATTTTTATTGCCGTGCTTATTGATGCAAGACTTTACATGGAATTCTACATATTTATTCTAATAATATTAACTCTGAAAAATTTTATACAACGCATTGATGCATCTATTCGGAATTCCATAAATGTATTCATGTCAGAAAAGCGAATTGAGTTGCTTGAAGATATTGAACAAGAGGGCCCATCGAATACCACTGTGTCGGCGTCGTATGATTTTGAAAGTGACGTCCATCAGTTTGCTGCACATTGTTTAAGTTTGATTGAATGCAGCAAGCTCATGAACATTTGCTTCAGTAGACAGGTGAATTTAAACATAAAGTAGGTAGATAATGTCTTAAAATCCAATGACTTCATTTATATAGACGAGCTGTTCAAAATTAAAATTGTGTCACAACCAACCTTCGCGGCGCATCAAATGTGTCTATCGGTCGCTCGCAATAGACTAAAGGAGTTGCGGCGCTTGCACCGTAACTTAATGAGCAATTTTTCTTTACTGTACAGCCTGTCTAGTTTAGTATATACATACAAGTCTTTGCATAAAGTAGGTACATATTGTCTTAAAATAAAGATAATTAATTTAATTTAACATTCTGCCATAAAAGTTGTTATGACAAAGTACTAAAGTGTTAACTGACCGTTCCTTAACTTAATTTTATACCTAACTAGTTTAAGTATTTTTGTGTTAGGTGAGTCTATTTTATTAATTTAAATTTGTGTATCTTATAAGTAGGGTCTAAAATAACTTGCCTTTCTCACTAAAAAAGAAAAGAGTCAATGTGACGTCATAATTAGTATTCCCAATCACATCGCATTATTTTCTTACAGATACTTTCTACACTGGCATCGTCTGTGATTCATTACATTGTCCACTTTGGTGGAGTCATAGGAACCTTTATTAAACAAGTAATATATACATATATTAATTAACATAATTATTAATTTAATTTATCACAAAATGTTTGCTGCAAACATGCATCCTACTGCGTAAACGCTCGTTCTGTCACTCTCCGAAAAATAACACCCTTAACTTTAATCATGTTATTTATTATAATTATATACAAAAAAAAACAGCTGTTTCATACAAAATTAAAATCGAATATATCAAAATGTATGAAACAGCTGATTTTTTTTTCGCGATTTCAGAGTTGGCCCCATAGTAAAAGTTGTTCAGTTTAATGATCCCTATATACCATATTCGGCATTAGGGGTATTTTTGTAACACCTAGTATATACGAGTAACTTGTAATTATTATGCTATTTAGTGATTACAAAAACGACATACCCAACTGTTCTTTTAGGTAATTTACTTCACTGCTTAATTGTTTTCGATCTTTAAATGTGTCAATTCTTCACAGGATTCTGAGGTACATTACTTTTTATTTATCTATACGTTATTGTTCTTCTCGATGCACATTGTGACTATCAGAAATAGTCAAAATATGGAAAATGCATGGATGCAGTTGGGCAGATCTCTGGCCAAATTACACAAGGTTACAGTTACTTGTAAGTTATTTTGTGAATATTTTTATTTGTATGGAACAGCTGACTTTTTTTTCGCGTTTCCGTGGCTGGCCCCATAGTAAAAGTTGTTTCATTCACGTAGTCTAAAATCCGCTTTTCATTTTTAGATATACTTAAAAAATAACGGTGTAGATTGTAATACTGTAATGATGATATCAAAACTTATGTTTTAGACCCAAAACACCCAGAGATGAAAGCCCTGCATGACTTGCCCCATAGCAAAAGTTGTTTCATTCTCGTGGTCTGAAATCAGCATTTCATTTTTAGATATACTTAAAAAATAACGGTGTAGATTGTAATGATGATATCAAAACTATGTTTTAGACCCAAAACGCCCAGAGATGAAAGCCCTGCATGACTTGCCCCATAGCAAAAGTTGTTTCATTCTCGTGGTCTGAAATCCGCATTTCATTTTTAGATATACTTAAAAAATGACGGTGTAGATTGTAATACTGTAATGATGATATCAAAACTTATGTTTTAGACCCAAAACGCCCAGAGATGAAAGCCCTGCATGACTTGCCCCATAGCAAAAGTTGTTTCATTCTCGTGGTCTGAAATCCGCATTTCATTTTTAGATATACTTAAAAAATGACGGTGTAGATTGTAATACTGTAATGATGATATCAAAACTTATGTTTTAGACCCAAAACGCCCAGAGATGAAAGCCCTGCATGACTTGCCCCATAGCAAAAGTTGTTTCATTCTAGTGGTCTGAAATCCGCATTTCATTTTTAGATATACTTAAAAAATGACGGTGTAGATTGTAATACTGTAATGATCATATCAAAACTTATGTTTTAGACCCAAAACGCCCAGAGATGAAAGCGCTGCATGACTTGGTGCGGCTCGTGCATATACAGCCAGTGCGGGCGCAGCTGACGTCCAGCATACCGCTGCAGATGACGCTGGTGCCAGCCACTGTGTCGATCATCGCGTCTTATGTTATCGTCATATTGCAGTTGAACAAGACTATTTAGGCAAGGCGAAAAATATAATAATAATAAATGCTCGGACAATTTCACACAGCGCCATCTAGCCCCAAACTAAGCAAAGCTTGTAATATGGGTGCTAGACCACTGATATACTACTTATATAATTTTAAATATTATACTTATTACTATTATACTTATAGTACCTAACACACAGACCCGTCATAGAAATTAAAATTCATCATTTTATCACCTGGGACCTCTTGCGTGGTAGACCGGCATGTTGACCACTGCACCACTCAGGTAGTCAATATAAATGGTTTATCAAACAACTAAAGAGTGTTGAAAATTACTTCAAGCGTTCAAGTGTCGATTTAAGTGTGATGGTGACTTTGCAGATTACTTACTTTATCATTATTGGACAGTTATTATATGTATCTACAAATGAAATTTACAGCTCCGGAGTTACGATAACACGAATAGAGAATAAGTTTTACAAATTAGTACATCGGCAACATGTTTTTTTCCTATTACAGATTTTTTTAGTGTACTCTTAAAAATGTGAATGCTGCTGCATGGCAGAAACCTACGAGTTTTCGACGAAAGTAAAGTCCCAAATTTTTCATTGGTAACGAAGCTAAGTAGATAGAATTCTTTATTGGGGGTAAATAAATAAAATGGTGCTTAGCAGTCAACCCCTGCGCTAGATTTATACGAAGCCGACCGACGACGGGTCGCTGTTATCGAGAGAGTAATCACTTTCGGAACTGCCCACTTTTTTCGAAACCAATTGGACATGGAACTGATTGTGCTTTTGTTCGTAAATTCGTTTTTAGATAATTAACATATTATTTTACTGAACCTTACTTTTCGTACTTTATTATGGTATGAAACAACTCTTGTTATCATGAAAAATAGGGAAATAAATTATTAGCTACATTATGGTATTGTCGTTGGGGTGATAGTCATAACGGAACCCACACAGCCACCACTGCTGGCGACATTTTGGCGGCGAGAGGTTAAGTGCCTGAGCTTTTTAGTGGGTACTACCTCCTCTCGAGATCCTACCAAGTCACTTGGCTGGGTGGGATCCCGGGAGGCAGTCGTGGCGGGAGCCGCAACGCTGAATGTTGCAGTCCCCTCCTGGCGAGTCCCACATACCCCCTCCCTGCTCACCTGCAGGGGGGGAAGCGCGTAAAGGCGTTTTCCTTCGGCATACAAAAAAATGAGGTACACTATGGTATGGTACAATAAATAATTAGGCAGTCAATGAATTTTGAGCCTTTACAAAACTATTGTACTGACATCATTATGGCGACAACTTATGCGGCGAGCTGACCCGCCGCGTTCCACAGCAAGTTTGACCACTTTCTCATGTTTTTTGTACCTACTATAAAGTAGTTTACTGCTCATTTTCAATTATTTCAAAACACTTGAAGATAAACTCCGCCAAGTGTTCCAGACCTGACCTTGCGAGTGGGTGCTGAACTGCTCATGTCATTACCTTCACCATCATCACACCTTCTAAATCATATTGAATTATATGGGCATCGAGAAAACTTTTGTCACCAGCTCTTCAGCTATTGGGCTATTGTCAACAAATTAACAATGCTAGCTCGAGATGTCTTGTCTGGATTTATAGCGTCGGGCCATTAAGTCTGCTGCGTTTAAGCAAATTAATTAAGTCTCAAGTTATCCTGAGCTGGCAAGAAGACGGATTGCCCTCGCTGTGTGCTCGCATCTTTCATAATGTTACAGTCACACCGAAGGGAACAATGTAATTATACAGTTATGTTTCATTTTTTTATTTTATTTCGTCTTATGACGAAAGAATAAGCTCGTTGCGCCGCATATTATGATGCCATCGCTTATCGCGCCGCCCGGCCGCTTTGTTGCGTGGCCAGGCATAGGTTTTTACCTATAAAAAATAACACGCATTTTGTAATGGTTATAATGAGATAATATTTCTGAAAGTGTAATGATTTTTAGTATGTAATCACTAAGAAACAATAAGTTCCATATCTATTTGTTTAGAATTATAATTATACAGAATTAAAATAAAATTTGTAACTGTCGTCCATTTATTAAAGACAGTCTTTATTTAAAAAATATGGAGTCATAGACTAAAATATTGTTGTTAGGAGAGTGGTAAACTCAAATAAATGAATGAAATATTATTGTAACGGTTCCTAACTTTATAATATTACCAGAAGAGTTGAGTTGTTTATTTTCAGAATAAAACTCAAGACTATGTGTGCGCCCGCGACATAATTCCAGGTCCCCCATATGTAATTTCATCCCCTATTTCCCTCCCTTCGATATTATTTTCCGACACAAGGTGGGCTACCTGTACCTACGTCATTTCTCTTGGTTCAATCTTCTCTATACTAAAACTCGTCAACATTGGTTCAATGGTTCAGGCATGAATAGTAATAAATAAATAAATATTTGACAACATCACATACATTGCTCCGATTCCAAAGTAAGTAGCTGAAGCACTTGTGTTATAGAAATCAGAGACAAGGTGGTATCACAAACAACCAGACCTGAGCCAATATGGAAAAGTTCGTTTTCTAAATTGACCCAACCGGGGATCGAACCCGGGACCTCAGAGATGGCGACACCTTGAAAACCGGTGTACAAAGCCACTCGACCAAGGAGGTAGTCATAGTAAACAGACAGAAAGAGCTACTGTCACAATTAATAATATGAATTTGGCGTTTTGTATGGAGAATTTTAAAGAAGTTATTTGTTACTTACTAACATTTTCTTAATTTATTTAATAGCCATGAACGCTAATGTTTTAAAACTTTTATGCACCAATGTTTTGTTAACACCAAGACAACGTATGCCTCTTAGGTTAGGCGAAAAAAATAATTTAGCTAATTTATAACAAATAAAGTGGTCATTTCTGCTAACAAAAAGAGAAGATTTTTTTTTTGTTTTTTGAAAACTATCATAAGGATTTTTTACTAGTGATAGTTGTCTATGATGATTATTATTTGATATAATATCAAGCAATTGGTGAATATTTTAAATCATAGAAGTAACGAGGTTCTCTATTTGCGAGAAAAAATAGTTAATGTCTTAGGTAAAGACCCAATATTAGCATGATTATCATCATCATTGGCAGACGTACGACACCCACTGCTGGGCTTCCCCCAAGGATCTCCAGAAAAAAAGATCTCCAGAACGATCGGTCCTGCCATGGGCTCCGGCAGCAGGGTGCAAGGGGGTGCACTTGCACCTTCCTGTCGGGAAAAAAATACATAGAAAAAATTACATTTTCTTTATTAAGTTACTGTTTGAATAAAAACTGAAGACGTCTAGGTTGCTGCCCAAATTTGTTTAGCACCTTGTCAAGAAATACAGTATTGTTATTAAGTAAGTTGATGTGTAGACGCACCTCCCTGAAAAAAATCCTGGCGGCGCCCATGGGTCCTGCGCTGCCCGCAAGCAGCTTCCTACGACCTTCACCAGATCATCGGCCTACAATATTAGTGTGGATTAAAATAAAAACCGGTCCGCATCCACAATAAAGAGATTAAACTCCGAAAGCGAGAAAAAAGCGGAAATATGATGAGATATTCAAATGTTATGTTAGTTCGCCGAACAACATTAGGGAAATAGGCCTCCAGAGTCCTAGTGAGATCTGTCGCGAGACCTCAAAGGATGTTAGCAGCGGTTGTATCTACCGGCTCGATATTTATATGGAAATCGGAAACCTTCAGTTTGCAGTGTTCGCTTAGATTTAGGGTCTACAAAAAAGGAGAATACAAACAATGAAATTTAGAACCTCCTCCTTTTTGGAAGACCACTTTACTTTATTAAAAAAATGGAAATAAGAATGACTTAAAAATAACTTATGACGATAGCCAAATCAAAGAAGCAAAGGAATTCATGTTCCTCGGAATAAAACTAGATGATAGATGCATATGGGAAGAACATATAAACAAATTGTGTAAAAAAATACTTTTACGTTTATGCCAGGAAACTGGGTAAAATCGCAATCAAACAAACCGCTCTTTAGGCGTTTTACGAACATGTTTGCTCAATTTTAAGATACGGCATATTTATAGGGGGCAACTCTTGCTATACGACAAAGATTCTCATTGCTCAAAAGGTATGCATGCATATCACGTGAACAATTTGGTTTCATGTAGACCTCTATTCAAGGAACTTAATATTGTTACTGTCCCCTGCATACATTTATGAGATGTGCATGTTTGTCAAGAACCACCCAGAGATGTTTCCACGTTTGTGTGATGTTCCTCAGTCATGCGACTGTAGACGTCAACATAATTTAATAATTTCATCGAGACAAACAGCACTGGCCTCTAGGAACAGTCTTTCTATGGCTGTTAAAATATATAGTAGACTTGTCAAATGATGAATGACTTCAACCCATTCCATCCCATCCCATTCTATTCTACTGAATTAAAAAAAGAAATCGTTCAGTTTCGGTTCAGTAGGCACAACATTGGTATTCCATACAATTTCAAACAACATCAAAACGTTCACGACTTCAACCCATCCCATCCCATCCCATTCTATTCTACTGAATCAAAAATGGTAATCGTTCAGTTTCGGTTCAGTAGGCACAACATTGGTATTCCATACAATAGGGAATACAACCATTGTTTTTTTGTTTGTATGGATATTCTTTTTCGTTAGTAGCTAGCACTTATTTATAACTTTGTGTTATGTAATTTTTGTATTAAATGTTTGTGTGTGTCTGAAGCAAGAAATAAAATATACATTGATATCTATCTACATTGCTCTATTATAAAAATGCTATTAATTACTTATAATACTTAATAAGTACTTATCCGAAAAATTCTGATGACATTGAATCTCACCTACTTTAATTTATTAACTCAGGAGTTTAACTTGAACTTGTTTATTTTCTACTACTTTTTATTGATTGTTTGTTCATAAGTATTGTTTGAGTGAGCCTTTAAGTAATTACTATAGAAGTCTTGGAGAAATTATCCAGAAGAAGTTTAAGCTGGATAGTAAAAAGTCGTTAAAAATAGTGGGTCGATACAAGACTATATCATACATAAATACATTATACAGCTTTATAACGGATTAATAATGAATAATCGTTTATATCGCAGACTTTTCTTTATAGAAAATATTGTAGGCACATACAGAAACTATTGTGTCTTCGAGAGAAAGAAGCAGCTCTTAATTTGCGTGAGAGTAGCCATCGATTTTCTGGTCATAGCCTTTGTTTTACAGGATGCAGCTCTCAAATCGGCGTTGTGGCTTATATTTTCAATAATTTCATTTCTTACTTATGGTAGTATGTTACTGGTGCCTATAAGACGAAGCAAAGACTTAATGTCTTTACTTGAAAAGTTAACAAGAATTCAGAATTATCATACGATCTTTGGTATGACTCATCAACCGAAGTTGAGGAACCAGAATATTATTTTTGCAGTGATGGCATTGACAAATGTTGTGTCAACAGCGATCTTTATTCAATCTAATTTCGATAAAGAAAATAATTCATAATATGTTGAAATGATATTAAGGTTTGGTCTTCAATTTTTGCTAATTATAAGATACTTCATGGTTTACTACTGGTACATAATGCTGCTATGTACAATCAAGTATTCAATATCAAATACTGAGAGATGTATTCAAAATGTAATTGATAATAAGACCAATCAAAAACATGTGTTGGACGATGATATAGTAGATGTGGCACCATCAAGTGTAGTTTCGATTGAAGCTGATATTCAGTGCTGGGTGGCACATTGCCAATCATTGATTATGTGTACCAAGTTACTTAACAAGTGCTTTAGTTTGAAGGTAAAATGACAATGCGTTATCTGAAAGTTATAACTGTTTTTAAATTTTGAGATTTTAGCATTTACAATGCTATTTTTATATAATTCTAAATAATATACTAGAAAAAATACGACTCCCACCAGATCATGTTTTCGGACGGGAATCGAACCCGCGACCTTTGGATATCCGGTCCAATGCTCTGACCGCTGAGCTACCGAGTCACTAGTGGGAACGTCGAATTTCTCCTAGTATATCAACTCTTACGCTGCAAGCCAGCGCCATCTAACCAATGTATAAGGAATAACCTCGACATCAACTTACTCTGTTTTTACATAGTGTACCTGTCAGCGACCAGCCCCCTTACTCTGACTATCAAAAGTAACATCAAAGTAATATCATAAGTCTCCGTCTCTATCAGAACATTACTTCAATATTACTTTAAGAGCTTAGAATACCCTCCCTGATGTATTTTATTAAAGATTTTGTCATTTGCAACTTCATAGACCAGGGCACTATTTGATAACGTTATAATTGGGCAATTGTCATGACAATTTGGTTTACATTACGATGTAACTATGAGTAGTTTGTTCTATTTTCAAATTGGTTGACGCAATGGATATAAAATTGTCATGGCAGGTGACATGGCAGGTCACGTTTATTAAATTAGGTCCTACCGGCTAACTTACATGACTATAGTAATCGCTTTCATTTGACAGATGGATGTGACACATTGCTACTTCTTTTTGGGCATTAATAAAAACTTACCAAAGAAAAGTAGCAATGTATCACACCCATCTGTCAAATGAAAGCGATTACGATAGCTATGTAAGTTAGCTGGTAGGGCCCCTGATGGCTTAAATGCCAGTTTACTTTCCGTCATCATCAGATTGGCCGTTAGTGTAGTAGCTATACTCAATTTTATTCAGGTTTTGCTTTTGCAGATTTTGCTTTGCCAGTGCGCTACAATACCTACTTATATTTATATCATTAGTACAATTATCGAAGGCGTCGTAAAACAGGTAATTAAGTTATTGTTTAAAAAAAAGCTGTGCACAATAATTACGAGGAAAAAAACAAAAGAAAAGCAAGTATCAAAGTTAATTTATTAATTTTTTTACCAGGAAACGACGAAGGATCGACATTTTGTATTTGTCCCTACTGCGTTTCTTATGAACATGTTCGTTTACTGTTTGATAATTGTTGTCATGGTAAAATCGGGACAAAATGTGCTCAACTCCTGGTTAGCACTGATCAAGACCGTTGTGAAATTACAAGCAGTTTCGTTGAATCGTAAGTTATTTGATATCCAGGTGTGTGATTCTCTGAGGCCTTATTATACTTTGAATCTGAACAGGCTTCAATATAAAAATATGAACATTAAAAATACAGGAGTTACTAAAGAAAATACGCAAATTGTTATAGGTGTGCCTATAATATTTAAAGAGTTCCCTTAATTTCTCCAGGATTCCATCATAATCGAGTAACAACCGTAAAAACAAAGATTCCGACCAACGAACTGAGAACCTCCTCATTTTTTTAAAGTCCGTTAAAACTCGATTGTTAATTTGAAATTACACTAACATCACTCTTCCGAGCGTGGCAGGTGACCGTGACACTTTACATATAAACTATATCTTTATTCTTTGACGATCACCGTGGTCGAGTGGTTTGTACGTCAGTTTTCAAGGTGTCACCATCTCTGAGGTCCCGGGTTCGATCCCCGGTTGAGTCAATTTAGAAAACGAACTTTTCTATATTGGCTCAGGTCTGGGTGTGTTACCACCGTTGTCTCACAAGTGCCTTAGCTACTTACTTTGGGATAAGAGCAAAGTTTATGTCTAATATTTTAAATTTTTAAAAGTATCTGATAAACTTGTTATCTATCTATTCTTTTCTTGGTTAAATTCTTCAAAGGCCACATTTGTGATCGTTTTATAATTGTCCGTTCGGCTATGAATGGTGTTAGGCGTGTACTGCAGAGCACATACACATTGTTGTGAAAAGAGAAATATATGTAGCTTACTCCCGCAAAAAATAGTTTCGGTGTTGGTTCACGCACGATCTAACTCCTGAGGATGCTCCGGGTTGGGGCGAAACACGTGTAGAGTAGTCTAATTGGTGAAGGCGCAAGGTGTGTCGCTGTCATGCTAAATGCAAGTATTGTGCACTGATATTTTTGTGGTGTGCATGTGCATTTTTTTGCGGGCGGGCGGGCGGTGCATCCTGCATATATTTTTTGCGGGAGTAAGCTACATATATTTCTCTTTTCACAATGGTTTGGGACTTCCGCCAAGTAATGCCTGATTCAATCAAATACATACACATTGTTTTAGTGTGCGTCTGCGCGCTCTCGTATTACGCACACTAGAATAATGTGCATGTGCTTCTACTTTTGTCTTTATTGTTCACTTAACATCAAGCTAGATTTCAATTTTAGATCCAGAAATGACAGGAACGATAGCAGTACGCGACCTAG
Organism: Catoptria pinella; assembly: GCA_963556745.1. Taxonomy (NCBI): domain Eukaryota; kingdom Metazoa; phylum Arthropoda; class Insecta; order Lepidoptera; family Crambidae; genus Catoptria; species Catoptria pinella. The sequence continues at coordinate 2,762,948 of OY750762.1, forward strand.
TTCGGCTGGTGCGCTTGGAGCCGGCGCAGGCGCTGCTGCTGTCCACTACGCCGGTGGAGATGTCGCTGCTGCCCGCCACCGTGTCGCTCGTTGTATCTTACGTCATCGTATCCTTGCAAATTAGTAAAACTATATGAAATTTGATTTGAAATAAATAATGTAATATTTATGGTGAAATATTTTTGTTTTAGTAGTTTTGTCCATGGTGAACATACCACAAAAAATTGTCTCGAAACGTCCGAGTTCCCCACACATTCCCCACTAATGGGATTTAAACGATTATTACATAAAATATAACGTTTAGAATTGCCTGTACAATTTATTTACATTCCGCAAACTTCCGGAAGGTTATCGTTGTCACCAAAAATACGAACTGTCAATGTCAAAAAAAATTGTTAGTGACAGTGCTTTGTTGACTTGTTGACAACGTCCAAAGGGTGAATTCCGTAAAATAAATAAACAAATTATCTAACTATAAAATTATCAGAAAATATATTACATACATTATTTATTTACACAGTTATCGAAAACTTTTTCTGTGCTACTCGAAATTGTGAACTACATAAATACTGGATTCAAAACTAAGCTGTCACTTTTATTTGCTGAAAGGAAGACAGAGACAGTATCAGTTTCGAACCCGGTGTGACCCGATGCAAGTTTTTTATACAAAAGGGAAATATTTCACGTCGTAATCATAAAACAGTGTTTGTCTCTTTCCTATGTCTAAGGAGACTGAATATATCTGAAAGACATTGAAGAGATCCCGATATAGTTTATTCTAATAACGTCAATGACTATGGAAAAAAACATTATATTGAATATATGTCTGCGCCAGCAAAAAGTCGAGCATTTTTACGCCGCACCAAAGAAAAGTATTGCATCGGGTGCTTTCGACCTTATACCGCAGCGGGCGTGTTAAGGCCCCTATATAACACAAAAGTGCTAAAAGTGGCCACTTTTAGCACTTTTGCGAACTACTACTACAACAAACAAAATTTTACTGAGGTTATTGTTTGTAAATAAACTATAGAACCTTAACTTCAATCTGTACATGTGAATTTTCGATACATTATGTACTTAGCGAGCAATAAATATAATTAAAATGAGGCCCGCCACTTGAGCTATATAGGAGCCTAAGTTGTGGATTGAGAAGTTTACGTGACCTTATTGATGTTATGGTCATCAGTGTAATTTGAGTGGACTTTTAAGTAATTGCGTTAGTAGTATTCGAAAAAAATATTCAGATAGAGCTCGAGTTGAACAGTAAAAATACACTATTAAGTTCCCAAATAAAATAAGTGCATCGATACAAGTTGTGTCTTTCCTAACTAATAATGTATAGTCGTCTATATAGCATACTTTTCTTCATTGACTATGTTATAGGCACATACAGAAATTATTGCGTCTTTGAGAGAAAGAAACAGGTCTTAATATGCGCGAGAATAATAATCGATTTACTACTTATAGCTTTGGTTTTAAAGAAAGCAGCTGTAATTTCGGTGATGATGTGTTTCTTTTCAATAATGACATTCCTTACTTACTGTGTCATTTTACTGATGCCTATAAAACGAAGTAAAGACTTCATAACTTTACTTGAAAACTTGAAACAAATACACAATTATCACAATAACTTTAATAGTACATATCAACCCAGGTTGAGGAATCAAAACATTATTTTTGCAACATTTATATTGACAAGTATTTCAACTTATACATTATATTTTAAATCTAATTTCTATAAAAATGTTTTAATTGTTGAACTGGTCTTAACGGTTTGTTTCCAAGTACTTATGAGTATAAAATACTTCATGGTTTATTATTGGTACGTTCTGCTGTTACGTACAATACAATACTTAATATCATGTACTGAAAGACGCATTCAAAGTGTAATTAATAATATTACGATTAAAACACATTTGAAGCTATACAATGATATTGAAAAGGTGGTACAAGCAAGTGTAATTTCGATTGAAGATGATATCAAGTGCTGGGCGGCACATTGCCAAACTTTGATTATGTGTACCAAAATATTTAACAAATGCTTCAGTTTAAAGGTAAAATTATAATGCATTTTTGGAAATGCTCCTATAATTCTTTTTTATTTTAATTATTTACAGACATAATAAACCACAGATTTACAATCCATACAGCGCGGCAGCGGGAAGCGCCTTTGTTTTCGAATGTATGAAATAATTAATTAAACAAAACACACTCACATCGGTCCTATATTCGACTACACAAACAACGCGAGTTTATGTGCCGCGGATGAATATAAGCAAAATCTAACGGCGGAGTTTCAACAGTAATCTCTGTTTGATCGGTCAAAAAACTCCGTAGTTAGATTTTGCTTATATTATCCGCGAACTGCGTCGTCCATTTCTTTCCCCGTTGCTCCTGCGCAAGTAAATTCGTTTACCAACCGTATGGGCCCCCGGTAACGATCAATTGCGATTGTCAATTTTTCCGTCAATGCCTTTGTTAGAGCAATTGACAATCGCTTCAATTGCACATGTAATCGATCAATTTTTGCGTTAATGAGCGTCAATAACGTAAACATTTACAATCGCAAGTGATCGTTACCGGAGCGCTTATGGTTTGTAAAACTATTATTAATTAATTAAAAAAAAATGTTTATTTCGAGCAAAGTAGCTATGCTGCTGCTTAGCCATTATAAAGTATTGTGAAAAGAGAAATATATGTAGCTTACTCCTGCAAAAAATATATGCAGGAAGCACCGCCCGCCCGCCCGCAAAAAAAAAACAATGCACATGCACACCACAAAAATATCAGTGCACAATACTTGCATTTAGCATGACAGCGACACACCTTGCACCTTCACCAATTAGACTACTCTACACGTGTTTCGCCCCAACCCAGAGCATCGTCAGGAGTTAGATCGTGCGTGAACCAAATGCCTGATTCAATCAAATACATTATAAAGTAATTTAAGAATACATAAGTCAGTTTCAGGTTTTTGCTTTACAGATTTTACTTTGCCAGTGCGTTACAATACCTAATTTCATTTATCTCTTAAGTACAGTTATCGAAAGCATCGTAAAACAGGTAAATAATTTTACATAGCATTTTTAAAAAGCAAAGCTTAATAATTCCCAAGATATGAAAAACAGAACTTTCCAAAACCCCTTTTATTTATTTTTCAATGTGACAAAATGGCTAACTTATTTTCGTTTTATACAATACTAAATAATGTACTGAGACTCGGTAGCTCAGCAGAAAGAGCATTGGACCGGCATCCTAAAGGTAGCGGGTTCGATTCCCGTCCGAGAATATGATCTGGTGCGAGTCGTATTTTTCTAGTATATCATTTAGTATTGTATAAAAATAGCATTGTGAAATATCAAATTTATAAATATTTTCGTTTTTTTCCAGGAAAATGATACATTCATATTAAACCCTACCGGATTTATTATCAATTTTGTTGTTATGTGTTTGGTTACTGTTATTACTGTAAAATCGGGACAAAATGTGCATAATTCCTGGTTATCACTGGTCAGGACCGTTGTGAAGTTACAAGCTGTTTTGTTGAATCGTAAGTTGCTTCATATCCAGATTTTGCGAGGCCTTAGATATTTTAAACTTTGAATCTGAAGAGGTGTATTTTGATTGGCAGTCTTAAAAAAAAATTACACAAGACTCTTGGGACCACAGAAAGGGTGAAAAAAAATCTTTGTTCTGTGCTGTTCTTTGCTTGGGACCGCGAGGTCAATTAAAGTGACCGTAATACTCTCGATAAAAACTATTGGGGACTGATATGGGGGACTGAAATTGTTAATTGACTAAACTCCTAATACTTTTAAGTAGGATATTTAATAATCTTTGGAAAATGCCATTAAATATTTGAAAACTTAAACAACCTCGAACAAAATTTATTTATTTATAATTATAAAACACCAATTTCTTATTTTATTTTATTAATTTTATTTTTTTTTTATATTTATTTTATTCATTTCATTTCGTCCAAATCAAGTTTGGAATTATCAACCTTCTTTTTTAACAATCCTTGTTTAAAACTCCTTGGTATATCCGTGCATTTTATTTTTTATTCTTTTTAATCCATGTCCGACAACATCTATCTATCCTTTTCTTACACATAAATTTTACAAGTGTCATCCTTTTCACTCTATTTCTTTCTTTTTTATTATTATTTCAAAACGCTGTGTTAGAAAAAATACACTTTGCCTCACGCTTGCAGCAAAAAACAATTTTGCTGAGAGGTTTTACGCGCCAAAAGCGCCCTTTTTGTACTGGATAGGTGAAAAATAAATTAGTTATGTGTTTATTTTAATTCACAAAACGGTAATAATAATAATAACTTCTTAGCTTGGGTTATCTCTGTTATGTAGTTTAGTTTACATTTTTTTGTTTAAGCTAAAACCTTAAAATATAAGCTTAACTTCGGTGTCTTGTACTAGGTGTAAATCTCAAGTCACTTAATGATGATAAAACTATTGTCTGTGGATGGACTTGGCGACCTGTGGTTTCAATTTCTGAAACCTATTTTAGGCGCCAGTCCGTCACAAATATGGTAACCCCCATGTGTAGCTTATAGTTGCCACTACATTAACTACTTTTATTTGTGATGGGAAAATAAACAAACATTTTATTTCATTTCATTTCAATGTTAGATCCAGAAATCTCAGGAACGACAGCAGTACGCGACCTGGTTCGGCTGGTGCGCTTGGAGCCGGCGCAGGCGCTGCTGCTGTCCACTACGCCGGTGGAGATGTCGTTGCTGCCCGCCACCGTGTCGCTCGTTGTATCTTACGTCATCGTGTCCTTGCAAATGAATAAAACGATATAGAACTTCATTTGGAATTTTTAAAAAATAAAACATGTAATCTTCTTTCCAATAAAGCTTTTTATGTCAGCTACTACCGTTTTAAAGGGGAATGTAGCATCTATTAGTTTTTACATTGTTTTCAACCAAAAGTGACTTTCGTTTTAATACTGTTTTGAATAACATGAAGAATAAAATACATAATAAGGGAAAATGGTTTATTGTTTGTTTCCATTTAATCGGGTTTAAGAGTACCCACTAAAAATAAATGTATTAGCCGCGCTAGTTGATGGATACATAATAAATACTAATTATAATTATATACTATGTTTTCTGTTAAGACCAAAACCTACTGGCCCCTACCGCTTAACTTACATGGCTATCGTAATCGCTTTCATTAAACAGATGGATCTGATACATTGCTACTTTTTTTTGGTACAAATAAAAACTTACCAAAGACAAGAAGCAATGTGTCACATCTATCTGTTAAATGAAAGCAATTACGATAGCCATGTAAGTTAGGCGGTAGGGCCCCGGATAATAAACCACTTTCGTTTACGCACATGCACATTATGAGTAGTACTTAAGGGGCTGACATGAGACAACTAGCGCCGCCAGTCGATTTTATTTTATTTATTCTAAATAAGCCCAATTTCTTAAAAAAGGAATCAGTCAAGGTTTCGTTAATAACGTCTAATATTTATTGAATAACTTTACACAGTTTGAAAGGCATTCAAACAGTTTAAAACGCGATTCTGTTAAAAGTGGCCACTGTAGGTTCAAACCCGTTTTTAAACTATTGCACGCATTTTGTAATGTTGTAACGTTACTCAATAAACATTAGACGTCATTAACAAGGCTTTGACTGATTCCTTTTTTAGGAAATTGGGCTTATTTAGAATAAATAAAATAAAATCGATTGGCGGCGCTAGTTGGCTCATGTCAGCCCCTTAAGGTGTACAGTTTCTCATATAGTATAAAATACCGAATACGACGCAGTGGAACACACACGTGCACGTCTATACGTACGCATCCGGTGTGTTTCGACCTTTAAAGCTTCTTCGAGTTCTTACGGCAAGCTCAATTGTAAATAGAACAGAATCTCTGACATTTTCTGCCAAATAAAGTATCCGGAAGTTAACTGGTATCTATGAAACTGGTCAATTAAAAAAAAACTATATTTCAAAATACAGGACAGACCTAAAGTTAAGCTATGGAACTTGTTTATTGTTCTTAACCTCATTATTTATTTATGGTCGTTAGTATAATTTGATCAGCTCCATAATTAATTATGTTAGTAGTAGTGTTGTTCTAACACTAAAAAACAAAAAACTCGAGTCCGGGACTTTAAATTTCTCAACTCAACTTAATTTTGTTGATTAAAACGTTCACGAGTCCAGAGTCGAGTTGAGCACGAGTCATCGAAGCATGGACTCGAGTCGTAAACCTGACTGGAGTTCCTAAGTGAGAACATCTATCGAAAAAAAACGCGCGTGAAAGTACTCGATAGAGTAATTATCTATGGAAAATTTCACGGCGCTGTCCAAATTAATCTATCAAATGTTTTTACGCGCGTTATTTTTTTCGACAGCTGTTATAGGGAAAACTAATTTCGGAGAACCCGCCTATACAGTCTTTCGTGCTAAGGAAACAAAACAAGAAGTTCGGAGACCAGTCTTGAAGCAACTTAGCTACTCAACAAGCTCTTAACTACGTCAAGCAGAGTTTAATATTACTAATCATCTCTTATTTATTTCCTACGCATAATTCAAGTTTCCTATGTAATCTTTTAACCCTTGATTTCTACTGAAGTTAGGGTGCTTAAAATATATACAAATGTATAACAACGCTTGGTAGTGGCAGGCGGTGCTTGCATTAATATAATATATGTAGGTATCAGTTTATTTAGGTATATAACAATCAAAGATTTAATATATTAGAAAGTATTGTAGAAATTACGTTAAAATACAAAATCAAATGCAATATAATCAAATAACATTTATTTTATTTTCTATGAAATAATACAAGTAATTTTTGAGCTGAGTCCTAAAATAAAATTTAGACTTCCAGACTCGAGTTATTTACAACACTAGATAGTAGTCATGAATAATAGCTTCAGTAAGAGTTTGGGTTTATCAGTAAAAATTCATCGTTGCTAACCAATTTACTATTATTAGATATTCTTAGACTTGCCTATTGGTGTATAAAAAGTTTGAACATGAATAGCCGATTGTATCGCATTCTTTTCCTAATAGAAAATGTGTTTGGCACGTACAGAAATTACTGTGTTTTAGAGAGAAAGAAAAAGGCCCTAATTTGCGTGAGACTACTAATTGATTTAGCTATCCTATTCTTTTTTATAACGACCACTGCTATAGATTCGGCTTTGTTGTCTCTTTTCTCGATCATTGCTTTTTTAAGCCTTTCCAACATGTTGTTGATACCCGTAAAACGGAGTAATGACTTTATAACTTTACTCGAAAATTTAAAAAGAGTACACTCTTACTATGATAATGTTAATAATTATCAATTAAATATGAAGAATCTAAACATTTTCTTTGCAATCTTGACATTTGTATGTATTTCATCTGTTCCCTTACATTTGCAATCTGATTTATTTGTGCACAAAACATTTGGAGATATTGTATTGGAATTCTTTTGCGAAATTGTCATTGATGTAAGATACGTCGCTGCATACTATTGGTTCATACTGCTTTTAACAACAATCAAATACTTAATATCGTGTACTGATAGATGTATCCAAAAGGTTATAAGTGATATTATGAACAATGAACAATTGGATATTGACAATGATTTGGAAGAGGTGGTGTCATCAAATTTTCGTTCGATTAAAGATGATATCAAATACTGGGCCGCTCATTGCCAAACTTTGAGTATTTGTATCAAGTTGCTGAATAAATGCTTCAGTTTTCAGGTAAAGTATTTATTCAATTATTATACACTACTGATAGTAGTTAAAATATTAACAGTAGTAGTAAGGAAAATTAAAACTGTATAACAATTAAAATATCTATAATACTTAATTTGGTTGTTATTTTCTTTTACAGATTTTACTCTGCCAGTGCGCTGCAATACCCACGTACATTTTTATAATGAGTATAATTATCGATGGCATAGTGAAACAGGTGAATGTGTTTGTGTACTTAAAAAAGCTAAACTACATAGCTCGCGTTTGCAACCGAAAAGCAGCATCGAGAGGCGACGGACGCGCCACAAGCGACACTAAGCCCTCCAGCATGACCTCCGAAACATTTTCGACACTCAAATTGTCAGAATCAATTCGATTTGAAAATTTTGAAAGTTAAAAGCGATAAATCGCTATATCGCATGCTAGGCGGGCTGGTTCCTTTACATTTTCCTTGAATTTGGTGAATATACATTCCAACCGGTACGGCAACACTAACGCGACGCCACTTTACAAAGAAAAAAAAATACAATGAAGAAAAAAACAAGTGTCGCTTGTCAGACTATGTGGCTTTCAGTAGTATTATGATAAAAAATAATTTGGTGCTATAAACTTTAGGGTTAAACCCGTGACTAGGATAAAGCTCTTACAATGGTGGCCGAGTTTTTTCCGAGTTGCCACCAAAGTGGCTTGTCGCCGTCGATGTCGCCAATAGCTGCAGCTTGACGACAGTAATGAACTTATTATAGCGTGAACTTAAATTCTGGCAAGTCATTTTATTAATTGTTTTAATGTTACTAACAGTTATTTATTTAAAGGATACTCATCAAATGATAATTGTATTGCCTGCGTTTGGTCTTGTCAATATGTTTGTAAACCTCTTGCTCATAGTGGTTTCCGCAAAATCTGGCCAAAATCTAATCAATTCCTGGACAGCATTGATCAAAACCGTTGTAAAATTACGAACCGTTATGTTGAATCGTAAGTAACGTAAAATAAGTATATGTATTTTTAGCTTTAGTCATTCCGTGACTGACTGAGTCAGCCCCTGGAAAGGTGTCGAAATGTCGGGAAATAAAAAAAACGAATAAATCAAACTAATTCTAAAATAACATCTGAATTAGTAATATCCGCGCTGTAATCCATAAAAAGCGTTTTATTTCTAATGTATTTTACTTTTTTCTGTTAGTAAAGGATAAATAGATTATTAACAAAGCAAGCAAAAGTTATTCAATATTTGGTTCAGTTCTTATTATTGAAAACGCAACAAACAACAACTAATGACAGACAGACATACTTAGTTACTTTCATAGATACATTTTTAAGTTCAGTACCGTATGAATTTATTGTAAGTAATTTCTAAGAACATACATATACTAGTGGCTCAGTGAGCTGCAGACAAATGCGTTGTTTAAAAATTAATCTAATAGATGTCGCCATGAAATTCAAACTGCTTTTAAAGGCAGTACTATGTGCTGCTAGGTAGGTTAGGTATTCTTTTAATATATCTATTCGAAGCTAGATGGCGCTTTTAATTTTAAAAACTTTTCTAATGGGTGATTTTTTTTCTAAAAATTTCGAAAAACTGTCTCGATGTAAAATTACATAATAATATATTTATCAAACCTGCTCACAAAATTTCACGAGAATCGGTTGGGAAATGCGACCAGTAGAGGAGAACAGCCGGAAAGACAGACATACGAAAGAATTTTTGCCCAAGCTGAAGCAGAGACACTTCGCACTCGCTCGTTCAAAAATTAATGTAATTAATAATAAAATAACGAATTCCAGATCCAGAAATTCCGGAAATAAATGCCGTACGCGACCTAGTGCGCCTGGTGTGCTTGGAGCCAGCCCAGGCGCAGCTTATATCCACTACGCCACTGAAGATGTCCCTGCTGCCCACCACAGTATCGCTCGTTATATCTCACGTCATCGTAGCCTTGCAAATTAATAAAACTATTTAAAAGTAGTGGAATTTTAATTTCAAGGAACAAATTAATCTATTTTTGGTTCTTTAAATACAACTTCTATGAATTTATTTAAAGGAAACAATTTCTTACATTAAATTCGATAACATCAGCCATTTTTAATCTTCTTGTCAGCTAAAAAATTGTCTCGAAAAGGAAAATATAGACAATTCAAAAGCACTTAATTTCTAAGTTTATATGAATAAAAAAATTACAATTTCTATTTATATCCCCACTGCTGGGGCACAGGCCAGCCTTATGGGTGAATAAGGAATATATATGGGCCATAACCCACAACGCCGGCCCAATGCGGATTGGTGGGTGTTAATGACTTCAAATGCAGCCGAGACCAACGGCTTAACGTGTCTTCCGAAACACGAAGGAGCTCATAATAATAAATTTTTGGCCACCCATCCCACGACCGAGCCTAGTGAAAGTTGCATAACCTTCGCAATCGCAGAGCCAGGCGCTAAACCACTGCGCCACCGAGCTCCTCAAAATGAAATTATTTTATCTTAAATAGGACGCTATATTCAAAATCATAGGTACATTTTAAATTTAAGGAGACGGGCAGATGAGGTTTTTAGAAAATCAATACCTGTTTTTTCGTCAAGTTTTCGTTATGATTGTACTTTTTCTGTCGACACAAAAATCTGGCGAAACAAAAATCTTACGCAACAAAAATCTGACAAAACGGAAATAAAGGTGTTTACTTACCTACATATTATGCTATGGACGGAGAAAATAGTACCATATGGAAAGTAATAAAACATTTCTTATTGTTCACACAAAAACTGAAATCCTGAATTCTCGAAAAGAAAATATAATCTCTATATCTATACATTATTTTCAGAGTTCAAATAAAATGTCTGACAGGTTGTTTTTTCTTTATCCAGTGTTTACAAAAACTATATAAATTGCTTTCAGGTTTTATGTAAACAAATTAATACTGAAGGTATAAATAATTTGTGACGTATGACCTTAGTAAGCTCTGGGGACACGGTTGTACCAAACTAAACATCAAAGTATAATTTTTATAAAGGGTTTAGTGACAACGCAAAAAGTCGAACTAAAGATGCCTTGACAAGGGACACCAATTATTAAGGATGTCATTAACGGGTTTTAGCTTACGCTTAACGCTTTAATGGTTTATTAGCCGCGTTGTTAGGGTTGGGATATTGAGACACGTTTTGGGACTATTTAAAAGGGCTAAAGCAATAAGGATCAGCGACAGGTTTGAATCTTTAAGTTTTATTGATATAATATAAAAACATATTCATAGCTATGAACCCTAGTGAAAATTTTTTGAAATCCGTTGAGAAATGGTTGAGTTATATGGGTTTAAAGGAAATGCCAAGCTCAATGCAATATGTGCTTTATGACGTACAACGTAAGGTTCACGTACGTGGCGGATGACGTCATAAAGACCTCCAAAATAACAGCGTTCTAGCTCGTATAACTTCCCAGGTTTAAGAGATATCGTGAAAATTTTGTCACAGTTAATCATGTGGTGGCATAAGCTTTCTGGTAAACTAAACAAAAATTGTCGCTGATCCTCATTATATTATACAAACTGTATGGGCAGACAAGCAGTGGCATCTACTTTGAGCTTAGGCTAGGTCAAATAGGGCTTTTTATCGACAATCGCTTGTAAAATCCAATTGCCATCTCATTTGTTTGGGATACGAATTTACAGGCGATTATCGTTAAAGAACTCTATTTGAGTAAAATTGCCTAGCAAGTCGCCCGCAAAATCGACCCGTGTAAGCGCCCCCTGCATTAGGTGTTTAAGATCTTACTACTAACTACAGTAAAAAAATATATAAGACTTCGTCCAGAAAGGACGAATTCTCCGCGATTTGACACGCGATTTTGGTTACACTGCTGTTAATGTTGCACACGCTACTGTCGTCGCTGGTCCTAAGCGAACATTGTAAAACGAAACGTGTGTGTTTATAAATAAATAAATAAATATTTGACAACATCACATACATTGTTCCGATTCCAAAGTAAGTAGCTATAATAAAATAGTAAAACTAAAAGTTTAAAATTAAAATTTGATGCCCCAGAGGCCAATTACAGTTGCACATATTATTTTGTAACACCATAAATTACCTGAGATTTGACAAATAAATGAATTGAATTGAATTGAATTGTTTATTATTCATAACATCACTACTGGAGGACATTTTGCTATTTAGGTAATCCGTTAGTCCAGTCTTTGAATTCATAACTTTTGTTTGTCTTATTAATGTTGTCAACGATATGAACATTTTTATTATTTTCATTTCTAAGGTTTCGTTATGAACTGTAATTATTAGAATTATTGGTCCATGCTGCAAGACGGGTCCTGCAAGTGCCCGATACTAAAACAACTACCTACAACTACAACTATTACCCAGTCACTAACTCGTTAGCTCAGCGGTCAGAGTATTGGACCGGATATCCAAAGGTCGCGGGTTCGATTCCCGTCCGAGAGCATGATCTGGTGCGAGTCCTATTTTTTCTAGTATATTATTTAGTATTGACATCGTTCATTTTTTTACGGACGAAATTATTGTATTTTTTTTCCATATTAGTATAGTCTGTTTTTTAAACGTCAGAATACGTAATACTCAAAAGTAGTATGGTTGTGGTTGCTGGTTTTTGGCCGGGATCGAATTCAATGTTTTTTTTCATACTAACTGATGGAAAAATCAAATCTGCCTGTCGATTTTGTAACCAAACTCGAACCTCACTCGGAAATTTAAGATCTGTTTTTTTAATCACAAAAGATTTTAGATAGCCACGGTAGCTACTTAAAACCTTTTGCAATCGATAAAGTAGCTTATGTTCAGCTAATTTCTAATATCAAATTCACGCGAAGTGAAGTGAGGTTCGAAATGAGATGCGAGTTTAGTTACAGAATCGACAGGCGTTTACAAAGTTTTATATAAAATTAACTTGTAAACTTCAAACGAGAGTTCACGACAAGGCAAGTACGTGATAGCCATTTAAAAATGTAACTTTATAGCATCAAAGTTTTATTATAAAAATTTTACAATTCTGGAGTTATGGCATTGTAACAGGGGACGGCAAATTTTGGGTAACAAATTAAGACAATATTTTATTCATTGTACAGTGGTGGCCATATAATTAAGGACACCAGTCGATTTTCATACAAACGAGGTATCTTTGAAACCTTAGTTCTTCGCCAAGAATTGACTTAGCTGTGATCTGATGAAGGCCATCTAGGGAGTGAATGGAGAAGATTCAGATCGCTGTACACACCCAACTAATCTGATCAGCATTCTAAGAGGTACGGAGAAAAATCTGAAAACTATTTTAATTAAATCTTAAAAAAACGGAAATAACTGCGGGTCTCGTTTCCTGAACTATTTATAATATAGTAGCTACAAACTCCGAGGGTTCCCCACGGTGGGCGAGTTCGACTCGCACTTGTCCGGTTTTTTTAATCTTTGTTTTCTCAGTACTCCGTCATTTATGGACCGATTCAGAAAATTATTTTTTTATTTATAACAATATACTTTCAGATTGGGTTCCCAGCCCCAACCAAGCCCCAACCGACTTCATTTGACATTCTTTAAATTTAGATATGCGAACACCTAATTATTAATAATGCATTATTATTAAGAGCTGTTTTAACAAGGGTTTTTTGAAGGAGGTTTTACTTTTCATTTTTTTTTATCCTGGAGAAAGCTACAAAACATTCCGTCTGCAATTATAACTTCTCTTGAAATATACATTTTAATATAGCAAACTCGCGCCACCATTTTCAATAATTAACGATCATAATTAAACAGATCCCACAAAAAGACGATTAGGACGAGAAATAGTCCATTATTATCTTAGACGAAATCCGACAAATTCTCTCATAAATTATTTGCTCTTTTTTGCTGCTTCTACAGTGATACAGTGCGGAAACATAGCAATGTCGAACATATTTTATTAATGTAGGTCAAATGTAGGTATGAGGTGTGGGAATAGGAATTGATATTATATGGAATAAAAGATATGTGTTTCCGTCACGACGAGTATAATAAGACTGCCCTTTTACATTATAATTAATACTAAGTTAGCACATGCATACACACCACACTACTTACATTGTTTGGTTTGTAGTATTTTTCGATCATTGAACCATAACATAAAACCTCATTGCTATCGATTGCGTTTTTAATTTAGCGATCGTCTTTTATTTAAGAATAAAATGTATTGATTTTTTTTGACATAACGTACAGAAATTTTCACATAGTAATAATTTTGTGCTTTGAAAAATAGTAAATAAACAGTAAATTTAGTGTTTAAAAGCTGTGTTTTAATTCAATAAATAGAGAAACATTTGGTCATTCGTGCGGATATAGAGAATCAGTGTGTGCGTGATAGTAAAAATAGTTCGTGAAAATTGTGCAATAATAGTCGGATTTCAGTGACGGATTTCAGTATTTAAAGGCTTTGGTCGCGGTATCATGAGTAATAGACTAAGAAAAGTGAACTTTATTATCATATTATCTAATTAACTGTGTGTTAAAAACTGGGAATCTATTATTCTTTTGACTGTCGTAATTTTGGACCACTTTAGAAATTATTTTCACATTTGATTGCCTTCATATTAACATAGAACCAGTAATTTATAATGGATGCACTTCAGAATAATCAAATTGAAAAGTTTGATCTTATAAAGAAACTATTTAGTAATATAAAGAAGTGTCCAAAAGAGCGTTTAACTAAAGCACACTTAGAAACGCGACTGGAAACATTAGAACAATATTGGGTAAAGTTCCATAATAACCATGACACACTAGCAGGAGTCTCGGCCGATAAAAGAGCTCAACTAAGTTATTTTAAGGAAAATATAAACGATAGTTGTTTAGAGTTGTATATGGATTTGAAAACATACATTAAGGAGAAACTAGAGGTTTTTAGTGACGAAGCAAAGCCATCCACAGTTGTTATGTCCACAGATAGTCACATATCAAAGCAATCCTGTCAGGTGAAGTTACCGCCTATAGAAATACCGAAGTTTTCAGGAGATTATAAAGATTGGGTTTCGTTTCATGATTTATTTAAATCTCTTATCAATGATAATGATTTTTTAAGTACTGTAAACAAATGTCAGTATCTTAAGTCATGTTTGCAAGGTGAAGCTGAAAATTTAGTGAAACAGATTCCTGTCACAGAAGCGAACTACGACTTGATATGGGAAACGTTAAATAAGAGATATAATAACCGCAGACATATCATCAATTCGTACATAGGTAGACTCTTGAATCAAAAGAAAGTCACAAACGAAACACCAAAAGCTATTAGAGAGATTTTAGACACTACATCTGAATGTTTAATGTCATTGAAAGCCATAGAGGTTCCCACCGACACATGGGACGACATAATTGTTTATATTATTATTCAAAAACTAGACACCGATTCGCACCGGTTATTTGAACAACGCATAGAAACATTAGATAGACTGCCAACATGGAAAGATTTGTCAGAATTTTTAGAGTTGCGATTTAGAACATTGGAAGCCGTTAAACCCAAAGATACTTACCCGCATGTCAGGCATACAGCAACAACAAAAAGCTTCACTGCGAATATTACGAGTCCATTGAAATGCTTGTATTGTAACGCTGATCATAGAATTCATTCATGCAAAGCTTTCTATCAGCTAGATGTAAACGAAAGACAACAGTATATACAGAAGAATAATATGTGCTTTAATTGCCTGAAAAAGGGTCATTCAGTAAAAGTTTGCACTCAATCAAATTGTAGAACGTGTGGACGCAAACATCATACCCTGTTACACGGATATAGCGTGCCAGCAGGTTCTAGTACAATTCCATCAGCATCACAATCGTCAACAGCCACTCCGATAGTAAACACAGCAATAGTTCAAAGCACAGAAAATAGTAACAACACCCAAGAGAAGATAGTTAACATAGATAGTATAGCCATGAAGACATCCATAGATAGAGATACTTCGCCAGTCATATTAGCCACAGCACTTGTCACAGTGAAGTCTAATAGAACAAATAGAATCTACACACTTCGTGCACTTGTCGATCAAGGATCACAAGCATCATTCATTACCGAAGTTGCTTGTCAAGAATTAGGGCTCAGCAAGACTGCCATTCACGGAAACATAGTAGGCATAAGTTCTCATAATACAACCACCAAGGCACTTGTAGAGTTCGAAATTATGTCAAGACATAACCCAATAGATAGAATCAAAGTCATGGCATATGTACTAAGAAATCTGACCTCATACATACCACAGCGGGCGCAGTCAGTTGATTGGCCACAACTAAATAGGCTTCAGCTAGCAGATCACACCTTTACACAACCTGGAAGAATAGATCTACTCTTAGGAGCAGATATTTTCGCAGAAATCATTCAACAAGGTGTAATGGTTTTTAGAAACGACACAAATTCGCTAGTTGCACAGCAAACTTCATTAGGATGGTTGATTTCTGGAAATAGTAACAAAGGTGACACACCACAACAACAAATAGCTTGTTCTCATCATGCTAAAATAGAAATAGACATAGCACTCCGAAGGTTCTGGGAACTTGAAGAACCAATTCCTAAGCAAAAAGTATTGACAAATGATGAGAAGAAATGCGAGCGGCATTACAATACCACACATAATAGAACATCAGAGGGAAGATATGTAGTGCGTTTACCATTCACTATTAGTCCACCAGACATCGGCGAGTCGTTTTCTATAGCAATGAAACGATTTGCTTCAGTAGAGCGTAAGTTCAAAACAGATCCTGACTTACAACGCAAATATGCTGAATTTAAGCAAGATTATTTAGATAAAAAACACATGGAACTTGTTCCAAGCAGACGGCACCACGTGACATCGCAAGACAACCCAGCAGATGTTGCATCTCGTGGAATCTGTCCACTTGAGCTGCAATCGCACGAGTTGTGGTGGAATGGTCCGCCATGGCTCCGAGAACATCGTGAACTACCTGTGATAGAAATAAGTGATATAATTAATCCTACTGATGTAGAGAAAAGCTCTGAAGTGAAAGTGCAGTGTAGTGTAGTGATAGCGCCGGGATCTGAAAAGGAAACAGACATTATTAATAAATATTCTAATCTTAACAAACTAGTAAGAATAATTAGCTATTGCCTAAGATTCTACAATAAATGTAAAGCTAAAGCTAGAAAACAATACTTACCAATGTACACTCCTTACTTAAATTCCATGGAAATGCATAACGCAATGTCTTGTTTGATACGAATGTCTCAAACTATTGATCCTGTAGATTCAAAGAATATAAAAAATCTCAATCCATTCATTGATGTCGACAACATTTTAAAGGTTGGAGGTCGTATTCAAAATGCACCTTGTAGTAGAGAAACTAAACACCCTATCATATTAGCAAAAAATAGTAGATTAGCTTACCTGATTGTAAAAGAAGCTCATTTAAAAACCCTCCATGGCGGAATGCAATTAATGTTAAATTATATAAGGAATAAATATCATATTATAAAAGTTAAAAATATTATAAGAAAATGCATAGCTTGTTGTCGTAATACTAATAAACCTGTAAACCAATTAATGGGAAATTTGCCCAAAGATAGAGTTACTCCACAGCGACCATTTCTTGTTAGTGGTGTAGATTTTGCAGGACCAATAATTCTAAAGTTATTTGGTAGACGCGGTTCTAATAAAACTCAAAAGTCTTATATCGCTTTATTCATTTGCACAGTCACTAAGGCAGTTCATATTGAATTAGTCACCAGCCTTAGTACTGAGGGATTTATAGCTGCTTTTCGTCGCTTCACAGCACGTAGAGGACATTGTAAGAAACTAATTAGTGACTGCGGAACGAATTTTATAGGTGCCACCAAAGAACTTGAGCTTATGTTTAATAAAAGTGTCAGTAATTTACCAGTTGAAATAGCAGAGTTGTTAGCTTTAGATGGGACAGAATGGCAATTTAATCCCGCTGGAGCACCCCACATGGGCGGCCTTTGGGAAGCAAATATAAAATCAATTAAACGACATTTAAATCGTGTACTTGGAGATACAAAATTGATTTATGAAGAATATTCAACTCTACTATGTCAAATAGAAAGTTGTTTGAATTCTCGTCCAATGACATCTTTAAACGATGATAAAGAAGGAACCACAGTTACATTAACACCTGGTCACTTTCTGATAGGTGACAATCCTATAGTGGTCCCTGATGAAAATTTAGAAGAAACTTGTTATGTTCCATACAATAAACGATGGATATATTTACAAAAAAAAATGCAGTCATTTTGGCGGCAATGGAGTCAAGAATATTTAGTTAATTTACAAAAACGACAAAAATGGACAAGTATTCAAAGAAATTTAGAAGTAGGTAATATAGTTTTAATAAAAGATGAGAGATTGCCACCTACAAAATGGTTAATGGGCAAAATAATTGAATTGCATCCAGGTTCAGATGGTCTTATTAGAGTAGTTAGTCTGAAATGCAAAAATTCAGTATTGAAAAGACCAGTTCATAAATTGTGTTTATTGCCTACTGAAAGTGATTCTGATTTTTTTTAAGCTTATATTAAGTTGTTAGCATTAAATTTATTTTACTAAAGTGTTACAGTCCACTCTTGTAAAAACGATATTAGTATAGTATTTTATTTTAATACTTTGTAGTTCCTCTCAAACTTATAATTTTAGTCTTCATTTAGGTAATTTGATTAATAGTTTATTTTTAAAGTTCTGTCGAACTTTGAGAGGGCGAAATGTTTGGTTTGTAGTATTTTTCGATCATTGAACCATAACATAAAACCTCATTGCAATCGATTGCGTTTTTAATTTAGCGATCGTCTTTTATTTAAGAATAAAATGTATTGATTTTTTTTGACATAACGTACAGAAATTTTCACATAGTAATAATTTTGTGCTTTGAAAAATAGTAAATAAACAGTAAATTTAGTGTTTAAAAGCTGTGTTTTAATTCAATAAATAGAGAAACATACATAGTTATCATAAACAAAAGCTTTCCATATCTCTCAGAAACATAATACTTCTTCTTTGCGTTCCGCTCCTATGGGAGGCTGGACAACATCATGGCTATCTTAACCTTCGAGGCCACTGCCTGGAATAGTGACGTAGTACTGCGACCGAACAAATACCTCAGGTTCTTCAGCCATTAGGAAATGCTTTTTTTATTTATTTTTTTATTCACAACGGGTTTGCGCTTGGCCTTCCTGATATTTTTTCTGATTGTTAACCTTACTTGATGTTAAGTGACGATAAAGCCGAACGAAGGTGGAAGCGCACTACACCCGGAATCCTCACCACTAAGGGGACTGCGGCTATCTTACTTCTAACTGCCGGAACACATTTTTTTTTTAAATTGTTGTTATGGCGTCAGACTTAGGGAAGATGGTAGTTACTAGCCAGGCGGACTCGAAATAAGCCGTACCACCACAACCAAAGCGAGTACAAATGTACCCCCTCCTGGGAATCGAACCCGGGACCCCTGCATCTTACATGGGTGGGCGAAGCATTAACCCCCAGAGGCGGTAATATACTCCTTTTGTTTAAAAGAGGTAAATTCCACGGTAATGATTTCAGGTTCCAGTTTTGTTTTTCCTTTGTACTTGATGTATAATTGACATGATGAGAAAATTCGTTTAATCAGTCAATGAAGTTAAACGAAAAAAGTAATCACACTCTAAAAAAACAGGCAATCACAAAATCAACACATATAACTAAACAACATATATTTCAAGATCAAATAAGTATTGAATGTTTTTTTTATCACTTAATTAAGTTGATTAAATTTACAAAAGCAAGTACCTACATAACTTTTACCGCGATAAAGTAAAAGTGACAAACGTAATTAATTTCCTTTTTGAAATTCATGACGGCTCCGTCAGTGTCCACATTTATATCACGATGAATTATCGTAAACTTTGTACACTTTTTGCCGTGGAAAACCTTCTAGGTGTTTATAAAAATTTCTGTAATTTCAATAAAAGGAAAAGATTATTTATATGCCTTAGATTGATGTTTGAAATATTGGTACTTGTATTTTTCTCCTACATAACTTTAAGTGTAAATGACACATTTTTAGTTTTATTTCTCGTTGATGTGGTCTTATCTTTCGTTAACGTCTTCAGTATATTAATTATATCTGTGAAGAAGAGCAGTGAATTCATTTTTCTACTCGAGCACTTGAATAAAATGCATGATTATTACGCGAAAAGCGGTTCAAAACAAAGTACGAAAATAGAAACCATGTATTTTGCTTTACTAACAACCATGGCAATTGGATGTAGTGTTAATCTTACACCATACGGCCCCGAAACTGAGTCATTCACGGCCGGTTTCATTTTTTACTGTCGAGTCTTATTTGAATTAAGGAACTGCGTAGAATACTTCAGATATATACATACTATTTCAAGAATCAACAACTTAATACGAAACATTGATTCATCGGCCCAATGTGTAATAAAAAGTGTGATGATGGAAAATCCACAATATTTTGATGATGGACGATCGAATGCTCTGTTACTAAATTCTTTTGAAAACGATATACAGCATTGGTCTAAACATTGTCAGAGTTTGATTGTTTGCAACAAGCTACTGAACACTTGCTTCAGTAAACAGGTGAATAAAATATTTAATTTTCTAGAATAAAGGTGGTCAAAGTGCTTGGAGGTCAAAGTATTAATAATAATTAATACACACGTCTAGACACTAGTGTCGTATACACCGCGTTAGAACTTTTTTACCGGCTGTTATAATTTAGCGCGATTACTTAACATGTTTATCCGAATTCGGTTAGAATTTGAACTAGCAATGAGTGTAGACTTCCCGCCCACGAGCGATTAATCGCTGAGCGATTTTTTGTCGCCGAGAATAGAACATACAGAGTTCAATACGTAAACGCCCACGAGGAACAAAAAGTAGCTCAGCGACTAATCACCCGCGAAATGACACTGACAAGAGTGACAAAGTGTTTACTTAGCCAGCTACAAAAGTCGCTCGTGGCGCTGACTCAAAATGAGCGAAGTTGACTTCTGAGGGCCTAGACAACTAGTAACATTTACTAATCCTCGTTATCGTCTTGATTTCGGAAGATATAGGCTTGTTTAAAACGTCAAATCCATACGTGAATTTACTAAATTATGTGGTATTTACACGAGTCGACTTGGCAGGCGATTTAAGTCAATTAGCGAATTTTATCTTCAATTGCTTGTAAAATCTAATTGCAAACCTAACTCCCATCGGAGTCTCAAAAATAAACAGGTACATAGTGTAAAGCCCGATATAGTTTATTCTAATAAAATAAAAGTATTTAAGTAAGACTCGCACACTTAACTTATAATTTGTTTTATTACAGATGCTTTCGTTTTTATGCGGTTCAATACTATACTACATTTTCTGCGTAGGTTTCGTGGTAGAATCCTTCGTTAAACAGGTAAATAATACTTACTTATTTCATATATACAGGGATATAATGGGTAGTCGGAAAAGTTCGCGGCCTTTTTAAAGCATGAATTTTGCGTGTTATATTTCTGGCAATACTAAACTTAGGCGGGAATGTAATATATTGTTTAATAGCTGACTTTCTGTTAATAGCGGTAAAATTAAAACAAATTGATAATTTTCTTGCTTTTTCATCATTTTAATATTTTTATTACATACGTTTTGTATTTTTTTTCGAGAAGAGTTCAGACCCTTATCGAAAAAAACTGAATGCTGCTAGTGCTCAAAAAATGGTTTGTAATGATAATAGAGAAGATGCTTTGTCGAATACAACTGCAAAAAAATGGTTCAGCAGATTCAGGTCTTGTAATTATGATGATAAAGATGTTCCTGGCTGTGGTATTTTTAATAATTTTTAGTACAAAAAGGCCGAGAACTTTTCTGATAGTGCATGTCAAAACAACAATTTGGAAATGGTGTTCTTTAAAAAGGCATGTTTTGACACAGTAATTGCTTTCCCTTTTCTTTTGCGCAACACAGGCATGTATGCATTTAGTGTTATTTGGAACTTTCCATTTGCAAAGCCAGCTTAAAAAAGTTCGTTCTATTTTTTAATTATACGAGAAGTGTAAGTTTTCATTAGAACCTAACATTGGCTACTAATCACTAAATATGGATTTTCATGCGTCAATTTCTCGAAGAAGGTTTTCAAAGTAATGTTTGAATTTCCAAACATGTTTGAATTTCCAAACATGTTTGAGAAAGGCATCTAGCCAGTTCGTCGGCTGCATCGTTTCCCCGTGATCCACCGTGACCTTTAATCCTTTGGATGGTATTGTTAAGTGCACCTACTGTATTCAGGGTGTGATGACACTCAAGTAGATCAAGGCTTGATGCGATTGTCCTGGAGGGCCTATAAGACGGATTTGATGTCGGAGAGAGTTAAGATTTCCCGAGCCGCCATATATGCCCATGCCCTCGGCGTGAAAGACCGAGTTGTATGAGATTATGGGGGATACAATTTGTATGTTGAGGTCCTCTGAGCAAACATCCGACACAGTGCTCGATGAGGTTTTGGAGCCATCGGTGTAGATCAGGTTCTCTTGCCTTGTGTTGTACCTTGGAACTGATGTCGTCGTTTAGGTGCATTCTGTACTTCTTGTCAAATATGAAGGTTAGCTTAACTGTGTCGCACACTGCCTCACTAGAAGAAGGGCTTATCCAGTCCTTCAGTAATCCGCTGAGATGTCTTACCCTCTCGAATTTTAGAGATCCCAGTTGTTTTGATCCTAACGCTGTTTTGGCTGCCTCCTGTTGAATGTGGAGATACAGTGGTGTAAAGTTCAGCATTACCTCTAAAGCCGCTGTGGGAGCTGTGCTTATGCATCTTGTGAGGGTGCAACAGGTCTGACACTATAATCCCTGTGGCTTTTTAGCTCCTGTCAAATCCCACAGGCACAAGACAAGTCAAATCCAATTACGTAAAGCGTGGTACCACACGCACAAGTACAGTCGAGTTCAGAAATATGTAAGCACTTTTGACAGATGTTGTTGTTGACTTTCATTATAAATTCATAATAATAATAAATAATAATAAATATTTGACAACATCACATACATTGCTCCGATTCCAAAGTAAGTATCTAAAGCACTTGTGTTACGGAAATCAGAGACAACGGTGGTATCACAAACACCCAGACCTGAGCCATTATAGAAAAGTTCGTTTTTTTAATTAACCCAACCGGGGATCGAACCCGGGACCTCAGAGATGGCGACACCTTGAAAACCGGTGTACAAAGCCACTCGACCACGGAGGTCGTCGATAAGGTTATTGAACTGTCAAAGGTGCGTACATATTATTGAACTCGACTGTACCTACTCTGAATTGAACCAATATATTTAACACTTTACATTTGGATTTAATGATAATTAGCAATGTTGTTTATATAATTATAAAGCTTTTTACAGGAATTACATTTAATGGGTGCGATGGAATCCTTAACCCTTATTTTTAATATAAGTATATATGCAAAATTTTTGTTGATGACTTTGACAGCTGGTCAAAATATGAAAAACGGTTGGAGAAAGCTGTATATATCATTAGCAAAATTACAAACCATTTTAGTGAGCGGTGAGTAGCTATCTATAATTTATGTTAGTGTCATAACAACATTTGTTTAGGGATAGCCATTACTCTCGATTTCATGTATACGACGATACTTGCTGAGGTATACGCTCGCGTGTACAGCGATATATCTAGGTACTATACGACGACGTTTCAACCAGTAGCTTGAATGACATTCCGCCATCAGCAAGGCCCCTCACGATCAGAAGTTTTGAGTAAGGCAGATGACTTAGTGCTATATCGTTCAACAAATTGACTAGCCGAAACATTTTTAATTTATGTATAAAATCAATGTTGATTTCAGACCCAGAAACTCCGGAATTCAATGGAGTCCGTAACCTGGCACGCCTGGTGCGCACGGAGCCGGTGCAGCCGCTCCTGATGTCCACAACGCCGCTGCAGATGACGCTGCTGCCGAGCGCCGTGTCGCTTATTGCAACGCACATCATCGTTTTGTTACAATTAAATAAGACTATTTAACCCTTCAACGCCCGCAAAATGAGACACAATAGATTAAAAAATAGTTATAGAATGGATATTGTTATCCGGCCGCATGCGTCCGCTCGGGCGTTGATGAATTAATGAATGAACTATTAGAACAACATTAATTAGTTTCTTCTTTATTGAAATAAAACCAATACTGATATATTACCAATGTAACAAGATTGTAATAAAGTCAAATTGAAAAATATAATTAATTTGGATAATGAAATTCATTACGTGGTTAGTGCCCACACAACATGATGAATTGTCGTGAGTTTTGTACACTCTTTGCTGTGGAAAATGTTTTGGGTATATACAGGAATTATTGTAACTTCAATAGAAGGAAAAAAATATTAATATGTGTGAGATTAATGTTTGAGATATTGATACTTGCATTGTATACTTGCGCAAACACTTTAACTGCAGATGAAACGGCTTCTGTTATGGTTTTCTTTTATACGGGCATGATTTTCACTAATATTTTTTTAATATTACTTATACCTGTGTTTTATAGTAGTGACTTCATTTATATAGAAAAACACTTGAATGAGATACATGATTATTTCGAACACACATGTGGTACAAAACAAAGTACGAAGATTCAAACTATTTTATTCGCATTTCTAACAACTGTGGCAACTGCGTATGATGTCATACCCTTTTGCTATTCTGTGGTCCAATCTTACGGTCGCAAACCTAATCTATATGTTCCCTGTATGCTTTTCCTCTATGCAACCATAATTGAATTAAGGTATTACGTGGAACTGTTCAGATATATACAGACTCTTTCAAAAATACACTATTTAACACAGCAAATTGTTTCATCCGTCCGTAATAAAGTCAGTGTAATAATATTCGAAAAAAGGCGAGATATTGAACACGCGCAACGATTGAATCTGACTAGAAATTATTTTGAAAACGATGTGCAGTATTGGGCTGCACATTGCCAGTCTTTGATCACTTGCAGCAAGCTGCTGAAGCCTTGTTTCAGAAATCAGGTGAATATAAGAAGGGTACAGGGGCAAAACAAGAAATGTCACATGCGCAAAAACAATTTACAGTCCATCAAATCGTCGATTGTTTAAGACCCGGTACAGGTCAAAACTGGAAATGTCTATCTGGTAACGTACGCAATAAGAAGGAAGAAAAATATTCTTTTTTTTAGTTTTAGATAAGTACCTACCTATATTTCCAAAAGTTTTTTGTATCGTAAGCCCGCCTTTGGAAGCTAAGTTAATAAGTTAGTATTTACAATATCTTAGAAATATTTTTCTTGTATATTTTCAAATTTTATAGCTAACTGAAAATTCTTGTTTTTGTGACATTCCTTGTTTTGCCACTGTACCCTTCTATTAATTATTTGTAATTTAGGAATTATTGATGCCAATTTTGTAAGATTTATCATCAATGTTATTGTAATTTGCATGCGCCCCACGTTTTTTTAAAACTTCTGCTTAAGCACAGTACAAGTGTATAAGGCATACCTTGGTCCATTGTATAGGGCTATAAATCTTTGTTTCATATTTTTTATTAAGATTATTAATATTAGATTGCATTGGGAATTCGAAAAATCTAAATTTATAAATCACATTTTTTGGCTCGTTTTAAAAACCTGTTTTTTATTATGAAAAAAGTCTTTTTGTCAAACCTTTTATACGTTTCTTATAAGCTAATTTTATAATAGTAAACTCCTGGAATATCTGTCACACTGTCTTCGCTTCCCAATCCTCGAGATATAAGTACCTTGTGCCTAGTTCGTTGTTTGGAGTGGCCGACTGATCATGTGATTAGAATAGACTTAATCCATTGTTTGAAACCTAAACGTCATCTACATTTTGACGACCTCCGTGGTCGAGTGGCTTTGTACACCGGTTTTCAAGGTGTCGCCATCTCTGAGGTCCCGGGTTCGATCCCCGGTTGGGTCAATTTAGAAAACGAACTTTTCTATATTGTCTCAGGTCTGGGTGTTTGTGATACCACCGTTGTCTGCGATTTCCATAATACAAGTGCTTTAGCTACTTACTTTGGAATCGGAGCAATGTATGTGATGTTGTCAAATATTTATTTATTTATATTTATTTATTATTCCCGTATTGTAAATTGATTTTTTAGCTGTGACACCGTCGATCATTATATGATCGAAGTTTAAAACGAATCAATAAAGTATTTTTATTTTTATTATAATTTTTTATATACTGTGGTTTTATTATGTATAAAAGAGTATATATTTCTTTACAGATATTTTCGTGTGTGTCCGCTGCAGTACTATTTCACATTTTCTGCATAGGTAACTTGGTAACATCCTTCGTGAAAAAGGTAAACGATTTTAAATTTTCAACGAATTTTTCTTTTTTTCCTTTTTCATTAAAGACAGAGTTTATTTTGCCTTGCATACTTTACCCACTTCTATTGTTGTTCATTTGCATTCACTTATTTCGTTTCAATGTTTCTGTCAAAATAGCAGCGTACTGCGATATACGAGATGTTTAGTAGTAACGATAGATCTACCGCTTTGTTCTAGCTGTCTCTCTTGTCTGTGTGCAATTTGGCTTGCTTTCCATTTTTATTTAAGGATTATTTAATATGAAATTACCTTATAATAAGGCGCTCCTTTACTAAAGCGAGATAGCAATGAGAAAACGACGCGCGCGGGAGCGGGACCGATTTGGCAGATTAGGCGATAAAACCACGAATTAATTCGTACTAATTGAAATAATAAACGTATCGCTAAAATATTCGGTCAGAAAATCAGTTTAACGGAGAAGTATCGAAAACAGCATTTTAATTGCTTAGTTTCGCCATAGCTTTGCAAACATTTGGTTATTTTCAAAATAAAAAGCTCATTTTCAAAATAAAAAAAGGTCAAGAGCGAGTTGGACTCGCGCACCGAGGGTTCCGTACTATCATTCTGAAAAAGTTTACTATTTAGAGACATACCTAGTTTCATTTTTCCTGTAATCTTTACATAATCTTCTATCACATAAAATTCAGATTTTTCTCTATGCAAACTTTGGAGATAAAATGGGGGAGAGGGGGGGGGGAGTAATTTTTTGTACATTTTTCATTAAAAGTCGAAAACTATGCGGCCAAAAAAATATGTGAATGTGCAAGCAGCGCTCTTTCAAATGGTACCCCAAATGCCCTGTAGTCTCACTTCGAATTTTTAAGACCCCTTTCAGTCACAAAATATATAAATCTTTTTATTTCTCTCTTATTTGCAAAATAGTTGGGCAAACGTCATCTAAAACTATTCCAAATTTCTATCCAGCTGTGACAGACAGACAGACTGAGTCGCACCATAAGGGTTCCCTTTTACCATTTTGGTACGGAACACTAAAAACTATCGAGAAAAGTATTACCAATCGTGTTTCTGTTTAGATATATTTAGTTTAAGGACTGAAGTTACACATACTAAAATATAACGAAGGAAATCTTTTTAGAAGTCCCGTACTATGCTTTCAAAAAAACACATTTCATACCGGGCCCTAATATCTACATTAAAAAAAGAAGTTAAGTTTTTATTCATATTTCACAATATTATTGATTCTACTTTGTTACTTTTTTTATGGTTCAACCCTTTACGAGTAATAGTCGATCAACTTATAAAACTTATTTATATTGGAAAAGATTTTGTAGGTACGAATTTCATTGAAATGTAGGTATTATACTTAGCTCGAGTTGTTAGTTGTGTAAAAGAGGGTTAATACGGAACCCTATACTGCGACATGCCCTTGGCCGGTTTTTATAACTAGCAAAGCAGGAAACTGAGTTTTATTTATTTATTTATTTATAGTAAGTCTGCCAACATTTATACACTCTAGCATACAATACAAGTCCTTAAAATAATAAAATTAAAAGTAAAGTGAAAAACAGTTACAGGCAAACACAGCATGACAAAGTTAAGACTAAACACACAGTTAAGACTAAACGCTCTTGCTTTTTACAGGAATCAAATATATTGGATGTGACTCATTTCTACTCTCTCATTTCAAATATTATGTACACAATAGTATTGTTTATGTCTGTAAAAGCTGGACAAAATATGACAAACGGGTGGACAAAGTTGAATACATCATTAGCAAAATTAGAAATCATTTTAGCAAACGGTGAGTTAATACAGCATTCAATATAAATATCAGTGCTAATATAATGTAAGTATTGGGAATTAATAATCAACAAGTTTAGTCATTAATAACATTCGAATTTAACACGTTGGGCGCCATGTGTTTGCTTTTGGAAACAAGAGGTTGCATCTTATAGGCCGCGTGTATCTTTCTGGCACACCTGGAGAATCATGACAAATGAAGATTTTTACATAAATGTATTATCGAAATCGCATTACCACGCAAATAAAAACCAAAAATACGTAAAACATAATGGATATGAAGGTTCTGGTATCCGCCCTTTTTTGAGTAATGTTTTTGATTTTGTTAATGAGTAAACACGACACCATAATAAATGTTCTAGATTCTTTGTTGCCAGAATTATAAAAAAAAACTAATTACATCTCTTTATCTAAGTAACAAATCAACGTTGATTTCAGATCCAGAAACTCCAGAATTCAATAGAGTCCGTGACCTAGCTCGCCTGGTGCACATGGAGCCGGTGCAGCCGCTCCTGATTTCCTCAACGCCGCTGCAGATGGCGCTGCTGCCGACCGCCGTGTCGCTCATTGCATCGCACCTCATTGTGTTGTTGCAATTTAATAAGACTATTTAAACTAATTAGGTGGTAATATTTTTTTGTCTGTTATTTAAGTTTCTTAGATGTTAATTAAACTCTTCAGAAATATGCTTGCCAAGCCATATCTTTCTAAAGCAACAAGTCCTTTTATGATTAATTAAAAAGCACCAAACCTGTGAATGATTGTATTTTTTGTCAAATAATTAAAAAAGTTGTAACTATACCTAACGATGTAATGCTCCGTGTTGCTGCACTGTTTCATTATCTAGAATAGTAGGTAGCCCTGTCTCCTTCTAAGGATAGGTTATTGAATCAGCCATAAGATACACGTTCAGAGTAAAATGACTACTTCCATACATTTTGAAAGTTTTTAAACCCCTTCAAAGCCATCTTCGCACTGGTCCTCTCGCCTCTGCTTGAAAGCGCAGAGTTTAACGGAACAATGATAATTTTCTGAAGTTCTAAGCTGCGGTGAATCCTCCCCATTAATTATATCCGGATTAATTAAATACCAAGTGCTAACTGCCTTTGCCTTGTAAAATAATCCGCTTGACTTATTTTATTCCGATACATTTAATATTGCCTTTATTTCACTGTACAAGTTTTTAACCCCCAACGCAATGAGTTTGACGTGTGTATGTGTTTGTCTGCTGAGGCAACGTATCTCCCAAACTAATGGACCGATTTTGATGCGGTTTTTTTTAAAAGTTGGCGTGATCGAGATGGTTCTTAGCTATAACTTATGAAGATCATCAGATCATTGTTTACTTGGTGAGCTGATGATCTTCAATCTGCTGAACAGATCTTCATAAATTATAGCTAAGAACAATAACAATAAAATAGCTAAGAAAAAATTAAATGACCGGTAACATAAATGTGTTAATTGGCTCTTCTTCTTACTTTGGAATCTTAGACAGCACCCTAAGTTATAGAACACACATAAAAGAAACTAGCAAAAAGGCAACGACAGCTCTCATGCAGTGCAGAAGAGCCGTTGGTAGGAACTGGGGCATAAAACCCGAAGTAGTCCAATAAGGCAATCATCATACCGAGAATTCTCCACGGAGCACTAGTATTAGGCACAAGTGCATTAGGCACAATCAGAATACAACAGAAAAGAACTCACAAAGGTTCAAAGACCAGCTACATTATGGTAACAGAAGCCATGAGAACAACGCCCACGGCAGCCTTAGAAACGCCTCAGTCCAATAGACCTTGAAATCAAAAAGAGAGCTACAGAACAATGGTTTCAGCTGAAAAGCACTAACCTATGGATAGGTAGGTACAATGACAAAGGTCACGCTGAAATAGGGAACAAGTACAAAGAAAACCTTTCTATGATACTGGTCAATAATGACCTAATAAAAAAGGAAAGGATCTTCGACAAAAAGTACAGAATAAGCATCAGAACCAGAGAAGACTGGAACCTAGAACAGGATGATCTGGATAGCATCGCAGTATGCTACACTGATGGGTCTAGAAAAGAATCAACCAAGCTTTCGGGAGCAGGGGTCTACATTGCTAAACCCGATACCAAAAGAGTCACTTTCAATCTAGGCAAATACACTAGCGTATTCCAGGCGGAAGTATTTACGATACTGATGTGTGCGCACATGATTAAAAGTAAGATAAGCAACTATAACGTAGGAAAAATAATAATATACAGCGACAGTCAAACTGCCATCAAAGCCCTTGACAAAATGGAGTCTACCTCAGCATTGGTAAAGGAATGCAAACAAAGCATCCAGGAACTTGCAAACCTCGTTGAGGTAGAAATTGCCTGGGTACCTGAACATGAAGGTAACAAAGGCAATAAGGAAGGAAGCCGATGAATTGGCCAGGAAAGGGGCTGATGAACCCTTCATTGGTCCTGAACCAAGACTAACAATCTCACATAGAATCACCAAGAATATTATCGAGATCAAAACAACTAGAGAAATCAACAAAAGATGGAGGGAAAGGAAGGACTGCAGACAGTCCAAGATCTTCATCAAATCAGTTGACAGGAAGAAAACCAGAGAGTTGCTGAAACGAAGTAGAAGAAATATAAGAACCATAGTAGGAGTACTGACAGGACACTG
Source organism: Catoptria pinella (assembly GCA_963556745.1). Classification (NCBI taxonomy): domain Eukaryota; kingdom Metazoa; phylum Arthropoda; class Insecta; order Lepidoptera; family Crambidae; genus Catoptria; species Catoptria pinella. The sequence goes on from OY750762.1 coordinate 2,793,454, forward strand.
TCCACTAAACAGAAGCCTGGCAGTAATTAAACGGACAGAGGACCCCATCTGTCCGCTGTGTAAAGAAAAAGAAGAGACAAGCTACCACTTCATGGCAGAATGCCCGATGTATGCATCGCTGCGTTGGGAGCTCTTTGGAGCGGACAAGCTAATGGAAGAGGATCTAAAGCAGTTAACGATAAGTCAACTCAGCAGGTATTGTAAGCGCACAGGCAGGTTCGAGGGTTCGACGCCAGTGGGGTAAAAGATAACCCGCCTCCCCCTGCTTCCAGCTTTCAGGGTAATTGGGGAACGAGGTGAAATGGTTCCAGCTAGAGAGACTGATCACCCGCCCGGCTTCGCTGGCGTCCCCCCTTCCAAATAATAATAATAATACTTTGAAATAACGCTGGCTTGCAGCGTAAGAGTGGGATATACTATAAGAATTACGCCGATGCCACTAGTGACTAAGTAGCTCAGTTGGTAAGATCATTGCACCGGACTTCCATAGGTCGCGGGTTCGATTCCCGCCTGAGACAATCCTGGTGACGAGTCAAATTTTTTCTAGTGTATTACTTAGTATTGTATAAAAATAGCATTGTAAATGCATCTCAAAAATTTTCAAAATATATTTCTTTGAGTAGTGTGCCAGCCCATAATTGTACTACGAATATTTAGAAAAAAATTGGCGCAATTTTTTGGTAAGTACTGACTTTTCCTAGAAATTGGTTATTTACGGTACTTAAGTTGTAACTCACTTTAAATTTTTATAAAACTAATTTAACGAGATAATATTTTATTTCTTTAATCAAAAGATAGTTAGTTGGTTTCTTGGTATGTTTGTTTTATTTACTCGTAAAATAAACTACTTCCAACGAGCTAATGTCTTCTGTCTATACTTTAATATAGTTTCAAAAAGGTCTTTTATATCTAGTAAGATTTTGATTGAATTAGGCGTTGCGTAAACCAACACCGAATGTTGGTTTCGGTGTTGGCTTACACACGATCTAACTCCTGAGGATGCTCCGGGTTGGGGCAAAACACGTGTAGAGTAGTCTAATTGGTGAAGGTGCAAGGTGTGCGCTGCCATGCTAAATGCAGGTATTGTGCACTGATATTTGTTGTGGTGTGCATGTGTTTTTTTTGCTGCATCCTGCATATATTTTTGCGGGAGTAAGCTATTTGTCTTTTCACAATGTCTTGTAAGACTCCAAAATTTAAATAAAAAGCTACCTATTAGATTGGCCGTGACGACTGTTTATAATTATGCCAATATAAGTATTTAGTATTATTTTATGCTCCAATTCTTCTTCTTCTTATCTTATGGTGCCTTTACAACTAGTTAAGGTTGGCAAGGCGAAAGAAAGTCATAAATTATATTCTAACAATTTTTTAGACATCGAATCTAAAAAATTGTTGATATTAAACATTAAGAGCACGCTTGCCCATCCTCAGTACTCCAACAATAAATAATAAAAACACCGTGTCTCTTGGAATAAATCCTATTTCATGGCGGGAAACATGGATTTTCGCTTCGCTGCCTTCGCAACGGGTGGCAATTCAAACAACTCGCATGAAACGTCATTTGTTTTTTCTTTTTCTACTATCAGATTTATTTATGATTAGATTATGTTTTTTTTTTCAATTTTCCGCTTGGAAAATAATTATAGTTAAGTTCAAAATGGGTGTAATGGCATTCGCAACATTATTTATTTACATCGAACGTAATGTAAGTACTTAAACGAATACCAAGTCAGTCTGTCTGTTATGAGTTATCAAATCTGTAACATTTACATAACATTGGACGACCTCGGTGGTCGAGTGGCTTTGTACACCGGTTTTCAAGGAGTCGCTATCTCCGAGGTCTCGGGTTCGATCCCCGATTGGGTCAGTTTAGAAAACGAACTTTTCTACATTGGCTCGGGTCTGGGTGTTTGTGATACCATCGTTGTCTTTGATTTCCATAACAAAAGTGCTTTAGCTACTTACTTTGGAATCGGAATTGCTCCGATGTTACAGTATGTGATGTTGTCAAATATTTATTATTTATATGTATGCTAAACATTACTTAAAAATTCATTAACATTATAAAAAAATTATCCAATTAACCTTTTTCTATAACTTATATTCTTACCACTCTCATTATCATCTCATAGAGTTCAAGAGCCTTTGAGGTGTTGCTAAGGATTATAATTACAGCCCCGAAATCTTCAAAGGAACACTCGGATCGGAACAGGGTACGTGTGAAGCGGCAATTAAACAGGCCAGCCGACCAAATAAAGCGATTCCTTCGTACGTCTCTCTCGACAGAGCCGTATTATTGATCATGTGTGTGTGTACACACGACAGCACGTCAGGTTATACAGTTAATCTGTGAAAACAGCTTTTAATACGTAGGGCATAAAGGCGGTCTCAAGGTCAACATGTATAGTCTGAGGTGCCGTCGTGTGTACATATAGGTGAGGCTCGTTTTCATCAAGTGTTAAGATTATGATTGATTACGACCTCCGTGGTCGAGTGGTTTGTATGCTGGTTTTCAAGGTGTTGCCATCTCTGAGGTCCCGGGTTCGATGCCCGGCTGGGTCAATTTAGAAAACGAACTTTTCTGTATTGGTTTAGGTCTGGGTGTTTGAAGTTCCACCGTTGTCTCTGATTTCCATAACACAAGTGCTTTAGCTACTTACTTTGGGATCAGAGCAATGTTTGTGATGTTGTCTAATATTTATTAATATTTATTTATTTAAATTTGACTTAAATGTATAAAAAATCTTGACAAGCACAAGATCATCCACAGTTAAAGTAAATGGCTAACTTAAAGTTTTAACGACTCAAATATATTTCGATAAAACCGCACTACAATACATTATCCCTACCATGAGTTGATGCAAACTGTTTTGGCTACCGTAAACTATCGGATATACTGCTCACAGTCAATGCGAGTGAAAGAGAGAAAATGATAGTTTACGGTTACAAAACAGTTTGCATCAACTCATGGTAAGGCCATAGGTCTACCTCAAGCACATAATTAGTACGTTAGTATAGTACTGACGTACAGAACGGCCACGCTCCGCCTCCCGCCGATCCGAGATACCGCACTTCCCCCCACGATCGGCGGTTAGATCAGCGGTTAATTCTCCAGGGCCGTATCGCGCGCGCGAGTTGTTTGTACTAACATACAAGCTCAATGTAATGTCTGCAGTACGGCAGAAGCTGGCAAGCAACACCCACTGCTTTGTCAGCCCTGGATCTCCCCGCGGGACAGCAACTGTGCGACCAGCCGCAAGAGTCGACCCTAAAAGGTTCACGCACACATTCGCAGCGTGTACAAACGTAATCTGTTTATGTTGTAGTTAAAACGCACTCTTTGTATGGAGTGTCCGGGGTGTGCTTCAAGCACATAATATTTTAGTAGGTAAATAGAACAGTGTAACTGTAATGTCGTATCTTAGAATAACAACACCTAGAAGCGAGTCCTTGTATGTAAAGTGAGGCAAAAAATGCTGAGCCATAATGGCTTAGTTTTCAGATTTATATCCTTCATACGTTACCTAAACGTAACTCAAATTCAATAAAATAGTAAATAAGGGGATTATTTAACTAAACTTTTTCGTTCTTATAAGTAGGTACGATTAGGTAACGTATGAAAGATAAAAATCTGAAAACTAAGCTTTTTTGGCTCGGTATTTTTGACCTCACTTTTGACAGTACGCTTTGTAAGGAACTATAGGCTGTTATTATTCTAAGTGTCGTGTATATTGTCATCGCAAGGCTGCTCTTCTAATAATAATAATAATAATAATAATATTGAGCGGTAAATTGCAAAGCAACGACGCGTCGGCACGCGAGGCAAACGCGTGTGCACATCGTCATAATCTGCCTCGTGAGGCAATGGCTCGCTAGAGCCTCGGTACACGGCATAAACTTTATAACTATAAAACATCACTAGTCACTTACCAATTCCGGACTTGGTAAGAAATGTTTTGCTCATGTCTGGAACATTCTATTTTTTTGGTATTTTCTTCATGAGTAATTCAGGCTGTTGTTAATGTGTCTAATTAATCATATTGAAGAAAAATCAGATAACGCCAAGAAATATACTATTACAAGAGATGAATTTAGCAGATTTTCCCGTAAATTATGAGCGCCTAGAGTTTTTTCTGCGATCACAGCATTTCCTTAATGAAGCATCGTGATAAAGTTTCTCTAATGAACAAATATGTGTGGCAGACCCTACTATGGGTTTTAGACATATTTTTTATACTACCTGCTCGTCAATGGCATATTATGTGTCATGAAAACCTTTCCTAAAGTAAGTCATTACAGCCCAACGGTCTAGCCGGGTCATAATGTTGTACTGAATATCACTTTTCCCATGGGAAATAATGTGATTTGAATTTGGAATGCAATCCATGTAGTCGTGCTTGATCGAGGTTGGTTTCAAAAATGTTTAGGTGCAATGAGATTTTATTCTGAGTTAGGCTGTATATTTCTTTGCACTGCCTACAAATAAAAAATATTAAAACTTTTTACGAAATTAATTTTCACCCGCGCACCAAGAAGGATTTATGTGAATGTCGAACCACTACAGAATAGACGACAAAAAAAATATTAAATGAATACTTAAGTACTTTCTTTATAACAGTCATTGGTTTCAATTGCCTCGCAGAAAGTATAAAAAGTAGAGTATGCATTGCGAGCTTAAATCGGAGCGAGGGAGTTAAGGCTAGAATCCTGAGTACGAGGCGCACTGAATATAGCGCCCGGGACATAATACACTACTTTAAGCCCTTATTGCATAATCTACTATTATTACCTACTAGTGGACCCTGTGAACTTCGTATCACCTACAATTTAATTATGATCATGAATTTTATTTTGAGAATTTTAAAATATTGAAAACAAGCGTCATCTATTTAATTAGTTAGTTAGTTAGCGTCATCTATTTAAAGGTATGCATTATTTTACCGGGTGCATTTTCTTTTTCATTATCAAACCTCTATTGGACTAAACCTCTTTATCAAAAGTTAGCTGTCAAAAGTACTCCGAAATGGCGATTCCCATACAAAATTGCCAATGTTGAATTTTCGATTATGTTCATTTGGGTTTTTCCTATTTTTTTGTTGCTAAACCACCCCAGCACCATAACGAACAAAACAAAAATGGGTTTTTCACCAACTCGACACAAGAGACTGGACACACGTGTGTCCAATTGGTGAAACTCAAAATTAGTATCACTTATTATTTCATCATCTGGACACGCCAAGATTTTGACGCGTTAAATTAAATTAAATCACTTTTATGTTTTCGCCAACTAGACACACCCAGTGTTTTGCAAAAAAGAGGTACAGTCAAGTTAATAATTGCTTCGTTCATTGAATTATTGAAGAGGCGATTTCAAATTTCAACGATTAAATAAAATGATGATTTATTAACATGACGACAAGTATACTTAGCTAATGTTACTTTTTTGATTACCTATAGGTATCTCGGAGAAATATCTCGGAGTCTCAAAAATAAACAGGTACATGGTGTAAATCCCGATATAGTTTATTCTAATAACGTCAAAAACCATGGAAATTTAAAACATTATACCTATAGGTACTTTTATTACAGTAGCGTGAATAATTTATTACCTGGTCCAACCAATCAGAGAAGACTTCGTCATTGTTAGCCACTGGCCGCCGGGAATACAAAGGTGTAATAAAACTCGTTACATGTTAAAGATTAAAAAGCATAGAGATAATGACTTTCAAATACTATCAGTGTCCAAAATATATTCTTTATAAATTCACAAAAGGTGAATCATTCTACAATGACATACAAAAATACCCGTTCCCAGCAGTGGGACGTTTAGTGGAGTTGGTGAAAAACCCACAAATAATATTCCAATCGTGCAAGCAGTTTTTGAGTTTAAGCCAGACTAGCGAACAGAGTCATTAAACAAAGTCATTTTTATTTCAAAATATATTAATCCTCCCTCAATCGTGGCTGTTATCTCTATAGTTGCATCGCTTAAAAATCGACTTTGAAACCATTAGTGGGACTTAATGCTGAGTCGTTGTTAAATAAAGAGAGATTTGGGACACAGGCGAAATGCGATGCGCGTCCCATCAGTCGAATTTGTTTGTTATCGGCTGTCAAATCCATTTTCGGGTTCGGATTACGAACGCGGATGCCAAATATATAATATTTATTTATTCGACTTGAACGTCGGTTGCTGCACGGTCTTGTTGCGGTCTCAAAATGGATTGAATAATCAATTTCACTTTTACGGAAGTCCTTAATCCAACTGTAATGTATGTTTTAGTGTTTAAATAATGTTTGTAAAACACACTGTTTGATGTTTCACAATCATTTAATCAATGGTAGAGCATGTTAACATTCTAATAAGTTTTCAAAACGGGACAAAAAGGAATGCGTAGTGCACCATTACACGCGCGAAAATTTGGCGGCCAATCAGCGGCGAGGAGCATAGATTAGTATGGTCGCGTTCACGGATCATGTGAAGTTAAGGGCGCGTTACATGTTTTATAACTCAAATATAAATAAACTAGCGGCCGCGGACTTCGTTTACGTGGAAAGTTTTTTTTGCTATCCCTTTTTCCTGGATGAAAGGTACCCTATGTTCTTCTCTGTAACCCTGACTACGTGTATGCAAAATTTCATGATGATCGGTTGAGAAGTTAAGACGTGAAAGCGTGACAGACAAAGAATCAAACTTATTTTTATTTTTTTTTATTTTAGTAAGGATTGTGTTTAATTTTATTCTAAGGGCTTGTTTCAGAGGTTTTGTTTTAATTATAATTTGGATTCAGTATGTGTAAAAAATAATTGTACATGCACACCACAAAATATCAGTGCCCAATACCTGCATTTAGCAATTATGAAGGTGCAAGGTGTGTCACAGTCTTGCTAAATGCAGGTATTGTGCACTGATATTTTGTGGTCTGCATGTGCAATTTTTTTTTCTGCGAGCGGTGCATCTTGTATATATTTTTTGCGGGAGTAAGCTACATATATTTCTCTTTTCACAATCATACTGTCAAATCCAATAACTCAGTTCTGATAAAACTAAATCACATCCAAAATAAATTAAATTCGTCCTAAGTATGTATATATTTATTAATTATATATACCCATAAGGAATTATATATACCCTAATGTCTGATCGGTGTTAATTTTAATTGAGTATGATTTTTATATGATCTTTTCCTAATTATTCATGAATCCGTTTCCAAAAATCTTGGTGAGAACAGTTCGGGGAGCGTTGGATGCCTGCCTGTGCTATGTCAGACTATTACTTAATCGTATATGGCAGAAATAGAAATATGAAGTCTTTCGTAGAACCGCACACTTCCTATAAAAAGCCAATTCCTGAATACATAAGAAAGCCTACGATCCGACACGAATCTACAAAAAAAAACAGACGAACATAGAACCTCCTCCTTTTTGAAGTCGGTTAACAAAGTAGCTTTGGTGACAACTAACACGATTAAAACTCGCCCGCTAATAGATATCATTTTGTTAGTCACTGGTTCATCCTAGAGTCATTAACTTTTGTTTTGTGCCTTGTTGTTTTGTGGTGATCTGTTGATCACAAATCGCGGGTGATTTTCATTTTGACTAGTTGCGACCAAGTCCCAAAAAGTCTGCCGTGTGTCGGGCTTACGGAGTAAATTAAAGTTTCTATTCATTGGTCACGTTACAAGATCTTGTCAGCACTAAGCAGTGGTCATAAATAAACCATTTCAAGCGGCTATCTGGCCATTCCGGCTCACTGGGCGAGAGCCACAGCCCACAGCCTGCTCAAAGAAACCCACAGGAAATAAGCTCAATATGTTTCACAATGAGATTCAAGCTTTAACATAATTTGTGATGTGAAGTGTTTACTGTATAGGGTTTGTAAATAAACATAATATAGGACATTCGTATTCCGTCTTTTATTTTTATTCATCGTACTAGTATGTCGTCATGAACAAAACATTTCAAAGCTTTTCCAAAATTATTTAATGTTTTAGCATTGACTGCTTCAAAACAGGTTATAAAAATAACCTCCTGATTCCCTGGTCTTCAGTTTTAAAACACAATATAAAATGATTTATATTATATCCAGACAATGCATTGTAATTACTAAACATTTCGATATACATAACATCAGGCTTTAATATGCATAAACTTTGTATTTTCAAGTAATATTAAGTGTTTTTTTCTGCTATGGTATCTAAATATTATTTACATTTTAATTTAGAATTTAGAATCGTCGTCGTCGTTAATACTAAAGAGATGTGATTGTCCAAATGTCAAACAAATACGTTTTCATTTTCTTTGAATATGATAAGGTTGTGAATTTCCCAATGTCTTTGGGCGGTGACTGGGCAAAGTCACCGCCCAAACACATTGGGACTACGAATATACTCGTAAATTGCGATCATCGGACGATAGTCGTAGTTTGGTTTGCTTAGATAATAGAAGTACGATTATCGTGGTTTGGTTTTCGTAGTGGACCCTGTGATTAAATATCCCCTACGAGAAAAAATCTCGAATCAGTCATTGTCGGTTTGTGATGCAATCGAGTACTGCGTGATTGGAACTGTGATTTATGTCCCAGGTAACATTGTTCTTTTGAGGAAGAGATAATATCCGGTATGCCTAAAAGTATCTATACCTCTAATATACCTAAGTACTGTAGAGATCGAATATGTTTGATGATCGCGAGAGGTATATAAGGGTGTGAGGGCAATAATATACAAATTTTCATATCTAAAATCAAGAACTTCGATCATATTATGATCGAAGATCAAGACAGGCCACCCATATTTTTACTTTCCTCTGTGAGGCGACCGTCCATGACTACGCACGGTGTGCTCTTCTTTCAAATCGAATCATCACCTTTTAAAATAAATTATTCAATTTAACTTCAGCCAGCAACTAACCGAGTAAACTGTCTTGATATAACTGGTGCCAAATGCTCCAAGCAGCATTGGAATGCGATGCACCCGCATTCTAATGAAAAATTAAACAATATCTACCACTGAACTATTTAACACTTGACACTGGCAAAAATTACTTCCAAGAGGAAAGTAGATTGCCATAACAAAAAAAAAACAAAAAAAAAAGAAGAAAGAACGGCGGTGATGGCCAGGCTCGCAGTGCGGAAACATATACGATCTCCAAAGTACCTAATTATGAGTGTTCATCTAGCAGTGCAAATCTTTCCTTTATTTCATGGTTCACGTTACCTTGCCAAGTTTTATTTTTGGGTAATACTAAATAATATATTTTTGATTTCTATTTGTAAGAAAATCGCAGTCAGTGCCTTTACAAATATTAACGTTTAAAGCATAGATCTTGGTAGGCAAATCGTACGAGTGTGATAGCATTTACTAGTTGTGCGAATATTTTCAATTATGTTTCCTACGTGATGTGTATTTATTCTCATGAAAACAAGAAGAAAATTATAGATAAGCGTTCTATTATAGGGCTACAGTTCATAGCACAAAACGTTCTTTCAATAAAAAATAAACAATACAATTCTGTGTTCAGTCTCGAAATAAACTGAGACAGCCATTTCTTTTTAGCACTCGTGTTGAGGGTTCTGTACTTGAGTTCGAAAGTTGCTCTTCCATAATGGTTAATTCTAATCGAGGCAATCCAAAAATAAAATAAATATTTTTGATAACATCACATACATTGCTCCGATTCCAAAGTAAGTAGCTAATGCACTTGTGTTATGGAAATCAGAGACAACGGTGGTATCACAAACACCCAGACCTGAGCCAATATAGAAAAGTTCGTTTTCTAAATTGACCCAACCGGGGATCGAACCCGGGACCTCAGAGATGGCGACACCTTGAAAACCGGTATACAAAGCCACTCGACCACGGAGGTCGTCACAAGGGGAAACATGATAGCTTAGAAATAAAACTAGTGTGTGTGTGTGTGTGTGTGTGTGTGTGTGTGTGTGTGTGTTTGTGTGTGTGTGTGTGTGTGTGTGTGTAGTCCATAGTGTTAGTAACATTAGCCTTAAAAAAACGGTCAAGAGCGGGTCGGACTCGCGCACCGAGAGTACCGTACCATCATTCTGAAAAAGTTTTTCTATTTAGAGACATCGTTTTATTTTTTCTGTAATCTTTACATAAACTTCTATCACATAAAATAATTTCAGATTTTACTCTATGCAAACTTCGGAGATAAGGGGGGGGAACGGTTTTTTTTTTAAATTGTTCTTCAAAAGTCGAAAAATATGCGGCCTAAAAAAATGTTTGAGAATGTGCAAGCAGCGCTCTTTCATATGGATACCCCAGATGCCTTAGTAGCCCCACTTCGAATTTTTAAGACCCCCTTTCAGTCCCTGTTGCAAAAAATATATAAATATTTATATTTCTCTCTTATTTGCAAAATAGTTGTGCAAACGTCATCTAAAACTATTCCAAATTTCAAGTTGATAGCATTAGTAGTTCTCGAGATATCCAGCTGTGACAGACTGAGTCGCACCATAAGGGTTTCTTTTTACCATTTTGGTACGGAACCCTAATTATGCCTATTTAATTTTGTGTATAATAACGCTATTTCTCCAAAGTAAATAGCAATGTAAAATAAAATGGAAGCATAGATAAATAACCTGGGAAAGCTTTATAAATTACCTTGTTTTTGAAGATTAACAAGCCTTAACAGAGATGTCTAAACATATTTTGCGTTGAAACTCTGGGAAAGGGGTGGTTCAGTCAACTGGAATCATTAAGGGTTGCTTCAGACTGCGATAGATACACTTACATTTAATTGTAATTAATTTTGCTGCCCATATGTTATTCGTATTACAAATTACGTCACTGGTTTCTTGTTATTTTTTATTTATTGTATTAGAAATATTTCTAAACCCAATTAACGACAATACGACAACGGCCAAAATATTGCAGATGGTACAGACAGTGAAATCCACAGCTATGCAACCTCTAACACTAGCTCCCGTCTGTTACACTTTATGTACATGGTATAATACCCTTATAAAGGCGAATATGGTAGATAAAATACCAATGCATACAAACCAAACTCTGAAAATTATCATAAACAGCGAAAGCCACCACTTTAAAAAAAACTTATAAACTGCATATATGTAGTGGCAACCCTAGAACGAAATATTGTTTTGATTTTCCCATTAATGGGATTGATATTGAACATAATAGTCTATTTGCGTCTAAGGTTGACACTTTGCAGTTTTCCATACAAATAAAAAACAAATACAAATAAAAAACAAAATTTCTCAGCCATGTGGTGGTTTTTAGGGTTTATAATAATTTTCCGGGGTTCTATGCATAGCACTATCTACCATATTCGTCTTTAAAAGAGTATACCAAACAGCCTGTATAACACCAATAAATTTGACGACCTCCGTGGTCGAGTGGCTTTGTACGAGCGGTTTTCAAGATGTCGCCATCTCTGAGGTCCCGGGTTCGATCCCCGGTTGGGTCAATTTAGAAAACGAACTTTTCTATATTGGCTCAGGTCTGGGTGTTAGTGATACCACCGTTGTCTCTGATTTCCATAACACAAGTGTTTAGCTACTTACTTTGGAATCGGAGCAATGTATGTGATGTTGTCAAATAAAAAAAAATAAAAAAAAGTATGAAAGTTATAACGTAACTAAAATGGTGCTGACAGAACTCTTCGGATTCTCACGTCCTCTGAGATTAAAGGGACAATTTTACAACCACCTAAAAATCTCAAAAACATAAAGCTCTGGTGGCCGAGTTTGCTCGTAAAACGTGACCGTTTTAAATAGCTCCTCACGTAGTTAAGTTACCGGTGAGCACAACTTTTCCCCAAAGTACCCCAGTTTCATTGTAGAAAGCTACGTATTTTATTATGAGCTGCTCAACGAAGTTATACAACTGAATTGTCCCGTTAATTTTTTAAGGACACGCTCGAAGTTTACTTCCGAACTTATAATTTTAAAGGGCTCGTTGAAATGTTGTCGTGACTTATCGAATGCAAACTAAGTCCATTAACTAAATATTTATTTTAAATAAGACACTCTTACGGATTACAACCTGGCGAGAGGACCAGTGCGAAGATGACTTTGAAGCGGTTTAAAAACTTGCAAAAGGTATGGAAGTTGTCATTTTACTCTGAACGTATATCTTATGGCTGATTCAATAACCTATCCTTAGAAGGAGACAGGTGGGCGAATCTACGTTGTTTCTTACTTCCTGCGTCATTGTCTGTACTCGAAAATCTTTAAAAATCCAATGAATCGCAATAAATAAATTAAAAATATGCAAATTAATATAATTTATTTTCGTACTCTAACGTAAATGATGGCATATTTCCTTGTGATGCATTGGATTTTTAAAGATTTTCGAGTAACGACAATGACGCAGGAAGTAAGAAACAACGTAGATTCACCCAGGTCTACCTACTTTTATAGATAATGAAACAGTGCAGCAACACGGAGCCTTACATCGTTAGGTATAGTTACAACTTTTTGAATTATTTGACAAAAATAAAATCATCTGCTTTTAGTACATTCACAGGTTGGGTGCTTTTCAATAAATCATACAAGGACTTGTTGTTTTGGAAATATATGGCTTGGCATGCATATTTCTGAAGAGTTTAATTAACATCTAAGAAACTTAAATAATAGACAAAAAATATTACCACCTAATTAGTTTAAATAGTCTTATTAAATTGCAACAACACAATGAGGTGCGATGCAATTGAGCGTTGAGGAAATCAGGAGCGGCTGCACCGGCTCCATGTGCACCAGGCGAGCTAGGTCACGGACTCTATTGAATTCTGGAGTTTCTGGATCTGAAATCAACGTTGATTTGTTACTTAGATAAAGAGATGTAATTATTTTTTTTTTTAATTCTGGCAACAAAGAATCTAGAACATTTATTATGGTGTCGTTTTTACACATTAACAAAATCAAAAACATTACTCAAAAAAGGGCGGATACGAGAACCTTCATGTCCATTAGGACCCATTATGTTTTACGTTTTTTTGACTTGTTTTTTGGTTTTTGAATTTGCGTGGTGATGCGATTTCGATAATACATTTGTGTAAAAACCTTCAAATTTGTCATGATGCTCCAGGTGTGCCAGAAAGATACACGCGGCCTGTAAGATGCAACCTCTTGTTTCCAAAAGGAAACAAATGGCGCTCAACGTGTTAAATTCGAATGTTATTAATGACTAAACTTGTTGATTATTAATTCCCAATACTTACATTATTTTAGCACTGATATTTATATTGAATGCTGTATTAACTCACCGTTTGCTAAAATGATTTCTAATTTTGCTAATGATGTATTCAACTTTGTCCACCCGTTTGTCATATTTTGTCCAGCTTTTACAGACATCAACAATACTATTGTGTATATAATATTTGAAACGAGAGAGTAGGAATGAGGCACATCCAATATATTTAATTCCTGTAAAAAGCAAGAGCGTTTAGCCTTAACTCAGTTTTGTGCTTTGCTAGTCATAAATAACAGTCAAGAACGAGTCGGACTCGCGCACCGAGGGTTCCGTCCTTTCCATCATAATTCTGAAAAAGTTTACTATTTGGAGACATGGTTTTATTTTTCCTACGTCTTTACATAAACTTCTATTACATAAAATATTTTCAGATTTTTCTCTATGAAAACTGGGTTGAGGAACGATATTTTATTTTTTTAACATTTTCATCAAAAGTCAAAAACTATGCCGCCCAAAAAAAAAATGTTTAAGAATGTGCAAGCAACGCTGCATCATACGTGATCCCATCCCATTATGCCCTAGTAGCCTCACTTCAAATTTTCAAGACCTTCTATTAGTAGTCGTTGCAAAAAAAAAATATCTCTCTTATTTGAAAAATAGTTGGGCAAACGTCATCTAAAACTATTCTAAATTTTAAGTTGATAGCATTAGTAGTTCTCGAGATATCCAGCTGTGACAGACTGACAGACTGAGTCGCTTCATAAAGATTCCTTTTACCATTTTGGTACGGAACCCTGAAAGCAAGCCAAACAGCTAGACCAAAGCGGTAGATCGATCGTTACTACCAATCATCTCGTATATCGCAGTACGATGTTATTCTTTCAGAAACATAAAAAAGTGAATGCAAATGAACAACAATAGAAATGGGTAAAGTATGAAAAACAAAATAAACTCCGTCTTTGACTCAATGCAAAAGTAATAAAATGAAAATAAGCTGAAACTTTAAAATCATTTACCTTTTTCACGAGGGATTTTACCAAGTTACCTATGCAGAAAATGTGAAATAGTACTGCAGCGGACACACACGAAAATATCTGTAAAGAAATATATACTCTTTTATACATAATAAAACCACAGTATATTAAAAAAACATATAATGATCGAAGGTTTTAAAGTAAAAAACAACAATTTACAATGTAGATGTTTAGGTAACAAACAATGGAGACTAAATAGTCTGTTCTAATCACACGATCAGTCGACCACTCAAACCAACGAACTAGGCACAAGAGACTTAATTCTCGAGGATTGGGAAGCGAAGACAGTGTGACAGATATTACAAGAGTAAACTATTATAAAATTAGCGTATAAGAAACGTATAAAAGGTAACATACAAAAATACTTTTTTCATAAAAAAACCGGTTTTTAAAACGAACTAAAAATATGAAATAATTTCTCCCGCAATGATTTATAACCCTATAAAATGGACCAAGGTATGCTTTATACACTTGTACTATTAGGTATTCTGTGCTTAAGCAGAAGATTTAAACCTTAAAACGTGGGGCGCATGCAAATGACATTGATGATTTTTACAAAATTGGCATCAATCATTCTTAAATTACAAATAATTAAGAAGGGTACAGGGGCAAAACAAGGAATGTCATAAAAACAAGAGTTTTCAGTTAAAGAAAAATATTTCTAAGATATTGCTAGTACTGACTTATTTTAGCTTCCAAAGACGAGCTTACGATACAAAAAACTTTTGGAAATATAGTTAGGTACTTATCTAAAAATAAAAAATATAATATTTTCTTCCTTGTTTATTGTACGTTACCAGGACATTTCCAGTTTTACACCTGTACAGGGTCTTAAACAATCGACAATTTGATGGACTGTAAATTGTTTTTGCGCATGTGACATTTCTTGTTTTGCCCCTGTACCCTTCTCGTATTCACCTGATTTCTGAAACAAGTGTTCAGCAGCTTGCTGCAAGTGATCAAAGACTGGCAATGTGCAGCCCAATACTGCACATCGTTTTCAAAATAATTTCTAGTCAGATTCAATCGTTGCGCGTGTTCAATATCTCGCCTTTTTTCGAACATTATTACACTGACTTTATTACGGACGGATGAAACAATTTGCTGTGTTAAATAGTGTATTCTTGAAAGAGTCTGTATATATCTGAACATTTCCACGTAATACCTTAATTCAATTATGGTTGCATAGAGGAAAAGTATACAGGGAACGAATAGATTAAGTTTGCGACCGTTAGGTAGGACCACAGAATAGCAAAAGGGTATGACATCATATGCAGCTGCCACAGTCGTTAGAAATGCCGATAAAATAGTTTGAATCTTCGTACTTTGTTTTGTACCACATGTGTGTTCGAAATAATCATGTATCTCATTCAAGTGTTCGTCTATACAAATGAAGTCACTACTATAAAACACAGGTATAAGTAATATTAAAAAAATATTAGTGAAAATCATGCCCGTATAAAAGAAAACCATAACAGAATCCGTTTCAT
The DNA here is from genome assembly GCA_963556745.1 of Catoptria pinella. Classification (NCBI taxonomy): domain Eukaryota; kingdom Metazoa; phylum Arthropoda; class Insecta; order Lepidoptera; family Crambidae; genus Catoptria; species Catoptria pinella. The sequence goes on from OY750762.1 coordinate 2,809,153, forward strand.
CTGCAATAAAAGTGTTTGCGCAAGTATACAATGCAAGTATCAATATTTCAAACATTAATCTCACACAAATTATTTTTTTTTCTCTTCTATTGAAGTTACAATAATTCCTGTATATACCCAAAACATTTTCCACAGCAAAGAGTGTACAAAACTCACGACAATTCATCATGTTGTGTGGGCACTAACCACGTAATGAATTTCATTATCCAAATTAATTATATTTCTCAATTTAACTTTATTACAATCTTGTTACATTGGTAATATATCAGTATTGGTTTTATTTCAATAAAGAAGAAACTAATTAATGTTGTTCTAATAGTTCATTCATTAATTCATCAACGCCCGAGCGGACGCATGCGGCCGGATAACTATGTCCATTCTATAACTATTTTTTAATCTATTGTGTCTCATTTTGCGGGCGTTGAAGGGTTAAATAGTCTTATTAAATTGTAACAAAACGATGATGTGCGTTGCAATAAGCGACACGGCGCTCGGCAGCAGCGTCATCTGCAGCGGCGTTGTGGACATCAGGAGCGGCTGCACCGGCTCCGTGCGCACCAGGCGTGCCAGGTTACGGACTCCATTGAATTCCGGAGTTTCTGGGTCTGAAATCAACATTGATTTTATACATAAATTAAAAATGTTTCGGCTAGTCAATTTGTTGAACGATATAGCACTAAGTCATCTGCCTTACTTAAACTTCTGGTCTTGAGGGGCCTTGCTGATGGCGGACTGTCATTCAAGCCACTGGTTGAAACGTCGTCGTATAGTACCTAGATATATCGCCGTACACGCGAGCGTATACCTCTGAATGTTCAGCAAGTATCGTCGTATACATTAAATCGAGAGGAATGGCTATCCCTAAACAAATGTTGTGATGACACTAACATAAATTATTAGCTACTCACCGCTCACTAAAATGGTTTGTAATTTTGTTAATGATATATACAGCTTTCTCCAACTGTTTTTCATATTTTGACCAACTGTCAAAGTCATCAACAGTGATATTGTATATATACTTATATTAAAAACAACGATTAAGGATTCCATCGCACCCATTAAATGTAATTCCTGTAAAAAGCTTGATAATTATATAAACAGCATTGCTAATCATCACCAAATGCAAATATAAAGTGTTAAACATATTGGTTCCATTCAAAGTAGGTACAGACGAGTTCAATAATATGTACGCACCTGTTGACAGTTCAATACCTTATGAATTTATAATAAAAATCAACATCTGTCAAAAGTACTTACATATTTTTGAACTCGACTGTACTTGAGCATATGGTACCACGCTGTAAGTAATTGGATTAGCTTGTCTTGTGCCTGTGGGATTTGACAGGAGCTAAAAAGCCACAGGGATTATAGTGTCAGGCCTGTTGCGCCCTCACAGGATGCATAAGCACAGCTCCCACAGCGGCTCTAGAGGTAATGCTGAACTTTACACCACTGTATCTCCACATTCAACAGGAGGCAGCCAAACAGCGTTAGGATTAAAACAACTGGGATCTCTAAAATTCGAGAGGGTAAGACATCTCAGCGGATTACTGAAGGACTGGATAAGCACTTCTTCTAGTGAGGCAGTATGAGACACAGTTAAGCTAACCTTCATATTTGACAAGAAGTACAGAATACACCTAAGAGACGACATCAATTCCAAGGTACAACACAAGGCAAGAGAGCCTGATCTACACCGATGGCTAAAAAAACCTCATCGAGCACTGAGTCGGATGTTTTCTCGGAGGACCTCAACATACAAATTGTATCCCTTTTAATCTCATACAACACGGTCTTTCACGCCGACTGCTCGGGCAATCTCACTAACTAACCTAACTCTCTCCGACATCAAATCCAACTTATAGGCCCTCCAGGGCAGTCGCATCAAGTGTGTCATCATACCCTGAATAGTAAGTGTACTTAACAATACCATCTAATGGATTAAAGGTCACGGTGGATTACGGGGAAACGATGCAGCCGACGAACTGGCTAGATGCGCATCTGGTTCGACGCTTGTTGGTCCGGAACCTTTTGCTCCCATCCCGGCCAGCTGGTTTGCAAGTAAGATCCGTGAACGCACTATAACATTAAACCCACAGGAACTGGAACTGGAGCTTATTGGATTCATGCAGAGAGGCAATACTCGCGCTACCGCAGGTGAATGCCCGTCTATCCAGAGCCCTGTTACAACTGTATAGACCGCAACTTCGCCTGGTACCAGATGCTATTACCGGTCATGGTCAAGTGACATACATCTTTTTATTTTGGTGCCACAGACAGTCCCCTATACAGAGGCTGCATGGAGGAGGAAAAACAGCCGCCCACGTACAGCTGGAATGCAGAGGGAAGGCCCCTTAGCAGACGAGGTGCCTTAGCTTGCCGGGCTGCGTTCAGGAAGCGATCACGAACGTGAAAGCGCTTGGAACGTTGTTCCCGGCTGAGCTGGGTTGGCTGGAGTGATCCGGCCGCACACCCTTCAGACACAAAATAGACGCAATAGGGGGGACACGATACAGCTTAGGCGGTTTCCACAATCGCATTGCGGAAACCACACAAGAAGAAGAAGTAAAAAATACTGTTTTTGTTTGATTTGTAAATTTCTATAAATTCTCAAACATTCTTTTGAAAACCTTCTTCGAGAAATTGACACATGAAAATTCATATTTAGTGTTTAGTGACCCGCAATGTTAGGTTCTAATGAAAACTCACGCTTCTCGTGTAATTAAAAAATGGAACGAACTTTTTTAAGCTGGCTTTGCAAATGGAAAGTTCCAAATAACGCTAAATGCATATGCATACATACCTGTGTTGAAAGCGCAAAAGAAACGGGAAAGCAACTGTGACAAGACACATATTTTCTAAGAACACCATTCCAATTTGTTGTTTTGACATGCACAATCGGAAAAGTTCTCGGCCTTTTTGTACTAAAAATAATAAAGATACCACAGCCAGGAACATCATTATCATCAAAATTACAAGACCTGAATCTGCTGAACCATTTTTTTGCTGTTGTATTCGACAAAGCATCTTCTCCATAAACATTACAAACCATTTTTGAGCACTAGCAGCATTCTTTTTTTTGTTAAGGGTCTGATCGAAAAAAAAATACAAAACGTATGTAATAAAAAATATTAAAAATATGGAAAAGCAAACAATATATTACATTCCCGCCTAAGTTTAGTATTGCCAGAAATATAACACGTAAAATTCATGCTTCAAAAAGGCCGCAAACTTTTCCGACTACCCATTATATCCCTGTATATATGAAATAAGTAAGTATTATTTACCTGTTTAACGAAGGATTCCACCACGGTACCTACGCAGAAAATGTAGTATAGTATTGAACCGCTCAGAAACGAAAGCATCTGTAATAAAACAAATATAAGTTAAGTGTGTGAGTCTTACTTAAATACTTTTATTGTATTAGAATAAACTATATCGGGATTTACACTGTTTATTTATGAGACTCCGATGGAAGTTAGGTTAACGATTAGATTTTACAAGCAATTTGTCGATAAAAATCGCTAATTGACTTAAAGCGCCTGCCAAGTCGACTCGTGTAAATACCACATAGCTTAGTAAATTCACGTATGGATTTGACGTTTTAAAAATCGGTTGTCAACGAAAGCTTATGTCAAGCCTATACATATATCTTTAGAAATCAAAACGATAACGAAGATTAGCAAATGTTACTTTGTCTAGGCCCTCAGAAGTCAACTTCGCTCATTTAGCACCAGCGCCACGAGCGACTTTTGTAGCTGGCTAAGTAAACACTTTGTCACTCTTGTCAGTGTCATTTCGTGGGCGATTAGTCGCTGAGCTACTTTTTATTCCTCGTGGGCGTTTACGTATTGAACTCTGTATGTTCTATTCTCGGCGACAAAAAATCGCTCAGCGATTAATCGTTGTGAAGTCTTACACTCATTGCTAGTTCTAATTCTAACCGAATTCGGATAAACATGTTATGTAATTGCGCTAAATTATAACAGCCGGTAAAAAAGTTCTACCGCGGTGAATACGACACTAGTGTCTAGACGTGTGTATTAATTATTGTTAATACTTTGACCTCCAAGCACCTTTATTCTAGAAAATTAAATATTTTGTTCACCTGTTTACTGAAGCAAGTGTTCAGTAGCTTGTTGCAAACAATCAAACTCTGATAATGTGTAGACCAATGCTGTATATCGTTTTCAAAAGAATTTAGTAACAGAGCATTTGATCGTCCATCATCAAAATATTGTGGATTTTCAATCATCACACTTTTTATTACACATTGGGCCGATGAATCAATGTTTCGTATTAAGTTGTTGATTCTTGAAATAGTATGTATATATCTGAAGTATTCTACGCCAGTCCTTAATTCAAATAAGACTCGACAGTAGTAAATGAAACCGACCGTGAATGACTCAGTTTCGGGGCCGTATGGTATAACAAGAATACTACATCCAATTGACATGGTTAATAGTAAAGCAAAATACATGGTTTTTATTTTCGTACTTTGTTTTGAACCGTTTTGCGCGTAATAATCATGCATTTTATTCAAGTGCTCGAGTAGAAAAATGAATTCACTGCTCTTCTTCACAGATATAATTAATATATTAAAGATAATACTAAAACATATGACCACATCAACGAGCAATAAAACGTAAAAGTAATTTACACTTAAAGTGATGTAGGAAAAAAATACAAGTACCAATATTTCAAACATTAATCTAAGGCATATAAATAATCTTTTTCTTTTATTGAAATTACAGAAATTTTTATAAACACCTAGAAGGTTTTCCACGGCAAAAAGTGTACAAAGTTTACGATAATTCATCGTGATATAAATATGGACACTGACGTAGCCGTCATGAATTTCAAAAAGGAAATTAATTACGTTTGTCACTTTTACTTTATCGCAATGAAAGTTATGTAGGTACCTGCTTTTGTAAATTTAATCAACTTAATTAAGTGAATTTGTTTACAAAACATGAAACGTAATTAATTAAAAAAAAAATACGCAGTCAATACTAATTTGATCTGGAGTTATATGTTGTTTTGTTATGTGTGTAATTTTTTTTAATAGCCTGTTTTTGAGTTTGATTACTTTATTTAACCAACGCAGCGCAAAGAGGGGTGTTATAAGTTTGAAGCCTATGTTTGTGTGTCTGTACGAATATTCGTAGTGCCTTAACGTATCAAGCGATTTCAATGCATTTTTTTTTTATTGAAATCTAATCGAGATGGTTCTTAGCCACGTTTGATGGAAATCCACGTAGCCATTAATATGGAGATGGTCATCTTCCTGCCGAAACTGTAAAACATAGAGGTGGTGCTTTGACTTAAATAATGTACCTACAACCTGGACAAATTTAGGTGCAATAAAAAAATCAAAATAGCGGCATCAAATGGCCGCCAAAATAAGTTTAAAAAACTTCAAATAAACTTAAATTAAAAATAAATAGCTAACTCTTAATAAAAAAACCCCATACAAAAAAACTTACTTTTAAAAAGTTAAAAATAATATCATCATATCATCAAGTCATAAATAGATCTGAAAAAAATCGTAGACGTCGTGGAACCGCTAAGTTAATGGATTTACATCTAAGCTTGTCACATGTCTAGCTATTAGCTAACAGTATACCTATCAGTCCAGATAGCCAGTTCCTCAGTGGTGAGGATTCCGGGTGTAGTGCGCTTCCGCCTTATCGTCACTTAACATCAGGTGAGGCCAAGCGGAGACCCGTTGTGAATAAAAAAACGCATTTTCTAATTAGATATACAGAGTATTGTTTCTATTTCTCTATGTCTACAATATTATGAATTGAAACAAAGACCGTCTTACTATTCCATGTTAACGTAGTATGTAATAAGTTTCAATAAACTAGATGCTTTTGAAATGTGTGTGCACTGCCGTATTCTCAAAATCTCGTAGTGGAACAGAGTGAACAACTTAAAGGTTCAAAGAATGGACAAACCTTGAACTCATCAAAACCACCACAGTGCTGCAAACTCAACGTATTTTGGTCATGTGATGAGAAACAATAAACAGAGAATTCTTTAACTAATCATTCATGGCAAAATTATTTGTAAATGTAGCGCTGGAAGAAGGCGACATTCGTGGCTGAAGAACCTGAGGTATTTGTTCGGTCGCAGTACTACGTCACTATTCCAGGCAGCTGCCTCGAAGGTCAAGATAGCCATGATGTTGTCCAGCCTCCGATAGGAGCGGAACTCGAAGAAGAAGTAATAAGTTTCTGAGAGCCATGGAAAACTTTTGTTAATGATAACTATAGCAATTTGATAAATAGACTAATACCGTCCTAGGCATAGAGCTAACAAATATGACATTTAGGCAAAACGCGACTTAGTCCGTCTACGCATTAGGTACACCGATCTTAAAGGGACCTACATTAATAAAATATGTTCGACATTGCTATGTCTCCGCACTGTTTCACTGTAGAAGCAGCAAAAAAGAGCAAATAATTTATGAGAGAATTTGTCGGATTTCGTCCAAGATAATAATGGACTATTTCTTGTCCTAATCGTCTTTTTGTGGGATCTGATTAATTATGATCGTTAATTATTGAAAATGGTATGCTATATTAAAATGTATATTTCAAGAGAAGTTATAATTGCAGACGGAATGTTTTGTAGCTTTCTCCAGGATAAAAAAAATACCTGAAAAGTGAAACCTCCTTCAAAAACCCTTGTTAAAGCAGCTCTAAAAACCAAGAAATAATATGCATTATTAATAATTAAGTGTACGAATATCTAAAATTAAAGAATGTCAAATGAAGTCGGTTGGAGCTTGGTTGGGGCTGTGTACCTAATCTGAAAGTATATTGTTTAAAATAAAAAAATAATTTGATGAATCGGTCCATAAATGACGGAGTACTGAGGTAACAAAGATTAAAAAAACCCGGACAAGTGCGAGTCGGACTCGCCCACCGAGGGTTCCGTACAAATTTGTAGCTACATGTTATTATAAATTGTTCATGAATTGAGACCCGTAGTTTTTTCCGTATTTTTAATGATTTAATTAAATGTATAGTTTCCAGATATTTCCCCGTATGTACTCGTAGTATAAGACGATATTACTTGCTTTTCATAGTTCTAGGTCAACGGAAAGTACCCTATTAATTTTGATTTCTTTCAAAGTGTCGTAATATGCGTTTTTGAGGCATAAACTACTATATCTTTTTTTACTTTAACTTAGAAGTTTGATTTTTTCACAACTTCAAGAGACTGTAGTCCTGTATGTGGTTTTAATTTCAACTCGATGTGACGCGTTCCTGAGATAAAGGGTCTTTACAGACAGACGGACGACAAAGTGATCCTATAAGGGTTCCGTTTTTTTCCTTTTGACCCTAAAAAATACAAAGTCAAAGTAAAAGTTTGGATGTTCGTTGAACCTAATTATCACAAAACAACACCTACAACAAATAGAATATTATTTATTCAATAATATCGGATAACTTACAATCATCATTTAGTCCCAAAGTTAAGTAGAGATTTTACTGTTCTGTGAGACGACCTCCGTGGTCGAGTGGCTTTGTACTCCAGTTTTCAAGGTGTCGCCATCTCTGAGGTCCCGGGTTCGATCCCCGGTTGGGTCAATTTAGAAAAACGAACTTTTCTATATTGGCTCAGGTCTGGGTGTTTGTGATACCACCGTTGTCTCTGATTTCCATAACACAAGTGCTTTAGCTACTTACTTTGGAATCGGAGCAATGTATGTGATGTTGTCAAATATTTATTTATTTATTATTTATTTACTGTGATTACTAAGTAATGTATAGAATACATAAATAAGAATAAAATAAATTCGAAAAGTAATGTTTTTGCTCATCCTACAAAGATATGTCCCTACCTGGATTCGACCACGTGCGTGACCTCAGGTGCAGTAGGCATGGTGATTAGCTGCTTCGGAACAAAACCTTCAGTAACAATACCGTATGACAAGTTAAATCTGAGAAAAATATAATTAAAAAAATATATATATCATCAAAATCGGTCAATAAATGTCGAAGTTCAGCGATAAAAAAAATAATACAAATGAATTGAGAACCTTTCGAAGTTAAAATTATTAACTAAGACAATTTAGACAAACGTGAATGCGAGTTTAAACGCCACAGTTAAAGCCCAAAAGGTACATCCCATTTGAGTTTATTAACGCGACACTCCCCGGCAATTCCCGGTAATGCCGCTCCAGCCGAAGTTATAAACGTACCTGTCGATTTGAGGAACGGCGGCCATTTCGTGGCAACATGTGGCCGCCATTTTACGAGGGACATCAACTACCGCCATAAAGTATACGTACCGATATTTATGGCACCTCATCATAACATAAGACATTGGTGTAACATGAGGATTTTTTGCTATAATGATATTTGGTTAGGTAGTTTAGTCGGTGCGAATGTTAGTAGAACCGCAATTTCTTTAGCATTTTGTTTTGTGTTGTTATCGTAATACTTCTTATAAATAAATTCTTCACAATAATTTGCCCAAATCATTTTGTAAAGTTTCCTTCTTTTCAACATAAAAACTTTCCTTCTTTTTTGAATATTATAGAAAATTTTTCATTAAACAAACATAAAGAAGTATTATAATTAAGTTCAAATAACTCAATCCTAAATAACAAGTAGCAACACGAAAGTACTCAGCAAAACCTTATTTCATGTGTGATAAACATATCAATATTTCAATAACAATTGCAAGATTTCTGAGAAAAACCTTATTTGGTGTGTGATAAACATATGTGTGATAAACATATCAATCTTTCGATAATAATTGCAAGATTTCTGAGAAAAACCTTATTTCGTGTTTGATAAACATATCAATGTTTCAATATCAATTGCAAGATTTCTGAGAAGAAAAACCTTATTTCGTGTGTGATAAACATATCAATGTTTCAATAACAATTGCAAGATTTCTGAGAAAAACCATTCAAACCTTATTTGGTGTGTGATAAACATATCAATCTTTCAATAACAATTGCAAGATTTCTGAGAAAAACTTTATTTCATGTGTGATAAACATATCAATGTTTCAATATCAATTGCAAGATTTCTGAGAAGAAAAACCTTATTTCGTGTGTGATAAACATATCAATGTTTCAATAACAATTGCAAGATTTCTGAGAAAAACCTTATTTGGTGTGTGATAAACATATCAATCTTTCAATAACAATTGCAAGATTTCTGAGAAAAACTTTATTTCGTGTGTGATAAACATATCAATGTTTCAATATCAATTGCAAGATTTCTGAGAAAGTCCTTATTTGGTGTGTGATAAACATATCAATCTTTCAATAAGAATTGCAAGATTTCTGAAAAAAACCTTATTTCGTGTGTGATAAACATATCAATGTTTCAATAACAATTGCAAGATTTCTGAGAAAAACCTTATTTCGTGTGTGATAAACATATCAATATTTCAATAACAATTGCAAGATTTCTGAGAAAAACCTTATTTCGTGTGTGATAAACATATCAATATTTCAATAAAATTGCAAGATTTCTGAGAAAGTCTACAGGTTTGAGAAACAAAACCTCCTTGTTTTTTTGGCTTCCCAAAAGTACACGATCACTGAAGACAAGATTCTATTCTTTATTTGTCACATTATTCGCTTCAAAAACATAATAGTAATTAAAGAATATTAATTCTTAGTGATCTAGTTTATTATTATATAAAGAGATATATAAATTCTTTAACATCATCAATAATGTTGATGACTTTGTTCATGTATTACTCAGAGTAATTTAAAAAAACGGTCAAGAGCGAGTCGGACTCGCGTACCGAGGGTTTCTACCATCATTCTGAAAAAGTTTACTTTATTACATTATCAAACATTATTAAAGAAATATATTAATTTAAATCTGGAGATCTCCATATTTCTTGTTTTACTCGTTAAAAACTATATTGCCCTTCTTCGCAGCTAAACCAGTACCTACTAAAACTCATTGAAAATACCTCTTAAGTTTGTGACAACATCACAGGAAAAAAGTAATTTATTACTTGATCATGTTGTGGTACTATAGTTTTTAGGGTTCCGTACCGTAAAAAGGAACCCTTAGGCTGGCCCCAGACCTACCGGTTTCATTTGCCGTTCTAGTAGAACAGGCGCCGTACCGGCTAACGCATCGAACTTCGGAAAGTCTGCCGGGCTTCAACTTAAAATAGATAAATCGAAGTAAAAATTTTCGTATCGTACTATTCGCAGAAGTTATTTAGAAGACATCGATGTTCGTGTGACATCATAAATAAGGGTTCGCCATTTTAGCCCGATTGGGGCTCGATTTATCTGTTATAATTCGAAGCCCGGCAGACTTGCCGAAGTTCTATGCGTTAGCCGTTAGCCCCTGTTCAACTAGAACGGCAAATGAAACCGATAGGTCTGGGGCCAGCCTAGGGGTTCCTTTTTACGGCAAGGAACCCTAAAAACTATAGTACCACAACATGATCAAGTAATAAATTACTTTTTTTCCTGTGATGTTGTCACAAACTTAAGAGGTATTTTCAATGAGTTTTAGTAGCTATTCCGTTTAGCTGCGAAGAAGGGCAATATTTAAGGAGTAAAACAATAAATATGGAGATCTCCAGATTTAAATTAATATATTTCTTTGATAATGTTTGTGGCATCTACAGAAACATCACCAACGTCAACAGATTTGTAAAGTTACTCTTAGTTATTAGGGTTTTAATTGAAATTGTGTTATCATTACAATTTGCTGTCAGAAACTTGTACCGGACACTGAAAGATACTAAATTGATATTATTACCATTAATATTAGTCGGCTCATCTGAATGGTTTCTTTTCACGATATTATTATCCCCTTTCTTCAATAGTAACATGACAAAAAGATTTCATGAAATATCGAAGATGTTACAACCGTTTTTGAAAAATACAAAACAATATCAAAAGTTGAACAAAAGTAGAAATATTTATTTATTTTTGCACTTTATAACGTTGGCTATTGTTTCATTAAGCTCATTGTCTCTTGACACTAAATATTTTAACTCATCAGTTGAATCAAATAAAACTCAAAGTTTTGTTGCCAATGTTACTAATAATACGCCGGACGAAAAAGAAATGGATGCTTACTATATAATGTATTTCATATACGCAATGTTTTGCGTACACAGATATTTTTACGTTTTCTATACAGACTTGATCCGTGTATCAGAAATCGTTATTATAACAGAATGTCTTGATCATTCCATCTATTGTGCAGTCAATGACTCATATGAAGAACGCACAATTCATAAATATTCTACCCTGTCCATGGAATGTGTTAAAATGTGGTATTTGGCGTATAAACGCATAGTCACATACAGTCAGCTTTTTAATTTGAGTTTTGGTAAGCAGGTTAGTATGGTAATTTTACATATTTATAATTAAAAGATATCAAAATTTTAATAATAATCAATACCAATTAAAGATTTATTTTGTACCTAATTATTAATTTTCAGATTCTGGTGACACTAGCGTCGGGCTTGGCCTATTACATCATCGGTATTTATCTTTACATCTGCGACTTTGTAATCAAAGAGGAAAAAGATACTCTACATCGAAACCATATTATGATGTATCGATTTTCGTTTCTTGTTATGTTTGGGGGATACGCGTACTTTGGACAAAGAGTGTTAAACGGATGGAAATCTATAAAGAAGAACCTTGTAAGACTTCGGATGCTTTCTAACATTGGTAAGTAATAAATAAATAAATAAATAAATATTTGACAGCATCACATACATTGCTCCGATTCCAAAGTAAGTAGCTAAAGCACTTGTGTTATGGAAATCAGAGACAACGGTGGTATCACAAACACCCAGATCTGAGCCAATATGGAAAAGTTCATTTTCTAAATTGACCCAACCGGGGATCGAACCCGGGACCTCAGAGATGGCGACACCTTGAAAACCGGCGTACAAAGCCACTCGACCACAGAGGTCGTCGATTTCGTCGATTATTTCAGTTACAAAGTTTAATTAAGTTGACGACCTCCGTGGTCGAGTGGCTTTGTACACCGGTTTTAAAGGTGTCACCATCTCTGAGGTCCCGGGTTCGATCCCCGGTTGGGTCAATTTAGAAAATGAACTTTTCTATATTAGCTCAGGTCTGGGTGTTTGTGATACCACCGTTGTCTCTGATTTCCATAACACAAGTGCTTTAGCTACTTACTTTGGAATCGGAGCAATGTATGTGATGTTGTCAAATATATATTTATTTTATTTAATAGTTACAAACAATTTATCATATTGTAAACAGTAGTTCCTGTATATTTTGTATATGAGGGGATTTGTAAATGGCATTGGAAAATCTATATGTTATTCTATTGTTTATATTTGACTGTAAATCCTCCTACAAACAAATAAAAAAATAAAAAAAATAATCTAATGCCGACACAGTTTTTAAACATAAGTTAATAAGCTAAGTACACTTTTAAGGCTGCGTAGTCTGCAAACTAGCGCCGCCATTGGAAAAAGTTTTTTTCGTTAAAAGTGGCCACTTATCGCAAAAATCTCCATTAAACTAAACGACAAGATAGAAAATATTGTTCAAGCGATAAAAAAACCACAAAGCTTCTACGGAGCGCACTACAGAGAGATAATTTACAATTTTGTCTTTATTCAAGCACTATGATTTTTTTCCAATGGCGGCGCTAGTGTGCAGACTACGCCCTCTTAAACTTTCGCGTTGCATTATACTTAGTTAAAATAACAGGAATTTAACGCGTTATATAACTTTCTTATCGTATGAGAATTAGTGGCCACCTCTGGTGTTAGAGTTTATCAAGCCGCCTGCACGGCCTCTAACTTGGCTTAACGACTGTTATCAGATGACAACAGCCGGGACCGACGGCTTAACGTGCCCTCCGAAGCACGGAAGCGCTCAGTTGTAATGCCACTTAACGGTCACCCATCCAACACCTGGCCGGACAGAGCGTTGCTTAGCAAACGTGATCGAGTACAAACAGTCTGTCAAGCTCCGCCATGAGCGCTTCAATCGTATGTAACTAATGATAGGTATTTTCACACCTACCTATTTTTCCGACGTTTCGATGGATCTGCATCGGCCGTGGTCACGGGCTGATACCTATCATTAGTTACGTACGCTGTTAATTCCTGTTATTCCAACTAAGGCTGACCCCAGACCTACCGGTTTCATTTCTTTGCTTTGCTGTTTTAGTTGGACAGGGGCTACCAGCTAACGCATCGAGCTTCGGAAAGTCTGCCGGGCTTCAAATTAAAACAGATAAATCGAGCCCCAATTGGGCCAAAATGGCGAATCCTAATTTATGATGTCACACGAACATTGATATCTTCTAAATAACTACAATACGAAACTTCTTACTTCGATTTATCTGTATTAAGTTGAGCCCGGCAGACTTTCCGAAGTTCGATGCGTTAGCCGGTACGGCCCCCTGTTCTACTAGAACAGCAAAGCAAATAAATGAAACCGGTAGGTCTGCCCTGCGATTCTGTAAAATCAGACGACAACTCGCAACTCCCTTCGCAATTCACTCTCACTTCGCATCTCACCTCGCTTGACCTTGACCTTGACTTGCGTTGTACCTAGTGACAACCACACTCAACAAAATGTTAGTCGAGTTTTATCGATTCCAGTTTAGCTAATATGTGAGTTTTAAATTAAAATTTCTTATTTTAAGGAATTTGATGCAGCAAAATGCCTTATGCCTTAAACTGTATGTCCACGGCGTCCGTCTCCTCGGAGAGAAAAAACCGGACCGAATAGCGGCCTATATATTATATTTGTATGAACTTTTGTCAACTCGACATCCGGCGTCCGAAATCCGTCATCCGTTCTTTTGACGGGCTCCGAAGATTTTGCTTGATCGGATGAACCGCTAAACCGGAGCCTCGATTCGAAGTACCCCATTAGAATATAAAATACATATGGACTTGTCCACGGCGCAGCCATCCGACGTCCGTCTTCGTCAACCGTCAACTTTTGCGACTTGCCGAACTTGCTTATTGCGACAAGCACTTGCGCTGCGACTTTATTTTGTTCACACAATAAAGTTTTTAGGGCAAGTTAATATTAGGGGTTAAAGTATGAAATTGCCGTTTTGTATGGAGAATTTTAAAGAATTTGAATTTTCCATACTAACATTTTCTTAATTTATTTAACAACCATGAACGCTAACGTTTTAAAACATTTTGCACTAATGTTTACACACTAATATAACGTATGCCACTTAGATAATACTAAATAATATACTAGAAAAAATAGGACTCGCACCAGATCATGTTCTCGGACGGGAATCGAACCCGCGACCTTTGGATAACCGGTCCAATGCTCTGACCGCTGAGCTACCGAGTCACTAGTGGGAACGTCGAATTTCTTCTAGTATATCAACTCTTACGCTGCAAGCCAGCGCCATCTCACCAATGTAGAAGGAATTAACTTCAACATCAACTGAATACCTTTCCAGATATTTTTAAACAATTGATTAAGATAAGAAAGCTACATCATTTTTAAATTTGAGATTTTAGCATTTACAATGCTCCCGTCCCGTTCGATTTCCGTCCGAGAACATAATCTGGTGCGAGTCGTATTTTTTCTAGTTTATTATTTGGTATTATATATCTTCACGTTGTTGTAATTTATCGTATAGTGTATTAAATGCCCCATCGAGGTATCTCTCTTGCAGGAGAGGGTGAAACCCAAAACTTTTTTGTCTTCTGCGTCTTTGTACGTATATTGCAAGAAGTTGTCGGCATTCTAACGTAAAAAAAGGCACGTGCACATGACATCTCAGTTGCACCGCAGAGTGATATGTGGTTCGGGATTGGATCGGATCCGGACGCAATGGACAAACGTGATCCGTCTCCGTCATCCGTCTCCGTCGAAACGCCCGGATCCGTCATCCAAGAAAAAACCGGACCGTGGACAGACCTATAATATTTTGTTAAGAATCCTGCTTTGTATAGTTACCTATATTAAGGCCCACTTGCAGTAACATTTACTAAATCTCGACTTTGTTAAACTTAGATGTAGCCCTTATGAAACTGTGAAAATTTTAAATATCGATTTAAAAATTTTACATATTCGTATGAGTAAAGTCTAGGTTTAACAAAATCGAGATTTAGTAAATGTTGCTGCAAATCGACCTAAGTACTCTTTTTGTATATATTGCTCATTGAATATAATGTCAATGTCTTGTTTGTCAATATTCTTCCTTGCGTTTTTTAATACAGTTTTTACAGTTTAATTTTATTATTTTCTTTCCCAAGATCCTATAATATCAAAAAGTATGTACTTTAATATGGTAGCAGAGCGTTAAGTTACCGGAAATAAAATTCAGATAGAATTTACGTCGAGAGTTGATGGAAAAGACTATCGTTGAATCAGCAACAATCCAAGTGGGAGACACGAGAGCTTCATGAGGCGAATTTATTACTACGAATTTGTCACTAGACAACTGTGAGAAAGTTTTGCGATATTCTACAGCGAGGGAAGTATGGCTAGAACTACACCGCCTGTATGATGGCTTGCAAAAGAGTAAAGCCTGTGCATGAAGTTCTTCAGCTACACAGTGCAATCCAGTGGTGAAGTGTCACTACATATTAGCAAATTGAAGAACATCTGGTCTGAACTTACCAGGGAACTCCAGAAGGAACACCTGAAGGAAGAGCTACCAGAACTACTCGAAGACGGCTGAACCGATTGAAAGGATCAACTGTCGTTTAAATATTAATAAAATATATTTATATCATCGCTTACATTTTTATTACATATATTTACATATGCCTAGCCCCAAAAATGTTAAAAATAAATAAAGCTTTTTAAATTTTGAGATTTTAGCATTCACAATGCTATTTTTATATAATACCAAATCATATACTAGAAAAGAGTGGCTCGGTAGCTCAGCGGTCAGAGCATTGGACCGGATATCCAAAGGTCGCGGGTTCGATTCCCGTCCGAGAACATGATCTGGTGCAAGTCTTATTTTTTCTAGTATATTATTTGGTATTAAATAAATAAAGCTTTAAAAAAAATAAGCTGTTTTTATAGCAGTTTTTTTAGGTTTTCTGTTAGCACATCATGTTAAAAATGTATAAATCTACTGAATCTACTACCATTTCACAAATTGGAAGGCCTATCCAAGAATGAAATGACGAAAGAAAACTTGCAAAGGGTTTTTGACCACCGATAAATTAAATATGACGTGAACGCCATAGGCTATTTACTATATTTCGTCTACGTTATTGCCCTAGAGCTAAATCGGCGTAAGATGGCAAATCCTTAGTTTGCCTCCTTTGAACTTCAGCAATTGTTTGTAGCTCTTCTAGTCTCTCTTCTTCTGAAATTGTGAAAGCCGGTATTTCTGCGCGATTGCACATGTTGTGCAAAACACAGCATGCAATAACTATTTTTGCAACTATGTCTGGATGATAATTGAGCATTCTGTGTACTAACAAGCACCTAAATCCCTCTATTCCCAGGAGTCTTACAAACCAGTATAATAAGTTTTACCTAACAATATAAATTTTTTTTTTTATTAAATTTTATACAATAACATGTAAAAAAAAAATTGACATTAAAATAAAAATGTTTTCTGAAATAACATCCTTGTAGGTGGTGGTGGTGGAAGGCTTGTGGCTCATGAACATCTTTGCTTGCACAACAATAATAGCAATGCAATTGTCCAGAAATTCAAACCGTTGACAGACACACCTATCTGTTGTTCTGATTATTGAGAATAAATACAAGTCATCTGGATATATAAACTCAAAGCTTTTCTCACCATCCTTTACATCTCTTACAAAGCATTACAGAAAGTAATATTAAAACTGGACGATCACCGCAGGTAAATTGTTTACTAGTGACCTATTTTATAATATGTTGTTGTTACCATAAATATATAATAATGTTAGTGTATAAGTCTAGCATTCTGGACAAACCGCCGTGGTTTTTGGTTTGTTACGATGAAAAATTTTTGTTTTTGTAAAGTTAAATAATAAAAAAAAATAGTTTTTCACAAATTAAATAGCTATATAATTTGTGGTTAAAAACTACTTGTCAGTGTTAAAAAATAAAAAAATATTCACTTCTAAGACTTTCGCTCGTATTGACCACGGTCCCTGGAAAGGTGTCGAAACGTCGGGAATTCTAAAAACCAATAAATACAAACTAAATAATTCTAAAACAACACCTGAATTAATAATATACGCGCTGTAATCCGTAAAAAGTGTTTTATTTCTAAAAAAAATATTATTTTAACATTGTTTGTAGAGGACTTCTTCTATTTTCACTCGTAAAATAGATACTTTTTATTTGACACTTTGAATCGGGTTCACTTGCGAGGTGAGCATCGAAGTGAGGGCGGAATTTCCTTACAGAATGCCACTTCTTATGTCATCTCATATTTCATCTGTCAAAATCTCACGGTCAATTTTAATTCAACACGCAGACTATTAGCTGCCTCAAATTCCTTAAAATAAGAAATTTTAATTAAAAAAACGCATATTTGCTATAAAGTTCTGTACCAAAAACTCAACAATTGTATCAAAAAACTGCAATCAATAAATCTCGACTAACAATTTTTTGAGTGTGGCAGTCACTACAATACAGAACTCACTTCACTTCGCAAGTAAATAGGTGATGCTTACAGAATGCAAATTTAAGTGAGAGTGAAGGGAGTAGCGAAGTGAGATCTGATGCGAGAGGTTGTTTAATTCGAGAGGTGGACGGATAATTAGAATTGTGAAAAGAGAAATATATGTAGCTTACTCCCGCAAAAAATATATATGCAGGATGCACCGCCCGCCTGCCCGCAAAAAAATGCACATGCACACCACAAAAATATCAGTGCACAATACCTGCATTTAGCATGACAGCGACACACCTTGCACCTTCACCTTAGATAATTAGAAGCACCAGATAATTTTCATACCAACGAGATAACTTTGAAGCCTTGGTTCTCTGCCGATCTGAAGATAGCTACCCAGGGAGTGAATGGATGAGATCCAGATTGCAATACACACAACTGATCTATCAGGATTCTAAGAGCTGTTTTGATATGCTAAAAAATCGCGAAAATAGCATTATATTGTATGGAAATTCATCATTCACATTAGGGGACATTCTACAACCACTCTACACCCCATAAAAGTAAATGTAATCGTTTCCTTGATCGTTACGAAAAATCCTGTCACCTCTCGGTCTATACCTTACAGAATGCCACTTTTTACATCATCTCATACTTTATCTGTCAAAATCGGTAACCTATCCCAAGGTCGAAATTTTTTTGATCGAATTTCATTTTACTGAAATCTTTTCGACTGTTTTCGTTTCGCCTTTTTTGACTTCGTCGAAATTACGTTTTTTTCGTTACTCCGATGTCTTATTTGGTCGAAAAACTTTTTACCGAAGTTGAAAGAAAGATGCGCGGTCGAAAGAACATTTCGTCGAAGTATTATATTCCCGAACATTCATTACACCACTGATTTATTTGTCATATTTTCAGTTCACCAAATGAAAAACTTTGAATACATTAAGTAGGTTAGGTTAGGTTAGTGTTTTGACCATTCGCAGCTCTATAATGCTTGCATGCATGGTGCATGCTTGCTTAATAAAACATGTATTATTATAACAAATATCGATTATGTCAAATGTTACCTACATAATATAAATATACCATAGTTGCGGTTGCGGCCAAATAGTATTCGGTAAAATGTTGTTCTGGTGGTGCCAATACTAAAAAATCATTTTGAAAATCGGTGAAACGTAGTTCGGAAAATGAGACATATGCCAAATGATATTTCGATGGTTTAAAAATATGGCAAACAATACATATAGCAACAAAAACTTTGGTCAACCGTTTCCGTTAAATGAAATTAGGACAAGTAAATTTCGGACAAGTTATCGGTTCCCGTCAAAATTCTCGCGGTCAATTTAGTTCAACTCGCTGACACGCTCGCAAGTGCAGCGCTAGTGCACATGCGAATTATCAAGCGAGTTTTGAGAATACCAATCAAGAAACTCACAGCGGATTCAGATGCGAGGTCACGAATGATGTCTTACAGAATCGCAATGCTGGGGCCAGCCTAAATAAGCTAAGGTTGCTAAAATGGTCAAGTCCACACTATTTTATTATTAACACGTTTTTATAAGATCGCCTTCTTGTTTATTTATTTGTATTTTTATTTTTGTTTGTCCACAAGCTTAGCAAACGATTTTATACTAGCTTCCCGATGAGATAGAGAATTGAAACTTAGAATATAGGTCAGAACTAAAAGATAATATAGAATATTATGGCATCAATGAGCTGATCTGATGATGGAGCCGGAAGAAGACCACCGGAACTCTGTAATAAAACAATACAACCCCATCGAGTTTGGGCTCATTTGATTCGTCATGACGAATACTCTGTTGGCAAATAGTGTCCAGGGTCTCTGATGAGCCGGCAGAAGGCCACAGGAACTCTGTAATAAAGCTTTTGATGATAAATCTTATAAAATGTGTTGTTAGGTTTAAAATAAAAAAATAATTTTAAATCAAACTAAGGCTAACAAAATAGGTACCTATTCTGTTTAATATGTGTTCCTTTGTTTCAGATTCAGCAGCGCCGGAGTTACGCGCAGTGCGGAACCTGTCGCAGCTGGTGGGCCAAGAGCCAGTACGAGTGCGGCTGGTGGGCGCGCTGCCACTGGTAATGCCGCTTCTGCCCGCCACACAGGCTGTCACCATCACCTACGTCATCGTGCTACTGCAGTTCAATAAAATTCTATAAAAGTACACATGACAGCACGTCAGCTTATACAGTTTTACTGCGAAAACAGCTTGCACAAAGGCGGTCTCAAGGTCAACATGTATAGTCTGAAGTACCGTCGTGTGTACAAACTTTCTAAGAGTATAGTTATAACAGTATCACTACGAGGGTACACACATCTTATGTTGAAGCTATAAAGCTGGTGGGTGCGCTGCCACTCGTGATGACGCTGCTGTCCGCCACACAGGCAGTCACCATCACCTCCTACGTCATCGTTTTACTGCAGTTCAATAAAGTTCTATAGAAGTACAAACTATCTAAGAGTATAGTTATAACAGTATCACTACGAGGGTACACACTCTTATGTTGAAGCTATAAAGCTGGTGGGCGCGCTACCACTCTTGAAGACGCTGCTGTCCGCCACACAGGCTGTCACCATCACCTACGTCATCGTGCCACTGCAGTTCAATAAAGTTCTATAGAAGTACAAACTATCTAAGAGTATAGTTATAACAGTATCACTACGAGGGTTCACACATCTTATGTTGAAGCTATAAAGCTGGTGGGCGCGCTGCCACTGGCAATGCCCCTGCTGTCCGCCACACAGGCTGTCACCATCACCTACGTCATCGTGCTAAACATTCTTGTCGAGTTTTACGATTGCATCTACCTAAGAGTATATTATTAATTATAGTAGCACTACGAGGGGTTCACACATCTTACGTTGAAGCTATATGGGCTGGTGCGGCCACGCTGCCCGCCACACAGGCTGTCACCATCACCTACTATGTTTTCGTGCTAAACCAGTTTAGTTAAACTTTCATGAGGAATACCGAGGTTATTTTCTGTATTAACTGCACGTGTTTGTGTTACCGAGCGGCCGTAGGTATTATTTTTTATGACATTAGGAGACTAAGGCTGAGTTGCATCATCTTAATTTAACCTTAACTTTAACAGACACCAACTTATCTGACTCGCTGACAGCGTCGTTGTTGTCTATAGCGTAACCTAGGTAACAATATGTAATAACACTTGGTTCCAGTTTTGACCACCGGCTCAGATAAGTTTGTGTTATGTATTGTTTAAGTTAAATTAAGATGATGCAACCGAGCCTTAAATGACTTGTAACTTATTTGGTAATTTTTCAGACGTGTCAGATCATTAAAAAACCTTATTATGTAGGTACCTATATGACAAATTGACGCAATATTGTTTGTCATCTCAACACAATGATGGACTTTTCAAAATTTAAAAACATTTTAGCTTTGTATAAAAATCATTTAAACCAATAAACATGGCACGTGGATACTTATGACGTTTCTAAATCACCTATTTATTACAGTGCGGGTGAATCGACACCCGAATGATAAATACTCCTTGAAACTTCTGCTCGAATCATCGCGATAAGTTTTATTTCGCTGTCTTGAAAAGTTCCTATATTATTTATAAGAACTCTTATTGTTTGTTAATGTCGTTAAACAACGTTGTACTGAAATACTGTCAATGAACTGTCTCCGTGTCTGCGAATGTAAAGAATTTGGTACTTCGGTGACATTAAACCCAATTAGGTTCTTATAGATGTTATTTAAAATATTTTTTTACTTATAAGTATCGGATGACTTGTAAGAAATTTAAGGAGATGACTCAGTAATAAATTCTGAGCTGAAATTGCTAATAAAATTGCATCACAATCACCATAACCGCGTGTATGTTTGTTTGTTAAAAAAATTAAAGCGGTTAATAAATTTATTTGTTAATAAATTTACCTAATTTCTTATATGTAATTAGAAAGCAAGTTAATTATTTATGTGCGATATAATAAAAAACACAAACACACACATACAGAAACACACACATACAAACTTCCGCATTTATAATACTTATTAGTAAGATTAATGTAATGTAAATTTATACATACAAAATGTGTTTCCTGATGTTGAAATCGCCACTTACAGTGACTTCGTGACTTACGGCGCCTGTATTCTTAAGGCCACAGTATTCTTGAAAGATTTTCCAACCCAAAGGACGGAGTAGGACAGCTACAGTAATGCAACGAGACACCAATGGTAACTTTAGTATTTTCTTACTGCAAAGAAATTGGTATAAATATTTAACATGTCTACGTCCTCCGATAGTCTTGGAACAAACAAGGATGGGGTCTGAACGACAGCGATTAGCATTTTATACATATTTATTACTTAGAGCTAAAAACACAACAGGCGAACCACAACGCTAAATTCATAAATCAAGTAAATGCGGTTGTGGTGCCGCATCGAATACGCACAAATATGCACCACACATGAACGCGCAAAATAAAACCTCACTCGACCGAATGTGCATTTTTCAAAAGTGCTTTTTGCTCATATCTCCTCTTTTGGGCGGACTCTGCAGATCAAGAATTTTGCCGCCAAAACTTACTATTTTTTCTGTCCTACAGTGATGACACGACCAAATGCTTCCAAGATCAGTGAACGAGGTTTCAGTCGAGAGACTTCGCTGACACTAAAGATATTTTCATGATCTTGTACGGGTACCAAGATTTTTAAAACCTTAATTTAATCGCTGTCGTCGTTCTTCATCGCTATGCTCTGCGCTGCACCTTTACAACTTTACCACAATAAGGATGAATATCTTAGTCCGGAGTTTAGTCAAGCAATTTAACGTATTTTCTGAGTGATTCAATTGCCAATATCATTACAACACAGTTTTTCAGAAAATTTGTGCAAGCAGTTCTAGGTTGAAGCGCTGCCAAGAAATTTTCTAGCTAATAAGATTATCATAAAGATAATAGAACATGATTCTGTTTTGATTTTTCTGTACTTGTATTTTAATATTATTTTCCAATATAAGAAGGCCAGCCTTTGAATCTTTTATTTCACAATTGTAAATTTTTTGAGACTTTGGTGGAAAAAAGGGTAAACGTTAATAATTGAAATTAATCTATACATTTTTCAACACACTTGCTAGTGAAGTGAGCCTTATCACTTACATCGCTTTTAGGGCCATAAACGCTATAACATACACGTGTAAGTACACAATATTACGCACTAGTCCCTAAAAAGTTAAATTAGTATTGCAAGTTATATGCGAGTAAACAGAGCACTCTCAATTTAACGAGGTAATAGAGTAATTTTTAGTAACCACAAATTTTTTATGCCGATGAAAAACCATAAATTTTTTGTAATAAATAAATGTGTACGTCCTTAATTAAGTCAAAAGAACATTTATTATTATCAAATTATTCATAATTCACAATAATTTGTTTTAAAAAAATAAAATATTTGCAATTTATTACTTAAAATTTACATATTTTTTTTATCGTATTTGTCGCTGTGTGGTAAATTATTTTGGTTTTTCCTCGCAAATGTGTTAAAAAACGTCGTATGAATCGTGAGCTCTACTCATTACATACTCGGCTGAATTACGCATCCCACAGCTTCGTGTGCAATGAGCAACATAGCTCACTTGTATCATAATATTACTGTTATTGTGCTGCGAACTGCGAATCAATCAAAATGAGATTTTAATATCGCAGTTGGTAGGAAGTTCTAGACACTCGTATCCAGTACAAACTTTTTCAGAGTGTTAATGTTTTTTAATCATTTTGCTGAGTGTCTCATAACAATCAATTAATTTTGTTTATTGACTATTAAAAAACAGAGTTTATTTGTAAGCTAAGACAATCCTAATCTGGTTCTTAAATAATTTGTTTTATTATAGGTTCGTTCAACTAAACTAAAAATATTTCAAGTGATTGTTTTCTGCTGCTCAGAGGTGACATTGAGCCTTCTTCTATTACAGTAATAATAAATGCATTCATACTTTGTCAATATCCATTACTTACTTCAGATTTTTGGTCACAGAATTAGTATAGTACTGACGTTTTATGGTAAAGCTGATAAGTTTCTTGCATCCTGCTTGCACCCATTATTCTAGTCAGCTAAAAAAAGTCTTGAAAATTGACGATTTTTATAGGCTTAGGTACTTGAACCATATTTGAACTTAAATTATTTTGGAAATGACTTTGACATTGTTTTCATTTATGTAAACTAAAGAAGTGTCTCCTTCACCTCAGTTTCAGTTATCATAATAAAAATTGAAGAGTAGGTATACTCGATGTTTACTGTTATTTCTAAAGTAAATAGAAATATTGCCAAAACCAACACGAACCAATCATTGTCAAGACTAATCCCATCCATCGATCATGGTGCTAGAGTACAAGCACCAAGTAAGTCTGTGATAGATTAACTGCACTATATCTGGTAAACGTGTGATTAGTGATCAATACACAGACACGTTTCTGTTTCAGTTTGAATAGCGTTTTAGTTTTTAGGATTAGTATTATTTATGTAGATTCATTATTATTGATATTGTTATTTATGCTTATATTTACATTTTTAGGTATTTGCTCTTTCTCAATTAAGAAATGTTTTCTGTCAACAATTTGCTGCTGTAGTAATCTTTTGGTATAAATATAACTGTGATTAAAACAAGTAAGGGTTTTGTTTTTCTGCTAACAGTCTATAAATTCTTCAGTCTAGAATATCTTTAACCTAGAAATTCCGCTAAACTGCTTTTCAACCCATATTTTGAAAGTCCATCGTTGAGTGTACTATTATTTATTCTGTGGTATCAATGACCCATTGATACCACAGAATAAATAATAGTACATACTAGGATATTAGAGGAACTCGGTGGCTCAGTGGTATAGCGGCTGGGCAACGATTGCGGAGGTTAAGCAACTTTAGCAAGGGTCCGCCATGGGATGGGTGACCAAAAATTTATCATCTCGAGCTCCTCCGTGCTTCGGAAGGCACATTAAGCCGTTAGTCTCAGCTGCATTTGCAGTCGTTAGCACCCACTAATCCGCATTTGACCCGCGTGGTGGGTCATGGCTCATCCTCCTTGTCCACCCATGGTATTGGTATTGGTGATGGGCTCTTCTCTCCGCATTTAGACTCCAAGTTGGTCCGTTGTGCGTGAACATAGCATCTGTATGGCTAGTCGAGCCATCCTAGCTCCTTCCAGAAGCGCAGAAGCCTCCTGGGGCGTTCACAGGCTTCTAGGAGCGACCTTACCTCTGTGAAGATTTCTGCCTGTTGTGCGGCCATACCCATGCACTCCAGGATCATGTGGGCGATTGTGTCCTCTGCGTCCAGGCATCCCCTACATAGAGGTATGTCTGTCGCATTCATGATGAATAGTTGTCGGTTTAAAGCCTAGTATCCGGAGATCTGTGGGCGATTGAGGCTGAGCAGCCTGCGGGTCACACGCGACGAGACTGCAGTCATCGCCGTCTTAGACTGTCTGCAGCTTGTTAGATCTACCCAAAGAGTATTATGTGCAGCACGAGTTTGTTGGTTTACCCATGAGCGCAGTTGGCTTGTCCACCCATAAGGAAGGTTTGTGCCCCAGCAGTGAGACATTAAAAATACCTGATCGTCAAACAGTATATTCGGAAGCCATTGGTTTGATTCCTTGACAGTTGTTTACTTAGAAATAACTACCTATATTAATGAATAGTCTATAAGTTGCATAAATCAAACAACTCGTATTATTAACTCTTATTAACGACAAACGCACTATTCAACACAATATTAAGGTTGGTTAACGAATCGGAAACAACATGAACCATTAATCCTAAACACAGAAACTCCATCAGAGTTTGCTGAATGTCCGTTAATGACCTTTGATTATAGTGTAGTTCCTGATTTCATTCTGTTTCAGCCTGAACTGGAACGGATAGTTACATTACCGGTTTTCAGCTTGGTGTCCATAAATAATAATGTGTCGAAACAGCAATGGATGGAGAAATTTCGCAAAGTAGGCTTTGTATTCTTGTTAATACACTTTTTTGTCATAGATTTTTAGAAGGTAGTATTAAATTCCTATTTCAAAACGTTGACCACACCACTTTATATTATATACTTGCGGCAACCCGCGAACGGAACGAAAGATAATTCAATTTAATGTCGAGGTAATCCCTTGCATTGGTAAAATGACGCTGGCTTGCAGCGTTAAGAGTGGGATATACTAGAAGAAATCGACGATGCCTCTAATGACTCGGTAGCTCAGCGGTCAGAACATGATCTGGTGCGAGTCGTATTTTTTCTAGTATATTATTTAGTATTGTATAAAATAGCATTGTGAATGCTTAAATCTCAAAATTTCAAAAGCCTATAAATATGTTAAAACAACGTCCTAATCTGTCAATTTTATCCAAATCCGTCCAGCCGTCTACGCGTGAGGAGGTTACAAACAAACACACACATACACACAAACTTTCACATATATAATATTAGTTGGATTTTTGAAAATGTAATAGGTATCTCAAAACGTCTACAATCCTGCACAAAGAAACCAGACATTGAATACCTAAGCTTGATGAAACGCCAAACATATACACAATTATTGAGGAGAGGAGATGGTCCAGCACAGCGGATATTGTGTCCTCGCAAAGGGTAATAAACGAGGACTAAACCGAACAAAGTCGCAATTTTCTTACACCAGAGATAGCCATGGCTTCGCTCTGTCCGGCTCCGAGGCGGATATTAAAAAATAAAGTTATCTCGGCAGCATCCTTAGCTCGGATATTTTTGAGAGTCGAGAGGATATGCTTAGGCAGGGCTTCCCAAACTTATCTCCGTACCCCTCATAAGTATATTTAGTTAATAGCGGCTTATGCCTTTGAAAAATATAGTAAAGATTTATATAAATAGACCTACCGGTTTCATTTCTTTGCTTTGCTGTTCTAGTTGAACAGGGACTACCGGCTAACGCATCGAACTTCGGAAAGTCTGCCGGGCTTCAAATTAAAACAGATAAATCGTGCCCCAATCGGGCCAAAATGTCGAACCCTAATTTATGATGTCACACGAATATCAATATCTTCTGAATAAATTCTGCGAATAGTACAATACGAAACTTCTTACTTCGATTTATCTGTTTTAAGTTGAGGCCCGCCATACTTTCCGAAGTTCGATGCGTTAGCCAGTACGGTCCCCTGTTCTACTAGAACAGCAAAGCAAAGAAATGAAACCGGTAGTCTGGGCCCACCTAAGTATTTAGATCAATATCTTATACATACCTTGTGGTCATAAACTGTCTATTTTACGTATTCCTACGTTTAATAAAAGGATTGCGACCGTGCCTGCGGGATGTCACTCGCGCATATTAAAAAACCCATTTCTTTATTTCCATAATTTTCTTTTACGTTATTTACCACTCTGTCTCTCTATATCAAATAAAACTAGACGATGGCCAATCAGTCGTCCGCCATTACGTAACGTAAATGAGGTCATGAAAACCCGATGATTAAATAGCGACCTCTAGGGGCATTATTATCTCTGTTTGAGAAACTCTGTGCTAAGGGTTGTAATGTAAGCCTCGTATGTCATTTTGTTATCACGTTCATATCATTACCAACATTTTGCCAACGGTTAAGATACAGTTTAGTTTATTATTTGCGTTCAAATTTTTGTGACTGTGTTACTTATAGTGACCATTTATTTTTTTACTGAAAACGGGACATCAGGTAATTTACGTCAATTAGTTGGTCCTCAGTAAAAAACTCATTTTTTAATAAGCATTATTTATTTTAAAACTGGCCAAGAGCGATTCGGACTCGCGCACCGAGGATTCCGTACCATCATAATATAAATAAATACACTGCGGTGTATAATATTGCAGTTTTAGGTCAGCGCCATCTTTTGACCGATAGTAACAGGTGGCGAGGTTACGTGTCGGCTATCGTCGGAGACGCGGAACCACACTGCTCGCGTCAAGAACTCAAGACCCGCAGTTTCGGAAAACGAGTCAATATTGCGTCCCGGAGCTTTTTTTGGGGACAACGGGATAGATAACTGAATAAAGGGGCAATCCCGTTCAAAACGGGACGTATGGTCAATAATCAACATTATTGAATAATGTTGATATTATTACCTGAAAATGAGTAAGATCTACACATCTGCCAGGCCTATTACATAAAAAGTGAAACTGAGCTAAAATGGGTTTCTAAATAATGAAAGATATAAATGTAGGTAGTTATATAATTGTATTAATACCTACCGAACACAACTTGACATGTAATAAAAAACACAGAGTAAAAAAACAAGGAAAATATGTTATAGTATAAAAAGTACAGAATTCAAAAATATAAGTTAAAAGTAAAAAACCATAAATTAGTAAAAAAGAGGCCGATTCGGCAACAAAAAGAATCGCGATAATCGGACGCAATTCGTCGATTACTACAAGCAAATTACTTGATATTGAATCCTATTCGTGAAGTAATAGTGTCACGGAGTGGGACGAACATAGTCTGCTTATCGCGATTATTTTTATGTATGTAGTAGGCCTGCAGGTATAAGGTTAATAAATTGTTTCATACATACTTTCTCTACATTTTAAATTATTATTGAATTACTAACATACTTCTACATATATAATTTAGTGTTTTATTAAACTATCGCACAGAACCCAAAGGTGTTACGCAAAATTAGTAGAACTTAGTAAACCTGTAGGTACAGTCGGCTTCAGAAGAAGCTTCACACTTTAGTACTTTACCACGCCAACTATAACACTTGTTCCGAAAGTTGTAACCCTAAATGAAAGAAATACCTAGTTAGTGCGAAATAGTTCCAAAGTATTTAGTAACTTCTGGGGCTACCATACGGGGAAATGTCTTGTCGTGTACGTGTGGACCACATAAAGGTCTCTAGTCACGTCCCGCCGACCCTTCATAGTGCCCGAACACTAATACATCAGCCGTGACGGCCCGCACAATGGCGGATTTGCTTTCTTTCTTGTTTAGATTTTCTGGGATTAAGGACAACGTATACTTGTAGGGTTTAACATCGTATATTAATGGTAAAGCCCTTTAAGAAGGATTTATTAAAAAAAAAATTGCTATGTTTTAATCACATGTATATTCATAAGGATGACATTACCAGATATAAATGAACTCTAAGGTTCAAAACAGCGATGTAATTACGATATAAAAAAAAACTAACTTATGTTAACAGTACTATTCGTTTTACGAGACCATCGCGATATATCATCATAGATTCAAAGTTTCGTACATTTGTGATGTACGAAATTCGGGATTTTTACTTATTGCGAATTGAATTGAATTTGTGCAACTTACTACGAATGTTGTGTCTACCTATAATAAGAGTACATATAAAAACCGATCCTACATTCTTGTTGCTGCATTGTTGTAAATGTACGCTGTTAGTGTACCTTTTTCAATAAATAAATTTATCAAAGCATTATTTACATTCACGTAACGTAAATTGAGACTTGTGCACTATTAGTTATTTTGTGTATACCTATAATAAGAGTACCTACATATAAAAACCGATCCTACATTCTTGTTGCTGCATTGTTGTATATGTACGCTGTTAGTGTACCTTTTTTAATAAATAAATTTATCAAAGCATTATTTACATTCACGTAACGTAAATTGAGACTTGTGCACTATTAGTTATTCTGTGCTTGTGCTATCCTGAGCTTCGTTATTCTGTTTGAGACTCGTCATTAGATAATGGCTCCAAACTTTGAACTCAGTGCCAATCGTAGTAGAGCGGTAAGACCTGTAGATATACCATAAATTAAAGTGGAAAATTAATTTACAATTACCTACAATTTTTTTAAGACTTTTCTACAGAAAAAGTTCACTTTATGATCGTAAAAATGTAACTGTAAGACCAGAGGTTTCTTCGCGAATGGGAAAAAACAGGAAACGGAGGACGCAAGGGGATTATAAAAACACTCGTAAACGACGGTGGCCAACTGAGAACGATATTTGCTTAGTTCTTATGTCGCCACATACTTACCGGCTTTATCTTGCAACCTTTTTAGAACCCGCACTTAACAGTTAGGTTGTACATATACTGACTTAATCCGGGTTTAGTGGCATGCTGTTAAACTTGATTAGACTATTTATAATGTTATTGTACTTGCTTCCACCCGCAACTTCGTCCACGTGCGTAATATTACACATTCCGTGAGAATTTTAATAATAGTCAAAATAACTACTTAATGTATAAACAGAGTGGGAGCAGGGCGGAGCGGATCCACTCTATTTCTCTCTCCAAACCCTTGCTTAGAAAGAGAAAAATAGAGCAGATCCGCTCCGCCCTGCTTCCACTCCACAGTGTTTGTACACTTACGTTGGCCCCAGACCTACCGGTTTCATTTCTATGCTTTGCAGCTCTAGTATAACAGGGGGTCGTACCGGCTAACGCGTCGAACTTCAGAAAGTCTGCCGGGCTTCAACTTAAAACAAATAAATCGAAGTAAGAAGTTTCATATTGTAGTTATTTAGAAGATATCGATGTTCTTGTGACATCATAAATTAGGGTTTGCCATTTTGGCCCGATTGGGGCTCGATTTATCTATTTTAATTTGAAGCCCGGCAGACTTTTGCGTTAGCTGGTAGCCCCTGTTCAACTAAAACATCAAAGCCAAGAAATGAAACCGGTAGGTCTGGGGCCAGCCTTAGGCAGCCGAATGCGGCTTCTTCAAATGGCAACGACCACGAATCCAGTTGAATTAGTATACAAGCGCGTAGAGTTGACTTCACTCATTCAGATTAGTTGCTAGCCAGAATTTTATAAATTCGGGTGAAACACCGAATGTAATAGTCCCACTACCGTAGCAAACGTCAAACCTCTTTAAATTATTGGTTAAAATTTTAGAGTAAAATTAATAAATTAAATGTGAATATAAATCTGGTAATACTGAAGTGTGACTCCCAGTGTAATACTATTCTCAAAATGAAATTAATGAAAGTAAATAAAATAAAATACACGATCCATTTTCAGCCGAGTTCAGAAATTAAAATGTAAAATTGTATTAGACTTAATAAAAGCAAACTTGGGCACATTACTTTTGTCTGTTTTAAAAGCTTTTGCTCTTAAATTTTGTAATACTTTGCAAACTTCTCGAGATCATCCCCAAATCTTTCGTTTTATTACGGTATCATAAATCGTGAAGCTATTGGGATTTAAAGGGGTACCTGTTCGTATTTATAAGAACGTGATAATGAAAGCCGATACTTACTTAAAAAATTCGACTCGCCACTAGAGCATTTCCCAAGCGGGACACGGGAGTTCACGGCCCGTGAATCACGGGGCTAATGGTCAGTTGGGCGGCTGGTGGCTAATATTATTATTATTATTATAAATACATTAAGGAGCGTTGTATAGCGCCTGGATCAGCGATTGCGGAGATTAAGCAACATTTGCAAGGGTCGGTTATGGGATGGGTGACCAAAAATGTATTATCTCGAACTCCTCAGTGCTTCGGAAGGCACGTTAAGGCGTTGTTTCCGGTTGAATTTGCAATCGCTAGCACCCACCAATCCGCATCGGGCCCTCGTGGTAAGTCATGGCCCATCCTCCTTATCTACCCATAAGGCCTGTGCCCCAGCAGTGGGGACATTAGAAATGCTTGATGGTGATATACAACATGTTCGAAAAAAAATCAGCTGCTTCATACATTTTGATATTTTCGCTTTAATTTTTTGTATGAAACGGCTGATTTTTTATTTCGCGATTTCAGAGTTGGTCCCATAGTAAAAGTTTATCAGTGTGTTGGTCCATATATACCATATTCGGTATTAGGGGTATTTGTAACACGTTGTATAAATAGCATAGTGAATATTAAAATCTCAAAAAACCCGATACTTTTTTATAAGGTTACGTGCTCGCTACGTTTAGCAGACTCAGCAAAGATCATAGTGATGTTTGAAGTCGACAAATAATTTTGTATCGGCTGGCATAGTGACTAAATACAAATAGTTTATTTTTTCATAATCATAATCATAATTATTTATTGCAAGTCACATGTGTTGTACAGGTTAAACTTACATTCTGTAAGGGTACAAATTTAGAGAGGCATGTGACACCCTGCAAGGGCGTAGCAATTTTAAATATTTAATAAGGTTATATTAAGACTTAAATAATTAATGATAATAATTTCAGGAACCAAATTTGTCGTCAAAGAATTCCGGCAAATTATAGTAACTTTTATTTATCAAAAATTCTTTTAGTTTTTGTTCAAATGTAATATTTTTATCTATGTTTTTTAAATTATTGGGGATATGGTTGTAAATTTTAATGAGCATGCAGTGCGGAGAGTCGGAATATAATTTTATTTTGGTAAAAGGAAGTGCAAGTTTATTTTGATAGCGGTCATTTCTTCGTAATAATGTAACTGGTGAGTATAGTTCCGGATGTTTTTTGACAAATCTACAGGCTTCAAAGATATACAGACTTGTTAAGGTCATGATATTAAACTTTTTGAAATATGGTTTGCAAGAGTCTGTCTGGTCTATATTGCTTAATATCCTGATGCACTTCTTCTGGAGGATAAAAATATCGTGAGCATTAGTGCAATTTCCCCAAAGTATTATTCCATAGGCCAGAGAAGAATGAGCAAAAGCGTAATATGCGGAGAGAGCGGTTTTGAGGTTCGTTACACGTTTGAGTTGTCGAAGTGCATATATAAAAGAAGATAAGCGGCTAGATAATTTTATTATAAACGGTTTCCAATTCAAATGTGAGTCTATTTCTATTCCAAGCATGGTTGCCGAGTCTACAATTTCCAATGTGTTTGTTTTATATTGGTAATCAATTTCCAAAGCAGCTTTTTGCCAGGGTCTGAATTGTAGTAATTTTGTTTTTTTTAGATTTAGCTGTAGGTTGTTATTGTTCAACCATTCCGTGGCAGAGTCTAGGGTTGCATCTAAGTCCTTTTTGAGTGTATCAGAGTTTTTACAGGAAAGAACTACGGACACATCATCGGCAAATAGTACATTATCAAAAGGAATTGAATCCGGCAAGTCATTAACATAAACTAAAAAAAGTATACAGCCTAAAACGCTTCCCTGTGGAATGGAACCTGAGATATTAATGAAGTTGGACCTGATATCTCTAATTTCGCCAGTTATAAAGTTAATATTTTCGATTTTGACGCATTGACTTCTATTTTTAAGGTAAGACTTAAACCAATCAAGGGGTAAGCCTCTAATTCCGAGTTTATAGAGCTTATCAAGTAAGATGTTATAGTTTACTCGATCATACGCCTTACTCATATCGAGTAGTAAGCCAATAGCATATTCTTTTCTGTTAATTATTTCAACTATTTTTTGGACAAATTTGTATATTGTAAGTATTGTATTTTTGTTTTTCCTAAAACCGTTTTGATTAATATGGAGAGCATTAAACTTCTCAAGAAAAGCAATAACTCTTTCTGCCATTGCTGTCTCTATGATTTTAGCAGATGTGGGTAACAATGCAACCGGGCGATAATTGCTAGCATCAGTTTTCTCTCCTTTCTTTTTGTATATTGGCTTCACAAGAGATATTTTCAAGCTATCTGGGAAACAGGCTTCTTTGAATGACTGATTTATCATTAATGTATATGGGAAAGTTAGTAATTCGGCACATTTTTTGATTAAACACGGGGGGATATCATCTACACCAAAGCTAGTTTTATTTTTAAGGTTTTTGATTATTTTATAAGTATCGGTAGGTCCTACTTCATGTAAATAAAATGAGTTGTTAACAGCGTTAGTTGTACTTGAATTATTATTAGGTAGCGTAGTCTGCGCATTACTAATTGTTGTAAAGTATTCATTAAAATATTGGGCAATCAGATTTGGGTCATCAATTAGCTTTTGGTCGTGTTTTAGCAAAATGTTTTGTTTTATAAAACTTGTAGTACGATTCAAATTTGAGTTTATTATTTGCCACATAGTTTTATTTTTATTTTTAGAGTTCGTATATTTGTTAGCATTATTTATCTTTTTGGACATATGAACTGCTTTTTTCAGTATCTTACAATAAGATTTGTAGTATTTATCGATTACTTTACTTTTAGCTTGAATATTAAGAAGTTTCAAAAGTCTTTTATTTCTACAGGACTGTTTCAGTGCTGGCGTGAGATTTAATTTCCGCGATTTGAAGTTAACTTTTTTGGTTACTTTTGGTATGCATTTATTCAAAAGAGTTTGTAAAGTGTCATTAAACGCATTGTAGTTTTCATTAATATTTTTTTCTGGTTTTATTATATCCAGCCAATTGACTTTTTGTAGTTCAGCTCTAAAGTAATCAATTTTCTTCATATTTTATTATTTATTATTAAAAATAAAATTAACTAATGTCTTTATTAACGTAAGTATTTATATGTGCTCAGAAACCTTTATTAAATCACGAATCATTTTAACATTCTAATGTGTTACCATATCTCTCCCATTAAAGCCAACTTTTCCACCTTTCTTAGGTATCCAGCAATCTGTTGCGTGCTCACCTAATTCATATGAATACTTTATATATTATGAAACAAAAGGAAAATACACTTCCTTTTTCAGGTCACGTTCCCTTATGGAGTCGTGTCCGAGACAGGCCCCGCAAATGAAAAATTGTTATTCAACTTTGAAATGACCAGAGTCTGCGCCGAATTTATGATGTGCATTATACAAAGGCAATTTCAAATGTGCTGAGAGATTTTTTACCTACCTTTATTGTTTCCTTAAAGAATGAAACGAGATTCATTGACGAGACAAGAATGTTAATTGAAAGTGACTTTTGTTATTGATCAGATTTACATGTTTTTCTTACGTTCAGCTATTGCTTGGGACATAATGGACGAGGGTCACTGGCAAACTGTGTAGATACCTAAAGGTCTACGGTCAATCGACCAATGTCTATGTAATGATGCAATTTTGTCTGATCGAATCGACCATAAAATCAAAATTATTCCATTAAATCGTTTGGAAAATCAACAGAAGACAAAAAGAAACTTACTACAATATTTTTTTTTCTAAATCTTAGCAAAAAACCTTTAGTAATAAATAATCTAACATGTAAGTAATGATTTTAATGCTATTTACAGCAGAATCTGTTTGATTCACAAATAACATTTCTATTCTTTTGTTGAGCAAAGGATCACCGATAGTGTTTATATTTGTGATTATGAAGAAAATTGAGTAATCTCATTAACCTTTGACTGTTTGGCTTTGTTTCAGATAACATATTCTTATCTATTCTATACATAATTATAATAAAACTGGAATTATAATTTTTGTGCGCGCATCACGCAGAAACCGCGTTTTGATGGGTTTTTCAAGGTTCCGTAGCTTGGGGTCCAACTTAAAATCTAAGCTGTATTTCATCAATTCGAGTGGGTAATACCATGGAAACAGCTTGATCTCTGTAGTACTAACTTTCGTGTGAAAGTTAGTGTATACTAAAGAGGTAATTTAAACTGGTCGTTATATTTTTTAGCTGTCCACGCAGACGAAGTCGCGGGTGGTAGCTAGTTGACTTATAATATTATGTATGTCAGCTCTTTTTAGTCTATGTCTGGCTTCAAAGTTCAAAGTTCAAAATTTTTATTGCACTTTTCGTGTTGTAGGTACATATATATTATTACAAGAATAGAATCAAAAATGGAACCCTGCAAGGGCATAACAACTATAAAAATTAGGTAAATTAAATCTATAGATACATATATAAAAATAATTCCTAAGTAATAAGTAGTTTAACAAACTTATTATTGTTATTTTCTATATCTATATAGATACGTATCTAATTTATAAATTAAACTTAACAACTATTAAAATTAAAATAAATTTAAAACAAATTCTTAAACTTGCCTAATTGTTGTTGTTTTTTTGATCATGCATTCCACTTTCAATTTTGTTGATGCCGGCACAAACATTTTTGTGAACTTTGTTCGATGCGGCATTGAGTTGAAATCACATTAAGCATTCACTGAATTTCACTCAAAAACTAAAGCAAACACAGAATTAAAAAAAATGAATAGGTATTTTTTCTGTCGAAATGCCGTTTCCTTTTGTACCAGAGTTTTTTGTCAGCAACAATTGTCGACAGCGCGAAACGCGAGATTTCCTAAATATTTCATTTGGTTCGTATAAAGAGTTTAGCTTCCCCGTTATTTGTGTAGGACTGTGAGCTAGCTATCATTTCCCAAATACTTTCGTCGCGTATTTTGTTTTCACACGAAAACGAAACACAAGATATTATCCGGACGTTTCATCTCAAAATTACAGAATGAAATCCAGGATCCTTTGTGACTCTGTCAAAGGCGCATCAAATTGAATCAATAAACTGGGTAAAGAACGCACGAAATATGGCAGTGAAATGCTTCATATCGCTGGTAGTTTTTTCGAGTTTCCTTTGGGATTACGTTTCGTATATTAGACTTTCACTGTGCGACGTACAGAGGCTAAGCTGAATTGAAAACTGAAATTGGATTTTGCTATATATTTTGAACACTGAAATTAAATACTATTGAACTGTTTTGCTTCGATGTTTATATTTTGGTAGGTACAGTTGTTTTATCTCACGAATGCGGTTCGGCTATGAATGTTGTTAAGCGTGCACATACACATTGTTTTAGTGTGCGTCTGCACGCTCTCGTATTATGCACACTTAAATAATGTGCATGTGCACGCCTAACAACATTCATAGCCTAACCGCATTCGTGAGATAAAGCAACTGTAAGTACCTACTGTTCACTTTATATTTTGCTATTCACTTTTTACATTCATGAATTGGAAATTGGACATTTCATGTTTACAGAGCTTCATACGTGATTGGACATTTCATGTTTATAGAGCTTCATACGTGATTGGACATTTCATGTTTATAGAGCTTCATACGTGATTGTCATTTCATGTTTATAGAGCTTCATACGAGATTGGACATTTCATGTTTATAGAGCTTCATACGTGATTGGACATTTCATGTTTATAGAGCTTCATACGTGATTGTCATTTCATGTTTATAGAGCTTCATACGAGATTGGACATTTCATGTTTATAGAGCTTCATACGTGATTGGACATTTCATGTTTACAGAGTTTCATACGTGATTGGACATTTCATGTTTATAGAGCTTCATACGTGATTGGACATTTCATGTTTACAGAGTTTCATACGTGATTGGACATTTCATGTTATAGAGCTTCATACGTGATTGGACATTTCATGTTTACAGTGTTTCATACGTGATTGGACATTTCATGTTTATAGAGCTTCATACGTGATTGGACATTTCATGTTTATAGAGCTTCATACGTGATTGGACATTTTATGTTTATAGAGCTTCATACGTGATTGGACATTTCATGTTTAGAGAGTTTCATACGTGATTGGACATTTCATGTTTATAGAGCTTCATACGTGATTGGCATTTCATTTTTACAGAGCTTCATACGTGATTGGACATTTCATGTTTATAGAGCTTCATACGTGATTGGACATTTCATGTTTACAGAGCTTCATACGTGATTGGACATTTTATGTTTATATAGCTTCATACGTGATTGGCATTTCATTTTTACAGAGGTTCATACGTTATTGGACATTTCATGTTTATACAAGGTGTTACAAAAGTACCCCTAATGCCGAATATGATAGAGACCATCAAACTGAACAACTTTTACTAGGGGACCACATCCGAAATCGCGAAAAAAAAATCAGCTGTTTCATACATTTTGATATATTCGATTTTAATTTTTGTATGAAACAGCTGTTTTTTTTTCGCGATTTCACAGTGGGTTTCATAGTAAAAGTTGTACAGTTTGGTGGTCCCTATATACCATATCCGGCATTAGGGGTATTTTTGTAACATGTTGTATAGCTTCATACGTGATTGGCATTTCATTTTTACAGAGGTTCATACGTTATTTCATTTCATGTTTACATAGCTTGATACGTGATTTGTTATAGGATCGATTTTGATAAAGGTAACAGTTTTAAAAATATATTTATTTCTTGAAAATAAAATCTTGTTTTAGCTAATTTAAACGGGTGGTACGGTAAACGATGTTATGAATAAAGATAATTAAATAACTCTAACCTCTATTTGAATAAAGATAATTAAATAATTAATTTCCTTTCCATGGATGAATGAACTACGAATAGCCATATAATAAGCGTTTAGTTCAAACAATTCAAACACTAATAAGTTAGTAATTTAAAGGGCTAGGCCATTATCGTAGCTCAAGCTGTTACAGAGTGTAAGGATAGGTCTACACGGTAGAGTAAATGGCCAAAGTACGGTAAAGTACAGTGGTGTTAAAACATCAGTAAAATGTATGAACTATTGTTCGCCGTTTTTACAGTTTGGTACATTCTCATTTGCCACGTGTGCCGGCTAAGAACGTATTTATCTAGTGTATAGGAAATGAGATACATGTTTTAAGGGCAATATTTAGTAATGTGCGATAAGGCATCTATTAAAGTAAATAAGCACATACACTGTACAAATTTCCCGTACAAAATTACTTTATCGTATTGTTTTGCACGCGTTTTTTCTCAGTTGAGGTTCGTGCTACGGATACTGATTTTACTCTGAAACCAGTATTTAACATTACCCTATCAAATCTAATATCGCATGTGTGTATTAGGCCTAAAAGTCGATAATTTGACAATCGCCAAATGACATTAAAATGACAATAGTTCCCGACATTATGGCTAAATGAGGCATTTA
This sequence comes from Catoptria pinella, assembly GCA_963556745.1. Lineage (NCBI taxonomy): Eukaryota > Metazoa > Arthropoda > Insecta > Lepidoptera > Crambidae > Catoptria > Catoptria pinella. The sequence continues at coordinate 2,847,404 of OY750762.1, forward strand.
AACTCCCCCTTTCGACTTTGTGGAATGTTCTAAGGCAAACAAGTTCTGAATTACTCTTCGACGAATATATCTGAAAGATAAAACTGTTATTCGTTACAGACTCCGTATTTTTTATTCAAACTTTTTTTTGGTAGGAGTTCCTTGACTTTTTAGTTTTAATAATAATTCTCTCTTTGCAATAGAAGCACTTTCATAAACCTATAAAAATAAGGATTAACATTGTACAAATATTTTAAAAAATGAGAGTGCGGTGCACTTAGTGTCGTCATTAAATAAATGAGTCATAAATTTTAGTCGGAAATCCGCCCAACGGGAGTTATTCGATATTCCACAAATTATTCCGACAATTTTGTTTACTGCGGTATAAGGAAATTAACAGAAGGTCAACATTAACAGTGAGAAATTTTCGTAACAAGTAATAAGTTCAGAATCTTACAAAAAATTACAAAATGTGATAGTTTAATAAAGTACACACGACGGCAAGTTAGATGTAACAGTTGTACTGCTTTATTACATAACAACTTGTATTACGTTAAAGGCGGTCTCAAGGACAACAACGTCGGACGTATCGTCATCTATACATAAAATAAATAAATATTTGACAACATCACATACTTGCTCCGATTCCAAAGTAAGTAGCTAAAGCACTTGTGTTATGGAAATCAGAGACAACGGTGGTATCGCAAACACCCAGACCTGAGCCAATATTGAAAAGTTCGTTTTCTAAATTGACCCAACCGGGGACCGAACCCGGGACCTCAGAGATGGCGACTCCTTAAAAACCGGTGTACAAAGCCAACCGACCACGGAGGTCGTCTAAAAACTAAAATTAATAAATAAATACATTATCATAAACTTAATGCCATTTCATTGCATTGTTACTAATGTTACGGCCACACTACCGTGATATGCCATTGAATATTGCAATTGATGAACCTTATGCGTATAGGCATAAGGAAAGTTATGGGCATAATTATTGCCATATCACGGAAGTGTGGTCGTAACGTAATGAAGCAGACTTACTGCATTCTTGAGCAGCATATGTATGAGATTCATTGCCAAAAGCCTCTTTATATCATGTTTACGGCTTTTGTCCAGCCTATATGCGCATTTCAAAAATATTTATCAGTGCTTTCACAGCTATAATGTAATTTTCTGTATAATTATAATGATACTGTAAATGACACTAGAAAAAAAACACTAGCCGACCACACATTGTTATGTAACTCATAACAAATACACGAAATTTAACACAATCCAGAAAGAACAATGGCGATAACATATTTATATAACAAAATTTTAAGCGTTTAGAAAAACTATTTTCTGTTATCTGAGTAAAATAATAGTTTACGAATTTTTAAGAAAGCCTGTATAAAAATAATAGTTTTTTTAAACAATGATTCAATTCTGATAAGGTTTTTTCGTTCTGTTCCACTGAATGATTCTACCGTAATTTACCGCATTTTACTTACTATTTTAATTCCATCGCATTGTGAAAAGAGAAATATATGTAGCTTACTCCCGCAAAAATATATGCAGGATGCACCGCCCGCCCGCCCACAAAAAAATGCACATGCACACCACAAAAATATCAGTGCACAATACTTGCATTTAGCATGACAGCGACACACCTTGCACCTTCACCAATTAGACTACTCTACACGTGTTTCGCCCCAACCCGGAGCATCCTCAGGAGTTAGATCGTGCGTGAACCAACACCGATTTTTTTTTTTTTTTTTTTTTGTGGGCGGGCGGGCGGTGCATCCTGCATATATTTTTGCGGGAGTAAGCTACATATATTTCTCTTTTCACAATGGTTTGGGACTTCCGCCAAGTAATGCCTGATCAATCAAATAAATTCCATCGCACTTCCAAAAAAGTAAATATGTTTAAATTTTCCCAAGAATTTTGATGGTAAGTTCCTCAAGAACTTATTCTGGATCGTTTACGCAATTTTTCATTCCCAAACGCTAAATTTTAACTAAGATAATATAATTTATGGGGATCTGCCATTGTTCTTTACCCTTCACCTCACAAAGATTATGCGTCAAAAAGAGATAACATAATCTTTTGTCACACCAAATGTCCTCAGTCGCTCGTGATTTGCCCCGATTTCGTTTCCCCAGACAGGTTGAATTTATAGCAAACCGATCGCAGGTCACTTCAATATGCACAAATCTTGCGATTTATCATTCTTTTGCAATATTTTATGTTTCGCGATGTTCTGACTTACGTTACAAAAATTTTTATATGTCACAGAATATCAAGTTCAGATGGAATAGAATAAGAATGAGACTATAATAATTAATATCAAATTACTCTTGATTATGAGTTGTTCCATATCTATCGTCATCTGACCGTTTTTTTTTTCAATATTCATCTAGTGACATCTCATCCACATATTCTCACACTAAATTGAGCTAACTACACTTATTTATTTATTTATTTCTTGATTTTCAGAAATAGCATAATTTGGTGTATCATTTACAAAGTCTTCCACACTAGGCTGTGCCTGTCCTGTGGAAGTCTTTTTACAATATTAATTTATAGAAAACTAATGGTGGTACCAAAATTTATTAAAAAAAATTTTTTTTAATAAATCTAATTTAATTTATTATAATTGATATTAGTCCGAGTGTCCTATCAGCCACCACTGGACGACTGTGCTAGTTAGGTGAGGTCTAGTAATTTATTTTTAGTTTTAGTTAATTTTATGGATTGATGTTTGGGTAAATTATGCCTGAAATAAACTATTTTAATTTAATTGAATTTACATTAAAAGAATTAAAAATAATAATAATAGAGATAATTTATAGAAATAAAAAGTTAACAAATAGATTTTAATAAATTCTCTGTATCCTGGTAAGTCCAATTCAAAAATTCAGCCTCAAGTCTCATTCTAGCGTTTCGGTGATTTAATTTGAAGATGTCACACAAAGAATTAACTCTATTATACACAAAAGGTTTTCTATAATTGCCTATAAGTCTATGTACCGAAATGTTTATTCCTGTATTAACTCAATGACATGATGACTATATGTGTGTGTGTGAAAACAGAAACATCCGATCATTTCAGTTTTATCTGAATAATGTTTTACAACTTTTTTGAGTGTTAACACCCTTCCACTACAACGCGAGTATTTCACAGTAGTGGCTTTTAAATCCCACACTTTGCCCACATTCGTTTATTTCAGAGCTGCAATTTGCAAAGCGTCGCTCCATGCACTGATTTATAAGTTCATGTTTCACATCATAGCGTTGATTTTTTGGAGGCAATTTGGACTTTTTCACTGCATTATAAAAAGTTAAATAATAGGTTGCAGCCTTATTTATTGTTGCGTTGGATTATTAAATTCTAACGCAGAACTTAATAGTGTAAATAGATAGAATATATAGAGTATAAAAATAGCATTATGAATGCTAAAATCTCAAATTTAGAATTATAAAATTGAATACTGTTTAAAGAGTATAAGGTTTTAAGTTATTCTGTAATTCATTAGTAGTTTTCATTCAATTTCTCTCTCAACTACTTACTAGACCCTTTTGTTAACTAGTCTGGATGTCCTTCATACAGGTCATTTTATTGCTCTAGTAAGAACAACAGCATAACCTATTTATTTAAATTTTGCTAAAACATATTTTTAGTGTCCCTAATTTGTAAGATTTTTGTAAACCTTTTTTTTATGAGAAACAAAAATAATAATTATTAATTTGTCATTTTCTCGCTCTAGCATCCCTCTAGATCCCACTACATTGTTCCAATTTCGAGACAATTGGAGTTAATGAGATCACTTTGTTCCAACTCCGAACAATAAAGGAATGAGCCACAATTTATTATTTGTTGAGGCGTTATCTACAACGATTTAAATGGGACGTTTTTGTAGAGTTTTTTTGGTGACAACGGATGAAAAGAGACAATGGGTGAGAACATCCTTTAATTAATCTTAATTGGTTTGTTATTTTACGATCTGCATCTTTACTTATAGCAAGAAAAACTATCGAGTCGCAATCGAATTCGAACATCGAACAATTATGCGTGTATTCCCAGAAATCCCAATGACGTTGTTCTGTTATGGGGTTTCTGGGATTTTTCTTCCCAGAGGTTCAATTAAAAGGACTACTGGGATTTTTCTTTCCAGAAGGTTCATAAATGGGGCTAGTGGGTTTTTGATTTCTAGAAGTTCCTTGTGACGAACAGAATCACAATACATATTGTCGACATATTACGTTAAGTGACCAAACATAAGAGTGACAAGCGCAGCAGAAATGTGTTCTGCAAATGCCAAGCACTTGCCGCTTTGGGTTTCGACACACCCTAATGTTTATTATTTTTTTAATCTTTGTATTTCTTTATTGAATTTGTTGATAGCTCGTCACACTTAATATAAGTATCACTAAAAAAATTAAATAAACATAACAGACACGACGATTCTTGTCTATTATAGTTCAAGCAAACCCGGTTGAAATAGTAGTTGTAAAAGTAACTGAACTTCTAGGAAGAAAAATCCCAAAAGGCTCGTTACGGGCCAACTTTAACGGGACTTCTGGGAATACACGCAATTATGTATATTGTATTTACCTATAATTTTATGTTTTTAAATAACGTTAAATCAAATCAATTAATGTATGTTGTTGTGACATAATTATGATGTACCTAATGTAACATTTCTTGATTGTGTTCACGATGGAAGAAGGTAAAGGAAACGAAAATGATCTAATATAAAGAACAGAATATTACAGTTTTAAACAATGTGAGGGGTCTGAGGTCGTAATCGGAATGGGTGCGAAGAGAAAAAATGTATTTTAAGGACTGGAGTGTCGCGTAATAGCATCTGGCTTGTCATCTTGATGTTAGGATTTCAGCTCCGCTAATTTGCTGAGGAAAAACTCATGCGATTTCTAAGGTTTGAACAGATTTGATTAAATTAGAAAATTATTTATTCATCGTTCTATTGCGATTACGAATTGACGTGTGTTCATCTCATATATCAGTATTGATCGTATATACAAACTAATTAACAAATATAGTATGTGTTATACGCGTTTGGAATACATTTTCAGATTAAATTTAGTTAGTTTAACAGTAACTGCTTATCAATTAGTTGAAGTAAGTAACTTGAAACAAAATTAAATATTACAAATAATAAATGATTATTGTAACTTATCCTAAACTTCTAAAAAAATCATTTTAATCAAACTGATGTTTCCCTATTGGAAAATACGCTCGCATTTTCATTAATAAAACACTGAAAGATATTTTAGACGATTTTATGAAAAAGAAGAGGTTTAATATCGGTTTCAAAAAAAAAAAATATTCACTTTCAAACCTTGGTCATCGAGTTGATTTACATTTATATTACGAGGATACCGTGTTAAGAGGGCGTAGTCTGCACACTAGCGCCGCCATTGGATAAAAAATCACAGTGCTTAAGTAAAGACAAAATTGTGAATTATCTCTCTGTAGTGCACTCCGAAAAAACTCCATTAAACTAAACGACAGTCTAGAAAATATTATGTAATTGATAAAAAGTACCACAAAGCTTCCTCGGAGTGCACTACAGGGTGCGTAGTGCGAGTTTTTTACTTACTCGACCGCGTTAACGTAAACTTCATTTCGTATGGGATTGGTGGCCTGCCATCTGGCGGAATACGCGATGAACTTTATCAACGCCATACAAAATTCTTACGCGCTCACGATCGAGCGTGAGGTGACAAAACTCGCACTAAGCACCCAGAGAGATAATTCGTAATTTCGTCTTTATCTAAGCACTATGTTTTTTTTTCAATGGCGGCGCTAGTGTGCAGACTACGCGCCCTTAAGGCTCCATAACAGTTCATTTCCTCCAGTGTACGGCCCAAACAATTCGTAACCATTCGTGCGTATCTTTTTTAAATAATTCTTTTCATAATTAAAATGCCTAATTGAAAGGGATCGGATTTTTAGGATTATAATGATGTCTGCAAAATTATTTGTTTTCAAAAATGAATGCTTTTTTCGACAGCCATGATTTCTTAATTACTGAAATGGTTTTTTTTTTGTATTGTATGTTAGTTGTTGGTATAAACGTCATATGGATTTCTATTTGCATAGGTTAGGAATTTGAAATCAGTACCTTAGCACGAACAGCTATCGAAAAAATAACGTACGTAAAAGTACTCGATAGAGTATTAATTCTCTATGGAAAATATCATTTCGCTTTTCGAATCGAAATCGAATATTTTTACGCGCGTTATTTTTTCGATTGCTGTTCATGCTACGGGTATGTTATGGAAAATGAACACTACATCAAAATAAAAAAAATACGAGAATAAGCCGAGTTTATTCAAGATCAATTCGATTTTCAACTTTCAAAAAATTTAAGATGTATAGAGTTGACCTGTGTTGAAATTATGTATATTTTTTTATCAACTGATAGGAACTTGTATAATTTAACACCAGAAGTAAAATGAGAGCTGTATAATAAAGTAGATGAGAGTAGAGTAACAGTAAAGAATATATTTGTATGTATTTGTGGGGATAACTTCAGAATGCAAGAAATGCTGAATAAGAGAGCACTTAAACTTTTAGTTGTCATTTCAGGGCTTTTCAAAATGACAAAAAAACTGTAGGCTCGATAGATGGCGTTGATAAACAGGAAAGTGTCAACTGTAGAAAACGTAGGCAAAATAAAACACAATTCACATAAAAACACCGAAAACACCGCTAACAATAAAATAACACCAAGAAATGAAAATAACTTTTTTTTAAGCACAGCCCGTTTATTTTTCAAAGCCAATTTTGACACTTCACTTGTTCATCAACGTCATCTACTAAGGCAATAGTTAATATTTTTTGTTTTTAAATGTCACTTTTAAAAGCCCTCATCACATAAAACTATCTTCTTTTGTTTAAGAAAAATAAACTGTTCGTATGAATGAACATTACATGCAAAGAGGTTTTAAATCTATTGTTTGTACAGTAAGCATTACGTCAGATTATACAAAACTGTCAAAAATCTGCAATTTAATTTCAACCTTAAAATCACAGTGTCTATGTATAAAATTGATTGAATATGATTACCCTGTCGTGGAAGCTCAGCGTGCCGTTCACTGTTCATTTCATATAAAAGTGACTCAATACAAAATCCATTAGATTAGACGTAAGTATAATCACACCAAATAAATTTAAATAATATTATAACTCAAGTGAATTATTATTATTATAGTTAATAGGCTTAATCAGTATGATATAGGCTAACAATACCAATAAACTTTAATTACGATTCCAATAATTAATTATGTCCCGTATCAATTAAGTGATACAAGCGTAGGCATTATAATTATTTATTAATTTATTATATTCCGCAAATAACTTATTATCGACACTGTTTTGTATGAAACTATGGCACATCACGTCGCCATATTAATTTGCACGAAGTCCACTGATGGGTGTATTATCCCATTAATTTTGTTTGAAGTCAACTCAATTTCACGGGATGAGGTGACGATGCGGTCGGCAGTCGATACGCAACGATGAACTGTATTCGTGATATAACGAAACTATACAGAGCTTAGAATATTAACACCTAGAGTTATTATAAGATACAGAGAAACAGTTAGGTGTCTAAATTGCTTTGAGAGTTTATCCTTTAATTATTTAAATGATCTATGAGTTTATCCCATCATTTCTGAGGATTTTGGATTATCTGAGTATTTTACGACCTCCGTGGTCAAGTGGCTTTGTTTCCAACAATTTTTTATGCAATAAGTAGCAAAAAAAAATATAATCGGCATCGAAAATCATTGCTCTGTCTTTGTCATTCTTTCCACGGTGGTAAGTATCTTATAAAAAGGAAATATAATACGTTCATATTATGTTTCTTCTCTGAATCCTGTATGAATGACTGATAATTAAATAGTTACGATATCATAAAATACACGTAATCGATTTAACGCTAGTAGAATATAATGACATTGTATGAGATTGACAGGAGCTAAGCGATAGCTCATGTCATTCCCATTTATTGTAATGCTATTCTACTAGCGTTAATTTTAGTAGATTGGCCATTTAAGTAGGGGGCAGGTTTAAATAAATATAATGATGATTTTTGTAATCTTGATATGGTTGACTCAGAAGTAGATTTTTTTTTATATTAGGCAACATCACAAATATTTTAAGTAACACATTACTTAAGTATAACCTTAACACACAAAACAGCTAGAATAATACGTACTATTGAAGTGTAATTTTAGTTAAAATGCCTATATATTTTATTCATTGACGACCTCCGTGGTCGAGTGGCTTTGTATACCGGTTTTCAAGGTGTCGCCATCTCTGAGGTCCCGGGTTCGATCCCCGGTTGGGTCTATTTAGAAAAACAAACTTTTCTATATTGGCTCAGGTCTGGGTGTTTGTGATACCACCGTTGTCTCTGATTTTCATAACACAAGTGCTTTAGCTACTTACTTTGGAATCGGAGCAATGTATGTGATGTTGTCAAATATTTATTTATTTATATTTAATTTCGTTATAACACATAACTTGTATAAACATATCCTTGACGGCACTATAGGTCTATATTAGCTAGTAAAATAGCAATAAATACTTGTTGTTAAGGAATGACTATTTGCTACCAAAATAATAAATAAATAAAATAAAAAAATCGTATGTTTTCTCAACTCAATAACCTTTTTTACTAATGACACAAAAACATTTCGCATCCTCCAAAGATTTCAATGAACCCTAATAATGATCAAAGATACATTCTAGGGCTATCAAAAAAACTCCAAGGCTCTTTGACTCTTTAATTACAATCTCGACAATGTGAATACATAGGTTTACAGGGTGTTTGGAAATAACTCTGTAAAGCAGAATACTGTTTTTAGAGTACAATACATATAACCCCGGAAAAAGATATATATTAATATAAAAACAAGATACATACTTACTTAAGTGTATCTTACTTATAATAATATATTAAATAATAGTTGAATGAATATAATGCATGTCGTGACAGCTTGTAAAAAAGACAACACTGTTGCATGTATCATTGGGTTGTTCCGTATTCATCCCATTTCTTCACTCATCCCAAATTGGTATTCCTTACTCAACCCATTACATTATATTAATATATTTTCTTAACTCAACCCAATTGCATTCCTTACTCATCCCAAATCAATTTATCACTAAAAAGTATGGATAGCAATACAATGATTAATATTTTATCAGAAAATTATATAGGAATACAATGTGCATGTTTTGTAAAAAAAAGTATACCTCACATAGACAGATTTATTCCCTATTGTCCCCGGGACAGTTTAATATTTATTTTATTATTTTTTACTCTCCACTGAACCCTACATACTATAGTCCCCACTGCCCCCGAATTATAATAAAATCTATTTTTTTAGTTCAAATTATTTAGATTTAGCCCAATTTGTTATGACCCTTATCATTGTACCATCTTTTATATTTTTTTTTAATTGTTAATTTTCTTAATTTTTAATGTCTATAACATCTAATTTTTTTTGGGCTAGTTGATAAGTAAAAATTGTTTGTGAGAACAAAATAAAACATTATCGACGACCGATTTGGCGCAGGGATAGGATACCTGACTTCTGAGCCAGAGGTTTGGGATTCGATTCCCGAACAAGACAAATGTTCGTGTGCATGATCATGTCTATTTGTTTGATCTAGGTGTTATCTATGTACCTAAATAATATTAAGTATTTATTTACTAAAAAGTAAGTATACAAGGTGTTACAAAAGTACCCCTAATGCCGAATATGGCATATAGGGACCATCAAACTGAACAACTTTTACTAGGAAAAAAAAATCAGCTGTTTCATACAAAAATTAAAATTGAAAATATCAAAATGTATGGAACAGCTGTTTTTTTTTCGCAATTTAACAACACCTTGTATAAGAATATATTATTCCGTAATCTAGATTCCATAAAACAATTTCTTAATGAAAACCACTTAAGAGCTAGATAATTGATTATCTATTACCTTTTTTATTTTTGAAATATACGATTTTATCAGATTTTATTTAATATAAGAACATTAAAGCAAAAATTAACTGAGCTTACAATAATTCTAATAAGTGATAATATTTTTGTTCAGACCGTACACATAAATCTTAAATTTTGGGTGGCTTTACGCAATGGGTTGAGTTAGGAATACTTTTGGGATGAATAAGGAATTTAAAATGATATTATTGTTGTGGGTTGAGTAAGGAACAAAACTGGGTTGATTAAGGAAAAAATAATAAGTGGGTTGTGACGTCATGGGATGAATACGGAACAACTCGTATCATGGGTCATTGCCTTGTTTTTGGTGTATGTTCTTGTTAGCTGTCCTTAAAAAAAAAAAAAATTATAGACCTTGAAAATCGCCACTTATTTTTTTTTTCTTTTTATGATAAACCGCATAGTGGCAACCCTAGACTGGAATTGTGTTTTGCTTTTGCCTATTAATAGGATTAATTATCGAATACAATAGTCTATTTGCGTCTATTGCGTTGTTATTTAGCAGTTTTCCATACAGATAAAAAAACCCTATATAACCCTACCATATTCGGCTCTTTATAGTTATTTTACAAACACCCTGTATGTATACACACTTTTTCTATCAATACCCTTCTGCTGCCAACAAATCGTTTTTAACGAGGCATCCGAGTCCCGGACCGGACGGGCCAAGACCGGACTTACTGATCGTGTAAGAGTAGAGAAGAAACAGAGACAAAACAGTTAGCATAAAATATTAAGAGCGTTGACACATTAGAAATAAAACACTTTTTACTGATTAGGTACAGCGCGTATATTATTAATTCAGGTGTTATTTTATAATTATTTAGTTTGGATTTATTGGTTTTTTGAATTCCCGACATTTTGACACCTTTCAAGGGGCCGTGGTCACGGGAGGACTAAAGCAAAACACAATGTCGATGTATACAAATATATACCTACTGTTCAGGTCTCTGACAAACTACCCATACATACATACACATCCACTTCGCACTTGTGATTTGAACCTCGATAAAGCTTTCTACGCAATTTGTGGGCGTACATCATCAAAAGATGATTTCAAATAATTTCTGTTCGATTTCTAATCTGTGTACTGATGCCTCTCGTTATTATTTGGTTTGGAGTCTTGCTATAAAATATTAGGGAACTCTAATAAAGAATTTAATAGGAAGCGATCTCGTGTTTTCCGAAGGGAAATTGCTGCTATCGATCCTTCGAGTTTGTTGGCTTTTACATAATTTAATATTTTGGAGAATTTGAAGTTATTTAATTTGAAGAGTTTGACGGGAAGCATTGGTGGGCTTCATCATGTTGGATAAGTAGTGTGTTAAATGAAACAGTAAAATTGTTCGGGACTCTTTAGGTACTTAGGTATAAGTTATGGTTTTGATTTTAAGAAGGAAAATATTTTTACTTTGTTTTATCTTGTCAAATTGAACTTTTGAAGGAATTACATTTATTTACGTTAAAATTTCTTATATTTTATTTCAAGGTGAAAATAAGGTTTGTTGCACCGCTTTACTTTAAATTAAGATGTCCGTATTTGCCCTAGACAAAAATATTTGCTTGTTTTTATATTATACTAGCTTTTGCTCGCGATTTCGTTCACGTGATTAAGATAGTTGTGCATTTATTTTGAAAGTCACGGATTACCAATTTACCTAGGTATTTATCAGTAGACCTTATTTTTTTGTTCCACGCTCACTTATTCTCTGATTTGATGTCAGAGTCTTTGTTCGCTTGGTTTTTTACTACAGCTATACTTAATTAAAAATCGGGATACCATTTTGCTGTAGGTACCTGTATGATATGACGTCAGAAACACAGTTGCAGAATATTTTTTTTATTATACCTGCTTACGTACTGAACATTATTTGACTTGCCCATAACAGCACACATTTAAATTTTCCAACCATATTGGTGAAATGTAACGTGTAATGTAACATAATGTACTTGCGCGCAAGTAGTATCGCAACTATAAGATTCCGTTAAAATGTGTGTTACCTCGCGTGCTATAAAGAGTTAGTACTACTAATAGATACATTATGGTGTGTCTCCACGCTGAGACTTGGTCGACGGGCAAGTTTTGTCCATGCAAGCACGGCAAGCCGACCAATATTGGTGATATGACCACCTTTATTTTTCCAAGTATCATCTCAGCCATTACTGACATGCCATGTGGTTGAAAGTCCGACATACAAGGAGTGGTTTAAGAAGGGGACAATTTGTCACAACCTTGCATGAGTGAGCAACAATTTGCATGAGTTTTTTTGTGGCAGAGATGTCCTAAGTCCTAAGCCCTCCATTTTGTAATGAAGCAAACCATATGCTGGTCCACACATTTGAACTTGCTCGAATCATAGTACAATAATATACTGCGCTTCGAGAGACAAGGGTCACGTGGGCGACACTGTGTTACCACCCAACAAGCAAAATCAATACTTGAAGTGTTCTTTAAGGCTACTTTCTTTTTTACTTATAAGATACTTGAAGTTTGTTACAATGCTGGATTTGGGCGCAGTTATAGGAGCATTAGTTTCTAATAACGATCTTATAATCAACTCGCAGAATGTCACTAAGCATTATAATACACTTATGGAAGCGCAATTGCTTCTATAATGTTCTGAGACTACACATTTTTAAACACAAATACTCTTATTAGTTAGTGACTTAAGAACATTACTAGAGCAATCTTGTTTATAATGCACTACTAATGTACTTAGTTATTAGTTATAAGTACGTTTTCTTCTGAACATCTATTTGAGTTTCGGCCGGTTGGATTGTGTTAAACACAAGAAATAACGTAAGTATATATGTATTTACACTATTATACTATTATAATTTGTATTATCATAGGACATGTAAGTATTGTAAAATAATGTATTTATAGTGTGTGAACTTGCCGGGGAAGTCATATTTATTGTAAATATCTCTCAAAATTTTGTTAATTTCACAACGCCCTTTAAAAAATAGCACATACCATATTTATTATTAAAATAATATTTCGAAAATAATTACGAAAATTCGCCATGTTTTTAAATTCTCTGCATTGAGTATGTTATAGAACAATTATAGGTAAATTTGTACTTATAGCATTTTCAATCCAGATAACTTGCCTCCATATTATAACATATTAGGGTTCCTCGCGAAGTCTGCCTACTAATCTATAAATTAAATTTGCTAGAATTCAATTACGAGACGTATAAATCACTAGATTACAGCTAACTCTCGTCATGAATGCATGACAAAGTTTAAGGGTTACTCCTATCACACTTTTAAAAAAAATCTTTTGTTTTTCAGTTCCTTTCGCGATGGTGGTATTTTTAGACGTTGACTGTTTTTTAAGTAAAGATAACTTTATAAAACTCAACGAATATAAATGGCCGTGGACCATGACACATTTTATTCTATCTGAAAAGTGTTATGGTTGTGGACGATTCACTGATTCAAGATTGTACTGTCACTTTATTGTTAACATAATCAATATTAAAAAACTTCTTAATATAAAACAATTGTGGTGTCAAGGCTGTCAATATATGCTAGTGTACAATCATTACCCGGAAGATGAATGTTACTATTGCTATTAAAAATAAAATAACATCTTTCACTATCCGTATCAACAAAGTACATATAACCATATTTGTATTTAGTAACTACCTACATAATACGAGCGCATTGTTCAATTGTTGTAATTCACGATTTTTTTCATATTCAGTGGTTTCCTCGAAATTGAAATCGTATTCTTCTAAAAAATCTTCAACTTCTTCGCTATCCAAATGATGGGCTAAGGGTGAAAAAAAAATCCACCGCGGAACCCTCATTTACATCACCTGGACAAATAGGTGAACAATTGTATCAGAACAAAATGGCAGATGTTTACTAGTAAAGTGATTTATCTAGTAGCTTATACGGTTATTTCACCTAATATCGCCCTAATTAAGTACAATTACACTTAAAAGAATCTTGAACAAGACTAATAACGATGCAATCTTATAATTAGCGTAGCTTAGTGTATTATAATATCTTGTTCTCTTATAAAATACTACGATAGGATCAAATATCAGTCAGGACTATTTAATCTTTCTGCAAACAATTATAGGATACTTATACCTGTAAGTGTTTTACAAGATATTCTTGTAGCTAACTAGAAGACTGTGAAATAAAAACAAATGCTCTTGAGAGTATGTACGCTTGTGAAAGGTTACTATAAGTAAAAGTATCCTGTAACCGTTCTGTGCGTTAGTCTTGTAGCAAACTATAAGACTAAGATACAAAAATGAATGCTCTTGAGTATGTTAAAGCTTGTCGAATGCTATTATAAGTAAAAAAGTCTACAACAATACATTTATAAGAACGTTATTAGTAGATAATTACTTATAATTTTTCTTTATAGGATTACTTTGCTTGTTGGGCAGTCATGTGAAATCAATCTCTCTGACTTCCATAATTATATTACCTGTAACAGTTCTATAAAACTATGAGTATTTTATTGAAAATTATAATTCGTCTTTTTAATTTTAACTGTTTTATTGACGAAGAGAAACAAATCACAATTGAAATACATTATAAGGTAATTATTTTCTCATAAGTGATGACAGAAAAAATCCTTCATTATTTGTTTGTGACCATAAAAGCGACAACTAGATAGTGACGTAAGGAAGTGTCACCTCGGAATGCCAGACATAGTTTTTTCGTAAAAACGTCAAGCATATATGCACGTGAGTACGTACCATATAATGATAATTATGGCATGGTACATTTCGCTTATCTGTACAGTCGAATTGACCCTCTTTTTTCAAGTTGGTAAAAATAGAAGTCACTTGAATTCTCCGTATCTTAAATAAGGTTTTATGAAAATACACTGTAAAAACGAGGGGAAAACGACGGAAGCACTTTTTATTAAGCTTTTTCATAATTCGGAATTTGTTGGCTGCGGTGTGTGGGATACATTTTTATGTAAATCAGTCCATTTGAATTCAGTATAAGAATACAAAATGTGATCGTCCTTCTACTTGATTAATCTTATAAGGTTTCGGGCTTCCGGCGCGAAAAAAATTTAAGGACTTAGTCTTTTTTCTTAATCAAGAAGTTGACACTATAGTGAAACAAATAAACATTGTGATTTTTTTATTTCTAAAATGGATAAAGGGAAACTACGTTTTTTCTTTAATATGCTACTTAAATTTATAGATTTCTTCAATAATGTTGATCCATATTTTATTTTAAATATAGGTTTAAGCTAAAAATGGCTAGGTACTTTTTAAATTTACTTTTATAATACATAATGAAAAGTATTGAAGAGCTAATTGATTATTTTTTTTAAATTATACATGGCAATTATTATAAAAATAAATATTTGAAAAAATTACTTTACATCGATATTAATATTAAATTGTGTTAATGTCCTTAGTGTTAATATATCAATTTCTTTTTTCTTAAAATCATTATAAACAGAATAAACAATACTAAATAATATACTTGAAAAATTATCGAATCGCACCAGATCATCACAAAGGTCGTGGGTTCGATTCCCGCCCGAGAATACAATCTGGTGCGAGTCGCATTTTTCTAGTATATTATTTAGTATTGTATAAAAATAGCATTGTGAATGCTTAAATCACAGAATAAACAAGTTTAAACAAACAAAGAAAGAGAATTAAATTATTTTATAACGAAACTCTGTATTCTTCACGATACGAAGGGTTAACCAATCAAATTAACAAACAATAATTAAAACTGAATAGCTAAATTGTGTTGACTTCAAACAACATTAGCTTGATTTATGAGGAATATTAATGTGTTATATATAGTTTAATAGCCGGCATTGTTTCTTTGATGAATTACATCGTTTCGGATCTCGACAGCTAATTTTAACCTCCTACAATGAAATTGTATTACATTATTACAATCTTCCTCACGTGATGTCTACAATATAATATGAATGCTGCCAGTGGGAATTAGTCTGCTTAGGATGGAGATTTTTTGAGAAAAGTGGCCACTTTTAACAATAAAACTCCATTAAACTAAACGACAGGCTAGAAAATATTGTTTTTTGGGCGACAAAAAATATCACAAAGCTTCTTCGGAGTGGCACTACAAAGAAATACCTAATCCACAATTTCGTCTTTATTTAAGAACTATGATTTTTTTCCAATGGCGGCGCTAGTGTGCGGACTAAGGCCCTGTTCAGAGAAGGCGCGATTGGTCTCAATAAGACGCGTCTGCGTTTTGTTATACATTGTTCGCTTGATTACAGCTGTGTGAGTAACTTGTGCAATATTATCTGTAGTGTAACCAAAATCGCTTAGCGTTAGTCGCCGTTATCTGAAAAGGCTCTAAGCGCTCTTAACACGCGGTTTTTGTCTCATACTATTACAATGCAATTCTAGGCAGAAAGAAATTGACAGAATAGGCAGAAAGAATAATACCTCTTTATAATACTATGGGTGTCACATGTCGATTTATTTGCGGGAATAGTTAATGTTACAAAATTTAACTATCTAAAAAATAAAGTAGGCTTCATCAGCAGACGCCACTCCTTACAAAAATTACCGATCCATTTTTAGATTTAATCTACTTATGTCTAGCCTTTAGTTCAAATCAAATAGTTTACTTAACAAGCTGAAATCGGTGTTTTTCTAAAAACTTATTACTTTCAGAACTTTAGTTCCAAAAATACATGCTTTTTACGAAATTCTAAAGTAATGGTAGCTCCTTGTGGCCTAAGTAAATTTAATTAAGGCGCCAGCGGAAAGTTTAAAGAATCTTTAAATTAATGAGGCACTTCGGATTCTGCTTTGGCTCGCACTCAAATTTGAGTACCCCTGGTCCTATATTTACGATCTTTTAAGATAACTGTTTGATTACATCATATACAGGCGGACAGCTACTGTAACCACTGAAGTGTAATGAACTAATAACTACGCACAAGAACAGACACCGCAAAGAAAATGTTTGCCCACGTAAAATGGAGCGCAACCGCGTCAGTCCTAAATGGACCGCAAATGTATGAATTACGGTGCATGGTAGGTGAGCAAACATTATCTTCGCGGTGTCTGCTCTAGTACGTAATACATATACCTCAGTGGCTATAACTTAGGTATTATATTATAATTCCACATAATTATGACATGTTTATGAAAGGGTACTGTGTCCCACTCGCTTGGATTCTAAGTTTAATAAATTAAGAGCGCGTAGTCTGCACACTAGCCGCCATTGGAAAAAAAATCAAAGTTCTTAAATTAAGACGAAATTGTGAATTATCTCTCTGTAGTGCACTCCGAAGAAGCTTTGTGGTTCTTTTCATCGCTTCAACAATATTTTCTATCCTGTCGTTTAGTTTAATGGAGATTATGTGCGATAAGTGGCCACTTTTAACAATAAAAAGATCATAACATTTTTATAGAACGGCTTACCCTCGCCACCACTTCCACTTTATTCTGGTCTGAAACAATAACTTTATTGTTTTTCCAACCGAATCAATATTTTGTTTTTTATTTTCTTTAGGGAACTTACAGCATCATTTACAAGTTAACTAAGAAAAATACTTACAAGCTTCCACAGAAAAATCTCAGTGATTATCAGAACACTAGAAAAAGTGAAACAAGAAAGATTTATACGTTACCTTTTAGTTGAAAAGGTGTACATAATAGAGCTAAAAATATGAATTTAAGATTGTCTACTAAAAATGGACTCGTAAATGACCGCTGTGTAGGATCTAAAGGCGTATACGAGCTCAAGTACTATGAACAATTCAATTAGCACATGCATGTAGTATTTGCGCCATCTGTACCTTTAGCACGAACAGCTATCGAAAAAAAAAACGCGCGTAAAAACATTCGATAGAGTAATTTTGTATGGGAAATTTGTACAGCGCCATCTACCGCCGAAAAGCGAAATGAAATTTTCCATAGATAATTAATCCGTAGAGTACTTTTGCGCGCGTTTTTTTTCTGGATAGATGTTCGTGCTAAAGGTACTGCACCCGTGAATACTGATTCGGCACGTGTTGCAGCATTAACTAAGTAATGAAAACCGTTTTACCAAATTCACCTATAAAAAAATCTATTTATTCAACAAAACACATAACAAAGCAAAATACGAATTGTTCTCATATAAGGTATTCTGTATAGCTATACTGTGCAATCATATTAGAGATTTTGTCATTCACTTTTTTGCCTTTGCATTTTTAGCCTACTTCAAAAAAGGAGGAGGTTCTCTGTTCGTCTGTTATGTTGTTTTATGTATGTTTACCGATTTCTTTTCGAAGCTGTTTTTAATTCATTGTCATTGTTAAACAGATATCTACTGCTGAATGTGAGTATCTAAAGAATCTCCATGACGATTGAGCCTGCACTTTTTTTTTTGTATATGCCGTAGAAAAACGCATTGCCCGCAACCTTCAACATATCATTGGTCCGCGTCAGATTTCAAAACAATGGGTAACGATATATTTTTGTGAAAAATCGTCACGATTACTGTAACTGATTTAATACTGTAGGCGACTTGACTTAAATTTATAAACGAACTTAAATAATTCGGAAAACCGAATACAGAGGTACATTAAAACAGTTCACAACTTCGGAGAAGACACTAAAAGTTCTTATTAAATTTTGATTTTTCGCATTCACAATGCTATTTTTATATTAAGATAAATAACATTAGAAAAAATACTAGAAAAAATCCAATCACCCGTTGCACCTCAGACGGGACTCGAACCCGCACCCTTGGGATTCCGGCCCAATGCACTGACCAATTATGCTACCGAGTCGCTAAAAGTTCTTGTCAAGTAATAATATATAAAGAACTTGAAAAACGTTTATAAAATATTATATTGTATATTGTTTTGTTATTAAAGTGAATCTCTTTAAAGAGACTGGATTATTATTATTTTCCTTTATAACATGTCGAGTATCATTTGAAGAACGTATGTAAAATAATTTCCTTTGTACAATATTTTGTTATTTCATTTCGCGACATTGACATCGTTTTTTTACCTTTGTACCTCCATATTGTATATTAAATGTTTGGTTATTACTAAGCACGATATTATTTTCTATTTTAGTTT
This sequence comes from Catoptria pinella, assembly GCA_963556745.1. NCBI lineage: Eukaryota > Metazoa > Arthropoda > Insecta > Lepidoptera > Crambidae > Catoptria > Catoptria pinella. The sequence continues at coordinate 2,866,478 of OY750762.1, forward strand.
TATATATCAATTATCTTTTCTAAACAGTAAGGATATACCAAGCATGCAGTTATATTTCTGACGAATTACTAAATTCTAAACACTTCTCATGATCCATTACTTTGGAATTATTAATCCTAAAATTGTATAGTGATAGTGCAGTACTAAAACATTATTCCCATTAGTTTCACACATTTCACCCCCATTTACTAAAACTGTTTTTCACAGAATCACGGTACACTTTTAGCAAAAAAGCTTTTCCTGCGCACTGTCCATTAAGTTGGTGAATTCTGCTGCGCCACCATTACTGTGTATCCCGAATATGTGCCTACATTAAACAAAACAATTTTGTACAAACACTATTTTTACCCGACTGCAAGGAACGGGTTATGTTTTTCGCGCGTATCTTGTATGTATGTAATATTCATTATTACCTCATATCTTTCAAACGGCCGAACGGATTTCTATCATTAATATATCGTTAGATTTGTCTCGACGGCGCAGGTGTACGTAGATAAGTGACGTTAAAAAAAACTAACATGGCGTCTGTGCGGTGCTATTATTTAAAGTGAAAAAAAAAATGTTTAATACTGCAATATGAGTATTAAATTAAAGGGCTTATCATAAGGATTTTTATATCATGACCGTAATAATAATATAATAACTAAAGAGACAAATAAAATAAATAAATTTAAAAAACTTAAAAAATCCGCCTGCATCAAAAGACAAGTCAACTGAAAAGATGAAACAAGATCAAATATTAAGGACAACATAATAACATGCAGTCGGAGGCATGTATAAAGTGACATTATGAATGATTTGACTTATCATTAATTTCTATGCCTCCGACTGCATGTTATTATGTTGCCTTTATATTTGATCTTGTTTCCATTTTTTCAGTTGACTTGTCTTTTGATGCAGGCGGGTATTTTTGTTTTATAAATGTATTTATTTTTAACAACAAGAATTACTTTCGAAACTCCGCGGTTTTGGTGTTATAAAAGGGACAAGGAAATCGAGCTTAGTTTAGTATTATATTAGTTTTATGAAACACTTTGATTTCTGCACTAAACTATCTCTTTAGTATGGAGAGATTAATTTTTTTCGTTTCTTACCATGAGTAAGAGTAAAGTAAGGATAAGAGTGAGAATAAAAGAGTAATAAGATAAGTAAAGTAATAATAGTAAGAAGAAAAAAGTAATGTTTCTTTGGAAATAATGTTCAGTTTCGTTAGTAGGACTCTCATAAAAGGAATTGAACCAATTATTAACCTTGTAGTAGTCGTTCTGTAGACAAAGAGTGTACGGAAAAAGATAATCTAACAAGTGACAGAGTTCAGTTTAATAAATGCCTTGTATCAAGCACTATTATACAGGTATTTTTAACCAATAATAGAAATTCCGACAACGTATCGAATGAATATTTAAAGAAATCAATACGACCACATTACATACGATGATTCTTACGATGATTTTAGGTTAACATTTGATTCCAGCTGACATAATACATAGAAACAATCGCGATAAGCGGACGATGTTCGTCCCACTCCGTGACACTATTAACTCCGAATATGGTTCAAAATTGAACGACGAATTGCGTCCGATTAACTCGATTATTTTTATGTAATAGGCTTGCAGTTTATAAATATTTGTACAGGTTTCCACTTTGAGTAAACAAATAATTCATCAACGCCCAAGCGGCCGAATGCGGCCGGACAACAATAGAATATCTATTGTGTCTCATTTTCCGGGAATTGATCGGTTAACTACCGTACTCAGAGACGTCAATTAAGTTTAATCCTTCATTGTGTTGTCTTATACTATCACTATGAAAAAGAAAGAGATAGCACCAATTTTAATGATTCATTAAAATTGGCGCTATCTCTTAAATGACGTCTCTGAATACAGCAGTAAGTTGTATTTTCAGGTGTTCCTTGATACGAAACTTTTGTTAAAGGTCATTCTCTTTTCTGAGGTGCTTACTTAAGTACCTATTTCAGATTCCCGCATTGTACAGAACTATTTATAATTTTTCGTGAAATAATTTTATACCACCACCATATTTTTATTTCCGCAAATGTTATTATTCATATTCATATTCATTTAATCTCCACAAATTTATTTATTTACGAGTAAGTACTCCAATTTTAAGTCTACAGTTGACTATCTTATCAAAATCTCATACGAACTGCTTTAATAGAACAAAAAATATCGATTTGTAATGGGTATTCATTATTCTATCATTACAGTTTATTATAATATTTGCTATTGCTATAAGCACAGTTTTGCGATATTCAGACGCAAATGAAGCTTCTTTATATTCAGCTCTGGCATCGTTTATTGATCCATTAAGTCTTTATTCTTTGCCAAATGGATCTCTAGCTTTATTCTATTGTAGTACAGTTATATACACTGATGTAAAGTTATTCCAAAAATTGGAATAACTTGCACCACTGATGTAAAGTTATTCCAACAATTGGAATAACTTTACATCAGTGGTGCAAAAGTAATCTCTCTTTGGAAGTTGCTATCATTTTTTTAAATGGCGTCTCATGTCATTGAACCCGACTTCATATTAAGTATGTATTTAAAAAGTACGTATATAAAATAGTAAATCAGTTATAGCACCCATATTACAAGCTTTGCTTAATTTGGGGCTAGATGGCGCTGTGTGAAATTGTCCAAGCATTTATTTATTAATTAAATGGAAATGTTAGATTTAAGTCATTTTATTAATGACACCTGAAGGGTGCATGGTATTCTGCTGTGTCAGACGCCACGCCACAATGTTAATTTAGATTTGACCTTTCCAGCAGGAAAATCGCCAGCTTTTGGTGCGTAAAAACTCACAGCTCGTCTTCGCTGCGAGCGTGAGTTACGAATCACTTTTCCTCATGCTCTAAGCAATAACCGATTTTGCTACAAGTTTGCTTGCTGGTGAAAAGTTGTATGTTTCACACGAGAGCAATTATTTTTATGTCTCGTGCTTTTAAATCTCGCAGCATTGTTTTTATCTATTTTTTTATTTAACTTTACAAAAACAAAAATTTTTCATTTATAACAAACCAAAAAACATGGTTTGTCCGGAATGCTTTAAACTTATACTTAACTAAAATAATTACATTATTATATATTTATGGTAATGCATTTTATATTTTCAAACAATCTAAACTGCCAACTGTCGATTTTATCCTGAATAAAATTAGACCCAAATAAACATAGCTTTATTCACTACTGAAACATCCCCAAAGAATAAGTAATAAATAATTGTACATACGCCGAGGGACTGTTATTCCCATTCTTAACACACATGGTAATTAACTACAAGGCCTCGAGCGAGTTAACTGAGTATTGTGCGGATTTGTCATAGTTACGTGTTTCATGTGTGATTTATTTTGGCGGGATGATGTATCTATGGCATCAAAGGTATTTCGTTGTTTCAGAGAACAGATGCGGATATTACGGGTGTATATCACAGTTAAGTAAATTATGTATGGCAGTTACTTAGTTATAGACTTGAGTAGTGAGGAATCCTTACTACTACCACTTACTTACTATAATTATTACTATATTATAAATGTGAAAGTCCGTTTGTTTGTTTGTTACGCCTTCACGTCTTAACTACTGAACCGATCATCATGAAATTTTGCATACAAGTTGTCAGGGGTACACAGAAGGACATAGGGTACATTTCATTCCGAAAAATAGATTTTTTTCCCGAGGGAAGACAAAAAAACTTTCCACGCAGACGAAGTCGCGGGCGGTCGCTAGTTGTCAATAAAGTTATGTTAGTCAAGCATCTCTTTGACCTACATTTTTACCAAAGCTTGTACTGTAACGGTGGGGTAGTTACTTTTTATTTATTTATTTATATTCAGGTAACGATGGCCCATAATTATACAAGGTGTTACAAAAATACCCCTAATGCCGAATATGGTATATAAGGACCATCAAACTGATCAACTTTTACTATGGGGCCAAATCTGAAATCACGAAAAAAAATTCAGCTGTTTCATACATTTTTGATTTTAATTTTTGTATGAAACAGCTGATTTTTTTCGCGATTTCAGAGTTGGTCCCATGGTAAAAGTTGACCAGTTTGATGGTCCTTTATACCATATTCGGCATTAAGGGTATTTTTGGAACACCTTGTATACCTTAAAACTAAACATATAATTTATAAACAATATTGTTAGTAAATAACTTAAAAATAATTATAAGTAAAACAACAATTTGACACTTTGTGTGTAGAATCCGTGGCACAAGGCAGCGTCCCTCTGAAGCGCCTGTACACCACGCCCACGGGCCACAAGTCCTTCTTCATGAAAAAGTCCATACTTGCTGTCGGGATGCTTACCACAAACGCCTTAAGGCCCCTATATACCTCAAGTGGCGCCCTCATTTTAATTAAATTTATTGCTCGCTAAGTACATAATGTATCCGCTGCTTTTACTACCCAAGTAGTACGGCGGTGGTGTAGTTGATTATGCGTCACTCGCGTCAGTCAATTTAAAGTTCGATTTCTACTGTTAAGGCTCATATATACCTCAAGTGGCGCCATCATTTTAATTAAATTTATTGCTCGCTAAGTACATAATGTATCGAAAATTCACATGTACTGATTGAAGCAGTGCCTAAAGTGGCCACTTTTAGCACTTTTGCGAACTACTACTACAACAAACAAAATTTTACTGAGGTTATTGTTTGTGAATAAACTATAGAACCTTAGCTTCAATCTGTACATGTGAATTTACGATACATTATGTACTTAGCGAGCAATAAATTTAATTAAAATGAGGGCGCCACTTGAGATATATAGGAGCCTTAAAACTGGTATTAGGGCGCGACTTCAGTGGCTAAACTCTCAAACAAAAGTTGGCTTTCCTTTCTTAGTGTTCTATTACGTCACATTAATATATATTATAGTATATCTAGTATAATTAATGTCTAGGTAAGCAAATATAAAAAAACATGATAGACATTAGCACACATCAGTAACGTGGCCTTACGCACATTTTTGTATTCTACAAAATTTTGTTTTGTTCAAATATAATAATTGTTTTTTCTTTGTAAATAATTTATTTATCTTTATGTGCGTTGCAGAGATTTAAATTTCATATGCCTCAAGCAGTTTCAGGCGGGCAACAAACGTTGTTTTTTTGTAACATCTCATCAAAATTTAAATACAATGCTTCGCCTTTTTGCTGTACATTAAGCCATCAAACGCAAATTCAAACAAAGCAACCAACGTATTAGCATTTAATTAAAACAGGTCTTTCTGACAACAAGTTGAATAATTTAATCCGAAAATGTCCATCTAATACCGCAAAGGATCCTCGTATCTTGACTGTTATAGAAGCGGTCCGGGTGAAATACCTCCATTCATGAATATATTTGGTTTCAAAATTAATTGTGTCCTATTAACCTAACATGCGAGTTACGTTAAGTTATTAGTAGTAGCTGTGACTGCGTGGCGGTTTTAAATTCATTTTCGTTGATTACTAAGTTCAATACCTAACCTGTTACGAAATAATATTTTTATTCTCTTTTTTGTAATTGATTACAAGATAAGAATATTATAATCCATTTTCGTAACTAGTTTTCTTTAGTTCCGAAATAAATAGAGTTAATTTTTTAAACTTGAATTACGAAAATAATTTACTAAATATAATATATTAAATTTCCATGGTTATTGACGTTAATAGAATAAACTATATCGGGATTTACACCATGTACCTGTTTATTTTTGAGACTCCGATATTTCGGCGCAGTTGCATGCGTCATGGTCACGGAAGAACTGTCGATTGTTGCGTGTACGAAGACAACATCAATTTACTAAATTATTTTTTTTATAAAAAAACTCATTTTTAAAACGGACTAAAAGTATAAAATATTTTCTCCTGTTAAGAGTTTAACCCTTTACAGAAGTTTTAAACCTAAAAACGTGGGGTGCATTTTGTAAGATTTATCATTAATTGTCTTTTACATGCGCCCCACGTTTTTAGGTTAGGTGCATCCGGCGAGAGACAGCCCAGGAGTGGCTTTCTGCGCGCAGACTGAGTCCAACATGCCGTTCGGTATACCTAAAGAATGTATTTGCCCCCACTCTAAAAAAAAGGTTAGGCACATCAAGAAGATAGTATAAAATCGTTAGCAAAATTTGTGGACAAACAAACAAACAAACAAGAAAGCATTTTATGCTTATTTGATAATCAGTTACGAAATGGTGAGTAAAAAAATCGTCATTCGTAGCTATGAAACTAAAGTTATAGAAACGTATACCATAACAGAAGTTGGTGATAAATATTCCAAGTTATAAGTGATTCCATCCACGTACCGCATTAGGCCCATTACAGGTCATTAGGACAAAACCAGAACTCTGTGCGTGATGTGATTAAAATATTTAAATTGAGCACATTTTATTATATTACTTACTCACAGTGGCGGATGGTAGCAAAGAGGCTCATTAAAATAAGGAAATGTGCTAAAAGGTGGCCTATTTTTGGAGCAATTATTTAAATTATGTGTGCTTTTAGTAATGGTCTACTTAAATAAGGCCCTTGCCTTCTTTTATTATCTGCGTTTTATTTATTGAAACGTGATTATTATAACTAAAATAGACATTTTCCCCTCAAATTTTATTGTCCAGTGATGTGACAAAGACCAGCTTCACCGAAAGTTATTTAAACTGCAAACTTTTTAGAAAAATAATTGTTTTTTTTTAGTTTTTACACAAAAATAGAGTTTACTTATTTTTAAGTTACATGTTAATAACTTTACATCGAAATTCAGTAAAATACATGGCAACTCAATTAAGGAAATGGAAAATGTATATTGAAAGGTTCTAAAATGATCTGGCGCCGAAATGAAACGAACAAAAAAATATTTGGGGCATTAAAATGCTCGCATCGCTTTATCGATAAAAACGCTCAGAGCAGGTTTTTTTTCCCACGGTCCACAATGGACCCGCGTTTTTATCTAAACGTGAACCTCCCACAAAAGGCTGCTTCTAGATTTATTTTTCAGTTTTTTTTGTGAACTTGTTAATTTGATGATAGCTTTCTGTAATGGAGATTCGGCACGAGAAAAAATTTGAATTCTTTATATTTTCTAAAATTTTGATTGATTCTTCAGACTTGCCAGATCTTTGGGTTATGTTTCTAATTTTAAATACAACATAGTCTTTTCAAAATTATTATGACCAACATAACTATTAAAACATATTTTAAATGTCTGACTAGTTTCTTTTGTTTTGTTAAGAAGAAAAATTCTTTGTGATTGATTAACTGAAACGTACCTAATCACATATTATTAACATAAAATTAAATTTAAATTGAAACGAAACTTAACTTATCTTGATAGTAATTAAGTAAGTTTCTGAATATCATGAATAATAATAATAACGCGTGAATTCCATTTTAAACGAAAAGACGGGTATGTATATGTAGTACTTCTTACATTAATTTCGTGAAATTCTGAGTAAGCCTTATGATCCATAACTTATTATAAACTTTGTTTTCACTTAAAGACTAGATAAACTAAAATAATATTTCATTAAGTATGCATTAATATGTATTTCGAATAAGTTTTTATACTTTGTTTGCTATTAAAATAATTATAACCACATTAGATGTTGTATCGTGGATCGATTAACATCGAGTACTTGTATTTGTCTAAGACCCGAGTTCACCAACTACTTAACCGGCTGATTAATTTTTAAGCATCTGTTATTGACATTTTCTCCATACATAAAAACGTCAAAAACAGACGGTTAAAACTTAATCAGCTGTTTAGTGTTGGTGAACTTCAGCCTTTTCCGTTTTTATCGGAAATGAGTTTTGAATGCAGGTTGTCAGCGATGATACATTGTAATTGTGGCTTACTTTTCCAAATTCATATCAGTTTTTTTTCTATTTAGTTTTGAAGTTCCTAATTTTCATTACCATACACAAATTTTCCAAATCTCGTTTTTCCTAATCCTAATCTTCAAACACACGGTAATTCTAACAGCAATAAATATTTGTATCCGAACAACCGACGCGTGTTAGAACAAATGCAATATATTATGACATAATACAGCCAAGCGCCACTCTTGAATTAGATACGCAAAACTATGTCTAATAATGCCAAATTGCCGATCCACTGTGTGATAACACTCTTCCCGTTATGAATTATGCAAACTGTATGCTAATTTCTCATTTTAATTGTGTGTCATATAATTTGTAACGGAATTTGATTCATTTTATTAACCGACTTCAAAAAATATGGTATAAAGGGACCATCAAACTGAACAACTTTTACTATGGGACAAACTCTCGAATCGCGAAAAAAACAGCTGTTTCATACATTTTGATATTTTTTATTTTAATTTTTGATGACAGCTGATTTTTTTTTCACGATTTCAGAGTTGGTCCCATAGTAAAAGTTGATCAGTTTGATGGTCCCTATATACCATAATCGGCATTAGGGGTATTTTTGTAACATGTTGTATAAGAACGTTCATTGCGCGTCAATCGATTTGCGACACCCTGTACATTATTATATTAAGGCCACTTTGTACGATCGTTTGATATTTACAGATCACGTGTAAGAATAACTTATGCTTCCTTAAACCTAATTCGCAGAAATGTTGCCAGATATTATATTTAGCCAGATATCCCGCCTAAAAATAGACCAGAGGGTGGTATTTTTAATTATAATCTATTTTTTTGTTATTAACATAAAGAAATCAGCAAAAAAAATATCAGAAACCACAGTGGTTACAAAATTGTAAAAAAAATACTATGTTGGATAATCATTTTATCTAATTTCATTTTGCTTTAAAAGTATCAAGGTTCACGACCACGAGGAAAAACAAAATTTTTCAAATACCAAATGCGTCATATAAAACTGGTCACATAATTAAGTTAACAAAATTCAGTTGTTTCCCGGCATATGTTACACAGATGTTCGTTACTCTGTGACAATATTGCATTAACTCTCGAAACTTCCTAACACGTGTTCCATTACGTAATGAGGCGGCCTGAGCATCCCCATACCTGGAAAAGGCTTTTCGGGTTCAAGGATAAAGTTTGATCCCGCTCAAAGTCAACTTTACTATTGCTAAATAAAATAGTTTTGGAATTGCTTTCGCAGAAACAATGAGGAAAAGCAATGGTTGGATTAATAATATCAAAGTCAAAGTTAAAATATCTTTATTCAAATAAACTTTTGAATCATCTAAATTTTCCTACCATCCTTTGATTCACTTTTTTAGTTGACAAGAAGAACGGCCACAAGAAACTACGACATTTTCCAACTGAAATATATCGCTACCATATAGGTACAGGAATATTAACAATAAAGTTAAGTACTTACGTGTTACCAGCAAGTTACGTGTTAGTATAGCATATATATATATATATAGTACAAATATAGTGCATAATAGTGCAAATACAGCCTTCGAGTCTCACTTCTCGGGAATTTTGAATCATAAATGAGATAATGATAGGCTGTTTTTTTAATCACAAAAGATTTAAGCTAGCTACGGTAGCTACCTAAAACCTTTTGCAATCGGTAAAGTAGCTTATAATCATCTAATTTCTAATAAAAAATTCACGCGAAGTGAAATGAGGTTCAAAGTTAGATGCAAGTTTGGTAACAGAATCGACAGACTGGTATCCAATAAATAAAGAAAATCCAATAAGTTGGCACTCGATTAACTTGTACAGTATTCGTAGACACACTTCACTTACAACTATAATGATTTTATCACATTAAATTGATATTTACGCTAGATAGTATTAGAACAACTTTAAAACCATGTTTAGATTTTTACACACTAAATCTGAAAAAAGAAGCTAGATGCCAAAAGACTGTGAAAATCTAAAACGCCATCATGACCAACAAAACAGCCCTCCAAAACTTATTTCATCTCCAAAACCCACAAGCATTCACCGCAACATCTTGGGCTTGTGGGCCGACATTAATATTCCCTGTTTACCGCTTTATTATCGTGGTCTAAAACGTGCCAGTTCTCACCACTTTCCCCTATTGGCCCAGCTAAACTCATCTTTAAGGGAGTGTTTTTCAATTACTTTCCTTTCGCGAATATAAATCAGGAGCGCCGTTATTACGCCTGTGACGCTGTCATTCAAAACTGAATTGTATATTATTTTTCTTTGTGACGCCCTGAATTGGTTATGGCTCAGCTGAGTTGGAGTATAATCATTTATAGGCATTTACGAGAAAAAGTGAAAGATTTACGTTATAGTGCTGTTTCAGGAGTCAATACATCTGATTTTTTTGCCTTTTTTGAAACCTTTAGTAGCCACTGTCACGTGTTCAGTACATGGGCATTTATATGTTACATAAACCATTCATTTTCTATCTAACTATCGATAAAAACATGCCTATAACGTGATATTAAAATCCACTCCAAGCTTGTGAAAATACACTGCTTTAGGCTAGATGGGAAATTAAAGACTGTAATTTTTTTTCCTATTTCTGCTTTATAATAAGCCAACATGAGTTTCGTTTTCTAGATAATTGCTAACCTTAGAGTTATATAACGCACTTTTCTGTATTTAAAAAATCATTAGTTATCTGGAAATTTCTTTGTCATGATAATGATAGATAATGAAAAAGTTTTAAGAGAACTATTAAATGTAAGTCTTTGAAATTAAAAAGTGATGAAAATACGAAAAAAAAGACAGTGGTCGGCCAGCTCTATTTTTTTTTTTTTTTTTTTTTTTTTAAACTCATTCAACTTTGACTTTTAGCCAACATTTTTACTGGTATTATTAATGTATGTACACACGACAGCATTGTACGTCATATGTAACATTGTACAGCTGCATCCAAAAACAACTTTTATTACGTAGGGCATAAAGGTCAGCGTGTCACGTCTGATGTCCATCGTGTGTTGTCGTCATTGTTAAAACTTACAACTTTGCGTGATTGCTCCTCTATGTGGCGTTTTTTTACGCTGTTCGATAGATGATCGTGCTATATGACCTTCACATGCACAGGCTCGGCCTGCAGGATCGTACGGAAAGACGTAGCCTCTGCGGCCTTCCGGCTAAATCTCTACGTGTGTAATGGGAGGCGCGGCCTTTGTGGAGGGCCCATTAGGGTACTGATGGCCAGTTCGACAAATTCCAAGTAAATAATATACTAGGCAAAATACCATTCGCACCTAATCATATTAACGATCGCGCAAGTCGTATTTTTCTAGTATATTATTTAGTATTGTACAAAAATAGCATTGAAAATGCCACAATCTCAAATTTAAAAATTCCTAGTAATCTAGCAATTTGTCGGACTAGCCCTCAGTATAATAATTCTATCTTGTTGAACTAGTGTTCAACAAGATATAGTTATCTTGTAGGGTGCGTGATTAAACTTCAAAGGTTTTAAGTCAACCCGCACAATTGATTCACACCCACTATCCCCAGCTGGGCAATCAATGACCTGACAATATATCTTCACCGATATAGTACCTAACTGTATCGGTCCGGTCATGGTAATTAGCCACAAGAAATGACCCGTGGCTTCCATGGTTGAATGGGTATATCTATATGAATATTGAGGAGCTTAGTGACGCAGACGCTAAGGCTAAGGCTACACTATACATGCCAAGCGTAGCGACTCACTACGCGACTTGCGTGGTGACTATAAAAACAAATAAAACAAAACCGTTGACTTGATAACTACCTCATTTTTCGATGTGGTTTTGACGACCTCCGTGGTCGAGTGGAGTTGTACACCGAGTTGTTGTTAGCCAAGGTGTCGCCATCTCTGAGGTCCCGGGTTCGATCCCCGGTTGGGTCAATTTAGAAAACGAACTTTTCTATATTGGCTCAGGTCTGGGTGTTTGTAATACCACCGTTGTCTCTGACTTCGATAACACAAGTGCTTTAGCTACTTACTTTGGAATCGGAGCAGTGTATGTGATGAAGTCAAATATTTATTTATTTATTTATTTTAAGCTGCTCTTGCGGTGTGACCAACTGCTACAGTATGCCTTCACACAATCGCTTTCCCGATCCCTTTCACCATCATCTGACACATGCCTCAAGACATTCAATAGCGCACGCTGATCGTGCACATTCACTTTCCTCCTGCGCTTTCAACAGAGGCATGCCCCAGTTGCATGCACTTCTCAAAACGTCAAAGTATGACAGAAAGTTGAACGTGAAAGCGCACGGTTTGGAGGCTGTCAATATGGCATGCATTAGACGCAAGTTGAATTGAAAGTTGATGCGATTCGGTGAAGACAGACCATCGTGTTCGCTAGGTAGGATCAGTCACTAAGCTAGTAGTTTGGCTCATACCTCTAGCTATATGCGAGGCTCTGCGTAGTGTGACTTTGCTTATGGCGTTAGATTGATAATGTTAAGCAACTTTGGCAAATTCAGATTGCGGATGGGTGTCCAACCTTCTTTAGGCTTTTTAAGGTTCGTAAAAGATGCTTAGGTGATAAGAACGAGTTTTATCACTTGGAAAAAGAATTTAAATACCCACCACTGAAATAAAATGCCATGTAATTTGCATAAACAATGCAATAACACTAAAAGAAAAATTTACAAAAATTACCCTGAGCTTTATCCAGGAGAACTCATTTGGAATCCTGCCCGTGGCAAACTTTTTTAACACCTTTTCTTTGAAATAATTCAAGAACTATCATTTTAAATACCGCCATTGGTTACTTTTTATTAAGATTTTTATCTCAAACGACTAAACAATAAATCTCTTGATTAATATAACCGGCATTCACAAGAGAGGCTTAACCTATTTTGGTGCTACTAGGTGTTTACATTTCTGGTAATAAACTTATTTTTATCATCATCGTTTTATTGACGACCTCCGTGGTCGAGTGGCTTTGTACACCGGTTTCCAAGGTGTCGCCATCTCTGAGGTCCCGGGTTCGATCCCCGGTTGGGTCAATTTAGAAAACGAACTTTTCTATATTGGCTCAGGTCTGAGTGTTTGTAGTACCACCCTTGTCTCTGATTTCCATAACACAAGTGCTTTAGCTACTTACTTTGGAATCGGAGCAATGTATGCCACCGAGTCATTTGATAAGCCATCTTATTACGGTGCTACTAGGTGTGTAGAAAATCTGTACTACATTTCTGGTAATAAACAATTTTTTATCTCAATTTAGTCGAGTTTCGATAAATATGTTGTCGGTTGTACTCACCGCTACTGAGTCATTTAACAAGCCACTAAGCCTGTTTATGTGCCATAACGTAGTTACTAGTGCCGAAACTTGCCAATACTTATTGTGGTAGAAAATTTACGGGCTATATATCAGTCGTACAAAAGCTTGACTTGAATAAACGCCAACTTAGCGTAAGTTGCGGGGTCCTTACAAATAAGTTATACTTGAAGTGGTTGAGCGGAAAAAATGCTTTGCGTATACACTACAAGTAGGTATACATTAGTTAGGTGAAAATAAAAAGTTATTTTCGCGTTGGCATTTTTGGAATTGATGATGAATCTAGATGGTTTCTTACAGTTGGATGGTTCACATTTTTACAGTCACTGCATCGGATTATTTCAGCTGGATAAATAATGCTGATGCAGAAAGTAGTGAGAATATTAGTCATGGCAATTAATGCTATTTTTCATTAATTTCATTAGCTTGCTAATTTTCATGTCTTAGCATGCTACGTGCTATTGCTATGTTATATTATGATTAGGAATTGCTGTGATTTGTGAAACGCTAATGTTTTTTTCATTACTACGACAGCATTACATATTAATTATAATTATTTTTTATAATTTAGCGTTTTTCAGGCCACACCAACCAAAGTAAATTTATTTACACTTTTCATTAGGTAATTTACGTAACACAGTTACAGTTGAAAGTCTAGTCTTTTAAATTTAAGGTATTTAGGAAACGAAATATCAATCACACGATCGATGTCAACGCAATAAAATTATAAACCTGACTGAACCTATAAATAATAACCTACGGCCTACGCAACTTTTCACTCACTCCTTTTCTAATTCCTCCTACTATTCTCAGAATATCAGTGTTACCAACCCTTCTTTAAAAAACAAAAAAACAAATATGTGTCATATCAAAGTATTATTCTCAATGTTTCTTAAATTATAATCCATTCAAGAACTACCCAATAGCAAAACAATATGCAATTACTTGATCATACTAAGCAAGTGTTAGTTGCACAGTTTCCGTTATGTAAGATAAACGACATATTAAGGTGACGCTTTCCCAATTTCTCTCCTTTCTGTCCCAGTGAATTGAGTTAGGAGCCTTAACACAAACACGATACAATACAAGTCTTGTTAATCTCATAGCCTTTTCCCGGTTCCTTCCGAGGGTACAACACTGCCGTACAATGACGATGAAAAGAATTTGCGGGAAAAGGGTTGACCTTGTTCAAGAATTACATCTCCACTGGAAGAAACGAGATAAGGAATTCCGTTTTGGGACTTTTAAATAGTGTAAGTGCTAATGCTCATTTTCAGTTACCGTAGACAGAAGTGTTAATATTTTACTTTTGTAACACTAAAATGTACCTACTGCGTTTATTTGACGACCTCCGTGGTCTAGTGGCTTTGTACACCGGTCTTCAAGGTCATCTCTGAGGTCCCGGGTTCGATCCCCGGTTGGGTCAATTTAGAAAACGAACTTTTCTATATTGGCTCAGGTCTGGGTGTTTGTGATACCACCGTTGTCTCTGATTTCCATAACACAAATGCTTTGGCTACTTACTTTGGAATCAGAGCAATGTATGTGATGTTGTCAAATATTTATTTATATTTTAAAGGCATTTGTGTTTTATAAAATATAAGTATTTTTAATGAAAATTTATTTCGTCATCATCAAAACAGCTCATTACCACCACGGGACATAGGCATTTGATGTGGGAGGCTATTTCCATCATTTCGATGCTTGGCAATGGTTGGAGATCGCAGTGTTTAGACCTTTTTCTTCCGAAACAGCAACTGCTCATTTTTTGATTCAAGGAGGTATTATAGATTTACTACCTCTTAGCCATAAGGATTAGTGCTGGTGCTTTTCTGCTTTGCCGGACGGCCATTTATGTTATGCTATGTTTTATTTATAAATTAAAAAAATATTTAAATATCCTACATTTTTACTCACAGCCTACAATTCTATAAAGTTTAAGTCCAACCAATTTCATCAAGACTGTATTAGGGTACTAAATAACAAAAGTATTTGGAGAGGTTCGAGGGCCGCGGGCCTCTCCTTTGCCCTCACTACAAAAACAATGTTCGCTTAATTTAATTTTTAGGGGCAGACAAACTGACTGGCTCTTACTATTTTTATTTGTCTTGAAACAGGTCTTTTTGGCCTATTCCAGCTGTCTCCCACCGGGAACCTTAGTTCTTAACATACTTATTTCTTTTCTTTTTTTAAAATAAAAGGTGAAAAAAATATAAAGTAAAACTACTTTTTCCCCGATATCCCTCAGTGGGGGACAAACCATATTTTTGAATTGTTTGGTATCAAAGCACGATAATAAATAATAATAAAACCGATTACGCTGTAATTATTTGAGTATTTTTTAAAGAAGTAAAATATTTTCGTTGCTTGTTTTTCACAAAAAATCAGATGGAATTAATGAAATCATCTTTAATATTTAAAATTACAATTCGATATTGGAACGACAGTTCATAATTCTTTATAAACATAAAGAAGTTAACAAAACCTAAAACAAATATAAAACAAATAAGACAATTTAATCTTTAAATAACCAGTCAGAAATATAATTTTGTTAAAATCTAAGTAATAGTCCACAATTTCCGTCAAAATTTTCAGTTGTAAATGAACTCATCTAACTGGGTTTACAAATCGAATTAGATATACCGTACATCCATTCAGCGGGGAAGTCAGTCGTATACTTGTACCGAAATAATATAATTACCCAAAGTTATCAGTGAAAATTAAATTTTATTTCAGCATTCACAAAATTCATTTCGCAATGATGGATCATTATGAATTTTGTAACTGTATTTCTTAAGTTTAGATAATTCTAATTATTTATTTATATGAGTATACACATTATATGAATTGCTAATTAATTTTACTAACGGCTGAGTGGTTTTCTCGCTCAAGGGCACAATATTTCAGAGCGCCGCGAGGACGGAAAGAGATATACGACGAATAGACTTATTGAAAATGCATGCGTTGTTGGACGAGTCAGAGTCACTGTATAGTTTGGTTAAAAATGTTACAAAGGAACGATTTAGCATTTCAAAGCGTTGGCGTTTGATTCTGATTTATGGAGAGTCGTATAAAATTGCAGTTTTCATATTTCATTTATTCTCACAGGAAATTAAATCTATACAGTTATATATAAAAGGATATAATGTATGTATATCTCAGGTTTCTAGAGTCAGTTTTCTTATACAATGTAAAAGGCTTTCATGACATTTAGGCGGTTACCACACTGACACTGCACTGGGGCCCTATTTTCGAAAGACGGCGAGTGCTCTTTACTACCGTAAAGTAACACAAACAAGTAGTTGTCAGTGTAGTACAGTAACACAAACTTATGTAACCCGATGGCCAAAACTGTAATTAAGTGTAACATAATTATTGTTACCTAGGTTACACCGTCGACTACATAGACTACAGCGACGCCGTAACAGGGTCAGGTAAGTTCTTTTTTCGAGTGCGTGTTGTCAATAGTGACAATAAATCGCATGCGATGAAATTAAGTAGTAAAGAGCTCTCGCCGCCTTTCAAAAATAGGCCCCTGGACACTGCACCGGTGTGCGGTGCTGCGGTTTTAATTTTGACTGTAAAATCTTGGTTTGTCATAACACTGACACCGCATCACCGCGCGGGCACAGAATATCTACAGAATAGCCAATATGGAAAAGTTCGTTTTTCAAAATTAACCCAACCGGGGATCGAACCCGGGACAGACATACAGAACACAGGCATACAGATAGTTTAAACCAGGTCAAAAAAGAACAATACTTTTTATTCTTATCAAAGGTTTTCTAGGGTCCACGTGGACGAAGTCGCGGGCGGAAACTTGACATTTCAACAACAAACCGTACTTTATCTCATCCTTCGTGATGACAAAGCTATCGAATATCGTTTCCATTAAACGAAAATGGTATCTGTGACATTGAAGCTCTATTCTATACTTTTGCAGTTACGTACGAACATACAACATACCTACAAAGTGTCTCAAATATCCGTGCTATTCATCTTGGCAAGCGACTTGCTGGTCAATTTTAGTCAATAAGCGCTTTTTAATTTAACTGAGGTTTTGATTCGATTTTACAAGCGATTGACGTATACGACTGTAGTTGATGTAAGTCGACCAGCAAGTTGCCTGCCAAGTCAACTTATGTAAATACAACACAAGGTTATGCATTAACTAACCAAAAAGTCAAATGATCCTGATAACCTTAAGAGGTTTTCCTTTTGAGGTACGGAACCCTAGAAAGAATCTGAATTTTAGGTTGCGTGAAAAAATAAAAACAAAATACTTCGTCTTCGCAAATGTAATAGAAGTAACAGCAGAATGGAGATTATTCCCTAATCATTACAACATATAAAAAAGTCAACTGAGAATTGCTGGTCTTTTGACATTTCTCCATAACCATTTTATGACAAAATTAACTGTTATTTGACTTTTTTTCAATAGGTATGTGCTGATTAGGGAATAATGTACATTCTGGTGTAACTTTTTATTTTTTTCACGTAACCAAAAATCTAAATCTTTTTAGGGTTCTGTAACACAAAAGGAAAAATTAAAGCCTTATAATGATCACTTTGTAGTCCGTCGGTCTGTCTGTCTGTCTGTCAGGACCATTTATTTCGGCAACGCGTGGAGGTATCCAGTTGAAATTAAAACCATATACTCAAGTCTAAAGTTCCTTTGAAACTGTGAAAAAATCAAACTTCTAAGTTAACGTAAAAAGGATACGGCTGTTTATAAAACTCATATTTCGACAGCCTCATGGGAACAAAAATTTATAGGGTAATTCCCGTTGACCTATGAGTAATGACCTATACTACAAGTACAGGGAAAAATCTAGAAACTTTACATTTGTAATAAAGTCATAAAAAATATAGTATTTATTTAATTACCTACAGTACGGAACCCTCGGTGGGCGAGTCCGACTCCCACTTTTCCGGATATTTTTATTAATAAGGGAGCTTAAGCCTACTTATAAAAATATTCAGCCAATTTGATTTTTTTCAGACATTCCCCATTGATTTTTTACTCGAAGGCTTGATAGAAATTTCAAAATAGTTACAATCATGTACCTATTTCGAAATTTCGCTCAAGCCGTCAAGCTTATATAAGCAAAATACCAGTTACTCCTCTTTCCCGTTTAGGATAAGATTGTGATGCAACGTCACACTATCGTCATAAAATTGGGGAAATCGGTAAATTGCTAGAAAAATACCAAACGTTGCGAACGTGATCGTAGTCGAGTTTCGTTCACTTGCAACAATGTTATCTCTACTAATGGTGAACAATACAGTTGAACACTTTTAGATAAAACTACAAACATCGCTCTTGGCCATTTTATCTCGATCTTAAAGCTGCTCAAGTAAGATAACATATTTTTGTAACGTGCTCTTTCTATTGAATAAAACTTTGCCATTAGTTTCTATTATCACTTCTTCGTTTGTTTTAAGTAGGCACTTACCTACTTTACGAGTTTAACATCTTTTTCTATTAAATATGCAATAAAATAATTAAGTATTTTAGTGTGAGGTCTGACAGATTAGTTGATAAAATGTTTAGTTATTTTCTGTGTGTATTTTCACATATAGAATCTCGTAGATATGTGAATCGGTTACGTTAAAATTTATATTCGTATAAGATGTTATAATTTCTGACATGTGAAAATTTTATCACCGAGTCCTTTAAATACAAAAATCCATTGACTACAACAAAATGCCATAAAAAGCTTCGACTTTTGTCAAAAACGTGACTAAAAACGTCGCCACTAAGCTATCTTCTCAGGATACATAAAAGCCACTTTAAAAACTCAACGATAAAGGCCAAAATTCATCCGAATATATTTGGGAAAAAACCTTAAAACCCGAAGAAAGGTGGCCGGATAAGGCGCGAGGCGACCTATCACGGCGGGATTAGCAAAAAAAGAACTACTAACCCGGATACTCTTATCTTGACAGGAGTAAGGGTCAGAATTGAATAAAAACGGCACATTTATCAAGGGCTCGACGCGAGGAGTAACAAGGTAGTGATATATACTAGAGGTCTTACTCCTCTGACGGTTGAGAGATGCACCGGTTTATCTGTGTGGAATTTATTGATCTTTGAACCCTTTTGCGTAAAGACTTACTTGTACATATAAACAGCAATAGAACTTCATACATTATATAATAATTTAGTATACTCCTAGACTCTTTGACTGGTGTTTATTTATTTTACATTGAACCTCAGTTGCCAAACTTTCGATTTCTAAAAGTTATCAAGTTAACAATTAGAAAAAAAATTATATAAATAATTGTTATGTTTTATTCACATTAGGTTATATTTCGTACTGGACTAACCCCAAATGAACTAAGATAAAGACATTGAGCTGATGATGATGTCACATCATCAACAAAATCAGGTTCTCTTATTCCATAACAATAACAATCATAGCACAACATTCAGAAGCCATAAGTAAAATGTCATACGGCTCTGTATGCGCACTTCTGCTACGCCAGTCGTAGTCGAACCGCACACCGTAGCGCTCGCGACACTGATTGCTACGAACTTCGTAACGAGTGTAGCAAGTTGTTAAATGTGAAGTGGAAGTGAGAGGGTGGGAAATGCGAAGTGTTTTTTTAATTTACGGTAAGTGATTTTAAGTAGTACCTACTTATTTTTATGAAAGTAAGAACTTTTTAAACAAAGTTTGTAAAGAGAAGTTAACTTAATAATTATTAAAAAATAGATACAAAATGATAGACAAAATTTTAATTGAAGAAATTAATTTTAATTGAGCAGATTTTCGTTTTGTTTTATTACGATACGTACGATTCTGAATTCAAATTATGTGGTATTTACACGAGTCTTGACAGGCAACTTAAATCAATTAGCGTTTTTTATCGACAATCGCTTGTAAATCTAATCGCAAACCTAATTACAATGAGGCGGCAATTCGATTTTACAAGTGATTGTCGATAATAAGCGCTAGTTGATTAAAATCGCCTGCCAAGTTGACCCGTATAAATACCGCCAGTGTTACATCAATACAAAAAATAGTGTTAATTAGTTTTAAAAACATCTATCAGTGATTTTAAATAAATCTATAAAAAATTCAAACAATCTAAGATAAATGTATTATTGATCTGTACAACTAAAAATATCTCTACAGTTATTTTTTTATCCAAACTCTTAAATTTTCTAAATATTTATCACTAATTAAAACAATGTGACAATATAATTTTTCCCCCGTCATAATTTAATAAGAGGCTGAAATTAGTCCGAGTCAAGTTTCACCAACTATGTCGCGGCGGAGTCGTTACTCAAAATGAAACAGTAATTTACCGTATCCATTAACGGTCATTAATCTATTTTACACCGTAAATTATTGCACAGTTACCAACTCATTTAGGTAATTGATAACTTAGAAGTAAGAGAGTGGTGTAGGTTTTTAATCAAATATGAGTAAAAGATAAAAAAATATGAATACTTTAATTCATCAACGCCCGAGCGGACGCATGCGGCCGGATAACAATGGAATATCTATTGTGTCTCATTTGCCGGGCGTTGAAGAGTTAATATTTTGATTGTATGTAGAAAATATTGATTGTATGAAGAAGCAGAATTCTAGATAGATAACTTTGACCTCTCTGCCAGAAAAGTAAATAAAGAATAAGCTTTTATACTTGTGTTAACAAAAACTATGTTTATTTGTTTAATGCTTTAGCAATTTCGATAATATTTACCATGAAAGTTCTTTCAAGCGTTGTAAGCCCCCTTAAGTCTCAAACTAAATAACATTGAAATACATAAATAAGAATATTAACATCAATGACTATGGAACAAACGAATATGTCACTACTAGGATTCGAACTCGGCACCTTTGGCTCAAGAGGTGGGGTCGCTGCCACTGCACTAAACGGTTGTCAAATGATTGATTGATTCAAGAGAATAATTGAATATTCATTTCATCAATCCCGAGCTATTATTAAACTATTATTTTTCTATAACATTGGCGAGAGATTCTTGGTGATTAATTTTGATTTATTATAGATTCCAATACCTGCCTGTCGATTCTGTAATCAAACTCGAACCTCACTTCACTGCGCGGGAATTTGAAATCATAAATGAGATAATGATAGGCTGACTTTTTAACCAAGAACGATTTAAGATAGCTACGATAGCTACCTCAAACTTTTAGCAATCGGTAAAGTACATAGCTTATATTTAGCTAATTTCTAATAACAAATTCACGCGAAGTGAAGTGAGGTTCGAAGTGAGATGCGAGTGTGGATACAGAATCGACAGGCTATTCGGGTTCAGTCTTCATTTAATCTTTTAATTTCGGTTTCTGCCAGAACCTTTTCAAAAAACGAGACAGTTTTTTAATAGATTGGTATAATGAGGAGCTCGGTGGGGCAGTGGTTTAGCGCCTGGCCTTGCGATTGTGAAGGTTAAGCAACTTTCGCAATGGTAACCAAAATTTATTATCTCGTGTTCTTCCGTGCTTCGGAAAGCACGTTAAGCCATTGGCTCCGGCTGCATTTGCAGTCGTTAACACCCACCAATCCGCATTGGGCCTGCGTGGTGGGTTATGGCCCATCCTCTTTATCCATCCATAAGGAAGGCCTGTGCCCTAGTAGTGGGGACGTTAAAAATGGCTGGTGTCGAAGGTATAATGAATAAAAATCAGATTAGGAGACAAAAAATGTTAATTTGGCAATGAAGGCGTAATTAACAAGAAAAACAGCTGATGTTTTTACGTAGTTGTTGAATTTCTGCCTTGCAGTTTATTGATGTTTAAGATTAATGAGTCTATAACCGACGCGACGCCATCAAAAAAAATCCTACTAATATTATAAATCAACCCATTTTATACTTTAATGCGGAGAATTAAGGTTCAAAATAAATAGCATTTTTTTACAATTTTGTATAACCTGACGTGCTGCTGACTGTACATAATGCAATAATGTGAACGTGTGTATAATAATATGTTTGATTATATGTATGATTTGAATGAAACTTGGCCCACACAAAGTTTATAACCTGGATTAAAACATAGTATTTTATCCTGGTAAGGTTCTATAGGGATTATTTAATGCCCAGGCGGAGTTGCGGGCGGAAGCTAGTAGATAATTATATAATTATTGTTAATAAAATTTTTGGTAGAATATACATAGGCTTAGTTATGTTTGTTTAGGTTCGATGTACAAGACACGCCAGACCACCAAAACTGAAGCAAATATATTTGATTGTGAAAGATGAAATATATGTAGTTTACTTCCGCAAACAATATATACAAGATGCATCTGTAACTATTAAATACTTACTATAATAAATAGCAAAAAGGTTTTGTGATAGGATCAGAAATGACGACAATTTTATAGAGCCAACACTCAGACAAACTAACGAACCAACGGCATATTTATTTTACGAATAAACGTATCTTCTTTCTTTACTCAAGATACAGTTCCAATGCTTACCATAGGTTTATATTATTCCCTTTCGTCATGTTTTGCAAGTGCTTCTATTTTTGTTTCGAAGCTGTTCAAACACAGCTACTATTTATCTTACTAGGAGTAAATAGCAAATTATTCTTGGGATAAAAAAATCCAGCCAACTGGGAGTCTCTATACCTTGTGTCTATTCCATAAATTCATGAGAAAAAAAATAAGTTTTTTTTTTATTTCCTTTTTACGTGTTCCGAAAACCTTGCTCCTTGCCTTTTGATTTTAAGTAAATGGATAGATATTTGATTTGATTTACTAGTAGTGTCAAATAACCAGCCAAAATGTTTTTTTTTTGTATTATGGAAATTAAGAAGCTACAGTTCTTGCATACAGACTGACCTTAGTACATTCCTATTTAATATTGATACTTCCACCTGTACCTGAGTACTGACAGACAGACAGAAGGATATATAGAAGGTTGCTTTTTCCTTTGGGATAAGGAACCCTAAAAAGCAGATTGAGATACGAATAAAAAATATATCGAGCGCTTTCCCTCGGGATGTCTGCAACAATACAGATCGAGCGTAGAATAAAAGCGACCCTTGTTCGTTTTCCAATACGTTCGAAGGACCAAAATACAATGAGCGCGCGGTCGCATCGCTGCTATTTAAGTAGCAATGTATTTTAAAAGGACTAATTAACTAATAGGTTTAGAACTTTGGACCCAATGTTACACCTTTTATTTGTAACGAAAATAAAAAAAAGTGTCTTTAAATTAGGTCTCTCTAAATCACCCCACATTCTGTAAATACTCAAGTTATTAACAAAAATTATAGTTTTTAAATTTTGAGCTTTTAGCATTCACAATGCTATTATTTAGTATTATGTAAAAATTATAGTGTTATTACAATACACAATAATACTAAATAACATACTAGAAAATTAATATTTTTTATTTAATTTAATTAATAGTCATTAAATCTGTGTATATTATCAATATAGATTGATAATATACACAGATTCTGTGGGTGGGCCTGGCGACCTGTGGCACAGGTCTCTATTTCTGAAACCTATTTCAGGCACCAGTCCCTCAAATATGGAAACCCCCATGTGTAGCTTATAGTTGCCACTACACTTAAGTTCTTTTATTTGTGATGGGAAAAATAATCAAACATTTTATTTATTTATTTATTAGTATGGTCATATTATGAAATAGCATAAAAATAATATCTTGCCTAGTATTGAGCTCATAATAGGGTTGTAACTTCTCAACAAGCGTTACAGCAAGCTTTTCGGCCTCTGCCAATTGTTCAAAGCCAATAATGTTATCTTTGATTATGTAACAAAAATGATAGAATAAATATAAATTAGATAAATTAGACAAGTAAGTAAGTCATACTCAAGTCATTGAGTAAAACTTGCATTTTTTAGATGCTTCTAATATTATATTCACATGAAATTTTTAGGTATTAATTAATCTTAAATGCTCCAAAACTGCAGTAAAACTGCATGTAAGATTAATTAAACTACACTGTCCTTTAAAACTTTGTACCACACTTTTAAAATTATAATAACTTTTTAAATACACAAGATATATTTTCAAAATAAAAAATACTAAAGAAAGATTTTTTTAACAATTAACTTCACCATCGATAACCTTCTTGAAAAAAAACCTTTCTTTATTTCAAAACTCTAACTTCTATTGTTTTAGAGAAATTGCAATTTTAAAAGTGTGGTACTTAGTTTTGAAGGCCAGTGTATACTTGTTAATATAATATTAAAAGCATTTGAAAATTGTTGGAAAACTGCAAGTTCTACTCTTGTCATTACTAACTCGTTTATATGTAGATACGAGGGTAACACTTTTAAATGTTTATTTCGACTTAGCGGTCATCATCAAAAATCAGTAAATGGTAGTGTCATTTTATAGGTACCGTTATTTACAAAGTTCCCAACGCGTGAGGAATAGTTATTTGTTATACTAGAGAGCAAAGTCAATTTGTGCGGCGAGTGCTGACTTTAAATCACGAACGAGCAAAGTAGTCTTCTTTTTCGGAAGATGTGGATATCAGCCAGCGGATTTGCCTGTTTTGTCTATGGATTCGTCAGATCGACAACTTAATAACGCTAAAGTAGCCCAATGCGAACATTTTCTTAAAATCCGTTTATGAATTTAATGAAAATTATACGACGTTTGATAAGCCTAAGCGTCACCGCCCACGATTAATCGCTGAGCGATTTTTTTTGTCTCCAAGAATAGAACATTCAGAGTTCAATACGTAAACGCCCACGAATCACAAAAAGTAGCTCAGCGACTAATCGCCTGCGAAATGACACTGACAAGAGTGACAAAGGGTTTTATTAGCCAGCGACAAAATAACGCCGTGATTATCGCCGCGATTAACGCAGCTACAAAAAGTCGCTCGTGGACTAGACAAATATTGTTTTACTCCGAATAACATCACAAGAAAAGTTAATTATGTTTGCAAATCATTTTGGTATTACGTTTGTATGGGAAGCTCACTGTTCGCCGGACTCTCAATTGAAAATTGAAAATTGCGCCGCCCAATGAAATGATGCAGTATTGAAATATGGACTGACACAAAGCTAAAGAAACCTGTCAATTAATTTAGTATCTACATTATTATTTTAAAAGGTGGTGTTAGAATTCAAAAAATACTTTTCTTCACGCGCCCTTTTCCTGCTAGAAAGTTGTAAATTACATTTAGTAGATTCTTAAACTAATTAAAACTTTAAAGATAAAAAAACAATCAATACATGAAAGTAAAACCGTAACGCACTATTTTCGTAACAACTCGCAGTCAGGCGGTGTAGCACAATTATTGTTACGTTGAAAAACATTATCGTTAGCTTGTTACCATCAATATTCCATAACGAATTTTTATGAGCGTATTAAAACAATACAGCAAAAATTACGGTATACATGCTTCAGAAGCCAGCAAGTATACACTTAGGAATATTATACTCGTATTTAAAGGAGCCAAAAGATATAGGTACGCGTATCTGACGGAGCTTATGTATTAAAATGAAAATATTGTTTTTAGGAAATTAGAAACACAAGCTTACATTTAGGAATATAATAAAGTATAAAAATATTTCGGCGTTAGTTGCGACTGCCAGATTTATATTAAGTCATTTCTATATAAAAATATTTAAGCGTCAGCGCCCACGAGCGACTTTTTGTAGCTGCGATTATCGCGGCGTTTTTTTGGTCGCTGGCTAAGTAAACCCTTTGTCACTTTTGTGCGCGATTAGTCGCTAAGCTACTTTTTGAAGCTCGTGGGCGTTTACGTATTGAACTCTGTATGTTCTATTCTCGGCGACAAAAAATCGCTCAGCGATTAATCACTCGTGGGCGGGAAGCCTAACATTTCCGTTTCTATAAAACATGAAAGTTATTATTATTTGTACCTACGTCATAAGTTAGCTTCGAAGAAACTCTTTGGTAAATAGCAGATATTCACCCTTGATAATAGATTATATTAGAAATTATTTAATATTTACTCAAACGTTACAGACAAAAATTAAAACATGACCTAATGAAAGGGCTTGTTAATTAATTGAAATAACAATAACTACTAACTTCGAAATTAATTTCGCTATTAGGTACTTAAACATCATTCAGTAAAGTATGTCTTGTCATCACAGGTTAAAATAAGCTTACTTTAATGTTATTCTAATTAACCTTATTAATTAAATACTTGTTGTGTGACAAGTTTGTAAAAGTGTCTATGTATTTTTGGGTTCCTCTAAACAAAAATAGAGAATCACACTAAAATGATCACTCTCTATTAGAAGCACTGTAATACCACAACCACAAGATTTTTTTTTTGTTCTGTGGTCACAAATGTGGCTTTGGAATGGAACCGCTCAACTATTACAAAAAAATACAAATCAATTAATAGAGGAGCTCGAGAAGGTCGAGGAGCTTAATGGCGCAGTGGTTAAGGGCCTGGCCCGCCTGAAGGTTAAGCAACTTTCGCAAGGGACTGTCATGGGATGGGTGACCAATAATTTACTATCTCGAGCTCGTCCATGCTTCGGAAGGCACGTTAAGCCGTTGGTCCCAGCTGCCTTTGCAGTCGTTAGCACCCACCAATTCATATTGGGCCCGCGTGGTGAGCTATGGCCCATCCTCCTTATCCACCCATAAGGAAAGCCTGTGCCCTAGCAGCGGGGACAATGAAAATGGCTGATGGTCATTAAATTAATAATCAACTTTATTAGACTCAGAGACGTCAAAATTTTTTTACGTCTCTCGAGTTTAATTAATTATTAATTGACGTTTCTGAGTGCGGCTGTGAGATATAAATGACTGACACTTGTAATATATAAAAAAATATTTAGACACTACGACACTTTCTTTGCTGAAAATAAATACAGTGTATGATTTCACAAAACTATATATATATATTGTGACTGAACTACAAAAAATATTCACAAAATAGCACTTTTTAAAAAACAATGTTCACCGTGTTATGCAAGCTAACTACAAAATCGTAAATAAATCAAGCGTAATTTTACGCTTCAAAGTTAAACTGAAGCAGACGGTACAAAAAATTATAAAATTTACGTTATCCATATAGGAAAGCCTCCGTGGGATTAAATTTGTAGTCAGATTTATTGTTTTTCCTTTTTCATGTTTTTTTTAATTATGGAAACAGTTTGTTTATGGTTAGAATTATTACTTTTGCCACATTTTAATATTTTGATTGTTATGTACAATGCGATTAAATTGATAATGCACAACTGAAGTGACTAACTTCAGAGCGTTTGCGGTACATACAAAATAACGTATTTTAATATGAAAAAAATTCTCTTTACCTTTCATTCTCGAGAGAAGTTACAGCGAATCATTGTCTATTGTAAACTTAATCGCACTGTATTTATGACCACTTTCTCTACATAGATACCGATTGACGTTTTATTTACATAGATCATTTTATGAACACCCTAACAGCTAAGACGAAACTAAAAAGTGTGTTGCTAAGATGTATTGACTACTTTGAGTGCTTAGAAAAATTAATGCTTACTTTACAGCGTAATAAGTTAAATTCATCTAATATTTTTGACATTTTAAGATTTTTTTTACGCTCACAGTTGCGAAAATGGCCGGAGGGATGAGATACAAATACATTCATATTTTAGAAACATTACCATCATCGAAATTGAGTCTTAATTTTAACAGAATCACTCTACCCACGTATTTGCTAACAATAGTAATTTCCCTTCTCCTTTACTAAGGTAATTCGTATCGCCGTTTTTCATTTAATAAATCATTCATCATAATAAAGCAGAAAGTGTCTGAAATATAACATATTTTCCTGAATAGAAAATGTTCTGAGAATTTAAAAACGAATGGAAGATTTTCTATAAATTAGGTGGCTATTCAACGCAATAAGGTGTAGCAATCACGTACAGTCGTCCAGAAGTAGCAGGATACTTTAGGACTAATGTCATACCAATGATTGCGTAATATAGCAAGGTGGCAACTTACTTAACGTGCGATAAAGTTCGTGTGACAAAGATCTAAAATATTTAGCTACTTCCGAGATACAAGATATGAATCAGCTGCTGAGTCTTAATCGGTTTTATTATTGCTATTGATTTTATCTACATTTGCGCCTTGTTATATTCTGTGGATATTTTTTAATGGAATATTTAAAAAAAAATCAGTTTCTATAACAATTTAGGGTTCAATATATTCTCTTAATACAAAAGAGTGGCGCAGTTTTTTTTGTAAATGTATGACACAAAAAAATCTGCGCCACTCGCGATGAGAAAGTCGCTAATGATTGCAAAAACTTTATAATGTATTTAATTTTATTTAAATATTATAATAGTCACGTCACATTTTAAATTTCACTGACAAAACCCCATTAGTAAGACATAATTTTCGATGAAAAGTTGTCTGTCAATAATTTTAAAACTACAATTACAAATAAATATCTTTCAATATTACTAATTAAAAAAACGTTTTAATAATTTTGACCTACTTCCAACACCTTCGCATTCATCTTCGATTTTAATCTTGGTGGTGTCCCGCCGTCCCGATATAGCCAGCCTCGCACGAGCCGAGTGCCACTCTACCGTAAAAGCTGTCTTCTTGACCCCTATCCAACCCTAGCTTTAAAACTCTACAAATGTGAGGGACTATTACAAAAAAGAATAACTATAGTCGGACGATGTTCGTCGATTGATTTGCTTGATTTGAAACTTTATATATGAGTTAATAATGTCACGGAGTGGGACGAACATCGTACGATTGTCGCGATGCTTTTTTGTAATAGGCCCTCTGATATGGTGGGTAATAAAAGACCCACAATTTCATGGGGAAATATAAAAGTTTAATTGCACGTTACGTATGAAGTGACTGTAAAAAGTTCCATTGTGGTTGTATCAATAAAAGAAGAAACAACACATGATAAGGTTATTGCGATGTAAAACCTCGGAAACAAATCACAAAGGGCAACGATATTATACTTTTATAAAAAAACGCGAGTCATCTTTTTTACAAATACAACTACAATATGACTACATTATACATATAGTTTGTCTCATTAATTGTATTTACTTATTTTTATTTTAAAATTTAGCAAAGTGTCACTTTTTTTTCTCAGTTAATTAATAATCGTTTAAAAGAATGTCGCGATTTTTAATCGATCTTTTGTTTCTGTTTTATAAACAAATAACAGAAATAAAAATTTGAATAAGTAGCTAATATCACGTTAAAACGCGAGATACATCAGAGTAACGTCACTCGTGAACTTTATCACCAATAAATATCTCTGAACTTCGCGCAAAAATCTCAATCCATTTTTCCCCAAATCCTAAATTCCCTTCCTGAACGCTATGTAAGAACTGTCATTGATCTTACAGTTATAAATCAGGAAATATTTTTGCTCATTTTAACCGTCCCCAGAGGCGTTAGAAGGCCGCGTAAAATTCTGCCAATAAATCAAAATAAACCGGCTTTTGCCAAAAAAGGCTAACCTTAACTGTAAGTCAAATTGCGAGACAGGACGAAATTGTTACAGATTTATTTTCAGGTCATATGTTAGACTTTCAGCGATATATCAGACTAAGCCTATAGTACATATCAGCCCAGCTGTCAAGTGCTAAACTGCCTAGGTCGATTGAATGAATGCCAGTCAAAAATAGCGAAACCTTTCTCCAATTATTTTTGCTTAATCTAAACAGTGCTTGAAATTTAAGCCTTGGATTGTCTGATGTAAATAAATTAATACCTAACTCTACCTATGTTTAAGCATATCAGACATCTTTTTTCCATAAAATGCTTAAAATAAAACCCATTAAAAAAACAGCCAAAACCAATTTATCTACGTTTTAATTGACATTTCTTTTTATTGGACAATTAAATTAAATAATCAGTGAAGTTACCTGGCATTCCAATTTGTAGAGACTGTACAAAGCGTTTGAGGGCTTTTAATGAACCACTTCTGTGGTTGACCAAATATTGTTTCTGAATTGGAAATTCGTTTGGCGCGAGGTGTTTAGAAACTCCGTTTTATTGTAAATCGTTATATAGATAATAGTAATCAGAACTAAATATTGGGGTCTGAATTGAACCCGATTTTCACACAGGATAAAAATCGGGTTCATTTCGGACACCAAAACCTTCTTTCTAAAATGTATACAGGGTGAAATTTAAGTCTTTGGTAATCTTTTAAACTAAGAATCTAACCGCGATATTGATAACTTTAGGACAAACATTGCTTAAATCAAATTGATGAAATTAAAAATGAAATAAATATATATAATTCTAAGCTAAAAACATGAAAGTAACGTTTTTTTTATATAAGTAGTAAAATATAGTAGATTGTACAGCAAGTGCATAAAACGCGCCCTCGACTTGACTACCCACATATATACGTCTCGGGTAAAATGAGTTTTATGTACGATTTATACACTCTGCTTTTCACTTCGATTGTGAAGAAATTAAATAGCAATATTGCAAAAACTATTATATTTAATGAACTTTAATTAATTACGTGTGTGGCTGTTTACCTGACGACCTTTGTCTTAGAGTCTGAGACTTAGACGAGGATTTTATTTTATGCACTAGAGCATGAAAAGCGATTTTATGCAGCCTATACCCAACATAAAGACGAACTTTACGAGCATGAGAAGTGAAAAATATATTTAATTGTAATAGTATAAAATATATAAAATATATTTAAGTAATCTTTTACTTATGACTGCTTGTGATTTTTATGTTGATTTCACCTTGAATTTTTTTAAAACATCACTGTGTCAAAAAATCCGTTTGCCAATAATAAACGGGATTTCTCAGAATTCCCACAGGAACAGAAAACACGCTTTAAGTTACTTCAGTATTATCAATCTCGAGAACGCTCACCGCATACATTTTCCCACTAAACCTACTGCAGAAACCGTCTTAATCCATAGGCGTACAATTGTCATCAGGCGTAGCAAGTATTAAGTAACAATAACTGTTGGACTTCTTTAGTAACTTTCAACCAACTACTATAGTAATTCAAAGTTGTCTTTTCCGGCACCATGCACATTGTTTCATAGCTCTATCTCTTTTTGTCATACAGAAACATCCTTTTGTAGAGAAAGGAAACCACTAGGTAGCTTTCGCGATTTTTGGCATCAGTGATAGCGGGTTCACACGAGGCGATTTTAGTTGATTAACTGCTAAATCGCTTGCGATTTGAACCGTCCACGCCCAAGCGACCGCGTACATTTTTGTTGACCTGATAATAATTCAGATCAGTGACTCGGTAGCTCAGCGGTCAGAGCATTGGACCGGATATCCAAAGGTCGCGGGTTCGATTCCCGTCCGAGAACATGATCTGGTGCGAGTCGTATTTTTTGTAGTTTATTATTTAGTATTATATAAAAATAGCATTGTGAATGCTAAAATCTCAAAATTTAAAAACGATAATAATTCAACAACTCAAATCGCCTCGTGTGAACTCGGTATGAGTCGGCCGTCGCCGAGCGATATTCTCGCAATAACAAATTATGTTTCTGAGCAGTGAAAACAGATAGACCTATAGAAAACGTGAAGCCTGGAGTTTTAATATATTTGTATTAATTTATTTAAATTATTATTTAAAATGTTCAACAAGGTACTATTAAAGCCAACAGCTGAATCACCCCACGCATCCCAAAAACCAAGAAATCTCATTTAACTTCCACGGATATTCGTATTCAGGGCGACACCTTGTATCGAATGACATTTCAGAACGACAGATACGTTTTATCACTAGTATTAGTCACAGTGCTGTTACGGTTTCGTGGGGCGGACACATATAGCAGTGTCATGTTCTATATAGATCTCCTATAAACAGCCTGGAAATAGAACTGTAGTTCATTGCCTATTTTCGCCTGTAAATTAGGCTAAGTTGTTAATAGTATTGAGCATTTATAATCCGCCCCCTGTTAATTGGATGGAACCTTGTCAAAGTAAATCGACAATTTACTAATTAGTTTTTTTTTTATTAATCATCAAATTGTTCACTTGTTATCTTACTTGAAGTAGTTGCAGCAAAAGTTCCTTTACCTCGGATGCGTGACACCGTGATTTTGGATATACGGCGTACTGTGCGCATCTCAGTTTGACAAGGTTCCATCCCATTCTCATCGCGCGCGGATTACATCATTATTTTACTAAGAATACTAGCAACCACCTTTCATCTGCGTGGTCAGTTATTTCTCTACCCTTCAGGAATAGTCCCTTTTTCGGGATGAAAGGTATAATCCGCGCGCGATTAGAATGGGATGGAACCTTGTCCATCTGAGACGTGTTTGTACGCGGGCCATCAGCCACAGGGATATCCAAAAACACGGTGTCACGCATCCGAGGTAAAGGAACTTTTACTGCAGCAACTTCAAGTAAGATAACAAGTAAACAATTAGTTGATTAATAAAATTAAAATTAACTAATTAGTCAATTTTTTTACTTTGACAAGGGGAACCTTGCGGGATGGAAATCCCATTCTCATCACGCGCGGATAATACCTTATGTCCTTCTCTGTTCCCCTGACAACGTTTATGTAAAATTTTATTATTATCGGTTGACTAGTTAAGACGAGAAGGCGTAACAAACAAAGAAACAAACTAATTTACTTACTTTCGTAAGGATTTGCAGGGGCTGAAACTGAAATGTCTCTTGAACACAAATGTCTGAACTGAAATGTTTCTTGTTGTGTTAAACAAAACACTTTTAAAAGTAATGTAATTAAGAATTTATTCAAATAGTAATATTTCAAGACGACTAGACGAAAATAAAGTCATTTCTATTCAAGTCTTGTTTTTTGACATAATCCTAAATTCGTTAGTTCGAAGGCGAATATTAAGTTTGATGACGTCGTTATTAAGATGGCTATGTCATAAATTCAGCGTCATTATTAAAGTGTTTGTCACGGAATAGCTTAGACGGCCCTTTGTGATGGAAAACAAATCGAGGTACACAATGATAAATGCGAGATTAAGATACATTACTGACGACTTCCTTATACTCTTAGAATGCTGATCAGATCAGTTGGGTGTGTATAGAGATCTTGATTTCCTCCATTCACTCCCTGGATGGGTCATCAGATCATGGCTCGGTCAATCCTAGGCGGAGAAACAAGGCTTCAAAGTTACCTCGTTTGTGTGAAAGTCGACTGGTGTCCTTAATTATGTGGCCACCACTATACACACATGCTGCGAGTATTTAAAAGATTTTTAACATTTTCTTATTTATCCAAATTAGTGGCCACCATTGACTTCATTCTCGTGGAATTTGTTTTAGGTCTGTCACAGTTACGAATCTAGCACTAAAAAAGCAGGTTTTTAATGTATTAAAAATAGCAGGTCCCTATTTAATAAACATGACAATTTGTCACTTGTCATGACGATTTCATATCACCTCATGACAATTTCATATCCATTGCTTCAACCGATTGGAAAATAGGACTAGCTACTCATAGCTATAGCTGACACCGCAATGTCAACCAAATTGTCATGATAATCGACAAATCGACATTCGGCGGGAGGTTTATGTATTGTAACCATAAGGCTTAATTCCCGCCCACGAGCGATTAATCGCTGAGCGATTTTTTGTCGCCGAGAATAGAACAAACGCCCACGAGCTACAAAAATAGCTCAGCGACTAATCGCCCACCAAATGACACTGACAAGAGTGACAAAGAGTTACTTAGCCAGCGACAAAAAAACGTCGCGATTAACGCCGCGATTATTGCAGCTACAAAAAGTCGCTCGTGGGCGCTGACGCTATTTCAAACAAACCAAAACCAAGACAGTTGACATACTTGTACACAATAAGCATTTAATTAGACAGTTTTACCACCACTATGTACTTTCTATACACTTGTATGGGAGATAGTGTCGTGCACCACAGCAATTATTATCATATCGACAGCTCTCTTATCAATTTTGAAAATAACTAAACAAGTAAGTTAGATTATTTTTAACGCAAAGTTTAAGTACTGAGCAAAGACATTACAGATTGACTTAAATGCAGCCCGTGTATTTTGGAAAGCTATTCTAGCTTTCAAGGTCACTAATTATAGCCAGTGTACTTATTTAAAAACTTTATTTTACTTAATTTCAGAGTAAATCATAATTGAAATATTATAAAACTAAATACATATGGGAATAAGAGGGTCTACACAAAAATTATTTATAATTTTTAGGGTGGTAAAAAGGAACCCTTATGGTGCGACTCAGTCTGTCAGTCTGTCACAGCTACTAATGCTATCAACTTGAAATTACGAATAGTTTTAGATGACGTATGACCAACTATTTTGCAAATAAGAGAGAAATAAAAATATTTAAAATTTTAACGTTTATTTAATAGAAACCTAGACAAATACTGTCTTAATCCGAATAACATCACAAGAAGAGTTAATTATGCTCAAATTGCAAATCATTTTGGTATTAAGTTTGTATGGGAAGCTCACTGTTCCCCGGACTCTTTAAGTGCAGTATGTTGTGGTATGTACGGCGTAGTTAGATGCCGCTACACCCTAACGGAGGTCACTTTGTCATCTATTCGTGACAGCAGTCTTCTATTATTGACAAACTTAATTCTATCGATATCGTGAATTCGTATGTATCGAGTAGAAGGCACTATCGAATGTCATGTGTCGTAGTTCCCGGGGGAGTAGTATTTGCATGAACTCCGTTTGTTTTGGTGTACGCAATTTTGATGTTATAACTTGTTATCAAAACCAACATTGTTGTATACAAGCCA
Organism: Catoptria pinella; assembly: GCA_963556745.1. NCBI lineage: Eukaryota > Metazoa > Arthropoda > Insecta > Lepidoptera > Crambidae > Catoptria > Catoptria pinella. The sequence continues at coordinate 2,901,348 of OY750762.1, forward strand.
ACATTGTTATGACACAGTAAATTGTCTGTTACTATCTTGGCACTTGCGGGGCTTAATGTTTCTTGTTAAAGTAGGTTAATTGAATATTTTTGACTTTCTATACTTACTTCGATAAAAAAGACTATGTTTTCCGTATTGGACCTGCGTCACCGATATGTCAATTCATACGAATTTACCACTCGCTCGCTGTGTGTAGTTTTCTTCTCATACAGTAGTTATTTTGTATCTAAATAATCCTTCAACGATTTTTCAAAAAAGTTACATTACGTAATTTCGTAAATAATATGAACTTATACAGTATTAAGTGTAACCATTAACGAGCTGGTTCGAGAAGTATGTTAATGAACCCGAACGCTAAATATAACATTAACGTCTGAGGAGCTTGATATGAAATTCAAATTCTTCACATTAATCAAGGTATTTTAACGCGAAATATTGAATGTTTTATGCAAATAACTTGAAGGAATCTTAACGGGGTGCAATCAATAATAACAGGTTCCTTTGAGCATCAACGGATTGGTCTCATTACTACTAAGATTAATTTAAAATGAAAATTTCTAAGCGATTGTTTCAGGAAATTGTTATGAGAGACGTAAGATGGATGAAGAATGATGGTGGTTTATGATGCTGTGGATAATTGAAAAGTAAAGTTGTTCTTTCGAAAATGTTGTCTTTTATGTTTGCCGCATTTGTGAAAGATATGGTGGTAAGAAAAATATTAAAACTCACATACCCACTTACAAAATTCCTGGCTCAGTTCCAAGAGAATAATGTCAACTCGATCAAAACAAGTTACCTAATATAGATAGTTATAGCTTACGATAATTCGTTTTTAAGCGATTGTCAGTGTTCAGAAAATATGGTAAAGATAAAAATAGATTTTTTATCTACTTTATGTTCTTGGCCTTCATCTTACCTGATGTTAAGTGACTATAAGGAAGCGCTCTTCACCCTGAATCTTCAACCAAAAGTCAAAATTTCTTTATTCAAATAAACTTAATAATTAAGCACTTTTGAATCGCTTAACCGTTTAGGAACTAGCTATTTTCACTCGTAACTGTTCCGGAACACAACAATGTTAAAATTGCTGTTATGGCATCAGAAAAATAATATATTTGTATTCATAACACTTATTTTTTTCTATAAAAAGACCGCGTCGTTTTTTTCAGGCGGGAATATGGAGAATATGCTCAGCGGCTAAATTAGCCGAATAGCGGTTCCATAACCGCATGAGTAAACCAACTAGGACAAATTATTTGTTTAGTCAAATATCGGAAATTCAGACTGTCTTTAAGTGCAAATTACGTACGACGAAAGGTATGAACTACATTCTCAGAATACTCTGACCATGATCCAAGAAAACAAGGTCTGTCATTCCGGGAGTGACACTTGCTTACGTCACTACCTAGTTGCCACTTATGGTAACAAACAAAGGAGTCTTTTCTGTCATCCACTCATCCATCACTCATTACAAAAATATCATAATTTATTTCAATTGTGATTTGTTTCTCTTAGCGAACGAAACAGTGCAAGTTAAAAAGATGAATTAACGTAATTTTCAATTAAATACTCATAGCTTTATAGAACCGTTACAGGTTACAATTATGTTACAATTATATGGGAGTAAGGAAGTTTGATTTCACGACTGGTAACACAGAAATAGGCAAGTGTTGCCCGCGTGGCCCTTGTTCACTGACCTCCATATAGCAAACTACAAAAAAATATTTCAGGTCAGTGCCCTTATTTCTCGGATATACCTGGCGCAATATTATTGTACTATGACTCTGACAAACATGAATGCAGTCAAAGAACAAGTTAATGATCTCTTTCAAACTGTCAATGGGTCGGTTCAATTTGCTTGGTTTCATACACTTGAATTAGCCTCATTTCCTTAGTTTTGATTTCGAGACGACATGAAAAAGTAGTTTGTGACTTTATTCAAACTGCCTTAGCGAAGGTTATTGTGTCTTTTTTTATTTTCTTTTTTATACGAGGAAGAATTAGTATCTAGCATAAACGGACAGTCAAAAAATACGAATCTTTACATGTTTCACTGTTTACCAACGAAAAATGCCTTTAATTATTATTATTCTGAATTTAGAAATATTAATATTGCTGATGAGAAGTAAATAAAATCAATAACAAATAAAATCTACCTACGTAACTTCAATATCTATGTATTTTAATTTTTGTTTCTTTGAAATGTAACCCTTTAAGAAGAAACACCACGGTCGAAAGAATTGAAAAGTTCCTATAGAAAGTTGACAAAATCAACGTTTCGTGGTCCCCCTGTTTCCTCCTCCAAAACTAGGCGGATTTAAATATTTTTTTTCATTAAAATTTAAAGAAAGGGTTAGACTGGGTTCCTTTTTTCATTAATTAATTATTAAAAGAGATATATTAATCTTCAAAAACCTAAAAAAATCCCTAGTTTAGACATCCAGCAATTTCTGACGAGATTATATAAAAAAATAAAAACATAAGAACACAGCCAAAGCATTTCTTTATTTTTTGATGAAAATAGTATTTAAATTGATCTTGTTTTCGAGGAGGAAACAGGAGACTACGAAACGTTGATTTTGTCAACTTTCTATAGATTTTTTCAATTCTCTCGACCGTGGTGTTTCCTCTTAATGATTTTCCCGGTAGTTGCGCATATTTTATGGATTTCAAAGAGGTATTTATTGTAGCCTCTAACTTTGTTCGCAATCTACAGCTAACCTTAATAGGATTTGTGGTTCTATAATGTATTCTGTGGCACAAGTCAAATTACTCGTAAGCCAGTAATTACACCATCATTAGCTACTTTGAATACAATTTAATTCGCTGTTAGTTTCATAGAGTATTTCATCCACTCATAGTAGGTATGTACCTCCATACAAAAACATTTTGGGAGTAACAAGTCGTGTTAAAATAAGGCCGCATGATGGAAACTGATCTGTAGGCTGTTTTTAACTAATATTGAGGTGCACCAAGCTGTCCTAACGAACTATTCAAAATGGCGGCGGGTTAAGGTAGCACTCCACCCGGCTTAATTCTAAATATTGTGACTGTCCAGGTTTTCAACAAGCAAACTTTTGCTTAAAAGGTTAGCTCCAACCACTTATTATTGTACTAGACTAAGTTAGGTTCCTTCTACATTGGTGAGATGGCGCTGGCTTGCCGCGTAAGAGTTGATATACTAGAAGAAATTCGACGTTCCCACTAGTGACTCGGTAGCTCAGCGGTCAGAGCATTGGACCGGATATCCAAAGGTCGCGGGTTCGATTCCCGTCCGAGAACATGATCTGGTGCGAGTCCTATTTTTTCTAGTATATTATTTAGTACTATATAAAAATAGCATTGTGAATGCTTAAATCTCAAAATTTCAAATAAGTTAATGAAATAAATATTTTGTATTATATACAAATACAATACACACTTGACCAAGTGTGTTATCATTTTCGGATAATTTCATTTATATTTTCTGAAAAATTACACACTAACCAAAATGATCTACTATTTTTTTTACTTTCAGTGAAAGTAAGTCACCGTAAATATTAAACTGGAGCTTTTATTTGCAAACAAAAATGCTAACAAAGCCTATTTTATGCAAATTTGAAAAAATATATGATTTCAAGTACGCACGACGGCACATCAGACTATACATGTTGACCTTGAGACCGCCTTTTTGCCCTACGTAATAAAAGCTGTTTTCGTAGTTCAACTGTATAACCTGACGTGCTGTCGTGTGTACATGTTGAAGCAGGATCTCTTCGCCATATGTTCAGCGAAAAGGGAAGTACTTCCGCCGAGCTAGGTGTCTGTGCTCGGGGACCGCGGTCCAAATGTTCGATGTTCAAATCAAATCAAATGGTTTTATTTGCAGAATATAGGTAGGTTTACAATAATTGGTGTTGTATTACAAAATTTGAGCGCTGTATTCTTCCAACGGGTGTGCAAAATTAATATTAGATACATAGAAAAAGTCAAACAATTACGTTAAAAAAATGGATTAAAAGAAATGTCACATATTAACAATATTCATACAATCAATTTAAATGTCAGGGCCATACAGATATTCGGTCAACGTATAATAGGTTTTATTTATCAGAAAATCTTTTAGTGCCAATTTATATTTCACTATATTATTAATTTGTCTTATGTCTTTCGGCAACTTATTGTATATTTTTGGAGCAATACCATAAATATTGTTTCTGAAGAGAGCAGTTTTATGAGGTATTTGACACAGCTTATCATTATGCCTCTTCGATGAAAATGTAACAAACAATCCAAAATTCGACTTAACAACAACACACACTTCATATATATATATAAACATGGTACTGTCAAAATTTGTAACTCTTTGAAATAAGGGCAACAGGAGTCGGTAAGACGAAGTCTACATATTGCACGTACACACTTTTTTTGCGCTTTAAAGACTCTTTCTTTGTTTGTCGAGTTTCCCCAAAAAAGGATGCCGTATCTTAATATCGATGCAACGTAGCCATGATACGCCGTCATTAACGCAAATCGATTCGCAATCTTGTTTAGCGTGTATAACGCAAAAGAAAATTTACTCAATTTTTCACAGACATAATTAGTATGGGTTTCCCAATTCATGTTACTGTCAATATAAATGCCCAGAAACTTAGTAGTATCTACTTCTTCTACTTGTTTTCCTGAGTGTTGTATCTTGACATCAACAATTTGCTTACTTTCTCTTTGTCTAAAAGTCGTCATTTTTGTTTTATCTATATTTACAACTAATTTATTATTTCGAAGCCATGTAATTACTTTGTCAAGATCATTATTTATTGCATTTTCATAATCCCTTTCATCATTACATTCAAATATTTATCGTGCTATCATCCGCAAACATCACCATCGGGCGACGTATAGACTTTGGTAGGTCATTTATATAAATAAGAAATAATAAAGGTCCCAAAACGCTGCCTTGTGGATGTTGGAATTTGTATTTATGTGAAGTGCTGAGAAAACTTCGATATCGTGAGTCAGGTCTCCATACATTTTGCCTTAATGTTAGCTTGACGTAGTGCGACGTCACGTCTGCGTAATGTTTACATATTATTGTACTTTTCGCTGATCCTGCATTTCTTCGTCATTCGTTGAATTGCTTATGTAGCGGTATGATACGCGCCGCTACAACTAACAATAAACAGAGAAAAAAAAATTTAACGTCACGCACCGAGAGCTTAGAGTTTACTTTCGAAAAATACCCATATTTGACTAGCTGTGTCTCCGCAACCAGTGGACCTAGACTACTCAGGTTAGCTGACACAGCTTGAAGTGGAGCGAAACCACCAGACTTTTTAGCCTGGTCAAAGGGTCCCTAATGAATTTTTTCAAATGTCCACGCGGACGAAGTCGGGGGCGGAAGCTAGTATATACTAAACTGTTAAATGCTTCTTAGAAGGTGCGGGTTCGTATGCTCGATAAAGATCTCAACTATTTACTTACAAAGTAATAAAATATATGATAAAAATAATAAAAAATATTATAAATTCATTGATAATTTTACAAGCTGACATCAGACTGTTTAACAGTTGTTGCTATGCAATGCAACCCGGGGGCTGATTACGTAACTCTGTTGCTAACAATTCACGATTGAAATTGATTGAAACCGCAGTTACATTGTTGCTTTAAGTAAGATATTTGTCACATTGGTTCTTACTAAAGCAGCAACGTAACTGCGATTTCTGTCGGAGTTGATTGCAACAAAGTTACATAATCAGTGGGCCGATGTCACAATACAAAGTATAATCTTTTGAACTACATGAAGACGGGAAAAATAAGAACAACCTGCATTTCAATAAAAATAATATGTTTTGATTTTAATAATGTTTACCTTGATAGGTAGTTAGAAACTAATTTATTAATAATATGTTCATAATAACTTTCAATTTTATAACCACTGAATTTTTCTTTATGCTTGAAACATCGTTCGCTATAAGCAGTGTGAATACCATTCGACGACAGCCGAAAAATGCCAACCCTAGCGCTACGATAGAGCGCAATGACAAAAGAAAAAAACCATAAATGACGTTACTTGACGTTAGCTTCCATACTGTATAAAAAATATTACTGTGATTATATTGCTATGGAAATGAAATATATGAAATCGCGGACTACAATCGCCTTGTGCGAAAACAAAAACGAAACGATACAATATGATATTAATGAAATTGTATTGTGAATTAATTTAAAATGTAACAATTATCGAGTTAATATCATTATTAAATCACAAAATCCTAATGACTAACACACTCTTAAAGCTTTTAACTTAAGAGGGTATCCAAAAATCCTAATGTATATTTACATCAATGTATGTATGTATGTTACCGTTACAGTGATACTGGCTCCAACCCTAAGCAGAACTAAAAAAACTTAACACCGCGGTACAAAGAAAACGCACTAAGGTACAGCGCCATCTATTGACATATTTCGAACTTTATCCAAGAACATGTTTTACACTAGCATTTTCAACAAAATGTCGGGGAAAATGTTGTCTTTCCTTTCCGTGTCAAATATGTGTAAGGTAGGTACATTGATGATTGGTGATCAATGACCTAATATATACTTAGTAGTATAGGTATACCAACACGTAAACAATTACAACAAAAAACAAAACTAAGTAAGTATACACTTATAGAGGCACATAATATATTATTACAACATTTCTTTCTTTATGTGTTTGTTTTCTCAAGCCAAATCTCTAAAACCCGATATCTTCTAAGTAGTATTTTATGAACAACATAAACATAATTAGTAAAGAGAAAACAACGAATTATTTACATATTTATAATTTAATACAAAACTTAGATGATCTAGGCTTCTACATACTGTCAGATAAATCTTGTAAATGAAGCGACAGTAAAAGGCTTTCTCAAAGTCAACCGAAACTTCGGACAGGTTCGACAAGAGAGAGTGTAGGAATCAGAGCGTTTGTGACATATCTGAAGGATCGAGGTCAAACGAGGGAAATTGGTATAACCTATCATGTGAAAATGGGAACGTGGAATAGTTATATCTAGATTCTAATAAATTGTAGAAAGATTGAAAATGGGAAATCTTAAAATGAAAATTGAAGCAAAAAGCCAAAAGAACGTGAACATGTGAAAAGACTCCCTAATAAAAGTAGCATTTGCAAATCTTTGTTATCGTTTCGCTTCCGAAACATTTAAGGGATTGACATAAGGTTTCGCTTACAATAGGCTTTTTTAAAACGTTAATTCCATACATGTTTTGAAACGAAGCAATAACGAAAAGCAAATCTTCACACATGCCGGCGGCACGCACGGGTCGCCGGCTTTTGTCGAGCGCCAGGTTTGTCAAGTTAAAAGCTGCCGGGCGCATCGTAGCTTGCCCGGCGGCAGTACCGGCGGCTGCCGACATACCTAGTGTGTAGGACCCTTTATTTTGGCTAGGTAGGGTAAGATCTGCACTTTATTTAAGCATTATCGCAAATATGAAAACCATAATTTTTCTGTTTGTCCCATACATAACATTGAAATCTAGAATGAATGTGCTAATCAAATGACAGTATTCACACACTCTTGAAGTTATCCCACAGAATACATTAGTAAAAACTTAAGAGTGTATCCAAATATCGTATAATTATGTTTTATAATTTTTAACATACTTTAAGTACTAACTCCAACCTTATTATATAGAACATTATACTTGGTCCATGACGTTGCGTAGGTACAGTGCTATTTCAACCATGATCATACGTGTCACAGCCTGTTATCGAGTAGGTATGTAAATAGCCGTTAAGCCGTATGCCAAGCCCATTGGCAACACATTAGTTAATTACCTCTTGGCACGATATAACAGTCAATTACTGTGTAGGAGTGTCTCGCCAATGTGAAATGGTTACATCATAAGTAGGTAGCCTGTTGACCAAGCAATGTAAACAAGTCAATAATTGATGTATTAATTAAAAATACCCAATTTTCCCTTGGAAATATAAAGATCGATAACGTCGTTGCAAAAATCCCATATAGTGTCATTTTGGTCGAGTTTTTTTTTTTAAATAAATGAATATTTTGTGAATATAAAATAAGCCCCACATTGTCGGTGGTACACTTTTTATTTAATTGTTATACTCAAGAAAAATTTCTACCACAAATGTATTACGCTAATTAATCTGAGACCGACGCAGAACACTGCAACATATACGAAATCAAAATCCTAGTAATTAGAGTTGAGTCGTTCGTGAATGAACCCTTCAATTGAACTAGTTCACTTATTAAGTATATCTCCTTCACTCGTTCATGCGGGTCCCAAATTACTTCAGTACTTATTTTAGTTCACACTTCACTGAAAAAAAGTAAAGCGGACAGATAGATTACGAGCCCGCACTCAATTGACTTCAACCCCTATTGCGCACACATTAAGGCTTAGTTTTACATAACGACAAAGTGACTCAAACGGAAGTACTGAGCCAAGTGAACTAAATGAACTAAATGTGTGATATACTTCATCTAGTCCAACTGAACTATATCATTATTTTCACTTCAGTGTAGTAAATTGCGCATGTCTACTAGTACAATACCTAATCCATTTCATAAAACAATGGAGTATTTAATTTCAGTTTCGTGACCCTTTATTGTAAGTTTATTGACAGGTCAATATCGAAGGAAGGTCAATGTACCGATTATTTGGATATTATCATTAACTCTATTCAACGTTGCTCCTAATTATGGTATCATTTTCCTTTGCAACGCGGTGTTATTTGACAGTAAGGTTGTCAGCCTAACGATACATCCAATAGGAAATGATTTAGGAAAACTTAGGAAATTTTTCTTACCTATTTATTTACCGGTAACTATCTTTGGTCAACGGAATATTTTAAAGCTATGTTTTCAACGCGCTAGACTCCATCTCGGAAGCGTTCCATTTTCCGTGATGCAAAATTGCCTATTTACCAAAGCATTTTTTTTTCTTGAGTAGAATAAAAGAGGTTCAGCATTGGCAAGTTATGTAAACTTTATGTAATTGAGATTGGTTTTTAAAATTGTAAAAGTATGATTGATTTCTAATAGTTGTATTTACATCTAGTCGCACCCACTTTTCAGAGAATTATAATTTATTTACATTAAGGTTGATGTAGATACCTTTTTTAAATGATTTGGTAATTATATAATGTATACATACGAATCGTGGTTTTCTTGCTGCTTGTATATGAATTATCTTCCAAATTTTGTTCGCGTAAATAAGATCAAGCATAGATCAAGATAGATATGATAATAAATATTGTAGAAACTCGCACACTGACTTCCAAAAATAAAAAACCGGACATGTGCGAGTCGGACTCGCCCACCGAGGGTTCCGTACAAATATGTAGGTACTTAAATAAAGACTATATTTTTATGATTTAATTACAAATGTATAGTTTTCAGACTTTTCCCTGTACTCATAGTATAAGACAATATTACTTGCCAAATTTTATAGTTTTAGGTCAACAGGAAGTACCCTATAAATTTTGATTCTCTTGAGAATGTCGAAATATGAGTTTTTTGCGGCGGCCGTATCTTGTTTTACTTTAACTTAGAAGTTTATGTTTTCACAGTTTCAAGGGGAATCAAGATCTAAGTATATTGTTTTAATTTCAACAAGATACCTCCACGCGTCCCCAGATACAGGGTCAATGTACCTATCTTGACAGACAGACAGACAGACGCACAACAAAGTGATCCTGCATTTACGCATTCCCCCCCCCCTGCAGGTGAGCAGGTGGAACCCTAAAAATCAAGTAAAAGAGTATGCAGGGTCTTACTACAAAACTTAATGTTATCAGAAACCCAATATTTTTGCGAAAATCGTGTGTTGGTTGTTTAGAGTGAGAGTGCCTCTAATGCCCCAAGGCATCTGCGCCTCGATACCTGTCCGGCCATCCTTTTGAATTTCATCTTTAAAAGGAAAATTCCTGGGCTAATCCCGAAAGGGCGTGATGAGGCCTTTGAGACGAACGAAGGATTAATAATAAATGAGGAGCGTGTGGTCGGATTTAAGTACTATGCAACGTTCCCGATGAATTCCCATAGCTTTCAAAGAGATTTCTTCAAAAGAAATCCTTCATAAAACATTAAGTTCACGTAATACAGTTGTGCAATCAAATGTTCCGAACTCACATGTACGATAAAACAAACAGGATTTTACTTTGATAAAACATGATTAAAAATCGGTGGTGTACGTACGTGGGTAATTCTAACGTATTTCCCAGTATTGAATTTTGGATTGGCGTGGTTTCCGAGATTCGTTATTAGATTTTAACTAGGTAGGACCTGAATGTGTTGAATAGGTAGGCAACCGTTTCCCAAATAACTATGAGTTACAAAACAAAATCAACTTTTACTCAAGTACAGATTTTAAAACAATAAAATAACGAAGATGGTAATAAAGGGCATATTATTATCGAGATATTTGAGAACTCAATTTAACTGGCTTCTCTACCCTAAAATACGTGAGCCGGATTGTCGCTTGATTAAAATTTTACCTCCATTTGGTAGCCACCTCTAAGGCGGTCAGCCACATGATATTATGATTGTCGGATTATTAATTTGTTTAATTAAACAAGGAGGTGCAAAGTCATAATTAACGCTCCTAAGAGTTGTGAAATCTTTTATTAATACGAGACAATTATTTGTATTTTTATCAGAGGGCTGATTACGTAACTCTGTTGCTAATAATTCTCGATTGAAATCGATTGAAACCGCAGTTACATTGCTGCTTTAAGTAAGATAGTTGTCACATTGGTTCTTACTAAAGCAGTAATGTTACTGCGATTTCTGTCAAAGTTGATTGCAACAAAGTTACATAATCAGGGGGCAGATGATAAATGAAATATACATAATACACGTATACATAAGATTTCGTCTTTCTCCCAAATAGTATAGGATAGAGTTCACTTTTTTCTAATTGCGATATTTTTTACGCATATTTCTTTTGATTCAGCTACTCATACAATATACGCCTTTTTTATAAAACCGAACGCAGCGTAAATTACGACAATCATTGTACGCGGCGCACTATTTAAAAAATTACGCTCGTTTGTTCGCACCCTGCGACATTTCCCTGAAAAGGTTTATTGATGTTTCAAACAAATTGCGAGTCATAGATCAAAGTAAAAGTGTAAAGTCATGTTTTAATCACATTCGTGTAATGAAACGATTTTATGTAATGTTATTGTAGAACCTACCTTTGTTTGGCAGCCAATTGTGGTTTAAAAAAACAAAAAATATGCAACATAATCATTAATGACATCTAAGCTTTAATAGTAAAATCGCCATAAGGCGATTAACAGGTTTCAACAAAAGAACGAGGCTTCGTTATACGATCACTTATAATTAATTCACTTACAATACAATAACTAACTGCCATAGAAATAATAATAGGGACTACGATATGGACCTATAGACTACTAAATACTATCTACAGCTAACGCAGTGGCAACTGCACCGCCGCCCGTAACTGTTTTAACTGCATACAGTTGATTCTTGCAGTACGTCTGTTGACAGCCTAATAAAGGCACATCTACGAGTCTACGGTCCGACAGCCACGAGGAGGTAGCTGACAGGCTTCTGCTTAGACTTCAGGTCAACAGTCAGTTAAGTGTCGCTCATTCAGTAAACAGTCAGCCATCCCTGTATTTTAGTTCACCTTGCCAACTTTCACAAGTGTGCTTTAATGTAGAGTCAAAATATTAATGTAAATATTAAAAGTAGTTACGTTTGAGTTTATAGGATTTATTATTTACTAGCGATCGCCCGCGACTTCGTCTACGTGGTCAGTTATTTGTCTACCCCCGGGAGCAGTACTTTTTTTTGGGATAAAAGTTACCCTATGCCCTTCTCTGTAACCCTGACAACGTGTATGCAAATTTTCATAATGATTGGTAGAGTAGACATAACAAACACACAATTTACTTTCTTATTTATAATATTAGTAAGGTAACATTTTAAATGCGCGTACAAAAATACAGACTTGCTGAATTCTCTCTGATTTATTAAAATTAAGTGTTTAATTAAGACAGAAAGATAAAAAATCGTTCTTAAATATTTGCTTCTTCACTCACAAATTAACTAAATGAACTCTGCAATTTGTAGCAACCCTACGACTGCCATATTGCGTCACAATACGAGGGTATCTCTAATGACACGAGGATTGTACTGGCAAAATTTGCCAAGTTCCTATATGAATACTTAATGTCAGTGGCATAATGTTGTCAACGAGAGCTGTACTTCCAGTCCCAAGATAAGAAGGGACGGATATTGAGCGGAAACTTTTTGTTTTGAATTCATATTTTAACATCTAATTAGAAGTTTGACTCTGAAAAGTTATATGAATGCGATAAATTAAACGTAAATATTGCTTTTGGGAAAATATAAGGAAAATTACTCTGATAACTTGGCAAAAAAAATGTTCTAAAAGAAACTTTTGCTAAAAGTTAACAGTTATTTTTGTTAGAAATCAATATTGTATTTGTCTACATTGGAGACATTTCAGAATGTTGTTTTAGAACCATACACCTAATACAATGCTATTAAATTGACAATAGACAGTGATCCGCTGCAATCACTCGAGAATGATTTGAAAGAGTAAATTTTACAGATTAAAATACGTTTTGTACTGCAAGCGCTCTGAAGTAAGACACTTCAATGTACGGACGGCAGCACGTCAGGTTATACAGTCAAACTGCGAAAACAGCTTTTATTACATAGGGCATAAAGGCGGTCTCAAGGTCAACATGTATAGTCTGAGGTGCCGTCGTGTGCACATTGTCAAATTAATCACATTGTACAAAACTTTAAAAAAATAAACAAAATAGAACATTTGATTCAGTACTTGACGACCTCCGTGGTCAAGTGGTTTTGTACACCGGTTTTCAAGGTGTCGTCATCTCAGAGGTCCCGGGTTCGATCCCCGGTTGGATCAATTTAGAAAACGAACTTTTCTATATTGGCTCAGGTCTGAGTGTTTGTGATACCACCGTTGTCTCTGATTTTCTATAAAACAAGTGCTTTAGCTACTTACTTTGGAATCGGAGCAATGTATGTGATGTTGTCAAATATTTATATTTATTTATTTATTTAGTACTTAAAAAGCAACTTCACTCCTTGTTATCTCCCATGAAGGCACGAATGAGAAACAAATCCACTAGGACCATATTGCGGCTCTAGCCAGAAGATTTACTAAAGTATTTTTTATGAAACATTCGAACCCTCGAAGGCAATACTTCATCCGTTGTATCGTAGGACGTAAGTCCAAGGTCCCAGCTATTACTGACAGCTGACTTTTATGCGATGTACGCGGGAAAGAAGCTGATTGGTTGATTTCTTTTTTTTCCTGTGAGTTTATCGCAACTGAATTTGAGCTTTCTGCCAAACAGACTAACCGTAAAACCTTATTGGAGAAATATAGTCGACGCACGCTCGTGTTTTTTCGAACATTCAATAAATGTTACATGTTGGCTGTCGGATACACGTTATTGTTTCTGACAAAAAGTGAATGATTGTTGTGAGCCGAAAAGAAATGACGTGATTCTGCGTTGTTGACAAATGACATTATGATATTATTTAATTTTAGATTTTTCTCATTTACACAAAGAGTTGCATTAGTAATGCTATTTATATAATAAGATAAATAATATTAGAAAAAGTACTAGAAAAACATCGACTCACCCGTCCCGTCTGAAGTGCTGCGGGTGAGTCGATTTGTCTAGTATTTTTTTTAATATTATTATTCTTATTATGATATTAGTTAGATGCTTTGTATATGTGTACACTCTGATTTCTAGTAAACGTTCAACTGGTTTGGAATAACCGAGAGGTAGTTAGATCGATCAAACAAGAAACGTGCATTCATTTGGCTTTTCAAAAATCTGATTGAATGTTTTAGAGACTTAAACGTTTTTCTTTAATAATTGAATGAATTGTATATTTTTATTACATACTTCAAAACAAGTCGCACCTTCCAGTTTCTCAATCCAATCTCCAATAGTCAGTAGATCCAGGGGCTTTATTGCTTAACTCAAAATCTATCTCGATCGTTTTTAATTTGGCAATCGTGTACATCCATCACTGGGTCTCAAAGACAGTCGGTCACAGTGCCTTGTAATGCCACAGCAATGGACGTAGCATTAGTGCCAATTTGAAAGCGATTGCGATAGATTTTGAGTTAGACAATTAGGTGGCAGGTTTCAGTTTTATTTTTTAAATCTGAATTAGGGGAAAGTCGTTAAGGATATTGGTGCCATCTAATGACCACTACCGTTAGTAAAATTATGAAGGCGAACTTTTATAACCCTACGTCACCCAATCTATCTTGATCAAGGGTCAAGATAACCCCAAATCATACATATTCAAGAAAAAGTTACGCACGCTATACCTAATTGAAGATTTTCATGAGGCCGCACAACGATGGAAGAAATTTTCATATTAAAAATTATCGAAATTATTGATGATCGTTTTTAATTAATAACAAATAAACTATTCCTTATTTAGCAAAACTGTCAATCACAAAACTGGAGAGCTAAGGTTTTTTTATTATAGTTTCAGAATTATAGGTTTATTATTGGTTGGCACATCAGTGAAAAACTGCAAAATTGGAGGTCACTTTACGTTTTTTTCTATCAAGAAAATGTTTAGCTATCATGACTGTTTTCATTTCATTAATCACGTAACTGCTACGTACTAAAATTTACTCCTACATTATCTTTTTGGAACCGATAAATCAAGTAATACTGTGTGAAATCTTTGTTCAAAAATGTGTATCTGACGTTGAACGGCCCCTTAAGAGTAGGTTTCTATTAAATAAAAATTCCAAAATACTAAACCAAATAAAAATTAATGCGATTTACAGTTTTGTATAAAAAATTTGGCATTTATTTTGAATGGGGTTAGTATTTTGGATTTTTTATTTAATAGAAACCTAGACAAATACAGTCTTAATCCGAATAACATCACAAAAAGAGTTAATTATGCTCAAATTGCAAATCATTTTAGTATTACGTTTGTATGGGAAGCTCACTGTTCGGCGGCATCTTAATAGACCTTATGTTATTACAAGCTACAAATCGTTAAAATATATTGTAAGAAAACGTATTTCTATTTTGTGGGTGCTAGTATAACATATTCGTTGTTTCTAATTTCCATACATAAATGATAAGTAGTGGGATCAGAATATGTGTTTCTTATGTTAATAACATTCACAACATAGCGATATGTTATTCGTACACGCACATAAGTGTTGATTATTAAGATGAATGCTAGGAATGAGCGGAAGCCAGAGATAATAATGTAATATGGTTTTAATGGCATATTCTGTTTCTTTTTCACATGCATTCCGAGAGGTAATAAATAATAAATAAATGCCTGGACAATTTCACACAGCGCCTTAAAGCCCCAAAGTAACCAAAGCTTGTAATATGGGTGCTAGACAACTAGAATAGAATAAAATAAATATTTATTTTGAAAAATGCAGTTTAGTACAATCATTTACAAAGTTAACATAAGTAAAATCATAATAACATTTGCCCGAACTAGGAAAAACCTGTGTCTTAGGCGATAAACTACTTACAACTGATAAACTACTTACATACTTTTTAAATATATACTTATTATACATAGTTACACCCAGACCCATCACAGAAATTAAAATTCATCATTTCAATTTCTGCCCGGCCGGGAATCGAACCTGGGACTTCTAGCGTGGTAGACCGGCATGTTGACCACTGCGCCAGCACTGCGTCAGATAGATAGATAGATAGATTTTTTTTTATTAGTAATAATATACTAAGTCACTTAAAGTTTTTGTCATTATTATTTGTTTTTAAAACGGTGCTTTGCGTTTAATATTCTGCGTTATTTTTAAGTTTATAAAAACTTAATATCTAAAAAACTAATTGCTATTTATTTCTAATTTTCATTTTTGTTTAGTGAATTCAAAGCACCTAAGTGTGACCCCTAGCCATTTTTAATGTCCTCACTGCTGAGACACAGGCCTTCGTTATGCGTGGATAAGGAGGATGGGCCATGGCCCACCACACTTGCCAATGCGGATTGGTGGCTGCAAATGCAGCCGGGTCCAACGGCTAAACGTGCCTTCCGAAGCAAGGAGGAGCTCGATATAATAAATTTTTGGTCACCCATCCCATAACCGACCCTCGCGAAAGTTGCTTAACTTCCGCAATCGATGTGCCAGGCGCTATACCACTGCGCCACCGAGATCCTCAAGTACCTAAGTGTAATCTTTAGCAAATTTAATTTCATGTCCTTTTACTAGTTAATATTTTGGTTACCTTATTGCATTACTTTATTATTTAACTTCTGTCACAGAGTACAATATAATAGTACAAGTCTTTAGTGGTTAGTGCGATTTTTTTATTGTAGATATTGCACGTATTTTTAAAGGTAGACTTTGCACCCTCACTATAAAGAATTTGTCGCGGATTAAATTAGAAAATCGTCCTTCGTCTATGCTATTTTCATAAAAGTCCAACAGATGCCATCGTTACACCGTTATTGGCATCGTTCCTATGATGGATTCACGTCGACGGCCTTTACTGAATGAGGTTATCATACAAAATAGCCCCAATTTATTACAAGCCATCCTTTTGTCAATGATCATTACTAAAACATGTTATACCCTCACTACAATGAAGGTGAATGGAATGAGAATGACAAGCAAATATATGCTTTATAAAGCTGTGTCATAAAGTTGGTTTAATGAGCACTTTGTCAACCTCCGTTCATCGATGAAAGCCGTTCGACTACGAAATTAAGTTCCAGTAAGCGATTAAAATAGTAGAACAATAAAGGCGCCACTTTGGTTTATCACATTTTTCTCTTCAAACTATCATAATCATAGAGCCTAATCAACTTGGCGTATTAAAATTTTCTCATTTTTAAAGAACCAATATAAATAGTCTATAAAATATTATGTATTTTGCACAATTCTTTTTAAAGTCAATAAATGAAAGATTACTTTTTATCACCCTATGAAAGTTATCGCACTTTTGTATTTTGAAACCGTTCCATTTGACTAATTTCCTTTCAGCTATACGGAATAACATAAACAAAATGCGATCGAGTCGCAAATGAACTCTTTTATTTCGAGATGTCAAACGAAATGACATAAATTGAGTTCTTTCTCTCGCGAGTGTCAATATTCCTATATTCACCATCTCAGTTCGTTTCACGAGCGTTGCAAATTCCAATTTAAAAATTTACATAGTATTAATTGGGACGGTATATTTATTCAATTATGCTGCCGGAGTACCTTTAGCCTTACTGTTCTTTAATATTTACACTAACAGCCGCCCGCGACTTGGTTTGCATGGATACCCCATTCAGGGAAAAGGGGAAGATGGCAATTATGAATAGAATTTTCAAAAATCGTCTCTTTATGCTCGCAAGTTGTGAAAATAATATTTGAGAAAAATGTCAAGTTCCTAGTCCCAATAGTTTAGTTAGGCTGTGCGTTGATATGACAGTTAGTCAGTTTAGCAACGACAAAGTACGTATGTACCTACGTCAATTAAATATTTTGTGGCAACGTATTCTGTGGTTTAACTCCTTTTTATTAATATTAGAGTTTTATCAAGATGAAAAACAGAAGTACTAAAAGTATTTGACCTACTCGCCTAATGTTAACCTACTACGCCTAATATTGCTCGCCTAAAAAGGGGCTATTTACTCTTATCTTGAAAAGGCTCGGCGAATTGTTCTGTAAATGAATTAGAACTTACTCGAGTCAAAATGTTGAAGTTACTTTATAGAATAATAGCTTCGTCGAATTAGTACGTTTTATTTAAATGACAAAGGTAGTAATTAAGGATATTGTCCGTTTAATCGTAACAATTGGTCTTTAAATAAATGTGACCTAGGGTCAATGCTGTAAGCATTTACTACTATAATGAAACTGCAGTAACAACGGTGGATTGCTTTTATTTTCTTCATAGAAGTACACCATGATTATTCTTAACTATACGTTAACAATACGTTAGCAGTTTATCCTAACTACTGCTCTTTTGGACGGTTGAAGACTGTGCCTGTGACTGACTGACTTTCGTGGACTGTGCCGCCGCTTATCCCCACCGCCAAACTATTTAGCAATCTGTGCCACCGCTCATCTCCCCATTCCAATAAAAATGGCGGGGAAATATAGCGGGAAATGGTGAAGCCAAGCTGTGGTGTTGCCAAGATATTAATCGAAATTACTACTTACTATTATCATTTCAATTTGATTTGAAATCATAACAATATAATTAATTAATTACTATCAAACGGCATAACCTCACACTACGAACAAAATCTTCTGTTCTTTTGTAATTCAATTAAACAGAAGACAGTGCTGAGCTGACCATTGTTAAACAGGCTAGAACACAGGCATGTAAACAACGTAAAAGGTACCTTCTGACAACCTAGAATCATTGAATTTAGAAAAAAGCAAGATGAACGTCCGTAAATCTTATATTAATTCATCAATGCCCGAGCGGACGCATGCGGCCGGATAACAATGGAATATCTATTGTGTCTCATTCTCCAGGTGTTGAAGGGTTAAGTGTTAAGTACTTAATAATGACACAATAAATATTGGTACAGAAACTTTGGCACGCAAGTTAGATTTTCAACTTGTCCGCTTTTTTAGTAATATATGTATAGGTAGTTGGTTACTGCTGAAAATAAATACAGACAGAACCCCTAATCAACTTGGTCAATGTCCTTAGCTTAAGTTTGAAGAGTAAAATTAAGTTAATAAATAAATGAAGGACCAAAGTTTATTTTGGATATTAAGTGACTTGGCTTTTAGTGACTTCAAAGGGAAGACATTTTTTTTTATTTGATAGTGGTTTATGAGTTGATGTTTGAGAGCCATTTGCAGGTACAATTTTATTGATGTTATAAAGGGGTGACGAGAAAAACCAATAATAAAACTAAAATTCATTAGTTACATAAAAAAGTATTTTTCAAATTTAGGTACCATTAATGGCAACAGTGTATTAAATTGGTTCTTAGTGCATCTTATATAATTAGGTAGATTAATATTACATTACAGGCCAGCGCGACTAGTGAGCATTTACATTGTCGAGAATGATTTGATTGAAGCCGGCTTTAATCATTCGAGGCAATGTAAATTGATTCTAGCACAAAGCTTATATATTGTTTTTCTCAAGAAATGGGAGGAAATAAAATTGTCTTAGTAAAAACAATACTAATGGGATCGTGTGGCCATGTGAAACGACCGGTCATGCAGCCATTAACGCTAGCTGATGAGTTTGAAGTTTTAATTGATTATGATGTCACGTAGCGTAACCAACGTCTCATCTGATAGTCGTGGTTCGCTTTTCAGAGTGGACCCTCTAAACCGCTTATCTCGCTCTCACTTTAAATAAGAATAAAGCGTTCAAAGTTCTCCCTTAATTAAAATTCGTCACTCAAATATTCAAACGTGACGAAGTGAGAGGTTGAATAAAACAAATCTGATCTCAATCCATTTCAAATGCTTAAAACTCGCATTGTTTCAGATTATCGTTTATTACCTGATTAAAATCAGAGCGGAATTTCCATCTAAATTGTGTTTACTCAATTCTTTGGTATAATGCGAAAGCAAAGTTTCCCTATTATATTTCGGCTAAGTGGTAGCTGACTTAGATTCTTCGAGTATCGCAGTAAAGTGGAGATACAATTTGATAAAATTTGTTGACAATGTAGCTTGGTTAAGTTGCTACGAAACATTTGATTTGAAGATCTCGCCTCGTAAAGGAACTAAATTTAAGAACAATTCAGTTGGGTTGTGGTGAAATTCTGTAATAGTCAAGTCTAGTCTATTGTTTTGTGTTTTATGAATAATAAGTATAGCAGCTTCTAATTCTGCGGTTAAAAACTTTACTCTACGGTTTTTTTTTGGTTGATGGTAGGGCTTATTTCAAGTCTGTGTGGCTACCATCTTACCTATAGTCTGACGCTATAACAATTTAAAAATTGTTATGTTCCGGCAGTTAGAGTTAAGATAGCCAGTTCCTCAGTAGTGAGGATTTCGGGTGTAGCGCGCTTCCATCTTCAGTCTTATCGTCACTTAACATCAGGTGAGGTGAAGGCCAAGCACTATCACGTTGAGATAAAAAAACCATAATGGCAGTAAGTAACCGAGTTTAATTGAAATTGGTTTATTCAGATCTCTATACTTATAGAGCTAGAATCGAGCGATTATGAAAATTAAAGTTACTTAATGTATTTAATGATTTTGTGAGTCATACAAGTTGGTTTCACGAAATTAAAGGCAAATACGAGGCCAAAACAATGCATAAGCATTGTCCAAACTATTTTTTTTAGTCAATACTAAAACTATTGACTGAACTATTTTCTTTAGTCAATACTAAAAGAAAATAGTTCATCGAAGAAATGTTTAAAATAGGTACTACTGTTATTATCAACTGATTAATGACCAGTACAAGGTATTAAGACGAAACATTACTTATATTATCACATATTTTTGCAAACGATAAATATCACTAAAACGATTCCCTGCCTTTTGTGATCGTGATACGCAACATTAAGATCCAATGACAACTATATTCTCTTTTCATCATTTATACCGTACCATTTACATCTGCGAGTCAATATTAGCAGTAACACAAACCTCTCCATATAACATTTTCCTTCTTTGTTTTTTTACTTGAGTGCGCAAAGGAAAGAAGATAATATGAGGCGTTCTTTGTTTCTAAAGATATTGCCTTGTGTTTACCTTTCGGCTATTACTACAGGCTTTGATGGTACAATATTCAAAGAGCTGGCTATGAAGATGATAGTTATCCGAAATAGATAAAGTATACCTGTATAGGGATAAGGAAGGCCACGTCTCCCGCACTCCACTATTTTCAAAATCACAAGGAATTAATTACGAACGTACGAAGTAAATAGACTTGTAATGTATATCCGAATAATATTGTTTTAAACATTTGTCAATGATTATTGCAATTATTGATCATAAAAGTCTTTAAAAGTTCCAAAAAATTATGTTGAAGGTAAATAGACTTAATTCCATCTTTATTCATATCAATAGATCGTATAAGTATTGTAATGTTGCGATTGAATTAGAGCATCGCTCCTTCAATTTACACTCTTAGTAAATCGACAGCTAAAAAACTGTCTTTGAGACTAAAGACGAAAAAAATATTTTTTGAAAAGTCGAGATTAAAGTTGGAATTGGAACTAAGATCCTTCGGTTTTCAAACAAACTTAGCAATTATCAAGTCCCTGTAGATTTCTTCGAGAACAACTCTCAATTCACAATGTAGAGAGAAATTCGATTAATGTTAAAATTTATACCAATTTTATCATCAATATTGTAATTAATTCAATTCAAATACACTGGGGAGACTTTGCCTTCTGAAGAAATTAAGCTACAACTTCGAAATTGTGCTTTGTTAACCAAGCGTAAGGTTTTTATTGCATTGTAGGTTTTAAGCTATATTCATTTCTGAAAATGTATTATCATCTTCATCTCATGCATTTATCTGACTTTAAATTAAGCATTTGCATAAATAAATTGTTTAATTAGATTGAAATCACAGGTATTTAATTGCGTTTAATCCAAACATAGGTGTTTAAACCCTTTGTTGCCCGTACTACAACCAATCTTACTACCAGTAGTAATAACGGTAATTATTGCCCTTGTTACTACTGCAGTTGAAAGTTGTAAGACGGGAAATCCAAACACCTACCTTTTCCTGACGTTTCGACCGAGTTACATAGCAGCGCAGCCCGTGACCACGTGTAAACACCTATGTTTAATTTAAACGCATCAAATACCTGTAATTTTAATCTAATAAAATGCAACACATATTACGTATACACAATATTTACAATTAAGGCCCCTATATACCTCAATGGGCGCCCTCATTTTAATTAAATTTATTGCTCGCTAAGTACATAATGTATCGAAAATTCACATGTACAGATTGAAGCTAAGGTTCTATAGTTTATTTATAAACAATAACCTCAGTAAAATTTTGTTCGTTGTAGTAGTAGTTCGCAAAAGTGCTAAAAGTGGCCACTTTTAGCACAATTAACTAATACTACAATTAACTATATTATACTGAAGTTATTGTTTATAAATAAACTATAGAACCTTAGCTTCAATCTGTACATGTGAATTTTCGATACATTATGTACTAAGCGAGCAATAAATTTAATTAAAATGAAGGCGCCACTTGAGGGATATAGGAGCCTTAATACAATTTGTGTATCTAGAAAGTCGCAAAAAAGTGGCCACCTATCTAAGCTATCCTCGTAACCCCTGGCGGGTTATGTTTAGGACATCAACATAATTTAGTTTTTTTTTGTGCAAACGAATAATATTCTTTACTTTTTTTGGTAAACCTATATATTTTTACAGTTAATATATTTTTTCATTGAATTTTAGGAATAAACAAATATTTCCAAGGTTTTGGAAGCTATACAACGTGTTACGAAAGTACCCCTAATGCCGAATATGGTATATAGGGACCATCAAACTGAACAACTTTTACTATGGAACTTTTATTATGGGATATCGCGAAAAAAAAATCAGCTGTTTCATACATTTAGCTATTTTCGATTTTAATTTTTGTATGAAACAGCTGATTATTTTTTTTTGCGATTTCAGAGTTGGTCCCATAGTAAAAGTTGTTCATTTTGATGGTCCCTATATACCATATTCGGCATTAGGGGTATTTTTGTAACACCTTGTATAATACCTCTATTCTATAATAAATAATTGCGCCCTTTAACAGCTGTTATCCAAAAAGTCGAGTGTCCTCGTGCTCGAAGTAATATTTCATTTATGTGATCTCCGATACGAATGCGCATTGGATATCGGATTGTATACAAAGTACTCCTATGCCCTCCCAATAAACCTGAAAGATAAATGGCATGTCCAAAATGTGAAGCCTGTATATGTAAACGTAATATGGCTTATTGAACATTACATTTGTCTTTAATAGTGCGGCAGATACTATGTGTCACACGAAATATCTCATCAAATGTCTTAATTTATTACGGAAATCATAATATATCAAAAGTTAACTAATTAATTCAAATTCTCAGGATTCCAAATTCCAAAAGTTATATATTTCACGTCAAACATCTTTTTCTTCTTTTTTTTTTTTTGTTATGGCAATCTACTTTCCTCTTGGAAGTAATTTTTGCTAGTGTCAAGTGTTAAATAGGTCAGTGGTATATATTGTTTAATTTTTCATAAGAATTCGGGTGCATCGCATTCCAATGCTGCTTGGAGCATTTGGCACCAAGTATATCAAGACAGTTTACTCGGTTAGTTCTGCCGAGGAAGGCACCACTTCAATAAAAGTCTCAGCTTCACACAACCAAGATCGCGCCTATTTCAATTATCCCACATATTGTTCAGTTGCGTAGACACTTGTACCATATAACTGCACCAATTTTAAGACACAATATCCATTATGAATCAATTTGAAAATAATTAAAATAGACACCAAACCAACCTTGACAAAATGGCGCCAATAACTAAAATCTTTTTTAATAAGAAAGAAAGAAAAAAAAATAAAGAAAACAAAAACAGAAAGTAAATGTCTTATCGTGTTGATACCATAAACATTGATAAATTTAGCTTATAAGTTAAGCTAGTATGATTACTAGCGCATTCGTATAAATAAGTCTATGTACTAGCGTAAATAAGTATAATATATGGTTGATACTCATCTCATTTTAGAAGATTGCCAAATAAGTTACCTACTAAAAATAACTGTTTCTGGAACAAAAATGATATTAGAAGACTTGTTAATAATAAATAAGGGGTTCCATGAAGTTTCAAGGCAGGATTCTTCAGTATAATACAATCTTCGAAGAAAAAGTTATTACGCAGGTTTCTACATATAAATTATATTTAGCAATAAACACTTTTGTTTACTCAAATATTGTCTTAATTTCTACTTATATCTTTTTGATTACAAAGTTTGCTTTTTTTATCCACATAGGGATAGTGCTTGGCCTTCCGAAAGTGTAAAGAGCACTATACCCGGAATGGGTACCACTACTCACCACCACGTCACTGAGGAACTGGCTCTCTTACCTCTAACTGCCGGAACACCCATAAATTTAATGTTTGCGATTTCTCAAAACTAGCAACGGATAATTTTAGATAACAATAAACGTATTTGATTCTCACAATAAGTATGTTGCGTGGTTACATTACGATTTGGAATTTAGATATTTTGTCACAAATTCCAATTTAAAAAAATCTAAGCAACTTTACCCAAAACTATTTTACAAGTAACGTTTATATAATTAAGTTAATTGTTGCAGTGTTGGCGAGGATGTAGCAGTGATGTGCGCGCCGGCCGCAGCCGCTCTGCTGCTTGCTGCGCTCACCGCGTTGCCCTGTCGAGGTAAACTAATCTTTATGAAGTTTATTTGAAGACTCAAATCATTACTACTTATACCGCAAATAAATGCCAACAATATAATATTCTAAATGAAAGGAAGCGTTTAAATAGAGTACGCGTGGGCGTAACGTGAATTGTGACGATAAGGAACCCTGAATAATGTTCGCAAAATTACTCGTATTCTTATAAATTAGAATATTTTATATACGTAAATGTGGAACATCCGGCATTGTTTTATCAAATGTAATGCCAATATTCGGTGGTGATCCGGTGAACAGTGTGGAAATGAATTTCAGTACTTAACTTCCCGCACACTTCCTACTTTCCGCACTGGTGATTTCACATGGCCACAAGAATCAATTAAAAAAATACATTTTTACTAAGAACATTTTATTTCCTCGTATTTCTTGAGAAAAACACTATTCAAGCTTTGTACAGGAAGCTATTCACATTGCCTCGAATTATTAAAACTATACTGTTATGTAAATGCTAGCATCCCGTTCTCGGCTGTAATGTATTATTCCCTTCCGCTAAACAATTAGTAAAAATATCCCACTCCTACTACCTACAATTCTAAAAGAAGTAATGAAGTACCTACTGATGAAATAAAGTTTCCATACAGGGAAAATAAAAAAAGCTGTACCTACCTATAAATAATTCAACGAATCTTCTAAAGTGTATATAACACAACTGTGAGAGCATTCACCTGCCAACCAAAGGACACGGATTCGATGCCGATTCGATATACAATATTAGAGACGTATTTTTGACCGAGCGAGCGCGAAGCGCGAGGGAAACATTTCCGCTTCTTCTCTACAGTGCCCCTACCATGAGTTGATGCAAACTGTTTACGCATCCGTAAACTATCGGATATACTGCTCACAGTGAATGCGAGAGAAAGAGAGAAAACGATAGTTTACGGTAACGTAAACAGTTTGCATCAACTCATGGTAGGGCCACTGGTCGCATTTCTCAACCGATACTCGTGAAATTTTGTAAGCTGGTTCGATAATTGTATAGATTTTTATCGTCAAGCCAGTTATTTTAAATTTTTCAAAATAATAATAATTAATGCTTGGACAATTTCACACAGCGCCATCTAGGCCCAACCTAAGAAAAGCTGAATATGGGTGCTTTTAATGTATAACTACTTGACCGACCCGTCACAAAAATTAAAATTCATAAAAATGGCGGAGATATGTTATAAAGAGGTCTATAGCTCACAGAGCTACTAGTCTGTGTAAAAATAGCACTATGAATGGAGAAATCAAAACCATAAAATTAGATGTACTAATCTAGAGTACACATAATTTTATGAGTGTGTATACTAAACAGTATGTGCAAGTGCATTGTGTCGAGGAAGTACAAACGTAACTGTAGCCGGAATAACTTTTTTTAGAAGAGCACTTCGATGTCAGATTGAATGGTCAAAATCTTTTATTGAATTATTTTTTTCATTTTACAAGATGAAAAATCTATCAGAATGAAACCAAAATGCTTTTATTCGAGTGCCCCTAAGACATTTACAAATTAAAAAACTGGCCAAGTGCGTGTCGGGCCAGGCGCAGTACAGGGTTCCGCAGTTGACTTGTACAATTACCATATGGCTATAAACTTATATTTTCTTCCTGTTTTACACAAGTAAAGCCTAAAACTAAGTATACTTAATACCTACCTATTTAATGAAATTCGTTCTACGAAAACTATTCCAATATAAATTAATTTTGTTAGTTGATCGACTATTACTCGTTAACTTGTAAAGCCTATCTAGCAGTGATAGTTTTCCTTTTAACTTGAATATATGTACTTCTGTCCTGAATTTTTTCACGTTTCCAAAAGTAACTGTTTACCTGATAGGCGGGGGGAACTGGACTCTAACAAAATTTTGCAATTTAAAGCTTAATATTTCGCAAACGGATCCCTGAATCGAAAAATGATTTCCACAAACCTACAATATTATCAAAAGACCTATCCAACGATACACACTATAAGATTGATGAGAAGAAAAAAAACACAAACAAAAATTTAATATTTTTTGAGATTAATAAATAAGTGGGAGAATAACTCCCACGTAATTAATATACACTTTCATTCTAAGTTACAGCTTTCTAGTACTTAGGGCCTCTGAACTAAGCCGTGGACGGACGGACGGACTGATGGACATGGCTTGGATGGACTAAGTGCTTTGTGTAACCAACCATTGTGTGATGGAAAATAAATACATTTTATTATTATTATTTATTATTATTATGGCGAAATGATAAGAGTTCCTTGTTGACTTGACTACGGAACCCTAAAAATCAGCCACAGAGTTTGGTTAATGACCGAAAAAACTTTCCCAAAGGCCTGTCGTCGGCTGGTTGCCTTAAAATAATGATCCTGAAATTCTTGGGGTCCGCTCCTTGTTTTCGGCACACAACGTAAATAAAACAGTTTCTAACAAGCGAAAATGTTTAGAGGCTTCAAATAGTTTCCTCGACCGAGGTTGCTTTACGCAAAATGAATCAAAACATTTTGGGTTACCATTACTATATAATAGATATCTCTTTTTATTTTCAATCAAATGAAACCTAACATTGAAACATTGTAAATCTACCTCTAAGTTTACTTTCATCTTGTTTAGAATCTGTACTGAAACTTCTAGAAAATGGATCACAAAATCAGTGAGGAATAGATTTAATAATTAAAACTAATACAGTTCACAAAAGCTCCCATTCCTCTACGATCCACCGACGAGGCTCCACCGGTGCATCGAAGGATATTTTTTTACCTCTTCAATCCACCGGTTTATGGAAATAAGTGGATTTGAATATAATCACATTTCTAGGAAGTGTATTGCACTTTTGAATATCCGATCAACATGCAATTCATGATGGTGTGGTCACGCAATTCACATTTTCTAGCCTAGATTGTCTAACAGACCCTGAGTAAAAACTAAACTGTGTCGCCGTCGTTAAGGCTGCATAGGGTGCAAACTAGCGCCGCCATCGAAAAAAAAATCATAGTGCTTAAATAAAGACGAAATTGTAAATTATCTCTCTGTAGTGCACTCCGTAGAAGCTTTGTGGTTCTTTTTATAGCTTAAACAATATTTTCTAGCCTGTCGTTTAGTTAAATGGAGTTTTATTGTTAAAAGTGGCCACTTATCGCAAAATATTGTTTAAGCGATAAAAAGAACCACAAAACTTCTACGGAGTGCACTACAGGGAGATAATTCACAATTTTGTCTTTATTTAAACACTATGATTTTTATATAATACTAAATAATATACAAAGAAAAAACGACTCGCACCAGATCATGTTCCCGTCCGAGAACATGATCTGGTGCGAGTCGTATTTTTTCTAGTATATTATTTAGTATTCTTTAAAAATAGCTTGTGAATGCTAAAATGCGGTGCTAGTGTGCAGACTACGCCCTCTTAATAGCACCGTACCGATATGCACCCAACACTAGCAATGTTAGTTTACGCATCGTCTATTGTAATAACAAGACTGGCATGACTACAGCACCAATTAATTGCAAGATAACTAGGTCATGCGGCCAATCAATCAAGTTTCAAAGATAATATCAAAGTGAAAACCAAAAACATACTGAGTGACGTTTCGAAACAATAAAGAGCGCAATTAATGAAATATTACAGACTGCTACCTTCAAAGTAGTCACCTAGAGAAGTAGTCAAAATGAGAAACGGGCTATTTGATAAGTAGACCCAGAGGTCTACCAGGCACCCAAGCGGCTGAGGGATCATTAAGTACCCCACACACGTGTAAGATAGGTACTTTTTTAATCAAGGCCATTCCTCGATATTATTACTTTCCAAAGTTCATCCTCAAAGTGGTAATAGAGTAGGGAAAGTTATCTAGATTAGATATCCACGTTTATACTGCGGCAACGTACCCAGCCTTGTATATTGTGGAACTGACAAAATTTATCAACAAGTTAGCCGAAATCCATTAGTGGTTTGTATTGAGTTGTTGGAACTAGTAACATGGATGTCGCAAACTGGGTACATTGTAAATTAGTTGGTAATTGCGATAAACGTCCTACCGTCGCAGGTAGTAAAGGGGCCTAAAGCGTTGTGAAGTTATATAGAAAAAGTTTATCAAATTAAATCAATGATTATTGCATTAATAAATCAGGAAACTATTGTCATTTATCGTTTTAAATGAGCTCGGTGGTTGTGAGAGAAAAGATTTGAGTCATGTTAACGTACTTGATTGGATACTAAGAACTGCTAAAAATCAAAATCATTACCTTATACAAGGTGTTACAAAAATACCCCTAATGCCGAATATGGTATATAGAGACCATCAAACTGAACAACTTTTACTGTGGGACCAACTCTGAAATCGCGAATAAAAAATCAGCTGTTTCATACAAAAATTAAAATCGAAAATATCAAAATGTATGCAACAGATGATTTTTTTTCGCGATTTCAGAGTTGGCCCTATAGTAAAAGTTGTTCAGTTTGATGGTTCCTATATACCATATTCGGCATTAGGGGTATTTTTGTAACACCTTGTATACAGTGAAGAACTGGTGAAACTCAACAAATTTAAAAATATATCTGGTGCGAGTCGTATTTTTTCTAGTATATTATTTAGTATTATATAAAAAAATAGCATTGTGAATGCTAAAATTTCAAAAACAGCATTGTGAATGCTCAAATTTATAAAAAATCCTTTTCTCGAAACAAGCGATCATTTTGAATTACTAAAATTGTGACCAAATATTTGCCAACAGTCCTCGACATTCTTTACTATGGATTTGAATTCAGAGAGAAAGCTTAGAAAGAGCTTTGTAAATGATGGACCATTTAAAAATATTTTCCACAGATTAAATTGCAGGCCCTGAAAGGCTCTCAACTGGTATTCGTTGAGAGTCCTTATTATATTTTAATTCAAGGGCTGATTCAAATAAAGCGAAGCGAGCTTCTTCTTTAATCTATTTGTAGCAGAACAAAACTCCATTAAGGTATTTGTGATT
The DNA here is from genome assembly GCA_963556745.1 of Catoptria pinella. Classification (NCBI taxonomy): domain Eukaryota; kingdom Metazoa; phylum Arthropoda; class Insecta; order Lepidoptera; family Crambidae; genus Catoptria; species Catoptria pinella. The sequence goes on from OY750762.1 coordinate 2,930,744, forward strand.
GTTATTTTTTTCTCAATAATTACGAAAAACCTCGTTATGAAGCAAGCCATAGAAGCACAAATTAAAAAACATCATTTTATAAATTATATTTCTTTCGTTGCAGGTACTGATGCTGATTCAGCTACTAGATTTCCAGATGAAATCCACCATGAAGAAAGTGAAATCCAGCCAACAATTAACATAGTGTATCAAATGTTACATGGTACAGAATATAAAAAAACTGCAACAGACTCTTTGTTAGACGTCAACGTTAATGTATTGAAAGACGAAAAGTGTTGTGATTTTAATTCTAAAGTAACTGTGGTGGAACCTCAAGGTGCTAAAGTAACTAAAACAAAAGGAAAAAATGATAGAATAAAGCGCATAGTTAAAATGGATAGAACAAGTGAATTTAATATGGGTGTTAGAGATTCTGAACTAAGTACAGCTACGTCGATAGTTAGTCCAGCGTATTCATCAGAAGGAAGAAGAAGAAAACCAGGAGAGACTGGTTCAAGTGCACCACTATTGAACTACATTTTCGACACTTATACGAATACTCATCAGCACCGAAACGGAAAGTAAGTGAACTTTATTTACTTTGCCAAAGTCTTACAGCTCTCTGCGGCGTACGCAGTACAAAAGTTTAGGCTGACTGACATAGAAGGGCCATGACAATTCTACAATTTTTCATTGTTCATTCAATTTAATGCTTTTCTGTGACACTTTGTAAGAACATAATTGCTAATAACACCCGACATTAAATAAATAAACATAATGCTGGGCGACTCTTTCACAGATACGTTATTTTTCAACAAAATCAAAAAATAATATCTCAACTCAATTACGGAACAGTCTTTTAGCTTAGATAAGATGAACATCTTTTTATAGAAAATCTATAGCTTCGTTAAACTAAATTTCTATCCAGGGTAATACCTGGGAATAGTATCTATGCCGCTGCCGCTCCAGAGATCGAAGCGCTGGTTGGTTCGACCGCCCACTTGGATTGCAAAGTGGACAGCCTCCACGATAAACTGGTAATAAGTATGTTCATTTGTTTTTGAACCGTTCTCTTGGTTTTCTCTTAAAGTCATTTAAACGCCGCTAAGTTATACTTAAGCTCTTGTTTTTGTCTACTTTCATTCAGATACTAATTTGTTTATACCTAAAAAAAACATTTTTGGCTTTTTAACTATGTATATAAATGGTAAAATTCTGTACATATTCCATCGATTTAATGTCTGTTATGTTATACTTGCATCACTTTAGGGCTGTTTCAGTAATTTTGATATTTCTAGTACCTATAATATTGACTATATAAACTGTTTCTTTTTTCCAAGAAACGTTGAAAGAACTGAATAAAATCTTTTAAATTTCACTAACAGGATTGCTCACATTTTGCTTATTTCCGATCTATCTATTCAGCTGAATACACTCAATAACGCTCATTCAGTAAATTGCTACTCGAGGAATAAAATGTAACATTTTATTTTCGCTTTAGGTTTCATGGGTCCGCAGGAAAAATGACGAAGAGCCTATGGAGCTTCTTACAACTGGGACTCAGCTATATACATCAGACGATAGGTAAAGTAATCAATATTTTTTGTAATTGTCAATCATGAGTTTTTAAGTCTAAACATAGTAATAGTGATAGTGATAGTGATAGTGCGGTGACAGTGACAGTGACAGTGACAGTGACAGTGACAGTGACAGTGACAGTGACAGTGACAGTGACAGTGACAGTGACGGTGACAGTGACAGTGACAGTGATAGTGATAGTGATAGTAATAGTGATAGTGATAGTAATACTATTTTTATTCGCATTAAATAGGGTTTACATAAGGTGTTCGTACATTACACATTACCACAATCCATTTGCTGCAAATTTAGCTTTGGAAAGTTATTAACTAAATCGATATTTAAAGGAGTGATATAATTATAATGATTAGTTTTAATATTATAATTTACTCAATACGTAAATAATGTATTGCAATTAAATGAATTAATAATTTATCGAGTAAGATTATGAGGAAGCTTTGCCGACTTAGTAAATATCAACAGTTTGACCAGTGGCTAAAACTCAAGTGTGCCATCGCGTTCAAATTAAGTAAAAAAATCATTATTATTTTTTTGTATTGGATGGTTCTGCTTTATAACTAGTTTTTTGTTATATTGCGTTTGAAACAATTAAGATATTATTTATTCAATGTTTCAATGTCTAATATGCTCAGGTACTCCGCCCGTTTCATCCCACCAGACATATGGAGGTTAGAAGTAAAGGAAGTGAGGCCAACAGACGCAGCTCACTACGACTGCCAACTGTCAGCTCACCCCCCGAGGACAGCGCGTGTCACATTACATGTACCTGGTAAGCGAGACTTTGGAATTTGTAAAGAATTCATCACGAACGAAATTATGTTGGCGAGTGACGCTGTTCCTAGAAATAACCTATATTGTTAATTTAAATTTATAAATCTATTAAAACTCGTAGAATTAATTCAACATTGATACATTTAACTTGGACCTTATACCATACTTATTAGGTATGTACACTCTAGACCAGGGTATGCAACCATGGTTTTTTGTACCATAATTGCATTAGAGGCTAAAGTAAGACATTGTTGCAGAGGTGTCGGTGCGGATCGTCGATGGAGCCGGCGCAGAAGTCTCCGAGCAAGTGTGTGAGATCGGGAGCACAGTGGCCCTCCGCTGTGAAGTGAGGGGGCTGAAAATGGAGGGGGGGCCTTCACTGCTCTGGTATAGAAGGGAAGCCTTGCTCAATGATGACACGACGAGGGGCGGAATCAGGTTTGAAAATATATACTTGGAAATATATATACATATAAAAATGTACTGTTCCACCATCATTAGATTAATATGACTCTACTACCAAGTCCGATTGTTTTTCCTTATCCATCCATTTCTTTGTTGCGTCTCTACAGTAATCTCTGCATGATGATGACCATAATACCTATTATCACACAGCGTCCGCACGGAATTTGGCGCAAACGGCGCTAATTCAGTACTGCGAGTTGCGCGCGTGCGCGGCGGCGACGCCGGCCGGTACACATGCACGGTAGCGCGTGCGCCGCCGCCCGCCCCGCCGCCCGCGCACGTCATATTGCACGTCATCAAAGGTGAATATAGGAAAAACGGGAAATATTCAACGATCCCGTTTTTATCTTCAGACATTGAGCATGCCAAACCCCCACCCGGTTGGAAAATATTTTCTATCTCGTCTCGGGTTTTGGTGCACACTCTGGCTAATATTTGTTTGTTTACTAACCTTTAATTTACAGAGTATTATTTTGTCTACCAGGTGAAAGCCTCGCCGAGCTGCATCAGGGCGGCAGTACTTCCATGATGATCAACTCGTGGCTTCCCACAGTACTGGCGCTGTGCGTCATTTTACACTGTAAAGTTCACATCATTTATTAATACAATGTTCAAAACAAAATATTGGTAGTTTTATTTTAAATGTTCGCTTATAATTGGAATCCTCTATTTAAAACAAATAATATTTACTTATAAAATGGTATTATCCTGACAGATTCTGATGAATCTGCAATGATTCGCACAGCTCAAACTATTGAACGGATTGGGCTCTAGTGTCTCAATGGTATTTCAATTGTATTGCTTTTTGTCACAGTTTGTTAATAAAACAGAAAAAGAAATACTATTAAACACCTATTAACATTAGCAGGATCGAGGCACAGATCAATTGTTGATTTGCCTTCCAGAAAGGGACAGTTTTGCTCACAGTGTAGAAATATATGGCATTGGTTGTTACATCCTTTGAGTGTTGGTACACTCAAGGGGTGTAAACAGGTTTGAATGGTTTCAAAAACTATGTACTAAGATGTAATTCGATCACACGTTTAAAATGCAACAATCTTTAAAGATGTTTCTTGAACAAGAAGCCTCAGTACTGCACCATTTATTAATAAATTCTTACGTTATTCCCAACAAATCATTTATTAATCCTCCATTAATCTCTTGTAAAGTTAGCTCGCACGCATGCCTGATGAGTTTTCCATTAATTTACAATAGAAAGTCATTAAAACTGGGAACAAAGTGATGTCTAATGGAGTTGCAACGCTAACTAGTTTCAAATTTACATTTTCGCTAAGCAATCTGTATTCGTCGGGATTTGTATATTGAAACTTAATGAATCGGCGTGATTGGCAGAAAATGTTCATTAAAATGCAATACAACTTTAGGGCAGAAGTCATAATATGTATCTATAGCAGTGGTTCTGAACCGGTGGTCCACGGACCACTGGTGGTCCCTGGAAGTACCAGAAGTGGTCCGCGAAGCCATCATAAAATAACAACCCTTCGTTCATTTACTTGCACTAACTGTATTTTACTTCCAATCCAAACAGCGGGTGGTCCATGGCAAGACAGACATTTTGTAAAAGGTCCCTCATCACTAAAAGGTTACAAACTACTGATCTATAGGATAGCATTAAACGGAACTAGATTTCTATATCTCTTACACTTAAAACAAAGAGTAACAGTATATTTAAAAGATCCATCGCGATAAAATCAATATTATCACACACCAAATAACTTATCAAACAAATCACAGAACTACGTATTACGATAACCAACAAATGGGGTTACAATATCGTTAATTTATTCTGTAAAGTTTTGTGAAAGAGAAATTTTGGAATTTCACACTAGAACAAAGATAGAATAATAGATGGGGTAGAATGGATTTCCATATTTATGAAGAGAAGGTACTCAATGTTATTCGATAGGCGGTTACACTGAAATCCCCACGTATTCCTCAATTTGTGGATTTGTACGTCAATTAGAATGTTCTCACGCAAATCCTTCAGTTATTTAGATATCCTTCGAGTATGAAATTGGACAACTGTTGATTAGATTGCGCATCCAAGTTTGGGTCTTGGGGACATTATAACTTGCATTTCTGTTCGTAACAATTATTAGTTTCACTATTGACTTAAACTTTGTTGGTAACATACTGAGTTCTTAGATCCTATAGTTTGTAACTAGAATTAGGATTATCTCAAGGTTCAATTTAAGATTCATTTGCTATGGGTAATGCTTATCTTACACCCTTCGATTTGATTCGTGCTTGGATTTTATATGCTTCTACATCATTGTAAATTTGGTAACAATTACCTAATTACAATGATGCAGAAGTCAAATAAATATCTATCAAAGCATTCTGTATTTTTTATTTAAAAAAATCTACAGAGACCTCCCTTAAAAAAAACAAATCAATGTAAACATTGTGTTACAAAAATAACAGAGCACAGAATAGATATTAGTATCTACTTTGAGTCAGCCTCGTCGATGAGATACGAGTTCTTTTTGATATCCAAAATAACAAAACGTGACATTCTATTTATTAATTGAAATCATGCAACATTGTAGAAAGTCCAAGAACTATGTAAAATATGTAAATAAAATGTATGTGTATTGTGTACCGAGGCCTCAGTCTAACCACCTACGTATATTGTTTGATCTAAAGCAAATTCTCGCATATGTAAAAATTTCCGTGAATCTCAATCATCATTAATGATTAACTTTATAATACTGCCTGGCTTAATAAATAGTAGTTTATGATACAAGGTTGGTTAGGAGTTTTAAAAAACCTTAACAACCGTGTGCCAAACTACGTTTTTCAATATATTTGCGAGAAAACATTATAGGTACCTACCTACCTACTGAAATAAAAAAAAAACCTATAAAAATCAACTTACCGCACGCTGTACTGTCATCGAAAACACACATTTTCGAGCAACTGTATTGAAAAAATACTTTATGTTCAATTTGCTATAAAGTACTTTCACATTATTATTTCACGCCGGCATAAGTACTCTATATTTTCCCAACAATGGTGTACAAAATAACAATATTTCACTATTTACTTTGCTGGAAGGTGTGGGAGTATTCAATATAAACCTTCATAAATAGCAGCTGTATCAGTAACAATACGAGATGTAAACAAAATATTATGAATATGTATCACATTCAATGTGAGCTCAGACGGTGAAAAGCCGTTCGTAATGGAGCTCAGAACCTCAGACTCAGAAAGTTCGAACTTAGGTATTGAGTTAAGTCTACTGCCAATGTCGTCTCTAAAGATTTACACCAAAGATTTGCTATCTAAAAGAAAACATGACTAATAATGAGCACCACATTTCTCCGCAAGCGAATGGTTGAATAATTGAATTCCCCCTTTGCTGATACGTCTCGAGCTACTGAGCAAACAAAAGTTAGATTAGTGTGTGCATCACTCTAGATACGGAATTTTAATGCAGTCGCTAAATTGTGTAATTTATTATACTGTGGCACAGAATTAGTATAGTACTGACTGTGGTCGTGTTTCACATTCTAAAAGTAAGTTCTGAGTAGCTTGCTTGACAGATATTTTTATAGTTGTGATATGAAAAATATGTCAAATAATCTGTCAAGTAAGCTACTCAGAACTTACTTTTGATTGTGAAACATAACAGGCCCTGTGTGTCGGATACTGTGTGCTATAAAAAAAAAATTGGTACAGGTAAGCTCTAAGGAAACTGAGGGATACCTACTTGACCTCTGAGGTACTTTAACTATCAATATTTAATTATCATTTACTATTTAATATTATAAATTACATAATATTAATATATAGTATTTGATTGAATCAGGCATTACTTGGCGGAAGTCCCAAACCATTGTGAAAAGAGAAATATATGAAGCTTACTCCCGCAAATAAAAAAGAAAAATTAAAATATAATTATCTATATATATAAAAGGGAAAATCACTCACTCACTCACTCACTCACTGATCACGAAATCTCAGAAACTACAAGTGCTAGGAGTCTCAAATTTTGCATGGGGGCTCCTTTTAGGGCGTAGGTGCTCACTAAGACGGGATTTGGCGAAATTCAACCCCTAAAGGGGTGAAACAGGGTGGCAAAGTTTGTATGGGAGGACGCGATTCCTTGGCCCGATTGACTTAAAATTTGGCATAGACATTCTTTCACAAAATTAATTGAACACGTGTTTCGTATTTTTTTAATATTTATCACCTAACAGGGTTAAAAACTGATATAAAGCTAATTTAGCTGTGATTGACTTCGACGTCGGAATTGAAACTATTTTGTGCATTTGATTGATTAATTATGAAAAATAAATATCATTTGTCATCTCAACGTAGTATTACATTCTCTTTGGTCATTTCCCCTGAGAGTAGGTAGAATGCATTTCATTGAATAGTACCTATGGCGTTATGTTGGCAGTGCTGTCATTTTTTCCTTCCTTGCGTTGTAATAAGGTGCAAAATTATTATTCCATCTAATTATCAGTTTAATTTTAAAAGAATACAATATTCGGTCAAGTCGCCTATGCTATGACAATTAATAAAGCACAGGGACAAAGATTAAGAGCGGCTGGTGTAGATCTGCGCAGTGATTGTTTCTCTCATGGCCAGCTCTAATGTCGCCTGCTCGAGAGTCAGCTCGCTGAATAGCCTTTTTATTTTGCAACCGGATAACATGTGGTAGGTATAGAACATGTTACAAAAATACCCCTAATGCCGAATATGGTATATAGGGACCATCAAACTGAACAACTTTTGCTATTGGCACCGACTCTCAAATCGCGAAAAAATAATCAGTAAAAATTCAAATCGAAAATATTAAAACGTATGAAACACATTTTGATATTTTCGATTTGAATTTTTGTACGAAACAGCTGATTTTTATTATAGAGAAGTGTTGGATGATCGAGATTGAGAATCCTGTTAATGCACAACATATTTTTATTTAGAACTAGCTGCACCCGGCATGCGTATATTGCAATGCTCCGTTTTTTTAGCCAGGGACTTTCTCGGTCGTAAGCAGAACAACTCGCCAAAGTTTCATCATAATCGGATCAATGGTTTAGGAGTCCCACCGTCTGTACACTTAGATCTTTTAAACTATGCATAAAAAACCGCATCAAAATCGGTCCATAAGTTTGGGAGCTAGGTTGCCTCAGACAGACAGACACACACAAGTCAAACTTATAACACTCCTTGCGTATGTTGTGTACGTCGTATATACATATAGTGGTGGCCACATAATTAAGGACACAAGTCGATTTTCATACAAACGAGGTAATTTTGAAGTCTTGGTTTTCCGCTAGGGATTGAACTAGCTGTTATCTGATGATGGCCATCCAGGGAGTGAATGGAGAAGATTCAGATAGCAATACACACCCAACTGATCTGGTCAGCATTCTAAGAGATGTAAGCATAAGAATTTACAGTTGCAAGTTTTCATACATTTCTATACTATATTCGCGATTTTTTTAAACATATCCTTACATCTCTTAAAATGCTGGTCAGATCACTTGGGTGTGTATAGAAATCTGGATCTCCTCCATTCACTCCCTGGATGGCCACCACCAGATCACCGCTCGGTCAATCCCCGGCGTAGAAGCAATGCTTAAAAGTTACTTCGTTTGTATGAAAATCGACTGGCGTCCTTAATTTTGTGGCCACTACTATACCTATATAGATATCCTGTAGTATAGTCTAATAACTTCACACTCACCACATTAGTAACTACATTGTACCCGTGCGAAGCCGGGGCGGGCCACTAGTAATATTATAAATGCGAAAGTAACTCGGTCTGTCTGTTACGTTTTCACGCCTAGACCGATTTTGATGAAATTTGGGAACATAGATAGAACCTTGGGGAAGGAGATAGGCTACTTTTTATCCCACTGCTGGGCACGGATCTCCCCCGCACGATATAACCTGTGTACTCCACGCGAAAACCAAATAATTTAGCGCCGATTTTCTTAATCCAGTTAGAAAGCCGAGCAATGTGCGCTTCAGTCCTATGTGATAAGGGCGTTGGCAGAATTCATGTTTTTTCTTAATTATGTCTAATTAGTTATACTTTTTAACCGACTTCAAAAAAAGGAGGAGGTTATCAAGTCGTCTGTATTTTTTTTAACATAACTTCACCAGTTATTAACCGATTTCAATTATTCTTTTTTTATTTAAAAGAACACAGTTCGTGTGTGGTCCCATAAAAAAATTACAGAGAACTGGCTAGAAGTATTTTCATAATCCTGAAAAATAACAATTATTTGGCTTACAATCGCACGAGTTTTTGCTGATTTTCAGGTATAACTTCTTTGTTAATGAACCGATTTCGATGATTCTTTTTTTTGTTTGAAAGGGTATACCTCAAGAGTGGTCACATTTAAATTTCATTGGTATTGGACCTTGGACTTCGAAGATACACAAGGGAACTCCTCAAAGTCAAATACGATATGACTATAGTGATTGAGAATTAGAAATAAAAAGAAAAGCAGTTGTCCTCCCGCTCCACCCGACTTCAATAGACGTGTTATATTAATATAATATAACAGTATATGCGTAACTAATAATTTGAATATTATTTCTTGCTTTTTAAAGGTATTTTATTTTAAAGCTGTTTTTGTTTCTATTTTCGGGTTTTTTGAAGGAGGTTTTTCACCTACCCAATATTAAATGTGAATATTAGCTGTCCACAAGATAGTGAAAAAATATTTATTTCCAAAATACAAGTGGTTCAAAGTAAGGTACCAGGAGAAAATCTCTCTTTCACAACAAGATCAGTTTAGCGTGGTTTTAATGAATTAAAATAACCTATTAAGAGTTTTTGTGAAAGAGAGACAAATAAACCCACCGACCACAGTCCTTTACCACAAACGATAGTTGAACCAATTTAACTTTTGCACTTGCAGAAACACATAGGCGGTGCAAACATCAAAATGGCGGCTGAAACCTACTGCTGTTGTTGTTTTAGTGGTAGTTCACCCACTGTCGGTGGGCGAAAAAGTTAATATTAAAGTGTACGGGTATACTTCCGACCAAAGTGTTATCATGACTTTACGAGCTTATGAGAACTATGGAAGTTATTTTACTTTGAACATATTAATGTCTTACCACAGCAGCTGTTGGTTAGAATGTTTTTATTTCCTTGGAAAAAAGTCTGGAACGGGGGTAGGAAAATATAGACGATTCAAAAGTGCTTGCTTAATTATTAAGTTTATCTGAATAAATAAATTTTGACTATAGTATGTTTGCATTATGTTTGCAATGCTATTTTGAATGTAAGATTCACTTTAAACTAGCATACTTTAGACTTCAAAATAAACTTGTCCCTAATGACTCTAAGGCGGGAATCGACAGGGTAACAAAAATATAAACTTCTTACACACTTTAAGATAGGCCTTAGATACTACAAAAAGGTACAAGTACCTACACATTTTTTCGTAATGATGCTCGAGAGTTAATCATCATATAATTATTCAGTCATAACTAATTAAAAACGTCAAAATAGTGTTATCATCATAAATAAACTACTCAAATTTACTTAGTTACCCCACTAAATAGCACTTCATTTAATTCAATCTCATCAGAAATACGAAAATTGAAAATGTTTAACTGAGATTAATCCTAAACCAACACTTATCGACGCTTCATTGCGTTGACAAAGAGCACTTACCTATAGAAACGACTGCCAAAATCAGCCGCCTTCACAGCACACTTAATTGAGTCCAAATTTAGATTAACAATAGGCACAATTTACTTTCTGAAGTTACTGCTTATTTATTCATCTGTACACGAAAGTATGTCAACACTGATATATCTGTGGAACTCAAAAATAACATCACCTCGGGTCGCGCGCACATGTGCGCGGTTAACAATGAAATATGTATTGTCTCATTTTTCCGAGTTAAAGGATTAAGTACGACATTATAAATTATTTTATAATGAGTTTACTACCGTGTACATTAAAAACGGTTAAACTTAAAAAATAAAAATATATCAAGAAGTTCGGGATCAGTCAACATGTGAACGACAAAGCTCGCACCTTTGCAAATCTTTTGGCTGAAAACTCAAATACTTTACGATTCTTAGACCTTGTCCAGAAAGGGCGAATTCGCTGCGATTTGACACGCGATTTTGGTTACACTGCTGTTAATATTGCACACGTTGCTGACGTCGCTGGACCTAAGCGAACATTGTATAGCGAAATGCGTCTAATACGCGCGTAGCTCTGGACAGGGTCTTAACACTTATGACGTATTGTCTCTTATATCAAAATTATAAAATAAATTGTATTAAATTATAATTGTATTATATACAAACCTTCTGGAAGAATTTTTTTAAATGATAGGTGAAAACCGTATTAATATCCGTTTAGAAGAAGTGAACAAACAGACAGACACGAATAACGACTTTGTTTTACTAGAGAGATACTATTTAGTGTCATAAGTTAGATTTTAAGTTCAAAACAGCTATTTCCATGGAATAACAAAAACGCGTATAACGGGAAATTGTTCTTCAAAACAGACAAAAGTGCTTGAAGTCAAATATTGATGATACTTGATTCTGTGGTGTAGATAACACTTCAAAGTTTCGGTGACTGATTATGGCATTTACGCAAACTCGAACTTTCGCAAGACAAGTTATGTTCACAACATAAACAAATTCACAATTTTGTTCAGATTCGACGGGTGATTTCTTAGTTAATGTTGCCTTAGGGTGTAATATTTTTTTGACAGTCCATTTTACATTATTCCTTTGAAAAATCCAAACCAAGAAATTAGAGTCAAATCTAAAAAAAGTTGTTTTGCGACCTCAGTAGGTAAACGAGAAGCCAGCATATCCATTCGTCTCGTTATTCCCTATATAGTTTCGATTACACAACGTTAATTTTTAGGTATATATATCTAAAAATAAAATATACTATGGGACCAACCACGGAAACGCGAAAAAAAAATCAGCTGTTCCATACATTATAGTCGAGTCGATGTTGTACTTTTCTATGGAACAGCTGATTTTTTTTCGCAATTCCGTGGTTGGCCTCATAGTAAAAGTTGTTCATTCATTCACTGAAATCCTCATATAATTCTTAGATATACCTACAAATGCTTATTAGTCATTCTGACAATATCCATTAACTAATATGAATTCTGAAATATAGGTTACATTTCATTAAAATTATTTTTATGACAATTATCTGCACGTTAAGTTTTAAAAACTGCTGTCAAGTTCGAATGTAATTATTCTACTTTTCTATGTAGTACATTGATGACCAATGAATGACACTTTCTGTTTCCATTGTTTATGGTGGGAATAAAATTTTTGACAAATGTTTAAGTGCATATTTCTACGAATTTATCGATTCTATAGTTCAACCTGAAACTCTATTAAAGGCAGTCATGATGATAACTGTACATGTCCACCGCCGCCATCACCGTCACGTCATCGTCACGAGATTATTTATAATAGAAGGCGTGCAGTAAATAAGAAATATTTCCGTCATCTTTCTCGTGACGGCTCTGTGACGGTGGGCGGACAAACGGCCCGCTAAAAAGATTAAAGACACGTGAACTGTAAAAAACTGCTTTAATAAAACACAGTAAGGAATAAAAAATACTTTCCTATAACTTAGTAGATCGTTCAAATACAAAGGGTCTTCGCTGCAAGCCAGCGCAATTTCATCAATGTGAGGAAATACCCCCACATTCGAAAGAAACATCTTTCCAGATGTTTTGACAATCGATAAAGATGAAACAGCTATATAATTTTTAAATTTAGATTTTTCGCATTTACAATGCTATTTTTATATTAAGATAAATAATATTAGAAAAAATACTAGAAAAAATCGACTCACCCGTAGCACCTCAGACGGGACTCGAACCCGCACCCTTGGGATTCCGGCCCAATGCCAAATTTCGCCGCTCCCACTAGCGACTCGGTAGCATAATTGGTCAGTGCATTGGGCCGGAATCCCAAGGGTGCGGGTTCGAGTCCCGTCTGAGGTGCTACGGGTGAGTCGATTTTTTCTAGTATTTTCTCTAATATTATTTATCTTAATATAAAAATAGCATTGTAAATGCGAAAAATCTAAATTTAAAAATTATATAGCTGTTTCATCTTTATCGATTGTCAAAACATCTGGAAAGATGTTTCTTTCGAATGTGGGGGTATTTCCTCACATTGATGAAATTGCGCTGGCTTGCAGCGAAGAAGTTAAAAAGTACTAGAAAATTTCGCCGCTCCCACTAGCGACTCGGTAGCATAATTGGTCAGTGCATTGGGCCGGAATCCCAAGGGTGCGGGTTCGAGTCCCGTCTGAGGTGCTACGGGTGAGTCGATTTTTTCTAGTATTTTTTCTAATATTATTTATCTTAATATAAAAATAGCATTGTAAATGCGAAAAATCTAAATTTAAAAATTATATAGCTGTTTCATCTTTATCGATTGTCAAAACATCTGGAAAGATGTTTCTTTCGAATGTGGGGGTATTTCCTCACATTGATGAAATTGCGCTGGCTTGCAGCGAAGAAGTTAAAAAGTACTAGAAAATTTCGCCGCTCCCACTAGCGACTCGGTAGCATAATTGGTCAGTGCATTGGGCCGGAATCCCAAGGGTGCGGGTTCGAGTCCCGTCTGAGGTGCTACGGGTGAGTCGATTTTTTCTAGTATTTTCTCTAATATTATTTATCTTAATATAAAAATAGCATTGTAAATGCGAAAAATCTAAATTTAAAAATTATATAGCTGTTTCATCTTTATCGATTGTCAAAACATCTGGAAAGATGTTTCTTTCGAATGTGGGGGTATTTCCTCACATTGATGAAATTGCGCTGGCTTGCAGCGAAGAAGTTAAAAAGTACTAGAAAATTTCGCCGCTCCCACTAGCGACTCGGTAGCATAATTGGTCAGTGCATTGGGCCGGAATCCCAAGGGTGCGGGTTCGAGTCCCGTCTGAGGTGCTACGGGTGAGTCGATTTTTTCTAGTATTTTTTCTAATATTATTTATCTTAATATAAAAATAGCATTGTAAATGCGAAAAATCTAAATTTAAAAATTATATAGCTGTTTCATCTTTATCGATTGTCAAAACATCTGGAAAGATGTTTCTTTCGAATGTGGGGGTATTTCCTCACATTGATGAAATTGCGCTGGCTTGCAGCGAAGAAGTTAAAAAGTACTAGAAAATTTCGCCGCTCCCACTAGCGACTCGGTAGCATAATTGGTCAGTGCATTGGGCCGGAATCCCAAGGGTGCGGGTTCGAGTCCCGTCTGAGGTGCTACGGGTGAGTCGATTTTTTCTAGTATTTTCTCTAATATTATTTATCTTAATATAAAAATAGCATTGTAAATGCGAAAAATCTAAATTTAAAAATTATATAGCTGTTTCATCTTTATCGATTGTCAAAACATCTGGAAAGATGTTTCTTTCGAATGTGGGGGTATTTCCTCACATTGATGAAATTGCGCTGGCTTGCAGCGAAGAAGTTAAAAAGTACTAGAAAATTTCGCCGCTCCCACTAGCGACTCGGTAGCATAATTGGTCAGTGCATTGGGCCGGAATCCCAAGGGTGCGGGTTCGAGTCCCGTCTGAGGTGCTACGGGTGAGTCGATTTTTTCTAGTATTTTTTCTAATATTATTTATCTTAATATAAAAATAGCATTGTAAATGCGAAAAATCTAAATTTAAAAATTATATAGCTGTTTCATCTTTATCGATTGTCAAAACATCTGGAAAGATGTTTCTTTCGAATGTGGGGGTATTTCCTCACATTGATGAAATTGCGCTGGCTTGCAGCGAAGAAGTTAAAAAGTACTAGAAAATTTCGCCGCTCCCACTAGCGACTCGGTAGCATAATTGGTCAGTGCATTGGGCCGGAATCCCAAGGGTGCGGGTTCGAGTCCCGTCTGAGGTGCTACGGGTGAGTCGATTTTTTCTAGTATTTTCTCTAATATTATTTATCTTAATATAAAAATAGCATTGTAAATGCGAAAAATCTAAATTTAAAAATTATATAGCTGTTTCATCTTTATCGATTGTCAAAACATCTGGAAAGATGTTTCTTTCGAATGTGGGGGTATTTCCTCACATTGATGAAATTGCGCTGGCTTGCAGCGAAGAAGTTAAAAAGTACTAGAAAATTTCGCCGCTCCCACTAGCGACTCGGTAGCATAATTGGTCAGTGCATTGGGCCGGAATCCCAAGGGTGCGGGTTCGAGTCCCGTCTGAGGTGCTACGGGTGAGTCGATTTTTTCTAGTATTTTCTCTAATATTATTTATCTTAATATAAAAATAGCATTGTAAATGCGAAAAATCTAAATTTAAAAATTATATAGCTGTTTCATCTTTATCGATTGTCAAAACATCTGGAAAGATGTTTCTTTCGAATGTGGGGGTATTTCCTCACATTGATGAAATTGCGCTGGCTTGCAGCGAAGAAGTTAAAAAGTACTAGAAAATTTCGCCGCTCCCACTAGCGACTCGGTAGCATAATTGGTCAGTGCATTGGGCCGGAATCCCAAGGGTGCGGGTTCGAGTCCCGTCTGAGGTGCTACGGGTGAGTCGATTTTTTCTAGTATTTTTTCTAATATTATTTATCTTAATATAAAAATAGCATTGTAAATGCGAAAAATCTAAATTTAAAAATTATATAGCTGTTTCATCTTTATCGATTGTCAAAACATCTGGAAAGATGTTTCTTTCGAATGTGGGGGTATTTCCTCACATTGATGAAATTGCGCTGGCTTGCAGCGAAGAAGTTAAAAAGTACTAGAAAATTTCGCCGCTCCCACTAGCGACTCGGTAGCATAATTGGTCAGTGCATTGGGCCGGAATCCCAAGGGTGCGGGTTCGAGTCCCGTCTGAGGTGCTACGGGTGAGTCGATTTTTTCTAGTATTTTCTCTAATATTATTTATCTTAATATAAAAATAGCATTGTAAATGCGAAAAATCTAAATTTAAAAATTATATAGCTGTTTCATCTTTATCGATTGTCAAAACATCTGGAAAGATGTTTCTTTCGAATGTGGGGGTATTTCCTCACATTGATGAAATTGCGCTGGCTTGCAGCGAAGAAGTTAAAAAGTACTAGAAAATTTCGCCGCTCCCACTAGCGACTCGGTAGCATAATTGGTCAGTGCATTGGGCCGGAATCCCAAGGGTGCGGGTTCGAGTCCCGTCTGAGGTGCTACGGGTGAGTCGATTTTTTCTAGTATTTTTTCTAATATTATTTATCTTAATATAAAAATAGCATTGTAAATGCGAAAAATCTAAATTTAAAAATTATATAGCTGTTTCATCTTTATCGATTGTCAAAACATCTGGAAAGATGTTTCTTTCGAATGTGGGGGTATTTCCTCACATTGATGAAATTGCGCTGGCTTGCAGCGAAGAAGTTAAAAAGTACTAGAAAATTTCGCCGCTCCCACTAGCGACTCGGTAGCATAATTGGTCAGTGCATTGGGCCGGAATCCCAAGGGTGCGGGTTCGAGTCCCGTCTGAGGTGCTACGGGTGAGTCGATTTTTTCTAGTATTTTCTCTAATATTATTTATCTTAATATAAAAATAGCATTGTAAATGCGAAAAATCTAAATTTAAAAATTATATAGCTGTTTCATCTTTATCGATTGTCAAAACATCTGGAAAGATGTTTCTTTCGAATGTGGGGGTATTTCCTCACATTGATGAAATTGCGCTGGCTTGCAGCGAAGAAGTTAAAAAGTACTAGAAAATTTCGCCGCTCCCACTAGCGACTCGGTAGCATAATTGGTCAGTGCATTGGGCCGGAATCCCAAGGGTGCGGGTTCGAGTCCCGTCTGAGGTGCTACGGGTGAGTCGATTTTTTCTAGTATTTTTTCTAATATTATTTATCTTAATATAAAAATAGCATTGTAAATGCGAAAAATCTAAATTTAAAAATTATATAGCTGTTTCATCTTTATCGATTGTCAAAACATCTGGAAAGATGTTTCTTTCGAATGTGGGGGTATTTCCTCACATTGATGAAATTGCGCTGGCTTGCAGCGAAGAAGTTAAAAAGTACTAGAAAATTTCGCCGCTCCCACTAGCGACTCGGTAGCATAATTGGTCAGTGCATTGGGCCGGAATCCCAAGGGTGCGGGTTCGAGTCCCGTCTGAGGTGCTACGGGTGAGTCGATTTTTTCTAGTATTTTCTCTAATATTATTTATCTTAATATAAAAATAGCATTGTAAATGCGAAAAATCTAAATTTAAAAATTATATAGCTGTTTCATCTTTATCGATTGTCAAAACATCTGGAAAGATGTTTCTTTCGAATGTGGGGGTATTTCCTCACATTGATGAAATTGCGCTGGCTTGCAGCGAAGAAGTTAAAAAGTACTAGAAAATTTCGCCGCTCCCACTAGCGACTCGGTAGCATAATTGGTCAGTGCATTGGGCCGGAATCCCAAGGGTGCGGGTTCGAGTCCCGTCTGAGGTGCTACGGGTGAGTCGATTTTTTCTAGTATTTTCTCTAATATTATTTATCTTAATATAAAAATAGCATTGTAAATGCGAAAAATCTAAATTTAAAAATTATATAGCTGTTTCATCTTTATCGATTGTCAAAACATCTGGAAAGATGTTTCTTTCGAATGTGGGGGTATTTCCTCACATTGATGAAATTGCGCTGGCTTGCAGCGAAGAAGTTAAAAAGTACTAGAAAATTTCGCCGCTCCCACTAGCGACTCGGTAGCATAATTGGTCAGTGCATTGGGCCGGAATCCCAAGGGTGCGGGTTCGAGTCCCGTCTGAGGTGCTACGGGTGAGTCGATTTTTTCTAGTATTTTTTCTAATATTATTTATCTTAATATAAAAATAGCATTGTAAATGCGAAAAATCTAAATTTAAAAATTATATAGCTGTTTCATCTTTATCGATTGTCAAAACATCTGGAAAGATGTTTCTTTCGAATGTGGGGGTATTTCCTCACATTGATGAAATTGCGCTGGCTTGCAGCGAAGAAGTTAAAAAGTACTAGAAAATTTCGCCGCTCCCACTAGCGACTCGGTAGCATAATTGGTCAGTGCATTGGGCCGGAATCCCAAGGGTGCGGGTTCGAGTCCCGTCTGAGGTGCTACGGGTGAGTCGATTTTTTCTAGTATTTTTTCTAATATTATTTATCTTAATATAAAAATAGCATTGTAAATGCGAAAAATCTAAATTTAAAAATTATATAGCTGTTTCATCTTTATCGATTGTCAAAACATCTGGAAAGATGTTTCTTTCGAATGTGGGGGTATTTCCTCACATTGATGAAATTGCGCTGGCTTGCAGCGAAGAAGTTAAAAAGTACTAGAAAATTTCGCCGCTCCCACTAGCGACTCGGTAGCATAATTGGTCAGTGCATTGGGCCGGAATCCCAAGGGTGCGGGTTCGAGTCCCGTCTGAGGTGCTACGGGTGAGTCGATTTTTTCTAGTATTTTCTCTAATATTATTTATCTTAATATAAAAATAGCATTGTAAATGCGAAAAATCTAAATTTAAAAATTATATAGCTGTTTCATCTTTATCGATTGTCAAAACATCTGGAAAGATGTTTCTTTCGAATGTGGGGGTATTTCCTCACATTGATGAAATTGCGCTGGCTTGCAGCGAAGAAGTTAAAAAGTACTAGAAAATTTCGCCGCTCCCACTAGCGACTCGGTAGCATAATTGGTCAGTGCATTGGGCCGGAATCCCAAGGGTGCGGGTTCGAGTCCCGTCTGAGGTGCTACGGGTGAGTCGATTTTTTCTAGTATTTTTTCTAATATTATTTATCTTAATATAAAAATAGCATTGTAAATGCGAAAAATCTAAATTTAAAAATTATATAGCTGTTTCATCTTTATCGATTGTCAAAACATCTGGAAAGATGTTTCTTTCGAATGTGGGGGTATTTCCTCACATTGATGAAATTGCGCTGGCTTGCAGCGAAGAAGTTAAAAAGTACTAGAAAATTTCGCCGCTCCCACTAGCGACTCGGTAGCATAATTGGTCAGTGCATTGGGCCGGAATCCCAAGGGTGCGGGTTCGAGTCCCGTCTGAGGTGCTACGGGTGAGTCGATTTTTTCTAGTATTTTTTCTAATATTATTTATCTTAATATAAAAATAGCATTGTAAATGCGAAAAATCTAAATTTAAAAATACAAAGGGTCTTATTGAGAGCTCAAGGGTTCACAGTAAATCAGTCGTTGTTAAAAGGTGTTGACGACCTCCGATTCATCACGGCTGATCTACAGCCGATTACGCGAGTCGTCTGCAACATATTGAACGCATACATCAGGAAGTTAGTACCATACTGAATTAAAAAATTCTGTGGAAACTTCTGTGGAAGTTTTAAAGTCGATAAAAAGTTACGGCTTGTTTTATGAAATATCTTGAAAATTATTATTCATAATCGCTCAATAGCGACAAACGCTCTATAAACCTAAAAGTTATAGAAGGGTGCTGCCTATTTTATACAACGTGTTACAAAAGTACCCCTAATGCCGAATATGGTATATAGGGACCATCAAACTGATCAACTTTTACTATGGGACCAACTCTGTAATCGCGAAAAAAAAATCAGCTGTTTCATACATTTTGATATTTTCGATTTTAATTTTTGTATGAAACAGCTGATTTTTTTTTCGCGATTTCAGAGTTGGTCCCATAGTACAGTTACAAGGCTAGTTACAAGGCACCGCTTATTTCACATTGAAATCTCTTCCAGCAGGCCCGGAACATGAAATATGTTTAATTCTAAGACAAAAAAGTATACTATACATACAATACATAAACATAACAAAATACACTTACAAATATACAAAAAAAAATATAATTAAATAAATACATATACGTAAACTTACCCATTTTTCACAGACACTCTCCGCCAATATTGTACACAAAAGTCTGTTCGCAGTCCATAAATGACTGACATTTTTCACAGAGACAGCAATATCTCTCTGGTGTAGCTTTCGAGTAAACAATATGTGGACAACGATGCACTATGGTCTATGTCTATGTAGGATAGCTACCAAGAATATTATAGGGTAAACTGGGTGATTAGCAACTTGCGTGGTGAATAACAACAGCGACATTTTCGATAGAAAACATAGCAAAATTTCAAAATAAACCGCTTGGGCATGTTCAAAAAACATTTTTCTATAAAACTAATAAGGTCATTTTGATATTATTTAATTTTTTCTATCGAAAATGTCGTTGTAGTTAATCACCACGCAAGTTGCTAATTCCCTACCCTATCAATACTCAAAATTGTTTCAATCTTTACATGTCTTATTACAAACATGAATTTAAATATGATAAATTTTATTTTAATGTTGATAAACGTCGAAATTATTTTAAATAAGTTAGTAACAACATTATTAATTTTTAAATTTACTTCTAAGATAAAGAGACAAGACACATCAAGATTGTTTACATTTTTCTCGTGGAAAAGAAAGAATTATACCTACTGTGTAGTCTGTGATATTTATTTATTTTATTTTACTGATAACAATGAAATTACATTAAAATAAAGGAAAATATGATATCTAAAGTAACTCACAGACGAAAATGTTACCTAAAATTAAATTTTACTTACTTTGTCCCAATACGAACGAATTATTACCCAAACAAAAAGATTTAATACGACAGACTACACAAAACAACAAACTTTTAGATACTTTCCAGTCTTTATTTCTCTGGCAAAATTACAGAGACATACACTTCAAGAGTTTCATAATCTGTCTCGAAAGGCAGAATACGTGATGTAACATCGATTCTTATTTAATCAAAGGTGAAATTTGATTTCAATCGAGTTTCACAAATGGAGAAAACTCACAGGAGCTTAATAACTTTAAACTTTCGTTTCCAAGTTCTCTTTGACTTCAGTAATGGAGCATTGAACATTTTCAAACTTGTACCGACTTATATTTACGTAAGCATGTTTCTTACAAAACCTTTAGGATTATTCAATTTTATCCAACCTATAGTTGTTTGCTCTCTGAAGGGAAACAGAATTATTTGTTAAATGAATTCTTTGAAACTAAATTGGATAATAAGTAGCAATTCTTTTGTTTATCATAAATTCGGTCTTTGTACAGGCTGTTTTGCTATTTACATCTATATCTTTTACGAGTATAATAATTTTCATTTAGAAATATACATTTAGTTCAGACTTGTAAAAAATATATTGTTAAATTATTTACAATGTTGGCTACCGACGAATTTTTCTGGGTAAAATTAACCGATAGTTCTGACCATATCCAGTTTCTGACAGATATTTTATGTAGGTTTAAAATACTTGGTAGTGATTTATTATTCAAGTTTCTGACAAACTTGAATATTGAATCAGTATCAAGAACTTTATAATCATATTCTATCACTACGCAAAATTATCTGAAGAGATAGATGCCAACGGCCATATAATGATGAATAAGACGTAGTACTGATATCTATTCTGTGGAGTAATTTTACACTCTCGTTAAACCAAAAAGTTTGCATAAGAATATTATGACGCCTTGAGACGTCAAACGTAAAGATTGCTAAACAATATTTTTAGTTATCCAGGGCGTAAAGTTGTTGAGGTCAGCCATTTTTGATATCCTCACGGTTAGCATGCATAGAATGCAAGCAAGCATGCATGCAAGCATGCATGCAAGCGAGCAAGCAAGCATGTAAAATGCATGCAAGCATTATGGAACTCCGCTACGAGTGGTCAAAATACTAACCTAATCTAACTAAATGGTGGTCACATAAGTTAATCTTTATAGCGGCCTCGGGACCATTGAGAAGTTACTTCGATCTTTAATAATTTCTAGAAAAGAAAAATATCTGCCAAAGAAAAAGAAGTGATTTGATATATTTACTGTTTTTCTGGAAAATGAAACATAAGTAAAATAAGTTTATGTTCTAATAAAATTCTGTAAAACAATTAGGCTGAGTTGCATCATCTTGATTTAACCTTAACTTTAACAAACACAAACTTATCTGACTCGGTGACAGCGTCGCTGTCGTCTATGGCGTAGCCTCGGTAGAATATGTAATAACATTTAGTTCCAGTTTCGGCCACCGGCTCAGATAAGTTTGTGTCATGTACTGTTATAGTTAAATTAAGTTGATGCAACCGAGCCTTAATCTGCTATTTAAGACTTCGCCGTACCGTTTCGAATAATTGAAATTCGAACAGAAAAGTTTCGAAAGCATGATGGTTACCGCCCCAAGAGTTTAACTATTATTGAGTAACTGACACCTGTCAGACAACGTTGCTAACTTTAAAGAATAGCATAGCAGAATAAAATGGTGTAAACGATCTCTGCGAATATGCCAACTTCTTAGAATAGTCTACACACGTATGTTCACGATTTAATACGTGTACCGTAAAACATGGTTCCATCATGCTGCGTCGGCGAAACCATCCGTCTTCCTTATGACTACCACAGATGTCTGCTTTTGCTGCTTCAGTTTTAAGCTTTAATAATATTTGGTTTCTCTTTCATAGTGTAAATCAACATTTGATTTGCGACGCTACTCTGGTTAGTATGAACTCTTTCCGTGTTATTACAAAAGATTTTTAAACACTGTTTTACATAGACACCTTTTTAAATGTGACGCTGTCACTTTTTTGACAATATTGTTTGAAAGAGTAAGAGCAACATGAACTCTGTAATAAAACCATACAACCTCATCGAGTTTTTTTTTTACTAAACACAGTGGACGCAATGTGGTCCTGTGTCTCAATTTAGGTACTATCGACAACACTTCCGATTTACCACTCTTAAGGTTAAAATCGCTTGCACGCCGCGCCGTCATACTTACTACTAACACCCTGTCCAGAGCTACGCGCGTATTAGACGCGTTTCGCTAAACAATGTTCGCTTAGGATCAGCGACGTCAGCAACGTGTGCAATATTAACAGCAGTGTAACCAAAATCGCGCGTCAAATCGCGGCGAATTCGCCCTTTCTGGACAAGGTCTAACATACGTATAGTTCGTGCATGGGCGATACGCGCGCACACGATTTTTTCTGCAAAGTGTTAAAGCGAGTTGACGATCGTACGCCTGCTTCATAAAGTATCTACAAGATCCCTACAATACGACATGCGTCTCATTTAGACTTTCTAATTATGCTGTTATGAAGGTAGTTTGAAAGTGGGGACATTTTACAGTTGGCAGTAACTAAACTAGCTACACTAATGTTGTCCGTGTGTTATTCTTATTACCTCAAAATAGCAACGTTGATTCATGGGATAAAGCTGAAAATAAGGTTGAAATAAAAAATTATATTTTTCAAAAACTAAGTTTTATAAATTTTGAGATTTTAGCATTCACAATGCTATTTTTATATAATACTAAATAATATACTAGAAAAAATACGACTCGCACCAGATCATGTTCTCGGACGGGAATCGAACTAAGTTTTAATTTACAAGATCAACAATTTTATTTCACAAGTGCTGCCCCCCTACTGAAATGGCCAACATTCTATTCTGTTGGCAATTCGAGTAGGGGGACTAGTCTATGTGAATTAACTGAATTATGACCTAGTTTGGCCAAATATAAGTACTTAGAACTTCTCCCAAAATGTAAAATCACAGAATTTAATTTTCTAGCCAACTGCGATGTCGGATTTAAGATGACTGATCATTTTTAAGGTTCCGCATAGTTTTCGACTTTTGATGAATAAAAATACCTGAAATTATTTTATGTGATAGAAGTTTATGTAAAGATTACAGGAAAAATAAAGCAATGTCTCTAAATAGTAAACTTTTTCAGAATGGTATGGAACCCTCGGTGCGCGAGTCCGATTCGCTCTTGACCGTTTTTTCATTCGTCGACGTTTCTGCTATCAAATATCTCAGCGACAAATCATTAGGCCGCAGCTTACATTTAGCAGCAAAAACTGTCGTTAGGGGAGATCGTCGCACCCAGATGATTCCAAATGTATCGCGTCTGACCTTATCTCGCTTTTCGTAATATCTGAAAGCTTTTCATATTTCCTTAATATAATATTGTCAATTACAAGATAAATGATTGGTAAGTGCTGTGCGAGCGAATACCAGTCAATTAGATTTTTGTGTTTGACTTGGTGTAGCAAATGTGAAAATGAGTGAATGTGAAAAATTAACATTTGGCTTAGAATAATAACACCTAGAAGCGAGTCCTTGTATGTAAAGTGAGGCAAAAAATACTGAGCCAAAATGGCTTAGTTTTCAGATTTATATCCTTCATACCTTATCAATCAATCAATCAATATATTTATTTGCTTGAACATGGGTATAAACGATACAGATGACTTAAAATTAACAAAGTACGCCAAATCCTACCCTCGCGGGTGTGCAAATTATTATCATGCGGAACACAACAAAACATTGAAAATAGTTGCCAAAATTCATTAAATTATCTAAGAAGAACAATAAACATGCCGCGCTACTGAGGTACATATAAAAGGTACCTAATTAAATTGTACTAAATATTCGGGATAACTTTACATTAAATAATCATAAAAATGTCAAATGTCATAGAAGGATAGTAGTGCTGTAAATGTCAAAGAAATTGAAATGTCATTAAATAATTACAATAATTATTTTATTTGTCCTTGATGTATTCATCAATCGAGTAATATGCTTTGTCAATTAGAAATCGTATCGTAACTAAAATCCAATAAAATAGTAACTAATCCCCTAAAGGTAGTGAAATACACTATTTCGTTCTTATAGGTACGATTAGGTTGCGTATGAAGGATAAAAATCTGACAACTAAGACATTTTGGCTCAGTATTTTTAGCCTCACTTTTGACAGTGCGCTTTATAGGGAACTATCGTTCTAGGCTGTTGGTTATTGTATTCCAAGTTATGAAAAACCTGAGGACATGACCATAAAATTATTTGTACAAGATACGAAGTATATACACAAAACTGGAATCGATAAAACTCTACTAATATTTTGTTGAGTGTGGTCACTAGTACAACGCACGTGACTAGGTGATGCTTACAGAATGCAAAATCAAGGTCATGCGAGGTGAGATGCGAAGTGAGAGTGAACTGCGAAGGGAGTTGTTGTCTGATTTTACAGAATCGCAGGGTTGATAAAATATACATTATTTAGGTACTGAATTTTTAAAATCGTAATTAATCAAAATAATTTATTTATGGAGAAAATAAAATCGAAATTATGGCATTAAATAAATATAAATATTTGACAACATCACATACATTGCTCCGATTCCAAAGTAAGTAGCTAAAGCACTTGTGTTATGGAAATCAGAGACAACGGTGGTATCACAAACACTTCGACCTGCGCCAATATAGACAAGTTCGTTTTTCTAAATTGTCCCAACCGGGGATCGAACCCGGGACCTCAGAGATGGCGACATCTTGAAAACCGGTGTACAAACACTCGATCACAGAGGTCGTCATACACTGACTGTATGTAACCGAATCTGCTAATTTTAAACCAAATAGGTTTATTTTAAATTTCGGCGCTTAAACGAATGAGTTCAGAGTTTAACCAGCAAATAGCATTCAGTTGGGTATCTATCTTCATTTCAGACCTACAAAACTAGGAGAGCGGCTAAGTAAAGCCGACCTTATTGTAAAGCCATAAAGTGTTTATTTAACTGTTCTAATTTCTTCGATGACTAGTTCGCAAGAACCCGGACGAGTGTTTGTTGTTGAAACTTATTTGTTTCTGTTTCCTAGAGTTCTACCACAAAGTTAACAAAAATCTTCTCTACTCGCCCAAGTATCACAAGCCATGTTTTTAGGATTCCGTACTTCAATATACCTTAAAGAAAGCTCCAAAAAGCAAGAAACAATGTTCAAATACGCATTATTATTATTTAGGTGGTATCTACGCATATCGTAATTTTAAAAAAATCAAAGGGTCTTATGCCAAAAATAATACAGCAATTTATAGATTAATAGATCCGTCTTTTTAAACCGTAAAAAACAAAATCAAAACATCCCTTTATATTCTCCGACGATAACTTTGCTGATCATCTTGCCGACATTCAATATTGTTTTAGTCAACAACATCAGCAAACCCGAGCATTAATTTGGTTCACTATTTACTTGCAAACTTCATCTCTGTTTTAGCCAACCTTCAGAAAAGTTCTTGATTCGGGAATTAACAAGGTCATTCATTATGTAGCTGCGACAATACGCCTAAATTGTGCCGCAACTTTTGACCATAAAAATCCCGGAATTTTCATCTATTTATGGTGACTTTACACAGTTCAACTATATTGATTCACCTTAGTTGAATGGCAGAAGTAAAAGATAATGCTCTTTACACGTCTTTCAATTTGATTGATCGAATCGGATATCGAGAGAATCGTTCAATTCTTGTGTTTACACGTTTAACTCGCATTTAATTCAATGGCGTTTTAAAATAATATAGAATACTTCTTTATTTGCTTAATAAGTTAAGTATAAAAGATGTTACAATGTATATGAAGCCGCACTTTTTTCTCTAGATAATGGCATGTAAATATAATCAATTACATAATTATGATTTACTTTAATAGCATTATAGAAATACTAGCGACCGCTCGAAACCTCGTCTGCGTGAAAAGTTTTTTGCTATTTCTCGGGAACAATGTTTTTTCGGGATAAAAGGTAGCCTATGTCCTTCTCTGTACCCCTGACAACGTGGATATAAAATTTCATGATGACCGGTTCAGTAGTTAAGACGTGAAGGCGTAATAAACAAACGGACTTTCGCATTTATAATATAAGTTAGGATAAACATAACCAATCAGTGTGAGTTATAACCTTCGTCTGTTAAAGAGGTCTTTAAATTCATCGATTGAATAAAAACAATTCTCAATTGAAAGCATTTAGAGATAAAATCTTGAGATCATCTGTGACATACAATACGTGTTTTTGCTGTAAAGAGTTGTTATTTTTAGAGGAAGAACTAGTTTATTAGAGTATCTAGTATTAAAATTACATTATTGAGAGTACAGCGTTGAACAGCAAGTGAAAAACAAACAAGTTTAATTCTTTCGTTGCCTTTGAACGTGATAGAGCAAAAATTACATCAAATGATTCCTGTGAATGACTTAATATAACTCTGTTATTATTAATTACTAATAATTTTGTTATTAGCTGTTTTTGTCCCTTTACTAATAAATCATATCAATAGATTCAATTTTAACTTTACATGATTTGGTTGCTTCATCCAAATTGAAAGGCAGAAGTGAACCGTGTATTTTTGGTATTAAGTTAGGGTCCAGCCACCATGTCGTTGATGTAAGTCGAAACTTAATTCTCCTCCCTTTACTTTAAGCATAAATTCCCTTGCCGAAGTGACCGTGTTCTTTGTTTTGCAAAAAGTGCTAAGTTACGTGTCTTGGCGGCGGAGATTGTTAAAAAATGCCAATTTCCACGAATTCTTATTAAGTCTTCATTTTGAGGAGTTCTTGGGTTTGACTTTGCATTGTCGTAAACTTCTTTGTCGGTTAACGTGATCACTTTTACTAAGCTTTGAGTTTGGGACTTTGATTGGTAGGTACAGTCGAGTTCATTAATATGTACGCACCATTGACAGTTCATCAACCTTATGCCTTTGTAATAAAAGTCAACATCTGTCAAAAGTGCTTACATATTTATGAACTCGACTGTACCATGTTTTGAATGCTTATGTTTCAAGTTCGCTATTATTATATACGGGAGCCTGGAGGAATTTCTACATTACAGAAGACTAGGTATTTATCAACACAATCTGACAGAAAATATCAAATAGGTCTGTACCAACAGAAATGTTTGAGTTGAGTTCTCGGACTGAATTTTTAAGCCTCCATCAAATCATATTAGTTTTCTTTTTCTGTCAGTCTTCGCTCTGTAAACAAATTAGGAAATAATATTAGAAAAAATACTAGAAAAAATCGACTCACCCGTAGCACCTCAGACGGGACGGGTGAGTCGTTTTTTTCTAGTATTTTTTCTAATATTATTTATCTTAATATAAAAATAGCATTGTGAATGCGAAAAACCAAAATTTAATAAATTAGGAAATATTGAACAAATTAAGATAATTTATTGTGCGCAGTGTTTTAGAGACATAGTATACTGTGTCTTCTTGCAAACATATGACTGTGAGTAGCTTAATTATAACAATTAGTCACTGTCATTTACAAACTAAACAAGGTTACTTGTAAAACACCAACATCTTCACAGGAGTAGATTTACAATTGACATCATAAAAGACAACATTCGTTCTACGACTTTTCCGAAAACAGATAAAAAATATTCGACTTTCCATACAAATGTCCGAACAGCTGATCGAGTTTTGTATGAAAAGTAGATTTTTTAGGGTTTCGT
Source organism: Catoptria pinella (assembly GCA_963556745.1). Lineage (NCBI taxonomy): Eukaryota > Metazoa > Arthropoda > Insecta > Lepidoptera > Crambidae > Catoptria > Catoptria pinella. The sequence goes on from OY750762.1 coordinate 2,958,857, forward strand.
AGTCAAGTTAACAAGAAACCCTCATAGTTTCGCCATATCCGTCTGTCCGTCCGTCCGTCCGCAGCTTAGCTCAGAGGCCCTAAGTATTAGAAAGCTGTAATTTAGCATGAATATGTATAATAGTTACGCCAAAAAAGTGGTAGAATAAAATCTCGAATGTTCTTCTTCTTCTTATCGTATGAGGATTAGTGGCCACCTCTGGTGTTAGAGTTTATCAAGCCGCCTGTAAAAAAGTGGGGATGATTTTTTTTCTTATCAATCTCATAGTGTGAGGTGTCGTTGGATAGGTGTTTTAATAATATTGTAGGTTTGTGAAAGCCACTTTTTGGTTCAGGGATCCGTTTACGAAATATTTAGCTTTAAAGTGCAAAATTTTGTTAAGAGTCTTTATATAATACCTATAGTCGTTAGTTGCGTAAAACAGGAAATAAATTTAGATTTATACTCATATGATAATTGTAGGTAACTGCGGAACCCTTTGCTGCGCGTGGCCCGATATGCACTTGGCCAGTTTTTTTGTCTGTTTTCGGAAAAGTCGTAGAACAAATGTTGTTATTTATGATGTTAGTAATTTACTTCTGCGAGGTTGTTGGTGTTATAAAAATAACCCTGTATATCTAACAGTTGTTTAGAAATACAAAGCCCACTTAGTTCTTTAACTTTCTGGTATTTGTATATATATAAGTTCGATTTAATTGCCATTAATTCATCAACGCGCGAGCGGACGCATGCGGCCAGATATAACAATGGAATATCTATTGTGCCTCATTTTCCGGGCGTTGAAGGGTACTCTGCTGGACAAATATCGTTACCATCATCATTAATATCCCAAATTAAACAGAGTAGGTATAGAGCAATCAAAAGCCCTATTTGCAAATCCCTTAAAAGTGCTGAATCCAAATACTCTACACAAACATTGCCCGCCTAATCCAGGCTTATTGCTGTCTCCTCGACGTGCAAATTCCCAATTAATCCCAAGATCTCGTCATGCTGACCTTCACTACAGATTCTCGTAAAACGTCAAAGAACTAGTAGCGATAATAACAACTCATAGCCACGGCTCTTTAGATAAAATTCGTTTTCTTGTGGATAAAAAAACACATTTTTGCAGGTTTATTTCACGCTTGGGAAGGCTGACCGAAATTGCTGCGTGATGGCAAACTTTAAAGCGGCTGTCGTATAAATATTAATGCTTTGTCAAGTTTGACGCGTCAGTGGAAATGATTGTTGAAAACGTCTCTATTACTTTATCTTTAAGAAGGATATCGTTGAGGTACAGGGTAATAAAATCATTTTTGGGGTTGAGGCATGCAAGTAACGATATAGACAAAGATACGTACATTAAAATTTGTAAAAACCTTAACAAACTTTACTTTTGATTTAACATTTTAGAACATCTGTTGTTAAGGAAAACTTATGGAAATCCCATACATCTTTCGGTAGATGAGTTCATTATAGCTTTTACAAAAATGACTTTGGATAGAATTTCAATTAAGAAAATAGCCCTTTGGCAAAGGTTAATATTTTAAAATTAATTCGTATAAAAATGTCTGCAATAGAAGTCACAACTATAATTTCCCTGGCCAACTCTATGATACCAAAGTAACACTTAACTTTATTCGGGCCTTAGAAAAGTTTCATCAAGACTTTTTGCTCTATTTTAGGCTTTTCGCGTACCTAATTTTGTAAACTACACCCTTTTGTTACTATTTTACAAAATCACTTTTAAAAATAAACTTAAGCTTGCATATTAAATGGAAAACAAAACATTTGGTTATAAACGTGATATTGTAATACCAGCGCTAAAACAGGTCGGTATTGCCGGTCGTGCCGGTCGTAACCGTCTATGGCCTAATACGCAATACCGATAAATTTTACGGTTTCATGTCCATCTATGAAGCTCCTAAGTACATGAACACGTGAAATCTACGCCCCAGTAACAGATAAACGTTTATTCTCACACACGAAAGAGCAAAGATTAACAGTGTTACCAACCCTTACCAATATTTTCCCTCAAGATTTTTTCTGAATTCCCTTATAACCTCTAAATATAGAATTTTATATGTACCTACTTATTTGTATGTACGTACTTAATGAAGGCGTGCGTGAGGTGAGTGAGTGACGTGAATGAATGAAATTACGATTGGTCAACGCGCTGCGCAGTTCACTCGTTTTCGCACAAAACTAAAAACACACGCTTTTGCAAGATTTAGATTTTTCAAGTTCGTTTGAAGCCCCTAAAAAAATTCAAAAATTCCAGCCCCTAAAAAGTCCCTTTTATTACTTCTAGCCCCTAAATTTGGGGGCAAAACCCCTAAGTTGGCAACCGTGAAGATTAAACGCCCCTTTACACGTAGCAACTTTTATGTAGATAGCTGAAAAAGGATGATCGAATCAAATAGACTATCTACTTAGAAGTAGATTGTCTACTATATACTCTTTCTTTCGATAGCATTAAGTTTCTTTCATAAAAAAACATGCTAATAAATTACCTTAAAGCCGATGTATTTGTGGAAGTGGAGCACCATTCTTTGCATAGAATTTTATTCGCAAACGTTAAGTACTAAATGAATACAAATGCTTCAAACTAACTATTGGGATTTATTTAATTAGTTTATTTAAATTCATAAAAATATTTTACTCAGTATTTTTTTTAGAAATATCCCAGCTTTTCTGCTTCTTTGAAGAGACCTAAGAGCATCTGCGTGACCTCGTCTCCTTGCTCGTGGATTCTGCTCGGTGGCCAGTAGAAGTAGGTGCCACGAAGCTCATAAGTGTACACAATGGGTGTCCCCAGCTTGTAACGCACCCAGTCCATACTGCCGCCCGATGCTTTATCTGAAAAGAGGACAAGGGATTGTACAGACATTGTAAGCAGCTAGTTCAATCGAATCGCATTATTTGCCTGCTCTATATTGCCTATGACTGCGTCGATACCACAAAACAGCGAAATGTAACTACCAAACCAGTGTGCCGCGCAATTGTATTTAAAAAAATGATACTCGATTCGGTTCTGCACTGCACAGCAGGACGTAGGCCGCTCCAGTGTAAAGATGTTGCCATGATTTTTAATTCTACACACGGCAGGCGGGTTGGAGATCACAGTGCTGTTTCTTCGAAAATCGCTGCTATCTATTTTCTGGTCCAAGAAAGCGTTAGGGTGGGTACCCACTTAGGTTCGCGAACTTGCAACAGAGCGCCATAGATCCGGTGCGAACGACCACAAAGGGGGAGCAAGTAGAAGTTCACAATAGGGACCACATTGAGCTCTGTGAACCTGCAACATAGGTTCGCGAAGCACAAGGTTCGCGATCCTAAGTGGGTACCCACCCTTAAGTCTGGTTTTTTTATTATTTTATTTTCTTCGGGAAGCTTTCAGCATCATTTACAAGCTAATTATAGAAATAAATAGTTAAAAGCTAATTAGAAGCTTCCACAGATAAAGAAAAGATAAGTAAGAGATTGTATTGGTGCTGTCTACATTGCCGGACGCCACACGTATTTTTAATCCGTATGAAAATGTATGTAAATACCGAATATTACAACCGCACCTAATATAATTATGTATCGGTCGATACTTCTAATAATAGAACTTGATAAAACGATAGAATTCCTCAGGTTTGCGAGGGCTCTTAAGCCATTAGCGGTATAAAAAGGAAATTAGGTTTCAGTGAATTAAATACATCAAGAAGTAGGTACTGGTTGGAACTAAATTGACTTTTCGTGTAAAGTCTTATCAGATTTAACGAAAATCACTATCGAATAACTGTCCAAAGAGTTCGGTCGCAGGTTGGAGTCGACAGACTACATTAAATACTAACCATTAATGATTCGCCAAAGATTGATTCATATCATCACGTAAAAACGTAACAAATTGTTTGGGAACATTAATGGCCGTAAAAATCTTTAAAACCATAAGTTTCTAAAGAGGCGATGGAAAAAATAATGCAGCTTTTTTCTTCTATAATCTTCTATTGCTTAGTTATTCACTTACATAAAATTTCTGCAGCGGTCGCCGGTCCACGATACTTCTCTCCGTTAACTTTTTCACCGTACTCCAAAGAAGTTTTCCCAATTTGGATCTAGAAAAAATTCGAAGAGCAAAACCATAAACTTAACAAAGGGTATTAAATAACACTTATTATCAAATGTGTAAATTACCAAAACCGCTACACAGAAGTACTTATTTTTTTTTTGTTTGGTAAATTAAATAAGAATCAATCTTATTTCGGCTTGGCAACATGGAGATTCTAAAAATAAAATAAAAATAAATGTTTTTATTATTGTTAGCACTAGTGGCTCAGTGAGCTGAGCTCAAATTGTATGTTGTTTAAAAAATAATCAGTACTTAAGAGTGCTGTTTGGTAGGTATTTATTATATCTATTCGAGGCTAGATGACGCTTCTAATTTTGACGAGCTCCGTGGTCAAGTGGCTTTGTACACCGGTTTTCAAGGTGTCGCTATCTCTGACGTCCAGGGTTTGATCCCCGGTTGGGTCAATTTAGAAAACGAACTTTTCTATATTGGTTCAGGTCTGAGTGTTTGTGATACCACCGTTATCTCCGATTTCCATAACACAAATGCTTTAGCTACTTACTTTGGAATCGGAGCAATGTATGTGATGTTGTCAAATATTATTTTTAATATTTGAATTAAATTTTACAAATAGAAGCCAATTTACAAGGGACGTTGAGATGACACATGATTCAATTTGAAATGAGGGTATACATTAACTCTTTCCGACTTAGCTGAAGAAACTCCCCTGTGTAAAATTATGGTTAATTTTAAGATTCCAGACATTGACGTTAATTGATCGATAAAAAAACATGCCTACCAGGTCATCATAATTGTCCTCGTGCTCAACAGAATCTGAATACGGAAGCAACAGCATTTGGGCGTCGGAGTGGAATGCTACGTAAGCTAATAGGTTTTCCAAACTTAATATGTAAGCTGATAGCGAGCTGGTCTCCTTCTCGGAGAATGGTTTGGAACCAGCATATGTTTGCCTGTCACAGGGATCGTCTGTAGCGCCATGCTCTGATAAAAGAAGATTAAGAATATTTAGTTTAAGGTTACAGAGTCGACAAAGTAACCATCTGAAAAAAAACTTTTGTTTTATAGTTCATAATGAAACAGACAGTAAAATCGATTATTGGTGCACGCTTATTCATACATTTTCAGTCGGCCAAAAGTGATTTTTAAAACTTACTAAGCCAATTATAATCCCAGTTGCGGTTGGGATCAGCTCCATAGCAGAACCAGCTAGACTTGGATCGAGTCTTCCTCCACATGCGATCCTGTATTAAATAGTTTAAATCATTACAAGAATTTAATTAACACCTGCAATATGCAGTCGCCTACGCTAGCACATTTTTTAAATCTGCTTACACGAGGTGGTCAGCAATTTTGCAACAGAGCTTCAAAGTAATAGAGGAATATGTTTTAGTGCTTGATTAAATAATGGGATAGGATAAGCTGCACCAGTGCACCTGGTGCTGCAAGAGCCCATAGACTACATAGGTCATCTAACATCATGCTGGCTGGACGCTTGTTTAAGCTGGCAAAGGATTCAAAGGATTTTCTTACTCTGTTAAAACTATAGGTGTATCCATCAGGGTTGACAGTAGGAAAGATGCGCCAGTCGAACTGGTCCCTTAGATTTATGATGTCCGGGTCCTGGCTGGTCAAGAGCTGATTAATGAAGTATGTGGTGGTTGCCGGAGTTATCCATTCTCGAGCATGTATGCCTAGTAGGTACCAAAAATATTATTTTAATATTTTGCATTCAAAGATCGATTCAGTAAATACAGATTTTTCAAAAGTCATTTCAATCAATCATTTGGCATTTGGTACTATACAAGGTGTTACAAAAATACCCCTAATGCCGAATATGGTAAATAGGGACCATCAAACTGAGCAACTTTTACTATGGGACCAACTCTGAAATCACGAAAAATAAATCAGCTGTTTCATACATTTTGATATTTTCGATTTTAATTTTTGTTATTAGGGGTATTTTTGTAACACGTTGTATTGAAACCCATGCTCAGACAGATACTGAATATTCTTAAATCACTCCAAGCGAAATTCTGCGAGAAGTCAGATTATGGCTATGAAGCAGAGGATAAAGCAGAGATGTACACGTCTAGTATTATCTATGTCTAAAGACTTACATTTATATTTTCGTTAGTGAGCGGCTTATTGTCACATTTTTTATTTGTTACATATGTACAAACATGTTACATACATGTTGACCTTGAGACCGCCTTTATGGCCTACGTAATAAAGCCTGTTTTCGCAGTTTAACTGTATAACCTGACGTGCTGTCGTGCGTACATAAGTAGGTACTTAATTTTATTACTTAGATAATTGTTTACCTGACTCAATGAATACGACTGGTTTGTCAAAGAGGCCGGTGGGACAAAATTGGTGAGACGACGAATCAAACTTCTTTTTGTCTTGTGACGGGGTATTGATGCGTAGGCCGAGGATCTGCCGACCTTCATAGCTCTCTCCCCCTACTATTGTTTCAGTGGTGTCTGGATATGTCTTGCTTACATTTTGCAAGTAGGCATAAATCTATTACATAAAAAAAAAAGTTTTAATCTCCAATTTATAAGAGTAGGACTTTCATAATATTAACTTATTTTAACGTATAATGGCAGACTTAATACTAAAAGCATTCTATAACAGTCAACTATCAATAAAAAGACATTCGTAAATACGTTACTTACTATAAATCATATTATATTTTTTATATATTTCATCTTTAACCTCGGCTATAATAGCAGACTGATAAAAACTACAAATGCATAGAGGTAAATCTAGTTAAGGCGTTTGAGTTTTTTAAAACCACTTTTCATCCAAAAATAATTTGATGACTATTTCAACAAATCAACTATATCATCTAATTTTCTTTTGTAGAAAAAAATATTTTTTTTCAAAAATCTCCCCGAATTGCTCATATTTGAATGCCCGGCTAAATATTCAAATAATTTTTAAAGTCATCATAAATTCAAAAGAGTTGTCAGATTTGACAAAAACTCTATGAAACTGACAGCTTCCTTAAAGTTAAGGAGTCCTTTACCAACGCTTTCAGCAAAGAAGCCTTTGAATATTCGGCCGTTGTCATTCCACTGTTTTAAAAATGCAATGTCTAAAAACAATGTTTTCTATTCATGGCTAAACCAAGAATTGTCATAAATATTTAAGTACCCCCATGTTTCCTTTTGACATGACAAAATGTGCTAAATCTAACATGCTAGGTGTTTAGTCTACAGCAAATTGGCATTTGAGGTTGTTGAATCTGAAAATAGCTTATTCTCGATGGAAATCATTATGTTATTTAAAATTTTATAGTATATTAAAAAAAAATATACTCTGAATAAAGGCTATTATAATAATATTAATAATATAACAACTTCACATTAGTTTATGATAGTTATAAATTGCGATATAAGTTGCTGGTTATGTTAAAACTTACCGCATCGACGTCATAATAAGCAGTCCATGAAAAACCTTTGTCAGCACGGTCACCAGACTTTTCCAAACGAATTATCCTAAAAATAAATGTTATTTTGTATTTTTATTGTTTATGTATGTATTTCACTTACTATGTGTCTGTTTATTCGATATATAAGAAGGATAGGAAGGAAGGGGGAAGGAGGGGAGTGATGTAGCGGCGCGATCATACCGTTACATAAGCAAAATCGACGAATGACGAAGAAATGCAGGATCAGCGAAAAGTACATAATGTAAACATTACGCAGACGTGACGTCGCACTACGTCAAGCTAACATCAAGGCAAAAATGTATGGAGACCTGACTCTCGATATCAGTTGTGGCAGGATCTTTTCACCATATATTCAGCGAAGTATATTCAGCTTATACGAAACAGAAACATAACTAAAGTAAAATGGCTGCACGTGATGTTCTAGCAACCCAAATATACCTATCTGAGAAATGAATAAAATAGCCAAAAGGGCTGTGAACATCAGGTATCCTTACTCAGAATAATCTTGAATCTCTACATTTGCCTCTAATTTCTGTAAGCGAGCAGCTTCCTCAAATATTTGCACCAATTCAGGAGCAATCAGAAAATGTGCCATGGAACCTCGTATGTTGTGAAATGGTAATTCCTGAGAAAGATGTTTAATTTTTATGCACCTCTAATCTGGGTCACAGGACCAACACCATGACACAAGGCTAATAAATAAATACAAATGCAAACAATAAATAAAAAAAAAACTAATAAAAGTAATAATAAATTAACTCGACCAACATACTGGCCATAAATAGTAGATTGTACAACAAGTGCATAAAACGCACCCTCGACTTGACTCGCCATACGTCTTGGGTAAAATGGGTTTTATATACGAGTTATACACTCTGCTTTTCACTTCGATTGAGAAGAAATTAAACGTAAATATTGTAAAACAATTTCGAATTGCAACACAAAGAAAAAATAAGGACTTCTCGCCAATATACTTCTTTTTCTTTTTTTATACGTGGCAGTGGCAGCACAGTTCGTAGATCGTAGTCCATAATGCTCTTGAAATACTTATTTCTTAGAAAATTCATTAATATTGCTTAGTTTTATTAATTTAGTATATAATACTAAATTACTACATACATGGACTATGTATAAACATTGAGAAACATAATGAAATAACAAGTTTATTTAACGAAGTTTAATTGCGTGTGTGGCTGTTTACCTTTGTCTTAGAGTCTTAGACTTAACGAAGATTTTACTTTATGCACTAGAGCATTAAAAGCGATTTTATACAGCCTATACCCAACATAAAGATGAACTTTACGAGCATGAGAAGAGAAAATTATTTTTTTAACCAACCGTGTAACTTTTTGTTTTCTAAAATTGAAAATTAATATTAGTAAGAATAAAATTTATTTTTATACTTACAGTTAATCCGTTAATGATTTTTAGTAATTCTTTTATCCCATCTTCATTACCTTCAACTTTGTAAAATTTGTAATCTTTGTAAGTCTTGTATTCTTCAATGCTATGTGCAAGAGACACTTTTAGTAGCGAAAATACTAGGAAAATGTACAGAGATAACACCATCGTTGCAAAAATTTGCCGCAGTGATAATATTGATCACCCACTTGCAGTATTTATACTAAACGGTAATTATGCTGTAGATAACTTGAGTATGTAGGCACTTCATATTACATACTGAATTGAAAGGATGGCAAACCGTTATAGATTAACGTGCCATTTTTTCAGAGGAAATGTTTAAATTTTACTGTAGTAATAATAATTATTAAATTTAGATTTTTCGCATTCACAATGCTATTTTTATATTAAGATAAATCGATCGATTCCCGTCCGAGAACATGATCTGGTGCGAGTCCTATTTTTTCTAGTATATTATTTAGTATTATATAAAAATAGCATTGTGAATGCTTAAATATCAAAATTTCAAAGAGTTAAGATAAATAATATTAGCATGATAATCAAATTCTCTTACGGCTTAGGGAGGAAAGAAAAATAAGTATTATATAGAGCTAATCTAATCTCCTTTTATATATTAAACATTTTCATTTAAACCATCCATTTCAATTATCAATTTTTATTTTAGTTCACTTACATTTATCTATATTTGCAAACTTCTTACTGTCTGTCACGAACAATAAATAAGTGCCTATACTCTTCAGATAAGTGAACAAGATCAAGTTAATGTTTTCAGAAGTAAAACTTTATTTAATTACTTATTATTTCCATTACAATCTTCTGCATTATGTTAAAAAAAAAACACGAATTCTTTCTGAAAACATTGTCAAATTTGTCAAAGATTTTAAACGCGATTTTGGTTACATTTCTGTTAATATTTCACACGTTGCTGACGTCGCTGGTCCTAAGAGAACATTGTATTTCGAATCACGTGTAATTTAGCATAAATATGTACAATCATTACGCCATAAAAGTGGTAGAATAAAATCTCGAATGTTCTTCTTCTTCTTCTTATCGTATGAGGATTAGTGGCCACCTCTGGTGTTAGAGTTTATCAAGCCGCCTGTTAACTACCTACATGACAATAATATGTAAAGTGGGGATGATTATTTTTTCTCATCAATCTCATAGTGTGAGGTATCGTTGAATAGGTCTTTTAATAATATTGTAGGTTTGTGAAAGCTACTTTTTGGTTCAGGGATCCGTTTGCGAAATATTTAGCTTTAGAGTGCAAAATTTTGTTAAGAGTCTTTTTATACTACCTGCTCGTCAATGGCATATTATGTGTCATGCAAACCTTTCCTAAAGTAAGTCATTTTTCCCGTGGGAATAATGTGATTTGAATTTGGAATGCAACCTATGTAGTCATGCTTGATAGAGGTTGGTTTCAAAAATGTTAAAGTGCAATGAGATTTTATTCAGAGTTAGGCTCCGTGGTCGAGTGGCTTTATACACCGGTTTTCAAGGTGTCGCAATCTCTGAGGTCCCGGGTTCGATCCCCGGCTGGGTCAATTTAGAAAACGAACTTTTCTATATATTGGCTCAGGTCTGGGTGTTTGTGATACAACCGTTGTCTCTGATTTCCAAAACACAAGTGCTTTAGCTGCTTACTTTGGAATCGGAGCAATGTATGTGATGTAGTCAAATATTTATTATTAAAAGAAAATGATCTTTTATTCTGAGTTAGGCTGCATGTTATCATTTTTTTAAATATATAAATAATAATAAAAGTTGATAGTTTTCATGAGTAGAATAATTCCTAAAATTATCCGGGGTGATAAAAAAATACCGTGTATGTGTAGGTAGGTCTTAATCATCGAGTAAAATATATAAACACGACAAAGTCAGGGCTGCTAAGCCTCGGCAACTTTTTGCATAATTTGTTCGATCGAACAACCCCGCGGGAGTACTAAGTTTTCTTATTTCACCGAAATAAATGTTTACGTTTGAACTTTAGTACGAATTATATTATCATCTTTTATTGTATTCCGAGCGGAAATTAGAAGACGGTATGCTAACTAAACTCTTTAAAGACCTTTCAAACTCGCTAAGATTAATGTGATGGGATTTCCTTTTTTTTAACGTCCTAAAAAAAATATTTAAATTAAGTAAAAACAGAGTCCCCAATGTGTTCTTCGGAAATAAATTAAAGTAGGTACCTAAATAAATACCTAAATCTTTTATTTTTTAACATAACTAACACATTATTATACCAAATAATATACTAGAAAAAATACGACTCGCACCAGATCATGTTCTCGGACGGGAATCGAACCTGCGACCTTTGGATATCCGGTCCAATGCTCTGACCGCTGAGCTACCGAGTCACTAGTGGGAACGTCGAATTTCTCCTAGTATATCAACTCTTACGCTGCAAGCCAGACATGATCTGGTGCGAGTCGTATTTTTTCTAGTATATTATTTGGTATTATATAAAATAGCATTGTAAATAAATGCTTAAATCCAAAATTTAAAAGTTATATAGCTTTCTCATCTTAATCAATTGTTTAAAAATATCTGGAAAGGTATTCAGTTGATGTCGAGGCAATTCCTTGTACAATGGTGAGATGGCGCTGGCTTGCAGCGTAAGAGTTGATATACTAGGAGAAATTCGACGTTCCCACTAGTGACTCGGTAGTTCAGCGGTCAGAGCATTGGACCGGATATCCAAAGGTCGCGGGTTCGATTCCCGTCCGAGAACATGATCTGGTGCGAGTCGTATTTTTTCTAGTATATTAATTGGTATTATATAAAATAGCATTGCAAATGCTTAAATCTAAAATTTAAAAATAACACATTATTATCTAAATATCCAAGTGTTGGATTATCTAAACATCTTTCTCTACTATAAAGTGCTTGTAGCACATTAAATTGTTCATCTAAACATTTTATAGACTATGTAGTTAAGTTTTAAATACATATAAGTTAAGCAAATCCTCAAAGTTGTGTTGTGTAACGGCAGTTGTAAGCAATTTATCTTTGTTTTGTCTCACTGTGTGGCGTACCGTTTTATATAGACTCCATTTGAAGTAAAAACTTTGACAACTGTTTCGCTGACAATGTTTAACGAAGGTTTTGTTTAGGCAAAAAGTTTCACAAAATTCACAACTAGTCTGAATTAGAATAATAGGAAAATTGAATTTACAGGGAAATTCGTGTTCAATGTAGGTTAAAATATATGAGGAAAAGTGGTAAACGATCCATCTTCGTCGAAATGACTTTTGTCTCGTAACTTGTACTTACGAATGTATTAAGGTTGTGTTGTAATCTCCTCAGCTTCTTCATAAGGCCGCTGTGTTACTTATAGCGGGGACATTTTAGATTTAAAGCTTGAATGCAAACGATTTAAAAGTTTCTAAAACTTAGCTACTTATCAGACTGCAATAGTATGTGTTGTTGTAAAATCAAGCTTTGAATTTCTCAAATAGAATCAAATTATTTATCAAATCATGATTTGTAAGAATTATGAAACTCGGATAAACTTCCTTAAACTGGAAAGTGTCTTAAAATTACATGAAACAAAACTCAAGATTGTTTGTTTATCCTGTCGCTTATCACCTAATTACAAAATTACATCGAGGTAAGTTATTATTATTATTTATTAGCTAGGAGAGAGTGACATTTTCTCAGCGACAGCTTGTAACCCCTTGCATCTTTGCTATTTAAGTTGCAAGTACAATATTTTCTCGCCGTCTTACTAACCGCATCTCCACCCTTTTTTCCCAAGGCGGGGTGTCTCGTAATTGTGTCGCTCCAGATGAAACTCTCGCAATTGTTTAGAATTTTGAATGGATTCCCGAGGCACCAACAATTGTTCGGGGGCCAACAATGGCCGAATCATCACTTGTTTGTGCCAATGTCTTAATTAGGTTTTGAATGTGAAGCACCCCGGATTAGTCGAGTGTGGTGTGGTCATAATATTGTTAGGAACCTCTCAATGTAATTATAATCGTTCGTTTGAGAATTGTTAAGCAGTTGTTTTGGTAAGGAATCATTTCCTGTGACAGAATAAACTATAATATAGAGACACTACCTTCCGCCCGCGACTTCGTCCGCGTGGACATTGGAGAAAATCGATAGAGAACCTTTGACCAGGATAGAAAGTATTCTGTTTTAATTTTATCAAAATCCGATCAGCCGTTTTTACGTGATTAATAGGTGAGTAACCAAGCGCGTTGCATCGCGAGGAAGTTGCGGCCGGAAGCTAGTTTATAAAATTCAGAACCACTTGGATCAAGACAAATGACAATCTTTTTCCCGTTCCCGTTCCCGTATTCGTTCTCGTTCCCATTGTTGTTGACCACCAGATGTGGCCAAATGTCCTGTATTATCCCACGAGAATAAAAAACCGGGATAAAAAATATCCTATGTGTTAAGTTGGATCCAAATCTACATGTGTCCCAAATTTCAGCCCATTTCGTTCAGCCATTAAAGCGCGATTGAGGAACAAACAAACACAAACTTTCACATTTATAATATTAGTAGGATAATTGTTTGTTTATACTTATTCAGTTTCCAGGGTAACTATTACACTGTGGAAAACTATAACCCTTTATGGCTTTCAAATTATTTTTGTGCTTATGAATCTTACAAACAACAGTATTTTAAGATTTTTGTACAAAAGATTGAAAAAACATTCTAAAATTACACTCTCCATTAGAATGCGGGATTCTGAGCTAAATCCGGGAAAAAAAATTTAGATTAAAAAGGTTTATTTTAATGAACAGTTATTATTAAAATTTACATCTTATAAATAGGTAACATCTTCATTATATTACCCTCCCAAATATGTTTTTAAAATCATGAAGAAATAGAAAAATACTAGTCATTCAGAAATAGAAACATACAACAATAGTCAAGCTATGCCCAGCTACGGGACTAAGCACGTTTGCCAGATGGCGCTTGGTTTGATTCTCTTGTTAACTTATGTTAGTTACATAATTTATTTTACACTAAGCGGCCGCTTACGATAGTCTCACAAATTCTAACATAGTATCACCAAAAAATCAAAACGCTCACCAAATCTTAAGAGGAACTTAAATTGGTGAGCACTTCTGTTAACTAGTTTATTATATTCTGGTGGTTGAGTTAGGTTAGCGTTTAAGATACACTTAGCGCATTTTGTCTGTCACGCCATTTTACCCTCTTGTATGATCGTCTGACTGGCACTCATGCGGGACTTAGTATGCTGTTTACATACAAATTATATGCATTACAAGAAAACATTAACGAAATTGGTTTAAAGCTAACAAGAGCGTGGCATGCATGTATAGCATTGCAGTTTGCATGACTAGTTATGAAGCTTATGTCTTCACTTCATAGTTTCGTATCTCGCACATTTGAATCATCACCCAATATAGGATCGGTGATATCTACTATTTCAAATGGACAATCGTCGTCTACTTCAATATCCAACTGAAATGAAAATAGGACACATTAATACGATTTTAGTCGGGAAAGAAAAAACACTCCTCATACAAGCATTGTCAAGTAGCTTTTTTTAAAAGTTGATGTATAATGATGATAATATTATATTTGAATAGTTGCTAGGACCGTAGAAATAAACGAACGTAGAACACTAGTACCTATTTATTGAAATTTAATATGGCAATAAGAAAAATATGTAGGTAACAATATAATCAATGTTGTTGCTAATCTTCGAATTTTCTCTATTTCTGTACTGCCGATTTTTATTTTAGTGAGCAATATATAAATAACAATTAAAATCCAATTTTATGAGCTATATTTCTCTAAACACGATAATTGATAAAATCATCATTTTTACAGGTCAGAGAACATACATCGGGGGGTGCCGTGCCCCCGCCAAGACGACCAAGCGAAACGCAAGGTGTAGAGTTTGTGAAATTAGAGCTTGTAGAGTTAGGGCCTGTAGCTAGAAGCTTGTCTCTACATGAGGTGTGATAACTTTTTGACAGTGCAAACCATATGGTTTCGTCTTGGCAACATTTTACATGAAATTGTTTTTTAGAGAGGTTTCGACTTTTAGAGAGTATATTTTAGTATTTAGCAATTTCAATAAATATATACGGACATTACGGCGATTATGAAGTCCAAATACTATAAATATATTATAAGTATTTGGACTTCATAATCGCAATTTCGTTTGATTTCTGTAAATTATTATAACGTGATTACATTGAAAAGGTTAACATTAAATTAATAGGTGTGTAACTGTAATACTTACACCACCCTCTTCAGAATGTGTTGCCTCAGACATAGATCGTTTCTGAAACAAAGTAAACATTATCTTAAAGCTATGTTCAACAAAATTCTAGAGTGATTAAATTAAATTCTTCAGTTTCTTATTAAAAAGATCGTGATTAAAGTTGGCTACTGGACCTGTAACTTCGTAACGTAACGAAGAAACCAGCTTTACGCAGAACAACTTTCAGACTTTATAAAACATATCACAGGTACATAACACTATGCCTAGGTACTGTCGTGAGGAAGGCGAGAAATTATAAAAAATCTTTTCACTTTAAAATGCTTATTTATTTCAAACACACACTGTCACGGCGTAGCCTAGAATTGTCGTCCACAAAACAAATAGCGAACTGCCGATCGCATTCGAATTTAATTCAAAAGCCATTATTCCTTTTTAGACTGTAACAAAAGAGTTACAGAACCCAAAAAGTTTGAATATGAGGCTAAGGCCTCACAGTACCTACCTACACAGCGCCGATGGCCAAAGTGTTATTAAGTAAGTGTTATTACTAAGTTAGGTCATGTTGTTTCTATATCCACCAACAGCGACGTCGTCACCGGGTCGGATAATGTGTGATCATTGTGGCACTGTATATTGAGCTTTAAAATTACATGACCGTTCTCTCAGATCACGTGACCGACAAATCAATCATCCTGTGACGTAACTTGTATGCACAAAATCAGTGCACCTGTGTGCTCCCGAACTAATATGAATTCATTTACGCGCATAGGTCTGCGCATAAGATATTTCAGGGCTGCCCCTAGTTAAAACAACATTGTAACTAACAATTATGCGCTTGTTAATAGTTTTTACAATAATAGCATAAACGTCAAAATCCTTGGCATGTTTTCTACCTTTTCAACGTTGTTTAAAGTCCATTTTGCATTGTCGACTTACACTTTACTAAAGATCGTATGGAAAATTAATTGAAAACAACTCATGGTTATTTGGTCTCGACTCTTAACTTATATTTCACGTACACCATTTTGAAAAACAAATGAGTGTCGTGGTGACAAATACCGAAATACCGATCACAACTATATAAAACAAATAAATGATGCTGTCAAATCTGTTGTTCCCGACCCTAGGCGTTAACGCACACTTACGATGCATTTGCACCAGCCGACGCAGTTACCTCCCGAGCGGGAAACACCGCGCACGTTCCATCATGCGTGACGACATACATTTCTACATCGACTTCATCAAAGAAGTCCAGAAAAACCCCATTCTCTACAACCAAAACCAGCATGACCATAACGTTCGAATCGTGTCGGAAACTATTTGGGCCCGAATCGGAGAGAAATTGGGAGAAACGGGTGAGTGCGAACTAATTGCGACTTTACCACTATCGATTGACAGTCTATTTCTGAGAATCGGGGAACGTTCGGACGGCGTTTTCAGCAAAGGTTGATTTATGCTAATCATCTTATCTAGCAGCTCGTGTATTTTATTGGTTTCTGATGTATCAGCAATTAACTTACGGGTGAATATCTCAAGCGTAATTTTTATGCATACGGGCTGAGAATCATTTGTTTTTAAAAGATACAGAATTGTTTTTTTTTCTTAAAAATAGACGTTGCATAAATATTTGAGTAACTTGAAAAAAACATATTTTTTTTTCGTAGTAAAATAATTGTCCTAAATCTGTTTTGCTGGATATTTCCGCCGGTTTAAAGAAAATTTTAGGAAATTATTCAAAGTAATTTATATATTTATGCCAGCATGCCAATATGGTCTGTCCGCGTGAAATTATCAAATTTAGTGTAATTAATTAAAGGCTAGGTTGTCTACCTAGCCCGCAGGAACAAAAACAAACAAATATCGTTCCCGTACCTCACTCCAGCGCAGTGGTGAGAGAAGTGCGCCATCCTGTTGCGTTTTCCCGCCAAAAATAATAGTAGGTATTCCGTTTTTTAACACTCGGACAATTAAATATCTGCAATTTCGGTGTTCCTGTTTTAATTATTTGTTTTATAAACGCATGGTGTGCTTTAAAAGTGATAGAAAGTTAGGTAGAATATTTCTCAACAGTTTTATTTTTACGTACATTTTTTACATAATTCCAATTTTGGTTGTCTTGGTGGTATTTTGGTACGCCAAAATTAATTAATTTACACCGAAATTAGATCTTTCAACAGATGTATTTCAGAAGGCTCCACGCTGACCAGCCACCACGGGTAACCAACAGCCGCTGTGGTGGTGCCCCACATTCTTTAGTAGGTACTGAAATGACTGCCACGGGTGCCACATTTTGATAGCGGGTTGAGGCCACTTAGTGACATGTGGTTGACGCTAATCGCCGCCAGCGTATAAATTTGTTTTTATATCGTAGTGCATTTAATTTGCTATTTGAGAAAACGCAATTGACACTTGCTCACAACGGAAACCGGCAGTTAAAGAACTTGTCTAAAAGCTTTGAATTATCACAATTTTAAGATTACAGGGTGCCAAAGAAAAATCTAATTCAAGAAGAGGTGTTAAAGAAGAAGAGGATAGCAGAAATTAACAAACAATCAATAGGACAACAATCAGACAGATAGTTAATACAACGCATCCTAAATATTAGTTTAGTTTATATAGTAGTACGGATTTCCAATTTCGGTGGAGCTGATCAATTTTGGTGTCAAATTTTCCAATTTTGGTGGCGTATAACAATTTTGGTGTGTGACCAATTTTGGTGTACCAAATATTTCAGAAATTATTATTATTCTTTTAATTTTACTGACATTTTATGTGCCTATTCTGTTTATTTCGACACGATACAATACAGACATCAAAATATTAAAATATGCATAATAGTTTTTAATTTATGAATAATATTAATGATCTATCTGTGTCCAATTATAATTGTACTCATTATTTACTGTTGCCTTAAAATACATTGTTTTAATAAATTATCATTTTAAGGTTCCGTAGTCGACAAGGAACCCTTAAGTTTTTATAGTTATATACACTGGCCTCCATAACTTAGTACCACACTATTAAAATTGTGATAACTTTTAAAATACACAAGATATATTTTCGACTAGTGACTCGGTAGCTCAGCGGTCAGAGCATTGGACCGGATATCCAAAGGTCGCGGGTTCGACTCCCGTCCGAGAACATGATCTGGTGCGAGTCCTATTTTTTCTAGTATATTATTTAGTATTATATAAAAATAGCATTGTGAATGCTTAAATCTCAAAATTTAAAAAGTTATATGGCTTTCTCATCTTAATCAACTGTTTAAAAATATCTGGAAAGATGTTCAGTTGAATGTCGAGGTAATTCCTTCTACTACATTGGTGAGATGGCGCTGGCTTGCAGCGTAAGAGTTGATATACTAGAAGAAATTCGACGTTCCCACTAGTGACTCGGTAGCTCAGCAGTCAGAGCATTGGACCGGATATCCGAAGGTCGCGGGTTCGATTCCCGTCCGAGAACATGATCTGGTGCGAGTCCTATTTTTTCTAGTATATTATTTAGTATTATATAAAAATAGCATTGTGATAGCTTAAATCTCAAAATTTCAATTAGTACCACACTTTTAAAATTGTGATAACTTTTAAAATACACAAGATATATTTTCGAAATAAAAAGGATTAAAAAAATATTTTTTAATATAACAACTTGACAATCGATAAGCTTCTTAAAAAAACTTTTTTTTTATGTCAAACTCTAACTTCTATTGTTTAAGAGAAATTGCAAATTTAAAAGTGTGGTTCTAAGTTTTGAAGGCAAGCGTAGTTAAATAAAGCAATGAGATATATTGTCATTCATGAACCGTAGGCCTACGCGGTATTTTTCACCGGTGTTTTCCGATAAGAGGGCTGTATATTCGGGGAATTTGAGGGACAGTCAACCGGAATTACTTGGGGCATCGTGTTGAAATGCAGATCGTGACCGCTTTTGAAGAGAATATTAAGAAATAAAAATAAAATCGGTTTTGCCACACAAGAAACGGAGTTGTGTATATTTTTAATAACAAAGTATGAAAACATTCAGTCTGATAAAGAAATGTTGACGACCTCTGTGATCAAGTGGCGTGTACACCTGTTTTGGTCACGGTGTCGCCATTTCTGAGGTCACGGGTTTGATTTCCGGCTGTGTTGGAAACTTTTTCCGGCTGTGTTGGTGTTTGTAGTACCGTCACTTTTTCTAATTTTCATTACACTTACTCGTAATTTAGTATCGGGGTATTATAATGTCATGTTCTCCAATATAAAAAAAACATATTTTTATTGGTGACTTTGGAAAGAAAACGGCGTGTCACTCTCAAATCACTCATTTCTCATTTCCTATCATCTTCTAACTATTTGTATTCTAAGTTCCAATGGGGAATTTAGAATACAAATAGTAATCTATAGTAAATTTAATGTTATCATTTTTCTTTTAGCTCTGGACTGCAAGAATAAATGGAAAACTATCCGTTGTAACTACACCCGCAGTCTAAATACAAAAGCTAAGAATGGAACTAACATCGGTAGAAAGGATTACTACCTGTCACCATATTTACAGTTTCTCAGTCCGTTCATAAAGCTGAAACCTCAAGATGAAGCTGAACCGCACCGAACACCAGTCAACTATTCAGACGAATCGTTAGACAATAATAATGAACAAGAAACTGACGATTTTGAAGCTAAATATACTGATGCCAATGCAACAGATTCGGCCAAGAAAGATAGAAGGAAACGCGATATCTCTGACGTCTATGAATGTATCATAGATAATCTTAATGAGAAGAGGAAAAGAAGTGAAATAGCGGAGCAACAAAAGGATCACTGTGAATTATACCTTTTAAGTCTGGCTCCTCATTTGAAAACTATGACACCCAGAGAGCAATTACGCTTCCAAATAGGAGTGGTTAAGCTTATCAAGAAAATAAAGTATTCTGAACCATCTTGAACTAACTTTTAGATTTTGAAGATATTTCTCTTCGAACTATGTTAGTGTTCATTCTTAATAATTCTGGACCTATAGTAATGACTATAGACTTATTGTCTTTATAAAAATGTTGTTGTCTGTCCTACTTGAATCTGTAAGATGTTGTAAATTTGATCACCATAATTCAGTAGATATTTTTCGATGTTTTAAGAACAAAGTCTAAATAAAGTGTCTATATTTAATGCAACTTTGTGTTTTAATTTATCACTTAATTGTTAAGTTATGACGCTGCAAACAAAATTATTACAAACGCTAAATTATCGGGTTGATCAGCTTCTTACCTCTTTTAGGATTATATACATCATTCTCAGATTTCTCATAAAAAAGTGTCAATAAATTAAACATACGAATATATTAAATCAGTTAATTGATTGGTTTTAAGTATAAATAATATACAGGTACTTACGACACTTTGTCTTCGTACGAGTTCTTTTTTCATTGCCTCCAGCATTGTTTTGTCTTTCCTTTTGAAGAACTCCATCTAAAATGACGTTATCAAGTTTTTTGTACCAAATAAAAAAGTAATTTACATTAATGTTATACTATTCTATATACCGTTTCGTTTAAACATCTAAAGAAATATAAAGCAAACGAATGTGTTAGCTCAAGGTATAAAATACTACACTAGCCTTCAAAACACAGTACTATACTTTTAAAATTGTAATAACTTTTAAAATACACAAGATATATTTGCGACATAAAAATAACAAAAACAAAATGTTTTTAATAATAACTCCACAATCGATAACCTTCTTGAAAAAAAAAACTATTTCTATTTCCAAACTCTAACTTCTATTGTTTAAAAGAAATTGCAATTTTAAAAGTGTGGTATTAAGTTTTGAAGGCAAGTGTAGTTTGAAGCAAAAATGTAAATCTATGAAGATATGAAGAGATAAAAAAACAAACATACAGATGAACAGAGAACCTCCTAATTTTTTTGAAGTCGTTTAAAAAATTAGTTCAAAGTCAAAAAGCTTAAGTCTTATTTTGCTCAGCAATAATGAGCGATCTAGTGTAAACCTGTTTTCATGGTGTCGCCATCACCGTGGTCCTGGGTTCGATCCCCGAATGGGTCAATTTAGAAAACTATAATTTATATTATTGTCTCAAGTCTGAGTGTTTGTGGCACCTCCGTTGGTTTGATTTCCATAACCCAAATACGTTAGTTTCATGTCTTCGTAAAATATTATTCTATATCTTGATAAATGGGGAAATAATTATGAGAAAATGAAAAAGACTTTCCAATATTAAGGTAAATGGAAAAATTACCTTATAAAGAATAAATATAAATATAGCTAAAGCGATCAAAGCCCCGAGAATGGCCAAGAAGATAATCAACTGTTTGTTTTGCCCTAAAGTTTTCTCTTTCTGCCACGTAATCACAGATGACAGTCTGAAATAGATAAATAATTACATTTTAAAATAATACTCTCAATATTGTGGAGACCTTTATTAGGTCTTTCTAATAAATTAAACAGAAGATAGGATGAAATTGTTTATTTCAGTTTATCTTTTATAATATTCCCTACCGGTCCAAATTAGAATCCGTCAAAAACTACATCACAAGCCTTCTTTCTTAATTTACTTTTCAAATAATCATATCTATTCTAAAAAGGCTTACCTACTTACAGAGTAAATATTTATTATCAGCTTATCACAGCCTACAAATTAACTATCCTTACAGTACCTAAGTACCTACAAATTTTCTATTAATATAAGGTCGTAAAAGTTCGCGGCCTTTTTGTAATAAAAATAATAAAGATGCCACAGTGAGGAACATCTTTATCATCAAAATTACAGGACCTGCATCTGCTGAACCATTTTTTTGCAGTTGTATTCGACAAAGCATCTTCTCCATAAACATTACAAATCTTTCTTTGAGCACTAGCAGCATTAAATTTTTTTGTTAACGGTCTAAAGCCTTATCGAAAAAAATTGCAAAACGTATGTAATAAAAATTATGAAAATGCAAGACAATTATCAATTTATTTTAATTTAACCGCTTTAACTAGAAAGTGAGCAAACAATATATTACATTCCCGCCTAAGTTTAGTATTGCCAGAAATATAACACGCAATATTCATGCTTCAAAAATGCCGCGAACTTTTCCGACTACCTATTATAACACTTTTATAGAAAGTAGATAGTCTGTCATTAATGGTGCCTGCCCACGAGCGATAATCGCTGAGCGATTATTTAGTTGTTGCAGCCACAAAGTGCAGGAAAATATTGCCGAGTATTGAACATTCAGAGTTCAATACAGAAACGCTCACGAGCTACAAAAAAGCTCACAAAGTCGCCGAACAATCGCCGCGATTATCGCTGCTACAAAAAGTAGTGCTCATGCTACAAAAAGGCGAGCTCTACTATGAAGTTAAATGTTAAATTAACCAAAATAAAAATTATAGGTAGGTTTATAAAATAATAAAATGTGTTCATGTCAATAGTTTACTGAAAGAAACAATTCGAAAGTACTCACTTTTTCTGCTTCTCTTTAACTGCTGTGGCTGAGTCTAGTTTTAAACTTAAAATTGATGTCAATTCCAGTTTTCCCCCTTTTAAGTTTTCCACTGGAAAAGTAGTTTGATGGTAAAATATTTGCAAAGAAGGATTTAATAAAAACGTCGCGTCGTTAGTAAATTTTACTAAAATATCTTAGAACTTGAATTGTGTTTATGGAGTTTTAAATTAGATTTAAAAAAAAATCCTTGCTCAATAATGTAACAATTAGGACATACAAGGTGTTACAAAAATACCCCTAATGCCGAATATGGTATATAGGGACCATCAAACTGAACAACTTTTACTATGGGACCAACTCTGAAATCGCGAAAAAAAAATTAGCTGTTTCATACAAAAATTAAAATTGAAAATATCAAAATGTATGAAACAGCTGATATTTTTTTCGCGGTTTCAGAGTTGGTCCCATAGTAAAAGTTGTTCAGTTTGATGGTCCCTATCTACCATATTCGGCATTAGGGGTATTTTTGTAACACCTTGTATAACAGATTTTTTTCAACATAACGTTAAAAGACTTTTTCATTTATGCACTTTTACTGTCGTTGACAAGCTTATTAAACACAAAAAGTTGATTGTTTTAATAGATAGAAAAAAAGAAAAGAAAAAGAAAAATTAAGTTATAAAATTATAACTAAATTATTTCGTACTTATTTTTGATTTCAATATAACACTGGTCACTATGATTTTGACGGTGCTGAGTGGTTTCAAGTCAAAGATGCATATAAACAAGTGTTTATCCGATCTCACCTGGGTGAGACACTCATGCCATGAAACCTGAGGGCAAAATAAATAATTAATGTTTCAGATATATGTAAATTAAATATTTTTTTTCTAAAAGTACTCGATAGAGTAGTTGTCTATGAGAAATTTCATTTCGCTTTTCGGTGATAGAAGTCACTGTACAAATTTCCCATATAAAATTATTCTATGGAATGTTTTTACGCGCGTTATTTTTTTCGATAGCTATTCGATCTAAGGGTACAGCTCAGCGGGAAGCTAGTATAAAATCGTTTGCAAGTGGACAGACAAACAAACAAACGAGAAAGCAACCTAATAAAAATGTGTGAATAAGCTTCAAATGAATAAATGCTTTTATGACTTTATTATAAAAGCTTAATAAAAGTTTTAAGATTTTCTGTTTATGGCTTTTGAGATACCTTTTCTATCTAAACGAAACCTCAAAAGAGGCCGTATAAACTATTGTGGTTCTCGAAATAGGTAAGTATCTTTATTGTTTTTTTACTACTTAAACTTACCCTATAGGATTCGATAAAAGGCTTCTTGTCTATAGTAATCAATATAGTGACATTTTTCCATGTTACAGAACCGTTATTCACAACCTGTTGAAACAAAAGAATACTATTATTAAAATTCTCTAAAATTGATAAAAAATAAATAAATAAATAAATAATAAATAAATAAATATTTGACAACATCACATACATTGCTCCGATTCCAAAGTAAGTAGCTAAAGCACTTGTGTTATGGAAATCAGAGACAACGGTGGTATCACAAACACCCAGACCTGAGCCAATATAGAAAAGTTCGTTTTCTAAATTGACCCAACCGGGGATCGAACCCGGGACCTCAGAGATGGCGACACCATGAAAACCGGTGTACAAAGCCACTCGACCACGGAGGTCGTCAAAAAAAATCACAGAAAGTTAATAACTTATTAAATTAAGGAAATCCTTTGACATTAGTATTAGTATCAGTTTTATTCGACCTATTTATGCGTTCGATTTAAATAGTGGTCCACGGTTTCTCTAGTTTTCTATCTCAAGAGGTTTTCTAACTTTCAAGTTCACTGTAGATAAATAATATTACCTTATAAAAGTAAGACTAAAAGAACAGCAACAAATTTTACTTTGTTTAATTTTTTTTAATAATTAATTACCCAATACTCATGTGCGTCATTTATATTGTTAACTCTGACATCTTCTATCTCCACATCGGTTACGGTTTGGTTGTGTCCCAGACTGAAAAATAAAAAACAAACTTACAGAAGGCATTCACTTTCATTTCGGCACTAAAAATGTAAGGGCAAAATAATAAGAAAACATAAATCAAAAACTAATAAAGTAATAGCTACCTCGGTGTTTTATCTATAACTCCTCACATTGATGAAACAACGCGAAAAAAATTAGAGACTCGGTAGCTCAGTCGATCAGAGCATTCGCCCGTATTGCAAAAAGTGAGTTCGATTCCGAATTGTTTTTTTCTAGTATATAAAGCTGATTTATAAACTTACCTTTTTAATACCACTAGATCAGGATTTACTTTGTATGACAAAGTCCACATAAATTCCTTGCTTACATTTGGTTGGTTACACAATTCATAGAGAGAAATTTCTATCCGCAACTCTCTTTGATGGCTCGATGATTGGCTCATATTGAACATGATAGGAAGTTCATGCTGAAATACAAAAAAAAATAGGAATATGAATTTCCACAGATAATATGGTACCATACCAATGATTTAAACACTTTGACACAGATGAAAATTTAGAAGTAGTTTACATCATTTCAAATCTTCAACGATTTTATAATATTGGCATTAGTCGTAGGTACCCTTTTTCTGATTGCGTTGACTAAGAAGCATAATTCACAGGTTCAAGGGAAGGGACCGAAGGATTTATTTGCCAACAATTTCAACCTGCTACCTCCACGCGTTCCTCACGGAAAAAAAAGACGACAACCCAAAGGAATCTGATAAGTGATCCTTTTTTTCTCGAAATGATAATAACGGTTTACAAAAAAAAATGTTTCCCAAATTATCACATCCCAAACAATTTTACGCAAATTTTCATTAAGCTGCGTTTTGCCAAAGATTCAATTGGGAAATTAAAATAGTGCGATAAGATTTTTGGGAAGAGAAATTTGACCTAATATATTTTGGTCTAACGGCAGAACCCCTATAATAACAACCTCACTCACCATTGCAGTCCTCCTGCCCCCCTAGCATGACCAACGAAACGGGATATAATATAGCGATTTATCACGTTTAACTACCAAAAGACAATGGATTTTAAAGTCGAGTGTCGATAAAACGCTATATCACGCAACATATAGGTACGGTGTTTCGGTGATCATGCCAGGGGAGCTGAGAAATTTGAGCTTGTAGGCTACAAGAGACCTCAATGTTACAAGTTGAAGCACTTGTAGTATTGAGGTGTTCTCCGTAGCTGATCCGCAACACCAGCGTCGCTCACCGGCACTAGAATGCTAGCTTCAAAGTACAGAACCCAAAATAAAAAACACAGTCATACCACGGCATTCCTCCTCAAAGGTTTGGGCATATAACACTTGTAACCATCGAAGTGGTCTCCGCAGCTGATCCTGAGCACTGGCGCGCCACTTACTCGCACCAGCATGCAAGCTTCAAAGGAACTGTTCCCCCTGTTTTCTACCTTCAGCGTCACCAAGAATGAGTCTGAAGAACCGAGCTCGTAGGTGTCGTTGCTGAAATTAGAGAAGGAATCGATTGACACGCGGGCCCAATGCGGATTGGTGAACGTAGTGCGGTTTCAATAGTAATCTGAAATTTAATACCTTCCAGACCAACTGATGCTGACAGTGAGGTCAGGGTCGCAGTCCTTGTCGGTGCAGTGGCGGGACACCTCGAAGCTGGTCTCCGTCAAACTCTGGGAGCTAATCATCACCCAGGACCTATCAAATTCTGTTAACAATAAGAGCATTGTATGCATTTTTTTCTACAAATTTCAATCTAAGTCATTTTGTGTAGGTAGGTTACTAGACAGCAACCGATGGGCGATGATCTAGCTAGAGCACGTTAAATAAAAGTTATATCAGGATACTGTCAATAGCATTTTTATGGAAGACAGAAAATATTTCAAATATGAGTAAAGTTGTTGAATGACTGTAAAACAATAACTCTAAATTAATATACTTACTATCGGATTTTATTACTTTTTCTTCATCCATTTCTACTTTTGCTGAGAATCTATATTCACCAGCTTCGTTGTCGTCCTGAAATAATATTAATATTAAAACAAAACATTTAGTACCTGGCATCATACATTTTAATGTGTTTGTTTTGCTGAAGTGCCTGAACAAATATTTGGGGGATGGTTAATGTGGCCAGTACACAGGAGCTAACTGTTTAAGTAAACTTGCTTACTATTAACGTAAACTGTGAAAAGTTACGTAGATATGAAGATGTTATCTTTGACTTAATAGTAATTAACATATACGGGCTCACCACAAAAGATTTCAAAACTCTATTTAACAAGTATTTAACCCCTCAGGCGCCAGAGGTCTACTTCGACCCTCAACTTTTTCTTCGTTTTATGTGCTGACGGTTCCCTTGTGGATTTCGCCAGTGTCGAGTGTTTTGCTTAGTGGTCTTTTTTTTCTTTTCCTTTTTTTGCCCTACAGACTCTGCTCTGCTACTTCAAGACGGAGGTAGCAGAGCAGAGTCAAGAGGTGGTTGAAATAGTATTTAACTTAGACACTGTCCGAATGTGATGCTGTCTCTTTTTTGACAAAATGGTTTGAAAGAGACGACATCACATTTAGATTAAACAGTGTTTTAAAATCTTTTGTGGTAAGGCCGAATGAAGTCAACTGCTCTTTCGATACTAAGGGCCACTTTTACGAAACACTAAACATGTTTAGGAAATATGTTTAAGCTATGTTAAATACATTTAAGGAATCAGAGTCTTTCACCACTTACTAAACGTTTTACCGAACTGTCAAAGTTAAATGCCCAATTTTGGTTGTTTAATCTGCTAAATACATTTAAGAGCTTGTCATGAGAAAGAGAGGTTATGTGATTTCTTACTTTATTTTAAATTGATTTATGATTCTTTTTGTGGTATGATGATGATGAAGAGATAATAGACTATTTAAATAGGCCGAGAGCATTGCGATATGCCGAAGACAGAACAAATTTTATTGAAACTATGTCAGACAAAAAATATGTCGCATCCCTAAACGTATTTAGCTAAACAATGGTATTTCAGATGTGGTGAAAGACATACTTAAATATGATTAAGTTAATTTTGTTTAACGAGTTAAACAAAATTAGTTAAGCGTGTTTAGGAGATATTTAAATAAGATTTGGTAAAAGTCGCCCTAAGTTGCCATAATATTTTTTAATATCTATACTCGTATTAAAGATAAACCTGTTTACTTTTTTCCTCCCTTTGACAACTACTATTGACAAGCTTAATAAATATACAAAACTCATTCTTATGTATTTTTCACTTCAAAACAATTATCATAGTCTAAATGAAAATAATGATTATAGTCTATTTTTATTCTGGTAATTGCAATTAAACACTAATTGGATTTTTTCTTCATACATTGACGTTTCGGCTCTCTTTCACCTACCGTGATTGCAAGAAAATTATGTATTTATCTTTCTTAATAATTTTGCAATAGATTTTACTTACCAGTTTCACTATTACATTGCGACATTTAATTTCTTCCTGTTCACCACTTGATACAACCAATGGAAAATTTCTTTGGTGTGCTTCTATTAAAGCTCTGTTACCAATTATTTCATTTGTTGCTTTTAATTCTACAATAAATTACAGAAAGCATTTTGTTATTAACGTTTTATTTTGTTTCATTACAACGTTTAGCTTCAAAGTATATTATGTCCGTGATCATAGTTCAAATACTTAAAAAGATAAAGATATAGTTCAGTTTTTCTAATACATTCTTGTTCTCTCTTAGCAAAAGTAACATGTGAGATTTTTGTTTATTTTTAATTATTTCTTACCTATTGTAAAATTCCTGCCCTTCAAATGCTTCACGCTTATACAAACACTGACTGTGAAGTTATTATCTTGTTCTTTTACAATCTGTAAAAACAAACATTTAAAGAGGACTTGTTTAATCAACTTTTCGTAATAAATTTTTCATTTAGCATTGATTCCACAAAATAGAAAAAATCTCTGTTCTGTGATTGATTCGAAATTGAGTACTTCTTTATTTTAAAGTGTTTTATCAGAAACCTGGGCACCGACGAGGGAAGTAGAGATTGTTACATTGACAGCAGGGATACACCTCAATAATATGATTTTATTGCTTCCAGGAGCTCCAATCGCCAATTCTGAAATACAGAAATACGAAAATGGACCAAAACTTTTTATGTTCATATTAAGTCTTTCACATAATTTCCTACATTATTATTCCCAACAACCTAATCTTGGTGAGGTTCCATTAGGGGTTGAGTCAAGCATTTAGGTCTCTCTCCACCCTCTCTTCAAATTAAAACATCGTTACAAAAAAACATGTTCACATTATACCGTAGTAAATTGCTAAATTTATATGATCATCATTATTTTATTCTTAGGAACTTTGATTAATATAATCAAAGCTTTGGAACTTGATTATTTTTGGAATTACAATAAATATTGTCATTGTATTTTTTATTCTTACCATCGCATCCGTTGTCGTTCATATCTGGAATGCTTTGCAAACTGTATCCGAACGTTTTGAATTCCTTAGATATAATCTTCTGAGTCTTCTTTAGTTTAGCCAGAGCTATTCTTTTGATTCTCCCGTCACCGACGACTACTTCATTTACTTCGGAACCCGACAAAATGTACAATGCGCCTACGCTTTTGTCTTCATAAGGGGCGCTGACAAAAATTTCTGGAAAAAAAACTTTTTTATGACGATTAAAACATTAGCATAAATAACTACTTTTAGGTTTTAAGTCCTACCAAGAGTATCATAGATTTAATGTCAACTACACAAATGTTTTCTTTACCGAGATAGGTACTGCAAAATTAGCTGCAATATACCACCAAATTCATTATAATCGTATAGGTAACACGCGGCAAGAAGGAAAAATGAAAAAAAGGTTATTTTGAATTTGCAACTTTAAGCCTATTCGATTATTTGTAATCTATTTTGGACTAAATCTCTAGATTCAATTCTGAAGCATCAATTGCAAGTCTGTATAGTGATGAACAGCTGCTGGAGTGGAAATCATATCTATACACGGTCAGTTTTTAAGTGTATCCAAAAAAGGAATGGGCGTATCTCTTTCCCTTTCGAATCAACTATGTGTAGTTAAAAGTTTCAATGCCATTTTTAATAAATTTGTGTCCCAAAATTTGTCTGATTTCTGGATTTAAAGCTCATTTAAGACTTACACGCGCGTAATACAATATTGTTTAGGTAAATCCTGAAAAATAAGTTACCGATAAATCAAGATTATTCCGATATTTTCAAACTATTAGTTTTAACTTTATTCAATTGCAAGGTCTGATACCACCAACTCATTTTTAGAAATACTTAAAAAATAAAGGTGTATAATTTGTGGTGGCAACTGACCTGGATAGTTGTCGCCGTCCACGTCGCTAGTCGCAATAGTCGAACCGAACCTTGAACCGTCTTCGCTGCTCACTATCACACGGTGTCTGCTCGCCTCATTGATTGTCCTCTGAAATTCAAGGCATATCTCTAAAAACCCACTGTTGCATAGTAAATAAATAAATATAATATTGGACAAAATCACATAACATACTCTGCTCCGATTCCTAAGTAGCTAAAGCTCTAACTTTATGGAAATCAAAGTCAAAGGCGGTACCACAAATACCCAGACCTAAGACGAAAAAATAGTTTTCTAAATTGACCCAGGAGGGAAGCGAACCCAGGACCTCAGGGAGGGTGACACCATGAAGACGACGGAGGTCGTAACTTAGTTTTTACTTGAACAGACACCTACTTAGTCTAGCCTTGACTAATTAACTAGATGGATGAAGCGGGCGTAAGCTATAGTGGTAACCACATAATTAACGACACCAGTCGATTTTGATACAAACGAAATGCCTTTGAGGCTTTGGTTCTCCGCCAAAGATTGACCAAGCCGTGATCTAATGATGTCCTCCACTCAGTCCTCTACTGGGTGTGTTTAACGATCTGGATCCTACTGGGTGTGTTTAACGATCTGGATCTCCTGATCCAGATCGCTAGTATAGTTTAGTCATAGTGCTCAACATTGCGCTACCTATGAGAGCATTATGGGACTGTAACTGAATAATTACCATATCACCGCCCAAGTAAATATGAACAGCTCCAGTTTCAGAACCCCTTTCCTCATCACCTTGAGCTGGTGCTCCAACCAGCAGCTCAGATAGTCCATCGTTATTTATGTCAGCTGATGCCATTGCCGCCCCAAACATGGATCCTGATGAATCGTCAGTTATTTTAACGTACGTCTTTTTTTCTTTTTCTCTTGGGTTTTTCGTAAGCACGGGAATATTTAGCAATTTGAGCTTCTTGAAGTTCTTTCGGTGCTTTGACATCTTACTGTACAAGAAATGTACCTGAAATTATATTTAAACTATAGGTATTAAGAAAACTGGGTTCAAGTGGCACACGATAGAAGATCATGGAAGGCTTTGGTGACAAACGTAAGGCTGTTAAGAAAAAAAGGGTTGAAAGATACCGGGACGGACGTCTGTTATTTCTTTAAATAAAGTAAGTTAGGTATCTTACAGTTCCTTCTGTTGTTGCAGAAAACATAGCGCTTACGGCGTACATTGTTTGACTGTCGAAAAACTTCCCTGTTGTCATCGAGTATCCTGAAAATAATCAAAATATTTATATCAATAGCTTGCTACAGTTTATAAATAGTGGTTAACCCACATCTGTGAGCATGGAATCAGATTTTCCTCTATTTTTCATGCTCAATGCTTTTCTGTCGAGGACGAAACTAATTTTCTAAAGTGAAAAAAATAGCGTGAGTGCTAAAGCGCGAGGCAGCATCGGCGATGCGCTCGGCAGTACGGCCAATATACGATCGCCTGGCAGAGAGGCGATGGAGTGCTGACGCGTACTTGATAGCATGCTATCGTATGCTTTCGGCGCCGATCGTGATGGCAAATGTGGGTCAACCGCAGTACGGAAAAGCACGCTATAGCACGCTATAGCACGCAGTAGCACATAAGGCATAAACCAACCCAAAAACTTTAAGGCTGATTGTATACCTTCAAAAAACAGTTTATCATTGACGTTTAGACTTTTATTTTAATTTCACTAATATTTATTTATATCTCCTACTGGTATAGCTTTGTTAAGAAGATATAAGATTTATATTTACCCAAATGCCTATAATTTTGGAAATATGTCCTGTACTTGTCGGTGCCGGAGTCGCTGCTTTTGGCAACCAACGATGTCACGTCCTCGAGGGGATTGGATGAGTTTACATATACTATGTCACCGACAAGAGACACCTTCGCTATTAGCAGCATCTCATTGGTCTCGTCCAGTAATGTTTTCCACCCGGTGCCACCGTACAGGATAGCTGGAAATTTATCAATGCGATTTTTTTTGAAATGATTTGGGTCAGTTTCAGAGACACAGATAATGTCATACAAACTCTGTTCCATTGTTTGATTTGACCGGAGGATATATTAGGTTCTTCTGTGTGGTGGTGAGCATTTGGTGGTGAAAATTACTTTAATTATGCGAGGACTAGAAGATAGTATATTTCAATAAGTGATATAAGGTAGTATATTCAATAAGTGATTCAATAAGTGTTACAAACGTGAAATGTTCCATTAAATAAATTACATAGTAGAATGCCTATTATTGAATTATAGGTAGTACTTATAGTACAATTTCATACTAATAGGTGTATTTCCACTACAACAACTGTTTTCCCCAAGTTATTTGCATTGTGGAGTGGCAGTGGGAGGGACATGTAGAGAGAAGAACCGAAGGCCGTGATTTGACGGAAGGGTTCTAGAATATCGACCGCGCACCGGCCGATGCTCTGTGGGCGGGTAGGCCTCCGACACGGTGGACCGATGTTCTGTTGAAGAGGACGGAAAGCTGCTGGAAGCAGGCAGCACAGAACCGCGATGATGATAATTCTTGGAGGTGGCCTACCCAGCAGTGGGTGTTGAGAGGCGGGTATGATAATGAAGACTTACAATATGGCGTCACTGTCCCTGGCTTCGACTGATGCTGCTCGATCAGTCCTCTATACCTCTGCACCGTTCCGTTGTATGTGAAACAGGTTCCATACGATAAGTTTTTCATTATTCCGCCATCGGGGATCGTAGTCCACAAAGGAGCACACGTCTGGAAAAACCGTTTCCATTCAAATCCATAATAAGTAAGTATTACAAATATGAAAGGTACTCTGTCTGTTTGTCTGTTACCTTTTCATTTGTTGCCGCGCTTATAGCATATAAACTTTAAATTTTTTCTAACTTCGTTAATTCTTCTCATAGTCTAATGAAAAGTAAGATTTAACACCATATAAAGGTAAATCAGTTCTAATTTTTTTCATTGCAATTGGAGAAAATATAAAAATGAATTCCTACGAATTTAAAAAAAGAACAGAAATGAGATACAATTATTATGGAGTGATTATTGAGGTACTTTTTATAGTAGGTATTTCTTACCAAGAAATAATCTGGTGCAGCAGCTACGGACGCGCCCAGATTAAGCTTTATACTCGGTGTATACTCTAAAAAAATGCATTGTTATTAGTTTAAATAAAACACACACGCACACACAAACACACAACTTTTTTAGGAACAATAATGGAGAAGAGTAATAATTCGAGGGCTCAGCTTATTTTATATTGAAAGAATGATGCCCATTTCTGACCTGTTAAAATGTTGATTATATCAATTATCGTGTATAGAGAAATGGGTTCTCAGTTCAGATGCACATAAGTAATATAGCTCATAAAACTGTATTTTTAATATTATTCAAAAATAGATAATAAAAATAAAAATCGGTAATATTGAAATAGAGTAAATTGATAATGAAGATAAGCAATAATTACTTTTTATATAAACTAGAATGTATTGTTTTTTTTGTCTGATTGCCAAATTAAAATTCAATAAATATTATGGTCTACAGTCATAGCGACTATTCAAATATAATTTTATTATCATTATACACCAACTTTAAAAAAAAAGAGGTCAACACTTGTATGGAAAGTGGTCATTGTTATTTCTTCCGGAAGGCCCGAGACGACATTGAAAAGGATAGTCAGTTTGTATGTTACTCATGAATTCATTTGCACAGTGTTGGGACTTGTGACCACTTACCTCTATTATATGGCGCTAGTGTATCAAAATCAATATGAATATTTTCACAGTAAGTTTGGTTGACGAAAATTTTGTCCAAGGGACATTGAAACACTTCACCTACTAAACCACTATGAGGTGCACCCGCAACTGTAATAAAAAATAAAGTAAATGAATATTCCGGATCTAATGTCTCACTTTAATTCTTAATTGCGTTCCAAACTAAGCAATTTGCTATGGTACCGCAAAACTTGTAAAACCATATCAATATTTGACATCTTTATTCCTATAATAGATATAAAATCGCACAACTTTTTGAATGGGTTTTATTTGCAAGAATATAAGTTTTAATATAGGTAGGTACCTACCAGTAGCTCTACCATAGTCCATGAGTTGATGCAAACTATTTTCGCTATCGAAATCTCTCAGATAAACATGCTCATAGTAGCGAGCAATATGAGCGAGCGAGCGCAGAGAGAAAACGATAGTTTTCGATATTTGCAACAGTAGGTAGAGCTAAAGTTTTTGCCGCCATTACGAGTCACACTCTCTTACTTTTAAAGAAACCTCAGATTTAATATGCCTAGTTATTTGAAATTTTGAGATTTAAGCATTCACAATGCTATTTTATATAATACTAAATAATATACTAAAAAAAATAGGACTCGCACCAGAACATGTTCTCGGACGGGAATCGAACCCGCGACCTTTGGATAACCGGTCCAATGCTCTGACCGCTGAGCTACCGAGTCACTATCCAAAGGTCGCGGGTTCGATTCCCGTCCGAGAACATGATCTGGTGCGAGTCCTATTTTTTCTAGTATATTATTTAGTATAATATGCCTAGTATTTACCTAAGCTGGTTGTTCCACTTTGGTAGCCCAGTGAAAAGCCGAAGGTCTGATGGTCCTTAGTTGGGTTAGGTTTGATGATGACACGAGATGGCTCATGGAAATAGTAGTCTGCTGCTGCCAATTGCAACCACGCTAAAATTAACACTGCCACTGAAAATTTTTATATACACACTTTAATATAAAATGCCATTTAGGAAGCTTTTGTATAAACAATCAATTAGCCATATATAATACACCTACATATATCTACTTTAAAATAAATTTTAATAGTATTATCAACTGAAATATAAATTAGAAACATTTGGTTTATGTTGTGTAGTGCCTAAAATTTTAGGAAAATCAATCAAAATATGGCTGACGTCGAAGATACGCCGCAACATACAGCGTTTTATTGAAATTATTAGTTGTATGTAATTTGTATTAAAAATACTTTTTCTGATAACGATGTTTTTCTGAGTATTAATGTTTTGACGCTTCGACACTTTTCGGGGGCCATAAACGTCAGAAAAAAAATTATATGTAAATTTGTTTTTTTAATTGGACAGAATTCATATGATTAAAATGTTTTGAAATCATTCATCAACTAAGTATACTATATCAACTAACATTCTCCTTATCCGTCTTAGTATTTATTTTTTATAAGTCTGACTGCATTATTCAAAAAATAATAAGATTGTATGCATAGTTAGTTAGTGATAAAACACTTTCACAATTAAATAATAACTGTATTGTAATGCTTACGGCTCATGTTGGAGTTGTTCACAATTAAAAGAAGAAAGTTAAGTACTTGCACATTTCCACACACTAGTCTGACTATTGGCGTAAAACATCTTGCCTCTAACCTGTGACACAGGAAATATCCAATGAATAATAGGATTAAAATAACATTCAGCGTTTATCACGAACTACAAAAACAGTTAGCAGGAAAACGCTATAATTTCCCGAATTCACATTGTACGAAACGACAAATATTTTTAGCTTGGTATCTTTTTTTATCTAGGTTTCTATTAATGCACTATGTTTTAGTAAAAACAATCTGGGATTCTAGCGTTAATATATTATAAGATACAGATTTTTTTCTGAATCAAGTCGTTATAAGAGCAACATACGCTCTAACAAAAATAAGTTAAAAACTATCTGATATCTTGGAACATACCTACATGGGAGTAAAATAGATGGGTATTAGTGACATCTAACGGCAGATAGCCCCTGGTGCACATTTCCTGGAACATCCTGTATAATAAAAAAAACTAAGTTTTCATAGAAAACACCATAATACGTTTTTATGTATAAAAAAAAAGGTTTAAATATTATTTATCCCACCCTGTAAAATATTGAAATGGAATAAGATACTTAATCGAAAAAATACCGTAAGTACACATTGAAAAGTACATATCTTATAAATAAGATATAATAGAAAAAACACATTTCTTTATTAAAAACTTAGCACTGGATGTTAAATTTTTTGTTAAAATATTGCTATTTATATTAGTTTACTTAATTTTAGTAGTGAGTCACCGAGTAACAAAATCAATAAGGAAATAATTGAATAATTTGTTGTACAGTAACGGTTTACTGTAATTATTACCATTGACTGGAAGGCGTCAACATGAAGCGTTTATGTAAGTAATTTTTATTTAAACACATAAGTAGTAGTAGTAAGTTTTAACAATGCAAGTGTTTAGTGTGAAGCTGATAATCAAAAGTTTATTTATTGAATAAGGTGGAATAAAAAAGTAGTGCGTTTCTTCGGCCTTATCGTCACTCAACATAAAGAGTGAGATAAAGTCAAGAACTAGTCCCATTGTAGTTAAAAAAAATATGTACTCATTTTTTTGGACCAAATTAGCTTTATTTTGATGACTTGAGTGGTGCAGTGTACAACATGCCGATGCCGGTCGACGCAAGAGGTCCAGGGTTCGATTCCCGGCCGGGCAGAAATTGAAATGATGATTTTTAATTTCTGTGTTGGGTCTAGATGCAACTATGTTATATAAGTATAAGTTTAAAAATTATATAAGTAGTATATAAGTTGTCTAGCACCCATATTACAAGCTTTGCTTAGTTTGGGGCTAGATGGCGCTGTGTGGAATCGGCCAAGAATTTATTATTATTTACATGCACTCATGCACACATTGCACTGCACGTGATTGTATGTCCAGAAAATTTACTACAAGTGTGCTTCTTTCAATGCCAAAAAAATGTATAAAACTTATTTTTCAGTTTACGTCTCTCTAGTGACAGTGATATGGTTAATAAGGGTGGAAGGAATATACCACGAAAAATCAGTATATCAGTTCAAGCAACTGACCGGAGTACCACCGGACGGACTTTTTGGATACAGCATCGCGTTCCTGCCAACAGATAAACGGTTGTGTAACTTTTACTACGCCTGATTAATATGTACATGAACAACCGAAGAGGGCGGCACTCTGTCACCCGACCAAAATTGCTCACGTTAAGAGCACATAGTCTGCACACTAGTGCTGCCATTGGAAAAATCATAGTGCTTAAATAAAAACGAAATTGTGAATTATCTCTCTGTAGTGCACTCCGAAGAAGCTTTGTGGTACTGTTTATCGCTTAAACAATTTTTTTAATTACTAATTGCGAGTTTTTTTGCTTAAAGTGGCCACTTTTCGCAAAAACGCTCCATTGAACTAAACGACAGGCTAGAAATTATTGTAGTGACTCGGTAGCTCAGCGGTCAGAGCATTGGACCGGATATCCAAAGGTCTTTCATTAAGCTTCTTCGGAGTGCACTACATAGAGATAATTCACAATTTCATCTTTTTGAGCACTATGTTTTTTTCCCAATGACGGTGGTAGTGTGCAGACTACACGCTCTTAACGACGTAGTAACCGAAGCGCGCGCGACCAACCAACGAAAACGTTCAAAGGATTTTGTTTGCAAAGTGACAGAATGCCAACCAACGCGATCGTATGTACCTGCCTACATAAATTCAAAAATATAGACCGGACTTTTAAAGGTCGTGGGTTCGAGTCCCGCCAGTGAAAATGATCCAGTGGCGAGTCGAATTTTTTCTAGTATACTAAGTATTTGATATAAAAATATCATAGTGAATGCAAAAATTTAAAGTTTTAAAAATACTTGATTAAAATGCATTTTATTTTTCTCGATGGTGGTCGATGGTGGATAGTGGTTAAGCGTATTTGGCCTGTAATTTAGGTCGGAAGGTGACTTATAAATAATAATTATTATCTCGAACTTCTTATATGCTCTGGCACGTTAAGCAGTCAATCTCGCCGCTTTTGCTGCACGTTAGTGTTGGTATATTACGTTACCCAACACTATTTTCACTGTACATCACTACTCCCGCTCTCTTCATTTCCGGGCACCATTGACATTGACTGTGTTCCTGTCTATTTTATACTATTTTAACTTTATTACAAAGTTTTTATGAACTACCTGAAATAAAACCGTGTTTCTGTCTCAAGCTGCCAGTGTTTTTTACTATTTAAATGCAGAATCTGCACAGTTGGCCCATCCTCCTTTGGCCTGTCCCACAACAGCAGGTACATCAAAAGTTTTGATGATGATGGGTTTTTTTTCAGGTTGATTGTAAGCGCTCCGCGAGCGCATCCAATCGGCAAAGTCTATAGTTGTTTACGTGGTAAACCGTGTGAAGAAATCATCTCTAACGAGTTAAAAGGTGAGGAATATATTATAATACCTGATGTGATACAATTTAAAAAAAAAAGGTCAATAGCGAGTCGGATTCGCGCACCGAGGAATCCGTACCATAATTCTGAAAAGTTTACTATTTAGAGACATCGTTTTATTTTCCTGTAATCTTTACATAAATTTCTATCACATAAAATAATTTCAGATTATTTCTCAATGCAAACTTCGGAGGGGGAACGGTATCTTTTTTACATTTTTCATCTAAAGTCGAAAACTATGCGGCCTGTAAAAAAAATGTTTGATAATGTACAAGCAGCGCTCTATCATAATAATGATACCCCATACGCCTTAGTAGCCTTACTTCGAATTTTTAAGACCCCCTTTCAGTCCCTGTTGCAAAAAATATATAAATATTTGTATTTCTGTCTTATTTGCAAAATAGTTGGGCAAACGTCATGTAAAACTATTTCAAATTTCAAGTTAATAGCATTAGTAGTTCTCGAGATATCCAGCTGTTGCAGACAGACAGACTGAGTCGCACCATAAGGGTTCCTTTTTACCATTTTGGTACGGAACCCTAACAAAGAGGCGATCGGGCATTGTTATTGTAGATGATAATGTGTTCTATATGTATTTCTATTTAACTATTGTCATCAGAAACTCCAATAACGAACATGTGGCTAGGAGCCACAGTCGCAACTGGGAGTAATTTCACCGTGGTAAGTATTTATCTTGGGCTTCATTTTAGTACACATTTAATGTTTTTTTTAAATAAAAATGAAAGGATTTAAAATAATACTACATAAACAAATTTATTTCAGGTAAAATAAATCCAAACATGTAACCCCTATCTTAGTCCCTTTGAAGGAACTTACAACATACCTACCTACAATAATAAGTTCAGAAAACCTTATTAGATCAAAGTTTTGAAAATAATAAATAACTTAAATTGCCTTTCAGGCGTGCGCCCCCAGGGCTGTCAATGTGGCTTCAGATAACACTACTAGTGAGTTGGAATTTACTATCTCTATTAATACCAATGCCAAAATTAGTAAAGTTACTTATTGTCTCTGGTCCAGAGCTCGACCCCCTTAAGTGAATTCCTGGAAAATATAAATAATACGAACAGACAGGGTCCACGTGGACCCGGTCTGTGCGCCATTCAGGACGCCATATGCGACGTTGGCAGCTACAACGCCAGCCAAATAATTAATGTCGACAAGAGTGTTGAATATCGGAGAGAGTGAAATAGGGAAGGAAAGTTCGTAAGGGGACTGAACAAAGTCCGCGTTGACGAAATCGCGGGCGGTCTCAAGTGTCCAAATTATAAATATCATCGTCATCATGTCAACTCACCACCACTCACTCCACTAGATTTGTTCACTCATGCATTAGTCTAAGAACATAATTAATTATTCTTCTTTCTAGAAACTGGAACATACGGAAAATGTTATGTTCACACCAAAGAGAGCAAAACGAGGATGTTGCAGTCGCTACAAATTAAAGATAGAGACCATGTTCTTCTACTTGGTGAGTCTTGGATAACAATCCATAAATAACTTATTAACGCTGCTACTATTTACCCAACCACAGTTAGAGATGCTGTGGGTCAGTTATAATACAAGGCATAACTGTTTCAAGTCCTGTCATCCTACTGAAAGATGTATATACCTAGACGAAAGGCCGTGGGTTCGATTGCCATCTGAGTACTAAGTTACATAAAGCCGTAGGTTCGATTCCCATCTGAGTACTAAGTTACGAAAGGCCGTGGGTTCGATTCCCATCTGAGTACTAAGTTACGAAAGGCCGTGGGTTCGATTCCCAACTGAGTACTTAGTTACGAAAGGCTGTGGGTTCGATTCCCATCTGAGTACTAAGTTATGAAAGGCCGTGGGTTCGAATTCCATCTGAGTACTAAGTTATTATGGCTCCTATGCATTATGCCGGCTGCATGTGTCTGCTGGTGTTTTAAGTTACAAGTTTTGCCCAGCGCATTTTCGACGGAAAAAGCCCGGTGTAGTATGTTGTGTAGGAGTAGGCCATTCGAGGCGAGTCGTTGTATTTTCTAATATAAAATGTAGCTCATGAAAACAGCATCTTGAATGCAAAAATCTATGTCAAATAGGTGTTATTTTTCTTTAGGTGGGTACCTAACCTACAGATATCATCATCTCCCTTATCCTAGTTTATTTGAGATTGGTGTAGTACGTACCAACAATCCTTCTCTTCCATTCTTTACTGTCATCCGTCACCTTTTCATTCACTCTCTTATTACATTCATTCAGTATCATTCGGTCGGTAGGTACTCAATCCTATGCACTTACAGGAATGTACTGATTAATTACAAGTCTATGTAAATAATATATTTTTTACAGAACAATATATGGATTCATTTGGTTGGGCTCTGGGTGTTGACAGGCGTGATTCTATAATAGTAGGAGGGCCAGGAATGTATAAAGGTAAAAAAACAATGCAATATTCATTAATCAAGGATATAAAGAATATAAGACAGAATATTATATTAATGGTCATTACACTTTGAACAATTTTACACTTAATTAAAAAACGATATTTAAAGATTTTGTTTCCAATAAATTGAAATGATAAAAATATACTTACTATTATTACTAAATTGAAAACCGCTTAGTGCTTCGATAGCGATCCTGTTTAGGGTTGAGTTGAGCTATAAAGCCAGATTCCCAGTTTCGATTCCCGGTAGGTATATAATACTAAATAATATACTAGAAAAAATAGGACTCGCACCAGATCATGTTCTCGGACGGGAATCGAACCCGCGACCTTTGGATATCCGGTCCAATGCTCTGACCGCTGAGCTACCGAGTCACTGGTGAGAACGTCGAATTTCTTCTAGTATATCAACTCTTACGCTGCAAGCCAGCGCCATCTCACCAATGTAGAAGGAATTAACCTCTACATTCAACTGAACATCTTTCCAGATATTTTTAAACAGTTGATTAAGCTGAGAAAGCTATATAACTATTTGAAATTTTGAGATTTAAGCATTCACAATGCTATTTTTATATAATACTAAATAATATACTAGAAAAAATAGGACTCGCACCAGATCATGTTCTCGGACGGGAATCGAACCCGCGACCTTTGGATATCCGGTCCAATGCTCTGACCGCTGAGCTACCGAGTCACTGGTGAGAACGTCGAATTTCTTCTAGTATATCAACTCTTACGCTGCAAGCCAGCGCCATCTCACCAATGTAGAAGGAATTAACCTCTACATTCAACTGAACATCTTTCCAGATATTTTTAAACAGTTGATTAAGCTGAGAAAGCTATATAACTATTTGAAATTTTGAGATTTAAGCATTCACAATGCTATTTTTATATAATACTAAATAATATACTAGAAAAAATAGGACTCGCACCAGATCATGTTCTCGGACGGGAATCGAACCCGCGACCTTTGGATATCCGGTCCAATGCTCTGATGGTAATTTGTGTGATGAGCATTTAAAATCAATTATTTTTTATTTGAAAAAAACTTGTTCTAGGTCGGGCTATCAAGTACTCCAATTCAATCGCATATCCAACATCTTTAAAACCACCGCACTATGTCAATTATGATTTCGGTAAGTGTGTAAATAATATTATTTGAAGGTTTGGGGATGTATGGATTGGTGTAATCTTATGTTTTTTACAGAGCAGTTTTTTTTAAATGCTTTGTAAAAAACATATAAAATTTCGCGTGATTTCTGAGTTCTGCAAGAGGATAAACACGCACCACTTTAACAGTTAACAGAAAGTTATTTTTTGCAGGCTACAGCGTGACTTCGGGACATTTTCTTTCAAATGCTAATATTCTTCTATATGCTGTAAGCACACCGTACGGGAGAAATGGAGAGGGGATGGTAAGGAGGGGAGCACTAAAACATTCCGAAAAATTAAAATCCGAATTTTAATCATAAATAGTATTTTCACAGTTGTCAAGTACTTACTTTTTCGCGCGTATCTTGTATGTAAATATGTATGTTTAGTAATATTCTTTATTACTTCATATCTTCATATAAAAAAAATATTTTTTTAGAATGCAATATGGGTATCATAAGGATTTCAAAAAGGTATAATATCATGACCATAATATAAAATAAGTAAAAAGACATACTTACTTAAATAAAATAAATAAATTTAAAAAACTAAGAAACTCGCCTGCATCAAAAGACAAGTCAAATGAAAAGATGGAAACAAGATTAAAT
This sequence comes from Catoptria pinella, assembly GCA_963556745.1. Classification (NCBI taxonomy): domain Eukaryota; kingdom Metazoa; phylum Arthropoda; class Insecta; order Lepidoptera; family Crambidae; genus Catoptria; species Catoptria pinella. The sequence goes on from OY750762.1 coordinate 3,001,259, forward strand.
AATTAAATATTAAAGGCAACATAATAACGCATGCAGTCGGAGTACGTAGTACTTATTTGTTGTATGGTCTGTGTATTAGTTTAATGATAAGACAAATCATTCATAATGTCACTTTATAAAATGCCTCCGACCGACTGCATGTATTATGTTGCCTTTAATATTTGATCTTGTTTCCATCTTTTCAGTTGACTTGTATCTTATAGCAGGCGGGTTTTTTATTTCGATTAACAAAAGTATCTACTTTACAAGGCAATAATTTAACAATGTACAACTGAAGTGACTAACTTCAGAGCGCTTGCGGTACAAAACGACGTAAGTATTATATTATCTGTAAAATTTTATCTTCGCCAAACATTCTCAATTGAAGTTGCAGCGGATCACAGTCTAGCCTTCCGTTTGCCCGTTAAGTAAGTTTTTTGTATCATCGGAATTGGGGATACGTAGGTACTACACACGACGGCACCTCATACTATACATGTTGACCTTGAGACCGCCTTTATGCCCTACGTAATAAAAGCTGTTTTCGCAGTTTAACTGTATAACCTGACGTGCTGTCGTGTGTACAATGCAATACGATAGCTGTACCGTAGCACTAATGGCTGAGGCTAAAATTAATGCGAAGGTACAGGTATGAACTTTTCTTTCAGGTGATTCTTACCGGTGGCCCGCAGTTCTGGGCATTGCCTAGAACCAGAGAATATTCACCCCCAGTTGGGTCCCTGTTCGGGGCATCTTTGTGCACCGCCCGGCTGCGGGGGCCGGGGCAGAGGGAAGCGCTGCTCGTCGGCGCTTCGCTTTACGCTGCTAATGGGGGGGTAGATGTGGGCGCAGTATACGTTTATCAATACGACCCAGCAATGAGCAAAGCTGTAAGTAATCCCATCATAGGGTGCATAGATTTGAACATTTTCTTCGTTATAAATGTTATTTGTCACTGTACGTTTTCTTAATAAAATACAGTAAATTAAATAAAATATCAACAGCTAAGGGTACATGTACAGACGTTTTTATACGAGCAGGCAACAACGCAACGATCTTTGCGTCGCATGCGCAACATCAGCGTGTAATAAGTAGTAGTCAGTAGCACCACCGGTGACCGCATCATGTTTCTATTGGCGTTCACTAAGCACCAGCTACTAATCCTCATTAATCCGCCTGGTGGGTTATGGCCGATCCACCCTACCCATCCTTAAGGAAGGCCCGTGGCCCACCAGTAGGGACAATACTGATATTGGTGTTCTTTTGTAAGGATTACCCATTTCAAGTGGTTCACCAAAAGACAATTCTGGGAACAAACGATAGAGGGCAGTTTGGTAGCGCCATAATCAACCTTGGAGACGTCAACGGTGATAGAAGAGATGGTACGTAACAAAATAATCAAAATGTGCCTAGGTACGTACAGAATTTTTTTTTTATCATTATTTTTTTATTGAAGTAATACATTCTCTTGTCTACTAAGTTAGATAATGTATAAATCAAAAGGTTAGGAAATTATATTTCTTGCTTGAGGACTTGCGCAGATTTACAGCCAAATAAAACCAATTTTCTCAGATGTGGCAATATCAGCTCCATACGAAAACGATGGTCGAGGGTCGGTGTACATTTACTCAGCGGCCGACATCCTGGGCGATGACCCTGCCAACAGGGTCCGCTACCTGCAGAAACTGCGACCCGAAGGATACTCCACTTTCGGCTTCAGCATTGCTGCTCTTCGGCATCCCAACAATGTATGCGAAGGTAAGTATATTTTTTTCGCCCAGGTATGTACGGCGCAATCACATTACGTTCGGGATAATTGAAAAATTCCTATAAAAAGTTCACAAAATAAACGTTTTGTAATCCCCTGTTTTCTCCTCCGTAATCGTACATCGTATCGTATTCTTACAAATTCGTCCGATTTCGAGCTTACTATTAGGACTCGAATTCTGACTTTGAAGTAGATTATACCTACTTAGTAGATATACCTACGGGATTACGGGAAAAAGAAAATAAGTACTTTTGTGAAGTTCTACGCGTACGTATCTCTCTCTGACACACACCGGTGTGCCACCCATGCATGTTAACAGCATCCAATATACAACATGTTACAAAAATACCCCTAATGCCGAATATGGCAAATAGGGACCATCAAACTGAACAACTTTTACAACGGGACCAACTCTGAAATCGTGAAAAAAAAACAGCTGTTTCATACAAAAATTAAAATCGATAATTAAAAGCTGATATTTTTTCGCGATTTGAGAGATGGTCCCATAGTAAAAGTTGTTCAGTTTGATGGTCCCTATTACCATATTCGGCATTAGGGGTATTTTTGTAACATGTTGTATATTTACAGAAAGAATTAAATCAATAGGTAGGTATATACATTCCAAAAACACAATTTTGTAAATCGCATACAGTTCGGTTGCAGTACCACCAAAGAGACCTCAATTGTTTTGAAACTATTTTTACAGATTTAGCAATTGGTGCTCCGGAGAATAATGCGGTCCTCATATACCATTGTCTTGCCAAAATAATAGTGCGAGTTCTCAAACTGAAGGTATGTTAATAATATGTTATGATCGATATCATATTACATTCACCTAATTTAGTAACTTTAACCTAGGTACCTACCAGTGGCGAGGGTCCAAACAAGCCGATTCCCATCAGCTTACCTTTTAGGAATCCCACCACAGTGATCCACTATGCAGATCATATCATTTTTGTACAACGGCTTACCTTCACCATGATTTCACCCGTCGCCACTGCTACCTACCTATAAGTACCCATAGAGTATCATCTGCAAAATGTTGACCAATATTTCAAACTTCTGTTCCTTAAGGGCAAACCTCGAGCCAGAAAAACAAATACATACTTTCAATTTGAATCATGCGTCGACGTCGAATATCCTGCTGATCTTGCTGCCGTGAAAGCTGGTAAGTAAAAATTCCATTGATATCTACAATATTATTTCCATATCTTGCTTAAATTATGTACGAACAAGTTCCCCTGAATTTCTTTTTACACAGAAATAGCAGTAAAAGTGACCTTAACGCATCCGACAGCGAGGATAGAAAACGCTGAAAAAGATGGGTCATTGAACTATATCATCACAATATCTGCCGGAATAAAAATACCAATCTGCAAACCAGTTAATATTATTTTACCCGAGGTACGTATTGTACAATTTAAGGGGACGCATCGGACATTTAGGTGACAGGGATCTCGTTCTTTCTCATCAATTCCAAAACATTTAAAAGTGATATTTAATAATAAGATAAATAATATTAGAAAAAATACTAGAAAAAATCGACTCACCCGTAGCACCTCAGACGGGACTCGAACCCGCACCCTTGGGATTCCGGCCCAATGCACTGACCAATTATGCTACCGAGTCGCTAGTGGGAGCGGCGAAATTTTCTAGTACTTTTAACTTCTTCGCTGCAAGCCAGCGCAATTTCATCAATGTGAGGAAATACCCCCACATTCGAAAGAAACATCGTTCCAGATGTTTTGACAATCGTTAAAGATGAAACAGCTATATAACTTATATAAAATTTAGATTTTGCGCATTCACAATGCTATTTTTATATTAAGATAAATAATATTAGAAAAAATACTAGAAAAAAATCGACTCACCCGTAGCACCTCAGACGGGACTCGAACCCGCAACCTTGGGATTCCGGCCCAATGCACTGACCAATTATGCTACCGAGTCGCTAGTGGGAGCGGCGAAATTTTCTAGTACTTTTAACTTCTTCGCTGCAAGCCAGCGCAATTTCATCAATGTGAGGAAATACCCCCACATTCGAAAGAAACATCTTTCCAGATGTTTTGACAATCGATAAAGATGAAACAGCTATATAACTTTTTTTTAAATTTAGATTTTTCGCATTCACAATGCTTTTTTTTATATTAAGATAAATAATATTAGAAAAAATACTAGAAAAAATCGACTCACCCGTAGCACCTCAGACGGGACTCGAACCCGCACCCTTAGGATTCCGGCCCAATACACTGACCAATTATAAAAAAAAAACAAAATTGCTTTTAAAAAAAGAAAGAAACATTAAAGAAAAATGCCAGGTAAGTAAGTAGGTACTACAAGTGATCCGTGTCACTCAAAATATGAAAAATTTATATCGGCCATATTATTTTCAGGAGGGCAGTTCACCACAGATTCAGTACCAGGTGTCCGCCTTCCAGAACGACCCGCCTGCCAACAACAATAACTTTGTCCAAAATCACGTTATGCTGAGTGACGTCAGCACTTTGACGCTGACCGACACCCTGTGGGTCGCGGACTGCGCCACTAACAAGTGTGAGCCGGTCTTGTCGTTCAATGTCAATACTACTCTGCGGTAATTATATCCATAAATACATACACATTGTTCTGAGATACATTCCTACTCACAGAATAAATGCGACGTAAATAGATTGGAGCTTAGAGAAGGATTTATACAGGTAAATGCCTACAGTACCTACCGAATCTAAAATTTTCATATTGGACACCATCACAATGTCATTATTAATAGCATTTGTATTACGGAAATCGTATTAAGGATAATCTACGCAATCGTAGGCAGCCTACGAAATCATAAGCAGTCTACGATATCGTAGGCAATCTACGAAATCGTAGGCAATCTACGACATCGTAGGCATACTACGTCGTAGACTGTGACCCTCGAGAGTCGATCTAGAGTCCGCGCCACCAAAGTCCCGTAGACGCGACGCTGATATAGTTTAAGTCATTGGGAAAAAGGAACATTAGTTTAGTTCCATCAAAATTCCACGGGACTTCTTCCAAGGCACAGACTCTAGATGTGATTTTATCTACCACATACATATTCACTATAGAGTCACACCACACTTCATGTTCCTTCACCTTCGCAGTGACGGCTATGTAATCGGCTCGACAGAGTCTGAGGACGTGTCCGTGACAATCCACAACACCGGAGATCCTGCGTACAAATCGTGTGTGCACATCGCCGTGAACAACAACGTGCGCGTGCGTCGCTGGCCGCGCGCCTGCCAGCGCACCGGACCAGGCGCCGGCACCTGCACGCCTGATCGCCCTATACGGAACCAGACCAGCTGGGTGAGCTTATAACGAACTAAATAATGTCTAATAGTCTATTCTATAACGACGCTTTACAAACCTATTCATTAACTAAAGAAAACTTCTACTACCTATGTACCCTCACGGCGGCGCCCCATGCTCCAAAGAAAGTGCACGAACTATCAAAATCAATAGAACAAGAAGAACGGGTGCAGGAAACTTATCAGTGTTTCATTTCAGTAGAACCTCACTTAAAACGATACCAATAATTTTAATATCACCTTTTCTAACTAGGCAAATATTAAGTAGTTTTGATATAGCATTATGTAGTGCGTAGTTGACGATTTTTGTTTAAGGCCCGGAAAATGAGACACAATAGATATTCCATTGTTATTCGGCCGCATTCGGCCTTTGTTTTTCGGATGAATTAAAATAAATAAAAACTTGTCTCGTACAGAATACGGGTGATATTAAGTTGGAAATGAAGAATTTAAAGAGTGATGTGAAAGAGTTGGTCTTCACGGTGGACTTGTACGAAGAGTGTTCTGTCGAGTTGTCTGGTGAATCACGGAATGGCACCAAAAAGATCAGTTTAAAAACTGATCCCAGGGGGCTAGCAGTAAGAGAGTGAGTGGGAACCTTTATTTTGTTCTGTAAAGTTACATTTTCACTTTCAGATTTTAACACTTAAGTGTTACCTAAGTAGTTATTGATTTAAAAATCATTAAAACACTTTTAATGGATTTTAAACATCTCGATTTACTCCGTGAAATTTTCTTCTCACCTCAAACCAATTTCGGGATTAAAATAATTTCACCTCATATATCATTCTTTAATGGGTAGGTATAACGTATTTCTTGTTCAATTTACAGGAACACCAACTATGGAGACATAATTCATTTATCCTCAATTGAAATAACAGAAACAGGGAAACAGCTCTCGCATATTTATACAGTAAGTACTCATGCAATTTAGAGACCCCGCAGACTTGTTTTAAATCTTAAGATTTATTCGCCTTAAGGCGAGGCCAGTTCACGATCTGATGAAAAGATTGAATTTTGAGCTTCCAATGTGAAGACATGATGTAGACTTCTACTTCACAAAAAATACTGTAGACTGAAAAAGAAACACAATAACCGAACAGAATAATGAAAAATGGCTTGGTAACTCTGTAAAAAAATCCTGAATAACACCATAAAAACTTAAAATCGTCAGATTTCGTAATTTTCAACGTCAGTGATATGATTTTTTTAAACCGTGTAGATTTTTAATAAATAATCCAGTATTCCAGAAATCAATAAAAATGTACTCGAAAAATTTCTGACGAAGCGACAATTGAAGCTATGCAATAATCAACCATAATTTAAAGACTTAGTGAAAGAGTAGATTTTGTGTACTGCCTTGCCTTAAATAGGTTCCTCGTGATCCTAACGTAGCCGGGCCATAATGGGATCTGCGATAGAGCGAGCTCACCCACAATGTAACTATTCACTCTGACTTTGAAAAAAGTCGGGCTATATGTAAGTAAAATAAGTACATAGTAAGTAGTAAATATGTAAAGTACATCCAAGTGGAAATCCAAACACAGGAAGGGAGTTCCACTCTTTTGCTGTGTGCATGTTGAGTACCTTAGACTGACACAGTTAGGAATAGCAACCAAGAACTAGGGTGGTAGGGGAGCCCGCAGTGCGTCTGGACTCAGGATGTCCGGAAGAAGGGGAGTAAACTTTCTCTCGATAGTTTAGTTGGACTCTTGTACATTGTTGTTACACATTAATTGCGCAGATTAATTAATGAGTAATAAGGTCGTACATTGTTAGAAGAACCCCAGCCTAGTTTGAAAATATTGAAACAATGTGAACACCTATTTCAGGTATCAAACAGAGGATTCACCACGTGGGTTGACATCGAGTGTTCCATCGAATTAGACAAAAAGGCTTTTTTCAAGGGGATGATTATAACAGTGAGTACAGTTACAGTCAAATAAGTAGGTAGTGTATAATCTGGGCATAAAGTTAATTAGTCATAAAAAGCCAATAAAGTCCTGCCTGGATTTTTAATCATACCTACCGACCCCAACATTCAAAACGATTTTCCATGTTACTGTAAATTTTCAATGCAAAGTTATGCGGATAAGTCCATTTAAAAAAAAGTAGGAATAAAAACTCTATCGAAATCAACAAATGAAATGGGACCCACAGAATGGTGACGTCATACCTTTTGAAGCTAAGAACAGTAAAAAGAAGAAAATGATGATATAGGTTTAGGCACCTACCTAAGTTAAGTGCCCCCTCCGTATCAGAATATACATATTTCATCATTTAAGAGCTCAAATTTTTTTTTAATTTCTGTATGACAGATTGACACCTTAGCAACGTTTAAATGCGATGCCGTCGAGGACAACAATGGTAAATACATGACGAAATGCAAAGTCTCGGAATTGAAGAGCGATCAAAAGTTTGACGTCATAGTTTCCATTTACATAGAACCAGGAACTGTCGGTAAGATAACTTACAAACTTTATAACAGGTACCTAATATAATATGGCTTTAAGTTTATATAAGTGTTTAAATGGAGCTCAATGGCGCAGTGGTTTAGCGCCTGGCCCTGCGATTGCGGAGGTTAAGCAACTTACGCAAGGGTCGGTCACGGGATGGGCGACCAAAAATTAATTATCTCGAGTTCCTCCGTGCTTTGAAAAGGCCCGTTAAGCCGTTGGTCCACGCTGCATTTGCAGTCGTTAACACCCACCAATCCGCATTGGACCCGCGTGGTTAGGGTATGGCCCATCCTTCTAATTCACCCATATTATAAAGAAGGCCTGTGCCCCAGTAGTGGATCTACTGGAGTTTCAATACCTCCTTACAGACGCTCGGTATAGGGACATTAAAAATGGCTGATGTCAAGTGCTGCATCTTATATCTCTACTCATTTTGAGTGAAGGAGGTCAAAAACTCTTTTCAACTTTTCAGATTGGACGAATCTTGAAAAAGATAATGTTACTCTGACGTCATACTTCAAAGTTAGTTTCGGGGGGGGAAATGTGGATCACAGGTAAGTACGACAAATATTAACACGATAACCGTTTCATCTTACTTTCTGATATAACTTAAGTACCAATTTCATCAATCTCTATTTCCTGTACCTACTTAGTTATCAATACTTTTTTGCCAATCGTCGTGTTACTACTTTCAATCAGTATTTACTAACTTATTTTCAGATTAGTTTGAAATTAAATAATAATAAACTCAATTTTTGATGTTTTCAGTATAACAAGTGTACTGCGGAAAAAGGAAGCAACGGTGCCTCTATGGGTAATCATAGTAGCTGCTTTAGTTGGTCTTATTATCCTGTTTTTGATTGCCTTTGCTCTTTATGAGGTAAGTTGAGCTTATTATTTGCTTTTGGTAAAAAATATTCCATAACGATTTCTGATAACCTATCGATTATTATAATAATAATATAGTCATGTCCGCTGGCTAAAATCCTAAACAAACCTATATTTTTTTATATGCAGGTAGATGATAAGATAACTATTATAAAAAACCAATTTTAATAACTTTCAGTGCGGCTTTCTAAAAAGAAAGAAGAAGGAGGAATTAGAGAAATTAAGACGCAGCGTCCACAGGCAGAGTATAGTAAGTCTATAAAAAATAAATAAGACATAAAATGCGATTAATTTAACAACTACAACTAAAGTACAACTAAAGTGGCTGACTTCAGGGCGCCTGCGGTACAAAACGACGCATTTTAATCTGTAAAATTTACTTTTTGCTATACATTCTCGAGTGAAGTTGCAGTGGATCACTGTATAATTGTTAATTTAATCGCATTGTAGTTCCTAATATTTTAGTACATCAGTGGCATCTTGGGTTATTTATTTATTTATGTTTAATCTCAGTGTAGTAAAGTACTTTATGTCTTTCCTCACGAATCGATCGAATCATCAAAGAAGATAAAAATCTAAACAATAAGGTTTAGAATCATTTGGTCGATTTTCTAGATACTGATGTGATGTGAACTGTACTTAAATGGAAAAAATGTTAGCTAAAAATTAAAAAGTTATTTCTTTCCATTTTAGCGTCGTTCAGCGTTGGAACGTGAGAGTAAACGCAATGTCAAAGCTATGGACCCGCAATCAGATAGGATGAACCTTATCGAAGAGTCGGAAGAGAGTGATCCTCCCAGCCCCTCGTCTTTAACTGATGGCAAACCAGCACCGGTTGCTGAGGTTGTGAAGAAACCACCGAGAACGGCTACAGAACAGGTGCCACCGAAATTGGCAGTTCCTGCAGTGGCATTAGAGGAACAAAGCGGAACAATACCACCGATACCCGTCGATGGAAAAAAAATGAAGTAAGAGCGAGCTGGCCATCACTGCCGTTGCTGGCTAAATTGCCTCTGGTTAATTTGAATTGTTTATTTTCTTCTTCTTCTTATTTTGATGTGGCAGTCCATTCCTCTTCACGTCAGGGAGATGTTCCTCAACGAGGAATACTTCTGCCAGTTTCGGGTGTGGGGATGCCTGTCGAATGTCAAATCGAATCGTCATTTTTTAAATAAATTATTCAAATTAACTCCAGCCAGCAACAGCGGTGATGGCTAGCTCGCAGTGCGAAAACATGTGAGTGGCCGGGAAAACAAAGCAGCTATTCAATTTTTTTATTTTTTTATAGGAAGGAGCTTATAATTTTAGGCCTGCAGAAAAACTTAGGTAGGTATCCTGTCAAGCCTCCTACACCAAGAACTCAAGAAATAACCTCAGTCAAACCAAAAGAACAAGAGACAAATGAAGAAAGCCCTTGAAAATACTGATATATTCAGTCTAATAATATTTTACAATGAATAAGCCAATAAAAATATTTTTTTAGTTAAAATAATAAAATTTAACATAACAATTCAAGATTAAGTTACACCTATAGAGATGTCTAAAAACAAGTTCAGAAATTATTATTGAACAGACATTATTATTGCGTCATGCCGCATGCGTCATCATCACTCAGTATATCGTTTATTTTTTTGCTTCATTATCTTCAATAAATAACTTTAACCCTTTACCTACTTTATAATATTATATAGTTATATGTGTAAATCCTTTATATCCTCGGTCCTTGTAAGATTTTATCTCATTCAATTAATAAAACACGAATTAACTACAAGATACGAAGATTACTGTCTTCCTAATACCCATGTCCCCATCCATAAAACATAATTAATATATCAACAGTCTTCAAGCGATTTTAACCTTAGGTTGTCAATAGTACCTACATACTCGAGCTGATAAACTACCGAAGTTTTAAAATGTTTGATTATAAACTGTTTTACTATTAATTTAGTGCTCGCCAATAAAATAAACCGAGCAGTTATACATTAATAACTGCTCGGTTTAGTTATTTCTTTCTCACATATAAAGCCGTGTACAATGGTGCAGTCTATATCATTTAAATTTCCATCATTCTTGAAAATGGCACCACAGTTTTCACTGTTCTTCCAGTTGTTGGGCTCGTTGGGCATCCATGTGCTGTAGCCGGCCTCTTCTAAAGTCTGATCTGAGAAGATAAATATTAATCTTTTTACAACATCACATACATTGCTCCGATTCCGATTCCAAAGTAAGTAGCTAAAGCACTTGTGTTATGGAAATCAGAGACAACGGTGGTATCACAAACACCCAGACCTGAGACAATATAGAAAAGTTCGTTTTCTAAACTGACCTAACCCGGGACCTCAGAGATGGCGACACCTTGAAAACCGGTGTACAAATCCACTCGACCACGGAGGCTATGTACGCCGCTTTTCAAGGTCAAACATTTAATTCCTTCTAAACAATACAAAAGGCATCAAAATCCACATAAAAGCTATAAGAACTGATTCCGAGAGAATCAGTGACATGACAACAGCATACTTAGCATTCACGATAACACCGGCCTTTTTCATGTCATGCAGCAGAGGCATAACCGCCTCTGTGGTCTTGTGGTTCCTCCATGTAAGAGGGTCCCAGGTTCGATTTCTAGAAGGGCTTATTTCAAGTCCACCTGGCTAACTAGCCCCATCATCATACAGTAACAACAATTTAAAAATTGTTGTGTTTCAGTTCGTCAGTAGTTCGTCAGTTCTTAAATCGTTATCGTCACTTAACATCAGGAAGGCCAAACACTATCCCGTGGAGGATTAAAAAAATATCTTCATTTACGCACTGCGGCTTATCGTCAGTACATTCTAAGGTCAGCACACGGACGATAAGGCTGGCCCCAGACCTACCGGTTTCATTTCTTTGTTTTGCTGTTCTAGTAGAACAGGGGGCCGTTCCGGCTAATCCATCGATCTTCGGAAAGTCTGCCGGGCTTCAACTTAAAGCAGATAAATCGAAGTAAGAAGTGCCGTATTGTACCTAGTTATTAAGATGATATCGATGTTCTTGTAACATCAAAAATTAGGGTTCGCCATTTTGGCACGATTGGGACTCGATTTATCTGTTTTAATTTGAAGCCGGGCAGTCTTTCCGAAGTTCGATGCGTTACCTGGTAGCCCCTGTTCAACTAAAACAGCAAAGCAAAGAAATGAAACCGGTAGGTCTGGGGCCAGCCTAAGCCATCAAAAAGAAGCTTGGCAGTTCCCTTTCACACTGGTGCCTATTCAAATTTCTCATATAGGTACCTATTTATTCCAAATTATATTATTTTAGTAACGTAATTAACATCGTCCATCTACTCCAGTTCCAGTGTTAAAATATAAGTGCCTTTACCATCATACTTACTGAAAATAGTTTTGAACACTCTTGGAGAGCCGTCAGTAGACGGTTCAGCTCTGAAGCCAGCGAAGAAGAACCACCAGCTCGTCGTGCCCTGAGTCCTCGGCGCTTCGTTGATGAGGTGGTGGATAGCATCGTGCTCCATCTGCGAGTTGAGGATCACCAGGTGCGCGCCCTCCGCCTGGCAGTCGGCGTATGCTTGGTTCCAGGTAAACGCTATGCGGGGTAGCTTGTAGCAGCTGCTTACATTCTGCGCTTTGGCATAACCTGAAATAGTTTAAAATAATCATAAAGAGCATTTTTTCAATTCAGGCTCCTTATGGATTGATGAGGAGAATAAGCTATAACCCTAACCCACCACGCGGGTCCAATGCAGTGTAGGTACCTAATAAACAAAATACTGCTGTGTAAATTGAATCGTCCTACACAGGTAATCAAACTTAAGTTACTTATTTATTCAAATTTATGAGGGATTTGTCTTATATATCTCATATTTCATGTAATATAACTATGTAAGTAGGTAGCTAACAGTGACCAACTCTGTCGTAAGTCAACAAATCTTTATCACATTTGGTGATTGGTGGATTCCTTGTAGATTAATATCGAAGTATTGTAGGCGAAGTAAGTTAGATTACCTACTTAAGCTATATATAGTGAGCAAAAAAAACGGTACCTAGGTATGTTTCTGATAAAACTTAACAACTTAGTGCACGTACCAGTATTATACACGTCACAGTCGCTGTTGTAAATTGCCTTCTTGGCATCAATCTTGCACATGAAGGGAAGGCGTCGCGAGCATCTCACTGTCTCGATCTCTCCCTTGCGCGTCACGACGTCACACTGCCGGTCCCAGGGGGAGGTTCTTTCCGTTTGAGGTTCGACTGAAACGGCATTTTATATCAATAACGTTTATTTATTCTTAAAACATCTTTATCCTATCCCATCTATATGCAAAGGGGACGTTGTTTTAACCATGGCGAATTCCGACCCTTGAGATCTTTTAAGTAGGTACAATCTCATATATTTCATTATACCATCGTAAGTAAGTGAAAATATTTTCGGTGAAAAACTCCTTTACCTAATGGACCTTCCAACAATGTACTGACTGCCTGAAGACCGAGCCTTAGGTTGAATTTGCAGAACTATTCCTAAATAGCTATCTGTAGGTGTATAAATCACTTCATAAAATATTGGTGGGTAACTACCTAACCAGTTTCACCACTGACGCTCTCGTAACGAAATGTCTTTCTAACAATCAATCTATACGAAAGAATATTTGATAATGATATGCTAAAAGTGATTTGTGTGGTACTTACCTACTTATGCATAAACCGCAAAACTCTAGGCTACAGAAAAACACGTAATACCTAGATAGGATAAACCGTGTCTCTCTGCGCGACCGTGTCGAATGAAGGGAGAATTTCTGCTGCATGGCAAAGACTTTGAACTTACAATCAATAATAGCAGGCTCTTCTGCAGACTCATGTTGTTGGTCATCATTCGCGACCCACGCAAAGTCCCCAATATCGGGGAACTGCTTCAACATCCCATGAACTTGGGACAAATCGAATGGTGACGAGGGCATCATCAGAGTAGCGCCCTCCACGACGCAAACGCTATTTGCGTCCTCATGGTTCCCAGTTTCCGTATGCAACTTGTAGAATGCATCCGTCTTCTTATTGTAGACATAGTCTGATCGGTAGAGTTTGTTTGTCGTCGGTTGGTCCACAATTGATGAGGTGGCTAAAAAAGAAATTTAAAGTTGGGCTGAATTAAACTTAGTGCAGATAATAATAAATAATATGCTAGAAAAAATATGACCAGATCATGTTCTCGGACGGGAGTCGAACCCGCTTTGGATATCCGGTCCGATGCTCTGACCGCTGAGCTACCGAGTCACTAGTGGGAACGTCTTATTTCTTCTAGTATATCAACTCTTACGCTGCAAGCCAGCGCAGATAACTAGGCAAATAGAATAAAGAGATGCTTGGGAGAGCTCTATGGCTAGCCGTGGGCGACGAACGTGCGGAAGAAGAAGAATAGAGAAGTTATTTTATTTTTATAATTGTTTTCTATCTATGGGGCATACCAAGGACAAGGTGCCGAAAATCTTGCCTTGCTACCCAACTAACAGTATCATAAACCATAATGCAAATTAAAACCAATATTATAAAAGTACCTACTATCCTATGTTAGTTAAACGCCCGCCCCCTCTCTTCTAGCCCAAATTTTGCGTGCCCAACAGGGTCCATAATAATGGTCTTTTATTGTGTAACATCTTTGTAAACATTATGGTTCAGCAATAAATTATTTGATTGATTGATTGATTGATTGAGGTGGTAAGGTAATGAGAAATACTTACGGAAAGTACTTTTGCTACAATATTATCCCTTCACTACAGTTGATAATAACAAGAGTGATTATATAAAGTTGTTTAGGTACCTACTTAATTAATAATAATTTCTTTTGAAATTTAGTTTCATCTTACCTATCATATGATAAAGTGACTTAAGAATAAGTAGGTACTGAAACAACATTTTAGATAAATAATAATACTTTCTTATATTTTATATTTAAGTACTGTAGGTACGTACTTACCTACTTAGTCTCAAGTCTAGTCTCTAGCTAGAGTCTAGCTAGACCTTACAATGTAAGACTTATCTATCGAAACTATTCTTTAATATAAACAAATTCATATAAGTACCTACGTCGAAGTAAAATTAAGTACCTATCTACCTACCTATTTAAAAAAATTGGTACCTACTTAGGTACTTACATTTATTTCTTATAGTTTTAATATCCCAAATAAATAAAGTTAGGTAGGATAACTACTTACTTAATACATTTTAAGTAATAAAAAATATACCTAATACATTTTAAATATATACCTACCTACATACCATAGGTACTTATGTAGTTTATAACCTATAGCTATATAATAATAACTACCTAGGTAGTTACAGGTTAAATCAAAATAATCATAATTATACTATTATTTACATAGCTCAATCTCCCTACATCCACTATTAGACGGTTTAGTTTATGCTTTAGATAAATTAGGTAAAAACATTAAAAAGCTTACCAAATTCCAAGAAAATCACAAACAATAAATATCTAGACATTTCGTTGTCAGTCCACTCAGTCAACTTAATTATATTTGACCCTGTGGTCACCGTCCGCACCACTGATACCAGCTGCAGCAAATGATAAGAACAATCAACAACTTCGCTATTTATGTAGCACAAATTAACATAGCTTTAGATTCCTAGAAATATACTAAAGTAAACAAAATACTACGTAATGGGGATGTTGGAAAAGATATAGTTTTTGATTTTATGTAAGTAAACAACTAAAACTTTAAAAGACCCACCGCACCACCAGAGGTACAGTGGGTCCGCATGCGAGTTCATGACGTAACTGTTCTCAGTATCGAAAACGTGACGATTTACATGCCTATAAGCGCAGTAGATCCGATAATTTTCGATAGGAAAGGAAGTTAAAGATAATTTTGAATTCTCTTCAATCAAATTCCAAAGTGGTTTCTCTGGCTTAGGCCATGCTTTCCTTAAAAATGAACTCTCTAGCACACAGATTACTAAATAGTTACCTACTACGTTCTCTAATACCTAGTGACTCAGCTAAAATTACTGACTGGCTTACCTTCGCCATAATTTCACTCCTCGCCACTGCATCTACTTACCTACCCATTATTTTCTTCGCATAAATACCTTATACAACATGTTACAAAAATACCCCAAATGCCGAATATGGTATATAGGGACCATCAAACTGAACAACTTTTACTATGGAACCAACTTTGAAATGGCGTAAAAAAAATCAGCTGTTTCATACAAAAATTAATTACGAAAATATCAAAATGTATGAAACAGCTGATTTTTTTTTCGCGATTTCAGAGTTGGTCCCATAGTAAAAGTTGTTCAGTTTGATGGTCCCTATATACCATATTCGGCATTAGGGGTATTTTTGTAACATGTTGTATATTAACTGTGTTATTATTCTATGATTGTCTACCTGTCTTGTTAATTACTCATGGTTAGACTGTATTATTTAGTACTTAAGTAATCAACTGAATAGCTTCTGTATCTTATAGATATAGGTATTATGATAGAACTATTTTCGCATGAAAAAACGGATAATTGAAGAAAGAATAGGATGGATAAAACGAAAAACAGATTTAACCTTGGTGAGTTCTAAGAAAAATGGATAATTGAAGAAAGAATAGGACGGATAAAACGAAAAACAGATTTAACCTTGGTGAGTTCTAAGAAAAATGGATAATTGAAGAAAGAATAGGATGGATAAAACGAAAAACAGATTTAACCTTGGTGAGTTCTAAGAAAAATGGATAATTGAAGAAAGAATAGGACGGATAAAACGAAAAACAGATTTAACCTTGGTGAGTTCTAAGAAAAATGGATAATTGAAGAAAGAATAGGATGGATAAAACGAAAAACAGATTTAACCTTGGTGAGTTCTAAGAAAAATGGATAATTGAAGAAAGAATAGGATGGATAAAACGAAAAATAGATTTAACCTTGGTGAGTTCTAAACATTTTCCAAAAAAAACATACTATTTTAAAGTGAGGATTTGAAATAAAATAACTATTCAATTATGCAGTAGTTTATTGTTACAGTGTGGCGGTCTTACAGCAGCTACGCCGTTTCAACGCGTCCTATGCGCACGCGACCACACAATCGGCCGCAGCTCACATTTAGTTCAGTGTCTTTATAACTTTTCTATGTATGCTTACAAAATGTTAAATTTTCAGGAATCAGTTAAATTAAAAAAAATGTCAATAATGTAAAATCATACGATACATTGAAAATCCATTGAAATACTTAAGTAATAAACATTCACACATATATATTTATTATTTTTAAAATCATATTCACAATTTTTAAAAGGTCATATTATTTAATCTGGCTGCCCTCTGCTTATGTGGTCGCGTTGCACATAACGCTACAAAAACCATTACAATACTTTTGGCAGTTCGCAACAATGGTAAAATGCTACTAACTCCGTACACGACAGAAACACGTCTCATCTATATTTACAATTACATTAGGTTTCCGGTTCGCTGCATTTGTCCTCAAACAAACTAAATCACGAAAACCGAAGTGACTGAAATTAAACTAAACCCTACACAGGAAACGTTTTCAATGGTCGATGCCGTAAGTCTTATCAACGTTGTCTTGGGCTTGGGCCATTGCATAAGGAGAATACGGCCATTTCGTATTAAAATCTAAAGAGTAACTTAAATCGACTATCAGTGCACAAAATGTCTACTATATACAATACAAATGGTAATAAGTGTTAAAATAAAAGTCGCCGTAGTATTATTACATGTATATTACAAATTATTTTCTCGTTTTTTGTTTTTTTTTTACTTTTTTTTTGTTATATCATGTAAATTATAATACAAAATTAAAGTTGGGGGTGCTCAATGAATTCAAACTAAGAGAAAAGACTACTCAGAGTCAACATGAAACCTAAACCTTACGCTACAATATTTACATTGAGATATAGGAGACGAATGACTTTTACAAGCTCTACTGTAAGCATTCGTGTGACAAACTTAGGTTAAAGAAAGCCTTGGCTGACTGGCCGTACAGTTGAACGAAACACAATCGTGTCGTACTAACAACTAAAGATCACTTGTGTGTAAAATGAACAGTCGTGTACTTAAAACTTAAAATATACGAGATCTCTGAAAGTCTGGAAACGCAATACGTACAATTACATAAAATAAAGCGTGCTTGTTAGGGAATACTGAGTGCGTGCGAACGGGCGTCCTCGGAGGGCGCGGCCGGCGGGCGAAGGGACGACGCATTATATGCAATACTTTACACTTTCTACTCTATTGAGTTGACATAAAGTCGAAAATATCAAAGATAGTTTTTGTATCACTATCTTTTATTAACGATATTATACCTGTTCCAATAAAATAAGATGGAAGCAAGTATTACATTTATTGCGCCATCGACTGCACCCGACAGTCTTACGGAATTCTACCACTAAAGGCTGGTTTAAATTACCTTAGCTGTTAGTAGAAAGTAGAAGTACATTGCCTGGTGTGTTTGACGTTCTTTTAAAATTGACGAAAATTCCAGGCAATATACCTCTACTCTCTACTAACAGCTAAGAAAATGTAAACCAGCCAGTTTCTACTACAAACGGCGTCATCACTGTTATAAAAAGTTTATCACATTGATAAATGTATATAGAATAATTGCAGGTAGTTCTATTTTATCACAGTATTTAATCAAAACTGTTATTGGTGCAAAAGCTTACCACGTGTCGCATGGAGATATATACCGGCCTCGCCCTTATCGAATACTTCCTACATACATCCCTATTTACAAACATCGAATTAGATAATCGAGGACGTGTGGAGTGACTCAGTAAGCGATGCCGCAAGCGTCTAATTAAACGTATGCAATACCTAACTCGCCTATATGTACAGGCCACGTGGCAGGGTGAACTGATTTGTCACAGTGCTTAGAGGTGAACGGTACGGTAGTATCACATGTATACCGCTTAAAACGACCTTATAAACCTCTACTTGAAAGAAATACAAAGAATGTATCTCTTTAGAAAATATACAAACTCAAGGTTTATGGCACCGAGCACGCGTATTCGCTAAATTAGATGTTAACAGAATATTAACACCATACGGGTTGGGTACCACATTGGGTTTTTTATGCCTTTCAATAAATCATTATTATTATACGACCTCTGTGTTCGAGTGGTTTGCACATTGGTTTTTATGGAGTTGCCATCTCTGAGGTCCCCGGTTCGGTCCCCGTTTGGGTCAATTTAGAAAACAAACTTTTCTATATTGGCACAGGTCTGGGTGTTTGTGTTACCATTACCACTGTTGTCTCTGATTTCCATAAAGCATCAATTAGACCCCACAATTTCAAGCGTGTTTCTAGTCTCAGTGTAGTGTAAACAGAGTTAGTCTGTTCGAAGCTTGAAATTTATAAGCTTGAAAAAGAGGGGTGTTATAAGTTTAACGTGTCTGTATCTGTCTGTGGTATCTTAGCTCCCAAACGGATGAACCGATTTTGGTTTCGTTTTTTTGTGTGAAAGATGACATTTCTTAGTCAAAGGTATAGAAATCAAGTCAATGAAAAAAATCATCAAGGCTCAATCAAGGCTCATTTCAATCAAATTCAATTGTACATCAGAATGAAAGTGTAGTGATTTCGTGTCACAAGTGACGTCACTGAAAATATTCTTAGGTCTGATTGTACCGAACCGTTCACGTCTGCGCTGTCATTTGTGAAACAGAGTCCAATAAATTTACGCCTAGCGGATCACAGTAACAGTTATCTGAGTTAAGGCAAGGTGGGGTCTGTCGCGGACCGACGCACGTCCAATACTTATTACGATTATTATACTAATAATGATAACAAATAAATGGCGTGGCGTTAACGTATACGTTCCAGTAATTACGTACACGCACTGAGTACAACTTTCGGTACAGTTATCAGTAATCATGAACATTACACAGACACTTGGCAGTAAAAAATGAACCTTAAAACAAGTCATTAAAGTATAGTTTCATACAGACATAAAAGTGTTTTCATATGTCATTACTGACTTAACAAGCAGTAAACAATTATGGGAGTAGGTACGTGCTGTCGGTCTCGCCTCCTTTGTACCATCGAAACCCTCCTGCTCATATCGTTGCAATGCGTCTACAGATTGAAAGAGATAACACAAACATAGAGAAACAAAATTCAAACATATAAGTGCTTTTCAAAATTACAGAAAACAGTAGGCTTGATAGATGGCGTTGATAAACAGGCAAGTATCAACTGTAGAAAACGTAGCGAAAATTAAACACAATTCACATGAAAACACAGCTAACAACTAACGAAGGCCAAGGAATGAAAATGACTCTTTTTTTAAGCACAGGCCGTTCATTTTTCAAAGCCAATTTTGACACTTCACCTTGTCCATCAACGCCATCAACGCCATCAATCACGCAAATTGTAACTGCGTGTTTTTATGTCACTTTGAAAAGCCTTCATTGTAAAGAATTGAGTGTAGTCTGTGGTCAGTTTCGTTCCGCAACGATCCGAGCAAGAGTTCAACCTACTCTGTGTGGGTTCCCTACAACGGCTTACAATCCGTACCGTACTAGAGCCTAACAATAATACTATGCTTTATTTATTTACAATTTTTACTTTTTATCATTTATATAGTTTTGAACTAGTTTTAAGGCTACGACGTCTCTTGACACTCACACATAGTCTTCCTATTCTATTATTACATGTTAGCAGCGTGATACAGTTGAGTCCTACTTAAACACAAATCAAAACATCAATTTTGGAACATATATAGTTATATAATAAATTTGTCTTCTATAATTATTCGCCAATAGAAAGTACCCACGCACACTAACACATCCCAAGTTGACTTACACGAAACCACTAATCTATTAAATGCTCGAAATACGCATGTTAACCATTACATTTACAACACCTCGCTATACAATGTCTCACTACTGCAATGATAGTACGGTTAGCTTCAGAAGTGGCAAAACACATTAGTACCATGTGACACTAACATCTGCTCTTGTTCAGATAGTTCAGGTCCATTAAGAAAGCAATAATTGGCTTGACAGGGTACTAAAATACTCAGCTACTTCCACGACTAACTGTACGTGAAAATTACTCAGATAATAATTACATATATATTTTTTTAATTATCTTTTATAATCATTGCCGAGTAATTAGTAAGTTATGAATACTAAAACTATCTAACCTAGCTACGTAAAAATGTTCAGTCGATGTTACATACAATGGTGTTTAGAAGTAAGCTTATATTATGTATGTTACAGAGTTAGGGCGCGCGCAGACGGCCGTCGAGAGATTCGCGTGTTGGCACACAACTGTTTAAGTACTGAACGAGCGTCTGCACGCGGCCTTACGACACAAGAACACAAACTATTTTATCCGTCATGTAAAATAAAACGATACATTCATTACGCATTAATTATATTGCAACTTTTATTGCTTGCAACGTTCGAACAAACACAATCAGGCACACATTGAAGACTACATTATAATTACATGGAATCGCAAAGATAAATGAACATAACCTAATACCTACGCCTATTTGTTACTCACAAGCGTCACGCCTCTTGGCCCTTGGTTCAATATTAAACATTTCTGACCTTTGCACTCATCGAGTTTATCGCAGCGATTCAAAAAGTGTTCAGTAATGATACAAGGAGTTCGAGAGCGAATTTCGGCATGTGCCATTTCTTTCTCGTGTCATATAAGTCGCGTCTATTCTCTTTCCATTTGTGATTGCGTGTTCGTTGTATTATTCCGCAACAAACCGCCTGACACGGCGACCATCGGTCTTCACAATCAATGATCCGAATACACTATACTAGTCTACTGACTGACTGACGCAGTCGCTACTACTACAACTATAGTTAAACATCAGAAATGAATACAAATTATTTGGTTGAGTCACTGACTTGGCGAGCGACTCCATACAGTCGCTTCCACCATCTCCTTTAGTCAGTTGAAATAGAAATTAGCCTAAAGTTTTTTGGAGAGCTCCAAGGTTTTTATAGCCGTTATTATGCGGCAAAATAAAGTTAACAACATCAAGATAAATGCACACAAGTACATTGAGAGATTTTAAAACACCCGTTTAGAAAGAAGAGAGTAGGAGTGTAATAAGAAATATCCAATTCTAGTCTATTTATCGCAATAATGAGGTATGATGCGGTACTTTTATTATCTTCATTTCGCCTCAACTACATTCTTCCGACCTTCTTTTGTTTTACTCGATGAGTTTACACCACAGACCATTAAAACAAGTTCACACTTAGGACTTTGGAAACTTACAGATAGAAATGAGTTTCATTCTTCGATCATCTATGTTTCATCCGACAATTTACGCGTTAAACAATAAGGAGGTCGGAATTGTCAAAATTACAGTATTTTTTGAAACCAATCACGTCTTTAGTGATCCAGCTGTAAGATCGTATCAATATTATTTTTACAGATTAAGTAACAGCGGTACAGTTTAGTTGCAGTGAGAGTAGGGCTTAATGCTCCGATCGATTTATACGATTGACCACCATTTGTACAACGGAGCCAACTTTTAAGTCAAGTTTGACAATAGATACAATTTTTACAATTTGGCGTTGGTGGACAAACGATCATTCTTTTCTACAGATTAAATCCATGTCAAAGTGGAATTCACACGAAACAGTGCAAGTTGATAGTGATACAAGTAACTTAGAAAAATTGTTGAGTGCGGTAGTTTCACTCGTATTTTGCGATGCACAATAGACGACTTCAATCGCTCTTTATTGTGAAGGCTATCGGTTCTCTTGTACAGTCACGTCTATAAATATGTATACAGTTTAAAACTTTGTCACTCTAGAAGCTACAACGGAAATCAATGACAAATGAAAACTACAGCGAAGTGACAAAGTTCTAAACTGTATACATATTTTTGGAAGTGACTGTACACAGTGATGTAATGTGGATAGGTAGACTATCATTACTCTGTTCGGTATGAATTACACTTTAAGACATTCACTATTGATCAGAATTCGTTTCAACATTTACAGTTAATCTGCAGTGCGTCGTCTCATTGTCTTTTTTAACCATTTATAATTTAACCCCTTCCATTACATGTCGAGTCGATGATTATATTCATATTTAACCCCCTACATTGTAAAAATGTGAGGTGGAGTGGGGCGTGTTCGCCGTTTAACTCCTCTGCCGTAATAGTCGATGGCGGGGCGGTGGCGAGGATGCTACGTAACCCCCTCCGTCGTGACCGTCGCTAGTGGGGCGTGTTGACAGTGGTGGGGGTAGCAGTTAACCGGCGCCGGCGTCCCCCCAGCAGCAGTGGTGTAGCGTGCGGGCGCGATGGCGCGGCGCGGGGTGCGTCATTCCCACTGGTGGGGCGAGGGCGGCAGCTCGGAGGGGTGCGCGACCGTGGAGCTGCAACAGCGCGCCGTTACTACGCCCCGTTCGCTCAGTACGCGCACCGCGCACCGAACACGGGCCGGGCTAAACCAGCTCTACCGACTGACGATCAGTTTTGCAATAATGTCATTTAGTACACGACACGAGACAGGTTAAGAATTCTAATGAAACATTTAGAGCCATTACGCACTGGTCGGACAGTGTCGTCGTGGTCGTCGCGGACGACTCGGTTTCTCGGCGACCGAAACGTCCGGGCTACCGGCGACCGAAACGTCCGGGCTACCGGCGACCGAGTGCGTAAACATCGATTTAAACAATAGAAAGTGACAGTCGCTGTCGTCAACAGTGCGTGACGGCTCGTATATTATAAGTATAGAAAAGAAGTAGAAACTATATTCGAAATTATCGTTTCGTTACTTTTACTGGTATTGACTGTTTTAGAATGAATAGCTTTCGATATCATTCACAGTTTACATAACTGTTATTACAAGAAAACATTTCGTATCATTTATATAGTTGTAAATTATGTATTAAAGAGTTTAATCATGTTTCAATAACCCTTCTAATGCAAAACTGAAAGCGTCAATCGGTCGCACTGCAGTTAGCACCTCTTTACCGTTAGATTTGAACCCAATAACTGGACATGCATGACTTTCATACAGATTTTGAAAAATTCAATATTAATAATTTGATCCAAACTGACTATGATAATAAAAGAGAACTTGTATAGCAAAACTGCATCACAAATCAAACTACGATTAACTACTGAATGTATAAATAATCAAAAAAAACCACCACAACCAAGTGCTTGGCACTGCTCGCTCTCCTCTACGCATGCACTACGGAACCATCCCAAAACAACAACATAACAAATAAGATTCTTCCATAGACAAAGAAAATTGAACATTCGCTTCAAATAACAAGACTGGATTCTATGGAATTGATAAAAAGGACCCCTACATTTAATATCTAAAATAGGAAAAATATAAAACTTATCAAAATTGTTTTAACTAAGTATTTATATAATTATTGTATTATAGATTTTGATACTTTAGCATGTTCTTTGAAAAATATTGCATAATTATTTTCTTTTCCAAATTATGCCATTTTATATCCATTTAAGAAAGACATATATTTTTCGTGAAAAAACTAAATTTACAGATTTTACTTTCATACATTACAATGCAAATAACTAATGTAGGGGTCAATTAAATCATGCAACCGAACCGAATAAAGAAACGGAGCAAACAATCTAACGATCAACCCTTTTGAAATAACGAAACGACTACCGCTCGCGAAGGCAACTCGAGAACATCCTCAACGACTAGACTTTATTATGTAGGCTTTAAGGTATATTTTTTAATGTTTAAATAATTGAAAGAGGTGGATCGCCTTGGCGAGCGGCGTGCTCGTGCCGCGCGGACAACACAGGTAATATCGTGCTATAGAGTGCCAGTGCGCTTACTGGGAGGAGGGTGCGCTACGCGGCGCACAGAAATATCACGGGCGATAGCAGTAGTATTTTTGCCGCCGTCTTGAAAGGGGAACAAACCTTTGCTTTCGAACCCGAGCCCGTTCTCGAGCTGTCGCAAAAACACAGAAAAAAGCACAATTACACTACTAAAAAAAAGATCGGGTAGAAGCGTGGAAGACACCACCATTTCAAGAGGGTTGATGTGGCTTGAAAACAGCGGCTGTCGTAGAATCGCCCGGAAGCGCGGAGTGACAACGAAACGTATGTATAAATAAATAATAAAAACCCATGCACAAGTAGGGTTCTTGCGGTAGTAACTGTACACAAAGGCGATGAAAATCTACGATTGGCGGGCGCGGGCGCGGGCGCGGACGCGGGTGCGTGCGCGTGCGCGGGCGCGGGCGGGTGCGGGACTGACATAGGTTCTTTACTCTGCGACCACCGAGCGAGCACGTCGCGTGCCTCATACGCCGCGCACGTACTGTTGGTTGAACGGTGGACGGACCAAGGAACTTACAACATAATCAGCATTTAATTCAGATGACTATAATTCATCAACGCGACCGAATGCGGCCGGACAACAATAGCATATCTATGGTGTCTAATTTTCCGGGCCTTGAAGGTTAAACTTGTATTGAACAAATTTCTCGGATAATGGGCATAATCTTTCAAAAGATGTATTTAGTTCTGGAAAAGTAATTTAATTTTTGAATTAATTTTTATGAATTAATTCGAAGTTCCTTCGTATAAACTTGTTACACATCATTATAAAATTAAAAGCTTAGAAATCCCGACCCATTCCATTTAAATCGTCTAGATATCATTATAGAGTTCGTCGGCCCATCCACCACGTGAACAACGATGGATAAGAATTTACATAGTGACACAGATCGTGCACTATTCAATCGCACGGTGCCACACCTAGTTGTGATGTCCGTTTGCTTAGTCTGATTTATTATCTTTATTTAATCAAATTAACTGACGGGGAGACAACACTTCATATTAAAAAAAAACAACTAAAATGTCGCTTAACCCTGCGCAAGCGCAAAGCAAGCGGTATTTTGACTTTTCCCGATATTGAACTCCGTTTTGAGAATATTAAAATTGAAATTGAAATCAATGTTGATGTAGTCAAGATTGAAAATCAAAGTTTCGATTTGTTGTATTGTATGTTGTCTGTACGTCAGGTGGGAATCGAACGGCGTGGCCCAATGTCGGGTGCGGGTGGTCGCTACTTGGCGGGGACGCGCCTGCGTCCCGACGCGAAACACGCTTGCAAAATTTGACGACTTTCAACAGACACAACGATTTCATAGGTAGATTCAGTGCTAAATATATAGGTATTATGAAATCAAGAATTAATAATTGAATTTAATTAATATTTTACAGATTTTTGCAAAAAAATTTAAATAAAAGTGTCACATCTATTTTTATTATTTTTGACACAATCTCATCAAAATTTTACTCGTACATTAATGCTATATCAAATATCGCTGTCTATCGAAAGCGCTCATAGCTCGACCACGGGACAGAGCGACCGGCGCGGCGGTGCTCTCTCTTTATAACTCATCCTAAATAAGTGAATCGGCATCAAACGCCATGTATAAAGAGACCGCCCCGCCAATCGGTCGGTCGCGTCGCCGAGCCACGCGTCGAGTCGGTCGAGCGCAAGCGCGTCCAAAGTACGTATCGCAAATAAATCACCTAGTGTCGGTCGGTTGCGGCTGTAGCCGGCGGCGGCGGCGGCTTACCTTGCGAAGCTCTTGAACGCGGCCGACTGCGGGTTGATGCACAGCGGCACGCGGGACGTTTGCAGTTGCTCCGCTATGAACTTATGGATTTCCTCTGCGGACATGTTATGGGTGGGTTAGCGGCCGCCCTGGTGAGGGCTTAAAGCACATAACTGATAAATAAAATTGGTAAAATTATATTTAAGATAATGTAATAAACCATCAATTATGATAGATATGTCGGCGCCCAGCACAGCGGATTATGCACTTTACATATTACAACCTAGAATTTGAATTATCTAACAATATTTTTTGTAGAATTAAATAGCGGACTACAATAAAATTTATTTAGAAACCCTGTATTTTTATTCACTTTTCGTGATCAGAATATAGTTTTATGGAGTATTTCAGCTGTAGCGTTCAAAATCTACCGCAATAGTGTATCTCCTACACCTGAAGGCTTGCCGCATGACGCCTCACTTCGAGAGCAGTTTTGTTTGCCTCGCAAAGTCACGGATCAGTACACAGAACAGTACAGAGATGGTTTATCTGTCAAGGTGACATTTAGATGTAGTTCTACGCTTGTTGGTACAGTAGCACAGATTTGACTGTATAATAAGCGTGCGTCCAAATCTCTGCACTGCGCAAGAAATGTGCCTGTTTGCAAATGGCTTGCGAGCTGCGTGCGTGCATTTTGTAATGCGAGCGAAATGCTACGCGGGCGGCGTAATAAATGAGCAAACTGGTTTGTATGCACGCGAACTGTGCGTGCACAGTTCGCGTGCATCATGAGCGCCTCGCAGGACTTGCACTATGGAGGCGCAGCAACTGCGCATTCGCAGCGCTTTTGTCAATCTAGACGCACCCTTATGCATATGTCGCAACTAACTAGTTTAATCAGTCGTTCAATTAACGGCCTAGCCTTTTCATTTAACGGCGCCGTTCAATGAAAGCCTGAATGATATCTAGCTATTTTATTAGATAGCTAGGCAAACGACTTGGTTCAATGACGTTTAATAACTTGTCTACCCAGGATATTGAAATATAGTTCCGTTTTCTGTCACCTAGAGCGCTGTAAGCAGAGATACCAATGTGGCGTCGACCAGCGGTGATATCTTTGGTTTTCTCACGATTTAACAAGATTAAAATACGTTTTCACGAGAATATAGTTCGAGGGAAGTGTGTGGTTATAAAAATAGTGTAAATATTATCTTTGTATTTGATCAACAGCACGTAGGATTTTTTTAACAATTCATTGTTTATCAGGCGATATGTGGGGTATACAATGATACTGTCACAAGTTTAAATATGAATTTGGTTTGTGTTTTTTACGGCTTAAGCATCTGCCAGTCTGTCAATTAAACGTCGTATTAGACGTTTTGGCTAAATGTCATTCAGGCGCTGTTCAATTGAACGACTAGGCCGTCGATGGAGTGTCTGATTCGGTTGCGCCACATGTGGTGTGGTGTGGTGTGGTGTGCAGTAGTCACCTTTGACCTGGTGCACGGAGGTGAGCTTCCGCTCCCAGGCGTCGTGGAAGGGGTGCGTGGCCTGGGGCTCGAGGTCGGGCGAGTAGTGGCGCGCGGCGGGCGGCGCGCTGTAGCAGCACTTGCACATGCACGAGTGGTAGCGCAGCCGCCCCTCCTCCAGGTACGGGTGCGCCAGCGCGTCCACTACCGAGATGCGCTTCGCGGGGTCGAACACTAACATCTGTAACGACAGACAAGCCCGACTCTCACTATTATATACCACCTGACAGTAGTTCGACTCCTTTGTTGTTAAATGCATACCGCCGCTGCGTATACCCACGCACTGAAACTCAGGGTTGTCACAACAAAAACTACTTAAATATATCTTACATAAAAGTTTTAATTTGAAATAACAAATTAATAAACGCACATTTAGTCGTGCGTAACAGATATATATTTTCTACTTATTGGTAGTATTTTGGATGTTTTATTTAAAAGAAACTTAGACATATACTGTTTTAATTCGAATAACATCACAAAATTAGTTAATTATGCTCAAATAGCAAATCATTTTCTCACGGAAGCTCACTGTTCGTCGGCGTCTTAAGCCATTAGTCCCGGCTGCATTTACAGGCGTCAACACCAACCAATCTGTGTATTTCTTCTACTACTGCGACGATAGCATGCAAGCAGTTAGCAGCTAGTGTGTAACAGTAGTTTAGTGACCTGTGCCAGCAGGTGCACGGCCTCGTGCGTGGCCTGCACGGACAGCGTGTAGAGCGCGGCGAGCGCGGGCGGGCGCGGCGCGCGTCGCATCATGTGCGCGCGGGCGCCCGCGCACGCGTGCCGCATGTCTTCCAACGATGGGGTGCCCAGCAACTCCGTTATTAACTCCAACTGTAATTTAATATCCCATGACATTATTACTTGATCTTGACCAATACTACACTACAAATATATTATTAAGTAAGTATTTTGTTTTAAATAAATTAATATAATTATAAAAAATATAGCTTTTATTTCGGAAATATTAATTACAATATTTACGCCGAAACTTCCTAGTAAGATGACTCGCAACTCTCCAATTGGATTATTAATGTTTTGTATTACAAATGAAAAATATTCCATCCCGAATTGAAACTAGGTACCTAGTATATTTAAAAGAAAATATTGGTGGTGGTTTATTAAACATTAGTCTTTATTGTCATATGTATCATGCTAAGGGAGAAGACTCTGTTTTCCATAACACAGACAAATTTCTACTGTGGAAGACAGACGAATCGAATGCTTGTCACAACTTTATTATACAATGAGGCATAAAAAAACCTAGTCTATTGACGTACCTGCTGCACAGGGCTCTGCGCTTGGAATAGGATGCGCCGCCCCAGCAGCTCGCCGAAGATGCAGCCCACCGACCACACGTCCACCGCCGCCGTATAATGATTCGCACCCATTAGGATTTCAGGCGCTCTGAAAATTACCAATACATAATGTAATAAGAAACATATTCCTATGCACTTCTACTTCTATCGCCTTTCTCATGTAAACAATGGAATTCCTTGATTTCTGATGTTCTGCTGAATGTAGGTATGCTATTGTTGAAAAGTTTTACCTATCTGTAGCTGCGTAGCGTTCCTAAATATATAAATGCAGGCTTAGAAGAAAAAAACGTAATACAAATCTATTATTTTTTAAACATCTACATTTTGAATTACGTTAATCAATAGTAGGATAAACATCTATTTGTTGGTATCTCGCCTTATCTCGTTAGCATATTTTGGGCAGAACGGCGGATAAAGCTATTTATTTTCCAACTTGAAAGCAGCAGGCTAATCACTGGAATCATAAATCATAGCAGCTTCAGGAGTATTAGGCGTAAACAGCGGGCGCGTCCTAATTTTGCGCCCGCCGCGGGCAAAGGTCACCCGTGGCCCGTGGCCCGAGCCTCGTGGCTTATTTACCGCCCACGTCAACGCTGTATCTCCGTCTATTCGTTAAATGAACCTTTGTAATACTTTGCTTATGGCACATTACAATATAGGATAAGCTGCGATAGAACAAACAGACGGTACCTATCCAAATGTGTTGACATTTTGCTTATCAAAGGAAAGGCACAGGTCGAAAAGTTTTATCGACAAAGGCACCCATCATAGATTTATTAGGTTCAAGTGACAACATTCCATTTAATAATTGTGGTGCCCAAAAAACTAACAATAAAAGCAATGGCAACTTTTTTATTATAAACTGTAGTCAGAGTCACATAAGTTTTATCTGATAGAAGAACTGTGATGCAGATGTGATTTCTAACAAAGGCAATATTATTTTTCTCTAACACAAGTACTTTGAGAAATTCTGGAACAAAGGCCAATCGATAGCGAAACAAACGAACTCCATTCGAAAACAATGAACTGACTCACAAGGTTCAAATGGTATCCACAAATTTCACAAATCCACAAAAACGCACACAAAGAAATGCGAAGCACGTATCTTTGGGATTCCGATACAAATGATGCTATATTTTCGGGATACGAGTGCCGGGAGGTTCAGAACCATTACGATTATTCTAACTTTTGCTCACATAAGACCAACGAAAACAAAACCTCTTTGAATTTTCAGTAATGTTAAGTAGTTAGAATGTATTAGCTTTAGCTATGCAGTTTACCACCTTGTTTGACGTACGTGTTATAACAGTACCTATATTTCTGTTAGATTTTTTCTTGTTTTTTGTTTGTTTTTGTCTTTGTTTTAATATTTAAGTTAGTTTTGTAATGTTAGTATTAGTTTTGTTTCTGTTCCGTGATGTCACGACTGGTCTCAGCTGAATACTAGTGCAGTAGACGTCTGCTGCTGAGCTGAGGTCAGTATTGGCATCACATAGCACGTAGTTTATTGTACGTATTTCTTGTTTTTTTTAATTTATCATTATTATTATTTGCGCATATTGTGTATGTGCTAATAATAAATAATATTCTATTCTATTCTAAGTGTGCTTCTAGTTCATACTATGAAAACCGATGTCATCGTCAGATGACGGGTTAACACGTGTTAACACGTAACGTCAGACAAATGTGCCAGCACCTTTAACATGCCTTTTAAAGGTTAGGTAATTTGTATGTTTTAATTCGTTTGTCAGGAACTAAAGATTTGCAAATCTATTTCACTGTGATCTTTGTCGCCACAGGAAGTGGCGAAACTAGTAATCATATAAAAAAAAACAAATATTGGACTGCAGAAAAGGTAGTGGGAACGTGGAACTGGGCACTACGTTTACGAGTTTAATCCTTGTCTATTAACTATTTATTGACCGAGCGAACGCCAAGCGTGTCCCTTTGCAGCTTGGGCAAAAATGCTTTCGTATGTCTGTCCGTCTGTTCTTTCTTTTCCACAGGTCGAAAGGAAGAATATTGGTGTTTCATCTACATTTTAAACGCCAAATGTCAACTGATTCCTCTTTGTAAGTACGACGGCAATAAAAGGTAACTAAAATCTCAGGGTTTTAGAAAACATAAGAAAAGGGGGAAATGCGGATTCGTTGTTTCTTTTCCTAATATTGCTCACCTGTAGTACTGTGTAACGACTTCTTGTGTCATGTTCTTGCTCGCGTCTGGTTCCTCTACTCTGGCCAATCCGAAGTCGCATATCTTGAGTACGCAGTTGCTGTTCACCAATAGATTGCCAGGTTTGATGTCTCGATGTAAGATGCGCGCTGAGTGTAGATATTTCAGACCTATTGGAAAATAAGAAAAATATAATTACCTAACTTTTGAGATAAAAGTTTATAACGATACTCTTAAGATTTAAATGCATTTGATTTCAAATAAACGCATGTGATTGATGATGATGTGATTTGGTGAGGAAAAATAGTTTTACAGAATAAGTATTACTTTAAGAATCTATTCGCATTGCAAATAAAGGGAACATATTCTATGTTAACATTATAGTGTACACAACAATCACTTTTCAACACGGAAGTTACAGCATATTAGCTAAGCAGTTGTTTACCGTAAATGGATTTTCAACTTTATCACTCACGTAGTCAGCTTGTCGGATATCAGATATCGCGATAGCTGTGCGATTTATACAGGGTGAAATCGAAGTCATTGGCAAGCTTTTAAAACTAATAATCAAACCGCGATATTGATAACTTTAAGACAAAAATTTCTTAAAGTTTTCGAATGCGACTTTACGATTTTTTTGTTCTTAGACAAATGCTGTCTTAATCCGAATAACATGAAGATTATGTTATTCGGATTAAGACAATTGATATCCGAAGAGTTAGTTATGATCAAATTGCTAATCATTTTGGTATTACGTTTGTATGGAAGCTCTGGTTCGCGGGCTCTTAATACGCACATATGATCCATGCTCCTATAACCCACTGCGGCAAAGCAAAAAGGAGGGTTATTATTTTGACCGGAATGTATGTAGGTATCTATGTATATTCATCCGTTCTTTCATAACTTCTATCTCAACTACTTGTGATAATTTGACAAATGGGGTCTTTATAGTCAATGCGGACTATTTAGAATTTTAAGGTTTGCCATTGACTTCAATTTCACCCTTATAGTAACAATGAAAACAGTCTATTGATAAGTTTCTAAAGAATCAATGAATTTATTGTTCATTGTTCAGACGTGATCAATCCTAATGCAAGGCCGTCAAATCTGCCAGAAACCACATCCACACCGCTAAAAGTCAGTTTTCATAAAAATCCGATTCGGCTAATATGCAAGTCCAGTAGCAACCCGGTCGTGCCGACCATTACGACTGTTTTCTAGATTTCATACATTTGCGATAAACAGATATGACACCGTCTCATTATAAAGGTAGTTTTAATCTTTGATTTTCAAGCTGTTATAGGCTTTTTTACACGAACACGATTAAATTTTTGATTTGAAACAGCAAACAAGGGCGATTTTTCATAGCGGTATGGTAGGTATTACCATTATAACGGGACACGTTATCGCCATAAAGAGGAAATATGCCGAAAATTCCGTAATAGCTTCGGTAGAAATGAAAGCTTGGAAAAAGACAACTATACCAAAGCCAGCTTTTCAAGCCTACTCATTGTTTTTAGGACTTTGTTTCACCACTCTACATAATATTTTTTAAATGAGCGCAGTGGTTAAGCGCTTGGCCCAGCGGTTGCGGAGGTTAAGCATCTTTCGCAAGGGTCGGTCATGGGATGGGTGATCAAAAATGTATTATCTCGAGCTCCTTCGTGCTTCGGACGACACGTTAAGCCGTCGGTCCCGGCTGCATTTGCAGTCGTTAACACCCACCAATCCGCATTGGGCCCGCGTGGTGGGTTATGGTGGGTGGCCTTATCCATTCATAAGCAAGGCCTGTGCCCCAGCAGTGGGGATATGAAAAATGGCTGATGGTCAATTGACTGAATCGCCTTAGTAAAGGAAAAATAATAACTTATCGGAACGTTGGACGATATTTCGTTTCTACATCATGAATAGCTCATGTATTGCTAGGATCTGTTTTAGCTCCTATATTTTAATAAACGCCAACCAGAGGAAGCCTCACGGTAGGCTCACGCCGCCTCCGCTGTTTCATCAGTCGGAACGAACACATCATTATAAAGCTCAGTAATCCGTATTGCCAACCTAATTCAAATTCTTAACTCTTCAAAGCCTCAATCCAATACACATTGGATTTGCAAATATAAATTCTACGCGAGCAATATCGAAGTTTCCTCGGCATTTTCAAAACCAAGATGAAAAGGAGCCTTCGTAAATTTTGTGTATATTGCGTTTTGCTCCTTTGTGTCCTATATAAACAGCAGTGTAAGAAGTTAAAAACATTTTCGCCGCACTGTAAAGCGATTCCAGCATCTACATTAGATCTTCACAATTCCATAAGGGCCCTAGCACCAAAAGCTTTTTGTTTAACTTGTGGCTCGAGTCCGTGGCGTGTCGTCGTCGCGGCGGCGACGCGTGACGTCACAACAAATTAACGACGCAACGCAACCCACCCGCGAACTGTCTAATTTCCCAGCGGGTGCGCCACAGTTTTCACTCAACTCCGAGTGTTATGATAAAATGTACGCTCGCTGACTGATGAGAAGGTCGTGAATGAGGGGTAAAGTATTTTATCAAATAATGTTTTCATAAATACAAGTTATTTAATTCACATGAAAAGCCAACTTTCCTACAACTGACAATGGCGGTTGTAACGTTCAAAGTGTTCACGAGCGTAGTCAGATGCCAACATAATTGATATCAATAAAAGCTTAAGACTTATATAATCGCTGAATAGCAGTACCTTGATGATAGGTAATAGGGAACACCAGCTATTCAAACCAATGTCTACTTTAATCATAGCATTATATTAGCAGTAGAAGATTGTAATGCAATTCATCAAAAACGTTATGAAAACACCAAACGTAAAACAGTAAACACATTACTTTAAATGCTGCAATTAGACTTGCGACAAACGATAAGTATTGAACAAATCGTAGGAAGGCTGAGTACATAGTAACTATGTACAACTGTTTAGTAAGGGGATCCATTGGCGGGTCGTCGTACGGCGCGCGCGCAGCCGACCGCGACGGTCCTGCTCCTTGCCCGTGCGCGGACAATGCTCCGGCCGTGTGGACCACGACCACACAACTAGTGGTGAGTGTGTACGTGTGGTTAGTTTTATGTGGCCCATATAAACCCAGGTTTTAACGGCTACAGTAAATGGGTACAGAGCAAAGGCCACATTATGTTTAATGCGGTTTTTTTTTCATATCTAGGTAATATAAACAAATAATTAACAGTATAAAATAAATAACAGTCTTCGGAATGTTCGTTCACGCTTTGATACATTAGCAGCTTTAATAAAGCTTTATATGGCTGTAGTGATTTCCATACTCGAATTATACAAAGTACCTACATAAAACATGTACACTTTTATATGATACTAAATAATATACAAAAAAAATACGACTCGCACCAGATCATATTCTTGGACGGTAGACTACTCGGTAGCTTAGCGGTCAGAGCTACTCGGTAGCTCAGCGGTCAGAGCATTGGACCGGACATCCAAAGGTCGCGGGTTCGATTGCCGCCCGAGAATAATGATCTGGTGCGAGTCGTATTTTTTCTTGTATTGTATAAAAATAGCATTGTGCTAAAATCTTAAATTTTAAAACGGATGAGTATAGGAACCTGAGCACAGCGCAACGATTTTTTTTAAATTCCAGCACCTTGAACAAAATGTTTTTTAATTCCGGCACCTTCTTATTGAAAGCACGGCGGACTCGCATCTCGAATAGGTACGTGGTCGGCGAGCTTTAATACCGACCACCGGCCATAACCCGCTTAATTGCCCTCTATAACGTTGAATGTGACATTCCGTACAAACTAGCGCATTACTTCGAATTCTGGCTAGCGTTTCCACGACAGGAAGTTGACCTCAGCGCAAAGGTTGCCTTGATCTATCTATAACTTGGAATACAATATGGCTGGATTGCCTTGGTGAGCCAGTATCGGCTTACACCGCAATAAGAATCGATGACTGTGATACCCAACGTTGAGGAAGACGAATTTATATATTAACAACTTGGAAAGCCTCTTCAAGATTTTTGTAAACAAACACGAGCCTGCAAACTTTTGCTAATATAAGTATCCTTTCAGGGAGAACAGCTTTTTTAGTTAACCTATTCAACATATACAAACGAATTGTTTTGCATTATTTGCAAAAACCCTTAAATAGCAGCTGGCTAGTGTCAACATTTTATAACGAAACAAAATACTAAAACGCTGTTTCACAAACAAATATTTCCTAATCCTAATATCATAGTAGGTACTATTATTTATTCTGTGATATCATACAGAATTAGTACATTACCATAAATATGGCAAAGAAGATTTACACTTTCCGCAACATCAGTGCCAATACCAAAAACAATTTTCTTTGTTCCGAGTTGCTCCAGTCATCATATTTTATTGATGCTACTCCAAAAAGTTGAAGACGTTTAATACGTATATCACGCGCATGGATTCTTGGTATAGAGATGGAAGATCAAGCATCCCTGCTATGGGAACATTTTAATACTGCTAGATGGTATTTATATGGAGATTCAAGCAGATTAAGTGAGCTTCTCACGCCACGTCATAACACGATGAAACCAAATACTTACGACTGTACATGCTATTTATGCTTAATAAGCGGGTCATGATTGGTTACAAAATTTCAATATACGAACAGTGTAGTTTTGCATACTTATTTAATACAACAAAAACAAACTGTCCGCAAAGTCTGACAACACGGGATAAATTTCAATGACAAAGATTTTAATGAACATGTTAATCTTTTAGTACGCGTCAGAAATTATTTCTGTATTTCATTTACAAAAATAAAATTTTGCAATTAAAATGTGACAAATGGAAATGTACTCAAGTGACAGATGTTTCATATTTGCCAAGCCTAAGTCTTTTAAACTTAATTACCGTCGAGCCTACACGTGTAGGTAGGTTCCATGTATTCCAGGCCCTATTACAGCGGAGTTCCGAAGTAAATTCCATTAGTTCTGGAGAGGCTGATGCGGCGAGCCTCCATTTAGCGATTCTTCAGTCGAACCCTTGTCGCACTCTCCCCACTTTTGGCAATAATGGCACTTGACTTTGTGTCAAGACATAATGTAATATTAAGATAGTATTTTAAAATAGGTGTAGGTAATAAGGACATTATAAGCTTGAACACTGTCTCAATTAACCGTTGAATTTAATATCAATCCCCAGCAATAATAGGCATTTTTATAACTTTTCAAATGACTTGACGAAAATAGATATATCCCTTATCAGGGTAGCTGGCAACTTCTTAAAAACAAAATCTGGAACAGTTGGAGTCAGCTCATCATATAACGGTTAATGTTTTCAAAGCTTATAATAAGGATATTATACCACCGTTTGTCATCCTTGTATCAGGTATAGGTATACAACAGGGCGGTTGCCAGCTGAAAATAAATGATATTATAGCAGGGTGTCGGCGGCGAGGGACGCCCTTAATTTCCATAATTCTGCTCTCGTTACTGCCAGGGACTGCGCTGGAAGCTGTCTGTGATACCAATACGCTCGTTATAGTATAAACTGTAAAATATTATACCTATTGCGATACGAACCGTTATATTTTATGATAACCAACCGTAGCTTAAGTAAGGAACGCTGTTTACGATGACGGTGGATGATTAAACGATAATAATGGTTATGAGCGTCTAATATAGAAGCTTTACGAGTTCAAAATTTCTAAAACATTCAAGGCATTCAAAAAGGTCCATCTAAGTGGTCCTACTCCAGATTCTCGACACCAAATGACACGTAACTCATGACGTGTCTATATAATATATGTTATATTATAACAATATTGTAGCATGATTTCATGATAAAACAAAAAGAATTGGAAGTGAAATCATTGTGGAAGTTCTGAATACTCCACCGTCTATTGATGTTCATTACGTAGTAGCCTTCCGGCGCGTGCATCGCATCAATTATGGGCATGCCATGTCCACGACGCGCATTCTTCAAATTCCATGCACTATCTGTTTATGGCCAAGACAGCGAGCGTTTCCTGGATTGTTCACGGCGATACAATCGGTCACCAGCTTTTGAAACAACAAAGACCTTTGTGTGGAAAATAATATCACGTTATCCTCCTTTATCAAATATCGATTAATCTTACAACAACCCTCCATAACCCAGGAAAAAATGGAGGAAATTGAATTTTTTGAAAAATACTTTTTAATAGATCCCGCGCCGCTTATTACCATAGATATGAACTTTATCTATAATGAAGCTTCTTGGAAAAACAAGAGACCTATCTATTATTTAGTGTTATTCATTTAGATAGTACCTACTGATATCAGAATCTAAATCTTGAATTATCGAGAGAACACGTACATGTTTTAAGTGCTAGGCGAATATTTTTATAAACTTCTTAGAGAATATCTTCATGGTTATTTAAGACGTAGCAATTTAGTAACTGCCACTCAGGACTGGAGTGTATATCCGAAGTATGGAGTGATCAACGCGGTGCAAGTAAGTTTTAATTAAACGTGGCAAACTTAGGCTTAACGACCGCATTTTTCTAGATCCCCTTCGCGGTCCTCTCTCGGGAAATGTAAGGAAAGTGCACGAATAATTGAGTAAATTAATAAGACGAAATAAGGAGCAGCGACATTTGTGTCGCAGATTCTTTTAAAGTGGATTGCATTAGCATACGTAGCGAGAACGAAGTGTCTTTAGTTTTCAATGGACAGGATGAATGTAGACAGTAAAACGGGTTGTGTTGGGTATTTAGGTAGCATCGCTTAGAATTTACGGTTGGAGACTCAAAGTTGTGAGTTTTAATTGATTTACGGCAGGTAGGCAGGCGTGGAGGCTTGGTACAGCGCTGGTCGTCGCGAGAGGCTGTCCAGTGGCGGTCTCAGGGGAAAAGGGAGCAGTTTATTCGCAACTTTAATTTATCGCTAGTTTCCGACCGCAACAACACAACATTCGACCGTTTCCCGTGCTTGGCCCGGTCTCAGAATAAAGGCGAAGGAAGTCCGAATTATGTCCGTTTCATTTATATTGATGGACACGATTCTGTGGAAGTTCTTTCAATGTCGAGCCCGTGATAAATCAAGAGAAACATTTTTTATTGTTATACTCGCCATTTTATATTTTTACAGGTTGATTTATATTTAGGTACTATTTTTATATACCTAAGCTAATAATGCTAAGGACACTAACGTCAGTAAGGTAACTTTAACATTAGTTTTAAAACTCTCTTGCCACAGAAAAAGCCCCATTTACATTATTTTACTATCAAATCAAAATCCTGAAAGTCTTCGGTGCAACACAAGTGATTACGTGTATCCAGCAAGCGCATAATGGAAAAAGTTGTCTAGATATTAGTGGCGGGAAGCCATTAATCAACTATACCCATTGATAAAACTAACTTTATTCTAAGATAAATAATATTAGAAAAAATACTAAAAAAAATCGACTCACCCGCAGCACCTCAGACGGGACTCGAACCCGCACCTTTGGGATTCCGGTCATGACACAATATTATGGATCTCATAATAAAGTTCTTGTAAATAACAATATTTGAACTTATCGCTTCGCTGCTGCTAACTGCAATTTCTACAACGTAGCATCTGAGCAACTACCTACATTTTTTTTTACATCACATACATTGCTCCGATTCCAAAGTAAGTAGCTAAAGCACTTGTGTTATGGAAATCAGAGACAACAGTGGTATCACAAACACCCAGACCTGAGCCAATATGGAAAAGTTAGTTTTCTAAATTGACCCAACTGGGGATCGAACCTCAAAGATGGCGACACCTTGGAAACCGGTGTACAAAGCCACTCGACCACAGAGGTCGTCAACATTTAATTATAAAACCAAAGTCCTCGCTAGCCGTAGCTACATTTGAGTCGGAACGAGAAATGCAGGTAAATTTTTACCACTAGTGTCTTCATTTACTTGAATAGTGACTTAATTGCAGTCCTAAAGAGCAGGTGGAGCGAATGTCAATTAGAACTCATTGTATACTATTACCGTGGATACTTGAACATCATTATTAGTACTATGACTTAAAATACTTAAGCCTATTAAAAAAGTGTCAAGTTTTCTTCTTTTTCATCAGCCTTTCTTCACCATACCCTTTTTTAATGGAAAACTTGATTTTAAAAAAAGCTTAAAATCGCTAACTTAAAACATAAAAATGAGCGTTAAAATAGCATGACGTTAATTTGGTTTATTAGAAATAAAACACTTTTTACGGATTACAGCGCGTATATTATTAATACAGGTGTTGTTTTAGAATTATTTAGTTTGTATTTATTGGTTTTTAGAATTCCCGACGTTTCGACACCTTTCCAGGGGCCGTTGTCACGGGAGGACGTGAGTCCTAATGAACTGTACGCGCAAAAGTCTTAGAAATGTATATGTTAATTTGGTTTATCAATCTGTACATCAATGGTTGTATTGTGATTGACATTAAGGGGCTGACATGAGCCAACTAGCGCCGCCAGTCGATTTTATTTTATTTATTCTAAATAAGCTCAATTTCTTAAAAAAGGAATCAGTCAAGGTCTTGTGAATGACTTCTAATATTTATTGAATAACTTTACAACATTACAAAATGCGTGCAATAGTTTAAAAATGGGTTTGAACCAACAGTGGCCACTTTTAGCAAAATCGCGTTTTAAACTGTTTGAATGCATTTTCAAACTGTTTAAAGTTATTCAATAAATATTAGACGTTATAAACAAAACCTTGACCGATTCCTTTTTTAAGAAATTGGGCTTATTTAGAATAAATAAAATAGAATCGACTGGCGGCGCTAGTTGGCTCATGTCAGCCTCTATTTTAAAGTATATTGCTTAATGTCTACGCTTAAAATTAGAGTAGCTTTTTGTTTTATAAAAAATAATTCGATTCACAGTTTTGTAAGAAAAAATGTAATTGGCATTTATTTTGAATTTGGTTAGTATTTTGGATTTTTTATGTAATAGAACCCCAGACAAATACTGTTGTGTCAATCCGAATAACATCACAGGAAGAGTTAATTATGCTCAAATTGCAAATCATTTTGGTATTACGTTTGTATGGGAAGCTCACTGTTCGCCGGACTCTTAATGCTGAATTAAAATCTAGTGACTTCAATTTTTGTTTTTTTTTTTTAATTTTGTAACACCCTGTATCCATTATTACATTTGACTTATAGTATGTAGGTAGTTTCGTTTGTGTCTATGAGATACTTTTATAAATGCTTTTTAAAATACCGATGCGAGCTAAGCTAAACTTAGTTTTGCTCTTGGTCTGCAACCGGCATAAACTGTTTTTTTATGAATTTTGTAATTTCATGCAGGTTTCGTTTCATAGTAAAGTAAGTATTAAATAATCTTGTTCAAAAATGTACGGGTGTTGGGCCCAGAGTTGTAACATCATAAACTCTTATCGCAAATATGAAAATATGGTATCGATTCTGCTAATGTTAACGCAACTTTCGTGTCACAATCTCAATGGTGTTTTAATAGTATTGCGTATTATATTTAAATGCTCTTACTTTCACGTTTGATTACCTACAGACATGCGTCCATATAATAAAATGTAGTGCTATGTATGGTTTACAATTTCCGATAGGTAGAAAAGTGCTACAGTGCTGGGCCTATTTTGGACATCATTCTTTATGAATAGTAAAGACAAGGGTCATAGGTTCTGGATATGTTGCAGTTAACTGCCCCCTTATTACGTAACTCTGTTGCAATCAATTCTCGTTTGAAATCGATTGAAATCATTTGAAATTAATAAAATTGTTAGTTTCATTTATAAGCAGTGCTATTATAGCTCTCTTATTCCAATTGAAACTATCTAATTTTATTAATTTTAAAAGATTTCAAACTGTTTCAATCATAGACCATACAAAGTCTGTGGTTTCAATCGATTTCAAACGAGCATTGTTAGCAACAGAGTTACGTAATCAGGGGACTGACTTGTTTCACAATTATTCTATTTCCTTTTTAAATTAAACCTGTAGATAGGTCCAATTCGGAGCTTGAAAAACAGATCCTTAGCGTAACTGTATCTTAAGTTTTGACCACGTTACCAAATACTTAATGTCACACAATAATTATAGTGGTGGCCAGATAATTAAGGACACCAGTCGATTTCTAGTCGTCTTTTCACCAGTTGATATCTCTTAGAATACTGATCAGATCAGTTGGGTGTTTATAGCGATCTGAATCTCTTCCATTCATTCCTTGGATGGCTATCATCAGATCACGGCTAGGTCAATCCTTGGCGAAGAACCAAGGCTACTAAGTAACCTCGTTTGTATGTAAATCGATTGGTGTCCTTAATTATCTGGCCACCACTGTATATAACTCACCTCTTAATATTTGGTAAAGGAAGACTTTGATGTGGTCGGCGGAGAGGTGTTGAGGTGACACGATGATCTTGTGGAGGTCGCTCTGCAGAAGCTCTGTGATCACGTAACTGTAGTGATGCTGTTAAGGTATTATTTATTACACAAACATTATGGCTTATGTGAAATATGATACATTTGAAACAGTGACTATACTAAACCAAAATTAGACAACACATATAATGCTACGATCCCAAGCTACGAGCTAAATACAGTTGGCGACCTGAGTGGTGCAGTGGTTAACATGCCGTCTACCACGCAAAAGGGGTTTGATTGCCGGCCGGGCAGAAATTGAAATGATTAATTTTGATTTCTGTGACGTGACTATGTATAATAAGTATATAAGTAGTATATCAGTTGTCTAGCACCCATATTACAAGGTAATCGTCATCGACAAATCGATAAAAAATATGAATAGTAATTGAATAAATCTTCCGTCTTGACTATTGCCACACATATGTAGGCATAAATAGTGTCTTTGGTCTCGTACTAGCGATAATTTAAAGGCATGAAATACACCTAATTTTATCGACAAAAATACTTATCATGTTTGGGTCAATCCCCTCTCCTGTTTGAATGGCTGCCATTTTAAATTTGACTTTTTATTTTAGATGGCCCTGCCAAAAAATATTAATTTCTTCAGATCTAGAGGTGCCACAGAAAAAAATACTACCTATTCGAAAGCTAACCACCTATCAAGTAAAAAAAAATGTGTAGTTTTTTAACTTTTAAAACGTCATAAATAATTACGAAAGTAAATTTTAATTCGAAATGTGTGTTTTTTTTAGTTTTTCTTACATATCTCAAAAACTAGGACATTCATGAGCATTATTCTAATACATAGTAATATTAGCAACAAAACGACATCAAAATCATTGCTCTGTGTTGCATATTTCGTGAGTTATTGTTGTTGGAATATGACCCTTACCAAAGACACTGTTTAGGTATGCGTACCTTATATAATTGGTAAATTATACTAGGTAGCTCAGTACTATATACTATAATGCTAATAGAGCCACTTTGCGGTCTCCATGTCTTTAGGAAATTAGGTCTACATTAGAAACCATTGAAAATATTATGAAGAACCAATCAATCCCCACTTAAAATCCGATGAATGGGTCGTAAATTTAATAAAAGAGACTTCTTTAACGAAGTATTCCTAGGATTATCCTTTGAATATCACCAATCACCCACTTTTATCACGAGGTGGGTGTATATTTTCTTTGTCATTGTGTAAGATCACATTTGACATTGACAAACTTGAGCATGGCAACTAACGCTAAATAATTATGTATTTTAGACAATCTTTAGTAACATGTTATTGGAAAATTCTTACTAACGGAAAATTCTTACCGACGGAAAATATAGATGTGAAAAGGGCTGGTTGAAGTGGGCGGCGCCCTACCCATGGGCGGGCTCGAGGGCCTAGACCCCGGACGAGCTCAACGTCACACGATAACTCGTCCGAGAACGAGACCCGAGAGCTTCCCTCCACAACTTTTCACCGAAAATGTGCTCTATTAATATTCCGTTTAACTCAAAATGCCATTGGACTACCTAAACAGGTTAGTTCTAAATCAAAATTGTTTGCTTTCAAAGTTTTTTGTGATGCTAAACTAATGTTTTGAGAGAGCCACAATTCTAAAAATATGTCCAAAATGTATATTCTTTGAAAAACCCGTCTGTAAATATGGGGCCAATACAATTTCGGATACCGATTTCACTCTCGTCTTAATTGCGATTTTACTTATTGTTCACAATTTCACAAAGCTTTTAATCAGTGAGTTTTGTGACAGGACAGCGCTGTTGTAAATAAATAAGAGTTAATCCTGCAATTAATACAGCTGTCTAATGGCGTCCTTTCGGCTGGGCGTTTCAGAGCGGTTATCTCGTTTATTTATAGACGATCTGCCGGCTCGGTTTGCGGACCCTGGTCTTAAGGGCTTTTTATGTTCTGGCTGTAGCTAGTTTTTATGCAAGCTAAAAACTAGCTACAGCCAGAAAGCTAAGGAAAGTGAAACTTTTTATATTCACCCCAATACTAATAAAGATTGTACAGCGAAAAAATAAAGGAAACGAAAAAAATAATAAAGTAAGTTTATCTTTTTAAGCCTCAATAGTTGCAGATATGTTTCTGTTTAGTATTCTTTTCTAGAAGAGATCAGATCAAACGCCTAGTTTCATGAAGAAGACCCTTAAAAAGGGATAGTAAGTGGATACAGCCGTAAAATCGTCTATTTTTGTCGCCTGTCGCCTTGACCTTGTCGCGGCTGTCGGAACGGTAATCAGTTGTCACCTCATTTACTTTTTTGTTTTTTTTTCTGAATGATTCACCACATGAGAACACTTCGTGTATTTATTAAAAAGTTTTTAACATCAACGAATTACACTTCACAATGGAAAACAGCTGATTTGTTTCCGTTGTGTGTAGTTCAAAACTAGTCTTTGTAAGCCTATTATGATTATTACGAGCGCGTTAGTGCCTTCAGTTAACTGTACTTCAGTAGTAAAGTCTGTTGGTTAAACTAAAACAGTATATATGTTTGCCTTCGGCGGACCGCAAGGTATAAGTTACAGTTCATCACAAGTATGTTTAATGAAAATCGACCTAGACATTTCATTTCAAATATTGTATGTTAAAACAGATAAACACGATCTTGTTCTGAGTTATGAGCTTTTCTATTACTCGGATAAAACTGAAACCAAAGAAAACTACACCAGTGAACCAGTCACACAAAAAGACAAGAAATAACAACACAATTTTAATCATTAGCGATAGCTGACTATTTTGCCTGAAAATTTAAACTAGCGGCATGCATCAGCGTCGTAAATGTATTCAATTTAAACCCTTTCATATATCTGAGCATTCATTTTCATACATTTGGTGTGATCTTTTATGGGACCCCACGACCCACGTTGAACTTTTCCGTACAACTAAGCATAGGCGTGAGAAAAAATATCGACATAAAGTTGAATTTCGAACTTAAAGGTACAATTTTTATTTTTAAATTTTGAGATTTAAGCATTCACAATGCTATTTTATATAATACCAAATAATATACTAGAAAAAATACGACGCGCACCAGATCATGTTCTCGGACGGGAATCGAACCCGCGACCTTTGGATCTGATCTGGTGCGAGTCGTATTTTTTCTAGTATATTATTTGGTATGGTACAATATTTATTAGAGTAAAGTCAGTACTCTGTGGAGTACAAAACAATACCTCATAGATGATTTTCCTAATTGATTCTAATGAAAATATTCCGATAACTTTTAGATAGTAAAAGTTGGTGAATGAATTTCAG
The DNA here is from genome assembly GCA_963556745.1 of Catoptria pinella. Taxonomy (NCBI): domain Eukaryota; kingdom Metazoa; phylum Arthropoda; class Insecta; order Lepidoptera; family Crambidae; genus Catoptria; species Catoptria pinella. The sequence continues at coordinate 3,045,938 of OY750762.1, forward strand.
TGAAACAATGCGTATCGAACACATAGGGCTGCGCCCCGCAGTCGCCGCGATTATTTAGGTAGGGCTGAGATTCCCCCTTCTGCCTCCCTCTTGCGTGTAGCACTCCCGCCTGTACCGACAACTCGTATATTTGATTTATCCATTTTTATTTCAAGACAGGACTGGTAATTAGGGAACCAGGGAAGGAACACCTTTTAACTATATCCTAGAATTTAGATGTATGTAAGTATGTGAATATTAATTTATCAACTCATAAGATAATGTCTGTGATAGCAACTATTATGTATTCTGCGGTGATAGTATAAATGACCTAAGCAAATAATATTATGCTGAGCAGAGCTTTGACGAACATACTATACTTAAATTAATCCATTAAATAAATTGTATGCCAAAACACAAATAGTAACGCAATATATAACCAATCTTTGGTATGAAAAAGTAGCAACAAATAAACAGCTTGATTTATAATATCCAAATATCTCATATATAACAGGCATGATAAACTATCATCCTTGCAGCTAATATAAAGTATGTTTTGTTAAGATTAAAAGTGTCAGTTATATACAACGTGTTACCATATTCGGCATTAGGGGTATTTTTGTAACACGTTGTATAATTACATGTTTCATCGTTATCGTCAGTGAAGTAACCTTTACTGTTGCGTTACACACACAAAAGCAAGACAAGTGAAGTGAGTCAGGTGCAGTAGTGAACATAGCCGCTGACAATAAGCACAATGGTGTTCTTTCAAAATTCTTCGCATACTTTGTTAGGCTGAAACTTGTGTTTGTACGAGTACTTGTATGGTACGAGGGCAGTGTATGTGTGTGAGTAATGCCGGATGCAGTGCAGCTGTGCACTCAAATGCCTGACAAAAACCCTCGTAAACCAGAACCGGGCAGGATTGTACCTACAGTGAGATTTAGAAAAAGGTTTTAAATGAAAAGACAGTTTGTGCTACCTTGCTAAAGTAAAACTTAAAGCGTCCTAAAATAGGTACCTACTGCATTTCGTGGCATTGCAATAACAAATACTTCGATATTTGCATAATAACTTGCGTTTCGATTGTGACCCCAAGTCAAGTAAAACAAAGTTGAATGAGTTAATACAATTATTGTCCAAGTGGACCAAGGGCATAATTTAAATATATTGATATTCGAGTAAAACATACTGGTACATACTCGTCCCAGAACACCTATGTTGATTTTGTTGAATATAATTGTCATGTTTGTATTCATAACATGTCTTCTAGGCGTTCACGCATCGTTCAACATAATACGTAAAATGAAGCCCATGGTAAACCACTAGAGCCAATTTACACTAGACAGAAAATTTCTTTGAAATTCTGTTCCATTTTTTATTTATCTAAATGCTTAGAATAATAACACCTAAAAGCTGAGTCCTTGTATGTTGTATGAAAAGTGAGACAAAAAAATCTGAGCCAAAATGTCTCAGTTTTCAGATCAATATTCTTCATACGTTACCGAATCGTAACTTAAATCCAATAAAATAGTAACAAATCTCTAAAGGTAGGGAAATTAAAACTTTTTCGTTCCTAAATGTACGATTAGGTATGAAGGATACAAATCTGAAACTGAGGCATTTTGGCTGTTTTATTTGCCTCACTTTTGACAGTGCGCTTTGTAGGAAACTATCGTTCTAGGTTGTTATTATTCAAAGTCCAAATGCTATACGAAATTTGTGAAAAAGACCCTAAAGTCTGAAAATCCATTTTATCCTTCACCGATACGGATTGTTAAACATACTGGAGGTTAGTCGATGACCACGTATTTTGTGGAAAAATCTTTGTATTCTTCTGGTTTTCACAATACATATCCAATTAGACATAACCTTTCAGAAGACGTGAGGTGACATTGATGAATTATCAGCAACGACAGAGTACAAAGTGTTACTATCAGCAGCATACACTCGGAGAAAGCGTGCAAGAATTTGTTACACTGTGTACTGTGTATGATTTATTTTGTACAATTTACAAACTGTCGCATGATACGTGAAAACGCAGGCGTAACGGATTATGCACTAAATATGGAACAAGCGCGTATAGAAAATAACTGTATATTTTATTGGAACAGTTAATCCTCTCCTAAAAACTTCTTTAAATATATCAATAATTGTTTTTTTTTTTATAATTATGATAGCTACTAGCATAGTAACTTGACTATAAGTACAGAAACATATGATCGACACGTGTACAATGCGATTAATTTGACTATGTACCTACAACAGAAGTGACCAACTTCAGAGCGCTTGAGGTACAACGCCATTGAAATTGAAAAGAAAAATTCTTTATTCAACTAAGCTCACATAATAGGCATTTTTAAATCGTCAATTATTTTACCGTACCAACCATTATGACGTCTTTTAACTGACAAGAAAAATGGGCGCAAAAATCTTATCAGTTTTATCAGAAGGAAAGATATTTACAAATATGTATATCGTTTCCAGACATTACATTCATACATTTTACATATTTATAAATAAATAACATTATTTAATTAGTATGCATTTTAATCTGTAAAATTTAATCTTTACTATACCTTCTCGAGTGAAGTTGCAGCGGATCACTGTCTATTGCCAATTTAATCGCATTGTAGGTTTTGTAAAGTCCCACGACCACGAATCATGAATTCATTTGGTTGCAAAAGAAAGACACGAAGTGAAAAATACGCATTTCGATAAAAGCGTACTGATACATTTATTAAATACGGCAAAACGAACGTATAGCAGATGGCTGCAAGATTATTGGAAAATTGATTTCGTCAATTTATTCTACCTTGATTTGGAATAATGAAAGGATTTTCTTGTCATTGAATTGAACTTTGAAAAATGCACGAAGGTTATAATGTAAGGTATACTGATTGCTATGTTTTGTTAGACGGTAAGACGATAAGGTAATGCAGTATTTGACGACCTCCGTGGTCAAGTGGCTCTGTACAGCGGTTTTAAAGGTGTCGCCATCTCTGAGGTCCCGGTTTCGATTCGATCCCCGGTTGGGTCTATTTAAAAAACAAACTTTTCTATATTGGCTCAGGTCTGGGTGTTTGTGATACCACCGTTGTCGCTGATTTCCATAACACAAGTGCTTTAGGTACTTACTTTGGAATCAGAGCAATGTATGTGATGTTATATAATACCAAATAATATACTAAAAAAAATACGACTCGCACCAGATCATGTTCTCGGACGGGTATGTGATGTTGTCAAATATTTATTATTAAAAAAAAATGTTTGCAATAAAGTATACCACACCTAGCACTAGGTGCATTAAAAAAAAGAGTAAACTAAATAGGTTGTCCAGCACTCTATTAGTAGACACATAGAAAATGATGGTAGGATCAAAATAATAGTGGAAATGAATGGAAATATAACTTATAGAGCAGTACCAACCATCCGTAAGGTGGAGGACAGCGTCAACGGTGACATTGACAGATCGCAGCGGGAGGTCGAAGGCGGTACGTTGCGAGATATGGCCATATTGCTAGATACAAAAATATCATATGTTTGCAAAATGTAACGGTACAGTACAGTGAATGCGAAAGATAAACGTACCACAGACACATATAATTCCTCGTGTAGTTTGTAAATCTGGTGAAGTGATTAACGTGTAGTAAATTGTAATGTATTACACACATTAGCTGTCCCATCAAAATGAATGTAGGTATACGAATATTTCAAATACTCGTAAATATAAGTCGCTTTTTACATCTGTACAATTCAATATTTAGTCATGAGGCTAGCAGAACTTTAGATTAACGCAATGGATGGTATACACTACAGTTTTCTAAATAAAAATAGTCTAAGTGTGAGAAATTAACAGCTTCGACACCACAATGCAAAGCAATCTCAGGAAAAACTGACTTTTTAAGACATTTATTCAATCAAAAAGTAATTATTTTTAAAGTAGCAATGTCAAAAACTACTTGTTCGTGTCGTACCACAATCCCCAGAATGTCATCTGTCCGTTTCTTTACATACCCAGATTATGGATGGCGCAGTAGGTATGTGTGTTAGCAAGCGGGGTTAGCGATGTTTCTGTCCATATCGGCGCGGGCAGCTCCATAATCCCACTCAATGGGTGTCATCTGTCGACTCTTTTCTCGCTGCGATCCATCAACGTCGACCCGATTGGCCCCGGGAATTTCGGGTTTAGCTAGCCGCGAGGTAAAGCGGGACGCGGGTATTATGCGAGAACGTCTGTTTACATGTTGATTAGTTGACTACAACATTTTATTATTGCGATAAATCATTTTATTTGAGTGATATTCTAAAAGTAAGTCTTATCACTTGCCATTAAGCTAACTGGTGACCAAATTTATCATTATATCACCATAAACACAAATTGACTTTTTAACATTGCTCACCAAATTAAAAAAGAAGCTATATTATATTTTACTTTCTTATTCAAAGTGAAAAATAAGGGTCTGACTCTGAAATGCACGACTGCACCAAATTAGATAATTCTTTTGGACAAGGTTTGTATAAAAGAAAATCTCAAACTTTTTACGGAAAGACGACGAAAAACTAATAGATGAAGCCACCCGCTTCAGACGCGAAGCCGGGGTTGGCAGCTAGTTTAAAATATAAAAGACTAGCTGTTTCGCTAATCGATAAAGCGGAAGGTGTAGGGTCTATCGCTATATGAAGCGTTCGTTGGCAAGGGGTAGTGTACAACAGAGGTCGGACATTGACGAATGGCGGAGGCTTAGAACACATCGCGCTAGGATTACTTATATCAGACATTATTAAAACGCCCCATTTTGATATATTAATATTTCGTTGTATAATCAAAATGCTGAGTAACTACTTTCAATGGTTGTTATTTGAATTTTTTAAAACTACTTTGACATTTTGAGTTATCCTGACTTGTTTTAATACATACTTTACGTTTGGTTTCGTAGCAGCGTGAAATCATTTTCCTGATTGAGAACCTATTACCTTATTTGAACAATGCTACTTTGGTAAGCTGCACTTTTTTTCTTTCAAAAAATCTATACAATGTGTAGGAAAACTATTCCAAACGTCGGTTGGCTGTGGCTACGACACACAACCCTCCTAATGAAACCTATTTTCAAGGAGAAATAAGCCATTTATGATCCGTTTTCCAATGAAAAATCAACACTTAAGGATGATGTTTACTTAGACGAAACAATAATTTGAATATACATAGCACATAATCATGTACAACATCTATAAAGTAGTTTGATACAATCGAAAAGCGAACCGAGCTAAGCTATTACGCGACGGGAGGTGGCGCCCGGCGGGTAGCGACGAATTTCCGCCCGGCGTGTCGTCTCCGCCGAGAATTATCCGCGCGATGCTAATCTAGACAATGGGGAATCCGCTCGAGAAAAAATACAACACGACTAAAACGCATTTCCATTCATAAAACTTATTGAACCGATTACGAGAACTTTGAAAGTTACAAACGCAACGTGGGCGATTTTAGTCGGCCTAAACGCCGAAAAGAATGAAAGCTTCTATTTTCATTTGAAGAAAAGGACAAATATTCAAGGGATCAAAAGATTTACGGCCTTACCACAAAATATTTTAAAACACTGTTTAATTTAGACACTGTTTAAATATGATGCTGTCTCTTACAAACAATATTGTCAAAAAAGTGACAGCATCACATTTAAACAGTGTCTAAGTTAAACACTTGTTAAACAGTGTTTTGTGGTAAGGCCGTTAAAGTTCAGAAGTCGTTTTGAGGAATTTTTCGAATTTACAATAGATTCATTGAAACAAAACAATGAAAGAGAAGAGAGCTGTTTAGCAATCACTCGAAAATTGCTAGTGTAACTTTAAGATTAATATATTTGTAATGGAAATAATAAATAATCAAAAAGAATGACTGGAAAAAATACTAACGTTTAAAGTTCATTCTTAAAACTGAAAGATAAAATGAAAATTGTTGACTAAAGCAAAGCGAAAATTGATTTTAGCTCCGTTTTTCATTGATCAATTCACGGCGTACTCACCACTTTTTATTTCTGTACAATATTATAACACTCGTTTGGATGATATAATGAGTAATAATGACGAAGGCGCGCACGGCTAACTATAACTAATAGTACGGGGGGCGCGACTAGCCACTCGCTCAGATATTACGGCTACCTACCATGACACTGGTTGTTTTAATGTTGGCTATAAGCTACTGTTTCAAAGCCTTTTACAGAGAATTCATATCATGGGTGTAGATAAAGTCTTGTATGCAACTGTACATAATTAAGTATTAAAACACTGATGTGGTACTATTATCCCACGTTCGTGTTTTAATACCCCTCATAATACTACAGTTGCATAAATAACTATTAATAGTCACTCAAAACACGGGCGTGAATCAGTCATCGGCAAAAAAATAGTACCTAAGAGAACATTTAGAAATATGTCGACCGCTATAATTCTGAGTTACGAAGTTCCGTTTAATCACCGCCAGGCCTCGGGTGAAAATGTGAAATATTCCGACCAATCATTTGAAATCTAACAACGGCGTTTCATTGGGAGAAAAAAATAACACTTGCGTTTTGTTAACGAACGAATTATGTGACAGGTAGATTTAATGCAATGCGAAATGGTATCAGGAGTATGTAATAATTGGACTTGTGCTGATAAATCATTTGATATATCAAAAAGAAAAAAAGGATTCCAGGTACAGAGAAGATTCAGCGATCTGAATTTCTAAATCATGATGATTTGGGCCCATCATGAATTAGAAATTTAGATCCAAAGCTCGTGACGTTTACAAGGTTACTATATATTTTTTATTAAAAATAAACCCAATAACTTATTTTTGATGAAAAAAATAATCTGGACAACAAGTGGTTTAAATAAATAAAGCAATTCAACCTAAAATTAAAGTCATATACAGACATTTGGGTATAGATTCCTCCGCGATAATCTAGATAACTTTCCAAAACTTTACAAAAGGGGTTTGGGATAAGCGAGAATTCGGTAATATGGCTAAGCCGGTACGATTATGAACAAAAAGTAATGATAAACAGAAAGGGTACAATTTAATCTAGGGCCTAGGAGAGGAAGTTCCCAGGGGTAGAGGGGGAGGGAAATTGCCAGAATACATTAAGGGTAGGGTCGCCGCCGCCCTATCTCAACAACTTGCACAGTAAGCTTCGAGTCAAACTCCCTCTGAATCGCAAATTAGTCATATTAAATACGTTTTTACGGAGAGCGAGCTAGTATACGACCTTTATAATTGCTAATTTGCATTATCCATGAAATTCATGCTTCAAAATTAAAAATAACTTTCTCATCTCTTTGTCTAGCAAGAGAACCGATTCACAAAAGAAATACGCATTTTTAGCAATTTTTGCTCCAGTCTTTACCGTTCACATATTCTTTTTGTATTATCTTTTGAAACAAGAACTTATTGTCTTACAAGGCGTGGGCAGTCTATACTATATAGCTCCCGTTCAAAGCTCATAAGAGTAGCATTATATAATAATAAAGTATTTTAATAAAGGAAAACAGAATCCTCGTAACACTGCGGTTATGTTTTATATACCTACCTAATGAACACGTAACGCAATAAAGGTATTTTATTTACGATTCATCTTGTTACCTCGTACCTACAGTAAACCCGACAGTAACAGTAAAAACTAAAAACCTCATAGACCGATATTATTGTTTGATTTAAAAAAATATTACGTTGTTGACACTTTCGAATTATCATAAATTATATAATTTAGTACCTATTTAAATATTTCAAAATAAACCTAAACGTACTAACTTCATTTTGTTTTCTAATTTTTTGATTTTACTTTAAAATAAAAATACTTTTTGTACTTCTTGCAAACTTATTTTTTTTAAGTAAACACGCTAAGTAATTCTAGTTTGATTGATTAGAGAACACATTAAAAGCCGGTACTGTTAAACGAGCTCCAGAGTTTCAGATTTTACTGCGCTACTTTACAACTTATTTCATGGAGAAGGTTTTACGGCGAACGTGGCTGAGGCACCCCAGGTTACTCACATTTCTGACCTTATTCGAGTTATTTCACAGATAAAATATAAATAGAGGTCATCAAAGTTCCATAAATAGCGTTTAGTTGATGGAACATAAAGTATGCTAGCGGCCCCCTAGTGGCCCGACCTGCGATCCACTTAAAAAAAGCCACTTTATATAATACCAAATAATATACTAGAAAAAATAGGACTCGCACCAGATCATGTTCTCGGACGGGAATCGAACCCGCGACCTTTGGATATCCGGTCCAATGCTCTGACCGCTGAGTTCGGGTTCGATTCCCGTCCGAGAACATGATCTGGTGCGAGTCGTATTTTTTCTAGTATATTATTTGGTATTATATAAAATAGCATTGTGAATGCTAAAATCTCAAAAATTTAAAAAGCCACTTGTTAAACAATAAGTGAAGATTTTGGCTACCACCAACACCAACTTACCACAAAATTGGTGGCTTTTATGCAAAGACAAAAATTGCACAAAGATACTATCTTAATTTTTTTTATCGAAGTCGAAATTTTTATTCAGTTTACGCAGTAATTTGACAACTGATTCTACGCAGCGATTAAGATTTGTATTTTAAAAAAAAATCAATGCAAGCCAGCGACCTTTTAATAAAACCTTAAAAAGATTAACACATAACTTTTTGTTCGTGCGTGAACTCGTATTTTAGAGTTGGAGGAGCGTGGGCGCGCTCAGACTATGCAATTACTGGGAACCGACGATAATGGCGCGCAAGGGTGGTATTTGCCTCGCTGCGGCTAGTGAAAACTCCGAAATACTGGCGGGACAATGACCGTGTAATAGCAGACCTAGCCACCTTCTTTATTCCCCTTTTAAAGTATGCAATATATCGAATGGAATTTTTTGAAATTTTTTACCGCTACCGCTGTAGCTCGCCTTAGGTGGTGATACTGGTGATAGACTTAGCGGGAGGGAAAACGGTATGTTTTTACGATTAAAATGCTCACTTCATGTTTAAGAGTGTTTTTTTTCTTCAGATTTCATGCGGAAAACGAATCTTACTAACGACACTCGATAACTTTTAGTACTACATATATTTATGGTAGCAGAGCAGCGACGCACAGAATTTATAAATATTGAATTGTATGGAACTTATAACGAACATTTTTCAGTGATTAAATAATTAAATAATGATTAAAAGAGATAGTAATCTCCAAAAACCAAAAAAAAAGCCATTGTTTAGACATCCAGTAATCAAATTTAACGAGAATTATAAAAAAGCAAAACAAAGAAACACAGCCAAATCCTTTTTTAATTTTTATGTAAAAAGTATTTAAATTGATCTAGTTTTGGATGAGGAAACAGGGACTACGAATCGTTAATTTTGTCAACTTTCTTTAGGAATTTTTCAATTCTCTCGACCGTGGTGTTTCCTCTTAATCGCAGATTCTTATAATCCTTTTGTCCTCACCCCAAGCCATAGGATAGCTGCAGGGATGTCAGACGTACCAACTTCTTGGTAAACATACTAGTTTTTAGCGTCACGTACCATGTACCAAGACTACTCGGTCCTTGTACGCAAAAATACCAAGATTGGCCGTTAACCGACAAACATACACCGACAATGGCGATAATTAACTAAAAATGATGTATTGTCAACTTTTCTTTTTGAACACGAAATTAAATATAACACGGACAGAAAATCGCAGTCAGCTGTCAGTTTTTTGTCACTGTACGGTTGGTGAAACTGCTTGGCTTGGCTATGGCTAGTCGATTACTGCGCCATCTTCGCATCGTACTGAAATTGAAATATAATTTTTTTTCACTAGGATGCGATTTCCGACATAGTTTATATACCAGTGTTGGCAGCGCCGCAGCGGAGCACAGGCGTACCAGTTTTTCGTTCTCAATACCAGCTTTCAGCCAGCTCGGCACAAGGATTTCTGAGTGGCCGTCTAACATCCCTGGATAGCTGACGCAAGGGACTCCTCGCTCGCATACTGCAATTACCGTTATCTGGATAAATAATGGCACGCAGTAATTAGCTGAATATACATTAACTTCTAATATGTTAAGAATGGATAATACGACAAAAAATATTTTGTCAATATAAAATAAACCGTTTCTAGATTTGCCCCTCAGGAGTGCGAGAAAAATAGTTTTAGAATTTTTGAAGCAATATTTATGGAGAAAATAAATGAAATGTAAATACCCATAGTGACGTCACAGCTCGGCACGACAAAAGTATACATCTTTACTCAGGTTGTAGGCCACATAAAAAAATAGGTCACTCAAAATGCCGCATTGTTTGTCAGTGACAGCATTATCCACGTGTTTTCTGAATGTTTGTTTACATAGAGCCTCAGAGCTACGTCACTTCCGGCAAAATTTTCAATCATTTAAAACATTTTTATTTTAGAAAAAAAATATATTATTTAACAAAAACTAAAATATATAGGTCATCTCTTTTTTCATTCCCTATTCGAAAAGCAAATAAAAAGGGAATGTTATTTTTTGTCGTATTATCCATTAAAAAGTTGAAGTTTAAAACCAAACTTGCTTTTTAGTTAAGATAAATAATATACTAGAAAAAATCGAATCACCCGTAGCACCTCAGACGGGACGGGTAAGTCGATTTTTTCTAGTATATTATTTATCTTAATATTAAAATAGCATTGTGAATGCGAAAAATCTCAATGTAATAATTGCTTTTTAGTTCTACCATACCCCGGACACTCCATACAACCGCCCCTTATAAAGAGATGACGTAAGATGACGTTTTTGTACACGCGCAACTGTGTGTGTGAGTCTAGCTAGGGTTACCGAGCAGTTTGTAGTGTACTGTATGAGCGGCGATCAATTAATAGTTCGAATTTTTTGGTAAAAAAAAGTGACGCATTGCTTTGAATATCCAAATAAAGTTTTAAGTTGACAAACACGACCTAAACTCACGGGGAGCAGTGAAGCGATGAGCTTAGGAACAGTTTAACTTAAAGTATGACATACAACTTCACAATACATTTTTAAAGATTCGTAAAAATTACCACGCGTTATTTTTTTCGTGACCGGCACTAAGCAAGTAATCACTGCACATCAAATCAAGCAAGTAAATAACGTGGTTACAGGGAGGAAGACACGATGACATCATCGGATTCCATTCTCTCGCTAGTCTCGTGCGGATAGGATGCATGGTACCGTACCTACTGTAAATACTTATAGTGTCGACGTGAAATAAAAACAATCGGTTTTGGAATTACGGCTTCTATAATGGTTTAGGGTAAAAATACTTTATGTACGCACGACAGCACGTCAGGTTATACAGTTAAACTGCGAAAACAACTTTTATTACGTAGAGCATAAAGGCGGTCTCAAGGTCAACATGTATAGTTTGAGGTGCCGTCGTGCGTACTTAAATATCTATACAAGAAGGTAGTGAGCGATATAGTAAAGTGATATCATCTGAAATCTTTTTCTTACGACACCGCATTTTACGTATGTCTTCAACATATAGCGAGTCTTAAAGCCTTCACAATGCTTGCGATAAAGGTTTCAAAACGACCTGAAGCTATAAAAAATACTAGTAAACATCTCACAAACGCGCTAAACCGTCTCGCATGATGCTTTACGACCAAATATTAACTTGTTATGTGTTTTATTTGCGGGTATTTTGCTCGAGGTTCATTTGATAATACTTAAAACAAAATTTACATTTTGTATAATAACAAAATTTATATTTAATATCGAAGCAAATAAATAATTTCAGCACAAATATTGGGTGGTAAGGTGTATATCAACACATGTCAATACAAATATTTGACAACATCACATACATTGCTTTGATCCCAAAGTAAGTAGCTAAAGCACTTGTGTTATGGAAATCAGAGACACCGGTGGTATCACAAACACCCAGACCTGAGCCAATATAGAAAAGTTCGTTTTCTAAATTAACCCAACCGGGGATCGAACCCGGGACCTCAGAGATGGCGACACCTTGAAAACCGGTGTACAAAGCCACTCGACCACGGAGGTCGTCAAACATTTGTTCAATAGTTTTGTAAACTAAACGACCATCTCAATTTACTGTTTGTATACTGTGAATGTTATTTTTTTTACATATTACGTCGCAGTAAAAGCTTTTTCTACAAAAATAAAAAATAAGAAAATTGGTTCAAGATTCTCCAGTTCACAGTGAAGTAAATCAATTATGTCTTAAGTACTACAGATAACATACTATGTATGTACTTTTTTGGGACCAGCCAATTTAGACGAGTAAGGTACCTACAGGAGTGCTGAAAGCTTTCTGTAACGAGATATATTCGACAAAGTCAGTCAAGTCTTTAATTTAGACACTCACAAGTGCAAATTTACTTTGATCGAAATCTAATAAAGGCCTGCGATGACGTAGCGCACTCGCAACTTATTGGTTTTCAATTAATTTTATCGGAAAAACCTTCAATATAATTAGTTTAGTGTTAAACAAAAGTACTAATCAAATAGAGATGAATAATTGCTGACATTTAGAATGTAAGTAACAATTTGGGTGGAAGAACAACTAAAAAGAGTGTTAAGAGGCATAGTACAGACGACAGCACGTCAGGTTATACAGTTAAACTGCGAAAACAGCTTTTATTACGTAGCGCATAAAGACGGTCTCAAGGTCAACATGTATAGTCTGAGGTGCCGTCATGTGTACAACCAGAACATCGCTGGAAGAAATTTTCAACATCATCGAAATTATTGACAATATTATCGTTGTTAATTTAATAACTAATAAACTATTTCTTATTTTGGAAAACTGTCAATCACAAAACTAGAGAGCTAGCTAAGGTTTTTTAAATATTATAGTTTCATGATTATTTGTTTGGCACATCAGTAAAAGACTACAACATTGAAGGTCAATTTATGTTTTTTTTTCTATTCAAAAAAGTTTTAGTTACTTATCATGTTTCTGTCAATCACGTAACTGAGTAATCTCTATCTACTTTCTATATTATTTTTTTGGGACTGATAAATCAAGTAAATAATACTGTATGAAATCGTTGTTCAAAAATGTGTAGGAAGATTGCTATCCAAAGTTGCTACCCGGTGGCAAAGGCAGAATTTAGTTTCCGTGTACAATGGAGAAGCACAACGATGCACCGAGCACGGTCAGGCGTGACGCGACGAGGCTAAATCGGGCCGTGCGCCCACGCAAAAACCGCTAATTAGGAAGCACGCGCGCAAGGGCGCTGCACCGCGAGCAACGCACGACGCGCGAACAAAGACGCGACAAAAGAAACAGTTGCCCAAACAAAAGAACCTACACCAGAACAAAAGAAATGACCAAGCCAGAAAAACAATGCCACGGTAACAGCGTTGTTTAGAAACAAAAGGGAGTCGCGCGAAATTATGTTTTGTTAAAAACTTTGAATCCTTAAGGGATGCAAGAAGCCAAGAAGCCGTAGATTGTGAGAAGTCGAGATGATTCATAGTTTTATCGGGACAAGGAACTCACAAAAAACAAAGGATGCGGAGCGACGCTTTAGTTATCGCCTGGAGCGTGAACTTCTTGGCTTTTGATACCTGACCTTGACGGATGGATCAAGATTTATAGATAAACTTAAGTCGTGCTCCAAGTTTTGTACTTTATAATTTATTTTCTTTGGAAAGATAAGTATTGGATTGGACGGGATGAGTCAAGTCAACATTGAGCTGAGGCACGTTTCGGAAAGATTTTTAGTTTCGTACGTAACTAAAATGCTCATTTAAGATAACATTATTACAATGCAACACTTTTACGATTACTGAATCTCGCAGTCACGTCATATGTAAATAGCTAGAAGGCTAAAAACTTGTTATTCGACATTCGCTAAGCCGAGCGTCAAATAAATTCTTACGACAAAAGCCGTGCGGTGAAGAGCCCCCAAATACTAAGTTCAAATCATCGCTTCTCGTCTCGACACTTTTCAGCTGCCAATTTTCCTCCCTTTGTTTCCAGACGTTTGAGTTTTCACAAAAAGACATGAGAGCGTTGTGATGAATATTCCTCTACCGCTGTCATTTCTCATAATTCTCCGTACTTAACGTCATTCTTTGTTCATTCAATTGGTATTTTAATTGTTTGCGTATGGGACGACGACATGTGTAATGAGTCTACATGCTAGTATTCTCGAAATAAGAAAAATAATTGAAAAAAGTATTTTTCTAAAAGGACGTTCGGGACACCACAAAGAAATAATGCACAAAGAGACAGTGTACATACATATTTCATTTAGCGGAAACACGGTTCTATTTTGGGGTTTGCGTCCGCGTCGCTTTATGCCAATGGGACTTGGTTACTGTGTGTGAACAACGCTCAAATAAACAACTCATCGAAACACTTATAGCCGTGCTCTTTATTACTGACGAGCTTTCAAGTTAACGTTTATACGATTTACTAATGCGTATGATACGCACTTTGAGTCCGAGTTCCAGTTATGGTTTTATGTAGCATGTAGCCAAACTGGGTGAATATTAGTAACGCAAAAGGAAGGTTCATTAATCACTCAGATGTTTACAATGTGTGGAAAATACACGTTCTTATCTAAGAGAGTGTAAACTAATTTATAGTATTGCGGCTTAGCTATAATAACATTGATGGAAACAATGTGAGATATATTATATACGGCTGTATCATTTTAATGTTTATACCTAAATAGTATGTGGCCTAAATCACAATATTGTTTCTAAATTCCATTACCTCTGAGGTATCTCTTTTAACTTTTCTAATTCATTCCGTTTGCTTTTTATTAACGTGTCGCAGCAGAAACAATATTTAAGTTTAATATGGTTTCCGACGAATAAGCTCCGTGGGGTTTGAAAAGTTCTTTCTTTTGTATGTTTAACGAGTGCCAACCGGTGCCACGACATAGTTTCACAGAATTGATTTATTAGAATTTAGAAATCCTGAGAGCATGATGTAATAAAAGTTAGTGCGGAGGTTGTCGGACTGATACTGATGTTAAATACTTCTTAGGTAACATTTTACATTATCATTCAATGCAAATTAATATCTTGTAGATGGCATAGTATAAGAAAGTTACAGCAAATCCACATGCAAAAATTTGCAAACAGTGGACGCCCGCTTGTTCGTCTATGACTGCTGGGCAGCAACAAGAATGCTTTAGAAGCTTAATAATCGATAATAGTTCATAAATAAGGTCGCGGGTTCGATTCCCGTCCGAGAACATGATCTGGTGCAAGTCCTATTTTTTCTAGTATATTATTTAGTATTATTTAATAAATAAATATTTGACAACATCACATACATTGCTCCGATTCCAAAGTAAGTAGCTAAAGCACTTGTGTTATGGAAATCAGAGACAACGGTGGTATTACAAACACCCAGACCAGAGCCAATATAGAAAAGTTCGTTTTCTAAATTGACCCAACCGGGGATCGAACCCGGGACCTCAGAGATGGCGACACCTTGAAAACCGGTGTACAAAGCCACTCCACCACGGAGGTCGTCAATGTTCGTCGTCAATGGTCGTATGTTCGTGAGACATAACATAAAAAAGACACATTAAACTATATTGCTATTTACTTGGTAACATGAGGCATTATCCTTGGTCCATGCATGAGGCAAACATGCATTTGGTTCAATTGCACGCTTCTGTGCAAATGTTTTCTTGCCTGCGGTGTTTTTACTGCGGGCCGCCATTCGAAATTAAATAAAACTTCAAGGGGAATAAACTCCGAGGCCAGGAGATATTGTTTTTCTACGGCAGCTTGAGTACACATTTCATGCGAGTCGGAACTCTCATTTTATTTATAAGCCATCATTATTTTGTAATTTTTTAATTTTGAGATTTTAGCATTCACAATGCTATTTTTATATAATACCAAATAATATACTAGAAAAAATACGACTCGCTATTCACTATCCTACCTTACCTTAGTGACTCGGTAGCTCAACGGTCAGAGCATTGGACCGGATATCCAAAGGTCGCGGGTTCGATTCCCGTCCAAGAACATGATCTGGTGCGAGTCGTATTTTTTCTAGTATTTTATTTTGTAGAATTTAAAAACCTATTACGGTTGTAGGAAGTAAGTCGAGAAGAAGACTAACTTTTGAGAAGCCGATCCAATTTACAGCTAAATTCCTCTGCGGTACTTCAATTGTCCAACTAAGTGAGTAAATCACTAGTGATATAAAAGCTATGAAGCTATCTCGCTACAAATATCACTGCGCCTATATAAAAGACACTATAGAATATGTGACATAAAGTTGAAACATAAAATTGACATAAATATCTACACTCATTTCGTCGGCAGATTTGCGGTCGGACGAAACTAACAGTAATGAAACGAGGCTCGGTGAAAATTTACTTCAGTAATCTGAGAACCGTCGAACTACTCTCTCAAATCAACAAGTCGAATCGAGTAATAAAACCGATGAATAATGAATTTCGGCGGGAATATTTAACAGTTGAACCTTAGAATAAGTTAGATTGGATTACTTATAAAAGTTTAATGGATATTGAGTCGTCAACAAATAATTGACGTCACTCCATTTCCGACAGCGTGAAATTAAGACAGATCCCTTGAATCATTAACTGAAATAGCCCTCCAGGTTTTGACAGTTTGTACAAAAATGTCCTTTCCACGAAATGAGCTCCCAAAGGAAATCCCAAAAAAAAGTGTTCCTCTATGCTTTCAAATTAGAAATGTCTTATCAATGTGACTTTTCATCATACTAGGTACATAATTACCTATAAAATTAATATACCTAGCAGAAAAAATCAATGAAACTAATGCTTCCAAGGTACCTTTGGAGGCAATGAGATTCGTGAGAATTTCCAACCTCGTTGGAGATTTAAGAGGACGCACCGGACATTTTGGTGCGAAGATCTCAATTTTTCTCATCAATTACAAACCATGTGAAAGTGGTATTTAATAACCTGATTATTAATTTCATTGACTTCATTTTGTCAGTTGCAGAAAAACAATTCGTTAACTTTTTTAACAGAGAAGAATATCAAAGAAACCTCTTTTAAAACAGAGATTGCATTCTACAGACAAACCTGACCGATTTAAGCCTCTTTTTTTATTAAATTAGTCTAAGGACACTCTTCAAAATGCCAGTTGGTATTTATTTAAATATATTAAACATTTTTATTTAAACGAAAAAAAACGGTTTGGCGTCGCAAAACTGCTTGCCGTGAGTGAGATAGTTAAGGTAATTTACGAGAGTTTGAGCGAGACAGTCGATACGGAAATAGCTTATCGATGCGTCGTCGCCTTAAATCTAGAAAGGCGTTTATCGCAATATTCCCTAGGGTCCGGGAACGTCTGCGACGATAATCAAAATACTGCTGGAGCGTGACCGCCCATCAGGAGCTACAAAACAAAATACTTAGAAAAAAGTCCAGTGTCATTAGGTACGATATGATATTTACGATATTTTACGATACGATTACTTACTGATTTACTGATTACGATATTTTATGGTTAGTAGAACAGGGATGAATAAAAAATAAAAGACATTTATTTCATCACACACAAATCGGTACAGTATACCATTAGATACTAGATAGGTATAATAAACATAACATCAACTGCTCCGAGTGTGCGATCTGGAGCCTAAACTAGGGCGGCCCTGTATTTCATGTCCTTTAGAACAATTTGAGAAATAAAAGTATTACAGTTAGTAATATACATAAGTTAGTAATATACACCCATAGTACAAAATTACCTAACTGTACGGTCAGCTGCAAAGGTGCAGTCAGATTTGCTTTATTTATAGTTTGAAATAACTTTTTATTGCCATTTGAAAAAGCTGGTGGGAATAACGAGACGATATATTATTATCTTACTATTCCTACCAACATTCAAAGCGATAAAATTGGTAGAAATAATGAGAAGAAAATTCTCACTATTACTACTGGTAGGATTCATGGTAGGAATAGTGGGAACAACCCGTTAATTCAAGCAGTGAATGATAAAAGGTATTCCGGGAGTCAAGTATTGGATTCGTTAAGATTTGGACATATTATACGAAAGCTATCAAAAAGTGCTTTTTTCTTATTTGTATGTTTGATATTTAAAATACATATTTTAGATACAATTTATTATTTTGGAGTAGGTACGTAATAAAAACATTGGGTACATAGAATAAATGTCAAAAATCATTCAAGTTCAATGCCATGCATGTTAAAACACAACTGCCACTCCAAAAAATCTTGAAAATGTATCATAAACCTGCTAACGGCCTCATAAAATATAATGAGGTGTAAACTCAGCTTGGAATGATATGTGGGACAGAAATCTATGACGTCAATTTGAGCAAACGACCGCAAAATCGCGTGAAGAAATTGAAATTGTAAAGTTTTGATGTTATAAATCTCCGTAGGGAACAGAAAATGCAACAAAGACAAAGTACCAGCGCAGAAGTTAAAGAGCTGACAGTTGAAAGCGATAAACTCGATAAAGTTGGAGCACAGACAAATGTGAAGGTCACATTGGACTGAAGACTGATCGCAGAGCCAACTGCGGGCCCCAATAGTTCTTCATTTCAAGGACCGGACTTACCGCTGAAAACAGCTATGCAATTAGTTGAGCGCGGCAAACTCGGCAATGGCAACTCCGCTGTCAGAGAACATAACGTTTCCGTACATTTTAAGTGGCAGTCAACACGGGAGGGTCAATGCACTTCACGGGCCGGTAGTCTCACCATATCCTTTACCTTCACACATTAATAGCGTAATAAGATAGATAAAAAGGATACATTTCCTGGAAAAAGTCGAGGCTCGGCGGTTGGAGGATGTCTAATGCCGATAGTACCTGAAAAGATAAAAATAACTCGTTAATTAACATATTGACGCAAAGGTTTTCAACTCACCAACTTATTAAAAGATAGAAATCAACAAAATATTTATTTTATAATCAGAAGCTCCAGTTTTCACATAAATAAATATTAGACAACATCAAAAACATTGCTCCGATCCCAAAGTTAGCAGCTAAAGCTCTTGTGTTATGGAAATCAGAGACAAGTGGTAAACACACGCACCCAGACCTGAGCCAATATAGAAAAGTTAGTTTTCTAAATTGACCCAGCCGGGGATCGGACCCGGGACCTCAGAGATGGCGACAACTTGAAAACCGGCGTACAAACCACTCGACCACGGAGGTCGTCACGTTTTGACTGAATGAAAAGTAAAATAGATGACAAAAGCACGTACGAGGCGTTGGCCGTCCGTTTCTCATCAAGTCATCCACTTCCGATTTAGATTTTATTTGTTCAACAATACCGGTATATAACCATAATACACACACAACATCGGATCCAATTTTCCCGTTTGAATGCAAATCTATGTTTAAACAAGGTGACAAGAGCACACAAACCGCTAACAGCGCGCGCTGATCAATAAAACAAGTGAAAATGAATAAATTATGGCAAACACACATTTCACACAGGCTCATTATAATTATTTCGTGATAACGTCCGATCCGGATACATTATTATAATGGCGCGTTCATGGAATCATGGATATACCACGTACTGTAATTACTAATTAATAAAACTTGAACATTTCGAGCACTTATAAAACTTAATCATTATGCAGGTGTTTTGAACAGTTATTTACATATTTATATTAGTTATCGATGGGGACACGTAGAGCAGTTGGTAGTTGATGATTGAGATAATATTATTATCGGTCATATGTTATTGTGATTAATTTTAATAATTATTTTGTAGTTTAACAGTGCCGTAGCACTATAATTTTGTTTATGCATTAAAATTTTGAAAGAATAGATAATGCTTTAAAAAATTTAGTTTTAAACAAAAATATAGTGCATTGCATTCATGGTAAATAATATTAATAGCACTGATACACTCCTAACATGATGGTTTTAATTTACACCCATCAAGATTTAAAAAAATTGTGACTGAAGTCCTATAACCTGCCTTCGGATTATAAATACGATTTCCACATATAGTTTTTATCAGGTACGAACTTCTTGGTATAAATCTAGATAAAAAAAATGTAACTTACGTTTTCATGTTTGAAGAAGCAAAGCATCTTGAGCTCTCGGAAGACGCGTTTGGATGAGACGAGTGACTGGAAAACGTTGGGCAGCTTTTTGAGGGCGACACGCCGGCCATCGCGAGGGTCTGTCACCGCCCTAAGGACAAATATAAGAATTTTATGTATTATTTTTTACCATTTTAGGCAAACTTACAGCTTGATTCAATTAAGTAACTAACATTAGATAATATCAAGGGTTAATTACAAACTTCCGATGTAAGTAAGTAGGTATTACATAACATTTATACAAGGTGTTACAAAAGTACCCCTAATGCCGAATTTGATAGATAGGGACCATCAAACTGAACAACTTTTACTATGGGACCAACTTTGAAATCGCGAAAAAAAATCTGCTGTTTCATACAAAAATTAATTACGAAAATATCAAAATGTGTGCAACAGCAGATTTTTTTAATTGCGATTTCAGAGTTGGTCCCATAGTAAAAGTTGTTCAGTTTGATGGTCCCTATCTACCATATTCGGCATTAGGGGTACTTTTGTAACACGTTGTATACCACAGTAACGAATACAGGATAGAGTAACTAGAACAAAGTTCTAATAGTTTGTCATTTAACTACAAGAACTTCGTTCACTTCTGAAATTTTAGTACCAGACGCAGAATTAATGACATCAATACAAGAACACACCTTTAAAAGCAAAAGTCTTAAATAGAAAAGGTAATACTGCGCTCTAATGAAATTCCTGCTTTTGTTTGAACAATTAAATTACCTGTGTTTGAACAAATATTTTATCAGCGGTTTTAGTCGTAAATAAATCAATAAATCGACGACCTCCTTGGTCGAGTGGCTTTGTACACCGGTTTTCAAGGTTTCGCCATCTCTGAGGTCCCGGGTTCGATCCCCGGTTGGGTCAATTTAGAAAACGAACTTTTCTATATTGGCTCAGGTCTGGGTGTTTATGATACCACCGTTGTCTCCGATTTCCATAACGCAAGTGCTTTAGCTACTTACTTTGGAATCGGAGCAATGTATGTGATGTTGTAAAATATTTATTTAAATAAAATTCGTCCTAAGTTTTGACCTTATAAAAGCTTTTAAATCCTAGGTAGAGCAACCAACATTACCATGACAATGAAGCTGAGTGGGTTCGCTCACTCGCCCGTGGTACGGTAATAATATCTATGTATTATATGGTATTTACACGAGTGACTAAAGCGCACGACTTTTGCCGCACGGCGAAAATCGACTGTGTAAATGGCAATTCGGCCTGGTATCTGATCCGGTGGCCAAAACTGGAACTAAGTCGACGGCGTAACATAGTTAACAATATGTAATACATATGTATTACATATTGTTAACTATGTTACGCCGTCGACTACATAGCCGACAGCGACGCCATTACCGATGTTTTCAACTGCGATTCAATATTACAATTTACAAGCGACTTGCTAGATGACTAAAATTGACCGTCACAGGTGACTAAAATCGACCGTCACAAGTGACTAAAATTGACCGTCACAGGTGACTAAAATCGACCGTCACAGGTGACTAAAATCGACCCATAGACATAAAGTTCGAAGCTGCGATCACAATAGCAAAAAATTGTTTCGGCAACGTATTAGTGCTAGGAGTATTGCGACATTTGTGAATGAAGACATGATTCGAACAAACGCACGTATCTGAGAAACGATGTATTGAAAGAAATTCTATTTTTATTTACGAGATCTTTTCGAATAGTACTAGTAGATTAAGAAAATCAATATTTTTGTAAACATGTAAAAGATTGGGCCGCTAAATTCAGCAATTAATATATTCCTAGCTGTAAGTAAATCGGTTAATTTAGAATACGGCTGTTGTATCAGAGCTTAGAGTTCTATTACCAAATTCTTTAAAAACTGATGGTTTTTATGTAGCAGTTCATCATAATAATATAACGTTAATTTATCATCTTCATTTCTTGATCCTTCATTCATTTTTTGTGCATCATTGAAAGGTTACTGTCTGTAGACATCATTTTACTGCAATTAACGGTTATGATACATAACCGATGAATTTCTTCGCAAGTGCCATCATACACCAATATTTTATGCAGAAGATAACCAGACGAAAACTGCAACTCAGTCGCACAGACTCCGCGGGAAGGGACCGTTAGGCTTGCCCTTGCGATTATTATCGAGCAGCGCGCACGATGGTATCGCCGCATCGAGGGATGGCGATGGTGGCGCGGGGCGCGAGCAACGACCCCGCGACGCGCGTTACAAATTAGGGATGCCACAGATTTACAGACGGTGAGGTGAATGAATAATAATAATTAGATAAATAATCTTGTTTAGTATAGTAAAGATGTTTAAAATTCATCAGCACTGTGAAAGATGAAACGTCATATTCGAGAAAGACCTTACGTTCCCAAATGTCGATGTATAATAAGGAAATTGTAATTCATGCTTCCCTTGGGATCGAAATCGAACACTCGAACCTGTCACCATACCCCACAATCCCAATTTGGCATCCTAACGGCTAACTATGACGACAGAAAATATTTTAGTTATTAGGAAAATCGTAGGTGATGATTTAAAAAGCTGCTTTTATCATACACATTATTATATGTATAAAGATAATAATTCAAAGCATTCTCGTAAAATCCATAGCCAAGTATTTACAAGCGTTTATTGCTTGAGCCGCAAAGGAGAGGAGATGGTTAGTTTGCTTTCATTTTTGCTGCTGCGGAATTTCTAAGAAGCATTATCGAGCTTCCGCTCAAAAGACAGAAGCTATTCATTAATTATCTAGCGGTAAATAACTATAATTTTCTTCAGGCAGAGCAAATTAAAATTTTAATTTGTCAACTAATTGTCGATTAAATTGCTTTTTAACGGAGTAAAGATTCAGCTTCTGAGGAAGCGACGTGCTCATTACTGTTATGTATTCTGTGTCATTGTGATAGATGAGGTATTTCAAAATATAACAATACTATAATGACTTATTGACATCCTTATCTGATGCTATAATAGTACTTAACAACTTCTACTTTTCTTATAGCATTGGGCTCTATTAATCTGCCATTAAAGATGGTTCATGATAATATTGACATCAGTCATAATGATACACATACCAAACACAACAATAGTGTGACTTCCCTTAAAATAATCAGTTCTGAAAACAATTATTTGAAGTGTGAGTACTAATATAATTGCGATACGAATCCTACTTGCCTAATTAACGACACGCTCTCACTTAATTGTGATGGCAATTAAAAAGTAATTTTCTAATCAGCGCTGTAACCTTACATTCGCTGCAGATAGTTATCTCAGCAGTGCCTTGAACAATGTTAACGAACGGGACATGGTGTGCGCTCTATGTTGCTTCATCGTGTGTGAAACTAGCACTAGGTTAACCAATACCTGCATCACAGTATTATAAACCTAGCAAGACGTGGTAAGACTGTGATCTGCATAGAGCTTGTCCAGACAACGCTAACGTGATTTAGGTTCCGTTACACTTACATTACATTGCACTACTGTCAATATAGCAAAATTTAAGGTGCAACCACACTGAGCTTACAACACCCCACGTGCATGATAACACGCCCGTCAGGGGACATCGCTTTTGATAGTAAATGTATGAATTAGGAACATACTTATCTTATAACACGTCGCTGACGCGATCAAATACCATAACATATGCGTCAGATTGCGTGTTAACACACGTTATGATGCGTGTGATGCGTCAGTAAGGATGAAAGGTTTTCGATATCGATAAAAGTATCAAGGCACGAAACGAGCGAATACTCCGACGATTGACGCTTCCCTAAAGATGTACGTAAGATCACATCAGAGAGCATGTAATCACGTAAGCTCAGTGTACTTATATCGCTGGCGCCATCTGACGCGTCGGGTCACGTGACAATTGTGCTTCTAACGTGTCATCACGTGGCGTGGGGTGTCGTCAAGCAAGCCCAATGTGTTGCCTCTTTTACTGATATACAGCAGTTGATCCTTAGCAAAAAATGTATAAGAAATGCGTATTATTAATAATAAAATAATAATAATAAATGCTTGAACAATTTCATGCAGCGTCATCTAGCCCCAAACTAAGCAAAGCTTGTAATATGGGTGCTAGACAACTGATATACTACTCATATACTTTTTAAATATATACTTATTATACATAGTAACACCCAGACCCGTCACAGAAATTAAAATTCATCATTTCCATTTCTGCCCGGCCCGGATTCGATTCCGGGACCTCTTGCGTGGTAGATGTTGACCACTGCACCACTCAGGTCGGCAAATATATATTTGCGCGTACATTTGGACAGGCTCATAATCTTAATAAGTCATCAATTTATTCCGATTTACCTAAATCAATAGACTGTAGAACTGACAATAAGGTTGATTGAAGTTAGAAATAGGATGGAAGTTATTAATAAAGGCATGGGCTGGGCTTATTAGAATGTAATATAGATTTTACTCACCTAAAAGCTTATTGTTGTACCCATTCTCATATTTAAGTTTCTAAATACAATATTTCCAGGAATATAATTCAAGTTAACCTGTTTTATATCTTAGTAAGAAAATAACCATTCAACCTCTGGATGAGACAGGTGCGTGCGTCATTAGCTTATTTCCATCGTGAACAGGTTCTATCGATTTCCCTTGTCGAATAGTACAAAATGGCCGTAAAGAACTAAGTGTCCATTTATCAGTGGGTAATGTCACAATTTGCGTTTCCTTCGTATTCGGGAGACATTAGGCACCTACTTGCGAGGTAGACATCGCAGTCCGCAATAATCCAGGTAGTCGAGGCGAGGGGAGGAGAGATGTGATAGCCGAGGGTGCGGGAGGGGATGTGAACAAGCGGTCCAATGTAATTGCAGTAATTAAGGTTGGGGAGGCACGTTCCTTATGTAGCTTGGACCTTTCATGATATTAGAGAATATGTACTGACATTTCATCTTTTTCGGTCGTTGTATTTTCAAAAAGTCGCAATAGTCAATAGCAAGTTTGTATTTTTCACAACCTTTTTGTTTATAGCTCCATTGTTCCACTTTCTTTAAAATATACCTAGGGACGTCATATTTTGGAATTCACTAGATACACGTGCGAGTCATAAATCTCATAAAATTATAATGTATTACTCATACAAAACAACGAATGATACATTTCAAATTCTATCCGAAAAACACTGTTGTATTTCCTATAAATACAGATGAGTTAAATAATGATCTAGCTAAACTTTCAAAGCGAAACATTTAAAACGTTTTTTTTTCGTTACATAAAAAAAAATTCAAGGCAAGCTCCTTTCTATCTTAAAAATTGCATCGTATTTAAAATACTGAGGAAAGCCGGCGCTTAGGTACTTTACTTTGCCGAGTTTTTTATTTATTGCACCTACCTCCTTCAATATCAACGAGATATCTTTCAAATAAAGGCAGCCTGATCTCTTTCTTGGCAAGCAGAGAAATGTAGCATTAAAAGTTAAAAAAAAATTCTCATGCGACCAACTAAGTAGTTTAAAAACATCTTTCTATGGGTGACATTGTTCGCATCAGGGGCACGCATACTCGTACTAATTAAAATAAATATTTATGGACATCATATTTAAAAGATTGTCACAAAACGAACTCGTGATCCCCATTCCATAACACATGGAAATTTTTATACAGTTAAACAATGTAAGCAGATTATCCTGTTATATTATAAATATGAAGATGTTTAGATGTTTTTTTTACTCAATCACGTATGAACGGATTTGGGTGAAAATTAGCACATAGATAGTTTGTTAGCTTGGTTTAACATACGCTAGTTTTTATCCCGGCTAAAGGTTTTCTTTGAACATTCACGCGGACGGAAGCGAGTCTATTATAAAAAGTAAAACCTAGTCAGTCTAAGTAGCTGGTGAAGCTCATGGTACAATAATATACTGCGCCAGATCATGAACCAGGTACAGTTTTCCGAGAGACAAGGGTTACGTGGTCTACTCTTGCCTGTTTCTGTGTTACTAGTCATATGAAATCTGTTACAAGTGGAGTCCGGGAGTTCCCTGACTTCCTTTTATACTTGTAACAGTTCTATAAAACTATGAGTATTTTAGTGAAAATTACATTCATTTATCTTTTTAACTTGAACTGTTTCTTTTGCTAAGAGGATCAAATCACAATTGAAATGCTTTATAATGATTTTGTAATGAGTGATGGATGACACTGATGACAAAAAAAAATCTTTCATTCTTTCTTTGTTACCATAAAGTGGCAACTAAATAGTAGAACTCTGGATGCCGTAGGCCTGTGCAGTAAGTATCATCCGGAATACCAGACCTTTTCTTGGATCATGGTGTAGCTAAGCTACGAAGTGCTAATAAATTAATAAGCATGAAACATGGAAGTTATTGTGCGTGCGTGCGTGCAGTAATCAATAACCTGATTACCTTCGATCCTTTCGAAGCCTGATACTGATGTTACAATTTACTTCGTACAACTTCTGCATTAAATACTAAATAATATACCTACCATAAAAAATACGACTCGTCACCAGAATTGTCTTGAGTATTGTAACGAGCTTGGAGAAAACCCGATGAATTAAATTAGAAGATAAGTAAACTTCTACAATTGACTGAAATTAAAATAATTCCACCAGTAAATACTACCAGCAAGCTTTATTGATAAAAGCCGGTGAATTGAAAAGGTAAACACTGGAAAAGGATCAACGAGAAATAACTTACAACGGAAAATAATAAAAAAGGAAGATTAAAAAAGCGAACGGGCAGAAAAGCGGTTCGAAAGCGAGTTGAATGTAAAAAATAACTAAAACAAGTGTGGATTTCGGTGAGGGGGGAGGGGTAGGAAATCCACGCGCAGAAGTGTGTCAATGTCAACGTATCGGACCAGACCATCATTTTTGTTTTTTGGCTTGCCATATGTGGTACGATTTCAGAACACGATCCTTTCGAATTCGTCAAAGAAGATTGTTTTATATGTTAAATGCTTTATTTACGGGATATGACATCGATTTAAGACCTTTGTTGCAATCTTTGGAAATCATCGTAACGCTGTTGTGAACGGTGCATGGATGTATAACATGACATTACGAGCCCACATAAAAGCAGATGGAAAGGATTATAATGTCATTAAAGAGTACAATGTAATGAACTTGCAGACATCATTTAGACGCATATGATCCGGTGCCAAATTAAATAAATCTGGACAGGTGACAGTAATTATTTAATCTCATTACAATCATTGTTTATCAGATGAATAAACAAGATCGAACAAAGTTTTGAGAGCTTACTATGATAGAGGGACAATGGCAGAAGCTGGGATAATCACAAAAAAGAAGCAAGCACTGTTTATTATTTTAATGCTAAATATCGAGCTTAATGGGGAGATAGAAATAAAAACTACTTCATGATAAAAAAACAAAAAGAAAACGGATCGAATTGAGTACCTCCCTCCTTTTGAAGTCAATATGTTTTTCCCCTTCACTGAAAATTCGACTTTTGATCTTACGAACTTTACTTGTTGGTATTAGTATGCAAATTATTAATGAAACAAATGTCTTTGAAGACGTTTTAAATGGTATGCAAAACCATTACTTCTTCCCTAAGACAAAAGTTAAACAACAAGAGGTAAAGTTGAAACGAACAGTCATAAGATAGCGGAGCGATCCTGAGGGAAAAGATTTCCCATTCAGGAAAGTTTCTGGAACGAGAACGAAAAATATTCGGGATGCATTCGAATAAAACCTTAAATGTCACGACACAGTAGGCCCTCAGCGACCGGGTCTATTTTCGCGAGGCATGGTGTAACGAATGCTCGTTTATATTTAGCTGAACGGCACTCGAACCTGGTTCCGCGGTAGTTAGAATAGGTTCTTGACCTATTAATTGCTGGAAAACTAATTGACATTCAGTTAATGTCTTCAGCTCTGACTGGAGTTTTAAAGCTAGTTTCTGTCTGAACAGTAGGCACAGCTCTTTCGTTTATAATTTCAGTTTGTACTTCTAATGATTCCTGTACTAATCATGACACATAAAGTTCACTTTCCGTATGTTCTTATCACTTAGCAGCCAAATATCAGTTACAACATTATATGTACGTTTTACTATAGCTTTTTTCAACTAAAAGTAGAATATAAAAGGCCAAGGGCAGGATTCGAAATATCCCTACTTGTTATGTTTGTTTTTTTTTATGATATCATATCGCTTACAATAGATGAATGGATGAATGATTTTATAGAACAGGGATTTTGTATGTAACCTAGTAGAACCTTAATGGATTTCTCATCGTTAGAATTGATCAACTTTAAAAGAATTTTACTTTACAATACATAATATTTTACCAAACCATTGTAAATAAATATTCATTACTTACATGAGATGAGATGTTTGTTACACATACCACATCACATAGGTATCGTATACTCTGTACCGCACGCGTCCTCATTTCGTGGGGCTTCGCAGTTCAAGCAAGCTACATTCATGTGTTACACAGATATAAAACAAGTGTATACAGTGTTTGTATGTATGCGTATCAAGCGAAATGTATTTGTATGGCGTTTTCTAGCTAGAAAGTGGTTAAAGGAAGGTTGCGAAGGTTTTCGTTCCTTCGTGTTTTCGAAGACGAAATATTGGTCGATGGCTTTGTTTGCTTTGGTCAACAACCTCCGTGGTCGAGTGGCTTTGTACACCGGTTTTCAAGATGTCATTTCTGAGGTCCCGGGTTCGATCCCCGGTTGGATCAAACGAAAACGAACTTTCTATATTGGCTCAGGTATGGGTGTTTGTGATACCACCATTGTCTCTGATTTCCATAACACAAGTGCTTTAGCTACTTACTTTGGAATCAGAGCAATGTATGTGATGTTGTCAAATATTTATTTATTTATTGGTATTGAATATTGGTGATACTATTTCCTCGTTGAACGTTCAGCATTAGAAGAAGGTTGAAAAAAACTTTTACACAAATAAAAACATTTTCTATGCTTGATTATCATATCAGTAACTTTTACATTTACAGATTAAATTACCCACTAGACTTGTTCAAACATAAAATGTCGAAGCACACCATGTTTCAATGGGATTTCATATTTATGGTGATAAGAGACATGTTTGTTATTGCTTGAGTCAAGTTGACTCAACCATGTCAAGTCAATACAAGTTCTTGTAGAGTTAATATTATATCGTGTTGCTTCCAAGAAAGATTAGTTTCGGGGAAGCGTGCTTCAAAACATAATATTTTCAAAATAAGTATTTGCAAGACTTACGTAAATTTTATCAAGGCACGTATGGTGAGAAAATGTTGTCGTCTGTATGGACAGGATATATGGATATGGATATATGAATATAGATATATTGATATGGATGTAAGGATATGGATATATGTATATGCATCCATAGTTTTTCAGCGTATTTCCCTAAATAAAGGTATTTCCTCCCTTTCTTCAATGTTCAAAATAACGTTTGAGAGGCCCAAAACACTGATCATACCACACACATGACCCAAACGTGTAGGTAGCTAGTGGCCCAAAACACTGAGCATGACCCAAACGTGTAATGTGTAACCAATTAAAGCGCGTAGTCAATTCAAGAATTTTATAGTTATAGTTGTTTCTGAGAGACCATTAGAAAGCTGAAGTCGACTGAAGTCGACTTAAGTGGTTTATTCAACATTATGGACTTTACACCCAACACTACGTGGTTAAGTAGATAACGTTATACATTATAATTAATAAATATGAATGACTTGACTCCCCATTATAAGGGTAATTATTCCTTACAAATATCGCACGCGGTCGCAGGGGATCAAGTGAGTGAGGAAAGGACCAACATTCTGTATGAACCCGTTTCCCTCATTTCACATTCGGCTATATAGCTTTGTAAATAAATAGGAGTTAACCATTTCAGCAAATTCTAAGTTATGTTTTTAATAAATAACGTTAAGGCAAGGCAGTTCACGAAAATGAACACACACGAAATCTCTACTCTTTCACTGTCTCTTTAGAATATTGCATAGCAGATAGCTTTAATTGTCGTTTCGCCAGAAATTTGACGAAAAGCAAATTTATACTGATTTCTGAAATACTGGATCATTTTTTAAAAATGTATTCGGTTATTGTGTTAGATCAATAAAAAAACATTTTTTCTTTTTCTAATTCTAAAAGCCCCACCCGACTTCATTAGACGTGTTTTATTAATATTGATATGCGTAACTTATAATTTGAATATTATTTCTTGCTTTTTAGAGGTATTTAATTTTGAAGCTGTTTTTGTTTTTGTTTTAGGTTTTTTGAAGGAGGTTTATCTTTTTTTTTAAAAAGCTTTTTTATTTTAAACTTTTTTGTGGTAGGTATATTTAGTGACGATATTATGTCAACGGCTCATTAACTTTTACAAAATACTGCTTTTCTCGACGCTGGGGCGTTAATTGTTGAGGAGTTCTCCTGGTATGAAGTACCAAGAGAACTCCGAACGAACTATCAGCTCCACTTCACCATATGCATTATGATGAGCATAAATAGCCTAGCAACCATGTAGAAGTAATCATATCGCACCAGTGAAATACTTAGTATTGAATAATTCCGATGATCATCTATGGTCTTCATCATCAGTTCCACTTCACCAAAGTGGTACTTTCCGAAAGCAAATGCATAAGTTACTTAAGAAAATACCAAAATCGCTATAGGTGTGCCTATAATATTTGAAGAGTTCCCTTGATTTCTCCAGGATCCCATCATCAGATCCTGACCTCATGACAATGGAACCAACTTGGAAGTATATACTTTTAAACAAAGAAAGAATTTTTCAAATCGGTCCAGCTTTCTTCGAGTAATCGAGTAACATACATAAAAAAAAACAATTCGACGAACTGAGAACCTCCTCCTTTTTTTGAAGTCAGTTAAAAATGTATTCGGTTATTGTGTTAGATCAATAAAAAAGCCATCCTTATTGCATAAAAAAAAATGTTTTTTATTTTAAATATGTTGTTTAGTGTTGTCAATATCGTTGAAAATTACGAAATCTGACGATTGAAAGTTTATATTTATAAGTTTTTTTTATGGTGTTATTCAGGATTTTTTACAGAGTTACCAAGCCATTTTAAAATATTCTGTTCGGTTATTGTGTTTCTTTGTTTCTTTTTTATTCTATAGTAATTTTTGTGAAGTAGATTTCTACATCAGTTCCTCACATTGGAAGCTCAAAATTCAATCTTTGCATCAGATCGTGAACTGGCCTCGCTTTAACGAGATCCTCTATTCATATTATACAAAAATTAAAATAGCTACGTCGTCCTAGAAAAAAAGGTAATTGGGTACCTAGGTACTTTATATAAAAAATTATACTCGCTCAACATAACCTAATTTCATAAGAATGCTAACTAACGAACTGCACTAAAAATACGTAGTTCGGATTATCGACAACAAGGACAACATAAATGTGAAGTCGTGAACACAAAGAAAGAAAAACATTTGCATTTGAATTACTAATAAAAAAGTATCTATTCATAAATTATTCATACAACTTAACAGGGCGGGGGAAGCTTTTCTTGTCCCAAACAATTTATATAGCGGGACGCGAGCCAGCATATTAAAGTGAAACACAAATACCATAACTATTATCTAATTTGTGTAAATCCATGCGACAAGCAATGAGATGTGGACTGATAATGTGGCCAATATGTAGATCTGGTGTGGCTCGCTGCCAACCGTACCGGGAGCGATAAGTTAGCGTACAAACAATTCGAAGTCGCAAAACAGAAGTCGAGGCCTATGATTCTATGCGAGCGGTAGACGATTGGTTCATGGGTAATCATGTTGCTAGCATGAGCAATCGCACACGTCACCAGCCGGCGGCGTTCTCGGCATCGGCAGTGACGCGTGAGCACGCCTGCCGCACGTCACGCGCTCAGCTGATCGGCGGCACTACTACGGCGGTAAACAAATCATAGTAGATAGATAACACACCGATGTTTATTGCAGATCGGTCTTACTCTTTTAGCTTAGTTCAATGAAACATTTGGAAAGTAGCTGTAGCTGTCGGCGTGTTTCATTCATTAGCGCTCAATTTAAACGCACTTAATTTTTTAAGGTTATCGTACACCAAAGAATATACAAAGGTGGAGTTCAAAGCATTTTTTATTTTATAAAAAACGCAGTATGTTTATTTGTAACACTAACAATATTGTATGGGAGTAATGACACTAATGACTGATAAACCACATGATATCTTCAGCGGCCGATTCTAAAGAAATCTTATCAATTGAACATGTTACTAAAGCAGTATAGTCGATTGAACTAAAAGGTTTTCACTGTACACCAATAATGAGATCGCTACAACTTTGGTATATCTTAGTACTTATCCCGTGCTTGCTGCCAGTGTTAGGGGTCAACGGAATGTGTACCGTTTAACAGCTATTTACACCAGCTTAACACTACACTAAAACAAATGGTTCCGTTTTAATTGGTTCTCGACAAAAATAGCGCCGTAAAAGTGATTATAACGGGGTCAACTGCACCGCTGCCGGCGAAAGATGCCGCCGATAACAAACTGAAGGGTTGCCAATTAGTTGGCCGCATCTCGTGGACTAAAATAAAGTATCACAAACTAAATCAAATCTTTTACCTTATAACTAATGCAGTTTAGTTTAATTTAAAACCGCTGACAAAAGATACATTAAAAGTACTGTGACCGAGGGATAGAAAAAAAACTGTTCACGCAGACGAAGTCGCGGGCGGTCGCTAGTTTGATATAATAGTCGTGTTGCTTAGTCGCAACCCTGTCGCAAGCGCTATAGTTAGCCATCCGGGTCGAACAGCTGTTCTACATATGGCGGTAAGTAAGTCCCACACAACACATGACGAGGCACGTTGTGCTAAATTTTTTATGAAGGAAGAACATGGACAACTTTGAATTAACATCACATGAAGATTACACGTGAAAATAAATGCTGACATAAAATGTATCCAAAATGAGCCAAGGTACAATTACAGAATAGCTGCCGCGGTCACAGCTGACTGCAAAGGTGCCGAAACGTCGAAAACATTAGAATATTGTCACTTAATTCATATGATGTACAATTTTAATGGCATATTGTTCTATACGTAAGGTGGTTCAACTCACCGTTTTCATATCTTAACAGTTCAAACATTTCATTACAATACTAATTTCTTACTACTATCATGCAATCCACTTTTCTGAGGCAATCTTTCTCGAAATAGCCAGCATCAGCCAATTTTACACCATTCTAAGTTCGAATATAGCTCCGAAACCGCTTAAAAATACTTTGTACAATATCACGGTGGGTAATAAAAGCGGTCGAATTGAAAATAAACGGGTCAGGTTAGCGTGAAGGCACCTGCCGTCGCACCTGCGCCACTCGTTTCTGCCACTGGTTGTAACCATGGAAGCATAGCGATACCAATCCTATGAACTACTTGCCTTTTTGTACGTATTACTTTAGCGAAGCAATTGCCAGTTGAAGCATGAATTGAAGAAATTGCTTTCAATAGTTAAAATTGCTGAATAAAAGTTCACTCCACAGTATCTTTGGTACCGGACCGGTATTAAATGATTGTGCAAGACTTCCACTAAATGGGGTAAGTAAATTACATTTAACAACAGAACTTAAAGCAACTTTTATGAAACCGCAAAAACTTACATAATAGTTTATACTCAAATTCATTTATTTTTGTTTGTGGCGAAAATCCGAAACAATTTAGCGCCCAAGTTTAAGCATAGCCAGCGAATAAATTGTGTGCGACGCCTAAACGAAGAATTTCCACCGTCATATTTCATAATCAAAATCATATTTCAGCGGAGGAAGGCGGTCTAGTGGCGTGGAGACGCTCGGAAGAAATATTGCAAGCGAACTACGCTCGGAGATATCTGCCATCTCCAGGCCGAGGCGAGGCCTTGTGCGGTTTATCTCTTGCCCGGCATTACGCCGCTTTTTGGGAAATTGCGTACACAGCAAACAAAGAAATTGCTCGTCGCGATAACGAACCTTAGCGTGTCGCGCGATGAACGCCGCTCTGTGCCGTGCGCCCCGCCACTATAATAAGCTAACACACAGTCGACCGTTACACCCCGTCACAATGCTTTTTATCACGTAAACAAACAATCGATAAGCGAGGACAGTTTTAGACTTTTAGTGCCAGGAAAAAGTATCAGCAGAGCCCGCCCATAACAGAAGGTATTAGTAAAATTCCAGTTACCCCAACGACGAAATAAGTCGTACAGAGTTTGGATAGCTCGGGAAAAGTGTGATTTAAGTTTGATAATCCGCAAGCCGCTGCCTGTCAGAGATACGGCCCGTTTACGAGGGTTTGGGACTACGGCTCAACGTTTCTAGGTATTCGACGGCTTATGCCTGTCATCAGACGAGTGAAAAGTCCGACAAACCATTCATGGTACTTTTCGTTTAGCTTAGTTTTGAGAAGTGAAGCGAGCGACGGCCTTCCGATAAGTACTGAACTGACTGTTCGTCCTCCGTTCCTATTTTATCGTTTGCACAGGCAAACCGGCAAACGTGCTCGTGTCGCCATTGTGTGTAAATAAGAGCATGCACAGCGACCAAACGGATTTATTGTAAACGTGATGTGCAAAAATTAATATGTTCACATTAACATCAAAATTAATAAAAGAAATGCCATAGCGACACCTTGGGGCAGTAAACTGTATTTCCCAAGGGTGGGAATTCTCAATAAAACAGAACGAGCCAAGTCGTCTCTAAGGCGGACCCTCCTTCAGAAATATCGAACGGAATTTTGGGGGCTTTGACTGACGTTGCCAGTTCGGTCGCTTTTAGGGTGTTTTCACAGACATAGTGATACATAAAGTAAATAGTAGTTTAAAGACAACATGTATTAAAATCATAAATATCGTAAAAAAATCTAAATGTTTGGAAGTCTTTGTAGTGTTGGGTCGTAACTTTGGCACTATTCGGGCACACTCTGTGTTTACGACGACGATGGCGGCAGTGGGGACGAGGGGGGAAGTTTGTGGCACGTATTCATGCCGAGGGCGACCCGGCTCAACTCAAACGGAGTCAAGTTACCATCAGAGTAGGCGGCTGTCGGAGCCCGCGTGAGAAGGGGGAGCGTCTAGGTTTACCGCAAAAGTACCTACAGTAAAAAAATATGGTATATTCAAAGTTCCGGAAAAGAATTTCCACTAAACAGTCTTCAAATAAAGGGGCACCAGTTCTAGGTTTCATATATTATGATAAATGAGAAAACGATCTGGATATCCCGTATTTTAATTCTCTTTCGATATCAAATAACAAATTTTAAAAAGGTGGCTCATATTTTGCGACATGCATCGTCAGTGCCGGGCGAGCGTCGACCGCGGCCGCCAACGAACGGGGGAAATCGATGAATAAATTTGTTGAAGCGATGTGAGCCGGCACGCTCTACAATGTCCATTACTACGGAAAAACATATATTATGATATGATTAAAAAAAAACATATTTTCTACTTTTATATTGCCCAATTGTCATATTGTCACTGAACGACACGAGTCTTTCTAAATGCATTCATAAACCATATTTCCTCTACCATAACAGTATAACAAAGGTTGACGTGTGATAAATTTATAAGTAAGCTAAGGACGAGTGAGACAACAATTTTATTTTAAAATAAAAATAGCATTGTGAATGCGTTAAATCTCAGTTTAATTATTTTATTTTACGATAGAAAAACTTAGATGAAGCATCATAAAAAAATAAACATCAAAAAGAACTACAAAAGATAATCCTACCAAAAACATTTTCAAGTAAAAAGTTGCCAGACGAGACGACCATAATTATGGCTCGCACTGTCAAAAAGTTATCAGACCTCATGTAGAGCCAAGCTTCTAACTCTACACGCCCACTCCACAAGCCCTAACTTCACAAACACTACACCTTTGTCAAAATATGTGGCTTGGCCATTTCGCTACATTCACATGGGCGTAAGGTGAAAAATGTATTCACTGTTCATTACTTTTCTGTTATACAATAGTTCTTGTAGTAACAAAACGGCCAAGCCACAGTGTAGAGTTTGTGAAGTTAGAAGGTAGGTTAGGTAGTGCCCTTGTGCTTTGCTTGGTCGTC
The DNA here is from genome assembly GCA_963556745.1 of Catoptria pinella. Taxonomy (NCBI): domain Eukaryota; kingdom Metazoa; phylum Arthropoda; class Insecta; order Lepidoptera; family Crambidae; genus Catoptria; species Catoptria pinella. Next base: position 3,081,996 of record OY750762.1, read on the forward strand.
TTACTTACTCTTAATTACCTCGTCCTGGTCACTTAATTGCGTTTACAAATCAAATATATTTTTTCTTGTTTGTAAAGCATCATCAGAGATTTGCTGTGATTTTAAATTTAAATAAATCTTGAAGCCAGAGGTAAAATCAGTAACAAAACAAGCTCAACAAAGTTAATGAAGAGTGATTGAATTTGTGCAAACTAAATGACAATTGCATTCAATTAAAGCGAGCAAAGAGAACAGTGCCATGTGAAATCGGTCACAAACAAGCAATTTAAAAATGCACATAGTTTAAAATAATACGTAAATAAATGACACAAGGACGGAAACTGGCAAGGCGAACGGTCATAATTAAGGAAATGACTACGGGCACATGGGCGACCTCCGTGGACTTTTGTTATTCAGAGCCCGTCGCCTGAAGTTTCGAAGGTACACATGACAGCACGTCATGTTATACAGTTAAACTGCGAAAACAGCTTTTATAACGTAGGGTAAAGGCGGTTTCAAGGTCAACATGTATAGTCTGAGCCGTCGTGTGTACATGCAGATTGCAAAGTACATTTAAATTATAGAAAGTAACCCGGTTAAGTGAGCGTAATCAACCCCAAACAATTAAACGATCGATATTCGAAAGTTTAATGGCAAGCTTGACAATGTCGACGTTAGAGAAAAGGTTAATGTAATATAGGTAAATAAAAAAACAAATCGTATTTTGGTTCATTTTTTTTCAAATGCAATGTGTTGTGCACAGCACGTAGATGCTGTTAAAATAATATATTTGGCTACAGTTCATACCTTTTCATAATATTTATCTGCAGTACAATATCGTATTCGTTCAAAATATTACAAAACAATCAATTGTACTTAACAAAACACTTTTTACAACTTATAACTGGAAACGGAAATTACAAGCAACGACTTGGGCTGATTTACATTAAAGCTTAGTTATTAGTAGAGTGCTTTTTTAGAATGCGAGTCGTACTCGAATGCGAGTGCATTAGTAGTTTTGGTGCCTCTCTAGTGAGCGTTTACATTCTTCCAGTAGTGTCATTTTGTCGCCAGGATGGACGAACAGCGTCGTGCAATACTTGCGATTTTACATAAACTTCACAGGCTGGTTTACATTATCTTATCTGTTAGTAGTAGACGTACATTACCGGTATGTTCGACGTTCTTTTAAAATCCACGAACATGTCAGGCAATGTACCTCTACTCTCTACTAACAGCTAAGATAATGTAAACCAGCCTGCGTCATAACTTCTTCCGAGTAAGTCAAAGTGAATTAACATTTAAATTAGCAAGAAGAAGCTGTAAGTTAATTTAGAAATGGCGATTTTGCTTGGGGATGTGAAGCAGAATAACATGTCAAGCTCATTATTGTAATAAGTAACGCAATTAGCGTTAATGAAAGGACACTACTGCAGCCGGGGAAATTGAGTTGTAGATTACAAGATATCACTGTTTATGGTTCCACACTCCAAAATTAATACTGAAAGGTTCTATCCACAACACTAGACAAAAAGATAATATTTGTTTATATTCTGTCGGTAGACAGGATCACAGGAAAATTTAAGATAATAACATTATTATATCAAGCTCGCCTTTTAAATGCTTTTATTAGTAGGTATGTTAATTTCAAACGGAATGCGCAAACTTATCAATACGTTTCACTAAAATGATTTGATACCAAATAAAATTTGATACCAATGAACTTAAAAAAAGATACACATCAGATGAAAAAAATGCAATCAAGTGAATTTGCAACACTGCGAATAAAATGTCGAAATCCCAGGCCACGTTTTACTTTCGTATATTCTGCCAAAAAGTTGATGATTTTTGGAGTGAGCAATGATCTATTGCAATTTTATATCCGTTCAAAACTAAACAGAGCGGCTTTTACAAATTGATTGAGAGCAGTTTAATAATATTGTAGAAATTCGTGTATCGGAAAGTCAAGTTTGCCGTGGACGTAACGTAACGGTGCAAGAGCAATAAAAAAAATAAGAAGCCTTTAATCTGCAGGCCACTGGACACGTCCTCAGGTCTTAGGAGGTCACCGAAGACTGTTACTTTGTGTTTTATTAAATTACTGGTGAAATCGTAAAAAAGACACAAAAATGCACTCACTACTACTACCATCCGTATTTATTTTAAATCCCACTAATAAATTACATAAACCATGGGTTTGTTTAACATAAAGACTAGTTTCATAGATTCATGTATTTTTACGTCGTAAATGATCAAAAAATAAAATAAATAAAACCAAACTAAGCAATGCTTGTTATTTGGTGAATTTTGGTGATTAAATTAAATAACGGATAGAAATACCAACTTACTATTATATATTCTGTGGAAATACTAAGAATGTTACATTACATCCTTGACTCAGAAATGCTTAATGCTCATTCATCACACAAACATAATTACCTTACCAGGATTCGAACTCGGGACCTTTTGCTCAAGAGGAAGGAGCGAAGAATCGCTGCCACTGCATCAAAAACTAAGCTCAACTAAGTCATCATGAATCATGATCTGTATTAAGGTAAGAAATAATAAAATTTCATAAGGAATATTACTTGAATTTTAGTGTTTGCCATAGAATCCGTTAAAAAGTAGCTTTGTCCGCGAACGCGATACATCGCAGAACAGGGCATCACACATTTACTATTATATATTATGTGGCATCACACAAAAAAAAGGTGATAAAAAACATTTTACATTGTCAACTTCGCAATTAAAGAGACGAGAGGTATATCCTCAGTGCCGGCGTTAGGGGGGGGCGCGATGGGGCGACGGCCCAGGGCGCCAAATTTGGGGGGGCGATTAGTGGAGGTGGGATACTTCACATTGGTTCAGAAAAAAATTAATACTCGATTTTGATTTCTTTAAGTGGGCGCCAAAATATTCTTGCCCAGGGTGTCAGTCCCTCTAACGCCGGCACTGTATCTTATATGATTGTATGTAAACTTTGGGTGAAATTCTCATGGGGGACAGACGGAACACGTGTGTTCGATAGTTCACTCGGCTCCGATAGGGCTTATGTAACGCGATTTGCTTTAACACGCTACTTAGTCTGCTGGGATAGTTAGGTTACGTACAACGTACGTTACATACTGCGACATACCTACCGAATCCGATTTGGGCATTTGAAATGGAGTTTATGTAACGATTAAGCTTCATTGTATATTTAAGCGGTTGGTTTGGAACTAGATTGTACCGGAGCTTAGCTTAAAATAATCAAAGCTTAAAATGATAAAAGTTTCTGTAGATACTAATACCAAATACTTAATTCTCCCATCAGTCCAGTTTTTAGATCTATTGTATTCTACGACGACCTCCTTGGTCGAGTGGCTTTGTACAGCGGTTTTCAAGGTGTCGCCATCTCTGAGGTCCCGGGTTCGATCCCCGGTTGGGTCAATTTAGAAAACGATCTTTTCTATATTGGCTCAGGTCTGGGTGTTTGTTATACCACCGTTGTCTCCGATTTCCATAAGACAAGTGCTTTAGCTACTCACTTTGGAATCGGAGCAATGTATGTGATGTTGTTTAAAAAAATAAAATAAAAAATTGTTAGATTATAAAACTAACAATAGCAATATTCTTCTATTTCTACAATTATAAATTGTAGACAATGGTAATAAGTATCAAAATCTGTTTCTTCTTATTATAAAGTAAAGATTCATTTCATATTCTGTCAAAACTGCACACCGTAAGTACGTGAGGCAACGCAGTCGACTCAAGGTTGGCATCGAAGGCAGTGGCAGTCAATCCCGTTAACCGTTGCTTAAGCCAATTTTCCGATAAACCATGTATTACCGCGATCGGATTGGAGCAAGTTGAGCTCAGGGGGTCTAAAAAGGTAAGATGGTAAATGAAACATTTACCGATTTCTAGAAATAAATCTTCTGAAAAGCCTAAAATAGTATAAAGTATGATACATCTTCAATTATTTTCACATGGTAATCATTAGGGGTCCTCCATTAATCACGTGATGTTTAGCAACTTTTTTAAACCCACCTCCTCCTTCCCCTGGTGATACGTGGTGAAGTTTTGGAGTAAACAACAACCCCCCCTTACCCTCCCTCTTCAAATGACGTGCATTTGTTAGGCTTTTGAATTTTCAGCTTAGATATCAGCCTCACGTGATTTATTAATGATCTCTTATGACATTGATAATGTGATCTTACTTTATTTTAATGGATCATATTTTATTTTTTTCAGATAATTTTTAAAATGAAACATACAATCTTGCTTTTTTAGACCACCAGGCCTCGCGACATGTACAGTTAGCCAGATTATTTGCCACAAATTGCGACCGGACTCTTCCGCCCGGTGACCTATCGGCACTGATTCACCGGTGAGTGATCACGAGGACAAACGGTTCACTTGACAGAGATGGACATTTTGAGATGTATAGTTGACAAGGTTGACAAGTTTGAGTATTTGACCGAACTTATTATTATTAAATTTAGATTATTCGCATTCACAATGCTATTTTTATACTAAGATAAATAATATTCCGGCCCAATTCACTGACCAAATATGCTACCGAGTCGCATAATTAGCATAATTGGTCAGCGCATTGGGCCGGAATCCCAAGGGTGCGGGTTCGAGTCCCGTCTGAGGTGCTACGGGTGAGTCGATTTTTTTTAGTATTTTTTCAAATATTATTTATCGAACTATATTATCTTGAATAAAGCGCTTTAATACAAAATTTGCTAGCCATGCTCAAAAAAGATTAGGAGTCGGCATTGAATGTCAAATAACATCAGATAACATACATTCATGGCACGGCATCGTATTCGTAGCATAGGTTAGGTGACCACCAAACCTGATGCGTTGTTGAGTCATCGGGTTCTGGAAAAGATGAATCACGTTCGATCCTTGATTTTCACGTTGATATCGTGAACCGAAGCTTGGTATTTCCTTATTTTCTTGTCAATTAATATTTAACTTTTTAGTTCGTTTTTGACAAGGCAGTCGTGTTTTTAATATTTTTTTTGTTTCACACATTTGAATGACAAATTATATAGTTTTGGAATGTCTCATTCATCTCATCAAGGCCTTTCATTTGCTGCCCACATTGTTGTAATAATTCAAAAAAAATTTTTACCGTTGAAAGTGGCGTCTTACAGTAGTGATATTTTTTTAAAGAATTCTAGCGATATCCCATACATCCAAATCCGTTAAGGCATTTAGAAGTTATGGAAGAATAAAGAAACTCACATACCCACAAACATACATGAACCCTGAACACATTATACACTGTTTTTTTGGGCAGTCATGTAAAATGATCAACGTCATTCATAACTAGATTTGAAACTTATAACAGCATCGGTGATTCGGTTTGGAGGATAAGACAAAATTATGGCGTGTCACCTACTTACTATAGATAAATAAAAGTAATTTCCTTGAGTAATCTTTGAAGTTAGCCATCGGAACTATTGGGCAATTATGATTCAGTGGTGGGTGAGTCACAGACAAGCCCAGAACCGTACCTCCTGCCGACATGGCACGGCTGTTGCAATACCAGCCTGGGAATAAATTGATCGCATTTCACGAGACAATCCAACTTAAATTCACATTACACATAACTCTGCAATCAATAGCAATTTTAATAGAAACATAATCCACATATTGTTTCTCTTATGACTATAATTATTTGTCTTCATAACCTGCTTTAGAGCGAATTCATAGAGTCAAACGCTTGGTAAAAGTATCTACAATTTTCCGCACTTCCTCAACAGATATTTTGTCCCACTCGCGTGTAAAAGAAGCCTTCAGGTCATCAACGTTCTATGAGGCGTAGTACAGGTTCTTGTCTCTAACATTGACCATAAACTGTAATCCATTGGATTTAGATCGGCGAGTAGGGTGGCTATTCTTTGGAACTGATGAAATCAGGGAAATTGCTTTTGCACATCTGCCGAACACTTAAGGCCCTGTGAGCTGGAGCAGAGTCTTGTTGGAATATCCATAGATGGTTACCAATGTGCTGTTGGTTGACTCCAAGGACACATTCCTTTTTCCACAAAAATGATGGAAGTTTTGCCAGTGGCGCAAATTGCACCCCAAACCATAACTGTTTTAGCGTATTGGCGCGCGACGTGAAATAACTGCAGCAGCTTCAGGACCGGTGGAAGACCAGATCCTGTCATTTTGGTGATTATGGATATATATATTTTTTGTCAGAAAATACGATATTTCAATTCGAAGCAGCGGAGCGTTATGGAAAATTTTATTTTATCAAGCATTTGACTCTATATGTGTTGTGTTTCGCGTTAAAGTTATTTTGAAGACAAATAGGAATTCTTGTAAAAAAAAAGGTTATATTTTTATATTTTATAACTTAAAAGCAAATAAAACTATTAAAAAAATCACGTGTCAAAGTTATTTTGGACCATCTGTATATCCTCGGAACAAAATAATATTCAATGCCAAATTGCCAAAGTAGCTATTATGTATTCTGTAAAAGTAGTAAAATAAAATGACAAGCAAAATATGCCTCGGAAGTTGCAGACGAAATGGCAGGTGTTAAAACTAAAAACATAAATAAAAGTCTATTGTTCACCATGGGCTATCAACTGGTAAGTTACTTTCGTGCCGTAAAAGATTGTTTTGCGAGCTATTGTTGTACCTTAAATTGCTGAATGGGATATCCCTACTACACGCAAAATAGCACTTTAGCACACATTTCGTCTTAAAAGAACATGTTGCCTATACTTAAGGGTTGGCAGGCAAGTTGCAACAATCTGTGTGAGTTTGGCTTTGAAGGTTGAAGCGAAAAGGTTATAGAGGTAAACTTTTAAGTCGTGGGTGGTCGGCGGCCTCGTGCTTCGTAACTGGTCACTATAAGTTACCAGGAACATCGAAGTTGCAAGATTGCTCTTGCAAAATCGCCATCAGTCTGAGAACTAAAATCAAAGCGGCAATTTAATAAATAAATAAATATTTGACAACATCACATATACATTGCTCTGATTCCAAAGTAAGTAGCTAAAGCACTTGTGTTATGGAAATCAGAGACAACGGTGGTATCACAAACACCCAGACCTGAGCCAATATAGAAAAGTTCGTTTTTTAAATTGACCCAACCGGGGATCGAACCTTAGAGATGGCGACAACTTGAAATCCGGTGTAATTTGGTACGATTTTGGAACGATTAATCCAATTTATTTATATTTTTTTAGAACAATAGACAAAAGTCACCGATGACGTATGCGGATATCATGATGATGATGAACGACAGACGTTCGACAATTTATTTTCTACTTTAAAACGAAATACGAACTGCGTGTTTTCCACACGCAGAAGATGTAAAATATGGTCAATGTTTTTCTTGTAAACACTATTTTTCAATAATCGCCCAGTGCAGCGTCAGCACATAAAGCATTCCGAGTGTGGCACTAAATCCCTCGGTAAGTGCAAAAGAATGTAAAACACCGAAGCTTTTCCACTACATTATGTCCGGTTTTACGTCTGTTGTATAGGTACTGTCTGTCTGTATTTTGCATAGTTTTGTCCCCACAAAAAGTTAAATATAAGTAGGGGCAAGATTATCACCAAGCCGCAGTCACTTATACAACGTGTTACAAAAGTACCCCTAATTCCGAATATGGTAGATAAGGACCATCAAACTGAACAAAGAGCATCATGTGCTTCTGGCATACCTACCTGTCCGCCATTTTGAAAAAAGTCGGTTTTGGATGCCTGTGATAAAAGTGATGCCAATCGATAGAATAAATTATTACAAACAAAAAGTTATAAGTAAAAAAAATCTCGTAAGTGATATACTTAACGAGATATTTGAGTTTAAAGTTGAAAAAAAAATCTGTCATTTTCTAAATCAATCGATAGAATAAGTCATTACATACAAAAACTAATAAGTAAAAAAATCTCGTAAGTGATATACTTACTGAGATATTTGAGTTTGAAGTTGAATAACAAAATCAGTATTTTTTTAGATCAATCGATAGAATAACTGGAGCACACTTCGTCAGCTGAGCGATGGACGCTTCCTACATACATAAAATAGATTAACAACAATCTGCAACGATATACCACTAAATCCAGAATATGATTTTGTTTATCAAATCCAAACTCGAATATCTCAGTAAGTGTATCACTTACGAGATTTTTTTACTTATTACTTTTTGTTTGTAATTACTTATTCTATCGATTGACACCACTTTTAGCACGGGCCTCCAAAACCGACTTTTTTCAAAATGGCGGACAGGTAGGTATGCCAGTCTTCATACATAAATGACCGATGGCTTTTACTATGGGACCAACTTTGAAATCGCGGAAAAAAAATCAGCTGCTTCAAACAAAAATTAATTACGAAAATATCAAAATGTATGAAACAGCTGATTTTTTTTTTCGCGATTTGAGAGTTGGTCCCATAGTAAAAGTTGTTCAGTTTGATGGTCCCTATATACCATATTCGGCATTAGGGGTATTTTTGTAACATATTGTATATTATGTGCCGTAGTCTATAAAGAGGGCTGCCTTTCAAATGTTACCAGTATTTATTATTAACGCGGGCAAAATATTATTATTGCCTATTTCAAATAGATAATCTGCAAAATAAAATTAATAATAGTACTAGCGTGTAAGACGAATAATTGAATGTTAGGGTGACGTTTAGCTTTTCCTTAATGCCTAACCACGAAGAACTTTCATTAATTTTATCTGTATCTTGTTAACAAACAAAATTATAATAAGTAGATACGACAGCACGTCAAGTTATACAGTTAAACTGCGAAAATAGTTTTTATTATGTAGGGCATAAAGGCGGTCTCAAGGCCAACATGTATAGTCTGAGGTGCCGTGGTGTGTACATTTGTTATTAATAACACCTATGGACATTTGCAGTAAGAGTTGTCGGCCATAAAACAATTATTATAATAAATGAATACCTTGTCAGTTTAGCAAGCACATCCGAGAATACAAATTCGTTTGATTGGGAAGAAAACACAAGTTGCCCACGGAATATTCGCGCAGTTGATTGTTAGTTTACCTGTTATGTATTTTGATAAATACATCTTGTTTACTAAACTTGGCTTAACGCATCGAAATTAGATCATTGAGGGATAGTCTGTTTTACAAATACACATCCACCAGATATTATGTAGTACAAATCGTTATGAAACAATCCATGCTGGCCTATTTGTTTCTTACTTTTCTTCTGATAATATTTTCTGTCTTATTTTGTACATACCAAATATAACTACCTATATTTTCTTTTTTTTTTCAAAACGTTTCGCTGCGTTCGTGTCTGGATGAACTACGGACAACACGCTCACCACAATATTCCCTGCTCACACGCAATGCAGTAAAATGCAATGTTGGCTAGATTTCTCCCAACTTATGAAACCAGTATCGACCCTGGCGGACACCAGCTGTCACAAAAACCATAAAATACTCGGGAACAAGAAACTTCCATTCTAAAATTGAGCTCAGTGTGCGATGATGATGAAGTTCGTTTTCAATAACCGGGGAAGACTTCTCTCAAAGTTTTATTTTGAAACCCTACAGAGATGTTGAATGAAACGAGAACTTAAAGTGTTTCTAACAAATATTTACTCATTCACATCTTTTGACGCTTTAGCGAAAACATTCGCCCTAATTGCAATTACTTGGAATTCTCAATCAGACATGGTAGTACATTAGTTATCTAACATAAAAAATATTTGCTCAAACTAATGATTTTTTTATTGAAAATTCAATTACTAAACTAAGCTGGTGTTGAATATTTTTCTATTAAACGCAAAAAAATCTATCAGTTTTTAATTGGAAAGCTATGAGATGAGTCTGGTTTCAAGATGCATTTATCACATTCCTGCATCGCACAGGATGCGTTGATCTTATAGCAAGCATATGCGCAGGTGCACGCGTGCCAGCTGTCGGTAGTACCTGGCTTCGATTCTCTACCTACTGTTAACAACGTAATAATCGTGTCTCAATAGTGTTTCAATAGTATTGAATTTTGACACAGTTCTTGTTACTAAAACATAAAAATCAAAGCTTTGACCATTCAGGCACCAAATGCCCAGCGGGTGCAATACGTCCAAATCCTAGTTTCCAGATCTCAGAATGGCCATATCCCGGTATGTCCAAATCCCAGAAAGTCCATATCTCAAAATGTCCATCTTTAGTACCTATACTCAAACGAAATAATTATAAAAAATACAACTGCAGTCAGTTTTATATGAAAGTATAATCGAAAAACAACAAACAATAATTCCGTTAATTGTAAAGGTTGCAGTTAGTTTTTTTTTAATCTACCATATAATAATTTAGTTTGAGTTTACTAAAATAGCTTATTTGGGATAAGGATATTCTCGAATCTAGACATTTTGGTATAGGGACATTCTAGGATTTGGATACTCCGAGATATGGACATTCAGAGATCTGGATATTCTGGGATTTGGACACTTTGGGATTTAGACGTTTTGCTACGTTAACATTAACAGAATCGAGGCCTAGTTGTGTTAATCCCGATGACGGTTTAAAATTACATGGACCATTAATTATTATTTACAACCGACGAATTTTTGTAACCGGTGGAAATAAAAGAAAACAATAGAGCATCGCAAACAAGCACGCAATAAAATTTTCGCAAAGCAAACAATTTCGATAGAAAAAATAGCACGAGGTAGGTGTTACATAAAATGAATAACTTTTTTAATCTGTTAGGAAATGGAGAAAATATAAACAAACACAGCATTGGCCAAAGATGATTTTGAAATGATGGCTTTTTGCAAACGAATACACGCACAAATCGATGTGCAGATAACGGGGGAGATCAACAAAGGTATTAGAATTCCCCTATGTGTCCTATAGATACATATGAACAACTCACGTTTGTACTTGGTAAGATGGGCAGAATGAAAAAATTACCTGCAACAAAAACAATATAATTAGTAGGTACAGTTATTTATTATAATACGCTGTTCGGTGCTTTATAATTTATAAAGGACTGAACAGCAAATGAATAGGGATAACTATTGAGTAAAGTAATATTTATTTTGTACTAAATACTATAAAAAGATTTCTTGGTTTGATGAAGCGGTTTATGTCACCGGCGAAGATCAGGAATAAAAAAACATAAAAAACGAATACTAACTAAGAGCAGTAATATACGTAAAAGAAAGAATTGAAACTTAATTCATAATAACAGCAAATATGGCATTTACAAAAAGTTTTAACAATACCACAGTACTATATTAATTCTGTGACAATAGACAGATACGTATTTAACTACTCTGAGCTTCGAGACTCACAATAAATTCACTCTGCTCTGGCTTAATGTTTAAAAACAAACGCACATTATAAGCCAGAGCAGAGTGCATTTTCTTGTGAGTCTCGTCTATTTATTTCACACGTGTAAGTAAGCATGCGGGTATCCTGTTTTCTTGGCAATTAATGCAACTGATGCGAGGCTAGCCAAGCTTTATGCTTCCGTTAAAAATACAGTTTACCAAGAAATACATTTTAAATAAGTCACTTTGAGCAGTGTGTATGAACATGAAGGCTTATTGTTCACATAAAAAAGCAAGATTAAATTAAGTTGGAAAACATATTTGTTTAACAATCACTAATAATCATGTGATATTACAAAAGTAAATTCTCACTTTGATTGCAGTATGTTTTATCTCTGAGGATGTTTAGCAGAATACCATTTTGTCTCAGTTCTTTCAGTTATTTTGGATGAGTTTCTCCAACTTAATTTTTTATCTAGTGACCAGACAAATAAAACATATTTATACAACATCGGCATTGCAGCGAGCGTGCCGTGTAAACAACGTCATCATTATCAGCGCAGCCGTCACGCATCGCGGTGGCATGGCGCCGGGCGCGGTACGACTTTTGTTCTCCGCTGTACGGTGTACCGCTTCACTTACTAATTATAATGTAAAACGGTGCACTGTTAGCTATTAGCAACTGAACCTGCAGCTACTGCATCGTTTAAAACGCAACGCGGCTACCAACAACCTCTATATCACTTTAAAGTTAAAATTGATACTTCCACTTGGAAGCTACTTAGCTGAATTGCGTTCTTGATAGTCAGAAGTCACGGACTTGTTGGCACTGGAATTAATTAGCTTGAACGTTTCCTTTTCAGCAGACGCATAATATTGGGCCAGAATAAGCCACTATTAAATAGGTGAGCTAAAATCCCAGCGAATATCAACGATTTTACATGAAATCTGAATTCTCATCTCTATGACTGCTGAATGACGCAAAAAATATAATATTCTCTGGAATAATAACGCATTTATGTAAATAGGCAGTTGTTTATAACAACCCTGGCGGGTTTTTACTCGCACTCCAGGAAGCTATCAATAATAATAATACGCTCAGAGACATCAATCTTGAAACATAAGCGAGGGAAGAAAACAATATTTATATAACGAACGTGCTCCTCACAAGACCTCCGCTGAAATCTTATTGAATAACAAATGAGACGTCTGTAACTAATCTATTAACTTTGATTCTTCTTTTATTTGTATCCTAATAAACGAACGTGCTCCTCACAAGACTTCCGCTGAAATTTTATTTAGTAACAAATGAGTCGTCTATAACTAATCGATTAACTTTGATTCGTCTTTCATTTGTATCCTAATATAACGAGCGTGCTCCTCACAAGACTTCCGCTGAAATCTTATTTAATAACAAATGAGACATCTATAACTAATCTATTAACTTTGATTCTTCTTTCATTTGTATCCTAATATAACGAACGTGCTCCTCACAAGACCTCCGCTGAAATCTTATTGAATAACAAATGAGACGTCTGTAACTAATCTATTAACTTTGATTCTTCTTTTATTTGTATCCTAATAAACGAACGTGCTCCTCACAAGACTTCCGCTGAAATTTTATTTAGTAACAAATGAGTCGTCTATAACTAATCTATTAACTTTGATTCGTCTTTCATTTGTATCCTAATATAACGAGCGTGCTCCTCACAAGACTTCCGCTGAAATCTTATTTAATAACAAATGAGACATCTATAACTAATCTATTAACTTTGATTCTTCTTTCATTTGTATCATAATATAACGAACGTGCTCCTCACAAGACCTCCGCTGAAATCTTATTTAGTAACAAATGAGTCCTCTATAACTAATCTATTAACTTTGATTCTTCTTTTATTTGTATCCTTATATATCGAACGTGCTCCTTACAAGTCCTCCGTAGAAATCTTATTGCATGAATATTAAATGAGCCTATAACTAATCTATTAACTTTGATTCTTCTTTTATATTCTTTTTATCCTTATTGTAACAAAATATACATCATAAGCTGTAAGGGATTTTTCCTTCAAATACAGCTTTCTATCAAATACAATCATTGAATGAATACAGAACATTAATTTGGTTTGTGCCAGAATTAAGTTCTATTCAGATTATGTCGGTTCAATTACTATTGAATTGGATTTTGAAGATACTCTTGCGTCTTACTAAATATCGATATCGCCATCAAAGTTTTACATGTAAAATCTCTAAGGATAACGTGTGAGAATGTCTTTCTATCCACCACAATCATAAAACGATCTATGATCATTAGCTGACCCTCGGGAAAGAATCTTCAAATGCATCATCAAATGTTAATACTCGTGAGTTTTTAAGCATAGTAATTATTGTGAATTAAATAATTCGTGATCATCCCTAAGCGTGCACATAACGCAGAGGGCAGACTGAGCCGGACCACTATCAATCATTGGAGGCTTGGGTTGGGGCCCGCGCCTCCGCCTCCGCTCGGTCCGTTATCGCTATATTTTAGGGCCTACTCGATTATTTGCCATCGCCGAGATGTTTTCGCTTTCTTTTCGTAAAATAATGGACGTGGGAAAAATTAAAAAAACATCATCCCCTCTAATCCCTCTATCATTGTAAAAGAAGCCGTAATTCCATAACCAAGTTTTTATTTCACTTTGGTACGACAGGTATTTACAAAGTTATTGTAAATAATTATTCTGCTTAAAACACTTCTTATTACGTTTGCATCCGCGAGTCGGCTACATTGCGTCCTTTCCGTACGAGACTAGCGAGAGAATGGAGTCCGATGACGTATATGTAGCACGTGGTCATTTTTACGAATCTTTAAGTTTATTGTGAAGTATGTAGAAGGGCTACAGAAAAAAATATAATGTCATATTTTAAGATAAAATGTATATATTGAAAAAACTGTTCCTAAGCATTCATTGGGTACCGTTGAGATGCATTGCAACTTTATAGAGTTATATTGTAGATACAACAACTAAGTTACGCCTTTACATTACAGTTTTTTGTGACAAGGCGAGGCGAGTGAGAAAGAAATAAAGGAAGTGCTTTTATTATCTCGACAGGTACGGCACATCTGTCAGGCCGTAGCCTGTATTCGACTCCTTTAGGGCTTAGCGCATTAGTAATAATAAGTAAGTATACTGCTTTAGTAATGTAAGTGGTGTTCATTTCTTTCCTAATGAACCTTCAGCTGGTTTTAATTGTAATGATCCGTTTACCGTCGTTCAATGGCATTCAATGGCAGTGTAATATATAATTAAGTGAGTTAGTGCTGGGCGAGTGGGACGATTAACCCAGAGACCTTTGTGCTCGGTATCGCGATCAGCTGAGCTCTTGGCGGGCGCAACCCGGCAACTTGGCAGTCTTGCCACTGCGGCGACCGCGCGACCTACTTACTCAGCTCTCGACTCGGACCCCCGACTGACACTCCATTCGAGCTGATCGAGTCTCTCTAGATAAGAACCATATAGGATTTATTAAGTCGCATTTTAAATATCTTTCGAGTAAGTATTTAAAGTTCAATAAAATGTTACACCAGTGGCTATTAAAATGGTATTAAGGACATAGTTTTACAGTACAGTATGTCATCAAAACTTTAGCGTTTAAGGCGACATTATATGCAACACTAGTGCCACTACCGCAAAAAAATAATTACCGTTTAAATACAAATTTTACTTAAAATCCTAACTGATGCCCTCGCAAAATATATTTTTTTATTTATGAACACACAAACTCAGTGACAAATAATTGTTTGCAGTTTTGGTGGTGAAAAAAGCTTAGAACAGGCGTCGTTATGTTTTCGTCGAGAAAAACCACAGTAAATTCTCTGTCATTAAGTTTGTGTGTTTATAAATAACAATTGATATTTTGCGAGGGGATCCTCAACTTGGATTTTTAACAAATTGCTTTTTTACACGGTAATATTTTTTTCTGCGGGAGTGGCGCTAGTGTTGCGTATAATGTCGCCTTAAACAAAAGAAAGTTAAATATTGCCTTTACTTCACTTTGGGATCATGTTTCACCTCTAATAATAGAACAATGAGATAAATATTCCCACACCACAGTATCTGAGATAGCATCTTAACATATAAGTGAGTAACTTATACCATCGATATGAGGAAGTTATCCAATATTGGAAGTTGGATTTGTACAATTCGCACATTATTCTATTGAATCCAAGTTTGCAAGTTGATTACAAATTTTACAAGCGCAGTTAATTGTCATTCAATGTACACGAACAAAGCCTATTTGGAAACTTTTCCTTTCGAATGAAAACAAAGATTTTAACAGTGTCCAAACAACGCAGTCAGTACCACAGAATACATAATAGTAACTAAAAGTTAATGCAGCGCCTGTTCATCGCAGTTAACCTATTTTCAGGACCGTTGGTGGTTGGTCCTTTGTTACAATATTATATGTACGGAGTCGTTAACCACTGTGTGATATGGGTTAATATGATATAATTTATTTAAACAACTAACATGTAGTAGTTACGATGCAAAATAT
This sequence comes from Catoptria pinella, assembly GCA_963556745.1. NCBI lineage: Eukaryota > Metazoa > Arthropoda > Insecta > Lepidoptera > Crambidae > Catoptria > Catoptria pinella. The sequence continues at coordinate 3,097,787 of OY750762.1, forward strand.
AGTTTGTAAAATAAGTATTGTGTGCAAGGAATTGGTTCTCTGAAATACCCAAAACAAAAGATAAAGTCAACTTTCGAGAAATAAACAATTTAGAAATTGGTGATTAAAATGTGCTTACAAAGTAAAGTAGTTGTTTAATTAGTTAGCTTTTGAAATTAGCACTTAATAAATAAGGAATAGTTACCTTATTAGCAATTATGAAAATATTAAACCCATTGATTATGCTTTGCATGACAGTTGCACTCAATCAAATTAAACTGACCGGTGCTACGGCCACAGGTGCTACGATTTGTGATTTGATTGTGTTGGGTTTACAATAAACCATACAAACGCACATGAATGTTGTGCGCTGCGCATAGTTCTCACACGCCGCAATCCGTGAGACAGAAGCAAACAGTCTCTTTTATGAAGAAAAAATTAAATAAATTAAAAGCAAAGGAGCTTTATACGATACGGAAAAGAGAATCGTGGCTATTAAAATTTTCAATGGTTTTTTCCGCATACGTGGTCAAAGTCGCGAGTTTCTATAACAGTAAGCTATGCCAAAATCATTTTTATTTAATGTTATGCGAAATATCCAGAAATATCATTAACTGTATTACTTATATAGCTCTCAGTAATCGCTTCACGAGTCACGATTAGGCGTACGACCGATCTGGAATGGTGTTTAAACGTGCTGCTGTAATTAAGTAACTTTTAAAATTAAGTACGGAAAAGAAGAATTTGTGTACTAAAACTGCGGTACTTACGCGTGATCACAATCTAAACATCTTGTGTCAGTTTTTTTTTTATTGAATTTGTGCCTTGTCGCAGTAAAAATGAAAAGTTCTACTAATGATAGTACAGTCAGCAGCACGTCAGAACTTACTTATAAAAAGCTGTCAAAAATCTGCAATTTATTTTGCACCTTAAATCTTCGCCTTAAAGTACCTATAAAATTGATTGAATATGATAACCCTGTCGTGGAATCCCAGTGTGTCATTGACTGTACGTAAAATTAACCAAATTATACAACTATATACCAACAACAACTAATAATAATAATACCATTGTATTTGCATCGTCTGTAAAAGGTAACCAAAAAAGTAGTCCTTTCTTATCTTTAAGCAATTAGAAAAAAAATAGAAAATTAAGATAAGACAGGTTTGATATCCTAATTTAAGGATGTAGAAATAATTGATTAATGTTTCTTCGTTACCAGAAACTCGTGAGAACCATCGACTGTGCAGGTATCAAATGTTACAATACAAACCAGTTATTTTTCGTATTCTATTAAACTATAAAAACTTTTTGCTTCATACACGATCACTATTTCGCCTATCTCTCTATTCATTCAAAGGTCACGAACTCGCAAAAGGCGCAGTTACCAATGAATGAGGACAACCTCCTCGTGGTGCACCCTGGGCGCCACCGCTCTGTTGCGGTGGTGGCGAATAGTCTGGCGAGGTGGGACCCGGCCGGCGTCTTGGACATATTCCGAGTAGCGGCGGCGCGGGTCAGAGTGGTGGGGGCCTTTCGTAGGCCCAGCGGTCCCTGGGGACGTGGTTCCAGGAGAGCCGGAACCCGCACGTGGTGCGGGACTGGAGGCCGCACTTTTAGTGGGGGCTGCGTGGAAGGACACCACTATAAAAACCAAGGGGAGCCTATCCCCTCTAAAAGAGGCTTAAAATCCATATGAAATGGACAGTTGCAAAAAGAATTTACCCCAGGAGGGTACCAGCCGCCCTGCGGCTGGAGAATCCCTCCCAGACAACTCGTTGTCTGGCCGCTCCTCGTATTCTGGGGGGAGCAACAACTGCCTTATGGACAAAGCGCTGGGTCCGGGTATAAACTGCGCCGAATTTAAACTTGACCGTTCTAGGTCGAACTTGACGAAGAGCACGGTGGGCGTCGGTGGGGACGCCGTTCCGAGTTCTGATCCATCATGTCGTTTGATGTACCAGGGGCACACAGCTGTGTCTCCTGATGATCCAAGCGGGGTGAGGATTCCCATGGAACCCACAATAATGTATGGGGACGAACAGACTCACTTTGACAGTGACTCAAGCACGGGCTCTCCCGTGATGTGGGAGGGCGTCGATGGGATGGAATTCGACACGGAGGAAGCCTTGCCGGCATCTAGAAAACGTCCATTGGAGGGTTCACTTGCTGAATCGGGTGGGTCTGAAGATGGCATAGACAAACCTTTTTCAGCGAACAGCAAGGCTGGTCTGAGCAACGCCGGGATTAGGGGTAGACCCCACGGATCCGGAAAGTTCGTTGGTCACGCTGCCATGCGTAAGCGTAACACGCAGGAAGGCCGCGAACAAGATAATTTGGAGGAAATTATAAGAGAAGTAGAAAAGGAAGAGGCTAGGGAAAAAGCTAAAGGAAAGAATGCGGTGGAAAAAACTGCTGGATTAGGAGTGGTGAAGGGGAAAAAGAGTAAAAACCGAGGAAAAGGGAAAGGATCGGATCAGGATTCTGAGCGCCCCCCGTCTCCGGGTTGCTCCCAGAGCAGAGATGAGTTCCCAATGGGTCCAGCCTCTATGAAGGCATCGGGTAGGTCTTCTGTGCGCATGCAACAGGAAGTGGAGCGATTTACCGAGAAGCTTCAACGGGTTGTTTCCCAATCAGGAAATCTAAAGCGGGAATATAAGAATGATGTCAGGGAGGCAGCGGCGGGAATTAAAGCGGTGGTCACCGAATTAGTCGATATGTCGTCCACCGAAGAAACTCGTCGCTTGAAGGCGGATAATAAAAGACTGGAGGAGCAAGTGAACTACCTCCAGTGCGAGCTGCTAGCACTTAAGCGGGCATTTGAAGAAAAGTGCTCACAAGAGGCACAGCGCAAACGTGCGTCTCCTAGGAGCCAGATTGAGGAAGTCGAGCAGGAGGTGAGTCCTCCGTCCAAAATGCGGCCCCCCGCCAACCCGGAAGTCCCGGAGTGGATGGCGGTACTGGAGAGTTCACTCATGACTAGGTTCGCCAACATGTTGAACGCTAGAATTGAAGGCCTGGAGATGCGCCTACCACCGGCGCCCATATTGCGTCCCCCACTTGCGGGTGACAAAAATAAGGCGGCAGCAACTGCTGCTCAGCAGGCAAAATCAGCGCCCCAGCCGAGACCAACTTTGGGTGAAGGCCAGCCTCGCCCCTCTTATGCGGCGACAGCTGCAGCGTCGGAGGCTCCCTGGACCACAATGGGCAAAAATGGTCGCCCAATTAAGCCGATTGCAGTCGCTGGGACATCTGTCCCAACCGCTCATCCCTTGAAGACCCCCAAAACGGCTAAGCCGCAGCCTGCCAAGCCGGTGGGACCTAAGAAGCCGAAGCTGTCGTCGCCAAAGACGACAGCCGTAATCCTATCGATTTCTCCCGAGCAGGAGAAGAAGGGGGTCACATATGCTGACACTATAGCGAAGGCCAAAAAGGCAGTTAATTTAGCGGAGATGGGCATCCAGGGGATGAAAGTTAAAATCTCAGCTACGGGGTCCCGCGTGTTTGAGATCCCTGGAGCCACAAGCGGAGACAAGGCAGATCTACTGGCCTCTAAGCTCAGGGAGACCTTGGGGGAGTCGGCTCAAGTCACAAGACCCGTGAAGACAGCAGACATGCGTGTCTCCGGGCTTGATGACTCCGTTACGCCAGAGGAGCTTCGTTCGGCTGTCGCCAGTACGGGAGGATGCCCTCCTGAACACGTTCGTGTCGGTATGATCAGGGCTGGCCCAGGAGGTTTAGGTTCGGCACTTGTCAAGTGCCCCATCGCTGCGGCTAAGGTCCTGTCCGAGTCAGGGCGTCTAACGGTTGGATGGGTGTCCGCATCTATCAAAGCACTGGAGGCTCTTCCGCTCCGGTGCTTTAAGTGCATGGTTCCAGGGCATACCAGAACACTGTGCAGATGCGACACGGATCTTAGTGACATCTGTTACAGATGTGGAAGGAAGGGGCACAAGGCTCATGAGTGCAGTGCCGAACCAAGCTGTGCCGTATGCAAGGCGGCCAAAATGCCAGCCAACCACATCCTGGGGGGGAACAAATGTCGTCCCCCTGCGGTGAGAGCGAGGATCCCCCCCATAACCAGGGCACCGGAACTGCGGGTGACGAGTCCAGCAGCTCTGAGGGAGGTTGAGGAGGTTGAACACATGTCTTCGTAATGTATAGACACCTTAACCTCCTCCAGGGGAATTTAAACCACTGTGCTGCTGCGCAGGATCTCTTCCTGCAATATGCAGCAGAGTCTGGTACAAACCTTGCGGTCATGGCGGAGCCGTATTCGGTCCCCCAGCGAACTAACTGGGCGGGCGACATCGACAACTCTGTCGCCATCATGGCCCCGTATTCTGCCGCCTACTCCCCTCCCCTCTCGGTTAAAGAGAGGGGACCGGGCTATGTGGCGGCCACCTGGGAAGAATTGACACTTCTGGGTGTGTACTTCTCCCCCAACCGGGGCATTCGAGAGCTAGTGCAGTGGCTCAACGAGTTGAGTGGCGTGGTGGGGCGTCTTGCCCCGGCACAGCTGCTGGTTTTAGGCGACTTCAACGCCCACCATACGGCCTGGGGCGAGCGCCGCGACTCCCCTAAGGGCGTTGAGGTCTTTGAGTGGGCGGTGGCAGCGGGGTTGGTGCTATGCAACCGGGGTCGGGCATTCACCTGCGTCAGGGGGGACGGCGGGTCCATTGTCGACCTGACGTTCGCCACCCCTGCGTTGGCGGCACGGGTACAGCAATGGCACGTCCTCAAAGACGTGCTTACCCTCTCGGACCACGATCATATTTATTTTAAGATCGTGGCCGCCCCGGACGGGAACCGTCCACTTCGCCCCGGGGAATCGCAGCGCCGTTTTCCTTGTTGGGCAACCACTAAGCTGGATCGGGAGCGGGCAGAAGAGGCTGCGTTGGTCGAGGCGTGGAACCTCGTGGGGAGCCACGTTGAGGAGGAGGGGGTAGAGGAACGTGCCAGGCGGCTGACTGCATCCCTAACGGCAGTCTGTGATGCGGCCATGCCAAGAGTTAAGGGCCTCCCTCACAAAAAATGTGTGTATTGGTGGACGGAGGAGATTTCCTCCCTCAGAGATGCCTGCCTAGAAGCCAGAAGGGCTTACCAACGCTCACGGCGAAGGGCAAGACGGGACGATGGGGAGGAATCCCAACTCCGTCGCTCCTTTGAAGAAGTGAAAGAGGCCCTTAGAGAGGCTATCTGCAGGTCGAGATCAGCCGCCTGGGATGACTTCCTCGAGGACCTGGACAGGGACCCGTGGGGGCGTCCGTATAGAATGGTAAGGAGCAAGCTCCGGAACCAGGCGCCTCCCACCGAGGCGATGAATCAGGAGCTCCTAATGCGGGTGGTGGAGGGTCTTTTCCCCGCTTCTCCCCCTGTGGTGCCCCCTGTTGTGGGCCCAACGTCTGACGAGCCTGACCCGGCGCGGGGCTTCTTTCCCGTCACAGAAGATGAGCTCGCGTACGTGACAGAGCGCCTCCGTTCTAAAAAGAAGGCGCCGGGACCTGACGGCATTCCGGGAAAGGTTCTGCCCTGCGCTATGAAACACGTGGGCGAGGACATCCGGGAATTGTTTACCGCCTGTCTTCAAACGGGGCAATTTCCCAAAGAGTGGAAAAGAGGAAGACTCTGCCTCCTCAGGAAAGACGACAGACCAGCGGACTCTCCGTCGGCGTATCGGCCCATCGTCCTCCTGGATGAGCTCGGCAAGATGCTGGAACGCATCATTGCCGACCGCATCATCCAGCATTTGGACTCGACAGGGCCGAATTTGTCGGATCGCCAGTACGGCTTTCGGAGGCAGAGATCGACTATCGATGCCTTGCTTAAGCTCAAGGAGCTGACGCGAGCGGCAGTGGATCGGGGGCAGAGGGTTGTCGCGGTATCTCTTGATATAAAGAATGCGTTCAACTCTCTGCCATACAGCGTTGTAAGGGATGCACTCAGGCACCATGGGGTTCCCCCCTATCTGGTCCGCCTGATTGAAAACTACCTGGAGGAGAGGGAGGTTGTTTTCCTCGCCCCAGACGGGCAGGTGAAGATTCGCCGCATGGAGTGTGGGGTTCCGCAGGGGTCGGTCCTGGGGCCGCTGCTGTGGAACCTCGGTTATGATTGGGCGCTTCGTGGCACTCTCCCCCCTCGGATGGATGTCATCTGCTATGCGGATGACACGCTTATCACCGCCCGAGGGGAGGACTTCGCAGAGGCGAGGCGCCTTGCAAGAGTTGGGGCAGAATACATCATCGGGCGCATTCGGGCTCTGGGCCTGGAAGTTGCGGTGGAAAAAACCCAGGCCATCCTCTTTCATGGGCCGAGGCAGGGGCCTCCACCAGGTGCAGACATGGTCATCGACGGGGTAGTGGTTAAGCTGCGCCCGACGATGAAGTATCTGGGGCTGTTGCTGGATGGGCGTTGGAGGTTCGAAGCCCATTTCCAGCAGCTGGCTCCCAGACTAGTGGGCGCAGCGGCCTCGCTTGGACGACTATTGCCTAATGTGGGGGGACCAAACCCAAGTTGCAGGAGATTGTACGCGGGGGTCATCCGTAGCATGGCTATGTACGGGGCCCCCGTGTGGGCTGATTCTCTCAACGAGAAAAACAAGGCTGCTCTTCGGCGGCCGCAGCGAGTTGTGGCCGCAAGAATTATACGGGGCTACCGCACAGTCTCAGGGACGGCTGCCTGCGTCCTTGCTGGTACTCCCCCGTGGGAGTTGGAGGCCCGAATGCTCTCTGAGCTGTACCACCAGAGGAGAGAGGTAAGGGCGAGGGGTGACCGCCTCGCTCCTGAGGAAAGGGCAAGTGCACGACAGGTTGCCGAGGAGCAATGCATGGAGGAGTGGGAGCGCCTGCTGGAGGCTCCGGCATATGGACAAAGGACGGTGGAGGCAATCCGTCCGGTCCTCAAGGATTGGAAGGCCCGAGCACATGGGGCATTGACGTATCGTCTGACACAGGTACTTTCCGGACACGGATGTTTCGGAAGGTACCTGTGTCAGATACAGAGGGAGGAGTCCCAGGTTTGTCACCATTGTGACGCACCCAGGGACACGGCACGCCATACTCTCGAAGAGTGTTCGGCGTGGGCGGTGCAGCGCCAGGAGTTGGTCGCTGTGGTTGGGCCAGACCTCTCGCTTCCCAGCATCACAGTTGCGATGCTGCGAAGCAGGGAGGGATGGCAGGCCGTGGTCTCCTTCTGCGAGGACGTCATCTCGCAGAAGGAGGCCGCGGAGAGGGTTCGCGAGGCGGACGTCACAGCGAGCCAACTCCGACGTGCGCGGCGGGGGAGAACGAGACGCCAACGTGCGCGACTTGCTCTCCCCTAGCCGCAAGGGGGGGCGCAGTAAGGCCCTCTGCCCCCCATAAGGTGGAACCCTTACGGGTCACCATCCCCGGGTCACGTGGTGCATGCAACCGCGATCCCACAGACCCGGTGGAAAGGCGCAGGTCTTCGAGAGGAGTTTAGTTGGTAGTGGTGCATTCTCCCGTCCCCCCATCTGGCCCGCCCACCATGAGTGGGTAGCCTTATGGGAGGCCGGAAAAATGCTTCCTCCCCCTGCCACTAGGGCAGGGGTTAGAACCACCCAGCCCTGACGCGAAGCCTATTAGGCTTGGCGGGAGGGCTGGGCGCGGCGAGGAACATGCCCCAGGTAATAACCTGGGGGGTGACCGACCCCAACATGCCGTTTGGTATGCGTAAAGATTGCATTCTCCTCTTGATACAAAAAAAAAAAAAAAAAAAAAGGAGCTGATGGAGGCCCGAGCGGGCAGGCGGTGGGGGGTACTCTTACACCCCACTTCGCAGATCAACAACCCCGAAACCTTAATCAAGATAAGCTGGCGGACGCAGTGAGATTTTCAAGAACGGTTTTAATTAACAAAAGAGCTCGGTAACCTGGGACCACAAGAAAAATAGCGCTTTTAGAACAATTACAAAGTCGACGGCTCGGAGCATGTGTAATATTACATCTAAAACAAAACTTTGTGCCTATAAGCTGCACATAAACGTGATAGTCTGTTTAATTAACGATTTACCAACATTACTAATGAGATTTAAAAATTCTTCAATTATTACAATGTGGGCATCAAATGAAGGGCCTTGATGAGCACATTCCAAAACTATATAATTAATCATCAAAATGTGTGAAATAAAAATAAATAAGTTAAAACATATTAAAGTCACTGCAGTCGGGAGACCGTTTTGTGAAACAATTTTTAATCAAAGAGGTCCACCGACTGCAATGCCACTTGTAATTTAACTTTTAAGTTCGTTTTTTGCAGGGCAGTCGTGTTTTTAATATTTTTTATTATTTAATTACAAATGTACCTATAGTTTTCAGATTTTTCCCTGTACTTTAAGTATAAGACGATATTTCTTGCCAAATTTAATTCATAGTTTTAGGTCAACGGAAAGTACCATATAAATTTTGAGTCTCTTGAGTGTCGAAATATGCATTTTTACGGCATAAACAGTCGTATTTTTTACGTTAACTTAGAAGTTTATTTTTTTCACAGTTTCAAGGGACTGTAAACCTGAGTATATGTTTTTAATTTTAACTCGATACCTGTGGAGGTATCTGGATCTCCTCCATTCACTCCCTGGATAGCCATCATCAGATCACATCTCGATTAATCGCTGGCGGAGATCCAAGGCTTCAAAGTTACCTCGTTTGTATGAAAATCGACAGATGTCTTCAATTTGATCGAAGACTGCTGACCTTAATTATGTGGCCACCACCTTACCTATTATCTCGAGCCTATTAAGTGCAATTTTCCATCTTACAAAAATTTAAATTACCTTTTTCTTTCAAACGTGAAATGATTCTAGAGTCATTGGTGAAAAGTTGAGTCATTCCCTTTTTTATATTGTCGGTGTATGACAATAAGCACTGCAATTTCTATAGTTTACTAACAATATTTTATTCTTATAAAATAAAGACATTCACATGCACAAATATCAGAACCTGATATATACCATGAAATTTCGATGGCATAGGAGGTAAAGGACCTGCGGCGGCGTCTACCTGATGTCGTTTCCGGAAAGCATTCCTCAGCACGCATGCGTTCACCGCAACGTTTTCATAGTGAACTTGCTATGGCAAAAATCGTTTTATAAACAAAGAAGTTGTCTGAAGATCCGTAAAAACTCGTGCAAAAGTTACTTAAAAAATTACAGTATTTTCAGGATTACTCGAAAACTACTGAACCGATTTAAAATTTCAAAAAATGGGACCAACTTGGGAACAAACCTGATAAAGTAATGTTTGAATCATGTCAATTGGTTCAGCCGTTTTTGAGTAATCAGTGGACATACATTAAAAAAAAAACAAATATACAGACGAACATAGAACCTCCGCCTTTTTTTGAAGTCGGTTAAAAAGTATAGCTCATACTAAGCTTCGTGGTATGGTATTGTTTGTTACACATAAGAAGAGTGAAATACTTAGAATTAATGGACATGTATGATTGCTCTTGCCTTGTCTAGTCAGGTTTTTTTTAATATGAGCAAACCAATGCAACTCGTTCGAACCCTGACCTTTTGCAATTTGAACAACTCCACTAACCAGTTTTTCACAATTTGGTGTTCAAGACACTTATCGTTATTTTGTTTTCAATTAATAACAACAGAAAGTATTCTATTATATATTCTATATTACAAATACTATTTATGTTAGGCTTCTAATGTTACAGCATTGTTTACACCAACGCATGTCCTGTGCAAATATTTTATAGTAGTGATTTTAAGTGTCCACTCAATTGAGGGAATTTCAACTGCACGATTCGAAATTTCGATTAAACACGAAGTTCGATTAAACCAGTCTCTCCAGAATGATAGTGAAGTGAACGAATATCTGAGCAACATGAGAAAATGAGTTTGCGTGCGTTATGGCGGGCATTGATGTATCTTCGTCGTCTCATTTTTAGTTAAGCACGAGCGGATTTGCTATTAAATATAGTCTAACATTTTACCAAGTGTTACCTCTGCATGCTGGTTTTTAGACAAACCGTGCTAGTGTGTGTTATAAGAAGGAAATATAAAGAGTTTTGTGCTTGTTTCATTTCTTTTTATAGCATTTGTTTTATAATCTATAAAAATATATCGTTACTACGGAGCGTGACTCGCAAAGCACGACGCTACGTTACAGATCGAGATAACTAAGGAAATGGTCAATTCTTTATTGCCAGCTATTTTGTCTACATTCATACTGAGCAAACGTTTAGAGATGCCTCATCAAAATGAAGAAATAAAATATTCCTGAAATGCCAGTCTAAAAGTAATACCTTTTGGTATGTGTGAATAAAGGAGAACAAAACTACACAACCCCTGAATAACAATGAACTAACGGTCCTCTTCATTTTTTCGAGACCCGAGGTAAATACTTTACCCCAAGTATGATATTACAATACTCCGCTGCGTTATTACGGCAAGCTTTCCTCGGATAAGGGCGACGCTCCACCGGAATGCGTCTTTGTCAAAGGACTACACGGCATTATGCCGAATTCGGGCGCGCCCCGAGCCGCCTGCTTTGTCTACGTATAATTTTTGGCTGCGTACCTGCAGCAAACAGGTTTCGACTCTCGTTCGTAGAAGCACTCGCTGGCTCTTATCTCGGACATCGAGATCGCGTCGAACATCACGCGCTCGAAAATTACGCCGATGAAATAATCGTAGCAAATTGAATACAAACGCTTCGCACCTCCCACCTTTTAAGTATTCGATATCGAGAGACCGTTTAGACGTTTTAGTTGAGTTACACAAGTGTCGAAAATGAATTTAGTGGAACCGAGATATGGCGTGACGGAATGCACTTACTTTAGTACCGAAACCACAAGTTGATCGGGATCGTAATGGACGCAGTAACATGTAGAACTGTGGGAAAGCACGAGTGACGAGCACTCAGTGAGCGGAAGTATAAATTCTAGTGTTTAAAACGTTTATTGTGTCGGGGTCAAGTTTGTTAGTGAGGGCGATACAAGAGTTGCGATGGGGATGATTGTTAAGCGCGCAGTCACGGTTGACAGGAGGGTCCCTCGGCGATGATTTAAACGGCAACAGCCGTTGGTAGGTGGGTGTTTGGCCCGGGGCCCGGGGCCCGGCCGGCATCGATCGCGGTGAGCACCCGGCCGAGCAGCCGCGCGGAGGGTCGCAACCGGCTCCCGAATAGGATATTCTGCTCCTTCTGTGAGATTTGGCAGCGCGCTTACGTGCCAACTTTTTGGCGATTTCCATTGAATATCTTTTGAAAATCATAAATTGATAAACGGAGATTATAATATAACCATTTCTGTCATTATAACTCATAATTTCGAGCACCCAATTCTACTTAACATTACTATCAATCAACATTTGTTTTAGAGTATATTTAAGCATTCACATCGTTAATAATAATTTCATTTTGGTTTAATCACAAAAAAATATGACCGAAAAAAGTGGTTTCATTTAAATCCTTATAGTTACCGCTTTCTGTAGAACAAAGAAATTAGAAATGAACCTTTATTAACATTCCGAGCGTTCGTCGCATGCTTAAATTGAGCCTACGATTACGAGAAAAGTTTAACAATCAGATGACAGTAACATATTGTGCCATTAATCCAACACGCGACCTTTTTGGGGTTCACCGCCACTTTAGAAAAAGGCTTCGATTTCATACTAGAAAAGGTATTGACATTGGGAATTGGGATAAACTAAAATCGAAATATAAAACATTGAATACAAGTAAAATCAAATCCAATAGACGAAATCAGTTTATTACTATTCACCCTCTACCGAAGCATGTTCATAAAATCCTAACTTACTACTGTAGGTATTACGATAAGGAGTCTTTACAATAAATACATAATAACTTTATAACAACTTGACAAAACAAATTAATTAGAACAATAAAAATGTCAATGATAAAGCTTTATCTCAAGATAGAATAATTTAAAGCTTATCTCATAGAGACTCATAGAGATAACGATTCACACATGCAGAGCAGAAAGGTCGTTCTGTCCTTTATAAATCACAAAAGCTGTATAAAAAGATAGGTCGTGAAATACGCAGGTCCTCAAGAGTAGTTTTCGAGCATGTAGGTTGGTCACATGTGTACGGCTAAGGGCGAGAGAGTTCTGTGGTGGAACTAATGACCACTCAAAGGGGAAAGGGGACTGTGCGCAGGACCGCCGCCGCGGCAAAGCACGAGTTTCAGCTCAGACTACATTTCGAAATTTAAATCCACTGTGCTGTTAGTCTCGAGTAATCTCGATGGCTTTGAAATGCTTCACTAGTAGCCATCTAGGCTAGAAAGTGAAGCATAGATGATCTAGGCATGTTTCGTATGTGTTTTGTATATGGACGTAACTCATAACTTATCCAAAAGCATATTAAAATAAAAAAGACACTTGGAAGAAGGGGAATCCACTAAACCTATATTTCATCTTACTACTTAACCAATTACATACTTAAATTAAGGAACTTGCATACTTTACACAAGTAGAGCTCACTAATAGCTTATTCCAAACGTAAAAGAAAAGTTAGCTGTGCTTTTAGGTATTTCAAATTAAGCTTTTATATTTCAACATTACTTACCTAAAACAGTAAACACCTACAATGCTGTAAAAAGCGAGCAAATGCTGGCAGCTATGCATGTTTAATCCGCGCAACAGCGTAGCCGTGCAGCGTTAGAATTAAAGCAAAAGTTTGTAATGACTTCGGTACACAACCAGTTCTATCTAATTATTGTCCAACTACTATGTTTTCATGATGCGGTTGTTCGTATAGTTTAACATCAAAACATTGAATTTACAGAGGGACCACTCCCGCCGTCCTCAAAGATTGTTACCTAAACTTGCCGGACTTATTAAGTTTAAAAAGTGTAGGTAGTATTACCGTACTGCCGCCGTGCGCCTAGTTAAAAAAACTTAACTGCAAGTAAAATGTTACTTGGGATTTAATGACTGGCGTCTCTAAAATATAATTGTTTTTATGTTTTCAAAAACAAAAACTTCGTCTTTTTTCATCGCACTTGCGACTGTACTTTGTGGTTCAACCTAACACTGTAAAACCACGTAAAACATAAATGTCTATGATAGACTAAAAAAACTTATTGTGCAATAAAATTCGAAATAATATCTTAAACTTTTTTCTATTAGAAAGTTACTTTTAATTTATAATGCTAACCAACGATTTAATTTATTAATGCCAATTCATAACCTAGTAGTCATAAAATTGCAATAGGTACTTATTAGAAAATTAAATCATTAAACAAAATTGTCACGACTTTCAGTAATAAACTCGGATGTTTTAGTTGCTGAATGGACGAAATGATCACAAAATGTTTACAAATGTAGTACTTAAATGTATTTTGCAACGACGAGCTAGACACAGCTAGTCGGAATTCTAGGAAACCTGGCTTTCATTTCGAGGAAATTCAGGAATATTTCACGGAAATGCCGGACGTGAAAAGCGAAACTGCAAACACGTAAATTTTCAAGGTTGTCAGATAGTACTTTTCGATAAACTGTGAAGTTAACTTTATGAAAATGTGAAGCTAACTTTGTGGCATTATAGTAACGTGAAGTTACAAAGTACGTAGTGGCGGCGTGGGGTGTGATGTTAGAGGTGTTTTTATATCATTGAGCATTGATACATGGCTAATGGCTGAAACATGATCAATACAGTCAGTAATGGAAGCAGCAGAACACTAGTATTTCGTTACGTTGCTTTTCGAACACGTTAGGTTTAAAAGCACGAATTTTACCTTAATAAATTCCACATGGCATAACCAAGTTGTATGCTCATTATATACCTAATAGTTATAAATAGAATAGAAATGGGGAAGCCTCAAAGTTCGTCCAATCGTTCCTTAAAATTTGACAGTTATTTCTATTCACACTCGACTCGACTCGACTCGACTGATGAAAATCCTTAAAGGGGCTTACAACGCTGGAAGAAATTTTCATGGTAATAATTATCGAAATTTCTAAAAAACATTGTCGTTTCTATAGCTAAGGTTTTTTTATTATAGTTTCAAGATTAAAGGCACTAGATTTATTATTGGTACAAAAATGGTAAGTATAAAAATTAGTATAAAAACTACAAAATTGGAGGTCATTTTACTACATCATTTTTTCGCAGGGCAACTGCTTTTCAAACTGCAGGGCGTATAATTACCCAAGACCTCGTACCAAATACCCTTGCCCTAAAATCAAACTTGGTTAATATACATCACTCTAGCCGTTCACTTGTATTAGGTAAACCGTGAACATCCCAACAAGGTCAATGCGTTTCAACACGAGCGAAATATTAATGAATGCTTAAAACTCACTCACTATCAAAAGTTGCTTTGAGCTATGAAGTTAAAATCATGCAACAACCAAATAACTGCAATGTAAACACGACAGCACATCAGGTTATACAGTTAAACTGCGAAAACAGCTTTTATTACGTAGGGCATAAAGGCGGTCTCAAGGTCAACATGTATAGTCTGAGGTGCCGTCGTGTCTACGAACTGACTCAATGGCAGGTCACCCGAAACTTGAGCATACAATTTCACATAATAATAAATAAGAGATTATCAAGAAATCAATGGTTGAAATAGATAAAAAAGTAAAAGAAGATGTAAAGTAGATATGGCTGCACGTTGAACAACTACGCACTACACGTGTATCCATTACATCCAGTGGAACAGGCCGAGAGAACAGCCACTCCTATTGTGCGACAGGCGTCCAGTCGACGCCGCAACCCTACACCAGTAACCGGATAGTTGACCAAGCGCCAAGATACCGGAATCGATAGAAACAAAAGTGGACCTAGAACAGACCCTTGCGAGACCCCGTCAAACCAGATTCCGTGTGATTACAGAAGATATTAAGGTTGAAAATAATTAATTAAACACCTGCTTCTCTATTAAATTAACGCCGCCTGGAAGAGTAAGATTTCTTGCGCTCGGCGTGATTATCAAACGCGCCTAGTAATTATCTGATTGCTCGTTAGAATGGGACGGTTCGTATGACGGTATCCGCGATTGTAGGCATCATCATGATTATGCGTAGCCAAAATATGTGTTAGTACGCGAACTTGACATGATAATTTGATAAATTTCCATTCGTGCAAAAACCAATTATATCATAAACTTACTGATAGAGTCTGTCTCTGTCTGTACGGTTGTAAACAAGTGAGGAAGAGTTTACTTACCTGAAACAAAATAAATTGAAATTATGTACCTCCTAGTTGAAATTTATTAAGGCAAGGTATGAACACTTAAGACGACTAATCAATTTTAAATGTAATATGTGAAGCAAATAAAAGTAAATGAAGATATTAGCGCTTTGTATAGATATTATCAGTTAAGTAACGAGATTTATAGCCAATTTAGTGTTTAACTCGTTATTAGCTTATGCAAAATTGATATTGAACGTAATGTTCGCCGGGTGACTAGACTTCGCTAAATAGAAGAGCAGTGAACGTCAATCGTAAGATGCAACATTAATTTGAAGTCACGGAGCGGGTGCGAATGCAATCACGGGCGGGAAGCTCATCCCGGGTGCATCTCCGGCGCGCGTCGGGATGCGCTCCGTGTTAAATTAAGGATTCCGAGCGATGCGCGTCTCGCTAGCTAGTCCGACCAACACACGCCGCACTTTATACGATGGGGCGTAGATATATTCGGTTTTCTTATTATTTCACGTCTGACTTCGTGTTCTGATGAAAAAGTAATGTCGACATGATCATTTTTGCAAGAAGATTTGTTGAAATAGGTATTTTTATTTTGAAAATTACTGAAACAAATTCCATAGGCTTATTTTCAGTACCTAATTAATAAAAACGTTGTCTGAAATAAAGCTTCAATTATATTTTTTATTATTAACTTACTGGTACCCGCCATGTCCGGAAGACAATGATTCAATAACCTCTGTGTACAAAAAAAGGTTGAACCCTACATATTTCAACTAAAACAGATCTTATTCAGTGCAACATCAATAGCCGAACCGCAAATAGAATGAAAAATCTAAAACCCCGTACTGTTCTTTGCAGAACTATTCATTACAATGAGTAAACCTCTAGAGATGGAACTCTCGAGTTTCCCATAAAACCCGGATAAATGTAGTTTATGGCCGACGCTGGGAAAGAATAGAGATCCGAGTCGCGCATGGAATATTCAACGTAAAAGGAACTTGAAATGGATTTTAGATTACGAAAATTGGCAGAGGAGATGAATAACGATAACTGCGAGTAATTTCACTAATTTGTACAACTTAACAGTCTTAAACATCTCATCAAAATTCATGTTAGCCTGAAATTAATTTAGATTTGCTGTGTGAACACACACACCTTTAAGTTACTTTTTCCTTTAATTTTAAGTCCAATAATATAAAAAAACTAGTTACTACTTAGGTCTTTGATCAGTCTTAAAATTATTATTTCTTTCCTTTCATACTAAAAAAGAGACCGATTCAAGACAATAACAATTTTAGTTCGTACCGACCGTACCTGACGAACCCGTGATGTGGGTCAATGTCCCTCACACTGTGATCCGTTGATCATCCGCGGTGGATGATGTCATCATGTCATCATAACAAGTCATTTGGCCACCACAATGACCGAAAGTTCCGGTCACATATTAACGGTACCGGAATTAAGGGACTGCTCGGAATTCGAACACAGTTGTATCTTTGAAAGGACTTGAAGAAATTATAACAGTTTCTCTGGAATATAGGGCTAATATTTTGAAGTTCGAAAATGAAAAAACAGTATTATAGAAAGTTGGTGTAACCTTCAATCAGTTCTTAATTTTAACACGTAAAATTAAGTACGTGTTAGTTTCCACTTCAAAGTAAAAAACCCCAAAACGATTAGAATTGAAACTTATGGTGTCTATGCCCAAACTTCGGCAGCAAAGTAAAGTGTATGTTTTGAATGAATTCAAATTACTTATTATTGTACATCAAGATTATAAGTAAAATAATAACTATTTGCTATTCCGCAGAAGTAGCTGTTATTAAGATTTCATTGAAAAGCAATTTATTATCTACATTACATGACGTACATACAACAACAAGCAGCTGATAAAATTAATGCTGTTAATGGAGAAATAAATCAGTCTGTATTTTGACTGAGATAATGTTTTGGGAATGACGTTTCGCTAAATGTCTTCATTTTCATAGCGAATTTTTTCATGCTGAATATTGTTATAGCAATAAATGTCATAACATTAGTCGGACAAAGGCCAGGCAGGTCGGTGGCGCAGGAAGGCCGAGTTTTGCAACGCGACAGGCAGCCAATTTGACATTGTGTAAACGTTTTCACATAGGGGCCGAAAACGGAAACTTGGGTCACGCTCCTTGCATACAAAACAAAGCGTGCTCGCTTCGCGAATATCGTTGTGCTCTGTAAATACTCAAATTCCAACTAATTGATAAATTGCAAGCAATCCAATGATTAAATTGTATTTTTTATGTTTTTGTATCAACATTACAAATAGCATTTTTAAATTTGAGATTTTAGCATTCACAATGCCCTTCTGCTATTTGAGTATTCATAAATAATAACATTGCCGTAATTTGATTGGTTTGCTAGCCTACACGTCTAATCTCGTAGACAATTCATCGCATAGGTTAAACATTGAACCACTCGATCGATAGAGCATGACAATTATTAATGCTTAGCGTGGCTGGGAGTTAATATGTCCATTTACTGGCATTTAAATACTTCAACATAAACAATTAAAGTGCAAACCATTATTTTCACATTATCGCATAAAATGGGTAAATATTTCGGTTTCAAATTCTAATCACTTACCTACTTTAATCGATAGCTAATTGGTAGATTGAGTGATCCGTACAAACAGGTTTATTTCACAGCTGAATTACTTCATCAATATTAATAACATTTATTTGATTTATTTTAAAGAACTTAAGATTTATATAGTCTATTGTAATTAACATATTGCCGATTTAAAAAGTCATAACCATATGAGACTGCTTTTGATTCAAATTATGGTATTTTTCTTACCCACTGACTGCACGATATTATTATGAGTAGCAGTTACATTGACTGCACACAAATTGGGTAACCAGTGCCATCACACCACCATTTCCTGGCAACATATCTCACTTTCTATAAAGAGATACCATCTACGTATCACTGATGTTAATAATAATGATAAAACAATTGGAATATGAAAATGTCGGTCGTACGTAACTAATTGGACAGGTGTTAAATAGCAAGATTTCACTAATTACTTAAGTGGGGAAAACAGTAATTACATTAGTACAATTTATATTTCAGTGTGATGATGGTTCGGATTTTCGGAAAGCCTATTACACGACTATATATTTCCACTTCACGCATCTGGGGGCACGGTAGTGCGGGGGCTCTACCGTGCCTCCAGTGCCCTTGGTGGGGACTAAGACGACCAAGCGAAGCGCAAGGATACAATCTACCTTTTCTCGAAGCACTTTGTCGTTATCCACCTGTGGATCAAAGAGGAAAAATTTGTATCCTTCGATCCACAAGTGGATTTTGGCTGTGGATTCAAGTAAACGGAGGGCTCATACCTTGGGTTTGGATTATACCAGATAAACAAAATTCTCGGGATTTGATGTCAAGTGGACTTCCTCATTATTAAAGATTGTATGGCATCTGCCATACAATCTTGTATAGTTACACAATGGTTACTCTCTGTCCAACTATTGAAGTTTGACATTAAAAAGAAAGGAACAAAACACTGTGTACATCTGCTATACAATCTTTATTAGTAAGGGGTATAATGTTTCAATTGCATAACTTTAGATTTTATTGATATCTAAAAAACCCAATTTCATCTCTGACTCACTCACTGATGATCATCAAAATTCTTAGGATAACTCCTAAAGTCCTAGAAAAATTATACTACCCGAAAAGGGATACATGGGACTACAAACATAAGAATAAATAGGGTAGAACGGAATCTTCTTTGACAGCGTCGCAAACGCCGCCATTTATAAATCTACTTCTCCCCTTTACGTCTAGGAAAGTCTAGGAAATCTTTAACTCCCAAAACTTTTTAATACCAGTCTGTCTCTTAGGAAGGAAGTCAAGTATCTAGGTGTGATACTAGACAACAAACTTCTTTGGAACAGACATCTCGAAGGAAAACTAAACAAAGCCATCATCATCTTCTGCCAATGTAAAAGACTACTCGGCAAAAAGTGAAATTATAGCTAGGTGGTATATAAGCTAGTATTATGCACAAACAACAACAAAATCTAGAACTTGGAACTTTTACCCCTCAACCAGAGACTAATTTACCGGAAAATTGCGGTACTTTTATTTAAGGTATGACGTCATACCTGTTAAAAACTATTCCTTCATATTTTGATACCTTAATTTTTCGATACCTACTTCAACATAGGTACTTACCGTAATTTCGGTGGATTTATACCGAAATTTAATTTATCGGTATCTTAAGTAAGGGTGGAATATTTCGGTACCACTATATTTTGGTGGTTTTATACCGATATTTAATTTATCGGTATCTTAAGTAAGGGTAGAATATTTCGGTACCGCGATATTAACCGTAAAAAAAGAAATTTAACAACCGCAAGCAATTCCTGCACCTCACAACACCTGAAACACAGAGTATGCCTGAAATACTAAGACGCTAAAAACACTAACTTCCTTGAGCAACATTTTTATAGATTTCCTTTATAAAAGATTAAAAAAAAAACAAAACACGACTGCCTAAAACGAACTAAAAAGTTAAATAACAAGTGTCATTGCAGTTGAGGGACCTCTTTGATTATTGGTTGAATGGTTCTACAAAATACGGGTCGAATTGAGTACCTCCCTGCTTTTGAAGTCGGTAAAAATGGTCCCCAGACTGCAATGACACTTGTTATTTAAACATTTAGTTCGTTTTTGGCAGGGCAGTCCGTGTTTTTAATTATTATTTTTTTTTCACATATTTTAGTGACAAATTATATAGTTTTGGAAAATGCTCATTAAGGTCTTTTATTTGATGCCCATATTGTAATAATTAAAAAAAAACATTTTTTTTCACATTTGAAAGTGGCGACGTGGCAGACGCCAATGTAAGGATTCCAAATCCCCCATACATCCAAATCCATTAAGGCATTTAGAAATTATGGTGAAATAAAGAAACTCAGATACCCACAAACATACATGAACCCTGAACACATTACACTCGCTGGTTTTTTGAGCAGTCGTGTAAAAAAGTTTTCGTAATCTCTAAAGTCAGTCAAATACGAGTTTAATTTAACTTTTCATCTAGATTTTATCAACGATGTGTAACCCAAAGTTGCGTGTGACCGCATAGGGTTTTGTGGAAACTCTTGAATTTAAGGCCCCTATATACCTCAAGTGGCGCCCTCATTTTAATTAAATTTAATGCTCGCTAAGTACATAATGTATCGAAAATTCACATGTACAGATTGAAGCTAAGGTTCTATAGACTACTAATTGTAGTTTTGCGACTTTGCGAACTACTACTACAACGAACAAAATTTTACTGAGGTTATTGTTTGTAAATAAACTATAGAACCTTAGCTTCAATCTGTACATGTGAATTTTCGATACATTATGTACTTAGCGAGCAATACATTTAATTAAAATGAGGGCGCCACTTGAGATATATAGGAGCCTTAACGATTCTGCGTTAACTTTCACGGATATTATAAGGCGGAGCTCTTTTGTCGTTCAAGTGAAGCGACTTAAGCGACCGTCACTCTTTTTTCATACTAAAGGCATTGTGATTGTAAAGAAATTGTGGTTTTTCGGTTTATTGTGCTAAACATTTTTGCTAATCGCTTTTCTCGTTACTTGTCAAAGTAACGTCAGGTTGTCTTTTTTGTACCGGGAAAAGCACGTTTTGAGAGCTGGTGGTAATTAAGAGGCCGGCGAACAGTGAACTTCCTACACAAACGTTATACCAAAATGATTTGCAATTTGATCATAATATTAACATAATTAACTCTTCTTGTGATGTTATCCGGATTAAGACAGTATTTGTCTAGGGTTTTATTAAATAAAAAATCCAAAATATCAAACCAAATAAAAATTAATGCAATTTACAGTTTTGTATAAAAAAATGTAATTGGCATTTATTTCAGATTGGGTTAGTATTTTGGATTGTTTTATTTAATATTACCTAAGACAAAATTTAATACTGACTTAATCATATAACATCACAAGAAGAGTTAATTATGCTCAAATTGCAAATCATTTTGGTAAATTACGTTTGTTTCTATAATAAGTTCACTGTTCGCCGGCCTCAAGACAAAGAAGATTAACCTAATTTTATTTTTATCGGCGTTAGTTAGCCTTTTTATGAACAAAAGATGTCCAAGCTGGTATTGAGTAAACAGTTCGCGGAACCTACATTACCTTTAAAAAGCATTATATAACTTATTTCCCATATAGAAGATTCAGATGTTAGGTGTACTAAAATCTAGGCAGAACATCAAGATGGCTTAATAAATTCGATTAGGTGGTGATTGATGACATCGCCGGCACGGGTGAGGCGCGGGGCGCGGGGCGCGGGGCGCGGGACGCGGGCCCCGGGCCCTCGGCACGCACAAAGGGCCGGGCGCCGGGGCGCGGTCGATACGGCACGGAAAAACGACACATCTCTTTAATTGCGTTTCATTAAAGTGGGGAATTAAAAGCGGATATCGAATGAGAGGACGTTTAAAATACAGTAGTAAGGTAAAGAAATAATAAAGATGATTTAAATTGAAAAAAAAAAATAAGAGTTTGTATTCGTTGTGGAATAGACTAGCTACTAGAGATCATATTTTAATGTGCCAGCTTGCAAAACACTACATACTTTCATTTTATTTAAAGCCTTAGTGAATTAAGTTCTGACTACTTCTGACTAAATAACTTAATTTATAGATGATTTCATATATTTTTTATATCACAACCTGTCAAATCATCTGTCAATTAAGTTAATTATCTGTAAGTTCTGTGAAATACTCAGAACTTACTTTTATTTAATTGTGAAATAGGCCCTAAAAAGTAATTTAATAAAAACATTTAAAAGTAAAAATAACACAACGACTAGGGCTTCATTGAGCTACCGCAGCGTGGGCATGGTACAATACGCCATATTGAGCCAATGTAAGCATGCAGCTAACATCAAATACCTACAAGAATTTGATGTTAGCTGCAAAACTACTAAAACACAAGCAATGTTGATATTTGTACAGAAATAAAATTTCCCTTGTGTAATTTTATAAATGTAACATTAACCGGGTAGCGGGTCCCACGTGTGGTACAGTACAGCGGTGCAGTACAGTCGCGCTCTTCACGTCAATCAAAATTACAACCGCGGATGCGCGCCGGGTGACGTCACACACAGGCTGAGCGTCAAATTTTTCTTTTAGTTGACATTTTAATTGCTTTTATTTAGAAAAAAAAAGCCAACGACAAACATCAAAAGGTGCTACCGAGTGTATTTCTATAACGTTATGCCACATCGGCCTAGTGTCAATGGCACGTAAACTGCCAATCGCAGTATACGTGCCACTGAGGCAAGGCTAAATTAAATACACTAACTAAACGATAAACAAAATCCGAGGTTGATTGAACCCGGTGCGTGCGGGACGCGGCCGATTCTAAGAAACCGTGCCAATAACTACATCCGACTTCATTCATACATATCTATTGGGAATATTGAAAGCTGCACCAAAAATAGGTAAAAGCCCTACTAAAACTATTTAATTTACCAAACTAATCCTCTAACGAGACGATTCGATATAATATTTTATGTTACTTTGTTGAGTCCTCAAAACGTCACTTTAGTTTAACAAAATCTCTACGACACCTGGATGGACCAACATTTACGCAAGTAAGTACCTATAAGTCCTATAACCATGATTTAACTGTCAATAAAATTTCAATAAGATTAATGGACTTAAGAAAATCCTTGAATTACATATGTTAGCAAAGAAGCATAGACCATTACCAATTTACTTTTTTATGAACACGAAATACAAAACACAAAAGCAGCGATAAATTTTCGTTTGTTCGAGATCGGTCACTAATCGAGAGGCTTCGTTAGAGGTTCCGTATCAACAAACACGACGAGAAGGTCGGTTTTGGAGGGCGATAACAACGTGCACAAATGCAAAACGTGACTCTCTGCTTAAACCGTTGCGATGTCGAAAGCGGCCCTGTCTCCAACGCAACGCAAGCGATTTTGTCATCACATCACACCCATTGTTAAGAGAACGTTTAAGTATTATGGCAATAAAATTACTAAGCTGTCATTCGAGAAATAGATTGCTATTTATAAGAATTCATTCACATTATTTGACAAAAAATACTTAGCTTTTGAATGCATAAATAAATAAATATTTGACAACATCAGATACATTGCTCCGATTCCAAAGTAAGTAGCTTAAGCACTTGTGTTATGGAAATCAGAGACAACGGTGGTATCACAAACACCCAGACCTGAGCCAATATAGAAAAGTTCGTTTTCTAAATTGACCCAACCGGGGATCGAACCCGGGACCTCAGAGATGGCGACACCTTGAAAACCGGTGTACAAAGCCACTCGACCACGGAGGTCGTCATCATGCATTCTTGCCCTTTTGATTTTATAATTTAACTGTTTTACAAATTGATTTGAACATTTTATCAGTGCAAAAGCGGAGTTCATAATTTTGCAGTTACTCGTCACCAAGGGAGCAGTTCTACAATTAACCCAATTACGCAAGTTTCATAAAGTGCTGGTAACTCATTTGAACAGCAAAATATTGTTATCGCAGTCGGTGAGCGACCGACGCTACCTTGCAGAGTTGCCACCGGCCGATAACTCAAATTGTGTACACTAACTCGATTTGTTAACTAGAAACTTTACTGATATTCGAAATCAATGCTGAGTGATTTAAAATGTATTTACTAAAATGTGACAATGATAATTGTGTAGATTGAAGTTAAATTATCGTAAATCTATTTGCGGTAAGTTATGATTATGATAGTTAGCGGATGAGACCCAAAACTTTTGAGGCAAGAGTTCAGACCAGGGATTGCATGCGGTTGTTAAATTTTGTTTTTTTTTACGGTTAGTAGGTACAGCGGTACTATTCTACCCTTACTTAAGATACCGATAAATTAAATTTCGGTATAAAACCACCGAAATATAGCGGTACCTAAATTACTGTACTTACCTATGTTGAAGTACCGAAAAATTAAGGATCAAAATATGAAGCAATAGTTTTTTAATAGGTCGTCATAGCGATATATAGAAGTATCGCAATTTTTCGGTATCAAAATATGAAAGAATAGTTTTTAATAGGTATGACGTCATAACGATAAATAAAAGTACCGCAATTTTCTGGTGATTGTCCCTGGTTCAGACAGAGTAAACAATAATCTTGTGGTTTAGATTAGACATACGGCATACCTGAAGCTACTAACAGAGCAGCAAACTTCAATCATGGAAAATAGAACACAATATGGGAAAATATGCACGGTCAATAAACCTTTTCCTTTCACCTTTAACGCGCATCTCTAAAATTATAAACGGGAATGATGACCTAAAACTAATAATAAAAAACACACGGGGCAACGTTTTAAATTTGTCATCCGATACCGGTCAATCACCGACTTTCTCACGACACGAATTATCGTTCGGTGGCGATGATGACGCCGCAAAATCGGTAACCGGCTGACTTGCGTTGTGTTAACATTGGGTAGACTCAAATGGATTGGATATTTAATGAAACTATTCGCACAGAATATATAATCTATTAGCTTACTTAGCGTCCGTTTTCAATCAATAAAGTTTGTGCATCAAACAAACCAAACAAGCAAAAAATTTGTCATAATAATAAATGGCTGGTTTAAATATTATTTTTTCTGGCCCCAAAATGGGGTAGCTTTTAGAACTTGAAATTTAAACTTTCACTTGAAAACCTACGAAAGCTACCCCTATTTTGGGGCAGAAAAATAATATTTAAATCAGTCATTTATTATGATGACAAATTCTTAGCTCCTTTCAATGAATTTATATAAAGGCTACGTTCACCATATTGGCGTAAATAAAATTAGATTGGAAGTGGAAACACTGTTTTATTTATACCTACGTGATAATCCTTATATTATTATCTCTTCAATCATTACATATCTGTCAATGTGTTTATTTCAGTGAACAACTTCAGTTTGCAAAATCAACGATGCTTTAACAATTGCACAACGAACGTTTTACTGGATATTATTATTTAAATAAAGAGCAACGAGTTTTATTACTATTATCTAACTGTCAAATTAATTATGTCACATTCATAACGCATAGCTTCGCTGACCTGGTTCGTAACCGGGCCGGTGAGACGTACTGTGGTGGCGCCGGCCGTTATCTGGCGAACCACTGATGGCAACCAATAATTCAAATAATTCCTTTTAACCATTAAGTCAACACTAAAAAATACTGAGACAGCTGTGCAACTACATAAGTAGACTTACATTTCAGGTTATTCGCTTGAATTCGTTTTACTGTTTGATGTGCGAACAGTAGTGGCGATTCAGCGAAACATAAAGATCTGTGACTCGCCTAATAACAGTTAATGTAAACCTTACAATGAAACTGAACGTGTAAAGTGTGCTGATATAACACGTTCCTTTCGGCTACAATCCTAATAACATCATTTCAGAGATATAGAGCCCTTTCAAAGTATTATTTATTGCAATGGGCACAGTTAAATTTTGTATACAATAGTCGCATTAGAAATCACAAAATAACATGTTTTGTGTGTTCAAGTTACAAGTCAGCATTTCTAAAGCTGCTATGGGTTAACTTCCGAGTTGTAAATATAATGAAAATTAAAAGGTATCGTTGTTACCAATCAAATCTGTAGAATAGATGGAGAAATGAATTTACTCTTGGGGGCTGATTACGTAACTCTGTTGCTAACAATTCTCGATTGAAATCGATTGAAACCGCAGTTACATTGCTGCTTTAAGTAAGATACATTGGTTCTTACTAAAGCAGCAATGTAACTGCGATTTCTCTCAGTTGATTTCAACAAAGTTACATAATCAGGGGGCAGCTTAAGAGTGCAATGAAGTTATATTATCAAATCTCTCAAACACAGTTAAGGTCGACCAAAAGATGGTTTTGAATAAAGTTTTACGAGGCAAGAGTCAGCTGAAGCGAATTTAAAGGCACCCAAGTGAAATTCGTGTTAAACTTTCTAAAGAACAGTTTCATAAAAAGCGCTCGGATCTCCTCTCGGAGCTGGACAAGCACAAAGGCGGGCGGATCGAGTTTTTCAACATGGCTGGGACTGGAGCAATTAGATGCGGCCAATGGGGAGGAGCCGGGATCGCTCCGATCAATCAGCCACGTTCTGCGGTAATTAATTTACTATTGGAACAACCTGGAATTACAAAAGGAGCTTGTACCAACATCGCTCTGCACGCACACCGATAATCGATTATCCTGGATCGCTGAAGCATAACGCATCATTCATCAATAACCCGGAAAGGTTATTTTGACACCCTCTTCACATAAAATCTTTGGCAAAGAACGTATTATCTAATGTAACTAAATGGGTTCCTCGATTTGATCGAATGAGCTAAGTGTGATGTAAGTTTGAGTCGAGACGAGAAATAATATTGATTTGTATGAAATCATGAAATGCTAGAGGACTTACTCGTGGCCAACTGCCGACTGTCAATCAATATGCCAGGTGAGAACATAATTAACCGACGTTTTGTCTTACGTAATGAGCCGATAAGTGTCTAGCTAGGTGAGCGACTGTCATTGCCATTTGTTTTTCAACAAAGTCATAAATTTATTTAAGTGACTTTATTAAAGTTGCTCAACATATAAGATGGAGGATAACCATTAAAAAAGTTTCTTGTAAGAAGGATTAATTTGCATTCAGTGTTCGGTAGTAGGTACACAAGGATCAGGGAGCGAGAGCGCGGCGCTACGGACCGGGTTTAGAGCCCTCGACCGCCGATCGACGCGGGCTCGGAATAATCAAGCGCGCCTCCCCTCGCCGCGGTCGTTCACACACAATCGACGGAGAGCGTCATCGGAGCCCTACCTACGCACAGCGGTCGACAAGACGAGTCCACACAAAGCTTCCACCCATACCTAACTGCCTCTACCCTCGCTGCATTATTTCAGGATTCTTTTATCGCAACTTCACTTTTAACACCGTCACATAAGTCCCAGTTTTACAAGTTTACGTGGTGGAGTACGGATATAACAGTCCAAAAACAAACTAAATGCAGAACACATAAAGCACACAATTGTGTGACTTGTGAAAGGATCGACGAACGCAATGTGCATTGAATTGTAGGAAGCATGAATATTGAAAACCACTTTTATGTCGTACGCGCTGAATCGAATACCCAGCGACACGAGCGATGGTAACAGCACGTGTTTACATAGGCCAACTGGCGCAGATTAGACATACGAACAAACTGCCTAGTTCCCACATGTTACTAACTTTTTGATAGCAAAGTTTCTCCGTTCAAATCAAACGAAGATAGCAAACGTCACATTTGTGAATTTTTCCACTTTAAACTTTTCGTCATGAGCATGTGTCGTCGTAGGATAATCGAATAATTCGAATCTTTGCAAAAATCTGTATCTTTGCAAAAAATCTTTTTCTTCTTGCTAAAAATCTGGGTCGTTTCTAAAGGACCAAATAATTTGAATCTAAGATAGATTTTCGCAATAGTCCAAACAATTTTAAGGATAATTTTAAACATCCCTTCCTATATGTTTCGGACAATTGGAAACTTGAATACTGATTGTATAATCTAAGAGCAATTAATAGCATCTTCAGTCTGATTAGTCAGAATATGGGACCGAGTGAATTGAGCGAGCGAAGCGCCAGAACCCAACTTTTGGTGCACCCCTTTTTCGACACTCTGGTCAAAATAAAAAAAAATAACACTGACAATAATCACAACAATAACAAATAATGCAGAAATGTTGCATAGACAATAAGTGAAATTGAGCAGCAATATAATACCTACCAGTGCTTCAGCTTCCTGAATTAGATGATGCTGTTTGACGCTTTTTGAAAGTAGAGGTACTTTACATATTGCGACGGTTTAGGTTATGAACTATCAATGTATCAAATTTCATTCAAATCTGTTTGGACATCGTTTCATGATTGAGTAACAATCAACCAAACAATCACACTCACAAACACATACAAACTTGCACATTAAAGTGGATTCCCATGGCCTGCGATACTGCGCACGGTGCGAGAATTTGCGCACGAGCACGCACTAGCGCAGACACGCAGACAGCCACGCATGCGCACCGGGCCACAGATTACTAAATAGTTAACCTGGCTCTTTCCACGACTCTGCGAGTTCGCACCGCACCGCGCCGCACCTTGAAGTTACCGACTAGCAGGCAGCCTCGTAGGGTTGCCAACTTTTTGTACAAGAAATAATGAAGTACGAAAATCATGAAAATTGTTACTTAGTTGTTTATTTGGCACCAGTAATTAATACAATATTGGAAGTAGAAAAATATTTAGAGTAGATTTCACGCTTTTTTTGTTTTTTAAAGTTGGTTTTATTGGTTTTATCTCAACAAATACGGAACCTTATTTGATGAAAATTGCACTGATCAAAAGATCACAATACTTTATTTTTTTAACAGTAAATAGTAATAGGTAATGCAGTGTAAAACAGTACCGGGATGATACTTTCTATAAGGCACAGATAAGAGAAACAAACAAAAATATAAGATAAAATTATCAAAGTTATATCTGCTGGCTGAGCCTAATGAGGATCAGTATGAGGTCGACAAATCAACTCAAAACCATTGTACTAAGATTTCTCATCAGATTCCTCAGTCAATATTTATCGACGGGCGGCCGGTGTGTGCGATGTCACATCATCGGAGTCGCTCGAAGTTTGTATGATCCGCGCCGCATTATGGCGGGCTAGCGTCCTTAATTATTAAGATAGAAAAATTAAAATGGCATCAAAAGATGTATTACTGAAAGGCGTACAATACTGCCTAAACATGTTGTAAAACGTTTATATTCTTTTGAATTAAAAAAGAAATGCCAATTTTTGGCTGTTTCTTTAGGGACTTTTTTCAAAGAATCTCAAACGTCACGAGAATGGGTTAAGAAATGTGACCTGTACCTGTATTAACAGACATCTTTTTAACTTAGGTGTCACAGACAGTCCCCTATGCAGAGGTTGCATGGAGGAAGAAGAAACAGCCGCCCACGTCCTGCTGGAATGCAGAGGGGTGGCCCTCTACCGGGCGAGGTACCTCGGCTCGCCGGGCAGCGTCCAGGAGGCGATCACCAATGTGAAAGCGCTTGGAGCGTTCCTGGCTGAGCTGGGCTGGCTGGAGTGATCCGGCCGCACACCCTCCATACGCAAAATAGGCGCTATAGACGTCGAGTTGCGGAAACCGCCCGTAATGAATGAATGAATGAAGAAATGTGACCTGTAGAGGAGAACAAACGGACAGGCGGACATACGAAAGCATTTTTGCCCAAGCTGAGACGGAGACGCTTTGTGCTCGCTTGATCAATTGTACCTAAATAGGAAGTAGGATAAAATAAGTAAAAATATAGCATACTCAACAAATTGATAACATTCTCCTTTTTAAGTCAGTTATAAAAGTAGGATTTTATCATTCCCGGAGGTAGGCTATATAATAATCCTACACTTCTCGCATATCTAGCTCAGCTAAAAGCATTATCTAAGGTTAAACCCACCTACTTAGCTGAAAAGTATAATGTAACAAATAGAAAATAAATTAACTAATAAAATAACATAGACTTACCATAAATAATACAAATATAATATTTGCTACGAAGTATTCCAGGATAACTTTGTTACCATTATAATAATACAAAAATAATATTTGCTACAAGTATTCCAGGGCAGCTTTGTAACAACACAGCCTTTCTTATGGGTCCTAGGGGTCTGCACTTAACCCTGCTTGTAATGAAACTACCAATAAAAGTGATTTTTTGATATAAGGCTTGTTTTCGTTTCCTAAAATATTGTTTTTACAGGGGACCATTGAATTTCTTAAATTCTGAAAGTGGTCAGTGACTGCAAGAAGTTTAAGAAACACTGAGCTAGAGCTACCTTAATATGCTAAGTTCGAGGTCTGAATCTAAAGTCAAAAGGAAAATATAAGTGTGAAAATCATTTAGATCATCTACCAGATTTGATCATATTTTTTAATCTTATTTATTTTGGAGCTTTGTCTTCAGACATGGCAGCTCCATCGAGCCTAATACCTAATGATATAATTGATAATCAGACGCTTATTCTAAATGGTGGTGATCCTACCTATTGAGTCAAAGGTACTGAGTTTAAATATTTGCATAATAGAGTCATTCTGTTTAAACATAAGAGCCATAGATGTTTATATTCTTATTTATTTATTTTTCTTCATTAGTAATAGGTATTATATACCTTGTAGGTATACAAACTTTGCATAGTTTGGCACAACATGAAAGATTTCCAAGATTTCGACCAAATAATATTAGCGTAGGAAGAAGACTGCCTTAATATATTCAGTATCAAGTTGGTTTTATTTGTTTTATGCTTCTCTTTCACATTGGTGCTTTGCATTTGAACTGATTTATTTCACAAAAAAAGACTCATTGTGTAATTATTCACATAGTACAAATTTAGATTTTGATTATGGGTTCTACCTATCTGTTTTAATTTATTTTTGAGTCCTTTTTATACCTTCAAAGTATTTTATATATGTTACCCTCTTCCTATTCCTACTTACTGTAGTTATTAGATTTGTGTAGGCTAATAAATAGATATTCGTCAAAAGGTTTTGAATACTTACCATACGACACCGAAGGCACCGTATCCTATGGGGCGGTCTGGTTGGACATCCGTGGGGATGGCCGGCGTCTGGTAGTAGGGCGCCGCCGCCGCCAGGATGGCGCCCTGCGGCGCGCTCTGCGTACCGCCCTGCATCAGCGACATCGACACACTCATGGAGACGCGAGAATGCCGCGCGGGGCCGCTTACAGCCGCCATCCAACCGCTCAGCGGCTAGCTGTCACCGCAGCCTCTCCACCATCACACGCCAGACCCGGCGAACACCGAGCCACAATGCCCTATCACCAGCCTTCGACTTCCAGAGAGCACAAGACAATATCACGGGTTACTTCTTTATTATTCATGCTCGATCGACTATGCGGGAATCACTGAACGAACGCACACCACACGGAATACACTTGTCAATCCCACCAGTTATTTTACGTGAGTTTTTACGTTAAATTAGATACACCAAACTGTTTATTCTGTTGTTTGTTCCTGGACAAAGAATCAAGTCCAGCCGTGAATTTTAACGGCACTACACGCAGCCGTCCGTCCACCACGAAAATCGAGCGAAACTGGAAGATGGAGGGAGAGGGACGAAGGGGCGAGGGGAAGCGAGGAAGGCGAAGCGAACCAGGGTTGCCAGACGCCGCGCCGGCGGCCTTTCCTCGTTCAGAATGGTCGAAAATCTCGAAAAAAGTTCCGTTATCCACATTAAATCTTCAAAGGGCAGAAAAGTCACTATAAAATGTAAAATATAGCTGGATAAACCATAGTTCCTTTGTTTTTTGTTATCAAAATTAACTTCAACTTCAACGAAAAGGGTAATGACAATTTGACTTCGATTTGGCATTGATAGCTGGGGCTCTATCAGCTAAAACATTGAAGTTAATGTTAATTGTGTTTTGACAGATGTACGCATATGATTTATTTGTGCCAAAACAAAGTAGCAATTCGTTTTGGCACAAATAAAAACTTACCAAAGAAAAGTAGCAATGTATGTGCAAATTCAATGTTTTAGCCGATACCGCTGCCATTTGGTTTGGAATTGATACCACAGACTTATAAGCGAACAAGTACAGCAGCGGCGGTATCGGCTAAAAAAATTAAAGTTCATGTTAACTGTGTTTTGACAGATGTATGGGATACATTGCTACTTTGTTTTGGCACAAAAAAAACTGAGGTACCAAAGAAAAATAGAAATGTATCACATACATCAGTCAAAAGCACAGTTAACATGAACTTCAATGTTTTTAGCCGATACCGCTGCTGATTATGAGTTACAGATAAAAAAAATAAAAGGTATATGTACAATTTAAGCATAAATAAAAGGCCTACTAAAAGTAACTTTTAAATATCTTGTACAAAAGTGTACGAGATTTTGGTTTCTCTCGTTTCTCGTACGAGACTGCTAAATTGCTGCTTTCTCGTACGTCTGGCAACACTAAAGCGAACTGCGAAGAGAAGAGAAGATGCGGTGCGGCCGGGAGGGAAGGACGAATGAAATAATGAACTAGGCATGGTCGTTGCAGAGACGAACCGTTCTAAAAGACCGTTTTGAGTTCCGCGACGATAGAACCGTTTTACGTTTCGTCCTAAAGCAGTCTTCGTCGCGAAACCAGTCCTCGGATTGTTTGACGCGAATTTGTACTTAAAGTCAATGTTAATAGAGCCTAGAACGCAATGAGACCATTGCGACGTCGTCGTCGCTCGTTCCGTTCGTTTTGGTCTTTGATATATTAAAATAATCTTTATTGTTACTAGATTACAGTCGAATATAGTGTAAGACAACTTATTTTTTCGAAGTTACTTCTCGTTCGCAACGCGGTAGTCATTGCTGTGTATCTTATCGTCGTTGATATAGAATACAAGGTTGTTTATCAATAAAAATGGCAACGAGTAGCGACGCACGTGGCGTGCGTGGGGACAGCTTATGTTTACATTTTTTTAGTTTTTTGGCTTACTTATGACCTTAGCCAATATGTAAATATGTACAAAAAAATACAAATTAAGTATGTACACAAAATGAAATGATTTTTTAAATACGCTTGCAATAAAAAATAATACCAACCAGTCCTAAGCCTAGCAAAGTAAGAAGGGAAGTTCATTCGTTTAAAAAAAATCATTGTAATCGAACGAAAAACGTTAAGTCCGCAACCATTTCATTCGTCTTCGAGACGAAGTCGACGAGATTTCGATAATGAGTATACGTTTCTCTCGTTCGACCGTCCTGCGTCGTCATCCGTTGCCCGTCCCCATACAATGAAACCAGTTGCGAACGAGGACCGTTTCGAGGACTGGTTTTCGTTCTAGAAAAAACGGTTGCGTTTCGTCGTCAAAAAATTCGACAACGAACCACACCTATAATGAACGCGACGCGGTGGTAGAGCGAGCGAGAAAAAAAACAATGGCGGGCGACGCTATGAACAGCTGCTCGGTCGCCTGCTGTCAGCGCGGAGCGGGCCTGCGCGCGGGCGCGGGTCGAGGAGCTTGAGCTTGGCTTGTTTTGATAATTTCCTTTTTTATTTTACTTTAGTCTATATGAAGTCGGTAAAAATCCATCGCCTTAGGATGCCGATACGCTTGCGATACGAAACGACGTATTTTAATCTGTATTTACTCTTTGCCCAATAGTAGAATATTATAGGAGTTGCCATTCTCGATTGAAATTGCAGCGGATCTTTCAATCGACAATGACAATCGCATTGTCAGCATGCATTGTATTATATGTTTTATATATTACATTTATATGATTAGTAGGCAACTAAAAAGAAATGTCCTATCACCTAACTGCCGGTCTATCGGCTAAAACAATGAAGTTTGTAGCATTGATTCGACAGTTGGATGTGATATATTGCTAATTTTCTTTGGTAAGTTTACATACCTACCTTTATCACGTTTTTATTTTTATATAAACTTTGTTTGTGCTATAAAGAAGTAACAAGCAATGTATCACATTCATCTGTCAAATGAAAGCGATCACGATATTCACGATAGCAATGTAAGTTAGGCGATTTAGACCCTGCGGGGTGCTGCGGGTATATCTATCAGCTAAAAATTTAGCTTTGAATTGACGATTTGATGTGATACATTGTCCCTTTGTGTTGGCACTTTACCAAAGAAAAAAAGCAATGTATCATATCCTGACAAATCAAAGCGATTATGATAGAATTTTTGTTAATACCTAGACCCTATCTTATTAAAAATAATAATTCAATATATAACTTAATGTATTAAATTATTGAAATCCGTAATGAATATATACGAGGAAGCTTTAAAGTTGCACCAATTGCGGATAAAATCTCCGAAAATCGTCTTCGCTGGTATGGCTATGTTCATAGAAGGGATGAAGATCATGTGGTACGAATTGCACTGAACCTATCAGAACAAAAGAAAGGCAGAGGCCGCCCACCCGCAACCTGGTGGAAGAATATCAAAAGAGACCTCAAGAAAGCCCAACTGCCTGAACCGACAGCCATTGATCGTTCGACCAGGGGCTCTATCAGCTAAAAACATTGAAGTTCATGTTAACTGTGTTTTGACAGATGTATGTGATACATTGCTACTTCGTCTTGGCACAAATAACAACTTAACAAAGAAAAATAGCAATGTATTACATACATCATACCATTGACGAAGGTATCTTTCCTGACTTAATGAAATACAGTAAATTAATTCCTCTGTTTAAAGCAGGAGATAAAAGTGATCCAACAAATTTTAGACCAATATCTATTTTACCTGCACTAAGTAAACTATTTGAAAAAATTATATATCTTCAATTATTAGAATATTTTACAAAGAATAATATACTACATAAGAATCAGTTTGGTTTTTCGAAAGGCAAAAGCACTACTGATGCTGGAATTGCACTTTTGAAGCATATCTTTGACGCTTGGGAGGCTAAGCAAGATGTAATTGGCATTTTTTGTGACCTTTCTAAAGCGTTCGATTGTGTTGATCACATAACTCTCTTAAAGAAGTTAGAACATTATGGTATCTCTAATAAATCAGTTAGCCTTATGCAATCTTATCTATGTGGTAGAACACAACAAGTAATTATTAATAAAGCGGCATCTACTGGAGCCCCCATTAGCATGGGCGTGCCCCAAGGATCGATATTGGGACCTTTACTGTTCTTAATCTATATTAATGACCTACCTTACTACGCGGAGAATTTATGTGAGACAGTGCTATTTGCAGATGATACCTCCTTAGTCTTCAAAGTCGATAGAGGTAATAATTGTTCTGACGATGTAAATAGTGCTCTCTCTAAAGTTTTGAATTGGTTTAACATTAATAATTTAGCATTAAACCCGAAGAAAACAAAATGTGTAAAATTCACTTTACCTAATGTAAGGCAGGTAGACGTGCATATTAATTTGAATGCAGAAGTAGTCGAGTGTGTTGAGAGCACAAAATTTCTAGGTATTACAGTAGATTCACGACTACAATGGGATCCACATATTGATGCCTTGTCGAGTAGACTCAGTTCTGCGGCATTCGCAGTTAAACAAATAAGGCTCTTAACTGACATTGAAACGGCAAGGCTGGTCTATTTTAGTTATTTTCATAGTGTAATGTCCTACGGAATGTTGTTGTGGGGCTCAGCAGCTAATATTGGAAATATTTTTGTGCTCCAAAAAAGAGCTGTTCGCGCCATATACAACCTTCGGCCGCGAGATTCTTTAAGAGAATTGTTTAAAGAAATTAATATTTTAACAGTGGCAGGCCAATACATCTATGATAATTTAGTTAATGTAAGGAAACATTATTGCTCACTTGCTAAAAATAGTGATGTACACCGTTTTAATACAAGAAATAAAGACAAACTTGCCGTTCCAAGTTTTAGACTAGCAAAAACTAGGGGCTCATTTATGGGGAAAGGAATTGCCCTTTTGAATAAAGTTCCACAAAATGTAATTGAACTGCCTTTGCATGAATTCAAAATACATGTTAAAAAGACGCTCATGAGCAAAGGTTATTACAAAGTAGAAGATTATTTAAAAGACAGCAATGCATGGATGTAACATTATAAGTAACTATCTGATTTTCAGTTTTTAATAACTTTATTGTTTTTTAATTATGTTGTTTTAAATGAAGGTATTTGGTAACGATATAATTTTTTGTAAATATCGTTACTCTGATTTCTGACAAAGCTGATAAGTTTCTTGCGCCCATTCTTCTTGTCAGCTAAAAAAGTCTCGAATGGGTGGTAGGAAAATATAGACCATTCAAAAGCACTTAATAATCTAAGTTTATTTGAATAAAGAATATTTCATTTCATTTCATTTCATTTCATCTGTCAAAACACAGTTAACATGAACTTCAATGTTTTTAGCTGATACCGCCGCAGGGGCTCTATCCAAGTTTAAATCGTTTTTTCCAAGTTTAAATGTTTGTGTAGTTACAATCAAGATTTCCGACAAAAGTAGCCACTTTAGGCGGTATCTAGATATCGGTATAATATATCGGTGATTTTTTCTCAACAATAATCAATTAAACTGAAAATAAAATAAGGTATTTATGCAATAAAACAACACTTTAATAAATATCAATTATTTTATCACAGAGAATCACATTGTGTTATACAACATATTTACGTGGTTCGTACAAAATATTTTTCACAATGATCCATGTTCAAATGTATAATTTATAGTAAATACTTACAAATTATCAATCAAAACTGAAACACTAATTATACTTCGAAATACTATGCCTATACAGGTTTGATACGCGAGTATAAGTAGACCCGATAATACATTCAGTACAATTTACCGCCAACAGCGTTATTTTCATACAAACATGCTCACTTCAGTATCGTAAATAAAAGAGGTTGTGTATCTTTAGATTAGTCCGATCACAGAACAGGTGCTCACCTTTCGAATAAGAACGTCAAATAAATATAGACACCTCATCACAATTTCATCAAAAATGCAGTAAAGTAATGCATTAAACACCGGTTGCTCTACAGAGCCTGATGACCATCTAGAACAGGGATGGGGAAACTTTTTCCTTCGCGTGCCAATATTTACCAACGAAATATATGGCGGGTCAAGTTGTTGAATTTTTACCTACATGGAAAGGGTTATGTTTTTCGCGCGTATCGTGTATACAAGGTGTTACAAAAATACCCCTAATGCCGAATATGGTATATAAGGACCATCAAACTGAACAACTTTTACTACGGGGCCAACTCTGAAATCGCGAAAAAAAAATCAGCTGTTTCATACAAAAATTAAAATCGAAAATATCAAAATGTATGAAACAGCTGATTATTTTTTCGCGATTTCAGAGTTGGCCCCATAGTTAAAGTTGTTCAGTTTGATGGTCCCTATATACCATATTCGGCATTAGGGGTGTTTTTGTAACACTTTGTATATGTATGTTTGTATGTAATATTCTTTATTACCTCATATTTGGCAGTGAATGAAAAAGGTGGCCATTCGAAAGCCTATAACTTGATTTTTGTTTGATGGTCACGGGTCGGATTTCAACGTTTCGCGGGCCAGAGATGGCCCGCGGGCCGTTGTTTCCCCATCCCTGGTCTAGAAGTATACTAGTGCAGAAGATTCGGTCTCAATATCAATATTCCGAAGACCGAAATGATGTCTATCGGCAGTCAAGAGCCTCCCGAATTGTACCTCTGGCACAGATTATATAATAGTGCCCTCGAGAGTGAGGTTCAAATACATGTGGAGAAATTTAGTTATCTACGAAGCACGGTAACATCAAAGTTTTCCGTTCACACGGTCTGAAACTGGCTACGAAGATCTTCGTGTTTATGGTAATAGTTCTGCCAATCCTGCTGTATTCTTCGGAAACTTGGTGCTTGTATAAGAAACATGTTCGCACTTTAGACCTTTCACTTGCAGTGCTTGCGGGATATCATGGGTATAAGCTGGTGAGACCATGTCAGGAATACAGATATTCTGCATCGCGCTAACATCTGCGGCATAGAGGCGTATCTGATACGGCGTCTCAGCTTTGGTAGCGGACATGTCCTTCGTATGCCCGACAAAAGGTTGGTTAGCGTGCGCTTTAAAATGGCAAGCGCAAGCAAGGCGGGCAGTTCCTTCGTCGGTATAAGGACGTGCAAAGAGGCATATAAAGAGATGCAACATCGACGCTCATCGTTGGGAAGCGCCAGCACAAAATAGACCTGCCTCCCTAGCATGACCGACGAAACACGATATATATCGCGTGATATAGTGTTTTATCGACACTAAACTTCAAAATCTATTGTCTTTTGATAGTTAAACGCAATGTAGTTGTCACGCAACGAAGTGAGGATGTTTGTATGAAAATAACGGGGTAAATTGTGCCGCTGAGTTTATACAGCATAAACTATACAAGAGTGATACTATAGTAATATAAATGAAATTGCACAAACAAATAGTAACAAAACGTAAATCAACTCTGTAATGTAAAATATTCGTTAAGTAAACTAGAACAAATAATAGCAACATTTTTAATAATTTAAAATATATAAATGTAGCAAAATATCGGAGTCTTCTAAAAATCAATAATATTAGGTATAACTAAAAGCACATTACTTTTACCACACAAACTAAACATGGTAGCAGAAGATACATTCACACATCAGTAAAGTGCTGTTTTTAAAGTTATTCAAAAAATATTTGAAGTGAATACTACCCAACGCCATGATCGTTGGTTATCTTAGAACATTTAACCAATGCAGACGGCAAAGACGGACGACCCCCTCTGCCAAAGTACATAGGCCATATGGCCATGTACGATTAATAAAACTACTTCAGCGCGGCCATTCTGTATCGCTTCGTGTCGCGAGAGATAATTCCCGGAAAAAAAAGGTAAATTGTGCCAAATCCACGAGAACATAGTGTTTTCTATTTTATATCAGTATTTCATGTACAAATATGTTTGTTTTTAAGTGCTATCTTGAAATAAATTCAAAGTTATTACGACAAGTTAACGACAGAAAATACAGTAGTAGCGATGCAGCTGTCACACAGTACAGACCTACCTGCACAACACACTACGCAAGCTTTTTATTAGGCTAAGTTGTATCATCTTGATTTAACCTTAACTTTAACAGACACAAACTTATCTGACCCGGTGACAGCGTCGCTGTCGTCTATAGCGTAACCTAGGTAAAAATATGTTATCCAGTTTTGGCCACCGGCTCAGATAAGTTTGTGTCATGTACTGCTAAAGTTAAATCAAGATGATGCAACCGAGCCTTAGTGTGCTGTACGTGTTTACCTTTTTTTTACCCTCCCGCTAAAAATGTTCTGTGTTATAAGGTCTTGCCATCTCCATTGGTTAAATGCTCTAATAGTGTAAACAAGATCAATTCATAATGACAGACTACGCTTATAATAATTTCCTTAAGTAAGTCGACTACATTTTCGTACAATCATACGAAAATAACAAGAGGAAAGGGTTTATATTGTACTATACATAAGTGGGTAATAAATAAATTCAATATTCGTATAATGAACTAACACGTTATTGTCTATGTACACCTATTTATAAATTGTTGGACTGGATCGAATGTTTAGAATTCGTTACTTTTTACGAGTTTATCGCAAAGATAAGCATCCACTGAACTACATGATCTACGCATCTCATCAAACTGATAGAAAAAAAGATGCCAATTCTGCATTCCGTGCGATACCTACGTATCAGTGGTCGCCCTTGTATGACTTTTAGTACGAAGTACTATATTAAAATCCGTTTGATGCGATGCTGTT
This sequence comes from Catoptria pinella, assembly GCA_963556745.1. Lineage (NCBI taxonomy): Eukaryota > Metazoa > Arthropoda > Insecta > Lepidoptera > Crambidae > Catoptria > Catoptria pinella. Next base: position 3,137,278 of record OY750762.1, read on the forward strand.
CTTTTGGATCTGTAAACACTTGCTAAAACACGTCACCAATACAATCCGCATCACAAAGCATTAGGCATTTTCAAATAATTCAATTGCTTTTCCCTAAATCCTTACCAGCCAAAATTGATTTATTGACCAGATTGATTTAAAATTGATTTTCGGATGATGCCTACGGATGCATAAACCATAAAATATATTTAAATTACAAGGTAAAGTATCCGTTTAATACTTTACGTTACAATAATTACAATGCATTATAGAAACAAGTAATTCGTGTCAAAAATTTAGACATTGAAGCTCATCAAGTTATAGAAAACTGACATTTTTATCCAATAGATTTTGAACCTTAAGGTAATTTAAGTTCTAAATACATCCATTCCGCACGTATCTCCCGCTGCTCCGACCTGCATAACCTAGATGTTCGCCAGGTCGGTTGTTGGTGGGTTTGTGCCAGAACGAAAAATAATGTTTTGAAAAAGTGTCATCGATTCATATTTGTTAACCAAATTACACGTCTAACCAATGTACAAGTAATTTGAAATAAATGCATTGAAATATGTTAAGATTCATCCTTTTTGCATTTTGTATAAACAACAACCATTCGAGATTTTCTATCAGCTCTCCTCCCTACATGTTTTCTTAGTTTTAATAATAATACACGATAATCATTCGGCTAACATTAAAATACATGAAACCACGCATTAATTTAGTTATAAAACAGCTATAACGTACTGGCCGTTGCAGTAATCAAAATACATTTGAAGTACAATACGTTTCAGCGAGGCTGCGCAAAATACAATTTTGAAATGTGTGAGAGAAGCGAGTGGTGGGGCAGAGCTAAGCGCATAGTTAGTGGCTAACTGCAAAGGCGCCATAAAATGAAACGCATTATATGTCCAAGTAATATATACTTAAGTAAGATGCATTTGCTAATAATTTATCAGTGCAGCTTAGATTTCGTGATTCAATTGCAAAACGTGCAAACATTAATTTCGTGAGAAAATTATACCATTTAAAAGATACATTCATACATATTTAAAAGATAGTTCACACATTTTTTTAAACATATTTCTAAACAAAAATTTGATTTCTTATAATTATACAAGCTGTTTGGTAATACCCTTAAAAAGCCGAAATTATGGTAGATAGGGTACCATGCAGATAACCACGGAAAATTATGATAAACGCCGAAAACCACCACATGGCTGAGAAACTTTTTTTTATTTGTATGGAAAACTGCAAATTGGTAACCCTAGACGTAAATACACTATTGTTTTAGATAATCAATCTTATCAATTATCAAAAGCAAAACACAATTTCGGTATAGGGTTGCCACTATGAATTTTATCATACAGAGGGTTTATAAGGGTATTTTATTTGTATGGAAAACTGCAAATTGGTAACCCTAGACGTAAATACACTATTGTTTTAGATAATCAATCTTATCAATTATCAAAAGCAAAACACAATTTCGGTATAGGGTTGCCACTATGAATTTTATCATACAGAGGGTTTATAAGGGTATTACCAAACACTCTGTATAGTTGTTTTGGTTGGGTGGTTAGTTTGGCAATTTCTCTGTATTATGATTTATCTTCGCAATAAAATAAAAATCTGTTTCGTAATTTTATTTTAGGTCATTAAAATTACTAATTTGGCCAGATTTCGTTTATAGCTTACATGTAAGTTATATTAATGTGATTTAATCGGAATAGTCAACAAAATATTTTGTCATCCTTTACAGTTTCAGTAAATAATGTTTTCCCGAGGGCTATAATTTGAAATTACTGGCAAATATTAATGTCATTTCATGTGAAGTTCAAAACAGATCAAGGAAATTCCGGCGATCAGTGAGCTTCCCATAAAAACGTAACACCAAAATGATTTGCAATTTAAGCATAATTAACTCTTCTTGTGTTGTTATTCGGATTAAGACAGTATTTGTCTAGGGTTTTATTAAATAAAAAATCTAAAATACTAATCCAATTTAAAAAGTGCCAATTACATTTTTCATACAAAACCGCAAATCGCATTAGTTTTTATTTGGTATGGTATTTTGGATTTTTTTATTTATCTGCGATTATCTTTGCGTGTGAATTCCCATTATTGTATGATACGTACATGCATATTTAATTTAAAATAACGGTTAGTTGTTGTTTTATTTTAATAAATTACTTGCATTGTATGATGTTATTGACACACATTTTTACATTGACTCAGAGCAGAGGTTCTGTCGCGCGCGCTGTTCTAACTTTTGGTAAATTATATGAGATCATAAATCTGTGTTATATTCGCAATTTTCAATTTCTAAATCAAAATTTAAATTTAAATAAAAATTACTCGGCATGTTCATTAATTTCACCATGCGATTTGAATGTGCTGAAAAAAGGATACAGTCATAGTTTTCGATTACTACAAAATTTTATACAAAGGACTTTAAATCAAGGATTGAAAACGTAATTTTAAAATTAACGTATTCCATTGTTTATGTAAGATAGTTGCTTTTCGTTGCACGCGTGTTTGTCTATGAATGGGATCTAAATCCCGAATTTAGTCAGTCAGACAAACAAAGCTCAATATCTTGACTAATTATCAAATATTGAAACTTTTAACTGCACACATAAATTAGTAAACGAAAGAGATACGCTCATTGCTTTTTTAGATGTACTTAAAAATTAACCTTTTATTATTATCTCCGTCTAATTTTCTAAACTTGACAGTCTCATGTTCATTAGTATACTTTTTTTCGCGTTTCTAGTTCATTAACGTTTAATTTCGCAGTCGACATTTTGTGGTCGTCGATGTAACTCATGAGTACACAAATTGTTATTCTTTGGGTAGTAAATTTTCGACAATACACAATGTAAAGTAAGGTTAGCAGATTGTCCTGTCCCAATAAGATTTACTTAGTATGTTTTTGAGAAATTAGTTTTAAGGACCTTCTGTTGATGAGAAACTAGTTTTAAGGACCTTCTGTTGATGAGATACTAGTTTTAAGGACCTTCTGTTGATGAGAAACTAGTTTTCAGGACCTTCTGTTGATAAGAAACTAGTTTTCAGGACCTTCTGTTGATGAGAAACTAGTTTTCAGGACCTTCTGTTGATGAGAAACTAGTTTTCAGGACCTTCTGTTGATGAGAAACTAGTTTTAAGGACCTTCTGTTAATGAGAAACTAGTTTTAAGGACCTTCTGTTGATGAGAAACTAGTTTTCAGGACCTTCTGTTGATGAGAAATTAGTTTTAAGGACCTTCTGTTGATGAGAAACTAGTTTTCAGGACCTTCTGTTGATGAGAAACTAGTTTTCAGGACCTTCTGTTGATGAGAAACTAGTTTTAAGGACCTTCTGTTGATGAGAAACTAGTTTTCAGGACCTTCTGTTGATGAGAAACTAGTTTTCAGGACCTTCTGTTGATGAGAAACTAGTTTTAAGGACCTTCTGTTGATGAGATCCTAGTTTTAAGGACCTTCTGTTGATGAGAAACTAGTTTTAAGGACCTTCTGTTGATGAGAAACTAGTTTTAAGGACCTTCTGTTGATGAGAAACTAGTTTTCAGGACCTTCTGTTGATGAGAAACTAGTTTTAAGGACCTTCTGTTGATGAGAAACTAGTTTTCAGGACCTTCTGTTGATGATAAACTAGTTTTCAGGACCTTCTGTTGATGATAAACTAGTTTTAAGGACCTTCTGTTGATGAGAAACTAGTTTTCAGGACCTTCTGTTGATGAGAAACTAGTTTTCAGGACCTTTATATTTATTAAACATTAATTTAAGTGTTGCTATAACTTTCCTGCATTAATTTACATAGTAAGGATAGGTTTCGTCTATCACTCAAATTGAAAAGAATGAAATAAAAAAAAAACACGTAAATCCTACTTCATTCTTGATCATTATTAGTTTTGGGGTAATACAACATACCTTTAGATTAGTCAGTATGTACCATCGTCGCCTTGTACTCAAATTGATAGTTTACGATAGTTCAAAGCCCGTGTTACTGTTGACGGCATACCGGAGTTTGTCTCGCAGAGTGCTTCGTTTTTGGTAGTTGGGCAGTTTCAGTAGATTGAAGCAGGTTGATGAAGTCGGCAATCTATTCAGAGGATCCTTCTTTCTAATTGTGAAGAACCCACGAATGACGCTGCCTGGCAGATTAAAAAAGAGGAGTTATGGAATGTTTTTATACTTTTATTGATAACCTATGTGCTGCTGAATTAGATGTGCTGTTTCGAACTTATAAATAATAACACTATTCCATATGGTCAAGAAATGATAAAAAATCAGCCTATTTGTAAAAGCTAGTAAGTACATATAGTATTTTGTCCTTTGAAGTTGTATGAGCAAAAGAGCAAGAGAACTAAATTAAATGTCTGTCGTTATTCAATATTAATTACCTATAGTGTCGCCAGTATCTTCGTCGTCGCCGACTTCAACGCAACGTATAGAAAATGGCGGCTTGAGGTGCGCGAACCCAAGCACTGGCGGCTTCGAGCACGATGTCACGAACTGCAAACAAAATGTTCAAACAACACAATCAAAAGATGTCTAACTCACGTCTATTATAGTCCGGCAAAAGAGATTGAAAAATAATGGGAAAGTTACATAATGTTTCGAGCTCAGATTTTCGATTATAGCGGGAATTTCGGTTGTCTTCAATGAAGAATTTATTTATGAAAAAAAATGAAAAAATATTTATTTCGTTAACAGAGGGTAGATATCTTAACTATAGTGTTGGGGCCCTCTGTTAAGTATAGTAATACCTGTAGTAGAGGAGCCCCGCTCCTCCGCATTAGCACGACAGAAACAATCTACTTAGTTTTAATTTTCTAAATGTAAGTGCACTTTAATATAATTTCTCTAAAATGTAGGACTTATTAAATCTTTATGAACAAATAATAATAAAGAAAAAAGAAAAAAAGAAAAAAAGTTAATTTGCGTATGTGTGTGTTTTTGTGTGTGTGTGTGTGTGTGTGTGTGTGTGTGTGTGTGTGTGTGTATGTGTGTGTGTGTGTGTGCATGTTAATGTATATGTGTATATATTTATCTTATATATTATAACAAACCTTCAACCTCATCATAGCTTTGTTGCATTAAAAACATTTTCAATTTCTTTTTACACTCAACATATGTCAGACCGTATACATCAATTTTATTATTTACAGCGTTGTATAAGGTTATTGCTCGCCTAGTATACTGTCTACATGCATATTTAGTTTTAAAATTATCTTTATATTCAATTTTATATTTCCGTCTTTTATTTGTCATATTTGGTTGAAAGATGATGGATTTATGATTTTTTAAAACTATTGTAAAAATGTAAAGTCTTCTCACCGACAGTTAATTTATATAACGTATAACAATTTATTGTACAAGATATAAAAAAAACTGGATAATTATAGATTTCAATATTCGTGATAAAGATATGGGTGCGCGCAAGACGGCAGAAAAAAGTGAATGAATCACGATGCGATCCTAGGGTCGGCTTCGGTGTTGGTCTCAATCGTTCGTTCTTCCATTCAGCCGATCCTTGCTTGTCCTTCGTTCAGCGGCAGTTTACGCGACGTTGACATAGATGGCGCCAACACATAATGTCATTAGTTTTTGTATGACAACACTCAACTAATCATGATCTGGTGCGAGTCGTATTTTTTTTATTATTATATAAAAAAAGAGTTGTGAATGGTAAAATCTCAAAATTTAAAAACACTCAACTGCTTTTATATGCAAAAACTCCATGTTGCTAGTAAACATAAAAGTTTCGGTTCAATACTATTTTGCCAAGATGTATCGGTGTCCGGTAGTATAGATCGGTTCGACCGGTAAACAATAGAATAACTTATCGAACCGAACCCGCGCGGTAGTACTGTATGTGCTGTAGTGTAGACCTCTATACTGTAGTACTAAATAATATACTAGAAAAAATAGGACTCGCACCAGATCATGTTCTCGGACGGGAATCGAACCCGCGACCTTAGGATATCCGGTCCAATGCTCTGACCGCTGAGCTACCAAGTCACTAGTGGAAACGTCGTATTTCTTCTAGTATATCAACTCTTACGCTGCAAGCCAGCGCCATCTCACCAATGTAGAAGGAATTACCTCGACATTCAACTGAACATCTTTCCAGATATTTTAATACGACGTTTCCACTAGTGCCTCGGTAGCTCAGCGGTCAGAGCATTGGACCGGATATCCAAAGGTCGCGGGTTCGATTCCCGTCCGAGAACATGATCTGGTGCGAGTCCTATTTTTTCTAGTATATTATTTAGTATTATATAAAAATAGCATTGTGAATGCTTAAATCTCAACATTTCAAAAGTCTATACTGTATGTAGTACTGCGTGTGTACAGTCGAACCAACTGAATCATGACCCACTTTGCCGATAATTCCTTTGAAACCATAAAAATAGTTAGGTTTTCTTCTCTATCGTGTATATTGCACTTAGTACGTTTTAAATATGAATAAAATTTCATAATCACGGGTCAGATCTATGCATTTTTTTCCTTTATTATCACCGCACGAGATTCGTTTTTCAATAAAGCAGTCATGATTTGAATTTCGAATAAGATATGGTTCATAATCTTAACTCTTTTAACTGCAGAAAAAGTATTATTATTTTAAAAATAAAATGACATTATGTCACATATGACAGTGTGTCAGATGTCAAGTAGTAGTCAGTCAATGAGAAAAAATGTAATGAATGACAGAGACAGTAATAGCATTTCTCTGTTGTCACGAACGAGTATAGTCGAGTCTGTCCGATTTATTTACCATTACCAAGTCAGTGACTGACAGTGTCTAATAAAATAATAACCGGTTCGTTACCAAGGTAATGTATGTTCAAGCTAATTTCAACCTACTTCTATTTGAATGTCTGTAAGAAAATAACCTTAAGGTGGGTCATGATTCAATTTGGTCGACTGTACATCGGTGTATATGTTACCGGCCAAACCCTATTTCAGGACAAACTAGTTTTGCCTAGGCTAAATTAGATCTTCCTTAGTCCGATAGGATAAACCAGTTTAGCGACAAAGAAAAAATTTAAATGCACTAGGTAGGATAGGTTAGGTTAGTGTTAAGTGTTTAGTTAGTGTTTAGCTCCATAATGCTTATATCAGGATCAACTAGTTTGGCCTAGCCTAAACTGGTTTATCCTATCGGGCGTAGGACAAACTCGTTTGGTCTAGACTATACCAGTTAATCCCATCGCGTATAGGAATAACTAGTTTAACCTAGGCGAAACTAGTTTGTCCTGAAAATCGGGTTTGGCCGGTAACATATAGATCGAGCAGCTACCTTGAGGAACATGGCGCGCTCGTGCTCGCTGAAGTCTCGCTGCAGCACGTCCCACAGCCAGCACACGACGCGGTGCGAGTCGTGGAACCCGCCGTAGTACTGCGTGTGCCGGCGCAGGTCTCGCAGGTCTAGCGGCACGTTGTCGCCGCTTATTAGCCGTTGAAGCTGTCACAGTTATCGACATATTAATAACTAAAAACAAATTAGTAACGTGTAGTAAAAGAAACCACATATGTGTATAATCTGCGCGCGATGAGAAAGGGATGATACCTTTTGAAACTGAAACGCGCTGTTCAGAATTAAATGATTTGAGTTTTTAATTTATTATTGGAGCATAACTTTCAGTGTCTTACAAGAATATGGAACCGAAAAGACTGTAATTTATCTTTAAAAAAAAACACATTTCACTTACCTCGGGAGTTGAAAACAATGACAACCACTCCGGGTTAATAATAGTTCGGAAACCTTTGATAAACGCGTTCGTTTGGTCCTTTATTTGCGTATGCATTCTGAAGTGCGCCATCAAGTGTATGTAATTGATCCTGAAACAATTTAACTTTTAATAAGACTATCATGTTACCAGTTAAAGTCTGTCTATCCTTACTTGTCTTATTTACTAAACAGCTTTTGACAGTTGTCATACGTTTTTTAAAATTCATTTGTTAACTAAAATATGTTTTCTTATTAAATCAAATTGTCACTAATAATTAGTAATTTCTTTTGTAATCACAGTGGAAAACCATTTTTTGTATTTGTATAATTGATTTTTTCAATAAAGAGTTGGGTGAAGATTGTTTACCAAATAAGAAAACTGAGGATAGACAGACTATAGTCACAATCACATATATGAATGCTGTTGTTTCATTAAGTTAATTAATTAGTGGTTATACTAAATAATATACTAGAAAAAATAGGACTCGCACCAGATCATGTTCTCGGACGGGAATCGAACCCGCGACCTTTGGATATCCGGTCCAATGCTCTGACCGCTGAGCTACCGAGTCACTGGTGAGAACGTCGAATTTCTTCTAGTATATCAACTCTTACGCTGCAAGCCAGCGCCATCTCACCAATGTAGAAGGAATCAACCTCGACATTCAACTGAACATCTACATTGGTGAGATGGCGCTGGCTTGCAGCGTAAGAGTTGATATACTAGAAGAAATTCGACGTTCTCACCAGTGACTCGGTAGCTCAGCGGTCAGAGCATTGGACCGGATATCCAAAGGTCGCGGGTTCGATTCCCGTCCGAGAACATGATCTGGTGCGAGTCCTATTTTTTCTAGTATATTATTTAGTATTATATAAAAATAGCATCGTGAATGCTTAAATCTCAAAATTTCAAATAATTAGTCGTTTTCAAAACTTACTTATTTTCGTTAGTGACAGGGATAGCTTTCCCGCCTGGCACTAGTTCGTGTGTGACTATTTCCCCCAACCTCTCCTCGTCCACTGAGAACGTAAGTTCCAACGATGAAATATCCCCCTAAAATGAGAAAAAGAGTATAAACATGTTTTTGGGCCCTCGTACACACAACTCACTCGTATTCGGTTCATATTTGTTTTTGTGATTTTGGAATTCAGGGTTGGGCGCTTGTGCACTCATTCGTATTAGTGTTTTATGAATGCGTAGTCTGCACACTAGCGCCGTCAATGGAAAAAAATCATAGTGCTTAAATAAAGGCGAAATTGTGAATTACCTCTCTGTAGTGCTTTCCGAAGAAGCTTTGTGATACTAAACTTATGTCGATCGAGGCTATCGAGAGATGTATAAGACATCTCTCGATAGCGTATGCAAATGATGAAAAATTACATTGACATCGGTACCTTTACTCTGTTTATACGAAAAGTTACATTTATGATTTATGGTTCTGAGTATGTTATATGTTCCGAGTTGAGGAGTTCGATGGCGCAGTGGTTTAGCGCCTGGCCCGGAGATTCCGGAGGTTGAGCAACTTTCGCAAGGGTCAGTCATGGGATGGGTGACCAAATTATCTTGAGCTCCTCCGTGCTTCGGAAGGCACGATAAGCCGTTGTCCCGGCCGTATTTCCAATCGTTAATACCTACCAATCCGCATTGGGCCTGCGTGGTGGATTATGGCCCACCCTCCTTATCCACCCACAAAGAGTGAGGGCATTAAAAATGGCTGATGGTCATACGGTTCTGACCTGAAAATGCTTGATATAAGTAAGACTGCGGTAGAGGTCGCGGTCCAGCGACGGCAGCTCGTCGATCCAGCTGTATAGCGCTTGTTGCGTCTGCCCCAGTACTTGACTCAGGAAGAACGACGCGAACGGAACGTCCACCACGATACCCTGTCAGAATAAATATCGAATATTAGAACGCATGCCACATTTATTTAAGATTGGTTACAATACACTGTAACAATAAAGCCATGCATTATTGCATTATTCTAAGATGGAGGTAAAAAAGAAAGTATGTGGCGAAAGTCCTGAAGTAGAAAGCAGAATATACACAGAGGAGATTTAGAGAACCACTACCTCTGGACTTCTATTATGGAGATGTGACAGACACTACTTATTGGCACAACCTGTGTCAGTTTTTGCGGCGGTATCGGCTAAAAACATTGAAGTTCATGTTAACTGTGTTTTGACAGATGTATGTAATACATTGCTATTTTTCTTTGGTAAGTTTTTATTTGTGCCTAAACAAAGTAGCAATGTATCACATATATATGTCAAAACACAGTTAACATGAACTTCAATGATTTTAGCCGATAGAGCCCCTGGTCAGTATCATTGACAGCATTTACTTCAGCTGATAATCTATCCTGCCCCAGCAGTGGGGACATTCAAAATGGCTGGTGGTCGAATGAGATTCAAAGATTGTATAACACAGATGGGACACTGACCTCGTAGACAGCCTTGCCGAGCATGCGGCCGATGAACTCAAACAGCTGCAAGTGGTTGTCCTGCAGGCAGGAGGTGGGCGACGGGTATAAACGCTCCTCGCTCGTCACACGGAACAAGTTTAAAGACGGGTCGAATACACGCTTTATTGTCTCTTCCAGAAATTCTAGAAAAAAATATTCTTTTATTTCACATGCTAAAACTAGTTATTTATAAAATGGCTTTCGCAAAAGTGGACTCGTTTGGTTTGGTTCAAATCTAATTAAAAGTGGGAGTGTTTTTCATGTCTTATTTATCTTTTTATGTTAGTTTGGGTTCGATTATGCAAAAGGCACCAAAATACAGAACTGGCTTAAGGCGAAGCATCGACAAATTATTTTCGTATCGACTGTCTCGCTCAAACTCTCGTAAATTACACTTAACTATCTCACTCGTGGCAAGCAGTTTTGCGACGCCAAACCGGATTTTTCGTTTAAATAAAAATCTAGAATATATTTTAAAAAATCCAACTGCCATTTTAGTGTTTAGACAAATCTACTAAGAAATTTAAAGGCTTAAATCGATCAGGTTTGTCTGTAAAATGCAAATCTCTGTTTTAAAAGAGGTTTCTTTGATATTTTTTCCGTGTTATAAAAGTTAACGAATCGTGTTTTTGCAACTGACAAAATGAAGTCAATGCAAGAAATAATCAGGTAATTAAATAATCAGATAAGTAAAATGTTTTGTAATTCATGAGAAAAATCGAGATACCTGCCACCAAAATGTTCGATGCGTCCTCTTAAACCCGACAGCTAGCAAAGTATAGCGTGGCTAGCGACTGAATCTTAAACCCACCACCCAGAGCTACGATAAGCGAAGTCATCCTCCTCTCTTTTTTCTCTCAACTGTGTAACGCTCAAAAGGGTACCATATTTTGCACTTTTAAAAGAATGTCCCTTACCCAACATTAAATAAATAATAAATAAATATTTGACAACATCACATACATTGCTCCGATTCCAAAGTAAGTAGCTAGAGCACTTGTGTTATGGAAAATCAGAGACTACGGTGGTATCACAAACACCCATCCCTAAGCCAATATAGAAAAGTTCGTTTTCTAAATTGACTAAACCGGGGATCGAACCCGGGACCTCGAAGATCGCACACCTTGAAAACCAGTGTACAAAGCCACTCAACCACGGAGGTCGTCTTTACGACATTATGGTTTACTATTTTTTTTATTTGGAAGTCTATTTGGTTACAATAATAACTGACCCTTGAACACTCCGTCCTGGTCGATGCCGGCCTCGTCCAGCCCCTGCTCGTTGATGAACCGCACTCGCACGCAGCCCTTGAGCGCTCGCGACGGTAATGCCGCTAGTTGCCTGTACCCGTCCTCTACGAGTCGCGCTCGCCGGACTGTCACAAGCGTTGAACGACCGCCGCACGCGCGCTCTGTTAATCCTAGCACCACCTGCACCGTAAATAACGCAACTTTGAATTTAGATAGTCATGGAACTAAAAATACAATTATTAGGAGCACGATTTTAATCACTTTAAACTTATAAAAATACATATCTTATCAAAGCAATACGTCGCACGCAACACAACACGCCACAGAGATGTAGAAAGTCTTATGGACGTGAGAGGGTCACAGACTAAAAACTTATGAACAATAGCCAAAGTAACTTCAGTTATTATCGAACACGCTCACAAAATTTCATGCGACCTGTAGAGGAGAACAGACGGACAGACATAGTAAAGCATTTTTGCCCAAGATGAAGCAGACGCTTCGCGTTCGCTCGGTCAATTATAACATGTATAGACTTTAATACCGCGTTTCTTACCTTTTCGTCGGCTACAGCTCTTCTAAACAGTCGTACTCTTTCTCCATGAGCTATCATGTGAGGAGTTTTTTGGACCAGCACCTACAAAAAGATTTGATTAAATAAACTCACGTAGCCAGCACTAGTAGCAGCGTATAACAAACAAATCCTACTTAGAAGGAACAAATAAGATAATAGAACAGAATTTATTTATTAGATCAAGATAACAGGTATTAAACACGTTTTTGAACTAAATGTAGGTGTTTAAACACCTACCTTTTCCCGACGTTTCGACTGATTTGCATCGGCCGTGGCTGACCTGCGGCGGTATTGCTACTTCGTTTTGGCACAAATAAAAACTTACCACAGATATGTAGCAATGTATCACATACATCTGTCAAAACACAGTTGACGTTTACTTCAATGTTTTTAGCCGATAGAGCCTCTGCTGTTTTAATCTAATAATGCAATGCAAAAGTTTAAAAGTATATATAGAATTTTCCCAAAAATCACACCCCGGACACTGCATTTTGCAACTTAAATTGACACCGCCGTGCATGAAAGTTGACAGCTACTAAACGAGTACATGATTCGGCACATGAACTCACGGAGTGGGGCGAGGTAATAGATTCTAGATATTAGTACGTAGTACTTAGTACTATCTATTCTGTGCATAAATGCAGAATTACGATCATTTACAAAGTAATAAAAACATTTGCCTGAACTTGGAAAAACCAGTGTTTCAGGCTATACTCGCCTTTAACATTAATATGAATCAATTAATCACTAACAAACTTATAAATATGTTTATTTTTCCCTTATAAATATGTTCAGAGTCCCGTATCTCCCGCACTAGTGGTTGGGCGGCGAGTACGCGTATTATTACAGCACCAGTAGTCGCGTGTAACGAACATATTCCACATAGAGAAGATAATGATCAAATGATACCTGGTGAGGTTTCTTGCCCTTCTCCAAGTCCGCCATGAAGTGCGAGTCCCGTATCTCCCGCACTAGCCAGTGGTTGGGCGGCGAGTACGCGCGTCGACAGTCGCGACGGTACAGCACCAATAGCAAAGTATGCATTGTCACGAATAACTCATTGGTCGCTAATGTTTTCAGGTCTAGAAAATTAACAAAAAAAAAGATTTAGCGGTGAGTGCTTATATTGACATGAAAAAACAAAAATATTTAGGGCTTCTGTAACCAAGTCATATAAACGCGTTTCTATGTCAACTGATTAGACATAGACACGCGTTTAGATTTCAAAATGCACCGTCAGCACCGCGCGAACAAATTTTTTGATTTGTTCCTAATGTTTAAAAAATCACGCCTAATGCGAAACCGTAAATTTTGAAATGAAATAGGTAATAGATTTCAATCATACCAAATAGTTGTCCCATGATTGACTTGTAGACGAACATATTGAGAAACTGAGACATGTTCACGAAGTCCTGCAGCTTGAACGGTTCCTGCTGCTCATACATCTCCATGTCATCCAGTATACTGGAATATAAAAAAACTAAAAGTTTGACTCCAAACAATTAATGAGCTTAGTTAGGCGTACAGGAGAATAAGCCCTTAAATAGTATAGATAGACAATATCACAATTGATTAAAAGAGCGCTAGCGAACGTCGCTAATCTAAAAATGACCAGTGGATTCAGATGAAAATGGTCTTGCCCCACATTTGTAAGCACGGAATCGCATTTTTTTTATAATAAGCAAGCGCTTGACCGCTATCACGCCTGGTGGTAAGCGATGATGCGATCTACGATAACTAGGGTTGGCAGCTTTTTTTACAAAATAAAAAGTTTATTGAGGTCGGAAAAGAAAAATAAACAGTATTTTAGATAAATGTATAGTATTTTTTTTTAATGTTTTGATTACATATTTCTTAGTGCTTCTCGCACAACTTATCAATTTTGTGTCATTTTTGAAAGCTTCGTAAGCTTCATTACAATTAAAATCAGACGAGAAACGAGGTCCGCTGCCCGCGCGCCAAAACCGTATTAGTGTTGGGCTTTTTAAACAATACCTGTGTCCAGTGGTGCTTGCTAAAAACAGTATTTTTGTAAACTTTTTTTTTGTTCAATAGTAAAAAGTATAATATAGTGAAAACAGTATAATACTGTTTTAACAGTATAATTGGTAACCCTAACGATAACACGCTTTTGCTTAGAAGTAGTTATTAAGTAAAGAAGCATTTTTTCATTCAGACTAATATTATAAATGCGATAGTAACTCTGTAAGTAAGTCTGTAACGTTTTCCCGCCTAGACCGCTGGACCGATTTTGAAGCTTGCGGGCCACGCGGGCTAGTTCTCTACACTTTTTGTCGCTCAGCCACGTCATTTGCTTGAGCGAGAAAGATAGCGTAAGTGCACGGAATAGCATTCATGGCGCGATTCCGTGCTGACAGATGTGGGTGGGTTTACTCTGGTGGGCTTGTACAATACGGTGTATTCTAATCTGTGCGCACCATACATTCTCGAGTGATGTTGCCGAGGATTACTGTCATTGTCAGATTAATCGCTTTGTATAAAGTATTGTATTATTTTTAAGAAAGACCAAGTGTACATTTAAACTGCAAATAAATTGAAATTGAAATAAAAATAAGTGATCTTAATGATGATGACTCACGTGACGTAGTGCGTCATGCAGTCGGCAAACAGCACGAGCATCTGGAACTCGGGCGCAGTTGCTTTAGTGTTAGCGGCGAGAAGATCCAGGAATGCTTTGAGGCCACAGTTGGGGCCCAAAGTGCATAGGAACTGCCATAGGGAATACAAGATCTCGTCTTGGTTGCACAGACCTGCGTGAAAAAAAGGTTTTAGTAGAAATGGCGATGTCATTAGGGGGTTAGCCACTCGATTATTAATCATCGCATCCTTATCTTTCGCATTTTTATCTTTCGCTTTACGAATACCTTGTTTCGTATCTATTCATGTTATTATATTACAAAAATTAATTACGAAAATATCAAAATGTATGAAACAGCTGATTTTTTTTTCGCGATTTCAGAGTTGGTCCCATAGTAAAAGTTGTTCAGTTTGATGGTCCCTATCTACCATATTCGGCATTAGGGGTACTTTTGTAACACCTTGTATACCTGAGGAGCTCGGTGGCGCAGTGGTATAGCGCCTGGTCCAGCGATTGCGGAGGTTAACCAACTTTCGTAAGGGTCAGTCATGGGATGGGTGACCAACAATTTATTATCTCGAGCTACTCCGTGCTTCGGAAGGCACGATGAGCCGTTGTCCCGGCTGCATTTGCAGTCGTTAACACCAATCGGCATTGGGCCCACGTGGTGGGTTATGGCCCATCCTCCTTATCCACCCATAAGGAAGGCCTGTGCCCCAGCAGTGGGGACATTAAAAATGGCTGAGGGTCGATACCTGTCAATATGTCGAGCTTCACTTGTTTCATAGTCTGTAGCGCCGTATGATACATTGAGCAGATCAGTGCCGCTTTGGTGCAGTCCGGAGACCCAAGTTTTCTGTAGTTTTTGTTTGAGTTGCCTCTGAGATAAAATTGAGAATTATTTTATGAATTATGATATAACTCGATCTACACCTTTCGATTTCCTTGTACAATATTTAACTCTTAAAACATACATTCAGACGATATTGAACTCTAAAGACGTGTTTCGGGAAAGTGTTGAACCCACTTAAGTGTATTTATTGGCTGTGTAAGGTTGCAATAATTTTTCAAAAGAAAACTGTATGCATATCGCGCCTTTTAATCGGGTCGAGCTATGGTGGTGATTTACCTACCACTATTTTTTTGTCCTATCCAAGTCATCCTAAGGGTCGATCCACATCTCCGTACTTGCACAAACAGTGCGATTCGCGTGCATCATAGGAACACAGTATGGTTTTTGTACATCTTCGCGAATGGTTCAGGTCGCGTGCATTTGAAAATACAAACTGCAATTATGCACGTGTACGCAGAGAGTGGACGGACCCGTGCACAATGCACCTATTGAACGTAATAGATGACTTCTGAAGGACTACATCCTGCCGAAAAGTAGGGAGCAAGCGAAAAAAGGTTACGTATGAATGAATGCAAAATCTTTTTAGTGAAGCAATTAAGTGCACAATTTGTTTCGTGTTGTAGTGTAGATGTTTTGTAAAGTATACATACCTGTTAGTTCTAGCCTCTATAGCGCGCCGTATGATGGCGGCGGGGTTGTTGCTCGTCACGGGCGTCGACGGCTGGGAGGGACCCGCCCCCTCCTCTCCAGTTACTCCTGCCTCTAGCATTTCCTTTAGACGAATAAACCTATACTATAGTCTGTATCCTTATTTGTCCTTTTTAAACAACTTTTGCAGCTGTCATACGTCTTTTAAATTTAAATAGTTATTTAAAAATATGTTGTCTTATTAAATAATACTATATTGTTTATTATTATTATATTATGATTGTTTTTTTTCAATAAAAAGTTTGGGGAGATTATTTACCAAATAAGGAGAAACAGACTATAAAATTTAGTTCATCAAATTAAGTGTCGGTGCTAGTTTTAAACTTTGCTCTTTATTATCTTATGCAAAGGCCACTCTAACGGCTGGACGCCGTTAATTTCGCACTGATAAATCTTATGCTTATGGGTATAAGGAAATTTAACGCCATAATTGATGGCGTTTAGCCTTATTGGGTCTCAGCATCACACATGAACTTAGAAATAAAAAAAGTAAGTTTGTAATTATGAATTGTCTATTCCCATTGAATCAAATTCATTGAAATTGAAATTGCAATTGAAAAATTCTTTATTCAAATAAGCTCACATAACAAGCATTTTTAAATCGTCAATTCTTTTATCCTACCACCCATTATGACGTCTTTTAGCTGACAAGAAAAATGGGCGCAAAAAACTTACAAGCTTTTGAATTATGTTCGCTTAGGTTGCCCTTCTCGCATACTACGTACTGCTGGCAAACTATTTTAAATAATTACCTTGAGTGGTGCAGCGAGTAACTTGTGCAACATTGGCGCCGCCCACAGCAGCGACAGTTGCGTCCTCAAGTTGGTCATAGCGGGCGGCAAGTATGCGTCCAGCCCTTGCGAGAACCAGCCGAGTACTGGGTGCCAGTTGCTGAGGTTGCCCTTCTTGCATACTACGTACTGCTGGCACGAGTCTAGGAAGCGGGTCACCACCAACTGGGCAAGAAACAATGTAATCACGTATTTTAAAGGTTTGACTGTATACAAGGTATTACAAAAATATCCCTAATGCCGAATATGGTATATAGGGACCATCAAACTGAACAACTTTTACTATAGGACCAACTCTGATCGCGAATAAAAAATCAGCTGTTTCATACATTTTAATATTTTCGATTTTAATTGTTGTTCAGTTTGATGGTCCCTATTTACCATATTCGGCATTAGGGGTATTTTGTAACACTTTGTATATAACGGATTTTCATTCAATAAATCTTAACTATACAATCGCACGACACGACAAACATGTTTTATTGCGGTTCAGCATCCCACTATATGATATAAAATATATACTTAAAGTAAAAA
The DNA here is from genome assembly GCA_963556745.1 of Catoptria pinella. Classification (NCBI taxonomy): domain Eukaryota; kingdom Metazoa; phylum Arthropoda; class Insecta; order Lepidoptera; family Crambidae; genus Catoptria; species Catoptria pinella. The sequence continues at coordinate 3,154,762 of OY750762.1, forward strand.
GTGTAATGGCTTTGTGGGGATAAAAAAGATGACTGTAGATTGTAGTTAGACTCTTTGCAACATTAGATTTAAAAAAATCGTAATTTACATTTTGTCAAAAGTAGCAAAGTACACTGACACAAAATCTGGAAATAGCGTGACCATTGACTACAAACTACAAAATATTTATTTTCAAAGTGACCATATCACAACACAGACCATTATCACGCCTCACTCACCACAAAGGTCGGGTAGTAGGTGTGCGGCGCGGCGTGGTCGCGCTCCGTGTGCGCCAGCTGCACCAGGTTGGCGAGCAGGCACAGCGCGTAGTTGCCCTCTAATGTATTGAACACTATGCGCATGTTCTGGTCCGTGCTCAGGAACTCCACGCACTTGTCGAACATGCCGTGCGTGCGGAACGCTACTATAGACTGCGGGACAGATGCAATCATTGATTTAATAATATACAAATATTTTGACCTTGTCCAGAAAGGGCAAATTCGCCGCGATTTTACACGCGTTTTTTTTTATTTTGGTTATATTGCTGTTAATATTTCACACGTAGCTGACGTCCCTGGTCCTAAGCGAACATTTTATAACGAATCGCGTCTCGATGTCGCAAGTCTAACGTAGCTCAGAGGGCCTAGACAAGTGGCAAACGCTTGGCTTTTCGATTATTCGAATACGATATAAGTGACATTAGGTGTATGAAATTGATATTTCAAAATGCCGTGACTGTTTATGGTCAGCGACATCTTACGTCAATTACATAATAATTTCTATTCTATTCAAATTGTAGACAGCCACTCAGCTATAGGGCCTGGACAAGGTCTTAGACAAGCTATTCTGGGATAATATCAAGTGGGACCAGCGGGTAAAACAAATGAAGTATGTCATGAGTTAAGGCTAGCTTGTTTCAGCTACATGAAGAGCTAGTCAGTATCAATAAGCATTAATGCTCTCAGATGCCTTAAAGTACTTATACACCAGTGGAGATCCATAAATTAACTGCAACGTCAGAAAATAGACTATCTTAGGAGTCTGGGTGAGGTGTTGAAGAAAAGTTGATAGAGCTGTGGGCTTGTATAAGTGCCCTAATAATAATTGTCCAATATTTGTCAAATGTATAAGTCTAATCTAAACCGCAGACTTAATCTCTGTTCTTTTTTTTAAACCCTCTGTATTTTAGAATAATATCTAATAAGAAAAAAGTCTGGAACAGGTGGTAGAAAAATATAGACGATTCAAAAGCGCTTAATTACTAAGTTTATTTGAATAAAGCAATTTTTTACTTTAGATTATGATTATGTATGACATACTTTAAAATACGATGTTTCATTTATTTTGTAACAAGTCAAACCACTATTATGTATTCTGTGGTAAAACTATAAAAACAAGTGCTAAAACATAATGTAAATTGATAACATTTCAATACGCATGCTCTAGTTATTAGCTACGCCTCACCTTGACCTGGCTACCGATAAGCCACAATTTCCTCTAATGCAGGTTTTGTGATATTAATGCTAAATACTAATTGTATTTATTAGGCTCAAAGACCGAAAACGCTCATTGAGCGAAAAAACCGCTCACAACGCGAAATTCGTGTTGTGGCTCACATAAAAACGTCCATGACGCGTTGTGGTAATCACAGAATGGCAACAAAGCGAATTTCGCGTCGTGGTCATCATACTAGACAAGTGTCATGCGTGTAATCTGCAACATTGGCTGATGTCACAACTTGCTAAATGTGAGGCTAATAAAGATGGCTGATTGAACCATTGTTTATATAATACTAAATAATATACTAGAAAAAATAGGACTCGCACCAGATCATGTTCTCGGACGGGAATCGAACCCGCGACCTTTGGATATCCGGTCCAATGCTCTGACCGCTGAGCTACCGAGTCACTTGACTGTCTGAGTGTGAGAGTGAGTGATAAAAATAGCATTGTGAATGCTTAAATCTCAAAATTTAATAAGCCATTGTTTGTATATTTAGATAGTATTTGGGTAAACGTTACTCTGCTGGTAGGTGAATTTACAACAATGTTTAACAATACATACACTATACAAAAGGTGAAGGGCTAATCAAAACTTGGTTTTTAAAAATCTATGACTTACCTCTGGTGATATTTGATTCATGTGAAATACAAGTGTAGGCACAGACAATATCTGTATAATATACATTGTAAGTAGTTTTTCTGAAAACTGAGCAGAGACTAGTGGTCGCAGCGAAAGAGTGACTATTGCTGTTAAAGCTACATTCTTCAAACATACTTTCTCACGGCAAAGCCCTCGCAGAAGTAGAGACTGGAAAAAAGAATAATGATGGATGATAATGGTTAAGTTTTTAAAAAAAATTGCCTTTAGTACTTTTTATTTATCAGAAACAAAACAACCATGACATTTAACCTTTTATAATATTGTACTTGACTGATTATTTTGTGTTTTTGTTTATTTTATGACTAAAAAATATTTTGATGTATTAAGGATAGTTGTGCTTTTCAGTTTTTTTTTGTTACTTTATTTTTCAAGAATCACAGTAATGGATCTCAATAATGATTGATTGTTTTAGGCTTTTCCAATTTCGCCAATGTTGTTTGTTCACTGATGTGTGTAAAACCCAGCTAGCAAAAAATTTAAATTGCTATTTAATTACATTGTAATTACACTACAATTTCCTCTTGCAATATCAAAGGGAAACAAAGTACCAACCTTTAAAGTTAAGTAATATCCTTTATGGAAGAGTGAGCCCATAACATTAGCACACAACTGGGTCATGCCTCCCCTCAGCTTCTCAAAGTTTTTTAGCCGAGTGAGCGCCCATGTGTTTGTGGCTGTGAACGCGACTAGTGTATGGAGGTGGATGAGGATGCTCTGCATGTCCAATGGGGACTCTAGTTTCAGCACCTCCAGATATAAACAACATTTGTACAAGAGATCTTTTATGTGTGAGATCCATCGCAAGCTGGAACATAAAAGCATTTTTCTACAATTTGATTTAAACTGAAGAAATGGCAAAACTTATCTTTGTAAGATCTAGAGTTCCTTAAAAAGGACCAAATTTTTGAAATCATACACTTTCAAATTCTCACTTCAATTGCTGGACTTACAGAGTATACAATTTTAAAGGACTGTTGGTCTTAACACTAGCTCACTCAAAATAGTGCTTGGTCTTACGAGGTTATTGTTGTATTACCTAAAAGTATAACACGCTAACTTAATTTTTGTCATAACTTGACATACCTGTATTCTTTATTTAGAAAGACACCAACATAAGATAGTTTCACTGATTCAGAATGCAGACTCTGTACAATATATTTGCAGAGCTTTTCAAATCTTTTTCTGTCTCTCTGTTGCTTAAAAATTAGGAAGAGTCTACATGTTACTTTATACACATCTAGTGCTGGAAGTAGATCTAATGTTGGAGGCGCCTCTTCCTGGGAACTTTGACTTGCCGTCTCTGGAAGGAGGTGATCAAAATCATTCCTGAAATGAGATTAATGTTAGTTATGTTGTAACTGTTGTTAAGTTAAATTCGTTTCATGACTAATCATGTTGTTTTCTAAAAAACAAATATTTTTTATTATTATAGATAATCATTTATCTAAAAATATTGTTTGGCAATCAACTACTCACAATATGCGCGTTATAAACCTTTTTCGAGCTAGCCATCCTCGAATTAAAGCTTGTATTTTAACAGCCGACTGTTCTCGCTTTTTTTCCAAGGCGCGCTCTTCACGGGCAGCCTTCGTTTGTTCCAAGAAAGTATCTTTACTCGTCTGCGTTTTAGAAAACATTTCTAAAGCTATTGCACTAACACAAAATAATCGCTTTGTGTATTTGGTTTCTGTCAAGAGGTAAATATCAAATGCATGATAAAGAATTGAACTTCTTGTTTTATGGTGTCATTTCCTCCGAATGCAGCGTTTGCGAAAATTAATGTTTTCTACTCCATGTCTTTTTTCTTCATCTCTGTAATTTTACACACAAAATTATCGAATTATTTTCAAGAATGAAAAAACCTTTCCTTCAGAAAGAAACTACTAATAATTTTGACGTTGATAAAATGTTGCCACATAATATACATTTAGAATTTCCCAAGTTATTAAATTGGTTTTTTATTTTTCTAAAATATATTTGATATAATAAATCAAAACGTATCATTAGATTGTATTATTTGCACGAACTTGCACTTTCCGTGCAAGTTGTAATTACAAAAAAAAATCGGTCGCTCTATTAGGCTCTATTAATGAATGTATAATGCAGGCAGGCACTGCTAAAAGAAAGTCTTCGGAGTGGGTATATTTTTTATGAAGAAGTCATTAACTAAAGTGCTTTGGTACCTAAACCTTATAGGTATTACTTATAGGTACTACCTATAAGTATTTTTTTTTACTTTTTGTGTGCTCTCTAACTAAGAGCATTCACCTGTAATGTAATGTAACGTTACAGCTTCGAGCATTACATCAATGAGGGAAGAGAATCGAGCAATAAAGATAAAGACAATCTTGTTTTGGACATGGACCTGGCCCAGATTCCATACATCTTGGGACATCTCTTTATTCCAAAAGAAATGAGAGAAAATGTATACAAATACTTTTTCATTAAATTCACACAAAACACACGCACATAGTAACAACATACAACATAGTGGTGTTTGTTAACTTTTTCTCTCTCAAAAAAATCAAAAGCATGTATTGTTAAAAGATCTACTATGATAGGCAGTTTATTATTTTCTTACTAGCAACATTTTGCTTTTAAATTCTCCCATACAGGGTAGGCAAAAGAACCTATGCCCATACATCATTATCTTCAGTAAGGTATTATTTTGGTGTAATCTTGTGTACATGTCGCAGCCAAATTGTTAAATCAGCCATTAAATTAAACACCTGAGCCGATTTTTTCCGTAAGCTATTTTATCTTCCCGTAAGTTGACGAAGCCCGCTTTGCAGGTCTCCTCATCGCATGATCACAACACCAACTTACCTACTTACCCTAACCGAATATTTAAACCTAATTTTCTGCGTAAGACGAATATAAATCCAATTTTTCAAATTGTTGACGCTATACTCAACTATCCGGCGGGTTCAACTATCCGCCTGCGATATACAAGGTGTTACAAAAGTACCCCTAATGCCGAATATGGTATATAGGGACCATCAAACTGAACAACTTTTACTATGGGGCCAACTCTGAAATCGCGAAAAAAAATCAGCTGTTTCATACATTTTGATATTTTCGATTTTAATTTTTGTATGAAACGGCTGATTTTTTTTTCGCGATTTCAGAGTTGGTCCCTTAGTAAAAGTTGTTCAGTTTGATGGTCCCTATCTACCATATTCGGAATTAGGGGTACTTTTGTAACACCTTGTATACCTATACTAATTAAGATCTGTAATGAAATGCAATAAATATATTCTATTCTATGACATAATATATTTAGCACAAAATGTATTGAATCCCTTCCAAACTAAACTTATCTCGCAATGAGAGAAATGCCGAGAATTTTTATCGTGGTGCGCATGCTAGGCCCTCTGGTAAGTTTCAGGTGAAACTAGAAATATTGTGAATAAGTGAAATTATAAGTATAATGAGTATTATTTATTGTATGTCAATGTTTGGACAATGCTTAATGCTCTAAGGGACAATGTCTTGCTCAATCATGCAAAAATGGCTGAACAGATTTGGATGATGATGATTTAGTAAATTTTAGCACAAAGGTAGGTAGTTATAAACAACCCACCTAGCATGACCACCGAAACGCGATATAATACAGATGGATAGCGATTTATCACGTTTAATGTAAAAAGACAATGGATTTTGACAGTTGAGTCATAGAGGTATTATTTCTTAATGCTCTAAGTTATCTTAGAGCACTTAATTAGAGCAACGCGGGCCTTCCGTCCCGGGACGGAAGAAATTTAAATTAATGTAATATATTTTTATCAAGTTTTATCATCGTCAGCAGCATTTGCAAAAGTTTTATCATTGAAAATGCTTACTGCACAGACCATTATAACAAATATTTACTGTGACTTAGTATTAAATAATCTTTCACTATTATGAGCGCTAAACTTATTGGAATATTGTGCAAGAAATAGCCACTAATCCTTATAGGTACCTACTTACTAAGTTTATTCAACCGGATAAGAATAAGGATAAAGTACCTATTGTTAAAATTATCTTTTTCCAAGTCTCGTATCGTAACAATCCGTAATGATCTGAATATCCACAAAATATGTTTGTGATGAGTAAGCTTATCGTTATCGGTAAAAGGTTCAAGGTTCACGAAGTAATGTCACAAAATAAAAAGTGGACAGAAGATATCCGCTCGCAACTAATCGCAGTTTTCCATGCTGGCACTCATAGACAATACCTACAGGTAATCTCGGGCCAAACCAGGGCCAGGCTATAGTCAGTATCTACAGTAGCAGCTCATCACAACTAAACAATCGAAAATAAAAGAAAAACGATTTCGAGCCGGTGCGCGGCGCTCTCTTTAGAACACGCAGACCAGACTATAACAGCCCCCGTATTACAAACTCTTAAAACTTGCCAGTTTTCTGAATGGCTATCAATGCGTCTCTTTTATTTTCTGTACAGCGAGAAAGAGATGTAAAGTAGCAATTCATAAACCTGACAAGTCTTAAGTGGTCTTAAGAGGTTGTGATACCCCCAGAGGCTCCCAACCTTTTACCCTATGCGCCGAACCCAACTTTATGGTTAGTACTTTATGCCCCCGTGTGTTTATTTTTAAGTAGGTTACCAACAATCAAACATGAGGTGCACTACTCATCGGAGGCACCATCCGCGCCGTGCGAAAATATGAAGTTTAATCAGTACTATACTGATTATGTGTAGTTTTTCTGGAGCCGCTAGCCGCGCCCCCCTTTAGATATCTCTACGCCCCCACTGGTTGGGAACCCATGCTTTATATTATTGACCGAGCGGGCGAAACGTCTCCGTTTCAGCTTGGGCAAAAACGCTTCCGTATGTCGTCCTGCCCGTCTGCTCTTTTACATCCTCTACAGGTCGAATTTTTCCAGCCGATTCTCGTGAAACTTTGTGAGCAGGTTAATTTCATGTTTTTTTTGACGTGGGGAAAAATACACGTTTCAGCCATTTCGAAAAATGATTAAAAATGTCACAAACTCGAGGTTGTAGACCGAGGTTGTAGTTCACAGAGCTACTAGTATAAGTTATTTTGCGTTGGCGTTTCCTACTAGTCTTTTCAAATAGTCTTTTTGTGGTATTGTTGTGTGGTACACGGATAGTCACTGCGCAGTTTGGCACTTTCACTTCCGGTGATTAGGTCATGACGAGTTCACATTGCGATAAAAGGCTTGATAAGAGTGTCACATATTTAAATACTTAGTAAGTACAGTGATAAAGATAACACTCTTTGTTGTTATCTGTACAGCAAAATATGCAATTATGTAGTTATTAGCTGTTCCTGTAAAACGTCTGTAGGTTGTTAGTAGGTATACCTACCCTTTTTGGAAATCGCCCAGGTCTCTCAACTTTCACAAACAATAAATTGTACCTACGTACATAAGATTGAGGTTTAAGACATTTATTTATTTAAAAGAATTTACATTCCTTACAAGAGAAATACCTACATTATAATCTTAAAAATAATACTTAGAAACAGCATTTAAATTCTACAACATAAATTCGACATCTTTTTTTAATTATCTTTACATAAACTCTTTGGCACTAAGTAATCTTATTAGACAGTATGTACACATATTGTAATGGAAATTAAAATTTACTTTCCGCACGCTGTACTAGCTGTCATCGAAAGCACCCATTTACGAGCATTGCTGTATTGAAAAAAGTTTAAAATTAAAAAAACTTTAAAAAAAGCAAAACCTCCTTAAAAACAGTACTAAAAACGCATAATATAAATATTTGACAACATCATATACATTGCTCCGATTCCAAAGTAAGTAGCTAAAGCACTTGTGTTATGGAAATCAGGAGACAACGGTGGTATCACAAACACCCAGACCTGAGCCAATATAGAAAAGTTCGTTTTTTAAATTGACCCAACCGGGTATCGAACCCGGGACCTCAGAGATGGCGACACCTTGAAAACTGGTGTACAAAGCCACTCGACCACGGAGGTCGTCATAATGAAGTCGGGTGGGACTTTTATAATAAAAAAATACAATTATGGACTCAAAAATTAGTTTCGGCCCCACCCGACTTCGTTATTTAACGAATACCTAGACGTTTTTAATGAATTGATTTGAACATTAATTAATACTTTTTTAGCTCTGTTTTTTTAAGGTTTTTGAAGGGACTTTGCTTTTTTTTGTTTTTTTCCACAGTTAATTATATTAATTTTAACGTAATACGTAATTCCGAGAACAGCGTCTTAACATAAAAGTGATCAGTATGCCAAATACCTAGTAAAATTATGCACTGATATAAATATACTATATCAGCAATTTCCACTTCAGATCAGCCCACAGGCTGTTGTCCAGCTATAAATGTCAGCCCAGTGCTCAGTGGAAGGCCGACGGCGAAAAGCTCTCCCGTTACTTATTTCTGTTAAAGCTGATAAGTTGCTTGCGCCTATTCTTCTTGTCAGTTAATAAAGTCTGGAACGGGTGGTAGAAGTATATAGACGATTCAAAAGCGCTAAATGACTAAGTTTAAGATAAATAATATTAGAAAAAATACTAGAAAAACTCACCCGTCCCGTTTGAGGTGCTACGGGTGAGTCGATTTTTTCTAGTATTTTTTCTAATATTATTTATCTTAATATAAAAATAGCATTGTGAATGCGAAAAATCTCAATTTAATAATTACTAAGTTTGTTTGAATAAAGCAATTTTTTAATTTTTTTACTTCTACTTTTAAATGCGTAGAGAAAGAGTGCTATTCGAGGTCAAAAAACACAACACATCAAGAGGAAATAATTACTTTTTTCGCGATAGTTTATTGTTTTTGTAGGTATTAATATAAACGTCAAAAGCGCAAAAACAGAAACAAAATATCTTTTACCGTAATTTAGGTTCAGTGCTACTACTAAAAATATCGCTTTGGTTTTCCCATAGTATAATAATAATCACCAAAGATGTCATTTCTGCATAGGCATAATGATATGCGACTTTTTTTAAATATGTGGTGATTAGGTAATAACAAGGGAATATTTTCCATTCTGCTGTTTGTTTCTGAACGTTTTGCGAAATCAAAATAATAGTTTTACTTTTCAATTTTTTTCCACGCTTCGAAAATTTCGGTTTTGTATATAAATGGGGAAGCTTATTTCTACCAATAAAAAATATTCAGCCAATTTGGTTTTTTTAAGACATTCCCCATTTGCTTTTTAAACTAGGTATGTAAGTAATATCATTGCAGTTAACTCATTATTTATATTTCGAGTGAGCTTAATATGAAAAAAAAAATATGATCATAAAGGTCACTTTGCTATTAGGTACTTTTAATAAGAGTAGTGACTTCAAAATCAAAATCTTTGTTATCAACATTTTGAGGATTTCGACTGATAAATAGTAACACTGGAGTGGAGTATTAATGAATCATCGATTAGGAACGAAACATGTAACAATAGCATTAAAAAATGCGTCAGAAACACGTTCGTGATTGTAGAAAATTTTCACCAATAGAATTGGTCACTTTGCCTGTGTGACGGACGGAGGGTTTTATTTTACTACCAAAATTCCCACGGGAAGAAGACGAGGTCGCGTGCGAGAGCTAGTGAAAAAGCGATGAGGCTTTAATAACTATTCGGACGGGCTGAATATTGTTTGTGTTTAACTAGTGATTATCAAGTTAACTTTATAATTATTTCTTACACGTTGAATCGAAGAATTAAGGGAGTTAATGTTGGAACTTGAAAAAGGTGAAACTTTTGTGACTGTATGAATTTCGGTGTGAACATGTATCCTCATAGATTAAATACTTTTATGTTACCTGAAGGGTCGTGTTATAAAACCTATTAACTTTCAATATTGTACTAAATAATTCAATATTGTGCAACAACAATTCTGTAGGACAAGCGACAATAGGATGATACGTTAACGAAATATACAATTGTAATACACCAAACGTATCAATTCGTAGTCGCATGTTAATACAGACGATGTTCAATCCATTATAACAATGGTCTTTCATCGATATCGGCGCCCACGCACAGAATAGAACGTCAATCGAGTTTGATACTTTTTTCACCTGTCACTTGAAAGGCGGGCGGGCGAGCTCGAGAAAAGCATTGAGGCTTTCACGTCTCACATCGACGGCCATTAGCTGCCCGATAACCAATCAGGAGGGAGGGGCGGGGCTATGCGCACGCGCCGCCTGCGATCGCAAACCGATTCAGTGTAAACGCAGCCGTCGATCGGTAGTCACGTCCGACGTCTTATTCTTGCCTTATAAGTTTACTTCTTGTGTTTGTGCTAATAATAATAAAGCTGTGCTTTCTTGAACTTTGTATGTGTATTGACTATTGTAATCGGAAAATGTTATTGTGAAGTGTCTTCAGTGACTTGTAGTGTTTGCTTTGCAAAGTCAAAAACTGCCAAGATGATGATGGATCAGGCCCATTTTGGAGAGTATTTGCTGAGGCAGCAGATGTTGCATGCCGCTTCTCTTAGTGGATTGCGTATGTTCAAATACCTAATTTTATTAACCGACACTTGTAAACACAATATTACAGCCGTTATTAACCTATTTACAAGACAATTAATTTAACAATTGTTGACCAACTTCAGAGTGCTTGCGATACAAAACGACGTATTTAAATCTGTTAAATTACTCTTTGCCATACATCCGTCAATTTAATCGCATTTTAAGTAGGTATATTACCGCTGACAGTCAATCATGTTGAGAATGTATATATAAACAATAGGATATATTTCTATAATTGGATTATCTGGTTATAATTATTTGACAATGTCTCGGAGATAAAATAAATTTAAAGCTGCAATATATACCTATCTACGAGTCTTTCAATAGTCTACCCTCATTATTATTTTTTTCATAAAAGTTCCATTTTGAGAAATAATAGAATTGTTATTATCCATTGATGAATATTGTGTTTATAAAGTTATATTTTGTCTATTTAAACACTTTCTACCGTCATCCATAACTCAGGTATCTAAGTCCCAAGATCCACCGGCTTATTAAATAATAAAAAAAAAAAAAAAAAATTAGTTGTATGAATAAAATCTTCTTGACTTTCCCATTTCCATTACTATGAATAACTTAAATCATATTTATTCACTAAATACTCGTTAAAATAAACAATGTATAATTTATTTACGTATTAATCAAATCTTCAAACTTTAGTAACGCGTTGAAGTCTTTTCAATGCCGTATGGCGATAAAAGATAAACTTCTCTCAATGTGGTGTTATTTCTATTAACAATATAATTCTTATATTTCTGTCGCATTTAAATGGTTTAGTCAGCCGCTTAATTAACGGCCTAATCACTTGATTGAACAGCACCATTTAATCAGCGGCCTAAATGACTTTTAGCCAATGCGTGTAATACAACATTTTATATGCTGGCAGATGCATGGGCCGTAAAAAACACATAAATTCATATTTAAACATGTGAAAGTTTAATTATATTATTATACGCACATGTTACGTAACAAACAATTAACTGCGAAAAATTGCACAAAAACACTATTGTGTACCTGTATCTAATATAAATCCAACAATGTGTTGGTCAAAATTTTACTTAAAACTACGAACTATAATTCAATGTCATGGCTAGGCAAGTCATTAAACCAAGTAATATGCCTATAGCTATTCATTAGATGACTGCATATCATTTAGGCCGCTGATTGAACGGCTAGGCCAATCAAATGGAAGACTAGGCCGTTAACTGAAAAGACTTAGGCCGTTAAATAAGCGGCAGATTAAGGTAGTTGACTGCGACATATCCATAAATAAATGTAAATCACTGTAAAACATTATTTATTAAAGTAACTAGCTTTATTATTTCCGTGGTTATGTACTCATCATTATTTCTCTAGAAATGAAAACACAATAATATTATTTGACCATCGGCCATTTTTAATGTTTCCACTGCTGGGGCAACAGGCCTTCCTTATGGGTGGATAAGCAGGATGGGCCATAACCCAACACGCGGGCCCAATGCGGATTGGTGTTGCAAAAGTTGCTTAACCTCCGCAATCGCTGGGGCAAGGCGCTAAACCACTGCGCCACCGAACTCCTCAATAATATTATTTACTACGAAGCAATGATCTTTCTTTACTAACGTTTTTTAAGGCTCTTTCGTTGGAAAATCCTGCTATAAAACTTGTTCACATCGAGGTACAAAACGAAAAGTGACATTGAATTCCGTTAATGTGTGTAATTAGCCTTAAATGTATTTAGTTATTCGGTCTTTATATTTTTAAAACAAGCAGAAATATTTACATTTGCTTTTTAGTTAATGTATTCAAGATTATTATTATGACTGAATATACCCAAGTCTGTTTAAATAAGAAAATTTATATGAAGACAAATAAAAGCTGTTATTTAATAAATTCTCGTTGGTGTAGTGTTAAATGGCCGTGCAAAGCAGTTATAATTATTTATTTAATACGTTGTATTTTAATTTTAAAGTTAGACATTAAAGAAAATCTCAGCTTATTTATTCATGATTTATGGTTTCTACAGATGGTGGAACATGGATAAATCAAAAGTACAATAAAACTTTAAACCCACACTTTCATCAAATTTACCTTTCCAAGTGAATTTTATTTGTTTAATATAAAACAAGAAGAAGTAATTGAAAATTATAGTTTCAAGATATTTTCAATTTCTTGCTACCTAGGCAAATATTTTGTGGTAGGTAAATGTGGATAGTTTGTTATTTGTCTACAAAATCAATTTTCACTTCTTCATTAATTGTTATTTTAATAACTTAATTAATTATTTCAGATCACTTTCAGATTCTGTTAATTTTTAAATTTTATACTTAGTAACATTTTCACATCAAATTAATCAGACGTAGGAAATGTTTCCTTTCCTATCACGAAATCTTATGTTATTATTTTCTCATCTGAGTTACATACTTGTATAGTCTCTTAATTAATAAATTGCATGTGATTAAACGCAACTTGTATATGAAGCCGCTATTGGCGCGCACGCAAACGACCAATCAATTACTTTAACCGTTGATTAATCATCTATACCATATTTACATATTCGATAATAATGAATATATGATTGCATATATAAATTCACTGGACGAACGGTAAAGACACTAAAACTTTATGTTTCGGGCTTACGATAAATTTCGCCGGGCGGCGGCGGCGCCTTTGATCGCGCGGTTGTCAACTGGCTCGATGAAGAAGGAAGATATAAATTTATCGATATTAAAGCACTACACTACTAAGTATTTACTCGATTGGTATGTTGCCGAATAAAATAATGATCGATGGCTTCAAGTATCGCAACGGTACACCGGCTTCAATGATATCAGCATTTCGCATAAATAATTGTGAAATTGATTGATATTGTTATATGTTTTGATATTGGATTGGATGTAATAAAAAGGTAGGTAGGACTCCGGATTATAAGAATAATGTCTTTGGAATGTGATTTGCAATTATATTTTATTTGGTATAAATATACGTTGTCTTCTACTAGCAATAATTTAAATTGGTGAAATTTTATCGACAAATATATCTAGATGTTGGGGTCCAACCCCTCTCCTTTTGTAATTACCGCCATTTTAAGCGCAAATCTTCAGAACGACTAAACTAAATTTGATAATTAATTCTTTTTTTGTTGTGTTTGTTATAATCATGACAAGATTTGCAAAAAAATATATAATTTAAAAATTGTACGGAAAGACCTCATAGAAATGTCTCTTCTCTGTCATTTTAAATCGAAATATAACTAATAGATGGCGCCACCCGTGCGAAGCTGGAGCGGGCAGCTAGTTTAGTATAATAATTTTCTTCTAAAAACACCTACTAGCACTAATCTATCTGGAAATAGTAAAAGCGAAGCTCTAGAACTGTTTTTAATCAAGTCCTTTTTGACTTTTAGGGCATTTTCTTTTATCCACTCTTTCTAACTTTCGCTTTGTGACAACGTACCTATACCTACGTAAATAAATAAATACTTAAATATAAATAAATATATGACAACATCTCCGATTCCAAAGTAAGTAGCTAAAGCACTTGTGTTATGGAAATCGGAGACAACGGTGGTATCAGAAACACTCAGACCTGAGCCAATAAGAAAAGTTCGTTTTCTAAATAGACCCAACCGGGAATCGACCCGGGACCTCAGAGAAGGCGACACCTTGAGACCGGTGTACAAAGCCACTCCCACGGAGGTCGTCAGAGTAGGTATCCCATAATTATTATGAGTCAACCTTCAAAAAATAAGACAATACTTTCAAATAATCACTCGGATTTTAAATACGACCCTAAATTATTTTCTTACGTGTCAGTGCTTTTTCAGAATTCCAAGTATGCCTATATATTAATATAATCTTCGGCGCGCGGCGTCGAGGAAAATAACTTTATAACTCGTACATAATAAAAATATTTTTTTGGTTGCTGTAGTTTAGATATATTTTTTATTATATCGTACATTAATAATGTACCTTGACCTACCTATATAGCTAATTAATAATAATTAATAACAATGTCAACAGAGCACCGAGTCGGCGCGGACGCAGAGCCGCCGGCGTGCGAGGCGCGGCTGCTCAACGGCGACCTCTGGCGGCGCTTCCACGACATCGGCACCGAGATGATCATCACCAAGGGTGGCAGGTCAGTTGCATGCACCCACCGCTAATCATTTTTGAAATTATTGAGATGAGAACTTACCTACTTACAAGTGACTGTTATACATAGGACGTGTTTACACACGACTGCCCAAAAAAACAGGAAGTGTACCTAATGTGTATGATAATGATATATGAACCCAGAACACTGTATGTTTCTAGGTATGTGAGTTTCTTAATTCTACCATAACTTTTTTGGATGTATGGGGTTATGTTAAAATCCCTACATGATGCCGAGTGACACTGGCTATATAAAAAAAAAAAATCAGTATGGCGATGGTTCGACGCCACTTTCAAATATGAAAAAAATATTTTTTTTTCAAATATCAAATGAATAGCCTTGCTGAGCACATTCCAAAACTATATTATTTGTACAATACTAAATAATATACTAGAAAAAATAGGACTCGCACCAGATCATGTTCTCGGACGGGAATCGAACCCGCGACCTTTGGATATCCGGTCCAATGCTCTGACCGCTGAGCTACCGAGTCATGTATTACTTTAACTTGCTAGCGATTTGGGCCTAACTGTAAATCAGACAATTCTAATGAATAAAAAAAGCTTATTTTATTTTATTAATTGAATGGAACGATTTATCAGTTGTATGTAACTACAAAATTAAT
Organism: Catoptria pinella; assembly: GCA_963556745.1. Taxonomy (NCBI): domain Eukaryota; kingdom Metazoa; phylum Arthropoda; class Insecta; order Lepidoptera; family Crambidae; genus Catoptria; species Catoptria pinella. The sequence continues at coordinate 3,170,159 of OY750762.1, forward strand.
TGTTTTCAGAGGACATCACTGTATTTATGAATACTTAGAAAAAGTATTTATAATTAACAACGGTAAGTACTTACATATAGTGGTGTCAGATAATTAAGGTCCTTAATATCTGATACAAATCAGAAATATTTAGGTTTTCTTATCTATCATAGCAGTTTTTAACCCACTTTTAATGTTGTTTTTCTATACATATAATCAATCTGTAGAAAATTTGTGTCTGTACAAAGGAAATATTTTGAAAAAAGTGATTGGGGTATTTAATAATGACCAATAGAACCAATTTCTAACGAATCACATGCGGCCGCACTAAAATGTGTTATTTATTATATAGGTTGTAAGGAATGTTGAACTATGTTGGCATGATGAACCACAATTTTTTATAAATACAATATAAATTTTTGTCTACTTTAACTTGTTTGCTTGCGTCTTATTTTAATACGTTTTTATTAGGTTGCTTTCTCGTTTATTTGTTTCTTTGTTTGCAAACGATTTTAATCTAGCTAGATGAGTCAAAGACTTGAAACTTTAAACATAGGTCAGAACTAGAAGACAATGCAATATTATGGTGTCATGGAGCTGATCTGATGATGGGGCCAGAAGAAGGCCACAAGAACTTTCTATTAAAACCAAGCAACCCCATCGAGTTTGGGCTCGTTTGATTCGTCTTGACAAGTAATCTGATAGGAGATGGTGTCAAGGTTTGATGATGAAGCAGGAAAAATGCCACAGGATAAAATACACACAGGTAAGACTAAAAAGCAGAAAATAAATATTCTCAGGAATATAAAAAAAAGATTTAAAAGTATAAAAATCGGACTAAATAATACCTATAAAAACAGACTAAAAAGTATAAAATAATTTCTCCCGTAAAGATTTTTAAAACCTAAAAACGTGGGTCGTATGCAAAAGACAATTGATGATAAATCTAACAAAATCACCCCACCTTTTAGGTTTAAAACTTCTGTTTAAGGTTATAAATCTTTTCGGGAGAAATTATTTTATACTTTTTAGTCTGTTTTTATAGGTAGGTTTTAATCCGATTATTATACTTTTTTAAAAGTTGCAATTAAAAACTGAAACGTCCCATCGGCGTTTTTCGAGCACTATGCAGGCACCAAATCTTTCGAAGCTGTTAACTTAATTTTACACAGTTGGTGTACCTAACGACATCCCAAAATTTAGTGCAGTGCAATATTTTGCTATTTCCAGTGTTTAAAATGGCTGACCTTAAGGTATTTTTAAACCATAGCAAGCAGTGCACAACAGTACTTAGAAAATTAACCTTAAATTAAACTAAAAGTTAATGTCTTCAGTGCCACACAGGTGAGCATAAATTATTGCTACTGTAGCCCTGGGCTGGGAACAATTTTTAATATAAAAAGTGGTCAAGAGCGAGTCGGGTACATAAAGTAATGCTCGGTAGATTTTAGATGCGATCGATGGGGTTGCATGGTTTTACTACAAATTTCTGTGGCCTTCTTCCGGCTCCATCATCAGACTCTGTAAACTATTTCCCAACAGAGTAATCGTCAAGACAAATCAAACGAGCCCAAACTCCATGAGGTTTCATGGTTTTATTACAGAGTTCCTGTGGTCTTCTTCCGGCTCCATCATCAGACCCTGGACACCATTTTTAGTACTTCTATAACTCAGTAGATTTTAGAAGGACAAAGTATTTTTTAAACTTTCCATCACACAAATTACTTTTATCTTAAACTTTACTTCGCTTTTGAAGTAGGAAAAGAAATTGCAATTTTATTTCCAATTAAATAACGTTCCTGTAAAATTTGTGATAGTTCCAAATAAATTATTTTAAGTAACTTTTAACAATTTCATCACAAGAATCAAACAATACATATCTGAGTCTTAAATAGCTCGATCGCTATGTCCACAAAATTACCTTCTCATCTTTGGGTCTCCCAAATTATACGTTGTGTTAATAACATATCGAATAACTCACAATTGGCATAAAATAACCATAGAACCAAACACCAGGTGCGTTGGCGTGATAAAGATATAATATTCAAATTGAAGGCTTTTCTAAGTATTCAATAAGTCGATTTATAAAAATAATGATTATTATCAATAAAATTTTACTTTTTTTTGGGAAAACTAAATTAGGCTATTTTTATAAATTGCTGTTGGGATCAGAGAGAGTATATTTTTTTATACTTTGGTCTTACATGCTATACCTAGCAAGTATCACGAAAGTATGAAAAATGAAGAAGAAAAGATGAAAAAGAAAGAATGAAGAAATGTTACCACATAACAAAAATCACACAATCAAAAAGGGGACTTATTGGCTTTGATTGATGATTGAACGACGAAACGGAAAATAAATAAAACTTTTCTGTAATAAACGAATTAGCAATCATAAAATGATTGACCAGTTCCTGAAAACCAACTGCAATAAACAGTTTGTGAAAGAAGATCGTCGCCGGGCACGCAGCTCAATGATTAAACGGTGCAGCTGGCCGTGAATCGAATTTACGAAAACACATTACATCATAAATTACGACAAAAACTTAACAAAACCCATTAGGGCTGCCGAATCTGACGCGGGGCTTGTTAACGGATGATTTGGGAGCAGCCCGGACCTCCATCATAGACAAAACAAACAGCTGCCACGACGGCAATTTGTGCATTTCTCTAAATGGCCGAACACAAATTACACCTTATTATAAGCTTGTTTGCTTTACGACGGTACCCCTTCAATTATTTTTTTTCCTCGATCGATAATGTGGAACGCAGTGAAGAAATTACACAGTGCTGGCGCGCTCGGCGCCTCCTCCGCCTTCCTGTCAGCGCGCTCGAGCTGCGGCTGGGTGGCAGCCCTGCGGCGTCGCTTGAGCATTCGTCGTCGTACGAATGCGCCAAAAGAAAGTTCGTTCGATAACGAACCTCGGCGTCGCTCTGCATTATTCGGTAATTAGAGATGGATGTGTAATTAGATCTCGAAAACGGCTCCGTGTTGGCTATTAAAAATGGCAGCGAAAAAGTAGATTCTTTCATATCGGAATAGCGATCGTGCGGCAGGGCTGTAGCGGCGCGCTTGCGCCCTGTCCTCGCCCGGTTTTTGCGGGCCCGATAATTAGGTGGGTTCATCAGCGTTGCTGTCATCTCGTACACGTTTTTTTGGTACGGCCGCTGGCAGACCACCGCGCAGCCGCGGTCCGGTTAACATTCCAATAATTTACCGCTTTATCCGGCGGTTTGTGAATCTCGTTAGCCGTCCGCGCCCGTCTAGAGGTCACTTTTGTTTGTTTTGTATTAATGATGCCGCGTGAGAGAGACCGGGGGCGCGCCGGCGCCGCGCTCGCTGTGGCGCCATACCCGCCGAAATGGCTCAAAAATATTTCATTTATTTCTCGTATTGAACACTAGCCCGCCGTGCGTGTTCACAGTAATTGAGTTATTCCGATCGTGAAGCTGCCACGACACGCGGTGGTGTCTATGAGAACTCAAATTGATTGAGGAGTGTAACTCGGAGCTTTTAGTTTCTGTTCAAACATTGTCGAAAAGCGGTCGCTTAGAGTTCTTTATCCAGAGTGTTGAAGCGGGCTCTGGTATCGTTAAATGAAAAGCGCAAACAGCAGGATTTGGGCGGATCGTTTGCTCGGGCCGGAGTTAACACCTGCGGCCGCCATACTTGCTCGGTCGTTAGACGCTGGATTTGTGGCAACAATCTCCCCAATTTTCCCACCTGTGCATGGATGTAAATTAGTCGGGTATATAGCACCTAAATGTATACAAGGAGTCGGCTTTTGTGCGTCATGAATTAACGCTTTACACGCAGATGGATGCGAGCTTTTGTTTTGAACACACAGTTCTTACTATCAGCTTTACAAACATTACCTGCAGCAAAACGCGTTGTCACAGATTACTAAATAGTTACTACGTGCGTTGTGTTGTGTAGAATTGTATTGCATGTAATTTTACATTCATACAGTCACAAGAGTCTAAATAAATATTTTCAGTCCAAATGGAAATATTCTTTGCAGAATAATTCAAGGAAAAACTCATTTCAGAGCAGGGCAAACATTTTATTTTGGCAATACAATGCATCTGTAATAATATCTAAGATTTTTTAAATAGAAAAATTAGGTAAGTTAGGTTATTTTTTAAATTTTGAGATTTAAGCATTCACAATGCTATTTTTATACAATACTAAATAATATACTAGAAAAAATAGGACTCGCACCAGATCATGTTCTCGTCTTAATCATGTTTAAAAATATCTGGAAAGATGTTCAGTTGAATGTCGAGGTTAATTCCTTCTACATTGGTGAGATGGCGCTGGCTTGCAGCGTAAGAGTTGATATACTAGAAGAAATTCGAGGTTCCCACTAGTGACTCGGTAGCTCAGCGGTCAGAGCATTGGACCGGATATCCAAAGGTCGCGGGTTCGATTCCCGTCCGAGAACATGATCTGGTGCGAGTCCTATTTTTTCTAGTATATTATTTAGTATTGTATAAGTTAGGTTATATTCATATAAAAATTTATTCATTTAGCCTAGCGTCTGGACGGCCTTATCATTCTCCTGACACAGTAACATTATTTTCCTTTTGTTTCCAATCTCAACCCAACAACAAAATTGATATGTTCCATCTGTCCGTTCATGTTTATAGATATAATACTTAACCCTCAATAATCGTAGTACAAACAAACACTAGTTAAAATAGACTAGGTTATTTATTTTTTCTCAAAACCGAAAAATATGACAAATGGTCGGAGCGCGCGGGCGCGCCGCTCGCGTGTCGTCGCGGGGACCTCCCGCCATTTTAAAAACAAACAGACAACACAAAAACTTGTTATTTATTTTGTGTTCTTCGTCGAGAACGAACCCAATTTTGCTCGAAAAAATTATAACCTGTAATTAAAAATCTCTCGAACTTTACGAAAGCAAACAAGACGAAGCCGTGAGTTTTTACCTCCAGCTAAGTGCTCTCCCCGGTCGTCTGATTTCAACATAGGCATTGCTCAATCAACGGATCTTAATTATTGTTTTCTCTGATAGGTACTTAATGAGATAAAATTCGTAATCGGAAATCTCTTCTGTGAATTCATATAACATAGCGCGGTATGCTCTTCCAGCGCTTGTTTTAACAGAAATACCGATTAATTGATTCGATCTGTGTCGTAATTAAAATGGGTGATTAGGGCGCGGGGACCGGCGCCGGCGCCTCAAAGCGTCGCCGGCAACATTCCTTTTGTTTTACCACGGGTCGTTTGTCGCCTGCGCGCTGCGTGTTGGTGTTGCGTCCCGCTCTTGCTAAGCGCGCGCGGCGGAGGTGTGAGCGAGAGGTGCGCGGGCGCCGACCTCCTGCGGCGCGACGGCCGCCCGCCGCGCGCCCCGCCCAGCGCCCGCACCACTTATCAGATTATGACAGCAGTCTTCCAACGCACCACAGCTCTCGTCACTCTTCACTGTCTATCGGCGGTTAGGCCTGACATTGAACTTCGATAAATGCCGAACTAACGTCGGACTACATTCAATACCAATCAAAAGACTAGGTAGATATCTGGCATTGTTTGCATTATATTGCTGTAGCAAGCATATCACAGCTTTACTCCCTTTTTCAGAATCTGGTGACAACGTTTTACCAGTTTTATTTAACGTGCCCTAGAGAGGGTTAGACGCTGGTTAGAGAACCAGCGTCTGATGTAAAAAAGTTTGAAGTATTTTTAACAAAACCAGTTTATTTTAATCTAATCTCTAATTTGTGAGTGAACGCAACTGCCTTAGAAACTTGTTAAAGTACAAGTACATTTTACTTATCAAAAAAGAGACTAACCTAAATTGTCCAAAATTACTTTTTCAATTGTTCAAATGTAACATCTAAATCGGTTTGTTTGTCCAAATTAATGTTGTTAGAAAGCGTTTACTGTAATGACGGCTTCGATGAAATTGTGAAAAGTTTGTCACGGACCTAAAACCGTAACGTCATTTAATGTAATGGGTAATTCCGCTCTAGGGAGCGACGCGACCGGAATCCGAAGCACGCGCCGATCAGTCGCCGCCACGAGCGATCATATCGCAATATCTCCAGGGAATACTCCACCCTCCATCAGCAATAAGTTTAGACACAACGCCTTCCATTGCGTTCATCAAATGCACTGACTCGGCAAGTTTCTCACGTTGACCGGCCATGTATCTTTCACGTTGCGGAAAACCTTGAGATCGTAAACGTTTCCTTAGTTCAAAAACCGCGTAGTCATCGCAGACTCCCGCGCTTCTGCCCCTTCCTAATCTAAACTAAAACAATCAACTAGAAAAAAATAAACGCCAATCCAATATTTCGTAAAAAATGTTGCTCGTGGAGCAAGCACGATTCATTTTTTGCTCAGACCCTGATGATAATTTCTCATTAGGTTATAACATTTTTGTCGGTTGAATCGTCGTAAATTCTTTGAATGTTTTACGGAAGAAAGTGGCGTTGTAAAGGTTTTGTTTTTATGGCGCCAACGAGGAGCTCGGGTTAGATCAGTATCGGTCGATACAACCGTTTAACATGTTACGTGGAACCCGGGATTATTCTCACGAGCTCCGACCCTCGGAAACAAATTGTAATTTGGACGAATGAGACAGCTACGACTTTTCAGAATGTGCGACTCGAATCGTTAAAGCATTCCGAAATATCTTGGTTTGAAAGACTTTAATGATGGAGGTAAATGACTTTATTTGAATCCATTGAATTTACTGGGAAAATTACTTAGTTCTAAGTACAAACTATTAAGTTACCAATGTATAATGACTGTTTTCTTGTGGTATTCTTTTTGTCTACAGACTATTCGAGATGGGGATGGATAAATTATTCACACATTTTTTTAAATTTAGATTTTTCGCATTCACAATGCTATTTTTATATTAAGATAAATAATTTTTTCTAGTATTCTTTCTAATATTATTTATCTTATTCACACATATTTAAACTTCCTGTAATAAAATAAAAAAATCCTTGTAATATTACAAAGTAACACCAATATTTTTAATGCTCTTAATCACCAACCAAACTTATTTATTATTCGGTAACTCGATACGTGCTACCTACTTTCAGTGTCCTAGTCTGTGGGGACGCTGATTGCATCTGCTCCAGAGATGCCTCTACGTGCATCCTACGTGTCCATAGAGCGTCTCCCGAGAAGGCGACATGAGTTGTGAAGGGTGCATCGTCAATCATAACAACGAGTGTACGTGATAACCGAAAAAAGTGACCAAGTGCATGTCTGGCCACGCGCAGTATAGGGTTCTGCACTTATCTTATACAATTACCATAATATTGCTATAAACCTATTTTTACTTCCTGTCTTACACAACTAACGACTAAAACTAAGTAAATATTCAATAAAATTTAATACCTAACTAACTATTCAATAAAATTTGTTCTACAAATACTTTTCCAATATAAATTAATTTTGTTGATCGAAGTGAATTTCCTTTTAAGTTCATTCTATGTACTACTGTCCTGAACTTTTTCATTTTCATTTTTCATCCCCACTTTTATTCTACCATTTTTTTGGTGTGTAATTAATATACACATTCATGCTAAATTACAGCTTTCTAGTACTTAGGGCTTCTGAGCTAAGCCGCGGACGGACAGACAGATGGACAGACGGACATGGCGAAGCGAAACTATAAGGGTCCCTTGTTGACTCGACTACGGAACCCTAAAAATGGTGCCCGTTGAGAATTTGTCACATATAACACAAAACTTGTTTGGAGCGTGAAAGAGGACTGAGAAATTGCTCTGAAAATTAGATAATTACGTAACCGTAACTAATCGGAATCCTTTTTTTAAACGGATTTCTTACGGGGACAATATTATGTTTCCTTGTAATATTCAATACCCAGCAATAGATAATAAATTATGTGCTTGCTGATTACAATTTTAATTTCAACTTATAAAATGCAATGTAAAAGGAACACTGGAAAAGTTGGTTTGCATTCTTTACACTTTTGTACAAAAAGGAGAGAATCGCGGGTAGGTATATGAATTAACAAATGAACCAATGTGAGTTTAGTATTAGAATCGAAGGCGCAGTCGATAAGATCGGCCGTGTCGTGTCCTCTCGTTACAATGCCGTGTCGCTGCCTCCCCTCCCTGGCGCCAGCTGGATCTGATCTCTCCGATACTTCCAGGGTACGTACAAGCGTACGTTTGAGACGTGATTTTGTGAATGTAAATGAGATCATAGCTATTAAGTCAATATTGTTTGTCTTCTACGGCTCAGAACTTATTGTTTTTGACGGCACCTAATTGTGATCTCCTTAAATCATTTTATCGACTTGTTGAGTTTATTTTATTTTCTGTTGCGTCATTGAAATTTAAAAAAAATTGACTAAATGAAACACGGTTTTATATAACTTTTTAAATACACTGGCCTTCAAAACTTAGTACCACACTTTTAAAATTGCAATTTCTCTTAAACAATAGAAGTTTTGAAAAAGGTTTTTGTTCAAGAAGGTTATCGATTGTGGAGTAATTATTAAAAAAAACCTTTTTATTTCGAAAATATATCTTGTGTATTTTAAAAGTTATTATAATTTTAAAAGTGTGGTAAATGTACCGAATACACAGGCACATGTATTTATGTATCTCCCACCATGTCGGCACTTTAAGCGCCAACAAAGTGGTTATAACGAGAATTCCCTTTTCAAAAACCTGATAAGAACTTAGTGACGTATACGTGTGATACTCGACCCCGGGCACAGCCACCCAGCGCTTGCGCCGATACCATCGGTCGTGCCCCGATTTGTATCAGTGGCTACCGAATCCTGATAACCCGGCCTCACGACTCGGCCATAAAGCGCCCCCTACACACGGACTGTCCAGGAATTCACTGGATACAGTGCATGGTCCTGATGAATATTAAATACTGGCAGTAGTTTTAGAAGATAGTCATTCACTTCTTGGTTTTCTGTGGTTACTTGGGAAAACTACCAAACCAGATACATACTCTTGCGATTCTTGTCTGCTGAAATGCTAGTTTTTTGGCTTAATTTTGCTTTTAGAGTAAAATCTATTATAGGATCATTAAGATAAACTTTTTATGCTTGAAATTATTTTCCAATTAAACGAAAACCGACTCAGATATTCAATAAGACTTATGTTTGCCACAAACTCCATGTCTTCAAACTGTTTTAGTATGGAATTAGTCTTTGCTGTGAGGACAATTCCGTGAAATATGTGGCAGCAGTTCAATGTCAATAGTACGGAGGATGGTGTCGCAACGCCCACTAATTGGTTGGTGACGCGCGCGGCGCGTTTGAGCCCGACACATCGCTCTCAGCCTTGACGTTGCTCCTAGGCTCAGCCTCTGAGAGGAGCGATCAGCGGACATGAAGGACTTACCCTTACGACAATGACCCGTCATAGATTATGAAGCTGAACGCTTGTGGATGACTTGGGTTACAGTTGTTTCGGAAATCAAAGTCATTGGTGTCATTCAAAGTGCCAAAATATCATTAGGCTACCTACTACAAAATTAATATTCTCTTAAAATCTGTAAAAAAAATTTAAATTATGATATTAGAATTATTTAGGATTGATTGGTTTTTTTGCATTTCCGACGTTTACAACGCGATAACAAGATAAGTTTGCAGTGCGTGAATATGCCTCAAATGGACCCAACCATCACATTAGCTTTGATAAACCACAAATCCTTGCCAAAGAACAAAGATTCATTCCTAGAATGCTACGCGAGGCTATTGAAATCAACAAATATCCAAGAAGATGGTTGGAGAGTACCACCAGCTTGGGACCACATAATTCATCAACTAAAATCCCATCCCAAATCACACACTGCAGGATCTAAAGATACAGTTAGTTCATTTTGTAGATTTCTCTGAGTTTTCTACCGCCAGTTCTTTCTCTAAGAGAATTTGTGAACTGGTGGTAGATTCAGTAGCTTAATCTTGTTTTCTAATTCACTTTAATTCGTAAAAATATGCCCATATTTTTATTTTAGTCACGGCCTCTGAAAAAGTGTCGAAACGTTGGGAATTCAAAAAGACCAATAAATCAATCAAAAACAACTGAATTCATAATATACGCGCTGTATTCCGTAAAAAGTGTTTTATTTCTAATAAACTGTATGCACGGAAGTCTTGAAGTGTATATGATAAAAATATTTGTCATTAAATTACAAAACATCCAAAATTAAGTAAGAGTTTAGTTCGCGTTCAGTTCAAACCTTACGCCACAAGTATGGTATTAATATCAATTAACACACACTGGCTTAATTGTGAATCGGGAGTCTCGCGTGCGGCGGCCTCTTTGTCGGCGACGTACTGCGCGCGCGTAGCTTTTGATTCGCAGTACTCGCCCTCTCGCTTCTGCGAACAGCTTCCTAAAATACTGGCGCCATTCATTTCTTTGCTGTCTTCACACGATCTTCAATCCTATCCCTGCGGCTTAGGATTCTAATTAACCTTAATGGAAAGACGCAACATGATTCTAGGTACTCCGGCATCACGCTAAGGAGAGCGCAGATCCTGTGACTGATTGATCGTTGTTTGTTAGTTCGCTATTTGCAAGTTGTGTGCGTTTGTTGGCTTCTGTAATGATAGATGAAAGGTGTACGGGAAGGATGTAATTGATAAACATTTTGGCGTCAAAACTAGCCTAAACATAGACATCAAAATTAGGAGCAAAATGTCTTCTATGATTTGTTTTTTATTCGTATGACATAAATATTTACAAAATCAGAGTCCGAAAAAGTGCTACTATTTAGTAATCAGCTCAATAATTATATCCTAATATCCTACCCGATTGTAAGGACATCACAGCATGTCAGTCAACACAACAGAGAATAATAGCAAGTAAAAGAAACCCCGACTTCCCTAAAGGAACCGTCGGGACGGCGCCCGAGCAAATAAAAATATGATATATTAAAATTAAACAGCTACTATCTTTACGATCGCTACTATCTAAGATGGAATCACCGCATTTGAGGTGATCATCAATTCTTTGCTTATGTCGCGACTTTGACAGGATTATAATTAGAAACGTTTGGTGAGGACTTCGTTTTAATGTCACTCGGCGGTCCCATACTGCGCTCGCATTTCATTAGACCGATGTTAAAAAATGGGGATCTCTCATAAACGCGGTGATTTATGCGCGGGCGCAGGCTAACGAGCCACCGGCCGATGTATTGGTGCCTTCCAATAAAAAAGGACTTAATTTTCGGCGAATTGGTTTTCTAATGCTTATCAAAACTGTAACACGTTCGATTTAAAATATTTGGTCAAGAAATTAATTGACTTCATGAATCTTTTGTATCCAGCCCCCTGATTTTGTAACTCTGATGCAATCAACTTCTGAATGAAACTAACAGAAATCGCAGTTACATTGCTGCTTGAAGTAACAATAGTTGTCACATTGATTCTTACTAAAGGAGTTTCAATCAAAAGTTGTTAGCGACAGAGTTTTTTTTTATTTTTTTTATTTGGCTCGTACGATTTGTACATTGCCAATGTCAAGTAAAAATTTGGGAAACGGAATATAGGAAAGAGTGGCATAGGTAGGTTAACGGAATTTAGGTGGGATCAGGAAAACTTTTTACATAAATAGGTAGGATATAGTTTAGAGTTGAATATTATTATGAGGAAGGATATTATACATTTATATACATTGCGATCATTAGAAGATAATAGAGTTACAATACTGGTCGGGAATGGAACACGAAGCGTTAGTAAGTCTTTCCAGAAATGATTTAGCGACAGAGTAGCATATCAGGGAGCGGGATGTTTATGTGATGCTCTTTGACAAAAAGTATTTTTATGAGTAAATCATTAGGTATTCTAAAGTTAGGTACGTACATAGATGTCTTTGGGAAACATGTCATCCTATAAAATATAAGCTTCAAAGAAAACGTTTAACTAATAATGTAATGCGATAGGTTGTTGAATGCGCAATGTTGTCCATGCAAATGACTCGCAGACAAGTGGTGTGTTTCGGCGCGATCTCACGTGCGTTGCGTCAGAAGGTGCATAATATAAATAGGGGTTATGGTGCGGCGCGCGGCGCCAGATAGCGACGAGCAGTGTGAGGGTGACCAGGTGGTTACAATACAGGGAGACACGGATATTTGATTTAGGAAATGATATACCTGATCATGAGATGAGATTTCTGAATAATCAAGTTTTATCTCGCAAAATTTGAGCATTGATTTTGAAAATGCGTAACGAAATTAAATCATAACGAAATTATTAACCTAAAAATCGATATGGATGTCGTTATTGAGGTTTTATGGGATGTTGATTGCGAAAATGGCATTTATTTTGAATCCCATACGCTAGTCATGATTGAAACCCTAGAAGGCTGAAATGGGGTTAAAAAATTTGTATGGAAAAACAATACGGGAACGGGAGCAGTAACGAGAATAGGTACGGAAATGTGGTGGGCACGGGGATGAACAGAAACGGAATATGGATATATCGTACTAATATTATAAGTGTGAAAGTTTGAATGTTTGGATGTTTAGAGGTTTGTTACTCAATCATGCAAAAACGACGGATTTGGAATAGTACACAGATATTTTATAACCTGGATTAAAATATAGAGATTTTCCGAATGTCCGCGCGGATGAATTCGCGGGCGAAAGCTAGTTTTATGATATTGCGTGAAAATGCGTCTTTATGTTTTGCTTACCTACTACAATTGTTATTTCTACTATATAAATAAAAGTATTCTTCCAAAACCGTAACAGCTGGTCACCATTGTCGGCAGGGTTTTCTGTTCTGTCGCATCGTACGCAGTACGCACTGTCAGCTGAATTACCGTGCGTTTTGTTGGGCCTTCCATTCGCGATTTACGGCCCGAGCGCGACCGGCGCGGCGCCGGCGCTTATAATATTTATAAATTAAACTTTTTACTGCGCATACAACCGCTGATTCCAGAACGGTTAGCAGGTTTATTTGAATATAAATTGTGACGTAGGTATGATATTATGAGATTTAATGTTGCGTTGACTTTGTTCAAGGAACCATACGAACTTATTCCCCTATTTGAACCTTTCAATATTCATTTTCATGACCAAGATAGCCATCAATCTACATAATTAATGTACATTCCAAAATTCTTCAAAATTGGTTCAGGGGTTTAGGTGTGAAAAGGTTACAGACATACAGAAGGACCGAGTTATTATTACATTTAAAATGTTTTTTTAATAAAGTTCAAAAAATTGCACAAAAGTTTTTGCTACTTCCTGAAATTATCAGGAAACTTTGTGATCAGTATTTTTTTTAAATTGAAAGCTGAAGTGTATCAAATACTGATGATGTGGGTGGCGGTGATATAAGGGTTGCCAATTCCACCTGTCGGTCGGCTGCATTTGCGCATATAAACGCGTCGTTAGTCGCGCTGCGGGCGAGCTTTTGTCGCGCTGCCCCGCCCCGCGTGGAGTGACGCTTGCCCAACAGTTTTATTGCTTTCTATCATTCCTGACAGCTGATTTACTGCGAATCCTTTTCTATGACAAAAAAGTGTAAGTAATAAAATTTGAGTCACTTTACGAGTGAAGTGTGAAATAAGTTTGTTATAAAAACCCGGGGTTTTACAAAGGATCCGCAAATTCAGATTATAGGATTTTAATAACGCCGCTTAATTACTAATTATTGAAATGTGCATTTGTTAATTTTTGTTTATGTAAAGCTGTCAAGGAAAATCCTTCTTAAAAAAGCTTAGGTACGTATGGGAAACGACACCAATAGCAATTGCCTTGAAATCGTGAAGAGTCTTAATTAATAGCTTTGAAACATTATTTGAGATTTCGTTATTGTTTAACGACTACTTAAATTAATTTTATCTTTAACAAAAAATAATGAAATTATTATACTTTGAAGTCAAATGTAAAACCAATAACTGATTTTAGTATAATAATAATAATTTATTAATTCTAGCTAACAAAGATCCATTATTGACTTAAAATAATATGTTTTTTTGAGTTATGGAAAGTTTCAGATTATTACAAATCAATTACTTACTTAATTAAAATTAGGAATAAAAATTATCACAGCTACAAATTGTCAGAGTTAAAATGATTAAAATAAATATAATTAAAAATTTCATAACAATAAATATAACTAAATATATTAAAATTAAGATTATTTAAAAAAATATTACATTAAAATTATTAAAATAAAAATACTGAATTCAAGTAACATAATCAATAATAAAATTAAATCGACAGAAATAAATTAAAGCTTCACTCTTCAATCTCATGTCTAAGTTCGCTATAATGTTTTTTTTTGTTTGCACCTTTCGTTTAGTTTTTTTGAACATTTGCCACCTGCAGTTACAATGGGCAAAACCCGGCAAAAGAAATAAAAACTTTTTTGTGACAATCTTTATGATTGAAGGTGGTGTCGCTGATTTTAAACAAAGGTCGACAGATAGAGTTCGTCGATCAATATGCTAATGCCATGTTACATCTCCAGAAACGATTCGGACCATTTTTTGTGGCCATTCAGATTGGTTTATTTGTTTTGTTACAAACATATTTCTTCATGCTGTTTGTCTTGCGGGGGCGAGCATATGGAGTGCATTTAAAAGGGGTTTTGACAATTTTATAAGGGTACTTTGTGTATTTTTATGTTTCTGTCTAATGTTACTGTTGGATTGTTGGTATTTAAACAAAGTTAAAATTGAATTTGGAGCTTTTTAAATATTACACATTACTATTGCAAGCGTCGCGTCGTTAGAATACTTATGCCTGGAAAATTGAGGATGATTTTATTTATATAAAATACATTAAAAAACAAATAAAAGACGAACATAGAACCTCCTCCTTTTTTTGAAGTCGGTTAAAAATAAACAGCATTCCCTTTTAATCTGAAGTATTTGCTCTTGCCAGTAACTTTTCGTGAACCTATCATTTTTCTTTCCCCATACATTTTTTTTTAAATGTATTTCTAATAATTTAATATTATTATTACTATATTATATTATTCAATATAATAATATGTAATTGAATAAACATTTGGTTCGTGGATACAAATCCTCGCAAATCAGTCCGTTCTTTGCGTATGTATGCGCAGTATGTATTTATTTACTGAGTCACTGTGTCACAATGATAAGTGTATTCGCTCAAGATGAATTTGAGATTGCGCAATGTCACTTGTTATTATGTCAATCGCATGCTATACTGTCATTTGTTCCGTCGGACACGGCACACAAATGACAATCGAGTGATAATAATTTGTCGACCAATTAATATCCTATCATAAATACAGAAGTAACTTAAAGTTCGCATTGTCTGCATGAAAATTAATAGTGACGAAGGTCTTTCAAAGCATAATTTATTTTCAGTTTTTATCTGCGATGAAATATTAATTCAGTAATTATTATTGTGGCATCGTTTTATAAGGAAAATAAACAAACATCACAAACTCAACGAAGAAGTAAGGTTAGGTTATCTAAAATACTTTGCTATTAAAATATTTACCCATTTCTACTTAGTGTTTCTTACTACAAGTATTACTTATAGTCAGGAGTTTTATGATCTTTTAAACAACTGAGAACATAGCTGCACATATTTACTATAAGCATACATATATACATATTTCCTTTCCGAGACATGACATAATCCAGCGAGACATTCACACGGGCCGCTCTCACAGTCCGCGTGAACATTTTGACACTTCCAGGTGTACCATTTTTTGTCGACCAGACAATAGAGAAGGAGTGTTTGCCCAAGCCACATCTGGGCACCGAACCGGACCTCTCGTGGACCCGCTAATGAGAGATCACACAGCCTCCCTGGCTCAAGGGCCGGGAATTAACATTGTTTATCGTAAAACGGCCAGATGCTAGCACAAGGGCCTGTTTGTAGCTTTAACGACAGTAACATTGAACTTGACGATAAAATAGACATGAAATTAGCAGTAAAGATAACTGGGGTAGGTTAGTTACATTACAGGGCATAAAACGGTGGCGATGGAAAGTTTGTTTTGGTTTGTAATAAAGTACACTATTCATTTACGTTACGGCAGCTTGAGTTGCAGCTGAGAATTTAGAAAATGCGAGATTCTAATATTTTTTTGAGAAACCTTCAACATGATGATACTTTAACATGATCCTATCACACTGTATTTTTTCTGAACATAGGTATAGAATAAATTTTCTTGATTTTTTGAACTATTTACGAAAGTATTGATTAAAAACATTTTCAGCAAAATCTAAAATCATTAAAAAAGTTTTAAAATGTTTTTTTACAAAAGTGTAAATTTTTTCAACTATTTTGATAAAGTATCAAAAAATTATTTATATTATCAATTTGTCCTTGTAAAATTAAATTCACTAGATCAGGGAAGTCTAGTAAGTATATGTATGTAAGTATATGTATCTAGTAAGTATATGTATGGAAGTAAATGTTATTTCGTATCTTAAAAAATACATTTATTATAGCTGTGACTTACAGTATATTTAATCAAATATGTAGAGTCAAACATGTATAGGCACTTCGCGATAAATCGCGAGTTCCGGAGTTCTCGCAGTCCGAATGGTTCAAAAAACGGTCGGCCGCAAAACGCTCAAAAGTTGTAGTGCGGATGCGAGGGCGGATGTGGCAGCCCGCGCGTTTAGCGCCTCCGTGCGGCTATTGGCGAGCTGTTACCGATTTACGACCCACTCTAAAGTTTATTCGGCTCGATTCTGGTGGTCCCATTGTGAACCGGCTTACCAGTCTCAAGGGTTTTACTACGACCCGTTTTTATGATCTCTACACTTGCTCTTATAAACAAACGAGGAATATAAATCAGGAATTTGTCGACCGAAAAATCCAGTCGATATTCAAATTATAGTAGTAAAAAGTATCATTAAGATAAGTGGCCTCAATGGCGGTGGTTCTCGCATATATTTTGCGTTTGTATCGTCACCTCTTTGTCGGCGCGGGCGCACTCAAACGGGCCGATAAGTGAGACGCGCCGTGATAAGCCCCATCTCGCCGAACGGTAGCCGAGTGGACGGATTTGTCAATGTACGGTCAACAAAAACTACGTATTTAAAATACACATCTGTGTTTGTATTCCCCTTGACATGTTTGCGATGTACTCTGACAATTTGTAAACATCGTGTCGATAGAAAGGATGCTGGCGACAGGACGTTCTTTCTTTATATGTAAGTTTGCTATCTCGGCTGTCAAGCGAAACTGGAAGCAAACATTTGACAAAAAGTAACTTATCAAACAACCATCGTTGACATCCGCACAATGTAGCGACATTACAGAATTGAACCAGTCAACGTAAAATTTTCATTTCTTATACGATACTAAATAACATAAGTACTAGAAAAAATACGACTATATTATTTTTTCTAGTATACCATTTAGTATTATATAAAAACAGCATTGTGAATGCTAAAATCTCAAAATTAAAAAAAAAACATTTCTTTAAAAAAAACTTTTTACTTAATTAATATAGAGTATTATTTGAAAAAAGGATTTTGCAAATCAAATAAAGTTGTAAGTAATAAGAACGTATCTTGTTGCTTAAAACCGTTTAAAAGAAATCGCAGCAGTGAGTCAATTGAAAGGACTATAAAATCACTAGTAGATTCAGCACCTCCTAGGACGGCCTCGTTAAGGCCTACAATGAGCAGTTCCGCTGTCTTCTCCGGCCGTCCTATTTTTGCCATGCCAGCCAGCACTGGTTTGAGCTTCTGCTCTAGAAGACTCGCCTTTTGGCCAGTGGAATCCAGGACCTGCATTATCATGGGCTCCGTCTGACTCACTCTCATCCTGACTCCCTCCGCCACATCTATTTCTTTCAGGAAGAAGGCTAAAGTGTCTGCTACACGGCTGCCAACCACGCCCCAGCCAAGGTGAACTTGGTGGTTGACAGCCGTGTAGATGGAAATTTTCAGCCAAATTTTGTTTGACCTTCCAACAACCTTGGTTTCGAGGGCTGCTTTAGCAGCCAAGCGCGAATAGACGACGTTGAGTTGGCGGCCGACCTTGTAGTTAGTAATTTTTTACTGCGAGTACGTCAATCGATTTTTTCGTATGTGTAGAGGTTGTCTTTACTTGGTCTCCATGAAGGCGACCACTGCTCCTGCACTACGTACATGGCTATACGGTATAAGTTTGCCAATGGGGTTTTCTCCCCTCAGCCTCCCTCCTGAGAGGCGGACCTCTGGTCCTACATTACGTACAGGATAACAGGAGGTTGGACTATTAACCGTCACTGCAAACGAGGCCGAAGGAATCATTTACAGTTACGCCCAGGGTGCAC
This sequence comes from Catoptria pinella, assembly GCA_963556745.1. NCBI lineage: Eukaryota > Metazoa > Arthropoda > Insecta > Lepidoptera > Crambidae > Catoptria > Catoptria pinella. The sequence goes on from OY750762.1 coordinate 3,188,392, forward strand.
CCTCCCACTGTTGTTCTCAGTCCACGAATGAACGGGGACAAATAGTGGTCGGTCACACGTGAAGGTTATCCGACCCAGCATCCCAAGGTTTAGAAAGCTGAGGGCCTATTACAAAAAAGCATCGCGATAAGCGTACGATGTTCGTCCCACTCTGCGACATTATTAACTCAAGTATAAGGTTTAAAATTAAGTAAATCAATCAACGGAACATGGTTCGACTATCGTGATTCTGTTAATTTTATAAATTGAAGTAAATACATAAAATTGTGATTTTCCTGTCGCTACACCGGGTCCCACGTAAGGCGGTAGCCGTGCTCGTAAACTGTAAATGGGGCTAATTCAGTTAGTTGTTAATTGATCCGGCGCGCTATCGCACTGCATTAGCGCTCCCGGGGGCCTGCGCCTGCGCCGATAACGGCGCCGTGTTATGACTGATGGCGGTTGCGTAACAACTGATTACAGGTTAAGTGAATCTGCTTGAGCTTTGGGGAGCTTTTCTGTAGCTCAAAGATGTGTTGTGTCAATAGTAGAGACAAAACAAATTCCTGTCGTTTTAAGAAGTTTAAAGAAGTAATAAATTTATTTAAACTAATTCGAAATAAAGAGCTAAATAGCAAGGAGAGATATTTCTCAAGCCTAGAAAGTGTGGCTGGACAAGTAAGTAGTAACTATAGGTTAAACATGACGATTTAGAGTTAAAATATCAGACTGTATAACAATAAACTATCTGGAAAAACGAATCCTTCAGCATTCAGTAAACTTTATAAAAATAAACAAAAGCTTTTGATTTTGCTGTTAATTATAAAAAGTATAAGGAATTGAAAGGAGTGGTTCAGACATGATCGGTATTTACAACTCGATCCGGTGGTCACCTCGAAGATAAAGCGGCGCCATATGTATATCTTTTATGACACTATCGGCAGCCGAGACGGGGTGCCAAAAGCGACTCCTGCGCAACACTTTTACTCCGTCACTCGCTTTTATAATCACGATAAAAATGTCAATTATGAGACAGTCAATTTTGGCCCGTATAACTCCCAAGTTAGGTCGCTTCCTGGCTTTTATTCGGTGTATTAAGAAATCTGTTGTTAATGCTCCTGGGACTGAGAGAGAGATAATTTTATTATAACCTTTTTTATTTTCTTTCGGTTATTCACACTGATTTGTTTTGTTTCACATTGTTGGTATTTGGTTAGTTTAGCTCTGATAATGTAGAGCCGTTCATAAATAAAATTAACTTTCGTATTTTTAAGATAAAAAACTATTGAACTGTAGTTTCAATTCATGCATGTTACCAATAAAGAAAATCTTTTGAAAATACTTACATTGTGTAAACAATCGTACTTTCCGTAACGAAAAAGCACAGGGACTTTATCATGCATTATTGCTGTGCACTACAATTGGTGAAAATGGAACCTTTAATAGCCAGCATAAACAGACTGATTATAATATGTCCAACACACCACACTGAAATGTCAATGCAAAACCGTAACGCCCTTTATTTTTGTTACAGACGCATGTTCCCATCCCTCCGCGTGTCTCTCGCTGGCCTGGACCCTCGCGAGGAGTACTGCGTGCTCCTGGAGTTGTCACTAGTGGGGCGGCGGCGCTGGCGCTGGGCGGGCGGCGCGTGGGCGGCTGCGGGTGGCGCGGAGCCACAGTCGCCACGCCGCCTAATGCTGCATCCCGACTCCCCTGCTCCGGGACACCACTGGACCGCCAACCCTATCTCCTTCAGCAAACTCAAGCTTACGAATAACACTATGGATGCGCAAGGACATGTAAGTACCTACCTACAAGATGCAGAAAACCTTTCTCTCAGAAAGTCTTTGAGTCCCCTGGTTGCCGCCTATTAGATATACAGCTCCTTTAGCAAACATAAATAACACTATGAACATGCAAAAACAGGTAAGTACAGAAAACACAAAAAATACAACAATGTAACTCTTACATGGCTCTAGAACAATAACGTTCCTTTTCTAGTGCTAAATCTTTGTCTATGTACTATAATATGGTATTACCTACAGCGGCTCCATACACTTAAAAAGGATTAAGAGCCTTGCAGTAACGTCCTGTTTCTTAGTGTTAATCTAATTTGTACATCTACCCAATTCAGTTTAACTAAAAGTAACTAGTGGCTCTGGTAGAGTTGTAGACCTCGCGTTTACTGTGACATTTTTGAATACTTTTCGAAATGGCTGAAATATTATTTTCTCCATACATCCGACATTTTTTAAATTTCGAAAAACTTAATCGACAAAAAAATTCTACATAATTATAGAACCTACTCACAAAATTTCACGAGAATTGGTTGAGAAATGCGACCTGTAGAGGAGAACAAACGGACAGCCGGACAGCGGGACAAACAAACCAAAGCATTTTTCCCAAGCTGAAGCAGAGAAGCTTCGCTCGCGTATCGCTTTCGCTCGGTCAACTATTTTAACTAAAAGTAAACACAATTGCAGTTGAAATGCGGCTAGTCATGCATGATCATTAAGATTATTGCTAGTTAAACGACAATGCCATGGTATCGGAATCGAACGATTTCAAAAATGAAAAATATTGAATAAATACCTAGAATTCACAGTCTAAACTTTAGGGATGTTGCTCCAATAACATGTTCGTTTATCTATATATATAAAAGGGAAAATCACTCACTCACTCACTCACTCACTCACTGATCACGAAATCTCAGAAACTACAAGTGCTTGGAGTCTCAAATTTTGCATGGGGGCGCCTTTTAGGGCGTAGGTGCTCACTAAGACGGGATTTTGAGAAATTCAACCCCTAAAGGGGTGAAACAAGGTGGCAAAGTTTGTATGGAAGAACGCAATTCCTTGGCCCGATTGACTTGAAATTTGGCATAGACATTTTTTCACAAAATTAATTGAACACGTGTTTCGTATTTTTATAATATTAATCCCATAACAGGGTTAAAAAGTGGTAGAAAGCTACTTTTTGAGTAATTGACTTCGACGTGGGAATTGAAACTTCTTAGTGCACTTGATTGATTAATTAAGAAAAATAAATATTATTTGTCATCTCAACGTAGTATTTATGACATTCTCTTTGGTCATTTGAGAGTAGGTAGAAATAATGCGTTTCATTGAATCATAGACTTATTTATACTAGCGTAATAGCGAATATTCAATGAAACGCTCTATGAACATTGGCTATTTTGTATGGGAATCGCCATTTCGGGTTACTTTACTACCTAACTTTTGATAAAGAGGTTTTAGTCTGAATAATGATCTTAGTAATGATAAAAGGACCGTAGTGTTGCTTTCGTTTTAGTATTCAGCTGCTTTGTTTTTAACTTACTAACTAAAAAAAGATAGCGCTGGTTCTCAAAGTAAAATTGATAATCATTAAACTGTAGGTGATACGAAGTTCACAGGGTCCACTAGTAATAATAATATAAGATTTATTTCAGATAATTAAATTACATCCATATTTGTTAGTATTACTTAGACTATGTTAGTAACTTTAAAACAGAACGAACGACAATTAATTTCGTTTTAAATTAATTTAAACATTTACGTGACCCGTACATGTGCACCTGGGTCCAATGCTTAGCGATAGGGCAGTCTGGTCTATCCTTTATTGCAATCAGGATGATCTCATAGAGGCAATACGTTTGCGAAGTTATCACACAAGTAATTATAATTATGGTAACTTTAATTGGATAGTAAATTAATAATTGTCCGTGCATTTTCGTAGAACCTCAATACTTAATTGTGGCTGTCGTTTTAACTATAAAAGCTTTAATTGCAGCCTTGCTCTCATTACTACTTGCCTACTAACTAGCTGACAAAATATATTTTTTTAATGTAGGTAAGTAACAATTAAAGCAGACAAATAAAATAAACATATAATTGAATGTCTAGAATTGGATCGTTTAAGCAGATGTTTATTCTTTTAAAGTATTTCACGCGAATTGTTAGTGTTTTAGTTAGGCTACGTACGCGAGGTTATCTGTGGCACCTACAGCCTACAGGTGGCTTGCTTAGCGCCTAGCGCCTAGATATGTATTTAGTAGGCGACTAGCCTAACGAGGCGCTAAGAGCCTACTACTTAGTAGGCTCATGTACTTACATGGTGCTATTTATGCACTTTAAATTATAGGTCGGTTTGCTTACAAGAAATGCAATTGAATGCGCAATTCTGGTTGTAAGAAACAGATAATGTGATAAAATTGATTCTCTGAAAATAATAATTTACATCTTGTATGAAAATTTTGACATTTGAATGAGCACATTCTTGATGCACACTGGCTGGCTCTAGATGTTGTATGTTCTATCAGCCAAAACGGTGAGAATCGAGATAATTCATTTTGAGAACAATGTTATAATTGTACTTTTTCCGGAGTAAACGCTACGCGCGTTTTATCCGTGTTTGGTGCCAATTATGTACGCTTTAATATAATTGTGTCGCATGAACACGACCGCGTGATGGGACGGAATGCGGCGTATCGCATGGTTTTTGAATAATGACTCATGTTTGCGTTTTAAAATCAATAGCTCGTTAGAGAAGTTTGTTGCTAATTACAATAATTAAACAATTGTGAAGTGTTAAATAACAAAATTTTATAATTCTATTAAAAATAAAAATGTGGTTAGAGGCTTTTTACTATGGGACCAACTCTGAAATCGCGAAAAAAAATCAGCTGTTTTTACAAAAATTTAAATCGAAAATATCAAAATGTATGAAACAGCTGATTTTTTTTCGCTTTTTCAGAGTTGGTCCCATAGTAAAAGTTGATCAGTTTAATGGTCCCTATATACCATATTCGGCATTAGGGGTATTTTTGTAACATGTTGTGTATGGGATTTAATAACAATCGTGTGACAAAGGAATCTGAAAGTATATCATGTAAGGTCTTAAAAATGTTGCGCTACGAAAAACCTTCAACTTTTAAGACAGGCCAGTCGTGACTACGTTGAACACTACCTACATACTTTCGAGGGAAACGCCTACCAAACAACCACTTCCCAACAAAAAGTAATCCGTGAAAACAATCGATATTCAACCTTGTTTCAACAAGCTTACAGTTTAATAATCACCACATCTCAACTCCGTAATGGTTAGCATAAAAAATATAGTTACAGTTGAACGTTCAGCCGTGATTTCGACTTTAAAGCCACTGGATAAAGGCTAAATTAGTAAGTTAAAGTTGGTTGTTTAAAATACGCCGCAGGAGTTTCGACGTACAAAGACGTCTATGAGTATTTCGTCACTGGAACAAATACGCTGAAAGGCATTGTGTGTAAGTTGTGGTGCGGTAACTAAGTAACCGGACTCTTTTATTCTGTAGTTTGTTTGCGCAGGGCGGTTGACGCCTGACGTGAACAGAGACCTAACCTGCATGTGTTTTCCGTGTGCACTGCTCTGTTTGTAGAAACTCCAAATAATGATGAAAAAAGCATATAGAAAGCCGTAAAAACGACAGCTTTATATTTACTCCCGCGTTTTATAAACAGGAATGTTCCAGTCCGTCAATGTCGTAATCTTCTACGGCCCACGAATGTATAAGGCGGAACTATCTTTACAGTTAAGAATAACATTATTCCAACTTGCAGGGTTAATGAAGTGCCTTCTACTTGTTTCATGTTGGTTTCATGAATATTAATTCTGTGTTTACTTAGGTAATACCGTAAGTCATAAGTGGAATTACTTCGTCTAAAATATTAGTATTAGCGGCTTTCACAGTTTAGAAACTCATGTGTTTAAACAAACTATTTAAATAGTGGATGAAATTACGCCTCTTTAGTGAGGGCTTTTCAAAGTAACATTTGAAAAAAAAATAGTTTAAAATTGGCTTCGAAAATAAACGGCCTGAGCTCAAAAAAAATGTCATTTTCATTTCTTGGCGTTCTTTGGTTGTTAGTGTTTCCGGTGTTTTCATGTGAATTGTGTTTTCCTTTTCCTACGTTTTTTACAGTTGACACTTGCCTTTTTAATAACGCCATCTAACCGAAACTACAGTTTTTTGGTATTTTTAAAAGCCCTCATTTCTAATATTAGAAAAAATACTAAAAAAAAATCGACTCACCCGTAGCACCTCAGACGGGACTACGGGTGAGTCAATTTTTTCTAGTATTTTTTCTAATATTATTTATCTTAATATAAAAATAGCATTGTGAATGCGAAAAATCTAAATGTAATAGCCTTCATTTCATCAATCAATCTTAATGTGGAACATTTATTCCGCTTGAAAGTGCAGGCAGGCCTACGACAACGTATCGTTCTATCAAAACAAACCTCAAGGCTATCGGACAGGTTACATGCGTTATTATGACGTGTGGAAGAAAAAATAATACGCATGGTTGCACTTTAAGCTTTAGTTCAAGATTGAAATAGAGGGCGCGGGCGCGGCGCGGCGGGGCGGCTTTGTTGCTGACAAAGGAGGCTCGTAGCTACCGAGATGCCGCCAGCCTGCGAGTTCGCACGGAAAGCTATACAACCCATTGTTGCACACTTGAAGATTACACACCTGTTAAAAAATTTCTATTGAATATTCACCCTTTTCACTTGCGATTTTTTGGCGCATCTTTAAGTTTAGTATTCCACATTCTTTGTGTGAGAAAATCGAGCCTAATTAAGTAAGGATTAGTGGACCTGTTGAAATAAAGGGTAATTACTGTGAAAAGATTATGGTGGTATCTGAGTTTTTAACGAGAAGTCGGATTAAAAGATCCTAGGAATCTGAAATTAAGATATATATTTCCTTATATCTTTATTCAGACACGTATTGAACCAGAAACACTATTCAATGATTTTTGCTCGATACATTTTAATTTAAAAAAATCTGTTTGATAATTCTTAAGTTTTTAAATTATTTAGAAATAACATTAGGTATTCAAGTAGAAATTGCTTTAAGTAATATGTATCGTAAATATTCACAATCGTGTGGAAGCATTTTTCTTTAATCGCTAGTTATTTTTTCGCCTAATCTACCGAATCGGTCTCGCTCCCGCGCGCATCCATTTCTCATTGCTATCTCGCTTTAGTCGTATACCATCTTAAGTAGATACCACTAAAATTTCATTTCATACATATCCACATTGCAAGAATTAAACGTTGAATTTGAACAACATAGCTTAAAAAATAACTTTAATTATATAAAAGAAAACTATATTAAGCCTAAAGGTGGGTTCCCACTTCTGTGTAGATTTTTATCTAACACAAACCTAAATCGGTCTATTGGTTTCAAAGTCGTTTTGCGGAAACGTTTGTGCGCCCCTCAACCTTTTTTATCATGTTACATGATCTTTGTCACGCAGTGATCGCTTACCGCCACTAATTATAGTAGATAAAATCAAAGTAAAACATAAATATACTGACTTTTGAAGAAAAAAGTAAAAGGTAAGGTTTTTAATTTAATTTTAGTTGATTTTAATTTAGAGCGCGTTGATGTCTTTTGTATGACAAGTATGCACATAAACACCTGCCCTTGGTGAAACTTTTTAATGTTTTTATGTCAATTATTGCTTATTAATATTTATAGTAAAAATATGAACCTACTTACGGTTACCAGTGCAGTACATAATTTTTGTTTGGCAATCCATTTTCTCTTAACTATTCGATAAAACCTATGTATATTCATTTCGATGTAACTTTCAATGATAATATCGAATAACTGTATTTTAAAATTATGTTAAATTTATAAAATATTTCAAATACCACTTTTCAACTGTCTATAATAGTGAACAAAGAATGCCGTAGTATTTGTTACCGCAAAAAACAAAGGGGAGAATTCAAATTGTAATCTACACTTCAATCGAATTTGATCGAAGACTTATCAAGTTGATGAACGAGCTTCTGGGCGCGGAGGTGCATTTATTGTCTATCTGTCAATCCGCCCGCGTCATGCCCGGGAACTTATACAGACACTTGTGAATATCTGGTGGGATCTGATGTGATAAAAAGTGACCGCATTGTTTTTGTGAATTTGGAGAGAAAATACTTTCCCACGAATTTAATTTGTTAAAATCATAGAAATTGAATGACAAGCTAAGGGATTGTACCGTGATTTTTTAACAATAAGAACTTAGAATAACAACTTGATGCAAGTTCACTAATTTTGACGTCTGTTTAGGAACTGAAGTCAATCAAGTCATAATAAATTAATGACTTGATTTTATTATTGTTATCGTATCTTTCAAATTAGTTTTATAGAAATAAGTAGGTACCTAGTCGCTAACAACTCCGCGGTCGAGTGGCTTTGTACACCGGTTTTCAAGGTGTCTTCGCCATCTCTGAGGTCCCGGGTTCGATCCCCGGTTGGGTCAATTTAGTATGTATCCACTAACGGCACGATATGTTTATTTGAAGTGAGTTTAATCCTTTCCAGATGTTACAATGATATAATAAATGGCTTTTAAATATTATACAATGCGTAAGGAATTTTTTTATAGCAAATTTAATCTCGATCTCGAGAAAACGTCCCAGTACAAATGAGTTTCGAGAGATTTTTTCCCTACGCAGCTAGTATTTTTTTTTATTGTTCTCGGTAAGAACTTAATTTATCAGAAGCTTCTATTTAGGGGTTATTAGTAAAAAAAACACTAAACTGTATGTCGTCATTACAGCGAAACGAAAGCTGCAAATGCAAAAAGGTAGCTTCTCTATTAATTAGTTCTCTGCTAAAGATAAAGTCAATTTGTTAATGGGTTACGTCGTATCGGCGCCAGAGACGACGCTTAAGACTCCGGCGAACAGTGAGCTTCCCATACAAACGTAATACCAAAATGATTTGCAATTTGAGCATAATTAATTCTTCTTGTGATGTTATTCGGATTAAGACAGTAGTTGTTTAGGTTTCTATTAAATAAGAAAACCAAAATACTAAACCAAATAAAAATTAATGCGATTCACAGTTTTGTATGAAAAAATTTGATTGGCATTTATTTTGAATTGGGTTAGTATTTTGGATTTTTTTATTCAATAGAACCCTGGACAAATACTGTCTTAATCCGAATAACATCACAAGAAGAGTTAATTATGCTCAAATTGCAAATCATTTTGGTATTACGTTTGTATGGGAAACTCACCGTTTGCTAGACTCCTAAGGAGCCTCACTCGCCGGCGGGCAGCTTTCCGTCGGTCGCCGCAAAAAGTTGCATCTCGAGACGGCGGCATGCGGCAGACTTGACACATGTTTGCGGAATACTGAGTCTCTTGCTGTTTTTTATGGTAATTTTTGTCTCAAGTGCAGGAAGGTGTTCAGAACTTTGTAATTTGATTTCGAAACCAAGTTTTTGAAGGATCAAATCCTAAATGACCCATGCAGTTGAATTATGGTAGATATTAATATTCTTAAAATTTGGTTAAAAATCGGAGTTACTACTTTTTAAAGTATTTTATAAGATAAAACTATATTATTAATATAGTATTCATAGTAGTAGTAGTAATTTTGTTTTGACAACTTTGTGATTTGTTTATTCAGTAATAATGTCAGTAACGTCATCGGTATTAATTTGTCAGAATGTTTCAAAAGGCTGCTTGCAACTAGACTTGGCGCCGATACTTACATCGGAGATACAACATTGAAGTTGTCAAAAAACATGAAAAAAAAGAAAAAAAAAGAGTAAAACAGTAAACCCTTTACGCTTCGAGTGGTACTCGAGCTGCGCAGGTAGCGTTATTTTCGCGCCTCAAGTACTCACAAGAGTTTACAGTCAACGGTGCATAAATATTACCTTTCAAAATAATAAACCTTATCGTGAAAGATTTAAAGTCGTGTTTGAAACATAAAAGTGATGTGTTTTATGTTGTTCGCCGACGTTTGTCGCGACACGACCGTTCGTGTCGCCTACGCACAGCGCAGACGAAGGAATATTTTTTTTTAGGTTGTATGGAGCGTAACGTTTTGTTTTGTCGCAAGATTTAAACATTGGCACAGAATTAATAATAGTTGATATTGCAGCTTTTTATAATAGAAAAAAAACCTTGTTTTGTTTATGTTTGTCATTTTATGTGGCGTTAAGAAATACTACTTTAATTGTAAAGTTGCTGAATTTAAAGATTTTCAAGCACGTATAATTTTCATTTTGCTGTCCGGAAAACATTTTGTTAGGGAAAATTTAAAAAAAGGCCTCACTGCAGCCCAAAATTCCTGACTAAATCGCAAGTATGGTAACCCTTAAATATTCCAACTGTACCTTGTTATATTATACTAATGTCACCATTTCCTTGATGCAGATGGTGCTGACTTCGATGCACAAGTACCGGCCGCGGGTGCTGGTGGTGCGCGCGCGGGACGCGGCCGCGCTCGCCTGGGGCGCCCCGCACGCCTCCTTCTCATTCCAGGAGACTGAGTTCATCGCTGTTACCGCTTACCAGGTTGGTACAGAATATTAAATACAGTTGCTGCCGACTTCGATGCACAAGTACCGGCTGTGGGTGTGCTAGTGGTGCGCGCGCGGGATGCGGCCGCGCTTAACTAATTACATATTATCATCATATTATAAATAAATAATTAAAAAATAAATATTTGACAACATCACATACATTGCTCCGATTCCAAAGTAGCTAAAGCACTTGTGTTATGGAATTCAGTGACAACGGTGGGATAACAAACACCCAGACCTGAGCCAATATAGAAAAGTTCGTTTTCTAAATTGACCCAACCGGGGATCGAACCCGGGACCTCAGAGGTGGCGACACCTTGAAAACCAGTGAGCAAATCCACTCGACCACGAGAGTCGTCAATTATAATGTAACACAAGTAGAGTTCTCTCATTCATGTAGCAACAATGAGGAGTTAAATAAACAGTCGGATTTAATGGAGTAATGAACTGTCTCAAACATAATAATATATCTGATTCAGCATCGGTAGCATAAGTCAAAGATACAAATCCTTAGGAAACTCCGTAATAAACACCGTATCACACCTCTTCTTCGTAGAAATCGTACTACGATTCCAAGAACGCTTGACGATTCGCACTTATGCCAGAATTTTTTTCTATCACCACAAGGCGCCAAAGCTTTTACGTGCGTCTTGGTTACGCAAAAAATCGACAGATAGACCGGGCGCGCCTCTCAAGTGCTATGGTCATCGTGTAAGCTCCTTTAGCGAAACAAAAGCAGCTAATTTAAAAGTTTCGGTCCTTTTGGCAACATTGCTCCGTATTGTTAGAATTTCGGTATCGCTTTGTAGTACGAAAACCAATGAATAGGAAGAACCGGTAACCTCACCATTTGGTGTATTGAAATGATAAGGCTATGAGTAAGCTTCCCAGCTACTGAACCGTATAACTTCTGGAATTAGAGAGAGGTATACTGTTACTTTTATCTCGTTTTAGACAAAACAATAGGATGATGATTGTGAAATGAATAGCTACTTGGGTGATATTTTACTACTTGTAGGATTTTATCGATATCAAATTGTAAGTAAGTGGTAGTTAAACACGCTGTTATTGAGGTAGTTTTAGCAAAATACCTATTCCAAGCGCGTAGATGCAATTCTAAGTACTTATTGTGCAATAAATAAATAAAAAATCAAAAGATTGTAATATAATAATTATTATTACCAACATTTTTTTTCATAAGCTTCCGAAGTTTTCAAGTAAGTACCCTAAGCTATAATGCTATAAGCTTCTGCAATGAAAACATTATTCTTCAAAGCAAAAACCAAGATACTTAAACTAGATTTCAAAGTTAAAGAGTTTTTATCAATAACTATGTTAAATAACTTTTCATTTCATTACCTACCTACCTACCCATTTTAAAACTAAAGTATTTTTGGGTTCAGATTTTTTTTGCTTTCCAAGTTACAACTTTATGGGATTCCATAGATTAAACTAATTATTTTCTTTTTGTTGTGTTACATACATGTTACATGTCATTGTCACACGCATTGAGCGTATCGTATTAGATGATGTATTCTCATAATAAGTAAGTACGATTAAGTAAATCACATGTAGCGCGTAACAATGCGTCCGCGACGTCCCGCTGTTTGTTTTCCGACACCAAACGTTTACCTTTGGTGGTCAGCGCACCTCACGTAATCCTCCCTCTCGTAATTAGGCCGGCGAGCGGCTCCTTTGTCACATAGAGGCCGGCCAGGCGCGAACGCTCTCCCGGGTCCATTACACGCCGGCAGCTTTGACGGATAATCCTGGAATTGTCCGCGTAACGGGATGTCTCTCCGAACAATGAGCGCGCAGTATCATTGCGCATTATCCATGCGCAGGCGACCGCTCGCCGCCCATATATTATTGTTGCGAATTACCAACGAATTAGAAACTCCCTTTCAAACACGCCGACTTACTATACTACCGCGTAACTAGGTGGCATATTCATTGTAACGATACCCACAGTTAAAGTAGTGCAGTAAAAATCAACTGCAGCCATATTTCAACGCGTCATCGCTGTTTGCTAACCTCCACCTGATAATTTCGGCTAGACAAACAAAACAAATTTACTCAGACCCTAATTACACATTTCTAAAAAACGTGGCGACAGTCGCCAATATGTGAAATAGTCACGCAAAAAGAAAAAGCGATGGATGACGGCAAGTTTGAGGCATGACGTCACGGGCGACAGGGCGGGCCAGGGGCGGCGCCTGCGCACCCCCGGCCGCTAACCGGCGTGCTCGAAATGCGTGTTTTTAGTCATCTAATAACAGGCTTTTAGCACTCGTTCGTTCGCTATCTCGTCAGATTGTTCGGTTATCTATTGGCGTTGAGCAAACGGCACCCGCCGGCCGGCGACGGCGCCGCCTTATCACCGAACAAACACTCGTTTACGAGACATTTCACGTATCACACGGGACTATTTGCGGTCGAAATTTCGCCAGATAATGCTGTGGTACATACCTCGACTTTTCGAATATGCCTTGCTGACGAATCGAAAGTTACAAAAGTAGTTTTTTTGTTCTAAGCGCCACTTTCAATTACGAATGTGTTTCAACGTTGTCACTTTTGGTAGACCGTGAAACAGAAGTGTTTTTGGTATCGGATATCGACTTGGTTTTAAGATGCTCCGTGGCGTCAGGGCTTTTTGGTGGTTGGCGGGCGGGCGGCGCCTCGACGACGGCGACACGGTTGCGCGCGGTGCTAATTGGCCTGTCGCCAGGATCGCGGCACATGTGCAACAATTATCCCTTACAAGCTATTAGCGACGCGGGAGATGTATGCGGAAACGGATGTTCAAATTGCATTCTCGAAACAAGATAACAGTTTCCCCTCGGCTCATTTGTTTTGGAATATAAATTGATTTAAAAAAACAATGGCAAACTACTAGCCAAACTGGGATATAGGTACCCGTTTCTCAGGCAGCAGATCCTTCTCCCATGGTAACAATTTAAAGTTGTTTTACAAGCAATGTAAAAGGATATAAAATAAAAAAAACTAAATAATTTTGAATGTAGCCAACAATTATAAGAAAGTTGTGAGTGAAACACAATCAAATTTAATTGATACCTATTAAAAATCACTAAAAACTGTAGATACGTTACTAGGAATTCGAACCAGTAAATAATGACGGTTGATTAGATACATAAGTTTAACTAACAGTTTAACTTAATATTTGATAGTTGATTTATATACTGTACTACATACTTTCTTTTGTCCTCAGAATGATCGTATTACTAAACTGAAGATCGACAACAACCCGTTTGCCAAGGGCTTCCGTGCATGCGGCCAGTCCAAATGCAAGAGGAAGAATACCGACTCCGGTACAGAAAGCGCCGAGCCCACCAGTTCCGAGTCCTCGGAAGCCAAACGACCGTGTTCTGATGCCGCTTCCTCCTGTTCAGAAGAGGGCAGTCTACGCTCGACTTCACCAAGATCCCCACCCCTAGCTGAATCTCCAGCCCCTATCGTCGCTTCCCCAGAACACATCACTCCACCTCCAACTTCTTTCTATCCTGAATTCCCATACTTGGGACACCTACCTATGTCTATGCCCCTCGGTATTTGGCCCAGTCCACCTATGGCTGCCGCTTTCGCATGGGGTCCCTCTCTTCCCCCACCCCCACCACGTGCTCCCACTCCTGCCCCCGCCGCTCCAGCACCATGCCGTCGAGTCAAAAGCTTCACAATCAGTGCTCTACTCGGTGAAGGCTGACGTTTCAGGACTACTTTTATGGTTTAATTCAAGAACATTGTATACCTACTTACAACGGGCATGATTCGCAATAGCTACTTAAAATATGTAAATATTGTTGTTAATTTTATAAAACTCGTCAGTATACTACCTCGTAAACTTAGATATAATGTGTAATCTAATTTTATTGTGATAGATGTGCCTTAAAATCGTTAAATAAAAGCTATCTACCTAGCTGTCATGATTATCACCACTGATTTAGGTATTATTTAATTCTAAGTTAGTACCAATTTGTTAGTCTTATTAAAGTAGCTAAATACACATTAACAATAAATATACTTGCCTATTTTGATACTAAAGTTGTGTATTTGATTTATGTAGAACTGCTTGCGAATGTTCAGGGCATTGTGAATATAATGTAAATATATAGGTACCTATCCTACATACCTAAGTTTATAAATAATATGTAGAGATTATGATGTTGTGAAAAAGTAGTTTTATAAGTTTAGATGAAATATATTTTTTACGAATTATAGACCTTTTTTATTATGTAACAAAGTTAAAAATCTTAATCTTTTAATGACTTAAAAAAGGGCAACAGAAAAAATTTATATAAAATTATATAAAAAGCAGCAGTGAGTAAAGTCAAGGCTCGGTGAGTGTCTGGCTTTTGCCTGTCAGCAAAAACACCGATTTTCATTACAAGATGTTCAAATTAAAAAGAAACAAAATGAGCATCTTGGCGTAATGTTGTTAGTCAATGAATTTTGCATTTATTATTTATTAATTCATCTACGCCCGGATGAATGCGGCGGGATAGCAATGGAATATCTACTGTCTCATTTTCCGGGCCTTGATATGTCAATTTGAAAAAAAACCCACGACCGACAGTTAAAATAGTTACTCTTATTCACTTCTCAAGCTTACGCGCTTTTGATGGATACTAGCGCGGTTTTATTGAAAGTAGATACCTACTTTGGTAATTAGTTGGTATTTGGTTTGACGTTTCGGCACCTTTGCAGCTGCCGTGGTCACAGGGGTCTGAAGCTGCTCGTGAGCCTACCCTCAAGCGAAGAATTTATAAAGACGTTCAGAAATTAATATTAAACAAAAATTTTAATCGGTTAAGCTAATATTATAATTTAATTTTCTGAATTAATGCTAAAAAGAAATAATTTACTGAATCTACCACCATTTCACAAAATTGGGAAGCCCCTCCAAGAAAGAAATGGCGCAAGAAAACTTGGAAAACACAATCTAATTACGTTGTAACAAGGCCCATCAAAACTCATGGGACTATCCCTTTTTAAGAATTTTAATTATTTTAAGAAGCCGCTTCCATATGTTGGCAAGCAAAAGCAAAGCATTGACTTTAGGTAAATAAATATAAATCCAATTATCCGATCTCGACCTATCACTCTCACTAATAATAAAATAAAACATTTAAAATGAAAGATGAAACTGGTAAAGGCAACTCACTTGTGACTAACGCCATCTATTGAATCTTTTCAGAATGATTGTGATCGTCAAATGCGTGTTTTACTGAAAGGAGTCATACAAACTGAAACACTAGATTTATAATTAAAATAATCCATGTTTCAACTTCAATGCTGTTTTTTGTTTGGCTGTATCAATATTGGAGTTCTAAAACAAAGATTTAATCTAAAACATGAGATTTACTTATTTAAATAAATTAAAAATGGTCAAAGTAATCATTTGAATGACCATTGAAGTTTATAATTAATAGAAAAGGCTATTAATTAAATAAATTATATTAAATAATATACTAGAAAAAATAGGACTCGCACCAGATCATGTTCTCGGACGGGAATCGAACCCGCGACCTTTGGATAACCGGTCCAATGCTCTGACCGCTGAGCTACCGAGTCACTATATTTAGTATTATATAAAAATAGCATTGTGAATGCTTAAATCTCAAAATTTCAAATAAATAAATTATATTTTATTAAAGGTTTACAGAGAAACAAAATAAACATCTGAGTGTGATACACATGACTGTTTATTTATATTACAACACAGTGAGAAACAGGTGAACTATACCATTAATTACATAAAATCTTGATTAAAATATTGTGGAGGAGAAGGCCCCTATCCTGCTATAAGATTTTGAAGCTCAGAACTTAGCTCATTAGCATCAATGTTGACTTTAGCATTGCTAGATGGCGCTGCTACACTAGATTCCCTGTTACAGGCTTTCTTGTGAACAAACCAGTGCAGTCGCTGGCATTCCCTGTCACAGTACTGCACAGATTTGCATTTGGAGCATTTCTTAGCTGGCTTCTCTTCCCCACAAGAACTGCAATATGGTATTGCGTCAACAAAACCCCGCTGTCCATTAATGGTACAGTTGATGACTGACAACGCTGGAGGAGGATCTTTGCTGGTCAAAGACGTCACCATTTGGTGGAATGTAGTGCACTCTCTGAAAGGGAATTCTCTCACACAATCCTTAAGGAATGTATCCATTAAATCCAATGAAACACCATCCTTACCAGGTTTAAGAAGCTTTTTTGAGAATATTTCTACAATGTCATGCTTCTTTTCTTCTTTATCTGAAGAAGGTTTTTGCTTGTCTCTAATGTTATTGATTTCCCTTACAATATATGCGAGGTAGTGGTATTTGAAGGCCATAACTTCATTTGTTTCACTGCCGCGTGTCATCTCTTTCTTACACATTAATTCTAAAACTTTACTGACTTTTTCAGCATTCTCTAGCAAGGCAGGTGAATGTTGTAGATTTAGAGCTAAGCGAACTGGATGTATGTTGACACCTAGAACAAACTTATGTAGAGGGTCCACTAAAAATGCTGGAAGATGAGGTTCTGTTTGTTGCCCTTGCAAGGTTGAGTAGAAAGCGATTTCACTATGTGGCACATAATTGTTGATTGTTGCTACAGTATGATGGTTCCCAACAAATGCAGCCATCTGAGCTGCTGAGCGGCCGACAGAGTTGGTCGCAGTGGGCTTAGCACCTGCATCCAGCAACAACTTGCACACGTCAGAGCTACCAGATAACGCACCAAAATGTAGAGCGGTGTAATTATACTCATGCTTTCCGGAATTCACATCAGCTCCCTGAAAACAGATAAAGAGAACTTTGGTTACAATCTGATATGACAGTTCTGTATGAAAAAGTTGACTAAATCGATAAGACACTTACTCTATCGAGTAATAGCTGAACCATGTCCTTGTTACCCTTATATGCAGCATGTTGAAGTGCCGTCATACCATTTTCGTCAAAGAAATCGACTCCACCCTTGTGCTGTGCTAAAAATTTTTTGAATTCAGCTAGGTCACCTTGGGCAATGGCATCAAAAATTGTTTTCTCTGCAGGAGAATTTCCCTCGTTTTTATTTTCCATTTCACCGCGATTTTTACTATTTCAATGTAGAATAAAAGTTAGATTATTAAATGGTTTCTCGAACAAGAAAACAACCTACAACGAACGACTTTACATGACAGACAGAAAAAAAAAACAAATTCAACCAGTGTTGCCAGTGGCTGATAGTCAAAAGATTGACAGCTCAAAAAGTAACATTTTCATTATAAAAGTAACATTATCTTATTGTGTATGTAGAAAACCTCTATGGCACTTTAGTACGATTATTGTTAGTCCACACAAGTCAACAACAAATAAACCAACGAAACAAATAAAAGAAAACTCTAGTACCAATATTCTTGATCCGCTGATGATCAGCGGCGGTATCGCCTAAAAACATAGAAGTTCATGTTAACTGTGTTTTGACAGATGTATGTGATACATTACTACTTTTCTTTGGTAAGTTTTTATTTGTGCCAAAACGAAGTAGCAATGTATCACATACATCTGTCAAAACACAGTTAACATGAACTTCAATGTTTTTAGCCGGTACCGCCGCAGGGGCTCTATCGGCTAAAAAAACATTGAAGTTAATGTTAACTGTGTTTTGACAGAGGTATATGATATATTACCACTTCGTTTTGGCACAAATAAAAACTAACCAAAGAAAACTCTTTACGCTGCAAGCCAGCGCCATCTCACTTATTATATCGACATTCAATTGAATATCTGGAAAGATGTTCAATTGAATATCGAGGTAATTCCTAATATGTACATTGGTGAGATGGCGCTGGCTTGCAGCGTAAAGAGTTGATATTATCTTCTACGGTTGATGTACTATAAGAAATTCGACGTTCCCACTAGTGACTCGGTAGCTCAGCATTGGACCGGATATCCGGGTCACGGGTTCGATTCCCATCCGAGAACATGATCTGGTGCGAGTCGTATTTTTTCTAGTATATTATTTAGTATTATATAAGGTGGCTGATATAAAAAGGTGAAAAAACATACTTTGGGTGCACACGACTCAATTGATGAAATGTTAGCGCGCTTATGAACGGTCTGCATCACCAACTGTCATTTGCCGATACAAGCGCGATATTGAATGCGGCCCGCGCGTGAGCGTTGCTAACGCCATTATCGATATTATCGCCATGCGGACCGCAACCAATGTCTTCTTATTCTTTTGGATGTAGCAACGTCAGGGTGATGTTCCGCATCGAGGAATACTTCTGCCAGTTCCGGGTGTAGGAAGTCTGAGAGAAAAGGATTTGTTTAGACAAGAATTTTAGAACGATTTTAAAGTACTTGAGTGAATGCATCAGTCACATATTATGCAAAAAAGGGGTCAACCTTGGAATGAGTTGTAAACTCGTAATACACCCTCATTTTGGTGTTCTAAAAGTTGTCTTAAAAGTCTCATAAAATCAGTTTTCGCGATTATCTCTCTAGTTTCTTTAGCGAATTGTAGAGCATAAAAAGAGAAGGTCCAATCTGGGCCAGGTATTATGTACGGTACGGCACACCAAAAACAGGAAATAATTAAGAAATCTCAGAAAAATATAAATATTTAAAGCAAGTCATTTTTTGGCTCATCGATGATGAATATATATTGTGATTTTCAATACAAAATCATTCAATATCTAATTAACCAATAAGATTTAAATTATTATTCATTAGGATTAAAATTATCTGAAGAAATGATTAAACGTATGTACTTACAAAGATTAGTTACTTACTGGTTATAATTAAAAACATAGTTCTTTGATTATTATCAAGAACTTTGTTCTTGATTATTATTTATGTTTTTATTTTGTAACCCTTAAAGCAAAATTTAATTAGGCATTATTGACACATTCCGGAGCAGTATATGTCGAAGGACGCTTAGTACCTTAGAGCATTAAGAACATTTAATATATTCTGTGTCGAAGGTATATGATGATCCGTCGAAATAGAGATCCGTCGAACAAGTGTATATCGAAGAAGGGTTCTGTCGAAGTAGGTAATGTTTTTCGAAGGTGTGTGTTGTTGAAGTATGTTCTGTCGGATTAAGGATTAATGCTAGTCGAATATATGTTCTGTCGAACGAAGCAATGGGAGTCGAACTATTGGTTCTCGAAATTGGGACCGTGTCGATATAATTAACTTTGGAGGAGTGAGTGGGAGTAGCGATAGTGAGTAAGTATGTCAGGTAAGTAGGTAAGTACCTACCTAGGTAATTATTTTCGGAATTGGATTTCTATAAATAAAACTCGAATTCACAGTAAGTATATATAAACAAGTTTATTACTTAGAACCAATTGTCATTATGGCTGCCATGACGATTGATTTATTATATTAACAGATAACATCTAAGTATTTGTCATAAAACATGAGTTCAATACAATAACTCTGTTCTAAATATCTACCTATTAAATATAAGTAAATATTCTTCTACATTGGTAACTAATCCACTACTAACATTGAATATTCGAAAAAACATTTAATATGCTTTTAACTATTGAATATTATTAAATACATTCTTAGCTTGTAAATGGCACTAGTAATAAAATTAAGGCAGAATCTACACTACACATCGAGATCAAAACTTATAGCGAGTGTGTAGCGTGCTTATCTTACATTTAAATGGAATCTTACGAAAATAAATGAATCCTAATTGTACAATTCATCAATCCGCATTGCCCACGACGGACCGATGAATAGTAATTAAAATATACTTAATACAATAAAAAATAATCTCTATATAAACAAAACATAAAAAATGGAGCACCTACACATATGATTATTTATTAAAGAGAAAATCGATGATTATAACATAAAATATATGTCGCTAATAATGTTGAATAACATTTATTTTATATGGGTACCTATATGAACTCTTACATTAATTTATTTACTACGATTTCTATTATCTACACAGCATTTCTTTGTCCTTAATTATTAACTGAAGATATTTATTCTGCAATAAACTAGCTTATTTAGTATTAAGCAGAAACTATTAGTAGACACCTACTGAAATTTTATTATTTGTAATTCTGATTAAATATGAATATGAAATAGTTTTAAACCATTTCGTCATCTCGAAACCTTAAGACTAATTTTTATCCATTTAAAATCGTAAGTGCGCTATATTTGATAATGATTAAAAATATCCGTGCTAAATGTCAACTAAAATGTTATAATTAAAAATACAATACCATTGTTGATTATTATTTCCTTAAAATATTAATGCTACAATACACGTTTTCATCAAATGTACAATCATTAAATTCTATGATTTTATTTATCTAGTAATCCTATGTTCTAAAACTGGGATTGGGTGGGATAAGGTCTATGGTATAAAATAAAATCTGATCTTTGAAATCTTAGAAAATATAGAGGTATGTTCGGGTGTCTGTGCAATAAATACAATGTTGTTCCAGCTTCAACCTTAATGCTTGGATATACACACTATTATCGAACTAACACTAAACACATGACGGTTTGCTGAATTAAAGTCATACTGCATCATACATTACATTATTGTATATTAAATATTCTGTTACTATGTCATTATGACCTAGTTTACTATTTCTCTAATTTCTATTCAATATTCGGTTAACTATTAGTGATAGAATTCATAATAAAGTTAAGAATACGAGACTATTTACGTTACATACTTACATACACCGGTTACTTTAATAAAATACATATAAACTTTACAATTATGATATTAACGTAATAATATTACTTAATTTAGTAAAGAATTAAGAAAAAATACATTAAAAAAGATATAGATAGTGTTAATTAAAACAACATACTTTTGTTGTCGTTAAAGTAAAAATAGTGCAATGTAATTAACGACGAGAAAACTCGTCAATCTATCACTATTTTCATAATTTTGGAGTTTGAAAATTCTGTCTTCGTGTTTTGT
Organism: Catoptria pinella; assembly: GCA_963556745.1. Taxonomy (NCBI): domain Eukaryota; kingdom Metazoa; phylum Arthropoda; class Insecta; order Lepidoptera; family Crambidae; genus Catoptria; species Catoptria pinella. The sequence goes on from OY750762.1 coordinate 3,209,697, forward strand.
GACGACAATAAGAGAATAATGACGACGCTCAAAACGCCTGTAGATTAACCCAGTTGTTCATTAAATTATTAAGCCTTAAAGAGTGTTGATTTAAATAAAGAAGTATTATATGTTCACGCTGTAATTTTTTAAGTAAGAAATTAATCTCAAAACTTTTATATTAAAGTTGTGTTTGCAAGCTACACATTATTTTTTTTACCCTTTAACCTCTGAACGATCAAAGCCTACTCGTATGTTCGAATGCTTTTTGCAAAATACCTATGTATTGTTCAACGTCTCAAGAAAATTACATTTATGCAGGAATTTTAAACAAAACCTTTATAAGTTCTGAATTCGTGCTAACTTACCTTCGTACTGTACACTTATTCACAACCACTCGAAAGTAATTTAATTTTCAGCAAAAAAAGAAGTTCCGTTATGACTGTAACTTAGGCTCTTACTACAGCTTTCTTTCGAGGTCCGTGAATAAGGTGGCTGGAGTACGTTTTCATGAAATGATGTTCACACATAGTAGACGTCGAAGGAGAGCTGCGCTCAGACGAGCTGCGGCGCTCCAGCAGAGGGGGGAGGCGCCGGTGGTGGGGAGGGCGCGGCCAGCCGCACGCCGCCGCTCTCAGATACTACCATGCCGTTAGCCGCGCTGGCTGCTTCTGAATCTGCGTACGGTGTAGTCAAGATGCGAAGACGCTGTGGAAAAGTTTAATTACTTATCAAAGTTCAATAAATCATACAGCCCATTTGAAACAGATACCCTATTTTCAGAGCTTCCTTCGGCATCATAATCTTACCAAAGTAATCAGACTTACCTCAAAGAAGGTACCCTTAGTTGTCAGAAGTTTGAAGATAGCAACTACTGGGATGCACAAGACGCTACTCCCCGCTATAGCCCAGCCGAGAGCGTTCGCCCAGGCCGGGTAAATATAACCCTCGTACTGCAACGGTTCATAATCGAGGAGTCCGTACGCGGTGATGAAAAGAAGAAAGGCAGGTGCTGCAAATCTCCAGCAGACGCGCCAGTACAAGCCTGGCCTGAAGCCGATCATGTCACGAATATCCTCACAAAAACGTTCGGTACCTGTGCAGTAAGAAATTATTGTGACTATATCAAGATAATAAAGAAGAAACCAATCCACAAATCATCAAAATGCTGTGAATGTTATTGAAAGAAGATACTCCTGACAACCTCTTACCATAGATCCACGAAACAGCAATAGCCTCGAAGAACACAGCGATCAGTATGGAATAGCCAGCGGCATACCGGTCGAGGAGTTGGAAGAAGTAGAACCCGCCCTTGGTACAGGATGCCAGCCCCACGAAGAAGTAAAGCGTGAATAGACCCGCCACAAACAGTTCGCGGTGACGCCCGATTGGTGGAAACTCGTCGCTTAGAGCTGTTATAATGGCTTCGGAGCCACCGAACTAAAATCAGATCAATCATTACATCTTAAAAGTTAGAAAGTACAAGCGAGTTCCATAATACTTATGTACGCACCTTTGACGTGTCTTTGCCTTTGTAATAAAAGTCAACATCCTGTCAAAAGTGCCAACATATTAATGAACTCGACTGTACAACAACTACGTTCAGGTAAGTGGACGTTCAGGGAAGGGGACGTCCTGTGAAATAGATTTAATGACGGTTCATTAAGTATATTTCACAGGACGTCCCCAGGATGAATATTCCGGTAATAGGACCTAACGTGCCTAAAGGCTCTGTCATGATCACGTAAAGCTCAAGGCTCAATAGTAGGTACTGGCATGTCTGTCATCTTCTAAAATCTAAATATTCAAGCTGCTTAAAATCACAATGACAGTTTACGTTTACAATTTCATTATTATGATTATTTTATGCCTTAGTCTTCTGAAGATATACTTACAGAGCTGTCCAACCCAAGGGTCAACAGCATCATAAAGAATATTAAAGCCCAGAAGGTAGATCCCGGCATGGTAGCTATAGCAGCTGGATAGACCACAAACACTAAGCCAGGGCCCTCAGTTGCCACATCCTGAACATCCCTGCCTGATGCCAACGCCATATATCCCAACACGCTGAAGATTACGAATCCCGCAATGAAAGAAGTGCAGGAGTTGATCAGGCTGGTCAGAATTGCATCCCTGTAAAAAAAATAGGCCATTTTCAACGTCTACGAGCAGGAAAATTTAATGCAAATATAATCAAAATGAAGCTTTTCTTACTTGTAAACGTTGTTGTGGTACTTGTTGTAGGAAGCATATGCCAAAAGAACGCCAAATCCTGGTCCTAATGAAAAGAAGACTTGCGTGGCCGCATCTACCCACACCTGCAGCAAATATAAAAAATACATTGTACTGTACCGTAAATCTGAAGTAGTACTTCTTAAAACAGGGGGGTAGAACCTACGAGATCAAGTTCGAATCGAATAACGACCTAACTTAAAGTTAAATATTTTAAAAAAGATTTCTATCATATCAGTCAAGTAATTTATGTTAATCAAGGCTTGCCTGAGGTTGAGTGATGGCTTCGAAGTTAGGACTAAGGTAGTATTGAATGCCCATTGCGGAGCCAGGCAGCGTGATGCCCCGGACTAGGAGGATAAGGAGGACTGCGTATGGGAATAAAGCTGTAAACCAAACCACCTGAAATAATGAAATAATGACACCACATGAAATAATACACAAATTATTTACTGATTCAACGAAAGTCGGTACGTTTGAAACCAAATAACTTTATTTTTTATTGTATATAATATTTTATGCATATAGAAAAGAATAAAAGTAATTTTAGAAACGACAGTTACGGAACTAAATCAATCAGTTTTTAATATCCAGCAGATACAGCTACCTTTCCCGAAGTGCTAATACCCTTCCAAAGCGAGAAGTAGCAGATGATGTAGACCGCCAGTAGACAGAGAGCCATGTCCCATTTAATGGAGCCCAGGTCGTGCAGGCCCTCGCTACCATGCAGCTCCAAGATGGCGCGGCTGAAAAGTTTCAATCAGAAAATCCTCGCGTTCTTTTCCGAATTTGCCGTCAATCTGTCCCATTCTATCGCGTTTAAAAGTTCGTTTCTAGAAAGAGATAGAGACCACAAAATGCGTAGGCTTCAATTTTTGCTCTATATACAACGCATTAGACTTGTACAATTATGTATTCTGTGGCATTTAGTGCAATAAAAAATATGAGGAATGAAAAAATGCTAAAGGGCGCGCATCTGAGCACTTTCTAATACTCGACCACTATTTCGATTGTTACTAAAGTTATTTTTTCTGAATAATTCTGCTATGGCGAGTGCAAGTGAAAAGTTATTGAATAAATTCAGACAGATAGATTTTTCATAGTAGAACACTTTTAGCATCTATGATCTCTAAAACATGTTGTTGAGAGCGAATCACTCAAGTGAGTGGGATTTACCCGAGACTTAAGTGAGGTGTAGATAACTTTATGCACTCACTTGAAATATTCGGAAGCGGCGGAAGTGAAGGGAGTAGTTTGTGGGGGACCGAGAGATGTGCCATTTTGCTGCACTCTTGATTTGTTGCCAGCGTCAAGTACCGACTCGAACTATAAAAAATACTAAATTATATTACTGAAACAAAAGAATATAAACATAATAATCTATCCATCAGACCTTCGTGATCGTTTAGTTAGCACATGGATAGAAAATTCGATCCAGCCTTTTATTTCTAATCCTGGGATTTCGTTAATCAATCCCGGGATTATTTTGGGGATTGTAGGTTAAAAATAAAAAATGAGGAAATCTTTTGAAAAGTCAATTCTTTTATCAATAATCAACACATGAAAATAGACAAATACCATCGTAATAAAATTTTTTATTTAGTTGTAGTAAAGATTTAGTTGTGGAGTAAAATTAGTGTTAGGTAACATAACATGTCTACAATCTTACCGGTCGACAAGCGGGGGTGTTCCAATCGTTGTCGCAGTTGGTCCACGGCAGCATGGTAGTGAACGAGGCGAAGAAGAACCGTAGTGCCCACGCGATTATCACGTTGTAGTAGAAGTCCACGTAGAACGCTATCAGTACGACAGCGTAGCCGATGCCTTTATAAAACAAAAGAATCCCATTTCGGCATTCATATAATACTAGTGGACCCTGTAAACTTCGTATCACCTACAATTTAATGATTATCAATTTTACCTTGAAAACCAGCGCTATCTTTTTAATTAGTAAGTTAATAACAAAGCAGCTGAATACTAAAACGAAAGCAACACTACGGTCCATAAGATAAGATCATTATTCAGACTAAAACCTCTTTATTAAAAGTTAGCTGTCAAAAGTAACCCGAATTGGCGATTCCCATACAAAATAGCCAATGTTCATAGTACGTTTCATTAAATATTCGCTATTCAATGAAACGCATTCTACCTACTCTCAGGGGAAATGATGAAAGAGAATATAATACTACGTTGAGATGACAAATTATATTTATTTTTCTTAATAATTAATCAATCAAATGCACTAAGAAGTTTCAATTCCGACGTCGAAGTCAATTACCCCAAAAGTAGCTTTCTACCACATTTTAACATTGTTAGGGGATAAATATAAAAAAAATACGTGTTCAATTAATTTTGTTTGAGAATGTGTATGCCAAATTTCAAGTCAATCGGGCTAAGGAATCGCGTTCTCCCGTACAAACTTTGCCACCCTGTTTCACTCCTTTAGGGGTTGAATTTCGCAAAATCCCGTCTTAGTGAGCACCTACGCTCTAAAAGGAGCCTCTTTGCAAAATTTGAGACTCCTAGCACTTGTAGTTTCTGAGATTTCGTGATCAGTGAGTGAGTGAGTGATTTTCCCTTTATATAGATTATTATTTTCTTTGCTTTGAAATAAAAAACCTGTTACTGTTTAGACAGACTTGAATTTGTAAAACGTAGATATTTTTAAACGAGTTAACAAAACTGCCCAATAAGAAAAAAAAGGGAGCTCTTTTTAGATCACACAAAAAAGTAAAAAAACAGCTTTATAGAATTTTAAACCAATATCCGAACCCTAACATAATTTCCACAGTATCCCCCACTTCGACCAACGCCATAAATAAACGGCAGATTTCACCGCCTTTCCACTCCATTACCAATTTTATTCCTCCTCAAAAATCACATCACAGTAGCTGTACTCAACACGAGACGTGACGGCCGCGCGAAATGAAATCATCGACGTAAGCCGTCGGGCAAAGCCGGGCTCACCCCGTGCACTTAAGGCGGCTCCGAATGGCACCAATTATGGATGTTAAGTGCGAGGGTGGAATAGGTGTTTAAGTTCTTTGACTGTACACGAATCAATGCCAGTGCAAAACTTGAAGACAATGTGAAGGGTTGAAATCCAGAGTCTAGACTTACAATTATGTTTAAGAAACCTGTAAAAATATTAATATTGAGTTTTAGTTCTGAACTCTCTGTTTAGTAATATTCCAAAAATTAATCAAAGCTACGTTTCATATTTGTCTAATTTTGCGTGAATTCATAATATTATTATGGTAATCTTTGCCTAACAGTTAAAATTGCGAGAATTCATAAAATTGTTATGGCAATCTTTGCCTAACAGCTAAAAAGTATAGCATATTACCTAACTACGACTTTACCTACGATTTTATATTTATAAATTCAGTGCAAATTAATTAAATGCCAGACTCATATATCTCGACCGCTCAACTACAAAAATGTATGCCTATTTATCAATATACAAAAAAATTACAGATTTCACGCTCCACGCAACTATCTGAGTATATTGAAAATGAACAACAAAATTAAAAAGTAGGTACTATTAATAGTATCTAGTAAAGCCTGCTCGTCCATTATAATTGGAAAGAGCTCCATTTTTAAGATTTACTTTTGGCTGAACATCAGGCACATACACTGGTGATCACATAAACATTTTCAATGTTAAAACAGCACTTTGGTAAATTCGGTCATTTGGTCGCATGAAATCTACATTCCCTAATAATTTAAACAATACACAATGCATCCAATATAGCTTAATATCTGAAGCACTCGGCCATAACTCGCGGGCTAAGTGCCGGCAGTATGTCAAGATCTAGCTCCGATTCGATGACATTTCGGTGGCAGAAATATGTGTACGTGACCCATTAGCCTGGTCCGCTAAACTACATCTAGTATTTCATGTATTTTTAAACGTCTCAAGTGCAGAATTATAGGTTATGGTAACAATAAAAGGCGATAAAGATAGTCAGCGACAAAAATATTATAAGTCTTGGAGTTATTTCAGTTATTTCAATAAAAATTGATCATTTTAGAAGCCTTGTCTAAGGCCTTGTCGTGCTAATTTTGAACTAAATCATGATCGTGTCGTCTATGTGTACAGAAAAACACAATAGCTTTATCTTTAAAACAGGACTGCATGCCAAACGCCCTTATTAAACGAGATTTTTTAAATAATACGTATTTAGAAGGACAACACGTGTTAGTTATGGTTTTTCAATATTAGCGCGATCAGACCTTCAATAAATATTATGTTATTTTATTAGCAAACTATTACTTTAAAAAAGATAAAAGTATAAAATAACAGAACATGCTAAGAACTACTACGCCGTAGCAATACCTATACTGCTACGATGTATGCGGTTGCAAGTATAAAGTAAAGTGTGTTAAAACTGCTTTCCCATTTCCGTAAATCGTTGTCGCAGTATTCTGACGTTCACACGCGTAGTAAACAGAAAAAGCTAGGTATTGAGTTTTGTTTAACCTAACCAATTATGAGGCTTTCAAAAGGTCTTCTGTATTTTTGGTTGCTCAGCAGTCAGAGCAGTCACACGGATACTAAAGACGAAATTAAATGTATGAATGCCAATTAATGATTAAGATCATATAATTACGAGGGCTCGATTACCAATTGGGAAAATACATACCTTAGTAAACAAATTATTACTATTTTTTACTGTTTTAGTAAACATAAGTATGTTTTTGGATATTTTGTTTTGACCTCTTATCATTCTTAAACGAATGAATGTTGAAAATATTCATTCAAAGAGTCTTACTGAGTGCCTATAGTTTAACGTACCGCCATAGAGTACTGGCAAGTCATGGGCAAAAATGTAATTGTCCTTGGGTGGTGATGTGGCAGGGGGGGGAGAATGTGGCTGTTGTATATTGTTACCTTTGAAGAGCGGCACCAGCCGGCCCCAGCAGGTGATGGCGCCCTTGCGGTGGTACTGGCCCAGTGCCAGCTCCATGTAGAACAGCGGGATGCCGCCCACCACCAGCATGATGCAGTACGGCACCAGAAATGCACCTGACAGATACATCAATATTAAATCATCGTTAGCAATTTTTTTTTTCATATCTGATCACAGCACAGTCCTTCATTATGGCTGGATTAGGAGGATGGGCCAAAACCCACCATACGGTTTCGTATGCGGCCAAAGGGCATTTGGGCCCGTAGCAGCGCCATTTGGACATACAGCCAGGATCAACGGCTTAATAAGCACTTCGACCTTTGCGAAAGCTGCTTAACTGCAGCAATCTCAGATGCGCTAACACACTGCGCCATCGCCCCCGAGCTCCACTATATCTTATTTTTTGTTGACACAAAGATTATTTTGAATTTGAGTTTAAATAATTATACTTTATATTATTGATGTCAACTCTTCTTAACGTCTCAGTGGCTCAGTGATCAAAACATTTGTCTGGATTGCGAAGGACGCAGGCTTTCATTACAGCCTGAGTGAGTAATATGAGACATGTAAGTATTTTTGGTAATTTTGATAACTAATGTGGTGGCAAAGTACTCATAATAGTAAACCCACTCTGGAATCAAAACTAAAATCGCAATAAGTCTAGCAGGCTTTAGTCTAGTCTTACAAATACATTATTTTTTCTATTAAAAGGAATTCTTTTGGTAAGTTGGATCCGCATGGAAACTACATATTGAATATATAGCTGATTATCTGTCTAGAAAGTACAGAAGTTCTTAAAAATATATTAATGATTTCACAAAGAAAGTAAATAACATTTTGTTACACAGAAATTAAAAGAATTTTGCTATAAAAATTAAACTTCTTTTACATTTCTATTTAAAACACCGTATTGTCTTCAAATTGAATAGGCTTATCGGCTTATGGAGCAAAAATTCCGACTCAATCGACTTGTGAGAGTTGCGTCAATTTACGATTGCCTCCGCGATCTGTGCAATAATTCCATATCGCTGGGGGCGCTCCGGCAAATTGTCGCGTAATTGGCTCTTTAGAAGTGGCCATTTACTTACGACTTGCTTTTAAGAAAGTTGCGTCTGCTCTCAGTGTATTGTGGCTTGACTTCTGAACGTTGTTAGGATCGTTTCTGTGAGAGAATGGCGTTTTGCGTAGTTTTCCAAGAAGTTTGTTAACTTGAACGAAAATACACTAAAAGATACCTATCGTGGATTTGCTCAGAGTTGCCAAAAACCTAATGTGAAGTTTACCTATAGTTCCACTTATTTTTTGGTATGCCTAAATAAAGGTTTAGTATTTGTTACAACTTCATCGAATTTAAAATCACGTTAGTGCGTTTAAATAAAAACTAATGAATTGCAAAACTATTTTTTTTAATCTCTTTATTGTACAACAATAATAAAATAATCTATAAGAGGCGGACTTATTGCTAAAAACATTCCATGATATGAACGCAGCAACTTAGTGTTTGTATTAAAACTGAAATCTCTATCTCTCGCCGCAGATTTCTAACCTACAGTCAACAGATCGTATCAAATTGAATGATTTCAGGAATGTAGTCATAAAGTAACCGAGTAGAATTAATTCCGAGTAACTTCATAAACGAGGAACGTACAAATTGTTAAATGAGCGGTTTCCGTTGATGACAGTCATTCCCTTCTTACAACACAAGATTTCTGATGATATACTTCGTAATTCATACACACGTGAGTGGAATCAGTTGCGTACAATAACAAGATAATACTTTAAAACAAAACCATTGTGTTGATTTATAAATTATAATATACTATACAACGTGTTAATGAATAAACGCAAAACCTCAGGAGTGATTGTGCTCATGAATATAAACAACTATGGAGCCAAAACTGCAACTGAAAAAAATAATCAGCTGCGTTTATTCATTAACACGTTGTATATTACGTTTTAAATCGACACTCAACTGTCAAAATCTATTGTCTTTTGACAGTAAACGTAATAAATATATTATCATTATCGCGTTTCGGTGGTCATGCTATGCGAGCTGTAGAAGATCAAACTCCAGTAGGTCTTGTTGTTTAATCGGGAGAAGTAGCCATTTTGAATTGTGATATTACTTTGATTTATATCGAATATCTATTGTAGACGTGGCCTTATATCGAGACGCCGCCACCCCGATAGTCTTAAGTCGGGGGGGGGCAGATAGCGAGGATTTACTTTATAGCCGGATGCAACAGGTCAGGGCTCCGGCAAGGGGCGAAAGTTCCTTAAAGGAGTCTGAACTGGGGCGAAGCGGTAAGTGCTGAGGAATTTACGGCTCGCCGCCCGCACCAATATACGAAAATGACCTTTGCTAAAAAGATTAAGAAAGCCATGACTGTTATATTTCATTTTTAACCGACTTCAAAAAAGGAGGAGGTACTCTGTTCATTGTATGTATGTTCTTTGTGTTGTCCACCGATTATTCGAAGACGGCTAAACCGATTGAAATGATTCAAATTTATCCCAAGTAAGTACCATTTTTTGAAATTAAATCGTTCAGTAGTTTTCAGGAAATCCTGAAAAATTACCATTATAAGTATGAATACGGATGATAATCAACCATAACTTTTTTGTTTATGAACCGATTTAGATGTTTATTTTATTGTTTGAAAGAGGATACTCTAGGAATCAAATAGGAACTGTACGGTGATTGAAATATTGTTAGAATTATGACACACTTAAACATGTTAGGTACCTAACTATGGTTGAGGACGTTTTGGACTAGACTTGAGGAAGGGACAACGGAACTCCTTGACAACAAACAGCGCGACAAATGGAAATTGAGTTATTAGGGGTATTATACCATTGAAAAGTGTGGAATATACAACATGTTACAAAAATACCCTTAATGCCGAATATGGTATATAGGGACCATCAAACTGAACAACTTGGGTAGAGTTGGTTCCATAGTAAAAAAAAGTTGATCAGTTTGATGGTCTCTATATACCATATTCAGCATTAGGGGTATATTTGCAAGGACGAAGTATTTTTAATTTATTTTTCATGCAACCAAAATATGAATCTTTTTTTATTAATAAGGGGTGATAAGGGCACAGTTAATTTTTAATTTTTTTTTTTTTTGTTTGTCAGTAGTCTATGGTAATGTAAGATTTTTCAAAACAAATTGTGAAGGGAGATAAAATGGCAGACGGCAACAATAATCCGGCGTAATCGCTTCTAAATATTAATCGAGTCCAGTAAATAATTTACATCCGATACTAGTGACCCCAAAGACGTTCCCTAATCGAATCGGGACCGATAGGATCCGCTCTGGGGCCCGGGATGATTGGGTATTATGAGATCTCTCTAGAGACGCATTATATCATCGAGAACGGAACAGATATTTATCAGCATTATTGTTTTATAGACGAAAAGCGTTACAACTTTGTGAATAAAAGAAATAGATTGAATCATCATTCGGTTAAGATATTGGAAGCGTGTGTTGGTGTTTAAGTTTTCGAGTATTTAGTAGATAGGGGATGACCGGACAAGAAGCATATGCGGAAAGAAGGATACCCTACTAAAACAACACAGTAGGTATCTACAGTATAGAAAAGAGTAACTAAACAGGCATGCTCACATCGGTAGCATTAAGGCAAGCGATGCCGTGACATATTATTATTATAATCACTACGTTTGTAGTACACTTCAAATTAACCCCACAGTCCACTCTGCACTAATCCGTCCGCAATGACGACGTGACGTGGCGGGTGACGTGACGGATCGGGGTCGAGATGAAGTGCCCCATCAATTAGCGGACATCATAATTTGCCCCGCCCCCGCGCGACTAATTGACGATGGATTCGCATTTATGTGGCTATGACTTTATATTCTATAAGCTACATTATTATGAAGAAATTAAAATACTTGCACGCGTAATCAAGACTCGAAATCATTCTTATTAGGATAAAAATTATGCTCTGAAGAATATTGCATTTTAGTACTTTAATTAATTCATCAACGCCCGAGCGAACGCAGGCGGCCGGATAACAATGGAATATCTATTGTGTCTCATTTGCCGGGCGTTGCAGGGTTAAAACATTATCTTTAATTTTTAACAAAAACCTGGGGCTTTTACCTACACTCATTTTGTTAAAACAGAAAGAAATAAAGGTATACAAATACAAAACAAGAAAGATAACCCATCATGTGACCCAGACGCTTTGAAAAACCCGTGCCTATTCTTTACACCGCCAGCGAGTCTGTACATCCGTAAATAAATTTCTGGCACAATCTTTAGAAGCTTGAAAGTCAAGATCACCTTCCAACGGCTCCGAGAATTGCCGTTTAATTCGATCACGGGCGTGCGATCGCCTCTTAGTGATGACCTCCCGTCTCCATTATCTGATTACTCTTCCATTATTACGTTACTAATTTTCCTGCACATCGAGAAGTTAACTAAGTTTCTGTACGCGTAAAGGGCGCGTTTTGATTGTCAATTACTGGGTCGTGGACGGCAAAGGGTGATCAAAGCAAAGACCAGGATGCAATTAACAGTGTGGACTAAACTTCGTATTTCTCTCGCCAAGACACAATTTCCTGCGGCGTCATGTAGACTATGGTTAAAAACAGGATAAAAAGGAATTGTAATGTAAGTAAAGATTTTGCAATCAAGTTTTAACTCAGTAAAAGTGTGTCGTGTCTCGTGTGTAGGTCCTCGATGAACTTTGAACATTAGACATTAGCTTCTATTCCTTTGACTTTCCAATAATGGGAGAATTAAAAAATCAACAAAAACTTTACCAAAGATTTCATGAAAATTTTGACAACAAAGCATAAAAAACAACAAATCTGTCGTGTCGTGATTCTGTCACAAAGACAGGAATGGCATCGATTTTATAAGTCTTTCTACTTTCTTTAATATATTTTATTTTTTATTATTTATATTTTTTGAAAAGTCTTATCTAAAGTATAATCTGGTCAAGATGTCGAGTAGCAGCGGCTTTGAGGAGCCGGTAGCACAAATCCTTGCTCCAGTAGAGGTCGAAAGCTCTGGAGAAGAACTACCAATGAGCGAATGGTCTTCTCTCGTCATGTCAGTCCCAGAGCAGAACCAGAAGAGAGCAATGGCAGCCGAGGGTCTTTACTCTCCAGGAAGCGGCGAACTTTGCGGAAAGTACATAGCCATGTCTGATAGCGACGTATTTCGACACCACTACTACAACTACCCAGCAGTTCTCGATCCTGGCATCGAACAAGCCCTACTTACACCAGAAAAACCTATTACATACAAAGATGATGGGCAAGACTTATACAAAGCACTTTGCAAAGAAATGAACACTCCCGTTGTTAGAATGTTTCACGCCGCATTACTAACAGATGAAATTAACTTGAATTATTACGGAGTAGATCCTTACGCTGTTCGTGCAATGGCATTAGCCCTACAATTCAACAAAACTGTACGTAGTCTGAAATTCGTAGATAATTATCTCAATAACGAAGCCTGTTATCATTTATCACAAATGCTGAATACCAACAGTACAATCAAGGAACTCAACTTGTCTGGATGTCGAATTGGGGCATCTGGTATATTACGTTTAGGAAATAGTTTAGCCGTGAACAGAAGTCTAGTAGATCTTAATATTTCAAGGAATTGTTTGGGAGAAGAGGGTGGAGCGTGTTTTGCGAAACAGATCGGTGATGGTGCCGGAGTCCCACGGGTTAATTTAAGCAATAACAAACTCGGAAGACTTACAGCAATGGCATTTGCCGAAGCCTTAGAGTTTCGCAATAAAATAACTCACTTTAACTTATCATGGAACAACTTCTTTCATGTACCTTCCATGGTTAAAATGTTAGAACAAGTAGCGAACAGCGTAGTATTAGTAGAACTTAATTTATCCTGGAATTCCTTAGAGGGAGATAGAGTAGCTGGTGCCATTCAATATCTTTTGTTTATACCAACTTTAAAAATATTAAATTTGAGTAACAATAGATTCAAAGATGAAGCGGTCACAATTATCATTTCAAGCCTTATTAAAAGTAAATTATCTCTATTCGATTTATCGTTCAACCCTTTGAGTACTGAGGATGCGTATGCTGTATTAGAAAAGATGTTGCGACCCCGTGTTAAAATAGATACACTATTAATGGACGGTATATGTGTTGAGAAAAATTTCGTAGTGTTACTAGAAAGAGTCATGAAGATGAAATCCCGTAAGAACTTTTCAATAAAATACGGCCGAGTACTCAGCAACTGGGATATTGAAGGCCCAGACTCAAAAAAATTGATATTAGAGAGGGCTAATTATCTTGGATTGCAGGATAAAAAGCGGCATGTTGATATACCCATTTACTTTTTGACGATAAACAAAGAATACGAGAAACCAATTACATTAGGAACATTTCTGGACCGGATAAGTTTTGATAATGTGCCGCTGGACGAGGAGTTGATCAAAGAGTTGGCGAATGTGTTCCCAGGGTCAAAAAAGGCGAAGCCGAAAACTATAAATATCGCAGCAATCTGTGAATATATTAACAGGATTTGGCCGGAGAAGCAACTACCGCTGACTCCGCCGCCGGAGCCGGAGCCCGAGCCGCAGCCCGAGCCGGCACCGGAGCCACCGCCACCTCCACCCAAAGGAAAGAAAGGAAAAAAGTAATAACACTTTCTTAAATATTAGGTAATTTTTATAGATTTTACTTATTATTTTTAATTTTAGGTATTTTAGATAAGTTTAGTTTTTTATGTTTTATAAGGCTGTATCAAAATTATACCTATAGCTTTTTTGTCTTGTGTTATTTTACACTGTACCTATTCTAAATTCAAAATATGTAACTCATTTATTCAGTCCAGGCTGTTACAAGCACTTGTGAATATCAAAGATGCTACGTCATCGGTTCGCAAACCCTAAGCGGGAGACCTATTGTAACGAGAAGAAACGGCAAGAAACTCATCAAGGGCCGCTTTTTTCTCCGTGTATATTTCATAGGGAGTCGTCAAAAATTTAAAAGCATTTAAAGTGAGGTCATTTTCCATCACAATAATTAACAAAGTTTACATTAAATGTATTGGAATTAATTAACTATCTACATATCGGATAGGTAATTGTGGGGGCAAGTAACTTTCAACTAGTTGAGAAATCACTGTATACTACTCTAAACGGGACTTCGAGACTTCAAAAGCCCTATAGCTTTCAACAATTTTAACAAAACTAAAGCGAGTATTTTTCTGTAAACGAAACTGAAACGGTAACGATTTAGTTATTAGATTAATCGTTGAAAATTAGCGCGATTGAGCTCTAGCTCTCACATATCAAACGAACAAATCTCATTCCCACGATTTCCGGACACCAAACCGCCTGCGAGAGCCTTCCACTGGCTTCGAACAAGTCATTTCCGGTCGCTCTGCCCTAGCGGCAATAAGTCATACGTACGTCACTTGCAAATGCTGATCTTCAAAAGCAAGGATAATACTCATATTTTTCATAAGATTTGACCTTTATGCTACAGAAATTTGAACTACACAGAAGATTTTTGTATACCCTGTGTTTATGGCATGCAAAAAACTGCTTTATGTAAATGGTTATGACCTCCTGCCAAAATTCTTCCCGGCGAGCTGTTATTTGAGGTTTGCGAACATGTAATAGTCGCAGGGGGCTAAATCTGGAGAGTAGGGAGGATGTGGAATTCATTCAAAGTGCATTTCTTCTAATTTTGTGATTGTAGCGATCGATTTGTTTTGACAGTAAATCTATCTATTTTTAAACGTTCAGTCCGCGATTTGTTATCCTACGGACTTATTGAGTGATGTGTTATTATAAAATTACATTTCTGTAATCTTTTGCACAACTCAATTCAAAATTCAACACTCATTTATTCAGTCTAGGCTGATACAAGCACTTGTGAATGTCAAAGAAGCTACGCCATCGGTTCGCAAACCCTAAGCGGGAGACCGTAACGAAAAGAACCGGCAAGAAACTCGCCAAGGGCTGCTTTTTGCAACAAACAACAAACTAAAAATTATAATGCCTAGCAACATCTTCATTATTTAACAAATGACTAAACGATTAAAGGAAAATATAAAGAGGTGATGATAGTGTTAGCACACGAGCCGGGTCAATTAAAAGGGCAGGTGTATGAGGTTCACAAGACGATTTGTTAGCCGAGTATTATGATGAGCTCTCTGCCGTAACTAACGCTCACTGTAGTGCCCCGATGCAGTGTGAAGATATCTAATGAATTCTCCGAGATCGCATGTCAACATGCGAGTGCTAATAAAAAAAAAAACAAGGAATACAGTTTAAAATATAATGTTATTTTAACAGTATTTCTTAATTTTAAAATTTGAGATTTTAGAATTCACAATGCTAAGATAAATAATATTAGAAAAAATACTAGAAAAAAATCGACTCACCCGTAGCACCTCAGAAGGGATCGTATTAATATCTTAATATAAGAAAGAGATCTTAATATAAAAATAGCATTGTAAATGCGAAAAATCTAAATTTAATATTCACAATGCTATTTTTATACAATACTAAATAATATACTAGAAAAAATACGACCCCCACCAGACTATATTCTCGGACGGGAATCGAACCCGCGACCTGTCCAATCCCTCGATGTCCTGTCCAATGCTCTGACCGCTAAGCTACCGAGTCATCTAGCTACCGAGTCGGAAAGTTACTGTATACATACTTTTATTTTACAATGCACACAAGGGAAAACCATAAGCTAAGCACAGACGAAGGTAGCACACGTGCCAGGTCAATTAGAGGCAGGTGTAAGAGGCTCACGAGACGTTACCGACTATTATTCTCAAGAGCTCTACGGTCGGAGCTAACGCTGTAGTGCTGCAGTGTTCGGTGCAATGTGGAGATGCCCTAATGAATCTGTGAGCGCTTGTAAGTACCCACTTATTGGATCATTCATTTATATGTGCAGGTTCCTTATATTGCATTTTGATATTATACAATAAATTAAAGCTTGAAGAAATGCATAATAATTAACCTAGGTCATATCACCTGGGTGAATTAAGTCTACCAAAAAGTATACTTAATTCACCCAGCCCCCCTAGTGTGACTACCGAAACGCGATATTATATACTCTATATTTAACTGTCAAAAGTCAATGGATTTTGACACTTGAATGTCGATAAAACGCTATATCACGCGATATTTATATCGTGTTTCGGTGGTCATGCTAGGCAGGCAGGGGATTTAAATGCACCCTTAAATACCTATACTTAATTCGATATCGTTCTTGTAAGACTTTTCTAAAAAATGATATTTTATTATCATAGATTAGGAGTGTTTTGTTCTTCCATCATTAGCATTGTCTTTATCTAACGGTATCAGCACAATACATTGACAAATATTGTTCTACAACGTGTTACAAAGCTATTCTTGCCGAATCAATAATTAGTTATTTGTCTAATTAATTAATTACACATAATAAGAAATAACGTGTATACAACGTGTTACAAAAGTACCCCTAATGCCGAATATGGTAGATAGGGACCATCAAACTGAACAACTTTTACTATGGGACCAACTCTGAAATCGCGAAAAAAAAACAGCTGTTTCATACATTTTGATATTTTCGTAATTAATTTTTGTATGAAACAGCTGATTATTATTTCTTATTATGTGTAATTAATTAATTAGACAAATAACTAAGTATTGATTCGGCAAGAATAGCTTCGGCTTAATAAAATCATAAGGTTATATACCACGCGATAAAAATAGGTCGCGGTATGTGAAGGCACCTTGTCAGGAAGAGGTGACAATTAACAGTGCAAGAGGCACTTAGTGTCACTCAAGCGTCGAGTACGGCAGCCAACGTGCAAAGTGAAGACACACCCACTAAATTGCACCAACCGCGAGTGATGATATCTAACTATATAATTTGACATGTGATGGAAACTGTGTGATATTAAAAAGGTATTATGAATAGTGTCCCGTTTTTTAACCCTCTTAGCACACGTCCCATCGGACCCCTGAGCAGGACGCCGTGGGTACTTTGTTGAACGATTGTGCGTGCATTTTCACGCAGTTTCAGCGGGTCTATAGGCTAAAAACAATGAAGCTAATGTAAGCTTGGATTTGACATTGCTTTTTTGGCACAAATAAAGACTTACCCAAGAAAAGTAGCAATGTATCACATCTATATGTCAAATCAAAGATTACGTTAACTTCATTACTTGCCGATAGGCCCGCAGTTGACTTAGAATTCATTTGTTTAAATTCTAATCTTAACTTTAGAACTAGTCAAAGATGTAAGTAAACCAATCATATTAACATTTTTACGATAAAAATATGGATTTATTATAATTATTATATTAATATATGAATAATTATTATACACTTTTTACGGATTACATAGCGTTTATTATTAAATAATATACTCGCTGTAATTAGTAAAAAGTAAATAATTATAAAGTTTATTTGAATATTTTTGACTTTTACCTGTAGACAAAATTCCAACTTTTCATTGCTCAAAACAATTTTTTCCTCTCCGAACTCTGTTGTCACAGACCAGGGGCTCTATCGGCTAAAAACATTGAATTTCATGTTAACTGTGTTTTGACAGATACATTGCTACTTAAATACATTGCTACTTTGTTTTGGCACAAATAAAAACTTGCCAAAGAAAAGTAGCAATGTATCGCATATATCTGTCAAAACACAGTTAACATGAACTTCAATGTTTTTAGCCATAGAATAAGTATTAATTCTATGTTTTTAGCAGATACCGCCGCCTGTATAAATGACTGCGTCTTCACGTGGCGTATGGGGCGTTGTAATTGGCCAAAAAAATCGCGCGGATTCGTTTTAATTTAAATAATTATCGGCCTTATTCCATTGTACCCCGTGTACCATTGTACCCCGTGTACCATTGTACCCCGTGTACCATTGTCTGTCCCTTATGATTTTTTCTACGTCCCGATTTTTTTCGTGCTAGTCCCACTGTTTTACCTTTAGATCCTGATATTTAAAAAAACAGATCTTTCAACACTAATAAAGTGAAAGTATTTTACTTTTTCAGAATGAATGTGAGAACAGAAATGGGCAACACATAATCTTTTCCCCGCCATTATTTAAGCAGAAGTAGGGAAAGTGTCACACGTTTTACGAAGTCTACTGCGAACCCGATCACAAAGAGCAGGAAGTCGACCTTCTTGCCCCACGTCTCGGTCATTTATTCTAGTATGTTCAGTACTTATTACTCCTGTCATTCTTGTAACAGAGGTAGGAGAAGCACCACACGTTAGCGAGGTCTACAGTACTGAGAACCCGATCACATCAGAGAGTAGGGAGTCGACCTTCTTGCCCCACGTCTCGGCCGTTTATTCTAATATGTTCAGTACTTACCCCCGCCATTCTTGTAACAGAGGTAGGGGAAGCGCCACACGTTAGCGAGGTCTACTGCGAACCCGATCACAGAGAGCAGGAAGTCGACCTTCTTGCCCCACGTCTCGCGCTCGCCGACCCCCGGCGTCGGCGTCTTCAGAGCCATCCTACTGCTTCAGTCGAAGCCGCCACACCCTGAAAAATAACCTTTTCAAATTTCGCTCTAAATAGTATTATCACTCTCATTTTGTTACTCATTTAACACCTAACTATAAAAACTTTTAGTAATTAAATTGCGTTTTAGGTAGTTATTTCTCATTATTTACTTATGTTAAGTCAGTTTCTGTCTTGTTCTCGATACTTTAGGTTGTTTCGAAAAATCGATAATTGCGAAGCACAATAGGTGTAAAGTTTTTCAAAAGTGTTGCAGTGTAGGTATCTGACAATAATACGATTGAACAAACAAATTGATTAAACAAACAAAAACTAATTAGTGACGGACAAATTAGTTTTTGACTACGTACCTATATACCTATTAATGAACATATCAGAAGAAGGGCGCGTTTGGATGCAATTTTACACACATGTAGTTATAACCTGGATTCACACATAGGATACTTTCATCTTGGTTAGGTTCCCTACAGAGTTTTTCGAATGTAAACGCAAACAAAGTCACGGGCAGTATTTATTATCGTTCACCTCCACAAACCATGGCAAAGGAAAACCCTCTTCATTATGGCTGCCTAATTAGCTGCGCGACAATCACTCGACCAGCCCCGACGGAGTAATTAAATGACGAATGTTAACACCGAGGACACTCTTCACTGACCGCTGCCGGTGCCACGGGTTAGGGATGCCACAACAATAAAAACTTCTCTTCGGGACGCGGAGCAATGTGCAGATACAGCTTTTATGTTGATCACGAAGATGGTGATAGTTTTCGGAAGAATAACAGATAGCTAATTTTAAAGTTATCGCTCTAATATTTTTTTTGTAGTCCGTATAAACAATCTTCAGCAAAAAAATAAAATCTAGTTCTTGTAAATAATAATAATGTAAGAAACTATATCCTAAGATGTAGTTCATTATTTACAAGAAGATCGTGGTTAAAAATGTTAGTATAAGTACATATTGTAAATATTGAATATTGCATTTTTTTGTAATGTTATCCACAAGGGAAGTAAAGGCTCATTCCCAATACAAGTATTGTTACATTACTTCAGGAAAGTCTCAGCAATGTTTTGTATCAAAGATTACTGAAATAAATGTATTTTTATTTTTTATTTACTTATATTGCACAGTTCCATTGAAAGTGGAGGTGTTTATTTTTATAAAACTTTATGTTCGATAAGAAAATCTTTTAAAAAAGTGTTTTTTTAAATATTAAATGTATATTGATCAGTATTATCGAAAATGCCCTAGTAGGCAGCCCTACGTTTTGGGCTGAGTGGCTGTCACCAGCAGCAGGGCGCTGTGGGCGATACGCCGAAAAACCTTGACGTCACAACGCCCCGCCGCCGCCGCCGCCACTACTCCACAAATTGGATTTGACCAGTGCTTCACTATGGAGGTTTTCAAGAGCTACGAGCGGATTGGAAAACAGTAAAAATAGCCGGCGAGTTGAAAATGTTGTCTACTTGCTATTTAAAGCATAACCCATGTCATCTAATTACTTTTCATTTTTTTATTTTATTACTTAACAAATTGCTACATAACTGGGAGCATTAAAGTAGTTTGTCAGTTAATTTTCTTAAAAAACGAATATCAAAGTTGACGTAGAAAATGTCTTTGATATGTAAATTTACCAGACAAATAAAGTGATGTCAAAAAGCAGTCAGGTGCTCGCCGGAAAATGCGTAATTTTGCATTTTAAACCTATCGAGATTCAAAATGTCGTCAATCGTAATTGTACTTAATTCATTATTGTACTTACTTACGACCTACATCGGTGATACAATTGATAAAAAGTCAAAAAATCCGTTAACCAAAAAATAAAAAATCCAAAATACTAAACCAAATAAAAATTAATGCGATTTACAGTTTCCTATGAAAAAAATTAATTGACATTTATTTCGAATTGGGTTATGTAGTATTTTGGAATTTTTATTTAATAGAAACCTAGACAAATACTGTCTTAATCCGAATAACATCACAAGAAGAATTAATGCTCAAAATGCAAATCATTTTGGTATTACGTTTGTACAGGAAGCTCTTGGTTCGCCGGACTCTTAATATAGATGAATAATAATTCTTCAAACTAGAAATAAAACATTTTTAACGGATACCGTGGTTTTACTAATGTTTTGAGTTTAATGTTTAGTTTAAAATCCATTTCAAAACTTTAGTGTTCTAAGCTCATTTTTTTCAGAATTATTAGATCCTTGAGCGCAGCGAAAATTTTTCTAAGTCTATGATTAGATCAGTATTTATAACTCAAATAAACGATCTTATCGTAAATAACCGCTCGTTTTGCGATAATCGCCCGCCAAGTTTTTTGAGTCGAGTCTCTTTGCCTTATATTAAATAAAATAAATAGTCAAATTTGACAGTTGGTTACAATTTGTCATGCACCCGATTGATAGTGCTTGCCTACCAAACTATGGACACCATTATCGAGTATCGATATTTTATATTGGATAAGTGTTAAAAAAAATAAGATGTGTAATCAACAAAATGAACATAGCAGTTTTCTTTCCACATTTGGGCTTCTTTCGCCAGGCATTTTGGCAATAAAACTAAAAAACAATAACAATAACCACGAGACACGTTAGAATAAAATTATAAAAAACAGAGAAAACATCACAGCAGTTTTTAAAAATAGAATTCTATTTTGAACATTAATAAAAAATACTAACATAAAACAATATATTTTTGAAATGTTGTCCATTATCGATATCACTCACAGAAATCCTATTGCCAAATCCTCTCGAAATCATGGTGACATCCATCACATCCATGATAATATAATATTGTCACAGAGTCAGTTTTTATTTTTTCAATCCTAAATTGGCAAAAGCGCTACACATTTAACTTCCTGACAATGTACTTACTTGCGCTCTTTTAGAACGAGTAAGATTTCAAAAAAGTGATTTAATAAATAAACAAAATATTAAAATAAAAATAAAAATACTTGTCCCCAAATTTTTTATCTACTTTCATTATAGAAAGTAAAATCGACGTATTCTTTTTTTTTTATTCATTTTTTCCGCTATGAGCAGAAAAGGCAAAGGCTCATTTGCGCCATACATTTTTTTTTTAAAGATTGTCCATTGCATAACGTTCTCTGAGGGAGTTTTTGGCGCCATTTTGTCGAGTTCGGTTTGGTGTCTATTTTAATTATTTTCAAATTGATTCATAGTGGATATTGTGTCTTAAAATTGGCGCAGTTATATGGTACAAGTGTCTACGCAACTGAACAATATGTGGGATAATTGAAATAGGCGCGATCTTGGTTGTGTGAAACTGCGACTTTTATTGAAGTGGTGGCTTCCTCGGCAGAACTAACCGAGTAAACTGTCTTGATATACTTGGTGCCAAATGCTCCAAGCAGCATTGGAATGCGATGCACCCGCATTCTAATGAAAAATTAAACAATACCTACCACTGAAAATATTTTGTACAGTATGTATAATAACATTATTTATGATTTTATAAGATTTTATAAACCAATACCTATAATCTCCTGATCCTATCCGAATTCGCATCCTTTCCTATCTGTCATCGTTTCCCTACCTTTGAAACTGGCAAAATGCGCAAACCGCGCGACGCCAAGAAACAAAAAAAAAACTATTTAACACTTGACACTGGCAAAAATTACTTCCAAGAGGAAAGTAGATTGCGAAAACAAAAAAGAAGAAGAAGAAGAAGAACGTTCTCTGAATTATGGATTTGAGTTAACTCAACGTGATTCAAAACGTCAAAATCAGAACGTAACATTATATATTCTGTGACGTAGCTATAAAATAATTAAATAAACTTGAATGCATTTTTTTTTAATTCCGAGCGGGTAATTTCATCAAATTATGAACTGCCTTTTTGCTTTAGTTATCCCGTGACCACGCCCCCTGGGAAGGTGTCGAAACGTCGGGAAATCAAAAAACCAATAAATCAAAACTAAATAAGTTTAAAATAACAACTGAATTTTTACTAATTACGCGCTGTAATCCATACAAAGGTTTTTATTTCTAAAGTACTAAACGTATTTTAAACGCCTATACAATATTTCTTGCATATGAAGTTAATCTGTTAACAAATTGTAGTTATATTTTTAAATCCATGCTGGATTTAAAAATATTCTTGTGCAGTGTCCCTAAATAAATAATAAAATGAAATTCTAAGGATTATTGAGGAGAAAAAAAAACATTTATGAAGAGGGTAGCCTCACACCTCAACACAAGTGGCTGCTACCCCAAGACCACGGTAGCTGCGACTGCAAAGGTATGTACCTACCGAAGCGTCAGGAAAATTAAAAAATCAAACTAAATATTTAAAAATCATATAAAACCGTGCTACTATATGTTAAAAGTGTTTATTTTTTCAATGTACGCGCATTAACCGTATTACCTTCAAAAGTAAATATCTTTTACACACAGTGTAAAATAGAGATCCTATTTTACGTACGAATATTTGCAGAACCGACTTTTCGTAGGACGTGTGCGTTGGTACTGGAATTTATAATGTTCTGCTACGATCCGATAGTCGGTTACAGAAAATCAGTCGTGTGCGACGCAAAACATATTAAACTAAAGGTGGTTACTCACGTGCGGCTCGGCGGGTGCGGAGCGCGCGCCATGTCCGCGCGGCGCGGTGCCCGGAGCAGAGTGGCTGTCCCGTGGGCGGCACCCAGCCCACGCGCCCACTCCGCAGGGCGGGCGCAGGGCGGGCGGCCCAGCGGAAACTCAATCTGTTGGAACTGATCCACTTACCACTGTGACTTGAATAAGAAATAATCACTTAGGATTATGGTTCAGTAAGAGTAGAGGTTTCCATTAGCATTTAGAGATCTTTTGACGCGTTTTTTTAGAAATCGAAAAAAAGGTTTGTTAGCCTTATGCTTAGGTAGTAAAGTGTAGCATTTCACTTAAACATACACTGAGTTATTGCCAGTCGCATATTTAGTACACCTAACTACGGAGAGTACTATTCCGTTTTCACGAAATTTTCCGTTTTTACATTAATAAACATTTTATTAGCATCACTAAAGTATACGCCCCACCTCAGACTATGCATGTTGACCTTGAGAGCGCTTTTATGCCCTACGTAATAAAAGCTGTTTTCGCAGTTTAACCTGACGTGCTGTCGTGTGTATATGGAATTCTACTTTCTGATTACAAAACATAATCATCGGCAACGTCTTTAAACTCAACAGCAAAAAAGTTACGAATTTGATTTAAGAGGGCGTAGTCTGCACACCAGCGCCGCCAAATGGAAAAAAATTTAGTGCTTAAATAAAGACGAAATTGCGAATTATCTCTCTGTGGTGCACTCCAAAGAAGCTTTGTGAAACTTTTTATCGCTCAAACAATATTTTCTAGTCTGTCGTTCATTAAGTTTAATGGAGCTTTTTTGCTAAAAGTGGCGCCACTTTTCCATTGGCGGCGCTAGTGTGCAGACTACGTGCTCTTTTTACGAAATCGCATAATATTTTACTATTCTCATGACTCCACTGAACGTCATTACAGAGGAGTCTTATTTTCTTGTATCTTATCTATGATTTCTTTAATCACGCTGCAAAACAGTGTACGAAAAGAAAGCCAACAATTTACAGGTTAAGCCAAGTTTCATCAAAACCAAAGATATAAGTAACTACAAAATTATTTCGTTCAAGAGTTTCTTATTTATTATAAATATAAACCTAAGACAATATCAATTACACACACATCATAACTCTACACGATACGATAGAGCAGGTTGAGTGAAAAGCTCGGATTGTTATCGTTTCGGTAGGTAAACCAAATAAATATTTTTTTCAAATAAACATTTTAATTAATCATTATCGTCAATAACAAATAACAAAAAATATTTCCCACGCCCAAAATATAGCCGTACCAGAAACCATATGAATCTATCACTCTCAAAAAGTGTACGTGATTACTTATCCCAAGTATTCAATTAGCGGTGGGCGGGCGCCGCCCAAGCGCGCGTTGGGCGGGGCTAGTGAGACCACGCCCTGTCACCTTCGCTCCCACAATTAGAGCGCGGCGAACGCTCGTGTCGTACCTACTTTATATTTATCACAACTTTTACATAAAACGACTAACTATAAGTAATGTTAAAACAATGAAGTAAAATATCAAAATGTTTATAAAATGTGAACCGTAACAAAAGTGTTGGTAAGTATTGCAGTTTGAATTAGTTGCCAAACTTTTTTTTATTAATCCAACCATAAAATGGTTTCAAATAATACCAAACGGTTTACTATAATGTTTTACCTAATTTTAAATGCACGTTTGCCATGCTCGCATATGTCATGACCTCATTAAACATAACGTTTTATTTGCCATAACTAACAAATAAAACAAATTGATTTTCACTAATTTCATTGGCCATAATACTCATGAGCCATCAAATGACTTAATATTACAAATAATATTATGATAAACGAAAGAACACCTTTTAAACGCAAAGCTATTAATTTTGAAACCCGGCGAAAGACACTGCAGTAAATTGATGAGATATATTATTATCTAAGTTAATAAGTATTTGGTCTAACAAAATTATTTATTTCTGCTGAAATAGCTGAATTGAGTGTTTCCGTCGTTTGATGAGCCACTTCTTTCACTTCACTTTAGTTTAGCCAGTTAATTTATTTTGCTACCAATCGGCCGTAAGGCGATGCTTCTATTCTTATATTTCCCCGATCCATACAAAAAATCCAAACGGCCACTCCTGTTTTGCAAGTTGTAAGTTTTATTCAAATAATTGCATGAGTTATCGTTTGAAAAACTCGACGACATCTGTCAGAATCACTGTTCGATATCTCGCTTATACAAGCATTTTTGTTAAGATGTTCTTTCCTGATAATTTTACCTCAAACTAAAAAGTCAGTTTAGTTCAAAATAGTAATAGGACTTTCGTAGCATGCTCGTAGCATTTGCTACGAGTGGGATACCACCCACAATCTCAAACGATAGCATACTTACATTTTCATATAAAAAATATGCGGGGTTGTTGAGTAAAACTAGTTAAAAGTTTCAATAAAAAAAATACTAAAGTGCAATACTCGTAAAAACCAGACAAATAAAATTTAAGGTTTAGATTTTTGGTTTAGGTTAGGTTTGAAGACTTTATTGAAAAAAAAAGTAAGAAAATGTAGTAAGGATATACTAGTTAGCAAAATCGGATACCCTTCTTGCGGTCTTTCCATACTTTACATTTTTCAAGTAGTGTGGTGCTTTACATTAATTAGATGAAACTTAGGCTGAGTCGATTTTATTGCTATCAAGTGTTATTCCCACTCTTCCAAAAACGAGTCGTACAGCTTATTATTAATAATGTTACCACACCGTCTGTTTGATAGTTTTTTTTTTTACTTATATCAATACCAAAGCTGCTCGATCGGGTTTAGGTCTGGACTGTTCTGTGGCCACTCTACAGTTACTAGTTGACTGTTGAGGTATTTTTTTACAGAGTGTGCTATGTGCTTCGGGTCATTATCGTGCTGGAATGTCCCGGGAGATTGTCTTCTGCATATGTCAACATACATTCTTCGAGTACCTTTTTGTGTTGATATTGGTTCATGTTACCTTGTATTAATTAACCTAGTAGGTCCCACGTCACAACCAGAAAAGCAACCCCAAATCTTACTTAATATCCAGTATCCACCGTCACGCTTTACGGTTTTTTTCTTGCCATCAGAGCATATTCTATTTATTTGGTTTCGTCCGAAAAAAGTACTTTCTTTCACTGCTGATCTGTCTAGTCCTGATACTTACTCGCGAATGCTAGTCGGGCCTCTCTACGGGATGGTGTCAATGTCATGGGTACCTTACTCATTACTCGCAACAAAAACAACTGTGGCTCCACTATAGCCGCTAGGGTTATTGTCACCAAAAAATTATTCTTTATTAAATTTGAGCCTTTATACGGGTACTGGTTAGTAAGGCGAACTTTTCTTAAAAACCTCTCGTGGAGTCGTTTTTCTTGCTTTAGGTGCGGGGGACATTTGAAGTTGTCTGATGTGTATTAAAATGATTCACAACTTGGTACACCATCGTTTTTGAGCAACGCAAGTGTGCAATTTTGAGTTTTGACAGCAAATTTTTCATTAATAAAAGGTTTAGTCAAAAATAAAACCCCTATTTGACTAGCTAGACCTATCTTATCTTTCCAGATATTTTGACAAGTTCGATTCCCGTTCGAGAATATGATCGAGCCCTATTGCATAAGATTACTAAAAATTATGAAAATAATAATAAGTTACAAGTTAAAAACTAACAAGTTGTTATAATTTCTGTTGCATAATAATTTTCATTTTTTACCGACTTCAAAAGGTGGGAGGTACTGAATTCGACCCGTATTGTTTTTTGTTTTTGAATGTACACCAATTACTCTGGTATTGGTGTGCAGATTTTAATAAATTGTGTTTTTGTTCGATTGGGTATACTTTCAATTTGGTCCCATATAAACATTGAGATCCGACGATAATCTATGGAGATATGGGGCCTAATGTCATGGGAGTCATGAATAATTAGAACAATAATAAGTAAAATCATCTATGTAAACGTTAGCTTTTTGTTCTAGCTGAAGAGTTTGTTCGAACGCATTATCTACCTAATACAAAAAACCGGACAAGTACGAGTCGGGCTCGCCCACCGAGGGTTCCGTACCTACCTACATTATAAATAATTCAGATTTTTTTATATTAGACAACATCACAAACATTGCTCCGATCCCAAAGTAAGTAGCTAAAGCACTTGTGTTATGGAAATCAGAGACAACGGTGGTAAACACACACACCCAGACCTGCGAGCCAATATAGAAAAGTTAGTTTTCTAATTGACCCAGCCGGGGATCGAACCCGGGACCTCAGAGATGGCGACACTATGAAAACGGGCGTACAAACCACTCGACCACGGAGGTCGTCAATCGAAATCTAGTCTCGCAGTTTTTTTCCGAGCTTCTCCCAAAATTCAGTTCCCAAACTTATAATTTTGAGTTTTATAAGTGATATTGTGGTTATAGTAACTACACAGTTCGTATAGTTAGGTAGGAAACCTTATCAAAGTAAGTATACTTAAAATTACTTAAATTCTATTTTGTGAAATTATTTATTTATTGTGTACCTATGAGTGAAACAATATTTTTTAGTAGGTACAAAGCTACGCCATCTAGCATTTGTGTTGAACTAATTTAAAAATAATTTAAGTAAGCAAGGGTTGTGCTTTTTTACGAGTTATCTGTTATTTAGATTAGTCTAGCTAGATGGCGCTGCGCGGTGTCGTAATCTTAAAGGTCGTAACGATATTTTGGTAAACATCGTGTGAATAAAGACTTAAATAAAATTAGTAATAGTAAAGAACAACGCATTGTTTTTTGCTTGTATTGAGCTGGTGAAAAACAATTATCGCTTGTACAGTATTGAGCTGGTGAAAAAATTACTTGCTTTGTTGAGGCTTCATTTTCTAGGCGGGCACGACTCTGTATGTGTGTTTTATTTATTATTTTTATGTATGTATAATACTACTAGGTACAAGACACTTAAGTAAGTAGGTACCTATTTAGGATTGTGTTTTTACATTCCAAAATTATAAAAATAGGGCTATGGGGCGGGGCTTATCTGTGCTAGGTACTCGTTTGACCGCAAAGTTAAGCTGGTTTGTAATAGGAAAATGAGGAAATTTAAAAGAAAAAAACATAATTATCAATATATTGGTATTTGTTAATAATAAACATTATCACCAAATTTCAAGTTTATAGGTCAATTAGAAGTTAATTTATGACCGCGCATACCGTCGTTTAACCTCGATAATTGAGTACGTACTTTAATGACTATTTTTTTATGACATAATTATAAATGTATAGTTTTCAGATTTGTCCCTGTACTTGTAGTATAAGACAATATGACTTGCCAAATTTCATAGTTCTAAGTCAACGGGAAGTACCCTATGAATTTTGATTCCCTTGATTTCCCGTGTCGAAATGCGTTGCCGTATGCGTTTTTTGAGGCATTAATGGCCGTATCTTTTTTTACGTTAACTTAAAAGTTTTATTTTTTCACAGCTGCAAGTGCCCGTAGACTTGAGTTTATGGTTTTAATTTCAACTCGATTCCTCCACCCGTTCCTGAGATAAGGGCCTTGATAGACAGATGGACAGACAGACAGACAGTTAATGATTTAAATACAAATGTACAGTTTTCAGACTTTTCCCTGTACTTGTAGTATATGACGATATTATTTGCCAAATTTCAAAGTTCTAGGTCAACGGGAAGTACCCTATGAATTTTGATTCCCTTGAGGGTGTCGAAATATGCGTTTTTCGAGGCATTAGTGGCCGTATCTTTTTTTTATGTTAACTTAGAAGTTTGATTTTTTCACAGCTGCAAGTGCCTTTAGATTTGAGTATATGGTTTGAATTTCAACTCGATACCTCCACGCGTTCCCGAGATAAAGGGTCTTGACAGACGGACAGACAGACAGACAGACAGACGGACAGACAGACAGACGGACAACAAAGTGATCCTATAAGGGTTCCGTTTTTTCCTTTTGAGGTACGGAACCCTAATAATCGACTTAAAAAAACAAAACAGCTTCAAAATTAAATACTAGAGGTATTTAATGAAGTCAGGTGGAGCTTTTAGAATTATTAAAAGTAAGTCCTCCCGCCCCACCCAACTTCAATATACGAGTTTTATTAAATTGATAATGCGTAACTATCATTAGATTTGAATATTATTTCTTGCTTTTTAGAGGTATTTAATTTTGAATCTGTTTTTTTATTTTATTATTAGTAAGAAAATATTACGTTGCGTAAATTGCTAATAATATTATAAAATTATCTACAAAATATTTTTACAAGTATTAATATATTGTGTTGCATAATATACTTATTGAAACTTGTAATAAAGGTGCTAATAATATTAGCAAAATATAAAAATTACAAGTATCTTTCCTTGGCTGAATGGCTGAAACCATTGTCCGTTTTTTTTTTTCAACGAAAAAGTCATATTGGTTTGCGAAACTGTCGATTTGTGGATGCCGTGACTTGCACCAACAGAAAAATATTGAGATCGTGTACCAAGCCAGTTAAAATTGAAATTGAAAAATTCTTTATTCAAATAAGCTCACATAATAAGCATTTTTAAATCACCACCCTTATGACGTCTTTTAGCTGATAAGAAAAATTGGCGCAACAAACTTATCAGCTTTATCAGAAGGAACGATATTTACAAATATGTATATCGTTTCCAGATATTACATTCATACATGTAATTAACATAGTTTAGTGTGGAACATAGTTGTTGGCTTGGAGAGAGAGCACCTCCAGTATTTTTTCGGAAGTCAATCGGAACATTTTCTAAAAGTGTGCACGATTTTCAAACCCAAAGTTTATTCGACTTTTATAAACTTTTCGGTTTCGCGTCATTAATTCTATCTCTTCATCTTTTTCATCAGATAAGAATATAATAAATTAATCATTTTTTAGAAGAAATTAATGATCAACGGTGTTATCAATAAAGAAATTACAACTAATATTTTTAAAATGCGGTGCTCCAGTTAGTAGAAATAAATACAAGTTTTTACTAATAATTTGTATTTTCGGTTTGATATTGCAACAGAAGAATTATATTAGTAATTTGGACTAATATTATTGGCACTTGTAGTTTATTACTCATACTTTATTAAGCAACAGAAATCTACAATAGTTACGGATAAGTTACAGTTAAAATACTAATAATATTAGCTTGTCAGTTATGCAATAGGCCCTGTGCGAGTCGTATTTTTTACCCGACTGCAAGGAAAGCGTTATGTTTTTCGCGCGTATCATGTATGTATGTATGTTTGTATGTAATATTCTTTATTACCTCATATCTTTAAAACGGCTGAACGGATTTCTATTATTAATATATCGTTATATTCGTCTCGACCATAGACTTAGAAAAATTTTCGCCGTCGTCGACAGCCCAAGTGTTCTTAGATAAATGACGTTAAAAACGACGTTGTGCGGTGTTATTATTTGAAGCGCAAAAAAAAATTTTTTATATTTAAAAAAGTTTTTTTTTGCCACATGGGTATCATAAGGATTTCAAAAAGGTACCTATATCATAACCGAAATAATATAATAACTAATCATTATGTCACTTTATACATGCCTCCGACTGCATGTTATTATGTTGCCTTTAATATTGATCTTGTTTCCATCTTCTCAGTTGACTTGTCTTTTGATGCAGGCGAGTTTTTTAGATTTTTTAATTTATTTTTCTAGTATATTATTTAGTATTGTATAAAAATAGCATTGTGAATGCGAAAACTTTTCGGCTTGCAGCGTAAGAGTAGGATATACTAAGAAATTCGACGCTGCCACTAGTGACTCGGTAGCTCAGCGGTAAGAGCATTGGAGTCGACATCCAAAGGTCGCGGGTTAGATTCTCGTTCGAGAATATGATCTGGTGCGAGTCGTATTTTGATTTAGGATTTAGCATATTGATTTAATAGAGAAATCAGAATTTTTTCTATGTGATGTATTTTTTCTTTAATCTTTACTTAAATTGAAGATTACAGAACGATGTCTTTTTCAGAAATCACCAACGATTAGACCTAAAACTGCATACATGATGGTACAGGCGCAGTCATAAACTTATAGAAACTTTTTGAAAAATGTGATGTCCAAAAAGTGTATGAGGTCTGGGCCACGTTTTTGTACAGTATACCGAAAAAGAGATAAAGACACGATTAATAAGTTCTAATTATTCGATTTCTTTAAAATCGCTTTGTTTTCTGGAAGGAACATTAAATAAAATGCAAAAACCAAAAACACATAAAACATTTATCATGGCGGAAGATGTCATTTTGATTTGATGTTGTTAGTCTGTTTCGTGCTGTAGCACAGAGTAGAACTCAATGACAGTGACACTGACAATTTTTTTAACGAAGAGTTGCCATATTTTACTCCTTATTTCGAGTTAAAAATAATGATGTTTTTATTAATAACCATTTAAACGTGCATTAAAAATAATTAATTGTATTATTCTTAGAATTAGTAAATTTTTCTCCATCTTTGGGGGTGGTGTACATAGACGTGGCCCATATTGGGACATGTCCTTTGAATTAAGGTTTGAAGAATGTGTAGGAAACTAGTAAAAATCAGTAGAAAATTTGCAGAAATCATTAAGAAAAAATGTAAAAACATAGTTGAAAATTAGTAGACAACTAGTAGAAAATTTGTAAAAAATATTTATAAAATATGTAGACAATTACAGCTTGACCATAAAAAGTTGACAAAAATGAGGGCGCCACTTGCTATGCAAACACGTCAAAATCACGAATAATTTGGCAGCACTGACTATATGTTGTACCGAAAAACTTTAGTTCCATTTTATTTAATTTCTTCTCTTTCTGCTATAAAAACAGCTTCAATAAAAAGCGAAGGCTATAAAAAGCGAAAATAATATTCAAATCTGCATAAATATTATTCAAGTACGCATATCTGATATTAAAAAAATGCCTATTGAAGTCGGATGGGGCTTTAAGAATTAACAAATAAAATTGAGAAAGAGAAACCACGATAAAAGTTTATATAAATTAAAAAAGGAAAATATCTGTTGGCCCCACCCGACTTCAAAAGACGTTTTTTTAATATCAGATATGCGTACTTGAATTGTAATTATGCAGATTTGAATATTATTTTTCGCTTTTTATTAGCTGTCGCTTTTTATTGGAGCTGTTTTTATAGCAATTTTTAAAGGTTTTTTGAAGGAGGTTTTTTTTAATTTTTAATAGCTTTTTTTGTGGTGGGTATGTATATGTAAATGTAAGCGATGATATAAATATATTTTATTCATATTTTACACTTTTCAATGGTATAATACGCCTAATAACTCAATTTCCACTTTTCGCGCTGTTAATTTTAGCAAGGATCAGTCATGGGGTGGGTGACCAAAGTGTATTATCTCGAGCTCCTCCATGCTTCAGAAGACACGTTAAGCCGTTAGTCCCAGCTACATTTGCACTCATTAACACCCACCAATCCGCATTGGGCCCGCGTGGTGGGTTATGGTCCATCCTATTCATCAGCCCATAAAGTAAGGCTTGTATCCCAGCCCCAGCAGTGACAATAAAACCTGACCTTTCAATACCGTACAGTAATCACTAATACACTATCCTATTTGATTTTGAGGAGTTCTCTTTGTATCTTTGAAGTCCAAAGTACAATTTGAATAAAATTTAAATGAAAATTAAAGTATCAGAAAGAGTCATCTAAATCGGTTTATAAACAAAGAAGTTATGTCTGAAGATCCGTAAAAACTCGTGCAAAAGTTACCTAAAAAATTACAGTATTTTCAGGATTACTCGAAAACTACTGAACCAATATAAAATTTTCAAAAAATGGGACCAACTTGGGAACAAACCTGATAAAGTAACGTTTGAATCATGTCAATTGGTTCAGCCGTTTTTGAGTAATCGGTGGACATACATAAAAAAAAACAAATAAACAGACGAACCTCAGAGACGAACATAGAACCTCCTCTTTTTTTTGAAGTCGGTTAAAAAATAAGTAGGTCGCCCCTCTACACGTGATTGGTTGCTGATTGTGACTGCCCCATGTCAACCAATCGTAAAAGTCCAGGCACACAGTATCGCTGTCGTGTCAAAATAAGAGTAAGTAATAGTGTTCTGTGGTCAAAATGTCGTCGCGAATGTAGTTAAATTGTATTTTTTTTTACTTTAATTGACGACAGCAAACTCGAGTATACTCGTGTAATTTAGTGAAATAATACAGATCTAAGCAAGATATTTTCAATATTTCGAAGAGAAATCTAGACCAGGTAAGCTGCGTCGGTAAACTAAATCACTATCAACTTTCTCTCGTGACAGATGATCCTTGACTCGACCAATGTTATTTGTATTTGTAAATAAAAACAATAATTAGTCCTGCCTGCTACGTTTCAATTGTTGATGTAATCGACATTCGCATTCTGCTGCAGAGTACCCTTCTTTGCAGCGAAGCCATTTATTGTTGGTGGTTTCATACAATTTGTATACTTATTCACCGAATTCAACCGAGCCTAAATCCAATTGGATTTACATCAGTTGCTTTGATTTATCAATAAAATTTTTAGCAGAAATGGGTGACGAGATGGATCCTTGTGAATGTCTGTGGAACCATGAGTTGGCAATGCGACGACTGATTTCACTGGTGAGTTGTTATCTAGTGACCTTGGTTTCTTATGTAAATTTTGTAATCATCATTACACTGTATTATATGTACCAAAGAACTGTATGCATATAATGTGTAACTTGTCAAGTTGTATAATTTAAGCATACAGCTCTATGGACAACACAGGTAAATTAAAATGAAATTGATAGGAAACCTGTTACTGGTTGATGTTCGCAATGAACCTTATTTGTTACAAATGTTCGTGGTAGTGTTCGGATAGAGAACATGTCAGTATTATTGATGGTGTGTCTAAAAAATGGAAAAATATACGTCAGTCATATATATAATATATTTTCTGTTTTCTTTATTATATTCATATAAATACAACAAAACCATAACTTAGCTGCCTCTGACAAAAAGAAATGTGAAGTTAATTGTACATAGTTAGTGTTGGTACCTAAAGTAAACCTTATCAGCTAACATTAATGTGAAAATTTTAGTGGCACAACTTCAAATGGTTAACTTGTAATTAAATTATTTTTAAATTGCTTTTGATATAACACCTATTAATATTTTTGCTTTCTCTCAACTTTAATTTATTAATTGACTTTTTCTCAAAATAGTATATGGGGTACTGGATTTTTTAATAAATTATGTGTCATTAAGAAGTAACTGAGTATTATTTTCACTAAATCTATGTAATAAGTATTTTGGATAAAAGGTTATGCTTGATGACTCAGAAATATCAAAAAATGACATCATTTCATAGTTTAGCTTACAATCATATAACACTTTAAAAGTTCAGAATTCTGTCACAAACAAGATTAATTTATTTAGAAACAAAATTAACATGCAGGGTGACATCACAAAATGCCACTGGCCCAGTCCTATTGTTAATAAGTTTTGATGTTTTCAAACCAAGTTATATGTATTTTGGACATTTGACTAACTCTATTACTTCATACTAGCTGCACATTCCAAAATAGTAGCAGTGTTCGTAATTGGTGTAATGCCGACAGCTCCGCCAAGGGCAGTCCTACTGCACGGATAGCGAGTGCCTGGAGCAGTTGCCGGGACTGCCCGCGCCAGCCTCTTCAGCGGGCAACAACTTCCTCGTAATGTTCCTGGTGATGGCGCTCGCCGTCGCCATGTACGCGATGCGCCCGCGCCGCGCGCAGATACAAGACGCTGCCAAGCCAGACCGGCTTGACTTTCATGTAAGTCAGTTTGTATAACATTGAACTAAAAGTCACTTGAAAAATGTCAAAGTTTCTAAATTTTCTTTGATTATTATTCAATTGTAGTGATTTGAGTTCTGAATTACGTATTTTACATTATAAGACCAAGCGCCTACAATTTTATAACAATTTATATCTTAATTTGATTTCAGGACCGTGATGGTGCTCCACCGACGCCCCCACGAATTTAAAATTATATAAATATCGCCGGGAGTGCCAACGAAGGTCAACAATTTGGATTCCAGTAATTTGTATTATATATAAAGTATAGAAAATATTAGTTAAGTCTATCCAGTATAGTTCGTTCTTATAAGCAACATACTGAATGAAACAAAAATCTAAGATCTTGTTTAGGCCTCGAATAATTTACAATAAGCGTCAGTGTTCAACTATAATCAAATGATTGGCATTGTACCTTGAAGAGATCTGATAAATATAAAGTAGATGATAATATCTTGTAATTGGTAAAAATGAAGGAAATAAAAGACTTTTGTTCATGTAATTGACTTAGCCATGGGATATTACATTCATTCCTTTTTCTCCAATATTTATTCTGAGCTATTGGTGCTATAATTTATCTCAAAATTTTAAGAAAAATATATTTGCTGCATTGTATGATGTGAATATCGAGTATGGTTGGATTGAACATAAGCTGGGCTGTGAGGTTTGTTGGATACTCAGAATACAGTTTTCACTATTGTTAAAAGAGAATTAAACTGCATCATTTAATTGAATTTACCAGAATCTGGTCGCTTAGTTTGGAATCTATGATTTTAACATTATGAAATGTCTTGACTGCAAACATTATTGCTAAAATATTATATTATTACAAAAATATTTATTTTTATTTAAAAAATCGTCGGTTTGGTTGATCGCAATGAAAAAAGGGGATCCAACCTATTCACACTAAAATTGTATTAAAAAAAGAATTTGACCCAAGAGACAAATAATAATTGTAATTATGCTAAAATTATATTATCTTACCTTACTCTGATCTGTTATTAGAACACTGTGATCTGCACTCTAGTTGATGTAATTATTTAATTTATATATAAGAGAATGATCACTACTATACGCGCCTTTTCAGCTTTTTGCCATCGCTCTTAGGTTCCAAAAATGCTACGGAGCAACCTCTTTGATGCGACGCTTTCATGCATGGCTTAATCCCACATAATCCCACTGGGAGCATTTTTAGGTGTTCCATATGCTCACAATATAACTAAATGTGTGAGCGTATGGAACTCTTCAATTTTCATATGGAACACTTAAGTTTTGTATGCTCCCAGTGGGATCATGTGGGATTAAGCCTTAGGCGCTGTCTCCACCGGGCGAGAGAATCGCGACGATATTATCATCGTGCCACGTTTTCTAAATACTCTGTATAAATGCGTCTCCACACGGCGATGTTATCGCGTCGATGCGACGATAGAAGAAGCGCTTACTCGTCGCGATTATCTCGCCCGTGGAGACAGCGCCATAGAAAGGAACAGAGCGATAGCAGTGGGGACGCCCGCGTATTGATGTGATAACTCATTAAAATCAGCTGTTTTTGCTGTATGTACTCTATTCTATTATTATTTTTTAATCTGGCTCTGAGAATATAGAAGTTTGTCTATTTGGACTTGAAAAGTGTGTTATATGACATCTTCAATGTTTTGTCTAGCCATTATTTTTGGTCTGGGTTTATTTATACACAAATAGTTTCCACATTGTTATTATATCGTATGTTATGCATCACTATGAGATTCCATCAAATGTGCAAATAAATTAATCTATATGTGACTCCATCTTTTTTGAAGCTCTGATAAAAAATTTAAACACATATATAAAAAGTGGATATTTTAATGTAAGTTTTTATTATTACAAATGCATCTTTGCCTTGGTGTGTAACACACGTTAACTTAATTCTCTAGTTTCTAAATAAAATTTTAATTCAAAGTTGTCTAAACAATAGGTAACTAGTTATAGAATCGTCCACAAACATCTAACATAGAATCATGTAGTAAAACTATTGCAGCAGTTCACAAAACTGAACATAATCTTATAAAAATACCACCTTTGACTTAGAGTACTCAGTACTTGTTGATTTTTATTAACAATTCCATTAACTATCAAAAAGTCAATCGACGTAATCAACTCTCACCTTCAAAAGGCGGAGCGAGCATCGATCAAGACTCCTGTATTCTGTCCACTTCACTTTTGACCTTTTTGAGCAAGCTACTTATTTGTTTATACTTTCCTGTGGAGTTTGGAAGATTCTCGAAGTTGATGACGTCACAAATGTCTTTAGCGAACTTATCATCGCTCGGTAGTTTGACGTAGGGTGACGCTATATTCATCACCGGTGTACCGTACAACGTCGTTTTTACGCGCCCTGCTTTGGTTTCTGGTGTCAATACATTCGGATTGCTATCTTTCGTTTCTGGTGTCGATACATTCGGATTGCTATCTTTCATTTCTGATGTCAATACATTCGGATTGTTATCGATCGTTTTTGGTGTCGATACATTCGGATTGCTATCATTAATTTCTGGTGTCGATACATTCAGATTGCTATCTTTCGTTTCTGGTGTCGATACATTCGGATTGCTATCTTTCGCTTCTGGTGGAGATACATTTGCTTTCCTATCTGTGCTTGAGTCTTCATTTAAAGATAAAACTTCTGTAACTGTAGGTTTCTCTTTAGATTCTTGTGATGGGATTGTTTTCTCAGTATCATCACTTTCACTTTGAACATTTGATTCGTCATTAGTTGTTTCTTTACTTTCCTGTTCTACTTCTTTACTTTCCACTTCTAATTCTTTACTTTCCTCTTCTAATTCTTTACTTTCTTCTTCTACTGATACGGCACCATCGTCCTCATTTAAGACTACAATGGATTCAATGTCTTTCAATCCTATTTCACCGTGTAAGGCGTTCAGCAAAGCGCGCTTTTTCTCTTCCAAATCATCAAGTGAAGGGCTCCCTCGGCCACTACTAAGCTGAGACTTGTCCTGAAAATAAATATCAAATACAAATATTTTATTTGTACAAAACAGTTGTTACAGATCTTAAATATAAATATGTGCATGTGTTCAGCCTGCTCGCAGACGTGCAAACGTTTTTATCAAAATTAAAACTTTACGAAACTTATTAAAAAAAAATAACTGATTGTTCCACTCTACATATTCTTTAAAGCCATTTGGTTAGCTTAATTTTGAATGAGACTCCATTTAGATTTTTCAGATATTGATAACTGACAAGATTATGATAAAAATAAGGTCAAAGTTAAGGCAACACACTAAAATTAAATATGCTCACCTCTTCATCATCTATGGTGATCGTTTCTGGTTCTGGCACCGGTATATCCTTCACCTTAATAACTTCTACTATTTCCAAGTCATCGGCCGACTTATCGCCAGCGGCATCTGTCTGCTGTGTTGAACGTTCAATGAACTCGTCGGGATTGACACCGGGCGGGAGTAGCGGGGAGTCGGGGGTCGGAGATTGTGGTAGAGGGGGCGAAGATTGCGGCGGAGGGGGCGGAGAATCCGGTGGCGGCGGCATAGGGGGCGGGGCTTCATCCGGCAGTGGAGGCACTGAGGGGAACTCTGCTGCTTCTGCAGTGAAAAAATGGATTGACAATAACAACTAGCGACAACTTTAGAAAACAGACAAGCTATAACCAATTCCTAACGATCCGGAAGAGAAAATAAATAGTAAAAAAATCTTATGGAATGGAATATGTCAAAAATCTCTGATTTTGAAGCTCAATATTTTCGCATTTTAAAGTCGATAGTTTTAAGCTTAAATAAATATGAAAATTTAAAGTTTCAAAATTAATGATATTTTCTACATGTTCTGCAATAATGTCTCCTAATGTATTCGAGGCTTTAGGTTTAATTTATAGAACAATTAGAAGATGCTTATAAAGAGGCAATAGTCATAGTAGTCTTTATTCTAATATCACTTACCATCACCACTATCAATGTCCATTTCAGCAGTTTCCTGTGTGGACATATTATTATGCTCGGAAGACGGGAATAATGTCAACTTCTTCCGTTTGTACGCCTTCATAGCGTTGGGCGCAAGCATTTGTAGCATCGCGATCTTGCTGTCCTGCTCGGACATCGGTGGCAGATTGAACAAATGGGCTTCCTAAACAAAACAGCAGGCATTTCATGTAAAACTCTCATATTTTGGGTTTATTTTTTTATTATGACCACCCCTATAATAAAAACCACGGGTAAAAATAATTTGGATCTGTAATTGATAAAATCCTTTTGGTTACAGATACCTATTCGGACTTTTTAAAAACCCAACCCGCAACATGAACTTTAAGACTTATAGAATAAGAGAGAATCGTAAGAGTTGATATACTAGAAGAAATTCGACGTTCTCACTAGTGACTGGGTAGCTCAGCGGTCAGAGCATTGGACCGGATATCCAAAGGTCGCGGGTTCGATTCCCGTCCGAGAACATGATCTGGTGCGAGTCCTATTTTTTCTAGTATATTATTTAGTATTATATAAAAATAGCATTGTGAATGCTTAAATCTCAAAATTTCAAATAGTTATATAGCTTTCTCATCTTAATCAACTGTTTAAAAATATCTGGAAAGATGTTCAGTTGAATGTCGAGGTTAATTCCTTCTACATTGGTGAGATGGCGTTGGCTTGCAGCGTAAGAGTTGATATACGAGAAGAAATTCGACGTTCTCACTAGTGACTGGGTAGCTCAGCGGTCAGAGCATTGGACCGGATATCCAAAGGTCGCGGGTTCGATTCCCGTCCGAGACCATGATCTGGTGCGAGTCCTATTTTTTCTAGTATATTATTTAGTATTAGTCTTATAGAATAAGATTGATCTTTAACCGTCTCGAACTTTCTCAGTAATCAAGTGTTTTGGAAATTTGAGACACAGACAATATAGAAAAGTTCGTTTTCTAAAGGTGGTGACACCTTGAAAACCGGTGTTGAAAACCAATTGAGCATGGAGGTCGTCGTAATAAAGGTGATCCTTACAACACTGCTGACTGAGCATGGCAAATCAACCACAGATTTTTACAGCTAAAAACCATGTGTGAACAATAGGCCTCACTATTTGAAATTTTGAGATTTAAGCATTCACAATGCTTTTTTTATATAATTCTAAATAATATACTAGAAAAAATAGGACTCGCACCAGATCATGTTCACGGACGGGAATCGAACCCGCGAAAATTCGACGTTCCCACTAGTGACTCGGTAGCTCAGCGGTCAGAGCATTGGACCGGATATCCAAAGGTCGCGGGTTCGATTCCCGTCCGAGAACATGATCTGGTGCGCATCCTATTTTTTCTAGTATATTATTTAGTATTATATAAAAATAGCATTGTGAATGCTTAAATCTCAAAATTTCAAATAGTTATATAGCTTTCTTATCTTAATCAACTGTTTAAAAATATCTGGAAAGATGTTCAGTTGAATGTCGAGGTTAATTCCTTCTACATTGGTGAGATGGCGCTGGCTTGCAGCGTAAGAGTTGATATACTAGAAGAAATTCGACGTTCCCACTAGTGACTCGGTAGCTCAGCGGTCAGAGCATTGGCCCGGATATCCAAAGGTCGCGGGTTCGATTCCCGTCGGAGAACATGATCTGGTGCGAGTCCTATTTTTTCTAGTATATTATTTAGTATTATATAAAAATAGGCCTCACTGTTTACCTCTTTGTAGCGTGAACTAGCAGCCACATTGAACCCAGGGAAGTCCAGGATCTTTTTAATATCGAATTTATCTTTGGAACCTGGCTCACACACTTCACCCTCCTCATCTTCGGGATCTTGAATGGCAGTACCCTAGAAAATTATTATTGCAAAGTATTTCAATTGCTATTCTTTTCATAGGTTTTCAATATGGACATTCTCATAATAAATATACTTATTAATTTAATCATATTAAATATGTTATTTAAAAAGCTACCACAGAAAAATGCAGTCACATCCATCACATTTTTAGCACCTTTGCATTGATTACTTAGCCACAATACAATTTAATACGAATTTGTAACATGTAAAATCCATCACTGATATTTATACTAATATTGAATGTAAAATATAACTTGCTGATAAACTAACACTTGAATCAAACATTGTGATTCCCGAGTGAGATATCCGAGCCTCTTCCAGCCATCCAGGAGGGTACCCTAACAGACGCATCCGGTATATATACAAAGGCAGTTCGTTTCTCTTTAGGTCGAGCGCATGCCGAAGCTGCCCAGATATCCTTCCTGGTATGAGGTGCCCATACTTCTGCTCATCTTCTTTATGATATCGGCTGCAATTTAAATAGAGACATAATTTTAAAAGGATTTGCAGATATAACTAATTTAACTGTAGAATAGCCCTTATTATTGAAATAAGCTTTGTTTTCAACTAATATAGAAATGAAATATCCGTTTAGTGAGTTGTTAGATCGAGATATTAAGGAATTAAAATAAAAAATGGAAATATCATACCCAACTTTAGCAATTCTTTTGCGTTTTTCAGCTATTCTACTATTATTTCTTGGCAGCCTGCATTCTCGGAGTTGATGAGGTCCATCACAGTTGAAACAAAGTGGTGTTCGGCGCAATGTTGGAGGAGGCGATGGCTCTTTATCTGGCTTGTTAGATATTAATGATGAAGCCTAAAACATTGTTGAAATTAACCAATGATTTTGAATTCTATCCTCAGTAACTATCAGAAAATCAGATCTGGTGCTACAGCCTAAACATAATATAGTGAGGTGAGATATATAAGTTCCACATATTATCAGAAGTTACTCTGTAATAAAAATGTAAACGTCACCTGAGTATATGCTGGTACCTCTTGAATAGTATTAGTAGGTGCTGTGTCTACAAAAAACAGCCCATCTTGTTCATTGTCTTCAACATCATTTTCATAGTCGTCATTTAAGTCTTCAGGCCAAATGTCTAGCTCTATGTCAGTTTCATTTTCCAAATCGGTTGAATCACTATCATGCAATTTAATCAGATTCAACATAAAAGTCTTCAATTGTCTTTTATAATTTGCTGCTGTTTTTTTATCCCTAAATCGCACTGAGACTAAAGGCGTCCTATTTTCACATCCAACTACACCTAAATCACTATATGAGGCAGGAGAATCAATAACAATGTCTTCATTATAAATTGTAGTTTTGTTACCCTCAATATTTGCTAACTTGCCACTGCTAGTGTTTTCAGTCTGATTGGTTCTTGTACTATCATTATTCAAAATAATATTAGAGTCGTAAGCAATGTCGTCAGGAGACACTTTCCCTCCATTATGTGTGTTTGCAGATGAGGGTGTTGTGTCGGTTTCTTTAACGTCCAGTTCAACTAAAACATCATTCTTTGGAGTATCTTCACTTCCTTCTTTAATAAAAGTACTTCTTTTACTAAAATCCGTACATGTACGTTGTATTTTTGGTTCTATCGCTTCATCCTCACTACTTACTTCGATATCATCATTGTCCAATTCATATATGATATCGCTCACCCCGGCCTTCCTTTTCGACATGATAACTAAGATAGCACATCAAACACGGCTTACAAAAAGATTAAAGGAATTATCAACTAAATTCCGAGCAGAATTCGCAAACAAAATATTTCACATGAGAAGAAACCTCGGGAGAAACAGCAATCATTTTTTTATTTTGACAATATTTGACTTGACAGTGACAGCACACAGAATGGATAAAATAAATTCTGTGAGTAGTAGTAGTTATATTCGTCCTTTTCAGGACAGGCGAAGGTCTAAGCCATACTGCCAGTTCTTGAGTTTTGATTTCTTAATCTTGTTTTATAATAAAGGCAAAGCCAAATCTTGAGTCTTGTTGGTGTTTTTAAGGCAAGAAGCCAAATCTTAGATTATTTTTGGGTAAAATTTTATAATAAAGGCAAAGCCAAATCTTGAGTCTTGTTGGTGTTTTTAAGGCAAGAAGCCAAATCTTAGATTATTTTTGGGTAAAATCTTGTTATAAGTATCAATTTTATCTTTTCCAGGTTGATAGTCATATCCGAGAGAGTCAAGTCCGAGTTGTAACATCAAATTTCTCCAAGAGTGGAGATAACAAATTCATAAATGGGGATGAAATTTTCTGGGCGAGCTAGGATGTCCTGTAGTATAAATTCTGTGATTAAAAAATACATCCAAGATCAAGTAAACGAGACAACAACAATCACACAATATTGCTGTTACCCTTAGAGCCGTTACCTTTCATATCGAGTCTAGTTTTCGATAAAATGCCACTCTGAATCTGTGTTCTTATGGAAAGTTGCTCCTCCCTAGACTATTGTTCTGTGGTTGTTTGTCAATGTCACTAATTAATCTAATCTGTGATTTGGTCTATAGGTTGGCTGGATTTGAGTTTTGGGCTTTGGGGTTATGTTATTTTATACTTGAACACTTCTTGAGATATCAAGAGTTTGAGAAAATGACCCTGCTGTTTAATAAATTACCTCTAAACAATTTCAAAATACTATTTGCAAAGACCAGTGATACTCAGTTACT
This sequence comes from Catoptria pinella, assembly GCA_963556745.1. NCBI lineage: Eukaryota > Metazoa > Arthropoda > Insecta > Lepidoptera > Crambidae > Catoptria > Catoptria pinella. The sequence goes on from OY750762.1 coordinate 3,253,230, forward strand.
TTTATCATATAGAAATCTAAGTATTTTACCAACAGTTTTTGGTGAGTACCTACGTATAAACCCATAGAATTAGTACTAATTCTATGTATAAACCTACCTATTTTTTGTTAGTATTGTATATAATTTTATCACGTTTAATCAACATAAGAAATTTAACGTTTTAGATGGCAATGAAGATCCTGCTCCGAAGTTTTTTTCGTCTAACGTTCAAGTTTTACTAAGACGCCTTACCCGACCTGATTTTGCTAAAGTTTTTCGTAAGAGAACCAGTAGTGGGCGAGACGTACTACAGACTCCAAGCTATAAATTTTTAACAAATGAGAAACTTGAAGCTGAAATTGCTAGAGCTAATAGAAAAGCGCAGAGACTTCTCCAGATGCCACCTGTTGTGAAGGTATTTTAGATCTGTGTCTGAGGTATTTAGTGTGTAACAAATAGTAAATATTAACGTCTATGAAAGCATAATTTTATTATAGTATTTCCAAACCATTTATTTCCGTTGTAGGACAGTAGGTATTTAGTACTGACCAATTTAATTGGTCAGTCAGGGCGACAGAATGGCATATAGTGATTTTATAGCTAGATGTAGGCGTCCGGGCTAGCGTTGAAGGGTTAAATATGTTTCGAAATTGTTGTGATTTTATTTAATTATTGGCATCCTATCACTTGTATGAAAATGACTTTAGGTACAGCAACCTATCAATGAAGTGCTGTCTGAAGATCCCGCTTTGATTGGATATGATACTGCAAAATATTTATTCACCGACATCACTTTTGGAGTAGCAAATGAACACAGATTTATTGTAGAAAGGTAAGGAATTTTTATGTTGATAATCCTACTAAAACATTTTAACTTTCCACAAGAAATATTTCTATTTTGTTGAAAGAATGTTTAATATTTCTGACACTTTTGAATGCCATTTATTTTAACTTGTATTTAATGTTATTTTACAGAGATCCAGATGGCATTTTACGTAGTTGTGACCATGATATTAGAAAGAGATTGAATCAGGTACTAATTGGATTCTACTTTAAATATATTAACAATTTATTGATTGTTTATCCCCATGAATGAAAATGAAATGAATATTTTTATGTTCATAGATTTGCTTATGTTATATTGAAACATAATGTTAGGTCAATTAACTTTTTATTTATTAAAATTATATTATTCCAGACTTACTTCCCTTTAAATGGCCGAAAACTCAGAGAACCTATTATGTTCACTGACCAGGAGAAATTTAACAGCCTCCTGGACAGTGAAAAATATGAGTTTGTGTTAGACAGAGCATGCCTGCAGTATGAACCTGATGAGCCGACTTACCATAAAATTACCAGCATCACATACCAGCACATTGATATGAATAAAAAATATGAATTATTAAGGTAAATGGCATTCATTATACTTGATTCAAAAACGTGGTTTCCATTGTATCAACTAACATATGAAATAGATGGTGCTTTCCATATTTGTTGTTGATCTTCTATTATATAATAATGTGTGTCATTTGAGTGTTAGGGGCTTTGGAGCCCGATTGAAATAGGTAATTGAAATCACAAATCTCTAAACATGCAGATCAACCCGGCACTTTGGAACTATGACTTTCTACTTGACCTGGCACCAAAGCATAGACAACTTGATGCTAGAGCTGCTGCAGACCAGCGCCGTGAGAGAAGCGGTGTTACTTACTGCTCTGCGCCATGCCATTCATGAAGACATTGCTGATGGAAGCAGTGTTTCAGCACTTGCTCATGAAGTAAGTCAATGTTTTGTCACATTATCCTTTTTATAACTAAGATCTAAACTCTTACGTGACTTGCCTCAGCCTTTAGATACTCTTAAAATATTGTAAACGGGATATGTAACTTAAATTCTGAGCAGTAAACAAAGCAGTATTATTTAGGGATTACATAATGTAACATACACAAACGAGATTACATAATAGATATAATAATGTAGTGCAACACCTAAAACCTTCGGAGTCCGGTGCGCCTTACTTCTGGCAGGTGTTTCGTTCGCTCACAAGCTCATTATGCTAAGTACAATTTGTCGATTCTATTCTGTCCTTGAGTAATGAGAATATGGCTTAGTTTTTTTTATCTTTCAGATTCTTCCCAAACCAGTGCAATTGTCGAAGCCAGATCACCTTACAGAGGAAGATATTCAACTGGACAATAAATGTGCAGAGTGTATAGAGAAATACATTGTCAACCATTCTGCCATGAAGAGCCAACAAGAGCTAGCGCTGCAGGGCTTCAGGGAATATTACAGGCAGCTGATTGAGCTGAGTAGAGGCTTGAAGAAGGCACACGGCAACGCGTAAAGCATTTAGATAAGAATTAGTTTGTTGATATCTATGAATATACCTGTATCTAAATTACCCAAATTTTTCTTATTTGTATTTTATTCGTAATTTTAAAAAACGCATAGCGAGCTGAACTTTACTTCTCTGACTGTAACAAATTATAAAACAAAAATCTTATTTTAAATATTTGGAATGCGGACCTATGAACAGAGCTTCATAGATTTAGGGCACGGCAGCAAAGATTAGAATAGTGAAACCATAAAGGCAGGTTGGACAGGACGTTTTATCTCGTCAATCAAGCACAAGTCAAAATTATGTCGATGTCAACCAAAATTCGTTAATAAAAATATTTATATGCCTTTTTATAGAAAACCACGTAATTTTACACCTCTTTTGATAACTGCAGAGAAAAAAGCGGTAAAAAATGGACTGCACCATGCTATTTTTACCTCTAAGTCTGATAGATACATCGGCGACTGGAAGAGTGATTTAAAACAAGGTATTTTTTTATAAAGTTACTGCTTTTCCAATAATATGATCTCAGCAGAGGTCCGGGGTCAAGTGGTTTATAGTTAAACCGGTTTTCATTGCATCACTCGCAGGTCGCGTCGCGGTTCGATTCCCTGCTGTGTGAATTTAGAAAATGATCTATTCTATTATACCTTTATCTCAGCCCCCGCAGCATGTTCACCGAAACAACGTGATTAGCCGTGCACAAGCTCACTCTTAACACCCAGTGTCACTGAACTGAAAGATGACTCTTGCGAAGCTGTTCTCGGAACCGGAGCGTGGCTTTATATCTCGCGACCTGGCCACGCAACAGAGCGATCGGCGAATTTCCATACATGGGCTATTCAAGTCAAGTCAAAATTTGTTTAGTCTATATTTTTACCCGTTCCAGACATTTTCAACTGACAAGAAGAACGGGCGCTAATATAAGCTTTTTATGGCGTGTGATGCCACACCGCTCTTTGCTGAGCAGTATACATTTCGACTTCGCATCGAAGAGAGAATCGTACCGTGCTGGTGCATATATAAGCAAAATCTAACTACGGAGTTTAGATAGTGATCGCTGATTGGTCAAAAAACTCGGTAGTTACGAGTTTGCAGGCAAAATCTAACTACGGAGTTTTTTACCAACCTGTCTTCGAGCTTTTTGGTGTCTTTGAGGTAAATAATAAAATTGCGACGCAGGTTTGGGTAAGAGTATAGCAAAGGGTGTGCAAAGTGTCGTTTCTGACTGGAGTTTGCGCGCAAAATCTAACTACGGATTTTTTTGACCAATCAGAGATCACTATTGATTTCGTAGTTAGATTTTGCTTACATGCTGCCGGTGCTGAAGGGTCTGTTGCGTGGCCTAGATGAAATATACAATAGTCCGTATGAAGTTTTATTTTGTTTCTCAGGTAAAGGCACCTTCCAGACTATCACTGGAAAATTATATGAAGGGGACTGGTATAGAGGTTTTAGGTATTTACTTCCTGTGTTTATTTAGCTAATTTTATGGCGCATTACTCAAAGGCTTCTTAGCTAACATCTTTAGTTAAGGTCTCCTTAACTTTAGGGAAGCTGTCAGTTTTATAGTTTCTGCCAAATCTGACAACTTTTTTGAATGGCTGATGGCTTTAAGGATAATCCGTATAAAAAGTGTTTTATTTCTAATTAACTTTTTTGAATTTCCCTTCAACGCCCGGAAAATGAGACACAATAGATATTCCATTGTTATCCGGCCGCATGCGTCTGCACGGGCGTTGATGAATTAAGGTGGCCTTAACTTTAGTAGTAGTAATAGTATTCGTAGTATTCGTTTGAGTATATGGACGTTAGTGTTGCATATTTTTACAAGAGCTGCGATGTCATTAGTAAAATGGGTAAATGGTAAAATGTGCTGGACAATGTTTTAGATAGATAGATTTTAGATGAAATGATGATACTTAGGTAGTCTGTGGCTAAATACTTATTTACGTCCTAGGAACAAATAAAACTCATTTAAAACCTTTTAAAACATCTATTTCTCCAGGCACGGCTTTGGCACACTAAGCAACCGTCTAGAAAACGGTAAATTCAGTCTCGAATACAGAGGGGACTGGATTCGAGGTAAGCCAGAGGGCATCGGATGGTGGTACTATACCAACGGGGACGTCTACTTCGGGTACTGGAGAAGAGGGGAGAGGCATGGATACGGGAAAATGTGGTACGCAGATGGGACCTACTATGTCGGCTATTGGAATATGAGCCTGAAGGAGGGTCTCGGGATGTTTATCCAAAGTAAGTGCTTTGAGAATAATGCGATTGTTGTTCTAGCTAGGATGTGGAACATATTATTATCGAGTTACGTTTTTTCTAGCGGTTCTCCTTACAACTCATACGTGGAGTGGATATATTGTCTGTCGTGCATTTTATTTAGTAACGCATAGAATAATAGGTACAGTCAGCAGCACGTCAGGTTACCCAAAATTGTCAAAATTAAGCTATGTATTTTGAACAATAATATTTTTGCATTTAAGTATAAAATTGATTGAATATGATTACCCTGTCGTGGAAGCCCAGCGTGCCGTTGACTGTACCTGCTTAGGCAGTGTATTCTTGCATAGAGTTGTTTTGTTTTACATGGTTTTATTTTCTTTTCTTTATTCTTACTTCAAGAGCGTGGGTTAAGGATGCAAATACAAATAACATACTTTATTTATCAATATACTTTGTGGACAAGTAATTATGACTGAATTATACAGAGAACGGCAACCGATACGAAGGCAACTGGGAAAAGAACTTGAAACATGGCCTCGGCCGTTTCTACCACATGCACACCGGTCAGCTGCAGGAGGGCTGCTGGGTGCGGGACCTGTGCGTCAAATCCAAGATGTCTGACATCATCATACGACAGTGCTGCGACCTGCCCACAGAGTACCCGATACCTCCGGTAAGACTAGCATGATCGACCAATGCTGCGTAGTGCTTCACTTAGCTGCTTTTTATAGTGATATGCTTTTGTGAGTAGGTAGGTAGTCAATATTGCTATACTGCAGTCTGCAAGTACTGTACGAACAGTTTCCAGACAATGACACGCCTCAACGCATCGTAGGTGGGCGAATCTACGTTGTTTCTTACTTCCTGCGTCATTGTCGTTTACTCGAAAATTTTCAAAAATCCAATGCATCGCAATAAGTTAAAAATATGCAAATTAATATAATTTATTATCGTACTCTCACGTAAATGATGGCAAATTCCATTGTGATGCATTGGATTTTTAAAGATTTTCGAGTAAACGACAATGACGCAGGAAGTAAGAAACATAACAAAACAACGTAGACTCACCCAGGTACACAGCTCAGCTTTCTTGCACAATTCTGGTAGCAATGCCGTCCCAAGATAAGAAAGATAAACAAGTAAGTATGTGAGTAACTATTTCTAACATGTTACAAATGTTACTAAGTATAGTGCAATCTAAAACGTTCTTATGATTGGATACATAAGAGCATTTGTCTATTGGATTTTTCAGTTCAGTCACAGCAGCTTCTATTATCTTATTAAGGAAATCTTGCATACAATTACTCACAATTCCTATCATCCTGTATTTGTAGTACTAATTATTACGATATCGTATTCTCGCTGTGCAAGAATACAATATTATTGAGTAATTGCATTTGCATTGTCAGTAGTCAAAGTAATTTATGCTTATCTGAGGCTGTATTTCCATGTGATTGCCTTAGGTACTAAGTTAGGGCTGCCATAAATGCTGAGATACCGATCGGGACATTTAGTAGTTTTATTTAATATTTAAATGCTTCTTGCTGACCGGGACACAGTGCTACTTGCTGACCGGGACACCGGGACACAACGCTTCAAACCGGGGCATGTCCCGGTGTACCGAGACGTGGCAGCCCTAAGTAATAAGTTGGAATATCGTGATTACAGATAGCCATATTATTCGAACTCGAACCCATGATTTTTTTGCAATCTGTTTTCCAAAAACTTTTTTACATGCCTATCGGCCAAATACTCAAATGAATCTTAAAGTTAAGGCCACCTTAAATTCAAAAAAGTTGTCAGATTTGACAGAAACTCACAGCTTCCTTAAAGTTAAGGAGACCTTAACTAAAGATTTTAGCTAAGAAGCCTATAGTATTCGGCCGTATATTTTCTATTTATTCTTTTAGGAACAACTTCAGGATTGTAAGAAGATTTTAGAAGAAAGTGAATTCTGGTTATCGCAGAAGATAGGGTGTATAGACAAAAAACTGAAAAACTGTATTGATCAAATAGATTAGGTTTATTAAACAGATCTGTATACAATATTTAACTTACATTTACTTATATACTAGTTTTCCACCCGCAGCTTCGCTTGCGTGGACTATAGGTTATATCGTGCGGGCCGGGAGACCTGTGCCCAGCAGTGGGGTAAAAAGTAGACTATCTCCTTCCCCGAGGTTCCATCTATATCCGTACCAAATTTCGTCAAAATCGGTCTAGCGGTCTCGTCTTGATTTTTTAACAGACAGACAAGAGTTTCACATTTATATAATATTAAGTATGAATACGGAAGGAATTTTGGGCGAACCCATTATGAAAGGTAACTTTTTCTTATACTATTATATGAAATTGACCACCTACATTTTACACGAAAACTCATGTTTTAATATTTCGAATGAAACAAATTGTGTTATAATCATATTGTTTACTACAACGTCATTTTTTTACAAATTAGTCACTACATTAAAACATGAGTTTTAATATTTTGAATGAAATAATATTTTGAATGAAATAAATTGTGAAATAATATGTAGGTGGGCCGATTTTTGTGATGACCAGTGTATTTTATAAACTTTATAGAGTTTTTATCATTTATTTTTGAACGCTGAAGTTATTTTATTTTTATATATAATTTTACTAAGTGTTCAAATCGGGTTAACCGGTACATCGGCAACCCGATTTGAACTTATTACTTACTGTGCGTATGCACAGTAAGTAATACACATCTTAATTTAATGAACTAGTAAACCTTACAGCTAATTTATATATTGATTAATTACTTATTACATGTCATTATTATATCACAGAGTACTTCATTTATTGGATTAAGTAGCAAACATGCAGTCAATATCGAATATTGCTCTAATTCTTTCATGCAATCGCATTTAGTACCCTCGATAAACCGAAAATATGAACCGTTATAATTCTAATCATATTTAAGCAGTTGAGCAATTTGTGCGACGCTACAATTGCGCCTTTATCGTTAGTAACTTCATCGTAAGCACTATTGTGAAATCGCTATGACGTTGTTCGACTTCACATAGATTCCAGTAGACAATTTTATGTGATAATATATCTGCCAACATCTTAAGTACCTAGTCAAAATCATCAATTGATCAAACGATCAGCAATTTTCAGAGCCTTATAGCCTTCGAACATTCGAAGCCCATAGTAGGTATATAATGCGAATATTATACAAGTATTTAGTTATTTAAAACGCAAGTGGCAACTTGTCCTTCGTTTAACACCATGGTGAATCGGTAATAAAAGAATAAACAATTATCTTGAAATTGAGGCCGATGCATAGCTGCGGCAAACCTTGTGATAACTAGTTTATCTGTAAGCCAACGTTTGTACAAGCTGGTTCTTGGTTTTCGAAATTATTGCGGTCAGAGCATTGGACCGGATATCCAAAGGTCGCGGGTTCGATTCCCGTCCGAGAACATGATCTGGTGCGAGTCCTATTTTTTCTAGTATATTATTTAGTATTATTGGGAATTTCAAAGCGCTCCTTTAGATAAGTAGAAGAGATTTGTTATTTTTCAGTCCTCTAAGATTGTAATACCGGCTATGATATGAAATAAACTTAAATGACATGGAAATAATGCCACTTTTTAAACAATGACGTTACATTAATAAAGTAAGGACAATACAGAACTAAAATTATCTCCTATCTTAAAAAAAATACCCAGTTTATAAGATTTTTATTCGGATAAGATTATACCTACTTATGTATCTATTGTATAGGATTGCTTCGACCGTATTATAAGCCAATTTACTAAATGATCACTGCCGCGAGAGATTCGTTGTCATGTTATTTATTTTAATTTTATTTTGGACAACAGACGGTCATTTACAAAACTTGTTTTAATATTACAATAATTTAATTTTAAGATAGACCTTAAATGCCAACACACACAATAAATAATAAACGGTTTTAGCGAGCTACAATATAAGTCGTATATAAAACTTGTTTTTTGGTTTTGCAGAAAATTTTGATTAAGAAGGAACTTTGTCAAAGGCTTTCAAATAATTTTTGAATTTGACTGCACAACTCTAAAAACCTTTGTTTTCAAATAAAGGAAGGTTATCCAGCAAAGCAGTCAGTATCCAAAACTGAATAACTATTCGTAACTACACTATGTTTGTTTCTAAGACTCTTTAAAATGAGATTTCTGTTATTTGATAGCAAGTGCGGAACCAGGTTTTTTTCTGGGAGGGGCAGAAACAAGGGGCGAACGGGTAAAAAATCTTTAAAGTGTGTACTGTGATTGAATCTCCTCAGTATACAAATAAACCGTCTGAGGGGGGCACGTGCCCCCCCCCCCCCCCCGTGCACCCCCCTAAATCCGCCCTTGGTTAATAGAAATCACTGTGGTCAATCGTATTACGTGTAAAAACCACATCGTTCAAATTGGGATTTGGCATCTACATAAGTACAATCGTACAAGATCTAAGTACACAACAACTTATAAACAATAGTACAGCATAGTATATGTGTAAACAGTGTCAACGAGGAAGTATTCACTAATTTCTAACTTGTATTTAAACATTCCGAACGAGGAACGAATTCAGGACGCGTCGGCCGTCGATCAAACGATACTACTACTTTGATCCAACAGAGTGAGATTGTTCATCCTTGAATCGTGGTCACCCATTTCTAATTGTTTTTTGAGCATTTCCAATTCCTTGATACCCGTGACTGTTACCTCGTACTTATGCGTCGCCAGAGACAGATAAAAGTGTATGGCGAAAGCTAGGAAGACTATCATGACTGGAATTAGGACAACGCACGCTGACCACGCAGCTGTCGCACTCAAGTCGTAAAACTTAACCCAACAAAGAATAGCTATCTCTATTAAGAAGAGGATAAGACCGAGCAGCGTAGAAAATGCCCACGCTATTTCAATATACCAGTGGAGCCTCTCGTGGGGAGATTCGTGCACGAGAGAAATGTTGTGGAGGTTACCCACAGCCTCGATGTTAGGCAGAATGCACGTGCTTATCATGAGCGCCAGCATGTGGACAGCTACCAGCAGGGTTGTGCATACCGTGAAGGCCACCAGCATTTCCGTCGGTACTGCTGTTGAGCTAGGTGTGTTCAACTGGACTTCCACCATGGCCACCTTTAGACAACATATAAAGAAGTGAAATACATACTTTTAAGAAGTCATTATCTACGAGTCACAGAACCTAAAGTATCTTTCATCTAATTATTTTATAATTCGACGTTTTGTACTTCATTTAAAAATCTTCCGTGTGCAATACGAATATCAGAAGTATTTTAACATAATAATAAATATACTCAATGCGCGAGACTCACGACGAGTCAACGATACTAGCATCGTGTGAAAACACGCTTTAACCTTATAATAGAATTAAGTGGCACAACGATAACATCGTCCCAATTATCTCGTTATTGACTCACCATGGCAAAGCCAGAGAGCAGCGCTGAAGTTTTGCTGGAAGCCTTCAGCTTGGCGCGGCTGAGTTGCAGCTTCCTCCATGACAGGTAGGAGGGAGTGTGCAGCGCGTCCGCCGACTGGATTGGAGTTTCCCCCGACATCAGACACTTGTGCTGCTGTCACAAGACAAACCCCACTTTATCCTCCATCATATTATAATTGAGTATTGGGGCATACAGTGAGACATACAGCCGGTTTCTAAACTGATATTGGCTGAGCACTACTCAAATGTAAACTTTGGCTGCTTGAGTAACACTTGAATAGTGCTCAAACACAGAATAATAATAGTACTAACGTAGCTCAACTTCTATTTCTCAATTCAGAAACCGGTTGATAATAATCAATGGTATGGGAGTTGGCAGTTTACTGCTTATAACACTGTCCACTGATGCTTTGAATTCAATTTTTAATTCAGAAATTCATTAAAGTAGTGTGTCCTTGGTAATTTATGACATTTAATGTGACTGTTGACTTGGCTGGTGCACAAGCCACGAAGATAAGCAACACAAAACCATACCACATTACATTAATTAATTACTTTTATATGGCTTTCCGAATGTTTTAGAAAGATAACCGTTTTTATGGTGTTTCATTGCTGGTCACATTAATGAAATAACCATTTACCAAGACAATATTTCTATTTCTTTTCTTCTTCAATGAATCTTCAAATGAATACAACATGTTACAAAAATACCCCTAATGCCGAATATGGTATATATAGGGACCATCAAACTGATCAACTTTTAACATGGAACCAACTCTGAAATCGCGAAAAACAAATCAGCTGTTTCATACAAAAATTAAAATCGAAAATATCAAAATGTAAGAACATTTTGGTCCCATAGTAAAAGTTGATCAGTTTGATGGTCCCTATATAGTATATACCATATTCGGCATTAGGGGTATTTTTGTAAAAATGTATAGTGATTGTATTTTTCACACAATATTAGTACTTAATGTTTATTAAGTGAGAATTGCAATTACAGAGTAAAATTCAACAACAATTGCATGTTAATATTTTAATGTGTTAATTACATTTTTAATTAAGACAAAAGAAATTAGTTACCAAATATACATAAAGTTGTATAAAGCTGTGCTATAGTTTAGGATTAGGACTATTTAATAGACACCAATGGCTTTCTTTAGTAACACCTAAAGTACATTATAATGAATTCACCTATTATAGTGTAACTAGCGACCACCCGCGACGTGGTCAGTTATTTCTCTGTACCCCTGACAACGTGTATGCAAAATTTCCTGATGATCGGTTGAGTAGTTAAGACGTGGAGGCGTGACAAACATACAAACTTGGGTACTTTTGGATTTATAATTTTAGTAAGGATAGTTATTGTCTAAATGAGATCAGAACAAATCAACAAAACTTAAAATCATATCCTACTATATAATATTATAAATGTGAAGGTTTGGAGGTTTAGATTTTTGGATGCTTTGGAACAGATTTGGATGAATTTTGGCATCCGATAGTTTGTAGCCTGGATCGAAACATAGGACATTTTATATCCTGGTCAAAGGTTCCTTGGTGATTTTTCGAATGTAAATATTATAAATGTGAGATTTGGATGTTGTTACTCAATCACCAAAAACAGCTGAACGAATTTGGATGAATTTTGGCATACAGATAGTTTGTAGCCTGGCTTGAAACATAGGATACTTTTTAACTTAGTCAATGATTCCATAGGGATTTTTCTAATGTTCACGGGGACAAAGTCGCGTGCGGAAGCTAGTAATATTATAAATGTGTTTGGATGTTTGTTGCTCAACGGATTTGAATTAAATTTGACACAGATAGTTCAACATGGACTAGTTTTTATACCAAATTTCTATGCAGACGAAGATGCAGGCAGAAGCTAGAAAACCTTATACTTGAGTACAAAAGTAATCAAAATTTTTTGTCCTAAAGTTATCAATATTGCTGTTAGAATTTATAATTTGATTCACCCTGTATTCATAACACACAAGATGGTGACCATGAAGCTGTTTTTCATAACATTTTAAAATAATGTTTTTTTTTACTTATTGTGTAAATGTGTACTTTACTTTTACATATAATACCTAACAAACTCAAAGATAAATAAGTAATTGTAGATACCACATCAGTGCTAATGCTATGAACAAAAAATCTGATTGTTCTGTTCATAAAACATAATTAAAGCATGGACTAAGCTCCTCTTTCCCAATATAAAAACTAGACATAGACTCACTGTTTACAAAGTTGGGTAACCTGCTGTGATGCCTAACACAACATTCAGGACCTATATCACTACAAAAAGTAAAAATATATTAACATCGTTGAAATATAAGACTAATAAAATTTGTAAATGTGTCCAAATGCTTTCAAGGTAATCGTCTTGGATAAACAAAACACTCATTAGTAGGTATATTATTGCTGAAAAATATTGTTTGCATAGAATGACAGACAATAGTGTACAATATTATAAAGAAAATTGTGATTAAAATAAAGCAATGGTCAAATCACACAGTTGTGTAAAGTTGTGTTATAGTGAAGCACAGAACACAATTACTCCTAGTGACATAATAAAGAAACAATAATAACCGAAATAACGAATAACAACCTTTTAATTAGGTACTAGATACTTGCAAATTCACAGATAAGGCTATGCATGCTAGCAAGTGACAAATTACCTTGCTCAGTTTTGGACACCAATTTTTACACTGACTGTAATTGCCGGCTGAGTGTGCACTGTGGTAATTATTTCCAACTGTGCTGGCTGACCAAACCGACATACCTAAACAAATTGCACGATAGAGTCCTTCAACTTCAAGCGTCGAGGTCACAAACACCAAGAGTTAAAATGAGATAATTCCATGGGCGTTACCGTCAAAAACTAAAGGAGCCGTTATTCATGGAAATACACATTAAAGTAATGTATTAATTCCCTAAACCTAATGAAAGATAATTATTGTTATAGTTAAAATAAACCTGAAATCTGCTCAAGCAAGCTCAGCTGATGACGGATTTGACGGATGAATGAATCAGTGTTGCCAGTGGCAAATAGTCAAATATAACATGAGATAGCTCAAAAAGTAACATTTTCACGAGAAAAGTAACATTACCTACCTTTTTTTTGTGGAAAACGACACAATACTATAATATGCCATTTTATTACACAAAAACTAAAATAAGTTTCCTGTCCCATTTTTTAAACATAGAAAACATCGTAATAATTGTTGATCGAATAATCGACTGGCGATGCTAAAAAATGCCTGATGTGGGCCCCTATCTACTAGTAAACTAATTAGTATCAGCGGCGGTATCAGCTAAAAACATTGAAGTTCATGTTAACTGTGTTTTGACAGATGTATGTGATACATTGCTATTTTTCTTTGTTAAGTTGTTATTTGTGCCAAGACGAAGTAGCAATGTATCACATACATCTGTCAAAACACAGTTAACATGAACTTCAATGTTTTTAGCTGATAGAGCCCCAGATTTAAACAAACTTTTAGTTAGTTTTATAGATTAAAATTCTACATAGGTGAGTTGTGTTTGAAAAATTGCTATATTTTTGTACCCATTAATGTAAAAGCCTAGTCGCGGCGTGCGTAGCGCGCCGCGCGCTCCGGGCCTTGCGGTGATGACGGTTTGGTCAAAAAAGCCTTACAATCAACCTGCCTTGATTTTATTAATGCATTTAAAATTTTAAAATCGATTGCGATGCTTCAGTAAGCGGGGTGGAAAATTGAGAAATATAGACAGGTGAGTGAATATGTCGCATTCAGTAGTTTACAAAATCAAGTGCGCCAAGATGACGAACAAAAAAAATTCTTGGATGCGTTCTGTTTCACGATATTTTTATTGTTTGCTGGAAAATCTAAAAAGTAACATAAAGTAACATATTGAGTCGTGTAACATGGAGGTAACATGAGAGGGTCAAAAGTAACGTAAAATGTTACTTTTGTAACATTCTGGCAACGCTGGAATGAATCAAATGAATGACAATTGACAATGATGGATGACAATCATATAGACATTCATGTGTGCGTTCCTTCGTTTTGGGCTGAGGGGTGCGTTCCGTCGCTTCGTTCGAGTGCACTCGAGCGCGCTCGGGTGCGCACTCTGACCTTAGAGCATTAAGAACGGGAGATGGCAAATACACGCTCCCCTTTCACCAAAGTACATGACCAATTTGATCGTGTCAGTATATAAAAACTAGTTGGTCTCGAACACCCGTCATTTTGTAAGAACACATGTCGCCGATCGCAGCTCCGCAAAAATGGTGAATTGTGCAGTGTTTTCGTGCAAAAGACGATCTGAAAATTCAAATTTTACTAAGAACAGGATTTTCTATCACACGTAAGTATATTTTTATTACCAAACTAAAATATAATTACGAAGAAAACGCACTTTGTTTGTGTAAGATAATGACGACATTGCGATAGCAAAACGATACCAAACACATGCCAAATACCATAATACAAGTCTTAGTGCTGCGACAAAGAGAACGAATGCTTATGCTCTAAGAACGAATGAATGATCAAGTGAATGAGTTTTAACTATTATTTTTATGTGATCTGACCAGCACATACATTGTCAAAGATTATTTTTTATAATTAATATGTAATAGGTATTGACTTTTTTGCAAAATCTATACATAGTATTAATTGGAGACACTGTTTTACGGGTGTGATGTTCTCCTTTTTTAATCTTCTCTTTCTTTTAGGTCATCCCGGGATAGTTACTAGTCCTCGGCTGTCTGTCGGTTATGTAGAAGTGGAGAGAATCTTATGAATCAGTCCTGTCAAAGCCGAGCATAGGACACAAAAATCATTAACCAAAATAAAGGAAACTGATGCCGAGATTCTCAAGTCAAATTGTTCCGATTGTGCAGCTTCTGCAGGTAAGAAATTTCAAAACTTTTGTTTACTTAAACTTTCCTTGCAAAAAAATTACTATCTACCAAAAAGGAGGTTTTCAATTCAACCAATACATTTTTATTTAAAAATAGGTATTAATAATTATCATACCAACATTTTCATTTTAAGGTGGCTGCAAGCATTCACTACTGCTTATATTTTGGCTTGAAAAGCGGAGCAGTGAGCTTTCCAGCACATCTACACAAGGCTTCTGGATAAAGTCTACCTTGGCATCGGAACGAACTAATCATGTTTTGGCAGAACATGTATACAAAAAATTTATAATAATAAAAATGAAACACAAATCACTTGTTTTCCAAGCATTTATTATTTTATTTCACTTTTTTGTATGTACTATTATGTTTTATTAATAACTTATATTGTAAAGACCACGACGTTTCAATAGTAATACACAATCACGATTGTATGCACAATAAAGTATCATCTTGCCAATGCAAACCAATAGAAGCGGTACAACAGCAAAAATATTTAGGCCTATCAATTGACAACCACCACAACCTGGGGTCCTCATATCGAAACTGTGTGCCAAAAACTTCGTGCTCTGTTAGCTAAATTTGTCATAATCAAAAATAATATACCGTTCCAAGTTCTATTAATCCTGTACAAATCTTTGGTAGATCCTATAATATCATATGGAATTTCAAGCTATGGACGCACATTTCAACCTACTTAGAGAAAATTTATAATCTACAATTACGAATATTAAAGCTTATAGTTAGTAAGAAAGTAAATCATATCTATAAAGATAAGTATGACGAACTCTTTAGGTAATGCAAGGTAATGTCGGTTCATGACAAAGTGAGTTACGCAATTCTAACTGAACAACTCGATAACGTTGCTTCTTTGCCGAGGATTAATCATAGAATACAAACAAGACAGATTACGCAGAAGAAACCGCTCAAATAACTTTTACGGAAATCGTGAAATCGTGAAAAAAAAATCAGCTGTTTCATACAAAAATTAAAATCGGAAATATCAAAATGTATGAAACAGCTGATTTTTTCAGATTTGGTCCCATAGTAAAATTTGTTCAATTTGATAGTCCCTATCTACCATATCGGCATTAGGCGTACTTTTGTAACACGTTGTATATACAACTTTGAAATCGCGAAAAAAAAATCAGATCAAAATGTATGAAACAGCTGTTTTCTTTATTTCGTGATTTGAGAGTTAATTCCATGGTAAAACTTGTTTAGTTTGATGGTCCATATTCGGCATTAGGGGTATTTTTGTAGCATATCACAAAATCAAATGAAAACCATATTAACATAATCTTGTTCGTAATCAATCACTCATCTGCCAATCATTCAATTTCATCGGTCTCTTGACGGCTCATCACTAGCTCTTTGCTGTTAAGTTTGGCGCTGCCGTAGCGTGATCTGTCAGAATTTGTACTAAGATTGTTAGTTCCAAACTTGACCACCCACAATTATAACTTTGTAGGATTTTGTTTTTGTGTGCGTGTGTAACAACAAGACTTTTTTGTACAAGAGTGTGCATGAATATGAAGTTGTGTGCTGTGCGTGTATACCTCGTCCCCCTCCAAAATCGGTGAACAAAATCTAGTGTAGAAGAGTGCTGTTGGCATCTCCCGTTCTTAATGCTCTAAGTAGGTACATTATTATATGACAATGACAGTAAGCGACAGGCAAGGGGTGCATTCCGATTCGCGCTGTCAGTGATGCCATCGCGCTGATATGCGTACCGAATCGGTTCTCTTTTGGTTGATATTACGTTTCATATAATTTCACTTTGTACAATGTCAGTTGGTATAAATTCGTCTGTCATAATTATTCATTTGACCTTAAATTTATTTGTCATAATATTGTTTGGCATATACAAGGTGTTACAAAAGTACCCCTAATGCCGAATATGGCATATAGGGACCATCAAACTCAACAACTTTTACTATGGGGCCAACTCTGTATAATCGCGAAAAAAAAACAGCTGTTCCATACAATTTGATGTTTTCGATTTAAAATTTTTGTATGAAACAGCTGATTTTTTTTTCGCGATTTCAGAGTTGGTCCCATAGTAAAAGTTGCGCCGTTTCTATTGGTTTGCATTGGCATGATGATACTTTATTGTGCATACAATCGTGATTGTGTATTACTATTGAAACGTCGTGGTCTCTACAATATAAGTTATTAATAAAACATAATAGTACATACAAAAAAGTGAAATAAAATAATAAATACTTGGAAAACAAGTGATTTGTGTTTCATTTTTATTAGGTATTATTAAATTTTTGTAAACATGTTCTGCCAAAACATGATTAGTTCGTTCCGATGCCAAGGTAGGCTTAATCCAGAAGCCTTGTGTAGATGTGCTGGAAGGCTCACAGCTCCGCTTTTCTAGCCAAAATATAAGCAGTGAATGCTTGCAGCCACCTTAAAATGAAAAAGTTGGTATGATAATAATAATATGTTAATACCTATAATCTACAAATAAATATGTATTGGTTGAATTGAAAACCTCCTTTTTGGTAGTTAGTATTTTTTTGCAAGGAAAGTTTAAGTAAACAAAAGTTTTGAAATTTCTTACCTGCAGAAGCTGCACAATCGGAACAATTTGACTTGAGAATCTCGGCATCAGTTTCCTTTATTTTGGTTAATGATTTTTGTGTCCTATGCTCGGCTTTGACAGGACTGATTCATAAGATTCTCTCCACTTCTACATAACCGACAGACAGCCGAGGACTAGTAACTATCCCGGGATGACCTAAAAGAAAGAGAAGATTAAAAAAGGAGAACATCACACCCGTAAAACAGTGTCTCCAATTAATACTATGTATAGATTTTGCAAAAAAGTCAATACCTATTACATATTAATTATAAAAAATAATCTTTGACAACATCAAAATAATAGTTAAAACTCATTCACTTGATCATTCATTCGTTCTTAGAGCATAAGCATTCGTTCTCTTTGTCGCAGCACTAAGACTTTTATTATGGTATTTGGCATGTGTTTGGTATCGTTTTGCTATCGCAATGTCGTCATTATCTTACACAAACAAAGTGCGTTTTCTCGTAATTATATTTTAGTTTGGTAATAAAATTATACTTACGTGTGATAGAAAATCCCGTTCTTAGTAAAATTTGAATTTTCAGATCGTCTTTTGCACGAAAACACTGCACAATTCACCATTTTTGCGGAGGTGCAATCGGCGACATGTGTTCTTACAAAATGACGGGTGTTCGAGACCAACTAGTTTTTATAAACTGACACGATCAAATTGGTCATGTACTTTGGTGAAAGGGGAGCGTGTATTTGCTATCTACCGTTCTTAATGCTCTAAGCTGAAATCAGTGAGCGTTCTTCTTCTTCTTTTTTTAGTTATGGCAATCTACTTTACTTTCCTATTGAAAATAATTTTTGCCAGTGTCAAGTGTTAAATAGTACAGTGGTTTCATTTTTCATTAGAATGCAGGTGCATTGCATTCAAATGCTGCTGGAGCATTTGGCACCAAGTATATCAAGACAGTAAGACACAATATCCACTATTAATTAATTTGAAAATAATTAAAATAGACACCAAACCGAACTCGACAAAATGGCGCCAAAAAAAACTTTAGTGAGCGTTATGAGCGCGTTCACGAGCGTTCTGAATCATTGACAGGTCCTAACTGTCAATAGCGCGATATCGAATCGGTACGTCTGTTATCGCTGTCAGCAAGGGCGGGGGCCCTACCGCCTAACTCAAAGCTCTAGCGATAGCGATAGCAATGCACTGTCCGTCCTTGTCATATCGTAACACGATGACAAGGACGCACAGTGCATTGACGACATAAACTTTAGCAATTTGAAAACATTTTGAGTTAGGCGGTAGGCCTGCTGGCCATTGGCCCGACTAAATGCTGTGTGGCTGGCCATTTTTTGACCCCGTGGTACCATTTTTTAAGCAGTATTTTGTTTGCAAATTACCTCTCCATAGATTTTAGTTCGTCGTTCGCGGCATGCATCGCGCGTTATTCGTGCGGTGTAGAGCTGATTTAGTGAACAAACGCCCGTGAGTAGGTATCCGAACACATTGGAAAGAGAGAGATAGCTGTTAAATTCTGTCTGTATCAGTCTGTATACTCTGTATTGTTTTTGCTCATTTTCGTACGGTATTGCGTCTGTACGGGAGTGTCCAACTCGAACAACAGAATGTTAGGCGAGTGACAAGTGGACGATTTTGGTGTATAATCATCACGTACCTTCAATATAATGTAGGTCGGTTAAAAGTAGTTTGTTTTGGATAAATACTAAACTTCTGGAAGCAATTATCCACTTTCTGAAACGCAGAATACAGTGAGTAGTTAGTGTTGTGTGAGTTGTGCTGATAAAGAAAAAGTGCTTGGGAGTTGCAGTAAACATTACTTGCCAAGTGTAGCTGGAGTGCGTAGCGATGGCCGAAGCTGCAGGCACCGCTGGCGCTAACCCTAACGCGGAAATAGTCCGTGGTCAGGTTTTCGAAGTGGGTCCTAGATATACCAACCTGCAATACATTGGTGAAGGTGCCTATGGGATGGTTGTGTAAGTGAACTTTGGAATAAACTAAGTCTCCTCTCATATTCTATAATCGCTATCAAACTCAAAACTATTTCTATGTGCGGCAAAATTTATAAATATATATATTTTAACTAGTTGAAAGTTCATCAAGTTTAGCTACAGTTTCATAACCCCAAATGTTGTAAGACTAAACACTGTGATAGATTCATACATTCATAATGATCTCTCCTAATGTTTCATTATCGTTGCAAATGAGACTGGCTGTACTGTACTTACATTCATCTTTTGACTTCATATCTGAATGTGTTAAGTTATGCCTGTCTGTTCAATGCTAATTTTTAATGAAAAATAAACAAATCAACTACTACTATCTGTTATTTTAAGTCTGAATAAAGTAAGTAGTCATATTTTTTACCACAAACCAGTTACAGTAACAGGTTTCTGTAAAATACAGGTATTTGGGGTCCATACAAGCAAATTTATCATATATTTTGGTTTTTATTCTAAAGTGCTGTAAAAGATATGCTTTGACATTAATAAATGATAGTCACTTAAGATAAAGTCTTGCTAGTCAATTTTAAGACAAGTTCAGTTTTAAGACAATATTTTAGACAAGTTTTAGTGTCTTATCTTTAGAAGGATCCAGTTTAGATCCAATGTGTCAACAGAATAAGTTGCTGGCATGGCAATATTAATCAAGTTAGTTAACCAAATAAAGTATATTTACCAAATAAAATACAGTTGACATTAAGGAACTTCATAATTAATCTGACAGAAATACATTCCTTTATTCTTTACTTTACTCTATGATACATTTTCTCAACTATGATCCAAGAAAACAAGGTCTGGCATTCCGGAAGCGACACTTGCTTACACTTGCTTACGTCTCTATCTAGTTGCCACTTTAAGGTAACAAACAAAGATTTTTTTATGTCATCACTCATTAGAAAAAACTCTTATTTTTATAGAACTGTTACGGGTAATATGTAAATGAGTCAGGGAGTTTGATTTCATATGACTGGTTACACAGAAACGTGACCCTTGTCTCAGAATGCAGTATATTATTGTACTTTAAAAAAAGTCAAAAATAAAACTCCTTTTTAATATCTATGCCCCCATATCATTATATTTGGTGAAGGCCACCAATGGTTTGAAATTAAAAAAGTATAGAAAAGCCAATAATAAAACTTTAATATCTATGTAAAACTTTAATATCTATAAAAACGCCACTGTTGGTTCAACCGTTAGTTTTTTTAATAAATTGGGCTTATTTAGAATTAATAAAAAAAAACGACTGGTGGTGCTAGTTGGCTCATGTCAGCCCCTTAATGTCTAATTTTGATAATGAAGAACATTATTTCGTAAACTTAAAATTTTAATTTTTAAAGTATGAAATAGTAGTCTACATAATTATTGAGAAACTTATTTCTTTGAAGACAAAGACTTTGATCATTTATTTTATGTATTGGTTTGTAAATATCTGATTATTTTGATAATGAACAGAATAGATTTTTTTAGCAATTAGTTGAGACTTAGTAGTTGAGACTTAGTGTCAATCTCTTTGCTGCTAAAGCTATTTTACATTTACTTATTGTTATCTGAAAATATTCAATAAGTAATTTAGTTTATGATGAGATTCAAACTTGAGTATGTTTTAATATTTTTTTATTTGAACACAGAGCTTAAAAAAATTTGAAGTACCTACTGCTAAGTAAAAATAATGTGCTTACTAATGATTGAGACCATAATACAATGTCTTTAACTAGATGAAGTTTTCTACAGAAATGTAGGTTATGATTATCTGGGTTTGTGATCACAATTCACTGAATTCACAATCATAATTATTATATGAGTCCAATGACTGTGAGTCATATAGGTAATTATGATTGATTTGCAAAAGTACCTGTATCAAAATAGTATAGTAAACTTAATTACCAGCATTGTAACATCACTATATGTGATTATACTGATTAGTCCTATTTACACAGTAAGTACTCAGCCTTGAAGTAGGTAGTATAATCATAAATTTATATCTTATCATGAAACTAAGAAGCATTCACAAGGTGTGTGGCCAGTGTTTTTCAGTCCGCCCATACAATCTATATATCTAAAAAAACAAAAACCTGAAAACAAAAACAAAAAAACTTCAAAATTAAATACCTATAAAAAGCAAGAAATAATATTCAAATCTAATGAAATGATAGTTACGCATATCAAATTAATAAAACACGTGTATTGAAGTCGGGTGGGGCGGGAGGACTAACTTATTTTTTTAATTCTAAAAGCTCCACCCGACTAACCAGTTCTTAAAAGGTTGGATAAAAGTCTGGTATTCAACTTAAAATGAGGTAACTTTGAAGCCTTGGTTCTCGATTAATCGAGCTGGAAGCCTTGGTTCTCCGCCAGAGATTGATCAAGCTGTGATCTGATGATGGCTATCCAGGGAGTAAGTGAATAGAGGAGATCCAGATCGCTATACACACCCAACTGATCTAGTCAGCAATTCAGCATTCTGAGATGTTAGGATCAAAGTTCTCAGTTTCATGATTTCCATACATTTTCCCATAGGTACATTCTTTATCTGCGCGGGTTGTACCTAGCGTAGCCACACAAATGACGGTATAGTGTTTTCGAATACTTCTCTTCTGTCTAGGTTCTAGAATATGCCTGACTTATTTTGTGGTTAAACGATCCGAAATATTTAAGCGTGTAGAGTACGCGACGACCCTCTTTAAATTTACTGGAATTCTGGTCACGTAGGTTCCGAACGGAAGGGTGGTAGCTGTAATAATATTCCTCGAATATGAAATTCTATTGCAACGTACCAACCTATTTATTGTTATAGGTGTCAGTGCTGTCACAGACTTAAATGTGAGAATTTATGACTTTAAAGGTAGGTATAAACTCAAGCTAGTTTGCGTGATTGATGTGTAATTCTTCTAAAATCCCAACAGACATTGAAATAAAACTTCGAGCCGTATTCGAGTAATCGGTGTACATACATAAAAATATACGCGACGAATTGACAATCTCCACCTTTTTTTGAAGTCAGTTAAAAATCAAACACAAAAGCAAACATCAGAATACATTTAATAAAACCGTTCTACCTTGTACCTATCCGTAACAAGTACGTGTCGCGGGCGACGCGCAGTACCCACCCGTGACCCACCGTCCTCACGCAGGGTTCCGTTCCGTAGTTACAACCCGGTCAGGTTGACTCGGCACCTTAAGCGAAAACGACCCCTCTCCTTTTAAACCGAGTGCCGAGTTAACTTGACCGGGATTATACCTTATACCAGTTGTACCATACCATAATAAACAACTAACGAATATAACCAAGCATAATACCCTTATCAATGGAATTTCTACCTACGAAAACTTTTGCAATATAAATAAGTTGATCTATTACTCGTTAACTTGTAAAGCCTATCTATTAGTGATAGTTTTCCTTTTAACTTCATTATTATTACTACTGTCCTGAATTTTTTCACGTATCCAAAAGCAACCGTACCTGGTAGAGAGGGGACGACGACGATTGACTGTAAAGTGGTCTTCACAAACCTACAATATTTACAAAAGATTAGATAAATGTAATAAGTTTGACGAGAAAAAAAATTTTTTCATCCCCTCTTCTATTCTAGTACTAAGAGCCTCTTAGCTAAGCCGTGGACGGACAGACAGATAGACGGACGGACATGGTGCATACTATAAATTGAAATAGAAACCTTAGAAGGTCAATCCCGATTCCCGCGGTCAACCGCCAGTGCGTAAGAGGGCCGTTTAGTGGCATTCGCATTACGTCCACTTCGCACTTGGTCCGTTTCGCATTTGGTCCATTTCGCAGAACGTCCATTTCTCATTTGGTCCATTTTGTAGACCGTCCATTTAGCATTTGGTCAACTTTCACATAAATATGGGAGAAGATTAATATTTTTTCCTAAATATTATGGAGAATGTTAACTTCTATATTTTATATTTTTTCTTATATTTTTTGTTCTGTTTCAAAAAGTGATTGAAAATATTGAAGTTAACCTTCTCCATCTCCATATCTATGTGGTCCTCCATATCCTGGTACTTTGGTGACGAACTAAGAAAAAAATAAAAGAAATATATCAAAAATTGATTGAAAATATAGAACCTCGTTCCTAACCTCTCCATATTTATGAAAAACAAAAAAATAATTAAAATAAACGTTTTAACAAAAAGGTGAACGTTTTAAGATCACAAATAGTAAATTTTAGGAAGTGGACCAAATGTGAAATGGGCCAAATGCGAAAAGGACTAAATGCGAAATGTACCAAATGCGAAGTGGACCAAATGCGAATAGTAACAATCGCGAAATAGACGTGTTTTCGGAAAGTGGATAAAATGCGAAGCGGATGTAATGCCGAGTAATGCGACTAAACGAAGAGGGCATACCCCCCCGGGCAGCGCCGCGCCGTAAACTTTTGCTTTCAATCAAAGTCGTTAATATTCATAATTATAATTAAAAGTTTCCGCGAAACCCAATCCTCCAGGTAAATATTTGTAACATGGATCTATTTGCTGTAATAATACTTTCTTTACCCTTATCTATTAAACTCGATATTTTAGAACGCTTTTTTACTTAATTTAAAGTTTGTGTGGTTTTTAATCAAACGAATGTATTGTAAACACGTTGTAAAAAAAGTTCTGGTTGAATAAAGAAACCCACAAACATACATGAACCTTGAACACAATAACCTTTTTTTTGGGGCAGTCGTGTAATAAATGTATTATGTTATGTAGGTACCCAAACTTTAAAGAAGAATGGCAAACCGGGAACCACATCTTAAAATACTTAGCATTCCTGATTTGGAGTCGGATTTATTGTTGTTAGCTTTAAAGGCCTTTAAAGGCTTCTCTAAGAATGTATTATTATAGGCCAGAAAAACACGATTGTACAAATACTTGTTATCATGAAACAAAACGCCATTTTGCAAAAACAGAACGCTTTGTGTGTGGTTTGGTTGTATTATATTAGCCCCTCGGGGAGAAATTGTCCAGCGGACCAGTCACGGAAATAGTTTTTTCAAGGGAGACAACATAACAGCATAGGAACGGCATAAATGTCGATGTCAGTTTGATTTTGTTATTGTCAATACTGTTAATGTCATTCAGTCTGTGCTGCCAAGTAGAATAATCGATTAAATAGCATTTCTTAACGTTGGGTTGTTATGAGTTAAAATTAACTCTTTAACCTTAGCTGAATGCTAAAACTTACCTTAACGTATTTTATTAGGCTACATTAGAGTATAAAATAATAAAATAAAAATAAAATAAAAATTTTCTTTATTACTTAATATACGTTGTACATTGTTTAGAGACACCCCAGAGAGTAATATAATACTCGTGTCGGGGTTGACTCGCTCTTCCCAAAGTTTTATTTTAATTATTAAGTAACAATTTTTAATTATTACAAACAAATACAAACATGTGTGTGAGTGTGTGTGTGTGTGTGTGTGTGTGTGTGTGTGTATGAGTATTGAGATTCTAATATTCACTCCATAACACGCTAAGCATTTATGTGGTTCTGAAAATACAGGGGTTTCTGCCATTCTCCTATAAGGGCTGATCTCATTTTCGTTCAGGTATGATGCCATGCAACTAAAACAATAATTTGTAATGCTTACACTTTTATATGTGTAAGTCTAATGAAAACCTTTAATTAGGTAATGAATTGTCAATCAGGTGTTATGTCGAAATCGTAAGAACGCCACTAGTATTGTTTTTTGTACCTAAATAAACCTCCATATATTTTTAAGCTTTTAGTAATGAATTTGCCAATTAAATTTTTTACCAAAGTAGAGAAATAGAGGCATATATATTGTCATTTTTGCTTCTTTGTAAAGAATTTGTAAAGTTAAGTAATCAAGTAACAAACAAATGTTAATTGTATAAGTCTTCATTTATTAAAGCGTTATTGTTCTGAGAAATATTAAATTAAACCCACCGATCTTAAGTTTGGTTAACGTTCTTACAAATCTGTCCTTTAGTGGCATTAGGGTTATTATTTTATTTTCTTATTTATCCAGACAAAGATATTTCGACACAAATATGGACAAAGAAACGTCGCTGGCGACATAAATATTTGCTTTGAAATTGTAGTTAAAACACATAACACATAATAGTACTACGTGTTAAAGTATATTTTATTGGGTGCTCCGTCCTGATTTAGCCTAAGTTTCAGCAATTTATAAACTATATAATATAACTATATAAAGTATAATTATGTAATAAATTGTGCTTCATAATTTCGCTTCTTTGCAACATTAGAAATAATATTATGTTTGGAAATAAGAAAAATGCTAAGTTTGAAATCAGGCCGCTACATTATAGACCTTTCCCAAGATACATTACAAATTCTGCACAATTTATGACGTTTTGTTGCCAAATATTTTAACGAAGTGTCAACACACTTACAATGCTCACCATGCCTGTTTTTTATTGATATAAATTTCAGTATACTGTTACCATCTGGCAACATTAAAATTAGATTCTTGTAACATTCAAAACTTTTATTCTCAAAGCCTTCGAGATTACTAAAAACTTTATAATTTGTTTAGCTTTCAAGTTTACAAAGTTTTCTTGAAATCTTTGTACTAAAGATAAAAATACTAAGTTAAAATCAGTAAGATTTGTGTTTTTCTAACAACTCTTCGAGTTTTCTCGATATTGGAGTGGTCAACGTTGGATCAACGATCGTGAAAATTCGGCAAAATTAGCTAAGCCCCGTATATATTACACTTGCTTTTGCCCGCAGGTTTTAAAATTAAAATAATCCGAACGATGAACAATATTAATCCGATTATTGCGATTGCAAAGCCATGTTGCCGCACGCGCACACTGTCCTTTGTTATTCAGTCTCTCCCCACCCTTTTACCGCTGCTCTGGTTTCAGAAACGCGTAGGTGACACCACTTCAGCACTATAGAGAGAAACACTTTGCATGAGCACCACTGTAGCTTTATTTAGCGCCATCTGCAACAAACTAAAAGGTTTAACCCCCTCTGTGGTCTAGTGGTTCACCCACCCATTTGTACACACATTTGTACTTAGTTTGGTTGGTGGAAGGGCTTATTTCAAGTCCGCCTGGCTAGCTAAGATATAAATATACTTCAAAGCTGGCTGCACTTGTTGTTCCCACGATCCCAACAATGCGTGCATGTACTCAAGGGCTTCTGTAGTATTACTTGTATAGGCTACTTTATCCTGGGAACAGAAAACAACATTACTCGGTAATCGAAATGTGAATAAAAGTGTTCCTATCTAGGGGCAGAGCATCTTGAAACTATATCTATGACTAGAATTCGCCCGCGAAGTCGTCCGCGCGGTCTAAAGAAATGTATCATCCCACGGGAACATACTACTGAAATCTTTTTTGCGTGATTGAGTAACAAACATACAAACAATATTATAATGTTTGGATTGGCAACAGGGCAAAACCTAGACATTCACTAAACGTGCCTACACTTTCTTTGTTTACGATACGTTTTGATTACGAAATACGTTTCAAGAAAGATTTTGAACTAATGTCACAAGTTTAAAAATCTCCTTAAAACGTATTCTGCCCCCATATTAGTTACAACCTCTTAAACCTTTTCAGTTTTGTGAATAGCTCTCAATACGTCTCTTTCTCGTTGTAAAGCAAATGATAGAGACGCATTGATAGCAATTTAGAAAACTGACAAGTTTTAAGAGGTTGTAATACGGGGGCTGAAGAATTAAACCTGCCGCTAAATACATTCGGGTACTTACAGAATAAGCTTCGTTTGTTGAGTGGGTGCACGGCAGAGCCACATAATTAAAATATTAAATAAATAAATAAAATATTTGACAACATCACATACATTGCTCCGATTCCAAAGTAAGTAGCTAAAGCACTTGTGTTATGGAGATCAGAGGCAACGGTGGTATCACAAACACCCAGACCTGAGCCAATATAGAAAAGTTCGTTTTTCTAAATTGACCCAACTGGGGATCGAACACGGGACCTCAGAGATGGCGACACCTTGAAAACCGGTGTACAAAGCCACTCGACCACGGAAGTCGTCACAGAGGAGAAGATCTTCAATCATTATTAGATCCCTATCCCTCCACTTTTGCGGGTGGGGTTATACACGCTGCCTATAAAAATAGTAAAACCTTTAAGTAAGCAACAATACGCCTTAATTAAGCTTTGTTTTGCTTTTCCGGAAACACCAACTCGTTTAAAAAGTGGTTATAAAAAAAAAGGTAGCTCATCGAGCATTTAAATCAATTTTATGTTCAACAATATTTTTAAGTAAACTAAAAACAGTTTCCAATTCATTCATTACAAATGAAATAAAAGCGGAATTGTGCTTTCATAAATGTAAGATTGCAACTTGCAATTTCATTTTATACGTCGATGTATCTCAAGGGATTTATGTGGAAATATATTCCATCGCAGACGATTTAAAGCTGCGTGCAGAGCTAGTAATGGAAATATCCCACGACAGTATTTTCAAAAGACAATCGCTATATCCACTAAGGCTCAGTGCATCTCTCGTCTGATCACACACGATGCTCATTCCACTTCATTAGTACTGCTGCCGATAATGCAAAGCATTATGTATAAGCGAAGCATAAAATTTATTATTGTCACTTCGTTGCTTGCATTATGAAGATAATGATCATCAGTCACATTTACATAATGTTCTGCGGTTTACTATCAAAATGGTGCATATTTTTTGTCTTCGTAAATTAATAAATGTATTCGAGATATTTTAATACAAGACTTTTTTCTAAGAGAAAGTTTTTGGTAATATTATAGTACCAATATCATCAAGCTTTATCGGCGCCAATGAGCACACGGTAAACGCCTACGCTATGTAAACAAGACGTGTTGTGTTCTTTTAATTTCGAAATGAATCGGGAAACCTGTTTTGATTTGATAGGTCATAATAGAATTAAACATGCATAAGAATATATTAACGCAAAACTGTTTTACTGTTAGTGGGTCGGCAGGTCTGCTTATCCAATATAATTAAACCAAATTGAAAGTAATTATATGTGTAATTAGTACTATTATATATTCTGTGGCTGTAATAAGAGTTGCAATCAATAGCTTAGCTGATGTAAGAAGATAATTTTATCCATGCATTGCAATTGGTTGCAATACGCAAACAACACTAGTTGTTTGTTCTGTTCTCATATTTCCCAAATGAACGTTTTTAGTAGAAAAATGAGTTTGTTTGTCAAGTAAATGTTTAATTGTGTCGTCTTATTGATAAACAATATTTTAACAACTTTATTATACCTTAGTTAGATGGTTACGTATTGATGTCGAGCTTCGTAAGAAAGGCAGTTATTTACTAATTTTAAACTTCTGAATTCTGATCGAAGATTTTAAATGTTATGAATTGTACGCTGTGTGTGTGTATCTAAGTGTATTAGGGTTCAGTTATGATTCGTGCTGGTTCGTCAATAGTATCGCAACAGCTACAAGGCTACAGGTGATAGGTGACGGAGCAAAGAGTTCAACCGTGTTATGGGGGAGTAAATTGGCCAAGCAAGTGAAGCGGAATGGTTGCGAATCGTGAACTTAACCTCCTTAAGGCTCCTATATACCTCAAGTGGCGCCCTCATTTTAATTAAATTTATTGCTCGCTAAGTACATACTGTATGGAAAATTCACATGTACAGATTGAAGCTAAGGTTCTATAGTTTATTTACAAACAATAACCTCATTAAAATTTTGTTCGTTGTAGTAGTAGTTCGCAAAACTGCCAAAAGTGGCCACTTTTAGCACTTTTGCGAACTACTACTACAACGAACTATATTATATATTATAACTTTATTATACTAAATTGAGCCACTTGAGGTATATAGGAGCCTTAAGGCCCCTATTTACCTCAAGTGGCGCCCTCATTTGAATTAAATTTATTGCTCGCTAAGTACATAATGTATCGAAAATTCACATGTACAGATTGAAGCTAAGGTTCTATAGTTTATTTAATACTCCTAATAACTCAATTTACGCTTTTGGCGCTGTTAACTTTAGCAAAGATCAGTCATGGGGTGGGTGGCCAAAGTGTATATCTCGAGCTCCTCCGTGCTTCGAAAGGCAAAATTCAAAACTCATTTATTCAGTCTAGGCTGTTACAAGCACTTGTGAATGTCAAAGAAGCTACGCCATTTTTTCGCAAATCCTAAGTAACGCGAAGAACCGGCAAGAAACTCGTCAAGGGCTGCTTTTTCTCCCTGTATAATTCATACAGAGTCGTTAAAATTTGAAAAATGAGGTCGGCATTTAAAGTGACGTTTTCCATTACAATAATTAACAAAGTTTACATTCAATAGGTAGGTAAAATAAATTTCAACTAGTTGAGAAATCGCTGAACTCGATAACGCATAGCTAAGAAAATCATATTGTATGATATGAAGAATTGGCACGTTGAGCCGTTAGTCCCAGCTACATTTGCACTCATTAACACCCACTAATCCGCATTGGGCACACGCGGTGGGTTATGGTCCATCTAATTCATCAACCCATAAGTAAGTCCAAGGTCCAATGCCAATGAAATGAGAACACTCTTAAAGTATCCCTTTCCTAACAAAACAAGAATCATCTATATCGGTTCATAAACTAAGAAGAGTCTGAAGATCCGTAAAAACTCGTGCAATGGTTACCTAAAAAATTACAGTATTTTCAGAATTACTCGAAAAAAATGAAACCAACTTGGGAATAAACTTGATAAAGTAACGTTTGAATCATTTCAATCGGCCCAGCCGTTTTCGAGTAATCGGTGGACATACATAAAAAAACAAATAAACAGACGAACATAGAACCTCCTCCTTTTTTGAAGTCGGTTAATTAGTTTAAATTGATAAAAATGCACACAATGCGCTAGCGATTCATCAACGAATGCCTAATTATTACGTTGAAAGTCAACACCTATTGTTGTCAGCCGATATCGTATACGTAAGTTGTTTGTTTTTCTGTCGTTTTGTTTTTACTATCCTATGAAGCAATCTATGACAATGCCAAACAGAATATTGGAATTCGATTATATTTGAACAAGTATGAATAATATACCAGGTACCATTTTTAATGTGTATAAAAACAGGAAGTTGAATGTGTATGACGGAAAAATTTGCAATATCGGTAATATTCGGCAATAGATAAAGATTTCAATATAGTCATATCATATTGTTATTGAATAATAAACCTATTGTAATTGCGTGCCGTGCGGAATTACTAGCTGTATTGTGGGGATTTGGCTGAATCACAAATGAAAAGTATCAAAATATACTAATGAAAACTTTTTTAGGGTTTCGTAGTCAAGTCAACAAAGAACCCTTATAGTTTGGCGATTTCCGTCTGTCTGTCTGTCCGTCCTCAGCTGAGCTCAGAGGCCCAGTACTACTACTAGAAAGCTGTACTACTTGACATGAAATACTTCTTTATTCAATGGAATTTCTATATTATTATAAACTTTTATAAGCATAATATTGTACGGTATAAAGTATCATATCATTGACGTAAAGCCATGAATAGGAAGCAATGTCTCTCGGCATAAGTAAAGAAAAAACACAATTATCACATACAAAATGTCCCGCAATATAAAAATAATCTTGTGCAAGCTAGGTAATCTAAATTAACTTTAAATTCGTTCGGGTCCTTCGGCACGCGAGTCTGACTCACACTTGTCCGGTTTTTGTATTACCTAATGATTTTCCTATTTTGAATAATTATTTACGCATAATTTCCGCTTCTCGTTAGTAGCAACAAAGCGGGTTCGATGTTCTCCAATTCTCCATGTGCGACGTATTTCATGCCACGCCATCCCATACATGGCTAATGAGTGAAAACTTAAGTCGTCAATTCCAAACATCTTTTGAAAACGAAGTTCGTGATCGCTTTTGCAAATGTGACGGCTAGGGCGGCAAAAATTAAGGCATGCATTGAATAAACAAAGTTAACAAAAAGGTGAAATCAATAAACATACTTGATTGATAATAATAATATCTAGATACCATTTTCAGTTTTCAGAATTATTTTAAAACACTCATACTTTTACAGACAATTAAATAACGATTGATGTTTATTTGAGTGAGTGAGCACCGACGAAATGATAGAATTTTGATAAAATAGCTTGTTCAAATAATTGTACCTATTTTATAATGTTTGTATTAATATATTTTATGAAGTCTTTGATATCTTGTCATTATAATAATATGAAAAAGGAAGCCTTTTGTGAACAAATGATATTACATGTTATTAATATTTCTTGTATTGTATATTCTATTGACTTACGCAAATTAAATATTTCAATTAATTTATATTTTTAAGTTAAGAAAAAGGGAGTTTTAATTATACAAGTTCTTGACCCTATTTCGTTTATCGAGTAGCACAACAAACTGTTATGGTATTGCTCGCAATCGCAAATCGTAACATTGTTATCTACACATTTTATATAACACTCCTATATTGCTGTCCCCTTAGCATGACCATTGAAACGCGATAAGATATAGCAAATTATTTATCACGTTTAACTGTCAAAAGACAATGGATTTTGGCAGTTGAGTGTCGATAAATCGCTATATCACGCGAAATATATCGTGTTTCGGTGGTCATGCTAGGGGCCTGGACTTAATAATAATAATTCTCCACGGCATACTACGGTTTCAATTCTTTCAATTAAGCTTAATTAAGTTTATCGCTACGTCCACAGTGGTTCGCCGTGTGACGCAAATGTCCGCCTGCCATTGCCACTAAGCTGATATGATGGCCAGTTATTAAAAGCCTCGCAGAATGAGCCACGGCTCCTTTTGTTCCGGGGAAACGGGCCCAGCGTCCGATTTGCGCAGCCTGAAAAGGCTATATTTCATTTTAATTAGTCATTCGTTTCCCGCCTTTTTTCCCCACCAAATTGAAAAGTCGCAGATATTTGATAGGGGCAATGAATTTTACTCCGCCTGGCTTAGATGAGAGTAATTAAAACGGCCTTTCATAACCTAAATGTTGTTGTGGTTAGAATATAGGTAGATTAAGATTTACGTAGGTATACTAACGTTATCGCAAAACGTAAATGCTAATGATAATTTCGTACACGAACATTGTTGATGATTTAAATCTATTGAACATCAGCCATTTTAATGTCCCCACTGCTAGGGCACAAGCCTTCGTTGTGGGTGGATAAGGAGGGTGGGCCATGGCCCACCACGCAGGCCCAATGCGGATTGGTGGGTGCTAACGACTGCAAAATGCAACCGGGACCAATGGCTTAACGTGCCTTCCGAAGAACGGAGGAGCTCGAGATAATACATTTTTGGTCACCCATCCCATGACCGACCTTGCGAAAATTGCTTAACCTCCGCAATCGATGGGCCAGGTGCTATACCACTGCGCCACCGAGCTCCTCAATTAATCTATTACAGCATGAGATTGTAAGAAATTGTGGTTATATTTTATGTAATGCAAATGTGGCATCATAGATAAACTCTGCGACTATAATTTGTAAATAAAATCGTTCTTGGAATACTAATCGCCTTGCAAAAGATTATTGCGTTAAGCTGATCGCACATTTGTCAGCATCGTACGGGCCGCACGCGCCGCGTTTACAATTCATTGTATGAGATCATATGACAGCTCGCACATTTCACCCGCACCGTACACGCCGCATTTCTCTCAGTAAATTCTAATTGCGGAGCGTTCGGCGCGTACGGAGCTGACAAATGTGCGTTTAGCTTTAAAGCTTTGTGAGTCACTAAACAGCCTTTGCCGCGACAGTTGATTCTCTGACGTCATAGCAGTGTGTGCTATGACGTCAGAGCAACTGTCGCGGATCTTCGCGTTTTCCTGTTCTCAATTTACGGATATGATAGACGTGCTTAGGGTTAATATACAATGTAATACAAGCGGTCATAAATATTATATGGATTTTAAGTGATACTTTTATGTCTAGTTCGTATCAGCGACAAATGTAGTATGGACTACATTTTATATTAAAGTGGCGTGTTATTTGAGTCGCGCTAATGCGCTTTACGAGCGCTAAAGTTTACCGCTCGTAAAGCGGGAAAGGAGTAGAATGAAAATGTCTCCTGAAAATGAGAGTGAAAAGCGCGCTGGGAAGGAACTAAACACAGAAGTAACACATAATTTAGTAATAACTGTTCTTTTCAAATTCAACTTTAAATAGTAAGAAATAAAGAAAATAATACTTTGTAGAAAATAAGCTCCCAGTTTGAAAGTAGGGCGTTATTTCGGGAGCCGTTTTTGAGACTCTTGACTGGATATCTAGCTTTACGTACGATAATGTCGATGGTACATTATACCTCAGTGACTACGCTCTATTTGCTTGAATTTTGCGAGTTAGAAATCTTTATTTGTTCCTAAAGCTAGTCTAGGTTGTGCTAGCTTGTAGTTTAATAATTGTAATAGTAATCTATCGTATTTCGAGCTATAAGTACCTAAGTACCTATATAGTTTAATCAAAACTACGTCAGTAGGTACTATTAGTAATCTCGGAATCAATTATTTTCAACTTAATGGACTGTTTTGTTTTTGTTTTCATTTGCTCATACAAGCATTGAGATATAACTAAAACTAAATGAAGTATCTCGAATCAAAAGTTTTTTAACTATCTATGTATGTATAACGGCGGACGTTGAGTTAAAGTTAGTTTTCTGTCAACTCTGGCAGCGAGGAAAGATAGAAGTTAATATTCTTTTAATCGCTGCGGAAATTGTTGCAAAAGTAGAAGACGTGTACCTATGCTAATGGAAAGTATTTGACATAAATTGATAGTTTTATTTTTTCTAAGGGAATGACATAACAGATACTCTATTATGTACAGTATGTAAGTAATTAAATATAGAATAATTAAACTTGTTTGAAGATGAAACTACTATATGATAAATCAATTTCGTTATATTATATTATTCTGAATGTAGATATCAATGTTCTCTTTTTTAATAAATGTAAATTTTCTACTTACTCTGAAATTACGCCTGTAAAAATATTATTATTACTTCAGTATTTAATTTATCGCATAAAATAAAATGCTCGCTCCATTTAGCAATTTCTCACGACAATCTCGAATCAAAATTAATAATAACCATGATGACCAAAGCATCAAATGATAGAGTAGAAATATCCCAAACGACCTTGGTGAAATTCAAGTTGATAGTGTTTCCACCTAGTTCGAAAGCAATCTTCGACTTTATGTCTAAAAACAGCTAAGTCTAATATTTATTCAGGACTAGTGTACCCTTCAATATAACTTCACGCACGATCCACTACTTACTCAAAATATTCTTAGAAATTCCTACATCTTAGTTATATTCCACTTTCCGCCATTTTTATATGTTCCGTTTCAACCGGCAGAACATACAGACTGAATCTCGTTTTGTGTTAGACCGACAAAGGCTGTGGAGCCTGCGAAAGTAAATTGGCCTTTCAAAAAAGACCATTTGTCATAGCAGCATAGCTATATTAGGAATAGCAGTGCCCATCATTACAAACTACTTTTACTAAAGGAACTTATGTTAAATCGCGAAAAAAATATCAGTTGTTTCATACAAAGTGGTCGTATTTACTCTAGCAAAATGTATGAAACAGCTGATATTTTTTCCGTGATTTGACATAAGTTTCTTTAGCAAAAGTTGTTCCTGATGATGGGTATTGCTATTTCACTTCAGCTTGACCATATTTTCTTGAACACCCTGTATTTTGGATTTATAAAGTAGTTTCGAGGAGCTTGGTGGCGCAGTGGTTTAGCGCCTGGCCGTAGGATTGCGGAGCTTAAGCAACTTTGCAAGGGTCGGTCATGGGATGGGTGACCAAACATTATCTCGAGTTCCTCCGTGCTTCGGAAGGCACGTTAAGCCGTTGGTCCCGGTTGATATTTGCAGTCGTTAACATCCACCAATCCACATTGGGCTAGCGTGGTGAGTTATGGCTCATCCTCCTTATCCTTATGGGCATTCTTATGGGTATAAGGATGGCCTGTGCTCCAGCAGTGGCGACATAAAAATGGCTGATATCAAAGTAGTTTCTTATACTCAATATTTTTAAACAATAAGATTGACTAGGTCTATTAACATATTTAGCATAATGATGATAAGAAGCGATCATTTTATCTGAAGTAAAAGTAATTATGTCTCTCACACGACTTCGGATGCCTTTTTCCTACAGTATAATTTAAAACAATGTCTAACAATAAGTCTCGGCTAAGCCCAGTGAGGCAGAAATGCCGACTGGGGATGCGGAAGCCAACCCCGTTAACATAATTTTACCTGTACAATATACAACGCTTTACTGACATTAATTTCGCTGCAGGAAAATACACGTACATCCATACTGGATAACAATTTTGGTCGACTAACATTACTTTTTGTCAACCCCTTATACATATTATTATTTTATTCCTGTTATTGCTCTAATATTTACTTATTAATCTACTTTCAAGTTATGCCAATATTGCAAACAGTTAATATCTTTTAAAGCGACAACCACAATAATTTTCTTCTTCAAATTTTTCAGTAGACATAAAGTTAATTGAAGATTCAAAACGTCCGTCGTAAGATAAGATAATGAAATTTTTTGATGGATATCTGCCTTAACTTGGCGGTCTTGATACTGCTTAGGAAGTTCTTTTTATAAATTGTGAAAATTGCGTTCAAGGTTATCTTTAGTTAATTTTTTAGATCAAAATTGTTTAGTTGGGTAACGCATTTGTATAATGTTTGATTTTCATCAGTTTATATCCCACACCAGACATGCTTAGCAGAATGTACCGAAACACTTGCTATCATAAACAAAAATGGTGGCCACAATCAGCAACCGGAGGGTTACTTCCGACGCGATCGAGATCGAATTCGAATCGAGTAAACGTCAAAACGGTACTAAGGAAACCTTTTTCAATGCACCAAAATAACAGATTTTCGACGTTTATTTGATCTCAATGTGAACTCGATCCCATCGAGAATAGGGGGGCTGAACATCAGAACAAGGCATCAAATAGGATACTCTACTTAGGTTGACAAAGATTTACAAAGTTACTTATTTGGTTGAATCCTGATCATCAAGAAAACTCTTTTATATTTTTTTTTAAAGCCACTGGGTATTCGCCAATTTTATTAAAGACTTTTTTTAGTGACAGCGTTTATATTATTCATAGGCGAAGTCTTGTCGCGACCTCTCCAATGACGGTTTTTGGGTATGTTTGTCCTCGGCGTACTGTTGGTTTAGGTAATGTAGGCATACCACTTTATTACGGATCTCTATAGAAATGCGGTTCGCGAAATATAACCCAGATAATTACATCACATCGTGAAATGTTTGCGACATTAACCATCAAAAATGTGTTGTCATGTCAGCAAACATCAGTGCATAAAAATTTTATAACATCAGCGTTCATGGTTGTTAAATAAATTAAGAAAATGTTAGTATGGAAAATTCAAATTCTTTAAAATTCTCCATTCATAACGGCAATTTCTAACTTAAACCCCTAATATGCCTATCTTTTGTATTTTAAAAGTTATTACATATTTAAAATGGTACTAAGTTTTGAAGGCCAGTGTAGTATTTTAAATATTACACACTAACCTGTAGTTTATAGTTGTTAAATCCCATCCTCTGAACTATCATACTCGCATTATGCTTTAGAATCCAATGTTGCTGTTTATTGTAGCAA
Organism: Catoptria pinella; assembly: GCA_963556745.1. Lineage (NCBI taxonomy): Eukaryota > Metazoa > Arthropoda > Insecta > Lepidoptera > Crambidae > Catoptria > Catoptria pinella. Next base: position 3,290,342 of record OY750762.1, read on the forward strand.
GGTTTAAAGAATTTAAAGAATTACTCTTTCTATATCAACTCACTCACACTCGAAACTACCACACTTACAGCTGCAATAATAATTCGTTAGCGCCTATTTAAATTATTTGATATGGTCTGTTTATCCTTACTTGTCCTATTAGGTAAACGATCTTCACCCAACTCTTTATTAAACTACTTTATTGGTAATAGTTTTTTAGCAAACATTTTTACTTATATCAACATATTTTCTAAGGATTTTACTTCTTTAAGTGCGTGAATTTATATCTGAACTCCTAATAAAACCTTTTTGAAATATAATTCTCATTACCAATGCGTTAGTTAGAGTAAAAAAATATTCTTCTTTTATAAAAGTGGGTTCGGAACTAATGAAAAACTATTTGCTGCCTATATCGTTCGATCTCCGTCGACCCATTTCGCTCAGAGCGCGCTAATCCTGCGCCTCTCTAATCTACCCCATTTATGTAATGGTCAGAACTCGACAGTTGTAAAATACTATATCCAAACATAAAAATCTTCAAAATATCTTTTATTAAACGCAGGAAAGGATCTCAAAATAATGCTTGTTTCTCGTAATCACCTCTGCGAAACTTTTGAAATGGTTGACTAAATATCTAAAGATATTGTTTCTCCTAAAAAAAGTAACAACATAAAACGACATAATGACGCATAGCCGATTCCTGTAGAAAGTTAGGTCAATGCGTCAGTAGCACTCACTCTTTTCATCATATCGAGTGGCTTTGTACGCCGGTTTTCAAGGTGTCGCCATCTCTGAGGTCCCGGGTTGAATCCCCGGTTCGATCCCCGGTTGGATCAATTTAGAAAACGAACTTTTCTATATTGGCTCAGGTCTGGGTGTCTGTGATACCACCGTTGTCCCTGATTTCCATAACACAAGTGCTTTAGCTACTTACTTTGGAATCGGAGCAATGTATGTGATGTTGTCAATGTATGTGATGTTGTCAATGTATGTGATATTGTCAATGTATGTGATGTTGTCATATATAAATTGTCATATATAATATCATCGATCGTGTCGTTGTGTACCTACAGTAGGTAACACGTAACACTTACAGCTTTAGTATCTCTGTTAGGACACGCAAGGAGCGCTCGTAGTTGTCTTGTCGGCTATCTATCACTCTGCCTTCCCATTGCTATTCTCCAGAGTATCGTAAATGGAAAGGAGTAGATACTCTCTTCGTATCTAGAGCATAGAACTATGTATATTTGATGAACATTTATTCATATAATGGACGAAACATGTGAGGCAAATTGCATATACCTACCAATGAGTTTTAAACAAGGGTTGTTGAAAAAGAAGATTGATGATTCGAAATAAAGAGTATGGTCGAAATAAATATAAAATAAGAAAAATTATGTAATGAAATATAATAACAAATTAGTGTTTTATGTTATAAATAAGATGGGATATTAATAAATAAGAGAAATACACAGCGCAATATAAAACAAAACAAAACGACGGGAATCTACTTTACTCTTTTCTTTATTTATCAATATTTGTGATATATTATAAGAAATGTGTGCGTCCAGCGATGAAGATAGTTGTCTATCTCCAAAAGAGAAAGAACAACTCGCGATACTTCGCTAGCTTGTGATTTAAAGTCGGCACTCGCAGCTCAAATTGACTTTGGTCTCTTATATAACAAATAACTATTTTAACTTAGCAATAAATAAAAATGTGCTGACTGCTGTTATACTCGTACATGAATATAATTAAATAATAAATATATTTATTCTCATCATAACCCGTTAATAATTAAGTTACATAAATAAGGACTTAAGTACAGTATATATAATGATGCAAACATCCAGAATCTATCACATTGTCTTGTCATCCTATGAAATACGACTAACCCATTAATTTTGGTACAGTACACCTTAATATTTTGCATATTCGAATAAGACATTAATATTGCTATCTGATATTGAATTATGTGAAGCCTGTTAGGCGATGCCCACAGCCCAACCCACCTCGTGGTGCACAAGCACAATGTATCCGACTTTTGATTTACGACCCCTATTATTTTCCCAGGTCGGCCTTCGATAATATAAAGAGGACGAAAGTTGCCATCAAGAAAATATCCCCCTTCGAACATCAGACATACTGTCAGAGAACGTTAAGGGAAATCAAAATCCTCACCCGTTTTAAGCACGAAAACGTAAGTAAATCTTCGCCTTGTCATGTCAACCTGAACAACTTTTCTGAACTGTGCTGTTAAGATGCTTATGACGCGTTTACTTTGATGTCATAAACGTATTCACTCTTTATTTGGATAATTATAAGTTTATTTTTTTCTAATCTTGACGTCGAATCTGAATATCGAATGTATGTTCTTATTTTTTTTGGAAGATAGAATCTGAATTTGATTTTTTTTATATTGCTGATACAACAACGAAAGTCCTCGAAGATTTTATTTAACGTTACCTACTTACTTTTCAAGTCAAATCTAAGTCTCGTTATTGATGGATAGTCGCCGTTTTAAAAACTTCGATCGACTTTCGAAAAGTTCTGATGAGAAACGTTTCTTGTGATTTTTTACTGTGTTTTTACGTGATTTTGTTAACAGGATAAGATTTTGAAAAATGTTTTTCGTTTCAGATTATTGATATTCGAGATATTTTAAGGGCGGATAGTATTGATCAAATGAAGGATGTCTACATCGTACAGTGCTTAATGGAAACAGACCTCTATAAATTGTTAAAAACACAGGTGAGTGCTAAATAATACAAATGCCGACGATAGAAGACAAAATATTATTTGATTTATCCATTGCTCGTCAACATGTTTAATGGAATTTTTTAACAATATAATGGCAATCAGTAGTAATAGAGTTTTATTGTCGAATAAATCTGAATGCCTAGGAAAGATGATATAAATTATATTATATTCGGTTACTTCGTAACGTGCGACGGGCCATTCTTCCAGTCGTTACAGCTATCACACCCTCATCACATGGCTAACCCTGGCCACAAATAGGCCATCAAGGATTTATGGATACCTCCATACTGTGAAGTTTATCGGCCATCAAATCTTAACTTGTCGCCGAGTTCGCTCCCTCGGAGGCACGGACGCTTTTTACGCTCCAATCCAAACTTATTTTGGGGGTAATTTCTTCTCTCAAGATTGCTTGTGAAAAGATTAAACAATAACAGCGTTACAATCTCTAAATTGAGTTGCCATAAATTTAAGTGCCATTTTAAAATAAATGTCCTTGCTGTTATGACGAAAGAGGCTTGGTTTACCAGGTTTTTACACAAGAATTATTCGAGACTATTTTGTTATTCCTAAAGTCCTCTTCTTAACCATGTCAGTAATTTTTCCTTTTTTGTATAATACTACAAAATATTGAATTATATATGCTTATACGTACTTTGTAATATTACTCGAACCTTTAAGTTATGCAAAATCAAAGCCGAGTATTCAGTTAGCTAAGTACTAAAATAATATGTTGTGAGACAAGTAATCTGAGAGAGATAATCTGCTTATATTTGTCAACATAAAATAGGCGAACCGATACATCACAGACGCAACAGCGCAACCGTCCATCTTAGAAAATGCTTACAGAAGCGGAACAGTTTTCGCGACGTTCCAATCATTAATCATCCATTTGGGACTCGCCCCGTGGCAGATTTTCTGATCATGGATTTTGTTCCAGAAACTAAGCAACGACCACATCTGTTACTTCCTGTACCAAATCCTACGAGGGCTCAAGTACATCCACTCGGCGAACGTGCTGCACAGAGACCTCAAGCCATCTAATCTATTACTCAACACCACATGTGATTTGAAGGTAATGTTTATTTATTTTATTTTTTTATTGAGCACTGCCACATGGTACATATTTTGACTTACACAACTTATAACTACATAAAAAAATATATATATATGCACTTATGCACCACAATATCGGCGTGCATAGCACTTAAAATATTATCAGTGTGCACTACTTACTACGGTATAGATTCCGGATTATAGAGACTAAAGTTAAAAGTAATTACCAACTTACTTAAAATATATAAACAATTTCTTTTTAAATTTATTAAAACTATCATTAAAAATGTCTAGATCTTCGATCTTACTATATAAACTGTTATATTCCTCGCAAATTCGTGCCAATGGGGATTGATGACCAAGGTTAGTTCGCGAAAACGGTAGAGCAAAAAGTTTTCGAATACGGTTTCTTGGATACCTACCAGGCACTTGCAGAGACTGTTAATTTATTTATAAGTTATATATTAGTGGAGGAAATTCACCGTAATCGCAATATTCCATAGTTGTGATTCGTTCGATTCGCACAATGACGCAATGGGATATCATGTCTGTCCATGAAATAATTGAATACGCGGAGATTTATTATGTTTCTCCTCCCCAAATGTTGTAGGAAACGAAGCGATAGAATTAAGTACCAAACGTATCAAATATTATCAAAATTGTTATTTTATAACGTCACATCTTTTTATGTTTATATAATTAAATGGTTAAGTTTATCTTCTTGATTTATTTTTTCTCTTGTTATTTTCTCGAGATTAATCTATAAATGTTAAATTATACAAATGCAGTGAAATGGAGATTGCTATCTATCTTCCGTAATTTGAACCCAACTCAACTTAACTTTGTTATACTAAGATTTTACAGGTAACTGTTTTATGTTGAATTCTTGATTCTAATTAGCAGGGATTAAACTTAGTTCAAGGGGGCGGACAAGGATGAAACAAGTCTTAAATAGGACCATTATTTATTTACAAAAAACATATTTATCTGCGAGCCCTCTTTCCGAAATTTGCGAAGAACAAGAATAACTACACTTAAGAACGAGGAAGGTTCTTTCCGAATAACGAAGGATTTATGTTACTTATTTCTTGTTACAATCGAGTGCCCGCGCGTTTTCGGTCGCAATAAATTTTTGTTAACTCATTGTCGTTTGAAGTAACCTAATAAATGATATAACTCGTTCTTTGTGTGTCATTGCTTAAATATCAGCTACTATATTTATGTAGGGAAATGAAAATACTGAATTTGAACGCTTTTATTTCTTTATATTGAATGCAGCCATTGTATTAAGTTTACAGTGGATATTGTCTGACACAAGTAATTGACAAGAATAGTTTTCTCTTCTAGAGGTAAGTGTTTGATACCGCGTAGCAAACAGCGCGTTTATTCAGATCATCGGTTTAAACTTCTCCTTAAAATGGAATAGACTCCGTTTTCATTGTTGCGTTCATTTTGCCAAAGTCACACTTTCCTATAATATACTTTATTGTTTGAATTGTAGTTTACTAAAATAGTTTTTAAATATGTAATTATATTCCGAAATATTTTTTTATACGAAACAAAATACCCTGAGCAATGATTCGAACAGTACAACCCATTACCCCCGATCTTCCCCCGATACATCTCTCGCTTCAAATCCTCTTGGCGTGTGAAGAGGGTCTCTTTCAGTTTAGCCCTAAACCCAGCAAACGTGATATTCCAAGTACTGCCTTAACATACGCATGTGGCCTTAATACCGTCTAAGTGGTAAAACGTGTTTCAGCGTGTTGCCACGTTGATGTACCATAAAACCCTAAGCAAGCTGACGCCATCGTCAAGTCTTCGGAGCTAACAGCTTTTCCATGCTTTTTTATTTCTATTTTACGCTCGTAATGAGCTGCTGTGTGTGTTCCATTACAACGCGCAAAGACTTTAAAATAATTAATAAGGTCCTTGTACATTGGTGAGATGGCGCTGGCTTGCAGCGTAAGAGTTGATACTAGAAGAAATTCGACGTTCTCACTAGAGACTCGGTAGCTCAGCGGTCAGAGCATTGGACCGGATATCCAAAGGTCGCGGGTTCGATTCCCGTCCGAGAACATGATCTGGTGCGAGTCGTATTTTTAACCGACTTCAAAAAAAGGAGGAGGTTCTATGTTCGTCTGTTTATTTGTTTTTTTTTTTTTTTTTATGTATGTCCACCGATTACTCGAGAACGGCTGAACCGATTGACATGATTCAAACGCCACTTTATCAGGTTTGTTCCCCAGGTGGTCCCATTTTTTGAAAATTTTAAATCGGTTCAGTGGTTTTCGAGTAATCCTGAAAATACTGTAATTTTTTAGGTAACTTTTGCACGAGTTTCAACGGATCTTCAGACATAACTTCTTTGTTTATAAACCGATTGATATAATTCTTGTTTTGTTAGAAAGAGGATACTTTAAGGGTGTTTTCATTAAAATTTCCTGTACATTGGACCTTGGACTTCGAAGATACTCAAGAGAACTCTTCAAAATCAGATTGGATAGTGTATTAGTGATTACTCTACGGTATTGAAAGGTTTCGTATCAGCCATTTTTAGTGTCACAGTTGGGACTGGAATACAAGCCTTACTTATGGGCTAATGAATAGGATGGACCATAACCCACCGCGCGGGCCCAATGCGGATTGGTGGGTGTTAATGAGTGCAAATGTAGCTGGGACTAACGGCTTAACGTGTCTTCTGAAGCACGGAGGAGCTCGCGATAATACACTTTGGTCACCCACCCCATGACTGACCCTTGCTAAAATTAACAGCGCGAAAAGTGGAATTTGAGTTATTCGGAGTAGGTATTATACGAGTACCATTGAAAAGTGTTGAAAATATGAATAAAATATATTTATATCATTGCTTACATTTACTTGTACATACCTACCACAAAAAAGTGAAAAATAAAAAGCTTTTAAAAATTAAAAAGAAAAACCTCCTTCAAAAATTGCTATAAAAAACAGCTACAAAAAGCAACAGCTCTAAAAAGCAAGAAATAATATTCAAATCTGCATAATTACCACTATTCAAGTACCTACGCATATCTGATATAAAAAAAAACGTCTTATGAAGTTGAAGAGTTGATACTAGAAGAAATTCGACGTTCTCACTAGAGACTCGGTAGCTCAGCGGTCAGAGCATTGGACCGGATATCCAAAGGTTCGATTCCCGTCCGAGAACATGATCTGGTGCGAGTCGTATTTTTTCTAGTATATTATTTAGTATTGTATAAAAATAGCATAGTGAATAATAAATCTAAAATTTAAAAAATAATAAGGTGGTTTGTACTCTGTACATAACATACATAGTAACATTTTATTATTTTTTAGTTACGACCTGAGAAAACTGTTGTGTCATTGTGACAACCTAGTTGGCGGTGGATCAGTGTTGTTTTAACCAATCATCTTTATAAAATGTTATTAGAAATCTACACCTCATAATAATAAGAATCGGAGCAATGTATATGACGTTGTCAAATATTTATTATTTATTTATTTATTTAATGCTCACGATCAATCCAGACAGACCAAGCAATACAAAATATAAAGTACATGGTGTAAACTCAGCCGGTGTAAAATGCTTACTGTGAGATGCTCCCATTAGCAAGTCTTAATCAAAGTTGAATGAATCTCGTTTTATCTTTTTACGCAAAGAAAACATAAATTAAAACCAAGCCTAAAGTGGATAAGGCAATTTTGTATAAAAAATAGCCCAATTTAGGTACGAAGTTTTTCTTTTATACGTGCCGTAATTAAATTTTTTTTTGCTCCTAACGACAGTTCAGCTCATGGTGAAATGGCTTGTTTTATTTAGATAAGTCTGTTTGAAAAACGAAGCGTTGAAAAAGATAATGAATCGTTGGTCGTTTGTTTAGATTTGCGACTTCGGGCTGGCGCGAGTAGCCGACCCGGACCACGACCACACGGGCTTCCTGACGGAGTACGTCGCCACGCGTTGGTACCGGGCCCCGGAGATCATGCTCAATTCCAAGGTAAGTAGCTTAGCAGTGACCGTGGGATGTGTGACGTCATAGGATGAGTATGGAACAACCCCTATTTACGTCTTCACACGTACCACTACCACTCTGCATTAAAGCAACGTTCGCAACAACGCAACCACTTTTTGTTGTTGCGATGTGATGTGGTGTTGTTGTGGCTGATGTGAATAAAAGCTACAGTGTTCATCTTAACATTTATATGTCAATAACCTGTCGTATAGAATGTTCTCTTAAACCCCATTCCAATAGTGGTACCAAAAAATATTTTTTTACCCTGTGGTGATTGGTGACCCTCTTAAATATAAACTTCTGTAGCCAGCATACGAGTAGACTAACTACATAAAACGCAAAGTTTACAAACTACTAGTTTACTAACTGTAATGGCGTTTGCTAGGACAAAAATACGGCGTCTGGTGATCGAGGGATATCCTTTGGCAGGGTGGATCTTCTTAACCTTTGTTTAGATTATTTTAAGAAGTTACAATGACCAATACCAGACCAATAGCTACAATGAAATTATATTGTATATTTGGAATCAGCTCAAAAAGCCCTTCATTTGATAACCCACACGATGGGTTAAAAAAAAACTATACAAATGAAGATTGTGTTATATTATAACTTATAACTCACTCCTATACAGAAATCCAAGATGACTACCCTTCTTAAAGTTCAGGAGGTTTACCCTACAAAAGGTTTCCTTCGACCACCATATGCCGTATATTGCACTTTTATGTCGTGAACTTTTACAACATTCACATTTTTGGCAGTTTTTTAAATGATGATTTATCAGAAGATGTATTTCCATATTATTATTATACGCTGTTGTACTTTACGTACATAAACTACCCAACCTACTAGTGTTTGGTCAGGAATCCAAATTGTATTTCAGCTATTTATCCTGAGTCAATTCTAAGGGACTGTTTCACAATCAAAAAGTAAGTTCTGAATAGCTTACTTGACAGATTATTTGACAGATGTGATATGAAAAATATGTAAAATCATTTGTCAAGTGAGCTACTCACAACTTACTTTTACATTGTGAAACAGGCCCTTAATATTGAAATTTGATGTGAAAATATTTAGTAAACACAATATTTTCAACCTCGTTTATCTTTTCGTAGTCGATAAACGCCTATTATTTTAGAAACAATTTTAAGCGTGCCGCTTTTATATAATGAAATTGTTCCGAATTTCATATGAGTGCTTTTCAAAGTTAATCTAGCTGACCGTGGAAAAGGGAATGGCAAATGTTTATTGTATTTATTTAATCTGTTTTATAATAATAATCTAACTGGGATACACACGTATAAAGTAAAATAATTAATTCAATGGAAGCAGAAACATAAAAGCTGTTTTAGTTTTTATGTAAACGACTTTTTAATAAAACGTCTTATTTCCCATTAAAGTTCGTAAAGATCAGCGTAATTGCCATCGTGATAAGATTTCTAGAGTTTATTTCATACAATAGAAAAAGCTGATTTAAAAACAGAGTAGCTAAATGGTTTGCTTCAGTTAGCAGGGGTGAGGGGTGAAATTATGGCGAAGGCACACAATAGATATTAGTATATGGGGGGGTTCCACAAGGTATTATTTGAATAAATAATGTTTCATTTTCATTTTTTTTCAGTTGTTACTTTATTAAGTAACAGACAGTATCAGTATCCACAGTATTCTGTGGAAGTAGTCTCCTGTGCAAAAACTAAATCTTATGTTGAATACAAGTTGATAAATATTAAGATAAAAATATTACCGAACGTTAACCATTTGATGCCGACTTCAAAAAGAAAAAAAGTTCTGCTTGTATGTTTACCAAGTATAAAAGGCATGCCCGAATCCTCCTTAATGGTTGACTGGACAGAGTGAATTTTCCAGAGGGGTGCGCGTCGGCTTATCGCTTCTTTAGGGATTACTATGGACGCAGCTAATTGATAGGCTGAGAACTGATAATGGAGAAGACACTCGACGAAGATTATAGTCTTAGGCTTAGCTGGACAATATTGAGTTTATGGTACACTCACATTTATGAACCTTTATTTAGTAACGTATTAAAACTCCTTTATTAGATTCGTAAGTCCATCTTAACCGTGCAAATGCGAGCTAAGTTGAGGGCAAAAAAATGGGAAATTGGAAGGTGGAAAATGCGCCTTGCGAAGAAATGCGGAGAAAAAATTAGGTTGGTATTTTTTGCTATTGGATTTGACACGAATCGTATTAAAGGTGGTTCAATTATAAATGTGAAATCTTGTTGTATTTTTTTATTTTCTGTAAAAAAAAAAACATTTTCATGAAGTTTGCAATTTGAATTCCAAAGTTTTTAAACATTAGTTTTCTTTGGTTTTTTAAGTTTCCTTTTTAATACATTTTACAAGTTGTACAAATGTATTTACTAGTTGCAAATATGTATTTGTTGTAAATGTGTACACACGACGGCACCTCAGACTATACATGTTGACCTTGAGACCGCCTTCATACCCTAAGTAATAAAAGCTTATTTCGCAGTTTAACTGTATAACCTGACGTGGTGTCGTGTGTACCTACGTCATTTTTCTAGGAGCTGTGTTTCTGCCTTTTGTTCCTCAACCTCTATTACAGCTCAGTATATATCCCGCTCAGTTTTAAACCGAACAAGTACCTTTAAACCTGCTTCTTTACAAAATGCTCTGAAAACTCTTGAAATCGTGATCTTTTGAAATTAACGAATCATTTCAGTGGCTAGAAACTTATAGACTTATCGCAAATGACCATGATTTGACTTCGTAGGTACCCATACAATATTAATTCCGATCTTTGTTTCGCCTCCTTTTGTTAGGCGAACAATCAAAGAGGTTTCTATTGTATATTAATATCTCAGTAAACAATAATCGCGCCGAATTCTTTTGGGTCAACGTGATGGGAATAATTGCCGAGATCTGTAAATGTAAAGGAATTATTGCCACTTTCTTATGAAAATAAACGTTAGCAAAAGTGCCCTGATGGATTTTAAAAAGTAAATAAGTAAATAAAAATATTACAAGCTGTACATTTGTTGTAAATATGATTGTAAGGAGGTGTTTTTTTCTGCGTTTTGCTTCTACACCTCTATTACAGCTCAGTAATATCTCCCACTCTTTGAGACGACCTGAGTGGTGCGGTGGTCAACATGCCGGTCTACCACGCAAGAAGTACCGGATTCGATTCACGGCTGGGCAGAAATTGAAATGAAGAATTTTAATTTCTGTGACGGGTATGGTTGGGCGTTACTATGTATAATAAGTCTATATTAAAAAAGTATTATATCAGTTGTCTAGCGCACCCATACTACAAGCTTTGATTGGTTTGGGGCTAGATGGCGCTGTGTGAAATTGTCCAAGCATTTATTTATTATTTGCAAGTACCTTTTTAATTAACCCTAAAAACATGGTTCTTTCACGACCGCAAAAATGCAGACCTCCAAGTTTATTATATGTAGTTAAATTAATTTCTATAGCGGAAAAGCTATATCTAAAGTAATGTAGGCAAACCACTTATAAGATGAACAGAATCCATCTGTCAGTTACGTCTCACTGCTGAACAATGCGGTCGAAAATTTCTCTTCATAATATTTTACTACTTAGCCATGGAGGGAGTAAGAACATGAAGTATTTCATTCTTATATTGCATTTTTTGTTCGCCCTCATTCTTTATTTAGTGGTTGTTTTATTGTTCGCAAACCAAGGCGTGTCTTGAATCTCAAATAAAAAGCTAATGAAATTGCTTTGTTTTTTGTACAATATTATTATAGTAGTTAAGCCGCAAGTGTATTAAGCGAAGTGTAATAAATAAAGTCATATATTTTGTTTCATATAGAGATACAGGATATTATATTCTTGCCGTTTTTATGTTATCCTCTTTGAGTAACATTAACTTTAGCAGGTGCCAGAATTTTAACGGCCTTACCACAAAAGATTTTTAGACACTGTTTAAATGTGATGTTGTCTCTTTCATAAAATATGGTCAAAAAAGTGACAGCATCACTTTTTAAACATGGTATTACCGACTTTGACAACCTGTGGTGTGGTGTGCCGTGTGGGTGATGTGTACAGGAGATACAGTATATGTATAACTTTTGTTAGGAGTGTACTGAAAACTCAGTAAATTTACCTTTATCTTTGCTTTATTATTTTTTAATTTTTCAGTAAAAATAACCGAGGAATTGATACCAAGACCGTCAAAGAAAATGTAGACGCCTAAATACACACTGGTGCGGAAATTAATTGCGAATTAAATAACCCAAGGCGTGGGGTATTGTTTGAGTTGTTCGAACTGTTTTTTGCTGTTGGAAATGATATAACTACTACCTATCTTGCATGTATGTCAATTGAGAGTTATTTATTAATAAAGTTGTCGTACACGTCAAAACTTGACTTTTGTATTAGAAGAGTCGCAATCGTTATTAGTTACGTTGACAGAATAATTTCAATCGTGCCGCCAATATTACGCACTCCATTTGTTCCAGGGCTACACCAAGTCGATAGACATCTGGTCAGTGGGCTGCATCCTGGCGGAGATGCTGTCCAACCGGCCGATCTTCCCGGGCAAGCACTATCTGGACCAGTTGAACCACATCCTGGGGGTGCTCGGCTCGCCAAGCCGGGATGACCTAGACTGCATCATTAATGAAAAGGTAATAACTTAATAAGCTAGATAAGCCATATATTTTCAACCACTCTTTTTGTTAACTGCCTTATTATGAGTAATATTTCCTTATTTACAAGCAAATTTAGTTTTTAACTTATGTTACTTAACGTTAACTTGTGAACTATCTTTTCTAATAGTTTCACTAAACCATAAAACACCATATTATCTGTACTGCTTGTTTGACTCATAACAATCAGAACTTTAAATCATCACACAAACACGAAAATAAATTGATATTAATCGCATGGATTCTAGCTTCAAGCATAACGTTCACTTTGATAACTTTTTATTTCGCAAACTGTTGTTAACTACGAAAATATGAATTAAATACCGATTAGTCTACAAGAACTTAAATTGACATAATAAAGGAATATTTTACTTGGGTATTAAATTATAAACCCATAAGTTTCAGCTTAATCGTTTCAAATTTAACAAAGGTGTCCGTAACATCACACACTTTGATTACAGAATTTAGGATTACACTTTGAATTTGTAATAATATTTATACCTTTCATATAATATTACACTTTCAAACTGAACCAACCTCATACCTATCTCATTTCGTTCATATTTGCCTTATATTATTTGTGAGTATTTCCGTCTATAATAATTAACTTTGCTCTTCCATTTCTTATTGCGAGAGCGCCCAAAAAGTTGATATAAAAATACTCTGTCGAAAGAACAAATCCAAAAATCTGATAGTGGTGTACTTAAGTACCCTTTGAAAAGTTTTTTATTGGAGTGGTAAAGCCCGAGAACAAGGAGAGATTTCCTAATCTCTTATTTTAACTATCATTAATATATTATATAAAATAGAGGGGTTATCATCTATCATGAATACTTTTTACTTATAGTATTACTAGCTGTGGTGCCCGGCTTCGCTCAGGGAGTTGATATGAGATTGTGTGGTAGTTGAATACATAAATCAATGGGTAGTTGGAATAAAGAGGTTTTTTTTTATTGAAAACATTGTATCGGTACTGGATTACGGGATTGGAAGGAAACGACGAGGTTGCAGAGACAATACTTTATTTCTGGAAAAACTGCGTCACTCAGAGGGACCAGTTTTTCCTGTTCGACTCAAATTTCAGTTGGCTTTAAAGAGTCTTTTGATCACAGTAAGAAATAGGATCGTTTGGAAATAAAGAATATTTCGAGTTGATTTATCGTCTTTCCGTACAAAATGTATGGGAAATGTTTTTGGTGATTTTTGTCATTTCTAGTACTCATGCCTTTAATAGTCTAGAGTCTTTTGATTCCCACATGAAATAGGATCGATAGGCATAAACATTTTTATTTTTTATTTTAGCATAGTTTTTGCTGACTGTATTATTTTTTATAAAATCTGTGAATGCAGCATGGTATCGTAGGAACTTTTTCCTGTAACTATAACGGTTAAGGTACCTGCCCTTACTCTACTACTGCTCCTCTTCACTTACTTCTTCCTTCCTTCCTCTTCTTCCTTTCCCTTCGTTCTCCTTGGAACTGACTTTTTCCAACTACATCGATTGTGCGTTTCTCCGCGCTGCTTATATACCCATAACAACCATCTAGTTAATCGTTTTGTTCTTTTTATCGTTTGTCTTTTTATTTATTTTCAGTCCTTTTTCATAATTTCTTGACTATACCAGAAGGAGGTTTGAATATTTTAGTATGAAGCGTGGCATGGCATACCTACTGTCCAATTACCTATGTTTTTTTTTCAAAAAGCAGCCCGCATCATGCCTTTGTAAATCGATAATAGTACCAATACGAACAGGGATTTTTAACGACATAATCTCCTTAAACGTCACGTTTCCGAGTTATAAGCTATTAAAGTCGAGGTGGCGACAACACTGGGTAGATTTAAAGCTAAATTAGAACGTATGCATGAGCTCTAAAATATTGTTTTACGGCCATCCAAGTCTAGATTAAGTGTCAAGACCAACAAGTAGTAAAAGAAAGGTTACCAAATATAATATGTATGTATTATTTAAACACATTAACCTTCCTGAAAAAAATCTCTAAACTATACTGATGAATTCGTGTAGTTTAAAAGAACTAAGCGAACAAACAGACATACAGGAATAGTGATCGTGTTTTTTATAATATTAAAGTGATTTATATAAGAGAGGGCTCTTAATAAAGTTTAAGGAATATTTAAGTACATACTTTTCTAAAAATGACTAATGATATTTCAATAAACGACACCCTCACGAGGGGCGGAATCAATTTAAATACATTTTCAGAGTCCAAGGCAAACGATAGTAAAATAGCCTTTCATCTTTCTGAAAACCGAATTGAAATGTCTAATAAATTTTGTTTTTCCCTGAATTGCCTTTTTATCGCTTTGCTCTAGTATAATATTAAAATAAGATGAGACGAAGACGCTCAATACGCTCCGAATAAAACGAATAATTTTCCCGATGTTATAGCGCCATCAGTCACTGCTGCGTCGCAGCTTGTCGCCCGTATGCCCACTTTTCTTTATTATAGTTGGCGCAATATAACTTGAACCCAACCACATAGCACAAAGTACGTAGTGGCGGCGCTCCGCAAACAGAGAGCCCACTGCGAACAAAGCGCCATTTTGCTCGCACACATTGACATTACGATTTTACAGGGATTCTCGGGCAGTTTTGGACAGAGCTCAATCACGGATGTCGCAGGTGTGAGCGCGGGTAGTGAGTGATGAAAAAGACTCCAGTCTTCTAAGTCTTTATAAAGAGATTCACACTTATTTCTTGTTTTTTATTTGTTTTTGTTTTTGTTTACAAAACAAAAACAACTTACATTTTTGGGACACCATTCCTTAAATCCCAAATAACATTGTTCTTGCAGTAAAGAGTTTTTAACCCGGCGCACGGCAGTTTGGCAACGGCAATACTACACATTACTATTACTACACTCTTTTTTTAAATTAAGAATTAAGTAGCAACCCTAGTGAGTCCGGCAAGTTTACGTAACAATTATTTTCGAGGACGGCAAAAGTGGTCCGTCAGCGAATTCAATATTTTGTGACCACAGACAATGGGGCTTGTGCACTAAACATTGTTGCACCTAACATTGCTACTGCGCAAGTTACGTGGTACCTAAATTTGGGTCAAGTTATTTTGCATCTACTGTACCTACGCTTAACAGGAACACCGAATTCGTTCGAATTCCTTTCAAACGAGCATTTCGGCTTTGTTTTATTCATGAAATCCTTTAGATGTTTGACTAAGCGAGTTTTCTCCACTAGCGCTAGATAGATACACCATTATTATTCATGAAAACATAAATAAAACTAGCTTCGAAAGCGCGGCAAATTGCGCTTGTAAGCTAGTTGCCATTAAACATGACGTTGATCAGTCGTACAACTCGTTAAGGGGCTGACATGAGCCAACTAGCGGCGCCAGTCGATTGCATTTTATTTATTCTAAATAAGCCCAACTTCTTAAAAAAGGAATCAGTCAAGGTCTTGTTAATAACGTCTAATATTTATTGAATAACTTTACACAGTTTGAAAAGGCATTAAAACGCGATTTTGTTAAAAGTGGCACTGTTGGTTCAAACCCGTTTTTAAACTATTGCACGCATTTTGTAATATTGTAACGTTATTCAATAAACATTAGACGTCATTCACAAGACCTTAACTGATTCCTTTTTTAAGAAGAAAATCGACTGGCGGCGCTAGTTTGCTCATGTCAGCCCCTTAAACGTTTCGAAAATGTCTAATGATGTTTTCAAACATTTGTATTCTGTATTCGGATATGAGACTCATATTTTCGTCCGACGAAAAAGTTGTCGTCCTTGTCGATTGTTAGGAAGGGCAAATTGGCGCGACATATTGAGCGACATGCCAGAATCAACCTCACGTATGTAACTGTATGGAACTTTTTCTTATTCGGATTTGAGTTTGTCACGATATGCGGATATAATTTTGTGCATAATATAGCAATGTGAGGTTTGAGGAGATGGAAATAATCTAAAATTATCCCTAGCATCTAATAAGTCTTATTTATCTATCATCTACCTAACTAGCTTTTGCCCACGACTTCGTTCGCGTGGACATTTTAGAAAATCTTTGGTGGAAGACGTTCCCGTCCCCGCTCAAAATTGGGTCCAGAGATATTAGTTTCCTTTTCTCTTTCCCGTTTCCGTTCCCTTTCCCTCCCTTTCCCTTTCTTAGTGGTCATCTCCACCATGAAATCCTCCACCAGGTATCTACCCTCTCACATGGTGCGTGTCACCACGGTCCCGTAGGTCCTGTGTGTCAGTGCGGGAAGTAGTAGGGGGTTTAGTGGGTAGTGCCCCCGGCGAGTCCCACATACCTTCAGGATGCGTAAATGCATTCCCCCTACTATAAAAAAAAAAAAAAAAGGTATCTACCCTCCAAAAATGGTGTCTACCTTCAGCCGGTAGGGCTATCACACATTTTAATTTTCCTATACAAATTCCCATACAAACTTTCATCCCCTTAGGGGGTGAAATCTTAAAAATCCTTTCTTACACTATGAAAGGTCTATCATTCAAAAATGGTGTCTCTACCTTCAGCCGCTAGGGCTCTAAGCGTATGCTAACAATCAATCAATTTAGATTCTAAATGTATAGATATAACGACTAAGAAATAATTAAATGCCTGCTGTAGTAAAGTGAAAGTTTTCATAAAATTCTGGGATATCTCCTAATAATAATAATGATATATAAATCGGAATGACTTTTTTTAACGTAGTTCCGGTCAGCAGACAAAATTAACGTTTCCCTTTGATTTCTTATTACATTTTATTTAAACAATTTGATGTTAACAGGTTTTATTAGGTGTCAAATTTTCAAAAATAATCTTCGTTTATAATATGTATCTATGTAAGTAATAAGCAATTTTACATAGGATCCACCGGTGCAGCCTGGCGGTGGATCCAAGTGGACGGAGGGATACAAACAATAAAATCTAATCTAACTAACCAAATCTTGTTTATCAGGCGCGCGGATACCTGGAGTCGCTGCCGTTCAAGCCGCGCGTGCCGTGGACGGAGCTGTTCCCGGGCGCGGACGCGCGCGCGCTCGACCTGCTGCACCGCATGCTCACCTTCAACCCGCACAAGCGCATCACCGTCGAGGAGGCGCTCGCGCACCCCTACCTCGAGCAGTACTACGACCCCAACGACGAGGTATCTACCCTAACGAGATAAAAAGAAATAATTATGTTTCTTAAATTTTTTTCAGTTAAGCAAAAAGTAAGCAAAAAATTAAAAAGAAAAACCTTCAAAAAACCAAAAAAAAATTGCTATCAAAACAGCTTCAACGTCTTATGAAGTCGGGTGGGACTTAAAAATTTAAGGAAAATATCTTTTGACCCCACCCGACATCAAAAGACATTGTTTAATATCAGATATGCGTACTTAAATAGTAATTATGCAAATTTGAATATTATTTCTTGCTTTATAAAACAAAATAAATTCATAACTAGGTCTAAACAAGTTATAAAATAAACAGATAACATTAGATTATATGTATTTCACTTTCCATCATCAATTTAACAGTATCACATCACCAACCACATTTGACACTTTAAGCACAGACCAAATTAAGCCTCGTTTCAAATGCAAAATATATTTTGGCATCAAATGAAGGATGATAGGTAGGCACTAGGCAGGTATTTATTCTAATAATTGGAGTATCAAATTGACAGGCTTCCATTACCAGTTGATTAATCAAAATTACAATCTAGCTACTCATTACTAGATGGCGCTGTATCAAAACAAGGTTCGTGTCTAGGTGTCATTTGAGATCGTTGATCCTTTATGACCGAATCTTAAAAGTGAACTCACGAAAGTGTCAGATTGTATTTACAAGTGCTACCTCATTGCGTCTATGTGTAATCAATGCTACATTTAGGTATAGATTTCTATAATCTCTGACATCATATAATACACTTGATTGTAGCTTTACCGATTGTTGTTTAACAAACACACAACAAGCGTTCGCATTTATATTATTAAAGTCTCTTTATCCTTACAAACAATCTTCACCCAGCTCTTTATTGAAATATTCATTTATAAAATACAACAAATGGTTTTTCACTCATAAATAGATTAAATATTTTTTTAACAATTAACGACAGTTTAATTTAATAAGATAACATATTTTTAAATAACTATTTATTTAACAAGACGTATGACAACTGTCTAGCGGTTTACTAAATAGGACAAGTAAGGATAAACAGACTCATAGTAGGATAATCAATCCTACTATAAATCTGTTAAATTTGACACTGACTGTATTAGTCCGGATGTCAATTAGACATCCAATAAAAAAAATGTAAAAAAACTCTTACGAAACTGAGAAATATAGTTTACTTATTATTAGTTAGATACCTTTTTCCCGGAGAATACTAATATGACACTAATCGGCACGCCCACATGGCTAAAAGTGATGGATGAGCGGTTCTTGCACCTAAGAAAATATCTCAGATGCTGTTCGGGAAATCGATCAACCTTTAAGCCTACGCTAATGGCTCTCGTAGGAAGATAACTTATTGAAATAAGTTATTACACGCCAAAACGACAACAATCAAATAACGAAAAATACCGGACAAGTGCGAGTCGGACTCGTCCAACGAGGGTTCTGTACAAATTTGTAGGTACTTAAATAAAGACTATATTTTTATGAATTAATTACAAATGTATAGTTTTCAGACTTTTACCTGTACTTGTAGTATAAGACGATATTACTTCAACGTCAACAGGAAGCACTCTATAAATTTTGATTCCCTTGAGAGAGTCGAAATATACGTTTTTTGCGGCTTAAACGGCCGTATCTTTTTTTTTACGTTAACTTAGAAGTTTGGTTCTTTCAGTTTCAAGGGAACTGAAGTAATATGGTTTTAATTTCAACTCGATACCTCCACACGTTTCCGTGATAAAGGGTGTGACAGAATGACAGACGGACAACAAAGTGATCCTATAAGGGTTCCGTTTTTTCCTTTGAAGTACGGAACCATAAAAATGCTATTATGCTATTATCGTGGTTTTTTAAACATCCAAATAGCTCTTAGAATGCTGATCAGATCAGTTGAGTGTGTATAGCGATCTGGATCTCTTCTATTCACTCCCTGGATCACATGAGATCACAGGTCGATCGATCCCTGGCGGAATACAAGGCTTCAAAGTAACCTCGTATATTTGTATATCGACTGGTGTTTCGAATTATCCACCAAAGTAAAATAAAGGACATCGTTAGTTTTGTACAGAACACAGGAGCACATTTATTTCGTCCACGTGTTTTCTGCGATCAATCCAATAGATAGGTAGGTACTTCGTCATCTGGACGGCAAACACCCTCGTTTTTGCACCACCATTATTAATTAATTCTTGCTCTACGCCCGACAGTCACGTTACATCGTGAATGAATATTCATTTGCTAACGACTTTTTGCTCCGACCTGTACAATAGCATGTATTCAATTCCTAGTTAATTAATTACTCGCATTTGTCGAACATGAATAATTGCGCTAAAAGCCGGACATAACTTTTTAATTTTATTTTCTAAACAGTGTAATAAAATGTTAGTATAGGTGTTGCTAATCTAAAAACGGTGTTTGTGATGGCAGGATAAAAAGTATTTTTTCACTTATTCGGAACAACTACGCACTCGGGATTTATCCTTTTTAAGCATTTTCCACCTTTTTGCTTTTATCAGCTTTCTATTTACTTTCAATATAAGAGCCTCTTGCAAAAAATACATGAACTCTTAAACTTACATATTCAACGGTCCCTAGATACTTAATAGAGAAGTATTTGATTATCTAAAAAATAACAGTCACAGAAGTCTGCACTGCCTAACAGCTGACTCCATTATTTGGGGTTTTTATGGTGTAGCTTAAATTCTTCCCCTTTTCAAGCTAAATGAAATATTATCAAAACAAAATTTGACTTCCTCAAAGTAAACTCATACAGTAGGTAATAAATAATTCAACCTAATCAAGGTAGTTGAAAGACTCCTTTAATTGTTATAATTCAGGAGATTTCAAACAAGATGTTGGCAAAATATAGAATCTAGCCACCTTTCAGTCAAGTGTAAGATCATAATTAGAGCGAAGTAAATGTTTGTGGATATGAACCGATGACGACAAGGGAATCAAATAATGAGCGCGTGGCGGGCCCGGCGGCGGGCGGCGCCGCGAGCTAAGCCTTAATACGCTCGTTCAACAAACATGGCGTCGCCGACGAAAATTGGGGTTTTATTACGTTTTCAGTCGTATATTGATAGGGAACAGCTATTAAAGTGTACGTTGCAATAAGTCACACCAATTACGCTGTCTTACAAGGCACATATCTCAGCACATTTGCAATATTGAAATTTAACGTTATATAATTTAGATGCACAGTTATACATATTTTTTTCCTGTTGGCCATTATTAAATTTTGCATAGTTACAGTAAAGCTCATGATAATAATTTGAACAATTATTTTAATAAACCCTTATTAGCAATGGCGCTGGCGAGGCGAAAATCTGAACTTAAAATGAGAATGTTAATTTTGTTTAATACATATTATATAAACCCTTTATCCACGCCGTATCAACTCACTCGAGACTTTCAACCGCTCATTCAAAACATTCCCGACAGGGAATACCTACATATGCGCCTGGCTAATTTATATTCATGAATACGACTGTCGAATCTACATTAATTTCACGGTTAACTAGAAATGTTTGCTTAGGACAACAAGTGTTCAAATGAAAATTGTTTTTACGGGACGGTGGATAAAGTTTTCTTTTGTTCACAGCCAGTAGCGGAGGAGCCGTTCCGTTTCGCGATGGAATTAGACGACCTCCCGAAGGAGACGCTCAAGAAGTATATCTTCGAAGAGACGCTACTGTACAAGCAAACGAATGAGGCGTAAGCTCGGACGGCGAAGCGCTCCCGACTTGATCGCCGGCCGGGCCACGTGCGGTGAGGCGCAGTCTGCATGCAAAAACTGCTTATTCAATAGTTGACAGAAATTCACCACACTAATGAATCGCAGCGTCGCTGTCTTCGATGACTTCACTCGTATGGCTGACTTATCTTAGGTTTCGATTATGTTTATGAGTCAACAATCAACAGTATTTGTCGTGTTAAGGAAAATATTATAGTAAATACGTTATCATAAGGAAATTTGATGAGGAAATCTCCGCGTTTGCGTGCAGGCTCGTCGGATGGAGCGGACGGACAGATGGCGAGTTTTGTCGACATTCTGTTAAACGTAGTGGGTTAACCAAGTTAATGTTAACCATGATGTTGTATTTCTCTAGGTATTCGACATTTCGGCTCATTAGTTTGCAGCGAGATTTCTTACTATCGCTGGTTGTTTTCAGCATTATGGCGGGGTTACAATACTGCTATTTTTTATTATAAAATCGTATCTCTTGACTTACAAGTTTAGGACGAATTATGGCCAACGGTTATTGCGCACGCATCAGTATAAGCTCTTTCGATGCTGCTGCGGGATATAATGCAATTAACTTGTGTTGATGCCAAAACAGGTTTCACATTTATTAGTCATAAAACAACATTTTTAAACAGCGTTTAAAAAAAATCTTAATTTTAGTAGGATGGTTTTTCGGAGAAGTATCGTTAAATACGAATGGATCAGAGTATAGTGTTAACCAGTTATATTAAAACTTGACTCGTAGTTTCATAGATAGGGCTTTTCTGAAATTTATAAACGTTAAACACCTAGTCTTACAATTTCTACATGAGGTGAATGGAATAAGGTTGAGGATGCATCATCGCATGGGTATTTTTCATATATACGGCCTTATTAATAAACGAAAAGTAAGTTTACACCTGGTTTAACCAGACATATTGCTGAGCAATATTATTCTTTACTTTGACGCCCCAAAGCAAACTATAGATGTAAACTTATGCCTGTAGCACACCTCCGCCGCGAAACAATACCAGCGGGACCGCAGTCCCATGACTTGTCAGTTGTACGACAAGCGAAACAGCCTGTTCTAACGCATACTTTTAACTTTGATGCTGTCTCTTTTACGCGCTATTCCGCTCGATCGGCTCGGACCGTTAGCACACCTCGAAAACAATGACTCAAAACCGCTACGAAGATGTGACCGTCAATATCGTCGTCGATAGAAGACAAGTCATGGCGGAACCTACTGCGGTTTCGCTGGTATTGTTTCGCAACGGAGGGTGTGCTACAGGCTCGACTCTTCCTTTATTAATAAGGGGGTTAAAGTAGACACAATAGATACAATCAGTCGATGATTTAGATATTGTTATCGATTAATAGGAAAGAACCTGTCAACGTCGATAGGTATGTTAAAGTTTAAACGACATTTTAACGTGTATTACGATTAGTACCTATCGATGTATTGCATTAATTCATCAACGTCCGAGCGGCCGCATGCGGCCGGATAACAATGGAATATCTATTGTCTCATTTTCCGGGCGTTGAAGGATTAATTCTTTGTAAGGATAACTGTTAAGACAGTTACGATGCCCATTCAACTTTTAGCATCAGTCGTAATTTATATGCATGTTCAATGAAGTTTCTCGATCTAATTGCCATCGAGGGCGGCGCTCCTAAACATCCATTAAAGAAACGACGATGTTGGCAAAATATAGATTTAGTCGAAACTTTGAAAGCAGATGTAAATATTTTTACATTTCGAATTAATGTGAAGTGTCACAGAATAATAACTTCGAGCACGTAAACTTTATTCATTAATTCTGATGTGATCTTATAAAAATTATCGTATTATCTGAAACTTCAGGGTCTTGTTGAAAATCTGGCGTGTTTCAATTGTTTCTATGATATTAATAATAATAATTGTCGTCTTCCTTGTATTTGCATGTTAGCGCACAAGACAATTTTAGACTAGTTGATTCTTCATATCAGATATTTTAAAGAGTCGTTGGTAGGCTGTTATGGAAATTGTGTTGTTTGTGCGGTTATGTGGTGTGCCGAGGTTTTCAACGAGGCCCTGGAGGTGAGGTTGGTTCTATCTGTTGTTGCTATGTGTCTATAAGATGTTGTTATTGACTCTCACGGTACAGTGGCATATCCTGCGTGAGTCACAATCAATTTTAACTACCGTCGTCTATTTTTACTGTAAGACTCGACATATTTCATGTTAAATAAATTTCGTTGGCTAGATTTCCCAGTCGATTTTGTTTTTTTCGCCTAATATTTTATATTACTAAACGAGTGCGGGTGCGGCATGCGGCAATCTGCATGTTAGGTCATTGAACTCGCTATATATCAGTGCTTTCATGCAGGCTTTTATTACCGCTGTTTGAATCTTAAAAATCTTGCTTTTACGTTTTCATCCATAATACGAATTGCATTTGATATTGTTGCATGCGGTGAGTCACGCCAACGAGGTGTATTTAACTTCATATAGTTAGATATTTGTTGAAAATATTTAAGAAGCATGTTAGGTAACTTCAACTGTATTGAAAATATTCTCTTTCGTGATCCAGTTCACAGACAGGAATGTTATTATTAGATGTATATTATTACAGGTTAATACTTTAATAACTATGTTGTCATCGTAAAATTAGGTAAAATCTCTATATAAGAGTTCTAATGTGTTCTACTTTTTCAGTAGTTTGCTGATACTTATATATTTAAATACTTCACTTAGTTATAGTCGATAAAGAGAGTTTGCGGTCATTCTACCCATGATAATTTTATTCGATAGACTCCTTAGGCAGCATTTATTCAACTTCTTCGTATTTACTTTCAAACGTTTAGTAATTCAAATATTTATCAGCAAATTTTTGAAAATTTCACATAAATCTTTCGTCAATCAATGAATTATAAACCATTTGATGTATTCTCAAAATAACTGGACAATGAAATTTGCCTATTTAAGCGTTATTTATTCATCATATTTGTAATGCTTCATGAAATGTGTAATTTCTCTTATATTATTAGAAATTAGCGCTGATCAATATAGTTAAGCTCATAAAAGACAGTCATATTATTTATTTTTTTAACAATGTATGGTGGAAATGTTGTAACTAATTAAAAGCTATAACTGTCGGTTAGTGGGGCGGTAATGAAAAGCTACTGTCTGAAATAATAGCCGTTAATAGTTGTTTATGATACAAGGTTGGTAAGGAGGTTTTTAAAACGAGTTGACGTTTTAATAGCCCGAGCCGCAAGCAAAGGGCTTATAATAGTCACGAGTTTTAAAAAACCTTAACAACCATGTACCATATGTCGTTTTTCAATACATTTGTGAGAAAACATTATAGGTACCTACTGAAATTATTATTGTAATGGGAATAAAAAATTCCTTAAACAAAAACGCACGGCGTGCGGTAAATTCAACTTTCCGCACGCGTACTGTCATCGAGAGCACACATTTTCGAGCAACTATATTGAAAATAGGTTTATAACCGATATTCGTGGTTTTGTAACATTAATGGAGACTATTTTAAAAGCTAGAGGATTAAATAAAAATGTTCTGTTCAGTTTCCAATTTTGAGATTTCCATTACTAAACTTACCACTGTTAGTGATTTTTTAAGTTCCAGGACTAGCGACGTTTTTGTTGATCCACTACTTCCGATGACAATTGCTCAGCTTTAGTCTCACTTAATTATACAAGGTGTTACAAAAATACCCCTAATGCCGAATATGGTATACAAGGTGTTACAAAAGTACCCCTAATGCCAAATATGGTAGATAGGGACCATCAAACTGAACAACTTTTACTATGGGACCAACTTTGAAATCGCGAAAAAAAATCAGCTGTTTCATACAAAATTTAATTACGAAAATATCAAAATGTATGAAACAGCTGATTTTTTTTCGCGATTTCAGAGTTGGTCCCATAGTAAAAGTTGTTCAGTTTGATGGTCCCTATCTACCATATTCGGCATTAGGGGTACTTTTGTAACACCTTGTATCGGGACCATCAAACCAATCATCCTCTACTATGGGACCAACTCTGAAATCGCGAAAAAAAATCAGTTGTTTCATACAAAAATTATAATCGAAAATATCAAAATGTATGAAACAGCTGTTTTTTTTTCGCGATTTCAGAGTTGGTCCCATAATAAAAGTTGTTCAGTTTGATGGTCCCTATATACCATATTCGGCATTAGGGGTATTATTGTAACATGTTGTATATACATATTTACAAAATAATATCATTAAATGTCAAAGTATTATGCTGAGGCTACATTAGCGGGCGAAGATTCGTATCGTGTAGGCGCGACAAAAACATCGTGTTCGGGTATAGGCGATGTTCTTGTCTACATTAAGGCGGGCGAAGATTCATGTCGAGTTGACGCGATGCATCGTGCCGGATTGTGTTGTTCAGTTTGTTGTGCGGCCGAGACGTGGGCGGTAATTTAAAAATGGAGGAAATAGTGGCTTTGCATTATATGTCAGTAAATTCCATATAATACTCTCAGTTTCATAAAATTAAATGAATTCTAACACTTTTTCGTTACTCCACTCCATAGTGTAAAAAATTAAATGCACGTCCGCCTCGCTTCTAAGTCTGGACGACACTGAATTGACGTAGATGTAGCCACCTAAGCGAATATTGGCGCGACAAATCCCTTTGATTCGCGCCAGTTTACCGACAGCTCCCCGATACTACATCGTCTTCGCCCGAATACTACGCGATGACACGATGAACCCGGCCACATTCATCGCGTTAACACGAATATTCGCCGTAGCCCGCTAATGTAGCCCCAGCATTAGTCAGCCCACAACAACGTAAGGAAAATATTGGTGGAGTTTATTTGTACCTAAAATGTGATCGGAGGTAATTGGATAATATAAGTATTATGAATTCCTTTTCCAAAACACTATTAATAGTGGAGAGTATTTCGGTTGCGTTTACATTTAGTAATAAATTGCTCGGATATAATCAAATAATTACGACACCAGAATTACCATCGCATAATTATTGTTAAAATATGAGTGTTGCCATATTTTCTTAAGTCATCATGTACAAATTGGATATTGTAAGATCATTTGTTATCTGTCAACAGTTGAATATTACTAAAATAAATCAAATCAAATGAGATGTTTCGTTTTATTTGTGACCAATGAGTACCTACATCCCATATACTATTTGATGTACGGTTCACCTCAGAAATAGCTGAACACGAGAAACGCGCTAATCATTTGCTACATTTCATATTGCACCTTATTAAACAAACATATTCGGTGCTTATAATTGGTGTGAAATTGCAAATATTATAATATTTTTTGTATTGTGCATGCTTGTGCATGGGCACAAAACTATTATACAAAACTATGGAGTTTTGAACGGTCATTGCACCATTGCCTGTGATTCGTTTGAAAAAGAAGAGTACCTATATTCTTTCTCTCTTTTTTTGTCATCCTGTGGTTGAATGAAAAATTTAACCTAAAATAGAAAGCCGTAAAGCCATATCCTTATTTAGTGTTTTGTCGAAAACTTTGGTTGTGTTGACTAACAAATAATACAACCGGGAGGAAATCATAATTATGACCTACGAGTAAACTATGTGTGTATGTAATGTGTCATAATTTCGTCAAACTGTTCCATTGAAGATTTTTGCGAATTTAAAGATAACAATGCATTATTGTCAATGACTATGTAATTGATTATACGTAAACAATAAAACTTTTTATCGTGCTATTATATGTGAATTTCATCGGAATAGTGCCTATAGTGTATGAAGATTCGACTTGTTATATTTTAGTGATTTCGTCATAGTTTTTAAGGACTTATTTTTTAATACATTTAAGAAACTTATTTAACTGCGTGATGTTGTGGCTGTAACAAATATTATACGTGCAACACCGTATCCTTTTATTTGAATTTTGTAGGTAAGTACTAAAATATAGTTGGTAGGATATTTTGGGGATAGCGTATAATGACGAGATTTTTTTATTTTATAATTTTTCATGCATAATGAGAACAATTAAGGTAATATGGGTTGTGGACAATTCAGCGGACATATCAAAGTTCTCAAATTAATATGTTTTTGTTACTACATACATGCTTTTAAAACTTATCATCAAATAATACAAATGTTTCTCGAAATGTTTCTCACTGAAAAATGTCAGTAAGTTGTCGATACAAGTTGTAACTCTATTCGATCTCGATTCGAAGGCTACTCGATATCTTATGTCAAAATGTTTCGTGCTTTGAAATCTTAGTTCCGTTTACGGGCGTAGTGGCGCTGTACCAATTTCCATACAAAATTATTAGATTCAAGAAATTTTACGCGCGTTATTTTTCTCAATAGCTGTTCGTGCTAAGGGTACTAATGCAAATCGTATTTTTTAAATTTAAAAAACCGTTTATAGTTATAATTCAATGCATCTGAATTACGCAAATTAAGTATTTACGGGACTAACTTTGCCTTTATTAAAAACAGAACCTTCCGACACATAGTACCAGAAACGCAAATTACCTTATACGCGGTTGACCAGATGTGCATTTTGCAAATTACCAGATATGCGTATGACCAGATTTTGTTTTATAAATTACCATAATATATACGCTTTATACAGACTACGGATATCATGCTGTTTCGATTGGATTAATTCTTTTATACTTTTGGTGGTTGCGCCGGTATAGATTTCAAAATGTGCCGCGTTATTTATTTGCATGTTACGTCACCGATTTAAATTTCTTAATTAAATAGTTGTCGACACTCCCGTCCTTACTTCCTTTTATTCCATTTCTCTCTCGCACCTATCTTGGCTCGTATATAGAAAAGCAAGACAGCTGTAACCGCCATCTAGCGGTAGAAAATTACACCGCAATGCCGCCAACATACTGACAAGCAAAGCAATAGATGCAAAGAAGGATCCGCTATGGCCGCTCGCGCGCTCGCACCGTATTTTTTGCAAATGATTGATTTAGTGGTCTAATCACCGATAACGCTCAATAAAACGTGTGTGTGAACTGTTCAGTGAACGTGAAACCTAGAAACCGTTGTGCAACCAACACCAGGGACGTCCCCAGCAGCCTCAAGCATCTCGCACACCACGAGGCGGTCAAGGTATCGTGCCCATTCCAATTTCTTTTTCATGTCGACAAACCGCGTATCAATTTTCATTAGCTTTCACCGCATTTCAATACAGTCCACTTTTGATTCGCCCGCACAACAAATTGGGTATGTTGTACGACGATTTAGCACAAACCGATATTGGAATGGAACAAGCGTGGATTATTGGAGGCGAGGGGTGGAATTTAATTAATGTTTTTACTCTTTGCTTTTGATTTAGTTGGAACGGGGAAAACGTTTGTTTAATTAATTCATTCTAAATTGTGAAATATTTGCGAAACTGATTTTACGCTCGCTTTATGTCGGCTCCACACGTTGGCCCAAACCTTGACTAATGTTTTAGTTCGTTGATGCTTTTGAAAGAAACTCTTTGAAGCATTTGTTACAAAACCGGCAACGTACGATGAATTTGTCAATATTGTAGCCAATGTGTGGAGCCGGCATTAATGTAACATTTTGTTTGTAGTTTGAAGTTTTATCTGCAAACATATACGTTTCAAAAATGAAGCGATAACGAAGATTTACAAATGTTACTTTATCTAGACCTCCAGGTATTTTCTAAGAAGGCCTAAGAAGGATTTGTGCATTTTTATACAGGCTGATTTTAAAATCACGTGACAAACTGTCAAAATATGTTTTTGTTAGAAAGGAGGTACTTACTTTAAAGATTGTCACGTAAATATTTCAAGATCATCGGTTTTTAAGAAATTATTATATAACATAAATACGTAAGAAAGTAGCTCAAAATTGAATATTTTTAAAAATTCTCCTAATAGCTGTCGCCACGAGGTTTTTAAAAACCGTGCTGTTTTGTTATTCTTTTATTATATCTATTCGAAGCAAGATGGCGCTTCATGTATAAATTGTGTCTTGAGTACTTCGATCTTGACTGAATTAATTTTAAATTTATTGTTTGAGACCTATTATCTTGATAACGCTTAAACGTTTTTGGATCGTAATTAAGCGTTAAATTTAAAGGGATTTGGATTGTCACACAGATAGTTTATAGGCTGGATTAAAAATTAATGGATACTTTTTATCCCGGTCAAAGGTTCGCAAATATTGAAGGCAAACGACGCGCTGGAAGAAGGAAAAAATCGTGGTTGAAGAACATCTGAGAATGGGCAAGTATAGCCAGCGTCGAACAGTTACTGTTTCGCTTGGCGCAGGACAGAGATAAGTTCTCTGAGCTGACGGCCAACCTTCAGTAATGCAGAGGCACTTGAAGAAAGTGAGAAAGATTCCCTAGCGATTTTAATGTCCACGCGGATGAAAGCTGGTTTAAAAATAATTTACAAAACATAATTAAGTTAGAACGAGTCACACAACTTTTTGGTAAGAATTAACAACAAAATCTACTACTAAATCGGTACAAGTTATGATTCGCACAGGTATAATGCCCAACTTTAATAAAAATAGCTAAAAATGAGTCGGCAACAATCTTATTCAAGATTCACTCTTTGTTTGCAGTGGAAACAAAAGAGTGGAGACTTGTAAGCACTGACATCCGTATTAAGTGTTTACTTGTCCCAAATTACACAAAGCTTAGTCCGTGTACAAAATACGTCTGATTTTGAACAAAGGATTTCTTTTGGTTTAATCTGTGTGAGGTACTTTTGTTCGCGGATTTCAAAGATGCTCTCTACTTAATTGAGTTATAATATTTTCTGGTCCAGAATAGTCGACATTACATTGTAATCTACATCAACAAACGAGCTATCTTAACCGATTTGAGTAACTAGGGAACAGTTAGTTATTAATTAAAGTTAGTGTAATAATTACGGACTTTATTCATGAAAAAGTCACTTGACTAACTACTAGAATTGTCATCAAACCTACGACCTTTCGCAATCCGGGCGAATGATTTGACCGTTAAGCTACTGAAACGTTAGAAGATTTGTTGAAATTTTCCTGTACCTAGGTACAACCTACGTCTTAATTTTTCGCTGACTTCAACGTGATGAGATACCCTCCACGTGCCCTCGACATTCGAAAGGAGCATCTTTGCTGATTTTTAAATTTGAGATTTTAGCATTCACCTTGCTATTTTTGTAAATAATATACTAGAAGAAAGCTAGCTAAGCTAGCTAGTGATTTGATAGCTCAGTGGTAAGAGCATTGGATGGACTAGACTTCGCGGGTTCGATTCCCGTCCGAAAATATGATCTGGTGCGAGTCGAATTTTTTCTAGAATTTTATTTAGTATCTTTGCTAATGTTGTAATGTGCAATGCATGGAAAAATTTAAACTTTCGTTAATTTACGTTACATTTAGTGAGACCAATTTTCGGGTATATATTGGAAAGTCTATTTTTTTATCCCAACGGTCTTTGGCACGCAAATTATGGGCATACAATTTTTTCGCATATTTTTTCATATGACCTAAATTTGTTTAGCCTATTTTCACTCCGCCTAAAATTTTTTCGCCGTATTTTTGCTTCCCATTTTCATCGTTAGGCATAACCAAGAACTTCAAATTCATATTCTTGGCATAACCATCGACTCGTTTTGCTCGCTCCAATGCGAGTGGCTAAAACTAACCTAACATATCCTACCAATGGTGGTCGTATGAAAAAAATATCTATGCAAGACAATATTAGGGTTAACAATACTTCGGCGTAGTCATTGTTTTGTTATGTCAAAAGATATGTAAGCTAATTTTTAGGGCATTGAACACTAGTGGTTTTGATAATTAGTGATTTTAACGTTTAGGCGAAGGTTAACAATATTTCGGCGTAGTCATTGTTTTGTTATGTCAAAAGATATGTAAGCTAATAAATTTTAGGGCATTGAACACTAGTGGTTTTGATTATTAGAAATTTTAACGTTTAGGCGAAACGATAAAAAATCGAAAAAATCTATTTGTTATTATTTATTTGAAAAATATATCAACATTTGTTTTTAAGGAGTCTAGGCCAATAAATTCGGCCTAAAGAAACCGAGGACTAATAATTTAGACGAGTCAAAGAACACCCCCAATTTTCACACACCTAGTCTAGTTACCTTATTTTTCTCACGTTATGGTGTGATAAATGTCAATATAACTAAATAATTAGGATTCGTCTTACTTCCAAAATATACAAATTTATTAACTTGCATAATATTTTAAATAACTATGTTTAATGTTATACCGTGTTGTACCATGAAGGATTTTTATTTGTCCATGGTTTGTTTTTTAGATCATATTTTTTCCTTTGTTTTTGTTTTGTCAATAGTGAATTTTCTTTTCAAAAGCACAAACTTTCGTTTTATTTAATTTTATTTAAAACGCAACAGGGCAATGAACATGGTCCTAGCAACGCCGGATTTGTAAGGCAATGCAACGATGTAAGTAATCCACAAAGTATTTCGGAAAAACAAAATCGTTGCGAGAAAAAATCATGCCATGGTGAGGCAAGCAAGAGCTTGTTGCTTTAGTTTAGTACATCTTTATATCTAATAAATCTATTAACAAAAGGAAACACTCTATAAATAATGCTCAGAACAAAATAATAGAACAAAAACTATTAAGTATAATCGAAGAACAAACAACAACATAAAGATCAAACAAAGACATAAAATATCAAGAAAGAAAAGTAAAAAGTGCAAAAAGTATTAAGAGCAAAAGGATAAGAAGAACAATAAAGAATAAAATAATTTTCAAGAGCAGAATTTCAAGGTGACGTGTTGCGTCAGTTTATGTCAAGGACATTATTTTCAAGAACAAGAGGTTTATTTGTTATTTTGTTCAATTTATTTATAGTTCAAATATTTAAGTAACTTTTTAATTAGTACAAATATCTCGCTTATTTTGAGTAAGTTTTTCAGCAATGATGGAAGGTCTTTTAAGAGTGCAACTGAATTTACATAAGTCAATTTCAAAAGGTTTGTCTAATTTTAAGAAAAGTCCGAAAGACCGTATCACACAAGATTACATAGAAGTTAGGTTGGAACTTCTTGAAAGGGATTGGCTATTATTCAGAGATAATAACACAAAACTATGCGATATTTCTAAACCAGAAGAGTTGGGTAAAACGGATTACGTTACTAACGACATTTACGAAAGTACTGAGGACAACTATTCTGTTTATAAGTCGGCACTGAAAACAGCTCTCAAAAAATTTATGGTCTTTACGGAAGCTCAACCTGAAAAAGATAGTAATGGTGTCAAAGTTGGCCTTGCGGTGAGGTTACCAAAAATCACCATCCCAGTTTTTTCAGGCAGTTACTCTGAGTGGACCACATTTCGTAACTTGTTTTTATCTCTAGTGCACAACAACACATCATTAGACAACGTACAAAAATTACATTATCTAAAAACTCATTTGACAGGTGAAGCAGAACAGTTAATCCGTTACACTCCAATCACTGATGCAAACTACAGTGAATGTTGGGATCTGTTAGAAAAGCGTTATAATAACAAGCGGTATTTAGTTAATTGTATTTTAAATAAATTATTTAGCCAAAAAAGGTTACAGTTCGAGTCTGCTTCAGGTTTAAAGGAACTTTTAGACAATACTACTAATTGTTTAAAAGCACTCAAGAATTTAGATGTAAATATTAATTCATGGGATATTATTATTGTACATATAGTTAATTTTAAATTAGATCATGAAACGCGTAAACAGTGGGAATTACAGGTTTCAAGTTATGCACTGAATATGCTACCAACATATGAACAGTTCATAGTTTTTATTGAGAATAGATTTAGGGCGTTAGAATGTTTAGGCATTAAAAGATCAATTACACAGTCAGTTCAATCTACAGTTCAAACTAAGTCGTTTCTAACCACAAGTCAACCAACAAAAATAAAATGCGAGTATTGTTCAGAGGGTCACAAACTTTGCTTTTGTAAGCAGTTCGCCAATCAAAATTATGAGCAAAGGCGCAGTTTTGTAATAAAGAGCAGAATGTGCTATAATTGTCTGGGAGGTAACCATACTATTTATGATTGTAAATATTCTACTTCATGTAAAATTTGTAAAAAGCGTCATCACTCATTACTTCACCCATATGAAACTTCAACAAGCCAAGTTCAATTAACTAGAAAAGACACTGACCAATCGAATAAAGCAAATAGTTCACCAACAGTTAGTTGTTTGTCAACCGAATGTGTAAAGAGTACAAAGCAGGTATTACTACCTACTGCTGTAGTAAATACAGAATCCTGCTCAGGACAATTAAAGTCAGTTCGTGCCATTGTAGATCAGGGTTCGCAGGCCTGCTTCATTAGCGAAGAGACTGTGCAACGTTTGAGACTCCCTAGAACAACAGTTCATAAAGAGATTTCTGTTTTAGGTCAAGATAGAACAGTTTTATCTAAAGAAAAAGTAAATCTTAAAATATGCTCACGATTTGATCCTTTCGTAAGAATACCTATTGAGGCTTATGTATTGAACAATATTTCATCAAGTTTACCCGAACAACATATAGATCGAATAGATTGGGCAGATTTAAATTATCTTAAGCTAGCAGACCCTAAATTCGCCACTTCCAATACGGTAGATCTGTTGATAGGAGCTGAACTTTACAGCTACATTCTCCAAGAAGGTATTAAAAAGAGTCTAGCTGGAAATTTGATCGCTCAGAACACCACGCTAGGGTGGATAATCTCTGGCGCAGTAAAAAACCAAGTAGGGACATCCTAAAAGGTTCCTAATAATTAAACATTGTTATTTAGTTTAATAAGAGTTTCTTTTTAATTACTGTTTTATTACTTTAGTTAGTACATTTATTAACTGTTTTGTTTGTATTTGATTAAAGTTAACCCTCATGTTTTATGTTACCTTCTCTTAAGTTTAAAATTGATTATTTTCTAGGACATTTATCACTAGAGTTAGAACAAGTTAGGACAAAGGATAAAGTGATTATTTGTGTTGTATTTTTCGATATTAGTTTTTAGTTAATATTTAATCTTAGTTCACTTAAGTTCAATTTGTTTTCTTTAAGTACATGTTTCTCCTAGTTTAATAAATAGCCTAGCCTGTTTGTAGAACGAAGATCAATAGTCGTTCTAGGGGGGCGGTATGTTTAATGTTATACCGTGTTGTACCATGAAGGATTTTTATTTGTCCATGGTTTGTTTTTTAGATCATATTTTTTCCTTTGTTTTTGTTTTGTCAATAGTGAATTTTCTTTTCAAAAGCACAAACTTTCGTTTTATTTAATTTTATTTAAAACGCAACAGGGCAATGAACAAACTAACTTGTCTAATGTATAATATATTAACTTGTATAATTTCTAAAACGAGACTTCTATTCAATACCTACATCCAGATTTAATTTTCAAGTAAATACAGGTATACCTATATACTTACAAAGTTTGTTAACTTGTATAATAAATTAACGTCTAACTTCGAACAAGAGAATTCTATTCAATACTTATCTACCTACATCCAGTTTTTATTTTCAAGTAAACGAACCTACCTACATGGCTCAAATGAGAAGCCTTCAAAGGTTTCAAACTTTCAGCGATCGAGCAACTTGAGCGCGAACGCTTTATAATGGAAATACTTCGCTTTTTCAGTGGCTGAAAGCCGTGGCTGTTTCGCTAGATAACATTGTTTTAACCGTAAAAAGAAACAATTTTGGAGATCACAAATAAAATACCTACCGCTCTCTCCCGGCTTCATTCGATCTACAATGTGTTTGCATAAGACGTTTCTGTGAATTATTAAACTGTTTACAAAGTCTGTGTTCGTATAAAAATAATGACACATGAGATAAAATCACATAGATAAAACAGAGATTTGTATTTGGTTTACTAGTTGTAACGTTACATTGTAGGACAGGATAATCTCATGTTTAAAATCTGTGACTTGTTAAGTAACATTAACTTCGATCATCTATGATCGAAGAAGTACAATTATAAAATACCTGAACAAAGGCGCGTCGAGTTTATTTCCAAACAATTTATTATCCAAGTAATCATTAATTCATAAGCAATGAATAAACGATTAGTTTACGCAGCCAGAAGCTTGGGAGGTTTTCCTTTGTCTATCAGTAAAGTATTAAAACATAACTTTGTGTTGTAAAATAATACAGAATACTGTTTGGTACACGAAAGTAATAAAAACGTAGTACTGCTACGAGATACGGCAGGTTCACACAACTCGTCCGTGCAGGTTCATAATCCGTAGCGCGGTGCTACGGCTCGGCGGTACGACTACGTGACTACGATTCAGCTCCACAAGCTTTTTGTTGAAATAAGTGGCAAAGTTCATGCTATGAAACGAAACGTACCCACCTACCTATCTTTGTAGTGTATAGCTTCAATATTTTATAATCGAAACTAAAAAATAAGTAACGTCCAAGCAAAACGAATGTGTGAACATATTATTTAATTATTTCGTCAATACAATAGAATGTATTTTTAATGGAAGTTGATAGTGTAAGTGAGGTTCGTATAAATAATAGAAAAAACCTTTGGTATGTATGGACCGACCAGATAGATTTTTAACACGCAACGCCTATCGATGCATTATGTAACCAACCCGAAACGGTGGAATTAGATGATCACAATTTAAGGGATAGTTTAAAAAGTAAGGAAACTGTCTTAAGAAGGTAACATCATGTTTTTAAGCAATTTTATTTATGCTGATTACCAACCCTATTAGTTATAATGTTCTATCGTAGTAAGGGCATGTTAGCTCTGTAACAAAACGATGTAACCCCTTCGAGTTAGTCCTATATTCCCGTTTGCAAACAACTCGGCTCACAACGCACTGAGTGCAACGGGAATTGATGTTCCTACGGGAATTAGCGAATAACCTCGGCTCAGCTCTGATATTAAACATTCAGAAGATGAAGGCTTTTTTGCATAAGATCTCTTGCTTAAATGAAAAAAATATTAATTATCTTTAAACTCGTGTTGGGAATATAAATACGCCGCTGTTATTTGTATTTTTCTAATATCGAGAAATGTTGGAATTTTCTATATATATAATATAACTCTCTTTCTTTAGGTATGTTAAGTGATTAAGTTTGATTTTTTTTAAAAATTACCATTTTATTACTTTTTAAAGTTTTTAATTAGTGATAAGAAAAAGCATGCACTCAAGATTAAACTCGATTGTTACGGTCCAATGATTTTTTGTAATGAAAAAGGATTTTTTCCCTAGATCAGGTGGAATGGGAAAAATCCACCTTCACATAAAAATGTCTATTGTAGATTCGCTATTCCGACCCAAAATAGCCGGACGAATAAGACGTGTATATTAAGTCCTTATATATTTAGCCTCATAACAATTTCATTGTAATTTACGATTTCGGAAGCTTGTTTAATATGCCGGTCTCAAAGGATTCCTTTGGCACAAAACATCTCCCAGAATTTAAGTCCGCGGCCTTACGGTTCGAAAAGGATCTTAGATACGAACTTTAAGTCTTCCTCTAGACATAGATAACGAAGGCTCAGTAATATAATAATTAATCTTTTCGCCCCTTCTCCTAGAAAAACGAATCATGATACTACAGTGAATTAAGCAATATTTTTTTTCTCTTTGCATCAATCGTCTGTTGGTTTAGGCGACGTGTGCATTTTATTATCAAACATAAAATAACTGACTACCTAACTAGTCATTTACCTACATCTATTCGTAGGAGCTATAATTATGCAACACGACACGCTAAGTAAAGCGGGCCGGTGTAAAATGGCTTACTAAATTGCTGCTATCACTGAGGTAAATAATAAGTAACTGAAGTAGCTGCTATTTATGCCACGAAGGGTATTTAACCGCGCTTTTTTAGTTTTCCATCAAACTTTTCATACGATGCCATTTTAAAAAGCTTAATAATTTTCTACGTCCAATTTTTCCGCATATTTTTTCAACTGTGGCAAAGTAAAGCTAAAATAATAAAAAAAACTCATATAGATATAATTATGCTGGCAATTTGTTTTTACAATCGTGGAAGTCGTTACAAATCAAAAGATTGTAAGTTTTTTTAGTTTAATGTCAAGGGAGTGTAGTCCTGAATTTTCATTAGAGCCTTTATTCGACCAGATCAATGACAGGCGGCCTTTACAATTTCAATAGGTTATTACCACCGCCTTTTTGCTGGCATAATAAATTCGCGAACGTGGACGGGACAAAAGAGGCTAAAGTCACGCCGTTTTGCCCTTAGGCCTTTAGCCAAAGTTGATAAATAACGACCCAAGTGCGACATGAATTAATATACATAAAAGTCATTGCGCCCCTAGACGCCACTGTCCCTTTGAATTTATTAATATGTTTTTCTGTTCTATTGAAAAGGTATAGAATAATAACAACCTAGAACGATAGTTCCCTACAAAGAGCACTGTCAAAAGTGAGGCAAAAAATACTGAGCCAAAATGGCTTAGTTTTCAGATTTTTATCCTTCATAGGACTCGGCTTTAGATGTTATTATTCTAAGGATACATACATATACAGTGCTTACCGTAGTCTTTTATACTCGTATTTAGCTTCGGCAATGCCTATATACTTACCTATATACCTATTCAGTCAGTAGGTATACCTAATAGTTATGTGGACTCTCCCTATCATTGCAGATCACGGGAAAAGTTTCATTCCATTACCGAGTACAAACACTTCACTATTTTGGAATAAAAAGAGTATGTTAAGCTATTTCCAAGCGTTTTCCGAAGTCCCGTAGTGTCGGAAATTAAAAGCCAGCTGTGGACTGTGGACATACGCGCTAGGAACAAACAGTGATCGATATTAAGGCTCCTATATACCTCAAGTGGCGCTCTCATTTTTAACCGACTTCAAAAAAAGGAGGAGGTTCTATGTTCGACTGTTTATTTGTTTTTTTTTTTTTTTTTTTTTTTTTTTATGTATGTCCACCGATAACTCGAAAACGGCTGAACCGATTGACATGATTTAAATGCCACTTTATCAGGTTTGCTTCCCAGGTGGTCCCATTTTTTGAAAATTTTAAATCGGTTCAGTGGTTTTTGAGTAATCCTGAAAATACTGTAATTTTTTAGGTAAGTTTTGCACGAGTTTTAACGGATCTTCAGACATAACTTCTTTGTTTATAAACCGATTTAGATGATTCTTGTTTCGTTAGAAAGGGGATACTTTAAGGATGTTTTCATTCAAATTTCCTTCACATTGGACCTTGGACTTCGAAGATACACAAGAGAACTCTTCAAAATCAAATAGGATAGTGTATTAGTGATTACTCTACGGTATTGAAAGGTTTCGCATCAGCCATTTTTATTGTCACTACAGGGGCTGGGATACAAGCCTTACTTATGGGCTGATAAATGGGATGGACCATAACCCACCGCGCGGGCCCAATGCGGATTGGTGGGTGTTAATGTGCAAATGTAGCTGGAACTAACGGCTTAACGTGTCTTCTGAAGCACGGAGGAGCTCGAGATAATACACTTTGGTCACCTACCCCATGTCTGACCCTTGCTAAAATTAACAGTGCGAAAAGTGGATATTGAGTTACTAGGCGTATTATACCATTGAAGTGTGTGAAATATAATTAAAATATATTTATATAATCGCTCTTATTTACTTATACATACCTACCACAAAAAAGTTAAAAATAAAAAAACTTTTAAAAATTAAAAAGAAAAACCTCCTTCAAAAAACCTTAAAAAAACAGCTTCAAAAACAGCAGCTCTAAAAAGCAAGAAATAATATTCAAATCTGCATAATTACTATTCAAGTACCTACGCATATCTGATATTAAAAAAACGTCTTATGAAGTCGGGTGGGGCTTTAAGAATTAAAAAATCAAATTGAGAAAGAGAAACCACGATAAATGTTATTATGATTGAAAAAGAAAAATATCTTTAGCCCCACCCGACTTCAAAAGACGTTTTTTTAATATCAGATATGCGTAGGTACTTGAATAGTAATTATGCAGATTTGAATATTATTTCTTGCTTTTTAGAGCTGCTGTTTTTGAAGCTGTTTTTTTAAGGTTTTTTGAAGGAGGTTTTTCTTTTTAATTTTTAAAAGTTTTTTTAATTAAATTTATTGCTCGCTAAGTACATAATGTATCGAAAATTCACATGTACAGATTGCTAAAAGTGGCCACTTTTAGCACTTTTGCGAACTACTACTACAACGAACAAAATTTTACTGAGGTTATTGTTTGTAAATAAACTATAGAACCTTAGCTTCAATCTGTACATGTGAATTTTCGATACATTATGCACTTAGCGAGCAATAAATTTAATTAAAATGAGGGCGCCACTTGAGGTATATAGGGGCCTTAAGTATTCGTGCCAACGATGTGGGCGATTAAAATTGTACCTACGCACCTACTTTTTCTATAAATTTTCGCATAAGACAGACAGTGAACTTCCTATACAAACGTAATACCAAAATGACTTGCAATTTGACCAAATCAAAATTTTACAGTTTTGTATGAAAAAAATATTTTGTATTAGGTTAATATTTTGTATGTTTTATTTAATAGAACCCTAGACAAATACTGTCTTAATCCGAATAATATTACAATAACAGTTAATTGTGCTCAAATTGTAAAGCATATTGGTATGTATTAAGGATCATTCACACAGCTCCGGCGCGGCAACGGCGCGCCACCGGCGAGTCAACGGCAAAAATATAGTTACATACAAGTTGTACTACACTGTTCACACACATCAGTCACCTCGCCGGCATGTCACCGGCAAATCAAACGCGTATTGCTACGGCATGCCGGGCCGTCGCCGGGCCGTCGCCGGGCCGTCGCCGGGCCGTCGCCGTGCCGGACGGCACGTCGCCGGCGCCTCACCGGCATGGCTAGCAGGGTTGGCAGATAAGGGGATTTTTTCGAAATTTTGGGGACATTTTTAATTATTGGAGAAAAATTAATCTTATTTTCATACAAAACGTATCTTTCATACAAAACGTTATCTAATGAAATAAAAACAAGCTTATTTGGGTAAATTTTTAATCTTCTCTTCATACAAATTGATAGAGAATGTCAGAAGATAATTTCCGTTTCATATAATTTGTCAAATCCAAAATAAATAAAAGTGAAGGTAGGAAAACACTATCACAAGTACATTGTCTAATGATAATTCTAGTGAAAATTCTAAAAAATAGTATCTTTACTTGAACTTAGTGGAAAAGGTGGATTAAGTCTAATAAAGTTACCAAAATATTACCAAAAGCAGTATAAAGCATGTTTTTGAAAGTTGAAATATAATAATACTTTATTTTCATACTACAATGTACTTTTTCTCTACCGATTATAGCAACCAATACTTTATTAAAACAAAAAAGTGGCAACCCTGTTTGCCGGACGTGCCGTCGCCGCGCCGGTGCCGTGCCGGCCGGCACGGCGACGGCCCGGCGACGGCACGGCACCGGCACGTCCGGCGCCTCACCGGCATGACTAGCAGGGTTGGTAAATAGGAGGATTTTAACGAAATTTAGGTTTTTTTTTTATTATTGGAGATAAAATAATCTTATTTTCATACAAAACGTATCTTTCATACAAAACGTTATCTAACGAAATAAAAACAATCGTATTTGGGGAAATTTTAAATCTTCTCTTCATACAAATTAGAAAAATTAAATAGAGAATGTGAGAAGATAATTTAAAGTGAGGGTAGTAAAACGTTATCACAGAATACCTAAAAATAGGTGCAAGTGATTTTCGACCTTATGGACGTATGAAAATTCGGTTGTTTTTTCCCATAAGATTCTCGTTTACTAACTTTGCTGTTTCATAAAAACTGTGATTTTGATTAATGTCAATAAGGCCGAAAATCGCTTGTACGGTCAGAATACATTTGTCTACTGATCTCTAGTTAAAAAACGGGTGCAAGCGATTTTCAACCTTAATGACATTTATCAAATTAACTGTTTTTAGAGAAACCTCAAACTTAGTGAATGAGAATATAGGAAAAAAACATCCGCATTCCAAACGCCACTAAGGTCGAAAATCGCTTGCACCACTATTTTTACGTATTCTGTGATAATGTTTTCTTACCTTCTTTTTTATTTACTTTGGATTCATTTCATTCAGTTCTTCCGTGACCATGGCGCATGCAACTGCGCCGAAATATCGGTGTCTCAAAAATAAACAGGTACATGGTGTAAATCCCGATATAGTTTATTCTAATAATGTCAATAACCATGGAAATTTAAAACATTATATTTTTTCTACCTATTATAGCAACCAATACTTTATTAAAACAAAAAAGTGGCAACCCTGCTTGTCATGCCGGTGAGGCGCCGGCGAGTCGCCGGTGATCTGAAATGCTTGTTCACACACGTCTGTGAAGTTGACGGACGTGCCGGTGCCGTGCCGGCGCCGCGCCGGAGCTGTGGGAATGATCCTTTACGTTTGTATAGGAAGTTCACTATCCGCCGGCTTCTTAAACATTATTAGTAGGTAATAATAAGGATTTTGAAAATACGCTTGCCGTAGACGGGATTCGAACCGACAATAATAAAAAAAACATCCTGCATTTTATGGCACTAATCGATAGGATCGATAATAAGAATCAAATCTCACTAAGAAACAAACTAGGTATCTTAAATTATCATGAAATTTCCCAAATTTAATAATCTATCAAATACTTAGGTATCTTGTAATTTGTAGAAATGAGCTAAATTATTTACCTAAGGAAGAACAACACTAAATAATATTACAAGAAGCTGGTGCCCCAGTCTATTATTATTATTTCAGTATCTAAATCCAAATCTTTCAAGTTGGGTTGGGTTAGTAACAGCCAGCCCCGACCGCCCCGACGGCAAAAGATCCGCATTCTCGCCGTCTAGGCATCGGATTTTCCACGAATATTTACAAGGAAATTACGAGGCTTGTATCAGATTGCTTAATTAACCTCAAGTATACCTTGAGGATGGTAACAAACAACTTTAATGATATATGATATTAGTATGATTGGCTGCGGCGGCAGCGATGTATAATTGCGGTAGGTAGGTAATTTAATTTTGCATTAGGTATTGCATTGTCTTTTGGTGTTATATTGATCGTACCTAGGTATATAAATAAATAAATAAATTCTGATATGACAGACAAAATACCTACTTTAAAAAAGTGGTAGCCTATATTTAACAAGATCATATTGGTACGATAATACCGTCGGTGGTTTAAATACAATTACTTGAGTCCTAACTAGTCCTAAGTTATATCATTATTATATTTTTTACTTATTATTAAGCAATGTTTTGATTAGTTATAAAGTATTTTTAGTTAGGTATTTGGGGGCTGCTGGGCTACTTTCTAAAATGGTGTAAAAAGGGATTCATAAAAGTCACCGGCAGACATGAACAAATTCGATGCCGTCTGTTACTATTACGACAAATGTACTATGAAATAAAATATTCGACCTGGCGCCGTAAAAGGGGAAGATGGGATGATGAAAATTAGGTGTCATACTTCATCATAGTAATGGATAGTTTATGGGGAAAACACCATAAACTTCAAATTCGCGATTAGTGAGATAGGTGTAGCGACACCGTTGAGAATATTATTTTCAGGGCTCCAATTACATGTTTATTTTTACGCTACGTTAGTAATAGGGGTTCAAGTATGAAATTGCCGATTTTTTCTTACACACAAAAACTCTCATATTATTATCTTCTATGATGTTAAAGATGCTTCGGTTGTTTATTTAGAATTATGATCATGACGGCCAGCTACCTGTCAACAATAAAAAAATATTTCTGATTTTCTTTTCTTAACATGACATGAGCCAACTAGCGCCGCCAGTCGATTTTATTTTATAAATTCTAAATAAGCCCAATTTCTTAAAAAAGGAATCAGTCAAGGTCTTGTTAATAACGTCTAATATTTATTGAATTTTACACAGATTTAAAAGGCATTCAAACAGTTTAAAATGCGATTTTGTTAAAAGTGGCCACTGTTGGTTCAAACTCGTTTTTAAACTATTGCACGCATTTTGGAATGTTGTAACGTTATACAATAAACATTAGACGTCATTTGGAAGACCTTGACTGATTCCTTTTTTAAGAAATTGGGCTTATTTAGAATAAATAAAATAAAATCGACTGGCGGTGCTAGTCGGTGTTTAAACAA
The DNA here is from genome assembly GCA_963556745.1 of Catoptria pinella. Taxonomy (NCBI): domain Eukaryota; kingdom Metazoa; phylum Arthropoda; class Insecta; order Lepidoptera; family Crambidae; genus Catoptria; species Catoptria pinella. The sequence goes on from OY750762.1 coordinate 3,333,781, forward strand.
TAGTGCATAAAAGTTTTAAATCGTGTCTGTTAAATAAATTAAGAAAATGTTAGTATAGAAAATTCAAATTCTTTAAAATTCTCTATTCAAAACGGCAATTTCAAACTTAAACCCTTAATATCTTATTTCTACGATCACGACCATAAATGGTATTTAAAATGAAAGCTGGGTTGGGTTATGTAAGTAATAATTGTATTACCTACGGTTTTTTTCGATTAAATACTAAATATTTTTCTTTCTCTTGCTGAGCCATGCAGGTTGTTTGTCGTTCACTATGTTTTTTTAAGTAGAAGGATGACTATTACAAGCATTCATTAATCTTAGCACTAAGAACATAGCAATAGTAAAATAAATTTTCATCTTATATAGGAAGTTCTTGCTCCGGGCGATGCATGTCGAGTGTAAACGAAACCCAATTACGTACAATTTAGGTATACTCCGCGCGTGATTAGATTGGGATGGGACCTTGTTAAAGTAAATAGAAAATGTTAGTTAGGCAGTCAATAGCTCTAGCAAAAAAGTTCTGAATCTATTTAAATAAAAAAGAATAAAATAACGTTGACAATTCAGATTGCAAGCAAATTTTACTTTGAGAACAAATTATTCGCAAATTATGTGCAGACTAATTTTTTTTCTCACTTATGCTCATGAAATATTATTATTACATTAGAAAAAAAGCTCTTTTAGTTGAATTTAGAATACTACTTCCTGCATTAGTAAGGGAAGTGGTAATCCAAAATGGTAGTACTCACTTAATGGCCGAATGACTGGTCGTTTCACATGGCCACGCGAACCAACTAAAAAATCAAATAAAATTTTAAGATACCTACATCTTTGGTGCAAATATGGAGACTGTAGCTTCAACGGTATAGCTGCTAGAGCTTAGTGACCGACGACAAATGACGGACAGAAGGGCACATGAGTAACAGCAATAGGGATCCGTTTCGCCCCTTCGAGTACATAACCCTAAATATAACACTAAAGGAAGTAGTGTAATGAGCGTATGTATGCGTAAAAATCTTTTATTACAATGAATAACGAAAATAATTAAAATGAAAATAAATTTACCTAGGTGCAAAATGTTAATAACTTAATTTAAAACAAACTTTATCTCATTTATTAACTTTTTAATGTTTCCAAACATAATTTAGTAAAATTTCTAAAGGGTGTTTGTGTCCCTGAGAAGCATAAGGGTCGCCTCCATCCAAAGAATAAATTACTTTTAAGGTGGCCCTTGTGACGTCATTTATCTGTTGAATATGTAGAGTAGAGCTATTAGACTGAAAACTGTAATTATTCCGGTGAAAACTGCGTAGTAAAGAAAACAACCTTCACTAGTATAAAGCACTCTGAAATTAGGCTGTTGTTTCATTGCTATCTCGGGACACACAGATAGGGTTACCATTACCATACTTCAGGATTTATCCGGACATTTGGTAGTCTCTCTTTATTTTCTCATTTAGATTATTGTTTGCCGGGATACGATGCAGAATAGAATAGAATAGAAAAAAAGAAAAACATATGTTTTTTTTTATGTATTTCTAAAAACGATATATATAAGGACCAACTGTACGGTCTTTTGTTTATTATACTAGGTGTTACAAAAATACCCCTAATGCCGAATATGGTATATAGGGACCATCAAACTGAACAACTTTTACTATGGGGCCAACTCTGAAATCACAAAAAAAAATCAGCTGTTTCATACAAAAATTAAAATCGTAAATATCAAAATGTATGAAACAGCTGATTTTTTTTTTTCGCGATTTCAGAGTTGGCCCCATAGTAAAAGTTGTTCAGTTTGATGGTCCCTATATACCATATTCGGCATTAGGGGTATTTTTGTAGCACCTTGTATAGAAATGGAGTCCCTACCAACAGGCAAATTAAGGTCAAGTCCCATTGTCGTGGCGTGGACATTATCCGACTGTGTGCACCGCATTTCCCTTATTCTTGGTATCTTAGAAAGGGACAAAGGGTTTTTTTGGAGTCTCGAATCCAACAAAAGCATTAAATTTCAAAATAAACCTTATAGTTTAGTGAAGTGAACTGAAAGTGAAGGTATTATAAATAAGTAAAAGTTTTAAGAACCGATCGCTCCAATCCCGGCGAGCTAGTTTGCAAGTAAGATCCGTGAACGCACTATAGAATTACACCAACAGAACATAGAGCTTATTGGACTCGTGCAGACAGGCGAAACTCGCACTACCGCGCGTGGACGCTCGTCAATCCAGGGCCCCACTGGCGATTCGGTAGCATAATTGGTCAGTGCATTGGGCCGGAATCCCAAGGATGCGGAGTCCCATCTGAGGGCCTACTCAAATGGCCATTCTACTAACATTAACGCTAATTGAATAGAATGACAATGTATGGGATTGACATAAGCGAACGAACGGTCACGTGATCGAGCGTAACAATTTGCTAATCGGTACTCAACTGGACAATGTTTCTTTTCGATGAAATTTGCCTAGTTATGATCACTTTTCAAGAACTTTGTCTTGATCAAAGGAACCAAGAACATTTTCTTAGAAATATAAGTAAGTAATATAAAATTGTATAAGCCTACCTTTCCTAAAACCCAACATGCGTTCAAATGGCAAACGTTTCTAAGCGTTTTTCTCTATACAAAATTGAACGCCTTGGCGTTAGCAATCCTAATTTGGTACTCAACCGTACAAAATCTGCACGAACGCTCATTCTATTCGATTGCTCTATGGTTTCAATCGCAAAACGTCAGTCGACTTTGACATCTAACCGGTGGTGGTGTCCTGCCTTTTCGCCGAACTTTTTTTGGCCGAATTTCACTTGCCAACCAACGTTTCGCCTATGTTTTATGACAAGCTTAGAGCATTAAGAAATGACAAGTAACGATTTGTAATTTTTTGTGTGACAACGTTTCATTTGGTAGAATTATGTAGGTATTATTAAGCTGATTATTTATAAATAAATAAATTTATAAATAAATAAAAATATTTGACAACCGTCGTACCTAAGCGACTCGGTAGCATAATTGGTCAGTGCATTGGGCCGGAATCCCAAGGGTGCGGGTTCGAGTCCCGTCTGAGGTGCTACGGGTGAGTCGACTTTTTCTAGTATTTTTTCTAATATTATTTATCTTAATATAAAAATAGCATTGTGAATGCGAAAAATCTAAATTTAATAACTTTATATGATAAGTTGGCAAATTATTATTCCGCGAAATAATATTCTGCGTAACGTTAGTTGGGAAGTGATAATCGGCCAAACAATTTTCGGCGAAAAGGTAGAGAACCATTCAAACCAAACAACACAAAACAAAGTACGTAGTAGCGGCGTTGTGATTCAAAATACTGTGTGGTGCAGTGAAATGTGAATTTGCACATGAAGTGAAGTTATACTTTGAAAGTTTATTACAGTAAGTATTCAAACTATGAGTCAAATATTCAAATCAATGAATACGTTGCGTCCATTATGAATACTTTTTGTTTTTGTTTTAGAAATGGAGCCAAGAGGCTACGTGCCAGCCCCGAGCAATTCCAAGCTCTTATCGAGTATTATGGAAAGGAAATTTATTGATGAATATAAATAAATGTTTAATGGTGATCAATATTCAAAATAATAAGCACTGGATATTTTGAACTTTATTAATATTACCGGCACAGAGACCCTGCCAGACCTCAGCGGTCGAGCGAGAAGCGACAGAATGTGGCAGCAGCTGGCGGCGCTGCTAAGTTTAAATTGGAGGTGGCGTCGATAAGTCAGTAGACAAATGGAAAAAAGTAAGTAAAATCATTACACTGAAAATCTATTTTTAATTTCATTGAACATTGAAGTCATAAAAGTAAGTAAAAATGAATTTATGAGTTAATCATCACTTCATTGCACTTACAACATTCTTCAGGTCTGGGCTGATTGGAAAACTAAAACCTAAAGGAAACATTTACTAATAAGGGACATGTGAGTCTGGCACTGGTTGTGATAAGCAGCAGGCTCACCCTCACTGCCTTGGAAGAGAGAGTTGTGGCAGTACTGGGTGCGTCTGCAGTTCATTGGCAAGCAAGCATTCAGGAGCAGCTACTTGACGTAAGTATTAAAACTTTTGTCTTTACAAGAACTTGTGAACTTACGTATTAGAAAAAAAAGATGTGGTATGGTTCCATAATGCTTATCTTATTAAAACCTATTGATTAATTTTATCAATTAAATAAAACTGGTGCAAATCCACTTGAGAAAGCCATGAAGCTATGGGTACCAAACTAGTGATCCATTCTACTAGTGACTAGAGCCGTGCAAGTGAGATTGCTATGAAGATGTGGGACGACATGAGCTATGCGTGATGCATCTGCTAGCTTTACTCCATATAAACAAAGCTTGCTTGAGTCCTTAGCATGCATCATTAGCACTTAAATTGGTATAGAAAAAATTTAGCTTTGCGAAACCCCGTTTCACTAGAGCTGTGCTAAAATAAGTTTTGTAAATAAAGCAATCCTTTTGGTGTATATCAGACACTCCTTAGCAATGTAGCATAGCTTAGCTCAAGTGAAACCCTTTTGTCTTAGTCCTTATCTCCGAGGTTTGCATAGAGCAAAATCTGAAATTATTTTATGTGATAGAAGTGTAGTATGTGCACACGCACGCTAATTAGGTCATGTCGCAAATGACGCATAATGACTATCCTAAAGAGATGAAATATCGATTACAAAGAGCTCAGTATGATGCAAAAAGTAATTTACTTTCTAGTAAATTTAAAAGAAAAATATTATACGATAGAAAAACTTATCCCATAACTTATAAAAAGGGTGACCTTGTTTTAGTTATAAATCAAACAGGAGATAAACTTCAAAATATTTACAACGGTCCCTATGAAGTTATTGAGGAGTTTCACCTAATGTTAAGATTTTAAAAGATAGTAAAGAATATCTTATACATAAGAATAATACTAAAATGTACTTTTCATAATAACATTTTATATCTAACAATTTTATGCATTGTTGTACCTAGTTTAAGTAGTATAATAAGTATTTAAGTTTGTAACATGACTTAATTCTTTTATTTTTTCTTTCCTTTTCCTTCAGAAAGGGAGGGTGAACAGGACTTTTCCGGGGAGTTGTAGTATGTGCACACGCACGCTAATTAGGTCATGTCGCAAATGACGTAGGTACGTAAGTTAGCAAGTAAGCACTTTTGATTAATATTAAATATAATTGTATTTTTTACACAAATTAAATGGACTTCAAGCCATAAGCATGTTTCTATCTACCACCTGCTTCCGACATTATTATAGAAGTTTATGTAAAGATTATAGGAAAAATAAAACAATGTCTCTTATGCTTAGAGCATTAAGACTCTAATGCGATGCGCGAGTCCGACTCGCTCTTGCCCGTTTTTATTTATTTAGTATAACTTTATTTGATTTGCAGATTTCCCCGAGTCCCTGTCACTACCACCAGCAACTCCAAGCAAGTGTGTGATCCAAAATACCATGCCAATCCCAGACATCATGCCGTCGCCGTCACCTCAATAGCTGTAGTCAGTATTGACTACTAGTATAATGTTTGCTGTTATTATGTGTGTAAATAAGAAAAGACAACATTATACTATTTAAAAAAATATATAATTTATGTTTATTCTAATAAAGACTTAATAACAATAATGGTTTTAACTAAAATTTTAATAATGTACAATTGAAAAAAAAAAACAAATGTAACAGCCTACTGACTGAATAAAGTCTAGGCTGTTACAAGCACTTGTGAATGTCAAAGAAGCTACGCCATTGCGCACCCTAAGCGGAAGAGACCCTTCCTATAATATTTCATACAGTATTCAAAAATTGACCTCGGCATTCAAAGAAAGGTCATTTTCCATCCAAATAATTAACAAATGTTTACTTACATACAGTGGTTAGATATCGAAATTAACTAACTAGGTAGTTGTGAGCAAATGACTTTAACTAGTTGAAATCACTGTCTACTACTCGAAAATGCATAAGTACCTAAGTATTGTTAGGGCCTAAAAATGAATAAACAATTAAAAATTATGTAACAAATTATTAACACTAAGAAAGTCATAAACTCAAAAGTTAATTTAGTAGATCCATAGTTCCTAACTTCAATATAGTACAATAAAGTTGTTAGGTAGTTTAATAATAAGACTTAAAATTAATTGACAGTATAATTATTATTATACAAACAAGCAAAGTATAAAAAAACACAACCACCACTTAATCTGACTTTGGGTGCAGCTTTTCTATCACATCTGATTAATCAAGCAATTGAGTATCGCTCTGGACACGTAGCAAGTCGTCTTGGCTGTTAGCTGTGGATGGGCTGGCTCTTGTACACCAGAACTATCATCATCATCCTCAGGTTGCTCAATTGTTGGCAGTGTCAAGTTAGCATTTAGTGCAATATTATGCAAAACACAACATGTATTTATGATTTTAATCAAAAACTTGAAGATGGTAAAATTGGTGTCATTAACCAGGGCCGTTGTGGGTATCCAGAGTCACCTAAAATTACAAAATAAATGTATTCAATAAATAATCACTAATCTATATTATTTTATTTTTACTATATTACAAATATTAAATCAGTAGAAAGACTTTGCGAGCTTTGGAATCTATAAGAAACTAGGTAAGTAGGAATAGTTATATTATTATTGAATGTTATGTTAGTTAAATAGTAAGTACTTACTTCTGTCTATTTATAGCCCTTTCATGTTGGGTTTGACGAAATTTTATCCATTTGGCCATTATGTCCAGACTGTTCAGTGCCTGAAGTAGTGGACTACTTCTCAGATAACGCGGCTTGTAGTCTGATATGATCCCTACTATTCTCTGATCCGGTTGGTGACCAGGAAGCTGAGGGAGCAAAGATCCTGAAAAAATATCCATAATTGTTAGTAAAAGTAACCACAGATTTAAAGATCTACCTACTGTATTTTAGGTAGCCTTATTGAATTTTAAATTACTTACTTTTATTTCCAAGGAAAAGTTCTTGATTCTTTTGAGTGAGGTCAAGTGACGAAGATCAACACAAAGCTCTTGGAAAGTGCGCTTATCAAAGCGAAAATGCTCTTTAAAAAGCATGTCCAGCATTTCTCGGAGTTGACGGCGCAGCCACACATCCTCATTATGTGCAGCCCATAGTAAACGAAGGGTATGCATTTTATAATTTGTAAAAATCGTACTAGCTAAATATCACACCACTTTGTCACTAGCACTCGATGGCAAAAAGAATGTAATATCACTATCTACGTCTCGACGGAACGGATGATCAGCGTTCGACTATACAATCTGCAGGGTCTCGGCGTTCGCTCAGCTACAGTTGAATAGAAAGGCTCGTTCGGCAATTCTACTTGTCAAATCTGCCACTTGAGTACCATTTCTGCCGGCGCGTGAGGTTATCGTTAACCACAGATCACATAATATCGTGAACGTTAACGAAGACCATTTGTTTGTTCAGCATGCATTGTACACTGTATTCTGTGGTGCAGTATAAGGCCGGCTGCACATGTTGGTCCCGATGGTACCAACGCTGTTGGGGTCGATTAATTTGGTAAGGTATACGCACGTTGGCTATTAAATTAGTTCTTTACCGTCCAAGCCAATGTGAAGATGTCCGGATACAAATATCGAAAACGCTCTAAGCGCTTTTACAGTAGTGAGTGAAAGTTATAATTTATATTTGTTCCTAAAAAAAAAGAAAAAGCTACGCCAAAGAAGATTGTGGAACATCATAAAACACGAAATCAGTGAACAAATCGCCAATATGTGGACGGATTGCGTGCGAACACTGGCACGTGTCGGTTTTATCAAAATTGGACGACACGTTGGACGAGTAGCGTTGGGGCTACAAGTTTGTAGAGCCGGGATAAGACATTTTGTTAACTTACTACATCTATCAATCTCATAATCTAAACATTTTTAATATTTCAATCAGCCCGATTTACACTTGCCATCGCCATTGCGCAAAAATACATGCGCAGTAATCCACTCCATTTTTTCTAACCGCTTAAGATCCATGCCGGCTCCTATACATTGATCGCTAAAGCCTGGATAACCTAATATAAAAGTTGCATAATTATTATCCCAGTCGTTATATTCCGGGTTGGCTTTAGAATCTGGGTGCCTATATAACACCGCACTCCCGGCGGCGAATTTTTATTTTTATTGTTATTTTAGTATGGATACGTAAAAAAACACAATCTTCCGCGACCATTCTTTATCTGCGCAATCTTCAACAATCCACGCAGATAAAGAATGGGATTGGAAATGGCAGCGCACCGCGCTTACAACAACGAGTGTGAAAGCGATATGTGTGGCGTTTAGTATGCGAACGAGAATTAGTGAATATGAACGACGCCATTTCTAATCCCATTCTTTTTCTGCGTGGGTTGTAATTATATGGGAAGTGGTCATTGTTCTTTTGCATCTTTTCACGTAGATATCGAATTCGAACCGAAACCGAGTGGAGTGTGTGAACGCCCTAAATATCGACTGACGATTTGCAATGAAACCATAGACAAATTTTGCGTTTTATCTTAACTAGTATATTCATCTGTGGTGTTTTCTAAGCAATCGGAGCAATTGGATTGCTAACGCCTAAGCGTTTTATTTTGTAGAAAGACAAGTGTTTTGTAACGTTTGCCATTTGAGTAGGCCCTCTGAGGTGCTACGGGTAAGTCAATTTTTTCTAATACTGTTTATCTTAATTTAAAAAAAAATCACTGTGAATGCGAAAAATCTAAAATGTAATAATTATAGCTATTTCATCTTTATCGATTGTCAAACATCTGGGATTTTTTTTTTTCATTCAAAACTTTATCTTTTCATTCAACAACGCCTAATGGCGTGTGAAAATGTGATGAAACTTCTCTCATCGGAATATGGGCGAATGTTTCATTAAACTTACCGTATCGTCCAAAGTTTTAGGCTCTATTCCCTTGCTTTAAGTATTATATTCGCTGCACAGCGTCTCTGCTTTACGTTCGTTAAAGTTACCTGCAATTGACGGTGTTTGTTTTCCAGAGTTGTTTGCGCAGTCCTCCTGCCGTTTTTCTATTTCGGCTAAAATAGGCTCGCACTCATTGTCCCATTAAATGCCGTGAGTACGGTCCGAACGGGGACAAAGAATATTCAGGGACACTTAAGGACCACGAGGACCTGTAATGTCTTGGGAGGCTGTTAGACTACATACTTTATGCAATAAATTACAATGTACAGGGTTTCGTGCCTGAGAGGTTACCTGAAGCTTTGTTCATCGATCGTTAGATGTTAATCTTTTTTCGGCAGTGAAGTTTATGCTTTTTTGGCATCCTTGATTATGAAGGGTTAAGTTTTCAGATCCATAAAATACCTACAAATTGAGAAAATCATAAATTCAATATATTTATGCACATAAAGTGTTAAACAAAAAAGTCTGGAACAGGTGGTAGGAAAATATAGACGATTCAAAAGTGCTTAATTACTAAGTTTATTTTAGTTTAAGATAGCACGATATCTGTTTCACCTTAATTTAAAAAATAGTTAAATTACTATTAGCTTTGGTTTATTAACGCTATACAAGGTGTTACACAAAGAAAACCTAATGCCGAATATATAGGGACCATCAAACTGATCAACTTTTACTATGGGACCAACTCTGAAATCGCGAAAAAAAATCAGCTGTTTCATACAAAAATTAAAATCGAAAATATCAAAATGTATGAAACAGCTGATTTTTTTTTTCGCGTTTTCAGAGTTGGCCCCATAGTAAAAGTTTGATGGTCCCTATCTACCATATTCGGCATTAGGGATATTTTTGTAACACGTTGTATAATACACATTAACTCTGCGACCTCAGGTCGGCCTCGCACCCAAAACCAGCGCAGAACTTCAAAAACATTAATGTACAACGTGTTACAAAAAAAACCCTAAAGCCGAATATGGTAGGTAGATAGGAAACTGAACAACTTTTACACGGGACCAACTCTGTAATCGCGAAAAAAAATAGCTGTTTCATACATTTTGATATTTTCGTTATTAATTATTGTACTAAACAGCTGATTTTATTTTCGCGATTTCAGAGTTGGTCCTATGGGCCCTGGACATCAAACTGGTAAAAGTAGTTTGGTTTGATGGTCCCTATCTACCATATTTGGCTTTAGGGGTTTATTTATTTATTACTAGCTACCCGCCCCGGCTTCGCACAGGTGGAGCCATTGATTAGTTATATTGCGATTTAAAATGACGGAAAAGAATTTATTTTACGTCTTTCCGTACAATTTTTTAAAAAAAATCTTTTATCAAGAAAAAAAATATCTAATTTGGTGCAGTCGTTACATTTCGCGGCGATTTATTTATATATATATATATATATATATATATATTATAGAGATTAGTTAATAACATTGTGCTTCGATCAATCATTCGATTGAAGCAAGTTTCATTAAAAGTTGCAGACAATATCAATGAATACATATTAGCTTTAAATAGAAAGTTTTAAATCAATGAAATTCAATTCCATTTCTCAATCAAATTGAAATAAATTGATCACGTGCAGACGTGTTCAGAATATTCATGAGATATTTGCATTGTATGTGTAATTTGCATTGGGTTTTCACTTAAGTAATTAATATTATTTGAAACAATATTTAAGCAAATTCAATCAATCAATAAAGTCCTTTAGCTATAGTGAAAATGATGATGATGATAGTGGCAGTGATCCTGCCTTTTTGAGCTAAAGGTCCCGGTTCGTATCCTGGTAGGGGGGAGTTTCATGTGATGAGCTAAGCTAGGCATTTTGTTTCTGAGTCATGGATGTTTACATATTTTATTTATTTCTATCCGTAATTTAGTTGCCACACCATTTTTCTTTTGTTTGGCACTAAATGATTATTGTGATTTTACTTATTTCTGTATATTTACTGTATAAACGGATGGAACGGAAGCGAAGCGAGGGCGGGTCGCTAGTATTTAATATAACAAGGATATATCCTCCGGATTATATTTAAACATTTTCTAGGACCTAAATAAATTGCTTAGCAAACCAATCTTTGCAAATCAGGGACTCAGGGATTTCCATTTAAGTAGTTAGTTGGATTGGACATCAATCTCCCGCGACGTCACTCATACCAGCCCAGCCGCGGCAACTTCGCTCGTCCATTACGACCCGCTTCATTTAATTACTTACATTTCTTAACTATAGTTAAGAATATAAAATGTAAGTACTAATATATATTGCTACCGAGTCACTCAGCGGTAAGAGCATTGCACCGGGCATAGAAGTGGCGGGTTCGATTCCCGTCGGAGAATATGATCTGGTGCGAGTCGTATTTTTCTAGTATATTATTTAGTTCATATATATTATTGCTTTGAAACTTCGTACTTCTTTGCCACTATTATCATTAACCCACTCTGCGTATTGTAGGAAATTATCAAAATGGTTCCATACCTCTCTACGAAGATCGTAACATTCCGTAACCCTGAATAACACGGTTGTACGTCTGTCTGTCAAGAGCCTTTTTCTCAAGATTGTATTGGGATTAAGATGAGAAACGCTAACTTCTATGTACCCGGGAGACTTCATCGATTTTTTAGTGATATCACAGTCCTAACGGGATAATAATACGCTAGACAGTAAATGTGAATAATGTCGTACATTGTTATGTACGATCAATCATAGACGATTTTTTTTTTCAAATGTAACATACTTACACTGAATAAAATTTTGAGCAAGTATGGAGTGAGAATGTTTTAATAAATTTTAGATTTTCTGCATTTCACAATGCAATTTTTATACTAAGATAAATAAATAATAGCAATACAGCGAAAATGAAAAAAAATACTAGAAAATGTCGCCGCTCCCACTAGCGACTTGGTAGCATAATTGGTCAGTGCATCGGGCCGGAATCCCAAGGGAGCAGGTTCGAGTCTCGTCTGAAGTGCTACGGGTGAGTCGATTTTTTCTAGTATTTATCTTAGTATACATAGAATGTTTTAAGTAACGAGAGATAGATGTCGCCACTTAGCTGATGAAACAACTCCGGCTTCTTAACGAGCTGCTGGCACAGGCGTAATCAATTACGAGCCAGTAATTAGCGAACTAACAAACTGCGCGAGTTAGTATCGAATGCTAAAACTGTTGCTTGCCGATAATGGCGGGGAAAGAAGAAAGGATAGATAAATTAGACAAAAAATAACGACGGCTCCAACAACGATTTGATAATAATGGGTAAGTTTATGAAATAGTTGCTCCCTGATATTGAATCAACTATCAATTTAGTAGGTACTTACAGCACAGAATTAGTATAGTACTGACGTACCTACAGAAAGAAAAGCTATCGAGTTCCTATCATCCCTACATTTGATATTCTTTGTATAAATATACGTGTTACAAAAATACCCCTATTGCCGAATACGGTATATAGGGACCATCAAACTGATCAACTTTTACTATGGGACAAACTCTGAAATCGCGAAAAAAAACCAGCTGATGAGCCAGCAAAAAATTAAATCGAAAATATCAAAAAGTATGAAACGGCTGATTTTTGGTCCCTATATACCATATTCGGCACTATGGGTATTTTTGTAACACCTTGTATATGCATTTCAAACATAAGCACAAATATGTAACTAGAGCCATGGCCAACTATACTAATTCTATTTGAAATTTTGAGATTTAAGCATTCACAATGCTATTTTTATATAATACTAAATAATATACTAGAAAAAATAGGACTCGCACCAGATCATGTTCTCGGATGGGAATCGAACTATCCAAAGGTCGCGGGTTCGATTCCCGTCCGAGAACATGATCTGGTGCGAGTCCTATTTTTTCTAGTATATTATTTAGTATTATACTAATTCTGTGTCATGGCTCTAGTTACATGTTTGTGCTTATGTTTGAAATGCATGCATTTGTGTCATGACACTACAGAAATTTGTTTTTCATATGATTCAAAATTATTAGGGTGATAGAACTTTACAGAAGTGTATACCATAATTTCTTCTCAATTCGTTCCTTACCTGAAACTATGACATGTGAAAAAATTAAACTTTAAGAAATTATTAAAATTTTACCTGTTCACCACTATTTAACTCAGACTGTAAATTCAATATAACCTTTTCTGTGTAAACAGATATTGATAGTAGAAATTTCTAAGATTTAATAAGTACTTAAGTAAATATGATGAATCCCGCAGACAAACTGTCCAGAACAGTTTTGTGGGACACTCACACTGTTGTTAACCTGTTTTTATTAACTGTTTAATAAAAAAAATATAGTTGGTATTGCGACACCTACCCAACTAAGAGTCCCAATACAACAATATTGCATTTAGGCTCAGCTGACATTTATAGTTTTTCGTGCTTCGTGCTAACTGTAGGTACATCTATTTAAAATAATGTAATGTATAAATAGACGGATGTGCATTTAAAGGTAATATTGTTAAACATTCAACCATCCAATCCATGCCCTTTACGGGATTTAAAGAAATATTGTAATGTAAAGTAGAACTTTCAATTTAAAGAATGGTATTTTCATCTCAGTAAAACTTTCAATCAGTGTTGATAAAAGCGCAAAAGGGTATTTTTGTCTCAACTAGGAGCGCATGTTAGCATTGCAGTTTCATAACAGCTATTCCTTAATAGGCAATGTAAAACGATACTGCTAATTGAAAAAATGTCTTCGTTACAAATATAAAGAAAATTTCTTTAGGACACTTTCCGATGAACAGAAAGAACATCGATCAAAAACAAAAACTAACTATTCCACGAAGATAATCAACAAGCAGTTCTCATTCAAATTAAGTACAAACAACCTTAAGCAATATTTTATGGGTTAGGCGTGAGGAATGATAATGTTCATGTCATTGTGGGAAGTGGGGGGTTGATGAGTTAATGGAATAACGGTCAAAGTGTTCAGGGGCATGTCACGCTCGCGGAAAACTCGATTATCCGGGGTGTGGCCGTCCGTCGTGTGCGTTGTGTGATCACTGTATCTATTGCTCCTGGAAATCTAGTTAGCAACCCTGTACACGTACACGATAATATACTATTAAGGTTATTTGGTGTAAATAGAATTATGGATTATGACGAGTAAGTAGAAGGATAAAACTGCAGAAATTGTTCGGCTAAATTGTTTGAGTAATTTTGATAGGTCAGCGCTCGAGTGTATCTATAATGTGTTTAATGGAATTAATGTTTAATCAAAAAGCATAAAGTAGGAAAATACAGTGTAAACCACTTAATTCACTCTCATTCTAGAACTGGATATGCTAATCGAACTTCCGCCTAGTACCAATAAATTACACTGCTGTTACAGAATTACTGTTTACGCTTATAGCGTGGTAGTCATACGTGCGCCTAGTATCGAGGTAAGTACTTAAACTTTACTTAATACCGTAGCACTAAAACTCGTCTAAGGCTAAAACCGAGGTACTTAAACATACCGGCAACTAATACACCTAATACCTACATACTCATACCGCAATCTACTATATTCTAAACTAGACTGTCAAGGTAAAACTGTCTTCGATACAAATAAAGTATAATGCAAGGTTTAGACTAGCAATAAATCTTGCAGAAGTTGACTTTCGCAATCTGTTACCACTGTCTAAACGTGTGGCAAGCTAAATTTTCAAAGTGTTGCAGCTTGCAGAACTTGCTCTCTCAAGAAATTGCAGGAAGATCTTGCTAGTCTAAACCACGCTTAAGCTTACGTAGCATATAATTAACGAGTATGTGGGGTGAGCACTTTCAGTAAAGTTGTTCAGCTCATAGTCATAACCACACACATTAACTGCGAATACGAAAATACATATAAAGCAGCGTAAAAACGCTAACTAGACGCTTGCGAGCGACTCTGAAAGATTGAGTGAACTTGCGAATTTAATTCATCAACGCCTGAGCGGCTGAATGCGGCCGGAAAACAAAAGAATATCTATTGTGTCTCATTTTCCGGGCCTTGAAGGGTCTTTATATAGCTATAAAAACACGTAGGTTGTTTTAATAAATATTGTATAGATAAAACACTAGCAGATCAAAGAATAAATTTACTTTAACAATCTTTAGTTACCATCATTATTCGTCCAAACTCATCCGAGGCAGTTGTTGTTTCATTAAAAGAATGAGCACAGTGATACGCTTCTTGGAAGTTTGTTTAAAACAATATTTATTTATTTTGTATGTAGCAGAAGAAGAAGAAGAAAGTAGTATTTTTTTACAATTCAATAAAGTATTGTAGAAAATAAAATAAGTTTTTTTATTAAGATTTAGTTATTATTGAGCTGACATAAAATGCCCCTCCGTTCACTTGGATCCACCGCCAGGCTCCACCGGTGGATCGAAGAATACAATTTTTGCCTCTTTGATCCACATCATGGATAATTTGTACCCAATTTACAGACTCTTTTAAAAAAATAAGCAACTAGCATAAGTATTAGTTTCTATCTTCTACTAATCTAATATCACCATTCGCTTCTATAGATATTTAAAAAACTGTGTGGTGTACAAGCTACGAGAGGTAAGAAAAACTTCGTAGCATCGTAGCATTGCTACGAAACACGTAGCAGCTATCATATATCGTAAGCTATCACAATAACACTGATATCCTACATAAATGACTACGTGATCCGTGAAATCACTCGCATAAGTTTACCCCGTGCAGCTATATTTCCTACTCCATTGGGGAATGATCTTCGTAAGAGATATCATCTGCCCGCAAACTTTACACCGATATTGAAATGTTCTGAAATCATACAAGCACTCGTAATGTTAAGGTTAAGGTTTTTATACTTATTTCAAAAGAAATTGAATACATTCTTCCATTGTTCCTACGTCAGGGAAACAATCGACAATGATTGATTGTTCATATTCAATATCGCGGCTGCTGATAACGTAACAATTTAGTCAATTTTCGTTTCCACACAATGATAAATGAAGCGATATTCTTTGGTATTACAGTAAATATATACTATGGTATCACAACATATTAAAAAAAAAACAACTTTATAGTCTTGAGAATCCATAAAACTTTTTTCGTAAATTTTTTGTTTTAATTCAGCTAGAAAAGGGGTATGAGTAAAAAGTGGGTCATTTTTTTTTTGCGATGTCGCTTCCAAAAATCTCTTTCATCTCAAAGACCTTATCAAAATAACCAAAAAATTATTCTACAGCGTAAGTCTATCATGGGCAGTTTTATAAATATTTTAGTTTAAAAAATTAAATTCGGGTCATTTTTTTTTGCGCTGTCGCTTCCAAAAAAACATTTCATCGCAAAGATCACATCCAAATAAGCAAAAAACTATTTGACAGCGTAACTCTAGCATGGGCAGTTTTTGAGATATTTAAGTTTAAAAAATAATATGTGGGTCATTTTCTTTTTTTGGCGTTGTCGCTTCCAAAAAACTATTTCATCGCAAAGATCTTATCCAAATAAGTAAAAAACTATAGGCAGCGTAAGTCTATCATGGGCAGTTTTTGAGATAATTAAGTTAAAAAAATGAAATGTGGGTTATTTTCTTTTTTTGGTGTTGTCGCTTGCAAAAAACCATTTCATCGCAAGTATGTCATCCAAACAAGCAAAAAATTGTTCTGCAGCGTAAGTCTATCATGGGCAGTTTTTGAGATATTTAAGTTAAAAAAATAATATGTAGGTTATTTTATCATTTATCTCAAAAACTGCCCAATATTGGGAAGTAGATCATATCAAGAGTCATATTTAATTAATTATTTTTTGCTCATTTGGATGAGATCTTTGCGATGAAATAGTTTTTTGGAAGCGACAACGCCAAAAAAGATAATAATCCACATCGGATTTTTTTTTAAACTTAAATATCTCAAAAACTGCCCATGATAGATTTACGCTGCCGAATATTTTTTTGCTTATTTAGATGGGATATTTGCGACGAAACGGTTGTTTGGAAGCGACAATGCCAAAAAAAAAATAACCCACATAATATTTTTTTAACTTAAATATCTCAAAAACTGCCCATGATAGACTTACGCTGCAGAATAATTTTTTGCTTATTTGGATGAGATACTTGCGATGAAATGGTTTTTTGGAAGCGAGAACGCCAAAAAAAGAAAATGACCCACATATTATTTTTTAAACTTAAATATCTCAAAAACTGCCCATGCTCGAGTTACGCTGTCAAATAGTTTTTTGCTTATTTGGATGAGATCTTTGCGATGAAATGGTTTTTTGGAAGCGACTACGCCAAAAAAAGAAAATAACCCATATATTATTTTTTTAACTTAAATATCTCAAAAACTGCCCATGATAGACTTACGCTGCCTAATAGTTTTTTGCTTATTTGGATGAGATCTTTGCGATGAAATGGTTTTTTGGAAGCGACAACGCCAAAAAAAGAAAATGACCCACATATTATTTTTTAAACTTAAATATCTCAAAAACTGCCCATGCTAGAGTTACGCTGTCAAATAGTTTTTTGCTTATTTGGATGAGATCTATGCGATGAAATGGTTTTTTGGAAGCGACATCGCATAAAAAATTAACCAAATATTTTTTTTAAACTTAAATATCTCATAAACTGCCTATGCTAGACTAACGCTGTGCAATAATTTTTTGCTTATTGGGATAAGATCTTTGCGATGAAACGGTTTTTTGGAAGCGATATCGAAAAAAAAATTGACCCACCTCTTCTTATAAAATTACTCATACCCCTTTGGTGTTTTCCTTCTTTCTTTGCAAGCCACCTCCAACTGAAAAGTAAACCCATAAAAGAGAGCCTACTTTAATATACTTTGTAGATTTTCCAACACAAAATTAATAACAAAAATGTAGTTATTTAGATGATTAATAAATGTCCTCAGTAATGAATTAACTTTTTACTCGTCCGCAACATCATATTTCTATAGTTTGTTTACTAATAGTAAATTTTTGTTATCTGTGGTTGTTTCAGTTCACCAAAAAATATTTAGTTCAAAAAAACTCGATAGATGGCGTTTTATGAAAGCCGATATCGCCGTTTTAACTCCCCCTCTCGTTTATCACTCTCCAAGGCGGAAGGGTACTTACAGCATTTGGGATCAAAATTTTCACAAAATTGCATGCGATAAATTGCTTAGTGTGAAGGTGGCTTCCCAACAAGCAAAGTAATCCTATAAAGAAAAATTATAAGTAATTATCTACTAATAACGTTCTTATAAATGTATTGTTGTAGACTTTTTTACTTATAATAGCATTCGACAAGCTTTAACATACTCAAGAGCATTCATTTTTGTATCTTAGTCTTATAGTTTGCTACAAGACTAACGCACAGAACGGTTACAGGATACTTTTACTTATAGTAACCTTTCACAAGCGTACATACTCTCAAGAGCATTTGTTTTTATTTCACAGTCTTCTAGTTAGCTACAAGAATATCTTGTAAAACACTTACAGGTATAAGTATCCTATAATTGTTTGCAGAAAGATTAAGTAGTCCTGACTGATATTTGATCCTATCGTAGTATTTTATAAGAGAACAAGATATTATAATACACTAAGCTACGCTAATTATAAGATTGCATCGTTATTAGTCTTGTTCAAGATTCTTTTAAGTGTAATTGTACTTAATTAGGGCGATATTAGGTGAAATAACCGTATTAGCTACTAGATAAATCACTTTACTAGTAAACATCTGCCATTTTGTTCTGATACAATTGTTCACCTATTTGTCCAGGTGATGTAAATGAGGGTTCCGCGGTGGATTTTTTTTTCACCCTTAGCCCATCATTTGGATAGCGAAGAAGTTGAAGATTTTTTAGAAGAATACGATTTCAATTTCGAGGAAACCACTGAATATGAAAAAAATCGTGAATTACAACAATTGAACAATGCGCTCGTATTATGTAGGTAGTTACTAAATAAAAATATGGTTATATGTACTTTGTTGATACGGATAGTGAAAGATGTTATTTTATTTTTAATAGCAATAGTAACATTCATCTTCCGGGTAATGATTGTACACTAGCATATATTGACAGCCTTGACACCACAATTGTTTTATATTTAGAAGTTTTTTAATATTGATTATGTTAACAATAAAGTGACAGTACAATCTTGAATCAGTGAATCGTCCACAACCATAACACTTTTCAGATATAATAAAATGTGTCATGGTCCACGGCCATTTATATTCGTTGAGTTTTATAAAGTTATCTTTACTTAAAAAACAGTCAACGTCTAAAAATACCACCATCGCGAAAGGAACTGAAAAACAAAAGATTTTTTTTAAAGTGTGATAAAGTAACCCTTAAACTTTGTCATGCATTCATGACGAGAGTTAGCTGTAATCTAGTGATTTATACGTCTCGTAATTGAATTCTAGCAAATTTAATTTATAGATTA
This sequence comes from Catoptria pinella, assembly GCA_963556745.1. NCBI lineage: Eukaryota > Metazoa > Arthropoda > Insecta > Lepidoptera > Crambidae > Catoptria > Catoptria pinella. Next base: position 3,353,094 of record OY750762.1, read on the forward strand.
GTAGGCAGACTTCGCGAGGAACCCTAATATGTTATAATATGGAGGCAAGTTATCTGGATTGAAAATGCTATAAGTACAAATTTACCTATAATTGTTCTATAACATACTCAATGCAGAGAATTTTAAAACATGGCGAATGTTCGTAATTATTTTCGAAATATTATTTTAATAATAAATATGCTATGTGCTATTTTTTAAAGGGCGTTGTGAAATTAACAAAATTTTGAGAGATATTTACAATAAATATGACTTCCCCGGCAAGTTCACACACTATAAATACAATATTTTACAATACTTACATGTCCTATGATAATACAAATTATAATAGTATAATAGTGTGAATACATATATAGTTACGTTATTTTCTTGTGTTTAACACAATCCAACCGGCCGAAACTCAAATAGATGTTCAGAAGAAAACGTACTTATAACTAATAACTAAGTACATTAGTAGTGCATTATAAACAAGATTGCTCTAGTAATGTTCTTAAGTCACTAACTAATAAGAGTATTTGTGTTTAAAAATGTGTAGTCTCAGAACATTATAGAAGCAATTGCGCTTCCATAAGTGTATTATAATGCTTAGTGACATTCTGCGAGTTGATTATAAGATCGTTATTAGAAACTAATGCTCCTATAACTGCGCCCAAATCCAGCATTGTAACAAACTTCAAGTATCTTATAAGTAAAAAAGAAAGTAGCCTTAAAGAACACTTCAAGTATTGATTTTGCTTGTTGGGTTAACTTTACGGCTCGGATTGCATAAAACGCCATCTATGGAAGTTTTTTGAACTTACGTTTAGGTCTAAGAACTGTCAATCAGTACTGATTGATTGACGCTACACAGCCTATATTGATTGATACGGCTGAGATTACACCCACACTAAGACGTCCAGAGGTCTCCCCATCGAGGTTGCCGCATCATTAGCCATGATTAAACGAGGTAAGTACGCCTTATCTGTATATTAAGTAACATTAAGGCCTCTATAGCCCTCAAGTGGCGCCCTCATCTTAATTAAATTTATTGCTCGTTAAGTACATAATGTATCGAAAATTCACATGTACAGATTGGAACTAAGGTTCTATACCAAGTTTATTTACAAACCACAACCTCAATAAAATATAGTTCGTTGTAGTATAAGTAGGCTAAGTGCCTAAAGTGGCCACTTTTTGCTCTGTTTCCTACTACTACTACAACCAACTATATTTTTAACCGATTTCAAAAAAAGGAGGTTCATTTATGTATGTTTTACAAAAGCTTCAACAGTTGTTAACCGATTTAAATAATTGTGTTTTTTTTCTGATCTTGTCAGGGCTTTTGGTAGGTATAAAATACATTTTGTAAGGTATATGTTCATCAAATATTTACACAGTCCCCTATGTACTTCGTAACTAGGTAGATTTAATGCGTTTTTAACGTTGCTAAACCTTCTTTTTTTATTAGGATTTTATTATTAGTTAGTTTAGTTTAGTTATCTCGCGTTGGTTATACACCGTTAATTTTTAAGTATATCTAAAAATGAAATAGGGATATAAGTAAATGAACAACTTTTACTATGAGCTCACAGTAAAAGTTGCCAACCACAAGTGGCCAACCACGGAATCGCGAAAAAAAAATCAGCTGTTCCATACATTATAGTCGAGTCGATATACTTAAATATTAACGGTGTATAGCATAACTCAAATCGATTGTACCTATTCTGTTCGTACAATTGGGTTGAGCATACAATCGGACCTAAAATCGGTTCAATTATGGCGGTGTGGCTCCATTTGTGCGAGACATGACTGATAGGCCGTTGTCGTCCTAATGATAAGTAACATTAAGTTATCTAGGACGTACCAACCTTTATCTCCCATTCAGTGGTGTAGAATGGTTCATTATGGTCCCAGGCTATTTACAATGAATACTCCTCTTTCAGTCATAAAATTGAATGAAGTTAAAACTTCTTTTATACGAAGTGATGAAATAATAAGTTTATGTAGTAAAGTAATTTAGTATACCGCCGTATAGTTCTTAAAATAAAAAAAAGGTTTTCATTATCTCTCTTCTCTATAATTTACCTCTGATTTTTTAATTGATTCTATTATAACATAGGGCTTAGGTATATTGATTTATGTAAAATATCGACGATCGACCTATGATAACTAAATCTGACTTGAGTATATTTGCAAATCAACCAAAAGGTAAATAAATCAAAGACGATCGTTCATTCTGAATCCGAACACATTTTGCGTTTATTATGAGTGACAGAAAGCTGGGACTAAAGTCGGAAATAGTTCTACCAGTCTGACAACTATTTATTGTTCCTGTCAGAAAATGTTAGAATACGCCTACGTAACAGGTGCTTATACTTATTTCTTTATAAGTGAACGCTTGATAACATGGGAATATAGTGTATATAATGTAGTAGATAATACAACCTGTTTCTTTAAATGTAAGCACATAGCACAAGCAAATAGCAATAAAATGGGAACCTTTAACCAATAATCAGAATAGTGGAGGCAACCACAGAACAAAGAAAAAATGTTTTCCCTCCTTGTTCTGTGAAAGGCACCACAGTACGTCCACTTAACAGTTGTTTTATCTAACGAATGCGGTTCGGCTATGAGTATTGTATTATGCGAGCACATGTACACATACGACGCGACGGCACCTCAGACTATACATGACCTTATACCCTACGCAGACTATACATGTTGACCTTGAGACCGCCTTTATACCCTACGTAATAAAAGCTGTTTTCGCAGCTTAATGTATAATCTGACTTGCTGTCGTGTGTACGCACACTAGAATAATGTGCTGTGCATGTGCGTGCACGCCTAACAACATTCATAGATGAGCCCCATTCGTGAAATATGTACAGCCTGAGTGTACAGCTACTTATTGCTACGGTTTCCTTAGCATAGCTCAACTTCTGACTACACCTTTAATATATGCTTTATTTTATATCGTAATTTAATCTTCTCCATTGTGAAAAGATAAATATATGTAGCTTACTCCCGCACAAAACTCCCCCCTCCTTTTTTTGCGGGAGTAAGCTACATATATTTCTCTTTTCTCAATGGTTTGGAACTTCCGCCAAGTGACGCCTAATTCAATCAAATACTTAATCTTCTCCTGTATCATACTTCTACCTTAAACCTAGCGACGTGTTAAAAATATTTTATGTGATTACACATTTCCGTTTCTTTTAAAATTTTAAATAAAAAAGGCTCAGTTAATTATTTCCAAAGGTAACAAACACTAATTTTCAATTAATAGGTAGGTAAGTACTTACGTACTTTACTACTTGTGGAATTCTAACCTGTGCCTATTGGTTTTATTATTTTTTCAGCCCGTTGTTCCATTTTCTTTTGTATTTATAACTCGTTTTCCCGTTCCCTTGGGATTCTCGCATCCCGAATTCCGATAGCTTATGTTGCTCAGGATTAATGAAGGATTTTGAGAATCACTTCCGTGTACACTATTCACAAAGAGGTTATAAAACTTCTATAAATAGCAGAAATATAAAATCGAATGATATTGTTTCAGTTTTCTTTGTTAACAATGTAGTTAATTCGCAGGTCACTACGAATATGGTTCCTTCGGGACGATATCCCCCCTGGATGTCTCCCCTGATTAGGGGACCGAAAACCGAAGCAAGTGCGTTGTTGATCGTTGATCAATATCCCCCATTTATTAAATTATTTTTGTTGGCTTTGTACCCCCTTCTTTAATTGGTAAATAAAGTATCTAAGTGCAGCTGATCTGCATAAATCATTATTTATTATGATTTTCTTTACCAAATTAATTACTTTACCAAATTAATTAATGAATTACTTTACCAAAAAACAATTAAGTATTTAATTTTATGACTGTTTGATGGGAGGAGATTGTTTAAGTGTTGATGTTTAATGAAGCAAACCTTAATATATTTAACGTAAGATTTAAATTCAAAACATATGTAGATTCCCATCAGTAAGTACGTTAGCTGTTTGTTGTGTTTTCAACATAGTACCAACTACAAACAAAATTAAATTTAGGTATAGTACCTATCAAGTTTACTTTGACTTCATGTTCAGCTAACGAGATTTCCTTAAAGCTACAGCGTTGATTCGATTAAATTTGCGTCGTTTTCATCTTAATGAGTAGTACGGATCGAATTGTTCCTCGGGGTGCCTTCGGGCGCTGAAAATTATCGACTCCAGGCGCGTTTCATTTGAATTATGCGTATTGAACTACGGCCAGGGTTCGACCCTCGAGCGTTCAAAACTTTATTAACAATTATTGAGAGCTCAATTATGAACACTTGTAGCAACATCGCAGTTAAATACGAGCATAGTTTATTAATCATTTTGCCTTTACGCAATTGTATGATGAGAATGGCCCTCCTCTAGTCCAGACTTGAATCCCTTGGATTACAAAAGAAGAAGAAATGGTCTGCCCTAAACCCCATCGCAACTTGGCGTCACTTAAAGCATCCCTGCCCCCACAACATGACCACCGAAACGCGATATTTTATAGCGATTTATCACGTTTAACTGTCAAAAGACAATGGATTTTGACAGTTGAGTGTCGATAAAACGCTATATCACGCGATATTATCGTGTTTCGGTGGTCATACTAATGGCTAGGCATACTAGGGGCTGATTAAAGCAGTCGCCGATATTGACATTACGTCGTGCGAGCTTCGATTAATGACAGGCCTTGCAATTGAAGGCTTGTACCGAAGCAAGAGTTCCTCCTCTTGGGTACAAAATACAGATTTAAACCACGTTAAAACTATTCTTATGATATATGATATTTGGTTGGTGTAGTGCGTAACTTATTGTGTCATTTATTTAACTTTCCATATATAACAAGACTTATGACCACACCCGTGTATAATAGTACTAACGACGTGCTGACTTTAATTAAAATGTTACACCTTGTTACACGCTCGAGGTAATCCCCGTAAATGCATTCATTGTTCCCTGAATATTTAACTACATTCCATACAGTCGTTCCCGTCCCTAGCGCAGATTATATGGAATTGCGTAGTATTTGTCATTGTTTACATTTAATTAATTAACGTTACGGTTTAAACGCTGTTAAACTTGTTTCCAAGCACAAAGTGAAATCGAATTTCATCCTACTTTTAAGGGAGTTATCTGTTTTACTAAAGAGTCGAAAAACAACTAAGTAGTACACACCGTGAACTCAATAGTTGGCGCGACATAGTACTTAAATTATCGGACCATGCGACACGCATAACACTTATTCTAGTATATTATTTAACATAATTTTGTATATTAAATACTAGATAGTGCTGCGCTTTTGACGTACTAAACCAAACAAGACAACTTTTTTAAGATGTTGTGCGTTTTTAGCATCGTCGCGTCCAAAAAGTATTGTAATAAAAACAATGGCCGCGTCACACTACTTACAATGTTAAATAGCATTGTAAATAAAAAATAAAGACACGACGAGTAGTTAGTATTAAGCTCAAATTTTTTCTGTCGAAGTCTCATTGTTTCTCTTAGGAAAAGTTTTACTACCCCAAAGGATGCTTATTAATAACGTTGATCTCGATTTCAATTTATTATAATAATGATTAACCTTAAAGAATTTGTTTCACCTAATAAGTAAACCAGTTGCTTGGCAATTTATTTTGAGGTAGTTATTATTGAAAATGTAAGACTTCATCATAAATTATTAAGGAACAATATATTACCTACGCGTAGAATTTGGCATAATAACACCTTCGAGTTCCTTGACCTAAAATACCTCATGTAACAAAAGCTGTTTATCTATAAATACTTATCCGTAACTGAGCCGACTCTGTTCATTCAATATTTTTTGGAAATGTCATTATTTATTATTTTAGATACAGCGGCCAAACCCACCATTTTTAGACTTTGTTTGTCTGTCTGTCTGTCTGGCAGTCTGTCTTTCTGACAGTTTGTCTGTTCCCGCATCACGCAAAAACTACTTGACGGATTTTCATGAAATTTGGTATGGTAGTAACAGACTATCCGGTTTAACTTATAGATATACTTTTTTTCGGGAAATTGACTCATTCCCGGGGAAAAATACAAAAACTGATTGCAGCTGTAATTGCACCAAAACTTCATATTTTAAGTTGATAACTTATTAAGTCTAAAATATGAAAATCACCTATGGAATATTAATAATTGCTTAATTATTTGAAAATTATAATAACTAGCTTAAAATGTATAAGTATAGTTTTTTTTGAGCTGGCTTAATTTTATTTTCGTTTATGAAATTAATAATAATAATAATTAGTTAATAATTAATTTTGAATATTATACATATTATTAAGATTTCATAAACTTAAATAATAGCTTAAATAATAGGTTAAGTACCTACTGTATGATGTCGCCACGAGGTTTGCAAAACTCGTACTTAGTATAGGTAGGTACCTATGTTGTTTTAGTATACTTTGAAAATGAAAGCTACAGGAAATAAAGATGAAAAATATTTTTTTTCAAATTCATTATTGTTTTATGTAGATAGTGATAATGACAGCACAAAGCTGTCGGCCGCCTGAAAAGCAGTGATAGAAAAACTCGCAACAGTTTTTGTAAGTGAAAGGATGAAATAACAAAAATTAGTTGCTTTTCAAAGTTGATTTATTATAAAAGATTGTCCAGTAGATTGTTTTTGTGTAGCCATAAAAAGGTACATTATTGTATGTAGTTTATAATGATTAACCTTAAACATTGGGACCGGCACACGACACGGTCCGAGAAAATAAACGGACGGGTAGCGAACCTGACGCCTTCCCTCGGCGGTCGTAATCGTAAACCGGACGGAGTCAAACATTGGCCTTATTAAGTTTGGCCAGTCTATTAACGGGTCTACAGAACATAGCAACAGTATACAGGTTGGAAAAAAACCTCGGTAGTTTGAAGGAAAGTACCCGAAATATTAATGATAGGAAGTAGTACTGAAATTCCTTTATTTTAAAAATAAATTTTAATAAAACTGCTTTCAAAGATTAAAAAATGCTTGTAGCAGGCTAAACGGGCTAATTAAATAGTAAAAACGGGCTATTATTTTTTATCCAAACTATTATTTTTTATCTTTCTTGGATCTCTCTTTAATGTAAGATAAAAGAAATCGATCCATATCATTGACCTTATAGATTGGCATCATAAAATAACGAAACTATAGGATGTTATTTTTGTTGGAGGATGCGAGGACTGGCTGGCTAGGTCTCGCTCGTACTGGCCAGCAAGTGTCAGGCATGTAATCTGCCACATTGGCTGATGTCACTTCTTGTTTATAATATTCTGTATTTGGGTGAAGCGCCTCTGCTAATAGGTGAATTTACAATAATTTTATCAGATTTTAGCCCGTTCGATTCGCTGAGACAAGCGATTTATCAAAAATCTTTGAATATAGTTTTACTTATGTTGAAAATAAAGCAATGTGGCATTTCAGTTTGCGATCATCAATATTTAGGATAAGTAGGTACTTGCCCTCCCAACTACCGTCTTTTTTTCCATCCTGTGTAAAAAAGTATTGCAAATGAATAATAGGTTGATATAATTTTTATTTAACCTATTATTCATTTGATAGCATTTAATTTATCTTCGGTGTAATAAAAATATTAAAAATGTTGATTAGAGTTTATGAATGTTATATACAGTGTGCATTAAACTATCTGATAATGAGATCAAATGATTATTATGCCTAATAATGTTGATATCAAATGTATATATGTCAAGTGAAATTATATTAACCGTATATCTTAAATTATTTGATCGGTATGTTAAATCAAACTATATGAAATGTTATTATATCATCTGATCGTTAGTCCATGTAAATATTTATGTCATACATTACACACCCGTAATAGAAAGGTAGTTTGGTGAAAGAAAAACTACAAGGTTTCCTCTTTGCGGTGGTAGGAGAGAACAAAGATTTTTACTGTTTTACATATTGGGTTTAACCATGCAACACTTTCAAAATGTACGACTAATAAATGTTAATAAAATAACAATGAAAAACCTAGCTATTCCCATAGAAGCACGAGTCATGCTACGAAAAACCGCTACGAGATTTTATGCATGCTACGTGCTACGTGCTACGTGATCTCACGCAACAAAGGTGTTCGCAAAACAATTCTGTGGCTCAAAATTATATCATCGATTCTTTTTCACTATAGTAAAAAATGTGATAGATAACCTACATAGGCAATCGAATTTAATGAAACTTGAAAACTATTTAAATGAACACAGTAAATTATTTCCAACTTCGAATAAATTCGCGTACCTACTCAATTGCAAACAGGACCAACTGTAATCAAATGTTTTAGTTGAGTGAACAACTTTTTAATACAACTTTTGCTACACGAAGTGGCACACAGTGGCTAAACAACTAAACACTGAGTGTAATTTATAAAGTTATTTAGAAATAATATAAATTCATATTATACTACTACTACTGCTGTGCTAGTCCATTTGAATAAACCATATTAAAAGTTAATACCTATCAAAAACTAGATTGAACGGACTTCTAAAGGTCGCGGGTTCGATTCCCGTCCGAGAATATGATCTGGTGCGAGTCGATTTTTTCTAGTATATTATTTAGTATATTGTAAACTAGATGTTTTAGATACCATTTTCTAACCATATTACTAGGTACTAATATTATATACTAATACCACTGCGTAAAAACTTAGTGGGGCAACTCCTTTGAAGTCTCGCGCAATGCCGCTTTTGTCTCTAGACATTCGTCATTGCTGCAGGGTTTATTTTTTTTTTTATTTTTAACGTTTTTATTCGGTTGCTTTCTTGTGTGTTTGTTTATTCGTTTAATTAACACAGATAAGACTAAAAGGCAGAAAATAATTATTAAAGTACTGAAAAAATATCCTTTTTTTTTAAACACTTTTTTAAACGAACTTAAGAGCGCGTAGTCTGCACACTAGCGCCGCCATTGGAAAAAAAATCATAGTGCTTAAATAAAGACAAAATTGTGAATTATCTTTCTGTAGTGCACTCCGAAGAAGCTTGTGTTAATTTTTATCGCTTAACAATATTTTCTAGCCTGTCGTTTAGTTTAATTGAGTTTTATTGCTAAAAGTTGATTCGACGTCAATGCGAAAAGTGTAAAATCGGGAGGACCATTTCTTCCATCGGATACCCATCAAATGGCCGCAATCGTCGAGGAAATCTCTCGTAATGTTTCTATCGGACAATTCAAAATACCTAAATCAATTTACCATTGGGGAACAGCGAATATAAGCATGCCGATAACGTTGCCATTATTTCTCGAAGAAAAGGAATTACAGTTTAAGCGGCAAAGTTACATCAAGAAATTTCAGAGTGCACTCTCAATTGCCATAAACAAATATCGTTATAAAATTGAAGATATGAGTACTCACTCTTGCACAAAAGACACTTACTAATATCATAATCTATATAATTTAAAAAACAGTCAAGAGCGAGTCGGACTCGCAAACCGAGGGTTCCGTACCATAATTCTGAAAAAGTTTACTATTTAGAGACATCGTTTTATTTCTCCTGTAATCTTTACATAAACTTCTATCACATAAAATAATATCAGAAAATTTTATTTCTCTCTTATTTGCAAAATAGTTGGGCAAACGTCATGTAAAACTATTCCAAATTTCAAGTTGATAGCATTAGTAGTTCTCGAGATATCCAGCTGTGACAGACAGAGTCGCACCATAAGGGTTTCTTTTTACCATTTTGGTACGCAACCCTAAAAATCAATATTTGTATGTTTGTGTTCTATGTACTTCTAAACTTTTCATCCGATTATGATGAAACTTTTGTGACTTATGACCGGGAAGGTTTCTAGATAAAAAGAGTTCATAAAAAAAATTCGAAATTCAACTCCTATCTTTAGGAGTTGAATTTCAAATTTGTATTTGTGTGAAATGGTCAAAGTATGTATGAAAAATAATAGACATATCGATTTGAAACGCCGTAAGGCCGTAAGAGTACTTTTACAAAATATTTCGTGGTTTTCCGAAACTCAACCCCTCAGTTACCGGGTAAATGGGTAAAAACGCCTCAAAATCGATATGGATGTTCTAAAATTGAGGTTTAAAAAGAGTGTCTGGGTTTTTGGCGGTGACCACAATGCGTTGTGAGCGGTTTCTTCGCTCAATAAGCGATTTCGGTCTTCTAACCTAAACAGACACATTTACCAGTACCTTACCTAAGGCACGTAATTGCCTAAGGTCTCAATTTCATAGGAGTTCGATTTACATTATAAACAACTATAATGTAGGCATGTAGATAGGTACGTACGAGTATAGTAGGTACTTGTATAATGAAAATAACATTTTAAATACCAATCAAATTACTTTAGATAAGTATGTACCACAGTTTTTTTTAAATATGTTTAGAAACAACTACTTGCCATTTGGTCTTGTCCCCCACACCCCGTCATTCACCCCGTGCTTAGAGCATTCTAAGAGCCCGTGGAGCAGTTGGGCAAAAAAAGGGATGCTGCACAGCCTCTGACGTCACCGACAGTGACCTACTCGGAGATAAATACCCCTACTATGAGCTGACCTAATAATTCCCGATCGTATATATTTGTTTATTTATTTTGCTCATTATAAAATATGGTAATTTACGAAGTGGTTCTTATTTATTTTGAACAACTTGAACCTGGGGGGGTGATAACATTTGATAATTAACAAAAATAATCATAAAATAGACTGAACTAGAAAGCTAAATTACTTAAATTTTATATCTTTCAAAGGCTACCTACATGCATTCTAATTCAAAAATTAAAATAGGTAAGTATATATTTTTAAAAAAAATAGACGTGTTGCTCTCCCACGCTTTATTGTTATGATATTAATCAAATCAAGCCTCGTGGAATCGTAGATCATCTCAGCCAAAGATAAGCAATTGAAGTAAGGAACCTTCGATCATTGATCCAAGTAAGGAACGCATAGTACTTATCTTCCTCCATTTTGTGGAACAGCAACAAACAAATCCCAATATAGGCCAAGGGCAACGGTATTACATCGCCCGGTAAACGAACCAGGTTAAGGAAATGCACGATCGTCTATCAAGTTACAGATTTATTTTAAATTAAATATTTCTCTAAATAGGAAAAGGTTTTTATATTTATCTATTATGCTTTATTTATTTTATGACCACCACAACAAAAATACTAAATATTTTTCAGTACCTACTACTATACTCTTTATAACATTGAGATTTTTCGAATTCACAATGCTATTTTTATATTAGGTACTTATGATAAATAATATATTAGAAAAAATACTAAAAAATCGACTCACCCGTAGCACCTCAGACGGGACTCGTACCCGCACCCTTGGGATTCGGGCCCAATGCTAGCGACTAGCAACTCTGTAGCATAATTGGTCAGTGCATTGAGCCGGAATCCCAAGGGTGCGGGTTCGAGTCCCGTCTGAGGTGCTAAATCAGACACAACGGTGGAACTACAAACACCCAGACCTGAGCCAATATAGAAAAGTTCATTCTCTAAATACTTATTAATGTTAATTTGTGTGCTTTTTTTAGTTTTTCTTACATATCTCAAAAACTAGGACATTAATGTTCAAAATTTTTGCATTATTCATATGATTATAAAGTTCTTAATTCTAATACACGGAATTATCTAAAAAACGAAATCAAACCCATTGCTCTGTGTTCCATATTTCGAAAGTTATTGTTGTTGGAACATGACAATGATAAATTAAATTATTATGATTGCATTTTGATATATTCGATTCAAATTTTTGTATGAAACAGCTGATTTTTTTTTCGCGATTTCAGAGTTGGTCCCATAGTAAAAGTTGTTCAGTTTGATGGTCCCTATCTACCATATTCGGCATTAGGCGTATTTTTGTAACACGTTGTATTGGATATACAATCCGAATTTTTTTTTTATTATAAAGTTCGGATTTTTTCGCACCCTGTTTCGAAAGATGTGGGATTGACATAATTAAATTTTCGTTAACAATCGATATTTAATTTTCAATGATACTGTTACTGCATATAACAATGCCCGCACCTCTTCATCTACATATTTGATGAATCGAGTAATTAGGCTGGGCAACGTTCAAAGGATGGGTTCCGTCTATCTAATACAATCTTGTATTACTACGCGTTCACTTCATAATTGCCGCTACCTCCCGGCCCGCTTCGTCATACCACACCCCCTGCGTCGCCTTTTTAATACGGCTAGCAACGCAAAGCTTAATTAATGTTTCTGTAGATTTAATTATTACGTTCGTTATTTGTGTTATTATAATGATTAAAAGAGTAAAAGTTCCTACATAATGGCGAACCTAACTTGTTATATAAATTAATGACACTCTTTGAACAAGAAAAAAATTAAAAACAGTTGAAAAACATGATTACTTTTTTGTCTACAGTACCGTTAGCTGTGACGTAATAACGGTCGTCGACGGCAATCACGAAGTCAACGCGTTTTATCTCCGTACGATAGGTACGAGATTTCGTCCATACGAATGCTGGCTGAATATGAAGCAAGATTTCCGAAATTACGAGGCACAATCACCCCTAAACACTATTATGTAGCCGGCAGTCACTAGCAAGTAGCGCCGTAGCCAATACATTTATTTTTATTAAAAAAATATATGTACTTATTTTATATTGATTAATAGCTCTTCAATGCATTGCAAATCCTATGCGTTATCGAGTAGTAGACAGTGATTTCTCAACTAGTTGAAAGTTATTTTACCTACCCATTGAATGGAAAATGAAGCCACTTTAAATGCTGACCTCATTATTAAATTTTTGACAACTGTATGAAATAAACAGGAAGAAAAAAGCAATCTTCGGTGTAATGTTTTTGGTATAAATCCTGTGCTTGATATATTTACGGGTATAGTTTTAACTGATTTAATTTTTCATAGTTTTTAATTCTATTTACAAAACAAATCCGTGTACTTGGCAATTTTTCCTGTGTAAGTGTGGGAGAGGTTGTGTGTATTTGGTAGAGCTGCGGCTATTATAAATAAATAAATATTTGACAACATCACATACATTGCTTCTCTTCCAAAATAGCTAAAGCACTTGTGTTATGGAAATCAGAGACAACGATGGTTTCACAAACACCAAGACCTAAGCCAATATAGAAAAGTCTTTTTTCTGAATTGACCTAACCGGGGATCGAACCAGGGACCTCAGAGATGGCGACACCTTGTAAACCGGTGTACAAAGCCACTCGACCACGGAGGTCATCAGACAGGTCGTCATTAGAGTAACTTGATTGTTCACCTTATTATGGAATGTTATGGGGCTCTATCGGCTAAAAACATTGAAGTTCATGTTAACTGTGTGATACATTGCTACTTCGTTTTGGCACAAATAAAAACTTACCAAAGAAAAGTAGCAATGTATCACATATATCTGTCAACATAGTTAACATGAATTTTAATGTCTTTAGCCGATACCGCCGCTGGTCTATTGCAGTGTAGTTTTGTCTGTGATTATTATGTCCTGTCCCAGTAAAGTTTGCATTGTGGAGTATCTAAAACTACTTGTGGTATACATTTTTAATATGGATTTTTTTCTGTGATTAACTTGTATTTGACTGCCAGGTGTTGATGTAATATGGCGGCAACTTGGTCATGGCGTTTGGGCCACTGATAAACATGCACCTGTAATGTGTTGTATTATTTCTGGGTTACGGTGACATCGGCGGCATATATCTGAATTAAGTGTCCTGTCTTTATTATTATTATTAATGATAAAATGATGCAAAGACAAACATAACTGCAATACTATTTATTCACATTTTGTATCTAATTATATATGTTTAACATGACACACTGATACTACTTTGTCTGACTTATGTAATGTAAGGTAGAACACACATTATCATCTTTTTTATTATTTTTTTTTTTAAATAGAACGCCCCTACTCCTATTTGGTTTATGACAGACCTTCTCGTTTTTTCCATTCACTTTTAAGTTGAGCCATTTTTTTCTTTTTATAATCATTCTTTTTCAACTTCTTTTCTTCTTGTCTCTTTTTTTGAGCTGCCACACTATCTTCTCCATTTATCTGATGATCTAGTTTTTCAATTAACATTTCTCTAGCTAATTTCCTATTTTCATCTTGACATCTACTGATGTGACATTTGACTACTACACCTGGAACAATCAATCTGATTGGATTTAGATAGAATCTCTTCTTGTACAATCAAACAAACTTACCAAGTGTAGTTCGATAGAAATTATATGCCTTATTTGTTGTCTAACCAAGGCGTATAATTTTTATTGCTTGGAAGCTGTAACTTCCTACCAACCTTTGGACTTCATTGTGTATCTCAACATCTATCACAATTTTAATAATGACAATCTGCATACATCCATTGCTGGCTTCAAAATAAAGTCATTGAAATAATTGGAGTTGCCCCAGCAATGGATGTACAGATAGATACTAAAGTTAGGTCTGCTCTTGCAAAATAACTTAACCCATAGACTTTCGCTGTAGCCATTTTAGGTACAAAAATGTTTAGTGCACAAGCAAGCCTTATTGTCTATTAGGTTCAAGTCATATTGCGCGAGCTGTACTTACACAACTTACAGGTCACTATTAAGATAAATAATATTAGAAAAAATACTAGAAAAAATCGACTCACCCGTAGCACCTCAGACGGGACAAGATGACAAGATGACAAGGGACAAGGTGCTATGGGTGAGTCGATTTTTTCTAATATTATTTATCTTAATATAAAAATTACATTGTGAATGCGAAAAATCAAAATTTAATAATTGGTCACTGATATTGGAAAAAACTTTTTCAAGCTTTTTGTAAACCCTAACCAGTATTTTGTAAATCTTACCAGTAGGTATATGTGTGAGTACTACACAGTTAGCATTTTTGTTCACTGCTGAACCACCAGGGCCACCACCTCTGACAAATTGTTCTGATAACTCAAACTCATTAATTTTTGGTATTTTACTATAGTCAATGGTATGCTTAAAGGCCGTTAATGTGCGGATCACCGATGAACACCGAATACGATTCACACATGCCAGCATTTTAGACAACTGCACCTCTCTTCAACAGTGCCTCCCCTTTCTGAAATTTAAACAAACTAAACTTTACCAATACATTTATTGGTTGGAGAGTCGGGTTCGATTTTATTTACTTTAAGCAGAATATGGATTGGTCGGCGTTAGGTTCGATTGGCTGAGTTACTAACATTACATTCAATTTTCTTTACTAATGCGATGTTACATTGTTTATTATTAAAAAAGAAACAAACAAACCTGATATGCAAAACGAATGTCTTCAGGTACTGTCAAAGTTTTGTTTTTCTTGAACTCAGTTGTTACTCTGGTTTTGAAATAAACTGGATCACTCAGAGTTAATGACATTGAATAATTCAACAACTTTTTATACAATCCCAAGACTTCTGCTCTGGTAACAGACATAACTAATAGGTATTGACTATGTAGTCAGTATTCAATTGTGCTTACGGCTTACTCTTACACCACCTTAAACTGAAAAGAAAACGGCTAATATGTACTTCTCCGCCCCACGACTTGGGAGTTGGCAATTTTTTGTTGAAAAGGTTAGGATTATTGAAGTAATTCTGGAAAGTCACAACGCTAGCAAACCAATAGTTTTTCCGAAAAAAATTTTTAAAGTTCAACATTTTGTACTGCCATTTTGTTGATATTTCGACCAGCCATCGTTTTTTATTCCTTATTACGTTTAGTTACGTGTAGGCAAAGGTGTAAGTTCATATACAGCCACAGATATAAAAGTTATTTTGAATAAAATAAGACTTTAAAGTTTGGAATTGTGTATTAACAATATATTTAAGTAAATTGAACACAATTTGTTTATTTATGCATAAAAAAAGATAAGTTTGAAACATTTATTAATTAAGTATTTATTCCTACACCGCGAAATAAAACGCAAATGACGCGACGCCATTTTGATTGCGACCCAGGGCTGTCATTGTCATTGCGTCAGTCACAGTTCGTTCGTCTTGCAGTCGAGATCGTGTTTACGTACTCCTGTTACTGTAACTTAGGTTTTACTCCTGTAGGTCCTGCGTATAGGTTAGTTTTTTATAACAGACAACAGAAATAACTTATTTATACCCCAATTTAATTTGGAATCGAACCTGCTTTACTCCTGTAGGACCCGGGTTAGGTTAGAAATTTAAGGCGAGCGCGTAGCGCAGCGGAGCGTGAGCCTTAAATTTCGTGGTAATTTTTTTATAACAGACAACAGAAAAAAAATTATACGCAATTAAGCTTTTGACAGAAAAGAACACAAAAAAAAAATAGAATTAAAGTAGGTACATAAACTAACGTCAAAATTTCACTCAAAAACCATTAGGTTTTGCAATTCCTGCTTCGGGCCCCCCCCCCTTTTCATCTGCCCCCCCCTCCCCCCTTTTCACCCCCAAACCCTAATGCAACACTCTATATCCTAAATTTTTACCTTCATAACCTCAAACTTTAACCTTGAATATCTCTGGAAGTATGTGTTTGCTAGGGGGGGGACTGATTTTGGGGGTAGGGGGGACCCCCCCCTCCCCTCCCCCCCCTACCCCCATACCCAAATTCGTGGGGCGGAGAAGTACATTTTTACCCATAAATTATAATAATAGGTCATAGATTGTTAAGATGTAGGTATATATTTTTTATTTACTTACCTTTTTTCTTTGATTATTTTTAGGTTAGAAAAGCTCAAAACTACGAAATTTACCTTTCTCTATGCTTTGAATTTAAAGAAAGGTAAACAATATAGGGTCGATAGGGACCCACCAAGAACTTTATTCTCTTTCAATCAAACACTTTTAAGCGCTCCAGCCAGTAGGTCTAGGTATAGGTACCTAACAATAATTTGCGAATGTCAAATTCAATTGTCATATTGTCTTCTTCTTCTTTTTTTGTTATGGCAATCTACTTTCCTCTTGGAAGTAATTTTTGCCAGTGTCAAGTGTTAAGTAGTTCAGTGGTAGATATTGTTTAATTTTTCATTAGAATGCGGGTGCATCGCATTCTAATGCTGCTTGGAGCATTTGGCACCAAGTATATCAAGACAGTTAACTCGGTTAGTTCTGCCGAGGAAGCCACCACTTCAATAAAAGTCTCAGCTTCACACAACCAAGATCGCGCCTATTTCAATTATCCCACATATTGTTCAGTTGCGTAGACACTTGTACCATATAACTGCACCAATTTTAAGACACAATATCCACTATGAATCAATTTGAAAATAATTAAAATAGACACCAAACCGAACTCGACAAAATGGCGCCAAAAACTCTGTCAATCTCTACTCTATTCTCTGAGTAGGTACTTTGTCAATAGTTGAGTTGACTACAAAGAGTAAAATTGTTTAGTTGTATCATTTGCCGTCCCGTCATTCGCGCAAGGCTCGTCGCTCAAGAACTTCGCTATAGTCTGTGCTATTCACTGACCACAGGGATGTGACCTACATATAAAAAAAACGATTTTTTAGTAATCTATTATTACCAAATGGGAAAAAATTTCGATTTTAATTAAATCGATTTTTTTTAAATAATTGCTTTTTTTACAAAAAATCGATTTTTTGCACCTTATTAATTCATCGAGAAATCACGTCCAAATTATACTGTAAAAGTAGAGAACTACTGCAACTGGTTACGCGCTGGACCTACTCACAGCAAATATACAGCAATTCAACGTGAAACAATAAACAAAAATTCATTACATTTTTGTTATTCCACTTGATTTCCGCGAATAAACGAAATGTTTTCTATTATTTCATCAAACGTAAAAACCTTCAAAACCAAACCAACCAAATTCTCAAAATAAAAGAATGATAAAAACGGTCAACTCTCAACTCAACTATCAGTCGGTAAAACGGTTTCTTCAGAGCCATCTCGTAGTTATAGGAGGAATTATCAGCTAGAGTAGCAGGACGTTTAGTTAGGAGTGTGCTTGACTTAATGCTACGGCCCGAAATGATACATAATTATACATGATAAATGCGTGGATTTTTTAAAAATCGATTAATCCTCATTGAAAATCGATTTTTCAAGTAAAATAATCCATTATTATAATAATCGATTATTTTTTCACATCCCTGATATTGATTGATGTTGTGAATTGTTGTGTTGCTGATTATCTAGCTACCTATTAATTTTTTGTTTGTAATTTGTGAAAAGTTGTGGTATTTATTGTGTGTGGGGCTAAAAATTGGTAGTTGTTACATTAATAGGCACAAACAAAATGCTTCGTTCCGACGCAAATGTACAAGGAAATAGTAAAACCGTTTTTAACACTGACTTACTAACTGTCGACATTATTCCATCAATGGAAAAAGACATAGATCCATGTGATTTAATCTCATTAGTTTTCCTTCTTTACGAAGTTCCAGATACAGCATTACAACGCCTGACTGTTTATCAAAGAATATCGAGAGACATAGGTAATAATGATTCAAACCTTTTACTCGATTGGGTTCTACATGCGCAGACGCAGCCTAATTGGAAAAGGGAATTACTGGAAGCCTTGAATATGTGTCAACTTTACTCAGTGATAAGGAAAATTGGACTATCTGTGGAAGCAGTGAAGAGACATTATGCCATCAACAAAGATGAATTATTGAATCCAATGAAAAAAACACTTTACAGACTATGTGAGCATATGAAAATGGATAATCTTCATAAATTAAAGAAAACTTTGATCACATATGAAATTGATACCACTGATTACCACACTTGTGAATTAATATTGTTGCATCTGATGTGCCAAAAATTTATCAATGTAAATATAAAATATGGAAAAGAAGATAAAATAGACATTGAAAATCTGGCAAAAATTATTGACAACTTTGTTGATTTGCAGAGCTTTTCATATGACATGAGACAAATAGAGTTAAATTTTAATAATTCTAATTTTAGTAAACCTATAGTTATCAATCAAATCATAACAAATACTCCACAAACTTTGGGTACTGATGAAAAACTTTTAAAAGGCAATGAAAGTTGCAGCAATAACTTCAACAATTTTGATGAGATATTTGACATGTTTAATGAATTGAAATTAGAAAATATACCTGATGAACATCTTAAATCTGATACTATGGTTCTTGGCAAAGATACATATCAAATAATAAATCCAAAATCTATTGGAATTTGTTTAATAATAAATCAAGAAAACTTTCACCCTTCCAAACAAAGCATTGAAAGTATGTCCCAAGCAACACCGTTAGAAAACCGCAGGGGTTCAACACTGGATAAAAATAATTTGGCTGAAACTATGAAAAATCTTAACTTTCAAGTTATTATTCGTGATGATCTCAATCACATTGCAATGGTGGAGTGTATTAAGTCTGTTTTAAAATACAATGTTCGCAAGGACCATAGTATGTTTATGTTATGCATACTCTCTCATGGTACAAGAGGACATGTTTATGCAGCTGATTGCGTTAAAATGAAGGTAGAAGATATTGAAAGCTTACTGGATTTAGATGATGTAGTTCATCTACGGAACAAACCAAAGATTTTGATATTACAAGCTTGTCAAACAAATGATAATGAGCATTCATATATTCCTTTAGTTGCTGATAGTCCTAAACCTCTTAATAAGTACTATATAAAGAAATCAGATATATTAATATATTGGGCTACGGCTCCCAATTATGAAGCATACAGGCATCTAACAATGGGGTCTTTATTCATACAAATGTTATGTAAAATTATCAAGGAATATTCTAAGAAGGACCATGTTCTTGATTTATTTACTAAAGTAAATTATGCAGTAAAGAAACTATGTGTCACTTTAGAACGTGATCAATTACCTAAGGTTGAGTTAACACTGATAAAGAAGTTATACCTACAAATTCCAGAAAAAAAGTAATTATATAGTAAGTATGTAGATAGATTACATAGTAACCAAGTACCTAATACGTGCTTCCCTTTCCGTGTTCAACTGGTGACGCCGATCTCGTTGCTACTATTAAATCACTTCTTTTTTCTATACATGACTCACCAAGGTACCAGGATCTCATAAATATGTTAATTTCCATATTTTGAATAGCTTGTTTTTTTCTCCATAATACTTACCTACTTTGGTGACATATTACGAGGAAAATAAACCTCCTCTATTTTTATGAGATTCTGGTACTTACTTTGGTGACCTATCTATTACGAAAAAAAAGTATATGAAAAATATAAGTACCTAGTAAATATGAGGACATGTGTATCCTCATGGTCATACTGGTTCGGTTAACCGGACTAAAAACCAAACTATCTTCAATTATTAGTAGCAACAGTTTGGTGATTTAAATCAATCAGACTTCTACTACTAAAAAGTTGCATAAGTTTGGTTAACAGGACTAACAACCAAACTACTGCAACTAAAGGAAAATATAGTGATAGTACTTGAATCCATAAAGGAAAAATGTGATAAAATTGTGCATTAAAGATATTATAATATAATAAGTTTTTATGGGTTTATGAAATTGTTTAATAAGTAAGTATATAGGTATAGACTTATTTATACTAGGTATAATCATACATTGTGAAAAACCTAGGATAGGATACTCTTTTTACAAATCAAGATGAATTTTACATAATTTCGAAAGTATGTAGGTACATAAAGAGAGAGATTTATATAATTTCCTTTTGATGCAAAGATACAATTTAAATCTTTGTTTGTTATGATGCCATAATTTAAATAAATTTATTTTCTTTTACATGTAAGTCTTCGATCAAGAATATCCTTGAATTCCTTGATAACGCTTCACGTACTAAAACAGCATGCAAAATATGGCACCGACTGACAAAACAAAAAGCGCTTCGACATTTTGAAATTCGGATCCCCACATGAATATTTTTATCTGGGTACAAATTACTATTCTTTCCAAATAGAAGATTATACCTACTTTTTACAAAATAAGCTCCCAGTTTGAAAGTGGGCCGTTATTTCGGGGTGCCGTTTTTGAGACTGACCGGATTAGGGCATGGAATACCGGAATAATTTTCATACCGGTATTGATACCGGTATTGAAATTTCAAATACCGGTATACCGAAATTTCGGTATTTTTTTAAATAATTGCTAATTACAGTTTAAAAGATTCAAAGAACGATTAGTAAGTCTCGTTTGCGGAGAATAATCAAAGCAGTTTTCTACGCTATATGGCAGAAACACTCAAACTATTTATCAACTCCATAGGAACCACAAAATTAGATTTTAAGGTATAGGTTAATAAGAATACTAAAGAAAATACGTTATATATTTAATACAATAATTTAATTTATTATCGTTTCATTGGCACAAATATCACAATCAGCGCGAGTGCTGAATGCCGATAGCAATTTATATGTAGAGGTAAAACATTAGACAAACAACTGAAAGTTATTATCATTAAATACCACCTAGAATACCCAGATTCTAGCTATATGCATGCAGTGTTTTGCGTAGTTGATTTTATGGTGATTTCTTCTAAAATCGTGATTATTCAAGATTCGTATCATATGAAAACTCATCTGCAGTATGAACAACACTATGAACCATAGGAATCGACCGTTCTGCATAGTCTTTAAACATCCTTGCAAATACACTTCTAAGACTTTCGCGCGTACAGTTCATTAGAAATAAAACACTTTTTACGGATTACAGCGCGTATATTATTAATTCAGCTGTTGTTTTAGAATTATTTAGTTTGTATTTATTGGTTTTTAGAATTCCCGACGTTTCGACACCTTTACAGGGGCCGTGGTCACGGGAGGACTAATTTATAGCTGCGTTCTGATTTTAATCATTATTACTGAAATAAATTGATTAATTATTATTAATTAGAAAACAAGATCTAGTTACTGAATCTACTACTAGTTCACAAATTGGGAGGCCTCTGAGAGAAAGAACTGGCGGAAGAAAACTCAGAGAGGTTGTGTCGACCTCCCTTTTGATCCCTATCTACAAAACAAACTAACTAATCACACACTGCAGGATCTAAAGATATTTAGATCCTGCAGTTAGTTAGTTCGTTTTGTAGATAGGGATCAAAAGGGAGGGTCGACACAACCTCTCGAGTTTTCTTCCGCCAGTTCTTTCTCTTCGAAGCCTCCCAATTTGTGAACTGGTAGTAGATTCAGTAGCTTGATCTTGTTTTCTAATTAACTTATTCAATTTAATTTAGTAATAACGATTAAAATCAGAACGCAGCTATAAAATAATTTAATAAACTTGAATACATTTTTATAAAGTTTCGGACGGGTAATTTCATAAAAATGTGAGCAGCCTTTTTTGCTTTAGCCCTCCCGTGACCACGGCCCCTGGAAAGGTGTCAAAACGTCGGGAATTCTAAAAACCAATAAATACAAACTAAATAATTCTAAAACAATACGTGAATTAACAATATACGCGCTGTAATCCGTAAAAAGTGTTTTATTTCTAATCCTTGCAAAAATAGATGACTTTTTTCGTAATACCTAAATATCGGTATTTTATCCTCAAATACCGGTATCAAAATA
The DNA here is from genome assembly GCA_963556745.1 of Catoptria pinella. Classification (NCBI taxonomy): domain Eukaryota; kingdom Metazoa; phylum Arthropoda; class Insecta; order Lepidoptera; family Crambidae; genus Catoptria; species Catoptria pinella. Next base: position 3,375,563 of record OY750762.1, read on the forward strand.
CCGAAAAAATTTACCGGTATACCGGTATCCATGCCCTAGACCGGATATCTAGGGTATTTTTGATTGAAGATAAGTATTATGAGTACACAATACCTTTAACATTAAATTATTGCAATAAATGTTCTATTTTATATTTTCGTCTTCCCATTACCTACTTGGCATTATCATAGATTATAGGTATAATAGGCATTATTTTTAATATTTGATTAGGTACATACTTAAAAGAAGAAATTATTGACGAGGTCCACAGTTTATAATAGTAAGTATCTAATTATATTAAGTCTATTTTTTAAATTTTGAGATTTTAGCATTCACAATGCTATTTTTATATAATACTAAATACTATACTAGAAAAAATACGACTCGCACCAGTTCATGTTCTCGGACGAGAATCGAACCCGCGACCTTTGGATATCCGGTCCAATGCTCTGACCGCTGAGCTACCGAGTCACTAGTGGGAACGTCGAATTTCTTCGTTTCGTCGCAGATTTGAAAAAAATAAAATAATGGGACAATCTCGCAAGAAAACTCAATCAAACAAAAAAGTAGCTTTAGTAAAAGGCGCAGACTTAATGGAAAACTAGTAATAAAAAACACCATACTTCCTAGATCCTAGCAGCTAGCATGAAGGGGACACGAATGACACGATACACGCACACTAACGACTGAACTGAAAAGAAGTTCGGTTCGGTTACAGAATTTCGTTCGATAGCGTTAGGGGCAACCAAAAAAAATTGCCTTGTTTATGGTCGGGAAAATCCTGTTATTCTTCAGGGGAAAATCTAGCTACCGCCGCACAGTGGGCTGAAATCCGACTCTCAAAGACATAGGGACATAAATTTATAAATGTCGTTTTTTTTGTTGTATTCGGCTTTTGTTTACAATCATTATGCTCAACTATGCCGAAAAAGTTACTACAGTGTATAAACGGCGGACTTATAATTATTTTGCAAAATATTTGTATGGAGCTTGCATGAAAAATCCGATTATCTTTGAAACTGCAAGTCAAACCGTAATATCCTTACAGGAGGTCTTAGTACTGATTATTTAAGATTTTTTGACATACCACATTTAACGGATACTGCTGCAGGATTTTTGTAAAAAATGGAGAAATATAACGTATTTTTTTTTATTTAATCAAAATTTTTTTTAATTCTTCAAATCAGAATACTAGCAACCAATTAGTTATTTATTACCTCTCTAGTATGCGTAAGCGATATTAGCTATTTTCAGTTACTTAGCATTATATGATTATTTAAGATTTTTTGACATACCACATTTAACGGATACTGCTGCAGGATTTTTATAAAAAAAATAGTTACTACCACATATTTTTTAATTTCTTTAATAATTAATTTTAATAGCATCAAGTCAAAATAATAAACATCAATAAGCTTTTATTATCTTCCTGGTCTGAAAAAGTGATAACAATTTACCAACAGTAAGCCTCCATGTGCGCCTAGCCTATTGTACCATGCTACAATGCAAATCAACCTTATTATTTATTCCTGGGAGTGAATTAATTATTTGGAATAGGAGTTTCGGTAAATAACTTTCTATTGTTGAGCACTATTGTCACTCTTCTAATGAGAGAGTGTAAGACTCTCTCATTAAATAGGTTCAGGGACATAGAAAGAGGTCTAATGAGAGTTTAAGAATCTAAAAACTATATGAAGCACTTATAAAATATTTTTTATCGATATATCAAAATACTGTTAAAATTAAAATACTTCATCTTTAAAAATAATTTTATTTATTTCACATGATTCTTAAATAAAATCAAAATACAATCAAACAATAAAAAGTTAATAAATAAAATAAAACAATACATACACCAATAATAAAACAAAAATCATAAAATACACTAATTAACATTCAACATCGCTTTCGTCGGATTCTATTTCGGAATCAGGATCTAAATTAGACACATCCAAAAATTCGATCGGTCCTGAAGGCTTGATCAGTTCTAAGGTCTCAACGAAAAAATCCAGATTTTTCTTAACGTCCAACTTTGGTCTTTGTGCAGAGATCAAGGGATCAGAAGAAAGAATAAGCATATTGAAGATATCCTCATTCGAAGCTTGTCTGTTCTTTTTCCGTGAATGATGTTCCCGGAACCTCCTAAAATCTTTGTTGCGGGCCTCCGAGGCTTCTTCTGAGAGGCTTCCAATCGGCAAAATATTGTTACTGGCGATTATGTCTGCACCGTGTATTAGCAACTTATGAACGGTCGACGACATGTGGTACCAGTCGTATAACTCCACGTACCTTTTTGCTGTTTTGAGAGCATATTCTTTAAATTTGATAACATCTATATTCTCCCCAGATGTTATTGCTTGTAGAATCACAGCGAATCGTCTAACGAGCTCTTCATCCAACCCAGTAATGGCTGCAGTTTTATCAGGGGATGCGAAAAATCTCCTTGCTGTATTCCCGTCATTCGTGGTCCCTGAGCCTTGTTTAACAATATCAATTAAAAGATTGAGCTCATCTTTAAATTTATCTTGAATAGTTTTCTTTCTACTTTCTAACAAGGCCTTGTGCTCATCTCCTCTTGCAGCCCACTTCTTGAAGTCAAGTCTGTAGGCGATATGTAAGAGACATTCCATGGTATTTATACGGGCATGTAAAGATGACAATCCAAATTCATATGCACTACTGGAAACAGTCTTTAATGTTACAGCGTCCAAACGGTTCATTTCTGTAGGTTTGGCTAAACACAGGTAACAGGATGCGTTAGACCTAGCTTCAGAGAGGTACGTGCAGATTTTTCCGTCAATCATCGTCATCTTCAGTTGATGATGCACCTTATTACTTTTGTACTCAGTGGGAATGAGAGCTTTGATTTCGTCATCCATTTGCCTCTTGTGACTTATTACTACTTCTTCGCTCTCTTTCACAAATGTGAACTGCACTGGACGCAGTATAAAACTGAACATGGCTTTGGATTTGTCCATAAACTGTCGTCTCCAGCAGTCAGCTGCAATGGCACCAAGGACGTCATAAATATACTAGAATCTTCTTGCTGCCCCTGCATTTTCTGTTTATACCGGCTTTGGTTCGAAGCACCATCGAATCCCCACTTGGAAATTAAATTCAAATTTTTATTTTGCACCTGTTCAGGAAGACTTTCAAGTATCCTCTTCACTGTGACATCAAGTAATGCTTGAAGTGCAATTCTTGCTGAAGAATCTGTTACAGTCACTGATTCCTTCGGAGGATAACATTGATATTTGGCTTTTTGCACTTTATAGTAAGACGGGTAAATATCTTTTGCACCTTCTCGAATAGTGGTTTCTCGTAGGGTGATGTATTGCCACTTTGTCAGTTTTAATGAAAGGAGTAACCCGAGCGCTTTTTCTGCTGTAAATATTATTGTTTTAACTGGTTTAGTAAGCATTTCCTTAATTTTTGTAGCTGCTTCTGGATTTTTCAGCATGTGTTCGATTACAGATGCGATATCCTCACGTCCTTCTTCTTTTAAAAGTAATGCGGCTGAATAGGCCAATTGACTTGAATCTTCTCCTTTATATTCGTCAGATCTTCTCTTCTTTTGTTTGCTTCCTAAATCTTCAAAGGCTTTTCTAGGTCTTTTTGTCATTGTGCCAGTAGATGATGTCGACGGACCTGGACAGATTAAATGGGCACTGGGTCCTTGGTCTTCTTCATTTGATTGTGGCATGCCAAAACTGGTTGGCACGCAACTTGGCCAATCAATATTAGCCTGAAGCCAATTTTCATACTGCTTTCTGAATACATCGAGGATACGGTGAGATTTTTGCCACCTCTGTGAAGCAGCTCGCGTAAATCTTCTACAAAACTCCTTGACCGTTACACGATCTTCATCAGAAATACGATCACCTAAGCGGTCTGTCACTGCACTGAACAATACTTCATGATTAAATGAAGTACCTTCTCTTCTTAGAACAACAAATAAGTCTAAGTTCGTAGTTAGACTCTCCATTATAAATATTTTACGGTTGCAGAGTAAAGATTGTGACAGATCAAAAGTTTGGAATAAACTGAATTATGAAGTGACAAATTAGTTTATTTATAGTAGTTTATTTATTGTTGTTAGTTGTTATGTACAATGACTATTAACAATATAAGAGATTTGCAAATTAACTTCTGAATTACCCTCATTAACAAATCATTCTTCTTCTAACTAATCATTACAAAAATTAAGCTGCTTGCCACTTATGATTGATTGTCATTAGTCATTCAACATTTTCCTTTGTGAACTAGGTAGGTATGCTCATTAAAATGTGGAATGCTGCTAAATGATAGAAAGTATTTACCGGAAATCCTAATCCGAATAATAATTAAGTCACTTCCCGGAATAAAATAATAGTTTATTTGTGTTGTTGCATGCTAAGTAACTGAAAATATCGCTATCGCTTACGCATACTAGAGAGGTAATAAATAACTAATTGGTTGCTAGTATTTTGATTTGAAGAATTAAAAAAAATATTGATTAAATAAAAAAAAATACGTTATATTTCTCCATTTTTTACAAAAATCCTGCAGCAGTATCCGTTAAATGTGGTATGTCAAAAAATCTTAAATAATCAGTACTAAGACCTCCTGTAAGGATATTACGGTTTGACTTGCAGTTTCAAAGATAATCGGATTTTTCATGCAAGCTCCATACAAATATTTTGCAAAATAATTATAAGTCAGCCGTTTATACACTGTTTTAACTTTTTCGGCATAGTTGAGCATAAAGATTGTAAACAAAAGCCGAATACAACAAAAAAAACGACATTTATAAATTGATGTCCCTATGTCTTTGAGAGTCGGATTTCAGCCCACTGTGCGCCGTAGGAAAAGTCTCAGAAGAATTTATTCTTAGAAACACTACAGGTTCATTATGTTATAAGTTTGGGTCATAAACTAATGTTATTTAACGGTACCGTTATTACGGCAAAACGTTTTCAATCCCTGCCAATTAAAATCGTCGGAATTAAAATTATTAAAATAAATATAATAATTGACATTCAAATATACCTAGTTATTACCTAGTTTGTCACCCCGACCATCGCAGCTATGTTTCATAGAGCGCAGTAAGTAACTCACATGGTTGTTGGCAGGGGAGTCCCCCAATGGTTTTAATGTATGTATGGCAACCAAAATACAACCCACAGATGTATTTGTGTTGGTTAAATCATTTTTCTGTTATTTTACTAACTATGTAGAGATTAGTCACACGTACATTCTAACAAGTAAAACAAATAAGGATTTTATGAAGTGCTCTTGATAAATAGGTAGTAATGCAAAGAAATATGCAGTTAGTAATGCAAATTGAAAATATAAGTATGGATACTGTGTCGCGGATACAAAAATACTTGGAGCCTGGTGAAGTGATATCTTTAATATTCCTTTTAGACGATTACTCTGAAAGAGCTTTGGCAAAAGTAATCGAGTATCAGCGAGTGTCGGAAATTGGAGGAAAACCCGCCAACATTCTACTGGATTGGGCCAAAGATGCAGTATGTAAACGAGGTTTTTGGAAATGGGAACTTCTAGATGCACTTTTTACATGTCAATTATTTTCTATAGTCAAGGAAATAGGTGGTGTAGATATGCCCATTCTTAAACAACATTTTACAATGTCACAAATCCAGTACGTTCATCCAATCAAGAAGCAAATTTACAAAGTTTGCGAAAACATGAATAGTATTTGTTACGCTAAATTAATAAAGAAACTTTCTGAAGACTACGATGTAGTTATCACTGATTATGAAAACTGTGAAATTCTTTTCTTACAACTAATGTGCAAAGGGTTCTTTTCAATTCCATCATCTTCAAACCTAAATAAAGTGAATGTCGATTTATTAGTGAATGTTTTGGAAGAGATACATGAATTACGTGAGCTTTGTACTGAAATAAGATTTTTAATTGTAATAAATAATAATGGCCGAGGCACGCTAAATGACACTTCATTTTGTAATACTCGAGAGACTTACTGTAAAGATATGGAATTACAGAAAGAGAAACACGAAGACCAAATATTACACGTTAATGATTTTGATGAATCGTTTTCGTTACTTAATCAACTAATTTTAGAAAATGCGTTTTCGCATTTGGAAGTGGATAATGAGATGAAATGAACATGTAGGCTTGTTATTAGAGAACATTAAAACTAAGATCTTATTGTACAGTCACGTCTAAAATATGTAGGTACTACACAGTTTAGTTAGAACTTTGTCACTTCGTTGTAGTTGTCATTGATTTCTGTTCAAATAAGAAAATAGCTTATAGAGTGACAAAGTTCTAAATAAACTGTATAAGTACATACATAATTTTATAGACGTGACTGCGTACGTGTTGTAGGTAGTAGTTATAGGTGAGCAATTTTTAAAATAGTATCCCACTTTAAACATTTTTTTATTTGTATTTTTTTTACTTTAACCTTGTTATAATAGGATGTATAATTAATTATAGAGAAAACTAAAGCATAAGCTCGGTTTATGGCCCTATAAGCGATGTTAAAGGGCTCACTTTACGAGCAAGTGTGTTGTAAAATTATTATAAGAGTAGTCAGTGGTTAAAAAATATACTGTCTTTATTTAAATAACGTAATCAATCATCGAGATTAAGCAACGGTATGCGCGGTCATAATGAACTTCCAATTATTATTGTGGTGATAATTTTTATTATTATGTAGGTATATGTTACCAACTACCAGTAGGTATATTTATAATTCTGTTTCTTTTAAGACGATTTAAATAAGTTGGTAATACTAATACTTTACTGGGTGTAACCCATGTATGGTGAATAAAGTCTGCAATAAATAAATAATAATAATTTATTATTGTTTCTTTTTTTATAAGATTAAAATTTGCTTATGTACAGTCAGCAGCAGCAGCTCATCAAGATAAAATAAGAACAAATCTTTCAAAAATCTCCAATTAATCATGAATATTAATGTCTTCGCATTTAAGTTTAAAATTGATTATCCTGTGGAAGCCCAGCGTACCGTCGACTGTACAATCGGTTAAAATGCTTTTAACTTTTTTTATCGTTTGGTCGGCGGTTACTTCCTCGTTTGTTATGAAACGCAATCAGTTTTGGCCTTCGGGTAGAGTAGTACTAGCATGGTACAGCTCGCGCAATATAACTTGAAATAAACCTAACCATGCTAGCATACTAAACATTTTTGTACCTAAAATTGCTACTGCGCAAGTTACTTGTAACTAAAATATGGGTTAAGCAAGTTGTTTTGCGCGAGCTGTATGTACAAAATTGCGCCAGGTATAGCATTTCGGAAAGCTGTCTCCGCCTCTACCACCGACGTGGAGGCCTCAACGTGACCACGACCGCTCTGCCAAGAGCGAACGACGAAGAAGAAGATAGCATTTTGAGACAGCTGAGGAAGTCACGTGGGTAACACTTGCTTACGTCATCTTCGCTATCGGTATTTAAAATTATGTTCATTCATCTTTAACTTGAACTGTTGCGTTTGTAGAGAAACAAATCACAATGCACTTGATTTTGTAATGAGTATGACAGAAAATAAATCCTTCATTCTTTGCTTGTTACTATGAAGTCGCGCAACTGGATAGTGACGTAAGCAAGGGAATGCCCTTTGTTTTCTTGGATCATGCCTAGTCGTTAAAGGCAAGTTGTAACTTCGGATTATTAACGTGGATAAAGCTGGAAACAGGTGCTCGACTCGACCGACCAACGCAGACGTTAGTCAGACGTAGCTTTAGTATCTATGCATGAACTATAGTAGTATACTATTTCCAGCCTCAATGTTTAATCGACATGATTGTTATTGTTTATAGATAAAATAGGTACCTAACCAACACGAAAATACAAACAACTAGTTAAGTTCAATTTTTTTTCTTCAACTATAATATAATCCAAGCGCGATGAGAATGGGACGATACGTTTTAAAACTGAGACGCGCACGGTCCGTCGGCGAGCCGTAGCATCGGCAAACTCGCATAGATGCTCGCATAATGCTAGTTGTGTAAAACTGTGCGCGTGGATTTCTGGTCGAGTTTTATTTTGCGAAATTTATATACTATTGTGTGGTTATGTTAGTGATTAATTAAGAATGAGTGGATTACTTTTTTTAAAATAAAAATGAATTTAAACAGATTTTTTGCTAACGCTACTTGACTGCTCACTCAGGAGACTTAACTGTCATTTTAGGTTAACTTTGACAAGGTCCCTTCCCATTCTAATCGCGCGCGGATTATACAATAATAAATCATTTCATCCTAAATAGTCGAGTTGGGACCCATGATGGTATTTCAAAATAGTAACATAAAAAGTACAAATTGCCAAAACACGGGAATGAACCGGGGAGTAAAAATAAATAATATGTACCTAGTTGGTCAAGGAGTTAATTAAAATAATTAAGTATGCATTAAGCTATATTGTCAATATTTATTGAAACATCAGTTTTAGTAAAATCCATTACAGCCAATTCTAAATTCTTCCTTCCCTCATCAGTTTTCAACTTTGACCATACTGAGTCTAAATATGTTCTTTGATGTTTTTGTATAAACAAGAAACTATGTTTTAATGTTGCCCCGACATGGAGAGTGTTTATTCTTACATCTAATTTACCAATCTTTGTTATAAATGGCAAACTACTGGTCACAAAGCGATGTGGGCCATGTCTTGTTCGTATAATTGCTATTCTAGTAATTTCATTGCAATATTTGGTTAAAAAACCATTTCTGATAGAAGCAACTCCAAAATCTCCATGCATCTGTTGAACTTTGTTCAAAACACTCTCATGGAAAATTTTGGACTTAAGGCTAAGTGGCTTGTTTTCAGGCACCGAAGGAGATACAATTTCAACTGTAATATACCTGTAACATATAAAATACTTCATGACAATATACTCATTATTATATTCAAATCAAATCACAAAAAAATAAGTTTTTTTCATAGACTTATTATAAATAAATGGTATTTCTGCAGTATTTTTATTTTAAAGTCATGGCTAACAGACTAAGCACTAAGCCACATCATGTGATTTGTAATTAAAATCTTGTTTTTCTTTATCATTTTTGTGTAATGAAATTGCGTGTGACGATTTGGATGAATGAAAGTTTATTGCTTGTCAAGCTTGTTCATTGTTTATACAAAGTAGTGTTATCAACCTTTTATTCCCTACAAAGCGCACTGTCAAAAGTGAGGCTTTTTATCTTTATGACTGACGAAAAGGTTTCAATTTTCCTACCTTTAAGGGATTAATTACTATTTTATTGGTAACATATGAAGGATATCAGTTTTAATTGCCTCACATTACATACAAAGACTCGGCTTCTAGGTGTTGTCTTACAACTATCAACTGCAGTAGTAACAAGGGCAATTCAATTACCGTTATACCTTTCGCCCGTGCACTAGCACGGGCAAAAGGGGTTATTGTTTACATATATATTCCAAACAAACCTGTTCTTAAATCGAACCATTGCGATTAAATTGTATTTAAGTACTGTGTATATTTAAATTTTTATTGAACCAATATGCTTGTGGACTTGGCGAATGAATTAAATTTAAACAAAAATAAAAACTCGCATTTATTGAGCCCGCTTTCACAAATTATATAATTATTCAATGTATTGTATTGTACTAACTATAAATAACCTAAAACATAGTGATTGAATTGATTACTTCGCCGATTGTTTGTTGATTTTTTTTTTTTTTCTTTTATTCGTTCCGAAGAACAGGCTAAGGTCTTAGACCATACTGCGATTGTTTGTTGATTGTTTGACGTTTTCTTTTTTTACCACACAGAGTTGAGGCTATACCTCAGAAAAATCTTCTGACTGAGGGCTATACAGACAAGCTTAAAGCAAGCAGACAAGTCTTCATTCAGCAGATTACAACGTGCACTCCACAGCAGTGATTTCATTCTCTTTGGTGCAGTGCACAGCACTAACTAATCTGTGGCATAAATTAGTGTACCTAGTGAATAGTGAAGAAGACAAAACCCGCTTAATTTAATTTTTTTACTCAGTTCCTATTTTATTACCCTGATTTATTTGGATAAGACTTCAGCTTCAAATTAGAAGAAAGAAACTCCATGACCACTTTTTAATTTTTTAATCTTCTTATCATTTTTATTCATAAGTTCTAGCTGTGGTAAGGAATAATCATTGATTAGAGTATATAAATACTGCTGCGTGTAAGGTTAATCAAGATCACAAGATCGAGTACAAGGGAAAGAAGCAAGGTTATCTAGGGTTATCTTATTCATAGTACTTATCTCAATAGTTATTTGCTGAATTGAGTTTAAAAGTTGGTGTTATGTTGTGGTTATGATCACTGTTATTATACTTCCAAAGGCAGTATTTCGTTGCACAAGTCACATTAGTACTAAATATATTATGTGGTAATTACTAATGTAAGGTAATAATATGTTAGTGTGGAAATTTTCTCATTATTATAATAATTTTCATTGGTTCCTAATCCTATCCGCTGTGTACTACCTGTGTAAAGATAAATTATTGGTTCTGCTGTATTTTAAACCAAAAACATGTAAAATCCATAAAAGTCTTAAGACCTATCCATACTTTTTGGCGAATTTGAAATTGTGCTAATACTTTACTCACTGAATTCTGATACTTTTGATTTACAGATTGCATATTACTTTCCATAATACAAAAATCTTCACCTAAATAAATAATGGCATTTAAGATTTATTTTATTGGTGTTGATGTGGGATCAGGCAGTGTCCGAGCTGCTCTTGTGGATGAGAAAGGTCATGTGGTAAAAAGTTCTGTGAAAGAGCTACAGACATGGAAACCAAAAGTGGACTATTATGAACAGTCATCCAATAATGTCTGGGAATGTTGTGTTGACGTTATCAAGGTAAATTTGCAGCTTTATGTATATTTTTCAGAGTTGGTTGTTTACCTAAATTAAATTCTAGAATAAGTATTTTTGTATTCCAGGATGTAGCTGCATCTGTGGATTCTGATTCTATCAGAGGCATAGGATTTGATGCCACTTGCTCATTAGTTACTCTAGATAATAATTGCAATCCAATTGCTGTTAGCAACTCACAAAATAATGAACAAAACATAATTATGTGGATGGATCATAGGGCTGAGAGTGAAGCAGATTTCATAAATAAAACAGGCCATGACATTCTTCAATATGTCGGTGGCAAAGTTAGCTTGGAAATGGAAATGCCAAAATTGCTTTGGCTAAAAAAACATTTGCCTCAAAGATGGCCTGAATATGGGTATTTCTTTGATTTACCTGACTTTTTGACTTGGAAAGCTACCGGGTCATTTAATAGATCTCTGTGTTCATTGGTTTGCAAATGGAATTATGAATATTCTACAGATGGAAAACAAGGCTGGAATATTAGTTTTCTTCAGGAAATTGGTTTAGGAGATCTTGCTGACAATGACTTTAAGAAAATAGGCAGTAAAGTTTTAATGCCAGGGGAGCGATGCGGTGGATTAACAGATGAAATTGCAAAAACACTGAGATTAGCCCCTGGGACTCCAGTCGCAACATCTATAATTGATGCTCATGCTGGTGGCCTCGGCATGATTGGCACCAATGGCGAAGATATTGATAAATGTATGTCAAGTCGATTAAGTTTAATATGTGGTACATCAACTTGTCATATGGCTGTAAACAAGAAGGCTATACCTGTTCAAGGAGTTTGGGGTCCTTATTTTAGTGCCATGGTTCCTAATATGTGGTTAAATGAAGCTGGTCAAAGTGCTTCAGGCATGTTGTTAGATTACATTATAACCAGTCATCCTGCTGGCATTGAACTTTTGAAAAAGTATAGTACAGGAAAGTGAGTATTAAATTTGAATACGTTTTTACAGTAATATCTTAACATCATCATACTTATGGTGGCCATACACGCAACGCAAAGGTATACCTACCTAAAGGTTTAATTACCTGTGAAGATCACCATCTAGTAAATCATTGGGCATATGTAATAGATAAACCTGTCAGGTAGGTATCCCAAACAAAAACACTCCAGTATATCAGCTGACAGGTGTTGGTCTAAAACGGTCAGACCGTTGCATGTATGACCACTAATATGTGACTATTATTTTTAGAGTTCGTAATCACCTACGTAATTTACTATCAAAAATGGCGAAGACGCAAGAATTAAGTGATATAAACTTGCTGACCAAGGACTTTCACGTGTGGCCAGACTTCCACGGTAACCGATCTCCACTGGCAGACCCTTCGATGAGGGGCATGATTGTGGGGCTTTCAATTAACAGCAGTCAAGAGAACTTGGCGTTACTATACCTTGCCACTTTACAAGGTCTATCGGTAAGTATAGTATTGTTTTTTCGGCTTTAATATGCATCTATAAAGATATGATTGTTCATTGAAAAATAAACTCAGTCGGGTTTAGTTGGATGGGTTTCTCCATATTACGGAACCTTTAATAAGGCATTATTATAATTATTTTTTTATGTAGAGCAGTGTTAATCAAAAACCGCCTTTTATCCGCCTTCCGTGAGGACATTGATTGCCAGACTAAAAAATTAAATGAAAAGTAAGGTTCCTTTAAACATTTAAATATGTTGCAAAATAAATGCGCAGTGCGCATTTAAATTTGAATTGCATCTAGGTTATTAGCTTTTGATTTAAAAATCCAATTATTTTTTCAGTACGGAACGAGGCATATTATGGATGCGCTTATATTGGCCGGATATGATGCATTTAAATCCTTACTGATTTGCGGTGGAATCACTAAAGATCCACTTTTCGTCCAGATTCAAGCAGACTCCGTTGGTTTGCCGATTTTGAAACCACACGAAAAGGATTCTGTTTTAGTGGGATCCGCTATTTTGGGCGCCTGTGCATCTCAACACTTCAGTAATATGTCAGACGCTATTGAGAAAATGGGCGGCACAGCAGAAGTAATTCGTCCAAACGTTCATATTAAATCATACCACGATAAAAAATACAAGGTGTTTCTTAGAATGTTTCAAGATCAACTTAAATACAAAAATCTCATGATTTAACCCATTGAGTTATACAGGAATATTCGCCAGTTTACGATTCGAGATTATAATAATTTTAAGAACTCGTATTTTTCTATTCAAAAATCAAATTTTTCTTTTAAGTAAGTCTAAGATTTCGTATAAGTATAATTAGTACCTAGTACCTATTTACTTATTACGTATCGTAGTGTGATCGTAGTTAAGTTTTACAGTAAAAACGTCCTATAGTTTTATTATTTGACAGGCAAGCAGTTGAGACAACTGATAACAGCCTGGATCTAGTTATATCATGGGTATGTTTCTATTAAGTCCCCTCGTTCTCTGCGTTTTCCTTTGAAGTTGTGAGTTTCAGCGATTCCACTCTTTCCTCGTATGGTTTATTCTTCAAGGCTTTCAGGACTTGAGAACCGACGTTGAGCTTTTTCTAGTAATTCAATATCTTTCTTAAAGTATGGGCTTCAGATTTGAAAAGCGTATTCTAGAATTGCCTTTACACAGGTTTTGTATATTTTCAGCATACTTTCAGTCTACTGGTCATAATGAGACACCATTGATTTCATAAGGGTTGTGGGGATTCCGATTTCCAATGTGGAGAACTCAATATTAGTACATTTGTCTATGTTGAGACTAGTATAGCATTATATTATCCGTGGTTGAGGTTAATAAATAAGCCATTCCCTTGACCAATTTGCCAATCGAGTCAAATAATTTTGAAGTCGTTCTGAGTTCACAAGAGGATTTGCAAATATTTTTGTACAAATTTTTAGGTAAGTCGAAAGTGAATATTATGTACAGCACTGGCCCAAAAACGGACCCCTGGGGCACACCACTTTGTATTTTAATTAAGAAATATCAAATCAAATATCTTATTGCATTTGTATATTTATTATACTTTTTAAAATATACTTTTTAAAATAAACTTTTTAAAATCTTATGCTTGACTATTTTCGGTATCGGTGATTGATCGGTGTCCTTAATAAGAGTGGCCAACCTGCCGTGCCGACTTCTGGTATAATCACGGTACCTACGTATGATCCTGGGTTCGAGTCCCCGTCGGTTAGCATAGAATAAATAATATAATAGTACAAAAGAGGAAACGGCCAATACGCCCAAAATAATAATAATATGAAAGACTACAACCGTTTGCACGAAACTTAAGAATCGTCTTAAGTCTTTCCAACTACAACCTTGGTCTATGCTACTCAACCAAATTAAAACGGTGTCGTGAACTACACTGAACTAGTCAAGACACGATAGTCAATCAATATCATATTTTATCAACACGCTTTCAAGTATATAAAATTTCGACATGCTAAAGACCAGAGTTATCTCAAGGTTCAGGCAGTATACTAGAGAATAGTACAAAAAAAAGAGAAGTCAGACCGCACCATCATGGCAAGTCAGCACGCCACAGTCGTCACAATTTTGAGGTCGGTATAAGAGCTTTCTTAAGGCTGATAATTCGTATAAGTTCTGCTTAATTATTATGCATAATTTATGAAAAATATAGTCAGACCACAGATTCATGAAACATAACATAAGCAGTCAGCAGTCGCTCAAAGCGCTCGAAGGCGTGTTGACGCCAGGTGCTCCACTTCCTGGCCTTGCGAGTAGGTGCTGACTCATGTACACCCTAAACATTATACCTATCATATTGATTCATCAAGCACTGCCATGAGATACCTCCTGTTGTATTTTGTCATTAGCTCTGCAACTATAGCATATTTACATCATTGGTAGCAAAATTTACTAGGAAGTTACGATAGTTAATTTTTTTTAAACGGTTCGTTGAATTTACCTCAGAAAGTAATGGCCGCTGTACACTCGCCAAGACACCGAGTGTGAGAGTGTACAGGGTAGCTCTCACTACCTCTCAGATTGCCTCGCTGTCACTCGCTCGGTCTCGGCCTCATGTCGGTTTTTTTGCGCACGAGTCAAAAGGGTCTCGCGATGCCGAGCGAGTGTGAGTGAGTACACTCTCGCGTCTCTCGGCTATGAACACATCGTCTTGGCAGTTTTTTGGGGCTTTTAATTGAAGCCCGGCAGACTTTCCGAAGTTCGATGCGTTAGCCGGTAGCCCCTAACTAGAACAGTAAAGCAAAGAAATGAAACCGGTAGGTCTGTTGCCAGCCTTAATAGTCTGTGCTCTCTCTTTTTAATGAGAGCTTAAAGAGTTTTTGGCGCCATTTTGTTGAGTTCGGTTAGGTGTCTATTTTAATTATTTTGAAATTGATTCATAGTGGATATTGTGTCTTAAAATTGGTGCACTTATATGGTACAAGTGTCTACGCAACTGAACAATATGTGGGATAATTAAAATAGGCGCGATCTTGGTTATGTGAAGCTGAGACTTTTATTGAAGTGGTGGCTTCCTCGGCAGAACTAACCTAGTAAACTGTCTTGATATACTTGGTGCCAAATGCTCCAAGCAGCATTGGAATACGATGCACCCGCATTCTAATGAAAAATGAAACAATATCAACTCAAGAACTGGCAGTATGGCTTAGACCTTCGCCTGTCCTGAAAAGGACGAATATAACTACTACTACTGTACTACTACTGAGAGCTTAAAATGGCAACACTAATTTGATAAAAAAAAAACTAGTTGAGGTGTTCCTTCCTCGTTCTTGTCTATAATTTAATGCTTTATTTCTATTTAAAATCGGTAACAAAATGATTTCGATATCACACTATTTCATAGATGTTTTCTTTAAAAAGAATTAAAAGGGGTTTAATTCCAGTATCCAGTGTCAATATTGACAAGCAGGTACGAATAACACGGAAAAATTAAATACTAGTTGACGTGAAAACGTCATGTTACTTATGCTAGCCTACTGAATTTGAGTGGGTTATTCGAATCAATATCATCAAAAGTACCCAAATAAATGCAATGCAAATGTTTCTTACAATAACAGTAATTTATTTTATGTTATAGTAATATGTCGAAGCGTACAGCTGAAGACGGTGGCAATGGCAGCAGCAGTAGCCAGCCGCCCATCAAAAAAGTCCACTTTGAACCACATCTCATTGGACCTGTGTCCACTCTCGAAGAAATGGACATAAAAGTTCTTCAGTTTCAGAACAAGAAGCTGGCACAGGTGACATCAATAACCTATTTATAATGTGTATAACACTTTCCCCTTACTATTAAAACCTATAGTTTTGTTTTATCAATCAGCTGTTTGTCACACATTGAGGTAGTATCAAACTGAGTTTGAGGTCTTATCCTTGAAGTTGAAGTACAAATTTCATAATAACATAATTATGCAAACAGTTTACATGTCAAAAATAATATTGCAAACAGGTTCAGTGTCCTAAATTTAGGTTATTTCTTTAGTCTGGGGTCTATGATCTTGTAAGCATTGTATATACTCAATTAAAGTTGTCAATTTAAAACACATCAAGTATTTGTAGGAGTAATAATATCTAAGGGTGTTGTCCAAGATATACTTAAAAAAACTGTTTTGAAAACCAGGATAAATTAATTGGTCTTTTTTCAACTTTATAGTATCAATATCTGTTCACTGTTACCATATTTATTTCCCACATATAGCTGTAGCTCTACCATGAGTTGATGCAAACTGTTTTCGCTACCATAAACTATCAAGCGTAAACAGTTTGCATCAACTCATGGTACAATATGTCGCCCGTTAAGTTATTTTGTCGCAAACATAATTAACAGCTGTTCTGCTTGGTTAAGTATTTAAGTATCCGATTATCAGTCGCCAGTATATTTTTCAGTTGCCTGATTAATAATATCCCATGTAAAATTAAACAAGGATTGGTATATTGCAGAACTGGTTTCATTGTATTATAATATTTTTCACAGAGAATAGAACAAAGACACAGATGTGAAGCTGAACTTAGGGCAAGGATAGAACAATTAGAAAAAAGGCAAACACAAGATGATGCTGTGCTGTGTGTTGTGAACCGTTACTGGAATTTACTCAATGAAGACATAAGGGTCCTACTCCAACGTTTTGATGCGGAGACAGCTGATGAATCTGAAAATAAAAGTAATGCCCTATTTACATTATTACAGTAAAAACATTCCAGTAGAAGAACATTGCTTGGCATGTTTGTTGATAGAACATGTGCTGGAAGAAAATCAAACACCACATAATTAACTTCTACTGGAATGTTTTTATAATATGTAATTAATCAATTGTTAATGGACATAACGTTTTTGTTTTCAGTAACAAAATAATGTGCACCAAACAAGGTGGTATAATTATTTTGTCCATCTTGAACTTTGCCATCTAAAATAATATATATTTTTTCAATAGATGAAAATGAAGCAACAACATCATTTTTAATGCAACTTTCTACTTGGGATAAAGAGGAACTTGATGCTCAATTAGCTAACCGGGTCCAAGTGAGCAAACGAGCAGTTGCCAAAGTACTACAAGCCTTTGACAGGCTGCAGCAGAGGAATGACAAGATATGGCGAGCTATCAAGGGTGAAGGAGAAGGTACTTTGCCAGTTTTATGTTCACTATTTTAGGTTATTAGAAATAGTAAATGAATTCAGTCTCTATCTTCTGGATACAAAGAATCACCTGTTGACTTTGCAGCCTTATATCACATTAAATGGTCTCTTGTGCTTACTACTACCTATCAACCAATAAAAGTTAGTTTGGATTGCCAAATTTTTCAATCATCAATAATTACTGACCGTCACCAAACGGCAGTTTTCCTATTGCCAGGCCAATAACACTCTGCAGTTTAGGTATGAATCTTAATGTTAATTTTTTTGTAAGATTTTCTTTAACCATAGTGTGTGCAATCACTTTCCTTTTATGATATGCTACGCAATTCATTTAAAAGAAGACAACCCTAAACGTCGTTAGAAGAGATGAGAGTAAGTGATAGAAAGAGAGGCAACTTCTAGGTGAATATAACTGTAGGGAAGTGCTGTGTAACCTGAATTGCACTTTATTGTGTCAGAGCAAGAGTCGCTATTGATTTAAATAATTTTTGAGCTTGCAAAAACTGAAAATTCTTTCATTAAATGTCATCCAATTGTATCAAATATGAAAAAGACAGCTAATATAAGAGTCCTGGTAAATATAAGATTCATTTCACCTTCTTTACATCTGTAGAAGGCGGTCCAGCTCCGAGTCTAGACGAAGTGGTGCGTGCCACTAACGAAGAAGTGACGGCTGAGAACCGTCGGCTGCAGGCGTTGTGCACGACCCTGCACGAGAGCCATCACGCAATGACACTTCGCGTGGCGCAGTTGCAGGATGCCGTCAACAGCCGCGACACTGAGAACGCCGAGCTTAAGAACCAGATTGATGACCTGCAGTATGAGCTTTTGAAGGTGAGTTATTAGCAGGTTAAACCTTATAAGCTGTAAGTACTGGAGGTGCTGTGCACGACCCTGCACGAGAGCTACCACGCCATAACACTTATGTTCCTCTTATGTTCGCCATAACAAAATATATGATGTTTTCTTAAATATTTTAAATAACTTAGTAAAATCAGGTCTGGCGCACTCCGCGCTTTTAGTATGAAGCTATAAATAGCCAGGTGTTCCGTCCGGACGGAACAATTTCAGAGGGCTTCCGCGTGCCAGTCGCACGTTAGCAGATTAGTCCGTCGATACTCACGCGTCATCCGTTCGCTTATTTATGACATTTAACCAAAATGAGGACATATTGTTTCGCAATGGGCTGCTTTAATAATAATAAAAAGGATCTGAACCTCACGTTTTTCACACTTCCAAATGACATCGAAAGATAAGAAGAAATGCTCGTCAACCTGTCAACCTATAGGTAGTCAGTATTTAATATAATCCGTTTATTCTTAGGTAAGTACTTGTCTTATATGGTAAACAATCTTCACCCAACTATTTATTGAAATAATAATTTGTAAAATTCAACAAATGGTTTTCCGCACATAGTTAGATACTAGAGTAGGTAGATACTTACTTACCTACTTGCGAAAAGCTCTTATTACATTCGGCAACGGTACGGCATAGAGACGGTTTCAAGATCAACCAACATGTATAGTCTGACATTCCGTTGACTGTACCTAGCCTAGGTTTATTTAAAACGTATTTTTTTCACATTTACAGACTATATTAAAGTACATAACTTGTAATTAAGTATACAGATTAATTATTATTTTAAAGTCGTCAGAAAAGATAAGACGCGATAGAAAGAGAGGTAACTTCTAGGTAAACTGTAGGGAAGGGAGCGCTGTGGAACCTGAATTGCACTTTATTGTATCGGCGCAAGAGTCGCTATTTATTTAAATGATTTTGCGAAGTGCATCTTCTGTACTTCTACTATTATGTATTCTGTGGTAAAACCCACAATATGGAATTCAAAAATCACAATAGGAGACTTATTCCTTGCCTGTATTTTTATTTTCCCTGTTTAGAAGTTAGAACAGTTATGACAATGTGATATTTATATAAATACTCTTTTTTCTTCCTAATTAGTTTCTACAGATGATGTTTAACATTAATTAGAAGAGCCGCTCAGAACAAATCGCGGTTTTCCGTGCAGCACACATAAAATTTCATACGGTCAATCTTAGGTCAACTCAAGTTAATATCTTTTGTCATATAGTTGGAGTGCATATAAAAAAAAATAAAGTGTTTTCGAATAAGCCCATATCGGCGTTTCTGTTTTATGCACACAGAGTACACAGACTAATGTGTTTTGTGGAATATCCGCAAGTTTTTCAATAGATACAATTTCCTTGTTTTTATCAGCCTTCTGTAAATAAATAAACCGAGTCATTTCCCAGATACGATCCCGTAACGATAAACTAGAAAACCATCTAGCGGAAGCCATCGAGAAGCTCAAGAGCTACCACCAGTCGGGCGCGACCGCCGGGCCCGCGCCGGTAGCCCCGCACTCCGCGCACGCCAGCGCCAAGTTGGAGGACATCGCGGCTGAGTTGGAGGAGCAGAGGGAACTGGCAAATAACCGGCTGGCGGAACTGGACCGCCTGCATAGACAACACCGCGACACGCTCAAGGAGGTCGAGAAACTGAAGATGGACGTGAGTATTCAGCTTTACACATTCAACACCTATACACACGTGCTGAGTTTGAGAAGCAGAAGGAACTGGCCAACAGCCGGCTGGCGGAACTGAACCACCTCCATAGGAAACACCGAGACACGCTCAAAGAGTTCGGGAATCTTAAGATGCACGTGAGTACACGTTAAAATTGTTTAAATAGATGTGAGAAATGTTTCAAACCATATTCAAAATATTTACCCTTGATCTATTTTAATCCGTGTTTTTCTCTTTCTATATTTTTTTTAAAGTTTTTTTTTATATTATTGAAAAATTACATCTTTCAAAAATAAAACAAGCCGACATAGTGGTAGGACAGAGTCTTATTAAATCATCCTTTGTTAAATTATTACAGACTGCTATTGTAAAATTTGCCTCCGGAAATAATACTCGACTTATGGTGCTGAACGCGAGGATGATTTCCGAGCGCTTAATATGGACACGCAATGTGTTTTTTACGTTGTCTACTAACTCATGAATTTCATACACAGATCCGTCAGCTGCCCGAGTCGGTGATAGTGGAGACGACAGAGTACAAGTGCCTCCAGAGCCAGTTCTCGGTGTTGTACAACGAGTCGATGCAGATGAAGACCGCGCTCGACGAGACGCGCTTGCAGCTGCAGAACGCCAAGAACCTGCACATGAGGCAGATCGAGATGATGGAGGTAACACTTGGGTCACCAATATCCACCACTATTGTCTATCGTTTCCTTGATTCCTCCAGAACTTCACGATGTTGTACAAGAAATCGATGCAGAATAAAGCGCTATACAGTTAATGAAATTCAATTTATAGCTTCTTATTCTGCATCGATTTCGTCCGTCGTACGTACTACTGATTTATGACTATGTTGTTACTATAATATTGTATCACATCTGCAGTCTATTCGAAATAAGAGTAAAAAGTCCCATTTTGGCAGCTAACTTCTGCAAGGCAAAAATTCCATAAGCCAAAATAAATTCAATGTTTTTGTAGAGCTTTATTCCTTGCTTCAACATAAGCAATATTTTACTTTGCAAATGTTAGCTGTCAAATGGGACTTCGTATTTGGAATGGACTACGTACGTTATTCTGATCACCGCCACGTAATTTATTATCCCGCAGAGCGAAGAGTTAGGCAGACAAAAAGCTCTCCGAGCGGAGATGATCCAACTGGAAGACGTTCTAGGTCAGCTGCGGAAAGAGTACGAAATGCTGCGGATAGAGTTCGAGCAGAATCTCGCTGCCAACGAGCAGACTGGGCCCATAAATAGGGAGATGAGGCATCTCATCACGTCGCTGCAGAACCACAATCAACAGTTAAAGGGAGAGGTGCACAGATATAAACGAAAATATAAGGATACTAGTCAGGAACTCAACAAGGTCAGTTTATTATTTTTTTAGTTTGTATATTTTTTAGTGTGAAATTAAAATCATAGCTTTGAACAATATATTGGTGATATGAATTGAAATTTCAACTGATTTCAACAATGCTTTACAATTATTATTTTTTTGCGAGGCCCCATTAAGACTTATACCTGGCAAAAAGAGTAGGTGCTAGAAAATTATTATTATGTAAATAATTTTCAAATGAATTGGTCTTTCAAATAATTTAATTGTTGACAATGTAATAATCTTTGGTCATGAGCATCTTTTGTCTCCATTTATGTATTTATTTACAATAATTAAATCCCTCGTTACGTACAGCCAGCACATCAAGTTGCGCAAAACTGTAAAAAACCTCCAATTGATTTTGAACCTTGATGTCTTCGCCTTTAAGTGGAATTGATTACCCTGTCGAGCCCAGCGTGCTGTTGAGTGTACATTACAAGTATTATGTCAATGGTACTGTTATATTTGCACCACAAGGTCTGTTATACAACCTGGAGACGACAAAAATGAAAACTATCTAATAATTCCTAGGACCGAAATAATAAAAAAAACATACTAAATAGCACGAACATAGATTGTACTCAAAACAGGAACTCAAAAATATATCCTGTGACCAAACTATTGGATATTTTAAACTGTTTCTTTTATTGGGCACTGGGAGCTATATTAGATATACGTAATTTAAATTGATTGTCGTATTGTCGTCTCTAGGTTGTATTTGTGAATGTACCTTTAGGTTCGCAAGGAGATGGAGGATGCGGCGGGTCGCGGCGCGGGCCCGGAGGTCGCCGAGGAGAAACCGCTCACTGTCAAGAAGGAAGAGCCCGACCCAGAGGTAAGGGTAAATATAATGCGATTAAATTGACAAATAGACACTCGAGAATGTATGGCAAAGCGAAATTTTTTTATGGAAATATAATATAAAATAGACATTTCGACTTCAAACTTCGTAGGAGTAATTCTAAAAACAAATAAGCAAACTCATTTTTAGTGATTTAAAAAAATCTAAAGTTTTAACCGTTTCAATATTTATGATATATCTACTACTTAGCATAAACTTTTAAAGCGCAGTTTGTTTATATTAAGACCCCAGTTTGAAGTTATTTTTTTGCCTTTTTTCTGACCGTTCATCCAGTGTATTGTTGATCGAAGGCTGTAATACTGGTTATAGGGAGAAGAGGGCGTGAGCGGCGTAGCGGGCGTCGGTGTGGGCGCGGACACCAAGCCGGCCGCCAAGGAGCACGCGCGCGCCAAGCTGCAGGAGCAGGAGCAGGTCATCAAGGAGCTCAAGCTGCAGCTCAAGTACGACACACTATACACGTTTACAGGAGTATGGACACCGAGCCGGCCGCCAAGGAGCACGCGCGCGCCAAGCTGCAGGAGCAGGAGCAGGTCATCAAGGAGCTCAAGCTGCAGCTCAAGTACGACACACTATACACGTTTACAGGAGTATGGACACCGAGCCGGCCGCCAAGGAGCACGCGCGCGCCAAGCTGCAGGAGCAGGAGCAGGTCATCAAGGAGCTCAAGCTGCAGCTCAAGTACGACACACTATACACGTTTACAGGAGTATGGACACCGAGCCGGCCGCCAAGGAGCACGCGCGCGCCAAGCTGCAGGAGCAGGAGCAGGTCATCAAGGAGCTCAAGCTGCAGCTCAAGTACGACACACTATACACGTTTACAGGAGTATGGACACCGAGCCGGCCGCCAAGGAGCACGCGCGCGCCAAGCTGCAGGAGCAGGAGCAGGTCATCAAGGAGCTCAAGCTGCAGCTCAAGTACGACACACTATACACGTTTACAGGAGTATGGACACCGAGCCGGCCGCCAAGGAGCACGCGCGCGCCAAGCTGCAGGAGCAGGAGCAGGTCATCAAGGAGCTCAAGCTGCAGCTCAAGTACGACACACTATACACGTTTACAGGAGTATGGACACCGAGCCGGCCGCCAAGGAGCACGCGCGCGCCAAGCTGCAGGAGCAGGAGCAGGTCATCAAGGAGCTCAAGCTGCAGCTCAAGTACGACACACTATACACGTTTACAGGAGTATGGACACCGAGCCGGCCGCCAAGGAGCACGCGCGCGCCAAGCTGCAGGAGCAGGAGCAGGTCATCAAGGAGCTCAAGCTGCAGCTCAAGTACGACACACTATACACGTCTCATCGTGATCCATTTTTAATAATAGTTTACATAGCACAGAACAGCACAGCACAGCTCGATTCAAATAAGTCAACCTTTAGGACTCACTGTTTTTATGGTTCTATCCATTTAATTGTAGTTTGATATTTAATCAAATGAAGTCTTGTTTTAATGTCGTTAATGTACTTATTTATAGCTAAAATGAACCTTGAATAATTTGCAGGAAGGCAGTAAACGAGCAGAAGGAACTGAAGCTCCTGCTAGACATGTACAAGGGCGTGAGCAAGGAGCAGCGCGACAAGGTGCAGCTGATGGCGGCCGAGCGCAAGGCGCGCCAGGAGCTCGAGGACCACCGCCAGAAGGCCAAGATGGCGCAGGTACTCGCTACCTTTAGTCATAATAAACACACCCCCTTACTAATAATGATTGTATAGCAGATGTATAAGTTGTGTTTTGTCCCTTTCTTTTTAATGTCAAACTTAAATAGTTTGACAGAGAGTCACCACTGTGTAACTTATACATCTGCTATACAATCTTTATTAGTTAATGAATAATCTGTAATTTTATCTAACATTTATAGTAATAAAGTATAGTAGTAAAGGAGCGTAAGAGTTGATATACTAGGAGAAATTCGACGTTCCCACTAGTGACTCGGTAGCTCAGCGGTCAGAGCATTGGACCGGATATTCAAAGGTCGTGGGTTCGATTCCCGTCCGAGAACATGATCTGGTGCGAGTCGTATTTTTTCTCGTATATTATTTGGTATTATATAAAATAGCATTGTGAATGCTAAAATCTCGAAATTTAAAAAGTAATAAAGTTTTATAATTGTTGTCAATGTCGAAAAATCCAATATGATAATTAGATTTGAAAACTTAATGATTAATCCAAAACACACAACAGAGGGCCTAGTGCGAGTTGATGTTTTCACTTTTCAAGTTTTCACTATCGAAAGCTATCGGAAACACTGTTTATTTATTTATTTATTGAGCACTGCCACATGGTACATATTATGACTTACTGTTCATAGTCAATGCGAATGAAAGAGAGAAAACGATAGTTTTCGATAGCAAAAAGTGAAAACATCAACTCGCACTAGGCCCTCAGTACAACAAGTTAAGCTGTTGAACTGTGTAAACAGCTTATATTACGTAGGGCATAAGGCGATCTCAAGTTCAACACGTATAATCTGACGTGCCGTCGTATGTACTATAAATGCTAATGAGTCGATTTGATCGCATACGAAGTTTAAGTTCATACCATAATTTTGGTTCTTACCCGCAACCGTGGGTTTCGCAACCTAATTCTGGATACTGTATATTTCCGTATGGCTTAGATTAGAATAGATCACTCGACACAAACAAACTTAATATTTGTTTCAATATTTGTCAGGAGAGTAAACGCGAGCGGCGACTAGCGGACGAAGACGCGTTACGTAAAATCAAGCAGCTCGAGGAGCAGAAGTACGAGCTGCAGAAGCAGCTGTCGTGCGCGCGCCCCAACGCAGACCCGCTGCACGCATTCTCGAGGCCCTTCGCCGGATCCCAGGTACTTCACTACACGATTTACCTGACTTCGATCAAAAATATCCTAGATAACGTTTCGCGAACTAAAGTGCGAAACAAAACGGATCCGTACACGTAGGCGTGCACGTGGACGTACCATGACGTTGCAATGTCTGGAACTTTACAACGTAATGGTACGTACACGTGCACGCCTACGTGTAAATACAGATCCGGTGTATTTCACACTTAAAACAGCAAGCAAATGTGGTACCGACTGACAAACAAAAAGCTATTCAAAATTTTGAAATTCGAATCCGCTCATGAATATTTTTGTCCGAGACAAATTACTCTTCTGTCCAAATTCATCTTTAAATAAGTAAGAAACAAAGAAGAAAATACTTTGTACCAAATAACAACCCAGTTTAAAAGTGGGGTGTTATTTCGAGGTGCCGTTTTAAGGACTCTGACACATCTACGTATTTCTTGATCGAAGCTAACTGAGCTCTACTAAATGCTTCTTATTCTTCTAACAATAAATAAAAATCTTTTCTCCTACAAACGTATAATTTTTTACTAACTTACCTTACAAAGTGCTGCGTGCGCGTGTGCATTTTCTAGTGTTATCTGCTCACGCGGTAATCAGGCGCAGCTCGAGAGCATTTTGCAAAAATATGTAAAAATTATCCCTGTTCCATAACATATTGTCCCTAACAATGGAGAAAGCCAACGGGTCTGCTATGTCACTTGAAACTTTATAACCATGTAGCTAAATATGTCTAGCAATACACCTGTTTTTGTTTCATTTAAATTAAGCGAGTAGTTTTCAAGTTACAAGGGTTTGAAGGAAATGCCAAGCGCATTGAAATTTGTGTTTTATTACGTACTATGTAAGGTTTATCGCTCGCGTTGTAACGTCATAACGCAAAGTTTTCTAGACCATATTATTATAATTTTTCTGTTTATAGATATCGCGAGGATTTCGTTGTTCATGTGGTACCATAAAATATTGGTTAAGTCACTAAACAAAAATCGATGATGTTCTCCATTGTAAAATTCAAAGCAATAAATTAATGTCATTGACGAATGTCGATTTGGTGAAATACGGCCCTGGACGCACCCTTAGAATTTCGACGTCAGCCATTTTGAATTTCCCCACTGTTGGGGACCTTCCTTAAGGGTGGATTAGGAATATGGGCCACCAACCACGCGGGCCCAATGCGGATTGGTGGGTGTGTGATCGGTCCTTAGAATTTATGATGTGTATAAAGGTGATATTCATCCACGATTTATTTAAAAGTTTGATTGTTTTTATTCATCAATATAAGGAGGAAGAAGCCCTCCTGAACGAGATGGAGGTGACGGGGCAGGCGTTCGAGGACATGCAGGAGCAGAACTCGCGACTGATCCAGCAGTTGAGGGAGAAAGACGACGCGAATTTCAAGCTCATGTCCGAGCGAATCAAGGCGAATTCACTGCATAAATTGCTAAGAGAAGAGAAGCAGCTGTTACAAGAACAAGTGAGTACTCTTTCGCCCGCGACTTCGTCCGCGTAGACATTCGAAAGATTCCTCAATAATCCAGCCCTTCTATTGTCTAATTTCAAAATCTATCGCGATCGCTCTCAAGATGTAACACATTGATGATTCTTTTTAGCATAAATAAAAACTTATCAAAGAAACGCAGCAATGTGTCACATCCATCTGTCAAATGAAAGCGATTGCGATAGATTTTGAAATTAGACAATTAGCCCCCAGGTTCAAAACTGTGTGCCAGATTAGATCCGAGACCGTTCAGCCGTTTTGCGTGATCGAGTAACAAACATAAACTTCACATTTATGATGAGTAGGATACTATCGTGACATTCATTACTATACATACTATAATGATTTTGTCAGGTGGTGACTCGCGATCAACAGATCGAATCGATGGGCGCAGTAGCGCGCCGACTCGAGGAGAAGGAGAGACTCCTCCAAGCCACGCTGTCGGCCGTCGAGAAGGAACTGTTGCTGCGCCAGCAGGCCATGGAGATGCACAAGCGGAAGGCCATCGAGTCCGCGCAGTCCGCCGCCGACCTCAAGCTGCATCTAGGTATCTAACCACTACAGGCCCTCGAGGAAAACTGGCCTGCCACTCGCCGATGTAAATCAGACTTAACATAAAATAGCAGTTATAAGACGCGGGAGATTGCGCGTGCGCGCGGCGCACGAACGACGAGCCGAGGGGCGACCTACCAGCGTTAGCCGCTGCGAGCATACGTGAACTGGCGTAAGCCATGTCTCGTACTACTAATTTCTTCACCTACCGTACCACACTGTACTACACGGCTGGCTGGTAGATTAGGGTCTGGATTGAAGTAGTTAAAACAAAGGCCACTTTTGGTCCCTAGGGCCCACGCGGACGAAATTGCGGGCGTCCGCTAGTTACAAAAAAAATGAATAAAAAATAACGTAACCTATATCACACAAAATTTTATTTTGTAGTCCGGGACGGCACATCGAATAGCATTACTTCGAACCTTATGCCATCAAACAGGTCGCTACGATAGCTTATTGAATCGTTCATTATTCACATCGAAGTTCATGAAATTGATGGTTTCGATTTTCTAACGCTTTGTTCTCATAAATATTAGTTTTTTTTTACTTTTCGTTTCAAAAGCTTTCGATTTTATAATCTTAGTTAGAACACCTATACCAAAATACAAGAATAATGAACTCTTGTTTGTATATAAAGTACATACTTACTATTATCCAATTCTCTTATTTACAGAGAAATACCACGCTCAGATGAAAGAAGCGCAGCAGGTGGTGGCAGAAAAGACGAGCGCACTAGAAGCCGAGGCATACAAAACAAAGAGATTACATGTGAGTAATTTGTTTACATTGCCAGTGTAGTAATATTTGAAACAATTCACTTACATACATTTATGTTCTAGGTTACACATTTCATGCATATCTTTTATTATTTACTCATCAGTTTGGATAAATATACAAATACAAAAGTTTATTTCATCATTAACTTTTTTCGAAACATTACACAAAAAACAAAATAATTTGTTTTCATACACAAACCGTCTCCTGCAGGAAAATGTTTTTTTGTTGTTTTTGTTTCAACAAAGCACTGTCTCTTTATTTCACTCCATCACAATAATTAATTATATTTTAGCAAGCTTGCACTAGCACTTAGGTTAGAAAAATTTTGCACAGATTATATTAAGGTTGTGCGCGTTCGGTAGTTGTCAAGAAATGAAACAAACCCTTCCCCTCTCTACCCCGCGCGGGAATGTTTTCCGTCGGCCGCGGAAAACAAAAAACATTGTCTATGCATACAAAAATGAGTATAGCCATTCCCCAATGTTCTGATGTTGTTGTGTAATGTTTTAAAATAACAGTCGTAGAAGATGCGACTTAATACAATAATAAGGAGTTGAAGCTACCTTTTAAGCAAAAGTTTGCTTAACTCACTCGTTTTTCATGGTAACAATAGACTAATTTAAACCACCTTAATAGTCACAATACTTATAATAAGTTTTAATATAGATACTTTACTAAACAAAACAATATACTATGAACAAATAACCAAAACAATACTTTAGAACTATGATCAATTATACTTATAAACTATAGATGTTTTATATTTAGAATTTTACAAATGATAAAGAAAATTTAGGTATTTATATTATTACTATTATTACCGCGAGCGTAGCAAACCTATCTTTGTTATGCCAAGCTCGAAAGGTGCTTTTTCTACAGACCTGCTAAAATATTTAAAAGTGTTCAACATATCTTTTACTTATATATACTTACCTTTTCCACAAATAAATAAATACATCCAAATAAGTTAGTCTTAGTAACCTAACAAATTAGGATTTTTTATATTTGACTATGCTTGACCAATAGTTATAATTTATAACAACACAGGAGGAGTTAGCGGTACTGCGTCGTAAGGCGGAGAGAATGAAGAAGATGGAGCAAGCGGGCAGCAGCATGGACGAGGTGCTGCTCGAGGAGATCCGCGAGTACAAGGAGACCCTCACCTGCCCCTCGTGCAAGGTGTGCACTAATTCATACTATATTTGGTACACTAATAGCATCTTCAAATGTCGAAATAAAATAAATTAAAAATAAAATCGCAAGCCGAGTGGTTTCTCCCTTCAAACAGACTTAAATTAGATCCAAAAACAAGCGAAATACACCTTCCGATTTCCTAAACCGGATCTCTACAGTTTGTATAATGTTTTGTTTCATTCGAAATTGTAGGGGATATTCTACCAATAACATTGTAAATGCGAAAGTTTGTGTGTGATTGTTACTTCTTCATGGATGTATTTGAACGATAAGTAGATAGATTGGAACCATGATTAACATATAGGCTACTTTTTATCCTGGTAAAAGGTTACCTAGGGTCCACGCGGCCGAAGTCGCGGGCGGTCGCTAGTTTTCAAATGAAGAAGCAGAGACTAAATTAAACATTCTAAATCGCAGGTGAAACGCAAAGACGCAGTACTGACGAAGTGTTTCCACGTGTTCTGCTGGGATTGCCTGCGCACGCGCTACGAAACGCGCCAGAGGAAGTGTCCAAAGTGTAACGCCGCATTCGGCGCCAACGACTACCACCGGCTGTACCTCTCCACTTAAGGCGGGCACCACTATACCAGGAAAAGGAACTCTCGGTAAGCAACTTGTATTGCTGCACTCTGGCACTTTTGATCACATCGACTTTGTTAATACTAAAGAAAAATCTATAGATGTGTTTGTGTAAATAAATTTTGATATTTTCTTGCGTACATTTTGTAAGCGCATTTATGTGTCAGCGACAGATTGAATGTCATGAAACGCCTCGATGATCATGTTTTAAGTCACATTATGGAGAGGAGATAAGATCTAACAGAAAAATCCAACTCGATCGACACCGAGTGTTGTATTAATGGTCGATTAGTTTAAGTCATAGAGTCGATTAAGAAAGTTTAGCGCAGACGCTCCAAGACGCACTTTTGCAGTGGTCATCATTTCTTAATTATGAAGATTTTTTTCTACATTTCTAAAGGAATAAACTTATTATCGACGATTTTATATGGTCACTATATGACAAAACAAGTGTTAAACTTTTATTGACAATACCGTCGATCTTACTATCAATACTTCAACGATTATTGTGCAAGACATTTTAGTTTTGCTAGGAAACATTTCAAGACACATAGATAACGGGAATTTCATATAAAAACAGTCGAAACACGTGAAGCGCATTAAAGATGGATATGCAATGCAGTGACTAGCGTGCATGATTGTAAATGTCTTAAAAACGCTCTCTTGGCGTCAACACTGTTTACTTACGCACTTAAGTTATTGCTAGTAGCATACCGTATTTATTTCAAAATAGGTTTGTTGTAGATTAATACTTATACCCACTGAATACTAACATTGACCGTTCCCTTGGGAACCGCCTCTATATCTTTACAAAAATTGTAATAATATGGAAAATGGACTTAACATTACTCAATAACACACATTACTAAAATTATGAATATTTTATGATGGTGGTACTGATAATCTTATTTGCTGGTTATCAAAATAATTTGATAGACATACACTTAAATGAAACTTAAAATATTTTGCGTGTCTTTTAAATTTGTACAAAATTGGCTTTTTTTTGGTTTTGACTGGCAGTAGGTATAAAAGTAATGTTGGTCATTAACATAAAGCACATGAAATAAGCGTCGAGCTATTTTTTCATGGATATTGTTCTTCATTTGAAGTTATACTTAGCCTATAAGTAAGATTTATAATCTTAAACTTTAGTTTGTAATTTTATTTTTAATTATTATAATTAAAAATATATAATTATTATAATTTAAAATATAACATTAAATGCTGGTTCACTGTCAGATTTACTGTTTACACATTCTTATGTGATATGTGCAATGTTAAAGATGATAAATTATGAATAATTAGTTGACAAAGGAGTAATGAATTAAAGTCCAATGAGACTTTATAGTGTTTATTAAATTAAGTGTAACACTGAACAAAATTGCGTTAGTTAGCTGATACATTCATAGAGTCCACGTAAGTGTGTGTTGTATACAAACACTTCATGCAACCACACATTGGATTAATTTTACTAATAAATGTTATATGAATAATAGTAATGAGCGAATTTCTACAAGGATTTACGATATTTAGGCATTTCGAGGTCCTTTCTGCAAAATATGTTTTTCGATCTATATTGTACTAGAATCAACATTTTATGAAATCGTACGCAAAAAACCGCAAATCGATGTACAGGACAGCCGTTTGGTACATGTATACTAAAGGTCAAAATATTTTTTTTCAGCCGCTATACTTAAAAGAAACTCCCTTAGAGGAGTTATGACGTCATCTTTTTTTGTATGGGTAATGCTCTCCTAACAGCACTTTTTTAAGTACTGCGGCTCATAACAATTGTTTTGACCTCAAGTATACATGTGCCAAACGGGTATCCTAGGGGGGCTCACTCCGCGTTTAATCTTTTATATTAGCCTACTCGCGGCTCACTCAGTCGAGCCAGCGTACGAGGGATGTCGTGTGTCGGTTGAGACAGAGCTACGCGACTAACCCCCCATTCCTATATTCGAGAAACGATTCGTTTTGCTTACGGGTGGTAAAATTTTGACACATTTACTAAGGACTACCATCCGTAAGCAAAACGAATCATTTTCAAATATAGGAACCGACCGAACCGAATTTAAAATTGTACTTTATTGCCGTGCAGTGAGTATCTTATTTTGTCTACGCGCAGATGGACTTCTGTACGTAGTACGGCGAAAAACAGAAAATTAATTACGAAAATATAAAAATGTATGAAACAGCTGATATTTTTTTTCGCGATTTCAGAGTTGATCCCATAATAAAAGTTGTTCAGTTTGGTGGTCTCTATCTACCATATTCGGCATTAGGGGTACTTTTGTAACACGTTGTATATTCTGTGCTCGTACGCCGATCTCTATTCGTATGATATACTTACGCTGTGTGGTAAAATTTCTGTTCGACAAACATTGTCTTGAATTATTACGACAGTCAAGTGGACACAATTTGTGTTGGTTGAAAGGAGTGAGAGTAAGATTACCAGAAAGGACCTTTAAATTAATAGATACTTAGTTAATATTCTGTAAGATAGTAATGGTTAATTATTTTCTTCATTCCGTTCTTGTAAAATTGATAATGCATGCTTGTATGTCACAACATACATAACACAAACATACACAAGTAATAAAGAAGTTTCCAATTCTTTTATTAAGATTCTGAAATTTAATTTTAATAATTAAATTCACATAACAGTAAAAAATATTTTGATATTACAAAAAACGACGAGGATATAGCAGTTCAAAGTTTTAATGACTCAATTTTTCATACAAAATTTCACGGAATTTGTGTCGTCACAAGTCTCCTTTCATATATAATTTTATATGTTTTATTGAGATATTAAAAAACTATTAAAATTAAACGCTTAAGCCTTGTACAGAAGCAGACGTACCCGCGCGCCTCGTGTTTTCCCAAAAGTTATATTTTTTCGAAATCCTTTTCGTCCTCTCATAGTTCCTTATAATGTGATATTCACCACACTCTTTTCGTCGAGTTAAAATAGGATGCACCCAATGTTTTCTTACATTTTCTTCATCTTTCCATTTTTTGTACAAGTAATACATAATTTAAGAGCCTTTTTGCGCGCCTTTATTCGCGGAGAACATAGCAAACACGTCTGAATTCCGTAGTGAACTACGGATGAATGTATAGAAACCATTGATGGAAACCCTAACGGCCGAGTGGCCGTTGCGCGGTGTCTACGCGGCAGCTGCGGCGGTATCCAGTGCCGGCGTTAGAGGGACTGACACCCTGGGCAAGAATATTTTGGCGCCCACTTAAAGAAATCCACCACGCGTTCTAGTTTGGTGGGGGAAGTATCCCACCTCCACTAATCGTCCCCCCAAATTTGGCGCCCTGGGTCGTCGCCCCATCGCGCCCCCCCCCTAACGCCGGCACTGGCGGTATCGGCTAAAAACATTGAAGTTCATGTTAACTGTGTTTTGACAGATGTATGTGATACATTGCTACTTTTCTTTGGTAAGTTTTTATTTGTGCCAAAACGAAGTAGCAATGTATCACGTACATCTGTCAAAACACAGTTAACATGAACTTCAATGTTTTTAGCCGATAGAGCCCCTGGTCGGTGGCTGCGCGTTCACAGTGAGAGCAGTTGCGGCGTGTATGCATGTACATAAAATATTTATGATTCATTTCTCAAAATTCGACTCAAGGAAACTTCCTTATTGTATGGATAAAATATTTTTTTGACAAAAACATGAAATTAATATAATATTATTAGGATATTTTTCATTTATCTATTGAAATTCCTCATGTCAGGAAATAAAAACAGATTTGATGGTTTTTTTTCACTAAAGTCTATTTATCCTTGCTCTCTTATCTCTTAACTCTTTATTTAAAAAATCAATCATAAAATACAACAAATGGTTTTTCACACAAAGATTACGAAAGATATTAACTAACTAATTAGTGACAATATGATTTATTAAGAAAACCTATTTTTAAATAACGATTTAAGTATGATAACTGTCAAAAGTTGTTTACTAAATAGGACTAGTAAGGATAAACAGACTATAAAAACTGCCCATAAAGGTGTAGGGTAGGCGCTATTTCTGTAAATTAATTGTTTCTTCCCAATTATTAAAATATAAATTCCTTTGCCTTTTGAAGCGCCGCGGAGGATATTTAATAGACTAAGAGCTAGCCCCGGAAATAGGTATGTAATTCACAGAGCGACCATATCCCTCTTGTTAGTGTGCCATACTATCATCATTAATTGACCCGGACGCCGGACAGCTTTTCAGTGGTGGTGGGGGTTACAAAAGTAAAGTCATCTCATTTACAGAGCTCTGGATTTGATGTGGTATTATAAGCACTACTTTGCCACCAACCAAAATGTCTGGCAATGTTATATTCGAATTAGATACATGATTGGCTATAATACCACACCAAAATCCAGAACTTTGTAAACTATATACATTGAATCGGGTTTACAGCCCCTTTGCTGCCCAACAATTCCCACCCCTACCACTGAAAAGCCCGGCGCCCGGGTCTATTAATGATGATAGTATGGCACATTAATTAACTAGAAGGATTTGGTCACTCTGTAAATTGAACACCTATCTCCGGGGCTAGCTCTTAGTCCATAAGATATACTGACGTGACGCATATAAAACATCGCTATTCAATATTGACAGACAAGGATTTATTTATCTGCGAGGGTGACTGTCGGTATCACAATTCTTTAAAATAGATATAGGTATCAGACCTAGACAGTGCGGTGTCCATTCCTAAACATTGTAGATGCTGTTCATGTATTTAAATGTATTTATCTATCAATTAATAGTTCTTTGTTCATGCAATTGCATAATAGGAAATCGAATGCATTTCGCAAAACTTGTATATCAGATAATTATATTGATGTTGTATAATATTAAGAAATATCATGAAATCGAACAATTGAATAAAATTTTGTGTATTTAAGTAATATTTAGATTTATGTTGCCTAGATTAAGTTATGAAAGGGGTCTGAGGGTAGACCGCAATGGATTGAGCTAGCTCTTCGTTGCGTAATTATAGTTTAGTTAGATAGATAAATAACTAACAGCCCACTGACTGATATATTTATATATTTTAGGTTAAAGGTTTTCATTGGGCTTGTCACTTGACAAATGAAGAGACAAATTAATGTTAGATAATTTGTGAAATTTGGTGATGCACTTGGCACTCATGTTTCGAAAACTTAGGGCCCTAATGCACTCGGAATATAAAGTTCGTTAACCTATATTGTATCAATGTTATTTTTATCAAACATAATGTGAAGGTACTATAAAAATTACTTACTTTGGGTGTAAAAACGTAGGAAAATACAGTTTTTAAATTGATTTGTCCTAGCATTGTGCATACGAATACATAATACATTTGTAGAGCAAGTTGTTAGTACTCGTGAAAGTTTACAATCTAAATTTATTATCTAAAGTTTGTTTATCCTTACTTGTCTTACTTGGTAAACAATCTTTATTGAAATATTCATTTTTAAAATACAACAAATGGTTTTCTACACATAGATTACGTAAGAAGTTGATTAATATTAATGACAATTTAATTTAATAGGACCTTATTTTTAATAACGGTTAAAAGTTTAAAAGACGAATGAAAACTGGCAAAAATGTTTACTAAATAAGACAAGTAAGGATAAATAGGTTTTAAGTAGGTATTATTATTATTTTGGCATTTAAGGGTTGGTACTCACTTAGGTTCGCGAACCTCCGCGCTCCGCGAACCTGGAACAGTGCGCCATAGCAAACATTTTATTTTCACTTTGGCTATAATGTGTGCGATCCAAACCAGCCAAAGTAACATTACAAATCTTCGTTATCGCTTCGCTTTCGGAACATGTATGGGATTGACATAAGGTTTCGTTAACAATCGAATTTTAAAACGTCAAATCCATACATTTTTCGGAGCGAAGCGATAGCGAAGATTTGTAAATGTATCATTGGCTACAGGCCCTGGTTCGCATAATGTTCGCACACATACACACTATGGCGCACTGTTGCAACTGTTCAGGATAAATACATTTTTTGGTGCAGGTTCGCGAACCTAAGTACCCACCCTAAAAACTATATTGAAAGAAGAACATGTCGTTAAAATAAAAAAGTTAAATTAGTAATTCATATTATAAATTCATTATACGAGTGGATAAGACATATTTGAACGCCCTGAGTGCGCAAAGCTAATGATAAAATTTTGGTTGAAAGGTGCAAAAATGTATTAACAGCTGATGAGCAATGACATTAAATGATTCACTTTTATGTTTATATGATTCAATTTGCTTGCTTCATCCGAATTAAATGGCAGAGGTAAACTGTGTATTTTCGGCATACATTTAACGTTTTTTTCCAGCTTGTGATATTATCAATCATAATTTAAATATTTACTAATTATGGATTTGTGAGCTAGTGATATTATCAATCATAATTTATATATTTTGCTAATTATGGATTGGTGATGCACTGTCACAGAAGCAAATATGGCCCCATATTATCTAGTACCGTCTTATCTACTCGTTGAGCAAAATAATGATAGTTTTGAATGTTTCTCATGTATAACCTGTAGTACTAGTATGCACTATCTGCAATTTCAGTATTTTTTATCATGTATTGGATGTAAATCACAAATCTAATATGTATGATAGTAAAAAATTGATTCTTTTAGATATTCTTTCTAAATAAATGTTATTTATGATATGATATAAGAGTTGTATATCACATATGCACACGCAAGCGCATTATGTAATTTAACGGTGACAAGAATGCTATTGTGCGATCATAAGTGCGATCCAACTCTTAGTTGTAGGCCAACAAGTAATGAATTATTCAAATCATATGCGCAGTGTATTTAACAGATTTGCGTATTCAATTGTAATATTACTTTATGGAGTATGTCAAATAAATGTCTCAAACGAGTTTTATATTTTCTTTTTATAGATGTAATGTTTGACTGTCGCTTATAAGTTGCTTTCTTTTTATACTTACAACGACGTAGTAGTATCAGTTTTACAATCCATACAGTTGGTAAACGCCTTTGATGTTGGACGACACCGCCGCGTGCCGCCACCCGTTATGCTATCAGCTTTTTTTACAGGAACTTCATCTCAGATATGATTTCAAGATAGCTCTCAACGTAGAGAGCAGTTTATAAATACGGGCCTTAGTGGCGCATCTCGCATACACGTACCTTATACCACTCTTGTACTTGTTATCCTTCTGTCGTTTGCGGGCACTTGCTGTGTGCAAACAGTCTAGTCCATTATAGATGCACTAAGTACCACAAAAGTTATACCACACGGGAACGGACGATTGAACAGAAATAAGAGAAACATTATATCACTATACTTTTTATTTACATACATTTTATTTACAACACATGATTTTCAACGCATTTATCATTAACAAAATGTATTATCTAAAAATCAACTCGGGTGCAGTCAACTTTACATGGATTCTCATTAGCACATGCACAAGCAATGTTATGGCTGAAATAAGCTTCATGTATGTTTTGTACTACATAAACATTTAATTTTATGGGATTGGTATTTTGTTATCCAATTCCACTTACTAGGATGCCATTCTGAATACAGCTTCAAACAACAGTAACATGCGCAACGCTCTCAGCATCAAATCCGTCAAAAATTCAATATAAATACAAATCAGTCTCATATGGTTACACATCCTTCTTTCCTATGTAACATTTTCAATTCGCGACCCCCTTAATTAAAAAACGTGTAATTAATTAATTTAATTAGTCTTATTTTTAATCCTTGATTAGGTAGTCACCTGACCACAACAATACTAATTTCGGTAAATGACGAATTTAACTTTATTGACTTGGCGTATTATGCCATCGGAAAAACCAGAAAAATTAACAGTAGATATTGACTAGATAGTAAACATATTCTGTACATAATGTTATAGATTTTAAATACCCCGTTGGTAAATTACATACATAAGACTGCATAATGAGAATACTTACACCCAAAATGTTTGTTAAAAATATTTATGCACATGGCACTTGAATACATTTTCATTGATTTTTCAATTCAAGGAGAAAACTTTTATAAAGATAATGTCAAGGAAATTTTAAATGCAATAAGGAATGAAAGAACATTAATTTATTCTTAATTTAAATTATAAAAAATCATAATAGAAAAGCGAGGACATCTCGTTTTATTCACTTAATCTATATTTTTTCTTTATACCTTTCTATTTCTTTGTTAGGTACTCCATAGCTCAATGGTATGGAAAGGACAAAAACTTATTTATTTTGTACTTTCCACGCTGGTTGAGATCCATCGATTACGGATGGTTTCCTGCCACATCCTTAATAACATTTTGTTTATCGATTGACTTGTACTACATAAATACATTGTATCGTTTAAAGACCTGAATAAACATGTTTGCTGTTTGGAGGTCTTTCCGGCCAACAAATGTTACTGCCCGTCGATGATTAAATAAATATTAAATATTTGACGCCATCACATACATTGCTCCGATTCCAAAGTATGTAGCTAAAGCACTTGTGTTATGGAAATCATAGACAACGGTGGTATCACAAACACCCAGACCTGAGCCAATATAGAAAAGTTCGTTTTCTAAATTGACCCAACCGGGGATCGAACCCGGGACCTCAGAGATGGCGACACTTTGAAAACCGGTGTGCAAAGCCACTCGACCACGGAGGTCGTCGAATTAAGTTTAATGATAGGACATTTCAGTTGTTATTCGAAGCAAGCAACGATGTCATACTCTACCTACAATGATCGGGCTTAATTTATGTAGATAGTCAAGCACTTGACCGCTATCACGCCTGGTGGTAAGCGAAGATGCGACCTACGACGAAACGTAGTAAACGAAGTAATCTATTCACTCGCGACTTGGAGGCCCCCAGAGTGTATCTATCAGGACAGACTCAGGCAAGGCGTTCCACTCATACTGTTCCGAGCAATAAAATTATCACACCATAGAACGTGGTTGAATTATACAATTATTATTTATGAATTATTACATTGTTGAAGTTCACCAACAAAGACAGCTTATTTTGAGATCGATATTGCGTGATCGTGACTGAACATATACAAACTTAATTAGCGGTAGCAATTAGTATTATTTACATTCACTTCGCCAGCGAAATGGGTGTAGAGGCAAGGTATTAAGAGCACTAGTAAACGTCGGTCGGTGACGACACAATAAAGCTGTATCAAATCGTGTATTCATTAAATCCTACGCGGCTACATGTGGCCGGACGACAATCAAATATTTTCAATCTCATTATCCTTTTCCTCTATGTAGCTTATAATAAATCTTATTAAAAGTATCAGTTGTAATTTTGTCACTACTGGCAAGCTGTCAAGGAATTTCCAGGACGGATGTTAGCAACAAGCTATGTAACTATGCTAAATAATTAGTCATTGAACAATACAGCTCTAGGTATGTCGATATATTATGTTATGGACAAAATGTTATTGAAGTGATCTGCTGAATTAATTTCTATATTTAAAATATTTCACATGTGTGATGATAATAGTTTATTAATGCTCGACAACATTTGGTATGAAATAGACAATAGTAAATAGATTTATTCGTCTGATATTCATATTCATGAAAATATTGCTACATAAGTTATGATTTTATTCAAGAAAATGTAAAGTAAGATTTGTTTTTGTGTATATGAAAAATGGTAATATACATTTCATGTATCTTATTTAAAGTTCTAGTCTCAAATTCGATCGAGTTTGTTTTACTCTAACTAATGTAATATTGTGACATTCTTATTATCTAGTTTTTATCCTTATGCATTATGCATAATTATTTTAGCATGCGGATTCACCATGCAATATGTTTAGTAACATTAAATGTTGCAATTAATTGGCCATCTCGATACAAAGACGACTGACGATCAGTTATTTCAAGAAACCTATATCTTTCGTTATAGGGTTGACACAAAAAATGTCCCCTCGCACATTTAAAAAGTGTAATAATTTAAATAGATTCCTCAATCTATTCAAAAAGTGAAATAAATGTGACCAGGAGTAGTCATCTTTGTGCTCGATTTCCATATTTAGAGAACATGCATTCATTAGTACTAGATTTGATACATTTCGAAACTAACCTAAAACGAAAAGGATTACTAGATATAATTGTAGAAAACCAAGCATTCAGTAGTCGTATTTGACAGACTACAAACAAAGGATAAGTTTTTACCATAACTAAACTAGAACTCCTCCCCTAAAACAAAATTCAAAATGGATCAAAATGTGTCTGAAAAGAACCGAATAGAAAACCGTACAAATAGTACGAAAAGAAAACTGTACACTTGGTGAAGGTAAAGCGCTAAACATTCGCAGTGCTTTTGAAGTAACCTATGGCACATCAGTCGAGTTACGTAGCCGTAAATTATACAACAACCTTAAGTTCTGCGATTGAACGTTCGGCGCTGTACTTTTCGCAGGTGTGGCGGTCGCTACATGTAAGTGATTCACGCAACTTAATAGACGCCGCATAGAGTTTTGTTCGAATTTGCAGATTGCAATAGACAAAAGTCAGGGAGTGCAAAAGTTGTCAAACGAAAATTGATTGTTTTGATTGGGTATTCCTGTTACGTTATAAACATTTGAATTAGCACTGATACACAGTGCGACAATTTATACGTTGACGGACCAATATGGCGCCACCATCTCCTTGTTAAATTAATATTATTGACACTGAGTAGCTTACTTGACAGATGATTTAACAGCTGTGATATGAAAAATATGTCAAATCATCTGTCAAGTAAGTTACTCAGAACTTACTTTTTGATTGTGAAACAGGCCCTAAGGCTCATCACAATACAGACGGAATCTGATTCGGAATATCGATAATGTATGAAAATTACCGCATGAATGGTAGGTTCATATATTTGTATGGGTTTGCTGTGTTCGAAATGATTCCGTTTCAGAATTTCGAATCAAAATTCCGTCTGTATGTGGCGGACCTAATTAAGGCGTAGCAACTGTCAAAATCAGTTTTCTTTTATCGCGCCAACTTATACTTGTCGCACTCTGCATCGAAGGTTCGGTCACTAGTTTGTCCTCCTGTGCATGTATACAATGCGAATAATTTGACAATATCCAACAGATGTTACCATCTTCAGAGCGCTTGTGTTACAAACACTTTTTGTCGAGTGAAGTTGCCGCGGACCACCGTGCAACGTCAGATTAATCGCATTGTATAGGTAGTGTTAGGGCTATGAAGTGTGGTCACGCGCCGGTGGGCAGCAGGCGCGCGGGCGCGGGCGCGGGGGCGGGCGCGGGCGCGGGGGGCGGGGGCGGCGCGGCGGCGGCGAACGCTAATCTCTCCAGCCGCAGTTGCAGCGCGGCCAGGCGCGGCCACGCACGCACCGCGTCGTGACTGTTGAGCGCCGCGACCGCGGCGTCCAATGCTTCGTAGCGAGCACGCCGCTCGTCTTCACTGCACGAGGACAACTCCTGGGAAATATTTTATTTATTTATTTATTTATTTATTTCTTGGGAAACATACAGCATTAATTTTTACATGTAGTTACAACATACATCAATTTACATTAGCCTAAACAGTTTCCACTACTAAGTAATGACAATAAAGTGTCGAGTATTAACAATAACAAAATTCAAACTTTGATTACCTACTTATAAAAATGAGATGCCAAGTACAATTAACTGGTACTATTTAGTAAAACTTTGAATTTTGCGGGCTTAAGACTAAACAAATCAATGTGACTAAACTTAACGTTATATAATTTCATCGCTCTAACTATAAAACGGTTTCTAGCATACTTAGTCCGGCTCGCAGGAATGCAAAAAGTGTCACGAGATCGCATGTTTGGTCGGGGGCATTTTAATAAAATTTTACTTAAAAGATATGATGAATCGACATAGTTATTAATAATCTTATACAATAAGGTCAAGTCCCTGCGTTCTCTACGATGTGTAAGAGATTTGACGTCATCTTCACAAAAATCAGCAAATTTGAATTTCATTTTTTTAATAAATTTGCTTTGAATTCTTTCTATCGTATTTATATGTACCGAGTACTGCGGATTCCAAGCTGTTGATGCGTATTCGAGTTGGGATCGTACATAGCTGTTATATAATAGTATTAGTGATTGTACCCTTTTAAAGTCTCTACTTTGGCGAAATATAAAACCCAACATTTTGTATGCTTTGGCTGCAATATAGCAGTAATGAGAGGAAAGTAGTAATTCTTGGTCCAACAATACACCCAAGTCTTTAACCTCAGACCGATTTGAAAGATTTGTACCGAAAAGCTGATAGTTATAATTAATATTGTTTTTCTTTCTACCAAACGTAATGAAGCAACACTTGTCGACATTCATTGACAATTTGTTTGTAACACAGTAATTGCATAAGCGGTTCAGATCTTCCTGTAGTTCTAAGCAGTTGTTAATAGTTTTAACCGGTAAAAATATCTTTGTGTCGTCTGCGAAGAGTAGAAATTTAGAATGCCGAAAACAGTCTTTTACGTCATTTATATATTTTAAAGGTTAAGCTATCGAAGCACCATTTTTACGTTGCTTTATTTATTTTGTCACTTGGAAAAATTGCACAGAGCGTGAAAACCATCGGACTACTCCTATATTCCGCCGAGCGAAATTCTTGCTC
Source organism: Catoptria pinella (assembly GCA_963556745.1). Lineage (NCBI taxonomy): Eukaryota > Metazoa > Arthropoda > Insecta > Lepidoptera > Crambidae > Catoptria > Catoptria pinella. The sequence continues at coordinate 3,417,843 of OY750762.1, forward strand.
TAGCGGAGAATGTTGTTTATGAGCGGCGAAAAGAGATAGAGCTACGGAAAAATGCAATGCCGAATGGTTCAATAAAGTTTATCCCTAGTACAACATCTCGATTACATTAGGTTATTTCAGCTTTCTTTTTCTAACTTGCTCCCACAATAAACATCAGTCTCACACAAACTTAGCTTAGAATATTATAAGGCATAATAATAATATAAATGTTCAAAGTTTGTGATGAGAAATAAAAATTATTATTATTATTATTTATATTTTTAAGATAAGTATTTACGAGACGCGAGACGGCGGAAAATATGCGAATGAATGACGATGCGATGATAGGATCGGCTTCGGTGTCGTTTCAATCGTTCGCTCTTCCATTCAGCCGATCCTTGTTTGTTCTTCGTTCAGCGGCAGTTTACGCGTCTTTGATATAGATGGCGCCAACACATAAAGCATGAAGTACAACATACAGGCAAATTACAAAGAAATGGGTTGAACTTAGTTTAGATGTGTGGTGTGATACGAAATGACAATAACAGTCCATACGTACCTCCTCGATAAACTCCAATTCGTCCTCTTCACCTGTTTGCGCCAGCTGCTTTTTGAGCATCTGAAAACACCAAACAATTTAATAACGGAACAAAAAATTCAAAGCTACGAAACTGGAATAATAATAAATTTTATAGAAAAAGCGTAATTAGCTAATTATTATTTGTTTTCATCCATAAAATTGTGTTGATATGTGCCAATGTTTTGTATGTACAGATTTTTCGTGGCTATGTACAGTCGTGTCGCATTGAGATTAACGTTTGGTGGGCCCCATGTTCTCCCCAAATAAAACTACATAGAATAAAAATAATGTTAGTAAGCAATTGGGATTACACAATAAGCAGAACAAGGACCAAAGATAGTAGATATTTAGATTATAATACCACATTTAATTTTGAAGTAGTATTTCGCTAAGCTATATTTAGATTAATTTGAAACACTTACATGCCTTTTTTTTAGAATTATATAAAAGAGAACACTACCGTGCATAAAGGAGATCGGTAAGTTTTAATATTGATTGATTACTGGAGCATTATTCTTAATGCTAAGAGAATGAGGTAAAATTGTTAAGCTATAAAAAAGTAGGAGAGAACACAAGGCCGAGTGCACCTAGAAGCTGTGGTAAGGCGTCAACAAATGGCTATCAATTTATTAACCTGCGGACTTTATTCTTGACTCGAGATCGCCAAGCAGGGCCTGAATTGTGTAAACACCTGTTTCACATTAAATCAGTTAACGGCACTAACTATACTGTTCTTTAATCAATTATTAAGGAAATCATAAGGGCCTTTTCACGAATTTACTAACTTGGTAATGTGTTAAATCAAGTTGTTGTGGTTATTTAAGTTACTGGTATTTGTAGCGTCAATATAAGCACGTCTTTATAGATTTTTTATGCGAACTTAAGTCTGACAACGAAATTGGCGGTTCTGAATAAGCTTATAAATTTACTTATTAAAGATTACAACAGAGGAAAGCAATAAGTTGCATTGGAAATATCCATTAAGTATTGATCAATATCATGATATTTTAGTATAATGTCAGCTGGTATCGTGCTTACCTCAACGGAGTGTCGGTATTGCTCCATCATGTTCTTGCTGGCGTCGAGCTCGGCCAGCTTCTTCACTACTACGTCCGCCACATTCTTTTCTGTGACGTCTATCTGGTCTCTGGATAAAGGAAAAGGGAAAGATGAGTTTATTGTAACTTGAGTATTTTACAAAATGATTGCAGATGAGATTGGGATAAATAAATCATAAACTTATATCAGCGCACATCACAAGCAGAGCTAAAGAGAGCATTTTTTAAGAATACTGAAAAAACTTTATAATATATTTACATACAGGGCTGAGTGAACGCGCCGGGGTACCTGCGTATGTTTAGTGAAGCTGTGTCTCCTGCGACACTGTTTTGTGTTTTCTAACATCTAACATCAAACATCTAACAAAATATGGGCGTGGCCTAACTGTTTTGTTAGCTCAAACAAGCAATCCGAGGCGGACGGAAAACATCCCTGTGCTCGCCTGCGGGGGGAGGGGTAATTTTTCGAGTACGTCTTTCGTCCGAAGTCATTTTGTCGAGTAGGTAGATGTTTGTTAGATGTTCGTGTTTAAAAGTCGCAGGAGACTGCAATGTTTTGATAATATGTTTTGTTAGTTTGTTTTGTTATTTTTAGGCGCAGGAGACACGCCATTAGTTAGACAATCATGTCTAAACGTATGTGTCGGCGCGTCGCCTCAGTGCTATATACCAATAGTAATGAAGTTTTTTTTTAAATTCAGTGTTCTCTGAAATTGGTTTTCTCTATTTGCAGTTAGCGCACTTAACTCGAAAATGAGCAATTGAGCATATTGTGTGATATAAAAGATACACACGCAACATTCCAAAAATATCGGTAAAGTATAGGTTATTTGTATCAAGTATTGATAAGTATGTAGGTCTGTTTAACCAGTATAATGTAGTAATGTGACGAGGCATGTATTTAGTACCGCCATTCGCTTTAGTAGCAGCCGCAGTGTGTATAGTGTCGCACTGGAGCACGGCTAGGGCGTCTTGGCTCAGTAATCTAGTAATGTGCACGATAACCAACTTCAAAGCGCTTGAGGTGATACAATACGGTGTATTTTAATCTTCGCATCATACATTCTCGAGTGAAGTCGCCGGAGACCACCGTCATTGTCAGATCAATCGAATCGTAGTGTCGTACCGGGGCGCTATGGCGAGGCGCGCGTCCAGCGCCACCACGCGCTCGAGCAGCGCGCCGCGCGACACGTCCTCCTCCTCCGAGCGATCTATATAGTGTCGTACCGGAGCGCTATGGCGAGGCGCGCGGCGGGCGGGTGGGGCGCACGCGCGGCGGCGTGCAGCGCGCGCAGGAGCGCGGCCAGGCGCGCGTCCAGCGCCACCACGCGCTCGAGCAGCGCGCCGCGCGACACGTCCTCCTCCTCCGAGCGATCTATATAGTGTCGTACCGGAGCGCTATGGCGAGGCGCGCGGCGGGCGGGTGGGGCGCGCGCGCGGCGGCGTGCAGCGCGCGCAGGAGCGCGGCCAGGCGCGCGTCCAGCGCCACCACGCGCTCGAGCAGCGCGCCGCGCGACACGTCCTCCGCCTCCGAGCGCTGTCGCTGCGCGATCGCCGCCGATAGGTTGCGCAGCGATTCGTGCTCCGACGCCGACGCTGACTCCGGCTCTGCACGCACGTAACAATATTATTAATAAAGCTTTTACACAAAATTAACTTGTATTGACAACACAGCATTTCATGCAAACTTTATTATTTTTTTATACTACATGCTCGTCAATGGCATATTATGTGTCATGCAAACCTTTCCTAAAGTAAGTCATTTTTCCCATGGGGAATAAAGTGATTTGAATTTGGAATGCAACCCTTGTAGTCGTGCTTGATCGATGTTGGTTTCAAAAAAGTTTAGGTGCAATGAGATCTTATTCTGAGTTAGGCTGTATGTTATCATGAAAACTTTTTACGAAATTCATTTTCACCCGCGCACCAAGAAGGATTTATTTGAATGTCGAACTGACCACTACAGAATAGACGACAAAAACATAAACTCTAACCCAACTATAAATGTACCAAAGAATGTAACTTTGTCGTTGCACAATTGGTGTAATGTTTCTAACATAACTTTTAATTTTCAATAAATATTCTTAATTTTTCATATTTTATTATTCTAACTTTAAATAATTACTTAAGTACTTTTTTTATAACAGTCATTGGTTTCAATTGCCTCGCAGAAAGTATAAAAAGTAGAGTATGCATCGCGGGCTTAAATGTGTATTTGTCATGGGCGATCTTGAACACCTCGTACTCAGGATTCTAGCCTTAACTCCCTCGCTCCGCTCGGGAGTTAACCATAGAATCCCTCGTACTCGAGGTTCAATAATAGCGCCCGGGACACAATACACTACTTTAAGCCCTTATTGCATAATCTACTATTCGAATTTTATGAACCGATTTCAATGAAACATCATACGCATAAGCAAGCTGCAGGATACATAGGTCTAAAAAGTTAATAAAAAACTTTTTTGATGTCTTATTTTAAAAAATTAAATTGGATTCCGTTTCTATGTAAAATTTTATTCGATCTAATTTAGCTGTAACACTATTTAATGACCTTAATTAGGATTTTTCGATACTCTAATTAAGATCACGAACATGATCAGTGGCTATATAAAACAACTTTGTTTATGTATTAGGTGTCGTACCCATTTTACTGAAAGCACAGAACTTTATAACAAATCCAAGTACCTGATCATGTTCTCGGACGGGAATCGAACCCGCGACCTTTGGATATCCGGTCCAATGCTCTGACCGCTGAGCTACCGAGTCACTAGTGGGAACGTCGAATTTCTCCTAGTATATCAACTCTTCCGAGAACATGATCTGGTGCGAGTCGTATTTTTTCTAGTATATTATTTGATATTGTATAAAAATAGCATGGTGAATGTTAAAATCTCAAAATTTAAAAATCCAAGTACCTATTTCAAATAAAACTACACAACAATTTATATTTTAAAACATCTCAATATTAGTTTCTATGGTTGTACCTCTATCGTCTCCGATCGACTCCCGCTCGGGTGACAGTTCGTCGCCGCTCCAGGCGCCGGCGCCTTCCGCGCCCGACCACCACTCTTCAGCACATTCTAAGGCAAATAGAAACGAAACATACAACGTATCATGTTATGATGAGAATCAGATATTGGTATACGCAAGTCGTTGCATACTAACCGGGGTCGGTGACTAGACAGGGCTCGGTCTCGGAGTCGAGCAGCTCGGCGGAGTTGTCGTTGTCGTCGGACAGGCGCGAGCGGTCGTCGTCCGCGTGCTGCAGCTGCGCCGCCTGCTGCGAGCGCAGCGCGCGCGTCACCGCCGCCAGTAAGCCGCGGGACTCCTCCTCGGGGGATAGCGCCTCGCCGCTGTCGCTACGGCTGCCAATGTAGATTACATTCAGTTAAATGTTGTAAAGGAAAGTTTAGAGAACCCCATACAATCGACTAATTTTAACAAATATGGAATATATTGTCGCGTAGTAAGATGTAGCGGAATTGCAATGGGTTAGAAAGTGTTCCGTATGTGTTTTAATATTTCCGAGAAAAGTAAACAAGCTATTTATATTTTATACAGCAGTTAAATATGTGCTGTTGTATAATATTCCAATATCAGGGCCCCGTTTCATAAACATTACCGTGGTGAATTAGAAATCTTAAAGTATATACATTAATATGAAATAGGCCCAACTTGTCAAAAGTAACGCACATTTATTTCCTAGGTATAAAGCAATATAAGTGTTCGTAGTGACCTGTAGACATCGTTGTGGTAGACGGTGGGTTGCAGCGCGTCGCGCGGCAGCGCATAGGCGGCGCGCACGGCGTGCGTGAGCGCCCTCAGACGGCGCGCCAGTGCGTCCAGCGCGTGCGCCGCGCCGCCGCCCGAGCGCGCGCGCGCCGCCGCCGCCAGCGCCTCCTGCCGCCGCTGCTCGCACATGCGCACCAGCTGCCGGCACTCTGCGCGCCTGTACCGGGTATACACTATGTCAAAACAAGCGACACTTGCGTATGTGTGCTGGTGAAAGTGTTATGTGTGAATGGGTGAGTGGCGTAGGCGAGCGCGGTGGTGCGGGAGCCATCGACCGTGGAGTCGAGCGCGATGAGAACGATATACACGAAACCACAAAATAGAGAGAGACAAAACTACCGCAGCTCGAAGTCACCGGCGCTAGAGCTCACTCGTAAAGGGGAATGTCGCCGCTGTGCCTGTACGACAAGTTGATCACATAGCTAGTGGTGCCGAGTATAGTACGTGCGCGCCTGAACTCACCCGCGCCTGATGCTGACGGCACTCCGCGCGCCTACACGATAAGTATTACATATTTAGTGGAAAACCAACAACACACTAATGGGCAACGGCACGCGGCAGGCGACCCTCCGCGAATAATAAATAAATAAACATAAATACATAGGCTACGCTACAAATACGCGATTTGTCTACAGCGTCATGTAAGATCATCATAAATGTGGATAAGTTGATTTGCTCTTGTGTTGAGTTTTGAACAAAATAAAAAAAAGTGTATCGACATAATATTTAAAAATAGTTCTGATAAGATGTAGATAAATAAGTTTTAGACATAGTATAATTTTATTACCGTAAAGCGATATAAATTGCGGTGGTAAAAGTGGTTACATACTTGCATGTAAGTATGACATTATTGCAGTTATCTTTACGACTCTCTTTTCTTTGTTAGAAATCTTTGAATATTTTTTATATTTCAAGCCTCGTATTCAATGCATAGTCAATATCAGCCATATCTGTCAACACTACATTATCTGTCGAACGAAGTCGGTCGGCATCGCCTGACTTTTCTCGACTTTTCCAGTGACACGAGTCGCAGGACATTCGTCCCTCCTTTTTTATTTTTTTGTGTTTCAGATACTTATGTTACCTCTCGTCGAGCTTTACGTTGAGTCACGCGACCTTCTAGTCGGCGTCCTTGAGCGCGGCCGTCCTGCATCTTAGCCGCGTGGTATTTTACTAACTGTTATACAGGGTGTTACAAAACAACCTGCAATGCCGAATATGGTAGATAGGGACGGACCATCAAACTGAACAAATTTTACTTTGGGACCAACTGAAATCGCTAAAAAAAATGTTTTTTTTGTTACGAAACAGCTGTGTTTCGTACAAAAAATAATAACGAAAATATAAAAATTAAGTAAAAGATGTTCAGTTTGATGGTCCCAATCTACCATATTCGGAATTGCGGGTTGTTTTGTAACACCCTGTATAAATGTAATGTTAATAATAGTTGTCCCTATGTTACCTCTTGTCGAGCTCGGCGTTGAGCCTGGCGACCTCCTGGTCGGCGTCCCTGAGTGAGTCTCCGAGGGCGGCCGTCTCCGCCGCGAGGAAGTCCTGCATTTCTGCCGCCTCGCGCTCTGCTTCTGTCAGCCGCGCCTCCAGCGACCGGGCTGATTCACGGGCTCCGCACGCTTCCTACAACACAAATATTCAGTTAATTCCAGCTCACCCGTCCGTTGTATGCAGCTGACACACCAATAGGAGAGCTATACGCACGCAAGAGGCTCAATACTTCAGTGGGTTAGCGCTCTCGCCCTGCGATTGCGATAATTAAGCAACTTTCACAAGGGTCGGTCATAGGATGGATGACCAAAAATGAAATCTCGAGTTCCTACGCGCTTCGGAGGGTATGTTCATTAGTCCCGGTTGCATTTGTAATCGTTAACACCCTCCAATCCGAGGCCCGCGTGGTGTATTAAGGAAGGCCTGTGCCCTAGCAGTGGGAACATTAAAAATGTCTGTGCTATACGCACCACTTGTAACTTAGAGCATTGTTCCCGCAGTGCGTCGATCTCTGCCCGCTGCCGCGCCGCTAGCTCGCCCGTCGACCGCAACTGCTCTTCCAACAAGCGCAGGCAGCCTTCGGCACCCGCGTCGGCGCCTGACAACACAAAATTCGATATGGTAGGTACATAACTCATACACGAAATTAAAATATGAGCTTAGCAAAACAAACTAGACGTAAGTATGTCTTCAAAAATAACGAATACCTACCTAGATCGATTGCCTTACTTCGTCGTTAAACAAAAACAAAGCTTTATTCTTTGGAAACAGCAGCTCACCGGCGCCAGCGAGTTCCAGCAGTCGTTGCGAGTTCCTGTCGAGTTCAGCGATGGCGGCGAATCTCGAGGCGCGCTCGGCAGCGAGTTGTGTTTCCGCCAGCAGCCGCCGCTCGCGCTCCTCCGCCAACGCCGCCTCCGCCGCCGCCGCCGCCGCCGACAGACGAGCTGCCTCCGAGTCCCGGGCGCTAGCCTGCACGCCTCGGTGGCAGCGCGTCACCTCGACGTGACTGCGCAACACGGATGTCATGATAATGTCAAATTATTAAAACATAAATAAAGAGCGCTTTCACATATAGGCGTTTTAATCGCGGCATAAGCGCGGTGTAAGCTTGTTATATCCATACATATGACAGATGCGCTGCGCTTATGCCGCGACTTAAACGCCTGTATGTGAAAGCGCTCTAACAGCGAAAACTCTTTTACTTACTTTTCAATATTAGGAACAACTCCAGCAAAAGCTGATTCGACGTCAGATCCCAGTAACACAGTTTGTGAGGTTTTTTCTGCATATATTCTGACGCGTATTTTTGTTGTTGATCTTGATGAGGCCGATCGAGTAACTGTAGGCCTTCTAGACGATGGCGGAGTACTCTCATGTTTGGGCGAGGCATCAGTTTCTGCATCCCTCCTTCTCCGCGGCAGCGTTCCGTACTTGTCAGCGGCGACGCGGGTCGCGCTGGCATCGGCGACTGGCGTCAACCGGGTTCCGTTCACCGGCCATCTCTTCTCTTCGCTTGGAGAATTTGGCGTTCTACATCTAGCTGTGGAGGTCTTTGTTGGTTTGGCACGTAACGCAGGGCTTTCGCGGACTAGATTGGGCAAGTCAGCAGTCGGACGGATTCGTGGTTTAGGCGTTAAAGGTCGAGGCTTTTCAGGCGGAATAGGTTTTTCACGACTTCTCGCTCTTTCACGGGTGGCAAGATTAGGACCTCGTGGGGCGGTAACTGGTCGAGGAGTAGATGTACCAACTGGCGAATTACGTTTGGGTTCCGGGACGGAAACGTTGACACGACGGCGCGGTCGTGGAGGAGCGCCTGCTAACGAAGAGCTTTCCGAGCCGCAGCCTGAGCCACAAGATACTACACTCGAAGCGCACGATCTAGAGCCCCCTCCGCTACTAAGTGCTCGGCCACATCCCTCTACTCCGCTATCGCTGCCTGCAGCACCCAAAGCCAGCTCATCTCCTGTCGGTAAGCTGTCCAAGTCACCAAGAGATCGCGCGTCGTCGTTAATTTCACAGCTTTCATTTTCGACGCAAGATTCCTTTATTTCTATGGTTAAATTCTTATCTTCAACCACTATTCCACTCTCGTTCTTGCTATCGATACTATTATTCTTATCATCATTTATTATGTGATTGTCATTAGTAGTGTGCGCTTCAGTTTCATCAGACTTTCTTTGTTCAGGTTGCATAAGAATAATATCGTTGACCAGCGATTCGGTTGTGTCAGAACCGCAGGTTTCAGATACCTTAGTGACAGTTTCCTCTTCCATAGTGCTTTATACGTCACATGTTCTGTAACAAAGAAAACAATCAAATAAATATTTAATAAACAAGAAACCGTTTCTAGAAATAAAATCAGGCTAATGCAGCACTATTGTTCGCAAAACGCTCATTCATTGTATCGGAGCAGTCCTCGAACCGAGGGAGGCACTGCAATCTCTGAGGACCTTGCCGCTATTGTTCCGGACGTCGCTTATTCTACCACACTACAATATTTAGCTCATATAACAGTACTTTAATAGAAAGATAGAATTCAATGTGAAAAAATACCAGTTTGAGTGTGCAATAAGGCCAATAAAGTATTCACGCTGTGCATTCTACAATATAAAACCTGTTCGAGGCATCGATAAAAAGTAAGCCTTTGGAATGTCAAGTAGGTATTGAAACGAGTAACACTAGAAAATCTATCGGCGTTTCAACGTTGTAACGTTTCTCTGATGAGTGGAGAATGGCACAATGCGTAGTTCCCATGGCTCGCGGGTGTCCCGCAATCGGCCTTGCTGCGCTGCAGCCATTCATACCACAATCAATCACTTTACCTTAATGTTCCATATAGTACGATAAAAAATAAACATTCCCAGCCAACTGTTGCGTTTCGAAATCAATGAGCGACAAAACATTTTAAATTACGAGACTGATTTACCAACTATGAGAATAATTTATTGTCTGTCACTTTTTATTTATTTTTGCGTTTTAAGATAACACAAGTCGTACACAAATAGAACGATACGGCGCTTAAGATAGCTCTATCGATATCCGATTGTTTTCCGATAAACGAGCAAATTATAGGGAAAGACTCGCTGAATAAAGATTTAACCTCAGAATACAGAACAAACATTCCAATCTATTGGTTCTTGTCGAAAACAATATCTTATCGAATTGTTGCACTGTCTGAGAAGGAAAATTCTAAAACACGAAATGGCTAGCCACGAAGGTGATAGAGCTTTCTAAAAGGCGAATTCATTTTTTGTAACCTGCAAAATCTGCTCTGCTCATCATAGATCGGGGTCATCGCACGACAATTTATAGGGGGAAGTGTTCGATCTATCTATACGGGGATTTAGACTGGGGACCTCCGACAAACACCGGCGAAGCTTAGGTAGGTACTGTTTAAAGTATGTGATCAGTGTGCAGCTGCGAGACGCGCCGTCTGCGTACTCGCACTCACCTCGTATTAATCACAAGTTTATTTTTACCAGTTGTTAGCCGGCAGTAAATTAAACGTGTTCGAAAGGCCACGGCGAAGCTAGATAAAGTACTTGAATAGAGCCACTTGAACGCTCACAAATAAGAACTTTCAAGATCAAGATTAAAATTATAGCAGATGCACTTCATCAACGTCATAGGTAGATACTTAATATCTAAATGAGTTATATGGTAACTAACCAATATTACTATGCTATTATTGGTGAAAAAAGCAGAGAGAACAGTTGAGAACATTATGCTGAGAGAAATCCGAGAAAATATGACCAATACTCGTCAATTACCTCCTATAAAACCACAACAAATGCACATTTCAATTTCAAAAGATGTGAACTTTCATAAAAAAGAGGCAATCATTATACAATACAAAGCCTAGAATCGAAAACAAACATGAAAAACCTAGAGCATTATCTGTAGCTACATACATACTTTAGGAATATTTTTTATTTATTTAATGCATGTTTACAGAGACATTACTCGTCCAGCCTAACAATATTACTCGTCTTGTTAACATTACTGCTGGCTCTTCTCCATTTTCCAATCTAGTAGCTTTCTACAGAACAGACATTGAACATACATTATAATAAGACACTTTGTTCAGTATTCTAAATGAGTTTCAATTGCATGGTTTGCTTTTTCAACCGAAGCACGTACTTTTGTGGTTTTCGCGGAATTTTAACTAAACACTTTAAAATTCAGTATAATCAAATATCTGTTATACGAAAACAGTGTTATCGCGGTTAATGATTTATGGAATAAAAGTTCTAGTAACGTTTATGAATTGTGTGTTTGTAAGTTTGTTTATGTTTACAAAGCTTTTGAAAAGTAAGAGTAGGTCACTGTAGCAATGACTGTAGATATGGACGGTCGCACACGAATGGTAGTTCGGCGTTATTTATTACACGGCCTATTTTTGTAAAAGACGAAAAATATTTATGGTATATTCAAAAACATGGTGGCATAAATCTTTAAACACAGAACGGACATCAAAATCATAAAAGGCCAAAATAGTTTTATGGCGAGAGAAAGTTTTGTATTTGTTTGAGCAGTTTGATTAGTAACATTTGGAAGAAACTGGCGCTAACAATCGGATATGTAAAGAGATTTTAGCCTAAGAAAGAAAGTCTTGAGGAAACTATGTACAAAAAGCAGTAACAGAGTGGATTTGTCGCAGATACAGTTACTTGGCGAGCTTCCATAGAGTTTATAGCCTCGTTTGGTAGTTCCAATCACTGAGGGTTGAAAACAATACTGGGTTTTGACTGTACCTAGCAATTGGTGAATAGAACAGTCTTACACAAACAAGAGAGACAAAAATACCACTTGCTGAGAATTTTGCCGATCTATCTCAGTGCAAGGTCTCCCACTACGATTAGTCTAAATAACTTTTTTGTTGTATATGTGTCACTAGTTGTCCCTGAACTTCCAGAGCTCCAGACGTTAAACACAGTCGGGTCTCAGTCACCCGACACTGAACAAACGGCCGCGCGTCCCACTGTTGACGTGCTGTCACTTTTCACTCGCTGGCAAGCGTCGTTTCCCAACATTGACATGTTAGAGGTTTTTTTATATTAACTGGCTTTGCTTTAAAGCTCTGTAAGTAAAAGTAATCATAATAATATTATCAAAATCATAAACGAAAGCAGACACTGAAAACCCTCTAAGTGATACAACAAGTTTTTTTTTATTGATCTTATCAAAGCTTAGTATACGGAATGAGCATACGCAATATCATCAACATTTTTACACTCAATTAAACTTAAAATGTATAAAAAACTATTTCAAACAAAAAGTTACCCGTGTTTGGCAGATTTATGATATCACCATCAGCGGCAACTAGCGTCATCGCCTCTTTTAGATCTGGCTAACCGAGGAAAGCTCAAAAGGAGAACTGGTTGCAATTACGGGTTTTAATACTGAGCAGCTATTCATAACATAATAATTTACTTCTATTTGACCCAAGAGAATTTTGTAATTGTTCAGAATAATTCCACTGATGATGGTTTCCCATGACGCCTTTACACTAACGACTTTAATAAAAACAAAAAGATATATTTGCTGATTTTAATCAGCAAAATTGCATTTGAGATTAAGTGTTCAACTAAAATCACCAACGAAGTATTTGGATTGTTTTAAGCTTTACAATAGTTTCATAGATTCCGGACCGGACTGATTATTATAATAGGCGACTCTCGGACAGGCAGAATGTTTCCAAAATTGAAAGGTGACGTGAATTAAGCATGTCAATAGATGGTTCATAATAAAAATAGTACACAATTGTTCGTCAAGGTCGTCGCTCTGTGCATGATGGAACAGGGTTCGTTGCCTGCGGATGTATGATTCGGTTTGCCTCAGCTTCATGTTTACAAATCTCGCTCGAACGAAACAGAGTGGCCTAGAGCGTAATGGCTTTAATATAATGGATAATTGGGTTTTAATCGTCTTGTTTGGAAACCAGTGCGGCGACCTTCAGGTCTTTTGAATTTTAAATTATACCTACTTAAATTGAGTCTTTTAAATTTAAATTGAGTCAGATTTTGAAAATTTGTTGAAAAAATCGCTCGTTTCCCTATTGAAACCTTGTTTCTATGACTTCCAACTGTGAGCATAGTCATTTTGTTAGCGAGTTTACTGCGGGAAAATAAGGCTTACGGTTTCAACTTTATGGCTCTTTAATAAGTTATTAACAAAGTCGAACCTCTTTTATAGCAGTTTTGTGCGTAAAAAGGTTAATGATATAAAAGATAAACTTTTCATTTTCATTTGTATTATGGAAGTCAATTTGATGAGTTGATTAAAAAAATAAAAAAATATTAGAATAACTGAAATTAATAATTTAGTCCTAAAATAAACAAATCTTGTAAACTATTCGTATCGAGAAGCGGACATAAATGCTTGCTTTCGTCGCACCAACATTTTCTTTTTTAGTAGTTTCGAACATTTTAAACCAAAGTAACTGCGCGCGTTCGCCGTCGTCACTTTGATATCATCGGGTCAGTAGCCTACTGCTGCTGTCAGAAATAACAGGATTAGTGTCGTGACCACGCCACGTCCCGCAGGACATGGCACACATTACGATTACAAACAGCCAAGGTAGAGCTCCGTCAATCGGCATATAAAACGTGTTTTTGCGAATTTCATCAGTATAGGATTTCATTTCTAAATGTACGACCTACGTGGTCGAGTGATTTGTACGCCGGTTTTCAAGGTGTCGCCATCTCCGAGGTCCCGGGTTCGATCCCCGTCTGGGTTAATTTAGAAATAGAAATTTTCTATATTGGCTCAGGTCTGGGTGTTTGTAGTTCCACCGTTGTTTCTAATTTCCATAACACAAGAGCTTTAGCTACTTTGTGATGTTGTGTAATATTTATTATTTATCTATTATTATTATTATAATCAAAAGTAAAATAACTATCTCATAAATTTTTTATTTGTGAGAAATGAATCTTTTTACATATATTTTTTTAATACAAACCTCAGTTATGTTCGAATAAGTTAAACATCTTTTAGTTGATAAATCCCGACTTTTCATGAAAACTCTTCTACAGTTTTTTTTTGTAGGTTACTGAACAGCTCGTTATTAAAATTTAGATGCAAATGTTACATAAAAACATCGAAAGTTCAAGTACAAACGTTGAGCCGATAAACTTGCAAACGGCTTTACGTCATTGACGAACCTTACTCCCTCCTCGCTATTTATTATAACATCTTTCATATGACTATTTAGAGTTACTGTATCAGTTATTTTTATTTATTCGACTAAAACATACATGTATGTCAACCATTTCAATAAGTTGGTAATTAGTTCGCTATAGGTACTACTTATTTTTTTACAAAATATGTAATAAATAAATAAATTGGTTTTACTTTAAATATATTCAACGGAAACTTTTTTAACAAAACTTACGAGTTATTATTTTTATTCGCATGAGTTATTAACTGTAAGATAACGTGCCTATCTGAAAAAGGAAGAGGAAAAGCGTAAACAGACGTTTTATTTCCGTGTAGCTTCAGCGCGCTCGAAGGACCAATTAGGGTAGTTTCGATTGCATTTGCATTGCTGCCTCATCAAATGTTTTTTTATTTTATTGACCCGCTTCCCACATATAAATAAGCACCCAAAGTGTATCTATTGCTTCATTTATGTTGCATTAAAATGAACCTGTCAAAAGAACAAGTGCTTTTGATACTTATTTATAACGATTGCCAGGCAACAATGAAGCTTTGTAGTAACCCTTTTGTAGAGCCATTAGCGGGACAGACAGGGCGCGACCGGATACGAAGGGCTGTAAGCCGGTCACTTTATTATACTGAATACCTACCCATATTTGCTATTCACTTCCTATTTAACCTGGAACTTTGAGGGCCTGACGTCGACACAAATAGGATAAATTAAAGTTGAAACTGGCTGAAACTTATGATCAAAACAAACACGCGCTTAGCTAAGCTGAACATGATGATACTTAACACATATTTCGATGGTAGGACCGCATTTAGTATTATTGTGTACTGCCAGTTGACTTATATTGTTTATAGAAATGTTACGTTGGTTCATAATTATGAAGTTTCACTATCTATTTTGGCCATCCCCGTCACGGATTTAGCGCGCTGCCCGCGCCGCACCGCGCCGGTCGCACCCTCGCCCGAACATGATTACACCATTTTTACGGCCCCATTGACACTATCATGAATTTAATCAGAATAATGACTTCAATATACTTACATCGACAAATACTCATTGCCTTTTTGAGGACATGGTGATTACAAAAAATACCGTCGACTTGATAACCTCCTCCTTTTTTTGAAGTCGGTTAAAAAGGGCAGCTTAGATTTTAGTGATTTTACTTGATGAAAAAGTAAGATAATTCCATGCCAACTGATTAATTTATTTCTGGTAAATAGACGGAAAGGATCATGTCTAGTACATAATAAACCAATAATTGGGAACACTAAGAAACATGAAAACTAAGTCACAATAAATATGAACAACGATTTCAAGTTAAGTTATAAAAATGTTATGGCATGAAATTAATTCAGAAAACAAAGGATGATGTTGGCTAAAGAATCCCAAATACAATTTTATTTACTGACGAGCCAAATTGTAACTACGGATATTTATTACTCGAGTTCAATAAACATTGTTTCCCTCGGTAAGTCATCAACCCCTAATTTTTGTATGCAGTACGCGGGACCGGACCAATGTTAAATTAAGTCTGCATTGATTTTTGCATTGAAAGCAATGCATACGCAAACACAGCTTTAACTTGAAACACAAAAAGGAAGTTCTGAGTTGCTAATAGTTGGCAAGTAGTAATAGTAGTTTCTATATTAGGAACTTGTGCCAAGTTACACTAACTTTTTTGTTTTGATATGAGCCGAAACGAGAATTTTTTTTCGAAGGATGCTTTAGAATTATTTACAAGAAAACTTTTTTAATACTTCGTCACGCTACATTATCTTTGCTAAAGGGTTTCCATCCAGGGCCAAAATTGAATAAAAACTTATGAACTTGAAGCCATAAATTCTAATCAGATCGTGAAAATATTGTGGTTTTATAACACCGTTCGTAACAACATGTGATTAAAGGGTACGTGATAATAAATACTGTCGAAATCACTAAGTATGTAGATACCACGGACGAGTAAAAAAGTAGTAGATACCAATACTAATATATGAATGTTAAAAAGGAAGTTTAAGGATTTTACCTTAAGTAATTTATAAAACAGCTTTAATATGAATAAAAGTAGTAATTTTAAAAGCACAAATTGCAACCACACAAAATTCCACGCCAAACCTGTTTGTTACAACTGTTGATATCAATCCAAAAAACACTTGATTTCTTCACAACAGCTGAATAAAATAAGGAAAACAAAATAATAAGTTATAGAAAGACACGTCAATATCCACTGCGTGCGCGAATGGAACTACCAAACCAAATAAAAAAAGTGGCAACGGAACGAAGGCGACGACCCGAGGGGAGCGGACACCACCATGTGTGCTCCAACTCCCAACAATTCACACATAAGTGTCTCTATTAGCAATACCATACGAATGTCGTGCGTCTTTCACGTGGCAAGGTTATATCTGCACGCCCCAAGCTGATTATCATCCTTGCAGCTGTGGCCAATCGCCTCTAAAAACAACCATATCAAGCAAGGTTGCAAGGACTATTCATTGGTTCGATGTTCTTTAAATAATTCAAGCAAAAACATGAGTATATTTATTGACAACCAATGCTTAGCTAAACTGCTAAAGTAGAAATTTAATTATTGGCCCCGTGTATCTGGGATTCTAATTTCATTATATCATCATGTTATTATTGAAACAAAACTGTTATTTTAAAATTTCCATAAACATACGTTCGGTAGGGGCTAAGCTGTTTTGATCAATAATCATGGTAAATAGTTTGTCATTTCGTTACGCTTAGTTAGTTTCATATTGCGTGCAATGATCAGATTGATCCGATGCGAGCAAAATCAGGCTGTTTACAAGAGATTGCAAACTGATTTGCCGCTAGATCCTATTTGCATGTTACGTATCGGTTGGTACAGAATTGTCTGCTCCGTTGGATTCAATCATGACGGCGCCGGCGCTACTCATTTTTCAATTCTGGAAATCTATCCTAGAAATCACTTGGCTTTGGAAGTTTTCTGTCGGGTACAGTATATATACAACGTGTTACAAAAATACCTCTAATGCCGAATATGGTAGATAGGGACCATCAAACTGAACAACTCTAAAATCGCGAAAAAAAATCAGCTGTTTCATACAAAAATTAAAATCGAAAATATCAAAATGTATGAAACAGCAGATTTTTTTTCGCGATTTGAGAGTTTTTCCCAATAGTAAAAGTTGTTATGTTTGATGGTCCATATATACCATATTCGGCATTAGGGGTATTTTTGTAACATGTTGTATATCAATTACTATTACACTATCAGTAAAATTGATTAGTTTACAGTGAGGCACTTTTAACAAGTTTCATCAAAAGGTTAAAGAACTCTCATAGTTAGTGGCTCGGTTTGTTATGGTGATTAACGATGACCATTGACCCGAAAGGGCCAGATGTAGAATAAGAAAGTGACAAGAGCATTTTGATGCAAAACAGTTAAAACAAAAGGCAATATATGCTACAAAAAGTGTGGAACCGTGGGAATGAAATATCAACTCGAACTCGTGCTTGAACTAGAATGTATTCGTTTACTTTCTAGGTTTGGTAAATCTATTTTGAATTAAGTTAGTTAATATGAGCAACCTGGATTGGATAGGCAGCATTTGTTTACTTAAATCCGCAAGCAATTCAGTATATTTACGACTACCATTAATACCTAAATGTTAAACGTGTGCCACTGATTACGTCTGTTGATTGGTAAAAGGCCTTTAATTGACTCTCCGGGTCCTATCCAGGCAATATCCTGTCCAGTCGCTTCAATATAGGAACACGACACGACCGAAGTCAATTTTGTACCTTTACTTTGATAAAAGTACGAGATTGAATCTTGATTTGGTGCTTAGCGACTATAGCTTAGTTATCTCACTAATGATCAGGAAGGGAAAATAGGCTAAAACAAATAACCTGCTGATTGAAATTAATTCCCTTCAAAATGTACGGCTAAAATGTGGAAATGATAGTCCCTAAGAAATATTGAAAAAACTACTAATTTTGGCTTTGTTTGCGTTTCTGGTTGTTTATGCTTTTCTCATTAAGTTTTCAAATAAGTTATACTTCAATTTCATCTCGTTTAATTTGGATTTTAACAATGTGGAAATATTTAAGTTCACCAGCTTTATATTCATAGTATGAGATTTCCCGAAAGCTTCTTGTTTGACCCAAAATACCAGCGCGACCTTGACCGGTCTACCGTGGTCAGTGGACATATGGTGTGCGCTTTAAATCTTGACTGGTGAGACGACTACCATACAAGGAACACGCAAGCACTCGTGTTCGTCCAATCCAACCTTGCACGAAAACCAGGCCACGAATAAGGACAAGTGGGAAACAACTCGACACCGATATCGTACAGACACTAAACTTTCTAACCAAAATATTATCGAGGAGCGATGCGTAGTCCACATTCGACAATATTGCAACAACGCGAAAATAATTTTACAAACCAGAAAACCTAATTAAGTAGTACGGCCTTACGTAACGTTGAACATCTGTGTCAATGAATGTTTTGTATATTGCTTGAGGAATTCCTGTTATTATTAAGTTTATCACGTTGATATTCAGTATTACGAGTACATACTGAAGGTATATACACCAATAAACATTATATTAAATGTTTCATCTAGTAGGTAAGTAAGTATACAAGTAAAAATATTCAACCTATAGTAACACCGGCTTAAACTAAACGATCACCAGCCCAACGCGAACTAAATGGAAAATCCTGGATCTAAGGTTAAAGAGGAAATCCTCTCGATAAAGAGACTTGCGGATTCTTTCAGTACGCAATAGGTATAGAAAAACGTAACATAAAAACAGTCAATCAGACAAGTCTCGTCTCCGAATGTGAGTCAGTGGCCGGTGTCCACGCGACCGTGACTGCGCTCGCGCCGGTCGATGCGTATAGAGTATGGACGAACAGGCCAGTTCTTGTATCACTGCAGCACGGCCGAGTCATTGGCACTGCAATCAGATCCTTGGCGCGCAGTAGCGTGACGGATTGACGATGCAGCACACGAGTATCGGTTTCGATGACCAAGACTACACCCTCGATAATTGATACGATGTCCGTGTTCAGTGAGTACTATCTTATTTGATATGGGAATGATCTTCCCATAAGTTGAGAAGATTGTGCCTCCCATCATCATACTTATTTTAAACAGAAAATGAATAATTTACATTTAAAGTAATACGAGCAGTTTCAGAGTCAAACCAGGGACACGAAAGAAGTCAAATTAGTGACGTAAATGAATGGGACGATTAATATTGCTTGAGTTAACTGACATAAGAAAATTATTTGCCTAAGAAAGAACGTTTTACCATCGAAAGAAAACGTTTGCTGTCGCTGTTCTGTTCAATCAATCCTTTAGCTAAGACCTGACAGGCGTTCATATTTCCTCACTCGTCAAAGACGATTTACGTAAAAGAAGCCTCGAACATGTAATAACAAGGTAACGATGTTGTTGAAAATTGTTATTCAAATATTGTTTTTGTTCCTAACCATTGTTATTCTAGAACACGTAATAATGTAATGCATGCAATTGGAGTAATAATCAATTAACTTACATGATATTAATTTGAGTTTCCTTGAATTTGTATACGTGCATTTTAAAATTAGTATTAGTAAACAATATTTGCTTTTGTCCTACTTTTATTACAAGCTTGGTTTCAGTTTAAAACGTCTTTGAATTTCTGATAATCTGTTTGTGCTTTACCGCTTTAGATTTGAATGAAATCGAAGAAACAATATCGGGAAACGATTCCCATTTTCTGGTCACGTATATTTCAAATCAGAAAACAATTCAAGAACCGTTGGATGAAAGTTTGCAATACACGCCAGACACATACGGCGTTACCACAAAAGATTTTAAAACACTGTTCAACAAGTGTTTAACTTAGACACAGTTTAATGATGTGTGATGCTGTCACTTTTTTGGCAATATTGTTTAAAAGAGACGGCATTACATTTAAATAGTGTCTAAATTAAACAGTGTTTTAAAATCTTTTGTGGTAAGGCCCTTGACGTGGAAGTATGAAGTTCTGGCTGACAATTATTTAGGCCAAACACCTATAAGCGGTAGGTTTACCAAGCTGCAAGTTCTAATTTTAACCCCTCCCCGTCTCACAGCATGCCTAGCGTTCTTGAGCCGCTGGGACACTTGCAAGATGTTTTACAACAATATATCCATAACTTGTCTTGATTAAAACAAAATTTTAATTTCATTGTGGGTGATATTATTCCGTGGCCATAAGTCGCAAATGTATTTCTAATCTAGACCATTCCTTTGAGAATTTTTAAATGTGTTTGTGTGTTTAACAATAGCTCATGTTTGTTTTTTATTCTGTTCAGTTTCACTATTGTCTATTAAAGAACAATGATTTATACAGGTTGTTTGGTATGAAGCTGAATATTGTAGATAGGGTACATACCACGCATACCAATCCGATAATTATTATTAATGTGCAAAAGCAAAGTTATTTAATATGTTTTATTTTGTAGGTACTACTTTAATTTTCAGGTTGCTCTTCGTATTATCAATTGTTTATGTATTTCAACTTTCTTATTAAGACAAATTCATGCATACAATTTCAAACGTTTTCAGTTTTCTTTTCTACGCTTGTGGAAAACTTATGCAATGGAAAGCGGAGCTTAATGTTTATTTATTTTGTCGGCAAATGCTTTACATGTTAACATTATCACTCGTGTCGCGTCGAAAACAAAATGCTTGTTTCTGTAATAATAGTTTTTTTTTATTATGTGCTTAGTTGTTTGTACCGATAATTACCGATTGTACCCGTCAAATATAAAATTCTGTTTCCTAACGTTTGGCTAAGAGAGAATGCTTTTAGCATGAAGTCCGCCTCTTGTACATTATTTTATTGTTGTAGTACAATAAAGAGATAAAATAAATAAAACAATTAAAGGTACTAACTAAGTACTTTTGCTTTTTATTTTTCAAATAAAGTACCCGAATAGTTATTTTTTATGATATTTACATTTTTTTTACATGAAAATAAAATCGGAAAAGAAAGTTACCTTAAAGAGACGTTTAAAGGCGATTTCCTTGAGAAGGCGCAGTAAACCATGGACGAGAACTAATGGTTGGATTATTCTGGTCCGACTTAGGAATGAGGAGCTTAACGGATAGCCAAACGGGGGAACTAATAAAATATGAATATTACGTGTCCGCTGTCGGATACGAGATACGAGTGAGCCCGACCGATATTTCATTTCGTCGTGTTCCGCGCACACTTTGAAAGTTCTCCAAACAAACCAGCGTTTTGGAAGTGCATTTCCTTCTGAACCAGCAAAGGAAGCTGAACTTATGGCACGATATTAGGTGAGGCCAGTTCACGATCTGATGTAAAGATTGAATTTTAAGCTTCCAATGTGAAGAACTGATGTAGAATTCTCCTTCACAAAAAATACTGTAGACTCGAAAAAACAAAGAAACACAATAACCGAACAGAATATTGAAAAATGACTGGATAACTCTGTAAAAAAATCCCGAAGTGTTATTCGGGATTGTTGTACCGTAAAAACTTATAAAAATAAACTTCGAATCGTCAGATTTCTTAATTTTCAACGACAGTGATATGATTTTTTATGCAAAAAGGATAGCTTTTTTATTGATCTAACACAGTAACCGAGTATATTTTTTATAAAAATCCAGTATTCCAGAAATCAATATAAATGTACTATAGATTTATTGTGAAGCGACAATTAAAGCTACGCAATAATCAACCATAAATTCTAAAGATATCGTAAAAGAGTAAAATTCGTGAACTACCTTGCCTTAAGCTCCACTTCATAATAATAGCTTACCATGTCAAACAAGTAGTCTCATCTCAACATTTTAGTTTAGAATCTCATCACTTTTCTAACAGGAAGCAAGTTTTTATTTATTCAAAAGCTTTTGCTTTAGAATTGGGAACTGGATTTGGATGGAAATGACAACAAGCGACACGCTGATATGGAGTTCTTAAATGCCATCAATTGCACTAATAGTGTCTTTCATGTATCAAAATAACTACTAGACGCTTTGCTTGTATAATAGGATAATGTAGCTGCCATTGCGACGGCCAGGCGAAGGCCACCGTACCGTCCGCAGAACAAGCAAAAAAGAAACGATTTATACAACGCATAAGAGCAAACCGTGAATAAAACAATTATTGGGCAAGAGTTATGGCCGAGTAATTTGGTCAAACTTGCCACATATGGGTACAAACTAACTATTATATCACTCACGAGTGCTGACAAAATAACAAAATATTCAAAATCTTTGTCAATTTCACAATGGGGACAAATGCGCACATTACAAAGTATGGAAGTCTTGCCTCATAAACCATTTTGTTGAGTGTACGTCGAATTGGATTGATGGACAGTAGCATGGGTAGTAAGCCTAATATGTTTAGTTTTAGGATATTTGTTTGTATTGCAGACGGTTGCATCGGCTCGGTTCAGGAGATGAGCACGGATCGCTAAATAGCTGGCTTCCGGGCGCGAACCGATGCCGCTGAACACCGCCGACTCTCTGATAAGCGTCAATTTACAAAACACAGCGCTGCTGCACGATATCTATTACAAGCACTTGATGGTTTATGGAATAAATCTAATTTTCTTATTAACTGCAAAGAAAAAAACTATCTCAGATATGGATTCGGTTACAATAATATCGAATCCATCGAAATGTTTGAAAAAACGTTACCAAAAATACAATACTTTCACATACACCCACATTATCATGACTAAAGTGCGAAAACTTTTGGTAATAATTATCATAATAACTGTTGTAATGTAAGTAATATTAATCTAACAACGTGGGCATAAAAAATCATTTTAATTATATAACGTGAACAATATAATAACAGGAAATAGGTACGCTGTACTAGTCTGTTGATAAAATATGTTGGCAGTTACATTTTAAATAATGAAACAAAAGTACGTGATTAGTATTGTTTCGAAAGTAAACCATTTGACATTCCTACTAATAGTCATGCATGAGTTGCCATGCAACAAAAATTTTAAATACATAAGTACCTAATAATAATGGATAAATAATATAATTAAAAAGTTATTAGCCAGAGTGCCAAAAATGTTTGGAAATAAATTATAAGCTAAAGGATAAAGTGCTTCTAGTTTCCCATTTCCTAAACGTGTTACGACCGAAAAATACAAAAGAAAGAAACAACAGTATTTTATCATCCAAACTACAGATCCAGAAGCTTGTGGCTCGTGAGGCGTGTGGCAAACACAACACGTGTGTTTCAATAGATAGGGCATGCAGGGACGACCCCGGCCGTCGCCACCAGATGTTCTATGAATAGAAAATTAACAGAACTAGTTTGCTTCAGCGGTGTGGCCACCAAGAAAGCCTCACCAAATTAGAGAGTGAAGTAGTACTTGTTAAATTGGACAATGGAGGTGTCACAGAAACATCTGTGAAAAGAAAGTCGTCCTAAGAGCTGCTTGCAATCGTTTCAATGATAGCTAATGAACGGATCTGGATCTGCTCGAGATAAGAAGTTTTATGCTGTGTCTGTTGCAAGATTGAAAAATAATTAAAAGAAGGATATTCAGTCAAAACAAAATACAGCATCACTGATTCACCCGAGTAGTATACGTGGGCGACATACGCGTAATCAAACTCTTTTGTCAGTATCCGACTACTTTTCAAATTATGGTCTATCTAATGGTCAACAAGGACTACTCAAAGTTCGTTGTACTCTATGTCTTGCATTGTGGCGGCGAGACGTTGCTGTCTGCATACGGATTCAAACTTTTCTTACTCACTGTTTCTAATTTACACTTCGACTAGTTCGATATCTGCAAAGATCTTATTATCTTCACTTACGTTATTGACTATTTGACAGAGAATAATAGGTGGATTTGTCTGCGTCATTATTGCTTATTCAGTACCATACAATTTCAGCTAAGCAGTTATAAAGGCTTTCAAAATATCAAAAAATTGTGCAAAATTATTTACCACCACTAGTCACCTGCAACTCGTTAAAATATTACGTCACCGACGATGGCGGAGATTTGTGCGTTACGAGGGCTGCATACAAACGCCGAAGGCGCAAAATCGCCGACAACATCCGGGAAAGCAGGCAATTCAATTTGGCCTCTATCGTTCACATCACGTAAACTTAAAAAACAATGAGGCAATTTCGGACACCTTTGATTGATTACTTCGGTTCGATGGACTTATTGTCATAGCTTTTAAAATGACAATTGAAGATTTAAAAAATCTTATTAACTTAATTGCTTTAGAGATTTGCTTTCTAGTAATATCAGAGCTTTTTAGCCTTAGGTATTATGACCAAATAACACGCGGCGTCAATACCAATTTATGATATTGTAGATTCAATAGATAAAGATTAATAGGGTCGTAAATCAAGCGAAGCTTTGTTAGGCTTTTGCTCTTTTGTTGCCCAAACTTTTCCCTGGAGGCTTTAGGTAAAAGGTCGGGTTACAGTAACCTATGTACACGACGGGCTAGTTTCGAAACACTGCGCTGTCGCGACAATCCGGCGCCGACCGAATGCTGTCACTACATAACTGAAATTAATATGCATCCAAGACCCAGACTTGAAATAACAAGACAAGACAAACATAGACTAAACTCATAATAAGGCCAGAATAGTAGACTGTAGAGGCGGGTTGCCCTAAATTATTTTTAAATTTTCCCTTTATTTTAATTTCTATTCGCATTATTCCCCAAACTTATTTTAACCAATTGAACAATTTCCTAAAAGATTTTTACACATAACACACACACATTGTGCATTTCGTATCCATTTTAAAATAGAAACCAGAGATTTGTTCCAATGTAGTTAGTTTATACTTGAAGGAGTAGAGAAACTAAACACAACCATAAACCGCCTTAGTTTTACGAGCACACCCATCGCTAGAAGATAAACATGTCCGTACGGTAAAACAAGACAGAAATATCGACTGACAAACAAACAAAAACTTTTGTAAGCAGATTTTAGACCGGCAAGATAAAAAGCAAGTTTTAACTTTTACATAAAATGCTTGAGCTCGATGCACTGGCAAATGTCCAATGCGAAATGAAAAACCGCATTCATCAATCGATCTTGTATAATAGCCGCCGAAACCGGATAGAATTTGAATAAATGAACGATATCTGTAGGAGTTCTCATAAGTTTCGTTTAAAAGTGAAACCATTTCTCACTTTCTCTAATTTTGCATTAATGCGAATATTAGTATGAATTGTATAAAATATAAACTATACCATACATATTGGGTTAGTTAATAAATAATAATCACAAGGTAGCTCAAGAAACAATAATTAAAATTTGAACATCACTTTTATGTGTAAGTTCACAAGAAAAAAAATTAACACACTTTACAAATTTTGATAAGTATAGATAGAGGCAAAAAATAAAAAGTAACTCATAATTCAAATAAATAATAATATTGACACATTTGGGTTGTTTAACAATTTTCATTTGTTAAATCACCACGATTGATCCATTGCAGTTGATGGATGGATCAAAGTGACAAGGTAATTTATATTATAGCTATGTAAATTAAAGTATGTATTTAGCTATGCAAATTATATTTGGCTGGTAATCATTCAAATGGCCCAGTTGCAGCGCTCCCTATGATTAAAATGAAGTAATTACTCTAGTTTCCACGTTAGCACAATTAGCTACATTAAGGTGATATATGTGTATTAAAATTTAGGTTAAAACACCAACATGCCCAAATATTTTATGAAGTGATGAGAATAGAATATAATGTTCTTGTTATAAAAAATATCATTGTTTCTCCAATACCAGTCGCAACTCACACAAACCAAAGAATAAATTGAAAATGTCAAACCTAGTAGCATTACTGCCGTTACAGTTAAAAATAAAACTATATTTGAATAAACAAGTCTGAATTGAGTTAGGTATAAGTGTGAAGAGGGTACTGCGGCATTGTGCGACACCACTCCAAAGGAAAATAGGCCATGCTCGCTGGGAGGGAAGCTGGGAAACCTTCCGCAATGAATATCTCAACGGATGACATTATCTTTTAATTGGTTTTCATTTTTGTAACCTTTATCTCGAAGAAACTACAGAAGAATACACAAATGCTGACTGGATTGGAGAAACCTCTACAAGCCTGAACAAATTTTATATGCAAGCCGGCAATCTATGGTTAATTCTGAAACTATTATTAGTTTCAGAATTAATTAATTAAGAATTAATTAATGGTTAATTCTGAAACTATTATTAGTTTCAGAATTAACCATAGATTGCCGGCTTTGGTTATCCCAAAGTAGAGTAAAAACAATATTTAAGAAAACTGAAGTTAATATGAAGAAAGGTTGTCTATAAATTTTAAGTGGTTTATCTACCCAAATCTGTGAATTGATTGTTCCAATAGAAAGCATTCATCTTTTAACAGCTTTAACGGGCAGTAGATTTCGCAAATAAGAATTATTACAGTTGGGCGAGAATTTTATTTCGCAGACGACAAAAAATGAAGAATAGTCTGGGTGGCGTCATCGCTCAGACAGGCAATTTTTTCCTTCACTACTTAGATAAGTTTGAACAAGCTTCAATAACAACAGACTTATTTAAGACTTGTAAATAATCCTCACGCCTACATCAGGTTGAATGACTGAATGTCTCGGTATTTACACAATACCAGATTTAATATGAGGCTACCCTGGAGTACTGAAACATCACAAAACGTGAGGGAGAATTAATATATAATGGGAAAACGTAATTTAAGTACTTGTCTTTAGTGGGACAGCAAAATTTTTAGTGACATTTTTGTACTTATTTCAGGGTTGAATTAACCACAGTAAATAACTGCGGTTGACTGTTTCATTGCTTTTCAAGTCTGTTGAAGGTCTGTCTGTTGCTGTTTTGGAAGTCATATTTTTTTTTTAATTCAGTAAGTTTGTAATAAAGACTGTACGTGTATGAAACTAAGCTGAATCTCGTGATGCAAGGTCGTCGCTCTAAAACGAGCTAACGGGTTCGACGCCCGATGGCTAATGTTGGATTTCCAACTATTCAACTACCTACTATTTTTTTCTACCATGCTTTACGAAGACTACGTACAGACGAGAGAAAACCTAGCGGTAACAGTCCCACTAATGCTGCCTAATATGGTAACACCACAGTTTACACATTTTATTACAATTGAGATTTACTGTAAAGGATATTTGGAATTTTCGCGCGTACAGTTCATTAGAAATAAAACACTTTTTACGGATTACAGCGCGTATATTATTAATTCAGGTGTTGTTTTAGAATTATTTAGTTTGTATTTATTGGTTTTTTAGAATTCCCGACGTTTCGACACCTTTCCAGGGGCCGTGGTCACGGGAGGACTGAGTCACCACCTGAATTAATAATATACGCGCTGTAATCCGTAAAAAGTTTTTATTTCTAATATTTGGAATTATTAAGAAACTAATCTGATTTTAGCAATAAATATTTAGCCATACTTGTTATATAAATAATACTGAGTAAATGTGATTGCCAATAGTTCGGTACAGTATTGTGCAGGAAATTATGAGATTGAGGAAGATCATTCAAGTGTCAATTCGTATTTTACCTCAAAGCAGTAAGTAAACTGTATGAATATAAATATATGAATGCGAATGCATTCGCAATGACAATCTTGACAAAGAATGCACGATGAAAATAAAAAAGGAATCGTCTTCATTGGTCACTAATTCTTCGGAAGAAACTAAAGAGAAAAGAAAGCACCAAATTGATAATTGGGGAGATAAATGAGCTAGCTTTCGTATCCGGTCATGTTCAGACGCACAAAGAAAGAATACATGCAATGCAATACTCTTGTGGGCTCTTAAGAGTCCGACGAATTTTGGTATTACGCTTCCCATACAAGCGTAATACCAAAATGATTTGCAATTTGTGCATAATTAACTCTTCTTGTGATGTTGTTCGGATTAAGACAGTTTTTGTCTAGGTTTCTATTAAATAAAAAATCCAAAATACTAAACCAAATAAAAATTAATGCGATTTACAGTTTTGTATGAAAAAATTTAATTGGCATTTATTATGAATTGGGTTAGTATTTTGGAATTTTTATTTAATATAAATCTAAACAAATACTGTCTTAATCCGAATAACATCACAAGAAGAGTTATTATGCTCAAAATACAAGTCATTTTGGTATTACATTTGTATGGGAAGCTCACTGTTCGTCGGACTCTTAAGATAGAGATTTTAGTCGCTTCTAGTCCAGACTTGGTTCAGACACATATACAGGTTCCAGTATGTTCACCAGATTAAGCACGCGACTATTCACATGTTCATAATATAACGATAAGCATTATTAAATTAAAGTAGAATTTTCGGGCGCCACAATAATTGGTTGATAACAGTTTGGTCAATCTTAGAACATTATTTAATGAAACCGACAAAAAGAGGGAGCTCGTATGATGCTGATACCAGTTTTAAGAATCGTTCATTTCAATGCTACTGTACCACTTACTTTCGAGTTAGCAAATTGTTCTTTGTATTCGTACCTAGTAACAATAATTCTTAAATTGTTGCCAAGAGTTAGGTACCTTGATATTTATTTAAAAAGTTGCTTATTTTCACTACGTAAGTTTGTTCCGATTCCGAGAATGTCCTGTCCAAAACTGGTTTGAAAGTGAGTGTTATATAGTTAACTTCAATTACCTTTTTCTGTACTGTAGGTACCTCTAGTTAAATATGATGAAAATAAGAGTATTTCAACCAGAAGCAACTGACCTAACAGAGCAACCTTAAATCTACGATATTTTCAAATCCGTGCTAGTGTTTTTGCAATGTCAGTGCGGGAAATATTTTTATCATTATTTAATGTGTTATTTTAAATGGATGTTTTATAATGAAAACTTTTCGTTTGGTTTCATTTATTAGGCAGTTTTTTTTTAAGTTTCATCCCTCTTTGAACAACTTAATTAAATTTTAGGTAGGTACAATGTTTTTTATAATTTAAGACCTCTCTCGCAAATGCGTATCGTGTTTCGAAAATAGTCTACTCTAACACAAAATCGATACTTTATCATTATCAATCATTGACTTTCTTTAACTTTTGTAACTTAATTAATACTTTCCGTTTATCTTTAGATTACCCAGTTATCTTTAAATTGAAGATAGAGAACATCAAAAAGCAAATGTGAAATGTTCATAACTATTAAAATCAAGTAAATATAATAATATTCACTTACATATTCCCTAAATGAGAAGAAATTATTGGAACAGTTCAGTCAGTCCAAGTATCCAATAGCACTCGTGCCGTACAGTTCACAGAACAATAAAGTTTTTGAAGGATTAACTAACACAAACAGTCGAGCGAAGGAAGAACATGCGTCCGGCGCCGACAGATATAAACGCACAACTAAAGTCACTCGGAGCTCGAATCAAGCAAGCAAGCCAGTCATCATTGCGGAGAGCTGTGAACAAATGATTCCTTCCACTCTGAAAGAGGATTATTGCTAGAGAATACAAGCCTGAGCATGTTTTTCAATCCCGTGATTACAGGATTTTTGATGCATAATCCCGGGATCCTGGGGCCCGATGGATCCAGGAACGTCCTATTTCTAGATTATATTTCGATTAATAAAAACATAGGTAATAACGAATAATAATAATAATAGCTAATGAATGAGTATTATAATATATTTTTTATTTAGGAATATGACAAAACCGAAACTGTGGTTCTGAACCAAATATACAATAGGTTACATTACGTATGTTCTGTATGCATCAGAGTTATAAAAAAATGCGTTAAGATTTAAATATATTTTGACTTAAATCCAAAGGAAGAGTTCCTATTCCTGGATTGGTCACCGTCAGAATGGCTAGGGTTGCCTGTGGCGAATGGTCCTCAAAGTATAATCTGAATATATGAATTGCTACCTTTTTTTATAAATTGCTACCTACAATACTTTCAGAGAAATGCAAATCAGGAATTAGCAATTTAAGTCATTCTGGATTTCAGACATTTTGGGATTAAGGCAAATTAAGAATTAAACAAAAGTGGTACGAGGGCGTAACGAGATTAGGTATAAATTAACCGGAGAGCAATATTTTTTTTTACCAGCCATTCTGACGTCAGGTTGTCTGGTTGCTTCCTTGTTTATTATGAAGGACGCAGAATTTCTTCAATTTTGTTTTATCAATAATTGCTATAGCTAGTTGCTACCTTCACGAATTTAAGTTTTTGCTTCCTGTAGGAATCTTTTTACCTAATGTATGTATACAATATTTCTTTTTTATGCAAACGCCTATAATAGATAAGGTTATTAAGGTCGTTGCGTAAAAAGAAATGTTGCTATCGCAAATCCATACTGCGCAAAATTTAAAAATGCATATATTTTTAAATGAAGGAAGCTAAAACATAAATAATACTTTATATTATAAAAGTTTGCATACACGTTGTCAGGGGTACAGAGAAGGACATAGGGTACCTTTCATCCCGAAAAAAATAATTGTTCCCGAGGGATAGCAAAAAACTTTCCACGCAGACGAAGTCGCGGGCGGTTGCTAGTTATTTATAAAACAAAATCGAGGAAATTCTGCGTCCTTCATACTAAACAAGGAGACAACCAGCCAACCTGACGTCAGAATGGCTGGTCAAAAAAATATTGTATTTCTATGAAAGTATTGTAGGTAGCAATTCGTGAATATACTTTGAGAACCATTCGCCACAGGCAACCAGCCATTTTGACGATGACCCTGGATTGTACTGAATATTGTTAGACTGATTGTACTAAAAACTAAAAATAAAAATATTTCCGATTGTACATTTAGATATTTTAAGCAAAAAAAATATGAATAAGGTAATGGTAAGAACGCTTTTTGCCGACTATTCGTTGTCTTGACTAGTCGCCGACTTCAAAAATGGCCGACTAGCCTCTATCTCTAAATTATGATATGAGGTGATCGGTTGATTTCCCTGTTGGCTGGTCCTTTGGGGAATTACTTTACGAGTATTGTATTGAAGTATTCCGAGCGGGGAAGTTTCTTCAAAGTTCTAAGACAAACATATTATTAGGGCTGTACCTGTGAAGTACGTAACTTACGGCGCGGCGCCGGCGTATCTAAGGGTTATTTTTTGTCGTTATGTAATAAATGCCATTAATATAATCTAGGCAAGGTCATCGTCAAGGCGTAACGGACTACGGAATGCAAACTAGACCTGTTTGTGGCAATCCCGAAAATCCCGAGATTAGCCAACTACAGTCCCGGGATTTTCGGGGTCAGAAAAGTCCGAGATCTCGGGATTATACCCTCTAATTATTGCTGAAACCCACGCCAATTCGCGCGATCGTCGGGCTATAGAATAGCAAAACTCCTCCCACGTTAATTTTGGGAATTATTAGAATAATTACTAACTATTACGATATTATTACCTATTAAAGAACGGAAATACAAGCTACAGGTGCATTACGATATTGCAATCAGTTTTATTTAATTCGAATTTTAGCATAGGCTTTAGGACGCTCAACCATCTTTAATTTTTAACCGACTCCTAAAAAGGAGGAGGTTCTATGTTCGTCTGCTTTATTTCGGCAGATTGTTAATGTAAAAACAGAGCATTATTTTAAATGAGGTAAATAAATTCAGAACTATTTTACAGTAATCTATCTATGTATCGCTAGCGTCACTTTTTCCAAACTAGTTTACATGATAGCAAGTGGTTTTTGATTGAATTGCACATTATAATTCTGCTTTTCAATTAAGGACTTACAATAGGTACAAATCAGAAAGATCTCTCGGCTAATTTTAGCCCATCACATTCACGAGACGACCGTATCGTGATTGCACGTCCGTTTAGACATCCGATGGCGAAATCACAAGCTACATGGCATTTCCTCTCTGAAATAAAGAAATAGATAAATGATCCAATCGATTGTAATAGCGAATCAATCAAATCGTACGTAGATTAGAACAAACAATAAAAATACAATCAACCGATTACTCGAAAATAGACAGTTTATTACGTAATACCAAATAATAAACTAGAAAAAATACGACTCGCACCAGATCATGTTCTCGGACGGGAATCGAACCCGCGACCTTTCATTACAATTAGATTAAATTACACAGGTTGGTTGGTGGTAGGGCTTATTTCAAGTCCGCCTGGCTAGCTACCACCATCTTGCCTAAGCCTGACACCAAAACAACAATTTAAAAATTGTTGTGTTCCGGCAGTTAGATGTAAGATAGCCAGTTCCTCAGTGCTGAGGATTCCGGGTGTAGTGCGCTTCCACCTTCGGCCTTATCGTCACTTAACATCAGGTGAGGTGAAGGACAAGCACTAACCCGTAGTGAATAAAAAAGGTAATTGACGAAATTAAGGCTGTTGTTGTTTTAAAGGATGTTCTTTAGAGTATCCGTTAAAACTAGTATTTTCTGATACGCGTCGTATTCCCTGTTCCCACATTCGCCAACTTCTGTTTTCGCCAATATTCTTGTAGGAATAGTCAATGATTCACATAATTTGATAGCATAGAGGAAAGTAAAACATATCCCGTCGTCTCGAGGGTGTGATGGGCTTAAAAAAGCCGAGAGATCTTTCTGATTTGCACCGATTGTAAGTCCTGAATTGAAAATCAGAAATTATAATCTGCAATTCAATAAAAAATCACTTGCTATCTTATAAATTAGTTTGGAAAAAAGTGATGGTAGCGATTCCTAGATAGATTTAGTATACTGTAAAAGTGAAAAAAAAAGTTGTGTATTTATTTAATTCTAAAATATGCTCTGTTTTTACAACAATAATCTGCCGTAACTAAATTAAAAGATGGTTGGGCGTCCTAAATCCAATGCTAAAATGCAAATTAATTGAATAAACTGATTGCAATATCGTAATGTAGCTTATCAACGAGTACGACATCGTGGATAAATATCAGATGATATAAACATTTAGAGTACTTTTACGTCCATTCCGAACGCTAAATAAAACATACTGACAAAGACAAAGACTCACAGGCTAAAGGATAACTTTAAATAATGTCGTTTTGAAAATTATTCTTCGAAGGATTTGCGAAATTATTAAGCTCAAAGAATGAGTAATCAACGACCAAAATGCTCGACAACTGTTTTTAAGGAATCGATTCAAATTGTTCTGAGAAACTCCAGCAAGAAGAAATGATGTTGTGGTCTTAGCAATATTTAAGGGTTTATTATAATTTATTTTGCTTTACATTACAACCGGACGAATGATTTTTAGGAAAGTCAAGACACGAAGCATTTCAAATATTCAGTAAAGATCTAGAAAATCTCTGCAATATTAATT
The DNA here is from genome assembly GCA_963556745.1 of Catoptria pinella. NCBI lineage: Eukaryota > Metazoa > Arthropoda > Insecta > Lepidoptera > Crambidae > Catoptria > Catoptria pinella. The sequence continues at coordinate 3,451,199 of OY750762.1, forward strand.
ATTTCCTAAAGTTAGACATGTACCAATCAGTGTAGGTATTATATGGAATGGAACACTGATTAAAGACAAATAGGCAACCCAACCAAAACTTATGCGTTAAATAGCATAGCGTGTTATTGGCCACTAACTTACGCATAACGTATACGGTCACAGAATAATTATGCTACATTACGCATATGGGATAAACGTAAGTTTGGTTGGTTAGCGTCGTTGTGACCCAGATCGGATTGCGGAGCCTGCGTACAGAGGTCGCCGAGTATGGCCCACGGGACCGTGACACGGAAACCAAATTGTTTACTCCAAATAACACTTGCACTGCACGCCACAATTTCGTTAATTGTCAAGGCAGTGTTTCGGACATGCAATCAACAACTCTAGTTTCACTTGTTTTCTCGTGTGTAAAAAAATCTAGTCAGCATTTAGCATCTGCGGTGCAAAAGAAAGAATGTAGGGTAAACAACAACCGCAACTGCTCATTTTCAAAACGTCCTTTTGTACCTTACCTAAAATCACTTTAACTGTTTCAGTGAGATTCAGACAACATTTTCAGTATTCGAATATACTGATAGTCCATCTCCAATCCTTCTGCAGCAACTACTGGAGTTGCCACGTAACACATTCACATAGAACATTTCCGTGGTTACACGAGTGTAATTATTAGATGACATAATTGATAGTTTCCAAGTGGTATTAAAAAATTGATTTCATACCGCAGTCTCCATTGTGCGGGTGAAAGTTCACAGTTCTTGTTCTTACTAGGTATTAATTACTATTTCGTAAACATAGTTTGTGATTACTATCGCTCACGATGCACGTGAGTCGAGAAGAGTATCTACATCGTGTTTTGTAGTTAAGTGTTTTTTATGTGGAGTTGTATATGTGTAGTTTAGAGAAGTACTACAGTTATCCTACTCGATTAATTCCAATAAATATAAACAGAAGGGTCAGAACTTTAACTAAATAGCAAAGATTTACGTTTTCTTTGCAGACTGTAAATCCCGCAAGCAAGTGATCGATTTATAATTTGATATATTTGCCACACTTTCTCCCTCATGCAACTTGATGCGCAATCAGTGTTGAGCGCATAGAGGAGCTCTTTCCAAGGTGATGCATTGGTTTACCATTAATAATCTGAAACTTAACTCTAGTAAAACTAAATGTGTCAAATTCTCACTTCCTAATGTGAGGCAGGTTCATACTACAATAAATGTAAATGGCGAAACAGTCGAATTGGTAGACTCCACAAAATTTTTAGGTATTATTATTGACTCGCGGTTGCAATGGGACCCTCATATCGATGCCTTGTCAAGTAGACTTAGTTCCGCTGCCTTTGCCGTTAAGAAAATAAGGCTTTTGACTGACATTGAAACAGCAAGATTGGTTTACTTCAGTTATTTTCATAGTCTTATGACTTACGGTTTGTTGTTGTGGGGCTCAGCTGCTAATATTAATAACATATTCATCTTACAAAAAAGGGCAGTGCGCGCTATTTACAACTTACGGTCTAGAGATACCCTTCGTGACTTATTTAAAGAAATTAAAATATTAACAGTTGCTTCCCAATTCATCTATGAAAATATAATGTATGTAAAGAAAAATTTAGATAGTTTTGTAAAGAATAGTAATGTTCATAAATTCAATACAAGAAACAAGGACAAACTTGCTGTTCCAAAGCGCAGACTGCATAAAACCGGAACCTCTTTTTTGTGTAGATGTATTACCTTTTATAATAAGATTCCACAAGAAGTCACAGAACTGCCTTTGGAAAAATTTAAAAATACTGTTAAATCCAATCTCATGAGTAAAGGCTATTACACTATTTGCGATTATTTGAAGGATAATAACGCCTGGGCATAGCTTTTGTATTTTTAATTTTTACTCTAATGTTCAGTATAGATTAAGATAAGTCCGTGGTTCTTTCGTGGGTCTAGTATAAAGTTCTGTACTATAATTTCAAGTGATTCGAGTCATCAATATATTTTTTTTTTTTTTTTTTCTTTTCTTTTTAAGTATAGTTTGTAAGAAGTGTCCTACCTACTTAAAAAACGTATCTACAGGTTTCTTGACTCGTCGCCTTAATATGGGTAGCTTTAGTATGTCATGCTCACTTTAAACATTTCTGCGGTAGTGTCGTGTGAGGCGGGTCGTTACGTTCCCTCAAATATGGTTGAGCGAAGCGATGGCTGGTTCATGCGTCATGCTCGTGAACGGGTGCTGCCAGTGGGAATGGGTCTGCTTCTGACTACTTGTATTAAGGACGTCGCATACATATATATATATATAAATGTTTAATATTATCTATATGTATGGCACTTCTTACCCAAAAGATAAAATTCATAACTACTACCTTGTTTTGGAATTTTTTATTTTATTGCAATCTTTCACTTTCTATAGGCCTATGAAAAGCTTTTTGATATTAGTTTTTAATTCGATGCCTTAACACGGGTAGCCTAAGTATGTCATGCTCTCTTTAATCATTTCTATGGTGGTGTCGTGTGAGGCGGGTCGTTACGTTCCCTCAAATATGGTTGAGCGAAGCGATGGCTGGTTCATGCGTCATGCTCGTGAACGGGTGCTGCCAGTGGGAATGGGTCTGCTTCTGCCTACTTGTCTTAACGTTTATTGAATTGTATGAATAGATATATATATATATTTTTTTGTAATAGCCTAGGCTGAGCCTTAAATTTTGAATTAAGCTTGACACCTGTAATTTGATTCAGTAGAAATGAGCTAATTAAATAATGTTATTTATTTATGAATCTATGTTAATGGTAACATGTATGAATACTTTGAATGTAATGTCTGGAAACGATATACATATTTGTAAATATCGTTCCTTCTAATAAAGCTGATAAGTTTTTTGCGCCCATTTTTCTTGTCAGCTAAAAGACGTCATAATGGGTGGTAGGATAAAAGAATTGACGATTTAAAAATGCTTGTTATGTGAGCTTATTTGAATAAAGAATTTTTCAATTTCAATTTCAATTAACGATTAACGTACGCGGATACATGCGTGTGCGCATCTTCCTGTCGCTACTCGTAACGCGCTCTAATGAACTTGTGCACATCTTTGTGATGTAATTGCGACATCATTATTATGCATTTCTGTACTCATGTGAGGTCTGTATTAATAAAACTTAGTTATAGCGGTCGTAAAGTTGACAAACTCATGATAAACCATTAACACCAATTTGTTAAGACCGACGCTACCCTAATGGCTTTTAATTTGCAATGATTTTACACAACGGCTAAACGTGAAGATTACTGTAAATGAGCGGCCTTGGTAAGAATGGCTTACTCAAGCTGGTTTGAGAAAGTGGTATCAATCAATCGAATTGACATGCTCTTTGGAGTTCCAATGGCCATGCAATGCAATGCAAGCCATAGACCACTGACGAAAGTGATGGCGGGGGCGTAAATACAAAATAGAAAAAGTTCAGAAAACCTACATATTTCAAGTTCCATTATAATCAAAAAATCTATCTTATGAAGTAAAGTACTTATAATATCATGTGGTAAACTTGGTCTAACTAAACCAAAGTTGACGTTCATTATTAACCGTCTGTAATCAATATCAGCACATTTGAATAAAAGATGTTTGATCGATATAATTTACTTACACAAAAAAAAACGGTCAAGAGCGAGTCGGACTCACGCACTGAGGGTTCCGTCCTTTCCATCATCATTCTGAAAAAGTGTACTCTTTAGAGACATAATTTTATTTTCCCTGTAATCTTTACATAAACTTCTATCACATAAAATAATTTCAGATTTTTCTCTATACAAACTTCGGAGATAAGGGGGGGGACGGTATTTTTTTTTACATTATTCATCAAAAGTCGAAAACTATGCGGCCTAAAAAATATAAAAAAATGTTTGAGAATGTGCAAGCAGCGCTCTTTCATATGACACCCCATATGCCGTAGTAGCCTCACTTCGTATTTTTAAGACCCACTTTCAGTCCCTGTTGCAAAAAAAATGTAAATATTTTTATTTCTCTCTTATTTGCAAAATAGTTGGGCAAACGTCATCTAAAATAGTTCAAAATTTCAAGTTAACAGCATTAGTAGTTCTCGAGATATCCAGCTGTGACAGACAGACAGACTGAGTCGCACCATAAGGGTTCCTTTTTACCATTTTGGTACGAAACCCTAAAAATGATATTAAACTTTACTTATCCATATTCATTGTTTTTCTCTCTATCCTAATGACAATAATTTGCATGTCGCAATTTCCCAAGTATTTGAAATTGTCGCGCATTATTTCGATTCGAATGTACCCATCAAATAAAGGACTTGATTAAATGCTACCAGCTACTATTTGGAGCTGTGACAATAGGTTCGAGGAATAGCGACGCAGTCACTCCAGGGACCAACTAATAATAACAGGGGAGCATTCCTGGAGTTCCAGTCGTCACGACTATTGCAGGAACAGACACGACTATTAACGGAACCTCTCGAGTGTTCCTATATCGATAATAGCAATTCGACGGCCTGTCGATCGTACGAGAACGACACAGGCGAGCCATTACCTAAGTGCATGCTCATTGCTCGCTTTTGTAGTAAGAATAGGTAAGTTATATAAACAGTAATAAGAGTAATTTGAGGCGGATATATTATATGAACTATTTGGATTTGGGCTTAAAGAAATTCTACAAAGGTTACTGTGGCAAGACAAGCACTCGAGTTAACCAGTTAACATTTGAGTTATGATTTCGTGGTACGTTTCAAGAAAATCGGATACTTATAATTATCCGATTTGTAGCCTTGATTACTTGCGTGATTGAAGACAATTCAATTTTCAGCTCAAACGGTGGTTATATCGTTAACACAACAAAGGATAAGCATCAATTCAATTCTTATGACGACTGTCAAATTAGATAATTGAGAGCAATAGGAACTAGTTAAATGAAAATAACGTATTTCCTAGGTCTGGAGAAAACGTCTTTTTGTCAAACGCGTAGAAAGAAATAGTCATTTGCATAGTATTCGATAACGCAACAATCAACAATAAAGTTAGAAAGCTCAGTAGGTTCTTCCTCGTTGGAAATGAGGTAGCGGGCGTTTATTAGCACCGACGGACCTATAAATAATATCGCTTCTAACAATAAGCCATAAATCCAGGTCGACACCGCGAGGCGACAGCTCCGCAAACAGGAAACTGAGAATGGTAAAGGTTAAATTGTTATATTATGTTATGGAGACGGTGCGAAAACTAGCGAAATGGCTACTGAACATCATGGTCTTTTGATTTTGACAGTAACATTAAGAATTCTCTCTTTTGAGGAATGTGTGATCCTTGTTGTTACGAATAATATGTACTTATGAAAAAGGTGAGATAACAACTGATTGGAAATAATGGAAGAAAAAATATTGCGCCTCCTGATAAAATATAGGATAGCTGGAAAAAGCCGAAGAAAGTGCCTTATGGTCATTTGTAGCATTAAGAGCACGTAGTCTGCACACTCGCGCCGCCATTGAAAAAAACCGGTTAAGTGCGAGTCGGACTCGCGCACGAAGGGTTCCGTACAATATAAAACGGTATCTATAAAAACGCCAAAAAACATATCTGTTGTATGGGAGCCCCCCCTAAGTATTTTTTTATCTTAATTTAATTATTTATTTTTAAAAAGAACATAACTAAAGATTCTGTGAATATTTCAAGCGTCTACCTGTTGCCGTTATCAATATCGAGCAAAAAAAATCACCTTTGTTGTATGGGAGCCCCCTTAAATATTGATTTTATTCTGTTTTTAGTATTTGTTGTTATACCCTTTTACCCTTTGGTACGGAACCCTAAAAAAACGATATGTTTGCTTTTTGTGTGTTGTGTATGCATCTGCTCAGATATTATTGAAGTAGTGATTGTTCAGATATTATTATAACTTATAGTGTATAGAACTCATTTAATCATTTTAAATTGTTCAGAAGTATTTGGTTACCTGCTACAATATACCTGACGGCGACTGTACCTATAGCACCAGTTGAAACTAAGAATGCCGTGCGCACTCAACGTGTTAATTCGATTGGCCATTAAGTAATGATTACTTATACAATTAAATAATAGGAACGCGTATAATACGCATTCGTACTTTAAAGCTGCTAAACAAAGGTTAACTATAGCCCGTATGTACTAGGAAGAGGAAAATAGCGAGAAAAACTTGCCTTTGGTAAACTTAATTCAAATGAACTTATCCATATGGTTTCTGTTGATCGGATGTTTCAAAGTACTTATACCATAAGGTATAATTAAACGAACCTTTTTACGAATAATTAGACGACCTCCGTGATCGAGCTTTGTACACTGGTTTTCAAGGTGTCGCCATCTCTGAGGTCCCGGGTTCGGTCATCCCCGGTTGGGTCAATTTAGAAAACGAACTTTTTTATATTAGCTCAGGTCTGGGTAAAAGTCAACATCTGCCAAAAATGCTTACATATTTATGAACTCGACTGTACCTACTTGCGTGCTCATATTCGAAGTTATGCCTGGTTTTACAACAAATCAAATAATAATAACTATTTATTTTTTTATTAAACCCGAACCCGATACACGCCACAGCCCTTGGAATGCGACGCGGGTGTCGTGAACCAATTTTGCACCGCAAAATAACCATTTGTCATACATTCTGATGACTGGCAGACACGAAACGTTCCCTCAGAGCTAAATTGCGACAGAACTAGCTATACCTAAATGTCTTCTTCCATATATTTGCAGCACACCACAAGGTCAGAGAAAAATAAACGACACATTACAAAAGAACTGCTATTATAGTATACTCGTAACGTTACGTTTTAATGACACGTGAATACAAATTGACGTTCAAGAATGATGTTTATTAAAGTTTTTAAAGTAACACAAACTTATATTTTTTGTTTCATTTCATTGAGAACAAAGAATAACCAGATTAATACGATGGGCATAAATTGAACAGGGGTCTAGCCAAAGTAACATTTGAAAATCTTCGTTATCGTTTCGCTTTTGAAACATGTATGGGATTGACATAAGGTTTCGTTATCAATCATAATTAAAACGTCAAATCTATAAATTTTTTGAAGCGAAGCGATGGCGAAAATTTTTAAATGTTACTTTGGCTAGACCCCTTGATTATTTTCTAGGTTTTTTGTGAAGATCACAATTATTTAGGTAGTGATAGCAAAAGAGTAGTCAGATATTATTGTCTGCACTGAGAACCGTGTGTGTGTTTACATATTATAGATGTCTATGTTTGTACAGATAGATATTAATAATCATTTTAATGCTTACAATATTTCGAACCATTAGCACCAATGATATTAAAATATACTAATGAAGTCGACTGTACCTACTTATCGTAAAATTAGTTTCTGTCGACTCTGACATTCCGATATTGGATCCTATATTTTACTGCATCTACACTATACAAGGTGTTACAAAAGTACCCCTAATGCCGAATATGGTATATAGGGACCATCAAACTGAACAACTTTTACAATGGGACCAACTTTGAAATCGCGAAAAAAAAATCAGCTGTTTCATACAAAAAATAATTACGAAAATATCAAAATGTATGAAACAGCTGATTTTTTTTCGCGATTTCAAAGTTGGTCCCATGGTAAAAATTGTTCAGTTTGATGGTCCCTATCTGCCATATTCGGCATTCACTTTTACTTACAAACGGTAGCTATTGCTCCCACATTGTCTCCCTATAAAGCTATCTGTCAACCGAAAGACACTATAGAAATGATAAATCTTAAAAATATGAATGCTACACACCTTAAATAATTTAAACTTAGGCGAGTACCTAGGTGCCCTATAAAAGACTGTACTGCAGTGGTTCTTCCCCCTTTCTATCTCCTCTTTGCTTTTAAAACTATTAAAAAGCCTTAAAGAGGTCACATGGCCAATTAATGGCTCAATTAAGTTTGTAACGACAGCTGTAAATCAAATCCAACGGTCGCCGTCAACCGTCGTCGTCGTCGCCACTATTATATGGTCGTTGTAATTTTCACCACAAACCAATGGGCGTATTTTAGAAAGAACTGCAATTTCGTCTTAAAATACGCATGTTGCGTTAGCGGAAATATTCGGATTGGGCGGTGTATCCCAGTAGTCCCCTCTGGCGTTTGTCCCCTTGGGGGACAAATGGGACTTTTTTTAAAAAATGTCCCGATTGTCTCCTGTGTCGCCTGTGGAGGGGACAGTTGGGACTAATGGAGGGGACAATTGGGACTAATTTTACATGATCCTTACCCTATAATGTTGCTAGAAGTGACAAAAAATAAAGCATTTGTTTAGATATCCTATAGGTACTGTGGTTCGGATGACGAATAAAAACAACTATCATATTTATTATTCAACGTGTTTCTATTGATATCCCATAACTCTAGGGTTATGTTTTGTCATCAAAAAGAAGTCAAAATGCCCAAGGAACATGGGTCGAAATATGAGATTTTTTTTGGCTGTCCCATACAAATCTGCTTTTTGAAATGAGCATTTTTTGTTGTAGTGTATGTATGTTAAATTAAACAATTAAGTAAATAATTGAAATTATTTTAATAAACACTAATGAATCTGAACCCGAACTACACGAAGCACTTGTTGACATTGACATTGTCAGGAATGCACTGATAAGAAATGGAAAATTCCCGAATGCTTTGCTGTTGTACACCGACCGAGCCGATCAACCATAGAACCAATTTGTATAAGAATAAAGTTCATTTTTGCAAAACTATTCCAAGCAAAAACAGCCCTACAGAAAGTCGCTCAAAAAATCGGCCATGCAAAAATGTCATTTACGTCCCACGGCATTATGCTTTATTTCAAATGATCGTGGTGGTAAAATCATGTAGCCCCGACAAACTGTATTGTTTACTTTTTTTACATGTGCGAAAAAGGGATAGAAACAATATTTTTATAATGGCGGGAGCCGTCATCTTGAACATAGCTACTTTTAGTTTTTTTTTATTTACCAAAATATTTGATTTTAACTTTTGAGTAAAGCCGCGGGTAAAATATAGGTAGTTATTTAATATAAAAAGCCTAGTTTCTTAATTTTACCTATTTATAATATTTATAAGGTCATTTTACCCGAGTATAGTTAGTTAAAAGAACAATATTATTTTTCGTGTTTTATTTTACATAGAATACTAAAACTATGCCTGATTTCATGATTTTCTTCTAATTGACTTTTCTTGTTCCTCATTATTCGTCATATCCGAGCCAGTGTATAGGATATCTAACAAATGCTATATTATTTGTCACTTCTAGCAAAATTACACGGCAACATCTCAAGGAGGGGGAAACTGGGACATCTAAAAATTAAAATCCCAGTTGTCCCCCATGTCGTTGATAGAGGGGACAACTGGGATAGTTTTATAAAAAAATCCCAATTGTCCCCCAAGGGGACAAAGCTAGAGGGGACAAGTGGGATACACCGGGATTGGGCTACCAAACTCATTCAATCAATCATTCAATCTAGGCTGTTTGCAATCATTTTTGTTATGATTGCGAATTTTGAAAAGCAAATATTAACTGACAAAGTTTGTCTACATTATTAAACATTTTAGGGATAGGTACCTCAAGGCTGAGCCTTGACACAGATTACTTGATTTATCGGTCCCAAAAAATAATGTATAAAGTAGATTATATTACTCAGTTATGTGATTGACAGAAACATGATAAGTACCTAGCTAAAAACTTTTCTTGGAGGGAAAAAATCGTAAAATGACCACCAATTTTGTAGTTTTTCAAAGCTGTGCCAACCAATAATAAACCTATCTTGAAACTATAATAAAACAAACCTTAGCTAGCTCTCTAGTTTTGTGATTGACAGTTTTCCAAGATAAGAAATAGTTTATTAGTTATTAATAAAAAACCATAATTATGTCCATTATTTTGATAATTTTTACTATGAAAATTTCTTCCAGCATTGTACTGTACGCCCCTTAACACTAGGCCCAACAAATTAATCTCTTGGTTTTGAGCAACTGATGCAACTAGAATTGTTATGCTAATCTGTGTCAATGCTCTAATATTTACACTTGGTATGAAAGTAAGGTACAATTCCTTAAGCTCATCCTATTACTTTCACACAAGAAATTATTTAAATTATGGTCTATAAATAAAATAAAGCCAATAATGTTTGCTACATTGATCAAGTTCTGTCTTATTTTTAGCTTGTTGTTGTCTAATATAATTTATGTTTAATTCTTGCCGGTAGTAGGTATTTTACATATTTTAAATAGTTTGTAGTTGCATAGTATAATAATAATTTTAAAAATGTGTCCCTATCCCTATCAATGGAATAACTCAAAAGTATTTTCGGTTGAAGTATTGCAAAGGCTGTGCCTGTGCAAGGCGTTGTTTCTGGCGCTTCGCCGGCCGCTACCGCGGCACGCTCGCTCCGCTCGCTCGTTTTTGGCACAGGTTTTTGGCCACCATACTAACCTAACCTAGTAAACTCTTTAGACTTGTTTCATGGTGTTCTCAATTGTTTTTTTAATTAAATTGTTTTTCCTCACTTTTTCGCTAAACCGGCGGTCGGAGACAAAAATTAAAACAGTAAAAAGTGTTTGTTTTTGTCCACTACATACAATAGAATATAGAAATGTTATTAGATTTTTAGAGTTATTAGATTTTTATATTTTTGAAAAGAAAACCTAATCGCCTTGCACACCCTTTACTATACTCCATCCAACCATAATACTTCCTATATTGTTAATCGATTTTTTATTTATCGATTAAATAAATGAATTTTAAATAATATAACTAATTACCTACAAATTAAGAAAGTACATAGCTCAGTGAGGTAATAAATAGTATTGAATAGTATTGAATAAATTGTATCTTAAAATCTAATAAAACAACGAAAAGAACACAAACCTGCAGTTGGTACTAGGTACTACCCCAGCTGCAACCGGATGAAGGAAGATCCAAATAATCCAATTCTCGATAGATCTTGAAGAACAATTGAAATGGAATAAAACTTATTAAATTGTTTTTGCTAAGCAATGATAATTAGTGGTACACAATAAACTTTTTATTAATTAATTTACAAAAGACGCCCGTCGCATACAAAATTGCGTGCGTGTGAAATGAAATGTGAATGAAAAATTGAAAATGAATGAATATCAATAAAATAAATTCTGATGCTGTCAGCTGTCATTAAGACCACAGGTAATGACAGTGATTATCATTCGTTCTTTTTATATTGACAGTTAGTGATGTCCCTAAAATACGAGTACTACTACTCTCATAGATGTACATTTTTACCCTTGTAGTACTATTACCTACTATACAACAGTTACCAAGCAACGCAAAAAAATTAATAGTATTTTATTGCGTTGCTTGGACCAAACTGTTTCGGTAGCTCTGTCTGATACGAGATTCCAAAAATAGTCTTCGTCTGAAACTTTCGTACCTAGTTCAAATTTAGTAACATGCATGCAGTCGACTATGACTGCATGCCGCGCGCCGTGACATCGATTGTTATCGACATTTATCGACTAAACTGAACAATCGACTTATTCAATTAGGTACGTTTTGTAGTAAATAATCGCCCATCACTAGTACTATGTACTATTCCAATATACCAAACCAAATACATCAAAATAAAGCGGAGTTTTTTGGCGCCATTTTGTCGAGTTCGGTTAGGTGTCTATTTTAATTATTTTCAAATTGATTCATAGTGGATATTGTGTCTTAAAATTGGTGCAGTTATATGGTACAAGTGTCTACGCAACTGAACAATATGTGGGATAATTGAAATAGGCGCGATCTTGGTTATGTGAAGCTGAGACTTTTATTGAAGTGGTGGCTTCCTCGGCAGAACTAACCGAGTAAACTGTCTTGGTATACTTGGTGCCAAATGCTCCAAGCAGCATTGGAATACGATGCACCCGCATTCTAATGAAAAATGAAACAATATCAACTCAAGAACTGGCAGTATGGCTTAGACCTTCGCCTGTCCTGAAAAGGACGAATATAACTACTACTACTACCAAACCAAATATATGGTCTAAGACCTTAGCCTGTTCTTCGGAACGAATAAAAAAAAAAACCAAATATATAGGTAAATAAAAATATTTAATTTCTTTCTTTCCCGTGAAGTGCTTGTTTTTAATTTTACTAATAATATGATTATGTGTTCATTATTGTGTTAAACCATATTAAATATAATTAGATTGATCGTAAAATTATAATAGGTGTGCTTCGAACCATAGAGTACATTGAAACCATTGTAACAAGTACAATAAATGGAAATTTCGAACGAAGCAACATCAGCAAACATAAACTGAATTTGATTTGAACCCTGCAGCGGCTACAGCCTAAGTCTAGCCTACAGGCAGCACTTCCTATTTTTCAATGGATCAAGGTGCTGAATTAAATCAAGTAATCATAAAAGTCTGTGCAAGTAATATCCCTTAACACAAGCGAAAGTCTAACGTGAGGATCTCATAATGGAAGCAGACTCCACTACCTATGAGGATAACTCAAAAGGATTTATTAAAGATGTTTTACCTTTTCCTGCTAGTCCTGGGTAAGAAAAGAATCATACTTGTTTGAAACTGAGTAAAACTTTTGGTACCATTTACATATTTTAATTGTTTGCCATTTCAGGAATTTGAAACTCTACATGAATTTAACACAAAACAGTAATGCAAAACATCTAGAAATTCAAATTGTAGATAAATTACAGGCGTTTGGACTTTTGCCAAAGACAATTAAATGCCAAACTGGAAATCCAGAATGCCGATTAATTTGCAAAACAGCAAGAGTTGTTGATAGGTAAGATGACTCCTTAATAGAGATATATAGGATTTATATTGAAAGATATTGTAAAATAAAATGTATTGTTAACCTTTCAATAATTATAACCAACCAAGTCATAAATATAAATATTGAGCTGTCAAATTAGGATTTTATCAATTGATGGCAAAAAGATTTACACAGAATCATGGCATTATTTTATTATTAACATCCCTTAATACCTACAAGCTGTGCTGAGCTTGGGCCTTATTTTATTTAGTCCCATTGGTAACATACATAGTCGGTTAAAGTTGTTATTTTGATTTCAGAGTGCAGTGGTCATGTGAAGGGTGTGGTAAAAGGCAGCCTATTCGTTCAGGATCATTCTTTCTTCGACTTCAGTGTTCTCTGCTTCAGGCATTGCAAGTCATTCTTGCATGGTGTGAGGATGCAGACTGTTCTTTGGTTGCTGAACACCTTGGTAATCCCCACTATGAATTTAAATTGTACAATTTTGTGATCTTTCTTATTTATTTATTTTTACTTTATTGTTATCATTATTCAGTATGTTTGCTATAATAATTTTTATGAATATTTTCATGCCTCCTTTGATCATAAAAATTAGTGAGGTAAGTTTGTTTTTGGACACTTAAATAAGTATTTATTTTATTTAAGTATTTTTTATTAAAGTAAATAATGCTTGTAAGCCTTTATTTACTTTAAAGAAAGAAACATAATTTGTTTAGAAGTTAGTTACAATTTGTACAGTTTTGTAAATTTACAGTAGCTTCCCTTGTAAGTCTGCTCTTCTGGCATTTGGACACAAAAGCCTCCTCCAGTCCCTTTCCATCTTTCCTCATCTCTGGCCAGTGTCGGCCAGAGTCGGTCTGCATTTCCTAAACTTGTCCGATCACCTTATTGGCCTCTTTTTCTATTATTTAAGTATACAGTATTATAAATTATAACAGATCATTGTGATTGTACAGATCAGTGCTTTCTGCAAGGTTGGACTGTCTTCTGTGAATAGTTCAATATTAGGCTCATGACATGACGAAAAGAATGAAAGATGAGCAAAAATATAAGGGTGTTAAGCCAACAATTTCCGATAGATGGGCAAGTGCTACAGTGCTGGGCCTATTTTGCACATCATTCTTTGGTTGAATAATGCCAGAGTTGGCAAACTAATGCATGAAAGAAAATAATATTATTTTACTTTATAAAATAGATTATGATTGGGTGCTATACAAAGATGGAATTTGAAATAATTTGTCTTCACAGGTGTAAAACCTAAAGTGGTCAGCCTGATATATGATAAACTGGATGACTTTGCCATCAAAGAACACAAAAACACAAAACTTGGAGGAGATAACAGTGTGGTGTTGGCCGAGATATATCCTGACTGCTTGAATCGCCTCTCCCCTGATACGACCGATCAGCCCCATGTTCATAGGATACTTATGCTGGCAGATACTAAAGTAAGGAATCATGCCCTAGAATTCTTACTATATTAAGTATTCAACTTGAAAAACATAAACTACTAAAATTAACAATATCACCTGTTCTTTTTCAGCACATTCCAACAGCATACAAATTACATGTGATCCATGACTTGAAGAAACAACAGGCAATAGACAATCAGGTACCTATATTTATTATTTTAATAAAAAATTGTAGGTAGTATCAAGATGACATGAGCACATAAATACTCCTAAGATTATAATTGCTTTTTAAAATTACTGGCATGAGAGACCAGCATTACAATAATAGCAGGATAATTTGATATTTGACAGCCACATCACCAAGCTAATACTATACTATACATATATCTAGTAATAGTTTCAGAAGGAGCGTTAAGCCGTTGGTCCCGGCTACATTTGCAGTCGTTAACACCCACCAATCCGCATTGGGCCCGCGTGATGGGTTATGGCCCATTCTCCTTATCCACCCATAAGGAAGACCTATGCCCCAGCAGTGGGGACATTAAAAATGGCTGATGGTCTAGTAATAGTTAGTATTCGTTGCTACTACTACTAACTAACTAATCTGACTTACTAACTCAGTTCCAAATGCACCCAATTGAGCAGCGCCAACCTGTCAAACATAGGCACAAAGACCTCGACCAGTTCCAAAAGCACTCGATTGGGCAGCGCCACCGTGTCTGGAGACCTGTCAAACATACGCGCACAGACCTCGATTAGTTCCAAAAGCACCCGATTGGGCAGCGCCACCGTGTCTGGAGACCTGTCAAACACACGCACACAGGCTTCGAGCAGTTCCAAAAACACCCGATTGGGCAGCTTCAGCGTGTCTGGAGACTTGTCAAACATACGCACACAGACCTCGAGCACTTCCCACAGCACCCGATTGGGTAGCTCCACCTTGTCTGGTGACCTGTCAAACATCGGCATACAGGTCTCGAGCAGTTCCAAAAGTATCCGATTGGGCTGCCCAACTGAGTTTGTAGACCTGTTAAGATTATCCTGGCATTACAATAAAGTTATAAGAATCACTTTTTAATAACATAAACTTCGTTTGTTGCAGTCTCTTCAAGTGGAGGTGGAACAGTTTGTGTCAAACTCGACCAAACCAGAATCCACCTTGGTGATGGGCAATGACGTACCTTTGGTGGAAGGGGCGGTGCCTATTCAACAGCTGACGCAGCAATGTGACGTCGAGATGCAGCACTTCTGTAAGTACGCAAAAAATATTAGGCTATCTAATCATTAGGCGTTTAATGCTGTTTTAAAAATCTAAATGCAAGGCCATTGGGCTGAAAATGTAACATAGGTACAGTCCTGTCTAAAAATATCTATACAGTGTCACTTTGATGTAGTTGTCACTTCAAAAATGTATGTCGTCCTATTAATATAAAATTCCTATTAACTCAGATTCACACATCCATTGTATACATACTGTGCAAATTCCTCAAACAAAATAAAATGAAACTGTCTGGTCTTTCTCACCATACATAAATTATATTAACTTCGACACTGGGTTTTTGTCTTTGATTTCGTGGCATTGTCTTTTATGCTCTAAATGCATTTAAATTGCACTGTATTGTGTCGGAACAAGAGTAGGTATTTATTTAAATGATTTTGCGGAGTGCATCTTGTACTATTATGTGTTCTGTTGCTAGACTTGTATTTTTAAATTATAGAAAAGAATAGATCTTTATTGTATGGGTTGAAGGTCACATAAACAGATATACATGTCTATAATTAAGTTTCACTTAATCCTGCCTTTTCAGACATATACACAAAAATACAAAGTTTCTTGTCACAAAACTCAATTTACAATGACATTATTATTATTATTAACTTACAGCTACTTATAATTTATAAATTCCTGAACACTATAAAAACATTTGTTCGTCTGTGGTGATGGTGAGGGAGCGTTAGGGTAGTAGGGTATGGTTCGGTAGTCCCAAGTTTTGATTACCCAATCCGTATCACAGTGAGCTCGCGTATATGGCGCCAGGCCGTGAGCTTGTGTAGCGCGTCGCGCGAGCTGTGCGTGGGCAGCGCGCCGCTGCCGTGCGTCCCCGCGGTGCAGCGGTACTTAGACACCGCCCTCTACCGGCTGCGGTACGGGGACGGCTTCTACGAGCACATGCTAAGGATTGTTGCTACTCATTTCACTGACAACTACAGACTGACTTCTGATTAACTACTAACTATTTTAGGCTGAAGTTCACCAACACATAAATATCTGATTAAGTTTTAACTGTCCGTTTTCGACGCACGAAGTCGGCTTACATACTACGGACAGTAATTTCATAGTAAAATACTAGTAATTTCACTGATAACTAATGGCTGCCTTCTGATTAACTACTAACTAACTATCGTTAACTACTGGCTGACTAAAGGTACTGGTATAAAATGTGATATATTTAGACCCCACCCTCTATTATGGGCTGCGGTACGGAGACGGCTTCTACGAGCATATGCTGCGGATTGTTGCTACTAATTTCACTGACACACTACTGACTAACTAGGCATTTACTAACTACTGCTTACTATTATCTTCCTTTGATTGACGAGTACTATCTGATACCAAATAATATACTAGAAAAAATACGACTCGCACCAGATCATGTTCTCGGACGGGAATCGAACCCGCGACCTTTGGATATCCGGTCCAATGCTCTGACCGCTGAGCTACCGAGTCACTAGTGGGAACGTTGAATTTCTCCTAGTATATCAACTCTTACGCTGCAAGCCAGCGCCATCTCACCAATGTACAAGGAATTACCTCGACATCAACTGAATACCTTTCCAGATATTTTTAAACAATTGATTAAGATGAGAAAGCTACATAATTTTTAAATATTGGGATTTTAGCATTCACAATGCTATTTTTATATAATACCAAAATAAATAATAAATTTTTTTCTAGTATATTATTTGGTATTATATAAAAATAGCATTGTAAATGCTAAAATCTCAAAATTTAAAAAGTACTATCTGACTAAATATAACTACTGACCGACTACTGACTAACTATAATTACTGACATTTACCCACATCCGCTCTCTAATGACTGCGGTACGAAGTCAGCTTACATACTAATGATTGTTGCTAGTAATTTCACTGATAACTACTGGCTACCTTGCGATTAACTACTAACCAACATCTTAAATTTTTGTCTGACTATAATTACTAGCATAAATTATATGATAATAATTTAGACCCCACCATCTACCGGCTGCGATACGGGAACGGCTTCTACGAGCATATGCTGCGGATTTTTGCTAGTAAATTCACCAACACAACTGACTTGACTAATTTCTTTAAACTACTGTTAATTATCTTCCTCTGATGGACAACTAACTATCTGACTAAATATAACTACTGACTAACTATAATTACTGATAATTACCTACATCCGCCCTCTAGTGGCTGCGCTATGAAGACGGCTTCTACGAGCATATGCTGCGGATCACTACTGAATTAAATAGCTATTAATAAGCATTACACCGATGTAAATGAAAGTCTCTATATTAGAGAAATTACGTTTTAGCGATTTGGTTAAATAATCAACTGATGTGCCTTACACAATCTTGTTAAATAAGATACTAATGTCTTCCTCAGTGCCTTTTTAAATATTATCTTTTTCATTAAAATTTGGAATTGCATTTTAATGTTAATTAGTGTAAGAGAGTATTTTTTTATTGTTTAGTTTTAAGCATTTGCTTTATTCAAAGCTATATCTTGATTTATTTGTCATAATTTTGTATTGATACTTAGTTACATGTTATAGGGTGTTTCATAATAACCCGTAAAATTTTGTTTTTTATTTGTATGGAAAACTGCAAAGTGACAACTCTAGACGCAAATAGACTTTTGTTTTCGATAATCAGTCTCATTAATGGGCAAATGAAAAACGCAATTTAGGTCTAGGGTTGCCACTATGCAGTTAATCATGAAAAGAAAAACTTTTTTTTTAAATTAAGTAGCGGTTTTCATAGTTTATAATATTTTTCTGAGGTCCCTCGAAAATTATTATAATTATGTTTACAATAATCAGATGTAGAGTTTTTTTGTAACACGTTGTATATGTATTTAGTTATAAAACACTATTACTTACTACTCATTATTATTAGTTTGTTTTCATTTGAATTTCGTTAAGCTGTTAAAATATTTTAGATTTTGCTACTAATAGTTAAAAATATTCACGATTTGGATCCACCCTTTGGCGAAATTTTTAGATATTCCGTTTTTATACAATTTTTATTGAGATTTATTTTGAGTTACAAATATTCTCGAATAATTGTACATCCGTGTACGCCGGCCAGCGATGGTCAGGGGAAGACGAGTGCGGACAATTAGTTCAATGGACGAAACGTCCATCGTCTGAATGCGGCTTAATTGGGCGAGACTTACGCGATGATATTAATAAAATAAAAGCAGTAAGATAGTAAGGTTTAAATTAAGCAGCCTTTTGGCGCTATTACATTAACCCTTCAATGCCCGGAAAATGAGACAATAGATATTTCATTGTTATCCGGCCGCTTGCGTCCGCTCGGGTTTCACCACATCACATAAATTATGTACATCCGAATGAAATTAGCAGGATTCGGGGATCTGACGGCGTATTGACACAAGCAAATTTTAATTCTGGCATTAATTTTGAACCACTCGATTCGAGCCAAGCGTCACCCGAAATCTGGCAAGTTCGTTGTATTTTTATGTCATGTATTAGGATAATATAAAGCCGAAGTAATCTGTACGAAGGAAGGCCCGACTTTAATTTTCACTATAATTTCTAGCCTGAATTCCATGTTTCATCCGAATGCGACCTAGTGTAATTGCACCGTACTTAGGTATTTTTAGGGTTCCGTAACAAAATGGTGAATAGGAACCCTCATGGTGCGACTCAGTCTGTCTGTCTGTCACAGCTGAATATCTCGAGAACTACTAATGCTATTAACTTGAAATTTGGAATAGTTTTAGGTGACGTTTGCCCAAATATTTTGCAAATAAGAGAGAAATAAAAAGGAGGAAAAATAAATCGATGTCAATAAATAGTAAATGATGGTACGGAACGGAACCCTCGGTGCGAGAGTCCGACTCGCTCTTGGCCGTTTTTTTTTTGTTGATTTAGCACAGCACAAAAGTTGTCTTCCGTGTATCTGAATGATATTGATTGATATTATACATTGTTTTCATTGATGTTTCATGATTGCATAAAGAGAGGATGTTAAATTGAGATTTTTCGCATTCACAAATGTTATTGTTATATTAAAAAAATAATATACCTATTAGAAAAAATACTAGAAAAAATCGACTCACCCGTAGTACTTTTAAATACTAAAAAAAAATCGACTCACCCTTAGTACTTCAGACGGGATGCTACGGGTGAGTCGATTTTTTCTAGTATTTTTTCTAATATATTATTTATCTTAAGAGAGGATGTGTTAAACTGATATTATTTTAATGATTATACTTTAAGGATGTAAGAGTACGTACAGGAACGACAGCACATTTGGAATATTGCAGAGATTTTTGTAAAAACAGGATTCTCGAGTTTTACGGAATGTGAATATTGCTGCTTTTAGTACCCATAAAGTTTGTATTTTAAGAGCTTATACCTCTTTATGGGTTACTTGTAATATTCCAAATATACTCGCTACGTATTAAATTTTGATTTTTCGCATTCACAATGCTATTTTTATATTAAGATAAATAATGCAGATTGTGCATATGATTTTCTAATATTATTTATCTTAATACTCACTAAGTTTTCTCTTCATTTAAATTCTAAAGTATAGAGGTCAGTATTTAACAATAAGGACAGTGTTAAACCTGTTTTCCTAAAAGTGAAGTGTGATTATTTTATAGTAATAAAATTCAGTTTCAAAGTTCCAAATGTTTCAATGTATGTACTTACCCTAGTTTTTAAAGCGTCTCTACTTTTGTACTATTATGTATTCTGTGGCGTGGCTGAAATAATTCATTTCTTTATGTATCGTATTCTGTTTTGTTGACTGTTTTCTCACTAAGTGGCCGTGTGCTGCTTCTGTGGGAACCTACATTTTGTTTGGCGCTGTCACAATGGGTGAGTTTTTATTGTTCAAGCCGCGTTTAAAAATAAACAAATCATTAGCCAAATAGTTTTAAGTTTGTATTTTACGATTGTGTTGTATTATTTATTTAACAAACGCGTGTTGTCATTGCCGAATTCTACATATAAATATTATTGTAAGGGCAACATTTTAATTTGATTTTTAAGGTTCCTTACGAAGTAGAAATTTTATAAGAGTATTTTTAACAGAACAGGATTATAGTAATTAATTTTACTAGGTCACACTACATATTAGTAGATACTAGTGGCGAAGGGTGAAGTTATGGCAGAGGCAAGCCGTTCTACAAAAATGTTTTAATGTGCATAGGGGATCGGTGGAGTGGGATTTCTGAAAGGTAAGCTAAAGGGAGTCGGCTCAACCCTTCGCCACTGCTACTTATTAAAGGTTTAGTCCGGTCCTTTTGACTATTAAGTTTATAATACGTATACTATACTATATTATTAATTCAAGTTGGTACCTAACTTGTTAAAGATTGTCATCATCCTAGCAATATTTCAATCAATATACAGTTCATATTTGATTTTGAGAAGTTCTCTTGTGTATCTTCAAAATCAAAGGCTCAATGCAAATGAAATTAAAATGGTATCATTCTTAAAGTATTTTTGAACAAAAAAATAATCATCTAAATCGTTTCATAAACAAAGAAGTTATGGTTGATCATCCGTATAAAATTCATATTGGTAACGAAAACGACAGTATTTTCAGAATTTCCTGAAAACTACAGAATCGATTTCAAATTTTCAAAAAATGAATGGGACCAACTCGGAAACAAACCAATGTTATAACGTTTGAATCATTTCAATTGGTTCAGCCGACTTTGAGTAATCGGCGGACATACCCAAAAATTACAAACACACAGACTGAGAACCTCCTCCTATTTTGAAGTCGGTTAAAAATAGATTTTCATAACGTATACGGGCGGATATTTGGTGAATAATATGCACACTATTTCAAGATTGATGTTTTACACATGAGATACTTCACTGATGTGAGCGCTTTCCGTGTGAGACAACTTTCCAATAACATGAAGATTTTCTTAATAACAAGTGTGTTTCCTGATTGCTTTGTGATTGATATAGTAAATCGGGACTTATTATTTTCGGCAGAATGAATAAACTGAATAAAGTTTAAACTTATTTAATAAATAATTTACAAATAATAAATTAAAATGGCATAAAGACATGCGAATAAATTAACTAGAGACGAACGTGGAGATCAGGGGTTACGCGGTGGAGGATACGACTTCGGGTTGTGCGACGGCGACGTCGACGTCCTCATCCGAAGGCGGCGCGGGAGCGGACCGGCCGCGGCACGTCAGCGTCACGGGGTCGCGCTCGCCGTCTGGCCCGCACTGCTCCGTCGCTCCCAGGAGCTTAAGCTCCTCGGGCTCCGCCACCGGGTCGGGACCCTGCCGCCGCCGTCCGGCGATGATCACTTCGACAGCACGCCCGTCTCCGTCCGCGTACCGCCCGCTCGAGCCGATCTCCACTTTGTAGGGCGTGCTCGGCTCCACGAATGCCTCCATCACGTGCACATCGGCTCTCTCCTGGATGTCGGATTCTGGTTTGCTGCTCTTGAGAAAGCCGGCGAGAAGGTCCGTCGGAATGCTCATCTTCTGAGGGAGAGCGACGAGGAACACGACGTTCTGGACGTCGGCTCTCACGTTAAAGTCCCCATCCTGACGTTGGTCGTAGGTGGCGGGGGCGGCGTGGGCAGCGGCGGCGCAGAGCGCCAGGCAGAGGGTGAGCATGGTACGTGCGCGCGCGGGGTCCTCGCAGTGCACACTGCGCTCCGCGCCCGCTGTCGCCGCTTTTACTGCGCACCCGCGAACCAGTCGCTTCGAATCGGGCACACTGTAACGGTTAACGACACGACCTCTCTCACTGCGTACGGGATCTAATAACGCTTGTTATCGATTTAACTTTAATGATTATGGAAAACAGCTTAAAAGAATGGCACTTAATTAAATTTAACGGTCTATATTTACAGCCGTCGCGTCGGATCCGATGCTGGCGCTTGGCATGCCCTTTTAATTTTTTTTGGATCATCATCATTGGTAAGCAAGCGCATGGATGTTGCTGGCTGCGTTTAATATAAACTTCCTTTAGCTGTAGCATCCTTGTGATTCATATGGTATTGGAAAGCTTTTCTGCCAGCGATGTTTTCTCATCGTATTAAAAATAGGTAGGTAAGTATTCAATTAGTTTTTGTTTTACCTAATATATTTTGTAAAATATCCAAAAGCCCTATTTATAACATTTTAATGGGAAAGTTTAGATATTTGTTGGATTTGCTTTGAAACACACCTGGATTAAAACAGGATACTTTTTAAAATTTTTTGACTGTCCACGCGGACGAAGTCTTCCGGGTCGAAGCTATAATATCTCATAATTTCAGAAATCTTGGCATTGAATCACTTTTATACCAGGCCCAGCGGACCAGAAGAGGGTCCACGTGATCCACGCATCTCTATGTCACAAAGGAGTACATTACCTATGTCCGAAGGACGACTTCAATGGCGTATTTAGGTTAATGTGCTATGGCCGTCACAGACAGATTCTTAGCGTGCGACGAGACAGAAAGCTCAGGTTAACGGGCAGTTAACCGAGTTTTGCTTGTCAAGAGCAAGTGAACAACATGATATTTAATAGGTAACTGGGTAAAGAGATGTTTTTGGCCTAGTGTTTGTATAGCTGGCAATAGACATTTTCAATAGCTAGAGGGCTCAAAAATTTCCGTTATATGAGCGAAACTACGCAGTTAGTATTCAAATGAGATTGTGTAGTGAGTCTACTTGATAGATTCTTAGAGTAAGCTGTTCCGTTAAAGGAACCGAGCCTTTGAATATCGGCACTCGTATTAGTGTTTGCATGTAGGGTTGCTATAGACAGGCGCCTGAAAACGCAGGGAGAGTCAATAAGCTGTTGTTGTTTTAGCAAAATGTTGCACAAATAAAACTAGTTGATTTGTAGTAAAGTACATTCAACGCGTTATTCTGTGGTACACACCTATACACAACCTATCGTATATTTGTGTATTTTTTGCTGCTTATGTGCTTTATCACCAAATTCATTGATAGATTTAACGCCATTTTCAGTCTTTCCTAATTGAATACACTAATTACCTAGGTGAAAGATAGTTGTACAAACGACAGCACGTCAGGTTATACAGTTAAACTACGAAAACAGCCTTTATTACGTAGTAGGGCATAAAGGCGGTCTCAAGGTCAACATGTATAGTCTGAGGTGCCGTCATGTGTACTTTGGCACAGGATAATAATAGGTTTTGTTTCAGTTCCCAACGTCCGTTTGTTTTGAACCAAATTCTTCTCAGTCCATATCCATAACAAACACCACACAATAAGTATTAGTTAGTATTCTTTGACACATTAGTGTATGGTATTGTGTGAGAATTTTTGGAAACCTCTTCATTGTTTTGGAAAATTATTCAAACTTGTTTAGCACTTTCAGACATTCGTTATCAATTACATCGTCACCTTGTATTTGTTAAATGTCTTAATTTTTTATTATTTGTGTAAAAAAAATCAGAAACATTTTGTGATTGTGTACTAGAGTGTACTTGGAGGGGACAACTGGAGCATTCCTTTCATCCCAGTCGTCACGGGGTGACGACTGGGATGAAAAGATCCCAGTTGTGACACCCCGGGTGACAACTGGGACCTTTTCATCCCACAAGTGGAACTTTTTCGTAGCAATAGTCTAATGGCTAAGAACCAAATGATTTTTTTTTAAAGGCAGATAAAACACATTCTAAAAGATGAATTTACTCAAGAAGTGCAGATGGAATTTTTGCATGGTGGCATGTCAGTGGGATATTTTTTAGACACATTTAGACATTAAATACGTAATTAGTTTAAATTCATCAAAATGTAAATTCTTAGCCGTCATATTATTCCAGACTGTAAAAAATTATCAATCCTTTCATATAAAAATAAGGAAATGTATTATAAGATTGGGCTTTTTTTTCATTAATAGTTAGCCAGCCTGCCAGCCCTCTAAATAGTTAGTTGTGCGATGCTGATCTTTTAAGAAGTCAGTTGCATTTTACTACATTATTAAGCAGGTAGCTTAATTTAATAAATAATAATAGACAAATAGAAAAACATTTATAATTGTAGTTTGTACTTCTTTAAAAGTATTTTTAAGCACTGAATTTTTAACGTTATAATTTTTTGCCAACCTAAAAGTTTTTTTTGTTATTTGAAAGTTGCGGACAAAAGCTAGTACTTAGGTACCTACATAAATCATAATCAAAATTTTTTTTGGGAGTAAGAAGATATACTCCATACTGCTTGGAGGGGACAACTAGAGCATTCCTTCGGTGTCACGGGTGACAATTGCTACGAAAAAGTATTTGATTGAATCAGGCATTACTTGGCGGAAGTCCCAAACCATTGTGAAAAGAGAAATATATGTAGCTTACTCCCGCAAAAAATATATGCAGGATGCACCGCCCGCCCGCCCGCAAAAAGATTCGGTGTTGGTTCACGCACGATCTAACTCCTGAGGATGCTCCGGGCTGGGGCGAAACACGTGTAGAGTAGTCTAATTGGTGAAGGTGCAAGGTGTGTCGCTGTCATGCTAAATGCAAGTATTGTGCACTGATATTTTTGTGGTGTGCATGTGCATTTTTTTGCGGGCGGGCGGGCGGTTCATCCTGCATATTTTTTGCGGGAGTAAGCTACATATATTTCTCTTTTCACAATGCTACGAAAAAGTTCCAGTTGTCCCCTCTGGCACGAATTTGAAGGGAACATCTGGGAAATATTCGTCACGGGGGTGAGGGGAGATAAGGGGACTCCTGGGAATAATTGGTTGGTGTTAGGTACTTTTCTTTGGTAGTACTTTCGCCGTGGCTTTCGCAGTTGAAAGTTTTATTTGCTGTGAAAGTTAAGGCTTAATAAGATTTTATGCATCGGTGGTAATTGAATAATAATAAAACAACTATATCAACAAGCCAATTATTGATGTCTGTTAGGAAAGAGCTGCTCTAGTGTAGCTAATAAAATTCTCAATTTCTCCTGTAATCTTGAATAACTACAACAATAATTATATTAAGGCTCCTACAGCCCTCAAGTGGCACCTTCATCATAATTTTTATTGCTCGCTAAGTACTTAGATAATATATCGAAAATTCACATATAGGTACAGATTGCAGCTAAGATTCTATACTTTATTTACAAACAATAATATCTATTATCTTTATTTACTTCATTATTTTTACAAACAAATATTATGTACTCTAACACACACACACACACACACACACACACACACACACAAACACACGCACACAAACACACATACAAAACACGATAAGTAGAAATTCATATTTTACATTCCAATTTTAAAAAAACTTGTAAAAATGGACTTCTGTTTCTTTTATATTTTGCCTATGCTTATAATAATATAGGGAAACCGGTAATTGGCTATACATATAGATAACAGTTGATGTATAATATATTGTAAACGCTTTTGTTTTTCTAAAAATAAATAACCTCAGTAAAATATAGTTCATTGTAGTATTAGTAGGCAAAAGTGCCTAAAGTGGCCAGTTTTTGCTCATACAAGTACTAAATACTTAGTCATTAAATAAATAAAAAATGTAGAAGTAAATACCCACCCCCACACCCCAGATATGGTTATGTTTTTTTATATTAAATTTAATATTTTATGGCAAAGGTTTATTTATACCACACACAATAGAGGAAAATAAAACGATAGATTTAGGGATTTTTCAATAAAAATTAATCAATTTTATTTTCAACGAAACAATTTACAATCTTACACAAACACTTAATCTAATATAAATATAAATGCATTATATCACTTGTGTTCAAACATATTTCTTCATAGCATGCATAGCAGCAGTACCATTACAACTTTACATAATTACATTTTAAGAGGGATTAGGCACAGGATCTTAAAGTATACTCATACTTATTTATATAAATAAGTGCTTTGAGTCTTAACGACAAACACACTTTTCCTATATTTATTAGTATCTAGTCGTACAATCTCTCTAATGTGACCCATAGTTCAGTCTGAAGTTGTCCATAGTCTAGTGATGGCGATTTCTCCTTAGCAGAGGTAGCAGGATGTTAGCCAGGCGGTTCTTTAGCCTACGAACAAAACATGTAAACATTAGAACAGGGGTTCCCAACCTTTTACCCTATGCGCCTCCCCAATTTTATGGGAAAATACATACGCTCCCCCTCCCCCCGACAACGATAATATGAACAGACGATGAAAATATAAATGGGTGTGTTTATTTTTAAGTAGGTTTTAAACAATCAAACACGCAAGAGGTGCAATAAGCATCGGTGGCACCATCTGCGCCGTGCCAAATTATGAATTTTAATCAGTGTATTAACTACTTATGTATACTCTTACGCCGCGCCCCCTTTTGGATATCTCTACGCCCCCCTAGTGGGGCGTGGTTGGGAACCCATGCATTAGAAGATAACTAACTACTACTATACTATTTCACATTTTTCTAAAGTTACTTATTTAATTCATTTTTCTGAGATTTTGTTACCGTTAACAAGTTCTCGTGGTGGTAACTCATTTTAAACAAGAACTATATGGCTTGTTAGACGATCTGGCAATTTGCACACAAATCGGATTGGATTTTTCTGGCTGAGAAAACACAAGGTACGATCACGTATTTAAGTTATTAAGTTTATGCTACCCAAATTTTGGAATCTAGATCTAACCTGTGAGCCTTCTCATGTTTCTTAACGGAAGCATCTTTTTTCTGTCCTTTGAGATCGGAGTTGAGGGAGACATCACTGAGCGGAGATTCATCAGGTTTGGAAGCGTCAGGCTTCGACTCCTGCGGCTTTCCGTCCTCTGGCTTCGGCTCTATTAGCGGCTTAAGGGGATCGCTGCTGGGTTTAGTCGGCTTGAAAGGTTCATTGAACTCTTCCAAGTCTAAGAGGTCGCTGATGTCGATGTCGGAAGCAGCGGCCAGTAAGGAGTCAGCTGGAGCGACGGCGATGACGACGCCGTCGATGTTGAGTCTGTAGTTCTCGGAGCCGTTCTGGCGCTGGTCGTAGTGGCGGTCGGCGCACTCGGCCGCCGGCGCTGCCGCCACGGCCGCCGCGAGCACCACCAGCAGCGCCACTTCACAGACCACTCGCTTGTAGTTGACCATCGTATTACGCGCCGGGACCCGCACTGAGCCGTTGTGCAGCCGCTCGGCTCTGCATCTTTTATTTATTCGCGGAGATAGCGGTACACACGCCGCAACGCCTAACCGCACTCCCCGTGCCGGCTAAACTGGAATTAACACAGCCGCTGCTGGTATTAAATACGGCTATGCTTCAAGATTCAATTACGATGCCTGTAATTAACTAATTAGAAGTTAAAGTTCTAAACACAATAAATACTGAATAGGCAAATAAAGAATTTATAAAAGGAGAGTCTTATAAGTTCAATACACAATCCAAACCAAAAGCTTTCTTATGAATCATAGTCTTTTTCAACCCCCTAATAAATTCCCTACATTCCACTGAAATCGCGTTAGCCTTAAGATTAGGTCAAGATAAAAGCAAACATCAATGTCCTTTAAATTATTCGCCTAAACTTGTTTTAATCAAGGACATCGTCAATCAACTATTTGTGTAGTGGAGAATATATACAGAGTGTCTTAAATTTTAAACTTTTTTGACATAAATAAGTACCTACCTACCCACTATTTTTGAACTGAGCGTGTTCCAAAAAAAAAAGAACCTCCTAGTCTTACTTAAACAAATCTGCCCTCCTAACATTACCACCGAAACACGATATAGGTATATCGTGTGAAATAGCGTTTTATCGACACTCACTGTCAAAATCCATCGTCATTTTACAGTTAAACGTGATGAATCGCGTTTCAGCGGTCATGCTAAGGGGCTGGCCGAGTGCCGAGAGTGGTCGAAATGTAGTTGCTGATCCGAATCCGAGATGCTAGCTAGATCCTAAAAATTCTATATAAGATAAGCACGTCTTTGGCAAACCGGGACACTGAACACATAATTTAATGGATTACGTATGATTGAACTACCTAGATGTCGAGACCAAGACCGGACTAAGATGCCAAAGATTTGGGTTTGATTCCTGTCATGTCGTAATAGGTTTTGGTAAAGGTCATTGTTTGTTGCTTGATCTCTTTATAGCTCCGTATCGTAGTTAAATCTCTTGTTTCGAACTGGCTCCTCATGAACTAGCTGTTTTCCGCATTGTTTAGTACTCAAACCAATTTTACTCAACGTCCAATATTTTCACATATCAATTAGCATAATGCAGTATGACGTGCCGTAAAACAATCCCAGCGAGGCCGGCGCAGATCGAGGCGAAACATGAAGTAGGTGTACCTACTGTACAATCTGTGGCAAAGCGGTCAAAACAACCTGCTCAGCTTTCGCCTAACTGTACCGCAGTTGCACCGGTAAACGGCGCCATTACTTTTAGTCTTATTTGCCCTTAGTTACGGATTATGGCGATCGTGCTCGAGATTCTACGGCACCTCTACGATCACATGCATGTAGATGCGTCCTTCATAATTAAAATAACAGAGGTATGTTACGATAATCCTTTATTAGTGTCATAAACAGCAAGCCAATGGTCAATATGCGCAAAATTAAATGCAAATTTATTCCGGAATCAACCGAAATCTCTGCTTGAGATTAAGTGCACTTAACAAAGTGTTCTTCAGATGAACGTCCAAGTCAAGGTAGATTTTTCACAACGTAATCCATGCTTAAAGATAAGTTTTATCAGTGGGCTGTTGTCACAATGCTGAAAATTTGTTTTCTATTCCATCATAAAGAGCCAAATAAGTTACCAAACATAACTTATTGCAAAACTATACAACTCTGTTGTTTGTATGGCCGGAAGACATTAAATCGTATTCTTTATCAGCGGTTCATGCTAATCATTATGAGACAAGTCAGACGGGTTATAGCCAACGGGACAGCGTCCATTCACCGCAGCCGCCGACCAGTTTGTGCTTGCCCTAATTTAGGAGTAAATCTCGTATTTTCTCACATTTGACATCTTCTGCAGTTAAGACTAAAGCCACAGAAATAATGAACTGCTTACACTTTTTACCCTGTGCTAGAGCCGCCATTTACAAAGCTACATATTCCATTTTGATCTTAGAACGTCAAGAAACCGAAACTCATTTTTTTACTATTATATTATGATGTTTCTGCTACTTATTTATGCTGTGTCCAGTTTTTCACAGTTTCCTGGAAGTTCCTGAAAACTTCTTTTTACAGCTTAAATGTCATGCTAAATAAAATGTCCTAGAAATTCTGTTCAATTTGAACCCATAGAGAAAGGTAAAAAATATAGCTGAAACCTGTATCAGGAACAATAGTAGAACATCACACACATATTACATAAATTAAATTACAATTAAATTAAGTAGTTAAGTAGTTATTATTAAAAAAAATACGAATTGAGTAATAAAATTTACTCAATTTGTATTTTTTTTGTGATGACCCAATGTTTTTTGCTCTATCTTCCAATAGAAAAGACATCAACGGGATCTTGTACTATTTAGTGTTATTTTAGTTAAACGTAAAATATCATATCTAATCGATATTTTACTTGTAGGAAAGTTGAAGCGTCGAGGTTACCAATGTAAGAAGGAGAGGTAACTACTCAGGAAGTCCAAATGGAAGATCTTCCTCCAGGCTGGGTGGTTTTAGCCCGGGGATCGTGGTCAAGTCCAACCGATGATGGTTGGAAGTTGTATATACCATAGGATATTCGTACAAATCGGATCTTTACAAAATCCTGAATGATTTTTGCAAAGATCCGGTTTAAGTAATATCCTACGACATGTCTAAATTGGCGGCTGAGAAAACTCCGTAAGCGAGATGTAGGTTTTCCATATTACTAAGTATTCCAAACTAATCTTCATTTCTTTGACATCAGCACCATCTAGTGAAACACGGTGATGAATCTTGTTGTAACCGTATGTTGGTATTGCGCGGCGTACGTAAATGCCGCTTTATTCTTCTGAGGATGCCGCCTCATCACCTCCCCTGAAACCGGAGGTCGATAGTACAAGTTCAGCTGTCAGTACTTCAGCTTTGCAAGCGCCAGAGTGCTCCAGAATGCCCGTGCGGTGAGACGAGACAGTCTGCGGTGGAGTCGAGGCGTTATGAGGTGAAAGCGCGTTCGCCAGTGCTTCGCAGGTAGATCCGTGTCCACGGTGAGTCGGGGGACAGTGGAGAGTGACGGTGAGTCCAAGCTGCTGATGTAGTGCGCAGAGCTGCCACGCCGGAGTGAGGGGGCCCAGTGATGCACCGGTCGTGGGCTACGAGGACCAGAGGCTCTACCGCCTAACTCAAAACTATAGCGATAGCAATACTAATGCACTGTCCCGTCCTTGTCATAACATAACACAATGACAAGGACGGACAGTGCATTGACGTCATAAACTATAGCAATTGCAAAAGCAATTGCGTTAGGCGGTACGGTATATACGGCTGCAGGTCGAGATGATGCTGCGATGGTACCTTGAGAGTTTTCTTAAATGCAAATGTAAATAAGTAGTGTGTTTGTATAGCTGTGCACAAAAGTAAAACACGACTTTTGTTGGTATTATTAACCTAAGTTTATCATCAGTTTTGTAAATAACATATAATAAATAACAATAATGGTCTTCGATTTTATAATCTTTCGAGCTAAGATTATGTAAATATCTCTACGAGTAGGTAAGGTTCAATGTTCCTGTCATTGAGATAAAAAGCGTTTTATCAATGCATTCGGATTACCGCTGTGGTATTATCAAGGTACCTAATATAATATTTATCAAAACACTATAAACTGCCTATTTGATGAATGCGATATGGTAATACTTTTTTCAATCAATATTGTCAAAAAAGTGACAGCATCACATTTAAACAGTGCCTAGATAAACAGGAGTTTAAAAATCTTTTGTAATAACGTAAGGCCCAGTACACACCGCTGTAAGGGCAGAGGAGCGCAATTGAAGACAACATTTAATATAAACCTTAAAGACCTTGTCATACGGTAAAAAATTGTATACCAAGAATAAATCCGCACGCAGCGCTCGGAGCACCTTCAAGCTACTATAAGAGCATGCACGCGACTGTTCCGGTCGCTGCGCGGCGCCGCGCTTCTAGCGGTGTGCGCTAGGCCTAAGGGTTCCTTGTTGGCTTGACTACGGAACCCTAAAATGAAGTACTTACCTAGGTGCCGTATCGAAAAATGAAGTACCATAGGTATCATAAACGTATATTTTAAAGCTAAGTATGTAAATAGGTGATATAAAAGGATAAAAGATTTTCTTATCACTGACACAGTCATGCACAAGACAATATTAATTTCATTGACAATATTTCTTTATTTGATCATCACATCTACATTACATTATACCAGTTTTAGTTTAATTCTTAGAAAACAACATGAGTGGAGAAATACAAAACTATCCTTTTGAAATGGAAGGCTTGGACTCGGAGGAAACTGCGGAACTGCTGAAACATTTTGCAGAAAGTTAGTAGCGTTTATTTTGTTATTTTTTTAAATATTTATTTACGGCAATTTTTCAATCCCTTTCAAACAATAGATTCTGATAATTGTGTTGTCATTGTTTTGATACCTTGAATTTGGATGCTTTTGACTGCCATATGTGATATGTCACGTCATGTTCGCTATATTTTCTTTTGTTACTATTCAGCGATCTCTTAACTTGCTGAATGTCAATTATTGTAATGTTAATTTGTTGTATAATTTGGTTGTTTACCTCCTTTTTTGTAACGATGTTTTTATTAGGTCGCTTTCCTGTTTATTTATTTGTATCTTTGTTTATTTGTTTGTCCACAAATACAAACGATTTTATACTAGCTTCCCGATGAGTTAGACTTGAAACTAGAAACTTTGAACATAGTCAGAACTGGAAGACAATACAATATTATGAAGTCATTGAGCTGATCTGATGATGGAGCTAGAAGAAGACTCCAGGATCTCTGTAATAAAACTCTACAACCCTATCAAGTTTGGGCTCGCTTGATTCATCTTGACAAGTACTCTAATAGGAGACGCTATCCAAGGTCTGCTGATGGAGCCGGAAGAAGGCCACAGGACAGGAACTCTGTAATATAACCATGCAACCCCTTCGAGTTTGGGCTCGTCTGATTCGTCTTGACAAGTACTCTGATGTGAGGTGGTGTCCAGGGTCTAATAATAGAGACCGAAAAAGGCCACAGGGAAAAATTAACACAGATAAGACTAAAAAACATAAAAAATTTATTGTTAGAAGTCAAAAGTTACCTCCGGCACATTTTTGATTTGAACATTATTTCATTTATCCTTTTTTGAAGAGCTGTTTTTGGAGGAAGTTTTTTTTCTACCCTATGGTTAAGTTATTGGACATTACTTAGGTAGGTACGTACCTATATACTTGTTTGTCTGTCATTTATTCCACAGCACTTTCGTCAATATCTTTTATTCAAATAAAACAGTGGAATCTGTTTTCGAGTTGTTAAAGTTACTTAGAATTAGGTACCTACTGTTTTTAATCTTACAATTTACAAAATTTTCAGGTGAAGATAGGTTCCTACGTGTTGGCCCAAAAGGCTTCCTGTTCCCAAACGCAATCAGGCAGCTAGGCCCTAAAATCTACAATATGGCGATCAGACCTGACGACACTTGGGTAATAACTTTTCCGAAATCAGGTAAGTAATTAGGTGCCTTGAATGTACCGATATATATCAAAATATAACGTTAACAATACGAGTATTATGAAGAATTTTTATAATATTTTATACACTTACAAATAAAATAAGTACCTACCTACTGTTGTACTCTTGTAATATTCCCAATTTAAATTTACCTCTATATATCTATTTATACCAAAACCACCCAAAATGACAGAATAGTGAAAAAATAAACAAATTATCTTCTAAGCTTGCTTGCTGACCACCATAATGAATGAACCATTGAGTTAAAATCCCAAAACCAAACCAAAGAACTCTGAAACCTTGACACAGGCACGACATGGATACAAGAGATGGTGTGGTTGGTGGCAAATAATTTCGACTACGCTGGAGCGGAAAAACAGCTAGTGGCCAGATTTCCTTTTGTAGAGTAAGTAAAAAATTTTAATACGCTCCTCTTTTAAAGCTACTTTTTTGAGCAACTCATCCACTTCAAACACAAATTTCCTATGATCCTAAATTCTCCTATTATTTAGATGTAGAATACCTATTGTGTTTCTCTTTTGAACTTTTCCAACATTAACTAATCAATACAACGGGATTTTTGCTAATTTCTGAGTTATTGGTTGGTACCCGTCTAGAGGCAACTTTCAGATTTTAAGATATTCTTGCAAGATAATGGAAACTGCCCGTGATTCAATCTTCAGTTTAGCCTGAATCTGACAATATATAATTTGCCTATATTCCTTCAAAAGCCACGCTACCCTGATAAAGTTTTTATGAGTTACCGCAGTTCATGTCTGGGTCTAGAAACATCGTTAAAGTTCTTTCAACCTCGTTTAAATAAAATAAAAAACTGATGCTAACAAAGGAGAAGATTAACAAAATGCAGTGTGTTTCGTAAGATTCCTTAGCCGCTGTTTTAAGCATGGTGAAATCATCGCATGAAAAGCTTCTCGCAAGACGTCCATTATTGCAAAGAGAAGAAGAGCGACAGATTACCTTTAAAAAATATTTAAAAAAGACCAGGCAAAGATGAGCAGTGATTTGATTTTCACCATCAAGGATATTTTTGTATTGAAATTACCCGCCATTTAAAAATAATTTCAGAAAAAAAATCTTACTTACTTTGTGGCTAAATATTTTTAAGAGACAAGGTATGCTTGGTTATAGTAGGAGCTCGATTCTTCTGCCACCATCGTTTCATCCTATAATTTTATTTTGAATATCCACAGAATAGCGTTGTACGCAGAAGGCCCGAGTAATCAAGCTCTATCAACCCCTGAAAGGATGAACGACCCTCTAATGGTGACATTGTTAGAGTCGTTGCACTATGACGTGTCATCGCATCCGTCGCCGCGGTTCATCAAGTCGCACATGCCGCTGTCGCTGCTGCCACCCGCGCTGCTGGACACCTGCCGCGTCCTGTACGTGGCGCGCGACCCGCGGGACGTCGCTGTCTCCTACTTCTACCAATTCAAATTCTTCAAATTAGGGTTCAATGGCGATTTCAAACACTTCTGGAATTATTTCATCAAAGATATGCGTTAGTAATTTGCAATTAAAACCTTAGTTGCCTTAAGCAAATGTAAGAGAAGTCAAGTTGATAGTTTTGTATTTTCTTAATATTGTCGTTATTGTTACAGTTGACTACACCCCTTATTTTGAAAATCTAAAAGAAGCGTGGGAGAAGAGAGACCACCCTAACCTATTGTTCTTGTTTTACGAAGACGCGATTAAGGTGTGAGCGACGTCAAAATAGCTGGATATTGTATTTTCATATTCATATAATGAGACAAGGTCATAACTGTTTTTTTTTTCAACAAAGGACCTGCCGTCAATAGTAAAGCGTGTAGCGAAATTCCTCGGGAAAACAGTGGCAGAGGAGCAAGTCAGTCGTGTCTGCGAACACCTCTCCTTCGAAAACTTCAAGAAAAATAAAGCCCTTAATATGGAGTTCATTCAGAATCATAACACTATTGACCCAAACTCATCCTTTATTAGAAAAGGTAACAACCTACTTAACATTCCTTTTTTCTTGTATACTAGGTAAGTATTACCTATTCCTACCTCTTGTAAGTCGAATGCGTTTACTGGAGTGGGGGTAATAAGTTAATCAATATCAAATAATTTTCGACTCTAAATAAACCAAAACTGCTACAAATACTAAGTTTTAAAATTAATAAAATTGCAAATTCATCTAGTTCAAAATTAACAAGTTTGTTCCCAGAGTTCTGAGTACAACCCTTGAAAGTTACGATTTTTTCTATTTATGAACTTAGTAGGGCGTATTATAGAGATCGAATTGAATTAATTTAATAATATGGACTTACAAGGAATTTGAAACCTTTTGTATGGGGACTGGTAACGTGTTTTTAATCGCGTTTATTTGCAATGGTGAAATTGGGTCTATTTCCCAGCAGGTCTAGTAAAATCGATCGATTTCCACTTTGAATTTGTCATCAGTTGGATTTCCTGTTATCAGGCAAGGCGGGCGGGTGGCGCGACATGTTCGACGACGAGATGGCGCAACAGGCGGAGCGCTGGATCGCCGACAACCTTCGCGACACTGATCTTCGTTTCCCTACTGCCTTAACGTAAAAATAAATATATATTAAACGTTTTTTTTCATTTATATAAAAACTTACAGTCATTCTTTCAAATAAGGCAGCAGAAGAACATATTAGCAGCCAGTTAGTAGCCAGATCTATGTCATTTTAGTAAAGCTAGAGCAAAAAAATAAGGTACTTCCATTCCTGCGGGATTCGAACGACTCATGTAAGTTGCTACGATGTAGGTAAACACTGCTACGTTTGCTACGACTACGACTACCGTACTCAGAGATGTCAAACTAAAGCAATAGAAAAGAAAGAGATAGGACGTATCTGAGTATGGCGGCAGACTTAAATAAATTAAATAAATATTGGACAACATCACATAGCTGTATCTTATAAAGGATAATTAATTTGTGTAAAACATGTACCGAGTTGAGTTCATACCTACAGTATTAAAGTAGTTCTACATATTTTTTCAAAATGTAATGGCGTGCAATAATAATCCATAATATTCTTAAATTATTTTTAGGGTAATCAGTTAATTCAAATCGAACTACTTCCGTTTTGAAATTGGTAGAATTCCAAATTCAAAACGGTAGAACTCATCAGCTAGCATTATTTTTATAAAACTAAATGGTTGCAAGACTGGTCGTTTAACAGTAGGTACAAAAACCAACTTTATACAAAATATCACTAAAAAATAGTAGATTGTACAACAAGTGCATATAGTGCGTGCAAAAACAGCTATGATTTTTTTTCGCGATTTGAGAGTTGGTCCCATAGTAAAAGTTGTTTAGTTTGATGGTCTCTATATACCATATTCGGCATTAGGGGTATTTTTGCAACATGTTGCATGTATATATATAAAAATGAAGAAACAGAATGAAATAACAAGTTTATTTAACGAAGTTTAATTGCGTGTGTGGATTTTTACCTGACGACCTTTGTCTTATGCCCGTTTGCACTAAACTTAAGAATCGCCTAGTCTTTTCCTAACAACAACTTGACCAAATTAAAACGACGTTTAATTCCCGTCCGAGAACATGATCTGGTGCGAGTCCTATTTTTTCTAGTATATTATTTGGTATTATATAAAAATAGCACTGTGAATGCTAAAATTACAAAATTTAAAACGATGTCATTAACTTAGCTGTCATGCAGCTTTCATGCGCCTATTTATCTTGGTCGAGTTGTAGTTAGGAGAAGATTTAGGCGATTCTTAAGTTTAGTGCAAATAAAACGGGTGTGAGAGTTTGAGACTTAGACGAAGATTTAACTTTATTCACTAGAGCTTGAAATGCGATTTTATTCAGCCTATACCCAACATAAAGACGAACTTTACGAGAATGAGAAGTGAAAATGTTATTTCCTCGCATTTCTTTGTTGCCAAGGTTGGTAGGCAGCCTTCAAAGAAAATACAGCATACCTAGGCGGAATTATCTTTATTTCTGCCAAAATATTTGCAGTGACTTTAACATCGTCCTAGTTTTGAAGGCTCTTCACGTCAGCGATCTCAATAAAAAAAAGATAAAAGATATTAATAACTTAAAAAAAAACAAATAAAGATTAAATTTTAAAAGATAATAATGTCATCATAGGTATATGGTTGGCTCAGTTGAATTAAAAAACATCATTGACTTACGGTTATTAAAATAGAAAACACTGTTCACATTATTCGCTTTTTTAATTACTTATAAAGAAATGAGTGAAAATTCAGAAGATTATCCTTTTGAAATAAAACAGTTGGATCCAGAAGAGCACGCCGAAGTGTATAAATATTTTGGTGAAAGTAATATTTCTTTTAAGTTTGAGATAGTTTACTTCAGATATGTAAAAGTCTAAATTTATCTTTTCTTGCATAATGTGCAACACAGGGCGCGCTGCTAAGCGGATTAAGTATATGATGCTGAGAAGTTATTTTTCCCAAATATCAATTTTAATTTATATTAGTATAGTAGTACATTAATAGTTTTAATTTAACTGGTGGGTTAGTGTACCTATAGGTAGGTACTTACTTAAATAATTCACTATATTATGGTCACACAGACAACCGAAAGAAAATGCGTTGAGTACTTTTTTAATATCATTTGTTGAGTGACGATTATTGTAGGTTACTATTGAGAGTTAAGGCGCCCGGTAACTATTAATTGCGATTGTCAATTTTTCCGTCAATGCCATTGTTAGAGCAATTGACAATCGCTTTCAATTGCAAATGTAAACGATCAATTTTAGCGGCAATGAGCGTCAATTTCATAAAAATGGACAGTCGCAAATTATCTTTACCGGACCGCTTTACAGACAGGCGCACGCGCCTACATTCGATTTCCCAATCTAAGCTATCTACTTGTGAATTAAAACCCTAATTTGTCCGTTTAGCCATCATGATGCTAATCGAAGCTGCGGCACAGAATATACTATAATTGTACTAAGCTGCGATTGACGCGCGCGACCGTTTAGGGCAAATTCAAATGTAACATACACGTAAATAGACTGATTTACAATTTCTTTGTTGTCCGGGCACATGTGCGCTGCGCGCGACCCGAGCGCAGGGCACATGTGCGCTGCGCGCTACCCGAGCGAGGGAGTTTGAAACAACTACCTACGCACTTAACTAATGACCGAATACTCAAACGTCACTCAACTTTGAGAGGCTCTCAAACATCGTCCTGTCGCATTAAATGTCAAAGATACGACAAAGACAGCATGATGTTTGAGCGCCCCTCAAAGTTGAGTATCGTTTAGAATTCGGCCATAAATCTCACAAAAAATCCTTTTTGTCCAGACGTTATCGACGACTTTATACGTATCGGCCCGAAAAAATACTGGCTGCCGATAGGAATCAAGGATATGGCTCCCAAAATCTACAACATGCCACTTAGACCTGATGACACATGGTTGCTATCGTTTCCAAAAACAGGTAGACATTTTGCTTGTGTGTAAGAAAATCTCTTTTAACCCCTTAACTCATTATATATGACTATGATACTACATTTTCGTAACCATCCCCTAAGTTTGACCTGATGCATGGCGAATTTCTCCAATCTTACCTATTTTCCCCAATCTCACGAAACTTTTCTCTTCAAAAATACTTAGTAACTTACAAAATGCGAAACGAACAGCTTGGATGCTTGGATTTTCATATAATATCTCAGACGTCGGTCATCGGTGTGAGAAAGACATCAGTCTCAGTGGAAATTAACAATATAAGTACCTATAAAAACGGTCTTCTGTTTTTCCAGGCACGACTTTGATGCAAGAGCTGGTGTGGCTCGTGGCTAATGATTTCGACTTCGACACAGCAATGGCCATTCCGCTCGTGAGACGATTTCCCTTCTTGGAGTAAGCTATTTGAAAATCTACTTAAATAATATTTAGGGGTTAAATCTGGAATTGCTGATTAGCATGAAGAATTTTAAAGCAGTTACATTTTCCATAAATAATAACATTCTCAATTTTTATGTAACCACTGGAAATGCTACTTACTGTACAAAACTTTGATGAAAATGCCGCTATGCGATGTCAGACGAGTCAATAAAATACTCGTAAAGTCAGCTTAGTTACAAGATACAAAGATGAGAATACAATACAATACTAGTACCTAGGTAGGTAGGTATATATTGTTAAAGGTAATTAATAAATCTTTAAAATCACATAATAGACTTGGTACTATTAGGTATGTATTCCGTGAGTGTTGATGTGTTAATTTTATATTTAAGTAATCCGCATTATTAACAGTATTGAATTTCCTATACCTACCTAATTAATTTCTACTGAATCCCCGTTTGATGCGCAGATTAATCTAAAAAAACTATTAAACAGGCTGTCGATGTACTTCAAAAGCGAGAAGGCCCGACTAATGTTAAAAGGGAGTAGCCCTGATGACGTAGCTTATCCACTGTTCAACTCATTCGAGCTGGTGTCGGAATATCCGTCGCCGCGGTTCATCAAGTCGCACGCGCCGCTGTCGCTGCTGCCGCCGGCGCTGCTCGACTCCTGCCGCGCCGTGTACGTGACGCGCGACCCTCGGGACGTCGCCGTCTCTTACTTCTACCATTATAAGATGTTCAAATTCTTGGGCTATACTGGTGACTTAAAACAGCATTGGAACTTATTCATTAAAGACAAGCGTAAGTTTCTAAATGACTGTGTACCTATATTTACACTAGCTAGCTTAGCTACCACTTAATAAACAATTTTTTTTAAGTTGCTTCTTCATTCATAGACAATTCATATCACACCACGGCCTCAAAAGTCAAAATAAATGATAGAATTTACTATTATGTGAATATTTTTAATATCGCACGCTTGAAATCGCTCGATCTAATTAGCCCTTAAAATACTCAAGTTCTAGGCAGGTATTCTGTTAGGTATTGACTTCCGCATTTTTTACCAATTCCCGTTAACTGTTATTTCAACTTATTTCAGTTGATTCAACACCATTCTTTGAGCACGTGAAAGAAGCGTGGGGGAAGAGGAATCACCCTAACTTACTATTCTTGTTTTATGAAGATATGTTGAACGTGAGTGAGGAATTTTTCTTTTATTCTACTTCAAGAGACTTGCGTCAAAAGCAAACGCACGTTATTGGTTCTATCCATATCTAATGTATAGATCTACAAACATATATCTATTACCTACGTCATTTTATTAAAGGACATGCCGTCATGTGTGAAGCGCGTTGCAAAATTCTTCGGGAAAACTGTATCAGAGGAGCAGCTCCGTCGCACCTGTGAACATCTAGCCTTCGACAACTTCAAGAAGAATAAAGCTGTTAATTATGACTTTTCTAAGTATATAGACGAACTTGCCAACAAAGGCTACAGTTTTATGAGAAAAGGTACCTAATTTGAATATTTCTACCCCTTAGCACGAATAGCTTTCGAGATAAAAAGCCACGTAAAAGTACTCGATGGAGCAATTCTCTATGGAAAATCTCATTTTGTTTTTCGGCGGTAATGGCATGGCGCTGTACAAATTTCCCATACAAAATTACTCTATCGTATGTTTTTAAGCGCGTTTTTTGTTCGATAGCTAGGTATTCGTGCTAGGGGTACTGATGGCCTAGTACTATCGGATATACTGCGTATAGTCACTCACTGTGAACGAGTGACACAGAGAAAACGATAATTAACTATTCGAAAAGTGAAAACACTAACTCGTACTAGTCTAGGCCCACTGTAGGTACTCTACTACTTACTTATACTTATCTTTGTATCTATCTATTTAACTTTAATGTGTATAATTATTAAAATACATTCCAATAATTTGTCAGGTAACGTGACAGTCTCTTCAGGAGAGTGGCGTTTTTTAAATTAGGATAATAATATCACGATAATAACTTCATATACTTAATAAGTAGGTACCTAAGTAGTATTTGGTACTTCCCTCCAATGCAAGTTGGTACAAAAACAACGAGGTTGTTAACTTATATTATATAGGTACTTAGTTGTTGTGTTGTGTCAGGCAAGGCGGGCGGGTGGCGCGAGGACTTCGATGAGGAGATGCTTCAAGAGGCAGACCAGTGGATGGCCGACAATCTGCGAGACACTGACCTGAGCTTTTCCTCTCAGTAAACAGGCTTACGCGTAATCAAAATCGAAATAAAGTGGGTATCACGTGATTTACCGTTTTTCTGTTAAAACATACATATATAGTATAGGTATTTAAAAAGAATATCTTTAGTAACAGTAGTTAATTAAATTAAAACAACATAACAACAAGATAAAACTTTAAAAGTAATAATGGCGGCTGGCGAACCAAAATTGCGTATGGAAGGATATTTTACTAGGAATATGTCCCATTAATGGGCCCTCCACATGCTCAATCCCGGCCTGCAGAATCGTACAGAGAGACGCAGCCTCCCGCGGCCTTCCGGCAAAAATTCAGCGTGTGTAGGGGGAGGCGCGGCGCGGGAGATTTGACCGGAATGCTACGGGAGGCCGCGCCTCTCCAAGCTCTGATATAGTTATATACCTACCTAAGGATATTGCTATTTATCTTACAAGATTAATCTAGCGAAACTTTAAAGTTTAAAACCTATATTGATAGCATATTTTACAAAAACATTGTTTCTGGTGCTTCGTTGGCCGCAGCCGCGGCATGCTCACTCCGCTCGCTCGGCTCGCGCGCATGTTTTTGGTTGCAATTCTAACCTAACCTAACTATAGGTGTATATTTAAGTCAGTTTCATGATGAAAATAATGGGCTAAAGAGGTAGGAACTTCGTTGGACTGACTGAGGTACGCCACGCAGAGCTACAAAAGGATTATGTAGAGAAATTTATTTCTTCAGCATGTTTTAACATGTTGATAAAATTGTTTTCTTTCCAAAGTCATGGACTTATCAAAACACCCTCGTATTTATAACCTATACCTATCGTGTTTCGATGGTCATGCTACAGGCAGGTGTGGCAAGCTAGCTTAGACCCTCCTGATAGTAAGATGGCAATTTTCCGTGAATATTTCATTGCAATAGTCACTACAACAGGCGTATTCAGATTAAAAAATAAAAGAAAGGTTGCTTTGTAAGCCAGCAGTTATAATAGGACCTAGCCAAACCCCATGATCCGGTTTTTTATCTGTCATTCCTTTAACTAAGTAAGTAGGTACCAGTAACCATATTCTAAAATTCTTGGTAGTTTGTACCATTCACAAACTTAACTGATATCACAGAATAAATACTTAATATGCTGAAATTAGGTATGTAGGTCAGTCAACGTCTGTTGTGGAATTTGGTATTTTCGGACATAGTAAAAGTTAACTTTAAATTGGGAACCTACCAACCCAATTTTCAGGGTTCCGTCATATTATATATTCTGTGGTTCCGTATCCGAAGGGGCCAAGCGGAGCCTTATTACTGTCATTCATGTGTACGTCGGTCGTCTGTCACAAAGTTCTAGCAGCTAAGCCGTTGAAGCTACAGCTCGCGCAATGTAACTTGAACCAAACCATGGCATAACTACCTAATTATCTCATTAAATATTTTTGTACGTAAAATTGCTACTGCGCAAGTTACGTGGTGCTAAAATATGAGTCAAGTTATTTTGCGCGAGCTGTAGTCTTCATATTTGCTCAAAAGCACAGAATATAATATAAATAATAATAATAATACTTAGTACTAAACGACCTTATCACGCCGACCCAAATCCAGGTAAAAAATAAAAAAAAATTTTAGAAAGGGATCCCATACAAGATACAAGTGAAGGGGGGCGTGAAAACAATATATTGTTTTACCCAAACGTGTGGGGTATCATTGTTTAGAACTTGTTATTTAGACAAAGACAGTTTTAGTTTTTTAAAACATTAGTAAACAAAGGCCAAAGACAGTTTTTTCCAAAATTTTGTTCTGAAGTTCTTTTTTAAATTAAAATGTGCTAAGTCGACATGCACTTGGCCGATTATTACACATATATTTCTCATAGACTTATTTATACTAACGTAACAATAAGTTTATGATAGGTATTTCTATACTTCCCGTAAGTTCACTTTTGTATAGTGATTGG
Source organism: Catoptria pinella (assembly GCA_963556745.1). NCBI lineage: Eukaryota > Metazoa > Arthropoda > Insecta > Lepidoptera > Crambidae > Catoptria > Catoptria pinella. The sequence goes on from OY750762.1 coordinate 3,494,263, forward strand.
TAGGTAGTAACTTTACAATACATAATAATTACTATCGTAAAGTTTATTTATAGATTCAAAGTCAATATCACGATACAATCATAATCACAACTATATACGTAACTACTTAGTTAGGTATAGTTATAGAATTAACAATTCAAATCGGAACTCAATTATTATTTACATACTTCCTAGCTTATCAGAACCTTGAACATAGACAGTCGTATGAATCAAGTTTGATTGAGTTTTGAAAGTGAACTCGCATTCTGTTCGCAGTTGCGCGGGCGCACGGACCCGTTATTCGGACGCGCGTACGATTATAAACACGGAAAGTTTTGCTTTATTTGTCTACGCAATCTCAGCTTTTTAAGTTTGCCGAAATGGAAAACATACAAAACAAAGAATTCCCTCTAAAATTAGTGGACGTGCCACAAGAACAAGCTGAACATCTCATGAAATATTTTACTGGTGAGTTCTGTTTTTATCTAAGTTCATTGAACCTGATTCTGGTCAAACATTTTTTTCATTCATCATAGGTAATTATCATTAGTTGATATAAATCTTTCACCTAACATATTGATTGATCGCAGTGTCTGATCGCCTTATTTTTGATCGGAAAACGCTACTGCACATTTTCTGGTTCACAGAGGTCTTAAGACATTTACCTAGGTAGGTACCTGCGCCCTGCGCGTCTTAAGCGGGTGGGCGAACCACTAGACCACACCACAGAGGCGGTTAAACCCTTGTAATACTTATCCGTTATATTTTTTATATTATGTAGGTATTCTGTGCCATAAGTGTGCTTAAGTTGAGTGTAAAGGCATAGTATGATAATGAGTACCTACTAGTAAAGGGTTGGTGCTACATAAATAGATAGTTAATTAAGTTAGGTACCTAGGTCTTTATAATTACATATAATCTTTATTATTACATCATGAGATTAGTTTAATTTAACTAATTAAACACCGATCTACTTACCGAGATAGTGTGTGGTTTCTCTTAAAATCAGTGGTAACTGATATCAAGAGCAGCAAGTCAGCTTAAAATAATCTCGTATTTAAATTAAAATGGTGCATTGAAAATTGCACTATAATTATTAATGTTGAAAAATCCTTAGGTACTCATTGCAATTATATTTAATTATACTATGGCACCTTCTACCTATTTGAAATCTAAATTTTTAAGTAGGCAGGTACTTACTTACGTAGATTTTTTTTAATTTTTTTTTATTCTTATGAGTTGGCGCTTGGCCTTCACGATAAGGCCGAAGGTGGAAGCGCACTACACCCGGAATCCTCACCACTGAAGAACTGGCTACCTTACCTCTAACTGCCGGAACACAACAGTTTTTAAATTATTGTTGTTATGGCGTCAGAATTGGTAAGATGGTGGTAGCTAGCCAGGCGGACTTGAAATAAGCCCTACCAGCAAAAAAAACCCAGTACAAATTTACCCCCCTCCTAGGAATCGAACCCGGGATCCCTGCGTCTTACACGGGTGGTCGAACCACTAGACCACAGAGGCGGTTAAATACTAAAACTACACTTATCTTATCTAATTAAGTATACTTAAGTGGGTACCCAACTAGCAAAATGGTTTTATAATATAGAAATTATATGACTTCTAGTCATTGAAATGTTTTATAGTCGTTTTACCATTACTTATTAGTCGTATAGAAGTTGGAGATTTTACATAATAGTTGTATACCGAATTAGTCGTATTGGTACGTCCATTAAACGTTTTACCAACTTTCTTATACGACGATCATATAATGGTAAAATAGAAAACGTTTACCTAACATCAATTTAGTCCTATAAACGTTTTGGTTGGATAAAAGTCATATAAAAGTCAAAATCGTTTTAAGGCAAACATTTATATAACGGCAATATAACAATTTATATAATGTGGATAACCTGACTATTATAAAACATTTCAGTGTTTACAAAACTTTAATATAACTCTTTTCCGACATTCAGTCATATAAATTTAACCCAACTTTTATTATTAAACAAAAGCAGAATTCGTGATTTTTGCTCACTGAAAATTCAAAAGGTCCCGTACAAACACTTTTTGATAAAGATACACCAGATCTCGAAAGTAAGTGTTAAATTACAATCTTGTAGCTTGCATTTATATTGGTGGGTTAAAAGTTAGTAAAAGTGGTGATTTTTTTTATTTCTCTATACTTACCCATGAAAGTGATATCTTATTTATTTTTTCCTTGCGAACAATTTTGTTTTTTCAGTACCTAGGTAACTCAACGTATTTCGGAGATTTTTTTTCTAATACTAGAAGTAATCAAGATCTACATTGTTATTAATTTTTGTTTAAAAACATTGAGATTCACATGAAAGTCTTACCTACTACACGTCTTCGGGGGGTAGGTTTCTCAGTGGCTGACTGTGCCTATTAACAAAACTTAACAAATTACGTGCAGTTTTGCTAAAACTTAAAGATAAGTATCAGCAAAAATGATATGTCAGAAATTTTTTACTTAGGTATCAACAATCTGCCCTAACAAATACATATCTCGTAATGTACAAGATTTCTGTAATATAAATCTACTCTGACACGGGGTTCACTTATTTACCTCGAGAACCCTAGCGATAAAACATGGAGCTTATCAATAGTCATACCAAAACGTGTACATGACTATTTTGTTGTTTAGTAGTTGTATAGCAGTCTATATAAAACTAAACCAAAAATGGCTGGTCTTAAAGATTAATTTTATATGAAATTAATATTCTCATATATCAGAAAAATCATGAATATCGAGAGGGCTTAAGGAAAACAGTACATATCGTCACATACATTACCGATAAAGTAAAGTTCCCATGAGGATCTAGTCCCAAACGTGCCTAATACCACCATTCATTCATGTCAAATTACCAATATTTTGTAAAAGACATAACTCCAATAAACTTACCTTTTGATGTCAATACAATATTAAAATGTCAAGTTGTTGAACAATTGGAGCACAATACAAACTGACAGTTAGGATGGAGAAAAAATGTTTTATAAAAGTCATAGCTTAATATTATTAAACCATTTTAGTCATAATGAAGTCTTATAACTACCTTTAATAAAACGTTTTAGTCGGTCTCACGACTTTTACTGGACTACTACATGACTATTTAGTTTTATAAAATGGGCCTTTTTGGCGTTTTATAAACGTTAACTCGATGTTTATATGACCGTCATATAATAACTTAAAGTCGCATAAGAAACGTTAACTTAACGTTTATATGACATTATTTTGCTAGTTGGGTAGGTATTTATCTAAGTGCTACGCGTTCACTGCATCATTGCCACTACCTCCCGGCCCACTTCATAATACCGCACCCCCTGCGTCGCCTTTCTAGTACGGCTAGCAACGCAAAGGTTAATTATGGTTTCTGTTGATTTAATCATTACGTTCGTTATTTGTGTTGTTATAATGATTAAACGAGTAATGTTCCTACATAATGGCGAACCTAACTTGTTATGTAAATTAATGACTCTCTTTGAACAATAAAAAAATGAAAAACAGCTGAAAAACATGATTACTTTTTTGTCTACAGTACCGTTAGCTGTGACGTAATAACGGCGGTCGTCGACGGCAATCATGAAGTGAACGCGTAGTATTATGCTTTTCAGGTGAACATACTGGCTTCGTGCGTGTGGGGCCAAAAGGCTACTTCCTGCCCCACAAATACAGACAGGAAGCGGCTAATATCTACAATATGCCCATTAGATCCTCCGACATTTTCGTGGCCAGTTACCCACGATCCGGTAATTACTTGAAACAATTTTATTATGCTCCGACCAAATTTGAATGCCAGTCGTGCAAACCAATACTTACAACTTTATCAAATTAACTTGAGAGTACAAACCTACCTGTTATAAATAAATATTGGAAATGGAGAACATCGCATGTACCTACATTGCTCTGATTCCAATGTAAGTTGCTAGAGCACTTGTGTTATGGAAATCAAAACCTGGGACAAGAAGAAAAGTTTGTTTTCTAAATTGTCCCAGCCGGGGATCGAATCGAACCTGGGAGTTCTGGAAATCAGAGTTGGTAATGACACCATGAAAAGGCCACCTCGACCTCGGAGGTCGACAAAATGCTATAAGTTGGGATTTGCACTGATAATACAACCACGAACCACGACCACGACTTGTGAGCTTATTAGACCTTCCTGAATTCCGGACCCGTTATTCAGAGTCCGATTTAGCATCCGTTATTCAGCCGCCAGAGCTAACTGATTACACCTTCCTTGATTCAGCGTCCTTAATAGAGATGGGTGAATGAATCAAATATATATCGTATCGATATTATTTTAAATATATCATATTAATATGTATTTTGACACTAATGTCATTTTGATGTTCATTATTTGTTCACCACTAGCGACACCGCCATTCTAAAGATAAAGCTAGTATTCCGATATTTAAAGTCCCCATAAATTGCGAGTAACGCAGGGTGTTATCACCAACTATCAAAATTAAATTTGTAGTTTATATCATTCTGATGTTATTTTATTCCATTTTTTGGGTTTATATTACAATACAATACTTACATCTGTTTTTAGTATAATAGGTCAATTTGGCAACCCTTAACCCATAATTTAGAGACTTGTATTCTATGCAGACATTTATATAGGTAGGCCAATTAACTAGAGAAGATTTATATTTATTAATTTTTGTAATGACAAAATAAATGTGGTATTTTATAATTTATGGGTCGTATTCACCATTGTTTTCAGAATTTGAGAATTTCAAATATACTACAGATCGATAGTGGAGAAAAATCAAAATAAGATGGCATATAAAACTCATTTTGGCCAAAATGTTACGCCCTTTGAGCCGCAAAGTATCGATAAACGCAGTTCACTTAAACAAACCCTAGCGTCGTCAGAAAGAGAGAGAAGAGACGTCGTAGGAACTGTAGCGGTGTCCGATCTGAATTGCGCTTTATTGTGTCGGAGTAAAGTCGCTATTTATTTAAATGACACTGCGGCAGAGCGTCCTAAATGCGATTACACTGTCCTTAATGTAGCATCCTTTCTGCCGAAGAACATTTCATCCTGAATTAAGGATGCTAGGTAGGATCCTACCTTCCTGACTGCAATTAAACGTCTCGGAATTAAGGAGCGGCTGAATAACGGATCCGGAATTCAGGAAGGTTTAATAAGCTCTTTAAGAGTCCTCATAATAATTATATACTTGCTGTACAGGTACAACATGGACACAGGAATTAGTATGGATGGTAGCAAATGACTTAGATTACGTCAAATCTGATCAAATACCTCTAACGGAACGGTATCCCTTTCTAGAGTAAGTCACAATTTTTATTAAAACATAAATTCAACAAGGTAAGCTAGGCACCTATACATATAACACGAAAGCACAGTCGGTTAAACAGTTCAACTACGAAAACAGCTGTACGGCACGGCATAGAGGTCTCAAGGTCAACATTAATAATCTGACGTGCCGTTGACTGTACCGCCTTTGTTCCATTCCACCCCTAAGACTATAGCTAGAAACTTTTTTGCTTAGCTAAAAGTTCCGAAACTCTTTTAGGATCACTACATTGTCCCCGTCTGTTTGTTTGTCGGATGTCGGATGCAAGACCCGGTTTTCTCAAGAACGCGTGGAGGGATCAAGTTGTTACAACAATTTTAAATACTAGTCGGATCCTATGGTTCTATATCAATACTATTTAAGTCATTTTTATTTGATCAGGTTTTCAGTGTTCGTCCACCCGATAATGATGGAACGGTTTAGGGCAGAGAACAGTGATAGCGAAAGAAAATTAGAAATCTTAGAATTGGAGACGAAACCAGCAACTGAACTGCTGGCGGATATGCCTTCGCCGAGGTTCGTGAAGACCCATCTTCCGATGTCCCTCCTACCTCCCACGCTGCTGGACACCGGCCGCGTCGTGTATGTGGCGCGTGACCCAAGAGACGTCGTTATTTCGTTCTACCATCTAAATAGGCTTATGAGGACGCAGGGATACATAGGAGATCTCAAAACTTATTGGAATTTCTTTATCCAAGATTTGCGTAAGTTCTCCTATACTTATAACAAGTGCTGTGGATGGATAGGAGTTAACTGCTATGGTTATTATGTACACACGACAGCGCGTCGGGTTATACAGTTAAACTGCGAAAACATCTTTTATCACGTAGGGCATAAAGGCGGTCTCAAGGTCAATGTATAGTCTTAAGTGCCTTCGTGTGTACTAGTGGACCATGAATTTCGTATTTTTGAAATGGCGATTTCCATACCAAATTGCATAGAGGAAAGTAAAAATATCAAAATTGCCATTTTCGATTATTTCGCTGTTCTTTTGGGGTTTTCCATTATTTTTTGTTTCTTAACCACCCCACTACATTAGCAACCAAAACAAAAAAAATATTTCAATCGGTCAAGCTGTTTTTGAGTTTAAGCCAGACTAACGAACAGCAATTCATTCTTACATATAAGAAGATTATTCAAATAAAGCTTTTTTTCAGATCATTGGACACCATACTTTGAACACCTCAAGGAAGCGTGGGAAAAAAGACATCATCCGAGGATGTTATTTTTGTTCTATGAAGAACTAGCAAAGGTAGGTATGTAGGTTGTCGATAACGACAACACTTCCGCTTTACCACTTCTTAGGTTTGTAGGAGTGGATAGTATGGAAAGGATGTGGAGGTAGGTAGCCACTGATAGGAAGGCCAAAGGGAAGATCTTCCTCCGGGCTGGATGGTATTAGCCCGGGGACCGCGGTCCAACCGATGATGGTTGGAAGTTGTATATATTCTAAGTCGCTGAGTGAACTTCGTTAGCGAGATGTAGGATTTCCATACTGCGAGGTTGCTACTCCATACTTTAATGTTCATGTTTCTTGATACTAGTGCCATCTAGTAACACGGTGAGGATTCTTGTTGTCATGCCGTGTGTCGTGGTATGTGCGGCGTAGGTAAGATAGGTGCCGCTACAGGTTAAAATCGCTTGCACGCCGCGCCGTCAAGTTTGGTTGCGCACAAAGTGATAAATCATATGAGTTGCCGATCGTACACCAAGTCCGCGCCACGAAAAAGGTCCCGCGGAATTTCGATAGAACTAAAATAAATACATGATAACTAAACTTATGTTGATGTCTAATAACTGTGCTGTGCTGAACAAATTTGGACAGCAACCTAGACGCCTTCAGTTTTTATTCAAACAGTACCTAACTTAATAAAGAAAGGAGGTCACTAATAGCTTCATACATTTCAGCCCATTTTATGTACCTGAGGTACACACGACAGCAGGTCAGGTTATACAGTTAAATTGCGAAAACAGCTTTTATTACGTAGGGCATAAAGGCGGTCTCAAGGTCAACATGTATAGTCTGAGGTGCCGTCGTGTGTACATGTATATCAAAATGTAGGGAAAAATTCGAGGATTCCGAAAATTATTTTATTTTATTACAATCTTTATATAAAACTTAGAAATAAATCATGAGAAGTGTAAACTACTTGTAACAAAAACTGTCAACTTGACAGTTTTTCGACTATCAAAGAGCTGAATGTTATGATATAATCTGTGTAACAGGTTCTTATACTGAGCTTATTTTTCAAATAAAATATTATTTTTTCTCGTCTCCAAATAACCATAAAAAAATATATTACTGGTATTTTACTCAGGGTATTTTAAGGTATTTGTTTCCGCAGAGTGTACCTCGGTACATAATTTGGGCCATTTTTGGTGACATTCTTTTTTTTTTGTCTGACAGTGCACTTGCACCCCGCAAGTGCACCTCTTGCACCCTGCTGCCGGCGCCCATGCCTATAATCCGCGCGCGATGTGAATGGGATGGGATACTTTTTAATGCTAGTTGTGTAGAACTGTGCGCGTGGATTTCTGCTCGAGTTTTATATTGAATGCTCTCACTTTTAATATAAAACTATATATTATTATGTGATTATTTTAGTGATTACTTAATTAATAATGTGTGGAAAAAGGGGTTAAACTTTTTACTTTTTTAAATTTATTTTCATTTAATTAGATACAGATTTTTTTGGTAATGCTACTCGACTGCTTAACCTTCATTTTCAATTTACTTTGACAAGGTCCCATCCCATTCTAATGGCGCGCTGATTATACCTAGTTATTTTCTTGCGTATTGAGATTCAGTTTGTTTTTGTTTTATAAAACTTACTCGTAGCATAACCCGCTAATATGGAAAAATATCATTCCAGGATTTACCGGCAGCAGTACGACGTGTCGCAAAGTTTCTCGACAAAGAGTTCAGCGACGAGCAGGTCGCACGTCTGTGCGATCATCTCAGCATAGATAGCTTCAAGAACAACAAGTCTGTGAATCAAAGTAACATACAAGAGCTCGGCCTCGCTTTAGCAAGTGGAGAACAAGCTTTTATAAGAAAAGGTACATTATTCCTTCCTTCGTGTATGTAAAACTAGTACATATTATTTATCATTAGTAGATACTAACACACCAGTAGTGGGACTCGAACCCACAACCGGGCGGAAGTCAATAGTAGAAACTAATTTCGTCGAAATATTTCTAGCACTTTTATTGTAAATAAAATCTAAATAAATAACTAGTATAGGCCTCGGCACGGATCTTGAGCAGTGGGGGAAAGGGGGGGAATGCGCAAAAGCATAGCAGTCTCTATTGCTGATTATCATGGCCGACTACATAACAGCCAAGAACCTTATAAGTTTGTTATACAACTTAGGGCCGGTTCCTATATTCGAAAACGATTCGTTTTGCTTGTGGATGGTAGTATTTTGACATTAAGTCTATAATAAATGTGTCAAAATTCCACCACCCGTAAGCAAAACGAATCGTTTCTCGAATATAGTAATGGAGGGTTAAAGGTTCTTCAACTTTTATGGCCTTGATAACAGCCGATTGAAGTGACAGTTTTCACGTAACACATTATTTTATATAATACTAAATAATATACTAGAAAAAATACGACTCGCGCCAGAACATGATTTTATCTAGTATATTATTTAGTATTATATAAAAATAGCATTGTGAATGCTAAAATCTCAAAAAATTAAAAACATTATTTTACTTTACATTTGACATTTAATGACAGATAATTTTCTTTTTCGGAAGATGTGGACTTGCTTGTTTTGTCTATGGATTCGCTAAAGCAATATAAGTTTTTTTATGAATAAGACGGTGTTAAACTATATACTATTGTAAAAGTATAAATGTAGACGGACTGATGCAGGTAAAACGGGAGGCTGGCGCGACCACTTCGACGAGGAGATGACGCAGCAGGCTGAAGAGTGGATAGCGAACAACCTGCGCGACACCGATTTGCGCTTCCCGCACTTGAAGAACGTTTCATAATAATGGATCACCAATAGAAAAAAAAGAATGGAAAGGGTGTGATAACCATTTATTTGAATAAAATGCTAATATTAGTATTTCTTTGTAACACCATGATATTTAAGTTTACATAGACAATAAGCTAATAATTATTAAGTAAACAATTTTTTTTTTCAACGTTTCGTTTTACTTCGACATAGATAATAATTTCGAACCCTTCGTAAATAAAACAATATACTCAGTCCTTCCTCACATTTTTTATTAAATAATACGGTTATACAAAGAAAATAAATTAGAAGCCAGATTTTAAATCAATCATTCGTTGGTAATATAAAATTCTAAAACAGACTTATAATCAGGATAATGGATAATAACGACACGAGCGGGCGCGCCGCCCGGACCGACCGGCGACGTACAAGTCTATAAAAAGCGACTCTATAATATAAAACTGGGAGGAGACTCCCGCACCTAACGACTCGCCGCCCGAAGCGGCATTAAAACTATCATACACTTATAGAAAATCACAAAATTCAAGCGGAAATAATAGGAATCGTGCGTGGGCGCCTACGCGATGACGTCGGGCAGCAGCGCGTTGTCGGCGGCGGGCGGCGACGGCGGCGGCTTGCTGGGCGCGCCGTTCGTGAGCCCGTTCTGCACCGCCGCGGCGTCACTCTTCTTGGGCACCTTCACTGGGACGCTCTTTGTGCCTGGGGTAGTCTGGGGAAAAGAAAAATAGACAACATTCAGAAACAAGTCGTAAGAAATACATTTTGTAAAGCGAATACCTGTTAAAATGTATAACTGCTGTTGGTAGGTAGGTATTCCGAAAAGAAAAAAAGGACTTTCAGTCCGAAGCCCACCGAATGTGTAGTATTATTTGACTAAATAAGACACGGTAAACAAACTTGCGTAGACGCGCGCGTGCACGTGTACGTAATGCGGTAGTCTTTCATTAATACAACGTGTTACAAAAATCCCCTAAAGCCGAATATGATATACTATAATAAAGATGTACGAGAAGACGTACAGTAGTAAATAAATATTAATATGTAATCGTGTGACGTGCTGATTTGGGTCACGTAGAAACAATACAATATGTATTAGTATTTACAACGTTTCCGCGATTCTGTTTACGCTAAATTTTTATAATTACTATAGAATTAAATCAGTGTTAGAACGACTATCATTGGGTTTGTTTCGTACATTTACTTTCCCTTACAAATCTTCTCGCACTCAACTTAAACTGTACACACAGGACAGTAGATAGGGACCATCAAACTGAACAACTTTTACTATAGGACCAATTCTGAAAATCGCGAAAAAAAACATTATATTATTTTATTTTTAGATACTTTAGTTCCTTTTCTTGCAAAAAATAATAACTAGTAAATAAAATGTAAATTTCTAAATTCTTAGGCATTAATTTTTATTTGTCAAAGGTATGAAGAGCGGAGCAACCTAACACAAGTATTTCTTTACTTAAAAGGTTGCTCCAATAACTGATATTGTCTATGTACCCACTAGTTATGACAATAAAATTATTATTATTATTTGATGGTCCCTATCTACCGATTGCCACGATTTTGCCAGTGATTAATTAATTATTTTAATAAAATTCCGATACGTCTGCTTACGTCTGCGCTATCAATGAATCAATCATCAATTCCTGTATCAGGGTATGACTTTCATTATGGTGGCGTTGCGGCAAAATAAGTTATTTTTTATCTTTAATTCAAAATTTGTGATTGTACAATTGTGAAAAAAAATAAAGGTTGTAGGCGTTTACCTTAGTAGCGGCGGTCCTGGGCGGCGCCGCCTTCGCTGTGATGCGCCTGTTGGCGAGGTCCTTGGTCTGCTTGTCCGCGGGGCGCGCCGGCCGGGCCGCCGCCGCCGGCTTGGGGGCCGCGCTCCTACACCAATGTACTCGTTAGTGGCTACTAATTTACCATACGGTGAAGTAGTTGGCTCAAATTAATTGAATCAAGATTTTCATAGAGAAATGGTTTTCATCATGGTAAACATGGCAACATTTGTTTGACAAGTCACATATGAACAGCCTTATGAGGTTTAATGGGTGCAGAAAACAGAACAGATTCGTTTAGGCTTCGGTCTCCGGTAATGCATACGAACTCGGTGACAAATAATCGTTTGCAGTTTTGGTGTTGAAAAAAACTAAAAACGGCCGTCGTTATATTTTTCGTCGAGAAAAACCACAATAAATTATCAGTCATTAAGTTTATGTTTATAAATAAGTAACTATTGATATTTTGCGCGAAGACCATTAGCTTGGATTTTAATGCGTAATTATTTTGTGCGGGATTTTTAGATGGCGCTAGAGTTGCACATAGTGTCGCCCTAAATAAAATTGAAACTCACTTATTTGTTGCGGAAGCGGGCGCAGGCGGCTTGGGCGCGGGCGCGCGGGGGGCGGCGCGCGGGGCGGGGCGGGCGGCGGCGGGGCGGGCGGCCGCGGCGCGCACGGGCGCGCCCTCCTTCACGTCGCCGTTCGCGAGCGGCTTCTTTTCCACCACTTTTGGCTTAGTCTCCGTAGGCTTGGGGCGCGCGGGCGCGGGGCGGGGCGCCGGCGCGGTGGCGGGGCGGGGTGCCGGCGCGGTGGCGGGGCGCGCGGCGGTCGGACGCGTGATCGGGGGCGGTTTCGTCGCCGGTTTAGGCGCGGCGGCGGCGGCGGAGGCGGGGCGCGGCGCGGGCGCCTTGGGTGCGGGTCGAGGGGCGGGAGCCTTGGGCGCCGGTCGAGGGGCGGGCGTCCTGGTGGCGGCGGGTGCGGCGCGGGCGGGCGCGACGGGCTCTTTCGCGAGCGCCGGGGAGGGCTTGGCCGCGGGGCGCGGGCTGGGCGCGGCCGGCTTGGCGGCGGGCGTGCGCGGCGCCGCGGCCGCTCTGGGCGCGGCCGGTTTCGTGGCCGACGCGGGCGTCGCAGGCTTCTTGACGGCGGACGCGGGCGTTCGCGGACTCGCGGCCGCGCTCGTCCTCGCAGGGGTCTTCGAGGCCGCTTTAGCGGTCGGCGTCGTCGGGGACTTCTTCGCGATCGTCTTTTTAGCGGCGGTGGCGGCGGCGGCCCCTGCGAGTCCCGCGACGGCGGCGGCGGCGGCGGCGGCGAGGGCGGGCGCGGCGTCGGCGGCGATGGGCGTGTCGCTGACGGGCGGGATGTCGGGCGCGGGTGCGCGGGCGGCAGGCGTGGGCGGCGGCGTGGCGCCGTCCTCGTGCCGGATCTCGCTGGTGACGGGCATGCAGATCTCCTGCGCCCTCGACTCGGGGATTCCGATGTCGACGTCGGTGACGAGGTCGGAGCGCTGTACGTCAGGTACGATGTCGGGCGCGGGCCCGGCGACGGCGTCGTCCGCGAACGCCTCCTGCGCGAGCTCGGGCGACAGCCTCTCGAGCACGGCGGCGTCCGCAGGGGAGGGGGAGGGCGAGGGCGGAGCTCGCTCGGCGGCGAGCGGGGACGCCGTCTCGGGTCGTAGAGCGGATTCGACGGGTTCTTCGGTCGGGGGAGGCGCCTCCCTCTGTATCGAAGACTCGACGGGGAGGGAGCACTCGAGAGGGTCGGGGGAGGGCGCGGGCGAGGGGGAGGCGGGGACGGGCGAGTCGCGGGGCAGCGGCACGTCGGCGGGGCGCGGCGGGGACGGGGACCGCGCGCGGGGCTCCTCGGCGGGGGCCGGCGAGGGGGACACCGCAGGAGACTCGTCGACTTCCGTGGGCGGTTCGAGTGTGCTTTCGGGTGCGGGCGACTCGGCGAGTCGAACGGGCTCCGGTGAGGCTTCGACGGGTTGCGGTGTGACGGACTCACGTGTAAGAGGAGACGGTGAGTGTGACGGTGCCGGAGGTTCTGCCGGCGCAGGGGACCGTGTCGGAGCCGGAGACTCCGCGGTCGCTGGCGAATCTTCCGTTAAAAGAGGCGATTTAGGAGGGACCGGCGATTCGGCGACCGGGGCCGAATCGTTCTCACTGGGAAGCGGGGAGTGAGCCGGAAGAGGTGACTCCGCGGGCAGTGGTGATTCGCTCGGCCGACTGCACACTTGGTTGACCTCCGCGTCGGTAGCCGATTCTTCGGCGTCTATTTTTATATTCGGTGTGTCGTGAATGACGTCTCGCTGAGGAATGTGTTCTTCGTCGTCAACTACCAGGTTTTGCTCGGAACTTTGGTGAACGTCCACTTCGACACTGTTTTCGACATTATGTGTCACTTCGGGAGATATAACCTCCGCGAGTCTGTCCTCCACGGGTAGGGGTGACGATGGCAATCTGTCCGTGTAAGAATCGCGAATGTTGTCTTCTAATAATTCAGATTCAGGAACTATGTCATCGTCTTTGTTATCTCCTAAAACTTCTGAGTTTTGATCTTCCTCCGCTTTGGACAAGAAGTGTGATTGTTCTTCTATGCACGGCGAGTCATCATTTCTGGTCTCCATGTCGATGTCTTGTGAAACTTCTTCTGTGGGTGTAATTATATTTCTTGCATCTTTTTCACTTTCTGTTTGGTCTAATAAATCTTCAGTTGTGAAACCTAACTCTGAGCTCTTTCCGTCTGGTATTTCAGGTATCTGCTCAAATAACAATTTATGAGATTCAGGTGTGTCTGTATGAGCCACGGCATCTTGTACATTACTAGGTTCAAATTCAATGTTAGAGTAACCTTGCATATTGCTACTGCTTACATTAAAGTCCATGAAATTGTCTCCCTGGCCAAAGTTAAGTGTATTATTTGTTAAATTATCTTTTCTTTCATCAAACCTAATTATATCGTTATTGGGCTCTGGTGCATCATTCTCCATTCCTAATAGGTCTGAATGTTGTTCTGGACTAATGTTTTCTTTATCGCTTTCTGTCGTGTTTTCACAGGCGCCGTTTGTTTGTAAATCGTCATCGTCGCTGTCGGGAAGGAGCTGCACGGCGTTGAGGTCCACGTGTGATTCTTTATTTGAAAGCCTTTCACATGTGTCATCATCTTTTTCTTGATAGAAACTCATACTCATGGGATCTCTTTCTTTGTTTTTTAGCCTTTCAAGAAGTTCATCATTGTCTTCAGTAGCAAAGGGATTCGTTTCAGTGTGTGCCTGGAATACCTGTAATATAAAAAGTATGATAATAAAAGATTTCATCTTAGAAAACTACAGTGTGTAATTATACAACAGATATTTTTTTATACAATGTGTTAATGAATGAACCAAAAATGGGAAAACTGTTTCTTCGGACCATCAAACTGAACAACATTTTTCTATGAGCTGTTTGAATCAAAAGTTAATAACGAAAATATTAAAATGTATGAAACAGCTAATTTTTTTCGCTATTTCAGAGTTGGTTCCATAGTAAAAGTTGTTCAGTTTGATGGTCCGAAGAAACGGTTCCCATTTTTGGTACATTCCCTAACACCCCGTATAAATTCAAGTATGTAATCATTCCTGTAAATTTTCAGATTATTTCGTAATAGTTACCAACCAAAATTTTTTGTACTTGTGTATCTTAACCAATAAGTAATTTCGAATGATTTACATAAAAAAGTGTGTTGTTTATAATCATAATGTAAATGTATAATGAAGGGCGGGAACATTTTTGAATTTAACTACCTGTATATTACAGAAGTCTGTGGTGTCTTTCTGTATTCTTTCAAAGTCTTGTATAAAGCCAGATTCTGTGAGCTTGTCAGGCTCCATGCCCACGCTGAATCCAAAGCCCAGACTATCCATGTTGTACTTATTGTTCCCATTCAGTTGTTCTTTAACTTCTTCTAATGATACATTCTGGAATAAAAAAAACAATCTATATTACAATAAATTTTTTTTTTTTAAATTTGACAATTCATTCTTGTTTATGAATTAATCATTTTCGGTTCTCTAGAGTACTAATATAATGAAGAGGTAAACTTTGTTTGTTTGTGTGTATGTAACCACAGAACCAATTCCAAAAATTATTTTACTCACAGAAAGCTACCCATCCCTGACAAACATCCTTCCTACTATATGGCTGAATGGATTTGGATTAAATTTCACACACAATAGTTTATGACCTGGATAAAAACATAGGACTATTTAATCCCGGTCAAAGGTTCCCTAGGGACTTTCCGAATGAACCCGGACGAAGTCGCGGGCGGAACCTAGGTCTTTTTATCCTTACTTGTCCTATTTCTTCCTTTCAATCTTCACCCAACTCTTTATTGAAATCATCATTTAAAAAATACAATTTGAAATAATAGACAACATATTGTTATAGAGTGATTAAAGTTTAAAAAGATGTATTTGAACTGTCACAAAATGTTTACTAAATAAGACAAGTACGGATAAACCGACTGTAGGCTATATTTCCACGAAATTCTTACATGGAGTTGAATTCCACGTGAATGAAAGTGGAGGCTGTTGTTGTTTTAGTTAACTAAAACAACAACAGCCATTCACTAATATTATGAAACCAATAGTTTTTGGACATGATTAGTAATAGAAAACATCAAGTAGAAAAATTTAAAAGCTGAAAAGAAAAAATATATATTTGACCAACAATTTACAGTTCACTTTGACCTTCGATAAATACACAAGAAAATTAAAAACCCGTTTCTTTAAGATAAGTGGAAGTACAAACTCACATGATGGCCATTCAGTTGATCACAGTTATCCAAGTCTAGTAATTCCGCTGGCCTCACATCCGCTCCAGTCTCAAATTGTGCCACATCTGGCAGTTCGATGTCGTCCATCGGCAATGGCTTGCGAGGCGACTCCGCTAGCAACACGTCGCTGCCGCCCACAGTGCCTGGTACGAACACGGGGGCATCCGGATTCAGTGGTGAGCTGTTCATGTCTACTGAGCTGGTTTCCCAAGCCGACTGTAATGAAAAAGGATCTGATTATTTTTTGTTTAGGTATTACAAATTATCCTATGAGTATAAACAGAATGTTTACTTATAACAACTGTATACTAGGAAATTGTATGAAAATGCACACATGTTGTGGTCAACTGTATTACTGTTTAATACATTGCTCATTGCCCATGCCCGTTTGCCCATTTGAACTGTAAAATATTTGCAGTATTGACCACAACCCTGCTTCCAGCTTTCAGGAGACTTGGGGAACTGGATGAAATGGTTTCAATTAGGTAGACTGATCACCCGTCCAGCTTCGCTGGCGTCCCCCCTTCCAAATAATAATAATAACACCCAGTGGTGATGGGTGAAATTATGGCGAAGGTAAGCCGTTTTACAAAAATGTTATGATCTGCATAGTGGATCAGTCGGGTGGTATTTCTAAAAGGTCGATGGGTATCGGCTTGCATGGACCCTTCGCTACTGTCACACACTTACATGCATAGTGAATTACCTCTGTTTAGTCATCTACTGAACACAGATAATGTTTGTAACATGTTCCATGATAAAAAAATACAGTGGAACTAAAGTTTAGTCACACAAACTTTTTATAAAATGTATGGAAATCATGAAATAAATTAAAAGGAGGTGAAATAAACAGGAAACTATAAAGTAATTTGTAACAAAACAACAAAATTCATCAATTTCTTGACATCATTTTGTGATACATAAGTACCAAAATGTATCATAATAATTACCTATGTAGTAACCATTTCTATCGACTAAATTTTGTTTTGTCATGGAACTTTTAGTTCCAATAAATACAATGAACAATAAAAGATATTGTTAAGGATACTTTTAAAATTGTCAAACAGCCATAAGCTTTTTATAATATCTTGTCAAATTTGCATAAAACAAATGATTGACTGGTTGTGTTAGGTAAAATACTTAAAGCCCCTGCTAACCATTCAATTTTATATTCAATCTGTTTATTAAATTTGTTGAGAGTTGACGAATTGCGTCTTCAAATTGCCTAGTATGGTTATTCTCAAATTGATCAACAAATGGAATGTGAAATTAAATTGTGAGTAGGGGATTTTACTTACATACACAGTGTAAGAGTATTCAAGAAAAATTGATTAGGTACAGATTTTATTTTTCACATCACTTAAAATTCTTTTGACATCGCAGTGATTTTAAGTAAAACTTGTTATGAAAGTGGAATGGCCTCACTAACTAGTCTGACATTTTGTCTGTTAGTATGAATCATTTTAAATTCGAAGGTCAGTGAGCAAGATTAGTAATTCTGGTGTCAGTTGTCTTTACCCTGCTGACATTAACTTTAAGGTTATTATTGACTTACATTGTCCTGGCAGGGTGTTTCGGAGCGTGGCGCTTCGTCGGGCCCCTCACTGGGATTGTGCTCCTCTCGGTCGCCTTCGCCTTTGAAATAGTTCCACTCGTCTTCTGATTCCTCGCCACTCTCAGCTACATTATCCAGCAGAGCACCATCGACGTGGGCCTCCTCCACTGCGCACACAACACAACAAACATTGGTTACACTGTTTCCACGACAATCACGCTGATAAACACCTGGCTTTCACGCAACTTCCACCCCTTCTCTCGAAAGCTCGCTGTCAACAGCAACAGGTGACACACCCTAACGCTACGGCGAGCTTCACAGGATATAACTTGATAAACCGTTGGTAGAGATTAGAACCACAATATTGTTTCGTCACTTGAAGGCGTGCTTTTAAGCGATAATTATTACCTACCGGTCACGAATTCAAATCCGCGAGATAATTCGCAGACGCCATTTCGAGAACGGGCTGACGAGACACGCCCGTTGTTATTCGATTCGAAGCAGACTAAATTCGAATAGGTATTTACATACATGGAAGAAACCTACGAGGTTTTCGACTTGAGGGATGCGCCTTCGGGCGAACCGATCTATTTCCAGAACACCGCTCCGCATGAATCAACACAGAAATAACCTTTCACGAACTATTAGGAATGTGAAAATAATCAACAGCATTAGCTAAAAAAATCACATACCGTGAACGGTAATTTCACTACACAGATTATTATCTTCACTGCTAGCGTATTATTCAATCCGTATTAATGTAGACAAAAGGCCCGGTTACAATATTTCGACGTTAGCAGAGACAGCACAGATCACATGGGCGTTCAATGAGCGACTGCGTGCGGTGGAGAGGGGAGGGACGAGGACGAGGCAACGTGAGCGAGCGGAGCGGAGTGGCCGCGCGCGGGGCGCGTGCTCAATGCACCTCTGCACCCGCCTGTTTGTTCAGGACAAAATAACACAATGATTTAAACATTATTTAAATTGTACCTCCATAATAATTAATGTTTGTAAAATAAAATCAAAATCAAAGTTGATAACAATTTTGTTACAAGTCATGTAGGTACCTATAAGAATTTTTTATTTTTTACTTGGGCTAGGATTTCGTACCTACCTATTTTCACAGCTTAAAGGGGAGATTAATCACAAGCCTAATAAAATAAGTATATTTTGTTATTTTCAAAATAACATGAGACATCGATTCTTCGATTACGCAGCAAATCGCACAAACTTGCATGTGGGTGACAACAATCAATATGCCGTGACACATTCGCGATCTTTAGTTTTTCTTTTGCTCCCATAATCTACTTTCAAAACGTACCTACCTACATTCATAGATGGAGTTAGATTTTTCTGTTTCTTTAGAAGCAACAGCCAAATTAGTTGCAAACTATGATTGCAAACCCACCAAACTTTGCAAAGTGCTTATCAAGGCTTGATAATGAAATGCAACCATTTCTCTAAGTGGTAAGATAAGATAGATAAAGCAAATGAAAAATGAACAAATAATGTAAAAATCCAACATAACGATCTTTCTTTTTTTCGACCCATCACGTTTTGCTCCTGCTCAAATCACTGAGCTATATACATAGGTACTTTGCCACGATATCAACTGTTCCTTTTCTAGGGGTAGAGTGTCAGTGACATCGACGATGTTTTGGCGTAGAGTGAACGCAACCAGCTTCAATTCAACACATCAAAAATAATCAAAATGTAAAAGTATAAGGGTGGGTAGGTGACACTACCTACATAAAACACAATTCTTTTGAAAATGACAAATATTTTTTTAATTGTCATTTTCATTCAATTCAAGTTCAATGTAATCTGCAAAGGTAATCCTTTAGGAGATCGCTCGCATGGCCCTGGGGGGCCATCTCGCCCACCAATTATCTACCCTTACAATATTAATGGAGAACCACTTGAACGTGTCGTCGCACATATTAAAGACTTAGGTTTGACCTTAGTTAGACCCGGAATTGATATTCAATGTCCATATTATAACCCATACATATATGCTCTAATCCTCTACTACGCTTTTGTTAGAAGCAAATTGGAATATAATTCATTAATTTGGGATCCCCATGAATGATTTTGAAACAAGAAAATTGTAAAAAACGGGGTTTCTAGCGATTGACGCTAACCTTCAGTTACGACCAAATAAGAACATAAAATAACCTCCTCCTTTTTTTGAAGTCGGTTAACAATAGACGGTGGAAGCACTTCCTCCGGGGAATGTTCACCGTGGCATTGATAAGGTACCTATACATACCAGCATCAGCGGGCGGCGTCGGCGGCGCCGGGTCGCGTGGCCTGGTGACCGCGTCTAGGTCGTCGATGTCCACCGCGGTCTCTGGGCCGAGGTCCTCGCTGTCACTGTCCGAATTGTCAACGCCATTGTCAGCCTCTGCGTCCGTGCACACGGCGTCGCCGGCGGCGGTCAGCTGCCGCTTGCACGCCTCCGCCTCCATGCCGAACGGCGGCGCATTCGCCAACGCGTTGTCCAGCCTGTGCACCGAAGGTGTACTCACATTAACCCAGCCAGAGTTAAGAAAAAAAATCTAGTTACCTACGTGCCAGTCAATTATGACTTACTATCTAATCTAAAAGCTAGGACATAGGTATGCAAAAATACGGTGAATGAAGGTAATTAAAAAAAATACTTCCTACTTATTTGTCAAAAATCATAAATTAAATAAAGGTTGTCAATTTTATATTATCAACGTATGTACTATTATTAGCGAATATGGTACATAAGGACCATCAAACTGAACAACTTTTACTATGGGACCAACTCTGAAATCGCGAAAAAAAGATCAGCTGTTTCATACAAAAAATAAAATTAAAAATATCAAAATGTATGAAACAGCTCATTTTTTTTTCACGATTTGAGTTGGTCCCATAGTTAAAGTTTCAGTGTTCAGTTTGATGGTCCCTATACCATATTCGGCATTAGGGGTACTTTTGTAACATGTTGTATATTTATAATGTTTAATTTTTCATTTCCACAGACACATTTGACGTTGACATTTCTTAAGTCTGGATAAGACTACAATTCTCGAGGTAAGTAGTTATTCCTGATGACATAACAAATAGGCAGTTAAACTTTTAGTATGTAAATACACATGTCACACAAGTTTGTCCAAGGTCGATAGGACGAGACTAGATAGATAATATTTCGGGTGATGATGGAACATCATTACATCAGTATTACCTAAAGACTCATCATTTTCCAAAGGTCTATACAACATCCACTCAACTTTTGGATCGAATAAAGAAGAATAGATTCTGGAACAGTGCCGCGCTGGTCAATTTGTATTACTGAAAGTAAAACGCTAAAAGCTTAACAAAATTAAGTTACTTACCTACCGAATTACTTTTTTATTTCACGATTAAATTCATTAAACAACGTAAAAAATTGAAGCCATACCTAGTGTGCTATTGCTACAAAATAGTAAGTCTGTGTGTTTTAGATTTTTGAGTACCATGCATGCATACAGATACTTGCACAGAAAATTATTATAAACCCTATAAACCCTTTTCTTTTTTCTAGCAATATTTTGCTTTTGCGCATTGAGATGAGATTGTTTATCAATGTTTAGGAACTGTACTTATAGGTATGTATTTCATTATCAATATTGTGATAGATATATTTAAACTACAAATACAACGTGTTACAAAAATACCCCTAATGCCGAATATGGTATATAAGGACCATCAAACTGATCAACTTTTACTATGGGACCAACTCTGAAACGCGAAAAAAAAACCAGCTGTTTCATACAAAAATTAAAATCGAAAATATCAAAATGTATGAAACAGCTGATATTTTTTTCGCGATTTGAGAGTTGGTGCCATAGTAAAAGTTGTTCAGTTTGATGGTCCCTATATACCATATTCGGCATTATTATGATTTTATGATTACATTACTGAATAAATATGGGTAGATTTTCTGGTATGTAAGTACGTGTAAGTACTCACCCAAGATCCATGGGCGGGCGGTTGTCTGCGGCGATGTCGCGCGGGTCCTTGAGGAACACCACGATTATCGAGATATTGTCTGCGGAGCCCTGCCGCTTCGCCTGCGCGATCAGACGCTTCGTTACCGCCTTCAAGTCATCTGTACAACAAATAAAAAATACATCGTTTTAGGCACATACTACTCTAGGTTCCGACGCCCCCCCATCTCTTGGTATAAAGGTAATATTGGTATACTGTTGCAGGAAATATGACATAAGTAAACAAAGAACTAACTCATCCATTCAAATGTTATCAGATGCAATTTAAACCATACGCAGAACTTGAAACGGCCAACAGAATTTCTCAACGCTATTATTATCCTTAAAATATCAGTGTGTCATCTAGCACAAAGTTGGAGTGTTGCGAAGTCTATTATGTCTGTAATTTGTTGCGGCACAATGGTGGTCGAGACGGATATGGAGTAACGATGTTTATGTTTCGATTTGCCATACAGTGCCTCTAGGCTGCGAGGGTGGCCTTGTTCCGTCTCGGCAGGACCGTGACTCATCAGACGTTGCATTTCTATTGTGCGATATTGCATGCATTCTATGTATGTTACACTCAGCCAACTCAATTTCTGACCGAGTACCTACTATAAGTACTGCATTCTATTCTCTTCTAACACAACTTCAGCAACATTGTATTGTATTCGTTACTATTCAATCAACTTTTGAACCAATTTCGACAGTCAAAAAAGATATGAGTTGATTGGTAATTAAACCCTTGCTTGGCGTATCGTCCCAATTTATAATAAAATTCTAAAACAGACATAAAAGGATGAAAGTACGAATGCACAATCGAAAGCAGAAAGGATTTTTCATAAATTCACATTATTATATCAGACCACGGTGGCTGCCCCGCCCCTGAAGGTTAATTAGAAGTGGCATTTGTCATCAGAGTAAATATTTTCGAACTTGGAAATTTTTGCGTTACAGAATTACGTCATTGGTAATTAGGTTCGGATATAATTTTAATTTTATTGGTCAAAATGAGGCTATTTGCGCTTTCATTATAGCCATTGAATGGCAGGCACACCTCGTTGGGTGTGGCGAAGTCTAGTCATGTCAGGCAATGTTTCGAGGATAGATAGACTACAAGTAAGGATGCGTGTACATGGGCACTTTGGCGGTAACAGCTGAGGTGGATCCCGTTCCGTGTCTGAGTTGGGTACACGCCTTGACTTTGCCCGCTATTTCGGGGCACGGCCGCCGCTTCCCGCCCTTGCTTTTTACCCTGTTTGCTCTGGCTCAGCGCCAGGACTGCCCCGATTACTTTTACTTCGACGGCTTACCAGCAAACCCATCTCTATACTTGTGAGATATTAATATGATTGAAATTTATTTATTTATTTATTTATTTAGGACAGCTAACAAGAACATACACCAAAGACAAGGCAATGATACATTCAAAGGACTTACATGCTACAGTGTTGTCTTTTTTACAAGCTGCCACGACATGCATTGTATTCAACTATTTAATATATTATTATAAGTGTATCTATGTATCTTGTTTTTATGTTTATTTATATTAATATTCAGGGCCCGTTTCACAAATTCCGACTAAATTGAAACTCAATTTTAATAAATTCATATCTATTTCAATATATTTACTAAGTATAAGCTAGTGCACAAGCATGAATTGCAAAACAGGCTCTAACTTTTATGATAAAAAAAAAATGGAAAGAAAAAGAATATTTTTCTTTACATCTCTTTCTTTTTACATAACCAGTGAATATGGCACATTTACAAAACGCTAATTTAATTTACAAACGTGACAAACGGAATTTATGTGCAAGTAAACTTTTGTATAAAAAAATAATAATAATAATAAATAAGAATAACTATTGTTGGATCGTGCAATGAAGTATATCATCAATTATTAGATGCAATAGTAATAGTAAGCCATACATATATACATACAATTATTATAGGTACCTAACCTAGGTACTAAAATAATTTAAGTCGCATAGCAAAGTTTTTAATTCATTAATGTCCATGCAATATAATAGCTATAATTCACAAGATCTAATGAAAGTAACGGAACTGTTACTGTATTATCATGATTAACGATCGACTTTAATTACTAAATGACGGCAATGGTCAAAAGACTGGCTGATGATCATCATGAAAAAGTATTTTTATAATTTTGTTTTCAAGCACTTGTTCAGTTCAGAATTCATTTCCGTTCCCTATAAACTTACTATTAGATAAAACTAGGTAGGTATAGTACCTACTTGAGTCAATTAATGTCTGTTAATGTTTTCTGATAAGTAGGGTTATTTGTAAAACACCAACAACCTCGCAGGACATTATAAACAACAACGTTTGTTCTACGATTTTTCCGAAAAAGACAAAAAAATCGACTTTCTGTTTCTTTACAAACGTCCGACCGAACAGCTGATCGATTTTTTTTGTTTTCGGTAAATCGTGCTGGGGTGGGGATGGGGATACATAGAAACTTTTGATTTTGTCTCCAGCGATTGGATACAAATTCGAACTTCTATAATATTTTTTCTATTTTATTTAAATCCAGGATTAAAATGCAATAAAAATCTTTTTTGTATGTTAGTGCATCGATACTTTAATTGCGTGGGGGAAACATTCGCTGTCAGTTTTGTTGCAGATGTTTTTCTATGTAAAAACAAACATTTATTTTTAAATTTGAGATTTTTACATTCACAAATGCTAGCGTTGGACCGGACTTCCAAAGGTCGCGGGTTCGATTCCCGCCTAAAACAATTCTCGTGACGAGTCAAATTTTTTCTAGTATATTATTTCACGCTTGTATCACAATCAAAAAGTATTTTTAGTAGCTAATTTATCAGATGATTTGATATATTTTTCATATCACAACTGTCAAATCATTGGTCAAGTAAGCTTACTTCTTGATTGTGAAACAGGCCCTTAGTATTGTATAAACATTTATTTTAACCCAACCAACCAATAATGTTCCATGCAGACAACATACCTATCAGGAAGAGCACTTACAAAAAGTGTTAAGCACATCACTAAAATACAGCTATTCAATTTAATATCAGATTAATCGATCAAATGGCGTGTACTGTTGAGGCGGTGCGCGGAGGCATCGACGGTCGGACGGCCGATTGGATCGCGGCGATTACTCCATCGCATCGGCTAACTAACGGTGAGCGAGGAATGTGCGCGGGCCATTGTTCCCGGCCGCCGCTTAAACGGACCTCGGCCTGACAACGCATACTAACACCGGCGCAAGCGCACCTGCTACTGTCCAGCCGGTCCCAGTAATCTACGCGAGTCACTTAAATAGAACATACCATAAACTAGTATTGTTTAGTACTATTATGTATTCTGTGGTATTGCAAGAATAAAGCATGGGCACAGAAAACTTAATAGGTAGGTAAGGTATACCTACTTGTCTCGCATACTGAATGGACTTATAAAAGGTTTTCGCTTGAATTAACTACCGAAACGATATTTTTGATCGAAGACCGAAACCCATAAAATTACCATAGCAAAATATAGCAAAATAGCTTCCATTACGAGCATGATGTTTAAGTCAAACGTTGTAACAGATTATCCTGATGATATGAATATGCTTATACAGGGCATATATTATGGGAAATTTCAATACAAATATGTTTAATCGGATACTTCAACAGTTACACGTCATGTCGCCTTTCTTTCCCCATAAAATTAAAGGTATATGTTAAAGTTATAGACTTGCAAGTCGGGAACAGGCAACAAAAAGGCTGCGCTTCGGCAGACATGCGCCCGTGGATCAAGAGCAATTTTCCTGAGAGCAATTCCGCCTGCCTTTTTTGTTAAAAATGAGAAATCCTATACAGTACATACATCAAGTGCAGATAAAGCTATTTATACTGTTATCAAGATGCAGGGAGAGAACATCGACGGGCGTAAAAGAACACAGGACAGCAAAAACAATTTTAATTACGTAGGATATAAATAGGATACAAAGTAAATACGAGTATGTATAGTCTGATTTGCCGTCGACTGTGCATAGGCTGGTGTGCCGGTAGGGGTGAACCTCCCCTCCACCATGCAATTTCCACTCAAAGCGCTCGCCGTCGGTCTTTGGAGATTAACTTTGTGAACGACGACGATAGGGATTACTATGAAGAAACTTAATAATGAACCTAGCCTAGCAGGGTTAAATGCAGAGACAAAAAAATACTATGTGTCTTTAGCGCATTTAATAAAGAGAGAATTGTTTTAGTTTCAATTTGATAGTAAGGAATAATATGTCTATAAGATATGATAGATAGGTTCATAGGAGTTGCAAATAACAGTCTAAAATAAAAGATTGATTAGGAACAACAGGTGACTTTTATTTTTTGACGTCTCTTTGAAACAATAGTTAAAAAACTTGGAATGATTTTGCTTCAAATTGTTGCTTTGCCGATATTACGAAACTCCATGTAAAAAAAACTGGGACAATACTTAATTCATGTTGCGCGTATGGTTTAATTCAAGAATACTGAAAGATCCATCTCGCCTGTTACATAACATTGTTAGATCGCAATTGCGGAACACCATTAGCCGCCATAATGGAACATACGCGTGCGGCGCGAGGAATGTGCGTTCATTGGGCAAGCGGGAATCGAACCCGATATCAGCATCGCTGCGGTCTAACAGTACCGCAAGTTGCATCACATCAGCGTCCATAAACCATACAAAAACGAACGGATCGGATACATTTTGTTTTTACTGTTTTTAATTTTTCCGTATTAGCAATACATTGTTGTCGTTACATGACTTCAGTCTCGTAGCTTTACGTATTATAAATGACACCTAGTCCCTCCAAGCTAATAACCCAATCGCATAATACCTAAATAGTTAGGTATTTATTAATCTATCCATAATAAGACTTGAACACAAATATACAAGGTGTTACAAAAATACCCCTAATGCCGAATATGGTAGATAGGGACCATGAAACTGTTCAGTTTCAAACAAAAGTTGTTCAACTTTTACTATTGAACCAACTTTGAAATCGCGAAAAAAAAATCTGCTTTTTCATACAAAAATTAATTACGAGAATATCAGAATGTATGAAACAGCTGTTTTTTTTTCGCGATTTCAGAGTTGGTCTATCATATTCGGCATTAAGGGTACTTTTGTAACACGTTGTATATGTAAGTACTAGTGGACCCTGTGAACTTCGTATCACCTACAATTTAATGATTATCAATTTTACCTTGAGAACCAGCGCGATCTTTTTAATTAGTAAGTTAATAACAAAGCAGCTGAATACTAAAACGAAAGCAACACTACGGTCCTTTTATCCAACATTACTAAGATCATTATTTAGACTAAAACCTCTTTATCAAAAGTTAGCTGTCAAAAGTAACTCGAAATGGCGATTCCCATACAAAATAGTCAATGTTCATAGTACGTTTTATTGAATATTAGCTATTCAATGAAACGCATTCTACCTACACTCAGGGGAAATGACCAAAGAGAATATACTCGTAATACTACGTTAAGATGACAAATGATATTTATTTTTCTTAATTAATCAATCAAATGCACTAAGAAGTTTCAATTCCGACGTCGAAGTCAATCACCCCAAAAGCAGCTTTCTACCACTTTTTAACCCTGTTAGAAGATAAATAATAAAAAAATACGAAACACGTGTTCAATTAATTTTGTGAAAGAATGTCTATGCTAAATTTCAAGTCAATCGAGCCAAGGAATCGCGTTCTCCCATACAAACTTTGCCACCCTAGTTCACCCCTTTAGGGGTTAAATTTCGCAAAATCCCGTCTTAGTGAGCACCTACGCCCTAAAAGGAGCCCCCATGCAAAATTTGAGACTCCTAGCACTTGTAGTTTCTGAGATTTCGTGATCAGTGAGTGAGTGATTTTCCCTTTTATATATATAGACTAGCGGCCCGCCCCGGCTTCGCACGGGTACAATGTAGTTACTGAGTTACTAACGTGGTGAGTGTGAAGCTATTAGACTATACTACAAAATATCTTATATTTAGTGGTGGCCTCATAATTAAGGACGCCAGTCGATTTTCATACAAACGAAGTAACTTTTAAGCATTGCTTCTCCGCCAGGGAGTGAATGGAGGATATTCAGATCGGATAAATGGTAAACCATTTCACCAACCCTGCCTAAAAAAACGGAGCATTGCAATACGCATGCCGGGTGCAGCTAGTTCTAAATGAAAATATGTTGTGCATTATCAAGATTATCAATCTCGATCATCCAACACTTCTCTATATACCTACCACATTTCTTGTCATTTTATCCGGTTGCAAAATAAAAAGGCTATTCGGCGAGCTGACTCTCGAGCAGGCGACTTTAGAGTTGGCCATGGGAGAAACAATCACTCCGCAGATCTACACCAGCCGCTCTTAAACTTTGTCCCTGTGCTTTATTAATTGGCATAGCATAGGCGACTTGACCGGATATTGTATTCTTTTAAAATTAATCTGATAATCAGATGGAATAATTTTGCACCTTATTACAACGCATTAAGGAAAAATGACAGCACTGCCAACATAACGCCATAGGTACTATTCAATGAAATGCATTCTACCTACTCTCAGGGGAAATGACCAAAGAGAATGTAATACTACGTTGAGATGACAAATGATATTTATTTTTCTTAATTAATCAATCAAATGCACAAAGAAGTTTCAATTCCGACGTCGAAGTCAAGCACCCCAAAATTAGCTTTCTATCACTTTTTAACCCTGTTAGGGGATAAATAATAAAAAAATACGAAACACGTGTTCAATTAATTTTGTGAAAGAATGTGTATGTCAAATTTCAAGTCAATCGGGCCATGGAATCGCGTTCTCCCATACAAACTTTGCCACCCTGTTTCACCCCTTTAGGGATTGAATTTCGCAAAATCCCGTCTTAGTGAGCACCTACGCCTTAAAAGGAGCCCCATGCAAAATTTGAGACTCCTAGCACTTGTAGTTTCTGAGATTTCGTGATCAGTGAGTGAGTGAGTGAGTGAGTGATTTTCCCTTTTATATATATAGATGTTGAATACGTATATTAAAACAAACACTACGTAACTTATAGACTGACCTTCATAACTAGTGCCACACTTTTAAAATTGTAATAACTTTTAATATAAATAAGATATATTCTTGAATTAAAAAGAACTAAAAAGATAAAAGGGTTTTTTTAAATAATAACTTCAAATTTGATAACCTTCTTGAAAAAAAAAACTTTTTTTATTATTGATTAAAAGACATTGCAATTTAAAAAGTGTGGTACCTACTAAGTTTTAAAGGCCAGTGTAGTAAGCATTGCTTTTTTTATGTATTTTTTTTTAATTAATTTACCTAATACAATCCACGCATACCAGAAAACCTACTTGTCAGAGACATCAACAGGCATGTGTGACTGTTAATTACGCAACACCCAAGCTTGACGAGCGTGAAAGCTCCGAATAGCGACCGATATTAACAGACACATTATCGGTAGGAAAACAAATGGAAGACGCCGCCATCGCCAGCTACTTAGTGCCTCTTGGCTGATCGACACCACACATCGCCGCCCGTCGCGACTGACGACAAACACAGTCTACGAATAACAGCTTAAAGCTCCCATTAAGATGTATCACTTGGGAATCTTGGGATAACCCTTATTAACAAAAAGTGTTGCATATTAGGTACTGCTCGTTAACAAACGAGTTAATATTGTAATTTGTGTCACAAATGTAGGTATGTATATTGAAATTCTTCAAAATAAGAATCAGCTGACATGATCATCTGGAGGCAGAAAGTGTTCGTTTACAACCAATAGATACGTAGCATTATGTATTTATACACATTTAAAGAGTTCCAACAAAGACCTACCTACCAGAAAAGCGGTCTGTCTCAATCTCAACGTAATCGGGATTAGCCTCTTCGAAAAATCCGTCTGCGGCGTTGGCAGACTACGAACAGACGCAACTGTATAGTTCTACATGATGAATAGCAACTTTATAGAAACCTCTCTAATTGTTAGTGCGCACAGCGAAGCGTAATGAAATTGAATGGGAACTTTCGTGCACGCTCGGCGTTCATCAGCGGGCCGTAATTGGTTTGCGAGCGGGCGAATACGGCTCGCAATCGGAAGAGTTGTGCGAATCTTTCTAATTAACGCAGCATTCGGTCGTAGCAATCAGTTCAGAGTAGTGCAGACGTCGTGGGGGCGAGTTATATAGGGGAAGCGAATCGTAGATTCAGGTATAGATTAACCCCCTTACTAATAAAAATTGTATAGCAGATGTATTAGTTACACGATGGTTACTCTCTGCCAAACTATTTAAGTTTGACATTAAAAAGAAAGGGACAAAACACTGTGTAACTATTGTATAATCTTTATTAGTAACTACCTACTTAGGCACGGTGAAAATACACAAATCCCAGTAAAAAGTAGAACGATACTTTAGGCCAGTTCGTTTAACGATAGCTTCAGTTTAAGAGAGGCACGTCTGCATAATTAAGGTTTATGCACACACAGAAGTATGTATTCAAAACACGGTTAACTTTCCATGACTCATAGAAACGTGAAAGATGAGAACAGTGTCAAATGAGTTGTTCCGGGATGTTGCATAAAATTTGCTCCAGTACTTATTATACTTCCACTGCAGTGTAATGCAGTGGAAGTATAATACGTTCTGCACATTTTTGAAGTAATTGTCTGGAAACATTTAATGCGGCTAATACAAAATGGATTATATCGATCGGTGTCAACTATAAAGTGAACTTTACGAGTGAACGGTCTATCTAGTTATTATTCAGTTACGCATTTAGCACGCAGGCGAGTTGTTTATATGCGACAAATCACGCCCGCACTCCGTTTGTATGTAGAAAGGGCTGGAGCCTGAATCCCACGCAACAAGTGCCACTTGCCCAGATAGCCCTGGGCTAGGCGGCTTCGGCCCTAATGCTTACCTAGTACCGCAGATAATGTGCTTAGTACGTACCAGGCAACGGTTAAATTAGGTTTTTATCGCGTTCATACGGATAATAGATATGCCGATAATGGGAATGACTCAGTGAAATCCAAGTGCAATTGCGTCGAAATACATATTTTATCGACTTTTCCTTATCTGCAATTTTGTGCAATAAAAAATATGTATATTTAGGAGAGATAAATGTGAGACAGGGAAATAACAAATAAAATTTATGATGAGAAGTTGTGATGACAAACTCAAGACTGAAATGTTCAAAATTGTATGGATTTTAACAGGACATTTTTGCACCTATCAATTACAATTTTTTTTAATAATAATCAATAACAAAATAGCATCTAGGTATCGTCTTTGCGTCTAATCACGAGCTGCGGCCGTCGACCTCAGTCGCCGCTCGAATCCCAAGTGTGTGAACAGAGGCTCTTTTATTAAGTACCTTATAACGTTGATATAAGAATTGTTTTTAAGTAAAAAACTAAATCGACTGAAATCAACAAATGGCCATATGCGGTAATTCTCGGGACAATAGCAATAGTGTTCACCATCTTTGTCATACATGATTCATGCGGAGAGTTTCTCGTTCTTGGCTATAAAACAGTCGTTGTGTCATTATTCGCGGAAAGAATTAAAAGTTTTACGATCACTAAGTGAAATAAAGGAGCATTGTTGAAAATAAAAATTAAAAAAATATTTATTCAAATAAGCTCACATAATAAGCATTATTAAATCGTCAATTCTTTTATCCTACCATAATACCCTGCCATTATGAGACGTTTTTAGCTGACAAAAAAATGGGCGCAAACTTATCAGCTTTATCAGATGGAACGATATTTACAAATATGTGTATAGTTTCTAGGCATTACATTTATGTAATGTTATAATTAACATAGGTTAAAAAATAAATAACATTATTCAATTAGATCATTTCTTAATTAATCAATTACAGGTTAAATTAATTAATTTATTCAGTCAAGACTGTTTCAAACAATTCAATTCAATATGCGTTAAGATAGGTAGTTAGAAACAGACCCATTCCCACTGGCAGCACCCGTTCACGAGCATGACGCATGAACCAACCATCGCTTTTCTCAACCATATTGAGGGGACGTAACGACCCGCCACACACGACACCATCGCAGAAATGACTAAATGAATAAAAACATTGTTTCTGGTAATAAGAAAATGGCTATTTATGATTGCGTTGAACTAGTGGCAGTAATCATTAGGAGAATAAGCTCTCTAATAAATTTTCATAGTAGTTACCCTGGTAAATAATATAGCCGAAACTGGTTTAGTGAATGGCGAATACGAAATAATGCTATGCTAATATTGATGAATCCAGTTCAATAAACTAAATCCTTGCAATTGGTAACACAAATATTTATGTGAGGGCGGAGACTGAAGGCCTAAGGGATGAGGTCAGGCGAGACTCGAGAGGGCGTGACGTGACCGACCCGCGCTATTGCACTGCAAAACCTACAATGAAAATCGAATCGCAATTTTGTACTATAAATATCGTCTAAAATCCTCTTGTTGCCTGCCATCGAGTTTCATGCCGTTATTGTAAAGTGAGCAGTCATTGGTTTCGTACGCACTTACGTCACATTACGGTCATCCATCATATAGGGAGTATAATTAACGATGACCATAAACGTAATTAGTTTCCGGCCATGTGTTCACTGCAATATCCTCAATAAATGTAAATAATTTCGCTTAAGTGAGTATCCTGAATACGAAAGACAAAATTGTGAGGTTTATTAACTACAAAGAAACACGTAGATTTGCTGAAAGTTGCAGTTACAGATGTTCGGATATCGAAAATTCTGAACAGGCAAGTTGACAATTTCCGCTAATATCTACGGATCGATAGCCCTATCACCTATGCATCCGGCGGCAGTCGCATCGTGGATAAATTATATGTTTGTGAGCCACGCAAATCTGTCGGGCGCTCTGTACGGCTGAACCGTACGCCCGCCCGGCCGACTCGCTCGCCGGCTGCCGCTCGATCGACGCAATCAATGCCATTTCCGAGTATACGTCCGCCGTCATTATTAACCAATTCCATCTGCAAACGCAGTTTAAAATTCAACCCTGTGCACTTCCATTGAATTGTGCTTGTGCTATTACGAAACAAATCGTAGCTCATCATCTAGGAACATTACTTAATTTTTCGTCGTTCCGCATTTACTTTTCACCAAATTCGTTGGTGCCGTAACGTAACAGACTTCCAATTCAAGTTCCATGCAACGCAACGCATAATGCAATCTGACGTAAACACGAAAGAATTTGGTGTTATGCAAATTACCGTTCCACCACCACCACCTTTCTATGGCATACTATTTAAAGTAAGTCTAAAAGCAGAACAGACCATGATTATTATTTTACTGAAACCTGACAAAAAATCTGAATAAAAGAGTACCAGTAGATGTTCTGCAAAAAATAGCTTAAGATCCACAAAACCACAACTAACAAGAACTCTATCCACAACCTATGACATCTCACTTAACCTTATCTTAAATAACTTTTACATCATTAAACAAAAAATAGATACGAAGATATTTCAAGGTTGACTAATTACAATTCACACAATTCCAATTAAAATATGAAATACAAGTACAGTTTCATACGATGTATTTTCATAATGTAAACATTAGCAACTCTAACATTTCTTTTGTCGGTCTTTCTGGTTTTCTATCTGACCAAATCACCAACAAAACTTATAAAAACAAAGAAAGCTTGTTTTTATGTATGATTTATGTAGATAAATGCAGCGACGGCGACGACGGCTACTATGACAACCATAAAAAACCACAACAAACCATATCTACCCCTTACACACTAATCATATCAAAAATGAACACACCATCAGATAATGTGAGCTGCTATTTATGTCACCTCGTAACGTAACAGATTAATTAAAAAAAAAAAGTAATTTACACATCAAGTTCGTCAAAATGTCACGAAATGGAAAATAAACAAAAAATGTCAACGAAATCATTTTTGACATTTCGCTGTAGACAAATGTAGGGGAGGGCCCCTAATTCCAACCCAGGCCATACAATTACGGTTATTTCAAGATTGTCTGTCTGGTTGATAAAGTAGCAGACAAGTGTTTGAGAGACGATGATTTGTTAAGATGAAAATGAGACTCTTGTGAGACCCTTTATCGATAAATATTAACACGACCGCCAGCAAACCCAAGCCGAGTACGAAGAAAGTACTTGTATCATTTCGTGAATCTGCAAGACTGTTCATCGGAACATGAATCACGAAATAGCCACGGAAAGATAAACCGCCAGTGTACGGCAGTCATCAGACTATCGGAACGATACATCATATTATAAATTCTTACAAGATGCGGTCTCCCTCTAGCTAGAAGAAGTTGCGTAAAGCTGATTTTACATAAGACATTTCATGTATAAGATACTCCGGTACGTGCTTACTTTCTACGATATCAATTTATTATTCTAATAATAAATGCAACAGTATGAATATAAGAAATCATGGAGAATTACTCACCTGCAAACTCTAAAGTAGAGCTAGATAACAAAGCTCATAAAATGGGAAAAACACAGATAGTCTATTGTTTACTAAAGAACGAGACACATCGTTAGAAATAAAGAGTTAACGAATCTGAGAGAATGCAGCGGTCGAAATGAATGGGTGAGTCGCAAGTGGAGCACGGGGCGGGTGCCGTTGGCTCGGTACTTTCTCGAGGATGCCGAGTGGGCTGCCGCCCGCGCCTCCTTTACATACAATCGCACAATGCACCTCCATACTTTACAACCTAACACGCACATAGGGTTACCATTCCTCAACCTGATGATTCAACCGAGTGCTTACAGAAAATTATTATTGCTTGATAGACTGCTAATAAGTAATCACCGTTCGGAACTAAATAAACAGGTAAGCTCAATTTTCCAATGTGATTCTAGAAGTTCAGTAAATTAGGTTGTTGTGAAAAAGATTTGATGATCGTATTCTTAAAACCAATATTCAGTGAAGTGAAACAATCCTGCTAGTGCCCAAAAAAAGAGAAATATACGGATCAATTTACATAATTCACTTTACAGCTTATATAGCAAGTATAATGTTATAATTTAATAACCCTCAAACTAACACAAAAGAATTATGTTTTTGGAAACGCATAGGATAGAATAATAATCTGACAAAAATTAAAACAGATAAAGGATATTATGAAAAGCACCACATACAATTTATGAAAAAAAGGTCAAATTTTCTTAGGAGACCGGGAGCCGGAGTTCACGATATTGAACCCCTTACTACAGCCCTTCTGTCCCTGAACAGACTGACCGTAAAAGATTTCCCCACGGAAAACCGTATACAAACTATTTAGTTCTTAATAATCTGGTAACCCTAGTCGTGATCCACATAAAGCCGATGATGCCGCGCCGGCCCACATCGCGATTGTCTGAGTCACAACCGCATCGCCAGCCGGCGGCGCCGCACTCTCGTGTTTACAATTGACAACATTAGCGTCCACAGCTTCGGCACCGTCATGTTTATTGTTTTATTTTGTTAACATAAAGCCTTATGTAAATTTAAACATAGTATAATGATAGAACCACTTCTGAACAATAGTTACCTTATTTATTACTTCAATAGACATGCATGGGCGAATCTATGGCTTTGATTAAAGCCTTGCCTCAAGAATTGTCGTTTCGATATTATAGAGATAAAATTCACTCATGTAGATCAATGTCTCAATTTTAACCACATACTCTTCACGGACTAGTGAGTCACGCTGATAGGTAATGAGCCGCATCGCAATTGGGCACTTAAATCGTTAAGCAACGCTCTTAAAAATGGTGTAGCGCCTAAAGCCGGTTGCGTACTCGCTGATGATTCACCCTGTTTAGACACAAAGATAGCGATCACAAAGATCACGACAGACCTTTTTTGCGGCGACTTTTTAACACCATTTTGCCTTCTTTATGTGCTGTTTGCATTTATTTTAAAGCGCGATTGCTTCGCTTCTTATTTTACTTAAACTGTAATTTCAATATAACCACACTAGAGTCACTAGACAATATAGTCAAAGACATGGTGGCTTTTGAAAAAAAGGCGCAATTAAAAGTTATCTAAGAGCTGAGTGGAACAAGTGATTAATCAATTTAATCGTGAACCGAAGTAGCGATCTTGGTCTTGAATTGATTGAATGGGACGCGGCGCGAGCGTGAGAATCTGAGGAATGTTTTGATAACACTCCCAGGCACCCGGTTGCGTTTGGTAAGGAATGTACATTGTAGATTCATGTAAAAATAAATTGTTACAATCGGGCTGGCCCTCTAGCATGACCACAGAAACGCGATATGATATAGCGATTTATCACGTCTATCAAAAGACAATGGATTTTGACAGTAGTGTCGATAAAGCGATATATCGTGTTTAGGTGGTCATGCTAAAGGGGCAGAACTGCTAACTTATTGTACCTATCTTGGAAATGTTGAGTGAGGATTTGCACATCATAGGTCAAACAACTGCAAAGTTAGACAATAATTCGTATCTGCTTGGTTTGACTACTCAGAATACAATGGTTTCGTAAGTAGTAATACGCGAACGCGTGATGCACGAATGCATGTATAATATGCGTGTTAAAGACCGAGGCCGTCTAGAGAAATCGATTCGAATAAAACCTCAAACGTGGCTCCACAGTTTTTGGGTCACTATAATAATTCATTTTGAAGTACTTAAAACAACTTGCGTAGCGGTCAACGATGATTTTACCATAACATTATCATGTACACGCTATAAATAGATATCACTTTTTAACAATCACGAAAAGTAAAGTGTAAAGTCTGAAGAGGAAAAGTCTAGTCTTTAAAGTAAGATTGCGAGAGCGTATATAATAATTTGAAGCATTAAAACAAAGGTGCATATTACTGCAATGATCGCTATCAGGTAGGTCATCCGATAATATACAATAAAGCCATTCTTCGATAAAACGTTGTGATAGCTGCAGAATTCAAAGAACCAATTGAATCACTTGTATTCAGCAAACGATAAAATATTGCAAAACAAACCTTGTTCTCGATCAAAGTAACCATAAAAACTAAAGGTGATTGTTTTCAATAGTATTTTTGTGCCGTATTAGACAGTAAGCTTTGTTTTAAACAAAATAGGCACAAAACGATTATATATTTTACTGCCAACCCGGTATAATGAAATAATGATATTGAAAGAAAGTAAAATGAAAACGCTAAGACAATCTGATATGGAGAGCGGCTATTTAATTTCAAAAGAAAGTTTCCGACGGGTATGTACCTCACTAACAAACAGTGACGGCAGAAATAGAGTAGTTAAATACTTATTCGAAAGATGGTTTAAGTAAAATATCTCCAGCTGCGAAGTGCACTGGTGGTGCACCGACGGAATTATCGGTGCGTCCGTGTGGGGAGGTGGTTATTTCTGTATATTTCGCGTGAAGTGTCGTTAGCATCCGAGATATTATGGCCGGCATTACTCGCGAAACATCGCCGAGCAGCGGGCAATGATCCAGATGGTTGCCATGCCACGGACGTGTGTCCACCTGCATACATTAAAATGCACAGTTCAACTCAATCACATCAACTTAATGTAAGCAAATCAACAAGGATTTACCTTGTCACTGTGAAATCAGGCAATAAAGGTATCAACAGTATACGAGGCCCTTGCAGCTATATAATTTGCCGTGATATTGTAACGTCACACGCAATCTCATAACTTCGTAATAAGTAATAATAATTAATTACATAAAAACAGTTTCATTTAATTATGTGAAAATATATTAGAATTGCGTGACGGAATGCTTTTCATCATAATTTGGAGGAAAGCTGAGGTCAAGGGAAGCACAAACAACTAAACATTTCAAGTGTAGCGTAAAAAAATCTACTTCAAATGAAGGCATTATATGAAGGAATCATCGCAGATG
The DNA here is from genome assembly GCA_963556745.1 of Catoptria pinella. NCBI lineage: Eukaryota > Metazoa > Arthropoda > Insecta > Lepidoptera > Crambidae > Catoptria > Catoptria pinella. Next base: position 3,531,613 of record OY750762.1, read on the forward strand.
CTGATTTTATTGAACATGAAAGCCCATATACCGAGTGACAGCCGATATCACTAAACGTTTGACTACTTTATAACCGCCTCTGTGGTCTAGTGGTTCGCCCACCCGTGCAAGACGCAGGGGTCCCGGGTGCGAATCCCAGGAGGGGGTACATTTGTACTCGGTTTGGTAGGTGGTAGGGCTTATTTCAAGTCCGTCTGGCTAGTTACCACCATCTTACCTAAGTCTGACGCCATAACAACAATTTAAAAATTGTTGTGTTCCGGCAGTTAGCGAGGTATGATAGCCAGTTCCTCAGTAGTGAGGATTCCGGGTGTAATGCGCTTCCTTCGGCCTTATCGTCACTTAACATCAGGTGGGGTGAAGGCCAAGCGCTAACCCGTTGTGAGTAAAAAAACTTAAACAAAACATTTTAAAATGCGACGACAAATACCACTTTAATTTCGTACACATGCATTCTATCAACATGTATTTGAACTTTTTCAATGTTGCCGTTTCTTTCGTAAGCTTTTCAAAATAGTTACCTACTTGGGTTTTTGTGTATTACGGCAACATTTTCCGCATTCTGAGTCTAAAAATAAAATGCAGTTGAATGTTTGTGACACTAAATGTCTGCGGTTGTAATATAACACGCCACGACACATACCTCTATTCTATAGTGATAGTGAAGCGGTAGACTGTCACTATTACGAAAACAGTACCACAACTATCTAGTTGGCAAAAAAACTCTACTGGAAGCTGTTTGACTGGTCCTGTTAAATCTGTGAAATCGTTGCCTTCTAGGGACCTGAAAGATTGATAGCTGAGGAGATTAGTAAATGGGAAAGTTTGTATTTTTCCAGAAGTTCTCTGACAACTTCAACTGACCTCTATCCTACACACTGGACTTGACGTGCTCAGTAGAACAAAATTATCAGTATGTGTCCCCAACTCGAGGGCCAACCCTCGAGTTGGGGGACATATTTTTCAAGATTATTAATGGTCACGCGGAAGTCTGTAGCTGAAAATTTTTTATGCCATTATATTTATATTGGTCAACAATGCAGCACGCAGCACCTACGGGAGGCTGGTAACTGGAGCGTGCATCATTTCTTGCCTCCGAGTATCCGCACGTAATGCAAAAAGACCATCGGAAGAATGCGTCGCCATTTACTCGTATATGAATGACTTTATATTCGGGATGTTATGTAAACGCAATGCGCCGGCTTGACCCAGTTTACTTCATTTCGGAAGATTCTAGTGTTTGTTTTGGGTTAAAAGCATTCCACATTCAGTAAACCAAAATGTTTCTCATTACTCCTGGTATTAAATGAATCATAATATAACAGAACATTACCTACCTATGGAGGTATACTGTAAGGAAACAATGGTTTGCTAAATAAAGATTAAAATATAAAAAGCAAAACGTGCAAATAAGTCTTTGTAATATTTAAAAAAGACTTATTTGCACTTCTCTAATCTTTATTTAGCAAACCATTGTTTCCTTCATCACATCACAATACGCACATGTTATTATATGTGCGTGTTGTGATGTCGTGCGTTTTTAATAATCCAGCAGGAGGCATCACCCGTGTGCGATTACTGCTGCTAATAATATTACAACCTTCAATCTATATAACTATATTTTGACGACCTCCGTGGTCGAGTGGCTTTGTACACCGGTTTTCAAGGTGTCGCCATCTCTGAGGTCCCGGGTTCGATCCCCGTTTAGGTCAATTTAGAAAACGATCTTTTCTATATTGGCTCAGGTCTGAGTGTTACCACCGTTGTCTCTGATTTCCATAACACAAGTGCTTTAGCTACTTACTTTGGAATCGGAACAATGTATGTGATGTTGTCATATATTTAATTTATTATTTAAATATGGCGATTTACAGCTACAGTTACACGTAACATCACAACGATGTCACGCTAAACATGCCCCCCGTGCACAAGTCCTGACCCAGCGCAGCCCGAGAGAGCGTGAGAAAACGAACAGAACGTTTACAATTAAAAGACAACATCTAGTTCTAGACCAGTCGCTATCAGATAAACTAGCGTTCAGCTTCTGAAAAGTTGCATAGAGACCTTTAGTTAAGTCTGCACAATAAAACCGGTTGCTAATCGCAGAAAATATTTATATATCCCAGATCTACCTTCTTTGAACGTAGGTTTGTTTTACTGAATACATATACAAGGTGTTACAAAAGTACCCCTAATGCCGAATATGGTAGATAGGGACCATCAAACTGAACAACTTTTACTATGGGACCAACTTTGAAATCGCGAAAAAAAAATCAGCTGTTTCATACAAAAAATAATTATGAAAATATCAAAATGTATGAAACAGTTGATTTTTTTTCGCGATTTCAGAGTTGGTCCCATAGTAAAAGTTGTTCAGTTTGATGGTCCCTATCTACCATATTCGGCATTAGGGGTACTTTTGTAACACCTTGTATATATTTAAATATATTTTTCACCCTTTTAATCACATATACTTAACGAAATCATAAGGCGATTTTCATTTTCATTATGGCAATACTGCAACCGATTTTAATGTATCCGAACTGTATTTCATTTGACTGAAACGAAGATCTTATCGCAGTTTCCCATAAGTGGGTATTTATGGCCAATAAACATCTTTTTTGAAGGCTGTGATGAAAATTCCATTTCCCAGGTACTTATTAATAAGTTAGCGTGAGTCAGCGCATGAGGCGTGGGGTCAGGATGATGCCGCGCGTGGGCAGGACTTGCACCAGGAACCTGTTTAGGTCATGCAACTCATGCCCTTCTATTTGAATCCAATATTTTCTGCAAACGGGCCGGCCGGCACGTTAACTAAACAGACTCCAGCGAGCCTTACACTATTTATAGCCAATTAAGTTCTATATGCATCTTAAATTTACGCGCGGAACTATCGTTAAGATAAATACACTTTTAGATGCACTTTACACGAGGGCGTGCTCTCCTGACCATTAAAACATAAACGAGTAGGAGAACTTTTGTGTAAATAACAATGCATTGTAAATATCGAAGGGTTTAATTTAAATCAAGTAAGTGCGTGCACGGTTTTGCACAATCAAGATGGAAATAAAACAACAAGTGTAAAACAGGCAGAACTCAGAAAGCCCTTAATCTCTAAACTATCACAAAATACTTCAATAGTTAGGGTACATTACCGTTTGCACTAAACTTAAGAATCGTCTAAGTCTTTTCCTAACTACAACTTGACCAAATTTAAACGGTGTCATTAACTTAGCTGTCATGCAACTTTCATGCGCCTATTTATCTTGGTCGAGTTGTAGTTAGGAAAAGACTTAGGCGATTCTTAAGTTTAGTGCAAACGGGTGTAAGTCTGTCACTCGGGTGCCTAATAGATAAAATCACTAACGACATAGACGCGGGCAGACACACATTATCTTATGGAAAACGTTCTATAAGTGATGCTATCGATGTTATAATTAAAGAACTGGCATTGCAGATTGGGTATCTCCAGTGTGCTACCTACGTCTTCCAAGCAGCGACAACCGGGCGTGGGTGGACAACGTAAATTAGCAATGGCAACGGGAGCCTGTGGCAACGATAGTGCAACAAGACGATTCTACCCAAGTTGCACCTATATAATATAGGTACTACTTTTTTACCGACTTCAAAAAAGGAGGAGGTTCTCAATTCGATTGTATATTTTTTTATCGTTGTTCGCGCGTATCTTCTACATTTATGGACAGATTTTGATGTTTTTTTTTTGTTTGATTGAGTTTTTTTGCTAGATAGTCCCATTATTATTTTTTTCAAATCGGTTTATTAGTTTTTAAGTAATCCTGAAAATACTATGATTTTGCATTAACTACCTTGATGACTTTGTTATTTATATACCGAATTAGGTAGATGATTTTTTTGTTGGAAAAGGGACACCTTTATAATTACTGCAATTTCAATTTCTCTTCTATTTATGTTATGGTCTAGGGTTTTAAAAAAGGATTTTCTATGTGGTTCTCTTTTACTGCAAGGCTCTTGTCCGCTACTAATTTCGCGTGGAATTTCGGAAATTCTTCCTTTTCCTAGGTCCAATCAGCGGTTTAGCCGAGAAAATGTAACAAATAAACATACAGTTACAGTTAGTCACAGTACATACTTTTGCATGTATAATTTTAGATACAGTTTTTCACATTTAAAGAAAGTGTTTCTGTTGTTAACTTTCCTCATGAATACTATGTACTTTCGTAAGTGATTTATGGCATGACTTCGTAGGCTGTACATATATTATTACTTTTAGAGGTATGTATATGTAGTAGGTGTATATCGAAAACTTATTCTATTCGAACAATGACATGTTATTGTTTTGTTGCGTAGCTAATTATTTGGTAATAGGTGGATGAATCATCAATTTGGGCTTACAATTATATTGACTTGACTATCATTTGCCAGTCAACATAGTCTCAGGACAAATACTTTCAAAAACCACGCATCAACAACGATAGTTCAGAAACAGTAATTGAATATATTGAAATAAGCCTCGACTCACGATTCTGATAAGTGGTAATCTTATTTTTGCTATTAATTGAATCAACATCCTAGTCCAGTCAAGACACTATTTCTATTTGTATTACTTACTGTACAGAAATCGGATTAAAATAGCACAAACATCTACGCATAATAGCAGCGCGTAGACGTGTCAATATTAAAAAAAATGAATTTAAGTCAATTTTAGTTAAAATGCTGATACTCGTAAGGCTTATTAAACGTCATATAACTTTCATGATTCATTAACGTAGTTAAAGAAAATGTTTGCATTGGGCTATTTTAGCGTTATTATGTTATCATTCTGACGAATCCATAGACAAAAAAAACATACAAATAGACATAGAACCTCCTTCTATTTTTGAAGTCGGTTAACAAGCAAAACACATCTTTCGAAAAAAGAACACAATTATCTGTCATTAAATGTCAATATGTTGTGAAATAAAGTGAAAGCTGTCACTTCAATCAGCTGTTATGCAATCAGTCATGTTATTCACTAGCACCCTTCTTTATCTTTATCAAAGGTTTATAGAGCGTTTGTCGCTATTGAGAGATTATGATATGAATAATGATTTTCAAGAAATTCCTTAAACAAGCCTATGGGCCTACCATAACTTTTTATGGATAAGACGGTGGCTATACTTACGTACTATCTAAACAACGTATTTATCTAAACCAGACGCTATTGTCACTCACGCAGACTTAATACTAGTTCAATGCCATTTTAATGATGCACAACTTAGGCTGTATACACAGAGCTTCCACACCAACAGCCACAAGGAATTTAAGAAAATATAGTTGCCATTGCATCGTCTTGAAATGCGTAGTTAATACATGAACAACGGGCAACGACTAGCTTGTGCATAAGCCCCTTTATGCAAAAGGAGCTTCGACCGTGTTTCTATTTATAGCAATTCCAAAACAGAATCGTGATGACATTTAGTTCACAGACTAACTACCTATTTCAGAGATGCTTTAAGCACGAACTTTACTTGCACTTGCAACACAATTTTAAGAACCAAAAGGAGAACTAGAAAGATTTTACACGTCTCATCTTTTTTAATAAGTACCTAACAGTTTACATTAATTATAAATACTGATAGTGCAAAATTATAAAGAAAATAGATACTGAAAGAAATAGCATGCCTGTATGTAACTTAAATCGATGGATATTGAATACGTATAATCAATAAGGTTAACTTAGCACCATCCATGAAATAAATCTAAATAGAAACCGCTTCAAAGCGAATTAAAACACGCGGTAGACGTAGAAGGCGTTGAGATAACGGAATTATGACGATTAACAACCATTTCTTTGCTAAATTTCTAAAAATAATGCTTAACATAATTAATCAACCTTTAAAACGGCCATGGAACCGCAGTGTCTTAACGTAAACATTGACATCATGATGCAGTCGCAATAACCGATCACTGTAAATAAGATAATGACTCTTTAAAACTGAGGAAATAATTAGAGACCCTTAAACAAAAACTAGACACAAAAAACGCAGTTTCGGTTTATTCATTGCAGCATTGAGAAATCAACACGCTACGAGGAAAACTGTTTAGGAAAAATCTAGAATTTTCACGCAATTAGCGGTTAGCCAGTTGTGCCAACTGTCATAATAGCCTTTTTGTCTCATTTCTTATGTTGACCGACCTCATTCGTTAGCAGATTAAAAAGCGATTTCCTTCTTTTGGTGTCATGTAACTGCATCGAAACTACAATCGTGTATTGACCTTCAATTGTTTGTTGCAAATTTGTTCACAATCCGCATCCGTCTAAAAAATGGTAAATGCCGCTGCTGTCTACACCGCAATGTGGTTATGGCAAAGTTTTTACATCGTTATTCCAGCCAACTAATCAAACCAGTGATCCATGGCTGATCGAAGCGTCCCTTCTATTATGGTTATGCTCTCGTTTTGAGCCATTATATCTGTGATTGAGTCGGCGGCGATGGTGGCACGTGGCACGTTTCTTCCTCGGCTTCACTGGCCGCACCGTTCGTTGCCATAATTGCAGCCATTAACATGAGTCACGCTCAGCGACGCGCCTGTACTCCGCCTGCGCGTTATCATTTCTGATCACAAAATGCTTAATCGTAACTCTTTCGTATCTCAGAAAAATGACTTTGTCACTATAAACATCATGATCTTTCATGAGCCCTCTGGAGAAGTCAGTTGCAAACTTATGTAAGTCATGAGTTAAGAAAAATGCAGCATAGTTTCAGCTGATAGGGCACAGAATTATTGATAGGATAGCATTATCATTAAGTAAAAGGATGAAGCAGAGTTAGTTCTTTGCAAAGCTAGAGAAAGCGGCGGTCGTTGTCGTTTACGCGCGAAAGCCCCCAGTAATGGCGGGCTCCGTCCAGCTCCGTGCGGTGACGTCATGCCAACTAATTAGCAGGCAAGCGCGGCACGCGCTCCTCACTCACCAGGCAGCACCAACCCGCAGGAAATCAACGGTTACATCATCTTTATACGTGCCTAGAGTTTCCTATTGTATACCTAGTAAGAACGTCATACTTATAATTTTTAAAATTTGGTTAGGTATCTATCAAATCAAACATCCTGTGACAATTAAGGAACTCCTAGTAAATGACAAAGATGTGTCAGTATCGTGTTTATTTAATATAAAAAATATATACAGAACCACTAACTCAATATAGTATGGCAAAAAGTAAACAGAAAGTATTGGTTGGCGACATGAGGGCGCCGCCACCAGGCCGTCACACATTGCATCCGTGCGCTCGATCGGCTGATGTCACTGCACTGCACCAATAATATATTATATTCTTTCAAAATATTTGTTCTGCCCAAACCGGCATTAAACCTATTTGAAATATACTTCTAAAATTTATTTTTCGACTTGCTGTGTTACAGACATCATTTGCAAATGACAAAATTACTATTTTCAGCAATAGTCTGATACATTCCTCGACATTCTATCCCCTACCCGTAATAGATGAAGCGCCCACCAAATGAGTTTAATTAAACATGGTATGCAGAGAACAAGCTAAATAGCTATATGTATCATCTCGAAGCCGAGCCTACTGAATAAATGTAATTAAGTATACATTTCTATTGTAACTCGTTGCAACAGTTACAAAATCTACAAGCGGAACAAGACTTAATTATTTTTTGGTTCGTGTTTACATCATATTTCTCTACAATTTGTAAAATAATGACTATTTTAAAAGTTATTTAATTCTATTACTTTCTTCAAAAATATTGAGATAATTACATTTAGCGATACCGTTAAAATCAACGAAAATAATAAGAATAAAAAAAGACGGAACGCGAACGCATAATCGCCGCGCGGCACCGTTAGCCACTTTCAATTGAAAGCCCGCATGCGATCTTAATATTTGTATGTCACCGAAAGCGGCAGATTTATTCGTAACATAAATTGGCTTCACGCAGTATCCCTCGGATGGGTTCTGTGATTCGTCAGGGGACGTCGGTGGAGGATCAATCACCCTCGCCTTTTGAAGTCTGCCCCACTTGTGACCGACAACATTTATCTTGTCAACTTCTATCCTTGCTAATACATTTCAGGTATCGCTCAAATCGAGTGAGGATGCAAATTAGGTACTATCAGTGAAGATGGGAATATTGGCAAGACCTGCAGTGCCCATCAAGGGCATCTAGATCATCATCAAAATTATTAATTGCAATATTCCGACAATCCGACATGCAACAACGTTTCACATAAGTAAAAGAGACAGAATTTTTTCTTCTAAGACTACGCCAAATCTTCAAATTTCATTGAAGCTGTAGCGCAGCATAGGTACATTTTGACATTGCAGAAATTCTCTACCTAAATGATTTTAAAATAACCAGCCAAAAAAAGTAAAAAATTTAGAACTCAAGCAGAATATCCTTGAGGTGCAGGCGAGGCTGAAAAGAATAAAAAAAGAAAATGTCGTGTGACATACGACAGAGCACTAATTTAAGCCCCCGCCCGTAGTCGGGGCAGTAAATCAAACCGCTCCCGCGCACCGAATGTAAATATGGGCGAGCGCGAGCACGCCCGACATGCAACAACACCTCAGATGATGTTAATAAACCCGACACATGAATATTAATATTCATGGCGACACCAACACCACTATGAAAATTTTAGAGCGTTTTCAAGAAAATTAAAAACAGTTTTCATGCTATATTTAACGCAACCGCATGCCTGATCGTGACTTTGAACAATATTTTTTGCAGAAGAAAGACAAAGTGAAATATTCGACGCCCTATTCTTGTAACGTAAAATGTTACTTTACGTGAATTTAAGTTTTTTATTTCAATATTTTTTTACTTTATTTCAGGTATTCATAGGGATACTCATACAAAATCTGAAAACCATTTGTAGTGTTTATCATTATGAACAATAACTTATTACTGATAGAAACAACCCTGAAATCGGCTGTTTCACACAACATTTTATTTAAACTCTGGTAAGCAGATTTTGTGTTATAAGTTTAACAAAAAATGTCGTTGTATGTATATTGATCACTACAACGAAATAATTGAAACTAAAACCAACTCATATAAGAGACGTAATGAGCTCTACCCTCTCACGATTTTTCCCAAACGTTCAGAAATAATTACGGTACACCGTGATACATCGCGTGGCGTCAACAAACAAGCACTCGGCTCGTGTAAACAAAGATGCGTGTAGGGCTCGCCGCCGGCGCCGCCGCCCGCCGTGGGGGCACGTGGGCCCGGCTATTTTTACGAGCCGATCTCCACCGCCTTCGACGGTAAATCGACTGCTGTTAACGCTCAACTAACTCGGAGTTTACTACAATAGTAGCCGCACCTATATTACTCAGACTTGTACCTGGGCCCTATTTAATAAACGTGACAATTTGCCACCTGTCATGACAATTTTATATCCATTGCGTCAACCAATTTGAAAATAGAACAAACTACTCATAGCTACACTGTAATGTTAACCAAATTGTCATGACAATCGACGAATTGTCACGTTATGAAATAGGGCCCTGATTGTTAACTAACATTACCAGATTATTTATTTCCAGATTTCCTTTGTTTTACATTTAAAGTATTGCTGCCTGCTATTATAAAATACATTAGATACAACAAAATGTCAATATGTTTTGATCAGAAAAAATTGTTATTCCGTGCTGGAGGTTAATACCGTTTTAAGATTTTTAATTATTTTTAACAGATTAATATTAATCATAATCAGCCTTTCCTAAATGCTCTTTACTATAGAAAGGCATATAAATAAATATGTCATGGCCAAACTAAACCACATTCATCACCTTGCTTCTAATATAAGACAATTACTTTGACAAAAAATACATGTATAAAATATACTATTTTTATTTTATTTTAGCGACACATCAAGTAAACAATCAGCTATGTAGGGGTAAGACAGATTTTATAAAACTTATCTTATTTTTCTAAAATAAAGTTTGTATTTTGTGTCAATTAGAACTTTCGTGATATAAAGTTCAGTAAAGATTACTGCTAATTTCTATTTTGAACGATGAGCCTCGTCGCTGTATGCAATAAAGCAAATAGTTTTATTTGGTGTTTAAATATAGTATACCTACATAATTTATCGTCTGCTAGTCTGGACTCGTGGCAGTCACGATCCTACCAGACGACCGGCCATTAGTCACACCGCGTATACAGACAACTACGAAAATACATAAATAAAAAACATGAAGATTACATTATGCGTTAAATATTGTAACTATACGCCATAAAACGGCCGTTTTTTTGTTGTTTTACTTTACGTTACTACGTATGTATAGATTCCGTAAATATATAAAATCAGATATATATCACATTTTGTAGCAAAATGTTACACATTACGAAGAATGTTATCGTGTTACACAATGTTATATAACTTCTGTATGGGAGCACTTAGAATATCAACCCAATTTTTTTATTCAGTTAACGATTTTAACTGGCCACAAGAACATTGCAGTGTGGCTATGTTGCAGTTACCAAATACAGGTTTTAAATATTCGCAACAGCAACACTGCTCCGCCGCCCTCCGCCTGTCGAACGTACAAGCGGGACCGCAATTAAAATTTCTTTAGTCCACTTCAGCACACTAATGAGAGGCACCCCGAGATTTCCGCCACTACTCCCGTTAGTAAAGCATAAAACCAGTTAATGTAAAAGGCAGCATTCTAACAGAAACTTTCTACTTTATAGATCAAACTTTATTGCACACACAAATCAAAAACTCATTATAGAGAAAATCCAACAATATTTAAGTAGAAAATATTTTATTCCAAAATATTTGTTAGGTTTAAAAAAAAGATTAATGTAGACACAATTTTTACTCGACTAAGGCGAAGCAAAAAGTAGGGTTATGATTTTTACCGGTATTTATGTACGTGGGTATGTATGTATGTTCATCTGTTCCCTCATAACTACTTATCATAATTTGACAAATAAGGTATCGTTAAAAGCGTCTTGGTCGTCCGCTGGTTATAAGCTAAGTGACGTCACATTTAATTTAATATGGCGCACTCTAGAGGACTTAAATTCGTGAATTAAAAAAAAGTAATGATGCCGTGTTGGGTATCAAATGAAAGGGCTTAATTAGCACTTTTCAAAAATATATATATTTCTAAGACTTTCGCGCGTACAGTTCATTAGAAATAAAACACTTTTTACGGATTACAGCGCGTATATTATAAATTCAGGTGTTGTTTTAGAATGATTTAGTTTGTATTTATATATATATTTATGCTTTTGCTCGCGACTTTGTTTGCATGCACACAACTTACAACCCGAAAATTTTAAAATGAAAAAAGGGGGATTAAAACCAAAAACTCAACTATGGAAATATCGCGCTCTAAAAAGTACGAAACAAGAAAATATTCCAGTCCACAATAAAAAGGATAACCGTAGTCGCATCGCATTCGCATGCCACTATGTCCTAGACACGCACGACACCAACGGTTTTAAGCTGGAGGCGGCATGCGACTACGATTATTTTTACCTTTTTATATAATACTAAATTATAACTAGAAAAAATAGGATCCGCACCAGATCATGTTCTCGGACGGGAATCGAACCCGCGACCTTTGGATATCCGGTCCAATGCTCTGACCGCTGAGCTACCGAGTGAGAACGTCGAATTTCTTCTAGTATATCAACTCTTACGCTGCAAGCCAGCGCCATCTCACCAATGTAGAAGGAATTAACCTCGACATTCAACTGAACTTACCTTTTTATTGAATTTTGGACTAGAATATTTTCTAGTTTTGCACTTTTTAGAGCGCGATTTTTCCGTAGTTGGGTTGGTTGGTTGGTCGGTTTTAAACTTCTTTTTTTAGTATTTGTGACTCACTGTTTAGGGATTTCTCAATCTTGACAAGTAAACAAATGACTCATCGTATTCTACCTAAAGGTTTGTGCTTTCTTTTCAGAGTAGGTACTTACTGAAACTGAATATAAGTACCAAATTTAAAAAAAAATGTTGTAGGAAACTGTTTTGTTGTTAGTTATTGTTTTATCGGTGTGAAGCACCAATAAAACAACAGATTAGAAAATGTTGGTTTGCCCTTGACTTTAATGAAAAAAAATATATATATTATTCAACAGTCGATAGTCGTCACCGTCACAGTCACAGGTTCATGATTAAACGGCATGAAAAACTTTCAATTTCTTTCAAAGTGATAGTTCAGTAGGTGTCAATATCGGTGTACTCAAGCGCGTTAGCTACATACAATCGATAGGGCTTCGCTGAGGGACATTTCGTCACGTAGCCCGTCCCAGCCCCGGCCAGGGACAGGACGTGGGTGACATACCCGATGCTCGCCGCAGGCAGGCCTCTGTCGCCGCTGCAAAATCAATACGGTGCGTACACGACGACCTTTATTGTTCACTCAAACACAAGGATTAAATTCTTTGCCATTTGCAACCACTGGGGTCGTAGAATAAACATACTCATATTACTTTGCATCAAATTACAAACACAGAAAGTGTGTAAAAGCGAGATATATTTTATTTTGTAACATGAGATAAAAATTTAAAAAATGAAAGCGTCTAATTACGGCTCTCTAATATAGGCACATAATATGCATAATGGGCGGAACTGCAATAGCTCCGGATTAGACAAGCGCTGCATTGCGTGACGTACTGGTGTGGTTTCAGAGAGAGTCAATTAATATATACTACAGATATTACGTCTTACAGAAAAAAACTTTCTTCGACCAAATTTCTAACTTAAAAATCTTTATTAAACTATATTTTTTTTAGTGCAACATGTAATACCACAGAATATATAATAGTACTAAACATAGTAATACTTTCAATGTAATGTTAAATTACTTTGAAAAGAGACAAGACGGTTTTTGTAATGTTACGTTACGAAACACGACTTCTAAAGTCATACATAACTAGCATAACTACTATATAAACATAGCTTATGCAGGCTTTTTAATTGGTAATATAATTTTAGCTCGTGGCAAAATTAGTAAGGTATAATAAATAAGCGTATATAGTCCGTGCTACGACGGACGCTACTCCGAGAGAAATTAAGATGGCGCGATAATCGTAACGCTATTGGAGAATCGACCGTAGCGCCCAATCAGCATCATCTGTAATTAATAATTATGCACTGGATATTTTTTTCTGTTGGTATCTCGTGTGGAAACTGTGGAGTGAAAGCTGTAGAAACAATAAGTATGTGGCTACGAGGCGGGCGCTCTCGCGATGAAATCTGCGGCATTCGTGTTATGTTATGACAAGTCTCCATACCTCCATGGCAGGGGGGGGGCAAAAAGTGCATGTTTCCTGCGGCAGGGCACGCGGCGACGGAAGGGACGGTGTTTTCGCACTTATTAACGGTACTACGACTCCCACGAGAAATTCTGGCTGGATCCAGGTGGGGTATGCATGCATATGCAAGGGGGCGCCAACGGCACGAATCATTGCTGGAACCCGCATTCTACGTACATAGAACACGACAGCTTTATATTTTGATTACATTTAAATCTCTTTTAATATCACATTTTATATATTTTTTATCTATAAATGATATGACTCGGATATGTTTAGTTAACTCACAAGACCCTCGTTAGTTACAACGTAATTCTATCTTAATCATAGGCTAACAGAAACTCTATTTTACTTATATAGTTTAAGAGTGGGTCCACTTAGGTTCGCGAACCTCCGCGCTCCGCGAAATTTTTAGTTTTCACTTTGGGTATAATAATAATATAAGATTTATTTCAGGTAATTAAATTACATCTATATTTGTTAGTATTACTTAGACTATGTTAGTAACTTTAAAACAGAACGAACGACAATTAATTTCGTTTTAAATTAATTTAAATATTTACGTGACCCGAACATGTGGGAAAATTTGGGTCCAATGCTTAGCGATAGGGCAGTCTGGTCTATCCTTTATTGCAATCAGGATGCTGCTAGAGCTTCTCCGGACCCTGTGTCGCATAATGTGTACGTTTGCGAACCTATTACACACTGTTGAAGCACAGGGTAAAAAAAAATTGCACCCTAAGAGGACTAATGAACAGCAAAGTTAATTATTATATTGAAGCCAGCGGATGTCCCTCCATCAAATTCACTTAACTAAAGGGACACACACGGAATTGAAAATTTAATTGGATTTGCCGCAACAATCCATAGCAGGAAGCTCTACAGCCTTGCTATATGATAACTTGTAGTACCATTTTGTCTCTCTTCTTGTCTGTTGATCGCCACGTGTTAGTCATTCTTACTTACTACAATAATTCATTACAAATAACATTTCAGGACAAAACGTTACAGAATAGTAATCATTCTCAGAATTACAGTCATCTGTTCTTCTTTCTGTCATTCTTTTATAATGGATTAATAATGGATTAGAAAATAGAAGACAACTGAAACTATAACTTCTCAAAGGGGTGCAGAGGTGCGCCTTTGGGAAAAATATATAAAAATTAAATTAGGACTGAGCAATTTCAGGTGGATGTTGCCCCAGGTCGGCGTCGGGCGGTTTATATAGATAACATATTAAGTTATTCATGATAGCAGCCATGTAGACAGCGAGCGGCGAGCGCCCGGGGTTGGAGCCGGTCGTCGACCCCGCCGAGACGTGACGTCACCCGCCCTACAGCTGGCTATTACGTCATCGCACCGCCCTAATAGAGTCACAACAAAACAAACATCACCCTACATCTATCATTTTACGGTCCAGATTTCTATCTCAGTCTGCAATGTGGTTACCACATGTCCTCGTGTGTGATATTAACATTCGATATTGTGTGGTTACTTAGTCATTTGACGTAAATGAACACTTGCGTTTAGATGTGAATCGTAATTCGGCTAATTTAAGCATCTGACAAAATCTTTTGCCTCTACCAAACGTTCGTATAAATAAAATTTCAAGATTTTGTACTGACACTCAAATTTTTTTATAGTTTTGAGTGCTACTTCTTCACCCTTGTTTTTGGTAACAAGAGAGTTTAATTAATTTAACTAAACCGCAAGTTTTTTTCGTATAGATTTTTAAACAATTGTTTCGTATTTAATTAAGCACTTTCTTGGTATCATTTACAAAGTTATGTTGCAACAAAAACTATACAATAGCAGGCGAGCAGCATCTAGTGATTAATTGACCGAGATGCTTAAGTCAAGTCGCATTATGAAGAGAGCAATTGCCAGCCATTGAAAGTACCGTAGCGCTGGCTAGCGGGATTGACGCGACTCCTCAACGCTACGGCCGCAACTCTCCAAATTGTACTCTCAAATATCACGAGAATATTTCACGTGCAACTGTACCTAATGATGCTGCCAACGGTAAGTCTGGGAACCCGGCACACAAAGTATTTTACGTGCACACACCAGATTAGAACGAACAGATAGCCTAAACAATGACGGTAACAGATCTAATATGCAAATAGAACAGAACATTGTTCTGATATTGCAATAAGAGTCCCATTCTAAAGTTGTTCGCATGGATTGTGTTTTTGCTGGATTTTCTCAGTAGCCCCTCCAGAGCTCTAAATCAGATTGATTCATGCATGACTAAGATGCTGTTTTTGTAACAGCGGCCGAGCGATACCTACTGGTGACTACTAGCCATCTTGAATAACAGCAGTTATGTTTAGTTTTAAAACACGTTCTAACTACCAGCTTACGAAAAGGAACATCTGGAGGGCTATTTACAAAACTAAAATTTATAACACATTTTGATTTCAAAACAATAAATTGTCACAATTTTCAAGAAACCTAAGGCAAATTCCAAACAGACGAGAAATCCACATCACAAAATATGTTTATGTTTGCCAAATTTAGATAAATTCCGATTTTATTAAAATCACTGACGATCCCACATGAACAGAAAAGAAATCTCATGAAAACAACTTGCTAAAAAAGATCAAATAGAGAGAACATAAGTAAACACCAATGTAAATAGAGACTCGTAAATATGGAGCACGTCTATCACCTGTCCATAAACAAGAGTCGGTGCCTGAGTGATTGCAGACAAGACTTCGCTATCAGTAGACGAACGACACATTTCTGGTAACGACGACGCAGACACCATCGGTCATGTGGTCGCATTGTGGTGCGACAGCTCTATGAGAGACCATCTATCACCTGCTGCCGTCCGGTCGCCCGTCTGGTGCGCAATAAACATGCCCCAGACCAGTGTTTCAATCAATCGAACGGAGATCCCAACGATACCTATATTATCTTGGAAACAAAGATGCATATGAAAATTGTTCATTCTTTACATTTCGCATACGACTCCGAACCGAAATAACCGTTCTACTAAAATTAACGCTAGTAAAATAGAATGACAATCTATGGGGTTGACGGGAGCTAAGCGTTAGCTTATGTCATTCCCATTGTTATACTATTCTACTAGTGTTAATTTTAATAAAATGGCCATCAGAGTGGGGGGGCAGGATTGTTAGCAAAAAAATTAAGTCCGTGTAAGTAAGTGTAAAAAGTTGAATAAATATTTATCCAATACAATATTTATTGTAAATAATTCTATTTTGAAATAAATAAGTTTTAAAAACGAAAAATATATTTCGTTGATGTCTTTTGCACCAAAAATATCTAATAAGAAAATGTCCCATCTTGACATTTTGTTTCTCTGTATTCAAATAAACGTATAAGAAGTCTCAGCTTTTATAATGTTAGAAGTTATTATTCTACGAGTACTAAGGTAAAAACTACACTTTGTTTCGAAGTTTGGATCAACCCTTACGATAATATAATTCATCAAGTTACGTGTATGCTATGTATTGCGGTTAATTAGAGTTAACTATGCAAAATTGCTTGAAAGCAGCATTCATCATGGATGCATTTCACAGTGTTGACTTTAAACGGATTATTTAACACTTTCGAATTAGTGTAAATAGAAATTCTAATGAAAGATATATTTAACTTTTGAAAAAGTTAATTAAATCTGTGAAATTTATTAGAAAATCAAAACTAAGTTTAGGTTGGTTTCCAAAATTACGGATGAAATTCACCTGCTACTGGGTTTCCCAGATAACGACAGATATTATCTGAGTTCATCGTGAGCTGGTCTAGCCAGACACAGCGAGCGCAAAATCGCGTTAAGGCCATCGAGTAATAATCCCATTTCCACGGTGGCGTGGTAGGTTCGTAGACCCCTCTGGCGAAGCGCGGATCACGGTCCGAGGCGCGCCGCGGCCGCTCGCGTGATGGCACCGCGCCGCCGCGTTGAAATATACCAAACCCTTATTTTTCTTCCCTACAGGCAGTAATTTTAATGAACACACACGAACTATGGACGAATTAACGTAATCATAACTCAATGAACACGTTCGTGTAATTTTTCTGGTTATATATACTTTTCTCAAAGTTAAACAACAAAGCCCATTATTCACTCAACTTATTTGTATCGTGGATTGTGTTCAAAAATTAAACAATTATGGCAGACGTATTTTTTTTTAAACTACTTACTTATACTTATTTATCTTATCTTATCAACATTAACACAATAACTTTTACCTACGTGTCTGGAGGTTTATTAAAGGACATTTCACAGTACACTTAATAAAATATCAGAATATCACATTGAGGTTAGTCAAAAAGCCGGCCGGCAGCCAGTGCCGGAGAGCGTTAACGTCGCGAAATGTGTTAGGGAACGCGTAGGCGAGAGGAGCTAGGGTAAGGACTCACATGTGTGCCAAGCGGAGTGCGAGCGCCGCTGGTGCTGGGCGGGCGGAGTCACTCACAGAGGTACTTGAACACGAGGCTAAAGTATCGCGATGGCCGTTCGCGCGGCCGGCGTCTCGGGGACTGGCGCGCCGCGGCCCGGTGCAGCGCCCGAGCGCACCCCGCGCCCCCTCCGACGCCCGCGCAAAGTCCTCCAGATGTTGGCTGCCTCCGCACGCAGAAACCTCCAGAACTCAATTGAATAGCCACTTCGCAACAGCTGATAAACCAATGGAACCCGATTAACCTGGGAGCAGGTCTTTTGTTCCAAATTCGACCTTAAAAAGCCTCAATAACTTTGACAAGCGAGATATTGAGTCACTTGTGGATACGTAAATGTTTCGATCGGTGATATCAAAAGCTACATTCAAAAAATATTAGTAAATAAATGGAATAAAGGATTGCAAAATGGTGGAAGTGTGATTATTGCGTCGGCAGCGGCAAGCCGACGACCCCGCGCAGCCACGCTCCAGCGCTTCGAGAGCCGTCTCGCCGAAACTTCGCACTTCACTTTTCCACTAGGAACAGTTCAAAGGCGCGCTAGCCGTGAAATCACCGCAAAACTAGCGCAACCATTATCAGACATTAGGCTATTCAAAATATCAAATCATAAATTATCATAAGCCTAAATTGCAAAATCCATCAGGAGCTATAGAAGTCTACATGTCTATGACGAAATAACAATAGCAAAGCCAAGCGGCGCGGACGCTCGGACCGATGAAATTCTAGGTGCTAAAGCACCTTAAACTTAAAAGTTATTAAAAAATTGAAATTGATTTTCTTCGAGGTAGCTGTTTATCACATTTATCCATCATAAGTGCATTAAATATTAAGTTGTGTGATGCAAGATTTTTGATGCATGACAGTTTTTTTTTCCACGCATCAAGTTGAATCTGCTATTCTTCAAACTTCATTGTAGCTACTCGTTATTCATATAAATACAACTAATAACTTACGAGTATGTTGAAATAAATGTAATTGATTATATTCAATTCAAATTTAGTTTAAATTATGCATTACATTTTCTAATCGATTTGAGCCAGACGTAAACGACTTGGTCATCGTTTAAAATCTCCAGTCGTTGAAAATTACAAAGTGTCGTGAGAAGTCTGCATTAAATTACACTACAGACAATGTCGTGAGGCGGTTAGCCTTTCCATTGCAACTTTGCTTTCGCCAAATCTAGCCTGAACTAAATGGGACTAATTGCAAGAACACGAGACATGGAAAAACCGGTGTTTTTTGCAAGAGATTGACGTGACAAAGAGATTCAAGCATAGAGATTTAACCATTACGATCCTGATACGATTGAGTCAAACAAACTTTATGGGCGGTTGATGATGCATGATTGAAAATATTCGTGGATTCACCAATCCAGTGAAACAATGGAGACATTACTAGGTGCCAAATAAGGGAGGGTTAGGTCGGCTCAGCACTGAATCGCAATGAGATGGCGCCGGGCATTGCGGTTTGTTCCACTCGCGCCGCATAAACGTCGACTTTACTATTACAAACTGTATGACTCATCTTTCGGCAATGAATGTACAGAGTGCTTTGGATCACACACAATAGTGTAATTTATAAAAAAAGTTTATTTTTATTCTTACAGTATTTTAAAGTTGCTATTTATATATCAAAAACTAATCTGGGCCGGTTAGACATAATATGAGTTGATAACAGTTAGGTAGCGGATGTCACGACGTCTTCGCTTCCATGCGATAGCCTCTGTCGCCAATTACGGGCCATTAGTTACGCGTGTGATACTTATTAATAAAAATGAGGCAATGGCTAAATTTCTAAGGCAATAGAAAAGTCATTGCTTTATGGATAGTCATTTTCGAAGAAAAAAGATAATCAAATCAAAAGATAGAAAAACAAAATCAATATTTTAATGACGGTAATGCTAGAACTGAAAATATAAGCGTTACTTATCAAATTGGCAGGTGCTACAGAAAAACTTATCATCTAACAATCCAACCAAGAATCACCTATCATAACGCCAATGTTCTTTCGCAGTTTTATTCACTAAGCTTATATGATCTTACATATTATATTTTTTTCCACTGATGTCGGACGTAATCGTCGAAATCGTTCGGGGCACTGACCGTGCGTTCGCAAAAACAACAGTCTATTGTTGAAGGTGGAAGTGCGTAGCAGGACAGAACCAGTAGCGAGTTTACCAATCAGAACACTCTTGCGCACTCTGTAGCTCTTTACAGTCCTCATGGTGTGGTGAGACGAGAGTGAACGAAATATAATGTTATGACAAAAACAATGGAAAAACAGCAAAGTTGAATAATTTTTATTACATTTATTATTAGAATAATAGATGGCTAGAGTTGGTAATACCTACACTAGCTGATAAGCATTAATAAATTTTGTGTAGTAGAAACATAAGGCATCACTATGCTATAAATAAAAAAGTTACTAGTATAAAGCAGTGATGTTTTTTTTACTTAAAACCTTATATTAACATAGGAACTCTAAAAATAAATAAAAGGATCTCGACAGCACTCAGACATGGCAGAACAATTGCTCTTCACAAACATGGGCCAACCAAACAGACTGGACAAATATTACGTCGGTCGGGTCCAATACCGCGCCATGCAAATTATACAACGGGAGGGAAAAAACGTGAGCTCGGTTTTAAATTTAAATTCCTCTGAATATGGCGACATCGAACGGGTCGCGAAATCAATTGTTACGGTTAAGCTGTAAAACTTTCGTACCCAACAGTCGCCTGAAAGCTTCGGAAAGGGACGGAAAATTTTAATTCATATCCGCCATTTTCCAAAACTATTTAGCTATAGCTGTCAATTCAGGCTTAAACCAAAGACACAGTGTTCCTTTTTTAATTCATATGTGTCAATTAATTTAGATGCTTTATTAAGCTCTCCTTTGGATAATAATACACGCAGACATCACTGAGTACGGCAGTATAAGTTTCAAAATATCTTGAATAATCCCTGCAATAATACATATACATGAACCACCAACAAAAGTAAATTTTCTAAATCATTAGAATTGCATAATGATGTAAGCATTCATATTATGGTTAAACCTACTTCTTCATTTTGGCGGTTCCCTTGAGGGAAGGAAATCCATATATCTGAAATGAATTAGTCTGTGCATTCAAACACTCCCTCGAGGTGCACTATTAAAGTATGTGTTTTTAAAATAGATTATTTTGCTGTGCTCCTGATTTATACAGTCCCCTTCAACTAAACATGTTAAGTATATACACAGAATAATTAATAGTACTGGCGTATATCATTCACAATTGGCTATAGAGATTACTGACTTTTGATCGCCTTCATGATCTAAGTAAGCAAACTAAGGAAACAAGTCAATAGACTAAAGAGTTTTTAAAACTTAAACCTAAACATACCGTCACTTTTATAAAGAAAAGCTCGAGAGCCTGTACGTGACCGATCGATTACTCACACGCTGTAAACAAAGCCATCCGCTAGATATGTAATCGACACTTAAATAGCCACAAGAGATAGGAGTTTCCTGATTGTGAAAGCACTTTTTATATTATATTTTACAACTTTTATCAGATACTGCATGTTATTGAAAGCAAATTACTTATGTCATGTTTTTCTCTATAAGTATTTTTCCATAAACTTTAAAATTTATGGATTATGAAAGCATATTTAACTCATGAAAGTACGCTGATAGGTGAAGAACACTGACGCATGAGAGTGTAGGCGCAATGAATTCTGCAAGCCGAGCATGTGTGTGAATTCAATTAAACGATCTCGGCTCTGTCGTGACGCCGGCGCCATGTGGCAATTTGTACAATCGATGACGGGATTAATTGGTGACGAATTGACGCGATTAATTGACGAACAATGACAAGAGACGATCAGTTTACGGCATCGACGCAGGCGCAGGCCGATCACGGCCCGTGCACTTTCTCTTGCGATTCGACACGAAACACAAACTTTACCTTTTTCAACGCGTGTTCCCGCCTCCGATTAACCATTTCTTATTGAAGCCCAAAATACGCAAGAGTAAGGTATTGTGAAAAAAGCTAACCATCAACTCTCGTTTGATTTCTCGGCTACTAGGAGAAAATAAAATTGACCATTTACTTACTTACACACAATTTCTTGATAACACGTTATTTAAGATTGCTTAGCTAGTGTCATTCATCATAGGAATAATAATTTACAAGAATGTCATATTGTTTGAATATTGGATTTTTATAGAAAATATAATGTATGTACAAAATCATAGAATATTTTTTTAAGAATTAGCTTTATTTGTATTTTAATATAATTACCCCAAAAAAAATTTAGGATCAAGGGCAATCATCAAGCAAGGTCATTCTGACCCCAGAGTTAGCTTAGGCCACGTTACATAGCGACAGATCGCGAGTCGCGCGACGCGTGCAGTATCTGATCGCAATGCATTATGTATGCGAAAGGGGCCGAGTCAAGACCAAATACACAAACGCCCGTGCCAAATATGGAGTGAACACAAAAAATACACCGTCTTCCAGCGGTTTGCCGTTCCAAAAATATTCATGAACAATCCTAAAAAGACTGCAGCCAACGTTCGGCAATGTGTAGAATATAAATAGATATTATACACATAGGTATCAACAATTAAGTAGGTATGTACCTAGTGAGAAAAAAGTTGTAAAGTTATTTATCTGTCTATTTATTTGCTGCAACTCTACTTTTATTTTCACACAACCTGAAAACGATTAATGTTTGTATAATATGTTTAACCTTACTTGTCCTATTTAGTAAACAGCTTTTGACAATTGTTTTACTAATGTTGTCACTAATAATTAGTAAATTCTTTTGTCATCTATGCGTGGAAAACAATTTGTTTTATTTTATAATTGATTTTTTCAATAAGGACTTGGGGGAAAATTGTTTACCAAATAAGACAAATAAGGATAAACAGACAATTATGTCTGAGTAACATTTTGTATAGAAATAGTCTGAAAGAGTGTCTGAAATGGCTAAAAAACATCAATAATCATAATAATATTGCACTTATCTGATTTAAAAAAAACTTGTATGAAAACGTGATTTCAGATTTCATGCAAAAACTTGTGAATAATGATGATATTTACAAATGATGATGTATTCTATCTGATTCTGTATGCATCCAACAAAATGTAACGCTTAGGATTGGACATTTTTAAACTATATATTATGGTTATTATCTAATTTTTTTAAATATATACTCCATATATTTAAAATTAGATTCTGAACCAAATCAGGGTGAAGATTATGGTAATCTAACAAACGTTACAAATTGTCCTCACAAACTAACGTGTGTTTGTCACAGTATCGCATTGTTGTGATCACAATGATTAGCAAAATGAAACAGTGGCCACCCACATGCTCGCGCGCAGATGGACGGCCGCTGGCCGGGATCCAATTAGACGATTTACGACTAATACAACACTAAAATGTGCACTATTTCCTATAAGCATCGACGTGTCCTGCGCAGATTTTTAATGATTTTATGGTTGCCATGTAACTGGTTCCGCGTCTATTGTAGAATTTATACGCACGCGCGTACCCATATCTCCTGCTTTTAGCTTAAAAATTTGTAGCTACATTTAGTTCAAGAATTCATAAAAAAAAACACGACTGCCCTCCCCCAAAAGTAAGAGTTAAAAATTTTACATTGCAGTCGGGGGACCTCTTAGGTTATAAATTGTTCCACATAACGCCCCCCCCGACTGCAATGACATTTGTTTTTTAACTTTTTAGTTAGTTTTTGGGCAGGACAGATTTTTAATATTTTTTAATTATTAAAAACCTATTTTTGCCTTTCGTTTGATAACTATATTGTAATAATTGAAGAAATTAACTTTTTTTCGCTTTACAGAATGGAGTCAATCAGCGGACATATTAACTTTTTTTTAATCTGGATGATGTAAGAATTCTAACGACAGATTTGTATGTGTGGGATATACACATACAAATCTGTTCTGGCATTAAGAAGTTATGGTGGAATTAAAAATACTCACATACATGCACATCGATTGTACCTATGTATTGTATGTATGTGAGTTTCTTTATCTTTATTTGAACCCTGAACATAATACACTATTTGTTTTGGGCAGTCGTGTAAAAATGTTCTCAAATATCACGAGTACATTACTGGTAAGAAGATCTGTAGTGACCCACAGAAATCCGCTTGTCTCCCGTTATTCGATTGAAAGGATTACGCTGTTCTTTATAAGCCCTCTCGGCGCAGGGGGAGCGCCGCAAACAGACAAATTGAGGAAGTAAAACCTCCTCCTTTTAAGGATCAACGCGGGCTTTTTACAATAAAAGTTTATTACGTTTAATTTAGATTTATAGCCCACACAAAAGTTTTATAAATGATCCGTTATTATCTGGATACCACCATCAAGAGCATGGATTCTGGAGACTCGGCAAAAAGATGAGACTTTTCTAAGTGCCTCACAAGAATGAATACGATTTATGCCAGTAGTTTACTCAATAGAACAATCTTTATCTTATACCGCAGCAATATTTTACCATCATAACTCATATGAAAGTTTAACAAAGACAACTTGGGGAGGTTGGGTTTGTACATTACGATGAAGTTACGTATTACATTTTCGATATTCGTTTACGTGATAAGTGATAAAATATGAAAATATAATCCTTTATTCCATAAATATCTGACTACTTAAAAGTCACTTTAATTATTGAAGGCAACCTTAATGTAATGTAGTAACTTTACCACATAATTTAGTGGTTACTTATTATGCTTAGCGGTCTAAAAACTACGTCACTTTGTGCTTAAACACCCGTCTAATGAATAGCATCAACAACTGTACAACACAGTTCTTGCTGTCGCGAATGATTGCGTCTCCGACATAGCGGCGTATATACCCAATGTGAATAATGATATTTTTTTTTATTTTATTGTATAGCTTTACAACTACTGTTGAACTATTAAGGGTTTGTAGTGCCCACAAAACCGCAGGCCGGGGCGACGTAACAGCGGCGAGGCGGGCGGTGCCGCGTTCCCCGCATTTCTGATGCACCCTCGCGAGACCACTCTACTGGAAATCGTAATCACCAGACACAAATCGTTATGTAAACATAGCACGGTCCTTATCCAGCCTGCCTGACATATACATTTACATTTATTTCATTAATTCGCATTCATTTATTTTCATTAATTTTTTTTTTATTAGCATTTCTTCACAAACGATAGAGTTTTAATTCGGTATTGATTTTCAGTGCTATATTTTTTATAAGAAATATAAATTTTCAATCATTCAA
This sequence comes from Catoptria pinella, assembly GCA_963556745.1. NCBI lineage: Eukaryota > Metazoa > Arthropoda > Insecta > Lepidoptera > Crambidae > Catoptria > Catoptria pinella. The sequence goes on from OY750762.1 coordinate 3,556,578, forward strand.
GATCTCCGCGCATACTACACATTGAAATAAATAAAATGATTGCCATGCATTAAGATTATGAAGACTTGAACAGATGTAGAAGACAGGTTTAAAGGATTAAGAATTTTAATTTTCCAACAATTCATTCTGACTACTTCTCAAAGTTGATTGTAGTAATATGTTTGCAGTAAATTTAAGTCACAGCCGGAAAAACTTAACATTACTATTACAAACAATCGAAGTATCACTTAGATCAGTGAGTGTTTACAATGCAAAGCGTTGTGCGGTGGCGCAGGCGCAGGCGCCCGACATGTCATGTGGAGCGAGACTCCGTACACTTTCATAGTTTCATAGCAAACAAATCGGCTACTTTCGACGTGCGCCACTAATCTTACCTACCTAAATAAATGTACTTCACTCACATAGAGCGAATGAGTTTTAATAGCATGCCTTCGAAATCCGTTTTGTTTAGTATTTTTTACTAGACACATTACGGATATGAAAGCGTGAACAAAATATTTGGAAAAGAAGGTCCGATTTATGTATCTCATGCATTGTTGATCACGAACTAATAGGAAGGAATTAGCAATGTTCCGCATGACGAATAACTTATTGGATTTTATAGATGATAATATCTCACTCAAGCAACGGCCCGCTATTACGAATTCAGCAACGATAGGTTAATCTTATTAGCGATCAGCCGGCCAGTATTCCCCTGCAATTTCCTAGAGCTGAAACTATTTGAGTTTCAGCTTCATTTCAACATTTGTATTGCATATCAAAAGCATTCAAGCAATTATCAAGAGTAGTCTCGACTAGTCTCTAGTCGAGACTCTACTCTCGTGCGATGCGATAAAGGGCTACGTCTGTATACTATCTTCAGCAATACATTTTAATGAGCGAGCTGCACACGCCTTGTTTAGCAAATGGGCCTGCATTCTCATTAATCAATACACATTCTCTCTTTAAACGCAGCGTTTAAAAATAATTTAGGCATTTCCGTTTTATTCTAAATACTCCTTCTAATGTGTTTTTACGTTGATTGGCGGGATAATTGAACAAAGTAATAGTAGCATTCATTTGCAGTATTTAGGGCAGCGATTATTGTAATAACGACATTTTTTTTGAAAATAAATGACAAAGAGCGAGATAATTATTAAACTACATATCGATTGTAACACTTTTTCAAAGACGTGCTTAAATATTCTTCTTCTACAAAATATATATTATCACTTACAATAAATCTTCACTGTTACTTTGAGTTTCTGCAAATATTTGCTTTGAAACAACTTTGTCCTTACATGAAATACTTAGGTATAATAACAAAACTTTTGCTAGTAACAATTCCTAGTTTAATATTTCGGATTCTAGAGTTCTAGACGATCAACAATGAATGAAAGTTGGCATATAACATTGGCCCAACAGTGTCAAGGCCAAGCCGCAACGCACGTTGTCTACACAGGTCGCTGTGCCAAAAGTGTCACCAGCGCGATGCGCCTGCACACCTTATACACGTATTACACGAGTTTATCATGATACGTCTCACACAAACAAACAACTCTGTATTTGTTAATAGTAAAACAACTGAACTTTCACTGTCAATCATTGTCAACCGATATAGGCGGATTTTGACAGTAGTTTCTCTACAATGTTGCTGTTCTCAGACAATAACTAAAACTTCAAACTTTCTAGCTGTGTCATAAAATTTATTCATGAAACGGCAGTGGCCACTTACCATCACCATCGTTATCTTAACAAAATGAAAACTAAATAAACAGGAGAGTATTTATTTTTATAGTAGGTATTTATTTATAGTATGTATTATGTATGGTGGAGTTCACAGGACCGTTTATCTTTGTATCAGCAACTAGCACAATGTTATCCGAGTGATCTCCGCGACAGAGGGCTGGGCTTCGACACCGCACCAACGATTTTAAATACTGAAATGCCACGGTGATGTGGTTAGCAAGTATTTAAACCACAATTTACATTTAAGTGATATTACCAAAATGGTTTTAATAATTCAAGTGCTGTGAAATATAGTCAAGTGAGACATGGAAACGGCATAATCTCATTTCATCTCTCTCATTCATGAATGACAGTAACTGATGTATTAAGGTAAGAATTATAGCACTCAAGTGTTTTTGTTATAATACTATGAACGGTATTATAATGAAGACACTTAATTCATCAATGCCCGAGCTGACGAATGCGGCCGGACAACAATGGAATATCTATTGTGTCTCATTTTCCGGGCCTTGATGGGTGAATTTTCATACGAAAGGTTTGGACTGTTTTGTAAACAATTTGGAACTGCACCAGAATTAAACATTGACATCAAATGAAAGTTTGTAACGTCAGGTCTCAAAGCTTTCATAACGGGTCAGAACAGCCAGAACCTTACATGAGACAAGTGATGCTCAACATACGACATGACAGCGCTTACCTGGGTTACCTAATGGAACGCATAACTTTTTTTGTCCTAAACATGAAACGCATACTGTTAGATGGCATAATCATCAATTGGCATAATATTTTAATGCACAATTTCATAACGCATAATATTGTAAGGCCGAATTTTGTTAAGCATAAATATAGAATGGCATATACGCAAAAAGCATAAATATCAAAACGCATATTTTTTAATTGGCATATTGTTTAAAAAGCATAATTATCAAAAGGCATAAATTTATTACGCATAAGAAAGAAAATGCATGATTTCTTAAGGCATATTTTGCAAACTCATAAATCTTAAAACGCATAATTTTAAAAAGCATAATTATCAAAAGGCATTAATAAAATGCATAATTTCTTTAGGCATATTTTGCCAACTCATAAATCTTTAAAAAATAATTTCAAATAATATTATGAGTTATTCTTAGTTTTGTCGAATAACTCATAATATTATTTACAACATGCAAGCGAGCATGCATACAAGCAAGAATGTATCCAAGCAAGCATGCAACATGTAGTTTGACGCTCCGCTCGCTTCGCTCGCTCCGCTGCGCGTGGTCAAAAGTCTAACCTAACCTAACCTACTACAAGTTTTTGTTTGTAGCGGGGGGCCTGCACCCCCCGCTTGTGCAGACTGCATGGCATAGCATGCAGCACATGCAGGAAAGCGTGCAGCATGCAAGCAAGCATGCAATATGCAGTCAGACGCTCCGTTACGCGTGGTCACAAGTCTAACCTAACCTAAACCTAAACCAACCAAAACCCAACCTAACCTACTACATTTTTTTATTTATAGCAGGGGGCCTCAAATTAGTAGGTACCTATTAAAATTAGTTATGCTTTGTTTTACTCGTATATTATGCTTTAAAATAATAGTACTTATGTAAATAAGGCATTACAAAATTATGTTTTCCAAAATGTATGCTTAATTAGAAATAAAACACTTTTTACGGATTACAGCGCGTATATTATTAATTCAGGTGTTGTTTTGGAATTATTTAGTTTGTATTTATTGGTTTTTTAGAATTCCCGACGTTTCGACACCTTTCCAGGGGCCGTGGTCACGGGAGGACTAAAGCAAAAAGGCTGCTCATATTTTTATGAAATTACCCGCTCGAAATTTTATAAAAATGTATTCAAGTTTATTAAATTATTTTATAGCTGCGTTCTGATTTTAATAATTATTACCGAATTAAATTGAATAAAGTTAATTAGAAAACAAGATCTAGCTACTGAATCTACTACCAGTTCACAAATTGGGAGGCCTCTGAGAGAAAGAACTGGCGGAAGAAAACTCAGAGAGGTTGTGTCGACCTCCCTTTTGATCCCTATCTACAGAACGAACTAACTATATCTTTAGATCCTGCAGTGTGTGATTTGGGATGGGATTTTAGTTGATGGATTATGGGGTCCCAAGCTGGTGGTACTCTCCAACCATCATCTCTATTGAAATTTGGATGTTTGTTGATTTCAATAGCCTCGCGTAGCATTCTGGGAATGAATCTTTGTTCTTTAGCGAGTATTTGTGGTTTATCAAATCTAATGTAATGGTTAGGTCCCTTTGATGCATGTTCACACACTGCAGACTTGTTATCGCGCCTATGCTTCATGTCAGCTACATGTTCTTTAACGCGCGTCCCTATACTTCTCTTTGTTTGTCCGATGTAAGAGAGCCCACAGTCACAATCTAGTTTGTAGACGCCCGCATCTTGAAAGGGAATATTACACTTGACAGGTCGTAAGAATTGGTTTATCTTCTTCGGCGGCTTGAAGTAGGTCTTGATGGACGCACGCTTCAGAATACCTCCAATCTTGTCAGTGACACCTTTCATGTATGGTAGGATGGCAGGACGTCGTTCTACTGTGGCTGGTTTGACACGGGTTCTGTGATGAAGGCGTGGTACTGGCAGTTTGTTGCTACGCAGTACGTGCTTGACATGCTGAAGCTCAGCTGTCAGGTGTTGTTGGTCACAGATCCCGCGTGCTCTCTGAAACAAAGATTTCCCTACGGTAGCTAACTGTAAAGGATCCTTTACAGTTAGCTACCGTAGGGAAATCTTCAAAACTGCAGGATCTAAAGATATAGTTAGTTCGTTCTGTAGATAGGGATCAAAAGGGAGGTCGACACAACCTCTCTGAGTTTTCTTCCGCCAGTTCTTTCTCTCAGAGGCCTCCCAATTTGTGAACTGGTAGTAGATTCAGTAGCTAGATCTTGTTTTCTAATTAACTTTATTCAATTTAATTCGGTAATAATTATTAAAATCAGAACGCAGCTATAAAATAATTTAATAAACTTGAATACATTTTTATAAAATTTCGAGCGGGTAATTTCATAAAAATATGAGCAGCCTTTTTGCTTTAGTCCTCCCGTGACCACGGCCCCTGGAAAGGTGTCGAAACGTCGGGAATTCTAAAAAACCAATAAATACAAACTAAATAATTCCAAAACAACACCTGAATTAATAATATACGCGCTGTAATCCGTAAAAAGTGTTTTATTTCTAATGAACTGTACGCGCGAAAATCTTAGAAGTGTATATGTATGCTTAATGACAATATGCCATTCGATATTAGGAATTCCAACTATTATGCTTTGATATATTATGTTTTTTAAAAGTTATGCAATACAATGTTTATGCATTCTAAAATTATGCCTTTCAAAATATGCTTAATGACAATATGCCATTCGATATTAGGAATTTTAAATATTATGCTTAGAAATATTATGCTTTTTAAAAGTTATGCAATACAATGTTTATGCGTTTAAAAATTTATGCTAAATGAATAGTATGCTTTGTGATTTTATGCCAATCGAGTTATGCCAAGTGACTTTAGGACAAATGAAATTATGCGATGCGAAGGGTCCCCGCTTACCTGCCATCTACTTAGTCATATAAAACCCGACCTTAAATTCAACAGCCTTAAATTGTTTTTTAAATAAATGAGACCAAAACGGGGTCTTCACAGACTTACCCGGCTAACCCACCCTTATTTGAATACAGGCCTCGCTAAAATTTTAACTTGTAAATCACATAATCCAATGAAACGGCCGTAGTGTCCATCCGAGCACGTCCGAGCGTTAAGTTGAAAAGCGCCTACAGAGGGCTTAGATTCGTTAAAATGAATATTAAATTAACTGCGCTTATAGAATTTTAAGTACCTATGTGTAAAGAACGGAATATGTTTATTTTGCGACATAAACGTGCAATTTGAATTAAATTTGTCATAATACCAAATAATATACTACAAAAAATTCGACTCGCACCAGATCATGTTCTCGGACGGGAATGATCTGGTGCGAGTCTTATTTTTTCTAGCATATTATTTGGTATTACATAAAAATAGCATTGTGAATGCTAAAATCTCAAAATTTAAAAATTAAATTTGTCACTCAAGACTTTTTTGTGAAAACAGAAAACCTAGAAAAGCGCGTACCAACACCAAATTGTGGTATAAAAAGCTAATAAAGCAAATGCTTGCTTGGACTAAATCAGTAAATGCTTGGACAATTTCGCACAGCGCTAACCAAGCCCTAAACTAAGCAGAGCTTGTAATATGGGTGCCAGACAACTAATATACTACTTATATACATTTTTCAACATATACTTATTATACATAGTAACACCCAGAGGTGTATTTCGGTTATTGTAAAATTCATCATTTCAATTTCTGCCAGGTCGGGAATCGAACCCCGGAACTCTTGCGTGGTAGACCGGCATGTTGACCATTGCACCACTCAGGTCGTCAAACATACACAAAAAGTATTAAGTAATAAAACAAATTATAAAACGTCGAACATTTACTTCAATTTACTTTAAAAAAGCAGCATTATCCAATCAATTGTGATATCTATAATCTCACGGAGCTAACAATTAGAAAGGCTTCGGCATAGCGTGAGAGGGGTGAAGGGGAGGGGCTGCAACTGGGGGCAAAACAAAGTATCCAATTTCTCCAATTCCCCACTTCCGAAGCAATTACGACACAACGCTGTGGGGCTGCGGCGCGGCCTGACCGCAGCGGCTGGAATCTAGCCACTATAGGCATCACTGCAATCTCGTTACGGCACATAAAATACACTCTCATTGTTCTCCGACTCAAGTTTTTTCGCAAGGCCCAATCAACAAAGGAACCTGTGCTCCTAACATAAATCTACAGGTGTTTTATATCCTCGGCGACCATAGTGCACGACTTTAGTGCGCCATAAATTGATGTCAACAGGATACGGTTGTAAATTGTCTGTAACCTGACCTCGATAATTATGTGCCATTGCAAAAGATTATCTGCTCTCAGAATGACAGACAAGTTGACAATATAGAGGGGGCCGTCCCCTTCGAATATAAGTGTCAAAAATCTGGATTATGACCGCCCGCTCCATAACATTATTATAATGTCAAAAAGACACTTGGCTAAACTCATTAATATTTATGTATTTATAAAGAAAACAGTTTTAAGTTTACAAAAACGCCTTTATTATATACTTATAGTGGTTAGTTGGCAGCAGTAGCCAAATACTTTTTATAAATGCTCAAAGGGGAAAAAATCCTTCGTCAAGGCACTTGTGTGAAACAAACATTAGGTTCTAATATTTACGAAACAAGGACACAGTTGAAAACATTAAAACTCTTATAGCCCAAAGCGTAGTGAGTGATCCATTAAGGACACTTTACATAGATTCGAGGGCGGTACAACAGCCACGGTTTAAAGGCCTCCCTTGACGAAGTCGTCAAAAGCGAAACAAGTGAACTTAAAGTACCGTGTCAACCAGCAAGGGTCTCGTAGCTTTGGTTCAACAAGGGCACTCAGCTCTCACAACAATGCTCGCGTCATAATCATGTGACCCGATACGATAATTTAAGGGCATGCCAATCAACTTCGTCTGCCAAAAATATCGTTGCAAACTTTGCCATTAAGGTTATGAAACGTAAACAATATCAAAGTAGTTCCAAATACAATTCAATCAATTCTCTGAATATGTAACAATAACATACAATTGGAAACGTGTGGACCAAGGCGACTTTTTAATTTGTTACCTTATAGGCACCCACAATTCAAACATTGACCTTGTTGTGACTGAATGCAATTTCATATTCCTGTCTACACGCAGTCCGGTGACTCATGGAGTTATTGTCAAGTAAAAACAACGCTCTGTCTGAACACAAGGTCAACCGCAGAACCAATTTAACTTGAGATCTAAACCTCTTATTTGAAACTGCAATCGCCTGATAGACATCGTTAGCTCGAACGCTAATCGTGCATGACGTTTCAATAACGGTCTAAAATCATTAATTTTACTGCAAGTGCTGAAAGGATTTTATATAGAAATAAAATTAAAATTCGTAAAGAAAATACTACTACACCAGTATGGTATGTACCGCATGCAAGTTACACTAGGTTTTTGTAACCAGCAGGGTACCGATACAAGTTACAACAGATGAAAATCATTTTATGTTTCGACCTTTTCCATCGATTTTTCTTGTCCTGTTTTTTATCTAGAGGGGAGAACACGTCATGATTGTGCGTGTGCGTTGCGTGCGTTTAAGGGCTTTCTTGGTATAAACCCCATAAAATGGCGAATTGACAAGTAAGGTACTTACCTGTGTCAGCAGCCAGCTGTCGGTACACGGCCAACGCGACGTCATCTTCGCTGACAAAGTCCCAGAGTCCGTCGCACGCAACCACCACAAAGTCCTCGTCTCCATCTAAGTCCACAGTCATCATCTCCGGGCGCGCTGTCACGTACGGCTTGTATTGCGCATCACCTGCGCCAAAAACATACATAAAATAGATAAAAAACATAAAAAATTAAACATGACAGGCATGCCAAAAAAAGATCTAAAAAGAACGAGCCAAAAAAATACTAAAAGATAAAAACAAGTATCATTGCAGTAGGGGGACTTTCTGCGAATCACTGTTTTTTTCTTTAAGTTATTTTTTTGGCAAGACAGTTGCATTTTTAACACGTTTTTACTAGGTTGATTTCTTATTTGTTTCTTTGTTTGTCCACAAATTTAGCAAACGAATTTATACTAGCTTTTCGATGAGCTAGAAACTACAAACTTTGAACATAGGTCAGAACTGGATGACAATGCAATATTAAGGGTTCATTGAGCTGATATGATGATGGAGCCAGAAGAAGGCCACAGGAACTCTGTAATAAAACCATGCAACTCCATCGAGTTTGGACTCGTTAGATTTATCTTGACAAGTACTCTGACGGGTCACGAGGGACGAGGTCCAGGGTCTGATGATGAAGCCGGAAGAAGGCCACAGGAACTCAGTATTGAATTTTTGAAACCATGCGACTCCATCGAGTTTGGGCTCGCTTGATTCGTCTTGACGAGTAGGTACTCTGTTGGAAAATAGTGTCCCAGGGTCTGATGATGGAGCCGGAAGAAGGCCACAGGAAGGACAAAGGAAGTTTGGGATCGTTTGATTCGTCTCGACAAGTACTCCGATAGGAGATGGAGTATTTTTAGTTTTCGGTCATTGACTAAGAAGCAGAAAATAATAATTTTCTTACTGTATAAAGAAATATATAAAAAACACGTTTTTAAAATTGATTAAAAAGTATACAATAATTTCACCCGTAAAAAATTATTAACCCTATACAGAAGTTTTTAACCTAAAAACGTGGGGCGCATTTTATAATATTTATCATCAATGTCTTTTGCATACTTTTTAATCAGTATTAAAAATGTGTTTTTTTTATTCAAAAAAGAACAGTTTTTTTTTGTTTAATCTTTGTTTGATAGTAAATTTTAGTGACAAGTTCTATAGTTTTGAAATATGCTTATCAAAGTCTTTAATTTGATACATATTGTAATAAAAATTAAAGAAAAAATGTTCTGCGTTTAATTTCGTTTCCAGTTCTAATCTCCAAAATTGGTGATAAAGCCAGGAAAACGTTACGAACAAAGATACGGCTACAGATAGACAGAATTATTTTCGCAGTTATAATATTGGTATGAATTCACCACGCTACTAGAACAAGAGAAATGGTTCGCTCAGCGCCGGGTGCACTGAACGCGCCTACTATGAAGGACAAAAAATACGATCATTATTTAACATCATCTTCCGAATTCAAGCAAAACGACACAACGATGATATGGATATCCTTGAGTATTATCGATTTGAAAGCACATTTTATCAATAATAATAACGTCATTTAGTGGTCTACGACTTAATAATAAAAACAGCAATAAAGCAAGTAATGACAACAACCGTCTATAGAATTATTAAACCATTTTATCTTGTAGCAATCTTAATTTTTACCACCGCCATCAGCAGTATAATTATGCTGAGTAATCTATAAGCTGTAACAGAGTCATAAAAATAACAACTCTGCTTTCTTTTGGAAAACCGGCTATCCTAGTCGCAAATGACTACCATGAACTAATCTTGCATGAAATTCCAGTCAGGATTTCAAATAATCGAAGGGGATCTAAACGTTTCCGAAGTTAATCTCCCGTTGCACGTATATCGATGGGTTTTTGGTGGCGTGGGGAAGTGGTCCATAGGTTGCGGGAAACTAAGAAGAAAATGTCAACATTATATTGTAACTTAGCCGTCGTTGATATTGATGTGTATCTTTGTTTGAGAGTTGGGAAAGTTATGTCAATAAATGTCGATAGAACTTGTTTTAACCAAAAAGTTTTTTGGACCTATACCACAGTGTAGATTGTGTTGTATATATTTTGATTTGGTAAGTGAAGAGAGAAGTCTCCTGACTTAGATATAGATTTACTTACTCGGGATAATAAAGCGCGTATAAGGAAACAGAACTGATATGACAAGGTCTATTGATCCCGACTCATTCAGGATAGTGAAGGATAATACTGCACCTAGTGAAAAAGAAATCGTCCTGTTAAATTCCCCTCGAATATAGAACGAAAGTAAACGTAGAAAATGTTTACAAAGAACTAGCTAAAAGCTACCCATAACGAACAATCAGTTCCTTAAATTTTTAGGAAAATGCTCGAACTTTTTTGACTATCGTGCCTTTTAATATCGATACGTGTTTCATTCTTATCGAGTGCAGTGTCCGGTAATCGATATCGTGTGCAGTGGGGTTGTAGGTGACGCGAGGGTGCGCCTGTACGACGGAGGCTCGACACGCCGGCGCCCGACGCGCGCACCTTGCGATCGAATTTGGTGCAAGCTCCTTGTCTTACTAAATTACTTTGTTCGTAAAAAAGGGATATGAACGTATTATATTTGATCTTTCTTTTCCCACGTGTGTTTTTAGTAAAATGACATCCGCATCACGTATCCTCATTCTTTTGCGTAACGTGTTTTTTATTATACCTCATTTTAATATTTTATTTTAAGAAATATAAATATTTAAGTAGATTCTTGTTGTTGGTACAAATAAGAGAAATCAATGTTATAAAATTACCATCAATTTGATGTTATTCGGTTCAAACTACTAACAACAAAATTCTAATAAACCAGCATCTTACCATAAACCAAATAGACATTGTTATAGAATTGCGTATACACGTCTGCATTTTTTGCGACGCAGATTAATGATGTGATACAGCTTTAATGGGTTCCATCCCCCGCGATACAGGCTAACAGCTTAATGGTCGGCACGCGCGCGCCTCATTGTGAGGAGCCCAGCTCGCGCCTCCGCCTCACAATAACAATAAAACGACCGATTAACTTGACTTTAACGCACTACGACAGCCCTCGTAAACACCCTTTGTTTTATTCAGCTCATTGAGATATATGATTTCATGGCACATGACATGAAATTGCTTAATTGATATATGGAAAACGTGATAATCGTGAAATAACAGGTTTCATTAAGAAGCTATTGGCTTTTTCAATTAAGATCTTTAGGAGAACTATGGTAACAGATATCGCTTGAAGAATTGCTCAGCTGAAATGACAGTGGGCGAGACGAATAGCGAGAGGTTCTGGAATGGCAACCGCGCACCAGAGGATGCTCTGTGGATAGGCCACCGACAAAGTGGCCCGAGGATCTGATGAAGGTCTCGTAAAGTCGCTATAGATGCGGACAACGCAGATTGACCCTTGAGGCCTAATAATACCCAGCTGTGGGTGTCATGCGGCTATATCATGATGGTCATCTTCATCTACAGATTTCATCAGATTTACTCTACGATCTTTATAAAAATAATACTATCATCATAACCGATTAAAAGTACCTACTCTGAGTCTCTGTCTAACTAAACTGACAATATTGAGAAGTAGATATTACAGAAGTGTAAAATTGGATTGAATGTCATCTACTCTCAATTTTATTTATATCGCATGTCATCTTTATTCAAAGATCATCGTAAATTCCTTACAATGCGATTAATCTGACAATGACGGCGGTGTGGTCCTCGGCAACTTCACTTGAGAATGTATGGTGCAAACAAACAAACTTATATTTGGTCTATGGCACGGATTACTACCACCACAAGCGCTCTAAAATTGGTTATCAGTACATTGTCCGATTAATCGCAGTTGTACTTAAAAACGCAGCCTTCCTTTCTCATTGTAATTCTTCGAGACTCGAGTGTCGTTTGTATAAATGTAGTTGCACACGGTAACGGTAACTTCCATACCTAATTCAGTGTCTGCTTTAAGTGAATTTAATGCATCTGTTGACTAAAATCTGGGACAGAGAGATCATGACAATATATATCCATATAAGGGACAGTAATGCGTACTTTAAACAAACGTTTACGGCGGCTCGGTGCCACAACGCAAACCGGCTGTGAAATATGGCGAAAAATTCACGTTCGTTTAAAGGCCAGACTGCGCGTGTTTCATACGTTTTACACGACACATACATAGTACACAGATTTTAATGTCACCTGGCTCGCGTAAAATAAAGCTCAAACATTTTTGCAACTTGTTATTTTTTTTTATTTAAAAGTGGTAAGTGTTGCTCGTATGTATTTTAGTAAACTCGTTTTTTACTGCTAAAGATTAAATGCAAAAAAATGCATACTTAACTTCAACAGTGCCACAGCTGTGTGGAAAGCTTTCACGGTTACGAATTATACTAAAAGAAATAATTTTGAAAAATATTAAAAACACGACTTCCCCACCAAAAACAAGCCAAAAAGTTAAACAATATTAAAAACAAGAAGGCCCTGCCAAAAACAAACTAAAAACTTAAATAACAAGTGTCATTGGATTCAGGGGACCGTTATGTTGAACAATTTTTAATTAAGGAGGTCCTTCGACTTCAGTAACACTTGTAGTTTTTAGTTCGATTTGGCAGGGCAGTCATGATTTCAATATTTTAGTAACAAATTATATAGTCTTGATATTTTCTCATCAAGGCCTTTCATTTGATACCCATATTGTAATAATTGAAAAAAAAAATTTTTTACCATTACAAAATGGCGTCATTCAGCCGACATAATGGACTTTCTTCAAAAAATCTATAGCCAGTGTCACTCAAAGTGATGTAAGGTTTCTAACGATATCTAAATCTGTTCAGGCATTTAGAAGTTATGGTGGAATAAAGAATCCCACTTACATGAACCCTAAACACAATACACTCCTAATTTTTTGGGCAGTCGTGTAAAAAGTCAATCAATATCATGGTACTCGTAGTAAATAAAAGTTGTTACTTTAAAACCATGTTGCAGAAATAGTATTATATTATGATACAAGTGAGCTTAACTTGCTCATTGCACACGAGGCTGTGGGTTGCAGCCCGAGTCGTAGGCGCGGGCTTAATTCAGCCGAGTGAGTAATAAGCAGAGCTCACTAGTTTCATACGACGTTTTTCAACACATTTGCGAGAAAAAAACAAAATAATTTAACACACAGCGACAAATACGATAAAAATAAAATATGAAAATAATGGGAAAAAAAGGCAAGCAGGTTTTTTTTTTGCGCCAATGCAAGAATATTTCGCGAACAAAGGGGTGAGTGAACATACAGCCTACTTCAAAATTATGATTTTAAGTTATAAATTCAAATATTTTAGTATTTTATATAAATTATAGTGCAAAATTTTATAATAAAAAATATTTGTTTGACTTAAAGGACGTACACATTTATTTATTCCATAAATGTATATGGATTTTCAGCGGCATAAAACCTCTTTGTTGTAACTAAAAAAAAACCTGTATTACCCGGTTAAATTGAGAATGCTCTGTTTACTCGCATATAACTTGCAGTATGGTACTTATTTAACTTTGTAGGGATAATTCTATTACGCACTAGTGTATAATATATTACGCACGTGTTTGTTATAGCTCGGTTTACGGCCCTAAAAGCGATTTAATAAGGCTCACTTTACGAACAAGTGTGTTGAAAAAAATATAACTATATTTTTCTACTGTATGATAGACGTAAAGCAGGCCAAGATTTTTTGTTGAGTGTTAAGCTTGCTTACGAAGCTGTTTAAGTACGACCACTTACATAGTTGCAATACTTAAACAGCTTCGTTTCTGAACCTAATGAATAATTCTCCTGGCTTAACTATTAGCGACTTCATGTAATGTACCGCGTGTTATTGCAGGCAGACCAGTTTGTCTACATCACCTAGTGATAGACACCCACAGGAAACCTTATTGAGAAGTTTCAGACGCATTCGATTGTGTAGATCACAACATCACGTTAATTCGAAAACTTCGATAACTTTTGTAATTTGTAACACAGTAGAAGAAAAGACAGATTAAAATATAAACAATTCTGAAAAGCAAGTTAGTAATTACGCAGATTTTAATATTATTTCTTGCTTTTTAGAGTTGTTTATTATTGAAGCTGTTTTTTGAGCTGTACATTTAAGGTTTTTGAAGGAGGTCTCCTTTTCAACTTTTGAAGTAGGTTAAAAATGGAGTACCTCAAGGATAGATCCTAAGTCCTTCCTTATTTCTAGTTCATCAGTTCATAAGATAATATTTATTTCATTAAAAAAAATATTAATTACGTCATTTTATATTTATATAGGTAAGGTATCTCGTTTCATTTCACCCGGTATCTATCTCGGTGATTTTATGGCTGAAGAAGCGTATTTAATGTAAAGTTATGCATTTAAGTAGTCACGAGCAATGAAATGACAACTACTTTGGACCAGATCACATGGTCAATCTGTATTTGTCAGTGTGATTTATCATGACATGACGTCTCTAAAAAAATTTACATAGTTTTACTGTTTGATGTTTGTGCATTTCATTGCTGGTGACTTTACATGTAAATATAAACAACTGAAAGCAACTGAACTGGAGACTCACCGATCGCGCGTGAAACCGCTAGTTGACCGTTGACCCGCCACGTGCCCCAAAACATTACTGTGCCGCCGGAAGATTCTATTCGATCTCGTTCGTCCTGTGTCAGAACAACTTATGATTTTATCATAGTAATATTACAAATTAATATATTTTTTATACTACCTGCTCGTCAATGGCATATTATGTGTCATGCAAACCTTTCCTAAAGTAAGTCATTACAGCCCCACGGTCTAGCCGGGTCGTACTGAATATCATTTTATCCCATGGGAAATAATGTGATTTGAATTTGGAATGCAACCCATGTAGTCGTGCTTGATCAAGGTTGGTTTAAAAAATGTTAAGGTGCAATCTCTCAATTTACTTTGCACTACTACACAAATTTAAAAAAAAAATCATGAATACTTTTTACGAAATTCATTTTCACCCGCGCACCAAGAAGGATTTAATCGAATGTCGAACTGACTACTACAGAATAGACGACAATAAAAATTTAAATAAATACTTAATTGCCTTCTTTATAATAGTCATTGGTTTCAATTGCCTCGCAGAGAGTATAAAAAGTAGAGTTTGCATCGCGGGCTTAAATGTGTATTTGTCTTGGGCGATCTTGAACCCCGTGTACGAGGTGTTCTTACTAATAGCAATCGTAATATCGCCCGGGACATAACACACTACTTTAAGCCCTTGTTGCATAATCTACGTCTATCTATATCTATCTTTACGGTTAGAAATAAAAATTGAACAACATGGTCAAAATAAAGGAGATCCTGAAGAATAAATCTCAACATGCGCGCTGGCAAGGAAAGAGAATGTATAGCAGCGTCAACACATGAAATGGACACGTTTTGGTAATAACGGTGGTTGTGGTCACGACTTATTAAGCAATCATATAACAGACCCCGACTCAATTGGCCTATCTACTAAAATTAATGCTAGTAGAATATAATAACAATGTATGGGAATGACAAAAGCTAACGCTTAGCTCCTGTCAATCTCATACATTGTCATTCTATTCTACTAGCGTTAATTTTAGTAGAATGGCCATTTGAGTAGGCTCTCAGCTCAGCTCCCCAAGCATGACCAGCGAAACGATATGATATAGCGATTTATCACGTTTAACTGTCAAAAGACAATTGATTTTGACAATTGGGGAGGTAAAAGGCAACTAACGATTTAGGACTGCATGCTATTTAATATTTGTTCTTGTTTCCATCTCTTCAGTTGACTTGAAAAAAAACTAAAAAACCCGCCTGCATCAAAAGTGATGCAGGCGGGTTTTTAGTTTCTTTTTCGTAGTGTGCTGTACGTGTTTACCTCCCCTCCCGCTAAAAGTGGCGGAAAAACTTGTTCGGTGTTATACGGTCTTGCCGTCTCCATAGGTTAAATGCTCTAAGATCCTGCAGTGTGCGCGTCTCGGTAGTGCGAGTTGATGCAAACTATTTTCACTATCGAAAGAATGAAAGAGAGAAAATTATAGTTTTCCATAGAACAACAGTTTGCGTAAACTCGCACTAGCCACTCAGTAGACTATAATGAGCTGTTATGATGTTCGTGATGAAGTTACACGTCGTATAATTTATGTAGCCACATACCTGCCGGCCGGGCTTGTGCGGGCGCACGAGCTGCATGAGGCGCATGCGCTTGGCGAGCAGCGCCAGGGAGTCGCCCGCCCACGCCGCTAGTAGCTTGTGCACGCTGTATGTAGCCACATACCTGCCGGCCGGGCTTGTGCGGGCGCACGAGCTGCATGAGGCGCATGCGCTTGGCGAGCAGCGCCAGGGAGTCGCCCGCCCACGCCGCTAGTAGCTTGTGCACGCTGTATGTAGCCACATACCTGCCGGCCGGGCTTGTGCGGGCGCACGAGCTGCATGAGGCGCATGCGCTTGGCGAGCAGCGCCAGGGAGTCGCCCGCCCACGCCGCTAGTAGCTTGTGCACGCTGTATGTAGCCACATACCTGCCGGCCGGGCTTGTGCGGGCGCACGAGCTGCATGAGGCGCATGCGCTTGGCGAGCAGCGCCAGGGAGTCGCCCGCCCACGCCGCTAGTAGCTTGTGCACGCTGTATGTAGCCACATACCTGCCGGCCGGGCTTGTGCGGGCGCACGAGCTGCATGAGGCGCATGCGCTTGGCGAGCAGCGCCAGGGAGTCGCCCGCCCACGCCGCTAGTAGCTTGTGCACGCTGTATGTAGCCACATACCTGCCGGCCGGGCTTGTGCGGGCGCACGAGCTGCATGAGGCGCATGCGCTTGGCGAGCAGCGCCAGGGAGTCGCCCGCCCACGCCGCTAGTAGCTTGTGCACGCTGTATGTAGCCACATACCTGCCGGCCGGGCTTGTGCGGGCGCACGAGCTGCATGAGGCGCATGCGCTTGGCGAGCAGCGCCAGGGAGTCGCCCGCCCACGCTGCTAGTAGTTTGCGTTCTCGAATTGCCACTACCACTGCTGTACTGCCCCCGCATGCGCGCTGTAACAACATTTTTTCGTTTTTTATGTCTGACGAAATGAATATTTAGTAATAAAATATCACTTAAGTAATCAGTCTTCTTTAACAATTATTCTAAACTGGTTTGAAATCATAAGATCTTAGATATATCAATTAAAAAAATTACCCGGATCATTAGCAAATGGAAATAACAAATCAAAAATCTTTAACTACCTACTTTTAGTAATAACTAAACTTGTAGATCAATCTTTGCTGAACATCAAATAAAACAGTGTAAAACATCACTCACATCCTGGTTGCTCTTCCTGACGAATTCGGCATCAGTCCTGAGGAAGGCCTCCCGCATGGCGCGCTGCAGGTCGGTGGCGAAGTGCTGGCTCTCCACTAGATACTGGTGTAAGTGCGCCGCGCAGTACGTGGCCGCCGCCGAGCCCGCGTGACCGTCGTACACAGCGTAGAAACTGGTCGGGGTCGTCGTCTGTCACAATACAAGTAGGGTATCAGTCGCAATAATTTAATGAACGTTTGTAGTCTTTGACAGAACTACGTTGCATGGATGAACGTAATTTTGAGCTTCAGCCATACGTTGTCGAAGTTCACTGCATCGTCGTAAAGACATGTTTAAAATTGACGACAGTCATTAGCGTAACCAGGGGGTTTGCGGTTGGGGTTTGGTAGAGCGACGCTTCATTATCGTGTGGAGAGTATACTCCACAGTCTACCATTAGATTAACTCTATTCCAAACAGAGCATTTAAGTTTCCAACCTCCACATGTGTGTCTTTCATCGATGGAATTTTTAGTGGCGCACGAGACTGTTTTCATAGCGGGGACCTTAGGTAGCGATGGCGTGTTTTCTACTCGTGGTCGAATAATAAACTCGTGGTTCAATATCGTGCTGACACTGTGTTCCAGAAAAGATACATATAGACATACCTCTATTCCAAACAGAGCCTCCAAGTTTCCAACTTCCACATGTCTGTCTTCCATCGCTCGTCGAGAATTTTTGGTGGCGCACGAGACTGTCTTCATGTCGCGCAGCGTCGGGGGCGGTGGGAGTGTGTCCAGTCGCGCGTTGTCCAGGTACCGCAGACATACTGTGTTCACACGTGCTGTCACTGCCTGCATTAGCCGTAGGGCTATATACACTGGAAACAAAAGAAACGGAATGTTTGAATTAGTTTTCTATTATCAACAATCACAACAAAGGCTTTCTGTTTTTAAAATTATATAAATAATAATTAGACATCATGAGCATCACGTACAATAATAATTTGTTCAGCTGTGTAAACTTGTATGCTTAATGAAAGTGAGAAACAGACGGAAACTGTAACTGAACTATGCAAACCCAAGGCATAAAAAGAAGTAACTTTTGTTTCTACATTGACCTGTTCGAAAATCGTAGGTCGTTGAATTAAACACTAAGAGCATTGCTATTAAAGAGTTTATAGTACCTACTTTTCTACTTCTACATATTTGCAAAAAAAAATATTTTCTGCAACTACAGTCATTTATCATTATCATGTAGATAACGAATTGTTTGCTAGCTTGTGATAAACAATAACTGATTTTTTTTACATATGCAGCAGTTTCTGTCAATACATCCTCCGCACACACAATAATAAACTATAATAAATCAACAAATAATGCTGTTCTTTAGTATACGGTGTCACAGAAGTACCCATAAGGCATTAAAATAGTATTGTTTACAAATACTTCTTTACGATTTTTCATCATTTACATGCTCAGTTGCGGTACTAATTAATGCGGTAGCTGAATGACTACAATATAATTTGTCTTAACTACATTGCTTGTTACTGTAACCACAGCCCGACCAGCATAAAAACAACCACAAAGTAGGTTCACAAAGCGCGCGTTGGCATATTAGGGATCCCTTGATCGACACACAACACCTCGTTAGGTCACGCAATGGAACCACGTATAACGCTAACAACATATATGCAAGAAAGGGTTAGATTGTCGACAGACTAATTGCTTAGATTGTAATCCAACGGGATATTCCCAACTAGGTATAGAAACTTTATAAACCAGCCTTGGATCAGCGTTGACCTGTAACGATTTCTTTCCTCTATGAAACATAGTTCTTGGAAATGTCCGTCTTCATCGATCGTTGAAACTTTGATGACGAGTTGTACGTTTTGATACGATAGTATAACAGTATAAAATGTAATGTAAGAAACATCTGAAGCTACCAAAAGTAAAGCTGTGCGATGTGTGTTAATTTTGGATTTGATTCTTTAGATAGGTACCTAAGGGCCAATTTACAGTGATTACAATTTACAATTTACGTCTTACAGGTTCCAGACAGCACTAACTTTGGGTTTAATTAATAATAGGTCAGTTATGAAGTTACCACTTGTTGTGATTGTGAGGGAGCCGAGAACTACTACAGAATTTCCTATAGCCCACTGAGATTATCTGTACGGAATGTTTACGTATACAAATAGGTGATACATACTATGATCTGACTGGATTTAGATTAGAACCCACGACGACGACACTCACAGTGTTCGTTGCAATAAGGGTCACTAACCGCTAGACCTCGCGGACTTTATCTATTATCATATTATGATAATTATATGATTAATAATTTTATCTGTAACCTTTAATTCAGCACCTTGAGCAATTGTGCAATTATAGGTTTAGAAAGAATCTACACTAATTCATCGGTGACGCAATACACTTGGCAGATCCAACTACAGATGCGGTAATTGCTATGCTATGTTTACTATCAAATGTTTCAGATTCGTTTGCGATCAGACATTTGTTAATAATACTCACACACTAACATAAACAAACAAAGCGTGTCTATCTAAAGATATCTAAAGCCAATAAAGGAATCAAACAATTGGTCACGGGAATCGTGTTGCGTAGTATACGTTCTACGTTTCCTACGAGAAACTAAACTTAGGGACCGTCTCATAGGTTCCGGATGCACCATCTTTTGATTTAACTTAAGGATAGAAAATAACTTCTATGAAATAATAATAATCATAATCATCAGAAAAAATCTACGAATCATTTTGATATGTACGTTTAATCTAGTTAGTATTTGGGTGGGAACAGCACAGAGGAGTGATGGCAATTCCCACGTCTCATAAGAGATCTAAGCATATAGACATTAAATACCATTTTTCAAGGGAGCAAATTGAGAAAAATGTAATTGTATTGAAATACATTCCTACTGGTGCTCAACTGGCTGATATGTTAACAAAGCCTTTACCTACAGCCAGATTTTTAGAACTAAGAAATGGTTTAAACTTAGAATAGCATTGATTGTAACAATGTTGTTGTGACTTTGTTTTGATGGTCTGATTAGGTTTTCCTGGGTTTCCCTAATCCTTGCAACAAATGTTGGGCCATATGTATTTCCCAGGGAAACACAAGGAACGGACGTTTATTTTTTTTTAGTTTTCAATTATTTTTTGAGGGGGCGTGTTGGTTTGTTTACATTAAGGTAATTCTGAGAACAGCTCGATGCTGTGGGACAAAAATTAATTGAACAAGGATCCTTTGTTCTACAGTTAATGTTATTATTTCTTGGAGTTGTGATGATGGAATTTTAATCCCTGAAATAAAACTATTGTTTAATTCAGTCAGTCTCCCGCAGGCCTCCATGGTGTGAAATCATTTTCGTATCATCCGTTCCTTGTGGAATTTAAAAGTGAATATACGGGTTTATTTCATCACAGTTAAATAGTGAAGTTTTATTTGAAGACCCATTTCCAATAGTTTTATGTCCTTTCCTTAGTTTTTGTGCTGAAATTTTAAACGTTCGTATAATGAGGCTTCGATCAATAGTGTTCAATTATTTTTATTTATAAGGTAGGTTGTATTTACGGTTTCATTTGCCAAGTTTAACCACTTGAATCGAATGACAGATAGGGTTTTATTAAATAGGTACATTTAGCCTGACCTAAAAGTCTGAATTTTTGATTCAAGTAACATCAAAACGTGTAGCTACTATAGTAAAAATAGAAATCACTAAGACTCACCTGATTCATCAGTTTTGTACCCAAAGTCATTGGGTGTTTTTTTCGATGCAATTTGCACTTCGTCAAGTATGATTCGCCGCAGCGGCGTCATCAGTGTCGGCGGACATTGCCTGAAAAAGATACACGTATGAAAGTAACTCAGATATCTACTTGACTTGGTCTAGAGATCGTAGCGATCACATTCATTTTGCGTTTTCTGCAATTCACTGTATGTTTGTCTGTATTGTAATAATGTAAAGTAATAAAATAGGATATTCTGTCAAACTAATAATTCATTATTTTTAACAATTAACGGATTGATAAGAAAACTTATTCTCAAATATTATTTGGCGTCAAATTCATATTCCAGGAAACGTTGAATGCTGGGAAAATGGAACCCTATATAATGTACTTATTTTTATACACTTGTTACATTGTTAGTAATTCTATCTTTCATCTCCTTTTACGATCTGATAAAGCCGTCAGGCGTCTCAAATATCCATATTCCATGGTAATAAGAAATTGTGTATTGTTTCAATTCAAAGAAAGGAAAATACAAAAGCCAGTCCATAGTTCAAAATTCGCAATCTTTTATCACGGGCGAAACGAACTGTTTGTAGAAGAATGCATGAAATATTATTAAAGAATAAATATTACTGATGTAATTCTTTTATTCCAAAATTAAACGCATACTGTAAGTACTTGCAGCTTATCTCAAGATAGAAAGCAAACAATAGTATCAATTAACGCTATCTTTTGTCTTGACTTGAAAGCATGACAAAACAGAGAGTTATTGCATTGTGAAAAAATAATAATCAGACATTTCAAAAGTAATGAGTTGTCAAAGACCTAATATCGGGAACATAGATCGCTGCGCTGACAAACCAATGTTTTCTATTGTCTATTAGGGTCCGATCCGACCCGACGGCAGTTAGTCTCTATCATCATCACCACATTGTAACCGATAGGAATACTTGCTATCTACCTACAAATAGATGCGGTTGTAGATACGCAAACAAAACGAAATAAACTAGTATAAATAAACAAAGCGGCCGTTCACTTGGTCGAGCATCGAGCGTCCCGATCGGGTTGCAGGATGGTCCTCCAGCATCCAGAGCAGTGTGTAGTGTAGTAATAAAATAAAATACGGACGTACGTCTGTCCGTACGATACATAAAGAGGTCACCGCTCCTGCCCTCCTCGGGACGAAAACATCCAGTAAAATTGAGACAATGTCGTACGTAGGGATATCTGACGGCGAACAACGTGTTTATGTTGTATATATTCATCTTTCCTTATAATAATTTGAAGAATGTTCGTAAAGGAGTTTGAATATTTTAGTATAGAGCTTGACAATACCTATTGCCAGCCTTTTTTCAAAATAGCGGCCACGCATGATACCTGTGTAAATCGATAGCTAGTACTAATACGAACAGGAATTGTTCAACGACATCATTTCCTAAAACTGAAATATATAATTACGGCCATCCAAGTCTAGATTAAGTGTCAAGGCCAACAAGTAGTAGGAGAAAGGTTACCAAATACCCGCTCCCGCTCCACTACCACCGTAAATGTAAATATTTTAAAAACATATATTTTCAGACAATTAAAAAATAAAAATATTGATGTAATTACGAAGGTATTTTAATCAGCTGGCAACCCTTTCCCTACCACATGTTGACATTTACACTTGTCTAGACCTAGATGACTGTAAAACAATATTTTAGAGCCCGTGCGTATTATTTTTATTTTAGCTTGTAAATCTACCCAGTATTGTCGCTTACCCACCAGTTCGACTTTAATCGCTTATAATTCAGAAACGTGACGTTTTAGGAAATTATGTCGCTAACATTTCTTGTTCGTTTTAGTAGTAGCTATCGATTTACAAAGGTTTCAAGCGTAGCCACTATTTTGAAAAAAAATGGCGGACAGTAGGTATGCCAAAATCTTCAAACTCCTTTGCAAAAAAATGGATTACGTTACTGATATTACCTAATTTAGTGCCTTTTTTAATTAATTCCCCTAGTCACATTGATTTGAAATATGCACAAGGCATATGGCACAAGGTAAGCACAAATAAAATTAAAATTAATTAGGATGATTCGAGATCAACAAAGCAAAACTGGCAAGAAATCATGAAAACAAGAATTTTATCTTAATTAGACTGTCTAGACATTTGGTCAGAGTTTACTCGCTGATGTAAGGTAAGTGTGTGTGACAATTAGATAGAAATTTAGGTAATCAAGACAAGAGTGGCCGGCGGGCGGCGCCTGCGCAGCTCGCGCGTTCGGTGCGTTGACTCCGCGGTTGTACTATCACCAGCATCCGCGCACGCCCACGCGTCTCGCGTGCTTATGCGTCTGCGCATCCTACGACCTCAACCCACAGACCTTAGAGAAACTCCGCCTAACAACGTATTGTCGGCTAACACTAGCAAAAATTAGAAAGCCCCTGTCATTAGCAGCAGTCATAGTTAATTTAAAATAATTCATTCAAAAATCTCAATTAGAAACTGTCATTATCTCAAATTAACTGCTGAAATGTATCTAAGCTAACTAGTCGAGAGGTTTTCAAGTATGGTAAATTACGAGCATTTTAGCTAGAAAGCAAATTGCTAATCACTGAATTATTATTATGCTGGTTTCTATAAGATGTAAGTAAATGTTTTGCCCTACATTTTACTTGAATACTGCGCAATTTGGTGCGTCATTCATGGTGTTGGTAATTGGCATTGTATCACCAGGAAAATATTGAAGCTATTTACCTATAATGTGGAATACTATTTAATATAGATTATGCATAGATAGATATATTGTGGTGACCAGGGCGGGGTATTACAATACAACCTCTTAAAACTTGTCAGTTTTCTGAATGGCTATCAATGCGTCTCTTTCTCGCTGTATAGCAAATAAAAGAGACGCATTTATAGTTATTCAAAAAACTGTTCAATAGACGTCGAGTTGCGGAAACCGCCCGTAGTGCAAAGAAGAAGAAGAGTACCCCCCAGGTAATTAAGGACATTAGGACACCAGCTGATTTTCATACAAATGAGGTAACTTTGTAGCCTGGGTTCTCCGCCAAGGATTGACCTAGCTGCGATCTGGAGGGAGTGAATGAAGAAGATTCAGATCGCTATACACACCCAACTGATCTGGGGCTCTATCAGCTAAAATCATTGAAGTTCATGTTAACTGTGTTTTGACAGATGAATGTGATACATTGCTACTTCGTTTTGGCACAAATAAAAACTTACTAAAGAAAAGAAGCAATGTATCACATACATCTGTCAAAACACAGTTAACATGAACTTCAATATTTTTAGCTGATACCGCCGCTGATCAGTATTCTAAGAGATTTAAAGATCATAGTTTTCAGTTTCGGGATTTCCATTCATTTTTTTGCTAATTCCGCGGGTTTTCAATCTTTAAGATTGTTGATCAAATCAGCTGGGTGTCTAAAGCAATCTGAATCTCCTCCATTCACTCCCTGGATGGCCATCATCAGATCACCGTTAGGTTAATCCTTGGCGGAGAACTAAGGCTTCAAAGTTACCTCGTTTTTGTATGAAATGGACTGGTTTTCTTAATTATCTGGCCACCACTATATGTATAAAATATTTTTATTTGTTGTAATTTTAAATTTGTGAAGAGACATTATTTGCTTTTTCTAGTTAGTTGCAATAAAAAATAATGATGATCTTACATCGATAGCAACTTTATGAACTCTTACTTACGTTTGCTAGTTCCTACATAACGTGAGCGACGTTCTATAAGGACAGAATACGTAATAAATCAGATAAGGATTCGAACTCAGAGAATACAAGTTACAACGTTCCTAGTGCAATTGTATCGGTGTGCCGTCATACCGTGGTGCCGTGGCGGCGTTACGTAACGTGAACGTGGCGTAGTAGCCCGGTACCGTAACACAATTTACGCTCTGAGTAAAGAAAGGCAAGTGGAGCGTCTAATATTGCTATTGCTAACAAGTTGCTAAACTAGTCACTTTGGGCATGTTAGCTGGAAGCCCTGAAGCTGGAGGTTCTGTGCTCGTTTTATTTTTTTATTGTGACTAAAATGATACCTATCTTATTTTACTTATCCAAGAAGTAAAGACGTGGATAGGTATAGTTTTTACTTGTTTATTATTAGATCACAGGTAGATTGTTTTCTTTCACGATGTCGCAGTTTAGTATTAATTTAAAATAATTCAGCAAAATGCATCGCGAGGCAGTCTGCTGCGATTTATCATCCTATAACAGAATAACTTCCTATCCTATCCAATTATTGTTCTCTTCTAAAGATATCTACCGCGATACTCGAAGTATAGTCGCGCCAGTGATAAAAAAAAGAAATTAGTAGAATCTAAGATCTACACTGTTATTTTGTAGTTTTAAACTAATCACTTTGAACAAATAATACTAAACAATAAATTTCTCATACTATTACAATGTTTTAGCCTCTGTCTAGTTTAGTTAGTATGGGAGGACCAACATTTTTTGTCGTAATTCGACCCATGTTTCTTTGGCTAACATTTTTGGTTTCATCGGTAGAACACTCCCTTAGGAGGATTAAAACGACTACAAAATGACGGACGGTTCTTCACTCATGGAATGTTCTTTTATACTATGAATAAACTAGTACTACTACTATGATTGTAGAAAATGATTCAGCTAGTCCGACAAACTATAAGTACTGTAAATTGACTCCTACCTTTGCTTTATTTTCTAAGGAAAGACACACCCATTCCTATCTCTAACGTTGACGATATACAATCTTAGTGAGTCATGTTACTTTGATATTAACATTTTAGAGGTTTTTATAGTTTGAGGAGCAGCTAAAAAGACAGACAAACTAATCCTCTTTAATGGCTTTTTGTAATCTTTCCACAGTAGAGTAACAACATAATAATACTCGGGCGCTGACGATGACGCTTGCGGTCGGTCACAATCACATACGTGCTGGTGATGAATAATACGCTCTATGTTTAACCCTCCAACCATAAAATGGTTACGCAAGCAGGAAACTAAACAATCCAAATCAGCTAGAAGCAACTCCATTATTTCACCTGACGAGATAGGAGCTGGACGCGATCAATTAAACATTCATGAGACCCTTATCTCATCTATTGTTATTGTCGAATCCAATTACAAAACAAGAGACTTACAAACAAAGCTTATCATATGAAATATTTATTAGACAAAAGTGCATGTTTATTAGGGTATGCATGAGCGCGGCACGTCTTATGTTACAGCTACGTTTTCAAAAATAAGATCCCTAAAAAACTATAACAATACCATACGATACTGTTATCCCGTTAGTTGCTGAATTATCAATAGTAAACTATCAGTTATCAGCAAATTACCAGTTTTAAAAACTAATACGTGATGAGGATGAGTGATGTGATGACCGATTTGCTATGTTTAAATGCCTCCGAGTTGAAGGGATAGATTCCAAAAGGGAAGTGATGTAGTGGTTTGGAAATTACCTGCTCAAACAACTCACATATTTTTGGGGTTTACACAAGTGGTGGTTAAACTGAAAATTACATATGCGTTGCACGCTACTTCGGCATCGATGCCTGCCGTCGGTCGCGTCGTTAAAACCTATTTAACACTTGAACAAATGTTTATACTGTAAACGCCTATTCAAAAGGTGATTGTCCTTTTTGGATTCTAAGTTCATGGTTACGGAAAATTGGGGTTATACAAACAAAAACAAATGGATCCCAGCGCAATTTTCCTACATTTTTAGATTAACAGAAGCCAGGCAGCAGATTTTGCCATGTCTTAACATAATCATAACCGGTATTAGCAGCCTTGACCTTCGTCATTGAGCGATACCGGTCAAGAGCAGGTATTTTCGGGATTTATCTTTAACCAAATATTTCGGACGTTATTTTTAAAAGATACGAGGTAATATTATTTTTTAAAGATAGGTAATTATTTTGGTTCATTCATACACCCACAAGAACTCTCTCTACCTTTTATAAGATGGATGGGGAAGTGGCTTTAAACACGGCGCGCATTTACAAAACACAAGTAAATGCAATATAGGCGAGTTTTAATTGATGTAATTATTGCCGCGGGCGATGCGGCAAAATGCATTTGTTGGTGCGTTTGTAATTTTTGACCGAGCGAGCGCGAAGCGTCTCTGCTTCAGCTTGGGCAAAAATTATTTCATAGGGCCTTCCGGCTATTTGGTTGTTCTCTTCTACAGATCGCATTTCTCAACAGATTTTCGTGAAATTTAGTGAGCAGGCTCAATAATTTTTCGAAATTTATCGAACAAGTTCTTCGAAATTTACTTATCGAAAAAAAAATGTTCAAAATAAGAAGCGCCGACTATTTTCAATTATATCAAATAGTATACCAAACAGCACATAGTAATGCTTTGAAAACCTCGGGCGACACAACATCTATTAGATAAATTTTTAAATAACATACAATTTGAGCTACTTTGAAACAAATCTAAAAATAAAAAAAACAGCTTCAAAATAAAATACCTAGCTCTAAAAAGCAAAAAATAATATTCGAATCATTGGATATGCATATCAATTTTAATAAAAAATGTCTATTGAAGTTCGGTGGGGCTGGAGGACAACTTTTATTATTAATTAATTAATTATTAAAAAAAAAAAAAACTCAATCAAACAAAAAGGAATCGTCAAAATCAGTGTGCACAAATGACGATAAACAAAACATACTATTAAATTGAGAACCTTCTCTTTTTTTTAAGTTTGTTAAAAATTAATTAGATTCATAAACTATCTCATGAACAAAGTAGCAAAAACATTCATATTTTGAAAAATAACAGAAATTAATATAACTGAATAATAATAAAAAAGTTATAATATAGTATAATATATCTCTATTATATTTATATGAATATAATGTTATCAAATCAAATCCATATTGTGGAAGAAATAAATTTAGGTACACAAATTATCAAAAAATACATAAATGAAAAAAAAATTAAATCACACTTTTTTGCTCATTAAATCACACTTTAAATATTGGGTCTTTACTTAAAGAAAATTTATCTGCTTATTTTAGTTAGTGTATCAAGTGTTTATTGAAAGAATAATATGCTACTAAATGAATCATATAGAATTAAAACCCGCTATCTGTCATTTAAAATGTAGTAAATATAGTCTGTGTGGAAAGAGAACTGTTGTGGGATTTAAGCTTGATTGCCGTATTTGTGATGTTGACGGCACTGTTCCGTTACTACAGTGCAACTGTTATATCTTAATATTCATCATTTGTAAGTGTATGTTTGTGCAGAAACTAAGGAGTGTTATCTGAACATTATTAAATAAAATTTATGAATAATAAATAAATAAATATTAGACTTCATCACAAACATTGCTCTGATTCCAAAGTGAGTAACTAAAAAGCAGTTGTTATAGAAATCAGAAACAATGTTGAAACTACAAACAACCAGACCTGAGCCAATATAGAAAATTTCGTTTTCTAAATTGACGCAGCCGGGGTTCGAACCAGGGACCTCAGAGAAGGCGCACCTTGAAAACAGAAGTATAAAGAACACGACCACAGAGGTCGTATGAGGAACTTTCTTACGGTAAAACAAAAACTAAGGGAACTTTAACAGTGCACCTACAAACTTTATTAAAATAACCACTACAAAAAAAACCTACTTACTTTTCGGTCAAGTATTGAGTGGTCCAGTATAGCACTTCACCGGGTAATTCCGATTCGGTTATCGTGTATCCTGCTATGTGAACTGGGAGTTGGTCCTCCGGGTTAACAGTGGCCGCAAAGTTCTCAAAAAACACTCTATACGCTGTTAAATAATCCTCTGTATCTCCCATTTTCAAAAACTTTTAACTGGGTCACCAGAATAATGCAAAAAAATATATCACAATCGATCAACAAACCTTCGATGATTACAAAGTTACACAGTGTAAATTTAAATCTTACAAATAAAAAAATATATAAAATCGAGCACTGTTGAAATTATTCTTAAACTATCATCACTTTCTATCCGAATTCAACGTAACAATGCTAATGTTATGTAAAATAAATTTCAAAACAGAAAATGTTCACATCTCAATCGAACTCCAACGAAATGACATTTCATTGTCATGCATGCACATACAATAGAATAGATGTGTAGAGTAACACAGATTAAAAAATAGAAACACACCCAAAATTTAATTTAACACTTGACACTGGCAAAAATTACTTCCAAGAGGAAAGTAGATTGCCATAACAAAAAAAAGAAGAAGAACAATGCGAGGCGGCGCCGCACACTCTGCGCTTTAGGCACAGAATGGATTTAGGTACTACTTTAGGTATGAAGCGGCGGACGGAACAATTTCATAACCGGCTAAAGTCGTCAGATAAGATAAGAGCTACGCGATGAAAGAGAGGCAACTTCTAGGTGAATATAATTGTAGGAAAGGGAGCGCTGTGCGACCTGAATAATTATTGTGTCGGAGCAAGAGTCCCTTTTTATTTGAATGATTTTGCGGAATGCATCTTCTCTGTACTTGTACTATTTTATTTATTATTTTATTACATATACGGAACCCTAAAAAAACAAAATTTGATTTAATTGTTATGGGGTCAGACTTAGGTAAGATGGTGTTAGCTAGCCAGGCGGACTTAAGGTAAGCCCTTCCACCAACCAAACCGAGTGAAATGTACCCCCATACTGGGAATCGAACCCGGGACCCCTGCGTCTTACGCGGGTGGGCGAACCACTAGACCACAGAGGCAGTTAAATAACATAACACATCTTTTATCGCGACCTCATGCAACGGGCGCTGGTACAGTTGTTTTAACTCACGAAGGCGGGTCAGCTATGAATGTTGTGGCGTGCACATGCACATTACTTTTTAATGTGCGTAATACGAGAGCGTGCAGACGCACACATAAGCTCGATTTACACAATTCCAAGCCTGGACCAACTATGCTTGGATGCTATTTACACGCTGGTGAGTGTGTTATGTGTATAACCAAGCTGTGCAGACAAACATGGCAGACGTGGACGTTAAAGTTGTGTCGGCTATCGTTTTTGGATTGACATATTTTTATTTAAAATATAAACAAAAACAAAAGAAGCGAAAGTACGACAGAGAAGATGGTGGATGTTATTATAAAATTGTTACAAAATACTGACACTAAACACGCGCCAATGTGTAAAGCCGGTAATACATGTTGGCCCAAGTGGCGGCAAATACCAATAAGATAGCTTGTTTGTCTTGCCTTGCCATTGTTTGTCGTCACTCACTTAGTTGGCCGAGCGGAGGCGAGTGCTAAAAGTGTATAGAGTTCATTTGGCGTGGCTTGTCAATCTTGTCATAACTCGCGCTCGCTCTGCACTACTTGTCTCATTTCGGAACGGTGTCCGTTTTTTCTGCACAAATCAAAGGCGCTCGCTTGCACTTGGCCAATAGCGTTCACACGTTGCCAATCGTTTCAATGTAAATCAAAACTGACGTGACGGCAAGCAACGTGTGGCCAGCTCCACTAAATTTGCCTACATTGGCAGTTTGCACTGGTCTCCTTCAAACTTGCCAAATGTGTGGATGGTAGAACATGCCTTGTAACCTCGCGTTGGCTGAGGTTCGGCCAACGTGTATTGCCAGTTAATACGTTGCAAGCGCTTGCCGCAAGCTCCTTTGACCTGTGTTCAATGTTGACCTTGAGACTGCCTTTTGTCCCTATGAAATAAAAGCTGTTTTCACTTTTCGCAGTTTAACCATGACGTGTTGTCGTGTGTACTATAAAAATATTTTTGTTCTGTGTCTTTTAACTCGGACATTGGTTGGCAAAATCGTCAGTCTTCACGTAAAACGAGACGCAGCCATTCTCCTGCCTGTCATGTCACTGTCACTCCTACTAGGTAGGGTAGCAGTGTTGCCAGTGGCAGATAGTCAAATATAACATGAGACAGCTCAAAAAGTAACATTTTCACGAGAAAAGTAACATTACCTACCTATTGTGGAAAACAACACAATACTATAATATTGCATTTTATCAAAAACTAAAATAAGTTTCCTGTCACATTTGTTAAACATCGAAAAAATCGTAATAATTGTTGATCGAACAATCGACTGGCGATGCTGAAAAATGTCTGATGTGGACCCCTATCCACTAGTAAACTAATTAACTAATTAGTAACAGTCTTAAAAAAAACATTTTAGTTAGTTTTTTTATATAATACTAAATAATATACTAGAAAAAATAGGACTCGCACCAGATCATGTTCTCGGACGGGAATCGAACCCGCGACCTTTGGATATCCGGTCCAATGCTCTGACCGCTGAGCTACCGAGTCACTGGTGAGAACGTCGAATTTCTTCTAGTATATCAACTCTTACGCTATAGTTGGTCCCATAGTAAAAGTTGTTCAGATTGATGGTCCCTATATACCATATTCGGCATTAGGGGTATTTTTGTAACACCTTGTATAGGTGGGTTGTGTTTGAAAGATGGCTACATTATTGTGTGTGATGATTCCTGGCATGACCACGAAGGTTTTTTTTATTTTTTTTGTGGTACATATTCATAAAAATAAATGTACTTTAATGTACTTTTGAACAAAAAAAATGTACTCGTCTAGTTTGGACATTCCGGCATACCTAAAGTGGTCGTGCCCTGGACGACTTTTCTGGCACGACCACGCTAGATTTAAGGGATATTTCGATCAATTTAAGGATATTAAAGAGGTACAAATTGTAGAAAATATATGTACTCAACTTTAGAAATCCAATTACAGGTGAATTAAGCGGTTTTAGCAGTATTATTCAATTCCAGTACTTTTGATATGGTTAAGAAGCTCCTAATGACACTAACATCTAAAAAAATGTCCTGATTAGGTGGTAGGAAGGAAATAAGAACAATCGCATATATTTTTGAATAGATTTATATCATATTTTAACAAAAAATATATTTTCCTTAGTATAACAAAAACAAAGAACAATTACCACTTTCCATACAAGTGTTAAGTTGTTGACCTGTCATAAACAAGGTGTTACAAAAATACCCCTAATGCCGAATATGGTATATAGGGACCAACAAACTGATCAACTTTTACTATGGGACCAACTCTGAAATCGCGAAAAAAAAAACAGCTGTTTCATACAAAAATTAAAATTGAAAATATTAAAATGTATGAAACAGCTGATTTTTTTTCGTGATTTCAAAGTTGGTCCCATAGTAAAAGTTGTTCAGTTTGATGGTCCCTATCTACCATATTCGGCATTAAGGGGATTTTTGTAACACCTTGTTTATGACAGGTCAACAACTTAACACTTGTATGGAAAGTGGTAATTGTTCTTTGTTTTTGTTATACTAAGGAAAATATATTTTTTGTTAAAATATGATATAAATCTATTCAAAAATATATGCGATTGTTCTTATTTCCTTCCTACCACCTAATCAGGACATTTTTTTAGATGTTAGTGTCATTAGGAGCTTCTTAACCATATCAAAAGTACTGGAATTGAATAATACTGCTAAAACCGCTTAATTCACCTGTAATTGGATTTCTAAAGTTGAGTACATATATTTTCTACAATTTGTACCTCTTTAATATCCTTAAATTGATCGAAATATCCCTTAAATCTAGCGTGGTCGTGCCAGAAAAGTTGTCCCGGGCACGACCACTTTAGGTATGCCGGAATGTCCAAACTAGACGAGTACATTTTTTTTGTTCAAAAGTACATTAAAGTACATTTATTTTTATGAATATGTACCACAAAAAAAATAAGAAAATCCTTCGTGGTCATGCCAGGAATCATCACACCATTATTGTTTGTATCCATTCGTGTAAAAGTCTAATCGCGGCGTGCGTAGCGCGCCGCGCGCTCCGGGCCCTGCGGTGATGACGGTTTGGTCAAAAAATCATTACAATCAACCTGTACATAATGATTTTGTTTATGCATTTAAAATTTTAAAATCGATTGTAATCTTTCGCTGCTAGTCACCACTCGCCTCACTAGCGCATGCTTAAGTAAGCAGGATGGAAAATTAAGAAATACAGGCGAGTGAGTGAATATGTCGCATTCAGTCAGTCCACAAAATCAAGTGCGCCAAGATGACCTTAGAATATAGTTATTATTCTAAGAAGATGACGAACAAAAAAAATCTTGAATGCGTTCAATTTTTGTTTGCTGGAAAATCTAAAAAGTAACATAAAGTAACATATTGAGTCGTGTAACATGGAGGTAACATGAGAGGGTCAAAAGTAACGTAAAATGTTACTTTTGTAACATTCTGGCAACGCTGACTCTTTATATAATATTATATATGGCAACATATGGGAGGCAGTGTTGCCAGTGGCAGATAGTCAAATATAACATGAGACAGCTCAAAAAGTAAAATTTTCACGAGAAAAGTGACATTACCTACTTATTGTGGAAAACGACGCAATTCTATAAGGCATTTTATTACACAAAAACTAAAGTTTCCTGTCACATTTGTTAAACATCGAAAAAATCGTAATAATTGTTGATCGAATAATCGGCTGGCGATGCTCTGAAAAATGCCTGATGTGGACCCCTATCCACTAGTATACTAATTAGTAACAGTCTTAAAAAAACATTTTAGTTCGTTTTTTTTTATATTAAAATTTTACATAGGTGGGTTGTGTTTGAAAGATGGCTACATTTTTGTTTGTATTTTAAAATCACCACTCGCCTCACTTGTGCTTAAGTAAGCGGGATGGAAAATTAAGAAATATAGGCGAGTGAGTGAATATGTCGCATTTAGTCAGTCCACAAAATCAAGTGCGCCAAGATGACCTTCGAATATAGTTATTATTCTAAGAAGATGACGAACAAAAAAATCTTGAATGCGTTATTTTTTTGCGATATTTTTTTTGTTTGCTGGGAAATCTAAAAAGTAACATAAAGTAACATATTGAGTCGTGTAACATGGAGGTAACATAAGGGGGTCAAAAGTAACGTAAAATGTTACTTTTGTAACATTCTGGCAACGCTGTAGGGTAGGTACGCCGAGCAAAACCTCAAGCAAAACGTACTAAACGTAGTCAAGCTATCTATGGTGATTTGATTACCATGTTTACTTTAGTACAATAACATAATAATTTGTCTTAATGCTCTAAGTAATTTTTGCTAATGTTACGGCCACACTGCCGTGATTATGTCATTGAATATTGCTATTGATCTATTGATGAACCTCATGTGTATAGACATAAGGAAAATTATGGGCATAATTATTGCCAAAATATATACACTAGCATAGCACTACCCTGATATTATCAGGGTAGTGCTATGCTAGTGTGGCCGTAACATTAATATGTGTGCATGTAATGTACAGTACTAACTACTAATTCTGAGGTACAGTAGGTACCTTAACTAAACTATATAATATATAGTTTAGTTTGGTGTATGTACTCAGTACATAATAAATATATAATTTGTTTGTGACTTTAAACAGTATTATATCTAGATACGTATATACACATCTGTGAAACAATACAAACCTCAGAAGAATAATAGCAACAAATAAACCTCGTTAGCTCGTGTTAACCTCGGGATACAAAGTTGGTTAAAGTTGACTGTTGAAGTCCCAACAACTTTTGGGTGGAGGGTGGTTTAAGCAAAGAGAAAAATAATACATAGTTTCTTACATGGTTAGGGTTGAAGTGATCTGTGTGCTTATCTTTATTTATCTTCGTAATTAGTAAGTACGTACGTGATTGATAGTGATATCAGATCAGCCAATTGATTACTTATGATAATAGGTAGGTAATCCTGCTCGGTAAATTCGAAGTTGTCAATAAAATTACTTTAACTGAAATATCAATTCGATATTGTATTGCTTACAGCTTTTTGTTGAGCTTCAGATTTTTTGCCAAAATGCCTATAATAGCAGGAAAATATAAGCATTACAAAAATGAAAACATAGATGATTACTTTATAGCCGTGGGTAAGTTCATAACAGGCACAAATTATGAATTATACATGAAAGTTAATGATTAATCCTTTTTTTAAATTGTTTCAGGAGTACCATTCATGGGGCGTAAAATGATGTCAATGTCTTCACCAGAGATGGATATCATAATAAATGGAGAGACAATGACCATCAAAAATGTTTCATTGTTGAGAACCGTAGAGTATACCTTTAAACTTGGTGAAGAATATGAAGAGAATATGCCAAATACTGTTATCAAGGTAGGTAAAAGTTGGTTTTGCCTCAACAAAAAAAAAAACTTGAATGTTTCAAAAAATAATTAATATTTTTTATATAGAGTGTGACAACAATCATCAAAGATAATGAAATGGAGACAAAATCTATTATCCCTGAAAATGGGGCTAAGTGTGGTCGACACTACTTATTTACAGATGAAGAATGTATAATTGTAAGTAACCAAATAATTATTACACTTTAGTTCACTATCCATCTGATAACTTTGAAAGAAAATACAGTTTAGCTACAGTGCAATGAATTTGATGATATCCAACAGATGTGACAGCCAAGTGCTTGAGGTACAACACAATGTATTTTAATCCTGTGAGCAGTGCATCATACTATACGTTCTTGACTGAATTGGCCGCGAACAATCAGCCATTGTCAAATAATTTGTATTGTATATTATTCCCAGTTTAGAGATCTTTCACATAAGGCATTTTAGTCTCGCGACAGCAGTGCTGCACCACGGACCTCTTCATATTACAGCGACCGCAGCGTGGCATAGTCGCGGCGCTTCCGCTAGCTACTGCGCGGCTCTTTTAGGGACACGAAATTGAAACCAAAATTATTGATGCTGATAGATAAGTCACATTCATATGAAGATAAATAATATTAGAAAAAATACTAGAAAAAATCGACTCACTCGTAGCACCTCAGACGGGACTACGGGTGAGTCGATTTTTTCTAGTATTTTTTCTAATATTATTTATCTTAATATAAAAATAGCATTGTGAATGCGAAAAAATCTAAATTTAATAATCACATTCATATGGTTCATAAACTATAGCCCTGCGCTACGTTCCGTTTTAGTCTTTGTTTAGTTTGCTTGATTGAATCGATTCGACACATGATAATACTACTCTGTAAAGTACTCTGTACTAGAGTACTTTACAGAGTAAGTACTCTGTAAAGTATAGATATTTTAAGTACTAGTATCAAATCAAAAGTAGTGATATGAGTGAAGTATCGAATTTGATATTGTGTACTTTCTCGCAGCGCTGCAGTCGCGCTTCTGTCGTGCGTTAGCTGCGCGTCTGTCCCGGTCATATGTACGAGTATGTATGGATGCCCAGCCGCGCGACAGCAGCGATTCTAATATTCTAAGTCGCGCTGCTGAAGCGCGACTAAAACACTTTTATGTCAAAGCACTCTTATAGTCATTCATTAACCAGACACTAAAGAAGTCTTAAGTGACCAATGATGTGAATTGTGAACCTTTAGAAAGCTGAGTTATTGATTGCATGAACCACAATTACTTTAATTGTTTCAGACTCTCACTCACGATAATGCAAAGACACCAGGAAAGCGATACTTTCGGAGAATAAATTAATATCTCATTTTCTTTACAAAGAAACAGCACAATGTGTTATAATTAAAATTTGTATATTCTGATATTTTACCAAGTAACAGCACAATGTGTTATAATTAAAATTTGTATATTCTGATATTCCTTATAGTACCTAGAGGTTAAGGTGCATCCCATACCGAAAGTGGCGCCCTTAATAGAAAAGGATTTGAATAAAACTAAACATGGAATTTGTAGAAAACTAACAAGATTCCATAGGAATATTTTGTTACTCCTTAAAGGCTGATTATAAGCATGTTTTTTATACCTTTTTTAAGACAAATATTTTATTTTTTAATATTTTGTATACTTAGTTATTCATTAAATTGATGTAATAAATTGCATAAATAGTTTGATTTTTGTAGGGGGAGACTAATTCTCGAATGAAGTTACGTATCGCTTGTCTAGACGCATAATATTCTTTTCTCAATATGTATTTTTACCCGACTGCAAGGAAAGGGTTATGTTTTTGCGCGTATCTTAGTATGTTCGTATGTAATATTCTTTATTACCTCATATTTATCAAAAAAAACTTAGGTGGTGTTCTTTAATTTGCTAGAAACCTTCGATCAAGAATACCCTAGATGTCCGTGCGGCGCACAGTGGTCTGAAAAATCAAGCTCCATATCATAGAAACTTAATGTCAGAAATTAATAAATAAAAATATGTGTTGTGTTTAGTAATTTATAGGTACTCGAAATAAGTTATTTGTAGGTACTAATTAAAAATATGTAGGGTGGGGATACGAGTTTCGAATCGCTTTTTGTTTTGCCTGTCGTGCCACATTTGCGTGCTGTTTTAGTTTGTGAAGCGGTGGTAAAGCGTTACTGCGTTAGATATTTTTCGATCAAAGCTAGGAACACATATCGGCGAAAAATAGTCGAATTTTCGGATGCAAACCGAAGAAGTTACAATATTGCTGTATAATTATAGATTCCTTTGGCTTCCCATCCCAATGATGGAAGAATTAAAAAACTAAATTATTAAACTGACAGAATTTGGATTGCTAATTTTCTTTGGTAAGTTTTCATTTGTGCCAAAACGAATGCAATGTATCGTCAAAACACAGTTTACATCAACTTCATTGTTATAATTTAGAATAGCCGATAAACAAGTTGAACAAATTATCACTGTTTCTTTGAACTCGGACGTTGGCAGAATCGTCACGTAAAGCGACCGACCGACGCAGCCTTAGATGCTCTAACTTAGAGCATTGCTCTAAGTGCTCTAAGGACGCAGCCATAGGACCCAAAAATTGAATTAAATTGATAGACAAGACAGCGAGCTCCCCTGAGTAATATTGTTCTGTGGCTTAGAGCTTAGACAGAAGACAGAATGGATGGAATATCGATTTTTTATCGACATCTATTCATCGTAATTTCAATAAAATTGCTTTGAGACGCACCGATATTATTTATGATAAATTGATAATCTATCGGATTAATTTTCCATACGGTAGATTGAAACCCTTATCTTAAGCTTTCAAAAGCTTTTTTTTTTAGAAACGTCCGCGTCGGGAAAAAGAAATGAAAATTTTTAAATTATCGCTAGTCCAAGACCAAAGGCATATTGTATAAATACATATATTTATCGATCGTTACTTTGGTATCGATATTTTTGGTTGGTGGTCGATTTAACGTTATCGGACATCCCTAAGTGACATTGACTTGACGAGAACTTGACATTTGTTCTATGTAAAGTAAAGTAGGTAGGTACCCCTTTATAAAAGTTCTGGCCAAATTTATCTCCTATAACAATTTAAAATTCTAAGCTCCCTCTGCTTTGCTTAAAGTCTTATGTTTGTGTTGTTGGATGTGCTGTTTTTATTCTAGGTAAATATGCTTAGGGTGACTTTAAAAAAAAAAAAAGTCCCATAAAGTCCCATTCGTGTAAAAGCTAACTACGTGACATGACATTGGCGGAATTGTGCATAGACCACAGAGCAAGCCACTCATTAGGAAGAAGAAAGTAGGTAGGTACAGGATCTGTCTGTCTGTCTGTGGAGACTGTGGGATTGTGGAGCATTTCATTTGTTGTTTGTTTCGTTTGATTGAACGCTATTATTTATTACGTTACCTTACAAGGGCAAATAAAAACCAAACTTCTTAAATTTGATTAATCTGAATTGAATACTCATTATGGCAGACATTTCTTCTCAAGATCAAGTAAGTATTCTTTATAATAATACAGAATTTCTTTTTTATTATTTTGTCGATTAGTACGCTATTAGTAGTTAACCGCCTCGAACCTGACTCTCCGACCGTACTATTTCGTGTGAGACGAGAAAATCAGCACTGACCCAACATTTTTTGCATCTTAAAACCGATGTATCTAATAAAAACCTACCTACTTAGAAAAATAGCACCCCTACCTGTTAAACAGTAAGTTTGTTTTTGCATCTCAAGTTTGTAAGTGTTCTATTTATTAACTTATCTTTATTACATAGAGGGTATCTTCACTTTTATATTATAATTCCCTGTTTAGTTCCTTGATACGGAAAATGCTTGCATTACATACCTGAACTAAAAGTTAATAAATTAGGATTTTAAACTGTTAGGACTTTCAATTACAATGTTATATATATACCTACATATCAAATATTATATTCCATTGGATCTAAGAAAGATAAATAAAATATATTTTAATTTTCATCATGTCATTTACATTTCAGGAACAACAAATAAAGAAATTGAAAAGGCTTCTTGAGGGATGGCGCATGGCTTTATTGCCCTTGAAATCAATTATATTATGGGAGCAGCAATGGCACCCATGTGCTATTATTGGGAGTTTGACATTCCTATATCTTGTTATTTGGCTTTTAGACCTTAATTCCCTCGCAACCTTTGCTGTTATGGGTCTCATTCTCAACTTCATTGATTTCCTAGTACCTGTTGTATGCAACTCCTTATATGGTCCAAATGCTTGGACAGGACAAAAAGAAAAGATGTTTGAAGAGATTTGCAGGAGCATTGTTATTCAATATAATAAAATTATGCAACAGGTCTGGTCATTTTATTCCCTTAGGGACACAAGCCCTTGCATGGTAAGGATTTTTCATGTATTCAATTTGAAGGTGGAGTATAAGAATGAAGTGTTTATTGATTATATGGTATTTTGTTTTCAGTACTATATAATATCCATCAGCATGTTGTGTACCGTCGCATGGGTGGCCTCCTCCATCAACAATATATTCCTGCTCTATCTACTGTCGTTGGTGATGCTCTTGTGGCCGGGCATCCAACAACGAGGGACCTTCAATACCCTGCTGTCCCTTGTCAACATGGGACCGAAAATGATTAAGTCAGAGTAATAAACTAGCAGCTATTATTTTATACAACAGCTTTTTAATTGTGATGAATCTGGTCAGTATCGTATAAGTTTAATGTTAGCTTATTCAAACTTATAAGCTTTAAGTACCTATGTGGCATAATGTAGCATTATTATTATTGTTAAATTAAAAGAGTGTATCTTAAATATAGTTTTCGTTAAGCCTTTCCCTTTTTGTTTACTTTTAAATCTACCTGAAGTACTTGTTGATAAGTCAGCAAAGCGTAAAATAGATCTAGACAGTATTGCAACAACATAGACGATATGAATTAAAAGCAGTTATAAAGAATATAATTTATTTATCAGATTCTTAGACTAATTTCACTAAGTTTATATGGTTAAAATGGTTCAGAAACACTGGTATGAAAAAGCCACTAAAAGCAAATTTTCAGTGTGATATCACATTATTCTACAGAGACTAGGAGATGTTCATGATTGTTATTGTTAATATAAGTATCTGGTATTATCTTACTGTGATAGAAATCTTAAAATATTTTTACATTACAATTCGATTAAAGAGTGCTAATTACTGAATGTCAATCTTTTGAGTACTTACACATAGTATTGTTTTAATTTATATTTTACCGAATGCACGTAAAATAATCTATATAAAAAACGTAACAAAGCCAACATAAATAGCGAACAAGTTTCTTTAAAAAAAGTACAAAATGTAATAGCTGATTTCTAGATCAAATATACTATTTACCGCTCTCTTCAGAAATGGTAAAACCTGGTTTTACTGTAACATTTTTCGCTTTCGTCACTAACGGTTCATTGGGGTCAACTTCAGTTAAATTAGGCAAATTATTGTTAGAGTTGCTGGATGTGCTCTGCACCAACAAGTCTTCAGGAACTAAAGTTGTCGTGAACCTACTGCCAGCGCCAGCGACCGATACTTGTGAACTGATATTACTTTTTTGTGCACTGCTGTCGCTATATCTTCTGCTACCATTGTTTAACGTATCGTCTTTCAAATATTTACATTTGGAGCTGTTTTTGCTTTGCAAATTCAACGAATCCAAATAACAATGATTAGTCGTATCCCCTTTAGTACATTTATTAGTGTCTGTCTCAATATTATAATTTTTACTACTAGACGGCACATCCTTGTAGAATGTTTCCCTAGTCAATTGCACGTTAAATCCGTAAAATTCGGGTGCGTTGCTCGTAGAGGGTGCGCAAGAGTCGTTTCTCTCTGAAGATTGGCACGCGAAATTCAATGGGCTGAGGTCATTTTTGATCAGTTTTAATGGGGAATCACTTGGGTCAGCCGAAAGCGTCTCCTCATCATCTTCGCCCTCAGCACTCTGTTAAAATCATTAATTTGTTTTATATAACCTTATTTTTATCACAAACTCTCGATCACATCACATCAAAATATTTATCTTTTGGACTTAATTTTGGTTAAAACTATTCGAACTTCAAAGTCGAGTCAAGGGGCGCTGGAAATTGAACCGGGCGACCTGTGTCTGACAACGGTTTACGGTGGTCAGTTGACCACTCTAAGTTCTAACTAACTCTAAGTCCTACCTAACCTAAGGTAGAACTTCAGTTCGCTCCAGTCGATATATCCTTTATTACTTTTTCACGTGCGCCAATAAGTTCAACTTTACGCTCTCTATAATAAAGAAGACTGTGTCGTCGTTGCAGCAGACAAATAGTTCGTCGAACCAAGGAGGTGGTTAAGTTTGAAATAAAAGAACGTCGAACTCACTAGAAGATCGTGGTCGGTGATGGACCCGGCGGTGGCCTCGTTGCTGTTGAACTCGAGCTCGGAGGCCAGCGACACCGGCGTCACGTCGCCGCTAATAGATGAACCTAATGATATACCGTAGTTATTGTTATTGTCTTATCTATAAACAAAAATCGTAAAGCTGCAAATAATTTACAATCATCAAAGCTTCTTATCAGGTTAAACAAGAACGCGTGCGTATAGTAATTAAAATCTTACAATTATTGTGTTAGTTAGCGGGCATTGCAGTTAAATTGTCTGCGATATTAGCTTTCAAACATTACTCTAGAACAGGCCCCGTCTCCCTAGGGCTAGAGCCCTAGAGACAAAGTCACATTTGTAAAAGCGGTAACGAACTTCACAAACGAAAGCGACATTGTCTACGCCCGGTATGCGCAAAATAAAATATTAGAATATTGTCCT
This sequence comes from Catoptria pinella, assembly GCA_963556745.1. Taxonomy (NCBI): domain Eukaryota; kingdom Metazoa; phylum Arthropoda; class Insecta; order Lepidoptera; family Crambidae; genus Catoptria; species Catoptria pinella. The sequence goes on from OY750762.1 coordinate 3,598,664, forward strand.
TTACAGCTTCCATAAGAAAAATCTTTTTACATTGCTCATAAGATAAGTTTAGTGATAAACATAAACAGACAGATGCTTGATCATGCAAACAAATCAGTCCAAGCGAGAACTAATAATTAATATGTATTTGTACAAGGTCTGAATAACTACCCACATACGTATATAAATAAAATGCAATACCATAGCATGCAAAACTATGAATTCGATGTAATCAAACATGTTATAGTTAACTTCTCTACTAAAAAGGTTTTTTTACAATTTCAACACCACATTTATTTAATAAAAACATATAACTTGTATTAAAGTCTCTTGTCTTGTTAGAAAATATATATTTTTTGGAATAGGTGTAGTTACTGAAAATATTTTTTTTACGACTTACGACACTTCGATGTTTACAAGCTATGAGTCATGTAAATTGGGATGCCTTAGCTACCATCCATACATAGCCGAGAAAATATATATAGAGTGACAGTATAGTAGTTAAGCTTAGTACTTCGCGCGCTCAAGCAAAACGCACACAACAGACATCTCTCACCGACACTATAACCGGAATCACAAACGAGTTCGAGCGCCGACCTCAGAAGAATAATTCTTCTGAGGTGCCGACGGTCGGTCGGTGTGAGCTATCTATATGTCTTAAGTGTATATGGGTGTTTTTTGTATTAAATCTAGTATTTTATATGTAGTCTCAGTTAGTTCGCGTAATAATCGCCAGTACACCATACGATTATCGTCATTGTTGTCTACTCTTGGATCCGATATTTTAAGCACATAAAATGAATGCATAATTAGTAGAAATTAATATACTAGTGAGATAACAGGATCGACTCTATAATCTTTAATGAGTTACTCTCGTCGGCAACAAGACTTGCCAAAAGCAAAAAGGTTGTCGTACCTATAGTATTGTCAGCACGAAAATCTATCGACGAGATCCAATCGAATCGAGCAGACATAATATTTTTTTTAGTTACCTTGCTGTTCATACAAAATTACGTGACCTCTGACGATAGAATGTTGTGCCAAGGATAAAGTTACACTAAAAACCTACCGGCTAATTTATTATCCTGTTACTCTGAAACATCGACATCCAATCAATACTACGTTACGAAATCTGAAGCTTCAATTATTCATAATGTTAATAACGACTATTATTTTACCTTTAGGGGCTTCGGCCCCACGAGTTGTAAATGAGATGCAAAAGCGATCATCGAAGTGGGAGTCTAGTAAGTCAGCGTAAACCACAAGCAGAGCAGAAGTAGTAGACAAGGTAACCTTTGCAAATCTTCCTTACAGCTTCGCTTTCGTTAAGATTTTGTTAACCATCGATTTTCAAAACGTCAAATCCATACGTTTCGAAAGCGAAACGATAACGAAGATTTTCGTTCACTCTTACTCATCGCATCGCGCATTGTCACTTTAACAAAAGCGTTTGCACCAAATTGGTCGTAAAGAAGATAAGGCTCCTGAGCAAATGTGATGCGTCGGTGATATCAGAGTAACAGGAAAATTACCTTAATAGAAAGTGTAGTAGGTACCGCAGTGTATACCTGCTAGAGTGGCGTGCGGCATGAATGGATGCAGGCTTGCGTCGTACGCGCACAAGGTGGCCGCCTCGCCGTCCCACTGGGGGAGCTTGCTCGGCACATTTTTACTCCAATTGCTACTGGAATCAACGATTCTGTTACCGGCCGCGAGGCCAAAAAGCGATTTTCTTTAGCGTTGCAATGGGCGAGACTTTCAACCACCCCGCTGGTATTCGCAACTTTCACACAAGCGCGGATATAACTTGCTCTACTCACTTATTTCAAAGAAGTCAGAAGAAAAATAGGATTCCCATTTAAATAATTTGTACGATACGGCCCATTCAGGCGCTATTAAAGTATTTTCACTATTAAGTAATATCAGCGCTGAAGTATATCACGTTAAAATAGTTGTAACTTTAAACGAATTAATGCGTTTTAATGACAATTATTTACAAGTGTCACACTCAATCGCAGTTTGTGTGAAAGTTGATGAAATAGTAAGTCACATTATGATTAAAAAAAAAAACACCAAACAGTATTTGCAAAGAGTAGAAAAGCCTTGAAAATCTATTTCCAGCTGGTATGGAAGATGAAGTAATGCAAGGGTCGAGATCACAGTATTTGTTGTATGGTCTGTGGTCGAGACTCATCAGTTTATTAAGCATTTAAAGCTCTGAATAAGGAAACTAATGGAAGTGCCATACCTACGAAAAAGACCTGCACACCTATTCCATACTTCTCAATACAAATGCAGCTAAACATGGCGGCCTAGCTTAGTGCACGTACACCTTATGTAAACAGCATAGAGTAGAAATTGTAACAATAGACAGCGACACAATATGGCGGACACGGCAGCGCCTGACGTCACGAACGCTATGCATTTTGTAGGTATTGAAGTTAAGGGCACTTCCATTAGTTTCCTTATTCAGAGATTTAAAGTAAATAAAAAACCCATTACGTGTAACTAAAGCAAGGAATTTATATGTCTCGACTCTAATCCTACACTAAAACTAACCCAAGTTTCATGACGGGCCACACGGTTCATGATAAACTGTTTTTTTGTCACCACAGTAGTTAGTATATGCCAGGAAACTGTGATTATCAGAATTTACAAACAAAAATCGAATAAACCCATACAAAGCAAACACAGTAAAACAATTAAACCACATTCTATGTACAGTCAGCTTCTAAATTATAGAAAAAGCCATTTAGCGTTTACTTTGGCAATAAAGTAACATAACTCCTTGTAACATAGGGAAATAATTTACTGTTTAGAAGGTAAATAAGTTCATGTGTACCACATTATTATCTATGTAACTGTAAATATCCGAGTTATTCATAAAAAATAAAACGCATATTAAACCTATTTTAGTCAAAATTAGTTTTGTCTTCTTCATTCAAACTCAGTTCACAATACGAAAGTAAATGACAAAACACTTTTTTACCAAAATAGGTTTAATAAGTGTTTTTTTTAAGAATAACACGGTATGTCTATACAACATGTTACAAAAATACCCCTAATGCCGAATATGGTATATAAGGACCATCAAACTGAACAACTTCCACTATGGGACTGTTTCACACATTTTGATATTTTCGATTTTAATTTTTGTAACTATGACACAGCTGATTTTTTTTCGCGATTTTAGAATTGGTCCCATAGTAAAAGTTGATCAGTTTGATGGTCCCTATATACCATATTCGGCATTATGGGTATTTTTGTAACATGTTGTATGTCTCTATTCATCTATATGGGATAGCTAACTTAAAGCACTTTTTCCAATATTATGAAGGTAGCAGAAACTTAAAAATTGACACTGTTTTATTTCATAGTAAAAACTAAATACCTTGTTAACGTGCAATATACTAAAAGCCATATTCAGGCTAATGAGGTCGAATACCTACAAACCTCAAAACATTAAAACCACTTCTGTGTTCTATATATTCGTTCGAAAGTGCAAAAAGAAATGTAAAACAATTGACTATCGTAATAGTTGTCATTGAAAACTGTTGTGCAAATTATTGTACTGGATAATTTAAAATCCCAAGGAATAAATAATAATTAATGACCAGCTACCAGCTATTGAAGTGTTTTACTATGTTACAAGGTGTTACAAAAATACCCCTAATGCCGAATATGGTATATAGGGATCATCAAACTGACCAACTTTTACTATGGGGCCAACTAAGAAAACGCGAAAAAAAATCAGCTGTTTGATACATTTTGATATTTTCGATTTTAATTTTTGTATGAAACAGCTGTTTTTTTTCGTGATTTCAGAGTTAGTCCCATAGTAAAAGTTGATTAGTTTGATGGTCCCTATATACCATATTCGGCATTAGGGGTATTTTTGTAACACCTTGTATATTTATTTATTTACTATAGATTTATCTTTATTTTATATTGATTTGCATTTACACTAAAGATTTATATAGCATCTTGATCCCAAATTACTGTGCGAGTTTGATTTAAGATTTTTACTACAAAAATACTAACTTAGTATTTTAGCTCGATCCTTAGACGACCCGCTAACGCCCCAAAGATTAAAATTACATTCAGGATTTTCCTTTCCACCTATACAACTGACATAATGAGTTTTATTCTCACTTGTCTTAAGTACAGTCGACTAAATTGAATCATGCCCACCTTAAGGTAATTTTCTTACAGTCATTCAAATATAAGTAGGTTGAAATTCGCTTGAATATACATTACCTTGGTAACGAACCTGTTATCATTTTATTATACACTGACAGTCACCGACTAGGCTATGACAAAAAGATCGGACAGACTCGACTATCATAGTTCGTGACAACAAAGAAATGCTATTACTGTCTCAGTCATTCACTATATTTTATCTCATTGACTGACTCTCAGAAGAATAACTAAAGCAGACTGACTACTATTGACACAGTCATAATGTCATTTTATTTTTAAAATTATATTTTTATAATTATATTATAATTATAATACTTTTTCCTTTTTCTGCAGTAAAAAGAGTTAGGATTATGAACCATTCGAAATTCAAATCATGACTGCTATATTTAAAAATATATCTAGTGCAGTGATAACAAAGGTTAAAATTGCATAGATCTCGGACCCGTAATGACGAATTTTCATTCATATTTAAAACGTACTAAGTGCAATATACACGATAGAGAAGAAAATCTTACTATTTTTATGGTTTCAAAGTAATTATCGGCAAAGTGGGTCAAGATTCAGTTGGGTCGACTGTACTTCTTCATATTCATTATCAGCTGCACGATTTCCACTGATAGGCATTTTGTCTGACTGGCATAGCAATGCAAAAAATAATTAAAAAGTATCTTAGATTCCTGACCGCTTGTTAACGGCCGTTGTTTTGTCGGACACCGGGCCAGTGCGATAGCTCTGTCTTTTTTATCGGGGCGTTGCCAAAGTGAGACAAAGCTATCGCGTCGGCTCGTTACCCGTTAAAAAAGTTACCCCGGCGCAAGCGCAGCACCAACCAAAGTAAGAGATCCTTGGGACAGTCATATGCTCAACAGTGGACGTTTTACGGCTGACAATGATTTTTTTCTTTAATTCTTTGTATTCATTCTCCTTTTTGCACCTTTAAAGATAGTGTGAGTGTATTTTGAAAAACAAGGAGCGTTAGACTTACTCGTGGCTAGGCTGTGTGTCCCTGTCAGAGCTCTTGTTATGGTCCGAAGCGTAGTTAGAGTTTGGTGAGGACGGCCCCGCGGACGACAGCCCACTAGGCAGCTCGCCCGAAGAAGACATCAGCGAAGAAGGTCCGCTCCAACCCACACCTATGTGATTATACAGGGTTATTTGTAAAACAAGTAAGTAAGTATTAAGCAAAATAAAAGCTATAATCAGTAGCTACATATAGGTATTTTTAATCGCAGGCCCCATAATTCGTGGCCCCATGGCCCATATTTATAAAACTCACACGATTCTTAGAGTTTTTTTATTTATTATAAAGGAAAGCAAATTATCGCATCCAGCGGCCACAGCGACAACGTACAGACGCTAAGGCTCGGCTTACATTGACGCAGAGTCGGTGCGAAGCGACGCGCCAAACTATAGTCTTCACCATAACTACGTCAAAGTAAGTATGATCGAGTCGGCCGCAGAAACAACCCTCGCCCACTAACAGTGAGTACTGTTAGTGAGCGAGGGTTGTTTCTGCGGCGCGTGCGCGGAGGGCGCGGGCGCCGCGGTGACGCCCCCCAAGAACGCGTCCAGCTGTCGCAGCGACGGCGCGTAGATACTATCTATGGTCATCACTACATTCACTAAGTCATTGACGGTGTGATACTTACTGTTAGCGGGCGAGGGATGTTTCTGCGGCGCGTGCGCGGAGTGCGCGGGCGCCGCGGTGACGCCCCCCAGGAACGCGTCCAGCTGTCGCAGCGACGGCGCGTAGATACTATCTATGGTCATCACTACATTCACTACGTCAATGACGGTGTGATACTTACTGTTAGTGGGCGATGTTTGTTTTTGCGACGAAGGGCGCGGGCGCCGCAGTGACGCCCCCCAGGAATGCGTCTAGCTGTCGCAGCGACAGCGCGTAGATACTATCTATGGTCAACACTACATTCACTACGTCATTGACGGTGTGATACTTACTGTTAGTGGGCGAGGGTTGTTTCTGCGGCGCGTGCGCAGAGGGCGCGGGCGGCGTGCCCAGCAGCACGGGCGCCACGGTGACGCGCTCCAGGAACGCGTCCAGCTGTCGCAGCGACAGCGCGTTGTGCAGAGTCTCCAGCGGGCGGATCGCCGGCACCCCTCCGAACCCCTCAAGCGCGGCTACTGACCATATCACTGCTTAAGCATGAGTTCTCAAATGATGGCTGATATAAAAGTGAGATCCAGACCGGACTCATAGAACTGAGCCATTTTCTGTATTTAATTTGTTTGTATTACAATACAACAAATCAAACATACCCTCTAAGTCACCATCGTACAATTGCAGAATTTTGTACACGATACGTTGAATTCAAATAAGTCTGTATAAATGGCGTTTTTGTTTCTGTATTGACGACTTATAAAAATGATTTTTATTTACAAATTTATACCCAGGAACACGAGAGCCGTAGTAGGCGGAATCTCTAACGAGAAAATACAAAATTCACCGAAAAATATATCGATCATACAAAAGACAGACTTAGGTCTCCTCTAATTCACATACCTGCTCCAATTTCCACGCAAATGTAGTTGCACTAAAATTCTTCATGTGATTTGACAGTTATTAACTTTTAATGGAGTAGAAAATTAGAAATGTAAATCGGAACCTTTATACACAGTTCTTAAATTATGATTGTGCGGAAGATATTTCCGTTTCCCGTTCCGTAGGGAAGTGATATTATTAGTCTGTTGTGCAACCGTAGTCATGAGCAATGGAAATTAATCAAAAAGTAGTCTTGCCACTTATTCGTGTAAGTGCCCGTTCACACGGCGCTCCGTTTTACAGGTCCGTTTTATCGGATAGGTACGTTTTTATTCGGCTATAGCGTATGTAGTTACACAGTATAACGGATCTAGTAAAAATACCGATCCGTTTTACAGGTCCGTTTTATCGGATACATTATTATTCGGCTATGTCGTATGTAGTTGTACGAGCATGTTCACACACAACACAGTATATCGGATCCGTATCGTATCCGCAACAGATACGATAAAACGGTCCTGCAAAAGCGTTGTGAACATCACATCCAGTAGAGACGGATCCGAACAGTCCTGTACATTATTTACATAAGTAAATCCAAATTGATAAAAATATGCCAGTAAATAAACGGATTATCCATATTTTGTAATTTGGACCTACTTATAATAACACCGCCATCGCCACCAACACAATTAATCATTTGAATCGTAATTAGCTAGCTTAACCTAGTAATCTGCCTGCGTAATGTATGTTGAGTTGCTATTTATAACTGCCGGCACCTGTTAATTGTTTTGTTCTTTATAAATAATATCGTTCACCAAGTTATATTTTTATAAAATTATTGGTAATCCCAACATTCTTCGGTAGTTGTTTGTTCCGAGGCTATATCAGTGGGCGGGTGTGACGATGGCGGGCGAGGAGGGTGTACTCACTGTTGCTGGCGGCGGCGGAGGGTATCATGACGCGCAGGTTGGGCGCGGAGCTGGAACCGGAGATGACGGCGGTGCTGAACAGGCCCGCGGCGCCGGCCAGCTTGCCGCGCGCCAGCCCCAGCATCTTGAGGTAGCTCATCTGGCCGGCGATGCTGTGCCGCTGGCGCCGCCCTGCCGCCCACGAGGTACAGTTCGCCCGCCCGCCCCCGCGGCTGCCGAACGACAGCGCCGACAGCGGCAACTCGTTCGTCGCAGATTCCACCCCCTCCAGGAGCACATGCGGCGAGGGGGGCGACGGGAGCGGGGGGGAGAGCGGCCGTGCGCCTTGTGTTATACCGTACCGCGCGACCGTGTTACGTGATGTGACAGTTAGAAGAAAGGGTGAAGGAAAGAAATAGACATAGACGTTAATAAATAAAAATAAAAAGGAATAAAAATATATAAATAGACTTACTTATATAGAGATAAAAAAGTGCGTTAAGCGTGACGGATTTGCAGAATGTAGACACGGACGGCGTCACGTGAAGATAGTGCCCGGTGCGCCAGTTTGACGACTGTTTCACGGCATAGTCGAGCGAAACTTCCGTACCAGTATATTACCCCCTCGTTTACAAGGATGTAATCGGAGGACTAAAATAAGGTATGAGTTTTCACCCGACGACATAAATAAAAAAGGTTTATTAAAATGACAAAGTTAGTGTCGGCCTAATACATGCAAGTGCAAACAATAGTCAAACTTAACACACGAAATCGAGGTGCGAGAGTGCAACGAAAACACACACAAAATCACCGGCCAGAATGAGCTAATCGAAGACACGTCGCCGCCACACCGCTACGGACTCCAAAGAAACACAATTGAAAAATATACAAACACTGTCTCGGAATAATTATAGTAAAATCAATCAGACATAATAACGTATCTGTGAAGGATGAGTCGATAGTGCCTTCTAACAAATATAGGCAAATATCATTCTATTGATAGTTACTGCGCATGCTTTCTACGTGCTTACCTTTTAAAATCAGTTCTATCGTCTCAGTAACTTTTATTACTTCAAACATTACTTTAATAAATAATATATTTATTAAACGAATTTTGATATAAATTAATGTATTAAATTAATGAAAAACTATATTAAATTCCATTTAACAGCCGCTAGGTGGAGTAAAGAAACGGTACTCATAAAGCACCATGTCCAATGCTGGGGCCACCTTCCACTAAGGCCGTGCGCACTTGGATACGTTTTCGTACGACTTTTTTTATGGTGTGCGCACTCCTATAGTACTTAGAACGTTGGGATGTTCGTACGAGTCAAATTCGTACGAAAGCGCATCCAAAGTGCACACGGCCTAATGACCTGCGCCTGCGCCCACTGACGGCATGGCTCAGCAAGGGATTTCTATGAAACGAACAGAAATATACTTATAGTATATTATGATACAAGTGAGCAGAGCTTACGAGTTTCTTACGACGTTATTCAACACATTTGCGAGAAAAAAACAAAATAATTTACCACACAGTGACAAATACGATTTATACGATAAAAACAAAATATGAAAGTTATAGGAAAAGGCGCGACTTAATTAGGGACGTACACATTTATTTATCCTAAAATTGTATATGGATTTTTAGCGGCAAAAAACCTTTTTGTTGCTTACTAATAAAAATCTGTACTACCCGGTTAAATAGAGAATGCTCTGTTTACTCGCATATAACTTGCAGTAAGGTACTAATTTAACTTTGTAGTGATAATTCCATTACGTATGTGTTTTAGCTCGTTTTATTTAATAAGGCTCACTTTACGAGCAAGTGTGTTGAAAATAATGTTATGATAAGAATGCAGTGATAGTATTCGTAGGTGTAAACATCAAGCTGTCGTGAAATTTAAATCTTTTTGTGATACAATTAAGTTGTATTTTTGCTCGTTTCATAAAAAATCCCTTGCTGTGCCGTGCAGTCAGTAGGCGCAGGCTATAAACGTCAATAATATTCGAGCTGATGAACCTTGAATACAGGCATGGTCCATTAGCGCGCAAGTTAAGTGGCCCCAGCATGGCAGATATTTGCTGACGAATATACCTTTGGGCAGAAAAGGCTTCCCTATAATAGCCAAACCACATTTACCAATAATTTTGCTACGCTATAACGGTAGCAGTGGTATCCCCTTAGACAGCAGCAATGAAATCCCAAGTATGTTTTTGCCCCGCCCACTGACCTTGGTCGCCGTCGGACATGCCTGGGTAGCGCAAGCAGTCACCAGAGCCGGCCTCGTCGCAGTCTGCCGCAGTGGTTTGAGTACAGTCGGCCACAGAACTAGCTAAACACTTAAATACTTTTTCACAATAACTATTGATTGTATTACGATTATAAATGCAATAGTTGGCGTGATATGGTATCAAAGTGTTCAACTACTTCTGAGGATGACTGTACACAGCGCCAAACATAATCGGGTTATACACCTTAATGCACTTGGTCAAATTAAATTAAAAGTCTTGTAAAAGGCAAAGAAAAGGTGCATGTTTAAGATCGATCCGAACTTGACCAATTACACTGTTGACGGCCGAATACTCAAAGGCTTCTTAGCTAAAATCTTTAGTTAAGGTCTCCTTAACTTTAAAGAAGCTGTCAGTATCATAGTTTGTTAAATCTTTCAACTTAATTGTATTTAAGGTGGTCTTAACTTTAAGATTCGTTTGAGTATTTGGCCGTATGAAAAGCATATCCAGGCAAAGGTTAGGCTACTACTTATTGAGTTGAAAGGTTTCTAACTACATTAAGCACTTCAACAAACGTTCAAACTTCTAAATCAGGGAGAGTAAGACGCGCTAATGCGTTTCATTCGGTCTTATAAAAACAGTGTAAAGGTAGTTTGCAGAGTTATTAACTGAAAACCAGGTTCGATAGAAATATTACTGAAAGCTTATACATGATTCATAAGTTTACATAATAAAATGGACGATATTTTATGGCGACTGTCTCAAGATTGAGCATCAAATTAGTTTAACACCACTACAACAAAAAGCATTCAAATCTATTCTGATATTCTTTAGGATGGCATTTGCGTCAAATACGTTATCTCATTAGTAGCAAAATCCAATAAAATATTAGCAAAAAGGTACTTTCACTACAACACTTGTACTCGACGAAATTTTGTATTATTGAGTAAATCCTACAACACTTGTGGTAAAACAACGCAGGCTTTGTTAGTGTACAACCATCAAAGCTGAGATCCGAAGTTCGTCCATAATTACCATTATCGCTGTTCTGCTTGTGCTGGTCGTAGCTGCGGGCGCGTGGGGGCGCTTCTTCCGCTTCTTTTGTTTCTTTCTCTTCGCCCTATAAGTTTTTCATCTAATATATAAAATTCTCGTGTCACTGTGATTGTAACAGAACTCCTCTGAAACAGCTTGGCCGATTCTTATGAAATTTTGTTTGTATATTCAGTAGGTCTGTCAGAATAGGACATAAACTATTTTTCATACCCCTAAGTGATAAGGGTGGTCCACCCCAAAAAAATATTTTTAATTTTTTGGACAAAAAAGGTGGTAGAAGGGTAAATTTTTACCCTTCTACCACCAACCCTTATTTTTTAAAAGCGATATTAATACTTTAATAATTTTCTACTCTCGGCGGTCGATAATTGATCAGGGTCCCTACCGGCTAACTTTTCGAACTTCGGCGGGTCTGCCGAGCTTCAACTTAAAACAGATAAATCGAAGTAAGGAGTTCCGTATTGTACTATTCGCCGAAGTATTCTATTAATTAGAAGATATCGATGTTCGTGCGACATCATGAATTGGGGTTCGCCATTTTGACACGATTGGGGCTCGATTTATCTGTTTTAATTTGAAGCCCGGCAGACTTTCCGAAGTTTGATGCTTTAGCCGGTACGGTCCGGTTCATATGACAAAACAACGTTTTGCCGGGTCAACTAGTATTGTTATAATACTGGCCCGTATTTAAAAACAGCTCTCAGCGTCGAGAGCGCCACCATGGTTGGGGACTCCGGGTGAAATTGTTCAAGGTTCGGTAAGGTTAACATTTTTTAAAACTTGCATCAAACCTTTTAAAGCAATCGTAAACGGTACTGAATGGAGGGAGCTAATTTTTATTAGTGTTTTGTTGGAAGTTTGGTAGAAGCACTGAGGTATGTGTACTACATACAAGAGCAGACACCGCAAAGAAAGTTTTTGCTGAACCACCATGGACCGCAATTCATACATTGCGGTCCTTTTATTTTACTATAGGACCGAGTGATAAATTTTTGTTCGTTCAAGTGACATCTGTCAAATCGGATCGGGCCCATTATATCTCAGCGACCATACAATGCGATTAAATTGACAATAAACAGTGATCCGCAACTTTACTCGAGAATGTATGGCGATGAAAAAAATTGACAATTTTAACAGTAACTTTAATCGTGTTGTAGACACTTACCCTCAAGTTTGCGTAAACTTGTTTATGAACAAGGTTATTATAGTGGTCGTGCGTACCTGGTGGGCGTCATGGTGCGTGCGCGCGCGCAGCTCGGCGGTGAGGCGCGCGGCCAGCGCGGACGCCTCGTGCCCGCTCACCGTGTAGTGCAGGTTGCTGCCGAACATAACACTTCAACTTACATACGACTAACATTACGCACTGCCGTTGCAGAAACAACTATTTCATGGATCAACTAATGCAAAAAATAGTCTAAAAACAGCGAACTAAAATCTATGGAAGTGTGATTGCGAACAAATATTGCTTAAAATGGCACCACGGGATTAAAACTCAACTCGACAACTTGCACAGCAATTAGTCGGGCCGGCTACACGACCGGTGACAGACGTTAGCGATCTTAACAATAATTGCAGTTTATATTGTGAAGAAAAGAGAGAGTTTATTAGAAATGACGTTCTGTGTAGTCAAATGGTGTTAAAGACTTGCGTCTTTGAGGCAGTAAAAAGATGCAGAAATATTTTTTTCGTTTAAGTATAAAAAATATCTATGAGTATACAAATTATAGTCGCTATTATGCAACCAGTGTTCAGTCGCTTTGTACTGCATAGTAAAATGCAAGCATTTTCAGCTCCACCCACTTAGTCGTCATTTTCGTGTAGTGCCATCTTTTGAGCACAAGTTCCATAGATTTTTAGTTCGCTGCCTAAAACAGACCGCAGACGTCAGCTGGGACTCTAACGCGTTACTTCGATTGCTATCGCTTTTGTTTTCATTTGACAGTATGGATGTGACATAAGTCTTCCTTTCTTCGATAAGTTTTAATTTGTGCCAGAAGGAAGTAGCAAATTTCACATCCATCTGTCAAATGAAAGCTTACCTGTATTTTAGTGTTTTTAGACAGTAGACCCGCTAGAGTGAAATGACATATCGTTTACTAAAAATACACTTACCAAATTGGAATGGGGTCCGATGGTCTTATTTTCGACTTGGAAGACTTTTTAGGTGAAAAAGTATTGTCTAACTCGTCAGCATTGTCCTACAAGAAATGATAGTAATTAATTTGATGATTTTACTGTAATATTTATCTAAAGATACGAAAGCACTCACAGGTTGTAAAGTTTCCTGGCTAGCCATTTGATCATCTTCACTCTCTTCCTCTATGCATTTGACCTCATCTGAAGAACTCTGTAAGGAACGCAAAATAGAGACTGTTTGCTCTGAATGGAGTTGCCTAAAGTGCGGCCATTATGCACCTTTGACAGATTTGTCAAGTTCCATATAAGTAATACGACTATTGTTAAACATTTAATAATGTTGATTATAAAAAAGTTGTTTTACAGAAGTAAGTTTAACATGATGATTATTTGATTGTAATTATATTTTTATGTTTACATGAAAATAAGTTTCGGTTTCGGCCGTAACTGGAACCAGAGCTGAAAGTTCTATTTCGGTTTCTGCTTCGACTGGAGTTTCGGTCGGACCGGACACTACTTACGGAGTTGTTAGCGGTGGAGTGGTTGCGGCTGTGCGGGCGGAAGCCGGGCCCGGGCGGCAAGTTCTTCTGCACGCAGCAGTTCACGCCCGGGCTGAAGTGCAGCTCCACGTGGAATCTAACCACGGAACGATATAATAATGCGTTACTTTCCAAATTATGTCTGAGGTGTGGCTTGTTATGGAGGTCGATCCGATGTATACAGGGTTCTTTTTTAGTCGCGAGCCAAACTTCAAGGATGAGTTTATTCCATGAAACTTAACAATTTCCTTTAAGAAACATAGGTCGAAATACGTTAAAATATTTCAATCACCCCATACTAAACCGATATCAAGTGATCTCTTTGTTTGTAAGGTTTCAAAAATCTTTTTTGGTAATATTGAAATCTTTGTTGTCTGACTTATTCATTACAGTATACGCCCAATAAATAATGTTTTTTTAACAAACACTTCCATGAACTCTATTTGCCAACTACATCGCCACTTCATAAGAAATAATATCTTGGAGCTGGAAAAGCTTGATTTTATATATAAAAGAAACTTTTATTACGAATACTTTGATAATGAATTTTTAACGCAGGATTTGAAAATAAATTAAAAGAACGGTTTTATAGATAGATATGAGTTTGTTTACCTCTCCTCAGAACAGGGGTCCTTGGTGGGGTCCTCGTAGAGCATGACGACGATCTGCGACATGTAGTTGAGCTCCGACACCATCGACACGTACTCCATCGCGCGCCGCCATTGCTCGTCCGACACCATCTGGTATAACACAACATTATAATTTTTGTGGATCATTTATTTGTATATGTACAGTCAGCGCCAATATGATCTGAGCATTATCTCACAATCTTATCTCAACACATTAAGGTGCACTTTCTTTGGTCTCAGACAACAAACAACAAATACAAGTGCACCATAATATCTTAAGATAAGGTTGATTTTTGACAAATGATTAGCTATTTTGGTTTTTAAATGCTTAGATCATTTTAGTGCTGACTGTACGATCGACTTCAAAAGTAGCTGAACACTAGTGCTTTGCGCCCGTTCTTCTTGTCAGTTAAAAAAAATCTTGAACGGTAGGTAATTACGAAAATATTGACGATTCAAGAGCGCTTAATTTTTACGTTTGTTTGAATAAAGATTATTTTGACTTTGACCATGTCGCGCCTAGAAGAGTTACAATTTACTTACAAGCATTATGGACGGTGCAATAAAGTACACAGTATTTGTCTACTACTGAGACTAACAATGACCGTCCACTACTCCTCTTTCAATCAGGTTTTAGATTGGTAAACACAAAAACTATTTTTTTATGTTGTTAGTAAGTAACTGCTGGAATAACCAACATTTTTATTTTATTTTATTTAGCATTTTAGCTGGTAACTTTTTACTGCTAGCAACACTGTCTGTTCTTTTACGAAAACACAAGTGCGTGTGTCCCAAGAACCTTTCTTTTATTTTACCAGTCAAATAATAAAGAGTTTGCAATCCGCTTACAATTCTAATCAGTAACAAAAATATAACAAAAAATGACAGCACTTACATCGAGTAGTCCACCGAAGCGAAGTACAGTGAGCAACGAGTGGACGTGGCTCTCGCTGGTGAAGTAGAGGCGCGTGCGCACGTGCCGGCCCGGCGACGACACGCCGTGACTGTACCTAAGCCAGGGGACACTTCTGTATACGTGAATAACCTACTGCTTATTCACAGATCTCTATGCTTATTCGAGTCGACTTCCTGACACGACCGAACGAGTACAATTCATTATTAGAATTAATTGTTTTTTTAAACCTGTAATCTAAAGTCGATTATATTTATTTAAATTATATGCATACGTCATCATTTCATAATGGGGAGCCACAGGCAAAGCTAATCGCAGATGACGCCACTGCGACTGGTACTTGTCATTCATATGATACTTTCAAGTTTGAAGTTTGGAATTTGAGGTTATAAACTTTGTGGTACAACAGTGTACTTTTTATTTTTACACAGAAATGCACAACACAAAGGCTTGTTTACTACTGATTTAAAGTTTCCTTGTTTATTTATGCAAAACAGTACGGAGTTCGTGAGTCCAACAACACCAGCGAGAAGAAATTGTCAGTGTGTCTCCATTATGCAAAACCTTCTGATGTGATCATCATACGGTTAAAAATACCTGCTGTATGCTGTTTACCTGTGAATAGAAGAAGGAAGATGCAAGAAACCACTACGTAAGGTGGAGTTTAATTGCTATAAATCTCCATTATGCTAGCCGGTACCAACGGGACCCAAACAATAGTTACCAAATGATTTTCTGTCTGAAGAAAGTAATATAACTTCAACCATATTTATAGCGATTTTGATATAATAACAATCTAATGCCGAAAATACACGGTTCAACCAAATTGATTCACTCCGGTTGAAAAGCGTAGAAATATTGATTATTCTGTTGAGGAATGACATTAAATCATTCACTTGTATGTTTACCCGATTCAATTTGGTTGTTTTCTCTAAATTTAAAGGCAGATGTGAACCTTGCATTTTCGGCATAACAAAGAACTGTAAGTAGGAACCTAAATACTAATTTCCACTTTAACATAAATTTACCTGGGATTTAGTCTATTCACCGTCTCTTCTCCAGACTCCTCTATGTTTCTTTGTAAATCGGCCCTTATCTTTTTTAGTAAAGGTGTACAAATTCCTTGTCCTATTGTTAGTTTTTCTTGCATCGTGAGGCCGTACTCCTACAAATGCGAGAAAAAATAGTTTATGCTTTTACTCATCCATGTAAATTTGGATTTGCATCTAAACTCTAGAATATTTTTAATCGAACATTATATCAAACCATTTTACTTTTATCACAAGAATCATCATACACGCGACATACCCAAAGGAGTATTTAAGAAGAGCTCCTTTCCGCTCACTCGTATTCGGTTCCTATTCGTATTTTAACAAACATCATAAAAACAAATCGGAAATTCACAGATCGTCGCTTGTGGATTCGCAAGTATTCTATTATTTTTAACAAACATCATAAAGCCGAATGCGAGGCCGTAAAAAAATACAAATCGAATACAAGTACAATGCGAACGGTAAAAATTGGTATCTTTGCTATAAAATCTGTCTTCGGCTTTGCGTTCCACCGTCACCTGATAAAGCCAATAGAATATTGTCGGCCCATTTTGTAACTTTGACAGCTTTGGAAGGCAACTGAGTTTGGCAAAAGGTGTAAGTACATCGCTGCTACATTTAAAAAATCTGTGTGACGACTCTATAAAAATCCCAGCAATGTACTTACACCTTATGCGAAACTTGGTTGCCCAGTGCCCACCAAAGCTGTCAAAGTTACAAACTAGGCCTGCTGGATAGATTGCTTGCGCTACACTTTTAGAAAATAGTTGTCCGAGATGAGACTTTAGGATCAGAAAAATAACGATAACAAAAGCAAAAACTCTGATTGTAGTCGACCGAACCAGAGAACCTCTGGAACGTATATCTTACTAAAGTCTGCAACCATATTATTATTACACCATTTGTACCTTCTTCAAAGCTCAAGTTCTAAGTTAGTTAAGTGTTGTCAACTAGAGTTGAGTCGTTCGTTCAATTGGACTAGTCCACTTATCAAGTCTATCTCCTTCATTCGTTCATTTGGGTCCCAATTACTTCAGTACTTCATTTAGTTCACAATTTACTGAAGGAGAGTAAAGCGAACGCGTAAATTACGAACGCCGCGTGCGAAAGCGAGACAGTTGCACGGCTCGGCGGCCGGTCGGTCGGTCGGTGCCGGAGTCGACCCGCACTCAATTTGACTTCAACAACCTCTATTGCGCATACATTAGGCTTAGTTTTACATAACTACAAAGTGACTCAAATGGACTACTGAAGTACTGAGCCAAGTGAACTAGATGAACTAAATGTGTGTGATATACTTCATCTAGTCCAATTGAACTATTATCATTCAGTGAAGTATTTTGCGCATGTCTATTGTCAAATCGAACAAAAAATTAAAAACTCAGTTACTTGAGGTATAACGATGTCAGCCAAGTACTTGGCGTACATGTAGAGCTCCTCGGCCTGGTCGAACTGCAGCGTGTGCTGGTTGTGTTGTAGGTCGTACTTGATGCAGTCGTAGATGTCCGGGATCTTGGAGATGTCGAACGTTTTGTTCTTCATACAAAAGTCTTTTTCGATCTTGCCCCAACGACGACCCATTAGCTCCCAAGTCTCACCGTGATAGAGAATTGTGTCTGGAATATGGATAACGATTCATTTAGAATTTAACGACCTTATTCATAAACGCCTAATAATTATATTTTAGCTATTGCACCTTTTAAATGTTTTATCTTTATTATTTGTCAAAAGAGTAAAAGATACAAAAGACTTTATAAGCCACCTATAACTAAGCTTGTTTTTATGAATAAAGCGGTTAGACTATTACGCTCATCGAGAGCAATTAAATTGTCAACAGCCCACTTGTATGCAATATATTTTCGTAAATTGGCACTAGTCTACTAGTAGATTTAAACTTATAAGTATCACGCACTGTCTATACACTTTACGAATGGCATGTTATGTTCATATTTACCAAGAGGGTGTCACTCCGAACTTATTTATATTAGCCTACTGCTCGCGGCTCACTCAGTCGAGCCAGCGCACGAGGGATGTCGTGTGTCGGTAGAGAAAGAGCTTCGCGACTAACGCGACAGAAAAAGAAGGTGCATACAATAATAGGCACGCAGCTATGTACAATTTGAAATTGTACTTTATTGCCGTGCAGCGAGAGTAGCTTATTATTTGATTGTACTCGCGCAGATGGACTTATTTGTACGTTTGGTACTATTGTGTCTTTACTGCTAGATTAGAGCATGTATCTACATATGAGTGTTTACGACTAGCTTGTAACGTTACCCTTAGTCTTGGGGTCGTCCTTCTTGGCGAGCACGATGCGCACGAGGCGCTGTATGAGGTTGTGCACGTGCGCGCAGCACTGCACGGGGTTCTTGACGAACTGCATGGCCGCCTGGATGCTGCGCGATCCGCAAGGGTTGATGCGCGCGCATTCCTCGGCGGTGAACTCGCGGTCTACCTGCATCGCCTCGTGTAGACGTGCTTTTGCCCTATTACAAATGGAATAAAAAAACAAATATTAAAATATATACAAAAATCAAGCAAAAAATACGGGTCGAATTGAGTACGTCCCTCTTTTTGCAGTCGGTAAAAAATAACTTGTGTCATGTGTACCATAAATATTTTAGCTCGTCGATGGAGATGTCTGATTCATACGTCCGAGCTGATACAGTGACGCGCAACTCATGGTGTCTTCATAAGCGAATTTTTGGTGTTTGTGTTAAAGTTAAAGATAACAGGCAAAATAAAATGTACATCCTGCTCATTTTTAGAACAATAAATAACAAAATACATAATGCTCAACATGTACAAAATACAAGACCAAGCTAATATACCCTCCGGCTGCCATTGACATAGTATACAGGATGGAAAAAAGACGGTGGTTGAAGTTAAAATTCCCTAAAGATGTATGATGGCAAATTTTACTGGAAGGAAAATATATGACAGTAAAGTAATTTGTTTTTGTGATAAATCTATTTCACTACATATAATTTTAAGATCTAAAATACTTACATATTCTGCACTTTCGAGGAGTCGCAGTCATTGTCCAAGAGCCCGTTAGTGTTAGCAGACTTCACCATCTGCACCAATATGGGCGTGAGCTCCCCCTCCAAGGCGAGCAGCCCCTTGGCGAAGGCGGCCGCCGTCATCTGCACGCGGCCCTCGTCCGACGCGTAGATCTTGAGGTCGTGCCGGAAGGTGGAGTGTAGGCGTAAGAGGCCGAGGCCTTGTGTACCACCTTCACCTGATAAAGTCAATAGAACACTGCCGGCCTGTTTTGTAACTTTTTACATCTTTGGTCAACTGAGATTGGCATACGGAGTAAGTATATTGCTGCTACACTAAAAAAATCAATGTGACGACTCCATAAAAAACCCAGCAATGTACTTACATCTTATGCCAAACTTGCTCGCCCACGGAAGCTGTTAAAGTTACAAAATGGGCCCGCTGGATGGTTTGCTCGCGTACACTTTTAGAAAATAGTTGTCTGAGATGAGACTTTAGGATCACAAGTTCACATCAGAAAAAGAGCGATAACAAAAGCACAAACTCCGATTAGAGTCCGTACCGGTGAATCTCTGGAACGTACATCTTACTAAAGTCCGCAATCGAATTATTATTACACTACTCGGTTGAAGAAGCTCCAAGTTGTAACAAGTTAGGGTTATCAACTGACCGGGTATGTGCCGGCCCTGCCCGCCGGGGTACATGCAGCGGAACATGCGGCCCAGCTCCTCGGCCTGGATGCGGCCCGCGGGCGTCAGCTCGCCGCCCCACTTCAGTATCAACACCAACGACGGATCGCCCGCGCACCCTACTGCAAGCAAACCACGATATTAACACCCACCCGTATTCACAAACAACACTCTAACGACCCTTGACAATGCGGACGCACTGCGTTGTGAGCTCTGTGATTGGTTCGTTGGAGTGGAATACGGGAAAAGTAGCCAATGAGGACTTTTTTACGAAACAAGCAAACGGCAAAATGTTATTTTACAACACTACAAACAATTATGGTTAACATTTTACAATCTTACCAGCGATTTTTGCTGCCAAAAGTAGGTAATGCTTTTGTTATCAAAATATGCTCTGTATAGACTGCTATTATACATGTCGTTATACTATACAGTGTATAGCATAACAACTGCTAGAAGCGAAATATAAATTTTTTACAAATGATACTTGCAATGGCAAGATAATTTGGCTGATTCACAAGTCGCCGCGTCCACCAGTCGGCGCACCACCGCTATTGGTGCTAGTGTAGATGTAGACCTGTCATTTAGTTGTTTTCTGTGTGTTTCCTATCAATCTTTAGATATTTTTCCACATTTTGGTTTTCTTCAATCTTTAATTCGTTTATTGTCTAACTTGTGAAAGTTATTTTTCAAATATGTCTAAAAATTGTTGATAATAATAATAATGATTATGTCACCGTACTCATTATTATTATCAACAATTTTTAATTATTAACCGGGAACATAACCCATATGCACACATACATTTTAGTCTAGGTTGTTTGTCTGAATTCGTAATTAGTTATAAGTGCGTGCGAGGATGCGTGTACTTGTAATATGCAGTAAACTAAAATCTCCATACATTTTCACATCCATTATGTGTAATTGCAAACAAACATTGCTTAAAAGATAGCACCACGGGACTACCCGCACAGTATTTAGTCGGACCAGCCACGCGCCTGGTGACAGATATTATAGGGTTCTTTACAGCAGTCGTAGTTAAGAGAGAGTTTATTGGAAATGACATCCTGTGTAGTCAAATGGTGTAAAAGACACAAAGAAGGCAAAAAGATGCAGAGATAACGTAACATAAGTATTTAATATTTTAATTTTTTTTTTTTTAAGTATAGAAAATTTCTATGAGTATACAGATTATGGTCGCTATTGTTAGTACCAGTGTTCAGTCGCTTTGTGCTGCATAACTAAATGCCAGCATTTTTAGTCCCGTCAATTTGGTTTTCATTTTTTATGGTGCTATTTTTTGAGCGGAATGCTCGTTCTATAGATTTTAGTTCGTTGGTAATTATGTATATGTTACAGCAAAAACCCGTTTTTAGTTAAAACGCGTTTTCACTAGTCAAAACTAGTTTTAACTGATATTATTATTCAGGCTGCAGTAAATTCTAGGTTCAACTAAATCGATCGATATAAGGATGTTTTTTAAACATATCCTTATATCTCTTAGAATGCTGATCAGATCAGTCGAATGTGTACAGCGATCTGAATCTCCTCCGTCCACTCCCTGGATGGCCATCATCAGATCACAGCTAGGTCAACCCTCGGCGGAGAACCGAGGCTTCAAAGTTACCTCGTTTGTGTGAAAATCGACTGGTGTCCTTAATTATCTGTGCACCAGTGTATAATGTAATGTGATGTGTGAGATATGCATATGTGCGGACCGTGGTGATGGTGTGGCGGAGGTGGAGGTGGAGGCGGTGGCGGCGCGTTACCGTCGTCGGAGCTGGAGCCGCGCGGCCGGCCCCGCGGCTGGTACTTCATCTGCACCTTGCGGTTGATGCCAGAGAAGTGCCCGTACCTGCGGGACACATACACGAACCCATTACTAATAAACATTGTATAGCAGATGTTTAGTTACACACTGTTTTGTCCCTCTCTTTTTAATGTCAAACTTAAATAGTTCGTGAAAGAGTAACCATTGTGTAACTATACAACTGCTATACAATCTTTATTAGTGAGAGGGTAATTCTAACTTGTCTAAACTGCATGCGCACCACGACACACTTTTCTCGACACTTTTGTGTCTGTCCTGCTCACACTATACTAATGTGAGCGGAACAGACATCGCGAAATAAGTGTCGACAAATAGTATGCGGCCCAAGTGACAGCGGATGCGTTTTCATAGAAGTTTTGCCGTACCGCACCCGCTCCCAAAAGGCTACGTCCGCGAGTTGCAAGCGTTTGTTCTGCACGCCGACCGCTCCGCTACTGGCCGACCCGCGCGCACCCGGGTCGGGCGCGAGTCGTGGCGCGCAAGCTAGGCCCACAGGTATCCGACTCACACCCCAGACACTCTATATAAACGTTTCGTTTATCTGCTACTTCTATTACATATAAACAGAATGACGTCTGTGCACACTGCGTATGTGTGGCTGAAGTGTTCAGGATTACCCTACCTGACATTGATTAGGCACTTACCTTTTTTAAACATTCGCTGAAAAGCTAATTGTAATTAAATCTTTTACGTAATTATCTATGTTGCCTATATCAACTGTCATATTACAAAAGTACTCTTTGCAACTGTCCTCATGATACAGCTAACTCGGCAACTAGTGCGGGGCGGGGTGCGGTACCGCCGATCGGTGGGAGGGTGGGAGTGTCCATTCTGTACGTCAGTAGTTTTATTAATTCTGTGCCCGAGTGTAACGCCACAGTATTACAATCTATAAAGTAGTGCAACGAAATATACTCGTGTAGACGCTTTGGCTCAAATGACGTATGCTTCAACGTACGAGCGCGCCAAGTTAGCGCGTTTGTATATGGCGGCCCGCATCGCCTACCTCCCGGACAATATCCCTTAGTTTCACTAAATATCTCCTGCAGCTGCTTCGACTTAGTGTGACTAGTGAAAAGGGTTGTCTCACCTCAAACTATTTTAGTATTTATGGCAGATAAAAACTTATTTTTTTAATTATTATTAGTGAGTACTCACATCTCCAGCACACTCTTGAGCTGTTCTAGCTTGCCCTGTTTCTCCTCGATCTCCGGGTCGGCGTGCCTGGTGTGTATATCAGCTAGCAGCGCGCGCGCGATGTCCAAAATTTCCTGTAGTTGCTTCGGCTTCTTCAGCTTCACGTGCCCCCGCTTGAACCCCTCGTACTTCTCGAATATCTCGAAGAATCTGCGGAAGGTCACACTGATCACTGTATAACAGTAAGGCTCATTTTACATTAAGAGCGAAGCGAAGCGACTTTTATGGTACCTACATAGCATAATGAGTCTTATTCCAAGTAAAGTGAAGGGCAAATTAGATAAACGTCAAAAAAAGTCCCGTCTTCTGGCGTAGTATCTAGTCGTATTAGATTGCACTTTACACAATGGGCATAAGATATCATGCTATTTAGGTACCATAAAAGTAGCTTCGCTTCGTCCATAATATAAATTGAGCCTTAGATTAGACATAGTCTAATAAACATTTTGTAATACTAAATAATATACTAGAAAAAATAGGACTCGCACCAGATCAGATCTGGAAAGATGTTCAGTTGAATGTAGAGGTTAATTCCTTCTACATTGGTGAGATGGCGCTGGCTTGCAGCGTAAGAGTTGATATACTAGAAGAAATTCGACGTTCTCACCAGTGACTCGGTAGCTCAGCGGTCAGAGCATTGGACCGGATATCCAAAGGTCGCGGGTTCGATTCCCGTCCGAGAACATGATCTGGTGCGAGTCCTATTTTTTCTAGTATATTATTTAGTATTATATAAAAATAGCATTGTGAATGCTTAAATCTCAAAATTTCAAACATTTTGTATATAATGATGAAAAGTAAAAAGCGACCGCCAAGAGGTTAAAAACAAACAGCCAAATGTTCAATTCTTAAACATCACAAAACACCGTTACTACAAACAATATTTGAAAAAAAAAATCTAGCGTTCACTAGCTTGCTAGTAATGACCATTTCCCGAAAGTTAATAAGCTAAACATTATCGAAAACATACGTAAAAATAATAAAGTAAACTTTGAAGATATTTTGTAAACACATTTTAGTCTAAGAGTTATCAGTGACAACCCTTGGACTAAACGTGACATCTGGTCAACGTTTGAAATAAGGGTAATCATACATTTTTGGTCTGTAAAGTTATGAGGAGCTCAATAGCGCAGTGGGTTAACGCATTCGCCACCCAATTGAATTCACTCAGTGAAGTTTTTTCGCTACCCATTAATTTGTATTTAAAAACCACTATCGAACAGTTCAGTGGGAACTACATTAGGCCCACGTGGGCCACGTACGCCGATCTGGGCGCGTCGGTACCAATTTTACATTGACGCTAGTCGTTTAGAGCTACAATATATTCACGTGTATCCACGCATTGCGACGCGATACCACGTTACGCGACACAACGGAAAGTATATCTTCTGACGCGCCCATAGAGTACATTATTGGATGCGCGCAGAACGACAAATGTGTGAGACTCACCTCGGGTGCCTGACTTCGACCTTCATCTTCTGCTTGGGCGTGCGGTCGCCGTGCCGGATCACGCCCACCACGCACCGCAGTTCCATCATCTTGCCGAAAGTTGTAGGCACTGAAATAACGAACAATCTTCACACACGCTACGTTGCTGCGCAATCACGACGAAAATAGTACATTACAGGCGAGCGCAGGAAGTTAGCATTTACATTGTCGAGGATGGTTTGAAGCCCAAGCCGTAGGCAAGGGATTTAATCATCCGAGGCAATGTATGTAGGCAATATGTTTGAGGGTATAATCAAAACATTATTGTCGCATTGCCAAGCACTTACCTATGGGTGGATCATCGAGTTGAAACGGCACCGACCAGGGTATGTGCAGCGTGGGCGCGAGCTCCCGCAGGATCATGTTGCCCAGGATCTTGGCGCAGTCATCGTAGTACTTGTTCGAGTTCTTCACGAACGAGAACCCGTTTACGTCGCACACGAACGATTTGCCGTTGGCCCTGCGAAGAAAGGATGACTTCAATCTTTGTTATTTGAAACATAAGGTTTATTTTTGTAAATCATTTAGAATTAATAGTGTAAGTTTGTTTTCTACTAAACTTTTATATACAATGTATTTGAATACTTGAAAACATTTATTTTGATGACGTTGGCTTTTTTACATAAAGTTAGTTAGTTATTTAATTAAAGTCAGATAAAGTACAAAAATAACTCACTTACAGGTTTGAGTGAGTGTTACAATTAATTTTAGAATGGAGGTTCATTCTAAAATTATTTGAATCCAATAGCCATAACTCACCGTAGCAAATCGAATCCACAAACGGTCTGTTTGAAGGCCAGGCAGACTTTTCTGGATATGAGTTTCTCCTGGTTGGACAGAATGACCGGGTATCTGATCTCCTTGCCCTCGGAGTCCCGCTCCACCTTGCCGTCCAGAGCTGGGCTCTTGCGGGCTTCAGCGTGCGCGTAGTCCGGCCCTACTGTGTACACCTTCACGTCTGTACCTGTGTTATAAAGTCAGATTCTTATAAGACCATAATCATATTGTAACAGGTTCAAACAATCAGCCAAAGTAAAAAAAAACTACTCTGGTTATTATTTCATGATTCGTGTACTGAATGTATAATTTTCTTACCATCTGTAGGCATAAAATCTTCATAAATGAAAGATCCAGTTTTCCGAACTCGAGATTCTGGAGAGTAAATACTGCTACGACTTCCTATCTGGAATTAAAAAAGTGATAACGTGCGGAAAGTGCCACATGCATATTCTAGGGGCTAATAATAGAAAAGTTTTTATGCAAAAAAACAGAGATAGTTACTATCTTCAAACATTTTACAGGCAAACATTTAAAAATTTAACCGCGCTATGAGTGGCCTTTTGCAGTTGTGATATGGTAGTATAATGTTAATGTCACGTTCTTAAGACCGAAATTAACAGCTTCCCTGTAACCTTCAAGAGTCCTTCCTTGTACTTTAGAATAGTTATCATAAGATGTAATATTGTTATTTAATGAAGAGATGCCACCCATGTCTTTCTTTCATTTTGGTCGACATTCTGAGTCCGTCGCATGGCGACCGTGAAACAGTTCCTGTTCCGAAACTTACTATGAAATTTAGGAATAGGAATGGAAAGTCTTTATCAATTTTCATACGGGGTAGAAGTTCCCAAATTATTACGTTATCGCGAATTAAGAATAGTAATAGACCTAAATCATACACTAAGTCTTATAATGATTTTTGAAAGATAGTATGTTATCCAGTGTAAAATCTGTAGATAGAATAAGTATCCTATCTGAAGAATAAAGACGCATATATCTCAATCTCTTTAATACCAAAGATAACATCTTCCATGACGATAGGCAAACCTTCCGTAATCTCCATTGTTTGTCAAGCATAAAGATAACGAACCCATATAGTAGATATAAGTTACTATATGGCACTATGTTATGCATTATCGGTTAAAATTAGCTATGAATCGAAAAATATTTTAGTTACCTTTCTAAATAATCTCTGACTCCCGCCCCCCGCGGATGTGGGGTAGTAAATGTAAATGTTGTGGTCCTCAGCCGATACCGGTTTTTCAACGAACGGTTTGTTGAACACCACGCCATTCACTTCTACGTGGTCCTCAGACTCTACCAGTTCATGATCTGATAATGAATAATGTGTAAATGCATCTGTGGCGAAAATAGGAAGTCGCGTCGGAAAATCGGACACCCCACTAGCCAAAGTCACATTTGCAAAAGCAATTATAGAAAAAGATTTGACATTTTCAAATTTTAGTGTGAACTCAAGCAAACCCCATGATGTCACTTTGTCTAGGGGGATTGGATAATCAACTTACGTTTTGGGTCTGGTGAATCTCTATCTAAAACAGCATACCTAGGTATTTCAATACCTTCATTTTCTAATATCGCGTACACTCTCCTACGATCCT
Source organism: Catoptria pinella (assembly GCA_963556745.1). NCBI lineage: Eukaryota > Metazoa > Arthropoda > Insecta > Lepidoptera > Crambidae > Catoptria > Catoptria pinella. The sequence continues at coordinate 3,625,418 of OY750762.1, forward strand.
GCAGCAAACGTGAAAATTAATATAAATATAAATTAAGACGCTATACGACTAACGCGATATAACAATGAGAAAAGGACGCGCGCGGGAGCAAGACCGATTTGGCGGATTAGGCGAAAAAATCAGGAAATCAATTCGTAGTAAATAAGTAAAGCGATTAAAGAGAAATGCTTCTACACAATTGTGAATACTTATGATACATATTACTTAAAGCAATCTCTTCTTGAGTACGTAATGTTGTTTCTAAATAATTTTAAAGTTAAGAATATTGAGGTATGAGGTATTTTCCATATTAATATGTATCGAGCCAAAATCATTGAATCGTGTTTCTGATTCAATTCGTGTCTGGATAAAGATATAAAGAAATATATATCTTAATTTCAGATTACATCAAAAAGTATTAATTTTTTTAACCCTCGCATTAATATAATATTAAGACAGATGGATACATACCTGAATATCATATTGCATATGAAGATTGTTTATAACATAAGGCTTCCTTAACTTCTCGTACTGTATGGCTTTATCTAATGGGAATCCCTTCGAGTGAAACGAAATCAAACAATCACAGATAGGCCATTCCTCCACTGGTTTCTAAAATAGAATATGTGAGAAATTTTAATTTCTTCCAATAGAGCACTGTCTGACATGAACACAAAGTCTGAGCAAAATCTGGTGAATGTTCAGGACTTCGTGAAAAATCTCATACATGTAAGCTCGCGCGTCGTCGGTTCGCAACCGGACACCGTTCGCGGCAAACAAAGCAAGTATACATTGCTGTAATGAATCTATTCAATGGAACCAATGACGCGTACACATCTACAGAGTTCGACATATTAATACATAAAAGCAAACAAGTGGACTACCTACAGCAAAAATATTAAAGATAATTAGATTTGTTCCGGATTCGTCGTGTTCCTGACTCTTCGTATTCCAGATTCGTCATAATACGTATAATCGGATGGCGCTTTGCCACTCCTAAGGTTAAAATTGCTTGCACGCCGCACATGTGCCGTCACGATGCGCGTGTCAGAAATGGTCTCACAATAAAATAGAATAAACTACTTAAATGGACAAATTAATTTTTTTGACAAAAAATGCAATGAAATAGATTATGCTGTTGGAGTACCTTATGGCTCCTACACACATGCCGGCGGAACGGGTCACCGGCTTTTGTCGAGCGGCACGTTTGTCAAGCTAAAAGCTGCCGGGCGCATCGCGGCGTGTAGGAGCCTTTAAGGTCAAATAAATTAATAAATACTTAAATAAATAGATAGATAATATGGCATCGACTGTACTACGAATCCGGAACAAATCGATAAAATAGCATTTCTACTAGGTATGTATATTAAGAAAAATAGTGGTTAATTACAGAGCACTACAACAACAGTCCTCCACAAAAATAGTGAAACAAAATAAAAGTTTCTAAACAAACATAAAGTTAAACAAAAGGTGATCAACAATATACAAAGTCAGAAATAATAATAAAAATTTAGAGAAGCAAAGCAAGAGTGTATTGAAACAAATAACTTAAATCATGAATACATCACAAAGTAAAGGTACAATCACATTTCAATAGGATATGATGTAGGAAAGCTGGCAGCACATATTTTGTTCCACTATAAAGGTTAGATATTTGGGAGAACCTTAAGGATAACCTCCTCAGGGAAGACCAGCATCCTGATGTACTCGAACTCGTCAAGCCGCGTGAGGATCTCCTTCATGGGCTTCGATTGCGACTTCTTGGCCATGGCGCAAACGCCGACCACCACTTTCTTGCCCCCGCCATCGCACTGCGGGTCCAGCGACTCGCACAGATCCAATTCGCCCTGAAAACAAAGATTTGATTAGATTTGGAACAGGTGCACTAAACCACAGGCCAGTGGCTTAGCTCAGGTGCCAGTCTCTCGCAATCATTATACTTAATAATATCTTAGATGTAAAATAAAAAAAAATGTAACACTTAAGATTATTGGAGAAAACAATATTTTTATTATTATTATTATTATTATTATTTTTGCCATAGAACATATTTTGTTAATGTAATGCTATTCATTCTTCATCAGAAATGAGGGAACAATAAGAGATAGAGATTTCTTTTTCTCGATTTCGCGTCTAACACTACAATTTCTATATAATTAGATAGAGAGACATACAAAAAAAACAAAAATATATGTGTCACATTATAAAGATAATCTTTATAATTTCAGAGTGACCCTAAAATATATGAAAAAAACTGCAATTTCTTTAATTACTTGAAAATATAATGGCAATGTTGGTTGCTGATACAGGTTGCTTTGTGATAATCAATGACTACTTCATTTAAAATTGAAAAGAAGCAATTGGGGAAAGCACATTATGACAAGACTTATAAACAAGATTTTTCTTATGAAGCTTCTTATCTGTCGTAAATTATCACACTTCTTTTTAAAAAACTGGACAATTGCAACACTAGCATACCCGAGGGTTCCACAATTAAAATTTAATTCTGATTCAAAGACAAGATTAACCCAAAAAGAAAAATCATATTAGGTATTTAAGTTTACCTACTTTAACAAATTGATAATGATGATATTCACATAACAGTGTTAAGGATTATTAGTTTTGATATGTACATCTTTTAATATTATACAAAGAAAGTTTTAAGATAAACCTATCCACCTTAATAAATGAAAAAAAACTGGCTATGCGCAATATACGGTTCTGCAGTTACCTTATACAATTACATATGTAATACATATGGCTATAAACTTATATTTACTGCCTGTTTTACACAAGTAACGACTATAAAGTACTATATTATATATAACACCTAACTATTCAATGAAATTGTTTTACAAAAACTTTCCAATATAAATTAATTTTATAAGTTGATTGATTATTACTCGTTAACTTGTAAAGCCTACCTAGCAGTGATAGTTTTCGTTTTAACTTTATTATTATGTACTTACTATCCTGATTTTTTTCACTTTTGACATAATATGTTGACTTTTATTACAAAGGCATAAGGTTGATGAACTGTCAAAGGAATGTACATATCCTTCGTCTTTTATTGAACTCAACTATACTCCTACGAATGTTGAAGTCGAAATGTTTATTTTATATTATTTTTCCATTGATCACACATTTCATCCATTTAGGGCTAAAATCATGTCCACAGTGTTAGACTTCAAAATAAATGTCATTTTCGCAATCAACATCCCATAAAACCTCAATAACAAAATCCATATCGATTTTTAGGTTTATTTACTCCAATTCCAACAATACCATTTACGTATATTATGTTGCATTAGTTTCCAACCAAAAGCCTAAATAACAAATAGTGATTTTTACTTCGAAAATTAAGGATTTTCTATACACAACTTCATTCCCCTTTTCACCCCTTCGGAGTGGAAATCGAGGGACTTTCATCCTTTATTTCAACTGTTTCAAGACTTTATTTCGCGATTAAAGGTAGCCTATGTCCTTTCCCAAGCTGTAGTCTATCTCTGTACCAAATTTCACCAAAATCGATTCAGTAGTTTAAGCGTGAAAGCGTAATAGAGTTACTTTTGCGTTATTATTAATAATATTATAAATATAGGATAAGCATTAATTTGTTAAACTAAAAGTTTATAAGTAATTAGAAATAAAACACTTTTTACGGATTACAGCGCGTATATTATTAATTCAGATGTTGTTTTAGAATTATTTAGTTTGTATTTATTGGTTTTTTAGAATTCCCGACGTTTCGACACCTTTCCAGGGGCCGTGGTCACGGGAGGACTGGACCACGGCCGCGCTGTAATCCGTAAAAAGTGTTTTATTTCTAATGAACTGTACGCGCGAAAGTCTTAGAAGTTTATAAGTAATGTATAAAGCTCAAGATTTTTTATGGTGTATTCAAATTAGAGAAGCGCCGAATGTTCGGCCGAATATTCATATTAGGTACATTTGGCAGCTTTCTTTAATGTTTGTATTCAACCGAATATTTGGTAATTTTAAAGTTATATTCGGCAATTAAAAAACATATATTATTTTAAGATATAGGTGTGTAAAAGGGAGATTCAGAGCCTACTTGTATTGTAATTGAAACAGACACTTCCTTGTGTATCCATGAACTATTCATAATAGTTCATGGATACACAAGGAAGTGAATAAAAATCAACATAATCAGTTTCATATTTTTTATCTATGATCATCTACATTTTTTTATTTGTATCATAAAAAAATCAACATAATCAAAGATTTATTAAAAAAAACTGACTTCAAAAAACCTGAAAACAATAACAACTTCAAAATTCAATACCTCTAAAAGGCAAGAAATAATATTCATATCAAATTAATAAAACACGTGTATTGAAGTAAGGTGGGGCTTTTAGAATTAAAAAAAGAAGTTGTCCTCCTGCCCCATCACCCGCCTCTTTTTTTTACAGTTGGTTTTTTGTTTTTTAATGAACTTTTTATTTCTTTTTAGTGTACCTTCTGTATTATGTCAGTAGACGTAAGGGTGCGTATTTTATGGTACCCAAAAGGAAAAAAACAGTAGGTACCGCTATTTCACAAGTTATAGCACACTTCTTGTGGCCCGGCTACACAACGTACATGTGGACTGGCCCGGCCACGATTCTATTAACAATATAAATAGCTAACTTTATTATGATTAGTCACTCCTCATATAACATGGGCCCAATGTGGATTGGAGGGTATTAATGACTGCAGATGCAGCCGGGACCAACGGATTCAGCTAATGTTTACATAGATGACTTTTCTTAATATTATTGTTCTAATTATTCATGACTCCCATGACATTAGGCCCCATATCTCCGAAGATTATCGTCGGATCTCAATGAAACTTATATGGGACACGCAGTATACGCAATCAAACAAAAAAACAATTATTAAAATCGGCACACCAACGCCAGAGTAATCGGTGTACATACAAAAAACAAAAAAAATATGGTTCGAATTGAGTACCTAAACAAAAATACAAAAAAAATATGGGTTGAACTGAGTACCTCCCTTCTTTTGAAGTCGGTAATAAAAATCAACATTAATTTTAAAACAAATAGTGAACCAAATAATTCAATTGAATATTCAGTTTGATACATTTTGAACCTAATGTTTGGCTGAATATTCGTATTTGGTTAGACCCATATTCCGCACATCTCTAATTCAAATAGTATATGTAAATCCTTACATCAGGTAAACAGTCATCACAATAACAAAACTCATCAACATTTTCCTCTTTCTTCTTCTTGTTCCTCCATCTTTTGAGGCGCCACCAATCTTTTAACCACTGCCACTCCATGTGATCACAACAATTACTTATGTTGTCTGTGTCACAATAAAGAAAATATCACTGATAACTAATGGAAGTAACCTTGCAAATGATTGGCTTACGTCGCTATACACATGTTATCTAAGATAAACTTGACATAATTAGCTTATATCATATTATTACCTCACTTGTCATTGTCAGAGGAGCGCTCTGTCATAAATAATGTGATGTTCATTTAAGTGACGATAATAAACAGTACATGTATTAAATACCACACCTAAAGGTGGAAGAGTATACTTTGATAGTGAAGTTATACCACTAATTGTTTGTATCATAACTAAACATTTAAACCACGCTAACCACACAGATATAGAGCTAATATTTGTCTAGCAAATTATGAACAAATAGCCTTGAGTAATGCGTGAACACAGGTGTGTTACAGTGCTATAAAATCTATCTTTTGCAAAATGCAAACAATATAGACAAAGGACTGACTAATTATACTTCAAATTACTTTCCATGTTGGGTGTCTGAATCACAAGCAAGAGCCTGGTTAACTATAAGTGTAATGACTCTCACCGTTGACCTTATTGGGACAAGACTGCCGTCTTCTCCAACATAGAATTGTGGTTGTCGAGAAGCTTGCCGCAACCCTTGGTATCCATGTTCTAACTCAGTGTATGACATTACCTACATACATTAAAATTGATGAATCATTTGCCAATATGAATCATGAATTAAATACTAATAAAGCAACTTTTAATATGTATTGTTTTTTAAAATATTGTAAATGTAAATATAAAATGTCCAATTTTATTCCAATAAATCTTTTAACTTTCTTGACAGATTGACTGACAGTTGAGAGTTTGTTTGATTGACAGTGGACAGTCAAGTGTGCGTTCCGTCGTTTTGGGTAAAGTTTCACTCGATTGAGTTGCAACCAAGCCACAGAACGATCGAGTTGTTTTATAACGTAAAAGAACTTTAGATGTCATTAAGTACAAAGTTTTCGTTTTCTATTTTGGAATACGGATAATTTAAACATTCCTATAAACAAAATCAAATAAAATCTGTTTTTTTGAGGAGCAACCATGAACTTTTAGACACAAAAACATCTAATTACAAAATAATGTCAAATGACATTGACATTATGACAAAAGATAAACGTCAAAGTGTTTTTCAACGACCGATTTAGGTGGTTGTTTGGTTGCTGCACTCTGAGCCACGAAACGGGTGAAACTACGCTCTGACAGCTGTCAGAGTAAAATTTCACCGAGCCACGGAACGGTCAGCGGCGGTATCAGCTAAAAACATTGAAGTTCATGTTAACTGTGTTTTGACAGATGTATGTGATACATTGCTATTTTTCTTTGTTAAGTTGTTATTTGTGCCAAGACGAAGTAGCAATCTATCACATACATCTGTCAAAACACAGTTAACATGAACTTCAACGTTTTTAGCTGATAGAGCCCCAGGGGTGCGTTCCGTCGCTTCGCTCGAGTGCACTCGAGCGCACTCGGGTGCGTTGAAAAACGCTCTGACGTTTATCTTTTGTAATAATGTCAATGTCATTTGACATTATTTTGTATTTAGATGTTTTGTGTCTAAAAGTTCATGGTTGCTCCTCAAAAAACAGATTCTATTTGATTTTGTTTATAGGAATGTTTAAATTATCCGTATTCCAAAATAGAAAACGAAAACTTTGTACTTAATGACATCTAAAGTTCTTTTAGGTTATAAAAACAACTCGATCGTTCTGTGGCTTGGTTGCACCTCAAACGAGTTAAACTTTACCCAAACAACTACACCCAAAACGACGGAACGCACACCAGAGTGCGCACCCGAGCGCGCTGAGTGCACTCGCGCGAAGCGACGGAACGCACCCCGGAGTGCGCACCCAAGTGCGCTCGAGTGCACTCGAGCGAAGCGACGGAACGCACCCCAATTATTGAAAAATAGGAAAGTAGATTGCCATAACAAAAATAGAAGAAGAACACAGACATAAAAGACATACTGACAAGTGACAAGCTGTTGGTCTCTTCTTATTTTTGGTTTGGCTCTTCAGTAAATACTTTTGCCAGTTTCAAGTGTTGGAAGGTTATATTCTTATTTAATAATTTTTATTTATTCATTATCCCCCTTACTAATAAATATTGTATAGCACATGTATAGTAACACAATGGTTACTCTCTGTCAAACTATTTAAGTTTGACATTAAAAAGAAAGGGACAAAACACTGTGTATGTGCTTAGAGCATTAAATGTGTAACTATCTTAGAGCATTGTATTGTAACTATCTCAGAACTCAGCTAAGTAAATCAGCTAAGGAATTTTCTTAGTTAAAATAGTTAAGGAGGGAAAAGATTGAATTATTTATTATTCGAATTAATTAATAAAAAACACAATTTCTAACTTGGCGACATTGCTCCCAATGTAAGTAAAAAAACTGCAAGGTTCTGCGGCGGTATCGGCTAAAAATATCGAAGTTCATGTTAACTGTGTTTTGACAGATGTATGTGATACATTGCTTCTTTTCTTTGGTAAGTTTTTATTTGTGCCAAAACGAAGTAGCAATGTATCACATACATCTGTCAAAACACAGTTAACATGAACTTCAATGATTTTAGCCGATAGAGCCCCTGAACGCATCCCTGCGGATGAGTTGAAGCTAGGGAATTCCCCGTGCATCGAGTCAATAATAATATAAACTTGCTACATATAAATGGTCAGCGGGTCTACCGCGTAAGATATGATGTTTATGTAAATATTTACATTTCAATTCCCTATTTTCATGGTATTTTGGCAGATTTTTGTTTTTTTTTAACGACGCTCTTAATAACGGACGAGCTTAGTTGCAAAAAACAAACAAATCAGCAAAAAACCATAAAAATAGGGACTAAGTATCATCGTTGTTTTTTTTAATAGTACACTGTTTTTACACCGTTTTTCCAGGTGATTGTTCACCGTATTTTTTTAGAATCTACCGTTTTTTTTTTGAGCTGTATCACCGTCGACTAGATTTTGGACATGGCAACACTGGTGGGGGTGACCAACCGAGTACCGAATTACCGATATTTACTTTACTTCACGATACAACTTGGTACTCATTTAATATCGGCGCAAAAGTACTTAGTATCGAAAGAAAAGTATTAGTAAGTAATCGTATTTACTCGTTTCAATTTTTATCCTTATTTCAGCTTCAGCATTTAATTTTATTTTAGCAGTATCAATCACGTATAAACAAATTATATTTCCCATTTAAAAAAATGGATAATTTTAAGAGCATTCACTCGTCTATGTCTCCTCATAATTTCTGGCAATCAGTAAATATATTACTATTAAAGTTCAATGTTATCAACAAGAGATTATGGAGCAGTAGTATTTTATGTCGTCATGTTTGCAAACCCAAAAGCTCCGATTGGATCGCTCCTTTGAAAACACTTACCAAATTATTGAATGAAGAAGATAAAGAGGGCTACATAAGAAACCTGTTGGAATGTTTTGAGCTGTCATTAGTGGAATACGAACCTGAATGCAATTACTACATTGAAATAATTCTTCTTGAATTACTTCCAAAGAAGTTTACACATGAGAAAGCTTTTCAGCTGGTTTGTTTAGATACAAATAATATTATAGCTACATTTTACAACATATCTCCTGAAAATTCCGAAGCTAGACATGTGCACAATTTATGTCCTAACTTTACATATTCAATAGATCTAGAAAATCACAGGGTTACTTTGAAAACTGAGACAGGTTAGTTTTTTTTTAGCTTTTAAATTGTATAAATTCAATTAATAAGTTATTTTACAGATTAATTATTACAGATTTAGATACCAGCTCCAAGTCATACAAATGGCTTACTGACACTGTTTTACCACAATTTGTAAAATGGGGTAGATATGATGACAAACAAAAAGAGCCACTTTGTAAAGCATCTTTACAATTGATATCAACAGATAAATATTACAAAAAATACAACGAACTTAAATTAAAATATGGCAAAGAAATGGTAGAGGTAATTCAATTAATTATTGAGAGCATTGAATCCTAATTTGTGTTAGAAAATCTCAGAAACGTAAAATGTTGATTGCAGAATTGGTCAGAAGGGACTGACCCTTATAAATATGTATATGAAGATGTAGCAATAGCAACATATCTGCTACTGCTTTGGGAAGATGACCAGGAAGTACCCAAAAAGAAGACTTTTGTGGATCTTGGTTGTGGCAATGGCTTACTGGTATATATTTTGACTAAGGAAGGCCATAACGGCATTGGCATAGATGTGAGAAAGAGACAGATATGGGATATGTACCCAAAAGATATAAATTTAGAAGTAAGGTACCTACTAGCTCTAATGATGTTTTAATGTAGCCTAATTGGTCATCATTATTTTAATGATATTTTTTTATTATATTCAGGTAAAGACCATAGTTCCTTCAGATACTAACTTGTTTCCTCATGCAGATTGGTTGATTGGCAACCACTCTGATGAACTTACTCCATGGATTCCTGTCATTGCTTCTAAAAGTTCATACAAATGTAACTTTTTTCTCCTTCCATGCTGTGCATATAACTTTGATGGCACAAAATATCAAAGAAAAGATTCATCTAGAAGTCAATACATGGAGTATATTGACTATGTTAAAACAATCTGTACTACCTGTGGATTTGAAACGAGTATAGATCGACTTAAAATACCCAGTACTAAGAGAATTTGTCTTGTGGGACAAAAGAAAATGTATTCGGAAGAAAAGCATACTGAAATGTGTCTCCAAATTCAAAACTTTATTGACAAGGACTCTGCAAACATTCAAGATAAATCTCTATCTTGGATCTCAGATTTTCAACCAAGGAATGCCGTGGAAAGAGTACGCAATTGTACTCAAATTGACCATACAGTTATAGATAATGTTATCAATTGTGTATCAAAATATTTGCTCAGAGAATGTGAGTTAGACACAAAATGGTCAGCTGGTAAACAAGTAAATATTAATGAGCTTATAGCTCTATTACCAGAAGATAACTTGAAAGCTATGAAAGCTGAATGTGGTGGACTTCAAACTCTTTTGAAAAATAATCATCATATTTTTAGAGTTCAAAATGGAAAAGTCCAATTGAGAAGTCCTAGAACAATTGATGAGGTTTGCAAAAATATTAGTAAAAGTAATAAAAGTAAAACAAAAGTACAGTTAAAACCATGCTGGTTTTACAAAAATCACCCAAAAGGTTGCCCTTTGACAGATGCTACCTGCAGTTACTTGCATGTAGTTGATTGAAAAATAAAACAAATATTTATAATTATAAAATAAATAAGTTGTTGTCCAACCAACCTGTCTTTTTATTAAAATTAATAATTCAATATTATATGACTTATACATTACTTTATCTTTATACACCTCAGATCTGATGATTAGGTAATCCACAAATCCTTTTATCTGTTATAAAATTATTTAACTACCTTTGTCCCTTAGTAAATAATTATCAAATGCAACAAATTGACCAGTATAACCTTGCTCTTTACTGTTTACTCAATTCCAAAGAATTTATTCAGTTCAGTTAGATTCCTTTCATCAACTAATTTAGCAACATCATGTTCTCCCATAAATGAACAAACCATTCTTAATGTAGTCCATATAGTGGATGAGCTGGTATCAACAGATGCTGCATCTGGATGCAAACTTTTAGCCTTAAACTGTTGATTTAGAGCTACCAAGAAATGTTCTGCTGCTTCTCTATGAGCTCCTAGATTCATACAAGTAATTCCAACATTATACCGAGCCCTTATGAAGCCAGGTTCTAAATGTAATGCACGATGATATGCTTCAACTGCTTCTTCCGATCTGTCACTATTAGCCAAAGTGGCACCTAGTCTATTCCACAGTCTTGGGTCATCATCAGCAACAGTCAAGGCAGTTTTGAAACAATCGACAGCTTTATCATATTCTTGATTAATATTGAACAGAACTCCAAGTGCATTTTGTATATCTGGATCAATTTGAGTTGGGTTAAGTTGTGCAGCCTTTAAGTACAGTGATTTTGCATGATTTTCCAAACCTTTCAAGTCTAACTTTTTTGGATCTATATCTTGAGGAAATAGGTCACTGTACTTTGGACTAGCCTTTAGCCAATCTAATAAAGATGTGAATGCAAACTTAGGCATATTTTCATTAGTATATGCAGCTGCTAAAGTTATGTATGCCTCGAGTTGTCTAGGATCTATTTCTAAAGATTTCTTTAATGCTGTGATAGCTGGAGGATCCTGTTCATTTTCGGCTTGTGTTGTTCCTAAAAGGAACCATGCTTCAGCAGAATCAGGTATTTGCTGAACTGCTGCTTCAAAACACAAAACTGCTCCAGGAATATCACCCATTTTAAGTTTCTCCTTGCCTATTTCAAGAGCACTCTTATTTTCAAGCATAACATTACCCTCTGTGAATGTATACTCTTGAGCTATACCATTTGCTTCCTCAGAAGACCAGTAATCAGTTACATCACTTAGTTTAGCCCACTCATCTTTATATTTTTCAGTCATTTCATCTAAAATTTCATCTTTAGTTTTCTGCTCCCCTTGAGCTGTCTCTGTGAAGTTTAGTTCACCAGCACTTATTTTTTTCATGAAAGACATAAATTCGTTGTATGCAAGTTCATCATCATTTTTGACAGTGTTCACATATTCTTGAGCTTTAGCTTTGACGTCAGCAGTTAGCATGTCACTTTCATCGAGGTATTGAATTTGGACATTTGACGGTCCTTGAGAATGCATCAAAGGTGGCTGTGGCATGAAAAAGGGCCTTGTCATGGGTTGTGACATAAATGATACAGATGGTCCAGGTGACCAAGGCATATATTTTGCTTGTGGGTTGAAATTTTGGACTTGGCCACTGTTAATCATTTGTAGCTCAGATTTTTTTTGTACATTTTCCAATGTTGGCATATTATTGAGAAGCACATTCATGTTGAATGTTGAAGGCCCTTGAGAGTTTGTAGCCATGAACTCGTGTACAAATCTGTCTGCTTGAGTTATTGGCTTTGAAATGGAAGCATCACGGCTAACAATATTAGAGAGCTGAACTAGGGAATTATTACCACCGCAATCACCACCAACTAATTTGTTTAGTGACATTTTCTTCTCTTCACAGCTTCACAGATTTTTACGCCGAAAATATAACAATGTCGTCAGTCACCTTGCTTGCTTGACACGATAAATTGTTGCGATAAGCCTTAAGCTTATGTTGTCAGCTGATAATAGGAGCGCACCACAATGACATTAATTTACACTTTACTCAACATTTTTTTAAAGTATTTGTTCAATTTGTACAAAAGTGTGAAGTAAGTGGTTCAAAGTTCAATGTTCAATTAAAATTGAAAACATAAAACCTAAAACTAAACCACCCACATCAAAACAAAATTGACAGTGTGTAATTGTAATGTGTCAATAATTGTCAATTATTTTTTCCGTATATACATAAATACAATAAATTACTCTGTCAATAATTGTCAATTATTTTTTCCGTATATACATAAATACAATAAATTACTCTGTGGTTAATTTGACTTGACACAGACTATACAGACAGGCAACGAACTAGTCGTGAGCATGCGAACGTCCGTTCCATTTGCATAATGGGGAAGATGTAAATGAAAATTTATTCCCTTTTTTTAGCCTTAACAGAAACTTTAAGCAATTATAAGAATAACTGTGAAAAAATTATGTTGATAGCACGAAAATTGAATTTTTTATAAGCAAATCAATTTGGGAGCGCGCGAAAACTGATTGTGCCTTTCGAGTAATGGCTGTGACGTCACATCGCCGGTTTTGCTACGGGCGGCCGGCGCGGGGTATGTGGTAGCTTAGCGACAGTATGTGATTGAAGGTTCTTTGTAAACGTACTTTCGTTTATTTTGATACATTTGTTTTGTTATTTTATTTTAAGACTATAGTCAATCTTTGTGGTAAGTATACCAACCAACTAACATTATATTAGTAGTACATAACGTTGCATTAGTCACGTAAAAATACATGTAAGTATTTTTCATACGACCTCTGTATTTTTTAATTAAATACAGAAAGTTTACAAGAGTTCTTCAGATGTATCTTTCGCAAGCTAACGATTTTTACACGTAGGTATTTTTCGATGTATTTTTAGCATTATTCATTTTAACTAGTTCTTATTAGGTCGCTATCTCGTTTATTTGTTTTTTGTCTGACCACTGAAGAAGGCCACAGGAACTCTGTGATAACACCATACAACTCCATCGAGTTTGGGTTCGTTTGATTCGCCTTGACAAGTACCTATTCTAGTGGGAGATGGTTTTCAGGGTCTGATGATGGAACCGGAAGAAGGTTACAGGAACTCTGTAATAAAACGATACAACTCCTACGCGTTTGGGCTCGTTTGATTCGTCTTGACCCTAGTTCTAGACGATTTTGTCGTTTTATTACAGAAATCCCATGGCCACTGATTGGCCACCTTCTGGCTCCATCATCAGAACTTGGATATCATCTAGAACCAGAGCCCTTGTCAAGACGAATCTAACGAGCCTAAATTCGATGGTGTTTCATCATTATATCACAGAGTTCCCAAGGCCACCTTCTGGCTCCATTATCACACCTTGGATATCATCTAGCTGGAACAAGAGTCCTTTTCGAGACGAATAAAACGAGCCTAAACTCGATGGTGCTTCTTCGTTTTTAACCGACTTCAAAAAAAGGAGTAGGTTCTTAGTTCGTCGGAATGTTTGTTTTTTTATGTATGTTACTCGATTACTCAAAGACGGCTGGACCGATTTGAAAAATTATTTTTTTATTTAAAAGTATATAATTCTAAGTTGGTCTCATTGTCATAGGGTCAGGATATGATGATGGGATCCTGGAGAAATCAAGGGAACTCTTCAAATATTATAGGCACACCTATAGCGATTTTGGTATTTTCTTAAGTAACTTATGCATTTGCTTTTGGAAAGTACCACTTTGGTGAAGTTCTTCACTTCACCAAAGTGGTACTTTCCGAAAGTCAGTTGATGATGAAGACCATAGATGATCATCGGAATTATTCAATACTTAGTATTTCACTGGTACGATATGATTACTTTTACATGGTTGCTAGGCTATTTATGCTCATCATAATGCATATGGGGAAGTGGAGCTGATAGTTTGTTCGGAGAACTCCTCAACAATTAACGCCCCAGCGTCGGGTAAAGCAGTATTTTGTAAAATATGATGAGCCGATGACGTAACGCTGTTGTAACTTAGATAATATCGTCATTAAATATACCTACCACAAAAAAGTTTAAAATATCAAAGTTTTAAAAAAAAACAAAACATTCTTCAAAAAAGCCTTAAAAATAACCTAACAATAATAGCTTACAAAAAATGGCTCTAAAAGGTAGAAAATAAAAATGCTTTTTAAAAAAAAAGAAAAACCTCCTTCGAAAAACCTAAAAACAAAAACAAAAACAGCTTCAAAATTAAATACCTCTAAAAAGCAAGAAATAATATTCAAATTATTAGTTACGCATATGAATATTAATATAACACGTCTAATGAAGTCGGGTGGGACTTTTAGAATTAGAAAAAGAAAAGATGGGGCGAGAGCCCCAACCGACTTCAATAGACGTGTTATATTAATATTCATATGTGTAACTAATAATTTGAATATTATTTCTTGCTTTTTAGAGGTATTTAATTATATTACAGAGTTTCCATGGCCACCTTCTGGCTCTATCAACGTCTTTGATTGTCATGAAAAATACACTGTTTTAAACAAGTATTATTTATACAGGGCGTTAGTAGCACCCTAGCGTAAACTTTATCTAGGATGATTCTACCCTTAGATTTAAGCACCTTTCTCTATGGAACCACTTGTTACAAATTCATAGTTGAGATTTTTATATTTACGTTAAGCAGCAATGTACGCGTAACAACTCGATAACATCGCGGGTTTTTAAAAATTTTTAATTTAAGTTTTATTTGAAGCTTTTGAAACTTAATTTTTGGCGGCCATTTTGTTTTTTTTTTTATTGCACCTAAATTTGCCCAGGGTGTACATTATTTTAGTCAAAGCACCATCTCTGTATCTTTTACCGTTTCGGCAGGCAGTTGACCATCTCCATAATGGCTAAATGGATTTCCATCAAACGTGGCACCATCAAACCACCTCAATTAGATTAGCTTTCAATAAAAAAATGCATTGAAAAAAGACTAGTAAGGATAAACAGACTTTATATGATTGTCTTTTTCAGACGAACCGTTTTTTTCGAAAGTTACACTTATCTCACACGAAAGATTCGCTATTTTCATCGCTAAATTTAGTACATTGAGGTACTATACATTAGCTGTATGGTATTCCAATCCATAATTCCAAAAATATATATATAAATCTAAAAATTAGGTTTAGCAACAGCAAGAGTTCGTTAGCGCGCGAACATTGCGGCGGACGTAACCGGCGAAGTGACGTCACGCGTTGAGCGGTCAACTTCGAGCTGATTTTAAAAACATTCAACTTTGAAAATTAATAGAAAATTCAACTTTTGAGATATCGAAAAATTTCTTTCACTAATATTTTTTAGATTTTATGTTTGATTTTTCTACATTATAAAAAAAATACACTCATCTTCCCCATTCAGATCGGCGCTGCGGCGGCGGTATCGGCTAAAAACATTGAAGTTCATGTTTACTGTGTTTTGACAGATGTATGTGATACATTGCTACTTTTCTTTGGTATGTTTTTATATGTGTCAAAACGAAGTAGCAATGTATCACATACATCTGTCTAAACACAGTTAACATGAACTTCAATGTTTTTAAATTGTTTTGTTTGTTGTTATTGTTAATGTTAACTGTGATTTGACAGATGTATAAGATATAATGCTACTTCGTTTTGGCACAAATAAAAATTTACCAAAGAAAAGTAGCAATGTATTAAATAATCTGTTAAAACACAACATTAAACTTCAATGTGGAGTTTTTTGGCGCCATTTTGTCGAGTTCGGTTTGGTGTCTACTTTAATTATTTTCAAATTGATTCATAGTGGATATTGTGTCTTAAAATTGGTGCAGTTATATGGTACAAGTGTCTACGCAACTGAACAATATGTGGGATGATTGAAATAGGCGCGATCTTGGTTGTGTGAAGCTGAGACTTTTATTGAAATGGTGGCTTCCTCGGCAGAACTAACCAAGTAAACCGTCTTGATATACTTGGTGCCAAATGCTCCAAACAGCATTGGAATGTGATGCACCCGCATTCTAATGAAAAATTAAACAATATCTACCACCTTACCACTGAACTATTTAACACTTGACATTGACACTGGCAAAAATTACTTCCAAGAGGAAAGTAGATTGCCATAACAAATAAAGAAGAAGAAGAACTTCAATGTTTTTAGCCATACCGCCGCAGGTCTCTATTTCCTACCTACTATGCAGTCAGTGCAGTAGGCGCCAGACCCGTGATTTTGATTTGATTGAGGTTATGTCACAGAATTAGTGTAGTATAGTAGGTACTGGTTATGTATAGGTAGAATGGATTTTTGTTTGATTGAGTATTTTAAATAAAACATAATTATACTTTTAATAATATGTCTCGAAACGAAGAAAAATCGGACAAATCAGATACTTCAAAAGATGCAGACCCAAATGACATTTTGGAAGACAAATGGCTGGTGACTAGTATTCAGACTAATTGAAATCAGAACTATTCAATACATTAATCCACTTCATTATGTATATTACTTATTTATTACTTATCCTATAACTTTTCCGAACTTTTTGGTTAACCAGATAAGAGATTGTGATGTCTACAAAGACGAATATGACGAGTGCACCAGTGCTAAAGGAAGATTTCATCAGTATTTTATATATGGCCATACAATAGACTGCAATCAATGGAAAAAAGATTATGACAATTGTTGCAAGTGGACTGAAAATAAGGATGTTAAAGCAGCTGTAAGTCAAATGCTAACTACAATGTCTACAATGTGATTAAATTGACAATAGGCAACTTCACTCAAGAATGTATGGCAAAGAGTAAATTTTACAGATTAAAATACATTGTTTTGTATCGCAAGCGCTCTGAAGTGCGTCACTTCTGTTGTACATAGTTAAATTAATCGCATTATTCTAATTAATATATGTAACTTTATTCCCACACCTAAAAACAAACACTCTGACCCAAAATAGGTACAGGCCTCAGCACGGGTCTTGAGCGGTGACATTTGATGCGTAGAAGTATTTATAGGTATTATTTTAGCGGGGGACGTGGTGCATGATGACTGCAAACATGTGCAATAATTCCTTCCAATTTCTCACGATTAGTACCGGCGCCTATACCTACCTATTAAAAACTAACTTGGTATACATATAACTTATCTACCCATAGTTAAATTTAGTCTCTTTAACATTCATAAAGTAATAGTTTTTAAGAATATGGGTTCTTAGATTCATAATATTTGCATCACATTTCAGGAAGGAGTAATAAATAGTGAAAAAACAAGACGAATAGAAAGGCTAAAAGCACACTATAGAAATGATATATGGAAAAAACGAGAATCCCCACCAAATGATTGGGCCAAACCACTACCGGAGTGGATGATTAAAAGAGATGAAAATACCTACCTGGCTATCAAAGCCAAAGAAATGAGAGAAGGTAAAACTGAGGAAACTGAGCAACAGTTTTGTTCAATAATGTGACATACATTGTTTTAGTGAATTATTTATTATTAGAACTTTAGTTGTAATAGAAATTTTTGAATTAATCCTGTTGAATTTTATTTTATCCTTTACTTTTTACAATCTCTTTGATCTTTCAAAGTCAGCAGTTTTCTTTTCTTCTTAATCAAAAAAAAACCTAGCTAAGGGGTTTTATTAAAGAAAATTACAAGATAGTGTCTGGGTATTACTATTAGTAATCACTAATAGTAATAAATACTACTATTAGTAATTACTAATAGTAATAAATACCTCATATCTTATAAAAACTTGTTAATTGTTCACTAGAAGCCTACAGGGTATCCACTTCAAATGTTTCTAACCATTTGTAATCCTTACACTTCTGTAAATTAAGTTCAGTGTGGAAATACATTTTGTGGTAAATGTAGTGTCTGTTGTGTGAGCATTATTTCTCTAGCACCTACTTCTACAATGGGGTTCTTTATTAATAATCTATCTATTACATTAGAAGGGTCAGTCAATCCAGTCCATCCATCATCAGTCACTCACGAGTCAAGACTATATAACTTTGGCGTCGTAAGACCATGCTGTAAAGTTGTTACCTATCGAAAACATTTTCTGAATTTTTGTTATTTTTCTTTCGTCTATTTTTTTACTGGATTACTGTTACACTGACTTTCCGCAATGTTAAAGGGCTTAATTGCGTAGAACATGGAACTATAATAATCACATCTGCTTGAAAAAATATGTTACGATAGTCGATATTACGATAAGTAAAAGTAGGTAACGATTATACAATACATTATATCTAATATTGAATTTAATGAAACAATTGAACAAATAATGATCCTGACCCAGCAACCCAACCGACGCTTATCGGTCAGATAAGGCCGCGCCACCACCGCTTTAATTGTCACAAACAAGATAAAAACTGTTTACTTGGCAGGATAGCTCCAATAGTAGGTACGTGTTTTATTGACGATTGTAAGTGAAGTTAATACACATGAGTCGCATACTGTGTCGGAATCTGTTGTCTCTGCAGCCAACGAGAATTCTCATCATGGCCCGAAGTGCATCATCTTTTCTGATTCAAGATCCCAAATATTCTTTTTTGAAAGAATTGGGGCTGCAAGAAAAAAATATTGGTGTTTTCAATGGAAAGTGGGAAGCCAACGGTGAAGTAAGTGATTTACAAGTTTATTTAAAGACCCCAAAAGGTAAGAAATACTTACCTAGCTGATGGTTATTTCAGTGACTTTTTTTTTCCTCAATGGGTTAGTAGTGCTTGGCCTTCACCTCACCTGATGTGAGGCCGAAGTTGGTATTGCACTACAGCTACACCCGGAATCCTCACCACTGAGGAACTAGCTGTCTTACCTTCAACTGCCGGAACACAACAACTTTAAATTATTAATATGGCGTCAGACTTAGGTAAGATGGTGGTAGCTAGCCAGGCGGACTTGAAATAAGTCCTAAGTACCACCAAACTAACCGAGTGCAAATGGGGGGTACAATACAGGGGGGATACCCCTCCTGGGAATCGAGCCCGGCACCCCTGCGCCTTACACGGGTGGGCGAACCACTATACCACAGAGGCGGTTAAAGTGTTTTCTTGGAATAAAAAAAATATGTCGAAATTCTGCTTTTAAAATACCGAGTATGTGCGACAGTCATCACAGAATCATTCAATTACAGATTATACAATCAGTAAGCCCCGCCAGCGGCAAGGTGATAGCTGAAGTACAGGCAGCCAGTTCTGGTGACTACGAAAGAAGTGTGGCGGCGGCGCAGGAAGCGTGGCATCTATGGGGCGAGATGCCTGCGCCTGCTCGAGGCGAAGTCGTCCGGCAGATTGGCGACGCGCTACGGGAGAAGCTGCAGCCGTTGGGTCAGCTTGTCTCATTGGAGATGGGTAAGTTTTAATAATCTATCCACAAAGGAAAGTGATTTAGATGACTATGGACGTTTAGTTTGGCTATTTAATTATTTACAACAGTACCTATTTTTTTATCTTTTGAAGTCCGGTTCGAAGGACCATCGTAATATCAGTAACGAAAACGATTCAAGTTTAGAAGCATCAGTCAAATGGAGCTTAATCGAATGTTGTTTTCAGGAAAGATCCTTCCTGAAGCTATCGGCGAGGTGGTGGAGTACATCCACGTTTGCGACCTTGCCGTCGGGCTATCTCGGACGCTCCCGGGCACCATCTTCCCGTCCGAGCGGCCAGGCCACGTGCTCATCGAGAAGTGGAACCCTCTGGGCCTGATTGGAATTATTTCGGCGTTCAACTTCCCCGTTGCTGTGTTCGGGTGGAATAGCGCTATCGCGATGGTATGTTTATATTAGTAAAATGTATTTAGACATGTTTGTGAAAATGCAGGATATTTGTGGCTGAACGAAGTTCTCCACTGCCAGTTTAAAAAGTATACCAAAAGTTACGCGAGCGCCATCTTTTGATGATGAAATAATTAAACTGACAATGCCTAATGAAAAACTGTTCATAGAGAGGTGGATGAACTAAAGTATTATTTATTTTCATTGAGCTTAAGAATGTTTGGCCAACGACAATCAACATTAATTATTTAATGCATTTAATCAAAATAAATGGGTAACAATTAGTACGTTCAACCGCCGACTTAAATGTGAATGGTCGGTCACTTTTATTAATAGGGTGCTCTAATCTTTTTGATAATAAACTTACCGACTTTTTATCATCTAGTATTATCGCTATTATTTCTTATTTTAATTAATTATAAGCAAATATCGAGATCATAAAAATACTTCCCATTTTATTTATAGGTCTGTGGAGACGTGAGCGTATGGAAGCCCTCAGACACGACTCCGTTGACCGCTGTGGCGGTGACGAAGATTGTGGAGGGAGTACTGAAGAGTAACAACCTCCCTGGCGCAATCGCGTCGCTGTGTGTCGGAGGGAAAGACATTGGCCAACAAATAACCAAGGACGACCGCGTCAAGCTGGTGTCCTTCACTGGCAGTACAACCGTTGGACAACAGGTCAATACGTGCATTCTCTTCACACTGTTTTTAACTTATTGTGCTCTTGACTTTGCTCTTGGTTGCGGCTTCGTATGTTGGTAGGGGCATAACATTTATCTATTATGTTTCGAGCCACCTGATAAAGAGATGTAGCCTCTAGTGCAGGGATGCACAGACTACGGCCCGCGGGCCGCATGCGGCCCGCCGGTCGAATACTGGTGGCCCGCCGACAGCAAAAATAATACTCTCGTACATTCGAAAATATTGAGTTCTATTCCAGAATAAAACCAATAACAAATGTTCGAAAAGTAATTTGAATCTCGCGCGCGCGCTCTATCAATCTTATCGGTGCGCCGTGCATGCGTCGGTAACAGCGGTCGGTAATGTTCGTGCTGATCTCGGTTAAATTCGTTTTCTTGAGGAAGCGCGCCGCGTTATACTGTTCGAGCGAGCGAGATAGCAATAGTCCCAAATTCCCGATAGCTCGCGTAGGTAGATACACGAAGCTTCCAGAGTCGGTTTCGAGATTTCTCCAGACAGTTTTCGACTCTATGCGCGTGGTATAAAAGCCACGCAAACCGCAGCGACCGACAGTTCGGTTTTAATTTGAGTAAATTGTCGTTAGTTCTAGTGTAGATTTTAACTCGACTAGCCGGTGTCATAATTATAATATATTTTGATCCACATTCAACGTAGATTTCCCGTCAAGTGCCGTGTATAATTGTGTTGTGAAATCGTAAGTAAAACTGTTATTAATTTTATCTACATATTTTATCAATTATTTTTGGTAATTAATTAGGAACTGTAATTGGTTTTAGGTGCTGTGGTAATCCTAGTCAGGATTAAAACGCAACATGGACATGCCAGGAACTAGTAAAAAACGTAAGGTTAAAGATGAAAATCGGCAGTTTCAAGAAATTTGGACTGAGAAATACTTTTTTGTATGGTCGCATAACAAAGTCGTTTGTTTAATTTGCAAGAATTCTGTTGCGATTGCAAAGGAATATAATGTAAAAAGGCACTATGAAACGCAGCATCCTACTTTTACGAAGTTTACAGGCGAATTAAGAAAGCAAAAAGTTTTGTCTTTAAAACGGGAGCTTATTGGTCAACAAGCTATGTTTACAAAACCCATTCAAGATACAGAAACAGCTACAGAAGTTAGTTATGAAATTTCTCGAATGATAGCAAAGCGGAGTCGCCCCTTCAATGATGGGGATTTTGTAAAAGAATGCATAGAAATTGCCGCTAAGAAAATGTGTCCAGAAGCAGCAAAAAAGTTTGAGAAAATTCAACTGAATCGTATGACCATCCAAAGACGAATTATGTCTTTGTCAGATAATATTGCGGAACAATTAAATGAAAAAACTAAGATAATTGATTTTTTTTCATTAGCACTCGACGAATCCACTGATATTAGTTCCACAGCTCAACTTCTTATATTCATACGAGGTGTTACTCAAGATTTTGAAGTCTTCGAAGAGTTATTAGGAATGTGTTCATTGAAAGGTCAAACCAGAGGAGTTGATATACTCAATGTACTTTTGGACGAGTGTTCAAAAACTGATTTGGACTTATCGAAATTATCGGGAGTTTCGACTGACGGTGCTCCTTCGATGATTGGTGTCAATTCTGGGCTAGTTACTTTGTTGAAAAAGCATTTGCAAGAAAAAAACTTAAACGCTGAAGATCTCATGCAGTTTCACTGCATTATACACCAAGAAGCCCTCTGTTCTAAAAAAATTGAATTTGAAAATGTCATGAAAGTGGTAGTTTCGACTGTGAATTTCATAAAATCACGAGGACTCAATCACAGGCAATTCAAACAATTCCTTGATGACATTGAATGCGAACATGGAGATTTACTGTATTATACAGAAGTAAGGTGGCTAAGTCGTGGATTGACACTGGAACGATTTTTAAATTTAATAGAAGAAATTGATATTTTTCTGGCGGAAAAGCAAAGGGACGTCCCGGAACTTAAAAGTCCTGATTGGTTGTGTGATTTGGCTTTTTTAGTTGACATTACAAATCATTTGAATGTCTTGAACACACGGCTTCAAGGCAAAAATCAACTGATATCCCAGCTCTACGCACATGTATCATCCTTTCAATGCAAGCTGACACTTTTCAGATCGCAATTGAATTCTGGAAATTACAATCATTTTCCGAATTATAAGAAAATGGCTGAAAAATTCAAAAAAAACTGCTATTAATTTCAGTTATGTAAAAAAGCTAGATATTTTGATTCAATCTTTTCAAGACAGATTTTCGGAGTTTAAAACAGTGAAACCTCTGTTGGACATATTTAGCAATCCTTTCACGATTTCAGTTGAAAATGCGCCAGAGTTAATGCAGTTAGAAATTATCGACATTCAGAACGACCAAGATTTACGCAACAAATTCAACGAAGGAGACTTGCTGAACTTTTACCGCTGCATTGATAAAAATACGTACAAAGAGTTGCGCATAAACGCTCTGAAATGTGCAAGCTTATTTGGTTCTACCTATATATGTGAACAAACCTTTTCAATCCTAAATAATAATAAAACAAAAAATCGAAACCGCCTTGCAAATGAAAGTTTGGAAGCAGTTTTACGTGTTGCTACAAGTAAATTTGAGCCAAATATAAAAAAGATTGTAAGCACTATGCAGTGCCACGCTTCAAATTAATAAATTCTTTTTCAATTTGAATACATTATTATCAATTTTTCATTGTCTTTAATTACCTATACTTCTGGTGGCCCACCATCAGTTCATAATTTGCCCGAGTGGCCCCTAGTCTTAATAATTCTGTGCATCCATGCTCTAGTGATATATGTTTTTAGGGTTCCGTACCTCAAAAGAGAAAAAGCGGAACCCTTATAGGATCACTTTGTTGTCCATCTGTTAGTTTATCTCGGGAACGAGTGGAGGTATCGAGTTGAAATTAAAACCATATACCTACTCAAGTCTACAGTCCCTTGAAGCTGCGAAAAAATCAAACTTCTAAGTTTTGCAAAAAACGCATATTTTGACATTCTTTACCAATAGTTTTTTTCTCAAAGGTGGGAGTAGAAGTCCAGCGCCGGTTCGGTCGCCACCTGCTGGAGCTGGGCGGCAACAACGCCATCATCGTCCACGAGGACGCCAACCTCGACCTGCTGCTGAACGCCGCGCTGTTCGCCTGCGCGGGCACCGCCGGCCAGCGCTGTACCACCACCCGCAGGCTGCTCATACACACCAAGGTAACTGCACAATAACTACTGTGCCAGTCGACACATTACTACTGTACCAATCGTCACATAACTACTGTACCAGTCGACACATTACTACTGTACCAGTCGACACATAACTACTGTACCAGTCGACACATAACTACTGTACCAGTCGACACATAACTACTGTACCAGTCGACACATAACTACTGTACCAGTCGACACATAACTACTGTACCAGTCGACACATTACTACTGTACCAGTCGACACATAACTACTGTACCAATCGACACATAACTACTGTACCAGTCGACACATTACTACTGTACCAGTCGACACATTACTACTGTACCAGTCGACACATAACTACTGTACCAGTCGACACATAACTACTGTACCAATCGACACATAACTACTGTACCAGTCGACACATTACTACTGTACCAGTCGACACATAACTACTGTACCAATCGACACATAACTACCGTACCAGTCGACACATTACTACTGTACCAGTCGACACATTACTACTGTACCAGTCGACACATTACTACTGTACCAGTCGACACATAACTTCTGTACCAGACGACACATAACTAAGTAGATACTGTATCAGTCGATACATAACTACTGTACCAGTCAACACATAACTGCTGTACCAGTCGACAAATAACTACTGTAGGTACTAGTCGACACATAACTACTGTACCAGTCGACACACAACTGCTGTACCAGTCGACACAACTACTGTACCAGTCGACACATAATCATAATTATAGTCGTTGACACACAAGATTGATAATAAAACGTAATATTATTATTAATCACGCAGGTGTACAACCAAGTAGTATCTCGTCTGAAGAAAGCGTTCAGCGGTGTGATGAGCAGGATTGGCGACCCTCTCCTGTCGGAGTCGCTGATCGGGCCCCTGCACACGCGCCCCGCGGTGGAGGCCTACAAGAGGACCGTAGCAGAGATCGTCAAGCAAGGGGGAACCATCGAATTCGGCGGAAAGGTGATTTTCATTAATTTGTTGGTTTGGTTGGAAAATTACCTAATGGGTGTATAAATTAGAATTAAGATGGAGTAGGAATAATTTGGATTAGAATAAGGTTGAGTTTGGATAAACAAATGTTACTTATTTGGATGTTATATGAATACAGAGTATCAAATAAATGTCTTTTTTACTTACGAATACTCTGAAGACGTATCGGTTCTCTCACCTATTTCAGACTATAGGTAGGTTCCATGCTGATTATGAAATAGACTGTCTGTTGTAGAATAAAATAATCAAACAACCCTAAGTGGCCACCACTTTATATAGATATCCTGTAGTATAGTCTGATAATTAACTTCACACTCACCACATTAGTAACTACATTGTACCCGTGCAAAGCCGGGGCGGGCCGCTAGTAACTAATAATCAAATGTTTGTAGGTGATGGACCGCGAAGGTTACTTCGTAGAGCCGACAATAGTGACGGGGCTCCCGCATGACTCGCCGCTGGTCAAGTCCGAGTGCTTCGCCCCCATCGTGTACTGCGTCGAGATCCCAGACCTTGACACCGGCATCAAGTACAACAACGAGGTCGACCAGGGACTCTCTTCCAGCTTGTTTACTGAAAACATGGGCGATGTCTTCAAGGTAATGAATCTCGATTCTAACATTCAAATTATCACTGTCGCTAGTAGATAAAAAATTCTGAAAGATTTACCGTTATTCATAAAAAATTCAAACGCTTATTTTACCTATTTTAGTTAAAATGTGTTTTGAATTTTCGTTTAAACTCTAAAATAGGTTTATTAAGCGTTTGATATTTTTATGAATAAAACACAGTTAAGTCTTCAAGGAATGTTTCTGAAATGGAACAAGAGCCTATGTAATACAAACCGGTCGAGTGCTTCGAACTTGCCACTCTTGTACTGTTTATTTCGTTATGCTGTATGTCGTCTGCCTCCACCTCACCATTTTTATTTATCATCGTATCATGGAACAGATGATTATGGTGATTCCACAAAAATATATCCATAATCACGTGACTCGATTTATTTATATGGTGTATGATTAACACCTACCTGAAGACATTAAATTCGAGTTAGTGATTCATCTCTCGAATGCATGTTAAATAATTTTAAAAATACCCAGTCAATGAACATTATATTTTTGTGTCCAGTGGATCGGGCCGCACGGGTCCGACTGCGGCATCGTGAACGTGAACATCCCGACGAACGGCGCGGAGGTGGGCGGCGCGTTCGGCGGCGAGAAGGCGACCGGCGGCGGGCGCGAGTGCGGCTCCGACGCCTGGAAGGCGTACATGCGCCGCTCCACCGTCACCATCAACTACTCCGGCACCATCAAACTGGCGCAGAACATCAAGTTCGGTGACGATTAAACTACTATACGATAATATTCTAAACGAATAACGTGTTATTTATAAAAAAAAATTCAAACGCTAATTAAACCTATTTTAGTTAATTTACCACAAAAGATTTTAAAACACTATATAATACCAAATAATATACTAGAAAAAATACGACTCGCACCAGATCATGTTCTCGGACGGGAATCGAACCCGCGACCTTTGGATATCCGGTCCAATGCTCTGACCGCTGAGCTACCGAGTCACTAGTGGGAACGTCGAATTTCTCCTAGTATATTAACTCTTACGCTGCAAGCCAGCGCTATCTCACCATTGTACAAGGAATTACCTCGACATCAACTGAATACCTTTCCAGATATTTTTAAACAATTGATTAAGATGAGAAAGCTATATAACTTTTTAAATTTTGAGATTTAAGCATTCACAGTGCTATTTTATTTCTAGTATATTATTTGATATTATATAAAATAGCATTGTGAATGCTTAAATCTCAAAATTTAAAAAAAAAAAAATTTAAAACACTGTTTAACTTAGACACTGGTCTGTATGCTGTCACTTTTTTGACAATATGGTTTGAAAGGGACGGCATCACTTTTAAACACCGTCTAAATTAAACAGGGTTTTAAAGTATTTTGTTGTAAGGCCGTAAGTGTTTAAAGACAAAACCCATTTTAACTAAAATAGGTTTAATTTTTTTATTATGAATAACATGGATAGTCTTTACTTAAGTTTCTCTAGCTTTGTAACAGGTATTTGAATATCGAGTGATGATTGAACTTAAAAGGATATACATAATGCAAGCTTACTAAACTAGGACCAAATAGATCACATTTGACACTTCATCAAAATTCAACAACTTAACCTTCTAGTGGCGGGCACACAATGTTTATTTTTTAAAAGGCACAATTACTTGTCTTTTTTCAGTAAATAATACATATTTAATTGTAAAAAATATAAAAGAAGGCTAATTAACGACTTACTTTGACAAGATGACAGATGTCAAATGTGATCTATTAAATTGGCCCTAAAGATATTTGTAAAACAGAATGAAAAAGTTTTGGATTAAATCGAATGGAAATGTATCTATAGGTAAAAGTGTAAATAGTATTAAACTAATATTTTAAGTATTCTCAAAGTGAAATGAAATTGTATCATACCTATTCTCAATTTTGAATAATGGTTGTAATGTAACATATTGTTTGTGTGCCAGTTTGGAATAAAATAACCAAGATTGACTGTGATTAAATTGTTATGACAAGTTAAAAAACTTTTATTTTGTTAAACTATCTACTACATCTATAGCTTATTATGAATTTAAACACTTGATTTCATACTTATAAAACACTTAAAATTTCTGGATCATGTACAAAATAAAGTAACATCTGTGATAAGTTATGTACAATTCGCTATATAATAATATCCAAAATGACACTGATTTAAAAACCCCCTTTAAATTAAAAAAAAAATCTGAATTGATTTAATTTACAATACAGACTTGTTAGTTAGATATCAGTGTCATGAGTGAGGGTGCTGCACCTTCCACAGATCAACTGAGATGTCCCGCGACTGTTGCTTGTGAAACTTATATGTAGCCGGTAAATCATATCGCAACTCTGCAATCACATTCCCTTTGGCACCCCAATCTTTGATCTTCTTTTGTATATGGGACCTGATAAATGTAAAATACACAAGATGCTTATCAAATTAATATGTTGTGTTTTGATGGGCCCATTTTGGATTTTGCAAATGTTGGAGACTTGCTCAGTTGTTTCTAAACTCAAATTCTTTAAGGTATCTTCAGCAGTACAATGATCAATTATAGTTTTAAATGATATTATATAATAAGAAGTTGGCAATGTTAATAGTATTCTTGTGGATCAATTATTATTCTAACTTCAAAACTACCAATACACAATAAATATGATTTTGGTTCATGTCATTACCTTGTTGATGACTTGTGCAATGAGTAAACACTATCACAGCATAAATTGAAACCCATTTGCAGAAACTTCATATCAATACCAGAATTATTCTTAGTGCCAAATGGAGGATTCATGAGAACTGTGTCAAAATAGTTTTCCAATCTGAAACAAGCAAAGTTTAGTAGTACAGATCCCATGCAAAGTCATGATTAAAACAATAAGTATGCGCATGATACAATCAGTTACCTAAAAACTGAAGAGTTCAAGAAATCACATTGAATTGCATCAACATTAGCAATTTCCATTTCTACCAAGTTGTCTTGAAATATTTCTAGAGCATCATTATCAATATCCATGGCTGTTACCATTCCTGCACCGAGAAGGGCAGCTCCAATGCTCAGTGAACCAGGCCCACATCCTGCATCAAGCACTAACTTATCTTCTAACCCTTCAAATTGTGTCTGTCACAAACAAGCAAATATTAGCAGTTAAAACATTAAACATCAATACAACTAAATGCCTGCTTTTGCAAGTCAATTTCAAGAAATAACACATACCTGAATGGTGTACAACATGATGGCTGCAATATGAGCAGGGGTTTCATATTGCTCCAACTGTATCTTTGGGCTTGAGAAGCCATTTAGATCCTGCAGGTGACCTTCTAAGGTCTTAAGTTTCATTACAGATGACATCTCATTTACTTGTTATCAAACCGAGGAAGCACTGGCAGTATCTGGTTACCAAATGAAGAGTCTTGAGAGACAAAAAAGCCACAAGATGTGGCGTTTGCGTGTTGCAATGCAGCACGATGACTAGTATTAACTATGTTTGCTTCAGGTAGCTGAGGAAAACCCTGAAATTTTTGTTAAATATGTACTCAACTCTATTATGAGAAGTATTTAATGTTCGATCAGTAGGGGACTAGTTAAGCATCAACTACTAAACACTTACGGCAGTCGCTGATACAGGTGGAATGGAGCACATAGGAAGTTGGCTAACAGGGTTTGGTTGAGTGAGAGATATGGATGTGGCAGTAAGTGGAGCAACGGCACCTTGCTTCAAAAGCATTTGTTTTTTCAACTGAAGTTCTTCTAGTATCTTTCGATTAGTCAAATCTGCGAAATAATTATGTGGTGAGTGAAATTCTCTTTATCAATCCAAAGAATCGAAGAACTAACCTCTTTGAGCGTTGGGCTGTGGAAACGCCATCTAACTCTAGTGATAATGGATCAAATTGAAATAAAAAGTAGTTTAAATGATTGGGAGATTATTCTCTTGGATGATTTCATTTAATTCCTTTTGTATAAGCATTCAGTTCAGTAACTAAACTAACAAATATATAATCCAAAATTATTTTTCTCTGATCCAAACAATCTAATCCATCCAACCAACCAATCAAATCAATCAATCAAAAACTAAGATAAAAAAAAACTTTTTTTTGACACTGACATTAAAACTGCAACCACAGACGGTGTTTAACGGCTTGACATCAAGCAGCGGTGGTATCGGCTAAAACCATTGAAGTTCATGTTAACTGTGTTTGACAGATGTATGTGATACATTGCTACTTCGTTTTGGCACAAATAAAAACTTACCAAAGAAAACAAGCAATGTATAACATACATCTGTCAAAACACAGTTAACATGAACTTCAATGTTTTTAGCCGATACCGCCGCAAGTAGCACGTCGTGATAACCGTCCCCAAATGGTAGTGGTGGTAACTACGTGTACGTGCTTGACAAGTCATGCTTGATCGTGTAGGAGCTCCATAAGCGGTTAAGTGGGTTAACTTCTAATGTAGTCTCTAAACCACCAAGCATGGCTTGTCAAGCATGCACTACCACTATCAATTGGGGGCGCCGAGCGTGGCCTACCTTAAGCCACGGTAATCACGTGATACCTATGTGCTTGATATCAAGTTATCAGGCATCACTCAGACGAATTGAAACGACTTATCAAACACGTAAAAACGTGATAGACCGTCTAGCTAGTGGTCCATAAGTAGTCATGTCGATGCTGGATTATAGCGCTACAGATTTTGTCCGTAGAACACAGTACTTTTTCCTTCATCGGAATTTACCGGTTGGTACAACCCTATCTTGATAGAAACGGAAATGATTCACCATGAGATATACCTCTCTTTTTCATTTGAAAGCGTTCGAAAGTCAGTTTCCTTTCCTTTCCGTGCGGACGTTTTTGGCGGTCTCAATGTAATTACTAATATTTTATTTTGTAATATATTGATCCTATTTTCTTATCCCTTTATTTACACAACGGTGAATATAGCTACTACGCGTTCACTTCATCATTGCCGCTACCTCCCGGCCCGCTACGTCATACCGCACCCCCTGCGTCGCCTTTCTAGTACGGCTAGCAACGCACAAGCTTTTTTTGTTTCTGTTAATTTAATCATTACGTTCGCTATTTGTGTTGTTATAATGATTGAAAGAGTAAAGTTCCTAAGTACATAATGGCGAACCTAACTTGTTATATAAATTAATGACACTCTTTGAACAAGAAAACAATGAAAAACAGTTGAAAAACATTATTACTTTTTTGTCTACACTGTAGACTACAGTACCTTTAGCTGTGACGTCATAACGGTCGTTGACGGCAATCACGATGTGAACGCGTAGTACCCTACACTAGATAATTTTGAATATACAAAGGGGGTGCTTATACAGTAATAACAAGGTGTCAATTTCATATAAAAGCATTTATTTTAAAACAAAGTAGGTAATTATATACTTTCTGATTCTTGGCAAAACAGTCTCACATAAGCAAGTCAACATTTGGCCTCTCTTAAGAATAAACATAAGACTAACATGCGCTGCCATAACTCACAAAATATGACTGAATATCATCAGATAAATAATTATACAAAAAGGCGTTACATAAAATTACTAGTCCGGCCATGAATTCTGCCACAAGTTTGATAGTGTAAATTTCTTTAGAAAAGAAGAGGATTAACTAGATTTTATTTATTTTACAGCTTATTCCGCCGACTGTATGCTTTATTTCGGTTATTCATAATTTACAATTCTTCAATACAAGTACAATAAATTAAGTCTTACCAAGTTGATTTTCTTTGTTTTTGAAATTAGACACTTTAACTTTCGACAGAATTAATTTCTAGACTAAGATTCATGGATGAAAAAATTAAAGGACAGAACTGCTAAATATAAAAAAAACAGTTTGTGAATATTGGTCACACGTTCCTTGTTCGTCGAACCGACCCGCCACAACTTGCTCATGGGCACAGGTGCTATTACTGACTTGTCCGCGGGTGGTAAGCCTGAACCGTTTTTCTTTCATCCGTGATTATAATTCTCTAAATTGTAGTTATTATCGAGTTAACATTGCATCTTCGTTGAGCAATTTAAGTTTTTGTTCATTATTGTAAAAAATCTAAATAAAAGGGAACATTATAACTTATTAACATTACTAGAATTGACTCACAATATCAGAAATATATAAAAAAAAAATCCTTCTACGTTATGTACCTAATTAACAGGTTTTCACAGATGCAGACATTACAGTCCACAATGAGTTTGAGGTTAACACCATAAAATTCATAATAAATGCACAACGAAAATATAATTTAGGTTGCCTTTGTCTTTTAAGATTACAAAAATATTTTTATAACAATTCAGAAAAATGATAACAGATTTTTATAAACAATTTGGAATAATAATATTGCACAAGCTATAAGCTAAATTATTATAATGTGCATTTTATAAATACCATTAAATGTAACAACAAATCAACACAACTCTTCATACTTTCTAAACAATCTTATTGACTCGTGTAATGACACATAGGAAGTTAGACCACAGCGTAGATGGCGACGGGCAGGGCACTTGGTTTATTCTTATCTTTTTCTTTAGGTACATCCTGATTATTAACAAAAATGTAAGCCAATGCCCATCTTTAAAACTACACGATAGATCACAGTATAAAACTACTTAAGATAATATTGTTTTTAACAAACTCAACTGAAACAATTATAATTTGAATAATAACGTGTGATTCATTGGGGATTCAAAATAATCATGTGTTGGCCGATTAATATTTCAAAGATCTGTTTAATAGCATTCAAAGCCACACCGTGTATGGCTTTATATTTTAATCCCTTACGTCCTACTAATTATTCCTATATTACTAATCATAATTTAAAGTATGTTTGTTTGTTCGTTGCCTCTTATCATAGTTACTGATCAGTCGGATCACCTAAATGAAGTTCAGTAGAGATAACGAGGCGAATTAAAACTTTGAATATTTATCCGGAAAAGAAACCCTCTTACGCATGTTTAAAAAAAAGCAATAAAGAAAAGCTTTGAGAGATTTTTCTAAAAAATACTGGAAACGGTAATATTTTTTGCTGTCATTATTCCAATTATACGATTCAATTTTGGTATTGTAAAAAAAGATTTCATAAACTTTGCTTCAGCCGGGTCAAGTAAAAGTAGTCTTATAGAATGATTTACGTGACCTATTAATTTGCCTAACCTTAAACATAATGTGGTCGATTTTATACTATAACTATGTGTTGTTGGTATTAAAATTTGACTCGTCAAACAGATCCGCCGTGACTATCAAATATAAACAGAAAATAATAACTAGCACACCATGCGCATTAGTGTTGATTTGTTTGAAATAATAATTTTCACAGCACAGGAACAAACACATTCTGGACTAAATAAAATCTGAAAATGATAACAACATTTGTTTTTTAAGACTAGTACGTAATTTTGGCACAACACTGCATTATCAGCACAGTGGCATCGATGTTGTTCTCTTCTTTTTAAAGTTATTTATAACAGATATCTGCTTAGTGAAAATTAACATGAAATTAGGGTTGCAATATCTATAATATCATATCAGACACTGAGTCAGGAACAGTTAAATTATGGGTCTACTATCGTATTATAATAAGCAAGCAAATAAAACTAAATTTCTGGTTACAATTATTATTTGTGCCCAATGTGTCATGTTCGATGTATCATTTTGTAGTCATATTTTATGAAACCCTTAATAAAAGATAAATCGTCACTGTATATGGACAGCTGCCATAACAACAATAAAATGCAAAGTAATGTAAATTTTAGTAAAAAAAAAACACATTATTATCGTAGATAATTAAAAACTTATTTGCGTAAATAAATTCTCTTGTTCCATTGCTCATTCAGTGCTATGTACAGATCAGAGTGTAAAAATAACGGTATAATAATAATAAAGAAAGTGTTATGTTTCCCTTTCTCGACATCGTAAATATACCCTGTTGTGGAATGGGGCGTGTAATTGCAATTTAGTTGCCAAACATCGCGAACTGCGAATCCACATAATACGCATATCAAAATACTAGACTAGGATTAAAAATGTTGTGCACTGCCTATCCTGGACAACACCGCATTGACGTTTTACGTAATTTGGCCATGTTACTTTTATTTTTACACCCTGCCTCAATGAGTATTATACCTCAACAACGCTCTTAGATCCGAACAACAATAACATTACCTAACACTTTCCCTGTATAAATATATTATTATATAGTCTTGTAAAAGAAACCTTTGAAACCTCATAGGTCATTAACACTACGTGAGAAATTACACAAGAGCATTAGGATACAGTATATTGCTACGAGTTAACTTATATCATTTGGCACTAAATTAACATATTGCATCTCGAGCGTTCGTCTCATAATATATTATATTTTTACTTGCAAATTCTTTAGAACTTCCAATAATTGTTTTTCACTAATCTATAATTAATTTCTTTACGATAAAAATTATTTTCCTAATGATATAACTTCGATTGGGCCAAAATTGTCAATTCAACGTAATAATGATAATTATACATAAACCCATTCATAGACGCACTCCATATTGAGCAATTTGCTCATTCCCATTTTATTTAATTTACCTAAAAAGTCATACAAATGATGGGAATGGCATCCTATAGGATAATAGATACATA
Source organism: Catoptria pinella (assembly GCA_963556745.1). Taxonomy (NCBI): domain Eukaryota; kingdom Metazoa; phylum Arthropoda; class Insecta; order Lepidoptera; family Crambidae; genus Catoptria; species Catoptria pinella. The sequence continues at coordinate 3,659,821 of OY750762.1, forward strand.
AAAATAATAGACAAGACGCTTCTCGGCAAGTAAATTTGGCAATATTGAGCATTAAGACTTTTATAATTGGCTTCGCAAAATAGTACAAGTTAGTAAGATTTACTACGTAGCAATGCGTGACTACTAAAATATCCTAAATCTGGTAACTGTAACTTATTCATAGGTACACCAATATTTAACAGGAGATTGCTAAATGTGTGCAGATGTCTTGTCTCAGGTATAACGCACCCGTCGCGGGCTTCGGGCTATGTTGAATCATTACTAATTGAGTCCGGCCACGTACATACCGACACGTGAGGCGACTGAAGTTACTCTCGACATATTATGTCTTACTGGCCGGACCTAACCTGACATACAAAACTATTCAATCTTCAAAAACTTAGTAACACATAGTGATATGACGTGTTATATGTGAGACACAATAATTATTATGAGGATTTAGTTATTGTTCAAAAGAACTATATAAATGACTGTGGACTTTCAAGATTTTTTAAATTTACTAACTACATTAATAACAACTTTAAAATAGTTTTAAAAATTAAAAATAGATTTATCAAATAATAGTTATTGCTTTTTTGATATGATAAATACATCCGTGCGCGATGTGTAGGACCGCTCGTGCGCGGCGAGCGCGGGCGGGCGCGGGCGCGGGCGCGCGGCGGCGCGGAAGCAAACGGACGTCTTTACTTATTACCATTTACACCACAACTTATCATACAGATATTCTGTATATTCGGTATTAATTACGTAATAACTCTTAATGTATATTTTAAAAATATGACTGCTTTATTTATATCCATCAAGATCACAGCTCTCCAAAGACTTTACAAATCCAAACCTGACACTCCAAAATAAATTCTTTATCATTTACACCTATAAAACGAAATGACTATTAATATCTCTATGTTAGTCCTAAAAATTATGCCATTTTGATATATTTACTTTGCAATTGCAACGGTCCCTCGTACAGCACTTAAATGCCTCATATACAAAGTTTAACATAACTCCGATAATCACTCTTCGTAAAATAAAGGAAGCGACTAAATGACTAATATCATCGAAAAAATTTAGAAAACAAGCGGCAGTGTTCGCGAAATATTCGTGCAAATAGAACCTAACTACGAAACATGTCTTAGGAACCTGATAAATTATTGCTAGGGCTTCGGGCACGACTCCATCCCTCCTCCTTACATACGACAATGCACCCCGGCGTGGCCGGCGGATACATAACGAGATAAAATCTTATCAGTAGCCAATAGAAAAATATCACCTAAATAAATATGAATATTTTACACGTGCGACGACCGGTGCGGCGCGGCGCCCAATAAATATATATCTCTGTAGCGGAGGCGGGCGCCGCGCAGCCGCCGGCCCAAACATGAGTATCGTTCGATTTTCTCTTATTTTTTGGTAAAAAATAACAAGATTATGAAATTGATATGCAACAGGCTCACTGCGCGCCCTCCTCCCCGCCGCGCGCCTCCTCGCCGCCCGCGCCCGCGCCCCCGCCCCCGCCCTGCCCCTTCGGCGACTCGCTGCAAACAAACACAATGTACATTAGTGCTTATATTAGCGTACAAACTACACACACAATATAATATAAAAGTTCTATTTAACTGATACTGCGAGTGTCCCTTGTAAGTACTTATATAAAACAAAAAAAAACTGGCCAAGTGCATATCGGGCCATGCGCTACATAGGGTTATGCGGTTACCTTATACGCTATAAACTAATATTTACTGCTTGTTTTACACAACTAATGACTAAAACTAAGTACAGAAATTAACTATTGAATGACATTTTAACATTGTAAAACTTTTCCAATATAAATTAGTTTTGTAAGTTGATCGACTGTTACTCGTTAACTTGTAAAGTCTACCTAGCAGATAGTTTTCCTTAACTTCATTATATGTACTACTGTCCTGCGACACCCCACACTACGAGATTGATGAGAAAAAAAGTTTCATCCCCACTTTATATGTGGGGAAACCTCTAACCAATTAACCAACCAAAAACCAATAAACTAATTTTTTTTTCGAGATTTTATTCTACCACTTTTTCAGCGTAATTAATACAGCATTATAGTACTTAGGGCCTCTGCCCCCCTAGCATGACCACTGAAACGTGATATGATTAGCGACTGTCAAAAGACAATGCATTTTGACAGTTGTGTGTCGATAAAACGCTATTTCACGCGATATACATCGTGTTTCGTCGTTCATGCTAGGGGGGCTGAGCTAAGCCGCAGACCGACGTACAGACGCGCATGACGAAACTGTAAAGGTTCTTTGTTGACTTGACTATCGAATCCTAAAAACTAATGCTGCCCACCCACGTCAGACTTTTCGTAGGTCCGATTGTAGGATCGTAGAATAGCACTACGAATTTCATTTGTATTAAGCATAGGTGTATGGAAGGAGGGGGGATTTGGGGGGGTTCAAACCTTGATGGGTAAACATAGTTCAAATATAATTAAGTTGATAATAATTATAGCCACATACAATAAATGATCTTGATACTTCGCTTCAAGTGGTTTTACCATATTCATCATGACTATTTTTCACCATTTATCGTGCGCAAGGGTCAACGACCGAATAGATTTCTTCAATTCAGATAAAAGGAGAGGGTTATTTATTGACTGACTACTTAGTACTGCGAGCTGCATTGTAACATGCCCATGTGGACTGTATGTTCTTTGTTTCCCTTTCTCAGAATAAAACAAGATCACTACGTCATCTCATAACTTTATAAGGCAGAGTTATTGATCAAATATAATATCTTATTGTTATTAAAACGGTAAACCACTTGGATTACAATCCAAACTTTAAAATACGCATCACTCTGCAGTAAATGTAATGGTTTCTTTACACGTGGCGATTAGTTTGCAAATATTTGTACCTAATAGATAAATGCGTAGGTATATTTAAGTGTTTGACAAATACGAAAATTTGTTTATCATAATATGTTGTATCGCCATTGCCATAAGATAACAACCATCAACAATAACCAAGGCGATACCCAGGGTGAATAACCTGGAGGTTAAGCATGTGTTCTTTCAAGTAAATAATACACGACCCACGTAAGTGTGCCAGTTTTTTTTATCGTGTTATGGCTTCAAGGATGAATGACGGTATTTAAAAAAAACGGTAAATATTTTTGTTTACTGGTAAATCAAATATTGACATAACAACACATAAAATAATCTGAGAGATAATGTAAGGTTTGGTAAAATAATAAGTACCTATTTCATAAACACCCAATATGATACCTCCATCATCATTACAATTAATTAAAAGGTCGTAAAGCTTTGACACTGAAGATGTATAGCCTATACAGTATACGTATGTATACTTGTTATGAAGTACTACTGTGTCCAAATCAGAATAAACAGTGAACGTATCCCTTACAGTATCGCCGCTCCATAAAGAGTTGATTTGAAAAGGTTTTATTCTGATTTGGATGATATAAATAAATACATATGAGGATATTAATGTATGTAAATTTTAGAATTTGTTATTACATAATCTTAATATCAAATAAAATACTTACAAACTTGAGTAGGAAGGGCGTGAGCTCCCGCTCGGCGCGTCGTCGCAGGGCGGAGGCCTGGCCGCAGCGCTGAGCAGATAGTTGGTCGACTCACTGAAACAATTCGACAACCTACTTCAAATTGAATTACTGCCTCTAGTAAAGCGGTACGAGATCATTACAATATTTATTTACATCGGCATCAGCCATTTTAATGTCCCTAAGTTTGGGACAAAGGCCTTCCTTATGGGATAAGGAAAATGGGTCATAACTCACCACGCAGGTCAAATGCGGATTGGTTGGTGTAAACGACTGCGAATGCAGCCGGAACCAACGGCTTGACGTGCCTTCCAAAGCACGGAGAAGCTCGAGATAATAAAAGTTTTGGTCACCCATCCCACGACCGATCCTTGCGAGTAAGTCGCTTAACCTGCGTAATCGCATCGCCAATGGGATAATTCACTGCGCCATAGCTTTATTTTCATATCGCTAAAGAAATACACTAGGTGGCGTCACTTTCGATCGACTTAAAACTGTACCCAGTTGTGACACGAGATGTAACCGTGTTCCCCATTGATTAAGTGCCATTACTACAAAAAACTATTAAGTGCGAATCGAATTCGTACCGAGCACAAACGTTTTTTTAATACTAAATCTTACACAATTTTATATTCACAAACATTACTTAATGGTCTCACAGTGCTCTCGGACGCACAGCGTCCCGACAACCAATCGCAAGTAACACGAAAAACAAACGAACCAATCACAGAGCTCTATTTCATAGCAGTGCGTTCGCATAGGCAAGGGTCCTTTGAGTATTGTTCTTGAATACGGGTGTTATGGCCGAATACTCGAACGATACTCAACTTTGAGGGGCGCTCAAACATCATGCTGTCTTTGACATTTAATGCGCCAGGATGATGTTTGAGAGCCTCTCAAAGTTGAGTGACGTTTGAGTATTCGGCCATTAGTTTCTTTAACGGAGGTAGGTGGCACTGCACTCTACATAAAAATTACATTTGTGCTCGAAACCAATTCGATTAGTAACCGATAATTTTTCGTAGTTATATAGTAGTTATATTTAGTCGCAAGCTTTTACGAAAGCGGAATTTTTGTAGATAATGGTGTTGTTGGCGCTGTAACTAGCATTAATTTCTAGATAAAAAGATAAAGGATAGTTTGTTTATAAGGATCGAGTGTCGACGAAATAGCGGGTACAGCAACAGCAAAAACGATTCTTTGATAAAGGCGAACTTGAGTTTCTTACTAATTTTCAGACATTAATTTGGCAGTTTATCAAATTCAAAATTAATAGTACCCTACCTTACCTACAATATTATCTAAGATCCGAATAACATTAACGGCAAATAAATAACAATATGAAACACAGACACGAATGATGACTTTATTTGACGTAGTCAGATCAAAGGTCAAACGATATCTATGTGTTTCTTTTGTCCCCATGATTGCCACACATCACAAGTTTAAACGGTAATCTTGTATTGTATATTTTGTTGTTTTATTTTCTTAAACTAATATTATTACTTTATTCTACTTAGAACTTTAGCAGGTAGTTAAGTATGAGGCCTGCATGATAGCCAGTGGTGCCTGTATAAGATCGTAATCAATGGACATGTTTAACACCTGGCCCCCTCGCCCCCACGCGATATATATCGTGTTTCGTCGGTCATGCTACCGACGAAACACGATATATATCGCGTGATATAGCGTTTTATCCACACCCAACTGTCAAAATCCATTGTCTTTTGACAGTTAAACGTGATAAATAGCTATTATCATATCGTGTTTCGGTGGTCATGCTAGGGGGAGGGGAGCAGGAGAATTTTTTTTCAAGGAAGAAAGTATAGCTGTATAATCATAAACCCTTATAGAATGGTTTTTCTGCCGAGGTCATCAATATCGCTTGTGAACTAGGAATTAGAAGCTTTTCTTTGGACCGCAACTAAATGAGCTGTTATATGTAAGAATCCAGGATAGACCGCTTAGATATTCAAAAACAATATTTTGGTCTTAAGCCCTTGTCAGGAGGTGAAGCCCAACTAACTTAACTAATAAATAATCTACTTTATTACTCAAAATGAGGGAATATACTTAATAATCGACGAGAATAAACGTATTGTCAACATACTTTGTATGTCTGGTGATAATGACAGACGACTGCCGTAATCGTTTATAATTTATCCTGATTTTTTTGCAATAAAAAAATAACAGTACTGCCTTATAGCTATGCTTTGCATAAGGCACAAGGTCCCATAGGTATAACATATAACATGTTATACCGACTACATAACAGCCGACTGAAAGTGACAGCTTTCACTTCATTTTATAACATATTGACATATAATTATGTACAGATAATTGTTTTCTTTTTTTTGAAAATGTGGATATCAGCCAATGGACTTGCCTGTTTTATCGATGGATTAAATAACGCTAAAGTAGAGCTAAGAACGACAATATAATAACGCTAAAGTAGACCAATGCGATCATTTTCTTAAAATACAAGATGTAACTTTAGTAAGACATTCTCATGTAGGTATATCGTAAAATTATCTGATACAGCTTGTAGTAAAATAAACAAAATGTATAAGAGATAATCACAAACAAAAATAATTTTATCTTTTTCCTTTCTTCCTATCCTACATAACTACTTCTATAACACGACTTACACGATAGTCTGTGACAATAACCTGGATATGTAATGAACAAAAACTATACAGAGAATAAGGACAAAAAACGCACATAAATATATGTTTTACACGTGCCATGTGTTTTATCATACATGAAGAGTAAACTTTGACTTCTAAAATACAGTACTTTTTTTTGTTAAGTATGTAGATAAATATTTGCATACATATGAGACATTTCATATCTCACCACAAAACACCATCTTTCAAGGTTTCAAGTATAAATGTTGTTCATTTATTTATATTGTATGATATGGACGTGGAATTATGTAGACTAAAAGAATGAGGTATGAAATAAAAGCTATGGGTAAATATAGAGTATTATTATCACCTGGCAGTTCTCATCCTGAGCGCGGCGCAGTTCTCCTTGCACTTGTAGGCTAGCACCTGCTTGATCCTGCTGACCTCGACGTCGGGGAAGTGTCGGCTGACGTAGGAGATGAGGGCGTGCACGCGGCGGCGGTCGAGCGGCGGCTTGGTGGGGCGCGACTCCTGCCCCGCGCGCGACCAGCGCTGCCCCGTCACCGAGCACGTCGCCAGCTCGATGGGCGAGAACAACGCCGCCGCCAAACCGCGCGTCACCTTCCTATAGTCACCCCATTTCACCCCACGCAACAGTTCCTCGCGGATCTCCACGCCTTCACCCAGTTTTATCTGTTGAAGTAGGTTTTGGGTTAAGCAAATAACACCTGAAAACTATCTAGGGCAGATAAGTTGAGGAAACAGGAAAAAGTATTCGGAAAACTGTAGAAAGTACAAGTAGTATCAATTTATCGATATTAGAAATTTGTAAAAGTAGATCACGGCAGTAGGTAATGTTAGGAAATAAATAAAGATAAGTAACTGTAGTAGTATTTCGATTCCAATATCGTGATATTGATGTAATATAAAAGAGGTAAGTAAACGCTTTTTTGACCTTAAATTGAGCTTAGTAGACCGTGTCAATTATTATTTCATAGTAGAAGGAGCTCGGTGGCGTAGTGGTTTAGAGCCTGGCCCTGCGATTGCGGAGGTTAAGCAACTTTCGCAAGGGTCGGTCATGGGATGGGTGGCTAAAAAAAATTTGATATCTCGAGTTCCTCCGTGCTTCGGAAGGCACGATAAGCCGTTGGTCCCAATTGCATTTGCAGTCGTTAAAACCAATCCGCATTGGGCCTGCGTAATAGGTTATGGCCTATCCTCCTTATCAACCCATAAGCAAGGCTTGTGCCTCAGCAGTATTAAAAATTACTGATGTCGAACAGAATTTACTGATATTGATCATTGTTTTCGTCGCGGCTAAGGTAACTTTGTTATCGCCAAAATTTCAATCATTTTGTATTTGCATTTACTCACTATGGTGTAACTATTTCATGGTTGTCAGAACATAATAAAGACCGAGACTGTATCTAACAGCACTCGCAATTTATTTAGTGGTAAAAAGTAAATATTCAGACAGACAAAGTCATTATTTTTTGTGCTTGTACTGCAATAGGAAGAAGATCCAGTTGAGTAATATGTCCAAGATATAATGCAATCGATAAAGTAGCCGCAGATAAGACAATTTGCGCACATAAGGACAACGACACGATTTGTTTAGTAGATAGATTTAAGCTCATAGCAACCGTGATAACTGCTGATGTTGTTACACCACAGAATGTGAGATTACATAGATAAAGAAACAATAAACTCCATAAGCTTTTATTGGCAAGAATAGGTATTCAAAGAGTTTAATGCAGCAATAATAGAAAGTGGAAACTCATAAGTTTCATAGAAAAAAGTCATTACAATGTAACAACAAAAATCAACGACAAACTGACAGAAAATAATTTTTAAGTTATTATAGTAGGCTTTAAGGCTTCTTATCTAATACATTCGTAACATCAACAAAGAAACACGGCATTTTGTTTTAAGGCAGACATGAAAAATTATATGACCTATATTCGGTTTTATTTATCCGACCGTACTAATTGGTTCGTTCCGCGTTCGCTTCATCTGTCTTACATATAACGATAAAAATGAGCTCGTAGTCACAGCTTTACGTGATAAAATTGTCAGTAAAAATTCAATCAATCTGACTGAGCCGACTTAAGAACAGTCCCAATGGGAAAATAATATAATTTATGTCGAATTATTTTTATATGCATAATATTTCTCCTAATGAACGGTAAGGAAAGCAATTTTGACGATTATAGTATCTGTTATATCAATAAACTTTTCAATAGATAACAAGTAACATGGAAGAGGATTAATTATGTAAATTATGATTTTTAAGTACGATTATATTTATTTACCTACTTATATACCATTGACTACACATATAATTACTTATGTTATTAATTAGGAATTAATGAATACTCAAGATAATAGTCAAACCGTCACAGTCAGTCACAAGACGTTAGTCGCATATGTAATCATAAATTGGTAATGCGTTGCTCTTTTGTTTTTATTATGAAACTTCAGAAATAATGGACTGTAGCTCTACCATCATTTGATGCAAACTGTTTTCGCTATCGAAAATTATCATTTTCTCTCTTTCACTCGCATAGACTATGAGATATAACCGATAGTGCCTCATGGTAGACCAGGAGCCCATTGTTTAACAAAATACAAGCTAATATTATTAGTGATTTTCCATTAGCTTGTGTTTTATTATGCAATAGGCCCCTGATCTCATTTGTTTTTAATTCTGTACTCACCAGCCTTGGCGCAGCGGCCCCCCGCTCGTTCTCTCTCTTGAGCACGAACGGCAGCGCGCGCCGGTGCTGCTCGAGCCACACCGCGTCCGGCACAGGACGGTTACGCCTACCGTCCCACCGCCCTAGTAGGTCATAACAAACAAAAAGAAATAAAATCAAATCCAATAAAAACATATTCGATAATCGTGAGACATTCAATTTCGCGTAAAACCTAGATAATATTTAAATAACGAAGCTTTGATTTCGATATTATAAAACTATATACACATACTACAGAGCGCGTTTAAACGACACAAAAGGAATACTCACGACACATTCAATAACTATATTTTTGTTGATATAAAAGCTCTGTATTAAAGTGAAAAATTCTTGATATAAATCTAAAGAACGGTACAATAAAAAAAAGTTTAGATTCCTTGATTTCCTTTCTATTGGGTCTGACAAAAGAATCCTATATTTATATTTTTTTAAGGGTAGGTACGTTACTGATAATAAGGCAGTATCAGTTAACATAAAGATACGTTAAGCCAATTGTTATAAAATGTGTGTAGCGTAGCGTTAACATTATATGTGAGAGATATCATGCGGCGCATAAACATGTCTCTGATTGGCTAACGGCTAAATATAGTCTTATAAGAAGAGACATGTTCTGACCAATCAGACTATTTGGACTCTTAGATTATCCAATCATCTCGGACGATTGCGAAGATCTTTCTTAGATTCCAATTATCCGGTTCTTTACAATTGACCTAGGATTTTTGGAAAGATCCAGTTTATACGATTATCCTACGACATATGCAAGCACGTCGTTATGAATTAACGACAAGTTAAATTATCTATCACACGGATGGTATAGAAACGTTTCAAAACTTGATCAATGACACTCAATGTGATTATAATGACAACAATATATAAATGGCCTATAGATTACCGACCTTGCTACACAGTAATAAAGATCAGGTAACTGAAATGCTTGCTATTTTTTTAATACTTTATTTTTATATTTAGTAAAAAATTACACTTATCGTTATTTATGTACATACATTTTAAATCCTGCGCAAATAAATGCACAAACATACAAAATCGTAATTTATGATTATGGACACTTGAAAAAAATTAAATACCTACTTGAATAAGAATGTAAAACATTGATCCTGTTTGTAGGTACTATAGGAATTAGCGTTGGAACTTGTATATTGTAGATATAGTAACAGTAACATAATGCATAGCACTTAACAACAAACATATCTTAGATATAATATGCAAGTATTTAGACTATTGTTAAAGAAAGGAATTCAGAAAATACCAATATGTTTTGAAATATTATTACTTATTGATTTGTTTTTCAATTAAAATATCATATTGTTTGGTTTACGTTCTTTTCGTAGACATTAATATCGCTATGATAGCTATGATAAAATTTATATATAATTTCATAAAACTCCTTAAGTTTAATTCAGAAAGTGTCAAGATATTACTTTGTCTATACAAATTTATTACATTTTTATTATAAATATCAAGAAAGCTGCGCCTTAACTTATCAATGGGACTAAAATATTTTAAGTAAATTCCAAAGTGTATTTTTTCAAATTACATTTACTAATACGTATAAGCGATTATTTTAAGATTAATTATTATTGCAATTAACTTCCAACCGTAATTTTAAAGACTAACACAGATCGAAATAAATGCGTAAGTAGTTATATTTTAATTTTAGAGATCACGGAAACAGATTTGAGATCACACGTTTTTCAGACAGTTACTTTAACATTTAACTTCCAAAAGATAAACTAATATTGTTATTCACAACCCTAATCATACTTTCAATAACGTGTCCTCTTATATTTTGTCGTATTGACTAGATGCTTTTATGGCAATTTTTGTATAAACCTATTTATGTAGGTGACGAAATCAATAATTACAAGTAAAATACTATTCAATAGTCATAAAGAAAAACATAGAAAACAATCAACTTCGTACTCTTTCCCCAAAGGAATGCCAGTCTGTACTCAAAATCAATAAATAACTTTAAGTTATAAATAATGCATAATAGGTTCTATTCTGGCATCACTTCCTAAAATTAAATTTAATGCAGTAACTCTCCTTCGCGCTTTAAGAATGAACAAGTATTATCAAATCTGCAGAAGTGACAAAATACTTTAATACCTACATAACAAAGAAAACCGCAAATGTTTTTTTTAAATCCAGTGAGTTAGTGCTTGGCCTTCATCTCTCTTAGGGCCTGTTTCATAAAAAATATTAGTCTAATATTATTAGCATTAGACTAATAATAATAGTTAAATAGTTTTTAATCATTTGAGATTGTTTCATAAAAATACATACTAATAAAATGAGTTATTAGTGTAGAGTCTAATAATATTTAGTATTATTTGTTTTAGTAGTTAACCGTTTCATAAACAAAATAAACTAATATTACCGGCTAATAATATTTGTTACTTTTCATAAGAATTTCTAGTCTAATAAATTTATTATTTTAGTGTTTTAAGATACATTTGAGTGATTGAGAGTTAAGTGATGAAGATAATGTTAATGTGAGATGCCCGAGGATATTTAGGAGGAGAGCTCTACATATACAACGTGTTACAAAATACCCCTAATGCCGAATATGGTATATAGGGACCATCAAACTGATCAACTTTTACAATGGCACCAACTCTGAAATCGCAAAAAAATCAGCTTTTTCATCCAAAACTTAATTACGAAAATATGAAAATGTATGAAACAGCTGATATTTTTTTGCGCGATTTCAATGTTGGTCCTATATTAAAAGTTGTTCAGTTTGATGGTCCCTGTCTACCATATTCGGCATTAGGGGTATTTTTGTAACACCTTGTATACTGGCATGGAATTTACATACGAATTCAACGAACAATTTAGGTTAGAATTTGAAAAATCGAGGCGCCTGTTGGTATTGAAATAATATCGCATTTTGTAGAACTTTGAAAGACCTTTCAAATGACATCCCACTCCCGGCTCGGAAATGCGTATTTTTATTGTTATTTTAGCGTACGTGAAAAGAAACAAACTTGTGTTATACAATGTCAGTACTTCGTATTTTTGAGTGAAACGGAACACGGTTTGTTTTTAAACAAATAATACTAGCTAATATTATTATAGACTCTACACTAATAACTCATTTTATTTGTATGTATTTTTATGAAACAATTTCTAATGATTTAAACTATTTATTAGTCTAATGCTCCTAATATTATACTAATATTTTTTATGAAACATGCTCCTGATGTTAAGTGACGATAAAGCCGAAGTGGAAGTAGAAAATCTAACACATTCGAAAGAACTTCCGGTTTGTTTCTATCTCGTAGGGAAGAGTCGCACTGTACTTAAAATTAAGTTTAGAGAGTGTTGACTAGAATGGAGCCTATGTTTCTTTTAATATTATTCACATGATTTCGATGATATTAAATAATGAATCGATCATTACATCTGGGTTTTGTACAAACTAACCGGGAGCCGTCCAATCACTCAACAATATAACATTGTGTAAAGATAAAACTATTGTGTATAAAAATATAACTATTGTAGTTGCTCGACGAATTATGTATCCATGAGTTACATAACTTCGCGTATTGACAAATAAAACGGTAGTGATCGCCACTCTCCGATGCATTTTGAGATACAAAATAATTATATTCTACTATGAAAATACGGTTTATCGTAATGCGTAGGACAGTGGCGATCGAGTGTGGATAACGTGTATAATGTATGTATGTACAATACTATGTCTTGTAACCAGTAAATAACCTATGTTATGTAAAATCAGCACCGGTTTGCAACAAATGCTTAACAACGATCAGTCTATTGTCAAGAAGGAAGGTACCCCGTGTTCCCTTTAACGAGGCTCGATTCGTCACACTACGAAACCATCGTGGGGGTGACTAAGCAATTTAGTGTGATGCGCGTAAATATGACTAAATACGGGTTTCCCGTACGTGTTATCGTCTTCTAATGTTATTTCCCCATGAACAATAATTAATTCTAAAGCTTATTCAGGGATACCCCATATACAATAAATGCCAACAATAAGGTGTTTCATTGATTGCTAAAATTAATCAATTATTTGCAGATTTATAGACAAAAAGGACCTCGTTAAAGCGAATTAAGTATGTACATCTGGTATTCGGTATATTTATTGAAAGGCACGCAATAAGCGGAGAGGTGTGACGGCAAATAGGCCCCCGGCGACACTCCGATCACAGACTAGATAATAAATTTATTGACAGTCTTCGTTTCAACTTTATAAGCCACATCATCACTATCAGTCACCGGGAGATCCAGCGACATATATTTTGAATAAAATGGCATGTTTCGAGTGTATAAGATAAGAGGAAGCAGGAGCGATAAGCTCGGAATTAGCAGTTTTTTATAGTAGCTTATGGCACGTGTATATCTGTGAGGGTTCGCATCGCGGCATCTCCCGGTGCGAGTCGTCGAGAGCGTGAGTAAGAGAGCGCGTGAGTCGGCGCCGGCGTCGAGTCAGTGTGTCGGCGTCGACTAGTGTTGGAAGCGCTGGGCGGGCCGCAGCGCGGGCATGGAGACCGGCGGCTTGAGCGCGGGCAGCGGCGGCTTGAGCGCGCGCGGGGGATGCTGGGCCAGCGTGTGCCGGCGCAGGTACAGCGGCGTCTTGAAGCTGCGGCCGCAGGTGGCGCACGCCACGGGCTGCGCCTCGTGGATCAGGCGCACGTGCTGGCGCAGGTTGGACGCGTTGCTGTACCGGCGGCCGCACAGCCCGCACTGCACGCCCCCGCCCGCGCCCCCGCTCGTGCCGCCCGCTGCCAACAACACCACGTTCGCACTGCCCGCTACGCTCGCCGCTCGCCCCTTCCACACTCACCGAGCGCGACCAGGTTCAAATGCTACAGCCTCTATTGAAAGTTACCAATGCCATTTTCCTGCTCGAATGATCAGCTTTAATGGGATCAAATAAAACACAGTTTACTAGTCCTTGAAGGTACACTGAAACAGCGTTATTCTGCTCTGAATCTGTGCCAGTTCCGTGATCGCATTTATTGCATGCTAACGGTAGTATTTTGCCGTTTTAGATTTTATATTAGCATTTGAAACGGGTCTATTGCTCGAAAAGTGTTGTCGGATGGGAGGGTGGTTTCCAGGTCCGTCGGGCGGGAGTTCGAGCGGCGGCCGAGGGCGGCGTCGCCACGACACCCGCGCGCCTAGCCACCATATTAATTACGACTGCGCGCGCTCTCTTAAATGAAACGACCGAAACTAATCATTCTATAAAGGTTCGCCGGGGGCGCGGCTGTCCGAGTCGACGTGTGCGTGTGACAATGAAGTGAATGTAAGAAAGTAAGTAATAGTTCAATATTTACCGTCCGTGCTGTCGTCGCGAAGCTCGGCGTTCATACCGCCCATGAGATCCACGTTACCTGAACAAAAATATATAACAGTTATTGGAATCGAATACACCATCAGTCTCAAAAATCTAGTTAATTGTACATACCCTGCAATGCAGCGAAAGGATTAGCCAGCGCGTTGTTTTCGTAGTACATAGGAGGAAAATTGGAACGCTCTTCGTCACTAGCCTCCTGCTCCATGACTTCCATTTTAGGTTCCAAAAGGTCCGACGCATTAAAATCCTGACATTTGTCAGGCCTTTCGGCGTCCCCGGGATCCATAAGAATATCGCTCTCTTCATTTTTGACTTCGGGCGCTTCGAGATCAGTTTTCACCCTCAATGTAGGGTAATTGCAAGTTTCGCTATAGTCATCATTATTAGGCCTCATTTGACTAGAAGTTTGAAAGGGAGCTTCTTCATTGAGATTGTTTCTGGCAGCGTCGGGAGAATTTCTAGCGGAGCGGCGACTCGCGGTCTTATCTTGTTCTTCAGCAGAGGTCGACTCAACATTTTGGCTTGCGGCTTTGGAAGAAGAGGTAGAATGTGACGGCTTGGCGCTTAGCAAATTACGTAGTTGGGAAGGAGGAGATTTACGGTTTACTTTCTGCAAGAGAAAAAAAAAATATATTTTTAAGTCTTTTAGACTATCTTAAGTACTACTCTACTCTATCAACTACGCGATCCAGTCGAATGACCCAGAAACTAACATAAAAAATGTGAGAAACCTGAATTCAGTAGAATATAATAATATTATTCTCTTCGTAAATTTAATATTTTATTATTATAGTGGCGAGTGAGTAATGCGTGACGTCATCTCTCCTTTAATCGCGATCGTGCTCCCGCTGCGTGGTGAAAGTTGTATTGTAACCAATTCGCGCAAAAATACGATAGACTACTCCGCTACTTAGGTATCACGACTTATTTTCTTTACGGTTTTTTATTTTGTCTGTAACCTTACTAAACTAAATATTTTACAAAATAATTTTCAATAGTCTCTATAAACTTAATTATCCTTGTACAAGAAAGTTTGGGAAGCACCAAAGAATTAGTTAATTAATTCAATTCAGATGTAATATCTTTTGCAAATACCCAAAATACCGCCTTATGTACCCTACAGCGGAGACTCCTCTGCCAGCAACCAGCAACCAGCAACGCCAGGACCAACTAACCGCCACGGTTGCCGCAAGGGTTGTAAGCACTCACTATACGATAACGATAAGACATAATTATATCCATTCACCTGTCAGCAAGCTACTGGGTAGTAAGAATCAGTATCGAAGCAAGATATAAAGATAGATAAATTTTGCTTCTAATTTTATTTTCTTAAAGACGCGGCAATCGCCAGCAGTCTGACTGAACTAAACTAACCTATAAATCATGTGAAATAGTAACATTTCATAAAATATAATAAAAAGCCCTAGTGTTCGTCCCTAAGTGACGTTCGGAAGCGTCAATGATCTGCAGATGGAATTTGATGAAAATAAATTTTACCTTATCGTTGTGTTGCGAGCAGTCCGTCAGACCGCGGATCTGCAGCGCGTCGGCGGTGCGCAGGAAGGCGCTGAGCTGCGCCTGGGCAATGTTCACCTGGCCGACGTACATGAATTGTAGCAGCGCGCGCACGTGCGACACCTCGCAGTCGCGCATGAATATTATCGGGTGAGGACATGGATTGTTCTGCAAATAACAGATCATCTATACTTCTTTGCAGGAATAAGGCAACCAGAGTCTAATTATAATTACCAGAGGTAATTTGGAAAAAAGCTTTATTTACTCCAATAGATATTAGACAATGTATGATATTTTGGTTCTCAAAATTCCGTAGGACTTCTTTGGTGGCGCGGACTCTATGCAGACTAATGTGTGTAAAAGCCAATTAATAAGCTCAATTCAACCTTAAACTTATCGCTTTGTAATAGTGGTAGTGTTCTTGGAGACGAGACTTAGATTTTTTCTAGCCAAGTGGACACAACCAGGCCGCAATGATATGCTATGCTTCACCTAGGTAATCTAGGTCGACGCAAAAACAAGATTATCAGAGAGAAATCTCATGTTATATAATTATACAAAATCATTTTATAATTTTTGTATTCATGTCTATCTTGTGAATGCAAACTCATAAGAGTACTAAAATTGTAATGACTAAACTGTCCTGACAGTAAGAGCTGGAAATACTAGGATGTAGTCACAATAAAGACTTGCTGAACAGGGAACAATTAAGCTTTACAGCAGGTATATCTCTTAACAGACACTTGTATGATAATCAGTAAAGTATGTGTGGTTAGAATAGTCATAACTATCGTAAACCAAAAAAAGAATTGAAAAATCCCACGACAGTTAAAATAGTTATTCTTAATTGAAAAAGAGTTCTAAACACCACATTCAAATCGGTCAAACCGTCCTGGAGATAAATGTGAGCATGATAACTGCAGCACTCCTTAGCAGCTGAACACCATAACACTATTCTAAGAACCATTGCCAATACTTATACTCGCTTGCTAAACTTCAAACCCATTATGCTGAGGCCACACCAACAGCAAACGCCCTTCAATTTTCGAATTGATGAACCCTATGACTATAGGCATAAGGATAATTAATGCCGTTAAGCCTTAGCGTGGCCCCAGCATCACAGAAAACCGCATCTAAATCGTTCCGGAGATAAATGGGAAAATGATTACTGCAGCGCCCACTAGCGGCTAAACTCCATAACACTTATATAAGAACCATCGCCGATAACCTACAAACCCATTACAGAAAACCGCATTCGAATTGGTTTGGTAGTTTTTGAGAACTCTTTAAGTGCCGACTTATCTGGTTGCTGCAGCGCCCCCTGGTGGTCTACCACCATGAAACATGTCTAAGACCCTGCTCTGGAATGAAACCTTTAGAATGCAAAAAAGCGAATCGAAATCGGCCTAGTAGTGAACGCATTACAATCAGCGATTTAATCGCATTATAACCTTCAATCTTGATTGAAGTTTCTTTTTAACTAATTTGAATGAGAAGAAAAGTAATAAATCATGTAAATAACGAGAATTCGGCGCTCAGCCTCGACGCAACCGCCACGTCGGAACGCTCACAGATTTAAACCCAAAGTGAGTAGAGTTACGTTCGATTTTACTCCATCACGGATCGACGCATTGACGCATGTTAAGAGTCCGACGAACAGTGAGCTCCCCATACAAACGTAATACCAAAATGATTTGCTTGAGCACAATTTACTCACTTGTATGTTATTCGGATTAAGACAGTATTTGTCTAGGGTTCTATTAAATAAAAAATATCCAAAATTCTAACCCAATTTAAAATGCCAATTAAATTTTTTCGAACAAAATGTAAATCATAAGAGTACTAAAATTGTAATGACTAAACTGTCCTGACAGTAAGAGCTGGAAATACTAGGATGTAGTCACAATAAAGACTTGCTGAACAGGGAACAATTAAGCTTTACAGCAGGTATATCTCTTAACAGACACTTGTATGATAATCAGTAAAGTATGTGTGGTTAGAATAGTCATAACTATCGTAAACCAAAAAAAGAATTGAAAAATCCCACGACAGTTAAAATAGTTATTCTTAATTGAAAAAGAGTTCTAAACACCACATTCAAATCGGTCAAACCGTCCTGGAGATAAATGTGAGCATGATAACTGCAGCACTCCTTAGCAGCTGAACACCATAACACTATTCTAAGAACCATTGCCAATACTTATACTCGCTTGCTAAACTTCAAACCCATTATGCTGAGGCCACACCAACAGCAAACGCCCTTCAATTTTCGAATTGATGAACCCTATGACTATAGGCATAAGGATAATTAATGCCGTTAAGCCTTAGCGTGGCCCCAGCATCACAGAAAACCGCATCTAAATCGTTCCGGAGATAAATGGGAAAATGATTACTGCAGCGCCCACTAGCGGCTAAACTCCATAACACTTATATAAGAACCATCGCCGATAACCTACAAACCCATTACAGAAAACCGCATTCGAATTGGTTTGGTAGTTTTTGAGAACTCTTTAAGTGCCGACTTATCTGGTTGCTGCAGCGCCCCCTGGTGGTCTACCACCATGAAACATGTCTAAGACCCTGCTCTGGAATGAAACCTTTAGAATGCAAAAAAGCGAATCGAAATCGGCCTAGTAGTGAACGCATTACAATCGGCGATTTAATCGCATTATAACCTTCAATCTTGATTGAAGTTTCTTTTTAACTAATTTGAATGAGAAGAAAAGTAATAAATCATGTAAATAACGAGAATTCGGCGCTCAGCCTCGACGCAACCGCCACGTCGGAACGCTCACAGATTTAAACCCAAAGTGAGTAGAGTTACGTTCGATTTTACTCCATCACGGATCGACGCATTGACGCATGTTAAGAGTCCGACGAACAGTGAGCTCCCCATACAAACGTAATACCAAAATGATTTGCTTGAGCACAATTTACTCACTTGTATGTTATTCGGATTAAGACAGTATTTGTCTAGGGTTCTATTAAATAAAAAATATCCAAAATTCTAACCCAATTTAAAATGCCAATTAAATTTTTTCGAACAAAATGTAAATTGCATTAATTTTTATTTGGTTTGGTAGTTTGGATTTTCTATTTAATAGAACCCTAAAAAAATACTATCTTAATCCGAAAACCATCACAAGAAGAGTTAATTTTGCTCAAATTGCTAATCATTTTAGTATTACATTTGTATGGGAAGCTTTCTGTTTGCTGAGCTCATAACGCCTTAAGATATGCAGCTGCCAATACGAAATATGTTAAAAAGATAGATACAGATTAAATCATCTAAATATATAAAAAAAGCAGAAAATATTTCTTGTTGAGAATGAGAACTTCACAAATAGATATTTTTTAAAGATTGAATCATTATTTGGATTTTTATGTTCATCAATTGTATGGGAAAAATGTACCATGATAAACTAAATACATAAAACAGATAAAATAGTACAACATTAATTAAGGAGTCTCAATAAAGTTAATTGATTTACAATCAGAATGATTTGTTATTTAAATTGCACTGAATATTACCAATGGGACAAGTTTAATTAATGGAATATTAATTGCATAGTCATAGTGAGTTGGCTAATTGAAGATCAGAATACCATACATTATTTTATTAGCATAGTGTAAGGCTAGCATGCTTATCTAGTTTCCTTTACTAAATACTAAGCATCCTACTAATTTATACATATTAATATGTTGACTTAAGTTGTAAAATAATATGTCCAAAGTAAAAAAATATCCACTATAAATTCATGTTAGTTCATTCACATCAACATTGAATGCTAATGGTGAAACTGTCATAGTGACAATAAACAAAAGAAGATAAACATTATAAATCCAATTTTAAGTTCAGTAAACAAATGCTTGTTTAATTAACTTTTGTTTTAGCTCAAGCAAACTATTAACACACTATGTTAGTGCGTAATTTTAATGCACGCTTTAAAGAAAACAAAAAAGAAAAATATTTCAAGTAGAAAAAAGTGGAACACTGATGCCTCTGATGACACTCTAAGTAGTAAATCAGTGACAAATAGAAACTAATGTTAAAAAACCTTTTTTATTACACAGTAAATAAAAATTCAAATAAAGTTCTAAAATTGGTTAAACCTAATAATCAAATAGATGATGTTAAATAATACAAACCACTATTATAATGGTTATTGCATGGAAACACTCATTAGTGTGGAATGTAATGGTTAGAGTAGTATGGAATCCAATCTCTAGCAAGACATGTAATCTATAGAGGTAATGGTAATGAGTTAATTAGAAATTGTAAAACAGAATTTTAAAGCAGGTACAAATAAATGAAATCATGAGTACTTAACCGGAACGCGAGACATGGCATTTGTAAGTAGATCAAGTGTTTTATACATAACAACTTTCACTAGAGTCATTGTAATGGTGACACATCAAAGTGTGGGGAGTGAAAGATACACTTACTTTGAATAATTCCTTAAAATAAGGACTACATGCAGACAGAACCACTTTGTGAGCCTCCAGCCTGTGACCTTCGCAAGCCAGGGTGACGTCCACGAAGTCCTCATCATCGCGCAGTGCCTCGAATTGAGAAGTTATATTTGCTTGAAAATTGTTCCATCTCAAACAGAATTGCTGGTCGCCACCCAGTTCTGTACCTTCCATTACTTATAGACATAACTCGATATCCGTGCTCATTTAATTGGTTGATAAGAATAGTTAAATAACGAAAATAAATATATCACAGTAACTTGCAATTTCAGTCGCCGTCTGGCCAAAAATCTTGTATGAAAGAAAACAATCAATAAAATCTCGTACCAATATAAGAAAAATAAAACTTTTTTAGTTTGTCATTTTGATGAGTACATTCACTTCCACGTTCCGTTTTACGAGTATCACTTTACGATTGGATACCGGTTTTCTCTTCACTGAATGCTTAATGCTCTAAGACTGAATGAATGCGAATAGAGACTCCGAGTAGAGTAGTGCCGGTAATTAGTAGTCTGTGCCTTTACCTAGGTAACTTTCTATTCCTTGAATTATTTACTCTGGGATTTAAATATTAGCAACTGCAACTTAACAGAAAACAGTGCTGACATCTAGGGCCTAATGTTTAATCACAAATAATAATTTTATTACAATATTTGCATCGCAATCCATCACCGGCTCACTACGACCAGCGGGTCTAACGGATAAAAACAATGAAGTCAATGTTAACTGTATTCTGACAGATGTGTATGCGAAACATTGTAACTTCGTTAAGGCACAAATAAAAACTTACCAAAGAAAAGTAGCAATGTATCACATCCATCTGTCAAATCAGAGCGATTACGAATAATACGATAGCAATGTAAGTTAGCCGATAGATAGCCCCAGGGTCTATCGACTAAAAACAATGAATGAAGTTGTGTTAGCTATTGCTTTTGGATTGACATATTTTTATTTAAAATATTAACAAAATCAAAGGAAGCGAAAAGGAAGAACAAAGGTAGCGCTTGCCGCAAGCTCCTTTTGTCTTCCAAGCTCACGCAAGCCAAGCCAAACACCAGCGACGGTATCGGCTAAACATTGAAGTTAATGTAAACTGTGTTTTGACAGATGTATGTGATACATTGCTGCTTTTCTTTGGTAAGTTTTTATTTGTGCCAAAACGAAGTAGCAATGTATCATATACATTTGCCAAAACACAGTTAACGTTAAGTTTAATGTTTTTAGCCGGTAGAGCCCTTGTTCACACGCTTGGTGTTTGACGCTGGACGCACTTCGTTCGGAAGAATCGGGTTAAAAAACAGCGCTCGTGTGAACAGTGTCGAAACAAGGTGGTAAAAAATACCTATCGCGGTAAAAAATCCAACGCACGATTAGGCGATTTAAATCGCTTTCAATAGTCAATAGTCAAAATTTCTTTATTCAAATAAACTTAATAATTAAGCACTTTTGAATCATCTATACTCTATATTTTCCTACCGCCTGTTCCACACTTTTTTAACTGACAAGAACTTTGAAAGCTGCTAAGATGAAGTTGTCGGAATAAGAAATTGGCTATTTGATAAGTAGACGCCTGGCGCCGAAAGGGAATTTTTGATAGGACATACTTAGCAAGCAATAAATTAGGATAGGGCGCTACTTTGAGGTCTATTGTATTGTAAGGGCCCTAAACAAAACAATATTTTATTTTTCTGAACATAGTATTTACTTTTAGAAATCTATGGTAGGATATTGATATCTTAAAAATAATAAAAAAAAATCACACCTAAAATCAACATTATATTTATGACATCATTAAATGCTTTACAATGCTTGATCACCTTCTACCATTTCTTTCAAGTTAAGTAATTCAAACTGACCTGTGCCTTTACTTTCTGTTTTGACCATTTCATCTAAGTGTCTGAAGTTGCCTGGGTCAATCAAGCATATTATAGTGGCTGTTCCTGAATCCCAATTTTCTTCTTCCACACTCATAGCAAGTTTAACAACTTTATCTTTTGTTTTTCGTGCATCTTTACCAGTTAAAATGATTCTCACCCTCATTTGTGCTCTTTCTAATGGAATTTCCTTTTTCAGTAACTGTATAACATCAAGCGCTTGCTGTTTAGCATTTCTGTTGACATTCACAGAAAAATGAATATCTTTCATAGCTTTCTCAATGATGGATACAGGGTATGGTCTTTTACTTTCAGGATTGACACATTTATCTGCTACAGTAGTTGCTATATCTTTGAACAAAGATTCAATTTGTGAGTGCCTTTCTTTGTCTGACACTTGTAATTCACCTTTCTCCAAAATCTCCTTACAGATTTCTGTCTGATCATCCTTTCCAAATACCTTCACCAAGTCTTCCTTTTTAGCTACTTGACCTTTAGAAACATTAGTGAAAACTGTATGTGTTTGTAATACTTCATCAATATCCTTTTCTCTGAAAAAAAAGGAATGCTGATGTGAAATAAGAGGGTACCTAGCAGAACATAATAATGGAAATCAATTTGTTATTTTATTGATAAGAAAATGTAATATTATTGAGTGATTAAAGAAATTGCCATTGGTCTAGCCTCTACTACAGCACTATGAACTCACAATTTATTCCTCCATGAAACCACTTTATTTCTGTAGCAGGCGATTTCAAATCTCTTTCCTCCTTTTTTCAATCTTACTATAGCGACGTTTGTCAAACGTATTTGATTAGTAGGTGTAAAAATTTTAGACATTTTTGATTTAACAAACGCTAACCAACGAAAATCGAAAACACCCCAAGTACAAACAACCACAATATAAATCTGACAGTTTTGTCAAATTGTCTGTCTTTTTTTTGATGTGGCAATCCACTCCTCTTCACGTCAGGGTGGTGTTCCCCAACGACCCCACTTCGCAGTGAACGAACTGTAGTGTATTTTTACAGCAATATAGCGCAGTTTCAGACTAATATTCGTAATTATTTTATTTTGTTAAGTTTTAGACATGATATATGTCATTTTTAATACTAAGTTGAGTTTTTTGATAATATTTTTAAAGTTCGAAGTGGGTCTGCGCTAAGGACTTAATAAGTAGAAGAAAATCTGTTTTTATTCTTGGCAACATTGATTTTGTGTCAGACGCAACACGACCGACGACACGACGTGTATTTCTCAAGAATTTGTCCGTCATTTTGTTATATTTGTGTATTTTGTCGGCGATTTTATGTGAATAATCATTAAAATGGCGAAATTGGTGGATATATACAACAGCGAAAAAGAACCTGTCATTAAAAGGCGGCAGTTACCGTTAACTATTTATGAAAATCTTACAGTAAGTAACTGATTTCGTACTTTGACATTACCTCAAACGTAGAATTATCTTTACAGAAATAATTAAAAGCCATCTAAGCAATAACAGTAAACTTTCCATAGGTCAAATAATCCAGCCCTTAAGATTAAACAACAGACTTTAATTATGACGCGTAATATAACTGATTTGCTTTTTTAAGTCTCATTGATTTCTTCCGAAAGTAGTGACGTTAACTGCATGACCTTATTTTAACGATGTTATTATATTATTGTTATATATATTCCTTTGTTAAATTCTATTTTTTCTTTGCAGATGACTATGGATTTAAATACAATGGGGTTGATTTGTGACAATCCGCAAGTGAAAGGTCGCGAGTTTGAGGAGTTTATGCGAAAATACAGAGTTCTATCAACAGACGAATTGAAAGCAGCACTCAGAGTAGACGGCGTCGATATTTTCAATGTACTAAATCAAAGCATTCCCTGTGTTGGTTGTCGAAGAAGGTAAACTTTCAGTAATGAACAATTGTCACTAATATAGTGATTCAGTTAACCTCAAAATGCTGTAACAATTTTTGTAACTCTACTCTGTTTTAAATAAGCTCTATCTAGCTCTCAAGTAGATACATATGTGTATGCATAAAAAAGTAAATTCTAATTGATGATGTGATTATGATAGTAGTTAATGGAAGAATATTTTATAAATGTATTTCTAACAATCTTCGATCAAGAATATCCTAGATAATGTGTGAAACATTACACAAAAACAGCATGCGAATATGACCAAATGACAAAACTAGCAAATGAGAAAAATGACCTCCAGCGTTTATCAGTTTAAACTAATTTATGCCTTATCTTTTAAGTTTAAAGCATAATTTTTATTTGTGTCAACAGTCACTTAGATCTTACGACATGAATGACAAAAAGCAATTCAAAATTTTGAAATTCGAAACACCAACCTGAGTATTAGTGTTTAATAAGTTTTTACATACAATATGATTTCGTTTATTGATTTTTCTTTTATAAATAATATCCAACATTTGGCCAAGGTTGATGAATGTTGGTGTTGGTGTGTAAAAATTAAAAAGCTTTGTTTCATTGAAATAATTACGATGTTTTGTCTTTAATATTATAGAATGATTTAAGCTTACTGAAAGTATGATTATCCATTTAATATATTTGTGTTTCAATGTGACTTGTGAGTATTTTAGCACAATCACAAGTGAACTAAATAAAAATATCAACCCAATTTGAAAGTTATTGGTGGGTGCCGCTATTGAGACTGTGACCGGATATCTTAGGGTATTCTTGATCGAAGCTAATATAACATTAATTCCACAACTAATATTATAATAATTTTTATTTTGTTTCAGTGTGGAACGTCTATTTTTCCAGTTATGTAAATCAGGTCACCCCACACTGGATCCATTAGTATTGACACCAGATGAAGTATTGACAATCAGAGAAGATAAAATAGTGCATCCACAGTCCTTAGCTACATTGTTAAATGGTCACAAGTAAGTGAAGACCATTTATTTTTATATAAATTATCACTTTTATCAGACATTAGGTATTTAATAATTAAGTTAACTGTGATTTTGAGGAAGATGGAAGATTTTGTAGCTGCTAAAATAGTCATTTGTCCAAGTCATGAAGACATTGCAGAGATACAAGGGTTTCTTTATTTATGAGCCGGTGAATTCAGAGTGTTTGTATGAAAATAATGGGGTTGGTGGTCAATTGTGCCTCTGAGTGTGTGTGGAACTGTGGATGCATTTCTCTTATTAACTAAAATGTTTATAAGAACAACTCTGAGGAATAGTTTACAGTTAGTATGTGAATAATATTGTATACCTTCAATACTGATGTGGAAGTGAATAAAAATCATAAAGCACATGAGTTGCTCATCTTCCCTCACAAGTTTTAGAAGTCATCTGAGATTTTTGAGTCCCTATGTGGAGGTGCAACTTTGCAACCTATGTGGAGCATCATTGCCTTTCAATGTTTGGTATCCTTTTGAATGTCATCTCAAATGTTTTGTCAGATGGGAGATGTGAGTTTGTGTTTTCACCAATCATAATTTTTTATTAAAATGCCAAACCCATACCAGGGGCGTCTCACTCTGCACTTAAACCTTTATATTAGCTTACTGCTCGCTGCTGACTCAGTCGAGCCAGCACACGAGGGATGTCATGTGTCGATTCAGACAGAGCTACGCGACAGAAGGAGAAGCGCTTTGAAAGTGCTTATAAAAATAGGCACTCAGCTCTGTACAATTTAAAATTGTATTTTATTGCCATGCCATGCAGCGATAGTAGCTTATTATTTGATTGCGCCCATACATCAGCGAACTAAAGTCAATGTAATAAGCACAAATAATAGCACCAAACAAAAATGACAACCAAGTAGGAGGGGCTAATAATGCTGGTATTTAGCCAGGCCAGCTACACACACAGATGTTAGTGTTATTTACAATAATAGCAGTTTGCATTTATTAAATTTTAGATTATGGTCTAACTTGGCTGTCATTTTTGAGTGGTGCAATATTTTTTTAGCAGAATGCTTGTTCTATAGGTTTTAGTATGCTGCTATGTGGTATCCTCACCTTAAAAAAAAGCCTTCTGTTTAACAATGTCAAATTAAAAGAAACATTAAATGTCAAGTACCTTAAATGAAACTGTGCGCCTATAACATGCAGTGGGTAAGGAAGCACAATGTAATTAAATGATATTTATTCACAGCACGGGCATTGAATGTCTGATTCTTAGTCAGCCACGATGGAAAAAGTCACAGAGGTGTACACTGCACTCATTGGAGGCTGGGAGTGCGCGAGGATGGGGAGCTGGGGGTGGTTGTGGTTGGGGGTGGGGCGCGTGGGGCTGGGGGGGCCGCGCGGCGTGGCGCGCCGCCTGGGACGCCATGCGAGCGCCCGCGCGCGACCACGTCACCCTCGTGCACTTTAACACTTTACACGACACTCTCCACAACTATCTAAGGAAACATCGCTTCTGCACTGACTGCAAGACTAAGGTAAGAATACTAGCAAAATATAAAGCATATTGTCCTGTTTGGAACATTGAACTTTTATTTGATTACATCACTCCGTATTTATGTTTTACAAGCATTTCTAAGTTTCATTCCCCCCTCTCCCCCAGGCATGCATCCAGGCCCCCTATCATGACCTGTCAAAATCCGTTAAACGTGACAAAATTGGTATATCATATCGCGTTTCAATAGTCATGCTAGGGGAGCTACCTGCTGGCTGGCTGGAGCTCGGGAATTTTTGCGCATTAACCGTTTTGAAATTTTTAGTAATAAGTCTGGCTGATATATTCTCACAAAAACAACTCATTTTCTTTGTTAAATCAACATAAATCATGCTCCCTTATGACACTTTGTCAATTTTAAAAGATAATTTATCAACTTGATAAGTTCTGAGTCACTGCCTTATCACTTTATTAAAAATGCATTTTTGCTGGGGCTTGTTGATATTGGTGAATATACACATAATATATTATTCAGCATCAAAAGCCTTACTGTATGATTTTCAGGTGTTACGTGCATATCAACTGCTAGTTGAGGAAAAAGAACCACAAAAAGAGAAGGGTTACGTAGGAGCTTTATATGGCGGTATCAAAAGATGCCTACTGGATAAGCATCTTCATTTACAAGCCAAAACCGATTATATCGTTCAACTCATAGCCAGAGCCGAGCCAGAATTGCTCGGAAACCATCGCGAGAGGCATGCTAAGACCCTTGAAATTGCACAAGAAGAGGTAGGTTGCAATTCAAATTTATATTTTTGGTGCTCACTCTTAAAGCCGTCATGTACGAAAGTCGCAAATATTTTTTCATTAAAACCAAATAAGACACTATGCTGTACAATTTTGTTTCTGATTGATATCCTGATTGCATGTTTTGAATTTAGCTTTGTGTGACACTATTCAATTATATCGTTAACATCCCACATATTACAATACCTTCCACGTACAGGTGCTGATTTGTCTCGGTATATGCGTTTACGAGCGGCTCCAGCGAATCTCGCTGCGGCTACGGGAAGAAGAGGGCACGTGCCAAACTCTCGCGGCGGTCGCGGTGGAAGCTCTCTACCGCAAGTTCGAGACCGCCGTCGAGCATAAGAGCGGCGTCTCCAAACTCCAGCTGCTCTATGACGAGATCACGCAGGAGGAACTCACCAGGCAGCAGCGGAAGGAACAGAAGAAACTCAAGCGCCGCAAGAAGAAGGAGAGACAGGCCGTCGAGACCAAATGCAAAGTAACGGCCTTATTCATAAACGCCTAATAATTCTATTGTAGCTATTGCACCGTTGAAATATGTTTTATCTTTATCATTTGTCAAAAGAGGAAAAGAAACAAAACACTTTATAAGCCTCCTATAACTTCGCTTGTTTTTATGAATAAGGCGGTAAGTTTATTTGTAATTTTTTGGGAACTTTTCATAAAAAGTATTGGAAAAAATAAAAGGAACTAAGACTAAATAAAATATAACTGAATACCCAATCTCATGCTCCGATTCATCATTAAACTATATATATAGCTACACTTACGGAAGTTTCTCCCCTCAAATGCTTATTAAGTGCAAAATGTCTGGTAAGCCACTTGTTTCTTAACATAATCTTCATTTAACAGGAGGTGGACTCCGAAGAGCCAGAAGAAAAGTGCCAATGTGAGGAATGTTTATTGGAGGAGCGGGACACCCCAACAGAGTTGCTCTCGCCGCGCGACTACCCGGGCTGCTGCGAGGGGGGCGACGGGGGGCACGCGGGGGACGGGGGGCGTGCGGGGGACGGCGGCGACGCTTGCCAGTCGTGCCGCGCCCCTCCCCCGCAGCCGCGTCGCTCTCAAAACAAGAAGCGAAACAAAGGCAACGGCAAGCTATCGCCCAACGACCACTCCCAAGACTGCGGCTACTCGTCGGGCAACAACGGCGGCTGCTGCGACACCGTGTCCGGCTCCTCGTCGCTGCTGAGCTCGCCCGAAGGCTCCGAGGTGGCCTGCTCCGAAGGCTTCTGCAATCACGAGCGAGGCGACTGTTTGGATAATAAAAACGAAAAGTCTTGCACCGGGTTTACGCTTTCTCTACAAGAAATGTTGATGGTATGTGTTAACGTTCCATTTTTATTAATCAGTTTTCGCCAGTAACATAACTAAAGTAGGGCCAATTTAATAGATCACATTTGACACTTCATCAAAATTCAACAACACAACCTTCTAACGGCAGGCACACAATGTTTATTTTTTCAAAGGCACAATTACTTAAGTTTTTTCAGTTAATAATACACATTTATTGTAATAATTTCAAAAAAAAGCAAATTTACGATTTGACAAATAACACTATAGACTCAAATGTGATCTATTAAATTGGTCCTACTTTAGTTAATCTGTTTGTGCCTTCTGTTGTGCATAAGTTATTTATGTATATATTTTTTTCCTACCTAAAGTATTTTTGTCTATCGACACTTGTCAAAACGTATATTCGATACGCTCGCACGCAACAGTTTGTGCCGGAAGTAACACTTTACAATAATCACCGATTAATATATATTCCGACAAGGCAGAAACTGTACTGATCAGGTGCTAGCCCTTTCCACCTACATCGAAACTGGATACCAGAAAAATCTGAAATCGACAGCGGTTTTCATAGATTTGACTGCGGCGTATGACACTGTGTGGAAGCATGGCCTTGTCAAAAAACTGCTGTCCATAATTCCCAGTAAGGAAATCGTCGATCTTATAACAAGTATGCTGAGCGAGAGGGAATTCGAGGTACATCTCGGCAACGCTAAAAGTCACAGACGTAAACTAAACAACGGACTACCTCAAGGTTCTGTGCTAGCTCCAAAGCTATTTAACCTTTACATCCACGATCTACCTGAGACTTCAGCTACTAAATTCATATACGCGGATGACATAGCACTCGTGGCCCAAAACAGATCTATGAAAATTAGCGAGGAGATACTTACCACCGACCTTGCTAAGCTCTCTGAGTACTTCGATTCCTGGCGTCTAATCCCCAGTACTAGCAAGACCGAGGTATCATGCTTTCACCTTAATAACGGCCTCGCTAGTTACCAACCCGCAATACATTTTAACGGTGAAAAACTCCGGTTTAACCCATTTCCTAAGTATCTCGGTGTAACTTTGGATAGATCGCTTACATACAAGGAACATCTTACTAAGCTGGGCCAAAAACTATCAACTCGCAACAACATACTTCACAAACTATGCGGTACAACTTGGGGAGCCTCCGCCGAGTGTCTCCGTACGACCGGCTTGGCCCTGGTGTACTCGGCTGCGGAGTACTGCTGTCCAGTCTGGCTTGAAAGCGCGCACACAAATAAAGTGGACACCAAGTTGAACGAGACGATGCGTTGTATTTCTGGAACCGTAAAATCTACACCGTTGCATTGGCTCCCAGCCCTCAGCCATATAGCCCCACCGCGTTTGCGACGAATGCATGCTCTAAAGAGAGAGTTCGATAAGATCGAGTCCCAGGTTGAACTACCGGTTCATAAGGAATTTGTCTGCCCACCGCCGCACAGACTAAAATCAAGGCACCCCCCATATGCATCTGCCAAATCGCTTAGACACTTCAACACTAATGACCTCTGGAAAAGAGAGTGGAGCGAGGCAGTGACGGATGACACTCATGCCCAGATAATTGACCCCACATCTAAACCAAAGGGCTTTAATCTGCCGCGTAAACTGTGGTGCCGTCTCAACCGATTAAAAACGGGGCACGGTCGTTGCAACGCCTGTCGGCACAAATGGGGATGGTCAGATAGCCCAATCTGCGACTGCGGTGAGGAGGCTCAGACTATGGAACACATCGTACAGCGATGCCCTATTCGTGCGTATCCAGGACCTACTAGTGATATGAATGAGCTACCTCCTGACTTCATCAATTGGCTCCGAGACCTGGACACTGATCTATAATCAATTTATAATCGGAATTTTAATTTTATGACATTTAGTAATCAATTTTGACATGTATATTCTTCCTTCGCCTATTTTATATTATCATACGATTAAATAAATAAAATATATATGCCCTTAATCTGTGCTGTTGCAGGACACATGCTCATCGGACGACGAACAGGACACCAGTTATATCCCTATAGAGGAGGTTTTAGAATTTAAATCCCGAAGAAATATAACAGAAAAAAGACAGGAGCTACGACAGAACCTCCGGCAAAAGTTTGCGCAACTATGTGTGAACCCGCCGCCCGCGCCCGCGCAGGACAAGCACGCCGCATAAATGCCCCTATCCTCACATTCAACTGCACGATATCAAATAATCATAGTCATTTTAATCCGGAATGACGAAACATATAACCGCTTCGGTCCGTAGATGGACAGACTTGTAATGTTTGCCGATAACCAGTCCACTTAACAGAAAATACTGGGTCCTCTGGTATAGGTAGACTGATTTTAATTGTATTGAAAGAACAGCAATAATTTGCATTCGAGTTTCGACCCTAATTGTACTTTATTCGTGTCTTAGCCAAGTCTTTCCCAACAATAAGATACCATACCCTCAATGCTGGAGTCGCATAGTGAATACATTAATCTATCAAAGCGGTAAATACATTTATATTATTTGACAAGTGGGCTCAATTGTATCCATTCTAAGTTCATAATATTAATGTAAATGAGACTTGGCAAAAAGACAAATTATGAGTTTGATATTATACATGAAAATCTTGTTTTTATTTGAAATCGCAAAAATTATGCTATGTCACTATTTAATTTTGATCCTCATCTAAAGTTATTAATAACATGTTAATTATTAGCCTCTATTCTAAAATGTTATGAGGAATAATGGGTGCTTATAGTAACAGATATTGTAGAGGTGATATTATGAAAATCTAATATTGGTACTGTTTTGTTAATTAAATCATGTTTATGACCTGTGGACAAATATAATTTTAAGGCATAATAAAATCAAGTGCAAGTTTGAATGATTCCAACAGTAATAAAAGATTGACTGGATAAACCCAGCATTTAAAGAATATTTACTATTTAAATTGTTAGAAGGCTTAGTAATGAAATATTTAAAGTAGCATTTTTTGATCAAAATATTTTATTTCCAATTTATGCTTATGTGACTCAATATTATGTGGTACATGATGAATTATTATTGCTCGTTAAGGAGAAGCTTCTAAAAGCAGGAGGGCAGGAGTTACCGTGGCTATATTGCCATTGTTATTGAAATCGGAAACATTTGTAACTCAGTTTTAAATATACTATAATACAGTGATATTTTTAGTTTTATTTTCGACTAGCGGACCCGACAGACTTCGTCCTGTCAAAAAGATATGTAATGTGACAGTTTTTTGTTCCTACATATTTTATAGTCGGGGCAAAAAATTCTCCTGAACAGAACCGTCACCCTTATTCGATTCTTCTCGCCGTAAAAACCATCCTTGAACTTCAACGAACATTTTTAAAAAAGAATTGGCCAAATTGGTCCAGGCGTTGTTGAGTTATGCGCTTAGCAACACATTTTGCGATTCATTTTTATATTATAGATTACCATTTTACTGTTAAATGTCAAAGCGACCTTTATCTGACGACCTCATGGCCTTAACAGCACAGTTTACTAAATAAAGTTGTGGCCCACACTAACATAGGGGAACTTAAAGCCACAAAACTCAATAGCGATATCAAGATAATTACACTTACACAATCTAATTTTCACCGGGAGAAAAAAAGCTTCAGTCAAGTTTGTTAATGTAATGAAGTATACTTACTTATACTTTTGAAAATCCAGCTACCTTACGTGTTTTATAATAAACGTTAATGTCTGTTTTAAGTGTAAACTAAGTATTCAACTGAACTGTACTTGTAAAAACTATTTATCTCTAAAAATAATCCTTATCTAAGTATAACTTTTACCAAACGCCAATAAAACATAAATAACTTTAACTTGCTCCCGTGTTATTACAAAAGATTTTTACTTAAACATTGTTTAACTCTGACACCTGTTTAAATGTGATGCCGTCACCTTTTTGACAATATTGTTTGAAAGAGACAGCATCACATTTAAACAGGTGTCTAACTTAAACAGTGTTTAAAAATCTTTTGTAATAACGCGGTAGTATTCTTGCTTTTAGCCCAAAAGACAATGAAAAAGTTTCCAATCAAGAGTTGAAACTTTTCTTTGGCCCAATGAGAACCCTTTATTGGCTGTCAATGTGAGTCTTGGGAAAGTAATTTATAAAATAATTCTCCTTAATTTAAAACTTGGAAGAAAGATAAATTGGTTGATATTGGAAATTGGAATTGTAATTTTCCCCAAAATCTTTCGTGCGTACTTTGAGGGAGTCTGTAACTTTTTACTGTAGCATTAGATATTCATTAGAATAATAAGATTATACATACTTTCTTTTAATGTTATATAATTCATCAGTTTTTGAAAAGTAATCAAATTAAGAATACCTTCCCTACTAGATAAGATAAGTAGCATGCGAAAAATGCCGTAAATTAAAGTCAGTCACTAAACTAGAAACGTAAACACATCATACATTAATTTATACAACCACTAGTGGCCCGCCCCGGCTTCGCACGGGTACAATGTATAGTTACTAATGTGGTGAGTGTAAAGTTATTAGACTGTCTATATAGGTATAGTAGTGGCCACAAAATTAAGGACGCCAGTCGATTTTCATACAAACGAAGTAATTTTTAAGCATTGCTTCTCCGCCAGGGATTGACCGAGCGGTGATCTGGTGATGGCCATCCAGGGAGTGGATGGAGGAGATCCAGATTTCTATAGACATCTGACCAGCATTTTAAGAGATGTAAGGATATGTTTAAAAAACCGCGAATATAGTATAGAAATGTATGAAAACTTGCAACTGAAAATTCTTATGCTTACATCTCTTAGAATGCTGACCAGATCAGTTGGGTGTGTATTGCTATCTGAATCTTCTCCATTCACTCCCTAGATGGCCATCATCAGATCACAGCTAATTCAATCCCTAGCGGAAAACCAAGACTTCAAAATTACCTTGTTAGTATGAAAATCGACTTGTGTCCTTAAGTATGTGGCCACCACTATATGTATATACGACGTTCACAACATACGCAAGGGGTGTTATAAGTTTGACTTGTGTGTGTCTGTCTGTCTGAGGCAACCTAGCTCCCAAACTTATGGACCGATTTTGATGCGGTTTTTTATGCATAGTTTAAAAGATCTAAGTGTACAGACGGCGGGACTCCTAAACCATTGATCCGATTATGATGAAACTTTGGCGAGTTGTTCTGCTTACGACCGAGAAAGTCCCTGGCTAAAAAAACGGAGCATTGCAATATACGCATGCCGGGTGCAGCTAGATCTAAATAAAAATATGTTGTGCATTAACAGGATTCTCAATCTCGATCATCCAACACTTCTTTATAATAAAAATCAGCTGTTTCATACAAAAATTCAAATCGAAAATATCAAAATGTGTTTCATACGTTTTGATATTTTCGATTTGAATTTTTGTTGATTATTTTTTCGCGATTTGAGAGTTGGTCCCAATAGTAAAAGTTGTTCAGTTTGATGGTCCCGATATACCATATTCGGCATTAGGGGTATTTTTGTAACATGTTCTATACCTACCACATTTCTTGTCATGTTATCCGGTTGCAAAATAAAAAGGCTATTCGGCGAGCTGACTCTCGAGCAGGCGACATTAGAGCTGGCCATGGGAGAAACAATCACTGCAGATCTACACCAGCCGCTCTTAAACTTTGTCCCTGTGCTTTATTAATTGTCATAGCATAGGCGACTTGACCGAATATTGTATTCTTTTAAAATTAAACTGATAATTAGATGGAATTATTTTGCACCTTATTACAACGCAAGGAAGGAAAAAATGACAGCACTGCCAACATAACGCCATAGGTACTATTCAATGAAATGCATTCTACCTACTCTCAGGGGAAATGACCAAAGAGAATGTAATACTACGTTGAGATGACAAATGATATTTATTTTTCTTAATTAATCAATCAAATGCACAAAAAAGTTTCAATTCCGACGTCGAAGTCAATCACAGCAAAATTAGCATTTTATCACTTTTTAATCCTGTTAGGTGATAAATATTAAAAAAATACGAAACACGTGTTCAATTAATTTTGTGAAAGAATGTCTATGCCAAATTTCAAGTCAATCGGGCCAAGGAATCGCGTCCTCCCATACAAACTTTGCCACCCTGTTTCACCCCTTTAGGGGTTGAATTTCGCAAAATCCCGTCTTAGTGAGCACCTACGCCTTAAAAGGAGCCCCCATGCAAAATTTGAGACTCCTAGCACTTGTAGTTTCTGAGATTTCGTGATCAGTGAGTGAGTGAGTGATTTTCCCTTTTATATATATAGATATGTATATCTGTAATATATTTTAGTCACCTTTTATAGGAAAACAACAAACAGACAAAGTACATAAAAGCGGCCTTATTGCAAGTGGCAATCTCTTCCAAGCAATCTTTAGTAGTAAAGTAAGTCCGAAGAGAGGAATAGGAATGAGAACCGATGTAGATGTTTGTTATGTGTGTAAATATTTCTTAACTTCATATAATATTTTCAATGGTACGTACAACGCCCATGACTCAATTTCCAAATTCACGCTGTTTGTTTTTAAGGAGTTCCGTTATGCCTTCGTACTTCGTTGTCAAAGTCTAGTCTAAAACGTCGCAGACTATGGGTTTGTTTTCGATAGTCATAAACCTACCAATATCTCAATCGCTATACATATCCTATTTGACTTAGAGGAATTCCCTTGTGTATCTTCGAAGTCCAAGGTCCAATACCAAAGAAATAAAATATGACCACTCCTGAGGTATATCCTTTCAAACAAAAAAAGCAATTAAAGAAACCAACAAAAGATGGAGGGAAAGAAAAGACTGTAGACAGTCTAAGATCTTCATCAAAGCAGTTGACAAGAAGAAAACCAGAATGGTGAAACAAAGTAGAAGAAATATAACAACCATAGTAGGTCAGTAGACAGGGCACTGTCCACTAAACAGACACCTGTCAGTGATCAAACAGATAGAAAATCGCTTCTGTCCGCTATGTAAAGAAAGAGAAGAGACAAGCTACCACTTCATGGCAGAATGCCCGATGTACACATCACTGCGTTGGGAGCTATTTGGAGTGGACAAGCTAAAGGAAGAGGATATAAAGCAGTTAAATATAAGTCAACTCAACAGGTATTGTAAGCGTACAGGTAGGTTTCTAGGGTCCTACGCCGGTGGGGTAAAAGATAACCCGTCTCCCCCTGCTTCCAGCTTTCAGGGGATTTAGGGAACTGGGTGAAATGGTTCCAACTAGGACTGATCACCCGTCCGGCTTTGCTGGAGTCCCTCCTTTCAAATAATACTTTAAGTCACTGTAAATATTAAACTGGTGTTTTTATTTGCAAAGAAAAAATATGTTAACAAAGACTGTTTATTTGTTTCATTATATTTGAGCTATACAAAGGGTGGCATTTGTACCACCAAAACCAAAGGAATTCTTTAAAGCTATTCTTCTCTCATTTTCCCATTTTTGTGATACTTTAGCTACATAATTCAGATCATCAACTGGTTCATCTAAGTTCAACGTTGGAGGTAGCATTCCACTGTGACATGATAGAACAGTGAATACTGCTTCTAGATTACCAGCAGCACCTAATAAGTGTCCATGAGCTCCTTTTGTGGACGAAATTGAAATATTTGAACTGTGTTCTTTAAAAAGAGTTTTAATAGCAGTTGACTCAATGCCGTCACCAATGGGTGTGGATGTAGCATGAGCATTGATGAATGTGATACTCTCCTTTTTTAATTCACTATCTTTTAGAGCTCTACTCATTGACAAAATAGCCCCACTACCATCTTCCCTTGGTGTAGTTATGTGGGAAGCATCACCTGATAAACCATACCCTAAAATCTCTGCATACATTTTAGCATTCCGCCTCAACGCATGCTCATATTCTTCTAAAATTACTACAGCTGCACCTTCTCCCATGACAAAGCCATCTCTTTTTTTATCAAAAGGTCTTGAAGCTTGTAAAGGGGTATCATTGAAAGAAGTACTTAAAGCTCTTAATCTACAAAACCCTGCAATAGCCAGGGGGCTAATACATGACTCTGCTCCTCCACACACCATTACATCAGCATCTCCATTTCTGATAAATCTGAAAGCATCCCCAATTGAATGAGCACCTGTTGCACATGCAGTCGAAACAGCATGATTAGGCCCTCGGAAACCATATTTAATACTTATGTGGCCAGCAGCCATGTTAGGCAATATTCTTGGGACAAAAAATGGACTTACTTTATTGTAACCAAGTTTGAGAGCTTCATTTGTCTCACAAACATCTTTTAAATCTATCATTCCCATTCCTAATGCTACTCCTGTTATTTCTTTGTCTCTGTCTGATTCTGGTGACCATTTTGAATCTGCTAAAGCTTCAGCTGTAGCAACGAGAGCCAGACACGTTGCGGGAGCCATTGATTTTAAATTTCCTTTAGACAATGCTTTCTTTACTTTATCGTCTTTATCTACCGGAATTACACCAGCAATTTTGCATGGTAGTTTTGAATATTCGTTTTGAAGAGAGACAATACCGCAATGCCCCTTTAACAAATTCTGCCACACAATCTCGGTTCCCGTTCCGAGAGGACTAACAACTCCGAGGCCCGTAACAACCACTCTTCTTCTAGGAGGGATTTGAGTTATAAATCTAAGTGATATTAGTTTGTTCATAACTTTTATATTAGGAACTTTGCATTGAAACCTCATTTTCACAAAGGCCAACTTTAATATTCTATCTACTCCATATTTACATCTCAGAATGCTTTTTTTAAAGAACTATAAGAAAAAAACGATATGGTATTTAGCTATAAAGTAGTAATCTAACAGAATTATGGCAAATAAATCAAATTAATGCACAAGCAAAGCAAGTAATGCGATGCGATGATGGAGCAGTGTTGCCAGTGGCAGATAGTCAAATATAACATAAGACAGCTCAAAAAGTAACATTTTCTTACTTAATTTAATTTCTTACAATATGGCATTTTATTACACAAAAACTAAAATAAGTTTCCTGTCACATTTGTTAAACATCGAAAAAATCTTAATAATTGTTGATCGAATAATCGACTGGCGATGCTGAAAAATGCCTGATGTGGACCCCTATCCACTAGTAAACTGATTAGTAACCGTCTTAAAAAAACATTTTAGTTAGTTTTTTTTTATATTAAAATTCTATATAGGTGGGTTGTGTTTGAAAGATGGCTATATCTTTGTTTGTATCCATTCGTGTAAAAGTCCAGTCGCGGCGAGCGTAGCGCGCCGCGCGCTCCGGGCTCTGCGGTGATGACGGTTTGGTCAAAAAATAATAACAATCAACCTGTACCTAATGATTTTGTGAATGCATTTAAAATTTTAAAATCGATTGTAATTATTCGCTGTTAGTCACCACTCGCCTCACTTACGCATGCTTAAGTAAGCGGGATGGAAAATTGAGAAATACAGATGAGTAAGTGAATATGTTGCATTCAGTCAGTCCACAAAATCAAGTGCGCCAAGACGACGAACAAAAAAAATGTAGAATGCGTTCCTTTTCACGATATTTTTTTTGTTTGCTAGAAAATCAAAAAAGTAACATAAAGTAACATATTGAGTCGTGTAACATGGAGGTAACATGAGAGGGTCAAAAGTAACGTAAAATGTTACTTTTGTAACATTCTGGCAACGCTGTGATGGAGTAAATGGAGTTCATAGAGTAGTGAATACCTAAACTAGTTGGACCACAGACAAACAGATGAATATACATACTATTAAAATAAGTAATCACTAGTAAGTAGTGACTAGTGATGGACTCAATGGACTAGAGTCTAGACGAAACCACAGAGTACACTGTAAAAACCGTAAAAACTAAAATCTTAATACTCTAAGACTAAAATAAATGGACTAGAGTCTAGACGAAACCATAGAGTACACTGTAAAAACTAAAATAAAACCTAACAGAACACAATAAACGTAGTGATTACTCTTAGGCGAACTCTAGACGCACGATAAATGCTTACTGTAATCCAACAGTATTGATCAAATTCCATGATATTTACTGCGTGTATAGGCTAGTGAATTGATTGTTAGATAACAGTATAAAAACTTACCATAGAAAAATAGCAATGTATGTGATACATTGCTTCTTTTCTTTGGTAAGTTTTTATTTGTGCCAAAACGAAGTAGCAATGTATCACATTCATCTGTCAAAACACAGTTAACATGAACTTCAATGATTTTAGCTGATAGAGCCCCGGCGGCGGTATCAGCTAAAAACATTGAAGTTCATGTTAACTGTGTTTTGACAGATGTATGTGATACATTGCTATTTTTCTTTGGTAAGTTTTTATTTGTGCCAAAACGAAGTAGCAATATATCATTAACTTCAACGTTTTTAGGCGATAGAGCCCCAGCAGGCCTACCACCTAACTCAATATGCCTTAAATTGCTTAAGTTTATGACGTCAATGCACTGTCCGTCCTTGTCATCGTGTTATGATATGACAAGGATGGACAGTGCATAGCTATCGCTATAGCTATAGCTTTGAGTTAGGCGGTAGGGGCCAAGGACTTTGTAAAAGCATGCAAGGCAAGATTAAAATAAAATAGCAATAATTGGCAATGGCCAGAAGAACAAATGATGTCGGGGAAAAAAGTGAAGGTCGGAAAACATTTGTCTAGTGATCACTAGTTAAAAATGGGTGCAAGCTATTTACCTTATTGACATTTATCAAAATAACGGTTCTTAATGAAACAGCAAAGTTGGTGAACGAGAATATGGGAAAAAACAACCGAATTTCAAATAGCAATGGGTCGAAAATTGCTTGCACCTGTTTTTTTTTCTTTAAAAACAGATTGCAACAGATTACAATAAATTGTTTTGTACCACAAGCGCTTTGAAGTTGGTCACTACTGTTGTACAAAAACCTAATCGCATTGTGCGCAAACCAAAAAATCGAGGTAAAAATTAATTCTGTATTTTGACCGTGTTTTGAGCAACATATTATGCCTATTCTTGCATTTTGGGATACGATGTGAATGTGAGCCAGAATACAACAAAGATACGACACACGCTCAAATACTACATAAATCGTAATAAAAGGCACGATTTGGCAACATTACCACTTGATAATTAGTTTAAAATAGTGAGCGTCTAGCTAGTGTTTATTCCTGAGGTTTATTCCATCGATGTACCATGAATCCATCATTCCATACCACAGTTATCCAAAGAGAATAAATAAATAAATAATAAATAAATAAATAAATTCTTGGACAATTTCACATAGCATACTATACATAGAATGAAATCACTACGTCTTGTTGGATCACAGGTGTGCGTTCCGTCGTTTTGGGTGTAGTTGTTTGGTTAAAGTTAACTCGTTTGAGTTGCAACCAAGCCACGGAACGATCGAGTTGTTTTTATAACCTAAAAGAACTTTAGATGTCATCAAAGTACAAAGTTTTCGTTTTCTATTTTGAAATACGGGTAATTTAAACATTCCTATAAACAAAACCAAATAAAATCTGTTTTTTTGAGGAGCAACCATGAACTTTTAGACACAAAAATATCAAAATAAAAAATAATGTCGAATGACATTGACATTATGACAAAAGATAACGTCAGAGCGGTTTTCAACGACTGATTTAGGTGGTTGTTTGGTTGCTGCACTCTGAGCCACCGAACGGGTGAAACTACGCTCTGACAGCGCTCAAGAGTAAAATTTCACCAAGCCACGGAACGGTTAGAGTGCGCACCCGAGCGCACTCGAGCGAAACGAAGGAACCATAGGAACGCACCTTAGGATTCGTCAGAGGGATAAGAGGGTTTCTAATAATGGAATATAATATGTGACCTTAAATATGGGACGATTATTAAGTGTTGTTCTATCCATAATTTTTATTTTATTAGGAGTAATATTTAAGGATAGTTTAGAGTTCTATTTTATTGGTTTTTTACAAAGTGCTAAAGTTTTTCCAAAGGAAAAGTTCCTTTTATCTGCAGAAGAGTTAGCTGATTACAATGGTGTTACTAAGAATGCAGTGTACTTAGCGATAATAGGTTCAGTTTTTGATGTTAGTAAAGGCTTAAGACATTATGGAGAAGGCTCACCATATAACTATTTTGTTGGTAATGCATTTCTTATTAATAATTTCATAATGTTTACTGACTAAAGAAAGGATTAAAATCAATGCTATTTTGTTTTCTTGTTTGATACTAATGGTCATACTTGGGTTACTTACTGGATGGATTAATTCGTTAAAACATATTATTTAAATAGTTAATTAACTTTTTTAGGTAAAGATGGATCAAGAGCTTTTATAACAGGTGACTTTAAAGATGAGAGTGTTAAAAAAGATCACATTTTGGACTTCAGTTGTGATGAATTGTTTGTATTACTCAATTGGAAAAAGACATTGAAAGAAAAGTATAAATATGTTGGTAAGTGAAAAAAATCCATGTACCTATGAAATAAAATTATATTTTATTCCTAATTTTTTTTACTTTTACTCTACAGGCATTGTGATTGGAAGATACTATGACTATAATGGGAAGGAAACAGAATATATGAATCAATTTTATGATAGAATAGACCACTGTAAATATCATAAGGAAAAGACAAAACAAGAAGAGCGGAAATATCCTCCATGTAACATATCGTGGAGTGCTGAGGAAGGCACTACTGTGTGGTGTACCAAATCAAGGTAGGGTAATTTCTGATCACACCATTCAGAAAAATTTAGCTAATAGTATAACTAATGCTTTACTGAGATAATAAAAGTAGGTATTATGTATTATTCTATTAAAAGATTTTGAAGCATCCAGAAAGCTTTATTTTTACCATGTCACTCTACCACTTCTTTATCTACCTAACTCTGCTTACAGTGGTGGAATAACTCGAAGTTGGACAGGTGTACCTCGCCAGCTTTACACCCCAGGGGAAGATAAGCCTCGCTGTGTGTGTGTTAATATCACTGACAATAGCCAAGCAGCATTATTCAAGGAGTATGACAATTGTCCCAGTACCTCCACATTATGTTCTGTTACAAATTAAACAGACAACTATTTAAAAAAAAGCTGTTGTTAAAAATTAACATTCCTGTAGAATTTATTTTACCTAAATATCATGAATATTGAAATTAAAGATCTTAATGTTTGTATCTCAATCTTATCTCAATATTCAAAGATTTTATACTAATGTTAAAAATAAATAAATAATTTTATTATTAAAAAGTCTTCTTGTTTTTTTTTAACAACACCAAAATATATACAAGGTGTTACAAAAATACCCCTAATGCCGAATATGGTATATGTATAGGGACCATTAAACTGAACAAATTTTACTATGGGGCCAACTCTGAAATCGCGAAAGAAAAATCAGCTGTTTCATACATTTTGATATTTTTGATTTTAATTTTTGTGTGAAACAGCTGATTTTTTCCCTATAAACCATATTCGGCATTAGGGGTATTTTTGTAACACCTTGTATATTACCATAAAAAATAATATTTACCATATCATTACTTATATAAAAATGGCCATATGACTTCATACCTGGATTGGATAGCTATTGGTATGCATCCATTGATTTTACTCAAAATTTCAAAATTAGCCAATCACAGCCCTCTAATCGGAAAAAAACTGGTAGCGTTACGACCACACAAGTTGACGACTTGTGCAGTTTTATACTACTACTGGGTGTTGATGTGGGACCATGTGTTGATCAGCTTTTGTCTCCCTGAATACTTGTCAATATTGTTCTCGGATATTTGGCTTGAATATATTGTATAAAAAGAAATTAATGTGAATGAGAGCTTGGTTCTCAATCCTACGAGTAAAAGAACAGTGGTTCCCAATTAGTTTCTTCTACGTACCACTCCAGGAATGATAAATAAAAAATAAAATCAGATGTATAATATCTTAGTTCCCTTGATGAAACCTTGCATACTCTTGGAGGTGGAGCATACCACTAATTGGAAAACACTGGATTAAAATAACTAATAATCACCACAACAACTATTATTTTTGGCATGAAGTTCATGTGTTGTAAATTTAAGATTTTAGCATTCACAATGCTATTTTTAAACAATACTAAATAATATACTAGAAAAAAAATTACTTGCACAAGATCATTTCTCATTTAAGTTCATGTTTCAAGTAGATGTGGTTCTTAAGTCAAAATTATACTTGTAAGCACTGTAGTGTATCATCATTTATTAATATCAAATTGGTAAACAAAACACACCATTTATACCAGAGGTACTCAAGCCTTAGGAACTTCATTCTCATTACTCAATATCTTTGTCTCACTCTGCACTGCTTCATCCAATTCTAGGCACTCAATTGTTTTAAGAAAAACTTGCATAGGTATTTTTTTTCTATTTAAAAATGATTTATTGCCAAGTAATTTCTTAATTTTAGCCCTACGTTTTTTTATTTTTTCCTTTGTAAATTGATTACCTAGCTGGAATGTAAGGAGTCTTTTCACTTTTCTTCCACCAATTAAAGTGTCAGAAGAGTTACTATCAGTCTTGGGTTCTTCATATATGGTTTCCAATGTTTGTGACAAAGCTTTTACTTTTTTGTTTAAATAGAGGGCTTCAATTTGCTTGGGATTTGCATTTTCTGTTGTATGTTTACGTGGTTTCATGCTTACTCTACGGTTACTTGATTTGCTAATTTCAGGCATCAAAGATTTCCT
This sequence comes from Catoptria pinella, assembly GCA_963556745.1. Lineage (NCBI taxonomy): Eukaryota > Metazoa > Arthropoda > Insecta > Lepidoptera > Crambidae > Catoptria > Catoptria pinella. Next base: position 3,703,136 of record OY750762.1, read on the forward strand.
TTTTCTTAAGACTCTGGATGAAGCATCGGGGCTTTGAGATTTGTCTAGAGCTACGTCTTTGTTTGGAACATCAACTTCCATTATATCTAAATGTGCCATTATATTTGGTAATTCGGTATCCACTCTGTAATGAATAAAAGAACAATCGTGAAATAAACTAGGAAGGTATTTCAGTATGATAATAATGAATTTAAACTTGATACCTACAAATCTTTCTTGATGTTTACTAACCTGGATGTTTCCATAATGTGTGTTAGCAGATAAATAGATTACTGTTTTATAAATAAATCATAACGACAGCTTGCTAAAAGCTACCAAAATACCAAATACTTTTCGGAAGAAAGAAAGAAAGAACCAAGAATATGTAGGTAGGTACTAAAGAAAAAAACCGTTGAATTTTTTATCAACATTCGATTCGACACGAACCTTAGAGCAACGAACCATGTGGTCGAACGAAACACACTGAGATTAGAGAGCTGTTGACAGACATAAGAACATGACAGTGACAGTCACTGTCAAGTGCTCTCTTGAGGAAACTAATGGAAGTGCCCAGCAATAATTTTTCTAAGTCTATGGAAGTGCCATACTTGTAGATTAGGCATGGGTTCTAACAAGGTAAATTGCCTACCAGCGGCTCTATCGGCTAAAAACATTGAAGTTCATGTTAACTGTGTTTTGACAGATGTATGTGATACATTGCTACTTTGTTTTGGCACAAATAAAAACTTACCAAAGAGAAGAAGCAATGTATCATATGTATCTGTCAAAACACAGTTAACATGAACTTCAATGTTTTTAGACGATACCGCCGCTGTTACAACTGCTCTTGTACATTAAAATAACAGTTACAAAAATAACAGCCAGATCGACAAACAACCCAGCCTTTCTTTGATGAGTTATATCAATGTTAAGAATCGATATTTCAATTTTACTATAATATTTCATTGATTTGTAGCATAAGCAAGGCTTTTACAATATTAATTATGAACAATATAAACCTACTTACATTGCTGCTTCAGTCAAAATAGTTTTTTGTTCAAAAATTCTAAAAAAAATCTAAAATTCTTTTAATTTCTTACAATCACCAAACTTGACGTTGGCAAAACAGTCATAGAGTGTGATTGCCACAAAAAAAGAAGGCCATAAACAAACTCTGCGGCGGTATCAGCTAAAAATATTGAAGTTAATATTAACTGTGTTTTGACAGATGTATGTGATATATTGCTACTTTTCCTTAGTAGGTTTTTATTTGTGCCAAAACGAAGTAGCAATGTATCACATACATCTGTCAAAACACAGTTAACATTAACTTCAATGTGTTTAGCCGATAGAGTTTCAGATAACAGTATAACACAAGTAATTTACAAAGCAGAATTTACTATGGACCTATACTGGACTAAAATGTATTTTTGATATGGTCGGTTTATATGACAGGTAAAAAAAAAACAAACTTTGTCACTTTTCCTTCCATATGTTAGAGTAAGAAAGCGCTTGTTTCACGTAACAGGCGGAACAATGGAAACAGGTTTTACTCTGATAACAGCTCGGTACAGTCGGTACAGAGCCCGTAGCCAATGTCACATTTACAAATTTTCGCTATGGAAAAATGTATGGATTTGCCGTTTTAAATTTCGATCGATAGCGAAACCTTATGTCAATCCCATACATGTCTCAAAAGCGAAGCGATAACGAAGATTTGCAAATGTTGCTTTGGCTAGACCCCCAGTCTCTGTTTTGCCTGATCCTTTGAACAAAAGTTACTTCACAGCGCTCGTTACAAGGCAAAAACAGTTACATTTCATTATCTGTTACGATTAATACCTACGCCTCACAGAAATTGTAACAAAACAATAAGCAACGGCACAATATGGCGGACACGGCAGCGCCTGCGTACTTTATACAATAACTATATAATTTGTGGCCTGACTTCACGAATGCGTTGTATTTTTGTAGGTATATATTGTAGTTAAGGGCTCTTCCAATAGTTTCCTTATTCAGAGGTAGTGCTGCCTGAAACGTGCTGAATTTCATTATTTCGCTGAAACATAGACTGAAAATAGTTGGTGTTGATCACCTTATTGATCACTGACCATATATTTACAAAATATTTTTTCAGTTCAGTGGTGTTGATGGATGGCACAGATAATACGTGATACCAGCACAGTATTATTTAAGACTGTGATACTAGTCTCATGGGATATCGAGGAACTCAGTCAAAATATCTCGATAGTAGCGATCGTCGATAGCTTAGAGTGGTCGATAGTATTGACCAAGAACTTTACAATAATATTTATTGACATAGTTAAATACGGTATTGATGTAGTTCTTGATATCGTTCGATATACTGGGTGCATTCTGCCAGACTAATCGCTAGGTCATCGATTGCAAATTATCTGCTGATAACTCCGAAAATTTTGAGCGATTGATGGCAATCGGACGCCACTTTTTCCATCACCTTTAATTTTCGATGAAAAACAGCGATTGGTAGGTAGCACTGACCTCCATATATGTCACACAAATTTTTTTTCATGTCAGTGGTAGGTAGGGGGTACAGCTGTTGTTTCCGTCAAAAAATTTTGAATTTTCATCTACTTATAAATTGTTTGCCTTCATAGTATTAAATTTAGTATAGTATCAGTATAAGTAATGATAAATAAGCCATTAGGTCCAGATACAAAACAAAAAAGGCAAAAAAAGGAAAAAAAGACAGTTGGATGTGTAGAATTAGAGCATTGCAGACTGCATTGTAAGAGCAGCATTTTTGGAGGGTAGATATACCTAGATATCCGCGCGCGATTAGAATGGGATGGGACCTTGTCAAAGTATCCTCGCGCACAGTTCTACACAACATCACACGCGAGTTTGCCTTGCCGACGAGACGGACCGTGCGCGTCTCAGTTTCAAAAGGTAGCATCCCAATCTCATCGCGCGCGAGTCATACCTTTCGTGGTGTAGGCGAGCACTAAGACAGGATTTTGGAAAATTCCCGTTATACGGGGTGCTACAGGTTGTTCCATTTTTGTAGGGTAGATTACCTTTCATGGTGTAGGTGAGCACTAAGAAAGGGGTTTAGAAAGGGGAAGGGAAAGAGAAAGGCAAACTAATATCTCTGGACACAATTCTGAACGGGGACGGGTACGGATGCAAAATTCACGTCTGGATTAGTATCCCCGCAAATTGCTTAAGAGCGGAACTAGCAGCAAACCTTATAACATTAACATCCACGTTAACGTCATACACAACTAAAAATTACATGTAACAAGAAAATTCTAAAAGGTAATTGAATATGTTAATTACTGCATTATTATTTTCAATAACATAGGGTCTAGGTATATAATAGTACGCACAACAGCACGGTAAGTTAAACAGTTAAATTACGAAAACAGCTTTTATTACGTACGGCATAAAGACGGTCTCAAGGTCAACATGTATAGTCTGAGGTGTCGTCGTGTGAACGTACATTATGATATAAGTGCGGTAATTATCAAAGCGCACGTAATGTCATACGACGTTTTATAACATATTTGCGAGGAAATGAATAAAACTCGGACTTTCTTAAACGATTCAATTTTTTATCACTTGTTAAAGCAGTTATAAAAATTTGAACAATTTGTAAAATTGATTTTACGTTGTCAGTTGGGATTGCCACATGGCCACTTGAGCGTCTTTTTAGAAATGCCAGTGAGTTGGAGTATGACTTGATATTAATACCCAATCAATTCCATGTTTTGTTTTCACAGTGTTTTTTAGCATTGAATTGAAGTAGCACCACAATGAGCTTGACTTATATATTTTTCGGGCAAGAGGCTTAGAGTAGCCTTTTTCGCTGCCTCTGAGACTTCTGGCGGTGTCGAATTATTAAATTCATCAGTACTTGACGACATTTTCAAATAAAAACAATACAGCGAAAAGAAAAAGCGCGCGGAATAATTTTTACTGGTTCACAAATTAGCGATGCGCGCGCATAAGCGCTTTTCTTAAGGAAAAGGCATAAAAGCAGCCAGTATTACTAATAAAGTAAATTAATATTTTTGTGTTTTTGTTACAGATAAATGGTTGTAATTTATTGTCCAATTAATAAAATTAAAGAATTCAATGTTTATTTATTATATTTTATCCCCCAAAGTTATTCATAAAATGCAGACCTCTTTTCTGACATAAAAACTCTATACTAAGATTTAAAAAAAGTACTGTATGTTTTAGACGGAGCATCTTGATAAACCGTGCGTTTTACATTACCATAACGCACAAGTACGTAATAAGATACAATACGATATTGAAATTGGTGTAATAAGAGGAGACCCTTTACGAGCAAATATGTTATAAAATTAAATACAATTGTTTGTCCTTTTTGAGGTTAAAGAATGGCCGCCAGACGTATTATCAATTTGCGGGGATACTCAAGTTTTAGAAATTTTTGACCACGTAAGTTTTTATTATATTATAAGTTTCCTATAAATATCCCTTCTTAGTTGAAAAAAAAGAACACTCAAAGCAGATGCACATGGTTCGCTGCGGCGGCGCGCGGCGCGGTGGTGCAGAATGCGAACTGTTAAAGTCCAGTGGGTGGACAGGTCGGGAGGGGGGAATCCACCTTCAGAAAGAGTTTCAGTAAACTACTGATTTATACAGTGAAATCTATAAATGCAAACTTGTAAATGAAGCAAACAATTTCGTTTTATAACGGTTTATTGTACAAAACAATAATACATTTAAATGTACAGGTATGTTTAATTTTTGGACTCGATTACGTCCCAAACACTGGACAATTTGTTTATCCTTCCCTTACATTACAGACACCATATTGCTCGTCGAGGCGTCAGCACTAATAGAAATAGACTCGGCGCTATATAAGCAAACTAGATTAAAAAGAGAATAAAAATATAACAATAAATTAAATATAAGAGTGCTGTCAACTTAAGTACACATCGTCTACCGCACTGCTTTTGTCGACGGGCACCATGTAGTCTTTAATTAGAACAATGTAATTTAACAATGATTAAACCTCCTAAGCATACTGTATTATATACACATTATGAACAACGTAAGTCCTCTCTGATGAACTAGCACAGGTGAGCAGGTGACGGGCGGGCGGCCCGCTCCCCGCTCCGCGCCGCCCCCTCGCGCCTCCTGGCGGCGCCGGCGCGGCGCATGTGACCCAACTGGCCGACTGGGAACGCGCATACGGCGCATAGCATAGCATAGCGAGCGACAATCATCTAAATTCCAATCGGTTTACTATCGGGAGACGAGAGCGGTAGAAGTAGCAGAGAGAAGCGGGTGAGGAACTATGACTCGGTGGCGTTTACCACTTGTCAATGACAATCTCGTGCGCTGCAAAACAACGAGAGCGTTAGTGTCGGGCCGCTCGTGCGGGGCTGCCGTCCGAACTTACAGGTTCATATGCAGAGATCACAACCGTGTCGTAGTTACTTAAATGTGTAGTTTCACTGCGGGATCACAACAAACAATGAGTGTTCATGGAATATGTGCGTGCAGTGGCGCTGCGACGGGGTCCCGGCGCTTACAGCTTCCACGTCGGCTTGGCTGGGGGCAGACAACACCACGTTAGTGCATGCGGGCACATGGCCGTACCTGCCATGCGGGACGGATCACGGATCACGGGGGCGGGCCAACTAAGTTTTGCAATTATTATACTGTGTCACAACAGAATTACATTTATTTCATTCCAATTAAATTGAAGGATAGAGATTTTGGCAAAAGATGTCTTACTTGTATTGTAGCCAAATAGCGTTTTTGAAGCTTGCAAAACTTTAGCGTTATTGTTAATATTGGTTAGCAGGAAAAACAAAACACCCAAAAGTATATAGTATGTTTATAGGTGTGGAGGTGTTCCGGTAGGAAGTGTGCACACGGGCCGCGAGTCCGGCGTCGGCGTCGGCGTCGGTCGTTGGGCCAGACCGAGCTAGGGCGGTAGGGGGGTTGCAAGAAAAACAATGTGAGCTTTAATTCTTGATATTTTTAATTAATGTAAAATATGTATAAACGACTGTACATTTTAATAAGTTATTTCATATCATAACAGTTGGAAAAGGTTGGGGGGAAAGTAATGTAGGATTTTGAGCATGCCCTTCATTGTGCAGTGTGTGGTGGTTGTCTTTGCATATCGGTCGATGTAGACGGCCTTACAGCGTAGTAGTACACAGTTTAATACATATACGACAATATATTATCGAGATTATTATTTTTAGTTGTTGAAAAAACCAAACTGCACTCTTAAATCAATTCATGCAATGTACAAAACACATGCAAAAGATGTAAATAATATTAATTTTATGGAAGTACAATGCTTGTACTATAACAAAAATACCTATAACGGATTTAACTTTCTTAAACTTATTGTAATATTATGTCTCATCAATAGCATTATTGATAGGGTAACCAATCCAAGTAGAACACTTAAATAAATCAGTTTTAATAAACTATTCAAGAACCAATTTAACATATTAAAGTTTAAACCAGCACATTCTGACATTCATACAAACGCTGACTTTATTGATTCATCAATAAAAATCTTGTAAATCCTTTTAAATATAAAAGGATATATGAAGATATATTATGTAAAAGAAAAATTAAAACCCTTCGTTGTGTATTCTATTAAAATTTATCACATTTATAAGAAAAATCATACATCATTATTGGTTTGTTAATAGCAAGAAAACAGAATGTTAGGTTAGATAAAAAAAGGTAGGTGACATACAATGCTTTCTAAACATAGTCCTCGAAAACGAAATGCAAAAAGGAATGTTAACAAGCGGTTACAGGTGAAAGGACAGAGCGGTATTATTTCCCTACTGCGGAGTTTGCCGAGCAACATAATCGTAACCGTTTCCCTAACTATATACTTACAATAAATTACACTAAGCACTAACAATGCACATTACTATATAGTAAATTTCATGTCTGCTGTCCTAAAGGACAAGGTACTGAGCCGAGTGCGAGTCCACTATTGTGGTAGTTGCAAAAAATGGAGCTCGGAGCACTATTCATATTCATACAAAATCTATAATAACTCGCAAAAGATTCTTACACAACATTATATACCCTTCAAAAAATCAGTTAAACCAATATTTGGTGTTACAAGTTAGCACTCTCCGATGACGGTCTTCACAGCCGCTTCATTTCTAGCTACAAGTAAATATAATGGAAAATTAAAAGAGTCCACCTCGGACGTGTCCGTAGAAAAGAAACGAGCTCCCAAATTATTGTCTCGCACGCGAATACGCTATCACAGTATGGAGGGCGGGTCGGGTCGTGTCGGCTCGTGTCGGCTCGTCCGTCACCGTGCGGGCGTGGGGCCACTCTCGTGCCGGATTAGCATTCCGTTAGCGAGCTGTGGTGAGCGTACTCAAAGTTCGTGGGGTTCCACAGCGGAACCCGCGCTGCGCACGCGCACGCGCACGCGCACGCACACGCGCACGCTCGACGGTGCGTGGGCAGCGCGGGCTCTATGGGGTATTAGAGGTGAACAAACTGGGTGAGCACTGGGCCGCTTAGAGGGGTCCGTAGATGATGATGCCGAAAAAGACGGCCCACATGAGCACTATCCATTGCATGCCGTTGAGCCAGTTCCGCTCACCGTCGGAGATCTTGCGCGCGACGAACTTGAGCACCTCGTCCAGCAACACCACCGGTATCGAGAACTTCATCACCGTCATCCACTCGTCCATCGACAGTGGCGTCACTTGGAACACGGCCTGTCACACACGGATACACAAACTCAGGTTATAAAGCATTTATTTTTTGTTTCTATAATAACATTAATTGCACAAAATAATCAAAAATGGATCCACCGACTCTCCTGCTAAAATTGCTTAAAAAAATCAACGGAAATATGTACTTCCATGAAAATTTACATCTCGGCTTCCATCATCTCTAGACAGATATAAAGTAATAGCGTCTGAAAAATGTATAGCTAAGTTAGGTTAGCTTAGCTCTTGATCTGCAAACCGGCATAATGATAATTTTTATGGTATAGTAGTTAAGTCCATTCCACGAAATGAGCTCCCAAAGAAAATCGGTCCGTGTTCCCATTGGTTAATGCCAATAGCCTAGCTCTAGCCGCACGCATTGACCAATGAGCTGCGAGTAACTTGCTCCCTAGAAGTTCGATTCGTGGAACGGAGCATATTAGATTTATACGTACCGAGAGGACCTCGACGTAAAGGATGACGAAGTGAAGAGTGAAGGAGAGCGCCATAGAGCCGATGAGCCACATGTTGCACCAGGGCGGCATGGCCACCAGCGACTGGTTCTCCGACAAGCTGTTCATGGCGTTCAGCATCTCGATGGTCACCAGCACCGACAGCGCCATCGTCATAGGGTGAGGGTCAGTGAAGATCTTGCAGTCGATGCCCTGGAAGTATTACATGTTATAATATTATTATAGATTATTATGAAAGTTGAAAATTATCTTATTTAGAGATACTGTCCGGTGGTGATCGGAATTAGACATTCTTACAATCTATTAACATAACCAAAACCGGAACTGGCCCTTAGTTTACTAACAACCATTGTTATTAGTCAATAATAAGTAAGTAAGAACTAAATTAAGGGATAGATTATTGAGATGGCTCAGTCGCAAAATGTAAAAAAAGAAACAAAAAATATATAACAAAATAAGAAATACATAACCCTGCCTTTTAAGCCTGTTAGCTGCCAAGATATGGTTTAAAAGGTTAACATCTGATAACGGAATATCCATATCATCCGATAAAGGATATCCGATTTATGTCTTTGACATTAATTTTGGCAGTAAATAGACATTTCTTCCGACAAATCGGATCGGAAGGTGTGAGACCTGACGAACAATACGAAATTCTATCGCGGCTGCCTTTTAGGTCAGTATTTATAAACCGCTCTCACACCGATTATACCCGAGATGCTGTTCCTCGAAGAAGAGCATCTCAAATATATTCTCAAGATAGCTCTCAGTATTGAGAACGGTCTATAAATACGGGCCTAAATGTGGTTTGAACAATATTAACCTTGAACTCGTCTCCGCCGCCCAGGCACTGCAGGTGGTGGGTGAGCTGCCAGTAGGTCATCTGCGGCCCGTGCGGCGAGTACATGAACCACCAGGTGGCGGCGCCCACGGTCGCGGCGCCCACGTACCCACCGATAGCCATGTACCTGCGCCGTACCGCCACACGTCAGATTGTGTCGATTAGGGTATACACATCTCATGTACTTGCGACATACGACCGAATCCTTACTAATATAATAAATGCGAAAGTAAGTTGGTTTGTTTGTTACGCCTTCACGCGTACCCAGCGTCTACTTAGGGGTGGGGTAAAAGTAAGGGAACTCGATAAATTATAGGAATTTGAAATGTTTTTTAATGACTGACATTATATCGATAATAACATGCGAAGATTCTGGCAAAATTGGGTTAAAATTTCGTTTTCAAATTTATTTTGTGCCAAATTAATTTTAACTCTTTCCCACCCAGCATAGTTTTTGTAAAATTCTACACACACAAGTGGACTTGTATTTTTGTACCCACTTATGTAAAAGCCTAGCGCCTGCGCCGAGTTTGGACAAAATCATTACAATCAACGATGGTGTAAAAAATTTGTACAAGCGCGATTAAAAATCCGGTCTCGAAAGTCGAAAAAAGAGGCGATTATTTAAGAATAAACTGAGCCGAATAAAACCAACCGTGCCTTGATTCTGTTCTTGTAATACTAGTAAAACCTAAGAGCAGTACCTGAAGAACAGCCATCCAGAGATGAGACCTTCGTCAGCCTTGCGGGGTGGTTTGTCCATGATGTCCAGGTCGGGCGGGTTGAAGCCGAGGGCGGTGGCGGGCAGACCGTCAGTGACCAAGTTGACCCACAGCAGTTGGACGGGGATCAAGGCCTCGGGCAGACCCAGGGCGGCAGTCAAGAAGATGGAGACCACCTCACCGATGTTGGAAGAGATCAGATAGCGGATGAACTGCTTCATGTTGTTGTAGATGGCGCGACCTGAAGGAATATTCTCGTTAAAATATTTCGAACTTGGTGAATGGTACAAGTGTCGTTTTGTGAATACTTACATGTTTTAAAGCAATAGATATGTTATTTAGAACAATTGATTTTTTAACATTGAGTTAGATCTTAGATATTGCTTTCCAAAAGGTAAATTGATCAGCTTAGTTGTTCAGTAGTTCTTGAATAAATTAATATTCATTAATTAGTAAAATACGCTAATAAGATTAATTATTGGAGTCACTCGAAAGTACATTTGTTTCATTCCCCTTTGTTACCGAACTCCATTTATTAGTTAGTGAACTATCAAATAGAAACCCGAAAAGGAGTTTTCAAGTGAACTATAACAACATCTGATTGACTAACCTTCCTCAACAGCAGCGACGATGGAGGAGAAGTTGTCGTCAGCGAGCACCATCTCGGCGGCGGACTTGGCGACGGCCGTGCCGGACCCCATGGCGATACCGATCTCGGCCTTCTTCAGGGCCGGCGCGTCGTTCACACCGTCACCAGTCTGGAATAGTGCCCTTCACCTAGTAAGCTTATAGTAAACAAACCGACAGCGCGGTTTATAAACACCACCAACTAAAGGTAAACATTAAAGCTCTCCCAGTAGTCGCGTAATGTAAACATCGATGTCTAAGAATATTAAATTAGTAAACCTTTAGATAATCTTACTTCTAGCTCCCGATGATGTTTGTTGTTAGTGATTAAGACATTGTTTTATTCTATTTTATTAAAAAAATATCTAGGATTGGTATTGATGTGGTTTTATTAAGATAAAGCTTATACTCACCATAGCGGAGATTTCATTCATGCTCTGCAAGAATTCGACGATCTTGGACTTATGGGCGGGCTCCACGCGGGAGAACAGGCGGGCCCGGGCGCAAGCGGCGCGTTGTTCGGAGACGGACAGGTCATCGAACTCACGACCAGAGTAAGACTTGCCAGTTGTGTCCTCATCTTCGGTGAAGACGCCGATACGTCTGTAAAGATAAGCTCGATTGTAGAATCATAAAATGTAGAGAATACGCGTGCAAAAACACTATCAGGGGGCTAATTATCTAATTTCGCTTTCATTTGACAGATGGATGTGACACATTCCTGAATTTTTTTGGTAAGTTTTATTTATGCCAAAAAGAAGCATCAATGTGTTACATCTTGAAAGCGATTGTGATAGATTTTGAAATTAGACAATAGAAGGGCAGGTTGGTTGTTTACCTGCAGATAGCCTCAGCGGTGGCCTTGTTGTCGCCGGTGATGACGATTACGCGGATACCAGCAGCGCGGCAACGGACGATAGAGTCGAATACTTCTTTACGGGGAGGGTCCAACATTCCCACGACACCGACGAAGGTGAGGTTGACTTCATAAGTGTAGAATTTGGTAGAGTCTCCGAGGTCCATTTCTTCAGGTTTGAGCGGGTTGTCAGCGGTAGCCAGGGCCAAGCAACGCAGGGTGTCGCGACCGGTACCGTATTGGCGAGTGAGTTCCAAGATGCGGTTCTTGAGAGTGGAGTTGAGAGGGACTTTGCTGGTTCCGACACGAGCGTGGCTGCAACGTTCCAATACACCTTCGGGGGCACCCTTAACGAACAGCTTGGGTCCAGTGCCGAGGCGAGAGGGCTTAAGGGGCGTGCAGTAGGAGGACATAGATTTCCTGTCACGGGAGAACTCAAGGGTGAACTCTTTCTTCCATTTGGTTTCGATCTCTTGGCGCACGACAATAGCAGATGAGCGACGGTCGAGTCCGGTCTTAGGGACATTGAAGGGGTTCATCTTCTCAGCGAGTACGATAAGAGCGGTTTCGGTGGCCTCACCGACCTTCTCGAAGGCTTGTTTGAATTCGTTGAAGTCGATAGCGGAGTCATTGCACATAATGCAAATGGTGCCTAATTCTTGGAGCGCGTCGAATTCAGCGGCCTTAACCTTTTGTCCTTTCAGGAAGACTTCTCCGATGGGTTCGTAGGTGGAGCCAGTGATTTCAAACTCAAGGAAACTGCTGTCGCCACCCTCAATCTTCTCGAAGATGAACATACGCGAGACAGACATTTGGTTGGTGGTGAGTGTACCGGTCTTGTCGGAGCAGATGACAGATGTGCAACCAAGGGTTTCTACTGAAGGCAGAGATCTGACAATAGCATTCTTTTTAGCCATTCTCCTGGTGCCCAAAGCGAGACAAGTGGTGATGACAGCCGGTAGACCTTCAGGAATGGCGGCGACGGCCAAAGCAACGGCAATTTTGAAGTAGTATACGGCGCCTTTGATCCAGCTTCCACCGTGGGCGGGGTCGTTGAAGTGACCGATGTTGATGGCCCATACGGCAACGCAGATGACAGAGATAACTTTAGACAGTTGCTCACCGAACTCATCGAGTTTTTGTTGCAGGGGTGTCTTGATTTCCTCAGTTTCAGACATTTCGGTACGGATTTTACCAATGGCAGTGTTGAGACCAGTGCCGATGACGACACCACGGGCTTTACCGGCGGCGACATTGGTACCAGAGAAAAGGATGTTCTTCTTGTCCTGGTTGACGGCGCGGGGGTCGGGGATGGCGTCCGTGTGCTTGATCACGGACACGGACTCACCAGTCAGGATGGACTGGTCAATACGGATGGTGGTCGAGTAAATTTTGATTAGGCGGATATCGGCGGGAATTTTGTCTCCGACGGACACCTCCACGACGTCCCCGGGAACGATTTCTTTCGCTCTAACTTTTTGTACGCCGGATTTGTCTCCTCTTATTACTTTACCCATTTCGGGTTCGTATTCTTTTAAAGCTTCGATGGCGGATTCGGCGTTTCTTTCCTAAAATGTCAAGGTTTTATATTAAATAAGTAATGCATTTTCACTTTCTAAGAACTTGTTTTGACTGAATTTATAAATTGAATGATCTTTACCTGCCATACTCCTACAATAGCGTTAGCAATAAGAATAAGTAAAATTACAAAGGGCTCTACGAACGCTGTGAAAGCGTCTTCATGTTCTTCAAATAAAGCTAAAACCTGAAAAAAAAAACAAGATTCTTATCATTACATACACTCGGAAAGTGATTAAAAAGACATCTTATCACAGTTGACGATTACTTACGAAAGAAATAATAGCGGCTAACAGCAAAATCTTTACTAAGAGGTCATCGAATTGTTCCAGGACTAACTGCCATATACTTTTGCCTGCAAATAAATAACATAAACATTATATTTAGACTTAAATTATAAAATCAGCTCGGATTTTAATTGTATTTGTTTTTTGAACTATTTTTTATCATTTGTATACAAGGTGTTACAAAAGTACCCCTAATGCCGAATATGGTAGATAGGGACCATCAAACTGAACAACTTTTACTATGGGACCAACTCTGAAATCGCGAAAAAAAAATCAGCTGTTTTGTACAAAAATTAAAATCGAAAATATCAAAAAGTATGAAACAGCTGATTTTTTTTTCGCGATTTCAGAGTTGGCCCCATAGTAAAAGTTGTTCAGTTTGATGGTCCCTATATACCATATTCGGCATTAGGGGTACTTTTGTAACACCTTGTATAAACAAATGTTTATCTAGACGATGTTACTGGCCGGCATCATCGTAATGAAAATAATATAAATTTTAGTTGTTAATAAACTTAACTTATAGTGACATCTATATTTTAGATGTTAGGCTTTTTAGCATACAATTATTTTTACATCAGGTTAGGTTAGGGGTTATAACATTGAGGGGAATCACGTATGATTATAGTTATTCTGACGAACGGGCTAGTGAGAATTTCGTGAGCCTATTCACTAAAATATTCATAAGAAGGAAGCTACGGTTATCAAATCAACAATGTCACTAAGAACCTTGACATGCTTTTTGGTATTTGTTATTCTTGTTTAGTTTACAAATTGGGAAAGTTATTACTTAGTTTAAGTTTACATATAATAACGTCTGTTAGCATACGTGAAGTATTTTTTGGATTAATACGTTTGAAGATAATTCCATATACTTATCCAACAGTGACCAGCGATGCTTACCTTCCTCCGTAGGCAGTTCTGTCAAGAGAAAAGAACCATAATTAGAGTTTTGAATAAAACATCAAAGGAGTAAATTTAACAGACGATAAAACAGTCAGAGCAGGCGTGCGATCTATCTCGGGTGTAACGATCGCACATAAATACATTAGGCGGTGGTGAAGCTAAGCTATAGGCGAGCTCTCGAATAGCGGCGCGGCCGCCGGCGCGCGAGCGCTGACGATGACGTCAAATCGAGCTTGCGCGCCTTTACAACCCGTCCTTACGTTATCAGTGCGCCGTAACAGGTTTCGGTACTACGCACAATCTAACCGAGATTCGCAAACAAACCTGAGTCGCCTAATCGTACACAAAGAACTTTGTTCTCAATGTGATCTTATTCTGTAAATAGGTAGTCTTGTCTTATCTTATCAGTGTCGTTATTTGAATTGAACAAACACAAACGATTTAAGGATTTTTTTATCTACGAATCTGATTCAAATAATGTAGCCGCTTTATCTGTCAGCGATGATAGGATTTAGAATATAATACATATATGTAGTACGAGAACAGATAAATGTCTGCGTCGCACATTGATTGCTTAGCGTCTTAGATAAATTCACGATAATTACTTATACTAAGGTAGCGCCTATTTATTGTGTAAATAGAAATGACGTATTGAGGAGCCGAGGACGTTATATAGGTAGGTGGGTAGGTACTACGTTTGAGGAAATTAAGGCATGATTTATCAATTAACATTTTCACAACATTTCATTGTCCACATCCGCGTTGCTTAGCATTTTAGCTTAGTTAGGCGTCGTCGTGAACGGTCATTGGGCCACGTCGTCGGTAGCGTGACCTGTACAATGACCTCACTACGTGCGTCGCCACGACGGACGTAACCAACTATTGCTAGCGTTCCAGAATCCAGAACCATTGTTGTTTTTGTGCGTAAAGACTAAATAATTTATTTAATGTTGATCTCGTCTCGTCAAGAAACCGTGTTTAGCCAGCCACGTCTAGCAGGAGCCGAGCGGTCGGCGGCGGCGTATCGGGCAACGTGGGCTAAGTCAATCGTTGTGCCGACTCTATTTGCGTACGCGTTGCGAGACTTGCGAGTGCCAGCCTCGCCGTGACTAATGTAAGCAATTAGTCAACACGTCGATAACGCCGTGTCAGCATAGCGCGTCCGTCCGCGAAATCGCGAACGATCAATAAAATCAACAACATCTTGTTAAGGGATGCTAAATATCGGCACTGAAATCACGACTGCGTCGACATACGTGCTTAGACTAGTTAAGTAACTATAAACAATACTCAATACGTAGGTTCTCAACGACCGACGGACAGTTTATAATGGGAGTCGTAAAAAGTATCGGTGATATTGCTTGAGCATAGAATTATTGACAACAATGGGCATGAGAAGATTTTGCATAAATATAATACGGTTATTATTGATACGATGCGTGACAGTAATAGAGTTGGATAGTAGACGCTTTGAAAGAATGCTCTACAACAGGTGATTTGTTGCAGTGCCCTTGACTTCAATAATTGTGTCGTTGGACTTGCAACTAGCGGATCATGTAACCTTGAATCAATCAATTACCTAAGTAGTGCCTTAGCCTAATTTTTATCAAAAGGGAAAGAGAGATGGGATATCTTGATTTTGTAGTTGCTGGTATAAACTTTTTATAAACAAAAAAAACACTAATTTAGGTTGTGGTAGAGCAAAGCGACAACCTTAATAGGTTAAATTAGTTAATTTCGTTAAAAAGGGGTTAACAATGTTTTACATGTATAAGTTATGTCAATTATTGTCTACGTCACAAAAAAACAATCATGACGCTCGGAGAGTCCGTTTTGCGCACAGTTGTCATTTTTGCTACATAAACGAAAAAAAAAAAATAACGGAAAATCGAAAGGTAGTTAGTTGCTCGAATCTTTGGTTCGTCGATAAAGAGAAAGTATAACAGCAATTTGCTTGTAGACTAACAATAGAATAAAAATAAAAATGTGTGTAAAATTGGATACATAAGTAGAAAGTTTAGATTGAATAAGAAATTCCTTTACTAAATATAACATCCAATCAGAAAACATATTGAACTGCATTTTCCAACGTACCTATTCATCAATAAGCACAGCCGATAGAGATAAATTCGTGCTCAGCGTTAGTTTACAAGAGTGGGACGTTGAAATTCCGTCACAAACGGATTTCATGACCCAACTAATAATGTCATGAATGCGATATAATTTGAGTAAAGAGATGACTGTACATTTTAGAAATTAACAGCTACGGGCAATAGAACCATTACCTACTAGGTAGTACCTAGTCTGTAATAATATGCGCACGCACAACCTTTGATATCGAAAATAGTATTTAAAATCATTTGGAAAGTCGTTGTCTGAACATAGATACAATACAAGCACTTAATGGAACCTCTAAATCCCACTTATCTCTTTAATCAGATATTTATTTATTTATTTGCAAGTCACAAATTGAAAGGGTGTTCCTAGAAATATGTTACTGTTAAATCCTGACATTTTCCAGTAAAACCTAAGATTTACCAACTCTTAATGGTAAACAGTATGACCGTTCTGTGACCATCGTTCATTTCGAACTTTTCACCACCCACGCGGCAAATCTTAGGATACCTCAGAGACACGGTAAAAAAAGGTTCATTTTGAACGATCTTCAACTAATTACTAATAAATTAACCAAATACACTCGACGTCAAAAAAATAGCACCTTTGAAAAAAACTTCTTTGAAACCATTTTAATCATATCTAATTAATAGTAAATGTTGTCATATACTTCTATCCCTTTGTATATAACCAACAGTCTCTCAAACCGTTGGAACACTCGTCATACGAAATTAATGACTGAGATTTAGTTTCCCAGCAACATTGCACTGTCACATTTTTTGCAATATAACAATTTCATTTGACAAGCTTCATGGCCAATAGTATCCATCTTGGGTGTTTCTTTTCTTAATAGAGCAGTTGACGTGCGTTCTCTCTAACGTTTCAATAGTGAATTTACCCGATTTTCCTGGATTGACCCCTATTTATACTCTTATAATGAATGCGCAAGTAATTACATGTGCAGCGTTTAATTGTGGTAACTGTTATGTTTTTTATTGTTTAAAAAACATAACAGTTACCACAATTAAACGATTGTTTAAAAGACCAATAAATGTACTTTCAATAGATATAAATATTAAATAAATAATACGTGTGCTAGCAGTAGCAGGTAGGCTAATCGCACCTCCTATTAAACTAATTTAATAGGAGGTGCGATTTTTTTGACGCCGAGTGTAATAATTTAAACTATTTAAGGATTTGAATGATGGGTAATTATATAGTAATTAATGACTTAGAAGAACTCCTAAGATAAATTAAAACAATTATAGTGAAGAACGTCAAGAACGTATTAAAATACCATTTTATTAAGGTTATTTAATTCACTGATTTATTAAAAAAAAAACAACATTTACCAACGTCGTTGCCTGTGTCTAGCATGTGCCAAACTCTAATGGTAAAAGCCCGATAAGTTTTTTTAAAATAAAATCCTTACATTTACCAACTTACGTTGGTAAATCCTAAGATTTTTGAGTAAAAAAAACCGGCTGTTTCATACATTTCGATATTTTCGATTATAATTTTTGTAAGAAAAAGCTGATTTTTTCGCGATTTGAGAGTTGGTCCCAAAGTAAAAGTTGATCAGTTTGATATAATAATATACCATATTCGGCATTAGGTGTATTTTTGTAACATGTTGTATAGCTAGGGCGGTGGTTAGATGTCTTGCATTGCATGTAACTATTCAATATATTTTGAATACAGAGATAATGAATAAAACTAGTAAAGGTTCCGTTCAGTCGAATAGATTATCATCGGCGGAGGATATAATAACGATATTATAGCAATCTGTATGCAATGCAACCCAGTGGTTAGCTGGCCTGTATAATGGCCGATTCAAAATAAACCGACGGGCGCAACGTAGAAGAGAAGCACTTTCGAAACAGGTAGGCGTTTAGCGCGTTTGTGCGCCAGCGCACATTGGTTTAGATTATGTACGATATTAACATCACGGTATGAAACACTACACAGACACTACCCCATGTGTTTCAGCGATAATGTTGATAATTGTATTAACCACAGAGTATTGCGTGCTTTCAGGCCCTCCCCATTATTTACGCCAAAAAATATTCGATAACGTTCTATACAACCACACAGTATTATTTAATACGAAACTCGCATCAATTGCCATTTAAGTCCTGATAATAACCTTATCTCATATTAACGATGGTACTTATATTAACTAGTATAACTTTTTGCCAGTTACAGTCAAATGTAGTTTAACTCTTGACTGATGAGGACTGAGGTCAACTGCAGTAGCAGAGCAGCAAATGGATACATTATAGATCAATCAATTTATTAGGCACAGGCACGTTATTAAATAGGATCAACAATCTGTCACATATTTTAATGATTTGATTGCGTTGCGTCTTATTATGGTTGTGTAGAGTATAATGTTCAATAGTGTAACACCAAAACAGTCTTCCGGCAAATTGAGACATTTGGTCGCTGTTTGTTTCTAAACAACCCGAAATACGATTGCACGATTGGATTGTGTGGAATAAACGAGTTATACTCGTGCAAACTATGTCGCTTACGCGTTATCATATTATACCAATATGGATCTGTATGTTTCGAGGACAAAACTAACCGGAGCAGATTGTGAAGGTAACTATGTCAAGTTTAGCGCAGTTAAATTGTGCAAAAGCGCATTTATTTAACTAGTCGAATTATTAATTTATATTTCCTACTGTTATTAAATCAGATCATTGATCAGAATACCTTAATTATGTTGTGCCCAACACAGATGCTTTAATTGAGGTCCATAGAAACAAAGATAAGTTGTATTTGATAAGATCTAGACGGCCTAATTTGTTAGTTTTCTCGAACTAATTATTACATTCGAAGGGAGTAAACATAATAAAAAACATTAAAATTCAGATTCATCTGCTAATCAGACTGTAACGAAAATCAGTATCCGATACAACCATATTGAAAATCTATAATCTATAATGAGAGATAAAGCAGCCCTCAATAAAAGAGTCCAAGGCTTATAAATAAAGTGAAATCGGGCATTAAGCGACACGGCGGCAGGTGTCCTATATCGGTCGGGCGGGCGGCACGCCTGACGGCTCCGTGAGCGAGCACTCGCACCACTGCAGCCTCCGCCCTCCGCCCTCACTTACACTATAAATAAAACGACACGCGCACGCAACAAGCTTGCCATAGCCACTAAGTTTGAAATTATGCAAATTTTCATTAATAGTATAAGTTGTAACAATAACTTCTTGATGTCTTATCGTAAGATGAAAGTATAAACCATATAGGATGAAGTTCTGAATAATTATTATTGAATGGATTTTCATTTTGTTTTTTCAACTCTCCTACAACTGTTGATACATAACTTAGACATTTCTAAACAGTTCAACAGTTTCGTTCCGCAAGAAGAGAAAATGAATACTCAAGTTAAATGTCTATGAATGACTTCAAAAATGCATGAAGTTCGTTCATGGGCGATTATTTTATTTTTTGTTCTGCAAGAACCTTCTACAAAGTATTAGAAAACATAAATAAATGATGAATGAAATCGGTTCATAGATTAAAACTCCATTGAATATTGACTAAAGTTTCATGATAAAGTTCATTAAGCTTGAATAAGGGTTAAGTAGATTTAATGGATCCAAAGAAAATTAAGTCAACTAAAGTAAAAATAATATTGTATTTCTCCATTTCCTTTCTAAATGTAATATGTATTTAATCTGTTGTCTCTCCAATTGTAGACTATTCACTAACTACATTGTTGTGAGCAAACAATCACAAAATATTTAATAATATCCTTTGTGAAGTTAGTGCAGCCATTTACCTCTGTAGTTTACTTACAGTAAATTCATGATCAAATATTTGTACTATAGCAGAGGTGAAACAAAAGTGACTGATATTTTTTTTAAATAATAACGTGGTAACTAATGCATGCAATACATTATAAAGTCACAAGAACTCAAATAACTATCTTATTATACAGGGTTTAAGAGAATGGTTCTGTATTAGTCTCATTTGGGTCTGTTGCCACGGCCGATCAGCTGATTTATTTTCGATACATTACATGTACTTAGTTAGAAAAGCAATAAAAATATATTTTTTTACACCATGGCAGTTGAAAAAAGAATTGTGAAAAATTAAACTGTTTTTCTTTATGCTGTCTTATCCAGAATCAGTAACTTTACTACCTGCCAGTTTTCAGAAGCATTCCTCTTACACTCATTATGTTTCTGAGACTTATAGAGATCATGATAATTTCTATTTTAGCTGTGTTTTGTTTGAAACTTGTTTCATAGAAATGTCGCTTAGGCATCTTCACTATTTTTAAAGCAGTTGTCAACACAAAATATTTCATGGTCACAATCCAGCTGGCAAAGCATCAAGTAACCCTGACTGATAGCTGACAGTAACAAAATCTGCCTTCAAGAGTCAGACAGACATAAATTCATAC
Source organism: Catoptria pinella (assembly GCA_963556745.1). Taxonomy (NCBI): domain Eukaryota; kingdom Metazoa; phylum Arthropoda; class Insecta; order Lepidoptera; family Crambidae; genus Catoptria; species Catoptria pinella. The sequence goes on from OY750762.1 coordinate 3,723,679, forward strand.
TATCTTTGAACTATAACAGTTATGCTAACATCACTTCAGACACAGGCACTAAAACAGCTGCTTGCATAGTTGAGGAAAATTAACATGAAGGCATTAATGTTTTCGCACATTGAAAATTAATAATCTAAGCATATTATATTATATTATATTATATTATATACAGTGTAAGTTTACAAAGTATTTGTTTTTGTAATTAGGAAGAGTATGCATGTAAATCCCAGAAAAGTGAATTTAAAATATTATCTTAGCACTTAGTAGTTTAGGTGTTATCTATTCACATAAGATTGGACAAGTATTTTGAGGTCAAATAAAAGCATTTGTAAAATCATATCGATACCAAATACTTAACTAATAAAGCAAATAGCCTAACAGCAAAAGATTCTGCTGATGGAGGTTGACTTCAACAATGTTTCTCCAGTAAGTTTATGGTAATCAGAATAAAATTATTAGTAAACTAAACATCAATGTTGTTATACTTCACTTTGTATTAATAGCAAAGTAATTGTAAAGTCACCACTTTCTGTGTGATAATTTTAAACATATTATTTAACTGTAGTCCAATTCAGTCATTTTAAGAATAGTTTTTTAGGTCTAGAATCTATGGCTTGACATGAGATAGATTGCAACAATAATTGATTAACCATAAAATACTGTTAGGTGTCTGTCATATAAATATAATAATTGCCTAAAATTAAATGTTTATAATAATAATAAAAATCTGCTCTGACTGGTTTATCTTATGATCTAGGTAAGTATATGATTAAAAAAATATTACATACCATTTGGCCCATATCTCTCTTGGTTCCTTTTAACTTGATCTGGACTAAGGCCTTTGTCTGGGTCTGTGCCAAAATAGCCTAAAACTTCTTCCACGGTTTTCGCGTGAGCGTCGTCCATGGTGGAATTACTTTACTACGTTGCCGTCAGTTCTAAAACACAAGAAGAGAATAGGTTATAATGACGAGTCATCATTTTCAAGTTGCATACTTTTTGAGGTTATGTCAAATAAATACTAAACATAAACTGATTATCATCGTCATCATTCAAAGTAACGCACGATTATCTAAAATTTTAATTTGTGCTGGGTTCGCAGCTCTGTGTGAAGTTGAAACGTAGCCAGACTGATTTACTGGGGCGCCTAGCACATTATTCCAGCCTAACATAAAGGCGTAAAACTCCATCCGAATTTGTGTCACTTGTAAATAAATATCACTGGCACTATTTCACGAAAACGAAAGAATACCGACAGCGAAGATATTCATTGGATAACAGGCAATTTCCTAAATGGCAAGGACCGTTTGACCACTTTGCACTTGTACTCACCGAGATTTTTCAATACATGAGAATAAATTGTCTATTGCAATATTTCACTTAATTATAAAACTGTGATTTCTATTAATAAAGTCGTTACTATTTTTTGTACTAAGTTAATACTTTTTATCGTAAATATCATAAGCCACACGAACACGTATCCAATCGAGCCGTCATTTTTTCGCAAACTGACAGGACAGGAATAAAAAAGGTATAGTATGTGGCGCCATCTATGATTTACGTCACAAACTATTTTCGTCAATTGAGTTTCCAACAATTTAGTATAAATAATTTATGAACTGCACAAAAAACCGTCGATCGAAGGTAAACAAATAATTTTTTAATTAATTACAGCCTACATATTCCATTTTCAGAAGGAAGCTAGATTAAATTTATGTCTAAGCATAAATGTGGAGCGTTGTTATAGGTCGAGATGGTACCACGTGACCTAAAGCTATTTTAGTTCCGGAGGCGCTTGTAAATTGCGGTATTTTTAAAATTCTAAAAATTTGTTTCGCTTTATGTTATGTAACACTTTTATCACTTGAATGTCCACAAACTTCCAGTAAGTTTTTTAAGGCACTTAATGTACACTTGATTCAGCACATTCACAACTTATCCGACATAAGGGTGGAATTAGGAACTTACTGAGCTATTTTTTTCGACAGCGTCGGGAAGGAAAGAAGAAATAAGAGTGGCGCGGGAGATGTTTTCCCTCCGCGCCCCGAGTAGCGACTCCCGGGCGAAGAGCGACGATTTTAGAGCAGCGCGAGCGCTGTGGAGGGATACTGACTGAGATTTCTTTAATTATTTTGGCAACAGTACTCGATGGCACTGCCGAATCGCTTTCCAGGGTTGCATGTCGCGAGACGGCCGTCCTATGATGATCTTTTTATAGCGGCCGCTGCCCGGGTCGAGCTCACTGTACTAGGTATGCTCATACGCAGACTTTACCTATTAAGACCCTTATATACCTTAAAGTGGCGCCCTCACCTTAATAAAAATTTGCCTACTACTACTACAACGAACTGTACTTTACTGAGGTTATTATTTGCAAATAAACTTTAGAATCTTAGCTTCAATCTGTACATGTGAATTTTTTATTCATTATCTAGGTACTTGGTGAGCAATTTTTTTTTAATGAGGACGCCACTTGAGGGTTACTTTTAGTGTTATACTAATTGTTGGCTTGAACGATATACATGTTTCAATATTTTACAATTTTTTAATGGTAGTTTAATATGTTTTAAATGCTATTAAAACAATCCCTGCCCTTGTAAATTGAAAAAGCTGCCAAAAGTTAACTTTTTTCGTGCTTTTTTCAAAATAAAGGAAATTATAGTTAGATAAAAAAACATGACTGAAAGTAATATAGAGCACGCATCAGGCAGGTGCCCTGGCCTGATAAATTCCTTTTACAAACAGTCGATAAACATGATAACTTTAGTATATTTACAATTTTTATTAAATACTGCCAGAAGGCACAAAAGACCGATAAATAACAAATAGTTATACCAAGTTTAGTTCAGCAAAACCGTCATGTAAACAAACTTCAACAGTTCAGTTTAATTTAACTGTTAATAATAACAATAATCACAAATATCGGAACACCTCAGAGGTATGTAGAACCTAAATCGGTATCAAACTTTTTTTACAAAGCTATGGCAATAAGGTGTGAACTTTTTAAAGGGAATTAGGTACCTACGTAAGTAGGTTTTTTCGATACATAAAAAATATACAGTTATGTGAATGTTTCCAAACAGAGATAGGTACTTATTGTTATTATTAAGTTTACCTACTTACTGGTTAATTTGGAGCAGAGCCGAATGTTCAGCATAGGTTTGCCAACAGAAGACGCTTTTGACAATAGTGATCAGTGATCTATGACTCAGAAGAATAATGATATCAATTATTATATCAAATAATATACCTACCAAACAGAACAGCAGCACGTAGTACTGCTTTGAAAACCTCGTGGCGACATCTATTAGATGAATATTTAAACAACATTCAATTTAAACTACTTTTTAACGCTCAAACGCGAGGTCTACAGCTCATGGAGCCACTAAGTAGTTCTTATTGACCGAGCGAGCGCGAAGCGTCTACGTTTCAGCACAGTGTTAAAAACTTAAAGAATTATACAAGGTGTTACAAAAATACCCCTAATGCCGAATATGGTGTATAGGGACCATCAAACTGAACAACTTTTACTATGGGACCAACTTTGAAATCGCGAAAAAAAAACAGCTGTTTCATACAAAAATTAATTACGAAAATATCAAATTGTATGAAACAGCTGATTTTTTTTTCGTGATTTCAGAGTTGGTCCCATAGTAAAAGTTGTTCAGTTTGATGGTCCCTATCCACCATATTCAGCATTAGGGGTACTTTTGTAACACGTTGTATACTGTGGTTTCAGCTTAGGCAAAAATGCTTTCGTATATTCGTATGTCTGTCCGTCGGTTCTCCTCTATAGGTCTTATTTCTCAACCGATTCTCGTGCTTGTGAGCAGGTTCGATAATTAGAATTTTTGTGTCGATTCAGTTTACCGAAATTTTTCGAAAAAAAAACATTAGAAAAATTAAAATAAAATTAATTATGTTTTGGACCTCTTGCGAGAGGAATTTCGTTTCTCGTGATTCTTCTCGATTGTCCAATTATATCCTCTATAATTCTGTGCCTTATACCAAATTCATCAATGTCAAATCAATCATGTTTCAGTGGTTTTTCCATGGAAACAAACAGACAGACAGACATACTTTCGTAAGTATTACAACTTCATGATGTTTCAGTTTAAGTTTAGATTGAATGTGTTTGATGGTGTTTTACGAAGTTTTACTTTGCTAACTAATTCTTGTCTGTAACTTTTAGTCCCTTGTTTACTACTTATTTACTGCAGTAATGTCTTTGGGTTTTGGGTTTTTAATAATATGTGAATTATACACTTCTAAGAATTTCGCGCGTACAGTTCATTAGAAAAAAAACACTTTTTACGGATTACAGCGCGTATATTATTAATTCAGGTGTTGTTTTAGAATTATTTAGTTAGGACCATCTTTTCTTTTTCTAATTCTAAAAGTCCCACCCGACTTCATTAGACGTTTTATATTAATATTCATATGCGTAACTAATTTGAATATTATTTTTTGTTTTTTGGAGGTATTTAATTTAGAAGCTGTTTTTGTTTTTAGGTTTTTTGTAGGAATTTTTTTTTTTTTTTTAATGTTTTTTTTTGTGGTAGGTATATTTAGTGACGAAATTATCTAAGTTACAACAGCATTATGTCAACGGCTCATCACCTTTTACAAAATACTGCTTTTCCCGACGCTGGGGCGTTAATTGTTGAGGAGTTCTCCTGGTATGAAGTACCAGGAGAACTCCGAACGAACTATCAGCTCCATTTCACCATATGCATTATGATGAGCATAAATAGCCTAGCAACCATGTAAAAGTAATCATATCGCACCAGTGATATACTTAGTATTGAATAACAAATGCATAAGTTACTTAAGAAAATACCAAAATCACTATAGGTGTGCCTATAATATTTGAAGAGTTCCCTTGATTTCTCCAGGGTCCCATCATCAGATCCTGACTTCATGACAATGGGACCAACTTGGAAGCATATACTTTTAAACAAAATAAGAATTTTTTAAATCGGTCCAGCCGTCTTCGAGTTATCGAGTAACATATATAAAAAAAACAAACATTCCGACGAACTGAGAACCTCCTCCTTTTTTTGAAGTCGGTTAAAAACACGGTGTCACGCATCCGAGGTGAGGGAACTTTTGCTGCAGCAACTTCAAGCAAGATAACAAGTAAACAATTAGTTGATTAATTAAATTAAAATTACCTAACTAATTAGTCAGTTTTCGTTTGCTTTGACAAGGTTCCATCCCATTCTCATCGCGCGCGGATTATATACCAAAACGTTACTTAATAAGGTAAACGGAAATGCTCGCCTTATTGCTCTTTTTTACCGACTTCAAAAGGAGGGAGGTACTCAATTCGAACCGTATTTTTTTTCAGTGCATAAGTAAGTACTAACTTTTGCTTGTTTCTTCAGTGTATTATCTGGGCCTTATTTAATAACGTGACAATTTGTCAATTGTCATTACAATTTATGAATTTAGTTTACGTTGCGGTGTAGCTAAGCTATGAGTACCTAGTTTGTTTTCAAATTGGTTGACGCAATGTATATAAAATTGTCATGACAGGTGACAAATTGTCACGTTTATTAAATAGGGCTCAGTTGTGTATTGGGGCTTGAATCCTATCCCACTCACTAAATACTTTGTTGTTTTGAGATACATAATCAGTGCCTGTAAAGATTTGTACAAAATAATTTCTTGGAATGGGGAATGTCTGAAAAAGGCCAAAATGTTTAAATGATTTTTTTTATTGGTCGAAATAAGCTCCCACAAATATCATTTATTAATTATATTAATAAATAAATTATATTTTCATAAAGTGTGCGATTTTAGAGAAAAAAACAAACACTTTAAATACTGTTAAACTTCGACCTATGACTATTCGCGACGTATTGTAATTTCGACGTATTGAACATTCGACCTAATATGTGCTATCGACGTTTTGTGCACTCGACCATTTGATTTTCGGCGATATATGTATACGACATATTTTTTATAGATTTTTTTAAATAGATAGATATTGATTTTTTTAAAAATCACTACAACACACAACAACACACAACAACTACAAGAAACATTTGAGGCATTACACAAAAAAGAGAAAACTTAAAACTAAGACATTGAGATGAATAGTACCGTACCGGAGTGTGAAGCAGCGGCAGTCTGAAAAGGAACTCAGCTCAGTGTTGATAGTTCCAAAGAACCAGACTATGATTTTCTTAAGGAAAGGATACTCGTGACGCCACAAACTCCGTAAAATTTTGAATGAAAAATGCAAGTCATTAAAACTTTGAGCTGCTGTCTTCGTCGTTATTTGTAATATTAAAATATGTTTTACTGTTATGTGAATATAAATTATTAAAATAAATTTTAGAACCACAAAAAAATCTTCCTTATTGAGACGCGTCTCGAAGTGTTAGTTAATGACGAAACTGCCAAAAGTGGATGTCTACTAGATTTTATAGATCTAGATTAATAAAACCGAATTACGCGCGGACGAAGTCGTGAGAAAAGATTTTTGGAAACTCCACCTCTAAGGGGGTAAACTAGGCGATGAAAGTTTGTATGAAAGTCCGTCAGTTTTAAAGTTAGTATCTTCAAATGTTGTATTTAGGCTGACGACTAAAAATAAATATTGATGTGTCTCAGCGTTTTTGATAATTCCACCCCTGTAACGTGAAACCGGGATGAAAACGGGGATGAAGGTGTGTATAAAATCCTTCATTTTCAAAGTAAAAATCACGAAATTTATCATGTAGGGTAGGCATATGGTTGGAAATTAAAACAATAACATAATTTTCGTAATTTTCCGAAAACAACCCCTTAGCTTAGGGGGTAAAGAAGTAAATAAACCTGAAAATCGATATTGATGTCGTTATTGAGGTTTTATGAGGCGTTGATTGCAAAAATACATCGAACTAAAAGGATTTTAGTTCGCTGCAAAATAAATGTTATTTTGAAGTTCAACATTGTGGACATTATTCATTCAATCCCTAAGGGGTTGAAATAAGGGTTCAAATTTTGTATGGAAAAATAATATGAAATAGACATTTGACTTGAAACTTTTTTAGATTAGAGTCTAGAACCTGTGTGAAACGGGGTTCCAATAGTGGATCGGGAACAGGAACTGGGATGGGAACGGGAACGAATACCAATTTCTTTGGCTGTACCCAATTTTGAATATTATAAACTAGCTTCACATGTTTATAATATTCAAAATTGGGTACAGTGGACATTCGAGATAGGTCCCCTAAGGATTTACTCGGAGCTAGTCAGTTACAAAATTTCCCATGTCATTAGAAAAAAAAAACATATTTAATTTCATGATGTGCCAAACGTAAACTGCTTCGTATTTATCAACATTCAAATATTAAGCGTAAAAACAGCATCAACGTCCGTCCATCTGTTTGTTTGAAACGCTTTCAAGCTTTTGAATGAGATTGTGACGTGGAAAGATATAACACTTTGCTTCCAGATTAGTTCCCGTTAAGACAGAGGTTTATTAAAAAACAGAACATTTTGATAGATTTCTGTTTGGTCGGCTATATTTATTCACAGTTTTAACTAATTGGTGATGGGTGGGGTAGGTCATGAAAAAGAGCTTTCTTTTTCAGTTCAAAAATTTATGTGGCCGTGAACTTCAAAATTGGACTACAGCAGTTTAAAACATGCCTATTATATTTACTGTAACTTAAGTAGGTCGAAGAACCTGTGAAAAACAATTCAGTGTCACGTGAAAGAAATACTAAATAAAAGAAATTATATTTTGAACATCAGCAGTTTTTTAAATGCTCGTAGAGTACGAGGCCTTTAAACCGTGAAATGACAGATGGTTACCGATTTTGTTTTAATTAGCTAAAGCACAGATGTTTTTTGGGGATGGTTTGGAATTACACTTAACATACATACATAGACATATATAGATATTCTTTTAGTCGAAAAGGGACCTACAGTAAATCAAACAATTCATTTATACTTAGTGTAGCTGTAATAACATTGTTTGTATTTATTGTTTTTTTATAAAGAAAGAAAATCATTATTTTAAAATCACAAAACGATACACAACATTACCAAGACAGTACAGAAAACTAAACACAAGCAAGGGACATAACCCTAACAAACAATAACCAGATGCAGTTGTGTGACTGCTCTATGAATGAATTGTTGTTTTTGGCAAACAATTGTTATTGCTCCAATAGTAAGCAAGGCATTGATAGAAGTAGTTGATTCTTTTGTATTGTTTGTAGTACTCGTATGACAACTATACCCTAACAAACCAATTCGATACTGAAACTTTATTTTATGACAATTTAGGACGTCATTAATAAAACTTTCTGTTGTGATAATAAAGGATGTTAATGTAGAGCAGTTTCAAAAGTTATAGTTTTCGATATTCTTGCTTTTGTAATGTTTTGCCGAAAAAAGGAGAATACTACCAAAAGCCTCACGAGACGTCCCTAAGACAGAATTTGTTGTAATTTTATCGGTTAGGTCCAGTAGCTACATGTATAATGTAACAACAACTTTGAGTAGCAGGCAACACCTGTGACATTCACGTCAAAAAGATTGCTATGCCAGAATTCAAGGTAGCGAGAGAATATGAGCTGCCAAGTTTACTCCACAGTAACGAGCAAGCTTTTAAAATTCCTAAGGTGATATAACGCGATCATGCTTACGCACGCATATAAGAACTCAATCTAACATCGGATAGAATACGTACACACATAATACATCGGTGCTATTCGTCATCTAGAAATAAATAGGCGAAGGTAATAATCGAAATAGAATTATAGTGTAGTGGAGTGTGTCGTAACCATCTGTTTTGGCAGGTCATACTTGGCGAGATGGCTAGGGATTTGGTAGTGTTTAACGGACACGCATAGTAAGGTCGTTTGATTGGGCAAAACTGACAGGGCATCAAGGTGTTCCAATAGTTAGATGGTTCCAATTGTTGAAGGTGATATTTCTCAAACATACAGGCGACTGAACATGAGAAATTGCTGGTTTGAAATAAAATCGGTCGTTAATAGTAAACGTAGGCAGTCCATCAAAATCTAAGTAATATAACATCTACAATATCCGAAAAGTTGAAAATATCACATGATCACGATACGTTATGAGTGATTCTTCAAATTTGAGGTCAAGATCTTGATGCGGTCAAGGCCATGACATTGTTCTCATCACCAAGTCTCAAGGGATTTCTCCTACCGTCTTGTTTTATCGAGGTCCGAGTGCAGTTACGTCACACACTACGTTAGATGGCGCTACATACGACATTTTAAATATAATCTAGCCTAAAATATTCTTTAAAAATACTACCTACTGAATTAATACATTACGTCATGATTGAACTTCATCTAATAGCACAACATTAGTGGCCTATACATTGTACTTTCAGCAATATTTAATACGTTTATAACGGCGTATTGACGTCAGAAAATTTGATGCTTTGTTCGCATACCTATCTGCGGTTTCCTAGTTCGAAATTATCAGTATTTTTACAGCTGGCAGTAACTGGATGGAGTAAACATAAACCCGTTTTAACACTTCATTATAAAGTTACATTGATTCACATGATTTTATTGGATTAAGAGGTTTCGTCTATGAGAAATATTCATTTTTTACTTTACGCTACATTTTTATAGATCTCTATGAGTGCTACTTTTTGCAAGCGTACAGCTGGGCTATTCTTAGCCGTGACGTAGATGGATACGTGTGACGTGCAACATGTTACATCAACGTCTAATCTTTATGCCAAAATATTAGCACATATTACAAAAATACTTACTCAGTATTTTTTTTACAGTATTAACTTTGGATAACTAAATTGATTGCAGTTAAGTATTTAAATTTTAAATTATATTTAATTGAAACCAGTATTTCCAGAAGTAAGTGAATTGGTTAGTTTTAATCGACCATCGGAGCACAAAAGTTTTGTCGTTTTAGAACACATAATGGAAAAGTCCACTTTTCGTTGTGAAGGTTATCACAAGCTTTTTTTAAATTGTCTGTTTCGATTCACTAATTCACATTCCTACTTCTAGTAACACTGGCTTCCAAAGCTCGTTCCACACTTAAACTGTAGATGTCGCTGCGATTATTTGAGCTATCCATTTAGCAGGTCCATGTCACTAGAGCATCCGTGTCCGAAATCACATTGGGCGGGCAACACTGTACACCGTATTCACAAGTCACAGTCTTCTACAGGCAACACCAGCACGTGTAAAACGACTTACCGTATCACTTATCACTTGGTCCCAATAACTGGTATGTGATTAGAAACTAAACATAAAAATGTATTTTTTTTTGGTACTATCGTGAGAGATTAGCGCGCCCCATGAGGATAGAATAGGGAGTGCGACGCGCCGGGCGCGGGCTGAGATGCCTGTCGTCTTTTATAAGCTTCGCGGCTGACTTTGGGACTACTGCCAGATACAATGCGGCGGCCGGTTTCCACTCGCTTATTATGCACACGCTGTAATTACGATAATCATCTAAGTTAACGCCATACGGTCTAGATTTTGACGAACCTGGTTTAGTGACCGCAAAATAAGTTGTGGTGTTTAGACACTGATATTCGATATTACTAGTGACCGCGCGCGGGTGCGCCCGCATTTTATTTTCCAACTACCCGCAAAGTTTGTATGTTTATAATGCTTCCAAATCGAAGTTACTTTTGTTCGGCTTGTTTTTGCAAGATACACCACTGAATAAATAAGAAAGCTTGAGAGGTGAATAAAAGAAACCTTTTCAGTAGGTACTAACGTGAACTTATAGCAACAAGTCGTCACTTGTTTCTCTACAGCACGGTTTGCTGTCCACAAAACTCTCTGCAACATTCTTAATAATATTAATGAAAGTTATAGCATATGTCAAGGAATATTTCAAATAAAAAAAACAGTTCTAAAACAGCTTCAAAAATATTTTTGCTGTGAGCGTGAGGCAAATTGTCTTTTTAATTATTAAAAAAGGGTTTTTTTTATATATTATTTTATTATAAAAATGAGTGCGTTCGTCGTGGAAGATAGTTATCTAACTCCAAAAGAGTTGAGAGAACATGTTTTTAATGCTGAATTTAGCTTTTTACCAGGAAAGTCGAAATAACTATTCTTACCTGTAACACTTTTCTCGCTGGTAGAGGTGAAAAGTTGTATGTTTAACACGAGACCAAAATTTTTGTTTTGCCTCGTGCCTTTGACTCACTCACTGTACTTAGCAGTCTAGAATTGAATCACGAGTGTAGCGAGTGATTTAAAGTCGGCACTCGAGGCACAAATTGACTTTTTCCATTTCTCATATTCGGAAAGTGATGTATATTTAAAGTGAGCAGCGGGTTAAAAACTCTGCGTTCGACCCTAGGGTGTAAAATAATTTTAAAAATAGAACTGAATTTGGTTACATAGTCGACCATAGAGTTGGTATAACAGCCAGTGCAAAATTAAAAACATTGGGCGGAGCGGCGACGCGGGCTGTTCCAAATTTGAAATAAGAAATAAATAAATATGATCTAGCTACCTATGTAGTTACTACATGTTTTTATTAATAAATATTTTGAAAAAACTCTAAATATCTCGTATGGGAATTGCTTTCTTTTGACCCTTGTCTAACAATCTACTATTGGTCTCTTGTCGAACAAATAACTATTTTAGTGCTATATAGCTGTAAAAATACATAACTATGGTAACGACACAGAAACTGTATTATTTTTAATTTCACCCGCTAAGTGAGGAGTAAGATTGCCATATTTTTTAACTACTGGGATTTATATAAGAATAAGATATTTAGAATGTAAAAATTCAGTAAAATATAAATGATAATATTTCACAAGGCTGAACATCACGTTGTATTTAAAAAAAGTCTTGTCACTTGCTTTGCTACGAATATGCTACGTCGTAGCACATCAAGGGTTTCAAATAATTTTAGTGTCTTAAGTTTATAGAGTTGAATTATTTTTTACGAAATCATGCGGAATTATTCGCTAAGAAAAGTAATAGTATAATTGAAAAATATAAATGTTATTACTAAAAGTGGGAAAATTATACAAAATTTGGATAAGAAAGGCATAAAATGCCCTATAATAAAAGATACCTGTTAAACTAATGAGTAAATACAAGTGCAGGTTTATTTTATGAATTCAAATAGCCTTTTATATGAATTACCGTAATAAATGGCTCATATGAGTATGACTACGAGCTACTACGACATTTTTGTAGCAAGTGTAGTATTTTCTACGCAGGTCCTAATGAGATTTAAGTTTTATAACATTTTTTTATAGATTTAAGTTTTTTGAAGGCGGCAGCCTTTGATTAGTAAGCAGCAACTTGTATTGTAAAACACGTTAAGGAAACCTATTTTTAACTACGATCGAGAATTATATACCAAACCGGAATAAATACTTCAAAACGACAATTATGATTAATAAAAAGAAAAAAAGGTAAAAAAGTTGTTGGTATTGATTAAAATACTAATATTGAAGAGTTTTGTCCTCGAGTCAAAGAACAGCTTGTTGATTTCAGGAACCCTAGCACGAACATCTATCGAGAAAAAAAAGTGCGTAAAAGTACTCGATAGAGTATTATATATAGAAAATTTCATTTCGCTTTTCGGCGGTAGATGGCGCTGTACAAATTTCCCATACAAAATTACTCTATCGAATGTTTTTATGCGCGTTATTTTTTTCGATAGCTGTTCCTTCTAAGGGTACAGAACATTTACCCGGATTGCGAAGAGCGTGGGTTCGATTCTCGCCTGTACGATTAGAGACGACTTGTTTTTTTAGTACTTATTTTTTTGTTTTGAAACCTCCGTAGTCAAATGGTTTGTAACTGGTTTTCAAGGTGTCGCCATCTCTGAGGTCCCGAGTTCGATCCCCGGCTGGGCAATTTAGCAAACGAGCTTTCTATATTGGCTCAGGTCTGGGTGTTTGTAGGCATTTCCATTCCACCGTTGTCTTTGATTGCCATAGCACAAAGTGCTTTAGCATTGTTTGCAATGTTGTCTGATTTTTATTATTTGCTTATTATTAGTTTGTACTTTACGAGGAGCTTAGTGGCGCAGTGGTATATCGCCTGGCCCAGCGATTGCGGAGGTTAAGCAACTTTCGCAAGGGTCAGTCATGGGATAGGTGACCAAAAATTTATCATCTCGAGCTCCTCCGTGCTTTGGAAGGCACGTTAAGCCGTTGGTCCCGGCTCCATTTGCAGTCGTTAGCATTCACCAATCCACATTGGGCCCGCGTGGTGGTTAATGAATGGCACATCCTTCTTATCCATTCATAAGGAAAGCCTGTGCCTCAGCAGTGGGGACAGTAAAAATGGCTGATGGTCAAGTACCTTACAAAGAAAAATGTTGAGTTACTAAAACCGAGGTGTTTTTTTACCTGGACGCGTATTACGCTGGCTGGACGATGTCACGCGCCGCCTGCGCAGCTTACGTAGTATTATAATAAAGCTATACGCATATTACTCACATTGGGCCAATCATTACGTAGCACCAGATTTTCAGCTTTACGGAATTTTCGCCCTTATGTAAGCAATTAATAACGGCAACTGTACATTAGCTTTATAGCTCTGTAAAATAACATAATTACGATGTTTATATTGGAATTAGATCATATAAACCAAACTAAATATTTCATTTGATTTACGTATTCCATTAAATTATATTTAATGTGTGTGTATATGGTTGAACTTATACTAGAAAATTTGGTATTGGTGTTTAACCATACGCATACATAATGTTTTCTTGTTAACTATCTTGTTAATTAGATCTATTCTATACCATACCAATCGTGGTAGAGAAATATAATTATTATTATGTATAATAAACTCATAAAATTCTTTAACTACACCCATGCTTTAAATCCTCTATAAAAGGTTCTAAAACAGTTAGTTTATGGCCAATATTAAAACAACCAGTGTGATAGTAACCATGATATCCGAACGAGTCAAGCCTGGTCGCGCCCCCCTCGCCCACGCCCGCGAGTTGCATTATGAAATTCAGTACTTACAACATTATAACACTCGTCTGGGTGATACAATGACTGAGGCGCACGCGGCGGGCACGGGGGGCGCGACCAGACTCGCTCGGATATTATGGTTTTACTGTGACACTGGTTGTTTTAATGTTGGCTATAAGCTACTGTTTCAAAACCTTTTATAGAGGATTCATATCATGGGTGTAAATAAAGTTTTGTATGCAACTGTACATAATTAGGTATTAAAACACTCATATAATAAACCCACATTCGTGTTTTCATACCCCTTATTATACTACAGTGGCATAAATAACTATAAGAATTGTGCAATAATTTGCTTGATAGGTGAGTAGTTTGTTATATGGTCTGTGCGTCAATTATTTAAAACCGATAAAACATACATTATTAAAGAGGTAAGAAAGACAGTAGTTACATAGGTATTCCAAATTCTATGCACTTCTGTGAAGTCAAATATGTTCTTTATTATAAAGTGACACCATAACATTATTTTTATAATGGGAAAATAAAACTGTCTAACTTAACTATTAAAATTCACTACAAAGAAATAATACTAGCAAACAGTAATTCAAAATCTTTCAATCATACTTTTTGCATCACTAGAGCATCGGAAAAATATAATGTATTCCAGAGATAGTGATGGACCAATCACAGTATTTTATTTTGTTTCTACTTTCCGTGATTGATTAACACAAATTCCAAGCCATGTGAACAACTTGGGAAAGTGGACGAAGTCGTCCTGAACGAAATTCCTTTTTATTTTTTCGAGAGTACTCCAGTATGTTGCACCACCACGGAGTTTTTGATGTCCTTGCAAAACATTTGACACTAGTATTTTAATGGTAACTAAAATTTTAAATTCCAAAAAAGTTGAAAAAGTTCTTAGTAAAATTAACCACTCGTAGAATTTTTGGCTTTGGTAGAGCTGTAGACCTCACGTTTATAATATTTTTGATCATTTTACGATATGGCTGAAATATGGTTTTCTCCATTTCTCCGCCATTTTGAAAAACTGAAGCAACAATAAAACCGGCTTACTTAATTTCACGAGAATCGGATGAGAAATGCGATCTGTAGAGGAGAATAGACGGACCACCGAACAGCAGGGCAGCCGGATATACGAAAGCATTTTTGCCTGAGCCGAACCGTAGGTGCATCGCTGGCATTTCGCGCTAGCTCGGTCAAAATATATGTTACCTATTTCATACACGAATGCTTTGATAAAGATTTTATATAAAACCGATCAAAACAAATCTATAAGTATATTTTCATGATCGGCTGAATGCATCAACATTTTCAAAGTCCAATCTTTAAATGTCCGTTTGTATGTTGAACCAAATAATCATGATATAGGACAGACCTTTCCATATGAGTGGTAATTTTCGGTAAAACGGCACCTCGAAATAACACCCCACTTTCAAACTGGGTGCTTATTAACCGACTTCAAAAAAAGGAGGAGGTAAGTCGGAGGTATTTTTTATTTTTTTACAAAAATTCTCTTCGTTTCATACTATTTAAATTTGAATTTAGAAAGAGTAGTAATTTGTACCCATTGTACCCAGAAAAAATATTCATGTGAAAATTCGAATTTAAAAATTTCGAATCGCTTTTTGTTTTCTCAGTCCGTGCCACATTTGCGTGGTTTTAGTTCGTGAAGCGTTATCTGAAGCAGGTAATTTAAAATATAACACGTGGCATGGATCATTTCAAACAATCCATCTGCAAGGCGGTTGACATGCTGTTAATCTACCTGTTGCATAAATCAGACAGCTTTCGCTACAACGTCGCTTTTAGAGCGCACGCTCTATTTAGCGAAGCTCGCGTTTCGGCTGCACGTGTACAACTCAGTTTTTTCAGGCAAGATATTTAAGAGACATCTAGCCGACTATTACATTTATTTTTATGGCTCTTAAACTAGGTCATAATTAAAAAAGTAAAAACCAGGAGGCTAATGGTCTAATTTAAAAATCTATCGCAATCGCTTTCATTTGACAGTTGGATCCGACACATTGCTGCATTTCTTGGGTAAGTTTTTATTTGTGCCAAAAAGAAGCATCAATGTGTTTCATTCTGAAAGCGATTGCGATAGATTTTGAAATTAGACAATAGAAAGGCTGTTCTCTTAATATGTCTCTCATATTTACTAAATAACTCTTCAATAAATTGAATTATTTTTATTAGTTTTAAAACGAACAACTGCTCAGTACCGTAGTGTGTAGAAAAAGTGAACACTTAGCGTTGTGTGAGGATTTGGCAGTGTTAGTTGACGGCTACATGCCCCATGATATGAGATTTCATACTAAGATTGTTCCAAAAGTAAGTAACGTGTTATTAAATAAAATATAATTATTTATTATTCTTGCACCACAAATCGTATTGATAAAGGGACTTTTCATACTTACCTCGTCGGCATTGACCAAGCATCCGGGCGTGATCTCCAAGCTACAAACAAATAATGAGGGATAGCTGTAGTTCACAAAAATTAGTTTCCTGTTATTTTAGGCAAGATGTTTTTTAGATTAACAGATATTTATCTATAAAACAAATGACAGCCGGCAAAAAAAAAAAAGTCAGTAAAACAAGTTGATAAAATCGCAACATATCGTTCACATCTTTGGTTTCAAATTCCATGATTTCAAATGTAGTTTTGATGACCAATCCTACAATGTGGTGTTGAAAACTTAAAGCGGATAAAAAGTGATGAGAGCTATGACTTTTCTAGTATCAAAGAAGCGATGAGAGACCAATGAGAACGCTTCTGTATTTTAAACGCGAATTGCAAAGCGTTCGTAGCTTAAAGGATGTTGTAATATTGTTCATTCGTGCTTTCTCGGTAATGTACAAGAACATCTCTGCTTATTACCTGCATTACAGCTTCATATTTCATATGAAGATTAATTATTTCCTTTACTAATCAAAAACGAAAATAGTGTTTCAGTCGAAAAGATTTATAAATAAACCCTATTACGAGTTAATGGTCCTTATTAATATACAAGTTAAATTAGAAAAAAATTACTGCATAGTAAAATAGTCGCATAATATTGGACGGACAGGTTTTGGTTGGAATTCAGTTAATCAGCCTATTATTGAGGGTTCTACGGCTCCGGTAAATATCAATAAACTTAGCAAGACCTGCTAAGTTTATTGATATTCAAAACAAAAACACGGTTTTTGTTGATAGTACTTGTACAATTTTACTATGGGACCAACACTGAATTCGGGAAAAAAAATCAGCTGTTTCTTACGTTTTGATATTTTCGATTTTATTTTTTGTATGAAACAGCTGATGTTTTTTTCGCGATTTCAGAGTTGGTCCCATAGTAAAAGTTGATCAGTTTGATGGTCCCTATATACCATATTCAGCATTAGGGGTATTTTTGTAACATGTGTATATTCTGTGCTGTTAGATTAAACTGCTTTAAAATATACACTTCTAAGACTTTCGCGCGTACCTACAGTTCATTAGAAATAAAACACTTTTTACGGATTACAGCGCGTATATTATAATAACATCAGTAATCTTCTTGAAGAGATGTCGTGATCATGATCTCATCCCATCGTGTGTACGAATTTCTCCTAAGCATGACATACGTGGGAGCGCCAAGATCTTACAACAGTCCTTCCGTGACCACGGCCCCTGGAAAGGTGTCGAAACGTCGGGAATTCTAAAAACCAATAAATACAAACTAAATAATTCCAAAACAACACCTGAATTAATAATATACGCGCTGTAATCCGTAAAAAGTGCTTTAAAATAATTAAATATTCTATTCACTGTGGTTGACGCTCCGAGTGTGCAATTCAATTTGAAAACCCACTTTGCAATTTATTACCCAGCATTTCTAAAAGTTATAAGTCTACAAACCTTTAAGAACTTTATATTATTTTTTGGACTCAATCATAATTCATAAATTGTAATGATCTTCTTGCCTAACTGTCAATTAGTTTCAATGTCACATCGAAACCAGGTACAAATATAGCAGCCTGGGCGTACTCTTCCGACTGCATCTATTTATACATAGTTTCCTTACGATCCGGGCACATCTCGCCCGGTAGCGTACGTATTTGGCATCATAATCGGCGAATAGATCTGGGAATGCGGTTGGCACGGCGTCTCTGCTGGCTTGTGCACCAGACACACATGTCCGTCAAGATGACTATTAATCTTACCAACGGATGGGAGCGGGAACTGGAAAGCGTATAGTCTATGCTCTATGCTCTATGCTGCAGGACAAAGACCGGGACGGGCAGGTCAACTAATTAGCGGGAAAATGCTATTTTATGTTTGACGTGTCTGGGATTACGTATATTTTTGCAAATAACATAAATACACAGAATACACAAAATCTTTTTATACAGAAAAAAATATCTTGTCTCTAACTATTTATATGTTACTCAAATTAATGACATCGCTAGAGAAAACTTGCCTTTTTATTTTCTACCGAAAAAATAGCATCGTAAATGCAATCAGAATCTAAAAATATTAAATTTATTTACTTATTCTATTTTTCAGGATGTTTTTTCGCTAATACCCAATCAATGTTATTAGGTGCACTATTGCTTTAACCAATGCTTCTGTTATGTAATTCTTATATAAACAAAGAAAATTTAAAACAGATTTTTACCAACAAGAAAATAAATATACATTTATAAAGTTTCCTGGACGTTTGATTATAAATGTCACAGTTTCTCTAATGTATGACAGCTGAACATTACTGAGGTATTTTAGTTGGCTTCGCTGCTAAATATAAGAGAAGTATTTTGGAAAATTACATGTTTATGCGTTTGGTTTGAAGCATTGGTTTGATCCGTAAAAAGTTGGTGGGTTAATACTTAAAATATATATTACTAACCAACAAACTAGGCTGGTTGCTGGTAAAGAAAAAAAAATACTAACTGGTGGGGAGATTAGTTTGTCAGTTAGTAATAGAGGAAAATCAAGGCTAGGAAGGGTATTCACTCTACCTCTGATATTTACGTGGATTATTTAATATTTGATCTCAGTCTATTATATACACAGTTTTTAAACAATAAGTGCGTAAGATAGAACCGCAGAATGTCTAATACACCGTTATACAAGGGTCGGCAGGTGATTCCTGGCAGGGCGCCAAGTGCCGCGGCCTACGCGCATCGTTCGCCTAGTTACTCTCTAAATAAATCCTTCGATATGAAACTTTCTGCAACAACAATAAAGTCCATAATCATCTGCAGTGCGATCAAATCTTAAAAATTGATGTCCAAATCTTAACAGCCATCTGCCTTGAGCCGAGTATTTTTATTTTATCGCGTTTATCACAGGGCCATTGTGAGATGTTTTCAGTAATAAATCATGACACTCTTTAAAATTGATGTGATCAATATTTTCTTGTAAAAATGTCGTCACAGCCGTTTTTTTGCCTAATGTTTGTTGATGGTTAACTAGTAGTAATATATGCATTACATTGATTGAGTGAGGTAACAATATGTTAATAATCAAAAAATCATAAATTTCAGATAGGCAATATTGTTTCTAATTATGAAAACAGGACACTTATTTAAGATTACACATTGACTCAAGGTAAAGTGTATCAATATAACAGTATATTGAAGCGTTCCGACGAGCTGGCAAAGGTGGCGGGAAGTCTTTTTAAATTTGAAATTTCAGCATTTACAATGCTATTTTTATACAATAGTAAATAATATACTAGAAAAAATTCGACAATGCCACTAGTGACTCGGTAGCTCAGCGGTCAGATCATTGGACCGGACTTCAAAAGGTCGCGGATTCGATTCCCATCCGAGAATATGATCTGGTGCGAGTCGATTTTTTTCTAGTATATTATTTAGTATTGCGGGAAGACGTTGGATGCTGGTGTACCATGCACTATGCCCAGCAATGGGAGTCGTGCTAAACAATGATTATTTATTTATTTTATTATGATTATGCGACTCACATGTAGTCAACATATCAGGTTCATTAAGAATTAATATGAATGTCAATATTTGGCAGTGGGAAAACGAGAACTTGGAAATTCTAATGGACTTACCGGTGGAAACATGTAGTGGAACCTATAGTCCGAAGGGCTAATTTCGATGACTGTTCGTTTTGATTTGGAATACTTATTAGGTACCTATGAAAGTTTTCATGAAATCGTTTCTGCACCTTCCTTCTTTTTCTATTTCAGAACATTGAGAGCAAGATTTCTGGATCCGGATATGTTTCAGTTATCAGACCTGACAGATAATTTCATACAAATTCTATTTTTTTTTTAAAGTAAACCAGAAAATAGGTGCTAAGTACCCGGAAACCGTAAGACTGGCCCTAAAAATATTCTCCGAGGTAAACAAGCTAAAGTGTTTGATAAATTCATTTTTATACAACATGTAACAAAAATACCCCTAATGCCGAATATGGTATGTAGGGACCATCAAACTGATCAACTTTTACTATGGGACAAACTCTGAAATCGCGAAAAAATTAAAATCGTAAATATCAAAATGTATGAAACAGCTGACTTTTTTTTCTCGATATGAGAGTTGGTCCCATAGTAAAAGTTGTTCAGTTTGATGATCCCTATATACCATATTCGGCATTAGGGGTATTTTTGTAACATGTTGTATAGCGGGTAAAGCAAAAAACAACCTTCGTGGAAAGTGATATGGAACGGAATGGTTCGTAATCGACGTAAAAAACGTTTCATATTTTTTATGCTCACCCTCTGGCCTTAGTCTATTTTTTATATCACTTAGCAGTCAAGCAGACAGCGCTGATAAAGTGGGTTAAGTGAAATAAAGCTCGGAGATTGATAAATAAAAAATAAAATGAGGATAGAATATTGCTGAACCTACCCATAGTGAAAATATTTGTAAATACTAACTTAAAAACGTTTATCTTGAAAACTTTCGGTATAAATTAAGAAATAAACTATAAGCGAGTTTTTTTACTATATCGCCATATGAACTTAAACGAGCTACAACGGTCCTAAAAATATTGCCCGGTTTGTCAACGGGTTCTTAAATTAGCAAAACTGATTAGTTATGAAAAAGTACTAAAAATTATCATAACTGATTTTGAGAAAAAAAAGAGAGTGAAATGAAATGCTTTAGTTTGAAAACTACATTTTTAATATCTGTTGTGTTGTGTAGGTAGTGTGTTATATTACAATTTAATTTTGACAAGTATATGTTTTACCGATTGTACTTTTTAATTAATAAAATATTACGTGATGACTTTGGAAATTAGATATTTAATACAATGTAAATGAAATAAAGTTCAAAGATTATATCTTGAGTATACTAAATATACTCTCAACTAAGCCATACTATCCCAGGTTCATTACGAACAGCGTATGAGCAATAACTATTGCAAGCAAATTCCCCGCTAATTCGTAGGTATGATCTTTAGATCTTTTATTCACGCCACTTGTTTGTTCCTGTAAAAACATGTTACCTACGTGAAAATAGCCTACAAACAAATGGCTTATTTTATGCCTTTTCATTTCCTACGGTTTCTCATCTGTTAATTCAGATCAGACAGATTGTGCTTCTTGTATATTTGCGTATCATGTATTGTAAGGTAACTGTGCCAACCGATAAACTCTGATACAATCCGTGAGTTGTACAATGAGGTAAACGCTGACCGGATGCGGTTGTTACCTTTTAAAAACACAAACAGTTGCGTTGATCCTCGTAACGTTTCGTACTACGACTAGCGTTCTTAGACACAGACAAAATAATGACGAACTTATGAAAGTTCGTCGTCATTGTGCATGAACACAGCGTGCTTTTGTAAAAATAAAAGTTTTGTTGGTTACATCAGCAACAAGTAGACAGAACAGTCGTCGCTTGGAACAGAACGCGGTATTTTGTATACGCACAATACACTATGAACGGCAATCTCATGCCAAACCCTACAGCAATTACCAAGCAGTTCCCAACAAAGCGCGGCGGCTCTTATTTTTTTTTTATTGGATAAGGGAAACATACAGCTCAATATTATACATTTGAATGAAAAGTATTATGTTTGTACATAGGCTAACACAGTTTCCACTAAGAGGAATTAATGCAAACAAAAGTTGAGTATACACTACATAAGTTAACGAATTATATCATAGCAAATATAACTTTTCACAAGCAAACTAATGGAAAATTAACACACAATATAGTCAAATGATATAAACAAAGACATTATATAACACTGACACGTTGATCAGCTGTAATACACTTTTTAACTTATGAAAACTAAGGGAAAAAATATCGATATGATGATAGTTCTTATCATAAGAATTACAAGATCTTAAAAAGAAACGGTTTTTGGCATAATTGGTGCGACGATCTTTATCTGGAACAACGGCGTTATCTGGAACACGACTTTATATTTTGTAATAATATCAAGCGATATATAAATATCAAACGATCGACTGCACGAGTATATTTCGACTTGCAATAAAAGAGTCTAAAATCGACTGTTGACTTAGATAACATAGTAACGTTCGTTTTTGTAGCGTTCTGTCGGATATGTAGGTGAATGAAACCTAGCATTAGTCATGTCGATGACGTCATGCTGATGATAAAATGTGTATGTTTCGTCAATTACAACCCTGGAACGTTTCACGAAGTCGCTTAGGCAGGAGATAACCGATTGGCTTCAGTCGCGCTCAAACGCGCCTTTGATGTTGCGAATAGATATGATTGATACTAAGTCGATTACGGTAAAGTGCATTGTGTATGCGTAACATCCTAATATGCCATTTTCTATACATATAACTGTAACTGCGTATGAGCCGCTTTCTTATATTTGATAATAGTAACAGAGTTCAAGTTCATATTTTCTTTGTTTTCGCATCACGCGAAATCCACTTGGCGGTTGATTACATGTTAACATTTAGTTTCCTTTTATTCGAAAAAAACACCTCATTCCCAACGGAATATGAAAATTTTCTAAACTAAACTTTTCACTGGATTTAAGAAATACTTATCTATTATGAGTCTGAGTACTAATTCATATTTTTCTTATGGAAATTAAAGGAACAGTTTTCTTATTCAAAAAATGATAAAGCATTTTTATGATTTCCTAATTCTAATATTTTTATCTTCCTACCTCTTTAGTGCGCTTCAGGTGAGTTTGGAAATAAACATGATAGTTTACCAAACATTTACCGAGCCCTGTATATTTCTGTAATCATGCAAATGCTAAATATAGTTTTTTATTACACTCCTTTGAATCATAAATAAACAAGGCACTAGTATTAGTTTTTATTCCTGTATTATCGTAATAATAACAAACATTAAGGTAAATCTTTTATTTATTTCAAAAGTTATACAGTAACATGAAATTCTATGGCATAACGTTTAATTTTAAACTTCGATATTTATTTCAATCGACTCGAAGCTTTGATGTGTAATAACCAGCCGATTTATTATTATGTATATAGTATTTTAAAATAAGATTATTGCTCTCCTTTTCTCCTGAATCTGACGTTTTCACAATCGTTAGCTAGCGAAAACTTATGTCAGTCCCATACATCCTTCGAACGAAGGAGCGAAGATTTGAGAATCTAATTTTGTTACGGGGTCTGTATTGAAAAGCTACAAGTAGTTTAAGTCTTGTAGAGCTTTTTATATCCTGTATCTACTAGTACGTCCCTTGTGCATTGTACGTCAAACTACGCTAGTTTTCTGTGACTCTTCGTTTACATTAGCCAGTGCTGTGATGAACCACGATTGTATCCATGTCAGCGTAAATCAATCATACTTGTACAGTAGTAATCTGATTAAAAAAATGATTTGATGCGTTGGCTACATGTACCTGTTTACACAACCTTCCGCGGTGGCAGTTGATTACCACCGGTTATTATTGAAGCTAGCCCAGAAAAATGATGACACCGAACGATTTGCGGAAATGGAACTGAGACGAAAAACACAAACATTCTATTTGTGGGCGAATGAGCTGCCTCGCGGCATCCAGGGGTATGAAAACCGTGAATGATGTTCGTTTAAATGAGAACGTTGTGTTTTTATACTGCCCAATATTAAAAAGTTTACTATTTAAATATTTATTTATTTAGAAGATAACGATAGACCTTTCTTATTTTTATTATGTGTCTGTTATAGATGCTAGTTCTTTTTATATTTTTTATCCCTAATGTTATTTTTTTCTTCATAAAATTTATTGGCAGACATTACAAATGAAATACATTTTGAACCATTTACTCGGTGAGTTATGTATGATTAGCTTTCTGACTCTGTATTTGTTATGGGAAACAGCCTAACCAGTAACTTTATAAGTATTCTTCTACAATTCCTAACGTTTGTTTATTCACCTTCACCGTGAATTGAACTTGGTATCCAGAAAAAACTGTATGTTAATTACGCAGCTTAAAAGCTAGTCGAAATCTGCCCCCTGATTACGTAACTCTGTTGTTAACTATTCTCGATTGAAATCGATTGAAATTAATGAAATTTGTCAGTTTCAGTTGGTAACAGAGTATTCTGTTAGCACTCTGTTAGCACCTGAAACTGTCAAATTCCAGTTTCAATCGATTTCAATCGAGAATTGTTAGCAACACAGTTACGTAATCAGGGGGCTGTTAGTGTTATCGGAAAACTCAACATGCAAAAGCGCTGAAATTTTGTCCATAATTTTCCCTATGACGCAGCGTCAAACGCTAAAATAAATATGTCCTTCAGTAAAACTGTGAACCTGTGAAAGTTGTCTGTGTGGGTGTGACCCCAATACCCATTGTCTGGAGAATAAGGTTATTCGATACAAAAGGCTGAAGACCCAGATTTAGGGCGCAATGTTTTGAACAGAAAGCCATTATGATAAAGTATCTTGAGTAAGGTTAACATAATTAACCTAAACAAAAAAAATACTTCAAAAGTTTCCGTGTTTTTAGTAAAAACAAATTTTATATCAAACTATTGAAGCTATAGATGTCAAGAGATTTTTATTTTTATCGGGGATAGCAAACAATTTACACCATATAGTATTACTTAACTTAACGTTAATACAAAATTATGTTGGAAAAAAAATAAGATTTTTTTCGATGGCTTTATTAATTCCTTACTAACATGCAAATGCAATGTGCAACCAATACAATTGTAAGAACATAAAACGTTTAAAGGATCATAAACGTTATTGACATAGAAGTTTTGTTTCGCTTTGTCTCAAGATTAAGAGGGTAAATCAAATGGTCGTAAATTTTCGTGCGACCGAGAATAGCACCCACTCGCGGCGTATGAGTGCCGTTATAATAGAATGGTTTAGAGCGCGTAAAACAATAATTAATTTAAAAGAACGCCGCCGCTGGCAGCTAGCCATCGAAAAATTCCGCGTCGTGAGACTACTCTGGCGATTGGAAACTGCATTTATCATAGAACATAGTGGTTGACTACTTAAATTAAATTTTTAAATATTTTCTGACTACGAAATATTCTGCTACGAGAATTCGTAGTCTTGATTGTCGTAGCAATATTTTTAAGTTTGCAACTTAATTAATTTTTGCACAGGTAAAAAATAATAATTAAAGTACAACGTTCAACGGTTCCGTGTCAAGTCAACAAGGAATCCTTATAGTTTCGCCATGTTCGTCTGTCCGGCCGCAACTTTTTTGGCGTTATTACGCCAAAAAAATGTTAGAATAAAATCTTAACATATTATACATTATACATATTTTTTTTCAGTGTACCTACCTCCCCTACATGTGAAGTGGGGATGAATTTTTTTTTTCTCTTCAATCTCAGTGTGGGTTGTCGTTGGATAGGTCTTTTAAAAATGGTAGGTAGGTTTGTGAAGACCACTTATCGATTTAGGGATCCATTTGCGAAATATTATGCTTTGAAGTGCAAAATTTTGATAGAGACAAGGGTCGCCCCCCTCTACCAGGTAAGCGGTTGCTTTTGGATACGTAAAAAAATTCAGCCCCACTAGTATGAACGACGAAACACGATATATATCGCGTGATATAGCGTTTTATCGACGCCCAACTGTCAAAATCCATTGTCTTTTGACAGTTAAACGTGATAAATCGCTATATCATATCGTGTTTCGTTGGTCATGCCAGAGGGGCTGGGCAGTAGTATATATAATTAAATAAATAAATAAAGAAATATTTGACAACATCACATACATGTTCTGATTCCCAAGTAAGTAGCTAAAGCACTTGTGTTATGGAAATCAGAGACAACGGTGGTATCACAAACACCCAAACCTAAGCTAATATAGAAAAGTTCGTTTTCTAAATTGACCCAACCGGGGATCGAACCCGGGACCTCAGAGATGGCGACACCTTGAAAACCGGTGTACAAAGCCACTCGACCACGGGGGTCGTCAAATTAATTTAAAAGGAAAACTATCACTGCTAGGTAGGCTTTACAAGGTGACGAGTAATAGTCGATCAACGGAAAATGTTTTCTTAGATAAATTTTTTATTGAATAGTATTATACTTATTTATAGTAGTAAGTGGTGTAAAACAGGAGTAGATGTACGTTTTTCGGCTTTGTCTTGGCAACTTAATTATATAAATAAGGTAGGTATTATATACTACACAATGCAATATTGAATATAATCAGCCCCCTGATTATGTAACTTTGTTGCAATCAACTCTGACAGAAATCGCAGTTACATTGCTGCTTTGATTTCAATCGAGAATTGTTAGCAACAGAGTTACGTAATCAGCCCCCAGGAATAACCCTGGAATGCCTGGTATCTCTTTTCAAACCTAAAACATTAAAGGGGCTCTTAATTCATCAACGCCCGAGCGGCCAAATGCGGCCGGACAACAATAGAATATCTATTGTATCTCATTTTCCGGGCCTTGAAGGGTTAAAACGTTTATCATAATAATTAATCACGTAACCATCTATCTTATTCGTAATAAATCAATAACAGCATAAAAATCTAATGCGCTATGAGCAACGTATCTACATACTTATGTTATATAAAATGTAGTAGAATATTATGTATTTATTATAATAATGTAATGATTTATTATATTAGTTACAACCTGTATATTACAAATTGAATTCGATTCGGAGCTAAAGATGTAAGATTGGTGAATATGTTGTTCTTACGTCGAAAGATTCATTAAAATAAACTGAGTAATTGCACGCTTTCTGACATTTTTCAGTCTGGCTGATTTATTTCAGCTTGTTTTATTTTAATTGAAATACTGCCAAGGCCATGTAATATTAACTAGTTAATAATATGCGTCGTTTTTCAAAGACAATCGACGTTGTGCAAATTGAATAGTATATTTGTGTGTAACTTTTTAAATTTTGAGATTTAAGCATTCACAATGCTATTTTTATATAATACTTGTGTGTAATTTCCCTAAAATTGTATTGCAATTTGAAATATTTGAATGAACTAGCGGTTACTCATCTATATTCATTATTTATTATTAACTCTCTTATAAACATTCTATTTTACGAAACCCGTTTCAGAAATAACGAAACTTAAAGAGTTCATACAATAACAACTGGTAACAGTATATTTTCATCCTATTGTTGATATCTGATTGATCTCAGTCAAGTAACCAAATTTGCTCGTGTATATAAACACAAAAATATTGAACACAGTCTAGGAGAGCTCTCTTGAAATCCTACTCTCTAATTTTGGACTCAAGGTAAGCGAGTATAATGTAATATCTGCATAATATTCGGATATTTCGGTGCGATACGCCGCTGCATATCCCTGGATTTAGTTCGGTTATAAAATGAATTCTCCTGACATTCAAATTAATGCCGAAATATCAAAACACATCCCAAGGCAACTTGCACCGTAAATAGTAGTAATAATTGTATTTTGTTGTTTGGTTAATGCCGGAAACAGTTCTGAATCTATAAGCAATATTGTTGTTTTTGGGTCGTTAGGTATCCATGAATTCCCAATTTGTCCAACTATAATAGTTTCGTTTTATTATTTAATTATTTTTATTATTATAAATCTCAACAGTTAGTTGCTTCACTTTGCTCTAAATAAACCATATTTACGTAATTCTTTCATTGATTTACCTTTATACACTTTTTGTTCAGTGGGCATCAATTACTTCACTTAACCGTACAAATAATTATGTTATGGATCCGAATAAAATGGGATTGACGTTGAAATATAATCAAATCCCCAGAATTTTGTTTAATTAGAAGTTGCACGAGGGATCTATCGAGTCTTATTAGCAATTACGATCCGACTACGATACGATTTAAACCTTTATTTTTATAGCTATGAACAACTACGAGCCTCTAAATTGTACGTAAAAATCCATTCTTTTGAAAATGATATATAATCGTTTATGGATTAAGTACGATTAATCTCGTTATTATTGTAAAACTTCCTTCAAAATTCTGGCGCTGAAAATTTTTACACAAAATTTAGTGTCGTCCCGCTCGTCAAAACCCAATTGGCATGTCGTTTCTGGAATGTCATTTAAAGAGATTACGTCACAAATGTAATAATAATAGAGTCGTATTTCGGTAGCAGGCAGTCGGTTGATGTAAACGACCTGCTCCTGGCACCCGTTGCCAAGGCCCCAGGTGACCCGTGCCGTTATAAATACTTATGCACATTCAATGCTGGATTTATTGCCTGCATTATTCGGTAAGAGCTTTTGATTTCTGATTGCTAAATCTATATTGACATCTGTGCCTTTAAATACACAGAGCAAAAAACCTATCCACTTGAGGTAGACCTGTGCCTAGGAGCGAGCGTCGAGCGGCTGATAAAGAATTTAAGGAATCTAACGCGTATGGAACATAGTTTCATGCAATTGTAAAAGGTTCACAAGTTCACATTTTTCCTTTAATGGGAATGTCTCCACGATCAACGTTTTTAGGGTTCCGTAGTCAACAAGGAACCCTTATAGTTTCGCCATGTCCGTCTGTCCGTCCCCACCCTAGCTCATAGACTCTTAGTACTATTGTGAATTATTAAGCTTTAAAGTGCAAAATTTTGTACGTGAAAAAATTCACGGTAGTTGTATATATGACGAAATTAAAAGGAGCTAAGTAGGCTTTACAGTTTACGAGTAACAGCCAACCAACTTATAAAATATACTTGGCGCAGTACAAATTTCTCATTGGGAACTACTTATATAACATTGTCGTATATATACCTATATATATTGTCGTTCTCAGGGTCCGCATTATTGAGATGGGCTACGGAACCCTACACTGCGCGTGGCCCGACACGCACTTGGCCGGTATTTTTAACGTTCATTCGAGGAAGTTTAAAGAATAAGCGCTACCATCAACGAATCTAACCCATACGCTCGTAATGAATTATCAAGATTTATTATGGCTGTTGTCGCTGGAGTAGACAACTCTTTTATTTAAGTTCAATGTTGTTTTTAATTTTCATATAAAGCTTTAATGGCTTTTCAATAAAACATACTTTGATGCTAATTAAAGGTTGGCGCTACTCAATGGTACCAATTAATCTAAAAATTTATTTGTAATGACTCGTGAACTAAAAGAGATTGGTAGCCTAAATAACATGTGGCCATAACCCATTTGGCTACGACAGAGAGACAGAAAAGCATTCATTACCACCTATATGTACCTGAACTTACATAAACCAATGAACACATGGATACTTATAGTGGTGGCCACATAATTAAGGACACAAGTCGATTTTCAGACAAACGAGGTAATTTTGAAGTCTTGGTTTTCCGCTAGGGGTTGACCTAGTTGTGATCTGATGATGGCCATCCAGGGAGTGAATAGAGAAGATCCAGGTCGCAATACACACCTAACTGATCTGATCAGCATTCTAAGAGATGTACTAATATTATAAATGCAAAAGTCCGTTTGTTTGTTTGTTACGCCTTCACGTCTTAACTTCACCGAACATCATGAAATTTTGCATACACGTTGTCAGGGGTACAGAAAAGCCATAGGGTACCTTTTATCCCGAAAAAAAATAATTGTTCCTGAGGGATAACCAAAAATCTTTCCACGCAGACGAAGTTGCGGGCGGGCGCTAATACATAATAAGTTCATATTTAATTACTAGCGATTTTGTTTCACATTACGTTGTTTTTTTCTCTTATCTATTAATATTCCGTCTTATTCATTTATTTACAATCATAAAACACTATTCATTATACTTCATTAATTTTCTTATAAAAAAATATTTCATACATGCGACCTCATTTCGTCCATACTCAATTTCGAACTTTTACAACAATCGTTGTTTAAAACTCCTTGATAACTGTGTTCCACGGGCAAAAATATTTGCTCGTGGTACCCCAAGGGGAACTAGACTAGGGGCCCACGGGCAAGTAACGCTCAGGTTCAATCCCCCGGCTGGGTTAATTTAGAAAACTAGCTATGCTATATTCAGGTCTGGGTGTTAGTGTACCGTCGTTGTTTCCGATTTCCATTGCACAAGAGCTTAAGCTAAGCTACTTATTCTGGAATCGGAGCAATGTATGTGTCTAATATTTAATTATAATTTTCATACATAACAGTGTCTGATTTAGCATGAGTCAGATAAAATCTGTCATTGTAGAAAGGTAACAACTGTTCGTAATCCCTGGAGCTTGTCAAGAGATGATGCATTCTTCAGACGCCAAAGCTCACCCGCAGCGCTCGGAGTGCGCAATATGTTATTGTAGGTATTGTATACCTATACACCTGGAAACACATCGTTTTGTCTTGAATCACAGAAAATGTGGCACTCATCATTCTTCAGGTTTGATTTTAGTATTAACAGTTTTGATCCAACACTCGCTCGACAAAAAAGCCGTGCAACAAAGAAGCGACGACTTGAGAGTGATATTACTTATGAGAGAATGAGATAAAAAACGTGACATGACACGAGAAAGATCCGACAAAAAGGATATATCCGATAAAAAAAGTCGAAACTAAACGTCATCATGAAAAAATTAAATTAAATTGCTTTCATTTAATTTTATAAAAATTACCAAATAAGTTGTTTGGTTTCCTAAATAATTATAAGTATAGTTCTAATGCAATTTTAAAATTTATGATTTTTCTCAGTTTTCTGTTTTTGGTGGAAACAAATCACGCTACCAATTCACCGTTTGTTTTTATAATATCTTGTAACAACTAGAATATTTTTGTAGTACTTACCTATATATTTTTGTTAGAACACTCGGTCGGCAATATTAAAGATTTTTTTCCGTTAAATCGTTTGGCAGTCTGTCGGGTTAGTCACGACGACGGGGCTGTGATAGCTATTTCCGATAAAATTCTATTTGATGTGGAACAGCCACCATTTATATACGCTGGTGTAATTTATGCGATTACATATTGCCTACACATTGTGATGAATGATGCCAACTGATTTTTCAAGTAATTAGCTAGTCTTTTATATTTTTTAGTATAATAAAAAATGATTTTATAATATTAGAAAAAAGTAGGGTTCTATTGTGTACTTTATGTAATAAAAAAAGACAAAAGTTAATTAATTAACCAATTGTTAAGTAAATTATTAAATTTAGATTTTTCGCATTCACAATGCTATTTTTATATCCGCCCCAATGCACTGACCAATTCCGAGTCGCATAGACTCGGTAGCATAATTGGTCAGTGCATTGGGCCGGATTCCCAAGGGTGCGGGTTCGAGTCCCGTCTGAGGTGCTACGGGTGAGTCGATTTTTTCTAGTATTTTTTCTAATATTATTTATTTAACTGTTAAGTATTTATGAATCTGATAATACTTTTTGCTATCATATAAAATTTTATGTGTAAAAAAACCAGATGGCAGAAGTTACAATCGCAGTTAATATTTTCAATTTAATGTCACCGGTTAATCTAAACGTAGAACAATAAAATCTGAATTTCAAGTATTAAGCGCCATTTTTTCAATGATTCCACAGTATATCTGTTAGCGAGCAATCCCATTATACAACCGTGAACGTAAAGTGAGGAAAAATGCCAAAGGCCATTAGGCCGGTAATAGGCACATACTTCCCGGTGGACAGTTGCGTCCAGAAATAAAACAATGTAAGCTTTCAGGAATAGCTGAGTCTGAAATAGAGCGGCCGGTGACGCGTCCTTGGCGACCCGCCGCGCCGCCCGACGTTGTCACCAGCACCAACACTCGCACGGACTAAGCACATGTTCTGTGGAAAGGCCCGAGCTTCCCCTTAAAATATGGTTTGAGTTCGTGTTGAACCTTAACATTTATATGCCATGTAAACACTAAAAATATTGTAATCACATCATTATTGGGTTATGAATAAATGAATTATTATTATTAATGAAAGTTTAAAATAGATTGAAGCGTTTCATTGATTTGACTTATCACACAAAAATCTGTTTGAGTCGCCGTTAAATTTAAGATTAACTTTGTTGTTTTCATTTATAGTTGCTTCTAAATTCCAATTATAAAATTGATTTATTTATTTTATTCACTGTTTACAACTAGTATTATAATGAAGTTATAAGTTTGGAATAAAATCAACGAAAAAATATGAAACAATAAAGAATCGTTTGTACAAAGCCACACGACCTCCGTGGTCGAGTGGCTTTGGTTTTCAAGGTGTCGCCATCTCTTAGGTCCCGGGTTCGATCCCCGGTTAGGACAATTTAGAAGACGAACTTTTCTATATTGACTCAGGTCTGGGTGTTTGTGATACCACCGTTGTGTCTGATTTCCATAACACAAGTGCTTTAGCTACTTACTTTGGAATCGGAGCAATGTATGTGATGTTGTCAAATATTTATATTTATTTATTTATATCCTACCCCTTCAATTAATTTCATATACAGCTATATAAAAAAAAATATAATTACTGGGACCATTTGAACAGCTAACTTATGATTATGATATCGTATATTAGTGATCATTACAACAAAGTCTCTCCACATCGTCATCGAAAATTCACAAAAGAAAGCTAGTGTTATTGTGACCAGGCTAGAAGCTAGCTACAGGCGATTTAATTTTAATCCGACGTAGAATGGCCCTGAAGAGTTCGCGCGCCACCTGACCGCCGTTAATATACATCATAGGTTGTCGCAACGCTGTCATGCCACCCCTCGCCCACTGTAAAACCAACAGAATTTCAGTACCGCGTATTGGAAATGTCCACTTCAATCATCTTTTTCTTTTATCAAAGTGGGGCATTTACAACGAGCTATTCGAAAGCTTTTTGAAATATTACCTTTTCGAATCCCTGTCTGGCTGTCGAAGAGTTTTTGCTGAATATGTACTGTGATTCTGATGTATAGATC
The DNA here is from genome assembly GCA_963556745.1 of Catoptria pinella. Classification (NCBI taxonomy): domain Eukaryota; kingdom Metazoa; phylum Arthropoda; class Insecta; order Lepidoptera; family Crambidae; genus Catoptria; species Catoptria pinella. Next base: position 3,756,816 of record OY750762.1, read on the forward strand.
GTGAATACATTGTTAATACAAATAGTCCAGGCTTTTGTGTATTAGAGTGCGTTTCCACTATAGATGACTGTGCGAGAGGAAGCACTAGGAAAAAGTCCACCATTAGGTTCCCTTCCTACTTAATATTCCTAGCCTGGCCCAACTATAGTGAAAAATAGTTAACGTGGCAAGGTATTCCTACATAGAAAAATCCGGACAAGTGCGAGTCGGACTTCCATACAAATTTGTAGCTACTAAAATAAAGTCTATATTTTTTATGATTTAATTACAAATGTATAGTTTTTAGACTTTTGTATAAGACGATATTACTTGCCAATCATAGTTCTAGGTCAACAGGATGCACCCTATAGATTTTCATTCCCTTGAGTGTCGAAATATTATATTATTTTTTGAGGCATAAACGGCCGTATCTTTTTTTTTACGTTAACTTAGAAGTTTGGTTTCTTTCACAGTTTCAAGGGACTGTAGACCTGAGTATATTTTAATTTTAAGTCGATACCTCCACGCGTTTTCGAGATGAAGGGTCTTGACAGACAGACAGCATACAACAAAGAGATCCTATATGGGTTTCGTTTTTTCCTTTTAAGGTACGGAACCCTAAAAAGCGAGCAATGTGGACAAGGACGCGCGGGACGAACGTGGATGAGGTTGAAAAAAGCTAAACATAGCTGTGAAAAAGTGTCAGCTGAAAAGTGCGTCCATCATTGCACTTATAATAGCTTATCTATTAAAATATCGGTATGCATTACTTGTACTATTATTCTATTATTGTGTGTGTTAGTCATACTTGAAACTGCACAGTTACGTTACTATACTGGATAGCGACTGTAGTAGGCAATTTTGTATGCATTTTGTCATTGCGCCTCTGACGGTAACTACACTGAACTAAAAGTTGTCATACAAATGTCAACTGCAGTCGCTATCGAGTATAGTAAGCATAAACTGATAATACGCTACTTGTTACGTCGCTGCCTGTCGCTAGCCAGCCAAGTCAGTTTTCCGAGTGTATTTGAGTAGACGAGATACTGCCCGACTATCGACAATATGACGTCTGTGACGTTCGTGAAATGTCGGTACTGCTATTGTTTGGCACTCGACACGAAAAATACTCCGGCCAAGACGCAGTGCTACTGATGTTGCTATCGATCGTCCACTATAATAATTATAAGGATTTATTAATTAAAAGCATATTAACAGGCGTATCTAGACCGTAGATAATAATCATAGCTCGCATAGGTTTTAGTTTTTATTGATTTTTAGGGTTCCGTACCCAAAGGGTAAAACGGGACCCTATTACTAAGACTCCGTTGTCCGTCCGTCTGTCTGTCCGTCTGTCACCAGGCTGTATCTCATGAACCGTGATAGTTGGACAGTTAAAATTTTCACAGATGATGTATTTCTGTTGCCGCTATAACAACAAATACTAAAAACAGAATAAAATTAATATTTAAGGGGGCTCCCATACAACAAACGTGATTTTTTTGCTCGTTTTTGCTCGATATTGATAACGGCATTGAAACAAATATTTAAGGGGGGCTCCCATACAACAGACATGTTTTTTTGCCGTTTTTATAGATGTATGATGTTGTAGGTATGCCGGTACGGAACCCTTCGTGCGCGAGTCCGACTCGCACTTGGCTGGTTTTTATGATAATAATTTACTAAAACATACTAATAATGAAAACGTTTCAAAATTTTAATAGATACCTATTCGTTTTATCATTGACTAAGACTTGAATAAAAACATTATGTAAGATGTCCTTAAAATATCTAAACATTTTTATGATACGTAGGTTTTACTTATTAATATTTTTGTTTAATTATTAAAAATGAAGTCGTATAATCAAAGTCCCTTTAATTTTTTGCGATTGATTTAGTTATTTGTGAGAATAAATAAACCTAAGTTGTTAACTACTAATTAATAAACATAACTATAACCAGCGCATTTACCTACTTGATTTTTCTGAGTCACGACGTTTTGGTTACCCGGTTTTCACAAAAACTTCATACGCTTAAGCCCAAAGTGTTAATTATTAGCCACATCAACTTAGTTGTCATAAAAAAATAAAATAAAAAAGTAATTTCAAAAATCATAAAATGTTGAACTCTGGAAATATTCCTCAAACCATACAACCAAATTATCGGTGGGTACCTAAGGACTCTGAAAACAGTACACTTCCCCTTTGGGCTCATTCGTTTCGTACGTATAGGTGAAAAGAAGGCCAAGCGTTTCCCCTTGGTGGTTAAAACTACAGAATAAACATAATTAACTGATTTAGTCCACAAATCGAATTTGGAACCTCGGTGATGGCCATGTGATGGCACAGATCAATCAATAATCTGATCTGTGATGGCGTCTCCAGTCTCGGCGTTCTAGCAATCAGCTACAAAATACACTGCGTGAAAAACTGCCGGCATTTGTTTTGTTAGGAACTTTATCTGCTACTAAAGAAGATATAATAGTTTGGCCCGATATTGCCAGTACGAAATGTCTAGTGTGCAAACTCGGAAAACTACGACTTAGTAGTTTTGTGTCTCAGCTATAGAAATGTGCTAAAGAAAAAGAAATGACATTGATTTTGGTACGTTTACGTACGAGCCGTGACGACGGCGACGCGCGACGTCGAGGCAAGCAGTAGGAAGTCGCGTTGCGTTGGCGTCGCACTCGCTGCGAGCGTGATCCACGCAAATAGACGCGGACACTGTCACTGACCATCAACTCCGACCAAACCAACTGATGTTACCAGTGACACCTTATTTTATGTAATACATTATCTTGGATTCATTGAAATGAATGCCGGACAGGAACAATGTAGAGTTTAGCTAGTAATTTGACTTTTCTTTTTTCGTTGTCCTTTCAAACATGAATGAAACATTTAAAAAACTTAAAGAAATGAAGCACCAAAATTACCAAAGCTTAATAAATCAACGCCCGAGCGGCCTCTTGCGGCCGGATAACAATGCAATCTCTATTGTGTCTCATTTTCCGGGCGTTGAAGGGTGTAAACAACAAACGTATAGTTGGAATTTCTATTTTTTTTGGAATAACTATGAATCGAATATTGTACGTAGATTTATAGCTATCGGAGGCATTGCAACGAAAATAGGTGTGAAACACCTACGTTAATTTTATACCTCAATAAAACAATACGATATTGCATCGCAAACGCAATAAAAATCCGTTTCATTCGCTTGCCCCGGTGTACCGGCTCGGCCCACGCACTGCCCAAATGAAAATATACTTGACGACTGCTGCTGCCAAAGAAATTAAATAGAATCCATTTTTCAGTCGGAAAGATACGTGAACAATACTATTTGACAGAGCCGCTGCTAGGAGCCCGACTTAATTTTAACGACAGACTGAGCATCGATCATGTTTTGTGACAATTCATTCAAAAGGCTAGCTGTTACCCTAGTTAAAACAACTCATATCTTAATTATTGCACTAATTAAACATTAAAGATATATTTATTATTTTTATTTTATGAAATATGAAGTTTTAAATAAACCTGTAACGAGAAATATTAATAGAGTACCTACGTCTTTTTTTTACTACCAAAAATTAAACCGCTATGAAAAGAAAATGAAGTGTTTTAAGTAAGGCTGCATTATAAAATTCCTATTCGTTGAGTTATACAATTTCAGCTTAAAACCGTAAAACTTTAACAGTCTTTCGATCAATGATTTTAATTTCATTGTTTTTGTTGCGTTATTAGATGTTTGCCCTTACAACGGTCCTGCTATTAAAACAATGGGTGTGCAAGGGAAGGTCGGCGGTGACGTCGCACGCGCACGGCCATTTGTCCCGCGTCCGGCGGCCGTATTGTCTGATGCCATCGGACATCTATACGATATATGGAGATCAGATATTTCATACGGGGCAACTGGATCGTTATTCAAGATTATATTGAACATAAAAACATTGAATTTGACTTGTGCAGTGCATTGATATTTAAAAAAAATAAGTGAATATCAATTACATACAAATAAATAAATATTGTAATACTGTAATATTTAGATGAATGCATCTAGATGTTACAGTATCAGGAAAATATTAATGGAAGGTAGTGACCTAGTTACAGATACCCTGTCTTCCCAACGAGGTAAACATGCTTGAGAGTTTCCCAAAAAATCCAAGTTCCCATTCTTTCGATAGGTACACTTTACCAACAATAGTACATACATAATGGATAAGCGAACTAAGCCGAATAAGCAAATGCAAACTTAAAATAATTTAGTGACGAAAATGGAACGACGATGAAGAACAAAATAAAGTTTAGCTTATTACAATGTATTTAATGATGCACAGTAGTTTTATTACATGGAAATAACAGCGAGTGGAATGACTGGCAATACAAACGTGAACCCGGCGACCGCGCCGCTCGTTACACGCAATGACGCAACCAATTAACTTCACAATTTGTTTATGCATAAACTTCAAAATTATGATGAAAATATAGTTTGATTTACGGAGATAGGAAGCCAATTGTTAGAACATCATAGGTGGGCTCTGTGGCCGCAAATACTTGTGTTATTTTTAGAATAGTCAGTACGGTAGTTCTTGTTAGCAATTCAGGCAACTCGATTTTGATCCAGTTTAGACTAGATTTATGTAAAGATATTACGACTTCTCGGTTTCGGGTCAAACGTTATGTTCGTACATACAAGATTGAACAACGAATCGTATTATTCAGAGTCAATTTCCTAATAGCGATTTAGTTAAGTAGGCAATACAAAAAAGTTCGCTTTTCCGCAAAACAGTAGAGTACTTACATCTATTCTGTGACAGTAGCTAACAGTTGGTCGATCGGCTCACTGTTAGTAAGTATTATTTTTTATTGATAATATTTATCTTTTCTTAAATGCCTATATTTTAACCCATTTTTTCGAAGCAGCGTTTCCCTAGTCAAAACTCCATATTAGCTTATCGCGTCGTCACTAATAATAAACTTACAAAAGGTGATTGAAACTAGTACGTAAACGTTGCCACAAAATCATTCAATATTCCCAAACACCATGGATTGCATGTTATGGATTTGACGGGTGCTCTAAACATCCAGCAATAACCAGCACCGCCTGCTAATCCCAACGCGCAGTTTTGACATGCGTGATTTAACTGATTTATGTTGATTCGTCGCTTGCGAAACGCTCTTGCGCTACTTCCGCGAAGTCGGTGCCACGGCTAAATGAAGAGATTTCTGACAAACTATTTTTATAAAATTAATTATATGGGAAGTATGGTAGCATTGTGAATGCTAAAATCTCAAAATTTCAAAAGTATGGTATGTTAGTTTTCATAATAGACAAGGGGAAAAATAACATGAATTAATGCTCAATCTAAGTAGATCTGGAATCAGCAGTCCAGTCTTCCTATGGAAGTTGTTTTTTCTTACCCACAACGGGATAGTGCTTGGCTTTCTCCTCACCTGATGATAAGTGACGATAAGGTCGAAAGTGTAAGCGCACTACACCCGGAATCCTCACTATAAGGAACTGGCTATCTTACTTCTAACTGCTGGAACACAATAATTTTTAAATTGTTGTTATGGCTTCAGTCTTAGGTAAGATGGTGGTATCTACCCAGGCAAAATAAGCCCTACCACCAACCAAACCGAGTACAAATGTATCTTCCTCATGACAACTTAACCCGGGACCCCTGCGTCTTACATGGGCGCGCGAACCACTAGACCACTGAGGCGTTAAAGTTTGCTTAGTGAAAAGTTTGGCACTATACCTACTTTACATTCCTTTTTCCATATAAATCACTCATAAAGTTAATTATTTACATATAAATGATTCTTATTTGAATGTTTGAGACATTTCTGTAAGCATTAAGAAGGCTCTCTTAAATATTGTTTAGTCTGTTCATTGTTTGGGCATGACTGATTTGATTACGTTAAATACATTTTTTAATACATCACCGTCATAATGGAGATGATGGCTATTAAATCTCGCTATTTATAAATTCGAGTACGCTGCGCGCAGTAAACAAACATTTTGTTGGAAAGTCAATACCGGGAGCTATAAATCTAGGTAGCGCCTCTGGTTTTATTGCTAACAGTGATGTTAAAAAAATCTATTAAAGATTATTAAGCATTAGTTTGAGGAAACAGAAGCTTTACAGGTCAATGTATGTCGATCATCATAACATTATTAATGTATTTAATGGTGTGTATTTGTGTATTATTTATGGACCGGATATCCAAAGGTCGCGGGTTCGATTCCCGTCTGAGAATATGATCTGGTGTGAGTCGTATTTTTTCTAGTATTTATTAGTATTGTACAAAAAGAAATAATTTTGACTTCGGAAGTGTCAGGCTTGATGTGAATGCTAGTAATCGATAAAGAAGGGAATGGAAATGAAAGTTTAGCATAATATTTTTTTTCAATACGCTTTTGATTTTATAACGATTTGCAACAAATTAACAAATCAATTATGTTATAATCCGCGCGCGATGAGAATGGGATGGATCCTTGTCAAACTGAGTAGCGCACGGTACGCCGGCCAACCACAGCGATATCCAAAAACACGGCGTCACTCATCCGAGATGAGGGAACTTTTGCTGCAGCAACTTCAAGTAAGATAACTAGCAAACAATTGGTTGATTAATTGAATTAAAATTAACTAATGAGTTATGAGTTCTCATCGCGCGCGGATTATTTCAATGGAAGTCAAAAATTAAAGTATGGACATGTTATTATTAAATCAAACTTAACCAGACAAAGTGATATCTAATCCTTTTATATTTCACTTGATCTTACTTACTACACACACAATAATATCATAAACATTTGTTAGTTAACAATAATTGCTCAGTTTGATTTCAATTTGTACATTAAATTAAAGTGACAATCATGTTATCCTTATTGTAAACAAAAATTAGAGTATAAAAATATAGCTTTGGGCGCGACGCTAGCGACATCTATGGATGGATTTTTAATGTTATTGCTATTATGAGGTATTGCTCTAGCTAGGCGAATGGTTAGAAACGGATACTATAATAAAGTGGATTTAGTTTTTATATTTTTATGCAAAAAGTAAATAACGAGACCGCCAGTAAGCAAGGCTCCACCCCTGAAACAATATGAGAAAACAAATGACAACATTTATTGTACTGTATGCATTTTATTGCATACTTTTGAATGGGCTGCATTCGTGGCTCTCTGTTTCCTAAAGGTTGACTGGCTGAGAGTGCTTTTGGCATTAAGTCCGCCTCTTGTACGTTATTTTATTGTTGTACAACAAAGAGATTAGATAAATAAAAATGAAAAACTAAGACTACCTGGATTTGATGTTTTTTTAATTCGGCATTAAAAAACATTCAACCACACTTCGGATTTTAAATGAGAAGGCAAAGGAATCTATGAGAATACAGCCATCTGCATTAATATTTTTTTTTTTTAAATCTTTATTATTTTTGTTAGCGCATTCTCAAGTTTCATAGAGTATTTAGCACCAAGTATAAGTCAGCCTTCTAAATAATAAACAATAAAACTCTCGCCTCGACATTATCGAAATCGAGTAATTTTAATGATTCCGACGAACTCAACTAGACAAAATCGCGGCAAAATCTTCTTATAGCGCAGTGTGGTTTACAGTTTTTTTCCAGTAAATAAGTGATAGGGGAAGTCTTTAAGTGGTTACCGAATAATTTTGAAGCCTTTTTGTTACATATTAAGGGCCTGTTTCACAACCAAAAGTAAGTTCTGAGTAGCGTACTTGACAGATGATTTGACAGTTGTGATATGAAAATTATGTCAAATCATCTGTCAAATAAGCTACTCAGAACTTACTTTTTGATTGTGAAACAGGCCCTAAATGTAGTCAGCTGTGTCAGTACATACCAGATAGCCATTCGGCTCGCCACGCTGTGTCGATACTGGTTGAACACTGATATCCTATACTCCTGGCTGTTTTTGTACTGTTTCAGGATTTTATCTGCACTGCAAAAAAAAAAAATTATCACAAAATCCACAGCACATAAATATTACAGTAATTATCTTACAAACTTTGCATAATGCCAATAACGGATTTAAATTTACATTTTTCAATAAGCACCCTAGTTTTTAAATTTGATTCTATTCATTATTATTCTTTAGCATCAGCACAAGGCTTTCTACTCCAGCCATATGGAACGAATGTTTGTAAACAAATCGTTGTGCATTATTCAAAATGATCCACAAACAAGCTATCAATGACAAGCAAAGTCAAAGTCAAAATATCTTTATTCAAAAAAACTAAAAAATTAAGCTCTTTTGAATCATTCTTATTTTTCTACCACCCGTTCCATATAATAAAACGTGTTGTTCTGTCTAATAAGAAAGTACTTTTTTTCCGTTAATTCAAGTACCTACAGAGATTTGAATTTAACGTATCATATTATTCCAGTTCAATAAATTATAATTAATCAAATCAATCAAGTTATATAAAGTGAATACTTACGTATACTTAGTGCTTGTGGCTATGAGCGCGGTTCGACTGCCGTAAAGTTTTATATCTATGGAACCGATCCCCGCCAGTGCTGCCGCCACCTTAAAACAAGATAAACTAAAGTACCAATGTTGTACATCACAACAACACATAATAACGCTGTGTTTTTTCAACACTTATTAACATATTTTTGATTAAATATTTTATTACGAACAACCTATAACTTCAAAACGACTGCACCAAATTAGATAATTATTTTTTGTTGTGTTTGTTATTATCTGACAAGGTTTGTATAAAAGAAAATATTCAAAAAACTATACAGAAAAACGTATTTGTTTAATCTTATCTGTCATTTTAAATTGCTATATAACTAATAAATGGCGCCATCCGTGCCAAGCCGGGGCGGGCAGCTAGTATTTTGTAAGTTTGATAGTTGAGTTTTATAAAGCAGCGTATGTACACGAACCACAAAAACAACCAGCTTATTTGTTTTTTTTTCTATGTTCACAAAAAGCACCTAGAAATCAGTTTTTGTGCCTAAGCCTTCCGTGCTAGATCTGATTGAGGAGCTTTTTAATATTTTTATTATATATATATATATTAACAGTCTTATACTATAGACTATTCCTTGACTCTTCTGAATTTATTATTTTTTCTAGAATCCATGGACGTATTATTCATAGATTGTAGTGTTTTGTGAAACGATTAAGGTTGTATGATTGGTATAACAAATATCTAAAGCAAAATTTTATTATCAGCATGCTGTGGGCTGCTCAAGGAAGTTCATTACCCTAGCAGGTAATCAAATCGGGCGGATTAAAATCTTTGCGATTTTCTCATTCTTCAATTTTAGATTTGTTGCCATGCTACTTAAGAATACTGTAAAAAAACTTGTTATAAACCATTATGGGGTTGCTTTATTACTCGAATCAACGTCGCCGGCCGCTGGCACATCATGTAATAATGCGGCTATCTATAGCGGCAAAAGCTATCACGTAATGAAATATTGCGTAGACGACTTTTGCTCTGGGATTATTTTATTTTTATCTTAACCTTAAATCAACCTTGACAGTGGCATGAAAAATTGTATTTCGTACATTTGAGAAATCAAACACCGAGTGCCGCAATTTAGAAAACAGACATGTGTGTAAAAATAAAGTTTTTCGCGTATGACACTTGGGCATTATCAATCTGTTTTAACTAGCAACGGGAAATGTGCACAGCGGGGTAGGTATGCGTATGGGTGCGTGCGTGCGTGTGTGTGAGGCCGATCGCTGGCGGCCCGCCAATTGTCAACAGTTTTCCAACAACGCATTTGAAGGTGCCACTGCGCTACGTACGACCATAGAATTATAAAAAAGGTTGGGACCATAAATTGTTCTGAAAGATATGCAATGAGTAAAGTTTGATGTACGTTGTGATTTTGTATTTAGAATATAAATTATTTATTTTCAATCCCTTTTGTCTGTCGATGTAACCGACAAACTATCCTAACTATAATAATAATAATATTGATGTTATAAAAACGCATTTTTGATTTTGCCCGATCAACCAATAGCTCTGATTGTTTATTAGTCTATGGCTCTGTGTGTACAAGATCGCTCAAAAACAAGAAATATCGAACACCTGTCGACGTCGTTAAACACGGGAGCACGTGTTGCAAACATCATTAGAATAGTGACAATGATTTCTACCATAACTGTTCCGTAATATATGGCCGCTAATTCTGGCACCGAGCGCTGAGACAACGCGGATGACCCAAGTGTTTACAATTATAACAAAAGTTATGTTCTACAGTTATGCAACGCCATTTGAACTTGCCAGGTTTGCGGTAAACAATGTTGTATGTAGTAATTGCAACATTACGAGTCACGACTTTAACAGGATGCAATTACTGGCAATGCCCAATAGCTTTGCATTAATATTTGGCTCGTTCAGTAAACACAATTAGTCTAAGATGCCATGAAATTTTGTTGATATTTATAATGCTTCTGCAATTTCATTTAGAATGAATAGCATGTGATATATGATTGAAATTGCAAAAAGTGTGAACCGTCTGCTAATGTCAGTGACAATAGCATTAAACTATGCCAAGGACAAAAAACGCGTACTACGTAGGGTAGACAGATTTGTCTGCCAACAATATCTTTCAACAGTTTGACCTTGTCGTACATAGACCATTTAGATTATTGTAGATGGCAATACCGCAAAACAACATTTTGTCAAACTAGTGCCCTTTCTAAACCTTGGTTTGAAAAATATAAAATTTTAATGTTTATCAGGAACAATGAAGATCTGTAGTTAAGTGGGTAAATTATTCAACTGCATAGTATAAATAAAATAATTTAAAAGTTAGTTATCGCGCGACAGTTGCGCCTGCGCACGATTGACGAGCCGCGACGCGTCATAGTGCGTACGGAGAATACTGGATGGTATTAAAAAAACAAGACACTAGGTCGGTCGTAGCGATCTTGAAACTTCTAGAGAAGGAATATGATCTGATCACCAAGTAGGCTTACTTTTCATTAAACAGCATCGGATAAAGAAAAATCTTAATCATCTAAAAATGCAGTTAAACTTGGATACCTAGACTGACTTAGTTACTAGAATGGCAATGACCAAAATAGCTTTGGAGAAAGAAAAACGGATTTGGATGAGTTCTCCTAAAGGCAGGAATATGCTTGATATTTGTGGTATTACTATAGAATACATCATATTTCAGCCGTTACGAAAAATTATCAAAAATGTTATAAACGCGAGGGCTACAGCTCTACGGAGCCACTAGTTATTATTATTCAAACTGTAGCAATCGGTACGCACAAATTGCGGACAGGAAATTGTTCTAAATTCTAAATATAAATAAGTAGTCAGCGCTGAAACACAATGTCGCATTTCGTTTGAAGTCCGTCAAAAAAGCGACAGTAATAAGAGAGCTGTCCAATGCGAAGATCGCTTAACGATTATAGATAATGTATTTTTTTCCAGTAGATTATTTCCGTTATTCTTTAATGTAATAGTAATTAACCTGTAAATTCGTAAAATAAAGAAATAATATTTTTTGTTATTTTGTTTAATCATAGTCGATTAGAGTTCATTTTCATTTCATAAACCAAAATAATAACCAAGAAACCCCATCCTTAAGAACGTCTGCTCCTAAAATGCGTATGTAATTGGATGACACTAAACATTATAACATAAGGTCTTCGGAACTAATTTTGTATTTCGAGTGAGCTCTGAATTCAAATTGTACTAAGTACCTGGGGGGGTACAACCGACGAGATCGAGTTCGAATAGAATAAACGTCAAAACAGTACGATGAAAACCATGGCAACCGTTTCAAAATTACCAAAATAACAGATTTTTGACGTTAATTTGATCTTGATGTGAACTCGATCCCATTGAGAGTAGGGGGCTGATTAAATTGCTACAGGAAATCGCAATCACAAATTTTAGACAATAGCACTTATTTTCTCTACTAGTAAATTAGGTAATGTGCTCCCAATGCATCCCATCCCATCCCTATGTTCCGACCTTTTTGTCAAAGTACAGAGTTCGTTGTTCTGTCTCCCCTCTATCTGCTTAATTGGCTCCAAAATAATATACAATCGCAAAGGCACTAATACACACATAATCACTCTTTCACCCAGCAATCCGATTCATGCCATCACTTGAACAATACTCAAAGTGATCTTTCTATTTAAGTAAGTGCTTATTATAAGAAAACAACTAACCTGGCTAACGTTGATTATTCGCTCATTCAAAGACTTGACGTGCAATAAGTTTGGGCGATGGCTCACGGGGTCTTCACCGACTAGATTCTGTAAAAAAAAATTTTTTTTTAGTCTAAAACAAACTCTTGAGAGTCCTCGTTCTGATGCAGAATGTAAAGTCAGTGAAACGAGCGCTAGTTTTAAACAAAGCTTGGTTCAACTTCAAGAGTTTAGTGTGGATTATAGCTAGTCCTAAATGTCAGTTTACTGATTGATTTTTAAAATCCTACTTTAGTAGAACTGCTCAAACAGTCGAGATCAGTATTAGCGCCCACACACGAGAAGATTAAGGATATTAGTCATTAAACAATTACACGAATCGCACGAGCAGTCGTCGTTAATGGTGCACAGTGAGGTGACTCACCATGTAGGGCACGGCGGCGCGGATGACGTTGACGCGGTTGCAGTGGGCGGCCAGGCCGGCGCGCGCCTCGGTGGGGCCCACGGGCAGGTACAGCTCACATGAAGCAGTCGACGCACAACACTAGTGAGGTGACTCACCATGTAGGGCACGGCGGCGCGGATGACGTTGACGCGGTTGCAGTGGCCGGCCAGGCCGGCGCGCGGCTTCGGTGGGGCCCACGGGCAGGTACAGCTCACATGAAGCAGTCGACGCACAACACTAGTGAGGTGACTCACCATGTAGGGCACGGCGGCGCGGATGACGTTGACGCGGTTGCAGTGGGCGGCCAGGCCGGCGCGCGCCTCGGTGGGGCCCACGGGCCGGTACAACTCACATGAAGCAGTCGACGCACAACACTAGTGGGGTGGCTCACCATGTAGGGCACGGCGGCGCGGATGACGTTGACGCGGTTGCAGTGGCCGGCCAGGCCGGCGCGCGCTTCGGTGGGGCCCACGGGCAGGTACAGCTCACATGAAGCAGTCGACGCACAACACTAGTGAGGTGACTCACCATGTAGGGCACGGCGGCGCGGATGACGTTGACGCGGTTGCAGTGACCGGCCAGGCCGGCGCGCGGCTTCGGTGGGGCCCACGGGCAGGTACAGCTCACATGAAGCAGTCGACGCACAACACTAGTGAGGTGACTCATCATGTAGGGCACGGCGGCGCGGATGACGTTGACGCGGTTGCAGTGGGCGGCCAGGCCGGCGCGCGCCTCGGTGGGGCCCACGGGCCGGTACAACTCACATGAAGCAGTCGACGCACAACACTAGTGGGGTGGCTCACCATGTAGGGCACGGCGGCGCGGATGACGTTGACGCGGTTGCAGTGGGCGGCCAGGCCGGCGCGCGCCTCGGTGGGGCCCACGGGCCGGTACAACTCACATGAAGCAGTCGACACACAACACTAGTGGGGTGGCTCACCATGTAGGGCACGGCGGCGCGGATGACGTTGACGCGGTTGCAGTGGGCGGCCAGGCCGGCGCGCGCCTCGGTGGGGCCCACGGGCCGGTACAACTCACATGAAGCAGTCGACGCACAACACTAGTGGGGTGGCTCACCATGTAGGGCACGGCGGCGCGGATGACGTTGACGCGGTTGCAGTGGGCGGCCAGGCCGGCGCGCGCCTCGGTGGGGCCCACGGGCCGGTACAACTCACATGAAGCAGTCGACACACAACACTAGTGGGGTGGCTCACCATGTAGGGCACGGCGGCGCGGATGACGTTGACGCGGTTGCAGTGGGCGGCCAGGCCGGCGCGCGCCTCGGTGGGGCCCACGGGCCGGTACAACTCACATGAAGCAGTCGACGCACAACACTAGTGGGGTGGCTCACCATGTAGGGCACGGCGGCGCGGATGACGTTGACGCGGTTGCAGTGGCCGGCCAGGCCGGCGCGCGCCTCGGTGGGGCCCACGGGCCGGTACAACTCACATGAAGCAGTCGACGCACAACACTAGTGGGGTGGCTCACCATGTAGGGCACGGCGGCGCGGATGACGTTGACGCGGTTGCAGTGGCCGGCCAGGCCGGCGCGCGCCTCGGTGGGGCCCACGGGCCGGTACAACTCACATGAAGCAGTCGACGCACAACACTAGTGGGGTGGCTCACCATGTAGGGCACGGCGGCGCGGATGACGTTGACGCGGTTGCAGTGGCCGGCCAGGCCGGCGCGCGCCTCGGTGGGGCCCACGGGCCGGTACAACTCACATGAAGCAGTCGACGCACAACACTAGTGGGGTGGCTCACCATGTAGGGCACGGCGGCGCGGATGACGTTGACGCGGTTGCAGTGGGCGGCCAGGCCGGCGCGCGCCTCGGTGGGGCCCACGGGCCGGTACACGCCGCGAAGCTCGCACGCCGCCCAGTGCCCCAAACGTACGAAACAGTAACCTAAACATTTTAACAAAGATTGCTGATAATCATTTTATTTATCAATTATATAGCTATGATATGAAAATTATCTTCATAGTATCACATCAAACACAATGATCATGATCTGTGCTGTTCTGTTACGATACACATTACATAAATTAACCCTAGATCTAGCTATAGATAATGGAGAGCAATGGAGTATAGTCCACAAATCTGCATAGCTCCATGAAAACTAATCCATACACTATTTACCTGAGCAAAATGAGTCCCATCCCGCCTCATGGTATGTTTGTTTCACATCAAATGGAGTACTCAATCTGATAGGATTTACACCTTGCTCCAATTTCTTACATTTTCCTTCAGAGAAAAATTCATATAAGCTGCAAAAAGTAAGTTTGAATTAGTATAAGATAAGGACCATTATTTTATTGTAACAGACTTAAATGACAGAATTTAATAAATATTTCTTACTCTTGTAGTGCATTTGATTTCCATACTTCATCAAAAGACAGTTTCTTAGACATCTCATGGGAAATGTATTTAGTGTCATAAACAGTGGGAAACATCTGATTGATATTTTTCTTAAATGTTGAATACTTTGTAGGCAGAGGTCCTATAAACTGGTTGTGCAGTAAGACAGTATCTAAAAAAATATTATGCCCAACTATTGGTTTCTTATATTCTTCTAGCAACTTGATTATCTGTGAGAAACCTAATAGATAATTCATTAAGTTCTCCTCCAAGATAGCTCTTGGCGCACTGTTTGCTCCATCCACATATTTATCTCTGTATATAAGAACCTGAAAAACAGAAAAAATATTAAGATGATCAGTTAATCATCTTTCTGTAGTAGCAATAATGAAATAAATCAGTTTTATTACAATCACATTAATACAGTTTCGACAAAGGATTATTTACATAAGGGCAATATCAATACATGCCTGCATCCATTTACACATGAACTATTTCTACTAAAACTTTTTATCACTAATAACTTAATACAATTAATATACTTTACATTACATCTGTGACTATATGTGTATTAACAAACACTACATGCGGATACTGCAAACAAGCCTTCCGAGCTAGCAAATTACCTTGTTACTATTACCTAAGCTATCGGTGGTTAATACTGTGGGGAACCTCAATCGAACTTCATTGTGGAGAACATACCTAAGCACCGGACACTTTACATCTATATACATTGTACCCTCTTCACTAGTTGTCAGCCACCTGAAAGGTTATATGATAACCAACTCAAAAACTATGGTAAAGGAACATACATTATAATATAAAAATGTTCGACCGCCTCCCTCAGGGGAGAGAACGGTGCACCGTCGAAGGTTTGTTGCCTGTCCGGGCACGCAACTAGTTTGCAAGGCGGTTTTAGTCAGTACGAGTCTGACATAACCACATAGCCGGCTATGTGGGTATTCAATGAGGTTTTCCGTCTCCTTCCCACGCTGGGGAGGGTGCTCCAAATCCCTCCCCATTGAGAGCGAAAAAAATTACTGTTAACAATTAAAGCTATAGAATCAGGAGCAAAGCATAGATATTTGTCATCCAGTAAAGTTGTCTTTTACACATAAACAAGATACTGGAATTTATTTACTGTCAAAGAAACAGTTAATTAATGTAAAAATTAACAAATCATGGAATGTTTGTATCATCAATTTATACCCAGTTGTGGTCTTAATACTTATATCCATACCAAATCGAATAGTCATGATATTTTTACTTTAAAAAATACTAAAATATGTTACATACAAATTAATTACATAAATGGTTAACAATAATGGCATACTTAGATACTTCAGAACAGTAACCCTGTAGCTGTTTCTCTTCCGCCATCTCCAGTGTGCGGGTGAGATTATGAAAGAGTGTATTTTCTTTTAATTGCTCTCTTATTTGAGCTTCTTCCGCTTTGTTGAGGTATGGAATGCCTTCATATGTGAACTGAAAATTTGGAGAACAGAAAAGGTAATTAGATACAAAAAAGGTATCCACAAATGTGATTTTTACTAACTTAACCTTCCAGCGGTCGCATCCTTGTGCCGAACATAAGCAGTCATGTGTGGTCTGTGATTTCGCAACTTTATCAGTCTGGTTTGAGAAAATTAAGTAATACTTTGTGACATTGTGTAGCACTTAATGAAATGAAGTCCTTTATCTTTATACCTACATATAAAATTAAACAGAAGTTTTCCAGTACTTACACAATCTAGGATTACAAACACATGAAGAAGCACTTGCGATTGGGACGAATACCGTAAGACAACTGAGAGGTAGTACTTTACTCCCCCGAGAATATTACGGAAGCTTAACTAATTCTCATAGCTAATGTAAAATTTATGAGATAAGTTCAGTGCAGTCTCATAGACCGCGCGCGACTGCTGGAAGGTTAATAAGAAGTTTATTATATAATTACAGAAAAACTTACCTTGTTAAAATCAAAATTATGCTTACAAAGAAATTTGAGAGTAGACGCTTGAAATATAAAAGACTGGTCAACATCCCCAAAAACCTGAGGACAGAGGTGGAATGTGTAGCCAACTGCCACATAAGTATCAATATCTCTGTCGTACTGGAACATTGTGAGACCGATCTGAGTCATTAACATTTTGCTCACTTCTATCTTTATTTTGTTATAGCGGTCTTCGTTAGTATCAAACAAACTGAAATAAAAAGAGGATAATCATGTTATTTTACTTCAGAATAGGACAAAACTTATAAATCTGCAACAGATTATTATTGATTTAAACCTTTGATAAATAATCAAATATTTAAACATAATTTCAATAGAATTGTTGAAATAATAAAGGTGGTAAAATAAGATTATAATTACCTATGCTTGAAATTTTCTCCACTTAAAATTGCTGTAAATTCGGCATCAAAACCAATAAAGCAAGATCGTTTTAGATCTTGGGTTATATTTTCTGTTTGTTCCATAAAATTGTGTTTGGTGATTTCCATTGCTGCTAACAAAATATTTCAAAGTAAAACTGGCACTCTTTGGTAACTTTTGGACCGGTACCTAGTTGAAGTATTTTGGACTTGGAGGCATTGAGTTACAATACAAATGTTTTATAATTATAACTTATCAGTAAACTGTAAATCTATTAACGATTAGCTCACATGCTTGGAGGAATTTTATTTAATTTTAACAAAAAAAATATAGATTTGAAAAATGTCAATCAAAGTCAAAGTGACATCCTTCTGATTCTGACAGGTGTGCGTTCCGTCGTTTTGGTGTGCGTTCCGTCGTTTTGGGTGTAGTTGTTTGGGTAAAGTTTAACTCGTTTGAGTTGCAACCAAGCCACAGAACGATCCAGTTGTTTTTATAACCTAAAAGAACTTTAGATGTCATTAAGTACAAAGTTTTCGTTTTCTATTTTGGAATACGAATAATTTAAACATTCCTATAAACAAAATCAAATAAAATCTGTTTTTTTTGAAGAGCAACCATGAACTTTTAGACACAAAAACATCTAAATACAAAATAATGTCAAATGTCATTGACATTATGACAAAAGATAAACGTCAGAGCGTTTTTCAACGACCGAATTAGGTGGTTGTTTGGTTGCTGCACTCTGAGCCACGGAACGGGTGAAACTACGCTCTGACAGCTGTCAGAGTAAAATTTCACCGAGCCACTGAACGGTCAGAGTGCGCACCCGAGCGCGCTCGAGTGCACTCGAGCGAAGCGACGGAATGCACCCTTGGGTGTAGTTGTTTGGGTAAAGTTTAACTCGATTGAGTTGCAACCAAGCCACAGAATGATCGAGTTGTTAACATCATAAACAACAACATTAATTTGTTCTATATATAAATCAAACCATTTTTTAATGGAGACAGCCACAGAGTGACATTTACTATATACATACAAACGTCCTTAGTGTTCTAAGCAAACGTCAGAACACACATTGACAATTTATAAAGTCAACAACAGCTGACAGATGGCGCTACCTGTACTAAATTTTGATACTATCCTTTGTTGTTTGTGATGTTAGTAATCTACTCCAGCGAGGTTGTTGGCGTTTTACAAATAACGCTGTATAATTATCATATCTCAGCCAAAAATAGCAACTAAGTATCTACTCTGGTAAAAAAGAATAACTCTGTAAATCGTTTAGGTACCTACATAAAAATAGCCAGTCAGTCCTATTCAGTGTGTATCCAGTGCAGAATGCAAAAACTTGTCAACAAGGCATAATATGAAATATTGCAGTTCAGACTACTCATATCGTACTAAAAGTAGATAAGTCAGTCGTGCATAATTATTTGTTGTTGGGTCCGGCCCGGTGTGCCCCAGGGCTTTCACTTGGGGGGGGGCACAATCGAACGGTCAGGGGATGTTGACCTAATACAAAGCGACGTAGATAGGAGCTCCAGTTTTTCTTTCAGACAAAGTTCTCCAGAGGGCAATTAAGAGGTTCGGCGGAGTGGAATGAGCCCCCGACGCGACTTCGTGTTTTCCCGCCTTTCCATTTTTTTCCAGGGGGGCGCTAGGGCTACTCCGAGGAGCAAGGCCCCCCGGGGCAGCACCTGAAAGAAACACGGCATGGTTCTCTACCCTAAGAAATGCTTCTACATACTTTTCGCAAGGAACTTTCAACCCTTCTTCTCGTCTCTTAAGCTTTCATTGTTTCAATGACTTTTGACACTAGTCTGGAACCGTTCTCAGGTTGTGTCAATCTTTAAGGACGGCGATAAGCATAACATACGCAATTATAAAAGTCTCCAAACTCTTCAATGATACTCTTTGAGAAGATAGGTAGTTTATGACTCCATTATAGTCCCAATTATAAGGCCTATTTTATTGTCACAGTAACACGAGTTTCGTCGATAGGCGCTCCCTCCATCGAAACTTACGTAGGTTCACATTAATTCCTGGATCGTGCCAGACGTCATGGACAAAGAACAGGATATATTAATCAAAGGGTTTAGTTAAGTAAATGTATAGGTCCTGTAAAATAAATAGGTAGGTACATATAATTTTAATGTGTTGGAAAAGGTATTGCAGGCGGGGGACAAGCAAACTCCGGTCCCCGTTGTTAGAGTCTGGCCAGCGAGCAGTGTCAACGAAATGGCGGCGCCACTTTCCCTGTGTTATTGGAAACTGACCCATAGAATAAGGCGCAAAATTAAGTAGCCTCCTTTTCCAACCACCCACTGGCTAGCTTTCGTTAGACAGACTCTGGTTTATAACTTGTTATTTATTACTTTCATGCTATAAGATTCATTAAGATAAGAAATCAATAAAATAAAATATGTATTTCTAATCAAGTAACATTTTGTTTTAAACGGATGATTGTTGTAGGTAAATATGAAAAAAGTAAAAAGGATGGTAGTTCAGTGCGTAAACACAGAATATACAAGGTGTTACAAAAGTACCCCTAATGCCGAATATGGTTACATGTTATGGTTACATGTACATTTTGATATTTTCGTAATTAAATTTTGTATGAAACAGCTGATTTTTTTTACGTGATTTCAAAGTTGGTCCCATAGTAAAAGTTGTTCTGTTTGATGGTCCCTATCTACCATATTCGGCATTAGGGGTACTTTTGTAACACCTTTGTATAATAGCGGTAAAGCATGGTGAACTGCGGGTGGTGACGGTGTGGTGACGCTCATTGAACCGCTATTTCCGATGCACAAATTTTGAACATGCTAACTAAATGCTAAACATAATGATACATACCTAACCAACCGGTTGTTAGTAATTTTGAATGGGATTAGTGCCGCATTTATGTAGGTAACTGGTCCATCTACGTAACTTGTTGTAAATAGGCGTGCGGAGCTAAGTTGTTGCATAATGTTACATAACTGCAGGCTGCGAGAGAGAGGGCTCGTGTGCGGCAATTTACTTCCGAATTATCCAGTTCGGATCCGAAAGGCATGGTCTGATGGTGCAGTGTTGCATCAACCGCACGTGGGGACAGCGCGATCACCATCACCAGTCGCCAAGTATTGGTCGACTCGCGTAGTCGCGCTCAAGTCGCGCTATCAACGTTTGCCATACTATCGTACGAAACAAAATGTAACTTTATATGAAACAAGATTTATTTAAAGTTTTTATAAAAGTCAAACGAATTTACTAACATGGAGTCGGAAAAGAAAGTTGAGGAGGTGGTGGTAGTGGAGAAACCAAATTATATGGTGATGTCCTTGCAAAGGATATTCGTGTTGTTGGTTATATTTATCGTTGTTATCGTCGTCGTTCGTTATACTCCAATGCCAGGTAACAGAATACATAACATACTAAATTTCTGTAAATATACAAAAGTACTGTATCCCCTATTTTTTGGACCTTAGTGGGCTTATGCTCGTTAAATGGTAATTTTCTTAAATTCTTGATTACTTTGTTATTGCTATCCACTAAATTGAGGTTGGTTTGAAATAGTAGAAATTTATAAAGTTTGACCTCAATCTTAAACCTTGAATACCCTAATTAAGATATTGTTTTTATGTTCAAAGTTATCGTAATCAGTTATTCCCGGACTCTTCACTATGTTTATGAAATTAATTGAATATTGCATTGAAATGTGAATTTATATCTTTTTTCAGAGGAATACTTCGAGAATTGCGATCGAGAATGTCATGAACTAGATTGGCCTATGATTTGCAGAGTAAAACTAGTCATAGAAGTTTACAAAACACTTAGCAAGTGAGTAAAGATTTTTAATGAAAGTGAAAAGAAGATTTTGCATTTAGTTAAATTATTAAACTATGCTCGAATACGATGCTGAATAATTTGAATTAATTATATTAATTTGTTTACTTTCTAGATCTTGCGGCAGCTGTACGGAAAAAAATGGCGGCGAGTGTCCTGCAATGTGCATATCTGCGGACGGTCGCGAGCGCGGTGTGCTCACCGCCAACCGCGTGCTGCCTGCGCCTGCGCTGCACGTCTGCGAGAACGACATTCTTGTCGTGGACGTGGTACACCGGGCGCCAGCGCACGCACTGTCCATCCACTGGCGAGGGCAGCCGCAGCGTGAAACACCTTTCATGGACGGAGCTCCTATGCTCACTCAATGTCCTCAACCGGCCTACACCACATTCCAGTATAAGTTTCGTGCTTCCGCTGTCGGTACCCACATGTACCATGCACACTCCGCTGCGGACGCTGCAGACGGACTCGCCGGAGCCCTAGTTGTTAGACAGTCTCCACGACTCGACCCACTACGTAAACTATACGACGTGGACTCCACAGAGCATACCATTTTCATAGCTGAATGGGGCCATTCCATGGGACCTTTAGCAGGCATGGTTTCCAATGTGCCCAATGCAGAGTCCCTTCTCATAAATGGAAAAGGAAAAACAATTGAGTCTCCAGACGCTCCGCTGTCTAAATTTAAGGTTCAGTACGGAAAAAGATATCGTTTCCGGTTGGCATACGGCGGCGGATCTAAAAGTTGTTCGGTGAAATTCTCGATCGATCAACATGATATAAAACTGGTCGCTTTAGACGGACACAGAATACAACCGGAAGTGGTAAAATCTGTCGAGTTTAGCAGGGGTGAGCGAATGGACTTTGTTTTGGAAGCTAAAAGGGCACCTGGTACATATTCGATGAGAGTGGTTGCTAATAAGTCTTGTCAAAGTGATTTAGAAGGAGCTGCTGAGCTCGTGTATGATAGTATGGACTCAAAAGTGTTGCACAAGGATGATGACGACACCACCGTGGTTGACCGCGAGTTTTCGACAGTGAATAGTGAACAGTGTGCGACTGATAATTTGTTGTGTTTGTATGAATTGCACGCAGCGGAGCAACTACCGAAAGAGTTAGCTGGGAAACTTGATAGCTTGATCTACGTGCCTTTCAATTACTCCACCAGACGAACATCGGCGAAACGAGTGGGTGAGTACAGTAATAATTATACTATTATTTTAATAAAAGTTTCGGAACGGATTTGTAGAGTAGAGCAGCTCTCTTCTTTGTTTTCCGTTGTGTGTAGACACATTCAAATTAAAATGAATTTAGTAGATACGTAATATTTCGTGTTCAACTTTCATTTTATTATTTAGGACCTGAGTGGTTGTTTTAAAATTAAAGATAAGGTTCGCTAATGATGTTGGAGCAGCCTGTCGATTCTGTAACCAAATACGAACCTCACTTCGAATCTCACTTCACTGAGCATGAACTTTCATAAATGAGAAAATGATAGGCTGTTTTTTTAATAACAAAAGATTTGGGATAGCTACGGTGGCTACCTTAAACTTTTTGCAACTGGTAAAGTAGCTTATATTCAGCTTATTTCTAATAACAAATTCAAGCGAAGTGAAGTGAGGTTCGAAGTGAAATGCGAGTTTTTTTACAGAATCGACAGGCAGGTTTAATATGGCGAGTTAAAAGAGAGTGAAATTCTATATCAGAGCGGGTTATTCATTTAGGTATATCAACCGGTTTTTGAAAGGTTTCCAGATTTAGTTAAATAGCAAGTTGTATAATTAAGATCATGCTGTGAAGAATAACTCAATGCAAAAAGCATTAGTTATGTGTAGATGATGAAATGAGAAGAATTATGTATTGATTGCAGTCAACGAATAGTTGAGTAATGGATGGGTATGTAAATAACCTGAATATTTACGTAGTTAATTCATTCGAAATTAAAAGAGTCCAATGACTAAACTGATTAATTATTGTCTCTACTTAGAATTTTTATTAGTATTTTGAAGTGTAAATATATTTGTAAAGTTGCATTGGGGGAACAAAATATTTATTCGAGTAAGAAAATCGAGGTGAAATCTATTACAGCTTTTAATGATTATTGTATCGTAGTTCGTACCTAATTACCTACTTGTCAAAAGAAAATTTTGCTTCGATTGGTAAATTGGAATGGATCAGGTCCCTTCAATAACTCCTACAGCATTACTAAAACACATTTCTTGCACTTGAACAATTCAAATTACCTACTTGTCAAAAGAAAATTTTGCTTCGATTGGTAAATTGGAATGGATCAGGTCCCTTCAATAACTCTTACAGCATTACTAAAACCATTTCTTGCACTTGAGCAATTCAAATTACTTGTCAAAAGAAAATTTTGCAGCGATTGGTAAATTGGAATGGATCAGGTTCCTTCAATAATTCCTACAGCATTACTAAAACACATTTCTTGCACTTGAACAATTCATGATCATAAAATTCTTCTTTGCCTGAAAGATTTTGCAGCTCTTAACACGACCTTTTAACAAAAGGTCGTGTCATAACTCTTTGAGAAGTTAGATTGAGAAATTATGTTCTAGTGGTTAGTCCATGAAAGTGCACAGACAACATCAAGTAGTTTATTATTATTGTGACATAAAGCCACGATCCACGAGTACTCGCCGGCGGCCATCAACGATGTCGCAAAAATACCCATCGTCAAGACCTCTCAAAAGTATTCTCAGTAGAGAACTAGTTATTTCTAATAGGTAGTTATATTATAATCACACATAAGTTACCTCCTCCTAATTGACTATGCCATGGCGAAGATATTCTACCATTCAACGTGGTTGTTTGGTGAAAAGAATTAATAATTACATATTTTTAAATGTTAATTACATAGCAACCAACTAAACATTCGATAGATCGCTGATTCGGTGGAAAATGAATCAAATTGCAAATTCAACAAAATGTCCTTTTGAAATTTTGTTGTTTACGATAACGTTGCAAAGGTTCTATCGAAGATGTTATGCCATGCAACTTTGAGTGTAGGTACATATGACGGCACGTCTGGTTATACAGTTAAACTGCGAAAACCATTTTTTATTACGTAGGGCATAAAGGCGGTCTTAAGGTCAACATGCATAGTCTGAGGTGCCGTCGTGTGTACTTAGCTGGATGTGGGTCATTATTTCATTATTAATTCGGTGGAAAATAAATTAAATCTCAAATTCAAGAACGATGATCGTCGTTTTTCTATGTAAAGATATTGTTATGGAACCTTGATTGTACTTTAATGGGTGTGGGTCGATTTTGATTGATCCATGTAACTACCCAATTCTTTATCCCGATTTGGTGAAAAGCTAATCAAATCCTAAATTCAAGATGCACTACTCATTGTTGCTTATACGATGCATACGTTCTACCTTATGACTATATTGTTATGCAACACTGAGTGTACCGCCTTAGCTGGATGTGGGTCGACGCGACGGTCGTTCGAGTGGCCGCAGGTTGACCAACGCTGCGTCAGTTCCGAAGCGAAATGCTAATTCGGTCATATCGAATTCGACATTTTATGGCAATAGTGCCTATTAATTTATAAAATGTTGTTACATTTTTAACAAACTGAGCCTCTAAACAAACATATTTAGAGCAGCAGTAATGAATTCGCTTTAAGTAATTCAATGTAGAGTATTCAGAAAGCAAATATTTTTTTTCTTAAATCTAAATTAGGAGTATGGTATGCGTACATAATTCAAAAGTTTTAGTTTCAATAATTATTTTATTCTGAAATAACAAAGTTATGATGATTAAGTAAAATACTAAACACAGTAGTTACTTATATAATAAAATTAATCTCATCTAAGCCATTGCTTTGCAATTACTGAGATTATACAGACTAATCAAAGTTATAAGTAGGAGGTGCTTTAATTTTAATATTTCGAAATTCATGTTTCTAATAAACTAGCTTCCGCCGAGACTTCGGAAAATCCCTAGGGATCCTTACAACGAGATAAAAAGTATCCTATTAATTCAGGCTATTAACTATCTGTGTGCCAAATTTCATCCAAATCAGTTCAGCTGTTTTTGCGTGATTGAGTCACAAACATCCAAACTTTCACATTTATAATATTAGTAGGATAGTCCAAAAGAGTGCGTAAGCCCGTAGATAATTTATGATACTTCGATTCCAAAGTAAGTATCTAAAGCACTTGTGTTACAGATATCAGAGACAACGGTGGTATCACAAACACCCAGACATGAGCCAATATAGAAAAGTTCGTTTTTCTAAATTGACCCAACCGGGGATCGAACCCGTCCCGGGTTCGATCCCCGGTTACACAATAATAGACAAGTCATTGATTCTCATTCAACCTCTACTACCCACGTTTATTCGGAACGTTCCATTTGCAAAAAAACAAATAAGAAATAAATATTTGACAACACCACATACATTGCTTCGATTCCAAAGTAAGTAGCTAAAGCACTTGTGTTATGGAAATCAGAGACAACGGTGGTATCACAAACGCCCAGACCTGAACCAATATAGAAAAGTTAGTTTTCTAAATTGAACCCGGGACCTCAGAGATGGCGACAACTTGAAAACCGGTGTACAAAGCCACTCGACCACGGAGGTCGTCGACGATAAATGTCGTGAAAGTTTGGTTGTGTGTTGGGTTCGTTATGTAGAATGGGCGCCAAGCGCCAATGGCAACGCCAAGGGCCGCTTGTTTCGGCAAGCTGTCTAATTAAATTAGCGTTATACTTTCAACATCCACACAAAATTAAATGCGGAAGTAACTCAGTATGTTAGTTAGTTTTCACTCTTACATAACCAACATTTATGAATTTTGATCAAAATTACTGAACCTGAAAATTAGTGCTACAATTTTGATGAACTTTGGGAGAAAGATTAAAACGTTTTTTTACTTGCACTAGTTGTGGCACTCATTGAGAATATACATACAAAGTTTTATAAAAAATAAGTCATTATACACTGAGATATAGATCAATAAACAAGCGAACCCGGAAAAAAATTTGGAACACGGAAAAAATCGAGTAGCGCGCAGTCATTAAATGGCTTACCAATCGAGAAAAACTCCTCCGACAATAGTCTTCCACAATAGTGGAAGAGATGTCTTCTGTTTATGCGGACTCTTGTCCTGGTAAAAAAATAAAAAAAGAGTTTTGACAGAATGAAAATAATGAGGTAGTGAGGTTGTGACAGAACTTATGACTGCGTATATTATTTGGATTTGAATGACTTTGGATTTTCTATAAGGACTTCGTTGCTTACTGGTTGAAATATAAATATTATGCTGGGAACAGAGGTAAAACGTTATGGGACGGATAAATAATAATAATAAAAATACTTTATTGTTCTCTCACACAAAGTAAATACAGGAGATTATCATACCTAGAGTTAAACAATACTTTGAGTAATCTATGTGAGAGACTGGTATCTGTACTAGTAGAACTGTATTACAGATTACCAGACTCTTCACCACCGGACCAAACAAATTAGGTAGGTAATAATATACTCACTAAAGCAACATTAGAGATAGATATTGGTCTAAGATATTAAGTAAAAATCAAGTAATACTGTGTGAAATTGTTGCTCAAAAATGCGTTTGACGTTTACTGGCCCGTTAAGGGGTGAACATTGACTCGCGAGGTCTACAGCTCACAGAGCCACTATTTTTACTTTTTATAGGTTTTTTGTTAATTTTTAACTAAATTTATATTTCATACTTTTTAAAGTAGTAGTAAATCTGCTACGATTAACATTCTATCGCGTCGCACGTAAATACTTTTCGACGAAATACTAAATTGTAATAGAAAATCTTGCTTGCCAAAATCCTCTAATCCTCGATCATCATTTATCTAACACCTACTCATTGTAGCCATTTCAATGAGCCTTAACACGTTATATCTTTTTTTATTCACCACGGGTTAGCTTTTGGCCTTTACCTCACCTGATGTTAGGTGACGATAAGGTGGAAGCGCACTACACCCGGAATCCTCACCACTGAGAAATTGGCTATCATACCTCTAACTGCCGGACGGACCAGCCAGACGGACTTGAAATAAGCCCTACCACCAATCAAAACGAGTACAAATGTACCTCCCTACTGGGAATCTAACCCGTCCCTGCGTCTTACACAGGTGGGTGAACCACTAGACCACAGAGGCGGTTAAAAGCTGCTGTAAGTTTTTAAGGGGATGGGTATCCCGCAGGCTACCTGGATGCTGTAGCATCAGCTCATGGTTGTTAGAATTTTCTGAAGGAACTAGAGTAATGAACTGTCAAATAAACGTGAATTAATTATCGTTACTACGATAAAACAAAAAATAAATTATACTGTACGATACTGTGAAATGTAAAACCTTATTTTTCCTGCGTCATCCATCGGTAGTTACGAAAACATGACGAGAGCATCAGTATGCAGTTACGAAAATTTGATGTTATTTGTGTAATGCAATTCATGTTTGTTTAAGTTTGAAGCTCGGCAAAGTTGGAAACGATAAATTGAGTACAAAAATATTTGGCGACCTACAGAGAAAAGTGAGGTTCTTGGGTATTCTGACATTTTAGTCTATAATTACTTGTTTATGTAAAATTTATCTAGGCACAAATTAATTAAATTATGAATTAATGGCTCTGTGAGGTGAGGAGTAGACTTCGTGTTTGTGACACTTTTGATCAGTTTTAGAAATGGCTTAAATACGACTTTTCCCCATATATCCGCCATTAAAAAAATGTACAAAAACTGAATCGACAATAACAATCAATGATAGTTGGTAATTATGTTATTTTTTTAAATAAATCTGTGAATTATTTAACTGAATGATAAAATTAAAGAAAAGATTAAAACATTTGTTTTAATTGCCTATCAGAAAAAACCTTGAATACTTTTAATATTAATTATCATTTTAATACATTCTTTATATCATCATTATATTATTTATTTATCATTCACTACAACTTAATTACCTTTTGGTATATTTATAAGTAACTAGTAAAACATAATTTTAAAACACCTTTAAATAAACCTTTTTGAACATTTACCGAGACTTTCAGTTAAAACCTAATAATTACCGAGTGAATGGCGGTAAAAGCTCGAAATGAACGATGATCACAGGACAGTTTGGACTTTTACCGGTAAGAGTTGGTAAATCTTAGGATTCCTGGAAAATCTTAGGATTTATCTAAGTTCGGGGTTTTACAGTAATATAACATGTAGTGTTCGAGTCGTTACACAGCGGTCGTAAACCAGAAGTCACTAAAGTATGTTGTACATGACGTTTATGAGCAATGGCGTGAGTAAGCATAACTATTTGAATAATTTCCTTTTCTTCTACTGCTACTTAGCCACTTAAAGAGAGATTAGGCACGTATTGCCTATAAAATTGTCATTAGATTTATGAATGTTAGAAAATGTAAGTATACGAACGATTCCACAAAAGAATAAAATGTACCTATATAATCGTTTTGTCAAAATTACTAACATTCGACTACCGATAGGTGCCGGTTTACATGAAATTTTCTGTGGTTGTTGTAGGTCACAATCTTCAGATATCATAAAAAAACATAATACTAGCTCTATTTCTAAAGAAGCCATTTTTTAACAACTCACTTTAAACTGACTCTGTACTTGTCCCTTTTACTCAAACAAATGACCATCGACTACAAGTGACCGGCCAGTACAAATCGGGCCAAGTATCTCCCTCCAAGGCAACGATTAATCTAATGGGCAAATAAATTGCCTAAAACTCTTTATCGGGAAAGTCCTACTCGCAAGCCGTAAATAAACTTTCTGTCCTGCGGGATTAATTCTGGGATCACTCGAAGGGACATCGGAAGTAACGATATTGTAGCTCGCCGGGCCTGGTGTTTTGTGGACCATGTCTAATTGCATTCTAACTATAGAGGTGATTAAACATGATTAAAAAGTAGCAAGCAGACTGGTATATACATTTAAGAAGTTAATTTAATTAAATAAGTATATACACTTCTAAGACTTTCGCGCGTACAGTTCATTAGAAATAAAACACTTTTTACGGATTACAGCGCGTATATTATTAATTCAGGTGTTGTTTTGGAATTATTTAGTTTGTATTTATTGGTTTTTTAGAATTCCCGACATTTCGACACCTTTTCAGGGGCCGTGGTCACGGGAGGACTCCGTAATCCGCGCGCTGTAATCCGTAAAAAGTGTTTTATTTCTAATTAAATAAGTATGTTGACATTATACCGTGTATGCGATGTTACATCATCACCAGAGTCAGAATCTTTTTTTTTCCATTCACAATGATAGTTATATTATGTTAAATAATTTACTTAAGTTCTTGTAAAAAAAACGATTCGTCATCAACAAGGTGGGAATCGAGGGTTATATGTACAAACTATACTCGTTAGTAAGCTTTTTAAATAAATTGTAATAATAAACGAATAGGAGGAGTTTGGTGGCGGTATAGCGCCTGGCCCTGCGATTGCGAAGGTTAAGGTAACTTTCGCAAGGGTCGGTCATGGGATGGGTGACCAAAAAATTATTATCTCGAGTCCTCCGTGCTTCGGAAGACACGTTAAGGCGTTGGTCCCGGCTGCATTTGCAGTCGTTAACACCCACCAGTCCGCATTGGGCCTACGTGGTGGGTTATGGCCTATCTTCCTTATCCAACCATAACGAAAGCCTGTGTCCCAGCAGTGGGGACATTAATTAAAATGGCTGATGTCAACAATAAACAAATAAGTAGTACTACGTAGTACGTGATTCCCTACGTGACTATTATTTTTCTCTGGTTGTAGGTGTTTACTTCTTGTTATTTTGTTTAATAGCCCCCTTACTAATGAAGATTGTATAGCAGATGTATAGTTACATAATGGTTACTCTCTGTCAATCTATTTAAGTTTGACATTAAAAAGAAAGGGATAAAACACTGTGTAACTATACATCTACCCCCTAACTAATAAAGATTGTATAGCAGATGTATAGTTACACAATGGTTACTCTCTGCCAAACTATTTAACAAAACACTGTGTAACGATACATCTGTTATACAATCTTTATTAGTAAGGGGTCTACTATACAATCTTTATTAGTAAGGGTGTAAATCAATAAATAATATAGGAATATTGGTTGCGCTTATAAATGGTCCTGCGATTTGTTTTACGAGCGCCTGGTCAATGATATACATGCATTGATCGTGTAATCGGTTGGAAAGTTTGATTGGGTCCGCTTTGTCACGGTGCACCGTAGCAAAAGAAAGTGATGCGGCAATGCGTGCTCATGCGTCCGAACAGCCTTGATCGATAGTGAAACTATACACTAATTTTGTAATTAGTTGAAACGGCCCTTAACCACAGATAACATCTTTAACCGTTCCAGTGTAAAAGGGCATTAAAAAACACTTTGACACGAATTTCGCGTTGTGGATTTTTGGCAGTGACCACATCGCGTTGTGAGCGGTTTTTCGCTCAATAAGCGATTTCGGCCTTTGAGCCTAACATAATAATATAATATACTATAGTTATACGTTCTTTTTAAAGTTTGAAAAACGTCCTATTGCCATACTTTTGTTTTTTCTTATGAAAAAATAAAATAAAATTCGGGTTATTTTTAGAGCCAAATACTGAAATTTAACTAATTTTAACATCAAAATTATTAAAGTATAAGTTGAATATTTCAATACAAATTCAACTTTTATTTACCCTAATAGAAAAAAAACGAAAGAAATAACGAAAAGCCTATATATTTTGCCATAATTATAGCTACATTAATAAAATAGCCAGAAGAAACAAACATATTAAATATTTGAAATTCAGAAAGTGTGTCAAAATCATTTACGAACCGAAAGATCGCCATAAAAAGAAAATGAGTACGAACAAAACAAAAACAAGTTTGCACTACTACTCGGCTCGAATTCAGCGTTACGTTATCGTTTCACTTCACGTGTACCTACTTAGTTGGAAATGATTAAATACCTCTGTGTACCACAAATCGAAATATCCTTTTTGACCCTCGAAGCATAAAGAGGAGTGATAATTTGACGTGTGTGTTTGTCTGTCTGTGGCATCGGCGGCAGCATTTTGATGCGGCTTTTTTATTTGAAAGCTGGCGTGATTGAGACGGTTCATAGCTATAATTTATAAAGATCAGCCGTTTGAAGATCATCAGCTCATTTCCAACTACACAATTGTCAAGTAGAAAATGAACTGATGACCTTTAAACGGCTGAACCGATCATAATAGCTAATGTCACATCAGTCTTATCAACTTTCACAGGACGATTGGACGTCATCGATGGTATTTCCAAGACACGGTACCTTGTACCTTAACCTGCTATCACGTATCCGATTTAGAAAAAAGTTTTGTGTACTCAGGCAAGAATGAGTGGCAAAGTGGTAGGAATAAGACTGAATTGTTAACACAGAAAGTCCACTTTCCAAGAGGAAAAGTTTTTAGCTTTCAGTGTGTTTTTCGAGATAAACTCTAACTCTGTTGAAAACAAACAGAATCAACACACTTGGTTCAGTGACGTTTTACGTTACTGAAAATCCTTTTGAAATCTATAAAAAGTAAAGAAACATGGAACAACTACTCTAACAGTTTATCAAGTGAATGAATGAATAAATAGTATGCTTTATTCTTCATCATAGTAATAACACACAAAGAAAATAGAAAAGTGAAAATGTATCTGTATAATCTTATCTATCTATCATTTTCATAAGAGAATGCCAAAACTCGTTATTTGTTATACAACATTAAATATTTGTTAAAGAATACCATTTATTTAATTATGGATTATGTAGGTTAAGCAAACCAACTAGTTGAAACTGAAATAATTGGCTTCTACTATGTTAATTAAGTCAGAACGCAGTTTCACCAGTTTAAATTGTAACTAAAATGTTGCTTTTCTTTGTTTATACGTTTGACTTTCTTTTTGAATGCTATAAATAATTATGTTGAAATGAGTTTTTGACATTTCGAATTTTAGCATTCGTCTCCCACAATTCCTGGCTCGTAATCATTTAAGTACTAATTTATTTTGTTAAACATAGATTGACATGAATCTAAATTTAGTTATATCTGCAACTGTGTAAGTATTTAATATATTTGTTTGAGTGTATTAAACAATATAAATATATAAAACAAAGTTGGGTTATTTACACCATTTATAACTCAAGAATGGCTGAATGGATTTGGATGAAATTTGGCACAAAGATCATTTATAACCTGGATTAAAAATAGGATACTTTTTAATCTTGGTTAAAGGTACCCTAGGGTCTTCGCGGGCTGCGGGTGGCCACTAGTATTATCATAAAATTGTTTTTTTCGGTAGAATCTTGTTAATACATCAAATCTTTTTGTAAGTAGCCAGACCAATCGGATGGACTAAACATCCCCCCAGACACACATAAAGTGACACTTTATGAGATATATGATTTTTGTATCTGATTGGTCAGGCTGCTTACAATAAGAATTGAAATAGTTCCCTGAAAATCATGTATTTTGGAATAATCAAATAATTCCTAGGATCGAAATAAAAAAAAAAACAAAAACAAACTAAATTGCACGAAAATAGAATGTACTGAAAAATATTTCCTGTAACTGAACTATTGGATATTTTTATTTGATTTTTTTTATGCAGACTGAGAGCGTTCGATATACGACATTTAATTTATTGTCGTATTGTCGTCTCCAGGTTCTATTGGGCACTGTTACAAAAATTTATAATTTCCACTACATTGTCTGCCGCGTGGCCGGCCACCTACCGTATTATTTTCAATATTTTCAAAAAGAGGAAAGAAAATTGTCATTTTCCGTACAATACTCGATCTATGATTACTATAAGGTTCGTATCCAATAAACGTCACACAAATTTTCCATCCACCCTTGTCATTTTAGTAATTGGCTGTATCGATTGACCCGATTGTATGCGGCAGTTTTCTATCTTCGCAAACTATGAAAACTAACTACTACTAACTATGAAATATAACCCTTTTAACGGATACTAGCGCGGTTTTATTGAAAGTAGGTACTTTTAATGTTATTTTTACTTTGGTAATTAGTTGGTTTTTCGTTTATTTTTTATCTTCCCGAAATTTCAACACCTTTGCAGCTGTCGTTCGTAGGACTAAAAGGACTTTTTTGTCCGTTAAGTCCAATTAAATTTTGTACAGAAATTAGCAGAACTAAACGGATATTTTTTTTGGTTTAGTCTACTAGTAGAACTAAACTATAGTACTATACGGATATAATCGTGGTCACGGGGTACTATAAAACCGCGCTAGAATCCGTTAAGAGTTCGGCGAACAGTGAGCTTCTCATACAAACGTAATACCAAAATGATTTACAATTTGAGCACAATTAACTAATCTTGTGATGTTATTCGGATTAAGACAGTATTTGTCTAGGTTTCTATTAAATAAAACATCCAAAAATTATGTGATTTACAGTTTTGTATAAAAAATAATTGGCATTCATTTTGAATTGGGAAATTGGGTAAAATCATTTGTATGGGAAGCTCACTGTTCGCTTATTTCATGTCTAGTGAGCGCGTAAGCTTTAGAGGTGAATTCGCAGACTATGTTCAATACTTTTGATATGAATTTCCATAATGTCTTAATTTTGGGTCGGCTGTCACTGCGACTGAGAATTGGACACCACCTAAAAACTAGTAAACTATAAAAAGCTACAACGTTGAAGTAAATAGATCTTACGAATAAATTTCTATTTTTATTTCTTCTATTTCTTAGTAGAACAGCCTTTCTTCTTCTGAGTTACATTATGTCTCACCCGGTGATGTAATTAGCGTTGGTGGGAAGCGCCTATTAAGAGCTGTAACTCCGAAAGTAATAGACCGATTTGTGTGATTCAAACTTTAACTTACTCGTGAGTGATCACTGAGTGATGCTAGTTAAGTTTGATAACTAAAAAGTTACTAACTTTGCTAACTTTGGTTTTGTAGCCTAGCAAAACGACTAAGCGAAAATGGGTTATGTTGGATTTCATCCAAATTTATTCAGCCGCTTTTGCATGATTGAGCAACAAACATCCAAACATTCACATTTATAATAGTAGTAAGACCTGTATAAAAAGCGACCGTCAAGTAGACGTTTATTAAATTATACACAAAAAATAAAGCACCATTCATTTTGTTTAATTGGTATTTTATTTATTTTATACGCAACGTTAGTTCAGCGCAATGGAAATTCATGAAAAAACCCCTGGCGGCTGTAGTCCAAAATACAGCATACCCAGTTTTTTTAAATATTTTTAAAGTGGTTTATTGGCTTCTTCTAGTTTTGTTGAGTAGGTATCAAGCAATTGATAATTATATTAATTAGAAACATATTACGATAACTTGTTACGGATATCGTTAGCTGAAATGCCTGGAAATAATTAAACCATCTTACTTAGCTCACAACGAAATCGGAAAATCGCTATAAAATAAAATCATTTCATTTAACTTTTCACGGAGTCGTTTTATAAATTAACTCAATATTTTATCGGTTAAGTTTATTTCAATAATCTTTTACAATAATTGGGAAATAACTATATAAAAGTAGATTTATGTTCGCCCATTCGTTGTTAATAGAATTATGATTCACTGAACGTGTGGTGGGACAATCATTGAATGACCCTGTTTAAATACATAAACTTTGAATATAAATAGCCAAGTTTCAACGTAACTGATACGTTGTAGACTTAAATTGATTGAAGACACCAATTGTACAACATTGACCGGATTTATTCGTTATCAAACAAATAAGTACACTTTCTTAGATAGCGGTGCGTGGATTACACACACGATCCGCTTCGGGGAGATAAAATGTCATTATAGACAAATTACTTTTTAATCGCATTTAATATTTCATATGCCGTCATTTTTGTTACTTTTTAGTAATGCAAAATATTTGTCTGTGGTTTTAACAGAAGCGCTCGGATATTCCAAAACGCTTACAATGCGATTAATTTAACAATGTACAATGGAAGTGGCCAACTTCAGAGCGCTTGCGGTGCAAACAAATTTATTGCCATACATTCTCGAGTGAAGTTGCAGCGGATTACGGTATATTGTCAATTTGATCGCATTGTAAGTACTTCACTGTTTCGTTGCGTTATGGCGCTGCTACAGTACTGAATATGGGCGGACTGATTCGAGATTGCCTGCGTACGTAATGTCTATGCGCTCTTCTGTAATGTTTTCTAGTCACTAGAATTTAAAATTATTTTTTTTTTCAGAGAGCTGGGGTCAAACTGACGGGCATCGATTCACGTACCCCACGTCGCCGTTGCTCACCCAGGGTGGTGATGTGAGCCCCAACTCGCTGTGTCCCCCAGGAGAGGGTCAAGGTGATGAGTGCGTGCATGTGAAGAGTGTGCCATTGCTTTCTACAGTGGAGATCATCATGTTTGACCAAGGTATATACAGAAGAGAGAAATTGATTTTGTGATGTTCTTTATGGTTCTTCAAGTGCGTCCACTGTTCCGCATCGTTCGGAACGCAACGTGTTTCATTTATTTGAAGCGATCTGCCCATTACGTGATCAGTGGACGATTGGCTTAATACACACCTTGTTCCACACTAAAACAATTTTTCCAAAGTTAGATGAGTCGAAAAACGATAAAGTTGAACTTGTCATTTTAACACAGAGCGGAAGACCGCTGGATGAGAATCCAGCGTCAGATTGGGTGGCGTAAAATGTCTTTTTAATGTTTTAAGATTAAGAATAAACAATAAAACTGGATAACTATATAATACTAAATAATATACTAGAAAAAATAAGACTCGCACCAGATCATGTTCTCGGACGGGAATCGAACCTTTGGATATCCCTGGATGGATTGAAGTATATTATTTAGTATTATATAAAAATAGCATTGTGAATGCTAAAATCTTAAAATTTAACTATAGTTTTAAAATTGATAGGTACTACAGAAAGATGGAAATGGCCTAGCTAGCGCATAAAATGAGAGACGGTTAAGTAATTGGTAAGGTCGGCTGCATGTAGCGCAGTAGTATTGCAGTATGCCAGGCCAGCAGTCTCCATTCGCAGTGAGGGCTCACCAAACGAACGACATTCACACGCATCAATTACTTTGTCTATGATCGAAATGCAAAATGATAGTGGATGGTGGAGTAAGGAAGTTATTGCCGTCGTATATCGCCATTTACGTATAATATCATGAGAATTGCCACAGCTACTCGTATCTGCTGGCAACGGCAGTAATTTTACGGAAATAGTAGGTATTTTTATTTTCATATATTATTGTACATATCACCGTGTTTTATTGTGTAGCAATAATGTATTCGATCGTTTGGAAAAAAAAAAATGATTGTATGAACTCTTTATTCAGAGGCATAAAAAATATTAAAAGTTTTGTGGTTAGGTAAGCCTTTAGTTTAATTTAACAAATCAAAACAGAATCAGAGAATATTAGTTTTGGTTTTTATCTATCATCTTTCGTAATTAATATACCTCGCATTATAATGCAAACTGTCATAAGTTACATGATACTTAATTGCCCGCTATTTTTTAAATAATAACTAAGCGTAAGTTAATTATTTAAGTATAGTGTTGACTTATATAATGTTATCTTACACAACAACATGATCATATCTAGTTTACTTAACCACATCTCGGATGTAGCGGAAGTCTGTATCGCGATTGGCTTTATAATATTTGATTTATAGCTCGTCAAGCTTGTCGGGAAAGCGATCTCCATGCGATAACTGAATGAAGGGTGTCCGATAGCACGCATGAATTTATGTTAACTCTTTTATCTGGCGTGTATCGGAGCCTTTATGCTTTTAAGTTATTTGATATTTTACTGGCTGTAAATTTATAAAGCTTTTTTGATTTTATTATTTTGATATAGGGACAGTCCCTGCTATGCATTAGGTACTTAAAAGACAAAACATTGCTTCTATTTTTTTGGACTGGTTCATGATGGATGAGCATAATAGTAACGTAACTTCGAAGATCAAAGTTAGAGAAAGTAAAGTGTATTTGGTGGGGTGGAATAATTAATTGTAACTATTTATCATTCCTTTGCGGTAACGTACGCGATCTTTATTAATGGGCCAAGATGAAGCTTCATTATAAACAAAGTGAAAGCTAAGTTAAAGCTTTGCTTGAAACATCTGTAAAAGCCAGTTTGTAAGCTCTGAGGACCACAAAGACGTGCATTATTTCTGCCATTGTCGTTAGTACTATTATATATTCTGTGCCATTGTCTTCATGATTGGCATCAATTATTTTGAGTATGGTCGATATAACTTCATTTGCATTGAAAGTAATGAGAATATGCGATTGTGTAATGGTGGTTTTACTTCTTATTGATGAAAAACATTACATTACCTCTAGATAAAATTCATATTTTTTATCTTGTCTAACATTGTTTATGAACAAAATTGGACTATAGAAATCTATAAAAAGGGTAGAGTAAATATAAAAAAACTGAAATATATTCAGTATCAAATAGACAAAAGAAAAGAAACCCTAATTTGACGGCTGAAGGTCCATTATTATCGATTGACATTCGGAAAATCCTTGGGGAACCAAAATAAAAAGGGGATAAAAAGTATCATATGTTTTAATCCAGGCTATAAACTATCTGTGTGCCAAATTTCATCCGCTCAGCCGTTTTACGTGATTGAGTAATAAACATCCAAACATCTAAACATCTAAACATTTAAACATCTAAACATTTAAACATCTAAACATCTAAACATCTAAACATCTAAACATCTAAACATCTAAACATCTAAACATCTAAACATCTAAACATCTAAACATCTAAACATCTAAACATCTAAACATCTAAACATCTAACCATCTAAACATCTTAACATCTAAACATCTAAACATCTAAACATCTAAACATCTAAACATCTAAACATCTAAACATCTAAACATCTAAACATCTAAACATCTAAACATCTAAACATCTAAACATCTAAACATCTAAACATCTAAACATCTAAACATCTAAACATCTAAACATCTAAACATCTAAACATCTAAACATCTAAACATCTAAACATCTAAACATCTAAACATCCAAACATCTAAACATCCAAACTTTCATATTTATAATATTAGTAGGATTGTTGGGTATTATTTCTAGGTATCATCCTTGTTTTCCCACTAGACTTGTCAACATATTTTGCTTAAACAGCTTTCGTTTGAAAGCTACACAGTTGTTGTTGTCCCATCACTCGAGAGTCGGAAGGCGGTCCATCTGTCAATACTCTGTATTGGCAAACAATGGTGGAGTGACCGCAGCGTCTGTAACAAGGATGTTTGTCATGCCATATTGCCATAACGAGAAGATGCAATACTGACAATAGATTTGTATGCTTAGTCACATCCGTCGTAGTTTGCAGTAAAAGCAACTACCTCTACATGTTGAAATGGCATTATTATATTATAAAACATTTTGACAAGTGAAATTTGCATACGTCTAAAAAAGTATCCCAAGAACTTAATTTCTTCGGAATTAGTATATTTACTGTTTCAGTACTTATTTGAACTCCTTAAAAATAGTGTAAACTGTGTTCCTGCTAGTATGTACCTTGGTACATATTGGCACATACTTGGTATATAGGAATTGCATTTGTATCAGAATTTAGCTTCATTTAAATCAAATGGAAATCTTTTCGGCATTTCTTTTACATGCGACATCCACCCACGTAAAATAATGTGCTAGTACTATTTGATAACATCATGCACATTTTTTGCTCAAGTCGCAATTATTGGTCTTAATACATAGGCCACTGACACAAAAAATAACACTGTTCATGGCCAAAAGTTTAGTGACCTAATATTATGATTTCATTTTTTGTGAAAAATATACAGGGGAGTGATTCTGTAACCAAACTTGCATCTCACTTCGAACCTCACTTCACTTCGAGTGAATTTTTTATTGGAAATTAGCTGAATATAAGCTACTTTTCCGATTGCAAAAGGTTTTAGGTAGCTACCGTAGCTATATAAAGTCTTTTGTGATTAGAAAAACAGCCTATCATTATCTCAATTATGATTTAAAATTTCCGCGCAGTGAAGTGAGATTCGATGTGAGGTTCGAGTTTGGTTACAGAGTCGACAGGCAGACATCATATTTAGCGAAGCAAAAAATAGCTTACAAAAACATTACTAATGAATACCCTATAGCTCTTAGGTTGGTTTTCTGGCGTTGTATCAAATTAAGTAAGCTCTTCTATTCTATTATGAAAAACTGATATGATAAGTAATTTATTATAAGTATTTTGATTGAATTAATTTTTACTATTTAAACATATTTTTTCAGATTTTGATTTCCTCATCAACTTAGTCGAAGAATTGCTAAATCATTTATTAGGAAATTAATTACTAAAAGCTGCTAAATGCTGATAAGCTTATGATATGCTACTAATTATGCTTTTAAAATAATTATACAACCAAGGAAAGGGATTTTCTGGTTCTGATAGAGCTAAGCATAAAAAATAGTTATACATTTTTTTGTTGAACAAACCTGACTAAGCAGGATAACAAATTAGGCCGACGAAATTTATTTTACATAGGTACATTTACACATTGATAGGTTTGGTATATTTGTATGTCATTTGAAATCTTTTTGCGTGGCATACCATACTCGTCACCCTCAATAAAACATTTTGACGATACATCTGCGAATCGTGAATAATTTAGATCCTCTCGCCTTTTTTATAGTAGGGGGAATGCGGTTATACCTACAGGTTAACACAACACACAATGTCCTTTGTAATGTTTATAAATGTTGTTCTAAAAGCTTTTTGATTTGAAAATGATTGAGATTGTATTTTGCGACAAAAAATCGCGCTTTTCTATAATAATATTAATTTCAAAATAAAACGGAATGTGATGTTTTTTACTCTTAAATATTTTCTCAATAAACTTATTTCATTGTTAAATAAAATAAAATGTGTGAAAGCCTATGTGACTTTCTCTGAAGACAGAAGTAATGAATCGATATAACATCACAATGGATGCTGTCGTGCGCGAAATTGTTTTAGTATTATTATTATTGTTACTAATGAATTCTAAAATGCAACATTGATATATGATGTGTGTTGTGTGGAGTGTTATTAATGAACAGTGCTGAATCTGTTAAGTTAATAATTATTAATGATGCTCTCGGTTCATACGCATGTTGTCATAATTAGAAAGGGAACTAGAGTCCAAAGGCTCTGATGTATAACAGTATTGGATTACTGAGATACCGTTTAACATTCCAAACTTGATCCGCTATACGAGTAATCTATCATTTGCCAATAAAATAAGTGAAATAATTATATCAAATTATTCATTAGAACTCACGTTGTTTTTAGGGTTCCGTACTAAAATTGTAAAAAGGAACCCCTGAATGCGCTGGCCCAGCGTTGGGCTTTACCCCTGCTGGAACATTGGCTGAGCCTTATGCTCAATCCTGCATGCTGGCATATTATGTAGTTTAGCATTTTAGTTTTTATTTAAATTACTAACATAGGTTAAAACATCATTGTTACTAACAAACTATGGAATTCAATCTGAAATAAATAATAATATATAATAATAAAATAACAAACTTTTAACAAAATCACCGGAAAGATTTAACTACCTTTTCAAATATTTCATTAAATGCTGTAGCGAAACGGATTTAGAAATGTACAGTCAACGGCACGCTGGGCTTCCACGACAGGGTAATCATATTCAAACAACTTTATACATAAATGCGAAGACATTAAGGTTCAAAATAAATAGCAGATTTTTGTCAGTTTTGTATAACCTGACGTGCTGCTGACTGTACATTTTAAACCTTTCACCATGCAATCCAGGTAATGAGCATAATATCTTATTCGAGCGTAAGCTATAAATATATATATTTTGTGAAACGACAGTGAAAGGTTCATCCAACGAAGGCGACATGATGCGAAGCCTCAGCCGTTCGTAAGATTTATCAATCTGTTGATCTGTTAATATTATTACTCGACAGTATTAAACAATGGGTATGATTTTATCAATTACCTAATAAATGCATTTTCAGTGACCTAATAAATAATATTTGTTCCTAAAATAGTAGATCTGTCACTTAAATTAAATCACCAAATAATATAAAAACGCTTACCTAAATAATAATTAAGAATTACTTGGAAATAATATCAATCATCAAATAATTATATTGGGTTTCTAAATAATAAAAGTGTCACTAAAACTGAATCACCAAACAATTAAAAATGTTTACCTAAAAAATATATTTGATCATTGAAAAATAATATTAATTTATAACATAATTCAACTGAAATTTGACGATATGGGTAAAATTAATTAAATAAAACTACAATAGGTTTTAATCATATAATTTACATTTATAATCGAAACAAAAACACTACTTATCTAAAACTAAAAAAACACTGCAGTCAAGTGCGAGCTGTGCGAGTTAGTTAGGTATATTTATTACCGGTCAAACCCGATTTTTAGGACAAACTAGTTTGGCCTAGCTTAAACTAGTTCTTCCTATAAGCGATGGGATTAACCGGTATAGCCTAGACCAAACTAGTTGATCCTGATATAAGCATTATAGCCAAACTAGTTGATCCTGATATAAGCATTATGAAGCTTCGCTCGCTTCGCTCGCTCCGCTGCGAGTGGTCTAAACACTAACCTAACCTAACCTACCTAGTGCATTTAAATTTTCATTTGACTCTGCCCCTACTTAGGAATTTTTCTCTTAATTAAGTGACACATCTATTATTTTGATGATTGAACGATTTAAATGATACTAATATAGTTTGTTGATTAGATTTATTAGGTGATAGATTTACTATTTTAGGTACAAATATATTATTGCTGCCAGGGACTTACTTTTTAGAGGACAGATCTTATATTTAGACTATAGAAAAAAGTGATCAAACTATTATTTAAGAGACATATTTACATTAATACGGTGATTTATACTTAGAGACAGTTTTGATAAATATGATGACTAATATATTTCTTGGGGATAGATATTATAATTTGGGTATTGCAGATTAGTGACACATCTAAACTTAGGTGACAGAAAATATTGTTCCCTTAAACAATTTCGTCTTAAATAATGTTGTAAGTTACATCCTGGTTGTTTTCTTTTGTCTAGGTAATGCATTTTAAATTTAATTGATGTTTAGTTTTATATATTTAACCGACTTCAAAAAAGGTCAAATTTATTTGTGTCATTAGTACTTACTTAAATTTTAGATAAACAAGCATCTATCTACGTCAGAGACGTAAACTTTTTTCTCTACAAATATCAATTATATTGCTAAATTAATTCGTAAATATTGGTCAATATAGATTGATTGTAAGCTACTTAATAATAAAATAATTGGCATTTATTTTGAATTGGGTTGGTATTTTGGATGTTTTATGTAATAGAAACCTCGACAAATACTATCTTAATCCGAATAACATCACAAGAAGAGTTAATTATGCTCAAGTTGCAAATAATTTTAGTATTACGTTTGTATGGGAAGCTTACTGTTCGCCGGCGTCTTAACTATTAGTTAAAACAATAGTAGCCACACCAACTGTGAAACGAAGTGTATGTAACCAGAGCGGATCAAGCAAATTTTGTTATTCACTAGTACGCACGGCATACATTCCTAGGTACTTGTTACAAAGTACATTTGTGTATTTTTTTTATTGTTGCGAGATACGTGACGTGCTAAATGTTAACCGCAATGATATTTTAACTCACTAGTAGGCTAGTGCTAGTTACTTATATTTTTACTTTTAACGTAACGTTGAATAAGTTAATTTGGAATTTGAAAGTTATTCTACGCTTAAAAGTGTGCGGTTTTTATAGCCCTAAGCAGTTGAATGGAAAGGCGTCGTTGCGTCACAGAATGAATAAAAAAATTCTCAGCCTATGACTGCTATAAAAGTCGAAAATTGATAATACGTCTTTAGAATGTAGTAACATTATTAGTCGATATATTTGTCTTTAGAATGTAATGACATTATTATTTCATAATCAAAAAATATCCACTAGAATAGAAGTTTCGACTAAATAAAATTGTTATGACAAAATAATAACAATTGACAGTAACACATCTGAATATTTTTTTAGCTTTTATTTACTTGGTCACGGATACTATTTTGATACAGACGTGATCTTTTACTATCACATGACCGAACCAAACATTATTCTCAGAATGAACCAGTTCAAGATGACTAGAAAAAAATATAATTGCCTTTTTCATTACCGTCACAATTTTTATTGAGTTTAATGTTGAATTTATTTTTATTGT
Organism: Catoptria pinella; assembly: GCA_963556745.1. Lineage (NCBI taxonomy): Eukaryota > Metazoa > Arthropoda > Insecta > Lepidoptera > Crambidae > Catoptria > Catoptria pinella. Next base: position 3,800,236 of record OY750762.1, read on the forward strand.
TTCTGTAAAAGTTGTTTGTGATTCATTGGTAGTATAAATAAATAAATAACAAAAATAATTCCTTGAACTTAAGGAAACTAGCTTAATGAAGTAGTATATATATAGTAAGATATAATTAATTCCCAAAGATGCATGAATCGAAAAAAACATGAAACTGAAAGTTTTCATTATACAATTAATTATTAATATAATTACTTCATTCGCTGCGAAATTAACTCATTGTTGTGTTATGAAGAATGACCACCAACCGAAACATCAGTAATTGAAAGAACTAATAATAATTTATTAATTGGATAATAAAATTAACTTTCAGTTATTTACATCGTTATTCGACGCTTGTGTTTTTCGGAAATATCTAACTGTATTCAGCCAGTTTCCTTGAGAAAGGTAGGTAATTCAAGTAACTTTTTAACCTACTTCTAAAAAGGAGGAGGTTCTCAATTTGATTGTTTATTTTTTTCTATCGTTGTTCGCGCGTATTTTCTACATTTATGGACCGATTTCGATGATTCTTTTTTTGTTCGATTGAGTTTTCTAGCGAGATGGTTCTATTAAGTTTTTTTCTATCATTATTTTAACGAATATTTTATTACTTACATTATCAATGAATCACAAACAAAGTCTATAAACTTAAGAGCCAATTATTGGCACTTAAGTTTATAATTAATTGAATGTTTAATTTATTGTTAGACAAATTCGTAGAACCTTAAGGTTTAGTTAGAAACTATGAAAATTTCCCTTTCCTTACTTGTTGTACGTAAAGAATATTTTTGTTTAAATTCAATTGAGTTGATAATAGCATCGTTTTAAGACAGTGATGACAGAGGTATTAGTTTTTCATAAATAAACACATGAAAATAACATAGGTAACTGAATCCAAATAGTTATCTTTCTCATTTTTGTGAAATATCGAAATATTTGAAATCTCATGTCAACTTCTTTTGCGTCAATCACAAATACTATTTGTAAAACAAACAAATATCTTACGATATCGGGTTTACTTACACACCAACATGAAAAAAGCCAATAACTTCACCTAAAAGAACAACAACATGAATTTAGGTCACTTGTGATAAATTCGTTTGTCTACCTTCATTCAATCAGAATTACTTGCTGAATGACAATCGCTAATTCCATTCTTTATTCGTTCCAGGCGGAGAATCGGATCACATCTTTCATCTCCACGGCTACAGTTTTTACGTTGTCGGTGTAAAAGCGTTCAACTCCAGCAAAACCCTCGATGAAATAAACAAGTTGAATGAAGAAGGTACATTGTTCAACAGAAATGTCAATGATCCTGTCTTAAAGGATACAATAGTGATACCGAAATTTGGAGCTGTAGCGTTGCGCTTTAAGGCTGATAATCCTGGATACTGGCTGATGAGGGATGAGAGGTCATCTCATTGGACTAGAGGATTAGATTTTATTCTTAAAGTAGGCGAAGAGAGAGACTTTGTACAAGCTCCGTCAGATTTCCCCAAATGTGGATCTTATGTGGGTCCTGAATACTTTTTAATTTAAAACAAGTTGTCAAGCCTCCTTGATTATTAAAAGGATAGTCTCAAAATGTGATAAGCAATGGGATTCAGTGTCGTCTCGATAATTCTTGAAACTGACTGAAAATACAAACGATCTACTAAAAATAGAATTTAAAATTCGTTTCGTTTTTAAAAATGAACGTGTTACATTGTTTGCGTTTTGTGATATTTTAATTTGAATTATTTATCATTTTACGTCGTAGGATCATACTAAAATGACTTAAAACTGTTGTAATGGTAAATTTATTACGATTTTAGCTAATAAGATATTCGGAGAAAACTATTTATAATGCCTTTGTTATTATTTAAACTTATTATTTTTTATTTAGTTATTTGTGTAAAGTTTGCCTAGGTATTCAATACATTTGAATTAAGACTGTAAATAAATATTTTATACATTACTCATCATATCGTTTTGATTTTTGTTCAACTCTTGATAAATTTCATGACTTTCTTGAAAAGAGTTTAAACTAAAACTTTCGTTAAAACTTCGTTTTAGAACACCAGGAAGAATGTAAAGTATTGCAGAGTTTTACAATAACTATTAAGATAACTTAACTGTTTCCTTTTTTTAATATTGATAAATTAAATTTACTGGAGGCGCCTAGGCACTCGTGACAGCTCTACACGTTTCTGAGGGCCTATTGCAAGAAGAATCACGTTAGTCGGACGATGTTCGTTGATCGATTTGCTTGATTTTGAACCCTATTAATGAGTTAATAATGTCACGGAGTGGGACGAACATCGTACGCTTATCGCGATGCTTTTATTGTAGTAGGCCCCCTGATGTAACACACACTCCACCCACGTAGTATTTTTTCCACAGTGGTCATAAAAATAATTGCCACTGTACGATTCACCACCTATTCTCGGGACGGAATAAGAAACAAAAGGTGCTCGTAAATTTTGGTGACGGCCCAAAAATGTGAAAGCGTTAATAATAGTCATGTCTGCAGTACCTTAACGCTTACGGGATATAGTTCATATTGCAATAGCAAGATTGGCTTTCGCGGTCAACTTATTTCTTTCTTTGGTCACTGAATACAGACTACGTACGTAAGTATTGTTAAAAACGAAAAGAATAAAGTGAATATTTCCCATTATTGTTATAAATATTTGGGGAACGTTATCAATGTGTGTGACCAGACTATAAGATTAGGAAAAGTTTTTCCTGTCTCATTAAAACATTTCACCTTTTTAGAATATTTGAGATGTCTGCAACGCTTCAGTAATCATCACATCCTTCATGAGAGTCTGCGCACTGCTACGGCATACGCTTCCCCTAGGATCTCCGTGACAGTCCGTCTGAAAACAGTTCATGAGATAAGGTTCTTTACAAACATACATTACTAACAATTTATTACTGTCGAGGTATGATACGCTAAAAAGGAAGTTAAATGTGTTTTTGATATTTGCGCGAATTCCGAACACCGCTGTGCGGTAAGCCTTTTTGTTCAGTGGTCCCAGCGTCCATTAGAGATGAAGATCTGGACTCCGTAGCTCGGTAGGTGATCACAATACCGAACAGTACCAATTCTAACAGAAACAAGATTTATGATTGTCGGTCAAACAGCAATTTATATCTTGGTAACGGCACAGTGCGATCGCGTTTGCTCTCCTTTAACGAATTAGTTTTGATAGCTATCTCACAAATGTGCCGTTACATCCTAAATCCTTATCTCGTTAGCATAATGACAGACATGAGCATTATAACTCGACTGATTGTTGTTTTAAATGTTTATTGTTTTTACAATTTGATTTGCTAAGAAATATTAGCATTTAAACAATAATCGATTTTCCTAAATGTTATCGTGTTTTTGATGACAGATGCTTTTATAAGATTACGTATGCATGATATATGATGTAGCAGAATACAGATATATAAAATTAATATAATAAATATTAGACAACATCACAAACATTGCTCTGATTCCAAGTAGGTAGTTAATAGCGAGTTAACACGAGGCGATTTTAGTTGATCAACTGCTAAGTTGCTTGAACAGTCGTCGCATCTGAACGTTCAAATCGCAAGCGACCGCGTAAATTTTTTGTAGACTGATAATAATTGATCAACTAAAATCGCCTCTGTAAACCCGGTTTAAAGTTGTGATATAGTATTCTATAAAATATACCTACCTAATATACCTAGCGAGATATAAGTGAAACGAACCACTTTGCTATAATATTGAGATCGCTGCAGTTTAAAATAATGACATGGTTTTGTTACACCATAAACCAAGGAAAATGACCGATCATTACCTGCTATACCGGCCATACCCCTCCTCTGAGAATGTTAAAACCTTATTTTTACTTACTATCCCTTTCTGAGCACTACAAAACGACAAAGATAGAAATATGGTGTCGTAACAATCCAATTCTTATGTGCTGCAAATTATATGAGTCATGCAAACCGCGGAAATTGTATGACGTGCAGTGGAGGAGTGGTGCTCGCTGGTGAACCTTTGTGGTAAAGTTATGACGTAATTTTATATCGGACTGCTGCTAGTTTTCACTTATTTTTACTAAAACATTGCCTTACCACAAACGATTTTAAAACACTGTTCAACAAGTGTTTAACTTAAACACTGTTTAAATGTGATGCTGTCACTTTTTTGACAATATTGTTTGATAGAGACGGCATCACATTTAAACAGTGTCTAAATTAAACAGTGTTTTAAAATCTTTATTTATTTGAACATCGTAAATAAATAAATCTTTATTTATTTGAACATTGAACAAAAATTTTTTTCTTTGGCCTTTTGTTTTGGGGTTACCACTATATTTATGATAAAAAATAGCAAATCAGATTTCCCTCAAAAAGCAGTCAGCCGGCGAAATATTTGATTAAATGTATTTTAGCATGTAATATGTTATTGAACTGACCTTTGTCTGCAGAAAGTGTGTCATAATCGCAGCGGAATAATGTTGAAATAATTATAGGTACTTTTTTTCAATTTATTTGGGTTAAAAAACAGTGTAGTATTCTAACAGTGTTATGATAAATAGCCTTTATCATTGTGACACCAACATCATTAACCACGACAGTATTTGATACAAAAATAGGTTAATTTGCGCTGCTTTATAAGTACGGAGAAAAAAAACTACATTAAATTATTGATAGCTACATTAAACTGTTTTAAACACTACGAGTAGGAATATGTAGTACTTATGAATATTGAAATTATTCTACTGACACACAACGGTAGTATCACAAACACCCAGTCCTGAGCCAATATAGAAAAGTTCGTTTTCTAAATTGGACCCAACCGGGGATCGAACCCGGGACCTCAGAGATGGCGGCACCTTGAATACCGGTGTACCAAAGCCACTCGACCACGGAGGTCGTCAAGAAAGTATACAACATAAAAAACCTTTATTTTTAAATTATGATGGTTCTAGATGCTTCCTCTAGGTACTGTATGGAAGGAATATTTACTTTGTTAAAGTATCAAATGTTAAACAAAGGTCTTTAATTTAAAACTCTCGTTAACGTAGCAATAAATAACGATAAATAGTTTGAGTGAAACTTTGTGTTGTGACCCTAATGATGCAATTACAAAAGGAGACACATCTTTACATTTTGAAAGAAGCTAAAGAAGTCCGTTATGTCTTTAAAAAGTTGGGGTTTGTAGTGAGTGAATACTCACCTTTTTAAAAGGAAGTCACTTGTTTTTTTTTGATAAAAATAAAATATTTTCATTTTTCTAAATGATTATTTAAATTATTAACATTAATTTTAATGATTTATAAAAAATACGAATACTGTTGGAATTCAATGGCGAACGCGAGCTCAAACTTGTGGTTTATTAAATATGATAATAATATGATAAACAAATAATTATTTTGATGTATTAAAATAATCTTGACACATCGTCAAGGCCTTAACCAACCAAAAAACGGAACCTGTTCACCCAACGCAAACTTTCACTTTTCTAAATGATCAATAAGTTCTTTTGTCCATTATAAAAACACGCGACGTTTTGATTGAGTCTTATTTTCTTCAGAATAAGATTCAATATATCTCCAAATTACGATTTTAATTTATTATTTACATCGAGATTTCTACACGAGTATGTTACGCTGCTTGAATCTGTTTTTACGCTATTGTAAAAACAGATTCAAGCACGCTTACGCAGCTTACGCTTGGTTTTTGAAAGTGTGAATGTAAATTTTTGTGGTAGGTACGTTATTTAGATAGATAACTGTACTATTTATTTGTGTGTACAGACGGCCTATTGTTGTTTCGTGTCCTATAACATATTGATTATAGGAAAATTTTCCTTGAGTATTTGAGTATTTTTTTGCTTTAAGTCTGATATACGTAATTAAGGTCAATTGAATTGAGTGAATGCCTTCAAAAACAATTATTAAATTCATGTTTGTTTTGTGCTGCCTTTATTTATTTATGTTATATTTTATAATATAACATAGTATACCACTATGTAATTTGGATACTTACTTATTTATTTTAAGGGTTCCGTACCTCAAAGGGAAAAAAAACGAAACCCTTATAGGATCACTTTGCAGCCCGTCTGTCTGTCTGTCAAGACCTTTTATCTCAGGAACGTGTGGAGGTACCAAGTTTAAATTAAAACCATATACTAAAGCCTACAGCTCCTTAAAACTGTGAAAAAACAATCTTCTAAGTTAACGTAAAAAAAAGATACGGCCGTTTATGCCGCAAGAAAACTCTTAAAGAAAATCAAAATTTATAAGGTACTTATTCCCGTTGACCTAGAAACTTTGAAATTTGGCAACTAATATCGTCTTATACTACAAGTACAGGGAAAAGTCTGAACTAAACATTTGTAATTAATTCATAAAAAATAAAGTTCTAATTTAAGTACGTACCTACATGAAATCCGAATCCCTAAATGAATATTTTTATCTGGTAAATTACTATTCCTTCCAAATTCAATTCCTTTAAATATGTACTAGTGAACCCTGTGAACTTCGTATCACCTACAATTCAATGATTATCAATTTTACCTTGCGAACCAGCGCTATCTTTTCAATTAGTAAGTTAATAACAAAGCAGATGAATACTAAAACGAAAGCAACACTACGATCCTTTTATCCAACATTACTAAGATCATTATTCAGACCAAAACCTCTTTATCAAAAGTTAGCTGTCAAAAGTAACCCGAAATGGCGATTCCCATACAAAATAGCAATGTTCATAGTACGTTTCATTGAAATTCGCTATCCAATGAAACGCATTCTACCTACTCTCAGAGGAAATGACCAAAGAGAATATACTACGTTGAGATGACAAATGATAGATAATACTTTGTACAGAATTAGCTTCTAGTTTGAAAGTGGCGCGTTATTTCAAGGTGCCTTGACTCTGGCCGGTCATCTAGGGTATTCTTGATCGAAGATAAATTTCTAAAATGCATCCCTATATCAGGCTGCAAAGAGTATCGTTGTCAAATTAACAGGGAAAGAGCTCTGACGAGGGTGAAGTCCTCTCCGGTTTCACAAAGAAGAGAGGTGCTCAACTATAAACGTGTCATATTTCACGACAAATAGTTTTTTGAACAGAATTATACACAAACGGCCGGCGCCAGTCCTTTGAGAAAGAGTTATGAAAGGAAACTCTACCTTAAAAAGATTAATGTGTTTGTACGCAATGTTTACCAATATTTATACTGCAATGCGTTGTTTACCCATTTGTATACCAATTGGTAACACACAGTGTTTAGTATAGGTGCTAGTGTGCAGACTAAGCGCTCTTTTCGCCTCACTGGTTAATATGCGAATATTAACCGGTGAGGCGAAAAGAGCGCTTAGTCTGCACACTAGCACCGCCATTGGAAAAAAAACATAATGTTTAAATAAAGACGATATTGTGAATTATCTCTCTGTAGTGCACTCCGAAGAAGCTACTACGTGCTCTTAAACCCAATTTTCACTCTCTCCAAATAGAGTGCTGTTACTTTGAAATACAATAACAAGTAAAGATACTAGGGGCCAATTTTACAGGTTCCTTCCGCTCCGTTTCGACAGAATTTCAACGAAGTTATTTGTCAGGTGATTTAATTGGGACTTACCCGGAACTTGTAAAACAGGCCCATAGAGTGTATGAAGAAAGTCACTGCTATTATTTAAAAGTTTATCATAGCGAGAGCTGTTGCCCATAGAAAGAAACCTCACGAAAGAATAGAATTTATTGCGAACAAAGATGGTGCATAATTTTAATGGTCTTTACAAATGTCAGCTGCTTATAAAGCTGTTATGCAACCAGTCCACTACATTACGTAAATACTCTCAAAGCTGCGAGTCACTGCGACAGACAGTGTGTGCCGCCGTTAATATTTACGACTTGTTCTAAGCCTGTTATCGCTGTTAACAACCATATTAAAGCAAAGTCATGTATAATAGTGGTATGAAACGCTATAAATTGTGAAGTATAAATAAACAATGATTACTTATCTATAATATAGTTTGTTAAGTGTTTACGGGTTACGTGTATATTATATTTTAGATGTTCAGTGACAAAAACATTTTTTAAATGAACTTGATAATTTTACTCGCCATGATAAAACAATTTTGCAATAACGAATATTAGTTCTTGACATGAAATGAGTGATCATAGTACTTATCTAATCTAGAGAGATGAGTTGATACTTTTCGCATTGGTAAAGCTTAAGATTTAGTAGGTATCTCCTTTTATCACTTGTTCCTAAATGATGATCGTTCATTAGACGATACTTCAAATAATGTTATTACAGTTTTAGTGGCCATTCCAGAAATAATATCCAATTCGCCGAGTGCAATAATTGTATTATGACATATGTATGTTTCACAATAAATGATTTTGATTATTATCATTATGCACACTGCCCACAGTCCTGACCATGTTAATTATTTCACGGGCACTTACCTATTTGATCTGCCTTAATTTACTAAATGTTAGGTACGTTTTAAACCTATCAGGATACTGACTAGGTCTCTATTGATATTATTTGTGGATGGATATTAAGTGCAAGTGCATTTCAACAGAGATAAAAAAAATAAATTAATAAATAATAAACTTTTATTGATTAGTTTCAAAGCTAAAACAATTTACAATGTAGGTAGGTGTCTAGGTAATCACTTCGCACGAGTTTGATATTGAAAATTAGATAATTGTAGGTTACTTTATTAATTGAAAATTAAAATTAGATAACTACAAATGCAACCTGAAATCTCTTGCAATTAATAAATTAGTCTATTATTATCTTAATTGTAATATCAAACTCGTGTGAAGTGAGGTGACTTTTAAAGTGAGTTGCGAGTTTCAGAATAGTAAGGCTGTTGAAGAACTGCACGAACAGTTAAATTTCAAAAGCTGTAGGTAGTTGAATACACCTTCTGGAATTTACCCTTCGTGGAATTCAAATCCAGGTCGGGAAGCTTACGATGAAAGAACGCTGCTTGCACATTCTAAAACTTTTTTTAGGCCACATAGTTTTCGACTTAAGATGCAAAATGTAAAAAAAAATCCGTTCCCCTCCCCTTATCTCAGAAATTTACATAGAGAAAATTCTGAAATTATTTTATGTGATAGTATTTTAGGTGTTACAGTTAAGAAACAGTTAAGATTACAGGAAAAAAATTAAAAAGAAAAACCTCCTTCAAAAAACCTTAAAAAAATTGCTATAAAAAAACAGCTTTAAAAAACAACAGCTCTAAAAAGCAAGAAATAATATTCAAATCTGCATAATTACTATTCAAGTACCTACGCATATCTGATATTAAAAAAACGTCTTTTGAAGTCGGGTGGGGCTAAAGATATTTTTCTTTTTTAATCATAATAACATTTATCGTGGTTTCTCTTTCTCAATTTGATTTTTTAATTCTTAAAGCCCCACCCGACTTCATAAGACGTTTTTTTAATATCAGATATGCGTAGGTACTTGAATAGTAATTATGCAGATTTGAATATTATTTCTTGCTTTTTAGAGCTGTTGTTTTTTAAAGCTGTTTTTTTATAGCAATTTTTTTAAGGTTTTTTGAAGGAGGTTTTTCTTTTTAATTTTTAAAAGTTTTTTATTTTTAACTTTTTTGTGGTAGGTATGTATAAGTAAATGTAAGCGATGATATAAATATATTTTATTCACACATTTCAATGGTATAATACGCCTAGTAACTCAATATCCACTTTTCGCACTGTTAATTTTAGCAAGGGTCAGACATGGGGTAGGTGACCAAAGTGTATTATCTCGAGCTCCTCCGTGCTTCAGAAGACACGTTAAGCCGTTAGTTCCAGCTACATTGCACATTAACACCCACCAATCCGCATTGAGCCCGCGCGGTGGGTTATGGTCCATCCCATTCATCAGCCCATAAGTAAGGCTTGTATCCCAGCCCCAGTAGTGACAAAAAAAATGGCTGATGCGAAACCTTTCAATACCGTAGAGTAATCACTAATACACTATCCTATTTGATTTTGAAGAGTTCTCTTGTGTATCTTCGAAGTCCAAGGTCCAATGTGAAGGAAATTTGAATGAAAACATCCTTAAAGTATCCCCTTTCTAACGAAACAAGAATCATCGAAATCGGTTTATAAACAAAGAAGTTATGTCTGAAGATCCGTTAAAACTCGTGCAAAAGTTACCTAAAAAATTACAGTATTTTCAGGATTACTCAAAAACTACTGAACCGATTTAAAATTTTCAAAAAATGGGACCACCTGGGGACCAAACCTGATAAAGTGGCATTTGAATCATGTCAATCGGTTCAGCCATTTTCGAGTTATCGGTGGACATACATAAAAAAAAAAAAAAAAAAAAAAAAAAAAACAAATAAACAGTCGAACATAGAACCTCCTCCTTTTTTTGAAGTCGGTTAAAAATAAAACGAAGTCTCTAAATTGTAAACTTTTTCTGAATGATGGTACGGAACTCTCGGCGCGCGAGTCCGACTCGCTCGTGATCGTTATTTTTGTATTGAAATGAGGCCGGCCACCAATCAAAGCACAAAATCTGACAAATTGATTGACGGTATGGGCTTGTCAAAAGTAAAAGATGAGAAAGTGAGGATGTTTGTGAATGATAAATCAATAAATAAATAAGACAACATTACCAAAGTTGCTCTGATCCTAAAGTAAGTAGTTAAAGAAGTTGTTTTAAAAATTGGGGACTACGGACTACGGAAAACATGTTTTATAAAAAATATTTTAACTAAGTATTTTTTTAACCATGTAAAATTATTACCTTATCAAAATAGCCCGATATCTCACCATCTGCGAACTTTGATCAGACTTTCATTTGTTCGTTAAAGTAATTAATTTCAATTCAATTTTTCGGTATGTTTAACTTTAACTTGTAAGGTTTTTTCAACTACAAATATTATTGGAACAAACTGGCCCTACCATGAGTTGATGCAAACTGTTTACGTTACCGTAAACTATCGTTTTCTCTCTTTCACTCGCGTTGACTGTGAGCAGTATATCCGATAGTTTACGGTAGCGTAAACAGTTTGCATCAACTCATGGTAGGGCCACTGTAGCAGGTACACTATCCGCTAGCAAGGCGACATCTAGATCGAATAGATGTTTGAAATATGCGTTTTACTTTCCAAGTCAATCTTTTGCTCTGTGGTGTTACCAATCATAGCAAATGATACGATTAACATTTGAAAGCTCTCAATTTAAATAATATTGCATAATAAGCAGACTATTAAAAAATGAAAGATGGAATTCTTTAATGCCCTATGGATTTCTTAAAGTGGATAAGATACGTGTTCCATTAGGATGTAGCGGTTAGTTCTTGAATATTTTAGTGGGTAGCATTGGGTACATTTTTCACTGGCCATCTCAATCTGTGAGATAGTTAACTTTTTTCTTAAAAAAGGTGTTTAAACAAGATTTTTTTCTAATATTTTTTTAGTAAGTTGCTCAGTTTTATTTAATGTTACACTTAATACTTTATGAAAAATGATTTTGATGTTATAGCCTTTTGTCCACCATAATCAAACATCACAATCATTTAGTTTAAAAAAAAATACAGACACAGGCTGATAATATTCGTTGATCTTCTAATCAAGGGACAAAGTTATGTATCTAGATGGTTGTTCTTATAAAGCTGCTTAAAAACTTCAAAATTACTATGATTATATAATATTGTAAAAGAGTTTCAAGTAACCTAAGTCTTTCTATACAATAGATTAACTCGATGTCCAACAAATATTGTTTGTCATTTGTAAAAGTGTCATAAACCTCTTTACAAAGATATTTGAGTTACTAGAGTTGGACTGGCCGGAGGCATCACGCGAAACACTCGTTAAGTCTAGGTTTAATGAACTGGGTTAACTATTCTGTGATGAACGTTTTAAAAACCGACGTACCTATCGCTAAAGACGGTATAGGTGACACGTGAAGTGAAAAATACATAAATGTTAGACATACAACATATTACATAGCGATCGAAAATACGACTACCATTTAACTTCCGTAGTATGACCACCGAAACATATAGATATAGCGATTACTTGACAAAAAAAAGTTTCAATAGTCATCCTACAGGGGCAGACCATTTGAGACATTATAGAAAGGTTCGTTTTTACTCGTTAGGATATCGGTCTTATTTTAGAGACGACCTGAGTATTGCAGTAGGTTCCGGTTCGATTCCCGGCTGGGCAGAAATTGAAATGATGAATTTTAATTTATGTGACGGGTCTGGGTTTTACCATGTAGTATAAGTATATATTTAAAAAGTATATAAGTAGTATATCAGTTGTCTAGCACCCATATTACAAACTTTGCTTAGTTTGTGGCTAGATGGCACTGAGTGAAATTGTCCAAGAATAAAAAAAAAAGAAAAGTGATAGCGGAGGGACTTTGGTTATTAACTGACTTGTCAGATAATCAACAAAGAACTTCAAACTTATACAAAAATCACCTTAAAGTTGCCTAATATAATATTTGACCCATTTAAAGTTAATCTGAAGATACTCACTAGTAGTCCTATGCCAAACCGTGAAACAGCCGCTAAATTTTCAAGCTACTCGACTACGGAGGTAGTTTAAACAAAAACAAAAGAAGAAAAGGCTGCCTAAGTTAGTATTATACTAATTCTGTGCCTAAGTTCTGAGTTTACATAGATATTAACCAGAGGCTGGAGGTGAGTGAGAAAAACGTCAAAACTAATAAATCTGAGACTCAAAAGGAAGTCTATGGTTCATTTGACTTAAATATTATTAAAATTCGTAGTGGCCGCCCGCGACTTCGTCCGCGTCGCGTGGACTTGTTCTAGTTGGCGTATCAAGATGAAACATGCACCAGCTTTTGTGTAGTAGTTCTTACGTGATGCGCGTATAAACATGCAGACAGACAAATATTCTAAAAAGAATTGTTTCGGCTTCTATTACTCCTTGTATAGATCCCTCATTTTATTTTTCCTTAAATATCTTCAATGTACAGACAATCGGCCAGTTAGTTATATGTAAAGATAATAGAATAATCCTAGTAACAGTAATCATAGATAATAATAGAATAATCATAATAATGAAAAAGCTGCCTATCTAATACAAGAATATAATTTATTCGTAATAAAATATTTTTATGATAGGCTCAGACCATTTGGTCTGAGATTATAGTACCTATCAGTGGTGAGGGGTGAAATTATGGCGGTAAACCGTTCTACAAAAACTTTATGATCTGCATAGTGGACGGGTGGGGTGGGATTTTTAATGGTAACCCAATGGGAATCGACTTGTATGGATGGACACTACACCACTGGTAATATAGAGATTTCTTTTAAATTTAAAAAGAACTTCATACTTATAAAAAATCACCTTGAAGTTGCCCATAATATAGCTCGTAATTTAACTCCTCGATGGTCTAAAAACCTCAAAAAATATAAAAAAAACAAAAAAATAAGGTTGCTTTGAAGTAAATAAAAATAAATATTGTTGTAGTAAATATGAATGAAATAATAGAAAAATCCATTCTGGGATAAACCAATTTAATTTTAGTATATACTCCATGAGATGTAATAAATAAACCCGATTTGATACAAATTCCAGTTGGCCTGTTACAAATGTAATTAGTTGCTTTTCCCTGCTTTTATTGTCAGTGTTTTTAAAGAAGCAAACATAATCTTATTACGTTGTAACAAGGCCTATTAAATCTCATTAGAATATACACATTTTAAGAATTTTAAATATTTTAAGAAGCCGCTTCCGTAATATGTAACAATTGACTTTACGATCTCTAATGATAAGTAATTGTTATTGTGGTAAGTGATTAGTAGAGGTTTTTTATTTAAATTATTTTCTTTCATATACTTACATCACTTCGGGAAAGGATTTCCCAGCAGTTATTAAGAAAAACAGCAAAAAAAAATTACCTTGTTTTAATTCTTGTTTCATTATAAATTAAGGAGAGTTTAATTTCATTAAGCTTTTCTGAGGTTAGGTACTCAGTCTGAAGTATGAGTACGAGAAAGGATTCAGGCTGAATTTTATATTATGACTTTTGGACTTTTTAATTTAGGTGGCTAGAAGAGTCAATGGGCAATTTACATGGGTCGATTATAGTCACAGATGATACATGCGTTACCTTAGGTACACACAACGGCACCTCAGACTATACATCACAGCCTATTTACTATACATGTTGACCTTGAGACCGTCTTTATGCCCTACGTAATAAAAGCTGTTTTCGTAGTTTAACTGTATAACCTGACATGCTCTCGTGTGTATCTAACAATAATAATGTAATAATAGGTACTTAGTTCCAGTTTTGACCACCGGATCAGACAAGTTTGTTCAGTCACCTGGCAGCCTTGGCCGAATCGCCATTACAAGTCGATTTTCAAAGTTTTCAAAAGTTGAGCAGTTTTAGTCACTTGCTTAAATACCAAATTATAGGTTTTTTTTATTTATTTAGGTGGCATTCGCATCCCACCAAAAACATTAGCAATTATGTAGCGCAAACTTTTGCCGAGGCTTTCTTGCAGGCTTATGGTTTGTAACACTTTTGAATTGCTCTACGATCATTTCTAAAGAGGTAATATTTTAATCTGAAATTCATAATCAAAGCAAAATATTTTTGATTTTACAGATAACTGGAATAAGTAGAGCTATGACTTTGATATAACCTGAAAATAAACCAACCACCCTAATCAGGATTGTGTCATAGAATATCATTTCAGATAATATATTATTATTATCGTATGAGGATTAGTGGCCATCTCTGGTGTTAGAGTTTATCAAGCCGCCTGTAAGGCCTCTAACTTGGAACGACTGTTATCAGATGACAACAGCCGGTACCGACGGTTTAACGTGCCCTCCGGAGCACGGAAGCGCTCAGTTGTAATGCCACTTAATGGTCACCCATCCGACACCTGGTCGAACCGAGCGTTGTTTAACAAACGTGATCGAGTACGATCAGTCTGCCAAGTTCCGCCATAAGCGCTTCTAAAAGAGTAGGTAAAAGAAAGAGTTATAAAACCTGCATAATTCAAAAAACAACAGAAAAACGCAGAGTATCTTTAAAAGACAACGCAATCAGTTTGGCGGCACGCCAGCTCCAGTTGCGGTGTCGTGTCTGTTTAAACTTCCCTTATCGATTCAGTTCATCGCAACAGCCGAGGTCTTTTTGATTCAGCCAGCTACAGTGTTAATTTATTCCTACCGAGGAAATTGAATAAGCCTATAGACAGCTGGAATATTGGCAAAAGTTAAGACAATACTCCTTTCGAGTCGGCATAGCAACGATTCACTTCACCGAGTAGTAAAAGGGATAATTATATTATTCGTATTGAATTTACGTTCATTTACTCATGCTAACGTGGAACCGGGTATAAGACGAACAGTAAATATTTAAACGGTTCTTGTTATAACCTCCTAAGTATTTAATGTTTCCGAATTCAATGAAAAGTATTTAAAAATAAAATATTTAATTATATTTTTAAATTTTGAGATTTTAGCATACACAATGCTCTTTTTATATTTTTATATAATACTAAATAATGTACTAAAAAAAACACGACTCGCACCAGATCATGTTCTCGGACGGGAATCGAACCCGCGACCTTTGAATATCCGGTCCAATGCTCCGACCGCTATATGACACCGATAAATGAGATAACTATGGGCTTTTTTTAATAACTTTATACAGCTACTTAAAACCTATAAATCGGTAAAGTAGCTTATATTCAGTTAATTTTCAATGACAAATTCACGCGAAGTGAAGTGAGGTGCGAGTTTGGTTACAGAATCGCTCCCCAGCCCCTTTGCTAGAGGCAATTGCATTGATTACCTGACCATCAGCCATTTTTATTGTCCCCACTGGGGCACAGACCTTCCTAATCTATATATATAAAAGGGAAAATCACTCACTCACTCACTGATCACGAAATCTCAGAAACTACAAGTGCTAGGAGTCTCAAATTTTGCATGGGGGCTCCTTTTAGGACGTAGGTGCTCACTGAGACGGGATTTTGCGAAATTTAACCCCTAAAGAGGTGAAACAGGGTGGCAAAGTTTGTATGGGAGAACGCGATTCCTTGGCCCGAATGACTTGAAATTTGGCATAGACATTCTTTCACAAAATTAATTGAACACGTGTTTCGTATTTTTTTTATATGTATAGCCTAAGGGTTAAAAAGTGGTAGTAAGCTATTTTTGGGGTAATTGACTTCGAAGTGTAAATTTAAACTTCTTAGTGTATTTGATTGATTAATTAAGAAAAATAAATATCATTTGTCATCTTAACGTAGTATTATATTCTCTTTGGTCATTTCCTCTGAGGGGCAATGAGAGTAGGTAGAATTCGTTTTATTGAATAGCGAATATTCAATGAAACTTACTATAAACATGGGCTATTTTGTATGGGAATCGCCATTTCGGGTTACTTTTGACAGCTTCTACCTAGAGGTTTTAGTCTGAATAATGATCTTAGTAATGATAAAAGGACCGTAGTGTTGCTTTCGTTTAAGTATTCTGCTGCTTTGTTATTAACTTACTGATTAAAAAGATAGCGCTGGTTCTCAAGGTAAAATTGATAATCATTAAATTGTAGGTGATACGAAGTTCACAGGGTCCACTAGTGGGTGGATAAAGAGGATGGGCCATGAGCCACCACGCGGGCCCGATGCGGATTGGTGGGTGCTAACGGCTGCAAATGCAGCCGGGACCAACGGCTTAACTTGCCTTCCGAAGCACGGAGGAGCTCGATACAATAAATTTTTGGTCACCCATCCCATGACCGACCCTTGCGAAAGTTGCTTAACCTCCTCAATTGCTGGGCCAGGCGCATACCTCTGCGCCACCGAGCTCCTCGATGAATTACCTATTTAATTACATTATTAAGTGTTTTGTATTACACCACTCGCTGGAACCATACTGTAATCTGAAAAACTGTTCTCTACATACGCGTCATAAAATAATTTAGCTAATGTAGTTCTTTCATTATCCCAACTCAGCTATATATTATGTCAGATTGTACTAACTCGCGTCACGAAGGTGCGAGACCGCGGACGATCGTAAAGGGATAAAAAAGGTTGCCTCGGGATATTGTTAACGATCCGCACATCCACCTGTGATCCGCACTAGGGTACTCACGGGTAGGGTTACCAGAAACAATGGTCCGGAGAAAAAAAAGTCTGATTTCCATTGAAAAAAATCCCGAGATTTGTCGCAATTTGCGAATTAAAAAAAGAAAAAGACATTACTCTATTTTATTGAAAATTCAAAATCCTGATATTTCCAAAATCCGGCCGCAGTCCTGAAAAGAGCCTTAATATCTCATAACAAATCCTGAGATATGGTAACCCTACTCACGGTGCGGCTACAAACTACCATTCAGTAAGAAGGGTTAAATGTGTACACTATAGTATGAATATTTTGACAGCTACTTACTCGCCTGTTTACGGTAGCTTATAGTTAAAAGCTCTGTACCAAAATTATGTATCACACCAAAGTCCAGCTTCTCCAAAAAACCGTTTAATTCACCAATGCCCGAGCGGCCAAATGCAGTCGGACAACAATGGAATATCTTATATTGTGTCTCACTTTCCGGGCCTTGATGGGTTAAATTGTAATAACTATAAGAAGGTTATGTCACGCGGTAATTTTGAATTGTCATGAAATTAATAAATAAATATTTTTATAAATACTAGCTTAAAGACAGAGTCGTGGGTACGCCCATGAATGACTATTAGCCATTTTTATGTCCCCACTGCTGGGGCATAGGCCTTTAAAATTAAAGATAAAATAAAACAATGATTAGGAGGATGGACCATAGCTCAGGAAGCACGGAGGAGCGCGAGATAATATTTTTTTGGTCAGCCATCCCATGACCGACCCTTGCGAAAGTTGCTTGACTTCCGCCATCCCATGACCGACCCTTGCGAAAGTTGCTTGACTTCCGCCATCCCATGACCGACCCTTGCGAAAGTTGCTTAACTTCCGCAATCGCTTGGCCAGGCGTTAAACAACTGCGCCATCGAGAAGCTCCAGAAATGTATCAATAAAGTACCTAAATAAGAGACAGCGTTGAAAATTGTGTAAAAAGCCAACAGTGCAGTAGACCTGTAGTGATGAAAAGTACAGAAATAAATGTAAGTTATTATTGCAACGCGAAAGTTTAAAAGTGTAAAATAGTGCATAAATGTAAGTTGTTTTTATGTACACAATTTCAGAGTTAGTTTTTCACATCGGACATCAATACCCGCTAATCCTCAGTGAACTGGCATTACAACGGTCTGATATAAATGTGAATTATACAGTACAACAGTATACAAGGTGTTACATAAGTACCCCTAATGCCGAAAATGGTAGATAGGGACAGCTTGATGGTCCCTATATACCATATTCGGCATTAGGGGTACTTTTGTAACACCCCTAATGCCGAAAATGGTAGATAGGGACAGCTTGATGGTCCCTATATACCATATTCGGCATTAGGGGTACTTTTGTAACACCTTGTATAGATTGTTTTAAAACTGACGGGATACGAAAGAGAAAAGTAATTCATATTCAAATACCAATTTGGCTGTTACAAAGCGATATTGATTCGATTACTGCCCCGTTTGCTTTAATTCGATTTGTCTGACAAACATTCATGTTTACTTGAACCGAGACGACGCGACACGATATCGCGATGACAAATAGAGGGTGTCGGATCCAACGACCTGACGATTATAAACTCTGTTTGTATAACCAGCTACTCTGACGTGGCGTTTCTGAGGCTCAAAGTGTCATATCTCACTAGGACACCCGGCGGTGTAACTAGTCGCGCTACCAATAATGCAGACAAATGAAAACTAGTACTACAGAACCGCACTATCAGTAGTGAAAAGTTAGGTATGACTTGCCCACGAGGTTGTGGTCGGGGTTCACCTTGAGTGCATGCCAACCATGAATCTTGATTTAGAGCTCAAACACACAGGATACGTTCCGATCATGCGATCCGATCTCAGATCGCTGCGATCTATGCTATCATATATGGTTCGGAACGCAACCAGTGAGGAAGGGATAAGAGAACTCCATACATTGCATAGATCGCAGCGATCTGCAGGTCGGAACGCATCCTGTGTGTTTGAGCTCTTGTAAAAAACAATATATGGCAAGTAGTTTTGTTTTTTTACCTTTCTTTTAAATCAAAAAAGTTTTAAGTTGGCGAAGTTACAACATAAATTTTGATGAAAACGAACGAAAGTTGGCTGAAAGCACAATCTGTTGCATCGATTTCTCATTTGGTTTGTTACGTGACGCTTTGACGACGTGAAAGAAGGTACCGTATAGATGCTGTTATTGTGTAATTTGAGCTATTTGTGCCAAAACTTGCGTTACTATCAAGGTAAGTAAATCTTGCTTCTATTCATCAATCGACAGTTTACTCAAACTTTTAAGAGGCGCTTCGTTTAATAAATGCATGAAAATAAATAGCTATTGATTTGAATTATAATGTAATTGTGATACTTGTAGTGAGCCAGAAAAGTTAGAAAACATGTTTCCAATGAGTTTGTTGAAAATGGTAGGCAGGGTTGATTGATTACAAAAATATTTGAAAATTTCAACTGTAATATTTCCTAAATATTGATGTCGCGTTAAATCAATGTAAAGTCCAAATGTAATCAGAAAACAAGGCTCATGAAAGGCCTTGCTCTTAACAGCTTTTTTCATATTTCTCCTTCACAGCAAAACAAGGGCCATTTTCTTAATGGTTCTTTTACTTTTTTTGAAGACAAAAGATGCTATCAATTTTTGTTTTCACGAAATAACCTTTGGCCTCAACGAGGGTGAATAGAAAGAGGTCATTTGTATACAAATCTACATAGAAACAAAACTCTTCCTCGGGAAATATCAAGATACTTCCGCAGGTTTGAGAAGCGTGTTTGAGAAGCTGCTTTTGATGTAACAAATAGTACCAATTAAGTCTAGTGATCTTTGAGGCGGAAAAATTTGAGGGACCCGCGTTTGTTGGATACCCGGGAAATCCGGATCCCTAGAATTCCGCTTTTTCTCTTCAAGTCCGATAATTAGAGGAAAATAATGAAAAGGCAGAGAGAGAGAGAGTATTTTAGTTCATTATTCGTACTTTTTGGAGTTCGTATTTTATTGTTCTTGGCGTAAAAGCATATATTATGATTGTGACGCAATGGTAAAAGTTCGCCTTTATATTTCTTAGGTACATACCTTCTCGGAGACCTAAGATATTTGTTCTCTTAAAAAGCTTTATTGTAAAACTAGCATCTTAAGAACGTTCTCAGAAAAATAAATAAGAAAGATAGGAAGACTAACACTTCAGTATTTAATAACGAAGCCAAGAGCTTCAGTAATAAGATTCGATCTTGTATATTTCAATTCTTCCATGAAATAACTGATAACTTCAGTATTATACTATTTGTATAGGTATATAAACTAACCGTTAGTTACGTTCTTACACAAAACGTCAAATTCAATTGTATAAAAACCTAAAGTCATAACTTAAAATTAGTGATTATTTATAGTTATAACAAAAAGACACATTAACGTTACATTTTACTTAGATTAAATTAAAATCTCATTTCAAAAATGCATTATTCTTTTCCTGCGTCTTACACGGGATAGGCAAACCACTTGACCACAGAGGCGGTTCCATTTCTTTTCCAACTTTGTTGAATAAAAAACTTTGCTACCTCGAGTTTCATGATAACAAACACCAGGAGTACATGATGAATAGCATAAGCATTTTGATGTTAATTCTGAACCCTTCTTGATTTCCCAGGTGGTTACTAGGGGATTGATTTCTACAAAAGTAAAGTACCTATCAAAACCCACAAGGGAGCCACTGCTGTTGAGTATACTCAATTAGGAGCCGTTTGCTTTTGTTTGGTCTATTTTTTATGTACATTGGCAAATTGTTTCTCTACATCTTATGTGAGAGAGAACTGACTTGGATGCTATAATCGAGATACTAACGGCTGCCCACGACTTCGTCTGCGTAGACAGTTATTTTTAAATCTTTCGAGAACAGTATTTCTGGATGAAAGGTAACCTATGTCCTTTAATGTACCACTTTAATGTGCCGTTTGCTTTTGTTTGGTCTATTTTCATGTACATTGGCAAATTGTTTCTCTGTATCTTATGTGAGAGTGAACTGACTTGGAGGCTGTAATCGAGATACTAACGGTTGCCCACGACTTCGTCTGCGTAGACAGTTATTTTTAAATCTCTCGAGAACAGTATTTCTGGATGAAAGGTAACCTATTTCCTTTAATGTACCCCTGATAACGTTTACGCAGATTCATATATGATCAGCTGAGTAGGTAGTTAAGACGTGAAAGCATAACTAACAAATAAACAAATGCGAATTTTTAATACCTATGTGTTAAGGTCAGTTCTTTGTAGATGAACAACCACTTCAAATAATTACAAAATGGATATTATTGTGGAAATGTCAGTTAATTAAAATATTCTGTGAGGCGTAACTCGCTATCCAACCGTTTTAGTTTTTATTTTAGAAAAGGGACCTAAAAATAAATATTTTTATAGATTTACCGAGTCTCGGTGTGGCTAGAATGAATATTGAATGCGATTTCAAACGGCTATAAAGTAAACATTAAATGATTGATGAATCAATAAATAAGTTAGCTGTTAATATTAATTTATAAAATAGTGATGTGAAAATAGACTTCGAATTAATAATAAAATCAGTGGCCCAATCGCTATAATTTTCGACGATAAAACCAAAACTACATCGTTACCGTTTCAGTTTTATTTACAAAAAAATACTCGCTTTTGTTTTGTTTAAATTGTTGAAAGTTATGTCTAGGGAGCCTAGAACGGCAATATTGGACAATTTCAATGAGACTTGTCGAGCGATGCCAAAGATTTTTAAGGTAATAATAAATAACAGTTTTGGTTTTGTCGTTCAGAATTAGCGCGAATTGGCCCTTGCCCCCCTAGCATGACCACCGAAACACATATTGTATGATATATTGCGTGATGAGGCGCCTTATTGACATTAACTGTCAAAATCATTAGTTGTCTAAAATATACAAGGTGTTACAAAAATACCCCTAATGCCGAATATGGTATTATGGCATTAGGGGTATTTTTGTAACACCTTGTATAAACATTGTCTTTTGACAGTTAAATGTGATAAAATCAACACATTTTTACAAATTAAAACCTATGTCACGATAACAATCGTCTTCGAGTATAACAAAGTAATTTATTTTTAATGCGAGATATAAAGTTTTATTCATAGCAAGCGTAAAAACATGCCTTTTTTACAATCCCCACTCGAAAAAGAGCATTTAATTAATATTTTTTAAAATTAAATTGTACAACTTATGGCTCTATGAAATAGCTCCATAGCAGCCAGTAGGTACTTTCAGCACGTTTTATTTTTGAACACAATTCATATGATGCGCGAATGTTCCAAATTAAAAATATTTTTATTCACTTAGTGAATAAAACGCGATTTTATTCACTGTTATCGATGAATTAAATGCACTTTTTCGAGTGGCGATGGTAAAAACATAATTATTACAAGAGCATGTTGAAATTGAACATGAAATATTAATTAAGCTTATACTGGTACCATCTGTTATTGCGAGGAGCTTGCTTGAATAATTGTTCTGTGAAGTTTAACCAGATGTAATATCTGCACAAGATAAAAGAGTTACTTTTATGATGTTCGTAGTTCGTTCATACTCTGTTAGTAAAGGAAAACTGGTGAGCTTTTGAGAAAAAAATATGCCTTTTAGGCTGTCAAAGACAGAAGAGTGATATTTAAAAAATCTTTAAGACTAAAATACATTTAACTTTTTGCCTTTTCTACCTAATATTTATGATAAAAAGCATAATAGAATATGAATAATTAGGATTCAAAGTTTTAAACTATCATAGAAAACAAAACACATGATTATGTCAAAATACAATGAACAGGTTTAAGAGAATAACAGAGTCAAGGTTAAAAGCGTCGCGCTTTTTCGCCAGCCAGCTATATCCTTCATATTTGTGTAGCCGTTGTCGAAAAGGTTCGTTTGTGAACAACAGTTTTGAGTGTCACAAAGGGCGCGAAGCGAAGCGTCCGCCGCAAGGGCGGGCGGGGACGCGTCAGACACAAACGCGCGACCGCGCCGGCACCACGCCGCTCCCGCAACCGGCAAACGCAACTGTGAGTTAAGCCTGTGAGAATAATGCCCATAGTTCACCAGTGAGTGTTGCCCGCATCAACTAATCGGACCTGTTGCACTAATCGAGCTCTGCTGCAGAGTAGCCGTTACACGCAGTTTGGTGAGTATACCGCCTTTTTTAGACGGCCGTTTATCGGCGCGGCTAATTTTCTTTGTGTGGGTTCCGAGTCTCACTTTGTTACTTTACACAAAGTTTAACTTGAACTGCTTCTAAATAAATAATGTTATAATAATAGATGGTTTTCACAACATTTTCTTTAGATCTTAAATGGTAATCTTCAATCTAAACGCGGCGTTTACACGATAAGGAACGCGTGCTAAATTTGTTGAATATTAACATAAAAAAGACGTTTCTCTTTTCCTCGTTCCAAAGCTTCGTGTTCTGAAACCTTACAGCGATAAAATGAGCCAGAATTATAACATTTTCTTTGATTATAATTCAAGGCGGCGGAATGAGCTAATTTATATGATGGCTTTTCAGTTAATTTCAAATTGTATAACGGAGTACGTTACCAGTACAAGTTAATAATTAAGCCGAACGTAAAGCCAACGTAAAACCTTCTAGGTAACAGTACAAATACTGAGAAATAGAGATATATCGTATTTCATGTATCTCATTTCAACTGAATGTTAATAGTTTTCTAATTCAAGTTGAGTACTCTGCAAATTTAGATTTTGGACTTTCAGAATTCTTGATCGCACAAAGACTTGCGAGTCGTCCTGTAAGAAGAGACACGCCCTTGGGATGTAATTGTAGAACCACGCACCATGAGAGAAATGCCTCTCTCAATGGTACAAGTATGTCGATTGTCAGCTGATTTCTATAATCTATCTTCGGAGATAGGTCTACTATCGATCAGTCTAGGCCACAAATTTTATTTCAGAAATATCTAATTGAGACAGCATTGAAATGTAACAGTGGGAGTGGTCTTGGAAAAGAAAATCGACTTAGGGAAAAGGAGTGTTGATTAAGAGTCTTTCACTGAAATTGTGAATGGTTTCGAAGAACTAAAATTATAAATAGATTACAAGGCATTGAATTAGAAAATCTCAAACTTTTCGTCTCAATATGTTTTTTTTTCGGATTATAAAATAGGTCTAATACCATTTTGAAATCTTTAGACTTAATTAGACTGTAAAATAAAAAAAAAAGTCAAATAAACAGGATTTTTTATGTAGGGCCGTGTTAAGCCACTGATTAAATTAGCTAAGATTCGCAGATAGTACCGATCAGGTGTATCGTAGCTTCCTAAATTTGCGAATGTCACAGTATATTTTTTAATGAATAAATTATTGAGATTATTTATTATAATGAAATGTCTGACTGCTCTTGATATAAATTGATCAATCATCTAAAACGTTAGGTACGTACCTAAATTAGACTAATGCTTTATGTCGCATATTCAGTGTATTTTTTAGTTTCCTTCCTGTAAGAATGTGATCAGTCCATGAAACTGAACAAGTTTCTTTAAGGAACATAAGAGCAAATGTGTTAAAAAGTTTTTGACTACCCATGCAAATCAAAGAGATCACGTGATCAGTTTAGTAAGGGATGACCAACATTTTGTGGTTTTTTATTTAATTGCATAAAGTTGTTTAGTTTCATGGAACACATCCTTAAAATTTGAATGGTGACTAAAAATGAACCTGTATAATAATGACTAAATTATTTCTGAAACTAAGTAATAATTTCATAGGAGTCTAACACGTTACGTGCTCTGACTCAACTAATTTACAATTCAAATGTCCAAGTGTTTTCCAGAGAGCTTTCTTCGTTTTGCCTCTCATTATCGAAGTCGGATTTGTGACTGAATCAATAAATTACGACACTTCAGTTTCTCGCGACTAATTAATCTTTGAATGTAGGTACTTAAGTATAATTGTTTATCCTACTGACTTTGGTGTTTTAATTCAGAAATCAAATGATTACACTTATATAGCTAAAGGAAGATGCAAGTGATGCAATAATTTTATTTCAGTATAGCATAAGTTAGAAGCAACACGTATAACGCGCATAAAAATGTCAATATACAACGTGTTACAAAAATACCCCTAATGCCGAATATGGTATATAGGGACCATCAAACTGAACAACTTTTACTATGGGACCAACACTGAAGCGCGAACAAAAAATCAGCTGTTTCATACAAAAATTAAAATCGAAAATATCAAAATGTATGAAACAACTGATATTTTTTCGCGATTTGAGAGTTGGTCCCATAGTAAAAGTTGTTCAGTTTGATGGTCTCTATATACCATATTCGGTTTTAGGGGTATTTTTGTAACACGTTGTATAGAGATATAGAGATATGACTAGAGTAGTTAGCGATCCGGTGATTGATAATCATCAAGTTTTAAGTATGCTTGTTGGATAGCCTTAATAACGACCATATTTATGTAATAAACTATATTGAACCATAGATTCTGCCCAGGACTTCGATTGCGTAGACATAAAAAAAAATCCCGTGGGATCTTTAACCAGGATAATAACACCCGTTTACCCTAAACTTAAGAATCGTCTAAATCTTTTCCTAACTACAATTCGACCAAGATAAATAGGCGCATGAAAGCTGCATGACAGCTAAATTTTTAATTTGGTCAAGTTGTAGTTAGGAAAAGACTTAGGCGATTCTTAAGTTTAGTGCAAACGGGCATAAGTGTGTTAATACAGGTTATACACTCTCTACGTCAAATTTCAACAAAATCCCTGAAGTAGTTTTTGCGTTATTAAGTAACAAATATCTAAATATTTTTTCAAAATTTTTAACTTTCGCATTTGTAATAGGGAATTACACCTTTTTTTGAAAACATGTTTATATTATTCCTGAGGTCGTAATAAACCAGCACAATTTTTATTTCAATTTTATAAAACCAAGAAATACCTTAAAAATGATTTTTTATTTATGATTTTGAATTATTGCGCAGAAACGCAAGCCGCCATGCTGTTTAGGCCCGTGACGTCACTCCGTCAGGCGTCAGGAAACAATCAAGAGTGGTTACAATGTCTTTTTACAAAAGTAACGAAAGTTTTTAAAATAATGAGTTGTAATGTTTTATCATTGGTGTCTTGTGCCTGATTGCAGTAAAACAAGTGTAAAATCTCCACTAAAATAGTGGGTTCAAGTGCCAAGTGACATCAAAATGAGAAAAACTTGGTTGAAACGTAAGAAGAGATCCAAAGAAATCCAAAAAACAAACAAAAAAATATCCTGTTCACCTGATGGTCTCGTGAATTTTGTGTCTACTGGATATGCAAGAAGGATAAGCGATGTGAACATAACCTAACACTTGCATTTTTTGATTCAAAATCAATCATGTGTTTTGAAGGATTAATACTTACACAGGCAACTTTGAGTTTATATAAAAGGTATTATTATATTATAATAAATAAATATATCAAATAATAAGTATAGTTTTTTTTATTTCCATGGTGCACTCACTGTATAAAGATGATGTTGGTCCATCACAGCCGAGTTGATTTGAAGAATGGGTCAACTTGGCCACCATAAAAATGTTAAGGATATAATAATGTTCATTTCAATGTCATGTGCATGTGGAAAATATGTGAATACATATGCACTATACATAGGGTAGGGTAGGAGAATAGTCAAAGTCAAAGTACAAAAAACTATTCAAATAAACTTAGTAATTAAGCGCTTCTGAATCATCTATATTTTCCACCCATTCCAGAGTTTTATAACTGACAAGAAGAACAGGTGCAAGAAACTTATCAGCTTTAACAGAAATAAGTTACAATATTTACAAACTTAAATATTATATCATGATCTGCTATTGTTAATCTGGCTGTCATCAGTCAAGTTTATGGTCACTCGGTTATGTCCTGTCTCTTTAACTTAAATTGGAAATTTGATTATATGAATAACAGAAATAAACACTTAACTAATTGAAATATATCTTTATTACTTTACAACAGTTACCAAATACAATACAACAGATTATAAACAACAAAGTAGGTACTTATATTTGCAAGCTATGTGTTACATTTTTTCCATGCATTTTGGTCTTTCAGATAATTGTCTACTTTATAATAACCATTACCCATGAGCGTCTTTTTAACATGATTTTTAAATTCATGCAAAGGTAGATCAATCACTTGTTGTGGAACTATACTAATCAAGGTTATGCGTTTCCCCATAAATTAACCTTTTGCATCGCACACTGCTGTCTGCAACCATCTCCTTAGATTTTCTTTTAGAAATTTCTTTTGCACACAAAATGTTTATCGATGAGCCAACCTTAGCCAGATTCGATTTCTTCCATTAAAACTCAACTGAAGTACACGACGACAGGGCTTCGGTTCGGCGGTGTACATCGTAACACCATGTTTGCAGCCACCTTCTAACGAGGGACAATCGTAGCACTTAACACTACTCACAGTCTCTTCCTGTTCATTCACATTATGTGTCAATCAGTACATAGGGCTTGGAACGCACTTTATGTTCCAGGCATACCGTACACTACAACGCACGTGTTTTGAACCCGTTTGAGCTGCACATAGCCTATTGCGTCGTCAGATTCCCTTCCGGACCTGATAACAAAATAAAATAAAAATAGGTTATGTTGGATTGTAATAGTAAACAAACACAGGGTATTATCGTGTTGTGTATTACTTAATGTTGGAAAAAACTTGATATGATAGGTACTTACATTGCTGTTTTAACATTTCTCCACAAAACCGTCTTCCATGATGCGATTTTAGTAAAATAAAGCATAAAAGTGATAATCACATAAAATTATAAAATAACACAGTACGACGAGTACGAAATCCTGTTTGCTTACTGTCGGGCTGACGTCACGTCGGAATCCAATATGGCGAATGGCGTTTTGAACATTTGAAGAATAGATTAAAAAAGTCGATTTTTTAAATTGAATTATAAAATGTATATTGCATTTTTATGAATAAATATCGACGTTTCTCATTCACTTTTTATGAAATCTATCATAAACATGCATTTTTATATTGTTTCTTACATGGTGTAAAATACCCTATTGTAATATTAGTTAGTAACAAGTAGGCATGTTTAAGTATAACAATGATGTACTTACGTTAATTACTCCCATTCCCTTTTATCATGTCTAAACCACAGTTTCTAGAATATCAAAGTTATTCTGCCTAGATTTAACCTTTACTAACGAATTAATTGTTATAATCTGTACCCTATCAACCTTCAGGTAGGGTAATATTTAATGCTTGAGGCTTTTGGGGTATGTATGCTTCTTACCATGACTGAGAGCTTCTATTGTAAATTACTATAGGTACATAGGTGTGTTGGGAAATTAAGTAGATACTTTAGATGTCTTATTATAAAGTAATGATAATTTGAAAATTAATGTCTTGATTGCAGTGTGATACGATTGGTTTTTCAGTGGCACAGCGTAGCATCTAGGTTTGGTTGTTTATTGATGTACCCGTGTTATGACAAACTGAAAAAAAAACCCAATACCCGATATCGATAGTGGCGAGGGGTGAAATTATGGCAAAGGTAAGCCTTTCTACAAAAACGTGATCTGCATAGTGGATCGGAGGGGTGGGATTTCTAAAAGGTAAGCCGATGGGAATCGACTTGTATGAACCCTTCGCCACTGCTTCCTACTAAGCTGGGGCATTTTTTCAGCATTAATATGATACTGATTATTAAGAATCTTAATACCGTAAAATTTTGTAGGTATAAAAAATCCTACTTCCTACTAATATTGTAAATGTGGAAGTATGTTTTAGATATTTGTAACTCAATCATGCATAAATTTAAATTAGCTGTACCGATTTGAATGAAATTTTTACCCTGGATTTAACACATACGATACTTTTTATCCTAGTCAAAGGATTCCTATGGATTTCCTGAATTTCTACGCAGATGAAGTCGCGATGGAAACTAGTATTATAATATCATAAGTCAACACTAGTGACGTTGTACAAATTGTCAACACTTCGTCAAAATTTTTATAACAGTTTCGAGCCGCAATGGAAAGGTTTTTTATATGTTTACAAAACTATCCAAGTTAAACGTATTTTTGGGCGACTGTTTTAAAAAGCTTCTCTGTACATACTGTGTACTTATAATAACAAAAAACTCGGCACCTATAAAAAAAACAAATACACTGAATAAATAATCATGTTCTACAATAGACTCAAATTTCTAGGTGAAGGTTTTTTCTTATTGCTGGTGAAGAATGCTGTCTTTAAAACATTGCATCATTGTTTCATAAATAGTATTCTTTCTTAGTTTGCATAAGATATTTTTATGTTCCACAGCCTAAGAACTTTACTACTTAAATCCATTCAATAGTTTTCTTTTCTATCTCTTTATTCGTTATTTGTTCCAATAATAAAGTTGGCATTGTTTTTAATATTACCAGTTAATGAGAAACCTTTGTGTCTTAACAGTGTTTCTAATATGATGTGCTTTAGCCTCGGCATATGGACCAATGGTCTTGGGGCCAGAGAAGATAATTTTACTGGTGTTTTGTCCCACCAGTGGAAAAGTCCAGTGGGTGGACGGGTCGGGAGGGGTATTTTCATCAATTACCATTAATATTAATTGTAATATTTATAATTGCTTATTTGTCGAAATTAAGGTATTGAAGAGTGACAAATTCATTATAATCGAAGAGTATTTATACCAGAATCATCGAAATTTGCCAATTAACTTGTTGGCACAATGTGGTTTGTGGTTAACAACATGTCACACAATTGGTGGTTTAATTCGATTCACACGATCAAACGTGTAGTAGAATTAGGTAGAACAATGTTTTAATATACTCGTATCTGTATAATTTTAGGAAGGTTAAAATACCTATTAAGCAGTTAACTTTTTTGAGGAG
This sequence comes from Catoptria pinella, assembly GCA_963556745.1. Lineage (NCBI taxonomy): Eukaryota > Metazoa > Arthropoda > Insecta > Lepidoptera > Crambidae > Catoptria > Catoptria pinella. The sequence continues at coordinate 3,830,240 of OY750762.1, forward strand.
TTTACGTTTTTTGAGAAGCTCGGTGGCGCAGTAGTATTGCGCCTGGCCCAGTGATTGCGGAGGTCAAGTAACTTTAAAACTCGAGCTCCTCCGTGCTTCGGAAGGCACGTTAAGCCGTTAGTCCCGGCTGCATTTGCAGTCGCTAGCATCCACCAAACCGCATTGGGCCCGCAAGGAAGGCCTGAGCATAAGCAGTGGGGACATTAAATAATGACTGATGGTTGTTTTGTTGAGGCAGGATTTCTTCACCAAATATTCAGCGAAAAGGGAAGTACTTCCGCCGAGCTAGGTGTCTGTGCTCGGGGACCGCGGTCCTACTGTTCGATGTTGGATTTTTTATTTATGTGAAGCACTTAGAAAACTTCGATATCGTGAGTCAGGTCTCCATACATTATTGCCTTGATGTTAGCTTGACGTAGTTGATGACGTGATGTTTACATATTGTACTTTTCGCACATTTTGGGTACAATGGCTACATCCATACTAAATATAAACATATTTATTTTTATAATTTATATCTATTTCAATATGAATCTCTAACTATATTTCACGAAGAAACCATTAATACGATTGTTGAAGTTAGTGACCACAGCTTGGAGTTTACTTGGAGTTAGTCTAATCACTATGTCTCCAGAACCTAGTCTCGTAATATTTAAAATCAGAGCGCAGCAATAAAATAACTTAATACATTTTGATAAAGTTCCGAGCGTGATTTCATATTTCATAAAATTATGAACAGCCGTTTTGCTTTAGTTATCCCGTGACCACGGTAAGGTGTCGAAACGTCGGGAAGAAAACCGATTAATTATTTCGTTTTATATAGCAACTAGTATTTCGCCCTGGTGCGCGGGCTGCTGAAGCAGCCCGCGGGCACCGTTCTGTTGGTCTATAAGTGGGGGCCTTTAAAGAGTAGAACTGCGGATTGTGGTGCGCATCAGTTCAAATCATATTGCGATTTGTCTGCAAGTTGCAGTGTTGTGTGGTTATGCATGCATGTGTGGTTAACTTGTGTTGCAGCCCGATGAAAATTAATGCTCTATTCTTTTTTTAAGAATTTCGCTGGCTGATATTAAAATCATAGTAATAAAAGATCAAATAACATTGAGAAAGCAGTGGGCCCAGCGTAGTGTGCCTATTTTTCGACGAACCCGAACCCGAATTCAAACCCGAACCCGAACCCGAAGCCGAATCTGAACCCAGAACCCGAACGCGAACCCAAATCTGAACCCAGAACCCGAACTCGAACCCGAACGCGAACCCGAACCCGAAACCGAACTCGAACCCGAACTCGAACCCACACCCAACCCCGAACCTGAACCTGAACCAAAACAGGAACCCGAACCAAACCCGAACCCGAACTTGAACCTAAACCCGAACTTGAACCCAAACCCACATTCGAGCCCGAACCCACACTCAAGCCCGAGCCCGAACCCGAACCCAAACCCAAACCCGAACCAGAACCCGAAACCGAACCTGAACCCAAAATCGAACCCTCACCCGAATCGGAGCCCGAGCCCTAACTCGAGCCCGAGACCGAGTCCGAGTCCGAGCCCAAACCCGAACCCGAAAGTGAACCCGAACCGGAATTTGAACCCGAAACTAAACCCAAACCCGAACTGGAACGCGAACCCGAAACAAACTTAAACCCGAACCCGAAATCGAACCCGAGCCCGAACCCGAAGCCGACCCCGAGGCCGAGACCGAACACAAGCCCGAGCGACACCGAGCCCGAGCCCGAACCCGAACCCAAAATTGACCTGAACCCGAATCCGAACCGAATCTTAGCACAAAACTGGTCCGAACCGAACGGGAACACGAACTCGAGCTCGAACCTGAACTTGAAACCGAACTCGAACCCGAACCCGAACCCAGAACCTGAACCCGAACCCAAACAGGAACCCGAAACCGAACTCAAACTCAAACCCGAACTTGAACTCAAACCCGAACTTGAATCCGAACCCTCACTCCAGCCTGAGCCCGAACCCGAACCCAAACCCGAACCAGAACCCGAAACCGAACCTGAACCCAAAATCGAACCCTCACCCGAACTGGAGCCCGAGCCCGAGACCGAGTCCAAGTCCGAGCCCAAACCCGAACCCGAAAGTAAACCCAAACCGGAATCTGAACCCGAAACCAAACCCGTACCAGAACCCGAACTGGAACGCAAATCCGATACAAACTTGAACCCGAACCCGAAATCGAACCCGAGCCCAAACCCGAAGCCGAAGCCGACCCCGAGGCGAGACCGAACACAAGCCCGAGCGAGACCGAGCCCGAGCCCGAACCCGAACCCGAACCCAAAATTAACCCAAACCCGAACCGAATCTTAGCACAACACTGGTCCGAACCGTACGCGAACACGAACTCGAGCTCGAAACTAAACTCGAAACCGAATCCAAACCCGAACCCAAACCCGAACCCGAACCCGAAACCGAAACCGAACCCTAACCCGAACCCGAAACCGAACTGAATCTTAACACAAAACTGGCCCGACCCGAACGCAAACGCGAACACGAACTCGAGCTCGAACCTGAACTCGAAACCGAACTCGAACCCAAACCCAGAACTTGAACCCGAACTCAAACAGAAACCCGAAACCGAACTCAAACCCGAACCCAAACTTGAACCCAAACCCGAACTTGAACCCGAACCCAAACTCGAGCCCGAGCCCGAACCCGAACCAGAACCCGAAACCGAACCTGAACCCAAAATCGAACCCTCACCCGAACCGGAGCCCGAGCCCGAACTCGAGCCCGAGACCGAGTCTGAGCCCGAACCCGAACCCGAAAGTAAACCCGAACCGGAATCTGAACCCGAAACCAAACCCGAACCAGAACCCAAACCCGAACTGGAACGCGAACCCGAAACAAACTTAAACCCGAACCCGAAATCGAACTCGAGTCCGAACCCGAAGCCGAAGCTGACCTCGAGGCCGAGACCGAACACAAGCCCGAGCGAGACCGAACCCGAACCCCAAAATTGACCCGAACCCGAACCCGAACCGAATCTTAGCACAAAACTGATCCAAACCGAACGCGAACACGAACTCGAGCTCGAACCTGAACTCGAAACCGAACTCGAACCCGAACCCGAACCCAGAACCTGAACCCGAATCCAAACAGGAACCCGAAACCGAACTCAAACCCGAACGCGAACTTGAACCCAAACCCGAACTTGAATCCGAGCCCACACTCGAGCCTGAGCCCGAACCCGAACCCAAACCCGAACCAGAACCCGAAACCGAACCTGAACCCAAAATAGAACCCTCACCCGAAACGGAGCCCGAACCCGAACTCGAGCCCGAGTCCAAGCCCAAACCCGAACCCCAAAGTGAACCCAAACCGGAATCTGAACCCAAAACCAAACCCGTACCCGAACCCTAACTGGAACGCGAACCCGATACAAACTTGAACCAGAACCCGAAATCGAACCCGAACCCAAACTCGAGCCCTAACCCGAACCTGAACCCAAACCCGAACCCGAGTCCGAACTGGAACGCGAACCCGAAACCATCTTGAACCCGAACCCAAAATTGACCCGAACCCGAATTTGAACCGAACCCGAAACCGAACCTGAACCCAAAATCGAACCCTCACCCGAACCGGAGCCCGAGCCCGAACTCGAGCCCGAGACCGAGTCTGAGCCCGAACCCGAACCCGAAAGTAAACCCGAACCGGAATCTGAACCCGAAACCAAACCCGAACCAGAACCCAAACCCGAACTGGAACGCGAACCCGAAACAAACTTAAACCCGAACCCGAAATCGAACTCGAGTCCGAACCCGAAGCCGAAGCTGACCTCGAGGCCGAGACCGAACACAAGCCCGAGCGAGACCGAACCCGAACCCCAAAATTGACCCGAACCCGAACCCGAACCGAATCTTAGCACAAAACTGATCCAAACCGAACGCGAACACGAACTCGAGCTCGAACCTGAACTCGAAACCGAACTCGAACCCGAACCCGAACCCAGAACCTGAACCCGAATCCAAACAGGAACCCGAAACCGAACTCAAACCCGAACGCGAACTTGAACCCAAACCCGAACTTGAATCCGAGCCCACACTCGAGCCTGAGCCCGAACCCGAACCCAAACCCGAACCAGAACCCGAAACCGAACCTGAACCCAAAATAGAACCCTCACCCGAAACGGAGCCCGAACCCGAACTCGAGCCCGAGTCCAAGCCCAAACCCGAACCCCAAAGTGAACCCAAACCGGAATCTGAACCCAAAACCAAACCCGTACCCGAACCCTAACTGGAACGCGAACCCGATACAAACTTGAACCAGAACCCGAAATCGAACCCGAACCCAAACTCGAGCCCTAACCCGAACCTGAACCCAAACCCGAACCCGAGTCCGAACTGGAACGCGAACCCGAAACCATCTTGAACCCGAACCCAAAATTGACCCGAACCCGAATTTGAACCGAACCGAATCTTAGCACGAAACTGGTCCGAACCGAACGCTAACACGAACTCGAACTCGAGCTCGAACCTGAACTCGAACCCAAACCCGAACCCGAACCCGAAACCGAAACCGAAACCGAACCGAATCTTAACACAAAACTGGCCCGACCCGAACGCAAACACGAACTCGGAACTCGTAAGCAGAGAAACAGGAAATAGTAAGCAGATTTTTAAATATTTACAAATAAAACAAGTGGACTAAAATGTATGTACAAGTATAATTAATAAATGAAAACATTAAAAGAGATTTAAGAAAAACTTAAAACAAAGACTTATGTATGGTAAGTAGGTAGGTGATGAAATGATTGATATTACACTAACTGTACAAAATGAATGGGGTGGGCTAGGCACCTTAATTTTTGCACTCTTAAATTATGAAATAATATGGAAAAAATATGTAGTTGTTAAAATTAAGAGTTGTTTCTATGGTCTTCTATGGTACAATTTAATACCGTCGTCTCGCTACACTAAAGTCGCAGTTTTTCTTGTTAAATTACATCATAAAAATAAGAACGCCCTTACTTGAAACAGACGAAAAGCACGTATAAAAACTTGCAAGATCAGGACTGGAGCTGCCCCGCATAATGTAGTTATAATAATTACTAATTAATAATAATTTAATCATCAAATTATAAAAACAAAAATTAATCAATATCTTTCCTCCTCTTCGCTCCTGGAATTGAAAAAGAAACAAAGGAGTTTAATAAAAGGAATAATAATTATAGATAAATAAATGCGAAGAACAGTTAAAAGAAATTACTTAGAATACATACATACCCTTTATTGATTAATGCAATTGTCATGAAAATTATATTTACAGCGGTTTTTCACAGTATTTAATATAAGCTGTTTGTGTTTCTCCAACGACATTTTCCAAAACAGTATAAAAAGCCTAAAAATTCAAACGATTTCATCGAACATGTGAAGACTTTATAAAAATCAACATTTAATTTACTTTTAAAATACTTACTGAATAAAAATATGTAATTCTCAAAAGGAATCCACAAAATTTCAACATTTGTTTTAAAATTATATCAGTCTCCTTAAAGTTCGGAGTAAAAATAAGCTTCGCGCCGTGAAGAGTGAAAATTTTCCCAATAAAAGGCGGGAAAAACCACGAAAACGGCCAACGAAAGAAAAAAGTATTAGAGTGAGAAGGATGAATGATGTAAAATGGATGTGTGAGAAAAGGATAGTAGAATACTTGAATATTTTTAAATGTTGTCGAACATGAATTAAAATGTTATAAAAAATAAATACATAGATACCAAGAAGTTTTATACAAGGAGGTTGATAGTTTGAATTTGGAGTATGGATGAAATGAGGTCGCATGTATTAAATAAATATAGAATAAGGAAAATTAATAAAATATAATAACAAATTAGTGTTTTATGTTTGTAAATAAATAAATAAGATGGAATATTGATAAATATGAGAATGTGACGTTGTTTTTCTATGTAAAAAAAATACAACGCCTAAACTAAACCGAACCAAACCCGAGCCCGAGCCCGAGTCGGTGCAAGAGCCCAAACGTTCGTGACGGTTACGATTACGATTACGGTTAAAGTTTTGGCTACGGTTCTGGTTACGGTTAGGTACGGTTTTACGATTACGATTATAAATAAGAGGGTTATTGTGGTGAAACGGTAAAAATATTTTTCTCCAATCAAACAAACAACACTTCAAAGCTGTGGCCCCGCGGTTTGCGGTCCAAAAATCTTTTTTTTTTTTTGAACTCCAGTGCGGAGTCCATCTCATTTTTCTAAATTTTAAATGTCAAAATTTACCGTTCTTGAAAGTATGAACAAAATCGGTTGGAAAAAAATTACAAACCTCGCCCACATTCAACATCTTGCATTTCCCAAATGTCATCATTTTACCCCAGTTCAATTGGGGTTTTGCACATTTCATCCAAACATCATTATACCCTTTTCCACCTCCTTCTGTTAGAACAATTATGTCAATGAATGAAATGATGGTAAACGATAAATAATATAACCTGGAAAATGAGCGGCCATTTTATTTTTCAGCCATTTTGAATATTTCTTTTCTCGCTTCAGCATCTGCTTAAAGTCCTTTTCAACTTTAGTTTGAGGACCATCTACCTGTGTAGTGCCATTTTGGCGGGCAGTACCTATTCATGAGGATCATAACCGGGACTTCCACTTAATTCCTTTTTTCTGAGAGTTTTTTAGATTCTGAATACTTTTTTATACATTATACCTCTTTACACAGCCGCCATCTTGTTTTTCCCAATTGGTATAATTTTTCTCCAGTTCGATTGGGGTTTTGCACATTTCCCCCAACCATCATTATACCCTTTTCCACCTCCTTTTGTGAGAACAATTATGTCAATGAATGAAATTATGGTAATCGATAAATAATTAAAAAAAACTAACAACCCCATATTTTTTATTTAATCTGTGAACGATAATTTTGCTATGCTGTATGTGCGTGGAATGACGATGAATATTCATTACGTGTTATCATAAGTAAACATTTTGAAGTTATACTCTCGATGCCCAGTAATGTGTACTTTAAAAAGTAATGTTTTCATATTTCTAGCTTGCTACTAAGCTTGTAACTTTGCAAATATGTATGTCATCAGATCAAAATATTTTAATTTTATTGTTTTGTTTGTTGATTTTAACTTTAAAAGAGAAATCTCCTTCTTAATTAGTTGCTCGTGCTGGGTTTACTGTAATTTTGTATGGCGGCCATTTTGTTTTTCCACCATTTTGAATATTTTTTCCTCGCTTTAGGATCTGCTTAGAGTTCTCCACAACTTTAGTTCGAGCACCATCTACCTATGTAGTACCATTTTGGCGGGCAGCACCCCATCATTAAGATCCTAACCTGGACTTCCACTTTAATTTTATTTTTTCTGAGAGTTTTCTAGATCCTGAATATTTTTTTCCTACATTGTACCCCTCTACAACTGCTCCTTTTTAGCAATAAAAATGATGCAGTACCGGGAAATTGAGCGGCCATTTTGTTTTTCCGCCATTTTGAATATTTTTTCCTCGCTTTAGAATCTGCTTAAAGTCTTCTACAACTTTAGTTCGAGCACCATCTGCCTATGTAGTACCAATTTGGCGGGCAGTACCACGTCGTGAAGATCTTAACCTGGACTTCCACTATTAATATTTTTTTCTGAGAGTTTTTTAGATCTTGAATACTTTCTTAATACATTACACCCCTCTAAAACTGCTCCTGTTTGGTAATAATAAAGGCGGTACCCGGAAAATAAACCTTACTTCCAATTCCAGTGTTGCCATCCGATCGATATAAAAATAGTCAAATGTCATTAGTATTGGCAAAATCTAATGGTTTTTGATAAAAAATATTTGAAAATGCCGCTATTTCTATTTTTCCCATTTTTGGGGTAAATCTCAAAAAGTACCCTGAAAATGGATAATTTTCTTTTACATGGCAATACTCCTTGATATGTTGCATACTTCGGCCATACATGCCAACCTTCTCAAGTGCTGTGAACTGCCTCAAAATAGCCTTAGAATATTTAAAATATGTATAAAATTTACAAAATGGCCGCCACCGCGTCCGCCATATTGATTTTTCTATTGTTCATATTTTTCCTATACTCTGCAGCATATACTGCGTGCAACCACGGTTTGATTTTTTTTCTCACATGCACCCAGCCGCCGCAATAGGACTTGAAAAAAGGGTATCTCAAAAATAACTTTTTCCTCAGCAGTTTCCAGGGTTGCCAGAAGTTGTCGACCAAAATACCAAAATGTCATTTGTATACAGACAATACATAAGCCCTCATACTCGAAATTTCCAAAAAGTAGTCGATTCACTTTTTTTCATTTTGGGGTAAATCTCAAAAATTACCCCGAAATGAGGTAAAAATATTACACCAATCTATACACTGTGTCTATACCTACAACTGTTCTATGAACGTCAAAACGCTCCAGTGTTGCCATCTGGAAGAAAAGTGACTTTAAAAATGGCATGTTTTCGTACCTTAAACAAAATGGCCACTACAACAGGCGCCATCATGTTTTTTTTTTTTATTTTCCTAGTTTTATTAAAATTGAGGGCTATTGTGGTGAAACGGTAAAAATATTTTTCTCAAACCAAACAACACTTCAGAGCTGTGGCCCCGCAGTTTGCGGTCCAAAAATCGTTTTTTTTAAAGCTCTCCAGCGCGGCCGCCATCTTGTTTTTGTCACTTTTTCTCATTTTTCTAAATATTACACGTCAAAATCTACCAGTCTTGAAAGTTTGAACACAATCGGTTGAAAAACAAAAAAGTTACAAATCTCCCCACAGCCGCCATCTTGTTTTTCCCAAATGTCATAATTTTTCCCCAGTTCGATTGGGGTTTTGCACATTTTCCCCAAACATCATTATACCCTTTTCCACCTCCTTCTGGGAGAACAATTATGTCAATGAGTCAGTGAGTGAGTGAGTGGTAATCGAGCTATATATAGTATAATTAACCCAAACTAATTATTTCTAAAATAACACCTTAATTCATAATAAACGCACAGATAAATGTTCCATTTTCGTTCTAGTACAGATTAGTATTGCAAATGAAGCCTCGAATGAGATCACAATCTTTAATTTTTGGTCATCCATGCAATCCTAGTGATAGTTGCTTAAGACTTGAAATCGTGAAATCCCGAATAAGCTAAACCACAGCGCCATCGAGCTCTCGGAAACTGCTTAGCATCAGGGAGAGTTGCTTGCTTGTTTGCTTTGCGTACTGCAAAAAAGGGCAAACCCATAATGTCTTTATGCTTTTACAACAGAACAAAGGATAATGTGCATTTTCCTTTGTATAATTTCGAGTTTATTTAAACTTTTGTCCGCTGAAAGCGAGATTTTTTTATATTCTTTAGTGTTTTACAGTTCACAATTTTCCTTTCTAAAGCACAGGATTTTCCTTCTCAATGACTCCATTAGCAAGTTCCTTGTTCGGCTTAATAAACTTGATACACCGTTTATTCTTAGTTATTTAGATCTTTAGATGAGTCATATTTTAATAGTTTTGACTTGGGATGATTTTTGACTGAGCGTCAAAAGAAAATTATAGTACAACCTGCATAATAAACTTTGCGCGTGCGCATGTATGCACTTACTTTACTTACTTTTACTAACTACAGTTATTTACATCTACAGTCACAAAGCGAGGGTTCAGCTTGTATCAAAATTGGGTTGAGTTAGCTTAGCACGTTCCGGGTTTTGCTGTTCAATTCCATATTAGTCGCCGAGATCCATGTAGGACAGTTATTCTGAGACGTGAACTATTTCTCAAATTTGCTTCTTTATAAAAAGACCAGCGACGAAGAAATTACATAAGTGTAATGTGAATCAGTTAGTCCTTTTACTTGAATAAAATTCGACAGTCAACAGTTGGATTTCTTCTACGAAATACCTGTTCTGTACCGATTGTGGTAATTACATTACATGTCGAATAAAAAAATGTGTTTAAAAAAATATACTGACATAAAATTTGTCGATTACGACAATATCTTTTTTCTTTTAATTTTGATTTAATTTTGACTTAATTTAGACAGTGGGTTAGCGTGAGCTGGCCCTGCCAAATACAGAGCACTCACTCGAGGAAAGGATTTAAAAAATCAATAATATTTTTATTTATAGACTAGCGGCCCGCCCCGGCTTCGCACGGGTACAATATAGTTACTAATGTGGTGAGTGTGAAGTTATTAGACTATACTACAGGATATCTTATACAACATGTTACAAATATACCCCTTATGCCGAATATGGTACATAGGGACTATTAACTTGATCAACTTTTACTATCGGACCAACTCTGAAATCGCGAAAATAAAATCAGCTGTTTCATACAAAAACTTAAAAACGAAAATATCAAAATGTATGAAACAGCTGATTTTTTTTCGCTATTTGAGAGTTGGTCCCATAGTAACAGTTGTTCAGTTTGATGGTCCTTATATACCATATTCGGCATTAGGGGTACTTTTGTAACATATAGTGGCCACATAATTAAGGACGCCAGTCGATTTTCATACAAACGAAGTAACTTTTAAGCATTGCTTCTCCGCCTGGGATTGACCGAGCGGTGATCTGGTGATCGCCACCCAAGTGATCTGACCAGCATTTTAAGAGATGTAAGGATATGTTAAAAAAACCGTGATTATAGCATTAAAATGTATGAAAATCTTGCAACTGACAATTCTGATGCTACATCTCTTAGAATGCCGACCAGATCAGTTGGGTGTGTATTGCGATCCGAATCTTCTCCATTCACTTCCTGGATGGCCATCATCAGATCACAGCTAGTTCAATCCCTAGTGAAAAACCAAGACTTCAAAATTACCTCATTTGTATGAAAATCGACTTGTGTCCATAATTAAGTGGCCACCACTATATGTATATGTATATACGACGTACACAACTAACGCAAGCGGTGTTATAAGTTTGACCTGTGTGGGTGTCTGTCTGTCTGAGGCAACCTAGCTCCCAAACTTATGGACCGATTTTGATGCGGTTTTTTATGCATAGTTTAAAAGATCTAAGTGTACAGACAGCGGGACTCCTTAAACATTTATCCGATTATGATGAAACTTTGGTGAGTTGTTCTGCTTACGACCGAGAAGGTCCCTGGCTAAAAAAACGGAGCATTGCAATATGCATGCCGGGAGCAGTTCTAAATAAAAATATGTTATGCATTATCAGGATTATCAATCTCGATCGATCATCCAACACTTCTCTAAATAGCTACCAAATTTCTTGTCATTTCATCCGGTTAAAAAGGCTATTTGGCGAGCTGACTCTCGAGCAGGCGACATTAGAGCTGGCCATGGGAGAAACAATCACTGCGCAGATCTACACCAAACGCTCTTAAACTTTGTCCCTGTGCTTTATTAATTGTCATAGCATAGGCGACTTGACCGGATATTGTATTCTATTAAAATTAATCTGATGATCAGATGGAATAATTTTGCACCTTATTACAACGCAATAAGGAAAAATGACAGCACTGCCAACATAACGCCATAGGTACTATTCAATGAAATGCATTTTTCCTACTCTCAGGGGAAATGACAAAAGAGAATGTAATACTACGTTGAGATGACAAATGATATTTATTTTTCTTAATTAATCAATCAAGTGCACAAAGAAGTTTCAATTCCGACGTCGAAGTCAAGCACCCCAAAAGTAGCCTTTTATCACTTTTTAACCCTGTTAGGGGATAAATATCAAAAAAATACGAAACAGGTATTTAATTAATTTTGTGAAAGAATGTGAATGCCAAATTTCAAGTCAATCGGGCCAAGGAATCGCGTTCTCCCATACAAACTTTGCCACCCTGTTTTACCCCTTTAGGGGTTGAATTTCGCAAAATCCCGTCTTAGTGAGCACCTACGCCCTAAAAGGAACTCCCATGCAAAATTTGAGACTTCTAGCACTTGTAGTTTCTGAGATTTCGTGATCAGTGAGTGAGTGATTTACCCTTTTATATATATAGATATACTAGCGACCGCTCGTGACTTGGTCTGCTTGGAAAGTTTTTTGCTATCCCTCGGGAACATATATTTTTCGGGATGAAAGGTACCCTATGTCCTTCTCTGTACCCCTGACAACGTGTACGCAAAATTTCATGATTATCGGTTCAGTAGTTCAGACGTGAAAGCGTAACAAACAAACGGACTTTCGCATTTATAATATTAGTAAGGATATTACACCATGCGGTTCTTGGTCTGGTATTTTTTCCCTTGTTTATGGACACCAATGTATCTTCAACAATAATTCTTTATCCATCACATATTGCCTTAATAAAATACTTACACAAAATAGTTTAATGAAACGTCTCCAAAATCTTGCAGGCTCGTTCCTCTGGGAGAAGAATGAAAATAGGAACGTTATCCGTCCATTCCAAGTCGGAACGGAAAATTGTTTCCTCATGTTTATGTTTCCTGTCATAACCGGCCGAATGGGACATTAGCTCCGTTCTGAACAAATTCCGAACTGCCTCAGTGTGTTAAAAGTTATTTCATCTGAATAAAATGAGAAACTTTTGTATAATTTCCATATTCGAACCGTATTATGAGGTTTGGATTGCGAGTACTAATATAAGTTCGATTGAACATTATACAGGGTGAAATCAAAGTCGTTAGCAATCTTTTAAACTAATAATCTTACTACGATATCATGCTATATGTATTGATAGTAAGATATATTTTTTTTAAATAGAATTAAGTGATATCAATTCAAGGTATAATAAACATAAAAAAATTAAAAGAAGTCGTAAACAAAAGATTACTGATGCTACATGAAAGTAACGATTGTTTTTTATTTTACTAAAAAGCTATACACTTCTGAGACTTCCGCGCGTACAGGTTCATTAGAAATAAAACAGTTTTTACGGATTACAGCGCGTATATTATATTTAGAAATTTTTTGTTTGGATTTATTGGAGCTATAAAATAATTTAATAAAATTGAATGCATTTTTATTAAGTTCTCAGGGGGAATTTCATAAAAATATGAGCAGAATTTTTGCTTTAGTCCTCCAGTGACCACTGTCCCTGAAAAGGTGTCGAACGAAACGTCAGGAATTCAAAATACTAAATAGTTCATTAACAACACCTGAATTAATAATATACGCGCTGTAATTCGTAAAAAGTGTTTTAATTCTTACTAAAAACTAATTAAATAAAAGTTTTTACTTTAAAAGATTACTAATGACTTCGATTTCACTATATGTGCTTTCAAAATTATGAAAAGGATATCTCTGCAGTGCTTTTAATGGCAATATAAAAGGTAATACGATTTCTCAGATAACAGCAACTAAGTATTTCTTTTAACTTTAAGCCTTTCTTCTAAATTATAATTATATTGTAACCTTTGAAATCTAAACTCTTTTCCCTTAAAAAGCGTGTATTTCCAAATGACAGAATAATCATCATCGTCAAAGGAACTATTCCTTAGTTCCAGTAAATCCATTCCTAAAAAAATCTCATGTGAATCTTGCATTAACAAGGATGCTTGTTCTGAGCTATCTCTCTGTTTACGATTGGCTGCTCTAGATTATCTATGCAACCAATCTGCATTGCAACCATGTGAGTAATGCATTGCATCGAACTAGCATTACTCACATGGTTGACTAGTGAATTGGTTAATATTGATTTTCTCAAACAATTATTTGATTGCTTTTAGTACTCCTCGACGTCAAACCAGGCACACTAATTTGCTAAATGCCCCATTTAAATTTACCAACTACGGGCAAAATTCTGTGTTTTGCCGATTACCAAGCCTTTACTATGATAAATTTAACAATATCAATCCTTTTTTAGGTTCCGAAAAGCGATTTATTTACAGGATCAAAAAAAATCTTGTGTAATGAATACATTGCTTGACTAACCAAATATGATTGTTGTGGGTTAGGTACACTAATACTAATCTAATATAAAAATAATTATAATCAAATATTAAACGAGCAATAGTTGTTGTTGTTTGTCCTTATGTTTATATGATTGTCACTTTAATAGTTCTTAATATATTTATCTCATTGAACTGCATTATCACTTGAGAAACATTGGTAAGATAAACAGTAAAAAAAACCTTCATTCGTCTATTTGTTTCGAATCAAATAAGTAATTTGTTGGATAGTCGTAATTGGCCTTTAGAATTACGTTTTTTAAATATAACTTAGACTGTAAGTGAGCTGTGTTGTGTACTGTCCCTAATAAAGTAAATAAAAAAAAAACAAGTTACTCTTTATGTCCGATAGAATTTGTATGCTTCTATTGTGTCCTTGGTACCTTGGTCCTTGTAATCGGTAGGCCCAGTGAAGTTGTTTTTTACAAAACAATCTTGAGAGGGCGTAGTCTGCACACTAGCGCCACCATTGGAAAAAAATTACAGTGCTTAAACAAAGACGAAATTGTGATTTATCTTTCTATAGTGCACTCCGAAGAAGCTTTTTGGTACTTTTTATAGCTTAAACAATATTTTCTAGCCTGTCGTTTAGTTTTAAGGGTTTTTTTTTGCGAAAAGTGGCCACTTTTAGCAATAAAATTCCGTTAAACTGAACGACAGTATAGAAAAGATTGTGTAAGTGATTAAAAGATACCACAAAGCTTCCACGGAGTGCACTGCAGAGAGATAATTCGTAATTACGTTTTCATCTAAGCACTATGTTTTTTTTCCAATGGCGGCGCTAGTGTGCAGACTACGCGCCCTTAAGTATGCATGAGTAATAAGGTATCCATTCTACCGTGAAATAGGTAATTTCCCTTAACATTAGGACACGAATAGGACGTGGCTCACGTTAGTTTAAAAAAGTAATATTTAAACAAAGCTTTTCTGAAATAATGGGGCATGAATTTTGCTGGCGGTTTTATGGATCACGTATGTTTTTAAAGTGTTATAAGTAGTTTAGTGAAAAATATACATTTGTTTTTTACATCACAATGGCTTCGTTGAGTAGTAGTAGTAGTAGTAGTAGTAGTAGTTATATTCGTCCTTTTTAGGACAGGCGAAGATCTAAGCCATAGTGCCAGTTCTTGAGTTGATATTATTTCATTTTTCATTAGAATGCGGGTGCATCGTATTCCAATGCTGCTTGGAGCATTTGGCACTAAGTATATCAAGACAGTTTACTCGGTTAATGGCTTCGTTGATTTGAAATCATAGAGTTATAGAAGGTATAAGTACTATTTTTATGACTGTAGTATAGTATACAATAAAAACTTGTGGTTATAACACTTACCCCCTAACTTACTCACAGCTCATATCTGTTTAGTTATTTAACTATTGTTCAATTGTAGTATGTTATCAAATGATTTGATAACTTTAACCCGGCATCATGTTCAAAATAAGTACACGGACGTTGGGAATGGGTCATTACTATCCGAATACTCTTTTTTAATTATTCCAGAAATGATTTAGAACATTTATTTGAATTGACTTTCGCTTAATGTCCTACTTAATTACGAATTAATAAAATAATTGAACAGAAAAAACCTGATTGACTTAGAAATAATTATCTATGTTTAAAAGGGTAATCTTATAAAATTTAATGGAAATTCACACGCTCCATTTTGTTTAACGCGGTGAATTGCCTCCAAAGTTTTATTGTCAAGGATAAAATCTTCAACTGATAATAAAAATGGACCGAAATAAAGTTATATTTCTACAAGACCCAGCACATTTGAGTGGTTTGCTTAGGATCTAACGTAGTTTGACACTGTTTTTATGTTGAGCTCTGTGGAATAAAGTCAACATTATGTTATCCGTTATGTATGATATTAATTTAAGTAGGTAGAAACACTGTTTCTTTTTTGTATTTTCTTAGCTCAAAATATTTAATAGATAATTCGAATTGCGAAAAGATAATAAATAAAATAAAGTTTGATATAATATTTACTTTCGTGGAAATAAATACGTTCATGTTGATTTTGTGATGGGATGACAATGAAAACAAAAAACGTATAATCAAAATATCAAAATATTTTTTATTCAAATTAGGTTTGTGTTTTGTATCAATCAACGTTATATTAGGCTTCCCGCCCACGAGCGATTAATCACTGAGCGATTTTTTGCCGCCGTGAATAGAACATACAGAGTTCAATGCGTAAACGCCCACGAGCTACAAAAGTAGCTCAGCGACTAATCGCCCGCAAAATTACACTGACAATTGTGACAAAGGGTTAACTTAGCCAGCGACAAAAAAACGCTGCGATTATCGCCGCGATTAACGCCGCGATAATCGCAGCTACAAAAAGTCGCCCGTGGGCGCTGACGCTTAATCAAATAACAACTTCACTTTCCAATATAATTACACTTTAAATAGATAGATATATAGATGAACAGTTTATAGCTGCTTAAGAGGCCGGCGAACAGAGAACTTCCTATACAAACGTTCCTGGACAAATACTGTTTTAACCCGAATAACGTCACAAGAAGAGTTAATTATGCTCAAATTGCAAATCATTTTGGTATTACGTTTGTATAGAAAGTTCACTGTTCGCCTTCCTCTTAACACACATATTACATTATTTACAGTCATAATTAAAAAATAGAAATAAAAAATAACTGTGTGCATCAACAACAGGGCCTAGGCTCAGCGTAATATTTGCTGAAAGGAAAAAACGCTGGGTAGCAGAAAAAAATAATGACTTTATGTATTTACTAGTGGACCCTGTAAACTTAGTATCACCTACAATTTAATGATTATCAATTTTACCTTGAGAACCAGCGTCATCTTTTTAATTAGTAAGTTAGTAACAAAGCAGCTGAATACTAAAACGAAAGCAACACTACGGTCCTTTTTTTACCGACTTCAAAAGGAGGGTGGTACTCAATTCGACCCGAATTTTTTTTTGGTTTTTTTGTATATACGTACACCGATTACTCTGGCGTTGGTGTACCGATTTTAATTCAATTGGGTATACTTTCAATTTGGTTCCATATAAGTTTCATTGAGTTCCAACGATAATCTTCGGAGATATGGGTGATATACTATGGATGCTACTTTTGACAGCTAACTTTTGATAAAGAGGTTTTAGTCTGAATAATGATCTTAGTAATGATAAAACTGACTTCAAAAAAACCTGAAAACAAAATCAAAAACAACTTCAAAATTAAATACGCATATCAAATTAATAAATCACGTGTATTGAAGTCGGGTGGGGCGGGAGGACAACTAATTTTTTTATTTAATTCTAAAAGCCCACCCGACTTCAATACTCGTTTTTTCTTAATTTGATACGCGTAACTATCATTAGATTTGAATATTATTTCTAGCTTTTTAGAGGTATTTAATTTTGAAGTTGTTTTTGATTTTGTTTTCAGGTTTTTTTCTTTACAAAAGTTAGCTGTCAAAAGTAACCCGAAATGGCGATTCCCATACAAAATAGCCAATGTTCATAGTACGTTTCATTGAATATTCGCTATTCAATGAAACGAATTCTACCTACTCTCAGGGGAAATGACCAAAGAGAATGTAATACTACGTTGAGATGACAAATGATATTTATTTTTCTTAATTAATCAAATGCACAGAGAAGTTTCAATACCGACATCGAAGTCAAGCACCCCAAAAGTAGCTTTCTATCACTTTTTAACCCTGTTAGGGGATAAATTAAAAAAAATACGAAACACGTGTTCAATTAATTTTGTTAAAGAATGTGTATGCCTAATTTCAAGTCAATCGGGCCAAGGAATCGCGTTCTCCCATACAAACTTTGCCACCCTGTTTCACCCCTTTAGGGGTTGAATTTCGCAAAATCCCGTCTTAGTGAGCACCTACGCCCTAAAAAGAGCCCCCATGTAATTTTTTTGTGCATAGCACTTGTAGTTTCTGAGATTTCGTGGTCAGTGAGTGAGTGAGTGATTTTCCCTTTTATATATATATAGATAGTAATGTCAGACTACGAAGCATTCATATTGGTAAAGATATCTCTTCCTGTTGAATTATTTTACATCACATTGGGTGTACTAATCTCCCAATGCCTTCCGAATGAGTGTAATAAAACCGAGAAAAGTCATCTTATAAAGCTCCCGAGAAGATTAAAATGTCCACTGATTAGATGGACGGTTCCAAAAACAAATGTACATTACATCCCCGTAGAGTTTCTAACGGCAACACATACGGAAGTAATAAAAAAGATCCCGCTTTCCTGTTACGGCTTCTTGTGTACATAAAATAACGAACATAGTGTATGTGCAACAAGTAGCCAAGCTAGTGATAGAGCTGTACAACCTTTTGGATATATGAAATTTATTGAAGGGATATGATATGAAGGAGATGTAAGATCAGACAATATTGCATGCTTGAGCAAAAATGATGGCCGTTTTTAGCTTTTTTCACCACCACAACTGCTAACAAATATTTGTCACTGAGTTTGTGTGTTTATAAATAATAATTGATATTTTTCGAGGAGACCCTTAGCTTGGATTTTTAATAAATTGTGTATTAAATAAGTCTATGGTATTTACACGGTACTTATTTTTTGCGGGATAGTGTTGCATATAATGTCGACCATCAGCCATTTTTAATGTCCCCTTTGCTGGGGCACAGGCCTTCCTTATGGGTGGATAAGGAGGATGGGCCATAACCCACCACGCAGGCTCAATGCAGATTGGTGGGTGTTAACCAAAGCAAATGCGGCCGGGACCAACGGCTTCACATGCCTTCGGAGCTCGAGATAATACATTTTTGATCACCCATCCCATGACCAACCCTTGTGAAAGTTGCTTGACCTCCGCAATCGCTGGGCCAGGCGCTATACCACTGTGCCACCGAGCTTCTCGCATCACATCGTATCGCATTGCACAAAATGTTGCCTTATTACAATGCAACGGCAAAGTTTAGTTCTTCAACGCCCGAAAAATGAGGCACAATAGATATTTCATTGTTATCCGGCCGCATGCGTCCGCTCGGGCGTTGATGCATTAAGGTCCTTATTATTAAACAAAGAGTAAGTTTAGACCTGGTTTAACCAAAAATATTGCTCAGTAATACATTTGACGTCTCAAAGCGTCATATTCCTAAGCAAATTGCAAACGTTTTTGTTAACATATTTTATTAGTTATTATATCATAAGAAACTGGAAAATCTTTAAGTGATGCGCCATGATTATTATGTACCCAAGGATTCTTTTCACTCCCAGACCAGGTACTAATATAATGTATACCACCCGAATTATACTATGTTAAACACTGTGACATAATATATGTATGTTGAGCCCTATGAGGGAGTGCTACATGTAGGGTGTCGCATCACTATAATTTAATTTCTCCGTGTGTCTAATGGAGTAATGGAAATGAGATATTGCCTTTTGCTGAGTAAACACGTAACGTCTTATGTATTGTCAAACAAGACTTGTTTATAAACTTTTTAATTTAAAGGTTTAAAGTGAATTTCGTATTCGATGTTTATACTTTAAAATTACATATTCACTCAACCTAATAATTATGTTGTAGGTATGATCATTGTTGTCGCAACGAAATGATGAACTCGAACATTCGTATTTTTGTATCAAAAATAAAAACAAAAGCAAAAGTATGTAGGTAATAAGATTATTTATTAAACATGTTTGGAAATTGGAACAATATTTTGACAACCTTCTTCGAGCTTAATCTACACTAAACTAAAAATATTGTTTTACAGTGTTTAGTGACCTGCAATGTTACTATGAAAACTCATATTTTTCGTGTAATTAAAAATGGAACTAACTTTTTCAATGAAACACGGTGACCAAAGAAGTCAGTGACTCATCGTCAATATTCGACCTCCGTGGTCGAGTGGCTTTGTACACCGGTTTTCAAGGTGTCGCCATCTCTGAGGTCCCGGGTTCAATTTAGAAAACTAACTTTTCTATATTGGTTCAGGTCTGGGCGTTTGTGATACCACCGTTGTCTCTGATTTCCATAACACAAGTGCTTTAGCTACTTACTTTGGAATCGAAGCAATGTATGTGGTGTTGTCAAATATTTATTTCTTATTTGTTTTTTTGCAAATGGAACGTTCCGAATAAACGTGGGTAGTAGAGGTTGAATGAGAATCAATGACTTGTCTATTATTGTGTAATCAAATCGCTTTGATGGATCGGTCCTCAGGATCGGTCATTACTTTTGTTTCAAACGTACAAAACGTACCGATTGATCAAAAACTGACAACGGGGGAAATGAAAAAGCGTTGAAACAATATTGGTGAAAGTTATAACATACATTGCCGATTAGTACAATTTTGTTTATGTTTCGGAAGAGATTAAGGTTTTTACGAAAATTGTATAGGTAGTCTCGACTGTGTAAACCCACAATAGTGCTTTAATTTAACTATTGGAAAAATTTAACGCACTAACTTGGGGCCCGATTGCGTTAATTTAGTTTAGTTTAAATATCGTTGAGGTGCTCGGTGGCGCAGTGGTGTAGCGCCTGGCCCAGCGATTGCGGGGTCGGTCATGGGATGGTGACAAAAAAAAATATCTCAAGCTCCTCCGTGCTTTGGAAGGCACGTTAAGCCGTTGGTCCTGGCTGAATTTGCAGTAGTTAACATCCAACAATCCGCATTGGGCCCGCATGGTGGGTTATGGCCCATCCTCCTTATCTATCCATAAGGAAGGCCTGTGCCCCAGCAGTGGGGATATTAAAGATGGCTGATGGTCAATAAATATCGTTGATAGGAGTTGCTTCTTGTAACGGCACCAAATTATAAGGTAAAATGGTTTTAAAACACTTAGGTATAACAAATTCTTGATGCATGTACATATAGTCGTATATACTATTCAACGTAAGTTAAGAACATTGTTTTGTACCTTCGTAATAAAAAGTCAAAACAAACTCAACAATGATTAAAAAAGTTTGATGTCATTACTAGTATTGTTTGCTGCTGTTTACGTGTTGTTTAGAAGTTTGTTAAACGTGTCACGTAAACTTTTCAGGGCATGAATTAAAAAGTATGGTGATGTGGTATGATAAGTAAATATTTAAAAAGGTTTTATTTCTAATTTGTTTGCAATAATGTACGAGAATTTGTGTACTTTAAAATTAACTGTTTGTGGGCAGTGTAATAAACATTATCTATCAGACAACTATTAGAATCAGAAAATACTTAATTTGACTTTAATGATGTTTGCTGCCTTAAGGAATTAAGAAATTAAGTATTATTTTAAACAATAAAAGGATTATATTTCTTCATTTCGTATTATCAAAGTAAATAAATGATACATTTAATACAATTTATTCAAAAATTATGTATATATAACTAGTTTATGTTTAAAACTACACACTAAAGACAATTCTAATAATACCATACTACTTCTTAATGAAACGAGAAGAATAAAAGTAATTTTATATTCCTCTTACGCAACCTTCATTGGATTCTAATGTAGGTAGTAGATAACTAGCTGTGAGTGGAATCACTACCCAAGTTCATTAGTGTAATGTGATGATAAGTAACATACTGAAAAAGTATAATTCAACTCACCCATCAGTAATGTAGCTTTCACTGAAGCGAGTACCATACGTGCCCCAAATCTTTATGTATTTTTTACAAAATATGCTTTGGGCAAAACAGTATTTTCTTTCTTTAGAGTGAGTAACTGATTAACACTAAATAATATACTAGAAAAAATAGGACTCGCACCAGATCATGTTCTCGGACGGGAATCGAACCCGCGACCTTTGGATATCCGGTCCAATGCTCTGACCGCTGAGCTACCGAGTCACTAGCGGGAACGTCGAATTTCTTCTAGTATATCAACTCTTACGCTGCAAGCCAGCGCCTATTTAGTATTATATAAAAATAGCATTGTGAATGCTTAAATCTCAAAATTTCAAATAACTGATTAACATTTTGATCAAAATATTGCTCTACAATACCCACTTCAGTTCATTGGGTTTGAATTTGAATATGTGAATTTTGAATAAGTAGGAATGTATTTAGGCATTAATTTGCTAATTAGATTTAAAGTAACGAGCTCTTTGACATATAATGCATTTAGTTTTGTTGACAAGAAAACTCTTCATTATTTTTAATTGTCGCTTTGGTATCATCTTTGCACGTCGTCAAACTCGAGGGATCATTAACTTGTCATAATGAATTGAATAAAGATCCCGCGTTGTGCTACTGTCTTATTTTGATTTGACTATTAATTTGATTGCGATTTGAGTTAGTTTGATTTTTTTTATAACGTCTACCGGCCTGGGCACTGAATAGGCGACAAATTACCCGAAATTTTTTCGTCTGCGGCCGAAATGTAAAATAAAATGGCGAATCGAATTGTTGTGTTCGCCGCCTTAATGGCACCACATTGTCGAAGTTGACATATAACCTTGTCGTATAATTCTGTGCAAACTGTCACCTGTGAGTAAATCACGTCTTCCGTCCATGAAGGTCCCACAAAAGATTTATTATCCTCCTCACGACAAGACGGGGAAATGTTCGCGTCAGGACGAATCGTGTGTTGCCGCTATCAATAAATTGATGTTGGAAGACGTCAGGTGGCACTTACATTCAAAATGAGATAGTTACTACTAGTTCCATTATTACTACGTAGAATCTGAATGATTTGAGTCATTTAAAAGCAGATATAGTTTTTATTTGAATAAGAAGCAACGCAATTCAGAATGCAATATTTTCGTTTCAATACGTTAGGCCATCTGAGCAATTAAAAGCAGAATCAATATAAACAAAAAGCTACCAATGTTTTGGCTAGACAAGCTATCTTATTTTATACAGGATTAATGCCAGACATATGGCATGTGATAAAGAATCACAATGGTGATTGATTACTCGGTTTAAGATTTGAGCTTATCAGATTAATCGAGGAGCTCGATGGCGCAGTGGTTTAGCGCTTGGCCCAGCGATTGCGGAGATTAAGTAACTTTCTCCTCTGTGCTTTGGAAGACACGTTAAGCCGTTGGTCCCGGCTGCATTTGCAGTCATTAACACCCACCAATCCGCATTGAGCCCGCGAGGTGGGTTATGGCCCATCCTCCTTACCACCCATGAGGAAGGCCTGTAACTTCACCCAGTAACCTAAATCAAAATATTTAAGTAAATTGAACGAGACGATGAAGTCCGAATACATCTAAAATATCACCAAAGTGAGTTTTATTTAAAGTATAGCTGACGCAACTGATGCTTATATGTCAGCACTGAAACAACCGAAAAGGAGCACTTTAACAAAGTCGTGAGACATCAACAATCGATTTCTGTAAGTCTCTTTTACACAAATGGGGTGAGACATTGCACTTTATTCTTAGGATTAATATACAAGGTGTTACAAAAATACCCCTAATGCCGAATATGGTATATAGGGACCATCAAACTGAACAACTTTTACTATGGGGCCAACTCTGAAATCGCGAAAAAAAAATCAGCTGTTTCACACATTTTGATATTTTTGTATGAAACAGCTGATTTTTTTTTCGTGATTTCACAGTTGGTCCCATAGTAAAAGTTGATCAGTTTGATGGTCCCTATATACCATATTCGGCATTAGGGGTATTTTTGTAACACCTTGTATATATACGAGTATCTTACGACGGCATTGAGAAAAGGTTACGGTCGAAAGCAAAATTGTCACTTACATTATAGGATGTAAATTGGAATGACATTGTACGCACGACAGCACGT
The DNA here is from genome assembly GCA_963556745.1 of Catoptria pinella. NCBI lineage: Eukaryota > Metazoa > Arthropoda > Insecta > Lepidoptera > Crambidae > Catoptria > Catoptria pinella. Next base: position 3,853,812 of record OY750762.1, read on the forward strand.
CAGGTTATACAGTTAAACTGCGAAAACAGCTTTTATTACGTAGGGCATAAAGGCGGTCTCAAGGTCAACATGTATAGCCTGAGGTGCCGTCGTGTGTACCTTTGAAACCTATCATTATCATATTTCAGGTTGATAATCTCCGTAGTGGAATGGTTACAACACAGTGGGGTTTTATCTTTCACACGAATTCCTGGTTGGGTCAATAAAAAAATAAAATATTGACGTTTTTTTGTTTTGGGGTCTTAAGCTGTATGTGCTGTGCTGTTTTTTAATTAACACGTTTTTTTGTATCTTAAAGTTAGTATTTTTTAGAATTATTGTAAAATATAGCTTTGTGTAGGAGTTCTCCAATAAATCTTACCGTCTCGCGGGGGATATATTCGATGAAATACAGTGTAAAAAGATACACCAAAGCCAAATTACAGAGGGGCCATAAAAGCCCCGATATTAATACAATCTCTCGGGGTTTATTCCTACATTTCCGCCTTTTACTCACACTAAATTGGATTAAGTTCTTGCTTAATATCTTTCGGAAATCCACTTAAATAGTCGTAAAAAGGACGTTACGATGAGTTTCATGCAAACACTCCAATTTTTTTAAGGGATTAAAAACACATTAGAATAATAAATGATTTTCCGTTTTTTCCATTTTCTTATAGTAATAATATCATTTTTAGAGCTTGCTTTCAAAAATTTATGAATTGCTTCTTTGGACATCTTATGGTTTTACGGGTGAATAAAGTTACAATCTGACGTATCGTACGAAATAGTCGTAATTTAATTGTTGATCTTTGTGTAAAACTAGATAAAATAAAAATGAAGCAAATGAGAGAAAAGCTTTAACATTTGCATTGATTAAACTTAAAGTATTAAGTAGTTAAATACTTCCCTGTCTTCCGTATGTTGTTTCGCTTAACTTACAGTAACCGAAAAGGACAGGAAATCTCAACTTTATGTGTAGAGTTATAAGATGCCATCCGAATAACGTCACAAAACACGATCCTTCATTTTTATTATAACTGGAAATAACCTCCCCCAAAACCATAATACTCTTAATATATTCTGTCAGACGTAAACGGATATTGTGTAAACGTTACAAGCGCAATTAAATAGCAACCCAGATTGGCAATAAAGTCGTGGAGGCAAACAACGCTTTCTCCTGACTTCATTTTCGTTTGTCAAACAAAACAAAGCGTTGGTCAATGTGTTTTTATAATATGACGCGCATATCATTTATTAAGTCCACAAGTTTATATACACTCAATTTATCCGGTCCAATGCTCTGACCGCTGAGCTACCGAGTCACTTGTGGGAACGTCGAATTTCTCCTAGTATATCAACTCTTACGCTGCAAGCCAGCGCCATCTCACCAATGTACAAGGAATTACCTCGACATCAATTGATTACCTTTTTCATTTTGATATTTTTGTATGAAACAGCTGATTTTTTTTCGTGATTTCACAGTTGGTCCCATAGTAAAAGTTGATCAGTTTGATGGTCCCTATATACCATATTCGGCATTAGGAGTATTATTGTAATTTCATTCAGATATTTTTAAACAATTGATTAAGATGAGAAAGCTATATTATTTTAAATTTTGAGATTTTAGCATTCACAATGCTATTTTTATATAATACCAAATAATATTCTAGAAAAAATACGACTCGCACCAGATCATGTTCTCGGACGGGAATCGAACCCGCGACCTTTGGAATTACCTCGACATCAATTGAATACCTTTCCAGATATTTTTAAACAATTGATTAAGATGAGAAATCTATATAATTTTAAATTTTGAGATTTTAAATTTTATGATTTTTAATTTTGAGATGTCGAGGTAATTCCTTGTACATTGGTGAGATGGCGCTGGCTTGCAGCGTAAGTAGTAGTAGTTGATATACTAGGAGAAATTCGACGTTCCCACTAGTGACTCGGTAGCTCAGCGGTCAGAGCATTGGACCGGATATCCAAAGGTCGCGGGTTTGATTCCCGTCCGAGAGCATGATCTGGTGCGAGTCGTATTTTTTCTAGTATATTATTTAGTATTATACTTTACTCAACTTATGTCTTTTCTTTATATGTTGTAGCCAGAGTAAAATGGTAAAATAAATCCAGTGATTACTACCGATATTTTTAAACTATCATTATGCCTTTGTCGAAAGTTAAATATCCATAATTAAAAAAAAAACGATAGGGAATAATGAAACAGTTTGACAAATAACATATTTCTGTTCCATGTCCCCTGATTACGTATTAGTTCCGTTGCTAATCATTCTCGATCGAAATCGTTTGAAATTCATGAGTGAAACACAGTTTCAGATGCTATATAAGCACTCTCCTTATAAATGAAACTGTAAAATTTAGTTTATTACAAACGGTTTTGATCGGTTTCAATTGAGAATTGTAAGCAACAGAGCTACGTAATCAGGAGGCTGGTTACATAAAATATAAAATAAAACAGAGCTTTTAAACTGAGAAACTTTTCAAAACTGTTAATACCCATTAAGCTTAGTAAACAACATCTTGAAAATGGGATCATGAATAATGAAAGTTCAACGCTAATTAGCTAATGCGTCGAATCCATGAATGCGTAATAATGAAACGCTAATAAGAGAACCCAGGACTGAGTCAATGGCAACATAAGGCGCTGCGCAAACATCGCCACTTTGTGGCAATCACTGACACGTACACTTTGTACCAAAGTAACTACACTGTAAACTGTAACTACTTTGTAACTACAGGCCTATTACATCAAAATAATTGCGATAATTGAACGCAATTCGTCATTCAATTTACTTGATATTAAATATTAATAAATAAATAAATATAAATATTTGACAACGACATTGCTCCGATTCCAAAGTAAGTAGTTAAAGCACTTGTGTTATGGAAATCAGAGACAACGGTGGTATCACAAACACCCAGACCTGAGCCAATATGGAAAAGTTCATTTTCTAAATTGACCCAACCGGGATCGAACCCGGGACCACAGAGATGGCGACACCTTGAAAACCGGTGTACAAAACTCGACCACGGAGGTCGTCATATTGAACTTTATATGGACGATCATCGTCCGCTTATCGCGATTGTTTTTATGTGTTATTATGTATCTTATGCGCAGTTAGTGCTTAATTTCATATTGATTTGCGGCTCGTATCCAACACAGCATACGAAAGTGTGCAAGTTTGCGCAGCGCCTGCTGGTCCATATAATAGTTTCCTGTAGTTTGTCGCACACATTGAATAATTAACGCTTCCGACCCGGATGCTGTCCCACGTTGAATGGACTATGGTTGCTGCCACAGGCTCACGACTTGTAGAATATAGATGATGGTTAAAACAATTACTATACTAAAACAGAATCATGACTCCAAATTGAGCTATTAAGGCCCCTATATACCTCAAGTAGCGCCCTCATTTTAATAAAAAGTGGCCACTTTTGGCACTTTTGCGAACTACTACTACAACGAACAAAATTTTACTGAGGTTATTGTTTCTAAATAAACTAAAGAACTTTAGCTTCAATCTGTACATGTGAATTTTCGGTACATTATGTACTTATAGCGAGCAATAAATTTAATTAAATGAGGGCGCCACTTGAGGTATATAGGAGCCTTAATTATTTTTTTGCAACTCACAATTTTTTTTCTAGGTTCACAATTGGAATAGTTTACTGATAAGACAAAAAATAATCAAAAGAAATAAAGAAATATGAGAATAGAGTGGCAACAAAAAAACAAAAAGACACATTTACTGTTTCGACAACTATTCGATTTTGAAGTAATGTTCGAAGATTTTAAATAAATCAGAGATCGAGCTTGATACGAGTAATAAAAACAGAAAAATTTACAAATGACAAACAGTACAAGAAAAGTGCATAAATTTTTCAAAAGGCAAAAATCAAAGATTTTAAAACGTTAAGAAAAATAATGTATTAAATAAATATTAGAAAAATTCGACTCACTCGTAGCACTTCAGACGGGACCATTTTTTTTAGTATTTTTTCTAATATATTATTTATCTTAATATAAAAATAGCATTGTGAATGCGAAAAATCGCAATTTAATAACTTTAAGTAACTTGAACTATTAATGATTACGAAATAGAACTACACACTATCTTATTATCTTAATTTCGGTTGTGTTACTCGTGATTGTATTCATTGAAGGTTAAGACAGCCATTTTGTAGGCTGCTAACTCTACAGGGAGAATAATATTACTTAAACTTTTGATAATTCTGACCAAAAACAAGTAAGTATTTGTTTAGTTAAAAATCAAAGCTAAATTCTACTGCTACGACAGGTGAACTATATCTAGGTTATAGAGACAAACAAAATACAATATAATACTTTTTATACTCGAGCTATATACTTATACAATTTATACTTCTTGCAGTCGAGTAAAAGCTGCCTCAACTGTATTTTAAGTGAATGAAGGAATCGAAATTTGCGTTTTAATTCATCAACGCCCGTGCGGACGCAGGCGGCCAGATAACAATGGAATATCTATTGTGTCTCATTTTTCAAGAGTTGAAGGGTTAATACATAAGGGTACAATAAAATTCTCTAACCGTGTTTAAATCTGTGAAGTGTTTCGTGTCAAAGACACTATTGATCCATTTATTAGTCGACGTTGTCAGTTTTCATGTTCTAAGTATTCTAGTGTAACCTAACCAGCAGTTAGTGGTTACAAGTTGCTTCAAGCGTAACCTAACCAGGAGTTGGTTACAAGTTGCTTCAAACAAAGTTTGTTTAATTAACGTGGGCACTACGTCACGACATGATAACAAAATTTGAGTAGTCTTAGAACAGTCGAGTCTGACCATTCCAAACCAGAAACCTGAAGGTAATCGAAATTATAATAAACTGTTATTGACATAATTTCTATGATGTTGGTAAAAAAATTATGAAATGATTAAAACAATAAATTCTCAAATAAAATATAGGTAGGTACTTAGTATTAATGGAATTTATTGATCAAGTAAATTTTCAGTTTAAGTGTAATACGTTACAGTTGTATAAAAAGCTGACTGTTTTATTTTGCAATTCACATATTATAAAGTTATATTAAAGATGAATTTCTCCATTAATATGTAATGTTTGTAATAAGCATTAATACCAGTACAACATTGTACAACAAGAACTCTTAAACAACCATTAAAGTGGTGTCTAACTTTTGTTTGATTTGATCGTTAGCCATAGGTAGAGGTGATGTTTGAACTAAGTTGTGCTATTAGCACTTGAACACATACGGCTGCAAACAGGTGAGAATTGTGCCGACATTTTGAAACTAATAGTTGTATTGGATTTGAGTACCTAAAATGTTCTGAATGTGTTTAAAAATTAAGGTAAAAAGGCAAAAATATCTGAGAAAAGGATTGTCATTCCTGAATTAAACTCTTCGTTTAATTTTGTTTTAAAATTCTAAACGAAAGTAATGTAAGCTTTATTAAAATTTTCGTATTTTTCTTGTTTGTGGCTTCTATGAATAACTGAATCCCTAGTCATTCGGTAGCTGTATAATTCAAACCTACTATTTGTTCCGTTTTAATAATCAAAATTTCAAACCACATATTTTAATAGGGAGATAATATTAAATCTTTTACAGATCCGAGTAAACAAAATGATTATGCTACAAATGCTACGGAAAACATTGAATTATCCAAGTTATATTCTATTCCTATTTACTAGGTGGACCACATCAGCGGGCAATATTTTCAAACATTTAATTCTATTAGTGGACCATGGGAAGAAAACAATTCCCAAGGTGGGTGCATGGGTGGACCATGCGGTACAGTTGAAAATATCATTATTTTTAGATCACCTAGTTGGTGGATCTAAGTGGCATATAAAAATATTATTATATTTAAATCCCCTTATTAGTGGATTTAAGTGGCATATAAAAATGTTATTATATTTGGATCCCTTCGTTGGTGGATTGAAGAGGAGAAAATTGTATCCATGGATCCACCGGTGGAACCTGGTGGGGGATCCAAGTGGACGGAGGGTAAACGCGTATTCCGTAGCTACATCCGTAGCAAGCATCTCATTTTATACCTTCAAAACTTTAAAGCAAGCAATTTTTAAAAAGATCTCCTTATTTTAAATCCTGCTTATCTTCATTGATTTGCTTGATTACCCTGGGGCATCCTGAAAGAAACTTTCCGTGACAAACCGAGGAGTATTCAATCCGATAATACCACTATGCTATGACACTGCTAATAAACTTACAACTTCAACTTCGCCAGCTTAGTTTTCCTCCATTCTTTTCACACTTTTTGTTATGCAAAATCTTAATTAGATTCATCCTTATTTTATTTTAGTTATTGATTCGTCTGCGGGGAATTTCGTTTCCATTGAGAATTTTGGGAACAAGAGTAGCCCATGGTCTTTTCTTGGGTTAGATGATTGATTTAACAATTTACGGTTCTCATAAGATCAATTATAGCTGTAAATATTATGTACTAGCGGCTCCATGAGCATGAGAGTAGACCTCGCGTTAAAAATTAGCTCAAATTGTATGTTGTTTAAAAACAAATAAATAATATACGCAGTCATAAGTTCTGTCACAAACTTATTATTTTCAAATTTTGAATATTGGCCAGAAATATTTTGATTGATTTCAAAATATGAACTTTTGAGACTTCTAAAATTAAAAAACATTCTTTGCACCACGCTAACAAGAAAGGTTTGTATTATTTTTGATCATTTTTCAAAACTTTTTTTACATATCTTTGCCATTTTGAATTCGAAATCTGAATCGACCAAAAAATGATATATGATTATCGAACCTGCTCACAAAATTTCACGAAAATCATTTGAGAAATGCGAACTGTAGAGGAGAACAAACGGACACCTGAAGGACATACGAAAGCATTTTTGCCCAAGCTGAAGCAGAGACGCTAAGCTCGCGTTCGCGCTCGCTCGGTCTACAAATATTTTGCGTCATAAGTAATATACTCGTAAAACATTAAAAATCTCGGAAATTCTAACCGTGACTCCTAAGGATGTCGCTTTTTTAAAACAAGATTTCCCTTTTTTGCTATAAATATTTAATTACGACCCAGTGCGTGGGTCAGTCTACATTGTAATCAGCATCTATTATTCAGCAAATTGGGTTAGAGGGAAGATCATAAATATTAGAACGATGTTCATACTAAAATACACACAACACTTCAATTACAAGATATTTTATATTATCGAAAAAGGTTGTTTTCTCAGCCTCCTACATGAAAGAGGTAAATAAGAATTTGCATATTATGTTGATTTCATTGGGAACTGATACTGTTTATGTAACTTAACAGGTTTTGGTAAATTGTTCCTTCCTTTTTTGTTGTTAAAAACATTTCATTGTATTTTAATCATATTTAGTAATCTTACGCTAAGGTTGAATATGTAAGAATAGGAATATTGTAATATCGAATACACGGATCCCCGAAAAGTACGAATATAAACATTGGTGTGATAACAAAAATGAAATAATAAAGCTAAACAAACAGTATTACCAATGACCAGTGACTCGGTGGCGCAGCGGTAAGAGCATTGGACCGGACTTCCAAAGGTTTGATTCCCGTCCGAGAATATGATCCGGTGCGAGTGGTATTTTTTCTAGTATTTTATTTAGTACTACTACTACTAGTAGCATATTACCAACTTTCGAAAAAATTACAATCACACAAAAACGGGGTTTTTTATATTATAATCTATCCGTAAGTAAAATTTAGATTAAAAGATTCTTAATTATTATATTGTTATTAGCTACCAAAACATACTTTATTGGGTATCGAACAGCGGTTTACAATAACTAACCGTAGATAGATAAAGGTACTTTTGTCTGTATCTAAGCAACTCTTACTACTAAGATAAAAGTAACAACTTTTTATTCTAATAATTTCACATGATGGTAAGTTGAACTTCCATTGTAGTCCAAAATGAAAATCTCTCTAGATCGAATATGGAGCAAATAATCATGATTGATTTCACATCAACAGTTCCACAATTCAATTTCACTAGCCGTGTCTCCATTCTGCTTACCGACTAGAATTGCAAATTTCCACATGCGATAAGGGTTGCCCTTAAAATATCAGTATTCAAGGAGCGTACGCGCCAAGCTCCGCAAACAGGCGAAATGAAAACATGACGTTAATAACATTACCAACTTTAGCGCCGACTATTGTCAGCAAGTGATTTGCGTAGACGCAACCGCTGGAATGATAACCATGCCTAAATCTAGATTGAAGTGAATCTAATTATTGTTTAGATAAAACATTAAGTTAGGAAGTTGGGATAAGATTAAACAATTTAAAGTGACTACATAAGTGACGACTTTAGTTTAGTACTGAACACTGTGAAACAAGGTTTGAATCTTGATATATGCAATACAGTGGAATGCTCAATTTCATGAAATGTGTTTCCCTAAAGTCATGACAAAAGAAAAAAAAAATGTTTATCATTTTCCGAATAGCTGCAGATACAAAGAAATGTAGGGAAAGGCTGCGGTCCGGGAGGTTTCATTCCGAGAACATTGTTATGAATAATAAATTCCATCTTTCGGTCACAGATTCAAGATTAGCCTTTTTTGAATTATTATTTCAGAGGTTGAAATCCGCTGAAAACATGCCAACATTTAAAAATATTTGATTGTTACGAAACAGTGTTACCATTAATCGATTTACATAGTTAAAGGTAGGTTTATACAGCAATACTTTGGTGTCATTCAGTCAGTCAGACTCGGACACTCGAGTATCTGTGTGTGAACACGTACTTGCGATTATTAGTGACCGGATTATTTTTTTCACTATTTGATGTAATCTATAGGTCGCTGAAAGATCCCACAGATCTGAAATTAATATATATATTTCTTTACATTTCTTTCCAGACACTGAATCGTGTTCCTGTTTCACCAGAAACACAATTCAGTGAATTTAGCCCGATAAATAAATTTTGAAAATACCTCTTATGAATTCTTAAGTTTGAGATTATTTACAATGCTATTTTTGTATTAAGATAAATAAATACTAGAAAAACACCACGCCCCGTCCGTAGTCCCATCTGAGTTGCTATGAGTAAGTCGACTTTTTTCAGTATTGAAGGCCTATGTAAACTAAACCAAACAGCGTAATGATAAAAAAAAAATCACACCTTCCGGAAAGTAAAAAATATGCATTATGATTAATATTACCAAAATTTAATATTCATTGTTTCTATTTGGGTACTATATTGAAAATAAACTGACAGTAAATGCGACAAGAGCTGTTAGTGTTTCGCTGATTGGTCAACGTTCCACTCCACTCCCAATGAATTGGGGGAGAAAATCAATATCCCTCCCAATGAATTGGGGGAGAAAATCGACGACCTCCGTGGTCGAGTGGCTTTGTACACCGGTTTTCAAGGTGTCGCCATCTCTGAGGTCCCGGGTTCGATCCCTGGTTGGGTCAGTTTAGAAAACGAACTTTTCTATATAGGCTCAGGTCTGGGTGTTTGTGATACCACCGTTGTCTCTGATTTCCATAACACAAGTGCTTTAGCTACTTACTTTGGAATCGGAGCAATGTATGTGATGTTGTCAAATATTTAAATATTTAATATTTAATATGGAACTTTTCTAAGGCCAGGCGAATAACAAGTAAGGGGTGGAGAGGTACATTGGGTTACCTACCTGGTACCCGAATAAGTCTTTCGATTTTTTTTAACAGAACAACGCTTGGACATGGATAATAACAAAATTGGGACGTTTGCTAGTAAGCTGTGACAACATCGTGACTTAAAATTACTTACTAACCGATAATTTTTATCAAAATATTCTGAGGAGCTCGATGGGTGTATAACGCAATTGGCCCGCAATTGCGGTAGTTAACCAACTTTTGCTAGGGTCGGTCTTCGGATTGGTAACCAAAAATTTAATATATGGTATTCGGAAAAGTTCGCATATCCTAAAGATTGACTGGGAGAGAATGCTTTTAGCATTATGTCCGCCGTTTGTAACATTAGTTTTATGTGTTAATGTACAATAAAGATTGTTAAATAAGAAAATAATCATTTAAAGTAAAAAAGGTACTTACAAATAATCTAAAAAGGGCTTCAATTTACTGTGCCAATACGTTTCTGGCGTCAACAGATAAAGTAAATTTAATCCAGGGATATTTGACAGGGTGGGGTTAATTGCGACCCGTAGTTGGATTTTATCGGTTGATACGGGGACAGGTACTTTCAAACCAAGGTTCGGATGAAAGGGTTGACTTTGTACCGTAAAATAAAAGTAATAAGGGAGATAGGACAGGGTCATAAAGACCATCCCGCCATGATGGTTGATAAAATAGAAAAGAGATTACCTACACGCGGAAAAAGCTTTTAGTCCGTTTTGATATCTCTCGGAGAAATTAAATTTATCCCAGATTTAACCTTGGGTAATTGTATTATGGTGTGCAAACATTCCTAGTTCCGAATACTATTAATTCATCAACGCCCGAACGGCCGAATGTGGCCGGACAACAATAGAATAAATGTATTTTGTCTCATGCACAAACTATTTGTAGTCTGCAATCCTGTTTTTCAAACACTGCAAACAATAACAATAAGAAAATTGTAACTAACACTATGGACCGTTGTCTGAAATAAATTATATTATTATTATTAATAATGTATGAAGGACATTTCCCAGTGGACCGCGCCGCTTCATGGAATATTGCCAATATGTGTTTTGATTTGGACCACACAACTTACACGGGACGTGCCGAGAAAGTTGCATCGGCATCGATCCGGGGCTACTGGGAACAAAACATACGGGAAACGAGACACAACAAGGTTGGATCATTTAATATTAATAAATGGAAATGAACATGGATACACACGCTATAGTTCCCAAGGGTTGTTTTTCTTTACTTACGATACTTAAAATAATAAAAACCTACATGCACAATTATGTTCGCAAGACAGACGACTCTAACAAAGATGATTTTAAAAAAGGTATTATTATTAAATAAATAAATAATAAATATTTGACAACATCACATACATTGCTCCGATCCCAAAGTAAGTAGCTAAAGCACTTGTATTATTGAAATCAGAGACAACGGTGGTATCACAAACACCCAGACCTGAGCCAATATAGAAAAGTTCGTTTTCTAAATTGACCCAACCGGGGATCGTACCCGGGACCTCAGAGATGGCGACACCTTGAAAACCGGTGTGCAAAGCCACTCGACCACGGAGGTCGTCAAAAATCAATTAATTTACTCATATTTATCAATGAACGACTGTAGTAATCTTCCTAGTTGCAGTAAATTAAACCGTTTTGCAGCCCTCCTAAATCGTATTAAGCATGTAAATTACAACAAAGGGAGATTACTCTTGGAGTTAACCTTACTCCTTATAATTTCCGTATAAATGTAGGAAGAGATTGTTGTATCGTATAAATAAAATACAAGAAAGAGCTTTCATATGAACTCGGCCACATTTGTCTTCATTAAGGTAGAAGAAATAGTTGTGTAATATAATTCAGCTGTCCGTAAATCTGGCGTTATTTATGTAGCCCTTCTGTTTCATCACTAATCCGCATTGGGCCCGCGTGGTGGGTTATGGCCCATTCTCCTTATCCACCGATAAGAAAGGTCTGTGGCCCAGCAGTGGGGACATTAAAAATGGCTGATGGTATGTTTCTATCTATTAAACCTTAGGTCTAGCAAAATGGAAACTTAAACTTAATTTTCGATTGAATTTTACAAATATTGTATTTTCGTTTTCTAAGCATCTTAGATATTACTTTATTAAACTATTATTATGTGGTATTAATACTTTCGGTCTTCATGTATTTTGTAGTTTATGCGCGTTTGATGTATTATAAAAGAAGTTTAAAAACAAAACCCAACTACAGCAAAATCGCGCTCTAAAAAGTACGAATGTCCTCTAGAGGGGGTGCCATATTCAATTCAATGTGACGTCACATAGCCAGAGGACGGTCAAGACCATAGACTTATTTATCAAATTATTACAAGTAGTTTGTAATTATGAGAGAACAGATGAACATACATACATACCGGTCAAAATCATAATCCTCCTTTTTGCTTTGTCGTAATCGGGTAAAAATATGTGTTAAACTCCAACACAAACATTTAATTTTGTAATTTCTAAAAACTATTTTGAAAAAATAATAGTTAGAAAATAAGTAAATAAATAAATATTCTATTGGAAGTGTTGAGGTAAACTTTTAAGCTATTTATCAGCAGATCTTAAACGTCACGTGGGAATAATAGTTACAAAAAAAGACTATAAATTTTTCTGTTTTAGAGCACTCATATCTCTTGTGTGTGCTTTTGACATCCTTATTTCTATCTGGTAGTGTCTGAGAGTCAATAACTGGACAAAGAAGAAAATCAAAGGAATCCTAATCAAAGAAAGTAATTTCATTATACGAGAGGGAACATTGTACGGTTTTATTTTTTCAAAAAAATTAGAACTATTATTAGCTGACTCTGATTGCTTATATGATTGGGCTCAATATTCATAAGAATTAATGAATAATCCATACGCTACGATGAAACGAACATGATTCTTATGCTTGTCTGGGGTGCCCGGCTTCGCTCAGGGAGGTGATAAGAGATCGTGTGGTAGTTGGAATAAAAAGTATTATTGTAATTGAAACCTTGAACTAACTATTTCCAACTACATCGATTGTGCGTCGCCGCTGCTTATATACCCATTAGAACCTTCTAGGAACTTGAATTTCGATAGTCATTTCGCTTTTCTTTTCGTTTGTCTATTTTAATATGGTATTTACACGAGTCGACTTGACAGGCAAATTGGCAGGCGATTTTAATAAATTAGCGCTTTTTATCGACAAACGCTTGTAAAATCTAATCGCAAACCTAATTTCAATGAGGTGACGCTGTTTGTAAAAATTTTGAATTCTCTTTGGGATTTTTTTAAGACTTACAATTACTTACACTGCAAACAAAAATCAAATTACACAATCGAACTCGTAGAAATCGATTTATCTGAATCGGCTCAGGTTACGTCAGTACGTGTGGATGTTCGGAAACAAGCCTTACTTAATTACTGGGGTCGATACTAATTGCGTTTGCCGGCGCCACGGCAGCCATCGGGACAATTAGCCGTCATTTGCTCGCTTAGTGTTACTCCGGGATTCAAAAGAGAAAAAGAGACTCTTTTGTGTTCTATGGATATCGTTCGACGTTATTAGTTTTACGAAATAAGTCAATTTATGTGGAGGGGAGCGTGGGTGTTTGTAACAGGAGTTCACAACGTAGCTTTGTCATGGGGATAATATCCTATTTTAAATTATTAATGTAATCTTACGTTTTGAGAAGCTCGGTGGCGCAGTGGTTTAGCGCCTGGCAATTGCGGAGGTTAAAGAACTTTCGCAGGGGTCGGTCATGGGATGGGTGACCAAACATTTATTATCTCAAGCTCCTCCGTGCTTCGGAAGGCACGTGAAGCCGTTGGTCCCGGCTGTATTTGCAGTTGTTAACTTCCACCAATCCGTATTGGGCCCGCGTGGTGGGTTATGGCCCTTCTTCTTTATCCACCCCTAAGTAAGGTCATTGTGCCCCAGCATTGGGGACATAAAAAATGGCTGATGGTCATGTTCTCCTCCACGTGGGTGTTTGTAACAGGAGTTTTATCTTTCAGGATATATATTTTTTCTGAAAATTACCACATTCTCCCTTTTATTAACATTATCAATTCAACTGGTAGGAAAATCAATACAATTATTTTTAATTTGACCAGATGACTACATAAAGTTAAAGGAAAACTCCACCCAAGAGATTATGATGAATAAAAAACGTTACATTTACGTGCTATGGCGTGGTGTGGAGTGGCGACATACATTTTTAAGATATTCATTCAGTGGCGCATGCTCTCAGTCGGAGATAATTACACAGCACTTACCGTTCAAAAGGCCCGTAACTCGGTACTCCGCCGGTACCAAATAAATGCGGTTTCCTTCTATTTAAATGGCTACTTTAAAAACTGCAATATTGAAACTCTGATGAGTTCCTTTAGACAACCTCTCCAGTGGCATCATATACTTATTTATACTAGCGTAAGTATAGTAAGTTTATGAGTGGCATGGCCAATGTTTTTTATCAAAGAATTTTTGAGGGTTCAAATGAATGAATGTTTTTTTAAACAAACGCTATAACATTTGTAAAGCAACAGATAACGATTAAAAATTATAAAGCAAAGGCAAGGAAACTTTGTGGCTTATTTAGTAATTTTACGAAGTTCATTTTCTATTATTGTTATAATTATAGTCAGATAAAAGATAAAGTTTTGAAAATGCAAGTAAGTTTTAATAAAATACCCTGCAAGCTGTAGCCATTTTCTCAGTGTGACTTTTTCTTGAGCAAGATGAATGGTTTTCCGTGGTATCGGAGCATTTATTTGTGTAGAACTCCTTATTCTTCTTAGAGTGTTGCCAGTAAAGAAATCGAATGTCACTGCCACAGGCTCGGCAAAATGTTTAGTGAATGTAAGGGAAATTGCGTTTAAAATCATTTTGGACATGGAGCGCTATTAGAGTCGGTCTGACAGTTGACAAATTATTTTCTTTCTCATTTGATTTTGCGAGGATATTTACCTAGTTATTAGGTACGCTGTTCTTATTCCCAGGTTGAAATAACGGTGATTTATTCTATCCATAATTATTTTACTGGGCTTTGTAACCATGTAGAAGAACTTTAGGTACCTAACAGGACTTTTGTTTTTATTAAAAGTTATATTCAATCGGATAGTTTTAAGCTACGGCGAGTATATTCAATAACGAAAAACAAGTAAGCGATCTAAAATACGTGATAAAAACATGAGAAACATTCGCATATAAATATACTCGTCGTAGCTTAAAAGTAGATAACTACCTATTTCTAACTTTTCATGTCGATTGCTATCTGGCAAAGTCCTAGCAATAGGATTTTGGTAAAGACCTAAGATAACTAGAAGCTCATTCCTGAACACGTTTAGTACAACTTTGACAGGATCAGCAACAGCAGCTGAGGTGTAGATTCCGAACTTTAAGAAGTTATATTAAAGTTAGTTTTAACTTACATAATACGTTACATAGCACTCGTTGCAAGATTCAGGCAGTACAACTTGAAACTCCCCCAGTTAAGCTGGAGTCTGTTACTCGAATTTCGTATAGAGAGCTAAATTGCTATGGCTTTATATTCTTGGGTGAACCCGCTAATGGTCTACCACGATTCATAGACCGCATTTGGTATAAGTGGACTGTTTTTCATACCTCTTACGGGAGTGCCTGAAGCTCTTGTACATATTTTACGCTAAAGCTCCTTGGAAACCAGATTTATTGCAGTAGAATTACGTTAGGTATTTCAGTGAGGTGATATTGTTTTGTTTGGAAATTTGTTGTGAAGCCAGTCATTATTTTCATAATATGTAGGGTTATTTTTTATTCCAACACTTTTAACTCAAATGATTACACCTTAGAATTTTCATTCACGTTTTAGAAAACTTTCATAATTTTAAACCTGAAATCGCAAAAAAAATCGTTATTAATTTTTGTATGAAACAGATGTTTTTTTTGCGATTTCAGAGTTGATCTCATAGTAAAAGTTGATCAGTTTGATGGTCCCTATCTACTATATTCGGCTTTACAAGTTTTTTGTAACACGTTGTATATGTTACCGGCCGAACTCGATTTTCAGGACAAACTAGTTTGGCCTAGGTTAAACTAGTTCTTCCTATACGCGATGCGATTAACTGGTATAGCCTAGACCAAACTAGTTTGTCCTAAGCCCGACAGAATAAACTAGTTTAGACTAGGCTAAACTAGTTGATCCTGATATAAGCATTATGGAGCTCCGCACGCTTCGCTCGCTCCGCTGCAAGTGGTCAAAACACTAACCTTAGCTTAGCCTTAACCGGGCTTAGGACACCTAGGACGCTTAGGACAAACTAGTTTGGTCTAGGCTATACCAGTTAATCCTATTGCGTATAGGATAAACTAATTTAGTCTAGGCAAAACTAGTTTGTCCATAATCGGGCTTAGCCGGTAAAATATATATAAAATAGACCATGAATTAATATGAGATCACGTAACAGCCATTGATCTTCTCGCCCTAAGTGAAAAGTTAACTTTCAAAAGATCTTCCGTTTTAATTAAAATGGTTTACTCTCAAAGTGTTTCCGGTTACCTGGAAGTGTTCGAAAATACACTGAGTTTATAAATTAAACACTTTGAGCGATAAAATTAGAAAGTCATCAATTAGTTTTTGCAAAGAAGTTTTTCCTTCCTTCCTTTGTTATTTTACTATTATTACTATATAAATTCGAAAGTAAGATTTTGTATACACGTTGTCAGGGGTACAAAGAAGGACAATGGGTACCTTTCAACCAGAAAAAAGTGCTGTTTCCGAGAGATAGCAAAAGAACATGGATTTGACGTTTTGAATTTCGATTGATAACGAAACCTTATGTCAATCCCATACATGTTTCAAAAGCGAAGCGATAACGAAGATTTGCAAATGTTACTTTGGCTAGACCCCCAGGTGTGGTCCCATAAAAAATTTCATAATCCTGAATAATATCAACTATTTAGCTTACCATCGCACGAGTTTTTACGGATTTTCAGGCATAATTTCTTTGTTTATGACCCGATTTATATGTTTTTTTTGTTTGAAAGTGTGGCTTATAGAATTAAAAAAAAATGCCTCCGTGTTTTATTAATATTATCTTTCATTAATATTAGTGACTAATGAGTTAAATATTATTTCTTGCTTTTTAGAGGAATTTAATTTTGAAGCTGGTTTTGTTTCTGCTTTCAGGTTTTTAAGGAGGTTTTTCTTTTTTTTTTAACTTTTTTATTTTCTATTCCCATCATTAATAATGTTTAATTCCCGTTATTAGTGTAAATTCACTGTTAAAATCGAACTTATACAATATTTTATTGTCAAGTACGGGCGGCAACTCTAAATTGGACACTAGATTGGTAGATGTAATCGCGGCTTTATGGGGATGTGTACTTACTGAGGAATTAATGGCGCCACTAGCGTTTGTGATAAAATCGTTTGATTAGTTGTTTCAAATGTCATTTCTGACGTAATTTAACCTGTCAAAACCAGCAAACTAATCTATAGAAGTGTAATTTATTGCAAACAAATAATGCTTAAAAACTACCAACCGCACAGCATTTAGTCGGGCCAGCCACGCGCCCGGTGACAGACGTTAGCGTTCTTTACAGTAATTGCAGTTTGTATTTTAAAGAAAAGAGAGAGTTTATTAAAAATGACGTCTTGTGTAGTCAAATGGTGCAAATAAAAGACGCAAAGAAATCAAAAAGATGCAGAGTTATCTTTGCATCTGCGCCAGAGATTATCTTAATCAAAAGGTAAACAGCTTTGCGTATCATCATCAAACTCATGGTCACACGAAATCACTCACTCAAAAAATAATTGAAGTTTTACACATTACCCCCCTTACTAATATAGATAGTATAGCAGATGTATAGTTACACAATGGTTACTCTCTGTCAACTATTTAAGTTTGACATGAAAAAGAAAGGGACAAAACACTGTGTAACTATGCATCTGCTATACAATCTTTATTAGTAAGGGGGTACGATTATATTTCTTGTCCTGAAGTACGTACAATACAAAATTCTATCACACATTTTGTTTTACCAAATGTAAATTTTTAAAGATTGCCAAACAAATACTAGGCACGTCAGCGCTCGGGGAGAGCGGCATTAAATATTTATGACAAAGGCGGAGAAACCTGGTCCTCGGTTCTGCTTATGTTGAATGTAGCAATCGTGTCTCAATGGTGTTTCAATAGTAGTGCATTTTGATACTTTGTTTCTAAAACCAGACCAGTGACACTCCACACTTTAGGTATGAGGCTATAAGTACGTTGCGGGCTCGACCGGTTGGGCCAATGCAGTGGGCTGCCGCGCGCCGGCCGCGAGTACGTAGTTCGATACTCACTCACGCGCCCGCCGCGTCGCATTGTAAACGCGCTAAATACGTTTGCTGCTTAGATATAACACAATATTTTTGTATGTTTTTCTTATACTTAAAATTGCTTGCCTTTTATAATATCATTAAAAGCAACACAACCCTAACGTCACCAGAAGAGATGAGAGTACGTGAAAGAAAGAGAGGCAACTTCTAGGTGAATATAACTGTGGGGAAAGGAACGCTGTGCGACCTGAATTACCCTTTGTTGTATTGGAGCAAGAGTCGCTATTTATTAAATGATCTTGCGGAGTGTCCTTTCTGTATTATGTATTCTGTGCTAAAACACAAAAAGCAATAGGTACTATTGAAACACCATTGAGACACAATTGTTATGCCAACATTAGCGGAATCGAGGCCCTGGAGCGGAAGGGACGACTCCCGCCGTCATCAATAACTTCCCGAAGGAGGTTTAATTTGCGACGGTAATTCGAATTTGCATTGTTTTGGCGATTCTTAAATGGTTAACGATCTGTCTTCATTCGGGATTCTGCGGAGCGCTAAATGTTATTAATTTTGTTTTATTTTGACAGCTATTTTGTCCCTGGCTCATAACTACGAGTATAAGTACAATAAAAATTAATAATAAACTTTTTACTTTTTAACTGACTGCGCTATGCAAAGATGGGTTGTGAAAGAAGAATGTGTTTATTGTCTTGAAGCAACAAAAGTAGACACGGTATGATTATATAGTAAATTTAAAATGCTTAGCTTTTTACAGCAGAACTAATTATAACATCGTGTCGTATGATTAATGTAGGTATTCTGTAAAAAAGCAGTAAAAAATACCATGTTAATTAATATTTTAGTATTTACCTCTGGATTTTTTATTAAAAAAAGGAAATACCATTCGTTTTGATAAAATCATTATGATTCAATTATTTACAACCGAATAGCAAATGGAAAATTGTATTTATTCAAACTTTGCACATAAAATTGGTTGAGATCCTGTAAAAGTTGGAACCCTTTCTTTCGAAGTTACCGTTGAATTTATTTTGAAAGGGGAACTTTTCCACGGCGT
Organism: Catoptria pinella; assembly: GCA_963556745.1. Taxonomy (NCBI): domain Eukaryota; kingdom Metazoa; phylum Arthropoda; class Insecta; order Lepidoptera; family Crambidae; genus Catoptria; species Catoptria pinella. The sequence continues at coordinate 3,872,818 of OY750762.1, forward strand.
AGGTGCTAAGACAAGGTTCCGCTTGTAATCTTGTAGCAGTTATGACAAAGTTTGCGGAGCTTAGCATTTCAGTGGGAGTGTAGGGTGACGGTGTACGAGCGACTAATTTTAATAAGACAGCGTTGAAAAGATACAAGTTTTATTTTACGTCGGATACCTAGGTATCCGACTAGTTCTGTTCTAGTACTATTCTAGAAAAGTTTTACTTTAGAATGCAAAAATAAGGCTATGCGTTTCTTTTTTGTAATTTACTTACTTTTTTAATTATTTATCAATGTGAAAATAATCTCTTTTACTACTACGTACTAAGCTCTTTATTAAGACTCCCTAAAAGTAAACTTCTAGCAATGTAGTAACATCATCAAGACTTAAAAAGAAACAAAAGGCGATAATTTTTTCACTCATAATGCATGCATGCCCTGAGTTATGCCTCTATTGAAAGCGCAAGAGGAAAACAAAAGCGCACGGTAAGCGTGCGCTATCAAATGCCATGAGGCATGCGTCAGATGAAAGTCAAAGGGAACGGGAAAGCAATCGTATGAAGACATACATATTATAATCTTTTAAAGTGACTGATGCAAAAGGATGGTTAAAGGAGCGTTACGATAGACAACAACTGAACCTCGAGCTAAAACAAATTAAGAAGCTGTCTTAAAGTTTCTAATCTGTAGTCGTTCGAATGCAACCAGTGCCATCACGTAATGAGCTGCCAACTCAGAGAGAAATAATAAAACCCGAGGTTTACGATCTGCAGGGGTCTTCGTACTCGCAAATTGTGTGGCTCGAATTAGGAAGCAACAATGTTTGCCGTTGTTCTTCGGTTATTACGTAACTCGAGCACTCTCTGGCTATCTTAACGTTCTGCTATTTTTTTGTCTGGAAACTTGAGTCACTTCATCACGAGGGTTGGGTTAATTATCGTTTCGAGTAGCTGCTTCTTCATAAGATATATTTTCCTTATTTCTGCATGATATAATGTTTAGTTTTAGCATAGTACCAATATATTATGTGTTTCTAATGCTATCATTTTAACTACTAAAGATTTATAAAATTAGTAAACAATTTGCGTATTTTAATTTTGTGAAATTTTGAAACACAATACTGAAGTCGTATTGAACTATTGTTACTGGATTGGTTAAAAGAAAAATTGGTTAAAATGTCACCTATACACCGTAATTTTGCAGTCTTTATATTATAATCCTCGTTCTACCAATGAAATTAAAAGTTGTATTTGTTTGGGAAAGTAAAAATAAATAAGTTTTCGAACCATGTTTCATAGGCAAAAAAAAATGGTTTTATTGGTAGCACACTCCCTTAAGGAAACGACTACAAAACGACGGTGTATAAAGCAGACTGTGTGTCTGATGAAATATCTGGAAAAATCAGACACACACAAATTATATAGAAAGGTGCTTTAAGAATTTTCATATTTCAGAATCATTATATAAGTAGTCATATATATATCTGATAGTAAAAAAGAAATCGAAAAAGTAAAAACTCATTTAAAAAAGTGATTCTCTTTTGAAGTATATACGTGACTTTCCACATTCAAAGGAGAGGACCTTGTTCGTTTGTAGTGTCTCTTGTGATGCTGCCCACGTCCCACCTCGTAGAACTAATGGCTCATTTCTAACTTTCTGCCAAAAATGAGAGGAGAATTCTTCATTTTATTTCTTTATGACAGAAAACAACTGTAGTTCATGGAGACAACTGGTAAATTAAATTATGGAATATAACCTATTATAAGTTCGAAAAACTTTTGACCGAGTTTAATTTAACGGAAATCTTTTCGACTGTATTTGTCCCGCATTGATTACTTCGTTGAAATCACGTTTGCCACTGTATAAGTTGACCTATTATCAATTCGATTCTTTTCGTTACTCCGACATCTCATTTGGTTGAAAAAGTTTTTACCGAAGTAACAGTTGTGCTCAGCCAAAATAACATTAGTTCGAAGTATTATGTTTCCGAACATTCACACCGCTGCCTGTTTTATTTGCCATATTTTCATTTTATTTTAACAAACTTTGTGGTAAATTTATTAATCAAATGTTAGAAAACCTCCTTCAAAAAACCTGAAAATAAAAAACGGCTTCAAAATGAAATACCTCTGAAAAGCAAGAAATAATATTCAAATCGTTAGATACGCATATCATATCTAATGATTTGAATATTATAATATTGAACTTGTTTTTGGTTTTTTTCAGGTTTTTTTACAGTTTTTTTACAGAAGAATTTTTGTTTTTTTTAATGCTTTTTATTTTATTTTATTTTATTCATATTTACTCGCTTAAATAAGCGAGTAAATATTTTTATTATTTTTTATTTTCCCGTCTGAGGTGCTACGGGTGAGTAAATTTTTTCCAGTATTTTTTTCTAATATATTATTTATCTAATTATAAAAATAACATTGCGAATGCGAACAATCTCAATTTAATATTTATATAATATTTTCAATGGTAGAATGCTCATATAACTCTTTCCAAATTCACGCTTTTTGTTTTTAAGGAGTTCCGTTGTGCCTTCGTAGTCAAAGTCTAGTCCAGAGCGTTGCAGATCATAGCTCGGCTTTGGATTGTCTTAAACCTATCAATATATCTCAATCACTATACATATCATATTTAACTTTGGAGGAGTTGCCTTGTGTATCTTCGAAATCAAAAGTTCAATACCAATAAAATGTGAAATCTCTTGAAGTATACCCTTTCAAACAAAAAAAGAATCATCTAAATCCGTTCATAAACAAAGAAGTTATGCCTGAAAATCCGTAAAAACTCTCGCGATGGTAAGCTAAATAATTGATATTTTTCAGGATTATGAAAAAAAATTAGTTGCCAGATCTCTCTAAAAATTTTATGAAACCACATGAACTATTTTCTTTCAGATATAAAAAGAATTATTAAAATCGGTTAGCAACTTGGCGAAGATATGGTAAAACATCCAAAAAAGAAACCGTCGACTTGATAACGTCCTCCTTTTTTTGAAGTCGGTTAAAACGGCGGACGTAATGCCAAAAGCATTCTCTCCCAGTCATCCTTGAAACAGATAAAAATGAAGACGGTACATAAAGTAAAATAGTAATAAATACAGACAACATATAATTTAATATATATTTTAACAAACGCCTCAAAAATTTGAGCACTCTATTTCCTATCCCTAATCTTTGCTGTTATTTTTAAATTAGGCGATGCTAAGCAATAAACTTCAAGGTTCGACTCACTTTCAGACAAGTAATCGGTTTCCACGGAATATGTTTTTACCGAGATGAGAGCTCTTTTTAAACTCCGACGCAAAAAGAGGGGTGTTATAAGTTTATTTCGGTTTTTTTGTTTATTTGACTCAATATGATAGTTCTTATAGGGGTGCGATTTGATTGGCATAAAAACAGTTAATTTAATTTCTGTCATACATTACGCACCCTTTTTATAGCAATCAATATAAATGTATGAATAAATAATAATCAACGCTTATTAGTAAACTTCGTAAGTAAAGTGGGAGAACCTAAACATTTGTAGACAAACCTTTGCCTTTTTGCCTGAAAAACATTTGTGTACCGTATGAAATCTGTTATTTTATTTAAATCAGACAAAGACAATCATAAATAAATCTTTGTTTATATCCAAGATTAAAAATCAGTCAGTCAATGAACATTTTAGCCGTGAGATTATAGTCGCGCTAAGGCAACGGGGCTTTCCTTGATTCGCGAGGCGCACCGGGGGATTTCCTTGCTCAAAGTAAATCCCTTTTTTAACCTCTTTTGTGCCATCGAAATGGCGGGAAAACTGACAGGTCGCTTGATGATAAGTAATTGCCTTTGTCTTTAAACAATTGAGCATATTTTTATTCTTGAAAGGAATTCTACATTATTTATGTAATTTTGCTTTGATATTGATTTAGAGAAGCACGCGGTCTTTATTGTTTATTTTTGGTTTGAAAATGTTTGGTTTTGCAGAGTATGAAGTAGCAAAGGTGACAGATAATTTCATTAATTATGTTCAATTTAAAAAAAATCTTTGTTCTTTGCTAAAAGGAAAAGAAGAGTTTTTGGCGCCATTTTGTCGAGTTCGGTTTGGTGTCTATTTTAATTATTTTCAAATTGATTCATAGTGGATATTGTGTCTTAAAATTGGTGCAGTTATATGGTACAAGTGTCTACGCAACTGAACAATATGTGGGGTAATTGAAATAGGCGTGATCTTGGTTATGTGAAGCTGAGACTTTTATTGAAGTGGTGGCTTCCTCGGCAGAACTAACCGAGTAAACTGTCTTGATATACTTGGTGCCAAATGCTCCAAGCAGCATTGGAATGCGATGCACCCGCATTCTAATGAAATATGAAACAATATCTACCACTGAACTATTCAACACTTGACACTGGCAAAAATTACTTCCAAGAGGAAAGTAGATTGCCAAAACAAAAAAAGAAGAAGAAGAAGGAAAAGAAAATTTGTTCTGTGTTTAAATCAAACGTGATCAAACCTAAGTCAAAATAGCTAATGTTGGCAAAGCAAAGATTACCTTTGCTGTGCTAAAATCATGCATCTTCCGTGTTATTTTACATTTAGTGCAAAATAAAAGATAATATTTATAATTACTTCAGAACACCTGTTTTGTTTTCATAAACTTCGTTCATCTACATTAACTGCCAAACAAGCGTCTGTTTTGCATTGTTTCAGCTGTTCTAGAAAACAATCTGCCAAAGAATAACAAACAAACAACAATGTGATACAGAGGCGGTTGCGTTACACACAACGTCGAGTTGCTAAAGCTATAAATCTCTCTGTGGCCTACAAAGGGCGACTGTACACACGGTAGCGGAGATTAAACCTCTTTCACACGTTCACTTTCATATGGTCTATGGTTCAAACTATTTGTTAATTAAATGCAGATAAAAATGTAACGTATGTAGCGTTTTATTAACCGAGAATAGCATTTAGGGCCTGTTTCAAGTATGAGAAAGCATTTTAAAGAATATTATTTTATCGTACGTCAATTAAAAATGTTTCAAAATTTTGAATAAAAGAATCGGAAAAATATAGGTATGTGAAGTACAGATTCGAATACTGTTATACACTCAAAGCAAACAATGCAAATGCGCTGAAAGCTTCGCTGAACAAAGATCCTTCTAGCCTTAAAGGTTTATTGGGTGCTAATAAAATTGTTCGAAGCAGCTGTAAAAGATCCGCATTTTTGCATGAGCGTTCTACTTCGTGATATCTTTCAAAGGAAGTGTGAGAGCCAATAGGATAGCGTGGAAGGTAGACGATTATTTTTTCTCTCTAAAGACTTTTCACTTCAGTCGGGTTGAAGCCACCGTAGTGAGCGGACGAATTTAAGGTACGTTAACAATTATACACGCCATCCATATTACCTTGTCGCATACATCTTGTGGCTTAAATTAGTTTTGCTTTGTATCTCTGCAATAAACTCTTGGGGATTCATTTTCGTAGATGCAGTTTGGTTGACCTAAATATACAATTCCTTTGAATAATTTAAGTTGCTACTGAGCTGGAATTCTGAAGTGCAATGCAATTGTAGTAAAGTTACTTAACGATAGAACAGTAGAGAAGTTTGCAACACAATTGTTTGTGAGTGGAACATCGAAAACTATTAAAGCTGTGTCGCGCGACATCGCGTTGAGCTGAGATAAGAACTTGCTGCAGTGAATATCTTTTGAGTATTGATTACGAGCGGCGATTTATCGGCGATTCAAATGGAGGTTTTACATCAGTAGCTTGAAATATATACTTGTTAGCAACCTTTCTTTTTATAATGTTTAAAATAATCGCGGTCAGATTATCGTACAATTTCTTTATAACCCATTATTAGTTTAAGTCTTTCCAATAAAATATTCTCAATCAATTGAACACTTGCGGAAATATTTGATTGAATCAGGCGTCACTTGGCGGAAGTCCCAAACCATTGTTTTTTTTAAATGCATATGCACACCAAAAAATGTCAGTGCACAATACCTACATTTAGCTACACAGCAACACACCTTGCACCTTCACCAATTACTACTCTACACGTGTTACACCCCAACCCGGAGCATCCTCAGGAGTCAGAAATAGAAATAGAAATATATTTATTTGCTTTTGATTGGGGTACATTTATAGGTCTTAAATTAATAATATTTCCTCCCACTCAGCTAACAATATTAGCATGCAAACATTAATAATAAAATGATTCTAAAATAATAATAATTACAAACAAACTAAGTATTTCAAATTACAAGATGTCATACAAGAAAAGAAAGAAAAAAAACAAAAGAGCTAAGATCGTGCGTAAACCAACACCCATCGATGTTGGTTTACGGGTTGGGGCGAAACAGGTGCAAGGTGTGTTGCTGTCTTGCTAAATGCAGGTATTGTGCACTGATATTTTGTGGTGCGCATGTGCATTTTTTTGCGTGCGGGCGGGCGGTGCATCTTGCTTATATTTTTGCGGAGTAAGCTACTTATATTTTTCTTTTCACAATACTCTTAGAAATAACTAAAATTGGTTTTAAGTGCAAGCATTAGGTATCGCTATTAAACGTGTCTTTCTGAAAAGTTTTCCAAGTGGTGCCTCTATTTTTCTAAGCTCTAGTGCCGGCAAGCAGTAAAGTTCTGAAGTGATACTTGTCTCGATCTCGGGGGACAACATTTGGGGAATGTACTGAAGAAGTTTCCCGTGTGTCTGCCAGTGAATGTTCGGGAACTTAACTTGTCAAAACTGCTCAAGCCCCCACTAAAGGATTTGTATTTTACTTTCGATACCATCAATATTAATATGTCTTTGCATCAAAAACTATTTACAAGTAACTTAACGTGATGATGCAATAATAACTGCAAAAAACTAATCATTTTCGTAGTGACAAAAATGTGCAGTTTTTTTTGATGGAATTACAATAGCCTCAAAAACACTCGTAACACTTAGGTATAAATACGACACAAACAACATATATATACGATAAATTCTAGTTAGATAAAATAAGCAACATACTTTTTTCCGTTTTTCCTAGGATTATAAAATAGGAATCAGTTTTTTTTATCAAATAATAGACTTGGACGCTATAGAAATAATTTCTATTATTACGCTTTCATTACGTTTGATTGAAGTTTAGTTCTTCAATACGATACAAAAATACCCGATAACATGAAATGATAAAAACGATTAATGCTAGTAATTTTATTAATGTTTTCATTGAAAGCTTGAATATCTAATAGTTGACACAGGCAGCCTGACCTTCTGTCAATATGTACTATTATCAACTTTTAATCATTATGTAAGTATATCAGTCTGATATCAGCCCGCAATAATAAGTAGGATATTAATAAAAGAAATCGATTCTATTTTGTCCCCTTAGCTTTGAAGATACTCAATAAATAATAAAAAAACATCGGTGAATCTTATTGACCTTTTGAAACGTTGCTTCACGCACGAGTACATGTCTGTTCGGTAAAAGTCCATTGAGCTGTTGCTGTAAAAAAAAAACAAATGAAAAGCGCATTATATAATGTTGTTACTAACCTGTCTGTCGATATTGTAACCAAACTCACTACACTACACTTCACGTGAATTTGTTATTAGAAATTAGCTGAAGATAAGCTAATTTACCGACTGCAAAAGGTTTAAGGTAGCTGCCGTAGCTATCTAAAATCTTTTGTGATTAATAAAACAGTATATCATAATAATAATAATAATAAATAATAATAATAATAATAATTTATTACCATACACACTTTAAATGTTACATATTAGAATATCTAACAGGTAAAAGCTTAAAACATTGAAAAAACAATCAACAAATGTAGCCTCTGCTGCTGAACTAGGATATTAAATCCTGTATTTCAGCATACAGCGCCCACTATCCTCAGAGTTATAATAAATAAGTTACTAAGCCATATCCATATAATTTTTCCAGAGATATGCAAACTTAATATCATTTATATATTATAATGTCATTTATGATTTAAAATTCTCGCGTAGTGAAGTGAGATTCGAAGTGAGGTTCGAGTTTGGTTACAGAATCGACCGGCTGGTCAAAATAAATTCTATTAATATTATTACTAGTGGCTCAGTGAGTTTTAGATCTCGCCCAAATTGTATGTTGTTTAAAAATTTATCTAATAGGTCGCCACAAGGTTTTCAAAGCTATAGCTATGTGTTGTTTGGTAGGTATTCTTTTCATTTATCTATTCGAAGTGAGATGGCATTTCTAACTTGGAACATTTAATTTAAAGTGGGCTCTGTGTGGGCGATCACATCTCAGTGATGATTTTTAACTACCGGTGAATAGAAACTCTGCATGAAGTGAGGATTTAAAGCGGTTATCAGATCACCCGTCTCCATGAGCCAGCGATTTGAGAAAGATACGATATCGATCCGGCCGTTTAGTGGCTTCGCGCCTCCTTTAGCTGATATCTTTATATAGGCACAGGGAAATGCAAGACAAATTTAATAGGTCTTCTTAGTTATGTAATGCTATTACTTGGGAAATATCTGCATGTAGAGTTCTATGATTTTGGTATAATGTAAAAAAAATATTAAGATAAATAATATATTAGAAAAATACTAGAACAATTCGACTAACCCGTAGCACCTGCGAGGCGATATTAGTTGACCAATTATTATCAGTCAATAAAAAATGTACGCGCTCGATTAGCAACGATTTAGCAGTTATGCAACTTAAATCGCCTCGTGTGAACTCGGTATCAGATGGGACAGTGAGTTGATGTTTTCTAGTATTTTTCTAATATATCATTTATCTTAATAGAAAAATAGCATTGTAAATGCGAAAAAATCTCAATGTAATTAAAATAATGTAGCCAGTTCATTAATAATGACAAAAGCACAAGAAATTCTGTCAGAATAGTGCCAAAATAATATAAGGCTAATACGATATCAAAGAGCGGAAAGGATAACTTGGAAGATTTTGTTATTAGACTTAGTTCTGAGTAAAAAGTCAGGGCAAAATTGGGTAATCCATAACTTTCTTCTAACTTCATAATATATTGTTAAAAAGTTATAAATACGCCTAAATATACATATCTTGACCGCATTGTTCTTTTCCATTTTCAGTGTTTTTAAGCCACATTTGATCATTTTGATAGCTGTTTCTTTCCAAACTTGTATCAGATAAGGGCATACTTCAAGCCATAAGATGTCGATTTTAGCAGTTATCGATTATCGACCGGGTCGAAATTGGCTCACGGCGCCGTTCCGAAGATCCGGCTTACGTGAGCCGGAACAAAACTCGGAAGAAATTAAATGGAGGGTGAAATAGCTTCCACTTAGTGCTATGCTTATTAAAACTCGAGAGCATGTTATGTTATTTATCTGTTTGTTCATTTCTTTTGAATATATTATGTCCTTACCTATGAAATTGACGTTTTGTATGGAGAATTTATAACTAATTGCATTTTCCATACTAGCATTTTTATAATTTATTTAACAACCGTGAATGCTGTTGTAACAAAACTTTTACGTATACATGTTTGAATATTAAGCTAACTTAGGCAACATAATTTAAGCGAAAAAAATAAGTTTCGGCTAAGTTACAACGGATAAAGTGGTCATATTTTCACTAACACTTCACGTCACTTTTTGAATGCTAAGAAAACAAAATAAATAGACTTTAATGATGCTGATAGTTGACGGCTATGGTCATAATTTGATGTAATGTCCAGCAACTGATAAATATTTTAAATCACAGAAGTTATGAGGTTCTCTGTGTGTGAGAAAAAAAACACTAATTTCATAGGCAAGGACCTAATATTTTCAGTGACAAATTGTGGCTTTCTATTGTATATTTATCCTTACTAATATTATCAATGCTAAGAGCCGTTTGTATGTTTGTTTGTTACGCCTTCACGTCTTAATTACTGAACCGATCATCATGAAATTTTGTATACTCGTTGTCAGGGGTACAGAAAAGGACATAGGGTACCTTTCATCCCAAAAAAATAATTGTTCCCGAGGAAAAGCAAAAAAACTTTCAATGCAGACGAAGTCGCGGTCGGTCGCTAGTATTGAATATTTGGTAGTTATTGTTTTAAAATTATCTAAGCAAAGATAATTCGAAAATTAGTCTAATTTGGAAAACGTGATTTTGAGATTGTTCAATATGATGTTAGTACAAAGTAATAATCAGCTCTAAACAGACGAAAAGCATTACGTATGTACCTTTATGAAATAGTGCAACAATGGTTTTACAATTACTAATAGCAAACAAAAAATAATTAAAAATAGCAAAATTTATGTCATACCCAATATTCAACAAGCAAACTCCATGTTTAATAAAATACTAAATAATATTCTAGAATGTTGAATGTTTTAACCTGCAAATTGTCGCGGACAAGGCCCATCGATCGCCGTGAACAGCTTCCGACTACCCTGCATCCGATTTATGTAAGCCCGGATAAGACCCGGGGAAAACAAAATGGCTGGCAGATGGCTCCAATGTTGAGATATCATACATAATATTAGCATTGAAGGTCAAAAGGTATAAATAAATATGTAGTTTTCGGATTCACTTGAACTCGAAAAGCTTTGTATGGAAAGTGTAACTATACAATGTGTTACAAAAAAACCTCTAAAGCCGAATACGGTAGATGTACCATGCATATAACCCCGGAAAATATTATAAACCCTAAAAACCGCCACTTTTTTGATTATTTTTACTCTTTTCATGATAAACTGCATGGTGGCAACCCTACACTTAAATTGTGTTTTGCTTTTGCCCATTAATGGGATTGATTATCGAAAACAATAGTCTATTTTCGTCTAGGGTTGTCACTTTGCAGTTTTCCATACAAATAAAAAAACTAAATTTTACGGGTTATTATGAAACATCCTGTATATACCTGGGTACTGTTTTAGTTTTCAGATTTTGCCACTTTAGTTTTTTATGACATATTCGACGACCTCCGTGGTCGAGTGTTATTTATTTATTTATTTATATTGGCTTTTGCTTATGCACTGCTGCAAGCAACTTAGATTATAATGTAAAGATTATTATTAATAGAAACCCGATATCTTTTTACCCTTAAAAGGCATCTGTGATACGAAAAATGTAACCTGACAACTGACAGTTTTTTTTTCATATTTCGGTATTTGAACATTGATTTTCGATGAACTCTCACCGAGTTGACAGAACAATTATAGTTACGTAACTCTCGAACTGAAATTGTCATTTGACCAAGTTGTTTGTATTGGCAGAAACTTGGAGAAAATGAGGAACACTTCTCTGAACGCTTGGGAAGAAATACCTTAATTTTTTGCGTGGGCGTTACAAAAACTTCTGGCACTTAAGATAATGCCTTTCATTATATCTTTGATAATAATAGAAATTGCTGGTGAAAGGGATTTCAGTAAAAATGTTATACCGTAGATCGTGTCTTTGTGATCGTGTGATCATCGGGTCTTCGACTATGATCGAAAACACTTCATCGGATGTATGAATAACGTAGAGAAGAAATGAACAATTTAAGTACTTAAATACAAGATTTTATAGGTATTTGATTTTAAGTTTAAAAAATGTTTAGATTGATTTCTATACAATTGCACGAACACAACGTTTAAAAGTTTAATAGTGTTAGAGTGTGAAAAATAATTTACATAAAATACCTTTAGATGACCTAGCCTTGGAGAAATAGGTGACAACCACAAAATTCACATGTAGGTACAGTACGACTATAAATATGTTTACAGTTTAGAACATTGTCAATCTAAAGCTATTCCTTTTGAACATAAATCAATTGACAAATGACAACTACAACAAAAAAGTGACAAAGTTCTAATCTGTATATATATTTCTAGACGTGACTACACATGTTATTAAAATTTAAAGAACGTGCTTTTAAATCTAATAATAACTATTTAAATAGGTATTTCTCATTTCACGCTTAATAGTCTAAATTGTTACAGTGCGGGCTGGATCCACTGGGGACTGGGATGTGTTTATTCTGCCGATTGGTTCCGAGAGGTAACGACGAACCCTCGGGACTGCAGAATAAGCTTTTGAAAATAGACTAGCTAAACAGCCAGCTTGCCTAGGCGTGTATTTTAACTAAATAGTCTTTGTAATGAACGTAATGTGATTACAAAATATAATTAAGTTTACTCCACAAATAAACCGATAGGTTGGATTAAAAAACGGGCTTATTAGAATCCATAATTGAAAATGCCTATAACGAAAACGTCTAAATATTAAATCACATAATCATTAAAATCCATAATTTTAAAATATACAACATGTTACCAAAGTACCCCTAATGCCAAATATGTTATATAGAGACCGTCAAACTGATCAACTTTTACTATGCGACCAACTCTGAAATTCCGAAAAAAAACAGCTGTTTCATACAAAAATTAAAATCGAAAATATCAAAACGTATGAAACAGCTGGTTTTTTTTCGCGATGTCAGAGTTGGTCCCATAGTAAAAGTTGTTCAGTTTGATGGTCCCTATATACCATATTCGGCATTAGGGGTATTTTTGTAACACCTTGTACATAAGTATTTAAAAATAATATCTTTATTTATGGTTATTGTCACTTCGCATAACGATTAAATAGCATACAATTAAAACATATAATTAGAATACTCATAAAAGTTCAAACCTATACTCTTAATATAAATAATGTGAATACTCATAACAGTTAGGTAATCAAAACGGCATATTTGCTGTACAGTAAGTAATAATTTGGCTTGTTGGCGGGCCAAATCTGTTTCTAATAATCAAAACTAATGTGTTACTGGAGCATTTTGATTTTGATTTTTTTACCAACTTTGGAGTCTTAGAAATCATAGTTTCGCGGAGCGGTTTATTTTGCTTAGTTACATGAGCATACCTGAGCAAGACTTAAAGTGGGTTGAAGAATTATTCTACTAAGAATTCCAGCCTGTCGATTCTGTAACCAAACTCTAACCTCACTTCGAATCTCACTTCACTGCGCGGGAATCTTATAGTAGATTATGCAATAAGGGCTTAAAGTAGTGTATGATGTCGCGGGCGCTATATTGAACCACGAGTACGAGGTGTTCAAGATCGCCCAAGACAAATACACATTTAAGCCCGCGATGCATACTCTACTTTTTATACTTTCTGCGAGGCAATTGACACCAATGACTGTTATAAAGATAGTACTTAAGTATTTATTTAATTTTTCTGTCGTCTATTCTGTAGTGGTCAGTTCGACATTCGAATAAATCCTTCTTGATGCGCGGGTGAAAATGAATTTCGTAAATAGTTTTCATGTTTCCGGGTCGAATTTAATTGATAGGTTATTGAAAGCTTGTTCACCGCGTGGGAGCCATCTACCCACATTTCATACAAAAGTAAATTGAAAATTAAATTATTTTCTTAAAAATATATAATTTCGAATAAAAATAGAAAGAACACTTCACAGAAAGAGTAAATAGAAACCAACCTAATGTAAAAATAATAAAAACTGGCCAAGTGCATGTCGGGCCACGCGAAGTATATGGTTCCGCATTTACCTTACACAATTATCATTTTGCTATAAACTTATATTTAACCGTATCCAGTTTGGTGCAGTAGTTTTTACGTGATGTTCGTACAAACAGACAGACGAAAATTCTAATAATAATTTGTTTTGGCTTCTAATACTCTTAATTTTTCTTAAATATCTCATATGTACAAACATCAGCCAACAGTTACAATTTTATTAAAGGTATAGATGACCTAACAATGCCCAGTATTAGCACAGTGGTTATCAACACAATGTCACACTCATCGTGGGACATTCATATTCAGTCCCTTCTTAATCGTATTTTGGACGTTAAAATTAATGTTTTCATTAATATGGTCACCTTCATTCTTTTTAATTATCATTGACACCGTTATTTGCGTTGTGTTATAATTATTTGATGCTTGTTTTTATTCGTAGTTAGATAAGTTTATAGACTGTTGTAATTTCGACATTGTAGTCTAGAGTATTATCAGCTCACTATAAATAGATTGATAGACCTACGTGATCTGTCTGTCGATTCTGTAACCAAACTCGAACCTCACTTCACTGCGCGGGAATTTTAAATCATAAATGAGAAAATGATAATCCGTTTTTTTTAAATACAAAAAATAGTAGATAGCTACGGTAGCTACCTAAAACCTTTTGCTATCGGTAAAATAGCTTATATTTAGCTAATTTCTAACAACAAATTCACGCAAAGTGAAGTGCGGCTCGAAGTGAGATGCGAGCTTGGTTACAGAATCGACAGGCTGTTATTTATCACATCGGTGTTTAGGTACCTATTTTTTATTTATTCATTACCCTACACAGATAACAATTATAACAATCTATAGGTAGTGGGTCTATGAGCTGTGGACCTCGGTGTTTGTGTCATTTTTCGATATGGCTGAAATATGTCTTCTTTTTCAAAAAAAATCGGAAATCGCCAAATGAAAATCTATTATTATCCGACTCGATTACAAAATTTCACGAGTCAGTTGAGAAATGCAACCTGTAGAGGAGAACAGCCGGACAGACAGACCTATGAAATAATTTTTGCCCAAGCTAAAACGAAGATGCTTCGAGCTCACTCGATCAATTAATATTAATTGCAAAATATTATTAAAAAGTTAGCCTACTTATTCTTTGTAGCTAGATTTTTAACGACTTTTGAAGAATATCTGAGTATATGACCTGCGATAACATTTTTTCCATGTTTTCTTTAGAGGAACAAGAAAGATAAAACATATTTTTATCAAAAAAACTTACAAATGCCTGAAACCGGGGCTTTACCTCATTTTCTCAGCAGCGATTTATTTTTATATCCTCTGGTAGTATTATTGTAGCCTCAGCGGTATTATTTGAGGAAGGTTTATGAAGTGGGCCATGAAATAACCTTACTGTGTAAAGAAACTAAAACACTGTTATTTACACCAATATTATAATTACACCAATATTATAAATACACCAATATTATAAAGTGGTGATATTTGTGAGCTTTTATATTTGAATGGAGGAGGTAATCTCTGAAACTGATTATCGGCATGCAATTTTTTTTACACCGTTAAAAAGCTGCAATTCAAGAGTGAAATAGGATATACATATTTCATTACGGAACTTATTGAATGTTACACAGTTTTGCATAAGATTAGTTAGTTAAAACAGAAACGTGAAAAGCCCACATATTTAACCAACAATGAAAGAATGGTTAAAAAAGTCAATACTATCAAAATTACCAGTTTTAGATCCAATCCTCAATTGAAAGGTGCGATCTTCCAATTTGACCAATCTTAAACATCGGTGGTCCCAGCTGTGAAAGGAAAAGCTCGAATAGGATCTTACCCGATAGAATTTATTCAGGAAAGCGTCGTTTTTAATAAAATTCAGTTACGGAGGAACGCAAGCACCCAACAGAATAAAAAAAAATGTTTACGGAACGGTTGTTGAAAACCTTGGGTTTTTATGATTGAGAGCAAAGCCAGACAATTATAAGAGAAAACGGTTGGGAATCCTACCTTTGTTGCTTTATATTAGTTTAAAAGACAATTGCTTCTTAGCAACGATACTCATTATTTTTTTTATGATTAGATAAACAGCCAGCGCACATATTATTATGTATTGGGGTCTATTTATACTATAATCACAGCACATTTCAGCGATAAAAAGTGAGCAATCTGTGGGATCGTGTAGATTGAAGGTAGACTATAAAATTTGTCGTTGCAGTGCTGTGTGCTATCGCTGCGCCGTCGTGTCGTGGTGTGGTGTAGACGTAGCACGTGTGGTTTGATTTATGTTTTTGGTTTTTGATTAATGACAGTGGTTTTGACGAGACGTTCACCTGGATTTTTATCCAGGTGAATGTCAGCAATGACAAAACAGTTTTGGGAATCAGCAATTTAAGCAGCTAACTTCTATTATACTTCCAAAAAACGAACTAAATGAAGAATTATTATATTTTTTTTACTGTTAAAAGATAATTTCGGATTCTGAAGGTTACCGATTTTCATTGGTCTTTAATTTTTTTATTACTTATCTCTTTTGTTTTTATTATCAAACTCAATCAGTCATTACGTTCCATAACGTCGCATCACCTCGAATTTTATTTGAAAATGCGTAACCTTATAATAAGATCACGCTCCCTCAAGTTCCTTTTACCCTGTTATATCGTAAAATGTTATTGTACACTGTCCTTGGACACCTTTACAAGTTTTTGTGTTCTATAACCGACTTTGTGACTGGCGTAATAAGGCTTATGGCTTTTTTGCTGCTAAGCTCTGTGTTATTTGGCCGCCAGGGATACATAACGGCAAGATAGTTTTCTTTTTAGCAGGAACACTCTCGTTTGATGTTTTGAAAGCCAGAATTATGTTGAATTAATGTATTGTTTTAACAGTTTAGTTAAAAAAACAAAGACACGAGAAAGGTTACTTTTTTAAGGCTCACAGACAGCTTTTCACAGTTAATTTTTAACTTAGATCTTTATATACAATTACGTTTACTAGTCGTATTCCAATATTTTCAATACAAAAACTTAAATTAAATGAAATGTTCATCTGCTGTTTTTAATGGTGACAAAACAAAATGTAAAATAGATAGTTTTCTTCACGAATCACTTAAATTACAATTTTAGTATCGACTAAAATTGAAATTGAAATTATTCCATTACAGAGATAATAAAAATTCCGGGCAAATTTCCAATCTATTTCAGTCATTACGCCCCTCATTTGTATGAAAACAAATTTAATTTAGCTTAATTAATATCAACAGCAAGTAGAAAAGTAATTTTGCTTAGGTCCCAGCGATAAAATGTGTGTTAAAATTTAAAATAGCTTTCACTGAATAATGTTGGGCTTATTTTGTTGAAGGCAATTTGCCCCACCACCGTTCTGAATTTTTAAGGTGACCCAACTCCATACTTGACCCACGGTAACCCCTAGGAAAACAATGGTAAATAAAAAAACAAATTTTAAAGAAATGACGTAAACCTAATTTTAGAAAATTTCAAAATTAACTTTTCGGTATTTCTGAAAAAAAAAACATTTTCCTTTACCGTAGTTTTCGACTAGCGGTGCGATATTATGTACTCGTATATGTTATGTTAATACTATGAATGTCCGAAACGGAGTGTATGTTAAAAGCTGGTGACTGTAAACAACCAATAGGTTTTTTTTAATGTTGGATAAAATCACATTGGAAAGAAATAAGAATATGGTTTGATAATCAAAATAATTGGATAATTATCGGTACGAATTAATTAACAAGGAAACCTTAATTCATTGTGTCATTAATAATAATAATCTAAGCATTTCTGCTATTTTATGAAACCTTATCATTGAATCTTTTTTATTTCGTTAATTAATTTACAGACAGGACTGTTTTACGGGTCATCCGTATGTTTTTAATTTCACTTTGTTTATGGTTCGTTGCAAGGTAAATTAACTTCACCACAACGACAACTTTGTTCATAAAATGTTGACGAGTTTTTAATAAGACTCTTTGGAGACACCTTTTTTATTAAATCGAAAAAACGCTGTAAGAATTTTGGCATGTGAAAGTTACCATTGCCGCAATACTTCGATAAAAATACAAACGAATAATTAAAAAATAAAATAAACACAAATAAAAAAACCGGACTGTAAAATAACTGGTCTAGAATAAGAATTTTTTGTTCTAAGTTATTAGCTTAGCGCTTCTTATCCACCTATAAGTAAGGCCTGCAGTGGGGACATTAAAAACGGCTGATGTCAAATCAATCACAAGATCTAACTAAATAATAAAGCTTGTTACTTACACAGTCTTTTCACTTGTGCATCCATAATTATTACGTAATAAGGTAACATTGTGAAATGAGTTTGCTATTTTTAAATTTATGTTATGACACAAGGTAACGAAGGAGGTTATAGCGTGACCAAGTAAGTCATGAAAACTTTTTTATTTGTTGCCCACTATACTCAATATTGTTATGGCAACTGTGAAGCAATTGGTACGTTACTCGTATATTAAGTTTTGAGCCACTCAGTAAGTTACAGACTCAAAAACAGTTTTTGATACAAAATAGTATACATAAGACATTTATCTATACTAATATTATAAATGTGAAAGTAACTCTGTCTGTGTAATAGCTTTTCACGACTTCACTATACCAATTTTGATGAATTTTGGTAAAGGGATAGATTGGACCATGGGGAAGGACATAGCTAGGCTACCCTTTATCGCAAAAATGAATATCTAAGGCAGTGAAACAGGAATTTAAATTGAATTTTGTGTTACCTGGAACAAAATCCATGCTGGTGAAGTCGCGGGCGGATGCTAGTAAAAATAATTGAACTAACTAGAAAGTAACCTTTTTTTTGTTTCAGACGAACAGTTCGTCAGGACTACATACAAACGGTAAGTTTTTGAACATACATATGCTGGGGCACAGGGCTTCCTTATGGGTGGACAAGGAGGATGGGCCATAACCCTCCACGCAGACTCAATGCAGATTGGTGGGTGTTAACGACTGCAAATGCAGCCGGTACTTACGGCTTAACGTGCCTCCCGAAGCACGGAAGAACTCGAGATAATACATTTTTGGTCACCCATCCCATGACAAACACTTGCAAAAATTGCTTAACCTCCGCAATCGGAGGGCCAGGCGCTAAACCACTGCGCTACCGAACTCCTCAACATATTCATATATTTGTGTAAATAATTGAACCATTTATAAAGTATGGTAAAGCTACATTTGTGATATTTATAGAGTATATGAATATTCACGAGGGTGGCGCGGTCTGACCACCGCAACAATTTATATGTCGGTTTTGTTACTTAACACAGTACCTAGAGCAAATAAATATACATCCTTACAGTTATGTACCTAACGTATTGTCAACCGAGTCAGAACCACGTTTGTGTATAAAAAAAAGCAGAAAATGATTAAAACCCGAACATAAAGAACCGAATTTGGAGTGAAAAGTACCATGGGCAACAGCGTCGATTAACCACTCCTAAGCCACACCCCGGACACTCCATACAAAAAGTGCGTTTGAACTACCACATAAACAGATTGCATTTGTACATGCTGCGAATGTGTGCGTGAACTAAGGGTTGACTTTTGACATCTGTTGAGCTCTATGTGTTAGATATTAACAGCTCTGTGTTCGTACAACTGACAACTCGCGCGCACGTTTAGTTCGTCAGTGTTGCCAATGTACGGTAATCGGGGCAAAAATTAACTTTGCTACGGCCGCCTATGGCAGAAGTTTTCATACAAATACGGTAATTTCATAATGCAGTTCAGTGCAGTAATTATATCGAAATACGGTTTTTTTTCGATTTTCCGCCGATCTACGGCAATTTTACTGACAAAACACGGCAAATGATAAATTTACAACGGCAACACTAGTTCGGACAGGGGCGATACGCGCGCACACGAATTTTGTTGCTAACTGGTTAAGCGACGCATGTTGCCCATAGTACATTTACATTACAAAACATTTATTAATGACGTCGAGTATTAAAGTATGTGAAAATGTGGTTCTTACTGACCCCTGTTTTCTTTTATTAAGGAAAGCCAGCTAATGAAAAATCGTCACTTCTATGACTGGTTTAATCCTACATAATATGGTTAACAGTATAGGGTGAGGTATACATAATTAAAAACACTTAATCATTGCTTAACTAGAATATATATGTATAATCAAAAGAATACACCTATTATCAAGAAAACATCATCTTTGACCTTACTAATTGAACGTAACTTTTATAATCACTTAACACCTTAAGACGATTAGTACCCTCACAGTGGCGCCCTCATCATAATTAAATTTATTGCTCGCTAAGTACATAATGTATCGAAAATTCAAACGTACAGATTGAAGCTAAGGTTCATAGTTTATTTACAAACAAACCCCTCAGTAAAATATAGTTAGTTGTAGTAGTAGTAGGCAAAAGAGCAATAAGTGGCCACTTTAGGCACATCTTGGTCTTAATATAATAAGAACTTCTTTTTTATAATTAAATTTTGCTAATGTTATGTCAACCGTAATGCTACTTGTTCATGCATATTTTTTTAATAGAAGCTTACCAGATAACCGCCTGTTGAGGCAAGTAATGTTTTATTCATACTAACTGGGGCGGCAGGCAATATTCATCTTAATACACGAAAAAAATCGTTGCTGCGAGAGATCTCCGTTTGAATGAAAGTATTCACTCTATTATGCGAAATCTCGGGCCGGCTTTTATAGGACTTGATGACAATCGGCTGGATCGATATTTAGGTAGTTGATGTTGAAAAGTACCTCAGGTATGAGTTTGGCAAATTAATTATATTCTGGCATACGGGTCGACTTGGCAGGCGACATGCTGACGATTTTAGTCAATTAGCGCTTTTTATATAATATCTAAATCGTAAACCTAATTTAAATGAGGTGGCGATTCGATATTCGAAATATCCGATAATTTTTGATATCGTTAATAGTTTACGTAATAGACTTTTCCACAAAAGATTGTAAAACAGATGAATAGTTACACATTGTTTTGTCCCTTTCTTTTTAATGTCAAACTTAAATATTTCGACAGAAAGTAACCATTGTGTAACTAAACATCTGCTATTGGTACAATCTTTATTAGTAAAGGGGTTTGTGTTCCTCTGCATTAAATAGTTGTATGAGACATAATACAGGTAATTTTAACTGTTTTATAATAGATGTTTTTGCTGTTTGTTTGATCTCGTGATAATCACTTTAAATTCTTAAAATAAAAATTCTAAAAATAGTCTTTTGTTCTGTTCTATTAATATTTATAATATCAAAACGCTTATAACAAACGATTAATAACTTTATCGTGGAGAACTAAAAAACATCTTATTAAGCTAATCTTTTATCCATTTTGATAATAAATTAGGTTGAATAATCGAATTAAAATATTAATTTTATGCCGTTTTGCATCTACAGAATTAAATTAGAGTTTGTCTTCAATGCTTTTCAGTATTAAGTTTTGAAATCAAAGAGATAATATTTTCTTATGAAAATTCTCGCTATTATACACAGAATATCTCATTAAACTAATGGGATTAGACGTATAAAAAGGAGATAGGAATACTGACAGTATTTCCTTAGGGGTACTTTTGTAACACCTTGTATACATAATAATATATGAATACAAGCGGTTCAAATGTGAAAATAATAGCAGCTTTTATGTTAATTAAAGTATAGGTTAAGGTCGTACCATTAGAAATAAACTGATAATTTAGGTTGGTCGAAAGACAGTTCATCAGCAATTAAACTGCTTATTACATGAATTATTATGTTTTTTCATTTTGTTCCTAAGTAATTGAAGTAATCAACAGAACAGACTTTTTAAATATTAATTCATTTGTTTATCAAAAAATACCACCGTATAATATCAGATTTTTTATACTCGTGCTTAAATACGTTATACACCTGCCGTAGCCTCCTTAATAAGGATATTAATCACTTCAAAACAATAAACTGTAAAATCACGATACGTTCATTATTTAGTCCCAAACCACGCAGAGCTTGTACGTCATCACCTATTCAGTGAAAAAATTAAAACGGATACTTATAATTTTATAAATTTTACTTACCTAAACATCCATGACTCGGGAATAAAAATATTTTAAGTCATACACAGCATGGACCTACCACGATTCATTCACAAGACTCTTGAAGTAGGATCGCGCTACTATATTACAAAACGGACGTAAATTTTTAAAATAGTACAATAAAAACATTGGTCTTTTTCCGGCTCCATCTTCAGATCAGCTCAAGGACACTCTTATATTGCATTGTCTTTTAGTTCTGACCTACGTTCAAAGTTTCAAGTCTCCAGCTCACCGAGAAGCTAGTATAAAACCGTTTGCTAAATTTGTTTACAAACAAACAAAGAAATAAATTAACAAGAAAGAGAACTAATAAATACATGTGAAAATTAAAATTGGTTTTTATAATAAAAATAAGCATGTTCCGACCGATCTGATTAGTTTCACAAATCATGTCTCTATTTCGTATACTTAGATCAGGTTCCTTAAATATACAATACAGATTCTTGCCTTTGTAAAGTATAAAGCAAAGGTTGTGTGCTAAAGTCAACCGGCTGCGCTTCGCTAGGACACAATGGCAAACCGCAGCAAAGGCTGTGCATCGAACAATAGCATAGAGTCGGTCTCTGCTCCCTCCAAAACCTCGTCTACAAAGCTAGGAAAAACTAAAATTTTAATGACTAAGGAATACTTCATAAACTTCCAATAATTAGAACCAATTATTATAAGACTCGGCTATTACTATAATTGCTTTTAATAGCGAGTAATTTTAGTTTTGTCACAAATGTTAGTAAATAAATATCACGCTCGTGTGAATATTCTGCAGCTGATAGAATTATTTCCAGTAAACATTATAAGTTTAGTTTCGTCCCTCGTATTTATTTTCATTGATATTTATTAATGGTTCTGATATAAAAACGTTATTTATAAAATAACGTATGCAATAGTAAACTTATGTTTTTTTCGTAATAAACGCTCTGCATCTAGTTGACCCCCAGCCAGGTCGCGTCATTTATTATAACAAAAGACGACATCTCGACTGTTCCAGTTGGTTCCGGTAAGATTCCAAGATTTCCTAGTCGAGTCTTTATCTTCAGACTAAGTTTCTACGCGTCAAAACTTACGAAGCTCGGCTAGCTTGGTTAATGTTAACTTGGGAAAATTGCGCGCTTGTCAAATACAAACTTGTTAATGCAGCTTTTGGGAAAATAAAGTCGTCAATATTATTTTTTATGAAATAGTACATTACAGGCGAGCGCGGGAAGTTAGCACTTGCTTCCCGCACTAGACTTGTAATAATACTTTTCTCAATAAAAGCGAGGAAATAACAATTTCTTAGTAAAAATAAAATGTTTATTATGCGATTAATTTAACAATGTACAAAAGAAGTGACCAACTTCAGAGCGCTTGCGGTACTTAACGGCGTATTTTAATTTATACATTTTTTTCCAAGCCATACATTCTCGAGTGAAGTTGCAGCGGATCACTGTCTATTGTTAATTTAGTTGCATTGTAAATTGGTTTGTGTGTGACCATGTAAAACGACCAGTCATGCAACCATAAAGTTTTGTAAAAAAAAACACTAGCTGATGAGTTCAATTCATTTCGGTGCGGCACTGAATTTCAAATTTAGAACGTGATGAATCAGACCACCACGTAAAAGTGGAACCTCCCGCATTATTTTTTCCTCTGTTCTATCTATTGAAGTTAAACACTTTACATACATACGTTGGTATAGCAGTTGGTATACCCCTAGTACGAGTTTAATGAACTACTTATATTCATCACTGAAAACAATTGCTTTGTTTGGCTTTTATTGCATCGATTGTTTTACCGAAATGAGCAGTATATTCCATACTTTTCAATATCGTAAACTCGTAATCAAGGCACTGTGTCCTGCCGTCCCAAAATACAGGCTACACCTGAATTAATGAAAGCCAGTGCAATCCGAGCAAATCTACTAACAAGCAAATACTAGAACGTTAATGGAATTTCAAATTACTAACTTAGCAACTCTGCGAGCCGTTATAAATATTGTATGTAAAGCACCTTCAAGCAAATTAGTTTCTTATTTTTGTTTCCTTAAGGGTTGCAGTTCTGTTTTTAAGGTCTTTGTGCTGTTATGATACCTAAACTATGATTTGCGACATCAGAAAAAAATGCTCGTGTGTTACCAACTGTTACCGTATTTCCATATACCACGGATCTTTACCCTTAGCACTAATTATCAGACTTAAAACATTTAAAAGGAGGAGGTTCTCAATTTCGTTTGTATATTTTTTTTATCGTTCGACATTTATTCTTCAACAACGACAACTTCGACATTTATGGACCAATTTTGATGATTATTTTTTGTTTGATAGAGTTTTTTTGCGAGATGTTGCCTTCTATTTTTTTCTAATCGGTTTAGTAGTTTTCAAGTAGTCCTAAAATACAATGATTTCGGTACTACCTTGATGTCTTCTTTGTTTATGAACCAATTTAGATGATTATTTTTTTGTTGGAAAAGGGATACCTTACATGTTGTCCTTTTAATTAAATTGACATTGGACTTTGGACTTCGAAGTTACCCAAGGAAACTCCTCAAAGTTAAAAACGATTTTGTGTTAGTGATTGAGGTATTGGTAGGTTTATGACAATCCAAAACAAATCAAGCTATGGTCTGCGACATTCTGGACTAGACTTGCGTGAATTTGGATATTGAGTTAAAAGTTTAGTCAAAAAAAGGAAAAAAAAGCTTAAAAAAAAGAAAAACAGCTTTAAAATTAAATAGTTCTAAAAAACAAGAAATAATAGCCATTTTTGTTTTCATTTTCATCTTTTTGAAGGAGGTTTTTTTATTATTTTCCAAGATTGTGCCAACGATCTTCTCAAAGGAGATTTTAATCATAAACCCTTCGATCATCTATGCCTGGATGATCAAAGCATGGACCTTCCATTATAATCACTACAATAGATTTATAAAAGTGACCTCGGTTCCACTTAGCTTAACCACCATAGAGGTTGCAAGGCTAAAATATTTGGAATATTGACCTCTTTCCATGTCCTTCATATTTTTTAAATACCTACCTATTTTTTTTCTGCACAAAATCTTTTTAACGATTACAAATTTTAACATGAAAAATAATAATTATTCCCCGGATTGTTCTCAAAACGTTTTTAAAAAGTTTGGAAGCGAGTATTTTTGCGACACAGACTTGAGCAAAAAGTTTCAAGTATGAGTATATCGTTAATCATTGACAGATAATTAATTACATATTTTTATTGCAGACTTCACTTTTTTTTTGTTTATCTTGGAGATGTTGAAGTGAATTTCACTTACATAATGGCGTAGCGTTTATACATTGAAAAGCCTAGACTAATTTTCACATAAATAATTTCTTGCTAGCAAGAGAACGCGTAGACTCAAAGTTTTTTCTGCAAACTGAAGAGTGATGGCTGAAATCGGCGTTTTTTGTTTTCAGCGAATACTACGCTGAGTCTTGGCCCTGTTGCTGTTGCACACATATTATATAAGATCATGTTTGTTTTTATTTGTATTTTTAAATTATTAGTGTAAATTATGTTAAATGTGTGTTAAAAATCTGCAATAAACTATGCATCTATCTATCTGTCAAACTTTAATAACACAAAGACGTATACAAATCCAACTCGAGTTAGTTTCACATTCCCCAGTTTACGTATAGTTTGTTTGTATATGTGGAATGGTAAGAGTTTCCTAGAACAAAGGAAACGCATTCAAGGAACAGACTTTATGTATACCCACTTTAGAACGTAGAAAAAAAATCTCACGGCGGCTGCGGCTGCGGCACTTGGCGATGCAATGCCTAAACGAATTTAACAAGAAGTTTTTTGCTAAATTTTTTTTTGTCCTTGGTTGGAACAAGTGTCGTCAGCGTTTTAAATGAAAAAGATAATAGGGCTGATAAAAAGCAGTCGTTATTATTGTCTGTTCGCATTGTTTGCGCAATATTAATAAAACACGTCTAATGAAGTCGGGTGGGGCTTTTAGAATTAAAAAGTAAGTCTTCCAGACCCCCCAACTTCAATGGACGTGTTTTATTAATATTGATGCGTAACTAACGAGTTGAATATTATTTCTTGCATTTTAGAGGTATTTAATTTTAAAGCTGTCAAATCATAAAGCTTAGATCACACCTGCTGATGTTCCTAGGAAGCTCAGAGTAAGGGTGACCCTTGTGCTTAACATTTTTTACTTTGTAATTTTCTGCTAACTATATGTCGTTTTGCCAAACGGACAAAACGGGTTTTCGACTTTTTGTTGATTGAGCTCCAGAATTCCAGAATTCCTATGTTATGGTTTCTATTTATTTTAAAGAAATGACTGTAAACTCAAGATTATTATAAAAAAGTAAGAATGTTTGTAATTACTATATTAAGAAAGATATAATGACAAATAAAAACACTATGTCATTTTGTACGTACTTCCTCTACAATATTAATATTAATAATTGAGTTCATTTGATTATTAAAATAATTATGTCAAATTCAATAATTAATTTCAAACACAATTATTGCTAAGTAAAATGGAGTACAAATATTTATAATGTCCCATTGGAGACATTCTTAAAAATACAATTCTACATTCATAAAAATTCTGCTACACTGTAAAAACTGTATCTATTAGAAAAATTCTTATTCTTGTTCTAAATATAGCTAAAGATGGTGACTGTTTGTCATCAACAGGTAATTTATTAGTAAGTAGTAGTAGTTTAAGTAGCTTACATGATATAAAAAGAAATTCAATTACGGAAAATATATAAACTCATCTAAAATAGAAACGTTTTTATGGCAAATTGCGTCGAGCCCAAAGCGTGTTAAGCCTTTAGAAAGTTCAGACGTCAATTATTCATTGTGACGGAATTCAGCCATTGTCACACCGGTGGTTATATTTCTCGCGATATAAACTCGTGATAATGTCAATCGCAAATATCGCTTGCAATTGTCCTCTAAAAATATATTTTTGTTTGCCCCCGTTTGTTTTCGCCGAAGCTTGAAATAGATTCAACATTTTAGCATTGAAAATGTTTATGTGATCACTAGTGTATGTACCCGATGTTCAGATAAAAGTGCGACATGGCCGTAAATCGGTCCTCTCTATGGGATAGGTGTCATGTGCAGGAGATCTATCGTATGACCGTCTGTACTATTGTTAATTCTGTGGTATGACGCTTGAATTTTTAAAAAACAGTCGGGTAGTTTTGATAATTGAAAAAAAATCCGACTTGCCGGATAAAAATTACAATAACTTTTTTTCGGGGGCCTTAATCAAAATTCTGAAAAAAGACATCTGGAAATTGAATTGGGCTACAAAATAAGTCCATTGGCTAGATCGGATGACGGATGTTCCCAAAGGTGGGAGTGGTTTGTAATTCCTGCGTTAAGGCAGTCTATAGATATAGCGCATACGCTGTCGTGCGGTCTCAGTATTATAAAGTGTATAGTATGTAATAAATGTATAAAAGATTGGTCTTTGAAAAAATGAAAGGTCTTGGTGAGATCTTCGTTTCAGATGAGAGCTGACAAACTTAAAACAGCAAGGAAAGTACTCATCCTAGACTGATAGTAGCTCACTTCTATCGGCTCTTAGCTTCCATTCCATCCATCCTACATTACCGCCTTCTACCGAGAGTGACATTAGCTTGTTCACATTTACTATATTAAGAAAAAGACGACAGACAACAACTTCCAACATTAAATTTTAAGGCACTTTTGATAACATCTATTGGGATTAAACATAAGGATTTGTTTTTAAATCCACAGACGTTTAAGATAAGGCTTACACAAACTACTGTTCCGAGTCTTATTTCCTAAGACCTGATCTAAGTAGTTAGGTAGTCACACATTGTGACCGAGATCAAGCTCCGAACAGATTACTAGGATAATACCGAGAAGAGCTTTTCCGAGACATCTGTTGCGATGAGGGTGACATTTTCATGGCTTATGAAGGAAAAAACGCACCTGTTGCCTTCTCCTTAGCAATGGCTATAATTATTACAAAGCGACTTTAGTTCTACTTTTAAACTTGTGTTAAAATCTTTTAATTAATTGGTCCTCATTCTTATCGTTTTCTCGAAAAGCTTAGTAAATCTAATCTCAATAAAACGTAAAGCTAATAAAATTAGAAAGATAATAAAGGTTTTGACGACTCTCCATTTTAATTCAACAAATAAAGAAAACCCTGCTTACACAAAAATTTAAGTCAAAGTCAAAATCTCTTCATTCAAATAAACTTAAAAATTTCCTACCACCCGTTCCTGACTTTTTTAACTGACAAGAAGAAGATGAGAGAAAATCGATGAGGCGTAAGCAAGATGGTTACGGATAGCATTCATCATGAAACTACTATTTTTCTCATCAATATCTGGCTTATTAGGCTGAATGAAAGTTAAGTCGAGTGCGACTTGTGCTTGCATTAATCACTCATTGTGGAGCCGGCGGCCGGGCCAAGCGGCCGGCGTAATACTGGCATTGTTCACGCACAAAGCAGACTATCTGCATGACATGACGCTTATTTGAGAAGAAAATTACGAAGCTAATTGGAAATGATACGGGAAAAATAGCTCATTATTTTCCCATAATCGTTGGTTGGTTGACGAACTGAACTGTTACTTTTATATTCTTCTTACTTAGACTCTGATCCCGCATTTAATATTCTAGTAGACAAGGTGTTACAAAAATACCCCTAATGCCGAATATGGTAGATAGGGACCATCAAACTGAACAACTTTTACTATGAGGCCAACTCTGAAATCGCGAAAAAAAAATCAACTGTTTCATACAAAAATTAAAATCGAAAACATCAAAATGTATGAAACAGCTGCTTTTTTTTCGCGATTTCAGAGTTGGCCTCATAGTAAAAGTTGTTCAGTTAGATGGTCCCTATCTACCATATTCGGCATTAGGGGTATTTTTGTAACACGTTGCATAATAACATGGTTTACTGATTCAAGATAAAGGGATATTCAGCATGAAATACTAATGCTTTTCTTATTAGGGGGAATAGGGGAATTTGTTTCACTCGGGAAGGTCAAGTCGCTCATTGTGGAATCGCTGGCCGAGTCAAGCGGCCGGTATAATACTGGCCATTGTTTACGAACAAAGCGGACTATCTGCATGACATAATGCTTATTTGAGAAGAAAATTACGTAGCTAATTGTAAATGATACGAAAAAACATCGCTCATTATTGTAGCGCACTCAGCGCTGGATTGGTCGATGAACTCTATTCATCAGTTTTTCCTAAGAATAATATGAAGTATCTAATCAGGTATTTGTTTCTTTTCCGACAACCTGATATCTCCATGGTTGTAGGCTAATTTTAACTAAATCTAAAAATAATTCCTTTTGGCATGAATAGATCAGAAACAGAACTAAACATTAGTTTTTCGTCGGAATTAATTCACGATATCTGGACGTAAACTAATACATGTTTCCTTTGTTACATGTACTAAAAAAAGAGACCTGTTGAGACTCATAGATTTAATTTATACATCTTAAATAAAACTCGAGAACAGAAAACTTAAAGGTTTGAATACCTGTAGAAAGAACCTAGAAAAATATACAACCAAAAAGATCTATTCCTTTACATAAACCTCAGTTAGTAAGGCAGCTACGTGTAGCGAGCCTGGGCGGGCTGATTGCCCATTGTGTGCGCCGGGCTCATGTTGTACCGCTCACAAAGCGCCCACAGCTATCCGTCTGAACTACGCTTATTCGCCTTCCCTGACAAATACGCGTTAAAGATACAAAACTGCATTAAATGTTACTGCTTAAAATGTTACAATTTGTTTTTTTATTATTATTGACTTATAAAACTTAGTTGAAGGCGTTAGTTTATAAACCTTTTCTTAATGTATCACATTAGACATTCACATTCGCGCAAGTATTTATAGCGGTAGTATTTGTTGTGTAGTCTGTGTAGCGTATTCACCTTTTGTTCAATGCTTCTCTAACCAGTGCCTTGACTTAAACTTAAAAAACTAGAAACTTATAATCTGATTTAAGAAGAAGCATTATGGTAGTAATATAATTTAGTACCCCTAATTCTAAAAAGTGGACTTAAGTTAGACTTAGCTAGGCAATAAGGGGGATTTTTTTGGTGTTGCATTTTAAAGTATATTTTAGTTGTTAAAAATTCTACTGATGTTCACATATTCGCATGGTTGTTGGCATTTGCACAATGTGAAGCGTAAGTAATTTCAAGATAAATCCGTAGTCTCTACCATCGCATAGAAATAGTCTTTTTAAATCCCGCACCTGAGCAAAATGGATTCCCCGGTATTACGCTATGAAATCCACTTCAGGCTTAAAATGATAGTGAATGTTCATCTTTAATCTTGCGTAGAAATTGCTTCTCTTTGACGGTAAAAATTAGACGGGCGCAGAAAAATTTAATGCACGTCCATTTAAAAACTAAATGGGTGCATTTGCTCGGTGACATAACTACATATAAAGTTCATGATATTATTTGACGACCTCCGTGGTCGAGGCTTTGTACACCGGTTTTTAAGGTGTCGGCATCTCTGAGGTCCCGGGTTCGATCCCCGGTTGTGTCAATTTAGAAAACGAACTTTTCTATATTGGCTCAGGTCTGGGTGTTTGTGATACCACCGCTCTCTGATTTTCCGTAACACAAGTGCTTTAGCTACTTACTTTGGAATCGGAGCAATGTATGTGATGTTGTCAAATATTTATTTATTTATTTATTTTACTCTATTTTCAACGAGAAGCAAGTTGGTACAATGGTACAACGGGAAGCTTATTGCATTATTTAAGTACTTATTTTATAAAAAATGCTTCCACATACAAAAATGCATGGTGAAAAAGGATCAAAGCAAAATAGTTTGCTATAACCTTCTTTTTAACCGACTTCAAAAAAGGAGGAGGTTCTATGTTCGTCTGTTTTTAATATTTAACTACCTTTTTTTTGAAAGGTTTATCTTGAATAGTGTTTACTTAAAAGTCCATGACAACTTACTATCGTGTGCTGGCTGGTGTGTTGGTGCCGTTGTTGTTGTAAAAATATTCCTCAATAAATTACGAAGGTCACTTGAGTTTCATTTTGCCGGGTTAAGTGGAGTTTGTAGTTTAGTCCATGTTGCGAAAACTTTTAGCTGAATTTCTCCCTGGTATCAAAACAAAACTTATGGTATGAATAATATATAGGTACTTCAGAAAAGATTCTTTGGTCGTCGACTTTGTACCAACAAACTTAGTTTTCACATAAATAACTACTTTATTACCTTTAGATATCACTTACTGTTATTAAACGTGTATATTACAAACTCTCCTTTTGACAGGTAACTATAAAGTATTCGTGACCCAACCTAAAAGTTAACATTACGACGATAAATAACTGATAATTTTCCGGTATTTCTACAGGCATGTAATAGTAGATTGTTAGACAAGGGTCAAAAGGAAGCAATTCTCATACGAGATACCAACTCTATGGTCGACTATGTAACCAAATTCAGTTCTATTTTACCGACTTAAAAGGAAGGAGGTACTCAATTCGAACGGTATTTATTTGTTTTTTTTTTAATTCTTTTACACCCTAGGGTGGAACACAGAGTTTCTAACTCGCTGATCAGTTTAAATATACATCACTTTCCGAATATGAGAAATGAAAAATAAATTATTATTCATGTGTATCCTATCAATCCGTTTTCTTTATTAGCTTCGGAGGGTCCATCGGGAAGTTATCGGGATGACCATCGGAACGATATGCTGGATTGAAATGGATGTGCAAAAACACCCAAGCGAAATGAAATAGTTTTGCAAAAAGAGGAATATACCAGTATATTCAATATATTCAATATATCCACGGATAGTTCTACGAATGATATTTGAAAATCTAATAATGTAAAAGTTACTGTTATGTCAATAAAAAAATAAAAAAATAAAAAAAATAATTTATGCATTGTACCTTGTAACTGGTTTAGTATTATAATAATTCACCACTTGAAGACTACCAGAAAATTCAATTTTCTCGGAGCTCAAACCAAATCAACCTGGTGGATTCAGTCCCCTGATTTTGTAACTTTGTTGCAATCAACTCTGACAGAAATCGCAGTTAGATTGCTGCTTTAGTAAGAACCAATGTGACAACTATCTTACTTAAAGCAGCAAAGTAACTGCGGTTTCAATCGATTTCAATCGAGAATTATTAGCAACAGAGTTACGTAATCAGCCCCCAGGGTTCCTGTCAAAGATAGGACGGATGAAACTTTGATGACAATCAACCATCAGACTGGTCATATTTCTAATTGTTATCAAATAATTATGGAGCACAAAAAATCTTTAAAGCAAGATAATGATTTCCATTTACTTTCATTAGCGTTAATAGTTTCAAGGCTGTCGGGTTTCTCGTTTATTCCTCTACGCTAAGCTTTAAGTCTAACATTGCCATCATTGTGTTATTGTGGGACAGCGCTGTTAACGCTCCGGGGGGCTTCATAATTAAAGACGAGGCTAGGGTATGTAACAAGGCTCACAATATGAGATTTACATAATTAATGTGGTAGGAACAAAAAATAGAAAAATATACCTGTTGTTTTTTTTGTATTTGGTATCTTTTTGGGTACGATTCAGAAAAGCTTAGCGAATGTACAATTTATTTCTAATATTATAACTAACTGATAGTTATTACAAATTATGTTCCTCTTTTGAAGAAGATTGATGCCATCTAAAACCTGTGACACGGGCCATTAACAGTTCTCAAATATCCTATGTAAAGT
The DNA here is from genome assembly GCA_963556745.1 of Catoptria pinella. Lineage (NCBI taxonomy): Eukaryota > Metazoa > Arthropoda > Insecta > Lepidoptera > Crambidae > Catoptria > Catoptria pinella. The sequence continues at coordinate 3,905,077 of OY750762.1, forward strand.
CTCCATACTGAATTGAATTGTTCATTTCATCGTTAAAAAACCTTGCTTAAACTTAGCGAACACATAAAATTGAAACGACTTAATCACTAATTAAACAAACGTTAACCTGACAATACGAAGTCCCCAAAATTATATGAGTAATTTCGTCTATAATAAAGAAACGCACAATCGCCCGTAGGAAGCAGTATTCGTCAGTTTTATTGTAGGACTGAGTCGTATATTTCCCGCTTGGGGTCCCGGCACGTACAAATGAAACACATTATTCTTCGCATAAACCTTGGACAGCTGTAAAACAGTGCTAAATATTTTAGCGAAATAGCGCTTCCTATATTTTTTTGTTATATATTTTAATTTTCTTATTTAATGCGACTACGCTTAAAGGAAATGTGGATTAGGAACGTATTTATCATTGGATTAAAATCGAGATGTTTAAAGTTTAAGATTATTTCAATTGATTTATTAATGAAATATACTAATTTTTAGCATAGCAAATAAGCAAATCATTTATGATCAAAATAGTTTTTATATTAAATTTCATTAATTTGACTTTTCTTTCGTATTTTTCGAGTCTTTTATGTTATTTGAATATGAATACACTCGTATATAGACATTATTGAAAAGAATACAAATAAAAATACTAACCGTGATTCATCTGGGTGTACCATGGGAAATAAATAGTTTCCTTGGCACACCTAAGTAAACATTGCGGGTGGACTACGGGCAATAAACGCAAATTAAATTTTAATAAATACACAAATGAAACACAGTTTGAATGAAACAGTACACAAGGGTGTGCTTCATATTTTAATGAGATTCTTTTCCATTATATTTTTAAATTCAAGCATTGCGTTAATTATCCTTGACCTTTTTATTAAGGGATTTAGCTCATTACAAAATATAAATTATTATTTACTCATTTATGCCGTCGTTAATATTCCTGAGAAGTCTGAAACATAATTTCATAGCGAATATTTGTTTCATTTTTATTTTTGATCTTATTTTTCCTTTAAACATTGACTGATTAAATCTTTGAAGTCAGATTTCGAGTTATGATTATCAAGGTATAAAATAAGAAAAAAAATCGCGATGCTCGTAGTTAGGGTTCCGTACTAAAATGATAAAAAGGAACCCTTATGGTGCGACTCAGTCTGTCTGTCTGTCACAGCTGGATATCTCGAGAACTACGAATGCTATATACTTGAAATTTGGAATAGTTTTAGATGACGTTTGCTCAACTATTTTTCAAATAAGAGAGAAATAAAATATTTATATTTTTTGTGATAGAAGTGTATGTAAAGATTACAGAAAAATAAAACGATGTCTTTAAATAGTAAACTTTTTCAGAATGATGGTACGGAACCCTCGGTGCGTGAGTCCGACTCGCTCTTGACGGTTATTTTTTCGATGACGTCGACTGCTCTAGAGGTTGTTTTTGTTGGGCTGCAGTTCAGTGCAAAGAGATTGTTAGTTTTATTTTGAAGCCAGCGTTTTGTATCGAAAGCGAACGGGAAATGTAAACAATACCACCAGCTGGAGCAGGCAGGCTGCTGTACCTCTCCTACAAAGCTTTTTATAGCTATGAAACCAAATATTTTATAGTCAAACAATTTCTAGGATTATGAGCCAAAGACATTGTTACTTTAATGTGGTGACTGATTAATAAAAATATATATGCGTATAAATAACGCATAAGATATCATAGGTACTTAAATTAACTACGCCTCGCTTAGCCACCTATTTTTACTTGAATTTGTCATAATTATTATAATTTTATCATTAGCAGATTATCTGCTATAAAGTAAGATGCTCCGCAACATTTTTAACTCTTTACTGATGACTGCTAATCACACAATGCGACCTGCACTAGCACTGAACAATAATTATATTAAAAAAAACTACTATTTAAAAATATGTATTATATCCTAATATTTATACTTACTATAATTGACCGAGCGAGCGCGAAGCGGCTCCGTTTCAGCTTGGGCAAAAATGATTTCATATGTCTGTCCAGCTGTCCGGCTGTTTTCCTCTACAGGTCGCATTTCTCAACCGATTCTCGTGAAAACTTGTGAGCAGGTTCGATAATTACATATATTTTTTTGGCGATTCAGTTTTTCTAAAATTTTCGAAAAATAGACATATATCAGTTATTTAGAAAAAATATCGAAAATATCACAAACGCGAGGTCTAACAGCTCTCAGAACCACTATTAGTAATATAAACTACACTTACAGATGTTTATTCAGTGCCCTTAGCACGAACATCTACCGAGAAAAAAAACGTGCGTAAAAGTACTCGATAGAGTAATTTTATTTATAGAAAATTTCATTTCGCTTTTCGGCGATAGATGGCGGTGCACAAATTTCTCATACAAAATTACTGTATCGAATTATTTACGCGCGTTTTTTTCACGATAGATGTTCGTGCTATGGGTACTGAACACACGCGTTAACAATCAAGTTTATTCAGTTGTAACTTTTACGGCGCCATCCGGCGTCCAATGTGTTGAACTTGGCACTCTTTCCAATAAACACGGATAAAAACTCGGGTCACTTTTTACGACTGTTTCGGCTACAGCGCCTACAGCCCATTGTTCAAGTACATACGATACGATTTACGTGTTTATTCACACATGTAGATATGAATTATTCCTTTTGTTTCTCTGGTAGAGTAGATTTAGGTCCTGCTATGCTTTCTATGCATATTTAGGCTTTATAATAAATTCTGATTGTTTGAAATCGCATAGCCATCGGTTTAAGACTAAACAAATGTTTTGCGTTTAGTCTATACACTGTTAATTTTTAAATATGTATCTACAAATGAAATAAGGATTACAGACCACGTGTATTAACAGCTTTTACTATGGAACCAACCACTGAAACGCGAAAAAAAAACTGCTGTTTCATACATTATAGTCGAGTCGTTGTTGTACTTTTTTATGGAACAGCTGATTTTTTTCGCGATGACGTGGTTGCCCCCATAGTAAAAGTTGTTCATTCACGTGGTCTTAAACCCCCATTTCATTTTTAGATATACTTAAAAATTAACGGTGTATAAGACTCATATTGAAATTGCAAAAAATCTGTGACTTATTTTAGGTCAGTAAAGTAAAATAAAAATAACTTAACTTAGTAGCCCCATAATTTGTATATAGGAGTTACAAAAGTCACTAATTAAAATATGATAAAAAATGTAAGGGATATTTGATTTTGCCTTTTCTTTGCGGTGTATTTAAATCGCCATACGGCAAATAGCAAAAAAAGGAAACAAAGGTAAACAGCATCATACAGGGTGTCCAAAAACTTTGAAGATAGGAAATTTTACTGAAAGCAAAGATAATTTTATCTAAAAAAAGGAACTGCATTAAAAGTTTTTTTTTAATTGATACAATACGTATTTATTACTTCCTTCTGTCCTCTTTCAGTCATATTTCCTAACTTTAATATTTAAGGTAGTCCCTTCGTGTAGATAAGTTTTGGGACACCCTGAATACGTAATGTTATCTTCGTTGACCGGAATAAATCCAATTGACGGTGTTCCCATACAGCCAGTAGAAGAGTGCCATATTTAGAGACTGGCAACAAATAATTGCTTTTGCTTGACACGGGAAATCGAGTTATGCCGACACAACGTGCCTAGAATTTTTTCTTTTGGAGGAAGGAGGATGCTGAATCGTTTGTCATAATGTATTATTCTCTGTAGAAACTTTTCGCTTGCTTTGGTTGGCCATTTCATTTCGACCTTTTTCCATGCTAAATGTATGTATTTATTTCTTTGATTTTTTTTTAGTTGACAACATCACATACTTTGTTTCGATTCCAGAGTAAGTAGGTAAAGCACTTGTGTTGTGGAACAACACAAGTGCAACGTCAGTCAAAGTCAGAGACAACGGTGGTATCACAAACACTCAGACCTGAGCTAATATAGAAAAGTTCGTTTTCTATTTTGACCCAACCGGGGATCGAACCCGGTCCTCAGAGATGACAACACCTTTAAAACCGGTGTACAAAGTCACTCGACCACGGAGGTCGTAGTTATGTACTTATGGGATGACATTTTCTTTGTATTGCGTAACTTTTTTTGAACGAAGGAAAAAAAATAGTACCTACCTACCTACCTTCTTTTGTAAAAACTCCATTTGTTAGGCTACAATAATGATTTATCATGAATGCCAAGAGCTATCATAAATGTCAGTCAAGGGATCGGTAAATGACATCAATAGCTTCTTTATAGGTTCTAAAGCTTCGGGCGGCGGTTCAACGTTACTCCCCTTTCGAAGGAAGTTACAGTCATAATTAATCACTACTTCTAAGTGGAGAATATAGATGTATTTTCTCTATCTGCTCCTTTTCCATCTCAATTTGTTTTTAAACTATTTTGTAGAAGTGCAATCTTCCATACTTAAATTATAAATGTAAAAGTAGCTTACTTTTTACTAATTTTTCACGCCTGAAACGCTAAACCAATTGTGATTTTGAATTTAAGTATAGAGATTTAGGTCATGAAAGTTCGTATAAAATGGGAATGGGGCAATCGTGAACACTTACAATCTTAGTATAATAAAACCTAGAAGCTGAGTCCTTGTATGTAAACTGAGCCAAAATAGCTTAGTTTTCAGATTTATATACTTCATACGTTATTGTAACTTAAATCCAATATAATGGTAACCAATCCCCTAAAGGTAGGGAAATTGAAACGATTTCGTTCTTAAATTTATGATTAGGTAACGTATGAAGGACAAAAATTTGAAAACTAAGCCATTTCGGCTCAGTAATTTTTGCCTCCTTTTGATAGTGCGCTTTGTAGGGAACTATCGTTCTAGGTTGTTATTATCTTAGGCTTACAATAGTAATAATAAAAACCAGTAGGCATGCATATAATAATATTTTATTATCACGGTAGAGTTCGTTTAGTTGTACGAGTATATTTTAAACTTTTGTTATTTTTTCATCAGATATCTATATATATAAAAGGGAAAATCACTCACTCACTGATCACGAAATCTCAGAAACTACAAGTGCTAGGAGTCTCAAATTTTGCATGGGGGCTCCTTTTAGGACGTAGGTGCTCACTAAGACGGGATTTTGCGAAATTCAACCCCTAAAGGGGTGAAACAGGGTGGCAAAGTTTGTATGGGAGGACGCGATTCCTTGCCCCGATTGACTTGAAATTTGGCATAGACATTCTTTCACAAAATTAATTGAACACGTGTTTCGTATTTTTTTAATATTTATCACCTTACAGGGTTAAAAAGTGATATAAAGCTAATTTTGCTGTGATTGACTTCGACGTCGGAATTGAAACTTTTTTGTGCATTTGATTGATTAATTAAGAAAAATAAATATCATTTGTCATCTCAACGTAGTATTACATTCTCTTTGGTCATTTCCCCTGAGAGTACGTATAATGCATTTCATTGAATAGTACCTATGGCGTTATGTTGGCAGTGCTGTCATTTTTTCCTTCCTTGCGTTGTAATAAGGTGCAAAATTATTCCATCTAATTATCAGTTTAATTTTAAAAGAATACAATATTCGGTCAAGTCGCCTATGCTATGACAATTAATAAAGCACAGGGACAAAGTTTAAGAGCGGCTGGTGTAGATCTGCAGTGATTGTTTCTCCCATGGCCAGCTCTAATGTCGCCTGCTCGAGAGTCAGCTCGCCGAATAGTCTTTTTATTTTGCAAACGGATAACATGACAAGAAATGTGGTAGGTATAGAACATGTTACAAAAATACCCCTAATGCCGAATATGGTATATCGGGACCATCAAACTGAAAAACTTTTACTATTGGGACCAACTCTCAAATCGCGAAAAAATAATCAGCAAAAATTCAAATCGAAAATATCAAAACGTATGAAAAACATTTTGATATTTTCGATTTGAATTTTTGTATGAAACAGCTGATTTTTATTATAGAGAAGTGTTGGATGAAACAGCTGATTTTTATTATAGAGAAGTGTTGGATGATCGAGATTGAGAATCCTGTTAATGCACAACATATTTTTATTTAGAACTAGCTGCACCCGGCATGCGTATATTGCAATGCTCCGTTTTTTTAGCCAGGGACTTTCTCGGTCGTAAGCAGAACAACTCGCCAAAGTTTCATCATAATCGGATCAATGGTTTAGGAGTCCCGCCGTCTGTACACTTAGATCTTTTAAACTATGCATAAAAAACCGCATCAAAATCGGTCCATAAGTTTGGGAGCTAGGTTGCCTCAGACAGACAGACACACACAAGTCAAACTTATAACACCCCTTGCGTATGTTGTGTACATCGTATATACATATAGTGGTGGCCACATAATTTTAAGGACACAAGTCGATTTTCATACAAACGAGGTAATTTTGAAGTCTTGGTTTTCCGCTAGGGATTGAACTAGCTGTGATCTGATGATGGCCATCCAGGGAGTGAATGGAGAAGATTCAGATAGCAATACACACCCAACTGATCTGGTCAGCATTCTAAGAGATGTAAGCATAAGAATTTACAGTTGCAAGTTATCATACATTTCTACACTATATTCGCGGTTTTTTTAAACATATCCTTACATCTCTTAAAATGCTGGTCAGATCACTTGGATGTGTATAGAAATCTGGATCTCCTCCATTCACTCCCTGGATGGCCATCACCAGATCACCGCTCGGTGAATCCCTGGCGGAGAAGCAATGCTTAAAAGTTACTTCGTTTGTATGAAAATCGACTGGCGTCCTTAATTTTGTGGCCACTACTATACCTATATAGACAGTCTAATAACTTCACACTCACCACATTAGTAACTACATTGTACCCGTGCGAAGCCGGGGCGGGCCACTAGTTATGTATATTTATGTAGGTCAGTGTATTTCATGTAATATTAAAATGATTTCAGTAAAGGGAATACGTTTGGTAGAGATAAGCCCTTCGTGGCGTTGGAGGGTAGGCCTCGAGGGAGGGCTGTTGCGAGGGTTCGCCGTGAGTTATTGTTAAAGAGGCTAGGTGTGAAACTTCTAAATGAGCTGTGCAGCTTTCAGAGTAGTTTTGCAGCGGCCAGTATGAGTTGTGCGAACTCTCTAACTCATTAGTGTGATATGGGAGTGAACTTTAATAATGGCAGAAATATTTGACAGCATTTTTTTAGCTCTTGTCTCATCTTGGAAATAGTATGACAGAGTTAAACCCCTTAAGCAGGGGAAATTATTGTGATTTGTTATACTCTATACAACATATTACAAAAATACCCCTAATGCCGAATATGGTACATAGGGACCATTAAACTGATCAACGTTTACTATGAGACTAACTCTGAAATCACGAAAGAAATCAGCTGTTTCATACAAAAAATATTATTAAAGTCGAAAATATCAAAATGTATGAAACAGCTGATTTTTTTTTTCGCGATTTGAGAATTGGTCCCATAGTAAAAGTTGGTCAGTTTGATGGTCCCTATCTACCATATTCGGCACTAGGGGTATTTTTGTATAAAAACATTGTAACATGTTGTATAACCTTATTTTAAAAATAAAAAAGAAAATTTTATTTATTTTCTGTAAATGTTTAGCAGTTACTTATAGTTATAAGAACTTAAATTATCTATATTTCAGTTTAAAATGTATTTTTGTTATATTTTTTATGATTTCTAAACGTAGAAAGAAAATTATTTTGATTATATAATATTATCAAAATAATACTTTGATTATCTGAGATCAAGTTAGATCTAGAACCCTTTTTAAAGCTGTGCTTAATTATGAAATTAAATTCAAATGTTCTATTTTTATACTTACAGAAACCAGCCAGTCGAAATACTTGTGGTATTTTATTCCCTAAATAAATCTCAGTTACGTCGCCGTTATCACGTCGCTTTTCTCTCAATTTGCATTATTTCGTATCGCATTTTACCAACCGTAACTCACAATTTACGCGTCAGTGGACTTCGATATCTGCGGTTCACCAGTTGAGAATAAAATCAAGAAAATACCTGTTTTCACGTTTTTGGGCTTAATTTTTTTTTATTGTTCAAGACATACAAAGATACAATTATATTATACGTCATTACTCATCAGCAAAACCACAAGAGTTTGTGTGCCTATGAGAGTTCGCAAGTTTTGAGCATACTGTACTTTATATAGAACATAACATGGAAACGGAAATAGGAAACATGCATTAAAATTATAATGTACACAGACTGTTATTGCACGAACATTAGTCGTTATTTATAAATCATACGATTAAGTATTTTTTTACATAGCTTAAGAAGATAAATAATATTAGAAAAAATACTAGAAAAAATCGACTCACCCGTAGCACCTCAGACGGGACTCGAACCCGCACCGTTGGGATTCCGGCCCAATGCACTGACCAATTATGCTACCGAGTCGCTAGTGGGAGCGGCGAAATTTTCTAGTACTTTTAACTTCTTCGCTGCAAGCCGGAATTGGAAACGGATTGGGCCGGAATCCCAAGGGTGCGGGTTCGAGTCCCGTCTGAGGTGCTACGGGTGAGTCGATTTTTTCTAGTATTTTTTCTAATATTATTTATCTTAATATAAAAATAGCATTGTGAATGCGAAAAATCTAAATTTAATAATAGCTTAAGAATTTAATTAAACTTTTACATAGTAATTTCTAAACGAAATTATCGTCTCGAGCGTGACGTTTAGCTTTTTGTTTATTTAAATATGCGTGCCAGTGCTTCCAAAAGCTCGCTTGGAAGTGAGAATATCAGTTAACTTTTAATTTTTGTGTAAATACATATAATAGATATATAATTGACTTTCAATAAGTGTGTCCTATTATTTTCGTTATGGTGTATCTATGAATAGTTTGTTCTATTTTGAAATTGTTTGACGCAATTGATATAAAATTGTCATGATCGGTGACAAATTGTCACGTTATTTAAATAAATTTTCCAGAAGCATTATTATGTTTCCCACTGAAGACACTCACTGAAGTGAAAGTCTTTACTGAAAATATAATATTTAGTGGCCATTTCTAGTTTCTTTATACCCTGTCCCGTTTGAAATTAAGCCATTACATTTACCAGATTAGGCATGCAAGCTTATGCTCAAAAAACGGTCAAGTGTGAGTCGGACTCGCGCATCGAGGGCTCCGTACCATCATTCTGAAAAAGTTTACTATTTAGAGACATCGTTTTATTTTCCCTGTAATCTTTACATAAATTTCTATCACATCATTTCTCTATGCAAACTTCGGAGACAAGAGGGGAGAGGGAGAACAACGGTATTCACAGACAGACAGACAGACTGAGTCGCATCATAAGGGTTCCTTTTTACCATTTTGGTACGGAACCCTATTGGCTGTATTATAAATAGGTTTGAGGCAAATAATATTTAATACGGCAACTGAATTAATTACGCAGGACGTAGTGGCGTGTGGCGGTAGAAAAAAACATCACGTGTGAGAACATTTCAATTTATTTAACTAATTTACTCAACGTTCGATAAATTACTTTATTCTTAACGTATTTTTAAATACCCGTATTAGCCTGCTCTGGCCACATTTTTGTAGTATTATTACGTAGGTACTTTTCAATAGTCATATTTACGTAGACGTAAAAAAGTGAACACAATATAACAATTTTCGCGTTGACAATAGCTATGAAAAGCTGCGTATTGATTAGATGCGAATGCCAAGCGAGTCAGTATTGTGCGCGTCAACAATTTGACTACAAAGCACCAATTATCAGGATTAATATCAACTTTGCACGACAACCAATCAGTGTTTCACCAATCTACATTGAGTGGCAATTTTGCCCATGGCATGTGAGGAACATGAATATACAATTATTGGAGCGAACACCACAACCACCACACATTGTGACCGCACCCTACAAATATCAATGGTATAATTTCTGATTTAGGATGGTACTTTACCACGTATAGCGCGAGTTTTAGAAACCCAATATTATTTTTTAAATTTTGAGATTTAAGCGTTCACAATGCTATTTTTATATAATACTAAATAATATACTAGAAAAAATAGGACTCGCACCAGATCATATTCTCGGACGGGAATCGAACCCGCGACCTTTGGATATCCGGTCCAATGCTCTGACCGCTGAGCTACCGAGTCACTAGTGGGAACGTCGAATTTCTTCTAGTATATCAACTCTTACGCTGCAAGCCAGCGCCATCTCACCAATGTAGAAGGAATTACCTCGACATTCAACTGAACATCTTTCCAGATATTTTTAAACAGTTGATTAAGATGAGAAAGCTATATAACTTTTTAAATTTTGAGATTTAAGCGTTCACAATGCTATTTTTATATAATACTAAATAATATACTAGAAAAAATAGGACTCGCACCAGATCATATTCTCGGACGGGAATCGATATTATTTTTAAAGAATTGCCGAAAAATAAATAAATCAAGAAAGCTTTATTTATTTTTTAATGACTAAGCTTTCTTTGATACACATCGAAAACCGACACCCTCAAAGGCTATTTTCGCTTATTGTTTAATTGGAAATTATTTGTTATAAACACTGTGGCTCTGTGAGCCAATGCGACCTGTAGAGGAGAACAAATGGACAGAGACATACGAAAGCATTCTTGTCCAAGCTGAAGCAGAGACGTTTTGTGCTGGCTCAGTTTCAGCTTTTGGGCTAAAATATTTTTTCGTATGTCTGTCAGATGGTCCGTCAGTTTTACCCATTTCTTCAGATTTTCGTAATTTTTCTCACCAAAAATCATATTTCAGCCATTTCGCAAAATGTCACAAACGTGAGGTCTACAGCTCACAGAGCCACTAGTTAATAACCTAAGGCACTGAATTTGTTGCAAAATAAATAATATATCATAAGCATGAAATGAGATCAAAATTAAAAGAAAGATTATTTTGCTAGTTGGGTTAGTAAATTGTAATAGTAAATTGATCCAAAAATTTTCAATTTCGAATAATAAAGTTCAAGGGTTATTTTTTTAAAGTAACTTTAAATTAAATTGTTTGAAGATATACCTATTATTATGTTGCAATACCTTTTATTGCTAGAGAACGGAACTCCTTGCCTGATTCTGTGTTTCCGATAGATATATTCTAGGGGCCTTCAAGTTCAAAAAGAATATAAACAAACAAAAGGAGTCGTAAAAGCTGTTTGAAAAACATGGAAAACTACAATTTGTCATTCAGAAAGTAAGAGACTCAAAGTTCTCGAGATTAAAGAATAAAGTTGGCGTCTTATTTGATTTCTTTGGGTTCTTAGAATGATCGATCGTAGTTAGAGTAGTTTATAAAAAGATTGACTTAAGTATAATACAACTTACATTTGTTTACTGAAGGCCTTTTCGTTTTTCTGAAAGATAATATTTGAAAACAAACGAACGAATTTGAACGGATTTTCGTTTTCCATTCATTCATAGATATCCCTCCCTTTTATTTATAGATAGCCAAATTGCATTGAACAGAACAGAAGGTAATGAATTTAATTTTCTACCTATTGTAGGTAGACACACATTGGGCAAACTTTCATTAATCTGAAATGCTGAATAGCTACAAATACTTGATTACTTTTGTTTTTGTTTTTTTTAAACGTTTTAAGTTTAGAACAATGATAGATGTGGTAATAACGGCCTTTAAGGCCCCTATATACCTCAAGTGGCGCCCTCATTTTAATTAAATTTATTGCTCGCTAAGTACATAATGTATCAAAAAGTAGATTGGAAAAGTGCTAAAAGTGGCTAGACTTTTAGTACTTTTGCGAACTACTACTACAACGAACAAAATTTTACTGAGGTTATTGTTTGTAAATAAACTATAGAACCTTAGCTTCAATCTGTACATGTGAATTTTCGATACATTATGTACTTAGCGAGCAATAAATTTAATTAAAATGAGGGCGCCTCTTGAGGTATATAGAAGCCTTAAAAAAACGGTTCCTTTCAGAATGAATAAATAACAGGTTCAAATTTAGAACTAGTTATTTTTTCAGAGTCACCTTTTACGCAACGCGTTTTGAAGGCGGATTGTTGTTGCGCTGATGTTTTATTCATCGGTCATCTATGGCCGTTGTTGTGTCTCGGAATATGACGACGAGACTCCGTGCGAAGAATTGAAAAGTCTACTATTTCCGGTCGCCTTTGTGTTGTTGATGATTAGTGTTTCATGTAGCACTAGATAACAGGGTAATTTTTATTTATTTATTCCGGAGACGAGATGGTAACGCGCCTTCAATCGGATTATATTTGGTTTTAAAAAATAAGTTTCTCTTGACACCTCAATAAATGTAAATTATGAAATCGATTCACAGTTGTTTAAGAAGCAAAGCCTTTCCAAACATGTACCTAACAGTAATATTATAGCTAACTATCGTAGACACAAGTGTCTACTACATTAATATAAGATTAACATCTATACAACATGTTACAAAAATACCCCTAATGCCGAATATGGTATATAGGGACCATCAAACTGAACAACTTTTACTATGGAACCAACTCTGAAATCGCAAAAAAAATCAGCTGTTTCATACATTTTGATATATTTGATTTTAATTTTTGTATGAAACAGCTGTTTTTATTCTCGATTTCGGAGATGGTCCCATAGTAAAAGTTGCTTAGTTAGATGGTTCCTATCTTTCATATTCGACTTAAAGAGTTTTTTTTGTAACAAGTTGTATATAGCGGTGATGTCAGAAAAATAATCCTACCATAAGGAGGATACCCCACCGAAAGTGGCGACCTCAGTGGTTTTTATTTAATAAATTGTTAATAGAATAAGTTTTTAGTAAAACTTCACGTGGAATTTTAAGACCCATAGTATAGTATTTTTAAAAGCTATCATTACATTCCCTCTTGACATTCAGTACCTTCCCAGTTGCTTCCGTGACCATGCGCAGTTGCTTCCGTGACCATGGCGCATGCAACTGCGCCGAAATATCGGAGACTCGAAAATAAACAGGTGGTGTAAATCCCGACATAGTTTATTCTAATAAGATAAAACAGAAGTTTTCAAATTCTACCTACACACGAAACTGCAAAGCAACAGAACATTTCAAATTATAAATTTTAATAAATATATATAATAATAATAAACTTGACAACATCACATACATTGCTCCGATTCCAAAGTAAGTAGCTAAAGCACTTGTGCTATGGAAATCAGAGACAACGGTGGTATCACAAACTCCCAGACCTGAGCCAATATAGAAAAGTATGTTTTCTAAATTGACCCAACCGGGGATCGAATCCGGGACCTCAGAGATGGCGACACCTTGAAAACTGGTGTACAAAGCCACTCGACCACGGAGGTCGTCAAGATATTAAGTAGTTTGAAGAAACATTTTATTCAAATGTTGACTCCAAAGCCTAGACACGCAATATTTCGGAAAATAACAAACTTTCCTACCACAATACTACATATCATTATGGATTGCTTACATAAATATATTTTGTTTTCTCGCCTTATTATATTATTTCGATATTTATACTATTCCAATTTCGATACGGGAATACAAAACTCATATTTCCGTTTTACTTCTTTCAATATTACTTACATTTATCGTTTTTTATTTTGAAAATCCACATATAGACAAACGATGAGTTAGTGAGTTTGATAACCAAACTGTGTACGAAACTATGACATTATATGGAATTGATATGCGAACCTACTACTTATAGGTAACAAAATAATGAGAATTTTATAACTTCATTGGTAAAAAGAACTTAATCTAAAGGGTCCACAATCAATACACATATACACGAACACACACAAACACTTTAAACATAAATAACAACTAAGAAGTTTATCACTAAAGTACCAATAAAAGCCACTGGGAATAATAGAGGTATTATTACTGGCAAGTGGAAACTGCAAGTGTGGAAAGACAAACATTACTGCGCAATGCAAGTTTTGCAATATAAGTTACCTACGAGCATCCAAGCAGCTGCTCCCTGAGTAATTAAAAACTGCCAAAGTTTCAATTTAGAACCGAAACTGGAACATGAATTTATTACTAATCCTCCAAATTATCAAAGTTTAGCTATAATAATTTCACGTGGAGTGAAGTTAGTCATCGTTAAGTTGCCACGCTCATTTTTATATTACTGTTTTAATAACCTTGCGATTGCAAATCTTTTAAAATAAGGAGGATCTCATTATTATTCCCGGTTGTAAGTTATTTTTCCTGACGAATTTTGTGCTTGGTCGTGCGGAAAGTTCACAGAAGCTCGAGGAAGGTGGTAATTAGCAAAAAGCTCCGTGTGAACGGGCTCGGATGGTCCACGTTACCGAGAGTAGTGGCATTGGCAACCGCAAAAGTGGCTCAACTACCGACTATTTCAAAGTTGTTTACGTTTAAGGGAAGCCTAGTGAGGTGCCACGATATAATAAGTCAGGGATGGCAAAATAGATTTTAAGATGGGCCGTTTAAAATAATTTAAAATAATTACAAACATTTAGGCGGGCCCACGAACCAATAGCAATACTTACTTGTGTGTGTTTTTCCTGTGGAAATACCTCAACCACACACTTATGCAAAGGGGCATCAAAATCTTACAGCAGTTTTGAGAAAAACAGTATTTTAGAATAATTTTCTGTAGGTAAGTAGGTATCTAAATTTTTCATATAAATGACGGGATATGATCGCGGGCCGGATTTGGCCCGCGGGCCGCCATTTCCCCATCCTATAAGCTGTACTGTATTCGTTTTAACGAGAGAGTTAGATGTCTTGTCGGAATTGTGCAAAGACCACAGAGCAAGCCATTCATTAAGTAGAAGTTGAAGTGGAGTTAGATGTCAAAATTGTTATAATCTTTACAAATGTCTTTTAATACAAAACATGGAACGTGATATTTTATTTGAACGTCGAATAAAAACTGACATATTTATAGGCCCGAACAAGCTCCACGTGAATTACTAACACTTAAAGAGAATACCGGTAGAGGTCACTTTTCCCGAAGCACATATAAAATGCTCTAGGTATTTTTGGGAGCCATTTTGAGTGGAAATATACAAGAAATAATAATAAAGTAGCCATAGCCATTGGCACTCAATGAATCGTAAATAGAGCGCTTACTGGTTTCAGATTTTTTTCTTATATATCTTCAATTTGCTTTGACTCTATTTTTCCAATAAAGAAAAAACCATTTTGAAACACAATCAAATAAACTTTTTTTAAATTTATATATCCAGATCATCAAAAACGTTTCTACCGATTATAATTTGGACTAAACTAAAACTAATACTTTAAAATTATTTGATACAACATTGTGGTTTTAACGTTTTAAGGCGACTATAGCCCTCAAGTGCGCCCTCATCTTAATTATATTTATTGCTCGCTAAGTTTTGCTCGCTTTTGCCTACTACAAGTTTTTTTGCTTGGACAGTTACACACAGCGCCATCTAGCCACAAACTATGCAAAGCTTGTAATATGGGTGCTACACAACGATATACTACTTATATACTTATTAAATATTTACTAATTATACATAGTAACAACCAGACCTGACACGGAAATTAAAATTCAACATTTCAATTTTTACCCGGCCGGAAATTGAACCCGGGACCTCTTGTGGGGTAGACCGGCATGTTGACCACTGCACCACTCAGGTCGTCAAAATTACTACTACTACCGAACTATATTTTACTGAGGATATTATTTGTGAACGAACTATACAACCTTAGCTTTAATATGTGCATCTGAATTTTCGATACATTATGTACTTAGTTAGCAATAAATTTAATTAAGTTGAGGGCGCCAATTTGAGTGATATAGGGCCCTTAAGGAGCTGACATGAGCCAAATAGCGCCGCCAGTCGATTTTATTTTATTTATTCTAAATAAGCCCAATTTCTTAAAAAGGAATCAGTCAAGGTCTTGTGAATGACGTCTAATGTTTATTAAATAAAGTTACAACATTACAACATGCGTGCAATAGTTTAAATACGGGTTTGAACCAACAGTGGTCACTTTTAACAAAATCGCGTTTTAAACTGTTTGAATGTCTTTGCAAACTGTGTAAAGCTATTCAATAAATATTAGACGTTATTGACAAAACCTTGACTGATTCCTTTTTCAAGAAATTGGGCTTATTTAGAATAAATAAAATAAAATCGATTGGTGTCGCTAGTTGGCTCATGTCAGCTCCTTAGGTACACACATATAAACTCGTACTGTACTTTCATCCGCAAAAAACAACTTTGAATTTGTGAAATTCTACTTCCGCCATCGTTAAAAGCATCCTCGTAACGCGCAGTGGCAATTAGCCCGGCTGGTTGAACGACCACTAGTGAAATTTCAGTGGCTGATATGTACATGTTTACCTATTTCAAATTTCAGAATTTTGAGGGTATTGTTAGAAATCATAACATTTGTGGAAATTAGTCAAATTTCTTTATTAATTTCGCTCTTATCTGACTGCTTAGTAGCGTTATGTTTTATCTTTTTAATATATATATTAGAAAGATAAAACAGGTAACCGGTGTACATATAATATATACATACATGTACACCGGTTTTCAAGGTGTCACCATCTATGAGGTCCCGGGTTCGATCCCCGATTGGGTTAATTTAGAAAACGAACTTTTCTATATTGGCTCAGGTCTGGGTGTTTGTGAAACCACCGTCGTCTCTGATTTCCATAACACAAGTGCTTTTACTTTGGAATCGGAGCAATGTATGTGATGTTGTCAAATATTTATTTATTTATTTATATATATTTTAATATGATTGACTACCTGAATTGTGAGTGGGGATTCTATTTTCAGATCGGACTAACATGCATAAATTACTTCTTTATAATGTTTGCCTTAAAGGCTGAAAAACTAATTAATAGTCATTTATTATTTATATTCAGTTGGTGTTAAGCTTATCCTACTTTGTATTAGGTGAAACGAAATGGAATTAAAAAAATAGCAATAATAACCGTTACTGTATCCTAAGGTAAAATCTATATTTGGGTATTATGAAATAAAGCAATCACTTCGCTAAAACAGAGTTGAGAATATTCCACGTGTAGAACTTTAAAATTGGAATTTGTTGCTAAATCTGAATGGGATGTATGCTTCCTACCATCCGACCTTTGCATAAAACATGACTGTGGGTGCAGGTAATGTAAGCTTCGTGGCTCAGATTCCAAACGTAATTCTGTGCTCAGAGTTTTAAAACAGGAAATGTTGTCATTATAGTTCTGTGCAGTTGATGTGGACTTCAGATAAAAACACTACAACACTTTCTTATGTTGATTTATTGTTGGTTATTGTATCCCACGAGTGATTAATCGCTGGGCGATTTTTTGTTGCCGAGAATAGAACATACATAGCGTAAACGCTCACGAGCTACAAAAAGTAGCTCAGCGACTCGCTCGCGAAATGACACTGACAATAGTGACAAAGGGTTTACTTAGCCAGCGACAAAAAAACACAGCGATTAACGCCGCGATAATCGCAGCTTCAAAAAGGCGCTGACTAAATGTAAAGCTTACTAGAAAAAAAACTGAAAATATTCCAAATAGGAACTATAAAAATGTCTGTTTACCACAGTGGTATGGTAAGGATATGCAGAAAGCGAGAGGTGCTATTCTTCAGTGTTGTGCTGTAATAATTGTGTTGGTTTATTCCTGTCTGAAGTTTAGGTTGTCAAATAATCTTGATCTGCAGGGAAATATGAAATGTTTTTGCGGAAATTATCTATATCCTATAGTATTACTTGCCTTGGGGTTCAAACAATTTACTTACTAAAGTTTCGAAATTAGTTCTGTGGTTTACACAATGGAGATGCTACAGACATACTTATGAACAGAGAATCAGTGAACTGAATAAATTACAAGTTACACATCACATACTTTGATATTTTCTGTGGTTGAATTGAACTGCTGTACGCTGTTTCGCTATTCTGTTTGTGATCGATGAGTCCTATTCTTGGTAGGTCAGTATCAGTATAGAATAAGGGAATGGGAAATGACTGAAAAAAACAAATTGGCTGAAATTAGTTAATAGGTAGTGTTGTAGAGACGAAGCCTCTATCTATTTTAAATAAAAGATTTAAATAACTTTATTGTTTGCATATGAAGCTAAGGCCTTACAGTAGGAATAAGCTCCCTTATGAATAGGAAGAAGTTTCAGAATTTTTGGTTGCGTGAAAAAAAAACTTCGTCTTCCCAAAGTACGGGAGTAACAGCAGAATGGATATACACATTCATTGCTGACGGCCATACTTTTTTTTAAAAAAATTTACGTTTCATACTTCTTTGCGCGTGTCACACGCATTTTCGCTGACTGAAGGAAATATTATATTACTAATAAGGCTAATTAGAACCCCGTATTCTGTTGAGTGACACTTAAGTACATAAGACAAAAGTAATGATACCATAACAGTAATAAGACTTTCATCATTATTGTGTGCAGTATAAGAGTGTATGTATGATGATAGGTCGTAAAGTAACAAACTTGGCCTATAAAGCTTATACGAGGCCTTCAAACAACACCGACGGTGACTTTATAGAGGTATATTTTCAAGATGGTAGGTACTTGGGAATAATATGTGATTGTAGAGCGCCCAGTATGTTAAAAATATGTCAAGCTAATTGGCGTTAATAAGAGATCAAACATAGACGGCCTTACCATAATTTATATCTGATGTTGTCTCTTTTAAACAAAATTGACAAAAAAGTGACAGCATCACATTTAAACAGTATCTAAGACAAACACTTGTTGAACAGCGTTTTGTGGTAAGGCCGAGGCTGTCAAAAATCTCGTTTTCTACCAGACAATATGTGCTAAAATCTAAAGACTATTGAAGTGTGTCTACTGTGCAGAACTAACACATACTACTTAAAGGTTAGTTTGTAATAGTTCACTGCACAGTAGCTTCAATATTGACCCTTCAACGCCCAGAAAATGAGACACAATATATATTACATTGTTATCCGGCCGCCTGCGTCCGCTCGGGCGTTGATGATTTAAAACCCAGGATCATCGCCTCATTCTTTGGTAAAATGGTCTTTGCGCTTCACAAAAATTCTTCAAAATCTTGCATTTTGACTAATTTTCGGCAATTAAACTTCTGTAGTTATACCCTTTGCATTGAAATGTGAGAATCAGAATCAGAATCATTTATATATCTTATCTGGAAATACCAGTGCGTGTTAGTTTCAATTGACTTCTACATTGTTCATATCAATCAATCTGAAATGTAATCTGTCTATTAATAAGAGAGATGGCTTATAGCAGGCTGTTGGAGTCTGTCAAGGGAATATCAGCTTCGAACTTCAGAAAACTGTACCCAACTACTAATTCATGGTGTTGTGTTCCCATGGTGAGTAAGTTACTATAATAGGGGGTGGTGGGGAGAAGGTCAAGGTGAACGCTTGGGATACCAAATTTGACCACTAATCTTCAGGCGGAAAGTCTCCTCCTAGATAAGAATATATTAGGTCCTTAACTATGGAACCGGTGATTTTTTCTCACACACAGAGAAATTCATAATTTCTGTGATTTAAAAATTTATCAGTTGCTGGATATTACATCAAATATAACCATAGCCGTCAACTATCAGCATCATTAAAGTCTATTAATTTTGTTTTATTAGCTTTAAAAAATTACTTTGACAGTGACTCCTTTTTCGTTAGTGAAAATGTACACCACTTTATCCGTTGTAACATAGCCGAAACTTATTTTATTCACATAAGTTAAGTTAGCTTAATTCATCAACGCCCAAGCGGCCGCATGCGGCCGGATAACAATGAAATGTCTATTGTGTCTCAAGCTTTGTTACAATAACATTCGTGGTTGTGAAATGAATTAAGATAGTATGGAAAATGCATTATTACAAAACGTCAATTTCATAGGTAAGGATCTAATATTAATATCAGTTTCCAGATAGAATAAACGTTCCAATAGAAATTAATTCATTCTATTATTTTGCAATCCTGGGTATTATATTCCCAAAAGGAATTAAATTCTCAATTTTCATTATTTTAATTAAGTTAAAGTTCATTTATACAATGCTTATTTTATCTATTTTGATCCGATATCCGTCGAGGAATATGTGTACGTATTCTATTAGCAATATTTTTTCTGTAGCTCATTTCGAGAACAAAGGCAAATTGCTCGTGCAAAACTAGACAGCAAAAATGTATCGATATTGTTTTCAAACCTCCCACAGCTTTATAATTATTATTACTTAGAAAAGATTCCATGTCATCAACCTTTTCATTTACATCAAAGAAAGTTGTATTTGTAAGTTCAGTTCTTCGAACACGTTCAATAGGATGAAACTCCATTAGAGGGTAGTGACGTCAATTGATTCACAGTAAATTTACGTATAATGTTACATTTCAGTCACGATCATCGCTACAGCAAGACGGTAACAAGGCAGTATTATCAACACCCGCGACACTGACTCAGCGAATATGATCCCGAATTTACCAACAATTTTCTAAAGAATGTTTTTACTGAAAATAAAACGATGCCCTTTCTTGTGAAATAGATATTATGAAACGAGGATTCAATTGATTTGTAGCCTTTATAATAAACGTCCCGGGATCTATTATGTACGGTTCGCTTTCTCTTTATAGCCGCTGAGTATTCTTTAACTCCCTTTGGTAGCAAACCTTACTTATTTTTAGACTGTTTTATTTGGTTGTTATTCCAAAATACTATAGAATGAAAAACGTGTTTTGTGATGACGTAGGTTTTTTGCACGTTACGAATTGTTTTGTTTAACGATCGTCAATTGTTGTCTCCCTTCACTATCAAGTTAAGAGTACGTAATCACTAATCTTGGAGCTCGGGAACGGAGCGGTGTGACCTCTGCCGTATCGTGGTTTCGCTCGTAACACGTCGATCGATAGGTATGCCTCGCGACTCTAAATTTATCCGATCCGACTGGAGGCCCCGTCTACGTATAACCCAACAAGTTTCTGCACGACTAGTGATGGGAATGAAGGCGTTTTCTGATGCGATCTAAGTAGATATATTGACTTGGTTACGATAGTTAAGCTTCTGGTATCTGTTTAAGCCAGCTTTCGAATAGGAGTTAGAATCAATAGGTAAAAAGTTTTTTGGTATTTCTAGTAGATAATGTCAGGAAGCATAATAGGTACCTTAAGAATAGTCATTTGCAAAGAAACAGTTTCGATCAAATCAGAGCTTAATTTTTTGGAACCTTATTTGCTAAAATAGTTTTGAAAGACAATAAATACTAGAATAATTTATATTTTGAAAAATAATTGCGTTTATCATTCAAATCAATGAGTGTCATGAGAGACGTTATCGAGTGACCTTCGAAATGAGAATCAATCCATTGATTTCCATTTAGTATTTTTGCACTTGACAGAAATGAGTTCAGCGACACACAAGTGACCGAACCATTCACAAGACCCGGTATCCGTCACAAAAAGATATCACACTCACAATGACTCGTCCTAAACGGAGGTGGCCCATCAAACTATAATGGGGCACAAAGGGGCCTGCCCAGTCGCGCGTCTATCTGCGCAGAAGCATCACGGTGCTCGACAGAATCAAAAACAATTGGAGCACCGATTGGCGGCACCGGTTATGACCACGGAAGTGACACTGGCATTGTACCTCGGACAAGTGTTACATAATTAAGTGCGGACGCTTTCGGTGGTACTTTTGGTGAAGGCTTGATGGTATTGTGTTTGAAAGTGAATTTGCAGTGAAATTTTTCTCGGAAACGGCGGGTGTGTAAGTTTATAAAATAGGAATCTAAAGTTACCTATTATTATTCACCTCTCAAGCTTACGTGCGCGTGCGCACTAGACATGAAATAAAAGACTTTTTTAACGGAAAAGGCGCGGTTTTATCAAAAGTACTTTGCTGATTAGTTTGTATTTTGTTTGATTTTTCATTTACCCGACGTTTCGGCACCTTTGCAGCTGCTGCCGTGGTCACGGGGGACGTCGAAATCAAAAGTCAGGAATATAAAACATTAAATCAAATACCAAGTAATTACCAATACTTTCAATAAAACCGCGCTAGTATCCGTTAAAAGAGTGTTTTATTTCTTACGTATTATTATTAGTTTAATATTTCACTTACAGCCTGACTAACTTCCTACAAAAATAAAATTATTACTATACAACGGAATTAAAAAACGGAAATTAGTCATGATTTGTGTTATGGGAATCAGGCACAACGTCGGTTCCATCAACACTCGGACAGAGAACGTTAGAATCATTCAATCTTCAATCGATCGAGTTGAATATCAAATTACCTAGGCTTAACGAAAAACAGTCTCGTTTATATCCCCAACTGAGTATCTTGTACTGTGATGACTAAAATAACGAATATAAATCCATGACTCTGGGACAAATGCTTATGTTAATCCCACAAACATTTGCCCTTACCAGAATTTGAACCTTTGGTAATGACCGCTGTGCGCTGTAGGCAAATTCACAAAACTGATGTCAAATTGCTCAATTAATTCAATTCTTGAAATTCGTGAGTTTCAACGGCAGGCTGTTAAGATAACAATAATTTCAGCAACAAGCTGAAGACAACGTACCATATGTCTAAGATTATATGAAATAACTCTTCAATAAACTCTTTAGGGCTATCGGCGGCCATATTTACGGGTGCGTTACGACTACATCACGTTACACCATTAATCTTTAATTTAATTTGTTCAAGTAGCTCTCAGTTTTTGCAACTACTTGAAAATTGCAAAACCGTGTCTGGGATTGTACGAAATCACCTTTTATATTTCCGGGTGCGTTACGACTACATCACGTTACACCATTAATCTTTAATTTAATTTGTTCAAGTAGCTCTCAGTTTTTGCAACTACTTGAAAATTGCAAAACCGTGTCTGGGATTGTACGAAATCACCTTTTATATTTCGGTGTGCGTTACGACTACATCACGTTACACCATTAATCTTTAATTTAATTGTTCAAGTAGCTCTCAGTTTTTGCAACTACTTGAAAATTGCAAAACCGTGTCTGGGATTGTACGAAATCACCTTTTATATTTCCGGGTGCGTTACGACTACATCACTTGAAAATAGCAAAACCGTGCCTGGGACTGTACGAAATCACCTTTTATATTTCGGTGTGCGTTACGACTACATCACGTTACACCATTAATCTTTAATTTAATTTGTTCAAGTAGCTCTCAGTTTTTGCAACTACTTGAAAATAGCAAAGCCGTGTCTGGGATTGTACGAAATCACCTTTTATATTTCGGTGTGCGTAACGACGACGTCAAGTTACACAATTAAAATCATTAATTTCTGGAACTGTTTAAGTAGCACTCAGTTTTTCGAAACTTTTTTTTTCACCAAAACTTAGTACTGCCATTACTGACTTAAGAAAAACTAGTTGAAAATTATTAAACGGTGTCGTTTAACAATTTTCAACTAGTTTTTCTTAAGTCTTTGTATTGTCGAAAACGTACCTTTTAATAAACGCCCTTGCGGCGGCCATATTTCCGGGTGCGTTACGACTATTACTGCCAGGCGACCACATTCGTTAATTAATCGATTGCGTGTAACCTCCAGCCCCGATTCATGTCAGCTTTCCCGCAAGTCACTTGTCATGATGACATTTACTAATAATGGGTCAGTCTCATGATACCGTGAGGTGGTTTTACATAAAAATAAATGAAGGAACCACTTTACCTAATGATGTACATGGCTTATCATCATAATCGTCTTTAGGGTCCATTTTGACACCCTATTACTAGTATTAGAACCGAAATTCGTTTCGTCACATCGAAAGAACAAAAATACATAATTGCTGTACGTTAGCAACCTATCTAAACAAGATGAATAAAGTTGATGCCCTCAGTAATTTTTCAATTTCATCGTAATATGATTCTGTAGGACCATTCTGTATGAGGTTTTTTATAGCACTTTCGGTTCTACAGTTCGACCAACTTGAATTCCAAAATTTATTAAAATAGATTATCACTTAAATTCCACTATTAAACACATCGTGGGTAGATATATTTTGAAGGGGACACCTGTGGCCCTACCGTGAGTTGATGCAAACTGTTTACGCTACCGTAAACTATCAGATATACTGCTCACAGTCAATGCGAGTGAAAGAGAGAAAGCGATAGTTTAGGGTAACGTAAATAGTTTGCATCAGCTCATGGTAGGGTCACTGGCCGCCGATCAATTTCATTAGCTTCTACACTACAGTCGATTGCACTCTACGAAGTGTCCACTGTGTCCACGTATCGGAAATAGACTATCCATTAATGAACCATAGATTGTTACTAGCAGTGACAGATAATGTAGATTATTATTCTTGTTTTATTTCCTTACCGTGTAAGCTTGTAATACTGTTTGTGTAGCTAAAAGAGCACAATAAATAGCACTTTACCAATTTTCGTGACAAGACTCAGTTCAATTTTTCAGGCGCTATTAGGTACTTATTATATAGCTCACCGCGAATCGATGTTTCTCATGAACGATATGAAACGAAAAGCTGTGCACTTTTACGGCTGTTTTATGAGAGACAATAATAATAAATAATAAATAAATATTGGACAACATCACATTAATTGCTCCGATTCCCAAGTAATTAGCTAAAGCACTTGTGTTATGGAAATCAGAGACAACGGTGGTATCACAAACACCCAGACCTGAGCCAATACAGAAAAGTTCGTTTTCTAAATTGACCCAACCGCGTATCGAACCCGGGACCTCAGAGATGGCGACGCCTTGAAAACCGGTGTACAAAGTCACTCGACCACGGAGGTCGTCAATAAAACAATCTTGAGTTGAAACCATAATTTACGATTTAAAAGTTATAATGAGCATGTTTGTAATTTTACTTTAACGTTATTGAACAGTATTAATTAATAACTTTGTTAAAGATTCCCTGTTAATCGCTACAGAAGACAATCGCGACCACAGAATAAAGAAAAATTATGTTTTGTGGTTGCAACGAGTGTCACAAACTTATTCATAATGATTATAAAAATTACAGATGTAACGGAATTCAAAATAAGTTTATAAAATGTAAAATATGGATGTTTTATTTAAATATTCAAGTATTAAACAATTTTTTCCATTGATTAATTTATAAGTTATTATCAAGTGTTTTTACAACCGACTTTAAAAATTTAAAAGGCGGAGGTGATTTGTTCATCGCGTATATTTTTTTGCATTTTTAATTAATAGATTTGAACATAATTTCTTGTTTTTTATGGTTTTTTGAAGGAGGTTTTGCTTTATTTAAAAAAGCTTTTTTCCCTAACTCTAAATAAAACTGATGATCAAGACATTAAATAGAATAGAAGATGAAATTCAATTATTCATCTGCTTATACTATCAACAAAATTATTAGCATTTCCTATGCGAAGTTAACCCGTTTATTGTTTAATTACGTACTCGATGCGGGGGCAGTACTAAATTAATTCTGTAGCGGGGGTGCAAAGTTCCCACGGCGCGTAGTATTCATAGTCTGTTTGAAGTTTGTGTTACAATTTTATCATTTTATAAACTATTTAACCAACTGTTCCGTGGGTGTTACACATTATGCTTAAGCTATGTTATAAAGTAAAAAATAATAATAAAAAACTAATAAAAACACGAACTATCTTGCCAACCATCGTGGAAATAAGTGCTTGTAAGCAATTGTGATATCTTGTATCCAATATTCTCAGGGAAAATAGGCTATATAGACAGCCAGTAGTCTTATAACAATCCTGTTATTGCCACAACAAATGTGTTTATATTGTCACTAGTACAGAGAAAAGCTTTTATAACAATACTGTTATGTGTCTTTGCCATTTTATGAGAGCTATCAGAGCAGCATAGTGTGAAAAGAACATGCAACTCACATAACATAGAGTTTACCTAAATATATCAGTACTTACCCGATTTGAATTGGTATGTATATACAATACTAAATAATATACTATACACGAAAAAAAAATCAGCTATTTCATACATTTTGATATTTTCCATTTTAATTTTTGTATGAAACAGCTGATTTTTTTTTCTTTTTTTTCTCAGTTGGTTCCATAGTAAAATTGATCAGTTTGATGGTCCCTATATACCATATTCGGCATTAGGGGTATTTTTGTAACATGTTGTATAGTAAGTACATAAAATATTAGCTAGTGGCTGAAACCCCCTAAAAAGCGCTAACAATTAATTCGGCAAAATTAACTTCAAAGAAAATTTGCTGTGTTGTGTATCAAACTTGTTATTCTATTACATCGTTCTGTATTCTCCTTAAAAGCTGCCTTAGATCAAATGAAACGTTTAGGCTTTCAAAGAAAATGCCTAACGTGAATAAGCTAGTCCGTGAAATTGAAAGGACCTTCTCAGACATTTGATGTACACACGACGGCACTCAGACTATACATGTTGACCTTGAGATCGCCTTTATGTCCCACGTAATAGAAGCTGTTTTCGCAGTTTAACTGTATAACCTGATGTGCTGTCGTGTGTACTAGTTAGGCTCGTGTTTATTTACACTGGTCCGTTGGAAAAATTGGGTTATTTTTAATTTTTAAGATGTTAGCATTCACAATGCTATTTTTATATAATACTAAATAATATTCTAAAAAAAATACGACTCGCACCAGATCATTTTCTCGGACGCGAATCGAACCCGCGACCTTTGGATATCCGGTCCATTTCTCTGACCGCTGAGCTACCGAGTCACTAGTGGGAACGTCGAATTTCTTCTAGTATATCAACTCTTACGCTGCAAGCCAGCGCCATCTCACCAATGTACAAGCGGATATCTAAAGGTCGCGGGTTCGATTCCCGCCCGAGAACATGATCTGGTGCGAGTCGTATTTTTTCTAGTATATTATTTAGTATTAAAAAGTGTTATCTTTGTTACTTTACCTGACCTTTACTTTTATTGATCATCAGGTTAATTTATAGGCTTAACTTTAAATATTTCTACCGTTGTATCTATTCCTATCTATTTAGTTATTGACTGACTATTTTAGTGTTAGAAATGAAAGATTTCTATTAACAGGTTTTAAAACCGAAACAGAACTGGAACAGGAAAAATGATAGGTACTTCATATTACATTGTTGACAGTTTAGGTAAAAATAACCAGGTCAATGATTGCGTACCCGCCATAATGAGTCAAAGCGAACAAGGCGTATTTTTTCGCAAACAAACAAGGGCCCTTGGAAGGCGGCCATTGATGTAAGGAGATGTGATGCCTTGTACACACGACAACACATCGAGTTAAACAGTTAAACTTGGAAAACAGCCACTATTACGTAGGTTATAAAGGAGGTCTCAATGTGTACTCTGATGTAACATATACATATATCATATTGTACCCACCCTTTTTTCCTTGAAGTAGATTGAAACAATAGTCTTTGAAAGTTGGGTAAATGTTGAAAATAAATGTTTCTGTGTGGAATATCCAGCTCAGGTTATATCTTAATTCTTGTGTAACTTGACATGATTTATTTTGACTTGACTATTGTATGTCTCGTAGTGATTATTTCTTATTTTTTGGCAATTAATAGGAAGGCAATTATCAGTATTAAAATAACATTTTAAAGAACAATACGAGTGAATAGTATGGTCACAGAATTAGTATAGTACGTATGGTCAAGGTTGATTTCACTGAATCGCTGGTTAAAACTGGTACAAAAATGTCATGAAATTCGCACAAATTATGTAGCTATTACAAAGTAAGGTTTATAAACATAAACAATCTCGTACCTATATAGGTAAGTATAAATATGGTGGCGAAAGTGGATTTGTTTCGGATTTGTCATGTTACTGTGTACTCGCTGTATTCCAGATTCGTCGTAATTCAGACCCGTCGTATTCCAGATTCGTCGTAACAGTCGATGCCACATTATTCATCAATGTGAAGATGTTCATAATAAAATTAAAAACCAAATAAAAATTGTCATTTACTTTGATGAACAAATGAAAACAACCGGATCGTACGTATTACGATGAATCTGGAATACACAAATCTAAAATACGACGAATCTGGGATACGACGAATCAGGAACACAACGAATCCTGAATAAATGATTTTGTGAGACAGTTTCTTTAGATGAATTATTAGGAATAAAACGATGTTATAACGTTAAGTTAACACTCAAGGTTGGGGATGTTTACGTGCGTGTCCAAAAAGATAGTAATGGACAAATAAATAATGGTATCTATGTAAATTGCTAACATAATTTCAAAAGCTTGGAAGTGCTTCTTCTATAAAAAAAAAACTAAATTAGGTACATATATACTATAAAATATGAATATATATACTATAAAATATGATATACCTTAAAATATGAAATAAATCTAATTTGATATTATTACTTTCAATTCTTTGGATTATTTATGAATCACTTGATTGTGCAGAAACGAAATGTGGAAGAAATGAATAAAAATAAATTTATGTTTTTTGTTCTAATTTTAAGGCTTTCTGTTGTCCGCCGGACTGACCAATTCACGCAAGCACGCACTCGATAGACTTTTTCGTCCGTGAAGCTATAGTAAGAAGCAGGGTAAGAAGTAATCTAGTAGATAGTCGCGGTCTGTCCTGTACGTCATTAACCACCGGTGCTCGCTTATTTTTTTAACCGACTTCAAAAAAAGGAGGAGGATATCAAGTCGACTGTATGTTTTTTTTATTTATTTTTTTTGTATGTTTTAACATAACTTCACCAGTTGTTAACCGATTTCAATTATCCTTTTTTTATTTGAAAGAACACAGTTCGTGTGTGGTCCCATAAAAAAAATACAGAGATCTGGCTAGTAGTTTTTTCATAATCCTGAAAAATAACAATTATTTGGCTTACCATCGCACAAGTTTTTGCGGATTTTCAAGTATAACTTCTTTGTTTATGAACCGATTTCGATGATTCTTTTTTTGTTTGAAAGGGTATACCTCAAGAGTGGTCACATTTAAATTTCATTGGTATTGGACCTTGGACTTTGAAGATACACAAGGGAACTCCTCAAAGTTAAATAGGATATGTATAGTGATTGAGATATTGGTAGGTTTATGACAATCCAAAACAAACCCAGCTTATGGTCTGCGACGTTTAGGACTAGACTTGGACTACGAAGTACGAAGGCACAACGGAACTCCTTAAAAACTAACAGCGTGAATTTGGAAATTGAGTTATGGGCGTTGTACCATAGAAAATATTATATGAAGTTAAAAAATATTGACACGCTTACATACCTTACCACAAATACTATATAAAGTAAAAAAATATTTACACGCGTATATACCTACCACTAAAAAGTTGAAATAAAAGCTTTTTTAAAAAAAGAAAAACCTCCTTAAAAAAACCCGAAAACAAAAACAAAAACAGCATTAAAATAAAATACCTTTAAAAAGCAAGAAATAATATCGGGTGGAGCGGGAGGACAACTGCTTTTCTTTTTATTTCTAATTCTAAAAGCCCCACCCGACTTCATTAGACGTGTTATATTAATATGAATAATAGGATATGCGTAACTAATAATTTGAATATTATTTCTTGCTTTTTAAAGGCATTTTTGAGTCAACGTTACTAACAATAATGTTTCATTAATTAATCAGCTGAGCAGTCACATCACATGTCATTTAAATGTCTAGAGTGATATATCCTGTGCATTATTGAACTCTCCGCCTGCTGCGTGTAGGGTGGTTATTTACCAGTGATACATTGATTGCAGGGCGGCAGAGGGTTCCAGTGAACATGACCTAGTGCCCCATGACATCACTCCCCACGCCACATAACCGCTCGCCGACCTGACACGCACTCCGCACAACAGTAAGTAGCTTGTTTCGCTTGCTATGTAAATCATAGGTATAAATCTTCGAAGATATAGTAGACATTACTGCTAAAAAGACGTAACAGATTTGTTTGAGAATAAGAAAGAATTATTTAAATTGATTTATGTACACCTAAATCACTTTTTTGTTTATCTGACAACCAACAAATCCCCGCCGCCCCCTAAAAACATATGTGGAATAAACTGCCTGATTTTGAAAATCAAACAATATTTCTTATTATTGTAAAAATAACAAGTGCTATCATAGTTTAAAGTTCAAAGTAAAGTTTAAAAAATCCAGAAAATCCTCAAAAATTGATCGCGGGCAACGCATCACGGTGTAACCAACACGCTAAAGCGCGCGCTGATTTGTACGCACAACAGCACGGTAAGTTAAACAGTTGAACTACGAAAACAGCTTTTATTACGTACGGCATAAAGACGGTCTCAAGGTCAACATGTATAGTCTGACGTGCCGCTGACTGTACTTTAACGTTAAAGCTTTTAGTTCGATATTAGTAGTGGGTATAATTATCTTTTCCACTTAGTAAACCCAGTTTAAGGCAAACTGTATGTTTTATCAAAAATGTGGTCCCCATGGATAGGTTTACCTAGTTTGGGGACTGCCAGTAATCAAAGAGTTATAAAATATTTTTTTAGTTTTTTCTAATGCCTCACATTCTATTCTGAAAAGTTGGGAATGAGTGAAAAATTAACAAGCACCACCCGCATATTCCAATGCCTGTAAGTAGCTTAGTCTACGAACTACAACTAAATTACCGGGTTACATAATAAATGTATTGCCTACATTAGTAACCGGGTTGCTTGAATCATTCACTAAAAGGAAATTGAGCTTTTAAAATCACGCTTGCTTAGATTGTATTAGCTTATATTCGATGAACCTATTCGTTTCTCTCAAGAATCAATTTTAGTACCACAACTAACGCGATATTGGAATGAGAACTAAATAGCCATATCATTTCTTTTAGTATCTTTATTATTATAAGTTAGTTTTTTTGCAATGTGAACTACACTGGCCTTCAAAACTTAGTACCCACTTTTAAAATTGCAATTTCTCTTAAACAATAGAAATTAGATTTCTGCAATAAAAAAAAATCAAGGAGGTTATCGATTGTCAAGTTATTAATAAAAAAACATATCTTTTTTTAGTCCTTTTTATTGCGAAAATATATCTTGTGTATTTTAAAAGTTATTACAATTTTAAAAGTGTGGTAAGTTATGAAGGCCAGTGTATTTATTAAAACTGAACTAAGTTTTTACGTTCATTGTAATTAATCAAATCCTGTTGAATTATATGTTTTCGCTTCTACGAAACTTAATTAATTATGTTTATTGCGATGAGTCTTCAGTTGGCTGTATTTTTGGAATACAAGTAATGAAATTGGGGATTTGTATATTTGTTAAACACGGACATGTCGAGAATTTCAAATTTTGTTTACGGGGCGGTCCTTTTGTGAGTACACTTCAGCACTCAACATGTACATCACGGTAAATTTTTAAGTATATCTTAAAAAGTAATGGGCGTATTTCTCCCTTTAATAATCAAGTATATTGTGCAGTTAAATGTTTCAATATTTAATAATGAATCAAGATATTGAGGTATGTTTGTGTCCAAACTGATTTCCGGATTTAGAGCTCATTCATACGGCTCCTGCACACTATGCCGGCCTCGCCGTCGGCCACGCCGCCGGGCAAGCCGCGACGCGCCCGGCAGCTTTTAGCTTGACAAACGAGCCGTTCGTCAAAAGCCACCGGCCATGCCGCCGGCATAGTGTTTATGAGCCAATAGACTTACACAAGCGTAATCAAAAGAGTATATCTTGTATACGTAAATCATGAAAAGAATAAATGCGTCTACTCTACGCACGCGTCTTGCTATCTTTGTGAGTTTTCCAATTAATCAAGACATTTCCGTACTTTTCAAACTATTAATTTTTAACTCTTAATCGTACACAGATAATAATATTCAATAATGTGGCCTGATATTCACATATTTTTTTAGATGTACTTATAAATTAAGGTGTACATTGTATCATGTGGTATTTATTTACACGAGCCTACTTGACAGGTCACTTGGCAGGCAAACCTAATTTCAATGAGGTAGCGATTCGATTTTACAAGCGATTGTCGATAAAAAGCTGTAATTGACTAAAATCGCCTGCCAAGTTGACCCGTGTAAATACCGCCTTAGGTCTTTACCTATGAAATGTAATTCAATAGACATTTTTTATAAATCCCATCAAAAGTGTTTTCATAGAACCGATAATAAACTTTCTCGTGCGACATTGAAATTTTTTTCGGAAACGGGATGAGATGCAGAAAAAGGTTTAATAAGTATTCGATTTTCAACCCCAGTTTCATTATTGTTAATGTTTTCATGAGCCGAACGGAGTGTTTAAATATCTTTTGTATTTTGAAGATTAAAGTCTCTTAATTATTGAAGTAAGTTACATTAACTTGAAGTTTTGCCTTTACAATGCTGGCTGTTGAATTTGATTCTTAAATGAAAATGCTTTCTTCAAAAATTTTACTGCCTTGTAAAATTGGACGTAGTTTCAAGAAAATGAAATGTTATGGAAATGAAATGTGAAGCTTTTAAATTATCTATAAAAAATCCCTAATATAAATATATCTTAAAATCCATAATTAGATCTAAATCATTAGAAAGAATTTTGTTCATGAAATTTAATGACGGACTACACAAGTTAAACATTTTTGCTACCGTTTCAAGATGATCTTTAATAACTTCAAGCGGCCGGTGTAGTACTTTAGATAATAGGGATTGGGAAGTTGCCAAATCCTCATATTTTACTCTTATTTTCACATCCACTTGAATACCGTAGAAAATTTTCGTAATTACGACTACGTCAACTTTAAATATAATTTACACAATGAGTCAAGAGTCGAAATTTATCTATTAAAATAAACTTAATAATTAAGCACTTTTCAATCGTCTATATATTTTCCAACCACCAGTTCCAAGACTTTTTTAACTGACAAAACGTACGGGCGCAAGAAACAATTAAATGATTAGAAGAAAAAATAAAATTATTAGTGTAGAAAATACTAATTACCTATACAACGGGTTACAAAACTCTACACGTGTTTCGCCCCAACCCGGAGCATCCTCAGGAGTTAGATCGTGCGTGAACCAACACCGAATGGAGTAAGCTACATAAATTTCTCTTTTCACAATGGTTACAAGTAATGCCTGATTCAATCAAATATTATGTTATTGTATGAAAGAATCCTGAATTTAGTGTTTATTTAGTTTGTTTTGATTAGGTTATTTTGCTGAGGACATTGCTACTTTTACTGCGGTTTACTTTTTACTCTTTTTAGCAATAAATTTACTAGGTAACTCTTAACCCTTTTTATTAACTGCTGATTAAGCCAAGCCCTTTACGAAGTCAAGTCTCTTGGGCCCATGATAAAGTGAGCGCCAAAGTTTTTGTTCGAAAGGAAGTACCTAAGTACATAAAAGAAAAAGTTCACTGAAGTATGAACTTTAGTTTCAAATTGTATGAATTTGTACCATTATAAAACCTACCCTAATTTTTCTGCAGAGTTATAACCCTGCTTAAAAAATATTAATTAAAAAAAACTACAACTTACAAAAATAAAGCTCTACATTTTTCGAATTTATTTTGTCTTTGAAGTTACAAAACACACGACCAAAGTAAGAATCTATTTCTCAACTGTGTTCAGTTTGTATGGGAGGAACTCGAAATTCACTCGACGTAAAGCTGATAGAAACGATAATTTCAATAAAATGCACTGAGGTATCCAACAAAAACGAACTTATGAGGACGAAAGCGCATACAACGAGGTGTCGTGACGCGGCTGATTTTCATTTATATTTATATTAGAAAGATATCAATATAAGTTTTAATTATTAAAATTATTAAAATCAATATAAGTTTTAATTTATTATAAGTCTGTGGTTTTAAATACTGGAAGCATTGCGAGACTGACTAAAATCAAAAGTAAAAAGATGGCGGATTCTTGAAGGAAGCTCGAAGAAAGGGATATAATCACTTACCTTCCTATTAATTCGCAGATTTTTTCTCCGTCGAAGTTATGGCTTTGAATTTCAAAACCTTTTGTTAAAAGTAAAATCCAAATTTTATAATGAATTTGACAAGGATACAAAGTGAAATCAGGTTTGAATATTCTTTTTTTCACGTATTTCACTTTTGGATTCATTACGTAAACTTTGTCTATTGCTCTTTCCTGTTTGGAGTCTAATTATAAAAATGGGCCACTCGTGAATTTTAATTTTAGATGTTAGGGTTATATATTGTAGTAAAACCTAAGTAGGCACCAGAATCATGATATTCCTGCTATCTTCCTCCGATTTTATCCTACAAATATTATTAATGGGAAAGTTTGTATTGTTTGTTTGATGTTATTTAAAAAAATGAATAAATTAGGTGCATATATAATTAGATATGTAAAACATACAAAAAGATAAAGTCGCGGGGAAGCTAGTGCCATGTAAATCAAAGGAAGCTCATTACTGTTCTGCTTTCTTTGATTTATATAGAATTTCTTTCTGTGCTATTCATCATTCAATCATTACAAAACATGTTTCTTCTTTCCAAGCGCACCCAAAAAGCAATTTGTCTGCAGATATCCCGACGATGTTGCCGCGCTGGTTGCTGGTCGGTTGCGTGGTGCTGTGCGCGCGGCCTGCGCACCCGCAGGGCGCGCAGCAGTGCCCCGCGCCCAACACCATGACTCCCTGCAGTTGTACCGTCAAGAAGAACGGCCTCGACATCCTCTGTGAATTCACTGAGCAGCAGCATATACAGAAGGTAAGATAACAATAAAGAAGACGTCTCCTTTTGAGCCTAATTTTTGTACAGTCGACCCTTTTTTATTTATAGAAGGGAGAATGCATTTATGCATGCCCCGTGCCTGGTTAGCAGCGGGTTATGTGGGACTCGCGGTGATGCAACCATACCCACTAAACTCCTTACTTTGCGCTCTCAAAGGCTACCCTGCACATGCGGGATCCGAATCAGATAGTCGACCCTAGAAGTAGCTGAATACTTTTTTACTTTGACACACATCATTAGTAATCGTAGTTGCCACATCTTCCTAAATAAATGAATGTAATCATTGGTGCGACATTGTACTAAAACGTTAAGCTACATTTGGGGCTGGGGCTTGGGACAATAATTATGTCACCGTTAAACCAGTAAAAGTGCGGCAATTTCCCTGAAAAAAAAACATTTCGTACAATACTAGGTAATCTGCTGATTCCCTAGTGCAACTAGTTAATTTAATTAGTTAATTCTCACATTAACGTATTCCGTATTTAAGCGGTTTAGAAATTGAGTACGAACAATTGAGAAAAAGATTATCAATTTCTTTTTTGTACAACAACATTGTATAAAAATGTAATGTTTGAAATCAACAATGACTATAGTCCAGTTAGTTTTGGGACGATTGTTCGTTCAGTTGCATTAGCATATAGTGTTAAAATGTTGTTCGAATGGCGTTGTTTTGTTTTTAGGTTTCGCTTAATGAAGCATATTTCTCTACAGGCAATGAACACTCTTCGCTCGAAGCCGATGATAATCTTCTACTTGAAGTTGAGGCATAATAACCTGGCGAAGCTCCCCTCCTACATATTCCTGGGCTTGGACATCCGCCACCTCACCGTGCATAACAGCAGTCTGGCTGTCATTGAAGACTCTTCATTGAGTTCTATCGGTGAGTACCTGATTAAAAATATCCATATCATCTTTATCAAAAATATTCCGGTTTCACAGTTTGGGATAAGTAAATAACTTCTGGTTTGATACTTAATAATATACTTGAAAAAATTTAACTCGCACCAGATATTCTCGGACGGGAATCGAACTTCAATTAGAAATAATTTTCACTCGACATAGGCAGACTAAAATTGTAAGCTCATAACATAAGAATGATTAGGAATTCAACAAAATCACTTAGTAAGTAATGAAAATAAACCAATTCCTTTATTAGGACTAATATTCTTCTTTCCTTTACCAGGAAACAAACTGACACAGCTGGACGTATCCCAGAACAGTTTGGCGACGATTCCAACGTCCTCGTTCACGCATCTGAATCATCTCCTCATCTTGAACATGAACCACAACAAGGTGAAAAAATCTGTTTTATTGCCGTAACGTGGTTAAGGCCGATTATGAAAACGGCATTACATACAAAACTTTCATGGATACATAGGTCTAAAATGTTAGGTTAAGAACATTTTTGATATATCTTATTTTAGAAATTTCTGTTTCTATGGAAAATTTAAATTTAAAATCGGTCTAATTTAGCTGTAACACTATTTATCGGATATGTTTTCAATGAACTTTTTAGACAAAATATATAAATAAATAAAAAATTGTCAGATATTCTTTTCTTTTATTGTTTTTGAAAGGTTCAATGTATTCTGCTTATTTGTATGGAAAAATTGGTTCATTCATTTCGAAAAATAAGGACTTAAAAGTTTGTATGAGATAGCTTTAGTTTTTTTTGGGTGGGTCTCTTCTTTTAAGTTTTTAAGTGGACACATTTTGGTTAGTATTACGAAGTCATTCATTGACTAGTTAACTTTAAAAATTTAGTTTATGTCTGATAACTTAATTTATCTTTGAAAGTGCTTATAAGTGATAATATTACTATATAAAATCGAAATTTTAAAATTTCTCTTAGTAACTTAGTTTCTACAAGGTAAATGTAAAAGTATTATTCTTTTTATCCACACACAAGATGTTTGATTTTGAGATATAGTCCCATAAAGCTATGTACTCCTAAGTTTGCTCCTTTGTGTTTTTTTACCGTAATATAAAAAGTAAAAAGACCCTTGATTCCGCAGCAACGCAATTTCCTATACATATTTCAGACTAAGTATGTGGAAACAACGTATGTTTTCATTTTATAAAAAATAATAAGAACAATTGTTTCAAAGGTGACAGCGGTGCACAACCGAGCGTTTATGGGCCTGGACACTCTCGAGATACTGACTTTGTACGAGAATCGGATATCTATCGTGGACGGAGAGGCTTTTAAGGGGCTCGAGAAGTAAGCACTAAGCGACAGATTTTTCCTATAGTTAGAAGAAATTGCAAACTTGGAGATGGTTTTAGATTGGCTCAATTTTACGTCAGTTTCAAAGCATTGTTAAACTAAAACTATAATTTAGTTAATACTAAATAATATACTGGAAAAAAATCGAATCGTCACCAGGATTGTCTCAGGCGGGAATCAAACCCGTGATAATTGGATATCCCGTCCATTACTCTTACCAACTGAGCTACCGAGTCACTAGTGGCATCGTCGAAATTCTTCTAGTATATCCCACTCTTACGCTGCAAGCCAGCGTTGTTTCATCAATGTGAGGATTTATCTCGACATTCAATTGAAATATCTTTCCAGATATTTTGACAATTGATTTAGATGGAACAGCTATATAATTTTTAAATTTGAGATTTTAGCATTCACAATGCTATTTTTATACAATACTAAATAATATACTAAAAAAAATTTCAGCTCGTCACCAGCACCAGGATTGTCTCAGACAGGAATCAAACTAAAATAAATAATTTAGTTATTTGGTGCATTATAAATAAATATAATAATAAATATTTGACAACATTACATACATTGCTCCGATTCCAAAGTAACTAGCTAAAGCACTTGTGTTATGGAAATCGGAAACAACGGTGGTATCACAAACACCCAGACCTGAGCCAGTATAGAAAAGTTCGGTTTTCTAAATTGACCCAACCGGGGATCGAACCCGGGACCTCAGAGATGGCGACACCTTGAAAACCGGTGTACAAAGTCACTCGAACCTCGGAGGTCGTTAATTTCATTCACCTAATAAACGATGGCACCATATCTGTAAATGCCCGAAATACACCCCTAATATTAGTATTATTCCTATTGGAAAATTACCCCGTTATTGTTCTATACACTCTATTGATTGCTCGCGGTGGTAAAACCGAAATTCAGTATAAAGACAGGTGGTGCCCTTGAGATGTATTGATTTTTCCGACTAACTAATCTATGCAAGTAGTTTAGTTGTTATGGCTCCTTAGCATGTTATACATTACGATACACTGTTCGTTGGTTATTATAACAACCATAAGCTTTATTTTATGTAGCCTTATGTTGTACGAGTTCGGTAAACTCATTTGAACAGCGTTTACTTCGTAAACGACCAGTAACGGTCGTTGCCTATAGTAGTGTGAGAAGTGAAATACTACAACTGAATGTATTACGGACTTATTTCAACCAGAAAACTTTGACCTCAAGTACTATAGAGTTGTTATGGGACTTGTGGCGTTGTGAACTGGGCAGTAGACAAATTAAATGGCAGCCGAAATGGGAGGGACCTACATAAGTACTGGCTCGACGGAAATTATTGTTGGTGCTTGTTGGGAGGTCGGATGAGCGAATTACAGGCGTGTTCACGCGAATTACTGATTTGCAAACTGAACCGAAAGCCTACTGCGTAAATTAAACATGGAAACTGGACGCGGTTCATTTCATGTTTTGACAGTTGTTTCAGTTTATGGAGTTTTTTTTGTATGTTTGTCAGAGTTCTTTTTCGGATAACTACACATTTAAGTGTGAATATCTTTACCTACCTTTAATATACCTAAATACATAGTGATATTTGAAGAAACATTTGATAAAGAAACAGGATAACTGACTAATAAGCAAAAGCAACCTAGCTTTAGCTGGCCATAGCTTTAGTAGGGCACTTGATTTTCTTGACCAATTTATTTCCCATCCGTATTTCAATGCTCGTGGTTGAAGTTTGAATTGTATTTTAAATGCAAAAGTTGTCCAACTTTAAACAGAATTTATTTCCATAGGAAACTAAAACGCCTCAACTTGGGCGGCAACGAATTGACGGCGGTCCCTCAGAAAGCTCTAGCACTACTTGAAAACTTGAAGAAGTTGGAAATGCAGGAAAATAGGATCGCTACTATAACTGAAGGCGATTTTGCAGGTAAATCGGTCGTAACTATTTCAAAAACAGTTTTTCGTTTTTCGACATTTCAAAAGAAGTTAGATTTATTTTTTACGTGTTATTTAAAACAGCATGCGTACTGATACAAACCCAATGGTATACAAGGTGTTACAAAAGTACCTACCCCTAATGCCGAATATGGTAGATAGGGACCATCATACTGAACAACTTTTACTATGGGACCAACTCTGAAAACGCGAAAAAAAAGTCAGCTGTTTCATACATTTTGATATTTTCATAATTATTTTTTGTATGAAACAGCTGATTTTTTTTTCGCGATTTCAGAGTTGGTCCCATAGTAAAAGTTGATCAGTTTGATGGTCCCTATATACCATATTCGGCATTAGGGGTATTTTTGTAACACCTTGTATATATTCACCAACTTTTACTGCTAGTTACGATCTGATGGCCATTAGCCATTTTTAATGTCCCCACAGCTGGGACACAGGCCTCCCTTATGGGTGGATAAGGAGGATGGGCCATGACCCACCATGCGGGCCCAATGCGGATTGGTGGGTACTTACGACTGCAAATGCAGCCGGGACCAACGGCTCAACGTGCCTTCCGAAGCACGGAGGAGCTCGAGATAATAAG
This sequence comes from Catoptria pinella, assembly GCA_963556745.1. Lineage (NCBI taxonomy): Eukaryota > Metazoa > Arthropoda > Insecta > Lepidoptera > Crambidae > Catoptria > Catoptria pinella. The sequence goes on from OY750762.1 coordinate 3,944,397, forward strand.
TTTTAGGTCACCCATCCCATGACCGACCCTTACGACAGTTGCTTAACCTCCGTAATCGATGGGCCAGGCGCTATACCACTGCGCCACCGAGCTCCTCACACGATCTGATATAAGATAATTATATCGAAACATTTAATACTGTCTTCATATCAATCAATATTTTTCTGTCAAAATGGGAGGTTAGTCATCGATTTTGTATCAGTGGTTATTATCTGATGGGTGTTAGTTAACCGAAATGCTTTGTCATAGGTTTGCGTAACCTGGACTCGTTGGGCCTGGCCCACAATCAGCTGCGAGAGGTACCATCGCAGGTATTCTCACATCTCACATTCCTGAACTCATTGGAGCTCGAGGGCAACATTATCCAGAGGATTGATGAAAAAGCCTTCGCGGGACTTGAAGGTAATTTAAAGTATTTTTGATAGAAACTACGTTGATGTTTGCCTCTGAATTTTATTATATTTTTATCAGTTTAATTTGCGAACCTAAATTATTTGAATTTTGAATGTTCATTATTGTTCTTCCTTTATGTAAGGAGTTTTGTCTGTAACTGGTGATTAACAATGGACATAAGCAAAAAACCTATAAAATATTACTACTAAAAGCTTATTTGGCAACTCTTGTCTGATATTTATATTTTTTAAATTCTTCATGTACATTATCTTAGAAAACCTGCAATATCTCCGTCTGGGTGACAACCGTCTACACGAGATTCCGTCGGAAGCTCTGCGGCCGCTGCACCGGCTGCGCCACCTGGACCTACGCTCTAACAACATCACGTACATCAGCGAGGATGCCTTCACGGGTTACGGGGACTCCATCACATTCCTCAACTTGCAGAAGAACATGTAAGTATACAATGGATATTACCAACTTTCATGAGATCTTTTAGGTAGCTCTGCGGCCGCTACATTGATTGCGCCACATGGACTTGCGCTTCAACATAATAATATATATCATAATCAGTTAAAAAAAAACTGCCTAAGTATTTGAAAAAACAAAACATGATGTGCAAAAATGTAAGGGTGTTGGGCCCACAGTCGGAGCATCAATAAGTTGATTTGTCTATGAATGAGTTCATTAAAAACAAATAATGAAGTAATTAATCTTATGTGCCAATTAAATAATATGGTCTCGATTCTGCTAATGTTAACAATCGTGTCTCGATGGTGTTTCAATAGTAAAGCGTATTAGATTGTTAATGCTTTAACTTTTATATTTGGTTACCTACTATTTGGTTATCCGTAGATATAATAAAATGTAGTGTTATGTATAGTTTACAATTTCCGATAAGTGCTACAGTGCTGCGCCCATTTTTACAAGTACTCCAATATTTATTTTTACAAGACACTTAAAAAATAGATTACTTAAACTTTTACAACACAAGTCTTAATTTTTTCATAAAATGTGAAATAACAAAGAAGAATTAATTTAAGCCAAATCCAGCCAGGGCTTTTGTTAATTTGAATTATATATTTTCTTTCAGCCACATTATCTCAAGTTTATGATTAATAAATATTTCTCCTTTGTTCCGCCAGCTTTTCTGATTAATTTTCTTGTTTTTAGTCGGAATCAACACTTACAGTGCTTGATTAATTAAACTGTGGATTAGCTTTAATATCGGTTGCCGCATATCCGACAAAGTTTCCGGTAACAGAATCGTATCTATATAAAGTCTATACATAAGTAATAGGATTAACCAAGCTTGTTCGTCTTGTTCGTACAATGTAACATGCTCAATCGTATTTCCGTATCACACACAGTTGGATATTGTGGAGTATTCATTAATTTTAAATGGTGATTTCAACTTGGTTACCAACCTAATTAAAATACATGGGACATTATCGTAAAATCGTCATTGTCGCGGCGTCCAGCCTCCTTCGACTAGTGACTGACAGGCTGACAGACATACGACAGAGGTTGACAGGCATGACGTACCGGAGAGACAGACAGACGACGATCGGGAAAACGGACGGACGGACTGACCCCTGACCCACAGACCGACAACTGCGACAATATAGTCATTATTAACCTAAATATAGACAAATGTACTGTTCTTCACATCATCAAATCAATGGTGTCCCACTACGACCAGTAGAGGTACTGGTAGACTTAGGAGTACACGTTGCTAATGATCAAAGTGTCCAAACTAACAGCAACCATAGTAGCTAAAAGTGTCCAAAAAGCTAACAGTTTCATTTATCCATCCGAAAAGCTTTCGCGTACTTAACACCTGAAATGATGCTGAAAATATACAAAAGCTATGTAACGCTGATTTTAGAATACGCTTTTCAAATCTGGAGTCCATACTTCAAGAAATATATTTAATTACTAGAAAAAGAAGAAGACACCATACAAGGAAAGACTGGAATCGCTGAAACTCACGACTTTAAAGGAACGCAGAGAACGATAGGACTTAATAGAAACATGTAAAATCTTGCATGGACACTACTGACATCGAAAATGTAGATTAACAAATATTCCAGCACTCACGAAACATAAACCTAAGCAAACATTAAACAAACACTTCTTTAGTAATAGAGTAGTTGAAGCTTGGAACAAGTTGCCAGAAGAAGTGATATCTGCACAGAACACGAACCAGTTTAAGAATAGATTGCACAAATATTTAAAAACTAAAGAAAGATAAACTTAACCCATGATATAACTGGATACAGGCTGTTATCAGTTGTCTCAACTGCTTACCTGTCAATTAATAATAATAATATTAGGCTGCAGTCTGGATGACAGCGGCACGAGTGGCGGCGGGGTGTTCTAATGCATCGTTTTAAGTTCTCGATGACATCGCCGCGGGAAGTGGCAAGATCAAAGCGTGCAAGCCGCCGCCGCTACGCCAGCGCCACCCGCCACTGTCATCCAAATTGGAGCCTTAGTTGTATAGTGACCTCAAATGAAAGCCTTTATTGTTACTTAGGATCCACCAGTTGCCAACTATGGGCTTCGACAATTTGAACTCTCTGGAGACCTTGAACCTCCAGAACAACAAGCTCCAACACATCCCCGAGGAAATCATGGAGCCTATCCTGGATACACTGCGTGTGGTGGATATTATGGGTCAGTACTATCATTGTAGTCATTGTAGCCTTTTTTTTGCCAATAAACTTATTAATAAGCTCACTTGTGAGCATGTGTCCACAATCATCTGGTGTTAAGTGAAGATGTGGACTACGATAAAGCCACTAGATACAACTACCTTACTTGAGCCTTGAACAGGTCCCATGTTATAACTATCGGGAAACACAACAGCAGGCAGCCTGTTCCACTCCTTAGCTGTTCGCATTATAGAAGAATTAACGACTTCCGTGGTCGAGTGGCTTTGTACACTGGTTTTCAAGGTGTCGCCATCTCTGAGGTCCCGGGTTCGATCCTCGGTTGGGTCAATTTAGAAAACGAACTTTTCTATATTGGCTCAGGTCTGGATGTTTGTGATATCACCGTTGTCTCTGATTTCCATAACACAAGTGCATTAGCTACTTACTTTGGATTTGTAGCAATATATGTATGTGATGTTGTCAAATTAGCAAAATGCTTTTTGCGGATGGTTGGAATATTAATATTATGTTGTTAACAACATAAGGGTGGTACACTAATCTGCATCGAGTGCTTCGATGGTGGAGTGGGGCTGGTGGAATTAACTCATGTAATTCCTTCGCACTTAAAGTACATACAATGTAGAAGAGGTATCAGTGTTTTGAATATTGTGCTTAAATAGTATTTTTAATCAAAACAACGCTTAAGTATTCACCGGAGTTACAAGTATTAGCCGTTAAATTAATACTAGGAAGTAAGATGTTAAGAAATGGTATCTTATTTACTTAGTGCTACTTAACTTTTCTCTTCTTTGTTTTTCTAAAGGTTTTCCGAAAGGAAATGTAATCAATAACGTTTCATAAACTCAATTTAATTTTGCGCAGATAACCCTTTAATATGCGACTGCGAGTTAGGCTGGTACGAGGCGTGGTTGTCCGGTCTGCGAGACCGCGACGACGAGATGATGCAGAAGAAGAGGACGGTGTGCACCATGGTGAACGAGCACCGAGAATACAGCGTGGCCAAGATGCCACTCGAGAAAATGAACTGCAAGAGGAAACCAGCGTACGGTAGAACCTCCAGTGCTACCACCATCTGCCACACGGTTGCTGCCAACGCTCTGGTGGTAATCGTCAACAGAATACTCTAGAGTAGATAAAAATACCTTTCTAATTATTTTAGTCCTTCCTCCTTTTAGTGCGAAGGCCCACAATCGCGCTAGCTGTGGCCGGATAGCGCGATAGAACGTCTTCACAAAATTATATTTTCTGTTCAAAATTTTAGTAACGTGATGAATTTGTGCAATAAAATACGATACATATCAATTTTGGGCTGAGTAAAACAAAAAATAGTTATTATGGAGCGGTAGCTTTATAAGGCGAAGGAAGTTTATGGTTGGGTAAGTTAGTGTGGTACGGTATTTTTACATGTTAGAAGAACCACTTACGGTATGCCTTACTTTAGAGTAATGTACCAAGAAGTATGTGAAAACGAGTTCTATACACCATTCGTTCTGATGTTGTATCACTAGGGAAGTGTCTATTGTAAAATAAGCTTCACTCTGAGAGGCTAAGGGTTGGAATATTATAACGTTGAACCAAATTTAGTTATAATACCAAGAAGAATTAAAAGCTTGATAGTATTTTACAGGCAAGCTGTCCATTGAAATCATTTGATAGTATTAACGTAACTATGCAAAAATCATTGCACTCTATCGCAAAGATATTCTTCTATAACGATATTCCAACCCGAAATTGCAAAATCGTGATTTAAAAAAGCTACAAATCTTCTAGCACAGTCTTATCTGTTTTCAAATTTACAACACCCTCGATGTTTTAAAGTGTTAATATTAATATTTTTTTATAGTTTACCCCTGCCTTTACGATTGTAATTATTATAAGCTTTTATGCATTTACGATGTTGACTATTAAAATATTATTGTATATCTATACTTGTAAGGAAATTGGAGTTTTTAAGCTATATTTATATACTACTTATATCCACCTCTATTACGGTTAAACTGTCGTCAGTTATTATAATATATACTCTTCACATAACAACTAAAGAATTTATGAAACTGATACAATCTTTTGCTAAAATTTTTTTACTCGATCTCTTAATAGTGCTTCCGAAAATAACTGTTTTTATTTAATTAATAGCCTTTAATACTTTTAAGCACGTGAAGTCAGTGGAAACAAGCGAAAAAGTTGGAGAGCAATATAACGCTATTAAAGGTAATTTCACAGGCAGAAACTACTTCGCATTCTTCAGATATTTGAGCCCATAATAATACAATATGATATTTGATTTGAAGTAGACTAGGTGTAGTGAAATAAGTGTTAGATATTTTTCTCAAAATACATTTAATTCATCAACGCCCGAGCGGCCGCAAGCGGCGGGATAACAATGGAATATCTATTGTGTCTCATTTTCCGGGCGTTGAAGGCTTAAAAATCTGTTAAATACGTTGACACTTTGTAGATTTTTTGAAAGTTGTTTAAAAGCGCTTTTAGTTTATTACGTTGTTTAAATAATGGAATATTCATAAGAGCTTTTATAAGCTATATTATTTTAGCTTTACCAAATTTCGTTAATAGATAATTCAGTGAGTTATGCTATAAAGGTTTACGGATAGGTATAGACGAGTAATAAATGTGACTGTAGGCATCGTTTGCTAGCTATTTAATTTTGCTGGTAAGTTAATAAGTTAACTAAGTAAAGTTATGGTCACTTTGTAGTTCACCAGTAAGATATCAATGAAGCAATATTATTGTCGTTTTCATATCAATTTTTTAAAGATAATATATAGACTAAAAATACTTTAATGAAAGGAACAAATTAATGATGCATAACGTTAATGAAGCAATACTTTTGGAAATAATAATGATTAAAATGATTATATGTTTTGGAACTATTCAACCCTTAAATTAACTGAAGATATAAATAATATTTACAATGATTATAAATTATCAATCATAAGACAGTGATTGCATTAAAATAAATGAATGAATTTTATCTGGTGATAAAATTGGAAACAAAAACATATCCTTTACGAGCCTGAATTGAATAGTTTAAGATTAAATAAAAATATCTCTAAATGTGGGATACTTATTGAGTGTTTTATCATCTAGATTTGAAAGGATTACGAATAAAAGAGTGAAAATAAAAGACCAATTAAAAAAAGAAAAAAGTTAAATTCAAAATGAAGTTATTTCCCAATATTATTTAAAAATATAGCACTATGGTCAATATTTTAAATTCGAAAATGTGTATACTGTGTAAGACGCGAGATTGGATACTTTTATTGTATTCAATTTACAAACGTATATACATTTTTCAAATAGTTGTCATCACATTAAATACACTAAAATATAAGACAAATATTACGAATTCTTATCGTAAATGTTTTAATATTCACTTATTCACGTATTCAAGTAGAAAATGCACAAAATATACACGATATAAATGTAATGCACAATATTTATAACTTTGTTAATCTATACTTATGAAGTAATTATTATATGAAATCAGAGTCAAATAACCTGATAATTTAAGAAAATTTCATTATACCGTCTCTGTACTGTAGTGGAACTTTGTCATTGTATTTACATATTTCGATGTTATGTCGTGTTAAAATAAATATCAAAAATATATTTACCGCTTATTGTATTAAATATTTAGACATAATCTGACGCAAGTTCAAGTTATATGAAATTGATATTGTTTGGGAAGTGATTAACCATCACTATATTTATTAATCGTATCATAATATATCATAATTATTCGAATTCTTGTATGGCAAAGAGAATTCAAAAGGGAACCAGCAAAAACATATCGGTTAGGTGGTGAAGACGCCACCGGCCAAATAAATGCATATCATTTAGATGTAAGCCATTATATCTATTGTAACTTGTCCTACTTATATGTATATCATTGTTGAATGTCGTATTTACATTATACTCACTGTTGTACCGAATCATTGTTGTATCTGCTAGTTTGGATGAGTATAGCTTATGTGTTTTTATTGTTAGATAAGATTGGTGTTTTATAATGTTTAACTACGATACATTACAAAAGAAAATCTGTAGTCAAACGTTTAGTTAGCTGAATCAGGGGCCCAATCACTGTAATTTTCAACGATAAAACTAAAATGAAATCGTCACCGTTTCAGTTTCATTTACAGAAAAATATTCGCTTTAGTTTTATTACATTTTTTAAAGATATGCCAAAGACCATAGGATGTCAATCTTGGATCAATTTAAATGAGAACCCTAAAGCTAAACCAAAGATTTTTAGGTAATTATATTAAATACTTACCTGTTAGCGACGCGGCAAACCTAACGTCCAGGGCCGGTGAAATTTTTAGTTTAAAAATTATCAGATACAGAGACTAAACGGTACTCGCTTTGTCGTTGATTTTTCTGCTATGTTAAACAATGATCTGAATATACGTGCCTTTTTTTTTTTAATTTTAGCGGCTGAATACTCAAAGACTTCTTAGCTAAAATCTTTAGTTAAGTTCTCCTTTACTTTAAGGAAGCTGTCAGATTCATAGTTTCTGTTAAATCTGAAAACTTTTTGTTTTTTTGTGGCCTTAACTTTAAGATTCGTTTGAGTATTTGGCCTTAATTCTGTTATTTGCTTATTTTGCTCTGTTGCCTTCAGTACCGGTTTTGCTTTTATCGTTCAGAATTGGCACAATTGGGCCCCAGATATCGCAATCTGCACTAAGGGAAGATATTAAGGTAATTTCAGCTTGAATATTAAAGACTTGTAAAACGCTACAAAGAATCGAAATCTATTGTATTAATATTTACGATATATATGTTTACCAACTATGTATTTATCTCCCGAGTTAATGAGTTTGTAACTTAAATGATGTTAGCGATGGTACCTACAGGATCGCCCAAGACAGTTTTAAAAGTACTTCTTTAATCTTTACCTGTGCATTAGATTGGCGAGTACAAAAAGTTAATCATTTAGTCAAATTTCAGTTATTGTACTTTACGTACTGTACTACTTTATTAATTTAGCTGTGAGATAAAAAAAATATTATTTGTGACTTTTTGTTCAAAAAGTAACACAAAAATCCAAACGTTTACTGATTTTTATTTTAACTTTACAGTAATAATAATAATTGTGTTACTAACATACTACGCATACATACTAGTCTGAGTGAAAGAAAATCTAACATTGTTTCAATTTACTTTCGTTTAATTCATCAATGCCCGAGCGGCCGAATGCGGCCGGACAACAATGGAATATCCTTAGAATAATAACACTAAGGGAATATCTGTTGTGTCTCATTTTCCGGGTCTTGATGGGTTAAAATAGATTCTTCTGTGTAAGTATATTAAATAAAATATTTTTCTGTTACAGCAATCGTTAAAGTATCTAAATTAAATATTGTGTTATAGAGCAATAACTTAATAATATTGATATTTTGAAGTTTAAAATGGCTGAGGGTCAACGCAATTGTAACAGAGATGAAACTTCAATTTAAAAATGTATGTAATGTACCATTCGTTCGATCTAAAAAGTGTATGTATTTTTGGATTGAAGTTTCGATGTTGACCTAAAGTGTAAGCTTGTAGAACATATTCTAAAACAGTTTTATCGTAGAATTGTCGTTAATATCCAGTATTCGTCTGTTACTCGCAGGTTTATAGTCACATTTATTATTTAAGTTAAATTTAATTGTAGATAATCTAATTCTAATATCAAGATTTTACTGTAAATGTGTATTTATTGAATTTCGGTTCAATTAAAAAATAATGATAATGATGACACCATTGTTTTATTTTTATTATCATCAGCTGGATTAAAACCCACATAACAGATTTAATTCAAAACGCCGAAGCGGCCGAATGCGGCCGGACAACAATAGAATATCTATTGTGTCTCGTTTTCTGGGCATTGATGGGTTAAGTACCTATCTTCTGGTTGTTAAAAACTACAGGAATACTTACAGCAACTAAACAAAAGTAAGACCAAAAATGAGTTTTTCTTAATTAAAAATCGATAGGTACCGTTCTCTTGGAATTGGTTCGCTTGATCATTAGTAATTCCTATCTAAGTAGTTCCGGTATGTTGAGTAAAGATTTAGTAAGTATTTGTAAAAATCTCTATCGTTAAGGCAATCATATAATATTATTTAGGTAACATCGACAAATTAAATAAGTATCTTTCGAAAATTATAGGTAATCATGGTAAAACGATCGATACTCCATTAGCCCTGACCTACCAGTAAAATGACTACAGAGAGCGGCCATATTAATTTATGAACCATGCCTGTTCCCACGCCGACAGTGATTAATTTAAACCAGGGCTTATAAAAATTCCGGACACAATGGCTGATATTGAATCTATCAATTACATGTATGTGTATAGTTTTTTTAACGATACAAAAATTCATAATTTTTAATACGTACCTACTCATTATTTTGAAATTTTACTGTCGTACTTTTACGCCATTGAACTTAAGTTTAAAGAGAATTGATCTTTCCCTGCCCTATTAAGTGAGGAAAATTTGATAGGAATTTTAGAAAAACCAAGTTCGCAGTCTCCAACACTATTTGAAGTCTGCGAACAAAATAAAATCAACATTTAATTTATTGCACCGCACAGCACCGCTGTTGAAATACGACACTTTTACTATACTCTTGACTTTGAATTTCGAATACATAGAACAGCCCCTGATTATGTAACTTTGTTGCAATCAATTCTGACAGAAATCGCAGTTACATTGCTGCTTTAGTAAGAACCTGTGACAACTATCTTACTTAATGCAGCAATGTAAATGCGGTTTCAGTCGATTTCAATCAAGAATTGTTAGCAACAGAGTTATGTAATCCCCCTGAATACCTTTAAACAAATAAATATGATACAATGCTATTACTATTACTAAACATCTACGACCTTACCATAAAAGATATTAAAACACTGTTTAATATAGACACTGTTTAAATGTGATGCTGTCTCTTACAAACAATATTGTCAAAAAAGTGACAGCATATATTTAAACAGTGTCGAAGTTAAACACTTGTTAAACAGTATTTTGTGGTAAGGCCGCTAATAACTAATCGGAAACTAAAATTTAAATGCCCCTACAAAGAATTTAACCACAGGAATAAAGATTTTTTTCTTTACCATGTGCTGAAGCAACTCATCTTTGATCCAGTAAACAAAATTCCATACATACAATATGCAAGTTATCCAGGATGATTATTTTCATAGCTGGTTTTATTTAATGGTTTATTTTAAAGATAAACAAGAGATAAATGTTTTGAAAAGTTAATTAGCACTTAAATTTTTCCATTATCCTGAATAAAATAAAATAAATAAACTAGAATACTTATATCCCACCACATTTTCATATAAAATGTTGCCAAGACGAGACCAAATGGCTCGCCCTGTCAAAAAGTTATCAAACCTCATGTTATCAGACCAAAGTTATTAGATCAAGCTTCTAACTCTACACGCCGCTATACAAGCCCTAACTTCACAAACTCTACACCTTAGTCAATCTTTTCTGGGGGTACGTACGATAAAGAATAACATACCTAACTAAGATTTTTGCATTTTTCGAAAATCTGCATATTTTTTTAATAAATTTGGAAACAAAAGAAGCGTGTTGGACTGGGTCGTGTATGCTTTTCAACATAAAGTTCAGTTAGTTATTCGTGAAAAGTGTAAATTTCAACTAGTGTCCGTGCCCGGTCACCCGTCCGTCGGCCTTGTAGGCCTAGAGACGACCATAATGAAGAATAACCACCTTATTCATAACAACAGGCAAAGTTATAAGAGGCATATAAAGTGTTTAGTATCTTTTACTCTTTTGACAAATGATAAACATAAAAAATAATTGATTGGTGTATAAAAATATAATTATTAGGCGTTTATGAATAGGGCCGTAACTATATGAAATAACAAATTATTGCTATTAGAACTACAATTAAAACCTAACTTAACTCTGAGATAGTAAATGTATACGCAATACAATTGTCCAAGCATTTAATACGTAAATAATATGTAAATTGGGTCCATGTAAATGCATAAAATTTTAAGTCATACATAATATACTATGGTATAAGGTTTTTTGGCAAAATAATCAATTAGCATAACGTTAATAACGAATAAATGTTTACGCATACTTTCATTCCGCATATATACTATTATAATAATGATCAAAAAGCATAAAATTTGATTTACCCACGATTATATTAATCATAACGTTTATTAACATAACGACTTGTGGCTTATTGCATACACGCCAGTAAGTCGGTTCTGGAACTTAGTCGGGCTGTGCTGTCAAAGCAAATTAACTTTATTCCGCAGGTGGAGCAGCAGAAAACCCTACAAAGCAATTGTGGTAAATTTTAATTCTTTGATAAAACTACCTCTAATTATCATTACTGAGGTAATGACAATAGTTCTGTGTCGAAAATGAACTCAATATCAGTCTGTTTAAACCCCAGTCTCCTAGTCTATGTGGCAGTGATTGCAATATTCCCGGCATTTGCTATCACGCCCGCTCGCCCTCGCGTTGATGAAAAATATGTAGCGTTGCTCGGTTTTTTCATTTCAGTTATAACTATACTTCAGAGCAATGTGGTCGTATTTTTATTTCGATCTCATTGGGTTCGAAAAGTTTTGCTTATCCCTAAACAAGATATGAAATCAGATACACCGTTGAAGCATTTTTGAATGAATTATAATTTTACCAAAGAAAAGCTTTTTCCTTTAAAGATAAGTTATTAATACGCCCTTATATTGACAAACCATAGGATTGTCTTTATTTAGCAGGGGATACTTAGTTGATGAGTAGTTGGAGTTTTGGATTTTTGGTACCCGACTATTTTTTTTTTTGCATCTAATTTGAGTAGATTCCAATCAGTAAAAAATGCGTGTCTGGAAAAGTTAAATCTCTTATAAAATCTATGAAGAATATTAACTTTTAGATTATTCGCATTCACAATGCTATTTTTATATTAAGATAAATAATATGATACGTCTGAGGTGCTACGGGTGAGTCGATTTTTTCTAGTATTTTTTTCTAATATTATTTATCTTAACTATGAAGAATAGTTTACAGGCTTAGTTTCATTTTGAAAAATGTTCATTTTTTTAAATTAGTTTTGGACACGCGTTGATAGATCAAATTCTAGATTATCGATTACTAGCTTCATTAATAAAGAGGTAGAACCTTATCAAGGGTTAAGTATTTTAAGTTTTCTGTGGTTTACTTCTTAGATTCTCACGCATTTTATTAATTGCAATAAATAACTTTTACAGAATTTATCGAGGTTTTATTGGACACTAATTGAATCTTTAAGTTTTTTTTTAAATTAAGCCTTATTTTTTCATTTCGCGTCGCATCTACGTGTACCGTAGCCACGGCCCCTGAAAAAAAGCTTAACTTAACTTTTTTTAAATATTCAAAGAACAACACCGTTATATAAAATCCTATACCAGAAAAAAGCAACTAATTGTCTCTAACCCATAGAGTCTAATGTTCATTGAATCGAGCTCAAGACCTATTATATTAGATTTTATAATCTTATAGACTATAATATAGAGCATATTTATCCCTACTTATTGATTATAATGCTACATTTTATTTCAAAGCTAAATTGCTCCGGAACCACGACCGCAAAGTTTTCGTCTTGGTTCCAAACGGGATAGTGCTTTCAAAATTATGGCATGTTGCTGAAATGCATTATCTAGTTTGAGGTATCCTCTCCCACAGGAACACTAAACCAAGTTTAGGAATAAAAATAACTTAGAACTAAAACTAAAACAGATTTTTCTATAAAAACTTTGACTATAAAAGTAGATAATGCTTGCAGTGGCTCAAAAAAATATGATAAAGACTGTACAGTTTTCTCTTTTCAAAAATAAACTACGTGCTTAAGTTACGTGATGTAACTTACGAATTTTACTATTCATAATTTTTATTCCAATACTAATAAACGTGGCAATAAATATAAAATGGGACAAAATTGTCACTGGCGCGGCGGTTCTAGGTAGTGTTAAATACTTCATACTAAAGCTTCTAATTTAGTTGGTACTGAACGGTAGGTACCTACCTGCGTTGGAAGTTCATATTAGTAATATTATGATATTAGTGGTTCATATAGAGTTGGATTGAAAAATATACCAACAGTACGAGTATTTTAGACTTTTAGATAAATCTTGCTGGCATTTTCCAATAAAGTACTAATATTATTTATCTTAAGTACTTTAAGTTCAAGTCTCGGATACAGCCTTAATTTCATTAATTTGTTAAACTTGAAGTTAAAATTTCAAATTTTCAAGTATTTCAAATTGATATAAAACTGTAAAATAATAATATATTGCATATTGTAAAACATAATTTGGTTTTAAAAAAGCGGACTTTTGATATTATTTTTAGTTGATGAATATAATTGTGACTTGATGACCTTATTAGTAATTTTTAGTTAAATTTATGATATTCAGTACAATTAGGAAATAAATAAAAGCCATGTCAGTACGTCACATTTAATCGGTCCCAACCTTCGATCATATAAACCCCAAGAAAAAACCGATACTGTACAAATTGCCCTTGATAATGAATAGGATAAGAGTATCAGACATCATAGTAATCATATGTATATCCCCTATGACGAATCACTCGATCGAAACTCACGTTCCTACACCCAATGATATTATGGATGGATGTTTTAACAAACATCTATCCATCGTAGGTAATGACTTCCACCAGGTAACGCTTGGATTCAGAGTGAGAGGTCTTTTGTAGTAAGATCATGGTTGCTTCCACCTCATAACCTCACCACCATTTTATCGTTACTTAACATGAGATCAGATGAAGCTTCATTCGCATGCCAGTAGCAGGATAATAAGTAAAATAAAATAAATAAATATTTGACAACATCACATCCATTGCTCCGATTCCAAAGTAAGTTTCTAAAGCATTTGTGTAATGGAAATCAGAGACAACGGTGGTATCCAAAACAAACACCCAGACCTGAGCTAATATAGAAAAGTTCATTTTCTAAATTGACCCAACCGGGGATCGAACCCGGGACCTCAGAGATGGCGACACCTTGAAAACCGGTGTACAAAGCCACTCGACCACGGAGGTCGTCAAGAATTGAAACACTACCACAGAATTAGTATAGTACTGACGACACTATTCCTAATTGGATATACACTGGCCTTCAAAACTTGGTACCACACTTTTAAAATTGCTTTTACTCTTAATCAATAGAAGTAAGAGTTTTGAAAAAAAAAGTTATTTTTTCAAGAAGGTAATCGATTGTGAAGTTATTATTTAAAAAAAACTTCTTTTTAGTCCTTTTTATTTCGAAAATATATCTTGTGTATTTTAAAAGTTATTACAATTTTAAAAATGTGGTACTAAGATTTGAAGGCCAGTGTAGATTTTCATAATAATTAGCAGATAAAGTAGTAGAGCAAAAAGGAATTTAAAAACTTTAGACCAGGGATAAACTTATAGTAGGGTCGATTGTATTTGCATATGTAATCCCAACATCGTTACTAATGGGCTGATACGGAGTTATTGTCACTCGTTATCAGGACATTGATTACAGAATATTATGTGAGTCAGTTAAATTTGTGCGAAACGTATCACCGTTGGTTGTATCCCGAAATTCAAACAAAATCAGGCTCAGGGGAAATATTTACATTTATTCAGTGTGTATTACGTCTGGTCCCATGATTTCATATTGGCAATTTGGTGTTTCAAATATTTGTTTGCGCTAATATTCAGAATGATCTAATTTTCACTTATTACTAATTACTAACCAGTAATATATTCGATTAATAAATTTCGGATTTCAGTGGGTATAGAAAAACCACATGACGGCCATTCCATCATTAGTCGCCCGGTCGAATTTGTTTGTGAAAACAAATGATACTCTCAATTCTGTGGCAAGGTAAGGTTTTACACGCTTATAATTATGAGACAAAAAATAAATGACTGAAAATAGTAGCTATGTGATAACTTCAACCCAAAACTTTCCCAGTTATTGCTATCATTATATTGTATTACCTTGTCTTATCATTACATTGTATTACTTAAAGCTCTGCTCAGTCTTTATTTATTTTAAGGCTGAACAGAGCTTATTTTATAATAAGGGCTTGATTAAAAGTATGTAATAATGAATTAACAACGATCGGTGCAGGAACACATCATGCAGTCGCGGGTGGCTGCATCTTGTCGTCCAGTTTACCTTCGGGGCCATCACCGTGGCAAGCTTCATTCTCATTATGCTCATGACCTTCCAATGGACCTCCACTACGAAATCACCCTGCCAGAACGTTAATTGTAGAATCACCTGTTCCGATAGATTTTATGATGAGCAAGATATTATTGATGCTATTATGGTAAATGTCGCACAATTATAAGAAAAACATTTCAGATTTTAGACACAAAGATTAACCTAAAATTGTTTTACTTTACTAACTTTTTTGTCTGATTTAATTACAAAAAGTGTTTTTTTGCAGGCAGCTGATTCAAACTGCAAATTGAAATTGACTTTACATGATCCTATGTTTCAAAACGGAATCATGCCTGCAAACTGGTTGGATAAAGTTCCGTATTTTATTGAAACTCTTTCTATAGTTGGTGGAAATTTGCAACAAATCACCAATAACGCGTTTATGGCTCAATTTGCGTCCCACTTGAGAACACTGATGTTGGAAAACGTAACTATTTCTAATTGGACTCCTGATACATTAATTGGATTGACAGAATTGAATTTTCTTAGAATAAGAAATTGTAAATTTAAAAATGTCCGGCAAGATGCACTTAGAGCCATTGACGATACAATCAAAACATTAACTATAACAGGAAGTGGAATTTGGGATCCTTCGCACATAACAGGGTCGGAACCAAACAGTTTGACAAAATTAACAGTAGTGAACTTTTCATCTAACACTTTCGGTAATATTCTTGGCGCGTCTAGTTTCACAGGCCTTCAATATTGTAAAGACCTTTACCTTAATTCTTGCGGAATAACGGCTATAGGAGAAGGTGCTTTTGACTCCCTAGAAAGAATTGATATGCTCTTTTTAAATGACAATTTTCTATTAACACTATCACCTGGACTGTTCAGAAGTATTTTACAAATTCAATCAAAGCCAAGGATTAATCTCCAAAATAATTTCTGGCAGTGCGATTGCACGCAGAATGAAATAATGGAGCTATCCAGACAAGGTTTGCTGTTAGTTGATCCTCTTTGCTACCACCCTGTATCTTTGAGTGGAAAGCTTGTTTCAGGTCTTGAACAATTTTGTAGCAATAGAACTAAGATTTACAATGATAACGATTATGGTAATATTAAAACGAACCTTGATTACGACATAAAGAGAGAATGTTATTATGGTAATGAGGCTATAGATCATTTGTCTCTTCAAGTCATTTCTCCTTCACCCATTTTCAAATGTCCAATAACCCATGTCACAAACTTAGATAGATTTCCACGATCTATTTTTGATAAAACTTCGATGTCAAATAGTAGTTGGTTGCGTCCTGCGTTCCTTTTAAGACATAACAGTTTTTCAATGATGCAAATTGGTGCAAATGTGAATGATAGTCTAGAATATGGTTTATTATGGTATCAGTCAGAATGTCCCAATGAAATTTATTGTTTCAATATTTTGCCTCATGTTTTGAGACTTTACAATATCAATCATGACGCAAAATATATATTTTGCCCGTTAGACTTATATAGTGAAAGAGTAGAAACTGATAGATGCGTTAACTATGATGTGTCTGAAGCTAAAGCACAACAGCCGCATCTTAAGTATACAAGACCATTCATGTACGCTGTCACAGGTTTGCTTTGTTTAGTGTTCGGTGCAGTTCTAGTATACGGCATTATTCGGATGAATCCTTACTTGCTAAAAGGAAGTAAAAGGCTATTGTTTGTGAAACATAGATCAGTGGATGCATTGGTTCTGCCGCCCAAGATACCTTTGCGAACTAGTTTGTCGTTATTGTCAGATGATAAGAAAATATATACTGTGTCTGATGATGCGAAATTGCTTTGTCCATGTCAACTGAAAAGATCAAATTCTGTACGTAGTGACAAAAGCAGTTCTCCTACGTACATATCGGCTATGCAGCCTACTGAAGCTCAGTTGACAGAGTGGCGTCTGCGCCACCATTTTGATAAGAATGTATCCATTACTTCGATTACTTCAGACGCTACATACTACTGGACTTGTGATAACGACATGTATTCCACTAACGTGCCCTATGAGAATTTAAAGTAATAGATCACACTTTTATTATCTACACCCATATTTTTATTTTTCCATTATACAAATTATGATAAATAACTTATCAACCAACAATAATATGTATACTATATGTAAAATAAATGTACTGATGCTCTGATGTAATAAGAATTACTTTATATTATTTTTAAATTCAAAATGTATGTAATCAAATCACTTTTTGTGTGATACAAAGTAGTGTACATATTTATAACGTACATAATATCGATGTAGGTAATTAATTGGCTGCACTTGATTATATTATAAATGCATAATTTTTATTTATATTGCCTATCCGTCTTAGCCGGGAGCTAAGAAGTGTTGGTATTATGGCAATTAAATGCGTTCTTCTTGGTATTTTTGAAAGTGTTAGTAAGTGTTATAAAAGTGATAGTATGTGTTATCCTAAACGTGACACATCGAGAATCAATGAATATATATATTTAACACGTGAATTACAGCAGCTTTTTTGCTGTTTTATAAACAACAGAAGTACAACACCTGTGTGTATGCGTAATAGCATTTAACTGTAAAAAAACTTGTGTGCACAGTTACGTCACTTTAGCTGATTTTTCATTCACGTGTAGTCACTACTTGTTGTAACTTGTAACCGTGAATTATTTATAATATTCTGTTATTGTGCTTTATTAAATATGATGTAAAATTTTCTGACATACAAAACGCCCCTTTTTATTTATGATCTACCCTCCTGCGCTTTCACACTATGCAAAATATTGTATTTGTACTCGAGGAATATCGAAGATTAGATTAGATTATTAGAAATAAAACACTTTTTACGGATTACAGCGCGTATATTATTAGATTATTAGACCATAAGCTGGGTGAGAGAGACCTAATGATACAGTGAAGAAGTAATTATGATATAGAACAGGAACCATTCGTTGCTATTTATTGTTGCAATGGGCCGCCACTGTTGACTGAGACGTGCGTCGTGTGACATGAATCAATCGAGTGCAGTTGTTTTTCATGCTACTGTTGTTTTAGACACAGACAATCTATTTTGGTTCATCAGAATCAACTACAAAAGAACCTTACATCGGATGTCTGTGTGATGTCATCGTACTAGGATTTCCTTAAATGCTAATCATTAAAATTAAGAATTGCATTACTCGTAAAAGCTATTGTTCATAACAAAGTTATTACATTATACCTATCAACTTGCTGGAACCTTTTAGTAAATTTATCATTAAAACACTTCATGAATTGATATACATAATTTATTTTATCAACATAAAATCCAGAAAAAAAAGCTTATTTGGTTTTGCTTGATATGTTTGTTAACCAAAAAGTGGAACAAAAAGCCAGTTTCCAGCTACGTTAAGATTACACAAATGTAAGTTAAAAAAACAAGTAAAATTTGAAAATGTGTGAACGTTTAGAATTGGGAAATTATGGTTTATTAAAACACTTGCCCAGGTTTAAATTTCAGATATCTAAAGTAGAAACAAAACGAGCTCTACTTATGTTTTGTTTAAAATAGTTTTTGGTTATTCAAAGAATAATACTTATAATTAAACAGTGTTATAATAATTACTTAACCAAACTCAAAAAATATTATACATAAAATAAATCCACATAATTTGTTTGTTTGTTTATAACTAAAGACTAACGGCCTTATACATAAACGCTTAGTAATTCTAGTTTTGCTATTTTAGCACTGTCAAAATAAGTCTTATCTTTATCACTTGTCAAAAGAGTAAAAGCAAAAAAACACATTAAAAACCTCCTTCAACTTGGCTTGTTTTTATGAATAAGGCGGTAAAACTTTAAATAGAAAATGTTTATATTTGCTTAGTTTAGATGTTTCCTATAAATGTTAAATTCGATACAACAAATGTATCTTTTGTAATTTAAGAAAGAGCGGGTCCCTCCAAACAGGTTTTATACTTAATAGGGGACTAGCCATAATATATTATGTTAATGCATTTATAAAGATACTGAAAAAATAATTTTCTATTTTTTCATTTTTTTTATTAGGAAAGAACACTGTAAAAGCTTGGGTTCAATAAAAGAAAATTACTTACAGTGTTTATCATTGGTTTCCCGCTACCCTTTGGCAGCTCTATATTTTCCTCTATCAATAACAATGCTCTTGGCAGTGACATTGTAGCGTTGGCAATGTTCTTTAGCAGTGAAATGACAATGCAGTCTATCGAGAGTGGAAAAATACTGCGGAGGAAAAGAACTCTTTATGCTTATATAAATATTCTATTAAGATTACAATTTTCCTTCTTATAAACGAATCAAAATCTATTTTATTATTTACCTACTAATGACGAATCATTGTGACTTTTTTCTAGTGTTTACCAGTAGTCTAGCTTAACTATCTATCCAGCTAGGTAATAATTTAAAATAAAATACCTAACTAACATGTAAATAAACCTGGTGATATCTGCCCTTTTAATCTCTATTATTCCTAAGCAGGAAAGGACATCACTATAAAAAATTAACATAATTTTATTCGTGAAATTAAAATATTTGCATTATTGATAAAAAACTTATTCTTTTAAATATAATCTTATAGTGTGAAACTAAATAGAGATTTTAACACATTTGAAAGAAATTAAGAGTTAAAATGCAATGATGTGCAAATGAAGGTCGGTAATATTGGTGACATAATATGATCGAAAGTAATTGTTATTGTATAATCATTTAATTCTCTTTCTAATAGTACGTCCGGAATAAATATTCATATTTTATTAAAGCTTGCCGGCATAATTAAGGTAACTTTTATTGACATTTATTATGTTAGGTCCATACCTTGAAAAGAAAATATTTTTTTAGAGGAATTTGAACTAAAAGCCAAAAAAAAAATCAATCAGCTTTCCATTGATTTTAAACAATCTGCGAAATGAAACCAGTAAATATTCCTTTTGTTTATGGATTTTTTTGGAAAAACACAGTATCATAATATAAGTGTGCTAATACAATAATAACAATTCAATTAACTTACAGTTTGTAGGTACTACCGGCAAAATCAAAGATTTTATATTTACACATAATATAATCGATTATAAAATAAAACCGCAGAGTTAGTTTTATTTGGAATCGATTATTATACGTCTGCAATGAAAATTAACTTTTGTTATTTCGAAATTGAAATCGATTCGAAAGCCAAGATCAAACACCGACTCATAAAGTTTTATAATCGATTCCGGTCTCTCGAGAGATCTCGGGTGTCATAAGCCCAGACGCCAACTTGAGATCTTTTTGGCAGTTACCGGCTTGTGTGTTCATTTGTTTTACTGTTGTTTGCAGTCTGTGACTATATTTACGGAGTTAAATGGAGTAACTAAAACAAATAGTTGATTAAAACCTTTTTCTAAAATCCGATAATTTTGTGGAGAGCTTTTTAAAACAAAACTGTTAGTTGACGAAAGTAGTATCAACGTGAAAGACCTAAAATCAGTTTTTCTGCGATTTCCAGTTCAGTACCTATATCCGGATATTGCCTTACCTATATCCCAATACATAAGGAAAAAAACAAATATAATAGCTATTAGTGCTTTATCATTTTAATGTTTCCATGTGCCCCAGCAGTGGGAACATTAGAAATAGCCGATGGTGATCTCTGCGATCCGTAGGTGGACTAAAGTATGGACTATGGACTAAACATGGCTCGAAGGATTATTCAGTTGAAGTGGAAGTAGGCCGGGCACATCATATCGAGAAGAACCGACGGCCGTGGGGGCGGAAAGATGCGATGGGTGGACCAATTTAAATTCCTGGGTCATATCATTACTTCCGACCTGAACGATGATGCTGACATATAAAGCGCGTAGGGCGCTGTCTGTGAGAACGAACATGGTGGCCCTAAAATTTGCTCGTAGTTCAGCAGAAGTTAAACGAATCCTTTTCGGGCGTACTGTACCAACTTCTACACGAGCAGCCATGGGTAAATCATAAGCAAAAACAGTACAGCGCCCTACGTGTTCAGTATAACAATGCGTTCAGGGTGCTGATGGGACTGCCCCGATTCTGCAGCGAGTCAGAGATGTTTGCTGAGGCACAGGTCGACTGTTTTTACCAATATGCGGAAACAGTGTTCATCCCTGGTGCGCAGGATTCGGGCCAGCTCTAACAGCATTCTGAGCGTGTTCGCGAACGGGTTGAACTGCCTTTTTATGCGCCATTTCTGTATGGTGCATGTGCTGTCTAACAGCAAATATTAATAATGTGAATATTTTATTGTTATGAGTATTTATTTGATTTTTTATTCTAATTATGTGTGTAGAGTTGAGATATGAGCTACTTTGCTCGAAGAAAAATTTTTTTTACTACCTACCGTACGGGGCCAGGAACGTAAACAGTGTTTACTAACCTATTTTTAAATGGTGTTTACAAAAAACAGTAATTATTAATTTAACTGTTAAATAAGTATAAGTATATTAGTATGAGACGATAGTAATCCAAATGTCATAACTTCATAATACGGAGCGATGCACTGCGCAGGAGTTTGGCATGGCGCCTCAGACGCACGCATCACCGCTGCTGATAAATTAATTTCTTATTTTGATTAACAAATAGCTGTATTAACCTTTACCTTCAGTTATTACACTGGACGAATTAGATTATATCTCTTAGAATGCTGATCAGATCAATTAGGTGTGTATAGCAATCTGAATCTCCATTCACTCCCTCGATAACCATCATCAGATCACAGCTAGGTCAGTCCTTGGCGGAGAACAAAGGCTTCAAAGTTACCTTGTTTGTATGAAAATCGACTGGTGTCTTTAATTATCTGATCGCCACTGTATGTAAATGAAGATATACGAAATCTCGGGTTGAGTCTGGGTTGAGCAGAGCTTTTAGAAGCTTTCATTGCTACTTTTACTAAAACACGGTAAATTGACTACCACACTGAAGTAGCTTAGCTAGCAACATTGCAGGTGTAGATAACACGTCTGGGACATCATAAATCATACTATTGTCTTTGTTACTTTACTGTTGTTTACCTTAAAACTATTTCCAATCTACCGTACCCCATTAGCTTTCCATTGCATCGGACAGGAGTTGGCAGCGTAAGAACGCAACAAATATGTCACTGTCTCTGATTGGGAGCACCTGACTCCCCGCAGCCCGCGACCCTCATTTAGAACTTTGTAATTATTTACTTACATGACATTATGTGTGTTATTATAGCTGACCCGGCAGTATAAATGTGGGAATCTAGAAGACCCCTCAATTTGACGACTTCTTGTGATTTTTTATGTTTATTTCACCTTGAATTTTGATCACTATAATTAGGATTTTTTTTCCTAAAATCGCTTTTAGATTCTTTGTTTAAAATTGCAAAAGACTTCGATTGCACGCCTGTGTGAATAACAAACGTGAAAAAGCAAGGAAAGTCAATTTTTATCATGCATACGAAGAAAATACAGTCGCTGATATTAAACAAAAAGTGTTTGAAATATCTTTCACAAACAATAGCACTTTCCTGTGCACTTCAGCTACAGCGTAAATGCATGTGGCATGAATATAATGCAAGATGTAAATGCAAAAATATTAGCTCCTTTCCTTTATAAATTACCTGTCTAGTTCCAACGGTTTTCATATAAACCCTCTACGGCATCATAACTTTTACAAGTATGAAAAGCTGCTATGAAATTTTACTCTACTACGAAATGCTCTATAACCAAGCTGCCTCAACATAATGTAATAGGAAAACGAATTTTAGTATCGTTTATAGGGTAGAAATTTCTCGGCGTGCGGCATGGCAATCATCCAGCATGGGGCGGTGGAAAATGGATGAGTTAGTAAATTGTTAGATACGGTTCGATTGTGTCTAATAAATAATTGATGTTCGCATTTGGCCCTGCTGGTGTGAGGCAAATGTGCACATCCGGCAAGTGCAGATAATGACCTTAGCAACGGCAGTTAAAAGCGTTAGGCGTCGCCAAGAGCTTGTGACTCGTGAATGGAAACGGGAGATGAGCCTGCGTCCCCCTAAACACGAGCCAACCTGGGTGACATCGGCTCTCGGTTGCGATCAGTCGCCCAGTCTATTCAGATAAAAGGACTTGTGTTTCTATTGCTGTGGTTCATTATAGCATACACTCTCGTGAAATTCTTTTGAATTGATAGTGATCTGTAAAGATGGTGAGATTTTTTTATTTTTGTCGAATTCTTTTTGGTTCTTGAACCTGTTTGGATGTGTTAAAAAAAGTGCTGTAAAATTTCGTTGGATATGTGGAGCTTAAAAGCTTTTCAAGTGATCACAGTATTTTGTCATGTGTTTTAATAATTTAAATTTTATGGTGTTTCAGGAGGAACTTGGCAAGGATCAACTCAACAGTAAGTGTTCTCTTTAATTTTATTTAGATGCTTTCATTTCTATCTCTGTATTTTTTTTGTCAGAGGAATTGTCCATGAATAGCAATGATAAATATTTCATGTAGGTTTTAATTCTGAAAGAAGCTTTAAGTTTTGTAGTTAAACTAAACATGATGATATTTTTAAATTTGAGAATAATATACTAGAAAAAATCGACTGGTCATGTGATTCGGTAGCTCAGTTGGTGAAAGCATTGGACCGGACTTCCAAAAGTTGAGGGTTCGATTCCCGCCTGAGACAATCCTGGTCACAAGTTGATTTTTTTCTTGTATACTATTTAGTATTGTACACAATAATATTTCCAATTTTTAGACGATAGCAGGTTTATCTTTTCTTTTGCGTGCAAAATATATTAATGCTGGTCAGGAAATCTTAATTAATCCCAGAGCTCTCCGAAATCTTCAGGGACCAATAACAAAGGAGTAGTGAGGGCTACCGTTATTTACAAAAACGTTATCCTGCTTCTGATATGAGTAAGAAGACGTTCAATCAGTGTGCAGTTAAAATAACAATAAGATTTTTTGGGGAATAGTACTTCTAATTTATCATTTTGTTAAAATTAGGCTCATAATAATTTAACAAAGAATTGAATTAAGAGCAAATAAAAGATTCGTTGCTTACAAAAGATTTCAGACTTGAAAGTAAAAATTAGTGAGCTAAATATTCTTGCTTGCCTTTGATCAAGTGATCAAAAAAATTGTCGAAAGATCTATTCATTCGACGCAACGTAGACCGGGAGCTTGAGATACCTAGTACATATTGGTCACTTATCCGAAAATCGACTCCGTCATAGTAAAATATAAATAATAAATAAATATTTGACAACATCACATACATAGTTCCGATTCCAAAGTAGCTAAAGCACTTGTGTTATGGAAATCAGAGACAACGGTGGTATCACAAACACCCAGACCTGAGCCAATATAGAAAAGTTCGTTTTCTAAATTGACCCAACCGGGAATCGAACCCGTCACCTCAGAGATAGCGACACCTTGAAAACCGGTGTACAAACCACTCGACCACGGAGGAGGTATCGTCATCGTTGCTTAAAAGCTGCATTTGCTACCGCAAGTGCGCTAAGTCACTGCGACATCGAGCTCCATAAACTAGTTATGTTTGTTTACTTCCAGTTCTGAAGAAGGCTTTTGAAGCTTTTGACCATGAGAAGAAGGGCTGCATCGGCACCGTGATGGTGGGGACCATCCTGGGCATGTTGGGTCACCAGGTCACCGACGAGACCCTCAAAGAAATCATCGATGAAGTCGACGTTGATGGTTGGTACTTATGCTTTTGACCATCAGCCATTTTTTTTAATGTCCCCACTGCTGGGGCACATGCCATCCTTATGGATGGGTGGATGAGGAGGATAGGCCATGACCCACCACGCGCTAACGTAAATTGGCACGGAGGTCGGAATTCTTTTTCGAAACTTTTTCTACAACAGGAAATAATTTCACTTCATTAATTTATATTTATATTGGCTATTTTGATTTAGAGTTGATGAAACAAAAATGAAACAAGTTTCTACAGAAAAAACTTATTTAAATATTATTTTGTTTGGATTAACGTCTAAAAAATTTTAAATTAAATTTTATAGGTTCTGGTGAGCTGGAATTTGAAGAGTTCGTGACACTGGCTTCAAGGTTCATGGTTGAGGAGGATGCGGAAGCGATGCAGCAGGAACTTAAAGAGGCATTCCGGTTATACGACAAAGAAGGTAACTAACAAAAGATGTGTCTGCCCCCAGGTCAAAACGTCTTGCGTCAAACGCATGCAATACAAATTTTGACATTTTTTTAGAAGTGCCATAGGGCATGCGCTCTTGCCCTATGGAGCTTGAGGCATGCCTCTGATGAAAGCGCAAGAGGAAAGGGAAAGCGACTCGGTGAAGACACATCAATAGACTTTCTTTCCCAGTTGTTTAGTTAAAAAATAAGTGAACAGTGAGCTAAAATTGAATGTGATATAAAAAATATTTCATATAATTAATTAGTGCTTGAAACTTAGATAAGATAAGCAATGTGGTTTTACATCAGTGATCTATTAGGTTTGTCCCCGGAGAGTGTATCAGTTTTGCCATCCCAAAGGAATTACGTCAAGAGAAAATAATTCTAAACATAACTATTTTTAGAATTATTTTCTAGAAAATAAAGAAATTATAGAAGTATACTTAGGGCTACACCTTACTTTATCTTAATTTTTTTAATGAATTCTGGTTTTATAAAATGTTCGTTATTCTTTTGTAGCATAATGATAATTTAACTTTTAATAATTAATATTATCGCGTATCCCTGTCCCATCTAGTTAAAAAATTCTTTCAAGGTTCCATTAAATTAAAAACCAAATTAATTAATCTTGGATTAATCTTTCCATACGACAAAACAAGAAAAGATAATTTCAGAGAAGTTCTCTTTTTCTTCTTTAAACTTAACAGTTGACAAATAGTTGACGAAAAAAAAACGAAACACCCATCGTGAGTAGGCCCCGGCGAGATTCGAACTCGCGATCTCCTGTTTACTAGACAGGCGCTTTAACCAACTAAGCCACGGCGCCATGGCGAGGGCCGACGAAAATAAGGATACTTATTCACGCAAGACTAGATACAGTGACGTATTGGCGTTCACATTGCTACTCGGTTCAACAATCATCGCTACACGACTTCTATACACGAGAATTGTTTGGTGAGAGATGCGAAAAAAAGCTTTTTTGTAGGTTGGTCAGTACTATTATCATTTCTGTAGGTAGGTAAATTTTTTAAATTTTATCCAAAATAAACAATTGATCCAAAACATTTTATAATGCATAAAAATATTTTTTTGACGAAGACATGAAAATCAATAACTACGAGATGTTGATAAATCCATTTTAAATGTTATCTTTACATGTTTTGTGTTTACAACTCAAATTAATAACATACTCTTATAAGTATAGGTATTAATACACAATTATAAGTAAAAGTATTATTCAGGTTAAAAACGTATATGTAAGTACCGAACATATTTTGTCCAAAATTATTAATTTTAGTTCTTGCAGGATAATAGAAGATAAGTGTGAAATAAAAGGCAAGTTTTATTAGTTTGAAATTATTATACTCAATATTAATCAAAGACTTCAAGTAAGAGTAAGTAAATATTCAATTATTTAAAGCTTGAGCAAACCAATTCGTCGTTTCATAATCTTTTAATTACTTATTAAATATATTGATGATTCGATACGTAATCCATTTACTGTTGTATGAAAAATTAAAAGGACCGAAACATGATGTATTAAATAATCTTGCGGTTAACACTGTTTTGTTTTGAGACAAAAAGATTTTAAATGGCGCCCGGGGTTCACAATTGACATGCAAAGAATGGCATTGTTACGCAAATTACCTCCCAAACGAGGGGCTGCTGGTTCCAACAATGTAGCACTGTTCGCTTATGTTTAACTAAAACAGATGTGGATGAGATATTTTAATTTTGCTTTTTGCAGAGCATTAATGTCACCGTATTGGTTGATGGAATTTTGTAACCAAATTATGTGTCGTTTTGATTCAAAATCTGGAACGGAATATGTACTCTTGTCTTTATTACTAAGTTATCTTACTAAGTAAGAGATTACTGATATGTCCGAGTAAAAATATCTAATTAAAACGAATCACTAATTACAAAAAGTAATAAAAAATATTCAGATCCATATCTTCTGAATTGCTAGTATATCACATCAGCATAAATATTGGCGTTGATTTATTTATTTCTTTAAAAATCTTTACTGTGTATTTATACAAAAAGTGAAGAAATGGCAGACTTAATGCTAAAATAATTATCTACCAGTCAACCAACAGTAAACTAAATAATGTTAAAATTAAAATTAAACTACCGGATATTTTACAGATTTTTCTATAAATATAACAGCGATCAATTGAAAAGTTGATTGCCATAGCCAGGTTATTGTTCAGAATGGAAGGGTTTCCAGATTAATCTACGGAATTCGTCTAATTTCGTCTTCTCTAGAAATCTCCGGAGACAATTCTAGCGTTGATTTTTCAGCAACAGAAAACCCGACCATGTAACTGACACGTCTAAAGAATGATATAACCATTTTTTAATTCTCCGTCAGGTAACGGCTACATCACCACGGGTGTGCTCCGGGAGATCCTTCGGGAACTCGACGACAAGATCAGTCCAGAGGATTTGGACATGATGATTGAGGAAATTGACTCCGATGGCTCGGGAACCGTGGACTTTGATGGTACGCGCACTCTACAAGCGAATTGTTAATTTTTGAAATATTCGATGAAGGGATAAAATCTCCAAAGACTCTCCTACAGTTACCTACATTTTGCTGTCGAACATTGCAATCAAAAATTTTTTCCTAATCGATATTTTTTTGTTTTGGTTGGATTGACTCAGTATTTTAACGTATAGTATAATCCTGGGAAAAGTTCTGGGTTACTATATTTGTAATCCAACTATCCTTATCCTTATTTCTTTATTATTATTTTTACTAAACCTTATCCTTATTATTAGTAAGAACCAATCCTTATATATCCTTACCTTCTAACTTCCTTAGTTCCATATAAACTACCTCCTTACTAATTTATAAACGTTTGTTTGTTTGTTACGCTTTCATGTCTTAACTACTCAACCGATCATCATGAAATTTTGCATACACGTTGTCAGGAGTACAGAAGGTCATAGAGTACCTTGTATATCCTGATATCAGAACAATACTAAATATGATTCTAATTTACATTATATACAATTTTGTTTTATAATTGTTCCAAGATCATAACTTGATGTTAAATATTTCTGGATATAAAAATATTTTTTCTATTCACAGAATTCATGGAGGTCATGACTGGAGGCGACGACTAAAAACAAAAACTTCTAAATTTTATTAACAAAATTACCTTCCAAAAGATTAGACGATGTGGCCGTAATATTAAAACTAAATTAAGTTATTAATAATGTTATTGATAAGATATTTTAATAAACCTTTGGATTTAAGTTTTTCGATGTTTTCTTATCCTAAAATTAAACTCGTAAATGCTCGGTATCTTTTTACCAATGTCAGTCCGGTTCGGTCCACGGTTAAATAAATAATACTTACCGTGTAAACCAATTCGTCGAAACAACTAAAAGTAATTTTGATTTTCGACTTTGTAGCCTTATTTCTTCGGAAATCTTAGATTATTTTATTTTGGAACTAATAATAGGTCTCTATTATTATTTTTCAATCTTCAAAGTGCTTATTTGTGTTTTTCGTTCGTGGTATGTATGCATATTTTTATATATTTTTTTTAATTCCATTAGAGTTGTGAGTAGGTAATTCCATTTTTTTATGTTTTTCGTTCGTGATGCCTATATATGCATATTTTTATATCTTTTTATAGATTCCATTAGTGTTGTGAGTAGCTAATTCCAATTTTTTATGTTTTTCGTTCGTGATGCCTATATATGCATATTTTTATATCTTTTTATAGATTCCATTAGTGTTGTGAGTAGCTAATTCCATTTTTTTATGTTTTTCGTTCGTGATGCCTATATATGCATATTTTTATCTTTTTATAGATTCCATTAGTGTTGTGAGCTAATTCCAATAAAAGAGCAAAAAGTAGAGTTTTAGCCCTACTGATTGTGCATCTCGAATATCCGCCTAAACAAAATAAAAGCAAGCTGTTACATTCTACTACAAGGAACGAACCCATTTGCTAAACGGTTATTTTGAAACACGTGTCTCAGATACTAACGACAATATTCAGCGACATTTGAACATTCTCCCATTGGCACCGTCTCTAAATCACCTCTACGAGCGTACAGACGATTATAACATGTGCAAATGGACTATAAATATTGCTAGCGAATGGGGTGACAGCTACGGTAAAGCAATAATGTAATAATTGGACGACATTTTCAGTCCCGAGTGCTGTTTTGCGATTTATGAACTTCTAATGTTAAAGTGGCGAACTTCTACAATTTATGAAATACTTAAATCACACCTACCTTGGGGATTTCGATCTCTGCTGTTTTGTTGGTATTGTATTGGGATTGTATTATTAATATTGTCAGGTATACTCTTAGAATAACAACACCTAGAAGCCGACTTGTATATGTAAAGTGAGGCAAAAAAAAAATGAGGCAAAATTGCTTTGACTTCAGATTTATATTCTGCACACGTTACCTAAGTTAAAATTGAAACTAATCTCCTAAAAAGGAAGAAAAATTTGAACTATTTCGTTCTTATTGGTACGATTACGTAACGTATGAAGGATCAATATCTGAAAACTGAGACTTCTGGCTCAGTAGGTCGGTAAATAGCGCTCATATTATTAGGAATAAATAAAAATGATGAAAATATCTTAAACACACAATATCCCATAAAATACCGATACTTCACACACAGCTGACTATCATGAGCACGCGAGAAATTCACCTCAATCTCATTAAAAAAAGCTATTTGGTAAATTGATTTATGACTATGAGAATACTATCTGAAAAGAAATTGCGCCTATAATTATATACTATCTTTTTTTTGTCTGTTTTTTTGCTTACTTGTCTTATTAAGTAACATACAACTTATTCTTTAACTCAAAATGTTTTAGTCAAGCCGTACAGCTTGACTAAGGCATTTTCAGTAAAATTTAGTCAGACTAAAAAGTTTAACTGATAAAATAAGAAATAACTATAAAAAGTCCTTCTCGATTTAACTAAAATGCAATCTTCCAGGAACACAAGAGAATGATGAATGAGTTCTATTTCCAACACAAGCGAATATGAAAGACAACACAATATACAAGCATGAGCAAATATAGTGCTTATCACATACAGAAAAGGTTCAAATCCTAATACAAATACCGTATCATGGTGTCACAATGAATTTTGAGACGACATTTCGCAGGTAGCTAAGCTACAAACAGCTATTAAGGTAACAGTGTCATAGAAACTCGTTAGGCGAATTTACAATTTAGATGAAAATTTCTCATTTACAGACTACGTGAAATTTAAGACTGAAAACTCTTTAATGTTTTGACTATCTCAACATGTAGATATAAATAATGTTTTAATCGAGTAACGATTGGTTATTGATAGAATCTGCGTAGGAAATTGAGTTACTGCTGCATTAATCAAGCAAAACCTATATGTATGTTATATTGGAGCCTAAGGGGATTATTAAAAAGGTTCATTAGATACTATCAATACCTAGTACCTTAAAGTTTATTTGAAATATTGGACATGTAATGGTGTATTTTTTTCTCTGTCTTTTATAGCTTCCGGGCTTTTGCTGTGAATACGATCTTTGGTGTTATAAAAATCAACTTGTGAAAAGTCTGCGTTATTTTGTTTATGTTTTTTTTTAAATGTAACCGTTAATCATAAAAAGAAATCGTTACTTTTAAATTTTCCTTTTAAATTTTAGACATGTGACCTATGCCAATTGTGTCACTTTTCGTCAACATAATGTATACTGTTTGTTACCTACAGTTATATTATTGTTATATTTTTTTTGTATTTATAGTGGAAAATCGTATTACGTAGTATCCTAATAACATGAAGTATCCATGCGTATTCCAACTTATTTATGATTGAAGATTTTTCACAAAGTAGATTTGGAAAGTCTCGAATCCAAGAAATCCAGCTAGAGCTGCAACGTCATAATGCATTATGGATTCCAGAATGTTAACTTAATAAGACCTGGGGCTTGCTCTGGTATGAATTTCAACTAATATACAAGTGATATTCTCTCTTGGATCTTAGTTCGGAATTAATTCATTTACTCGTTCATTCTTTCTGATGAGTCGTTTTTGTTTCATTGTATTGATTGGGAATATGAAAACTTATCACTGAAAAATACATAGATTTCATCATTTACTTTTGAGAAGAATCAATACAGATATCCACACGACTAATTTATATATTAATTAACATTTTATTGATGATCAGAATCAGTAAAGATTAGTGATTATCATATCATTTAAAAATGATAAAATAAAATTAGCGAAATAAAGCACAACTTTAACGTTGGAATTTTTAAACAGAATAAACCAATAAAACTTTAGAATAAATGAAGTGCTTCAGACTTATGAGCTTTTGTTTTAAATGCCCTATGAATTGCTTACTTTCCAAGGTTCAACAATTGGTAAACATCATTCTTCCAACTTAAGTATATTAAGCTAGAATTTCAATGAATAGTAATGTGCAAGTGCTGAAAGTAGGATTTTCGCCATATAAATTAGAAGCTCCTTTAAAACCGGTTTAAAACTTGGAGTAGATCTAATGAACTTTGTTTTAAATTTTAATGTATTTGTGAAGCCGCCGAGATTTCAATGAATGCCTGATATTCTTTTAAGACTTACTTATCGTCGGCGACGGGTAACGGGAAAATCTTTTACTAAGTTTTACCAAAGAATAAGTTCATATTTATACTTTTCTTCGCTAATACCGTTTAAGTTGAATTTTGTCAACAAGAAGAAGTAATATAAAGAAAATCTCTTCAGTAAGTACCTACTTTTAGTTCAGAATTAAACAATTTAATGCTAAGACTAATAAACTTAAACCCGTTAGAAAACCTAAAAGAAAAGCTTACTTAATTGAGATGATTTTTTGCTAAACTGAAAACTGAATATTTGTCCTTGGCATGGATCGTTGTAAGTTCAATCAAGATTTGTCAGCTCAACTGACATAAATAAAAATGTGTAAATAGCTGTGAATTCACAGCTAATCATCTTTTTAATTCAATCTTGATTAAACTTACAAGGCATATTGGGAGGAAATAAAAACTTGTAAATAGCTGTGAATTCACAGCTAATCATCTTTTCAATTCAATCTTGATTAAACTTGCAAGGCATATTGGGAGGTTCTATATGATCGAAGGGTTCTATGCGCGATTCATGCCATTTCCTCGACGGCTTTAGAGTGGCAAATATGGCAATAAAGCGCCGGATGTGGCGCCATCGCCGGTAATCGCTTCAGCTCAATCCAGGCTAACCATGGTTGGATTAAGGTACGAAATTGAACGTATTGAATTTACACAGGACCTTGAAAATTAAAGAAAATAATGGATCCTTCCTCTCCTGGAATTAATTAAAGGCGCTATCTGATCGGTGATCTCAAAAAAATTATAAGACGTTATTTCACCGACGGAGCGAAGTTTATTTTTAAATATTTTTGTCCATCCGTCTGCTTTCGCCTACAGAGGGCCTATTACAAAAAATAATCACGATAGTCCGATGTTGTTCGTTGATCAATTTACTTGGTTTTAAACCCCATAAAGGACTAACATCGTACACTTATAGCGATACTTTTTTGTAATTTTTGCATTATTTAGCCGATTTTGAAGAAAATTAGCACACAAGTTCCTTGATATTCTGTATAAAAAAAAAATTCAGCTATTTCGTAAAATTTTCAAAAGTGACGACTGCTCTGCTGGCCACCCGGACCACGCCCCCAGAGACACGACGGATGAATTCGAATGCTCCGTTGTGCCTCTTCAGTGGTTAAGGGAATTACAGAGGCCAGACTGACGAAATTCGCTTTAGTAGATGCTATTTATTTCAATAAGTAGAAATGATTACGTCTTCCAAAACAGATATGTTATAATTATTATTACCATTTATGAAGAAAGATTAGTAATTTTTTTCAAATTCAATAATATTTTTTTTAAATTTTGAGATTTAAGCATTCACAATGCTATTATTAATATACTAACATTTTTTTTCAATACGCCTTTTTAGCAGATTTTTAAGACTGTAATCCAATTATCTCGAAAGTTATTCCACCAAATTAATATACTATTGTTTCTAAAAATAGGCTTCCGTGACAGTAAAAATAATTAGAAGTGTTATATTTTTAAGTTGAATGTAAAGTTTTAAAATCCAGAAAAACCTCAAATTTCATTGATCTCATGATATTTTTAAACAGAGTTTTAAAACAGACCTTGCTGAAGAAAGGATGAATAGCCACGCTCTTTAAATTCTTTAATGTGTAGTGATCTCCAATAACATTACAAGTCATTATTGGTATAGAGGTTCTCTCCTCAGAGCGGCTTGTGTCATTTCCGTCGCGGCAGCCTATGAGTGGCAATAACGAGCCGGATGTGACGTCATCGACTGTAATCTCTTCGGCTCAATCCAGGCTCACCAAGGTATCCAATAAATAAATAAATAAGTACTACATTGAATGTGTTGTGTTTATACTTTTGAACAATTTAGCTTTGGCCCTACCATGAGTTGTTGCAAACTATTTACGCTACCGTAAACTATCAGACGTACTGCTCACAGTCAATGCGAGTGAAAGAGAGAAAACGATAGTTTACGGTGACGTACACAGTTTGCATCAACTCATGGTAAGAGTTCGTTTGGATGTTCAATTATATATAAACTTAAATATTGAAAATGTTTAAAGCTAATGTCAATAAACTAAAATTATTCAAAATATACTAATTACAAAACCACTATGTATTTAGTCTTCCATTTAGTGTTTTTTATTTAAAGGAATTAACATAAATACCTGTTTGTTAAATCAATATAGGCCTATTGACTTACACTTTCAATGTCAGCTTTTCGTTAACCTTTGTGACCATCAGCCATTTTTAATGTCCCCACTGCTGGGGCACAGGCCTTCCTTATGGGTGGATAAAGAGGTTGGGCCATGACCTATGCGGATTGGTGGGTGCTAACGACTGCAAACGCAGCCGGGACCAACGGCTTAACGTGCCTTCTGAAGAACGGAGGAGCTCAAGATAATAAATTTTTGGTCACCCATCCCATGACCGACCCTTGCGAAAGTTGCTTAACCTCCGCAATTGCTGGGCCAGGTACTTTACCACTACGCCACCGAGCTCCTCAACCTGTCTTTAATCTTAATCATTGTAAAATATCTCGTAGCGAGATCTAAAATATTATGATAAATATTAATGATAGCTAATCTCTCACATGTACACTTCTACACCCATCTATGAACAAAATAGTATACACGTATCAAACTTTATAGCCGTTTTGAGTATCATCGCTGTCTTATAAATAGTACACTAAATCCGTCCGTGTCAATATCATTGGCTGTCACAACGCACATGCCTGAGGGAGGGAGCGGTCAACATTTGGTTAATTAACACTATTAATTTTGCACTGTAAATTGACATTAATTGTATAAGCAATTAAAGCTGTTTTACGGTTCATTTTGAATTATTTATTTGAACTGTTAGGTATTGGTGGTTTAACTAACAAATATTAAATTAAATATTTGTTTTGCTATGAATGTGTTGGCGTGCACATGCACATTGTTTTAATGTGCGTCTGGTCGCTCTCCTATTAGGCACACTAAAATAATGTGCATGTACACTAACGACATTCATAGCAAAACGGTCTTCGTGAGGTAGAACAACTGTCATTAATTAATTAGTAGACAAACGATTATTTTGTCATCATATTTTGTATACAATACTAAATAATTTACTAGAAAAAATACGACTCGCACCAGGGGGCTAATTGTCTAATTTCAAAATCTATCGCTTTCATTTGACAGATGGATGTGACACATTGCTGCATTTCTTTGGTAAGTTTTTATTTATGCCAAAAAGAAGCATCAATGTGTTACATCTCGAAAGCGATTGCGATAGATTTTGAAATTTGCCAATAGAAGGGCAGATCATATCCTCGGATGGGAATCATACTGCTCTCTATGCTCTTACCTCTATTACGAGTCTGACTCGGTAGCTCAGCGGTAAGAGCATCGAACCGGACTTCCGAAGATCACGGGTTCGATTCCCTTCCGAGAATATGATCTGGTGCGAGTCGTATTTTTTCTAGTATATTATTTAGTATTGTATTTGTCAAATTTGAAAATCATATTTTTTGTTTGATTTTTCCTCATTTACATTTTATATATAACATTATTCAAGCATGTGCACGTAGAATAAGTTTAATTTAATATAGATTATGCGGATGAAGCCCCGCCTGAGGCTTACCTCAGGTTTAGCGTATTAATTAATCCAACCGTGTAATCAATTACAAAGCCCAGAAGACTAGGTATAATTGTACATGAAAATCATGAACTTAACATAATATTTATAAATAAATTAAATAACTGAAATGATAAATATAATGAAAATTATTGATTAGCAATTTTTTTTGTTGAGGCTTATTCCATTAAAGTAAGATTAATTTTATCAATGAAACAAGTTTGTAGGGATCCAAAAGCTTAATGATGCTTGAATTCAACTACATATTAAATAATAGTTTTTAGTTTTTGAAAATTTTGGTAAAAAAATTAAATTAGATGCCTAAGTCAGAAGCAAATCATCTATGCTCGGCAAGCATAATTAATTGATTTTTAGTTGTCAATATTAAAATGTTGATGTTCCCTGAAAAATTTAATTCAGCCGGAAAACATCGAACCCGTGACATATAAAACGGCCTAGATCCCTAAATTGATATCAAAGTGTGTTTTACAAGCAAGACTGATTCTGTCAGTCCATTTCATACATCTGTGTAAATCGGATTTTATTTAATAAAAATGGTGGGTGAAATTAATTAAATTGTAAAAAAACAAATGAGTAACTTTGCTCTCAGTGTAAAAGAATATGCAAGACAATATTGCATGCAAATAGTGATATTTTTGTTAATTATAAATCTCATAATAATGTTGTGCCTTATGATTTTAAATTTTTGTTTCATGTACGGAGTACAGGAGGAACTTGACAAAACGCAACTTCAACGTGAGTGTTTTTTTTTATCATTTCCACAAAATGGTTTTAGTTGACGAATCAGACACTTCTGAAGCAGAAGTCCTTTGCAATTTGATGAAAAAACCAGTGCTTCATATTTTTTTCCTAATATTCTGTATTTGTGACTAAGTGACTTTAAAAACCATTTTATTTGGATTTCACTTGGTACCTTAAGACTCATAGCAAGTTTTTTCACAAAAATGAAGCTGATGCAATTTTCCGTATTAAACATCAATCGTATAAATACTTACCAAAAAAAATAGTAGACTATCAAAATTCAAAATCTACATATAAGCCTGATTTAGAGCCAAATCTTATGTCTGATCCTTAACAGTTCTGAAGAACGCGTTCGATGCCTTTGACCACGAAAAGAAAGGCGTGATCAGCACAGACATGATCGGCACCATCCTGGAGATGTTGGGGCACGAGCTGGATGAAGGTACCCTCAAGGAGATTATCGATGAAGTAGACCAAGACGGTAAGAGCACATGAATCCATAGGTGTTCACACACAGCGCGGCATTTGAGTGCGGCGAATAGTCTAGTGAACGATAATTACTAGGTAATTGATAGTCTCACACATTTTACCAGTATATTTAAAACTATTATTGTTTGCGCATTGTGCGTTTGGAATCCAAAGTTTTTGCGATGAACGAAATGATGAGATTTTGAAAACATTTTGGGGTTAATGATAGAAAAACTTCAAATCAATAATAATATCAATAAACTAGAAAGTGAAAATAGTTTGTGAAAGCGGGCGATGACAAGAAAATACCTTTTCTTCCTCGGATAATATTTGCACTGGTTTTTTTAGTAAGAAATAGTTGTATTTACTCATTTTGTATTCTAGTTTAATTTTTCTAACAAGAAAGATTTTATTTTGATGTACATTTCACGAAAACTATGTGAAATAACTGTACAAAGCCATCTGTTAGATAAGTATTATATTTTTAACTAAGGAGTCTGCTATCATACATCGTGCTGCCGCCAGTGCTACCATGCCATCGCCCCGCGGCCGGCCACTTAATTTTTCACAGTCGTGCATAGATGGCGTTACAAAAACGTTTTACTAAAAAAATAATATTTAACTAGGTACAATATTATTTCTTTTGTGTTCTTTTCTTTGATGACTTAGAAGTATTTTTGTGATAAATTATTTTGTTTGAAATAATTCAAAATAATGTATAGTCAAATAAAATAAAAAAATAAAAACTAATACTAACTAGAATAAATAATAATTAAATTAGGTTAAAAATATTAATAAAAACTTACATAAAATCAGTAAAAAACAAAAAGAGCCGCCTCACCGTGACAATGCTGTCGCATTGCCGTGACCAGGATTCGAACCTGGGTTACTACGGCCACAACGTAGGGTCCTAACCACTAGACGATCACGGCTATTGAGGCTTGGGAGAAGACGGCGAAATAACTGATATTATGAATTGTATATACGATTTCATTTTATCATTATTTTCTATAGGCCCTATTTTTGAAAAGCGCGGCAAGCGCTTTTTTTTCATCGCATGCGGTTTAGTCTTAATAAAATTGACAACACTCACTCGAAAAACACAAAGTTACCTGACCCCGTGACGGCGTTAGTAGTCTATGTAGTCGTAACGTAACGTAACCTAGATAACAATATAGTAATAGCACTTAGTTCCAGTTTTGGCCATCGGGTTGGATAAGTTTGTGTAAAGAGAGAGAGAGTTGGTAGTAAAGATCGCTCGACGCCTTTCGAAAATAGGGCTCCTGATACTATTTCAGAAAATATGAAATCGTTGCTATCATTTCAATGAATAAACTAATTAATTTTACAAAGTTGTTGTTAAAACAAAAACATGAAAAAGTTGAAAGTTAGTTTTTTACATAGT
Source organism: Catoptria pinella (assembly GCA_963556745.1). Lineage (NCBI taxonomy): Eukaryota > Metazoa > Arthropoda > Insecta > Lepidoptera > Crambidae > Catoptria > Catoptria pinella. The sequence goes on from OY750762.1 coordinate 3,982,660, forward strand.
CGAATTAATATTTTTATCAGGTTCTGGAGAGTTAGAGTTCGGAGAGTTTTGTTCACTTGCTGCTAAGTTCTTGACAGAAGAAGAAGAGGACGATGAAGCCATGATCAAAGAACTAAGAGAGGCCTTCAGATTATACGACAAAGAAGGTATGTATATTACTATACACCGTCATTTTGTAGTCGTTCAATCCCCATAAAGTTGCGCGTTGACTGCATCGGAATAGCTCTTTAGGGAGTGTTCTACCAATAAAACTAAACATATTTGCCAAAGAAACATATGGGTCGAAAAATGACAAAAAATGTTGGTCCTCCCATAGGTACTAACTAAGACAGCTAAAACATTGTATTATTAAGGAAAGTAATAAAAAAATACCGTTTTCGACCCATGTTTTTTTGGCAAAATTTTTTAGTTTCATTGGTAGAAAGAAAGAATCCTCCTTAAAGGGGATTAAAACTAATACAGTAGATTAAAACTAATAAAGTTTTCAATAACTTCAATGTTTTCTGTTTTTTTTAATTATGTTGTTTTAAATGAACGTATTTGGTCACGATATAATTTCTTTGTAAATATCGTTACTTCTGATTTCTGACAAAGCTGATAAGTTTCTTGTGCCCTCTTCTTGTCAGCCAAAAAAGTCTCGAATGGGTGGTAGGAAAATATAGACAATTCAGAAGCACTTAATATCTAAGTTTATTTGAATAAAGAATTTTTCATTTCATTTCATTCAATACAAAATGACGGTGTAGGTAACACAATATAGGTAGCTCATGATTTTTGTTCCAAAAGCAACATGAAGCTAAGAAATTCTATAAAAAAAGTAAATTCAGTTTTGTCGTAAGTACTTACCTACTTGTCGAATAGGTAAACAATACTTACGATTATTTTTTTCTTTCTAATGCAGGTAACGGCTACATCACAACAGACGTGCTGAAGGAGATCTTCAGAGAACTGGACAATACGATCAACCCTGATGACTTGGAGACTATGATTGAGGAAATTGACTCTGATGGTTCGGGCACCGTAGACTTTGAGGGTAAGCAGTTCATGCTTTGAAGAACCCTTTAACAAGATGTCTTTGCATATAGAATAAGTAATCCAAATTCATTGGACCTAAAGAAGAAAAGCTTGGTTCCGCAATTAATGTTATGAGCGCATAGTCTGCACACTAGCGCCGCCATTGGAAAAAATATCATAGTGCATTATCTCTCTGTAGTGCACTCCAAAGAAGCTTTGTAGTACCTACTATTTATCGCTACTAATTATACAAGGTGTTACAAAAATACCCCTAAATATGGTATATATAGGGACCATCAAACTGAACAACTTTTACTATGGGACCAACTCTGAAATCGCGAAAAAAAAATCAGCTGTTTTATATAAAAATTAAAATCGAAAATATCAAAATGTATGAAACAGCTGATATTTTCGCGATTTCAGAGTTGGCCACATAGTAAAAGTTGTTCAGTTTGATGGTCCCTATATACCATATTCGGCATTAGGGGTATTTTTGTAACACCTTGTATTTAATGATATTTTTTTTCTCACAGAATTCCTGGAGGTGATGACGGGAGAATAAAATAAAAATAATAAATTATTTAGATTCCATATAGTACAAAATGTAAATAACTATGATAATTTAATGCTAAGTTTATAATAAGCAAATATATTTTAAGTTTACGACCAAAACACATTTTCTTCGCCGTCAATAGTAAATGTTGAATGTTTTATGTATGATAAATGTGTTTTGATGAATAATTTATTATGTTTACTGTTAATAACAACTGCGCGGAGTTGATATTTTTTCAATTAAAATAATTGTTACCAAAAAATCTATCTTTTATTTTTAAGGTAAAGAAGGCGGCGAACATTATTCTTATTTAACTATTAATTCACATGTTATTTTTGGAATGGTTTTCCATTTTTTTATGGTACTATTCCCATTTTAATTACCCATTTTTTAAATGTAACAGGGAAAATATAAAAATGTCAAAATAAAATTATATGTATTATTCCCATTTCAATTACCCATTTTTAAAATGTAACGGGGAAAATATAAAAAATATGTCAAAATAAAATACTCAGAGAAGAAGTGTATCAGTCTCTGTTTATCACAGAAACGATAAACCTTGGTCTTGATTATAATAGTCTACGCTTTACTCAAAATAGATAAGCAAAAACTAAGCGATCATTGTAATGAAGGCAGGTACCAATTTTTTTGCGATAGTTCAGCTAATTGTATAATCGCATCGCAGATCGAAATACTTATTGCAATAAGTGCCATTTTCTAAATCTTACAACGCAACAAAGAACTGCAATGGATACTATTGTTACTATTCATAAGCCTTGTACAAAACTTTTTTAAACGAATTTCGATTCGATGAAACCAATTTTACGGATAAATGCCTTGCAATTTTGGTACTTTTTTTGCATTGTTAGCAAACGGCCTAAATTATGATATCCCGGATAGCCCATGTTGTTCGTAAATAGTTTAGATTATATTAACAGGGTGTACTTAAATCTATTTTCTGTTGTCTCGCTTTTTTTATTATCATTAAGAAAAGCATTTGATTGAATCAGGCGTCACTTGGCGTAATTCCCAAACCATTTTGAAAACATATATTTCTTTTTTCACAATGGATTAACAAAAGCAACAAGAGAAAACTAAACATTCCGCAACTGTGTCCGAGATAAATAAATAAATGCTTAGACAATTTCACGAAGCGCCATCTAGCCGCCAACTAAGCAAAGCTTGTAATATGGGTGCAAGACAACTGATATACAACTTATATATTTTTTTCAATAAATACTTATTATATATAGCAACACCCAGACCCGTCACATAAACTAAAATTCATCATTTTGATTTCTGCCCAGCCGGGAATCGAACCCGGGACCTCTTGCGTGGTAGACCGGCTTGTTGACCACTGCACCACTCAGGTCGTCTAATAGATAATTAAAAAATATCTCAATAATCTATTATTTAAATCTTTGTGTATTTTATAATCCTTAATTGTAAAATAATAATATAAGTACACGTAGGAAGACATTTTACTGCTCTTCCAATATACAATTTCTCTCTTGAGCCTCGACACACTTGATGTAAATAAATGTGATTAATTTTAACTAATATTTGGAATCATCATTATCGCCCTTTAGTGACTGGGTGGTAATAGATGACATCACAAGTAGCACTTTATAGAAAATGTTTTTGTTGCTGAATTTGAAATCGCAAAATGTCGAAAAAAATTGCTTTCTTATTTTTCCAGTTGATTGGACAAAATGGTGTCATCGCGTTTGTTGTTTACAGTTTTTCTACTTTACTGAGAAGATTCTAAAAAAAAAATCACTTTAGTTTCGGGTTAGTTAGTGCTAGAAATAAAACAGACTATTTTTCTTATTGTTTATTTTTTATGGTGATTGCGCATCGTTTACCTTTTCAATAAAAACAATTACAGATGCGCGACATCTTTTTGTGGCACTTACATTATTTAAAAAGTACGAAAATATACTGTATTGTTCACTGATGAAACTTTATTTTTTACTTTATAATTTATTTAAAAAAAAAAGTAAATACCCAAAAAGACATGCAAAAAGTACGTGTATTTTTGCACTTACAGTTAAACAATTGTACAGAACCCTTCATAATTCAAAACAAAAGCAGACCGTTGAAATACTTCAGAAGCACGTCTAAATTAAACTGGATTAGGAAATAAACAACCAACATTATTATATAAATCACAATAAACTCATGATAAATGAAATTAGACTGAAATATCTCGAAAAATTACTTAAATTTTCCACTTAGATTTACGCAAGTTAGGAACTATACATTATCATCTTTGAAATAAAACTTGTTTTAAAATCAATTCAAAGAAAACACGTTTAATAAACTACCTTCTTTAGAAATAAAACACTTTTTACGGATTACAGCGCGAATACTATTAATTCAGGTGTCGTTTTAGACTATTATTTCATTTTATTTATCATTTTCACTATATATGAATTATATTTTCATATTATTAATTTAGGTGATGTTTTAGTTTTACGGGAGGACTCCCGTGACCACGGCCCCTGGAAAAGTGTCTAAACGTCGGGAATTAATAAAGCCAATACATCCAAACTAAATAATTCTAAAACAACACCTGAATTAATAATATACGCGCTGTAATCCGTAAAAAGTGTTTTATTTCTAATGAACTGTACGCGCGGAAGTCCTATGTGAACAACTACTTCTTATTTAGTTTGTATATGTCGATCTTGCTTTATTGCTATTAATAAATTTCCAGGCGCAATTCATAACAGAAGAATACTTTTCAAGAACAACATTTATTTTAACTCAAATTCAAAGCAGCTTATATTTATTTCCAAAACAAAATTTGTAATAGCACTCAATAATATTTGTAAGTAACTCAACAGTTTACTAAATCAATAGCAGTAAATAGAAAAACCGGCCAAGTCCGAGTTAGACTCGCGCACGAAGGGTTCTGTACCATTATCTATAAAAAAGGCAAAAAATCATGTCAGTTGTATGGGAGCCCCCTTAAATATTTGTTTTATTTTAATTTAATTATTTCTTTTTCAAGTGAATATGAAACTAAATATTCTGTGAATATTTCAAGCGTCTTCCTGTTGCCGTTATCAATATCGAGCAAAAACGAGCAAAAAAAACACGTTTGTTGTATAGGAGCCCCCCTTTAATATTTATTTTATTCTGTTTTTTAGTGTGTTGTTGTTATAGCGGCAACAGAAATACACCATCTGTGAAAATTTCAACAGTTTATCATGGTTCATGAGATACAGTCTGGTGACAAACGGACATACAGACAGACAAACGGACGGACAGTAGTTTACATAACTATAATTTACCGTTTTACCCTTCGGGTACGGAACCCTAAAATCAATCTTTTCAAGCGGACATAAAAAGTCCGTAGTTCAGTCATTGAATAGTTATAAAATATTAATGTCCATTATCCGAGCTTAAAGGTAAATTGTATTATAGAAGTCAATTAGTAGCGTAACTAGTGTTTAATTCCGTAATTGATTTAAATTGGTTCATAACAAAGAGGAAACTGCGCAAAATCACGTTCAGGCTAATTGGGCACTCTAGTTATGTGCCTATTAGGCCTTATTTGTGGCTAGGAAGGGCGGTTTTGTGGTGCGAGGCCCTGTCGGCTAAGTTTATGGCAGAGTATTGAAGCAACTCTGTTGCGTCGTTACGAATTGGACATAGGGTTGCCTACGTTTAAATATTTTTACTGACAACCTTGTCATTCGTTTGCAGGTCCATCTGTTTATGTGCCTTTTGAATTAATTATTTGCAGAATGCTTTACTTTTCAACTTGATCAATCGAGTGCGAAGCGTTTCTGCTTCAGCTTGGGCAAAAATGCTTTCGTATGTCTGTCTGTTCTCTTCTGCAGGCCGCATTTCTCAACCCATTCTCGTGAAACTTTGTGAAAAGGTTCGATAGTTATATAGAATTTTTTTGTCGAGACAATATTTCGATATTTCACCCATTCGAAGAATGTTCAAATTAAGAAGCGCCATCTAGCTTCGAATAGATATATTAAAAGAATACCTAACCTACCAAACAGCACATAGTACTGCTTTTCAAAAGCAGTGTCAACCTCGTGACGTCATCTATTAGATTAATTTTAATCAACGCGAGGCTTGCAGTTTACTGTGAATACAAAATCATTATTTTGCATTAATAAAATTTTCAGGGTCGGGACTTTAATATTTTAAATATTATTTACTATTTTTAATGTCACTTCAAAAATTCGTAAGTATACTTATGTTATCAATAAAAATAATATGTAACATAACTTTTTATTCAAGGAGGAATGCATGGCTTAACCTTATTGTGACAATCGAAGGCCATGCTGTCAACTTGTAATGACCTATCAATTATTGACAAGTATCTTATTAAAATGCCATAGGGCACAAATTAGTGCGCCCGCAGGGTACATGGGCAACAGTAACTGTCAGTGGAAATTATAAGGTAATATGCGTTGGTTCACGTGAGGGCGTGACTTGTATGGACTTACTCTATATTTGATTAAACAAAGTCAAACTGGTATGGTGAGTTGAGTTTCATTCATCTGTACTTGAAGTATAGATACGAGTAATATACATATGAAACAGCTGATTTTTTTTTCGCGATTTCAGAGTTGGCCCCATAATAAAAGTTGTTCAGTTTGATGGTCCCTATATACCATATTCGGCATTAGTGGTATTTTTGTAACACCTTTTATTATATATAAATAAATGATTTTTGAAGTATGACTAGTAGGTACCAATACTATTTATTAGATAGTAATCATGTACGCTATGTAGGAGAAGGAGGTTAAGCAACTTTAGCAAGGGTCGGTCATGGGATGGGTGACCAAAAATTTAGTATCTCGACCTTAAGCCGTTGCTCTTGTTAAGCCGTTGGGCCCGGCTGAATTTGCAGTCGTTAACACCCACCAATCCGCATTGGGCCCGCGTGGTGGGTTATGGCCCATTCTCCTTATCCACCTATAAGGAAGGCCTGTGCCCCAGCAATGAGGACTTTAAAAATGGCTGATGGTCAATAGTCCAAATATACAATAAGGAGTGACTTTGCATTGAATTTCACATTCATGCACACTGACGTATAGAACAGTGAATGTTTTTTTTTTTTAATCTTTATTTGTTTTGGAGCTTTTATCTTAAGACATGGCAGCTCCATAACAGTGAATGATGTTTCCTCTTCTGTGCAAGTATTATGTAAGTAATATTAAGAAGTTTGCATACCCAAAAACCAACCACAATTATTAAGACTAATTCTCATGGTCATCTTAAAAACCAGACTGTACAAGTTGACTAAGGAAAGTATCTAGGTGTCTTGCAAAATTAATTTCAAAATCCCATTACCCGTCTAACTGGACAAGGCTGGCCCACAGGCTGCATTTGCGGTTTGGACCTCAAATATTTTTTGTCTCGTAGAGGTCAGCTTACTTATTAAGGGGAAGTAGTAAATACTTAAATGAGATAACTTTTTTTCAAGTTATATTTATCTTAATGCAATGCAATCTTACGTCTCGCAATAGGTGCGAAGAAAACTATAATAAAGAAAGAAGAATAAAACTTAATTAATTAGTAATTTAGTATCTTTAAAAAAAATATTATTCGGTATTTTGTTTTGAATAAAATTGTCAGAAAAAGAAATATTTTGAGGGATGAATCCGAATCTGATGTTTTTATAAATTATTAGATTACACAAAATAAGCTAAATCTCTCATTTATGCAAATATACAAACAACCTAAAATTGTGTTTAGAAATTTTTAGTAGCGTTGAAACTGAAGTAGTACTTCGCCTTAAAGTAACACATATTATTGTCGTAATTATGTTCTTATTTGTTTAGAACTGTAATTTAGACATTCACATGTTTTTTTATGAAATGGCATTGAACTTTTATGAAAGTATTTCTTATCTGACAATATGTGTGTTCAGTAGCAGTATATCTATTGAAGAGTCTGCAGTTCGATTAATCAAACCAACAGGAAAAAAAACCCGCGACGTCTGATTAATCGGATAAAGCAAAATACCTATAAAAAGATATGTTCAACGACAGGTTTAAGGCCCCTTTATACCTCAAGTGGCGCCCTCATTTTAATTAAATTTATTGCTCGCTTAGTACATAATGTATCAAAAATTCACTTGTACAGATTGAAGCTAAGGTTCTATAGTTTATTTACAAACAATAACTTTAGTAAAATTTTGTTCGTTGTAGTAGTAGTTCGCAAAAGTGCTAGAAGTGGCCACTTTTGGCACTTTTGTGAACTACTACTACTACAATTAAATTAAATAATTAAAATGAGGGCGCCACTTGAGGTATATAGGGGCCTTAAACCATAAATTTTATAAAGAATTGCAAAAAGTTTTTCTTTTTAAAATGACACGAAATTACGCATCGTATTAAGTGCTCCCAATTATTTCGGGCAGGTTTTTATGAATAAAAAGCCGTGCTATGACTATGCTAGCGGTAAAATGACACGTATTGTTTGTTTCTCTGATATTGCATTTGCGCATAATTTAAACCAGTGTTTACAACTCAGTTTTATTAAGCGCAATTTTCTGCAGATAATATATTTGTCGAAAGTCTAGTAAGTAAACTTGAACCGAATATCTCTAGACTCGGGCATTTGTAAGTTAGACATTATTGGTGCCAATAGTAAGCTAAGTCGTGCAAAGTTCACTTCAAAAGTTGCTCAACCTTCACACTGGTCCTAGTTACAAGTAAGCTCTTAAGCTGTCCATTCATACGAAAAAAATCACCATTGTTTCTAGTAGACATAATTCATTCATATCGTACTCAAACTAAGAAGGTTAATATCACTATAGTCCGTAGATTTGAGACAAGTGCTTCATTTGAATAAGTAGTATGAAATAATTCTTTGGTATAAATAAACAGTCATGACTTTTCCCTCAGGGCGTTTGTAACTACGAAATCACGTTTAGTAAAAGCCGAATAGATTTTGACCTTTGCTTTCGTATAGATAGACTATACCTAGTCAGTTGTATGTACGTTTCGTTTCAAAACAAGTCTTGAACAATAATCATGCGTGAAAACAAATGATAAACGCCTTCCTCATTGCCTCTTTGTGTTTGTAGTTGACAATAAAAATCTGCTGTTGTGATTTTGCTTAAAGTTGCCTTAAAATAGGTAGTACTTTTGATTTACCAGAAACCATCTCTACCTTAATTGTACTATTTTTTAATTTTGAGATTTTAGCATTCACAATGCTATTTTTATATAATACCAAATAATATACCAGAAAAAATAGGACTCGCACCAGATCATGTTCTCTGACGGGAATCGAACCCGCGACTTTTGGATATCCGGTCCATGCTCTGACCGCTGAGCTACCGAGTCACTCGATTCCTGTCCGAGAACATGATCTGGTGTGAGTCGTATTTTTTCTAGTAGTTATGTTATTTGGTATTAATTGTACTATTATTTATTATGTAAATAGAAAAGATAAATAATATAAATATAAAAGCTCAATTTTGTTTTTATATGCTGATTCAAATTAAAGTTACAAAAATTAAACCTAAATCTAAACTCGTAAGGTGTAATTGAGTTATAAAACACTTAGCTAATTGTAACATGGAGCCTTAAAACCACTTTTTGAAATAATTGAGTGAAATGACCTACGATTAACGATGGCTTTTTTGTTGCGTTCTCCAACACGATTAAATTAGCCACTAGACCTAAACACAATTGGTCAATAAAAATACACCATAAAGAATAATAAAAATCAAGTTGGTAACTCTTGACAATGAAATGTACGTAGAATTATACAAAACTGTAAGCTGCCTGTCGATTCTGTAACCAAACTCGAACCTCACTTCACTGCGCGGGAATTTTAAATCATTAATGAGATAATGATAGGCTGTTTTTTTCAGTAAAGACTTTAGATATCTACGGTAGCTACCTTAAACCTTTTGTGATCGGTAAAGTAGCGTTTATTCTACAAATTCACGCAAAGTGAAGTGAGGAGAGATGCGAGTTAGGTTACAGAATCGCTCCCCTGATCTCAAGAGCCCATTGTTGGAGCAAGGTGAAGTGTTGCGAAAATTAGAATCGAAAACATAACCCCAATTGTTCTCTGACGTTTGTCATGCTTTTTGTGACGGGCTAGTGTTGTAAGAGATACGTAGATACTTAAAAATAAGGTTGTAGGGGCTGGGTGACTATCAGCCATTTTAATGTCCCCACTGCTGGGGCACAGGCCTTCCTTATGGGTGGATAAGGAGGATGGGCCCCGACCCACCACGCGGGCCCAATGCGGATTGGTGGGTGTTAACGACTGCAAATGCAGTTGGGACCAACGTGCGTGCCAAAATGCGTGCCTTTCGAAGCACGGAGGAGCTCGGTTCCCTTGTTCCTTGGAGATAACTATGGTCAGATAACTGGTTATCAAAGATATTTGGATAATTGAAAAGTTCGGAAGATGAAAATGCTCAGTTTTTGTGTTACAATTGTCGAAAGGGACACAGAAAACACAATATAGTTTATCATAAATAATTTGCAAACTAAAATAGTTTTACTTTATGTCGAAGAAGTTGTTTAAAAAAAATTCTGTACGAGTTTAAAACTGGCGACATAATTACTCTCGTTCTATTCTCAGGATAGAGTGAGGTCAAATAATTTAGCATAGTAAGAAATAAAGGTCTAAAGTTAACTTAGGGCCTGTTTCACAATCAAAAAGTAAGTTACTTGACAGATGATTTGGCAGTTGTGATCTGACAAGTAAGCTACTCAGAACTTACTTTTTGATTGTGAAACCGGTCCCTAATATAATAAGAAAATTACTTTACTGACATTAAATAGTAATAAATAGACAATAAAAAGCCGCGAACTTTTCGAACGCGGCTTTCGTCAGAAAAAAAAAGTCCGCTGCTTTTTGTACTAAAAATGGTAAAAATAGCGGTATTTTGATGATAAAATATGTTTCTCACTGCGGGTGAGGAACATATTTTATCATCAAACTTACAAGACTTGAATCTGCTGTACCATTTTTAGTAGTATTCGACAAAGCATCTTCTCCATAAACATTACAAATCATTTTTAAGCACTAGTAACATTCATTTTTCTTTAAAGGTCTGAACGCTTATCGAAAAAAAATTGCAAAACGTATCTAATAAAAACTATCAAAAATATGAAAAAGCAAGACAATTATCAATTTGTTTCAGTTTTACCGCCATTACCAGAAAGTCAGCTGTCAAACATGTTACAAAAACACCCCTAATGCCGAATATAGTATATAGGGTCCATCAAACTGATCAACTTTTGCTATGGGACCAACTCTGAAATCGCGAAAAAAAAAATCAGCTGTTTCGTACAAAAATTATAATCGAAAATATCAAAATGTATGAAACAGCTACATTCCCGCCTAAGTTGAGTATTGCCAGAAATATAACACGCAAAATTCATGCTTCAAAAAGGCCGCGATCTTTTCCGACCTATTTATTATTTTTATCAATTAGTATAATTTAAAGTTTAATATTTGTTTGCTTTTAAAAATCATCCAAAGTTACCTCACCTAGCTTTCTTAACCATCCATCGATGACATAAACCGATTTTAATAAGCCATACCGTAGGTGTTCAATTTAGAAAGTGTACTAGATGACCTTGATGAGCTTAATTAGGATAATGTCGTATCCGGAGAGACGATACTTTAGGGGTCTACTACGTAACTGGCGCTAGTTACATGACGAACCGGTTCGTATGTTGCAGGGTGTGTTTGCATAAGGAAACGTGCGTAATTATGATATCCGGCTTAAGTAATTTTTTTGTCGTATCAATCTTCCGTGAGAAATTGAGCGTTGTTATTAAGAAATAGTTCAGCGTTAGATTAATTTTGAGGTATGGACGATATCGTAACTCTAACATTGTTTATTTTTTTTACTGCAACTAACTTTTTTTTTCGTAGCTAACTTTTTTGTTCCAACTTTCCGGCAGATTTGAAGCACAGTGTAAACAAAAATCTTGTGTATTCATGTGTTTGAAACATGAGTTCAAGTTCGCAAATCCTAATGTAAGCAAAAAAAATCACGAGCTTCGTTAAAATGAGTGATGTCCCATTCATGTTTTTTTCTTGTACTCAAAACTTGCATCACAGCAGTCAGTATAATTAGAATTTAAAATGAACACACTACTTATTTTGTTTTGTTAACAAGTGTTTAAGAGCCATAAAACTGTTGAACTATAAAAGCCTTTAGTTAGTATATTTAAATGAAAAGCTCGCAATAAATGTTGCATACATTTTTGTAATACATTTATACAACTGCTCTACTTAACAAGGTACACATGCATAAAATTGTATACGATATCGTAAGTCAAACAAATAAATCAACGTAACGATTCACTAGATCAGTCATTGACAGTGTAACATGAGTTAACACCTTTTTGCATCACTATTTAATATTATAAATCACACATTATCATTCGATTTTAGTCTCTATTACGATGCATTAAGGAAGTCCAACTATTGTTTAAATTGCTACAGGTTTGTGGTTTATGTTCTCATTATGAATATACTGAACGTAAAGATCTAAATTCGTAAATGCAATGAATTTGAATATTACACCTACACTAGTAAACAGAATTTTGAAATGCTTGATTTGCCAATATAACTATTTGGTGACATTGTTTTATCTATCTGCACCGTTAATTTTTAAGTATATCTAAAAATGAAATAGGGATTTCTGACCACGTGAATGAACTACTTTTACTACTACATCTACATCAGCCATTTTTATTTTAATGTCCCCACTGCTGGGGCACAGGCCGTCCTTATGGGTGGATAAGGAGGATGGGCCATAACCCACCACGCAGGCCCAAAGCGGATTGGTGGGTGTTAATGACTGCAAATGCAGCCGGGACCAACGACTTAACGTGCCTTCCGAAGCACGGAGGAACTCGAGATAGTAAATTTTTGGTCACCCATTCCATGACCGACCCTTGCGAAAATTGCTTAACCGCTGCAATCGCAGCTTCAGGCTCTAAACCACTGCACCACTGAGCTCCTCCTTTGTGATGCTGAGATTGCCATAATTATGAATGGCAAATTTTATTGGAATGTAAGATAAAACAATTCAAATATTCATGAAGATTTGAATTGTTAAGGTATTAGCGGTTGATTGGGTACCCAAGTTCTTTGAACCAGTTTGACGTTCATCGGCTGAAATTTCTTTGAAAGGCCCATTCTTTGAAAGGGCTCCGTGATATTGGTCCATGACTGCAAACAGTTTAAGAAACACTGATATAAAAGAAATATATGTCCAGTCTATCAGTGTGGCATCCGGCAAAGTAAGTAAAATAACTTAACAAACTAGTAAAATAAGTAAAATAACGAAGCAAACTCTTCGTAAAAGGTGACTGATGACTTAAGTAAAACGATCTTTTTGATCCTTATCTTTAACCCTATGTAAGTGGTATTCATCATTTGGCTAAGAAACAAGATGAAGTCAGCATTAGATATATTGACACATCTGAAGGCTACAAGTTAAAGGTTTTATAGACAATTCTTCCTATTTATTATCTTTTAATGTGCGATTCATCACAGCATGTGGCTAGGGTAAAACACACAAGTACACGACAAAATGTTCCAATGACCAAGCCACAGAACAGCGATTTTTTTATTTCCAAGCAAATTCATTTGATTTATGAGTTTTTAATTTCTCTTAAAATTATCAAAACGATGTTTTTAAAGTTAGTGATATATATGATCGAAGGATATTACTAAGTTTATTTTTTATGCACTGCAATAATCATTATGGTTTTATTACAATAAATCTTGGAAAAAAACGGAGTGCTTTCCGGCGTCACGCAAAATTTTTTTTTCAATATATTCGGCGTAAATAATATTTAAGTTATATGTTTATATTGTGTCATTAAGTATTTTGCATTTCTTAAGGTAAGACATCAATGCATTTACCCTAAAAGTTGTATCATACAAAAGTAATATTGTTTACACTTTCAGTGATATCGTTGAGAAAACTTCAGCTGTGAAGTTGCTTCGGGCATCGGTGAAAAAACCATGGCGTTCAAAATGTATCTTTTCTTTTACTTATTTCTCGTCGTAATAGTGAGTACCTATATATTTTTATAGAGTAAGATAAGTACATTTGTTTTAGGAAAAATTTTAAAATGAAAATACCTCCTCCTTCTTTTTCTAAGTCAGTTAAAAATATAGTAGTGAAACATTCAAAAGCATTAAAGACAGTAATTAAGTGCTTAATTAAAACTTTTTTGCCCGGCCGAGAATCGAAGCCGGGACCTTTTGCGTGGTAGACTGGCATGTTGACCACTACGCCACACAGGTCGTCATAAAGATAAAGAATAAAAATGCACATTATATTTTTTCTAGAACTCCGTGGCACCTAACAATGTTAGCACAACCACTGCACCAGCAGTTGAAGACAAAATGGCGGCGAAGAATACGTCAAAAGTTCTTGTGGGTCCCTTTGGGAATATGGTAACAGTCCCACCAACCTGTCCTGATGGGAAGAAAATGGACGCAAGTGGAGTCTGCAGGGAAGTTTGGTAGTAAAGTGCCTTACCAAAGAGAAGATATATGAAACTATGAACAAACACGAATATAATAATAAATAATATACTAGAAAAAATAGGACTCGCATCAGATCATGTTCTCGGACGGGAATTGAACCCGCGACCTTTGGATATCCGGTCCAATGCGCTGAGCTACCGAGTCACTAGTGAGAACGTCGAATTTCTTCTAGTATATCAACTCTTACGCTGTAAGCCAGCGCCATGTGAACATGATCTGGTGCGAGTCCTATTTTTTCTAGTATATTATTTAGTATTTTATAAAAATAGCATTGTGAATGCTTAAATCTCAAAATTTCAAATAAACACGAATATAATTTATACCCTATTTTGAACAAAGGTTTTAGTAAAATTTGTTTAGTTATGGCGTATTTTAAACTAGCTTCCCGCCCCGGCTTTGCACGGGTGGCGCTATCTATTAGCTATATTGCGATTTAAAATGAGGGAAAAGAGAAAAAAAATATTTACGTCTTACTGTAGAATTTTTTGAATTTTTATTTATACCAACCATGTCCTGTTAATAACAAACACAACAAAAGCAGAATGCAGTCGTTCTGATGTTATGCGCTTACATATATTACGGCGATTTTTTTTTAAAGAGCTTATGATACCTCTTCCCTACATCCATTTACACAAGTAAGTAGATATTATTTTAAATAAATTAAATAAATAAAGTAAATAAATTAAAAATTAAAATATTTAAAGCATTTTAAATACATAATTAATTATTATTTATGGTAAAAAATGTTTTTAAATAGTTTATCAAAATATAGGTAATTTATTTATACACTTTTGACCTGCTTTCGCTTAGCTTCAGTGTAAACTATAGATTTTGTATGATTTAAGGGTTTTTATTTAATCATTTAAATAAAAAAATACTTTTATGTAGCAAAAAAACATTGTGATTATATACCTCTACATAGGCAAATCATAATTAAAAACTAACAATGAAACAGCTCAATAAATTAAATGTTAACTATCTATTGTATTTTAGTTGATGTATAACCTGACGATATAAAATTCAAAGGAGAAGCGATTGTTTTCTAAACACAGTACAAATTGTTGAAGTAAATGTATATTTATTTATATTTATAGCATTTATTTATATTAAGATAAATAATATACTAGAATAATACTAGAAAAAATCGACTCACCTCAGACGGGACACGAACCCGCACACTTGGGATTCCGGCATTTCCGGCCCAATATACTGACCAATTATGCTACCGAGTCGCTAAAATTTTTCTAATTTATTATTTATCTTAATATAAACATAGCATTGTAAATGCGAAAAATCTCAATTTAATAGCCTTTGTTTATTTATTCAGAGTTCAATAGTTTTATAATTCAAAATACTTAATAATATCTAAGTATTTTGGTTGTGCTTCTCTGTGTGCCCTCCGGCAAAGCCCTCCTCCAAACTCTTCCACTTCTCCCTCTCTCCAGCCATTTTCATCCAGTTTCTCCCTGCCATCTTTACCAAGTCATCCTCCCATCTCTCCAGACGCTTCCCTATCTCTCTTTTCCCATCTCTAGGGTACCAATTTCGTTACCATCTTACTTCATCTTTCATCACCTCTCACTGTGGGGCCAGCCCATTTCCATTTGAGGATTCTCAGTTTTTTTACCACAAGTGATTCTCTGTTTTTTACCACAAGTGCTTTTCTTATATGACATCAATATTAGAAGTAAATATACCTAGGTACAACGTAAATGCTACGTATTAAAGCAACCCCTCACTCATATACATGTGTAGTGTGTACTTACTTTAAGTAATCTCAAAACTCACATACACGCATTCCTTTTAGGAAAATTTCTGTTCCTTTTTTTAATGTTGACTTGGTTTGAGTCACAAAATGAAATGGATTGGTGACGCTAGTTGGCCCATGTCAGCCCCTAATTACCTACGAGTATCGTACCGGAAGCTACACTTCCGGTAAAGTCGTGACTTCACAAACCAACGCTTATGAATTTGCACGCCATTGAAATTTCCGTTACTACTTTCTGAGAAGCCAGCTTTAGAAAAAACGGAATGACGTCATATTTGTAAGTGGTAAAATATTGGTATAGTAATTTATTTGTATATGGTATTCGAATAAACACAATTATGAGAATCGTGTAGGTTCCGATGAACATATATGGGTATACAAACAAACTCATGCGAATCGAATTTTACCGAAAAAATATAGGTAAAGTCAGCTAAAAGGAATCTTTTCTGCATCTCATGATTTAAAAAAAAGTTACGATAATTGCATTCAACCATTTCAAATGTTTTAATTTGGTTTCAATCCAAAATTGGCAACAACGAATAAAACGCATTATTTTTTTGTTATATTTTGATCTAAATGACCTAAAGCAAGCAAGCTTGCTCGCTTTAGGTCATGATGGTCATGAGGTACTTGTACTTCATCATGATATTACTAATCTATTTTCAATCATCTTTTGTTAGGCAATAAATATTTATCCATTCTTATCTGTTTATTATTCTTGTTAAGCAGTTTATAGTGTAAATACCCCGAAGTGTTATCACAAGAACACTTGTCTGGCAAGTTTCTATTAATATTTTCCTGAAGAATTTTCCCAGGAATGCTTTACAGGTAAAATTTAACCATGACTAATTTCAGTTATACATTACTCTGAAAATACGAACTTACAGCAATGTTATTCTTTAGACTGTTTATGACTGCATCCTGTTATATGATGAATGATGGTTCAGTAGTGAAAAGATATAGCTTATATGAATAATAAAGTCTTTAGTAAATTTATTTATAGTAAAGAAATATGTAGGTAGTCAAATTACTTATTAATCTTATAACAAAAAGAATAGTAAGTATCTAGTCGTGTTGTCGATTGTGACATGCCGAATAGTTTGCCATATGGAACATAATGTTATTATTGAGATAAGTTTCAAACAACAAAAACAATATGGTATACCCAAGACACTTTAATGTTTCTTTAAATAGGTTGCTCTCCTAGATACTTCATGAACCATAAATAAACAAACACAATCGCCGATAAACAATATGATAATCGCAATGCCGCCGCTTGGTAGTCACGCACTAAAAGTGGTACAATTTGAAAGCGCCCTTAATGGTTTCAAACAAGCAGTAAAACGTATTGTTATATAAGTGATATTTTCTCGTAAGCACGCGAATTTAGACTCAAAGACAGCGCCGGAATTGAACTTAAATTTTTTAAGTTCTACTCTTTTAAATCTTCGACTCTGTGGGTCTAGCCAAAGTAACATTTCCAAATCTTCGTTATCGCTTCGCTTTTGAAACATAATATATGGGATTGACATAAGGTTTCGTTATCAATCGAAATTTAAAACGTCAAATCTATACATTTTAGTGATAGCGAAAATTTGTAAATGTTACTTTGGCTAGACCCCCTGCTTCGACGGTATTGGCGCCAAGTACTCTATCAGCCTCAGAAGTACCTAGCTGAAAACTATTTGACACAGACTTGCTCTATGTTGCAACCCTATCATTGATGTGACAAAGTGCAACTGTTCAGCCTATTTCTGCCTTTGGCAGTAATTCAAGGTTGCACTTAGTATTGAACTAACTTAGTGCGAAAATATGAAATTATTCTTTACATTATGCAGTTTAATATCTTAAGAGTGAATCTGGCATTTTTCGTGCATGACATTTTCTTATCCATAATATCCACACAACTTCAGAATACAAAATCTTAATAAATGTGTTCAAGAGCAGCAATCTTTCTTGTAAGTTGTAAGTTATTCCATTTAATGACATAAATAATATCTATCCGAAATAAAAAAAAATATTAAAATGAACTTGGAATGAAACCAAACATCGAATCGTGTATTTTTTACGAGCGCAAAATGGACGTCGTCAACGATATGAATGATAAAATACAAAAGTTCCGATCGATAAGCGATAAGCTAAGTACCGATTCCGGGCACTTCCAGGAGTTATTACTCATGGTCTACGTATTGGTCGGTAAATATTGTTTCTGAATATATAAAGTATGGCAACCATACTCCGCATCATTAGCTCTCAAGACGCTCCGTGCGAATAACACGTGTGAGTTTACTGATTTGCGGATTTGAAGTGTCAAATATTGTGAGTATTTTGTTGTTTCTAACATTGTGTAATTTCGTTTAAAGTTTGATTTTATAAGTATATCGAGTTACTGACGTCTCGGACAAAATAATTTTGAACACTTTGTCCGAATAAACACTGACGATCGGACATCATATAAAACAGTAAGTTAAAGTGACGTTATTTTGACGAAAAGGGCGAGAAAGTGATAAGAGACCATTTAATTATCTTGCTAGTGTGCATAACGCACCTTTTTTGTAGTAATTTATTATCTTTAGTTAAAATCTGTCACGTTTGACGTCGGCGTTTTCTTTGTGTTTTTGCTTTGGTTGTCATAAATTGTGCTTTAAAAGTTTTGTTTTGTTGCCTTGTTATAATACATTTATTTCCATTACCGTCTTTTAATTAACCAGCATACAGTCCATCATTCACAACTAGCGTAATAATAATGTCTCTTACATTGAATTATTATTACTAGCGTAATGAAAAATGAAGCACTAGCGTAATAATAATTCGAAATATTACGACAAAGTGATAAGAGACCATCTAAATATTATTACTAGCGTAATAATGTCTCTTACATCGAATTATTATTACGCTAAGATTCGATGTAAGAGACTAGAAAAGTGTTTCTGTTAGTACTTCAATCTTTGCGTAACGCGTTTCAACCAAGTTCAAGGTTGAGCATTTACTCCAATTATTATTAATTCTATCGCAAAGTAGCAAATAAGACAACGATGAAAAGTAAAAAAAAAACATGATAATGTAGTTATTGTGGAGTGTGCAATTTTAGGCTTTTAGCAGAAAGTCCGTCGCCTGTATGGCCTTCATGGTGTCGTGCCGTTCAACTTTTCGTATTTTATTTGAGACCTAGTACTATTATAATTTATTTGGTTGTCAGTGTATCAAAATACTCGTAGTTGACAGTTTTCTTATGTGCATCTGAACTGAGGGCCCATTCTTTAAATCGTGACGAATCAAACTGAGACTTATAGGGGATTTAGTTAAAAATTCTAAAAACTGAGAGCATAGGTTCCAAAATTTCTAAAACGTGAATTAAAACTTTTATATCCGAATGTGTTGGGCCCTCAATCCAGACGGTTGCAATAAGAGGCATATCTTAGATCTCACAAAGTACCATCTCTGTGATAATAATTATCATTTTAGAATTTACTTAAGAATTTCTAACATCGTTACAGAAATTTTCAACTCGCTAGAAGATGGCATAACAGATCTAAGGCTGTTTAGCTTGGGCCCTCAGTTCAAACATATCTGAACTGAGGGCCCAAAATAGAATCTTCAAAATATTAGTTTTAACTGAAGAAATACAATAAAATTACATTTTTATCATAAAGTCTAACACCTCAGTGAATTTCTAAAAAAGAAATATTCTTTAAAAAGTTATTGGTTTATTAGGTAAGTGAAAACTAAATTTATTAAAACGTCTGAACTGAGGGCCCAACGTTTTCGGCTATATTGACTTGGCTAAAACTTATAGAATAATGAAAATTACACCAAGTTCTTTAAGAAATTCTTTATAAAAATTGATATATCGTTCGTTGTTCTTAATACCATACTTTAAGAAAAAATGCATTTTCATTTTTATACGATCAAAAATTTGTAGGGTAGATATGATTTCAAAATATTTTTAGGACTGACCTACATCTTACCTCATAGTATCTTTTAAGTGAATTGTTTCCCAATATTACCACACATTATTCCCACTATCTAGTTTTTATTATTTTTATTTTTGAAACGTAAATTAAAATTATTTTCAAACGTTGATTTCAATATTTCGTAATTTTCTCGTCAGTTTCAACAGACTACTAAATTAACAAGTTCGTTAGTAGTCTGTGTCATCTTCTCAAAATTTTCTTAATAAAAGGAAGGCAAGGCTCGTGCCTAGGAAGGTTGCTCCGAATCCTTCTGGGTGAGAGTGTAAAAAAAATCTATATCCATATAGCCACATTGATATCTACACGAACTCGGTTCTAATATTTTGCGCTATGTAAGGTATATAAAGGAACAGTGCTTAACGAGAAATGATATTGCTTTCCCCCTCAAAACGCTATTTATTGTAATAAATATAAAATACCTTTGATTCTATTTAATTTTATCATGGCAATAATAGTAATTATTTACTATGAGCAATATTATTATTCTCGAGCTCGAGAGAGCTTTGTCTACGGAAGAGAACGCTTGGGTGTCTCTTTAGCTTAGAACGAATTAAAAAAATAACAACCATGTTAGAACTACCTATATAATTTCAAATAATTCTCTATAATTTCGACGTTTATTGACGTTGAAATAAAAATATTACATTTTGAAATTCATATTTTGTATTAAAATTCAGTAAAAGGTTGTACAATTCTGAAAGCGAGTCCCACTGCTAAACTGTGCTCAGAGTCGATAATCAAAGATCAAGACAAAACGTAGTGATAAGGTACATTATCTTTGATCGAGACGACAAGTGTATGATAAGACTCATAGACAAGAGTCTCGTTTGTTCATGCTACGCGTGCTGGAGTAAGTGATGACCTCAGCGGCGGTATCGGCTAAAAGCATTGAAGTTCATGTTAACTGTGTTTTGACAGATATATGTAATACATTGCTACTTTTCTTTGGTAAGTTTTTATTTGTGCCAAAACAAAGTAGCAATGTATCACATACATCAGTCAAAACACAGTTAACATGAACTTCAATGTTTTTAGCCGATAGAGCCCTAGGTCTGGGTGTTTGTGATACCACCGTTGTCTCTGATTTTCATAACACAAGTTAGGAAACTACTTACTTGTTCTGTGATGAAGGCGTCGCCTTCTAGTCTACAAACTAGATTGTGACTGTGGGCTCTCTTACTTCGGATAAACAAAGAGAAGTATAGGGACGCGCGTTAAAGAACATGTAGCTGACATGAAGCATAGGCGCGATAACAAGTCTGCAGTGTGTGAACATGCATCAAAGGGACCCAACCATTACATTAGATTTGATAAACCACAAATACTTGCTAAAGAACAAAGATTCATTCCCAGAATGCTACGCGAAACTATTGAAATCAATAAATATCCAAATTTCAATAGAGATGATGGTTGGAGAGTACCACCAGCATGGGATCCCATTATTCATCAACTAAAATCCCATCTCAAATCACACACTGCAGGACCTAAAGATATAGTTAGTTCGTTTTGTAGATAGGGATCAAAAGGGAGGTCGACACAACCTCTCTGAGTTTTCTTCCGCCAGTTCTTTCTCTCAGAGGCCTCCCAATTTGTGAACTGGTAGTAGATTCAGTAGCTAGATCTTGCTTTCTAATTAATTTTATTCAATTTAACTCAGTAATAATGATTAAAATCAGAACGCAGCTATAAAATAATTTAATAAACTTGAATACA
This sequence comes from Catoptria pinella, assembly GCA_963556745.1. Lineage (NCBI taxonomy): Eukaryota > Metazoa > Arthropoda > Insecta > Lepidoptera > Crambidae > Catoptria > Catoptria pinella. Next base: position 4,004,216 of record OY750762.1, read on the forward strand.
TTTTTATAAAATTTTCGAGCGAGTAATTTCATAAAAATATGAGCAGCCTTTTTGCTTTAGACCTCCCGTGACCACGGCCCCTGGAAAGGTGTCGAAACGTCGGGAATTCTAAAAACCAATAAATACAAACTAAATAATTCGAAAACAACACCTGAATTAATAATATACGCGCTGTAATCCGTAAAAAGTGTTTTATTTCTAAAAAACACTCATGTTGGGGTCTATCGTCTCTCCTGTTGGAAAGGCCGCCATTTTTAATTTGACTTTTTATTTTAGTTGAACCTGCCGAAAATATAGATTTCTCTGGATTTTTTTTAGTTTTTCTCACATATCTAAAAAATACTGCTTTCAAACAATACCAAATTCAAATGAAATCCGATTGAATTTATCATATAAAAACCTTTCCGAAATTAGCTTCTTTGTATGGAAAATTAAATTTACTATTTTATTGTCCTGACCTATATTTACTGAAAATAAATATAGGTCAAATAAAAAAGTTTTATTTTCTTTATTAGATTCCGATTGATCTTTATTTTTTTTGTATTTTTATATTTTGTACATACTTACCTACATTAAATAACATTATGGACACTCTACAAATTTTGCTCATACAAATAATTTAAAATGCATTTTCTTTTAAAGTACTGTTTTAAGAACAACGAACGATATATCAATTTTTTATAAAGAATTTCTTAAAGAACTTGGTGTAATTTTCATTATTCTATAAGTTTTAGCCAAGTCAATATAGCCGAAAACGTTGGGCCCTCAGTTCAGACGTTTTAATAAATTTAGTTTTCACTTACCTAATAAACCAATTACTTTATAACGAATATTTCTTTTTTAGAAATTCACTGAGGTGTTAGACTTTATGATAAAAAAGTAATTTTATTGTATTTCTTCAGTTAAAACTAATATTTTGAAGATTTTATTTTGGGCCCTCAGTTCAGATATGTTTGAACTGAGGGCCCAAGCTAAACAGCCTTAGATCTGTTATGCCATCTTCTAGCGAGTTGAAAATTTCTGTAACGATGTTAGAAATTCTTAAGTAAATTCTAAAATGAAAATTATTAACACAGAGATGGTACTTTGTGAGATCTAAGATATGCCTCTTATTGCAACCGTCTGGATTGAGGGCCCAACACATTCGGTCATAAAAGTTTTAATTCACGTTTTAGAAATTTTGGAACCTATGCTCTCAGTTTTTAGAATTTTTAACTAAATCCCCTATAAGTCTCAGTTTGATTCGTCACGATTTAAAAAATGGGCCCTCAGTTCAGATGCACATGTTTTCTTTGCTTACCTGTCCTACTTTACTTATACCTAGTACTAAACAAGTGTCGTTAAAAAAAAGCTTTATTTACAGAATACAATGGCTGACAGTGGCCGCGTTGTTTTTCCTGATGAAGTTGAGGATGTAAAGGCTGCTGTGGCTGAAGCAGAAGACCAGAACAAAGGAGGTGATATAAACTCTATTGAAGAAGCTCCTGCAGAGACACCTGATATTCAAGTCAGAAATATGATCACCGTTCCACCGAACTGTCCGCCAGGCTATCAGATGGGTGCCGATGGTGTGTGTCGCCAAGTTTTCAATTAAATCTTGTCAGATCAACTCGTGCGGTGTAATGAATCTTTTACAGGTTTGCTATAATTGAAAATTGTTCCTTTTCACTGTTCACTACCCTAAAGATTTGCAGAAATCATAGATTTAAAAATGAATCGAGAGTGAAACGACCGTTAAATGTCAGGATTACTTAGTACTAAATTAAATACATAAGTGCATGCTATATATAAATTTATACACGATATTACAACAAGGCATATGCGTGATCAAATGACGATAAAGTGTTTTTCAAAGTAGTTGACCTTAAAGTGAATTAAATCAAACCCCTTTTGAAGCTTTTATCTCAACTGATGTAGAGTAATAAAAAGTCAATTGCTAATATTACATAAAATAAATGATTATGCTGATGAATAATAGCTTAGTTACTTATGGTTTTTTAAATTTTTGTTCTAGTAATATTTTTAAGTAAGTACCTAATGTTTATTTTGTAAGGAGTATATAAAAAGTTTGCTATCGATCTGAATGTATTGGATATAATACTAAATAATATAGAAAAAATACGACTCGCACCAGATCATCTATTCCCGTCCGAGAATATGATCTGGTGCGAGTCGTATCTTTTCTAGTAAATTATTTAGTATTGTATAAAAATAGCATTTTGAATGCTAAATTCTCAATTTTTTTAATCATTGGATATGTTGTTGTTTTACGTAGTATTTAAGTTTTTTTTTTAATAATTAAACTGCTCGTTAGCTACAAATTTATCGATTAAGGTGTAATAAGGATGACATAACCAATATTTGTTGAAAATTCACGTCGTGAAGATTACATGTGGTAGTAGCCAGTTTTCTGATCATAATGTGATGTGACATAACATACCTATCAGTATTAATCATATAATAAACTTATCTAATTATTTCTCTTACGTAGGTAATAAGGTATTTTTCGTTCCTATTTGATAATAAAGAGTATGATTATAAATGAAATTACATTTTATTTATTGAGACCGTTTCACAAGTTAAAATTTAGACGAAAGTAAGTGCTATGTTAAACCTGAAAAACAGATCCATTATTTTAAGATTACTTCACTTAAGATAAAAAGCACAATATTATTTTCACTTCTCATGCTCGTAAAGTTCGTCTTTGTGTTGGGTATAGGCTACATAGAGTCGCTTTTCATGCTCTAGTGCACAAAATAAATCTTCGTCAAGTTTCAGACTTTAAGACAAAGGTCGTCAGATAAACAGCCACACACGCAATTAAACTTCGTTAAATAAACTTGTTTTTGCATTATTGCTATTTAATTTCATCACAATCGAAGTAAAAAGCAGAGTGTATAACTCGTACATAATAGTAGATTATGCAATAAGGGCTTAAAGTAGTGTATTGTGTCCCGGGCGCTATTATTGAACCCCGAGTACGAGGGATTCTATGGTTAACTCCCGAGCGGAGCGAGGGAGTTAAGGCTAGAATCCTGAGTACGAGGTGTTCAAGATCGCCCATGACAAATACACATTTAAGCCCGCGATGCATACTCTACTTTTTATACTTTCTGCGAGGCAATTGAAACCAATGACTGTTATAAAGAAAGTACTTAAGTAATTATTTAAAGTTAGAATAATAAAATATGAAAAATTAAGAATATTTATTGAAAATTAAAAGTTATGTTAGAAACATTACACCAATTGTGCAACGACAAAGTTACATTCTTTGGTACATTTATAGTTGGGTTAGAGTTTATGTTTTTGTCGTCTATTCTGTAGTGGTCAGTTCGACATTCAAATAAATCCTTCTTGGTGCGCGGGTGAAAATGAATTTCGTAAAAAGTTTTCATGATAACATACAGCCTAACTCAGAATAAGATCTCATTGCACCTAAACTTTTTTGAAACCAACATCGATCAAGCACGACTACAAGGGTTGCATTCCAAATTCAAATCACTTTATTCCCCATGGGAAAAATGACTTACTTTAGGAAAGGTTTGCATGTCACATAATATGCCATTGACGAGCAGGTAGTATAAAAAACCCATTTTACCCTCTTGTGTATCTTCTAAGTCTCAAGTCCAAACAAATGAAATTAAAATGTGACCACTCTTCTCACACACTCTTGACACTTTCAACCTGAAATGTATAAAAAAAAATATTTTTATCTCTGTTTATGGGACTACACCTAAATCATGTTCTTTCAGATAAAAAAGGAATTATTAAAATATGTTAACAACTGGTGAAGTTATGGTAAAACGTACATAAAAAATACCCTCGACTTGAGAATCTCCTCCTTTTTTGAAGTCGGTGAAAAAGACTATTGAATTTCGGTTGGTGAATATTAAATTTTAAAATCGGACTTTTCAACTACCTACATCACGATAACGCAAAATAAATTATGATTTTACAAGTGATTTATTGTCGATAATGATAACGACGCCTGCAAGAGATACAGAGAGATAGCAAATGTGACATTCTTGGAAAAATATATTTAATTGAGGATATCAACGCTTTAACTGCATATTTACTACAAGCAAATAGTAGGTAGGTAATATCGTCATTGCAAAAATCGTAAAATGAAATCAAAATGCCTATTATGGCGATTATGTTATGTTAGAATCTATTATTTTCAAACATCTTTTAAGTAACATGTTTTGTAATTATCGTTTGATTATTGGTCTATACTATAAAATAATTGACTAAGATACCTTCTTTATAACTCAATTAAAACAAGCATATTTACGTCCTCTGCAATCGACTGCGCTACCGAGCTCCTCAATATATTTACGTTAATTCTTCTTAAGGCGATTAGTGCCCTCACAGTGGCGCCCTCATAATATTAAATTTATTGCTCACTAAGTACATAATGTATCGAAAATTCATACGTACAGATTGAAGCTAAGTTTCTATAGTTTATTTACAAACAATAACCTCAGTAAAATATAGTTCGTTGTAGTAGTAGTAGACAAATGTGCCAAAAGTGGCCACTTATTGCTCTTTTGCCTACTACTACTACTACAACAAACTATATTTTACTGAGGGGTTTGTTTGTAAATAAACTATAGAAACTTAGCTTCAATCTGTACGTGTGAATTTTCGATACATTATGTACTTAGTGAGCAATAAATTTAATTATGATGAGGGCGCCACTGTGAGGGCACTAATCGTCTTAAATAACGTAAAATAGACGTTTACTCTAAATCTAAAAGTGAGATTATCTACTTTCTATTTACATTAGAAAATTAAGTGTACCATGTCAGTGACACTTAATTTGTGGTCTTGAACGATAAATACTCGAGTGGAATATAAAAATAAAAGAGAAAGCACTTTGGATTACAATTTGAATATAAGTTGTAATAGACAGCCGTGAATGATCGCAGCAATCTCATGCGTGTCTCATTGTTCGCGATGAACTTTAGCAAGATACTTTTTAATATTGTATTATATGACGTAACATTTTAAGCATTTTATTATTGTACTAAAGTTACAGGTGTGTTTGACGTATTATTACTGAAGTAAAACTACGGCAAAGTCTACATTTTTCCAGCTAAACCAAAGATTTAATAAATCTTGATGCTTAAAGTTTAAATTGTCCAACATTAATTTCGAACTGAATTTAGGTAAAATATAATTACTTACTTAGCAAGATGAACCCAACAAGCTAATATCTCCGTCGGTTATGAAAAATAAAAAGTCTTTAGCGGGATGTCGTTTTTGACATTTCAGCAAAGGCCTCTGTATAACGTTGAAGACTCCTTTTTTGGGGTTCCGTACCAAGATGGTAAAAAGGACCCTAATGATGCGACTCAGTCTGTCTGTCTGTCACAGCTGGATATCTCGAGAACTACTAATGCTAGCAACTTGAAATTTGGAATAGTTTTAGATGACGTCTGCCCATTTATTTTGCAAATAAGAGAGAAATAAAAATATTTATATTTTTCTTTTTAAAATTCAAAGTAAGGCTACTAGAACATCACACATAGGGTATCATATGAAAGAGCGATGATGAAAAATGTAAAAACTATACCTCCCCCCCCTCCTTATCTTCGAAGTTTGCATTAAAAAAATCTGAAATTATTTTATGTGATAGTAGTTTATGTTAAGATTACAGGAAAAATAAAACGATGTCTCTAAATAGTAAACTTTTTCAGAATGATGATGGAAAGGACGGAACCCTCGGTGCGGGAGTCCGACTTGCTCCTGACCGTTTTTTTATGCTCTGTATTAAAACAATAGAATGTAAAAGATAATAATAGCAATAAAGTACTCGTTGGAAATGCGGAATAGAAATCAGAGATTAATAAAGCGAAACCTAAAAGCTGTAACTAGGAAATAAAACCAAGAATCGTGAAAACCTCTCAAGAGGCAATAATTTGATGAATAATGGACTTAAATCTCTGAACGCCTGCATCCAACCGATCTAGATCTGAGGACAAAGAGAGCGGTGACATAATCTAACCAACGTGATTTATCCGTAAACTGGTAGATAATTTTAACTTTATCTTTATGATCAAAAAAAAATTTTATTTTATCTTTTTGATCAAAAAAAAAAAACATTTATTTTATTAAAGATCATGAAAAATTAAATAGTTATTCTTGTTTTAAATTTGAATTAATTGTCAGTGTAGTCTGTTTTTCCTTTCTTGTCTTTTTTAGTAAACAGTTTATGACAGTTGTCATACGTCTTATAAACTTAAATCGTTACTTAAAATAAGTTTGTAACTTTATCAAATTGTTATTAATTATTAACCATTTCTTTCGTAATCTATGCGTGGAAAACCATTTGATGTATTTTATAAATGATTTATTTCAAGAAATGGTTGGGTGAATATTGTTTACCGAATAAGACACGTTAAGAAAAAGACACAAGTAAGGATAAACAGACTATACTTTCAATTATAATCCGCGTGCGATGAGAATGGTATGGAACCTTGTAAAAGTAAAATATAAATCGAAAATTGGCTAATTAGTCCTCCACCTCGGATGCGTGACACCGTGTTTTTGGATATCCCTGTGGCCGGCCGGCAAACAAAAGCGTCTCAGTTTGACAAGGTTCCATCCCATTCTCAAAGCGCGCGGATTATACTATCTTTTACACTGAACTTTCTAACCGATGTTCGTTATATTTTGTGTACTATTAATTAACGCATTAATTAAATTAACGTCTGCAAAGAATTAAAAAAAAACTGCGTCTGCTCCTGATGATTTCTTGAACACAAAATTGTGCCAACAAGTGTAATATTAAAAATAATATTTAGGGTCACAAAATTATTTTAACGGTGAACGTATTTTGTAAATTATTCATGCTTTTTACAGCTCAAAAACCACAACATGTAATCTGAACTGATCTGTCTACTCTTATTAAAATCTCACTATGATTATTTTCAAAACGGTTTAGTTATGTAATTTCAATAAAGCCCACACGTGACACCTTGTCATTTCTATAAGCTCATAACCACAGGAATGACAACTAGTCAAGTGTTTGTTATGTAAGTACGATTGAAATAAGATATTGTAGTTTCGAAAACCATTGAAGTCCGCCTTTATTTCGTTTTAAGGCTAAGTCTTATCAAAGAGCGAGATAAAAGTGAACACAGTGTGGTCCAATCGTTGAATTAGGGCTATTTAAGGGGCTGACATGAGCCAACTAGTGCCGCCTGTCGATTTTATTTTATTTGTTCTAAATAAGCCCAATTTCTTAAAAAAGGAATCAGTCAAGGTTTTGTTAATAACGTCTAATATTTATTGAATAACTGTCCTGTCCGAGAATATGATTTGGTGCGAGTCGTATTTTTTCTAGTATATTATTAAGTATTGTATAAGTTTAACTTTTGCTGTTCTGAATGAACTTATTTGTAATCTATTGAGTTCCTCTAGGAACTTGTGGTTAAATGACATACGCCTCTAAATTAAAAAAGAAACTGGGCAAACTGAGAAATATTTTCACTGAAAATAACAATTTGAAAGTTCTACAGGTTCATAAATAAGCCCTAGGACTCGCAGCGAGTGTCGCAAGAATGGACAATGTTCGTGACCGAACACGAATGCCCGGAAGCAAATGGCCCACTTCGAACACATTTTTCGTGGCTACAATCACCTATAATTTCGATACATATTTCATCATTATTAGATCATTATGACATTTTAGCGTCGATGGTCTAATTGTGTGGTCGAGTTGATGGATTTATTAGTGTTTAATGAAATAAATAATGATAGAATTTGGAGTGACGGATCTTTTTGTTGAGATGATTTATTTAGTTGGAAAATGTTTGAGCTATAGCATAACAAACGCCAACTTTATTTATGGATGAATAATAATACTTATTACTTAGATACCTAGGTTTTTGGAAAGAGAAAGAGAAATCTTACGGGAAGTGGAATTCCACGCGAACGAAGTTGCGCGCGAGTCACTGATGAGATGTTCAAATGGATTCAAGCTACGAGTATGAGGCATAGTTGAAGCAGTGTTCAGGAAAATAAATTACGTCTCCATATTGTTTTATACGTTGCAAAAATAGTTTAATGCTGAAGGTTTACTTACTATTATGTTCCAGATAATATCATGCGTATACACTATGTGAAAATTATTATACTTTACGTGCAATCAGAACGATTATCTCGCTCTAAAATTCAACTAGACAATGACAAAACAAACTGTGTAATCATGTCAAGAACTCAAAGCTAATCCGTTGGACCGCGGCGTTATACAATAGATTCATGTTAAAAAAGGTGCGTTTGCGCAACGGTTGCCGTATCGTAGTAGTACTGTTAAATAAGTTACACGGTAACTTCAGTTAATCGAACATTTTATAGGTCGAGGTGTCGGCGCAAAAACCCAATGAATCTGTTCAAACCTACAAAAGGTTTCTTAACAGTAATTAAAGCAGTCAGATTTGTATAGATATTAAAATTACAAGTAAACTGTAGTTCAAACTAGCGTAAGTAAAGTTTTACTTTTCATTTTGTCGCGTGGATTTTTTTGTAAATAAAATGGTTTACGGATTTAAGTGCGCTTTATTGAATTAGAAAATATTTCAGGTCGTAAGACAGTATTTGTCTAGGGTTCTATAAAATGAAAAATTCAAAAATACTAACCGAATTCAAAGTAAATGTCAATAGCATTTTTTCATACAAAACTGTAAATTGATTTAATTTTTATTTGGCTTGGTATTTTTGATTTAAAAGAACCCTAGACAAATACTGTCTTAATCCGAATAACATCACAAGAAGAGTTAATTATGCTCAAATTGCAAATCATTTTTGTATTACATTTGTATGGGAAGCTAACTGTTCGCCGGACTCTTACTTTTACGTACCTGTAGTCGTCCAATTTCAATTTAAATAATAATAAAAAACTCATTTTATTAACCAACGTGAGTATGTACACCTTTCAAATCGTTTATTAGAATAGAGGCTTCAGTTTGCAATACATTATTATAATAAAACATGACCCAGATTTTTTTATAGTCTAGACCAAATACAAATAGAAAATATTAGATACGGTAGACGCTTATCAAAAAACATTTTGTAACATTAGTAATTCGCATTATTTTAACTTGACGAAATCTTACGAAGTCATAAAAAAGTGTGAGCGTAGAGTAATGTTTAGAGTCCATTTTAAATCAATGATATACATTTTATACTTATCATAATTATATAATTATTATTCTAGCGTAACAAATGTCAGTTTCTATATAAAAAAAAAAACAAAGTAAACAATGAAAGTAAATGCTAATTAAATGAAAGTAAAGTTACTTCAATGCTCAAAATGTCAAAGTATAAAACCTCCTTAGAAAGTAATGTTCGTATGAACTGATTTTTATTCATAAAATAATAGAACATTGTTTTTCACACATTTTCCTTCAATTAAATTAATTGTTTTTCTGCGACTGTTAAACATTATTGTCGTTTATTTGACGAGTTTATATTATTCTCGGACGAAATAACCACACGGTATTAAAAGAACCCATATTATAAGCTTTGCTTAGTTTGGGGCTTGATGGCGCTGTGAAAATTGACCATGCATTTTTTTTTTTATTTGGAAAATATGGCTCGATAAAAACAAAAAACCTGCTCACAAAATTTTACAACAATCGGTTGAGAAATACGACCTGTAAAGGAGAACAGAAGGACAGACATACGAAAGTATTTTTGCCCAAGTTGAAACAGAGACGTTTCGCGCTCGCTCGGTCAAGAAAACGAATAATTTTATGTCACAATTTTTTCCCCTAATTGGATCTACCGTTACTTTCGATTAAGTCTTTAGACTATGTATTTTCCATACAAATACATATAACAGATAATTAATACTATTACATACTACGAATTGGTATAAGGTATGTCTTGCCACATACAAAGATAAACAACTTATTTACATAAAATATGGTACTTGAGATCTAAATCCTAAATATAGTTCCACGTATGGTAAGACATTTCTATTTTTTACATTGCATTGCACGCGTAATAATAAGGCGTAAAACGTATTCTGTCAAAATTGATTCTTGAATGCATTTGAAGAAATTAAATAAACGAGACAATTTAAAGTTGAAGTTTCTTATAATTCTAACTTCAACAGTATCGAAACTATACTTTACATGAAATGACACTCCCTCAATTATGATATTTATTTTCATAGCCATTATACCACAATAATACTAACATGAAAATAAATGATTTTTATAAAATTACTAATTTAAATACCCTTCCAATAGAAGACAACTTACGCCTTATTCTTAATATTAACAAAAATTTCAATGTAAGCGATTATTATATGCAAACTATTATTGCTCTGTTTCTCACGCAAACATAGCAGAAGTCAACTATTTGCGAAACGGTTGGAGAACTAAACTGGTATATGGGCAGTCAAATAGAAATTAGCTTAATTGCCTATGGTAAAGCGACAGTGGCGCCATTGAAATAAATACACGAGCCACTCGTGAGCGGAACTGCGCGCACGCAATGTTGCGTCAATGCGAGCCCAATTGAAATTCCTGTCGACACTCTCCGACTGATTTATGTGATAGAACTAGAGCTGCTAAGAATTTTTAGCCGATACAAAAACAGATTATTTATTGTGAACTGAAGTGAATACGCGCCTATTGGAGTTTAGAATTCCTCTTGACCAATTTGTGCATGTGAAACCAACACGACCTATAAAACTACATGCTATCAGAAAATTTCTATCGTAAAACTTTGAAAATAGTATCATAAAAACTTACACACGAAATCCAGTCAGTAGTATAGTAGTAGTAATAGGGTCACTTTGAATTTACGTTTTCTGAATTTCGATTGCATTGCAACTGAATTTGAAAATAGAAAATGGTAATAATAATTATATTTGCGTAGGTATATGCCAAAATATTTTCTATGTCGAAGTTAAAGTGGCATGTATTTTTAATTTTAGATAGAACTAAGTCACTACCTATACTCCACTGAATGCCAGTTGTTTTAGTACTTAAAAATATAAGCAAAATGTAATAGAATTTCTTCTTCGACATTCTCACTAGTAAAAAAAAAACGAGAAAAAAATTGCCCATATTCTGCTACTGCTGTAACTGAAATGTAAATTATAAAGCGCTTAAAATGCTTAAGTAACTTTTTGAAATATTGCATTTCATAAGACAAAAAAGCTAATGATCTGCGTACAGTTTAAATATAATTGTCTGAAATAAACAGCAGCAAATTACTTTTTTATAGTTTTCATTGTTCAATATTATTGTTGAGTTTTGCAACAACATATAAGTAGTTATTTTAATTTAGAATGTGGAAACATTTACTAACTTAAAAAAAAAGTTTAATACTAGTGGCTCCACAAGCTGTAGACCTCTTTTTAAAGCACATTAGCGTTAATAAAGGCTCTTGACAGACGGTCAGAGAGACAGACAGACAGACGGACAACAAAGTGATCCTGTAAGGGTTCCGTTTTTTCCTTTTGAGGTACGGAACCCTAAAAAGTAGCTCAAATTGTGTGTTGTTCAAAATTATGTTGTCGAAAATGTTTTATGTTGCCGAAAATATGTATTGTACCGAGATCTTAAAAATATGTTTTCATTTACCACCTTCTGTCCACAGGTCGAGCTGTGTCAAATTAATTATACGTTGGCAGCCACCCACTTTCATCCCCTATTTAACTTTCTTCGGTGTCAATTCTCTGTATTATGTCCTTCCCTATTACTTCAATTCATCAAAAATGTTATAGTGGTGCAGGCGTAAAAAGGTAACATGGAGAATAAAAGTAATTTTTAATTGATAATATTATTAGTATGTGTGTACTTACGAAGGGCTGACTTTAAGGTCTGGTTAAAAACCAAATGGAATATTAACTAATAAGCTCACTTCTCTACCTCTTAAATAAGATCTAAGTAATATAAATCAGAACCCTAAATATGAGAAAATGATTATTGCATGAACAAGAATTCTTATTTTACCAAGTTTATTTTATAGTGAACCTAAAGGTTTAACTAATTAGCCTTTTACGGAGATTGAGAGAACAACTCAGAAAGTCTAACAAATAATATATTAAATTAAAAATATTATACAACGTGTTACAAAAATACCCCTAATGCTGAATATGGTATATAGGCATCATCAAAATGAACAACTTTTACTATAGGACCAACTCTGAAATCGCGAAAAAAAAACAGCTGTTTCATACAAACATTAAAATTGAAAATATCAAAATGTACAATATAATACAATACAATATAATATCGGAATGAACAGCTGTTTTTTTTTCGCTATTTGGGAGTTGGTTCCGTAGTAAAAGTTGTTCAGTTTGATGGTCCCTATATACCATATTCGGCATTAGGGGTATTTTTGTAACATGTTGTATGTCACAAGGTCTTTAACTTCCTAATTTAAGAAAAAAAAAGAAACGTATTTCAATTTGTCTGTCTCTAAAATGACTACCTAATAAATTTAAAACTAAAAACTTATAAAGGCCGCAACTCACAATAATTGAAAAAAAAACTATGACGCATCCTTGGGTTTAAGCAAAATAATAAAAGCACTTAAGTAAATTCCATATTTGGTATAAAAACGTAAGTGCTTGTAAATACGTGTGTAAAGTGGTTTGGAGCAAAACCAAATGTAATACTCGAAACTATTATTCAATTTTTATGTTAGGTTCAGAGTTAAGTTAAGTTTTATTTCTGGGACAATTGAAGATCCTTATTAGGTATAATAAATAATTAAATATAAAAAAAAATAAAAAAATAAAAGAAAAATCTAAAAAATATTATGTTTTTCAATTCACATGATCACAAAATTAAAACGAATTACAATAGGTATCTTAAGTTATATATTATGCAGTAAATGTTTATTACTCAATCGCGTATTATCAGTTGAACGGACAGATATATAACTTAGATTAACTTACTTTTATTCTGATCCAAGGTTCTTTAGGAAACTTTTGAATGAGCAGCAAACGAAGTCGCCTGCAGAAGCTAGTGTCCATTTTTCCTTAAGATCACTAACTTTACTGTCTTAAAAATGTAAGTAATGTAAAATTTATTATTTTTTGTTGAACCAAACAAAAATAATAAATTTATGTGTAGTGGGCAACACGGACTGCGTCATTTGCCTGTTTTCATTAAATATACAAAGAAAAAATCTAAAGCAAATACAGCCCGCTTTCCTATGTCTTTTAGCCGTAGCCTTAAACCAAATTAAATAAGTGACGTTTACACGGTTGAACGGCCTTCTGAAAAAATGCAATTAGTTTTTGCGCTCGTCTTTCGCCTCGACTTCGAAAGTGTAAACTAGATTTAAGACAATTTATATAGGGACCTCTTTCATTATTTACTCAAAAGTTTAATGACCTAAAAAAAAAAAAAAAACATTTCTTGGCATAGAATAATTGTCATTTTTTTTTGTTTTAAGATAACTTGTATGTCAAGTGATTTTGGTTAATATTGCATATGTACAACATAAAGTATTAAAAATATAATTAAACAATTTTCGGTAGAGTAGGTTACGCTTTGGTAAAATTAGTGCTTTATTAACACTAACTGTAACATCCTATAGTTATATATATTTTCTAAGAAAGAGTATTTTATTTACTGACACAATAGATAATTTAAATTGTAATCTTCTTTGTTCGCTAGGTGATGTAGAAACTAGAAAATGTCAAAAATTACCGAAAATAAAAAGAAATATAGACAAAGTCACAGATGGATGTTAGTAAATAAAGAAGACTGTCACAACTAAACAGGGTCTGTAGCAAAGGCATGATTTATTTCAATGCTCAACAAACGCTATGTAGAGCTAACGGAAGTGAAAATTATCTAACATCTAATTTTACACTTGTTTGCGATCCATACAATAGACGACGCGTCAAGCGTGACACGAAGCCTTTTATTTCAGACTTGTGTTGTATAAAGAGTACTATGTAATGTCTTGTATTATGCATTTTCACTAACAATGAAAATTATATATTGGTCAAAATGTGAAGGGGATTAGAATCAGAATTGCATTAAAATAATTACGTTAAATTTTCGCTCTATTTAGTTTTGTATTGTTTAGTTTTAAACGTGATGATTATTTTTAGATATTGAGAAATATTGGAACTTGTAATAATTATTTTTAAGAAAACATTTTTATTATCATTAAAGTCAGAAACTAAGAAGGAGTTTTTTTTTCAAACAAGTATTAATTTGCTAAATTTTGGCTAAAACAGTTGAAAGTGGAAATAACAATCTTTGTGCTTTTATAATTGCGTGGCCACAGTATTATTTCGAATCGAATCGGCATTTCGATTTTACGAATTCGAATTTATCAATGCACTTTTAATTATTTATAACTATTTATTATTGTTAAGTAAAAAGTGGATTATGAATTCGCAAACAATTATTCACTTGCAACTAGCGAGTTAGAAAGCAATGCAAATCAAATCAATCATACTTAAAACCTATGTTACTTCACGTACGAGTATGATAATGAGAATGACAGTCATTTCAATGGTCACCAATCACAGTCAATTACAGTCCTTATTTGATGGTAATAGAGGTGCCAAGATAACTGATAGAGCTTGACCCATAAACCATTGATTAATGGTAACAAAACTTAGGGTTTGACTTAATTTTCATTCTGTGTATTAATTCTTGAATCGATAGAAAAGAGTATGCAACGGTATAATTAAAAAAAAGTTATTGATGTAACCGGAAGTACACAATATCAAATAAATAGGGTAAGAGCAAGTGCTTTTACCTGTCTTAGCTGATACATAGTAGGTACTGATAATGCTGAACCATAACAGAACTGGCTACCTTACCTTTAATTGCCTTAATTTTAACTGACGGAACACAACAACGTTGATTGCTATGCCGACAGACAGACGGGTTAGATAAGATTCTGATGGTGGTAGTGGGACAGGTACATGTAAAACAGGCAGATAAAAGTTAAATTGACAGGTTCCCTGTCCCCATACAACAGAGACTGTGTACTACCTCGTTTGAAAAAAATACATAAAAAATATCACAATGGTTACATACTGCTTTCCAAATAGACAATGTACGTCCTACGTCCCCATTTTAAACAGTTGAATTTATTCAGCTACTTCCATTAAAAAGAAGCTCTTGAAATCAAATACGATTATGCTCAAATTTGATTCATGAACATGGTAAAGTTTGGTACAAAAAAGTGTCATGTATCATATGCGATTCATTGAACATGAAACCTATTAAAACCAGACTAACATTAAAACGCAGTAAAAATCACAGAAACAAGTTTGAGTTGATGACCCACCTGCCAGTAGCTTACTAGCTAACAAAGGCAAAGAAATTGAGCATAATTGGATAAAATATTCATCAACAGATCAATCAATATGTGCGATGGTTCAATTTATTATTAGTCATAAATTCACCCCTACCTGAAATACTTCCCCTCATTCCACTACGACCCACTGACGAGGATCAAGTCAAGTCTAGCTTACCAGCGTTGCATTTATAATTTAAAAGCTTTAATAAATTAACTTTGTTGCAATTTCTTTATTGATCGAGCGAGCGTTTGAGTTGGGCAAAAATGCTTTCGTATGTCTGTCCGTTTGTTCTCCTCTACAGAGGCCCTGCCGGCTAACTTTTCGAACTTCGGCGGGTCTGCCGAGCTTAAATTTAAAACAGATAAATCGAAGTAAGGAGTTTCGTATTGTACTATTCGCCGAAATTATTTATAAGATATCGATGTTCGTGTGACATCATGAATTGGGGTTCGCCATTTTGGCTCGATTCTCGTGAAATTTTGTGAGCAGGTTCGATAATTATATAGAATTTTATATCGAGACAGTTATTCGAAATTTTTCAAAAAAAATACATTTCGAAAAATGGTCATAAATGTTACAAACGCGAGGTCTACAGCTCACAGAGCCAATAGTAAGTAGATCATTATTATGCCATAAATCACTGTTCATAAATGACGTCAGATCAAGAATTACAGCGCGGTTTCAGGCCCGCAGGCGGCAATGAAACTAAACTAACATTGCGCCGTAACTCCATCATTAAATTTGAATTATGATAGCTTTATTTATTTGCACCTGGATTTTGTTTATTATTTTGGAATATAATATTCATAACTATAAATAAAACTGACATGTAGAAAAGTTTCTTAAGTATTGATTTCTATTTTATAAAAAGTAAGAATATAAATACTTAAAGAAATTATTGTTAATGTTTTAAAAGTAGCTCTAAAACATAACTTTTACCAGTCAGCGGTTTTTTTGTGTGTATTAAATATAATTTAATTATAAATATGGTTTGTGAAACAAAATCAGTACCTAACTACTTAAAATATGTAGAGCGATTTCTACATGGAAAATAAACTAGTAGTCGGTCTTTTACGTTTCCCAATGTTCGATCAAAGTATGCTAAGTGTGGGTGTTAAGCGTTCCCTTTTAGCTGCTATTACTATATTGAGACCTCGACTTGTTCTACGTTTGTTCTAAATATATAATTTAGATCGAGAAAATTTACTTTTGATAATGGACTAAAATATTTTGCAACCATCAGTGCCATTATTGTTTTCAATGTCACTAATAATAATAGTTTTTGTTGTTTCACAACTTAAGTTAGTTGAACTAGACTTCAACCCCCTTACTAATAAAGATTGTATAACAGATGTATAGTTAAACAGTGTTATGTCCCTTTCATTTTAATGTCAAACTTAAATAGTTTGATAGAGAGTAACCATCGTGTAACTATACATCTGCTATACAATCTTTATTAGTAAGAGGGTAAGTAAGGCAAAAGGACCTTATGCGTGATTGTGTTCTTTAGTGCCTAGACACACTATGCCGAAGTTACACGACCGAAGTACGGCGGCAACGTTATTAATATGAAAAAAAAGCTACGTAATTTTCGGCAGATGTGTTGCTAAAGCATTGCAGGCGTAACTTGGCCGAACTTCGATCGCGTAACTTTGGCATAGTGTGTCACTTAGATTTATAATATTAATAAGAATAAGGAGAAGCAATACTCGGGCAAATCTCTATTTATCTCAGAAACCCTTTTTTTATAGTAGGGAGAATGCATTTACGCATGCCCCGTGCTTGGTTAGCAATGGGTTATGTGGGACTCGCCTTGATAAAACCATACCCACTAAACTCCCTACTTTGCGCTACAGAGGCTACCCTGCACATGCGGGATCCGAAACAGACGCACTCGCCCTATCTCAGAAAGCCTAGTTGCTTAATACGCTAGGTAGAAACATTATTCCAAACGTCCGTTGAATGTAATAAAGTGAAAGTTGCTGAAAGTGTAAAATAAAATAGACCAAATGTTACATAATAAATTGACTTATTGAATCTGCAGGTTATCGATTTGCATTCAAGATTGCTTCTGTTACAGCGCAGCAAAAGTTGCATAAACAGCCTATATCTATCATCAGTACCTATTATTTTAAAGTCAGTTAAATTATCTGAATACGGATTAGTTATTCGTCTAGGCGGCCCGTTATGTAAGGAGGCTCTCACGGCTTGACAGTTTTAGTTAATTAAAGTTTAAAAGCTGTTTTGTCTACTTTTCTGGTACTATTGTCATCGACTTCAAATAAATCCATCCTTGAAATACAAGTAAGAAACTGTAAATATAAGTAATTTTCTTTTCTTCTTTATGCCTTTCTTTCAGTGAAGTTTTAAGCTCCAAAAAGGTTTTGCGTTGTTCGTTGTTGTGTTGATGTGGCGACAGGCTTAATATTATTGATCCATCGCAACTGCGAATTATTATCATTAGTAATAACAATAAAAGTGTTGCAAACTCAATGTTTAGATAACAACTTAACTACCGATAAATCATAAAAAATGCTGAAAATAGAAGCTATAAAAGAGATATCCGTTTTTTTGTTTACAACCCGACGCGATACCAGTAACTGGATGAAGCAACATTACTTCGTTGTAAATTTTAATTACTTAATTTCAGGCCATGTTAATTATCTAAGATAATTATGTTTTTACTATCAAAATATAGTACCTACTAGATACATTCATCAGTGTTAATTTACTTTCTTATTACAATATCTAGTTAGTCAATAACATCTGAATTAACAACGGTAGGTACTATTAAATTTAGATTTTTCGCATTCACAATGCTATTTTTATATTAAGATAAATAATATTTAAAAAAATACTAGAAAAAATCGGCCCAATGCACTGACCGACTATGCGACTCGGTAGCATAATTGGTCAGTGCATTGGGCCGGAATCCCAAGGGTGCGGGTTCAAGTCCCGTCTGAGGTGCTACGGATGAGTCGATTTTTTCGAGTATTTTTTCTAATATTATTGATCTTAACGGTAGGTACCTTTAGTAGAATCAAATAGCTATTTTAAATACATTTCGTATTCAGCGGGTAAATTTTTTTATTGCTATGGGAGTCTCTGAGACCTCAGTATCGCCTTAAAACAGACGTAAAATTATGAAGTACTAGCGACCGCCTGCGACTTCATTTGCGTGGAAAGTTTTTTTGCTATCCCTCTGGAACAAATATTTTTTTCGGGATGAAAGGTACCTTCTCTGTACCCCTGACAACGTGTATGCAAAATTGCATGATGATCGGTTCAGTAGTTAAGACGTGAAGGCGTAACAAACAAACAAACGGATTTTCGCATTTATAATATTAGTAAGGATTGCTCAACAGCTTGATTGTCTATCAAGCAAGGTGAATGCTATGAGCAGTCATAACCTGCTCTCTCAGATCTGTGTGTAGCATTGACCCTGTTTGCGCTTGTTATGACCGCAGATAACAAACTAATTGGTCTATTGTCACTGCTCGCACCTACAGACCCTACAATAGTTTGTATCTGATCACTGTTTACATTAATTATAGTATGATAGTGTCTTAATGAGGAACTTGGAAGTGGGAGAGGTGTTGAAGTTGGTGTTGAAACCCATTTTAACATTAGGTTGCCCTAGTTAGTGTGACAATCATTAACACATTGTGCTTATAGAGTGAAATCAAAAATGCTTGGTTCTGCAACAGACAGTAATATAAAGTGGAAGGTAATACTCTTCGTCTGCTACATGAAATAAAAAATAAAAATCTGATCTGGAAAGCGCAACGATATTTCCGCTTGAACTTACAAAAGGACGGAAATTATGATAAGGGAAAATGAAAACAAAAAAACACAGAGAGAGTAAGTTACATTATCGACAACCTCCGTGGTCGAGTGACTTGTACACCGGTTATCAATGTATCACGATTTGATCCCCTGCTAGACCAATTTGAAAACTAACTTATCTGTAATATCTCAAGGGTGTCCTACGTGACATCGAATGCCACAATACCGAATGCCACAAAACCGGATGACAAATTCTCAAATACTATTGGCCGTTGCTGGCTCTGATAGGTACCAAAAAAAAATACAATTTCCAAAGAGTTCAAAAAGGACTACTTAGACATAACAACCATCCGTAATAAACTCAGTCTAAACCTTAACCAATGCTGCAAGTTTTGATTTATCCTAATTAATTTAATTTCATAATAGCTTTTCCTTCATAATGAAAGGCTATTTATTATATTCTGTCCACTCGGAGCAACGTGCTGTGAGTAACGAAATCACTTACATTAAGTATGCCTCCAGGTTGATCTGATCAACTGTAATTGTAAAATGTGGTTCAAATCACCCACGGTAGTCTCGCCATCAATCATCTGTTTAAACATTAAATTCTATTGCAGTTGTAAAATTTTAATGTTATTTCTTCATCATTGTTTTATTTTACGAGTTACATAGAAGCACAGTGGCGAAAATCATCAATCATAAGTTACTGAAAAGAAAATCGCAATGAAATATTTTTTCAAGCTTTTAATTTAAATGAATAATTTTAGTCATCAAAAAATCAGTGAATACCATTTGTATAATTTTTTTTTATTCAAACAAATAAAATTGATTATTAAATTTAGACTTTTCGCATTCACAATGCTATTTTTATATTAAGATAAATAATATTAGAAAAAATACTAGTAAAAATATTATTTATCTTAAATAAAATTGATATCGCCATGGTGTTTACGGTGTAAAAAGATTTTACGAAACGTTTGTACTGCCAATGCTGACTTTTACGGTAAAATTTCAATAAGTAGTACTTTCCGATCTATTATTATTTTTGTTGTCAAACATTTCTGAAAGCTTTATTAAGAAATGTTCGCCTTAAACGTTTGACAATAATTGATGCAAGTTGACGAGATCATGTTTTTTCATAATCGATATCAATGTGGGTGAGCACGAGCTTACACGCCCTTGGACCAAATTATACCATTGACTATATATCGATTTTTGGCAACAGCTATTTAGATAAGTAATCAAGATTACTCCTATTATTATATTTGGTTCGATTCTATTTCAAAACTCTGTAATTACACTTGCATATCAGTTTAGTATCAACAATATTCGATCCACTTAAAATAAGTGACTTTTAAACACTGCATCAAAAATTAGTAAACTAGCGTGAGCATGGTGATACAAAGCCGTACGAATAAATGATTAACTGTTTGGCTAGCATATTACAAACACATTAACTAGAAATGTAGTAAATAAAACAAGATCATTAAAAAGAAAATAAAATACATAAACGGTCCTGCACAGTAATACCAGTTTGAACGCCAAAATTGTTGATACTTGGTTATCCTTCAATGCGTCGAAAGCTGAACTGGTGAACTACATTCCAATTACTAACTTCAGATAATGCACGTTATGTGGGTTATTGTAATTGCAACATTTTTAATTTTATATTTTACCGTTGTAAGTGGCCGGGCGGCCGTGACAAAATTTGCAATAGTTACTAATTATTGAAACGCTCGATATTATTAAGATCACTTAAGAGTCCGGCGAAAAGTAAGCTTCCCATACAAACGTAATACTAAAATGATTTGCAATTTGAATATAATTTACTCTTCCTGTAATGTTTTCGGATTAAGACAGTATTTGTCTAGGGTTCTATCAAATAAAAAATCAAAATACTAACACAATGTCTGAAAAAATGTGATTCATAAATGCCAATCACATTTTTTCATACAAAACTGTTATTTGGTTTGGTATTTTTGATTTTTTATTTAATTTGAACCCTAGAAAAGTTTCTACTTTGCCACCTCATAGTTAAATAATATATTGACCAGATGATAGCTAAAAGTTGCCGGCAAAGAAAGTTAAACATTGCAAAAAGGTACCTATTGTCGCCCACTCATCATCTGGCGATCGATTTATCAAATTGACAAATTGCTCTTGACCATACATCTATTGTCGATATCTCACGATATTGCGCATGCTCATGTAATTTCATAACATGCATAAATATCCCGATAATCGGACGCAATTCATCGTTCAATTTACTTGATATTGAACCTTATTCGTGAGCTAATAGTGTCACGGAGTGGGACGAATATAGTCCGCTTATCGCGATTGTTTTAATTCATTGATTTAACGCAGTAATACATAAGTCAATATTTTTATGTAATAGGCTTGCGGATCTAAAACTGGTATAATATTGCTCTTAGACACGTGTTATTATAGTTTGCGTAGTTTAGAATGTCGACTGCTCATTAAAAAACCTTATTAACATTTTTGGGGTCGTTTGCGCACTTGCAAGTGACAATCTCAGGCTAGCAGATACCGTGTAACCATTTGGCAACCATTTTACAAAAAAATTAAGTTGCAATATCTTAAGCAATCCTATTTATTATAATTCGAAAATCCATAAAATAATTATAATAGAGACCCCGCGATTTCAATCGGTGTATCATAACAAGAGGGCAAATTGTCATTTTAATAAAATTAACGCTAGTAGAATAGAATTACAATGTATAGGATTGATATATGACGTTGACATAACATGTTATGACCATGTATCGGATTGTGTGAAATTAAAGACGCTATTTTAATAAAGGTGTTTTTTCTTCTGAGTTAAATGCGTTGACATGATAAGTTTATGTCAATCCCATACATTGTTAATCTATTCTACTAGAGCGTTAATTTTAGTCTTATTTTAGTAGAATGGCCATTTGATTGGGGGGTTAAACCTTCTTACATTATAATTTTGTTTATATTTTTTTATATTTGACCGAGTGAGCACGAAGCATCCGTTTCAAAGGCAAAAATGCTTTCGTATGTCCGTCCCGCTGTTCAGCTGTCAGTCTGTTCTCCTCAAAAGGTCGCATTTCTCAACCGATTCTCGTGAAATTTTATAAGCTGACTCGATAGTTATATAGATTTTTATTGTCGATTCAGTTTTTCGATTGAAAAACAATTAATTCAGTCACTTCGAAAAATGTTCAAAAATAACACAAACGCGGGTTCTACAGCTCACAGAAAATTGTGAATAATGTAACTAGCAAATAACAAAGTTTAACTGCGCATAAAATAATTGATCAATTGCCAATAGGAGTGACTTAGTCTTATTATGGGCCATAATAACACGACTAGTGTAATTTTTAGTTATTAGTTTACATAATACCATGAAAACAAGTTGTTGGTTCTGGTCAAGAACCCGTTAAAACTGCGAATTTAATTTTAATTAATAAAACCAAATATTGTTGTAATAAAAATATAAAAACAATATTCCTTGATTAAAGTTTCTGATGTGAACGAACACTTTAACAGTTAAAGTCTCGTAACGATTATTATTAAAAAGAGGCCCTTAGCTAATTACTAAAATTTATGTTACGAACTATTGTAGTATTGTTTTATTATTCCTTTTTTTGGTAATGTTAGAATCTTATTAATTGAAGGTGAAACTGAGCTAAAATGGGTTTCTAAATAAACAAATTTAGTTGGTACTCAGTAGTTTAAAATGTACACACGACGGCACCTCAGACTATACATGTTGACCTTGAGACCGCCTTTATGTCCTACGTAATAAAAGCTGTTTTCGCAGTTTAACTGTATAACCTGACATGCTGTCGTGTGTACTTTTATTATTATAAACTGATGAACACAAATTGACAAGTAATAAAAAACAAAGAGTACAAAACAAAAGGAAAATATGTTATAGTATAAAAAGTACAGAATTCAAAAATATAAAAAAAAAAAAAACCATAAACTAGTAAAAAAGAGGCCGGCTCGGCAACAGTAGGTATAAGTCAACTTTGGATCTAACCGAATACCTTAGACATAACGGTTCTGTTAAAGTCATTCGGCCACATCATCATGCGAAATAAACGCAGTGATAAACTGCAATTGCATAATACCACACACGACAAGGAAGTTCGCGATTGAATCCAGAACCATCATTATTAGAATCAATTATCTTCAATCATCCATAACGCAACTTACGTCGCTTAATTTTCGTGGCTGTAGCAATAGTAATTACTAAATGTGCGTAAAACAGTAAAAGTAGGTAGGCACAGTAGGAGCCTTAGTTTAAAGTGAGGTTTGAAGTAATGCTTCCTGTCACATCGCAGGCCATTTTCTTCCAACATCAAAAAGGCGACTTTAATTTTAATATATTAGAATACTTATTTATTCTGTTTACGATTTATATATTTGGTGCAAAAAAAAGTTTATTCAAACTTTTTCTAAAAAGTTTAAGTAGATTAAGTAGTAAAAGTAAGTTTAAGTAGTTAAAGTAACATAAAAAGTTTATTCAAACTTTTGCGTACATAAAAAGTTTGAAAAAGTTTATTCAAACTTTTTATGTTGCTTAAAACTAAATACATTTTAATAATATTTAGGTATAGCTATTAAACAGCATCAGCATCTTATTATTTCTGAAATAATTTTAAGTAGGTAAGTTTATCATTGTAAAATTATTTCATTTAAACCTAAGTCTATGAAAACTAAAAGCAGAATATACATGGTCTCTATAAAATTAAGGTCTGCCTCATTCAATATCAAGTAATTCACTACTGAATAAAAATTAAGTTAATAAAGAAATTAACAATCATTATTCGCTCTGAATTCCACTTGAATGTGAGTGAGGTAATATTATGATAAGTTCAGTTAGGCGCATCATTAATAAGTCGTGTAACACATAAAAGCCGCTGCACATAATTAATAAAATGTCATAACTGTAAAATAAACTATTTTTAATGGTCTTTTATATAACGTCTCGTGTAATAATGAACGTTGATAGTCCCTGACGAAATTTGATTTACTGTGGGAACAGAAAAGAATTGAAAACGATTTGATGTGAAGATGTACGTACATCTTGATACATATTTCCTTATTTATATGTATATCGAATGTGCTATGACTTTCTTATCTTCCGTGACGAGTGGATGTTCTGGTAGCCATGACGACAATGGAAGTATCAAAATAAGTTTAACAACGAAAGTTAAAAGTTTAAAATATTATCAGTTTAAAAAAAATCAGCTGTTTCATACAAAAATTAAAATCGAAAATATCAAAATGTATGAAACAGCTGATTTTTTTTTCGCAATTTCAGAGTTGGCCCCATAGTAAAAGTTGTTCAGTTTGATGGTCTCTATATACCATATTCGGCATTAGGGGTATTTTGGTAACACCTTGTATAAACAAGTATTTACAGAATAAAAGAAAATCCTAAATTATTGAACCCCACTGCTATCTTTGTGGTAAAAGTAAGTAATAGTTTAAATTTAAGTTCAACTTGACATTGATTTAAAGTAGACAAATTATGATGTTTCTTTTAGTTTTATCGTATTTGTCACAGTGTATATTTTGTTTTTGTTTTTTCCTCCCAAATGTCTTGAAAAACGACGTATTAAACTCGTGAGCTCTGCTCTTTACACATTCGGCTCTATAACACCCTCGCCTACAGTTCTGGCTGCAACCCACAGCCTCGTATGCAATGAGCAATATAGCTCACTTGTATCGTAATATACTATTATATTCAGCCAAGAAATCAGAATCGCCAAATTTACTAATTTTTTTTAAGTCTTGGTAGAAAACTAATGTTGGCAAGTTTCTCTTAGACATTTTTATAGCTTGTCAGATACAGGGTGTCCTAAAACTTTGCCACACGAAGGGAAAGTGGCTTAAATATTGAAGGTAGGAAATTTTATTGAAAGAAGACTTAATAATATAAATCTGTCTGTCTGTATGTCTTTTATTTTTACGATACCGATCGAAATTACTTTAAGAACACAGCATATTAAACAAAAGGAAGACCATGCAATTTAACATTTAAATTTTAATTATTAGTATCGTATCGTAAACAATTTGTGTCAAACCTTTGAATGCAGTTCCAAATATTTTTAAAATCAAAATGAAGTCTTCCTTCAGTAAAATTTCGTATTTTTAATATTTAAGATAGGTACTTTCCCTCCGTGTGGCAAAGTTTTGGGATACCCTGTATATGCAAACAGCCTTCGGTAGCGTTTATTATTCTAAAGGAACCACAAAACTGGTGCAGTGATAGTGGCATGCGGATCAATTAGGCGTAGAAGGGACATGGTCAGTAGCAATAGGGATGTCAACCTCCGATAGCGAAATATCGAGTTGTCCAATAGAGAAAGGACATGTTAGCTATCGATGTTTAATGAGTTTCAATGTGGGGCGTCCCAAACCCATTATGCCTACCTCTACTGATGTTCAAACAGGTTGCATTCCAACGAGGTAGGAACGCAACTTCTTTGCAAAATAATTCATTTTTACACGACAGCCTAAACCAAAAAGAGTGATTGTGTTTAGGGTTCATGTATGTATGTTTGTAGGTATGTGAGTTTCTTTATTCCACCATAACTTTTAAATATGTGGAGTATCGTTAGAATCCTTACATTATCCTAAGTGACACTAGCGACGCCATTTTGCAAAGCAAACAATTTTTTTTTCCAATTATTTATCACCTGTTTGGTGGCGCGCTCTTTCACTTAAGATTTTGATGTTACCATTGCACAATCATCGATTTACACGATGAAGAAGTAGATTACTAGAGACAGATGCCTTAATTATGATAAAACGATTCCACTTGGATTTTTACGCACTACATATAATAAAACTTTAGTAAAGTTGCGTCTGTAAAAAGGTTGAGGTGTTTAATAATAACCAATAGAAACCATTTTTCACATTTTTGTTTTTTTTGTCTGCTTGTCTGTATTTTTGTGCGTTATTAACGTTAAAATACTAACCCAGTCGTATTGATGTTTATATTCAAATAAACTGTGTATTTTGGACTAACTTGTAGTCTTTATTTTATTGCAATCGGTTTACTCAATCAAGGACGTATGATTTTCAAGTTTTAAAGAAGAGTTTATCATAGCGCTATGGCATTGGTATGGTATTGCGAGTCACATGCGGGCGCACGAGAGAGCGGAGAGAGTGAAATGAGACATGCCACAGTGTGTGTATGTAGATGGCGCTATGCAGACGACACACCAATTTCTGAATTTCGGTGTTAAGACGACGCATTTTGGTGGAAGGGATGTCGATTTTTCTCTTCAATTACAAAACATAATAATATGAAAGTGAAATTTGATAACCCGATTAATTTTTTCATTTAATTCATATTGTCAGTTGTAAAAAGACGATTCTTTAACCTTTTTAACAAAGAAAAAAATATCACAGAAGCCTTTTTTAAAAAGAGATTTGCATCATACAGGCAAACCTGACCGATTTAATCCTCTTAATTTTTTTTATAGATTAGTCTAACTAAACACGCACTTCAAAATGCCAGTTAGATTTTTAATAATATATTTTAGATTTTTATTTTAAGGAAAATAACGGTTTGGCTTCGCAAAACTGCTTACCATGAGTAGGATAGTTAAGTATAATTTACGAGAGTTAGAGCGAGACTAATTACGAAAAACGACTTAAGAACTTAATTACGCATGATTAAGTAATAAACAACTAAACCTTAGCGTTTTAAGAAGATTCAGATAAATCTGACATATTTGAAATAACACTTACATATTTATGGAATCTCAATAATTCTATCGATGTTTTAAAAAATGACAGCACTACTGCGTTCTTTAAGCATACACAAATTCATGCGGCACGCACGACTTGCTACCGGTATGCAACATAAAGAGTTGGCCGCATTGCCAGAGAAGATTAACATGTTAACACGTTATATAATTGAAATTAATCACATCATAAACTGGTATAAGCTTTGATTATAACGTAACACTATTCATCTGCCGAAAAGCCATTGTGCGAAACTTAGTGTGGCATGATGATTCAATTATCATAGCTTTTAATGTCAACTTAATAAGCTGTTTAATTTATTATAATCTTAAGTCTAAGCTTGAACTTTCCGAGTTTCAAAAACGTTATTTTTAAATTGTGTATTTCATACTTCCGTACATTGAAATAAACACCATTACATTAGTTTTGAATTTAAAGGCGTTTTTCGCATGTTTTAGTGAAATCTCCTAGTTTTTTTTAGTGAATTTTAACAGTTAGGAGTTATAGGCACTTCGCCGTCCATATACGTTTACAATGGTCAAAATTAAAACTATATTTTTTTTTATTTGAGATTTCAGCATTCACGTTTTGACTCGTATTGACTCAGTAGCTCAGCGGTAAGAGCATTGGACCGGACTTCCAAAGGTCGCGGGTTCGATTCCCTTCCGAGAATATAATCTGGTGCGAGTCGTATTTTATTAGTTAATTATTTAGTATTATGTCAAAACCTTTACTTATTCCGTTTTCGTTCTTTGAAACCTTTTTACTTTTGACCGAAAATTGATTTCTTTCAATTAAGAAATAACCGTAATTGTTGATTTTTTTTCCAAATGCTGTGAATACATTAACCGTGACTTTAGAAATTACCAGCCCTAACTTTTATTCGTTTCCCGAGACATCTGTGTCTGTTGTCTGCAACGGCAATGTTTTTCTTGTTGTCTGCAACGGCAATGTTTTTCGGTATCATATACTAATTGCATTCTCGAATCTCGTCGCAACCTTAACAAGCAACCAATTCACGCGTTTTACACGCACGAGTTGCTGCCGGTATGCGCAGGCGTCGATCGTATTGCAACGCCTAAAATGTTAAGACATAATACTTGTAGCTCTAAAAAATAACAGAACACAGACATTGCAGTCTATGATAATCATGAACAGCATTACACAAAGAGATTTTCTAATAAAATCATTATGTAAAACAACAAATTGTAAAGACCGGCTCGGGAAACTAGATTTAACATAATTATTAAGCCTTTAATTTTTCTCTCTCTAAACATTTAATATTAGAGATTTATCTTAGTTCAAAGTATAAATTTAGCTTATTTAGATGTTCAGTTGAATGTCGAAGGTAATTCCTTCTACATTGGTGAGATGGCGCTGGCTTGCAGCGTAAGAGTTGATATACTAGAAGAAATTCGACGTTCTCACCAGTGACTCAGTAGCTCAGCGGTCAGAGCATTGGACCGGATATCCAAAGGTCGCGGGTTCGATTCCCGTCCAAGAACATGATCTGGTGCGAGTCCTATTTTTTCTAGTATATTATTTAGTATTATTTAGAATTTTTAAAAACAAAAAATATAAGTGGTGTTGTATGTACGTTCAGTATAATTGATTCATCTCTTTCCACATTCGTCAGTAATGTATGCCAGCAGTTAACACATTATGTTTTATTAATTAAACGCGCTAACTGGTGTACTTCCAAGTACACCGTCCAACTCGCAATTAGCTATGATCTACTTTTCTGACACTTGCTAATCTGACTTATATCAACAAGTTGCGCAAGAGTACGCCACGACTACCAAGTTATTTCGAAGCGTCAAAGAATTAAATGATTATATTTAATGCAATTGAAACTTTCCCTTTGAAGATTGGGATCTTATTATTTGTCGAAATTAAACGATATGAGTAACTAGAGTTTAAGCTAAACTTTATCGTTATGTCGTAATAAGGTCACACTTAGTTTGTGTTGTAATCCCGCGTTTCAACTAAAATCAACATAAACACCGACGCTTAACAATAAACATTTCTGTCTTCAAAACGTGGCCAATAATGTAATACATTTTTAAAATATTTACTGGGTATTCCTGAATGTTTACTTTTTTATACTATTTATTTTAGTTTTCAAAAACTTTAAGTAGCCATGCTAAAACTTAATCCAAAATGTCACCATTTTGGATTAGCGTGCATTAGATAAGCATGAGTTAATATTTCGTAGAAAAGCACACGATAAAATTGAATCATCGAATAAACCACGTGTTTTATTGCTTCTGTGCTCATCGCTGAGTTGTCTATACCAATCTTTTTCAAAGATTTATTATGTCGAACAATCAGTAACGACTTGATATTTTATAAATAATTATATATGAAGTAACAATCAGTACAAATAAACTGTTCCAAACGCCAAATAGATAGTAATTTATAGTGATTGCAAGTTGTTCGCAATTTTACTACAGCTATCGGAACAGAATTGTATATAATTAATGGAAAGGCTTGCTTTCTATATGGACAGCACTTGATAATACCGAGCGAGTTAAGTAACTAGGTATTTTAATTAGGTCTAGATATTTTAATCAGAAATTCAATTACTGTTTGGTAATAAAACATGTTTACAAACCAAATAAATTTATTTAAAAATGAACAAGCGTGAGTACAGTTCTGCTTTTTGTTGATAATTATAAAAAGAACAGAAATTTTAACATGATGTTTGGTCCTTTTTCTTTTTGTTTTTCAGATTTCTATTAAGTAAAGCTTTTTATATAACTACCACTTTATTTTACGTAGTCATTACATGATCTTTGATACAGACAAGACCAAAATATTTCGGATAGGTTGTTTTTATATTATTTTCTTTCATTTCTTTACTGGTTTATTTATGTAGATTATAATTTTGTCGGTGCCTGACTTGACTATTATTCCATTTTGATTGAACTTATTAGATTCAGCTCAACTAAAGAACTAGCATACTAGTTATATGAGTTTTAAGATTTAGCGTCAGTTTTACCAGTTTAAATAAAAAATACATCCGTCGTTTAAGTGACAAGTTGTAGTTGAAATGACTGAGAATCGAACTAGTTATTAGAGTCACTATTAATTTAAATGTCGGAATACTTCTAGTGGTACCTATGAGCAAAAATTATGGCAGGTATATTTGAAAATTGTGATACCTACGCAAAGTTAGTTATCGTGTCAAATTATATATGGCGTATCCGTTCTGCACTAACATGTTGATTAGGTTTAACATTATAAATAACAGTAGCCCTCTTATCTAATAGAGGTTTCACAAACCTTTAAGTAATGCAAGGTTAACCATTAAATAATAATAAGGTTGGATAAAATGTAAGGCTAAAGTTTTGTTAATTCTATTACACTGAACATAATGAAACAAAAACAGTTATAAATACGTTTTAAGGTATTAACCCTTCAACGCCCGGAAAATGAGACACAATAGATATTCCTGTTATCCTTGTTATTCCTGCATGCGGCCGCTCGGGCGTTGATGAAAAGCACAAATAACGACCAAAGTGGAGAGAAATGGTGAAATCGAACCAACTAATAATTAGTGCTAATTAGAGTACGTACAGCTCAATACTCACACTCGTATAATGTAAACGAACAAAACCTTTGATTGAATCACGTGGAATACAAAATGTGAAGGGCTCATTATCACGAACAACTGTTTTGTATGGAAGCAACTTGCTTCCATACAAAACATCCATTCCATTTCTCCACACTGAAATGGAGAAATAAAATCAGCCTTTTATTAGATTTTTCTCAAACAGCTGTTTTATCCATACAACATGTTGATATGGTAAAAACTCCAAAGCAGTGACGTCATCTCTTTGCGGAATACTGAGAGACGTTACTGATCCAACGCAGTATACAGGGTTATTGGTACAACCTCGCAGGAGTGGATTATTAACATCATAAACAACAAATTTTGTTCTACTGCTTTCCGAAAACACAAAAAACGACTTGTCATACAAAATTGATCAACTGTTCGGACGTTTGTATGGAAAGTTGTATTTTTTGTCTTTTATACCGTTATTTGAGTTTAAAGAAAATGCCAAGCTCAATGCAATATGTGCTTAATCACGTGCGACGTAAGATTCGCGTACGTGGCGTATGATGTCATAAGGACCCCCAAAATAACAGCGTTCTAGCTCGTATAACGGTTTAAGAGGTATCGTGAAAATTTCTTCACAGTTAATCATGTGGTGGCATAAGCTTTCTGATAAGCCACTAAACATACAATCGTCACTGATCCTCATTAGAAACGAGCATATATTTACACCTTGTAGAGCCTATAGCCTATTCTAAAAAGGTTGCAATTGTGCTCAGGTTATTGCTGGTTCGGTAGAACAAGCCACCCAGCCAACAACTACCTAGTCCACTAACGTTTCTATAAAATAAGTTCGCAGGGTGGTTGACTGTACGAGTACGATGCATAAATAAGTACCCACACTAGTTTTCTTCATTACTGTTGAATTGACTCGAGGTTAATTTTTCCTTCTAAACAGTTTAAAGTAAAGTAATATACATACTTCATAATTAAGTATCCTTGAAACACATACCAGAACCATTAGAGTTATAATATTGTGTCACCACCGGACACGCGTTAGTTGTTACGACTTTAATGTACATTGCTCAGCAGGAAACAATATGAACGTTCACGGTGGATTCTACCATCAGAATATTACGAAAGTAGATAATAATTTAGGCCGTAAACACACTCGCATCAATGAGATTTCTCTTTTTTTCAACCCACATTTACATAATAATGACGTCAAAGTACAGGTGAGATCTAATTCAGCGAGGATTAACACTAATCTACTTATGGAAATTATATCACTTAATACTTACTTAATAACGATCATGTTATACCGCTGACGGGGTGATCATTTATCATTCGGTCGGTGCCTTGATGATTATAACTGGGTAAATTCTAGTTATTTGCTAAACTTCATTATACGAAAATTACAATTTGACACAAAATTATGCACTTAAACTTTAATTGTGTTATTTCTGTACTTCCATGATATCTTAATTTGTTATTCGGACATAATTTATGATAATCATTAAAGACAGATATACTAATTTCTAATTACATTAGTTCTACTTATAGTTATATAATGAGGATCAGCGACAGGTTTGAATCCTAAAGTTTTATAGATAATATAAAACATATTCATAGCTATGAACCCTAGTGAAGAAATGGTTGAGTTATAAGGGTTTAAAGGAAATGCCAAGCTCAATGCAATATGTGCTTAATCACGTACGACGTAAGGTGGTCGCGTACGTGGCGTATGATGTCATAAGGACCCCCAAAATAACAGCGTTCTGACTCTTAAAGCTTCTCAGGTTTAAGAGGTATCGTGAAAATTTCTTCACAGTTAATCATGTGGTGGCATAAGCTTTCTGATAAGCCACTAAACAAAAATCGTCACTGATCCTCATTAGAAACGAGCATATATTTACACCTTGTAGAGCCTATATCCCAATTCTAAAAAGGTTGCAATTGTGCTCGTGTTATTGCTGGTTCGGTGGAACAAGCCAACCAGCCAACAACTACATAGTCCACTAACGTTTCTATAAAATAAATTCGCTCAGAGACATAATCCTTTAAGAGTGCGATTAAGGCTTCCCGTCACCCCCGAGAATAGTCTCGGCGACACAAAATCGCTCAGTGATGAACAGAGTTTAATACGTAAACGCCCACGAGCCACAAAAAGTAGCTCAGCGACTAATCGCCGGAGAAATGACACTGAAAAGAGTGACAAAGGGTTTTCTTAGCCAGCGACGAACGCCGTGATTAACGCAGCTCGTGGGCGCTGACGCTTAATCTTTGTTTTCTCGTCCTTTTTCTGTCAGACAGACAATTTTCAATTCAATTCATTTACTTGTCAAATCACAGGTAATTTATGGTGTTACAAAATAATATGTGCAACTGTAATTGGTCTCTGGGGCATACAAATTTTAGATTATATGTATTAAAATAGAGAAACAAATTACAAATTTTATGTATAACAGACTGCACGCTACTGGCCGCAATGGATGCAAAGAGCATGTCAATACTACGTATTGGATGCATATGGCAAAGAGAGAGCAACAAGCATGGAAGAATATGGAGGAGGCCTATGTCCGAAAGCGGATGTCTTTAGAGGCTGCGAATAATAGATATTTATATAGCGGCGACTCTCCGAATGATTAGTCAAATACTGTGCAACACAGACAGTGTTGCACAGTATTTTGACTAATCATTCGGAAAACACTGTGTAACTAATTATTCGCTGCTAATGATTATTGGCAATGAGGTAACCGTTTCCATGTCGTCGTGAAAAAAGAAATGAGAAACTGAAGACGCGTTCAGAACCACAGCAAAATGATTGTAGAAGATATGTTTAGAAGGCTTCAAACCGAGCTGTCTCTGTGGCAAGTGGTTCGCCTACACGTTTAAGACGCAGGGTTCCTAGGTTCGATCCCCAGGAGGGGGGTACATAATTTGTACTCGGTTTGGTTAGTGGTAGGGCTTATTTCAAGTCAGCCTGGCTAGCTACCGCACTATCTTCCCTAAGTCTGACGTCATAACAACAATTTAAAAATTGATGTGTTCTGGCAGTTAGAGGTAAGATAACCAGTTCCTTAGTGGTGAGGATTCCGGGTGTAGTGCGCTTACACTTTCGGCCTAATCGTCAGTTAACATCCAGGTGAGAAGAAGGCCAAGCACTATCCCATTGTGGATAAAAAACCGAAACAAAAGGTAGTATTTGTTTGGGTTGTTCCGTATTCATCCCATGACGATTCATCCCAATTCTTCACTCATCCCAAATTGGTATTCCTTACTCAACCCATTACATTATTTTAATATATTTTCTTAATTCAACCCAATTGCATTCCTTACTCATCCCAAATTAATTTATCACTAAAAAGTATGGATAGCAGTACAATGATTAATATTTTATCAGAAAATTATATAGGAATACAATAAATTGAACTAAGTAATACTAAGTACTTATGTACTCATTAGAAATTAAATATGCATGTTTTGTAAATAAAAGTATACCTCAGATAGGCAGATTTATTCACTACTGTCCCCGGGGCAGTTTAATACTTTATTATTTTTTACTCTCTACTGACCCTTATATATTATAGTCCTCACTGCCCCCGCATTATAATAAAATATATTTTCAAGTTAAAATTATTTAAATAAATTTCCAGATTTGGCCCAATTTGTTATGACCCCTATCATTGTACCATCTTTTAGATATATTTTTTATAAGTGTTAATTTACTTAAGTTCTAATGTCTATAACATCTAATTTTTTTTGGATTATCAAATGGATAAGTAAAAATTGTTGGTGAGAAAAAAATAATACATTTTTGACGACCGATTTGGCGCAGGGGAAGGATACCTTCTGCGCCAGATGTTTCGGATTCGATACCCGAACAAGACAAATATTTGTGTGCATGATCATGTCTATTTGTCTTGGTCTGGGTGTTATCTATGTACCTAAATATTAAGTATTTATTTACTAAAAAGTAAGTATACAAGAATATATTTATCCACTATCTAGATTCCATAACACAGTTTTTTAATGAAAACCACTTATCAGCTAGATAATTGATGTGATTGTAAAAAAATTGTAATTATTAATAATATTATTTGTTTCTTTTACCTTTTTTATTTTTGAAATATATGTTTTTTTTAATATAACAACAATAAAGCAAAAATGAACTGAGTTTAAAATATTTCTAATAAGTGATAATATTTTTATTCAGACCGTACACATAAATCTTAAATTTTTGTGTGGCTTTACGTAATGGGTTGAGTTAGGAATACTTTTGGGATGAATAAGGAATTTAAAATGATATTATTGTTGTGGGTTGAGTAAGAAACAAAACTGGGTTGAGTAAGGAAAAAATAATAAGTGGGATGTGACGTCATGGGATGAATACGGAACAACCCATTTGTGGGTTTGTCATGCATGAATATTTAATTTCTGTCTAATATATAAAGCGATTGTTCAAGATTGCAGCATTGCTTAATTAATTTAATACCGTAACTATAGATACAACTAAAAGGTTTAGTATTCAATAAAATCTCCAATAGTCCCAGATAGTTTTCAATGCGTCATTTAAGGTGCGGTTAATGTTTAATGTTTTGATATTGTAACATTTGTT
Source organism: Catoptria pinella (assembly GCA_963556745.1). NCBI lineage: Eukaryota > Metazoa > Arthropoda > Insecta > Lepidoptera > Crambidae > Catoptria > Catoptria pinella. Next base: position 4,039,238 of record OY750762.1, read on the forward strand.
TTATGGCTAAACCGGCACGAGGCAAACATTGTTCTACCTCGTGATTGGTGGGTTACGACTGCGATTTCAGCCGTAATAAAATTTTCTCCAAACATCTAGTTAGACAGACAGGGGCAAAGTTACCCCTACAACCGCCTACTGCAATGTCGAGCTCTGAATATCGGCCGACCAAATATTTAAATTTATGGGCCGACTGCCAAATCCAAGCCAGAACTTTGTATTAAAATCCGACAAGGGGCAATAATATTTCTATCCTTATGTGTCTATTTATTTAGGTAGGTATATAAAACATAATAATTCGTCAACTTCCGCACAAGCTATGCTAAATTTAAATCTAATAATTACAAACTCAGTTTGAATTCTATAAATAAATACCCTGAAATTTAACTTAATCTCGTGACACATGAAATTGTCTCACAGCATCCAGCCAACATAAATCTCATTACAGTACTTGCGTGAGAATATTTTACTCGCCACGTGTTGAAATGATTATAACTGGCTTGACAACGGATGAATTAAAATCGGCCTAGAACGGTTTATCTGTTTCTAAATATCAGGTTCATAATTATATATCTACCGTTTTTGGGTGTACTTGTTGCATATAATATTATATTGCGACAATGACATAAAATAATGTTATAATGTGGACTTCATGTATTGCGTATGTGCATTTTTTATGAATAGTTGCTAAATATTTTATTTGATATAGATTTTCGGTGCAACAACAACCCAGGCCCGACAAAAAGCTAGACCGACGACGATGATGATGATGATGATGATGATGATGAGTGTTTAATGTCAAAACCAAAACGTCAACGTAAGCCTATCACACAAAATAGGATAAATGTGTATCACAGTTACCGCAATCACAAGAAATGTCACCGACTAGGTAAGCTAATTAAAAATTATTTCGTTGTACAGGCTCTAACATTGAATCACGTACGAGGAACACAATCAAGGCCACAAAGTGTCATAGAATTTCACGAGTTATGTAAAGCACGCGGCTTGCCTCGATTTCTCGCCTGTAACCGAAAGTGACAGAATGGGGCGTTGTCATAGACCTTGCCGACAACTATGGTAGTAACAAGGCTCGTAAGTACTGTTACACTTAAGCTAGCACTTACAATTTTATTTAAGTACCTACCTTGTAACTTAAAATATGGATAATATAAAACATATTTCGAAATTTTCGGGATTTTAAAAAACTTAAAATATAATTAGACTAATTTGGAGGAATTTAAATTTGAAGAAAAGTCTTACCAACAATCACTGAAGTATATGTTGACATTAGCCATTTTTAATGCTGCTGGGGCACAGGCTTTCCTTATGGGTGGATAAGGAGGATGGACCATAACCCACCGCGCAGTCCCAATGCAGATTGGTGGGTGTTGACGACTGCAAATGCGGACCAACGGCTTAACGTGCGTTCCTAAGCACAGAGGAACTCAAGATAATAAATTTTTGGTCACCCATCCCATGACCGACCCTTGCGAAAGTTTCTGAACCTCCGCAATCGCAGGGCCAGGTGCTAAACCACTGCACCACTGAGCTTCTCGAGAAGTATGTCTTACTACGTACTAAAACAGACGCTGCGAAGAAAATTTTTGCTCACCTGAAATAAAGCGCTACCGCCTCACTCAGTCTTTTAAGTAAATCGACCGTAAATGTATGTTATTGTAGTCCATGGTAAATGAGCAATAACTTTCTTCGCGGTATCTACTCTAGTACGTAGTACATATACTTCAGTCCCAACAATAAGGTTCCTACCAAAACAACACGAAATAAGCATTATAAAACAATCAACAAAGTGTTGGATAATACTTTGTTAAGCATAATTTCTACCTACGTGTAATTCTCGTTAGAAAAGATAAATGTATTTATACCAATTGAAGGTCGCTTCCAACGATCAGTTCCGTGGGCGCCACGATCATTAGCAAAGCCTTTCGAAATTTTAATACGAAATCTAAATTAATATGCCTGTAATCATTGAAAGCTGTTGGCAGTAATAATCGACAAGTATTTCAATGATAAAGCTTATTATGAGCATTGATTAAAGTAGAAACAGGTCTATAAGTATATTTATGGCCTTTTATGTTGATATATCGATTGCAACGCCTGAAGTGTTAACTGCAAGAATGTTAGATATGGAACCTATTAAACTAGCAATTAAAAAATAGCTATGCCAGCGAATTCAGCAATATAATTGACGTTATGAATTTAGATAATAATTTTGTTTTTATAGTCAAAATGATTTTACACACATCATATCAAACTCTGCGATTTTCTTATCGGTTGTGTTGCGTTACATGCTTACCTTTAACATTACTTTGACGACCTCCGTGGTCGAGTGGCTTTGTACACCGGTTTTCAAGGTGTAGCCATCTCAGAGGTCCCGGGTTCGATCCCCGGTTGGGTCAATTTAGAAAACGAACTTTTCTATATTGGCTCAGGTCTGGGTGTTTGTGATACCACCGTTGTCTCCAATTTCCATAACACAAGTGCTTTAGCTACTTACTTTGGAATCGGAGCAATGTATGTGATGTTGTCAAATATTTATTTATATTTATATATTTACGAGGGAAGTTATTATAACTATGAATTTTTATCAAGAGAACCACAAATTATTGGAGTATCTGCAACAGTTGTGTGTCCTGTGTCACCTTCAAACAATGATCTTTCTCGTAAACAGAATCGCATGGGAAGTGCAACCTATCATAGTTAAGTGCTGTTAAATTGACAATTATATTCCACAATCGTTAAGGAATCTCAAAAATCATTCAATTGTAATTCAACCTGATTCGAATTGCGAAAATCATTTCCTCCGAGTCAACGACTCACGCGCAGGCAGCCGTGTTCTATTAAATCAGCACCAATGATCAATCAAACTAACAATGGCCACAAAAGGCTTCGATATCCTCAAATTGGGTAAAACAATACAATTAAGCCGTGCTTCCCCGTAGCATTGGGGTATAAAGCTCGAACGCCGATCTTACCCAATTAGAGTTGGCCATTCCATTTCGAAATAGGTATTACCTGTTGATTTTCAATGTAAAGCAGTTTGTTACGGGTCTTACCTTAGCACTATTAAGGCTAATATACATGAAATACTAGCTCAGAATATAAGTCTTTTATTATTATCCTCTTTACACATCAGCTTTAATAGTAACAATGATTGACGACCTTCGTGGTCGAGTGGTTTGCACGCCGGTTTTCCGGATCCCTGGCTGGGTCAATTTAGAGAACGAACTCTTCTATATTGGCTCAGGTCTGGGTGTTTGTAGTTCCACCGTTGTCTCTGATTTTCATAACACAAGTGATTTAGCTACTTACTTTTGGTTCAGAGCAATGTTTGTGATGTTGTCTAATATTTATTATTTATTATTATTTAATGTGTTATTAGCTAACTCATAATACAAAATGCATCCGTTAATGGCTTTATGACTACTGAAGTACCTCATAGACACCAGTGGCGAGGGGTGAAATTATGGCAAAATAAGCCGTTCTACATAAATGCTATGATCTGCATAGTGGATCGGAGTGGGACGTCTAAAAGTTAATCTGATGGGAATCGGTTTATATAGACTCTTCACCACTGATAGTACATATCTGTAATGTCTTGCATGACTTATAGAAGTTTAATTTACTTAGTTTCTTGCAGCTTTTTATGGCGACCTCCATGGTCGAGTTGCTTTGTACACCGGTTTTCAAGGCGTCGCCATCTCTGAGGTCCCGGGTTCGTCCCGGGTTGGGTCAATTTAGAAAACGAACTTTTCCATATTGGCTCAGGTCTGGGTGTTTGTAATACTACCGTTGTCTCTGATTTCCATTACACAAGTGCTTTAGCTACTTACTTTGGAATCGGAGCAATGTATGTGATGTTGTCTAATATTTATTTATATTAAAGTATTATTTATATTATTATTATATTAAAGTACTTATATCTATTGAGTGATAAAAAGGAGAACTTTTTAGTCACTGTTTAATTTGATAAATAAGTCAGCAGAATAGAAAAAACACTCAGTAATCAATTGGAACGTCATTTATTTTGAGATTATATAAAACATTATCGCTTTTTCATGAATTTTAATCAGGATATTATTTCTTAATAATTTAGTACTTAATGAAGATACTAATATTACCAACACAAATAGTATTTAGTACAGAACTGTGAATATAATTACAATGATTTTAAATTAGCAGCTATAGAATATACGTAAATGCTTTACTTTGATACTAAGTCTTCCTACACTAGGTTTTATTTCGGATCTTCAATATCTAATGGCTAATGTAAAAACAAACGAATTACCATAGCTAGTACATAAAATATTTCTCAAGCGCCGGAACAAATGCCAAATGATACAAGTATTACAACAAATGAGTGCGGTCGCAAGCACAAGTACAAAGTCTACAATTCTACAAAATAATGCTGTTATAAGCACCTATGACGATATGGGTTTTTCGTATGTTATGAGCTGTTCATCCTACGGTGCTAATCGCACAGGGATCGATCCTTTTTGAAGTCGTTTCGCCACGTTTCCTTTTGGTACGAATCTAATACGATTTGTCCAATGATGGAGCAAAACGGCGAAGACCTTTTTCATTTCATTGTTCGACCTAACGACATTTTTTTACTTCAGTCATGCACAGAAGTGCTTATACGAAATACTAAATAAATCAACTTCCATTTGTGTGCACTGGTGTACAGTACAAACATGATTTGTCTTTTTCAAATTTTCAAGCAACCACTACGGTCTCAAAAACCAAAGTATACTTTGATTCAGAACAAACATTAATTTGGATTCATTAGGTTTTGTAATTAGGTAACCTCGAACAATACCACGATCAAACAAACGTATCGCTGTTATAATGTATTGTCGTAATGCAACAAATACCACAGTTGGCTTTCGTTTTGTTTTCCGTGCAATTAGTCCAAGGACTGCGTCTTTAAGTATCGATAAATCAACAAACGGTACACCGATTCAATTATAGATTTGTATTTATTTTTGATTTCAAATAATATTTTCTGATTACTTAAAATCACAGACCTAATAAATAAATAAATATTTGATAATAAGATAAATAATATTAGAAAAAATACTAGAAAAAATCGACTTTATCATAATATAAAACTAGCATTGTGAATGCGAAAAATCTAAATTTAAAAAAGTTATATAGCTGTTTCATCTTTATCGATTGTCAAAGATGTTTCTTTCGAATGTGGGGGTATTTCCTCACATTGATGAAATTGCGCTGGCTTGCAGCGAAGAAGTAAAAAGTACTAGAAAATTTCGCCGCTCCCACTAGCGACTCGGTAGCATAATTGGTCAGTGCATTGGGCCGGAATCCCAAGGGTGCGGGTTCGAGTCCCGCCTGAGGTGCTACGGGTGAGTCGATTTTTTCTAGTGTGTTTTCTAATATTATTTATCTTAATATAAAAATAGCATTGTGAATGCGAAAAATCTAAATTTAAAAAATATTTGATAACATCAGATACATTGCTTCGATTCCAAAGTAAGTAGCTAAAGCACTTGTGTTATGGAAATCAGAGACAACGGTGGTATCACAAACACCCAGACCTGAGCGTTTTCTAAATTGACCCAACCGGTGATCGAACCCGGGACCTCAGAGATGGCGACACCTTGAAAACCGGTGTACAAAGCCACTCGACTACGGAGGTCATCGAATAATTTATAGTTCTAAATATATGATGTTAATTTACTTCTTCGATCAGTATACCATTCATACCAAACTCGTTTATAGGGACTTTTTATTTTAGTTTTTATGTCAATTAATGTGATCTTAATCGAAAAAAATGGATATACGACGACGTGTAAAAATCATAAAAGCTGTTCTTAGGGCGTAAAGCCAAGCTAACTTTGAAACTAAAGAGGATAGGTATGTTTTAAGCCTTTTTCGTTCCCAAATTGTAAGATTTTTTTTTTATTACTTTAATAACAAAAAAGTAATGTTTTTTTTATTTAAAATCAAAAATGTTTTTCGTCTCTCCTGAAAAGTTGGGTTTTGGTTTATACGCCAATTGAACCCAAAGGTATCGATTACGCAAAAGTACGATAATTTACAACCCTCCTCCGAAATGGGGTGAAACTGAAAATACTAGTATCCAGGGGCCTTAAAATCATCCACAAATACAAAATGAAGTCTATGATCGGGGATTTCCCGTTGAATCTATCAAACCTACGAAGGAATGAAAAAATTCTTTCCTATTAATCAGATTAATTTCACTAGCCGAGAGTGTAACCAAACTTAAAATTGTTTAAACTTTTAAAAAAAAGTTACATTTTTTATTTTTTTTCACATTTTTCAACTTCCTAAAATTCGTATATGATAGGCGTTTGCGCGGCTTTGGCCGTTGCTATACGAATTTTTTTATCAGGTACGATTATATTCGAATATTGAAACGATTATTCACTGGCACTCGTCTACTACCCACTCATCGAAACAAATTTGTGCATACATTTTTCATTTATAAAGAGATCTTCCTATATTTATAGCTTCGTAATTAAAAACATGTCAGCGTACTTTCTAAGCGACGCTTGAAATTTAGCACCTATATCTAAGGCTAGCACACTTCAAGCAGGTTTTTAAATCCTAATAGCCATTCGATTAATCATTTGCATATCGATGCCTTCAATCATGTTTGTATCCGCCGACATTAACAAACTATTTAATATTCAGATATCTATTATTTCTAGTACACGATTCCTTGGAGCCTATTTTAGGGTACCGTGCCATAAAAGGAACTGTTGATTGCCAAGTCCGTATGTTTGTCTGTCAAGACCCTTTTTCTCAGGAACACATACGGAAAGTTTGAAACATAGGCCAATAATAAGTCGCATTTCGCGGGATATTTGAATGTGCTAAGCACTAAAAATATCAAGTTAGTGTCATTACATTGCTACTGGCTACTGAAATTCATTGCAATATTAATTCGATAGTGACAACACTGACTAAAGTTTTTACAGTATTTTAAATAAAAATAACTATACAAGTATTAATTTGGCTTTCATTTTTTAAATATAGTTTTTCTATTTAAAATTTGTAGCTGATAACACTCTGAGATGGCGAGATATTTTTTTGCTTTAGCTCAAAACTCAAAGGCTAAATAACAAACAATTGTAATTTAACATGAATGTGTATATTAATAACGCAAATAAGTGGTAGAATAAAATCTCTAAAAATATGTTTTTTGTGTACCTACCCCTACATTTAAAGTGGGAATGAATTATTTTTTGTCATTAATCTCATAGTGTGGGGTATAGCTGGATAAGTCTTTCAATAATATTGTATGTTTGTGAAAACCACTTTTTGATTCAGGGATCCGTTTGCATCCGTTTTGATTTTGTTAGTGTCAATAACTGTCAATACCAGGTAAACGGTTGCTTTTGGAAACGTGAAAAATCCAGGACAGTAAAACGTATAAATTAAGTTATAAAGAAAACTATCATTGCTAGGTAGGCTTTACAAGTTAACGAGTAATAGTCGATCAACCTACAAAACTAATTTGTATTGGAAAAGTTTTCGTAGAACAACTGTCATTCAATAGTTAGTATTATACTTAGTTTTAGTCGTTAGTTGTCTAAAACAGGAAGCAATATATGTTTATAGCCATATGGTAACTATATAAAGTAACTGCGGAACCCTATACTGAACGTGGCCCGACACGCACTTGCCCAGTTTTTTTATATAATAGAGACCTGCATGGCAGGAGGATGATCAATATAATCACTACCTTCATCTTATACTGATGAATGCTATCAAGCTTATTCTAATTAAATGATAGTGGCTCTTTCTATCACATCGTTTTCTTCGCCGATCCAATATAACAATTTTATCCCAATTTCAGAAATCCGATCAGATAATAATGTCAATTTCAACGAACCAAGTCACGAACTCACTATCTGTTACTCAAATCGTCATATTGTTTCAACCATCGCACGTAATAGTAAAATTAGTAAAGCCTCTGATTTTACGAAATACTTGAGCAACTTAATTGGATCAGTGATTATTTGCGACAAGAAACTGTTTATAAATTGTGGAAAAAGTCAATAATAAGACTTTGATTTTTTTTAATTATGTAAAATAATTTAATTCCTTATTACCTTATTTAGAAAAGCTGCATTATCTCAAAAAAAGAAAACCAATATTCTTATGGAAGAAAAACAAAAACAAACAACTATAATACATTACAAAATAAGTTATTGTTGTTAACTTGTTTTGGTTTTAACCGTATCATAAAATGACGTTTTTTGTTTTTGTTAATTCATATGAATTGTAATCTTCGAATAAAAACAAAAAAATGTCGCCTTGATAAAAATATGTTAATGATGACATCCAACAATCATCATCAATTATTAGTACAATATTAGAATCGATCGACCATTAATAATGCAAGAGTTATTGTTTGAAAATGATGTAACTAAGATGAATAGTTGCAATCAGCATTATACGCCTACGCTAAGTGAATCCTATAGCACACGGCAATTTCACCAACGATTAGAGGATGTTATCACATTTTTAACCGACTTCAAAAAAAGGAGGAGGTTATCAAGTCGACTGTGTTTTTTTGGGTTGTTCCGTATTCATCCCATGACGTCACATCCCACTTATTATTTTTTCCTTACTCAACCCAGTTTTGTTCCTTACTCAACCCACAATAATAATATCATTTTAAATTCCTTATTCATCCCAAAAGTATTCCTAACTCAACCCATTACGTAAAGCCACCCAAAAATTTAAGATTTATGTGTACGGTCTGAATAAAAATATTATCACTTATTAGAAATGTTTTAAACTCAGTTCATTTTTGCTTTATTGTTGTTATATTAAAAAAAAACCATATATTTCAAAAATATAAAAGGTAAAAGAAACAAATAATATTATTAATAATAACATTTTTTTTACAATCACATCAATTATCTAGCTGAAGTGGTTTTCATTAAAAAGCTATGGAATCTAGATAGTGGATAAATATATTCTTATATACTTCCTTTTTAGTAAATAAATACTTAATATATAGGTACATAGATAACACCCACGCCAAGACATATAGACATGATCATGCATACAAATATTTGTCTTGTTCGGGAATCGAATCCGAAACATCTGGCGCAGAAGGTATCCTTCCCCTGAGCCAAATCGGTCGTCAAAAATGTATTATTTTGTTCTCACCAACAATTTTTACTTATCCATTTGATAATCCAAAAAAATTTAGATGTTATAGACATTAGAACTTAAGTAAATTAACACTTATAAAAAATATATCTAAAAGATGGTACAATGATAGGGGTCATGACAAATCGGGCTAAATTTATTTAAATAATTTTAACTTAAAAATAAATTTTATTATAATTCGGGGGCAGTGAGGACTATAATATATAAGGGTCAGTAGAGAGTAAAAAATAATAAAATAAAGTATTATACTGCCCCGGGGACAGTGGTGCATAAATCTGCCTATCTGAGGTATACTTTTATTTACAAAACATGCATATTTAATTTCTAATGAGAACATAAGTACTTGAGTTATGGGACATCTCGCCCATGCAAAAACTGGTCTGCGGGCCAAATGTCCACTTTTAAAAATGTGCATGGGTAGAATTGCCCGAATCAGTTTGGAAGATCGGGCCAGATGTCTCCTACTAAAAACTAAAGGGATATTTCGGCCAAATCGTATAATTTTGTAATTAAATATCTTAAACCTGTAAATCTTAGCATCAAGTGACAATAAATTATTTTAACAAAAGAGAAATACCAGGGTAACCATTTTAACAAACTTATAAGTAGCTCGTGATTAGCTAGTTCTTCACAATCTCTTAGTATAAAAATTCATGATTTAGATTATCCGATACCTGTAAATCTTAGCATCAAATGATGACAATTATTTAAACAAAAAAGAAACACCAGAGTAAAGAAATCATCATAACAAACTTATAAGTACGTGATTAGCTAGTTCTTTTTTACAATTCCTTAATACAAATATTCATAATTGATGTATGTTTAGTTTAAATAATATATTAAATTAGTTTACAAATTACATAGTTTTTCTATGCAGTGTCCCACGCTTATTTCTTGGTCCACTAATTCTTTTAAAATTGTCATTATCCTAGTGTTCGTTAATTTAGTGACTTTTTTTTTCTTACTGATGTATCCATTTTTTCTATAGAGACCAAAATAATAGTTCGAGTCCTTTTGCAACTTATCTAATAACGTTGCTATATTTGGTTTTACTGATATCTTTTTGTTTAATCTACTATTCCAAGACTCGACAGAATTATTAGTTCTATGTTGAACTTTATAAAAACACCATTTGTTACAAAAGTGGGATTTCTTGTCCAGCCATGTGTTTTCAAAATATGTGTTGAACTCGTTAATTTTATCATTTTGCGCACTCTCACCCTTAATGTATAACCAACCATCCATTACCATTTCTTCAGGAAGATGGCATAACGCCACACAACGTTTAATGTGAGATCTACACTTTTTTTTAATATCAAGCTTTTCCGCCTTTCTCCACAAACAACGACTGAAATGAAAGGAACAGCCTTGTATTTTGGAACCTGGAAAAACTTGAGATATCGCAGCCATTGCGCTAGCCTCGTAATCTAGTGTAAATACGTTTGGTTTAAATGACGGTACCTGGCTTTTCAAAAGCCAAAACAAAATTTCATAAGTTTTTTGTTTCTTATTAGGTAGGAATGCATATACGGTGGGTAGGATACTATTGCTATCATTGGTGCTTTCTATGTCCACATGTATGGTGTACAGTTGAGTAAATGGTGGCGAAACAGATTTAAAGGTTCCATCCAAGAAAACATGCTTACTATTGCTTAATACTTTTTTCCCTTTTGGCGAAGCAAAAACCAAAATCCTGCAACCATCCTCACCACAATAGTCAGCCAAAATAAAATTTAGAAATTTGCCAGGAACTTTAACATCCCGAATTCTTAAAAAACGAGTTTTATCAGTTTGTAATGCCTGATGACGACGTCTATACAAAACTTTTTTCATTGTATCAATGGCCCGCAGACCAGTTTTTGCATGGGCGAGATGTCCCATAACTCAAGTACTTAGTATTACTTAGTTCAATTTATTGTATACCTATATAATTTTCTGATAAAATATTAATCATTGTACTGCTATCCATACTTTTAGTGATAAATTAATTTGGGATGAGTAAGGAATGCAATTGGGTTGAATTAAGAAAATATAATAAAATAATGTAATGGGTTTAGTGATAAATTAATTTGGGATGAGTAAGGAATGCAATTGGGTTGAATTAAGAAAATATAATAAAATAATGTAATGGGTTGAGTAAAGAATACCAATTTGGAATGAGTGAAGAATTGGGATGAATCGTTATGGGATGAATACGGAACAACCCGTTTTTTTTTATGTATGTTTTAAGATAACTTCACCAGTTGTTATACTTGGAAAGGTTATGTTTTTGAATCGTTATCGTTTTTGATTGTATTAATTCATCAACGCCCGAGTGGACGCATGCGACCGGATAACAATGGAATATCCTTTGTGTCTCATTTTCCGGGCGTTGAAGGGTTAAGGAAAAAAAGGTTGATTTAGCATACTTATATCTTATACCTAAAGTATAAAAGCTGTGCATTGAAACTTTAACGGCTTTACCACAAAAGATTTCAAAACACTGTTTAATTTAGACATTGTTTAAATGTGATGCTGTCTCTTAAAATAAATTATTTATTTGTATCAAACAGTACAAGGTTCTTAGAAAAATACAACTAATAAAGCATCTTAGTATGGATAAGTGACAAGATTAGGCTGTTAGTCTACGAACTGAACCACTGAGTTGATTCAAGTACCCTCCGTATTAGTATAAAACTGTGCCACGGTAGGGTAAACAATCCTCGTCCCCAGGTGTAGTATATGCGCGACAATCACAATTTTTTTCCGATGTCAACATTATACAACCTCAGCAAACATGTTTTATTTTATAATATCTACTAATGTCTTAATCTTAATGTATCCTAAATAAATGTTTTTAAACTTTGAGATTTTAGAATTCACTTATTATTATTATTTTTTTTTTTTATAATATTAAGATTACTTAATATTATAGTATATTAATACTTACTAGTTAAAAAATACTCACTGGATAAAAAATCGACACGCCACCAGATTACTCAGGTGAGACCTAATAATGTTGTTATTATAATATATATTTAATATTTTTATATATTATTGTAAATGAATATAATTATATTTTGTTTACTTAGAAAATATATAAAAATATATCTGACGTACATATTTTATTTATATTTAATTATTATACATATTTATTTATTATATTAACTGTATATACTTTTCAGAAGATCCTCAGTGTTACTATAATTTAATCCCAATAAGTATTTACTTATTGCTTTTTTACACAGATATAGAGAGAGATTATGTATTTTAATGTTTTTAGAAACTTTGTTACATATAAACGGGCCTAAATATGGAAAGTGATTACGAGCAAATTTTGAATTAACATTCGTTAGTTCAAATATTATATCTTGTCTTCTCTTACTGGCTACATAGGAGCTCGGAAACTTGTGTTGGTACAGTACTAGATTTTTAATGTATAGTTGACGGACGGTTAGTGTTTTTGTCTCCTGATACAGTAGATGTGTAGAGTATTTGATAGGTTTAAAAGTCATAATTTTTAGGATAGCTCTTTGAGCTCTTTCTAATTTTAGTAAAAGGGTTTTAGAGCATCCGCCCCAGATTAAGATACAATAATTGATAATTGATTGGCAAAGTGAAGTGTATATAACTTTTATTAGTTTACTGTCGCAAATGTGTCTAATGTTTTTAAAAATATAAATTAATTTTCTTACTCTGCCAGTTATGCTCTTAATATGTTCTTCCCATCTTAAGTGGTGGTCTAGCATTACACCAAGATAGCGGACAGTAGCCGAGTTAGTCAGGCAATAGCGGTCACAATTTTGTGTATTACTGCATTTATGACATTTAATTTCAATATCTTCTTTGGGTTGGGTATTTTTACGCATGCTAAAGGTCATGTACTTTGTTTTTGTTTCATTTAGTGTCATAAGGTTATCATTCAACCATTTTGTAACCAATTGTAATTTAGTATCAGCCTTTTTACCCAATTTTTTCCAGTTGTTACCCGTACACAAGACCAATATTGTTAAAAAAGTGTCAGGATCACATTTAAACAGTGTCTAAGATAAACACTTGTTAAACAGCTAATTAAATAATGTTATTTATTTATGAATCTATGTTATTTGTAACATATATGAATGTAATGTCTGGAAACGATATACATATTTGTAAATATCGTTCCTTCTTTTGTAAGTAATAAGATTTTTGCGCCCATTTTTCTTGTCAGCTAAAAGACGTCATAATGGGTGGGAGGGTAAAAGAATTGACGATATAAAAATGCTTATTATGTGAGCTTATTGGAATAAATATTTTTTCAAATTCAATTTCAGTGATCTTTGGTATGGCCGTATATGTTTAATAAGTGCACTATTAACATCATATCCCGTGAATTTTGATTATCTAGTATAAACCAAACCCAAGTTATGAGGGTTAAAAAAACGACTAAGCGCTTTGAGAAAGGGTAGGTGATTTAATGAAATTTGATATGTAATATAAAGCACTAGTATCACTCGGAAGGAAGTGCAATTACTAACAAGGTTGTATGTAGTTTGAGGCCCGAGGCGACTCGATGTTCGATGTACTAATGTATTCTAATTAAGCCTCTCCTCTTCTATTGTGTATGTAATACTCAACTATGTATTACAAGAAACCGTAGTCAAAGTACCTACAACAACTAACACTGATTTGTATATAGCTCGTGTTATAACTAGATCCGTTTGCACTTTCGATTGTCGTCGGATGGCGATCACGTATGGCCTGCGGATCGATTAGAAATTGGCGATTCGTCCGCTGATGTCACTTCCAGCTTTTATAATAACGGGCAATTTATTTCTACCTCAATAGATATTATGGCGTTTGGTTATTATCAAGAAAAACGTAATTATTTAACCTAATAAACCTCGTTATTTCCACTAATGCTATAAGGCCTAAAATGGTGGAATCTAAATAATGTGGCTATCCAACTATTTACATCAGTGATTTTACTTCTTTACTCGAAATGAAATATTTTTGTCATATTTCTATATCCATGAATGATCCTATTATAAAAATACGAATACATATTAACTTTATTCATATAAAACATAATGTGATACCACCCACAGTGCGACGACTATCGCCATATTTATAATAATATAGTTTATACTTAACTCCCGACGCAAAAAGACGGGTGTTATAAGTTTGACGTGTGTGTGTGTGTGTGTGTGTGTGTGTGTACTTATGGGCCCAAACTAATGGACCGATTTCGATTCTTTCTAGATAATTAAGTTACCGCTAGCGGTCCCCCAACGCGACAACCCAAACTAAAATATTACTAGGTACTTATATTAAAGTAGGTAAGTAGAAAAGCCCATCAAGACATTTTAATTTTTAATTTTTTGAGGTTTCTTTGCACAAAAATCCTCAATTGGCCGTCATAGCTCTTTTCGCATTCAAGTAAATATTTATGATCTCTCAGCTAATATACGTAATATATCCTTATAAATATTAATAAATGTCAGAGAATTCACACTTACTAATTTAATTCCAAAATTTATGTTCGAACTAAATTAAATGATGGTCGAAATAAAGATGATAGTTTAATATTCAGTACATTTACACTAATTAGTCGAGGATTATGTCCTGCGAGTTAAAAAAACGCTTCTGAAATAAATGTTATTATAAGGTTTCTACTGTGCACTCAACAACCATGAATGGAGTGTAAATACTTATTTTTATAGATATATACGAGTATCTATTTATCTCCCAAGCATTGTCTTCTTCTTTTTTTTTTTTGTTATGGCAATCTACTTTCCTCTTGGAAGTAATTTTTGCCAGTGTCAAGTGTTAAATAGTTCAGTGGTAGATATTGTTTAATTTTTTATTAGAATGCGGGTGCATCGTATTCCAATGCTGCTTGGAGCATTTGGCACCAAGTATATCAAGACAGTTTACTCGGTTAGTTCTGCCGAGGAACACACCACTTCAATAAAAGTCTCAGCTTCACACAACCAAGATCGCGCCTATTTCAATTATCCCACATATTGTTCAGTTGCGTAGACACTTGTACCATATAACTGCATCAATTTTAAGACACAATATCCACTATGAATCAATTTGAAAATAATTAAAATAGACACCAAACCGAACTCGACAAAATGGCGCCAAAAACTCCCTCCCAAGCATTGTCAATTAGCGGGATTGAACACTTGACCACAGAGTAAAAAAAAAAATATTCCTGTGTCTTGACTAAAGGTTACAAAACAAAATATGTAACTGTCATTTAAATCTTTCATTGGTTCACAACTTAAAATATTAACAACCCAGAACGATAGTTCCCTACAAAGCGCACTATCAAAAGTGAGGCAAATAAAACAGCCAAAATGGCTCAGTTTTCTGATTTTTATCCTTGATACGCTATTTAACCGTACCTATAAGAACGAAAAAGTTTCAATTTCCTTTCCATTAGGGGATACTTTACTATTTTATTGGATTTTAGTTACGATTAGGTAACGTATGAAGGATATAAATCTGAAAACTGCGTGAGCCATTTTTACTGACTTCAAAAGTAGGGAGGTACTCAATTGGACCAGTTTTTTTTTCAGTTTTTTGTCTCACTTTACATACAAGGACTCGGGTTCTAGGTGTTATTATTCTAAGGTTCACAACAAGAACTTTTTAGTTCACAATGACCAAACAACGGTGACAGCTGCCGTTTTTTTTAAACTATTTATAAAGTAAGTAAGTAAGATAAGTACAATGACAGTAATTTATTTTGTTTTTGTGTCATTGACGCTATCTGCACTTTGCATATTGAATGTGCAACAGAGGAATCGGCTAAAAAAAGAGTGTGCATATAACGCACCTTTTTTCTAAATCTGTGACGTTTGACGTCGGCGTTTTATTCTTTGTGTGTTTTGGTTGTCAGTTTAGACAATGTCGACAATGATTTTTGCTTTGAAAGTACTATTTTGTTGTCTTTTTGCTATGATATACATATAACACAATTCTTTCCATTACGTAGCCGTCTTAGCGGACCCGACAGGCGTTGTCCTGTCTTAACTATGAATATTGATTTGGAATTGATTGATTAATAAGAAAAATATTTCAGAAACACCTTTTTTTACATCCTCTTTGACGATATTTGCAGCACGCATTTTAAAAAAGTTTAAATTAACCGAAAAGGTTAAATTAAAAAAGTTTAAAGTGTCAAAAGCGTAAGTGTAAAAAATAATAATATGGTGGTTAAGTATTCTCAAATTTTCCAATTTTCAATTGCAATTTTCATTTTTTTTTCTTTCATAAGAACCTTCTCCTGACAATAAAACACAACAAAAAAGCATTAGCTATATCGGTCCAGCCGTTCACGCGTGATGCCGTGACCAAGGGAAATAGGGTTTCATTTTTATACTTATATATAGACTAACCAGTACACAGACCATGATTCACAAAGAGCCTGTCTTTATTTACAGCTGGCGATATCACTTGTGTATCTATAAATTAAAAAACTAAAAAACAGGCTAAGCAATAATAAAAATGTCAACACACTGCACTAATTTCCACGTAATATGTTGCGTTGTAAACTTCCAAATTAGTCCATAAAAATGTCAAGTACTACAATTATTAAATTTATTGCAGCTCCTTAAATACGAGTCGCTTAACTACAATCTATTACCCAAAAACTTGAAATATTTCATAGCAAATGTTACGGTTGTACTTATAAGGAATGTTGTACATTACATACTGCTCATGGACTAAATTGTTCATTTAAACTAATAAACCATATAGAGAGTGCTAAGATTACATTTCCTTTTCTAAATCTTATCTTTTCAATCTTACAAAATATTGATTGATATCATTAATCGTAATGGAATATTTCGCTAAGTCAGGTTAAAAGAATGGCGGACCACAAAATTCTTTTAATCAAAAAAAAAAGTTCATAACTTTTTAATAATTGAACTAAAAATAAATTTAAATTTGATTCCTACTAAATTTCAATATTTAAAAAAATATCGGAATAGAAGTTATTTAAACTAAAAAGAGAACGAACACAAAAAATGGCACCTAGAAATCAAAATCTTGCCATTTAAATTAAACACATAACGCATAGTAAGGCTACGCAACCAGAGTAGTGATATAATATTTTTTTAATTATGTATACTGTTTCAAAAATTCTAGTTGGCCGCTTTCTACTTATTCAAATACAGCATAATCTTATATCCAAATTATAGAGGTGACACTCAATTTTTAGATAGAACAGGTCGGTGTTGACCTTAAGCTCAATAGCTTCCTACCGATATACTTTCAAATTTTACTGGCTGTTGACTTGCGCAAAGTAAAAAGCATAAATCGCTTTAGGATATTTATATTTACATAAGGAATCTTAATAAGCTTGGATCTGAAAACTGGTTATAATTGACGACTCAATAACCATTATTGATTTACTTTTTCAATCAAAAGATGACTATTAAAATATTGCCTAACTTATACACTTCTAAGACTTTCGCGCGTACAGTTCATTAGTAATAAAACACTTTTTACGGATTACAGCGCGTATATTATTAATTCAGGTGTTGTTTTAGAATTATTTATTGGTTTTTAGAATTCGTTAGAAACGTCGGGAATTCTAAAAACCAAATTCTAAAACAACACCTGAATTAATATTATACGCGCTGTAATCCGTAAAAAGTGTTTTATTTCTAATTGCCTAACTTATCACCAATTTCATAAAACAAACTATTATTCGGTAACAATTTTGTGTCTTGAAAAAAGTAACAGTTCTGTTGAATATAAATGAGCACCACATTATTTCCTAACAGTTTTAATTTTATACAATGATAATGTGTAAATTAAAGTAATCTATCATGGATACATGAAATATGCGTGCCTTTCCCACTATGCCTACATGCACACTTCCTACTTGCAGATTATGATCAGCTTAGTATAAGAACAATAAAAAAACCAAGGCCATTCAATTTTTAATATATCCGTCAATTCTTTATTGATATATGAACGACCATTATGGCAAACGAAAGGCCGTTATGACTAGGTTGATGTGAAAATTAATTTCAGTTCCTACATTATAAAACATTTACGTATAGTTAAATTGATTGGTTATATAAATTATTTTCGTAATTAATTTTTTGTGAGTAGAAAATATGTTAGTTTTTCTATCAATGCCAAAGTTTTTGTGTAAGCTTTGTTTACCGCATTAATATTTGTCAAGTACTTAATTATTACTTATAATGTTGTAATGTCGGCTCACTGTTTTGTTTTTGCACATGTTTCTGGTTTGTTTGAATTGTTTATATTTAGAAGTGGTAAAATACAAAAAAATACTATCGGTGTAGTGTCAACACTGTATTACGAGGGTCATGCCAAAAGTTCTTAGATACTCTTTCATTAATAGTTTAATACTGGCAAGTTATACACCATCGTAACACTGGTTCAAGAACTTTAAAATCACATTCTATCTCACAATTCTTGGATTTCTTAAAGCCTGAAGCAAAGAATACAATACAAACCATTTGCCTGAAGTGACAAAACGATCACGGAAATATGAATTAATGTAAGGGACAAAGGTCTACTTTTCAGGAGGAGCAAAAAACAAATTTTATTTATAATAATTGCTTGTATTTTTTCCACTTTTTATTCTACTTACTTGATGCCTATAGCAAAGTTGCTTAGGTTTGAGAGCTCTATAAAGCTATGCAAGCAAAATTAAGATTATCTTTATGGATTCCGAAATAGCATGTCTCTTACATTAAAAATAAATGTAGATGCGTTCTTTACCTTAATTGCATTTAACACAAAAATACTCCGCAGTAATGTAACAGTCATATTTACAAAAATTATATTAGTATTTTTTAAAGTAAGGTACCCTTTTGGGTTTAATTATTGCTGTATCCTAACTAAATACTATAATAAAATTTTACTTTCAAAAGCAAATTGGTTAACTTGATTTAATTTAGATAAAAAAAAAATTGCTATTATTGTGAATACATAAAATGATACAAAAATTGATCATTTAAAGTATTTATTTTTATTCAGCGTTAAACATAATCAGTCTCAATGTTAACAATGATGGCAGATTATAGGAAAAACATTTTTGAATGATAATCAACTGTTTATATAACTAAAAAAATAGTTTCCAAAATTTCAAGTTCAATAGATTTTTTCAAGTAATTATGGTTATTAAATTATAATTAAAAAATCAATTCTATTTGAAATTTGAGTATTATAGCAATTTAATATAAAGAACTTAAGCAAGATAATAACAATATACACACTACTAATTTATACTTAACCATATTAATTAAGAGCCGATTGTTTCAAAGTCAGGTAAAATTTAATCGTAGGGTAAAATTTATAATGTAATACGAACGATTTTTAAATGTCACGTCAAATATCAAGGCATTGAACGATGGTTAGAGCTTACTCAACGACTAAATTTTATCTGACTTAGGAAAAATTTGCCTAAAGCGAAAATACTACAACCTAATTGTTAACTGCAGCAGTTTGCATTATCAACAATCCAACGAAACATTATAAACAACATGAAAACGTTATCTACAATCCAAAAAAAGAGGAGGAAGAGAAACAGGTCGCGATGCGATTAAAAATAAGAATGAAAATCATAAAAATTTAATAAGTGGAGGAACTTATTCCCTTCTAGAGTCTTCGTCATCAAGTTTAATGATTTATATAAAACTTTGTGAAAAGGGTATTATACCTAAAACATATCAGAAGGATTACTTAAGTATTCCTTATAAAAATAAAATTAAAGACACTTTAAATAAGACTAAGACGAAGACTCTAGTAGGGAATAATTTCCTCCACTTAACCTGTTTGAGCTTTTTTTGGATATTTGATAACGTTGTTATGTTGTTTATAATGTTTCGTTGGATTGTTGATAATGCAAACTGCTGCAGTTAACAATTAGGTTGTAGTATTTTCGCTTTAGGCAAATTTTACCTAAGTCAGATAAAATTTAGTCGTTGAGTAAGCTCTAACCATCGTTAAATGCCTTGATAATTGACGTGACATATTTAACAATCGTTTGTATTACATTATAAAGTTTACTCTACGATTAAATTTTACCTGACCTTGCAACAATCGGCCCTTAATTAATACGGTTAAGTATAAATTAATATTATCAATAATAATATTAAGTATAAGTGAACATCGTTATTATCTTACTGAGTTCTTTATATTAAATTGCTATAATACTAAAATTTCAAATTGAATTGTTTTTTTAATTATAATTTAATAACCATAATTACTTTAAAAAATCTATTGAACTTGAAACTTTAGAATATATTTTTTTGGTTATATAAACAGTTGATTATCATTCAAAAATGATTTTTCCTATAATGTGCCATCATTGTTAATATTGAGACTAATTATTGTTAAACGCAGAATAAAAATAAATACTTTTAATGATTAATTGCTTTTGAAAGTACAATTTTATTATAGTATTTAATTAAGATACAGCAATAACTAGTACTAAACCAGTTACTTCTAAAATTACTAATATTATTTTTATTCAGGTATACAACGCATTTAAATTTATTTTTTATATTAGAGACATGCTATTTTGAAATCCATAAAGATAATCTTAGTTTTGCTTGCATAGCTTTATAGAGCTCTTAAACCTAAGCAACTTTGCTATAGGCATCAAAAAAGTAGAATAAAAAGTTAAAAAAATACAAGCAATTGTTATAAATAAAATTTGTTTTTTGCTCCTCCTGAAAAGTAGACCTTTGTCCCTTACATTAATTTATATTTCCATAATCGATTAATGTTTACCTACGATACACGAAGCATGCAGCGGGCGGAGCAGGCGGGGACGGGCTCTAGTTTTCTGTTTTGCTCTCTACTAGTTATATTGTAGTATTAGAAAAATAAAATGAATTCATATTCTATTAAAGTAATGTAAGAAACACGTAAATTATTACACACGCTGGCATATTAATGTAAGGGACATCATTGCCAAATACATAAATCATAAAGTAACGTAAGGCTGATTAGGTTTAGAAAAACGAAAACGTGGTTAGGGTAAAGGCCATATATAACTTTTTATGAGACATACCTTAAAACTAAAAATGACATTTTGTACAAGTGTATGATACGTCAAAATTTGTCGTAAAGATTTGTTTAGGACCTCTTAAAATGTGTACTGTAAGGGACAAAAAAATGATTTTTTTTCAAGATATCAACATTTCAAGTATACCATTCGATGGAGCGTAAAATTCCGAATCCAACGGTGTATATAACTCATTTTCGGTATATTGTCCCTTACATTAATTCATATTTCCGTGATCGAAAAATGATGTTGAACATAATAATTGACCGAAGGAGCGCGAAGCGCGAGCGAAGCGTCTCTGGGTCAGCTTGGGAAAGAATGCTTTCGTATGTCCGTCCGATGTTTAAAATTGTCCGTTTGTTCTCCTCTACAGGTCGCATTTCTCAACCGATTCTCTAATTTTTTGAGCAGGTTCGATAATTTTATAGAATTATTTGGTCGATTCAGTTTTTCAATTTTTGTCAAAATAGCGGAGATATGCAAATTTCATAGTTCAAAATAATCAAAACATTTCTAGCCAATATTCAAAATTAGAAAATAATAAGGTTGCCCAGTTGTGTCATAATTTATGACTGCGCATATTAAGTATTTATTTGTTTTTAAACAACATACAATTTCAGTTACTTTTTAACACGAGGTCTACAGCTCACGGAGCCACTAGTGATTGGCTAGGTATTTTGTAGTGTATTGTGCATATACATTGTATAAGTAATTGCCTTTAAACGAGTACGGCTTTTTTAAGGTTCCATAGTAAAACAAAGAACCCGTATAAGATCGTTCAGTCTCCAGCTGTCACAGCATCTCGTAGCGTCTACAATTTTGAACCGAATTTGATAATATATAATACATTTCGTCTGTGAGAAATATCAATTTTAATGTAGGTAACAAAACATTACAAAATCAGTATTTTTTTACTCTTTTTGCTAAAAAAGGCCGTCATTGTAGCGTACAAGAGCTGGGATAAAATAGCATAATTGCCACTAGGTGAAAAGCTTTTCTTTTTTAATTTTTGTCTATTACCAACGAGCCGATAAAAACGAAAAAGTCTTTATTCATAGAGGATCATTATGGCAAATGAAATTATTAAAAATAATATTATGATTTTGTATCTAATCTATTAGTGCAAATGGAAGGTTGCTGGTACTTATGACACGGGTTTTCCCAGTATAATGTACCAGCTGTAATATTTACTGTAACTAGAATAAGTAGGATAAATAAGATTGTACTACAAATTTTGTAAAAAGGTGGAAAAAATTTAGATTATTTTTTATTATAATTTATTTTATTTTTATTTTATTCATTTATTAACATCAACAAGATTAACATTAAATCATTCACAGCAAAAAGAAAATGAAGAACACTTTAAATGCAATCTTAATTATAGATGTTACACAATAGCACTTAAAAATTAAAATGTTATAGGTACCTACTTATTATAAAGCATGCAGTACAATTCGAATTGATCAAACATTTTCAAATCAAAATAAATCATTTAGAGAAAATTAAAGTTAAAAAGGTTAATACGAAGGAATACCGGAATTTATGTGCACATCCTGAGTTGGAGCAGAGCAAAGACTACGGGAAACTATTCTCTATGCGTGGCCTTACCTACACGCACTTGGCCAGTGTTTTCCGGTTCCCCCCCCCACTACAATCTCAGGATTTTTCAATGGAAATCGGGCCTTTTCTCCGGACTTTTTATTGTAACCCTAGGTTCGCTTGGCATTGCGCTTCTTCAACTTTGCTTTTGACGTTGCTAGAGTCCACGAAGTCTTTACTCCATGGTCGACGGTTATCGAAGGTCAAGAAAGAAAGTAACAGGGTCATCACGCGTCGTAATTAACAAATATTAATATTTATAGCGGTGGTGTTAATTTGATATTGTTAGCTGAATACAAGTCGATATTACCAGCATTGTAAGTGTCAATCAAATCTATATTATATTACAGCGCCATTATTTATGCAATATTTTACAACCAAGTTTATGCAATATTTTTGTACAGACACTGGAATACACCACTCAGTAATCTATCAAATATTAATATTTTTCAAATAGCACCACAAAACAATGCTCTGTGAATACCACACTACAAGCACACACTGCAAGAAAAAACCGAGTGTGTTATTGATTGAGCAAAACTCCGGTTTACTTTTTATGTAATTAGAACAATAAATTTTGAGTCAACGAGTACGGAACCATTTCAACGACAGATTTTCTTTAATCGATTTATCACTATCTGTATGCAAATGTATTTGTCATAAACATTCACTTTATCTCTTGTCGCTATTATCTTCGGAATACATATAAATAAGGAAGACACGAGGCAGCAATAGTACCTACACCAAACAGTTCTGAAAGCAACTACCATGATGCGTTATTCAGTTATAGTCATCACGATCCTCGCTGCTGTCGCAGGTATGTCCTATACATCCATGCTAATATTATAATAGTACATTACTGCCGTGGTCTATAATGACTGCATTGCTTGCAGCTATAATGATGCCCTTTCGGCCATAGCTTACCTTGGAGCAGGTCCAGGCCATCTGCATCTGTATTGCAGCCCGCGCATAGACAAACTGCAACAAACTACGAGACCAAAGGTTGAGGCCTTAATAGCGCGGACAGCAAGGGTTGCAATGACGACCAAACTTGAAGGCCGAAAGCGTTGATAAGCTTTGCTTGAAGCCATCATAACGTAGCCAGCAGTGCCCAAGATTTGGACAGTGCTTCACTCAAACAATGCGAGTACTACCTACTACAGTATTTAAACTAATTTCTAAAAACATATTCAAAAATGCAAATATCTCAGAAACAGTGCGCCGGAGCCAAAACATAAGGTTATTGTCGACCCCCTCTGGTACTTTGGGGGTAGATATAATAGTTTCGAATAAAATGTCAAGTGCATTTTTTTTTATAAAAGTATGTACATAATTCGTGTAAAAAACATCATGTGTGTAATAGGGCTTTGTCCCCTCGATGTACAATGTAGTATTTATCTGTCAACTTATTTCAAACAAAACTAGACTATAATGGATTTTCAAAGGGGTGGCTAAAACTCACCAATAACAAAATTCCATACAACTTTGCTGCGCCACCATCCGAGTAGTACGGAAAGGTTGACTTTGCTCAAAGAACGTTGTCAAAATAATGACCACATTGTAAGCATTTTTAGTAATAGTATAATACAGCCGAGAACGGGTAGACAAGGGCATTAATCATTAAACATTAAGCATTTAACTTTATTAGTTGATGTTAGTTTATGTTTTCTACTTGTTCAATTTGAAGTTCGGTAAATTTACATTTTACAAGACTTTGGCAGACGATTGTAAAATGAAAAAGTAAGTAAAGCTGTTGGAGGAATATCAATTTTTATTTGTGATTTATTAATACTCCTCAAGTCACTAAAAAGCCCTTGCATTTTAGTGCCTTGAGGAGTTACTGTTTTTTTATTTAACTAAGAAGCATATAAATCCACGCGTTGTGACTACCTAGGTCACATATTAACTAGCTCTTGTGAAAGATTTTCGAGTTTTATTTTCCGAAATTAGCATTTTTTTCATAATAAAGATTTTATGATTTCAGAATTATATTTCAAACAACAAAATAAGTTGATTTTAAGTGACTTCAGAAGCAATTAACTAAATTAAAGCGTGACTTTTTGATTCAAATTTTTTAATTAGTGTTCAGTTAGCGGAATAATTTAGAGCCTACTGAAAGTTATAACGTAAAATAATTGCCTAAATAGATGATAATTAAATTAAAATGTTATAAAATGGTGTGTTATGTCATTATGAATATGCATTGCATGGATTTTATTACGTAATAGCACAGTAGACGCTGAATTTGAACAAAAAATTATAACACGTTTGTCGCGGCGTCCAGCCTCCTTCGACTAGTGTCTAACAGGCTGACAGACATACCACAGAGGTTGACAGGGATGACGTACCGGAGAGACAGACAGGTGACTATCGGGGAACGGATGGACGGGAAGACTGAGGACTCACCCCTGACTCGCAGACCGACAACTGCAACGAACAACTGCGCCAGGATAACGTTCCTTTTTTAAAGAAAATATAGATTTACTACCATACCAATAAATAAACCCATACCATGTTTATTTTTGACTAATTAGGTAGATATGTACTTTGAAAATAAAACGTGGAAAAGTAACATAATAAGGAAATAAAGTTTATAAAGAAAATTGATAAAAAAAATATCAAAATATGGTTAAAATTAAATAATAAATTTAAGGTCACGAAGTTTATACGAAAGGTACGTAAAAGATTTATAATAAAAAAAAAAGAATTGCCCAAACAAAGCAAAAGACGTGATTGGAAACCAATAAAAGTAGTCGGCTTTTTAAAAACTTTAATCTCAAATCAATCACTCTTACTTATTCAAATATGAGTGTTATTATAACACAACATTGGGAGGTGTTCGGCGATTTGAATACAATGAGGCACGGTACGAATACGAAACATACGTCGAATTCTAAGATACCATCACCACATGTAGATTAACACACAATGCATAGCCGGTGTGCAAATAAACGTAAATATGTAGTCACTTCGTGAGAAAACTGCATGTTATGACAGACGTCGGCAATTTCACGAAAACGCTCGATTTAAATTACGCGCACACCCAGAAAGCAGATGCAATAAGCAAAAAGGTTTAATACTATGACAAAATAGTTGGGAATGTCTGCTACTGCGCAATGCAACTTAAGTTTGGTCATTATATTATGCGAATTTAAAAATGATCAAATTTTATTTTAAGCTTCACCTTTAAACTTAACATGAACCTTCAGGTTGTTAAGTTCACTTTCTAATCTGACTTTTAACCTACAATAGAAAGAGTTTTTTTATATTATTCTATCCAAACGTCCACGAGGCAAAGGTATACCTTTGCCATTGCATTTGAAAACGAGCTATTTTGTCCTATAGGACAAAATAGGACAAAATAGCTCGTTAGGACAAAATAGCTCGTTACCTCAACAATGTCATAACATTTACATATCTCGAAGATAATAAGTCCCATTGACACGCAGTTATCAGTAACCACGTTTACTCCGCAATTATTTTTATTGGCACTAATTGCATTTTGCAATATTTGCAAACACAAGATAGCTAATTTGATTGCAGTTACATTTCTGCAGTTCGCTTTGATAGCATACCGATATTTTTACTAAGATTAGGGGTTTCGATAATTTTGTATTTGCTTTTGATTTATTACTCTATATTTGTGCGAGTTGCTTCATTATCAAAATTGGTATTTTGTAAGTTTAGTCATGTTTTAGAAGTACGCACTTGGCTGCCAGGTAAGCTTAATAGGTATAGTTAAGTATTCTCAACTCTAATAAAGGCTCTTTTAAAATCCCGTCTAAAAACTTCCACTATGGAAGTTAATTGAAAAGGTCATCAACAGCTTCACCCAAAAATCATTGATAAAACTAATTACCCAATGACGTAGCTTTAAATCATAACTTAATTAAAAACTTTCAATACCACGCTACCGTATCCGTTTACCTAATTAATGAACTGTCGACGATATTGCTTAGCCGTGAATTACTAACAATGTTTGATCAAACATGGCGGTGTCAATACTACATAGTTGATAACTAATTATAGTGTCATGCATTGTGATTGTGATCGATATGTGCCTAAAACGTAATCATGCGTTACTGGTTACGGAAGAATGGTGATACAGAATTTTTTAACAAAATTATAGGCTGGTTGACTCATGGTCGTATTTAATTTTGATTGGTAAGACATGGCGGATATGGATAGATAACAAAAGGTTATAAAATATTTAAATAGGCATTGTTTTCTTTGTTTTTTTAACAGGTACCCATATAACAAAATAACAACCTAAATACAGTATGCGACTGAAGCATCGATTTTTTACGATATTTGTATCTATTTGTGTTTTTTAACGGTTAAATGTTGTAAATTATCAGTTATTGAAATATTTGGTTGTCATCATTTTTTATTTGTTTTCAATGACCGGAATAATAGTTATCAACCTTAATTTTTTATCTTATCGATAGGTACCCATTTTAAAGAATTTTGAATATGGAATTGTTAGTACCTAGTTTGGAATTTGAATCGGTTTTTTCGGATTTTCCCCCATTGTTTCGGATACCACTTTTGTTTTTGTTAACAAGAGTATTACAAATACACATAAATTTCTTTGAGCGTACAAAATTTATTTCCGCTCACGTCATTGCTTGACTACATTCCCCAAGTGGTTTAATATCGCGTGGAAAATGGGAAATACCACGCCCTGTGCCTCAGGCCTTGAAGGAAGAACGTTGAAATCGGTGCAACTGGCGTATCCTGCAATACTGAAAGTAAATATATAATTAAGAGATGGGTTTGAAATTTGACTACCACTATCTTTGTTTTTATTAACTTCTAATTAAAATCGAATTTATCGAGTTGTGCTGTTGTTTATGTTAATTTCAAAATTATTAATGTCACTTTTCGGCCCATGATACCTTTAGATTATTAATGTAAATTATTTATTAGTACAAACACTCCCTTAAGGTCATAGGTAAAAGCCATGAAACAAAACAATACTAGCGCGGTTTATTGAAAGTACTTTGGTAATTAGTTGGTATTTGGTTTGATTTTTTATTTTCCTGATGTTTCGGCGTCTTTGCAGCTGCCGTGGTCAAGGGGGGACTGAAGCTGCTCGTGAGCATACCCTCAAGCGAACCCCTGAAAGACATTCAGAAATTTATATTAAACTGTATCATTAGATCCTGCAGTGTGTGATTGGAACTTTAACTTGTGATTTATGGGGTCCCAAGCTGGTTGGTGGGATTTCCTAACCATGATCTCTATTGAAATTAGGATATTTATTGATTTTAATGGCCTCGCTCGAATGCTCCATTCTAGGAAAAAATCGATGTTTCCTAGCAAGGATTTGGGGTTTGTCAAATCTTATGTATGGTTGGGCCCCTCAAAGGCGTGTTCCCCTCAAAGGCGTGTTCCCCTCAAAAGCCATGTTAAGTGTATTTCATAGGAGTGACATGTTAGCAAGCTCAGCTGAAATAGTAGTGGGCAGGTAATAGCAAAAAGGACCGATGATGGTTAGGGCTGAAAAGTTCTGTGATGGCGATCGCACTCCAGGCGCTCCATAGCTCTCACTTCTACAAGTAGACAAGATGATCTGGTGAAAGTCGCTGGAAGCCTCTGGACCCGGGCAGTGTGGGACCGTCCGTCTTGAAGATCTTTACGGGAAGTATTTGCCCAGTAGTGGGCTTCATACGGTTAAAAAAAATATCTTATCGGTTATATGATACAGCGTAATTAAATATAAATAAATAATTCATACATATTTGACAACATCACATACACTGCTCCGATTCCAAAGTAAGTAGCTTAAGCACTTGTGTTATAGAAATCAGAGACAACGGTGGTATCACAAACACCCAGACCTGAGCCAATACAGAAAAGTTCGTTTTCTAAATTGACTCAACCGGGGATCGAACCCGGGCCCTCGGAGATGGCGACACCTTGAAAACCGGTGTACATGCCATTCGACCAAGGAGTTCGTCAAATTATCTATTAGGCTACATTTTTATAAAAGATTTACATTTGCTACTTTACTCACTTTACTTAAAAAAATGGGTTTGTACTCAAAGCGGATTCATAATATTTATCTTTATTAATAAAATATTTTTTAATGTGCGCGCATTAACAAACATCCGGGTGACCTCAAGGCGGCCTTGTCGGCCGGACACTTTCCCAACGGATCAAACAATTCACTTCATTATAATAGAAAATGTCTCCAATTCACAAAGAATTAAAGAGGATTACGTAAATATGATCTCGTTATTGTTATAGGCGGTTTGCGAAAGGTCGTAGATTCGATTCCCTGATAGCAATAAGTAAACTGAAAGTATGTATTTCAAGGTTAACTTAATTCAAGCAATGCTTTATTAACTTTTTTAATGTTTTATAATATGTATATTTTCTTTACTATTTTAACCTTCTACCTTGGATTGGATACCGCATAAAATTCCGGAAATAATGAGCCAATGTCCACCCCCAAGATGCAATCTATCTATAGACCTGACGAAAACCATTACTTAAATTTTCAGCGATTTATGCGTAAAAACAAACATGTTTTTAACAAACAAACATGTTTTTAACAAACAAACATGTTTTTAACAAACAAACATGTTTATAACAAACAAACACGTATTGTTTGTTTCCTTTAGATTTAGATATACCTATCTTCGCGTTTATAACATCATTATGTTTCAGTTAGTTATTTGATTTTCTTATCGGCGCTCACACCACTAAGCTTTTCTTCCCACTTTAACTACCTACAGTCGTTGTCAGATATTTATTTATAATTATATTGTCTAGATAGTTATCAGTACTGTTACACACCGGACGAGCTCACTTGGCATAACATTTACCGTTCATATCTTTAAAATCTAAGAAGACAAGGAAAAACTTTTAATAATCACGGCATTTGAATTTAAATTGCGTAAGAATAAGAAAATAATTAGTTTCTTTATGCGTGCTAAGTACTTAGTATTTTATTACTACCGCCGCATTAAAACTGATGTTAGATTTAATAAAAATAGAAAGTAGCAATATACTACCTCATAACTAATCACCGTTGTATAGTATGTGATTACTTAATCGTTGCGGTGTCTTTCAAAATTCAGTAGTTCAAATTTTTATTTGAACTTTTGATTTGAACTACAGAATTTTGAACCAAAACGATTAAGTAATCACGTACTGAAGTAAAGTCATCGTTTTTAACTATTGTGAATGATGGACTGTATATATGCTGGTTAAATTAAAAGACGGCTACGTAATGGAAATAAATGTATATTATACGGCAACAAAACAAAAAAACACAAATTATTACAACCAAAGCAAAAACACACAGAGAAAAGCCGTGACAGATTTTAACCCAAAGACAAAATTACTATCAAAAAGGTGCGTTATGAAAAACTATATATCTGCTAAACAACCATAATGTGCTGCAACCACATTTTGCCACAAGGATCAAGGATCGATACGAAATTCCAATAAGTGCTATTTGCGATACGAATGTACAAATGTAACCGAGCAAAATTATACCAAATCAAAACTGACATAAATACTTATTTTTAACTACTGTGAACTTTATACTTACGTCAAACTTAATATGCTAAATGCTTTAATGATAATAATTTAGACCTGTGCAGGTATATGATATACCTGCACAGGTCTAAATTATTAGCATTTCTACGACTGTCGCGGTTCTTTTATAGTATATGTATTAATTTAGATCTAATAAACTTATTCAGCAGTATGTTTCGTAAAATTTCAAATTCGCGGTAGCGTAGGCGCATTCGAGTGCGTCGATGTTTCAACAGGCCTATTAGATAGACATTAGTTCGGCTTGGATTTAGTTACATTCGTCACGGAGAAGTGAACCAACGCGAGTATAACGACTCATTTACATACTCATTTAAGGCTGGAGACTAGCTATCTACCTAGAGACACGTTAAAACTGTTGAAAACCTATAGATATCATAGGAATACTAAATTCATATTAATATAGCTTATCTTTTAACAATTTCTAAAAATAGGTACGATGATAAAATGGTAAAGTTTAGTGTACTTAATTTTTTTTAAACTTTTCTGTTCTAATAAAGAAAATAACATTGGCATTCATTATATTTACTATCACACCGAATGCGCGTGCGTTGCAGCAGCGTGTAGCGTGTTGGCAAACGACGTTGTAATGTATGAAATGCTATGTGGTACACCGTCACTCCGAACGCGCAACTGATGCGCAGCAGCCGCGCAACATTCGCGCGCTGTGACATAATATACTGTGATTTTGCATGAACCCTCCACTAGAACGAATTACTAGTCTCACTCCTTCTTTAACAGAGTACCCAAACTACTTAATCCTACGTTAAAACGATAGACCTCGACTTATGTAATTCATCAAGCATCTACATTCAAGAGATAGTTTAACAATAACTTCTTTAAAAAATAAATAAGAGCAGTAATTATTATTTATCTTGAAGATATGTAAACATTATCCTTTATCTAAATGTTAGAACTTGTAAATGGCTGTATTTTGTTAGCTTTTCTTCATATTTAAAACAAATTAGCTGTATGTTTTCCAAAAAACAACGCTACGCGCTGTGCTGCATCCGGATTGACCGGGCTTACTATAATTTGGCATTCAAATTAGTTTTAAGTACTTTTGTATCTGTAATGAGAATTCAACTGATGTCTCAAATTACACAAGTTTATGAAAAGCGAATTTGTTAACTGAGCATAACTACACTGAAGATTTTTCCTTCGCCAGTTTCTGATTATTTTTCAACAAAGTTTTCTACTTGTTTTCTATTAATCATTTTCCTTACCCCAGTTATGAAATCACACCATTACAACAGCCATTAGTAGCTTCATACACGGTTATCTCAAATAGGATCATTACAGTCCAGAAGAAACTTATCACTACCGCCATAGTTATTTAAATTGTATGAAATTACGACGAAATGCTAAATCGCCTACTTAATGCAACATATTTACTACTAAGTTGACCTAATCAGCTATGTCACGAGCGACACGTTTCCGTCATATAAGATTTCCTTTATGATAACATAAATTTAAACGTCAAATAATTATATACAGTAACTGTTTATGGTTTGGCAATATCGGAATCTATAAAACAGAATTCTCAAACACTAGCTTTCGCCCTCGACTTCGTCCGTCCGTCGTGGACATTCGGAATATCCCTAGGGAACCTTTGACCGGGATGAAAAGTAAAACTATCTGTGTGCCATTCCAAATCTATCCATCCAAACATCCTGACATACAAACATTTTACATTTATAATGTTAGTGACCATCAGCCATTTTTAATGTCCCCACTGCTTGAGCCCAGGCCTTCTTTATGGGTGGATAAGGAGGATGGGCCATGACCCACCACGCGGGCTCAATGCGGATTTGTGAGTGCTAACGACTGCAAATGCAGCCGGGGCTAACGGCTTAACGTGCCTTCCGAAGCACGGAGGAGCTCGAGATAATAAATTATTGGTCACCCATCCCATGACCGACCCTTGCGAAAGTTGCTTAACCTCCGCAATCGCTGGGCCAGGCGGTATACCACTGCGTCACCGAGCTCCTTTAATATACATATATAATCCTCAATTATTATTATTAGAAAATCTATATCCCGTTGCGTTATTATGTACTGTTTTAATTATTATAATTAAATAAGCATGTATAAAGCCATAATCTTAATATTTTGAATTACATAAAAAGCTAAAGATGAAATATTTTATTATAAATTGGTAGAATATTAGTACGCATTCATTATATTTTTTGTGTCGCTTCATATCACAAATTGTATCCAATATTTGCATGCCTTTGTTATGGGTCAAATATGAGAAACTTTTTTATACTATTGGAACATCAAATGTACGTACCATGTTTGTGGCAAAGAAATAATTTCCTTTTTATTTTTCTATTTCCTTACCCGTTTCTGTACCGGTTATCATTCCTGTTCCCGTTCCCGTATTATTTTTCCATACACAATTTCAACCCTCATTTCAGCCGTTTAGGGGTTGAATCATGTTCACCGTGTTGGACTTCAGAACAAATGCCATTTTCGCAATCGACGTCCCATAAAACCTCAATAACGACATCCATCCATCCATAGTGGCTCTGCGAGCCGTAGACCTTGCGTTTGTGACATTTTTGAACATTTATCGAAATGGCTGAAATATGATTTTTCTCCACATCTCCGAAAAATTTCTGGAAAGTGAACCGACAAATAAATTCCATATAAATATCGTACCTGGTCACAAAATTTCTCGAGAATCCGTTAAGAAATGCGGCCCTGTAGCGAAGGGGACAGCCGGACATACGAAAGCATTTTTTCCGAAGCTGAAACAGAGACGCTTCGCTCGCGGCCGTGCTCACTCGGACAATTAATAGAATCAAGATGACAGGTGAAACATGCTTGCCGCAACCTATTTTTAATGAAATAGAAGAATTGACCAAACTAAAAAATGATTCCGACGAAATGAGAATGAGAATCTCCTTCTTTTTTGGAGTCCGTAAAAAAATTTGATAATTTTCATCAAATTTTGTTCCTACTTACACCGTTTTATATAAGCTCGGTTGAATGTTTTTTAATCTCATGTCCAAAAAGCATGACTTCAATTCAATAAAATAATGACGAAATACACTCGACAACAAATTAACCATAAACAACGCGACCGCAAAGTAAAAGTTAGCCAAATTTTTAATTAATCGAGTCGACTTCAAGGGCACCATTTAGGGGTGTCAACTTTCTGTACAAGAAGTAAAGTAGAGTCCGTGCCACCAAAGAAGTCTCGTAGAAGAGGCGCTGATATAGTCATTGGAAAAAGAGCTTTATTTCAATAGCAATTATACATCGTATAGTTTAGTTCCATCAAACTTCCGCGGGTCTTCTTCGTATTCTATGTAAAGGTCGGAGAAAAAATAAATAAACAGTATTTGTTATGGAAAAATAAACAGTCTTTTTTTTGGAGTGCACAGCTCACTCACGCAGCAATCTTTATATTTTACAATTTTAAACAGATTTAATATAAGCCTCTGGATACCAGTGATGAAGACAGTATTTGATATAAGTATTTTATTTTTGTTCAACAGTAATGAAAGAAAAATAATATTTTTTGTGAACCAGTAACAAGTAAAAAAATCAGTAAAAACAGTATTACAATTTTAACAGTATAGTTGACAACCCTAAGCCTATGATTCAATCCTTTGTGCGAGCCGACAATCGATTGAATAACTCGATTAAGTTCATGTGCGCTGATATCATTATAGACAATGCGACCGAATTATTGACTTATGAACTTTACTACGTTTTTTCGATCATAAAGGTCACAATGGGGCTTAGCTTGGGCTATTGAAACTTGATGTAGAAATGTATGTACTCCTTTGTTCACGTTTTGGCATTTCTATCGATAAGTTTATCAAAACAATATTATCAAAAGTTTTCAATGTAGGAAGAAATTAAAACAATAACAATTAAATTATAACATTTTAAGATACTATTCGATACGGAAATACTGAAGGATAAAAGTAATTATAAAAAAAATATAGGAAATGTTAAGAACGCGTAGTCTGCCATTGGAAAAAAATCATAGTGCTTAAATAAAGACGAAATTGTTAAAAGTGGCCACTTATCGCAAGAAAACTCCATTAAACTAAACGACAGGCTAGAAAATATTGTTTAAGCGATAAAAAGTACCACAAAGCTTCTTCGGAGTGCACAACAGAGAGATAATTCACAAAATTTCGTCTTTATTTAAGCACTATGATTTTTTTTCTATTGGCGGCGCTAGTGTGCAGACTAAGCGCTCTTAATACCTCCAAAATCACGTGCGAATTTATTTTTTAAAATAGAATGGTTTAGACTTTAGAGCATTGGTTTTAGCAGATCTACACTTACGGGCAAAACTATTGATTCACCCGTTTCTTTTAACTTATTATCATCAAATAAATCAATTGTGGTTATAAACTGAAATTAGTATCATTGTAAAGATCAACTTTAATATGATACCAATATAATTTACTAACTTAAATTGATTTTATGTTAAAAATTGGGAAAAGAAACAGTAGTTATTCCATATTTTTGCCCGTGAGTATTGTTTTTTTTTACAAAATGCAAATCGCAGATCAAAATGTTGTAGATAAAAAAAACTTTAAAGAAAATAAAAATCTTCATTCCGTCTGATAAACATCTCTTTTCTCAATGAACGAGTAACTTATTACCCGACTGCGAAGAAAGGAAGGTACTTAATTTTTCTCTTTTAATCTGATTCCTAAAAATCAAAGCATGTCACGCACCGACGAAACCACAGTGCACACGTTCGAACAAATTAACAACATTTATTTCACAAATTCCGTTGAGTTGCCAGCCGGATTGCTTCCCAAACTCACACGCAGCTTTCACACTTACGTAACCGCTCAACATTTACTTGATTCCGCTTATTATATCGGCCTTGATACAGTTCGTAACGAAAGAATGCGACAGAGATCATTTTTGCTTGATGAAATTCCGCGATATGAGCCCGCGACGGGCGTGAAACTGTAAATATTGTGTTTGGTCACGGGCTTGCAAAAAGTTTCAAAATTTTCATTTAAACATTTTATGATGGAAGCATGAACGAATTGGTATGCAAAATGTATCCTTGAAAGTTGGCTGGGACTCTCTGTCAGTCAGTTACTTGATTGTGTTTTTTTCATAAATCATATAAAACTTTATGATCTAAAATTAGTTGCTTGTCTTTTGAGAGCCTTTGTGTAACTTCGCAGATACATATAATACTTTAGATTTCGAAGAAGATTTCTTTTTTTTTTCTAGTACTTAGGTATTTAAAATTTTGTATAGAAGATATACTGCTATTTATTACCACCGTATTCCAATCGTGAGTGACACAAAAACAACAAAAATTCGGACAATAAAATAAGTAAGGATATAAAAAGATTTTTATTAACAAAAAAGTATCCGTTCCTACTAACAAAACTCCATCAGCAATCTTGTGAAATGGAGCTATTAAAGTCATTGAAACCAACATACTCTAATAATTACGTCTTAATGACGCTAACTAAAGTCATGAATCACACACTGGCAGGTATGCTTTTAAAGTTTTCAATTGCACAGTGGGTCAATTTCATGGTCAAAGTCTCAATAAAATCTGATCATTTTTACTCACGCCATTTGCACTCAATCCATTATTAATACTTTTGGGAGTGGTTTTTGGGCGTATAAACCTTTTAATTTCCTTTATTGCTATGGTATATTATAGGTGAGTCAGGGTCACTAATTCGGTGGGTCAATTTGTCATTATGTCTTTAAAGCAGTTAGTAGTGTAATAAAACTATTACTTTTTTCTAATTGGTGATAATCGCGGTGGGTGTTGTAAACTGCGTTCTTAATAAAATTATTGTGTTAGATCTCAAGGTAAATTACACCTTTAATAGTTCTTTCTAAGACGTTTAAGTCATATAGAGGGGATATTAAAAACTGTTATGGATATGCTTCAATTTTCTGCGTACCTAGTTTTTTGTCAAGTGTTTAGTGTTGTAATAGTTATAGAAGCTCTATGAATAAAATTTGCCTAACTTAACCTAAAATATATAATTGTTTTATAATTATTTCACCAATCACTAGGATGTTCCAATATTTTACAGTGAACTGTAGAAATAGTGTGAAGTAACTAGAGCATTTTTTAAATATTATAAATTGAAGAAATATACCAGACAGGCGATGCCTTGCGTTATTGTATATGTACTTACTAGACAACCTCTGTGGTCGAGTGGTTTGTACGCCGGTTTTAAAGGTGTCGCCATCTCAGAGGTTCCGGGTTCGATCCCCGGCTGGGTCAATTTAGAAAACGAACTTTTCTATGTTGGCTCAGGTCTGGGTGTTTGTAGTTCCACCGTTGTCCCTGACTTACCATAACACAAGTGCTTTAGCTACTTATTTTGGGATTAGAGCAATGTTGGGATGTTGTCTAATTTACAATTTTTATTCTTAACAGAAAATTGTTTAAGGATTTCGTTTTAAAAATAAGCTATTATTTACGATGTTTCGCCAATCCCAATGAAAGATTCTGCATTATTCTCAGCTCAATTTATTAATAAGTACGTACAGACAGACGTATACAATAATTAAATATTTCACAGTAAATTCTCAAACTAGATCATTTTATTTCAAGACTAAAATTACTAGTTTCGATCTTAAGTATTGTTTTATTGCAAGTTTTTATAGATGAAACAGTTACCTGCGGCTAATAATTATATTGATTATTATAGACAGCCGACTAGTTCTTACATTTCCGCTTTTTACCTGTTGACATAATAAGTTTGTTTACAAGTGCTCTATTTTTCAGATTCTTTTCACGGTAGGTGTTACAACTTTTTTAATATTAATAATTTTTAGATTAACTTTGACTGCATTTACTTTCAGCTAAAGAGGTTTTAGACCTTCCTGGATAATGGAGCCGATATTTAGTCGTTTCTAAATTCAGAGAAGTTTAATTGCATTCAGGAAGGTAGGATCCGATTTAGAGTCCATTTTCAGGATGAAATGGTCTCCGACGTAACAGATGCTAAATCGGACTCTGAATATCGGATCCGTTATTCAGGAAGGTCAAATACCCGCTTAAAGATGGTAGTCGTAGTAGATTCGGCCATTAGAGCCCTGAGTGTAAAGTAAAAGTATGTAAAGTAAAGTAAAAAATTGCTTTATTCAAATAAACTTAGTATTAAGCGCTTTTGAATCGTCTATATTTTTCTACCACCCATCCAGACTTTTTTTTTGGTTTTGTAGGTTTATAAATGTGCAAACGTTACTACCGAATTCTTAATTCAAACGCAATAGTAACGCATGGACATTTGATAACTTACACTAGACTGCGATATAAGTTTGTTTTTTGTATTCTCTCGCATTCTTGGGCCCGTATGATATACTTACCCACCTACCGAAGAGAACGAGATGTAAATATGTGCCTTGAGAATCTAGAACTGCTCACAAGGACGGCCCAGCTGCTGTTGGACACTCGTGACTGACCACCTAACGAAGGTCAGTGGGCATACCTCATGGTAATAAGGAACCTGTTACATTCGCCAGCGGGGCGATAAATCTTTGGCCACACGAAAGTGATTGGAATAATTATTGGTAACTCTTGTTGGTAGCTTTACGTTAGCTCGTTAGATTAAGGGTGATTTAAATGGATTGTCAAACATTACCATCTTTAGCGTAAGTTTTACATGAATAGCTGCGGATTACTACAGTTATGAATCTACCTCCTCACACTAAAATTAGCAAGTAGCATCTTAACTCAATTGAAAAATTAATGTTTCACTTATATTATTATATTATATTATTTCTTTCATAAGTTCAAAGATTTTGTATTCAATTTATTAAGAATCGCAAAGTACAAAATAATAAGTCCTGTAGCAGTAATATATAATTTATGCTGACATAATGTGCTTAATTACACTAAAAATGAAACATTTAGTCTTACGAAAGTGATAACGTATCAAAAGAGTCTAGAATCATTATTATGATTAAGTTTAATGTGAGAGCAACAAAACAATAAGTCTTTGTCTAACTAAAAAGTTTTTAATTAGTGCGGTTGTTACAGCACTCAGAATACACGGATATAGTAGACGGTGAAAAGTGAAACTTTGAAACAAAAAGTATGTACTAAAATTTTACACAAAATCCGACTCTACATAAAGATAATATTCTGACTACTTTTGCTAATATGATGCTATAGTAATAGATATAATTGTTATATTATTTAGAAGAAGCTTTATGATAAAAAAAATGTACACTCAAATAATGAAATGTATTACGAAAACCGTAAAATAACGCGTGGTCATTTTTAAAAATCTTCAAAAAATTATTGTGAAGTATGTACAATAAGGGCTACGGAAAATAATACACATTTTAAGTTAAAATGTATAAATTAAACATTTATTAAAAAAACTGTTCTCATGCTCATTGAGCAGTTGATTTTAGTGATATTAATTAACTTCTTAAAAATCATATTTTTCAAACAACATACAATAAACAGCTTCTGCTACATTGTTACTAAAACTAATGCGATGCCTCATTTACATTATAAAAAAGATAAAATACTTAGCTCGTTAATTATATAAAAGATAAGCTGCTAAATTTATTACATAACGTCAAAATATCAAAAATTCTAGGAAAAATATTATCTTAAATGCAATAATAGCACTGAATTCCCACATCACATTTTATTATTTCATTATAATACATAATTCTGTTTTATCGTCGTCATCATATAATGTTTTACTGTGGCAGCACTTACGGCTATTTTTTAAAATTAAAATACGTACGCATAATTCTATTATTATTGTGTTAAAATTTAAAGTAGGGTTGAAACAAAAAAAAATACTAATGTAAGTATGTATAATGTATAAAACTACGTTTTATTAATATAAAAATATGCAACATATTTTTAAAAGTTCTTCATCTGTAAAGATTTGTAAATAACTACTGGACCTCTGGCTGTAAATGACTTGATTTGTAAACCATCAAATTGTTTAATAATAGTTGACATTTTTAAGATTAACATATTTTTAAATAAAGCTGATAAAGGTTTATTTAATGTACTGAACTAGAGTTGAGTCGTTCATGAATGAATCCTTCAATTGGACTAGTCCACTTATCAAGTATATCTTCTTCATTCGTTCATTCTGGCCCCAATTACTTCAGTACTTCATTTAGTTCACACTTCACTGAAGGAGAGTAAAGCGGACGGATAGATAACGAACACCACGTGCGGAAGTGCGATTGACTTCAATTTGACTTCAACAACCCCTATTGCGCAAACATTAGGCTTAGACTTATATAATGACAAAGTGACTCATATGGACTACTGAAGTACTGAGCCAAGTGAACTACATGAACTAAATGTGTGATATACTTCATCTAGTCCCATTGAACTATAACATTCTTTACACTTCAGTGAAGTATTTTGCGCATGTCTGTGCTGAACCTAAAATAGTGTGCAAATAAATTACGTGTGATATTTGAAACTTCTACAAAAAGCTAATGTAGCAATAATTTACGACTGCACTTACGTATAACGACCATTCATTTACCTAAACATTTGCAACGTCAGTTGCATACAGGGGAGCGATTCTGTGACCAAACTCGCATCTCACTTCGAACCTCACTTCACTTCGAATTTGTTATTAGAAATTAGCTGAATATAAGCTACTTTACCGATTGCAAAAGGTTTTATGTAGCTACTGTAGTTATCTAAAATCTTTGAGATTAAAAACAGCCTATCATTATCTTATTTAT
The DNA here is from genome assembly GCA_963556745.1 of Catoptria pinella. NCBI lineage: Eukaryota > Metazoa > Arthropoda > Insecta > Lepidoptera > Crambidae > Catoptria > Catoptria pinella. Next base: position 4,079,334 of record OY750762.1, read on the forward strand.
GATTGAGGTTTATTACGATAAAGATTCGAGTTTGGTTATAATATCGACAGGCAGAACAATAATAAGGTTTGTTAGTATTTCAGAATTGTTAACAAATATGGGCCTACTTTCAATGCATTAGGTATAGTGGGTGTAATGAAGTGACATATATTTATTTAAAACGACAATGTATTGTGAGCACTCGTGCGCAGCGGGTCGCTACGATAGCAAAATATATGAGGAAGTGAGCGTTAGGTGGTCTGAATCCCCTCTGTGAACAGGAAATTTTATCAATTTTGTCTTTAGCCGCCTTTTGTTAAACTGACTGAAAAGCGATAAAAATACTTGCTAGGAATTTAGAGCTCAGTTTTTTTAATGGCATTTACATAAGTCCCCACTTTTCCGGTTCACTTGTGGATGATGCTTGACTAATTTACTAAAATTTTTGATCTTTTTGTGTTAAAGTTAAAGTTGTTGAATTAATCTATCTTTGCTATCCTACTAATATAATCAATGTGAAAGATTGGATGTTTAGATGTTTGGATGTTTGTTACTCAATCGCGCAAAAACGGCTAAACGGATTTGAAAATGAATTATAGCACACAGATAGTTTATACGCCGGATTAAAACATAGTATACTTTTTATCCCAGTCAAAGATTCTTTAGGGATTTTCCGATTGTCCTTGCGGACGAAGTCGCGGGTGGAAGCCAGAAACTGTAAAAATACATATTGAGTTTTATTTAAAATCTCCAGCACATTGCTCTCGGTCATCTCTTGTTCGCTTGAAATATTAAATTCCATACATAGATCATGATAATATAATTGCACTCATCACGCAAAGCAACAAAATCCTAAAAAGTGTGTCTTCATAAATTAATTCTTCCCTTTCTCTTTCTTATATTTTTTCCTTCTCAAAAAAACGTCATATTTGTATGGCAGAAAGTTGAACGTGAAAGCGCATGGTTTCGAGGCAATCAATATTGCATACGTTTAATGAAAATTGAATTGAAAGGAAAAGCGCACGGCTTGGAGGCTGAAAATCAGCGATCACTTTGCAACCGTTCCTTTTGTTTGTTTATTTCCTACCTCTTTTTTTCCTACAGTCAAAATAAAATTTAAGATTTTTTATTTTCATTGTTGTCTGTTACTTAAGTTAAAAAATGTTCTCACGTATTATTTGTATTTTCGACATTATCTTATATAAATGCGCATTAAAGCTAGCAACAGACGTACTACTGTAAAAATAAATTCAGGAACAAATTGCAATTACTTTATTCGAATCTAAAAAAAATACGTTACACAACAACTCACTTTACCACCCATACTAAAATAACAAACATTTATATTGTATGTGAATTTACTTACAAACGAAAGTAATTTAAAGTTTAAGATTAATAGTTTATCTTAATCAATCGACTGTAACGGATACAGTTAGAGCTTAGATTGTTATAATAAAAAAATGTATGTTTACTGTAAGAAATAATGAATTGTGACATAACATTCTTATACAACAGTTTGCAATCAACACCTTATCTGAGCTGTAATGGTAGCAATTTATAGACATCATTTATTTCCTAATAAAATATTAAGGAGAATCACACACGGAATGCGAAGTGAGCTTTACACCGGTATTCACAAACATTACTACGAGGTATCACATAGTCTGTGGACGTACAGCGTTCCAACTACCAATCATACATAATACGTAAAACAAACGAACCAATCACAGAGCTCTATTCCAAAGCAGTGCGTTCGCATAGTCAAGGGTCGTTTGAGTATTGTTCTAAAATTCGTGTATTAGTCAATCACAAAATTATAACATTAAAATTTATTTACTCTGAATGTATAGTTATTGCAGTTATATCTATTTCGTCCAATCATAGTGCTCTTTTTCATAAAAATATTTGTAGGTATACTAATTCACATGACAAGGTTTTTATACAAGTTTAATTTTTTTTTTTTTTTTGTTTTAAAAATTTAGTAAATTCAAAGGGAAAAATTGTTTTTTTCTGAATCATCAAATAACACTGTTATTCTAAAGGTATGATTCGATCCGATTGGTGGATTCGGTGATTCATATTGTTGTGGTTTTTAATACCTACCTTAAAGTAATGAAAATAAACTGTTTTTTAGCGATCCTGAGTCATAACGAAAACTTGTTTTACCTCTGCAAGCAATCCGATAAATATCGTCTCATAGATTCTCTGTTCTGCGATTAGTGTGTGAAATCTCTAAGCTATAAATCTATGTCATACCAGAATCACTAATTTTGTTTTAATTAAACCTTAGCTACTTATTTAGAATTACTTATCTGTATAATGATTCAATTACAAGTTGTAACATGTTATGTTAGACCAAATAGTATCAAATTTTTTATTCTATAGGTTTCTTCGGTCTTGAAAATGTGGCAAAAGTACTTTCAAGTCAAATTGCGTCATTCGCATGCAATATTGTCTCTAAGCCCTTTTCGTTTTCCCTTTCAACTTTCAAGTCAACTTACGACAAACGCATTATTGACTGCCTAAACCATGCACTTTTACGTTCAACTTTCTGTCATACAAATTTGATGTTTTTATGAGAAGATAGGGCATGCGCTGTCACATGTGCCCTAAGGCATGGCTCTATTGAAAGCGCAAGAGGAAAGCGAAAGCGCACGGTCAGCGTGCGCTATTGAATGCGAGGCATGCGTCGATTAAAGTGAAAGGGAACGGGGAAGCAATCGTTTATATTGATGACGTGTGATGGGTTGGAACTATTTTATTTCGCCAGATGTGACATGGCCTTAACAAATTCAACGAGTACATAAACAGCTTTAGCAATTACATTCATTTGTTTTATTTAAACAATCGTAAGTTATCGAGTGTTTCTGTTTTAGAATGACTGCAACAATAGAATCGAACGCAACTTGATAAAAACAGGTGAACACGATATTTACAAATGTCAAAGCTTGACCCTTGAATGCTACAGAATAAGCCTCGAGGCATTGCGTCCACCTATTATTACCTGTAGACTAATTCTATGAGAATCCGGCTATTTGAATAATCAACATTAATCAAATCGTGGGAAGTTTTTCCTTATATGAGAGTTTACCTTTTCTGAATTAAAGTATTATTATTATTATTATTATTATTATTATTTGGTAAGTCCGTATGTCAAAGCAATCAAAAAGCAATACCTGTTGAAAGTATGTAAAAGTTATTTATTATTTTTGTTCTAATTTTATTTATTATAACTTCAGTTTAGACTGATGTAAAAATATAATTGACTTATTTGAAGTCAAATATAGAGCAAACATTACAGCAATTATTATTCTAGCCCATGTTCATTGGAATAGCACCATAATGTTTTATTTTTATCTGCCTATGACAAATTGTGGTACAGAGGTTGTGCGCCACTGTCGATTAAAAGGCTGATAAAGAAATACTAAATCAAATTCCTTACACTTTGAGGTCATATTGTGTTAATCAATCGCTCGTTGCCAGGGCCTCGATTCTGCTAATGTTAGTGTAACAATCGTGTCTCAATGGCGTTTTAATAGTAGGTATAGCTTTTTGACATATTTCTTGTTACTGAAACACTAAAAGCAATACAATTGAATCACCACTGAGACACGATAATTACGTTAACATTAAGCAGAATCGAGGCCCAGACGGACGGTGCGTTGTGCCGGACTTGCTATTGTTCAGAGTTGCGCCGGAGTTCCGTAACCTTACCGAAATTAAGATCACGACATTCGACATGTTGCAGGTGTTGTGTCTCCACTGTCGTGAGAAATTATTAGATCCCTTATTTTGAAACTATTCCGAAAACTAAATCGTGACAATTGGAGGAATTATTTCGTTTTATGTTTAAGTAATTTATTTGTCTGTCAAAAGTGGAAACAATCACTACCATATCGTAATTTATCGTGTATTTTTAAAGATTTTTGTGTTAATCTTACCTCTCAACCGATTCATGTTATTTTAATTCTTTAATTTTTCTAAATATTGCAACAACAAGCCCTCTTGTCAACGATAAATTTTAAATCTTACAAACCTGAAATAAAATGGACACACACCCATATCCGCATTTACCCAACTGTAAGATACACTGTAACCTTGAACAGAGCAGACACCAGTCCGTCAACCACGTCCATGAAAAAACTACAGAAAGATCTATGATAACAAAACTTATAACGCAGTTTATAATTAATAATGATCTTTTTTTTGAGATTTTAGCATTCACAGTGCTATTTTTATATAATAATAAATATTATACTAGATCTGATCTGATGCGAGTCGTATTTTTTCTAGTATATGATTTATTATTATATAATAATGTAATATATGATGATAATCTCTATTACAGGCTGTGTTCTTAAAACTAATTTCAAACGCTTGCTACAAATAAATTTTGAATCAATTCATTCATTCATTCATTCAAAAAAAGCTGAACCAACTTTTCGGTAACCTCTCTCACGATTATTTAAGAATAATTCAATCATCTGTTTGGGGATGGCGGGTCTATAAAGAAAGAAGATAATTGTGTTTATGGGCGTATGAACAGTTACGACAAAACCAGTAGAATACCGTTTAGCTCGTACTTCTTTTAATCAAATAATCAAAACAACTATGCTGTAGCGCGTATGAGTCATTATCTCATTTTTTTTTAAATTTAATCAGATCCGCAAAGATCTTTAGATCTCAAATTGATACCGATTTTTGTTCATATCGTTCAGCCTTCAAACCACAATTAACTGAAATGATTTCTTTGAAAGCTGTGAATAGGTACTACTTCCGTTCGTAGTTAGCTAACGAGGGCGTGCGCTTATTGTTTTTGGACAATGGCTTCTGCAAACTGTATTTTAATGGGATTACAATCCCGCACAGTAAAATCCCGTTTTGAAAACTATTATTTGACTGAGCGAGCGAAGCGAGCAAAGCGTTTCAGTTTCGAGATTAGCCAAAAAAATATTATGTCCGTTTGTCTATTCTCGCCTACAGGTCGCAGTTTTCAACCGATTTTGAAGAAAATTGGCACACAAGTTACTTGATTTATTTAAATTTTTTAGTCAGTTGTGATTTTTTATTTGGGGTAAAAATACCCTCTATTTTCCCCGCAATCGAGAATTGCGAAAAGCGGGGAAGATTTGCTGTAGCGTTATTTATCGACGGATTTCAATCAAATTTGAGAGGCATAAGGACCTCATTCTGACAAGATGTTGCGAAAACATTTCCAAAAGGGGGGAGTGGTAGAAGGAAAAGGGGAAAAGTTTGCAGTAGCGTTGTCTTTGGTGGGCGATATATATAACCTAAATGAGGTTGCATACAGACCTCGAAAGATTAACACCCGTATTCACAGACATTACTATGACGTCTCACAGTGATCGCGGACGCACAGCGTCCCAACTACCATTTACACGTCATACGTAAAACAAACGAACCAATCACATAGCTCTATTTCAACGCAGTGCGTTCACGTAGTCAAAGGTCGTTTGAGAGTAGTTTGTGAATACAGGTATTAAACCTCTTTCGTCTATACGTTCGAAATTATGTTTAAAGTAATGTAAAACAATTGACTATCGTAATAATGATTGTCACCCCAAATCTTTGTACTGGATTTAATATAGATTTTTTTGTCAATTCAGTTTTTCGTAATTTTTCGAAAAAAATATTCAGCCATTTCGAAAAATTATTTAAAATGTCCTAGGGTAGACCTAACTCGCAGAGACTCTAATAACAATTAGCTGAAAAAATACAAATCAACAATTAACTTAAATAACTTTTAAATTGATGATATTTTTAATTGATTATTAAAAGTAATGCTAAAATAAAGTTCAAAATATGAAAAATGATTTAGGAATCGAATACATTGCGAGGTTTTTAACATTTAAAATTAATAATAAATCGTTACAATGAAGTTTTCTGGCGCCGCTAAAAATTAAGCAATTAATATTAATAAAACTTCAATGTTTCGACTAATTAACAGATATGCCAAAAATTTAACGCCCAGTGAGCAAACGAAATATACAAATACAAAAAAATATGATAAATAAAATAAGGTAAAGTTTATGAGTACAAGATTTTTAATTCCATTAATATAGTTATAAAAGTTCGGTTACATGTTTCGCTATTGTTTGCTACAATGAGGATGAGTCATGTTGTAGAGTCCTATAGTTTTATTAATACACATTTTTATAGCTATGAAACCCAGTGAAAGAATTATTGAAATCCGTTTTAAAATGCCTAAGTTACAAGGGCTTTATGGAAATGCAAAGCGCATTAAAATATGTGTTTTAATACTTACTAGGTAAAATTGACCGGGTGTATAATGACGTCATAATACACCCCAAAATAACAGTGTTTTAGTCCATATAGATTCTCAGGTTTATGATATATGGTGAAAAATTCTTCACAGTTATTTTATTGGAAAAGTCACTAAACAAAAATAGTGAGACAAACCCATTATCAAAAAATTGCTGTTTGTCATTTACGAATTTTCACCAACAATATTTTTCTACTGACAGTATAATGCTTGACGACCTCCGTGATCAAGTGGCTTTGTACACCGGTTTTCAAGGTGTCGCCATCTCTGAGCTCCCGGGTTCGATACCCGGTTGGGTCAATTTATAAAACGAACTTTTCTATATTGGCCCAGGCCTGGGTGTTTGTGATACCACCGTTGTCTCTGATTTCCATAACACAAGTGCTTTAGCTACTTACTTTGGAATCGGAATGTGATGTTGTCAAATATAAAATAAAAATAAAAATTACGTATAAAGAGCTGTTAACGGTTTATGTAACCCTCAGAAGAATAACTAAAGCATAAATTGACGTCTGTAAAGTGGTAAATATCGCGGAGATCCTCAGACTAGAACGGGTGTGTCCGCACAAATAAATTATTTACACAATTGAAATTTACATTCACCTGAAAAACAGCACTTATTTCTAATTAGTTAACATATAACTTTTCATACTAATGACAATATTTAGCGAATTATTGTGGCTTTTCTTTTTCCCTTTGAGTAAGGTCAGTTTTCTTCTTTGGAAAACCCACGTGCTTAAACGCACGTAATACCGCGCTCTGAATAACATTACATACCTAACAGTAATACACTTAAAGTGATTCACAGTAAAAGTGTTTGATTACTAACCACTTTTTACAGGCAGTATATAGTTTTTTCAGCATTGTTTGCCAACTGGTTGCCGTAATATGGGCGGTAAAGTTATAGCCCGGTTGATGGTAAAAAGTCAGTTTGTTACATTATATACTACTCAAAACTATATGGTTATCTCCATACAAACGAGTTACCTTTGGCAAGGTTTTTTTTAATATTAATTCAATCTCATTTTACTTGAATTTGATATTGTTCGAAAGCTGTAATAGTCAACTTGCGGACATTAGTGTTGAATTCAATGTATAATTTCTCTCTCTTTCTTGTGTCAATTATAATAGAGAGCAATTGTAGTTTCATACAATAACACGTGAAATTTAACATTTTTTAATTCGACACACGGCGACTAGGAGAAATAAATTCGACAGTAAAGTCCGCAAGTTGACTATTACATATTTCAAACAATATCATATTTAAATATTGCACACTGCACCGACCCCAAATAAATTGGGATAAGGGTAGGGGGATGATGATCATATTTAAATAAAATCAGATGGAATTGATATTAAAGAAACTTGCCAGAGTTAGCTCGTTTGTATGGAAAACCATATAGTAGCCCCTATTTTTTTAAGTATGTGATTTCTCAGCTAAAACAAGACATCTTCCACCTGTTGCGTTTGTTATCTACGTACAAAAAAGCTGAGATCACGTGTGCCAACAATACTTCCTCTTGGTTGCCTAAGACGGCTGCGTCTGCGCCGGAATGCACGCACGCTAGACCACACCCTCTCTCTATTATGTGACTTACTACTATTACATTTAGAGCGATAATAAAACAATGTAAGTTGTAATAAGCATAACTTTCGTAACATTTATGTAATATCGATTACGACTTCTAGGCTTCTAGCACCTGTAAAAAAATTGAGCTACATTTACATAGCAATTTAGATAATTATGCGCTAAAACAATAAGCAAAATTCCATAAATACCTAACAAAACAAAGTGGACAATACTATAAACTATTTAAAGTTAAGAAGGAAAAAATAGTCCTAGGGTAACTGAGGTTCTTGCTAAATAATCATTTTTCTTTATTCAATAAGTTATAGTTCAAAACTAAATAATACAATAGAAAAAATACGACTCGCACCAGATCATATTCTTGGACGGGAATCGAACCCGCAACCTTTGGAAGTCCGGTCCAATGCTCTTATCACTGAGCTCGGTAGCTCAACGGTAAGAGCATTGATCTGGTGCGAGTAGTATTTGTTCTAGTACATATATTATTTAGTATTGTATAAAAATAGCATTGTGAATGCTAAAATCTCAAATCATTGAATCTCACCTCAGATAAGCTTTCTAGGCAGTAAAAACTATAATTCTTATAGAATAGCATCACTAATATCAGTAGATTATTATTTACTTATATCTTCTTGCTTAGTCTTAACTGTGCCTTCCAAAGTGCGAATATTAAAGGTGAATAACCTTTAAATACCCAATGGGTGTCGAAGCCATGACCTCTACAATTGCAATGCATGCAAAAACGTGCTAGTTAAAAGCCAAGTGGAATGTCTAATTTTAGTAATATGCATTAAATTAATGACGACTTACTAAGTCATTGTAGTATTGCGAAAGAAAATTTTTCGACTCTGTGACTGACCAATTGAGCTGACGTGACATAAATTCAATGTCTGATTCGGGTTTGTATTTACACAAATACTCCTAAAAATAAAAAAAATAAAAACATTTTGTTTACACATAGACTCACACAAACAAACACACACGTCAAACTTATAACATCCCTCTTTTTCCGAACTGAACTCGTACATCTATTAGAAAAATTTATAATGTCAAATATATGTAAAAAAAAGCGCGTCATTTCCACCTTAGCGCTAAATTGTTACACGGACTGTGAGATTGGGTCAAATTCATTGATAGTGTATTAAAATATTAAAATACACTATCAATGGTCAAATTTACCTTTTTGAACTTTGATCAACTGTAACCTAGCGCAGTTACTGCCCTACTGTTTTTTTTTTGTCAAAAATGGGTAAAGGAATTCATCAACTCTATTAAAAAAAACAGCCATGTAACATGTTTAGTTTTCAAACTGTAGGCAAATCAAAAAATGGCGTGTAATTTTGACCCAATCTCAATGACTCCTGGTTAACAATGACAATAGGTCCAATGACACAAACGAAACCAAGAGTTTCCTTAGGCCATCAATGTACCAGAGAAAGTACACTTTTAATCTTGATTAAATACAAAACGCTTTAAAAGCACCAAAACAATGGTAAGAGAAATGCTTTTTCACATTATAAAAACCAAACAAATGCGAGTCGGACTTGCCCACCGAGGGTTTCGTACAAACCCGATGATTGATTCCGTACTTTAAATAAAGACTATACAAGGTGTTACAAAAATACCCCTAATGCCGAATATGATATATAGGGACCATCAAACTGAACAACTTTTACTATGGAACCAACTCTGACATCGCGAAAAAAAATCAGCTGTTCCATACAAAAATTAAAATCGAAAATATCAAAATGTATGAAACAGCTGGTTTTTTATTCGCGATTTCAGAGTTGGCCCCATAGTAAAAGTTGTTCAGTTTGATGGTCCCTATATGCCATATTCGGCATTAGGGGTATTTTTGTAACACCTAGTATTGTTTATGATTTAATTACAAATTTACAGTTTTCAGATTTTTCCCTGTACTTGTAGTGTAGGACGATATTACTTGCCAAATAGTTCTAGGTCAACGGAAAGTACCCTGGAGATCCCTTGAGAGTCGAAATATGCGTTTTTGCGGCATAAACGGCTGTATCTTTTTTTTACGTTAACTTAGTAGTTTGATTTCACAGCTTCAAGAGAGAGAGAGTAGACCTGAGTAATATGTAATTTCAACTCAATACCTCCACGCGTTCTCGAGATAAAGGTCTTGACAGACAGATGGACAACAAAATGAACTCTTTTAGAGTTTCGTTTTTTCCTTGTGAGGTACGGAACTCTAAAATGGGCAATTTCGTATTTTAATAAGTGGTTCTCATTTATCTATCACACAGAAACATCTTAAATAATCGAAAGTGAAAAATTTACTGTTGTTGGTCAGAACAATCAGTTTTTGCAAACCCGGCAAAACGCCAAACCCGGACCTACTACTGTAAGTACTTCCAAAAACTATATTTATGTTATGCGAAAACTCATTTCCTTTATAAAAACTATTAAGAAAACGCTTTTCATAACAAATATTGCCCAAAACATAACTTACAATTTATTATAGAACGTGAGAAAATATTTCTTAATTTTCTTAATAAATCTTCTGACTAACGATGAGATAATATTTCTAAAAAAAATATTTAAGTAATTATAAATGACAGTATACGGGTTACATCTCGCTTCCTGTTTTCATCATACGTTCCATTAAGCAATAACTTAACTTCATACTAAAGAAAATCACTTCAGTGGCCCTACCATGAGTTGATGCAAACTGTTTATGCTACCGTAAACTATCGTTTTCTCTCTTTCACTCGCATTGACTGTGAGCAGTATATCCGAGAGTAAGCTAGGTAGCGTAAACAGTTTGCACCAACTCATGGTAGGGTCACAGTTATTAACCGGACGAAACACCAATAATTACATAACAGGCTGTCAGATATAATGATGTGCATAATAAATAATAACTATGATTGTTATAATAATACCGAACCATGGGTAAGTAATCTTAATATGGCTAATTATATATTATTAGGTAACACATCAAAACATTCCATTATGTTTTATTAAAAAATATTTTCCTGTTTTCTAAAAGCCTTTGTTCCATGTTCAAAAGATTGAACACATTCATGTCTTCAAGTTTTCATTTGTTTTATATCTTCGTATTGTATTTAAATTATGCAGAACTTAAGAACTATAAGGGCCTGTTTCACAATGTAAAGGTAAGTTCTGAGATTTTGACTATTGAGTATTGACAGATGATTTGACGTATTTTTCATATCACACCTATCAAATCATCTGTCAAGTAAGCTTTTTACCTACTTCAAAAGGAGGGAGGTACTCAATTCGACCAGTATTTTTTTTTGTTTTTTTTTTACATCGTGAAACACATAAATAAATAAATGTAAAGTGCACTACTAAATTATTTACATAATGATATGCTTTATTAATTTTTTGACTAATTAATTGACTCACAAAACAAAAGGCCAAAGTTTATGTATAATAGAAGTTTTCGAAGTTTTACTTTACACAAAATAAAAACATGAATCAATACATAATTTTTGAATAATATTATAGGTTTGTGTATTATACTAACAAGATTTAAATGGGTTTATAAAAAACAAGTTGCATATTCGGTAGCTTAATGGCCAACCATATTTAAAAGCTTTAATATGTAAAGTACCTCTCACAAAGTATAAAATAAATGATGTTGACTTATCGACCGTCAAAGTAGAGCGACATTACAACATACATAAAATTACAAAACTTATACCCACTTTTACTGACATAAAATTAAGAAACCACTCAAAAGCCCTTGCTTTTAAGTTATAACTAGTTTCTTATTGCGCAACATTCCTGATTGAGAACAGGTGTATAAAAAACTGTTAATTATTGTCACTTGTACTAATATCCGAAAAGTAACCGACATCGCTCGGAGGATTACTCAGCTGAAGTGGCAGTGGGCGGGACACATAGTGAGAAGAACTGATGGCTGTTGGGGCGGAAAGGATCTAGAATGCCGACCACGTACCGGACGATGCTCCATGGGCAGGATAGGCCCCCGACAAGGTGGACCGACGAACTGGTGAAGGTCGCGGTGCGCCGCTGGATGCGGGCAGCGCAGGACCGATCGTTGTGGAGATCCTTGGGGGAGGCCTATACCCAGCAGTGGGTGTCTTACGGCTGATATGATGATGATGATAAATTTAGTTTTTTTTTTATTCAACTTGAGCTTATTTTAAAGGGGTATACTGAATCGAATTTTCTGCCCTAATAATAATCATTAGTGCGCTCTCCTTTATGGGGCATTTACACTTTACAAGCGATTGTCGATTAAAAGCCCTAGTCGACTTAAATCGCTTAGCAAGTCGACCCGTGTAAATGCCCCATTATGATATTACTGGCATACCAAATTTAAAAATGTTTAATAGAATTTTTAATAAATTTGGTAATCGTTGGTAATAGAAGTTTTATAACGGCAATAAACAAATACCATTGGTATTAGTTTTTGGTATTCGAAAGGAATAATAGATCAAAATATGGTTTTTACGTTTTCGGTAACGCATCTCAATTTTACGTCGTATGATATTTTTGAAACCGTTAGAAAAAAAATATAAATCACACTAAATACGGATGTTTGCCAATATAAACAACTTTCTTCGATCGATAACAAAGTCACGTATTGATAGTTTGTAAAACGATATACCATGCCAGCTATGCAATAATAGTATCGTTATGCCAATTTAGTAGCCATGGTATTATACACCCGGTCGAGGGTCAACGGGGCCAAATGTTAGGGTGGGTACCCACTCAGGTTCGTGAACCTCGTGCTCCGCGAACCCATGTGTTGTAAGTTCGCGGAGCTCAATGTAGACACTATTGCAAACTTCTACTTGCGCCCCCTTTGTATTCGTTCGCATCAGATCGCAAAATGCGAAGCGTGCACGGTTCGCACTCGTACACACTATTTTTATTTTATTTTTTTATGCCGAAGAAAAACGCCTTTACGCGCTTCCCCTCTCGCAGGTGAGCGAGAAGGGGGTATGTGGGGCTCGCCAGGAGGGGACCGCAACTTTCAACGTTGCAGCTCCCTCCACGACTGCCTCCCGTGATCCCACCCAACCGAGTGGTTCGGTGGGATCTCGGGAGGAGGGAATACCCACTAAAAAACTCCGGCAACTCGTACACACTATGGCGCACTGTTGCAGGTGCGCAGATCGCGGAGGTTCGTAAACCTAAGTGGGTACCCACCCTTATGGAATTGATCTACTCCATTCACGATAATTTTATAACTGTTCCACTCACGATGTGAATCAATCTTAATTCAAAGCATAGGCACCTAAATAAATCTAGTATAATTTTATCGTTAAGAAATGAACAAAATCTTTGTTCTCTATATTACATAATATTAAACTTTTTTTACGCAAACAATTACAATAATGCGTCTTAGTAAAGGCACTTTTTATAATCGCCACCTTTCGCAGTTACTTCGTTGTGTAATTTTTGCACATATATATAATAAACGGCTCTTAAAATATCTGAAATATGAGGAACTCGAAAGTGTAATATTTAGTGCGTACTAACCTACTGACTGTGCTCGCTAAAGTTTAGAAACTTTTCAAAAAACACGTTGTGTAAGTGATTCAAATTAAAATATTTAAAATACTACGTTAAAGGAAATTACGTTGAGTTGGGACTTACCCAACTCGTGGTTGAAATGGTTCCGATTAGGGAGACTGATCACGTCCGGCTTCGCTGGCGTCCCCCCTTCCAAATAATAATACCCAACTCGTTACTAAATGCTGAAAATACCAAAAATTTTATTATTACTTCGTAAAAGTTTGGAGATACCTAACCATATTCATTGATTCGATTTATTGTAAAGAAATACCTACACTTCATTTGGTCTTTTTTCCGACGAATAAAGGTTTTTTTGTAGCCAATGACTAAGATCTTTGTCGTGTCAATAAAATTACAAATAGGGAATTACACCTTTTTTTTGAAAACATGTTTATATTATTCCTGAGGTCGTAATAAACCAGCACAATTTTTATTTAAATTTTATAAAACCAAGAAATACCTTAAAAATGATTTTTTATTTATGATTTTGAATTATTGCGCAGAAACGCAAGCCGCCATGCTGTTTAGGCCCGTGACGTCACTCCGTCAGGCGTCAGGAAACAATCAAGAGTGGTTACAATGTCTTTTTACAAAAGTAACGAAAGTTTTTAAAATAATGAGTTGTAATGTTTTATCATTGGTGTCTTGTGCCTGATTGCAGTAAAACAAGTGTAAAATCTCCACTAAAATAGTGGGTTCAAGTGCCAAGTGACATCAAAATGAGAAAAACTTGGTTGAAACGTAAGAAGAGATCCAAAGAAATCCAAAAAACAAACAAAAAAATATCCTGTTCACCTGATGGTCTCGTGAATTTTGTGTCTACTGGATATGCAAGAAGGATAAGCGATGTGAACATAACCTAACACTTGCATTTTTTGATTCAAAATCAATCATGTGTTTTGAAGGATTAATACTTACACAGGCAACTTTGAGTTTATATAAAAGGTATTATTATATTATAATAAATAAATATATCAAATAATAAGTATAGTTTTTTTTATTTCCATGGTGCACTCACTGTATAAAGATGATGTTGGTCCATCACAGCCGAGTTGATTTGAAGAATGGGTCAACTTGGCCACCATAAAAATGTTAAGGATATAATAATGTTCATTTCAATGTCATGTGCATGTGGAAAATATGTGAATACATATGCACTATACATAGGGTAGGGTAGGAGAATAGTCAAAGTCAAAGTACAAAAAACTATTCAAATAAACTTAGTAATTAAGCGCTTCTGAATCATCTATATTTTCCACCCATTCCAGAGTTTTATAACTGACAAGAAGAACAGGTGCAAGAAACTTATCAGCTTTAACAGAAATAAGTTACAATATTTACAAACTTAAATATTATATCATGATCTGCTATTGTTAATCTGGCTGTCATCAGTCAAGTTTATGGTCACTCGGTTATGTCCTGTCTCTTTAACTTAAATTGGAAATTTGATTATATGAATAACAGAAATAAACACTTAACTAATTGAAATATATCTTTATTACTTTACAACAGTTACCAAATACAATACAACAGATTATAAACAACAAAGTAGGTACTTATATTTACAAGCTATGTGTTACATTTTTTCCATGCATTTTGGTCTTTCAGATAATTGTCTACTTTATAATAACCATTACCCATGAGCGTCTTTTTAACATGATTTTTAAATTCATGCAAAGGTAGATCAATCACTTGTTGTGGAACTATACTAATCAAGGTTATGCGTTTCCCCATAAATTAACCTTTTGCATCGCACACTGCTGTCTGCAACCATCTCCTTAGATTTTCTTTTAGAAATTTCTTTTGCACACAAAATGTTTATCGATGAGCCAACCTTAGCCAGATTCGATTTCTTCCATTAAAACTCAACCGAAGTACACGACGACAGGGCTTCGGTTCGGCGGTGTACATCGTAACACCATGCTTGCAGCCACCTTCTGACGAGGGACAATCGTAGCACTTAACACTACTCACAGTCTCTTCCTGTTCATTCACATTATGTGTCAATCAGTACATAGGGCTTGGAACGCACTTTATGTTCCAGGCATACCGTACACTACAACGCACGTGTTTTGAACCCGTTTGAGCTGCACATAGCCTATTGCGTCGTCAGATTCCCTTCCGGACCTGATAACAAAATAAAATAAAAATAGGTTATGTTGGATTGTAATAGTAAACAAACACAGGGTATTATCGTGTTGTTATTACTTAATGTTAGAAAAAACTTGATATGATAGGTACTTACATTGCTGTTTTAACATTTCTCCACAAAACCGTCTTCCATGATGCGATTTTAGTAAAATAAAGCATAAAAGTGATAATCACATAAAATTATAAAATAACACAGTACGACGAGTACGAAATCCTGTTTGCTTACTGTCGGGCTGACGTCATGTCGGAATCCAATATGGCGAATGGCGTTTTGAACATTTGAAGAATAGATTAAAAAAGTCGATTTTTTAAATTGAATTATAAAATGTATATTGCATTTTTATGAATAAATATCGACGTTTCTCATTCACTTTTTATAAAATCTATCATAAACATGCATTTTTATATTGTTTCTTACATGGTGTAAAATACCCTATTCTTCATTTGTTTTAATTAGCAGACTTAAAATAAAATATAAGATGAATATAAATCTTAAGACATTACGTTATCTTCCAAAACGCTAACCTATAATCTATTCTAAACTTTATTAATTAGCTGTATTAAAAGGGTGATGATCTTTTCTGGGGGTCTATTCTAATAGATAACAGTTTTATTATTTTTGATAGCAACTAAATATCAAATTGCACACAACATTGTCGATAAAATTAAAATTTGCGATTTGAAAATAGACCCTCAGGCTAATGTCGGTTTTATTATTTGCTTATTATAATAATGTGCAATTATTTCACTAATAATTGTACAATTTCATTGTGACAAAACTACCTATCTCTTTTTTCAATCTTGTCCATTTGTTTTACGACGCTGCTGAATTCCGGTCCGATTTTTATGTTTGCGATGATTCAGTTGGAGACACAATGATTCACACAGTTAAAAGCTTTTATGTGTCTGTACCATAGAACAAAGAAAACAATTTGTCTGTACACAAATAATGTGAAAAAATATAAACCCCTCCTCAGAGTTTTAGTAAAGGGAAACGTTGCACACGTGCTGTAAAATGATACCTAGTATTTAGTATTCTGTGGAAGGCTGTTTAAGAATTTTAAGTTTAATAAATCGAAACATAACAGATAAAATAATAATGGTAATCTCACATCTTTATATGTCTAAAACATAATGTAAATACTTCAATCATTTTACCTGTACGCTGGACACACACGTGTACCAAAAAGGGTTTTGATACAATTAGCCATCAATCTTGTTAATTAACAAAATGTTCGAATAATAGATTAAAGTAGGCGTCATTCCGAAATAGACAATATTATGTTAATTGTCTACAAACAACCGGACATGTTTGCACAAATATCAATCTTTTAGATTCATGACAGAACTTTAAACACCAACCAAGAAGTTATCAATCATAGTTAGTTAATATTAAACTATTAACCTCGACATTTATGGGGTCAAGGATCAAACTGGACTGCGCTAATTCCACACAGCTAATTCTATGATATGTCATTTTCTGTTTAAGATAATAATCTACTATTATTTATTAACATTAGAGGTAGCCGACATTTAAAGGCCTGCATGGTAGGATTCAAGTAGTTACCGAATCCTCATTGCATTGATTATTTTTACGTTTGAATCAATAATGAACGTGCTGAATTATTCGAAATATCTACCGGCAATTGTTTCGAACTTGTGTCAATATTACAGTCCTGTAATCCAGCGAGTCAATCCAGCCTAGTGCTAGACTAGATCTCACTGGAATTCCAGTGGCAAATCAGCGGTTGACTGATATGCTTACTGGAATAATGTGAACCGGACGCTTTAAGTTAATATACGAAAAAGACAAAACTGACCAGCATATTTTTTGTCAAACATGACTTCTTATAACGCCTATTGTTCAACTAAATATTAAGAAATACAATTTATATTCAGAGCATGTTAACGCGCTTAAATTTAATATAATATTTCTCAAAAAGTTGAACGGCAGCCATTATTGGTGCCATAACTGAGCTAAAGCATCTTGGTCTTCATCGGCATTTGTCAAACACCCATGGCCACTGGGTCAAACAACTGACACAGACTGATCGACTGGGCTAGATGGGACTGTTGACTTGACTTGAGATAACCCGACCGACCGATCTGATATGTCAATCATATATACATAATAATGTGTTACAATATAACCCAATAATAGTTACAGGTTATTACAATATTCAGATTAAAATGTTTATTCTTTTATTCTTATAAAATTAGAATAATGATAAACCTATATTCTAGTTGAGTAAACTAGAATATAGGTTTATCAGGAATTTGTAGGAAAATCTGATAAGTCTGATAACTGGAACATAATCGGATTGACCCTTCCATGTTTGAAAAAAACATATTTTTTCTGTAATAAATAAGGCTATATCTAAGCAGTCAGGGTGCTACGAGCATCGCGTGTCAGTCAAGTCGTGACGTAAGAGCCGTGCGCCAGTGCAACGGTACAGCTTGCACGATAGCTATCGCGTCGATAGCAAAAGTGTCTGCCGACCCTGGCCGCCCCTCTCCAGTAGGGGGGAGCCACTTCAGCTCCCTTCACCTTCGGGCTGCACGTCGGCACAACCAATGACCGCCTGCCTAGACCCGGCGAAAGGTTTTATATACAAGTGGAATTCGCAGTGCCAAATTGCTATAACTCAAAATATAGGATAGTCGGCTGGTCCTCTCGGCCGGGCGCGCGTGTTTTTATTTTTTAAGTGGATTCGCGCGACGCAGCCTCCGACAACAGCACCGAGGCAATGCTCGGTACAGTGTCTTCGAATATATAAATCAGAGGCGAGAGACTTTCTGTGTTACCATGGGGTGTAGTGCGAGATACTGTTTGTTAGTTGTAAGCTTGTGTCTAGTGACTGAACATGCGATCGGTGTGAGAGTGGTCCCGAAGAGAAAGAAAGGTGAGCTATATTATTTTATACACAATAACACTTCAAATTATAAGACTAATCACTATTCTAATTTAAATTAAAAAAACTGAAGATTCAAAGTTTAACCTACTATTATAATTTTACTATTATATGATGTACATTAAGAACCAAATAAAAAATGCATACTAGAACTCGACCACAAATATTATGACACAGACTTTAAGTTAAAATAAAATGATAAATTCTGAAACTGTATCTTCAAACAAGACAGGATAGTGAAATCTAATATGTATGATGCAGTTTAAAGTACAATTCGGCCTCGTCATTCGCCGGGTAGCTGGAATCGACGCACGCGCATGCCTGCACTTCATTCACCCTACAGCATATGATTCGAGCTAGTAGGTACGGTAGCTTTAAGATTATTATTATTATCACCTGTTGTCCAGCAAGATATTTTAATTTATATTTATAAACATTTCGACCGATTTCGAAAATCATTATTTATTTCATTAATTAATTTTTGTATATTTGATTTTTCATTTTATTTGATCTAAAAGAAAAATTAACACCTTCCAATATTTATGTCATTTCCGTCAGCAAACTATTTACTACATTGAACAGCTGACGAAACTCGCATCAAGTGTTCATTCATAAATCTAATTTATATTTATTTTAATGTTCCGTTTGCTCCAATTAAATATAACGACTTTGTATTTAAACAGACGAGTTCTATGTACAATGCCGTTATTCGTCCGAAATTTTCGAGTATAACTTTAATTTGTGCGTAGTCACCTTGACATAAAACATTGTTTTAGTTGTTTTATTACTGTCCGCATCGAAAACGAGCCTCAACAATGTCATAATAAAACTATTTACCGTTCGGTCCGACCACATCTCGGCACAGCTACCAATTTAAGCATTTATAACTAGAGCACTCGACTTCGCAAAAAATGAACTCATTATTAAGGTCTTTTAAATCTCAATTCGAACCTTGAATCACAATAGATTTTACTACTATTAACCTCATAAAAAATACTTCCTTGCTCTTTACGACATAGAAAATATCACGAACTCTTTTATACTGCCTTTTTTCATAATTCTCACTTCAACCTTTCAAGACTGATAGAACACGAAATTGTGACTTCACAATAAAAACCTTTTTTCCTTTCAAATGCTATGTTGGAAAGTTGTCTGTGCAAATTTAGGGTTGACATCATCATCATTAAATACCCCATAATTGCTAACAGCTATTCGCCTAGATTTTATTTAAATAGATCAGCATTCAATAATTTCGTTGAAAAGGAAACATTCCGAATTGCCTTCGTGATAATTGCTTAATATCTTTAAGTTGCACGTCCTGATACCCTTAAAGTCGATTTCGCAAGTTCCGTCGTTGTTCTAACTAAGACATCCTGCATGGGTTATTTCAAAGTTCGTTAAGCAAATTGGTCTAATGCTTCTGTGTATGGCATTAAGTCTATGAATTACTAAACCCGTTTTGATTCATTAGTCAGATATGTAAATACGTATGCAAAAGAAGTTGTTGAGTTATTAAACTGGAATTAGAGATTATTGACCCATTTTTAGTTAGTATTTACAAATTTTTATAGTTTCGATTTGATGCCCATTTTTCGTGAATTGTTTCACCATCTGAAATTTAAAACAAAAACTTAAAATAAAAAATCCCATGCAATAAAAGGGTTCATAAAAAAACTAGTCAAGTCCAATGTTAACATTCACTTCACGGAGATTTTGATAAAATTTTGAGCTAAAACTGACATCTACCTAAGTGTTTGTTTAAACCAGTTAACCGATATAACTTGCTTTTAAAGTGTTATTTAGATAAGTATATAGAATCGTGAGCTAGCTAGCTTTAGACTTAAGTTATCTAATCAGATAAGAGTATTGATTTTGCAATGATTATGATTCCGACCTTACTCTAATTAGGACAGGTCAACACCGTATTGCCCTGACATGTCAATCATGCGAAATTTTCACTTTACATTGCTGGCTAATATAGAGTCAATTCTTTCGTAGATACCAAACTGTACGTAAATGGTAAGAATAAACATTTATATATGGAACCAGATTGCCGTTTCTAGTATTAGGACAGTGTCAAGTTATCTAAAAGTTGTGTTAAGTTCTTATGCCACTGCCATATTAGGCTATTAATTAATCTAAGGGTCTATAGCTACCGGAATAAAGATAGTAACCAAGGCTTATAATATACTATGCGTAATATAAATTATTAGTTTATTTTTAAAAATATCTTTCCAAATTATCTTAGATGTGTATCTAATTCCCCTATAGTCACGACCTGGCCCCTCAAGGCTAAAGTGATTTGGCACTTTCTATGCAAGCAAGCTCCTTAGGTCACCTTGCTTGGTGGTAGCGAGATGGTCAATTGTTTAAAAAAAGTCCAAAGAATTAAAGTGAATTAGTAGAATATTTCCTCCTTTGAGGTTACCGTTAACCGAATAACGTGTCATGTCAACATCAACAATAATTACGTATTACTCACTGAAATATTCACCACATACTTATGAAGTCGACGTACGGATGAAGTAAGTTTAAACACCAACCATTAATTTCAACATATAATCTTCAAATTATCGAGTGACTCATGTGAGGAAAACTAGCTATACAGCCTGTTGATCCTGTAACCAAACTCGAACCTCACTTCGAATCTCACTTCACTACGCAGGAATTTTAAATCATAAATGGGAAAATAATAGGCTGCTTTTTTAATGATTTTAGTTAGCTAAGGTAGCTACCTAAAACCTTTTGCAATCGGTAATGTAGCTGTGATCTGTAACACAAGTATTACACTTAGCTCGCCTAAGCTAGTGTGTGCCTGAGCTTGTGTGAGACTGATGCCTATCAGTCTCACACAAACTTAAATTGTATAAGTTCCATGTACCTAAGTCATTTTCATGTAAGTTTGTGATGGGAAAATAAACGCATTTTATTATTATTATCGCATCGTTCGAAACTGTTTTGGCTAATGATGTATTTATAGTTACACTTCTATCTATATTATAAGAGCTGTATATTTCTTTAATAAATATAATATTTAAAAAATCGAATAACAAATTCACGCGAAGTAAAGTGAGGTTCAAAGTGAGATGCGAGTTTGGTTACAGAATCGACAGGTAGGTCTTAATAATTAGTCAGGTAATTTGATTCAATCATCAGATTGAATTCCTATAGATGGGTTCATTGCATGCGTATTTAAAATAGCTTTGTATGTATGTTTATTGCAACTTTGATTGTAAATAAGAAAATATAATTATGAAATTGAATTAAATAAATCTGAAAACAATATACCTAGACCAAGTTTACCAAAAAAATGCCAAAAGTATCACAAAAAAGTTGGCTACTGGTTGGCAATATATTTTTTCTGAAGTCTTCGAGTAAAGGCTTTGAGCTCCGATTTGAGATTCCTACAGCTTAATAATATTTAAGTATTCGTTATACAGGGTTATTAGTAAAACACCAACAAACTCGCATGAGTATATTACTAACATCATTCTCTCTCTCATCTCTTCACACAAAGCTTGATCAGCTGATCGGACTTTTGTATGGAAAGTCGTTTTTTTGTCTTTTTTCGGAATATCGTAAAACAAACGTTGTTGTTTTTGATGATAATAATCTATTCCTGCGAGGTTGTTAGTGTTTTACAAATAACCCCGTATTTACCTCCAAGAGATATTTGAAAAACTCAAAGATTTTGATTCATTCACCAGTAATTATTTCCTACAATGACTCTACACACATAAGCATTTATTCACGCATGCGTCAATAACATTTTTTAATCTTATGTATACGTCACAAAATTCCCCGACTTTAACAATAGTCGTTAAAAAAATAAAAATCTAAAAACAATTTTGCTTGCAAATCGCCACATTATGAAAATTTGTACACACTTAAATGTACGACAAAAAAGTTATATTTACTTAAATCATTGTTATTTGAAATCTTTGTTTAGAAAAAACATGACGCGTTTTTAATTTTATTATAGAAAAACATATTTTATATACGAACTCATAAATTAAATAACTTCTTTCTGCATTTTGTCTGGGTATTTAATTCATGAGCCTCGGAAACCACCTATCCAATCAAAATTTAAGGCAGCTATTAATTACATTATATCTTCATTAAATTTACGTAAACGAACGTTAATTGTATCAAATTAACAATTTTCAGTAACATATATTATTGCTTAATTAAATATTTAGCAGCTCATAAAAAATGCCATAAGCAGTGACCTCGTATATTGTTATTAAATTTTGTAATTTGAGAACTGTTTCGACACTTTTAAACGTTGTATATTGTAATGGTCGTATAATTCAAGGCGGTAAGTGTGCGGTGTCTTATATGTGTAGTATGTTGACCTGCTTATTTTGAAGTTCAATAGTCCAACCTGTCTTTTGCATGGTGTATATTATGAATTTGACATGTGCTCAACTCAGACAAATTACAGAGACTTAAGGGCGCATAGTCTGCACACTAGCACCGCCATTGGAAAAAAAACATAGTGCTTAAATAAAGACGAATTTGCGAATTATCGATCTGTAGTGGTACTTTTTATCACTGACACAATATTTTTCTAGACTATCGTTAGTTTAATTTTTTTTTCAATGGCGGCGCTAGTGTGCAGACTATGCGCTCTTAAATTGGCTCACGAATCAGCCTCTGACTGAACCCGGAAATCATAATTAGCTATGAATAGGCTATAGAAAAATTGGAAGGAAAAATAACCCCTGTAAAAGCTCAAATTAAAGAAATTGTTAGTGGATGACTACACAACAACTTCTCTTAACATAATTTTAGATATAAATTAATGTTTCAGTTTCTTTATGGTTGTCTGTAAATTATATTCTAGTACATAATAAACATTCAACCGGTGTAATCAAGAAAGTTGAAGTTAACGGCATTTTCTTGACATAAAACAGGGTAATAAAGTCGGTTTGTATGTTCAACTGATGTTCAAGTGATGCATCTAATGAAGTGTATTCACATTGCGAGGCTGACTCGCGAGATTCGCGAGGTGGAGACGCGTGTGCCTCGCGAGCCAACGTGATCGTTGCCATACGACAACACTCTAGCCTTTGACGAGCAGCCTCGCGATATTTATACATGGCCTAAGAATTACGTGAGCTTCAATGTTCGATCCAGTAGTGTCGTTTCCGGTCACATTGGCATTTTATAGCCATTGTAAGGACTCTAATGAACAGTTTAAATTGCGATTTCGTCGCTATGATAGAGGCAAAATACTTTCAGATTACACTTTATCACAATTAAAACCACAATGCCAAAGGGCTTTTGTGGTCGCCGACTGTTAAGTAGCTTTCTAAGAGACTAATAATTAAAATATAGATCCTTCTTCGTTAGGATTTTCTGTAGTATCAATTGCTATGAGATTAGTAGTAGAGTAGTGATATACATAGCAATCTCTGCATGTAGATACAGCACGTGTGCGTATCTTTTCAGTGCGAATACACCTGTCAGCATACGTATTAATGACAAATTCATTTGTTTAATAATTCAGTAGCAAATGAGATCGCAACCAAATAAATGACAAATTCATCTATCAGTGTTTAATGGCGCATTTGAATAAAAGTGTAACCAAATAAACCAAATAAATTGTTTACCCAGAATAGGGAATCACATAGACAAACATTGCTGATGAAATAATGAGGTAATTTTCAATACTTTGCACAAGTTAAGTCAAATGAAATGAATAATTTTGGTAATTTGGTTCTGAAATCTCGATTTAAACTCAGTAACAATATAATGTAACGAGCAACCTTACTTTATCTTGACTTTTTCCTGCCATTGTTCTTTAGCATCAGATAACACGCTATATCGTTTTTTTTATAATAATTGATTCGTAGTTGTCGGTTACAATAATGTGGTACTCAATTTCCACGATTTAAACGACAACCTTTTTGGACTAGTTTCGATGGACCCGAAGGTTATATATATATAAAATCCATCTAAACTGAAGTACTAACGGTAAAAACGTTAGTTTACTTATAACACCCTACTGTTCCAAATTAATTTGTATGCTTAAGTTTTAGTAAGATCACGCTAAAAGTTGACTTCCTATGTTAATAGTCAAAATGGCTCGTTTATATACAACCATATATAATTTAGTATTTTAAAAATGTGTTGATTACTTAATGGTAATAACAGTATACCTGTTAAGAAATGTCAAAATGTCTCATTGTAGTCTGTGTAAAGGACAAGTGTCATGTCAAAAAATAACGTTACAATCTGTGGGTTTTTAAAATTAGATAAAATAAAAATGTAACAGTACATACCTACCTATCAAAAAGTATGTAATCGGTGGAAATAAAAAATATAAGCAATAATATAATGTTTTAAATTTCCATGGTTTTTGACGTTATTAGAATAAACTATATCGGGATTTACACCACGTACCTGTTTATTTTTGAGACTCCGATATTTCGGCGCAGTTGCATGCGCCATGGTCACGGAAGAACTGTCGATTGTTGCGTGCGGGTAGATGTTATTGGCAGACAAATCGGTCTACCCTCCGTCTAAGTCTTTTATTATTACGCTCGATACCGGTACCACTGTCTGCAAACTCACTACTCACTCGAATCTGTTCACGACACACGAAACTGACTGTATCTGTACGCGAAACGGCGCTTTTACATTTCATGTTGTTTTTACACCAACGGATTACGGGGTTCCAAACACTCGACAATTTAAACCCATCTTCACGATTGAAATTTTTGTATTTGGTAATTTCAATCGCTTCTCCGACCATTCTTGGTATGTAGTGGCGTTCTGTTGAGATAATCTGAGGGTTATGCAACTCGATCCAGTGATTTGTGTCCGAATGAAGGACAACATGAAATGTAAAAGCGCCGTTTCGCGTACAGATACAGTGAGTGTCGTGTGTCGTGAACAGATTCGAGTGAGTAGTGAGTTTGCAGACAGTGGTACCGGTATCGAGCGTAATAATAAAAGACTTAGACGGAGGGTAGACCGATTTGTCTGCCAATAACATCTACCCGCACGCAACAATCGACAGTTCTTCCGTGACCATGGCGCATGCAACTGCGCCGAAATATCGGAGTCTCAAAAATAAACAGGTACACGGTGTAAATCCCGATATAGTAAGTCTAATATAAGCAATAGTCGAGCCAATCTTTAATTCTTTTACAATACCCATATACATACTACTGAATAAATTGATACTGGTACTCACTTTATATGTGAAACATGCAAAATAGAGAGCGCCTTATCTTTGATTCTAATGTCGCAATATACGTGCGCCGATTAACTATCACACGGACATTAAAATTCAAGTTTTAAATTAAAGCTAAAAATACAAATAAGTTCTACATTTCAATATTTTCGTATTTATACCTACTTGTCGCTCAAAATGTTTACATGCATTATTCAATAACATGCTTAGTGAAACATGTCTATGAACACAGTTTCTCGTGAACTCATATTGATATTCGATACATTATCGATTTGTTAAGCTTAATCGGTTTGTAATGATCGATTACAAATACATGAAATAGCGCAACAATTGATTTCTGTTACAACGGCAACAAGTGCCTAATTGATTATCGACGTTTGGAAAATTGTTCTCCTTTTAATAATGTTCACTTTTACATGTTGTTTGACGACCTCCGTGGTCGAGTGGCTTTGTACACCGGATTTCAAGGTGTCGCCATCTCTGAGGTTCCGGGTTCGATCCCCGGTTGGGTCAGTTAAGAAAACGAACTTTTCTATATCATGTCTGGGTGTTTGTGATACCACCGTTGTCTCTGATTTTCATAACACATGTGCTTTAGCTACTTACTTTGGAATCGGAGCAATATATGTGATGTTGTTAAATATTTATATTTATATTCACTAGTTCAATACAAACATAAGAGAATAGATGTTACAATTAGTTTTTAGGGAGAAAAAGATGTTGAAAAACTAAAATTAATGCCTTACACGTTTAATGCTACTACTACTTCGATCATTATAAACCTTTTATAATATTCTGCGGCCTAGTCCGCGGTAAGGAAATTATGGGCATAAAATTCTGTGTTGCGGGTGAACTTTGGACTGATAAAAGTATTTACGTTTCGTCAGTTTTGATAGTGATATAGCTTATTTATGTCAAATTTCAGACTTAAAGCATTGAATATAAATGTTGCAACTTAAGAATTTTAATAAATCGTTGGTTGACAAGTGGACAAACCGCTAACTATGTAAGTGGAGCGCGAAAGGGATTGGGTTGTCGAAACTTTATAATTGTTGGGCATAGTACCGTCAGACAGGTCCTCACATCGAGCAATCGAGCAAGATCTAATTTACTTGTGGCAATAGTTTATGCTTAAACCCTACTTTAATTACTTGTATTGGTTCCGTAGTCGTAACTAAAATATTCCTTATCATCTAAACTGGATCATAATAATTACAAGAGAGTTTTTAATTTAGTATTAAATTTAATGAACACTGAATTTGTTATTTGGATTTAAAACTGGAAATAAATAGATTTAGTAAGTATAAAATTGCCGTTTTGTATGGAGAATTTTTAGGAATTTGAACTTTCCATACTAACTTTGCTCAATTTTTTTAACAACCATGAACGCTAATGTTTTAAAACTTTTATGCACTAATGTCTAAACACTAAGATAACGTATGCCACTTAGATTAGGTTAAAAAAAATAAGCATCGGCTAAGTTACATCAAAATAAGAGGTAATTTCTGCTAACAAAAAAGGAGTTACTAATAATAAAGTACTTTTTTTAAAGTTAAAGTAAGAAAATCAGAAATATTTTTAACATCATAGAAGATATGAGTTTGTGAGAAAAAATCGGCAATGTCATACCTTAACCTATTATATGACACTGGATTTCGTTTCAATGATCTATTTCCCTGTTTCCACATTTTGACAATTTTCTCCCACGGTATATTAAATTTTGAAACCCTACAATAAAACAAAGTAACATACATTACGTACAATGAAAGACTATTAAGCACTCCGTCACGATGTGTCGTTACGGTGATCTTCATAGTAACTGCATTATTTAATAGCACGTGACAAAAAGATTTGGGGTGTGGAGGAATGCCAAATAGTAACGATTTTTAATGGAAACATTGTTGTGATTATTATTGTGTTTAATATCGTGCCTTGGACGCAAACTTTACAGGTATAATTAACACAATTTTGTGTAATTTATATAACCTTTTTTACAATTATTCATATAATATTTATATTTTTCCGGTAGCCAAGCATTATTTTGGAAGATTTTCCCACATTAACAATGTCTTCGGTACCTATTTGCGATAATGTTTTTTGTTCTATTATTATTGTACTCAAATAATACAGGTAGTGAGATGAGAGTGTACGGAAAATATAGAATTATATTGTTATTTCATAATAAAAATTCATTTAAGAAAATGTATACATTTTATAACTGAAATAGCACGTAACCGGGACACGCCTCCGCCCCTTCTAGTTGATTGCATAAATTTGCACAACACAGCATTTATAATTCGCCTTCATAATAGTTAATAGTAGTTTATTTTCTTTTGCAATTCAAAAATAATTGCGGATTCTAACCACTTCTTTTGTAAAAGATGGAAATAGGAAACTACGAAGCAGATCCAGTTCATAACATGCGTTTTCAACACACATGCTCGTAAAGTGAGCCTTATTATATTGCTTTTAGGGCCATAAATCGAGCTATAACACACACGTGCGTAATATATTACACACTAATGCGTAATAGAATTATCCCTACAAAGTTAAATTAGTGCCATAATGCAAGTTATATGCGAGTAAACAGATCATTTTCAATTTAATACAGTTAATACAGTTATTTTATTACAACAAAGAGGTTTTATGCCTCTGAAAATCAATATACATTTTTGTAATAAAGAAATGTATACGTCCTTATTAAGTCAAACAAACATTAATTATTATCAAATTACTCATAATTCACAATCATTTGTTATAAAATATTAAAATGTTTTCATTTTATGACTTAAAATTATAATTTTGAAGTAGGCTGTATAATATTTACTCACCCCTCGCAAAGTATTCTTGGTTCTTGTATTGGGCACGTGAAAAAACTTGCGTGTGTTAAAAACGTCGTATAAAACTATTATTTTGGAATTGCAAATGGCAACTATGATATAATATGGGATATCGAAATATTTAACAGCAAAGGAGCTTGCTGCTGTTGGTGCCAGATGTAACAAAAATACTTTATAAGATTTTGCAAATAGCTACCTCTCATTCAAACAGAATAGTATAAGGAGTCGATGGGGTTGGCATGTCTAAAAGGCAAACACTCCGGTCTTTTCATCTAGATCTAAATTATAAAAAAGCTGTTGGTGCAACTAATGTCAGGGCCTCTTAGATGAAAATAAAGATATTGATGCTGTATCGTATTATATTCAGTCTTCAAAAAATTATTACAGTTCAAACAAATCAGGTATGCACTTCAATTTATATAGTCACTAGGTACATTGATTACGTAGTCAGAAGTAAGCAATTGTCGGTGTTTCACTTTCTTTTCATAGTGAATATTCTAATCACATGACTCAGTGAGTTTTCACTAGATTTCACCTAAAATCCATCGAATCCTTAGCTACTGCGCATTTCAAATGTCTTGAATTTTCGATACAACCTATTTATTTTTTCCAGTACAAGGTTGCAATACTGATCATTGCAGAAAGACAAATTACCTTATCGGGATGATTAATTGTATAAGTGCTTAAAAAGGAATAATTTCTGAATATTAGAATAGATATAATTAATAGTATGTTGGTGTAATTTAACCTCATTTTTTGGGATGCCTTTTGTTTTTGCCACCAATATAAACGAACATAATGGGTTATTCATGATCTTTTTCCTGAGGCCAGATTTTATGTCCACAAAACTGAATGCCTATGCTCTAATAGTAAGAATAATTAAATAGTACAAATATTCGAACACATTTTTGAACACTGACAGCGACGGTTTAATATTAAAGTTAATTCAGTTCCTTTTTTTACAAAACTAAAGCTGATTAATAAAATTTGAAGTGGATTGAATCACTGAATCTCACCGATTAGTAATCGATGACCAACCAATACGCTCCACTTTCCCTAACCATTGGACCGAGAAATATTTCAAAGCCCCTGGAGACCAGTTCTGATAAAGGATCATGTTACAAAACCGAGTACAAGACACATGTATGGCCTAATGTTCAATATCAATTTAAAACGAATGTTAACTTTTTAATAATGCTTATCGTTATTAAAAAGTTAAAATTCGGTAGAATCTTTTGTATCGAGTAGAAATGTAATGCTTTTGAATAATTTTATTGTAAGATTTTTAATTTGGCGCCCCATTTGGACGCCGAACGCAATTGCAGTCGAAATTCAATGTCATACTTCGCATCTATAAATTAGAGGCACACTAAACTTTATCGATAGCGGTTTTGCTTGACGGCATCAGTATTGCATCAGAAACAAACGATTTAATTTATATAAATATTTGACAACGTCACATATATTGTACTCCGATTCCAAAGTAAGTAGCTAAACCACTTGTTTTATGGAAATCAGAGACAACGGTGGTATCACAAACACCCAGATTTGAGCCAATATAGAAAAGTTAGTTTTCTAAATTGACCCAACCTGATGCGACACCTGATTGAGTGAAATTTAGGTACAAATATTGTTCGATCCAAATAATTTTGTAATCGTTAGCCTGTCGCCTCGTCATGATCGACAACATCATACGAGCACTGAACGACAACGGCATAGTATAATAGTGTAATAATGATTACTGACAACGAACACCGAAAAAATTAGATTTATTTAAAAAACGTTGTTATTTTATGAATCGCTGTCAGTAGGAATAACAAATTAGTATTATTTAAAATAAATTAAAAAATAGGAATAATAAAATAAACCGTTTATTATCACTCAATAAAAATAAGGTTTCACAAATCAAACTAATCATCGCCAAGGTTTATAAAATTGCAAATGAGAGTGAATGAACAATGAATGCGGTTTGAGCGCGGCACGCTGAACGACGCATGCGTTTGCGCAACATGTGGCTTTATTGGAGCGTATAATGTTTTTGTTTATACGTAGTATCGAAGTCACAAAATTATTGTGCTGATGAGTTTTTGCGCCTGTTCTTCTGTCAGCTTAATAATAATAATAAATGTTTGGACAATTTCACACAGCGTGCAGAGCCATCTAGCCCCAAACTAAGCAAAGCTTGTAATATGGGCTTGTATATACTTTTTTAATATATACTTATTATGCATAGTAACACCCAGACCCATCACAGAAATTAAAAAATACATCATTTCAATTTCTGCCCGGCCGGGAATCGAACCGGGGACTTCTTGCGTGATAGACCGCCATGTTGACCACTGCCCCACTCAGGTCGTCGAATGGAGTGAGAAACAATATTTTTGGCGATTCATTCCCTCCGTCCGTCTCAGTCTGTCAAGGTTATGTCACATCGTAGCGTCTACAGTTTTGGACCGAATTTCTTATTTTGTGGGAAATTGTAAATGTTATGGAAAAATATAAATGAAAATAAAATTACGAGAACTAAATTTTTGCTTCTTATAATACTCAAGATCTCTAATTTAAATAATAAGCTGATGTCTCAGAATTTTGTGACTGTGGATAGTTAAAATCTGCAGTAAGCAAGCATCGTCTCTATTGTATATCGATCAAGTTAGTTTAATTAGAAAAAATGTTACAAAAATTAATTAAGTACCTGGACGTTAAACCAGCCGCATAATTAATTGCAGCAATTTTAAAACTTTGAAACTAATCAACTAGTTTAAGTCACTGAAAAAAGACTTAACAAGGTATTCCGAATAAGTTTTATTAATATAATGCTAATCTCATTCGTTAGTAGGTTCCAAGTCCGTTGCTTTTTAATTGGATACCGTTAAAAGTTCATTAGCCTAGTTCACAACTAGTAGAACATTTTTAAAGAATTAAACACTTCGTATTAATTAGACCAATAATAATAAAATAGCCATAATTGTAGTTGTCGTTTTCATTTTTATTTTACAGAACATTTACACAGAAATACACCTGTGACCCTACCATGAGTTGATGCAAACTGTTTACGCTACTGTAAACTATCGGATATACTGCTCACAGTAAATGCGAGTGAAAGTGGGAAAACGGGCCACTGTTTTATATTCCTTTGATATGTACTTAGTAGACATATTATCCACTAATTTTAACATAACTCGAAGTCCAATAAGGCCGCTTACATTCACTTTGAATTTTAATTACAGAACCAATTCACCTCTAAGCGAACCCAAATTGCAAACCGCAACCATTTCCTTACTTTCGACTGCTAAATTCATTAAAAAATAAGCTTAGACACCGTATCTGCCAAATTGAACTCGGTTTGAGTGACAGCTGTAAAGACCGGAAAATTATCAACAGATGGATCGATAACATACCGGCGAAGCATTTAAATATGATTTAACTATCTCGATCGATTCTGACATTATTGACAATCTAAAACAAAAGTGCCTCCGGCGAAACTTGATAAACTTCCTCTTTCAATAAAAGTTTTTTTTTAGTTTTGAAAGGGAACTCAATAAAACCTCCGTAAGTGGTCACAACACATAAATAAATCTATTAATATCGTGGTGACTAAACCACGACGGATTAGACAAAATATATCATAATTAAGTAATTACATTTGTCAATACTAATAAATTGTCAATATTGATAAAAGTCGTATTCAGTAATGTTTGTAGCATTATCAAAGTTTCTTATTATGAAACCCAACAAAAAATCATAAATAATTAGTAAATTATTTATAATCTATAGTCGTCCACTTTTACTAAAATTGGACTGTCAAGGTACAACGGAACTCCTTAACAACAAACAGCGCGACTGTGTAAATTAAGTTGTCATAGAATATGAATTTAAAGTTCTTGGGGTATTACCACAACTAAACGACAGACTAGAAAAAATTATTAAGTAATTAAAAAAACTACAAAGCTTCTTCGGAGTGCACTACAGAGAGATAATTGACAATTTCGTCTTTATTTAAGCACTATGTTTTTTTCCAATGGCGGCGCTAGTGTGCAGACTACGCTAATGTTTCCGAAAATTCTTCGAAATTTATTTGTAATAAAAGACTAGGAAAATAAAGAAAAAAATATCTTAACTGTAAAAATACATAGGTTTTACAAAAAAGAAAAAACAAAATCTTTTTCACAAAAAAAAAGATATGTTGTGTCCTTTAGACATAACGAGGTAGGAGGATAGAATACGTAATTAAAAAAAATTGTCAGTCACCTAGACTCGAAATAAATAATCGAAAGTAGGTATCTTATGCATACTCTTCGTGTTTGAGATTAAACAGTGAATAAAACTGTGAAAAGTGAACTGCAGGCCTTTAAGATTTTCAAAAGACTACTCCGGTTGCAATTACAAATAATTCTATTTTGCAAAAAAAATGTTAACCTATAAAGAAAACAGTGAACTGTAACTGTCGGTGAGAAGTTGTCAGCCATCATTATTTGATGGCGTAATAATTATGCTGCATAAGCACCTGCGCAAGAGTTCGATGACAGCAGGCGATCCGGCGCGATGCCACGGCCAGCGCACTTGACCTAGTCTCCGATGCGTACAGGTGCGTCTACCGAACGAATTCTCAATCGAATCGGCCAATCGATTACGAAGATTAATCGATTCATTACTCATCCGCTTTCCATTGATGCAATACTTATTAGATGTTATGTCATTTCTGCGTATGACCTTTGTCGCTGAAGTGAAATCTCAAAACACGAAGTCCTTTTAGTTTTATGATGTTCTGCGTAAGTTTTTGATTATTTATGATTACACTTCATTAAAAAAGAAACTATTCAGTGCTTACATAACCAACCTGATACATTATATTTAAATAATCTTTATATGACTTTATTAATATATGACACTGTATTTAATTGGTTTTTTTAACACTTTGTTATTGACCATTGTATTATTTAGAAATACTAATCGTATATTTTTATAAGGCTGCTGTAATTGATTTCTCGCTTCATAACTTCCTGTTAAACTTTAAACCAAAGCGTAAAAACTTACAGTGGGACAACATCTTTGAAGTCTCGCGCAATGCTGCTTTTGTCTGGAATTTCGTCATTGCTGCAGGGTTGTCACATTTTTTTTAACACGTTTTTATTATGTTGCATTCCCGTTTGTTTGTTTATTTGTTTAACTAACACAGATAAGACGAAAAAACAGGAAATAATTATTTAAATTTATTATTAAAAAAAAACACATTTTTAAAACGAACAGCACCCTCGAAAATCACGAATACGATACCCAACATCTTATTGTCGCCACAGCTGGGGCACATGGTCTTCCTTATGGGTGGATAAGGAGGATGGGCCATAACCCACCACGCGGGCCCAATGCGGATATTAACTAGAGGTTAAATAGACTGTGGATAAACTTTCCATATAATTATGTTACTAATTCTGACGCGGATGTCACGTACACCATTTTTTGTGCTTAAGTTTTTGTATGATCATACTATTATTATTATATAGTACTATTTGAGATAAAATTGTTATTTGAAGCTCAAATCGCCTCCAATGATTAAAGAAAAAAAAGCATGTTTTGTTATAATAGACCTATTATTTGGTCCGTTCGTCGTTTTATTTGCCGTAATGGAGTGATCTCTATTTTATAAGTATACTTAAGTAATGGTGTACATTATTATCTTACCGGTCTATTTAATTTTTCGAAAACATCAATCTCCTTTTGTTTTATCATCTGATCCACAGATAAGTGTAATGGAGCATTATAATATTGAAAGCGAAATCTGTCCTGGAGTTACGAGGCTTATTTAGAGAAAGTTTTAAATGACATATAAACTGGTAACACTGACGGCGATGGATGGCTTTGGGGATGACTTGTTTACTGACTATAGTCCTACAAAAAATGCGTAAGAAAATGGCTTAAAAGGCATATTACCATTTTTCTTGCGTAAAAGATTTTAATTTTTCATTAAATTGAGTTTTCCGATGGAAAGAAAACAATTAAGTTTAGTTACCTAATTCATTTTTTATGGACGGTGTATGAATGTAATTATCAATCGCAAGCATTTATTGATCAAATTAATCTGTGCTTACCAACAAAGTCTTTTACAAGTACAAAGCTGTTATCTGTCAAAGATTTAGGCATCAAGATGTTTCGGCCTTTTTCAATAACAATAAGCAGTGAAATAATTAGCTTCTTTAAACGAAATCACAGAATCTAATTTATTGAAAGTTACCAAGTGACAAGATAAAAAAATCGTCACGATCTGTCAATGGACAACGCCGACACCACCTATATCGTCACGGCGAAAGCGAAATTACATTATTGCGTAACTTCTTAATATATTTTCGGTCCAACGCGGGTAGCCCGATGCAAATGAGAATTTATAATTAGGCAATTTGAAATATAGAACACAGAATAAAAACAACTTTATTCCAACGAAATAAAAGCTAAGTGATATCGATTTCACGAGGCATAGCTTATGTAACTGTTTAATTTTTTTTGCATTTGTAACATCGTGACGATTTTATATTTTTTAAACATGAACCGACCCCAAAAACTTGCCTGGCTACGCCTTTATGCCAGATAGTTCAATGTAAAAGAATGCGCATGCGCATGATATGTTACTCGTTCTCAAATAGGTTTGGCGCTTACATCCGCGACAAAAACCACTATTCTGTAAATTATATCTAGGACTCTGGGTTATCTGAGCCGTGGTTTGAATTTAGAACAAGAATGTTATTCGTTATTTATTGCTCGCCATAGTAAAGTGAGCGCAGCTGTTGTACACAGACAGTTCTCAGGCTTCATGTCACAATGTAGAAATTGCCTTGTTTTGCTCCTCATCGACGTTCAAACAGAACACCAAAATGTAGAATTGACCATTAATTGTGTCTCCAACTCGTGTGGAATTGATTTATAAAAGTGTTAAATATAAAATACTAGCTGACCCGCCCCGGCTTCGCACGAGTGGCGCTATCTATTAGTTAAATTGCGATTTCAAATGACGGAAAAGATAAAAATTGTGTTTATACGTCTTTCCGTATTAAAAACGTCATTGTCCTATACAAATCAATCAAAAATATAAAAAAATGTTATATAGTTTTACTCAAAATGTCGTTGAGTGGTAATTGCCGCCTTTGATGTTTTATGATTTAATTATTAAATATCTCAATCACAATAAAATCGATAATCAATAATCATTATTAAATATTTTTATGTTTCTTTCAGGTAAATATGCAACCGTTACACAAACAGCAACTAAAAACACGATAAAACGGTAAGTTTAGGAATACAATAATAAAGTTACGTTATAGGGAAATCTCGCTTGAACTTTATTGAAAACGAAAGGTGTCACAGTCAAAGGTAAGCCAAGTATTATCTATTACCTCTTTCTACTGCACTCGTTCGAGAACAAGCGAAAGTGGAGTAGCCAAATTTAGCGGCAAATTGCGAAAGTGTAGCTTACTCAATCGACAAATTGGCTCATGAAACTTTTTATTGAAGCGGGTTAAAATGAATTCTGTAATGAAAACAAAATGTGCAAACCTTACGACTGAGCAACGTTGCGTTATTTAATTTTATACGGTTAATGTTGCAACTTTCTTGCCAACTTTACCCGACGACGATGATTTTGAATGACTTTAATTAGTTACTATCCAACTATCCGGTCTTTGCACCGTGCTTCAAATGACAAAACAATGCGTATTTGTTTTTATTTTATAGTATTAAATAACTGTAATACCAAATAACTGAAGTCTGCATCGCGGTGTTCAGATTTTTACTGAATTATATAAGACCTCCTCATAGTTAGTTATACATGGTGT
This sequence comes from Catoptria pinella, assembly GCA_963556745.1. Lineage (NCBI taxonomy): Eukaryota > Metazoa > Arthropoda > Insecta > Lepidoptera > Crambidae > Catoptria > Catoptria pinella. Next base: position 4,115,673 of record OY750762.1, read on the forward strand.
TACAAAAATACCCCTAATGCCGAATGGTCCCTACATTCCATATTCGGCATTAGGGGTAGGGATGTCGAAAGTGAAAAAAAATATCGATATATCGATACATCGATATTTAAAAAAAAATCAATATTGGCATTGATATATCGCGGAATAATTATCAATATATCGATATATCGGCAAACTTAAAAAAAAAATTGTGGTTTTAAAATAACAGTGTATTTAGCTTAGCCTAGCGCAATAATATCAATAGTAATTTTTGTATATAGTGTAAATTATTTTAATGTACACTATACAGTTATTTTTCCATTTGTTTTACGGCTTTGGATTCTAGCGACTTTAGAATTGGATTGGTAGCCGGCGTCGGCTGTGGAGGCACTTCCAAGCCAAGATCCATAAATAAAATAAAAATATCGTTTTTGATACAATTTTCGATATTGGATATTTTATATCGATATATCGATTTATCGGTTAACAATATATCGGCAAAAAATATCGATTTATCGAATTAAAATATCGAATATATCGATGTATCGATATTTTTTCAACAAGCCTAATTAGGGGTATTTTTGTAACATGTTGTATAAAGATTTGTTTGTATTCATTCCTTGAATTCTTTCCATACCTGGATAGGATTAATGTATTGTTGCAAATTATTTACTTCCAACGCCGTTGAGACTGCTATTTGATTGAACGCCGTACAACTAGATTGTGTAGATTCTACGCAATCAGTATTAAATTGTAGATTCACCACTCCGCTGCTTCTGCTACCCAAGTAGTACGGCGGTGGTGTAGTTGATTACGCGTCACTCGCGTCAGTCAATTATAGTTAGTTCGATTTCTACCGTTAATGTACCTATATAATATTTGTTTTCTATAAGTATAACTCCATACCGAAGTCCAACTACATTCCTTTATTTTACTCGTCGCCACCACGTAAATCCTTACATAACGTAATAAAATAATGGTAGAGATTATGTGGAATATTCTGCATTAAAAATCGAACACATTAATTTATTTTAGTGTGCACGTGTTATTGTTGAGAGCTAGTTTTTTCCTCCTCAACGCAGCATAAATCTGGCTAGTGTTATTAATTTATTTGTGAAAGTGCCATTACATATTGTACTTTTTATTTTATTGTTTCAAGCTCTCGTCAATCCTAAAAGTGTGTGGTGAATAATTTCACCCACGAGTAGTTCGAAAAAAAACAATGAGTCGATAAGAATAAATTAACTAATGTGGATGACTGTAGTGAACCATCACAGTACTTAGGCTCCAGTGGCTTTTACATTTCATACATGTATTTCCTGTTTACAGTACTCCAATCTAATGAGAAAGTAAAAAAATACAGTTGCTGAAATAAAAAATCTCTCAAATTATTTGAAAATACCTTTCGTTGACTAATGCAGTACTAATTGAACCAGATAAAGTGCAGTTCATTACCATTTGCTTTGAGACTAAATCACCACAACGTCAACTAGGGTTGCCAGGTGTCCGGCTTTAGCCGACATGTTTGGCTTTTTGACCCCTTGTCCGAACAAATTTGACTGCGTCCAGCCTATCCGGCTTTTATTAGGCCTTTTGTGTGGCTGCCGCGCGAGTCGTAAGTCAAGCGCAAGTAATTCCACGACACGACTGCCCCGCTCCGAGTCCGTCCGGCCGCTGTTCGCAAGGCGGTAATAAATATTGTCCGGCTTTTAGAACATATGTCGGCTTATAAAAAGACTTTGCATAGCTATTAAAAAAGGCATATCCAGCTTTTAGGGTAAAATGTCCGGCCAAATCAAGCGCCGAATCCGACTTTTGTGTTTTTTGGACTTGACAACCCTAACATCACCAGATACTCATTCAGAAAAACTAAGGCCACCTGTCACACAAGTTAATTATCTTGTCTCAAGCGACGGTTGGTATCATTTATTCCACTCCAATCGAATAATTAGACGATGAAAGTGTTTAATTACTGGTCCAGTTGCTTTGCCGACTGTATCCATGTAAAGAACTTGCCTGGTTTCTCGTATCTAATGAAGGAAATACTACAAATAATCCAATCATCCGCTTTCTTTCTAAGGGTGGGTTGCACCATCTTACTTTAACATTAACAAACATCGAAACTTCAGTTAAAGTACCGGTTAGGCAAAAAATGAGTTGCACCAGTTGACAAATAGTTAAATGACGTCATAACTTTAACCGTAACGGTAACCGCTCACTCCTCGCTGGTTAGTGTTATTGTTTGTGTCAAATTGTCAAAACGCGTTGAATATAATCTCAAACATCATGTCCCTGCTCCGAGAAATACTCGCGGAAACTAGTTCTGAAGACGAAAGTGAATTAATATTATTGCTTTCATTTTATAGCCGATTTGATAACAACTTTAATTTGAAAAAAAAAAAAACATGATAAGTTATAAAGGATTCAAGAATGTTTGCAATACTCTCTTCTCTCTACAGGGCGATAAACATGTACTTACTTTGTTTGAATGTTTGCAAGCAAATTGTCGTTCATGTTTTCTGGGGCTTTCTTGATTAGGAAGTAGGATTTAGCATAATATTCACAAAATATAAAACTAAAGAATACACACACGATTTCAATCTTTTGCGCAATTCAATTGTGACTCGAACACTCGAACTGACATTAAATAAAATGACATTAATGACGGCTATGTTAAGTATTGGGATATTGAAATATGTTACCCGCAACGAATTTGGGGTAAATTACGCCTTATTTTACTTGCAGCCCTGATAACTTTAACAAAGCTATTGAATTCGCCGGTGCAACACATTTTGCTGTAACCGTTAAAGTCAGCGTTACTGTTATTGTTAAATTTGACACAAACTTTTACTATGACTTCTATTACGGTGCAACCTAGCCTAATACAGTCATGTCCTTCATAATGTACAATAAATTGGCCGCGAGAAATTCTGCAAGAAAGCTTTACTGTCACTATACAATCTTGTTTTTATTTGTGTTTTTGCTATTAACCTTCATCAACAAAAAATCAAAAACAAGAAGCAGTCCTCATCAATTTGTTAAAATATAAAATAAAGTTTGATGTTAAATTATATAAAGAATAGGAATGAACATTTCCGAAATATGAAATCAATTGTACCTAATAATTATTAGTCTGTGCTATAACTATTCTTGATTTGAAAAAATACACTTAAGCTATCTCTTTTCCAACAAAAAAATAAATTAACTAAATCGGTTCATAAAAAACAAAGAATCAAGGTAGTTCACACGAAATCATAGTAAAGTCGTCATGGTAGTATTTTCAGGATTACTTGGAAACTACGGAACCGATTTGAAAAAGTTAGAAAATTTTGAGTGAGACCATCTCGAGCGTATACGTATAAATCGAATGAAAAAGAATTTAGAAAACGTTTAACAATTCGGGGAGATATCGAGTAGCATACATACAAAAAAACAGTCGAATTGAGAACCTCCTCCTTTTTTTGAAGTTAGTTAAAAAAACTTAAGTATAAATATCGTTATCAGCTTGAGTCCGGCATTCGAATGCGAAAGGCGATCTTATATAGAAAAAGCAATCTTGTAGCACAAGTGTGAGCTTATATGACATTGACCAATGCTGCAGGAAACTGCACGTGGTATTTCCTGTGAATGAACGTACACACCTTTGAATATATCAATAGGAAAGTTAAATGTTAAATAGTGCAAAAAAAATTTCTTTACATCATAAAACCTTGATATCATAAAGACTTGATATTGAATTTAGAACACACTTTTTGCATCAAACTTAAGGGGCTGACATGAGCCAACTAGCGCCGCCAGTCGATTTTATTTAATTTATTCCAAATAATTCTAATTTCTTAAAAAACGAATCAGTCTAGGTCTTGTGAATGACGTCTAATGTTCATTGAATAACGTTACAATATTACAAAATGTGTGCAATAGTTTAAAAACGGGTTTGAACCAACAATGCCACTTTTAACAAAATTTTAAACTGTTTGAATGCCTTTTCAAACTGTGTTAAGTTATTCAATAAATATTAGACGTTATTAACAAAACCTTGACTGATTCCTTTTTAAGAAATTGGGCTTATTTAGAATAAATAAAATAAAATCGACTGGCGGCGCATGAGCCAAAGCTCATGTCAGCCCTTTAACAGTGAATGTTATAGTTTTGAACATTTGCCGAAACACTTATGGCTGCCAGCAAAAGTCCTCGAAAATTGAAGCGGTGCACTACAAAAAACAGAAGTCATGCAAACACAAGGTTGATTCCATGAAATCACTTTCGATTATATCGAAAGCAAAACGGATTCAGTTGACGATTTTCTACTGTTATATCGTGGTAAAAATGAAATAGTGACCAATTCCGAAAAGTAAAATTTTTGCATTTTATCACTATTTCATTACCCATTCGTCAGTAGGTACTTTCAATAAAATGACTGTTAGGTTTGGTGTCTAGCAGCCCAGCTTAAGCTAAGCTGCTGAATGCGCTGCTGGTGCAACCCATTTTACATCAACCGCTTGTTCAAAAGTTACTGTGTTTATTGTCATGACTTAAATTGTAACTTTGACCACTGTTTTGATGCAACTCAGCATTAAACAACTTTATTACAAATTGCTTATTCTTTTATAACTTTTAGGAAATCTACAACAAATGTTGATGACAAAAGAATATCCTTATGTATTTCACAAAATCATTTTCTAGCATTTGCTAATAGTAATACACAGTTTACTGTACTTTATATACTTAATCCATTATACTTACTTCATTTATATGTACTTTATCTATACTTCAGTATAGATTGAAGATTAAGCAAATACGATGACCTACTAATGCTCAATTTGGTGCGACTATGCAAAGCTCTCTTGTTCGAATACCCGGTCGGTGTTACTTTCGTCGAAGGTGCAGGTGAATGCAGCGACGGGTTGCATAACGGGTTTAGCGAGCACTGGAGCACGGGTGACAAGGTTGGGAAATAAACTGGTATTACGCATTTGGTATTCCGTTGGACCTCAGACTTTCGATCTAACAGCATTGTGCACTGAAATCAATTATGTTCGTCGAACTAAATATCGAAACGTACTTCGGTTAACTATAATTTAATGTAAAATAATCTGGGTGCATACCATGCCATTAGCTATCCCCTACTTAAAATTTACTTTTAGTATTCGAAAGTTCATTAAATTTTGTTTCACTTTTTCTTATTGAATTCGTGATGGGAGGTCTATTTATCAGCAACACACAATTACATTTCAATTTATCGAACAGCTTCCTTATCAAAAGTATTATTAAGTAACAATAAAACCGGCCGATCGCTTTTTTTTATTCTTTTAATCAAAAAAGGCGTGCCAACTAAAAGCTCCAGTTTGGCCGGGGCTACTTTCGTTATTATGCAAGACCCAAGACCTTTTGTAATATTGTCTCACATATTGTAAGCCGCGTAAAAGTTGTAAAACAGCAATTTCTGTAAGCTCGCTTTACTTCGATGACGTCATCTGAACGTGAAAGTTGTAATTTAGACTAAAAAGTTATTGTGTCAACGTGCGTAAAAACAGAGCATATTTCCATCTCGCAAAAACGTGTAAGTTAATCTGTTTTTATTGAAACTCAAAGTCTATAAAAAGAATGTTAGTATGATTTTAACTTTACAATCATTGGTCTACAATTACAAAACTTATTTTATGATCTATGCTTACGTATTATATTGTGATTAACGTTTATTCTCACGTCATATTATTGTACAGTAACATGAGATTTTTAGAAGACTAGAATATGATTACAAAGTTCTTGGGCAATGATTATCAATTTCTTGATGGTATCTAACTAATATCGTCATAATAAAAAGACGTAAATTACAATGCGGTAGTAATTCAATTGATATTTAGATTTTATATAATGTTGTTGGGCAAAGAAACCTAATTACATCGCATAAAGCATGTAAATTATTCGGACATAACATTTTACTGTTACTATCTTTGTCGTATGCCGCTTAAAGATTAAAGTTTATACTCCATGGAAATCTAAAATGTTAGTAATGTCGAGGCACAGTAGGTTTTGACTCACTCAGTATATTTCTTGGCTAGCGAACGGCTCCAGTTCCCACGCTGTCCAATGTTATAACACAGAACCAAGGTATTACAGAATGACAAAGCCTATATTCATTAGAACCATTTTGAGGTAAATTGTGATTATTTGTAAATAAGCGTAGTCTTTTGAGTGCCTTTGGCAATCTGAGCAGATATAATACGCCTTGATTAATTTACGAACCTAATGCATAGCTTTTATCATAGAAGCTTTTGTGAAATTCTAAATAAGGGTGTCTTTTCCAAGTGTGTATTTTGATTATTTGCATTTTACTCTGAATCGATTTTTTTCTATAACGTTGTCTTAGATTTTAGAATTTCATTGAGGTTACCTATATCTATATAATGTGCGGGGAGCTCGGTGGCGCAGTTGTATAGCGCCTGGCCCCGCGATTGCGGAGTTTAAGCAACTTTCGCATGGGTCGGTCATGGGATGGGTGATCAAAAACTTATTATTTCGAGCTCCTCAGTGCTTCGGAAAGCTCGTTGAGCCGTTGGTCCCGGCTGCATTTGCAGTCGTTAGCACCCACCAATCTGCTTTGGGCCCGCATGGTGGGTCATGGCCTATCCTCCTTATCCACCATAGGAAAGGCCTGTGTCCCAGCGGGGAAATCAAAAATGGCTGATGATCATACAATGTGCATATTGTTCAATCAAGTGTATCTAAATTATAATAATAGAGTTGCATAAGACAATTTTATTTAGAAGTAGATTCACTTACAATCCTAATATACTGTATGTAACATAGTGGTAATAGTTTATTCTGTTCAAACGTCAGAAAATATTCGTAGTGCTTTTAAGCTTTAAACACTTCCATCATTCACACGCGACCTAAGCGATCAATCACACGTTATTCAATATCTATGCAACAAGACAAGAAACAATCATTCATAACATCTGGGTACGCAATATTGTTAACACAGCTTACCTTTTATACTATAACCTGCATTTCGATTTCCTGAAATGTGTACACAAACTCGCACCATGCATCAATCATACTAGAATTTCCTTTTCATTTCAAAACCACACTATTGCCTACCTTTAGTTCAATTTGCTACCACAATCACACGCGAACCTAGCGTTAGTGTTTATTCCTATATCAATGCATGATTGATTTCGGCATTAACCCAATCAATCAAGAAAATCAATAAACAATTATATTCAACCTGTCGATATCGTAAATACTCGAGCGTCACAAAGGCGTTGCCAACATCCGTCTCGTTCGCTAGCGATCCGTAATCAATCGGATCCGCTTTTATAGTTGTCATACAAAGTTCGTGTCGGGTGTCGAAACATTCAACTCCGGTGCCTCAACTTCGGTGCATAGTTGCTAAATTGCTGTCAATGGCAGCAATGTATTGTCGTGTACGTTCCAACGACCTTGCGCAGTGAGTGCACCTTTAATGGTCCGGAAATTATAAAGCATTTGTCATGTCCTACAGATTCGGTTTAATACGAGTTTTTGCGGTTGCTGCCGCCTGAAATTGGATATTTAATATAGTTAGTTTCGTAATCGTGTCAATAATGTGCGTGCTCGATATGCTACGCTTAGGGCTATGCATCGTTTGTATTACGCATTAGTTCCTTATTTTCGATGCTTTGTTACGCTATTGCATTACATTTTGAGTACTGCTAGTTGAGTACTGCTAGCATTTACTTTTTATACAGTTTGTGTTCCATTGCTATATTTGCAATGCAATATTTGTTTTCCGTTCGACAGTGACTACATACAAATGACTGAATTTTTTTATAGAAAAACACGTTTTTTAACTTTTTACTCCGTCTTAAGTTTAAAATAATTTCTCCCGAAAATATTTATAACCCTTTATAGAATTTTTAAACCTAAAAACGTGGGGCTTTTTTTCTTATAACATTTTTTCTTAGTAAATTATGATTTTCTGTTTCTTAATCAACGCGCTAAAACTAAAAATACACCATATTCTATCGAAGTATTTGTCTAGACGATTCAAACGAGCCTAAACTCGATGGGGTTGCATGGATTTATTACAGAGTTCTTGTGGTCTTCTTCCGGCTCCATCATTAGACCCTGGACACTATTTCCCAACAGAGTACTCATCAAGACGATTCTAACGAGCCCAAATTTGATAGGGTTGTATGGTTTTATTACAAAGTTCCTATGACCTTCTTTCGGTTCCATCATCAGATCAGCTTCGTGACACCATAATATTACATTGCCTTCCAGTTCTGGCCTGTTATTATGTTCAAAGTTTCAAGTCTCTAGCTCATCGGGAAGCTAGTATAAAATCGTTTGCTAAAGTGGACAAACAAAAAAACAAGAAGAGAACCTATTAAAAAAGTATTAACTTACCAAATACTTGCTGTTAGTGTCATACATACCTAAATTTAATGGACCAGCAAAATTCCGAACCAACAGGCTATCCGGATCAGACAAGGATACTGCATTGCACAGCAGTGAGAACAAAGATAATGATCAATTAGTTCAAAACAGTGGGCGATAATTATGATTCATTATGGAAACGGAATTGTCTTGTGGCGTGACCGCAGCCCACTACGAACAACTGTTGTTCATAAGATTTGACATCTCGGTACTGTTGCAAACAGATTTATAGATTTTAGATCCTAGTGCTTTGTTCTAAGTAGTATTTGTTATGGTAATCTCAAAAATCTTGCAGTCCTTGTATAAATTAGAAAGATAAATGTACCTACTCTTGTTTTATGGTATTGCTGGGACTGGAAGCCCAGATTGAAATATATTGATTATATTTTGTATTCAAATTGTAAAGATGCAAGAAATATCTCTGTCGCAATATTATCTCTGACATTTTCGAGCTAGCGAATCATACTGTTCCAACTGACATGAACTTGTCACAACAATATGACAGCTGCCAACTTTCTACCTGTTATGAAATGACATGATGCATTTTTCGAGTATGTGACAAGAAAATGTGTGGATTCATTCGCCTTTCATTTTTCGAGTTTCTAGATTGTCAAGTGGTTTGTAGAGAATTATATCACTGTCAATTCGGTGAGTAGGCACTGAGTGAAGTTTGTGTTCTGTGAATTCAGGAGTTTAGTTTTTATTCAAATAGAGGACAATTCTCTACATCGAATGAATCCGCGTTATCACCAATGAAATCAGTGTACAGTCGAGTTCAATAATATGTTTACTCACCTTTAACAGTTCATAAACCTTTATGCCTCTGAAACAAAAGTTAACTTCCTGTCAAAAGTGATAACATTTAATGAACTCGACTGTTGTACAAGCAACTCGACCACGGCGGTCCTCAAAATTAGATCTACTTAGAATAATCACTAATAATAATCAAAAACAGAAGACGCGCGACATTACTGATTTCATCTACATTAACATCTGACCGAGTGTGAGAAATTAAAACGCGACAATCGTTGCGTAAAGAGCATAGGAAGTAACGTGAAAGTACGCAACATGGAAACCGACGATTGTTCAAACAATAGTCCTGCCACCATTGTCTCTTTCTTGAAGTCAATGCGATACACAATCCTGTGTTACTTAAATGCGTAATTATTATTAATTGAGACTTATTTGAAACGCGTCCATAAAATAAATAATAAATATTTGACAACATCACATACATTTCTCCGATTCCAAAGTAAGTAGCTAAAGCACTTGTGTTATGGAAATTAGAGACAACGATGGTATCTTAAACACCCAGACCTGAGCCAATATATAAAAGTTCGTTTTCTACCTAACCCAACCGTGGATCGAACTCGGGACCTCAGAGATGGCGACACCTTGAAAACCGGTGTACAAAGCCACTCGACCACGGAGGTCGTTAAAAGGATACAAGAAGTAAAAATAGGTAATATAATGTCAGAGAGCAAAATTTTAAAGTATCGTACCTACTTATTTGTGACATGAACCTCGCACCTCTGAATGTTAGAGGATAGAACTCAATGCATTTCCTTATGTAACCTTCGGCCTTACAATACAATAAACACACATACAATACAATAAAATCAGTGTAAGTAAGTACACATCTATATAAATGTAATTGTTCGATCCCCGGTTGGGTCAATTTAGAAAACGAACTTTTCTATATTGGCTCAGGTCTGGGTGTTTGAGATACCACCGTTGTCTCTGATTTACATAACACAAGTGCTTTAGCTACTTACTTTGGAATCGGAACAATGTATGTGATGTTGTCGAATATTTATTATTATTATTATTATTATCATAAAACATATAATCATACTACTGACCTACATACCATTTTAGCTGTGTTTCGAAGTAACTTATTAACATTACTAAAAAGGCTTATTTATCAAAATTCAAAACTATGATTTGTAGGTATATTTTTAATTTCGTTCTTAAAACACCACCATCACCATTTTCTTTAGGCACAGGTAAATCTAGACTTACGTGGGCTTAAACTGTCGAAGTTTAGTACCAGCTTTGAAGTGCATTCCCAAGAACAATTACATTTAATAGCAGTTGGTTAAATCCAGTTGCAACAAATATTCTAATCGCGGCACCTACGCTGTAATTATCGTGCCCCTATTGGGCAAAATCATTTTGATGGAGTTCATTACTTTAGTTCACACGTCATTTTAAGAAACAAATGAACCACTTATCATTTTAATATTGCAGCAAATGTTAATTATAAAATTTATAAGTATACCGTTTATGTAGCGATAATGAGGGTTTTCTTGAGACCTTTTTTCGCACTTTCAGTATAATTACTCGATTTAGGATTTTAGGCCTGTTCCACAAGTTAATCAATTCTCGTTTGTCTAATGAATAACTAAATATTAATTTAAAATTTTATCACTTAGTTTTAAATAGTAGATTGTTAGACAAGGGTCAAAAGGAAGCATGACTGGAATTGATGACTTTTACCAGTGTTAAACACTCTACTTTTCATTTTGAATATAAGGAAAGTAAAAAAAAAATAGTTTTTCCTAAATATTTATTATTAAAAATATGTAGGAAATAGGAAGACCATATTTATTTCTTATTTCAAATTTGGAATAGCCCGCGTCACCGCACCGCCCAATGTTTTTAATTTTGCACTGGCTATTATACCAACTCTATGATCAACTACGTAACCAAATTCAGTTCTATTTTTAAAATTCTCTTACACCCTAAAGTGGAACGCAGAGTTTTTAACCCGCTGCTCAGTTTAAATATAAATCACTTTCCGAATATGAGAAATGAAAACAACATAGCCAGTAAAATCGAGTAGTGCGTATACTCTCCGCAGGTGGCGACACTGTCGCAATGCTAACAACCTGCCTCGTCGGTTGTCAGCGTTTGATAGATGTTCAAGGAACAACTTTTACCGCAGAAGGACGGGTTGGTAGCGGTACATCAACTATGCATCAACTGTCCATCAGGCTGCGGTAGACCTGCGATATTAATATCACTTTCGAAATTCAACATTAAATCCTATATAAATAAAAGCTACTAGACGGGTATAAGAAAAAAGACAATTCTAAAACAACTTTAACGGCTCTGTTTGAGCTGGTGTGCTCAATCAGTGTAATGTCAGGTAGTATCAGGATGATGATGCAGGAAGATGTCAAGAATGCACTAGAAATGATACAGTCGACCTCTACGGAGTTACTTTATTGTACTATAAATTATAATAATTGAATATTGCAATTGATTAATGTAGGTCGCTACGTTGCACATTATATTAGCGGCTACTAATGTACGATGACCCGTACAGGCACAGAAAATTAAAAAATTCAAAATTCAATATTCAAAACTCATTTATTCACTCTAGGCTGTTACAAGCACTTGTGAATGTCAAAGAAGCTACGCCATCGGTTCGCAAACCCTAAGCGGGAGACCTTGTAACGAGAAGAACCAGCAAGAAACTCGTCAAGGGCTGCTTTTTTCTCCCTGTATATTTCATACAGAGCCGTCAAAATTTGATAAATGAGGTCGGCATTTAAAGTGACGTCATTTTCCATTACACTACATTGTGTTCTCAATCTACCTACATGTCTTTTCATTCTCAGAAAAGTTTTGACCAACGGTTATATACCTCTTTCACAAAATACCAAACTGGTTTACCTACTTGAGATCGAAATACCATTCTGCGAATTCTGATGGATCTCGGTGACCAAACTACACTGATGTTCATACCAATAGTACTTCTACTAAGTATTGTTGACAAAAACATAGAAAAGATATCCAAATCCATCATAATTGGTAATCAATAAGCTACGCTTAAGCGAAATGAAAGCGAGTTTGACAAATACAAGGCTAACAAATCTCCAAAAAAAACATAACGTTAGATCAAACAAGCCGTAAAAAAACCGTTACATAAACGTTACCTGCCTACACATTACTTATCGCATCATTATGCGTGCCTTCGTAAGAAATGCAAATCAATAATATAGATTATGTATATTACTAGGTGTTTGCCGAGAAAGGAAATAATTTGTGGCGAACTAGCCATAAACATGCGGAAGCAACAAAAGATTTATGACTCTGCCAATTATATGCTTTAAAGCTGTATGTTACCTGTTGCTATGAACATCAATAATTAATTGTGGTAATAGTATTATGATCATACTATCATACTAATAATTGAGTTACAGGTGTCAACTACTTTTATTGGATTTGGCTCTCATAATTATTGTTTTATACATGTAAGCTTTTGACTGATGTTATTTTTTAAGGGGTTTTTTTTAAAGCTTATTTTACATAATAAAATTTTTTGCACGAAATACTGCCACAAATTATTTATTACTGTTTTGCTTAGGTTTCCTTATTGTATTAGATAATTTTATTTGTAACATGCGTAACTACGGAGAATAATCTTACTAATCAAATCTGACGAACATCTTCATTAATAATTATTGATTATGAGTTACACACCCCTAAAAATTTGTGCATGCCCTAATTATCTCGTGTCGTGATTAGAGCCCAAACACACAGGATGCGTTCCGATCATGCGATCCGATCTCAGATCGCCGCGATCTGTGCGATATATGGATATCGCACAGATCGCAGCGATCCGAGATCGGATCGCATGACCGGAACGCAACCAGTTTCTAAGGGATAAGAGAACTCCATACATCGCTTAGATGGCAGTGATCTGCAGATTATGAAATGAAGCTTTCTTATCTCTTGAAATATGGAATAAGACACCGCTATACACATCGATAAGCAGCGCCTCATTTCCACGAATCGAATAATATTATTTTACCATACTATGAGAGGTTCATAGTAGGCCCCAGCTAATTTCCATGCACAGTTCCTCATCTTGTCCGGTTTTCCTTCCTATCTTCTAGTACTAAACGTCTGATTGCGTCTCATAACGATGCGTGTTATGCATGCATAAGATATTAAATTGAATATTTTGTATGTAAGTATTTGTTAATATTATGAACGACGACGACCTCCGTGGTCGAGTGGCTTTGTGCACCGGTTTTCAAGGTGTCGCCATCTTTGAGGTCCCGGGTTCAATCCCCGGTAGGGTCAATTTAGAAAACGAACTTTTCTACATTGGCTCAGGTCTGGGTGTTTGTGATACCACCGTTGTCTCTGATTTCCATAACACAAGTTCTTTAGCTACTTATTTTGAAATCGGAGCAATATATGTGATGTTGTCAAATGTTTTTTTATTTATGAACAAATATTGCAACTGTAATTTTACTAAAAGTAAACGTAACAGCAATTAACATCTTGACACTACATGCCCATTTAAACCGTCCTTGAAAAACATGCACTATACTTACCCACCACACAAAAAGTAACCATTATAAAGCAATAAAGTCATATAACAATGCATACAAATTACGCATTGCAGCACTCTAGAGTAGTCTTTATAATAAACAAACAGCTACTTACACACTTAGGTGCACCTCAATAACCTAACTAGATCAAGGTTAAAAGCATATTTAAGAATACAACTCTTATAAAAGTATCTTAACAAGTCATTAAGCAAATGTTTTTAAAGTCCTTTGTTTCTAATCGAGAAAGTTAGCACTCGTTCTAGATACAAAATAATGAAGATATCTATCGAATAGTGAAACTAGCTCGTTTTGCTAAACGCTGTTAGAAAATAAACTATGGACATAGCATAGTAAAATGTAACGCTTGACCACTACAAGAGTTCGAATTTTCTCTTTACTGATTGATTACTTGTACGCGTGTCTTTTTCGCTGCCACTTTAAAATAAATATTTTTTTCAATACAGTTGCTTGAAAATGTGTGCTTTCGATGACAGTACAGCGTGCGGAAAATTGATATTACGCCATGTGTTTTTGTTTACGGTTTAGTATAGCGTGCGGAAAGTTGATTTTACTGCACGCCGTGCGGTTTTGTCAACGTTTTTTTTTCTATTATAATTTCAGTAGGTACCTATAATGTTTTTGCGCAAATGTATTGAAACACGTCGTATGGTACACGTTTGTTAAGATTTTTTAAAACTCTTGAAGATTATAAGCCCTCACCTGCGTTTTAAAAACCTCCTTACCAACCTTGTATCATAAACTACTATAATCTACTCTAATGTCGTAAAGTTTGAATTATAAACTTCAAAACGATTTTATGTTGACATACTTTATACATGCAATACCGAAATTGAAAAAAAAAAAATTTCACTAACAAAACAATGTTAGATATTTTGCAGCGACGGAAAAGACTCATAATCAAGGTATTACCGGCAAAGTCTTTTGACATTGATCTTTTATTTAGTAGGTAGATAAAATAGTGTATGAAACTGCACATAACTAGGTATTATGCAACAGTTTCATAAACTACTATTAAATAATACTCAATGAGCTATTTTAAGTAAACAGTAATAACTATTTCTAAGTTTTAGTTATAATTAAAATATTAAAGAATTAGGTACTTCTGTGATTTCCGCGTGCACTATACAATTAAAATAAAACGCTTTAATACCGAGAAAAAAGTCAACTTAATCATAACATTCCTACTAATACATTTTTGTGTAGTGGAATAGTGAAGCTGTAAATCAAGTACACTGTGACACTAGCGAGCAATCAAGTCACGTCCGGATCTTGAACGTGCATGTCAAACTAAAGTTAAACTGTTTTAGTGAATTGCCATATTGTAATGTAACGAGTCATCTCCACTACGATTTCAGTTTTTATAGGCATTAATAAAACTATCAATTACAAACCAACTAACGTGCATTTCCATTGCATGATTTCTACGGCTGATTACGATTTAATTCATCAACGCCCGAGCTGCCGAATGCGGCCGGACAATAATGGAATATCTATTGTGTCTCATTTTCAATCCTTGGTTTGCTTTATTTCGTTTCGAGTAAATGCTATATATGAGTTATCGCTTCTATATGAAAAAGTTATACGTGCTTAAAAATGTTACCTATTTTTCATTTTAGTACAGACAAAATAGTCAACCTTCTCGTACAGTATTTATGATATTATTACGATCACGAGTGTCTTTTATCATATTCGACTTTTCAAATTATTTTTGCAAATATTGCATTAACAATATACCTATATACAAAATAAAAAAATCAGCTGTTTCATACAAAAATTAATTACGAAAATATCAAAATGTATGAAACAGCTGATTTTTATTTCGCGATTTCAAAGTTGGTCCCATAGTAAAAGTTGTTCAGTTTGATGGTCCCTATCTACCATATTCGGCATTAGGGGTACTTTTGTAACACCTTGTATACAAGAAAGATACTGATAAAATGAGAGAAAACTACCTATACAGTTTGTACAAAATATCATTACGACTAGTTCATTAAGACATATTGTATGTGTTGAAAAATGTTACCGATAAAAAAAACATTTCTTAATTTATGTACAGTCTACTAAACAAATTCTTATGTATGCAGTGCTGTCTGCCGATATGTAGCAATAGAATTGAGGCATGATACATTCATTATTTATTCCAGACTAAGTAATATTAATTGTTACCAAGTTTTCAAAGAAAAGGCATCGGTCGTATCGCAACCGATCTGTCAGGTCGTTAAACGTGATGCAAGAACTTGCGAGAAATGTAATTGGCAGAGCATTTTATGAATCCGCTATGGATTTTGATTAATGAGATTTTGAATTATTTTACTATGATTTTTGTATTGTTGTGCGGTCTTAACACGAAATTGATGGTAATAATAGCTTTTGTTGCAATCACACACGAAGTTTATAGAGTGAAATAATTGTTCCTATTTAAGCGTATGAGTCGAAACTTTTAACGAATTTCGAAATGTGCATAACTCATTTACAATCTTTTTAAAATAATTGGTCATGGTGGGTCAACTGTTTCATACATTTTGATATTTTCGATTTTAATTTTTGTATGAAACAGCTAGATTTTTTTTTCGCGATTTCAGAGTTGATCAGTTTGATGATTTCTATATACCATATTCGGCATTAGGGATATTTTTGTAACACCTTGTAAAACTATCGAACTTGCTCGAAAAATTTCATGAGAATCGGTTGAGTAATGTGACCCGTGTCGGCTATATTTGACAGATGGATGTAATACATTGCTACTTTTCTTCGGTAAGTTGTAATTTGAAAAAAGAAGTAGCAACGTATCACATCTATCTGTCCAATGAAGCCGACGGCGAAGTCGACGACACTCGGTAGGGCCCCTGTAGACGAGAACAGACGAAAGGATTTTCGCCCATCACATCATTACACAGGTCGACTTGGCAGGTGACGTGCTGGTGGAATTTAGTCAATAAGCGCTTTTTTCAACAATTGCTTATATAATATTTTCTCAATTTCAATGAGGTGGCGACTAAATTTTACAAGCGACTATCAATAAAAAACACTAGTTTACTAAAATCGACCAGCAAGTTTCCTGCCTATATATCGTGTTTCGGTGGTCATGCTAGGGGGGCAGAGCTAGGTATTAAGTACGATAATATGATTAACACACGAAACTTTTTGACAACACATTAAAGTAGGCTGTCGACATAAAGTCGATAGATAAACTTGGGAAACTTTTTATTATCATTATCGTTATTCAACGAGCAGATGCATTTCCGAACAACGTCGACACCGGCCGACACCATCCGACACACAACCGCTTCCGTTACTACACAAACAAAGCTATCGACGACAATCTTAAGCAGATTCGTAACGATACTTTATATCACAACGATTATAAGGTAACTAATGCAACCGTTGTTTCTTAACACTGCGTTAAATTATTGCACCTTACAACATGTTGGTATAGTCAACAATGAAATCGCTGAACACTTTAGAACTTTTTCAAAGCAACTTTCTTGACAGAAGTCTCAAATTTTGATACATTGTTCAAAAATGTAAATAATACAAAGTTCGTTGCTGACTGATGTACAAAGGTAATAATCACTAAAACATTAAAATTTTAAATAACGTTTTAACAAAATATAAGATATATAGAAGAAGTCCAGTCCGGATTCAAAAATATTTGTTTTTAAATTCAGATTCGGAAAATTTTCTGTCAGTGAAGAAAATCCATGACATAAAAATCAAAGGCTTAAAGCAAAGCCAAATAATTTTAAAGCACTTTGCCTTATAATTAACGACTGAATGAAGCAATAAGCTTAACAATTAAACTATTATGCTTATGCTCCTATAACACTTAAAACAATGCACATCTCCCACGCTAAATTGCTAAAAAAAGAATACTACATGTAATAAACTAATAGTTAAAATAACCAATTACTGAAATGATAATTTCATCACCTGCGAAATTGACTACAGCGGCCTCTAGCGACGACCTTCAAAACTCGAGTTATGATCGCTTTGTTATTTTATATAATAAAATGTGTGAACCTTTCGTAACTAGCTTATTGTGTGGTCTTCAAGGTGTCAATAATATTGTTTACACTCAAAATATTCGTCCGCAACCCGGTAATGCAGTTAAATAATGATAAATAACTGCAGGTAATTCACGACATGAGTTGGTAGGCTCGGCGTATGTGAAGTTGTTTAATGACTTGGAATTCATATAACAAGGCAACTGCTTAGGTCATGCAAGTATAACCTTAGCTAGTGCTCAATGAATCCGTTATTCCAGCGGGTCTATTCAAAGTCACAATCAGCAAAATGTTGCCATACAATGGTACATTATTGGTAGGTATATTTATATACATTGATTACATGATACAATTAAACATCATTGTCTCAGAGTGCTCTGACTGCCGATACCCGCGGAAGTGCGAACTAGTGCACCTTAAAAATAGTTATTAATGTACCCACGCTACCTAAAATATTGTATACTTATTGTATTGTGATGTTTAATGTGTGATTGAAATAAATATTTATTATTATTATTATTAATGGTATGTCCTTACTTCCTTACTAATAATATGATAAATGCGAAATGAAATGTTTGTTTGTTTGTTACACCTCCATGTCTTAACTACTCAATCGATCATCGTGAAATTTCGCATACTCGTTGTCAGGGTACAAAAAGGTCATTTTTCATTCAGAAAAAGTATGGTTTCCGAAGGATACAAAAATAACTGTCCACGCAGATGAAATCGGGGGTGGTGCTAGTATGTTGTATATTTTAAATAATTAATTTCAGCGTCTCAGTCATAGAATGTAGAGTTGTATAAAAAAATCATTTAGGTATTTTCATTTCAAATCTATAAATAAGTTAGAAACAAACACACAAAAGTTATGTCAGCCCGTTAATTAAATGTATTAGACGCATTGGCTAAATGTGTTTGTCTGTCTGTTTACGTAAATTAAATCAGCACCTCCTCTACACTGTCAGATAAGGAATCTCGTTGTTCTTTAATCAAAACCCTATTTCCTTTATCCATACAATACTGTTTTAGCTCGTTTCTCTTAAAGTGTTTAGTACCAAATCGTATAAAAAACTAATATTTCCTTTTATTACATTCTACACAATGTTGTTAAACTGTAAAAAAATTAAAAGTACTCATGGTATTATTTAAATTAACTGTAATCCTAAACTCATAAAGCCATAGTTATAATCTGTTCTGGCAATTTTATTGGTTATTTCTATTCTAATAATATTATACGTGAAGAGTGGAGGGCGTATTCAATATCTAGATCGACCTTAAAACAATTTAACGCATGGTTGAGTCTGAAAAACTTTCTGCTTTTATTTTTAGTTTAGCTTTCATATTGACAAGAACCGGATATTATTGTATTATTTTTGACGACCTCCGTGGTCGAGTGGCTTTGCACACCGGTTTTCAAGGTGTCGCCATCTCTGAGGTCCCGGGTTCGATCTCCGGTTGGGTCAATTTAGAAAACGAACTTTTCTATATTGGCTTAGGTCTGGGTGTTTGTGATGCCACCGTTGGCTCTGGTTTCCATAACACAAGTGCTTTAGCTACTTACTTTGGAATCGGAGCAATGTATGTGATGTTGTCAAATATTTATTTATTTATTATCATTTGAGAGAGATAGAGAAATTTGACGAGATATTCTAAAGAAACATTTTATGAGAACTGAAAAAGCATATTACACATATTTATAATCCTACATTTATAAGAGTCCATACAAGTCGATTCCTATCAGCTTACCTGTTAAGGTGCTTACAGACTATGTAACATGTTATGTGACTTGTGTTTTATAACAATCAACATTGGAACATAAAACAATACTGTACACATTAGAATAACAATATAATATAACAATGTTATATAAACATTGTCGTTTCTCGTTCTTCAAAACTATCCGTACAGTAACATTGTTTTACATATTAATAACATGTTATTATAACATGTTTTATAACATTCATTGTCCACATTTTCTAAAACATGTTATAAAACAATGTTTAACATGTTATGTTATATAGTCTGTACGCACCTTTAGAAATCCCACCCCACAGATCCACTATGCAGCTCCTAACATTTTTGTAGAACGGCTTACCTTTGCCATAATTTCACCCCTTGCCATTTATTTCGTAATAATCAAGACAATATTATCATATCGTGTCAGAGTGAATGGCAAAGTGACACGAAGCAAACAACATTCAACAGATAGTAATCGATTGTTGTAATGCACATACCGATTGGACAGCCATTGATACCAGCCACACGCAATAATAGATTTATGATAACAAATGCGGCTATTGATAACATCGAGAGCAATTTTGTGTTGGGACACGACCAGAAAATTGCCAACATGAATCACAGAAATGGCGCACCAATAACCATTTAATATGTTAATGCATATCTAATAATATATTAACAATATTGCAATCTTCGATTTATTGTGTATTAAGTTGCATTGATGAAAGTGCCAAAATCAATAAAATGCAAGCAAGCCTTAATCAAGATCGAAATTATCAATCATATTTTTTTTTAATTTTGATTTTTTAGCATTCACAATGCTATTTTTATATAATACCAAATAATATACTAGCAAAAATACGACTCGCACCAGATCATGTTCTCGGACGGGAATCGAACCCGTGACCTTTGGATATCCGGTCCAATGCTCTGACCGCTGAGCTACCGAGTCACTAGTGGGAATGTCGAATTTCTCCTAGTATATCAACTCTTACGCTGCAAGCCAGCGCCATCTCACCAATGTACAAGGACATCCGAGAACATGATCTGGTGCGAGTCGTATTTTTTCTAGTATATTATTTGGAATCATATTTTTATTATGCTGACAAGCGTATAAAACAGACTTTGGTATAATTATATGGATTAACCATTTACACAACACCTATAGCAATTAAAATTAGTTCACACCTATTCAGAGTAGTTTTATGATTCAGTGCGCTTTCTCAAAGTCGATGATTTTAAACTATGAGAATATAATCTTTCAAAGAGTATATGGTATTACGAGATACAAAATATAACGATGCAAAAACACGCAAATACGTAGCATAATAAAAACTGTTCTTTCAAAATTCTACTTAAAGCAAAAACGTTTGAAATTCCTAGTTTACTAAAAAGAAAAGACACTTCTTGAGCTCTAAAATTACTATGTCATTTGGCATATAATTGAAAGAGACATTTCAATTTTACTTCGTTCGCAATGTAGTAAGTGCGCCCTAGTATTTGCACAATTCTGCCAGATCCAAAGGCCTAGCGGCTACGATCGTGTGGGCCCTGTGCACATGAATGTGTACCATTATGTAGTTAGACGACCGTAGAGCTTTCATTATTTTATTAGCGTACCATTTCTGTACCATGTTACGTAGGGTGGCAATGTTTTCATGATACATCGCGAACAAAGGATCAAAAAAAAAAAAAAAAATACTTATCCCTATGTACCTTACTAAGAATGACAGGATTAAATTCTAGTTACCTAAACTAAGTGCAATAAGATAATAATCTTTGAATGGCATGCGCATATAATGTAACGACATGTTGTTCTCAAATGTAGAACCTGTATTACCTTTGAATTTAGGTCATGTCATGAGAAATCAACAAGACAAAAATTAACAATAGGTTTAGATATCTAAATAAAGTTAGATAAACGGATACTTTTATCAATAGATCTTAAACCACTAGTGCCATTCTATGACACCAAGCTATGGAGCGTGTTTTAAGACACGAATTAAATTAAAACAGGCAGAAGTAGATTCTCATATTTGATAAATCTAACAGTAATTATCTGCACAATTTCAACTCTCTCTTAAAGACAATAGAGTCGTATTTAGTTTTGCAAACAAGTTTGATCTAAAATAGTAACCCTAGTCAATATGCTGTCTAGTTTGATAAGTCTATTGAGTAACTATAGATATATAATCAAATATATATCTTTGATTTTGATCCTTTGAATCTAGCCTAAGCAATAAAGTGCTACAAAATTATATTATACCAGTAAAGATAGTTGAGAAATAAGTACATTTCACAATGATAATTCTATAATAACTCCATCATTTATCTTGTGAATTGAGGAAAATGAAATTAATTCATTGAGCAGATTAAATTTTCCTCTTAACAGCCATCAAGATTAATAGTTCGGTAACCATTACATGACCATTACATCGGTAATGACTTAATACGTTCTGTATACTGTAAGTATTAAAAAAACTAGGAAGGTGGTCAACATTTTTTATAAAGCTCCAAAATGAAAGGACACTGTCATAATTGAGTTACCTAGTTAATATTCCTTGCAATCAAACTTCAAGTTTTAATTTTCTTTGACATTTATATTTACTGATACATTACACTAAAAACCAGTGCACGAGTCACAAAGTGTCCAAAAATGGAAAAATCGCGATCGATTCGATGTCAAGGTTGCAGTCGATAATAATTCACAACGAGCAACATTCAATCACGGCGGTATCTTGTTGTGTTTTAGTTTCTTTGATTTCAATTGTTTTATATTGCAAATTGCAATCGTTTTCAATTATTTTGCAATCAGGCAAACAAAAATGCTTACAATACAAGACAGAAACAAAATTATCTGAAAATGTTTTACTAAAATTTCGTTTTTTATATAGCTAAAACAATAACAAAATTATGTAAGACAAAATATTATGAGAATAGATTCAATATTGACGGTACATATCTATAGCCATAAATATTTTTCATCTGTATTTGAAAAGAAATGCCGATCTTTCTTAAACTTTATTCTACTCCTGACACCATATTACTTCAGTTCTATATTACTGGTTACTACATTCAATAATGCAAACCGCAGATGGGATTATATTAAACTTATGGATAATCACCGCAGTCGACACGCAACTTAACCACACTGCCTACAAAACTATTTCATTTGAGTAACTTTAAAATAATGCAAAATAGAATAAATAACTCCAGAGCTATCCACACACAATGTGTGTCAAATTAAGGTGGAGGACAAGTGCAATTGTTGCGCAAGCACATATTTTGGCAACTAAAAAAGTAGCTGGCCTTTAACAACTTCACTTCGGACAATAATTATTGTAATTTCATTATTTTACACACACCTTGGAACAAAGAACGTGGTAAGTGCCAACTTGTTCGAATAACTTAATTAATATAAATGCCCTTGTGTTTTGCGTGCGATAGAATTATTTTAATGTACCTTAATCATTATTGGAAATTACAGGAACCGAACGAGGACAATCTAGCATTGTTTCGACGTAACTCCAAATTAAATGTATCGGGCAATTTCTTTGAAATCATTTTTGAGGTCATTCTTAATACATAGGGAAGTGATTTAATGTCTTTTTAATATCCCTCCTTTCTGGGGAGATTAATAATAACATAAATTATCTAAGAAATTTATCAATTAATTTGAAAATAATCTTGAAAATCTCACAAAACTCTCTCCATCTTTGAGATAACGGTGTTGACTGTACAAATACTTAAAAAACAGTATTTTGTTTGTTGCCTTGTCTTAAAAAAAAAAAAAAAACTTCATATTTGTAAAACAATATATTTAATGAGACAAAGTTATGAGCATTATCATTACAATAAACTGCATAGCGAGCGTTTAACTTTTTGTTTCTTAACGTAGTTTATGTTATTTAATAGTTTGTCGCAATTTAAGAAAGGTAGCGATTTTCAATAGAATATGTTCATTTTTAGTATTCTTCACGAACCTACGTCATATCTTTTTAATATATTTGTAATTATTATTGTCCAAATTAGTAGGAAAATCTAATAGACCGAGGGAGCGCAAGGGGTCTCCGTTACAGCTTGGGCAAAAAGCTGTCCATCTGTTGTTCTCTATAGATCGCATTTCTCAACCGATTCTCCTGAAATTTGTGAGCATGTTCTTTATATCTATAGTTTTTGTCGATTCAGTTTTTATAATAATAATGGTTACTATGCCCGATATTTGAATTTCAACAAGGAAATCGACGCGCAATCCAAACTATTGCGTCTGATACAACACGAAAAACTACGTTTGCTTGCTAACCTCATCGAAATTAAACAAATATTAATGTTCTTTAAATATATGCATTAAGTTTCGATAGTGAAATCTGATTTTGTTCTCGAATTCTTATTTTCTTGTCTAATCATCGAAATAAGCCGCTTATTCTTATGACTTGGGATTGGCGACGGTCGCAGTCGACGACTCTATTACACATGATACGCACAGAAATTGCTCGCCATTACATGCCTATGTTGTAAACGTATACTTACATACTTTGCAATATTCTTATTTTTAAACGTTGAACGTTCCGTGTCGCTGAAAAGATTGAAACATCAACTCGTAAATTGAGCACACATTATAACCCAAGTTTAGTATTGAGAAATTAATAATTAAGTAGTTCATAAATATCTCCGAATTTAGCTTTCAGTTGAACTACACTGGCCTTCAAAACTTAGTACCACACTTTTAAAATTGTAATAACTTTTAAAATACACTAGATATATTTTCGAAATATAATAAAAAGGACTAAAAAAATATTATTTTTTATAAATAATAACTTTACAATCTATAACCTTCTTGTAAAAAACCTATTTTATTTCAAAACTCAACTTCTATTGTTTAAGGGAAATTAAAAGAAGAGAGAAAGAAGGCCGCGGGAACTCTATAATAATACCACACAACCCTATCGAGTTTGTGCTCGTTGGATTCGTCTTGACAAGTATTCTGATAGGATATGGTGTATTTTTAGTTTTTAGCTCGTTGACTAAAAAGCAGAAAATTATTTACTGAAAAAAATATGTTTCAGTAAATTTGAATAAAATCGGCTGGCGTCGAGCGCTGTTTACTACTAATTTTCATTCAACAGCATGGCTGTCTACACTTTTATAAATTGAATAACCTAAAACTCCGAAAATACTAGGATGCAGGATGACAGAAAATGTATCCCGCTTGGTGGCACTGCCAAAAATTGATAGCAAACAACAAAATGACAGGTCTACATTTATACTAGCGTCAAGTTGGCGCTAGTGCGTCGACTGGTGGACAATTTGTGAAGCAGCCAAATTATACTGCCATTGATATAAAGTTTGTTAGCAGTCAATATTTGTCACGTACCTCAATTTGTAGTATTTATTCCTGTAACATTATGCACGAACACATTATGTAGGTACACATATTTCTTCCATCTTCCCAGTTTCTACTACCCGTGAAGGGGGTAAAAAGAAGACGTTTCCGATGATATATCACTTATTGCTAGAGGGAGGTAGACCAACTGCCTTGTCCCTTGCCATCATCCTTTGTCAACCCACCGGTGAAGCCTCGTCGGTGGATCGTAGAGGAATGAGGGAAATCTTTAGATTAACAATGAATTCAGTAACGCAACCTCATACTTGAACAGGTGTTTGCTAATAATGTAGCTCAATAATTTTGTTCACCTTATCTTTTATCGTCTTTTGTTTTTTTTGTATTCATGAACTTTTACGTGACAGCTACGAAATATTACTAATTACTTTTTTGTTTGTTCACAGGTAATGTCATCTTCAAATCCAAAAATCTGTCTTGTACTACGTTAAGTATAGTATCATACATTATCATACATACATCATACATTTCAAAATCACAGGAAACTGAAACTTATAAACCATCACTTGGTACGGCCAGGTAAATATTTGGATGAGATTACAGTACTTATTTATAGGCAATGGACATTTCTTACACAAACACAGGGCATGGAATTTGAAGTAATAATAGTCCTTGTTCCATAAGTGTACGTTACGAAAGTCCGTGAGAACGTACCGTTTTAGGAACTCGAGTAGTAGTCTAATTATGAGAGTTTCACAAACTAATTTGACTTCGTTGTAATATTGTAGGAATCACAGGTCTATGATAATTTAGGCATATGGATGCATTGCACACGGATGATATGAACATTTTTTTTTTTTTAAATAAATGAAAATAGAACGAATAACTGTTTAAAAAAATATACTTTCAAAAAATAAACAATTATATAGTGCAATTTCAATTGAGTACCCACTAACTTGATAATAAATATTTTGAAATTGAATAGCTATAAACCAGGAAATAATGACTGCGATCAAAACCTTAGTAGATAAATAATAAAGTAGGTTGGTGTTTCATTACATGTTTCAGCCAGTAATCTTATTTTTTATAGGCTACACTTCACAATCACATTTTTTATTAACTCGTTAGAACAAGGGTACAAATTCTGAGTACCAAATATTTAACAAATTCATATTTTGGTACTGTTTAATGAATAAAATATCAAATTGTATTTTTGAAGCGCTCATGGTGGAGCTTGACAGACTGATCGAACTCGATCACGTTTGTTAAGCAACGCTCGGTCCAGCCAGGTGTCGGATGGGTGACCGTTAAGTGGCATTACAAGTGAGCGCTTCCGTGCTTCGTTAACCGTCGGTCCCGGATGTTGTCATCTGATAACAGTCGTAAAGCCAAGTCTAATCTGATCCTCATACGATAATTATAACACACACATATACACACACACACACACAAACACATACATACACACCCACACAAATACATACATACACACCCACACAAATACATACATACACACCCAAACACATTCACATACGTCTCTGTATTTAAACATGCTATGCTTGGTCAGAAACCCATAGTCATGAATTTACCTCATTATTGAGTGAAATAAAAAGAGAATATAATAATAATAATCATAATAACTGTATTTTCAAGAAATAAAACTAAGTTTAACTATTTTATTGGTTTTGTATTGATTTGGGTCAAGCTGTTTCTACTAGGCACAGATTATTATGTATGTACACACGACGGCACCTCAGACTATACATGTTGACTTTGAGACCACCTTTATGCCCTTCGTAATAAAAGCTGTTTTCGCAGTTTATTTCCTGACGTGCTGTCGTGTGTATATGTAAAATTACCCACATCAAGTAAACTTAAAACGCACCTATCAATGTAATAAGTAGTGATATCACTGTACGTAACAAGTTACGTGTACACTTGCGTATTATGTTATTGTGCGTTATTATTTCTTAGGAGAAATGCCTTACAACAATACTTCAGCTTGTGTAAGCAACATCGAATAGTTGGTTCTTTAATATATTTATATATTATAGTATATTATTATTATAAATTATATTTTATTTGACATGTTTAATAACGCGCATTTGATACATTTCCCAAGTATTTACGGTAAACGCCATGTACGTAGTTTCTTACCACACAGGTGATATAAAAAAATATAAATAAGCTTTATAAATTATAAAAAATTACCCTTTTAAATATTGTTTCAATCCAAGATGAAGTGCATAATATTACATATTATTTATCAATACCTTGAACACAGTGACTCTATTCTTTTGTAACTGTTACACAATGCATTTTCTTAAAACACTTTTCTTTTAAATACAGTCAGCAGCACGTCAGGTTATACAAAATGTCAAAAACCTGCAATTTATTTTGAACCTTACCATATTCGCTTTTAAGTATTGAATATGATTACTCTGTCGTGGAAGCTCAGCATGCCGTTGACTGTACGTTCTATCGGCAGTGAAATCTTATTAAATTGTTATAAAATCACGATTACGCCCTTACTCCTTTTCTGATCACCTTACAAAATGGGCTATTAAACAACTGTTTTGCTGATCATCAGCAAGCAACAAACCGTGTTATTACGAGTAGCATGTTACGAGGTGTACGTTAGCATATTAATGAAATGCTAATTTTATTCTTTCTTATAAAAGAGGTGATACATATTGTGAGTTAAAATCTAATTAACTTCACTGATCTACATTTGCTAAAGTAAGTATGTTGAAGAAGAGGTGTACTCTACTTCAACATTCATAGAATAATGGATGTACATGTTCAATCTAATGTAATTGGATTGTTGAAGTTTCTGAGAAACCCTCGAGCACCAACCATCCTGGCTGCTGCAGTGCCATCTGGTGATCTGCAAATGTCCTACAAACCCTCTTCTTAAAACCTAGACCGAAATGATACCTGTTCAACGCATTGAAATCGGTTTAGTAGTTTCAGAGAACTCTTCAAGTGCCGACTTATCTGGTTGCTGTAGCACCCGCCCCCTGGTGGTCTACTTCCATGAAACATGTTTAAGAACCTGCTCTAAAATGAAACCTTTTGAATGCAAAAATTGCATTGAAATCGGACCAGTAGTTTAAGAGGAAAATAATAGTAACAGACAGACATACATACACAAACAAACACACAAATAACGTCTTATCCCAAACGCATGTTCCGTCCATCGTGGGTATGAACTACACCCTTTATAGATATCGAATGCAAAGTGCTAAGACATAAGCACCCATTTAGCGCAACTTAAGTGCAAAATTTTCTCACATCCGGTGTGGCCGCAGAAGCGTGTAAGTAACACTTCCACTCTCCGCCAGCGTGTGATTAAGCTATTCTCATGTTTATTTTATCAACTGGCGGCGTAATGTTACTGGCCAGTAAACAAGATCTAATAAAACTCACCGAACAGTTATTCGAATGCTTGCACCTTGGTAATGCGTCTGAACCCCACAACCTGTAAGTAGTCTATTTCCTAATAGCTTTTCGTGTAAATAATTCAGTAATAATTTGTGGATTGTGAAACATTTACGAAATTTTATGTGAATTTGAAGTTTAAAAGTTAGTGGGAATAAGTGAAAAATTTAGAATAAAACTACTTTGAAAGGGTTTAAAGTTTTATCATTTGTTAAAGTTTTGACAGTTTAGTCTGTTTTAGTCTTATACTGAATGCGGTAGCTAATGCGAAGTATAGACTTATGAAGCCATTCAAAACATTGATTGATTGTCTTAAGTATAAAAATGAGAACCTCTTGTCTAAGCCCTGGCATACCTTGGCTAAGTACAAACTATCAAATTATCCTGCCTTGGGTGTTTTCATTCAGCAGTTATATAGTAAACACAAGGTCTCACACCACGTGCATTTATTAAAAATTCGCATAAAAAAATATTTTATTACCTCGTCATAAAAAATCATTGCACATTAGTACAGAAAATAAACCCTATACAGACAGAACTACAAGTGTCTAACTTTATTCACGTTTTCGATTTAAGAGGGTTGGTATCATAGTTTTGTTTTTTTTTTTAGCACAAATGGAAAAAATACATCTTACCAGTTGTTAATTTATCGGCATTTACAACTACTAAACAACATTAATAACATAGAAGATAAACAAATCATCTGACAGCTATGATGGTTCATTAACTGTAAAATTAAAGTTTTTCTTAATTAGCGATTAAAATATGAAAAGGAAGTAAAGTAATACATATTATTATGGTTGTCGGAAGTATAAGACAAAGAGATAAATCTACGAGTATATGTTTTATATCCTCAAACAACGGATGCAAATGGATATTTTGCGCGGATGTGTCCACAATCGAGAGCCGTCCATTTGGTCTTAAAAGTAAACTGTAAAGTTTTCACTTTCACCTTTTTCCGGTCTAACGACTATACTTCTGGACGTAAACCTAGTGCTACTAACACGTCACTATAGTGAAAATGCTGTTACGCAACTGTTTCTTCATTACTTAATTGAAAAGTTTCGTTACAAAACGGTTTCTTAGCTTTTTCGGTAAAAATAATTATATAATATAACATTCATTTCATTAAAAATAAATAAACGTAAGTTTATTTTTGTTGTATTATTGAATGTGTAATTTTTGAGTTGAGATAATCTGGCAACGTGCATAAATAAGCACTTTTATACCTCATAATAAAAAACTACAAATATTTGCTAGTTTTCAAGTAGCATAAATCTAAAAAAACACATTATTCATGAATTTAATATAATCAACATCCAGGAAAAATGTGGTACTGAACTCCTTAACATGGATTATAAGCAAAAAATAGCTATTCCATCTCGTTACACACGGTCGTATGTTATTTTTTTTGCTGTCACTATGTAGAGCATGTTAACATAGAAATGGTTAGAATTTAACATAGAAAATACATAACAAAAATCTAAGGCGGAAATTCCTGATTCTTAAATAGGTGGTAGTAGTCATTAGGAGGTACATATTATGTGTTTCATATTGGGTTGCTAAATTGCACACCGCTGTATATGGAAACAGCTACATAATTATTTGCTATGTCAAACGCCATGATTTTGTTTTTTACTTTATTGATACAGTTTTCACGCAATTAGAATTGCCGACACTAGCAATCATTTTAATCTAATAAGGAAGTGATTATTTTATATTTTTACGCTTACAAGCATCGTAGTAAATTGTAAAAGTTTTTAAATGTAAATGTAACAGTTACAATCTTGTAATATACAAGGTGTTACAAAAATACCCTTAATGCCGAATATGGTATATAGGGACCATCAAACTGATCAACTATTACTATGGGACCAACTCTGAAATCGCGAAAAAAAAATCAGCTGTTTCATACAAAAATCAAAATCGAAAATATCAAAATGTATGAAACAGCTGTTTTTTTTCGCGATTTGAGAGTTGGTCCTTTAGTAAAAGTTGTTCAGTTTGATGGTCCCTATATACCATATTCGGCATAAGGGGTATTTTTGTAACATGTTGTATAATAATGAAGCTGTTCGTTGGTCTGGGTAAACTTGAAAGCGACTTGACTGATTAGAATATTTTTTTTTG
This sequence comes from Catoptria pinella, assembly GCA_963556745.1. Classification (NCBI taxonomy): domain Eukaryota; kingdom Metazoa; phylum Arthropoda; class Insecta; order Lepidoptera; family Crambidae; genus Catoptria; species Catoptria pinella. The sequence continues at coordinate 4,146,098 of OY750762.1, forward strand.
TTCGCTACTGCGTACTTAGTACTGGGGTGGTTTAGAAACAAAAAAACTACGAAAACCCCAAAAGAACAGCTAAATAGTCGAAAATTCAACATTGGCAATCATGTACGGGAATCTCCACTTCAGATTACTTCTGATAGCTAACTTTTTAAAGCTTGTCTGAAAGGTCGGTTAATGATAAAAATCATTTTATCATTAATTAATTAATTATTTCATGATGTGTTGCTTTCGTTTATTAAATAGATGGCGCTGGTTTTCAATATCTTTAAATTCTTAAAGTAAAATTGATAATCATTTATAAATTGTAGGTGATACGAAGTTCGCAGGGTCCACCAAGTTTGAAATATTTTGGGATTATCATTTAATGACCACTACCTACTAAACTCATTTGAGTCTTAATTGATCATGACAAATACGGGTTATTCCCTGAGTACCCCGATTCCCGAGGCCCCCTTCCCGGAGGACCCCGAATACGATAAAGATTACATTTCTATTTCTTATTTTTTATCAGTTACATAATAATTTTTTTTTAAATACAAGTACATACACTTGTATTTACAGAAAGTGCTTAATAATATCTTTATTTAAATTTTATTAATCCAAGTACTTATTTTAATTTAATTTAAGCTGACCCTTGAAAAACAAAGTTAGCAAACACGACTATCTTTAAGCAAAAACATAATGTATTAATATAATCGATGCCCGTTAGCAAAAACACATACAAAGTAGTTAAGTGTGTATTATTAACCGTTGTATATTGCCGCAACATCAATCATTTCGTTCATATAAGCCGTAATAATTGTACGTATTGTAAATACCAATCAATCAAGTGTTATGTAACTGAATTAAAATAGCAACCGAATTTATTAGGTCAAACGATTTATTGTGTAATTTATATGGAAGCTATTTTTGGTGGGTGTCAGTTAATATTTGATTTTAATTTGGGTAAGCAACACGCGCATACAGTAATGAAAGAGTAAGCTTCATGTGGAATTCTAAGTAGTAATTTCATAATAAATTATATCGATAACTGTTTTCTAATGGTAATATAATAAGGCTTCGTATACAACAAAGTTATGTTACGTAAACTTAGAGGTTCTTACTAAAAAGTGACATAATGCTATTAAATATTATTGCATTTGCAGTAAAAATGCAAGGAAGTAATAAACTCACATAATCGAGGAAAAGCTATTGTATTATCTTAAGCGTAAGAGTGAGAGCAATATGCTTCACATTACAAATTCGTCACGATTTTTTCTGTAATCACCCATCATTGTTACGCGTTATGCACGTGAACTAACAGCTATGCACCTTGCAGGAAGGATTGCCAACTTTTTTTCATCAAATATAGTATTTCCAATAAAATCCTTACTTATATTATTATAAATGCGAAAGTCCGTTTGTTTGTTTGTTTGTTACGCCTTCACGTCTTAACTACTGAAGCGATCATCATGCATACACGTTGTCAGGGGTACAGAGAAGGACATAGGGTACCTTTCATCACGAAAAAATAATTGTTCCCGAGGGATAGCCAAAAATCTTTCCACGCAGACGAAGTCGCGAGTGGTCGCTAGTTATAAATAAAAATAATGATAGATGACAGAAAAGTGGGTTACTGGAATCTTTTTTTATTTTTATTTGAAATATATAGTAATTGCGTGTTCTATATTTTTTTCAAAAAATATGTAAGTAGTAGTCGAGCCCTCAAAATATTGCGAAGTAGGATGTACACTATATTGTAAGGGTTGGCAACCCTATGCAGGAAGAACATTTTCCACAGACTATTACAAGAACCACATACGAGGTAACCACAAGCTGCCGACTCTAATTTGTAATCTGTGGCCAGATCGACGTAATTTATTCTGTGGTCTAATCTGGCCAATCACTAATAAAACAGCCCGAGGGTAAAAACTTAATCTTGGGTAGCAGCATATTTATGTCAAATAATGCTTAGTTTAGGATATTTATGGAATCGCATTACCGGAATATAATTTATACGATCAAACAGGATTACTAGATTTACCGGACAGTTAACTACTTTATCTCTATAAAAAAATATGGACTGATCATACCAATAATTAAACCCAAAATAAATAAAATTTGTACTATGGTGATTTTATTTAATAACGTGAAAAATTGTCAATTATCATGACAATTCGGTTTACATTGCGTTGTAGCTAAGAGTAGTTTGTTCTATTTTCAAATTGGTTAACACAATGGATATAAAATTGTCATGACAGGTGACAAATTGTCACGTTTATTAAATAGGCTCCTGGAGACGACAATGCTATAATAAATTAAATGTCGCGTATAGCTAATAACGGTCCCAGTCCGCATAAAAAAATATCCAATAGTTTAGTCACAGGAAATATTTTTCACTTACTGTTTTCAGTACAATTAATTTTCGTGCTATTTAGTTTGTTTGGTTTTTTTTAACTCGAATTATTTGATAGTCTCAAAATACTCCTATCAACTAGTGTCACCAATATTTTCATTTCTTATCGTATTGTCGTCTCCACTCCGTATAACAGATAGAAATACATAAATAAGCAAATAGACACCCATGACACGGGATCAAAGTGCTTATGCTCATCACACAAACTTATGCCAAGATTTGGCCCATTGCCACTGGGCCAAGTAGTGTCGTCGAAAACTATTTAACACAGCAAGTCTCACCATCTGAATAAAAGTAACGCAATTTTCGAGCAATACTGTCAGTATCGTATAAAACAACTAATCTTTAAATTCTTCCTCGTTCTCACTAGGTAGTTCTACCGTGGAACTAGTGAGACTTTTATCTCATTAATAGTACCATAAGCTACTAAATCGTAGCACGAATGGGAAAAAACGGTACGGTAGCACTGCTCAGTAGAACAAAAGGGAACAAAACATTTTATTCCCTTAATTGCTCTTATAAATAACGCAACAAAAGAAAGTAAACGTTGCATTGCCCATATTTCAATTTCAATTAAAAATAGTTTCCTTATAGACCAATATAACTTATTCTAAGACTCTACATTATGACTATGCTTAATAAAATTTAATAGCCGTTTGTTCACAATAGCCGGCACGACAGTCGTGAATTGCGATCTGGTATCGATACAGACAAGGAATTTGCAAGTACATTTCAAGGTTCTATATTACCCAAAGTGCTAAAAAGGTATTTGACAAAATATTGACCGAATAAACTTACAGTTTTTAAACAGTTACATACAAACAATAGGGTTCCTTATTTTTATAACTATTAAAATAAGTAACCATTATCTTTTTTTTTATTTAGGGCCATTAGACAAAGTTCCGGTTAAGTTGTAATGTTGAAGTTACCTCATAGTTTTTTTTTTAATTAAGCCAGAGGTTTGTGCTTCCGTAGACTATGAAACAGGCACTATGCAAAGAATAGAATAGAAATAATAATAATAACCAAAAACTAAACAGCCTGTCTGCCAGCCCTTGAATTAAAAAAATATATTAAAATGGGGATTGTGATATTTGTGAAAAACTCTTCATAATAAATACGATAACATTCTGATCAATTAATAATAACATTGTGAAAACAACACCACGAATGAGGAAGTAAAAGCCATCTAAGGATCGACGCAAGTCCCTACTTATTACGAAAGAGTAACAAGAGTAAAGATATACCCTGAACGAGTTCTAGGGATTTTGGAATTTACATTAGCGCACCTGTTAGTCGCAAGCGCTATCTAATGGACCTATCACTCGCATATATTACGCGACCACTGACAAATGCCTTGAGAAAACGTTCCAGATCGCTGATAGGTCTTTCGAGCGCAACGCTGTTTGCTTAGTTGTGGACATGATTTTCAGTGCTTAGGCGCTTGTGCAACGGAGCGCGATAGTGTGATAACTTTATGTCACACTGGAGCAAAGACATTATCTATTGGAAGCTTATTCAACTGCATAGCAACAGCAACGTCAAATTAAATATTTTTGTAATTTGTTTATTGAGCATTTCAACATTAATTCATTGCCACGTGTCTAGCCGTTGAGATGTCTCTATACAACATGTTACAAAAATAGCCCTAATGCCGAATATGGTATATAGGGACTATCAAACTGAACAACTTTTACTATGGGACCAATTCTCAAATCGCGAAAAAAAATCTGCTGTTTAACACATTTTGATATTTTCGATTTTAATTTTTGTATGAAACAGCTGTTTTTTTTCGCGATTTCAGAGTTGGTCCCAAAGTAAAAATTGTTTAGTTTGGTGGTCCCTATATGCAATATTCGGCATCAGGAGTATTTTTGTACCATGTTGTATAACCTGCATACACAGCATATTTAACAATAACCTTTGTACGACTTTTTGTATAGCTATAAGTACCTTTGCAAAAATATTCGGAATTCATAGATATTCCTGTCAACATTAGGTTTCCTTTCGCCAAAAACGTCACTACTAAAAAAACAATAATCTTTACTTATCTTTTGTCCACAGAGGCATTAAATTCTGCTGACGATCAGTCAACCTCAGCGTCATGGTGGCAAGCGGGCACAGCGACTCCTTTCCGGGATAGTTCGAGCAGCAGCGCTTTCTCCTCAACCCACGGGCTGGTACAGACCCATCCCACCATCAACGACCCGTTCACAGTATTCGGTGGAGTTGGCAGCACCAGTGGTCCATCTTCCAACCCATTTGCCCAAGCCAGCGGCGGCGGTCCGCTCAGCAGTGGCGTTAGGAACAACCCATTACCACCTTTGGCGAGGAGTGCCAATGGAAAGAACTCTTTGAGACACTTGGACTTTACCAGCAGCGCTACTGCTGAGTTAAGAAGGAACCCAGCTCTGTCTGCCCCTGATGAGTGCGCGAGAGCGTGTAGGGAGAATGAACCACCAAGGATTTGCTACTATCACTTCACACTCGAACTCTACACCGTCTTGGGAGCGTAAGTGTTATATTTTCATTATTCATATGGGTTAGTCTAATTATAATTATCACAAAGTATCACTGTACACTTCATTCCAAAATTGAAGGTTCTGTATGACTTTAATGTAAAACCTAAATTTGCAACTGCAAATTAAAAACAGACGAACATAGAACATTAACAAAATGGACTCTCTACCAAGTACTTAATTGCTATCGATTTATCGGGAAATGACTAAGTTTTTGTTAGTGAATGCCATTCCGGTAAGAACAATAAGTATTTAAATGAAGGATTAGCCTTTCTATTAAGACGGTACCCTGACCGAAAGTGTCACCCCGCGGTGAATTTTATTAAATATTGTAATTTTAATACATATCTTTTTTTAAACTTTACGTGGAGTTTTTAAGACCCATAGTCTAGTATTTTTAGACGGTATCATTGCATCCCCTCGTAGTCACTGCTAGAAGTAGATAGAAAAACTGCTAAAAGTAGCCCTTTTTGACACATTTTTTTTTTAAATAAATAATAATAAATAAATATTTGACAACATCACATACATTGCTCCGATTCCAAAGTAAGTAACTAAAGCACTTGTGTTATGGAAATCAGAGACAACGGCGGTATCACAAACACCCAGACCTGAGCCAACATAGAAAAGTTAGTTTTCCAAATTGACCCAACCGGGGATCGAACCCGGGACCACAGAGATGGCGACACCTTGAAAACCGGTGTACAAAGCCACTCGACCACGGAGGTCGTCAAACATTTGCTATCTACTTCTACAAATGACTATAAGGGAATGTAGTGATGCCTTCTAAAAACACTAGATTTGGGGCCCTAAAAATTCCACGTAAAGTTTTATAAAATTCTTTTCTATTAACAACATTTTAAATAAAAACCTCTGAGGGTGCCACATTTGGTGGGGTATCCACCTTAACGTAGTCTTCATTTAAAAGTCACCGCTTTAGGTCATCTGATGACATTGTAATGAAGAGATTGCTTCAATAATCTTTCATGATAGTTTTAAAGCATTGTTTTGCTGCGAGTAACAAAATACCTATCTCAATTAAATAATGTGATAATCTCATTTACAATGAAAACTATCAAGCAACTAAATCTTTAAAAAAAAATAAGTAATACCTTACCTAACAATTCGCGTAATCTGCGAGTCATCTATATCACGAACCCCATAATCTACTATTTTTCAACTCACGAAAATCGTGCGGTCTTTGGAAAAAGTGACCTACAGACCGACTTATTCACTTTGCACCATTTTACGCTTTGTTTCACACAAACTGCTAACTGCATAGGTTTCAATGCCGAAGTCGGAATACGGCTAGTGAACCATATTCCACGGAAGCACGTAATTGGTGGATGACGACAGAACTTATGCAAACATACCGTTTCATGATAGCAAACGCATAGGCTGAGGAAATTGTGTTGTAACGAAACCAATTGATAAAGACAATACCTTGATACACTGACAAAATGATATCATAATAGTACTAAATTGCAAACGTGTCATTTCAGGGCTTGTCAAGTATGTACTCCAAATGCCACCAACGTCGTGTGGTCCCACTGCCAGTGCGTGTTGGCTGATGGAGTTGAGAGAGGTATTCTCACCGCCAACAGAATGTTGCCCGGACCTTCTATTCAAGTGTGTGAAAACGACAAGGTAGTCATTGATGTTGAGAACCATATGGAGGGCATGGAAGTGACAATCCACTGGCACGGCATCTGGCAAAGAGGATCTCAGTACTACGATGGTGTGCCATTCGTTACTCAATGTCCCATTCAACAAGGAAACACATTTAGGTTGGTAGACTTAATTTCAATTTAGTTACTATGTGACCAGGTTTAATTTTTTAATAATTATTATAATTTCACAACTACAGATATCAATGGCAAGGTAACGCTGGTACCCACTTCTGGCACGCCCACACAGGTCTGCAGAAACTGGACGGTTTATACGGCAGCATCGTCGTCCGTCAACCTCCGTCCAAGGACCCCAACAGTCACTTGTATGACTACGATTTAACTACACACGTCATGTTAATCAGCGACTGGCTCCACGAAGATGCTGCGGAAAGGTACCCTGGTCGTCTGGCTGTCAATACTGGACAAGATCCTGAATCCGTACTGATCAATGGAAAGGGACAATTCAGAGACCCTAACACTGGATTCATGACCAACACCCCGTTAGAAGTGTTTACCATCACGCCTGGAAGAAGATACAGATTCAGAATGATAAACGCTTTCGCGTCAGTGTGCCCAGCTCAAGTCACTTTCCAAGGACACAACCTAACTGTAATTGCCACAGACGGAGAACCAGTACAACCAGTGCAAGTCAACACTATTATCTCATTCTCTGGTAAGAATCCTGTAATAGTTTCACAAGATACGTTTATTCCTGGAAACGCCCAGATTTAACATAACACCTAAATTACTAAAAGATAATAAAATCCGTTAATTAAACTGCAAAAACGCGATTACAGTTGTATAATGTTCTTCACGTATTTCCTCTTCCACACCGTTTATGCTGTTAAATCTATTGTAACAGCAAATGATTGAACGTCTTAATTAAAATGCTTTTCAGGTGAACGTTACGATTTTGTTATCGAAGCTAATAATATACCTGGAGCGTACTGGATTCAAGTGAGAGGACTTGGCGAATGTGGTATAAAGAGGGCTCAGCAATTAGGTATCCTCAGGTACGCGAGGGGACCTTACCAACCTTCGACAATTGCACCTACTTACGACGTTGGCATTCCACAAGGAGTCGTAAGTATTCTAAGTATTGTAAATACATATGTACCATACCTTAGATCTAGATAAATTAGTAAAATTAGACCAAAGGATTTGAAAGTAGATTATTGATATCTCGTCTAACGTAGCAAAATCAAAATTCGACAGATTTACGCCATCCTTTTTACAAGGGAAAAAAAGAGGATAGTGTAAGTTTTTACAGGCTTTCTATATAAAATTTAAGTAAAACCTGATAAAGCTGCGCCAGAACCTAGCCTAGTGTTGTAAATATATTATCGAATGGTTTAGTTAAATTACTAATTATTATTATAAGTTAGGACTCAAGGTTTATTAGTAACACAGAGTCGAGTGAGGACTGTACTTGGTTGATATTAATTAGCGGATATTGCAGACTAGATTCTTGGTGCCGACACGACAACCTCGATAAAATCTACTTGACTTTGTTGCAATTGCTTGCTCAAACTTAACTATCAATTAGTTAGGTGAAAATGCAAAATTTTCAATAATGATTTCATAATATTTAGAGTCAATGTCATGATATAATACCTAATGATATTAACAGCTGTCTTATGTAAATAACTCATAATTCGACGATATTATTATTCTTATTTCATATCATGACTGTATATTTCCATAGAGTATTTAAGTTACACTTCATCTGATTCATCTATCACGTCACGAGCAAATTTTCCCAAAATCTTTATTTTATCTAGAGGTTGTAGTAGCTGTAATATTTAGAAAATAATTGGTGCAAAGATTGTAGTACCTTTTATTATGTAGAAATTATTATAAGACAAATGTAGAAGTATGTAGTTTTGTATTATATGCACGTACATATATTAGTAATTGCACGAACCTTTCTCCCCACTAACCATCCAGGTGATGAACCCATTGGATGCAAGGTGTAATGTCTCAAGAAACGACGCTATTTGCGTAAGCCAACTGAAAAACGCTAGAAACATCGATCCGGCTATACTACAAGAAAGACCTGACGTAAAGATCTTCTTGCCTTTCCGTTTCTTCGTGTACAGGCCAGAAATGCTCTTCCAGCCCAACACTTATAACCGGTATTTAGGTAAGAAGTTGCAATATTTGCAAGACGACTATATTTTTTTATTTTGTATAGAAGCATTTTCTAATTTGGAATTAATTTACAGTGGCACCGCAAGGCGACCATGTTATCAGTTTGATTGACGAGATATCTTACATGTCTCCTCCTGCACCTCTCTTAAGTCAGTATGATGACATAAACCCTGAACAATTCTGTAACGGTGACAACAGGCCCGCAGATTGCGGACAAAACTGCATGTGCACCCACAAAGTCGATATACCGCTCAACGCTATTGTGGAAATTGTACTCGTAGACGAAGGTACGCTATAATCTATGTTTCCTGTGTGCGTTATTAAAATTACATGCAATTAAATTACAATACGGTGCGGTTTTTTAATTGTGTTCTTTTCTCATTCCAGTTCAAATCGCAAACTTATCTCATCCGTTCCACTTGCACGGTTACGCTTACAACGTTATCGGTATCGGCCGCTCTCCTGACCAGAACGTTAAGAAGATCAACTTGAAACACGCTCTGGATCTTGACAGAAGGGGTCTGCTGGAACGTCACCTTCAGCAAGGCGACCTTCCACCGGCAAAGGACACCATCGCTGTGCCCAACAATGGCTACGTCATTCTTCGTTTCAGGGCCAACAATCCTGGCTTCTGGTTCCTCCACTGTCACTTCCTCTTCCACATCGTCATTGGTATGAGCTTGGTACTCCAAGTCGGTACCCAAGCCGATCTTCCACCTATACCTCCCAACTTCCCAACGTGTGGAGATCACCTTCCTCCCATCGGTATTAACTAAATCGGTTCCTAGAACATTCCCCAGTTCTTATGTGCAAAAAAGGAGTTTAGTAGTTTATTTATTACGTTAACTAAGTGTAAATTTATGTTTGATTTGAGTGATGTGATCGGTGGCTTCGAAGTGCTCGATTTCGCCGTTTGTGTTTATTTTATATTCGAATGATTCAAAGGACTTTTCTGAGATTATTGCTATATTATGCCATATTCGGTGATATTTTTGTAATTATATTAACAATATCGCCTTTAATATGTGTCTTGTGAGGCTCTTGACTCATTTACTTCTCACACCTCTAGGTGTCTTTCCATCTTATGCGAACTTATTTGTTCTGTTACTAACAACTTGCCATTTTAACTTTCACCAATGATATTAATTACATGTATATATTAAAATCGTTTTTTATAATTGCCTTAGGTGTTTAAGTTTTCGTCCCAGTAACTAACCTCATGCATGCTAAAAAGAATCGTATAAATGTAAATACCTAATTGAACTCGGCAATATTTGTAAATACACGAAGTAAGAATTGTTTCGATACAACGTTTCATTAGCTTTGAATACTGTATATACATATAGACACAGTGTTACCATTTTGATGTTACCACTATCATAATAAATAATATAATCTTGTAATTATGCCTTTGTACGTATAGCTAATTACGTACGTAATCATTTTAACCATGCAAAAGCATTGGCGTACTTTTATCTAACCTAGTCTTAGTTAAACTCTAATCAATTTCAAAATACAGTCAATCATACATGAATAACAAATTAAAATGTTTGAAGCATTGCTGTAACTGCTATAATATTAGTTTAGCAGCGAATACAACGTTTTTTGTAATAAATATGGTGATTATTTTAAGAAGAAATGTAAATTTTTATACCATTCAATAAAATATATGAAAAATAATAATATTTTATTTTTAAACTGTTTTGGCACCTGCGGCATTTAATTTTAAGAGCTTTTTTTCTGTTGTGAGTATATTAAATGATACCTATGATTATTAATATATCGTTTATGAAAGCTCCAATCCAATTGGGTAAAGAATGTTTGTAAATAAAACTTCATTATTTTATTAAGTAATAATTGCTAAATTATTTTAAATTTTAATCTTATTTAAGTAAAAAGAATCCTCTTACAGATGTTTTGATAATATTATTTACAAATATTCTTTTTTTAAATATTACTTTAGTGTAGTCAATAAGCGCTGCACAGTACCTCTACAATTTAATAGAAGTTGTGTAAATATAAACACGTAAGTAGATATTGCACTTAAGTTTTGTAGAAATTTGAACTTTATGGTATTTTATTATATATTAGATTTTAATACCAGTAGTTTCATTAATTTTACTTTTTAGCTAAAGGTGTATAGAGTTGTTTAAAGAAAGCCCTTGTAGCGGGTTTCCACCGTGCACCATGCAATGGACACAGGTTGTACATTTTATAATTATTTTATAATGTGTTTGTACATAAATTTTCATTGACAACATTACCTTCTTCACCCCATAACATAAAATCTCCATTAAAATTCTTTCATATTAAGTTAAAGTTTATAATAACGAAGTTGAATAAAACTAACAAGTGAACATAACGTTTTGCAACTTTATTGTGATTAACAATTTCAGATATGTTTATGATGTACACTTTCTAAAGTTTTTTTTTACCACCTATATTCAGGTCCTGAATCCCTTAGACGCCATTTGCAATGTGGAGAGGAATGATGGCGTGTGTGTCAGCAACCTCAAGTCAGCTAAGCCGGTGGACAAAGCTCTCCTGCAGGAGAGGCCTGATGTGAAGATCTTCCTGCCATTCAGATTCCACTTCTACAAGCCCAAAGACCTGTTTAAGGAGAATACTTACAGAAACTTTTTAGGTAATTAAATTTCCAAAATACACTCTTTTTGAGTGAGGAGAACAAAACTAAAACAGAGGACCTATTAAAAAATCACGAAAATCGGACGATGTTCGTCGTTAAATTTACTTGATTTTGATCTTTATACATGAGTGTATAATATCAATCATTTTTGTACTTACTATACTTATTCTTAGTTCGAAGAAAGTTAAGAAAGTCTTACAACCGTTTCAGGACAGTGTCAGAATAATGTTGTTTCAGTCATCCTACAATTATGTTTCTATCTCTGACTGGTCCATTATGACGACACGATCTGTAAATTCGACTCCGTTTCTTGGTGAGAAAAAGTTATTAAGCATAATAACTTAGCTCAAATATTGCACGTATTCATAATTCTTCTTACGCTTTATCAAAGGATATTTTTAAAATATTAACCTTATTTGTTTTAGTGGCTCCCGGCGGTGATCACGTGCTAAGTTTGGTGGATGAGATATCGTATAGCGCTCCACCCGCTCCCCCGCTGTCGCAGATGCACGAGTTGTCTCCGGAATTATTCTGTAATGGGGACAACAGACCTGCCAACTGCCCAGTCGACTGCAGATGCACGCATATGATTGACGTACCCCTCAATTCTATTGTGGAGATCGTCCTTGTTGATGAAGGTAGGCACTTTATCTAAACATACAAATAAGAAAGTCGTACAATTAGACCCGATATCACCAACTACTTAACCAGCCGATTAATTTTTAATCATCTGTTTTTGACATTTTCTCCATACATAAAAACGTCAAAACAGACGGTTAAATCTTAATCAGCTGTTTATTTGTTGGTAAACTTCAGCCTAATGGTCTTTATAAGAGCGAAAGAAACTAAATCAATTATTTTTATAATTTCTGTTCGTTTGTCACGCAAAAACAAATTTTTCACATTTCTGTTGTCTTGCTAAATGTTTTACATAAAATCTGGAGCATGTTTCTTCTTGACACATAGCATAATAATAGGCTTAAAGATTTTATTGGGAATTTTCAAAAATCATTTGTTATCTACTTGTTTAATTCCACGTCCGACTTTCGTTGAAACTCTTTTTCCGTGCTGCACTAATACTTAAGTAAAAGTTTTTTGGCACTAATTAAATATCCGACAAACTAAACATGACTGTAATGACGCTTTAACGCTTTGTATACCTACCTGCAGAAGGTCACCTCCTTTAGGTAACATAATATACCAAAAAATACTGAATATCAATTGAAGACCTAGAGATATTCAGCAAAATCTCTGTTTAAGTATTACTAACTTTTCGCATTTTGATCATTAAATCACGATACGTCTCGATAAAGTTCGGCATGGTGTACGTTTTTCATAAGTATAATCTACAAAGCTTCAATAAAACTTACCATACACTTTTTTCTTCCAGTGCAATCTCCAAACCTGTCACACCCGTTCCATTTGCATGGAACTCCATACAACGTCATAGGTATGGGTCGGTCTCCTGACAAGAACATCAAGAAGATCAACCTCAAACATGCCCTGGACCTTGACAGGAAAGGTTTGCTGAACAGGCAGTACAACCTGCCTCCATTCAAGGATACGCTGGCAGTACCCAACAATGGATACGTGGTACTAAGACTGAAAGCAGATAACCCAGGTAAATATTCTGTAATTAAGGCTCATAGTCTGCACACTAGCGCCGCCATTGGAAAAAAAATCACAGTGCTTAAATAAATACGAAATTGTGAATTATCTCTCTGTAGTGCACTCCTTAGAAGTTTTGTGGTCCTTTTTATCGTTTAAACAATATTTTCTAGCCTGTCGTTTAGTTAATTGGAGTTCTATTGTTAAAAGTGGCCACTTATCTCAAAAAATCTCCATTAAACTAAACGACAGGATAGAAAATATTGTTTAAGCGATAAAAAGAACCACAAAGCTTCTACGGAGTGCACTACAGAGAGATAATTTACAATTTCGTATTTATTTAAGCACTGTGATTTTTTTTCCAATGGCGGCGCTAGTGTGCAGACTACGCCCACTTAATTGTCCCCATTGCTAGGGCGTTTTATCTTAATATAAAAAAAAGCATTGTGAATGCCTAAAATCTAAAAATGCAATAATGTGTGATATTAAATTATGTAATTTTAAAAATTGTGCTTTTCAGAGTCTGCCTTACTTTAAATAGTGTTTATGAGTTGTTGCATAACTTGTTCTAATTTTATTCTTTTTTTTATTTTCAGGTTACTGGCTGTTCCACTGCCACTTCATTTACCACATAGTGATAGGAATGAGCCTCGTTTTGCATATCGGAACACAAGGAGACCTACCGCCTGTTCCGCCCAACTTTCCCACATGTGGCCACCATCTCCCAGACATAACTCCCCCATACTATCCTATACATTGAATTTAGACGAACGAGTATTTTGGCAAAGTCTAAACCATCACTTTGGTTCTTTTGGAACCATAAGAAGATTACGAACAAGCTACAATAAAAATTGCCATATTTTTGTAGTACCTAACATTTCAAGATGTAGACCCTTTGGTGTAAAGTGGTGCTTTAATTGTTTTTTTTCTGTTTCATTTTTAAACACTTGAATCGTTTTTAATGTTTATGTCATATTTTACTCATTGATTATATATTTTTCCACTTTATTTAAATTCTTCTCTATCTTTGTCATGACTAAGGAATTTGTTTACTTTTTCCTTTATTAAAAATTACCTTAGCGGAATTGTACTTGCTTCTATTATATTTATTTGAATAAAAACGATGGTCGATTCATTAAAATGACAAGTCCCATGCGTAGAAAATGTATAACATCAGCCTAGGTAATATTTATTGTAAAAAGAATATGGCAAAAATAATTTAAATGCCATTCATATCATTAAAAATTAATTGTTTGCTAATTAGTGTTTCTAAGAATCTGTTATAGTTTTTTTTATAATTTTGTAAATATATTAACTAGTTTGTTAGGTTTGTTAACCATGCAATAATAATACAGAGATAAGTTGGATATCGGATTGAAGTATTTATTTGCATCTCGTATTTTAAATTAGATATATTTTTAAGTGAAAAATCGTCAAATGTTTGTGATAAGTACTTCTTAACGTTAAGTTCAAATAAAATCTTAAATGACCTAACCTGAAATCTTCATTGAAGATTAAATGGTTTTTAGGAGTTATCAGAATATTCAGCACAATTTGCAATTAGTAGATTAAGCTAGAATATTCATAATTTTATACGTAATGAAAAATACTTTTAAACTTGTATTAGGTACAGACACGACTATAAATATGTATACTGTTTAGAACTCTGTCACTCTAAAAGCTATTACTTTTTGAAACGAAAATTAATGACATAATGACAACTACAAGAGAGTGACAAAGTTCTAAACTGTATACATATTTTTAGATGTGACTGTACATAGAAAACTAAGGAAAATTATGTTTTATGATTTGATGCATAGTGTACGTAAAACATCTATTATATTTATGACTATGTATGAGAAATACTATCACATAAAACAACTGCTAAAAATTACTTAAAAAAACTGTTAATTTTATATGCATATTGTTTTTACACTTAACTTAATTATTGCATATAATAATAGTGGACCATTCTATTTATGATCTTAATATTCATTTTTATTACATCTGAAAGTATTTAATGTTTTTTTTAATTCAATGATCTCTCAATATCCTATTAGATCCCATTATTTGTAATTACTTCAAAGTAATATAGAGGTTTTTAATGTTATATTGTAAATAAATATTTCCAACTTTTAAAATAAATACATCTACTTCAATACACCAAGACCGCACCAAGAAAATGATTCAAACGAGACGAGACACAGGGCTTATTTTTCGTACAAAATATTCACCTGTGGTTGGAATGTTTTGAAATAAGTTAAATACTCACATAGAACTAAATTATAATTGATCTTTTTATGTTACTAATGTTTACCTACTGACATTGATGAAATAGTAGACCACTATCAATAAGTTATTGAGTTAAACCCTTACCCCCTTACTAATGAAGATTGTATAGCAGATGTTAGTTACACAGTGTTTTGTCCCTTTCTTTTTAATGTCAAACTCAAATAGTTTGTCAGAGAGTCACCATTATGTAACTAAATGCTATACAATCTTTATTAGTAAGGGGGTTAGAATAATTACGTATAAAAAGAAGTCAGCGCGCCCATGAAGAAACTTTTTCGGAGCCAGATACGGCTCCAAACGGCGTAGTTTTACACTGTCGCCGAGCGCAAGCAAGTAATCGTCACGAAAGTGTGAATCGGTTTAGTGATTCACTTTTGACAGAGCGCTTGTATGAAGACTATCTTTCTATACGTAATTATTTCAAGGTTAAACCTCTGTTAGTGAAAATAAATCATAAACTTAATTAAAATTTTCTCTACATCATTGAAGAGTTTTGTAAAAACTTGATTATAAATTAGTTTTGTGTTATGGTGTTCATTTCTCTTTTCATCATTCTTTTACTTTGGTTGTTACTGAATAAATCTTAAGTTGCAATAAGAAGTACCAAAGGTACCAAACAACGAATTACCCTTATTTATAAGTACATATATTTAACGATATTTGTGTGGATTTTGACGTTACAATGTAAATCTATTGATTTTACAACTTTATCAAACATTAGAACAAAGAAAAGAAGTTATTTTATTAATATGTATCTAGCTGTCAAAATCATGTTAATGTTTTTTGTTGTCACGTCATAGTCGACACTATAGTCATATTAAATAAAATGTGTTTTTCATAATATTTTTGGTTTTATTTCCTTAGATTTACCTACCTATTTGGTAATTATCTACTTTATTATCAAAAAAATAAAACTGAATCAAAC
This sequence comes from Catoptria pinella, assembly GCA_963556745.1. Taxonomy (NCBI): domain Eukaryota; kingdom Metazoa; phylum Arthropoda; class Insecta; order Lepidoptera; family Crambidae; genus Catoptria; species Catoptria pinella. The sequence continues at coordinate 4,162,302 of OY750762.1, forward strand.
GAAGCAATTACTTACAGATAAGCGGTCTTACGAAAAAAGATTTTAAAACACTGTTTAATTTAGACACTGTTTAAATGTGACGCAAGTTCAAGTCATATTGTCAAAAAAGTGACAGCATCACTTTTAAACAGTGTCTAAATTAAACATTTGTTGAACAGTGTTTTAAATTCTTTTGTGGTAAGGCCGTTAATGTTTTGACTGGAAGATTACTGGCTGAAAATACATTTCTAGTAATTATTTTATGGGGTCAGTTTCAGATACGATACTTGTATGAAATAATGTATATAAATAATGCTATTTAACAAAAACATCAATGGCAAGGCATGAATATTTCACTCAGATGGTATAGTTATTTCAGGGATACTACTGAAGTAAAATAAATTCTCATTACTTTAGTACCTACCTACCAAAAAACTAACACTATTATTTACACTTGTAATGCATAATGACCCGTATGCATGGCTGGCATTTAGGGCACCGTCATTTCAGATAGAAGGCGCCGTAGATCATTGCACGCTGGTGACCTAGACGAATAATCAGAGGACATCGTCAACCTTTTAATTGTTTCTGTAAATATATTTAATGTCAATATTAATTAACAAGATTGACACACAATCATACATCTTGCCTGATCACAAGGCATAAAACGCACACGTTTAAAAAAAGTCTGGAACAGGTGGTAGAAAAATATAGACGATTCAAAAGCGCTTAATTACTAAGTTTATTTGAATAAAGCAATTTTTTACTTAACTTTACTTTACGTTACCAACACTAGACCATAGCCCGTTAAACAAATTAGGTACCCTATTACTGTAAAAGTAGTGTCTTCTTATTGAACAGAGGCACTTTACGTAAGGTGGAAAAATATGCCAAAAAACTTTGGTTTTTGAAGTGGGCGCACAGAATATATATAATAAATTAAGAAAATGTTAGTATGGAAAATTCTAATTCTTTAAAATTCTCAATACATAACAGAAATTTCATACCTTAACCCCTATTATAAAGGGTGCTCCCACACAACACTTATATCACGTTATATAACATTGTGTAACACGATAACATTCTATAACAGTGTGTAGCATTTTGCTACAACATGTAAGATAAAAAAGTTAGAGAATGTTGCATAACATTTATTGTGTGGGAGCACCTTAATAGTACTAATCGTGTAAGCGTCAAACTATTTTCATTAATAAATAGTAAACGCTCATCGCAGAGTAATGCACGTTGCCTTGCTACTACAATATACTTATTTCACAGCTAATAGCAGCTACTTATGATTGCAACTGATAATCTTATTGACCGAAATATGACGTTGATATGACGTGATTCAGAAATAAGCTCTGCACAAAACAAAACATCGACTTTATTTAATACAAAAAGTGCAGAACCACTGGAACAAGATAACATCCATCTCATACAATAATTTATAAAACCATAAAACGCAATGCATCACACTCCAGCAAAATATTGTTTTTGCCATGAACTTTTTGTCTATTACTTTGTTAGCTCTTGTTTTAACAAGATGGACACATACTCATAGTAAGTCACTAAGTTATAATATTTCTTTATAATCGTATTTTAAATTAAGTTTGGACGAAGATAAGTTTCTTATGGAATGGAATAATATTTGACAACCTCCGTGGTCGAGTGATTTGTACACCACCATCCCGGTTCGATCCCCGGCTGGGTCAATTTAGAAAACGAACTTTTATATTTTGGCTCTGGTCTCGGTGTTTGTAGTTCCACCGTTGTCTCTGATTTCCATAACACAAGTGCTTTAGCTACTTACTTTGGAATCAGAGCAATGTTTATGATGTTGTCTTAAAAAATATTATCGTTAATAGTGTTGTCATACTTACAGCTATTCAAAAAAATGAAGATAAATCAGAGGGCAGAATAGTCGGCGGTCATACAGCAAAACCTCACAGCCATCCATACATGGTGTCTCTGCAGCTAAGGTTCTTGTGGATACGAGCGCACATGTGCGGAGGATCTTTACTTAATGAGAGATGGGTTAGTCTTACCAAGTCATTGAAAGAAATACATGATTTAGTTGTACATTGGAATAATATAATATAATTGTATCTACAAATTTTGAAATGGTGATCATGACTAGACTAGTAGTTTGACTGAAGAAAATGACTGTTATTATTACGATTAATTAGAAGTGACACAACTTAAATAATGTGGATATTCTGAATAATTTTGCAAAAAAATTGCGGAAAGTTATAAAACACAATTACCTATTATATCTCTCATTTAAGCAGTGTTACTTCCTGATCAATTCAAATAGTGACATAGTTCCCCTTTGTACTAAAAGGAGGAAAGTTAAATAAATAATTAAATTTTGTATCAGATCCTGACAGCTGCACACTGCGTGACCGGTTCATTTCTGATACGATGGCTGAACATTGACGCTGTAGCGGGTGCCCATGACGTGGACTACTACGGACCTGATGCTCAAGTGTCCAAGATTATTAAACGAGTACCACACCCAGAATATGGAGGGTAAATCGAATCATAACCTTACTTTTAAACCTATTTTATGGAATTCATAAAGTTTAGTGAAGGTGGTATAATTATTGGTAAAATAAATACAGATCCTAGGATTGGATGATCTGACAGTATCAAGAGTTAGTTACGGAAGTTCAGTACAATGGTTGTAACAAAAAATAGATTGTATAAAATCCGTTAAGGCCCCTATATACCTCAAGTGGCGCCCTCATCTTAATTTAATTTATTGCTCGCCAACTACATAATGTGAATTTTCGATACATTATGTAGTTAGCGAGCAATAAATTTAATTAAAATGAGGGCGCCACTTGAGGTATATAGGAGCCTTAAACTACATCAACGAAAAAGGTTGTTTGTTTACGTACACACACTCTGTGTTATTACAAAAGATTTTAACGTAGAGTCTAAGTTAAAATCTTTTGTGTCTAAGTCTAAGACACCTGTTTAAATGTGATGCTGTCTCTTTCAAACAGGTGTCTAAGTTAAACAGTGTTTAAAAATCTTTTGTAATAACACGGACTTTCCTTTCTTTGTCTTATGTCATTGTAATTATTCCAGAGGCATTGGACCATGTGATGTTGCAGTTCTCAAAACAGAAAATAATATAATATTCACGAAGGAGATCCATCCAATAAATCTACCGATGAACATTGATCTGAGCAACCCTGATCTGATGCTGCCCGGGTGGGGGACCCTGAGAACTACCTTCTTCATACCTGACCTTCCCAGCAAACTGCAAGAGTTGAAAGTTACTTATGTTCCTATTGAAAGTTAGTGCCGTTTTATTAAAATAATAATAATAAAGTTTTATTAAAATAATCAAATAATCAAAGGTTTTGGATATGTTCTAGATATTATATTAGACAGATAATTTCATATAATATTTTTTTTAGATCCAGAAGACAGGTGCTATCCGCGCCCTGTGAAACAGACCTTAGTCTAAAAAAGACCACTTTGTTGAAGCATAATTTTATTTTTATATTAAGATAAATAAAAACTAGGAAAAATCGACTCACCCGTAACACCTCAGACGGTTTCTACGGGTGAGTCGATTTTTTCTAACATTTATTTATCTTAATACAAAAATAGTATTAAAAATGAGAAGTCCCCAATGATTTGTTTGACTCATTAACATAATTATCTCCTAACAATTCACATTTATTCCAGAATGCAATGAACAAATCGAAAACTTACTAGAAAATGGCGAAGAAAATCCTCTGGATAAAGATGCTAATATATGCACCGGTCCGCTAGGAGGCGGCACCGCTGCCTGTAATGGTGATTCAGGGGAACCATTAGTTCTTCGTGTTCCTAAACCTTTGGAACATCATAACACTGACCAATCTGATAATGAAGATGATAAATCAGAAAATGAGATTAGTAATGATATCAATGAAGCCAAATCAACAGTTAAAGATCAGAATAAACAGGATAACACTCGGGTCATAGTTGGAATTGTTTCATGGGGTATTTCGCCATGTGGGGAAAAGGGTGCACCTACAGTTTATACAAACGTCTCTCGGTATATAGACTTCATCAATCAACATATTCATACGTGAGTAAAAAGAACAACTTTATTTTTATTTAGTTTTTTATTTAACTTTAGATAAACTTATTTTATATGTACAATTATTACTTACAAAGATAACAGGTAAATTGTATAAGTGTGACTTATAAGTATAATAAAAATAAATAATTATATTAGTACAAAATGAGTATTATATTTATAAACATTGAACAGCCTGTCGATTATACAAGGTGTTACAAAAATACCCTTAATACCGAATATGGTATATAGGGACCATCAAACTGAACAACTTTTACTATGGGACCAACTCTGAAATCGCGAAAAAAATCAGCTATTTCATACATTTTGATATTTTCGATTTTAATTTTTGTATGTAACACCTTGTATAACAAAACTCGAACCTTACTTTGAACTTCACTTCACTGCTCGGGAATTTTAAATCATAAATGAGAAAATGATAGGCTGTGTTTTTAATCACAAAAGATTTTACATAGCTACGGTAGCTACCTAAAACCTTTTGCAATCGGTAAAGTAGCTTATATTCAGCTAATTTCTAACAAAAATTCACGCGAAATGAAGTTTGAAGTGAGATGCGAGTTTGGTTACAGAATTGACAGGCAGCCTCTTTTAAGGTTCACATTTACATTTAAAATAGGTTTTACTACATGATAGGCACAATGAAGTAGGTCGTCATGCAGATCTTATAAGTTTGACTTAATTATTAGTTATTATAATACAACTTTGCACTGATCTTTTAAATACTTATTTAGACCACGGAATCCGTATTCTAATTGAATTTTATTGGCATTACATGTTACTGTAATATTGCCATTATGGGCTTAGAAAAATACTAATCATAAAATACTGGGTGGATTTGTTTTGATTATATGGTATCCACGCGTTTAAGTAAGTACAATGAAACACGTATAAACATACTTGACATATATACGAAATAAAGAGCTTTATTAATGCTATGAAAATAATTGGTATTGGACAAATTGGAAAACAACTGGTCCTAAGAAATTCCAATCGCCAGTTAACTAGGTCACTACACACAGCAGCAGATTGGGCGACTAAACCTAAATCTCCACAATTAATTTTGAACTAACATCATAATTTAAAGTCTACAATTAATGGAGATTGGAGAAACATGCCAGTTTTGGATAACCTAATGAGATGCTTGACTTTGACATATTGCCCCTTATTAGCTCTGAGCAAAATCACACGTTTTATGTATTCGTCATTACCGACGTAAAACAGGGAAAACATCAGTGCGCTATAAAAACATTTTGAGCAAATTTAACCAACTATTAGATTAAAATTACTGGTATTAAACTAAAACATAGGTGTTTAAACGCCTACCTTTATGTGCGTACGTACGTGAAGTGATTGAAATTAAAAAAACATCTAAATAACTTCAATCGAGAAGATGGCTACAAATTATCTGCAGTGTGGAATCCAGTTACACAATTGCAAACGCACTACCTCTTTGCTCGGCTATCTACTAGAATACGGCTTCGATACGGAATAGGGACACCGTAGTCTAGTGTGCGGCGGTAGTTGGAAAAGCTGTTCGACGGTGGGTGAAGACTCCACCGCAGAAGAGGAGGCGTAACACCCCTTCCTGACCCGTGGTCCACCTGACAGGTTCACCTGGGTGGACTACGGGAACTTGTTCTGACCCTTGGTACACCTGGGTGGATTACGCACACTGACGCAGACCCGTGGTCCACCTGGGTGAGCTACGGATACCGATGTAGACCCGTGGTCCACCTGGATGGACCACGGATACTGACTAAGATCCTCCAGTCAGCCCGTGACCACGGCCGATGCAACTCGGTTGAAAAAGGTACGTTTTTGAACACCTATGTTTTAGTTTAAACTCATTTAATACCTGTAGTTTTAATGTTATAATAAATTGCAACGTGAAAGTTTAAAAGTATATAATAACCAACTAATAAATACCTACGAGACAAATACCAAACTAAAACTTTTTTGAAACAAGAGGCCAGTATCACAGGTTGTGGATAAGTGCTAGATTCATACAATTCTATCTTGTAAACAAAATAATGCGCTCCGAACACGATCATTTGCGATTGACAATTTATACGTAATTGTTGCTCATTGACGCGAAAATTGATCGTTTACATGTGCAATTAAAGCGATTGTCAATTGTTCTAACAATGGCATTGACAGAAAAATTTACAATCGCCATTGATCGATACCGGGGGCCTTAACAAATCCAGAAGATAGGTGCTATCCAGAACCTCTGACACAGGGCTTTGAAGCTATTTAATTCTGATGTTTAGTTAAGTAAAACATCAGGTGGTCTGTAGTTTCCGCACTTAGCTAACGACCTGATCACAGATTTGGGCATTTTCTGCGGTACGTTGATGATGACAGCCGCTGGTAAAGAGAGGCTACAGGAGCGGCACTCCAGCAGCCAGCTGCCTCCTTGCTCTGGGGATATCCTGACGATCGCATAACCTTTATTTGGTACTACTATAGTGTCCTTTAGAGGAGGGTTTTGGAGGTTCCTGAAATGCATAGGGATTAATTAGTTGAAACGCATAGGGTTAATTTTACATAATATTGTAACCTCTATCATCAGAATGTAATGCACACATTCCATCAAGATTACAATTTGCGCGATCTATCTCTTCTCCTTTCTCTCTCCTTATTAAGAAGAGACCTAATGACAAAGGGCACTTTTACGCACGTAACATCACCAGGAAACATGATATGATGTACCGTACTTAGCTGTCAAAATCCATGATAGTCAAGTACGATAAATCGCTATATCATATCGTGTTGCGATGGTCAAGCTCCAGGGGCTGGAATTACCCAACTAACCTCGATATAACATCGACCTATTAATAATTTAACAAACAGGTTGCAGCTTCTGGTTTGCAGACTACACGCACTCATTAGACACTGCCATGGTGACATTTTACTTGCAAGGGAGATAAACTGCTCACTTCTGTCTATACGTTTTCTTCAGTCCTTTAACAAGTACTAAATTATACTTTAAGACCTATTTAGCACCATTACCTTACAACGGCACCCTCCTTGTCCAGTCTTTGAAACTCCTCCTTAGATATAGGCTTGCCCTGCGGTTGTCTCCATGTCGACACCACCTGCATAGGGGACCCGTGCATGTGGAATGTGTACGAGTCGTTACTGTTGAAGCCTAAAACATTTCAAGGATATTGATCAAGGTATAATAGAGATGAAAATTTATGAGATTACCCCTTGTTTAACACTAGCTTTAACTATTACTCTATTACATAAATGATCTTCACATAATTAAAACTTAGTCATACAAATATAGTAAGCCATAAATACTTTTTTTTAAACAAGTAATTTTATTTATTTTCTCTAATCGTGATTTTAGTCAAGTTTAATGTTACAAAAATTACAAACATCTTGCTTCAATGTCCGATTTTACACGACGACATTTGGGCTTTGATATGCGTAATTTTGGTATAAGTATGGGACTACTAACTAAAACTCGACTCTTTTTACGACTGAGCTATGGTATTTTAAGGATAAAATGTCCCAGGTCATTCGCACGTATGCCTGCTTGAATATAGTTTGAAGGAACAAAGAATGAACTTTAGAACAATGTCAAATATTGTACAGAAACATAATAAACTACATAGCCACTAAACTGTTATTTACGTCAGTCCACTTTTTACTATTAAGAATTACTAAGAATAGTCCAAACAACAAATAGCTTAAAAGAGGGTAGCTATTATTCGGTAGAAGAACACTTATTTCTACGATGCACCGTTTTTTATTTAAACACTGAAACGAAGAATAAGTTTATACTTGGAATAACCAAAAAGTTTGATAAAGGAATATGACGCTATGAGACGTCAAAAGAGGTATAAACTTATTCTTCCTTTATTAGTAAAGCAGTTCAACTTTAACAAGTTTCTGATGGGATCGCTTAGTCGCCCGCTCGCGCACTTTGCACCTTCTTTTGCACCCTCTTTATCGTCTGGACAAAGATGATTAACTGCCGAATTATTTTTGAGGAATAAACTTTCGGAAAATATTCTACCATCCAAAAAAAACAATACTACATATATTAGAGCAGAAAGTTTCAACCATCATGACATAACATAACACATGATAGACGTCGTTAGTGTTCGCAACGTCTAACGTCTTACATATTGTTATCACATCGAAATCGGCGAGATGCCATAAGATGATTGAGGTGAACTGAATGGATTCGTAACGATCCAATGTGCGCTATCATCATTATTATCAACAAAAACATATAAACGCTAAATCATGCCATGCCTTGTGGAATATTTGTTATTAAGTTTACCTTTTAAGGAGCCGTATAACGTCAAATACACATTTTTGAGATTTTACACAGTATTACTTGATTATCGGTCAAAAAAAATATCAAAAAAATATTATAGTACTCAGTTATGTGATTAACAGAAATCTTTTCTCGATAGAAAAAAAAACGTAAAGTTCTAATTTTATAGTTTTTCAATGCTGTGCCAATCAATAATAAACCTATAATCTTGAAACTATAATAAAAATAAAACCTTACCTAAATATAAAAAAACACAAAGCTAATAACTTGCAGTTAGTTTTATACATAAAGTGCTGCTGTTTGTGTTTTGTTTAACAGAAAAATAACTTCTAATTTAGTGCCTATCAGATAGTCTTTAGATGTACCTAGTGTATAATGAATAATAATCTAAAACTTTATGGGGAAAAAATGTGATATCAACTAAAACGTACTATTCAAATTATAATTACACCATTATTTCCAATCAAATAAAATCTAAGTGCAATTATTCAGAAAGAGTTTTAAGTGCATTAAAAATATATTAGTATCAGTTGTCCCATGGGACTAGTGGGACATAATCATCCCACCTGTCCCATCATGGGACTGGGTCGATGGGATTTCACAGACAGCATTTACATCTATTGGGCAGTTGGCTAAAACCCCATAAATACCCATTAACCCACCTTCGTTAACGAGTGCCAGCTCGATTTCTCCCTTCGGTTCAATAACCATCATGCACTGTGGCTCCTGGTTGATAGATTCTTCTCCAAGTTTACAGATGAAGTCTTGTTTCACGTCTTGAGGGTACAGCAGCAAGGGTGCGTTGGGGTACAAGAAACTTTTACCATTGATTTGTACTACACCATTTGATTTTAGACCTATGAACATAAAGTTATTTTACTAATCTAAACTAATCGGTGATTTATCGGAGATGTCTGTACATTATTATAGTTCAAAGTTAATTTTAAACCAGATAATGGGGACCTCTTCAATAAAGTTAAACTTCCGATAAAACCAGGAACTAAATGAAATAAGATTATGAATGATTGCTCTATCTATAGGGCTCATTTCTGTACCTAAGTGTTTACAATATAATTGTTGTGCACCTATGCACTAGTTTTTAAGATTTGAAGAAAGGTGTATTATTATAAGGTATGTGCAACTTTGCATTCAATACCGCAATAATTCACTATATATTTGGTCGTGATAGCCAGAGAACTAATTAAAAAACAGACATACCTTTTTTTCTTTACATTCGTAGCGTCGTAAATATTAAAAAAAAACACGTTCACTTCATATTCAAGAAGTGAATTAATCTTAAAAATAACAAAGTACGGTAAGATTAAATTAACTTTAAAATATTGTTTACCAAAAGAAGCTGGATAAAACGGTTTCTTCGGTATAGCATCGCTGATATATCTGAAGTCTATATCCTTTTCTTTAACGTGCCATTGGTTTCGGTCAATGCCTAAGTAATATGTTTCCAATGAGGTCTCTTGAGGTGTCTTCGGAAGAGACTCCAACATTTGCCCGTAGACCGCGGAGTCAGAGTCCTGGTCATTTTCATATGTAACTTTGTTCTGGAATATAAATAAATATACAATTTAATTGAATGTAACTTCAGAGGGGAAAGAAAATCACATACATTGCTCCGATTTCAAAGTAAGTAGCTAAAGCACTTGTGTTATGGAAATCAGAGACAGCGGTGGTATCACAAATACCCAGACCTGAGCCAATGTAGAAAAGCTTCTTTTTCTAAACTGACCCAACTGGGGATCGAACCGGGGACCTCAGAGATGGCGACACCTTGAAAACCGGTGTACAAAGCCACTCGACCACGGAGGTAAGGAGGTAATAAGACTGGTTTAAATTGTGAGACGAAAATTAAATTAATTCATTTGTTTGGATAACAACAGCATATTATAAATGTCATGCTTACGACCACTATGGTGTTAAATCACCCGCAGTATATTAAATTGCCAAAACAAGGAAGATAACTTTACGCTCATTTTCAACACCAGTCTCACTTTCCCTCGTCTGACTGTACTTTAGTGTCATAATCAAGCGAACCAACATTACACTCAAAGTGAGCGAAATGTCACGAACAATGAAATGTACGCACCATAGAACCATAATACGTCACATTTCATTATTAAATTACTTATACAGACTGACAGATAGACAATGATAATGTAACATGATTGAATGTACATTTTATCACATTGGCATAGCCTTTCTTTTACCATCCGTATAAGGATTAGCTACCCACGCTAAGTTACCCACCACTCCTTGTTGTAGCATAGACGTGTAGTTAAAACCGGAATAGAGGAGCATAGCACTCGCCCCAACGCCTGCGCAGGCGCCGCCCGCGGTCGCCCTCACCCAGTACCCGCCCGTCTCCTGCGCCGCTCGCATGACCACGTCCATGCGCTCTCCTGCAATGTTAACGATAGTATCAACTTTAAGCGCTGGTTTACAGATTTTGGATGATAAATCCGGATACACAATTGGACAAATAAATTTAACAGAATTTCTGTTCTATTTAAATTGATCCGAAAACAGGTGCTATCTATGAAACAGACCCTAAACTATGTAAAAGGGAACATTATGAATGCCAAATAAGTTACACGTTGGTAAAAGAGCCAAAAGCCTAGGAACAATATTTAAGTTCTTCAAAAATACTTAATTGACGTAATAACTTTGACCTTTCGAAGGAAAAAACGCATTTATCGCACGCAGATATTTTCAAAATGTTTCGAAAGATTTATTGGCTCAAAGTAATAACGTAAACAAAAGACATAAACGCGTTCTTAGTCAAGCTCCAACAAGTAGAAACATTTTTGAAGAGAATTTCACTGATTGAACAATAAAAAAAATAAAAAAAACTTAACTTCACTATAAAATTCTATAATTAAAACTATTCCGTTAAAAGTTTACTGTCATACTCAGAGACGTCAATTTAGTTTGATGCTTCCTTAAGTATCGTGTCGTATTTTATTATCACTATGGAAAAGAAAGAGATACTTATACTTAATTAACTTCTCTGAGTACACATACGTTTATATGTAAAAGAATTGCCTCTATATTTAAATATGAGAGTTTTGAAAATGCATACTGAGTAGGTACTTTAACTTTTTATGTGTTATAGTTGTAAAGTAACACTTTGCAATTTTTTGATAACATTGAATATTCCAGCCTACAAAAACCTAAAAGCAAACAGATATTGTGCAGTATTTTGCAAGCTTAGTTTGCAAGATAGTGCAATTTTCGCAATAGCATAAGTAATTGTAAGTACAGTAGCTATACGTTTTTTTTTTTATTTTTTATTTTAGACACTCTTGAGTAACTTTGAATTTCTTGTAAAGTTTGCTTTGGCATATTCAATATTTTTTGGATGCTATTCAAAGTTTCTATACTATACAGTAGTATACATTACAAAGATAATCAGAAAGTACTTTTAACTTCGTTCCTAATTAAATTTAAATAAACCTCATTTCATTATTTTACTGTTTATTGTTCGTTATTCTGATAACTAACCATACTTTGCTCGTTAATTAATTAAAAACTCCGTTTCAAGTTCACAGAAATCTAACCTACTTTACTAATTAAATAAAGTTTGTAGACTGTATCATTGTTAATAATTCATAATCATGCCAAAGAATATGGACGGTGCAGTGGGTAGCATACTCGGTTCGCGATTTTAGTAGAATTAAGCCTAATATTTTTTTGGTTGACTAAAAGTTTTTATATCTATGGTATTTTATTTAATCCATTATGAAGGTGAAGCACCAGTGGTGAAAATAATAATGGACTGATACCAAAAAAATCTTTTCTTGTAGGAGGACTAATGTAAGAGCTCGGTGGCGCAGTGGTATAGCGCCTGGCCCTGCAATTGCGGAGATTAAGCAACTTTCGCAAGGGTCGGTCATGGGTGGGTGACCAAAAATTTATTATCCCGAGCTCCTCTGTGCTTCGGAAGGCACATTAAGCCGTTGGTCCCGGCTGCATTTGCAGTCGTTAACACCCACCAATCCATATTTTGCCCGCGTGGTGGGTTATGGCCCATCCACCTTATCCACGCATAAGGAAGGCCTGTGCCCCAACATTGGGACATTAAAAATGACTGATAGTCAATGTAACTGCAAAAATAATGCTTTTTGATTTGAGTTGTATACTTATAACAAACCACCGGACAATTACACAAGTGCAACAATTCAATAAAAAAAAATATTTAAACACGCTTTTATTAAGAAGGAAATAAAATCGAAAATTGTGGAATGTAATGCGATCGTAGTTTATTGCCCGTGCGATAGAAAGTGAAAATAAACGAAACCAGCTTTCTGGCTGACCTTAAACTGAGAAGTAACTCATGAGAAAGCCTTTCTCCTCTCACTGGCCGACAGATTTCGGTATAAATCATATCAAAGCACAAGAAAACTTCTACTTTATGTAATCTTTATTCGAATGACAATAACAATAACATCTAATTTATATTAAGTTTTCATCTTCTCAACAACTGCTAAAAGCCATTTGAATAAGCTTTTTATTTTCATTATTATCTGCGTCTAAATGATTTGTCTTCGTTTTTTTAATTATTAATTTATCTAGAAATCGAATATTATAACACAATCATTATATTATGATTATGACCAATGACATTGATCAAAAGCATGTTACGTTGCTTTCATTATCACAGCTCGTATAGTTCATATCTACTCGGCTGTTTGATATACGTGATTAATTAACGGACAGAACGTTGGATATTATTATATTGGTATCTTAGATATCTGCTTTGTATCATAACTACGATAAAATTATAAACACAACTCCTAAATTTTCTTTTTTACGAGAGATCCGTTCTATATGCTTTTTTTCATAAAAAATTTACACAGCTACCTATTCTTTTTTCCTAATGAACAAACTTTAAAGATTTTAAAACACTGATTAATTTAGACACTATTTAAAGACTTAAAGACGCCCTTTTTCAAACAATATTGTCAAAAAAGTGACAGCATCATATTTAAACAGTGTCTAAGTTAAACACTTGTCGAACAGTGGTCGTAAGGGTTCATGTCATGTATATGAACAAGAGTAACAAAATGACGAATCACTTTCACTGTATTTAATGATTAGCTCTGCTCTCACTGCCGAATTATCATTTGACAGTGCATTGTGAAGGGACAGTAACATTTAAGATTGACAGTTTGAACCTCGCACCGATTGTTTAGATCGTTATCAAGTACAATACCATGTAAGCATTTCCGGTCAGCTTGTTAGAAACAGCTTACACATACATATTACGTGACTATATTGAAACTGTATTTTCTTTATCTTCGTAAATGTCAAGTTTAAAGCCTATAAACAGTGTTTAACCAACTATCCATCTAATCATACTTTTCTAGTTTCTACAAGAGCTTTGTAGAAACTAATTTGTGTATCTTAATTATATTACTTTTTATGCCCGTCACTTAAAAAAACACGCCGTGTAAGTAATAATAACGCACATATTAATGAAAGTTCACCGGCCGTAGTATAGATGCCATGTTTTTGACAGATGTGGCACGACATTAACAAAGAAGGGGTTTATAGCAAAGAGTATTTTTATCACTAGATTTTGGCTAATTTTCCACTAAGTAGGTATTGTGGAGACCTTTGTTAGGTCTTTCTATTAAACTAAACAGAACATAGGATAAAACCGTATTTACTGTATTTCACTTTATCTTTTAAAATATTCCCTATTGATCTTGCATGACCTGGCTCGATGCCGGTCCAACTCTTGACTCTGTCAAAAAAACTACATTGCAAGCCTTTTTTCTTAATTTACTTTCAAATAATCATATCTATTCTAAAAAGGCTTACCTACTTACAGAGTAAACCTTTACTATCAGCTAATCACAGACTACAAATTAACTATCCTTACAGTATCTAGTTTAATACCTCCCTGAAAAGCCGGACAAAACTCTCCAGATTACCGTGCGTTCACACAGTGATCCGTTCTACAGGACCGTTTCTAACGGATCTGTCTTTGCTGGAAGGTGTTATTCCATAGACTTAGAAAAATTTTCGCTGCGCTCAAAAAGACCAACAGAGCGTGGAAAAGAGAAGTTATCGTTATACGGACACGGTCTATGAAAAAAAGAGACATAGGATCAAGTGACAGTGTGCCAACATTTTTTACAGTAAGAGCCCCTAGCGTCCCGTCTTGCAAATGAGCAATCACATTTTGCTTAAAATATTTGAGAATCTTAATTAGAATTTTCAATAAAGGTATCGTGGAGCCACGGTGTCTTGTTCTTTATGTAATTGTGATGTGACAAAAAGAAACAATCCAAGTAATCACACTTTTCACAGGTATATAAGATATTGCCACACATTTCTTTAAAAACAAAATTTAGCTACATTTATTCGTTTATCGACGAAGAAAACAGTATGGAACATAGTTTATTAGTTTCCTTTGCCATATATAATCATATTTTATATGTACAATAAATCATTTAGTTTATTTTACGTAAAATAGTAAAATGTTGTTTTACGATAGGGCTTCACTAACTGATGACGTCACGAGTATCGATAAAATCGATAAACTAGGACTGGCAGTCCAATTGGCTATACTATTTATTTTTGATGTATTTTTATTATATTTTTTTGAAAATAAAGACCATTTTAAGAAACTGATTTCGTTATTTTCAAGTTTTATTGATTCTGACTATTTTTAATACTTTTCTAAAATTTTAACGGATGTGACGTAGCTAGAGCTTGAACAACGAAATATGTCTTTGCCTACACACCAGAAAAAGGTGAGCATGCGAAAATCTGTGCCACTTGCATAATTCCTTCCTAAAACCACCTAGAAGTAATGTACCGATGATATACGTTCTTATTTTAGGTTTCGTTATGATTGTGACGGCTTCCCCGGCAGAATTATTTACAAAAACATGTGGGCCGGAGATCCGCCACTTTTGAGGTAATGTTTTGGTTGAAGTGTCGAATTCCAGATCAATCCGAGCCTATACCGGTGGGTTGATGTATTTGTAGCAGTCACATATTCATTGTGACAGCTACGAATACAAAGATATCGCGATCTAAAGTTTTAAAAGCATGCGATCCTCCAGTTCATACTATTTTTGTAATGTAAAGTCTAAAATATTGGTGAAAATTGTATTCAGATTAAATATAAACAGATTTTCTTAACCGTTTGATCACGATAAACGTCCCGAAAACATATTTCCACGATATCTTCATTCGTTTTAGAGAAATTTGCAAATTTATTAACTATGAATAATCAAAGTGTAGGGTGACCATATCGTCAGTCGGAACTGGAGGAGCGGCAAGCGAATTCGGTAGGTAGGTAATCGGTTGTGACGACGAGCTGAGAGGCCGCCATCGATATAGCATGCAGTGATTATTGAATTCGCTTGCCGCGCCGGTTGTTTCTAGAAAATTTAAGTTTAAGTTTTTAGATATTATGAAAGGCTAATATTGTTGACATATTGTTGAGGTTTGGTTTTCCTACGTACTCGAGTCGTAAAAATCAGATTGTCACTGACTAGGTACGTACATATCTAAGTACCTATGCAAAAGTTAAATACCTGTTTTAGTTTTTGGTGGGTATTTTGCTTAGGTATTTTGTTATTTTATTAAGATGTGCCAGTAGTAAATTTACTAATATGATAAATGCGAAAGTCCGTTTGTTTGTTACGCCTTCATGTCTTAACTACTGAACCAATCATCATGAAATTTTACAAACACGTTGTCAGGGGTACAGAAAAGGTTATAGGATACCTTTCATCCCGAAAAATAATTGTTCCCGAGGGATAGCAAAAAAACTTTCCACGCAGACAAGGTCGCGGGCGGTCGCTAATCATAATCATAATCCTTTATATCCTAGAATTATGATAGTATACATTAATGACATATAAGATAAGATCTGCTACTCTGCCTCCGTCAGGTGTGGAAATCTGTTAGTACTTACCTAATTATAGAATTTAAGAAAGACCTAATTAGAAAAATTAACGTCATCAAAATCAATTTACTTATTAACTCAAACAAAAAAGTACGTGTACGTAAGTGAAATCACGTTAATACTGTAGGTATGATATTATTTTTGTGCTTGTCCATATAAATATATTATGTCATACATTACACACCCATTAATAATTATTCGAACATACGCAATGTTTTAATTACCTACCTACGAATCCTACGACACTGAGTTGAGTGCACTAACCACCTGCGCATCGACCTACAACTACGGGTTGTAGTTGTATTGTAGGTCGATGGCGCAGATGAAAAATTGGATTGAAAATGTCAATATCACCACTATGTAAGCCACACAGAAAGACGTAAATAGGTACAGTCATCGATAACATTATTAAGTAGTGTACACAACACTATTTCACTCACACATTTGCACTTCGTTTTTCGGATCACTTGTTCATTGACATTGTTGTTCTTTGACATTCTATTTCTATGTGTTATTCACACCACGTTTACAGGTCCGTTTTAACAGATCCGTCGCTATTGGATACAATAACAAAATAGCATCGGATTGTGTGTATGTTGGATCCTGTATACTGTATTTGTGTGTGAATACGCTCATACAACTACAAACGCCATCGCCAATAAAAACGTATCCGATAAAACGGATCTGTTAAACCGACCGCTGTGTGAACCGGCACTTTACCTTTTATCTTGCCTAAGCTTTTAAATGCGCTCACTTCTCATTCCATAGTTTGCATATTGTAGCGTGTTGCCTGTCGCTCCTTAATTCTTAGTTTTTTTTAACTAGTTTTAATTAGTTTAAGTTTTCTAGTAAATAAGTATTTTTGGCAATAACTTTCTAAATTCTTTGAATATAAGTGCTCACCTGGTAGCAAATTAATCACCAATTCACGGCGATCCTTATTATGTTTATAGTTTTACCATCTTTCGTATATTTTTGTTCGCTTTCATACAAATTTCCATGTTTTATTGAAAAAGTGAGGTTACAATTTTGTATTTATTTTGACATCTCCTTGTTTTTCATGACGGTTTGTTTTATTTGCTTTATCTCAGCTTTTCCTCACATTTCAGGAGGTTGTATATCTTTTTATTATTCTTCTCGCTCTTTCATATTGCTACCGAGTGAGTACACAAATTCTCATTTCAAAATCTTAAATTATTTTTCTTCTACGCGATTTCTTTCGGTTTTCAAAATTCCTAGCGTGTATAAAAGGCTCCGTTTCTTTGATTCGGGAGTCAGTTCTTCGTCGAGTTTTACTCCGCGTAATTCGAACAAGTGGCCGTTCCCGGGCCTTAGGCAAAGGCCCGGGACTCAAGAAAGCCCCGCGCTACCAGTGACAGAAGTCTCCAACCCCTCGCCGGTCAGCACCTTCGACTCTGTTACCGCTGCTCGACCTCTCCAACCGCTGCACGACCTCTTCAGCCGCTGCACGACCTCTTCAGCCGCTGCACGACCTCTTCAGCCGCTGCACGAACTCTTCAACCGCTGCACGAACTCTTCAACCGCTGCACGAACTCTTCAACCGCTGCACGAATTCTTCAACCACCTATGTACGAGCTGCGTCTACGCTCCACGTCGACACTCTGCGACCCATCCGTGCTCCTCTCCGTACGCAAGATCTCGTCCCCTGACCCTCTATCCCCTGAAGACTGACCCTCTATCCCCTGAAGACTCGCCCTCTTATCCTCTTCCCCATACTTTAAGTTTAGGTTTAATTTGTAAATAAATAATAATTGTAAACTATTTTATCTTTTCACTTCACTCCTTACTAGTTAGATACTATCCATCCTCTCTTAGGTAGGCTCTCTCTTTTTCTACTCTCCAGTAACGCTACAGTTTTGGCGCCCAACGGGATTAATCCACATTAACCCACTCTTCAAAATCCTAAATTTAAACTTACACAAGTTAGTCGATTTTGGACAACCTTTGGCAAATTTAACTTCACTTTCAAAATTTACTTTCATTAAATTTCTCCATAAATTTTATTTCTCTCTACTCTAAATTTAACTTTCACTCTAAATTATTTTCCATACATACTTTTAGTTAAGGAGGATTTTATCTTTCAAGTAAGGAGGTTTTATCTTTTTGCTGCTTGCCTCTTTAGGTATTTATTTCTCTTTAAAAAAATGGCTCGCTCTATTAATGTAGTTTACCTTAATAAGGCTGAGTTGGTGTACGAAGTTGAAGTTAGGGGTGAAGTACCACTCGATACAATTATTAAGCTGCGTACACAAGTTTCCAAATTGCTAGAGATTTTACCACCTGATGAAGTCGTGGACTCCATTTTGTCTGCCGAGACCGATCTTCAGCAACTATCGCTTACCCTTGATTATATCGGCGCTAAGATTGACCAAATAGAAGGTGGGAAAAGGAATTTAATAAGGAAAATCGAGACCTTTCTGAACCATGCCTATTTCCGATTGGATAGGATCGATATTCTCCTTTGCCCCGAAAATAGTGAACTTTATTTTAATATTAAACTGAAATTTGATCTCTTAGAAAAAAGATTCGAACCGTTGACTTTCGAAGCGGCAGAACCAAGTCATAAAGTCGCGGTTGATGACCAACGTTCCATCTCTCCTCCCAGTCCAACTCTTTGCCCTGCCCCTATAAACCCTCATCTTGACAGACCAACGTTCAATCAGGTAAGTGCTCCTCATTCAGTTTCAATTAAGGAATTAAAATCATTTTCGTTTAACGGCAAATCCTGTCCTCGTTCTTTTCTTCAAAATATTCAGGAATTTTCTATTTCTCGTAATATTGACAAAAGTACTCTCCGAAATCATGCATTCGAAATTTTTACTGAAGACGCCCTACATTGGTTCCGGTTCCAGCTATTTCGGAATCCTGATATTTCTTGGGACCAGCTAACAGAATCACTGATAAAAGATTTTGGTGCTCATGATTACGATTATAAGCTAATGGAAGCCATTCGTAATCGTACTCAGGGCTTAGGGGAATCCATAATAGTTTATGTTTCTGTTATGTTTGGGATGTTTTCCAGGCTTTCTAGGAAACTATCTGAGCAAGAACAGCTTGATATTTTACTTCATAACATTCGCCCTTGTTATTCCACGTTTGTTGCCCTTAATAATATTTTCTCAATAGACACACTTATAAGAACGTGTCAATCTTATGATCACATGGTCGAAAGAGACAAAAGTTTTCATGAACCAAAGCCCCTAAATAATTGTGCCACAGAATTTAATTACGTAGCAAGACCTTCTGCTCGGACTGTTCATTTTTCTCAAGATTATTCTATCGCACCTTCGAGTACTTCCCAGTATTCCCATCGAAATAATAACACACCTTCTGGTAATTCCCAGTACTCCAATCGCGGTTCTATTGCTCCTTCAGGTGTTTCCCAGTATTCCTCTCGTAGTTTCATTTCACAACCAGGTTATAGAACTCCTACTTCTGCTACAAACCATTCACCCGTTAGACATACTTCCCAATTCTCACCTCCTGTTGATTCTGGACTTCGTTCTACCCCAGGTCCATCCTCTAATCGTTTTTCCGGTCAACCTTCCAGCCCGGGTAATTATTTCAATAGTGCTGATAATGCGCCTTCCTTTCAGTCCCATTTATTTTGCGTGCGTTGCAGAACTAATGGGCATTCAATTAATAACTGTGACAAACCTCGAGATCCCGTTTGTTTTAAATGTGGCTTTAAAGGTGTTAAGGCTACTGATTGTCCTAAGTGTAGTAGGCCTTCGTCTCCAAAAAAACTAAGCAACGACTTGAATAGTAGTTCTTCCCTAAACTCTAAAAATAATCAAGATTTGTTAAATTATTTTAGCACTTCCATTTTTATCGAGGAAATTGATAACCAGCGTCCTTTTGCCAATGTCTGCATAGCCGGTAAATCATTTTCTGGATTATTGGATAGTGGAAGCTGTGTTACTGTATTAGGTAATGACTCTTATAAACAATTTGAAAACCTTGGGTTTACTCTATTCAAGTCATCTACAAAAGTAATGGTTGCAAATAAAAATACTGTGAAATCTTCTGGCTATATGCTTTTGCCTATGACCTTTAACGGTTCTACTCATTTGATTAAAGCGTTTGTCTTTTCCGATATATATCCTTCTCTTATTCTTGGTATTGACTTTTGGAAGAAGTTCGACTTAATTCCCAAAGTACCCTTACAAGATGTTTCTTCCCAAATTAATATTATAAATAGTTCAATTGATACTCAGGTTTTACCTTTTTCCCATTTGTCTGACGTTCAGAAAACTGTCGCTTCTGATGTCATTGATCAATTTAAAATTATTTCTTTTGAACAGAATGGCAAGCTTGGTCGTACAAATTTAATCTGTCACAAAATTGACACGGGTGATGCCCTACCTATTCGCCAGCGCTGTTACAGACTTTCCCCGGAGAAACAGAAAGCTCTCGTTAATGAGGTGGATAAAATGTTAGAACTTGACGTTATTGAGAAATGTGAGAGCCCCTGGCTTTCTCCAGTTTTAATAACACCAAAGAAGGATGGCGATTGGCGGTTTTGTGTTGACAGTCGCAAACTAAATTCAATCACAAAGAAGGATGCCTATAGTCTCCCGTTAATAAGTGAAATTTTGGACAACCTTAGGGATGCTCGATACCTTTCTAGTATTGACATCGCAAAAGCATTTTGGGAAATACCTTTGGATCTAAATGATAGGGATAAGACAGCTTTTTATGTACCTGGCAGAGGAATGTATCGTTTTACGGTAATGCCCTTTGGTCTGACCAACGCTCCCGCTACCCAACAACGTTTAATGGACCATTTATTTACTCCAGAATTCGAGAATAGAGTATTCTGCTATCTCGATGACATAATTATTATTAGTAATACTTTTAAAGAGCATATTTCTCTTTTGATGAAAGTTCATCAAAAACTCTCTCATGCTGGTCTCACAATCAACTTTGGTAAAAGTCAATTCTTTCGTAACGAACTGAAATACCTTGGTTATATTGTTGACAGTAAGGGTTTACGAGCTGACCCAGCCAAGGTTCAAGCAATTCTTGATTTTCCGATTCCTTCTAATAAAAGAGAAATGAGAAAATTTTTAGGAACATGTAGTTGGTTTAGACGTTTCATTCCCAATTTTAGCTCTGTAGCTTCTCCTCTGAATAAATTGACTTCTGGTTCAATTTCTAAATTTATTTGGAATCCTAATGCTGAAGCTGCTTTCCGCAAACTAAAGGAAGCACTTATCTCTGCTCCTATTCTTTCATGTCCTGATTTTGATCTCCCCTTTTCCGTCCATTGTGACGCTTCGAATGTTGGTGTAGGTGCCATGCTTACCCAAACCCAAGGCTCTAACGAGGTAGTTATTGCTTACATGAGCAAATCTCTCAATAAAAATGAACAAAATTACTCGACAACTGAACGAGAAACTTTAGCAGTGCTCACATCTATAGAACACTGGCGTTGTTACTTGGATAATGGCAAACAATTTACTGTTTTTACTGACCATGCAGCTCTGAAATGGTTTTTAAATATGTCCAACCCAACCGGTAGACTTGCCCGATGGGCTCTTCGTCTGTCGTGCTTTAATTTTATCTTAAAACATAAAAGGGGTAAAGAAAATGTTGTGCCTGATTTACTTTCTCGATCAAAACCTAATATGATCGAACCTATTGCTATTCCTAGTGAAACTTCAGATACAGACCGTTTTAACAATATCTTTAACAATTGTCGCGATAACCCGGATTCATGTCCTAATTTCAGTGTTCGGGATGGAAAGTTGTACCGTCGTATTGATTCATCTGAACCGCTGAACCAGGTGACGCTTCAAGTCCTCATTTTGGTATTTTTAAAACTTACAAAAAACTCTCTATTCTTTATTATTGGTCTGGCATGTTCAAACAAATTTCAAAACTTATTTCTTCTTGTGAAACGTGTTTGGCGTATAAACATTTGAATCATTCTCCTTTTGGTCCAATGGGAAAACCTAAAATATGTTCAAGACCATTTCAATCTATATCATTAGATTTAATGGGTCCTTTTCCAATGACCAGACAAAGAAATCAATATATTTTAGTTGTTAATTGTTGCTTTTCCAAATATACACTTATTTTTCCCCTCAAACGCGCAACTACCGAAAATGTTATTTTTCATTTGGAAAATTCTGTCTTTCTTGTTCATGGCGTTCCTCAAACTATTATTATGGACAATGGTTCACAGTTCCAATCTCATCAATTCTCAAATTTTCTCTCACGTTATAATATCCCTTTTGTATCCTTTACTCCTCGTTACTGCCCACAGGTTAATCTTACCGAGCGATATAATCGTACAATTGTAACCGCGTTAGCTGCCTTAGTGGGTAATGATCATCGCTCTTGGGACAAACATCTTAACAAAATTCAATCCGCTATGAACTCTAGTGTAAACTTATCTACTGGTTTTTCTCCTTTCTTTCTTGTGCATGGTCGAGAGTATATTCCCACTGGCTCTCTTTATACACCGACATCTAACTTTGACGAGGTAATTTTTATGCCTCGTGAGATCTACGCTAATAATCTTGGGCATTTAGCATCTTATTTCGACCAGGTTCAAGTTGCTTTATATAATGCGTTTGTTAAGAACACTGGTCCCTATAATTTAAGGCGCTCTTTTAAGGAATTTAATGTTGGCGATACTGTTTGGCGTCGAAATTATGTTCATAGTGATGCTGGCGCATATTTTTCAGCAAAATTGGCACCAAAATTTATAAAATGTACAGTTATTGATAAGCTTTCTCCTCTTGTATATATTTTAGAAGACCAAAATGGAGCCAGAGGCAAGTGGCACATAAAAGATTTTAAATTGTAATTTTGTTTTGTTATGTTTGTTTTATTTTGTCATGTATTTGTATAATTGTACATATTTGGACGGCAGGCACACTACTCTGTATATTCTGTGTAATTGTAAAATTATTTTGTATATAATATTAATTTTATGTTTTACATTCAGGCGGCCATAGTGCACAACGTCTCTATGTTTTACTCTCTACTGGAGAGTAGCTAAGCTCTCCAGAGATGATATCGCTTCTTTTCTCTATCTTTACTCTCTTTGCTGCAGAGTAGCTAAGCTCTGCAGTACAATGCCTCTTTTGTGCCTCTAAAGCACAGTGGGGTGAATTTGTAAAGTACTGTACATATTTTACTTGATTTATTTTTTTTTTAAAAATTTTCCGAAGGAAAATTTTTCTCTTTGGGGGGGGAATAATGTAGCGTGTTGCCTGTCGCTCCTTAATTCTTAGTTTTTTTTAACTAGTTTTAATTAGTTTAAGTTTTCTAGTAAATAAGTATTTTTGGCAATAACTTTCTAAATTCTTTGAATATAAGTGCTCACCTGGTAGCAAATTAATCACCAATTCACGGCGATCCTTATTATGTTTATAGTTTTACCATCTTTCGTATATTTTTGTTCGCTTTCATACAAATTTCCATGTTTTATTGAAAAAGTGAGGTTACAATTTTGTATTTATTTTGACATCTCCTTGTTTTTCATGACGGTTTGTTTTATTTGCTTTATCTCAGCTTTTCCTCACATTTCAGGAGGTTGTATATCTTTTTATTATTCTTCTCGCTCTTTCATATTGCTACCGAGTGAGTACACAAATTCTCATTTCAAAATCTTAAATTATTTTTCTTCTACGCGATTTCTTTCGGTTTTCAAAATTCCTAGCGTGTATAAAAGGCTCCGTTTCTTTGATTCGGGAGTCAGTTCTTCGTCGAGTTTTACTCCGCGTAATTCGAACAAGTGGCCGTTCCCGGGCCTTAGGCAAAGGCCCGGGACTCAAGAAAGCCCCGCGCTACCAGTGACAGAAGTCTCCAACCCCTCGCCGGTCAGCACCTTCGACTCTGTTACCGCTGCTCGACCTCTCCAACCGCTGCACGACCTCTTCAGCCGCTGCACGACCTCTTCAGCCGCTGCACGACCTCTTCAGCCGCTGCACGAACTCTTCAACCGCTGCACGAACTCTTCAACCGCTGCACGAACTCTTCAACCGCTGCACGAATTCTTCAACCACCTATGTACGAGCTGCGTCTACGCTCCACGTCGACACTCTGCGACCCATCCGTGCTCCTCTCCGTACGCAAGATCTCGTCCCCTGACCCTCTATCCCCTGAAGACTGACCCTCTATCCCCTGAAGACTCGCCCTCTTATCCTCTTCCCCATACTTTAAGTTTAGGTTTAATTTGTAAATAAATAATAATTGTAAACTATTTTATCTTTTCACTTCACTCCTTACTAGTTAGATACTATCCATCCTCTCTTAGGTAGGCTCTCTCTTTTTCTACTCTCCTGTAACGCTACAATATCTAGTAATTAGAATGACCAGACTTCACATTTCATTATTCAAACGCACTTAAAGCTAAATTCATACCTGGATACAATTTCACAGTCCTGGCTGTTACTGGCTTCACGGGCTTCCCGTCAGTGGCTATCACCATCGTTTCATGCTGGTCAATCTCCACCACTACAGGGCATTCGATTGCGATGGCGTTGATGAGGCGCAATCTGTACGCGTAGCCTTGCATTACGAAAAATCTGTGAAAGAAAACTGTTCAGTTACAAAATATCATAAAAACGCTGGAACCTAATTACCTATGTGCCAATGCACAAGTTGGTTTGACAAAGCTAGGCATGATACTACAGTCATGATAGCGCAGATATTACTGACAAGGAATGTACGGAATGAATCTCATTAGATAATTCTTAAGGATTAGATGTCCTAAAGAATACAGGAAGGTGATTTTCCTCACAATGCATCGAAGAAGTAAGGATTTCTTACCCTTTTAAGGAGTCTGTAGCTCTCGTAACTTCTTATGGGTTTTTAATTGACGTGAGCATCATCACCAGCCATATCAAGTTTCTCTTTCAGAGTGCTTTCCAGTCTTACCATTCTTATTTTTTTTTCGTTTGAGGACGTGCAATCTTTAAGATAAGCAGCCGGATAATATATTAGTAGTTTCCTGTGCTGCATATTATATGACGAAATCCAAACACATGATTTTCATGCATCATAATTTATCCTTCATACGTAATTAAAGTCGAGTTTACGCAAACAACGTGAGGTAGCAGTTAATCACTATAGAGATAGATTTTAAATAAAATATGTATTATTTCTAAATATACATTATTAGACAAAATCTATTATTACTATTAGCTCGATTGGACATGGACAATTAGTCAATTTCTTCCATGATCAATAAGACTATTTACATAACAGTTGATCAAATACCACAATTAATTATTTCCTTATAAATTGTCAGTTGCATTTTCTTACAAGTTCAAGCAATCGAGAATAAAGAAATATGCAACCGTACTTTTTGTTATACGTGTAGCTAATAGATTTCTCCACAGCATAAAAAAACTTATTTGCCAACCTAAATAGGAATGGCAAGTTCACTCAAAAATGCATTATTTGCAATACGTACTTGAAGTTTTCGTCATCGCCGTTGATGGTGAGTGAATTTAGTGGTAATGCGGTTATTTCCTCGAGGTTGGCTGAGAGAAGAGTTGCGAACTGAGTTGTCGTAGGCAGTTTCAGTCGATAAAGCATTACTAGAAATACGCACTTGAAATTTTCGTCAATGTTGATAGTGAGTAAGTTGGTTGTTGTATCCTCAAGGTTGGCTGAGAGCAGGGTTGGGATCAGAGCGGCGATTATGAAGGTGTTCTTGTCACTTCGGTAGTGGTCGTACTCCAAAATGCGCTACTTAAAATACGTACTTGAAGTTTTCGTCGTCACCGTTGATGGTGAGTGAGTTGGGTTGTAGTGCTGTTGTATCCTCAAGGTTGGCTGAGAGCAGGGTTGGGAACTGAGCGGCGATTATGAAGGTGTTCTCGTCGCTTCGGTCATAGTCGTAGAGGGCTGAGTGAGGGTCTTGTGGTTGGGGCTGGTTGACTATTAGGGAGCCGAAGACACCGTCGCTTTGGTGTGACACTGCAGAAGCATAAGAGAGTCAGTTGATTGATGAGTCGAAGACGAAAATTTAGGCATAAGGAGTCAATTATGTGTCCGGGAGACTCCGATGCACAGACTGATTACTATTAATTTTGAATGGCATTAAATATGAGATAAAAGTGGTAATCATGTGACTCAAAAGTACAAACTGACATTTAATTTTGTCAAAAAATATACGTGTTTGTGCCACACAACGGATGAATATTATGGATTTTTATTTATTTTCCTTTGATTATGCAAAAGATCGCTTTGGTAGCATTTGCAGTTATGAAAGTAGCATATAATTTATTTTCAGAGGCTAAAGGTGGAACAAATAAAATTGTAGGTTTAATATGTGAGACTGTCACAGTATACCTACATGGTCTGTGATAAGTTATGTAAAACAGAGACGAAAAGATGAAAAAAATAAAAGTAAAGGATTTATATGAAACTAGAGAAGAGATGAAACAAACGAAAGTATCAAACTAGAACTTACCTGAGTCAGCGTGATAGAAAAATGTTCCTGGTGACGACGCAATGAAAGCGTACTTGTAACTGGTTCCATAAGTAATTGGACACTGCGTCACCATAGGGACCCCGTCCATATGCGGCGTTCCCTTCTGTTCCACTCCATGCCAATGTATCGTCAAATCTTGGTCTGGGATCTTGTTCTTAACCTCCACAACTATGACGTCATTGACGCAAACGTTGATTGGAGGCCCGGGAATGATTCCGTTAATGGATATAGTCGTTCTGCCATTTTCATTTATTCTTGGTTCTATAGTAAAATCATAGTAACATCTTCTTGGTTTTACATTGAATTTACAGGGTCGGTTACAGGACTTATCTGAAATTAAACAATATTTCAAAAGTTTAGATTGATTCTTTGACATCCAAGTGCCTTTTTTCTATTAAATAAAAAATGGACATAATGAAAAACAACTTTATTAGACAAGCAGGAACAAGCCTTCGATTAAACATATTCAAAAATTCGCTTGAAAATAAGCAAAAAATCCCTAATGCAATGGAACCACGGGTAATTAAAATGGTTAAAAAAAACCGGTAATGGGTAGACCCGCTAGGACCAATGTGCATCTGGGAGAGTACTGAGAGCCCATTATTTAAACCATGGCGAATCAAACTGAAACTTATAGAGGATTTAGTAGAAGACCACGGGTAACGTATTAAATATATCTGTTACCGCTAAAGTAAAGTACGGAATACGTTAATGTGCAAATAAACTAGTTAATCTACAGATTAACTGGTCAAGTCCATTGAAGTGCGAAATTTTTCTTAAAATAGCAGATTTCCGCACTTTACCTAGTTAAAGGAAGACAATGAGTGAAAAAGCCAAGGCTTCAAGAAATTAATGTTTAAGACCTCTATTGAAAGTAAATTTTACAAAAACGTCGTTTCTGGGACCCTATTTTTAAGGCGGCCAGCGCTCTTTACTACTCATTGCGGTTTATCGTCACAATTGACAACACGTACAGTCACGTCTATAAATATGTACACAGTTTAGAACTTTGTCACTCCAAAAATGATTAATTTTTTGAACAGAAATCAATTGACATATGACAACTAAAACGAGGTGACAAAGTTCTAAACTGTGTACATATTTTGAGACGCGACTGTACTCGAAAAACACAAACTTACCCGACTTACATTATTTTTAAAATGCGTTTATATATTCCCCGTTTCTAAATAGTGTACTACTGAAAATGTTTTGAAATAACATTTGAAGGAATGTAATTAAATGATAACAACAATATTTTTCATCAATTTTTAAGAATGTTTGATTTAAAAAAAAACAGCTACAATAAGTTTTTCTTTGACTAGTCAAAAATTGAAGATAATACGAGTTTCATCATAATCTGTGTTAACCTTGCAATGTTTAGAACGGAATGTTTGTGTATTACCTTGACCCTGTCTACTCAAATGAAGATAATACTTACCTATGCATAACATTTCAGTGAAAGTTATTGTGTTACTGCGCCTTTCTCGTCTACATTTATATCAGATCATTTGTGATTCATCTTAGACCGGTTTCAGAATGTGGAAGTTTTGAAACAACTTTGTTGTTTTAAAAAAAGTTAAATCTATTTGTAAGTATCATATAGTCTTAAATGCAAATGACGAGTTGTTTATTTGTTTTATAGATCTTGTACGGAGTAGAGCCGGAAGAAACTCGTTATTTTTTATAGAAACACATTAACTTTTTAGATGTCATGGACTTTCAAACCAGTTTTGTATGTCTATTATTTAAAAACAAACTAAATTCCGAAATCATTTGGCAACAGTGACAGTGGTAAGGGCTAGAAGAACCAAAGTATACGCTACTTAATGCACTAAATACTAGACGCAAGCACATAATGATACTGTGACGTATGTGTACAAATGTTTTAAAACGTTCATCATCACCATCACTTATTCAAAGTCAAAAATCTTTATTCACATAAACATCTGTAATATCCCCACTGTTGGGGCAGAGGCATTATGGGTGTGTATGCAAGTGGGTTCCGTATATAGGTTTTACCTTAACTTGTGTGCTCCCTGCTGAATGATTCTAGTTCAACGGGAAAAACACTGTTTTCGTTTATTCAAAATTTTAATATACCACATATTTTCATTGAGTGATTTGGAAATTTAATGTTTTTACTGCCTGCTGAAACCGTAGGTTTGATGATGACATGTTTGATGCAAATATCAACTTGATAATAATATGTCCTCTCGTTCCTGATAAAAAAAGGGTTCGACAGATAGACAGACAGACGGACAATTATAAAAACAGATTCTTTATTGGTTTGATAACTTCTATTGAGGTACCTACGGAACCCTAAAAAGTGACAAGTAGCTACCCTGTCGACTACACATACTTATTCGTAAATAAATAAAATTCTGGTCAAATAACACCGTTTAGTTCCAAACTTAGAAAACATTTTGCTATAGTGACTAAATAACATAAAGAAATACATAAATAAAAATAATACTTAATATAGATCTATGACTTGGGCTTATGTTGATCACACCAACATCTGCCTCTGCCAGGATTCGAACCAGATAACTTTGGCTCAAGCGGCAGGATCGCAAGATCGCTGCCATTGCGCCAAGAGGCCATCATACAACATCAGTCGTAGTTCGTAAGGCACAATACCAGTGGGCTTTCACAACTTGCGCGGGGTGATAAACACCTTCACAACACTAATTTTCTTTTCACTTCCTTATTAGCATGGAAGTGTTCATGTAAATTGATTTTTATACGACTAAAAATTATGCAAATTAAATACTTTCAGGATTTTTTTTGAGAGTGATTCATGTGTTAAAATATAAAAAAATACATTACGTTATTTGCTTCACTTTATTGCTATAACAGGTTTCTTTAATGTGTATAACTAGTTTGTATTTCTCCACCCAGTGTTTCACTTCCTTTTTCTGAGACTTTCAGTCAAGAACAAACAAAATTAAGAAGAAAAAATCAAAAACAACCTCATCATAATGTCAACTTATGCCATAGAAAAAATTCAAGAAAATATATAAATTTACCTGAATTTCTAGTAATGTCCTCGAAAAGGACGTTAGAACTTGTAGGAACATAACTCTCCAACGAAGCCTTGCTGTTATTACTAATGTTTGCTATGAGTACAAAACAACAAACTAAAAACTTCATTTTGTCTACAACTAAAACTTTACTATTGTTAAACAAAATACTATGTTTTTTATTTTCAGTACATGTTAGTGTACACGACGAGCGTCGGCGCGACGTACGCGCGCTACAACCTCTCGAACGCAACTGATCTCGGAGATAGGGCCTCGGATTCTGCTCATGTGAATGCCACAATCGTGTCTCAATGGTGTTTCAATGCTAATGCTTTTAGCCAGTGTGAGTTCAACAAAAAGCAATACTATTAAAACACCATTAAGAGACGATTATTACGTTAACAGACGAATGCTTGCAGGTTGCGTGGGCGCATACACAACTGATGTTTGAGAACGATGGATGCACTTAACTAGCGTAGGTACATATATATAGATTATATATTTATATATATAGATTTTAGTAACTAGCATAAAGTGTGTAAAACAGAAAAATGGAATTTCCTAAATGCAGCAAACTTTTCATAAATGATGCTTGCAATCATGAATGAATCGTCAATAAATGGAAATAAGTAATTTATTCAGTATCCGATTCCATTTTATACTTTCTCACTTTTCACTTTTTCAAGCCTAATTTAATTATATGACTATACAAAAATCGTTATCGTTAAGCTTTAGATTGGCGTTTGTGGAGATAAACGATACTTAAAAAGCGGGCTACAATATTACCTTAGAGAAAATGTATATGTGCAGTAAATATCTTGTTTTGTTCTCGGCGACATTGACCGTGAGTTAACTTTTACTTTCCCAATGTTTGACGGAAGTATCACGTTTGTTTTTCTTTGACATGATACTTTAGCGTTAATAGTTTTAGAGATATTTTTACTCGTACTCACTCACACACTATAAATTTGATAAATAGTTGGAGGACTTTCTTACAAGCTCTTTGTTGTTCTCATAGTATTTTTTATCAAATGAACTCTTGCTGTTCGTGAATTTTTAGGTTTCCGTACTAAAATGGTAAATAGGAACTCTTATGGTGCGACTCAGTCTGTCTGTCTGTCACAGCTGGATATATCGAGAACTACTAATGATATCAACTTGAAATTTGGAATAGTTTTAGATGACGCTTGCCCAACCGCATAGTTTTCGACTTTTGATGAAAAATCGTAAAGAAACCGTTCCCCCTCCTCCCTTATCTCCGAAGTTTGCATAGAGAAAAATCTGAAATTATTGTATGTGTTAGAAGTAAGTTAGTATGACATTGACACACGACCGTCGATTTTACTTAAAAATCTAATTTAGAGAATATCAAAAATAGCCTCAATATTATGATTTCTGCATATGCTAAGAAACTTCAAACAATTATTTATTTTCAAAAAACATTTTGTGATACTAAAAATAGTAATAATAAAATACATTGTTCCATACATAATATTTAAAGCCAGTGGCATTGTCTACTAATCTTTTAACAGCTGACCATTCTAATACTTAAGTTAATGTTGACCTTAAACAAAATAGTGTACATTATGAAACCCAACAAAGTATATTACAAATTTTAATATTAACTGCACTAGTTATATTTATATTTTTAAAGATCCTTCATGGATAAGCTATTTGATGAGTTTTTGCTTGCCGAGTGCACAGCATTTATAATGACGTTATATGCAAGTGACTGGTAAAAAAGGATACAAGATATTAATAATATTATTCAGTTTCGTTAATTTATATTACTTTAGATAATCTTATTCCTAAAAAAGACTTCCCATTTTTGCTAATGAAAATAAAAAAAACCTATCACGGGCATGTTGGAAGAAATTTCAGAATCAAATAAGCTGTGCCCTTGCATAATTCTTCTGTCTATTTCTTTTCTGTTTAAACTCGTGTGTGTACAGAATTAATAAATAAATAAAATAAAATAATAAAAACACAAACTCCGCACTAGAGATTATTTAATTTGTTGTGTTGGTTTAACTAGATATCTGGCTTATTTCAATATACAATTAATGTCGATGTTTTACGCTAAATCTACGCACAACGATTGATGGAACATTACAATTGTTAAGATAAATAATATTAGAAAAAATACTAGAAAAAATCGACTCACCCGTAGCACCTCAGACGGGACTCGAACCCGCACCATTGGGATTCCGGCCCAATGCACTGACCAATTATGCTACCGAGTCGCTAGTGGGAGCGGCGAAATTTTCTAGTACTTTTAACTTCTTCGCTGCAAGCCAGCGCGATTTTCTCTAGTATTTTTTCTAATATTATTTATCTTAATATAAAAATAGCATTGTGAATGCGAAAAATCTAAATTTAAAAAAATTACAATTGTTGTTCACTCAAAATTTCACAACTGTAAAAAATTTATACATCGCTTGTAGAGTAGTCGCGAAGGTTGATATGTTCACTGGTATGATATCTGCAGCGAGCAGCTCCACGGGTTTTTGTGCTTGACGCAACATGACGTAAATAGCTTTTTTCTCTTTTATTTCGAAGTTCTCCCACCCGCAACCGTACACAGACAACTCAAATAGCTCAGCGGCATTTGTCAACCTTTGGCATAAGAAGCAGTACAGGAAAAACACGAGAAAGCAATAAGCAAGTATAGGCATAAACTGCAGCCATTCTTGCAGGGGTAAGTAAAAGAACAAAGAAATGCATACAGCATTCGAGAAAAAGTTAACACCAATCGGTACGCTATACAAAGCCTTAAACTTATCAATGATACTGAGGATTATGACGTGTCGTCGTATTAGCGTTGGTAGTACCTCCTTCACAACAGGATTGTTGTAGTAGAGTTTTTTATCGAAATTGTTAAGCGCTAACATTTCGTCAGAAAGTATTTGATATAAAAGAGAAGTGTGCCCGATCACGAATATAAGAAGAGCCTGGTAGTTGAGTACCACCGTCATGATGCTAAGCTCTTGCGCCAAGAGAAGTGTCATGCATACTTCTCGATAGGGAGATGAAGTCAAGGGCTCTATGCCTGAAAAAGAAAACAGAACTGTACCTGTAAAATTCTATAAAACTAGAAACTAAGTATAAAAATATGAGCTTACTCTAAATATAAACCTTTGAGAACGGAAACCTTACCAATTACAAGTAATGATCTTCATGATAACCGTTCAAGCTTTTTTAATTTGTTTTTAATAACTTACGTTTTCATTACACACAGCCTAGAGTATAAACTAGTCTTACCATAGCACGGTGTCATAGCGTAATTATTCACATCCACGTCTATCCTATTGGGCAGGTACACGAAACTGGCGTTCAGCAAATTCATAGAGTAAAATATAAAAATTATTAACTTTATTTTGGCCAGTATCTTCTTATGTTTCAAGCAAGATTCGGGGTTGTTGCGAGCAAGAACGTCACTCTCTAGCATTTCCGATAAAGTAGAAGAAAGTAGAGGCCTGAAAACATGATATTGATATTTTAAATGTTAATAAGTAGAAATATTATTTTTTGCAATTTGACAAGACAGTTTGCAAAGTTGACATTATTTTTTTTAGTATTTTAAAAGTCGCCCTACGTTTAATGCGTAGGCAAAGCTACGATCTGATAATCATTCCTAAAAAAAGTAAGTAGTGTGTTCCATTAGTGCAGATTTTATACTTTGACACTAACTTCTTCATGAAAAACCAGGTAATGTGGTTAGCAATCAGGACGAATAGAGAGACGTTGACATAGCTCTTGATGAACTCCGCGGCCGAGTGGGTGTACCGCACCTGGTACACCACACTGCCCGCGCCGTAGATATACGTCAATAGCTCCATGTAGACCCTAAAGCAGATTACCTACTGTGTACAGTAAAACCTACTTGAACACTTACTTCTTCATGTAGAACCAGTAGGTGTTATTCGCAATTAAGATGAAAAGGGAGACGTTCACGTAGCTCTTGATGAACTCCCCGGCCGAGTGGGCGTACCGCACCTGGTACACCACACTGCCCGCGCCGTAGATATACGTCAATAGCTCCATGTAGACCCTAAAGCAGATTACCTACTGTGTACAGTAAAACCTACTTGAACACTTACTTCTTCATGTAGAACCAGTAGGTGTTATTCGCAATTAAGATGAAAAGGGAGACGTTCACGTAGCTCTTGATGAACTCCCCGGCCGAGTGGGCGTACCGCACCTGGTACACCACACTGCCCACGCCGTAAATATACGTCAAAAGACTCACGTGGATTATGAAGAACGGAACTGTAGGATGATACATATTTGTTCTAAGTTTGATATTTATTTATTTAATTTCGGACAACCAACAGCTACTAATTTAATACATAACTTAAATACCAACAGACTACGAAGACCTTTAACTAAAGATGAGATGTTAACTAAAAAAATAGTCCACCCACCTGACAAAATGAAAACATCTTTTGGAAAAATAAATAAAAATATATCAATTTCCATTCTAACGCAGAAACGAAATTCAATATATACAAATATTAAATAAAAGTACACTTTGAACTATCAGTACCTAAGGCCTAAGCCCAATCTAAAAAAAAGTAAGTCACCAACTAAAATAATACAAACCCGCAACTTTTTCTTTGTTCAAAGAGAAACCAGCCAAGCTAGGCACAAAGTTCACTATACCCAGTATACTATCAAAGCTGTTCTCTTGCAACCGAAGCTTAATACTCCTGAAAAACTTCCCTACGGATTTCAAATCATTCATTTTGCCCCGAGTTCTATTTGCTTGGGACACTGAAAATGATTGAGCTAGACATTCGAAGAAATAACAAAACATATTCTACATTCAATTTTAATTGCTATCCACCGTAGCTAGCTATTATAAATAATACTGACAGGTGTTAATAATCGAGGGAACAACGTTAATATACCTATGTTTAGTGATGATTAAAAAAAGTGTCACCTTCTTTCTTGGTGTAATTTTTAGTAATAACTAGTTTGCTACGATAAATTGCGAATTTTACATAGTGCTGTCACTCCAGTCGGAAATATTTAACATGATATTTTATTCTCTGGCATAAGTTAAGTACAATCTTCTTCCACCGTACAAAAAAAAAATATGTACAGCTATAATAATTTAATAAACTTTTAGTATAATGCATTAAAGAAATTGAAATTACGTAAAAGTTAATTATCAATACAGATAGCCCTTTTGTTAAAATATATTTCAAATTCATTATATAAAGTAAGAAATCACATACAAACTTATTATATCTTACTATTTTGAAATGGTTTTAAATATTATTATTACTTTAGATATGAGTAGCTACTATTACCTACCAGTGGCAAAGGGTCCATAGAAGCCAATTTCCATCGGTTTACCTTTTAGGGTCAGCTCACACCGAGACACGACACGACGCGACGCTGCGCGTACATTTTAATAGAGCTACTCAAACTTGACTTTATTTACTACACAAAAAATACACATTTCCGCGCGACATAGCGCGACGCCGCGAGGCGCAGCCTGAGGCCGCCCCTTGGCGAATTGTCTCGTCGCGTCGCGTCGCGTCTCGGTGTGAACTGACCCTTAGAAACCTACCCCACCGATCATTTTTAAACAACGGCTTAACTTCGCCACAATTACACCCCTCGCCACTGCTACCATGTGCATCTGAACTGAGAGCCCATTTTTTGAATCATGTCGAATCAAACTGAGACTTATAGGGGATTTTACCTACTGATATGTAAAGTCATAATTAATTTTAAATATCACCTGCGACTACAATTATTATGAGTATCTATTACAGTCGCAGGTAAAATTAAACTATACATTAAAAAATATAAAACAAACCTTTGCTACTTAATAACATGTCTAATAATAAGCTAATAATCTATAATTTTTAAAGGTTAGGAGAAACAATAGCCTCACTATTACTACAGATATTTTAGGTGTGAGATTTTATGGAGAGATTTTTATTTTCGCTAAAGCGCTGTAAAAAAGCCGATAGTGTTTCGAAGAAAATAAAACAACCAATAGATCATCAATCTATAATGTATACTCATTGATATTCAAATTTTCAAAACGGTGAAAAATTGATACAAAATTTTTAACGTCTTCGAAAATGTAACAATGTTTACAGGTACGATATCAGCTGCCAATATCTCCACAGGTTTCTGTGCTTGTCGTAGCATTATGTAGACTGTTTTCATCTCCTTTACTTCAAAGTTCTCCCAACCACAACTGTACACGGATATAGCGAACAGCTCTGCTGCGTTGCTCAACCTTTCACATAAAAAGCAGTATGCAAAAAATACGAAAAAACTATATATCAGCATCGGCGCAAAATTGACAGACTCCTCTATAGGTAAACAGAAAAAAAACAAAATACATAGAGAATTCGCTGTGAAATCAATACCAATCGGCATACTATACAAAGTTTTCAGTTTGCTTACTATATTCAGAATCATTTTGTGTCTTTCGATTATAGCTGGCAGTACGGACTTTACTGTTGAACTATGATAACGTGTCCTTTTAAATTGGTTTAATGCTAAAATATCATCGGAAAGGATGTGGTACAGTAATGCCGTGTGAGATATGAGGAACAGTAGAAGGCTTTGGTAACTATATACGACGGTGATTATTCCCAACTCCTGCACGTAGAGTAAAGTGGCACAAATTTCTCGTAAAGGTGTTTCTGTCAATGGTTCCATCCCTGAAAATACAAAATAACAAGTTTACATAAACAATAATGCATATTTAAGACTAACTTTAAAGTCAATTGTGCCTGTGTTTTAAAAGTCATTTTTGAAATGTAGTTGATTGTTCTGAAAAGATTGATTGTAAAGTTACAGTTGTATTTTGTATCGCAAAAATAAATATTGTGATAATAAATCAACCTATGATTACTAAAGCAGACTTTTTTCCAATATTACAATATGTTAAAATTTGATAGACCACTTTTTCTGCTGACATAACGGTACTTTTAAGTTAAACATAGTATTGATTAAGTTCATGAAGATAAAAATCGGGATTCTCCGGGACAGGATCCTCTCCTCATTTTAATAATGGAGCGTTTTATTTGTTGTATGGTTTGTGGTCTTACCATAGCAAGGTATCGTAGAGTAACCATACATGAGGTCTATAGGATGTGGCACGTATACCCAGAGTTCGTTTACCAAGTTGCAGAAATAGAAAAGCAAAATTATTTTCTTGACCCTTGACACTTTCTTTTCATACTTCAGCCGTGTTTTAGGGTTGGAGTTAGCAAAGCTGTCACTTTTAGTCATTTCAATCAGTGTTTTCCTTAATAAACGCCTGTGAAATGTGAAAATATAAATATAGTTATTACTATATATGTGGTATATAGGTATTCGTTAATCTGAAAGCATAAAACAGCAACTCTATAAAACAAGAGAACTTTTACAAGTACTTAGATTTAATTAAACACTACTAACTCTGAAGACAATGTTTTGGGTTCGTAATTCAACGTGTTCATTGCTCATTGTTCGCGGTGCTCTTAAATTTGCCCCACCACGCAACGTCGCAGTCGATGAACTATCGGAAAGGGGAAGAAAAGGGAGCGTGGCGAACCGAATCGTAATTGGTTAGTTCGCTGTGGCTGTCTTGTTGTTTTTAAACAAAAATAATAAATAAATAAATTAAATCTAAATAGATTTGTACAAATATTACATTTATTTTTGTAAAATATTGGTATGAAATAGTAATGAGCGACCAACCTGGTAGCTCAAGGGGTACGAAACGATCAAATAACATACCTATGCAAACGGCATCAAAACGTATTTCATTAGATCACCAATCACATATTTTTGGGGCTTTAGAAAATTCTGAAGACGATGATTTTATGGGTAGTGACGAAGGCATCGACGACGAAGAAGGATATAACAATGAAGATAATTCAACCATAGAGTCTGAAGAAGATGGAGAAAGAGTTTCGTTACTGCTGCCTCCCGGTGAAATTCGATTCCCATCTGCAGATAGAATCGAGGCGAATGAGACGATTGAAGAAGCAGTTTTGAGTCAGCTACATGAGACTTATGAACCTGCTACCGAAGGATCTACTTCACAATGGAGCACTCTTTGCTCATCTATCAAACAAATACCGTACGTTCGAGAGTCCGAATTGCTCGTAGAACCGCCTCCACATCCAATAGGCTATTTTTCACTTTTTTTCATGAAGATTATTTGAAATTTATCGTCGAGTGCACAAACAAGTACGCTGAACATGTAAAATGTTCTAGTGAGCATCGTCATGCACGTAATTCAAGATGGAAAGAATTAACAGTAAAAGAGTTCAAAATATTTATGGGCCTATTGTTGCGTACTGGCACCGCAAAAATGAAGCGTTTGACAGATTATTGGAAGGTTCACCGGTTATTTAAATCTTGCTTTTCCAAATATATGTCAAGAAACAGATTTTTAATGATTTTGCGCTGTTTATATTTCACACTCTCTGAAGAAGAAGAAGAAATTACTGTTCGACGTTTAAATAAATGTCAAGAAATAGTTGATAGTTTCAATATTACAATGAATAGTATTTATTACCCAGGGCAGAATCTGTTTTTGGACGAGCCGATAGTGCTCTGGCGTGGCCACATGTTTTTTTGACAATATGTAAAAGGCAAACACCACAATAATGGTATGAAACTAAACGTACTTGCAGAACCGGACGGCTTGATTTTAAATTTTCATGCATTTGCCAAGACGAAAGTTGGAACAGCAGAAAAGGGCCACACCGATAAAGTTGTCGAGATATTGATGGCAAATAAACTAGATGTTGGCCATTCATTATTTATGGATAATATTAATAATTCATATACATTAGCGAAAAAACTTTTGGATCGACAGACTTATTGTACTGGTACCCTAAATAAAAAACTGAAGGACAATCCACGCGTAATAATTTCGAAAAAATTGAAATGAAAAAGCGTGAGAACATATCACGTTATAGAAATGGAGTCCATATCGGTAAGTGGCGAGATAAAATTACGTTTTACCCATGCGAAAGAAAATAGTTGCGCTGGTACATACAATTTTTTTTACATACGACGATAATGATTCTTGGAAACGCTCGTGTACTGTATAACAAGTACTCTGGAAAACCTAAAATGTCATTATACGAATTTAGAGAAAAAATCATTGAACATTTACTACCTGAAGATGTACAAGGATCTAAACCTGAACCTTCGTTAGGAAATCGACATCAACAAAGTCACAAGTTGACTGAAATTGTCAAAAGGACGGAGCGGACATTTTAAAAGTCGGACCAGAAAGAAAAGTGCAGGCAATCGCCAGGAAAGATTGCAGAAATTGCCACCGAAATAAAAAACGAGTACAAACCACGATGGAATGTAAGGATTGCCCTGAAAGTCCGCCTAAATGCATGGGCTATTTTTTAATTTTACATACTTGTAACAAAAACTACTCGTAATTTGCTAAATATTGTTTTCATTTTGATAGGCATTACCATGCACGGCAGCAGCAGCTGCAAAGGTGCGAAGCGTCAAAAAAACAAAAAATCAAATCAAAACCAAACTAATTATCAAAAACCATTAAATAAAAATAATTTTGATAAAATTTATTTACTAATTAGTTGTCGTAGTCGATTATAATTGCACATTTCGGTGACTCAAGACTTTTTTCATACACAATGTGTTACAAAAAAAACCCGGATATGGTAGATAGGGACCATCAAACTGAATAACTTTTAATATGAGACCAACTTTGAAATCGCGAAAAAAAGTTTGATGGTCTCTATCTACTATATTCGGCATTACGGGTTATTAGAATTCCGTAGTCAAGTCAAAAAGGAACCCTTATAATCTCGCCATGTCCGTCTGTCAGTCCAAATCCAAAATGTTACAGATG
Source organism: Catoptria pinella (assembly GCA_963556745.1). Classification (NCBI taxonomy): domain Eukaryota; kingdom Metazoa; phylum Arthropoda; class Insecta; order Lepidoptera; family Crambidae; genus Catoptria; species Catoptria pinella. Next base: position 4,201,984 of record OY750762.1, read on the forward strand.
CATACCCTGGGTGCAGACGTCAGGATTTGTCCTGACATGTCAGGATTTTTGGTGCCGTGTTGGTCCCTGTCAGGATTCCGACCCGAGTTGAAAAATGTCAGGATTTTTTGGGTTATTTACATTATATGATTATAGTAAAACAAACCTAAAAAGCTTAGTTTTAGTTATTTTTCTTTTCTTTCGTAACATCAACTAGCTACATTTGCACTTAATAATTAACAGAACCAATAGCATAATGTCAGGACTTTTTAGTAGAAATCGGGCTTTTTACTTGATGTGCAGTCGTGTGAACATACATTGAATACTCACGTGTAAAATGCCTCCACGACCGGGTTCAGGTAATTGATTACCGATTATGCCATATTTAACTTAATCATTATTGATACATTTAAAAAAAGTAGATAATATCAATGCATTCCGCAAGAGTACATACCTTTTAGTGATAAACCAGTAACTTTGATTCACAAGAAAAACAATGATATTCAATGTAATTAAATTTTTAATCAGCTCTGAGGGAGAGCGAGTGGTTCTCATTTGGTAAGTGAAGCCTCCAACCCCATACAGATAAATCAGTAAAACAAAAAAAAGGAACCAAAATGATGCTGTAAAGAAAAAAACAAGTTTGTATTTTGACAAAAAGTAATTCTTTTTTTCGCTTATTTTTTTAAAGGCTTCTTTATTGAAAGGTACAAAATCTTTAGGAGGATTTACACAAACGAAGCTTTTTTCCAGTCACGGCTAACAGCATTTCGAGAACACTTTTTCAGGGTTCCGTACCAAAATTAGCACAGCTGGATATCTCGAAAACTACTCATGCTACCAACTTGAAATTTTTAAATAGTTTTAAATAACGTTTGCCTAACTATTTTGCAAATAAGAGAGAAATAAAAATATTTTTATTTTTATTGAAAGGTGGTCTTAAAAATGCGAAGTGAAGCTACTAGGGCATATGGGGTATCATATGAAAGAGATCATATTTTTAGGCCGCATAGTTTTCGTCTTTTGATGAAAAAAGGTAAATAAAAAACAAGAATATAATAGAAGTGAATAACCAGATGTTTCGGCATTCTTAAATAAAAATGGATAAAGCAGGTACTCGTAACCAGTGCTACATTTAAAAATTATCTCCGTTTGCAATACCATGCCAGCCCCCCTTCTCAAATGGCCAGCTTTATATGCATTTGAACGCTATGCTAACTATTAAATCTTTAAAATAAGCAGTAAACTATAAAATTACAGGTCGTAAGCTTGTCAATTCCATACAATACATCAAAGTCTGTGATTTACATTAGTTTGCGACATATTATATTATCTTCTATTGCTCATATTTAAGCTCTAAAAGTAAGCGTAGCGCTTAAACGTGTAGAATGTTGGCAGTTTGAGTAGGGGGCAGTTCGCACAAAGTTACGTCAAGCGCATATAAAATACATACAGAGAATAAAATTAGCAAATAAATAATATTATTGAATCCATCTAACTGTGATACACTCATCCATATTCTATTATCTAACAGCTAGATATCTAAAAGTTATATTTAACACACCTGTCCAGCAAACAATGAAATCGAAAGGGAAAGTACGGAAATGCATCGCGAATGTTCACACATTGCAGGTATTCATATTGACAATTTTCACACAAAAGGAAAGGTTTTTTTATTTGAAATATTATGCAATATTAGGAGTAGTTATACACGTGAATATTTACACGTGGGTAAGACATTTTGGGGTCAAAATTTTGGGACAGCATGTTAATAAAACACGTCCCATCGAATCGAAACACATTTAACACGCTTCCTACTGCTTAAATATGCTACTGCTGAAATATTTCAAAAACTGTCGAACAATGCGATTATATAATCTGACAATGACTGTGGTCTTCGGAAACTTCACTCGAGGAATTGTGCGCACAGATTAAAATAGGTACACCGGTATTGCACAGGGATGATGCACAGTCGCTCCAAAGCAGGTTATCGTAAACATTATCCGATTATGTAATCGTTAAAATTCATGATAAGTAACGGAAGCACATTTCAGATTACGCTATAATATAATAATTCTAGCTCATAAATCATAATATATAGTTATATTTAAAACACGTTCACACGTAGCTATATTAAATGACTTGCTATTCTCTATGAAATTTAGCGATGCGCTATACTAAAGCAAATAGTATAGCGTAATCTAAAATGCGCTTCATAAACAGTTATATTTAGGAAGAAACCACACCAAATAATAACGGAAACACTTAAAAAGACATTGGTAACGTCTTTGTGCAAAAAAAAACTTTTATTTGTATTTTTTTAGATATAATTTGACTTCCGTCAAATATTTGCAGTATAAAAGAAAAACAAATTAATTTAAAAACATAACATATTGCGTCCCTATGCCAATGTGAATTGATTATACTCATTTTTTTTAAACTAATTTCGAGAAATTGTTTGCATTATCATGCAAACTGTTCGTTTAAAACCTTTTCAATTATTAAACATTTAAAGAATTATTTAATGATTAAATACAAACTCGATATTTCATCTTTATGTAAGGAAAATCCTGCCAGTGTGGGAAGAAAATTTACTATCCGGAGGATGTTTTCAAAACTATTTTCTTGCAAACAAACTTTGATTTTACGGAATATTTCCAAATGTTTGAAAATATTCATGATAAGTTATGACTCCAAAATGGACACTGAAGGAAGTGAACAAAAACATCGAAGACATGAAAAATATTTTTAATTACCCTCGTCTGTAAAAAATTTACACGTTAATTATAGGTACGAATAATAGCTTCCGGTGTATCATTATCACCGTCTACGGGGACTAAAATGATAATCGCAAAAATTCAATTGTTCAGGAAAAATCAAAAACATATTTTTTACTATTATTCAGTAACTAATAGACTGAGATTCAAGTGTTATATCTTGAATGAAAGCTAATTTTTGTACCTTTCATAGTTATTCCACCGATTTAAACACATGACCCGAAAATAATAATTGATTGCCATTTTATTCTGGTAAACTCATTCTAGTAGTAGCAAAACTACTGGGGTACAGGCCTTCCTTATGGGTGGATAAGGAGGATTGGCCAAAACCCATCTCGCGAAGCACGGAGAACACACGAAACGAACGAGAAGAACCGGCAAGAAACTCGTCAAGGGCTGCTTTTTTCTCCCTTTATATTTCATACAGAGTCGTCAAAATTTGAAAAATGAGGTCGGCATTTAAAGTGGCGTCATTTTCCATTATTCATCATTTTCAATCATCAGTCATTTTCAATTAACAAAGTTTACATTCAATGCGTAGGTAAAATAAATTTCAACAAGTTGAGAAATCGCTGTCTACTACTCGATAACACAGAGCTAAGAAAATCATTGTATGATATGAAGAATTAGCCCAGGTGAATTAAGTCTACGACGGGGCAACATTAACTGGAAGTTACTTGACATACAAGTTAACATTAACTATTAAAAAAAAAATGCAATTATTGCAATATCTTGCACAATTTACATTTACAAAAGAAAATCTACGACCAAGCTGTTAAATAATCTTTAACGGTATAGTATCCTTTTTTGAGAAGACAATTTTTTATACGAGTCTTAAACTTTTCACATGGTAAATCCAAGATATTACTTGGAATTTTATTATAAAACTTTAGACCAAGACCTATGAAAGAACCACGGACTTTTTCTAATCTATACCAAGGCATTACAAGTTTGTCTTTATTTCTGGTGTTCCGATTGTGCCAATCCCTATGTTTTGTATACAAATTAATATTGCGACGCACATAAAGACATAAAGATTTGATCACCCATCCTATGACCGACCCATATTTATTTATTTAGGACAGCTAACAAGAACATACACCAAAGACCAAGGCAATGATACATTCAAAGGACTTACATGCTACAGTGTTGTCTTTTTTACAAGCTGCCACGACATGCAACCCATACGAAAGTTGCTTAACCTCAGCAACTGCAGGGCTACCACTGTGGCATCGAGCTTTTCGGACCTCCTCCTCGATTCACTGAAGTACTCATCTGCGGATTATCTCACTGAGACTTGACCAAATTTAGTAATTCGTATGATTTTATGTCTGTCCGGCTGGTTCTCCTCTAGATCGCATGTCTAAACCGATTCTCATGAAATTTTTTGATCAATAACTATACGGATTTTTTTATCGATTCAGTTTTTCGAAATTTTTCAGAATGGCGGAGAACGTAAAGAAGCACATTTCAGCCATTTCGAAAAATATGTGTAGTGCGGGTTTTTTACTTACTCGACTGCGTTATCGTAAACTAAAACGAAAAGTGGCCACTTTTAACAAAAAAACGACTGGTGAGAAAATATTGTTTGAGCGACAAAAAGTACCACAAAGCCTCTTCGGAGTGTACTGCAGAGAGATAATTCACAATTTCGTCTTTATTTAAGACTCCTATGTACCTCAAGTGGCGCCCTCATTTTAATTAAATTTATTGCTCGTTAAGTACATAATGTATCGAAAATTCACATGTACAGATTAAAGCTAGGGTTCTATAGTTTATTTACAAACAATAACCTCAGTAAAACTTTGTTCGTTGTAGTAGTAGTTCGCAAAAGTCCTAAAACTGGCCACTTTTAGCGCCACTTGAGGTATATAGGGGCCTTAAGCCATAATGTTATTATACTTTATGCTAGTATAAATAAGTCTATGATTTAAGCACTATGATTGTTTTTCAAATGGCCGTGCTAGAGTGCAGACTACGCGCTCTTTTTATTAAAACCAGCGACTGCGAACAAGTGTCTACATCTAGCATTGTATGTCAGCACTAACTGGCCGTTTCGTGTAGAGTTTTCACAAAGGCGCTTACGGTGGCGCTAGTGCCATAGTTTTCAATCGAAAATATACTATTATTTAGTACTCAATATTTTCGAGTATTATCATTTTATCTTTGACAATTTTACTGATCTGATGAATAAGAGTTCTTGCTAAGAATAGCAAGAACTGTACTTTTGGTTCTTGAACAGCTGCTTGGTTGAATTTCAGGTAGATGTCACTGTTGCTCAGTCAATCAACCAAGGCCACATTTAAACTTTCTATAGCTCATGAATAACACTGTTTCTAAAGTACTAATAATTCATTCCGTTCCATAGAATTTTATAAAAGCAATAAGTTATCTGATTTTTTCGCGATACTTAATAAACAGTGGTAGGTAATCTGGTTATTTGAATAAGATCCTGTAACAAAATGATTACTTACATAATATCTTGCTTGTAATGTTGCTTCTTCCGCAGTGATTAGATACCTACTATATTTTATATACTCAGTACGCTACTACTCCACAATTTAAGTGCGAAAAATAACCTTAATCCAAAGCCTTACGAACCTATTCATTGCAGTGCAGGTGTGATTCGCCTACACATAAATGAGTAGCTTCAAATTAATGACATTAATGTAGATAATTTAATTTTACCACATAACACGGAGTGATGAAGGTATGATATTCATAACCCTCAGAGTGACATTCTTGGAATTCATCGTTTTTAAGGAAATACTTATACCTACATTGAAGAATCAAAACTAACTTTAGTAAAATAATTTAATCGCGTTCAACTCAACAATTGACAATCATTGAACAAGCCACAATATAAATACAGCACAACACAGTATTCGATATCATTATTATTACTCTAAAAATATACATTAATACAAGAATATTTTTTCGTTCAATAAATAGGTAATTCATTTATAACTCCAACGAGGTGACTTTGATCTTGCCGAGAGTCGCACCGACGCTGCCTCGACTCATGAGGTAGGTATTTGTAGGAATGTCTTCTTCAGAACAATTTAAAGCTCTAATTTCAAGTAACGTTATATGCCGGAAATCCCCGGCAAGGCTCGTGTCAGCTGTCACCGTTAGCGCTGCGTACTCGTCTAAGGAAATCTTCGACGCGTTTGTATGGACTCTGGCATCTTTCCTCATTCGAGTGTATGAGGTAAGGACCGTCCTCACGACCTTCCGGCGTGTGTCGCCCGCTCGAGCTGTCCGTAGCTAAACGACTTATAAAAGGTTCGACATCATTAACGACAGGTAATGTCGTGATTGGTCTATTCCTCTGCTCGGCGGCTGCCATTTCAGCTTCCCTTTGCCGTAACCAAACGGGAGAATGTACATATATCCTAGGTCTTTCCCTCAAAGCGTTACACCTCTCTAAGGCTGGCCTTCTCATGGGAACTGGTGGTCTATAAGCTGCGGGAATCGGCACCACTCCCCTTCCAACTAAAGTGCAGATTAAACCTCTTAATGCTGCACGGAAATCTTTCAAATGGTAGGCGTATAAAAGAGGGTTGATAGCGGAGTTCAGATGAGAGAAAATTATGCAAAAGTATGTGAGAGTATTTGGTATATCCAAGTCTGGCATGAAGGCTTTCACCGCGTTGATTGTGTAGAGAGGGATCCAGCAGATGATAAAGAAGAAGACGATGATGGCGAGGTTCTGCGTGGCCTTCACTTCGCGCTTCTGCGCGGCGCCAAGGACTCGGAGCATGGTGCCGCCGGCCAGGCGTCCTCGGCTCCCATCCACTGTCACCACAGCACTTAACTAGAAATAAGAAAAAAAATACTAAATTAATAATACCACTATCTTACTTACAATACTATCGTTACGCTTTTATAACCAAGAGGACATCGGTATCCGCACAACAATTATTATATTTATAATCTACAGTGGTTTCCGGGAAGTAAAGGGATTAATAATAATCTGTTAAATACTGAAGTATACATATCTAAAAATATTTTTTAACAGTATGGTTGCGTCAGTTCTTTTAAGGACACTTAAAAGCAGAATAAAAGAAAAATTTATCACAACAGGAGACATAAAATTAAAAAGATATAAACTAAGAAATTGTGAATATTAGCAGTAGAAGTATGATGTCAATAATTTTTGAAGATTCTCAAAAGTGTAAAATAATATTTTTTTACAGAAAATGAAAGTTAACGTAACCTTTTTCATTTGTATGAAAATGGTAAATACGTTTACATATATTTTCAGTTGCACGCGTAATATAAAATAAAACTATAATTTTAATACAAAGATACACAATTAATCGCATTTAAATAATTTGTTTAGAAATTACTTTTAAAAATTAAATTCTATGCATCTATCAACATATTTCACAACTGATAATATTATGGTGGTGCTTTCGCGACACCCCGTTTTGGAATTAAATTATCACTCACATGATATACGGACCATGCAGGTAAACAATATCACTACACTAGCAACGAAACTGGTTCCAACATTTGGAGGTCAAACAAAAGCAAAACTTTGCTCTCTTGACGGGTATTTTGATCACAGTAAGGAAAACAACTCAGTTATTCCACTGGAAAAGCGACCTTGCTATTTTACCGAAGATAATAATGTAATAAAATTAATAGTCTCTGGGTTGTAAACTTCTTGTTTTTCCTGATAGGTACAATCTGAGGGTCTTAGGTCGCGAATGAATGGGTGGCTTTTAGACAAGCGCGTTTGATTGTCTATATATATATTTGCCTATCCACCATTAAAAAAAATAAAGAAAGTTGGACTGAGGGTCTTCTTCTGAGGGTCAACCTACAAGAACGATAATATCTTGTAAGTTTGGTGTGGTTTTTAAAGGTAAAATAATCAGTGATTTACCTATTACAACTAGTAGTATTTAGCACATAGGCTGGACATTCTCATACCAAAACCGCTGTCTTCGTAACCAAAACTTATTTCCTCACAACAAACAGACAAAAAATCTGTTCCACACTGAATTATTCTTAATGCTAATAAACGTAAGTGTTATAATGCTATAACTTCTATTTTAGTATTTACGCTGAATGTAACCTTGACTAAAATACTGATCTGTAGATTTGTGTCTTCAATTCAATATGCATGACTTCAAAGTTGTTTTAAATTAGAGCAGATGGAATGGAATTCATTGTTGCCAACAATATTTTTCTCTTTTGCTAATTCATTTGTAACAAGCAAGAATCTAATACAAAAAAGATTACTACGAATAAATTATGAAGCAGAACTTATTTAACAGTATTGCCTGTACTGTTATATATTACATTTACTTATTACATTATATACAATTTATTTCGTATTCGAAATAAAATTCGACCAAACGCAAATTAAACAGGGTAATTACTATTTACCATTAATTACCACAACAGATAAGGTAACATAATACGTGGCACTCAAATTAAATGAAGCACATACCTACTTAATGGTTTTACTTCATGAACATTTTTACTTTTATATTTAAATGTGTATATACACAATATATTTTGACCATCCGACTGAAATAAAAGTTCAATGTTAATGCATGTTACCAATTTAAAGCCAATAAACAATGAAAGTGGAAGTGTATTGAAGGTCAAGGGAGAACAACCTCAATAAAGTAACTGCCTTTTCGAAATATTATTTATTATATTTCATCATCATCATCGTTAAAGTGCAGTATTATCGACTGAGCTAATTGTATTTTTGATTAGTACTCAAGAAATGTAGCGACCGTAATAATTATTATTACAAAGGCTTGGTGTTAAGCTTATTGCAAAAGATAAGCGTTCACTGGCCGCTTTTCTTAGCTTCGATAGGTAATAGAGGTTTATACTGTTAGAAGAAGCAACATCCAAAAGTCTATGAATTCACATTAACAAAACCCGCAATAAACAGTCTTAAGTCCCCTGTAAAGGACCCTGCACACAAGAGCACAAGAGCACCTAGTAGCCACGAGAGCACAAGACGCTCGGGATGACGATGTTGGCAAAGTAAAAGAATACGAATTAGTAGTAGTCCAAGAATTTGACAGAGCAGCATCCAGAAACGGAGTTGTTGGAGGTAAAAGAAAAAAATATTTTTAATGCGGACCTGTTGCAAACGACACTGTAAATGTGCGCGTAGAAAGCAGCCATGAAGACGCTCGGGGTAACGATGGTGGCGAAGTAGAGGAAGGCGAGGTAGATGTAGTCCATGACTTCATCGAAGAACCAGCCAGAATCAGGAACGTTGGAAGTAAACAAGTAAAAACAATTTGAATGCTGATGTGTTTCAAAACGATTCTGTAGATGTGCGCGTAGAACGCAGCCATGATGACGCTTGGTGTGACAATGGTGGCGAAGTAGAGGAAGGTGGCGAAGTAGAATAGTCCATGACTTCATCATAGAATCAGCGGGAAGCGGTATCGTTTGTAGTAAATAGGTAATAATTAATTTGAATGCTAAACCTGTTAAAAACGACTCTGTAGATGTGCGCGTAGAACGCAGCCATTAGAACGCTCGGGGTAACGATGGTGGCGAAGTAGAGAAAGGTGGCGAAGTAGAATAGTCCATGACTTCATCAAAGAATCAGCGGGAAGCGGGATCGTTTGTAGTAAATAGGTAATAATTAATTTGAATGCTAACCTGTTTCAAAACGACTCTGTAGATGTGCGCATAGAATGCAGCCATAAGGACGCTCGGGGTAACGATGGTGGCGAAGTAGAGGAAGACGAGGTAATTGTAGTCCATGACTTCGACGAAGTAACACCCAGAAGCGGGAGCGGTGGCGTGCCACCCGAACAGCGGCAGGAGCCCGACACCAGCGCCCGCCACCCAGCACACGGATATTATACCTGAAATGCACAAAAAATTTGATTAGCACACACAGGTAAAATAATGGGAAAAAATGATAACACACTCATAAAAATTATCAGGGCCAGTTTCGGAATTCGCATAGCACCCTATCTTGGAACAAAGAATAATATCCGACAAATGAAGTAGGCGTGGGCTTAATATTAACGGAAAAGCTTGTTTTGCGAAACATAGGTAAAGATACATTAAATTCGTTTTGTAGATAGGGATCAAAGGGGAGGTCGCTGAGTTTTCACACACAACCTTTCTGAGTTTTCTACCGCCAGTACTTTCTCTGAGAGGAATTTGTGAACTGGTGGTAGATTCAGTAGCTAGATCTTGTGTTTTTAATTAATCAATTCAATTCAGTATAAATAATTAAAATCAGGACGCAGCTATAAAATAATTTAATAAACTTGAATGCATATTTATAAAGTTCCGAGCGGGTAATTTCATAAAATTATGAGCAGCTTTTTTGCTTTAGTCCTCCCGTGACCACAGCCCCTGGAAAGGTATCGAATTTTTATTTGTCACTTATTTGCAAAATAGTTGGGCAAATGTCATCTAAAACTACTCCAAATTTCAAGTTGATAGCATTAGTAGTTCTCGAAATATCCAGTTGCGACAGACAGACAGACTATGATGCACCATAAGGGGGTTATTCCGTATTCATCCCATGACGATTCATCCCAATTCTTCACTCATCCCAAATTGGTATTCCTTACTCAACCCATTACATTATTTTAATATACTGGCACGTGAAACATTTAATTATTCCTCATCAGCATGGCTTCATGAGGGCTCGTTCCACTACAACCAATTTAGTCAGCTTTGTTTCAAACGTAGTTGATGCTGTAGACTCTCGGGCTTCTGCTGACGTCATATACACGGATTTCAGTAAAGCTTTCGATCTAGTAGATATAAATATACTAACGAAAAAATTATCAACCTTTGGAATATCGGGCGACTTGTTACTGTGGTGTAAATCCTATCTTTCCAATCGAAGATCAAAGGTAGTTATAAATGGGTACGAATCTAACGTGTATATGACGTCATCAGGAGTCCCACAGGGCTCACATTTAGGACCCCTATTTTTCAACCTATTCATCAATGACATCCCTTCTTGCTTCCGACATTCCCAATGCTACTTATATGCAGACGATCTCAAGATTGTAAAGATTATCAAGAGTAAAACGGACGTGCAGTTGCTACAGTATGATCTTGATCGATTTGCTAATTGGTGTAATAATAATTTGTTAAAATTGAACCCTGATAAATGTTACTTTATTAATTTTTCAAGGAAAAAACTGCCACATTTTTCATCTTATTCATTATGTAACCAGGTTCTAAAGGAGGTTAATACAGTTCGTGACCTGGGTGTTATTTTTGATAAAAACTTAATGTTTAATACTCATATAGACAGCATTGTCTCCAGAAGTTTTAAGCTTCTTGGATTTGTATTGCGCAATTGTAAGGAGTTTAGATCTGCCCATAGTAAAATTTGTGTGTATAATTGCCTCGTTAGATCCATACTTGAATATTGCAGCCCGGTCTGGTTGCCCTTCTATCAAATTTATAAGAAAAGGATTGAATCTGTCAATAAGAGATTTCTATGGCATTTAACTTTCCAATGTCACATGGCTAAAGAACTTGTATCGTACAAGCAACGATTAGACTATTTCAAAATTCATAGCCTAGAAGATCGTAGAAAAATTGCTGATCTTAAGTTTCTGTACAAGCTTGTAAATGGTCAGCTTGATTGTCCCCTTCTTTTATCGAACATTAGATTCTATACCCCTTACAAACTGCCACGCCCTTCTAAATATAAACTCTTTACACCTAAACCTTTCAATAGTAATTTGGGCCATTTCTCAACATTAAATCGCATGCAATCTTGTTATAATAAGCTACCCAAAAATAAAAATGTCGACATATTTGGTGGATATGGAATTTTTATTAAATCTATAGCTCCTACGAAGGTAGGAATATAAAATCATTGTTAATTAAATAAGTATATAAGTAGTTTATAAATTTATCATTCATCATGGTTAACGCCTTGTGAATCATAAATTCTCTTTTTTATAATTCTTTGCATATAACGCATGCCGTGGCAGCCTTTAATTAAGTCTTCACTTAAGATTGTAACCCATAATTATGTAAATGTTAACTTGTGTAAGGTGAATGTACTTGTTGGTTGTCCTTAAATAAATAAATAAAAAAAAATAAATAAATAAAAAATATTTTCTTAATTCAACCCAATTGCATTCCTTACTCATCCCAAATTAATTTATCACTAAAAAATATGGATAGCAATACAATAAGTAATATTTTATCAGAAAATTATATAGGAATACAATAAATTGAACTAAGTAATACTAAGTACTTATGTACTCATTAGAAATTAAATATGCATGTTTTGTAAATAAAAGTATACCTCAGATAGGAAGATTTATTCACCACTGTCCCCGGGGCAGTTTAATACTTTATTTTATTATTTTTTACTCTCCACTGACCCCTATGTATTATAGTCCTCACTGCCCCCGAATTATAATAAAATCTATTTTTAAGTTAAAATTATTTAAATAAATTTCCAGATTTAGCCCGATTCATTGTACCATCTTTTAGATATATTTTTTATAAGTGTTAATGTACTTAAGTTCTTATGTCTATAACATCAAATTTTTTTTTTTTATCAAATAGATAAGTAAAAGTTATTGGTGAAAACAAAATAATACATTTTTGACGACCGATTTGGCGCAGGGGAAGGATACCTTCTGCGCCAGATGTTTCGGATTCGATACCCGAACAAGACAAATATTTGTGTGCCTGATCATGTCTATTTGTCTTGGCCTGGGTGTTATCTATGTACCTATATATTAAGTATTTATTTACTAAAAAGTAATAGTATAGGAATATATTTATCCACTATCTAGATTCCATAACACAGTTTTTTAATAAAAACCACTTGTCAGCTAGATAATTGATGTGATTGTAAAAAAATGTTATTATTAATAATATTATTTGTGTTTCTTTTACCTTTTTTATTTTTGAAATATATGTTTTTTTTATATAACAACAATAAAGCAAAATGAACTGAGTTTAAAATATTTCTAATAAGTGATAATATTTTTATTCAGACCGTACACATAAATCTTAAATTTTTGGGTGGCTTTACGTAATGGGTTGAGTTAGGAATACTTTTGGGATGAATAAGGAGTTTAAAATATAGTTAGTTATACATAGTTCAAGTTGACAATACTTATTGCGATAACCTCCTAAAGCAGCAGATAACATTACCAACTTCCCCGACAGATGGTTTTTATGATGATTTGGAAAACAAAGTTTACCAACTAGTTAAACCCAGTTGCACAAAATAACTAATGTGATTACAGGGTTTTGTATCGTAACATTTAGATTTATAATAATCAGCATTATATTATAAGTATCGTAGTATTTAGTGGGTCTCTACTGGATGTCTTTCATATAAGTAATTATTGAATTAAGCCAAACTTGAATAACAAAACTTATTTGACGTTTGGACCGTAGCTATTAGATGTTTCAACTTTCACAGCAATACAAAATTACAATTTACTTTAAAAGTTACGTAAAAAGTTACCTTCTACGACCTCCGTGGTTGAGTGGCTTTGTACACCGGTTTTCAAGGTGTCGCCAGCTCTGAGGTCCCGGGTTCGATCCCCGGTTGGGTCAATTTAGAAAACGAACTTTTCTATATTGGCTTTGGTCTGGGTGTTTGTGATACCACCGTTGTCACTGATTTCCATAACACAAGTGCTGTAGCTACTTACTTTGGAATCGGAGCAATGTATGTGATGTTGTCAAATATTTATTTTATTTATTTTTTCTATATACGGGCCATTATACTTATCTCGACGACTACAGTATTTACTTATTAATAAAACTTAACAAGCTTTATCACATGTCTAACTTCAGTGAAATGTAATTTTTGTAAAGAATTTAAGCCTCCGCAAAAATGCCCGCAGCGCCAATGAATTTAAAACTATTACGACACAATACTGAGCCGTTTCATTGTTCTGCAAGAATTGCTATTAACACTCAAGTTATTTAGCTTTCCGCGACAAACCGACCGTTCAAACACATTTTTTTGTTTTAGTAACTGAGTCAGTCTTTGTTCCATTATCTTCTTATGTGACTCAAACCTTGGTTCTGTTATTATACTGTGCTTACCACTTTTGCTTAACTTATTTCTGCCTATTATTCCTGCAGTTTATCTTTGAGCGAATAGAGGTTCTATCCTCCCCCAAATCTCCTTGGCGTCAAATTATGTCTTTTCAAACAACACTTACATCTTATTCAAATCTTGGACTTAGGTGCTTAGGTACTTGTTTACTTAATTTCTTTTCAAAACAGGTAAAATAAAAAAAAATATACCTTCAGTATTATAACTTGTATATTTTATTTACGTCGTTTGTATAGCTCAAAGTTTTTTTTAAATTGAGGTAAACATTAGAAATAAAACACTTTTTACGGATTACAGAGCGTATATTGTTAAATCAGGTGTTGTTTTGGAATTATTTAGTTTGTATTTATTGGTTTTTAGAATTCCCGACGTTTCGACACCTTTCACGGGAGGACTAAAGCAAAAAAGGCTGCTCATATTTTTATGAAATTACCCGCTCGAAATTTTATAAAAATGTATTCAAGTTTATTAAATTATTTTTAGCTGCGTTCTGATTTGATCATTATCACTAAATTAAATTGCATAATTGAGGTAAACAGACAATAAGTAAAAATATATATTATAGCTTAAACTGGTTATTTGTAAGGGTTCACTTAATATCAGAGTCAAAATTATGGGCACTTAATACCAGCTGATATGAAGGCCAAGCACTTACCTACCTACCCGGTCCGGATAAAAATAAAACAAAAAAATTTGAATAAAACCCATCACATTATATAAAATTCTGTTAATTAACCCGAAAAAGATGATATTGATACCAATAAAAAAACTGTAGGACATAATCTCCAAGCATTTACTCGCCTTCTATTACCATTTTCTCGCCATAATGTTCTGAAAAGTCGCTTACATACAACAAACAGTACGTAAACGCGACAGTAAATATATGAAATCCCATTGTGAAACAAGCATACCTAGTTATTTTATTTAAACAGCCGCTAGCCTACATTGCTGTAGTTAATTTGTATGTTATAAGGATGTATGACACATTTAGTTTTCATTATAAATTACTCATTCCCATCATTACCACCATCAATTCTTTTAGCGTATCTCTGAACCCACTATTGTAAGTTGTAATGTACACTAATTTGTAATTATTCATTACAGTTCTTGTCAAATAATCGTTTTCATATCTGTAATAATGAGGTACCTTAAATCGTTCTTACTTTACCCTAATTTTGGCTCCACTTTCAGAATTTGTTTTGTAAATTTAAGACGTATTGTAATGTTGTTTGTAAATTGTATTGTAGGTAATGGTTTGATCGGTCAGACAGAATCACTCTTAAGCTTTAGCAAGATATTCGAGGGCGGTTTGATAAGTCCATGACTTTGAAAAAAGAAACACTTTTTTATTTTTGTTCCATAAAAATAAATTCGTTACGAAGCTATAATTATTTAAAATTTAGCAAAAGATTATTACTTATGAAAACAAAAAGCTCAAGCGACTTCTAACTTTTTTTAATGACCCTGTCGACCCTCTCGGATGCACTCGTGACCACAAAACTCATCGAATTACGGTACGAATTATTGCCTTACCTTTCCTATTCTCTAGATTTAGTCCGCTGAATTTTTTCTCCTACCAAACATGAACAACTGTCGTGGCAAGCAAAGATTTTTATTAAGCCAAATGGTGGTGCCTGAAATAGGCCCTCATTTCAGTTATAACCTTTTTCAGTCGATGAAAGAAAAATATAATGGGTTAAAGAAGTAGGAACTTCGTTGGACTGAGTACTTACGCAGAGCTACAAAAAGATTTTGTAGAGATATAGAACAAAATATGCCGAAAATAGTGTCTCTTATTTCCAAAGTCATGGAGTTATCGAACCGCCCTCGTATAACCTAATCTCTAATGGTAGACTTGCGAAAGAATTTATAATAAAAAACAAGACGATTGATAAAACAGAGATCTAGCAAATACAAAACAATCAACCGTGGTATGTCATCCGTTGCATATAAAATAGCGTCATTTTTACGATCGAATAACGACTCGCTGAGTACATAAGGAAAATTAAAGTTAGTAAGCAACCGTGACTAACGTTAATAAGAAATCTTATATTAAAAACTCAAGAAACTCCATTAAAAAGCAGTTATATTGTTTAACATGAGTCTCCAAAGAGTACATGTTGGCAATTATCGTTAGCTTGATATTCACAGGAAAAGTGATTTCAAACTATTGAGCTAACTTGAATCTTTATTCAGTTATTATATAAAAGCAGTCTTAATATTGATTCAGTCAGTCATTTAGAAATACGATACTACCGAGAGAAGTGGTTCAGTCGGATCCATTTCGCAGTGCACTTTCCTAACTCAAAGGATGATTTTAAATTCTGAACCTCATAAAACACCTTACCCCAATCGCGATAGGTACTTAGTAATTGCAAATGAACCAAATAACGGAATGCATTTATTTCGCTAAAAGGTTTCCTTCAATCTAATGGGACAGGAAAGAAAAGTTTAATTAATATTTATTGTCCAAGGTACAGTTTCCGAATTTCCTCGAGCCTCTTTATTTATTTCACACACGTCCCTTATTACCTAGATTTACGGTGACATAATTGGTTACATTTGCCCTTTGCCGTTCAATGCAAAAATGTATGCAAGCGATTCCTACTCTTACGTGATACCTGAGTAAACTTGTAGTTTCTTATTAGTATTAAAGGGCCTATTTCCAATTCACTTACTTGATTGGAAAATTTGTTTAAAAATTCTGTTCTTTTTTAAATTAAACCATAAGACTTGTACTATTTTATATGCTGTGCCAAAAGTTAGTTAATTTTTTTATCGGAGGAAACGCGGTTTTATCACTTTCCGACCCACGCCATCAAGATCGTTCTCCGATCCGACTGGAAGGGTCCGATAAGTTCTGAGCTCACTCCGACTTGAGCGACTGCTCGTCGGAGTGACACGCATATCAGTTAAAAACCTCCTAATGCCCCGCTGTAACACACAAGGTTTACGGGACGGGGTGTCAAGCAACGTGGCCAGAAGTTAGTCCTAACTGGCACCGATGAAAATGGCTATAACTGTATAAGTTTTGTCGCTAGCTTATCCTTTATTCCAGACTGGAGTTAGATATGAACCGCATTAACTGCACGCGTGTTGAAATTATTATTATACAGTACCTGAGTATGGTACATTATAGAGAATTTTCCTCCACAGGTACAAGTGTAAGAAAAATTACTCTATTTGCGTGTTAACATGCGTTTGACACACATAAGTATTAATAATAATTTAACATTTATTGGCAAAAAATCATCTTACTTAATACCAAATAATATACTAGAAAAAATACGACTCGCACCAGATCATGTTCTCGGACGGGAATCGAACCCGCGACCTTTGGATATCCGGTCCAATGCTCTGACCGCTGAGCTACCGAGTCACTAGTCGGTTTATAGAAAATAGCATTGTGAATGCTAAAATCTCAAAAATTTAAAAATCACCTTACTTAGATAAACTAAACATTTATGTTACAATCTAATGACATCTGCACCCGAAATAGGTTTCTAACAGCGTACTTATTGTCTAATTTCTAAATCTATCGCAATCGCCTTTATTTGACAGATGGATACATTGATACTTCTTTTTGGCCATAAAAACTCACCAAAGAAATGTAGCAATGTGTCACTTACTAGGGCTCAATTCTGATGCAAATAGTTCAACGCAAACACTGTGACAATTTTGCCAAAAACTTACAATAATTAAGTGAATCCTCTAACGGTGTAAAGTGAATGTGAGTGATTGTGGTAGAGAGGGTGTGTTTTTACAAAAATATATACTTAAATGGAATTAAACACAAATACCGCCATCATCAAATATACACTAGACACGATTGAAGTCAAGGTACTCGTAGGTACTATTTGCTACAAGCAACTAATAACTCTGTAAAATATATTTGATAATGGATAGCAATTAAAAGTGCCCAAAGTGACCATCACTAATCGCCTTAATTATTTAATTACACTAAATGTGGTCTGTCTTCAAAACAAATATTTTTCTATCTTGTTTTTTGTAAAACACAAATTATCTGTGTTGGTCGTTCTCTGTTACAGCCTTACCACAAAAGATTTTAAAACACTGTTTAACTTAGACACTGTTTAAATGTGATGCTACATTTAAACAGTGTCTAAGATAAACACTTGTTGAACAGTGTTTTAAAATCTTTTATGGTAAGGTAATTAATGTTTGGTTTGTCTTCTTCGTTGTTAAAAATAATGGGGTTACATATTTTTGTAATCATGCAAACCTGGTGCAAACATGGAGATAAAAGGACATTGTATTGAAAAACAACGTGATTTTCCATTGATGAAAGAAAGTATGTGCAATCAAATGGAAACCTTTCATGTTTTAATATCGTCCCGTCCCGACATGTCCCCACTTGTCGCGCTCAACCTTCTATAACCGCACATCGTTCAGAACAAACTCAAATCTGAATTACATTACCAAGTAAAATCACAGCCTATGTTCTAGCGGAATTGAAAAGGAAAATGTTTAATATTGGTGTCAAAGTGCTTAGTCAGTACTCAGTCCAGTCAGCATCAGATAGGTTGCAGTAGGCAATCAAAATGTGTGCAATACAACAGAGCCTGTAGACCAGGGATTCCCAAAGTGGTCGATATCGACCCCTTGGGTCGAAATCGAGTTTCCAGAGGTCGACATAAATGAATCATTATTAATTACATTTGATATTTGATAGGATTTTTAAAGTAATTTGGCTATGGGGGACTGAGGTATCATTTCATTTTGGAAAAGGGGTCTCTTGCCCAAAACAGTTTGGGCAACCCTGCTGTAGACAATATCACATTTCGCTATCGCTTCGCTTCGAAAAATGTATGTTGTATATTCAAAAAATGGATATGACGTTTTAAATTTCGATTGATAGTGAAACCTTATGTCAATCCCATACATGTTTCAAAAGTGAAGCAATAACAAAGATTTGCAAATGTTACTTTGGCTAGACCCCCAGATTAGCAAAAACTTATATTTAGCAGTAATTTTATTACTTTCATGGTAAATCAAAATAATTATATCTTTATATTTATGTGATATTCGATAAATGTTAAGATCTTTATCAAATACCATTGAAATAACGTTGACTATGAAAATATCGATAACTGTTTTGGTTAGACCTTATATGCATTACTTTAACCTCCCTAACTTGTACCTCCTGCAATAACAAAAACTTGAAGTTTTAAACACTACAACCTCTGATTGGAAGTTAATTTTCTAAATGGATAAGTAAGCTACCTATTCTTCTTTTAAATTTTATTTATAAACTTGCACCTGTTGCAATATTAAAAAACTTGAAGTTCTAAACACTAAAAACACAAAATAAAAAATAATACATTACTAACTGTTTTGTGCTACAACATAAAAATTTAAAAATGAAAATCTTGTACACGGGTGAGATACTTTTTTGTGTGGCTAATTTACCCCCTAAAAGCCTTCCCATAATAAAAATGAAATTCTGCCTTTTATGATATGGGTATTAAATAAAAAAACATATTATTGTTCTACATTTTTTAAACAAAATAGTTATTATAGATAATTATATCACAAATATTATTTTAAGTTCACTTATGTCTGTAATTAATTCAAATTGTTACAAATCTAAACAAAGTACAATAGACCTTTTATCATTGTATTTTATTCCATAAAACTATCAAATATCACTAATATTCTCCTAATAGGATTAAAATTCACAAAGATTTCTGCCATACTGATTTGATCCAAAGTGGATGTTAAAATAAAAATTATAAGAGATTCGGTTAACGAACTTAAGCCGCTTTCAAAAAACCAGAATTTGTTTTCGAGATACTTCCAATACCATTGGTGTTTGGTATAGAAATTTAATGAATAATAATATTAAGATTTCCTACTACGCAATACTTGCTTATTCAATAACAATACTTAGAATAAAATGCCAAGAAAGGCGAACATTTATTTAAGTACTTACCTACGTAATTACTCAAACTCATACACAAAACAGATCTCAATAAAATAATAAACAGTTTGTTGATTCAGCTTGTTATAAAAAGCTAAATATTTTTCTGGTATGCTAAGGTATTTTAAGGAGCGGCCGTCTAGTGCAAAATTTTTCACTTATTCCATAGAACAATGTTTTCTTTTAATTTCAAAGTTGTTGTTTGGGAAGTACTTAGCCCATAAAATTATTATGATAGGACGGAAGTTAGACATTAATTTTAAATTTAACAAGGTTTTTTACACACATCTTTTAAGTATTTTCAGTGTTCTAATAATTGTAAAGATAATTTACAGCAATCTAATTGTTTATTTATGTGGTATTTACACGAGTTGACTTGACAGGCAACTTGGCAGTTGGCAAGCGATTTTAATCAATTAGCGCTTTTTATCGACAATCGCTTGTGAAATCTAATCGCAAACCTAATTTCAATGAGGCGGTGATTCGATTTTACAAGCGATTATCGATAAAAAACGCTAACTGACTAAAATCGCCTGACAAGTAGTCTGCCAAGTTGACCCGTGTAATAACCGTCTTAGGTTTGATATACAGTAAAATCGAACTAGATACTGCCAGTGTCAAATCAAATTCAATATCAAATCCTTTAAACCAATTCGTAGTCCTATAAATAAACCAATCATTGGAGTACCTACCTATGATCCATCTATTTTAGAATAGTTTAATAGTTTAGATATCTTTCTAGGAAACCACTCATATTTCAGCAGAAAATTTAATTAAAAGACTATCAATTACTACTAGAAAAAAATGGTGAACACATTCTAGACTTTGAGTATAGAACGGGTTCCTCTTTTTTATATTTGGGTCAATATGATATGATTATTTCACCTTTAAAAAATACGTAGCTCTAGCTGCCAAAAATAGATTAAATATGTGATGTTTCGATGACTAACTGATATGGACAATGATAACACTGATAATAACGACAAGAGACAGACAATAACACAATACAGCATATATTTTATAGAATAATGGCTATTTTTATCATTCATAAAAGTAAAGGGGTGTTTCCATACTATTATAGAAAAATCTTAATAATAAACAAAACAAAGGACTGATTTCACGACATTCGAACAATTACTTGTATTTTTTTAAATAATAGAGTTTATCAGGGACAAGGTGAAGTTGCCCTCTATTATTATAAAATAAACATAAGAAAACTGAACATTGTCGAAGTACGACATGCTCTTATATAACGATAACGATACGAAAAAAAGTAATTCTGGCATTTATTTAGATGAGCTACAATTCAAAAATTCAGATCAATATAGTCCGAAACACCGATCTTTATTTACAGTTCTAGGTACACCAGTGTATAAATAAACACATTCGACTAGTATACTACTAAAGCGGCGATAGCAAACAGTATTGTGAAAGTTGGTATGTTACGAACCGCCGAGTTTCGTTTGAGCGACTGCGTAGCATAAGTCTGTAGTAGACCACATGATATGTGCTTTTTCATGTTTTGGGTCGGCGTATGCCTTATCACAAAGCACTCCATACCCGGCGTCACCTCAACCTCTTTCCCTTTCACGTCCAGGGCATTCACCACAGTAGTATTCGTGGTGGTGGTCGTCACGGTCATGGATGACAAAGTGCCGTTTGGCGGCATAGCTGTCGGCGATGGACTAGTACTAGGAACTGTCGCATTAACAGGTACCAAAGTTCCGTTCGGTAACATCTGATATAGGACTGACGGCGGTGGCAATATTGTGGTTGCTGAATCTGCATTCGTCGTATTGACCATTGTTACATTTGTGACGGTTGTTGTAACAATTGTTGAATTTGTGGCACCACCCCTTGCAGCTTTCGCCTCCTCTTGGAATATGAAGCTTGTTATCATTTGGCAATCGATTTTAGTTTCCTCGTAGTCTCCGTTTGACTTTCTTATAGCAAATTTGCATATTTCGCCCGGCTGTGGCTTGTAGTTAGAAGAAGAATGGCTGTGACTGCCAGCGTACGCAGCACCAGCGGCCAACGTGCCAATATTCAGAAGTGCTAATCCAGCCAGTAGAGTGCCATATTTACTTCCGGAATTCTTGTACTGGTAGACAATAGGGGGAGGAGTGCCTTGGTAAACTGGATACGATACCGGTCGCTGTCCAGGCGCTGCGTAAGATATCTGTTGAGGAGGACTGTAATGATAATGGTTATGGATCGTCGTTTGGCCGCCGGCGCCGCCATAGTTAGGCTTGCTGGGGTAGCCATGAGAACCTGATCCCGACAACCCACCGCCTGATGGGTATGAATGTCCTCCAGACGATGAAGGGTACTTGTTACCTCCTCCCGATAATCCCCCTGATGATGAAGGATACCCACTGCCGCCAGACGAAGAAGGATACTTGCTACCTCCTCCTGATAATCCTCCGGATGATGGATAGCCGTGACTGCTACCCGATCCTGATAATCCGCCAGATGATGGATAGCCATGATTGCTACCCGATGACGGATATGCATGACTACCGCTACTGCCACCCGAGAGTCCGTGAGACGACGGATAATGGTGCGATCCGCCGCCTCTGCTGTAACCACCTCCCCGACCACTAACTTTTCTACACTTTATTGGTTCTAATGCTGATAGCACTAAAAGTGCGCAAATCAGCGCACTAATGTATTTTAGCATGGCGTGTTTATTCAATCACAACACACAGAAAACGACACGTCCGTCAGTGCACTCTCACGCATAAAACTGAAGTTAGTCATGAACTGAGCAGAGCAGCCGGCGCATACGACCGGAATATCTTGTAATATTGCCATGTTATGAATCTAAATTAGCACTTCCGAGCGTCACTATTGTACTATTATCTATTCTGTGAATTATGAAATTAAATAGAACGTTCGAAACGTGTTTTATTAAATTAAACTGTTAATTATTCTTTCTCATGGTAATTTTCATTCTCTTTCTATGCGCCATTTTTTTCTCTGAAATTGACAGATTGAAAATGAACGCTCACAATATTTTTAACAGTGTAAAGAGGTTTTTATAGGTAACCTTAGTAGACCTACTTAAGTACTTATTATTTACTTTTTAATAATCCTTTGTTTAACTTTTTTGAGAAATAGAATATTTAATTATTTCTTGTTTTGCCGTCGCGTCGTGAACATTTCACAAGTCTTATGAAGAATTTATCCAAAGTACATTATGACTCTATTTTAAGGGTCTTTTATGAATAAGTCAGGCAAATGTGCGATAAAAAATATAATCCAAGATGACATTGCTCCTTTGGCATGTTGTAATTATAGTTGGATTATTATAGATCTATAGAATGCTGAATGAGTTAAAATTGCAACGACTCGCATTTGCGCACCTCGTTAACATAACCGAACTCTTAATAAACCTCATTCTTTATTAAATATGACATTATATTATTTTAAAAATCAATGATAATATTCAGAATACTTTTTGAATAAAATGTTTAATTCATCAACACGCGGGAAATTTTATAACTTGGCAACACCACAGCGGGCTTACAATGTCTACCTGCCCCACCAGGCATTGTCCTGCGTACGTAACTACTGGGAGGGGAATCACGACCGACGTCACTGTTACGTATTTCGAAAGTAAAAAACAAACTATTTTACCACGACCCCGAGTCATTGGAGATTTGACGGGTTCAAAGAGTACTTTTGTAATAGGGTTTTCTAATATTACTCATCTCCCTCATTTCCTCAATAATAGATAAGGACGGGAAACAGCTGAGGTTTTAGATATCATATTATGTAAATAAAGCCATGGCCTCGTCTTACTAATATTTTCAATGATAGACAGAATGAGAAAACAGCTGAGGTTGCTTGTAGATAACAGTTTGTAAATGGATAAACAATAACAAAACAAATAGCAACACTGTAACGCCATCTAACTTACGACTAGGAACTAAATGTTTGTAGCTGTTATAGCTACACTGACCATGCGTGCTGGTTCTTTTAGACTCACTTACAATAATTTATGATTATTACATGATTGCATTGATTTTCTTTTTGAAGATTTCACTATTGTTTGTTAACCGACGGTAACATATTTCACAAGTAAATTGGTATATTCGCTGAGTCAATTAGTTTCTCTAAATAAATGACGCGTCCCTGACGATGACGTCACTACATGCTCACATCACATGATAGGCCGTCAATCGCATAAGAGCATAAATCTGCGTATGAGCATATTTGACATGATCTTTCCCCAAAGACAAATGGGTCAAATATCGAAAAAAATATTTGAACCTCCATTCACGAATAACCTAACCAAGAACTTTATAATTTATATTCTATGACAAATTCTTGAACCTAACCATCTTATAAAGACTAATGTAACACAATGGAATTATTGAAAAATATCCATCAAATGTTCAGGCAAAAAATTCAGATAGGTATATACTTCCCTTTTCTTCTTCTTCTTTAATTATCATATCAACATTATACTACTTTCAACTGTCTAGCAATTCACTTTTGCCTTCTTACATTCAGCTAGAGCTATCACTCAATTGTGTTTGTTGGAATTTAATGACCTTACATACAATTAGCATTTATTCACGGACGTCTGATTGCCTGTTTAGGACGAACAGTAAAGAACGCATTTCAACTAGATGGTCATAAAAACTGAAAAATAATTCGATTGGAAAAACTTAGACACATAGCGTAAACTATACAATGATTGGCCTAAGAAAATTATTTCCTTAATTTAATAGATTATAACTGTAACATATTTTGGCGTAATTTACAACTTTAAATAAATTCTTTAATATATTTCTTAAAGTAAAATCACATTTAGTATGAAGAAAAACGTTTTTATGAAATATAACAGAAAACTTCAAAAAATATCGAAAAGTATAGTTAGTTGCCGTGGTGGACTGGCAGCTGCAAAGGTGCCGAAACGTCGGGAAAATCAAATGTCACTCAACTATCAAAATTCATTATCTTTTAACAGTTAAACGTGATAAATCGCTATTTCATATTATCGCGTTTTGGTGGTTATGCTAGGAGGATAGAGCAAGTGCGTCTGTTCCGGATCCCGCATGTTCATGGTAGACTCTGAGGGCACATAGTAGGGAGTTTAGTGAGTATGGCCTCCTCAAGGCGAGTCCCCATAACCCCGTTGCTTACCTGCATGACCACCGAAACACGATGTATGTCGCGTGATATACCGTTTTATCGACACTCAGGGAGGGGGGCCGTGCCTACAATTATTAACTGCAAGTTAGTACGTATTATTTTGTACATAGCTCACGGAGTCGATTGCTAGCAATCAATTAATCAGTCGTGGAACTTTGATACTTCATTATAATAAGTAATACCTTATTTATAGGGTTTGTAGGGCTTTAGGAATTTTATTCAATAAGTTTATGACATTAACAACTGCAGGTCTATTAAGTTTTAGATTTTTCGCATTCACAATGCTATTTTTATATTAAGATAAATAATATTAGAAAAAATACTAGAAAAAATTGACTCACCCGTAGCACCTCAGGCGGGACTCGAACCCGCACCCTTGGGATTCCGGCCCAATGCACTGACCAATTATGCTAGCGAGTCGCTAGTGGGAGCGACGAGTCCCGTCTGAGATGCTACGGGTGAGTCGATTTTTTCTAGTATTTTTTCTAATATTATTTATCTTAATATAAAAATAGCATTGTGAATGCGAAAAATCTAAAACTTAATAATTTATTATATAGCTGTTTCATCTTTATCGATTGTCAAAACATCTGGAAAGATGTTACTTTCGTATGTGGGGGTATTTCTTCATATTGATGAAATTGCGCTGGCTTGCAGCGAAGAAATAAAAAGTACTAGAAAATTTCGCCGCTCCCACTAGCGACTCGGTAGCATGATTGGTCAGTGCATTGGGCCGGAATCCCAAGGGTGCGGGTTTGAGTCCCGTCTGAGGTACTACGGGTGAGTCGACATTTTCTAGTATTTTTTCTAATTTTATTTATCTTAACTGCAGGTCTGTTAACAATAAAAATAAAAAACACACAAGGCGTGTGAATGTTGGACGGAATGACTTTTCTATTGGACATGCTTGCCGTTGAAAAGTTTAAAACAATTAAAAGCAATTGAGGTATTTAATAAACCACCAATTTAAAGGTAATGAGTACATCGCCGGTCTGATGCGTGCTCATTTACTAAATAAGAATAAACAATGGTAAGAAGTAAACACTATTAGATACGAATCATTTAAGAAACTACTGTAAGTTACCTCAAATCTTTATCCAAATAGGTCAAATGCTTATTAACTAAACCACAACTTTAAAATTAATGTGTCATTTAAACTGCTATAAACGCAGACATCCACCACGGAGGATTTGACAACCAAGACTTGAGTTTGTCTCTGGAAGGCATCAAACTACTCTCCTCTTTTCTTGGTTCCGGCATTTTAGCGTACTTCATCAATGTACTGCAATCTATCTTGTTACTGAGCAAGGACTCCCTCGTTTGAATCTCCACAATGCATTCCTTTCCAGAAGGGTCAACGGGCCGACCTTTAACGGTCAAGGGATCAGTCGTATTTATTGTCGTTGTACAGGTAGTAACATTCACAACCGACTGTTTTTGCACTAATAGAGTATTATTTAATGTTGTATTCAATACTGAATCCTTATTAGTAACAGGATCCTTATTAGTTAGGATTTTTAAATTATCTGGCATTCTACTGCTATTGAAAGATGTTAAAAGCACTATGTTTTCAGAGGCGCTCGTTACATTTATCATAGATTCCGTATTATTCGCGAAAGAAGTGCTATTTGTTATATTATTTTTTATAAGTGGCACTAATAGAGTCACTTCAGGAGTTAGAGTATTATTGAGCACTTTCTTAGAGCCATCTACGGATAAAGTAGTATTCGGATCTACCACAACATTTGACGATGACGATGTACTGTTTACAATTGTGGTCTTAGTGACACATACTGTTGTATTTACTGTGTTTTCTTTTGATACTTTCTTGCTGTCTTCAGTAAACGTTGAAACTATCTCACATGGTATTTTTAATGTCTCAACCGAGTCGCGATCTTTGATTTTCAGTCTACATATGGCTGTTTCTTGCGGCTTGCTGTATGTATTATAATTACTATTGTAACTGTTGCTAGAGGAATATCTTCTATTATAAAAATCATCATTATAATAATGGTCATGATGACTGTGTGAGCGACCTAAATTATACAAAGTTAGTCCAGTCAACAAGTCACCATAACTGCTTCCCGAGTTCCTGTACTCGGTGACATAAACATGTTGTGGCGCTGAATAAAACGTTGGCGTATAATATCGGTTGTCAGATTGACCTGTTGATGACGCAGTATGATGATTTCTTCCTGATCCAGACCACGAGGGATTTCCGTGACTGTTTCCAGATAACCCAGTTGATGAATATGGATAACTACTTTTTCCCGTTCCTGATCCGGATAGTCCTGAAGATGATGAGGGGTAACTATGACTTGAACTTGAAGATGACGAGCCATGACCGGAACCAGAAAGTCCTGTTGACGATGATGGATAGCTATGACCACTCGTG
This sequence comes from Catoptria pinella, assembly GCA_963556745.1. Lineage (NCBI taxonomy): Eukaryota > Metazoa > Arthropoda > Insecta > Lepidoptera > Crambidae > Catoptria > Catoptria pinella. Next base: position 4,229,316 of record OY750762.1, read on the forward strand.
CTCGCTCTCGACCCACTCGAACTTCCCCACCACCCCGACCACCACGATGACGAAGACTTGCTATAACTATGTGAACTTCCATGAGAACTGTGCGATCCTCCCCTGGATCTGCCGCCAGAGCTCCGACCTCCACCTCCTCTTCCTCCACCTCCTCTTCCTCCTCCTTTACATTCGATTAAATTCACAAAAAGTATCAAAACTAACAAGCCAAATAGAAATTTCCATTTGGCCATTTCGTACGAGCGCTAATTCGCGTTGCGCTCACTTCGACACTGAGTGCGACGGGGATCCGAGTGATGTTATTTATAGAGTTCGGTACAATCATACAGGGACCCATTTGAATTAATTGTTATCAATGCGGGTCTGTTTAATAAGCAACACTTTAATAAGTGCCTTTACGTTACAGTACAGTCTACGTTAGGTAGGCATTAACTTCTGGTTTCGACATCAGTCATTTTAACTGTTCCTTCTACTGAAGTTTGGAAAAGGACAGTAACCCGCCACCACTCGGATTGGTAGGTGACGTGGGTGTTATCGACTGCAAATGGCTTAAAGTGCCTTTCGAAGCACGGAGGAAGTCGACTATTTACAGTCATGACTGACCATTGCAAAAGTTTAGAGCGAATGCGCTCCACTGTGCCATCCGGTTTACTCGACAAATAATTTCATAGAAATTGTCAATTCATAGGAGCAAAGTTTTTCTAATTTTAACTAAACTAGATATAAAAGTACAGAGTGGTAGATTGTGAAATAACTTAATGTCATATTATTAGTTTTTTTACCCGACTGCAAGGAAAGAGGTATGTTTTTTACGCGTATTTTGTGTGTATGTTTGTTTTTAATATTCTTTATTAGGTACCTCATATCTTTCAACTGGCTGAACGGATTTGTATAATTAAGATATCGTTAGATTTGTTCTTGACAGCCCAAGTGTTCTTAAGCAAGTGACGTTAAAAAAACCATCATAGCGACTGTGAGGTGTTATTATTTGTGATAAAAATTGATTTTTTATAATACTGCATTAGAAGTATCAAATAAAAGGCATATCATAAATATTTTAAAAAGGTATTATTATGACCGTATATTTGCAAGGTCAAGTCAAAAAACAAGTCAACTGAAAAGATGAAAACAAAATCCTTTAAAACATATTGTTTTTTATTCACTTTTTCCTAACTGAGGCAATATTGATGGTAGTGTTTAGAACTTTTGTTCAACATAATAACAAGCAGTCGGAGGCATGCATAAAGGTGTCATTATCAATGATTTGACTTATCACTAACATCTATGCTTCCGACTGCATGTTATATTATGTTGAACAAAAGTTCAAAACACTACCATCAATATTGCCTCAGTTAGGAATTGTGAATAATTCTTGTTTCATGTAACAGGTTAAAAATAGACCATGCCGTTTTAACTTTGCCTAAAGGCATATTAAAATATTTGATCTTTTTTCCATATTAGTACTATCGATCGCCCGCGAATTCGTTTGCGTTGTTTTCTGAAAAGGTAATCTGTGAGTCTGTTTATCACGTCTTCACGCCTAAACAATCATGTTAAGTAGGTACGTTGAATACTAAAAATGGAGTGAAAATACATAAAATTCAAAGATTTATTTATAAAATTGTACATAACAAAAAATAATATACTAGAAAAATACGACTCGCACCAGATCATGTTCTCGGACGGGAATCGCACCCGCGACCTTTGGATATCCGGTCCAATGCTCTGACCGCTGAGCTACCGAATCACTAGTAGGAACGTCGAATTTCTTCTAGTATATCATAATAATGTTTTGAATAGCAAGTGTAAACTATAACAAACTTAAATTGATTTAAAAACTATGAAAAATTTAAATCCGCATGTTAACGACAAATGTTTATTGGCTGACACATCTAATTTTGCCACTTTAAAAGAAGTTAATTAGACATTAATTAAAAAAATAAGGAGGCAATTTAATTCTTGTTATCCCCTCAGATATTCCAAAATGTTGTATTTCAACGCTTCACATTACAATAAGCTAAATAATACTTATTCTTATATAATAATATTATATACAAAGTTACAGGGAAAGTCGACCTTTATTTTAAAGGACGTTATTATTTGGGTCATTGCTGATATACGACCCTTTAAACTACTACCCAAAAAATTTCGAGATATTTAACTTTTAATATTTAAATAAAAACATTATGTTTGCTCTAATTTCAATGTTAAATTTAGGCTCCAAGATTATGCTGTTTTTCATAAAAAAATAATTAGAGCAAAATAAGATTTTTAATTATTATTTTCGAAAATAACTTTCTTTTGTTTGACAGATGTTTTACACTATCTAACCATAATTGCTTGACGAATGATTAAGGAAAGACACAACACAATAGATATTACATTGTTATCCGGCCTCATGCGTCTGCTCGGGCGTTGACGAATGTGACCACCATTGGTATGGTAATTTAGGTTAGGTTAGTGTTTTGACTACTCGCTCTCCATAATGCTTGCATGTTTACTATCGTGTATGCTTGCATGCTTGCTTGCATGTTGGGGATTTGCTTGCCGGCGTGCAGGGAAGCTTATATTGTGCAAAGTTATGGATTTCAATTATTTGTCAGATAAAGTGTTGTATTTTAATAATATTGGAGCCGTTTTTCTGGAAACTAAATCATCTAATAATAGGAGCTTCAGGCAAACGTTGAGTAGGATATCAAATTATAAAATAATAATATTGGGTTCGTAGTTCTAATATAAGATCAATATTTTTTATTACATGTTTGGTTTTAAACTTTTTTATAAAAAAACATACCGTCGACTTGATAGCTTCCTCCTTTTTTGAAGTTGGTTAAAAACTAGCACCGCATTCAAACCGACTTGTCGTGTAACAACTTTTCTACTAATTGGCATTAAAAGCTTTGATATAAATAAAAAACATTTATACGGTATTCAATAATAATCATATTATACTAATGTGTGTAACAGGAAATATAAGTACCTGAATAATACGTTCCCAAAATTATATAAATAAGGATAAACAATGGTAGGTAATTAAATGCTTATATCAGTAGGAGTTATTTATTATTAAACGAGAATTTAATTAGTCATATTTAACTGGGAGGTATTTTCTCGTCCAATCTGGTTGTGGTTAGTTTATACTGAGACGCTTCTCATTTAAACTGCTATAAACGCAGACATCCACCACGGGGGATTTGACAACCAAGACTTGAGTTTTTTTCTTGAGGGCAATAAACTGCTCCCCTCTTTCTTTGGTTCCGGCATTTTGGCGTACTTCATCAATGTACTGCAATCAATCTTATCACTGAATAAAGACTCCCTCGTTAGAATCTCCACAATGCATTCCTTCCCTGAAGGGTCAACGGGTCGGCCTTTAACGGTCAAAGGATCAGTCGTATTATATGTCGTGGCACAAGTAGTAACATTTACAACCGTCTGTTTCGATGTTACTTGAGTTTTATCTGTTGTTGTATTCGATATTGAATTATTATTAATAGTACTAGGTTTCACATTGCTAACAATTGTTGAATTCACTAAAGTGTTATTCTCATTGGAAGTTGTATTCAATATTTTTTCAGCAGCACTTATTAATTTTGACACAGATTCCGTATTATTTTCAAGAGATGTGGTATTTGTTATATTTTTATTTAATGGTTGCACTAACAGAGGCATTTCAGAAGCTTGAGTATTATTGAGCATTTTGTTGGAGCTATTTGTGGACAGAGTAGTATTCGGACCTACCACAACATTCGACAATGAGTTATTTACAATTTTGATCTTAGTGACACAGACTGTTGTACTCACTATGTTTCCTTTTGATACTTTCTTGCTGTCTTCTGTGAAAGTTGAAACAATCTCACATGGTATTTTCAATGTTTCAAGCGAGTCGCGATCTTTGATTTTCAGTCTACATATGGCTGTTTCTTGCGGCTTGCTGTATGTATTATAATTATTATTGTAACTGTTGCTGGAGGAATATCTTCTATCATAAAAATCATCATGATAATAATGGTCATGATAATTATTGTGCGAACGACCTAAATTATACAAAGTAAGTCCAGTCAACAAGTCACCATAACGGCTTCCTGAATTTCTGTATTCGGTGACATACACATGTTGTGGTGCTGAATAATACGTTGGCGTATAATAACTCTTTTGGTAAGATTGACCTGTTGACGACGGTGTGTAGTGGTTTCTTCCTGATCCAGACGATGAGGGATATTTGTTGTTGTTTCCAGATAACCCAGTAGATGAAGATGGGTAACTACTTTTTCCCGATCCTGACCCGGATAGACCTGTCGATGAGGATGGATAACTGCTTTTTCCAGATCCATACCCGGATATTCCAGAACCCGATACACCGGTTGATGCTGGGTAGCCAATATTAGACCCAGAGGAACTTGGTTGTGGGGGATATTTAGAGTTCCATGAATTAGAGCCCGATAGTCCTGATGACGATGACGGGTAACTACTTTTTCCTGATCCCGACCCGGATAGACCTGTTGATGAGGATGGATAGCTACTTTTTCCTGATCCATACCAGGATGATCCCGAACCAGTCAAACCGGTAGATGCGGGGTAGCCGAAACTTGAGCTAGAGGAACCTGAATTCGATCCGTAACTAGGTTTCCATGAATTCGAGCCGGATAGCCCAGATGATGAAGACGGGTAACTACTTTTCCCCGATCCCGACCCGGAGAAACCTGAGGATGAGGATGGATAGCTACTTTTTCCTGATCCATACCAGGACGATCCTGAACCCGACAAACCGGTAGATGCGGGGTAGCCGTAACTTGAGCCAGAGGAACCTGAATGCGATGTGTAACCAGGTTTCCATGAATTTGAGCCGGATAGCCCAGATGATGATGACGGATAACCATGACTCGAACCTGATGATGATGAGTAGCTATGACCAGAACCAGAAAGTCCCGACGACGATGATGGGTAGCTGTGACCACTCGAGCTTCCCCACGACGACGACGACGAAGGTTTACTATAACTATATGAACTTCCACTGGAGCTGTGTGAGCTCCATCCTCCACTGGATCTAGATCTGCCACCAGAACTGCTCCGACCCCCACCTCCTCTGCCACATTCGGTATTTGCCACAAGTATAAAAAACAACAGGCCAAACAGAAATTTTCTTTTGGCCATCTCTTAGGAGCACTAATTCGCGTTGCGCACACTTCGCCACTGTGTACGTCGGGAGGCAAATGATGTTATTTATAGAATTCGGTACACACACACTGGACCCAATTGCGTCAACATATGTTCATGGAATCTCATTTAATTAATTGTTATCAATGCGGTTCTGTTAAGTAAACAACACTATGTTATCTTACAAAAACACAACTTTAGTCTGTAGTATGAGTAGTTTTTTATTTTAGGCACTTATTAATAGATTATTAACGATTACGATGTTTAAAACATAATTATTAAAACGGAATTTTAAAAATAAGGGTCTTTAAATGGTAAAATGTAATGAAGAATTTCAACTAATGAAAATATGAGTAAGTTTTTGTCCGTTTATTAGTTTTCTAGATTAAATTAGAAGTCGAAATTTGTTTTATTTATATTATTTTTGTGTCACGGAGACTAATAATTAATACGAACGTTCAACTGATAAGACATAACCACAGACAAATTACAAATCAAATGATTACGCCATCATAATAATTAAAGTCTGTGCCCGCCACTTTATTTGTATGGTAATGTCGGGTTTCAGAGGTACATAGCTGATGCTAATATGTTACTTTTTATGTAGTACTCTATTTTATAAAGCACCCATGTACAAGTATATACAACATAGACCTAACACGACTACGACGAATAATTAAATAAAGATACTTACAATAGAACTTACGTTACCTTCATCATATCGTTGGGGATAAAAAAAAAAATATTTTGTCGATGTCCGCACACTTTATTGCTAATCAGTAAAATCTATGCTAAATAAAACCTAAAGTTGAAATTAATTATTTTGTAAAAGAGATAACTTTAAAAGACATTTGTTTTTACACCAAATAAATTAGTCGATTACTCGTTGAAAAGTTGATAGCAATCCCACAATGAAATAACTAATAGCAACAGTGAAGAAAACAAAAGGCGCTAAACTACTAAGCCTTACAATACCTATTATGGGAATGTCCGAAAAAAAGAAATTGTCTGAATATTTTTATAAGTAGGTTTAAACTCTCTCATTAATAGAAAACGTTTGGTAGCGAGAAAAAAAATTAAAATAAAATCAAAACAGCCGAATGGAGATCACTAATCACCACAAGATTTGTCAGTTGACTTTGACACATAAGGGCTATATGCAGAAATGTCAAAAATAGCAGTTGTCAATTAATTTATTTTTAATATGTGGTGATTAGGGAAGATATTACATTTTGCTGTTACTTTCGTACATTTGCGAAGACGAAGTGATTTTAATTTTTATAATTTTTCTTTTCATGCATCCTAAATCTTTTTTCTATTAATAAGGGAGCTTATTCTTACCTATTAAAAAGATATTGAACCAATTTGTTTCTTTTTCAAACATTCCCATTACCCTGTTTAAAGATCGTCCGGAGATTTTAGGGTTCAAATGTCCATGCCACGCGGACCAAGTTAAGAAATTTATGAAAAAGCACAATTGACAGTAAGTTTCATTGCCCCTCAATAATACTATAAGGCAGGCGTAATAATTTACAGTTTTGTGGGACCCTGTGGGTTTGCAAAACCCGTTGAAAGCTGGCCCAAAAAATATTTATGTATGAATTAATATCACCAATTAATCAGATAACCATCTAATATATTAACGAATCCTGATTTTATTAGATGTCTTTAAAAAGCCGACTTCAGCTTATAGTACTCGTACTTTCTTAAAGAAATACCATACCTATTTACCAGTGTTATGATCAATATTGATTACACGTTTCGAAAGAAATGTGCAGTGTACTCGTAGATCATACCAATGACAGAGGTAAAAGTAGTCGTGCTAAAAAACCGCAGCCACGATCACGTGGAAATGTCGTAGGTACAACAATGAGCTGTAAAATTGCAATCTTATAATCATTACAACCTGTAATCAGCAGTCGTGAGGCAATCCTCGCCGTACTTCGTCACTTTTTGTCGCAAAAGAGATAGACCGCCGCGGCATTCAGTTAGTTCTAATCATGCCGCCGCCTAAGCGCCACATTTAAAATGTTACCCGGTGTGCTGATCACTACTTTATTATTCAGCAAAGTGTATCATAGTGAAGGGAGTGGTGCGGAGACGAAACCTTGCACGTTTCCAATCCCATTGGACTTACCGAATCGGAACGACCGTTCCGAACAGTGCTGGCTCCGAATCGAAGATGTGGAACTCACTGAAACTGTGACCGTGTGGTGCTACATCGCCCACGCTTTCCTTAAGAACTACATCCATGATTACAATTCGAAAAAGATGATGGAAGATAATGTGGATGTAAGTTTATGGAGCGAAGACCCGCGCCCTCAAGAGGATATAGTTCCAAAAGTGAACAATCAGAAACTTAAGGATTGGAAGCTGACCACGGTTCTGGACCCGGCGACGCGCATGCGCCTGTATGTGACTAAGAGTGCGGACTGTCGTCTCATCATGTACACTAGAGAAGGCACGACGAATTACAAAATAGATTGTGAACTAATTCTGTATTATGTGAACGAACGCCTGTACGGCATAGGTGCGGCGGCGTCCCGGATCCAAAGCAGCCTGCTCCCGTTACCAATTTTCCTTATATTCAAATGGTTTTGATGTGATATTAGTTTATAAATAGGTAACTAAAATTAATCTGGTAAAATATTGAATTGTCCTTATCGATGAGATTACCATGTTTTAATTTCCTTAAGACGCTGCAAGAAAAGGTACGGTTTACCACAAACTTAACATAAATGATATGATGAACCGGTTTCATAAATTCTTGATACCACCTTTTTTGGATAGAAAATTTCTGTGAAATTATTTCTTAATAAGGTATTCACAATTTATTCAGAACCTATGAAACTGGTCCTAAGTTAAGTAATTTATTTATTGTTAATGAAAAGCCACTAATAAAATTAAGAGTTTATTCTTTTGTATTCATTTTAAACGTCACTATATTATTTTGAAAAGTGTTCTGTCCTTTTCATTCATATTCTTTTATCAAGAATCGTAACAGATGAAGGTCGTGCATACAATAATAAATTAGTTCCAATTATGTATTCATTGTACATGGATGGCTGGAGAAAATGAATTGCTAACTGCCACTTGTTTCATCCGTAGTACGTGTCTATTGCAACCATAAACCTATTTTACAAATAAGTCTGTGATTGCAACCATCACGACTAAAGGCTCCTGAAAAACGATTGCAAATTATATATAGTCGTAAAGCAAATACTCTATTTCTGCTCCATCTCATAAATTTTCTGAGCAGTACTGTCTTTTAGGCTATTCATCGTATTGCAAAACTACGTAATTATGTTAGCACAGCTGGCTATTAACATCCGTAAGTATACAGATACCTACTTCATAGACTGTTACATACTTATGAAGTGTATGAAGTGTAATAACTCAACTTAAGTATTTTTTGTATGACTTCACCGAAATGTCAGCGTTATTTTTTATTTACTTACACTACATCTTTATTATTAAGACCAACTTTGAATATCAAAGCAACACAATATACAATCACTAAATTAAAATTAACTGTTTCGAAAATGTTATTTGAACACTGCTAAAATATGTATGAAACAATTATAAGTAATTCAGATTTCAGGGTTCATCTTCGATATCAGCAATTTAAATGGCTCCACTGCTGTAGTAAAAAAACCAACCGAGAAAGAACAGTGGGTGTTGACGACTGCAATTGGAGTGGGGCGAATGGCTAATAAATAAACTTTTGGTCACCCATTCGATGCCTGACCTTAGCGATAGTTGCTTAGCCGCTGCAATCGCAAGCTGAATGAGCTAGAAAGCAAAATAAACTCATTTTGCTGTAGGTATCACATAGAAGATCTTCCTCTCAAGAAATCGTTGACTTACTATTACTCAATTTTTATTTATAATAGATAATAAATAAATTTTAGACAACATCACAAACATTGCTCTGATCCCAAAGTAAGTAGCTAAAGCACTTGTGTTATGGAAATCAGAGACAACGGTGGTAAACACACACACCCAGACCTGAGCCAATATAGAAAAGTTAGTTTTCTAAATTGACCCAGCCGGAGATCGAACCCGGGACCTCAGAGAGTGTGACAACTTGAAAACCGGCGTACAAACCACTCGACCACAAAGGTCGTCATTTATCTTACTTCACTTACTTCTTTATTACTCTGAAAACAATAAAATTGATTCTAACTACTAATAAATGTTGCTGAATCTTCAGTTAGCAGTCTGTCATTCAAGTAATTTATAAATAATTAATTTTTTTGTTTCTCAGAAAGACGTCAAGGGTAATAACCGTTGAGCTGAACAAATTTGCAGGTCGTGCCAACAACCCGTGACACACATCGTTATCATTACAATTAACTGATGTTTCTGTAAGAAAATAATAGTTACTATAGTCTGTTTATCCTTACTTGTCTTATTTGGTAAACAATCTTCACCCAACTCTTTATTGAAAAAATCAATTATAAAATACAAGAAATGGTTTTTCACACATAGATTACAAAAGAAATTACTAATTATGAGTGACAGTTTGATTTAATCAGACAACTTATTTTCGAACAACGATTTTTAAAAGACGTATGACAACTGTCAAAACCTGTTTACTAAATAAGACAAATAAGGATAGACAGACTATACATAAGATCATATGTCGTCTTGTTTTTTCATTGTTTTTCCAGATCAAAGGTTTTTTGATTGATTTATATGATTTTCTTAGCTATGCGTTATCGAGTAGTAGACGGTGATTTCTCAACTAGTTGAAATTTATTTTACCTACCCATTGTATGTAAACTTTAATTATTGTGATGGAAAATCATTTCATTTTAAATTTTGACGCTGACCTCATTTTTCAAATTTTGACGACTCTGTATGAAATATACAGGGAGAAAAAAGCAGCCCTTGACGAGTTTCTTGCCGGTTCTTCTTGTTACAAGGTCTCCCGCTAAGGGTTTGCGAACCGATGGTGTAGCTTCTTTAACATTAACAAGTGCTTGTAACAGCCTAGACTGGATAAATGAGTGTTGAGTTTTGAATTGAATACATAAATCTCAGTTATTTTACTAACCGATTCAGGCACAATTTACTGTAAAAAGTTGAAACCTACTTCATATACATAAAAATTGACTCAAAAAGTGATGTATAGAGTATAACATTAATATGTAAAAACCAATGTTTAAGTATTCATTGATAATATTTGCCTGAGATAATAATTAACTTATTGAGCCGACATTTATTTGTTAATGTTAAATGTTTGTCCTCATATTTACAATGAAACAAATAAATAAAAAACTGAGCAAGTGCGTGTCGGGCCACGCGCAGTATAGGGTTCCGCAGTTACCTTATCTAATTACCATATGACTATAAACTCATATTACCTTCCTGTTAACACAACTAACGATTAAAACTAAGTATAATACCTAACTATTCAATGAAATGTGTAATACGAAAACTTTTCCAAAATACATTAATTTTGCAAGTTAATCGACTCTACTCTTTGACTGGTAAACCCTGCCTAGCAGTGATAGTTTTCCTTTTAACTTCATTATACAAGGTGTTACAATAATACCCCTAATGCCGAATATGGTATATAGAGACCATCAAACTGAACAACTTTTACTATGGGACCAACTCTCAAATCGCGAAAAAGAATCGGCTGTTTTATACATTTTGATATTTTACAGCTGATTTTTTTATTTTATAACGATATATTATACAACGATATAATTTGATAACGATTTCACACAGATTACTTGATTTATCGTTCCCAAAAATAATGGTTATGTGATTGACCGAAAAACATGACAGCTAGAATTTTTCTCGATATGAAGTTTTAAGTTTTTTTAATTCTGTGCCAACCATTAATAATTAAATCTATAATCTGGGGATGAAAGATTTTAATACTTTTAATACTTAAGAAATAATTGCTCATTATTTCTTAAGTATTTTTTTCCTGAATCGAGATTTCTGTTGCTTTTCAGGGGCCGTGATGAAAATCCGTCGATATTTTACCTATAGAAACATCTCATTTCTTAACCAAACTGCGAAATTTATTAATTATAAATCATCATCATATCAGCTGCACGACACCCACTGCTGGGTATAGGCCTCCCCCAAGGATCTCGACAACGATCGGTCCTGCGCTGCCCGCATCCAGCGGCGCACCGCGACCTTCACCAGATCGTCGGTCCACCTTGTCGGGGGCCTACCCTACCCATGGAGCGTAGTCCGGTACGCGGTCGGCATTCTAAATCCTTTCAGCCCCAACGGCCATCGGTTCTTCTCGCTATGTGTCCCGCCCACTGCCACTTCAGCTGGGCGGGATGTCGGTTACTTTAGTTCTCCTACGGATTTCTTCATTTCTGATTCGATCACGTGGGGAAACACCGAGTATGGCTTATTATAAATACTCAAAATCCATTGATGCTTAAAAATACACAGACAACTATGAAATGTTACCACTAATATACCTAACCTACCCAGCAGCGTACTGCTCTGTGTACACACGACGGCACCTCAGACTATACATGTTGAGCTTGAGGCCGCCTTTATACTCTACGTAATAAAAGCTGTTTTCGCAGTTTAACTGTACATCCTGACGTGCTGTCAGGTACACACAAGTGTACCTACTTCTATACACGTGCCATACCTTTGCACACTTAAACAGATATAGAAGCTTTTTCTAATATTGAACATCACCTGATTTTTATATCATCCAGACACCAAATAGATTAGAATCAAATGCTGATTTTATCGTAACCTAAAGATTATTAGATATAATATAATATTAGCAGTAGGGATACCTGTTGGCTAATGTATTGGCCGATGATGGGGCTGGAAAATATTCAAACCAATTTCGGGTTAAAATACCGTATACGTTAGATTTGACGGGTTAAAAGACCGTACTTTATAATCTAAGCGAGATTACAAACAGTAACCCACCAATTACGGGCTAAAAGACCGTATACGTTAGATTTGACGGGTTAAAAGACCGTACGTTATAATCTAAGCGGGATTACAAACAGTAACACACCAGTTACGGGTTAAAAGACCGTATACGTTAGATTTGACGGGTTAAATGACCGTACGTTATAATCTAAGCGAGATTACAAACAGCAACCCACCAATTACGGGCTAAAAGACCGTATACGTTAGATTTGACGGGTTAAAAGACCGTACGTTATAATCTAAGCGAGATTACAAACAGTAACGCACCAGTTACGGGTTAAAAGACCGTAAACGTTAGATTTGACGGGTTAAAAGACCGTACGTTATAATCTAAGCGAGATTACAAACAGTAACGCACCAGTTACGGGTTAAAAGACCGTAAACGTTAGATTTGACGGGTTATAAGACCGTTCGTTAGAATCTAAGCGAGATTACATTAAACCACCAATAACGGGTTAAAAGACCGTATACGTTAGATTTGACGGGTTATAAGACCGTACGTTAGAATCTACAGCGAGACGTACGTACGTTAGCGAGAATACATACAGTAACCCTGTTATTCTCGGTTAGATAGAATAACAGGCATCTGTATGTATCCCGCTCAAAATAATCCACGATCGCGCAGCTCAGACACGTCTCGTTTGCGATTCCGTCAACTTGTAATTTGGTTGATTCTGATTAACAGATGCAATACAAATATAAAAATATTTCAAATAGATACCCCCACATATAGCACCAAATAACGATCTTATAATTATGTATTTAAATAAAAACCAATATAAATATCCATGTCATGTGAACAAATGTTTATTTTTCTCGCTCTCAACCAAGGGGAAGGTGTTTCTTCCCGGGCGCGAGGGGAAAAGGCGGAAATACACATTGGATTTTTCAATTTTTCACATTCAATATAGGATATATTATAAGCTTTGTCGCACGACAGCCACTGCTGGGCGTTATTAGGCAATAAACTATTAAATATTAAATTATATATTTGACAACATCACATACATTGCTCCGATTCCAAAGTAAGTAGCTAAAGCACTTGTGTTATGGAAATCAGAGACAACGGTGGTATCACAAACACAAAAACAACAAACAACCGGGGATCGAACCCGGGATCTCAGAGATGGCGACAACTTGAAAACCGGTGTACGAAGCCACTCGACCACGGAAGTCGTCATCGTATTAACTATTTAATTATCTTTTTAAATTGTCCTAATCATAAGTTAATATAATCAATATTTTATTTTAATATAATAAATGCAAAAGTTTGCTTGATTGTTTGTTTGTTACGCTTTCATGTCTTACTACTTAACCGTCCATCATGTGTCCATCATACACATTATCATGGGTAGAGAATAGGACATAAAGGAAACTTTCATAAGAAAAAAGTATTGTTCCCGAGGTTCTATACCATAATTATCCACACAGGTGAAGTCGCAAGCTGACGCTAGTCAGTTATTATTAATTTGCAAAATAATTTTTAAAGCCAGTAAAATTGATGAGGATGAAAAAAACAAGAGACATGTTACTAAAGCAGCTAACGCCTGTGGAAGAGATTAGCAATATGTTACGAGAAACTTTGCCGTAGCATGTTCAGGAATACGAATACACAATACAAAAACAGGATAAGAAAACTTTTTTTTATTTTGGCGGCCCCAACAATTTCACTCTGTTTTTGACTCGTGGACCCACCAATTTTGTCCCACCGGCCTTATGGTCCCACAAGTTTTGGGCTCGTGGTCCCATACGTCCCACTGGGTTTCGATAATACAGAGATCTATTCGACCGAGCGAGCGCGAAGCACAAGCGAAGCGTCTCCGTTTCAGCAAAAATACTTTCGTATGTCCGGCTGTCCGTTTGTTCTTCTCTACATCGCATTTCTCAACCGATTTTGTGTTCTCTCTCGATTCAGTTTTTCATAATGGCGGAGATATGGAGAAAATAGTATTTACAGCCGTTTCGAAAAATGTTCAAAGATGTCACAAACGCGTGGTCTACAACTCTACAGAGCTTCTAGTATTACATTTTACACTCATCTATTGTATTATCCGATTATCGCAGATAATATTCTATATTATGTCAAAATTGATTTTTATTCTATTTATGTCGATCAAAATATTTGTAGTCTTTGCTTTACTGCGTTAGAAAAACACAAAACTTACCGCGAATACCGAATCGCTAACGACGTTTAGACTGGATTTAGTGCATCGAATCTTTTCTATGATAGCTATATGTTGTACGCTCATGTAATAAAATAAAAGTGAACAGGTACCTAAATGAAACACTAACAAAACCATTGATATCGTTCCTAACGATCAGCCATTCAGTTGCAATTCGTAAACACGACTTAGTACAAAAGATAGGTGTATGTGAACAGAAGTTACAGTTAGGTACATGAAAAGTTGATGCGAAATAGTATCGATTTAACTGACTTGAATACAAATAATACTGAGATGTTATTATTATGTTGAGCCGAGTTACTGCCATATAATGATATTTATTATGGCAGTAACTCAGCTACGACGTCAATAAATTTAAGTGGCAAAAACATTAAATAGAGTTTATGTGGTATACTTAAACCACTCATGATTTTGTTTACAATTCTAAATAGTATAACTATTGTCACTTAAGCACTTATTACTAAATATTGTAAGTAGCACTCACATCAAAAAATGTTTCAAATAATTCTAAATTGCCCATAATTCTTATTTTATGAAGGACCTTAATCTGTTATATTTAACTTCTCGTGTTTGATCTATAAAGCATGGTTAATTTATCTCCACGCTAATAAAAGGAAGACGTATGAATTCAATTTCATTAGAGAAAAAGTACTGTAACTATTTAAACATCAAGAATGTAGATTTACAATTTCCATTGAATACTAACCACTACTACTACGTATTTAAGAAGAAACTTGCTCAGTATATTACTAGTACTCATTATTAAGGAAGTACGGGCATGTGCATTGGATTGTTAAATTGTACTGTAGATTAATTAACTTATGTTCAGCTTTGTTAGTAAGTACCTATGTAATCTGTTTTGCTTTTGCGACCACGAACTGTTTTAGTCTTTCTATTTATAATATTCTCATGCAAGTGACAATGTTACGTATTTATAAGAAAAAAGTTCTTAAACATACTAAAGGCCTTTTTTTCAAGCAACTTTCATATTAGTTTGGTATAGTGATACGTAAAGGTAATCTACAATCATATGTAGGTACTTTCCTAAATAATTAAATCTTCCTTTTTGTTTTTTGTCACAATAGCAAATAGAAGACAAGTATTTTTATAAAGAAAACCAACTATTATTTATTTTGACTTAAATCTATTTTACCAGTAGAAACTTCGATCAAGATGATCGAAGAGTAGAAGGCTAAATGATAACTAGAATAGAACTATATGCCCCCTTTTGAATTCAGGTTCATTTCCAATGTTGACAAAAACCATATTTTTTAGAAATCGTGCGTGCCTTTTTAACTGATTGGGCGTTTAATCGCCAATTTCAATCGCATTTCACTCAATAACCGCACAAAATTTGTGAATGACTCAATCAATACCGCGGTGATGACGCAAATCAAAAGAATGAAACGTTACAAATACGATGTCGGTCGATCGAGAGATTTGAAAAGCCTGCAGTTGTTTTCGCATTTTGCAGCTCTCATAGGTAGGTGTCTCACTCACACTCTTATTGATAATAAATGACTTGATTGATTTTTTGTAAATGTTTTCAATACTTTGACCATAGGATACTATCACGAATATTTATTTATAGATATAATATGTACTTTGGATTTACTTGGTGAAATAACCTCAAAAAATAATAGTGAACTACTTTTCCAACAGAAACAATGTTAGTATAATAATATTCGTATTACTATTCTATTCACGATGTATTGAAAACATTCGTCAAAAATAAATCAAGTCTTTTATTATCTTTGAAAGTTCAAAATTGTGAGTGAGACAGCCTATCAGAACTTCAAAATGCGAAAACGCTCCTCGTTAACTTGGATAACAATACTACTGCAGTAGCAGTAGTGACAAATTAATATATTGCATGAGACACCAAGGTGGGGCACAGTTGCTTATATTGGTGTAATTACTTTCCGAGTTCGCTTTTACTGCGACTGATGTTATCAGTTGCATTTGTAAGTCGACAGTATTCATTTGACTATAATTAATTAATAATTCTTTCCTTGATTATTCACCTAAGGATGACAAAAAACACAACGCGTTATACTTACAAGGTGTTTAGAAATACCTTTACAAAGACGAAAATGCTAGATTATGCAATACAGAACAACCCGGTAACATTAATAAACACTGAAATGAAAAAAAAATTGAAATAAACAAATTATTTTTATGACAAACTGCATAGTGGCAATCCTCAAACCAAATTGTGTTTTGTTTTTGCTCATTAATGGGACTAATTATCGGAAACAATAGTTTATTTTCGTCTAGGGTTGTCCCTGCACTTTTCCATATAAATACAAAAACTTAGCCATGGTTTTCAGGGTTTTAAATATTTTTCCAGGGTTGTATGCACGATCTAGGCCGGCGTGCGACAGCCCATTGAATTAGCCCGACCCTATCGGTTCGGCTTTATAAGGTTATTACCAAACAGCCTATATAGCATCACTGGAACAGACTTTCCCTGTTCCATAGTTATGTTACGTCTACGTGAACAATGCACAGTTTATCAATAAAAAATTTTGTTCAAACTACTTTTTTACCAAATATGTAACTACCAAAATATTTCGGAAAACTCATCACAACACTATCAACTTGATTTGACTAGGGTTTGACGTTTTCAAATTGTCCGCTGTCCCCGCCCCGCAGCGCCGCGCGCCGGCAGCGCGTCCGTCACTCTGAATAATAACTTGTCAGAGACAGATGCACATTACACACAGACATGGTAGCTTGGCTGCGACATCAAACAAGCTCAAATATTTTAACCTTGAACTGGTAAAGGTTACTGAAAGCAAATGGAATGTATGAATGAAAGATTGTTTGTGAATAAATGATATATTACAATAAATTTGAGGAATCGATGGCCCAGAGATTGGGGTGGTTATGCAGCTTTCGCAAGGGTCAGTGATAGGATGGGTGACCAAAAATTTATTATCTCGAGCTCCTCAGTGCTTCGGAAGGCACGTTAAGCCGTTGGTGCTGGCTGCATTTGCAGTCGTTAACACCCACCAATCCGTATCGGGCCCACGTGGTGGATCATGGCCTACATGGTCTACAATAAAATTACTTTTCTCTATGAACTAACTACACGTCTTTCTAGCTAATATCCAACCAACTGGCTTCGCGTCCCCGTGACAACCACAGCATCACCACTACGTTCCATTACAGTTACAAATCGTACAAAAATTCAAAAGAGTAATTTTATACGGAAAATGTGTACAGCGCCATCTACCACCGAAAAAGCGAAACAAAATTTCCCATAGAGAATTACACAATCGACTACTTTTACGCGCGTTTTTCTTCTAAATAGATGCTGGTGCTAGAGGCACAGAATTAGTATTGTACTAACGTATTAGGGGTACAAGTACAATGGTAGGCGTATTATGAGCTTACATATGAGTTTGTAAAATATATTTCAGTTAAATAAATAAATAAATATTTGACAACATCACATACAATTGCTCCGATTCCAAAGTAAGTAGCTAAAGCACTTGTGTTATGAAAATCAGAGACAACGGTGGTATCACAAACACCCAGACCTGAGCCAATTTAGAAAAGATCGTTTTCTAAATTAACCCAACCGGGGATCGAACCCGGGACCTCAGAGATGGCGACACCTTGAAAACCGGTGTACAAAGCCACTCGACCACGGAGTAGTTAAGTGTAATTACCGCTTGCTTACTATAAGCGCTATCGAGTATAGTAAAAGTAACTGTTCAAACTCATAATACAGACTCTTAATTATTACCTTACACACATTTGTGCCTATGACGTTTACAACCAGCGAAATTTTTTCTATGTTTACAACACAGATTTATGCCTATGCATGCAGTGTAACAAGTGAGCACTAAGGAAGATAATCAAAAAGACATAAACTTTTACTTTTTTTCAGAGAGGCGTGTATCTAGAAAAACATTGCAGAGGTTTTCGGCGGGTCGTAAAGTCCGCTTGAAAAAGTAGCACTGTGTCGTAATAAATGTGTAAGGATTATGCCACCCTGCTTGATCAAGGCCTCTGTCACAGTAAACCCCAGGATCACAAGGGTAAGTAAATGTACGGATAGATACAGCACAATAACATTTTCATTTTGAAAAATAAATGAGCATCATCAGTGTGTAAAAATTAGAATGAAGAATGGGGAAGATGAGTGTATTTTTTTTATAATGTAGAAAAATCAAACATAAAATCTAAAAAATACTAGTGAAAGATTTTTTTCGATATCTCAAAAATTGAATTTTCTATTAATTTTCAAAGTTGAATGTTTTTAAAATCAGCTCGGAGTTGACCGCTCAACGCGTGACGTCACCTCGCCGGTTACGTCCTCCGCGATGTTCGCGAACGAACTCGTGCTGTTGCTGAACCTAATTTTTAGATTTATATATATATTTTTGGAATTATGGATTGGAATACCATACAGCTAATGTATAGTACCTCAATGTACTAAATTTTGCGTTGAAAATAGCGAATCTTTCGTGTAAGATACGTGTAACTTTCGAAAAAAATTTCGTCTGAAAAAGACAATCATATAAAGTCTGTTTATCCTTACTTGTCTTTTTTTCAATGTATTTTTTTTATTGAAAGCTAATCTAATCGATGTGGTTTGATGGTGCCACGTTTGATGGAAATCCATTTAGCCATTATGGAGATGGTCAACTGCCTGCCGAAACGGTAAAATATACAGAGATGGTGCTTTGACTAAAATAATTTACACCCTGGGCAAATTCAGGTGCAATAAAAAAAAAACAAAATGGCCGCCAAAAATTCAGTTTAAAAAGCTTGAAATAAAACTGAAATTAATAATTAAAAATACCCCGACACAAAAAGCTAACTCTTAATAAACAAACCCCCCATACAGATACCTAACAGTTTACCTATCAGTCCAGACATGTGACGAGCTTAGATCTAAATCCATACTTAGCGGTCCCCCGACGTCTACGATTTTTTCATAAATCTATTTATGACTTGATGATATGATGATATTATTTTTTAATTTTTAAAAGTAACCTTTTTTGTGTGGGGGTTTTTTAGGTAACAGTTTTTGACAGTTGTCATACGTCTGTTATAATTAAATCGCAGTTTAAAAATATGTTAACTTATTAAATCAAATTTTCATTAATAAATAATGATATCTTTCGTATTCTATCGTACGTGTGGAAAACCATTTGTTGTATTTTATGAATGATTAAAGAGTTGGGTGAAGATTGTTTACCAAATATAGGACAAATAAGGGCAATCAGACTTATGCAGGGTGTAAGTAGCACCCTAGCGAAAACTTTCAGGGTATAGTCGACTCCTGAATCTGAGTCTATCTGAAGTGGAATTTTCTGTCGCAAAGTTCATTAAAAGTTGAGTGTTTATTTTTATTTTTTTATCACACAGAGGCTATTTTAGTTGCATGGAACCTAAATTTACAGAAAAGTAATTAAAATATCAAAATTTAATAAACCCCCAATGAATGCAACAGCTATTTGCTAGTTATATCAATATTCATATGTGTAACTAATAATTTGAATATTATTTCTTGCTTTTTAGAGGTATTTAATTTTGAAGCTGTTTTTGTTTTTGTTTTTAGGTTCTTTGAAGGCGGTTTTTCTTTTTTTTAAAAAGGTTTTTTATTTTCTACTTTTTAGAGACATTTTTTGTAAGCTATTATTGTTAGGTTATTTTTAAGGCTTTTTTTAAGGAGGTTTTGTTTTTTAAAAAAACTTTGATATTTTAAACTTTTTTGTGGTAGGTATATTTAATGACGATATTATCTAAGTTACAACAGCATTATGTCAACGGCTCATCACCTTTTACAAAATACTACTTTTCCCGACGCTGGGGCGTTAATTGCTGAGAAGTTCTCCTGGTATGAAGTACCAGGAGAACTCCGAACAAACTATCAGCTCCACTTCACCATATGCATTATGATGAGCCTAGCAACCATGTAAAAGTAATCATATCGTACCAGTGAAATACTTAGTATTGAATAATTCCGATGATCATCTATGGTCTTCATCATCAATTTCACTTCACCAAAGTGGTACTTTCCGAAAGCAAATGCATAAGATACTTAAGAAAATATCAAAATCGCTATAGGTGTGCCTATAATATTTGAAGAGTTCCCTTGATTTCTCCAGGATTCCATCATCATATCCTGACCTCATGACAAAGGGACCAACTTGGAAGTATATACTTTTAAATAAAAAAAGAATTATTCAAATCGGTTTAGCCGTCTTTGAGTAATCGAGTAACATACATGAAAAAACAAACATTCCGACGAACTGAGAACCTCCTCCTTTTTTTGAAGTCGGTTAAAAACAACGAAGCACCATCGAGTTTAGGCTCGTTTGATTCGTCTTGACAAGGACTTTCGTTCCAGCTAGATGATATCCAAGGTGTGATAATGGAGCCAGAAGGTGGCCTTAGGAACTCTGTGATAAAATGATGAAACACCATCGAATTTAGGCTCGTTAGATTCGTCTTGACAAGGACTCTGGTTCTAGATGATATCCAAATTCTGATGATGGAGCCAGAAGGTGGCCAATCAGTGGCCATGGGATTTCTGTAATAAAACGACGAAATCGTCTAGGACTAGGGTCAAGACGAATCAAACGAGCCCAAATTCGATGGAGTTGTATCGTTTTATTACAGAGTTCCTGTGACCTTCTTCCGGTTCCATCATCAGACCCTGGAAACCATCTCCCACCAGAGTAGGTACTTGTCAAAGCGAATCAAACGAACCCAAACTCGATGGAGTTGTATGGTGTTATTACAGAGTTCCTGTGGCCTTCTTCAGTGGTCAGACAAAAAACAAATAAACGAGACAGCGACCTAATAAGAATTAGTTAAAATTAATAATGCGAAAAATACATCGAAAAATACCTACGTGTAAAAATCGTTAGCTTGCGAAAGATACATCTGAAGAACTCTTATAAACTTTCTGTATTTTATTGAAAAATACAGAGGTCGTATGAAAAATACTTACATGTATTTTTACGTGACTAATATAACGTTATGTACTACTAATACAATGTTAGTTGGTTGGTATACTTACCACAAAGATTGACTATAGTCTTAAAATAAAATAACTAAACAAATGTATCAAAATAAACAAAAGTACGTTTACAGAGAACCTTCAATCACATACTGTCGTTAAGCTACCACATACCCCGCTGCCGGCCGCCCGTAGCACAACCGGCGATGTGACGTCACAGCCATTACTCGAAAGGCACAATCAGTTTTCACGCGCTCCCAAATTGATTTGCTTATAAAAAATTCAATTTACGTGATATCAACATAATTTTTTCACAGTTATTCTTATAATTGCTTAAAGTTTCTGTTAAGGCTAAAAAAAGGGGATAAATTTTCATTTACATCTTCCCCATTGTGGGTGAGTTAATCCTACTAATTTTATAAATGTGAAGTTTTGGATGTTTGTTACTCAATCACACTAAAACCGAACTGAACCGATTTGGATGAAGTTTGGCACACAGATAGTCCCCCTGGTTTAAAACATAGGATATTTTTTATCTTGGTCAAAGGTTCCCTAGGGATTTTCAAATGTCCACACGGACGAAGTCGCTGGCGGCAGTTAGTTTCAATTATTTTTGACTGATAAATTTTTCAAGTTTTTTCGTTACCCCACTTTTTCGAGAAGTGGGTAGCTACCTTTATTATGTTTTTCTTGCATTTTACTTTCTATTGACAGAAAGAAGTAGATCAAAATTAATGTACCTAGATACCTACACTTCTTAGATTTCCGTGCGTACTATTCATTGAAATAAAACACTTTTACGGATAACAACGCGTATTTTATTATTTTGGGTGTTGTTTTAAGATTATTTAGTTTGGTTTTTTAAATTTTTGTTTTTATTCGTCGGTAAGTACCTATACCAAATAAATCAGTCGTTGCGACCCGTAAAAGTGTTTTTACTGAACTAAATTTTTTATATTTTGTCCGAATTTTCTGATAAAAGGCAAGCAATTTTAGGAGGTACTTTTCTAGAACTGTAAAAATAACTCAAAAGGGACCGCTCTACAATAAATAAAGCAAACAAACAAACATTTAATATGGCTATCAAACTAAATAAGAATCATTGAGCCTTGAACCCTTCTTGTTCAAGTTGAGGGAAACTTTTGAAGCACAGGATTAGCTTATAATATAGTTGTTAGGGGAATGCCATTTTACTACATTCGGGCTTGTTATTGGAGTGTTTCGTTTCGCGATCTCCGCGTACAATACATATCGTAAAAATATATTTAGGTTCGTTAAAAAAAATGTTCTACAGCCTTGACAAAATCCACAATATCTATGTAGGCTACATTTGTTATTATCTAGTTTTCGTTATCAAATGGTGAGTTATTAAATAATGAGAAAAAAATAATTAAAAAACCGGACAAGTGCGAGTCGGGCTCGCCCACCGAGAGTTCCGTACCTACCTACATTATAAATAGTTCAGAAATCGAACCTCGCAGCTTCTCCCAAAATTCAGATTCCAAAACATATCATTTTGTGTTTTATAAGTGATATTGTGGTTATACTAACTACACAGTTCAAGCCTTAATTAGTTAGGTAGGAATCCTTATCATAGTAAGTACTTAAAATTACTTAAAATTCTATTTTGTGAAATTATTTATTTATTGTGTACCTATGAGTGACACAATAATTTTTAGTAGGTACAAAGCTACGCCATCTAGCATTTGTGTTGAACTAATTTAAAAACTATTTGAGTAAGCAAGGGTTATGCTTTTTTACGAGTTATCTGTTATTTAGATTAGTATAAATAGCGCTGTGCGGTGTCGTAACGATATTTTGGTAAACATCGTGTGAATAAAGACTTAAATTAGTAATAGTAACGAACGATGCATTGTTTTTTGCTTGTATTGAGCTGTTGAAAAAATAGGTTGCTTTGTTGAGGCTTCATTTTCTAGGCGGGCACACTACTGAATATGTGTTTTATTTATTATTTTTATGTTTGTATAATACTACTAGGTACAAGACACTTAAGTGGGTAGGTACCTACTTAGGATTGTGTTTTTACATTACAAAATTATAAAAATAGAGCTAAGGGGCGGGGTTGTGCTACTCGTTTGACCGCAAAATTAATCTGGTTTCTAATAGGAAAATGAGAGAAATTTAAAAAAAAATCAGAATTATCAATATATTGGTATTTGTTGGTATATACTTACACGTAATAATAAACATTATCACCAAATTTCAAGCTTATAGGTCACTTAGAAGTTAAATTATGACCGCGCATACCGTCGTTTAACCTCGATGACTGACTACGTACTTTAATGACTATAGTTTTTATGATATAGTTACAAATGTATTTTTTTCAGATTTTTCCCTGTATATGTAGTATAGGACGATATTATTTGCCAAATTTCAAAGTTCTAGGTCAACGGGAAGTACCCTATGAATTTTGGTTCCCTTGAACCGTATCTTTTTTTACGTTAACTTAGAAGTTTAATTTTTCACAGCTGTAAGTGCCCGTAGATTTGAGTATATGGTTTTAATTTCAACTCGATACCTCCACGCGTTCCCGAGATAAGGGTCTTGACAGACATACGGACAGACAGTATAAAAACCGTAAACAAAAACGCAGGTGGCGAGCGGTAATTTCAACTTTCCGCATGCTGAACTGTCATCAGAAGCACACTTTTTCGAACAACTGTATTAAAAAAAAATTAACCAGTACGTGTTATTAATAAAACAAATAATATTCATCAACGTGACAGCTTTTTTTTTTTTAATTTTAGCTGCTAATAAAACCATATACTTACATGATGTTCCAAAACTTTGCCACACGAAAGGAAAGTACCTTAAATATAGAAGGTAGGAAAAGACTTCATTTTGATTTTAATAAAAATAATTGGAACTGCGTTCAAAGATTTAAAAAAACCGGCTGCCTTAACCCGGAATCGAACACACCAAATATAAAAAAATCAATCTTTTATTTTTACGATAATGATCGAAAGGGTTATTAGGATTTTTTTTTCTTGAGTAGCATCTTAAATAAAAGGAAGAGCATGAACATTTACATTTTAATTATTACGTATTCTATCAATTTGTATCGTATAGATATGCGATGTTTTAAAGAAAATTTAATGCAGTTTCAATTATTTTTAAAAACAAAAAGAAGTCTTCTTTCAGTAAAATTTCCTTTCTTCAATATTTAAGGTACTTTCCTTCCGTGTGGCAAAGTTTTGTAACACCCTGTATATATTTATATTTGCTATAAAATAAATATAAAAGTTCTATTTTAAGAAATCCGTATTTTCGGAAACATGAAGTGTGTATAATATTTCAGTTGTGGTATTTTAAAACTGCTTATATCTTTCAACCGAGAAATAACCAGTCTCGGAATTCAGTCTACGATCTCCGTTAGGTATACGAACGTTTTGTTCATCGGAAATCACGCATTTTGGTAAGAAAAGCAAATTGACGATTTTTTTTCACAGACAAGGATCATCATATTTTTTTTATGGTGTAAATTATTCAGTTGCTTGTTATTATTTTGAATTATGATCATGATGGCCAACTAAGTATCAACAATAAAAAATATTTCTGATTTCTTTCCTTAACCGTTCAACGCCCGGAAAATGAGACACAATATATATTCCATTGTTATCCGGCCGCATGCGTCCGCTCGGGCGTTGATGAATTAACATTAAAAAGTAGGTACCTTAAAATTCTCCATTTCTCCATACTTTAAAATTCTCCATCCAAAACGGAAATTTCATATCAAACTTAAGTACTTTTACAAATTTCAAGCCAAAAAGAAATTAATAAGTAGCGAATGAGTAGGTAGTAATAATTTAAGAGTGGAATTCATTATGATCAACAAATAATTCAATTTTCATGTTTCATAAAATAAAATCAGCAACAGCAAATGGAATTAGAACCACCAAAACAGATGACATAAAAATACATTGACTGAAATGCGTCTTCATCTGCTGCTGCTAGGAAATTCGTGAATATAAAATGCTTTTTACAATTTTGAATATAAATACAACGATATTTATAATTTCGTATTGGTGGCGAAATAAACTTATTACGAGTCTGCGACCTTCAATTGTTTTTTGTCATCAATTTTCCCCATTATCGATGTTTTGTGGCAAAAAATGTAATAAAACTATCATTGAATATGCATGAAGACATTCAGGTCCCTTGACAAACAACTATAACGTCGTTATTCTGGACATAAATCAGGTAGATTTTCCTTGTTACGTAAACTCTGTGACCTTCATACTAACATTACGAGTTTGTTGCGAGTGTTGATTCATCCCGGTTCATCCACTCAAACCCATTGAATGAATGAATGAACATGTCGATCCTTCTTTGTTATTGCGGAGAACACAGAAAGTCTTTAAATCTTTAGTATAATTATGTACTCGTCTTTTTTTATTTGTAGCACTATAAGTAATTAATTAATTCACAATTGATTCACCAATCGGCTAATGTTTTGCATACGGGTTGCAAAACATCAGCCGATTTACTTTTTTTCCTTTTTCAATATATTTTTTTGTGAGTGATGTCTCTTTTATACCAATAAATAACATGCTTGCAGTTAATCCCGATAAAAAAATCGAATACACCGAACCGTACCGTTTCATTATGATGTTTAATAACTTCCTAAAGTCACTGATTTCCCATGGGACTTAGTACCTACCTATTTAACAAAATTAAGTGTTACCTACAATTGAACAGCTCCATTTCCCTTTAGCAGAAATTTTAATTACAAACTTGTAGTCAATGTTTTATAATCAACCGGTTCGCTTTGAATAGAATTTTCTTTCAAAGCTCTTTTAGGGGCTCGATAACCCTGAAAAGATCTTATGTTTAAGAGCTAATCAATCTAAAAAAAGGCAGGCTATATGCTGATGATGATAAATTGAATCAGGATCCAGAACTTGATGAGTATACTTTCTTATTATAAATTAACTTTCTTGCTGAAAACATGAATCAAAGTTTTAATAACTTGATGGATGTTTGTTAGACGAAATAAGACTTCCTTATTTTCATTTTTGTATAGGACATTTTAAATTGGATATTTTACCATAGAATATAAGCACAGAGTAGATATAACTTAGCACTATAAGTAAGAACAGAGGTATAAATCAGCAGTTCATAGGAACTAACTAATTATTTAGATTAACTTAACTTAACTTATAATAACTAGCACAAAGAAATCTGTTTTTTATTTTTATTATGCTTGCTCTAATAGGTTAATAATAATATGTAATTGTTTCAAATATTATTAACACAATACATGTCACAGCTTTCCGTCCGTAAACAAATTTAGTTTCTTCTTATAGTTAGGTAAATAATCTAAATACATTTTTACAGAACTCTCAGTTTGCGACTCATACTCGCAAAATGCCCACGAAGGTTTCTATAACATTTAGGTATTTAACCTAGTATTTTTAAAACTAAACAAAGTGAAAATATCAATGACGTTACTCTTATTGCACAACTTGTAGAAACACTGAAACTCCACAAAGTCTATGGCATCTGCTCATAAATTGTTGAATAAAAGCAAATACACACGTGTATAAATAAATATAGCTTATTTAGCGAATTAGTTAAAACATTTAGACAGCAGATATAAACACACTGATAGTAATGGTTTATTAGGATTCTCTAAAGCACGCAAAGGAGACCATTTTCAACACGTTTTATCAGGTTGCCTTTTTATTTGTTTCTTTATCAACGATTTTATACTAGCTTTCCAATAACCTAGAGACTTGAAGGAAGTACGCCCATTTCTGACCTATAAAAATAGTTATTTTATCAACTATCGTGTGTAGAGAAGTAATATCGTGTAGACAAACAAACAAACGAGCAAATAAATATTTAAAAAAATAAATAAACAAGAAAACGACCTAATAAAAACGTTGTAAAAAAGCATGTTTTTTACAGCAGAAGAAAATTTCAAGCGGTGCACGAGCGTGCGAAGTGCGAGCGCACTTGGCCAGTTTTCTACTGATGTAATTTTAAAATTCTATATTTTGTCTTACATCTATTCTATACCATAAATCAATGTAAGGCATGTAGTTCATTGAGTTTCTAATCACTTACTACATTTTTCTAATGAACCAATTAATCATGTTGTCAATTACTTGGCCACTGTTGACGCAATATGTTTGTATGAGATGGGGTGTTCCAAGATCCACCCAATACATAATTGTCAATCAAATATCCACCCACCCTGCTACTCATTTCTCGACAATCTTGGCTCAACATTTAGTTACTTACGTAAGCCGCCGATATTGCATTACTTAAGTATAAATAAATAAATAAAAAAATATTTGACAAAATCACATACATTGCTCCGATTCCAAAGTAAGTAGCTAAAGCACTTGTGTTATGGAAATCGGAGACAACGGTGGTATCACAAACACCCAGAGAGCCAATATAGAAAAGTTCGTTTTCTAAATTGACCCAACCGGGGATCGAACCCGGGACCTCAGAGATGGGGACACCTTGAAAACCGGTGTACAAAGCCACTCGACCAAGGAGGTCGTCTGTATGTAAATAAAAAACTATTATTTGTATGATCGCCACAGCTTAGAGTAAGTGGATTTGGGCAATAACATAACTAAGTCATTGGTAACTGGTTGATTCAAAACTTGAACACCATTGCTGCATTTATGCGTTTAAACATCCGATAACATATATACTAAAACTTTAAGTACTTATACAATGTAGGTCTTTATAATTTAATATTTAATATGCGGGAAATATAACTAATTCTATCAACAAAACATCTACATATTAGGGTCCATCCCCTCACCTTTTGGAATGACTGCCTGCCTAAAAATATTATTTTATTCCGGATCTTGCAGTCCCACAAATATAAAAAATACTGTCCGAAAGGTAATAATACCACATATTAATTTTAAAAACCTGTGTGTAAACTTTCAACTTTAATATAATATAATATAGTAGTATAGTATAATATAGTAGTATAGTATGATATAGTTGTATAGTAAAATATAGTAGTATAATTTGTATAGTAATTTTTCGAATGCTGAATCCACAACACCATTGCTCAATAATGGAATAGATATTAGTTAGAAAGTTAGTATTCTCATCCAATATACGAGTAGTAAAAAAAGAAGTTGTGAAGTTTTTCACACGAAAGCAGTGATATCAAGCAATAAGCGCGCCGCGTGTGCTTAAAACTCGAAACTTTCACTACTACAGGCTAGGCACTGAGCCAAAATGGAAGTTATGAAACAAGCTGAATAATAATAATAATAAATAAATAAATATTTGACGATATTGCTTCGATTCCAAAGTAAGTAGCACTTGTGTTATGGAAATCAGAGACAACGGTGGTATCATAAACACCCAGACCTGAGCCAATACAGAAAAGTTCGTTTTCTAAATTGACCCAACCGGGGATTGACCCTGGGACCTCAGAGCTGGCGACAACTTGAAAACCGGTGTACAAAGCCACTCGACCACGGAGGTCGCCCGAATCTGTAAACATTGCTAAATTTTGGATAAATAATAATTCAATTACTTGTGTCTTTCTCACTTTACTTACTATGATTACAAATGGTTCATCCTTGTTGGGTTTAAGAGTTATGAATCTTTAAAATCAGTCAACTTGATAACCAACTAGCAAATAACCATAAAAATTAGGGGTGTAAAAATTAAAGCCGTAATC
Source organism: Catoptria pinella (assembly GCA_963556745.1). Classification (NCBI taxonomy): domain Eukaryota; kingdom Metazoa; phylum Arthropoda; class Insecta; order Lepidoptera; family Crambidae; genus Catoptria; species Catoptria pinella. The sequence goes on from OY750762.1 coordinate 4,258,267, forward strand.
AGTGACAACCATAGACTTAGAAAAATTTTCGCTGCGCTCAAGCGAAAATTTTTCTAAGTCTATGGTTGTCACCATAGAAATAGGATGTCAAAGAACAACAATGTCAATGAACACATCCTATTTCTATGGTGACAACATTCTGAAGCTGACTGAATCATTTCGTAGATTACGGCTCTGAAGGTTTTAAGTTTACGACAAAAAGACCTAACCCTCCAAGCCCCGGAAAATGAGAGACAATAGATATTCCATTGTTATTCGGCCGCATTCGTCCGCTCGGGCGTTGATGAACTAAGCTGCAACATGTACGTAAATATTTTTTATTTACATAAAATCATTTAAAATATGCACGTTAGCATTGAATCTGTGATTCAAATTAATTTTTCCTGGTTTTGACCAAGGACTATTTTAGGTAGTCTGTGTCTAAGGGTCTAGACTGCGAATAATAGTTCAATTTGTATGATAACTATAAGACTTCAGCACACGAGTTTACTGCTATTATCCTATTAAATTCGAAGCACGTACGATACCTATGATACTCCTTGAAATGAAAATATAAAATCGTTAGTAATAGGTTCATGTACATAGGTACCTAATCATAGACGTAATTTATTTATTAAAATAAATAAGTATAATATTTATTAGTTGCTTTGAGGAAATTTAATACTTCTTTCTCTGCGCTGCTATACTATAAAAAATTAATAAAGTGGCGCATATGTATTACAATAAAAACGTGACTAAGGAGAACCTAACCTAATACAATAAGAAGAGTGCAACTACGTAGGATGAAACTGATGAAAGTGACGTGAATCACAAACTAGAACAATGACACAATCAACAAAACACTGGATAAATTGGGTCCAGAAAGTCACTTCATAAGTTCATATCGGAGGGAACACTCCAAGTCCCATTACTGGAACAACTGCGAAGTAACTGAGGCACAGTAATGAACCATTCCACTCACGCACCGCAGCCACGTCATCTCAATGAATTGAAACAGTAAACGTGTTAGAACTCCGGCCGAGAGAAAACGTCACGATGTTTTAAGGATCGCCATAATTATGATGAGAAATGAAAATAATTCACATAAGGAACTCATCCGTAGGAAGCTTAAAAAACTGTTACTATTAATATCATTATGATTTATGGTAGAATATAAGACTATATAAGATTAATTACAATAATCTTAGAATAATAACACCTAGAAGCAAGGGTAGGTAAAATTAAACTTTTTTGTTCTTATAGGCACGATTAAGTAACGTATGAAGGATAAAAATCTGAAAACTGAGCTATTTTGGCTCCGTTTTATTTGCCTCACTTTTGGCAGGGCGCTTTGTTGTTCTAGGTTGTTATTATTCTAAGGATGCAGAGCATCAATTGTTAAGTGCTGAAAATACAGAGGGACACACATTTCCTTTCGTAATAAATCTTTACTGTAATTGGTACCTAACTAACGACTCATTAGACCCTATTTTGGTACCGCGGAAGCATAATAGCATAATATAACGATAAACAGTATCCTAAAACAGAAGTGTTAACGACCTTCGGTGTCATAATCCAAGACATATACTTGCAAGATCACTTAAAAAAATAGTATTGTTCTTAGATTTCCGCGCGTTCCTACTTATTGAAATAAAACACAGCGATAGTTGGTATTGTTTCATCTGTTACAAAAACTGCAACACTTTCATATCTAAAACAAAAAAATAGCAAAGCATAATTTTATCAAATAGTGCTAACCTTACTAAGCACCCTTGATATTAGAAGGATTATGAAGATTTAGATAAAATACTCATAACCACCGTAATGTGTCACAGATAAAATAATATAGCATATCGATATTAATACTGTTTTCACGTACATGCCATTGACCCCGTAGTTAAGTGGAAAGTAGAATTACATAATAAATAATAATAATACTCAATGATATTTATTAGAGGATTTATTTTCTCAAGCGCGATTTATAATTAAACATGACAAGTTTATACAACACTAAATAATATACTAGAAAAAATACGACTCGCACCAGATCATATTCTCGAACGGGAATCGAACCCGCGACCTTTGGATGTCCGGTCCAATGCTCATCTAGAGCTACCGAGTTCACTCGGTAAAATATAGCATTGTGAATGCATAAATTTAAAAATGACAAGTTTATACAAATATGGAAGTAACAGTGAATAGAATCTTATACAAATGCTTAAATTTCCCAAAGAAATCTTTAGCATTCCAACAGCTTTTCCAAGTCTTTTATCTTCGGTAGTTGGGTAGGTGTGTGAAGAGCGAAGAGCGAGTCCGTGCCTAAACTTAATTTAAAACTAAAACAACGTTTCTCCAACAAAACCAGCCGGTTTTCAATTAGCAAGTTATTACCTAGTTATAATGGTGTTGTCTAGACTGCGAGGTTGCAAGCTAAACGTTACTTGAGTGTGTTTTCATGTAGCGATTGGGTACTTTCCAGCGGAAAAATATAAACATTAGCAACATAGGTATCTATGTTTAACAATAACTCTTAAACAATATTTATTGTAGGTACTACATACCCTACGAGAGCAATACAATATAGGTATAAGTATGTTTATATTGGATCATAACTTTATAAAAGAATTTCTTTACTTTAAGTTTGCCTGAGTATAGAACAATACTTCAATTTCCTGAAAACATATTTATTAAAAGCATTTCAAAAAAATTAAACATGCTAAAATCTAACCATTAAAAACACTTCTATGTAGAACATAATAAATTAGAAATTTACGAGTGATATCAAATATTGCAGTGATTGGAATAGTAACGAATTTCACTAACATATTTCAACACGCCACAGCATCGTGTGTCGCTTATCCGCCATTTTTATCGATGTTCTAAAATATCAGCTACCGATAACAAGCAGTAGTCAGTGAAAAATGTATCCACTATGTAAAGCACCGTTCCAATACGTCTAGTATTCGAAAATCTTCTGTCATTTGTTTTGTGGCACTAAGAAATGCTTGGGAACTGCTACAGTAGTCGTAGCAGTAGGCTATAGCCCGGTTTGGCTTGAGAATGTTTGTACATGAATGTCTTTGTGTGCGTGCACGAAAAACCGCGATTTGTTCTAGGCGGCTATTCTGTAAACTTTATATTTTGTGCTGAAACTGTACGACCTTCATTTGACCCCGCACACAAGGCAATATAACCTGTAACGTTATTTTTCAGTCTTTCTTATTCTATATTGGGCGAGATAAAGAATGGAAGAACGCCTTCTACTAATTTGCTAAGAATCGTTTGAAATATTGCTGATTGAATTTAAATGCCGTAACAGGAAAATTAACAGCTTTTCTGAATTGGGATGACTGCATAACGATAAAGTTTGAAAAATTATGGATGAATCTAGAATATTTTAGTAAAATTGTAACTAATATCCATGCGTTATACATACACTACCAACTTAAACTGTTGAAATAGGCTCATTACATTATGTCGTGAAAATGTTGTAGAAGGTTTGTAAAATATCTAGAGTAATATGTGAGCGTATATAATTATTTGTAACAGTGCAACAATACTTTTTGCTCAAAAATAAATTACAGATTTCGCGCTTCTCGCAACTATCGGAGGACATTGAAAATGAACATCATCACACATAGTTCAGCAATCTGCTCGTCCATTGAAATCGGTGAGAGTATCTACTTTTCTGTATCTACTCGTGTGTGTATGAATTTCATATACCTATAGAAAATATTTCATTATTATAAACATTACTATTTTATTGAAAGGTAGTACTATAAGCTAAATCATCTAAAAATGTATAAGATTTGTTTTGAGATTAGTGAGGCCCGAGGCGAAGCCGAAACTAGCCCTCTCTCCTCTTCAACTTTCGCTCAAGATTGGTTTATTCGTATTAACCTCCATCAAATGCAATTGCAAATCTACAATAACGTCTATTAAATTAATTATATTAAATTTATTCTTTTTAATAAGGATTAATTTGTTCACTAAATTCAATGTTAAAATACAGTTCACACATGTGAACATAAGCATGTGTAAATTGTATAAAAAAAAAATCCCCAAACGCTATTTTTTTGTACCCCAAAATGATACGTTTTGTATGAAGAGAAGATTTTAGTTCCCCAATAATTATTTTTTTCTCCAAAATGGGGAAAAAATGACGTTTTCAGAATGTAGATTATTCTGAAAACGCTAACCGCTTTTTGTCCGAAGAATGGGAAATTTAACCGTTTTTTCGACGTTTTTTTATTTTCTAAAAAAAAATGAAGTCGGTAAAAAAAGTTACGGACCGATTGTCGAAATTTTAGTACCATACGAGGCCCCGCAAGCTCTTGAATCATTTGACACCACTGCCTTTCGTTTATCTTTATAACTTTCGGAAATTTAGCCGAATTACACTGCCCCACGAAAACGATCTTATAAACATTTAAAAGTTAATTATGTATACCTTAACTTGTAAAACTATGTTGGAATTGGAATACGACGAGAGTATTCAAACTTATCCAAGTCCTAGATTTACTTCACTTCATTAGCATTTAACTTACAAAAGTTTATTTCAAAGAAACTTATTTTCCAAGCTGCATTAAGGAAAGAGCCGTTGAACACTGTTTATCGCTTTTGTTTAAGTCAAAACAAAAACATAATTAATCACAAGGACTGGACCAAAGAATAAATTGTACCATAATTGAAAACGTATTAAAATTTCAACCACGCACATTGCACAAGGCTTCCCATTCAAGGGCTTTTACTTTCCCAATTTTAACAATAACAACTGGCTTACGATTTTTGGCATAATTATGTTCAGCCGAATTATGTTATGATACTTATATTCACAAATACAAGATCAACCATTTTTATATAGAAAGCAATCGGCATAATGTCTGAATAAATGTGAAGCCATTGAAATGTAATAAAATGTTTGAAAATTTATTCAAATTATATTCTTTATTATGAATGAAATACAGCTCAACCAAAGAAAATCTACAGTAATGGCCCAACTACGTAAGATCTTTTTGAAAAAAAAATTACTACTTTATAACAAGTAAACAGTCTTGCAGTCCGAAACTATGAAATAATATTCAATCAATACATCATTTGACATTTAGAATGTATTTGAAAATTATTTCATCATATCATCAAGGTTATTAACAAACCATCCATTGCATTATTGTTATTTTTTTTACATTTATATTTTTTCAGTATTTTAATAGCGTGTACGTAATAGTTATTTATGCAACTGTAGTACAATGAGGGGTATTAAACACGAATGTGGGTTTATCACACGAGGCAAAGCCGACTGTGATAGTAGTACCACATGAATATTTTAATATCTAATTATATTATAGAGTTGCATACGAGACTCTATGTTGATAAAGTCTCTTATGCAACTGTATAATATCGATGATAATATAAATCCTCTATAAAAGGTTTTGAAAATAAATATAATTTTCGCAATCAACATCCCATAAAACCTCAAGAACAACATAAATCGATTGTTTTTTTCTGTGAAATGACTTTCGTGGCAATTTTATAGCAAATAACACGTGATGCCGGCTGTCAGTTGTAACTGTACAACTTGGTTTGGAATAATACGACCCTGTGACAAATGTCAAATGAATGCTACGAAAGTCGTAGCTCGTAGCTCTAAGCTACATATAATGCTTCTACGGAAATGGCTACTACGGTGGATATAGTACCTATCTAGCATATTTATTGAAAGTGTACTGTTATCATAAAATACTATCACACAATTGATTGTTGTTAGCCATCCACCTATACATTAAAGGGCTTTAATCTGATAATAATCTACTGACAATGCATACAAAATGATGACGTAATATCGTCAAAGTACGATGCCTACAAAACCGTGAAAAGAATTGATGAAAAAAGTTTTAGGAACGACTGATCGGGGTTATTTTGGGAAGACAGAATGATGGGCCACACAACATTTGCGGTGAAACAAAATGGCCAGAGTGTGGAAAATGATATTTGTATTGTTTAGATATCAATAAAAGTATCATTTTCCACACTCTGGCCATATTGTTTTATTCCATTCGTTTAACTTTTTTTTCCTATTAGTTCCGGAAAGGACACGTGACAACTGAAACTTTAAATAAATGGAGCTGTAGTTAATTTATAGTAAATCTACAAAGTGTCTAATTTGTTAAGCATTTTTTACACTTACACACTATAAGATTGTATAGCAAATACATAGTTACACAGTGTTTTGTCCCTTTCTTTTTAATGTCAATCTTAAATGGTAGTGGCATGAGAAGTATGGTGTTTACCGCTAGTATAAATAAGTCTATATACTAGCGGTAAACCTTGCTCACTTCGGCTGAATGTAAACGTGGTATATGATTGACATCGCCCAGCAGTTGGGTGAGATTGGGTGACTATTTTTTGACGCGTTCCTAACTTCGACTGTCTATCTAGACTATTCTAGACATATGAATAATTATTTTTTTTACACTATAAAAAGTTGTATGCGGCCGCCGCTTATGTTAGAAAATTAATAAAACTTAACGCATAATGCATATGGTTGGCATAAAAATAATAACAACAATGTAATTATTTCACTCATTTACTTCTACACACAGATATTGGACAGAAGTTTTGTTAAATTCGAACAATCCAATAAGTTTTTTTTTTTGTAATCAAAATACTTACTGCCTCTTAAAGCCAACCATGTTCATAACTTAAAATCATTTGAGATTTATTTTGAAACAATAATTAAATTTTTGATATTTATTTTAAAACTTAACTGCCGAATTTGACACATACTCGCTTGGAACGGGATATTCTTACGCATATTCGTATTTTGTACACATGGAACTGTGCCAGTGTGGTTTTCTCAGTTATCACTAGTTTTTACGAGATCCCGTCTACATTAATTAGAAGATAAGAGTCTACAAAGTGTGCGCACAAAACCCTTGTCACGCCCACGTTATCTTGGTATCCAAGTATTTTCTTATTTATTTTGGCTTCAGAAGCATGGTAACTTTAACTGTTCAAATAATACATTTGTAATTACATTCATTCTATCATCAGCCATTTTTAATGTCCCCACTGCTGAGGCACAGGCCTTCCTTATGGGTGGATAAGGAGGATGGGCCATAACCCACCACGCGGGCCCAATGCGGATTAGTAGGTGTTAACAACTGCAAATGCAGCCGGGACCAACGGCTTAACGTGCCTTCCGAAGCACGGAGGAGCTCGAGATAATAAAATTTTGGTCAGCCATCCCATGACCGACCCTTGCGAAAGTTAACGAAACATTACATTCATACTGCAATGAAACTGCAATAGAAAAATAACAACCCGTATCTGTTGGCAAACTCAATAGGAAAATTTCTGCAAATATTTATGACTTACCTACATTAAAAACAATTTTATAAATAAACTCATTTTATTTAACTGAAATAAAGAAAATATACACTAACTTAAATAAGATATATTAAATTAATATTTGTTGTGGTTTATAAAAGCCAAAACCTATTAAAAACATCAAATGATACTTCCTCGTTTATAAATTATAACACAGACAGAACCATAAAAATATCAACGTTTCATCACAAACGGAGATTTTCTAAAAACCACTAATGGCGGCCAAAATATTTGTGATCCTTCTATTTCTGACATTACTGTCTTGGTGGGTACAAATGTGATAAAAAAGATCCTACTCTTGTACATTCGATTGATACAAGTAAAGAGTTTATTTTTACATAAATTCATGCTTCAAAAAGGCCACGAACTTTTCCATTAAGATAATTTTACAAGCTTTTATTTATTCATTTAGTTTACAGCAAACGAATAAATGAAAAAGAGAGCCAAATAGAGTAAGTCCAATAAAATTGCAGTTTCTTTCTATCTAAGAAACATAAGTAAGTCAGAAAAAATATATGGGTCCATTAGGAAACTCAATTAAAATAAGTTGACAGTGAAGTGGGTTACGACTAAAGTTTTACTAATTCCTTATCGGACTAGTTACGTAAGCTCTTGAACTTGCCATTTGTGTGTTTTCATGACTTCCGTGTCCACTTCTCAGGCAATTTGCTAAGTTATTCTTTTTTTTGCTAGTTGTGACGAGCTCTTAAAGAGCTTCAATTACAGAACATAGAAAAGTGTAGGTAAGCTGGAAAAATCTTTTGGTTGATCCTTTGACTAGAGATTCAGATTTAATAGGTAACTTTTTTTTTATCATTTTAGCTTAGCATAGCTTAATTTTCCCGAACCGTCAGGAATCCTGACACTCCTATCAAAACACATAAAAATTAAGTGCTTTTGAATTTTATATATTTTCCTACCACCTGTTCGTGGCTTTTTAGCTGACAAGAATATCGTCAATACCATACTTAAATAATCGGAAACAGGATTTATATCCTTTGTGGTCAAGAGCACGCCAGCTCGGGTGTCGATATATTTCAGACACCGAAACGATCCGGGACTCGATTTCTAGTCGAGTAAATGTAGAAAAGGTTATTTAGGTTCGAATATCAGAGATTATGTAACGATTTTGTTTTAGATTTTCTTGACACAGATTGGGTCGGTACAATGCAAATGTGACGTATTTCATACTAGGTAATTTGTTAAAAGTCGAATAATATACAAAAAAAAACATATTTTCTACACAAATCTCCTAAACTGGGTATCAAATGCGGGATACTCAGTAATGGGGAAACAAACAGAGAAGCAATCAAAACAGACACCGTAGACTACATAAATAACCTTAATGATGACACCACACTTAATGCAATATTCTTCATTTTCCACCATTTTTTCAATCAACAAAACCTATTTCTTATAAAAAGTGGTTGTATTTGAAACCTATCTCGTAGCAAGATAGCAGAGATAGCTTACTCGGCGGTCGTTACGTTGAAGTTATGCTAATTAGAACCGACTAATTGAAGCTCGCCGCTCGAGTAACATGGATTGGCGTTACAGTAAAAACGATATATATCCTGTTTAAATGTCAAGGACTCAGGTGGATTTGAGGAACCAAGGTCATTTTATACTTTTCTAACAAGCAAACGAATATTAGTCTCTTCTGCCAAGAAAGGGAAGATAATTGTTTTTTTCTGCCAAGTGCCATATACTTTCATACGTTTATACGTTTCTTATTGTCAGACCTAATATATACATGGAAAAAAATGGTAATTTTGCTAGGGGACTATTTCTATTATTCATTTGTTATATAAAAAGGACAATACAAAAGATAAAGAAGGATGCGCATTTCACTGTCCAAAATGTTATACCTCCCCGTGACTGTTATACCTCCAGCTTCCAGGATGTTAAAACAAACTTCGTGGAAGGCAGGCGGAACATTCAAACAAGGTGCAAACAACGTTAAATCCAAGTTCAAAAACAAATAAAGTCACTCTTCTTTTTAGGTTAGATAATATTTATTATTGGTTGGCACAGCATTGAAAAACTACAAAATGGGAGATCACTTTACGATTTTTCTGTCAATCACATAACTGAGTACTATGGTCTAATTTCTACAGTATTTTTGGAATGGGTTATCAACTAATAGTGTTTAAAATCGCTGCTTGAAAATGTGTTTTTGACGTTGACAGTATTAGTAGGTACATATCAGCCAATAACGGGAAGTTAGCATTTCAATAAAAAAATGTAAATAGCTTCTTGTACGTACAAGGCTTGTATAATGCTTTTCTCAAGAAATGCGAAATAAAATTTTCTTAGAAAAAATCTTCGACCGATTATATAAGGTGTTACAAAAGTACCCCTAATGCCGAATATGGTAGATAGGGACCATCAAACTGAACAACTTTTACTATGGAATCAACTCTGGAATCGTGAAAAAAAAATCAGCTGTTTCATACAGCAAATAAAATCGAAAATATCAAAATGTATGACGTCATGCAGCCATAAAGTTTTATGGCTGCATGACGAAGTTGATTTCTATACCGTTTTGAATTTGGAATAGGTACTTGATCGGGAAGTCAGTATTGAAATTAATTCCCCGCACTGAATTTCAAATTTAGAACGTGATGAACCAGCCACCACGTAAAAGTGGAACACCCCACATTATTTTTTCAAAGGGAATGATAAAATTTTAAAGCATAAGTGAGAAAAAATATTTTACAGTAGAAAGAAAAATAAAAACAAAAGTTTTTTTAGGAAAACACTAGTTTATTAATAATAATAATTATAATATAGGTACAATGAGTTTTAAATGGATCAGTTTAATTAAAAATATAGTCTGCACCTAAAAGTGGTTTATAAATAGGTACATTTTATTATGAAACAGATTCGTAATACCTATCACCTAAATAATTACGAAACATTTCATGCTCTATTCTGAAACTTGGACTTTTGAAATACAGACAAAGGTAAAAATAATACTTATTGATACTTGCAACTAACTTAATATTGGACTGACGCAATATTTAACAAGAGTCATATAAATCACAACTCGAAAATTGATTACATTTTTATTTTCCAGGACTTTGTACAGGCAAAATCAATCCCTATGACTTTGGCTTTAAAATACAAAATGTTTGCGAGTATTTCACGTTATAGCGGCGTGGGATGGTATCTACTGTATTAAACAATGTCTTATCTAATCATTATCATACGTAAAACCCATGTCCGGATTCGGTATAGGATATTCTCTATAACACGACTTTCATCAACCGATAACGGCCGGGCTCGATTTTGATGCACTGACTAACTGCAACAATATTCTGACATCACGATAGCACAGGGTTAAACAATTTTTTTTTGGTGAAACGTCGGAATTTTGCCGTCGTCCGTCAGTAAAACGGATCGTTCAATCAAATTCAATATTTAAAAGAACCGTAGAATACATGTACGTAGTACCAATATATATTCTGTGCCGGGGGTTAAATCACTATTAAGAATCAAGCCGTAGGCAAATAGACCCACTTATATTATTTGCACGTACTCTAATGGGCCCCCCACATGCAAAGGCCCCGCCTGCAGGATCGTACGGAGGCGCGGCCTGCCGCGGCCTTCCGGCCAAATCCCAGGAGGCGTGGCCTCTTCAGTCCTGAGGAGGCCACGCTTCTCCCTACGCGCGTAGATATTTAGCCAGAAGGCTGGCCTCTCCGTACGATCCTGCGGGCCAGACCTGTGCATCTGGAGGGCCCAGCAGTAACACTAGTGTCTGAAACACTCCTACAGACCATGTAAGAAATGGTATTGTTATAATTATTATAAGATAGTTCTTTATAGCCAGTTTTAAAATTATCTTAATCCTATAAAAGCTTAATTTTTGCACAACATACCTCTATAATTAAGTTGAACTTATGTTAACTTCATATCTTAAAATGAAATGGGCAATGGGTGGAAAGGTCTTAACTTCACCAGACACCTAAAAGCTATTTCTAAAAATTTCACTTGCAGTTAATTAGAACAATATCTATAAACACTATTCGGATTCAGGGGCTGATCTTCTTTCTTATCCTTGCGTTTTCTGCAGCAGCAGTAGCAGAAAATATAAATGCCAACAATAGCGGACAGCAAGGCTGGCATCCAAATATATACTGGCACTCCAGAAGGTTTCATAGTTTCAGCGTACTCCTTCAGTAACGAACAAGATACGATATGCCTTTCTTTTGTCATTGTCAGGTTGTGCCAGATAACGCAATCTTGGTCACGGCTCACCGTCAGCTCAGAATCGTTTTGACTCAAAAAAGACTTAACGTCTACATTCGCTGACATAATATCGAAAGTTATCGGTTCTTCTGTAGTCAACGAAGTATCAGTCATATTCAGCAACGCTGCATCTTGAATCTTCGGATTTTGCTCCATAAAAGACGACATAATGAAGCATGGGAATCTCGCTTCCTCAAAGTTTCTTCGATCTATAATCTGAAGAGAGCAATGTTCCTCCGCTCGGGGAGTGTATCTGTTTACATTCACGTTGACGCAACATCGACCCAAATTGTACAAAGACAACCCTGTCAGCAAAACAGCGTATCGACTATTAGATTCTCTGAATTTGTAGACGTAAGTTGGAGGCGAGCTGTGGTAAACTGGATAGTAAGCTGGTAGTGCACAATATCGACATATGAACCTGATGTGGTTTGGTGGGTGATAAGAGTAGTGCGTATGGTGGGCGTTCACGTGCGGATGTGTGTGGATCTCGGTGTAGGTTCCGTTGAATCGTCCTCTGGGTCCTCCGTTGATTTTGGCACAAACTATTTGTAAAATGATCAGGAGACAGGCCACAATGGCGTGGTGGCGGGGCGTCATAGTGCGAGCGGCGCGCGGTCGCGATCGACTGGCGTCGTCCCGGGACGCGGCGGCGCGGCGGCGGCGCCCCTGCACCAGACTCGCCGGCGCCGGTGGCTGTCGCTGAACCCATTCCAGACCAAAGACAAAATGCTTTATGGTAATTAATAATAAGTAAAATTTTAACACATAAATTAGCAACTACTACATTAAATTAAGTAATGTTGCTTAGCAGCTAAAAGCACCTACAACCCGCGCAGATAAAGAATATGACTGAAAATAGCGGCCCACCGCGCTTTCCACAATGAGTGGGAGTGAGAGACCGATAGGTGTGACATTTAGTGTGAGAGCGAGAAGTAAATATGAACGACAACATTTTTAATCCCATTCTTTATCTGCGCGGGTAGTATATAGGGATGAAAATTAAATGACAGTGTGGTCAGATTTTACAAATATTAATAATTAGCAAAACTATTTAAAACATGTATAGGATAGGAATCTATTTTGATTTGTACCTTAATAAAAATATTTGTACCAGAGAATGCAAATAAACAGTAGAGACAGCGTCAGATCTTCTAATCCTGGTGACGTTATCTTAGCTCGGGCCGCTACGACATTCAACGACGCCCTCTAGCGTCCGTCGGCGGATTCGTCTGCGGTTCCTTGGCCTTGTGACATAACTGACATCCTACATAGAACTCTAGCTAACCTCAATTCATTTTATAGGTTTATTGAAGTGAAGAACAACTCAGTACTTAGGTACATTAACGTTTAACTAGTTTATGGTTTATACAAGAAGCAACAAGTTAGTCCATAGGTAACAGAAGATTTTATTCAGGTAAATGTTATTAGACTACCCAAGACAAGTTTAGTGTCAAATATCCTAAATAATTCTGCTCTTGTGACTACAAAATTACCTAAATAACATAGCTGTGGCAATATTTTTTCGTGCTTTCGTATGCAAACATACTACTTACGTCAAGAAAATTCAAGAAATATTAAAAAACTTTTGAACAAAAAGTTCGTAACTCGGAGTGATAAATACCGTAGGTGTAAGTATCCGATAAAATCAATTAATCTTAAGAAAATTTTATCATTGTTGCTACTTAATATCTTAATGACACTCAACATATCATACTCAGATGTCATAGTAACATGTGTTTTGTGAAATACTAAACAAGTTAAGTGTATCCCTGCCCAACAGTAATGACTAGTATCAAATATCGGTTAACAATACCATCAATCTATCTATAGTAATAACGGAGGCCGCAGTGCCAAGTTCAAGATCCTGTCTCAAGTTCTCGTCCATTTTATAAATAAAATTATTATTATTATTATCTCGGCTTGGGTTCCACGGGACAAAGCCCTGTCCTTTTGCCAGGCTTGGGTGTGGACATGGGTCCAACACGTAGAGGCCTTTTGAGATTAGTTTAATATAATGTGAAGTGTGTGATGCACATGCCGGGATCTGCTCCCCATTACACGCAAAAGTGCACAGTTGGAAGCGGAACCCGGCAGGTACATATAGACTATTGCGAACTGCGAGTGTGAGAATGCGTAAAAAATTACTGAACGGGCTATTGGGTGGAAGGATTATTGATTGGATTTATGGGCTATGAGGTAAGATAACGGACTTCCGCCTTTTCCTACATCTCACAAACTCGAACAGTCGGCGGAAAGTGGCTCGCCGCCTGATTGCGGGTCTACACCCTCGTCCTGGCACTGAGCGCACCAGTCAGCAGGCCCCCGGCGTTATGCCATTTAACACTTCCACCCTTTGAGAAATAGCTCTAACGACTCCTCCCTGAACGGCCGACGTAGGCAAGCCAGGAGCGGGAATCCGCAGGCCCCCTTGGGGTCCACCCCTGCTGCGGAGACGAGTGCCTGTATCGACTCCCTGGAGCACTCGGGTCCGTGATGAATAATGATTTTTTAAATTAAAATTGAAAAATAACGAGGAACGTTATAACGAGGTTGTAGACATAATTATTTATAGACATTGTCGATAACTTCATACATTATATCGAAATAGTTATATTTTAAATTCAAACAATTTCGACGTCTACTTTCGTATTACACAAGTATTCGAGATTCACAACGTCATTTTCCCAATTTCATTTCTCAAAGATTGTTTCTAATCTAAACCACAGGAGGATCCTTCAGAAGTAAGTGAAATACTCGTAAAATCCTTCAAAGATTCTACATCTACAGGACTAGATTTAAATAAAGCATATTTTATTCTTTAGCATAGGTACCTATTCGTGATTTATTTGCATAAGTACATTTAATTAATATGTGGCGTGAAATGTGAGCAAGTTCTATAATTATAGGGATTTTTTCTCGGTTCAGTTTTTCGAAATATTTGAAAATGGCGGAGATAAGTGGAAAATACATATTTCAGCAATTTCGATTTTTTTCTAAAATGTCACAAACACTTGGTCTAAAGCTCTTTTGAAGATAAATATGCTAGGTAGTTATCATTCAATAAATAAATAACGATTTCTATAAAGTAGTCATAATAATCGCTGATAATAGATTATTCTTCGTTAAAATAATCAATCATAATTAATTCTTTTTTTTTTAAGTTTATGGCTAAATAATATAAAATTAAAACACGCGAAATATGTGAAAAGAAAAATGGGACCGACAGTCAATTGTTCAGACAAACCTCGAAATTTCGTCAAACAGCGAATATTGTTATCATTTGCGGGTTACGTTGCGCGTGACATTTTAAGACGTGCGGAGTGTCGCACAATACCGCCTCCGCAACCGAGCACATCCTGTGATACCATGATCGACTACTTCCTGACCATTGTCACTCCTTGAGATATACTGCTCACATATGACACGTTAGCCAATGGATCTTCGTTTATACGGTAGATTTTGTAACCAATCGATTTTTAGGTTAAATGTCTGACACATAGGTACTCCTTTGTAGTAGGTAGGTACTACTTTCGGTGGCTTAGGGGATTCAAGTTTCATATACTTTGAGTATTACTTACGCCTAAAAATAGCCCCAGTTCTATAATAAATAAAAGTGGGATGCGAACTTCACTTTAGTACTAGTACAAATAGTGATTGATTATACAACTGTACGTACATTCCGATGGGCAATCAATCTCACCGGAAGCGTCATTGCTCGTATATCGTTTACGAATACGTAATTAGAGTAGGTAACCTTGTAATTATATTCTTAGTTTTAGGCCAAAAACGATTGAAATTTAATTTGAATATACTATCCCACCAAAACCATTTTCATGTAAAATGTTGCCAATGGCTCGCACTGTCAAAAAGTTATCACACCTCATGTAGAGACAAGCTTTCAACTCTACACGCCCTAACTCTACAAGCTCTAACTTCACAAACTCTACACCTTAGTCAAAATATGTGGAGCCACATATTTTGACAAATGTGTAGAGTTTGTGAATTTTGTGTTCTGTGGTCTATCTAGTATAATCCAAACCCAAGTTATGAGGGTTCATAAAACGACGGAGCGCTTCGAGAAAAGGTAGGTAGTGCCCTTGCGCTTAGCTTGGTCGTCTTGGCGGGGGACTTCCGTGCCCCAGGGATGTAATTCACTTTTCACATGAAGTTCTTATTACATTCTCTTGTCACTCACATTATTAATTAAAATTTGAGTAAACTTAATAATAAATTATCAGCCTGATTCATCGAGTGAAGTAATTAATAGCTGGTGCAAACTTTCATTGTTCGGAACATTGGTTGGCAACTTATTTGAAAGTGAAACTTTCTCATAAATAATCTTACCATCACTTTATTAAATTAAATTAAGAAGTTCTACTTCTAGTAAACACTAGATGATATAACTTCCGAGATATTATGGGTAATCATCCCGACATTTTATTACATTATTCTGTGATTTAGAGGAAAAAAAAAAAGAAATGGGAAGGTATAACCATTATTTTTATACCTAGTGCTACCCCAAGAGCTTACCATACTGTTACAGTTATATTCGTACGTGAGGTAAATAATATAAATGAAATAAGCTTTTCTTAAGTTAGTTACAACACGTTTGTCATACAAGAGATACGTTAATTAATATTTGACTTATTTGCTCATCACAATACAGAACTTATTAATTTGACGAAAAAAAAAATCGTAAGTTTTAATTTTCTCCTTAAATTTTTTGATGTTGGTAGGAATTATTTCTTTATATTTTTCGTTTCATTTGCGCTGTATTTTTTATTTTAGATCTTTACTCCACTTATTTTGTCATAAAAATAAATATAAATTATCAAAGGGACTTCTTGTTGAGCTACAAATTACAAGTTACAGAGGAATGAAGGAGTAGGAAAACTGACTGCGAAGACTTGACCAGCTGAGTGAATTGTTTTTTATGATAGTAACTACCTTAGTTAGATCTAGAATTCGTCGAAGCTTAGATACAATACAAAAATCATCTTATTTCAGATATTTTTTCTCTTCTTCGATAAGTATATTATTTCTCTTGGATGAGCTAATTCGGCTAATTTAGTTCGATATCTAAATCCTATTTATTTTACTTACACGAGCGATCATTTAATAAAATAATATCTAAGTATGTTGAAAGTTGTAGGAAAATAGCGCCGAGGAAAAAGCCATCATGAGCTATTTCAATTAAGAAAATGGCTTTATCAAGGACACTTAATACTGCCAATTGTCGTTATATTGACGTGCTATTTTAGCACAGTACAATTTTTTACAACTTTTCTCTTCCTCAAAATAAAAAAAACTTTTTAAATTTTAACCAATAACTTCGGGTTTCATTTGCTATCACTACGTACTTCGTATTTTGACCTTTATGATTTAATTGAAGAGCTTTATATAAAAAATATATTAATTAAATTATATGGGCACTATGTATGGCGGATAAGTAAGTAGAGACTAGAGGCTTTAAATCAATCCTACGTCTTCAGAGGAAGTGAATAAAAGTCAGTTTTAGTACCGTAGCACCGTAGCACCGCAGCCAAAAATATTCTCCGGTAATGTAATTTGATTATATTATTATAGTTAATGAAAAAACAAGATAATCTACAACTGCACACATATTAAAACTTTATTGAGCTGTAACGACCTATCTAATAAATTATTAAGTTCTCGTAGGTAATCGGAAAATGAACTATGGCAACTGTAATACCAAAGAAAACTATTATTACCAATACTGAAAACCAAAGTAGTAGGTAGCCAGCCAACCGCACCGCACTATTCAACTATAAATTATGGAAACTACCTTTGTGTTGCGTTAATCGAAAAATATTTGGTTTAGGGAAATTTATTTAAAACTTTTGCTCTACGGCCAATATCTTACATTTTGTTACAATAAGTTATTTCGTTGGTATTGTAACCTCCTTGTGTTATCTGTCGAGGTGAAAACTAAGTTTTAGTTAGCGCTGTTAAGATCTAATTCTATTATTATTTATTCTGTACATTAAGGGCCTGTTTCACAATGTAAAAGTAAGTTCTGAGTAGCTTACTTGACAGATGATTTGACAGTTGTGATATGAAAAATGTAAGCCCTAAGTCTTAGACTTTACTTTCATTACTACTGCAGCGTTGAACCTCTTCGACCGCAAACTATGTTGAAGGTTGTGGACTTGTGGTATGTCATACTAATTACATAGGTGTATCTAATTATCCTAACGAGACATACTCCTGCCATCATTCACATGTCCATGTCACTTCTGTAGTTCTATAAAAATCAAAAGTGAAAACGTCACAGCGAGTAAGGCCCTATTTATTCGCCCTTTTTTAAGAAAAGTACTTGAATATTCTCAAATTTTTCATACAAAACTTAGTAAAGTAGTGTACAGAATAAGGATGGAAAAACTAGTAAAGTAGGAGGTATAAGAATGTGTTAATTTTAAAAATATTCCGCAATAAATGTATGCGAGCATGAAATTCTATTAAAAAAGCGAAATCGTAGCAAGTGGAAACAAGTGATATATCTGCTTGTCACTTTATTAATGATAATGTACTTATGACAAAATCTAGACCCTCTGTTAATGGTCTTGTCTATGGTTATATAACTATACTCGTATATACATACGTGCTTTCGCAATCACAAGATGCACGTGGCATAAAATACTGGTAAAGTACTTACTGTTTACGCTGCGGTATCTCTAGATATTTTTTAATGAGACGACAGTGTTGCCATATATACAGATTTGTCTGTATTGATACAGATTTTCATTAAAGATACAGATTAATATGAACTAGCTTTTCATACAAATAATAACTTCATACAGATTTTCCTTGTCTAAATTTTGTAAGAATACAGATTTTATTTTTTAATTGCCGTAGAAATAATACATTTATACAGATTTTTTGATGCCATGATACAGATTTACATTATTAATATTTGGCAACACTGTGAGACGAGTTTCAAGAAAAAATGTGATCTAAAACTTGGGTTCTTGAAGTGAGTCCACGGACTAAGGGTGCAGTGTATCAGGGGTCCGCAGTGTATCAGCCCCCTGATTATGTAACTTTGTTGCAATCAACTCTGACAGAAATTGCAGTTACATTGCTACTTTAGTAAGAACCATGCAATGTGACAACTATCTTACATAAAGCAGCAATGTAACTGCGGTTTCAATCGAGTACTGTAAGCAACAGAGTTACGTAATCAGGGGGCAGGGGTCCGCAGTTAACCCTTCCCATAATGGAACTACCAATAGAAGTTATTTTTAATATAAGGCTTGCTTTCTTTTACTAAAATATTCTTTGACCGTGAATTTTTTAATTCTGAAAGTGGTCCGTTATCTACTGCAAAAAGTGTAAGAAACACTGATCTAAAGGAATTCTAGAAATGGAATTTAAATGGCCAAAAATAAAAACCACTTAAAACTTAGACAATGTTTCTCAATAGGTAGAAATTTAATGCAAAGCCAACATGCAGACATCTATCCAAATGGCCAAAAACCGTACTTCACCCCCTTATACACTGAGTAACTTCCTGCTGATGCGACCCTCAGTCATGAGGAATAATGAAGATACGAGGTAGAAGAAGAATTTTGGTACTTATTACATTCATACCTATTGAAAGTGTGAAATTAATTAGTCATTCATTACAAAGTCGGAAAATTAATGATGCTGTGCATACGAAAGCTGAGCACTGTGACAAAACGTAATTCCGTAAACAAGGAAAGTTTGGAGTTATGAAGTTAGAACATATTATTTCGCTTTTCAAAGTTAGTTCGAAGCAATTTGCAATTTTTTTATTGTTAGATAGAGCTTTGGTAAGTAAGTAGGTACTTACTCACACTTACTTAGATGATGCGTAATAATCTAAAATATTACCAAAAGCCTAGTTAAGTAGGTACCTATCTTTTGTGGAAGACCTTTCCACTTTTAGTAAAAATATTTTTCTTTGAACCTATGCCAAATTTAGGTCATTGCAGATATCCAAATAACTACGATTAGGTAAGGTCGTCTTCTACACTAATATAAAGAGTTACACTTTGTTTGTTTATGTGTAGGGATTATAATCTCTGAAAACTTAACTGATTCCAAAAAATACTTGTCCAATAGAAATCTGCAAGACACAGGCTACTTAAGTATTTATATTTTTTACGAAAATGTCCACGGGAATTGCACGCAGACGAAGTCACGGCTGAGGCTAGTATTTATGAAGTGATCATTAAATAAATTAAACTCTTAATTGCTTCCTAACTTTCAGCAATCGTTGCCATTGATTTGCCATTAGCCCGGCAGCCGCCTTTCATAGCAGTGGTCAATTAATCGAAGGGTTGAACAAATCCATTCCAATTGTATTCATTTGAACATAGTGAGTCTCACCTTTCATTAATTTAGGCAGCACTTTACATTTCCGTTCCAAATTACTAATTCCATAGAGACCTTTGTAATTAATTATGAGTAGAAAAACATTCTTATAACTGCGGCCAATGCACAGGGCCAATACTTTGCTACTTCTAAGAAAATTCTCAAAAAATAAGGTGTTTTTTTTCACTTTTTTTTATACTCCCTCTGGGCTGAAATTTTAGGCCATGTCAACGGAAAAAAAAAACAAATAGAACTCTACACACTCATACTAACACTTGAAGGCTTCGGAGTTCGGAGAAGGTGTTTCATACATTTTAATATTTTCGTTAAATATAATTTTTTGTATGAAACAGCTGTTTTTTTTAGCGATTTCAGAGTTGGTCCCATAGTAAAAGTAATTCAGTTTGATGGTCCCTATCTACCATATTCGGCATTGCGGGTTGTATTGTAACACCTGTATACAAAAAAAAATGTTTAAAGCTTAAAGTCTATTAAATAATAAAATTATTATGCAAGAGTAACCAATGGTTAATGGGGCCACATACACCAACTATTGAATTGAACCATTCAAATCAAAATATGTCTCTATTACACCGATTACAGTTCAAAAGGTTAGGAGTAATTTTTTGTTGACGGACAGCGTCACTGGTTTATTTTTGCCAACTTCGGAGTGCTAAAATAGAGGAAGTTCTCATTTTGGTGTTCACTTTGGTTCATTTTGGCGTTTGGATTCATACTTTCATATTTTGTTCAAATAAGTTCTTTTCGTACAAAAAGCGTCAATACCACTTTATGTGCGTCAGACGACGACAAAGTGAAGTAACTGGGATTTCACACATTTAATTAAAATTATTTCAGAAATTGTAATAAGGTACCTACCTACTTAGGTGTATTACTCACGATGTCGTATGTCAACTAGAATTTACAGCAGGAAAGTCATCTTGCAATAGGACCTTTTTTTTGTATGCGGAAAAAAATGCATTTACGCATTCCCCCCCTCGCAGGTGAGCAGGGGTTCGTATGTGGGACTCGCCAGGAGGGGACCGCAACATTCAACGTTACGGCTTCCTCCACGACTGCCTCCCGTGATCCCACCCAGCCGAGTGGCTCGGTGGGATCTCGGTAGGAGGGAATACCCACTAAAAACTCGTTGAAACTGAGCTAACGTGAGTTTCTAAATAATCAAAGGTGGGTTTAAATGTAGTTTTATTATTGTAAACTAATACCGAACACAACTTGACATAAGTAATAAAAACACAGAGTACAAAACCAAAGTAAAATGTGTTATAGTATAAAAAGTACAGAATACAAAAATATAAATTAAAAGCAAAAAACACATAAACTGTAAAAAAGAGGCCGGCTCAGCAACATTAGTAATAATAAATAATTGGTTCAATTCTGTTGTGATCCAGGTAATCACAAACAACATAGCTTTTTAACCGTCTTCAAAAAAAGGAGGAGGTTCTATGTTCGACTGTTTATTTGTTTTTTTTTTATTTTTATTTTATAAATAATATTTTAGTAGGTAAGTAGTTACTTGTATTCACGTAGTATTTCAGTAGTTCCTAGTAGCTCTAGATCCATGTGGATTGTACCATTAATATTAAATAGGTTCGTATAGAGAGACATTTAAGGCTATTCGCAATAACTAGAAACTGTTATGGCACTGATGCATTTGTCTATTGTATTCAAATCTTCATTGTCAAATAGTAATAAAAGTTGGTATGTTCCTATTTATCGGTTTATTACTGACCTCCGCGGCCGCGGCTCCGCAGATACATAACAGATAACTGCTGAATAAGAAATTGTATTTATCGATATTTATTATCTTTCATGGTTAGTGGAGCATTAACATGGTTGGAATTTCACACACTTAGAAGGGCCACATACAGTACAGACGGAATCTGATTCGGAATTCCGAAACGGAATAATTTATGAAAAATAACGCATGTATGTGGTAGGTCCTTAGATTTGTATGGAATCGCTGCGTTCGGAATCATTCCGATTCGGAATTCCATATGTAGTGCTTAGGGTTAGGTACTAACGATACGAAAGAATTGACTCACCGATTGCTGTTTTAGTGCGCACATTTCTTGAATAGCACATTGGGTAGAGAATTGCCCAGTAGCGGTCCACTGAGACGGCGACCAGGCAAAAAATGCTGATGGTGCAAAGCATCACCAGCAGCGACACGGTGAAGAGGCAGGCGTGAAGATTCCTCGGCAGTCCCACTGATGCTAAGATAGCAAAAGGAATCCCGAGTAGTCCAACGAGAAAATCTGCAGTCGCTAAAGACACTATGTAATAGTTCGTTCGCCGTCGCAACCGGCGGTCTCGCCTGAACACATAGATCACCATGGCATTCCCGATCACAGCCACCAGAGCTACTAAGATTTCGAGACTAGTGTACACCGCATGCAGCTCCGGCGTGGGTGTCCGGTGAGGTGCTGGCATCGGCGTGGATACCTCAGTAGTTGTTTCGTCAGCCATAACTTATAGACTGGCTCAACTTTAACCCATATTTCACGAGTAATGCTTTATGTAGTTTGAATTTACAAAACTTTATGAACAGGAAAAAATATTCTATAAATTGTATTAAGTCTGCAGTTAGATTTTGATTTAAAAACTTCCATGTTGCGAACACCACCAAGAAATATAAACAATAATAATGTTTGTTTTTAAAGTTGGTTGCTAATTTTGGAACGAACCCGTACTATTAACCCGTATTCCGTGATAGCGGATCGTTCGCGGACGCATGTCCCGCCCGCGGCACGCGCTTCCCGCCACTGCGAACTCTTTGGCGCGAAACTATTCGCGCGCCGGGACACGCGCCCTACGCCGACGCGGCGCGCACTTGTTGCGGCTTTACCCTTGAAAACAGAGTTGAGTTTTTAACTAATATAGTTATCCATTAGAAGGAGATAGATAAACGTTTGTTTACATTAGTTTGAGTATTCAAAATCTACGAATACATACAAAATCGACGCTATCAGCCTAGGTCGAACCACTCGAATAAACTATGACGGTAATTATATACACAATACAATATCTAATACCTAATAGGTACACTCAGCGAGTTTTACCAACTCTGCTTATAAGTATGTATAAGTAGAAATATAAAAGTAGAAAATAAGTACTTATTTCCTATTTTATTATTCTATGGCGACGACGTTTCTTTTTCTGTATTTTTTTAGATGTTGGTTTTTTATAAAGAATGCCACGAAGGCTTGGTCGGTTACCATATCACTTACTGTCTTCGAGTATTGGGTGCGACTTAAAAGGTATGATGAAACGAGTAAAATAAATAGGGAACAATATTTTCTGTCACCTAAGTTTAGATGTGTCACTAATCTGCAATACCCTAATTATAATATCTGTCCCCAAGAAATATATTAGTCATCATATTTATCAAAACTGTCTCTAAGTATATATAGTTTGATCACTTTTTTCTATAGCCTAAATATAAGATCTGTCCTCTAAAAAGTAAGTCCCTGGCAGCAATAATATATTTGTTCCTAAAATAGTAAATCTATCACCTTATAAATCTAATCAACAAACTATTAGTATCATTTAAATCGTTCAATCATCAAAATAATAGATGTGTCACTTAATTAATAGAAAAATTCCTAATTAGGGGCGGAGTCAAATTGGCGGACTATGAAAATTTAAATGCACTAAGTAGGTTAGGTTACGTTAGTGTTTAGACCACTCGCAGCGGAGCGAGCGAAGCGAGCGAAGCTCCATAATGCTTATATCAGGATCAACTAGTTTGGCTATAATCGGGCTTAGGACAAACTAGTTTGATCTAGGCTATACCAGTTAATCCCATCGCGTATAGGAAAAACTAGTTTAACCTAGGCCAAACTAGTTTGTCCTGAAAATCGGGTTTGGCCGGTAACAAATATACCTAACTAACTCGCACAGCTCGCACTTGACTGCAGTGTTTTTTTAGTTTTAGATAAGTAGTGTTTTTGCTTCGATTATAAATGTTAACTATACAAGGTGTTACAAAAGTACCCCTAATGCCGAATATGGTATATAGGGTTTCTTTTTCGCGATTTCAGAGTTGGTCCCATAGTAAAAGTTGTTCAGTTTGATGGTCCCTATCTACCATATTTGGCATTAGGGGTACTTTTGTAACACCTAGTATATGATTAAGACCTATTGTAGTTTTATTTAATTAATTTACCCAAATCGTCAAATTTCAGTTGAATTATGTAATAAATTAATATTATTTTTCAATGATAAAAAATATATATTTTTAGGTAAACATTTTTAATTGTTTGGTGATTCAGTTTTAGTGACACTTTTATTATTAAGAAATCCAATATAATTATTTGATGATTGATATTATTTCCAAGTAACTCTTAATTATTATTTAGGTAAGCGTTTTTATATTCTTTGGTGATTTAGTTTAAGTGACAGATCTACTATTTTAGGAACAAATATTATTTATTAGGTCACTGAAAATGCATTTATTAGGTAATTGATAAAATCATACCCAAATAAATATATATAAATATAATATCCACCTACTTTAAGTTTTGTTAGAATAGGTTGAATTAAACCATCAGTACAATCATTTTAACGTTTTAACGCGATTGGTCCAATTCGCCATAAATACAGTACTCGGTTGATCCGATTCCCCGTTCGTTGTTTCAACTTGCGATTACTCAGACCAATCGAAAGGAATTTCAACTATACCCATGTCAGTGGGCACCGAGCCTGCAATCAAGAAAAAATAATTACAGTAAAATAACTTTGAGTAGTAAAATTCTGATAAATATAAACAACTATTTTGTATGTGTTTATTCTTAGTTTAAATGTGTTTGTGTAGTTGCAATCTGGGTTAACGCCTAGTCTTCGATCATATCGAACCATAGAGTGGTTTGGCGTTACTAAGTTTCAGCTTAGTTAAAAAGCCTTGAGGCCTTGAAAAATGATCCGACACTCCAAGCAGACACAAACTACACTTATAGAGGTATTATTTTGTTATTATAAATAAATAATAAAATGTATTGCACAATTATGTACATAATTTATTAGTCCATGCTGCAATGCAAATTAGTTAAATACCAAAACTTCTGAAAAGTTAAACTGTTTTGTCATTTCTTTTACTTTAATAATGTAAAAAATACGTTATTTAAGGAATTGCAAGTTACAGCTTAACTATATAAAGAAATATTAGTCATCTAAAGAACTAAGTAAAACTACATAGATAAGTAATTTACTATTGTGAAAAGAGAAATATATGTAGCTTACTCCCGCAAAAATATATGCAGGATGCACCGCCCGCCCGCCCACAAAAAATGCACATGCACACCACAAAAATATCAGTGCACAATACTTGCATTTAGCATGACAGCGACACACCTTGCACCTTCACCAATTAGACTACTCTACACGTGTTTCGCCCCAACACCGAATCGGTGTTGGTTCACGCACGATCTAACTCCTGAGGATGCTCCGGGTTGGGGCGAAACACGTGTAGAGTAGTCTAATTGGTGAAGGTGCAAGGTGTGTCGCTGTCATGCTAAATGCAAGTATTGTGCACTGATATTTTTGTGGTGTGCATGTGCATTTTTTTGTGGGCGGGCGGGCGGTGCATCCTGCATATATTTTTGCGGGAGTAAGCTACATATATTTCTCTTTTCACAATGGTTTGGGACTTCCGCCAAGTAATGCCTGATTCAATCAAAGTAATTTACTTTCATCATTTGTCAAGATTTCATATTCTCAAAATTCATAATTATACAATAATCTATTGCATTATTGACTTACAATAATAATTGTAATGTGTATTTATATTCATAAATATTAGGTATAAATTATTGCAAACAATGAAAAAAATATTTACATGGGCACATACTAGGGCATCCAATCTCGCATGTTATTTGTGATCTCGGTATTTGCGGGATCGATGATTTACGATCCCGCGGGATCTCGGTATTTTCGGGATCCCGCAGGTGTAAGATGAACTGCCTATTAAGTGTTGTGTAAAGAGGTATTTATATGTTAAAATAAAATTCTCAAGTATCCATTTATTGTTTTTAGTATTTACTTCTTCTTATTCTCAACAAAACCATCAAACAAAACCAAACATGGCGATATCAACAGCGCAGTGCATGCGCGGGACAAGCGCCACGAGCCGCGCGCGGTCGCCAACGGCAGCCAGTCATGCAGTACTCGCGCGCCAACGCTTGTAATATGACGTTTCTATGCTACTTTCCAGTTCCGCAAATCCCGCGGATCCCGCGCTGGTAATCTCGCTCCTTGCGGGACTGAAAAATGACGCGGGATCTCGGTATTTCGAGACCTCGGTATACCGAGATTGGATGCCCTAGCACATACATATATCATACTATCTCTCTACTATTAAATGCAAGATATAAATAAAAGAAAAAAAAATGGAACTGTAACACAATCATTAATCTATTTCTCCTTAATTGCATGGCAATTAAGTTAAAATTGCGAATTATTCTTCTCTTGAATAGTGTACTTATATAAATTTTAGGTTAACAGTCCTCATTGAAGCAACCTTTCAACAAACAGAAGTAGACTGACATCATTACACTGTCCTTACACATGAAACGTAAATAGATAATTAACTAGGTTCCGAATGTAATCTGTTTACTAAGTGTATAGGTATGCCTATATCCAATAGATTCCTTCTACCTGCTTGATCTAAATTAGGATGGCAATTCAGCAAAGCCTCCCAACAAATCTCACTCAACTTTGGTATACACAACCACACCTTATATAGAATGTTATTTCGGCTTGTGGCAACTTCTTTTGGTTCTATACCACCAAAGACATACATGCAACCATATGAAGTAACAGTTGAAGAATGGAAATACAAAGGATTTGGCAGTACGGTCTTTTGCATGAGATGCCACTGCAGATCAGGCAGACTTAGTCTCCAAATGTCTTCAAACACAGCTTGTCCGTCTGAGCCTCCTGCAACGAACACTTGAACACCATTTGGTGTGTCAATTTGGACTGCACTATGACATTTCCGAGGCAATGGTGCTGGACTGTCTTTGATAGTGTCATCTGCCTTTGGTGTTAATATAGTCCATGAATTTGTTTCTAAATCATACATTGGTAGTTCCATCAGTTCAAAAGCCCACTCTCCAGTCCCACCTCCAATAATGTATAGCTTATTGCTTACTCTAGCCACTTCATGCCTATACCTTCCAAATGGTTCACCTTCTTGTCCTGTACCAACAAACACTGGTTCCCAAACCATTGTTCGCAAATTTAATCTGAAATGTGACAAACATAAATTTTAGTTGGCATCACTTTTGTACATTGGTTACAATATTGAACTATTAAAATCAAGTAGTTTGCTTAGATTGCATGGTTCAAATCACAACCAGGTAGCCGAAATCAAGTTCCTTGCTAGTTTGAATGTTAACTGTTTGGTATTTCTTTTTAAACAAAATATAATTTGAATACATCAAATTTTAACAGACCTATAAATATCACAGTTGTATGCAAAACCATTAGTGCCACCAATTGTGTAGAAACAACCATCATGGCATAGTATTGCTTGTCCATATAGGCCAGGTGGTCTACTTCCAGTCACTTCCAATACCTGCAGCCTTGCATCACCTGGGCATGTTCGCCATACAATCACATCATTACTACATCTGTTGCCAAATGGTGCACCTGTGCCACCAAATATCTAAAAACAGTTTATTTTTAACATATAGTTGATACTTGATATTTAGAAACAATGTAAGTACTAAAAACACAAACTAACCATTAAGAATCTGCCATTCATACACATAGCATTTGAAGCTAATTCCTCTGGCATATTCTCTATGACTCTGTGTTGCTTCCATTTGCGACTAGCTATTGAAAAACTCCAAAGCTCTTTGAAAAGTGGTCGCGCTGGGCTCCAGGTTGAATTATCCCTCTGCAGGTTTGACAGCGGTAAAGAGGGATTATAGCCTCCAAAACAATATATATGTGCATCGTCACACGCTATCCTGTGACCGCTTCGAGGTCTAGGCCAGTCGGAACCTCGGTATTTTACTTCAATAACCTTAAATGGTTCAAAAACATACTCCGATCTTGAAATCGACATAATCACAAAAGTTATCACGTCAACATTGAGTTTATAGTAAACTGGGGCAAGGAAATGAAGCGCACGAATATATTAAAATTTATAGCACACTTTTTACAAACTAAGTACCTATTTTACAAACAAAAATCTACCCCGTGGAGGCGTGAATTAATTTGACACTTTTGACAGTGACAGTGACGTGACAGTCGACAAGACTGATGGATGACAGATGAAATATTCTCGAGTGAGTGCATTCAGCCAGACTAATCGCTAAGTCATCTGTTATGATGAATTATCTGCTGAATGCTTAAAGCATGCTGAATGCTTAAAAAATCCAATGACCTTCAGCGATTAACGGCTCTAGTCTTGATTTTGACAGATGTATGTGATACATTGCTACTTTTTTTGGTAAGTTTTCATTTGTGCCAAGACGAAGTAGCAATGTATCAATATATCTGTCAAAACACAGTTAACATTAACTTCAATGTTTTTAGCCGATAGAGCCCCTGCTATCGGCTAAAAATAATTAAGTTAAGTCGTACACTCTCGTGGTCCCCTACTCTCGACGGGATAGAGTTCACATCAAAATCTTCAATCTGTGCATCGATGCTCTGGAATAAATGTAAAAAATCTTAAATTGTTGGTAGTTTTCGTACATTAAAAGCAGTTTCCATGGTTTTTCTATAGTACCGTATAAACGTTTACTCGATTCCTTAGAGCTTCCATCTCAATCTCGGTCGCGTCGGGAGCTTAGTATAAATAAGTCTATGCTCGGGAGTAACCCCCGACGGGATCGAGGATCTGTCATTTTGGTACCTGCCCATAAAACCGTTTCCATGGTTTGCGTAGCGTAGTACCGGTAAACTGCCAACATTTTCGAGAAAAAATAGTCAGATTCAAAATAACCTTTACTTTTTCCCATTATTTTTAAAAACAAAAGGAAGTTTTCTTTCAGTAAAATTTCCTATATCAATATTTATGGTATTTTCCCTCGGTGTGTCAGTTTTAGGACACCTGTATACTTCCTGTATATTATTAGACTATGGCCAACACTTCGGTGAAACAAGAGGAAACGGGGAAATGATATGAGGTTAATAAAAACAATTCTATTTCAGATGATTATTTTATTCATCAAATATTATGTCGACACCGTGAAAGCTATAAACCTATTATTCAAACTGTAGTGAAATAAACAGTATTGTTCTCAACATGGACATTTAGATCCATCCATGCCTTGTGTACCAATATAAATCTACAAACGCTTTTACAAAAATATCTTCATAGAAGCTCAAAGGTTGAACATAGCAATAAATAACATTGAACAACCAGAAAACACACAAACCTTCCGATTACATAATCTAAAACTAAAACAACAAGATATATTATAATAATATACTTTGACAGCATAATATGAAAATATTACTTTTGCATACTTTTCAAAATTAAGAATGCCCCGAAATTAAAAATAAAAGCATTTCTAGAAGTATTATCAGTTTACTTAGTAAAAAATAATTATCAATCAACAAAGGTTGTTCACACAAGATCACTGTGACGCGACATTGACGAGTCGTTTTATTACGATCTTCGCGAGAGCAAATCCCGACCACCAAAACGCAAAGACTTCTATGTGTAAACGCGATTATTTATCGATTTTGACAGTGGAGTTTCGATGAATCGCTATATCACGTGATAGCTATTACACATCTCTAAAATGTTTACTGCATTACATGATCAATTCCGTCACCAAGTGATAATGTAGTGTAGGAAATGAAGCTATTTTTTGTATGAAGACCCCAACATGCAACCCTCAATCGATCAAACTTTGCTGTGATGTAATATATTATGAGCAAAATGAAGTTAATATTTATATATCAAAATAAGGTGTTTTCTGCTAACATATCTTTGTTTAAATTTTTTACCTTACTCAAGTAGTTTTGGTAAAGAAATTTTAAGCAATTTTTTTTCCTCAAAAATATATCAACTATATAAGAATTTATCCTATTTTGATAATTTGCAGAATACGTTTTATTTATGCTACATTATCATACTGTAAAGTTTCTTCGACTGAAGATTTACTGTGGGGGTTCACTAACTTCCTTTCCTACACTAATGTAAGTACCGCGGAGAAGCAAACGGCGGCGGTCCGGTGACGCGTGATGCCGCAAATAACACTATTCCACCAATATTCTTATATGTTAAAAAAAGCCATTGATTACTAAAATTTTGGCAAAAGTTTTATTGTTTTATGATAAGAATTGACCAATACTTAAATTTTTAATACGCAAGGTACAAGTTGCATCCAACTTGCATAGTGGAAACGTAACATGCATGCAGGCTGCAAGTAGAATGCAGGCAATTACAGTGTGACGTCATACCTGCGTGAAGTAATTGCATAATGGAAAAGTGGCTTGTGCAGGAATAGGCGCGGCATACCCTAAGCAACCCTGAGTGACGTCGCCTACAAACGTCCCGCGCCCGTTTATAAACAGTCCTGTGACGTCGAACGGCTACGCGGGAATTTAGCGGTACATTCATTTTACTTCGAATTTTGTATAGATATCTCCAAATTCTTGTTATTATTCGACGATTCAAAAATCATTAGGCTATTAGTTGGCATCGTAATCTGCTTACAATGCTATTAAATTGACAACTTCACTCGAGAATGTGTGGTATGCTGCGCTGAGCACAGATTAAAATAACATCGTATTGTACCATAAGCGCTCATGTGTCACATCTATTGGACTAAATTCGAGTGGAATAGTGCGGTGTGGATATTAAGGGGCTGACATGAGCCAACTAGCGCCGCCATCGCCAGTCGATTTTATTTTATTTATTCTAAATAAGTCCAATTTCATAAAAAAGGAATCAGTCAAGGTCTTGTGAATGACGTCTAATGTTTATTGAATAACGCTACATTACAAAATGCGTGCAACAGTTTAAAAACGGGTTTGAACCAACAGTGGCCACTTTTAACAAAATCGCGTTTTAAACTGTTTGAATGCCTTTTCGAACTGTGTAAAGTTATTTAATAAATATTAGACATTATTAACAATACCTTGACTGATTTCTTTTTTTAAGAAATTGGGCTTATTTAGAATAAATAAAATAAAATCGACTGGCGACGCTATAGGCTCATGTCAACCCCTTAAGCGCGAAATAAAGAAAGATTTACGCGCTCGACCATCGCGCCAGCCCCCACGTTGCATGACCACCGAAACAAGATAATAAATATGTTATGGCGATTTATCACTTTTAACTGTCAAAAGACAATGGATTTTGACAGTTGAGTGTCGATAAAACGCTATATTTGTGGTCATTCTAGAGGGGCAGGTTTCGCCCCTTCGCGTGGCCAGATAGGTGCAGCTAAGTGGTTAGGCATTTGGTTGTACGCCGGTGGAGAATAATATCCTCTTGGCCTTCTTGTTCTTCTTCTTGGAGGCGGGCGCAGCTTGGAGCGCGGCCTCGATGGCGTCGCTGAGGCTGAGCGCGC
Organism: Catoptria pinella; assembly: GCA_963556745.1. NCBI lineage: Eukaryota > Metazoa > Arthropoda > Insecta > Lepidoptera > Crambidae > Catoptria > Catoptria pinella. Next base: position 4,289,811 of record OY750762.1, read on the forward strand.
GCGGCGCGGAGGGCGCCTCGTCGGGCGCGGCCGGCGGCGGCGCGGGCGGGCCTTCCACGCGACGGACGCGCCAAGTGCCGCTTGTACTCGCCATCTGTTCAGGAAAATCGTTTAAAATCTGTGTTTCTTTCAGACAAAATTCTCCAGGGGGCAATTAAAGCCCGCCACATACAGACGGAATTTGTTTCGGAATTCCAAAAGGGAAAATCGATAATGTATGAAACTTTCGAACGGAAAATTACCGTATGTATGTAGTCCCAAGGATTTGTATGGATTTGCTGCGTTCGAAACTATTCCAAATCAAAAGTCGTTTGTATGTGGCGGGCCTAAGATAATTAGACCGATTTTAATTTTTCCATAGAAACAGAAATTTCCAATTATCTTTTTTTTAAATAAGACATTTCAAAAATGTTCTTAACTAACTTTTTAGACCTATGTAAAAAATACCGTTTGCGTCAACGTTCTTAAGAAACTTAATTATCAAGTAACTAAATAGTACAGAGCGCGCGCGGCGCGGAAGGTTCATCGTCAGTTGGAGCTGGCGGGCGGCCAGCTTCGTGCCGCTTGTACCTACTAGCCATCTGTTCATGGATATCGTTTAAACCAGCAAATCCCAAAGTGGTCGATATTGACCCCTTGGGGTCGAAATCGATTTCCCAGGGGTCGATATAAACGAATAATAATTATAATTACACTTGATATTTGATAGGATTTTTAAAGTAATTTGGCTATAAGGGTCTGAGATATCAATCCATTTTGGAAAAGGGGTCTCTTGCCCAAAATAGTTTGGGAATCCCTGGTTTAAATTAAGGGATTGCAAAGATTATCAATTTATCGAGTAGAAAAATGCAAAATTTATAATGCTTAATTTGTAAAATTTCCGATCTTGGAAGTGGACATTGATATGTATTACATAATTCATTCTGTTTACAATACTGTTTCTGTTTTTCCGGCTAATTGATGACGTCGTTTACTTGAATTTACGCCAGTGTACAGTGTTCGGGCGGGAACAGCACACACACACACACACAGCAATATAAATAAAAACAACAAACCACCTTAACGAAAGAAAGTCCCGAAGTAGGGGGAAAAGCGGCCGTAGGTGGCGGCGTGGCTTCTGGAAACGAAAAGTCCGGCCGCGGGGAGCCCTCTCGTCATGGTATACTCGTTATAATGTAGGTAAAATGCGATTAAATTAACAATAGACAGTGATCTGCTGCAACTTCACTCGAGAAGTAATGGAAAAAAATTACAGATTAAAATACGTCATTTGGTACCGCGAGCGCTCTGAAGTTAGTCACTTCAGTAGTACGTTGTCAATTTAATCGCATTGTCACGTAAAAAGGATCACCTTAGCGAAAGAAGGTCCCGATGTAGGGGGAGAGACGGCTGTGGGCGGGGGCGTGGCTTGTTCAAATGAGTTGTCGGGCGGGCTGGCGGGCGCGGGCGCGGGCGCGGGCGCGGGCGCGGCGGGCGGGAACAGCACCTCGGACGAGAAGTCCGGCCGCGGCGGGCCCTCTGTGGCGCGCCGCCACTCGCGCTCGCGCCGCCTCTCGTCGCGCTCTTGCCGGGCGCGGATACGGGACCGACGTTCAAGCTCCTCTGCAAAATAATTATTTTATTTTCTACTAGTGGTCGCCCAACTTCTGACGCATGGACCCTAGAGAGCCTTCGACCGGGATAAAAAGTGGTATTGGAAGGTTGGTAACCATTGTTTTATATACAATAATCTAAATGACAAATATTTTTTAGATACTAAATTTCTGTTCTACTGTTCAATCATTTTGATTGAACAGTAGAACAGATTAGTATTTTATAATGCTCACTGTGTATCAAACTATCAAGCATTTAAATGGTGTACAGCCCATTAGATTAATAAAATTCACCAACCTGAGAAATTTTTGAGAGCTGCGTTAGTTACATATGGTGGTTGTAGATCCATTTCCACAATATCAAATGAGCAGTATAGGGGCAAGTGGGCGGTGAACGGCATGTGTTTTCTCGTCTATGACAAAAAAGCAGAGTAATTATAGATTAGTGACCAACAAAAATAAATATATGCTTGGTAATACCCTTATAAAGCTGAATATGGTAGATAAGGTACCATGCATACACTTTCCGTGAAAACCACCACTTTATTGATTTTTTTATTATAAACAGCATAATGACAACCCCAGAACCAAATTGTGTTTTGCTTTTGCCTAATGGGCATTAATCCCATTGATGATGGGATTGATTATCGTAAGTAATAGTAATTTGCGTCTAGGATTGTCACTTTTAGTTTCCCATACAAAAACAAAATTTTTCACTCATGTGGTGGTTTCTAGGATTCAATTCAATTTTTATTTAAATGTAAGTGACTTAATCTTTTTTGAAAATAAAATCTTTAAACCTTTTTTTTACCTGTTCTGTTAGTGGTAGTGTTTCGCGATGTAAGACGCGACCACGAATTATCGGCGGGGCGGCTGACAGAGCTCCCCACGATGCGTTCAATATACGCACATTCAAGCTGTTGAGGAACACTTGTTGCCCATCTTCAGCTGAAAGGGAAAACATATTGACAGTATTAATTTCATACATTTTTAGGTTTTCGACAATGATATCCTATAACCCCCTTACTAATAAAGATTGTATAGCAGAGTCAAACTATTTAAGTTTGACACTAAAGAGACAAGGGCAAAACACTGTGTAACTATACATCTGCTATACAATCTTTATTAGTAAGGGGGTAAATGTGAAAGTTTGTATGTTTGTTACTCAATCATGCAAAAACGGCTAAATGGATTTAGATGAAAGGCACACAGATAGTTTATAGCCTGGTAGGATACTTTTATCCTGGTCAAAGGTTCCCTAGGGATTTTTCGAATGTCCACGCAGACGGGAGCTACTAGTTGATATTATTGAATCTGGTTTAAATATACAACTAATATTGAAAGAAACAATTACCTTGATAAAAGTAAAAATATTTAGCTTGATTTTGTTTATCAATATCCGTGACAGCTGGATCGTCATCAACAGGTTCTTGCTCTTCTGTAGGAACCTCACCCTCAATCAAAGGAAACTCCTCTGGTTGATTCAAGTCATCTAAAGCAAATGATGGAGCATCAGGATTCCAGTTTGATTCAACAACATCAATGTCAAGTTCTGCCATTTTATCCTGAATTTGACTGATACCACAGGCCTCATCAGGTTCATCAAACCAGTCAATTCTTTTCTCATTTATCACTTGTTTCTGATAAATTATAGGAACCAAATCTTCCTCAGGACTCTCTTCAACTTTAGTTTCACAAAATTCTTGATTAATTTTCTCTTCTTTTTTCTTTAGCATATCTAGAGCTTGCTCCATGTATACAATTTCAGTTGTATCAATTTCTGCCAATATCTGCTTCTGAATTTCATTTCTTTCCCTCTCTAATATTTCTTGAACCTAAAATGAAAGTTAAAGTTAGAAAATAAATACGAATACTACAAGTTTGACTCAGATCTCGTAGGTAGGCCCAAAAGTCCGTGTGCTGATGATATAATGACAAGGAGTGGAAGAACAAGGGAAAGGACAAAGAATCCTAGAAGTTGGAGGAATCCTTAACCCGAAGAGAGGTCCATGTCTCTCAAGATGATATATCATAATAACTAACCGCAAGCACTACTAAGAAGTGGAATAAATTGCTTTACAATTTGACTTGAACGAAGGATAAATCATATAAAAACAACCGCCATCTTACCTGTTGTTTAGAAGCTGTAAAGAACTTGGAATAAGGCTCCTGGTTCACATTCTCCAAGGGCTTGATGGGCGATTGTTTTACATCAGCCGATTGTCCTCTCGGTGGCGCAATTTCTACGGTTGTAGAACCTCTGAGTCGACGAACCAACCGCATTGAAACCTATTATCAAAGAGGAATATCAAACACAAGAATGAATTGGTAATTTCTGATAAGTTAAGCAAAAAAGTATGCTACTAAAATGTGCATAAAAACTTCAATTACTGATAAATCAAAACTCTTTCAGTTGTATAAGTTAAGTTTAAGAGTTTTAGCAGCTGATAATATATTGCGTCTTGCTCATTGTAAGGTTTAAAAAAATATCCTCAACGGGTCTCCCATTGCTGGTGAGACAACAATATGCCTAGCAGTAGATCTGTCTGTATAGCTGCATAACAACTGCTGACACACGCTCGCACTAGGGATGTTCAATGATCATCGATGTTAAAAGATAAAACATCGATATTGCATTATATAAAACATCGTAACATCGATGTCACGACATCGTAACGTCGATGTCAAGGACACATAATCGAAATTTGGTCGCGGACACATAATCGAAATCTATGAACGCTTTTTACACTTTAGTGGTAATAACAACAAAAACGATTGGAACTTTTAATGTGTTCCTACGCCCTGATATCACCAATTTAAAAATTTCTTTGTTAAATTAAAAAATCGTGTTATTTTATAGTTGTTTTTTACTGATGGCGATGTTTTCAAACAACATCGATGTTGGCTGACATCGATGATTTTGAGTATCGACATTCAGCTAATCGGTGTCATTATCGATGTCATCATCGATGTTTTTGCACCATCGATCACCCCTAGCTCACATATTGTACTAGTACAGTGGGATTTAATGAACTTAATTTGCATGTTTGTTATTATTAACTTTTTTAATTCTGTTGATACTATTCATGCTGTGTACACTTTTTATCGGATAACAGTTCAGACCCATTATTTTAAAGCCAATGTACTCGACGATGTGATGACTGTCCTCAGTTTGTATACCAAATTATAAAATAAATTGATAATAAAGAGTAAAATTCAACAGATCGACATCGATTTGTACCGTAAATTAAATGAATCGCATCGTAGGTACCTGGTCGTGTGGGGCCTGCCACTGCAGCAGCGCGGCGGGCTTCATGTCGCGCACGAGCAGCGGCGTGGCGCACACGGGGCAGGGCGGCGGCTGCTTGTCGTGCGCGGCCGCGTAGTGCAGCACGCACGCCCAGCAGTACACGTGCCCGCACAGCCCCACGCGCCCCGCCACCGGCGCGCCCAGGCATATGGGGCACTCACAGCTGCCGGTGCTACGCACCACCTACGATCAAACCAAAGGCTATAGTGATAACAATACATCAAATTTAATTTGAGCAACAAATTCAAGAAAATAATAAATAATAAAATAAATAAATTCGACAACATCTAAAGCACTTGTGTTATGGAAGTCAGAGACAACGGCGGTATCACAAACACCCAGACCTAAGCCAATATAGAAAAGTTTGTTCTCTAAGTTGACCCGAACCCGGGACGCGGTGTGTCGTCCGACATCAGTTTCCCAGCTGTATGATTTTGTTTGTGAAACTGTGGTTATGCATTGGATACTGACAAAAAATCAACAAATTTAAATTTAATCAAATGTGATTATGATTGTGTTATCAAACTCAGTTAAGGTTTAGCACCTAGTTTGTAGTTGATTTACACAATACCACATGAAAACTGGAGTTTTTAAAATGATGTAATGTCTGTTTACTCAGTTGGACACTTTATAATATAAAGTTACAAAATCTTATAATACATGAACAGGATTTTTTAAATGAATACATACAATTTCTTCAATTTGATCCCATTTTACAGGTATATCAGGGTCCAGCAGATTAGCATTATAATCCCCATCTTCTTTAACCACAAATTGACAGCTAAAAAGAGAAAAAAATATATGCAGGCTCAAGGCGAAAAATTTGAAGAATTAACAACAAATGAAGAACTTTTTACAACAAAAAGTTCTATATCACCAGGCCCCTATTTAATAAACGTGACAATTTGTCACCTTTCATGACAATTTTATATACATTGCATCAATCAATTTGAAAATAGAACAAACTACTCATAGCTACACCGCAACATAAACCAAATTGTCATGACAATTGAAAAATTTTCACGTTATTAAATAGAGCCCTGGTATTTTTAAAATATGAAATCCTCTTAATGAAATAAGAAAATAAAGAACTTACTAAGCTCGTAAGTAAAGATCATGCTCATAACGAGCAGAAACTCGTTGGTGTGCTAGGCGACGTGATTGTGGCTGGTGACCCCTTCGCTCTGACCCCCCACGGGTGGGATACATAAAGTTCAGCAAATGGTTCAAGTTTTGCTTCTTGCTTCCGGGCACAAAAACTGAGCCAATTGCTGGCTCATCATCTTCTTCTATCCTGCTCACAGAATAATAATAAAAATAATCACTTAAGGTTGATATTTACCTTCATCATTAAGTTTGAATAAGAAGGATGGGCCATAACCCACCAGGCGGGCCCAATGCGATTGGTGGGTGTTAACGACTGCAAAATGCAGCCGGGACCAACGGCTTAACATGCCTTCCTAAGCACGGAGGAGCTGGAGATAATAAATTTTTGGTCACCCATCCCATGACCGACCCTTGCGAAAGTTGCTTAACCTCCGCAATCTCTGGGCCAGACGCTAAACCACTGCGCCATCGAGTTCTTCAACTAACAACAAATAAATAGCATCAATAGTTAATTGGTTTCTATATCATGTTACCTAAATTAGTTCTTTACTGATCTAATTAACCAAGCAAAAGCGAAACGCAAACAAAGTATTGTTGCTTCAGCTTGGGCAAAAATGTTTTTGTATGTCCTTCCACATTCCAGCTGTTTGTTCTCCTCTACAGGTCGCATTTCTCAACCGATTCTCGAGAAATATTGATAAAATAAATAATATAATTTTTAATCAAGCTATTTTTTTGAAATTTTTAACTAAAAATTTGACCCTTTCAACAAATGTTCAAAGTTAGAAACGCCATCTAGCTATAGAATAGATAAATTAAACGAATACCTACCAAACAGCACATTACCGCTTTGAAAACCTCGTGGTGACATCTATTAGATTATTTTTTTAACAACATACAATTTGAGTGACTACAACGTCAGGCCTGCTGCGCCCTCACTGGATGCATGAGCACAGCTCCCACAGCTGCTCTAGAGGTAATGCTGAACCTAACACCACTGCATCTCCACATTCAACAGGAGGCAGCCAAAACAGCGCTAAGACTAAAACAACTGGGATCTCTAAAATTCGAGAAGGTAAAACATCTCAGTGGACTACTGGAGGAATGGCTGAACATCCCTCTTATTGGAGCAGCATGCGACAAAGTTAAGCCAACCTTCATTTTTGACAAAAAGTACAGAATACACCTGATAGACGACATCAGTTCCAAGGTACAACACTAGTCTCTCCTGATTTACACTGACGGCTCCAAAACCTCATCGGGCACAGGGTCGGGTGTTTTCTCGGAGGATCTCAACATACAGATTGCATCCCCCCTAAGCACATACAACACGGTATTCCAAGCCGAGTGTGTTGGCATAATCATGGCGGCTCAGGCGATCATTACAAGGGAGGTAAAAGACCGCGACATCTTAATTCTCTCTGACAGCAAATCCGTCCTACAGGCTCTCCAGGGCAGTCGCATCACATCAAGCCTTTTACTTGAGTGTCACCACACCCTTAATAAAGCAGGTGCACTAAACACTATCACTATCCAATGGATCAAAGGTCACAGTGGATCACGGGGAAATGATGCAGCTGACGAACTGGCTAGATGCGCATCTGGTTCGACGCCTGTTGGCCCAGAACCGATCGCCCCCATCCCGTCAAGCTGGTATGTAAGTAAGATCCGTGAACGCACTATAGAATTACACCAACAGAACTGGAGCTCTCTGGACTCGTGCAGACAGGCGAAACTCGCACTACCGCGCGTGGACGCTCGTCTATCCAGGGCCCTGTTACAACTGGGTAGACCGCAACTTCGCCTGGCAACAGGTGCTATTACTGGTCATGGACAATTTAACAGACATCTTTTTAACTTAGGTGTCACAGACAGTCCCCTATGCAGAGGTTGCATGGAGGAAGAAGAAACAGCCGCCCACGTCCTGCTGGAATGCAGAGGGGTGGCCCCCTACCGGGCGAGGTACCTCGGCTCGCCGGGCAGCGTCCAGGAGGCGATCACCAATGTGAAAGCGCTTGGAGCGTTCCTGGCTGAGCTGGGCTGGCTGGAGTGATCCGGCCGCACACCCTCCATACGCAAAATAGGCGCTATAGACGTCGAGTTGCGGAAACCGCCCGTAATGAATGAAGAAGAAGAAGAAGAAGAAGACAATTTGAGTGAAGTCTACAGCTCACCAAGCCATTATTGTTATAAGTTGAACACCTTTGGCGACGGGTCATGAGCGCTTGGTAAATGTAGAGGAGGGTATGCGCAGTAGTAATCTGTTATTAAAAATTACTACTGCGCCTACCCCCTCCATACTAGCGACCTCTTTAACTCCCAGCGTGAGGTATAACGCTTAACTAGCAAATGTTTCAGGTTCAATTCAACAAAGCAAAGAAAGTATGTATATATTGTAAACAATAGGATGGTAACACTTTGCGAACATGGTAAGGCACCAATCAAGTAAGAAAGTGCCAGTAACATTTCTTAGAATTAATAATAACTAGTGGCAGTCCGCGACTTCCTCCGTGTGGACCCAAGGGAACCTTTGACCAGGATAAAAAGTAGCCTGTATATTAATCCAGGTCCTAATCTGTCTACCAACCAAAATTCATAGCCAAGGTTGAAGAGGTAAGAAACACACACAAACATTTGCATAAAATATCAGTATGTTGTTTCTCTTTTTTATTGGCAGCCGTTTGGAGATATAAAAACAATTATGTTAATAAAACAGATGCAAGTTACCCGGCATTCTGCGCTCCACCCACGTTGAAACCGGGAGGACCACGAGTGCGTGGGCGCCTATCAGCAGGTCCTCTACCTCGCTGTACGAAAACATTCTTGTGATATGGTTCATTTTTAGGTGCAGACCCTTGACCTTCGCGTTTCTTATTATTCCGTGGCCAAGGCTTATGAGTTGACTCTAAAATCAAGAATACTTTATTAGTACCAATAAAAAAACCCTCCAAACAATCTGCCAGGGCGTTATAGTAAAATGTATAGTCATTACATTATTTTTGATAACTGGAAACCGTGAGTTTCCAGTCACGGAGTATCAATGGAGTATTATTGGAGGCACAGTCACAGCTAATATTTTTATTTTTTTCTGTAATTCATCATCTATTCCTTTGTCATCTTGTCGAGTTAGGATTTATATAAGTTTTTATACACACATTTGATTCAATATTTTTGTTTTGTAAAAATAAAAACATGTCACGACGCACAGACAGTTGGTGTGTGTGTAGGCGGGTGACAGTCATCATGACATATGACCTTCATCCACTCACCTGAATTTTTCTTACTGTCGAGCGCGGATGCCCTCGACTGTGGTTGAGAAGACCGGTTCAAAGATTTCTTGTCCATTCTGGATTCCTCCAACATCCACAAAAACAGCTGAGCGGGATACTCCGCGAGGAGATAACGAAATTACGTTCAGGGCCGACATTTTAGAAAGCCATGTTTTTAATTCGAAACAAAGAAAAAATACGATTTTCTTCGATATCAAACTTTACCAAGAGGTAAAAATGAGTAATAACACTGATAACACAAAAAAGGGAGTATTTATTACTCCCTTTCGTCGATAACGACGAAAATAGCTAAAGATTAGCCCAAAAACTTAACTCGCCACAAATATGGCGACCAGCCGGCAGCCAGCCTGATTATTTTTTTGGATGCGCACTTCCGTTTAAAATAATTTAATGGAAAACAAAGATACTTAAGACTTTTATGGTTATTATTATAGTGATTTAGAAAAATATTTTATAAATATATATTTTTGGTGTTGAGTTTGTTCAATCAGTTTTTAACAATTTAAGTAATTGACATGACTTATAGTCAGTAGAAGTTTAAGTTTTTTTATGTCATTTATTTTGTAAAAAATACTTTTTACAAAATAAACTAACGTCAAGAAACATAACTGATAAAAAAATTGTTAATCTGAATTCTGAACCTCATCTGAACTGTAGTTATTGGTTTTTTAAAAGAATATATTGAATTTATAATAATCTCTTTTCTTTGCCATTCATTGAGCAAAATAATATTGATGCAAATATTTGACATTATGAGCAACTCATCACTCGGCGGACGGTTGGCGGGAAATCTGAAGATTGAATAAATTTTGTCTTGCACGTCATCGTTTCATATTTTTCTCTAATTGTTTGCTATTATTTCTTCCTATAATATTAAAATGCAGAAAGCTGATGTACCAAATAAAACAGCTCAGGAACCTGACGAAGAAGCTTTTCAACCAATACAGGTAAAAAATGATCTTACTGAACCTTCTTTTTGGTTATGTAGGTAGTTGTATGTTTTATGACAATGAAAATAAAAATATTCAAATAAATCAAAATTAATTGGCTGTCATCTTCACAACTACAATTAAAATAAATTCATCGCTAAGATTCTTGACATTCAAAAATTCATGTTCAGCTCATCCGTGGCAAGTATTTAAATGTCACCTACCCTCTTTTTCTCATTCTAACTGCTTATTAAATCGCTACGTCATGGCTTTTCCTGGCTTTTCATATTTCAGACTGAAAGCGTAATGTTTTCTCAGGATCAAGGCAAAACAAAGAAAAACATAACATTTGCTGAAGGGACTCAGTCCACTGAAGTATCATCTTCACAGAATACTTGGTAAGATAACGTATTTCATAAATACCAAGTTTCGAGTTTCGTTTCCTATGTCTATTAACGATGAATGTGACTTGAATCACGCCAATGTGTACGTTGTCACTTAATTATTTTTTTAAATAAAGCTCCTACAAAGATACCCTCAGCCAGCCTGGCCCAGGATTATCACACAAACAACGTCTACTTTGGCTCCAAAAGCGGCGAAATACTGGTTTGTGGGTTCAATGCGATGACTGCCAACGCTGGCGATTCCTATCCCACGTCCTAGACTGCCACGAGCTGCCAAAACGGTGGTATTGCAAAATGAATTCAGGTAAATAAATATGATGTGTTTAAGATAAAACAAGTCATTCAATCTGTACTGAAATGTAGATACTTATAACATTAGTAATGTTGACTCTGGTGCCTAAATCGTATTTCTATTCTTTGAATGGTGGTATGTACTTGGATAGTTAGTCTATAAAACACATAATAATAATAAATGGCTGTACAATTTCATTTGCACATGCAATGCATTACACAGGCGAGTAATTACCTATACCTAGGTAATCTTTCTAAACAATTTGAAATTGTGTTTATTAGACCGTACCGCTGCCGACTGCTCCTTCCCCGAAGTGCCTATAAAACTTCGTGAAGAGGAAGATCTCATCCACAGCGAGTATTCGACCGGGTCGATAGTGTGGGCGCGACTGGCGGGGTGGCCCTGGTGGCCCGCCATGGTCGACGACTGTCCGGATACCGAGCAGTTCTACTGGCTCGATGGATTCTCCGACATTCCTGTACGTTGAACATATCATTGAACCTTATAGCACTGCCTTAAAAACTGCGCGGGGAGGAAGATCGTATACATCCAATGCGAGTATTGTGTGGGCGCGACTGACGGGGTGGCCCTGGTGGCCCGCCATGGTCGACGACTGTCCGGATACCGAGCAGTTCTACTGGCTCGACGGATTCTCCGACATTCCTGTACGTTGAACATATCATTGGACCTTATAGCACAGTCTTAAAAACTGCACGGGGAGGAAGATCGTATACATCCAATGCGAGTATTGTGTGGACGCGACTGGCGGGATGGCCCTGGGTGGCCCGCCATGGTCGACGACTGCTCTCCAAAATCATGAATATCTTTAGCTTAGCACGGCAATGTTGAATACAAATTAATTGTTGTGACTTGTTCTTAAGTTACCTAGAAGCGTTTTCTATCTAAACGCAATCTAATAATGTGTTCTATTTTCAGACTCATTACAATGTTGTATTCTTCGACGCTTATGAAGTAACAAGAGCATGGATATCTCCAGAAAACTTGAAACCGTATACTGCCAACAAAAAGTCTTTTCAACACGTTGTTAAAGACAAGCGATACAAAAAACGAATGGAAACGGCTCTCAAACAAGCTGATGATGCAGATATGCTGCCCCTCGCAAATCGCTTAACTAAGTATAGTTTTATAAATCGATTCAAAGGAACTATTAGCAATCCGAAAAATGTAAGCAAGAAGAACATTCAAAAGTTTAAGAAACAAATAAAGAAACAACTTAACATAGACTTATCAGATGAGAGCGATACAGAATCGGTGGATAGTGCCAATTCTGGCTCAGCACCAATCAGCCCCAAGAAACGCGCGATGAAAAAGAAAAATGTTATTCTTGTTGGAACACCCAAAAGAGCAAAGAAGGCAAACGTACAAGTACCAGCTCAGTCAAAAGAAAACGTTATTGAAATAGACGCTGATGATGTTGTAGATTCTCATAATGTAAATGAACCTGTAACGGCAAGTGCCGAGCTTCAAACTACCGTCGAAACAGATCGAGCTGCTGATTATTTCAAACAACCTAATTCGATGACTGTTCAAGTTAGTTGTACTCCAGCTTTTGATACAATGAATATAGACAGTGGTAAGTTTTTCGTTTAATGATAATAAATAAATAATTCTAACTTATAGGTATATGACCTATAATTTATACGATATACTTAGGTACTTTAATGACCTAAACCTTTTTTAACAATAGACTGTCAGCAAAACTGTGGTAGCCTAAAATTAATCTGTTTTTATTCTATGTCGTCTGTCTGATGCTTTGGATCTGAATCTGGATTATGAAGTTCAATATTTTACATTTGCTAATCCGGCGCATGGTGCTTTATATTGTGTGTGTACTTTCATTAATACTAGTCTTTCTCTTTAATTTTCAGACTCTTCCAAAACATATTTACCTGACACCTTGACAAGTCTTCCGACTGCAGATGTGACGCAAACTGAAACAGATTTCCACGATCTACAAATTCGCATAGCTACACCCAGTAGTGATGATTTCGAATTCTAATTAATGAAGTAGATCTTATCTCATATGTATGTTGAATGCTTTTATTACCTATTATTAAGCTCTTTAAACCTAATATGGAAGGTTAGTTTTTTGTGTCTCTAGCGTAGGTAAGGTAAAGTCATATTTTTTTTCTACCTTAGTAGGCGAGTACCTACGTCTATGGTACGTCTGTCTATCTTGAACAAGCAATTATTTTAAGTTATTCCATAAATAAACCGACTAGAAATGTGATTGGGTTTTTATTGCATAGATAGTTTTGTGGTCTGAATGCTCTACCTCACTAAGTACTCGAAGTTTATTGTAGTATGTGGTAGTATATTTTGAGTAAAATCGTTCTTCCTGTATGTGCACAGTGTTTTGGGGCGTTGCTTGCGGACGCGATTCAACGTCTATTCCACAAAGAACTATGAGATGAAGAAACATGTCGAGTAGTGAAAATGGGGACGATTTTTTTGGCGGCGGCTGCTTTATGTTGTCCACCCAGAAAGAAAATAAAAAGAAGCGTTTGGGTCCATGACATAAATAAAGAAAGAACAGAGTATGGTAAATTCCACACTTTGTATCCATTTATTAAGAGATGAACGTCGGTATAAACTTTATTTGAGAATGTACGAGGATAAATTTGATTTTTTTGCTTAATTCAATCTAAAATGATAGTCCGCATCCTTCTGGCGCTACGGACGTGTTCGCTGGATGTTTTTGTCAGCCGAAAACGTCCCGCGGACGGTATGCACGGGGTGCGGGACACGTCTGAAGCGCCAGAAGGAAAATATCGTCTCTCTTTCACTACTCGTCATGTATAGTTCACATCTATAGTTCTTTGTGGAATAGACGTTGGACCGCGTCCGCAAGCAACGCCCCAAAATACTGTGCAGAAATATCAGTCGCGGCTGTCAGCCGCGTCCGATAATTTGTTTCCACAGCATTAAGAACAGACTGTATCACTTTAGTGTATTACGGCGGTTGCAAGTCCAGTGCGGCGCCGCAGCGCATCGTGTGTCAGTGAACCACACATCGTGTGCTCCTTAGAATAATAATTAAATTTTAAGGCCGTATACAGAAAGAAAGCTGGAAACTTATAAGCGCTTACCGGCGCTTGTCAGCGCTGGTAACCTACGCAGGAAAATATATGAACGCGCGCCGATAAGCACTGAACGGTGCCGACAAATTCCGACAAGCTTCAACACGCGCTTGTCAGCGCTGGGCGCCAGTGTTGCATTATGTACTATAATTATAGTATTCATACTATAATTTCATATTGAGTACTATGTACTATCGTTCATATAGGATAGTACACTTAAATACTATAATTTGTCCGCTCACTAATTTCTTACCCTCGTCGTCCGTCACCCTCATGCATGTGTGTATGGCAATACCGCTGCTTCAACCTGCTTCCTTTGTGTAGAACGGACCAGCGCTGACAAGCGCCGGTAAGCGCTTATAAGTTTCCAGCTTTCTTTCTGTATACGGCCTTAGGTGTGCTCGCTCACTTAGGGTGGATACCCACCATAAACTTATTATAGTATAAATAAGTCTATGGTACCCACTTAGGTTCGCGAACCTTGTGCTCCGCGAACCTATACTGCACTGCAGATTCGTGGAACTCAAATTGGACGCTAATGGGAAATTCTACTTGTAGTTTGGACGCAAAATGATATGCGATCATGCCATGCACTGTAGCTGATACACCCCACGTATTTAAACAAGTATTTCGTTTCGGATTCGCGTATCATGATCGGCAGTAGGTACGTTGTACGTAGTATAAATGCATTTTGATATTGTGAGAATATGATTTTAGAGTTCTTGAACTTCTTGATACTGTGTCATGTATGATACGACCTATGTCATTTGACGCGGTTTTTTCCCGATCTTCAAAGGGGACAAAATGTGAGTTGGGGGAAGATACACGTAGCGTAGCACAGCACAGTATTTTTTTGTAGTTTCCAAGGATAGAAGTAATAGTATTCTGTGGTGTGTACTCTATGGTTTAGTAATATACTCAGCGTTGCCAGAATGTTAGAAAAGTAACATTTTACGTTACTTTTGACCCTCTCATGTTACCTCTATGTTACACGACCCGATATGTTACTTTTGTGTTACTTTTTAGATTGACAGTGTCGACTTCGTCGTACCTAACACATATTCATACACTCGCGTGTATTTCTTAATCTTCCATCCCGCTTACTAAGGCGTGCGAGCAAGTGAGTTGAGTGGTGATTAGCAGCGAATGAGAAATTGATAATTGGTAGAACGTACTAAATTTATTTTAGTTTTTGTGTAATAAAGTGTCAAATCAAAGTATTGTGTCGTTTTCCACAATAAATAAGGTAATTTTACTTTTCTCGTGAAAATGTTACTTTTTGAGCTGTCTCATGTTATATTTCACTATCTGCCACTGGCAAAACTGAATATACTGTCTGTGCTTAGAGCATTAAGCTGTCTGTGTGATGGTGTGATCTATGGTTTTAGTTTGACTTGACGTTTGCGACTGCGGTGTGTGAAACTGTGAATCTGAATTTTGTATTTCTTTCAGGTACCTAATGCATAACTTTTGAGTGTACTTATTACCGTCAAATTTCACAGGTATAATAATTATTGATTGAGTCTTGGTGTGTAAATACATTTACACCAATGGCAACCTTAACACTTGCAAAAAGTTTGGTTAACCCAGGTAAGGAATTCCTCTTTTCTATCCTCCTATTTTTCTCTCCTATTGGAATTTGATGAGTTGTTTCTCATAGAAAAGAAAAAACTAAGTAAATTAATATCTTTGTCTATATCTACGAACCCTAACGCTATCATACATTTCTTTTGGTTATCTTGGTATTATGTAAAAGTTGTTGCCGTAGTTCTTTTTCATGAATATAATGTATTTTTCAAACATATTCGCTTTGATTCGTTTGTCACATTTCGATTGCAATTGCGTGTACGCGTTATATTAAAGTTTCAATTTTTTGAGGTTATGATATTGATTTTCTTTCCAGCCCTAAAGTTGGTTCTAAAGCAAAACCATAGCTCACATTTAAGATGCTCTGCTATACCATCGATTACTCCACTGAGTATTGTGCTTAGAAGGCACTATGCAGAAAAACAAGTCTTTGAAAGAACAAAGCCACATTGTAACGTTGGAACTATTGGGCATGTTGACCATGGCAAAACTACACTGACAGCAGCCATCACTAAAGGTATTTTTACATAACAGATTCAGCAGCAGAGTATGTTTTCATTGATAGTTTACCCAGTTTATGTTAATAAATAAAATAATGTATTTTTAAATTTTATTTATACAGTATTAGCAGATGTCAATTTGGCACAGAAAAAGGGTTATTCAGATATTGATAATGCACCTGAGGAGAAGGCTCGTGGTATTACTATCAATGTGGCTCATGTGGAGTATCAAACGGAAAAAAGGCACTATGGTCACACAGACTGTCCCGGTCACGCAGATTATATTAAGGTTCATTAGTATATCCCTATATTATTAACCAGTCAAATACTCTTCTTATTTCTTATTATCTATTTTACTTACCAACTTATTTATGAGGTTAAATATTAGTACCAATATAATTTTTCAATGTTGAATAATTAATTCCAAATATTTCAGAACATGATAACAGGTACAGCTCAAATGGATGGTGCAATTCTTGTAGTAGCTGCTACTGATGGTGTGATGCCACAAACCAGAGAACATTTGCTTCTTGCAAAGCAAATTGGCATCCAGCATGTTGTAGTTTTCATCAACAAAGTTGATGCTGCAGATCAAGAAATGGTTGAGCTTGTCGAGATGGAAATCAGGGAACTAATGACTGAAATGGGGTATGATGGAGATAATATACCTGTAATTAAAGGTGAGTAAAACATGAGCTGATCACACCGAGTAACTGATAAACAGTTTGTTAATTACCCAATTTAATTTTATAAAAACTTTACAGGCTCTGCTCTATGTGCTTTGGAAGGGAAGAGTCCAGAAATTGGTGCTGAAGCTATAAATAAGCTTTTGGAGGAAGTAGACTCATTCATCCCAACTCCTATTCGTGAACTGGACAAACCATTCCTCATGCCAGTAGAATCTGTTCATTCAATTCCTGGACGTGGCACAGTTATTACTGGGCGTTTACATAGAGGTACTAAATTTGGTATTACCATAAATTAAAAACTACAAGTATAAACAACATGGTTAAGGACCTTGTTAAATTATGTTTTTATTTCAGGAGTTTTAAAAAAAGGCACAGAATGTGAGATTGTTGGACATGGTAAAGTAATGAAAACTACAGTAACAGGGGTTGAAATGTTCCACAAAACTTTAGATGAAGCTCAGGCTGGTGATCAATTGGGTGCCCTTGTGCGGGCCATTAAGAGAGAACAGATCAAACGTGGTATGGTCATGGCTAAACCTGGCACTGTGAAAGCTCATGACAATATTGAAGCTGCTGTATATATCCTGAGCAAAGATGAAGGCGGCCGTTCAAAACCATTCACATCATTCATTCAACTGCAAATGTTCTCCATGACATGGGATTGTGCCACTCAAGTGTCTATTCCTGATAAGGAGATGGTTATGCCTGGTGAAGATGCCAAGTAAGCGTTATTAAGTTCTACATAACTAAAATGATAACAATTTGCAGTTATATGTTTTTTAACCACCCGTACACCCATTTCAGATTGCAGCTGCGACTTCTAAAGCCAATGGTCTGTGAAACTGGGCAACGTTTCACATTGCGCTTGGGCGATATGACACTTGGAACTGGAGTTGTTACAAAGATCAACAACAATTTGTCTGAAGAAGACAGAAACAAATTATTGGAAGGAAAAAAGGCAAGGGAAAGGGCTGCTGCCAAGAAGTGAAGTAATCAATTATGTATTTAAATAAGGAATAGTATTAGATCCCTTAATGTATGCATTTAAAAATGTAAAAATTATTCAATAAAAAATTTGAAACTTGTGTAGGTATTTTTATTTTTGGCCAGTGAACATGTTTTCACACGACTGCAAGGAAATGGTTATGTTTTTCACACATATCTTGTATGTTTATACATAATATTCTTTATTACCTCATATCTTTCAAACGGCTGAACAGATTTCTATCATTTATATCGTTAGATTTGTCTTGTTGACAGCCAAGTGTTCTGAGTACTGAAACCTAAAAAAAAAGGTTTCAGTACTCACGAGGGTGTGATGTTAAAAAAACCCAACATGGCGGCTGTGCGGTGCTATTATTTGAATAGAAAAAAAAAATTTTTAGAATTCTGCTTGGGTATCGAGTTGATATTTGGTCCGAGTGTGCGAGTAGCTTAAATTAGTGCATGAATGTGCACCAAATATAAAATTTATGGGCTCTATAGTTTTAGGTATAATCGATTTTCCGCTGGAGTAGTTTTGTCAAATCCCAGATCTCAAAAACTACTAAATGTGCGGTCTTACAGTAAACGCCCTTTGTGCCAAATGTGCGGTAGAAAAAATTTAAAAAATATTTACCAGTTTTGATGTAATTAGGCAATTTCCAAAAACAAAAAAATACTAGAGCCTAAAACTTCCACACAAAGAAGCCAAAACGGTGTTCTGTTCTCGCCATTTATAAAGTTTGAAAACTAGTGCAGCCTATTGTTTTTTTGTTAATATATTTTTGATAGTACATAACACGGGCAATTTAATATTTCCCATCATACAACTTTCAACTGCAGTAGTAAAAAGGGCAATTCAATTACCGTTATTACTACTGGTAGTAAGATTGGTAGTAGCACGGGCAACAAAGGAAGGAATCATCATGTCTTAACTACAATATTAATAAATCAAGATGAAAGGTATCAATTTCACAATTTATTTAGAAAAAAGCTATTGTTGATAAAACATGGGACTTAAAACAAAACCAAAATACAATTTCAGTACATTAACAATTGAATACAAATTTCCTGGCATCATGCTATCTGCTTATACAATATTGCTGTAACATGTCTTAGGTCTTACAGACAATGACAAAATAATTTAATATGCTTATGAAATATCATGCAGAAAACATTTTCATTTGCCTATACCCTCTAATTTATGTATGTGAATACCTAGTGGAATGAAAATTTTGACAATACCATGAAGAAAATTATTTCAGATTATAAAGCTTTCCAGTGAGATCTGATATAATGACCAATGGTTAATGTGGTATAAATAAATGTTGTGGTAAATTAGTCAACACAAAGACTATACAAGAAATCTGATATCATTGGAGAGCTTTTACACTTTTCCTTTTACCAGTGTGAGTAAGAGGTCATTGAGAATTTTATAATAACAACCTATATTTACAAGTCTTCATCCTCTTCTGGTAAAGCAGTGTCTTGGGCTTCTTTGAGATCTTTTTCGATCTGGTTCTGCCATTGCGGGTCCATGGTTACCTCTGGTGGTACTAATGCAGGCATAGCAACAAACTCTAAATTGCCATCACCAATCAACTTTCTTGCTAGCCAGAGGAATGGTTTTTCAAAATTGTAATTTGACTTGGCAGAGATGTCATAATACTGAAATAAAAACAAACATTCTAAATCTATACTGTGTCATCACATTAGAGAACAAAGTATAATTATTATCAAAATTATCAATACTATATAATAACTTTTTCAAAGAATAAGCTTACCTGAAGGTTCTTTTTTCTGTGGAAAACAATAGTTTTCGCTTTAACTTTTCTATCCTTGATGTCTACTTTGTTGCCACAAAGAACAATTGGAATGCCTTCACAAACTCGCACTAAATCTCTGTGCCAGTTGGGTACATTTTTGTAGGTGACACGGGAGGTTACATCAAACATGATGATAGCACATTGACCTTGAATGTAATAACCATCTCGGAGACCACCAAACTTCTCCTGGCCGGCAGTATCCCAAACATTAAACCTTATTGGACCTCGGTTTGTGTGAAAAACTAAAGGATGAACCTCAACACCTAATGTGGCGACATATCTTTTCTCGAACTCTCCAGTCAAGTGTCGCTTGACGAATGTTGTTTTCCCAGTGCCACCGTCGCCAACCAGCACGCATTTAAATGTGGGCATATCATCAGTCATTTTGATTTGTTTTGTTTTCTACAACCTGAAACAAAAAAGAGACGCTTACTTCTAGTTCATTCGTAAAATTAAGAAAAACCTAAGCGAAAACCTTTAATATGTATGACATCACTGTAAATTTCCGCGTTTCTTTGTTAGCCCTTTACTGACAGCGATAAATTAACTGTACACAAACTAGTAAAAATTTCCTAATTTATTGAAAATAGACGTCTAAACAAACTAGCAAGTTCAATTTTGTTTCAAGTTTTCACAGAATGGCGCTCAGACAAGCTCACAGGAATTTAGCTCAATGGCACCGAACTTATTTAGGATTTTCACTTTAACTACATTACTATTTCTTTAAATAAAACACTAGAAATCATCTACAGCTCAAATAGAATCGAAGCACATACAATAACAATACAATTTACCAAGATGGTTAAAGAAAATTGAGATTAATCTCAGTGTTCAGAAAAGTCGTTACGGCTCACAATGGCGTCACTTGACTAAACGGAAGCTAAAGAAGATATTTTGACAGCTAGCTACATGCGCGGTAACGCTGGTAGTCAAATCCACAACTTCCTAATTTTTATTGAAACTAAAAAATACAAAATTACAATTAACCATAAAATAAATAAAGAATAAAGATAACTTGAGAACCAAAAATTGTTCAGTAATTGATTACGGAAATTACAATATCTTTAATTATTAATAAGTAATTTTAGAGTTACTTCGGCTTTACTTCCTGTGTAAAATCGGACTTCTACACACAATCTTGCTTGACTAGCCGTCAAGCATTGCTTCTAATATTATTCTCTTAAAATTATTCTAGGCGATCTAACGGCTTGACAAGCAGAAATATTTACGTCACGTTTACGAGCTTGTCGAGTATTGCTTGATCATTTAGGGGTCACATAAAATTGTCAGCGAGTTTGTGTAGAGGGACAGAAAACATATTCAACTGTAATTTTGATAATACATAATCTCAAGTCTCATTACGCCGATTATATCAGCTGCTAAATGATGAATAAAAAACAGACTAATAGAGGCTGATTTCACGGCTCTGCGGGAGCCACGAGCCGCGTGAAACGATGTTCAGATAATGCGTGGCTTCATGCTAGCGCAAGGTCGAAGAGCACCGAAAGCGTTTATTCCAAGCTTCTCGTAAGCATATCCTCAAGCGATGGTTTTATAAAGATGTTCAGAAATGTATAAAATAAAAAAAAAATTGATTGCATTTACAGCTTGGCCATAAAGAGTTGAAAAAATTAGGGCACCACTTTCTATGCAAACACTTCAAAATCACGAATAAATTGGCAACACTGACTATATTTTGTACTGAAAAATTTTGGTTCCATTTTATTTAATTTCATCTCTTTCTGCCAAGCTGTACTGTGCTTTATTAAGAGATCGATGAAAACTTGTCAAGCAATAGTGCTAACAGAACAAATTTCCAAATTTAGGATACAAGGGCTAATTTCAAAATGTTACGCAAATTTCATTGCGTAACATTATTTATTTTACGCAATGAAATAACCATTATTTATTCCAAAACCCAAAATATCAGATTTGTATAAAAAAAATTTAAATGTTTTTTATTCCTGTTTAAAATAAAAACAACGGATTTATCTGACAAATTTAGAATAGATTACTGCAGCGGCATGCAACAACAGCATTGAAGGATGAACGTGAAAATGTGGGCTGAAACGAAGCCGAGGCACACAAAATGTGATTTACAAACCCGAATAATTTACGTGCTTGACAAGCCATGCTTGATCCTTTAATGTAGCCCCTAAACAATGGCATGGCTTGTCAAGCCCGTAAATTCAATGCAAATGATTGACAAGCGTTTTGATCATCTAGCACAGGGATTCCCGAAGTGGTCGATATCAACCCCTTGGTCGATATCGACCCCTAGGTGACAATTCATTTTGGAAAAGGGGTCACTTGTCCAAAATAGTTTGGGGATCCCTCTAGCAGCTGCTCTAATGCTCTACATTAAGAGCATTTAGAGCATTAATGCTCTAAGTCTAGCAGGCATAAGACTGCTTTATCGACATATTTATTTTGACGTCATTTTTGATAGCTATAGTGGCGCTACCTACAACTTTGTGATATTTTTTTTTCATACATGACATAAGACGGGCAAACAAAGTTTCGTCCGTTTCGTGTGTATCGATTTTTTGAGTGAAGTGAACGTAGTGTTCGTGTCTTTAGTTTAGTGACGTTTGATAGAAAAATATCTGTGAATGGGATTGTGTAATAAGATAAAACGTTTATTTGGTGTGTGATTTTCTGTAAAGGATGACGAAGGACAGGTTAGCGGCGCTCCAAGCGGTAAGTTGATCTTCCTTTGCACTCAACGTTGCCATAACCAAAGGTCTGACTGGTGACCTCGAATTCAATAGAATAGCATTGAGATGATGTTATATTTTACAGAGACCTTCGATACTTCCGCGTTTCCTTTGTTTGATTATATTCCTATAATAGGATTGCAAATCTCATGAAATCTGTATAATCTTGACGCCCCACCCCTGACCTGACACCTCTTGAATGATAGCTGTCATTGGAGTGGAGCGCGACAATTTGTTGCGTTCCACCCGTTTTACTATCAAACTTGATCATTGTTTTCATAAAGTACCTTCTGAAAAAGTATGTTACAGTCTAATAACCAAAGAAAACAATGCTTTCTCAATTACAATGTGAGAGTTGCTTTTGAGAATGCTTGCAAGAATTTATTCTAACATAGTGCATACTATGAAGATCCTAAAAGTATTGCAATACCCATGTTGGATTATTTTGATCTGTGACTGTATTAATTGTATAGATTTGATCAGTCTCTAATAACCTTATCGAGATGATGAATGAACAACTGATTCTATAATGATAATAGGTTGTGGCAGGAAAAAGGTCATAAATGTTTTTAACTTCTATTCATGCCTTTTTAAATTAGTTTCATGTTTAAGTATTAAAACCATAATATTCTCTATTGACTTAGGTTTCATTGCTTATTTGTAAAATCCTTGTCTGGATAACACAATCTCTTGATAAAGTCTAGTTGCAATATTCATATTAAACTAAAATGCAACTACAATGGATTTATTAAGCGTTTGATTTTTTATAAATAACATGGCAGATCTACCCACTTGCAATCAACATTAAAGGAACTTATTAAACTCCTTGACTTGA
Organism: Catoptria pinella; assembly: GCA_963556745.1. Lineage (NCBI taxonomy): Eukaryota > Metazoa > Arthropoda > Insecta > Lepidoptera > Crambidae > Catoptria > Catoptria pinella. The sequence continues at coordinate 4,312,971 of OY750762.1, forward strand.
ATGATAATACTAGTAAAGCTTGTAATCTTGTAAATGCGAATGTTTATGTAATGTAAAAAATTATAAACACTAACTCAACTTTACAGAATAAACTTTCAATCTGCACTTATTATGGTCACCATTTTTATACAAAGATACAGTCTATTAATTCAAATCTGAATCTATTTGCTGCGAGAGTAATCTTATTAAAGCGTGTTAAAGCCTATGTTGATTATTTTTACTGAATCTTGGCTGAAGCCAGATATATTCAATTTATTAATAAATATACCCGGATATGACCTATGCAACATTGGTAAAAGAAGTGGTAGCATGTTGATATATGCCTCACGGGAAATTGACAGTGTAGTAATAAAGCCATACAACAACTATACCACCAAACATAAAGCTACAGAATGCCTGTGGCTGGGCAAAATCAAAATTTCTGTTATGGAACAAGACAACATACTACTGGAAGAGCTTAATTCATCAATGCCCGAGTGGCGGCCGGACAACAATAAAATATCTATTGGCCTTGACGGATTAAAGATGCGTCAGAAACCAACATAGTGGTAAAGAAATATCAAACACATTAATAATACTGAACTAAATTTAAAAGATTCTAAGTATGGTCTGTTTATCCTTACTTGTCTTAATTAGAAACAGTTTTTGACAGTTGTCATACGTCTTATAAACGTTACTTAAAACTTAAATCATTATTAAAAAATATATCGTCATCTTAAATGATATGGTCATTAATAATTATCATTTTAATCTGTTGTTGTTGTATTTTGAAAATGAATATTTCAATAAAAAGTTGGGTGAAGATTGTTTACCAAATAAGATAAGTAAGGATAAACAGACTATAGTAGATTTTCGCTTCCTGTACATCATACACAGTCAATGTGTTTAACAATGACACTTTAAAAAGCTCAAATCATGTGTTGCACTGCATGCATGCAGCTACCGCAGGGTGAAAGATTCTGGTCTCTAGTACAAATGTTAATCGACCTAGAAATAGAAAGCCTCAATCTTTACCAAATCATTGTCTAGATTTTTAAGAAAGTAGGTTCCCATAGAAAACTTTTAAAAGGCGCCCCGCTCGCCTACGTATTTCTAACTATTCCTCTGTGTCGCTCCTTGTTACTTAAATAATATTTAAAAACATCTCACAAATATTGCAATACTCGTAATGTTTCACTACGCTCGTACATTTGTTGCTGTTATCAACGAGGGCGTCATCCGGCCCGCGAACCTAGCGGCCTTCGCGCAAAGTTGACTCATAAAAACAACCGTTGGCCGTCGTCATACTTGAATCATCAATCTTCTTAAATCCGTTCGTGATAAGTTTTACTTGCTCCCACTGATTTAACGAGTAAAGGGATCCTTTACACAAAACCTAATAAAACTAAAAGAAGTCTCGACACTCGAGATCAATAGGCAGACGAATAATTTTGTTTTTGTGTAGAAGAACAAACAAAGTCATTGAGATAGGTACTGTGTTTCTGTAACTACAGCAGAAAAAGGAGATTTGATTTGTCTGAGAAAAACGAATTACAATTCCTTGAACTTTTTTGTCTGTCTGAGAAAAATCCGTATTTATTTATAAAGAAAAGTTATTCCGTTCAGAAAATATATTTCGTACTTTAACTGAATATGTTATTCTAATTGCGATTACGCGTTCATCGTGCGCAAATTCATTCGAAAAAATTATTCTGGGATTTGCTGCATTAGCAAATCCCAGAATAATTTTTTTACACACCCGAATAGTGTAATTTTACCAATAACAATGTTCAAGAGGTGGTCATCGGTATTCATTAGTTTTCGAATAGATCGAAAGCACACCAAAAGCCATTTCATGAAGACAAAATGTGATTTCGTTTGGATTTCGCTAGAGATTTTTACATAAACTATTTGAAATCGAAGCAGAGAATCATAGTTTGTCGCTGTACCCAAAATAAGCCTTTGGAGGATATTGTAGAGGGCTTGACGTCACTATGCACTTGCAACAGCTGATTCACACTGTGCGTCGCGTCTATTTTTAGAAGCGTCTCTCGTGTTGTCTGAGAGTGAATGGAGCTCCAGTTTTATACGACGAGACTGGCAATTCCTCAGGGAACGTTTAAGAAACTTTTCTCAAGTCTCCCCCTTACCGAAGTTTGAATACTTGCAACTGAGGTAGAGATGCTAGTCAAATTGTCGTGTCACTCATTGAATTTGTAAAACCTGTTGCTACCACAGAGATGCTACTCAAATTATCTGTCACTCATTGAATTTGTTAAACTTGTTGCTACCACGATTCTCAGGAAAAAAATATTAGGGGATAATTATTTGTAGACAAAAATTGATTCGCTTCTTAATCGAACTACCTGCTAGTGGATGCTCCACTTCATAAGTTAGATTAAGAATGTTGTAGGCGTCTGCGAATCGAAAAGTTATGATGTGTATATATTTTTATGCGGCGCCGTCTATAGAACACATTGAAAGCAATGTAAATTTTTATTCGATGAAGAATGTTAATAAAACGGAGCTCTTTAATACATCACATCACAGTTCAATTCAGCCATATAGTCTGCATACAATTTCAGTACAACGTCATATCATACATAGTATGTATTCTATAGTAAAGTCATACAATATCGGCGTGCTAATTAAACTAATTTGTACTATAGACATGCGATTGTTAGCACCGATTAGTGTGGGAAGTAGATTACTACGCTGGACAAGCCAATAAGCTCGTTGGTACCATTTTGTGATAAGTTCACTATCAAGTTTATATGTTAGCAGTTAGCGGTATCTTCTAGTTTAGGCACAGAGTAAAATGGTTTGGGTTGAATAAAAACGCTACCTCATTATAACCGAAAGCCATATTGGATCACTTGGTTGTAGGTCTGTCTGTCGGTCAACACCTCTTTTTTCAGGAACGCGTGGAGTCCACACGTATCAAGTTGAATAATTGTATCAAATAAATCAAGCTTCTAAGTAGTAAGACTAGTAAGTCTCAATCAAAAAAGTATACGCTTGTGTGTCGCATATTTCGATAATTGCAGCAGCAATATATTCGATAAGTAGCAGATGTATAGTTACACAATTTGGTTACTCTCTGCCAAATTATTTAAGTTGGACACTTAAAAGAAAGAGACAAAACTAAAACTATAACTATACATCTGCTATACAATCTTTATTAGTAAGGGCACATAATTTTAGATATGGCAGGAAACAAGGTAAAGTTATTTTATTAAACTGCCAATTCACTAAGCTTAGTTATGTTCATTCAATTTCGGGACAAATCTTAAATTCATCATACAACTGTGTCAGTAGAACATTTCTCGCGTCGCTAAGTTGGGGTACTAGTTTGACCCAAGGCTGACACAGAGATATTTATGTTAATATTGGCAAGTGTCCAAACCTAGCCTCGGTCACATAGGGGTTGCTATGCTATGCTATGGTGCTCTAAGACCAACGCGTATTTCTTGGTCAATGTAATTAGCGCTTTAATGGTAGTTTTATATCTCTTAAACCGTAATAGACGAATGTTAAAATTTTCATGGACGAACACAATTTTTACCCGACTACGGTGAAGCAAAAGGAGGGTTATGATTTAGGAACATTTGTGTCGCATGGAAAATACTAGTGGAACTGAAATAAAGCGTTGGCACAGGTTTTGTTTCAAAAATGACAAGCAACAAGCCTCATTACTCGTAGGTATATGCGTATGTGATTAATATAATATTAATTAAGTAAGTACTCACTTTGTCGAAGTAAACAAGGCTAAACTTAGTCCTTCGTAGGCGATAGACTAATTACTGAACTATTAAAATTACTTAAGTTTTTTTTTTCAAAAAGAGAATGCAACTAAAAGGTCTATTATTTATTCTGTGGTTATGTCAGACAATATACGTTATAATATAGGTAAGCTTCCTCTAGTTTGCTTACTTTGCCAGAAGCTTAATATAAAATAATTAGTAATTTTTTAAGTTAATATAATGTGATACGGTTTAGAATAGTTTCGTGATGCATGGAAATTGTATAAATAGTTATTTGGTATGGGAGATAGCATGGTTTTTTAATGTCCTATAAAACGGACATTATTGCTTACCAAAACAGTGAATATTGTCCTATGAAGAAGACAATGCTAGATCATTCTAAATTGAGTTTATTCACTAAAAACTGCAAAATAAATAATAAATTTAACTATGACGTTACCTACCCAAAATGTAATTTAAATAAAATAATCAAGCAATCAATATTAAAATATAAAAAAATACGTTTTTTTTAAAAGGTGAATTGAATACTAACAGAGTAATATAAAAAGTTATTATCGGAGAGAGTCAGAATCGGAGAGAATCAGAACTCTTTTAATCCATTTTAACTATAAGATAGCCATTTCATGTTGCTGGCTGAAACAACATAAAACATAACCAACCACCCACGCGAGGAGGTTGTTCAGAGTTCTTATCACCATCAACACGCTCTGCAAAAGTGAATGTAGTGTAGTAACTGACAACTTTTTATCGCTGAAACCAGATAAAAATGTTTGAGAATATTTCTACCTTGAACAAATATGTTTAGTTATACTATATTTAACAAAGCACTAATATACAAACACCGTCCACTATCTAAGAAATCAGTTACAGTAAAGATAGCAATGTCATTTTTTTCCAAATAGCCTGTTGCTTCTTAACAGGTATGAATCATCATGAATTATAGAAGTGTCGTCATTAATTTGCTTATCGCTAGCTTAAATCATTTTGAAAAAATGTCACAGATTTTTTTATACTCGTGCTTTTTTCTTCTTCTTTTCGGACTAGGTACTGAATCTTAAAACAAGATAAGAATTAGTAGAAACCACCAGTGAATGGGGCATTCTTTTTTTGTTATAATAATTTAAAAACATGCTCATTATTTGTAAAGGAGTTTTTATTAAATTTAATTTTTACCGATATAGTTAATTAAAGTACCCACTCACTGGATCAAACTGTTAAGTCAGTAAATCACGTGTGGCGTTGCGTTGCATTTTTAACTTGAAATTGGAAAAGTAATACTTAGCTTTACTTATCACTATTGCACAGAACAGAATCACAAGACCGTTCACAGCGATAATGTACAGGTACAGATCTGATAACGGTAAACGTCTATTGTTATGTAAATTGAATCTATAATATTATTATTGTGACATACTATATAAACATTATTTTTTTTAATCTAAATTTGGTATGCTCTCTCTTTGGAATCAAAACATTTTATGGTAAGTCCATTAACTAGTTTTGTTTGTAATTGTTGAATATTTCACCAAATTGTAATAATACGGCTGGCGTCACAGCCCCGTTAATTAACTGTAAACAAGGGTGCTGGAGGGTTTCAGGGGCCGATTCTCAGCGTGACACGGGTTGAATAAGAAAACAAGAGACGCCTTTTATCTTTTGAATAATCTTCACACTCTTTGCGGGTTTCCTGAATTATGTTTATGGCCCTCTCTGAGACTTGTCACTTTGCTCTTCCAGTTGTCTTTGTTATTTATTTTCGTACTTTCCACTACGGTACGATTCCGGATTCCCTATCGTACCGCATTATTTGCCATTAGTGCCAAGGTAACAAAAGCTTTCCCTTCTCGATTAGATTTGTACTACTTGTTCAGTCAGTAGAGACAGTTAAAGATTGCTGAAAGAAATGAAGCGATACATCACCTTTAGCTAGTGTCTGTTATATCGATCAACTGCATTTAATTCTTAAATTTGCTGTTTTTAGTTTGACGCTGTTGCTCTATTTGCGAACTGACTGAAAAGCACAAACTAAATATTCTCCGAGTCTTGCGTACGTTGCCTGTTTGAGTTTCCACTTGAGTTTGTGTAACGAATCGGTAATTGGAGAGACGTTGGGAATTCGGCAAACTCAATTTGGAATCAGTTGCAATAATGCACGGGGTCGGGCGTTTGTTCGTAGAAGTTGGAAAGTGTCAAGGCGGGCAAACCCGCAAGGGGATTACGTAACACCGCGCCCGCCGCAACACAGTGGCGGCGTCTGTTGTCAACGCTCACACGCTGCTAGCATACAGCTGCAGATTTAGTGTTCTGCGTCAGCTGTATATCATTTGCTTGTACTTAAGCTGCGCACTCACAATCGACCACGATGACCGATTTAATGTCGGTGCCAAATTTTTTTAGTGATTGACAAAATGGTCCTATAATCGGTCCGATAAATCGACCGGCAAAAATCTGCGTGCATTCTGACTTCTGTGATGTTTCACCTTCACTTAGATGTTTATAAAAAGCTATGTCGTGTATCGCAATGCGGTAGCTATTCTTCGGAGAGGTCTTATTTAGAGGCCGTAAACTTGCCGGCGGACGTCAGCCTCCCGCCCTTCGGCTCCACCCGCGCCGCCGCCGACTGTCCGTGGAACCAAGCTTTGTTCCTGTCATCCGCCCTGATTAGCATCGCCGTATGAAACAGGTCGCTGTTTATACGCCGCATATTAATTGGCCTTTTGAGGAGACAGCCTTAAATTTGCCGGATTAAATTTTATATAATAATAAATAATATACTAGAAAAAATACGACTCATCATGTTCTCGGACGGGAATCGAACCCGCGACCTTTGGATATCCGGTCCAATGCTCTGACCGCTGAGCTACCGAGTCACACGTATTTTTTCTAGTATATTATTTATTATTATATAAAATAGCATTGTGAATGCTTAAACCTCAAAATTTAAAAAGGATTAAATTTTATTCGCGATTCTAATATATTCTATTTATAAATAATCTTTCTTAATATTTAGATTACTAATCTTTCCTTATTTAATTACCCTCTAATTATGTTAGAGAATGTATTATAACTTATTTGGGAGATTCTCAAAGCCGTTTTTGCTCTCTGCAATTCCAGCGTTCTCATAATTAAAATATTTATGATTTAAAATGAGCTAAATTTAAAGACTATAAAAAGCCCCTTTTGAAAAAAAAAACTTGTAAGTATAAAATAATCAAAGAATAGATAGTACTACGACAGGGCGATTATATGTTGATAAGGGATTAAGAAATAAACAATAAAGTGATAACAAAGTACACCACCCTTATTATGAGTATTATCTTAATTATCTAGAACAAACCAGGGACAAATTATTATACTTTTTATTTCATTAACAACGCAATATGTAGTGACCACTAGTGACAGTGCATAGCATACAAGACCAAAATGGACATGACCTTAATATAAGGCCCGTATGTATAATCAGCTCTCAACGTTGAGAGTTATCTTGAGATCATAGCTGAAATGCTGTTCCTATATGAAGAGCATCTCAAGCATTATCTCAAGATAGCTCTCAACGTTGAGAGCGGTTTATAAATACGGGCCTTAGTGTGATAAGATAACAATCACACTATCATATTGTAGCTTTTAGTAAAATTAGCCTACAAACGTATCGTGTGAGATCGGCAGTTCCCAAGGCGCAATAAATATTTCAGAGCGAGCCGAGCCAACTTTTAGGATAACTAGTCTTTCTAAATTAAATAAAGTTAAGCTGTGTACCTCAAATAAGGATAAACAGACTATAGCTGCTACGGATGATGAATGAGCCAATTTTTTCTAGTATATTATTTGACATACCTACCTAACTTAAAAAAAAATAGCATCGTGAATGCTAAAAATATTAAAGTAATGATTGTAACAAAATTGGTAAAACATCGCCATAAAAACCTAAAGAAGTTGCAATAGCTGAATCGTATATTATGTTTATTCGTTGAGCACAACGAGAGGGCTTTGCAAATAAGGGCGTATTCACATTGGACGATAACTGTAACTACACGATAACTGCACGATATCGTCGGACTGGTAGTTTGATACAATCACTACTAAATGCTTTCACACTGTGTCGTTGTAGTCTAACGTTATCGTCGCCGACAGATTATCGTGCCGATATCGGGGTGAAGTATGATCGGTTATTTTGCTGGCGCAATGCGACTGACCGCATAACAAGAGCTGTTGGTTAATCGTGTCACATACCGATATCGTTCCGATATCCTCGGACGATATCGTTGTCGTCCGAGCTGACGATATATGAGAATCGTGTCGTTATCGTTATCGTCCAATGTGAAAACAGCCTAAGGCGGGTCAAAAAGTTGTGCTCGACAGCCGATCTAGATGCCGATCCACGACCATGGGCTGTAATTATGTGTTGAAATTGAGACTTCGCTGAGCCGACCCAGATCTGCTAAATCCCCCTTTACCGTGCCTTAACCGTTGTAGTTGTATATCGCCCAGTGTTGCGGTTGTAAAAATTTAGTTGCCGTATATAAAAACAAAAATTGCCATATATATTCATGAAAAAAATACACGAATTGGCCGTAAAGGATTTATTTCTACGAATAATTATGTAATTTACGTTATGACCCAATGGTTAGACAATTCTAACACGTTTTTTTTGTGGTCCATTTAACATAATAACATTCTTACACATAAACTTTCTTTATTTTCTCTCTTTGCTATGTTAAAATACATAATATTTTGTTCCAATTCAAATTTTCAAATGTTTTAAGAAATATCAGTTACGTAAGCGATAGCTCACAATATATATTTTCATTACTTATTTTATTTTTGTCACTTTTAACGTAAACTTCATCATACTGATACACGGTCTCATTAACTTTAATTAAGTATGATCAATTTTCTGATTTGATTGTTTATTTCCCAAATTCAAATATTGTTAATAAGTCCGAATGGGTTTTTAACTAAGTAGTTTGTTTAAGCATTGATGTTTCAGCACGATTTACTTATTTAGTCGAAAAGTCAAAGAGTATGTTGCCATGCAAAATTAAACGGTGTCAGAAGATTCGTTCAAATATCTGACAGAGCTTATAGAAATAGCTTCGAGGCGAATTTAGAACTGCCGGAGATAAATTTGTAACACCGTATTCTCCCAGGTCCCAGGGGTTCGTTCGTGAAGGGGTTTGCTAAGGTGAAGGCCGCATTGTTGCGTAACTGAAGTACTACGTTCGCTGTTATGACTTATTGACTACCATTTGTTTCCGTTAAGGAACCTTTTTATTGATTTTCATCCTGTAATCACTGGTTGAACTCACACACTACTCTGAAAAGTTTATATGTCACGGTGTCACCAGACCACTCAATCAATGTTTTACCAGTCAATGGCTCAGCGCAAGCTTCCTGCTGAGCGAGAATATTATTAAGTCTTTTAACATTATCATTAATAAAACAAAGTATTTAAAAGTATTCCCCTTGTTTTCACGAATTGTCGGACGAAGTAGAAAAAGTGTCGACATAAGAATATAGTAATGGCGTGAAATTATTAGTAGCTGGTGCGCCAGGACGGAATCACATATTGTGGTTCGATTGAATTACGTGACTCGCCTCCGGATTCAGGGGGTCTACTGTCTGTCTAAGCTCGTATTCGAAGTTTCAAAATTATGAAACATGAAAAACTTCTAAGAATACATACAAAACACGAATTATTCATTTCAAACTAAAACAAGACGAATCTTGTTTTAGTCCATTCTATCCATAACAATGGCTGTACCTTTATAGTTCTAACAGGAAAATGCTACTTACGGGTGTAGACATAAAGAAAAGAGTACAGTAAACTTCCAAGACTCGTTCCCTAAAGCTTGACACTGTGAAAAAAGCAACATAGTATGACCATCAGCCTTTTTTAATGTCCTCGCTGCTGGGGCTCAGGCCTTCCTTATGGGTGAATAAGGAGGATGGGCTAAATAGTATGGATGAATAGTGAACAATGAACCAACACACCAGAAACTTTTCTCGTACTCTGCGCCATTTTAGGGTTTGACAAATTAGATTTCGACATTCTATTTCGGTTTTTATTGGGACGTGTTTAGAATGTAATTTGGCGTAGAAGTGGCATCAATTGTGTGAAAGTGCTCCCGGTCAGGATGAAGTGAGGTATGGTAATCGGCCTTTGTTTGAGCTGGCGGCCTTGACCGGCGTGCGCCGTTGTCGGAGCTCTTGTCTGGATTTTAGCAATATGACTTTATTTAAAACGGCTAAAGTATTTTTAAGCAAGGGTGTCAGGGTTTTTTCAATAGTCTGTTAACCCTCTTAGTGTTTTGCATGTGTCTGGCACTGTCAACAGTCAACTATCATGACATGAGTAAAGTAGGTGACTAAAGTACCTAAGTATTTACTTATGATATTTAAGATGTATAAACTAACGTTCTACTTCTCGAATGCTTGACGTTAGTCGGAAGGTGTTTTATAAACACGCGATATTAATTAGATTAGAAATCTACCAAATGACAAGTATAAATAAAGTGTTGTGTGTGAAAGTATTCACACACTTAACATGGCATGGGAACCAGTAAATATTACTACAATCTAATCTAATACTGATATCAATGAAATTGATTTAGAGAATTTCAAAGAGATTGATTTGGTCCTTTTGATGCTACAAATTTTGGTTAGTCTTACGAGTCTGTTAAATATCTTAGTTTTTAAAACCATTAAACTATTCATATCAAGCTATTGAATGAACAGTTTTTAAATATTCCAAGATCAAAACAAACGTTTACCTCATTTCTTCTTCAGCTTCAACCTATTGTTTTGTTTATATTATATTACACGTAAAAACGCATCCTATACACATCACATCTGTCATTTTGATTGAAAAATTCAGTAGTAATGCTCGTTCCTAATTTAAATTAATTGCCGCCCTTCACAACGAGATAATATCGTTAACCGGCTGCTTTGATTTCTACACGTGTAGTTTGGTCATGGTTAGCGCTTCATTAAAATTAACCGATGACAAGTGGCACGTAGACGCAGGTGGCTTTATATGGCTCAAAAACTTCATCGGTGGGTGCGCAGCAGTGATTGATCATGCTATTCTTTTCTATCTAGAGCCAACAAACTCGACAGTCACCGGTGTTAATTATAACAAAAAGTGCTGATAATTGGGTCCCCTAATGGGTCTTGATGCGCTTCACACCAAAATTAATAGTCGGTCCATTAACACGGCTTGGCTACTTCTCCACGACCTATTATATTGATCGTGTATGCTGAAACGAGCTGACTGCGCTGCGAGCGATGAAGTCTGTTTTGTGACGATGCACTGACCCTAGCCTATCGTCTTTTAGCGTATTTTCACCCCAATTAAATTCTTTAACATCATACAATGGTATTCAATTTATAATCTATTAAACAAAATAATTAGTTCAAATTATCCGATTAGAAGCAACTATGAAAAGAATAGTACTAGTAGCAACATGTATGCAAAATAAACAAAGCTCAAATGAAATTAAAAGCTACACTAAATTAAAAACAATACATTAACAGTAACTATTTAGTAATCTGTGGAATTAGTGACAAATTAGACCAATGTTCCCGCGGGTGTATTTTTTACTAAGCATGGCAGTCAAGTCAAACGCTTGATATCAGTCGATGGTACAAAGGAGACCCAGCCTTTTATGCTAAAGTTGTATACTTTTTATTTTTTAATCTGTGATTTATAATCAGCTGTTCTTTTTCATTTACTAATCTGTGGTATCTGTCAACCAAATGACAAATCAAAGCCTTTCTTAATTTCGAAAAAAAAGGAAATAATTATGGTTTATGCAGCCACGCTTTTACATTTCATAGTGACTTTACTGCCCTTTGAAAATTCAATGTGGATAACGGAACGTACATAATGATTTGTTGTTTCTGTAGTGTTTCCATATCAAAAAGTATTCATAATTAAATAACTTTTTTCTATATGCGCTAAAAAGACAGAAATTGATCAATGTAGCAAATATAATTGGCTTTATTTTAAGGCCAAATTAAATCGTAAACAAGTTAGCATTTTTTCTATGGCGAGTGCCGCTTCTCCTTTGTGTGGTCGACTGTGTGTGACTGTAACCCAAATCTCCTTCATCGATAACTCTTGAACATTAATTACGTTTGGACTTGGTTTGAACTTATACATGGTTGCAGTCGGCTGTAAGAGTAATGAGTTAGGCTGTTTTCATCACTATACATACATATTAAAATACAAAGTCCCTCGCCGCGTCTGTCTCTCTGTCTGTTCGCGATAAACTTAAAAACTTGTATCACTATACAATACTATTAAAGGAATATCTTAGGAACTATCGCAAAATTAAAACAATCGCGCGAAAAAAATTGCTCACCACTGCTGCAGTGGAAAGCGAGCGATCGACGACGGCCGGCCGCGCCCCTCTGTTCGTAATCTGCTAATAAAATGTATGCTCTACCACCCGTTATAATAACATAAGCCGAGCGATAATCCGCTTCTTTTTGGGTGTTGTTGGAAGGTTGCAATTGGAAAAAAAAGGAAGGAACCGAAGCGAAGCGAGAGCGGTTCGTTAGTTGTAAATAAATAACTAGTGGCTCTGTAGAGCTGTAGACCTCGCGTTTGTAACATTTTTGAACATTTTTCGAAATGGCTGAAATATGATATTCCCATAAAACTCCGGCATTTTGAAAAATTTCGAACAACTGAATCGACAAAAAAACTATATAACTATAAAACCTGCTCACAAAATTTCACGAGAATCGGTTGAGAAATGCGACCTGTCTACAGGTCTCTAGGAGAACAGACGGACAGCCGGAAAGCCGGACAGCGGGACAGACAGACGAAAGCATTTTTGTCCAAGCTGAAAGGGAGACGCTTGGCGCTTGCACGGTCAAATATTACGAGCAAGTCACACAATCGTTTAGCCTCAAACTAAGCAAAGTACTTATATCTATTCTGTGGCATGACATCAATTGCTGGGCATAGGTAAACCACCTCATAAGCTTGTTCTATGGTGTGTGGGGTCTAATCTAAATGGATAGAATACTTACATAAAAAAATAATATACATTACATTCTTGACTCGGGAACATGCATAGTTTTTTTTCCCTATATGTACCTATGTTTAGAATAGTTATAATAGTGTGATGTAAAATTATTTCAATAAATATTTATTTATTTATGTGTTAGCCGAAGGTCCCTGCCTTGATATGTTTGTGTTTGCGCCAGCCGGTTATAACATAATATTGCAAGAAAACATGAATTAAAGAAATATGAACTCGGACAGTCATGATTCTAACCATAATAACTTGTGGAATAATAGACAAATATTTTGGCGCTTCAAAGCGGGCCTCACCAAGGCACGGACTTTAGTATAAATTGAATAATGGCGGACTCACCTAAGTGGATTCAATATTGGCGTGGTACGTGCTCTATTCAACAGGGTCGCGATAAGAAATGGGGAGTTATAAGCTTTTAAAAGTGTTTTACTGTTCAATTTTCCGTCTCATTGTTGCTAGATAGTTACACTTTTGGCATATTCTTCGTGGTTCTGCTTTATTTCAAATCTTTCATTCTGATCTTTAAAGTTAAAGAAAACATTATGTACGTGAAAGCAACTTCTTATCACAGTTTGCAATAAAATAATGTGATTTATGCTAAAAGATTTGTATTTTTATGGTGTCCTATTTATAGGACGGCAAAATTGGCACTTTAACTTATAAGTAATGCTTAAATCTCAAAAGCCGATAATAATGTACTTACTTACTCAATGTTTGTTTGTTTTGTTCGCAGGCGCAAAGCGACGATGACGACGTTGGGCCAGACGACGTCAACGTCGCCGTTGAAGGCGGCTTCATGGACGAATTCTTCAGTGAGGTACGCTATAAACAACATTACTTTAATGAAATTTGTGGGTATTTTTTATAATTTTATTGACATTATCCCCTTCTCTTGATTTGTCAAATCTTTGTTTCCAGCCACCATTGGCATTGAGTAATCTTAAGAAACATGCTCCGAAACGGAATATCAATAATGTATGAAAATTCCGAACGTATGTGGTAGGTCCATAGATTGGTATGGAGTATGGATTTGCTGCGTTCGGATCGTAATGATTCCGTTTCGTAATTCTGAATCAAAATTCCGTCTGTATGTGGCGGGCCTTACGCGTTGACTTTTTAGCAGGTGTTATGTGTAAAAAAATACGTACCTATATATTTGAACATTCTGAGAGATCTTTCCTCTTATATCTTATATCACGATATTTTTACGTTCGCGTAGGCCTACTTTTTAATAAAATGACTATGCGAAATTGCTTTTTTTGGCTCGACATTCTACTATAAAGGATCCTACTTCTTAGGTTATATCATACATTTCGCAAATTACGTTCCAATATGATCCTTATTCATTCGACCATTAGTTACTTCGTTCGTATAACCATTTGACTCTCTCATTTACATTGCAGTTGACATTTTATTAGATTCAAATTACAAAGGTGAAAATGTAGGAGCAAAAACTAAAAAATATGAAAACCGAGTTTTCACGTTATGCACTTTTATTTTAGCAATCAACGCTTTATTAAATACGAAGCTATAATAGTTGTAGGTCGCATAATACATTAATCTAGTTGGTACCTACATATAGGGTTCGTCACTAACTACAAGTTGTATGTGTTAATTAAATTAATGGTGTTAGCTCCAGTGCTAAAATATCCCTTTATTTTTGTTGGAATTTGTTGTTTGTGACGAAAATAGCTTACATCCAATGTGATTCAATTCAATCAAACTAGATCTTAAATTGAGCTTAAATCTCACCAAGCGGAATTGTTTTGTTAATCCAATATGGGATTGTAGATCCGTGCAATTTGAACACAAGAGACATTTTATGTACCTACCTACGCTGTAGCTTTAGCCAAGATTGGATAGATCTCTATATTTATCGTAGATGTACCTCGGCAGTTTATAATAGGATCCTTAACTGCCTCCTGAGTTAAGAAACTAATTTATCTACTTTTACATATACCTACGGTTTAAATAAATTGTGCGTAACTAGTTAAACATAGGCTGTAATGTAATATAAAAATATAAATACTAAAAACTTTATTTAAAGAACATCCAAAAATAAGTAAGGCGAAAGTTTAGTCTTAACTAAATAAAAACATGAAAATAAAACTTCGCTTAGAGTTGCGTGCGAAAACATGACATCCGTATGAGTGTAACAAAATATACATAATATTGTGCCTGCATTCATAAAACTTTCAGCTGGTTGTGCTCTATTGTTTAGCCTTTGTGTCCGCTCGCAATCCCCGATACTGCCAAGAGCTGTTTGCACGGTCTAACTTAGTTATGTAGACAGGTATTTATTTACATAAACTAGTCACCATACAGCGCAATCAGGTTGGCGTATTACTGGTGTTACCATGTCGAGAGGCAAGTAAAAACCTCCACCTCGCAACATAATTTGCAGGCTGCCCATTCGACTGATTAATAGGGGTAGTAGAGTAGCGCAACAAATCACACTGGTTTTCGTTTTGATAGAGCGGTACTTTATTTTCGGAAATGATGGATAAGTTTGGCTTGAAATTAATTTCGCTTCGAAGGAAAAAGAAAGAGGATATAAATATAATATTATCACAGGATTTTATGAACGCGCTCAAACGAATTAAATGTTTGCCAACTATTGAAGTCCTGGCATTTCAGCTTATCACAAATTCCTTGACGACCGCTACCTAACTAATAACGTAATACTATTAAATATTCTGTGCTAATACCACATTTTTTTTACTTTAAATATTTATATCACAGGTTTTCTGTATTCCCTTATTTCCCTTTGAGCAGCAAGGATCAAGTCTGCATATTATGCTATGTCATCGTCAGCTACGAACGCTTATTTACGAACATAGCGCAATAATTTCTCTTGCAGGTGACAAGCAAAATAACTGAATAGGTAACTTATGGAATATCTGAGCAGCTATTGGTAAAATTCGTATTCGAATAATTTCCTCAACACTTTGTCATGTGTTGCATGTCCAATGAGAAAATAGATTGCTTCTTCGACGACCTCCGTGATCGAGTGGCTTTGTACACCGGTTTTCAAGGTGTTGCCATCTCTGAGGTCCCGGGTTCGATCCCCGGTTGGGTCAATTTAGAAAACAAACTTTTCTATATTGGCTCAGGTCTGCGTGTTTGTGATATCACCGTTGTCTCTGATTTCCATAACACAAGAGCTTTAGCTACTTACTTTGGAATCGGACTAATGTATGTGATGTTGTAAAATATTTATATTTATTATATTTATTCTTGAGAACTTTGCACTTTAGTGGTTTGGCTCATTCCGTGATCCGGTCCATCCCGTCCACCTCACATTCGGTTTTCCAATAATAATAATTATCGTGTGTCCGATATACGAGTATTTTTTAAATTAAGTAGGCACCTAAGATAACCCTTACTGCCCACAAAAAATATGTAACAATAATAATTTAAGTAACATATTTTTTAGCAAATATGATTTTGATTAGTTTAAGGTTAATGTGCCTTTGTCTATACATTAACATGATAATAAAATCCAATTCCAAACATAATTGCATTACTTACCTTGGAGACATCTTAATAGTATTCCGATATCCAGCAGTATGAGGTGTACCATCAATTAGTCAGGGGGACATATTAGATTTACTGTCACACTTTGTCCCATGTCATGCGGGCGAAATGAGGTCTGATAAGGCCAAAAGGTAATTGCGTTGTCTGGAAAAAGTGCTCAATCAACCGTTTTACATACTTAGGTGCGTTGGTCTAATAAAACGCATAAATATTACATTGGTTGGTTTGTTTCTTTACTACCTACACAGAGCTAACATTATTGTGACAGAAAATTCCTTGAACTTTAGGGATTCTCGCAA
This sequence comes from Catoptria pinella, assembly GCA_963556745.1. Classification (NCBI taxonomy): domain Eukaryota; kingdom Metazoa; phylum Arthropoda; class Insecta; order Lepidoptera; family Crambidae; genus Catoptria; species Catoptria pinella. The sequence continues at coordinate 4,329,597 of OY750762.1, forward strand.
ACTTTTACTATGAATATAAAGAAGTTGACGTTTACTTTGTACCCACAAAATAGTGGAACAAAAATTGAATCAACATTTCCTAGTCTAGCCTTTGTAATTTGTTATTCTTGTAGAGAAGCACTTCTGGGAGCGAGTGCCTTAAACGTCATTCAAATATGCCCTTTTAATCTTAATGCCTGAACCAGAATAACTATTAATTAGACTAAGGTTACCAGATGACAGAAATTTTCCTGACATGTCAGGAATTTTAGCCAACTGTCAGGAAAACAGGAAAAAACTGTTGAAATCACAAAAAGTGTAAGTAATGAAATGAAAACATAATATTGGTGAGAAAAAAAATGAAACGTCAACTAAATAAGGAATGAAGGTGTATGTAATAAATGTCAGGAATATTACTGGCTTCTTCCTCATTATTGGTTCTGTTAACCCTATACTAGACAGACTAAATAAATAAATTCACGCGTATTATGGTCTGTCTGACTGACCTAACCGGAATTTGACTGGATATTCTGTATTTATATATTTGACGTTTGACTCTACCTAAACCAGAAACCTTCAGAGACAGCCACTCTATCAACACAAAAGTCATAAATATCATTATAAGCTACGAATCTTATTAAAGCTCTAGCAATCCATCGCAACAATTAAACGATTAGCAAAAAATATATTGAATTTGGTCTGAACATCAAAGGAAATCCAATTAAATGCGTTAAAGCTGATAAAGTGACTCATTTCTAAAGTGTTGATCTGCAAATTAGAAAAATCCCTCGACTTCCATGAGTCATGCAAATTAAATAACTCAAAGAAGAGGGTGTCGTCTTGAATGGACTGTAGTTTGTTCACCCCGCCCCAGCTTGATTGATTAATAACCACTAAGCTGAAGACGAATAATAACTGACCTGATTTTAAAAGACGGTTGGCATGCTAGCTTTCCCCTAATTTATCCTAGTTCAGGGAGAGTTACTTAAATAAATGTTTATTTATTAAAACTGCTTAGTTCGGGTTGATTGTTGAATTCAAGCAAGGTTTCGTTCGTTCTACAAATCATATTCTCAGATCGATAAACTTCATACTTATATTTAATAACCATAATAGCAGTTACGTAGTCATTATAATTATTTCTGAAATTAATACGATCTACAATATGCTTAACATCATTCGCATACCTAGTTGAAATATGAATGAACGAAATGTACTCGTAAATTTATGATGATCTCAAACTAGTAGATTAATACACAGAATCGGAAATCAATTGTTTTTACGGTATATTTAATATGGTGGTTTGATACACTGATATGAATATACGAATAAGTAAAATATTAAACAATCAATAACGAAAAATGGAAAATATACCATTTGCCAACAATTACTATACTTAATGCGTTTGAACCTGGTTTGAAACCATCGTATGAGTGAGCAATACTACTTTCCATTGTCAGGAACTACACAACAGGCAATTTACTGCAATTCTCCCACCGTTAAAATGGCTACTTAGATGCAACCGATATAACATGCATAATGTGCGATCATGCTTAATTGTGGGAATGATGTCTTCAGTAACGCTCCTTGTCATACATACTTACTTAAAACTTAACAATTTCTGTAATACGACCTTTAAATATCCGAAGATAATTAGATTCATAGCTAAAACCTATCAAAACAAAGACAATTCTAAAAGTAATTTTGTGCTATCAATTGCAAAGCAATTAAGCAAAAGATTAAATATTTTACCGGAAATTAAATATCTTACTTCGCGTATAATCGCGTTTGGGGCAAAAGGAAAGATTCCACGAGTCTCCAAAAATTACATTAATCATTTTGAATAGCTTCCATAACTTTGCAAAACTTGCCCCTTTATTGGTGGTATTCTTGGCCTTTTCCCGAGGGCACAATGAAATAATGCGTCCCAGTTTGCTTTCGTGACGTGAATACATCGTCCGTTTTCATTTAATCCGCGAGTCCACGACAAAACCCACTCAGCAGAGCTTCGTTCCATAAATATTCAGGCTGCATTTGGTATTCATCATAATCGTGCAATTCATTTACATGTTATTATGTGTGTATGTGAGAAACGCCTGCTAACGTGTATGCGACGCAGGGTCTGTAACTTGCTTTCTGCACATTAACCGCAAAAGTGCTTACTGCTTTATATGGATGCGTCATATACCCTCTTTGTAGTTTCCCATCCGACACCCGAAAGTCAATCTAATAAACTCTTTTATGAATCGAACCAAGTTCTGCAGTAGTTAACCGATCATAGTCATTAGCAGTAATGGTATAGTTCCTCTCTCCCCTAATGAATACGTAAGCAATAGTTTGAGCGAAGCGAAAAACGAAAGGTTCGTTTTCCTGCAATTACTGTTAAAAACCGCTTTTAAATTGTACTATTGTTAACCCGGGTGGTCGAAGCTTTACCATTTTCATTATTAAAAATTTGAGGAAAACAGAGGAGAAAAAGTTACTATAAACTGTTTTGTCTTTACTTATTTTATGAATGGAAACTATTGGAAACCCAGAAAGTATCTAGGGTGTTCTTGATCAAAGCTGACAGTAGGATCACTTCTCCCAGATACATCTGTCTGATGTAAACTCAGAAAGCGTTATGCGATAACTAACATCCGTCATACATTACATAATTTTAAAATATAGCAAAAGCATTTACTTATTCAAAAGAAAACGCGTAAGACGTTCGCCTATGAGGCTCTGCTTTTGTAATAAACTTGAAAATCGTACGTTTTCGTGATCAACTCGGCACACGGGCACGGATGCCGCAAACAAAGGAGGGAAATGTCGTTAACGTTGATTAAATCTGAATACGAACGTAAAAAAAGAGGGAAATCTTGTTAGCGTTAAATGGAGATAAGAAAATTGACTACGGAGAGTTTATTTATTATGTACATTAATGTAAGTACTCTTTCGGAGTGTCAGTATTTAGTATTCGATAATTATCTAACTACGGACTTGAAATCATAGTCAGTTTGTAAAAGAACGCGGATTCTGCGTTAGGTTCCAAAACCAAATGCGATGGATTTTAAATGGATTTAAACTATACAGGCTTTATTTTAAAAATCAAATTGTCAACGGAATAATATAACAATGTATTGTTTGAAGTATTTGCGAATCGAATAGGGAAATGGAGTCGAGTTCTATCGGACGGCCGATAGTGGTTATCGGCGTAATCAGATTAATTGGTGAGTCACAGTGTCGAACCGTTCTATCGACCCGGTCCTCTCCCGTCCGTGAACTTCGGACGTGTCCGATTAAGTGATAAATTGATAATATTAAGATATTCAGAATACTAAATAAAACTGACCTCTGTCTACGTTAATCATTTTAAGTGCTGTCATTACAGTAGCCATTTACATTTTAATTAGTTTTGAAAATTACATTATTATTTACATACCGTGAACGATAAAAAAGCTACGTTGTTTATTATGTTTACATGTTGCTATAATGTATTTTTCATTCATGGATGATTCATTTCATGCAGTTGTACTAGGCAATGATGAATGACCTAAGTGATCGATAATGATTCAATCTCTTGCATTATTCTTAAAGCGGCAAAACCTAAAACAGGGCTTCCCTAACTTATTTGGGACGCATCCCCTTTCTACCAATAAAAAAAAATCCGCGCCCCCTCTACACAGACAATTTTAGGTTGACCCAACCATCCACTTTGAAAACCCCTGACCTAAACCAATTATTTTTCACACTAAATAACTATTAAGATTTTAAAGAAAATATACCGAACTGTCAAGAGCAGGGGTTTTCAAAGTAGGGGCGCAGGGGGGGGGGGCACCTGTGTAGTTCATATCATTAGGGAACCCCTGGTCAAGAGGAAGAAGAAAAACCTTTATAAGTTAGTTTAGCTAGGTTTTACTTAAGACCTTAAAACTTTAGACGATATTGTGACAAAAAAAGCTGGGAGTATTCTGTTTAAAATGTAATTCCCTTAAAATAATTGAGAGAGTGTATATTTTTTACTACGAGACAACTAAAGATCATTAGAAATCGTAGAAACAACACTAAGCACAATCTTGTTCCACCACCTCCCATTAAATAAATTCGGGTTCCACCTATACCGATGGTCTCTGGACAGACATCAAAGGGAATATTACATTTTATAACATTACGTAGGTACTCCACTCCATACAATTCGGACGCACGCAATGTATTTACGAGGGTTGTTCGGATTACCCAGTCTGTTCGAAATTATATAAATTGCCTACGCCCAATGGTATGTTATGTTAGCTTTAGAATTTTACATATGTTTTTTTACAGCTGCAACCTGCCTCTGTAACATGACGAGCTTGAGAGATGTTTTGTCTACATTGGATGAAATGTCAAAAATGAATCCTGAATTACCGACTGTCAAAATGACATCTCGATGTAGATAAAGCTTTTGTCGGGTTCGTAATGACTCATGCTACACGCTAGTACAATTATTTATTCTGTGATGCTACGCTTGCCGATAACATTTTGTTCTAGTATTAGTCCATTTCTCGATGCTCCATGCACTAGAAACTATATAGCTAATGCAATTGCTGCACAAAATTAATTCTTTTGACGATAAGACTCGGACGTATAAATGCAGTCACAACCGTGTGCAGTGCTTTGGAATATCTGCTCCGCTAAACAGAAACGATAGTATTCTACGCTCTTATTCAACTATAGCACCTACTAGGAAATCGATATAACCATTGTGAGAATCACTACGACCCGTGAAAAGATGCAAACGCTGTTTTGTCAAAGTTATTTAAATATATCCACTTTTGTTTGTAGTTTTATATAAAACGTGGAGGTAGCGACGCTGGCGTGTTGCCAGGAGGCGCCGTCGACGGGCGCGGTGGCCGTCTAGCCGAGTCTGAGAACCACCCTCTAAACCCGATGTAGAGATAAACACTGAACTGCATACCATCAAAGGGAAAAAAGGCCCTTGCCATCGTAATTAACTTCTGGCTTTGAGCGTGGTCGCCTTCACCACTCTGTATGGTTGTTAGCCCTCCTTGGTAACACCCACCTTTAATGAGTAACAGGAAACTACATTTCTTGGACGATGAGAGGGCGGGATAACTAAGCCGATTACTTGGTTTAATAAGCAACTCTCAGAGTGATCGATAATGAAAATATTATTTACCGAAAACTGACCTTCAGATGGCAGAAATACGCGTTACGTGATAAATAAGACATTTTCATTACTTAAGTTATTTATTAATTTCCATCATCATCGACGGATTTTCATTATTTGATTTAATTCATACTCACTCGTATTTGATTTATAAGTAATTTCTAACGTTGTTTTTGTTGACAGGTGGAAGAGATACGAGAGATGATAGACAAGATCCAAGCTAACGTCGAGGAGGTAAAGAAGAAGCACAGCGCCATCCTATCAGCACCGCAGTCAGATGAAAGTAAGTTTATTCAAATTACTGATCACTATAAAATTAGATACAAACGCAACTGCTGTTGAAAGTTGTAGTTGTTCAAAAATGAAATAAGACTATAAGTCTAGCTCAAGGCTGGCCAATATATTTTCTAGGTGAGCAAAATTTCTTAGACTGTAGCGACGCCGGGCTACAAGTACTTCTAAGCTAATAAAACAGAGTTTCCTTTCATCATCCATGTTATTTTAATAACTTAAAACGAATTTATATCTAAATATATCTGTTGTTTGTTCTTCGTGGAAACACATTGATGCTGCGACGCGTGGGCCCAAAGTTAGTAGAAGAATGCCCACACATTAATTGAAGGGCGAAGTTGATGGCATTTACCCAGACGAGGGGGCGTCCCATAGTCTGCGTTCATGGGAATACTTTGCGTTTTCTTAGATCATAGCTCTCCCACCCTTGACGCTTATTTATTTGCATAACAAACTCGTGAGTATCAACACTAATTATTAAATATAATAAAAGAAAATATTGTAATAAAAATAAATGTAGATCCATTAGAATTTTTTTTTGTTCCAATAAGTAATTTAAATTCTTCATGAAGTTTTTTTAAGATAAAATTTCAAAAAAATCGTTATTGATATTAATAAAGATTTTGTTTATTAAAAACACTAAAGTAACCCAAAGTAAACTTTATCAGCCTTACCACAAATGATTTTAAAACACTGTTCAACAAGTGTTTAACTTAGACACTGTTTAAATGTGATGCTGTCACTTTTTTGACAGTATTGTTTGAAAGAGACGGCATCGCATTAAATTAAACAGTGTCTAAATTGAACAGTGTTTTAAAATATTTTGTGGTAAGGCCGTAACTATCTGAAAAAAAACTTTTATTGGAATTTGGAACTCCCATTTTACAATCGAACTATTGTAAGTAAGTAAATGCTAGCATCCTTTTATTTAGGATTTAAATAATATTATCTTATCACCTTTTTATAATATAATTTATCACATAATGGGTTTCGTTTTAGATGAAATTATTTCGTTATTTCGCACAGATATTTGAGATGAAAGATAACATAAAAAATATGTTGTGGTTCTTACACACTGAAATATGCTTTCCCTATACATATTTGGTAGGTACACGTCTACGTGGCCTACCTAATGAGATAAAGCTGTGTTGGGACTTTGGGAGGGTTTTGTTGACGAGAGATTATACCGAAATAATTACTGCCATTCCTTTTCTATCTTCTTCTTTGTTGTCTTATAAATTAATATTACTCTGGCTAGATCCACTATTTGTTTATCTTATCTCGTTAACTGTTTTATGTCTTTTGTAAGGTGGACCAAAACACATACAAGTAGCAATCAACACTTAAGCTATTTATATGTATACAAGGTGTTACAAAAATACCCCTAATGCCGAATATGGTATATAGGGACCATCAAACTGATCAACTTTTACTATGGGACCAACTCTGAAATCGCGAAAAACAAAACCAGCTGTTTCATACAAAAATTAAAATCGAAAATATCAAAATGTATGAAACAGCTGATTTTTTTTTCGCGATTTCAGATTTGGCCCCATAGTAAAAGTTGTTCAGTTTGATGGTCCCTATACAAGGTGTTACAAAAGTACCCCTAATGCTGAATATGGTAGATAGGGACCATCAAACTGAACAACTTTTACTATGGGACCAACTCTGAAATCGCGAAAAAAAATCAGCTGTTTCATACATTTTGATATTTTCGTAATTAATTTTTGTATGAAACAGCTGATTTTTTTTTCGCGATTTCAGAGTTGGTCCCATAGTAAAAGTTGTTCAGTTTGATGGTGCCTATTTACCATATTCGGCATTAGGGGTACTTTTGTAACACCTTGTATACCATATTCGGCATTAGGTGTATTTCTGTAACACCTTGTATTTTTCGTCTGAAATTGAAATAATGGTAAAATATTGATGTAACATTTTGCATGGTTTTTACAATACAATACAACTACAAACTTATATATTTTAAAGATGTACCTTATTTACTAACCCCTTTACTAATAAAGATTTTAATGCAGGTGTATAGTTATACAATGGTTACTCTCTGTCAAACTATTTAAGTTTGACATAAAAAAGAAAGGGACTAAACACTGTGTAACTATGCATCTGCTATACAATCTTTATTAGTAAGGGGGTAAAAGTGCCTTTGTATAAAGTTGTACCTACCTACTCGTGTGCGTTTGATTGAGTTTGAGAGACCTTGATCAGTGATATTGATTTGCGATGGGTGCTGTTTTCAAAACTGTTGAGATTGAGGCTGAAAACGTATTACGATGCTATTTCTATATAAAATCAATGTAAATAGTGTAATATTCGTTAACATTAGCACACACTCTACTCGAGCCCCAGTAGGAGCGTCACGAATAGTCACGATTAGCTATTGACCCGACCTAAATAGCTTCGAATAAGCCATCGTGGCCGTCGTTATATCGAACAAGTTCACGATAACATTTTATGCGTCTATTATAATGAAACAGGCCCAATTTGTACCCTTGAAACTCTGTAATGAGGTTAGTTAAAACGAAATAAATATCCACTTTAGGACTAGTGTATAAAAATCTTTTTATAGGTTCTTGTTGTCGTGTATTTTTAACTTGTCATTTCAACACGAAAATACTACACCAACGTATATAAATTTACCTAATCGTTAAGTTGCCGAATGCAAAGAAAATTATAATGACTTGGAATATTAAAGGATTATTAGCTTAGATTCAAAGATTATTAGTAATGTTTACTATATTTTCTTTCATTGAGATTTTTCTCGAAAGATTTGACGGTAATTCATAGGATTGTTGTAGAAATAATTCAAGGCCAATTAAATTCTGCTTCGCAGCAATGAGAGGGATCAACTTTTTGTGAATGGGGGAATCGAGAAATAAGATTGACTCTTTTATTGTACGTTGGTGTACCATGAGCCCATTGGTCATTACATCCATCAAAATTTAATAATGCATAAAATGGAACATGTAGTTTGTAGTTCTCTAGCATTGTATTGTATGCCGTTGTAGAAATGCTACGCTAACATTTTTCATTTCTACGAGACAAAGCGGTTTTGAACGTAGCTCTGTAAAAATGCCAAACAATAAAGATGTGTGCGGTGTGTGTATATTAATTATATAATGGCTCCAACCAATGATACATAAAAAGTATTAAAATCTAGAGATTTGATTGGATAAGGTAAGACTAGACCTAAGTACATATATGGTTTTAATTTCAACTCGATACCTCCACGCGTTCCCGAGATAAAGGGTCTTGAATGACAGACAGACAGACAACAAAATGATCCTATAAGGGTTCCGTTTTTTCTTCTTGAAGTACGGATCCCAAAACGGTACGAAAATTTTGTTCCTGATTCTTAAAAATATTGTAAATGAAAAATAACCTCTTTCAGATCTCTTGAGCCGAAGCCTTAAAGAATACATGTTTCCTCGTGTACTTGTGTCATTTTTATAGAACCGAGACTGAAGCGTTTAACCTTTATCTCACCTGATCTCGAGTTATGATAAAACTGAAGGTGAAAATGCACTTCACCTGAAATTACCTGTTACCAGAAGAAACTGGCTCTTTTACGTCAACTACCAGAATAAAACAATGTAAGAATGTTAGATAACATGCTTGTAATAAAGTAAAACGAAAGAAATGTAAGCAGGTATGTTACCCAAACAAAAAATCAATTATCACGATCCTGCCTCAGCAACGACTGTGTGAATAAAATTGTGTGTACAATCTACCTAATTAGTTGTGTTTCTTTAGTCTCGTCATTTCGGAGTCCGACTCAGAGACTCGCTACTATGAATAAATCATTTATTAAGTTGTGTCTGTTGCTGGTTCACTGCCAGTTTGCGTGATTAGTTAGTGAGGGTGGCTAGTAATTATTTGCTTCTTTTTGAACAAGCGTTAGTCATGATCCGTATTAAAGTTTGTTACTGAAATTATTCTAAATATATTTTTAGTTTGCCATACTGCTGATCCCTACCTAGTGATTCTTTTGTATTTTCTTACGAGTAAAGAAAAGGAGAATGAACATTTTCTAAGGCCAGATAATATAGCTATAAATATTTTTGTGCCCTTGTGATTGTAATTGAAATTAGTAGCTGGAAAGGCCTTAAGCTATAATCATAAAGTTTTTCTATTCTTTTCCTGGTATTATTAATATACTAGAAGTGGATCAGTGAGCTGTTAGAACTCGCGTTTGTCCGTTAAAAAGTAGCTCAAATTTTATGTTGTTTAATATATGCCACTAGGTTTTCAAAAACTGTACTATTGCGCTGTTTGGTAGGTATTCTTTTATTATATCTTTTCGAAGCTAGATGGCGCTTCTAATTTAAAACATTTGGTTTCTTTTCGAAAAATTTCGAAAAACTGCTTCAACAAAAATTCTATATAATTATTAAACCTGCTTACAAAATTTCACGAGAATCAGTTGGGAAATGCGACCTGTAGAGGAGAATAAACGGACTCACGAAAGCATTTTTGCCCAAGCTGAAGCAGAGACGCTTCGCGCTTGCTCGGGCAAAATACATTTTCCGTAGTGTTTCGAAGTTAGATACTACATGTTGACTGAGATAAGTCAAATCAATTAGCTACTCAATAAAACTGTATTCAATCTCAGAAAACGAAAGATAGTTTCAAATATATCGTTAAGAATTCTAAAATAATAATATTATTGGATTTTATTTTGTTGAGGCTCCATATCATAGGTATCATAAGTGGTCATACTCCTTTGCACAAATTGCTTCTTTTTTAGTAGCGCTCCCTTTAAAAGTTAAACAATACAGTATTTCAAATCTTATCGTTATGATATCTCCCTAAGTGGTGATCATAACAATCTGCATTTTACCTTCCGAATTTTTCGATTCTTGTATCATTTTTTAAATGACATATTTATTATTATAATGCGACTGGCAAATTCTGCCTCAGTTCTGCGACTAAATATCGGTATTCCTTGGGAACGTGTGCATATAACTACCTGAATTTTACAAAAATGAAAGTTAGACCTTTTTAAATTTCAAGTGACAGGTAGACTAGACATAAAACATCTTTTGTCGTTTCTTATGGTCTAACTAACGCCCATAAGTCAAACGCCCATTGCATACAAATGACAACAATTAGCTCTACTACGTACCAAAATGACTTAATTTTCGTTTTTCATCCCGACGGTTTGTACTCAGTTATGTTAATTACATTTAGGCAATTACAGTCACAATTGGGCCAACAGTTGATTTATATGATACAAAAAAGCGCTACTCATTGTGTTTCATATTTACAACACCATTTTTTCTCCCTCACGTCAACTCGTGTTATGTCGCTGATAAGGAAAAATTACCTTTAAAATGTAATGAATGTTTGTGCCATACTTAGTCCTTTATTTAATTGACTCATTTATGTACTGGTCTTTCGTTAATTATATTCTGCCCAAAAAAAAATAGGGGCCACCAAAATAGGGCCACCGAAATAGGGGCCAGGGTATATAAATCGACACTAATATAAAGTCGGTAAGTTGAGTATTATTATTATTATTAGAGTATCGAACAAAATCAAATTGAAAATCATAAAAATACCCCATATAAATGTGTCCTGAACTATTTTTTCTCCGATTTCTTTTATTTTTGTATATGAGATACCTGAAGGGTTCTTATGAAGACTGCACTTGAAGATTTGAGGTGGCAGTGAGTGAAGAAGGGTGGTTTTTTTAAATGGGTCGATAACTACCCCTGGGTGAAGTGTGTTATGATGAACAAAAATGACAATATTTCATTAATTATTTAATTACCGACATAATTTAAGAAACAATAAGAATGAAACCGCCTTACAGCGCGCCTGGTGATACAAAATGGAACTAAACTTGAATGAATTGGCTAGGCAAATGATTAAACGTTATTGAACCAAGTCATTTTCCTATTCGTCAAATTAAATGCCGGGATATCACGTAGGCCGCTGGTTAAACGGCGTCGTTCAATGAAAAGGCTAAGCCGCTAATGGAACGGCTGATTAAGCCAGATACCTGCGACATATTCTATACATTATAGTCGAGTCGATGTTGTACTTTTCTATGGAACAGCTGATTTTTTTTTCGCGATTCCGTGGTTGGCCCCATAGTAAAAGTTGTTCATTCACGTGGTCTGAAATCCCCATTTCATTTTTAGATATACTTAAAGATTAACGGTGTATAATGCGCTTTAGTTATTGAGATGAATTCTTAACATTTATTCATTCAGAGAGTATTTTTTATTTCTTCAGCCAATGCTAGATTACCATAGATCTCGAGTCGAGTCACAAAAGTGGAGGTAATAAAGAAGATACTATGATGATTTTGTTTTCAACGCCAATCTTGAAAATGTTAGGAATCCCTTTGAAATTACCCGAATTTATGCTTGTCCTAGCTGCAAATAAGTGTCTGTCTTTTGATTTCACCCGCTATTCTCTCGAATTGTCTCGTTTCGGTTTAACAACAATATAAAGAAAGCCACACCAACATTTGAGGTCGTCGACGGTAAAGTGTTATTGATTTATTCCACCAAAATCCTTCCCAACACCGTAATTTCACTGAAATATTCGTGTCGCGAAACTAAAAAGCAAATGGCTTAAAGATCTCACGGGATCAGTGTGCGACCAAGAGGAAAAAAGGGCGATCAGAAAGTTCGTAGAAAATAATATTTTGAGGTGGTTATCATTTAAGCATCCATCCGATGATGGTTCTGAATTACCAATATGATAAGAGGTATCGTGATTCATTAGCGAAAGTTGATAATAAATGAAGTGACTAATATTGCCTTTGAAACATGTTCAATATTGCAGTTACTACGTGAGCGTATACATAATATTCCAAGTTTTCCTAGTAGTGTCTGTCTGTAGACGCCTATTTCTGAAGTGAAAATAAAGAGAGACCAGGCCCCTATTTCACAGACGTGACAATTGTAAATGACTATGACAATTTGGTGTCCATGGGTCAGCCAATTTGGAACTAGAAAATATACCGATCAAACTACTCACAGACACAACAACGTACATCAAATTGTCATTGTAATTTACAATTGTCACGTCTGTGAAATAGGGCCCAGGACTGCCGCCCAGGACGCTCTACTTATACCTTATACGGACTAAGCTGTCTTTCAAAGGATCTTATGGATCAGCAAGCTTAGAACTTGCATGGCATTCAACTGCCATATCGTATAAATTACGCGTCCTATTTTGATCCTGGATCAATATCTGCAGAACGATATTCAGACATACGTCAGTATTTACGCCCTAAAGGGGTATGAGTAATTTTATAAGAAGAGGTGGGTCAATTTTTTTTTCGATATCGCTTCCAAAAAACCGTTTCATCGCAAAGATCTTATCCCAATAAGCAAAAAATTACTGAACAGCATTAGTCTAGCATAAGCAGTTTATGAGATATTTAAGTTTAAAAAAAATATTTGGTTAATTTTTTTATGCGAAGTCGCTACCAAAAAACCATTTCATCGCATAGATCTCATCCAAATAAGCAAAAAACTATTCAACAGCGTAAGTCTAACATGGGCAGTTTTTGAGATATTTAAGTTTAAAAATTAATATGTGGGTTATTTTCTTTTATTGGCATTGTCGCTTCCAAAAAACTATTTCGTCGCGAAGATCTCATCCAAATAAGCAAAAAACTATTAGGCAGCGTAAGTCTATCATGGGCAGTTTTTGAGATATTTAAGTTAAAAAAATTATATGTAGGTTATTTTCTTTTTTTGGTGTTGTCGCTTCCAAAAAACTATTTCATCGCAAAGATCTCATCCAAATAAGTAAAAAACTATTAGGCAGCGTAAATCTAGCGTGAGCAGTTTTTGAGATATTTAAGTTTAAAAAATAATATATGGGTTATTTTCTTTTTTTGGCGTTGTCGCTTCCAAAAAACTATTTCATCGCAAAGATCTCATCCAAATAAGCAAAAAAATATTCGGCAGCGTAAGTCTATCATGGGCAGTTTTTGAGATATTTAAGTTAAAAAAATAATATGTGGATTATTTTCTTTCTTTGGCGTTGTCGCTTCCAAAAAACTATTTCATCGCAAAGATCTCATCCAAATAAGCAAAAAATATTCGGCAGCGTAAATCTATCATGGGCAGTTTTTGAGATATTTAAGTTTAAAAAATAATATGTGGGTCATTTTAATTTTTTGGCGTTGTCGCTTCCAAAAAACTATTTCGTCGCGAAGATCTCATCCAAATAAGCAAAAAACTAATTGGCAGCGTAAGTCTATCATGGGCAGTTATTGAGATATTTAAGTTTAAAAATTAATATGTAGGTTATTTTCTTTTTTTGGCTTTGTCGCTTCCAAAAAACTATTTCATCGCAAAGATCTCATCCAAATTAGTAAAAAACTATTAGGCAGCGTAAATCTATCATGGGCAGTTTTTGAGATATTTAAGTTTAAAAAATAATATGTGGGTCATTTTCATTTTTTGGCGTTGTCGCTTCCAAAAAACTATTTCGTCGCGAAGATCTCATCCAAATAAGCAAAAAACTAATTGGCAGCGTAAGTCTATCATAGGCAGTTTTTGAGATATTTAAGTTTAAAAATTAATATGTGGGTTATTTTCTTTTTTTGGCTTTGTCGCTTCCAAAAAACTATTTCATCGCAAAGATCTCATCCAAATTAGTAAAAAACTATTTGGCAGCGTACCTATGTCTGTCATGGGCAGTTTTTGAGATATTTAAGTTAAGAAAATAAAATGTGGGTTATTTTCTTTTCTTGGTGTTGTCGCTTGCAAAAAACCATTTCATCGCAAGTATGTCATCCAAACAAGCAAAAAATTATTCTGCAGCGTAAGTTTATCATGGGCAGTTTTTGAGATATTTAAGTTTAAAAAATAATATTTGGGTCATTTTAATTTTTTGGCGTTGTCGCTTACAAAAAACTATTTCATCGCAAAGATCTCATCCAAATGAGCAAAAAAATAATTAATTAAATATGACTCTTGAAATGTTCTACTTTCCAATATTGGGCAGTTTTTGAGATAAATAATAAAATAACCTACATATTATTTTTTTAACTTAAATATCTCAAAAACTGCCCATGATAGACTTACGCTGCCGAATAGTTTTTTAGATGAGATCTCTGCGATGAAATAGTTTTTTGGAAGCGACAATGCCAAAAAAAGAAAATAACCCACATATTAATTTTTAAACTTAAATATCTCAAAAACTGCCCATGATAGATTTACGCTGCCTTATAGTTTTTTACTTATTTGGATGAGATCTTTGCGATGAAATAGTTTTTTGGAAGCGACAACAACAAAAAAAGAAAATAACCATCATTTAATTTTTTAAACTAAAATATTAAAAAAACTGCCCATGATAGACTTACGCTGTCTAATAGTTTTTTACTTATTTGGATGAGATCTTTGCGATGAAATAGTTTTTTGGAAGCGACAACGCCAATAAAAGAAAATAACCCACATATTATTTTTAAACTTAAATATCTCAAAAACTGCCCATGATAGACTTACGCTGCAGTATAAGTTTTTGCTTATTTGGATGAGATACTTGCGATGAAATGGTTTTTTGGAAGCGACAACGCCAAAAAATGAAAATGACCCACATATTATTTTTTAAACTTAAATATCTCAAAAACTGCCCATGCTAGAGTTACGCTGTTGAATATTTTTATGCTTATCTGGATGTGATCTTTGCGATGAAATGGTTTTTTGGAAGCGACAGCGCAAAAAAAAATGACCCGAATTTAATTTTTTAAACTAAAATATTTATAAAACTGCCCATGATAGACTTACGCTGTAGAATAATTTTTTGGTTATTTCGATAAGGTCTTTGAGATGAAAGAGCTTTTTGGAAGCGACATCGCAAAAAAAAAATGACCCACTTTTTACTCATACCCCTTTGCACACGAAACTTTATAATATTTTATAACAAGTTCTGCATCAGAAATCTGGCTAACGAGGTAATATTTATATGGATGGTATTGTGATGAACGCTAACTGTGCAACGAGTATTCAGCACGATTGGGAATTTATTCGCTCGTTTGCGTATGCACACTCCAAATAGTTTATGCAAATTGGAAGCGGGTCGGACGCAAACTGATAGATTGTGGGGTCGGGTCGAACAGCGCTGAAAGGATGGGATATTTTTTTTATAAAAAAAACCTTTTAATAGCTTCTCGGCCTCGCTTAAACGGTTTTACGATAGTTTGAATAAACCTGTTGTATCGCAAACAACGTTGGGCTTCGTATGTTATTGACAACAAAATTAATTGTTGTGTAAACGAGCAGGGATGCCTACTGCCTAGTATGTATGCCTACGTTAATACCGTAATTTCAAACATGAATTTAGTAAAATTTACTTACTCATGTGTATCAATCAATGTTACATCCCCAGTTATTTGTTTATAAACTTGTTATTGTATTTGTTACTCTTGTAATCATTGAGTAATCGTACATAACATTGCTACGTTACGCTTATCTTTTCGCACTCATTAAATAAACTCTTATCAGTTTTATTCAATTTGAATGTTTGTTTTAATTAGGTTTCACCTTATTATGTCAGCCTGTGAATTGTCAACACAGGGGTTGTTATGAAATGGCCTTAGTTGTCCCGTCTGCGACGGTGCTCGGTGGCAACTTCGTCCATAGAGCTCTTGCTCAGGTTGGCTCATAATTGCCTAAGTTTGTTATCGCTACACTTGCACTTGCCCCACTGTTTGCCGTACAGATTACTTGATTGCCAATGTTCGGACAACTCCGCCAATATAATTCATCCTTATAATCGGTACATTGTTAGCTAGTGTGTAATTAGATTCTCGACGTTAACGACTTCCCTTGGGGATTATAATATAAATAGTGTTGGTCTTTTCCGTTTTATTACTAAAATATTTCTCTAGAATTGCTCCCCCGAGAAGGTCTCGATTTTATTCTCTTTGGATAGTCAGATTTATGATTCAACAGACAGTAAGAAAACAGTAAGTTGTAGCTTAAACCTGAAATATGAATATGTTAAATAAACATTATTATGATAACTAAATCATTAACAAAAAAAAAACAAACTTTATTAAAATAACCAGATTATCGTTTGTTTGTTTTTTGTAAAGGACTTAATTTATACTTGTAAGTAAAAGAAATTGTATCACTTTGATATTAACTTTTATTTGTTATTTTTCAGAAACAAAGCACGAATTAGAAGATCTCATGGCCGACGTTAAGAAAACTGCCAACAAAGTCAGAGGAAAATTAAAACGTAAGTAAAAAAGTGGATTATCGATTAAATTATAGGTACTCTCTTCTAAGCGTCGATAATCTAATAGGGGATGGCGACAATATTATTGACTCGAACTAAAAGTCTAGCCCGTCTTTATTATATCATCTCGATTACTTATCTATCATTTCTTTACTAAGCTATTTAGCTTTGTCTAGAGTCTAGAGTAGTCTAGACAATATATGGATTTGGATAGTAGTTTTGTACTGCGATTATAATACTTACTATAACTATTGTCCAAAATTTGCAAAGAAAACAGTATATTTATTCGATCCACACTATTTTGTTCTTAGCTGTTTGCAAAACGGATAAGTTGCGGTAAAAAGTATTTTACGTGAGAGATGAAATGTGAATCTGTAAACATATTTATCTATTATCTTAAAAATATTAAATTTTGAGTCAATTATATATTCGGCATCAGCATTTTGTACAAAATGGTAAAACAGTACCAATAAATTCTAACCCCCTTACTAATAAAGATTGATTATGATTGTTATTTTTTACTCCTAATAATTAATCAACAAGCGAGGTAACATAGTATTAACTCTAAGTGGTTCTAGACTAGAAAGTAGCTTGTAAATCCTTATAATATTAGTCCCAAAGACTATATTTTTAAAGTATACAAAGTAGGACAAGGTAGCCTTGCAACAATATAAAAACCAGGCCATAAATACCTCACAGTCGGAACTTGTTTTTTTTTAAACTACGTTTTTTGAGTTATTACTATGATAATTTTCATGTGTAAGTGGCCCCCAACCAAATAATATGATTTCCATCTGCGGCAGTTTATGTGTTGCCATCTTCTTAATGTTTCCCAAACTTTACACTCAACAGACATAGAGCAGAACATCGAACAGGAGGAGCACTCGAACAAATCATCCGCTGATCTCAGGATAAGAAAGACGCAGCACTCGACTCTGTCGCGCAAGTTCGTCGAAGTGATGACGGAGTACAACAGGTAGCCAATTGTTTACAATAATAACAAGTTATTTAACTTAAACCAGTAGACGAGCTGTTGTTCCTCTTGATACTTTGGAAACAAAACAATCTTAGTTGCTCATCTGTACTTGTACACGAAAGGGTACCTATTTGACTTTTTTTTTATAATATCAATAACATAATCACCGAAACATTTTCTGCCATTTCTCTTGTTTAGATCGTAAAGAGGTGCAGAACTTTTAAGTTTCGCATTAGTGAAGGAAAGCGGTACTAGGTTGCGACGTCAGAAGCCAGTAGCCAAATACGCTCTATAGCTTACAATTTGTCAGCACATAATAAGTCCACAAGTTGTCTTTTCACCGATTTAATTTCTTTTTCAAAATCACATATGGATATGTTTTATTAGATATTGACATTTAAACACCAAACAAAAGCCCTAATATTATACACTAACTGCCGCGGTCTATAATGACTGCGTTGCTGGCCGCGATGATGATTGCCGAAAGCGGAGCTTAGCGCAGGTCCAAGTCGTCACAGCGCCGTTAGCATTGCAACCCATGATCGACAAGCTGGAATAAAGGCCGAGACTGAAGGTCTTTAAAGCGCGGGCAGCAAGGGCTGCAATGATGACCAAGCTTGAAGGCCGAGAGCGTAGTTAAGCTTAGCTCGAGGCCATCATAACGTGGCCAGCAGTGCAGGAAGTCTTTGTGGACCAAGGCTTGTATGGTGCTTTGCTCAAACAATACAATACTACCTACTATACTATAGTATACTTAACCTAATTTGCAAAAAAACTGCATAAATACAAATATCTCAAAAATTGGAGCTAAAAACAATAATGAAATTCCATACAACTTTGCTGCACCACCATCCGAGCTTGTCGCGCTTCTCGGATGGAAGCACAGTAAAGTAGACCGTGGCAGTAATGTACTATAAGTGAGAAATTAACCAAAATCATCATCAAACATGCCGATGTTTCTCATTTTGTTAGTAATAAGTGGGTATATAGTTTTTAAACCGGCGCCGGTTATACGGCACTGAGCCGATGTACGTGTCAGTCTGAAATAGATTGTTAACTAGTGAACCTGTGTTTTGCTCCTCGGCTCCTCGCCCCTATACCCAAAAAAACAGTGGCGCAGCTGATTACGCTTTTATATCGTGTACGATGTCTGTTGGTACTCTAAAAGCGTTTAATCACGAACTTCAAGATCAAGCTAACGGAATCCCAGAGGCCGTGGATAACTTGGGGCCAAGACACAGGGCAATCTTTAGTTTAGAAGAAACTACGTACATACTTATTTATTACTTAGTTATATGTTACTATGTTAGAATAAGATCATTCATGAGATCGCTATGACACAAATGTGTGTGGTTGTAAACAGGACGCAGACGGACTACCGGGACCGGTGCAAGAGCCGGATACAGCGGCAGCTGGAGATCACGGGCCGCGCCACCACCGACGACGAGCTCGAGGAGATGCTCGAGCAGGGCAACTCCGCCGTCTTCACGCAGGGGGTCTGTGCACTCACTTGTTGTTGTAAAAATGTTGTTCCATTGTTGGATCCATCATATTATGTCTATATACTGGTGCAAAAGTTTGATACAGAGGCAACTGAAGATCTCGATTCCTCCTTAAATAATTTAAATGATAATTCAACTCAACCTATCTGTAAACTAGACTGTAATAAATTGGCCTTGTCTTTCTTATAACATGTCATATTTTAGTGCTAAACATAGTTGACATAGTTATACACATTTTGCTAATCAATCTCCATCGTTCTTGTTTAACGTAGCTAACTTGATTTAAATTATTATTTTACGTCATAAGTGATATAATGTACAATTTTGGGCACGAAACCATTGTAAATTATAGTACTTACTTGTGCAATACCACAGAGATTTAAAGAACCTAATGGCTGCTAGAAGGCTATAAACACAATTACAGATTCATTCCAAAATGACTTCAAAAATGCAACCACCTATTTTTGGCTTAGTAGACATTGGACTTATTCGCAGAATGACCTGTAGTCGTTTATATGGACTTATACGAGATATGCCTCATCTGGAAATGCCCAATTCTACTTTGGACTCATTCGCAGAAAGTTTTTTTTTTAAATGACCTATTCTCGATACGCCTTATTTTCTAATTGTTCGTTAATAAAACAATGAATGTATGTATATTGTTCATAAAACCAGAAATTCACTGTATTTCAGAAAGGTATAATGATTCCTTTCAAGAATAGCTCGTTACCCGAATAAGGTATTATACGAATGAGTCTATTCCAGAATGAGGTATTATGCGAACAGGTCCTTTCAAGATTAGGTCATTCCGAAAATAAGTATTTTTTTAGTCATTTTACGAATAGTTCTTAGGTTAGGTTAATAGGTTCTATATCTACTAATCCATATTTCTCAAAGTAAACGTCCACATTCCAGATAATAATGGAGACGCAGCAGGCGAAGCAGACGCTGGCGGACATCGAGGCGCGGCACGCCGACATCATCAAGCTGGAGACCTCCATCCGCGAGCTGCACGACATGTTCATGGACATGGCCATGCTCGTCGAATCACAGGTCACATTACTCACACTTTATTACCTATCACACTTATATAAAATGAAATTTTTAAAGTCACTTTGGAAAGTTTAAGTTTAGAAGTTTTTGTTGAAATACGATGTAGTGAATAAAACGATTCCTATGAATACAGGGCGAAATGATCGACCGCATTGAGTATCATGTAGAGCACGCTGTGGACTATGTCCAAACTGCTACACAAGATACAAAGAAGGCCCTAAAATATCAGAGCAAAGCTCGACGGGTAAGTTGTCTTGTACCAGTGCAGACTCATCCATTGCTAATGTTTTGTTTTTGTTTCGTTCGCCCCTGCCCGAACCGTGCCCGTGCGATCCGCCTCCTCGTCCCCTCCTTGTTATGTTTCGTTGAATGTTTTAAATTTTGGTCCCACCATTTTTTGTTTATGTCGATGATCCGGTGATTGGTTCACACCGTGCGTTATGTTATCCTCATTCTTCATGTGCATCACGAACTCGCTTTAACTGTCGTGTTCTAACCGTTCATGTCGCTCCGACTAACACTCGTCGGAAACGGGCTTCCTAACCTAACATATCTAAATTTATGTATCACTAACTACTTTACCTCATTTGGTGTGTGCGTAATTTGCCTTTTGCATATATTTATATAATATCTGTCGTATCATACTGTAACTAACGCTTCGAAAACATTGTAATCGTGTAACAACTCTTCGATCGACGTATGTAAACGAATTGTCAAATCACTCTACGAATAAGTTAACACTGAATGTCATCAACGTAACAGTCATCTCTGTCGTGTCACAATATCTTCTATGTGTATTTAATTCTTTTTTATGATTTACCTCGTAATACTGTCCTCTCACTGTCTATTAACATTGTCGATCAGCTACACTTTCGGTTCCTGTAACATTCCCGTGGGATCCGTATAATCGTATGAACCAATCTGCCGTGAGCCCCGCCCCCGCGGTTTGCGTTAGGCGAGCAGGGCGAACTCATAGATCGCATCGAGCACCACGTCACGCAGGCCACGGACTATGTCGAGAGCGGCCAGAGCGAACTCACCTCGGCTTACAAATGGGCGCAAAAGGCGCGCAAGGTAAACCGACACCGTCAGCCGAGCTTACGGGCCCAAAACACTAACAAACGAACTCTAAAACGACCTCTTCCCCTTGCCGGAACAGCTAACGAGACATCTGTCATCTACTCACTACGGGGGACTATGAAAATACTGCTTTAAAAGTTGTTATTAATATTGTAACATTCGGTAATAGACTAATTTCTTTTTCTGGAACTTTTCTCCTTAATTTTTATCGAACTTTGCATGCAGAACTGCATCTAACGGTCTTCATACCGCCGGTATAACATATTTATTATGTCGATTTGAGCCTTTACATTGAGTGAAATTGTTTAATGCATGATATGGGCGATTGGCACGAGCTTTCGATGCGCCTGAGCACGGATTCATTCATTCTGCGTGTTTTAATAATACTTAAATAAAATAACACTTCTAGGGTAGAAAAGAGTAAAAAAAGTTTTATTTTTTCTTTAACCTATCAAGGCCTGGAAAACGAGACACAATATTCCATTGTTGTCCGGCCGCATTCGGCCACTCGGGCGTTGATGAATTAATCTCAGTTTAATTAATATACTTATGTGTATTTCTATGTTATATTATCTGTATAAAGCCAGTCAAACTGTAAAAAATATTTGTGGAATGTTTATGTTATCTTATCAGTAAATCTAATCATAACTACAACACAATGTAATATGATATTTTTTGATAAAATATGATTAAAATAATTTATACATAATGTATTAAAACACCGGTTAAATCATCATCATTAACTGTTTTTTATGAGAAGCTTGTGTGCTTTCTATGTGGTGGTGGTTATTGCATGTTATGATTACATAAGTTTATAATTACAATTAGATTCTAAACATTAATTAGTACAGCTTGGCCAGAATGAATAGAAATTAAATAAAATAATCAAAAACTTTTCAGTACAAAATATATTCAGTGTTGTAAAGTTATTCCTGGTTTTGGCGTGTTTGCATAGAAAGTGGCGCCCTCAATATTTGTCAACTCTTTATGGTCGATTAGCAAAAGCATGATAATTAGATTTTATTTGATATAGATTTGAACTTTGAATTAAAATTAGTCAACTCAATTTCTTTTTAACATGATGCATAATACCATCGAGTACAGTCTAGTGACGGATCATTCGGAGAGTGTTGTAGATATAAGTATATTTTTGATTGAAAAAAAAAAGATTGGCCTGACTTATTCAAAGTAGTTTAAATAAGCGCTTTCATAATGAAATATAAGGATAGAGACGCAATTAAATGATTTCGAACATAAATTCATTGCTAAAAATTACTCTCTCGCTGTTATATTATAACAATACTATTATAATATAACATAATCGTAATCGTAAATCGATACAATACTGCCTCTGTGTCTTTATCGCTATTGGTCAATCTGAAACCGCTTCAAAATGCCACTCTCCGCCGCTCCGCCACTTTAGTGCGTTATCATTTCAGCGATTTTATTTTGTTATTATTTTCCTTTGTCATTGCAGAAAAAAATCTTCATCATAATATGCCTGTCTGTTACGCTGGTAATATTAATAATAGTGCTCGCGGCCGTGCTCTCGTAGTCCGCCGCCGCCGCCCCTGGACTAAGTCGTATCTATCGTTGCTGCCCACACGACATTGATATTCGTCTGTATACCGTTAACATTATAATTTGTATGGATGTTGCTTGCGTATTTAAAGCGATACACTAACCACCGTCAGCATACTCTATTATGCATGACTTTGCATTGTGACAATATGTGGCATTCAAGAAGGCTGTGTATGCTGAGCGACTTGTTTTGTCACTAAGCCACTCGACATCACACACACCGAGACTCAATGGTTACTGCAGTTTGTCAACATTGTATAACACAGTCTTTTCAATTCGATTACAAATGCATTGTAAGAAAATTATCGCCACGGTAGATAATACGAAGACAATATTTTGCAAAGTGCAATAAAATGATTGTGCTTATATGTAAGTACTGAGTATGGCTTATATAAAAATCGCGCTGTTATGTTACAACAAATAAATATATAAAAAATCTGTATATACACATTTTTATTATTAATACGTTAAGGTAGGTTTACAAAAATATCACAAATGTTAAAGTACCTAAAAAGGTTTTGTTTTGTTATTTGAAATTTAAATAGGATAAATTAGAACCTACTAAATCCTATTTCAAATAGAATTTGTACGATTCAAATAACACTCATTTATGAATTTTAAGCCGGCGAGGTTCTTTTTTTCTGTACTGTGGGCAGATTTAATGCTTATCAAGAGATACTTGAAGTTTATCAAAGTCATGAACTATTTATGATAAATACAGATAAATTCTTGTTTACCTTTTTCTGGTTAGCAGGCAACAATGCTTTATAATAAATAACAATCTTGTTAAAACCGACAATAGTCACGCCCGTATTCGGGTAACTCATTCTCTTTGGGGCAGGATTTGGTAGAATGAAGAATGTGTCCCAAAGCCAATTGATACTTACTGGATATGAGGCACCTAAATAATTAATAAATGCATATGTAAACCGCGCGTAATGAGAATGAGATGGAACCTTGTTAAAGTAAATTGACTAATTAGTAGATTTTAGTTTAATTAATCAACTAATTGTTTACTTATCTTACTTCAAGTTGCTGCAGCAAAAGTTCCCTCACATCGAATGCGTGACATCGTGTTTTTGGATATCCCTGTGGCTGGCCGGCGTACCATGCGCGTCTCAGTCTGATTAGGTTCCATCCCATTCTCATCGCGCGCGGATTATACCAAAAATTATGTACATACATGCATCATATCAACCATGATATGATAAGTTAAGATGCAATGAAAGTCTTTTTTCAAAATGAATTACTTATTACAATTAAAATCACAACTCAGTATTCATTTTTTTTCTGTTAGTGATTTGGTTAATAATTACTATTTTATGATCCCATTTACCTTTTCTGTGCTATGTAATTAATGAGTCATAAACTTAACAAAGTTTAATGAATGATTAATCAATATATTATTATTAGAAATAAAACAACGAATATTAATTTCTTATCACAACCAAGCAAGTCCCATTTGGTGAAATTATTTTTTGTTAATTATTGCCAAATAAATTAAATCCATCTTGTGAGCAAATTTTTATATAACCACGTTTTTATATCGTTAGTGCAAAATGGCTTAATCAGTATTTTGTCTACTTTTAAGTTGTATAAATAAGATATAATGCTTGTCATTATTACGTTAGCCTTGAAAACATATCTGTTTGTAGAAATTCTATTATACGGTTATACATTTCTCTCTGTCAGTTAAGAGTATGCATTGCATAAGATCTGTAATTGTTCTTTAGTTTATAGAAATGAAAAGTAGATTGTTACTTTTAAAGTCGAGGAATCATAATTTATTCTGAGAAAAGATGTTGAAAATATTGAAATGTATAAATAAACTGGGTGCGATAATTTCCTTTCTTACAAGTCACAATCTATTGTTGAATAAGAACTTAAATGTTATCTTGCTAAAAACAATATTTGCATTTAATACCTACTAGCATTTTAATGTATAAATTAATAAATGTCAGGTAAAATGTTACTATGTTTACTTATTGTTTATATCACATGTTTAATATATTACTAATTGTGATTCAAATAACGTGTTATTTGATTCAATACGCGTATAAAATAGAATGTTATGGAGCTCAATATTTTTGGCATTCGTGTTTGATGCCGATATATTAATATTATCACACTTATTTATTAATCAAAAGACTGTGAGATATAATTTAATGCCATTTCATTTAAATCGATCGTTTATTACTGTATAAGTTACGTTGAAACATTAATATTTTGTTCTTTTCCTAATAAATTTTAGTGTCGAGTATTAGTCGCCCTTTTATCGAAGGGCGTCACGAAGTCGTTAATAAATAACGTGTCGATAAACTTTACTCAAGATGTAAATATGTTTATAATTTTGAAGATTACATTTATTTATTTTATTTCGATTTAATTTTTCTTTTTCTTTTTACAAACCTTTTATTTTCTAACACCGAGGTAAGGCAAATGACGCACGCACCGTTTTTTAACACCAAAACGGAGCAAAGAGTAATAATACATAAGATCGTTTTACATCGAAATCGGTATAACTCGTCGGGGTACCGACGCGGCCGACCCCGGCCGTCGTGGACATGTTTAAAGCGTACTGTTGCATGGTCGGTGGGGTCAACAGAAGAAGATCATGATCCTAGTGTGCCTGCTCATACTGAGCCTGGTGGTGGTGGGCTACGTGTCCAGTATGTTTCTGTGAGCGGCGCGCCCGCGCCCCGCTCTGCGCTCCAAGGTAACTGCTGCGCGGCGGCGGCCCAACGCGCCACCCGACCACACCTATACCGGAGCCTAGTATTCCTCGTCATCTCCCACTCTACTACTTACCTCATTTTGGTCATGATTAACGTTTGGCCTCGATACTCCTGGCAGAATTGCCTATTCGTAATTTATTCATGCGCACTTGAGAAAGCTCTATTATACAGTGAACTAAATTCAATTGAAGTGTAATCGCAAACAAATATTGCTTAAAAATGGCACCACGGGGCTAAAAAATGAGAGCTCGCATTCAGTCAGGCCAGCCGAACGTCCGGTTACAGACGTTAGCGTTCTTAATAGTAATTGAAGTTTGTATTGTAAAGAAAGGAAAGAAAGATAATGTTTATTAGAAATGAATAAAAAGATGCAGAAATAACGTATCATATTTTTTCTTACGGTCGCTACTACTGCATCCAGTGTTCAGTCGCTTTGTGCTGCATAATTAAATTAGCAGCAGAATATTTAGCTCCGCCCACTTAGTTGTCATTTGCGTTGGTGCCATTTTCTGAGCGGAATACCTATCGAAAACCTATTTAATGCCGAGTAGAGTAGTCACCTTTATTCTTCCATCGATATCTGTGTCCGATACTTCATGACCGGAATTTAAATTTGACTTTAGTTCAGTGGCAGATGACAATCGATTTAAACGACGAATACTGGCTCCGTAACCGGGCTCTAGCGCGACGGACCGCCGCCATAACCATTTCTAGTTACTAATATGTGTTGTGTTTGTCCATTGTGCAGAAGAAGATAATGATAATGGTGTGCCTACTCGTGCTGGGCCTGATCGCGACCGGCTACGTGTATAACACGTTCTTCTAACTAAAAGGGGGCAGGTTTGAGCCGCATCATAATCTGGGCTTATAGGCATACTTAGATTTATGTCAACTGATTGCGTAGAGGCTGAAGTTTTCGAAGTTAAAATAATCAGCATCATAATCCATAATTTAGATCCATTAAGTTGCTTTGCAATCAACTTCAGGATTGGATCAAAAATATCATCAGGCCCAACAGAAAGAGAGAAAAAATAAATTGGAATTCTTGAAAATTTGCATGAGTCAATGCTCTCAAATATTGCGTATTTGTATTATGTAACCAGACGCAATAATGTGCAGTTTTTGACGTAGACGCATATACATAGCACATGAGTAAAACAACAAAATATTTATCGATCACAAACCATTATTTTGTAATTAAGATATTTTGCCCTATGCATGAGTAGTCTGTAGAATTTTGATTAAGTATATTATTTTAATATCAAACGATTTTCCTTTTACTATTTCAATGCAACCAAATTCTTCTTTATCAGAAACAGTAAAAAGAACTGTCACTTTTTTATACTTCCTACACTTTTTTTATTATTTCAGCACTTTTGAATATTGTACACTAAACACTGTAGTTAAAATTTCTTATTAAGTTTGGTGCTGCAACGGAAGGTAATCCAATAAAAACCTTATCTAATTCAAAAGTTGTGTTTTTACCTCTTCTATCAATCTGTATGATTTAAAAAAAAACCCTTCTGTTTTCTTAAGTTATGCTTAAAATCTTGATACAGTATTTATTTACTTTGAAGATTAGTCCAAATTAATTAGAATTTTACTTTTATCTAGAGAAGTTCTTATAGTTACCTAGGTTTTTTTTTTATTATAAAAGTATTACGTTTTTGACTAAGCAGAAGTGACATTAGAATACTAATTAATTACATACATCTAAAATCTAGATAAACAAGTAGGTAGGCAGAGTGAAATAGCAGCAATTATAATGTAGGACAAAAAAATGTAGTCACTTATTAATATTCGTTTTACAGAACGAAGCCAGTATTTTCGGTGGGCAGCGGTGAGCGGGAGCGGAAAAGCAGCGGAACCACAAATTACTCTATAGTGAACGCTAGCTGTTTTGGGTGGAGGGCGGGAGCATGGGCGGAAATAGCCAGTGCATTTCGATATTTACTACACATGCCAGTGTCTTTCGTAAAAAAATGGCATTCTCAAAAATAACAAAAATCTCATTTTTGTAATAATATTAAATAATTACTTACCGTTATGGAAAGTACGTAGAGTTGATCCGAGTTATGTACAGTAGGTGCACTACCCATGTCCGGACTTCAGTTGGCACAACCAATAACTTTGACGTGGCGGTAGGCTTACACCAGGGGTCGGCTTTGAGTCCATACCTCTTTCTCATAGTAATGGACGCTCTTACGTCTGACCTACAGGAAGAGGCCCCCTGGTGTATGCTGTTCGCGGATGACGTGCTAGTTGCGGAGAATGGTCAAGAGGTCCAGAGCAGATTGGAAGGATGGCGGCAAAGACTAGAGAGTGTTGGGCTGAAAATAAGCAGAAAAAAAACAGAGCACATGTTTTGTGATTTCGGCGGTCTCTCTGGTCTTATGCCCATAACTCTAGCCGGGATGCCTTTACCAGTCTGCTCCAGTTTTCGGTATCTTGGATCTTTCGTGCAAGGAGATGGGGATATTGACCGCGACATTATAAATCGGATCAGCGCAGGGTGGATGAAGTGGCGACAGGTTACGGGAGTTACATGTGACCCGCGGATGCCTCTTAAGTTAAAAGGCAAAATTTATAAGTCCGTAATAAGGCCAGTAGTTATGTATGGATCAGAATGTTGGGCTATGAAGAAGATGGATGAAAGAAAATTACATGTAGCAGAGATGAAAATGCTGAGGTGGATGTGTGGTGTGACGCGAATGGATAAAATTAGGAATGAGTATGTGAGAGGAAGTTTGAAAGTAGCACCAGTGATAGAAAAGTTGAAAGGGAATCGTCTGACTTGGTATGGGCATGTTATGAGAAGGGATGAAAGGCATGTTACTAGAAGAGTAATGGATATGGATGTTGAGGGTTGGAAAGTAAGAGGAAGACCGCAGAAAAGATGGATGGATTGTGTGAGGAATGATATGAATGTAAAGGGAGTGGATGAGGAGATGACGAGTGACAGAAAGGAATGGAAGAGAAGAACACACTGCACCGACCCCAAATAAATTGGGATAAGGGTAGGGGGATGATGATGATGACTTACCGTTATATTACGAACCATGCAGGCTAGCAGGCAACCCTAATAAACGGCACGTCAATCGATCTGCATCAATTTTATCTCGCCACCTGATGTGGTAATTGACTCTATTTTCGGGCCTCATAAAACTTGGCTGACCCTAAAACCTGCCAGGGTTGGGGCTGGCGACCTATGCGGGTTTGGATCTCTAAATGTTTCTCTTTCGTTGGGTAAACGTTTCGATCTTCCACCTTATGATGTAATTTTCGGTCAAAATAGCGGTACAAAAACGAAAAAAATATAATTATTATGTTCTTTCAGGATATGCGATGGTAATCCTACTGAAATCCAGAGTTCCTAAGTAGTATCTATTACTGTAACACACTTCTGATCTTTCACCTTGTGAGGCAAGGTTGCTTGCTATGGGAGCTCGGACTTTATCTAATTCACTCAACTGTTTTATTTCATCCTAAATCTCTTGATCACATCTTTATCACTAAAGCCAGGACCCCTTTGTTTTCCACAATGCAGGCCTTTCTAAAATGGCATAAATTAAATCTTCGATAGAAAAAGTTATATCTTCTTGAAGTACAAGACGAACATAAACAAAACATCCGCACGTTCCGAGCGTTAAACGCAAACACGTTGGCGATTTCGCGATTCGCTCATGACACCCTCTCTCCTGCCGCGTTTTCCGCTGTCCACTCAAAACAGTTCATACAAAATATATTGATAGTGCGTATCGCTCCTGCGGTTCCACTGCCCGCCGAAAATGCAGCCGAAGCAACGAACTATTTCAATGTAATGCTATATAAGACATGTATACATTTATCATTATTCGTTTTACAGGACAAAGAAACAAAAAGAAAACGTCGCATTAACATTGGTGCCTGCATCCTGCCTGGCTTCAGTCAACATACAACAGCAGTGCAATTCATCTGTGCACATAGCGTTTGTCACAACACCTTATATCATACGATACGCCATATAGCATAATACTTATATTATCGTGATACCCGTATACATCGTGAGCAATTGGCATTTGGCAACCGCAAAGCTAAAATTCAGCCGTTGAATTCATGAGCGTTCGCTTATTCACTTAACCAAATAATTTAATAAAACGCAATAATCCGTGGATGTAATTAGTAAGTACAATACGTAGACATTAACTACCATATTTAGGCAGTTTCGTGAACTTCTTATTGTAATCAAACATTCCACCAATTACGATTATTTATCAGACTAATTCGACAGAATTAGATATCGTATTTTAGCGTAAACATAGCTGAGCAAGATGCTTCAAATATTGAGCATACAGACACAATACATAATCATATTTATGCAAACAAAAACTATTTTATATAATGGCAATACATGATGATTAAAATGAGGTTAACTTCTTTTTGGTCATAGTATTTTAAATATTCAACGACAATATGGATCAAAGACATGGATCGATATTTTGAATCTATAATGGTTCCAAGTCGAAGGTACTACCTCACCTTAAACGAGAGTCGCTGCATTGATTGCAAGTGGTTACTTGCGCCAAACAGAATGGTGTTCAACCGAGTGTTTGATTTTGGATGGGTGTAGCGTATTAGTTCAGTCGGCGCCGCGGTCAGGGGTCTCCCTAACTAATAGTATAGTCTAGTTATCCTAACTTGCCTTATTTGGTGAACAATCTTCACCCAACTCTTTATTGATATAATCATTAATGCAATACAACAAATGGTTTCACACACATAGATTACAAAATAAATTACTAATTATTAGTGACAACTTATTTTAAGACGTATGACAACTGTCAAAAGTTGTTTACTAAATAAGACAAGTAAGGATAATCAGACTATATACTTAACTTCTAGGGTAGGTAACGTAGAAAGAGTCACTTCTAAACTTCTTCTTTATATCCATAACTCAATTGAATTTATCTTGTATCTGGTTTTTACAGTCAAAACAGACACTTTTGACTATTTTTAGAGAATTCAGTTGTTTGCCCAATCCGCTAGATGGCGTTCTCCAATTGCAAGAAAAGTTAAGTAAAACTCCATCGAGTAAGTGAGATTAGCATTTAGGTATTTAACCACCTTATAGGTATTTTGTAAGTTCAAAGGTATTTCAAACTTCCCTAAATTGATGAATATAGTAACACCAGTTGGTCAGGTCAACTACAGTCGCAGTCACATTTGTTAAATAATATTTTTTTTTATAAATCTTCGATAAGGGTAATCAGTTCGTACTTATCTTATTATTATTGTTTAATGCTGTTGTATTCCTATTGGAAATAAGTAAACTGTGAATTATTATGGTATAATTGTATTATTTGCGTCTGTACAGTCAGCAGCACGTCAGGTTAAACAAAACTGGGAAAAAATTGCAATATTTTGAACCTTAATGTGTTCGGATTTAAGTATAAAATTGATTTAATTTGATTATAATAAATAATAATAATAATTTATTCAACTAAAAACAATTACATTACATTTACTTTACAGCATTGTCAACGATTTTTACAATTTTAAACAAAATAACTCCAACTCCTAAACTAGGACGAATCCTGTATCTTAGAAGTTGGTGCTTCCTCCCTACAGCATTCTAAAAACTTATTATCCTGTTATGGTAGCCCATCGTGCCGTTGACTGTACCTAGTATCTGCAAACAACGTGTGCATATTTTGTTTGGTTTGTGCATAATCTCACGTTCCCTTTGTTATAAAGTATTTGTTCATAGTATTGATTTGGGACTCCTGGCCGCGTCTCCTTTAAGATAGCATACGTCATATCGCGCCGGCGCGGCGTGCCGACGCCGTAGCAATAATGTTCGATTACAATTGTAAAATTGTTTTAACTTTCGAATGTGTGATAGTAGATGCAGTTGTTGTTTAGTTAACTTTATTATATAATGAATTGTTATTGTGGATGTAACTTTTAATAAACAGTAAGAGTACTTTAAATACTTTTCGATATGATAATGATACAATCATACAAAAATTGGCGCTTTTCGAGCAGATTGTTAGTTGGATGAATTATGAACTTTAATTTGTTACTTCTTAAGACGCTCTTCGTTGTACAGTAAGATACATAATGGTAGCCGTTTTAGCTAGGGTAAATTTTTTAATAAATTTGAAGTACCAGAGTCTTCAGCAATATAAGAATAGTTATGAAACAGTATTTTACGTTAATATTACTTACATTGTCGTAGAAGAAAAATCACATGAAAATTTAAGCACCAACATTATTATTAGCATTTTCCTATAGGTATAAATAAAAATATTATATTATAATTAAATAATATTTGCGGTGGTTAAAAACGTAGTTGTCATAAAGGCATGTCGTTTTAATGCGAATATTGAAATGAAGTCACGAAAGTGAGTATAACGGCACTAAGTACCCGTGCGCGTGCCCAGTCTCTCGTGCACATTCTTTATTCCAAAACGCAGATGCGATCGTAAGAAGCAATGTTAATTTTAACATTTATAGCGTAATTAGATTTTTATCCTTAAATGTAGGATTTCATCTAGTTGCCTTCGTAACAGTAGAGAAATTAGGTGATACCTTTTCTCTCGGTAGCTTCATAATAAAATGAGGTCAGTCGCGTTTCCATTCGCCAGTCAATTGTGTCGCTTGTCTTCCGAGCAGGCGCTAGTCCCTACGCAACCCGTCGCAGCCTCGCCGCCCGACAGCGCTGACTCTAGCTAGTTGCATCTTACCTCATCGTATTCTAGTCATAAGTATATTATGGGCCTCGATGCGAGGCCGCGTACCTGACACCAATGTGCCGGCGCGCCGTAGCGCGCTCGCGGCGCCGCGCCGGTCACACATTCGCACAATCACGCGCGACTACGCGCCAGAATACTCGCCATCGAAGGGGTTTGTTTTCGAAGCCAAAATCTTGGAAAGGCTAGCGGCAAACTTCTTCCTGGACGAGTTGTATTGTAAAATAAAGTGTTAGATTAGGTATAACAAACTTCTAGTCAGCTTTCGATGATCTCTTTATTCAGATGATAGTAATAATAATGCAGTTATATTATTCTGTTACTAGTGTACATATTATAAGCGAGGTTCCCGTGTTCAAGCGGCGACCGCGACGGACGCGCACAGCCCGCGCTCGCGGCGCGCTCACCGCACGTGCATTCTAACAAATCTCAATGTTATCGTAAAACATATAGATATTTTCATAATCAATAGTATTGCATATTGTTGATTGGATTGCTAATTTTGTATAAGTACACAATTAGTATAGTTTATATACTTATGTGTCAATTCTTATAGCATTTTATTACATTACCGATGATAGTTAGTAAGTGTTAAACGTAATCCAAAATAATACAGTGCTGTTCATCAATGCTTATTCAACAGACTTATGTTTGGTATCAGGTAAATACAATACATAACGTACACGAGTAATATACATAAAGTAAAATATACACTAACGTCACAATACATGCCTATCTATGTACCTACTTATAGATATTGTATTAGTTTTATTTAAGTAGTTCTGTTTGTAATCCAAGCTAATTATATAAACCATTCTTTCGGTAGATGCTTGGTGAATTTAAAGAAACAACGAAGAATGAAAATGTATTTATGATATTATGGAATTTAATTAAAAATCATTGAGTATTTAAGTACCTGACCCAGATTTATTTTGTTAAGACTCTTGTGTGTGAGTGTACCTACTTGTCACTTCTCTTGATGTCCCACTATTGACTTGCGTTGCGGAAATTTACATTTCTCTCATCTAAATATTATCGCATCACGTAGATATAATGCTGTTCTATTGAATAATAAATTAGTCTTAACTATATTGACACCAGTTTGCTGGTCTCGAACTTGTTAAACCAATTCTATTTACCGCAAGTGTTTCACAAAATCTTGGCAAGCTATTAAGTTCGTATTTAACAGCCTTCTACTGAGGTTTACCTACCTATAAGATGGCAGTGTTATCGTTGTAAAATTTTCAAACTCATTTCCTAACTAAAACATAGACGTGTACACCTTCTCTATTAATATTTTAGACTAAGTACCGATTTATTATATGAGAAGTAAAGCCATGTTCGCGCTTCAATAGCAGATAAATTGTTCAATCAAAATAATTACATTGATATCAGGAGTAAGTACCTGAGATATCATGTCATTGTGAATCGAAAACTACCCTCAATCGCCAATCACATTTGCCCATTCGTGAATGTAAAAATTATTCTACCGTTGTAGTACAAAAATTAAACGTGCTCTTTTACAAAAGCTAATGCTATTTTGTGGTTTATACGTACTTATCACTTCCCACTTTATTGTCCAATAATATCACAATTATTAATGGCCGAGTTTCATACCTTTAGCAAGAGACAGGCCTACCTTCTCAATTCTGTTGCCTATGGATTTCTGGTAAAAGGTGCTTTATGCCATATTGTTAAGTAATTATATAGTGCAATAAAGAATAGCTAAAGTAGTCCTGTCTCTTGCTCAGAATAGGAAATAAGGAACCGCCGCGCTGTTAGTAGTTAACTGAAAAAGTTGATAAATGTTAAAAACAAATAAGTACACTGTACTTGTCGAGATTTCTGCAAAAATATATTCTAAATTCCATTAGTTTGCGTGTGACTAGTTTAGTCAAAATAACGCGATGGCGCTAGTCTCGTTTCAAACTTTTATAATTTATCCGTAGAGTCGCTAGACTTTGGTAGTTAAATGTTTGTAAACGAAATAATTATCCGCAAATTGTGCTTTGTTCTTTGAGAATATTTGATGTTGCTTGGCGTTGAATGATGTGAACAACATACATGTTAAATATATTAGTCTATTGTTTTAATTAATCATGTTACTTTACAAATATTTGTTTATTTAATTTAGACGAGATTGTTGAAATACATAGTTTAGTATGGTTCTATAATTCTATGAAAGGTTTCTTGTACTCAAATAAGTATTTCAGAAATTATATAAAAATGTATCCCTCTTTATAATAGTCTTGTAATCTTCTTGTAAAGGATCACTGGAAATTAAACAATCATTATTACATTAAAGTATTATTATATCAAATTAAACAGAGGTTCTGGACACAAACATGTAAAATTCAAGTTAGATTGGTTTTATAGTATATTCTGTATGTAGGTTATCAATCTGAAATTCTCTCATAATTATAAATAAACGGTGTTTTCTGCTGTAAATGTGTTTATAATTTTTTATAGGTAAGTATAGCCAGCACCACCTTGGGTTACCAAAACATGTTAAACTTTCTCAATCGATTTTGGACTTTGTGTCAAATGTAATAAGATTTAAACACAATTGGACAGTTATATATAACTCAACGTGCTGGTCAACGTTTTCCTTCTATCAAGCTAAGAATGAATGTTCGAGGTACGGATGTAAAAGAACATTTTATATGAAGCACTTGAAGCAGTGTAAGTGCCACTGCCACTACGTACAATCATTCATAGATAGGTAGCCAATAGAGTTGAGTCGTTCGTGAATGAATCCTTCAATTG
This sequence comes from Catoptria pinella, assembly GCA_963556745.1. NCBI lineage: Eukaryota > Metazoa > Arthropoda > Insecta > Lepidoptera > Crambidae > Catoptria > Catoptria pinella. The sequence goes on from OY750762.1 coordinate 4,364,675, forward strand.
AACTAGTTCACTTATCAAGTATATCTCCTTCACTCGTTCATTCGGGTCCCAATTACTTCAGTACTTCATTTAGTTCACATTTCACTGAAGGAGAGTAAAGCAGACAGATAGATTACGAACATCGCGTGCGGAAGCGAGACAGTTGCAAGGCTCGGCGGCCAGCGGTCGGTCGGAGTCGGAGTTCTCCCGCACTCAATTTGACTTCAACCTCTATTGCGTATACATTAAAGATTAGTTTTACATAACGACAAAGTGACTTAAATGGACTACTGAAGTACTGAGCCATGAGAACTAGATGAACTAAATGTATGATATTATACTTCATCTAGTCCAATTGAATTATATCTTTTCACTTTAAGTATTTTGCGCATGTCTAGTAGCCACGCAAGGCGGAGAGCCCCCACCACTCTCCTCTCCCACCCACTTTATAATACAGTTCGAAAATTCTTTAGAAAGGTTGATTCTTCCATACTTCTATGGATTCTTCTGAGGTTGCGACAAAACACTGCAAGAGGCACAGATTTATCGTAATCGCTTTCATTTGACAGATGGATGTGATACATTGTTACTTTTCTTTGGAAAGTTTTTATTTGTGCCAGAAAAAAACACGTAGCAATGTGTCAAATCAAATTCAATTAAAAAGTATGCTGTTTTTTTCACTTTCGAATAAGACGGACCCTTAATACACATGCTACGAACACCTAAGGGTTTTTTTACCTTCCTCTAGAGAACGGTATTGCGAACTTCTACTTCCTCCCCCTTTGTGTTCGTTCGCATTGGATCGCAAAATGCGGAGCGCGCACCTAGGTTCACACAACACACGTACACACTATGGCGCACTGTTGCAAGTTCGCGGAGCGCGGAGGTTCGCGAACCTAAGTGGATACCCACCTTAAAGTCCTTTGCTTTGAATTCTTATTCTTTGTAAAACCGAAAAAAAAGAAAAAAAGTGGCACGTCACTATCATTTACTATGTCTGTCACGTCACTGTCAATCCTTGTCTGTGACTCTGTGCTCATGTGCTTTGCTGTCACTATCAGTCAGTCAATCAAGTCAATCACATAGAGTAGGTACATTACATTCATTGTAGTGGTCAAGCAAGTCAATCAAAGCAAAGAAAGCAAAAAAATAATCAAAGAAAGAAGCGTGGTTTTTAGATATCGTGAAATAAAATTCTTCGTTAATTTTATAGACGAAAATGAATGCACCTCCCACATTCGAATCGTTTCTTTTGTACGACGGAGAAAAGAAGTAAGTATTATAGTTTACGTCCGTCATTTACGCTTGCTTATTTTTTCATATTATTATAACATTATATTATCTTATGCATGAAGGGTTCAAAAAGAGGAGGATACTAAAGTCACCAATGCAGCAATATTTACCGTTAATAAAGAAGATCACACGCTTGGCAATATGATCAGGCAGTAAGTATAAGTAAAAGTTATACCTATTTACTTATTTAAGCTTTTCGTACGGCCGATTTCAATAACCTATCTTCAATAATGCTAGGGCCATACACTAAGACTTAACGGCATTAATTATGGCGCTAATTTTCCTTATGGCGTTTGCTGTTAGTGTGGCCCCAGCATAAGAGATAGGCTTATAGCGGGTTTACACGAGGTGATTTCAGTTGATCAACTGCTAATATCGCTTTGCGATTTGAACCGACTGAACGTTCAAACGAAGACGAAGCGACCGCATACATTTTTTGGTCACCGATAATAATTAATCAACTAAAATTGCCTCGTGTGAACCCGGTATTACTAAAGATTTGTTGCCTAGATATTTCTGTTAAATGAAGAAAAATAACAACAGTTTAGGTCCATAGTAGGCCTATCTCTTACTGAAGATAGATTATTGAAATTGGTCGTTAGTGTACCACAGAAATTACATTGCTCTCCCATATTAAATCCTTAATTTAAATTTCATTTTTGCTCTTTAGATTTGTTGACCTGCCTTAGTAGCTTGCTTAATTCATCAACGCCTGAGCGGCCGAATGGCCAGACATCAATAGAATATCTATTGTATCTCATTTTCCGGGTTTTGAAGAGTTAATATGTTATTGCTACAGATGTACATTGCTTTCTTCATAAATATTTAGGTAAAGAACAATTATATGTGCTCTAATAATGTCACCTACTTTTTATCTAGTATTTTGTTCTTTAATTGATTTGACGTATTTTAATTTCAGTCAACTACTAAAAGACCCCAAGGTTTTGTTTGCGGGGTACAAGGTGCCACACCCTCTGGAACACAAGTTTGTCTTGCGCATCCAAACAACATCAGATTACACCCCACAAGAGGCGTTCATGAATGCTATTACAGATCTAACATCTGAACTATCACTATTTGAGGAGAGATTTAAAGTAAGTTCTTTATTGTTTATTATTCCTGTAGGCCAGTTATAAGAGACAAAACAGTTGGTGCATTATAAAAAAACCTTCCTGTTTCTGCTTCTTTGTAATTTTTTGTCCAGTGTGCAATAAAGTGTTTTAATATTAGTTTTCACCCATATCAAAGTAATGTTGTAAATTGCTAAACAGATACAACTAAATTATATTAATGAAAGTAAATATGCTGTGTTTTTTTAACAAAAATAGGGTTCATAAATGAAAAAGAAAATAAATAAATATTTTTTTATATTTCAGGAAGCTATCAAGGAAAAGAAAGAAGGATTGGACTGAAATTAATTTTGATAAGTTATAATAACAAAATGTCTGCAGCAATGCAAGTTTGTGAAATAATAATGACACAGTTCAACTGTCTGCAAAGCTTATGCTATATTAGTAAATATAACTTTGTCAGTTTAGCTTTTACGGTTTTCTCAATATGATGGTATGAGTTATGAAATAAATTAAGTATAAATATTTTTTTCATTGGGTGTCTATTAATCATTTTACCTCTAAACTTCTAAAGTATTTATAAAGATCATTTGATTTAAAAAGGATTTAAAGTCAAGGGGGGCGCAGTGGTTTAGCGCTTGGGGAGGTTAAGCAATATTCGGGTCGGTCATGGGATGGGTGATCATAAATTTATTATCTTAGCTCCTCCGTACTTAAGCCGTTGGTCTCTGCTGCATTTGCAGTCGTTAACATCTACCAATCCGTCCGTGTGGTGGATGGCCCATCCTCCTTATCCATCCGTAAGGAAGGCCTGTGCCCCAGCAGTGGGAAAATAGCTAATGTTGTAATAGTAGATTGTTAAACAAGAGTTGTAAGTCATCTATTGATACACCACAGATATTTAGGCACACGAGCAAGCTAAGTGAGCGAGGGCGCTTAAGTTCGAGGCTGAATCAATATATGTAGATCACTTAGATCCGTATTTATAAACCGCTCTCAATGTTGGGAGCTATCTTGAGATCCTTCCTAAGATGTAGTTCCTATAAAAGAGCATCTGAAGTATTATGAGAGTGGTTTATAAATACGCGGGCCTTAGGTACACTTAACTTTCCATCACAAATGAGAGGAAAAATATTTGCACAACGTTTTCAACGAGAAAATTTTCCCGCCATGCTCAAAGGGAATGTAATCACTACGTTTTACAAGCTGTGTAGACGACGGACCTCGTTCGATTTCAAATTTTGCTATGCAAACTCTTTGACGTTTTATGGCTCTTTTTAATTATATTCTCGGTTGCATTTGCCTGCCAAAGCCATGCATTAGAGGAGGGAGCCTCGTTTGATTTTCACAGGAGAATGTTAAAAATAGCCTAAGAACCAACACTTTACTTACCTCCCTAGGTATGTAAATCGAATTTACATCTAAGATTTTGAGTTAAGGGCGCGTAGTCTGCACACTAGCGCCGCCATTGAAAAAAAACATAGAGCATAAATGACTAAAAGTAAAAAAAAAACACTTTCTTCAATTATATTAATTTATTACTTATAAAAGATTATAATTTGGTGTTTTTTATCGCATCAAAGTAAAAGTTGAGAGTACAGACAGTACATAATATTAAAACATGATTGTGATGGATTGATCAATTTGTGCAATAGGTAATATAATAAAATTCCTCAATGTGCATTATATCCAGATAATGCAAATGAAAAATCAAAATACCATTCACCAGATCACTATAAAAATAAAACATGCAATTATTAATTAAATATAAAAAGATCAATAATTCTTATTTACAATCATTTTCTAAGTTATTAAACTAGCATAAAATCCTGCTCATTTTAGTGTAAACAAGTAATAAATAATACTCTAGGTAAAACAAGAAAACAACAACGGTAACATTATATCTAAAGTACATACTGTACATAGAACTAATGGTTTGGAGCACCACTCATGTCCAGTCAAATGCATATTGTTATTGAATTAATGTTAATCATTAATACCTAGGTAATATCAATATCCTGAAGTTTTTAAGTCATTGAGATTTTTTTGTGTCATAAAAGTTAACTATTCACAGAGGTCGAAACTTTTCAATAAAGTACTCCAAACAATTTGCTTATGAAATGATTTAAGCTTATTTTGTGATACCAAAAAGAGGTACGAGTAGGAAATTTTTAGGCCTAAATCATTCAGCATTCCAAATGTCTGTCTCAAACTGCTTGAAATTAAGAAAGCGACAGCTTGCAGTTTTTTGCATGGTCGCTGTTTCAACAATTTCACATGAATATCACGTTAGATGCACGAGCATTAAAATGCTGAATGAATAGTTACAAATAATTAAAATGTTTCTTCTTCATCACAGTTCTCCGTAGTGTGCCCGAATACTGAAACAACAAGAAAAAACAATCAAGATCAAATCATGTACAGCCAGCGGAAGTACCGCAGACCACATCCTCTACTTGTGTTATCCTTATAAATAAAATAAAAAAATAGTGTGGTGTGTAGCCAAATCGTTAGTTGGAAATTTAATATCTACTGAAAAAAGTGATCTCTGCTGCCTACCCCTATGGGAGTAACGCGACCTTGAGGCTATTGTGTAAGTAACACTAATAAAAATAGGGGACTTAGATATGCAGTATATTTATTAAATTTTGATTTTTTGCATTCACAATGCTATTTTTATATTAAGATAAATAATATTAGAAAAAATACTAGAAAAAATCGACTCGCCCGTAGCACCTCAGACGGGACTCGAACCCGCACCCTTGGGATTCCGGCCCAATGCACTAACCAATTATGCTACCGAGTCGCTAGTGGGAGCGGCGAAATTTTCTAGTACTTTTTAACTTCTTCGCTGCAAGCCAGCGCAATTTCGTCAATGTGAGGAAACCCCCCCCACATTCGAAAGAAACATCTTTCCAGATGTTTTGACAATCGATAAAGATGAAACAGCTATATAATTATTAAATTTTGATTTTTTGCATTCACAATGCTATTTTTATATTAAGATAAATAAAATTAGAATTTATATTTTTTTTTCTAATATTATTTATCTTAATATGCAGTATTATGTTAGTACCTTCACAGATGTCGCAGTAGGGGCGCGGCGGGGGAGGCGCGCGGCGCGGGGCGGGCTCGGGCTCGCCGGCCGCCTGGCGCGGGCACTCCTCCGTGTCGTGCGCGTCGAACACGTCGCAGATGTCGCAGAACAACCGCGGCGCCACTGCGCGCGGCTTACGCCCATTACTGAAATAAAACATTACATTTAGTAAAGCTGGATCCACACTTGTATCATTTTGGCGTGTCTGATCACCGTATCTTTATCATACATCGCTAGTTTGGTTGGGCGTGCGTTGGAATAATACTGTATCGAAGAGACGACGTATGATAAAGATACGGTGATCTGACACGCAAAAATGATACAAGTCTGGACAAGGCTTAAGGTTTGGGGCGAATGCGATGTTAAGAGCGCTAGTCTGTATACTAGCGCCGCTTTAACTAAACGACAAGATAGAAACTATTGTTAAGCGATACAAAGCTTCTTCGGAGTGCACTACAACAGTACAGAGATATAATCCATAATTTCATCTTTATTTAAGCACTATGTTTTTTTTTCTAACGGAGGCGCTAGTGTACAGACTACGTGCTCTTAAATGAACGCATTACTCCCAAAGAGGTAAATGAGTCTATATAGACACTTACAAGACTGGCGAGTCGTTAATGAGGCCGCCCCCCTCCAGCGCCTGCACGCGCGCCATCAGCTGCTCGTTCTTGCGCTGCATGTCTACTATCACAGAGTTCAGGAAGCTCACTTGCCCGTCTAGAATTTCTTTATCTTCTATGCTCCTGGAAACATTACGAGTATGTTAATTAATTATGTTACTTGCTACAAAATTTAAATTGAAGCTTCTATTAGTATAAACAGGCTTGCTTCTATTTATTCGAAGTGGTGAAACTTATGTGATTAATATGGTACCACTTAATTTCTATATCGATCCAATTTTGACAGTTTATATTTTATACGATCGATGGTTGAAAATATGTTGAATTGGTGTGGTACTTACTGTTGGGATGGATTATCACCTTGTCCCAGCAGACCCATAGCGTTGTTATCATTTTTGTCTCTAACTTCACTGCCTTTGGCGGCTATTTCCTTTTGCAATAACACTTTTTCTCTTTCAGTTATTTCCGCTTTGGCTTTATGATTCTGAAAACAAGAATAACGTTATAACCGTGAAACATTTTGTTATTAATAGTACAGTATAACAAAGGAAGGTAGACCCTCACAGTATATCCTCAGTCGGCGAAACACAGTGTGATAATAAGTAGCATAATAAAACGTATTTTTTAAAATAGTAAAAAAACAACCAGAAATTAGGTACTTTTACCTAAATTCTTTAGGAAAATGTATATAAATATATATATAATTTTAATAATAATGGACAAAAGTTAATTATATTAAAAATATATTGTTCTGTTTGAGTGAGGTTTTGGATTTTAATAAGTATCACACAATGATGAAAAAAAGACTCATTTGGTAAATTAATTTTGAACTGAGGAATTACTCGGTTCGGTATATTAACTTATTTGTACTTTTTTGTATAAATACCTCACTTGTAATTTTTTTTATTTTGGATATTTTGGTTTTGCCTCCTACTATATTATATTACAATCCCAGCAAAGTGTTATCGACTGAAGATTTAATGTTGGGGTCATAGGTAATTCATATAAAAAATCGCTTCATTGCCTACACTAGTAACTTTGCAAGGTCATATCATACTACGTACTCGTACATATGTATACAAGGTGTTACAAAAATACCCCTAATGCCGAATATGGTGGACAGGGACAAAAATTAAAATCGAAAATATCAAAATGTATGAAACAGCTGATTATTTTTTCGCGATTTCAGAGTTGGCCCCAAAGTAAAAGTTGTTCAGTTTGATGGTCCATATTCGGCATTAGGGGTACTTTTGTAACACGTTGTATAGATATGTATAGAGATAGTTACATACATTTCAATTGATCTCTAATTTAATTTGCTTACCTTAATTTCTTCTTGTAACTTTGTCACTAGTTCATCTTTTTGCTTCAAGTCTTTAATTTTACGGTCGATTTCTGTTCTTAGATTATTTACTATCAATTCGCTGTTTGCCAAAGCTTCCGCACTCGATTTCCTCGTAGCTTGAAGCTCTAATGTTAAGTTCTCTAACTTACTTTCTTTATCAACGTCCGAAGTTTGCTTAACTGCTACTAATTCTAACTTTTGGGATAATTCTATTATTTTTTTCTCAGCTTCATTTAATTTTTGTTGCAGTTCCGATTGCTTTATACCTTCACATTTAATTTTTTCTTTGGATTCTTCTAGTTCCTTTTCGTAATCATTTAATTTAGCCTTATAATCGTGTTTGATGCGCTTGCTTTCCCGTTTGTATTCGTCGAATTGGGCTTGTAATTGCTTGTTTAGTTCCTCGTAATTCGTTCTTTGTCCTTCATTGATGTTGGTCAACTGCTTAATATCTTTCTCTGACTTAGCAACCTGCTGTTCTAATTCAGTAACCTTCTGTTTTGTCTTTTGTAAATCTTCAAGCTCTTTTTCTTTTTCAGCAAGCTGCGTTTGTAAGGATTTTGCTAAACTGTTTAGAGATTGCATCTCTGTTTTATATTTTTCATTTAATTGTGAATTTTCGTCTTGAAGTCGTTTAATAGTTTCTTGTGTTTCGCTGGTTCCTGTTTGTAATGTTGCGTTAATTTTTTTGAGTTGTAACTCCTTTTCTTCTACTGCTGTGTTTTTAGTCACAATGTCTTGTTTCAGTGCATTGACTTCTTCTTCTAATAACTTTAGTTTATTTTTATCAGTCTCATCTTTTTCAATGTGGGATTTCAACAAAATTTCCTTTTCTTCCAGCATTTTTCTCAATTCGCCATTTGTACCAATATTTTCATTTAGTTTATTGCTTATAGATTCACGCTCTTCTTTCAATTTGGTCAATTCATTTAGGCTCTCACTACATTTAGTTTCCAGTGTTGATTTATCTTGCATTAGTACAGTTATTTCTTTTCTCATATGCTCTACTTGTTCCAGTTGGCCTTTCAATAGTGATTCTTCAGCAGAAGAATTGGCTATAAGGTTATCATGTTTCTGTTTGAAAGAAGATACTTCCAAGATTGCATTATTTAGTTTATCTTCTAGTTGTTTTTTACTTTCTGTAACTCTATTAAGTTCATCATTAACTTGAGTTATTTGTCGGTCTTTTTCACTAACAATTTCTAAATTGGATTTTAAGTCAACTTCGAGCATTTCTAGTTTCAAAGTGAGATCTCTGACAACATTTTGCTTTTCTTCTAACTCCTGTTTAAGTCGTGTTTCTTCTATCTTTTGTGTATTCGAATCTTCTGTTATGATAGTTAACTGACTTTGAACTTGGGCAATTTCATTTTCATATTGTACTTTTTGACTATTCATTTGTATTGTCATGTCATTAAGAATTTTTTGCAAAGAGTCTTCGTGTTTTCGCGCTTCTTCTAATTTGTTATTCAAATCATTTTGGGCTTCAGTTAATTGGTCAACTTTTTCCATTAGTTTTACTTCTGATGTAGCTCCTTCTGCCTTTAAAATATTAACTTCTTCTTTGTAACGGTTTATATCAACTTCCATCTTTTTTCGAATCGCATCGAATTCACTATTTAATTCTTGTTCCCTAAGTTTTAGATTCTCTATTTCCTGTTTTAAATTTGTATTTTCGTCAATCAGTTTATCATTACTAGATTCTAATTCCCTAACATGGGTACTCGTAGCTGTTATTTGATTTTCAATTTCCTTAATTTTTGACTCGGCTTCTTTCAATTTTTCAACTTTTTCGTCAACTGATTGTACTAATTGGCTGCGATCGAAAGCGAAGTCTTCTTGCAGTTTGAATATTTTTTGTTTTAACTCTTGTTCTAGTCTACCATGATTATTTAAGACTTCTCTGTGTTTATCTTTTAACTCTTGTAACTCTTTCTCAGACTCTTTTAGATGTTGGGAAAGTTGATTAAATTGTTCATTGGAATTAGATGCTTGACCAGTCAAATTCATATATTCAGTTTCAATTTTATCTTTACTTTTTTGTAATTCCGCACATTTTTCTACAGTACTATCGAGTTGGCGTTTATGTTCACCAACTTCTAATTCCATAGACGATATCTTGGCCTTAAGATTATTGTTACTTTCGGTAAGTTCTGCAACCACTTGTTTTAATCTTTCATTTTCTTCTTTTAGTTTTTTTAATTCATCGGCATTAGTATTAAATTGAGAATTAAGATTATCAAATTCAACTTTCCTTTGATCCAGTGCTAGTTTATGGCTTTCTATCTCTTTCATCAACTGTTCTATTTTTGAATTACGGTCTTCGATTTCTTTTTTATGTTCTTCTGCAATTTTGCTATGCTTTATGTTAAAACTAGCTGTAGCTTGTTCGAAATCGTCTTTAAGTTTAATTATTTCTTTATCTCTCTCGTGTATACTTTGTTTGTATTCGTTAATAAGCTTTTCTGATGAACTAGTCGAATTGTTTGATTCCGAAACTAATCTTTCGTAGTCTTTTGTTTTAGAAGAAAGACTGTTTTGTAACTCCATAATTTCGGTTCTATTCTTTTCATTCTGTTGTGTTACTTCGCTCAACAAGGTTTCATATTCATTAACTTTAGTTGTATATTCTTCTTTCACGCGGGCTATTTCTTCCTGAAGAGACTTGCAAACAGTCTCCTGTTTCTTCTTAGAATCTTCTACCTGTTCTAAATCTAATATTTTGGCACTTAGTTCCATTTTCAGTTTTGTAATCTCTTTATTAAGGTTAACTTCGTGTTCTTTGCTAGCACCCATCACTGAAACATAAGACTAATTAGAATTTTCCAATACCAGAGTACAGGCCTCGGCAGGGATCTTGAGCGGTGACAGTTAATGCGCAGAAGTAATTTTTAGGTCTCATTGGCGGGGGACGTGGTGCGGGGCTACTGCAAACATGCGCAGTAATCTCCTCCAATAATATAAATAAAAAGAGTATAATATAAATTGGTAAAGTTCCTGTATACAACATGTTACAAAATTACCCCTAATGCCGAATATGGTAGATAGTGACCATCAAACTGAATATCTTTTACTATCGGACTAACTCCTAAATCGCAAAAAAAAAATCTGCTGTTTCATACAAAAATTTAAATCGAAAATATCAAAATGTATGAAACAGCTGATTTTTTTTTCGCGATTTGAGAGTTGGTCCCATAGTAAAAGTGGTTTAGTTTGATGGTCCCTTTATAACATATTCGGCATTAGGGGTATTTTTGTAACACGTTGTAGAATAGTTGTAGACGAACTTTGTAAAAATGCAGAAAGTAACGGTGTTTATAATTTTTTTAATCATAATTATAATTACCTTTATTAAATTCAAGGGTCTTATCATCAACAGTTGCCTGTAACTGAGTGAGCTTGGCATTCAAATCGATTATAGTTTGACTGTTCTCCTTATTGAGCCGTTCCAAGTTCTGTTTTTCAGTCTCCAATTTTGATTCTGCTAATTGCAACTTGGCCGTCAAAACCGACAGCTGAGTTTCAAATTCTGTTTGAGCAATAGCCATTTTTGTTTTAGCTTCGCTCAGCGCCTTTTCCGAGTCCGCTTTAAGTTTTGTGAGTTCCTCGGACATGCTTTTACCTAGAGAATCCTTTTCTTGTTCTTTCTCTTTGAGAAGTGCGTATGCTTCATCTAACAGTTTTTGAAGTTCGGACGATAACGCTGTAACAGAAAACATAAGCATATTAATTAAAATCTTTCTGTTGAATTTGAGATTTTAGTATTCACAATGCTATTTTTATATAATGATAAATAATATCTATGAAAAAACACGATTTGCAGTGACTTGGTAGCTTAGTGGTAAGCGCATAGGACCGGATTTCCAAAGGTCGCGGGTTCGATTCCCGTCCGAGAATATGATCTGGTACGAGTCGTATTTTTTCTAGTATATTATTTATCATTATCTTTCTTTTGATACAAGCCCTATATTATTATAAATGATTTTTATTTCAGTACGTTTTTTAGTTTGTTTGTATTTGCTTTGAAAAAGTTACAAAGGCATGTCTTAATTACTTTGCGCTGCGGTGAGTTCCTCCCTGTGCTGTTCCAACATGGCCGCAGTCTCCGCGCCGCGCTGTTCTTCAAGCGCTTGCAGCGTGGCAGCCGTGGTGTCCGCGCGAGCAGCTTGCAGCGCTGCTTCCGCTTCTAGGTCACGGATGCGTTGAAGATGTTCCGCTTTCTCTTTCTGATATGAAAATGAAAGAAATGAAAAGGAACTCATAAGGAAAATCGTGATAACTGATGATTCTAAATGGTGAAGAATTAACTCGCTCTACGGACGTGATCTATGATAAAATAGCGTAACACATGGTAACACTAATATATATGATGTTTTGTATGTATGCAAAACCACACTTCTTATAGTAATGAACTTACCTCCATAGCTTCTTTATAACGCTGTAACAAAAACATTTTATGATTAGCTTTTGGAATGTCTATAAGATATCGATTCAAAAAATAATAATAATAATAAATGTTTGACAGTTTCACACAGCGCCATCTAGCCCCAAACTAAACAAAACTTGTAATATGGGTGCTAGACAACTGATATACTACTTATATACTTTTCAAATATATACTTATTATAAATAGTCACAGAAATTAAAATTCATCATTTGAATTTCTGCCCGGCCGGAAATCGAACCCGGGCCCTCTTGCGTGGTAATCGGCATGTTGTTGACCACTGCACCACTCAGGTCGACATAATAAAGTAAATAACGTACATTGTAATCTTCTTTGTTGATGTTCTCCTCTTCATTGCGGAACATGAGGTCTTCAACTCTCTGCCTCTCATCTTCAAGCTGCTTGAGGAGTTTGCTTAGTTCTGACTTAAGTTTCTCGTTTTCCGTGTTCGTCTAAAATATGGAAATGTTAGAAATAAGAGATGACTGTTATCAGATAATTAAATTCAATGAATTTGAAATCAAAATGAAATCACACTATGTTTAGCGATTTCTTCAATAATTCTACTAAGTATTGATAAATGGTAAAATAGATGTTTGCAATGTTTCGTTATAATTTTGTAAATTTTACATATTGACAAGAATAAAATATAACTTTTTGTTCAAAAATGCTGCTTCACTGTCAAATACGAGTTTATAATGTAAAAAGAGACTACATAGTGCATTTTCTTCATTATGATAAAAAATCTATCGGAAACGTTAACTAAGGCTTCCCGCCCACGAGCGATAAATCGATGAGCGATTTTTTGTCGAGAATAGAACATACAGAGTTCAATACGTAAACGCCCACGAGCTACAATAAGTAGCTCAGCGACTAATCGCCCGCGAAATGACACTGACAAGAGTGACAAAGGGTTTACTTAGCCAGCGACAAAAAAACGCCGCGATTAACGCCGCAATACTCGCAGTAGCTCGTGGGCATTGACGCTTAAACACACACGAGCGCTAGAAACCCATCGCGCTCAATTTAACAACACGTTTTATTTTTTTATTTATTTATTTATAATCAGGCAACGATGGCCCATAGATATATACTTTAAAACTAAGCATATATAATTTATAAAACAATTTTGTTAGTAAATAACTTAAAAATTATGTTAGTAAAAAAAAAAATCAGTCAGGTCGTTGTTGGGGCTGGGCTGCCTCGCTTCTATAGCGCATCGGGGATGTTCTCCGAAGCGGGTGTAGATTGGGTGGCCTCGATGGCGCGGCGGACATGCGACAGCAGCAACTACCACCTCACCGTGGTTGCAGGCCACTTGGACGTCCACTTTTTGGGGCACTGGGTAAGCATAGCCAGTCATCATATGCATCATATCCCAAGACAATTTTAATTGTAATAATCCTTCTAACTTTTTGCCAACATAGGATAGGATAAGTAGGTAGGTATTACTAGGTATATTAACACAATGTGAGCCTTAGTCGCTTGAATTACTTAATCGATTATTATTGATTAATAAAGTAAGTTAACTAAACCTTTTTTTTTTTTTTTTGTTGTAACAAGAGGAGAATGCGATCTTTATGCATACCAAACGGCATGTTGGACTCAGTCATACCAAGGGTACGTCCCTCGCCGCACCCAGCCCTCCCGCCAAGCCTGATAGGCTTTGCGTCAAGGCTGGGTGGTTCTGACCGCTGCCCCACCCCCTAACGAGCTCGAAAGCTCGAGAGGGGGCCGGGCAGGGGGAGGAAGCATCCTCCCAAGCCCCCCATAGGGCTACCCACTCTCGGTGGGGAGGCCAGATGGGGGGGTCGGGAGAAGACACCACTACCAACTAAACTCCTCTCGAAGACCTGCGCTTTTCCGCCGAGTCTGTGGGTACGCGTTGGCACGCTCCACATGACCCGGGGGGAAGTTAACTAAACCTATTACATGGAAGTGGTGAGGAGTTAGACGCCGCACCCTTGTCAAAGAATAAGTCTTCACAGAAGATTATTCATAACATGTGCCCGTGTCGTGTCCTCGATAGAACATTGTATTAGCAGACATGTATAAGAGCATGAAGGTCTGACCTCCGTAGTTTGCTTCTGCAAGTGCGCCAGCGCAGTCTCGGCGCGGTCGGCCTGCAGAGACACCTTGGCCACCTCAGCTCGCTCCAGCTCCCGCTCGCGCATCAGCCGCTCCAGGTGATGCTGCTTCTCCCGAAGAAGCTCCTGGGTGTGCCAAAGGAAACGTTAAATGATAGAAAACTTTTTAGCGTTTTGCACTTGTCGTAAAAAAAATCTTTTATGCCTATAGGGCGATTCCACATTATTAGATTTAGGAAAGACTTCACTTTTTTGCGGTAATTAAAGTGACCTCTTCGTTGGTTTACATTTACGGCAGAAATAGACAAAACTTCTTTGAATGTAGCATGTAAGACTTGTGATGGTGGAATATTATTGTATTATGAATTCTAAATTATTATTAGATAAGTAGTTAATTCCATACAATATACCAGACAGCAAAATAAAAATAATCTTAACAATATCTTGTACTTTCTTCGTATCTTCGCTAAGGCAGCAAATCTTCGGCGCTTCCATGCTTCAAGTCAGTAATACTTTCGATTTTCTTACCAATTTCTTAATGCGATGAATAATCTGAATTGCACATAAAAATATTTAGGTAAAGTAATAGTAGGTAGGTATGTGTCGGCACGTAAAAAAGAGTGCTGACGCTCATAAATTCGCTTGTTGTTCAGTCTTCTATTTACGTATATCAGTTATATTATTTTTTGTTTGGTTATCCTAATTCCAAACGCTGCGCTGTCTGCATTATTTAGCCATTGAATATTTATTATAAGAAAATATAGCATAATTAAATCAAAATAGGTACTATCACAAAATTAAATAAAAATAATCGCAAGTGTCTTTTGTCTAACGCAAAGCTATATAAAAATACAATATAGTCGCATCTCTTTATTGCGAACTAGCGACCGCCCGCGACTTCGTCTGCGTAAAAAGTTTTTTGCTATCCCTCGGGTACAATTATTTTTTTCGGGATGAAAGGTACCCAAAAGGTGTCCTTCTCTGTAGCCGTGACAACGTGTATGCAAAATTTCATGATGATAGGTTCAGTAGTTAAGACGTGAAGGCGTAACAAACAAACAAACAAACGGACTTCCGCATTTATAATATTAGTAAGGATTGCATTTAAGTGATATTAAAAAAGTTTTTCATGCTGACTTGACTACACTTTACAGATTTACCTGTTAACTAAGTCCAGAGGCTACGAAACATTTCGTTAGCGTTGACCCCTTGTATATCGTGGCTATGAATGTGTTTCTCTTTACCTCGTTTCGTTATATTAGCCAAGGTCGTACAGGTAATTGGTACGCTATTCATGGGAATATTTTATGTACCGTGGAATTAACTGTTGTTGTGCCTAATATTTCTAAGGTAGCTATTTGGCACGAAAAGTATGTGTATTCTATATTATTATAGTACCTAGCTACACTATTACTTAGAGGATATGGTGCGGAAGTTCTAATTTCGAGAAGTGAAAACCGATATCCGGCTCTAAGGACCATAGTCCTAATACTTAATAATAGTCAAGAGTATTTAATTTGAATAATATATAACAGTGCTAGTATTAAATACATCTAGCCGTCTTTATGTGGGAGACATTTTACTTGTCAGCTACTGTCGGTACCTTCGATCATATGTGCCTACTAGGGTTGCCACCCGTACTTTATAATAAAGTATATACTTTATTTCATGGTAATTATACTCTATACGTTATGAGAAAAATAAAGTACATGAAAATACTTTATTTCACTTGGCTTGTTATTTCTCTAAGATAAATTGCCAAAAGTAATAAAAAGTATGTTTTTAACCCTTGAACGCTCGGAAAATGAGACAATAGATATTCCATTGTCATCCAGCCGCATGCGGCCGCTCGGGCGTATAAATAATACTTTATTTCCATACAATGTATCAACTTCTTTCTTCTACCTTTTGCAACCAATGTACTTTATTAGTCCAAAAAAAGGTGGCAACCCTAGTGCCTACACACCTACAACAATTTTCTACTACAGAATAAATAATCAACCTACCTGCCTAAGTAATAATGTTATTAGCTAACACGCCGACGTTAAATATTTACCTAACACCTTGTTGAGTATCAGCTACAGTGAATATTCTTATGAATGTTTGTCAATCAGTCGGTTACGATGAAATATGTATGTTTTTTTGTAAATACAGGAAATAAACTATTTCGGTTGCACCGGAAATTTTTAAACGTGTTTTTAATTACACAGTATCCACTCCACCCCTAGTGTAAGGACAGACGAAAGGCCACTACGCAGGTGTATTGAAAAAGTTATCAAATATTACTATTTGTCTCATCGAACTAATCTTTATTATGATATTTTATATAATTTCACCTTACTAAGGATCCTATTTTTAACCTCAACACCCTATTTTTAATTAAAGCCATTTTTTACATAAAATATCAGGTCCCAGCGGTTTTCTTTCGCATCAACCCACTTTACCTCACCATCTTAAAATGCCGATGGGCAGAACTTTCGTAGAACCTGGCTCACTTAAGCACTCTCCTAAGTATAATAAAAAAAATGCCGGTGACCCAAATAAACAGAAAAGTGTGCAGAAGAAATTGAAAAATCTTTTAAGGCACACACATTTTTTCTACAACAACTGATTGTAATTGGAACTAACTTCAAATTAACCATTAAGAAAGAGTACTAGCTCTTAGATTCGTATGTTTAGATTCTGTACCAGTAGTTTTCACTGTTACAATTACAGTACAATGCGATTAATTGAACAATGTACTACAAAAGTGACCTACTTCAGAGCTCTTGCGGTACAAAACGACGTATTTTGTAAATTTTACTCTTTGCCATACATTCTCGAGTGAAGTTTCAGCGGATCACTGTCTATCGTCAATTTAATCGCATTGTTGTACCTAACCTAGAATTGACGGTAACGGAAGTTAGCGAATGTGGAACTCATTAATAAATGGACGGATCAGACGGTCGATTCCCGGCTGATGGAGTTATAAATTCTTCACCACTGTGCGCGGGAATCTTGTTATTCCTGCGACTATATTTATTTAATTTAAGAACAACCACTCAGCTGATTGAAAAAAATATCGTGTTTTATTACCGCACAATTCGGGAATCGAATTCGGAACAGATTACCGATTACCATTACTTTGTCCAGCTACTGAAGGGCGACGATGCACGACGATCTATTCCTTTCGAATACTAAAAACTAATTAATACCAGTGGTATTTGTTTATTGCCGTTATAAAATTTCTATTCCCAACGAATACCAAATTTACTAAAAATTATATAAAAAAAAAAAAAAATTTGGTATTCGTTGGGAATAGAAATTTTATAAAGGTAATAAACAAATACCATTTGGTATTAGAAAGGAATAGATCTGCACGACGACGCTAGACAATGCGATTATCGTCGTAATACCACAGTCAGGTAGTAGTACTAAACGTGTAATTTTTTATTTATTTATTTTGGCAGCAAATAGTTATGTATAATAATAATTTTATTAACAAACAATACTACAGAAAAGACCTAGTGCCTAAAAGCTATATAACGGTTTTATGCAGCGGCTATTTGAGACCCTTCACATTGTGCTGTTGGGCATCTTGCTTGTTGCTGGTGCACGCACTGCAATAGAATACAGAGCTGTCATTTACATCTGCTACGACCACAACTACGAGTCGTAGTTCGTACTCAGACGTAATGTATGCGTGCACTAAATATTTTTAAGGTTTTTGCCACCGTTTTAGGTCATGGTCTACAAATAATTTAAAGGTACCAGTCAACTTAAATGTAGGAATTAATAAAATTACAGGGCACAATTTAAGTTATATTTACTAATAGAAAGATCCCAGTAATGATTCAATAATGTAGAGTACGTTCCCTGGGTAGTGAGCATGATTCAACTGTCTTGTAAGCTCTTTGTGATTATTAATCTGTACTTACCTAATCGGAATAATACATAATACTAAACTAAGCTATTTGTGACAGGCAATAACTTACTATGGTATTTAATTATTAACCTGCTCTAATAAATCCTTATGTAACAGTATGTAACATTCATTTTAATTAATGTTACACTTATTACCGTGATGTGCCTGCGTAAAATACGTTTGACGTCTAGGAATGAGTGCCCCTATCACTGACCTGAAAAAAATTGTGTGAAATATATGTCAATTATTTACCTTTGTGGGGAAGGCGTAAATTTTCCAATAACTATTAATAGGCTGGGCACATTTACTAGACAAAAGATTTTATGAGCTGAAATTAGGCTAAGATCAAATTGTTTTTGAACTTTTCAATCCCTGTTGCAAAAAAAAATTCTCTCTTATTTGCAAAATAGTTGGGCAAACGTCATCTAAAACCATTCCGAATTTCAAGTTGATAGCATTAGTAGTTCTCGAGATATCCAGCTGTGACAGACAGACTGAGTCGCACCATAAGGGTTCCTTTTTACCATTTTGGTACGGAAACCTAAAAACCGAGAACCTCATCCTTTTTGGAAGTCGGTTAACAAGGTGGTAGTGTTACAACTACCACTTTTCCAACATACCTTTCCTGTTTTGTTCCAGACCTGCGAGAATTCGCGGAAATTATCGATTTAAAGTTCTGTGGCATCCAGGATGCTCCTGCCGGGACCAGAATACAGGAAATAGTTATCTGGAACATGGCAGAGACTGTGCCCCAGCTGAGGCCTTGACCGCTCGTTAACTAGCTGTCGTCCAAATTACGTACGTTACGAGTTTACGACTGAGTGTGCCAAATTTACGTGTTGTTTACGAAGTCTTCTTAGGTACCTAAAGACTAGAGATAAGTGTCACATAAGATTGTCCTATTTCTTTACATACTATAATATTATAAATTGCGAAAGTAACTCTGACGTTTTCAAGACTAGACCGCTGGACTGATTTTGGCACGGATATAGATGGGACCTTAGGTAAGAACATAGGCTACTTCTTATCCTACTGCTGAGCACGGGTCTCCGCTCGCACGATATAATAAAATCGTCCACGCGGGCGAATCTGCGGGCGGAAAGCTAATTTACCATAAAGCGTACGGAGTGATATGATACCAATCAATCAGAAGATCGGCCATGCTATCTTTTATACTAGATAATAATGGTCGGCTTCAAATTGTTCACCGCTTAGGTATTTGGAATGATTATTTTCCTTGATTAAAAACCTTGTCGTTAGCGTGACTCTAATAAGGAAAACTGATAGTTATTGTATCTAGTTAAGGACGTAGGTGATAGTTACTTAGATCTTATGAAAAATACGAGGGAATACTCTAGCCTCCTCGGTCTACTCTACCTCCCCGAGCTTCAAGAAGAAAAATGGCACCTCCTAAATTATCAACGGACGACACTGTAAAATTCATAAGACTTTACAAAGAAAAAGAGTGTTTATGAATGGCAAAGTGATTTTACTCTTTACAATTTCAATTAGCTTATCCAGAGCTATTTGTGCTGCAATTTTGAGTAAGTAGCGTAAATGTTGCCGTTGTGATCGTCGACGCTCTATCGCTATCACTCACGGACTGTCCTATTTGGCCCTATGAACGAAATTATCCTTCCAAACTGTTCTGCCCTCGTGTGGTGATCTGCTGGCATGACCCAATGCTGGTTGCATTGGGTCATGCCAGCATGAGAAATTTTAAGATACTGCTACCGCTGCTACGAACATTCTGTGCCTAAATATACACAAAGACTTGTATCTAGCTTACTTCATTATTAATGTAGCATGACCTTTTGACTCGTCTATTTCCATGAAACTAAACAAGAATAACCATTCAGAAGTGGCAACTGTACATAAAGGGGTCACGTTTTATTATTCACAAGTTACCCGATCCCTTTGAGAAATAATCGAGAGCAGCTCGCTCGTCTCGAAAGCAGGTACCTAGTACCTAGAACACTATAAATTAATGAGAAGACAAGCAAGTTCTCCAGCATGCAGCTCAAAGCTTATATACAGGCATTATTAATACAATAAAACAACTACTCAGTTAAATGTCATACTTTATTAACCATTCGAAGGAGTTCACACAGGAGGGGTATTACAAGACAAATAACATTTCATTAAACTCCTGCCATCCATTTTATTAAATTAATTAACTTCAATACAACTTCCAACATTAGATACCAATCTAAAACTTAAGTTACTCTACCTACAATGCTTAGTATATTAAGTAATACAAATTACTAATAAAAGTGAATATCTATATAAAAAGGGAATGATTGTTACAGTGTACTTATAATTATGAATATCATTTTATCTTACAGGCACTGGTTGATATTAAAAATTAATAATGTAGAAAAAGAAATTAATAAAGTTACAATCATGAATTAATTGCACCAAACATAAATTACATTATTAAAATGCTTTTTTAAATAAATATTAAATATACATGTATATAAAAATCAAACAATATCACAGTTTTGCATCGGATACATTCTAACATTTCGATTGTATAAAATTATAAAGCGACTTATAAGCTTGTGTCTGGCATATTGCTGGAACATGATTATTAAAATATCTATTTGTACTTAAAGTGCGTCAAGTTCGACAAAACAATTGTCCCTAAAGGAACTTAGAGTGTCAACACATAAATAGCTAAAAAAAAGTATTTGAGTAACAATAATTGTTCCAATTGAACTTTCAATCCATCTGTATTATCCAACAAAAATCGGCTGATTGATATTAATATCAAATTATAAACGATAAACATCTGTTAGAGTTTTAGTTTGTTATACAATTCAAATTCAAATAACAATAGTCACTTTACGTTCGTAACTCGTTTCCATTAGTATAAAAACACGACACTGCCAAAGCAGCATAAATTAACAGTCGAAAAATTTGAGCCCCGATACTCGTCAACAGGTAGTCAGGTGACACATTACGTCAAACGTGTGCTGAACTTCAAAAGTCTGAGCATTAACTGCTGCGTTTGGAGACTGAAAATACTTCACAGAAAAATATGCGTACATAACAGCCAAAAAAGTAATCAGCGTCAAATAATCCAAAATTATTAAAGTGCGTATAGACTATATAACATAACATGTTATATAACAAAGTTTTATAACATGTTTCAGATAACGTGGACACTGAATGTTATAAAACATGTTATTAATATGTACAACAATGTTACTGTACCTATAGCACTTAAGAACGAGAAATGACAATGGTTATATAACATTGTTATATTATATTGTAATTCTAATGTGTACAGTATTGTTTTATGTTGCAATGTTGATTAACAAGGTTACATAACGTGGACGTGTTATAAAACACAAGTTATATAACATGTTACATAGTCTGTACGCACCTTTAGATAGCGATAGCATTCTTCTCATTTCCATTATTTGACGCGGGTTATGGTGTGAGGAAGTTCCTACTAGCCTAGCGTGTAGTTAGTAGAAATCTTTCAAACCATCGAGTGATATGTGACGTCACTCACGTCATCGCAGTAGTAAATGCTCGAATTCGGACGGAAACCGTTTTTGAAGTTTAGCCCACGAACAAGCGAGTGTCGCGAGCCTACCGCGCGGCGATCGTGGGGTACCGTACCTGCAGGGCGTTCTTCGCCGAGACCGGGGTGGACGACGCTCTTGGACCACCAACTCGCTGCCGCCGTGCCGTTAGTGACAGTGCGAATACGCAACAAACATGAGGGAAAACAACACGCGTTAGCGCACTCAGCCATTAGAAGGTGTACGCGGTTGTAAGAAGCCTAACATACTGTTAGACAACTTTCAACCCAATTTGCTTCAGATCAAATCAACAGTTGTAGAGCAGTGTTGGAGATGATTGTACACCACTTAATGGCAGTTGTAAGTCTGCAAAGAACTAGGAAAATGATTAACCAGTTCTTTGGAAACGAACAACAAAATTTAAGTCCGATTAGTGATAAGAAGTATATTTTATTAGAAAATAATCAATTACATCACCACTAATCGGATTTGCAGCTACATCTAAAAAAGCTCTATAAAAACTCTGTTTTGCATAATCTTTAATGACAGTGTAAGTTATATTTGATGATTCTACATTGGCATAATAAACTAGTACCCAGTACCTATTACTGCGTTAATATAAAAAAAGCGTTTACTATTTATTTTAAGTCTTGGATAGTCATAAAAAACCGGTCAAGTGCAGGTCGGACTTGCGCACGAAGGGTTCCGTAAAAATCATGTTTGTCGTACGGGAGCCCCCCTTTAATTGTTGTTTTATTTTAATTTAATTATTTGTTTTTAGAGTGAATATACTATAATAAAATATTCTGTGAATATTTCAACCTGTTGCCGTTATCAATATCGAGCAAAAACGTCACGTTTGTTGAATGGGAGCCCCCTTAAATATTTATTTTATTCTGTTTTTTAGTATTTGCTGTTATAGCGGCGACAGAAATACATCATCTGTGAAAATTTCAACTTTCTAACTATCATGGTTCATGAGATAAAGCCTGATGACAGACGGACAGCGGAGTCTTAGTAATAGGGTCCCGTTTTACCCTTTGGGTACGGAACCCTAAAAAATTAGGTAAATAAGTATACATAAAATACTGAGCAATTACTTAAGATGTAAGTAATTAAATGCTAATGTTTTCATCGAGCTTTTTCATACATACATATTTTCAAAACCATGCTTGAATAAATAAAACACAAACAATTTTGTATTAGTAAAATATGGCGGATAAGTGTTAATTTACACAAAATGTACATAAATATTTTAAAGATCTAGTGATAAGGGAAGGTTAAGTTGAAGTTGGTTGACTTAAAAATAATATCACAGTCCAAAATAACTGTTAAGAGATTGTACGATATGACTACTGCAGTCTTTTGAAAACTTATTATGAAAACAGCTACTCGTAAGAATAAAGCAGTCTCCAAATGATTCCATTGAGAATGAACTAACTTTGGTCCAATGATTTAACATAGGTACTAAAAGTGTAGGTAATAAAATAAAACATAATAAATATGATAATAAAACTACAGTGTAACAAAAATTTAATGTAAAATGCAAATAAACTTTAAATTAACACAAGGGCCAAACCATGGGGTGCCACTACTGACCATCACAAAATACATCGATGCTCATGCAAACGAGAAGCCTCTACATGAAATGAAATCACAACTCTTGCGTGTCGCCTATCAGGCCCAGTCTTGTCACTCATTTCAATCAACAACACTTAAAATAAGAAGTATTTATGATTATTTATCGGTGCCAATTGCGAGGTAACGATATCGTTGTATTTTCTCAACCAATTAATTCATCATTGTTTATAATCGTCCAACTTATAAGAAGTCGCATAAAAAGAGGCCAACTAAAATGGGTCATGAAAGCTAAAATACTAAAGCCTTCAAATAGACGGAGATCTGGAAATAGTCCAAACTTCGATACTGGCTCGATGCGGGCGCTCAAATATAGACGACATAAGGGTAGGTAAATTGGAACGGTGACACGCAAGAGAAATGATAGCTTTTCCCGAAGCCCGAGAAGTGAGTGCGCGACGGCGGCATCTCGACGAACACGTCGGTAGCGGCGACCCCGCGGCTGGCCCTCGTCACGGCGGCCGGCCGGCCCGCCCACCGCACCACCTCGCCGCCCCGCGCCCCCCCACTCCGCCCGATGCTCCCGCTGCTGTTTCCACCATTGTTGCACAAGCTGCGCCGCGATCGCTCACTGCTACTCCCGAAACTAAGCGTGCTCTCCGAACACCGCCACGACTTTGGCAGGGTTTCGCTAGCCCACCTTCGAGGATTCAACTCTTTACATTTAGCGTTCGCGCTTGCCCGAAAGACGATGTCGTAGTAGATATTTGGTGTGGGCAGAGCGATAATGGCGCAGCGATCGTACTCAACGTGTTTGACGAGCAATGTTTTGTCGAGCAAACTAGGAGCGGAACGGTGTGGGCGGGCGCGTGGCAGCGGCGAACGTGATGGGCAAGGCTCGGCCGAGCGCGCGCGGGGCTAGCCTACCTGAGCGCCTAGCGACGTCACCCCCAGTCTCACCCCCGCACGAGACGACGCGATCGACGTCCCTAAGGACGTGATGGACTCTCGGGAGTTTGACCGCCGCAGCGGCGTAGCGCGGCCATTGCTATGGATAGCGCACGCGCCCGGCTTGCGGTTCGAAGGAGACCGTGACACCTTCGCGATCGGGGCGAACAGGCCGAAGCGGGGAGCGCACTCGAAGTACCTGAAAATGGAAACTGCCAATCTCTGATGCACGAGAACATTTATCGCAAAAGGATGTAAACTAGTACCTCTTCCCGTCAACTGAACCGTCGTTCTTTCCAAGTGGATCGTCTAGTTCGACGCCTGCCCATACACCGGTAGCGAATTCTGTATTTCCAACGAATTTCAGTGTGCCGGCTTTGCTACCGCGACTGCTCGAAACAATTACGCGGTCGCCTATTCGAAGTTCTCCGTTGGTCGTTGTCGAGATCGAAGCGTCTGTAAGATTTGAATATCGGTTTAAGACTAAGTATTCAGGATCAACAAAAAAATAACGCAGTGGAGAAACCGTGTACTCACTCATCTTACTGCTGACGAAGCTACGTACGCTGCCATTTGGTGAGAGTGTGCGTCTAGGCCGCGAGGCACCTGATGGTGGACGCTCAAATACACTGCCTGCATCAGAAACGGGCGATGCATCGTGCGGTGTATGTGTTACAAAAGGAACTCTCGTGAGTCTGGTTAAACGAGAAAATACACCTCGCTTTTCAGCACATTGGAAGTAACGAGTTCCAGCCACCGAACCATCGTTCTTTCCTGAAAACATAATTGACTTAACATCGAATTTCTTTCTTGTTATCCTTGCGCCTCACGTAAATTTTACATACCTATTGGGTCATCGAGGACGATTCCAGCCCATTCTCCAGGGGCAAATTGTGTTTCGCCGATATAAGCGATTTGGCCAGGTTTTGTACCTCCCACCCAAACGC
Organism: Catoptria pinella; assembly: GCA_963556745.1. NCBI lineage: Eukaryota > Metazoa > Arthropoda > Insecta > Lepidoptera > Crambidae > Catoptria > Catoptria pinella. Next base: position 4,389,523 of record OY750762.1, read on the forward strand.
GCTCGCCGATAATAAAGCTGTCGGTATCTTCAGTTAATATGACACTGTGATCTGAAATACACGAAGAGCAGATTTTAATAAAATATAGGGCAGTGATGATTATAACAGACGCTTACATTAATCATATCCGGGAGAGCAGTGCTGGTAAAATCTAGCGGAGAATACAATAGGAAAGTGGCTAAGTCTAAAGAGGACTGAAATTTATAGCCATCTGAATATGCATGCCTCCTCCACATTCCATATTCGGTCCGCAGTGTGATATGCACACGTCGTGAATACCGTTGTGAGCAAGTGCAACGGCCGTTGCGTTGCGACCATTTGCAAGTCCGTTTGCATAACGCATATGCATTTATCGGAATTATCAACTTTCGCTCCAATTATTCTGATTCTTGATATCGTCACAAACTGCATTTGACTTTGAAGAATCGCTGTAATTTTCAAATACAATGTCTAAAGAGAAATAAACATGCCTTTTCCTGTTTCAAACAGTGCATAAACAAACACCTTTAGCAAGCAAAACCTGTTGCGAATTGGCCAAAAAATAGAGTGGAAAGGTGATATCTGAGGTGTATGATAGATAACTCTTATCGTAATCAAATTGCTATAGGTAGAAACTATTCACATCAAAACAAAACCACGATAAAGGAAACAAGAGCAAGAACAGTAAAAATATTTTCATTAACTTGTAACTAATTTTGACTTGACTCTAGCGATAGCGTGGTTTTGATTCTAATGTGATACAGATGCATAATGCTGTGAATGGTACATTGATACAGTTAGCTGTCGCAAAGAGTTTAATCGTGGAAATAATTCTTTGGATTACTAATAAGTCTTTAAGATAGCTAACTGTAAATTGATGATGGCCGTGGTTACCTGAGGACCTTCTAAGGCCTGCCTCGCTGAGGCGGCGCGGGTGCTTCTCCCAGAGTGCGTCCATCGAGTTGATGCTGTAGGTGCTGCTGGCTGCCACGACACATAAGCGACACACACACAAACATTAGCCACTACTAATACATAACTAGCCATGACTAGGTTAATCTAACTCACATTCTCAACACTTCTTAAGTTCTCAATAATTCACACAAAATGTTCTCCACTCATGTATTATCCAGAATATCGTTATTTTATATCAAAGAATCTCCATCAACATACCGTTGTTCATGCAAATTATATAATGAGTTTTATTAGATAAATAAACGACCGTCTTCCTAATAAAGGACATAAGACGAAGTCGTAAACTTTATAAATTGGGAAAACTGACGTAACTGGTTAAAAATGTTTATAGGTACCATAACAACAGTTGGTTAAAGGGGCCGCGCCGTTATTATTGGAATCAGTATAGATGCAAATCAACAACAGGTTGACAATAAAAAAAGATCGAATCAATGAATAAGTGCTAGTTCAGACAACGGTGGGAAACGCGCGGTTTGACACGCGATTTGCTATACATTGTTCGCTGAGGATAAGCTGTGTCAGTAACTTGTGCAATATTGACAGCAGTGTCACCAAAAAGGCGTGTCCAACCGCGCGGTTCCCGCCGTTGTCTGAACTATCATTAAGATTTATGGTTTACCGAAGAGACAATACGGCTAATTACGGACGTTCGAGTACGTGGATGGTCTGTAGGCGCGCCGATACTGATTCGATTTGGACACGCGAGCGATGCCTGCAGTTAACTTTATCGCTCTTAGAAAGAGCTATGGTGTAGCGATATAAATTGGGCTTTATCCGATTAGTTTTGCTTTTTCACTACCGGTACTTTTATTATATAGAATAGTGTTCTCAATATAAAAAAAATATATTTATATCGTCGGTAGGTAATACTAACAAAACACCCAATATAATTATACTATCAAAACTACTATATTGATAATTGGCAGCATTAATAGTTATTTTATTGTTATACTTTAATTAAATATGATATAATTTTACGTTGTTAAGTTCATCTAAGTCTACATTGAATATATTATTGATAGCATGTTATTTTTGACGACTTGCGTGGTGCAGTGGTCAACATGCCGGTTTACCACGCAAGAGGTCACAGGTTGGATTCCCGGCCGGGCCGAAGTTGAAATCATGAATTTCAATTTCTGTGACGGGTCTGGGTGTTATTGCGTATAATAAGTATATATTTAAAAAATATACTTATAAGTAGTATTCAATTGTCTAGCACACATATTACAAGCTTTGCTAAGCAAATAATAAGGGCTAGATGGCGCTGTGTGAAATTGTCCAAGCATTTATTTATTTGTATCCATAGATAAGGGATTAACATGCAAGATTAAAATTATAGAAATTATGTCCTTTTCTCTTACACGATAGACTATTATTATTATCCTATCTATAATTATTTATTATCTTATTATCAGTACTTATATCAATATGTATTAAAGTTTAAAATTGATCTAGTCATGCTGTTTCGAAATATTTTTCACCACCACCACCAGGCTAGCGAATTATTCACTTTGCGTGCCTCCACCTGCCTAATCATGTCCATTTAGTTGGGTAATTTGATGAATGACTTCGAAATTGGTAACTTACTGGAGGCTTTGCGATGTGCTCGCGGTCTGTCTGGCAGAGTGCTGGTCACCTCGTCCTCTTCAGCTTCGATAAGGTCTGCCCCAAGTGATGACGATAAAAGGCGATGTGAACATTATTTACAGGTATCAAATGAATGATGATAACAATTGGCCACGTGCTTTTTGGAAATTAAGCATTTTCATGCTCGCTTCAGTGCACACATGCAATAAGAAATTGATCGTCAATCCATTCAGTATCAACAATTTTGTTAATTTTAATAAGATCATTGCTTACCTGACAAATGCTTTCTGGACGAGTCGTCGCTGAGTTTCCTTAGCGTATCCGAGGAACTGCCGTCTATGACAACAAAAACAAAGACACGTAAAGCAAAAACAAAATGAAAACATGCAGACAAAAACTAACCAGAACATGTAATTTTATCTCATGATGAAGAACAGCAAAAAAATTATTCGTATAATATAGACATTGGTGAGATGAAAACAAATAGTAAAGATCATGTTTGATGTTACGATAAAGAAGATTTACTCAAAATGTTTATACATTTGTGATATGATAAAATAGCAGATTTTGATAAAGCGCGTAAACACCCACAAAGTCACACAGCTAATGGGCAACGCTTTTGAGTAGGCTAACGACACGCAGTGGGTGATAATGTAACTTCGGCATGTTTATTCAATAAACCTATTATTCCATTATGCGCACTTTAGTCCTGTCCTGCTTCCATTTTAACACTATTAATTTGTTCATAGCTAAATAATACACTTTATTATCTGAATAATGGTCATATAAAGACCCGTCTCTACAGTCATAATAATCATATCTTTATACCTACAATCATATCGTTTTAATCATCAGATTTTATCAATATGTGTCATACATAGATTGCTGCACTAAAAGTCATTTATCAATGAACTAAATGACAAAATATGGATTAAGTATAAAGAAAGAATCCAAAATATGAAGCAAGATGAGACACTCACGAGACTGGCAACTTCAGAGAGACCAGTGGCAGCACTGGTAGTAGACGGGGCAGTGAAGCCGGCCGGTTGGTGACCGCGTGCGTCCAGCACTGACAGTCCGAGCCGGATTAATCATCTCACAACTGCGTAGCAGGTTGGCCTTGTCAGTGAGCGTGGGCAAGATTATTATAACTTAGACGTGAAGATCTTCTCGCCATAGGCAATGAAGACAATAAGACTGACATGACAGCGAATTTTTAGAGGACGAGAAAGTAATTTGTGGAGATGTGGAATTTACAGCGCTCAATTCACATGAAATAGATGAATTTAGCTCTGGGAATTTCATGCAATGTAAATTGACATTAAATTGTAACTAAACCAATCCCAAAATTAACAGATACTTGCGTCATATGGACATTCACCAATACACTATGTAAATTCTAGATTCTAGAAATCAGAATATTCATATTCATTCTATGAGATGGCTAGCGATCTAGAAAACAGGATCAGGAGTGATTAGATTAACCAAGTTCATTGTTGAACCAAGAATAACTATAATTACTTATTAATAACTATGTTATCATCCTTTGTCTTTGATTTATGAGTGACAACAGCTTTTCCGCGTAGGTACAATTTCCGTGCAACAATAACATCATCAACACTGTGATCTTTGCAAGGAGAATCATTAATTCTTGCACATGCGGTGGTTTAATAAAGACAATTGGATATTGTCGTGAGACTCGTGAGCCAAATTGTTTCAAAAGCAAGCTGCACTGCAGTTGCTAATAAATTATTTAACTTTTAATAGGTGGTGTCGATTCCACTTGCAGGCAGTCGTTACTTTCCCATGGAAATCCCTGGTTCAATGGTGATCTACATATATCAATAAATATGTCCCACTTTATGACGATATTAATGTATTTCTGGTTATACCTTTGAAATGCGAAAACTTCCATTGTTGTCAAGTTTGTACGACGCCATTAAATTAAATTGACAACATTAACATAACAAGACGACATTTTTTCACGTTTGTCTGAAGCACATCAGTTAACTATTGTTATGGTAAAAAGATATTTGTCACAGTTATTGAATTCATATTTTTGCAAAGCGTTTGCGGACATACAGCTAAATTAAGTTAAGAAATAAATGAGCTGGAATACCCAAGCGAGGATGTTAACAACATATTTGAGCCAGAAGAAGATAACCTTTTTGATAATTTTAATAAAAATATGCAACTATTTATAAAACATTGCGCGATTGCAGAATGTCACATATGATACCTACACGGAATATATATTTATATTTCACGGTCAAAATTCATAAGTAGTCGTTAAACTCTGCGTGGGCAATAAAACGAGTTCATATCTTCACTAGGAAAAATAATATCAACGTGACAGTGTTGTAAACGGAAGGTTTAAGTTACACAGTACAAAACGAAATTCGTTTAATAAAAAATGAGGTTGTCCAAATGATGTAATTGCTTTAACAACAGCAAGCATATTTACTCATTTTATTAACACACGAGATACTTGACAACGGACCGTGTCCGGAGTGTATTAAGCATGACTTTGGCTTTTTGTGGTCAAGTTCAAGTTGAACATAATTACGTAAAACAAACGTATGTACGTACCTGTTCAACAGGACATAACAATGTTCAATTGGGGATTTAAAATGAAGGACAACACAAAAGTAGATGCGACGTTGATAAATGTGTCCTAATTGAATCACGTAACACTTTCACGGGTAATAGACACTAACACCACTAACACGGGTAATAGACATTAAGGACAATTAATTACGTTTGTTCCCATGCCATCAAAGTGTTTTAACAATTGATGCAAGCTGCTTTTTGTAGGACGAATGCAATTCTAAACGGCAATTACGCACTTAAAGAAGACTATCGGTAAAGTCATTCTAGCACTGAAAGTTCTTAACATTTTTACTTTTATTCTTTTTAATTTAAGTTTCTTTTGAATCCATTATTTATATTAAGTATTGCTTGCTACCAAGCAATACTTAAGCAAGTTAAGAAGTTTCACACTTTCTCAAAAAGGAATAAGATGTTACGTAACCATCTAAATGCTGGCATATGGAAAATGGCAAATATATCTCTATATCTTGCAGGGAACCAATGAAACATAGGAAGGTGTTTAAACTCCCTAGAAAATTACAAGGAAGTGTTCAAGATTAGCATTAGGACCGAAATACTCGTTTTGACCGAGTTGGCGAACGCATCGCTACCGCGATCTCTGCAAAACAAACTAACCTCAACTATCTTTTGTATACAGGGTGTTACAGCCGCAATGCCGAACATGGTAGATAGGGGCCATCAACCTGAACAACTTTTACTATGAGACCAACTCTGAAATCCCGAAAAAAATCAGCTGTTTCATACAAAAATTAATGATGTATGAAACAGCATATTTTTTTTCGCGATTTCAGAGTTGGTCCCATTGTATATTGTTTGGTAACATTCTGTATAATTATATTTGTTACATAAGATATAGATTTGACGACAACTCTTGAAGTACACCAAACATGAGATAGAGAACGATGGGGAACAATATTTAGTTTAACCAAAACAGATAACCATTCTCTGAAGGTGTAAAGGGGTCACATCAGTTAAAATCACAATGCTACTTACTCATCCCAATTTTCAACTGTTCGTACGTCCATTATCGTTACTGAAATATGTATTGCAAGGAATTATACGTACATAAAAGATGATAGTGCAAGTTAACTGCATAACACGAGTGATTCATCCACCTGTAGAATCAACCAGTGCTGTTTTAACCATAAGAGAAAAAGAAGAATAAAACGACGCTTATAAAAACGCGATAATTTATATTCCACGGCTAATGGAAATAAAGACCAAGCCTTATATGGCATCTTTTAAAACATAAATGGTATATTGGGAATTAAAGAATTGCAGACAGTTGCCAAAATAGTAGCCGATAAGTGATGCCAGGCAGATCGCTGCCGACGGATCATTTATTTATTATTCATTGTAGTAACCCAAAAGATTTATAGACCATTGTTGGACGAACAATAACGAAATAAAAATAATGTATTGTAATTTCATATTAATTAAAGCGTAATATTTATTACATTGCATCACACAATATTAATGAGGTTAAATGACAATTGTCATATTTTGATATCGATTGCACTGTTATCGACATGTCAATTCGTTTGTGATGATAATTTCATTGATTGTATGCAAATGAAGATTACAATAATATATCTCGGTCGCTCATTTTTTATCTAAAATAAGCATTACAATATTGATACTGGATTACTGGCTACGAAAACAAAACTACTAATGCCCGGTTTTCGAGGTACTTTTGTCGAAGGTTTATTTGTTCGTAAGGGGTCCATTTTATCTGGTTCAAAGTAATAAAATTAAATGTTTTGGCGACGCTAGTGGGCCTTATCGAACGGATAAACCACCGACCGAAGTACCTCAGAAACCGGGCATAAGTCAAGCTCAAGTTGTACTGAATCAAAATGGATCTGATGATCAATTAAAATTAATATAAAAGAAACACCGAAATTAGTATTTTACTGGGCCTTAAAAATGGGATTACAAACATTTCTTAAACGGACGGCAATAGGACGCGGGACGGTATCGCATATCCGCATCAAAATGAAATTATCAAAACCATCGTCGCGAACGATAAATCACTTAAGCAATAAATGATTCAAAGCGGGGTAATTGACAGTTCGTCCCTAAAGGGCTCTGTGTGGAACGAAATCTGATCAGCAGTCAGTCCACGCGCCGACCCGATACAATCATGGACAGATATCACACCTGGCATGCTCAATGAGGCTCCTCACACACTAAACGACGCTAATTAGCCTAAAGCAGTTACAGTCAGTGAATGCGAACATGAAGCTTTTACTTTTAAATTAAATGGTTTTAATTAGCAATAAAGTTTCATTAAGCCATTCATTGAACATACTTATGGACTTAAACAGGCATAATCAGACCTAGACGTGGCACCACAGCCAGTTCAATAATATTAGGATAGTATATATTAATTATATTCTTTATTGCACCGACAACACTGTTACAAAGGAACGATTAATGAAAATTGTGAGCAAAGGCAGAATCCAAGATAAGTAGTAGTAGAATAATCGTAGTAGAGTAGTTATTTCACTTTTGATATTGTATATCATACTTAGTGTCACTACGTCGCCTAACGTTTATTTATATCTACCTCAATGATAACATATAAGATAATGTCTATGATGTACCTATATCTATGATATACCTTTTTTCTACATTGTAGTAAAAGCATACCCTTGCAGTAGATATGACAACAGCTATGTAAATATCAAAATCTAGGTGGGTAAATGACAGAAGATAACAAACAGCATTACTCTAGAACCCACTGCGGCTAGCGGGACCAGTCACGATGCAAACTGCAAAATCGTTTCGCAGTAGCCTTTGTTTCTCACGCCCGCAGAAATACCGCTTAGATTGCAATCGCACACCGGTGTGATAAATGCATCCAGTAAGGAGAAGCTTGCGAGCCTTTGCAATAACACTGCAGCTATTTATTGTGGCAACCGGCAACCCATATCTGTTGGTGTAACGGGTTTGTTATCGGAACAATGTTAATAGCTGGTGATAACTTGTAGAGTAGCAGATCTTTAATTTTTCTAAGAATAACCGTAAGTACTAAACTAAGAAGCGATTGCACAAGTTCATGTATTAACATTGTCAGCATGTTTGCCGAGTTTGTTTAAACAGTGACGTCAACGTAATGTTAAAATATTTTACTTGACTTGAACGATTTCTTACACGTACCTTTATCCGTGGCTAAGGCGTTGTTTACCTACTTTGGCACACAACGTGAATCATTGCTTCATTATAATAAATGTAGAAATCAGCCAGCTGTGCATATTTGTCCTGAAAATCTACTTGTATTGTACGCATACAATTTTGTGTCAAAAAGTGATATCAAAATGTATTATTATATTTATAATGTAGATAGATACTTTAAGGCGTAAGTGAACTCTTATATTAATATTCAGATAAAGACAAGTTCGAAGGGAAATAGAAAATGAAATTTAACTTTGTTTTCGCTATGGATTCGTAGGTGCGACATTTAGAGATTTCCAATAGCCTTGTCACCTTGAACTTGAGTGAGTCTAAAGAAGTGACGCAAGTGTTTTGTCAATAAAACAAAATTCACACCTGAACACCGCCGCCGCCTCCGCTGCGACGTGATAATGATTTAAACCCAATAACAGTGGCGAAAATAGAAAAAAAGGCACTCATTAGAGTAATATTGAAAGGATTAAGGATAAACATTAGTAGATACACTTATGTGAATATTTAAAACTGCGCAATAATCGAACGATTAATAAATAAAACCAACCAAGCAGGTACTACAACTGTCATTTCAATGCCACATGTTTAGATGTTACGAATCAAGTATTTTTTTGTAAATAAGCTAATTGTCAGATTCGTATTTTAAAATTTGGCAAAGACCACAGCTGTGGAAAAGAACCCGAACTCAAACCCAACTGCGCAAAAATCGTATTCACAATAATAACGGAAACAATAGCTTAACCAAATGCTGAGTAGTAGTACCAAATCAAATAATAGTTTCAATAATTTGCGAGGGCGGTTCGTCACATCTATAAACGGTTGTTAATTCATGCTAAGGTGAACGTGTGCGTTATGCCACAAGCCACAAAGTACGTAGACGCGGCTTCGGCGATGAAATATTAAAAGCCGACGCCTCTGCGCTCCATTCACAGATGTGAAAGATGCAAATCGAAGGATTGACGCTGGCTATATTAACTGTTGTCAATCCGGAAAAACAACGATATGTAATTGTGTTGTGAAGTGTTGTTGATTTATAGCAAAAACACAGGATAAGTGTACAGACAATATAACGCCGGTACTAGTCGTAATTACTCAATTTCTCGAATGGTCCTAGGGTCCTAGCTAGATAATCGCGCGTGAGACTGCGAGAATACGCCATAAATCAGTCCAGATAAGCCTATCCAATCCAAAGGTTATTATCGGTTGTTTATGGTACAATTTTACACTAACCACAACACTAACTTGAGTAAGTTAAGGCAATTGCTAAATGAAAGCGGTATAGCGGCATAATTTTATTGTCTTGCATCGATAGTTTGAACTTTTGTGCTGAATTTTCCGTAGCTTGCAAATTGATGTTCACGATCTTTGTTATTTATTCTATGAGAATAAAAAATATTAACAGTTCAACAAACTCTACTTTACTTAAAACGCTTGAAGGAGAATCCCCAATAAATGGGGTGGTCTAGACACACTAACGCCATCACCAACAACCTATAAATAAAGTAAATGTGTTCTACTTATTTCATTCCATAAAAGTTAATTCTGTAAACATACAACTAGATTTCAGTATTTGGCATAGGTCCAAGAAAGATTTTCTCCAAAGCCACATTCAGAACTTCAATTTAAAACTACATACTTGAGTTGAGGCAAAACTACCATAAAATTTTAACGAATATTATTAAGACTCAGCTGTTAACAGAATTGAAGTAGGCACTTTAATCGGATGTGCACCGTAAATCACTGTCACATTAGCACCTCGGGCTACTGCGGAAAACTACTGTCTTCTAATATAATACAAAAACAAAACGATTTATCTGAAAATAAGTACACTTTTATTTTGAGATAAATGGTTTTTCGATTGTTTTGCGTCTACATCAAATAAACATAGGGAGAGCAAAACAATGAAGATCAAAGAAGATTAACTGTTCACCGCATTAATTAAAAGTATGCAATGAATACCAATGATGTAAACACATTGCATAGTAATGGTCGATTTAACTGGCATGTATAGTTCTTAAAACACATTGGTTTAATTATATCCTATTTATCATATACCGGTACTGCTACGGTTGAAATAAACGTATCTACTAATAGATTAAAGGATATTAGTCAACTTTTGATGTGCTCAAGTAATGGATGATACCCATGACGAGAGGCGCCGTCCTGCAAATCATTTATCAAGTCAAGATCTGAGTGTTGGTGGTACGGGTACCCCAGACTTGCAGAGCAAACTTAATTTCAGCTTACATCTCAATTTCGTAATAAAATCGCATGTAAGGTAACCCGCCAATCGACGATTGATTACCTAGACATGTTTGGTTCGGTCTGATACGCTCGAGAAGAATTGCTATCTTGAAATCGAAACTCTGGTTCAAGGTTCTATTATTGATTGATTTATTGTAGTGACAAAAACAATACACGAGCTATAAATTTCGACGGAGGGATAGAGTTACAAGAACAATCAAATGTAATGAGTCTAATCACGCGATCTAATCCTCGATGATAAAGCGTCAAGTTTATGGAGTGCGCGTGATGACAATAACACCCTGCTCATTGTGTGTAACCAAGTCACGTATAGCCTTTGCAGGTCACACCTGCTCTGCAGCTTCGCCATGGTTGGCCGACAACAATGCCACATCTCGTAATTGAACATTTCGGCGCGAAGAGCACATCTCCGATAGAGGAAATGGCATGGTAGTCACCAAGTTCAACAATTAAAGTTTAGGTATTCAAAACTAGCATATTTAAAAATACAACTGGCCTTCGGTTACGCGTTTGTGAAGTTTTATGGCGTCACGTATTGTTAATGTTTTAACAACCAATAGCCACTATGATAGAATTGTGAGGTGGGTATAATCGACAAACATGACGTGTGTCACGCCAGCCGCGAAGAGCAGAAAATAATTAAGAAACATTGTCGGTTACGCAAGTGCCTGCTATTAACTTACAGTGACAGAAAATACTTGGTTAAGTTATCTCAAAACTTTACGCGAAGGAAGCAAACAAAAGGGTAGCGTGTAGCGTGACAAACGAGGATATTTTTAGGCACCTATAATATTAGCACAAAATGTTATTTATTTACAAAGTCGAACAAAAAACTTTTACCACTATTACAGCGTGATTTATACATCACATTTATAGACGTCATATTACTCGGTAATTTTCTTGCTAAAATTAGACTTGTTACTTTTGTATTCGTTTATCTTTGAGCAGATATTTTTTAAAGTTAGTAAAATATGCCAAGTTCAATAAAATAATTAGTAAAATAATTTGATGAAAGTACTACATAATAATACTCGTATGCTATCAATAGCCCCGGAGTACCAGCTGGTGTCTGCTATTACAAAGGATAGTCACAAACAAATGTAACTTTAGGAAGCCCGGCGCGGCGTCTCGGTCGATGGATTTTGCTTTTTTACATAACATTTACAATTTCCTTTGTATGAGACACAGACAAGGTCAGGATGCAGTTATGGCTGTGATGTAGCATGACATGTCGGTGAGCCAAACAAGGCTAAGAGCACTGTTCAGTGGCGCTGGTGCCACAGTACAGTAGTAACTGCGTGAGTTAAGGATTATAAACCACTTTGTCCAGAGGTCACGGTGAACTTCTATGACTAATGAAGGCATAGAAAAGTAATGCCGACCACCAGCGTGCACCTAATAATATAATCGAAATAACGAGAGAAAAATCGCGTATCATGCACTTTTATGGACTCGGAGTAGGTTTATCTTGTCATGTTCAATTGAATACATTAGTTGGCTAAAGTCGAAATCGCAAACTATTTAAAGCAATTGGAAAAGATGGATTTTAAAAAACCACTGTTTTATTAATAATAATGTCAATCACTTAATCAAACTTAAACCGCATTGCAAAATTTTTGGATTAGCTTCAATGATTGATAAATAGATACAAAGGGTTTGAATTTTTGGCAAAGTTTCGATATTTTTTTTTGCCACTACTGTAGACGGTAATTAAGACTGATAATATGATCGCTACGTAACTAGCTGTTGACATGAAGCAGCGTTTAATTTTATAACGAAATATTACAAAACAGTTTATATAAAATTCAACGAAAGCAGCTAGGTAACTGTAAAGGTTGGGAGGCCTACAAAACCTTGAAGGGGCAAGGGCAAGTCCACCCCCGGTGGAAAGCCCTTGGGCTTAGACGAACACGTCGAAATATTTCAGCTCTATTAAATACATAACGGGGCTGGCGTGTTCTGAAAAATCCTAAAACCCATTACATTACCGTAATAGGAACAACTAAGATAGAAAGCTTTTAAGTAACGATGGCTTAAAATAACGTTCCCTAAGGTCTTCTGTGATTTCCAAATAATATAATGACATGACATTAGAACAGTTCAGTTAAATAAGAGTTGAAGATTCAGACAAAAAGAAAGAAATAAAAAAAATCTAAAAATCTTGTCTCTTAATTGATAAAGGTTTCTATGAAGCAAAGACTATATTAAGAATTAAACAGAAATTGAAGCGTGATGCCACTGATAATGTTGATAACGAAATCGAAAACAATTTTAATGATAAGCTTAAGAATTTGGTGGAATGTATGGCAAAAATGACATCATTATTTAACAACTCACTGTGTACACTAACCAAAATACTATAAGTAGCTAGTTTTAAAACCATAATAAATTAACAATGCTCGTAGTGTTGACATATAAATAAAATCTTACGTGTCACGTTCTTTATTAGAAGTTACTTGTTCTGATTCTGAGAAATATGTATAGCATCATCAAAACCAAATGTTTATTTGAGTTGCTTTTTATTGAATCGTAATATTTATTTACATTAATGATGAAAACATTGCTATCATAACTTATGTTACAAGGTGTTAAGAGATCTACATGTTAGTCAGACAATTTTTGCAACTATTTGCAGACACAGCTTTGTTGCAGTCCTAACTTAGCTGCTCATTAACAGAACACGAACTAGTTAGTAGTGTGCTGAATACTTGTATAACATATTTAGGATCTGCAGTATAAACCATGTTGCCATTCAAAATAAATGCCGGATTCTTAGTAAAGCCTATTATGTATTCTGTGGTAGAGCTAGCTTCAACACAGTGCGGTTTGATAATAAAGCCTTGGGTTTTATGAACATTTAAAATACAATATGGATTACACATTGTAGATAGCGTGACAAACATTAGTACTTATTCATTACGAAGGTACTAGGAATCACCGAATCATAAGTTTCGACATTAAGTATTGAAGCAAAACATTTAAATATTTTTGTGACAATTCTCAAGTCAAAATTGGCTTTAAATTTTTTGCTAATCCCATCAAACATTTTCCAAGATAGATATTTTAAAACAATTAATTTAACACAAATTTACTCTAATATAAGTGAGATCTGAGATGATTCGGGACTTACCAGAGAAGCTTATTCGTGTTTCGACCGGCATTGTTTTGGTTCTGGAGATTCCTCAAAATTGCAAAACAAATGCTTTGATGTTTCCAGGGATGTCTTCGAAGATAAGCTAAGGAGTTCTTGAAGTATTGCGTGTTGCAGATGCGCGATTCGAGTGTATTTGTCGTGGTGATGTAAATGCGCGCGGATCGGTCGGCCGCCAAGTGTGGACTGCCGGTGATGTGATTCGTACTACGCCCGCGCGCCGCCCTCGCGTCCCGGCGTCGATGTGTACATAATCTATAGGCGCATGTTTTTGTTTTTCCTGCACCCCAGAAAACCCGACCGGCGAAAACAGCAAATTGGCAATAAACTGCCGCTATTTGTTTTACATGTCCTTTAAGAATGAGAAAATATTTCAAAGCTAGCTCAATAATGCTTCCCGCAAAATTATAAAATATTTCAAATGTTTTTTTTTTTGCGGTTTTAAAAACTATTGTTGGCATCAGTTAGCCTGAAAATCGTGTTAAAATATTGGTGTTTTTAATTCAAAGTTAGATGATTTCAATCTTAAGAGCATGCCTGCAGACTTCGGGCCGTTCCATTCCATCGACCGACCGCCTCCCCACACCTACCATTGCAACCATAAAGATCGAGGACGCCAAATTCTGTGACATATATTTATCTATATTCTGCACTCTAAACTAGACTCTAGTATTGCAAAAGCTAAGTCAAAGTCAAAATATCTTTATTAAAAACAATTCAAAAATTAAGCTCTTTTGAATCGTCTATATTTTCCTACCACCCATTTCAGGCTCTTTTAACTGACAAGAAGAACGGGCATAACAAACATACCAGCTTCAGAAATAAATAACGACATTTACAAACTCAAGCAATAGAGGACCTACAACGAGAAACATCAACATTGTTATTTTTACAATTTTATAATAATAACTAATTGTTGCACATTCAGTAGAAACATATTTCTTAGTTATCTATATGAAAAAATCATGTGAAGGTTGGACAATTTGAAATTAAAGTGCAATATTTGATTACACTATCAAACCAACAACACACACAGTCATATTTGCCACAATCCCATTAAGTCTTAAAGAATGTAATGCTAACACAAAGAGCCCTTACATATCTTAGATAATATCTTATCATTAAGCTGGTGATAGTAGTGCGTGTGCTCCCACATATCAAGTGTGTAAGGTACGATGGAGAATATTCTTTACATCTCTCTGTATTAGCCATTGCCTTATTGCCTTTTCAATTTGTAGTTAAGTAGGATAGGAAACTGACTTTGAAGATTATTACAGTTTGATGCAGCGGATTTTCTTTTTCTTATGGAAATAAAATATCAGTGAAGGTAAATTTCCTTAGTTTAACTAATTTTTGTAATCATGCAGTAAGTAGCAAGACTAGCAAGCAATGTAAAGTCCAGCAAAATTAATCGATATAAGATTGCACGTTGATTGCCAAGAGACTCTTTATGTAGGAAGATTGTTAATGGTTACAAGGAACATAAGAAAAGGGAGCTTACTTCAAATTTTTAAATTAGAGCTCAGTGCCTTTTTGAGTGTGCTCTAGTCACTTAAGCAAACTTCGTCCAAGATAAAGAGGAGGATGTAAATATTGTCGTGTGCTTCATTAGTTTAAACGACTAATCTTGTTAACGTTGTTGTCGTTTTATATTGTTGGACATAAAGAGTCTTCGGACGTCGTCGTGACAGCACCGAGGACAGCCACGCCAGCCACGATTTCTAACAAGTCAAAGAAAGCGAGGTCGAGCCATTTTAAAGAGCAAGTGAATCACGTCACCACATCCTGTTTTGAAACATTTTAAGTACTTTGACGTTATAAAACATCAATCAAACGAGAGTCCATTGTAATAGTGCAAGCAAACAGTAGAGCTTGCTCCTTTCACTCCAAGATGTAAGTGTCTAAACAAAAGCTAATTTACAATCAGAAAGTGAGCTTCGACATGCTGAGGGAAGGTATGGTAACTGTGATTATGCAATGCAATCAGGCAATAAAGAGTTCAAACATCCTTTCACTGAGATGATTAAAGTTTGAAATTCCATTTTTCTTAAATTTACTCGTGCCGGTATTTACGAACAATTAAACGTCGTTAAGGCTGAACAGGTTCTTCGATCGGAATACCATACCGTATCGGATTTGACCTCTGTTTTGTCAGTTTTGTCTCAAATATGACATGGGAGAATAACTGCAAAAGAGCGACATTCTACCGCATTCCATACATATAATACCACAACTTGTAACATATAAACGGACGCTATTATATGTAGTATGTACAAAAAACTAATAAACTAATCTTAATATCATTCCATAATCTAAGTGACACGTTTTACGTCAGCCACGCTTGTAAATCTTTCATAGAAATCTGGGACATGCTGAGACACGTTAGTGTTACGAAAGCGACACGGGATCTTTTCGAAGCTTGTTCAATTTTATACCAAAATATGCAATGACATAGGAACGATCAGACGAGTACATATGTGTACTTACAATTTTATTTACGGGTTATGAATATGAAACGAATGGGATTATGAGATTAATTTTGGGATATCAGTTTAGAGAATATTTGGGGGAGCCCTATCATGCGGCTAACATCATGATGATGGAAACAATGTATTGATTAACCTCGATGAGTATAATGCAATCGATTGAATAATTCAATGATAATAGAACTAACATCGGGGCGCTGACCGATAGATTGCACTTTATACAATCCTTAACTGAGTCAACGTTACAGTACAGTACAGCAGCGGAAAGCACGTACGGGTAGACTCCGTTCGTGCTCTTTCCCTTCATGGATTAGCAACGTCGTTTTTGCTACCTTATTTTCAAATGAGACCTGAGCAACAACTTTGCTAAATTCTAGATGACTAGCAAATGTCATGTGGGCGCGCCCCAAATACGCCTAGGGCGCATAATTTGATTATTTATCGCATATTGGAGGTGCATATTCGTGTGCAATTTATAGATGAAGCTGTTACTTAAATGATATTCTCCGAGTCTCCAAAAATGTCAATGCAAACATTATGGTTTTATAATTAAAGTTCAGCTCTCTCGTTTGTAGCAATAGCAACAAACAAACAGATTTACTTATATCTAGTGATTTTGCAACCATATTTATTTAGTTTGACCGTCATTTATTAAACTCACATAATTAAAATATCGTAATTGTATCGCCGTGTGATTGGTGAGTTTGAATTTATTTTGGCGGTCGAGCAATCAGCTGTGACCGCCGACGGCGACGATATCCTGCTCCCAGTCACACACAAAAAAACTGTTTTCAACGTTTCGCTTCAATCAGCAATTTCCTATTGCAAAAAATGCAATTGATTTACACAACGCACATGTTTGGAGAGCATGATAATTTATGATGTCAAAATGTCAATCCACTAGACATTCCCAGCTTTTGGAAGTGGTCATGAAACTTGAATCAAAGTAAACAAGGTTATGTATTTTATTTATATTTAATATGTAAATAATTAAGTTGGAAAAATATATAATATATGAAACATCACACAAACGTTTTGGGTTATTTTCAATGAAGTAAACAGGTATATTTTTCTTACATCAATGCAAAAGATTACTTATTTTTCGAAACACGCACGACCTCTTAGAGATTACCTGTTTGTGATACAGATCCAAGGTCAATGACAATATCAATTCAATAGCATTGAATTTACTTTGTTTCCTTAATAATAGCAAGGAAGGCTTTCTCATATTTTTAGGAAAAATTTAGCATGTTTACTAGGATGCATTGAGGTCGGTGAGGAAATTATCCTCAATATCTTTTGAAGGAGCTACGACATCTGCTGTCTCGGTTATTTTATTTTAGACACCGTCTACGCCACATAATATTTTTTTTCAAAAATCATCCAGTTTCTGGTCAGTCCCAGACAAGACAAGTGGTGTTAAATTTTTCTATTTTTTGTCAACGTGCATTTAATAAGTAAACCACCACCATCTTTACACTATGCCACAACCATTGGTATTGAAATCAGTGAGTTGTGAGCGTAGGAATGAGCATGGAAATAGCCCTTTTGAGAACATTCCTAGTCCTAAGTTACTTTGATGTATAAATAAACGTATAGGTTAGGTTTATATAACATGTTTTCTACAAGTGCGCCAGCGCTGACGCGGCAGACCGGAACACTTTCCAGTAATGATTTCAACGTGATCGAGTTACGGGAATATCGGATCGCCACGGGCAGAACCAGCCGGTGGAACATCAGGATGTGAGTAATGAGCACCTCTCGCGAATCGAGTTTCATGGTTACATTTACATCGATAGTTTAGCATACTACGCCACCGCCAAACATACTGATGTAGAATAATTTTATTATTTTTAAATATGGATTATCGTCTCTCGACAGTTCTTCGCTTCCGATTTCCATAACACAAGTGCTTTTAGTTGCTTACTTTGATTTTTTTTCCTCGTCCGTGTATGTTCGTTAATTCGATTGAGAAAATTTATTAAATACCTACTGAAAATGTTAATAGTACAGGTTCGAACATGACGTTATCACGATATTGTGTAGGTATTCTAAGAACAGTGCGAAAAGGAATGTAAGGATATTTATAAAACAACCTTGAATTATTGAGACCAAACGGAACCATTTCATATACGTCTCTTATCTTTGTTATTATTTCTTACATATACTTTTAGCTCATTAGACTAGACCGGTGCTGGGTAGGTGGATAGTAATTGATAATACTACTATTGCAAAAAATACTAAATTGAAACAATGTCGAATTGAAATAGATTATTTTATTTCGGTTACGAATGTGCAATTGAGAATGGCGTCATTCCTGCATTAGATGAGGAGAGTCAACCGGCGACACAAAATGAACACAATGGATCCCTTGTAGAATCGTAGAGAATATTGTAGATACATTGTGAATGTTAGTTAGTATATTGTGAATTTCGATTATAGCCTTTCAAAATGTCTAAGTTGCGATTGGGCTCTTTAAAACAACAAACCAGAACAATACAAAATCTACAAGTAGACAGACATAGATTAATTTGATATAACTATCCTCCAGCCATCTTACGGAAAGAATGTTTGTAAAAAAACACCATTTGTAAGGAATGTTTGTAAAAAAACGCATTTTTGTAAATTAACACCAGTTAATTTTACATACATACAACTTGAACAACATATAGGTGAGCTATCAGTGATATTCATATATTTATAAAAGTACTTTTGAGGTTAAGTATGGGTTTGTTTGTAAACATTATTTCTGTAAGATGGCTGGGCTGGAGTATAGACGTCCAAATTGAAGCGAAGAATAATTGTTTTCTTAAGAGCGCGTAGTCACACACTAGCGCCGCAGAAAAAAATCATAATGCTTAAATAAAGACGAAATTGTGAACAAATTATCTCTCCGTCACTACAGAGATTCTCTCGAGAGAATCTCTCTCTCTGTCACTCACTCCGAAGAAGATTTGTAGTACTTTTTATCGCTTAAACAAATTTTGTAGCCTGTCGTTTAGTTTAACGGAGTTTTTTTTTGGCCACATTATTCTTCGGAGTGCACTACATAATATATAATTCATAATTTTGTCTTTTTTTAAGCACTGTGATTTTTTCCAATGGCGGTGCTAGTGTGCAGACTACGCGCTCTTAAAAACAATTACCTATTTAATCTATGCCTACTGTATACACACATCAAATAGAGAACAAGCACATTTTGACAATTATTGAAATTTGATTTTTTTGATACTAATATTTTAAGTCATATGGACTTTTTTGTCCTTTTCATAATTTAAAACGGATCATTTTTTAATTTCGGTCAAAATAGGAAAAATCTTATGTCAAGACTTGAATAAGGTAGGTACTTAGGTAAATTAATATGTATAACAAAAATACCTTGATCCCTACCCTAGACACTTTTGATGAGTGTAAATTAACAGCTTATCAAAAACTTTAAACAAATAATAATATTTGGGAAGCTCGTTCCATTGTTATTCTTTGAATGCGTGTCAGCGAAATGTGCATTAACAGTTATTGTTTATTTAATTTCGCAATGTACAAAGACGGTCACACCGACATTAGCCAATTGTGTCACTGTCACGATCTCATTGTGTTCCACACTCACGATTTCGGACTCAGTTTAATTACACAGAATCAGCAATGACGATCTAACTTAATTATCAATAATTACACGAGACACGAGAGATTTTGCAAAGACTCTGTTTTCAGGGCAAATTAACGGAAGATTAATAGATTATCTGTCTGACCCATGCCGATAATTTGTCAAACCTGAAATATTATACATATAAGGGATATAAAAGGCGTTAATAATGTGGCTAACTCATGAACAAAAACACTGCAATAATATTTGTATCAAAGTGACAAGATACTATTTTTTCCTCCATTTTCTGAATATTGATTGACGTACACATCTCTTAGAGGAAGACTCCAGAAAAGAGGCTACATTGTGTGAGGACGAGGAATGATAAAAATGTAGTCAATAATGAGATAACGGCTGTAAGGGATGCATGGAAGTTAAGTCGTGTTCCATCAACCCCAAATAAATTGGGACAGGTAAGAAAGAAGATAACAAGACATATTATATATGATCATCGGTAGGTAATTGAATTTGTGACAATACAGAATACTTTAGCATGTCATTGTCAAATTTTACAGTAATTTTGTAATGTTTCTTTAAAAAGAACTCACAGACGTGATCAAATTAAAAATAGTAATTAAATTAAACAGTTAATTTACTTTTTCCATAAAAAATAACTCAATTCTTACGATCTAAAGAACTATGAAATAGCCACTTGTTCCGTTTCAAAAAGGTTACCTGTGTCCAGCGAACTAAAATCTATGGAACAAGGATTCCGTTTAGAAAAATAGCATCACACAAAAATTACAACCTAGTGGGCGGGGCTAAAAATGCTGGCATTTAGTTATGCAGCACAAAGCGACTGAACACTGGTTGCATAATATCGACCATAATCTGTGTACTCATAGATATTTTCTATACTTAAACGAAATAATATTTAATATTTAAATTTAGCATTTACAATAGACTTTTATTTCTAATGAACTGTACGCGCAAAAACTTAGAAGTGTATATTTACAATGCTATTTTTATATAATACCAAATAATGCTAAAATCTCAAAATGTAAAAATTATGTAGCTTTTTCATCTTAATCAATTGTTTAAAAATATCTGGAAAGGTATTCAGTTGATGTCGAGGTAATTCCTTGTACACTGGTGAGACGGCGCTGGCTTGGAGCGTAAGAGTTGATATACTAGGAGAAATGCGACGTTCCCACTAGTGACTCGGTAGCTCAGCAGTCAGATTGGACTGGATATCCAAAAGTCGCGGGTTCGATTCCCGTCCGAGAACATGATCTGGTGCGAATCGTATTTTTTCTAGTATATTATTTGGTATTATAATATTTAATACTTATGATACGTTATCTCTGCACCTTTATGCTTTCTTTGCGTCTCTTCTCTTACACCATTTGACTACACAGGAAGTCATTTCTAATAAACTCTCTCTTTTCTTTAAAATACAAACTGCAGTTACTGTAAAGAACGCCTGTCACCGGGCGCGTGGCTGACCCAACTAAATGCTGTGCGGGTTGTAAGTTTTTAGCCCCGTGTTTTTTTGCCCACTATTTTTTGAGCAATATATTTGTTTGCAATTACACTTCCATAGATTTTAGTTCGCTGCCTGTGTCGTTTCGATCTGTTTGACATTTGGCTATATTGCACGAAAAGTTTAGGCCACCGAATAGAATGTTTCTGCTCTCAAGGTTAACCACTTGCAGCTCAGGAGTCAGGACTGAGTATGCAAAGAGTAAAATTAATTGTTTACAATTTTATTGTAAGATTGGAGATTAGAAAATTTTCCTTTGTAACAAGGAATAATTCTCATCTAAGTTATTAGGGCTGTTTGTTTAATGGCTCTTTGTAGAGTTTAATTTAAGTAGAGTTCGATTTCACGAGTATGTACCAAATGATGCTGTATACGCACAAATTGCCGTAGTAACTTGTCAGTCATCAAAATTGATGGACACCTCTGACAGCGAGAAAGTGGCGAGTAGTTAAGTTGGACAGAAGCATAATAGAGGTTTAAGGAATTTATGTAATGTTTATTACACTATACTAAATGGTTAGTGTTTTAACTTGGCGAGTTTTTCAAATAGTCAGGATTGTAAATCGGCAGGCGCAGGCGAAATTCGGCAATTTTTATCTTGACTTGAATTTAACTTACTAGGCCTTGCTTGCAAAATAACTGGAAGTGGACGTGATAATCGCCTTTGATTAGTTAACTTATAATAATGTTTATCATGCAGACTACATGTTATGCCAGGATTAGGGTTTATTGAAAGTTATGTAGAAAATTGACCTGCCAAATGAATAGGAAATCTAGACTTCATAGTCTAATAGACATAAAACTTTGTAAATCAAGTGCAACAATTTAATTTACGGGAATTCCGTCTTTCGGAACAATTCCTAGCTTGGAACGGCCGACGGTAGGTATGTCGGTTAAAAGTGTAATGCCCGTTTGCACTAAACTTAAGAATCGACTAAGTCTTTTCCTAACTACAACTTGAACAAATTAAAACAGTGTCATTATCTTATCCAATATCTTGGTCGAGTTGTAGTTAGGAAAAGACTTAGGCGACTCTTAAGTTTAGTGCTAACGGCATAAGACCCAATTTCGACTTTGGTTTTTAGAAGTAGGGTTCAAGATGGGTACCTAAGTACTTACACAGATTTTTAAAGTAAGTAGGATAATTCTTTATCATTCCTTAATAAGCAACCATGGTGTAGCCTTGGTGTTTTTTTACTGCGTGCAAGTTTTGTACGTTTTCATTAAATCGACAGTAGAGTAATGTTATTGCAAGCAAACAAATTTATTTGATTGACGTCGTCACTTCGTGGTACTATTTCTTCGAACTTACAATCTCTAAAGTTTGTGAAGTGTAAAACAAAAGGAATTAGAAAATGACAAAATGGTTGAATTGGAAATCTTATTACAAGCGCTGCTAAATTGAACGAGCGGATGACCTGCCGGCCGCGGCTGCACGCTCGCCGAGGAGAAAGTGTACACTAACAATGGAAGACCAATTCGAAGGCTCCACCAAAACACGAATAGACCATTTTTGACTCACGGCCGATATCAGTGCCATTAGCCGATTTCAAAGGCATGGTTAGAAATTGCTTTCTAGTTTTCATGTTTGTTTTTATTTGAATGTGGTTATTGGTAATAATTTTTTTTTACCATCTTTAATGGAAAAATCTTAGATAATTATTCCGACTACACCTAGTGAGGTTGTACTTTTTAATTCGAGTGATAATAATAATGTAGAGCCACAGATACTGTGGTAGAGCTCCCAGAACTTGTATTATTATACATTCTCTGTTCTAGATTGGGGTTCTAAGTAGTAAAGTAGAGGGAACTACCAACAAAGCATGGAAGATGAGGGACTAGGGGCCTAAAGTACATCTTGCGAACATTTTGACGAGTTATTTACTTTTTATTTACGTCAATTAGAGTTAGATTCAGAGATCCTCTTCCATCTCTAACCAAAAGCCACGAGAAAAACTGCCATAAGAAAAAGCTTTTAACTTTGACACAATAGAGCCAAGAACTTGTATTAAGATAATAATAATGAGGGAGACATTGGCTTACGTAAGCAACTTCCTCGCCAGCATATCTGTAACGGTACCTATCTGTTATTTAAATTCAATAGTAGGTACGCTACCTATGAAGGTCGTATAGTTTAACTCGCGCCTATTCCATAACTGGAATATTTTTTGTCTGCAGTACCTACAGGTATAAAAACAATGCACAGTTATAGATCACGTTCACTTTCAAAAACTGGATCGGTCAAATACCTAAGTTGTTTTTATACGAACGTAAAATCAAAAGTGAGTTTTACTTACGCTAGTATAAATAAGTCTATGGTTTTACTGATGCACACTTTAGTTTGGGATGTTCTGAAAGGAGAGAAAGAAAAAGGATGTCATGGTCATTTGGTTACATTATCTGATAGTGATAGATAAGTATCAATTTCGTAACATTGGAAACTGTATTCTTCTTTGCTTTTAAACAAACTAAGAAACTGTATTCTTCTTTGCTTGTAACAAACTAAGAAACTGTAGAAAGAAAGCTACGCAGATACGTACCTATATAATTAATTTACGTGAATGTACAAGTCGAATATTGAATTTGATGCGTTCTTTTTCAAGATTACGCTAAGAACTAAAGTAATAGACGTCACTTGGAAGACCAATGGGGATGAATTGAATACTTAGCAACTAATTGTCATGTATTACTATTAAGTGTCCGACGTGTTTGGTCGTGGATATTAGCCATGAAAATAACGAATCTGGCAATATTAAGTGCAATATTAGCAAATACATATAGCTTTATCGTCAAACACTTTAAATTTATCATCCAAAGCTCTAAGTTTTTATAGACTAGCTACACGTATTAAAATACACGCATTTAATCACGACGGTGACGAATGATTTTGGTGAAACTGGAAGATATCTCCATGGCGAAAGGCAACAAAAGAATACCGAAGTGTTTAATTTCACTTTCAGCTGCGTACAGAAATATTTGGCAAACACAAAGACAAAAAAATATTTTAAAAAATTAAAACTTACGAAATTTTACAATTGATTAGAAAATTCGACTGTTAAACGTCTCAGAATCATCGGTACCAACACCAAGTGACTGGCTACAATTACATACAAATGAAAATAAAATATGTAAAGTTACATACTTGACAACTATTCAAAACGATGGACCGACGATAGTTGAGGTCACGCGTTTCGTGCACCTCATCGATATAATAAGCAATGATGACCTAACACACTCTGAGATGCAGTAAACAAAATAGTAATTTTGTTCTTATAAAAAAACAATTATTGCAAAATTATTATTTTTTCACATGAATATGTGTACTGTGTCTGCTTCCCCTTACATGTACTATTTGGTAAACAATCTTCACCCAAGTTTTTATTTAAGTAATCATTTATAAAATGCAACAAATGGTTTTCCACACATAGAAAACGAAAGATATAATTAGTTATTAATGACAATTTAATTTAATAAGTAATTTTTTAAATAGCAATTTAATAATTCACCAATGCCCAAGTGGCCGAACAATGGAATATCAATTGTGTCTCATTTTCCAGGTCTTGATGGGAAGACATATGACAAAAAACTGTTTAATAAATAGGAGAAGTAAAGATAAACAGACTATAGGTTTATTTTTTTAAATAATATAATTATTTTAGGAGTTCTGATTTGGATTCTGAATTAGCACCCTATCTCCTGGTTTAATTTAAAAATGGTACAGAATTTCCTGAGAGATGATTACAGAAAATCATCTGTAAAAAGGTAATCAGAAACTTATCAGGGACCCATGGAACAGTAACTACCTTAGTCAATTTAATTTCATTTTAAGCATCTGTTTGCTGATATATTGACCTGTAGTATTATTTGCTTGCATTGCTTATTCTGAGGCATTGCTCAAGTTTATGAATAACAATGAGTGTCTTATTCACTGCATAGCCTATTGCATCAGAGTGATGCACATCTTTTGAAACTAGGGCATTCTATGTTGCATATAACCACAATATGTGCAGGTCAACTAGTAATTTCATTCAATTAAAAGATCATTTATATTGATTCACAAGACTATGGTCTGGTATCATCACAATAAATCTATCATTGAATTGTCTGCCTACAGACATAACATAACAACATAACATAAACACAATATGTTAGTTTTAATTGAATTATATAGACTCAATAAAGACCAGTTCATGACTAAATTGCAGACAATCCAGATGACACATAATTAAAACTCTATGAGCAAGTGGTACCTACCCACATGGCCTTCCATTGATTAGGAATTAGCTGTGCCTCGGTGACCTCTAACCCAGCTTAAAGTTTATTGAAGTTAATGGATGACCAATGACAGAGTCAAATTTAGTCAGGAAAGTCAAACCACTTATTGAATGAATCTGCTATTTATATCATTCCTCAATATGGCAAAGCATTGAAAAATGGTAACTGAAACTCAAAAAGCTTAAATTACTTATCACCAATGTCAATTGCAGTTTGTATAAAACTTTGCTAAAGACACAAATATCTTCACCTACTATTAGTAAATGTTGTTTTGAATTTTAGATTTTTTTGTAGGAAATGACATAATACGTAAGATATTACGTTTCTAGGAGAATTTAACTACCTAATTAATACAAAAATGTAATTTATATCTTAAGAATTATCACTTACCAGTTCTAGGGGAGATAGGTACTGCTGGTTTTGGTGCACTGTTTGAGCACAGTCTGCCAATCTTGCTTGGAGGTTTGAGGCCAGATGGCTTTGGCAGGGATGATGGTCTCGTAGCTTCCGGTCTGGTAGAAGAAGTGGTGACTGATGCCAAGGACTCTGATGACGTCGATGATGCCGCGAGGGTTCCCGACGGTGCCACGACGTCAGCTTCTTGTTTTTCATTCATTTTTCTCACTTTATATTCACCACTTTTATAACTAATGTTAAAGATCTCATTGTTTTAAATTAACACTGAAAATCAATAGTAAAAATCTATTTTCCGAATCTTTACCGAAACAGATTCAAAGAGAATCTCAAATCATCGTGCGACCAATAGAAACTAAAAATAACACAAGTTCCCGCGCAATACCAAGTTGCAATATCTGGATCACGGCCAATGTGAAATAAATAGGTAGTAAATAAATAATATTTTCACTATTCGATAATTTGTATCATAGATGAAAGCGTAAACCAAAGATTTAAATCGTCGTGAACTATATTTTCTTTAATATGAAAATAAAACGACACGTGTAATAATGTAGGCGAACCCGTAATCTTACAATAAGCTTTTGTTTAGAAATAAGTTGTTACTTACATAAAACTATAAGATAACGGCATACCTTGAATTAATAGAGCACAAAAGTGCTTTCCGTAGGAGAGAAAATTGAGAAATTTTACCGCTCGTCACGACCAGCTGAGCTTGACAAAATGTTATCACAACACTGCACACACTTTTAACGTCCCTAAAAGATTTAAGTTTAAAACCACAAGCCTACAACTAATTAACATTTAATTTCGTGCATTTGTAAGAACCGTGCACGTAAAGTTAACGGAAAATAATTATAATTCGCGGCGGCCAGCGAACGATCGCTCTCTTCTCGTGCTTCCATCACAAAAAAAACATCAAATTGCGTTTGGTTCCTATTTCTCTAGTTTTTGCATTACAATCTGCCAACGTCACTATTACGTGCTATGCGTTATATGCCCCAAAAACCGAAAATCCAAACAATTTGTATTGTTGTAAACTTGTTATCTTGTGTTC
This sequence comes from Catoptria pinella, assembly GCA_963556745.1. Taxonomy (NCBI): domain Eukaryota; kingdom Metazoa; phylum Arthropoda; class Insecta; order Lepidoptera; family Crambidae; genus Catoptria; species Catoptria pinella. The sequence goes on from OY750762.1 coordinate 4,416,637, forward strand.
AGTACAACTCAATATTAGGAAGGTGACTTTTAAAGGTATTTACAGTTAAATTATCCAGTCAACAAGGTTGTTTTCATCGAAAAGCAGAATTTGATCAAACAAAACGTTTTTGACGTTGCCTCTTCTTCTTCTTCTTCTTTTTTTGTTATGGCAATTTACTTTCCTCTTGGAAGCAATTTTTGCCAGTGTCAAGTGTTAAATAGTTCAGTGGTAGACTTAGAGCATATGCTCTAAGAGTGGTAGATATTGTTTAATTTTTCATTAGAATGCGGGTGCATCGCATTCCAATGCTGCTTGGAGCATTTGGCACCAAGTATATCAAGACAGTTTACTCGGTTAGTTCTGCCGAGGAAGCCACCACTTCAATAAAAGTCTCAGCTTCACACAACCAAGATCGCGCCTATTTCAATTATGCCACATATTGTTCAGTTGCGTAGACACTTGTACCATATAACTGCACCAATTTTAAAACACAATATCCACTATGAATCAATTTGAAAATAATTAAAATAGACACCAAACCGAACTCGACAAAATGGCGCCAAAAACTCCACGTTGCCTCTTTTTTTTTTTTTTTTTTTTTTTTATGGCAATAAAGTTTGACTATTTTGCCAATGTCAAGTTCAAAGGTAGGGAAACAAGGTAAAGAAAGCAAATTGAATACGGAATTTGGAAGAGAAGGATCAGAGGAGTTGGTTTGGGTTTGAGATGATAAAATATTATTGGTAATAAATATAGAAATAATACAAATATATACATATAGGTATAAAAATCATATCTTAATATTATTAAGAATAATAAAGGATGATAAAACACTATAATATTTACATGGATGCATTAATAAGCAGGACATGCGGGTAGGAAATGGAACATCTAGTGCTGCCAGGGAGTTAATGAAAATGGAATGATCATAGCGGGGGCAAGAAAAGAATAAATGGTCGAGGTCTCCAACATCAGTTCCACAATCACACAGGTCACTGTTCACAATATGCAACCTAGCCAAATGAGCAGGAGTGCACACATGGCCAAGACGCATACGCGTAATGATGCTGACAGAAGTTTTATTACATTCTAATTGATTAAACCAAGGTTTTTGAGGTATGTTAAGTTGAATATTAAAATAAATTCTGCCTTTAACTAGAGAAGTTTTAGCGACGATTTGTTTCCAGGAATCTAATAAATAAGTCTTAGGCAAGGTAATCAAATCATGACAGTAGTTAAGATAGGGATGTAGGTCACCACATTTCACCGCTTCTTTGGCTAATTGATCGGCTCTTTCATTCCCACTGATGCCTTGATGGCTTGGAATCCAAGCTAAAGTAATTGAATAATTTAAAAATGTACATTTTAAAAGCTTTTCCCTCACATCACATATAATTGGATAAGATGGTTTCATTTTAAAGGGAAATTTTTGTATGGCCTGTAATGCACTTTTGGAATCAGAAAATATAACTGTGTTTTTAAGTTTCATTAAAATAATATACTCTAAAGCTTTGTAGATACCTAAACATTCCCCTGTAAATACCGAAGCTTCAGGAGGTAATTTAATTTTTTGAACTATGTTGAACTGTACATGGAAAACACCTACTCCTACGTTTTCAGAAGGAGACGATTTTGAAGCATCTGTGAAGATGAAGTTTGCTTTCCCAAAATGTTCATCTGTATTATGGTTGAAAAGAGTGTTTGCTTCTATGTCATCTTTATTAACACCTACGTTATAACAAATGTTAGGTTCCAAGAGTAGAGACTCTAAACTAATTTTAAATAGCGGCAAGACATGAGAACGATAAATAGGAGCCTCTAGGGCAAGCAGTTTTTTATAACTTATAGAGAGACAAATGGGGGATTTGTGTCTCCAATAACTAAGTGAGTTTAAGTATTCTTCTAAAAGTTGTAGTTTGGGAAACAGAGGATGATTTGAATACTGATAAGCTTTAAATACAAATTTATCGCTGAGAAATTGTCTCCTTAGACTAAGAGGAGGTTCGACACATTCCACTTGCATGGCGTTGATAGGCGAAGATTTCATAGAACCTAGGATCAATCTCAAAGCTTTGTGTTGAATAGCATCTAATTTTTTAAAAGCGGCTTTATTTCCTCCTTGGAGCAAAAACGTTGCGTATTCAAGAATACTCCTTATTAAAGCGTTATATATTAGTTTCAATGAAGATGGATGAGCACCCCACCAGACCCCTGACAGACACTTCATCATATTCAAAGTCCTTTCGCATTTCGAAACAACATATTCGCAATGTTGGATTCCAGAAAGTTTGGAGTCCAACATTACTCCCAGAAATTTAACGTGGTCTTTAACTTCGATAGCAGATCCATCATATAAAATACTGACATCTGGAGCAATTCGTTTCTTAGTAAATAATACTACACCGCTTTTTTCAACTGATAACTCCAATCCATTTGTATCTAACCACTGCTTAAGCAGAGTTAGAGAAAAATTTAAAACTCGGCAAGCATCAACAGACGACTGACAAACATAGTATAAAAGTAAATCATCAGCATACTGAAGGATGTGAATATTATTTAATGAACGCTCTAAGTCACTGGCATATATGTTATATAACAAAGGACTTAAAACTGAACCTTGTGGTAGACCCTTGCCAAGTACTCTAGTTAACCTAGTTCCATCAGGGAGATCTAAATGAATATGTCTTTCAGAGAGCATAAAATATATAAACTTCGTGAGCATTTCTGAAACATTAAGGACTTTCAGTTTTTGGATTAATTTACAAACATTAACATTATCATATGCAGCATGAATATCTAAGAATGCTGCTAAAACAACTTTATTTTTAGAAAAGGCTAAATGGATATCAGAAGTTAAAATGCTGATACTATCTATAGTGCTTTTCCCCTTCCGGAAGCCGAATTGACAATTTGATAATAATTGATTGCTCTCAATATACCACTCTAGTCTATTTTTAACCAAGTGTTCTGCTAATTTACTTAAAATAGAACTCAAAGCTATTGGACGATACGACTTCGGGTCACACGAAGGCTTGCCTGGTTTTAAAATTGGAACCACTATTTGTGTTCTCCAGGAAAGAGGAACCTCCCCTGTAGTTATAACCTTATTTACAATTTTTAAGTAATAGGACAGAGTTTCATCATTTAAGTTAACAAAAAATGAGTAGGGTATACCATCTTCACCAGGTGAACTATCTTTTACACTATCTAACACCCCCTTTAGTTCTGAAAGGGAGAATGGATCATTAAGTGAAGATTTTGTTAGAGGTAAGTTAAAAGAAATAGAATCATATGCCTCTGCAACAGTTGGTGGTGCTAAATGATCCATAAAAGAATCTGCTATAGAAGGATCAAGAATTACTGATGATGAGGAGTTATAAGCTGATCTGAAGCGTTTTATATTACGCCACACTTCAGACGGACAAGTTGTAGGAGAAAGTGATGTACAAAATGATATCCACCCATTTCTTTTTTTCTGTTTAAGAAATTTTTTGGTACTATTAATAACTTTACACAGATTTTCATAATTATCATTGGACATATCCTGCTTATATATTTCCTCAGTCTCCTTTCGTGTTTTGATAGCCGCAGTACATTCATGGTCCCACCAAGGTGGAGAAGGAATTAACCCTGAGGAAGCACCTTTTCTAGGAAATGTTTCATCTGCTGCTTCTATAAGACACTTGGCCAATGCTTCAGAACAGAAAGTTACTCCTGACTGACTAATGTTAGGAAGGTCTTTAGTTTTGCCATGGACTATACTTTTAAATTTCTCCCAGTCTTTTTCAGATTGAGTTAATCTATGTTTGAGGCGAGGATTGTAATTAGCACCAGAAGGAGTTTTTATAGGGGTACTCATAATAAGGGGGAAATGATCACTACCAAAAGTTGAGTTAAGGCGAAACCAAGTAATCTCTGAAGCTAATCCAGGATTACAAATAGACAAGTCAACCGCACTTGCATTTTCGTTAGGTTTAGTACGACGAGTCGGTATTCCTGTATTTAAAATGCATAAATTATGCTGATCAATAATATCTAAAAAATGTTCACCATTGTTATCAGTAGTACCACAACCCCATGAACGGTGGTGAGAATTAAAATCACCAAGAAACAGAAAAGGACTATTTATAGCTGAGATTAATGGAACAATTTCATTATCAAAAATGTTAGAAGATGGGTAAGGTATATAAGTAGAGATAATAGAAACACCACTAGATAATTTTATACCTATAACATTAATATCATCTACGTTATGTGAGGGAAGTGTCAATCGTTGAAAAGAAATAGTATTCTTTACAAGAATGGCAACTCCTCCATGATTATCGGTTCGGTCTTCTCTAAGACATGTGAAGCCAGGAATTCCAAACAGAAAACCGGACCTCAGCCATGTTTCAGAGAGAGCAACTATACTAATTTTATGTTTATTAATAATATAAATTAAATCACTCTTTTTAGGCATTACACTCCTGCAGTTCCATTGTAGGACCTTTAGATCCATTATTATTACTTATTAAATTTGTGATAATTTCAACTATTGCAGCAACGTTGGACGGTTTCAATGAATTATTATTTAACAGAGAATTAAGAAATGAAATTATAAAGTCAATAACTGTATTATTTTCTACATTTCCATCTTTATTTTGCTTAAGAGCACTACCATTAGTGGAAGAATAGGGCATATTGTAGTCATTCATAATCTTGTTGTGAGCTGTTTGATCATAACCTTTGGAAAATGATGGAGGAGGACGGGGTTTTATAAAAACTGTTTTTTTATATGAAGTACTCTGAGAGTTTGATATAGGTAGTCTATTATTGATGTTAGTATCTTCTGAGTTTTGTTTTGTTCCAAGAACATCAGCATAAGGTTTGGATATAGCTGGGTGGAGTTTACTAGCCTCGTTATATGAAATGCAGTTATGGGACATACTTAGTTTAATTTCCCTTTGTCTATTAAATTCGGGACATACTTTACTAGTGGCGTAATGGTACCCAGAGCACATTAAACACACTGCACAACTTTCATCAACATTACAGTTCTCACCTTTATGTTCCTGAGAACATTTAAAGCATCTAGGACGGGACCGGCAATTTAACTTAGTATGCCCATAACGGCAACAATTATAACATTGAATGGTTGGACAGGTATACAGTTCTACTGGTAATGCATTGTAACAAATATATATCCTTTTAGGAAGAACTTGTCCATCAAATGTGAAAACTACTGACTGAGATGGTTTCCAAATCACTGACCCATTAACATTCACTTTATAATTCAGACGCCTGATTTTAATGATCTGGCCACACCCAATTGGAACTGTAACATTTTCTTTAATTTCTTCAGGAGTCCATTCAGCTGGAACTCCTCGAACAATGCCTAATCTTGTCACATTAAAAGTGGGAATGAAAGCCCGCAGTTTAAAATCTTTCAACTTGTTGCTGTTAATAAAGCCATTAGCATCATGAATGGTAGAAAAAGACACAGTGCATCTGTTTCTGCCAATACGTTTGACGCTGCCCGGTATAATATTCTTGAAGTCAGTTTTTTTAAGAAAATTGCCAAAAGTTATTGGGTGCAGATAACTCCCATCATTAGGAGAAGTTTCAGTTCTTTGAACATGGATCAAATATGGAGACACATCTGTGGAAACATATTGCTTACGGCCTAATTCAACTGCCTGTGTGGGATTAGTTGGTTGTGGAACCGAGTTGGAGTCACTTATATTCTTATCATTATCATTTGTACTCGAGTTAGGAATGTTTTGAGGATTTATAAAAACACTGTCAGTACTTTTGTTTAACAATGAATCGTGACCAGAACATTGACAATCGAGATCATTGTTTCCCTGATGAGAAGTCCGTTTCCTTTTCTTATTGCAATGTTTGCACACTTTCTTAACTTTTAATTTCTTTCGAGATCCTGAACCTACACTGCTTACTGATGCATCAGTATCCATTTCATTTCCCATATCGGGAACAATAACATTGAAACCCACGGGGGGACTCAGGTCGAAGCCTAAGTCCCCCGATGTAACGTTCTGATCAGGGGGCTCGGTCATACAATATCCATAATATACAAAACAACTATAAAAAACTTACCAGATACAGGAGAAATTACACAAATACAATAGAAATACACACTAATTAAATATTATGACCTCACAACAACTCAACTGATCGGTTATAACAGCAAAAAATTAAAATTAAAATTTCCGAAATAAAAGAACGTCCGCCCTGTTAGGAGTTTCCCGCGCTTTTTTCTTGCCTCTTGCCTCAGCTTCGAGCTGTTTTTCACCACAGACAAGTCAAATTGTTAAGAAATGTCATGTCCATAGATAATACACTTATCAAAGAAAATGTAATGTAATTATGTAACATATGTAACCACCTCCTTATGTCAATTGTCAAAGTCTTCTTCTTTTTGATGTAAATTGTCAAAGTCAAAATAGTTTTAGTTCATCAATTTCATCTTATTATTTTAAAATTGAAATGTTTAATGATTGTAGATTATTCACTTACCTAATTCTTGTACATAGTAGTTGTTTATTGATGATGTTTTATATATAAGAACAGTGCAAAATGAAGTTGGTTTATAAAAACATTGAGAAGGATGGCAGCGGGTGAGTGCTTCATCTGTGTTTATTTTAATGAAATATACCTACGGAATTACATTAGTATATTAATATTGTTAATATTTATAGGAATATTAGCCTTATTCCCGAGGAGTCGGAGGATATGTGGCACGCATACAACCTCATAACAGAAGGTGATGCAGTTACCGCATCCACCGTACGCAAAGTGCAAACAGAATCTTCTACAGGCTCTTCATCCAGTAGTAGAGTAAGAACTACACTTACCATCAGAGTAGAAACTATTGACTTTGATACGCAAGCATGTGTATTAAGACTTAAAGGACGAAATATTGTTGAAAATCAGTATGTGAAGGTAAGGGGCGATTCTATGTTACTTGCGATAATTAAAAAAAAAGCAGAAACTGAAGTTGAGCTTATCTTACGATAAGGCTGCCAACTTTCTCAAAACAACAGGGGGAACAGACCTAAAAATCTCAAATTCAATGGCAAGTCATCTCGTTTTTTGATCACTACTCAAGCAAGAGGGGTGTTTGATGTGTGTGTGTGTGTGTGTATTTGTCTGTGGTATTGTAGCTCCCAAGTGAATGGACCCATTTTGATGTTTTTTTTTAAAGCTGGTATGATCGAGATGGTTCTTAGCTAGCTAATTTTATGTTAATCTGTTCAGGTGTTTGAAGATCATCAGCTCATTTCCTACTTAACAAAAAGGTTCCGAGTAGGAAACGAGCTGATGATCTTCAAACGGCTGAACAGATCTCCAAGATCCATCTTGATCATGCCAGCTTTCAAATAAAAAAAAAAAAAACTGCATGAAATTGGTGCGTTCGCTTGGGAGCTATGATGCCTCAAAACCACACACATGGACCAAGTGATTTTAAATTTGGATTTTCTTTAGCAAGTTTGTATTTCGTCCCCAAAAGTATTTACGTGAATGACGAGATAGTGTTGGATTCGTTTTGGTCAGTAACATTCTTGTGCAATGTGCTAATTTCACTGTGGCTGTAGCTGTCTATGTGCGCATGTTTTAAATTTGGGACAATCTGGGATACATTACGTTTGGGAGACAATGTGGAAAGGGAACAATAACAACAAATGCAGTAGAACGGTTGGCAGCCTTATCTTACAGTACCTGTTCAATAAAGTATTATTGGACATGATATTTTAAATATATATATCTATCTTTTAAATTCACCTTTCTTGTCCAGATGGGAGCATATCACACATTAGATCTTGAATTGAATCGAAAGTTTATATTACAAAAATCACTGTGGGATTCAGTGGCTTTAGAAAGAGTCGATTTAGCTTGTGATCCAGCACAGAATGCTGATGTGGCTGCTGTTGTGATGCAGGAAGGACTTGCTCATGTCTGTCTTATCACCCCCTCAATGACATTGGTGCGCTCTAAAATAGATATGACAATCCCAAGGAAGAGAAAAGGTTTTGCTCAACAACATGAAAAGGTATCAGATTGATTATTCAGCTTAATGCAGATTTCATTTCTGAACTATTGTAATTGCTTAAAAATCAGTACCCAAACTAAAAATAATGTGTTATGTATTATCTTAACAATGATTCATCACCAATACACCAATGTTTTTCAACCTATCAATCAATGATAATCAAATATAAAATTTCAGGGCTTAAACAAATTTTATGATGCTGTAATGCAGGGAATCCTTAGACACGTAGAATTTACAGTTGTAAAGTGTGTAATCATAGCATCACCAGGCTTTGTAAAGGACCAATTCTTTGAGTATATGATGCAGCAGGCTGTAAAAACTGATAACAAATTACTGATTGATAACAAAAGCAAATTCTTACTGGTGAAAGCTTCATCAGGATTTAAACATTCTTTAAAAGGTACAGTATTATTCAAAGTATGAATTTTTTCATTTAAAAATTGGTGCAAAGTTTAGAACCATTTTTTTCTGTACATATTGTCAAAGACCAATCCATGATATTGTAAAAAATTTCAAGACAACAGATAGGCGAAATGAGCAACAAATTATATGAAAAAGTGCACAGCAGTGATTTCATAACTGTTTTACAAATTCTGTAAATATTTGCGAATCGTGATTGTGTTATAGAATAATCTGACAATTGGACTAATTTAATACTTGGCATATCATTTCCTTTTTTAGAGGTTCTTCAGGAGCCAAGTGTGATTTCAAAAATTTCCGATACAAAGGCAGCCAGTGAAGTCAAGTTGTTGGAAAGTTTCTACACCATGCTGCAGCTTGAACCTGGAAAAGCTTTTTACGGAAAGAAGCATGTTGAAAGAGCCAATGAGGCTATGGCCATTGAAACTCTAATGATATCTGATAAGTTATTTAGGTACAGAAAGTGTAATTAAAAGGACTAAATTCTAATAAGATAGATAATCTTTTTAGTCTATTGCATTGTTAGTGCTAGTCGTATGTAAAGAAAAAACGCAATTAGTTGTTAATGTACATTTCTTAACCGCAGTTTAAAAAAAAAACTTCCTTAGGAGTATGACATCATATATTTTTTTATAGGAAATAAATATTTTTGTTCTAAAACCTACTGTGTTTGATACCAAATGAAAGGGTTTTCTGAAACGATTCTAAAATATACGAAAAAATACGAATATATAGAAGTTTATGTATGCCACCAATTTAACCATTTAAATGGAAGTCCTTCGGGACTTACCTTTGTTATACATAATTAATAATTATTTTCTAGTTCAAAAGACCCATTATTAGCATTCATTACATTAGAATATCAAATATATGTTTTGGAATGCAACCTTACCTTGCAAGTAGATAATGAAGATTTCAATGTTTTTATTATGTTTCTTATATTTTTAGGTGTCAAGACATTCAACAGAGAAAAGAATATGTGGCTTTGGTAGACTCAGTGCGAGAGAATGGCGGCGATGTCAGAATATTCTCAAGTATGCACGTGTCTGGGGAACGTAAGTATAATTTTATCTTTTAAATTAGTATTAAACATCATTATTTAATTGTACAGAACAAATATCTGTATAGTATAATGTTACGGCCACACTACCGTGATATGGCAATAATTATGCCCATAATTTTCCTTATGCCTATATGCATAAGGTTCATCAATTGCAATATTCAATGGCATATCATGGTAGTGTGGCCGTAACATAAGCCCCCTTATTAATAAACAAAGAGTAAGTCTACACCTAGTTTAACCAAAAAGTTTGCTCAGGAATATAATGCTTGGAGACGACTAACGTAAAGACGTAAGGACTAATATTGCTAAACAATATTTTCTGTTAAACTAGGTGTAAAATTACAATTCATTTATTAATAAGGCCGAAGGCGTATAGTGGCGCTTTACCGGTTGATTTGTATAGTCTGCATTGTGTGCGCTATTTAATTAATTGCAAAAGTTAAAATGCAGGTTTCCTTACAACTCTCCCAATTTCGACACTATGTAAACTTTTATGAAAGTAACAGGGTTACAAAAAGTAAAAATGTTATATATTTTCAGAACTTGATCAACTAACGGGAGTCGCTGCTATACTTCGTTTCCCAATGCCAGAACTGGAAGACAGTGATTTGGAAAGTGATAGTGAAACAGACACAGATTAACAAACCAAATTCACAATAAAAAATTGTGGATCTGCCACAGTTAGCACAGAATCTTAAATGATTTGCAAATTCTGACAATCTAATATTCTGCCTTGGAGAAGCAATTGACTGCAAAATTCAACTTGGTGGATCATGGCAATTTGTAAATTTAAGGTGTAATTAACCACTCTTGCAAAGACATTTGTGCTAAATAAAATTGTATAATATGTCTATTTTATTTGTTGTAAATAAAATAATTTAATTTACATTAATAAAATAAGTTGTTATTATAATCACATTTTTTATTCATGTCTAAACAGAAGCACCTTCTATAGCTTGTAGCTTTTGCTTACGTTTCTCTGCCTTCTTCTCTTCTTTAGCTTTTTCATCATGTAAGCGTCGCTTTTTGCGTAGAAGCCATATTTCCTTCTTTCTCTTCTCTTCTCCTGCTTTCATGCTCTTGTAAAGGTTTCTGTGCTTCTTTCGCACAAGTTTTTCACGCAGTCTAAATGCTTGTTTGTCTTCAATTTCCTTCTGGTAAGGATGTTCTTTATGTGGCACACCTGTTGTGACTGCCATAGCTTTTTTCTGTAAAATAAAATGTCTTGTTTAAGTATTCGCTAAATTGATAAGTTACAAGTACAACACCTACAACTTTTAATGGTAGGCTGTTTTTAATTTAGTATATCCTGCATTTTCTTAATCTTTTTAATTTATTGTCCAAGATAACAGAATACTCAACTTAAGTACTCAACTCAAACTGATAACTTACCTTTTCTTTCCTTAATTTCTTCTTCTCTGGGTTACCATCCTCTTCATCTTCAGAGGAGGAGTCTTCCTGTACTTCTTCTTGATACTGTTTAGTCAGGGCCTGTTCTGGATCTTCAGGCTCAGAATCTTTATCCTCCGCTTCATTGTCTTCATCACTGGCTTCCTCTATCTCACTGCCAGATTCTTCATCATTATCTAGAATAAACAAGCTTGTTAGCCCATCAAATGCTGTTTTTCTTTATTATAATTCAAGTATTTGAATGTGGAAAGGAGGCAATTTTAAATAATAACCAAGAACATCAATTCTTTGTGCTATTGAAATGTAGAACACTGAGAAATCTACATTAAGTAACAGTTTAATGTGATTTTAAATAATAACAAACTGATTTTTACCAGGAAAAACTTTGTTTTTATAAGAAAAATAAATAGATTTGATCCTATTTATTAAATTCCACATAAATTCATAAAATGTATAGAGTAGTAGGATAAAGTTCTTACTGAGAGGTTTGAAATTAGGATCCAAAAGTTCTCGTTCCTCAGGCGGTTTATATACTTGGTCTCTTGTTTTATCTACAAATGGTGACAAGTGAGGTGGCAGTACTGCTCCCATCAAGTACTTGTTAATAGGCAGCAATGTCCTGGCATTCACACTGTCAAACACCCACTGTGGCTGGACATAATAACGGGATAGATACTGCTTATCCATACTTGGCCTGTCAACAATCTGATACGCTATGGACTCATCTGATTCATCAAATGTAGCTCCAACAAAGAAGTCTTTGTCCCAAGACACTTCACCACCAAAACATCTTATAATGAACACTAAAGGCTCCCTAGGGACTTCTCTGTTGATGTAAAACTTTAACCCATTGAACATGGTCTTCAACTTTTTTACATTTTCTGCCTCCTGTTTGGCTTCTTCCAATTTTTGTGGGTCTTCACCTTCTGTTTGGAAAATGTCCATTTCAGGCAATTCTTCTACATCATTAGCACCCGCTAATTTTACAACAGGTATGTTCATAGCCGCTATTCTCTCAGCCACATAAGCTTGCTCATCAATTAGTTCTTTATCAGATTCAGAAAAAGATGCAGTTAGTTTAGGCGGATACACAAGATTGAGAGAATGATATAGTTTGAAATTCACAAATCCAAGCATCATTGTGTAAAATTCAACAAATGTTGACATAATTTTGAAATCCACTTCATCTTTGCTTTGTGGCTGAAAAAAAACAAAATTAATAAAAAAGTAAGTGGCATTATGATAAGAAATAGCCTAAATTAAAAAAAAACATGAAACATACCTGGAATGAGAAATGATGGGGTACTATCCAAGTAATAGTCTGCCCTTCGAGTTCAGCTTGGTAATAATATCCTTTTACTGATACAAACACTTTACGCAGTGCCTTGGCTGCGATGATGGCATGCATAAATTCCACTGTGAGTCTCCTGCAAAGTAGCGACTGATCTCGGGGAACCCTCTTTAGGGATGGGAAGGTACTGAACAGGAAGCACAATGTCAGGCAGTCATCTAAGTCCCGTAATGCATCCACAAATGTTGGGTATCTTTCCTTCACAATATGATCAATGTTTATGTCTGGATAATCACGCAAAAACTTTCTCATTTGCCGAAATTCTCTCATGGCACGTGCCTTTCGTATTTTTTGTTGATACACCTGTAAGTAATTAGTACTAAGCAATGAGAAACAATAAAGTACCTGTGTAGTGAAGGTATGTTCTAAATCTAGCTTCTAAGATGAAATTAAAATAGATTCTATCAATTAAGTATACTACTTTCTTGGCTATTTTTTTATTGTTTTGTTTACAAGGTAGACGCTTACTTTTAACTCCCGAAGTTTCCATAGTATCGGTTCGTGAAGTAAGAACTTTATGTCTTTTGTATGGTAAAGCGTTTTGATGCCGCCTGCTCCTTTTTGCGCTCTTTTACGGTTACGGGGCTCTCTAGGATATATCCCTTTCAAGATACAAATCCTTCTGAAATCTTTTAACGACAACTGTAGCTTCTTCAGTGCAGCCTTTCGGGTCATAAATTGTGCACCCTCTCCAGAGGAATACTGTAAATAGAAATGTTGGTTAAGTTAAGACATGTGTGAGTTGTGCGACTGACGTAAAAACGTGATTTAATGTTAATTAATTAAAATACAAACCTTCTTCTTTTTTTTGGACACCATGATGATGGTAAAGGTATAGACTTTTTAAGTACTTTTATCGAGAATTAATCAGAATAAAAGATAATAAAAGGAAATGCAACTTTTCAACACATGTCATGGTTAGGTTAACATTACAGATTAGAAAGAACGTAACGTAACAGACGGCCTAGACTAGATGACAACTCTAAAAAACTCTAATCTGTGAATACATTTTTTTATTTATTTATTAGGGCACTGAGTTCATGTTGTTTGCGAATACGTAATAAAAAAAACTGGCCAAGTGCATGCCGGGCAACGCGCAGTATAGGGTTCCGCATAGAGTTGCTAACCATCCCACGTCAGGCGCGACGACGTCCCGTTTCTACGGCTTAAATATTGCGTGCCGCGAAACCTTTATGGTAAAGCTAGCCCAAGTCCAGTTAAATAGATATCTTATTGAAATCAAATTACGAATACCGCGCGAAGTGAGAGTGATTTTTAGGGTTCCGTATCCACAGGATAAAACGGGACCTATTACTAAGACTCCACTGTCCGTCCGTCTGTCTGTCTATCTGTCCGTCTGTCACCAGCTGTATGTCATGAACCGTGATAGTTGAAATTTTCACAGATGATGTATTTCTATTGCCGCTATAACAACAAATACTAAAAAACAATACAATGATTATTTTAACCACCTTTGTGGTCTAGTGGTTTGCCCACCCGTGTAAGTCGCAGGGGTCCCGGGTTCGGTTCCCAGTAGGAGGGTACATTTTACTCGGTTTGGTTGGTGGTAGAGCTTATTTCAAGTCTACCTGGCTAGTGTAGTAAATTATTGTATTTTTTTTGTTAGAAATTAGGTTTGGCGCGATCATGGATTTTTAAAGGAAACTGGTGGCTAAAACTAACCAGCAATGAAATTCCATAATTCGAGTAGGACGGAAAGGTCGACTTTGCTCAAAAAAAGTTGTCGAAATAATGACCACAAGCATTTTTGAGTCAAAAATTCTATCATAATAATTTTATCATGCCTATTTGGGTATGTAGGTAATATTTGTTACGTAGTCTTTTTCTTATTCGTGTTGCATTTAGTTCTCTTTAATAAATTGTAGCTTTCAGTTACAGAGTATGAGTGAGAAATAAATTCATAGTTTAATGCTTTATTGACATAAATTACAAAATGATCATAAATACAGAAAATAAATAAAACCTATTCAATAATTTATTCCTTGTCAGCTGAAGCTGGAGTTGAGGGGGTGGCGGGGGGAGTTGTGGGTTGAGTTTGTGCCCACGCGCTGGGGTCTACCATCACGTACTGAAACGGATATGCGTAGGAATGGGGCCACACCGGGGGACTGTGAGAAATGGCAGAAGTTGCTGATTCCTCACTCATCCCGGAGTCTTTGAGGACGTTCATCATATTTGCGTAGGCTGCCATCATATGAGGGTAGAAGAAATGGTAAGGGTTGTACTGAGGAACAGCAGCCGTAGTGGGTGCTTCGATTTTAGCAGCTTCCGTTGCTAGTGTTGGGCTGGCAGCAGGGAAAGCGTAGGGATAAGTGGGGATTGCGTTACCCTCAGTTTTTCCTGCTACTGGCATAGTATAAGCATAGTGCAGATGAGGATTGGCGACCACATGTTTTGGGGTCAAACTTTCATCATAGCTTGTAGTTAAAGCTGGTTGAGTTTGGGCTGGTAGGAAATGCACGGGCTGGTCCGTGAGCCACTGTGTCTTCGTGCCGCTCTCTTCGGTGGCCGCTACGTAGAGGTCGCCGGTGGAACCATCAGCCGACGGCTTCACGAATAACTCATGGACTGGGTGGAGTTCGTTTGGTGTTTTCGTTATGGCAACATGACCATAGGTCACAGCCACTACTGTTGATACAGTGACTAAAATGTTGAGTGCTTTCATGTTGATCTGCATAGTGCGTGTCCACTGATGACCGATGTTCGAGAGAAAATCTCTTCTTATACTTACTTATGATTTATCAGAAAGCGATCTTACAAAACATCGCATAATTCTGTAAATTTCATACATAGCACGTTCTGTTGTGCGGCCAATTACCTATCTAAGTTTATCTCATTAGATAAAAAGAAGATAAGGAGCGATCATGATAAAAATAATAATCGTAAAAGTAGTACTTATTTAATTTTTCATTTCGTGATAAATGCATGTTGCAATGGAAAAATCTGTTGCGCAAATATGTGCTAAGTACTTAACTTATGCCATCTAGGTCACCTTAAAAGAATTCAATGATTCATCGACGAACGGACAAAGAATTCTTTTTGCGTGTTTCTAATATATTGAGTAAAGCTAGTTTAGTAATATGGAAAGCATGGGCAAAGTTTTTAGATACTTACTCCTGTATTTGATACTGGCAAGTCATACACCATCGTAAACACTGGTTATTTTAGTAACTTTATAAAAAAACATACACAAATTATTTCTTTATCGATTTGAAAAAAAAATTAGCATCGCATAGTACAAAATTTAAAAAAATCGGTCAGTAACTTTTTTGTAAAATCGAAAATGGTGGAAAAAACGACAAAATTTCCCGTTTTTTTGAGAAACAGTAAATTATTCTGAAAACTATAGCCGATATAAAAAAACGGACTAAAAAGTATAAAAAAACGTAAACATTTACGTTAACCCTATAAAGAAGTTTTAAACCTAAAAAGACATGCGCCCCACGTTTTTTATCTTTACGGGAGAAATTATATTATACTTTTTAGTCCGTTTTAAAAACGTGTCTTTTAATAAAAAAAGTTTTTTTTTCACAAAAGAGAATTAACTACGTAAATGGGAAAAGGAAATTAACTAAATTTCTCCAAAAAAACATCCAGTGAAAGGCATAATAATCTCACAAAATTAAATAAGCTAGTTAATAAAAAGATATCTATGTAGGTAAGCATTTCCAAAACATCTTTTCATGGAACAAAAATAAAGCGTAAAAACTATTTTTGTAAAACTATAAATTTTATTTATAAAAATCCTAGTTATTGATAGCCAGTTTGTTTGCCGTAGTTTGCAAGACATAAACGGTGAAGGCATTTTACGTTCGCAATGTTAAAGTATCTTGCAAAAGTTGCAATATTGTTGAGAATCTTATCTACCAGTTATCGAACTTCAATGTGTTTGAGGAACCACGAAGAATTTTCCCTATGTGGATTTAAGTGTCCGCCAACTTGCGTGAATTTATTGCTTTTGCCAATGGGTAAAGATATTTATTTATAATCAATGAGTTTATAATTTATTAATATGGAAGCTGAAGCTCGAAAGTTCTTCACGAATGTACAAAACAACATAGCTTTTAGAATTAAAATCCACTTCTTTTTAATACAGGGAATGCAAATTATTTTCGCTATTTTAGATTTGGTTAAGTTTAACTTTTTATTTTATAAAGAATGGTAAAACATTGGTGTGCTTCACCTAAGTATTATAATTTGTAAGTATGAGTATTTTATTTATATTATAAAATGTTTGTTCCATCATTATCCTGTTCCAATTTAAAACACTAGTTTTACGAAAATTATAAGTAGGTACCACATCACAATAGGGTGGAAAAAAAATCCAAAATATTTTAATAATGAAGATCTACGCTATAACAGCTCCATAATTTAGATTTTAGTTTGGGCTACAAAAATTCGTAGCAGAGAATTTAAAGGAACTACGAGTATTTGTTATAACTCCTCCGTGGAAGGCACGTTAAGCCGTTGGTCCCGGCTGCATTTGCAGGCGTTAACACCCACCAATCCGCATTGGACCGCCGTGGTGGGTTATGGCTCATTCTCCTTATTCACCCATAAGGAAACCCATAAGGAAGGTGAAAAACAAACAAACTTTTCCTACCTATATTTCGATAATCTGTAGCTCTGGACCTCACAGTAAAATGTTTTATAAATTTATAAAAAACCTTTTATAAATTTGACTGTCTACTCAAATAAGTTCCTCTATACATTTTTCGTTAGTCTTTTGTGAGGAGGTGGCTGTTTTCATGTGGTTGTGTGCTGGGGGAAATATATGCTGTTTGTATATAAGTTATGAGATGTGAGTTTTTTAACTAAGTATGCCTTTTTTAAAATTATTTGTTAGGAGGAGCGCTTTGCTCATCGTTGTGGGAGTGTAAAGTGGGATGTCGTTGCGCCGCTGGCTACGTCAGAGATGAATATACGAAAAAGTGTGTGCTGGTCCAAGATTGTCCAGGTACGATTCATCATCATCATCATCATAGCCTCATGACAATTACCCAGTGCTGGGTATGGGCTTTCTCCAAGTTCAGGCACGATTAACGATGCTTATTCACAAGTGTTAACATTTTTACTACATGCATAATTATATTATTATTATTATATATAAATATATTATACATATTATATATGAACAAAAAAAACAGACATAAATATAAAACTACTGTTCATCATGATTGAGACTTTAAAAATAATTTTGTGTGTGTTTTTAATATTGATAGTTTATTTTAAGTTAAGAAAATAACTGTTTTACTGTTTCCAGTTTCTCGGCAATTTTACAAAACAACATGTTGGTCTTAGCAAAATAGCAATATCAGAATACCATTATAATATTAATATGGTTTTATGATATAACAAAGTTATGTTATTTTTGTTTGAGTTACCTATAAGTAACGGAGAAATCAATATACGTATTTGCCAACGTGATATTTTTTTATTAAATCCATACTAATATTATATGCGAAAGTAACTACTAATGTCTGTCTGTCTGTTACGTTTTCACGCCTAGATCGCTGGACCGATTTTGACGAAATTTGGTACCTGCGGGTATAGATGGGACCTTTGGGAAGGATAGGTTACTTTTTATCCCACTGCTGGGCACGGGGTCTCCGCTCGCACGATCTAACCAGCCCCCTTAGAACGATACACGATATATATATTCTTGTGATATAGCGTTTTGTCGACACTCAACTGTCAAAATCCATTGTTTTTTGACAATTAAACGTGATAAATCGCTATAGCATATCGCGTTTTGGAGGTCATGCTAAGGGGGCTGTAATAGTACACGCGGGCAAAGCTAGGGGCGGAAAGCTAGTATTACAATAAATTAAACGTGATAGGAAATTCATAACTTGAAGTACCTACCCACCTATAAGTAAATTATGAAGCTAAACACGCACACCTGAAGACATTTCTTTAAATTAAACGTGACCTTGTTTCGACCTAAAATACCTAAAATAATCGAATAGTACAATGAGAAAACCAAGGTCGTCGTAACAAGTCTAATAAGTAGGTCTTCATTTAAAATACATCATAAATAATCTGAACATAAAATTTGCTTAGAAGTGAAAACGTGCGGTCCAAGCGAATGTTGCGAAATCCAGTCAGTGCACATTTGCGTGTTATGCATTTCTTGGTCGTTGTGGAAATCTAAATCTTGTGATAAAGTGTTACAATAGGCATGTTTACACATTTTGAACCGAGTGAAATTATTTTACACGCGTAATTTTAACTGATAATTAATAATTTTGAATCGAATTAAAAAAAAAACAATTATTAAAATCGGCACACCAACGCCAGAGTAATCGGTGTACATACAAAAAACAAAAAAAAACGGGTTAAGTTGAGTACCTCCTTCCTCTTGAAGTCGGTAAAAAGGAGGAGGTTCTCTGTTCGTCCGTATGTTTTTATTGTGTATACAAGGTGTTACAAAAGTACCCCTAATGCCGAATATGGTAGATAGGGACCATCAAACTGAACAACTTTTACTATGGGACCAACTTTGAAATCGCGAAAAAAAAGTCAGCTGTTTCATACAAAAAAGAATTATGAAAATATCAAAATGTATGAAACAGCTGTTTTTTTTTCGCGATTTCAGAGTTGGTCCCATAGCAAAAGTTGTTCAGTTTGATGGTCCCTATCTACCATATTCGGCATTAGGGGTACTTTTGTAACACCTTGTATACCTATGTCCGCCGATTACTCAATGATGGCAGGACCGATTGAAATGATACAACGTTATTATATCAGGTTAAATTCCAAGTTGGTCTCATTTTTTAAAATTTGGAAATCGTTTCAGTAGTTTTCAAGTAATCCTGAAAATATTATCATTTTGGTTAATATTACCTACGTTGATGTTTTTTATGGTTGTTCGGATATAATTTATTTGTTAAGAAGCCGATTTAGATGTTTATGACGATCCAAAATAGGGTAGGTAGGTTCCTAACTATGGTCATGCACTTTCTGGACTAGAATTGGACTACCATGTTACAAAGCGACTCCTTAACAATAAACAGCGCAAATGTGTAAATTGAGTTATTAGGGGTACCGATTATCTTACCATTGAAAAGTATAAAACATAAAAAACTGTTTTATTTATAAATTATCGACGTTTATATACCTACCTACATACCTCCCTACCTACCTCAGAAAATACTAACAAAACAGCTTTAAAAATAAACAGATAAAAAAAAAGCAAGAAATAATATTGAAATCTGCATAATCACTAAAAGGTACAACTACCTATATGCGCATATTATCTGATATTAAAAAACGTCATATGAAGTCGGGTGGAAATTGATGAATAACATTTTTTGTAACTGCCTTGACTGAATTAATAACTTTGAATTTAGCTTGTATGTACCCTGTAAATTGATTCATTAAGAAATGATCTAACTAAATTATGTTACTTATTTATTCATTTATGTTAATAATATGAATGTAACTGGGAACGATATACATTATTTGTAAATATCGTTCCATCTGATAAAGCTGATAGATTTCTTGCGCCCATTTTTCTTGACAGACGTCTTTAATGGGCGGTACGAAATAAAAATGACGTTAAAAAGTGCTTATTATGTGAGCTTATTTGAATAAAGAACTTTTCAGTTTCAATCACTCATTATAATATCTACCTACCAAACTAAGGCTTCCCGCGCACGAGCGATTATATTATTGTCGCCGAGAATAGAACATACACGGCCTTACCACAAAAGATTTAAAAAACACAGTTCAACAAGAGTTTAACTTAGACACTGTTTAAATGTGATGCTGTCACTATTTTGACAGTATTGTTTGAAAGAGACGGCATCACATTTAAACAGTGTTTTAAAATCTTTTGTGGTAAGGCCGACAGAGTTCAATACGTATTCGCCCGCGAAACAATAGTGACAAAGGGTTTACTTAGCCAGCGACAAAAAAACGCCGCGATTATCGCAGCGATTAACGCCGCGATAATCGCAGTTACAAAAGTCGCTCGTGGGCGCTGACGTTTTATTGTAATTAAGTAATCGAAAGACTGATGGTTGGTAGGTAATTTCGTCCATACATCCTCTACAACAGAGCCAGAACTACATGAACTACGTGTGTGTTGTGTTTATCATTTTACTTATACTTGAGTACTTAAATATGTCCTGTAAATACCTGAAATGTAAATGATACATTAATGAATAATTCTGGACTAGACAACTTATACCACTCGTTTGGTCCCAACCCAAACTAAATTGGAAGAGTTTGTACTGTGTTGACTACATAAGTATGTTATTAAAGCGATTAAAAAAAATTAATGCCTATGCTCAAGACAAAAACATTGTCCCTACCTACCAGGTTTTGAACCCGGGACCTATGGCTTAGTACAAGAATCGCTATCTATGCACTAAGCACTCATGTAAGTATTTAAAAATGTTTTTTCGAAAAAGTCAGAATAAACGCAAACAAACGAGCAAAACCGCGGGTGGTCACTAGTGTTAAACAAAAATAAATATTCGTTATTAGGGCTCAGTTACTTAGGGACTCGGATTACTTAAAGTCCTGTACCTATTCGTTTCTAGTCATAGTAAACTGTTTCTATCGATATCGAATATTTCATGAAATACCTACGTATTGTACGAGTATATCTCTCTATAATAATGAAACAGTTTTTAGTCTTTTGATATCACGTTAATCAGTCATCGAAAACCTACTAAACGCTTGGTCATCAGTAAAAATTGACCGGCTTGGTTGACATGAATTACTCGGTCAAACGTTGCAAAGGCATACTGCAACCTAAGTGATAATCCGCTATGCACCGACTAATGTGTCAAATGCGAATACTGTATAAATTCACGAGGTGTCGAATTCAATCACCATAGTTGCATCAAATTGTTATTATGAAGGTCGTAATATTCGCGTGTGTATTTGCGGCTACGGCCTTGTGGGTGGCAGGTGCGCCTACGCCCGATAATAGCGATGGGTTGGAAGAACACGAGCGTGTGGTATTTGTACCTCAGACGCAGCTCCGAGGAAGGAGACATTTTGCGCAGCCAGCTTACGCTCCGTGCGGGGCACCGATGCCCGTCCATCACGCTCCAGCATACATCCCAGTGGCACAGGGAGGCTACGGCGGAGGTGGCTACGGCGGGGGCAGCTACGGCGGAGGCGGCGGCTACGGTGGCGGCCATGGATACGGCTACGCCCCCCACTACCGTACTGAAGATATGGACACTGACATCCTGAACTTCTCCGATATGGACCAAGTGATGTCGGAGCATTTACCGATGGCGAGATACGGATATGGCGCCGCACCTGTCGTCCACGGAGGGGCGAGTCTGGGTGGTTTGAGCGGGTATGGACAGGTGGCTTCAGGACCAGCGATCAGCGTTTTCCCGAATGCAAACACTGGTGGTTGCAACGTGCCCCTACTGCTGAGCTGTTCGCCGTCGATAGTGCCTGGTCGCCTGGTGAAGGGATATGGCAGCTACGGAGCTGCTTTACCGGTATCAAGCGCCGTCCCCTCGTATCGTAGCTCTGAACACGAGGAACAAAACTTGGAACACGAGGACAATGCAGCAGAACATACCCAGGAAAACTTAGAACCCGCCGAGGACAGCGCGCATTCGAACGCGCACTAGAAAACTCCATATTTAAATGTACCAGTTGTAAATAGTGTATTTAGGTTTATAAAATAAACTTTAAGAATGTATTTATAATAAAAACATATTATTTAAGTAATTTTTTGATTCATTTATTTTCTATGAAATCTGAAAAAAGTCTTTCTTTAAAAAAATATGGATTAGTTAGTTAGCTATGGTTAATCGTACTATTGATTTATATCGTTTTATTAAATTTCTCTTCTAGTACACTTTTAAATCCTTGATAGACCCTATAGTAAAAATATTAACCAATGTACTCTGCTAACTCGCACCAGATCATATTCTCGGACGGGAATCGAACCCGCGACCTTTGGATGTCTGATCCAATGCTCTTACCGCTAAACTACCGAGTCACTAGTAGCATCGTCGAATTCGATTCCCGCATTTGTTGCATATAATATGTATAACAAAGTAGTCCACTGTTTTGTTATTATTTTATACTGCAGGAAAAACAATAAGGGAAAGTATTGAACAACGATTTTTTTTTCTTTAGGGTAAGTATATGGACCTGGTCAAGGTTATACTACTGTTATTTCTTATTAGCAGAATTACGTATTTTAAAAAAGAATGGAATTATTTACTGTACTTTTGATATGATTGCTATTTGTACTTTTGGTAAAGAAAATTTAAGCGGAGCATCTTTCATAAAAAAGATATCAAGAATTTAGGTTAAAATAACTAAATTCTGTTATTTTTAACCGACTTCAAAAAAAGGAGGAGGTTCTATGTTCGACTATTTGTTTTTTTTTTTAATATTTTTTTTTTATGTATGTCCACCGATTACTCGAAAACGGCTGAACCGATTGACATGATTCAAACGCCACTTTATCAGGTTTGCTCCCAAGTTGGTCCCATTTTTTGAAAATTTTAAATCGGTTCAGTAGTTTTTGAGTAATCCTGAAGTTTGCACGAGTTTTAACGGATCTTCAGACATAACTTCTTTGTTTATAAACCGATTTAGATGATTCTTATTTCGTTAGAAAGGGGATACTTTAAGGATGTTTTCATTAAAATTTCCTTCACATTGGACCTTGGACTTCGAAGATACACAAGAGAACTCTTCAAAATCAAATATGATAGTGTATTAGTGATTACTCTACGGCTCTACGGTATTGAAAGGTTTCGCATCAGCCATTTTTATTGTCACTACTGGGGCTGGGATACAAGCCTTACTTATGGGCTGATGAATAGGATGGACCATAACCCACCGCGCGGGCCCAATGCGGATTGGTGGGTGTTAATGTGCAAATGTTGCTGGAACTAACGGCTTAACGTGTCTGAAGCACGGAGGAGCTCGAGATAATACACTTTGGTCACCTACCCCATGTCTAACCCTTGCTAAAATTAACAGTGCGAAAAATGGATATTGAGTTACTAGGCATATTATACCATTGAAAAGTGTGAAATATGAATAATAGTAGATTATGCATTAAGGGCTTAAAGTAGTGTATTGTGTCCCGGGCGCTATTATTGAACCCCGAGTACGAGGGATTCTATGGTTAACTCCCGAGCGGAGCGAGGGAGTTAAGGCTAGAATCCTGAGTACGAGGTGTTCAAGATCGCCCATGACAAATACACATTTAAGCCCGCGATGCATACTCTACTTTTTATACTTTCTGCGAGGCAATTGAAACCAATGACTGTTATAAAGAAAGTACTTAAGTAATTATTTAAAGTTAGAATAATAAAAAATGAAAAATAAAGAATATTTATTGAAAATTAAAAGTTATGTTAGAAACATTACACCAAAGTTACATTCTTTGGTACATTTATAGTCGGGTTAGAGTTTATGTTTTTTTCGTCTATTCTGTAGTGGTCAGTTCGACATTCAAATAAATCCTTCTTGGTGCGCGGGTGAAAATGAATTTCGTAAAAAGTTTTCATGATAACATACAGCCTAACTGAGAATAAGATCTCATTGCACCTAAACTTTTTTGAAACCAACATCGATCAAGCACGACTACAAGGGTTGCATTCCAAATTCAAATCACATTATTCCCCATGGGAAAAATGACTTACTTTAGGAAAGGTTTGCATGACACATAATATGCCATTGACGAGCAGGTAGTATAAAAAATATATTTATTATATCTTAAGCCCCACCCGACTTCAAAAGACGTTTTTTTAATATTAGATATGCGTAGGTACTTGAATAGTAATTATGCAGATTTGAATATTATTTCTTGCTTTTTAGAGCTGCTGTTTTTTGAAGCTGTTTTTTTAAAGCAATTTTGTTATATTTATATAATGAATAAGTTAATTTATGCTACTTTCTCATTCGTCGACTGAGGATTTACTGTGGACTCCACTAGTTTCTTTCCTTACCTACACTACCTATTAATAATAATGGCTCTTCCTACAAAGACACGACGGCCTTTGTTTGGTACACAAAAACAACTCCGTCCACTGCGCCAAGAGCCTAGGGTTCGAATCCTGGTAGTGGCCGGATGTTTATATTCATAAGTATGCATGTAGGTGGAACCAAATTAAGTAACAATACTGAAACAGGTGATAGTGTTGCTTAAACTGAACAACTTTCTCTAAGGAACATAGGTCGAAAAACTAATTTTTTTTCGCCTTTCCATACTAAGTCGATCAGCTGACCGATACATTTTGTATGGCAGGATGAATTTTTTTTTTCGTATTTCGACCCATGTTCCTTGGTGAAAGTTGTTCAGTTTAAGCAACACTATCACTTGTTTCAGTATTATTACTTAATTTGGTTCCACCTTATATTATTCTGTTTTAAATGTAGGTACTGTAAATAACGTAATATAACGTGTTTGTAAATATTGTTACTTCTTATTTCTGATAATATAGCGGATCAGTTTATTGCACCTTGTCAGCTGAAAAAGTAACGAACGGGTGGTAGGAAAATAAAGACGATTCAGAAGCACTTAATTTCTACGTTTACTTTGTATATCCTACAAGTTATACACCACCAATTTTAAGTATATCTAAAATTGTAATGGGGAGTTCAGACCACGTGAATGAACAACTTTAAATATGGGGCCAACCACGGAATCGCGAAAAAAAATATCAGACAAAAACGAGCTTTTAGTCCCCTAAATAAAGTTGTGAGTAAAATTGTAAATCTAATTTAATTACAGATATAAGTTGAGTTTCTTTATTATTAGACCGTAAAATTATGACATCATCTGTATTTTATCTGTTTTATGTAAGTTGAGAAACTTGATTTTAAGATAATTATCTTAGCTAGTAAATACTAGCTACGTGAGAAAACATTAATAATAGATTAATTTTGTTCAAGACAGATAAAGTAGTACATCTACCTTCCTATCTCTACATTTGACCAGTATAAATAGATGTACTTTTTACATAGATCACACAACACAAACCACATTCACAGTCACATAATGAAGACCATAGTTTTATTTCTAACCATCGGTGCCAGCTTGGCTGTGCCAGTTGAAAATCCAGAAGAGTGGGAGAGAGTCAAAAAATCTGTTTGGTATAGATCTTCAATACCAAGTGGCTCTACAGCACCAGAGGGTCTTTACGTGGCAGCAAGTGCCCCACACCCTCAATACCTGGAAGTAGAGCAGAAGGTAGACCATAAGAGATCATACTATGAGCCATTTGCACCAATACCAGCACCCCATATTGCTCCGCACCCAGCTCCAAGTTACTCTGGATCTGCGCCTGTCGCTAGCGGCAGTGGTTACTCAGGATTAGTCCCAGCAGCTCATACGTTGGCTGAAGTTGCAGTTCCATCAGCAGTTGGGTTATTTCCAAACGCAAGAGTTGGAGGTTGCAACGTCCCGATGCTTCTGAGCTGTTCACCAAATGTTGTCACTGGCCACTTAGCTGAATCACACGGGTATTCCGCCCCAGCATATAGGGATAATGGAGACTTCATGCGTGAAGCAGATTGGGTTAAGCACACGAGAGCTGCCAACCACCACAAGATCTCTGAAGACTACCCAGATCCTCAGCAAGGGAGCCACCATACCATTTCTAAGGATTATCCAGAACCCAACTTAACTAGAATAGTTAAGCCAACCTCGGAACAAAATGTGGAATGGACAAATGCTGTTAAACATTAAGACAAAGACAAGGAAAACATGATAAAATCGTCACAATATTTTTATAATTAATTATTTATTATTTGTACTTGTATTTTGAAAAATAAATTAAGAAAATTAATAAGCACGATTTTATTAAAATTTAATTTTTGTAATACTTACTAATTAAGTGGTATCTAAAACCAATCTTATTTAGGCATAAGTAACAAAAATATTGCTCACATATTAACACTGACGATGACAGACGGAAAAATTAAAAGTACAGCTTTCACAACTGAATTTCATGCAAGTGAATGTAAAAATATGAAAAAAATTCATTGAACTTATTCGACGCAACACTAAAAGATAGCATTGAGGGCTGTTAATCATACATTTGCGACCTCTTAAACTGTGTGAAAGTAAAAAAAAAACAAATTGTGATCGAGCAGAAGTTCAGATATTATCAAAAATACACGGGCTCGATCACAATATTATTTTTTCTTTTATTAACATCTACTCCATCGAGTTGAGGCACGTTTGATACGTCTTGACAAGTTAGTACTCTAATGGGAGATGGTGTCTAAGGTCTGATTATGAAGCCGGTAAAAAGCCATAGGAAAACATTATCACAGATAAGAAAGACTTAAAAGCAGAAAATAATTATTTACAAAAAAAAAAGATTTTTAAACACTTAGTAAAAACCAACTAAAAATTTAAAAATCGGCCTAAAGACATAAAAAACAAACTAGAAAAAATGGACTTTAAAATATAAAATAATTTCTTCCGTAAAGATTTATAACACTATACAGAAGTTTAAAACCTAAAAACGTTGGGCGCATGCAAAAGTCAATTGATACAAAATGCGCAAAAAAAAACACCTAAGTGGGAGGGATCTGAACCTGCGTGTTCAGGTGAACAGTACTAAATGTTACGTAACCAATATAATAATATACAAGGTGTTACAAAAATACCCCTAATGCCGAATATGGTATATAGGGACCATCAAACTGATCAACTTTTACTATGGGACCAACTCTGAAATCGCGAAAATAAATCAGCTGTTTCATACAAAAATTAAAATCGAAAATATCAATTCTAATGTAATTCTATGTTTGTCTAAAACCTAATAATATGACGCACTTACCTATTCTATTCCTATTATTACCTAAACTACATCTGACCTCGTTTATAAAGAAGTCAGTGACTAAAATTTATTTGACATTAGTCATTTTCTTCGCTTGCTTTAATGAAAACAAAAGTTTGTGGAGATTGTTTTCACATCGTCACTCGAGGCATTCATGCGAAATCATTTCATCGATTCTGTCGATTATGATCCTCACCATATCACCTCACCGGTGTAGTAGATACCTATACTTACAAATCTGTGAATTTATTGCCTATTTCCTATTAAAATCCCCTGCTATAGGTAATCCTTTTTGGGAGATTTATTTGGTTTTTTTGTCCACACGAATCCCAAAAACTAATATTTTTTGGAATATTACTTTATTACAGGGATCACTTATTACAGCTTTTCAGTCAAGGCCCATTAGCAACCATACAAAAGCCCATACGTTTTTTTACATTTTATGTGAGAAATCTACAAAGCTCGTAATTCTAAAAAATAGCTTCCGTAAGTCTGATATTGTGTATGTCTGACTTTTGACATACTTAATGCATTTGTGAATATTTTTTACGTAGTAAACAACTTCAGAGCACTTTTCATTTCAGTAAAATTAATAGATTAGCCAGGTTATCTCAGAATAAGATATATTTAAATGATTTACGCCAAGAATATAAACACTTCATGAATTCTTGAAACGAAATCAAACTCTGTAGGTATTAACCGTGATTTTATCAATTTAGTTAACATTATTTTCATCTTAACATTTTGTCTATGAAACGTTATTATTTATGTTCTAAATACCAGGTTAAAGAATTTATGCTTTGGTTCCAATTACAATGAAAAAATATTTTTTTTTTAAGTAATTCGTACAGATGGGTGCTATATACCTACCATCCAGCGATCTAAAATCTATGGAACAAGTATTCTGCTTAAAAAAATTGCACCACACGAAAATGACAACTAAGTGGGTGGAGCTAAAAAATGCTGGCATTTAATTATGCAGCACAAAGTGACTGAACACTCTATACTTAAACGAAAAAATATGATACGTTAATTTCTGCATCTTTTTACTGCCTTCTTTGCGTCTATTACACCATTTGACTATATACACAGGACGTCATTAAACTCTCTCTTTCTCTCTTTTCCTTGCAATACAAACTGCAATAATTATTTAATTGTCACCGGGCGCGTGGCTGGCCCGACAAAATGCTGTGCGAGTTGTCATATTTTAGCCCCGTGGTGTGCCATTTTTTAAGCAATATTTGTTTGCAATTACACTTCCATAGATTTTAGTTGGCTGTTACCATCTCTTCAAGTGATTTTAGTAATAGTCATTTAGTTCAAATTATCACAATTCGTTGCTCACATTTATAGTAATGGTCTAATGTACGGAAGGTTTATTACTTACTGATATAACATCGATGCACATTAAAAAATATATAAATTATTATGTTTAACTTCATATTCATTTTCAAAAGTTATTTATTTCTTATTTCTATTTGGTTTGCGGAAAAGTTTTTGAGTATTTTGTTATTCAAAAACGTAGTTTGGCGTGCTATAAGCTATAATTCATCGATAGTGAGGGACTATTTGGACGCTTTTGGCGGCACGGTATTTGGAGCTTAAGATCACCTTATTATTTCCTTGTTATTACATTTGATGTACCTATTAGTGTTGTCAATAAATCTATGCAAATTCAGCAATATTGGAAACGTGAGGGATCGTCATGTTATGACCCTGAAACTAACACGTACTCGCATGTCTCACATTTTATTTTGATAAAGTGATTAGCTGTTAGATTATCTTAGAATGGATTTTACTTGGGTAATTTTTAAAACACTTTAAAGATATTTTTTTGCAATGTTTGTAGATTAATATTCATTGGTGACGTCGAAATATAGAAAGAATATTCCACAATGCTATTTATTATTATTGTTAATAGTTACCAATTTTAATGCTTATTTAGACTCATAATAAAACAGTTTTTTTATCGTATAATACATAATTCATTATTATAATAAACAACCCCGGTAAAAATGCTTGGTATTTGAACACGAGACTGTATGTTTTAGACCAAGTTGCTTATTTCTTTTACGATTATGTTACTTATTTTATAATAATTCTACTTTGATTAACTGGGTGACCGAATTCCAATATTTTAATGTCTTTTTTATCACCTGCCGCCAAGTCACCAGGGTGACCAAATCCATTTGTGTTTTTTGTTCTCTTTTTCTCAAAACTTCGTTGAAAGTCGTAAAGTTAACATTACAAGGAGTAGAACTGAAGAATACTATTTTCAGACAAGTGTTTTATTGAAATAGTAATAGGGGTACTATTTTTTTTTTCCACAGACAATAAGACTTATGACTTTTATCTATATATATAAAAGGGAAAATCACTCACTCACTGATCACGAAATCTCAGAAACTACAAGTGCTAGGAGTCTCAAATTTTGCATGGGGGCTCCTTTTAGGGCGTAGGTGCTCACTAAGACGGGATTTTGCGAAATTCAACCCCTAAAGGGGTGAAACAGGGTGGCAAAGTTTGTATGGGAGAACGCGATTTCTTGGCCCGATTGACTTGAAATTTGGCATAGACATTCTTTCACAAAATTAATTGAACACATGTTTCGTATTTTTTTAATATTTATCCCCTAACAGGGTTAAAAAGTGATAGAAAGCTACTTTTGGGGTGATTGACTTCGACGTCGGAATTGAAACTTCTTAGTGCATTTGATTGATTAATTAAGAAAAATAATTGCCATTTGTCATCTCAACGTAGTACTACATTCTCTTTGATCATTTCCCCTAAGAGTAGGTAGAATGCATGTAGAATGAATTCAATTTCATTGAATAGTACCTATGGCGTTATGTTGGCAAAGCTGACATTTTTTCCTTATTGCGTTGTAATAAGGTGCAAAATTATCTCATTATCAGATTAATTTTAAAAGAATACAATATCCGGCCAAGTTGCCTATGCTATGACAATTAATAAAGCACAGGGACAATGTTCATACATTTTGATATTTTCGATTTTAATTTTTGTATGAAACAGCTGACTTTTATTTCGCGATTTCAGAGTTGGTCCAATAGTAAAAGTTGTTCAGTTTGATGGTCCCTATATACCATATTCGGCATTAGGGGTATTTTTGTAACACGTTGTATATTATAAAGAAGTGTTGGCTAATCGAGATTGATAATCCTAATAATGCACAACATATTTTTATTTAGAACTAGCTGCGCCCGGCATGCGTATTGCAATGCTCCGTTTTTTCAGCCAGGGACCTTCTCGGTCGTAAGCAGAACAACTCACCTCACTCTCTACAAAGGAATGAGAATTCACTCACCAAAGTTTCATCATAATCGGATCAATGGTTTAGCAGTCCCGTCGTCTGTACACTTAAATCTTTTAAACTATGCATAAAAAACTGCATCAAAATTGGACCATAAGTTTGGGAGCTAGGTTGCCTCAGTCACACTGACACACACAGGTCAAACTTATAACACCCCTTGCGTAAGTTGTGTACGTCGTATATACATATACATAGTGGTGGCCACATAATTAAGGACACAAGTCGATTTTCATACAAACGAGGTAATTTTGAAGTCTTGGTTTTCCGCTAGGGATTGAACTAGCTGTGATCTGATGATGGCCATCTGAATGGAGAAGATTCAGATCGCAATACACACCCAACTGATCTGGTCAGCATTCTAAGAGATGTAAGCATCAGAATTTTCAGTTGCAAAATTTTCATACATTTTTATGCAATATTCGCGGTTTTTTAAAACATATACTTACATCTCTTAAAATGCAGTTCAGATCACTTGGGTGTGTATAGAAATCGGGATCTCCTCCATTCATTCCCTGGATGGCCATCAACAGATCACCGCTCGGTCAATCCCTGGCAGAGAAGCAATGCTTAAAAGTTAATTCGTTTGTATGAAAATCGACTGACGTCCTTAATTATGTGGCCACCACTATACAACGTGTTGCAAAAATACCCCTAATGCCGAATATGGTAGATAGGGACCATCAAAATGAAAAAAAACCAGCTGTTTCATACAAAAATTAATTACAAAAATATCAAAATGTATGAAACAGCTGATTTTTTTTTCGCGTTTTCAGAGTTGGTCCCGTAGTTTTTCAGTTTGATGGTCCCAATCTACCATGTTCGGCATTAGGGGTTATTTTGTAACACGTTGTATATAGATATATCCTGTAGTATAATCTAATAACTTCACACTCACCACATTAGTAACTATATTGTACCAGTGCGAAGCCGGGGCGGGCCACTAGTTTATGATATAATAATATGCAAGTTATATGCGAGTAAACAGAGCATTCTCAATTTAACCAGGTAATACAATTATTTTTTTAGTAATAACAAAGAAGTTTTATGCCGCTGAAAATCTATATACATTTTTGGAATAAATCAATGTGTACGTCCTATAATTAAGTCAAACAAACGTTTATTATTATCAATTTGATCATAATTCACAATAATTTGTTATAAAATATCCGCATTTTATGACTCAAAATTATATTCTTGCATATCAGGCGTGTGAAAAAAAAAACTTGCGCGCCTTTCCCATAATTTTCATATTTTGTTTTTATCGTATATTTGTCGCTCTGTGGTAAATATTTTGTCTACTTTCATAATGTAAAATTCGAATTATAAACTTTAAAACGATTATATTGACATACATGCAATACCGAAATAAAAAAAAAAATATAAAACACTTCTTCGCTCACAAAACAATGTTTTAATAGTTATTTGTGCATCTAGTATAATGAAGGGTATTAAAACACGAATGTGATAATAGTATCACATGAGTGATTTATTACCTATACTATAGGTAGTTGTCTACTTGATCAGGAAATCTACTTGATCAGGAAATTGCTAAAAACCGTAAAACCAAATGAGTAAATAATAAAAGGAGATATAATAATTCTGACTTCAAAAAAGAGAAGGTTCTCAATTCAATAGTATTTTTTTATCGTTGTTTGCGCGTGACTTCGGCATTTATGGACCTATTTTAAAAACATTTATAAATACCACAAAGAGTAGAATATAAAAAAGCAAAACCTTTAAAAACCCCCAAATAATAAAAACAGCTTCAAAATTAAATAGCTCTAGAAAGCAATCAATAATCAATCAGTATATACGCATAGAAGCTGTTTTTGTTTTTATTTTTAGGTTTTTGAAGAGGTTTTATAGGATGAACAATAAGGAATGCTCCGATTAAAAAAAAAAAAAAAACTGTCTTACCAACAAAACAAAAACTGAAACCATACCATAAAATTTTTGTTTTTCATTAATTTGAAATTGTTGCTCAAAATGTGTATTTGACGTTGTACGGCCCCTTGAGGGGTGAACATTGACTCGTGAGGCCTATGGCTCACAGAGCCACTAGTACTTAACTTAGGGCTGATTTTTCAATCCTCCGATAACAGATATCAGTCAGTTAAATTATTCACCAAATAATAAAATAAATGGCATTCAAAACATATGACAGACCAGCGAATGACAAACATTTTCAATTTGGCAGTTTAATACGTTATCAAGAGAATAAATTTTATCTAGGCATTGATAAATCTACCCTTAGAAGGAAGAAGTTTCAATAAATATTTTCCTTGTTTTCTTTTGAATTGATCTGGCGGATGTCAACCCCAAAAGGAGTTAATTGTTCTGCAATACTACAGCAATACAGAATGAACCAAATTTTTTTATTAATGAAGAACTATAATTTAGTAGGTATCGTTTATTTACTTTAGAAAATCATAAATGGCACTGGGAATCGATCATCATGATGAAAATTATTTTTAAATAAACATTATGAAAATAATAATATGTAGTTTATAGGAAATAATACAATCAAAAATACAGTTTTGATTTCAGATGAGGCTCATTAACAGTGGTTTAATTTTAGCTATAGTTTATCTATTGTCTATCCCTCTTACTAATAAAGATTGTATAGCAGATGTTTAGTTACACAATGGTTACTCTCTCTCAAACTATTTCGGCCTTACCACAAAGATTTTAAAACACTGTTCAACAAGTGTTTAACTTATACACTGTTTAAATATGATGCTGTCACTTTTTTGACAATATGATTTGAAAGGGAAAGCATCACATTTAAACAGTGTCTAAATTAAACAGTATTTTAAAATCTTTTGTGGTAAGGCTGTGCGTGACATTAAAAATTAAAAAGAAAAACCTCCTTCAAAAAACCTTAAAAAAATTGCTGTAAAAAAACAGCTTCAAAAAACAGCAGCTCTAAAAAGCAAGAAATAATATTCAAATCTGCATAATTACTATTCAAGTACCTACGCATATCTGATATTAAAAAAACGTCTTTTGAAGTCGGGTGGGGCTAAAGATATTTTTCTTTTTTAATCATAATAACATTTATCGTGGTTTCTCTTTCTCAATTTGATTTTTTAATTCTTAAAGCCCCACCCGACTTCATAAGACGTTTTTTTAATATCAGATATGCGTAGGTACTTGAATAGTAATTATGTAGATTTGAATATTATTTCTTGCTTTTTAGAGCTGCTGTTTTTGGAAGCTGTTTTTTTACAGCAATTTTTTTAAGGTTTTTTGAAGGAGGTTTTTCTTTTTAATTTTTAAAAGTTTTTAATTTTTAACTTTTTTGTGGTAGGTATGTATAAGTAAATGTTAGCGATGATATAAATATATTTTATTCATATTTCACACATTTCAAATAATACGCCTAGTAACTCAATATCCACTTTTCGCACTGTTAATTTTAGCAAGGGTCAGACATGGGGTAGGTGACCAAAGTGTATTATCTCGAGCTCCTCCGTGCTTCAGAAGACACGTTAAGCCGTTAGTTCCAGCTACATTTGCACATTAACACCCACCAATCCGCATTGGGCCCGCGCGGTGGGTTATGGTCCATCCTATTCATCAGCCCATAAGTAAGGCTTGTATCCCAGCCCCAGTAGTGACAATAAAAATGGCTGATGCGAAACCTTTCAATACCGTAGAGCCGTAGAGTAATCACTAATACACTATCATATTTGATTTTGAAGAGTTCTCTTGTGTATCTTCGAAGTCCAAGGTCCAATGTGAAGGAAATTTGAATGAAAACATCCTTAAAGTATCCCCTTTCTAACCAAACAAGAATCATCTAAATCGGTTTATAAACAAAGAAGTTATGTCTGAAGATCCGTTAAAAGTCGTGCAAAAGTTACCTAAAAAATTACAGTATTTTCAGGATTACTCGAAAACTACTGAACCGATTTAAAATTTTCAAAAAATGGGACCAACTAGGGAGCAAACCTGATAAAGTTGCGTTTGAATCATGTCAATCGGTTCAGCCGTTTTCGTGTTATCGGTGGACATACATAAAAAAAAAAAAAGACAAATGAACAGTCGAACATAGAACCTCCTCCTTTTTTTGAAGTCGGTTAAAAAGAAAGGGACAAAACACTGTGTAACTATACATCTGTTATACAATCTTTATTAGTAAGGGGTTGTAGTTAGTCATAATGACGGCATAATATATTAACTACAAAGATAGGAGTGCAGAAATACCGAGTTAAAAAAATATATTGCTGTCGCTGCGAGTATTCATTGATGATTTCGCGATCAAATTAATTGCTTTTTTGTATATACCTTATAGTTAAATACCTATCAATAGAATAGGGAATGCTTGATACTAGTTATTTTAATAACATTCAATCATATGCAATTAAAATTATGGAAATACATATCAAAATGCACATAAATAGTTTTAAATATAACTATGAATTACGTAAATATGTATAAAATTAATATATTTTATGGTTTCGGCTACTGAGGAAACGGTACATGTCACCTAAGCAAATATGATTCGGAACGATCGTCACGTAGTGTTTTACAACATGTACGAGAGATTTCTCGTAAACGAAAATAGTATAAATGCTCAGTAAATTTTGATCTCAGCATCAGACACATTCTCACCAGATCACCATGAAGACCTTAGTAGTACTATCCATTGTGGTGGGTCTTGCCATAGCAGCTCCTCCATCACAAGAAAGGAGCATTGCGAAGGGAATAGCGAGCAAAAGTTCTGGTCTGATCAAAAGAGAAAAGAAATCTCCTCAGCTGCAGGACACCATCCCATCATCTCCGGAATTAGTTTCAGGATTCGACTCGTTGCCAGCTGATTTCAACGCTGATGTTGAAAGTCCAACTGCCTCCGCTAGAAGCTTCGGTCACAAGGGACCGATTATTGTCAAGAAGAAATCTGGCTACCACATCTATCGCGATTCTGAAGAGGAACGCGCTGCTGCCGGTTCCCAGGAAACTTGTGGAAAACAAATGAGAGTTAAGGTATGCGATGCCCATAAAATCGGGAAATCAGCAGACTTGGCTGGCCAAAATGCTGAAATATCCAACAATGACGTCGAGAGCAGCATTATGGTGGCAAAGGAGGCGATTGACAGCTTACAGAAAGATATGCAAAAACTAGAACAAACTGGACATTGGAAACATGGAAAGTCTGAGGTGGATACTAGCATGCACCACAATATCGAGACAGTAAGACATGCTTTACAAAATGTGCAAGGTCGGATTGGGAAGTTAGAATCAATGAATTTACGAGCGACGACATTGAAAGATGCCAAGGTACTAGACGACATGACCAAGGGCAAATCTGAAGAAGAGAGGCTAGCT
Source organism: Catoptria pinella (assembly GCA_963556745.1). Taxonomy (NCBI): domain Eukaryota; kingdom Metazoa; phylum Arthropoda; class Insecta; order Lepidoptera; family Crambidae; genus Catoptria; species Catoptria pinella. Next base: position 4,452,394 of record OY750762.1, read on the forward strand.
CAGTGGAAAGAAGCGATGGAGAATATTCAAAAGAACGTCGAAGTAGCAAGAAATATTGAAGACAGTTTTAAATCAGCTGATAATTTGTTACTACCAGAAGCAATTGATACTACTAAATTTATGAAGAATGCTGATCAAGACCTCAAAAATCATGAAATATCAGCAAAAAGCAGTTCAACAAATCTAATAAGCAAAAATGCTGTTAATGATGAAACGGATAAAAATATCGATGTTGACCACCACGAACCTTTAGAAAAAAGCACCAGCGATAATAAAAATGATGAACAAGAAATGACTGTTGCTGCGTCTGAACCAATTGAATCTACAATCAAGCACAATGCGATGGTAGCAGAAAAGTCTACTGACATATCTATTGATGCTCAAAGCAATGACTTGGAATCAAAGCTCAAACCCGAAGAGAAAAAGGATCGTGACGCGGATAAGGATTCATTATTAAGTATTAATGAGGAAGATAAAACTCATGAATCAAAAAATAATGAACTGGACAAGGAAACTGCATTCAGGGTTTCGGAAAATAAGCACCACAATTTAGATCCTACCGATAATGAACATACACAAAACGACTCTGCTGGAAACAAGGACATTAAAAAAGTATCGGAAAGTAATAAGTCAGGTCATCTTTCACAACAAAAGAATGCTTGGGAGGAGTCACAACCAGAAAATACTTTCATGAAAGCTGCAGATCCAACAGATGTGTTAAAGGAAGCTACAAATGAATTGAAAGGTGAACATGAAAGGGCGTCATTGAAAGATGCTGAAAAGGTGGCAAGTCATTTAGACGTTCACAATGAAGCTTTGAAGCTCGAGAAACCTGAGTCTCAGACGAAGCACTCGGATTCTAGCCTTATTTCAACGCATAACCAGGGTATGCGCATACCAGAACATGAAATAAAGATGCCAGGACATGGCATGCATATGACAGGCCATGACATGCATAAGGGTGGAAATGATATGAGCCTGGTGGGACACGAAATGAAGATGCACGGACACGGTATGCAAATGGCAGACAGTCATATGCACAAGGGCAAACATGACATGTTCATGCCAGGACATGGTATGCATATGCAAGGTCAGGATATGTACATGCAAGGTCATGATATGCACATGCAAGGACATGGTATGCAAATGCCGAGACACGGAATGCATATGACAAATATTCCTGGCCATGATATGAAACATGGAAAACAAGGAAAGTCTTCCGATTTCGATAACACCATGCAGCCGAGCATCCAGATGACGATGCGTGAGGCAGCAGGAAAATCGGCGATGGACAACCTTTTCCAATGGAAACATCATGATTCTGCAAGAGCCGCTTACGGTGGTGGTTATTCCGCTGGTGCATTGAACCTGGCAGGTGCTGGAGGTTCTGAAGCTCTTGGCATTTTCCCCAATGCCAAAGTTGGTGGATGTGGCATTCCGCTACTGCTCAGCTGTTCTCCTTCCGTAGTACAAGGCAGCCTGGCCAAGTCTCACTCGTCGTATGCTGCACCTGCTTACAGGAGTGATGACGATTTTGGTCTGAAGAAAAAACGCGACGTTATTAAAACTAAGGACCTTACCAACGAGAAGGCGAAACTTAAAGCGACAAAGAAGAATATCGAAATTTTGGAGACGATGAATTGAATGGCTCTATAGGAATAATAATTTGACTTTGTACTTTTTTTACTTAGGATATGAAACATCACAAATAAAGCATTGATAAAAATATATTCTTTTATTGACTGTACTCTTATATATAATCAACTTATTCGTAAAATAATATTGAAAATAAATATTGTTGTTTTTTTTATACAACACTAAATAATATAAAATTGTGAGATGCAAAAATCTCATTTTTTTTGTTATTTTTACTTAGACTGGAAACACAAAAAAGTAAAACTTAATTAAAATTACATGAATTAAACACGTACCTAATATAACTAATGATAGGGTTAAGTTTAAAAGTGTATAATGTAATGCTGAATTGACTCCTCCAGGACACTTATATAGACTACTTGTAAAGAAAATACTCATCTAAGAAAAATGTTTGCTCCAAGCGGGACTCGAATCCGCATTTGTAAACTTCCTAATCGCGTGACCAACCTTGTCATCATTAATTATTACTATGAATTAACCTGTCAATAATTCAGTCAGTCAGCAATCTAAGTGATATAGATATTTTACAACTTATTAGGGATGGGCAACTGGAAAAAATATCGATATACACCCTGTATTTTTTTTATCTCCCATATCTCCGAGGTTCTATAGGTCAAAATAATAAAAACCTCGTAAAACTTGTGATCCATAAATGCATAGTTTTGGAGATATTATCGCGATAGATCGAAAATAAAAGAAAATTATCGAAATGAAACATCGATATTTTGATTTATTTTGATATTTTTGCACAAGGCGTGGAAGTAATAAAAAAAACTAAATAAACATTAAGATACTAACACACACACACTCAACTCCTCCGTCCCGTCATCCGTTCCATCTATAGTATGTTTTTTGGTTTATTAATTATTTGCCCATTAGGACTGGCATTTTTTTTTGCCTGGCTTTATACCTACTAAGTCCATACAGCAACCAGTAAAAATTGTTCCTATGATCGGACAGATAATGCGTTCCATAAGGATGCGTTGAAAAGATACCTATCGAATTTGTATATTAGAACTGTCATTTTTTTACTTAGCTTAGTATTCACTAAGCCTATACAGCCAGCCAAAAAAATGGATCCTATAATACTCAAAATTAAATATCGAGTATCGATATATCAAGACTAAAAATGTCGATATCTTGATATTATATTGATTTATTTTACCCAACCCTACAACTTATTACAAATTGCAGCATAGCTTTAACAGGGCATTAACCGTGTCACTTCACAATGAGTCAAATAAAGATATTTATAATTTATATTGCATTAAATTTCATTTTTGTTACTAGCCTCCCTATCAGTGTTTTACAGACTATTTCGAGAGCTAATCATAATCGAAGTGACATAGCAAGTGTAAAAGACAATACCAATAACTCCAGTGAGGGACCAAAGTGTGTTTCTGCATTCGGAAAATGTGAGGGAAACGAGATCAAAATAATGAATCAAGTAACAGCTCCACGACCACCAAAGTCAACAAATAACGTAGTCAGTGGTTCAACGTGGTCACTGACACCGTATCAAACTGAATCGTCAAGTGATGCAGAAGCAATAGGCGTCGGCATTGGCCATTTCAATAGCAACCTGTATCCATACCCACATCTGAAATTATATGCGTTGGCGAATCCTGTGATTACTATCAAACGTTTGCCACCAGTATATATTAATGGAGGTACGTCGATGGATTATAATGCTTTAGATACAATAAGAAGAGTGACAAGGGATGAAAATGATGATGAACTAGATGAATTTCTCAAGCAACTTGCACAGGATGCAAACATGGAAAATTTTCTCCCAACTATGGAAGTACCATTTGGAAGGTCTAGTTATAATACTCGTGTGAATACTACATTTGTAGTGTATCCTAAAGGCTTTGAAAGTGATTGTGGAGTCCCTCTGCTTTTTTCGTGTATGCCTAATATTTCTCGAGGAGTTTTGGGCCAGAATATTGTTGTTTTACTATAAATATGTCTTACTGAATAAAAATGTTTTTCATTCAAGTTTTATTTATTATTAAAATTAAATGAAAACCCCAAAAAAATACGATATATTATTTAGTTGCTATAAACTAAGCAGAGCTTGTTATATGATTATATTGTTTTATTTATTTATTTATGGAAAAGGTACACCAACAGTATATATATTTTTAACATTGTTAATATTAGTTAAACATTGTTAATATTAGTTTATTTTAGCACAATACTTATATACCTATTATAGGCGTACACAACATTTAAAACATTAATTGTGTCAAAGTACATGCTAAAATAAATTTGAAATTTTAAAATGAAATTAAAATGAATTAAATAAAAAAAAAGAAAAATTGAAAGCTATTAATTTACAGTATTAGTATTATTGATTATTACACTCTAATAATTTAAAGATACTGGACTTAAATTTAGTTAATGAGTCGCGAAAAACATCTTTTGAGATTATTATACTGAGCACAGCAGCGAAACAAAGGGGCGTTTCGTCCAAGATTGGTCTTAAAAGTAGGTAGCGCAAAAGTTTTCTTTATTGGATGTCGAGGAAGACGATATGGAACACTGATTGCGATGTTGTCCACGAGCTCATTAGAGTGTAAAGATCCATTGAGAAGTCTGTGTTAACATTTACTTAGCCAAAAAAGTCGTATCCAAGTAGGGAAGACGAAATTACTAATTCCAACTTACTTTCAGATTTTAACACGTGCCCTCCCGGCGAGGTGATGGGGTCTAATATGCAGTGCATCACCCGGCGCACGACTACAGTTACCAACGACACTCACTGGAAATATTACGATTAATTGTTTATACTACAGAGTGATTTTAAAGTCACTCGAGTGACAAACTTCAGGATATGTTCATTACATGCAACTAAACATAGGTCGGAATGCGTTAAATATTTTGAGCCACCCCATACTAGACCGATCACCTTAAATTTATAGGTATCGGATTTGTATAAAAAGTCTGAAAATGGTTCTTTAGAGATACAGTTATTCAGGGTCATGGACTGAACTCATCCTGAAAGTTTACCCATGACTAGAAATCATCCTGTATAATTAAATGATATAATGTATATTATGATAAATAATATTAGAAAAAATACTAGAAAAAATCGACTCACCCGTAGCACCTCAGACGGGACTCGAACCCGCACCTTTAGGATTCCAGCCCAATGCACTGACCAATTATGCTACCGAGTCGCATACATGTTATTTATCTTAATATAAAAATAGCATTGTGAATGCGAAAAATCTAAATTTAATAATTTATATTAATTAAATGATATAATTTATAATTCATCGATTTAATCGTCTAAAATTCTAAATCAAATCACACTAAGTTTTGTAGCGTCATTACAGGAAATAATGCTTTTTGTAGCGTCATTACAGGAAATAATGAAGTGAGTCGTCGTAGAGTGCCGTCAACTATAAAGTTTATTAGAAATTTTTACTACCTAAGTTTCCTAAAATTGTAATAACAAATCAGCTGCAGTTTATCAACAATGTGTGTTTCTACCTTATTCGGGCGAAACAATGGATTATTAGACTACTCTATTTTTTTTAAGTTTCAGTATTTACATATTTAAAGACTTACTTAGGTGAACATTAAAAAACATAGGTGAATAGGATGACTTAAGATTCCAAAAAATCTTAGCCTATACATTAATTCGTTGTAATTTCGTCGATACAATTTTTTTTCACTTAAGACATGTGGCATTACTTAGCATAAAAGTTTTAAAACATTCTTTAGAATTCTTCATACAAAACGGCAATTCGTCTAAGCAATATAAGTATAGGTGGGTAAGCAGTCTTTTTATAAAAAAAAAGTACATCGATCGAGGTATTTATTGTTAACTTTGTTTAAGTTGACAGGGTTGATCTTTCAACGATAGTTTATCTTTATAAATCTGTACATTCAAAGAATTCTACTGTGTGCATAAAGCTACAAGCCGCAAACCACGTCAATGTTCTTGGTAGTTCCTTGACGTCAGTAGCATCTAACTTCTTATAAATTAGGATTCAGTTTCTTTTTGCAATAATGATCTCGTAGACGTGAACATGCATGTACTTTCATTTGATTTGTCTCGTACTAAATTTGGATTTGATTCTTTTTAATGTTCCGTGCTCAATCTATGAAGTCCGAAGCGCACTTGACCGGTATTTTATCAATAATAAAAAAAACGTATTTCCAGAAGTCCCGATGAAATTGTCTCGTTACGGGGTTTCTGGGATTTTTCTTCCCAGATGTTCAATTAAAGGGACTACTGGGGCTTTTTTCCCAGAGGTTCCATTAATGGGGCTAGTGGGTTTTTGATTCCTAGAAGTTTCTTGTGACGAACAGACATACGTGCCAGAACCGACTTGCTGGCGTGTATGCATTATGCCATAAGTTGTTATGCTAATAAACGTTATGATTAGTAATCGTTATGGGCATAAAATGTGCAATAAAATTTTATGCTTTTTGTTCATTATAATAATAGTATTTATGCGGAAAGAAAGTATGCGTAAACATTTATTCGTAATTAATATCATGCGAATTGATTATTCTGCCAAAGAACCTTATGCCATAGTATATTGTGACTTAAAATTTTATGCATTCACATAAAATGGTCCCTAATCAAAATACTACTGTTCAAAAATTCAATAAATCAGTAACTTGGACAATCGGTCAATAGAATCGGTCATTTGTAGAATTGTACATTCCAAGAATTAGTCAATTATAGACTATGTAGTCATTTCGCGAATCAGTCATTCCTAGACTAAGCGGCAGAATTGTGTCCTGCGAATGCCGCTCTATATTTGGACACACCTCTATGTATATAATTTATTAAATACGCTTTGTATTTCCTTATTGAATTTCTTGATAATCCACCACACTTAATATAAGTATCACTCAAAAAATCAAATAAACATTACAGACACGACGATTCTTGTTCAAGTATTTTAGTTCAAGCAAATCCAGTAGTATTAGTTGTAAAATTAAGTGAACTTCTGGGAAGAAAAATCCCAAAGGCCCGTCACGGGACAACTTTAACGGGACTTCTGGGAATACATGACAAATAAATTATTTGATAAAATAATGAAATTAAAAACATAGTAAAAACAACAAGAATAAAGAGTTTTCCTCCTTTTTAGACAGTAGTTTTTCAAAAATCTGCGCATAATTTAATAGATATCTCATTATGGCATCATTTATGCCACTACCAATTAAACTAAAAACAAAGGGACTAGTGACAATTCTATATAGATAAGTAAACCTTCTCATCATTGTCATTAGTCTTCACTATATATTATAAAAAATAGAAGTAAGTAAATAAAACCAGCGCAAATTTAGGTAAAATGTTTACTAACGGCGACGGTTTTGACGTCAAGGACAACATTGCGAACCTCGAAAATGGGACATTTTGGGAAGTCAAATACGTCATTATACGGCAAACAACGCCAGTCAGTGTGGCTCCACTCCACGTGTAGTGACGTAAGATTACGGTTAATGATAACACCCGGGCCTTTTATAAATGCCGAAGGAAACAGCACTCATATCATAAACAGAACGAATTCCATTTCTATAACACCTAAGTGAGGATAAAAAAAATGAAGAATATAATTTTAGTGGCGATTTTGGTGTTCATGTTCGGATTGTTGACGGAAGCCAGGCATATACATCGGGAAGTTGCGTCTGATGTAAGTATTTTTATAACTTTATCAGAAAAAAGAAATCTCAGGGCTTGTTTATATAGTTTGTAATCTAATTTATTATGATAAATAATCTATAATTTTCTCAATTTTCACGATAGGTAAAGAAACAGATTTCACGACTTAATTTTAATTCATAAGCTTGTGCTTGTGGTAACTAACTATAAGGCTGGTTTTCCTCTCACGCTTACCGCCGGCGCAGGCAAAATAAAACCGACTTAGGTACTTTACAAATGTCCAAACAGCTGATCGAGTTTTGAATGAAAAGTTTTTTTGTCTTATTCGGAAAGTCGTTGGACAAACGCTGTAATTTATGATGTTAGTAATCCACTCCTGCGAGGTTGTTGGTTTTTTACAAATAACAACGTAAGTTCAAGCTAAATTTTTTTTTTCTCAGGATGGTATTCCAAATAGAAGACCGGTTCGTTCGTTGGTGCCTGTGAACGATGCCAATGTGTTCAAGAACGAACCCTGCGAGAATGGCTTCGTGAGGGACTACTTTGGTGTCTGCAGGGACGTTTGGTGAACTTACTATAAATAATACTATGGGATTATTTGTTGTGTGTTGTTTCTAGCCCAATAGTATTATTCGTTTCTAAGATAAGTTCCAAGCGATCGTCAGTTTGAAATGTTCACTTCTTCGCGAGTAATTCATTGTTATAAGGGTTTGAATACAACAATTAAGTTATGTGCAGTATTGGAGTCTGGATCCATTACTATGATTGAGGTATAAAGTTTAATTTTATTTATTTCTCTTTTTAATAAACTTGGCTTTGTAGAATCTCCAAAAATATAACATAGTTTATGAAAAAGATCTTTTCTTTATTTTTTAATTTAAGTATATTTATCTTTCGCTGATATTGCATGGAAAAATGATAATAATAAAAATGAAAAATGCAATACTATCAACAGATACATGAATTTTATGTAGCGTTATCAGATATGAACTTACTACAGAAATCCAAACGCGATTTATCGATAAAAGTGTTTAATTACATTTACAAGGTAAAGGACAAAATAAATTACACGCACATAAAATTTCACAACATTAATTAACATAATCACATTGATGATAAGTACATTTTTAAAATTAATACAAGCAATTTTTTTATTGTTATAATTTTCTTAAGAACTGCTTACTTATTTCTTTAATCTAAATAATTAAAGTACTGGTTGTGAAACTTTATCGAGATTATTTTCAATGGCTATAAACATATAGATTATTATCTACTATTGCTATTACGCAGTACCTATTCCATAATTTATTTGCAAATGATGATTGTGTTGAAGTAATTGCAGGTGCTACAAAAGGATATATTTATATCTTACGAGTACACTTGGTACAAATATTTATGTTAAAAAACTAGTTACTCAAGAAAATGATCTCGGTAGAAGGCGATAAAACGGGTATAAAATGCTCAGACAGACATATTAGAATCATCACAAATTGTCTGCGTGTTCCTGGTACGTTTTATAAGACGGTGTCACATTAGGGAAGCGGGTGGCAGAGTGACTGCACCGTGGCCAGAGAGAGGAGAGGGCAGAGTGGCTACTCCTCGGATCCAGGCGCTGCGCTCGCAGCAGTAAGACTCTACATTGTTTAGCGCACGCATGTAAATTGTGGTTACGCCACCTAAAACAAGGATTTATCAATGGAGCTCAAGGGAAAACTTTTCAAATATTATTGAAGTAATTTCCTTATTACAACGTTATTGTTATTCAGAATCCTGATTAGATAAACAAGTTATTAGAAAAGTAGCACAATTACTATTAACTGTGTTTTTAAGGTGTAGCTGAGCAATTTTGCGATTAGCCTTTAGTTTTCGTAAAATTATGGTGACTTATTTGATATTTGTCACACTTGAACCACAGCTATGTTTGTGATTTTAATTGAGCACCAAATATTGACTTACAGTTATTAGGACCGTATGCTTACTCAAAATAATAATATGTAAGAGCTTAGTGTTTGCTAATGTATATCTTTTCGTTGATTTGGCTGACACGCCGTTTTACTCCAAAACTATATTAATTTCTTTAAACACGTTTGCTAGTATTATAACTACAGAACATGTTGATAATTTTGTTGATTTTTCTGTGATTTTAACTTATTTACTTTATATAAATGGCTCGATAAATTAGAGGATAAAACCCTAGAGCCATAAGAGCCATTGTTGTCAATAAAGAAGCTACTAACCAATGATGATGAGCTGCGTGCCGAGGTAGGTGAGCGCGTGCCCACGCCGCAGTATGGACATGGCCGTCTCTGGCTGCCACTGGCAGCTCTTCCAGTCCCACACGTCTATGGCGTCCACGCAGCTTGCTGTTTTGTGCATATAAGACCTTGATTCGATAATGAAGAAGTTACTAACCAATGATGATGAGCTGCGTGCCGAGGTAGGCGAGCGCGTGCCCATGCCGCGGTATGGACATCTCCGTCTCTGGCTGCCACTGGCGGCTCTTCCAGTCCCACACGTCTATGGCGTCCACGCTGCTTGCTGTTTTGTGCATATAAGACCTTGGTTTGATAATGAGGAAGTTACTAACCAATGATGATGAGCTGCGTGCCGAGGTAGGCGAGCGCGTGCCCATGCCGCGGTATGGACATCTCCGTCTCTGGCTGCCACTGGCGGCTCTTCCAGTCCCACACGTCTATGGCGTCCACGCTGCTTGCTGTTTTGTGCATATAAGACCTTGGTTTGATAGTGAGGAAGTTACTAACCAATGATGATGAGCTGCGTGCCGAGGTAGGCGAGTGCGTGCCCATGCCGCGGTATGGACATCTCCGTCTCTGGCTGCCACTGGCGGCTCTTCCAGTCCCACACGTCTATGGCGTCCACGCTGCTTGCTGTTTTGTGCATATAAGACCTTGGTTTGATAATGAGGAAGTTACTAACCAATGATGATGAGCTGCGTGCCGAGGTAGGCGAGCGCGTGCTCATGCCGCGGTATGGACATCTCCGTCTCTGGCTGCCACTGGCGGCTCTTCCAGTCCCACACGTCTATGGCGTCCACGCTGCTTGCTGTTTTGTGCATATAAGACCTTGGTTTGATAATGAGGAAGTTACTAACCAATGATGATGAGCTGCGTGCCGAGGTAGGCGAGTGCGTGCCCATGCCGCGGTATGGACATCTCCGTCTCTGGCTGCCACTGGCGGCTCTTCCAGTCCCACACGTCTATGGCACCCACGCTGCTTGCCGTTTTGTCCTTTAGTAACACATCATAGATTCAAAAGTTCTACAAGAGGCATATAGGTGTTTTAAAAGCGTACATTGATGTATTGTATGAAGCTACTTATTTCGAGAATCAGTATAATGTAGTTCCTACCTACTAAATATTGTCTTACAATATAATTGTTTCATTAGTTGGTTGCATCCGCCATACTTCCAAAACACTTTTAAACGATTGTTTGTGATTGTGAAGGTTTTCAGTCTACCTTTTCAGTTACTTTCCCAGCTCCTCCAACTATGTACAACCGATCGTTCATAGCAAACAGAGTGGCGAAGCACCTCGGGAAACGGAGACTATGAATTTCAGTCCATCTGTAAAGAGAACCTTTGACATGATCCAAGAAACACATTTTTGCTATAAAAAGAATAAATGTTTGACACGTCTTATTTATCATAAATGTTGTTTTGTATTATAAATAAGATAAGATAAAGGTTAAGATTAAGTTTTAGAGAAAAGTCTTTTTTAATCGAATAGTTTATAATTCCACAAATCCATTTTTTTGCAATTTTCATGGTAATGGTAAATTCAAGTTTAAGAAACCTGAAGACCAAATTTAAGTGCATGGTTTATCAATTCGAGGTTTTTGGGTATGAAATTCTAATTTCTAACCAAAAGATAAGAAAAAAACATAAAAGTTCATAATCTGGACTTACGGTGCCATGAATATGGATGGATAAAAGTTTTTTTATGAGGAAATAACATTGTTATTGGCGACTCTACTAGCGAACTCACTCTTTAGGAGTTTAGGATCAGTATAATTATTGGCAACCTACTCGTTAGTTTTGGAGTTGTAGCACTCGACGATCTTGCTGACGGGCCGCTTCTTCTCGCCGGTCATGCCGCCCGCCACCCAGATGTAGTCGCGGTACTTGACTGTCGCCACCGCCATGCGCGCCACGCTCATCGGCCGGACCTCATTCCAGGAACCGTTTTTAGGATCAAATCGCTCCACTGACCGGAGAACCCTGGGAAAATTAGGGAAATCTGGGGCCTTTAATTGGTTGTGATTTAAAAAGCTGAATAATGATTTGGTACAAGATTCACGCATGAAATATATAGGTACAGATTTGGTAAGGGTTCTTTAGTATCAGATGCTATTGAAATATGATGAAAGTATATCGTAGTATACGCTATATGCATTAAATAAGTAGGTATCAATAGTTTTTGATAATCAATTAAAATTGGGTGGTCAATAAGCATTCAATTAGGGGAGACCGGGTTTATAGTGGGTATTCCCTCCTCCCGAGGTCCAACCGAGCCACCCGGCTGGGTGGTATCACGGGAGGCAGTCGTGGAGGGAGTCGCAACGTTGAATGTTGCGGTCCCCTCCTGGCGAGTCCCACATACGAACCCCTCGCTCACCTGCGAGGGGGGGATGCGTAAATGCATTTTCTTCGGCATACATTCAAAGTGCCGAGGGGTATGATGTTCCTATGCAAGTAGCGCACTTGCGGCAGCCATTTAAGTGACGCCTTGACTTCCGTCAAGGCGTCACTTAACCTCCTGTACAGTGTCCAGGAGGTGTGGCAGTCACTCGGAGATACATAAATGGTACATAAGTAAATATTTTTCTATTGAAACTGGAATTTGGGGCTCAAAGTTCCGCTGACTTGGGGCTGGTTGTGCCATGAAAAAATCTATAATACCCCATGATACGGAAACTGATTAATTTAAACAAACATTGTTTAAGAATGAGAACCGCGGAACTGCGGAATTAGAAATATGCCCTATGACATTATTTACCCTAGTTCAAAAACTTAAATTAAGGCTGGTAGAAACCTGACTGCGGACTATCATTCAAGACAGATGTCCAATCCAGACTGCGAGAAGACATTTTGGTCTACTACCAGAAGGAATGAGGAAGTTAGCTGAACTATGCTGTGAAATTTGACATGCTTAACATTCCTGGCATAAAAATCTGAAATAGCTCGGGTTGGATGACGCCAACACAGATTCTAATCTATATGGACTACTTTATTAAAGCATACTAAAGCAACTCCCGAAGGTCCAATACTATCATTGCTTGATAACCATTCATCAGTTTATATGGTTTGTAATTCTCATGTTTTTTATTAATGATACAGGGATATTTGTTCAAGTACTTTTGTGTTTGATCTATACATAACAATAAACTACTAATGTATCAGTAATGACTGAAAATTGTACCGGAACTATTTACCCCAACGATGGAACAACCAGCCCCATGACGGGGTGGGTTGTTCCCTGTGATCTTTTCTTAAAAAAGTATCCTGATCCGAAAGGTATTAAATACGTCTACATAATTTAAAATTGAAACTACAATCAATTCTGCATCTATATACTATGCCCCAGTATTACCATTATAATCATATTTTTACGTGTTGTTTAAAAATCGGATATTCGAACCCCAGCCGCTATCTGGTGACACCGAAGAAAAACAAGATATTACTGAAATTCAACATGACCTAGATCTTGCATCATGTAGAGCATGCAAAATGACAACAGTCTAAAGTCGAAGTACCTATCTGATATTATTTATTCAAATGAGTTGCGGTAACACTTTAATCAATGATAATAATAATAAATGCTTGGAAAATTTCACACAGCGCTGTCTAGCCCCAAACTAAGCAAAGCTTGTGATATGGGTGCTAGACAACAGAACTGATGGAGGTGCCTAACATCAATATTTGGGCGGAAATATAAAAATAATAATAAAGACGGCAATAGTCTGCCATCATTCATTTGCAATCATTCATTTTCTACCCTACAATAATATTAAAAAATCCAAAAACTGATATACTACATATTAAATACTTTTTAAATATATAAGTACTTATTATACATAGTAACAGACACAGACCCGTCACAGAAATTAAAATTCATCATTTCAATTTCGGCCCGGCCGGGAATCGGGACCTCTTGCGTGGTAGAGATGTTGGCCACTGAAGTCGTCGAATGGTATCAGCAGATTTATTTACATGTATATTGCTGTAGCAAGAAAACTCACGCATACGGACGAAATAGCCACGGTAATGTAATATAGCATACGTGAATTCTACTATGTATACTCTACTTAAATTTAATACCAATATTTTATCATTATCACCTGCCCGTCTTATCCTGGCCTCCGATGGCGTACAGCGCCATGCGGTGCACCACCAGACCGAAGTTCTTCCTGGGAATGGTTAAACCGTTCTCGCTGTACCTGCGAAACGGTAACGTTAGTTCGGCTGATACTATTCAAAATTCGTCTATATTTTATTTTACTTTATTTGAGTGAAGAAATTATACATACATGTAGTAGATAGAGTACCGTGCATACAACCCTGGAAATTTTTTATAATCCCTGGAAACCACCACGTCATGGCTGAGCAATTTTGTTGACGTGATGATTCCTGGCATGACCACGAAGGATTTTCTTATTTTTTTTGTCATTAGAAGCTTATTAAACATATCAAAAGTACTGGAATTGAAAAATACTGCTAAAACCGCTTAATTCACCTGTAATTGGATTTCTAAAGTTGAGTACATATATTTTCTACAATTTGTACCTCTTTTATATCCTTAAATTGATCGAAATATCCTAAAATCTAGCGTGGTCGTGCCAGAAAACTCGTCTCGGGCACGACCACTTTAGGTATGCCGGAACGTCCAAACTAGACAAGTACATTTTTTTTGTTCAAAAGTACATTAAAGTACATTTATTTTTATGAATATGTACCACAAAAAAAATAAGAAAATAATTCGTGGTCATGCCAGGAATCATCAAGTATTTTGTTGTGGTTTTCAGTGTTTCTAATATTTTTCCGGGATTGCGGGTATGGTACCCTATCTTCTACCATATTCGACTTTATAAGGCTATTATCAAAAACCCTGTATAGGCATTTTTAATTGTCATGTTACAAATACATAGTCCTCACCTAAACTGCAGCGGACTGCAGTAGAAGATCTTTTAGAGCACAAGGTAAAAAAATCCTCGAAAAATTATCAAAACAGAGAAATAGTGCGAATCTTTTATTATAATTGAAACAACGGATATTAACCAAGACCGTGTGACTGGTTCGTAGCTCCACACTGTGGAAACCACCACTGACTTCCCCCGGATGTCGTCGTCACGAGGATCTGCTCCTCCTAAAATTTCGTATTAAGAGCGTTGATTCGTAACGGCATTTCATACAAAAAGTGGCCACTTTTAGCACTTTTGTAAACTACTACTACAACTAACTGTATTTTAATGAAGTTATTGTTTGTAAATAAAGTATAGAACCTTAGCTTCAATCTGTACATCTGAATTTTCTATACATTATGTACTTAGCGAGCAATAAATTTAATTAAAATGAGGGCGCCACTTGAGGTATATAGGAGCCTTAATATAAGATATTTAAAAAATGTTCTTAACTAACTTTTTTGACCTACGTAACCCGCTTAGGCGTGTGAAGTTTCATCAAAATCGGTTTTTCGAATTCATTTCGAAAAAAGGACTTGAAAGTTTGTATGAAATGCCGTGACGAATCAACGCTCTTAATGCTAAAGGGAACAAAAGAAATAAATTCTCAACCGACTTCAACTTGCATTAAGATTTAAAATCAAATGTAGAAAACATTTGTCTGTAGCTATAGACCGGGAGATGATGACACAAAATACTAGGTCATTTGTACCAGTATGGCGGTTCTTCAGGGGTCTAATTACGTAAAGGCAAAAAGGAAAATGATGGTCATAGCGCTCGCACCGGCGGCCCAATCGCGTGGGCGTTAATCGAACGCGTCGGATAAATATCGAGTGTCGAACGATTTGTTCCACAAAAATGCTTATATTTTCAGATAGTCGAAAAAAAAGAAGTAGGCGGTAGCGTAATGCCATACTTTTCGGGTGTGACTTACAGCCCGCCATACCGACGCGAATACATTAATTTAAATAAAACAATTCAACCATTTGTACCAGGCTAATTTTTGCACAGCTGATCATCGTCGAGTAGCCCTTCACGAAAATCACCTTGCCATACTTTTCCGACAGTTCCCAATGGCCGCCATACCGCTGCAAAGGAGTAATTTTTTTTTTTTCGCCAAACGATTTGTACCAGTATTGCATTTGAATTTTTGGAAAGTATTTGGCAAAATGTGACCGTTATTATTTTTCCCATACTTCTAGTAGGGGGAAAAAGTGCTGCCATACTTGAAATACTTATTTATTTGACACGTTTTTAAAATACGACTGCAAAATACGTAAAATCATTTTTTACATCATGGCATCATTGTATTCTCGTCATTTGGATGCAATTGTACGTAAAAAAAATTATTACAGATTGTAAACATGGGGTGGATGACTGTCGGACTTGAGCTAAAAGGTGAAAAAGAAAAAAAAATTTGACGATTTGTACCAGTATGGCATTTGGATTTTTGGAAATTATACGATACAATGTGACCATTATTATATTTGCCATACTTGTAGTAGAGGGAAAAAGTGGCGCCATACTTGAAAAACCTGATTTTTCGACACGTTTTCAAGGTACAAGACATAAAATCATTTGTTACAGTATGGCATCATTGTATTCGGTTTATTTGGATAAAATTCAACCTAAAAAAAATAATCCCATACCATAACTATGGGGCGGAAGACTGTCACACTCGAGCAAGATATGAAAAAATAAAATGGAACAAATTGTAACAATATGGCATTTTAAATCATTTCCAAACTTGAAAAAAAACAACTATGCTTTGGGAAAATTGAACAGTACTTATGGTGAAGTGCCAAAGTGATGCCATACTCGAAAAAATAATTTTCGGAATTTTTTTTTTGGTTAAAAAATAAGCCTACCTATACCGTGACCAGGGGGGCTGGAGCTGCCACACTCGCTCTGATATGCTGACAACTAATGCAATCTTGAAACCTTTTTTCGAAATAGCCCACCTGTAATATCGTGAAGGGTACATGTGAAAAAAATTATACAATTCGAGAAATCTTTCGAGCGGTGGGAGCCGCAGAATATTATACAACATAACATCTGCTTATAAGACAAGATTGCCGCCACTTAGGTGTTTGAAACTTTGTAATTATATTCTTTAAACCTCAAACTTACAGGAAAAATTAGTGCCATACTGGTACAAATCGTTCGAATTACGAATAAAATTTTAGGACTTTGAAAAAATATTTTTTCACATTCGCCACCTCCCACAGGTATGGCATTATCGGACTTCTATTTATGATCATGCAAGGAACTGTTAAAAAAAGTTTCAGGGTGGTACAAATCGTTTGGCGAAAAAAAAAAAAATTACTCCTTTGCAGCGGTATGGCGGCCATTGGGAACTGTCGGAAAAGTATGGCAAGGTGATTTTCGTGAAGGGCTACTCGACGATGATCAGCTGTGCAAAAATTAGCCTGGTACAAATGGTTGAATTGTTTTATTTAAATTAATGTATTCGCGTCGGTATGGCGGGCTGTAAGTCACACCCGAAAAGTATGGCATTACGCTACCGCCTACTTCTTTTTTTTCGACTATCTGAAAATATAAGCATTTTTGTGGAACAAATCGTTCGACACTCGATATTTATCCGACGCGTTCGATTAACGCCCACGCGATTGGGCCGCCGGTGCGAGCGCTATGACCATCATTTTCCTTTTTGCCTTTACGTAATTAGACCCCCGAAGAACCGCCATACTGGTACAAATGACCTAGTATTTTGTGTCATCATCTCCCGGTCTACTACGTGCAATGTTTACTGTTGAAGTGTTGATATACCTATTTAATCTTCTATTAACTTTGAATAATTATTTTATCAATGTCAGTATCATGTGATAAGTATTCTGAAATGATATCGACGTAAACAATTCCAGGATCATTATAATCTATTGAAATGGGTAAGTATAAACACAGATTACAATCACACTTCTTTTTAGTTAAAAGTTAGTATACTTACCAACAAGATATACCCTGCCACGCAAGAAAGCAACTGAATGATGGTGTCTCGGTTCTGGAAGGTCCCCGACCCACTCCCAAACATTTGTAACCGGGTCGAATCTGGATGGGAAAAAAGTCTCAATTGCAACGTGATAGATACCTTTCTTTCATAGCTTAGCAATAATTGTTTATGTAACTTTCATCACTACGAAAAATTGAGGATCCTGTTCTTTTGAAAGACGAACTTAATTGTCTGCCTTGCAGACAAATTACGCTTTGGTGGACCAAGATTTTGTAAGTTTACAAAGTAACTTTTACGAAAATTATTCATTTATTAACTAGTAGCTTCTTAGAGAATATAACCTTATTTTTGGAAATACGAAACTATCTGAATTTTTTTTACCTTTGTTCTGAAAACCAATAATTCGAATGTGATTTTCATTGTCATTATATTTCTATTGATTTTTTTACGACAGTCCAAAATTCCCTGAAGAAAACTGTTGTGTTTCGGCGAATATTCAAGTATATAGTATACAAGGTGTTACAAAAATACCCCTAATGCCGAATATTATGGTATATAGGGACCATCAAACTGAACAACTTTTACTATGGAGCCAACTCTGAAATCGCGAAAAAAAAATCAGCTGTTTCATACATATTGATATTTTTGATTTTAATTTTTGTATGAAACAGCTGGCAACGAAAATCACATTCGAATTATTGGTTTTCAGTCGGTCAAGTCAAGTCAAGTTTTCGCTCGGTCAATTATTATTATTACTATTTCCTAAATGACATAGGACATTAATTTGTAGTGTCCTCACAGATATATATAATGTATAGTATCAGTCCGCAAAAGATACTGTATTATTTTTTTATTAACTTTTTATACCTGTAGATGTCCTTTCCCGTATTCCGGCCGACTCCATAAGATGTGTGTGGGTCTATCCCTCCAAAGACTAAAACAGTCTCTCTGCCCCAGTTGAATAATGACCCATCTGCTATGTAGTTCTTGTTAGATGGACCGAGAATTGATGTGGATAGTTTGTTCCTGCAACGAATACATCATAGTTAAATATGAGCTTATGCCTATTTATATAATCCTGGGCCTGTTCCATTCAGTGGGTCGGGTGACAATATGATTCGTAAACCTAGAAGTGGTGCTAATGGTTTTAAAAATATGAAACCGTTCGCTTAGTTTGCTCATTAGCGTATAGATTATAAAAAAATGCCAAATAAAAATTACAACATCTAAAGCAGTGTTTTTTAAACTTTTGCAGTAACGGACCACTTTCAGAATTAAAAAAAACACGGGCCCGTGGTTTTTAAAAGAATATTTTAGGAAAATAAAAAATGCCTTATACTTATCAAAAAATCGCTTTTATCGCTTGGAATATTTTAGGAAAAGAAAAAATGCCTTATACTTATCAAAAAATCGCTTTTATCGCTTGGTAATAGGCCAGTATGACTCAATATGAGACTAGCACAGAATTAGTATAGTACTGACATACGGAACGGCCACGCTCCGCCTCCCGCCGAGCCGAGATACCGCACCTCACCCCGACAATCGGTGGTAAGATTTCTCGGGCCGTGTCGCGCGCGCGATTTGTCAGTGGTACGAGCACGAAGACTAACATAGAACTCAGCAGATGTCAAAAGACAACCCTAGGGTCACGCACACATTCGCAGCGTGTACAAACGTAATCTGTTAATGTTGTAGTTGAATCTCACCTTTTCTATGGCGTGTCCGGGGTGTGCTAATAGTAGTAAATCTTCAAGGCTTTATTTGGATGGGTTGGCTAGTCAACTGGAGTGACTCGAGAATCGAATTTAGCGCTAAACTGGATTGAAAATGGTGAGCCTAGTCGCACGTTAGAACTCGTATTTCTTTTCTCTCAATTTTAAAGCTTTATTGCTCTACATGTATACAGTTACAAAAACGATGTTACTCTGCACTCAGAAAATCAGGTATACTAACATATTGATCTTTGCCAGTGATTCCTTCGAGTAGTTGAAGAGCGAGATCTGTGGACTTTGGACGTTGTTTAGCGAGACGGACTTTGGCTCGGGCGCGGAGGGGCGGGCGGCGCTTTCCGAGCGGAGTACGAGGTTTCCAGGTCTTATGGAATCCCTGGAAGTATAGAGAAATGTTCAAGATACATTTATTAACGTAGTAGAGATTCTCTTTTTCAATCACCCGAAGTTCCATACAATCATGGCATACTACTTATTCACCGTTTGCAAAACCATCCAAATCCAACGTTCGCAAAAATCTAAAACTAAATAAAATGGTTATTTCTAAATCTTAACTTGTTTTATTGTGTTTACCAAATTTATCAATAGGTAAGACCGACCTTTCAAAAACCTATTAAACAAATACAATTTTCAATACAGTTGCTCAGAAATTGTGTGCTTTGGATGACAGTATTGCATGCGGCAAGTTGATTTTACCGCAAGCCGGTTTTTATATAGTGGTTTATGATACAAAGTTGGTAAGGAGGTTTTCTCGGAAATGCATGAAAAACGTCGTATGGTACAGGGTTGTTATGGTTTTTTAAGACTCCTTACCAACCTTGTATAATAAAATAATATTTTCGATGATTTTCTAAAAAGATTTTCGTTACCTTTTGGAGGAAAGCGCAGCGGTTGCAGCCGCCAAATAAGATGCTGCAACGCTGTGTCTTTTCTCACTCGACCTCGTCATGCAGTACTGTTCTAATGACGTATTCTGTAACCAGGGGGCTAATTATCTAATTTCAAAATCTATCGCAATCGCTTTCATTTGACAGATGGATGTGACACATTGCTGCATTTCTTTGGTAAGTTTTTATTTATGCCAAAAAGAAGCATCAATTTGATTGCGATGGATTTTGAAATTAGACAATAGAAGGGCAGGTTACAACTAAGTATTAAGAATACTATTAAATCATATGAATCGCATCTCTTACGTCACACAAAAAACTTAATTTATGAAACATAATTCTTAAAAGTACTAGTTCAAAATTAAGTAACAAAGTAAAATCTGAGAATGACATTAAAGTGCAAATCGGAATCCTATCCATTGATAGAGAACTTGCGGCGATCTAAATCGTGATAATCAGTCATAGGACGATGTTCATCGATTTACTTAAAATTTTAGACCTATTCCAGTAAGCTAGCGAAACGAATGTCGCGTGATTGTTGTTAATAAGGTATAAATAAATAAATATTTGACAACACCACATACATTGCTCCGATTCGAAAGTAAGTAGCTAAAGAACTTGTGTTATGGAAATCGGAGACAAACCGTTGTCTCCGATTTCCATAACACAAGTTCGTATCACCTGAGCCAATATAGAAAATGTCGTTTTCTAAATTGACCCAACCGGGGATCGAACCCGGGACCTCAGAGATGGCGACACCTTAAAAAAAACCGGTGTACA
The DNA here is from genome assembly GCA_963556745.1 of Catoptria pinella. Classification (NCBI taxonomy): domain Eukaryota; kingdom Metazoa; phylum Arthropoda; class Insecta; order Lepidoptera; family Crambidae; genus Catoptria; species Catoptria pinella. The sequence goes on from OY750762.1 coordinate 4,473,247, forward strand.
AAGCCACTCGACCAAGGAAGTCGTCAAATCGAAGGTATGTCTTCACACAGTCGCTTTCCCGTTTTTCTTGCGCTTTCAAGAGAAGCATGCCTCAGGGCAAGCAATAGCCCATGTCCTATCTTTAAAAAAAAACATGAAAATTTGTATGGTATGACGCAAGACGAATTTGAAAGTCATAGACGAATGGGAACAGGTAAGCGATTCGGCGAAGATACACCATTTCTCACCCTTTCCACAATGCTGTCAACGGTGCAGGCGGTGCTCTCGCTGTTGGTGAGTTCGTCGACGGAGTCTTTCTCAGGAGGATCAAATACCTGCCTCTAAAGCTCATAACATTATTATTGACGAAGTAATAGCTCAGAATATAATGGTAACTTTCACAAAATGAAAAAAAAAAATTACTGACTTACTACATACATAACTATATCGAATATGGGACTTTTAAAAAATAAATAAAAAATAAGAATAAGTATCTACATGATCTGGATGCACCGTGCACATGTGAACCTCCTGTACATTAAATCGAGTGGCAGGCGAAGGTGGTTTTCGATGGTCGGTCTTATTTTTGCGTTGTTCCTAAAACGAAAAATAGAGTAAAAAAAACCGGCTAAGTGCGTGTCGGGCCACGCGGAGTATAGGGTTCTGAAGTTACCTTATACCATACCATATGGCTATAAACTTTATTACTCCCAATTTAACACAACTAACGCTTATAAAGTATTAATAAACTACTCAATGATTTTTTTAACTACGATAAGTATTCCAATATAAATAAAATTTATAAGTTGATCAACTATTAATTAGAGCTCGATTGCGCAGTGGTTTAGCGCCTGGCCCAGCGATTGCGGAGGTTAAGCAACTTTCGCAAGAGTCGGTCATGGGATGGGTGACCAAAAATTTATTCTCTCGAGCTTCTCCGTGCTTCGAAAGGCACGTTAAGCCATTAATCCCGGCTGCATTTGCAGTCATTAACACCCATCAATCCACGTTGGGCGCGCGTGGTGGGTTATGGCCCATCCTCCTTATCCACCCATAAGAAAAGCCTGTGCCCCAGCAGTGGGGACATTAAAAATGGCTGATGGTCAACTATTAAGTACTCGTCAACTTGTAAAGCCTCCTAGCAGTGATAGTTTTCCTTTTAACTTTATTGTATGTACTACTTTCCTGAATTTTTTCACATCTCCTAAAGCAATCGTTGTACTTCTACCAGTAACTTTTTCACTTTAAAGCTTAATTTATCGCAAATGGATCCCTGAATTGAATAGTGGCCACAAACCTACTACCTTATATTTTCAGAATGCCTATCCAAAGACATTCCACACTTTGAGATTAAAAGATTTTTTTTATCCCTACTTGTAGTGAGGATACGTTAAAAAAAAAAAGTAAAAAAATATTCTTACACTTTTTCGGCGTGACTAATATATACACATTAATGCAAATTACAACTTTCTAGTACCTACTAAGGGCCTCTGAGCTAAGCCGCGGACGGACAGACAGACAGACAGGATTGATTGACTACAGAACACTAAAAAAATATTCTCTCTGAAAAAATAAACTAAAAGTTGATTAAGAATCGCAATAACTAATTATTCTATGAATTCCACATCATTGAAATTTCATTTCTACTTTGCTTTATTTCAAATCAAATATACATAAATTAAATTTGGTTTTGCATTGGTTTTTACCATGTAGTGTTAAATAAAATTGTATGCATATTTATTTATTTAGTGTAATTTTACCTCGAAAATACTGGGACGTTTATCACATACAGGATTTGTTCTCGGCATGGAGACATCAGCCGGCGGCGGCGGTGAGCGAAGCGACGGCGACGGTGGTGATGGTGCCTGGTTTCGTGCCTGACAAAATAGAAATGGTAGAAATATTGACTTGCCAAAGTCATCATCATCATCATATCAGCTGTAGGTATGGATCTCCATGACGGACGATCGGTCCTGCTACGCGGTTCCTTGCTGTTTAAATAATGACCTGAATTTAACCAATGTTCTTTGATTTTTATATTTATTTTATAAACATTAGATCAGTTGAGGACCGAGCACCAAAGCCGTCCACTTGGTAGTAGGTAGTAGAAAATAAACCAAAGAGAAAAACAAAGAGGCTGTAGCTGTAGCGTTGCTGGTCGGTAACGTTAATAAATAGAATAAAATGCCTGCGCAAAGTCCGCAAGGCGTTAAGTAAAAATGATTCCACGGGTAGGTATATTTTGTCGTGTATTAAACTAGTTCTCTCATTTTCATCTCTTTTTTGTGCTCTGTGTATTCAATTGTAGCCTCATTGACGCTAAAATCAGCAAGTATTATGTTGCCATGTTCTTAAATACTTCTCCAGGGTGTTTGGAAATGACCTTATAAAGCTGAATATAGTAGAAAGGGATAGTGGAAACCATATAACAACCCCAGAGTATAAGCCCTGAAAACAACCACTAAAATTGCTAAGTGAACCCTAGACGCAAAGAGACTATTGTTTTTGATAATCAATCCCATTTAAAGGTAACAGAAAAACACAATTTCGGTCTAGGGTTGCCACTATTCAGTTTAAACCATGAAAAGTTTTTTTTCCAGTGGTGATTTTTAAGGGTTTATAATCATTTTCCAGGGTTTTATGCATGGAACCCTCTATCTACCGACATTATAAGGCTATTTCCAAACACAACACCCTGTATAAATACACACATTTCTCTTGCTATCGAAAAACTCGCTCATAGTGGGTAACTTGTCTTTGGCTCCAGTTAATCCTTTCAAAGTCAATGGCAGGGGGAAGTCCATTTTTGGCCGCCTCATATCCATCTTATCGTTGTCCACCCCTCGCATACTGCCTGTTGAAATTGAACGGTGAATCTTATGGCTCCTACACTCATGCCGGCGGCACAGGTCGCCGGCTTTTGTCGAGCGGCATGTTTATCAAGCTAAAAGCTGCCGGGCGCATCGCGGCTTGCCTGGCGGCGAGGCCGGCGGCATAGTGTGTAGGAGCCTTTATATGCGATTTACTCATTTAAGTATAGTTTTATTTATTTTATCGTTGAGGTAGTTATTAAAGTTCTTCTATGTTGCCTGTTCACCAAATTAACCTCAAAAAGCTAGACTTTTCAACATTGGCTGTAAATTTCAGAAAATGTAGAGATTTCCGAAAGCTATAGGTAAGCGTAATTTGAGACATAGAAATAAAAAAGTATAGTATTACCGGGTATGTCGTCATTTCTCCGAGGCGGTTGCATGATGGCCATTTGTTGATACATCTGCTCTTTCGGTATCATAAATTGTTCCAAATATTTGAGGAAATCCTTGTACGTCACGTGATTCTGCAAATATCATGTTAAAAATAAGAAAATTAATTATTAAATCAGGAAAATTTACCAAATGTTCTAAATTAGTGTTTGGATAAAATATTGAGTAACGGGGAAGAAAATATTCGTACCTTCTCTTCCCCAATCCAGTTCCTCTCGGCGGGCTCAGTGAGGCCTAGCACGTCTATCCAGTGATAATAGTTCTTTGAGTTGTTTCCGTACCAGTATTTTATTATGACGTAGCTGCAAAATAAACTGTAGGTTAATTGAGTGAGATGTCAAAACGATGTGATTGTCTTTGAGATGTTCATGGACTTATCATCTATCATAATCGATGTGTGACGCCATAAAAGAAATATAATGAAAATATTTCAACTCTGCTTTACTGCATTGCTGTTTACTATGTATATACTGTACATTACTGTTGACTATGGCTCATAATAACTAAATATTTTAAAGGATTCATAAATTATTAAAGATTGACATCACTTGTAAACTTATGCTCAAATACTGAGAAGTGTTATTAAAACATTAATAAATAACACTATTTGTGACACTAACAGCTTTTTCAGACAGTTATCAAGTAAAGGAAACCTTTGTTCAAAGGGGCTTTTATCGGCTTGGTACGTAGACTGCAAACTTAACATTCCTAGTTTCTCTGGGACTGTGGGAAACAAATAACCATAGAAAAGAGATAAGGAGAGGTAGGGATGGTGTTGTGCGAGCCACAAGGCGTGGATTGGTTCGAGATTCGAAGCGAGGCCGTGGTGAAGAGCGGGTGTAATTGGGAATAATCAGTAATTTCTTCATGAGTAGTGTTGTGAGCAATATTAAACAGATAGCATTAATGTTAGACTGAAGTCATAGAAATAAAAGACAACAAGTAGGTAGTGTCATGATTCTGAAGGAGTAAGTGTTATTTGTAAATTTTCATTCGGTAAGTTCATTTATTCCATTTAAACCCCTTTAATGATCTGCCTGTTGTTAATACTGGCATTGAGGTGTGTCGCCTAGATTAGCCATTTCTCAGACTAGGAAGTAATAGGATTTTGACCAATTCTACGACTCTTTCATTCGAAGAATAGGGAACGATATTAATCGTTCAATTAGGGAACTAATTTAGGTACACTACACAATAACACTTATGTTTGGAAACAAACATTTTCACATTCACCAGACGGACTATACACAGACACATATTTGATGTTGGATTAGCAATAAGAGAGACCATTATGGGAGCAGTCCCTTTGTTTTAATAATAATTTGATTTTCTTATAATCGTATTAAACCAGTGGAGGTATGTCCAGTAAGGGTCGAGTACCACAAAGCGATGCGGATAGCATTAGGAATCTAGATTATTTCTAGGTTCTTAATTGGTGGGGCATCGCTTCCTCCCCCCCGTGGGGGGGGCTGGTTTAAGTACACAATACATAAAGTTCTAAAAAATCTTAAAACCATCGTGATTTGAGAGCCTGGGATGAGATGTTAAGTCACAATTTGGTGCCGCGTGACCAGAATCCCGTCATTAAATGTTTCAATATCAATTGAAACAACGGGTGTTATAAAAAAAAACTTAGGGTCCATAAATGTTATAACGATCACTCTCTAATTTATTAATGTTCACACAATCTTTATTATTGGTTTTAATAACTTGCTATTTTGTATTGAAGAATTATGCATTATGACATAATAAAAATGAAAGTTGAGTAAAAAGAGTCTATTTTTCAATTGAATAAAACAAAGGGTTTGAGATACTAAGAGAGTAAGAATTTCGTTTAATGAAATGTGATCGATCAACGTACGGGTATTGAACGAACACAGCCAAAAATTTACCTATCTAATTATTATAATAATAAAAAAGCATATTTTATTCATTGAGATTTCGTGCAAATAATGTGTTTATTAGATTAATTTTATAAAAAAAATATATTAATAAGTAGAAGTAGTAGCAATATAATAAAATAAATTTAAATATTATTGTCATAAGCTTAACATTTAACTCCTTGACATTATTTCATATCATAATAATGATCATAATCTTTATTTTGCTAGAAATACGGTATTACAAGGACAGAATATACAATAGTAATACTTTACAAGGTCAGAAAGTAAGTTTAACATGTTTTGCTAAACAACTTAGTATGCAAAAAAAAACAAAATTCAATTTTCTGAAATCTCTAAATTCGTCATTAAATCTCCACATCAACATTAATTAGCTAACCGAATCAATAATAACATAAATATTATTTTATAAAGTTTACGAAAATGAAAAATCGTATTGGTGTAGAAATACTTATAGGTTAGCAATTTGGTTAAGTTCATTGTTAAAAAATCAATTTCATTTAAATTAAGCCAAAAGAAAATTTGTTGAAACTTATGTTGTGTGAAAACTAAGTCCAAGTGTCGTTAAAAATATTTGATAGATAATAAAGATCTCTAAAATAGATTTCTAAAAAAACCCACATTATTGTAGTAAGCGGCCCGGCTGTCAGCCCATTGTTAAAAAGGTCTACCAGATGTGCACCAAGTGTAAAGAAAAAAAAAATGACTTGAGCAAACGAAGCTAACTAAGCAAATTATTTAACGAAACAAAGCTAAGCTTTATGATTTTACTACCCCTAATGTCATATAGAATCCTTGAAATAAAACACTTTCTAAGATTGTGACACATTTTGCATTAAAATCGGTAAAAAAAAAATACATTATTTATTGATATATATTTAACATCATGAGATTTGAAGAGATTACGGTATCAATAATGTTTCACACATTGCACGACAGTTTGGTCTAATAAAAAAATGCTATTGCCACTTAAGTTCCAAACTAAGATTAGCATCGTCTAAAAAAAAAAAAAAAACTTGAGTGCCAAAGTTTGAGGGGGGCTTAAATTTGTAAATTGTTTTAAAATTGTCATCAACATAGGTATTTAACTGCCAAAGATATGTTATGTTTGTAGAAAACTCTAGTTCAATACGTACACCTAATTTTTGAGTTGAAAGTTATTTGTAATTTCCAATAATTTTGCAATACTATTCCATCTTAACAATTGAGTGAAAATAATTCTTATAATCATTTTATGTCTATCATGAAGCTATTAATTGGTTGTGAAAGAGTCGTATTACTTATCATTAAAAACCAAATAGGCTGCAGTAACAAAAAAAATATATATGACAGTTTCAATTAAGTTAACATAATCATTGGGTGTAGTTCACCGTAATTTATTTTATTTTTGAACTACTTAAGATGTTGGAAGAACGACTCACTCAAACAGACGAGCTGTTTCGATACAGTGGCCATAAACCTACGGAAGTGAACTAAAAACTTTTGTACTACTTAACGTAAACCTTTTTTTGTTTTGTACTTAAAAATGAATAGAAGATTAGATATTTAATAATGAAGATCGGTAATTCTGGCGTTGACAATACAGCAGTTGTGAGTTTTACATTTTCTCAGTTTGTTTCGTATCACAATTCCAGTCGCACGAGTTCCGGGACAATGTCAGACTGTCCGTCCGTCCGCAGAGCAACAGCTGGTTAGTGCAGTCACTGAAGCAGACTGCGTCAACGTTCTGTTAAGGACAGATAAGTTTCAACTTGCATGCTAAGGAATTATAATTGTTATAGCATTACGGAATGCTTCCTCCAATGGAATTTCTGTTTAAAAATTGCATCGCGAGTTTGATAAACAGTGTTAGAGGTTAATAAAAACTAAAGGGTATCTATACATAATGGTAAATTTTGTAAACGTCAATATTGCAAATCCTTCTTGATTTCATATTTTAAAATGTCAAAATGTCATAAATTCATCCAATGCGTTGGTAGACGCAACAATAATTATTTTATTATGGATAACTAATTTCGGTAGAAGCTTCAAAGCGTAACGAAATAACATTTTATAATCTGCAAAATTTTGCAAAAATTGTTCAATCGGTAAGAAAGATAGGTATGATAGAAATAAAAATGTGAAATAAATTTAAATCCAAATATAAAGATGTAGTAGTACCTATGTAAATATCACTGTATACTCCCAATACATAATAAACTAATTATTGTGTTATACGATATACTAAAAGAGAACCTACGCATTATGTAAACCATCATATACCTAACCATAGTTATAAACTTTTGGTAAACAAAAACAAAAAAGGATCTTGATCTAATAATACCTTTAATAAAATGCACCATCTAGACTAGCCTGTCTTGATGTTATAAATAAATTAGCAGTGGCGTATAATCTTCTGATTATGTAACTATACTAGTAGGTTATTATATTATTTGACAAGAGGATATTTCTAAAGCAATTATTTAAATTACTATAGTGGCATTATATTGTATTTTAACAAAATATATTATAGTGACCGCTCTATAAATATTTAACAGTAAATGTTATAAATATAACTTTAATAAATAAATTGTCGTTTACTATATTATTTGACAAGATCACAATTGTAAAACAGTTATGTAGAATATTTTGAAGGTATTACAAATTATTGACCTTCTCTGCAGTAATATGAGAATATTCTGATAAACTTAGATACTTATTCAAAATATCGAATTTTTGTTAAAGGGAACATGACTCAAGTACATTTTTAATAAATAAGTTATAAAATGATAGTCAAACTTCAAACTCTTGTCTCTCTGTAAACAAATAATTATAAAATCAAGGATAATCTCAACGCGTGATAATTGATATCGTAATTCTTTCTTTACAGTTAAAGTGTATTCAGTAAAATATATTTTACAGGAGAACCACCTGATAAATGAAATGTTTTAACTAAAGAAAGAAATAATTAACTTACTATTTAATTAATTTGTTAAACGTATACAAACCACCGTTTGTACGTACGGCAAGACAGTGATTCAATAATTTAATTTGAACTTAATAACAAAAGAAGGAAAAAGGTTGTGTGTTAAAATATATAATAATTTAGATAGAACTTTACATGTAAAAAATAAAAGTAAGGACTTTAAGATATGAACCTATAGGTTAAAAAAAAAAGAACATGATTATTGCATAACGTCCGAAGCAAAACATAGGTTGAGAGAGCGCAGAGCTATCTATTTGATTAGTAACAAAGCAAACATATCACGCGTTTTATACGCAAAATAGGCGCAATAGACGTCGAGTTGCGGAAACCGCCCGTAGTGCAAGCAGTACAGGGCCTTAAGCATCACTACCTTCCACCGAATGCTCTTTACCTTACCTTTTTGTGACGAATACGATCGCTGATTAAGGCGCGTTAATAGATGTTTAGCATAAAATATATTAAATATGTAATATAAAACAAACAGACTTGCACCTTGTATGCAATTAAAATAATTCAAAGTCATTGAAAAAAAAAAAACATGAATCTATAGATTGTAATTATTTACAATTTACATTTTAACTTAGATTACAAACGTAACTAAGTGAAAGAAACGAGATAGTAGGAACAAGAAACTGTGCCTGTCTAGACGAGTCCGATTGTGAAAATCAATCGCTTCATTCTTACGCGTCTTATTTTCAGAGGGGGGAATGTGACGCCATAAAAGAAATATAATGAAAATATTTCAACTCTGCTTTACTGCATTGCTGTTTACTATGTATATACTGTACATTACTGTTGACTATGGCTCATAATAACTAAATATTTTAAAGGATTCATAAATTATTAAAGATTGACATCACTTGTAAACTTATGCTCAAATACTGAGAAGTGTTATTAAAACATTAATAAATAACACTATTTGTGACACTAACAGCTTTTTCAGACAGTTATCAAGTAAAGGAAACCTTTGTTCAAAGGGGCTTTTATCGGCTTGGTACGTAGACTGCAAACTTAACATTCCTAGTTTCTCTGGGACTGTGGGAAACAAATAACCATAGAAAAGAGATAAGGAGAGGTAGGGATGGTGTTGTGCGAGCCACAAGGCGTGGATTGGTTCGAGATTCGAAGCGAGGCCGTGGTGAAGAGCGGGTGTAATTGGGAATAATCAGTAATTTCTTCATGAGTAGTGTTGTGAGCAATATTAAACAGATAGCATTAATGTTAGACTGAAGTCATAGAAATAAAAGACAACAAGTAGGTAGTGTCATGATTCTGAAGGAGTAAGTGTTATTTGTAAATTTTCATTCGGTAAGTTCATTTATTCCATTTAAACCCCTTTAATGATCTGCCTGTTGTTAATACTGGCATTGAGGTGTGTCGCCTAGATTAGCCATTTCTCAGACTAGGAAGTAATAGGATTTTGACCAATTCTACGACTCTTTCATTCGAAGAATAGGGAACGATATTAATCGTTCAATTAGGGAACTAATTTAGGTACACTACACAATAACACTTATGTTTGGAAACAAACATTTTCACATTCACCAGACGGACTATACACAGACACATATTTGATGTTGGATTAGCAATAAGAGAGACCATTATGGGAGCAGTCCCTTTGTTTTAATAATAATTTGATTTTCTTATAATCGTATTAAACCAGTGGAGGTATGTCCAGTAAGGGTCGAGTACCACAAAGCGATGCGGATAGCATTAGGAATCTAGATTATTTCTAGGTTCTTAATTGGTGGGGCATCGCTTCCTCCCCCCCGTGGGGGGGGCTGGTTTAAGTACACAATACATAAAGTTCTAAAAAATCTTAAAACCATCGTGATTTGAGAGCCTGGGATGAGATGTTAAGTCACAGATGTTACTATTAGTTGGATTAGCCTTCCTTATGATAAAAAGCAATGAACCTGCCATAACGAACTAAAAAGTTAAATAAATTTCTTTCTAGACTACTTCGCAAGCACTCGCAGCATAAATTGTCTTTGATTTCTAGTATAACAAATAAGTACTTAACTATTTTTTCCAAAAATCTATAGCCAGTGTCACTCGGGGTGATGTAGGGATTCTAATGATCACAAATCAAAATCTGTTCAGGCATTTAGAAGTTATGGTGGAATAAAGAAACTCACATTCATACAAACATACATAAACCCTGAACACAAAAGAAGTGTGTATTACTTCTTTTTTTGGGTAGTCGTGTTAAAACTTATCCAAACAACTCACGCGAGTCCATCATCGACCATCTGCTGCACCTCCGGCTCGTTGACAATGTCGAGTATCTCGCCGTTGTCGGGGTTGCGCTTGATGTCGACGAGCTGCCACGGCGAGATGAGCCCGAAGCGCACGCACCGCATCACGTCCACCACGCGCTGCCGCCGCGCCGGCCAGTCCGCGTGCAGCCACCGGATGCCCGCCATCAGAACTTCTATTTCGCTGAATGAGGAAAAGGTCGGTACCTAATTAAATTAGTGGCTCAGTGAGCTGTAGACGTAGACCTCGCTTTGTATGTTGTTTAAAAGTTCATCTAATAGATGTCGCCACGAGCAAAAGCAGTACTATGTGCTATTTGGTAGGTTAGGTATTCAAAGGAATACCTAATAATACATACAATACAATTATAAAGATAATTTTGAAAAACTGGTTGGGCAAAAAAGATCTATTTAATTATCGAACCTGCTCACAAAATTTCACGAGAATCGGTTGAAAGATGCGACCTGTAGAGGAGAACAGCTGGACAGCCGGAAAGACAGACATACGAAAGAATTTTTGCCCAAGCTAAAGCAGAGACGCTTCGCTTGCGCTTCGCGCTCGCTCGGTTAATTAGTAGATTTCTTGTTGTATTTACAGTTACAGTGTATTGAAAATTAGTTAGTTCAAAAACATAAAAAAAATTGCTTAAATTATTCTTGGAAATTGCATGCCTCCAATGGTTAAATATGCGGATGTCTTTATATGTTTGACATCGTGTTGTACCATATTATCAGTGGTATAGTTTTAGACCCACCATACAACCAGGGGTATGGCCAGTGGTATGGTGGGTACGGCAGGTGTTTTTGCAATAAATGATTATCATTAAAATAATAATCACCTTGTGACGCAAATGTAGTTTGATTTCAAAAATATCAAAACTTCTTCAGGTTCAAGTTCAAGGAAGTCCTTCGATGCTACCAGTGGTAGAAAGAAACGCATAATACGAGGAACCTGCAAATAAAATGTCATTAATAATAATAAAATAATAAGGGCCTGTTTCACAATTAAAAAGTAAGTTCTGAGTAGCTTGACTGATGATTTAATTTTGACAGTAGTGATATGAAAAATATGTCAAATTATCTGTCAAGTAAGCTACTCAGAACTTACTTTTTGATTGTGAAACAAGCCCTAAGTAATACAGAAATGCTGGTTCTAACATTTTTTTCCAAATGTTTTTCATTAAATGTGGACAAAAAATTTGCTTTGCTTAAATATTGACGATTATAAAATTACTGTACCTAATTTGAGAGATTGATGAGATGTTTTTAATTTTATTTACTTCACCTTCAACTGACTAATACCTATAACTTCACTTATAGTTTTTTTTGTACGTTAACTAAGGTACTTGCCATGAGGTCAACAACAGGCGTTATCCTTTTCAACCTAGCCTCTCTGTAGAGAGCGAAGGCAGTGTCTTCATTAAATAGGTTTTCATTTACTATAAATGACCAGCATTGGTTTTCCAAATCTACATAGGAGATAGAAAAAATATTATTACATCTTAAAAGTGAAAAGTGAAGTCTTTAAAGTGTATGCAAAATTTTTATGAATTGAGGTAGAAAAAAGTTTACCTTTTATCGATAAGAATTGAGCGGCACAGAATAGGTCTAAAATGTTATCTCTTCTTAAGATTTTACTGCTGTCCTGCCCACTGAAGATCATCCATTCATATATTAAGTGAAACGCTTCAGACGTCACATTTTTCTAAAATTAATGTTATGAATACACTGCTTTGCTAAACTTATAAAACTAAAATATATATACTACTAATAAAACTTATAAAACTAAAATTATAAATAATAAAACGATAGAGCGCAGAAAAACGGTTAGACAGCTGAAAATTTACATGTACGAATACCCACAAATGTTTATTTTCTAACTCTTAATAAGTTACAGAACCACATGTAAATCATGAAATGTAAAAAACTAAATTATCGTAAGCTTTGTATCGTGTAAATAGCTAAATAATAATTCGAGACTATTAAAATGTTAATACAAAAAATCAAGAGAAGACTTACGACAGGAAGCTCGATTTCTCTGTGCGGATTCATATCAAAAAAGTTTGAGTATACTTCTAGTACTATGTGGTGACAGTGGAACTCTTCGTCACCAATGTGTATTACTGTGTCCGTATTCCTGGAAAAATCAATAGATAATATTACTACTTTCTTAGAAGATACATTTCTAACATTAGAGATGATAATATTATGAAAGGATGGATTCATGAAAATTTAAAACCTATTTCGATCGAATTATTAAATTGCTGATATAGGCACTTTTAGATTTTGCACATTAGATGAGGTACATCGAAAATACTTAGCAGTTTTTACACATGATTGTGAATCCGCCTATAAAACTCCTGGAACAGATCCTGCTTCTTCGGTAATTGTACTCGCATCCAATCGATAGGCTCAGCCACGGTGTAACCGAGACTAGCCAAGTCTTGGCCCTTATCTTCTCTTACACTGTGGTGCTTGGCTTTTGTTTTCCTATCAACGTTATTCTTTACTTGTACATTTGGACAGGTTTCCCTCTGACAGTATTGCAACTGGGGCTCGGATTCACTGTCTACGTCCTAGAAAACAACATATTTTGAAACTAAACAGACAGACTAGCTCAGTTCGCTATTTTTGGGTTTGGTGTAAGTTCGCATTCTCTACTCGGTGGATTAAATAATAAAATGTCTTATGAAATAACAACGCTATTCGCGAAAATACTTTGTTTAGTGAATTTATGGTTTTTTAACACATTTTGTCGAGAATATCTAAATTCTAATCTATGTTCAAGTTTTTAGAAGTTACTTACATACGGAGGCACGGGATCGTCAGGATCACCGGCGGCTTGACCTTCAAACTTTACTTTGACTTCGGCTTGTGTAGGATCTGCCAATAGGACTCCAACAGTTGATGATTGAAACACTACCTAAGGAAAATAGACTTAATAATAAAATAAAATAAATATTCGCATGTCACATTTGTCCGGAATGGTAAATGTATCAAATACCTGATTTGATTGTACTTTTAAGTTTCCACTGGGAGTCGGTTTGAAAGGAAATGATGCGCCTGTTTGGCCATTGTTTTGATCTACACTGAAATCGCTGAAAATTACGAAATATTTTTTTATTCATATTCAGCGCATACCTACGAGTTACTGTATAACCTACTGTAGGTTCGAATCCCGCTATGGACTAATATTTGTGCATATACTGAAGAATTGTATGATTAATCGAGTTCCGCATAATTTGTCTGTTTTTAGATATTGCAGTTTTAAGGAATAAAATTCGATCAACCTGGAATCTTCGACGCTGGAAGATATGTTAATTTCCTCGTCGTCCCTGATGCAGGGACATTTTTGAACGTACTCTTTGGCAAACTTGGACGCGAAAGTTGTCTCGGGTGACATTTCCGGATTTTTCTTTGGTTTCCTGAATAACGTGTGAAGGAAGGATGCATGATAATAGCTACTAGCAGAGCATTAGATTAAGGCTGACGACTGACGACCTCCGAGGTCGAGTGGCTTGGTACACCGGTTTTCAAGGTATCGCCATCTCTGAGGTCCCGGGTTCGATCCCCGGTTGGGTCAATTTAGAAAACGAACTTTTCTATATTGGCTGACGTTTAAAAAAAACGTTTAAAAAAGATCAAACTATTTAAGAGTAAAACATAAAATACCAGTCGCTTCCTCTGGTGAATTAAACTGATTTGGTATCAATTTTTACACATTAAACAGCAAGTTAACTTATAATAAAAAGCTATGGCAAAATGTGTCTTATTCCTAATAAATAAAGTTTTCATCAAAATATTCCAAGTAATACTCACTTTCCTTTATGACGCCACGACATGTATTGGTCGATTTTAGTGGGTTTTTTTGTATCAACGTTCACAGATGCGTCTCCTGAACTATCATGTATTGAGTGTTTGTTAATACGCCGAGACCAGAGCTTGGTAGTTTCTTTATAAAAATCTAAAGCTGTAATTTAACGGAAATTAGCAACATATTTCTTTCCATAATCTTTATTTTTTATGGCACACAATTAAAGAATGAAAATATGAGAAAAAAGGTTTATATTTTATGTGCACTTAAATGTAATAATTATGTACCGCTGTGTGGTGACAATGTAATGGATTTTCTTTCTTTCTTTCAAAATCTCTGCTTCAAGAGCTTTATATAAAACAAGTTTTTCATTCCAAAACCTACATACGAGTGAAAATAGTCAAGTAGAATGCAACAAACATATTAGAAGGAAATTATCTCACCTTTTTTCTAACATTTTGCACCAGGTAGTAATCAATAGTAAACTCAATCGAGCCACGACTATCAAATAGGTAGCAAAAAGTTGCACAATCAAGATTTTTTTTTACTTTGGAGAATCGTGTCGATATTGCAACAAAACACAAAATGGCCACTTGAAGATACTTACTGAAATTACTGTTATGCGTTGTGAGATCTGTCAGAGAACTGCTTCTATGTAGTTTAGGCTTGATTGTGATGCAATAATGCTCAAATATGTCCGCAACGCGTCTATGTCTTTTCTTCGGTTGTGAATTCCTAAAATATATTATTTTTAACAAATCGGATTCACAGATTTTATAATTTCGTTGGGCAATTTGTTCAATGCATATAAAAAGTAAAATGTCAATAAAATGGGTTCTGTCAACATTTCAAAGCAAAGTGTTTTATTTGTGCGTAATGCGTAAACACAATTATTTATGCTATCAAATCAAACATTAAAATTTGATGGATTGGTGGATTTCTAATACAAAATACAAATTTAACCACATCTTGTTTTTGTAAATTGTATAGGTACTTACTCAGGAAAGTTCTGCACAGCGAATCTAGCATTTGACTCTACTTCTGAACCATTTATCTGAAAACGTATAATCAGGACAATTTGCAATAGTTATGAATCAACTGTAAAAACGAGTGTATAAGTGAATATTGGCTAGACATTATGAAGTATTTCTCTTCTGGATCTTAATTCCATAATATTATATTAAAAATAAACATACATTCCAATTTTATTGAAAATAATATGGGCACAATGCACGATCAACTTTATTAATATTTTACTGTTGTTCATGAATTATTTATTAACAACTAATTTTTTAATGTTTCTCATAGATATAAACCTAATAGAAGAATAATTATAGCAACTTGTGCAAAAGAAGACTACTCAATGAAAACGAACCTTTTCCAAACTAGCACTCTTTTTCATTTCAAATTCGCTGAATGAATATTGGAGGAACGTGATCCATATTGCAAATAATATTGTTTTCAGGGTTATTAAAAACGCCCAAATCTCTTTAAAAATTTTAGCAACTGATATTTGTCTTTTTACTAATATGTCAAGGAGTCGAAAGATGTCAAATGTCAAGGACATCCATTATATTTTTCTGTCATAGTTTTGTTTTTTGTCAATTATATTAAGTAGGTTGTATATCGCTTTACGCTTATTTAACAAAAAAAAGTTTTTATGCGACTATTTTATTATTATCTATTGAGGAGTAAAAATGCACGTTCCATTGCTAGTATTTAGATGGAAATGGAATTTTATGTAAATATACGTATATTTATTAGAAATTGTTTCCGGTGGTTTCATTTCAGTGGGCGTTTGGTCAAATTCTAAAATGTATTTTATGCAAATGAAAAACTAGTAGCGTACGTACCTACCTACATAAATAGTTGTGTACTTAAGTAAGTACACAATAATTTACGTATTTAAAGTAGATAGGTATGGGTCCACCCACGTTTTAAAATATTTTTTTATGATTTCGAATATCCATCTAACCCAACTAATCGACAAAAAGGAAATTTCCTTAAGTCAAAAAAGAAATAAAATCATAAACATTTTAAGCTTAAGTGATTATTTGTAATACCTATATGAAAATAGATTTTCGATGTCTCAAAAATATATAAAAGAGACTTGTAATGTCACAAATTCCTAAAAATATATATGAAAATGCAAGTCATTGTTTTTTAAATATGTTGTACTGTTTAGTGAATATCATTTTGAAAATTAAATTTTAGAATCTCAAAAAGAAAAATTGGAAACGTCCTTATTAGTCAATAAGCATAGAGGTAGGTATTAGGAGTACGCATACTTAGACAGAACCGGATGTAAAGTAAACATTGTTCACAAACATACTTGACAGTAATTCGACTATAAACACAATGGCTTAATCATATTTTAACTTGACTTTACTAATAATACAATACTTAGCAAAACTTATAATAGAAAAAAACGACTAACGAAAAAATACTTAACGTCAGATAACATGGTCATTTGGTTTTTCTTCTAATAGGTGGTGAATGATTTGAAGGCCATTTTGCAGAGCTACTATTCTATACGAAGTGACATCGTCGAAATTGTCTACCAAATAAATGCTCAACTTATGCGATCTTTTGCAATCTTAATCAACGCTATAATTTAACTTCAGTGACTTCGATTCGTGTTTGTATACACTTTGAGAATACGCATGCGGTTTGCAATTATTATGTTTTGAAGTCGCATCAAAAGTATTTTATGTTTTTACTTTGTCCTAATATGCTAAGGCCCACTGTACCCATAATGGCCAGTTGGCCGTTATTGTAGGTAGGCAGTTGTGAATCTGTTGAGCACGGAACGAGCGTGTTGACCACTTGCGCTCCCGAGCAGTTTCCAGGATTTTCGCAAATATAAATCAGTGTAAGTTTATTTTTCGATTAAGCACAGAATATACTATTAACGTGATACTAAATACTTTAATCACTTTTATTAAATTATTGAAACTATAGAGGGAACTGAATGGTTGGGTAATGATTTAGAAATATGATAAAAATTGTCATGAAAAGAAAAAAGAAAAAAATACTTGATATAAAGGAACCTTTGTGTTAAGGTTGATTGTGTTTATTTGTGTCTGTTGAATTGTATTTATTATTAAAGTGGTGATTTGTGTCTGTTTCCGTCCTACGAGTGATTCATAAAGTTTTACTGACTGATATTTGATATTAATTAATTTACTAATGTTTTTCAATATTTGTAAATCCATCATAATATGCTGTTTTGTTTACTTTATTCAATAAAATTTTCCTGGTTTTCGTAGCGTAGCACAGTGAGAATTAGCTATAGTGATATAGTGAGTAGCATAGTTACAAAACTCCCTTGTTAGATTGTTAGGTTTTTTTAGGGTTCCGTAGTCAAGTCAACAACGAACCCTTATAATAATGAATATATTGGAAAAGTTTTTTTCATTGAATAGTTAGGTATCAAGTACCTTTACTTTATAGTCGTTAGTTATGTAAAAGAGGAAGTAAATATAAGCTTATAGCCATATGTTGATTGTATAAGGTTACCGGGGAACCCTATACTGCGCGTGGCCCAACATGCACTTGGCCAGTTTTTTATTGAGTGCGGATCACTAAAAGAAGTTCAACCGCCGTCTGTGGCCTTCATAGAGTCGTGATTCTAAACTGAACTAATAAAAATGCAAAAGTTTGTTTGTTTGTTGGTCAATCTTTCACGCCATAACTGCTCAACCGATTATCATGAAATTTTGCATACACGTTGTCAGGGGTATGTAAAGAAAAGAGTATCATAGGGCACTTTTCATCCAGGAAAAAATACTGTTACCGTTATGGAAAAATAATTATCTACCCAGACGAAGACGCGTGCGGCCGCTAGTATTGTATACTTTTTACTGGAACGGAATTTGGTATTGCATAGATTTATATCGGAGGTTTGAATATTTCTGCGAGCAACTTTTATAACTTAATTTTGTTGCCTGTTGTAGACTCAATATTATATAAAATTAGTTGATCATGCATATAATCGCCATCATTTTTGACATGCGCATGTCATAAATGCATTTTCAATTTCAACTTGAAAGTAAACATAATCTATCAGTGCTTAATAAATTATAGTTTTTATCATTGACTATCTATACATAATATAATAAAAATTTTACTGGCCGATGTCTGTATTTTGAAGATATTTAAGACAAAATAAAATAAAGTGGCCTATATAAGAGTAATAGAAGCCAAAACAATTATTTTTATTATATTATAATGTATGTTTGTACTCGCATCACGCAAAAACTACGTCATCAAATTGGATGCGGTTATCAGTTGTATTTCTGAGAGTCCAAATTAAAATCTGGTGCATGTTTCATCTTGATACGCCAACTCGAACAAATTCCACTCGGACGAAGCCGCAGGCGGCCACTAGTTACTAATTAAGTCGGAAAGTGTAACAATCGTGCGTGACATACCTCCATCAAGTGGTTTTGTCGATAGTGGGAGTTAATGACTTTGTTCACAATGACCAAAACCGATTTACGGTTTGACAAACCTCTGGTAATAATTATAACTAAGTATATAATTTTCTAAATAAATAAAATTAACTAAATATGTAACTTATTTGAGGAGCTCGGTAGCGCAGTGGTATAGCGCCTGGCCCTAGCGATTGCGGATGTTAAGCAATTTTCGCAAGGGTCGGTTATGGGATGGGTGACCAAAAATGTATTATTTCGATCTTTGGAAGCACGTTAAGCCGTTAGTCCCGGCTGCATTTGCATTGTTAGCGCCCACTTATCCGTGTTGGGCCCGCGTGGTGGGTCATGGCTCATCCTCCTTATCCACCCATAAGGAAGGCTTGTCCCCAGCAGTGAGGTCATTAAAAATAGCTGATGGTCATCTAATTTTCAACAGTCTCCAGCTATCAAGGCGCCATTCATTGTTAAGATTTAGACTAATGAGTTGACTCCTAAATCAATTTATTATAAATTATCGTTTTTTTTATTGAAGTCTTTTAAGTTGCCACGTGGTTAACTTCTTTGTTTGTGTTTTATTTGGACCACATTTGTGACAAACCATTGTAAAATTGTAAAAGCGAACAACACTTAACTCATTATTACACCCAGTCAGAGTTTTGGTATCCATATTATCACTAAGTACACACGACAGCACGTCAGGTTATACAGTTAAACTGTGAAAACAGCTTTTATTACGTAGGGCATAAAGGCGGTCTCAAGAGAAATAACAAGCCATGTGAAATAAAGTATTTTCACGTAGGTACTTTATTTTCCTCATAAAGTATAGAGTACAATTACCCCGAAATAAAGTATATACTTTATTATAAAGTACGGGTGGCAACCCTAGTTAGGTTAGGTTAGGTTCAACCTAGTTATCTTAGCAAAAACAAATGACTATCCATAATTTGCAGACCATGGCCGATGACCGCATCGTGTACCCAGACGAAGTTGAAGACGTGAAGGCAGGAGCAGCTGAAGCAGCAGATCAGAACAAGGGAGGAGACTCCAACACCATAGAAGAGGCTCCCGTGGTACCCATGGTCCAGACCAGGAGCATGATATCAGTGCCAGCCAACTGCCCGCCGGGCTACCAGATGGGGCCTGATGGTGTATGTCGTGAAGTCTTCGATTAGGTCGTTTGCTAGCTGAGGGTGTACTCCGAACCAATTAACGATAATCTAATGTTCGAACCATTATTAGCTGAAGAATTTGTGGTCCAAAACTTATGTACCTAATAATAAATCCAAAATTAAGTAGCTCAATGACTACCATTGTCCAACAATTGTGATTATTTTTGTAGAAGGCTCTGTTGCTTGTGATATTGGATTTAAGAAACCATTTAACTACATTATTACGATATTTTATTAGAAGGTACAAAGAATAGTACATGAAGAATGTTGAAAATTCACATAAAATGATCTTTGAAAATAAAGTCTTTGTACCTTAGCCAGTGGCGAGGGGTGAAATTATGGCGAAGCCGTTCTACAAAAATGTTATGATCTGCATAGTGGATCGGTTGGGTGGGTTTTCTAAAAGGTAAGCCGATGGGAATCGGCTTGTATGGACCCTTCGCCACTGGATGAAATAAAGAATCTTACATACATACTTACAAACAAACATGAACCCTGAACACATTAGACTCTCTGTTTTTGGACAGACATGTAAAAAAATCGAATCTCTACCTCAACCTTGGGTAACAAACCAATATGATTTATATTTTATATAAATGTATCTGATATAAATGATTATTATGAATTGTCATTAAAAGTAATCGGGTGATCAAAAGTAATAATTATTTTTTTCATCATATTGACGTAAGTATTATCTACTTCAAATGTGGTAAATAAAAGACATTCATTTCTAATAATTAACGATCATTTACTTTAAAATATTCATTATAATTACATAATAATGGCCTAACTCTGTGATAATTAAAACAAAAAGTCTATGATAAAAAATTAAATACTTTTTTTTTAACCCTGCCATCGTAAAACATTATTGATATTAATCTACAAAAATTATAAATAACCCAGCGTTGCATAAGTTTTAACAAATGGAGCATCACTCTCACAGGAATTCCTGAAAACAAAAATGTATTTTCAACATTTTGCGACAGTATTTTTATGAATTTTGTAAATCACGGAAACGGTATGAACATTAATGTATTCAAAATATTTATACTGCTCTTATAAATAGATATGAACTGTAAAAAAGTTAAACAGATACTGCCATAGTCTTGAGAGATTATTTATTTATGTTTTGCAATTTTATACCCTTCCGTGATTCCTGACGCTCTATACCGTGCAGTTGTAGGCTATTTATTGTGTAAGGGGCCCTCCACACGGGTCGTACGGAAAGGCGCGGCCTCCCGCGGCCTTCCGGTGTAATCTCAGCGTCTGTAGGGGGAAGCGCGGCCTCTTCAGTTCTGAGGAGGCTGCGCTTCTTACCTTCTCACGTAGAGATTACACCGGAAGGCCGCGGGAGGCCGCGCCTCTCCGTACGATCCTGCAGACCGGGCCTGTGCTTGTGGAGGACCCATTATAGGCGTGTTTTTGCTACTGTCACATTGTGATAAAAATAATATGTAAGTATTGTAAGTAATATAACTAGGCTAGGAACTAGTGCTGTGTATTTTTACACACAGCACCTGTACCTATTTATTTAAAATTGAATATTGTCTGTAATTAATTGACTTGGTTACGATCGTATATGCCGATTTCGATTGTATCAAACGTTTCCGATTGATTGCTCAGTAGAATCTTTTTTTCCCGTGTAGATCTCATGATGTATTTTTTATTCATAATGATAATACATTTCGATTTATCAGACGGAACTACCTAAAGGCAATGAAAAGCGTGTAAACTTAAATACTTATTAAGATTTGTATTCGTTTCAAAAATAATAGCAACTATGTCACTTAGTGATTTCTTTACACAATATCGGTCCAAACAATAATTTTCATACTAGTTCCAGACAACATGCCAGTAACTGACAATTCTTATATGTTTAGAAACAATTTTCATGTAGGGATGTCGAAAGTGAAAAAAAATATCGATATATCGATACATCGATATTTAAAAAAAAATCAATATTGGCACTGATATATCGCGGAATAATTATCGATATATCGATATATCGGCAAACTTAAAAAAAAAATATTGTGGTTTTAAAATAACAGTGTATTTAGCTTAGCCTAGCGCAATAATATCAATAGTAATTTTTGTATATAGTGTAAATTATTTTAATGTTCGTACACTATACAGTTATTTTTCCATTTGTTTTACGGCTTTGGATTCTAGCGACTTTAGAATTGGATTGGTAGCCGGCGTCGGCTGTGGAGGCACTTCCAAGCCAAGATCCATAAATAAAATAAAAATATCATTTTTGATACAATTTTCGATATTGGATATTTTATATCGATATATCGATTTATCGGTTCACAATATATCGTCAAAAAATATCGATTTATCGAATTAAAAATATCGAATATATCGATGTATCGATATTTTTTCAACAAGCCTATTTTCATGCAACTATTAACTTTATTGATTAGGTTGACCTACTCTATTCAGTATGTCAGTAACTGAATTATTTTCACAAATAGCCAAGGAATTTATAAATCCTTGCAAATAGCATAGTGCACTACAATGCAGTACACAGTTTTAACTCGGAAAAGAAAAGACGCAGTCTTCAAGTAGCGTTCTTCATAAACAAAGTTACATGCAACATAGCCTAGAACATAAACACAGTATTTGTTTAAATAAATAAATGCATTAACAAAAATATCTGAAAGACGTTAGTTATTTGAAGAACAAAAATATGTTTTACTGTTATTTTTTTATTATTAAAGTATTACTTACTTATATTAATATTATAAGTAATACTTTAATTGAATTAATTATAGAAGAGTGGCGGGCGCAAGGTCTTTGTTTGTCAATTGGAAAATAATATGCATACGTGTCAAATTATGTAATAACTGATTTCCAATTTATATAAGTATGCACCTATTTACATTTCACAATCGGATTTATCTTACTTTATTTAGAAACACTTGTAAAATGACCCTAATGTTAACTATCGTTAATTTAACGAAATTATAAAATTAAGTAGGTACCTGGGTTATTATGTCATCTATGAAAACATTTACAGCTGATCATGACTTAAACTACAATACTGTGTGAGATAAAGCATCGCAATGCATTCAATAAACGAAAATTTGATAACTTTTAACTTTAAAACATAAATAAAGCAAAGTGAAACCATAATATGAAACCATATTATGAAGCTAAAGAACTTCGCTGAAACAAAAACAATCGCAACATGCTAGACTGTCAAACAAAAAACTAGCAATTACTGTATTTCAAACTACAACACGCTCTACCAACTAGCTAAATTATAAAAAAATTAACATCATAGGTAGAACATATCAGTTTTACAAAACAATGCACAAACTAAACTCACGATTACTTACTCGTCCTCCCAGGGACAAATGTCGTTCCGCTGCTTACGCTCACCGATGCCGCTTTTATTATTATCACGCTTAACAATATTGGATTCAGAGACCGACGACAGTTCGTCTTTATGAGCAATTTTTTTCGTCGCATCCGACTCGGACTCCGCCTCGGAAACTGTCGAGACCCTCTGCAGGGGCGCCGAAGGCACTTTGTCTACGTTGTCGTCGTCGACCCCGATGTCCTCGCACACGGCGAGCGGTGCCACTGGAGGACGCGCGCCCGCGGCCACCGCTGGCGTGCACGGCGGCGGCGGCGGCGGCGCTGGCGTAGCGGGCGGCGTCGCGGAGGGCGCCGGAGTGGCTGCGTGGGTTGCCGTCACCACCACCAGCGTTGGGGCCGGGGCGGTTGCGCTCGTCGGGGCGCGCTCTTGCGGCGGGGGCTCTGCCGTCACAGGCAGCTGAGCCGCGACCGCCGCTGGCTCTTTTCGAACCGGAACCGGCTCCACCTTCACGTCTCGAATGGACTCCGACGTCACGCCGATCTGATCGGGCGAGCACTCTGGAAGATCGCCGATTTTGCTACTAATATCTTTACTTGAGGCCGGACTGATTTCTTTCATCGTTGACGGTTCTCGGGATAGCGTTCCTCGCACCGAAACGACGTCGCCCTCGGACGACCTCGTCCTTTCAGAGTCTCTAGAGTCAGACATTGTACCGGATGCGGTGGAATCCTCGTGAGATTCCGATTCCGCTTTCGATAACACGTTCACATGCACTCGCGAATCGTCAGTTCTCACATCGTCTCCGAGCTCCGGGAGCCGATCGGCGGCGGACGGGATCCGGTCGTCGAACGGCCGGAATGGGGGGCGCGACGGTTCCGTCGGCGTCGCATCAGCAGATGCGAACACCGAGGATGGCTCGTCGGAGTGCGCGATGGAGCGCGGTTCATCCGGCGAAGCGGTTCCGGGCGGTGAGTCAGCAGACTCGTCATCCGGCGCGGAACTGACGCTGATGGTGGGCGTGGGATGTGGTGGGGCGGCAGGAGGCTGAGGCACAGGTGCGGGCCGTGGAGGTCGCGGCGAATGCGGTGGAGATCCGAGTGGCGCAAGGTGTCGTGGCTCCACAGCTGATAAACGACGTAGAGGAGGCGGCGCGCCTCTCAACCCGCCGTCCAGAGTGCTCTGCTGTGGAAGACGGCGTGTTCGCTCGGCAACCGCCACGGCCGCGCTCACGTCCGAGGACGAACTGCCTGAGTCAGCAGCTGAATCTTGCCTCCTGCGGATTGCCCCACTACTGACACCCTCCCGTGACGAACTCTCCCGTGACGAACTCTCCCAAGGCAGGACGTCAGCCGTATCGTCGTCGAGAGGATCACTATAAGGTTGAAAAATAAAGTTTAATTACTTTTTTCTTTTGCATAATTAGGTATCGTATAATTTGATGTTATAATTCAGTCACAAACTGACCGAAAGGGTATATCAGCAAGATTTGACTGGCTGTGGCTGTGTGGTGGCGGTTCGGGCGGGCGCGGCGGTTGCGCTGCGCAAACGGCTAGTTCGTGAGCCGATCCTGACAGCGAGCGGTCTGACCCGCGTCGCCTTTGCAGAGCCGGACCCGCACTACTACTAGTTGAACCTGGCTTCTTCTTCACTTGCCCACCAAAGTTGAAGAACCTGGAACACACATTTAAAATGTGTTCAGACAATGAGTGACTATAAAATTACACATTTTTAAAGATAATCAGAGGTAATATAAAGGGTTCTTTGACGATTGAGGATTCCAGGTAAAGTGCGCTTCCAACATTCGTCTTTTCATTACTTATCATTAGATGAAAATGGGAAGCAATCGACTTCATAGTGGTGAACTAAAAACTAGTCAATTACAGTTCCACAGTTTTACAAAAGAAATGACTAATAAAACTAAAGTTTATTACTTGGCCTTCTTCTGATGCACATTTCTTCCTTCGGTCAGAAGCCGTTGAAAGTGGTCGGAGCGCACGAAACGTGGGTAGCAGTCCTTTTTAAGCAGCAGCCCATAAACATGGTCAGCAGCGTGGTCAAGCGCATACCGAGAGCCAGACTTTAGCCCTTCGTTTACGCGTTCAGCCGTCGCACCATCAATGTTGATCTCACAAGGCGCTCCGGGCTTTAGAAATTCTCTGTAACATTAATGAGTTGTTTATTTATTACGAAGTGCATCCGCAGTAGCACAGATAGTCACAGTCAAAATCACAGCTAACTACATGAAATTAAGAAGATATTTTTCATCCAGGTTAAACTCACTCGTAAATTGCCTCCAATTTCTTAGGTATTTGTTTCGTGCTGCTGCGTCTCAGGTCCATGACTGCCAGCCAGAATCTGATGTTTTCATGTGAATACTCCTTGCGCAGGAAGCTGGTGAACTCCTGCAGTCCCGTCGGGTCGGACACCAGCTCGTCTATAGAGAGCGCCCATCGTTGAACTCGCTTTTCACTTGGCACCTCCACCCTGAAAAGTTAATTCACTAATAAGCGCTGGGAAATAGATTTTGTGTACACCAAAAGCAGGGTATGTGGTTGAATTATCAAAATATTGGGCTCTTCATCGACTAAAAATGAAAATCAGGATATAGAATATTATTTAAGTGTTTAGAAGACTAATAGGAATAACATAAGTAACTCTATGAGAATAACATTATAGTACACCACCTGGGTAGGATATATTATTTTCGCAAGAGTTTGAAATCATACAAAAGTTCAAAAGGGTCAAAATACAACATGCATTGAGAGAGCTTTTCAAATCATACGCAATACATTTGTTACACTACGTAATAAGTACAACATGCGATTATAATTTGGTAGCAGAAACTCACAGAGGACTGTTAATTTGCCAAAAAAGGGTGTCGTCGCTGACCCAAGGATTGGAGGGCTGCGGCGGGGTGAGCCAGGGATCGTAGGGAGCGAAGGTCTCCGAGTAGGCCACAAGGGCCTCAAGGGCAATTGAAGTCTTCACTCGCGTACGGTCCAGGCTCGCTTTTAGATGTTCAATCTAGAAGACAGAAGTAACTGTTCAGGTTGAAGCTGTTAGCATCTACAGGGCATAAGAATAGTTAGTGATCTTTCTACAAGCTCGCTTGTTAGTGTATGTTTTTAGCGAATAGGAATTAACAATAAGAGAGGAGAAAACCAATAATATTCTAAACTAATAATCGTCAACTTGATTTATTTGCTTTGATTTTGCTCAATTTATTGATGGTGCTTGTTTTATTTACAAGTTACTGAATATAAAGTCCTCTATGTATCTTCTTCGGATGATCACCCGATGCAGGCCACGTTATAGAGTGCAATATGATTATTTAACATCAAGACCTTTAGTGCAGAGAGATATGAAATTCTTTGTATAAAAGTGGCAGCACAAGCGACAATCTTACCTCCCGCGTGAGCTGCTGTATGGTCCGCCTCTTGGGGCGCGGGTGGCGCACGCGCACCGGCACGGGGCACGGCTCCAGCGCGCTGGGCACGCCAGGCGGCGGCCGCGCCACGCGCCAGTACGCGCGCTCCTGGCTGTCGCTCACTATCTTGTCGCCTTTCTTACGTTCCTTTGCCAATCGCACCTGCAATAAAAATGTAGAATAGTTAGTAGAATTAGCACTTTCTTATTAATGGCTCGTGTTCTCGCATTGGCCCCAGACACCTATTGCCACAGCTACACTAAAAGTTCCACAAAACTTTTAGTAACCCGATGATCATTATATTTTTGTTTGAAGTCTAGTTCTAATTTTTGTTCGAAGTTCGAACTCCTCTGTAGAGAAATGAGGAAAGTTTAATTTATGAGGTTCATCTGTCATGTGAGGTAGCCCGACATTTCGTCTTTGTGGTTGATAAATACACATGGGTTGGCAAGTGTACTCTCTCCAAGTATTTAATCTTTGAGAGCTGTACGATCCTAAACACTGACCTCTATTACGTGGAAACAGCTAAAATGTCCTACCTGCTCTTCCGCCTGCATGGTGATGAAGTCCCATTTGGCAGCGAGGTTTTTCTTGAGGTTGGTGAGGGCTTCCTGTTCGTACTCCTCGAGCCCATGCCGTTGCTTGTTGCGTAGTGTCCGCTTGACCAGATAGATGGCGTACTCAACGTTGTCGGGCCCCAGGGTTGGCGCGCTTGAACCACTCCCTGCCACCCGTGGCGCTTGCCAAGGCCAATAATATGGACTCTGGTTGACACAAACAGAAAAACATTTTTCATTTTCATTTTCCTCTTACTTTTTCATAAAGAAATGCTTCTTATGGTTGAGAGATGACAATAAAATTACTAAAGACAGGCAATAATCCAAAATAGAAAAAAAAACAAGGGTATTATTTGAAATCGCATTCTTGATGGTGTGGAATTAGTTTACTAATACGTTATCGAGTGAAATTTTGCACTGTGGAGTTATTGTATAACAAGAATAATCGTATACAAATGTGCAAACAAATATAAGGAAGATCTCTAGCAAGTTCCGAGTCATTGATTCCCTTAGTGTTTAACAGCAGTAAACATTTTTCTATAGACGGTAAAGTAAATTAGCCGGTGATCAGATACTCACTTGAAATCTATAAAGTGAAGAGTCATCTTTTAACACAAGATTTTTCAAATCGTTGACGGGAAAGAAGTAACCATACTGGCAGAGTTGATTGGCTAAGTTTATTGCTTCAACTGGAAATCATATAAATACAGTTTAATAAAAAAACATTATCAACATTGATCTAACATACACACACAAACCTCTAAACATCGAATCTATATTTATGACAATAATATAATTACCTATTACAAATATACCTATAATATTTTTGTTCTAACAAAATTGTATAGATAATGTATCCAGCAAAACACAATTCCAAGCAAATGTGCTTTGCTACTGACTGACAAATTCTATAACTCGATTGGACTTTTGTCAATCGAGTGACATCAATATTAATTATGTTATATTTAATTAACAAACAACTAAGCTAATTTTACAGCAAGACGACAATTATGCGGTAAGCAAAGTTAAGTTGATCAGCCAATTGAAGAGTCATATTCATTTTGTTAAATTTTGATTTCGTTACATCAGGTAGACCTTTTGCTCATGGTTGTTCCATGTGTGTGCTGGTATATTTTTCCAATTTCACTAATTGAAGGTGACGTTCTTCGATAAGATTCTTACTTGGGGCACTCTGAAAGTTTTGCGCAACTCATAGGTATATAAAGCAATATACTTATATGTAAACTTATATATTTATTGCGTGTCACAGTATTCTCCATTACATTTTAAAAAGTTTTTAAATCATTGAAACTATTATATTTAACATAAACATCATTTCTCATAGGAGAGACAGGAAAACGATTTCATTCTGCATACCAATGCTTTACGATACTCAATTAAAGTGCTTCCTTTTCTAAAAGCATTTAGAAGTGAAGTAGTGAAAACTTGCGAAGAAAGCAAAGTTTTAAAATCATAAAAAAAAAAACATTTTTGCTACGGGCGACGAACTTCGCATTGTGATAATAACAAATGACTCGCGACTTTCAGTCAATTTTTGTTTTAATATCACGAATAAATTCTTAACTTTAAAAAAACATGACATTATTTTTTCAAATATTTGTGAGTTGCCAGAAACGCAAAACTTTCAGAGTGCCCTATGTATAAACTTAATAAAAAGATGTTCGCAGAAAATGTGACATTAATCGAACCTTTTCCAAATTGAATGTAGCGCGTTCCATGAGCAAGGTTCTACCTTCACATCGGAAGATGTCCAGCGGGGCAGCACACACATGCGTAAATATTACGCGCTACCTACATATCAAAATCTGTGGGTATGACTTCTCACTATAGCTAGACTCTACGGGGATCCTGCGTCGCGATGCCGAGCCGCCAGCACCACTTACAATACACTCACCGTTGCTGGTCTCATCGAGATTAAACCGTTCCATTAGCCATTCGACAAGATCATAACCTGTGAACAATGAAAACTATGTATTTTGATAAGATGTGACAAGGATTTACTTATTGAATAAAGTTAAAGCTTAACTTTAGATAAGAACTATAATCAAAAATTATTTATTATTATTATTATTGTGCACCGATATTTTTGTGGTGTGGGCGGGCGGTGCATTCTGCATATATTTTTTGCGGGAGTAAGCTACATATATTTCTCTTTTCACAATAATTGGTATCACTTTTACATTAAGGCATTTTGATCTGCTGGTGATATTAGCAGATCAAAATGCCTTAAAATGACATTATTGCATTATCACAAAATAAAAAAGATTACAAGAGTAGCTTTTATTTCGTTACTTATACAACTATGTTCTGCATCTTCTCTTTGTTTACAGGATGTTAAAATGAACAAAAAACGGGAAAAAAATTCTTCGAACATTTTTTACAGTTGTACCAACTCTGAAATCTCGAAAAAAATCAGCTGCTTCATACATTTTGATTTTTTTGTTATAATTTTTTGTATTAAACAATTATAACAACAATTTTGTTCAGTTTGACGGTCCGAAGAAACGGTTTTCCCATTTTTAGTTCATCTATTAACACGTTGTACCTATAAGTTCCTATGTTTCTTTATAAACGCGAAAAACGCAAGGTGTTCTAAATTGATGTTCCTCCAAAACTCATATTGTTTTTTTTAAATATATTGGCATCAACAATAAAACACGACGTAAAATGGTGCCATTAGCTGCCGAGATGAAAGCGTGATAGACTTCAAATAGTATTCGTTGTATGGTATAGTAAAAATAAAATGAAATTATGGTCTGTGACTTCAAAATAGATTTTTGAGAAAAATTAGCTCACGAAGCAGACAGAATAGAAGTTGAAGAAATAGTAGATTGTTAGACAAGGGTCAAAAGGAAGCAATTCCCATACGAGATATTTCGACTATAGTTCGAGTATGGATTTGATGACTTTTACCCGTGTTATACACTCTACTTTTCATTTCGAATATAAGTAAAGTAAAAAAATGTTTTCCAAAATATTTATTAATAAAAACATGTAGTAACTACATAGGTAGACCATATTTATTCTTATTTCAAATTTGGAACAGCCCGCGTCGCGCAATGTTTTTAATTTTACTCTGGCTGTTATACCACCTCTATGGTCGACTATGTAACCAAATTCAGTTCTATTTTTAAAATTCTTTTACACCCTAGGGTGGAACGCAAAGTTTTTAAACCGCTGCTCAGTTTAAATATACACCACTTTCCGAATATGATAAATGAAAGTTTTTGAATATCAATAACAAGGTACTCCGACAGTGGCAGTGAACGTCCCCTGTAGACGCAGACGGGTAAATAAGTATGTTCGCTATCGATTTTACAATCAAGCTGTAGACACGCTCGAGGCTACTTCGAGACGTGTCAAATGAACGGTTACCCAACAAATCTAGTTGCATTGCAGTTGACATGCACGGAGGCTAAAGAAATCAGGGACATTTATGAAATAAATATAATTATACCTAGGTTCTATTGAAATAGATAGAATTTTCGAAAAGTTCGATATTTTCAGTAATGTTCGCTTTTATATATGGGGAATTTGAGCATTAGTGTACTGCTTCTTCTATGGAACATACCCACCATATCACATTTTCTGTTGTTTGAAAGTTTAAAGCAATATAAAAAAAGCTCACGAGTACTATCGTTGACTTTCAGCCTCGCCTCATAAGCTTTTCCTATTATATTCTGTGTCTAAAGCAAAATCATTAGTCATTTTATAATCGCGAAAGTGTGTTTGTTTGTAACGCATTCACGTCTTAACTCATCATCATGAAATTTTGCATACACGTTGTCAGGGGTACAGAAAGGACATAGGGGTACCTTGAAAGGTACCCAGAAACAGTGATCGAAAAATAACTGTACACGCAGGCGAAGTCGCGGGCGCTAGTTATAAGAATAAACACACGGACTCACCCATAAAAGCAGACGGAATTACACTTAGAAAAAGTTTCTGGCTTCGCACCGGCACCCCTGATTCTGGATCTTGCATTTCTTTTATCAAACTTTCCATCTGTGAAAGAAAATCATAACGTTACTTATGTTACGACATTATCAACAATCACTTTGAATTAATTACTTTACTGAAAGACTTGAGTGAGAAGAAAATAATTGAAATTTGTTTAAAACAAATGGCGACAAACATAGGTCTACGACGATTTATCACGGCGGCATTTCGCTATTCGAGATTTTAGGATTCCAAAGTCCTATTACTAAACATTTAAAATTAACGGTGTGCCTTTAGGATATTGTTTTTATCGTTCTAATTATTGTTAACACTTAGTGACATAGCTGGTATGTACTGAAAGTATACATAAGTGTTCACGAGACTATGTATACTTAGATTACCTAGGTAGGCAGATGCTGCGTACCAAGCACCACGTTTAGAGAAACATTATCATCAAAATCTTTAACTGTTCATACTCTATCGTTAGTGTCGTCTTAAATCTTTCGAGGACGACAAATCTAATGATAACGTCATCCAGCCCTTAGGTGAACTCGCTCTCAAGTTGGCTGACCTCGCAGATGTTTCTGCCGAGGGCCCTTAGCTGAGAGGACAAAACGGTGCAGTGGCGCCCCCTTCAGAATCTGTTCGAGAGCGGTCGAGTGGGAATCGAAAGAGAAGAGAGAGAAGCCGCCATTATCGCTTTGTTAGAAATAAGATGCTTGTTTTTAGATTGTATATTTTTGTTATTACTTTGAATTTTTTTAAGAAATGAGAACTGGATTCGGTGTTTGATGTAACTCAGAGTAATACAGTCTTTTGTGGTATATTTTCCCAGTATCAGTTTCGGATTCATACTGTGTTTTGCAAGCGTACTCATTTTAAGCCATAGATATTTTAAAAGAGAAAATAGTTATAGAAAATTGTATGACAATATTTTCCATACTTGTGCTTATTGTCATTCATGTCAGAACTTAGAAACAAAGTCTCCGAGAAGCTTAAATCCCGTATCAGTTCTTCGGCAGGATTGTTTGAGATAGTAACACAATTTGTTGAGATTTTGTAAAATTAAAATTTATTGTAACCAAAAATGTTTTATTTTAAGTAAAACTAATTGCATTTTCAGTTGTTTCTCTTTTTTCCTACAAATGAGTTATGACTGTAGTTGGTGCCAAGTTGCATTAAAATTTCTATTTCAATTTAAGATTTTACTTAAAGTTTCGCCTGGCAAATTTCCAGTTCGCGGAGGTAAAGTGGCGAGTACTACTTAATTACTTCCTATGAGAAAAGGCATAAAAACCTTAAAAACCACACTGGATAACAATACTTGACTTTATTGACCTAGCGAGCGCGAAGCTTCTCTGCTTCAGCTTGGGCAAAAATTATTTCGTATGTCTGTCTTTCCGGCTGTACGGCTGTTCTCCTCTGCAGGTCGCATTTCTCAACCGATTCTTGTGAAATTTTGTGAGCAGGTTCTATAATATTTTTTGTCGCTTCAGTTTTTCGATTTTTTTTAAATGGCGGAGATATGGGGTAAAATAATATTTTAGCCATTTTGAAAAATGTTCTAAAATGTCACAAACGCGAAGTCCAAAGCTTTACACAGCCACTAGTAATACTTGGTACGTCACAAGGTCTCACACCACATGAAAAAAAGCTTAAGTTTTGTTTTGTTAAATATGTCTTTTAATAATTAGAACGAAACCGAAATTTTTGTTTACGCTGTGACGAAATCATCAGGGCACGACTCAGATTTACGAATCAAAAACAAATTGTGTTTTTTTAAACAATTTGTTTAGCCAAATATTAAAAATAGTACTTTAGCGAAAATCCAAGTGCGTTTTTTCTTTTTCCGCAGAGCTCCATATTTAATTAGTTACTTAATACATACAGTAGATCAATAAATATGGGATGCAAGTAAGTACCTGCCTAAGTCAAATATTTTTCATTATAAAGTGAGGCTCGCAATAAACAGCTTTGATAGAAAACTGTTTTTCCTTTCTCAATGTCATGAAATTTACGAGAGCGTTCGTATTGCTCAGAGCAGTCTTAGATTGAGTCCCAGCGGCGGCCGGGCGGCTAAGGGCGAAGGCTAAGGCGGTGACGTCACGGGAGCGATCGATCGCGCCGACCCGCCGCCACCGCACCCCGCACCCCACAATTCATTACATCTAAAGATTGTTTGTTTTGAACATCCGAATATTGAATCTGGTATTAGAGGCGAGTGGTGAAACTCGTTTGTGTACGATGCGAAATGCGAGAAGCCGTTTCACGGCGATTGTACGTAGATGTTCCGAGCTGGGACGATCAAGAGAATTTCCTTATAAGTATCACGAGTAAAGTTGTGTTTTTTTTTAATAAATTATGCAATAGTAATTGATTTATCATGCCAGATGCTACCCACGTATTGGAAGCAAAAAGAAATGTCTCTCAATTTTCAATTTTGCAATGTCACACTGTCACAGTGTAAAATCTGGCTCATCCCAAACTCATCTACTTTGATGCCAGCGTCACAATAGAAAATAACGGGCCACGTACGACCATCCCACTTTTTGTCTCGCCCTCCGCTGGCAAGCCTCCAAAAAGCACACAGTATGATAATTTATTTTCTCTACAGCCTAGGAAAAATATTCCGCCAGGCTCGAGCTTAATCTGTGCTGTTTGTGGGACTGAAAACTTGCAACAATGAATAAATCATCATTCTCGGAATCAAAAGCCTGCTGTTATTGTTCAACCCCTAGGTATTGTGTCGGTTCCGCAGTGACATAGGGTGTAGCGATACTCACAGACATAATAGGCAATATGTTGTCTCCAGAATCAAAGATATCAACACGTATAATTAACTATGCCCCGGCGACGTCTGTTCGTTCCTTCCTTTCTTTAATTGTTGTTAGTGGGGAGCCATTGAACTCACAATTGGCTATTTAAGTGAGACACAGGTCAGGAGCGGTGACCAGGGGACACGAATTACTTCAAGGCTATTTATTTAAGGACGGAAATTGTCATTTGTCACATTGTTTTTCAACGTCGAGCAATCAATCAGGTAAACGAATTATAATAGAACGATTAAAACATAACACTTGTTACGGGTTAGAAATTAGTGAGTTTGTGACGTAAGTATGAATGTTTTTCTGTGACAACGATCTCTAAAAACGAGCCAAAACTTTACTTGATTATAAAAACCTGAACCCAACCTTGTGTTTGAACGTATAGAAAGTAAATAGAAATCACTATAGAACTTAATATGGAGGACCTCGGTGGTGTGTATGCGTAAAGATTGCATTCTCCTCTTGATACAAAAAAAAAAAAAAAAGGACCTCGGTGGTGCAGTGGTATAGCGTCTGGCCCAGCGATTGCGGAGGTTAACCTCCCATGGGAGGGGTGACCAATAATTTATTATCTTGAGCTCTCCGTGCTGCGGCACGTTAAGTTATTGGTCCCGGCTGCATATGCAGTCGTTAGCACCTACCAATCCGCATTGGGCCCGCGTGATAGCCCATCCTCCTTATCCACCCATTAGGAAGGTTTGTGCCCCAGCAGTACGGATATTAAAATGGCTGATGGCCATAGAACTTAATACAATGTAATAAGTCTTAACTTTTTACCCATTAAATGGCTATAGTGGCTTCAAGCCATGAAAATCTGCAAAAAAGCTATTGACAAAGCGCTGCACGCAACCCTACATAATAACAAAGTTTGTTGCCAACTTTCAGCGAAGTTTAAATGTAAATTGATATCATTATGATAGGTAGTTTAAATAAAGCAGCTTATACATAATTATAAAAGCTAATATTAAGCTCTTCAAAATCTTTTGACTCTTACAGCCACTTTCACAGTTAAATAAGGTAGCGTAGACCTACTGAATACTTCGCTTTCATCTAAGTGACGTAACCAGAGAACGAATCCGTAGATAAAGTGTTTAATAAAATAGTAATAGGTTTGCGTTGAGGCACGCAGGATGAAATCCTTTAGAAGTAACGACTAGGGCTGCTTGTCGTACTATACTCGTAAAACTATATAGAGTTCGCCTTATATTTTCATCTCAAAAATACAAATACTAAGCGAGACAGTTATAATCACACAGTAAACTATTTTAAAATGATTGAAATATTTTAAACATATAACAGGCGGTATGTCTTTTAATTAATAAATCATAAATACAGACCGAATTAAAACAAAATCAATTTTAATTTTCACATCGTTTCATTGACAAGTTGCAGAAAAAACATAAAATCCAATTTAAATATAAATTTAAATAAATTTTAAGTATTTGACAACATCACATACATTGCTCCGATTCCAAAGTAAGTAGCTAAAGCACTTGTGTTATGAATATCAGAGACAACGGTGGTATCACAAACACCCAGACCTGAGCCAATATAGAAAAGTTCGTTTTCTAAATTGACCCAACCGGGGATCGAACCCGGGACCTCGGAGATGGCGACACCTTGAAAACCGGTGTACAAAGCCACTCGACCACGGAGGTCGTCAAATTTTTTGCCAATTCGTAAAATTATTTGCCCATCTAAAAAAATTTTCGCTAAAATAGTTGATGTAACTCGGTTGACAGCCCTAGTAATGGTTGGCATACCGACGCGTGCTTGGACACCTTAAAAATTTACGAGAAAATCCCAATTTGGTGGCGGATGCTAGCAGCAACCTGTCCGCTGCGGCCCTATTGATTTTCACTGCCAGCGTAGCCGTGTTAAAAATAAATTGAAAGGACGTAACCACTGCTTATAACATCGTTTTATGTTGGTTTTTCCCTACAGTGACAATATTTTAAGCTGGTATTTGGTATTATTTTCTGTTTACCTTTTTTTTCATCTGCAGTCAACATTATAAAATTGGAAAACTTTAAAAAAATCACATGTTTAAAAATACAAAATCTCTTCAAATGAGGTGCCCACTGGTCAACTGAGTTACTTAATTAAGTTACTGGACTAAAAATGCAACCTTCAAGTCTCTCATGATGTTTCCACAAACATCGAACACATCTTAATGTAGTCGTTACTTTGCAATCACTGATGTCTAATTGCAGAAAAAACTTACAAAAAACCACTGAATAAAGAAACAGTTTCAAACTGCGAACAAAATCGTAGACACTTTTAGTAACTTAAATGCATTCGAAAGTATCGATCGTCATTTTTTCTAACTAAACAGCAATAATTCATATTTGGATCATCTCATCATCGATGTAATGCGCTTATCAAATTGTATCACTACGTTCGCGTGTGATCTAACAAAAATTGTATAATTACTTCGGAGCACGATTCGCTTACGTTAGGTGGCGGTTGTTAGCGAATCAGCACTTTTATCATGCGATTTTGTATTACGATGATGAAATATTCCGTGCCATGATTGTGGTTGGCACGAAATCGGCTTTGGGCTCGCCAAATAAAGGAAAGAAACCATTATTATGAAAGTTTATTTCTGTAAGTTGCTGTAAGTACGAATAAGGTTTTGCTAGGTTGAAGTAAAACAGAAAATTTAAAGTTTTTTTACTATTCCCGCCATCAACTTGTTTAAAATGTTCCCGATGTTTTCTTTCCTTTTCAGGGGACACATTCAGAAAAAGTTAAACATTTTCAAACATATTCAACTGCCTTCTTAAATGGATATTTTCATAAATCTGATCGTGCCAATCCTCATTTTTAAATGCAAACAGTTTTTTTCCTTTCGAATATAGCACCTACGTAAGGCGTCTTGGCCTTAACACACGGCCGTAACAGTTACATTGAATCGCCTGGCCCCAAAATTTTTTCCAAACCTCGCCATTTTCTGGACACAGAAAAATCACTTCTTGAGTAAGTTAACCACTCAGCACCCGCTTCGCCAAAGGTGAGCCGGTCGCTAAGTTGTCAGTTAAAATATGCTACATGGGGACCGCAAAAACTACTGTCTATCCATTTGTCAGATAGCTTCAGTGTGAAGATAGCACTCAATCATGATGATCATTTTTAAATTTAGCAGTTATTTTAAATAGGCCACGCCACGGGCACTACAGCATTTTGCTGAAGATGGAGATGTTAAGGTTTTTCAAAGTTTACCTTATCGAAGGCGAGGGGTCGGTGTCTCGGCACATCGGCGGGGTCCATGGCGTCGGCGGGGCGGGGCGGGGCGCGCGGGCGCGGGGGGTGCGCGCGCGCCGCTAGCCGACCTCCATGGGCGTCTGCCGCCGGGGCCGCATGCCGCTCGCGCCCGCGCTGCGCCCCCGACACCTGAAGGACAATACACGGAACTATGTTATTACTTCACATTATACAACTAGAAAATAAGTACAGTCAAGAATGCGATAAAGTCAAACTTACAAAGATTCCAAGGTAAAAAGGTTTTACGTTATAGCAGTTTTTATCAAATAAAAAAAAATGCGTTAAATAATTTCTCAGAAGTTAGCAACTAAAAAAATTATGAAAATTATGATATTGAGTTCAACATTTATTACTTAATAGACTCTACTGTAAGAGTTCTAACAGCCTTTGTAGAGGTCCGTGCGGATATGGATAATTAGTTATATAATTTTATTATATATATTTAAAAATAAACTTGTTGTTCGGTTATTGGTCCAATTCACAATAACACATTATTATTTCAATTACACATCATGAAATTACAGTAAAAATGTGACAAGAACCAAACACCAAAGGGTATGATTAAATAGAAAAATTCTGTGACATAATTAGAATTATGTCAATTATATATTCACTTGCAGTGGAGTTGTTTTTATTCTAGTATAATTAATAATAATAATTATACATATTAGTACCTAATATGTAACTAAAATTGCTTCCACCCGCGACTTTGTCCGCGTGGACATTAGACAAAATCTAGATTCACTGCATAGTGGCAACTCTAGACCGAAACTGTGTTTTGCTTTTGCACAGTAATGGGATTGATATTGAATCTGGGGGCACGGCAGTGCCCCCGCCAAGACGACCAAGCAAAGCGTAAAAGTACTCTACCAACCTTTTCTTCATCGATTTTTTGAACCCTCATAACTTGGGTTTAGATTATACCAGATAAACAAAACTCTTGGGATATGATGTCAATAGTGAACTTAAACATATATGGCCTTAACACAAAATATTTTAAAATACTGTTCAACAAGTGTTTAACTTAGACACTTTTTGTCACGTTTTTGACAATATGGTTTAAGAGAGACGGAATCACATTTGAAAATGTTTTTGGTGGGATAAAATAGTTTGTTTGCATTTTTCCATACACATTAAAAAAAAACAAAATTACTCAGCCATGTGTCGGTTTTCAGGATTAAAAATATTTTTCCACCGTTGTTTATGGTAGATACCACCATATTCGGCTTTATAAGACTGTTACCAAACAGCCTGTATAGATTAGAATTTTCTTACAAAAGAATGCTCAACTGTGTACACAAAATAAATATACTCGTACTTAGCCAGAACTAAGCAGTTTTAGCAGAAATCTTTGTTGTTGTTATTAATTAAAAAAAAGAGTTATTTAAATGTTGTTTTAAGGTTGTTCTATAAAAGTGATAACTACGGAAGTACTAAATCTAGAAAATGTACTAATACAATTATAGTCAAACATGCATATGCTAGTAATATAATACGTCTATAATATTACATTACACAATTTGATATTATTGCTATAATTTTCGTTTTAAGCCTATTTCCTAGAAAATATAGAATGGTAGTTCCGCACAATCACAAAATGTGTTTAGTAACTTCGCAATTGTTAATCAAAATCAAACCAAAAAATATTTATTCAATTGAAGTTATTTTGAATTGTCTATGATTGTCATATTACGTATTTTAAGTAAGATTTTTTTATAACTTATAAATACATTACTTGTACATTTTGATTTGTATCAACATGTGTAATCTTTTAGTGTGTTATCAGTGGCAGTGAGATCAGTGATCTCTGCGTCACAGTGTGCGGTCTGACTGCCAGTCTGACTCATATGCACATGTTTCGACATCAGCCATTTTTATGTCCCCACTGCTGGGGCACAGGCCTTCCTTCCTTATGGGACGATAACAAGGATGGGCCATAACCCACCACGCAAGCCCAATGCGCATTGGTGGGTTTTAACGACTGCAAATACAGCCGATACCAAAGGCTTAACGTGCCCTCCTAAGCACGGAGGCACTCGAAAATTTAAAAAAATTTGGCTACCCATCCCATGACCGACGTCATTTTCGACTTTTGTTTTGCAAAAATTGCTTAACCTACGCAATCGCAGGGCCAGGCACTAAACCACTGCGCCAAGAGCTGCTCAATGCACGTGTTTACTGAAATACTTTGACTATAATTCTCTTTACTAGTTGTATATCAGTGTTTAGTGACACAGTTTTAACCTTTCATATTATCATGTGTCACTGAATGATGGCTCAAATACATAAACCTTCGGTTTTTCTTGTTGTGAATGAAAGAGTATTTAATGCTTTTGTATTTTTGTAAAAAAATAATTAAAAATATTTGTTTTTATGACAATTTTCAGTAGTTTGACTGTAGATAGAGTCACCGGTGTTTAACTTTTATTATTTTCTAGATTTTTAGCAATTCTCTAAATCGTTTTTTCTGTTTTCATTTAATTTATCAATTCAAGTCAGTTTTTCTCATGAACTTAAGTTACAGGCATAAGGTGTGAAAAGCTTGTCCACTTATTGGTGTTGTTGTTATATACGGGGTAGAGACGACAATACGACAATAAATGAAAACATTTGTGACACTAGTTCATAGGAGAATTTTAAAACTATCAAATAATTCCTAGGAACGAAATAAAAAAATATTTTTTTTCAAACAAACTAAATAGCACGAAAATTAATTGTACTGAAAATCGTAACTGAAAAATATTTCCCATGACTAAACTATTGAATATTTTTAATTGATTTTTATGAGACTGCATGGGAGCGTTCTTAGCTATAAGACATTTAATTTATTGTCGCATTGTCGTCTCCATATAATTATTACATAAGCCAAATTGTTTCTTAATTCTTCTCCTAATATGTATAGGGTAATAAACAGGGTACTTATACCATTCTTTATCGGGTCAAATGGCCATATATACCATTTGATCCTACTACTACTACTACTAGTAAAGTACACCGACAGTAGTAACATACTGTCCTATTTTTTTTTTAATTTAATCTCACAAAAATACCAATGCCAAAACTAACCACACGTGTTGAAAATATTTACATGCTCTACCGATTGAATGTAACTGAATAAAATTGGCAATGTTTAGCCGAACACGTAAAACGTGCGGGCGCATGTGAAAATAACTGGAGTTATATGCGCATGCGCAATACCTTACACTTGAGCACATTAGGAATTCAAAACAACTAGGGACTGTTTATTGCTACGTGCGTCATTTATGGAATACATTTATAATTTATATTCGCATATTATAATAATGAAATGTTATTAATAAATATGGTAGAAGAAAATGTAAAAGTTCGATATATACCTATTAGTACAATACGTTGCGAACGAACAATAAGATTTTTTCTAGTATATTATTAAGTATTCTACTACTGTTACTTAATTTGCATTGTACACAATTTTTCCCGTTTCTGTGGAAAACCCGATAAAATATCCCGATAACCTACGCTTTACGGAAAAAGTGGCAAAGCGTTTATGAAAGAATTAATTATAATTGATATAGTTACATCGCTATAGTTTAAATAAAGGTTGATCCAAATCATCATCATCATCATCATCAGCCTATCATCGTCCACACCACCACCAACCTCCAAATGTTGAGTAAAAATTAAGCCATGTAATCAGAAACAAACTTATTTAACTTTTACACAACATAAAGTTCCCGCTATACATACTGATACAGTTATGAATATCATGAGCAGCATAATTATAGCAAGCTTAAGAATTATTGTAAGTACTCAATCCATTACGTTTAATTATTTCCTTTGAACCCACAGCGATAAAATCTATTATTTTTTCATGTGACTGGAGTTATGGGAAAGTCTTCAATTGAACGATATAATCTTATAATTCACACTACAAACATGTATGAATATGCAACAAATATGTTGCTTTAATTTGCGACAGTGGTGTCGATTCGGTTGGCTTAACTAAATTGACAGAACCTAACTTAATTTTAGCATTCTGGGGGGTTACTCCCGACGCGATCGAGAATATCAAGATCAAATTGGAATCGGGTAAACGTCAAAATGATACTATGGAAACCATGGAAACCGTTTTCAATGGGTTGGTACAGTCGAGTTCATTAATATGTTGGCACTTTTGATAGTTCATCAACCTTTATGGGCTTGGTAATAAAAGTCAACATTCTGTCAAAACTGCAAACATATTAATGAACTCGACTGTACCATAACACAAACTCACAACAATAACAAATTTTATGCTTATTCGCTACTGATGCGATCCCTTCAATTCCCGTCGAGAGTAGGGGCTGTTCTTGTCTTTTCGATACAGAACAGAAAGAAAAGTATGGGAAAATAACAGTCTTACCACATAAGATTAAAAAAAACTGTTTAATTTAGACACTGTTTAAATGTGATGCCGTCTCTTTCAAACAATATTGTCAAAAAAGTGACAGCAACACATTTAAACAGGTTCAAGTTAAAAAAACGGTATTGGTGTTGTGTACTATTATTAATCCAAACATAAAATTGTTTATCTAGGAGATCCCAAATTTCTTTGGGAAAAGAAATAAGTTTGTACATATGTCATCCCCGTTGAGTAAGAAAATTCATACTAATTAATATTTTAAATGTGACTGTTACCCATTTACTCCTGTATCACTGAAACAATTTTTACGAACTTAAGTATAAAGATAGATTGGACCATGGAGAAGGACATAAGCTACTATTATTCGCGAAAACAAATATCAAAGGTAGTGAAATAGGAAATGAAAGTGCGTACGGGGACCAGAACAAAGTCCACGTGGACGAAATCGCGGGCAGCCGCTAGTAAACATAAATTGTTTTATTATACATACTCTGCCCTACTGACCAACTACCGTACCTCAAATGTAGGTAATACGTCTACAAGATGATATCGACGCGTACCAGGCACAATTTCACTAACGCCATTCACAAACAATCATTATACCTTGATAAGCCATGCTGGGGAGTTCACGAATTCATCTAATGACATTTTCACGTTGATTTTATCTGAAAAGTGATTGTGTATTTATAAAACCAAAACATTGTGAAACTCAAATCAATTTAAAAATTATCTGAATTCATTGCATTGTTAGAGGTCTTGAAATTTAGATCAACTTATAACGGAAAATAGACCAAAGATTGTTACACTACACGAATGTGCTCAAGGAAGCATTGAAATATGAATGAACTGCACTAACCTCGGCCAAGCGGACCGCGCCTCGCCAGCACAGTGCGTAACTGTTATCAGAGATCGCTCATTGATGCTTCTAAGTACATTCGCACTTCTGCTAAAGTAACCACTGGCAACAACATGTCTCACGACCCTCGCACAGCTAGTGGCATTGACAACTATTGTGTTAGTCGTCTCGCAATATCTCCTGATAAAGTAGATAAGACCGCGTCCGTTTAAACCTCTTAAGTCGTAAATTTTAGAGTCATGGGAGAATTCGGGAGGCTTAAGCACCTTAAGATAAGTGAGATAAGTAGGCACTGCGTGAAAGGCTCCCTGAGTGGATAATAACTTTGGTGACAGTTTGTTTATAGGTGTTTCTACATAGCTTTATGTAGTCTGTGTATGTACTTAGTAGAAATATTAAACTTAAAATTTGATTAAATTACTTACAAGACTGACAGAAAATTTTCCGGTTTCAATTTCATGCAGGTACCATGTAAAAGTAATGTTTTATCATGTCACTCTCACGCAATTCATTATGATTTTCTCATACACAGTTAGTTTACAGTTCTTTAATGAAATATTTATTATGATACAAATTCAAATTTTTTATCTTTCTCATAATACATGGAAGATTGGAAGTGCAGGAAGTGCCTACCATTGAACAAAGATTTAAAAAAAAACCCGACCGAACTTTTGTTTCTAAATCATTAGCTACAAATGGTTTTCAACAATAATTAAACTTGATTAAGAAAAATACATTGAAAAGAAGTAACTACCTTTTTGTTACATCTAATTTTTAAAGCATCAATGCACCGAACGGCAGTCTAACTCTTCGTTCGACAATTTGTCCTTGTATAAATAGCATCTACTCAAAAATACGATCAGCAAAACAGCTACT
This sequence comes from Catoptria pinella, assembly GCA_963556745.1. Classification (NCBI taxonomy): domain Eukaryota; kingdom Metazoa; phylum Arthropoda; class Insecta; order Lepidoptera; family Crambidae; genus Catoptria; species Catoptria pinella. Next base: position 4,516,503 of record OY750762.1, read on the forward strand.
GCAAACAGATCTAGTGAGAGATTATTTGCGAATTCCCCGATGTAACTCAATACATTGCTAATAATATACGAACTAATAGAAAAGTGTTATTCTATCTCTACGCATGACTACGGAATAAATATCTATTGATTTTATTATAAGATTTTTATCAAGATACCTTAAAGAATTCAGATATTATTATGCAAATTATTGGTTGAGAAACTTTTATTTATAAGTAAGTACTGAAATACTGATGGATGTTGCATTAAAGGTTACAGATAATTATATTTTTATTTAAAAAAATCTAAAGTATTTACTTTGATCTCCTTTACTAGTTTTCTGTAGAGGAGGTAGGTAGGTAAATTACTTTTCACTTCTCCAGCACAAAAAATAAAGAAAAGAAGTACCTAACAAGGATGAGACTTGTAAAATTGATATGTGAGAAAAGGATAGATATATAACTTTATGTGTATATAAACTTCAATCGAGAATACCCAAAGTATATAAAGAATAAAATAAAATACGCGGAACAAATATACCTACCAAGGAGTTGTTGATGTTTGAGGATTGTTGAGAAAGAAGGTTGATAATACGAAATTAAGAGTATGAACGAAATGAGATCGCATGAAATAAAATGAAATATAATAATAAATTAGTGTTTTAGATTGTAAATAAACAAATAAGATGGAATAATTAAAAAATAAAGAGAAAAACACAACGTAATGTGAAACAAAATGACGGTAATCTATTTTACTCTTTACTCTGAATGAATCAATTTGTTTACGCACGCACTTATATTTTGTAAGGATATACTTAGTACAAAATATAAGTGAGTCCAGCCTGCGATGAAGATAGTTGTCTAACTCTTAAAGAGTTGAGAGAACAAAGTTTCTTATGCTGGATTTAGCTTTTCACCAGGAATGTAAGAAATAGCTATTTCATTTATTGCATCTATAAGTACATTTTGGTGGAAATCATACATTTTGGAATCATTATGAACCCTGTTGGGCACAGCAATTTAAAAAGAGAGGAGGATGCTTTATTATTCTTACCTATAACACTTTTCTCGTTGGTAGAGGTGAAAAGATGTATGTTTAACACGAGACCAAATTTTTGTGATGTGTCGTGCCTTTAAATCACTCACTGTGCTCAGTAGTAGACTACTTCGCTAGTTCGTGATTTAAAGTCAGCACTCGCAGCAAAAAAATACTTTGGTCTCTAGTATAACAAATAACTATTTTTATTAGTGTAAAACAATAACTTACTACTATTAAACTGATAAGCAAGCAAGCAAATAAACGTAACTCATGTTTTTTGTCTTTTGCATTCACAAACACACAATGCTCCATTTCCGCCTGAATGATTGAAGAAGTTGTTTTTTCTATTAAATACAACAAAATGCTGCAACTAAATAAAATATTTTCAACCCTAACAGAGAGATTACATGTTTAGTTTGGCATCAGTCCATTCCATCAGTCTGGTACAAATTTTGGATTATAAGTCTGGAAAAAAATTCAAATCTTCAAACCAAAATTCATTCATAAAAAGTTATGGAGGCTTAATTCTTAGCTTGTTATATTGAATTTCTTGAAAAAACATTATTCATTATCGTTCAATAGGGTCAAACGCTCTATAACCCTTTGATAAAGTTATAGAAAGGTATGGCCTAATACATAACAGCTGATTTCAAGTGACAGCTTTCACGTTATTATGTAACTTATTGACATTTAATGATAGATAATTGTTTTATTTTTTCGGAAGATATGGATATTACTCAGTGGATTTGCCTGTTTTGTCTATGCATTTGTCAGAACGCTAAAGTACCTCAAAGCGAACATTTTCTTGAAATTGGTTTATAAATAATGAAGCTATATGACGTTTTATAAGCCTTATCAACATTTTAACTAAAATTGACTATAACTCTATTTTTTTATGAATAAGGCGGAAAGTCTATACCAACTGAAGGAATGGACTGATGCCAGACTGATCATGTGATCTCCCTCTAACAGTGTCGGATTGACGTCGGCCTCCACGTCAGCTGCATACATAAACTTGTATATAAATGGCTTCATAGCGTTTTGTTTGCGTTTCGTCATCGCTCATTAATCGAGCACAGGTGCGATGCTCAGGATATTTTTAATTTTCTCTCACTGCTGACCAATCTCTCTTTAAATACATATTTACACATGTTTTCCTTTTCTATTAGTATAACTCAAAGTTGATCTACAAGGACCTTTTAATTAATTCATTGTTCCTTAATTTAACTACATAGATTGACCTATAAGAATATTTTTATTCACTAACTACTCATCCAACGTGATGACAGAACTATTATTATCCATTCCATTTATTATGTACACTAATACTTAGCAGCATGAACGTGAATCGTGTCTTGACCAAGGATAAGAAGTATTTAGTAAGGTAGTAATAACAAGTTAATTTTAGTTTGCATTGTAAAATATTAATATACACCATTTGACAAGAAAATTCTCAAGATCTTTTAAAATCTCGAAAAAACAGACTTCAGTGAAGAAAAAACTTGTAAGTTAAGAAAATAGGTTGGTAGTTTGGTACTTACCAGTGGCGAGGGATGAAATTATGGCGAAGGTAAGCCGTTCTACAAAAATTTTATAATCGGCATAGGGATTGGTGGGCCTGGTATTTTTAAAAGGTAAGCTGATGGGAATCGGCTTTTATGGACCCATCGCCACTGGTACTTACAAATAAAAACTATATTCAAAAAAGTTACCTTCACTTCTAAGTGAATTATAAAATTATAAACTATTTATTTTACTGTTTGTAACTATCCTCGATCATGTTCATATGAATCTAATAAAGAAAGTAAAATTTAGATAAACAACGAAATATTTTTGTCCCTCGACATCTCTAAGTACCACGTTTCAGTGCGATTCATTTGACTTTTACAAAACAATTTTTTTTTTTGCAATCGACGAAAACTTTCGTTGATCGATCGTGAAATGAAAAACTAACTACTTCGTGACCGAAATTGAACTTTCTGTTTTCTTAAATGAACAAAGGCAACCTAATGGCAATAAAAAATTGAAAACAAACGTTTGCCTAACGTGGAAGACAAAATAATTCATCAAACCATTACTAGATTCAATTAAGTGACACAGTAGTGTGACTCAGAGGCACTATGTCGTTTAAGGTCCAGCGCATACTGCTGCAGGCGCGGCGGAGCGCAATTGAAGACAGCAATCTAATATAAACCTTAAAGACCTTGCCATACGGTCAATAATTGTATACCAAGAATAAATCCGCACGCGGCGGTCGGAGCGCCCTTAAGCTACTACAAGAGCATGCGTGATACTCCGGTCGCTGCGCGCTGCCACCGCGCTGTTCTGCGCTCCGCCGCAATTCTCTTTCGCGCCCAAGCAGCTGGCCCACATTTTTCTTTTTTCTTTTTCTTCTTCTTCTTCTGCAAGCGCAGAAATAATAATCATGTCCCAGTCCACTTCCATACTAACGAGAGCGAGTTTTCTGTACAATGTTTCGATGAACAAAACGACATGGGCGCGCTCAGAGTAGCTGCGCGCCGCCGCGCGTCTCTCTGCTCGAGGGCTCTTGGTGCCGGTCGGGGTCGCCTGAATCCGCGCGCGCGTCTTAAGGAAATGCGCTCCGCTGCGCTTCCAGCGGTGTGCGCTAGGCCTAAGTCTACTAAAGGTAAATTTTACAACACCCTGTCTGTGCCGTTAACTCCGCGCCACACATCGACACTACAGAATACATAATCCGACACTCGCCACATATGCCCTGATGGATATGGTTATAACATGCTCTAAGGTTATAACAATCATGAAGCTTCACTAAATATTCTTTACACTGGGGCCACACTAACGGCATAACGCCATTGATGAACCTTATGCGTATAGGCATAAGGAAAATTAGCGCCATAATTAATGCCGTTAAGCCTTGTGGCCCCAGAGAACTGTCGTACAACTGTGGAAAGTGATTCATCATAATGTTTAGATTCAAATAAACGTCTTTATATCATGTGACTCCGAGCTACAGGGTCGAAATCTTCTGGACGTAAATTTTACAACACCCCTGGAGCGGGCCGGAAATTCCGCGCTACTCACAGACACTCACCACAATTGGCCCTGAGGGATATTGTTCTATTATGAAGTTTCATTAACTACTCTTTAGAACCCATTTACAAGACTTTGGAAAGTGATTCATCAAATGATACTAGATTTCTTATAAGTTCTTTAGAAATTCTTATGGAGTTCCATTAATACTTTTTTTACCTGACTGCAAGGAAAGGGTTATGTTTTCCGCGCGTATCTTGTATGTATGTTTGTATGCAATATTCTTTATTACCTCATATCTATCAAAGGGCTGAACGGATTTCTATTATTAATATATCTTTAGATTCGTCTCGACAGCCCAAGTGTTCTTAGGTAAATGACGCTAAAAAAAAACAAAATGTAATATTATTTGAACCAAAAAAAATTTTTTTAGAACTCTGCCATATGGGTATCAAATTAAAGGGCTAATTATAAGGATTTCAAAAAGGTATATTATAACCGTAATAATATAATAACTAAAAAGACATAAATAAAATAAATTAATTAAAGAAATTAAAAACCCGCTGCATTAAAAGACAAGTCAACTGAAAAGATGGAAACAAGATCAAATATTAAAGGCAACATAATAACATGCAGTCGGAGGCATAGAATTTTAAAGAGTCAAATCATTCACAATGTCACTTTATACATGCCTCCGACTGCATATAATTTTTAATATTTGATTTATTTAATATTTGAGCCTTTAATATTTGATCTTGTTTTCATCTTTTCAGTTGACTTGTCTTTTGATGCAGGCGGGTTTTTTTTTTCAAACAACTTTAATATTGAGGTGGTACTTATTTATTTACAATATGTATAAAGATAATGCTCTAATTTACGATTAAGGGATTGAGTTCATTAGGTATAATTTGGTTAAAAATCGCGCGTTCGATTCCCGTCCGAGAACATGATCTGGTGCGAGTCGTATTTTTTCTAGTATATTATTTAGTATTATATACGACCTCCTTGGTCGAGTGGCTTTATACACCGGTTTTCAAGGTGTCGCCATCTCTAAGGTCCCAGGTTCTATCCCCGGTTGGGTCAATTTAGAAAACGAACTTTTCTATATTGTCTCAGGTCTGGGTGTTTGTGAAACCACCGCTGTCTCCGATTTCCATAACACAAGTGCTTTAGCTACTTACTTTGAAATCGGAGCAATGCATGGGATGTTGTCAAATATTTATTTATTTATATTTATAAATATAGACTTCGTTGAGTACCCAGATATTAAAAAAATAGAGGTCAGATGAATACTTTTCTTTCTACTCAGTTACAAGTATAGATAATTTAGAGGAAGATAAACTACTTACCAATTCTGTAGACAATACTGAGAGATTTATTTATTTACATTCTGTGTGCTAGAGAAATGAAATAAAATATCTACGTATGAATATGAAAACCGTGGTCCAAAATAACTAATGTTGTGAAATACATTACTCTACATTAATTAATCTAGGTAAGAATACTTTTAATTATGTTACATTATCCTGAGTATTTATATACTTCACACTTTAAAAATGCCTATTAAATTACAAGGAATTGCCAGAAAAGTATTCATCTGGTTTTCATGAAAGAAGGTGCGTTGAAACAACTCTAAGTAGCATAACATCGGAGATGATAATAGTAATACTTTCTCTTAAACAGTAAAAGGTAACTACTTATAAATAAACCAAGCATTCTATAACATCACTGAGAGCTATTAAAACTATTTGTTTTACACCCTGTGTGGCCAACGCTATGCTAACCAGAGGTAATAAAATTTCGGCGAATGATAAACCAACGTCTGTTAGCCGATACACAGATTGTTTATAATTGTAGCTACGCTTATGGCCCATGGAAAGAAGTCGTAGAAAATGCTCGTAAACTCGGAATGGTTTCGTTGTTCTTGGCGTTCGAAAGCGAATGCGGACAAAATCTCGCGCTAGTACAATGTGACTGCAGGCAGAGTCTGCTCCAAATAGAGATGGTTTGAATGAAGATGCTTAGGATGATTAAAACACGAGGCTGGGTACTTTTAAACTTTTGAATGAGTCATATACAGATTGCTATTTCTTCTTTTTTGATTATGCTTATGTGAAGTAAATACTATTTTGAAAGATAATAAGATGTTTTTCATTTTTTAAATATTTCTAAATTTTTAGATATACAAAACGAGTGTAACTCTTTCATTAGGTACGTATCTAATGAAAGAGTTAAATTAGGTATTTTCTTTATTTTCTGTTTAAATATTATTTTGAGCAAAAACTTAGATAGGTAATTTTGAACTTTTTGTAATCTGATAACTTATATTCTAATATAAGGAAAACCTGGCGAATTTCTATATTGGCTGAAGATAATAATGTAAAACGTAATTTGTTTCTGAATTGCTATCAATTATAGGGTTCCTAAGTAGGTATTAGTTCGTGTACAGGATCTCGATTTGCAGTGAGGACGTAGGCCAAACATTTAAGTAGCTTCACAAGAAACATAAATAGCTAGATAGAAGAAGTTAAACGTAAATAACAGGTTACAACAACCAAGTCAACAACAGAATCAGAGTATGAAGTGAGTGTACCTCATTTCTGAGGGGTGGCGCGCCTCCGCATAGCGACAGGCGCCTGATTAGGGGCACCTCTGATCCCATGGACCGCGGCGCACATTACTACTAGCCGGCTCGCCCGCGCCTGCCCGAGGCCTGCCGCTACCATCTACACCAGACACCACGCACGCATTAACACAACATGCGCTGCCATCGCAACACTTTGACAGCTCTAACATTTTTGTAACCAAGTCACTAAAGCGGCTTTGAAGGCGCTAACGGCTACTTACTCCTGAGTTAAGCTTGCCAAGCGATTGCCGAAAGAATTAATTCGATGGCGTCCATAACGGAGCATCTTGTGTCGTAACGCTGTCGGCTCACGACCAGGGTCGATCGAGGACGACGATGGTCCATTATGTAACACTGACTTCGATGGATCTTAGCTTACAACTTAGAAAGCTGTCGCCTACTCGTCTAATAAATATAAGCAGTAACTAAACAACGCACTAAGAAACTCTAGAGAAAAGAAAAGATGAGACTAACCGATGGAGCATCGGAGCAGTCGGACGCGCAACAACCGACCGTCGGTGACGGGTCGCCCACACAATCGAGCTAACGAGGGTCCAGTTCTTCCAATCGTGGTAGCGGTGAAATTGTCCGGGCTACGCTGACTGCTGTCGTGTTAACTTTACCTATGTATCGTCATGAACTGGCGGAGGGCGGGCGGGGGGCGAGCGGCACTACTCCGCAGGACAAAGCGCGGGGCAGCACGCGGCAGGCTCGCTCTACGCGTCTACGCTCTACTAGACGGCGCGCGGCGTCGAGGTCGCGTGGATACTTTACCTAGCGGCGGCGCGGCGAGGTGTGGGGCGAGAGTCAGAGCGGCGCGAGTATGCGGGCGTCGGGCGGCGGGCGCGGTCGGTCGCTGCGGTCAGCGGTCGCGGCGCGGCGCGGCCATCGCGGCGGCGCGGCAAGGCGACGTCGGCTCGCGCACTGCCGGCGCGCCGCCGCCCGCGCCCCGCCGGCCCGGCCGCGCCCGCCCGCTCCCGGGCCCGCGCACGCGCCCTGCCGCCACCTCCTCGCTCCCCATCGCCCCCCCGCCCGCCTACTTCACCAAATTGATCAGCCGGATCCTCGATTGCAATGAAATTTATGACAGGTCGTGGATCTATTATCGAAGTGATACCTATCGAACGAGCCGCCTATTATTCGCAGGCTCGATAAAAGCTGAGATTGGAAACGGTTTAGATAGGTTGGAAAAATAATCTAATCAGGGTTTTAATTATGAAAAATCTAATTTAGCTCTAAACAAAAAAATCAGCTGTTTCATACAAAATTTAATTACGAAAATATCAAAATGTATGAATCAGCTGATTTTTTTTTCGCGATTTCAGAGTTGGTCCCATAGTAAAAGTTGTTCAGTTTGATGGTCCCTATCTACCATATTCGGCATTAGGGGTACTTTTGTAACACCTTGTATAGATGTATAAGTACTCGGACTTACATTCCGTCACGTTTGCAATGAAGGAATAAAAAGAGATGTTTAGCGTTATTATGATTTGTGACTGCTTTCATCAGGTTTTTTAGTTAGGAAATAAGTATTAAAAACACTTAAAAGTAACAGTAAAAAATTTAACCGGAATACAAATAAGTGGCTGATCCGCTACATTGCGCCAACCGACCGTAGCGCATTCAATTTGCATTATTGCTTTGCAAAAACCTTTAAAACATGCACATATATCAACTACGTTTACTCGCAACTCCGTTTGGATGGATTTACTATGAGGCCTAACTTAACTTTATTTAAATAAACGTGTTAATATACAAGATTCAATAAAACAGATAACTTTTTACTTTTGCTCCTGTTGCATGCTACGAATGTCACTACGAATATTTTTGTGTAGTAGGTAGTTAGGTACATACCTATACAGCTGTTTTGAAATCCCAAAAATATTAATCAGGAAGCGAGAATTGAGGCGATTAATTGTAATGCAATTTGTAAAGAGAAAATGTGGCTAATATTTTTCATTATTTTTCAGTATTCTGGATGAAATACGTAGACCTCTATTAATTACAAAGTTTTTTGGTAACAATTGTTTTTAATTACGTAAATAGTGTTAATTTTTAGGGTTTCGTAACCAAAGGGTAAAACGGGACCTATTACTAAGACTCCGCTGTCCGTCTGTCACCAAGCTGTATCACATGAACCGTGATAGTTAGACATGACATAATGTATTTCTGTTGCCGCTATAATGGCTCCTACACACTATGCCTGCGGCTTTTGTCGAGCGGCACGTTTGTCAAGCTAAAAGCTGCTGGGCGCATCGTGGCTTGTCCGACGGCGAGGCCGGCGGCATGTGTCTAGGAGCCTTAAAAACAAATACTAAAGAACAGAATAAAATAAATATTTAAAGGGGCTCTCATACAACAAACGTGATTTTTTTGCTCGTTTTAGCTCGATATTGATAACGGCAACAGGTAGACGCTGAAGTTATAATATATTCACTTTAAAAACAAATAATAAAATAAAATATTTCTAGTATATTATTTAGTATTAAATAAAATAAAACAAATACCTACTTCTCCCATACAACAGACATGATTTTTTTTTGCCGTTTTTATAGATTCTAGAACTAGCTTCCGTCCGCGCTTCGTCCACTTATATCATTGGGCGGGCGTCTTAACCTGGTTAGGGCATGGGCATTGCCCTTCGGCCGCCTACAAAACCAATGCTACGTAACCAGTTACGTGGGAAGTATTATTTTTCTTGCTACGAAACATGTAATAAGCGTCACCTCGAATTAAACGGAAAAGTCATCCTCGCGTTTTTATTTGATGTCACTGGAGTGGAGGTACTCATAGATAATACCTTAATTATCTAAGGATAACACACTATATGAGGCTCAGAAGAATAATATGAGGTATACCATGAAGAACTTTATAAGAGTCTTATAAAATTCTTGGGTACCATTGATAATGATTAAACTTAAAGCTAACTGTCAATGAAGGATAATAAAATTATTTTCTTTTAAGTTTTCGATCATTATGTATCCAAAACGAAGTTTAATATTAGTTTGTTTCTGTTCAATGCTCAGTGCACTGACCTGAAAAAATAATTGTAGTTGTGTGTACAACATAGTGATTACTTGCTCAGTGGTTATGTGGTGTTTATTTTCAACCAGTTTTTGAAATACAAGCCAGATTAAAAATAATCATAAAAAAACGTCGATGTTTTACCTTTCTCTATGCAACGACGGTACCTAGAGGTAAGATAGCCAGTTCCTCAGTGTTAAAAATTCCGGGTGTAGTGCGCTTACACTTTCGAGCTTATTGTCACTTGACGGCGTCGCTGTAGTCTATGTAGTCGACGACGTAACCTAGGTAACAATATGTAATAACACTTAGTTCCAGTTTTGGCTATCGGGTTAGATAATTTTGTGTCACTGACAACTACTGCTCATTTTCATAGAACAGCCATGCTGTCAAAAGAAAATGAGTAGAAAGAGCGCTCGACGCCTTTCCAAAATAGGGCCCCAGAACAAAAATTTATGGCTTTATGTCATTCAGGCCATACAAATATTGGTATAGAGGGGGAAGGAAGTATTGGTATAGAGGGAGGAGGAAGTGTGGCCGAAAAGTTTTTGTGATTGCCGACCATACCTTAAAAATACCTTACAGCACCTATCTTCACCGCCAAGTGTCCCCCCTGGGCTAATACCACCCAGCCTGGAGGAAGATCCTTTGGCCTTCCTATCAGTGGCTACCTCCATACCATACCACATTGAATTAGTAAATTAGCTATCTAAAATCATAAATACTAAAAAGTAAAAAATAAGTGGGCGTAAAAATATTTTTATAAAACACACTTGTAATAATTACACGTAAGTAAAAAATAATAATAAAAAGTTAAACACGTTGTAAAAAGTTCTAAAAAGTTAAAAATAATTTTATTCCCATTAAAAAAAAAGTCGTTGTATACTTATCAAATTAAAGACGATAAAGAATCTCCAAAATTGAAAAATTTTAAACTTCATACTAGTTAAAATCTTTGTGTACTTTGACGGTCAAGTTTTTAAAAGAGGGTTACATTTTAACAGCAAGAGAGAAAAAAGGTTTAACATTTTTGTTTTTTTTTACTAACGTGTAATTATAAAAAACTTGTTTTTGAAAATATTTTTATTTGTATAGAAAATTAAATTTAATTAACATAAAAGACTACTTTTTATCCTGATCAAAGGATTCCTTAGGGTCCACGCGAACGAAGTATCAGGCGGGCGCTAGTAAAATATAAAGTCTATGTGCAATGCGAACAAGCGAAACTTCCGTCATTTGTTTTATTGGGCTGGAACTTAAATTTTCACCATGTGCTGACAATTACACTGATTATGGCCTAGTTTGGCTTGAAATTGCCAGTACGTATTGTCTATGTGTGTGGTTGTAGGAAAACCGCGATTAGTTCCGTTCGAAACACTTCCGTTTTCTTTGGAATTTATACCAAAGTGCCACGACTTGAGGAGTCCTAACATTTGTAGCTTGATCGATAGGATCAAGTCATTAGCCTCACCGACCCAGGCTATTTCGCCATGGTTTATTTTTAGATTTCTTTTCCGTGAAATCACAATTTGATACAGTAACTTTGTCTACGTAATAAAGCAAGGTAACTTTTACGACATTGTATTATGGTGTACCTATAATGTAGATAGGTATAGTACATTATAGCTCAGTGTTTCTAACTATACCTAGTAGATTTAAGATTCTATAGCTATTTTTATATTGTTTGTCTATCGTTAACATTACTTGACTAAAATGTTATGGCGTCTTATCTTTAAAAAATCTTTACTTTTTCATACACTATGTGTTACGAACTGGCCATCAGGCCGGGTTTGTAAATATCTTATTGTTTATAGTTTGTGTTTTGATCTTTGCTCTTTTTCGATCTGTCTTCTCTTCGGGTTTCTGCTTGCTGTATGGTTTGCATTTTATTATTACTAATATACGGAAGAGGCCAGTCACAAAAAAAAAATTACTAATATAATTTCTTTACTTCCTTACTTTGAGCCTTTCTTCTTTCCCCCCTGTTTAACACTATGTTAAGGCACTATCTCTTTACTCTACGGTAACAGCTCATTATGATCAACGGCGTAGTGTGGATATGGCAATGGATTTGTACTTTTTTTTTCCATCCCATAGGTGGCAACAGTACTTCATGCACGGACGAATCTGCGCTTTGTATAACAAAAGCAGTTGGTCCGGCGTGAAGTACGCTTAGCCCTAGAGAGGACGCCCAGTTTCTTAGCAGCACACTTTGCAATGGAATCAATGTACTCTCCAAAATTCAGGTTGGATGATAAGTTCAGGCCAAGAAGTTGAAGATTTTCGGTTATCGGCAAGGATACACCCTGGAAAGTCGGAGTCAGTTGAAAAGAATTCCGTTTTGCGGTGAATAAACAAGCCTGCGTTTTAGTAGCATTGAAACTGACAAGATTGGCTTTGCCCCAATCGGAGACTGCCTGAAGTAATGCTCTTATGGCGTAATGCTCTCTTTCGTTTCCAAACTTAACCCTTATGCAAGTCGATTTGTTTTATTCATTTTATTTTAACGTTAATTTAAAAGTTTTAAATTAATTACTACAATGATTTTCAATCTTAAAATTTATAATTTTCTTACTTAGGTAGTTTGTTCGGGTGTGACGAATCGGTTGTGTGACCTACTTTGTACGTCCATTTAGTTTAGGTAGTGAGTTACTGCCTGCCTATTAGATTTACGTCCATATATTTTTTACTTTGCTCTATGTTTACGTCTGACTAATAGCTACACAATTTACTGAAACTGACAGAATAGCCTTGGTACTCGAGCATTATTTTCAGGCGTTAGAGTATAGGTAGTTAAAGCTAATAAAGAACTGAAATAATTTCGGTAAGTAATCATTGAAGATGGTCGTTTAAACATTTTAGAATGATGAATTTTAGACATCACATTTGATGGTCCTTCGAGCCGTATATTTGTCAAGTGTTTGTCGTTTTTTCACTAACATAACTATAAGAAAACAAAATCTACGCTCATACACACGCAATGATACACACAAAGCCTACATTAATAATCACATAATCTTTTGCATTCACTACCTCAGTATTCAATTAACTATCCTACTTTTAAAATACAAACATATTTCAAAGCTCGCAATTATAAAAAACCTTTCGACGAGTTGTATCAAAATCACTAGTTTTGAAAGCAATATTTTGATATCGGAATTTATATTTTTAAGTCTGCTATTAGAAACTGCCTCTTACAGCAACATCACAATACCTCAAATTATATACAGAAACACTCTTATACACACAACCGCAATAACTCAATATAATATGAACATATTATGGTTATTGATTTATGCTATACTCGTATTTCTATGCCTACAGAATTGTGTACTAATTAAATCTGTGTCGTTACAACTCACATTAAAAATGCCCCTTATAAATTCTGAAATGTCACTATTTATTTACACACATCATATAAAACACAAAACCTCAAGTACACAACATACATACTTATATTTAAATAATTTCACTACAGGCTTATATTTTCAGAACACTGTGAAATTGGAATTTATATATTTTAATCTTCTTTGGAAAATTTTCTCATGCTCAAATAATACACAGTTAACGTTCAGATATATATGTCGCCGCGACGATAGATCAACGCTCCTGTTATTTATTTTTAATTAATTCCAATTAATAAAATGAATTATGAGAAGCTGATTTAAAAATACAAATTGTTATTTAGAAAGTTATTACGAGTATTTTTATGATTCTATGTATTATTAACATTAAAGATCAAGTGTGTTGATTAAGTAACAACTATGGTGTTTCCGAGTAAGTCACTTCTTTTGTTAATTTGCTTATCTGGCTTTAATTTACAATCAAATGAGCTTTGCTAAATTAAGGAATTTATTTAGAAATCACTTAGTAATGTTTGATAATAGGCTTTCGCCGATTTATTGTAAATAGGAGCAATAGCAGCGCCATCTACGCGCGGTAAAACAGTAGTTTGCATTGGCGGGAAAGATGGCGATGCTTCTTGCTGGAAAAATAAATTTTCGATTCAGTTTGGCGTTGATTTTTGAGCTGTGCACACATGTAAGTTGAACCTTTGTGATTCCAATAAAAACCACTTAGTTTGTTAGATTTGCTTTTATTTCCTTCTCAAAAGAGTTTGTTTCAAAGTGTTTTAGAAATCGGTAACATTCAGGTGTTGTCTTTTTCCGACGTTTAGATTTTCTTAAAGACAAAGTTAAACTATTCTTGCTGTGGAACTGATAACTATAGTGATAGACCAATAGTTTACTTACTTTAAAACAGTAGTCTATAGCTTTTCTCGATAAGAGTTTGTTTTAAAGAATTTTAGAGATCAATAATATTCAGATATAGCTTCTGCACGAAGTTTAGATTTTCTTTAGTCGAGGTTAATTATTCTTGTCGTAGAACCGATGGCTATAGTGATAAGCCAACGGTTCTGCTTATTATTTTATTTAAAGAGAGTTTTTCTCCGATATCAGAAGTGGTGGATCCCTACTGTCCCGGTCACCTTATCAATTCCAGGTTCTATCCAGACATCCATAATGAGTGATCTGCAATTAAGTACATCAGCTGTGTCGACGCAGACGACGAGTGACGCAGAGGCTGCAGAAACACCCGCGGGATCTACGGAAGCGACGAGTGCGCCTACGCCGGTTATGTCGCAGCTACGTTTACCACCAGATCCACTACAACAGGGGGGTAATGTACCACCTGATTTTTACTCTCACATGGTAATCATGATGCAATCTATGAGTGAGCGCCTTTTAAGTCAGCCACATAGTGAGAAGATTAAAATAACAGATGTATTTTTGCCTTCATATGACCCAGACGGTAATGTTGGAGTTCGTGAATGGTGTGATCACATTTCTGTTGCAAAGAATACTTACCAACTTAGTGATTATGATATTCGTATGAAAGTCACCAGCTTGCTTCGAGGTCGAGCTAAAATGTGGGCCGATAACTGGCTTGTGACTACTTCGTCTTGGGAAGAGTTACGTCAAAATATTGTGACAACTTTCGAGCCCGAAAGCCGTTACTCGCGAGATGTGCTTAGATTTAGAGAACACACTTATGATCCTTCTAAAGATATTGCCGAGTTCCTTACTCGGTCTTGGATTCTGTGGAGACGCGTGACTAAAGATAAGTTAGATAGTTGCGACGCTGTGGAAGCGGTGATAGGAACTATTAGTGATGAGCGGCTTAGGATTGAGTTAATGAATGCCAGAGCCACCTCGGTGCCCGAATTGATTTCTGTCGCCTCTTCTATCCGAATAAAACGCCCCAATCAACATAACCTTGATAGGCCACTGCAAAAGCGCGCTAGATATTCTCTCGATAATCGAACCTCCTCCATGTATTGTAACTTTTGTAAGATAGCTGGTCACTCCTTTAATAACTGTCGTAGTAAAAATATTACCGATTCGAAAGTTCCTTCAACTGAGAAACCTCCAGTAGCTTCTACCACTGAATCTAATTCCAGACAAAGTAGCAAAAATTGTTCATTCTGTTCTAAGTCTGGTCATACATATGAAACTTGTTATCGTCGTGAGAAACAGATAACATCTAATGTAAATTCAATATCTGAGAATAGATCTAGCTTAAATAGCATGCTTGTACGCGTCGGTACTATAATTCTAAATGCCGTTTTTGATAGTGGCGCCGAATGTTCCGTTATGCGGGAATCTATTGCTGATAAACTACCAGGGCGTAGGTCCCAAACAGTTAGTTATTTGCGAGGTATAGGTCCCTTCCCAGTTATTTCTATGTGCTCTTTAACTACCATTTGTGTCATTGATAATATCAACGTAGAGATTAAATTTTACGTGTTACCTGACTATGAGATGACTTCAGATGTCTTGATAGGTTCGAATATTCTAAACCAAACTGGTTTGAGCGTTGTAGTTACCCAAAATAGTGCGGTGTTGTGTTCACTCCCACGGGTTATGAATGTGCGATCAAACGATCCATTATTTGAGAATATTAATCACGACTTAAATGAAGATTCACAGATTAAACAACTTTTAATTTTGCTCAATAGATATTTAGATGTTTTTATCCGCGGTTTTGCAAAGTCACGGGTTAATACAGGCATGTTAGAGATTCGCTTGAAAAATAAAGATAAATTTGTCGAGCGAAGGCCTTACAGACTTACTCCAATCGAACGTGAAAAGGTGAAAGACATAGTAAGAGAACTTCTTGATAATAATATTGTTCGCGAAAGTAAATCTCCCTACTCAAGCCCAATTATTCTGGTAAAAAAGAAAAACGGTGACGACCGTATGTGCGTCGATTATAGAGAGTTGAACGCTAACACCATCCGTGATCACTACCCCTTACCACTCATCGCCGATCAAATCGATCAATTGGCTGGAGGGAAATATTACACCTCCCTTGACATGGCATCGGGTTTTCACCAAATCCTGATCTCCGAAGACTCCATTGAGAAAACTGCGTTTGTAACCCCGGACGGTCTTTACGAGTACCTCACCATGCCGTTTGGACTTTGTAATGCACCTTCAGTGTACCAGAGATGCATAAATAGGGCGCTAGGGCCTCTCTTAAACCCCGGTAGTGCTATTAATGCTGGTGATGGTCATAACGATAGCGTTGCTCAAGTTTATATAGACGACGTCATTAGTAAATGTCGCGATTTTCAATCCGGACTTACAAACTTGGAGAGAGTTTTGATTGCGTTACGTCAATCAGGATTTTCAATCAATATCGATAAGTGTCTATTCTTTAAACGGTCGATAGAATATCTCGGCAATGTTATTGAAAATGGGCAAGTGCGTCCCAGTCCTAAAAAGGTAGAAGCCCTAGTGAAGGCTCCTGTTCCAAACACGGTTAAGCAAATTCGTCAATTTAACGGTTTAGCCGGCTACTTTCGCCGTTTCATTCCCGATTTTGCGCGAACTATGGCTCCCTTGTACGAATTAACTAAACAGGGTGCGCGGTGGCAATGGACTAATGCTCATGAACAAGCGCGTCAAAAAATCATTCACTATTTGACCTCCACACCGGTTCTCACTATATTCCAAGAAGGACAACCAATAGAGTTGTTTACTGACGCCAGTAGCCTTGGTTTTGGCGCAATTCTTGTTCAGATCATAAATGGCAGACAGCACGTGGTAGCTTACTTCAGTATGAGAACAACGGATATAGAAAGTAGGTACCACTCTTATGAGCTGGAAACTCTGGCCGTTGTTAGGGCCATCAAACACTTCAGGCACTTTTTATATGGCCGTAAGTTTAAAGTTATCACCGATTGTAATGCCTTAAAGGCCTCTAAACATAAGCAAGATTTGCTGCCTCGTATACATAGATGGTGGGCATACTTACAAAACTTTGAGTTTGAAATAGAGTACAGGAAGGGCGAGCGCATGCAACATGCTGACTTTCTAAGCCGAAATCCAGATCCTCTGACCGTCAACGTCACTACTAATAACATAGAGTGGATCAACGTTGAACAACGACGCGATGCTCAACTAAGATCTATTATAGACCGTCTGCATAACGGAGATGAAGTTGCTGGTTATATACTCAAAGGTAACGTGTTAAAATTCGTAAAGAGAGACGAAATATTAGGAGAAATGAAGCTAATAGTTGTGCCAAAAGCTTTTCAATGGAGCCTCATAAATACCTTCCATTCTGCACTTAAACATCCGGGCTGGGAAAAGACACTCCACAAAATCAGAGAAACCTATCACTTTGAAAAAATGAGCAGCACTGTTAGAGATTTTGTCGACAACTGTATTGTGTGTAGGACATCAAAACAAACGTCTGGTGCAACACAGGTACGTTTGCATCCCATCAACAAGCCGTCAACGCCATTCGAGGTAATCCATATGGACATAACTGGTAAGCTGGGCACCCGAAACGAACAAGAATACGTCGTGGTCACGATAGACGCATACACGAAGTACGTGCTACTACGTCACACGAACGACAAAAGCCAGCACAGCACACTTGCCGCTTTAAAACAGGTAATTCATCTTTTTGGAGCTCCTCGACAAGTCATAGTTGATGGTGGTCGCGAATTCTTGGGCGAATACAAAGCCTACTGTGACAGGTTTGCCATAGAGATACATAGTATTTCACCAGGAGTCAGCAGAGCAAACGGCCAAGTGGAGCGCGTTATGGCAACACTAAAAAACGGTTTGATTATGATAAAAAACTACGAAACTCCAGATTGGCATACCGCATTAGACAGCCTCCAGCTTGCCTTAAACTGCACCACACACCGAACAACTGGTACCACTCCACTTACACTTCTGACTCGAAGACCAAATTGCGTACCTCCCGAACTATTGAACCTGGTCAATCTTGACGGCGCCTCAATTGATCCGGAGCTATTGGAACGGCATGTGCAACGAAGGATGACCGAACAGTCATTAAAAGATAAGCAGCGATTTGACAGAGGTCGAGCAAGGATACGTAATTTTCAGCGTGGAGACTTTGTTTTGATAAAAAACAATCCAAGGAACCAAACCTCTTTAGATTTAAAGTTTAGTGCACCTTACGAAGTTCACAGGGTTCTGCAGAACGACCGTTACCTAGTGAAGAAGGTGGTAGGCCACGGCCGGCCTCGCAAGGTCGCACATGACCAGCTCCGGCGAGCCCCACAACCAGGCGCTGGAGTCCAGGCTGCCGTGTCGCCCCCAGATAAATCGCAACCAGGACCATCTGGCCTGGCACCACCAACTCGTCACCAAGCGATGACATCACAAAACTCTGAACCCAGTGAAACTGATTCATCAGACTAAAAAAAAAAAAAACCCGGTGAGAATCATTCATTTTATTCACACATAACACTATTATGAAAAAAAAAAAAAAAAAAAAAAAAAAATACAAAAAAGAAAAAAGAAAAAAAGAAACTGTTTGTGCTATGGCATGAGGGGCCTACAAATAGCAAACTGAAACATTTACTATTAACACATTTTAAAAATCCTATCCTGAAAGAAAAATAGTCCCCTGTGTACCACGGCGTTCGAGACCGCCCAGAGCACAGCAGCAACCTGTCCAACATTCCTGTAGAGCCTCTGTTAGAACAGCATCGACCTTTCTCAACCCTTCCTTCCTTCTTACTACTACGTTTATTATTGATGTCTAGTGCATGGGCATATACGCAGTGCTTATTGAAACAAGTGCTTATTGAAACAAGTGCTTATTATTACTCTATACTGTTGTCACGTGGAGTGGACAGGTTTATGATTTTGAATTTCGAATCGCTTTCTAGTCTCATGGCTAGTGTGTACTGTGGAAGTGCCTAGCCTCAAAATATTTTATTTACATTTACAGATTATGATGCAGCCACAAGGAGCAACGCAGAGCACGCATTGCATATCAGTATGGCCGTGTCGCCGCGACGATAGATCAACGCTCCTGTTATTTATTTTTAATTAATTCCAATTAATAAAATGAATTATGAGAAGCTGATTTAAAAATACAAATTGTTATTTAGAAAGTTATTACGAGTATTTTTATGATTCTATGTATTATTAACATTAAAGATCAAGTGTGTTGATTAAGTAACAACTATGGTGTTTCCGAGTAAGTCACTTCTTTTGTTAATTTGCTTATCTGGCTTTAATTTACAATCAAATGAGCTTTGCTAAATTAAGGAATTTATTTAGAAATCACTTAGTAATGTTTGATAATAGGCTTTCGCCGATTTATTGTAAATAGGAGCAATAGCAGCGCCATCTACGCGCGGTAAAACAGTAGTTTGCATTGGCGGGAAAGATGGCGATGCTTCTTGCTGGAAAAATAAATTTTCGATTCAGTTTGGCGTTGATTTTTGAGCTGTGCACACATGTAAGTTGAACCTTTGTGATTCCAATAAAAACCACTTAGTTTGTTAGATTTGCTTTTATTTCCTTCTCAAAAGAGTTTGTTTCAAAGTGTTTTAGAAATCGGTAACATTCAGGTGTTGTCTTTTTCCGACGTTTAGATTTTCTTAAAGACAAAGTTAAACTATTCTTGCTGTGGAACTGATAACTATAGTGATAGACCAATAGTTTACTTACTTTAAAACAGTAGTCTATAGCTTTTCTCGATAAGAGTTTGTTTTAAAGAATTTTAGAGATCAATAATATTCAGATATAGCTTCTGCACGAAGTTTAGATTTTCTTTAGTCGAGGTTAATTATTCTTGTCGTAGAACCGATGGCTATAGTGATAAGCCAACGGTTCTGCTTATTATTTTATTTAAAGAGAGTTTTTCTCCGATATATATTTAAATACACCAATATTACATCCTTTTGTGGGTTAACACGTTTAATAATTTGTTTAATAATTTGGACATCAGGCTCACACCTACAAAATATTGTCATATTTGAAGTAATACATTTACACTTCCTATTATATGTGTTTTTGTGTACAAATATAATGTCACTGATCTTGAATGAATATGAGCACACATGTGAAAAAGGTCTTACTACAGGTTTCTTACAACATGCTGTGATAATTGAATTATATTTAAATCCTTTATCAACAGTTTCTCCGTACATCCCTACCACAATCACGGAACAAATACTTGTAATATTTGCTAAACTATATTACCTACTTATTACATTTTTGAATGGCAATGTGAATAAGAAGCGGTGTGCTAGTGCTCCTATTGTAATAATTAATTATTTTAATGACTAATAGTTTTAATTTTATCCAAGAATTAGACGATGTGCGGGCAGCAACTGCAATACAATGTGATATTCAATCGTTTTCAAATTTTAGTGACAGTTCTTATAATAATAAGTTGTCGATAATCACACAAAACATAAGAAGCATCTATAAGAACTTTGATGACCTACTAGTTACGCTATCACAATTACCGTACGAAGCGGATATACTTATACTTACGGAATGTTGGTTAAATCCATCAAAGCCAATCCCAATAATACATAATTATAATATTGCTCACACTACAAAATTCTTAAACCAAAGCGATGGAGTAATCGTTTACATCAAAAATAACATACAAGCTCAAATAAAAGAACTCAACCTATCCGATGCTTCTGGTCTTCAAATTGCGATTTCGAACTGTGTCGTATTGGGTATTTATCGTTCTCCATCGCATCAAAATGCCGACAATTTTATAGGTTCTCTTGATAACCACCTTGAGTCTATCTCTAGTTACCGTAACATCTTGATATTAGGCGACATTAACATAAATTTAATAATAACGGAAAATGAAAAATCGCATGAACGTAGTAATAGGATACACTATTTGAACGTTTTGTCCTCGCATGGTCTCCTACCTGGACACACCTACCCTACCCGAGGAAAAAGTTGTCTCGATCACGCTATGGTTAAAGTTGACAACACTCCCAATAGAGTTTTCATCGCTGTCTTAAACACTACCGTGACAGACCATCAAATGGTCGGTCTAAATGTTACAGAAGTTTTGTGTAAATATGCACCGCGCAGGTACAAAGAAGTAGTTAATTATGAGAATGCACTCAAAACTCTCATAGCTGCGGATGTTTCGATGCTCAATATTTATGATGACCCTGAATTGTTTGCGATTGGTCTCATTGGAATGGTCAGATCAGCTTTAGGGGATAATTCAAAAATGATTCCAATTTCAAACAAATCAAGAATATTAAAGCCGTGGATTACTCAGGGGGCCTTGCGATGTATAAAATTAAGGAACACTATGCAGATTAAATTAAGGTCAAATCCTCATAACACAATTCTAAAACTAACATATAAGCGCTATCGAAACTTTTGTACTAATCTAATAAGAAAACTCAAACGGAATTATAATAAAAATCAAATAAACCAAAATATTAATAACCCTAAAAAACTGTGGTCTTCTCTTAATAATATTACACAGTACAAACCACCAAAAACTACGAACTTCGAACTTTTGAATGTAACAGCTTCTCCCCAAACGTCGGTAAATTATGTTAATAATTTTTTCATAAATATCGGCAAAACCTTAGCTGAATCTATAAGTGAACGTGTTGGCAAACGGCCATGTAATCGTGTAGCTTTTGATTACAGTAAATCATCATCTTTTGTTTTGTTCGACACCGATGCAGATGAAGTCGATCGTATAATCATGTGCCTAGACTCAGATAGTGCTGCTGGATGGGATGGTATTACTACAAAATTTCTTAAGCTCGCTAGAGATTTCTTTGTCCCACAAATAACTAAATTAGCTAACACCTGTTTTCGTGATGGGGTTTTTCCTGAACTTCTTAAGCGATCAATTGTTACTCCTGTGTATAAGAGTGGGGATAAGACTGATGTAAACAACTATAGGCCAATTTCTGTCTTGATATCTATTTCGAAAATTATTGAAAAACTTTTGAACATAAGATTTTTAAATTACTTGAACAAATTCAACTTATTATCTAACTCCCAGTATGGTTTTAGAAAAAACTTATCAACACAGGATGCAATTTTGGACCTTACATCTGTTATTGTCAAAGAAGTTGACAAAGGAAACAAGTGCTTAGCGGTCTTTTTGGACCTAAAAAAGGCCTTTGACACCGTCTCCATCCCCATCCTTTTACAGAAACTAGAGAGAATTGGTATTCGTGGTGTGCCTCTATCACTATTTAAAAGTTATTTGAGTAATAGGACTCAGCAAGTTAAAATAGGTGACTTTAGAAGTTCTGAGGAGAGGGTCTTATTTGGAGTGCCTCAGGGCAGTGTCCTTGGTCCAACGCTCTTTTTGGTTTATATTAATGACCTTTGTGACCTCCGGAGCGTTGGAGGAAGGATCTTCTCCTACGCTGACGATACCGCGCTTGTGTTTGCGGGCAAGACTTGGGAGGAAGCTCGGGCTAACGCTGAAAGAGGATTATCTATCGCTTCTCAATGGTTGGATGATAATATCTTGACACTGAACGTTCTTAAGACTAATTATATCTGCTTTGCTCCCTATGACGCCTCGCAACCGGGCGCGGATTTCTGTGTTAGGATACATAATTGCACCCACTCCTCTAGTCATTCTCTTGTAGCATGTAACTGTCCACTAATTGATAGGGTGTCATCGACAAAATACTTAGGTATAATGATAGACCAGAGACTCAGTTGGCATCTTCACATTGAAACAACTATGAACAGGATCCGAAAATTGATCTGGATGTTCAAAACCTTGAGGGGTTTGATGACAACTGAGCTCTTGAATAAATTCTACATCGCGATGGTACAGTCGGTAATCAACTATTGTATTGTGGTATGGGGTGGAGCAGATAAGACTAGCTTCCTTAGTATAGAACGCGCTCAAAGGTCACTCTTAAAGGTGATGCACAGTAAACCCTTTCGGTTTCCTACTGACGCTCTTTACAGGATTAGTGGTATTTTAACTGTAAGGAAGCTATACATCCTTAGTATTGTTTTGAATTGCCATAGAAATTTGCCATACGAACATAGCAAGGCAAAGAAACGTAGGAATGATATCGTAGCAACATCACTCCCAGTTCGAACTGTTTTTGCTAGACGACAGTATGATTGTCAATCTACGTTTTTGTATAATAAAATTAATCGTATTTTAAAAATCTATCCTATGTGTTTAGCCACTTGTAAAAAGGTGATGACTGAGTGGTTAAGAACCATTACATATGAGGAAGTTGAATGTTTGCTAGTTAGATTATCGTAAAAAAAAATATATATATATATATATATTTATATATATATATATAACACACACACATACACAAATATATACACACACACACACACACACACACACACACACACATACACATACACACACACACCTACTTACTAACTCGCCGATAATTTTAAGATTATAGTCTTTTAAAAAACCTCTTTTGTTTGGTAAAAAGTTTGTTATAATTTATAAGAAATCTTTGTAAGCAAGTTGGGAAGTGGCGAGTCTTTCCCATAACAAGTATCTAAGATTACTCAATGGGAAGACTCAGCGCAAAATATTGTTAGTACGATTTCACGAATAAATGATTTTTTATTTTATTTATTTATAAGTGTGGATCTATACCACGACAATGGGCTTGTGAATTTGTTGTGACCTGCTATATCTTCCATGCGTCCACGGCGAAACCTCGTTATGTGAAACACCACAATATGAAACTTGTACCCACTTCGCCTATTGTTTTTTAAGTACTTTGCGTTGAAGGTTAAACCATTTTTATCTTACTACAGACTTACTAAATTCAAGGTAATAAAATGGTTTTTTTTATCTTTGTAAGTAATATATTTCAAAATTAGACAATAATAATAATTGTACAATAGTATTGTACTTTGAGATAATGGGTAATAAACATTTTGAAATATTATTCAAATAACAATCGATGCAATATTTCTTAACGGAATGTTAGTTATACAAACACCTTATTATTACTATTTTATCACAATGTTGAACAAATGTAAACTTATCAATGAATACTCTAATATAATCTTACATAATTTTATTACTTAGCTAACTATACAACATGTTACAAAAATGCCCCTAATGCCGAATATGGTATATAGGGACCATCAAACTGATCAATTCTTACTATGGGACCAACTCTCAAATCGCGATAATAATCATCTGTTTCATACATTTTGATATTTTCAATTTTAATTTTTGTATCAAACAGCTGTTTTTTTTCGCGATTTCAGAGTTGGTCCCATAGTAAAAATTGATCAGTTTGGTGGTCCCTATATACCATATTCGGCATTAGGAGTATGTTTGTAACATGTTGTATAGCTACAATTTAATACAATTTTATCAATATATGTAGATCTTGTCACTGAAAAACATTTGGTTTTTGAATCTAATACGAAATCAGAGTGGTCACTTGATTTTTTATTAGATTCCAAAATCAAACGTTTTCCAGGAATGGACTTTAACGATATATGGTTATCCTTCTTTAAAGGATATATGGTTAGGATATTATGGTTAACTTTAAGAATATTTTAGTGTATAGTGTGGTTTGCCTGCCAAATTCTACACTTTTGCAGGGTTACAAATGTGGTATTTAAATATTGAAATTTTACAAAAACAATAGATGGACATACGCTTTGGCTCTCGATTTATTTGCTTTAATGTACTTGTCAAGGTCGGCGTCGCGATTGGGGTCTACTTGCGAGAGCTGTCTGAAGCTTTCATTCTCATTATCAGCGAAGCAGTTTTCATGGGCGTATGTCCCTCCCGATCCATCGGCCAGGATGATGACGCGTACGGCGGCCTTGATCCTGACCCCCCTCATCTCCCTGGACACGCTCGGTGTCCTGGGAGATGAGGGGGGTCAGGATGGTGCCATTGGACTCTTGGATCTTCCTGATCTTCAAAATGTTTTATGAATAGTGTGCTTGCAAAATTTCTGTTCTTTTGTGGACCCTTGCCCTTGCTTTCAAAAGAGTGTTTCGTATTCAAAATAATAAACTCCTTAAGTACATTATTATGTTAAGGAACTCTACCTACCTAGTTTTCGTATGCACAATCACTGTTTTATGGATAATGCATACAGAGGATGACAAAATCGTATAAATTGTATCAATTTTGTGGACATATGCTTAGGCTCTAGATTTATCCGCCTTAATGTACTTATCAAGGTCAGCATCGCTATTGGGGTCTACTTGCGAGAGCTGTCTGAAGCTCTCGTCGTCAACGAAGCAGATCTCATGGCCGTCCGGGTCGGCCAGGATGATGACGCGTACGGTAGCCTTGCCGGGCGTGTCCAGGGAGATGAGGGGGGTTAGGATCGTGCCGTTGGACTCTTGGATTGTCTTGTCGATGAGCGGCTGCTGGTCGAACGGGCAGGAGAACGCGATTCGTCCGTATGCCTTCGCGCGGTTTATTGGTTCGCCTGGAATTTGTGGTGATTATTAATGTTGGCTCTATCATTAAAAAAATATTTTAATAAAGTATTTTGTGCTTGTCTAACTATTTTTAAAAACGTGACAACTAAAGATAATCCACCTAAATGCCCGTTGTACCGTATGCACAAAGGTAATGGCCTTGCACCATCAATGGTGCAGATGACACAAATTAGTTTCGTTTGCTTCACTAATGTTGTAAACGAAACCGCATTGATAGCATAGTATAGTGTCATCTGCACCATTAATGGTGTAAGGCAATGGTGCATACGGTACAACGGGCCTAAATGATAATTATCATGTTTGAAAATAAAAGTTCAAGGTTCAATAAAGTAATAACAAGTTAAGTACACACAGTCACACATTTAACGTTTTCATCCTCATTATTTTTAAAAGTGGTCTCTCAAGTCGATATACTACTCGTATTAGATACTGCCATTTAATCTGAATGCCACAGTCAGTAAACGTCAATCATTCACTCACCTAATTGAACCAGCTCCAACTTCGCCTGGTCGTCGCTGAAGCCCAACAGCACCGACTTGTCTGTCTTCTCGAAGATCTTCAAGGTCAGCAGACCATTCCAGTACGCAATTGATTTGGCCAGATTTGAGCTTGCTAGAGATACCTTCACTACTGGATCTATAACAAACAACATAATATTTTCATGATGGTATATTTTTGTATTTGTGTGAGGAGCTTGGAGGCGCAGTGGTTTAACGCCTGGCTGCGATTGCGGAGATTAAGCAACTTTCGCAAGGGTCGATCATGGGATGGGTGGCTAACGTTAAGCCGTTGGTCCCAGCTGCATTTCATTTGCATTCGTTAACACCCACTAATCCGCATTGGGCCTGCGTGGTGGGTTATGTCCCATCCTCATAAGCCTGTGCCCCAGTAGTAGGGACATTAAAAATGGCTGATGTCGACGATATATTTGTATTTCTACTCGTACTTACTGGACTTTGGGTGTTTTTTTTAAATCAGCGTCACGAATCACGATGTCTCATACGTTGTATTCTTAATCTTAATGTCACATGATTAATAAATGCTCATACCTTGAATCACAACAATAGGTGATGAAATATCTAATTGTTTTGAGTGATTTCTATAAGATATGCAAATAAAGATTAGATTATTTGACGGATTCTTTATAGTTTTTCTGAATAATTTCTGACTGTTTCAACCACATTAATTATCTGCAGACAGATACAGTTGGACAGTACAGATTTTACAGTGATAAAATACTAATACCCATTTTCTGATATTAACATTTAAATTTTTTGTTAAATGCTTTTGTCTGGGTGGTGTTTTATTTTGTTATTGTATTAAGTATTGAAGCAACTACTTTAGGCACAAAGTTTTCTTTTTATTTGGTCAATATCATTTAATTTGTGATGATGATAATTATGTATATATATATTTTTCAAATCTAGCTCGATGACAATTATCAGCTCCTCGAATCCATAATCTGATGCCGACTCTGAGTGAACAAAGGATATTTGTAAGTGTGTGTTACACACTACTTTTAGTCTAATCTCTAATATGGTTAAAAACTTTAAACACGAGAAACACGTGCTTATCATTCAAGTGATACGTGTTAGTTGTCTCGACAGAGTATATTACGGTGCTCAAGTATATTTTAGGTACCTACCTTATCAATGAAATTGCCGATTTGCATGAATTTGCATTTATTTTAACATTTTCTTCAACATTCTTTTTAACAACTTTAAAACTTGGATGTAGGACAAATTGGATTAAATGCATCTTCATATCGAAATAGGATCCTAACAGTATTGTATGTTAATGTAAATTACTTATAAGACTGTGTCCTTTATATCAATGACAGAATCTAATATTGTATAATTATTTAGTTCTTGTCTTGTGGCGCACTAGCTAGAAAGAACCCGTGAAATCTGGTAATTCTTTAATTAAATTAAAGCATTAACACAGAATACAATAATGAGACCTGCCGTTTGATTACAAAAATAACAAACAGCAAATACATTTCCCGATTTCTTCTTAATTAGGTTTCCTACTAAGTATATTTAGATAATGTAATAATTATGTGGTATTAAGCGCTTAAAGCGGATATATAGACTTTTTTGTGGTATGTTTGTAAGTAAATAGAAAATTGCATTGGCAAGCCTCAGAATACAGAGCTTGTAGCATTGCTGAAATCAGCTTCTACTGTTTATAATTATTATTACACTTTTATTATTGTTATTTTATTTGTTATTGGATGGAGACAGTAAAGAAGCAAAATTTTGGAAGAGTTTTTATTTTATTTTCACAGCACGATTAAAAAGAAAATTTCAAACATGGCGACGACTGATATCATGACACCACATGTATGGCCATTATTTTTAGGACGATTGCTATGTGAATAAGATTATTTATTTGATAAATGCTACTAACTAATTAGGTAACTTTGATTTACAGTGATTGCGTTTATTTGATATTCTTGGCGATAATTTTAATACATTTGATTAAATTTCCGCGTTCCTTCGTCATTATCATTGATATTAGATTCGTCCCGTCACTGTCTTGATATTGGTCAATTGAACAATATAATTTACTAGCTACCGCCCGCGACTTCGTCTGCGTGGAAAGTTATTTTGCTATCCCTCGGGAACAATTATTTTTTTCGGGATGAAATACCGTTCAATAGTGAAATACCCTATGTCCTTCTCTGTACCCCTGACAACGTGTATGCGAAATTTCATGGTGATCGGTTCGGTAGTTAAGACGTGAAGGTGTAACAAACAAACAAACAAACGGACTTTCGCATTTATAATATTAGAAGATATTAGTAAGGATTGAAATGTTAGTATTTAACGACTTGTTTTGATGGACCAACTTTCAATATAAAAAACAGATGCGCTACATTTGTAGACACTCCCTTGTTTCAGCTATCCGAAATAAAAGTGGGTGATAGAAATAAGACCAATCTACTTATTTATTTTTTAAGCCGACATTATGCAAGAAGATTCGTGAAACGGATATTTTTTAAAGATAACTATTTAGTTTAATTAGTTTCTCATTTAAATTCTCAATTTAATACACAAGTCGAATAAGTTTATGATGATTTGCAGAATGTTGTTAAGTGGGTGTGAACTATCAAAATGCTTATCTGTCACGATCACTAGAGTATCTGTGACAAAGTTAAATATACCAGTATATGTGATTATATACCTTTATCTACCGGCTGTGGCTTGTCAATAATGTAGAATTTGTAGCCGCCGGGTGCTTCAAGATACTTGATACCATTCTGTTCTTTAATCGGCCAGTTATTTACTGCAGCTCTTTTGAGACTCTCAGATGATTGGATGGTGAGGCCGAGGAAGTCATTCCCTTGGTCGTAGTGTGTGATGCCGTAGTTGTATGTGAGCTCCACAACAAAATGTGTGTCTTCTGGACCGTAACCAATCATGGTTTTGCTCCATCTATTGGCGTATGGCCTGAAATGATAAAAGCAAAATAATAAATATGACAGTAACATTAAATATAAGGTATTTATTTACCATTTTGGTATCTAATTCAGAAAACTAATCGTCATTGTTGTAGTAAGTCATTTTTAACTAGTAAATTCCCAAAAATATAATATTTAATCAGAAGTAATAACAGTAAGGCTGTTTTTTTAAATGGTCCGCGCAGCAGCGGTGCAACATCAGCATGCTCGGTAGAGCAGTATCGAAAGCTTACTGGAGCTCGGTACCGCCACAATATAAAAAGTCGGTGGGTACCACGCCACTTCCGCGCATACTGAGCTAGTCAATAACGCTCCACTAAGACTTTCGGTAAGCTTTCAGTACTGCGTCTACCGAGCATGCTGATGTTGCATCGCTACTGCGCCAACCGATCAAAAAACGGCCTAACTATTAAGCTGTGTCTCCTGCGACACTGTTTTGTGTTTTCTAACACCTAAGCCTAACATCAAACATCTAACAAAGTATGGGCGTGGCCTAACTGTTTTGTTAGCTCAAACAAACAAACATGTTATCCGAGGCGGACGGAAAACATCCCCGTGTTCGCCTGCGAGGGGAGGGGTAATTTCATTTCGAGTACGTCTTTCGTCCGAAGTCATTTTGTCGAGTAGGTAGATGTTTGTTAGATGTTCGTGTTTAAAAGTCGCAGGAGACTGCAATGCTATTATAATTTGCTAGCATGTTTTGATAATATGTTTTGTTAGTTTGTTTTGTTATTTTTAGGCGCAGGAGACACGCCATAATATAGACATCCTGTAATGTATCACAATTCACAGCACACTTTTATAATAGGCTGTTCAAACCAGCTATAACTAAACCAACCCATAAAACATATCACTATCTTTGTAGTAGGTAGGTAGTTTTATCTGCACTAATTGTGGCAAAAACCACAATCCTACAAACCTCCTATAACTAACTTCCTACTCCGTGCATTCCTCATTGTCGCTGCAGAATGGCACTTACCCATTGCAAGCCGCCTCACATCCCTCGCTGAATTCTTCATGGCGAAGTACCTAAAACAATAACATCAGATCTCATTGAGCATTATTTTTATCTATATCCTATTTTAATTTTAATCTAATAATATAGTATATCTTATGAAGGCCATTTGGCGTAACAGCAAGAATCCAGCTTTGGTTTGAAACCTGGTAAACCTGGGGTTAACAACTAAGTTTGAAACTAAATCATTAGGTACTGTGAGTTGTATTACAGTATAAATAATAGTGGGTGTATTATATTTGTTTAGGGTAAACTACCCAATTATTGGCACTTTAAGCAATATTTCCTGCTTCTTGATTTATTTTTTCTATAAATTACAATATTGTGAGTATTACATTCAATAACTTTTTTTCAAGTATTTTTGCGATTTTCAGTCGCTTTAAGCCATTACACCCATTTTTGTAAAAATAGACCCATAGTCCCTTTTGGCATGTACTGCGCCAATAATTGGCATGCATAAATCAATAAATAGGCATCAATAATAGATCCCGGGATTCGGGTTTCCGGGATAGTATTCTCTATCAATCAGTCATCATTTGAGTACAAGAATATCAAATAGGTTATAGTCAATAACTTATAATATGTTGTATAGTAGGTTTATTATCAATTCACATTGTTGCTATCTTGCACCTTGCAGCTCAGATCTTTCAGATTAAAAACACTTCAGCGCACAAACTATGTGTCATTTTGTCAACAATATGCAATTATAGGCAATTATCCATAGCAATTTACCGGTCGACGCATTCCTGTTTTGTGACCTTGGTTACGCTTTGAATGCTGTTTTGAGGAAATATAATTCGACAGTTATTACAACAGCCCCAAAATCAGTTCAGTCAAAGGAGGTAATTGTGATGATTTTAATACCTTATTTTCAATCACCATATAACAAATAATAATTATTGATGATGATTAAAAACTTACCTTCATTCCCAACACATCTCTGTAGAATTTCGCTGTGAGTGTTCTGTCAGCAACTTTAAAAACGAAATGTAACGCACGACCACTGATCATTGTGATAGAAAATGAATTATAAATTAAAAAATTACACAAATGAGATTACGATGATTTAACTAATTATTTTTCTTTTTGTGAAGTTGTTCACTTTACTCTTTCTTCGCCAAATGACAACTGATCAGATGACATTACATGCCTAGATAGAAGTAAATGATATGAAGTCTGACTTTGACAGATCAGTGTTGCCTGATTGAGTTTGCACAGTATCCACACAATAGGTCACTTTATTTAAAAAAATAAGCAGGTTAAGCTACTATATAATAAAAAATAACTAAATAAAATTAAAATAATAGTATTTTTTTACTTTGTTAATCAACTAAGTTTATGTATTTGTGAAATAAATAAGACTAAATAATATAACATAAAAAAAGAAGCTAAGTAAGAAGAGTTCTTATCTTTTTCAAAGATTTTTTTAGCATAATAATATGACCTTTATTTATTTCGAAATCCCAAAAACGTTTCATCCTGGACATTTAGGCCAGGCAAAACGTATAAAAATTGTTTTGCTAGCGTAAACCAGTAAGTAGTATTTGAAAGTTATTTATGTATGTGGGTGAATCTACGTTGTTTTGTTATGTTTTTTACTTCCTGCGTCACTGTCGTTTGCTCGAAAATCTTTAAAAATCCAATTAATCACAACGGAATTTGCCATCATTTACGTTAGAGTACGATAATAAATTATATTAATTTGCATATTTTCAACTTATTTATTGCGATGCATTGGATTTTTAAAGATTTTCGAGTAAACGACAATGACGTAGGAAGTAAGAAACAACGTAGATTCGCCCATGTACCTATTTTTCGCAGCTTGAGCCGTGCTTTTTGCACGGAGTCTTCTTCTATGTTCACTCAACAATGTAATGCTTTAATCAAATTGTACGTTATCGTGTTCGTTCATGATTTTTGATCGACATAATGATCAGTCATACTTAAATCTGAAATGTTATACCAAAAAATACTACTCATTTCTAACTGCTGAAGGGGGGGGCTGGAAGCCACAACCGTATGCAATCCGAGAATATGTAAGAGCATCCCTTTTTCATTTGAGTTCGTTCCGATAGAAGATTCGCAGTTTTATAGTTGGAAGGGGAAACTGTCCCAGTGCCAATAATTGGGTAGTTTACCCTATTTTTCCCTTTTTTAGATTGAGATAAAAGTAGTTTAGTATTTATTTTAATTTATAATAATTTTTATATACTCTAATTATTATTGTGAATGCAAAAATCTATATGCGCTATTCATAAAAAAATTAAACGTGTTGTTCATAAAAAATCAGAGCCTATTTTATTTAAAAAAAGTGTTTGTACAACCCGGTCAAGTTAACTCGGCACCTGTTCATCATTCCACTATCATATTGCCTATTTAATCTTAACCATTAATAATAATTACTCAGCCAATAAAGTATCAGACCATACATTCGCCTCGTGTGGGAAAAATCTTTCGATTCGGGTGCCGAGTTAACTTGACCGTGTCTTTCTTTTTTATTACGAATCGAGATTCGAGAAGACAAACAAAACACATTATATAATATGTTTGATTTTAGAAAAACATATTAAATATCTGCCTTTAATTTATTAATAATTATTTATACTTCTGAGTTATACTTTTTTAAGTTTCTTTCAAAACAGTAACATAAAAGTATTATACAAGGTGTTACAAAAATACCCCTAATGCCGAATATGGTATATAGGGACCATCGAACTGATTAACTTTTACTATGGGACCAACTCTGAAATCTGAAAACACCAACAACCTCGCAGGAGTAATTTACTAACATCATAATAAACAGCGTTTGTTCTACGACTTTCCGAAAAAGAAAAATAAACTACTTTTTATAAAAAACTCGATTAGCTGTTCGGACTTTTGAATGGATAGTCGATTTTTTGTCTCTTGTTGGAAAACTCGTAGAATAAACGTTGTTGTTTAAATAAATAAATAAATATTTGACAACATCACATACATTGCTCCGATTCCAAAGTAAGTAGTTAAAGCACTTGTGTTATGGGAATCAGAGACAACGGTGGTATCACAAACACCCAGACCTGAGCCAATATGGAAAAGTTCATTTTCTAAATTGATCCAACCGGGGATTGAACACGAGACCTCAGAGATGGCGACACCTTGAAAACCGGTGTACAAAGCCACTCGATCACGGAGGTCGTTGTTTATGTAAGTATGTCGATGTCGGCCTTACCACAAAAGATCTTAAAATACTTTTTTTTGGTCTGTCTTCACCAAACCGCTTCAACTTTAAAGTCAACTTGCGTCAAAAGCATGTAATATTGATTGTCTCCAAACTGTGCGCTGTCACGTTCAACTTACTGCCATACAAATTTGACGCACAGTTAGCGTGCGCTTTTGAATGCCTTGAGGCATGCGTCAGATGAAAGCGAAAGGGAACGGGAAGCGATCTTATGAAGACATATTTTTTAATTTAGATACTGTCTAAATGTAATGCTGTCTCATATTTTTACCAAAGCGCACTTCGGAATAATGTTATCCAAACCCTATAACCCGTATAGAGGTATTTTGATATGAGTGTAAGAAAATCAGGATACTGCTTGTCTTATTCCCTAAAACAATTTAATAATCAAAATCCATTATTCAATCATTCACATAAAAACTACATATAATTTCATACAGAAATACGGTTAAATATATTTTCTCTTATATTCTAAACTACAATAATAATTTCGTGGGTAGGTAATAATATTTTTTTTACATTTTCCCATAATAATATGCAGTAAATATAATCTTATACAAATTTCATACAAGTAGGTACTTGTTTATAATAATTATAATGATTTCTATTGTTTTTTAATTTCTGTAAATAGTTATTTTGTTTGAATTTAGTTGATTATTAAATATCAGGTATTCCGTTTGTCCAGGATATGATCGATAGCGACTCTGCATTAGAAATACTTGAACTTAGTTATTAATTATGAATGAAAAGAATTTCGCCCGTGAATTTTTAACATAGATATTACAAAATGTTTACTTAAAATTCTAAACAATATAACATAGGTATAATAAGTTATTGAATACGTGGACATTATGAAAGCGAAAATATAAAAAAAATGCTTTTAACTACATATATTACTTAAATAACATTTTAGTGACTAGCTCAATGTACAGAATGTGCATTTTATGCGCAATAACAATGCATGAAACATACTGTATAATAAATCTCTGAAAAGATTAAGTAATAAGTAATATATATTTCTGTCTATTTGGCCGAATAAATAAGCTACAAAAGTATGTCTTTATGTATAAACCTTATACGATTAAAATAAACAATTTTGTATATTTACTAAACAATAAAACGTAAATATAGGCAACACGTTATAAATACTAACTACGTACGTAGTACTTTATTAGTAGGCTAGTACCGAATACCATACAAAATTGTTCATTTTGATAGAGAAGGGAAAACGTCGGATATTGCGTAGAATTTTCCGACATTATTTTAGACACCGTTAAAATTGACTGAGATTATCTATAGCAGATAAGCTAGGCAAGGGCGTGCGTACACATACGGCAACATTTTATTGATGTCAAACTGAGAACGGTATAGTGTGCTACCTTAGTTCCTTATTATAACAAGTTAATGACTCCGATAATCTTTTCAAATATTTAAATCGTATAGTGCATTGATAGAGTTTTGTAACAACAATAAAAAACCAGGAGGCTTACTACGATCTCTAATTGCGATCCAGTTTAGGTCCTAAAAACTGCATCGCTATGTGACAGCGGTGTCAGCAGACAGCGACTCAACTTTAGTTCATAACCTAAACTGAATCGCTAAGCCGTATGTCATTCATGATTTGTCAATACAAGAATAGACTCGATACAGTAGAAAATAAAGTTTTTGTGCCGAGGACACCGGCGCCCTCTCAGGGCTTGAGGAAACGGCAATATGGCGATTTCGCTTCGAGTGACACTGACTCCCCGGTGTAGCTCATGATACGAAATAAAGCGATTCAGTGTGGGAACTTAAACTGAAACGCAATCGCTTTATAAAAGTTCATGGTGGGCATCCTGGGCCCTATATTATAAACGTGACAATTTATCACCTGTCATGACAATTTTATATCCATTGCAACCAATTTGAAAATAGAACAAACTACTCATAGCTGCTACACCGCAGTTAAAACCAAATTGGAATGACAATTGACAAATTGTCACGTTATTAAATAGGGCCCAGTTTACTTGTATGTAAGGCGAACGCGGCGGTCATGTAAGCGTCAGTGAATCAATTTCCGTCAGACACCATCAGTGATGTCTATTTCGCGACCAAGTAACATAGTCTACATTCCGCTTCCGCCTAAATTGTTCATAAAGTTTGATTGGTCATACATAACGGATGCAGAGAATAAATTAATTTGATGAAAATAAACATGAATGATGATAACTGACGGAACTGACCCCTGCATGGCAGTCTTATGTTCGCATATGTAA
Source organism: Catoptria pinella (assembly GCA_963556745.1). Classification (NCBI taxonomy): domain Eukaryota; kingdom Metazoa; phylum Arthropoda; class Insecta; order Lepidoptera; family Crambidae; genus Catoptria; species Catoptria pinella. The sequence goes on from OY750762.1 coordinate 4,551,910, forward strand.
GTATTTTAAACTACCTTTAAAGACCCAGTGTTAGCATATTATATTGTTTAAGAATATAATTGATATAAAATCTGCAGCTATAAAAAGCTTTCATAGAAAAATAAACAGTTTAGTAATAATCGCGATAGTTATATGGTGTATGTAGGTAATGCATGTGTTTGGGCCCTATTATCGAAAATGTTATGTCACAGTATTCCCTAATATTAAAACCAGTCTAGTAACATTAATTTTGCATCTAAGATACCGTCTAAGTTAGATTTTTCTACTTAAATTTATGTTTCCTGAATCATATTTGTGCTGCCGTCATTTTATTTTCGAAACGGTTGTAGCGAAATAGCAATCTCAATTATAATTAAGATTCGTTAAATTTTCAGTAGAAACGTTAACATAATAAATAACTTTACAAGCAAAATAAAATAAAAAATTGCAAGCTACATTATACCTAAGCATAAATGAATAGACATAAATGTCTAGGTTGAGAATCTCGGAAGATTCTAAAAAGAATACGATACAATCTATTTAAGGTAAAATCCCTTTAACTTGAAAATATTTTTATTATGCAAATTCGAGATTCTCAACCAAACGTTTGATAAAATACATTTAACTATGGCTAAAAATAACGCAATTTTCAAACATAAGTTGGCAGAATTGTCTATGCTTTTATCAACGCCAGTTAAAACGATATTAAACCGTAATCATTGGTATGAGAGATTATTTTTATTCCTCTTTAGTTTTCTAACTTGGTTTCGAAGTCTGTCAACTTATATTTGAAAGTGTTTATAGTCATGTGTCTGCGGGTTCAATTGTTCGGTTTTTCTTTGTCGTTGCCGTCCTTTTCCTTATCTTTTTCCTTTTCCTTCTCTTTCTTTTCTTGGAGTTGCTGCAGGTGGGCAGGTAATGCTTTTAATATAGCGTGTACCTGGATAAAAATAAAAGTGGTTTTACTGTTCCATGCATTTCAAATTTAAAGCATGTCATGCATAGGGTTGCCAATCATAGTGTTAAAAGCAGTATTATACTAGTTTTCGCTAAATTATACTTTTTGTTGTTGAACAAAAGTAAAGTACTTATACAAAATACTGTTATCAGCATCACTGGTAGTAGGTAGGAGGAAATTTATTTTCGAAAATATTGTTTATTTTCCTTCTCAAACGGAAATATACTTTATTCTTTGTAAAAAAAGATGGCAACCTATGTTGATAAGAACTTGAACTGAAACTTGTGTCTAACAAAGTGATTTTGATAACAAGCTCAACTTGTCCAGACAGCCGTTTCGAATTTAAAAATTTCGAATCACTTTTTCTTTTGTCAGTAGGTGCCATATTTGCGTGCTGTTTTATTTTAGTTCGTGAAGCGTTATCTAGGATATTCTTGATCGAAGTCACAGAATACATAATTCGAAGTACTGCTATAGAAAAATCAATACCTCTTCAGCAACAGCCATGAGAACGAACTCAAACTGTTGTTTGGTGGCGACGGTGCGCGTGCGCTGGTCTCGGATGTGCTCGAGAGTTGCTGCGATGTCGATCTCCTTCGCACCCTTTGCCATGCGATTCAGGACCATATCGATCAGGCAATAGGTACCGGTACGCCCTGCCCCATCACTGTATCGGAAACAATTTTTTTAAAATAAAATTGATAAATGATTTTTTATTATTGGCTTAGTTTTGGTGGTCTTGAATGGAGGGTCTTTCAGTCGCTTCGTAATCATTTACACAAAAATATCTGAATTTATTTTTATTTGTCATATTCACTACTTTTTTTTCTGGACGTTCGTATTATATTGGAGTCTAAGCTGCAAAAGCCGAAAACAGATTTTTTTTTTTTTAATTTCCAGTCTGATGCATCATGCATGTAGGAAACCAATTTTTTTCAATTTTATTTCCAGTCTGATGCATCATGCATGTAGGAAACCTAAAAAGTCCGTCTTTTCTTTTCGCACGAAGAAAATAATTATTGGACTTTCATTGACAAAATAATAAGTAGACATACGTACCTACCTAGTTAAATATCTCCCACTAGTCTAGGTACCTATCTACGTTTAGTAGGTAATATTATATAATTATATATTCTGTGGTATCTACCTAGTCTCCTAACTACGTCTTGTGATTTTAAAATTATGAATGGAGATAGCGTCTGATATGGAATACACAAATCTTGAAACACAAAGGCCGTCACGTATGCGATATGATTCAAGATTAGGTACTTAGTCATAGAGAGACAGTTAAAAATAGCTAAAATTACATAATACCTGCAATGCACAACAATAGGACAGGATCGGCCTCTGTACGATTTGTTCACTTTCCTGGAACAAAGACAAAATTTATAAGTACCTAGTATGTACTTACTACTTATCGATAAATTCCTATCATTGAAATCGTGTTTCGGTGGACATTCTTCGGGGGCGTCGTAAGTAATGAGTCTTCGTTTCAGCAAGGCTTACAGAATATCAACTCGATATTTCGTATTTTTTTTCTATATCTTTTGCCAAATATGATTAGAAATTATTACTCGTATTTATGTATACCTACATGTTGTCAAATTATATTGCTAAAAGTTTATCACTGAGCATTTAGTTAGACACAATAATTCCCAACATGCTTACTGCTTACAGACTTCGCCCTGATAATATTAAGGAAGCGGGCGATGGGAACATCAACAAGGCAACTGTTTTAATTTAAATTGAGCATTTTCAAGCAAATTCCCTTCTAGTAAACACTAAGGTACTTTTTTTCTAATGACAGTGATAATTTTTCGAACTCACCTCCTGAATTCCAGTAGAGCCTTCGTAGAAGATGGCACGCCGTTCTCTGGCCAAGAGAGGAAGTGGAACTGCGTGACGGTGCGCGTCTCGCCCGTGCGTTGGTTCTTTAGGTAGAAGCTCCTCACCAGATAGTCGTCACACCAGATATGTTCGCTCACTAGGTGCACCTAATGTGTAAACAGAGTTTTAATTATCAGTTATTATTCGGGAGAATCCTTAATTTGTCCTCACTATTGTAACTTGTTACAATTAAAATGTCCTAAGTAAATTCTTGTATTTGTCTTAGGTCAAAGTTATTTGTTCAGAGTGATAGGTTTTATGATAGAAGGAAAAAGTTGAACGGCCGGAAACCACCAGGTTCAGTCGTATAGTAGAGTTCCAAAATCTCCTCATGCCAGTACCGGTGACAGAGCTGCTGGCCTTAATCCGTGTATTGCGTGAGCATCACCATCACTACGCTTCCTTACTCCCACACTACTGCTAGAAGTCGAGAGCGGTGTGTGCCAGAGGCCCTACAGTAAATGCTATGTCGGTGGAGAAAGAAGAGTTGAATGTCAAAATCACCTCGTAGATATGGTAGAGTTCCGAGCCCTCCTCCGGCCAGTATCGGTGGCAGAGCTGCTGTCCGTTCTCCGTGAGTCGCGTGAGCATTACCATCACCACGCTGCCTTGTTCCCACACCATTTGCCAGAAGTCAGGAGCGGTGTGCGCCAGAGGCCCTGCAGCCGCGATGTAAGCTGGGTTGCGGGGGTCATGGTCTGTCTGCGGATAGATTAGAATAGTGTTTTTTTTATATGACTCAATTATGCCATGTTAAATGTGGATTTTCATGGAATTATTTTTATTACATCGATTTCCAAACTGGGATTTATCCCGACAAATTGTAAAAAATTACAGACACATCCAAAATCGAAGCTGACAATGGCCCTACAATGTAAGTAAGTAATACGAAATATCTATCCGTTTCGAAAGATTCGTTAAGACACAATAATAATAAATACAAAATACAAATAATAATGATAAATGATAATGATAAAACACCAACAATTTTTCATATAAAACTTACAATGGTCGAAGCATTGATATAATCGGATCCGAGATGGTTAGACAAAGTGTTGAGTGAAACCCTGGAGTGGTCGTACGGCAACACATCAGCATATCTATTCTTGCCGGTGTTCTCCTGCTTGAGGGCGATGGTAGTGGCGCATGGCTCCGCCTCGTACGCGCATAGGGCGCGCCACTCTTGTTCCAGACGGTCCTTGTTGCGGAGGTGATCTTCCATGTAAGCCTGTTGGAGTTATGTGATATCGCACAAAAAATAACAGTGATAATCAAACACAACACGAAATACTAAATTAACGAGAATGACAGCGGAAAATAGATACTTAAGTTGGTATACCTAATAATACGAGGAATATTTTATTTTGAAGCTTCAGTGGCTTATCCATGAATATAAATGAATTTTTTATATTTAATTATAATATAATTACGTAGGTATACAGTATAGGACTATACAATGCATTACAATTTGAATTGTTATGTATTTTTTGTGAAACTCACCAAAACCATATGTCCAGTTGAAATATCCATATTAGTTAGAGCCGGTTCTTCGCTCCTGAAATAGAAAAATGATTAACAATACAATTTCAATAATTTCCTTTAGGCACACAAAGCATTCAATTAATACTAGAGTGTTCTGTACTAACTACAATAAAATTAATAAGAAGTTATGTCAGTCGTAAATCAAGCTAGATAATAGAGAGAGAGAGATCTACAACTTAAAAAAAAATACATGTGGCTATTACGAAAAACAAACTACAAAAGAACTAATAAAGAGAACAAATAACACTGACCACGATGATGTACTAGACCTCGTTGAAGGTGAGTTGGTGTCGGGCTCCCGGGACAGCGAGGTAATCCGCTGCGGCTGGTCGGCTGGGTGCGCGGGCGCCGCCGCCGTCTGCTGACCAGACCACTTGCCAGTCATGCGGGCACGACACAGCTCCTGGAAGAACTACTCTTTATAACAACAGCAATTTTCACCTGGAACATCGACCCTCGGTATACGGAAACACCGACCCTCATTCTGGTCTAAACAACCTATCTGTGTCATGCCTCTCGTGAAAAAGGGACTATATGTGGTTGAAAAAAGACATGAAAGCGGTCACGGCACAGTTCCTAGAAGAAATTTAATTTTATAACAAGCGCCAACACGCATGTAAGCCCGCCTGTTCGGAAATCCAGCATCACATACTATTACCCATTACACTATATATAGGCTGGTTTTCTGCTCACGCTGACCTAAAGAATCAATATAGTGGCGGGGACAGCTTTATATAAAACAGTCTGCAAATTATATCTCGTAAGTTTTCAAACTTGTTTAACTAAAACAATGAATACCTGATAATCCCTTGTCGCCTCTGCATCAATTTCTGTTGCTGTAGATAAGCCTTGCACCTTCCTCTTGGAGCTGAAGTCTTTCTTAAGAAGGACAGCAAACACAACAGCGCCAATGACGAGAACCGACAAGCTTCCAACCAAAGCCAGTAGGACTTGTAGCTCTAGACCGAATATCGTCGTCTCGGGAGAAGCAACGTGGCGGATCACGGGACGCTTGCTCTGGAAATAATTTCAACATTTTCACGATTACTAAGCAACATAACTTTGAAATACAATTTGATGTCTAGAGCTAGAAGGTATCAACAAAAAGCAAGACTTACTCTATCTCCAACACCGGTGGATAATACTTGAGCACCAGTTTCCCGTCGCAAGTCTTCCTTGATGTCGTCTGTAAAACGAAATGCCAATGAATTTCCGACTCATGTGTAGAGTTTACGTTCTTATTCACCGTTAGTATTAGACTTACCAACACGCCTGGCTACATCAATAGCATTGTAACCTTTACCATTTTTCTCCACTTTAAATGTAACTTCACCTCGATCGACTCTGAAAATTTTCAAAATTTTAATAATATGAGCTTAAAACTATTTTTTTTGTGGGAAAAGGAACTTTGACCAAATGAATTTACCGAGGATTTGTGAAGGTGTTCTTTTCTAAACCAAGCATTTCTTCAAGTCTTGAAATTAATGAGATACCTTTATTCCAATCGGTTAAGAACCTGTAAGGAAATACAAGTTGTACAGTCAAATAACACAACCGAAAGTTGTTCACAGACTACGAAAATATTAATTACCTATCGTTAAACAGCACATAAGCATACGATGGATCATAATCATAGTCATTATGATCATGCTCTGATTCTGATCCAGCTTTTTGTGCGGCCGCTGACCCTTGATCTGAAAAATAAAAAACAATTTAACTACTACTTGTGAAGCATAGCAAATAGAATAGGAAAACATCGAAAATTGGATACATGCAAATATTATAAGAAATACTTTTGCTAAAATAAACAATTTACCAAAAATAATCACAGATTTATGAAACGGAAATAAGAACAAGCACACGTATTGAACTTACAGGATAGAAATAAAAGGGAGAAATGACAGGGAGATGCATGATTAAAATAATAATGAAATAGCCCATCTGAGTGACCAAACTGATGGCAACAACATCGAGAACTGGCTTAATAAGGGTAAATACATGCTTTTGTGTCAAAGAAATAAAGTGCTGACACAGGGAAACATTTAGTGCAGTATTCTATAAAACAAAGTGCATCAAAATTGTTTAGGAAAATTTGACTATCTTGGAATAGCATAATATTATGTGTCTAAAACTTGAGGGTACGTTAATTCTAGACAACTATCTCTGGCCGCCGTGACACTAACCTGTCACTGATTTATTGTGGTATAAAATCTTTAACGTTTTCGCGTCCAGGTGCGGCCCAGGCTTTTTAACATCATCTCTTTCCCTACGCTTAAAGCCCCATTCGTAATTAAGGAAATCTTGAAAATCTTCGGGGTAAAATTTGGAATTTTCACCTGAAACATCGTCGGTTTAAGAAACAGTAACACCTCATACTGGTGTAAATATTGTTTTTGTATCGGACCTCTCGATTTAACTTTTTCAAGTTAGGGCCTAGGTGGTAGAACAAAGAAGAAAAGGAAAAATAATAACTAATATGGGTATTTTGAGGGAATGAGCGCGGCACTGCAATGCAGCAGCATTGAATACCTATACTACAAATAAAATAATGAAGCAACAAAAATCGTTATCTTTACATGATGTTTGACTGCTAATATACATTCACTTACCCTGCAAATCATCTGCTTTTAGCGGCCCCCCCTCAGCGTATAAAGCTCCTTGAGGTTTCATTTTAGAATCAATTATTTCTCGCCAATAATTCATCAGATAATCCATATTTTTGTAATGTTTGCCATCAGGAGAACTACCGTCTGATAAAAGTGTTTATAAATAAAAAATAAATGAATTCAAAACTGAAATTAATTTTATCTAAGTACGTTAAAATGAAACAGATTAGCTACCTTTTAAGTGGTACGACTCGAGCTCTCCACTACCAGTATCGAAGGGGATCTCATCTAAGCCATCCTCGTCGATGTAGATGCGCTGTTCCGGTATTTCTCCAGTTTCATACTCAAACGGGAAATTCTTCTCAGCAAAGCTTTGTTTATACTTCTCCAACGCATTGGAGCGAATTTCAGCATCTAATGGCGAGAACCGGTTTCCAGTGATGTATTCAGCGGTAAAGAGAGGTGGTTTAGTTTTTATTTTGCGAAAGTGAGCTCCCAAGCGTTCTTCATCTGAAAAGGCTTCAGGTTTGTTATCATTATTTTTTACAGCAAGTGATTTCTTCTCTTTCTGAACTTCACTGTTTTCGTTGACACTATCTAAAGCTTTAGCCTTTTCAGCTTTAATTCTTTCTCGAAATCCTTCGAAGGGCAATCTTTCTGGTAATTCTACTCCTTCACTCATCATCATTAAATCACGTAATTTGTCACTAGGGTTTTCATCATTTAGTATTCGTTCTTCTTCATCTATGATGTTAAATAAATATCGTTAGTATTTAAAATATAGATTTGATACAGTTCCACTAATATAATTATGATTATTTTGTACCTTTAGCCATAAGGTATGCTAGTGGATCTTCATCTGCAGTTAACGGAGGACTATAAACTTCATTGGCATAATCTGAGTCGGCTAAGTCTGAGTTGGGTGTAAACCGAACAAAGGCTGTTTCATCAGGTTCAATCTAAACGATAAGTAAAGAATAAACATTCGTTTTGAAAATAATATTTGAAAATGAAACTTTAAGTCGTGAACTTAAACTCACTTCTAAATCGGCTTCATCGGTAGGTCCCTCTGCACTTAATTTGGGATCAACAAAATGTTCACAGATCTTTGTGTTAACATGATCTGATTCTCTGTAAAGAAAAAAAATCCAAATACCTGACTTCAAAGATCACTCAGCTTATTTCTAAGAACACATTTAGATATTTACGGAAGCGGAAAGGGAAGTTTTATAGGGAAAAGAAGTAAAAAGTAGGGTGTATTGTAATTTAATTCTCACAATAAATAAGTATCATCAATACGTTTATGCTGGGTTAATTAAGATAAAATTTCCTATGTATTATTATTTTAGCCTGGAACTACTTACAGGTTCTGCCGCAGTGTATAAAGCATTGACTGCAGCACGCACTGTGTATATGCATGCTCCCAGCGGTATCCCCGAGAGGCTAGCCTTTGCAGCTCACCCTCAAACCACTGCAGCTGTTCGGAACTCATGTCGTACCTGGTAAGTTACATTTTAATGATATATCACGTCACAGTCATGCTAAAATCATGAATGCTATAAAAACTAACTTTTGGCGTATGTATGTCACAGAGTACTTTTTATAATGTATGTGTTGTCATAGTCACCCTTATAACATCTATATTCTATGTTTTTCTCTATGTCTGTCTATGCCTATAACGCAGCCAACCCCCGTCTTAGTTTGTAATGGCTTCTAATTAATTAAATTTATAAATGTGTATTATCGGACACCAGTATTTTATTTAGCCAACAAGGCATAACAATATTCATAGATCTCACTCCACCCACTCTTATGCCACATGGATTTAACTAAAAAAATATCATGTATGGCTACTTGTCAAATGGTTGGTTGAGATTTGAATGATTATCCCTGAGTAGTTGGATCAGTTGGATGCATCAATTAGTGGCAGGGTGTCAGCTGTCCAAATAAAATTCGAATCCTAAGCAACAGTAACGTTACTTTAAATACATGCTCAATATAGATTGTGAAAGGGTTGCAAAGGTAGATAGTTTATAAAGAAGACTGTGCATTTATTGTAATCTATTTATAGCCTCCCGAGACCTGGGCGTGGAAACAACCAACCCACTTTGATCGTCATGGGCAACACACATGTGAATTACCAATTTCATTTGCTTGCTAATAAATGTTCTATACGTACTTGTACATAGCTCCCTCATCCGGTGCTTCGTAGAGCTGGATGCACCTCCCGAAGGCGTAATCTAATAATTAAAGTAGGCATTAATAACGTTTCATCAACATTATTATTTTTTTATTCGGAATCATCGTCAACTAACTCAACCTAACTACCTACCATCGTAACACCATTCAGCTCCTTTCACGCAGAGAGAAGCTCCGAATAAGCAGCCTATTGGAAAAAAAATAAAATTACCAAACAACTACATACAGAAAATAAACAGTTACGTAAAATACTTAAGTTATGACTAAAAAGAACTCAGTAGGTACTGGAAATTACAACAGCAATTTTAAGTAAGTATCTACTCTTTTTTTACCAAACGTGAGATTATCACCTCACCACTAACAATTTTTTTGGGCAAAAAGCCCAAAGCCAGAAACATTTGCCTTGAAAGATTTTATTATTAATATTGACTCACCCGTAGATTCCGAGGCAGGACTCGAACCTACACCCTTAGGAATTGGAATCATAGTCGCTAGTGGGTTTGCTATCGAGTGAGTGTATTTTGCCCAGTATATTATTTAACGTAATTTAAAAATAGCATTATGAATGCTAAAAATCTAAAATGTTATAGTTTTTATTAAGTCAATGATTACTGAAACTTTACCTATGTTTCCATCGGCGTGCGAGGGCGCCAGCGAACTGAGTAGCGCCAGCGCCCACAAAGCCTGCCGCCATTGTAGGCGGCACATCACATCTGAAACCAATACCATTACATTACGTATTCGGTAGGTACAACTGGGAAAAACTTGCCATTGTAAGTTTAAAAGAGCGGAAATGCACGAAATAATCATTGTGTAACACCTTCTTTGGTGAGATAACTTCTTGTCTCGGCAATCAATGTAGACAATAAATGACGACTAATACTACAGTACCGCATTTTCAGTAGTAAAAGTTAGGTACGTCTCGCCTGCGAGGTAGCGGGGGGGCGACCCCCCTGCCACGTACCACACCTCATTCTCATAGTTGTGCCACAGTCTATTATATTCATTACAGTCAGTCATCGCGTTTGATGTTGTCGAAAAAGTCGCCAAGTTGACGTGACAACTAAATAGTGCAAGGGTTGTTAAGCGTTGAGTATTTAATATTTTTATATTTATAAATATTATATATATAATATAATTTATAAATCATTTCTACTGGTTTTTAAACAACTTTTTTTTTTACAAATTTTCTACTTATTTTATTTATTAGGCCGCAAATTTTTTACTAATTATCTTAAAATTTTCTATAAATTTTCCACAAAATTTTCTGAATTTTGTTAAAAAGTTGTAAAAGAAATTTTATGAAATTAGTAGAAATTTTGTAGAAAATATTGAAAAAAATTATAGACAGTAGATAGTTTGTAAAAAAAAATTAGAAATGTTGTAGAAAATTCATATTAAATTAGTTTTTTTCCTTTTTTCAATGTTTACCTCTTTCCCTTTTTCTTAACTTCAAAAAATAGAAAAAAATGCAACCACCTTTTAGAGAATGATTTATGAAAAATTTCATAGGTACAGAGCGTGGCCGCCATTTTGAATTCCCAAAATCACATCAATTAGTCGTACCCAGCACACCTTAAAAACCCTATAATGACACCAATATAAAAAAATAATATAAACAGTACTTGTTGTATGAAAACTACCCACTATTGACTTAATAGACTATGTTATTGTAATTATCGCCATGAAGGAATATTGCAAATTCTGAGATAAATAGACGCTCACTCCGAATGGTAGGCACTTATTTTCTTAAAACTCGAAGTGTTCGCTGACAAAAGACAGAAACGACATCGAAGCACTAATCACACGCTAACTTGTCTTTCCATGCCGAGGCAGAGTGTAAATCGATCGTACCAGTCTAAAGTATTGTTATTGTGATAGTAAACACTACGCTATTGCAATCATATCTGTAAAAATCAAATAAATATTTCGTTAAAATAAGCCGTGTTATTCACCCAAGAATACAAAAGTTCACGGAAGAAGCTACTGCTCAAGTAGAATCTGCTGCTCTATCACTTAGTTTATATTTGTATCTTTTAACGAAGTAAATATGAGTTCCGTAAATATAAATACACCGAAAATAGAAATGTTGGGGCAGATGTCGTTGACGAGGAGTTACGAAAGTGCTACGGCGTAGCTGCTACGAGAAGCCGCTTCAAGGCCGTTATGATATTTCCCGTCACCGTTTATACATTTTCACTCCCCAATGAAATTGTAACTGTAACAATAAAATACAATCTTTGTTTTCTGAAGAAAATGTGTAAAGTTTATAAATTATGTACGTGTCGTGTCTACCAATTTAAGAAAACATTATTCCCCAAAATCCCAAAGCAATTACTTTAGCGTAAATGAAAATCCTATGTAAGTACCAAGAAATTACTCGCAGAGCAGAGCACATAAGCTAGCGTATGGTCACACACCAGCAAACACCATCCTGAAATGAAATTGCCACTGGAGTCATTTCACTGACGGTTTTTTAGGGATCCGTACCTCAGAAGTAAAAACGGAACCTTTATAGAATCACTTTGTTGTCCGTCTGTCTGTCTGTCTGTCAAGGTATCGAGTTGAAATTAATACCATATACTCAGGTCTGCAGTCCATTGAAGCTGTGAAAAATCCAACTTCTAAGTTAACGTAAATAAAAGATAAGGCCGTTTATGCCGCAAAAACGCACATATCGACACTCTCAGGCAAACAAAATGTATGGGGTACTTTCCGTTGACCTAGAACTACGAATTTTTGCAAGTAATACCTTCTTATACTACATATATAGGTAAATATCTGAAAATTAAATCATAAAAATACAGTCTTTATCTATATTTTTACCCACGACGGAGAGAACGGAACGGAGGCGGTATATTTTAATATTTAATTTTCAAATTTTTCCCTGTAGCATCGAGTTTGTACGGAACCCTCGGTGAGCGAGTCCGACTCGTACTAGTCCGGGTTTTCTTAAATAAATATAGTTGCTCGTATTTCAGAGACTCATTTTTTATCCTTTTATCCCGTTTCTCCTGTGGGAGGTTTTCACCTACACGTTCTATTTTTATACTTAACTCAATAAATTCGAGAGTTTAAACACGAAACTCGGTTGGTGAACGTGAATTTTTTTCCTCATCACCTTTTTTTTTGAGATGGTAGGTAAATATAATTTTAACGGTTATTCGTTAGCATTTGTCGATCAATAACAGAGCTTTTATGAAGAACTACACAGAATATTTATTTAAACCTGTTAATTGTACGTAGGTACGTACATAGTATAATTAAAAACCCGCCTGCATCAAAAGACAAGTCAACTGAAAAGATGGAAATAACATCAAATATAGGCAAACTTAAAACATATTAATGCTAGTGTTTAGATCTTTTGTTCAACATATTAACATGCAGCTGGAGGAGATTACGATAAGTCAAATGCCTTTAATATTTGATATTATTGTTTTTCTTTTTTTCAGCTTTTGATGCAGGCGATTTTTTTAGTTTTTGACACGTTTAAATTTAATAAATTTTTTATTTATGTCTTTTAAGTTATTATGTATTATGGTCATAGTATATCTTTTTGAAATCCTTATGATAAGCCCTTTAATTTGATGCTCATAATGCAGTATTCTAAAATATTTTGTTTCACTTCAAATAATAGCACGCATGTTTGTTTTTTAGGGTTCCGTAGTCAAGTCGACAAGGAACCCTTATTGTTTCGCCATGTCCGTAATTATGCCGAAAAAGCCAAAATATTGTAGGTTTGTCAAAACCACTTTTTAATTCAGGGATCCGTTTGCGAAATATTAAGTTTTAAAGTGCAAAATTTTGTTACATTCAAGTGTCCTGTTTTTTTAACGTTACTTACTTAGGTAAGTATTCTTAGAAACACATGTATCAAGATAAATCTCACGATATCTTAATTATAGAAATCCGTTCAGCCGTTTAAAAGACATGAAGTAGGTACCTAATAAATTAAGATTATGTATGTATGTTAGTCTATAAGGTATTTATTGTATGGGCCATTGATGCCTGAAATAAATGGTATAATAATAATAAAGAGTATATGACATGCATGCAAGATAAGCGCGAAATACATAACACTTTCCTTAGAGTCGGGTAAAAATCCTCAAGAATTGGATAACTTCACATAATTACGTGATTATTAGTACCCTTGTGTTTTGGAAATCGGAAACAACCACGTTAACACAATTTCCCAGATTCGAAACAATTTACAAAAACAAGTGTTTCTATATTAATCCTTTCGGTGATTAGTACGGTGCTTAACGCGGTAGACGTCATTCGAATAAATTAATCAAACGATTTATCAATGTTCATTAATAAAATGTTTACTTAAGTAATGTCTTTGCCTATATAGATAGATCTACCTACGAGTATGTATTAAGCTTTTTTGATACGTAAAATTTATACTACTCAAAGGAAAATAGGGGCCAATAAATGATTCCATTTAAAGGAGCTAATTTCTGAAAAGTTCAATAGCCACATAATTATCACAATACTATAGGCACTTATTTTATACTCGTATTAAGTCTCACGAAAGCATTATCTGTGGCCTATTTGCATAATGAATACAGTTGGGTTCACAATAAGTTTTATCTGTAGCTTAGGTTCGTAATTACTGGTAAAGCCTACATGTAAGTATTAAGTAAATGTGGTGTTTCCATCTTAATTAGAGTGTTGTTCCCTACTCCTTGGGAGTATTTTACTACTTTAAGTAAGTTAAGTAATATTACGAGATTTGCTTACTACATATTTATTAAAATAAATGATTTAATAAAAACTGCTTTGCTGCTTTGTAATGTAAGTAGCGTACATAGTACCTTATCTATATATATAAAAGGGAAAATCACTCACTCACTCACTGATCACGAAATCTCAGAAACTGCAAGTGCTAGGAGTCTCAAATTTTGCATGGGGGCTCCTTTTAAGGCGTAGGTGCTCACTAAGACGGGATTTTGCGAAATTCAATCCCTAAAGGGGTGAAACAGGGTGGTAAAGTTTGTATGGGAGAACGCGATTCCTTGGCCCGATTGACTTGGAATTTGGCATAGGCATTCTTTCACAAAATTAATTGAACACGTGTTTCGTATTTTTTAAATATTTATTACCTAACAGGGTTAAAAAGTGATAAAAAGCTACTTTTGCTGTGATTGACTTCGACGTCGGAATTGAAACTTTTTTGTGCATTTGATTGATTAAATAAGAAAAATAAATATCATTTGTCATATCAACGTAGTATTACATTCTCTTTGGTCATTTCCCCTGAGAGTAGGTAGAATGCATTATCGCCATAGGCATTGAAAAGTACCTATGGCGTATGTTGACAGTGCTGTCATTTTTTCCTTATTGCGTTGTAATAACGTGCAAAATTATTCCCTCTAATTATCAGTTTAATTTTAAAAGAATACAATATTCGGTCAAGTCGCCTATGCTATGACAATTAATAAAGCACAGGGACAAAGTTTAAGAGCGGCTGGTGTAGATCTGCGCAGTGATTGTTTCTCCCATGGCCAGCTCTAATGTAGCCTGCTCGAAAGTCAGCTCGCCGAATAGCCTTTTTATTTTGCAACCGGATAACATGACAAGAAATGTGGTAGGTATACAACATGTTACAAAAATACCCTTAATGCTGAATATGGTATATAGGGACCATCAAACTGAACAACTTTTACTATTGGGACCAACTCTCAAATCGCGAAAAAAATCAGCTGTTTCATACATTTTGATATTTTCGATTTGAATTTTTGTATGAAACAGCTGATTTTTATTTCGCGATTTCAGAGTTGTTCCCAAAGTAAAAGTTGTTCAGTTTGATGGTCCCTATATACCATATTCAGCATTAAGGGTATTTTTGTAACATGTTGTATATTATAGAGAAGTGTTGGATGATCGAGATTGATAATCCTGATAATGCACAACATATTTTTATTTAGAACTAGCTGCACCCGGCATGCGTATTGCAATGCTCCGTTTTTTTAGCCAGGGACTTTCCCGGTCGTAAGCAGAACAACTCACCAAAGTTTCATCATAATCGGATCAATGGTTTAGGAGTCCCGTCGTCTGTACACTTAGATCTTTTAAACTATGCATAAAAAACCACATCAAAATCGGTCCATAAGTTTGGGAGCTAGGTTTTCTCAGACAGACAGACACACACAAGTCAAACTTATAACACCCCATGCGTATGTTGTGTACGTCTTATATACATATAGTGGTGGCCACATAATTAAGGACACAAGTCGATTTTCATACAAACGAGGTAATTTTGAAGTCTTGGTTTTCCTCTAGGGATTGAACTAGCTGTGATCTGATGATGGCCATCCAGGGAGTGAATCGAGAAGATTATTATAGCAATACACACCCAACTGATCTGGTCAGCATTCTAAGAGATGTAAGCATAAGAATTTTCAGTTGCAAGTTTTCAAACATTTCTATACTATATTCGCGGTTTTTTTAAACATATCCTTACATCTCTTAAAATGCTGGTCAGATCACTTTGGTGTGTATAGAAATCTGGATCTCCTCTATTCACTTCTTGGATGGCCATCACCAGATCACCGCTCGGTCAATCCCTGGCGGAGAAGCAATGCTTAAAAGTTACTTCGTTTGTAAGAAAATCGACCAGCGTCCTTAATTTTGTGGCCACCACTATATATAGTTATCCTGTAGTATAGTCTAATAACTTCACACTCACCACATTAGTAACTACATTGTACCCGTGCGAAGCCGGGGCGGGCCACTAGTAAATAATAAAATAAAATTATAAACTTTTTATTGTGCAAATTAATATAGATCAGAAATGTTATTCTTCTCCGTCTCGAGTTGACAGTCACCCATTAAGATTATTGCAATTTTTTTTTGCGTCATTGAATCGACTAGGTAGGTCCATATCATTGATTTTTACTGCCTGGCTTCCCCACAAACTAAGGTATTTCCATCGAAACACGCTTTCTGAATTAAAGACGTGGGTAGTTCTTTTATTAAGCCAGCTCGAGGTACTATATTCTCAAAGCTCAAAGTCAATATACTATTAATTATTTATAGTAAGCTCGTTGGTTTGTGTGAGTAAGGGCTGTGTTTGGCACGCCATATTTACTCATTCTATTTAATGATAAAGCCTTACATAGATTGCTATATTTATCTTTATGGGATCTTTTTCACCGTTAGTATGTGCATTATTGTTATGATAATTGATTCCAAGTGTGCTTGACTCTTTCCTATTTTGTGTTTCTGTATTCAACCGAATTTAATTTCAATGTTTTTTAAATATAACGTAGCTAAGGTACCTATCTATTCAGAGCAATAGCAAAAGGAAACTGATAGAAAATTCAACCGTAGCACGAAGATTTCCAACCAGAAGTCATCAATTGAACTACAAAAAGGGAGACCTATACCCAGTAGTGGGTGTCGGCTGATATGATGATGATGATGATGACATTTCGATTTTTATTTAGAGTGATACCATCCAAAATTTTAGGTAAGTATTCAGTCTTCAGTAAAATCGATCGCAGTGCAGTGAAATCTTCAGAGTAATAAGTCAGTAGAGGCAAGAATCACAACTGAGATTAAATTTTTTACTAAGGTCAGACTCTGTTATTAGCTGCCGCTCTGTCGACTGGGAAAATAATGAGATTGACGAGAGAGCTACTTAGGTATATTACAAAGTGCTCCAACTCGTAAGTACATAGTTATTGTGTTATTGTAATGTACTCACAGAGAAAGATGTAAATTAATATTGACAAAACAGTGTTATGTTATGCAGTTGGTAATACTTTCGTTGATTGGTTGATAAAAAAATGTTTTTAATTTTTCACATTCTCAATTAATTACTTACTTATAAAAAAACAAAAGATAGAGCCATATTTTGTAACACTGTGCCTTGACACATCATTGCAAATTAATAACATAATAAATTAAATAAAAACATGTGAAAATTTTAGAATAATAACAACGGCACTGGAGTTATATTTAAGTTAAAAGTATTATTATTCGGTACCAAGTTTAACACAACCTCAACCAAAAATCCTCAGCAGTTCTCCAGAGATTTACAATTTATAGACAAAACGTGATCGTCATTTACACGACCTTTTTATCGGAATTTCTTCAGCTTTGCAAACTTCTCTAAAGTTCAAAGGGGATTGTTAATATTGTACCTAAAAAACTTCATGAACAGGTAAATTTATTTAGGTAGATACCTAGGCCCCGTAGCTTCTTACATGGGCACCGCCAGGATTTTTTTAACGCATTTGCGTCTGCACATTATACTATTAACTTACATTATAGAGGAGGTTACTGAATATATTGAAAAGGTGATGAACAAATTTTATACAGCACCTAGACGCCTTCAGTTTTTATTCAAACAGTAACTTAAAATATATATACAAGGTGTTACAAAAATACCCCTAATGCCGAATATGGTATATAGGGACCATCAAACTGAACAACTTTTACTATGGGACCAACTCTGAAATCGCGAAAAAAAAATCAGCTGTTCCATACAAAAATTAAAATCGAAAATATCAAAATGTATGAAACAGCTGTTTTTTTTCGCGATTTCAGAGTTGGCCCCATAGTAAAAGTTGTTCAGTTTGATGGTCCCTATATGCCATATTCGGCATTAGGGGTATTTTTGTAACACCTAGTATAAAGACTGCATAGCAAGACCATGTTTATATCGTCATAATTAGAACTGTGTCAGGACTATTTGGTAACGATTCGTTCGTTATAAGAGTACCTACAAAACAGTGAGGAAGAGTAATTTCTGCTACTAGCAGTAGCAGTTATAATAAAGAAATATTATTAGTTACAGAGACGAGATGGTTCAAATATCATACCTATAGTAGAACTGGAAATCCAAAAGCATTTGCAAATAAACTGAAGACCTTGAAAATTAATACGCAGGATTGCTACTTTTACACTGTCGTTTCGACCCAAGCCCAAACAATATGGTTGTTCCATGACAATGAGGGAAACAGGTAAGTACCTACTAATTTCAGAAAAACCTAATAAAAACGGTTGCTACATTTACCCACTATGTAGATACCTATAGGATTTAGCTGAAAAAACACGATTTTTTTTGAACTTCCACCATTCAAAAATACTGACAGATTTAACAAAATTTATCGGCAAACACAATTATATCGAATGTTTCTAGGTATAGGTACCTTGTTATGTCGATTCCTCTGACGTAGGCGCTCATGCCCTTTACATCGGCCCACGCAAACGGCCTCTCAGCCCGCACCTCATTTAGCCACAAAAAACTGAATAAACAGTTTAACTACGAGTACCTACATGCCTTGAACGAAGGAAATATCAAGTAGGTAGGTACCTAAGTGGGCTATGTGCCACAAAAATCACCGCAGACATTACGCATTCATACCACGATAACAACAAATTACAAAAATAAGTAAAGGCGTAATGATATTCTGGAAGTAACTGATGAGCTAACCCTGTGTTGGTTGATAAACAATATGCGACATTATCACACCTGAATTAATAATCACATCCGTGTAACAGGTACCGAGGATTACCTTTCAGTTTCAGACATGGCGTAGGTACTTGTGTTTGTCAGGTGCATGAAAGCTGAAGATTGTGCATCTGGCAAGTCGTGAGCCGAGAGAGCTGTTCTACTCACCATTTAGAGCCGTTGGTAGCCGGTGATCATGTCCGTGATGGAACAGAACACTTAAGAACCTCGAAATAGTCACTGAGACACAGGTTGAGGCGTTTTGATAGCGGACGCGGAGCCAGCTGAGGCGAGACGGGCCTGCGCACTCCGCTGTATCGATCCCGGGCCCGTCCATTCACGTGTCGCCACTTCCAACGCCTACATAACGACACACCGGTCCGATGTCAGACACCGATCGTCTGATAACGCTATTTACCAGGTTGCGGAGCTTCCACACTTGAACCACTCCACTTGGACACCAATTATACCTGATGCGATAAAAGCTTACGTTGAAATGGGTACTTAACACCACATTTAAAGTCCCAATAGTATTTTTATTCTTAGACAGCTAACGTTTTTACGTTGTTTTATAGTTGTAGTGGTGATCTGTTACTGTTAATGTACGTAGGTACACGTTCAATGTACTGCCTTGGTATAAGGCGCCCACGCTCTTAGTTATCGCTTCAGCGCTGAATACTAATGACACTGTTACGTATGATAGCACTCGTAGAGTGATCGATGTCAAAACATTACTGTAAAACACTGGTTCATCCAGTGTTTTACAGTAATGTTTTGACATCGCAAAATTATATTAAGTAGGTAGGTATATCTATTATTACCAACTCGAACACTATGTCGGTATAGTGTAGCGAAATAGCAATATGTAGGGTCACATGTTCATCAGTTAGCCACTCGGACACAATCAACCAGCTCAATATTTCGTAAATGCGACACTGTCAACTCGTGCCGCCGCGTGATTTACATGTCAAAACATGCCCCCTCCCCCGTCCCCAGTTGCCAGAGAGCTTGCCCTAACGCCGGCTGCGTGAGGTCGAATTTTGTGTTTTTTAGTGGAAAATGTTGAAAAAAAAACGTCAGCACTTTGTACTTTCACTTCTTTTTGTATAATATTTTGAAAATCATTATGTGTCGGCTGTGTAGACTCACTAAGCGTGCTTCATTTACTATTTGTATTAACTGAGTAGAGACGCTCATTAAAAAATTAGCTTAGCGTAACGAGTTCGGAAGGAGGGTGTTCTACAAATAACCAAATTTCTATGTCCAACAGTCAACCATGGATAATTGTATACTAACTATTGTTAACTGTCTAATTTTTCTTATGTTTTATTGTTGAATTTCATATTCCTTTTCTATTTTAGATGGGATGTAGGTACTGAGTAACAAAAACAAAAAGAAGGAGGATATTCAGCAGGACGCTATAAAAAAAGCAATTAAATATGCTAATAAAATACATTGATCTCTTACTACATTAATCTCTCTAGTTGTATAGAGGGGTGGCCACATGATTAAGGACACCAGTCGATTTTCATACAAATGAGGTAACTTTGAAGCCTTGGTTCTCCGCCAAGGATTGACCGAGCCGTGATCTGATGATGTCCATCCAGGTAGTGAATGTTCCTCCATTCTAGATCGATATACACAACCAACTGATCTATCAGCATTCTAAGAGATGTAAGGATATGTTTAAAAAAACCGCAAATTCAGCATAAAAATGTATGGAAACTCTGATCCTTACATCTCTTAGAATGCCGATCATAATCATACCCTGGGTGGCCATCATCAGATCATGGCTCGGTCAATCCTTGGCGAAGAACCAAGGCTTCAAAGTTAAGTACCTCGTTTGTATGAAAATCAACCGGTGTCCTTATTATGTGGCCACCACTATCTAATGTGCGTGATAATTAATAAAATATTATATTTGAGATGTATGAAACCTACTAATAGTGACATAAACAAAATAAATAATGCTTTTAAAGCTTTTAGAGCCAAGAAATATTCCAAAGCAAAGAGTCTTATTGTTGATTTTATAATCACGTTAAATTGTTCGTAATTATTATAAGAAAGTAATATTTTGTGTTAATTTTCATAATAATACTGTTTAATAAAAAAAATAAAGGTCTATTTCATAACATAAACTGTCATTATTTAATGACAATTAATTTATCATTTTACGTGACTAATTGTGTACCCCATGGTTAACTGTTGCAAATCCCCCCGGTTAATAGTGTACGATAGTGTGGACATAGTTAGCCAATTCTCATTTTTGAAAAAAACTTTGGTATAACAAAAAGTTTAACTAAAAATAACATTTCTTAAATGCCAATATGTAGCCAACAAACCTGAGTATTGGGTAGAATAAAAAAATGGTTGTTTTTGATGAATAATTACGATCTGTGAAGGTTCGAATTTTATGTGGTTAACTGTTCGACAGGTCACCCTACTTACGAAGTAAGAAACAGGTATTTAAAAAAATATTGGGTACCTAGTCTACTCACGACTTGAAGTTGAAACTATTGGAGTACCTAATCATATTCCGGAAAATGCTCTACCGATCCAGCCATTAAGTTTTCAGACCTACTCTAGCACCAAAATTTGCGATGTCTCATACATACTTCCATCCCTTTCTAAGGGGCTGGGGGGTAAAAGTGCTAAGTTTTAGAATTCTGTTGTTATTTGTGTACTAATACTACCTTCATGAAGTACCTATCCTAAGAAGTTTGATGATCATGCAGTGAGGCAGTGAAAAAATCGAGTTTTTTTTAGATATCAATAAAATGTAAAGTATAAGAGCTATGCAATTCAAACTTTATGTTAAGTCTACTATTGACATCATATCCCCAGAATTTTGTTTATATGGTATAATCCAAACCCTTAGTCCAAACCCAAGTTATGAGAGTTCAAAAAACGACGAAGCGCTTCGAGAAAAGGTAGGTAGGTAAGTAGTGCCCTTGCACTTCGCTTGGTCCCAGATTTGTTCAAAGAGAATGTAATGATTTGTTTCGAAATGAAACCAAAGAGTATCGCAAACGAGTTTTATTATCTCCATAGAAACATTTATATTAAACAGGAACAGTTGAGAGCATACCTATCAAAAGTAACACCAATACAGATCATATCAACGTAATAAAGTCACAACTCAGCTTAAATAAAATTCAAACGCATTTATGCACAAATGCTCAATTTAGGCTTAAATTATATTTATGTTAAATATCCGAGAATCCAGCCCAATGCACTAATGGTGCGGGTTCGAGTCCCGTTTGAGAAGCTACGGGCGAGTCGATTATTTATATATATTTATTTAACATAATATAAAAATAGCACTGTAAATACAATTTTTATATTAAAAATCTAAAATTTAATAATGATACTCATGCATGGCGATCTCTCAACTGTATTACCTAGTTTTACAGATACATTAAAACTGTACATTTTTACATATTTTTTGATAATATCAATATTTATTTAGTTGCACACGATGGTTGGCTTATATTAGTTGAATAAATTAGGTACATATCTGCAGGTATACAAAAAAGGACAATATTGTTTCATACACGAGTTTTTTGCAATAATTAGTTTGTAAATGTGCTTAAAAATAAAACTGATACAGAACTCAAATACCAACTTATGACACTTTAAATACTGGCTCTTAATTAATCCGTTGTCAGTGAAATGGCTATGAATTGAGCACTATTGAAAGCGATTATAAAAAAATCCATAATGAAAAAATAATTATTATCTGTGCTGTATGAAACAGAGTAGAATAAAAAATTAAACAATAATGTGAATGGATTCGAGTGTCGGTAGCTCGCATCACATAAAAACTTTTGTTTGTATTTCACATTGTTACAGATTTTACAAATGCAATTGAATAAAATGCATATTATACAAGGTTACTTGAAAAACACCAACAAGCTCTAGTCCTTGTTACTAGGACTAGAGTCTTGCCGACCAGTCGATCGCGATCTACCAGTCGATCTCTGGAGACAGCGCAGTTGATCCCGAGAGACATAAAGCCGGGTTGACATAATAAGAGTCAGCTCGGACCGAGTGCACTCGGATTACTATTCAGACGCTACTCGTATTGTGTAAACATGTAATCCGAGTGCACTCGGATGTGCTACGTATGACGCTGCCTCGTGCGGGTGGACTCAGTCGTGACTCGGTCCGAGCTGACTCTTATCATGTCAACCCGGCTTAACAAGTGCTTCGCGCGTGGTAGCAAACCAAGGAGCAACAGAACAGTGCGGGAGGCGGGCGCGGTGGCGGGTGGCAATCGTTCCTCCTCCCGCGCGCGCGAGCAACATTCGTTCATTCTGTGTTGTTTACTAGCGAGCCAATGTTCAGTACCCTTTGACCCTGTCCAGAGCTACGCGCGTATTAGACGCGTTTCGCTATACAATGTTCGCTTAGGACCAGCGATGTCAGCAACGTGTGCAATATTAACAGCAGTGTAACCAAAATCGCGTGTCAATTCGCGGCGAATTCACCCTTTCTGGACAAGGTCTTAGCACGAACAGCTATCGAGAAAAATAACGCGCATAAAGGTACTCGATAGAGTAATTCTCTATGGAAAATCTTATTTCACTTTTCCGCGGTAGATGGCGCTGTATAAAATTCCCATACAAATTACTCTATTGAATGTTTTACGCGCTTTTTTGTCTCGATAGATGTTCGTGCTAAGGGTACAGAACATGAACTAAAACTGAAAATGCTTTCAAGTCGATTTCAATGTCCAGGAAATTTTAAAAAAGATCGCAGCGATAAACAAGTTGGATAGGATACCATATACCCCCTGGATCACTAGATTAGTAACAACACAAACAAAAATGTTTGTTCTACGAACTTTCCGAAAAAGATAAAAAAACGACCTTTCATAAAAACTCGATCAGCTGTTCAGACGTTTGTATGAAAAATCAATTCTTTTTTTGCCTTTTTAAGTCGTAGAAAAAACGTTATTTTTTATGATGTCAGTAACAAGTCCTGCGAGGTTGTCGGTGGTTGACAAATAAACCTGTATAGCGTTTTAACATTCTTAAAACTGTCTAGCTAGTATTCAATGAGAAAATTAAATATACATTTTTGGCTTTGTTAAAAAGCACCAGTTATAATGTGTTTCATTCTGATAAACGGCTGTGAAGTTAGCCACTTTGCGCGTACCCGTTCTGCGCATCTTCTCGCGCGATGTCTCGAGCCGCCAATAAGTGTGAAACGTATTGTACCAAAACGGTCTTAAAGTAAATTATAGAAGAATGATATTTTCACAATTATGACAAACTGTCACTCATAAAGCAGCTTAAAATTGTATGATAATATCATTATTATTATACAATACATATTATTAATTCAACAACGACCGAGCGGCTGAATGCGACGGGATAACAATGGAATATCTATTGTGTCTCATTTTCCGGGCCTAGATGGGTTAAGATCCGTTATTATCATGTATAACGGACCTTAATAATATGGTCAATATTTAAAAAAAACAAGTCATTGGTATAGTATGTCAAATATGGATTGAAAACACTTATTAAATTTAGGTTTTAGTGTATGTATAGTAATCTCTTTCTCTCAAGACATTGTAAAGCAAGTACCTATATTATATTATATCCATAAAGAGAGAGAAAACTGCACCATACATAGTATTCAGTGTACTAATGCGTAAATTTTAGATTTATTAAATCTAACCACATTCGAGGTCTTTATATAGGAAACTGCGTATGTGTATTTCTATATTCGGCTTTTTTTATATTCGGCTTATTTTGTTTCTAGCTCCATATTGCATAAGCAGTTATACAATAACAATATCAGTATTTATTAATACATAAGGAAAACTGAGTCTCAACAATAATAGCATCATTGTAAACATTGTAAATACTAATCCCCTCATTCATAAACAGTGTATAAAGATTGTACATATATTATACAGGGTTATTTGTAAAACACCAACAACCTCGCAGGAGTAGATTACTAACATTATAAACAACATTTGTTCTACGACTTTTCCGGAAACATACAAAAGAATATCGACTTTTCATACAAAAATCGATCAGCTGTTCGGGCATTAGTATGGAGAGTCGAGTTTGTCTGTTTTCGTGAAAGTCGTTGTTGGACTTTATTCTTTTACTTTAATGTTTTTATTTTTAAATTATCTACGGTGTTTTGTTCTGTCAAATTCTTCTTCTTCATCTTTCTTTTCCACAAGTTCTATTCGTCTTAATACATATAATTCAAAGCTTCAAAGGTCTTCTTATTTCTGCAACCGACCCTATCCGCCATACAAGAATACAGTCCACGCTCTAACAGTCGTAGAACAAATGTTGTTGTTTATGATGATAATAATCTACTCTTGCGAGGTTATTAGAATAAACTATATCGGGATTTACACCATGTACCTGTTTATTTTTGAGACTCCGATATTTTGTAAATCCCGATATAGTTTATTCTAATAACGTCAAAAACCATGGAAATTTAAAACATTATCTTGCGAGGTTGTTGCTGTTTTATAAATAAACCCTGTAAAATTTTGTCTGTTTTACTAGCATTTACAAAACGTTATGTGCATCTGTGTTTAACTTTACAATGCTTATGCACTGTTTCCGAATAGAGGGATAACTAACATTACCTTAAAATGTACACACATACACATATTTAACACAGATTTCAATAATGTCATGCATCAAATATTAGGCAAGATCTACGAGTTTTATACCAAACGCGATTCACTATAGACACAGATCTAAGTTTGCTTGATGGGACTTAACTAACAGGTACAAATAAATCAGGCACCTTAATGTGATGTGTTTTAAGGGGCCGTACAGCGTCAAATACACATTTTTGAACAACGATTTCACACAGTATTACTTTTAGTTGATTTATCGGTGCCAAAAAAATAATGTAGAAAAAAAGACCCAGATACTCAGTATGTGATTGAGTTGACAGAAACATGATAGCTAAAACTTTTCTCAATAAGAAAAAATAGTTAAGTTAGTGACCTCTAATTTTGTAGTTTTTCATTGAAGTGCCAACTAATAATAAACTTATAATCTTAAAACTATATGATAAAAAAGAAACCTTGGCTAGCTCTTTAATTTTGTAATTGACAGTTTTCCAAAATAGGAAAATAGTTTATTAGTTATTAATAATTAAAAACGATAACAATAATTCGATCGATAATTTTTACTATGAAAGTTTCTTTAACCTTTTCGCCGCCAAGTATAGCAAAAAAAAATCTATTGTCCCACGCCACGCCACTAAAACAATAAAAACAGGTTCCAAAAAATAGTGATGTCCAGTGATTACAATCGACAACCCCTTTTTTACCTTTTCCTACCCATATTCTATGAATTTTCTTGCATTTATTTAAATCCAATTATTAGATTCCGTAAATCATAACAATTCACAGCAATAACTGTGTGTTTAAATTAACATTCAACCAAAATATCAAGTAAACAATAAATAATTGTGATTGAAAATGGAACGTCCCTAGTTAAGCTTCCCGTCGCCTCGGCGGACGTGAGCTGCCGTCGTTGGCGTACAGGGACCATACTTTATATAAGCCGCGTGCTTTAACAATAATGATGTTCCTCTAATACATCGACATAATTTTAATAATTATAACATTCTTTTGTAGGTACTTTATTTTCTCTCCTCGTGACATGTAATTGCGTGATGATTAATTAAATACATTACAAAGATAGCCTTTATAGCGCTTTCAATATTAGATAGAAATTTTATTTTGATTCTACTTAATTTTTTATTCAATATCATTGCATCGTATACTTAAATTGAAGGAAAATCTGTTGACTTATTCCTAAATATTTTCGTAAGTAATATTAAGAACAGTTTTGTTGGTACCTATTTTATAAAAAGTGAAAGTATTTTAGTGTATTGATAGATGCCGCGACGTACCCATTGTTGTTTTATGGTCAGCCTAAAAAATCTTGCAGCTGTTTTAAAAACAATGGGCAGTCATAAAAATATTTCGGCCAAATTATCTATTTTCTTTCGCAATAATTGATCAAAGTACGCCGTGCCTCGGTGCCAGCGTATTGTTCTTTCTAATCCTTCTTTAGAATTTCTTGCACCTGCATAAAACAATAGGCGCAAAGGTCTAAAGCCATTTAAGCGCCATTTTCGACGTAATTATCAGACCAAATGCTAATTGATAAATAAACTTTGACCTTTTAATAAACACATTAGCACAACACTACCTGTGACGTCGCTGTCGGCAGCTCCCGACGCTGGCGCCGAGGACATTCGGACTGTATTGCTTGGTTACGGCCAATTATTTTTAAATAGATTTTGCAATATATATGCAATAATTTCTAGTGTTTTTGGTGAAAATATATTAGTAAGGCTGAATACTTCATGTTGTGACAAAAAAAAAAATTAAACTGATTGGTAGAATACTTAAATTTGCATCTAATTTGGGCGACGTCATATGCCGACGTTGGCGTGCGGGACACTTTTTTTTTATGACGTCATATGCCGACGTTGGCGGTGAAAAGGTTAAGCGCTGTACGGCCTCTGAATGTTATATGAATATTACTCCTACTAAGTTGTCACTGTATAAAATAGTTGAGACTGTTAAAACATGTAAAATTCGCAAAATAATGTATAAGTTAAATAAACTACAAACTAAAAATTCAATAAGCCTACTTGTTCTTCCTTTCGTTCATTTTTTTAAATACCACAGAATTTTCATTGCGATTGTAATCATTTTGTAGACACCAATGCGATGTTTGATGTCACAGTGCGATTTCTATCATCTCGTTTGGTACAAAGTTACTACCAACAAATCGTACCTAAACAAATGTATAAAGGCTATCTCGGATCAAACCGGAACATAGTACATTAGCGCAACAAAACGAACAAGTATTTCCGAAGACGGCCAGAGGCTAAAATATTTTTTTTTTAAATACTTATAAAAGTAGCTTACAATGCCATAGAGGCGGGTTTCGGTAATAATATGCATTTTAGAGAGTTGTGTAAATCAGCTGACTACATAATACTTGACTGAAATAACCAGTCAAAGAAAAAAGCCTTTGGCACTTTACTTATTTGTCGGAGCAGCAGCGGTACGACATCGCCTCGCCAAGTAACTCACCTCGGTAACCATGGCAACCACGCCTGTTTACTGTGGCGAGGTGATGTCGTGCCGCTGCTGCTGCGCCGACAAATGAGTAAAGGGCCCAATGACAACGACGTAAAACATAAAAAAATTAAAATAGCTTCATTTTCAAACAATAGTATCACAAATCACCGAATATAATCATATTTATTTTAATAATATAATTCGAGACTGACGTTTTCTAACATATAACCTATTATTAAATAGTAAAACAGTCTAATTTCTATCTGTTCATATGAATGAATTATTGCAGAATTGAATTAAGCACAATTTTTTTTTCTGTATGAGAAAGATGAAAAATATTTTGACCATATTTTCACACGTGACAGTTAGAATCAGACAAAAACACTGTACACATTCAAAATAATTTATACTACCTACATAAAATATTTTGCAGTATATATACAACGTGTTACAAAAATATCCCTAACGCCGAATACGGTAGATAGGGACCATACCACGGGACTGTTTCATACAAAAATTAATTACTAAAATATCAAAATGTATGAAACAGCTGATTTCATTTTAGAGATTTCAAAGTTGGTCCCATAGTAAAAGTTGTTCAGTTTGATGGTCCCTATCTACCATATTCGGCATTAGGGGTATTTTTGTAACACGTTGTATAAAACTACAAAAGTTCTATTTATATTACGTGTGAAAATTATTATATCACATATAGGTAGTAATCCTTCTTAAAGTATATTTTTGTTTTGTGTTTCTTTTAATTTCCTATTAAAATATTTACCTACTTATTTACAGACTAAAGTCGTTTAAAGATAATATGCAAGACGGATTCCTTGGCGTTGATGACGACTCCTGCATAAAGGCATTACGAATGTTCTTTGTTACGTAACATCAGTATAAGTTCAAATGATTTATTTATTTATATTAAATAAAATTACTTGGGTTTGGATGGACAAGGCGGAGCCGGCCGATGCGGTCGCGGGGTCGACTCCTCGTACACTTCATCATACAAACCTGCAACTGGCCTGCTCGTACCATAAATACCCCGACTTGATTCTCCAATCTCACTATAAATATTGCTAGCAGTATCGTTCACCTCGTCGTACATCGCGTCCGCGCGCGAAGTCGTCGCCGCGTGACCGTAATCCCCACTGTAAGTCGCATAATTACTATAATCCACATTTTGATACTTCAGTGCGGAATAATTCTTAGAATTCTCCAAGGAGTCGCTGAAGTTATGAAGCTTTTCCGCCTCTTCTTCATACTTAGGAACGTAAATATTCTTTTCGTAGTCGTTTCTCGTCTTCGCCCCCGACGGTGTAGAAAGTTTCGTGTAATAATCTTTCTCTAAAATAAACTGCTGCTGAGCGCTATTTATTTCAAAATTATTGTATATAGGTATATCCTTATATCTACTATCACCGGACGCATTGCCGGCCGCGCTGACGGATGCCGATGCGTGTACATCACTATTTGAATATATATTATCACTATTAGTATTTTTCGATCTGAGATTCAACGATTCGGAGATTCGGTCGTCGAGTGACATCTCCGCTAAAGTTTTAGCGATGCTCGAATCGTTTCTTTCTAAAGAGAGAGAGTTGCTATTTGTATAAGTTGCGTTGGGTGTGACACCGTACCTACTACTAGTACTAATATTATTTGGCGTTACATTGTTGTAGACGTGTGAGCTATCAGAGCTTATAGTAGTAAAGCTGCCAATAGAGTACCTTTGAGATTCATCGGATTTATTATTTGTGTAAGCATAACCTAGCTGTGTGTCATAATTGGGCCTAGTAGAGCTTTGTCCACCGGTGGGCCAGAACTGGGTGGTATCAAAAGGGTCCGGTTGGGCTAAAGATAAATGCGAGCTGCTGTGCATTGACAGATTGTCTAAAGATTTAGCGCCGTAGAGATTGGAGTAAGTTTGCATGTTCTGACTGTGTGTCGAGTATGATGGAAGACTTTCAACGCTCGGTTCACCCCAACTAGTTTCTGGACCTGAAAAAATATGATGGAGGTAAGTTCAAAATAAGTACAATCTATTCTATTTATTCAGACTAGTCTAATCTATTCTATAGTCTGTTTGCAGAGAGTTGATAAAAAAAATAAGTCAGGGTTTCTAAACTCATCACAAATTGCGACCCGCTTTTATTTCTTGGAAGACAACAGCTGTGTGCCTCCTATCACAAAACTCAGTGCGCGCGCCGATAAGTGAAGCCCTGCATACAGATCGAGATAATAAAGCGACAATCTCTATTCCAGTTTTCATAACATTTTTCAAATCTCAGCGAACAGACTATAATTATATTTATTGGTATTTAAGAGGAAACACCACGGTCGAGAGAATTGAAAAATTCCTATAGAAATTTGACAAAATTAACGTTTGGTAGTCCCTGTTTCCTCCTCCAAAACTAGACCGATTTAAATATTTTTTTCATAAAAATTTAAAGGAATGAATTGGCTGTGTTTCGGTGTTTTCTTTTTTTTCATAAAATTATTATTAAATGACATATTAATCTCCAAAAACCTAAAAAAATGACATTGTTTAGACATTCAAAGCAAAACATAGGAACAGCCAAATCATTTCTTTATTTTTTTATGTATAAAGTATTTAAATTGGTCTAGTTTTGGAAGAGAAAACAGGGATCTACGAAACGTTGATATTGTCAACTTTTTATAGGACTTTTTCAATTCTCTCGACCGTGGTGTTTCCTCTTAAGTAATCTTACCGACTTCCGGCACGTCTATAGGTTCATCTAATATCGATACGTTTTGGCCGACTGGTTTCTTTGTGAGCGATGTGACCCGCGTTGAAGGTGGCAGATCCAAGTCAATCAAAAGGTCTTCTTTAACTGAAAAAAATACACAACACTGGTTACTTAAAAACAAAAAAAATCTATACCTATACTGTTTTTGGGTGTGTGCGACAGAATAACTTCAACTAAAAATATATATTTTTACAGTAGGGAAAATGTAGTTACGATAAGAAAACAGTTACCACGTAACTTGTGTAGGTGACCAACCTCCTGATTCCGTAACTCTGTTGCTAACAATTCTCGCTAGAAGTCGATGGAAAACATTTGAAATCTTTTGAAATTAGAGTTTTAGTTGATAATGGAGTGCTATAATCACTTTGCTAATTAAATTAACAAATTTCATTAATTTCAAAAGGTTTCAAACGAGAATTTTTTGCAACAGA
Organism: Catoptria pinella; assembly: GCA_963556745.1. Taxonomy (NCBI): domain Eukaryota; kingdom Metazoa; phylum Arthropoda; class Insecta; order Lepidoptera; family Crambidae; genus Catoptria; species Catoptria pinella. The sequence continues at coordinate 4,582,843 of OY750762.1, forward strand.
GAACTACGTTATCAGGGGAAAGGTTCTGCTTCTGCATGACTCGTCCACAGTTCTGCCCAGTTGATCCACCAGCCTCTGCAGACTCGATGGGAGACCGAAGAGGGGGGATATATACTTACTAAGCTTCCCCTGCACATCCTCGAAAGTCACAGTGGGTGCCATGAGAAATGAGACACAACACGTGGTTTGACTTGAGCAGTAGACGATACGTCTCTCCAGCGTTATGAAGTGCGCAGCGGGAAAAAACCGGGCGTTACCGGGGCGGCCGGCGCGCAAAATAGAATAAAAGCTACAAGCGCAAAATAGAGAGAACAGAAGTTAAGCTTAGTACCTACTACGCGCGCAACGCACACACACACACATAGACAGCTCTCACCGACCGACAACACTGCGTCACGCACTAGAACTCGTTTGAGATTCGTCTGAGATTCCGGTTATTCCTGTCTATGTGTGCGTTGCTCGAGCGCACGTAGTACTAAGCTTGACTTCTGTCCTATCTCTGTTTTGTTATTAGCAGCATTTATTTTTTTATGTAGATTGAGTAGCCACCTTTGCATTGATATATCTCGTGATATATTTTGCAGCTAAATCCAGGATTTGTGCTGCAAAATAATCTACTTTGCTGTTAAATAATGGGGTGTATTTTGTGCCCTCGTCTTGCGGGACCTTGGTCCGAAGAGCTACGTTTTGACCAGGGCTTTACAGGGTGACACCAACCTTGGTTCAGACTCCTGGAGTACGCGTCCCTAGCGGACCGAGATAGCCTCAGGTTTGCAGCCGCCCTATCGTTAATTAGTTTGTTGTAGTTGAAGTGCTTGCTTCCAGTATTGCCGCCACGCGTCGACGTTGGCTGAGTAGATTCGATCGTTCGGCGCTTGCGCAACACTATGTCTGTGTCGTCCGATGAGCCGTTTATCGTGACAGATGTGTTTGAAACGGCGGACGCTAGAAGAAAAACATGTTGGGCTTGAATCTACTTAGTGATAATTTCCTGATAGATAATAATATGAAAGAAAACATTGCTATTTGCGAACCGTCACATATCATGTTACTCATAAATAGAACCATTTAATCTTGTTTTTCTAGCTAAGGCTTGGCTTTTTATACAAATATTGACTCAATGATGTCGCAGTACGATCCCTGGTTTATGCTATTTTTATAATAGAGCGATTATCATAAGTACCTTTTTTACACTATTTATTTTAAATTTAATTTGATTGAGGCATTATTTTAAATACATATATATGAAACTGAGAACTCTGATCCTTAAATCTCTTAGAATGCTGATCAAATCAGTTGGGTATGTATAGCGATCTGGACCTCCTCTATTCACTCCCTGGACTGGACAGCCATCATCAAATCACAGCTCGATCAATCCTTGGCGGAGAACCAAGACTTGAAATTTACTAGTATCCTTAATTATTTTGCCACCACTATAAGTCGACCATAAATATGCAACAATAAGCGCAACGCAATACTATTTATAATATCAATATGTATGCTTTCAGTATAAATAAATATAATCACACATTAATCTTCAAACAATAGCAACATAAGAAAAATCGTCTTGTCACGTGCTTAAATAGTCGCCGTTCGATGATGTGAATAGAAATCACAACGACGTCATTATTCTATTGTGAGTTCAAGTGAAGTATCGAGTATTGAAATCACTGCAAGGTGTGACACATTTATTCATACCATGTGAGAACCAAGTAACTGCGTTATTCCCCACGTTAGGCACACATTTGCCGATAATGAATTCGTTTGCAAGCAGATTAGCAGATTTCAATGCCGATATTGTGTTCGTTGGGTCATACATTCGAGCATAAACGTGAAATTATATATTTTATAACGAGCTACTATTTAACATAATACAAAAAGATACACAAAACCACTAAGGTTTGAACTTGACCTATCGACATTTTACACAACAAATCTAGACAAACACAAGTTAATCATCTATTGTTTCGATGTTACAGGTAATCTTAGGCACTCTTCAGACAGGCAACTTGTTGAAGACAACTATCAACTTAAAAAAACCAGCAACTTTACAAAACTAATACTATTTAAATCTGCCACGATATTATGAAATTATATTATACACAAAAGGGCTTCTTTTGATTTTAGTCTTGTTGTGAGGAATGGTAATAGAGAAACGCTTTAACCTGATGTGAATGATAACCTTCATCATTATTCAATTGAAAGTAAAAGCTGATTATTACGCGCGTTTTCTGTAACAGAGTTGCGACGTTGGCATAATAGACCATCAGCGATTTGTAATGTCCTCACTGCTGGGGCACAGGCCTTCCTTATGGGTGGGTAAGGAGGATGGGCCATAACCCACCACGCGGGCCCAATGCGGATTGGTGGGTGTCAACGACTGTAAATACAGCCTGGACCGACGGCTTAACGTGCCTTCCAAAGCACGGAGCTCGATATAAAAAATTTTTGGTCATCCATCTCATGACTGACTCTTGCGAAAGTTGCTTAACCTCCGCAATCGCTAGGCCAGGCGCTAAACCACTGCGCCATCGAGCTCCTCCTACTCGAGAGTTTGCATAATAATGTTAAGCAAATTAGTACTGCATGTATAGTGTGACAAGTCACAAATATAAGTTGACGTTCAGAAACTCATTTTGACAGTTGTTTGTTACGTTACGCCTGATAATAAGGGTCAATTTCCAATAACATATTGCCATTGGGACGCCAACTTATAATTTATGGCACTGTAGCTTTAAAGTATCTTACCTCTACGCACTGGTGATACTGTCTGCGGTTTTTTTACTGATGATGTAGCCTTGCCTTTTCCTTGTGATACCAGTGTACTAAAAGGAAACATTTATTTAATATTTTTAAACATAAAGCTTTGTGAATTCAGAAAATATATTTTTCACCTAACCAGCACGAAAACGGCGCTTTTGGCGCGTAAAAAATCGATTTCTGCTGCGAGCGTGTGAAAAAGTGATTTATTTTCTGAATTAATTTCCAATACTACCTTTCGAAATAATAAAGAAAAAAGAAATAGAGTGAAAAGAATGGGATTTCTAAAATGTGAGAAAAGAATAGATAAAATACTTTAACATTTTTGAATGTTGTCAAACATGATAAAAAATAAAATACACAGCAGTAAATAATATACCAAGCAGTTTTAAACAAGGATTGTTGAAAAAGAAGGTTGAATATGGGCAATTTTCTGACAGCACAAATTAAAGAAAAAAATCAATAGATGGCGTTTTATGAAAATTTTCAACGCAGATGTTGTAGGTTGTAGGTACCCTTCCGCATTGGAGAGTGATAACACAACAAACTTAACTTAAATAAAAGCTATGCTCTAGTTCTTAACAAAAAATAAGACATAGTCCAATCTCGATGTTGAAGTTAATCTAAAGTAATCTACCAAGAAACATAATTAAGTGCTCTTCTCTCTGGTGAAAGTGACTTACTGTGTTCAGTACCTAGTCTATATTAGAATTCTATTCTAATTCTAGACTACTTCGCTAGTTCGTGATTTAAAGTCCGCACTTGCAGCACAAATTGACTTTGGTCTCTAGTATAACAAATAACTATTAATTAAACCTTACCTTGGGAATAGTCCAATTTCTAAGGTCCGTTGATTTTGTCCCTTCCACCAGTGAAGTTCTGGCCTCTTGTCTATGAGTACTATGGCATCACCCGCTTCTATGGTCATTTGTCCTTGCCTCCGATAGCTGTAACCCAAAAACAATATTTTAGGACGAAACTTGTGAACTGGTTTGCATATTTTAGCACTTCCCCTCCCTACACATACAATAAAAACAAAAGCAATTTAGTTTTAGTATAATTGCATTACAATAATAGCACTAAAAACTCTTCATCCAAAACAAGACCAGTTTTGAAAATGTAACTATAATTTAATAATTATTAAATAAATTGATGTTGGTTTTATTATATCTCATATCTTTATCGAAATTCAAAGTAATATACGATTCATGCAATAAGGCAGTAGAATATTACTTCACCTCAGTGCAGCAATGGCAGTTTCGAACTTATTAGTTTCCATGTACCGTTGGATCCCAGCAAATGTAGGCCTTTCCTTTGGGTTAAGGTCCCAACACTGCATCATGAGCATGTACACGTCGGGCGGGCACGCACTCGGCGCGGTCAGTCGCTGACCTTCGCGCATTATTAGCCGTAATATCTCGGAGCCATTCAAGCCTGAAGGTCATATTGTGTGTAAAAATTTTTCGGAAGTTTATGACTTGCAGTAAACATAGTCGTAATTCATCTTCAGTTTAATATACTTTGAATGAATAAAAATAGGCTTTGTTTGAATAGAATTAAAAAATTAAAACTAAAACTGAAGTTTTTTTGTTGTCTGTATAGTGGCTACATGTAACCAAAACTTGTTACATACCTATGTAATAATTGTCTGCACATTGTCATAGACGGTTATTTTTGCTAAATCAGCGAATAAAACATTTTTATTTTAACTAACTTATAATAATTACCAATCCAAGGTTCTTCTCCAAAAGTGTACATTTCCCATAGAGCTACAGCAAACATCCAGACGTCAGATGCATGTGAAAACTGCCTGGTATGTAGAGATTCTGGAGCACACCATGGAAAGGGTACTCGTCTCCTTTCACTCATTACATAGCAATCATCAGCATCTGGTAATGCTCTCATTAGGCCAAAATCACCAATTTTCACCTGACAAAATAATTAATTATTAATTTTCTTATTTTCACCTGAGAAAATAATAAATTCTGAACAGGTTCAGCGCCAAATTAAAAAAGCCATTTCCGTTTTCAGGGGCAACATTATTTTTATTTGTTTCTTTATTTTAATAATCTAACACCATAGTAAAATCTATGAAAACGTGATAGTGCCAGATACATTGGCCCTGGAGTAAGGGGTAGCAGAGTATGTGTGTATACCTGAGGATACACTCGCTTTGGGATAAGGACATAGGGTGAATACTAGGAGATACAATGGCGTTGAACGTAGTTACCTATCATTAATAGGGTAAATAATACAAAATACTTACAATTTCCAAAGTAGACAATAAAATATTTCTGCATGCAAGATCTCTATGCAAAAACCTATGTTTTTCTAAATGTGCCATTCCTGCTGCCACTTGACTAGACCATTTTGATATAAAGTTAAGAGAAACTTTGCCATTTTGGGCTCTAAGGTAATCTAATAAAGCACCCATTTGTGCGAGCTCGCACACCATCATGAGAGGGTGAAACACCACACCATGAAGCTTGATTAAATTTGGGTGTTTCAAACTGTGCATGGCCTCCACTTCTCTCCGGAAGTCATCATATATTCCTGGTTGTGTAAAAGCATCTGCTTTCAATACTTTCACAGCTACAGCGATAGTTTGGTTTGAGACTTTCCATTCTCCCTTTTTGACAACTCCAAAAGATCCATTGCCAAGCTCATTTTGTAATCTGTAAATTGAATTTAATTACTATAGTATGCATTTGGATGACACAATTTAGATGTATTATTAAAGATGTAAGCTTTAAACTTTAACATATTAGGTAGTAATACAAAAGGTTAGCAGCACTTACACAATATCTTTTTCTAAAATTATACATGTTGTGCGTGGCTCTGCTTCCACTGGTGGTCTTATAGTTAAATCAGTTTTTTCTCTATTTAATGAACTAGATGATGAGCCAAATAGTTTGTTCCAAAATTTTCTGTTCCATAATTGTAACTTTTTCTTTCTGACAGTGTCTAATAATCTTCGTACACCAGGTTTGCTGATGCCAATTTTTTCTAAATCTTCTGCATGTACATAGTCAAAATGTGCTAATCTTGTTATCTGAAAGGTGCGAATATAATAAATCAAATGTTTACCTTTTTGTAATTTAAATATATTAATGTTTTTTCTATATCACCTGTAGCTGGTCTCTGATTGGTAAATAAAATTGTTCCAGTTGAACATTTTGAAGAATTTCGCAGAGCCAATCTGTACCCGAATCCATTGATGCTAATTTCGTTTTGCAAAATACAGAAACAGAAAAGGTAGCATTTCAAGCAGGAAGTTATGGTTACGGAGCACAAGTATGTGCAGCAAGTATTGCAAAAATTATCAATAAACTTTAACACTTTATCTACTAACACTTGACTGCAAACACTGTACAATACTGTACAATAGATTACTCATTACACGAAAACTTTTCAGCTATATTATTTTCAGAAATACCCATTAGTAAATAAAAAATCACAAAACAAACAGATGTGTTTCCAATCCAACCCAATAGTACGTATCCCTCGCTCGCTCAGCTCAGCTCTCTCACACACACACACACACACACAGGCCACAGCACCACAGATGAATATAATAGTTGACACGGTTGACACAGCACAGAGTATATGAGAGTTTGCATTGTCTTGTCAAATTCTGAGGAACGAAACGAACCTCCTCTGAATACAGAGGAATACAGCCTACATTCAGACTAAAAACATTGAAAAACATAATACTAAATGAAAAACATATCGACTAAAAACATTGAAGTTAATGTCAACTGTTTTGACAGATGTATGTAATACATTGCTACTTTTCTTTGGTAAGTTTTTATTTGTGCCAAAACGAAGTAGCAATGTATCATATACAGCTGTCAAAACACAGTTAACATTAACTTCAATGTACTCTTGACGACCCGAGTGGTGCAGTGGTCAATATGCTGGTCTACCACGCAAGAATTTCTGGGTTCGATTTCCGGCCGGGCAGAAATTGAAATAATGAATTTTAATTTCTTGGTGTTACTATGTATTATAAGTATAAAAAGTGTATAAGTAGTATAATATCAGTTGTTTACCACCCATATTACAAGTTTTGCTTAATTTGGGGCTAGATGGTGCTGTATGAAACTGTCCAATTATGTAGGTAGGTAGTCAGCGTCGCCAACTCTACGTCTTTTTACGTACGTAGATCTACGTATTAGCCTTTCCTAGAAATCTACGAACTTAAGTCCTAGAATCTACGCATTTTCTATCAAATTGTTATGCCAATGAGAGCTGGACACTAACTACTACAGGGTTCTTTAAATGGTTTAGTGTTTAGAGATGAAGAGACTGCCTATAAATTAATTCACCATTTTTCACAAAAATATAACTCTTTTATTTTACTTTTTGATACAGATCGAATGATGACAAGTACAAAAGCAAAGTTATATATATTCTCTTCTAAAAACCATAAAGAATTAAAAAATGTCTCTTGCAAGGAGGCGACACAAATATACAAAATTGCAGTTGGCTGACCCACAGCTACAAAATAAGTTAACGGTTAACCTGCGGCTCGGGCTTAAAATGCGTCAATTCGTTTAAAAAACCTCTTTACCAACCTTGTATTATAAAACTACTATTGCACCACCATCTTAGTAGGGTAGGTACTATCTCAAAATCCCTTCGATCATATTAAAACCCCTTTTTTACCTACCTATCGTGACCACATCACACGTGACGTCCTGTCTTAGAGCATTAATGCTCTAAGCGTCCTGTAGACCAAAGAGTGAAATATTTGTTTATATTGTGTGCAAGCTTAGAGCATCTAAGTGTGCAAGAACATAAAAAAATCGTATTCTATTCTGAAATTCTTGATCGTGTTCGTCTCAGAAGAATAAGTGTTCGTGACAATGATCGCGACTTAAAAAATCTACTCTTTCATCGTGACATCTTTGTCCGGCTTAGAGCAATGCCCTAAGTTGTCCGGCTACCAAATGGTTACAAAACGTAGTGATTACATTCTCTTTGATGGTTAATTAATACTCTTTGTTGGTGACATCACGTAGGTATTTACCATAAACCACTGACCTGAAATTTTTTTATGGAGGTCAGTGCCATAAACTTATTATAGGCCGCTTATAGGTACCTACTTTAGTATAAATAAGTCTATCTATGGTATTTACAAAATATCATCTAAAGAAAAATAAAAAATATCAAAATATCTTGAAGCTTCTATGAAAATAGAAAGAATTCCTAGTTACAAAAATGCAAAATCTATCGGAGGAAAGCATATTCCAGATCAAACTGATAGACTTCGGGTGTGTCCCTGTGGATACTCTGAGTAGGAAAGAACTCTTAGTAGAAAATACATCTGAAGTAAGTCATGAAAGAGCTTCACTACAGTACTTAATTAGGTGGTAGAACATGGGTTTCCCCTATAATAAATAGGACATGGGAAACGAAATCCAACGTCCCTGTAGCTCAGTGGATAGAGCGTTTTAAGCTGGCTCTGTATCCAACTTTCGTTTTGAATTAACGTCTATAACGAACTTTATTTCAAATATCCTACTTAGGCAAACATTTGTACCTACTACCTAAGTAATAAATAGTGTCAGCATTCCTTGGCCGTACATATAACAATTTTGATAATAGTTACTTTTAGCTAATAGTTTTTGAATTGCCTTCTTCTTGTATTCTCTCCTCATATTTAATTACTTATGAATTCCAGAAGGTTCTCTCGTACCGAATTTCCCTAATGCACAACCTAAATACTGTTGATCGCGTATTCAATTTAAGTATCACAACGACCCCGGTAAAGCCCAATGATTGTGCCGAGGTCGAAATTTTGTTTCGTCCCAACATCGCGGGCCAATCCTTCACCGAGTATTGCGTAATAGAGGATACAGCTGGTAATACTAACAGGCTTACTGTAAGTGGAAAATGTTATGGTAAGGTTCTTTCCATTCCGGCTCCCTATAAAATTGTTTTTTAATACAACTGCTGTAAAAAGGTAGCAAGCAGTCGATCTCTAAGGTAACCGTACCGTAGTTACACTAAACACTACATTGTCGCATAGCGCAAGTGGTTGGGAACGGCTAGTTCTTACCACGGTAATGTTACGTGTAGGTAAGTACTTATTTACCTACCAAATACCTTTACACATTGACGCCAATGATATTAAAAACTTTTTTAAATATTGACGCAGTAACTTTCAAAGTAGGTACTTACTATAATTTCATTATGATTCAGGGCCAGAAGTATCATTGAGCCGTAAAAAAATTTCGTTTCGTATATGCAAAAACGTTTCGGTGGATCGCAAAGCAGCCATAAATATTGTGAACCGATCCGCTGTGGAGACAACATACCAGTGGCTTTTACCGTTAGGTGGACAAGGCTACTTCCAAGTAAGGAGACGTCCTTCGTAACCAGAACCTTGTCTAACTAGACTCATCAACAAGTTTTTAATTGTAATTTATCTACAGATTTCCACCGGCAACTGTGGCCTAATAAGAGCATACGAAACTATAACGACGACAGTATATTTTTCTGGAATCGCACTAGGCATTTACACAGCTGAACTGGTTTGTCTTGTTTTGAATCAGGTAAAAGTCTATTTTAAAGTGTTATTTATTAAGTCCTTACCTATAAAATTTGTGTTTTTATCAGTTGCTGGATATTACATCAAATTATGACCATATCCGTCAACTATCAGCATCAAGTCTATATATTGTTTTTTTTTAAAGTGACTCCTTTATTTGATAGCGAAAATGACCACTTTATCCGTTGTAACTTAGCAGAAACTTATTTTTATCGCTTAAGTTATGTTGCCTAAGTTAGCTTACTGTTCAGACATGTGTACTTGAAAGTTTTGTTACAATAGCATTCACGGTTGTTAAATAAATTATGAAAATGCTAATATGGTAAATGCAATTTGTTAAAAAATCTCCATACAAAACGTCAATTTCATAGGTAAGGACCTAATATTTACTATTATAATCACAAGTACTCATTAAATATGACTAGAATCTAAAAAAAGCCTCCATAATTTTGAAGTCGTCTTTTAATGTCTACCTAGACATAGCGAATTGTCGAACAATCAATAGATTGTTTTAACCATAAACTCAAATATTAATTCTGTGCTCTAAAAATGATAGTGGTTGTATGGTTTTTGATGTTTTAGGAGCCGTTATTTTTGAACGCACTTGCTACCGTTGTGTTGCCTGACAATCCGCTTTTTAACACCAGTGACCACGTTTTTGAGAAAAGTTGGAAGCGCAAGAGCCGCTCTACTCATCTAATGGAGAACAGTTTGAACCGTTTAACTTACATACCTGCTGCGTCCGTATTCGAAAGATATTTAGATTTCGGCATGGGAAGCGTAAAAGACGTAACCAGGAATATTTCGCAGACAATGTGTGTGACTAATCATGAGCAGAACGAAGGATACATCCAATGGATACCGGGTGCGTCATTTTTGCAAGCATCCCAGTATTTTATTGGATTAGACAATAGACTGTGATAGAGGGTTTACAAAACAATTTTGTTTTGCAGATCCAGATAACGTATTTATTTTAGACCCGTTGTACGCTGTCATACCTCCTAACGAATCGAGATTATTTACAATCAGATTCCGGTAAATTGTTCTTAGATTAAAAGTACGTTATTCCCCCCTCATAACAACTTTTACATTTATATCAACTATTGCAGGCCCAAAGTAGATAACGAAGTATATGGTTATTTGATATGCGGTGATTTTCAATATAAGAAGTATGACAACGAGGATGCAAGTGTGGTAAAGCTAAAGCACACTTGGTTCCGTATCCCTTGTGTAGGTAACACGTGGTTACCCTGCACAGAGTGGACTACAGATTGGGACTGTCCTGTTGAGGTAGGAATGCTACAACTGCTATATACTATACTGCTTTAAGAACTCAATGAAGTAGTGAGACACCTGCGCATGTTGAGGAGGCCAACTTTTGCGAAATAAGAACCAATGTCCCGGCTACGGCCGCTTCTGTGAGTTACCTTCATCTTGAATACTGCATCAGCCAATACTAAATTGTTGGGAGTATTCCTGTAACGAGGATTTAAGAAATCCAATAAGTGGGAACACCATAATGATTATGCTACGGTGACCGTAGGTATCACTGCCATCGTATATCCTCGTTTGCCAAAGTAAAATAAGCTTATATTATTCTAATAATGTCCTTGCCTAGACTTAATCTACAGGTAGATGAAGCAAGAAAGCGCCTAGCCAGACTAGTCTGTCGCAATAACGATAGTGTAGCACGTTCATCTAAAAATAGAAGCTCACTATCACGATCAATTTGTACCTAACCATATCCATATGGCGACCATTACACACGTCAATCTGGTTTCAATCTGATCAAAACCGCTGATCGTAGCAGAATGATGGAATTTGATGCGGTTGGTTTGCGACGTTACACGGTCAATCCAGCAAGATCTGGATCGCTGTAGATCTTGGTAGATTGTCAATCTACCACGATCTGATGTGGTTTTTGGTAGGGTTGCCAACTTCTTTGCAATCGATCGATGACCTGAATGGTACAGGTGTTCAACATGCCAGTCTACCACGCTAGAGGTACCGGTTCGATTCCCGGCCGAAATTAATTTGATGAATTTTAATTTCTGTGTATGTTTTAAAACAATATAAATCCCCAGGGTACCTTTAACCGAGATAAAAAGTATCCTTTGTTTTAATCCAGACTATAAACTGTTTGCCAAATTTCATCCAAATCAGTTTAGCCTTCATAAGAAATTAACATACAGACAAACAAAGAACCTCCTCCTTTTTTAAAGTCGGTTAAAAACATCAGATCGCAGTAGATTGTGGTAGATTGTCAATCTACCACGGTAGATTGACAATCAACCATGGTAGATTGACAATCTACCAAGATCTACTGCGCTCTGATATTTTTAACCGACATCAAAAAAGGAGGAGGTTCTCTGTTCGTTTGTAGGTTTGTTTTTTTGATTTGATTTTTCGAATGTCCACCCGGATGTAGTCGCGGTCGGAAGCTAGTTAAAAATAAATACCTATGGGCAATATTTTTTTATATATTTCCCAAAAGTACTAAGAACACACGACGGCACCTCAGATTATACATGTTGGACTTGAGACCGCCTTTATGCCCTACGTAATAAATGCTGTTTTCGTAGTTTAACTGTATAACCTGACGTGCTGTCGTGTGTGCATATTTATTTCGATGTTTTAAAAAAATAAAAATCCCTAGGGTACCCTTAATCGAGATAAAAAGTATCCTTTGTTTTAATTCAGACTATAAACTGTTTGCCAAATTTCATCCAAATCAGTTCAGCTTTCATAAAAAATTAAAATACAGACAAACAAAGAACCTCCTTCTTTTTTGAAGTCAGTTAAAAACATCAGATCGTAGTAGATTGTGGTAGATTGTCAATCTACCACGGTAGATTGACAGTCTACCATGGTAGATTGACAATCTACCAAGATCTACTGCGATCCGATATTCAAAAAAGGAGGAGTTGGTAACAAACAAGAGAACTTGTTTGTTTGTATTTTGTTTTTTAAGGGAATTTTTGATTGATTGATTGATTTGATTGATTTGATTGATTTGATTGATTAGATTGATTTGATTGATTTGATTGATTTGATTGATTTGATTGATATGATTGATTTGATTGATATGATTGATTTGATTGATTTGATTGATTTGATTGATTTGTTTGATATGATTGATTTGATTGATTTGATTGATTGATTGAAACATTGAATGAAATATTTGCAAAAAGCATAAATACGTAACATAACACATGTCTTTAAATTAGCATATTGTATAAAAACAGAATTAATCAAATCAATCAAATCAATCAAATCAATCATATCAATCAAATCAATCATATCAATCATATCAATCAAATCAATCAAATCAATCAAATCAATCAAATCAATCAAATCAATCAAATCAATCAAATCAATCAAATCAATCAAAACAATCAAATCAATCAAATCAATCAAATCAATCAAATCAATCAAATCAATCAAATCAATCAAATCAATCAAATCTATCAAATCAATCAAATCAATCAAATCAATCAAATCAATCAAATCAATCAAATCAATCATATCAATCTAATCAATCTTATCAATCTAATTAATCCAATCAATCCAATCAATTCAATCAATCTAATCAATACAATCAAACCAATCAATCAAATCAATCAAAAATTCCCTTAAAAAAACAAACATACAAACGAACAGAGAACCTCCTCCTTTTGTGAAGTCGGTTAAAAATATCGGATCGCTGTAGATCTTGGTAGATTGTCAATCTACCATGGTAGACTGTCAATCTACCGTGGTTGATTGTCAATCTACCAAGATCTACTGCGATCCGATGTTTTAACCGACTTTAAAAAAGGAGGAGGTTCTTTGTTTGTCTGTATGTTTAGTTTTTATGAATGCTGAACTGATTTGGATGAAAGGCAAACTGTTTATAGTCTGGATTAAAACAAAGGATACTTTTTATCTCGGTTAAAGGTACCCTAGGGATTTTTATTGTTTTAAAACATTGATATTAATATGTTCTTAGTACTTTTGGGAAATTTGTAAAAAAAATATTGCCCATATTTATTTTTAACTAGCTTCCGACCGCGACTACATTCGAAAAATCAAATCAAAAAACAAACATACAAACGAACAGAGAACCTCCTCCTTTTTTGAAGTCGGTTAAAAATATCAGAACGCAGTAGATCTTGGTAGATTGACAATCTACCGTGGTAGATTGACAATCTACCACAATCTACTGCGATCTGATGTTTTTAACCGACTTCAAAAAAGTAGGAAAAGTAGGAGGTTTTTTGTTTGTCTGTATGTTAATTTTTTATGAAGGCTGAACCGATTGGGATGAAATTTGGCAAACAGTTTATAGTCTGGATTAAAACAAAGGATACTTTTTATCTCGGTTAAAGGTATCCTAAGGATTTTTATTGTTTTAAAACATTGAAATTTATATGTACACACGACAGGACGTCAGGTTATACAGTTACACTACGAAAACAGCCTTTATTACGTAGGGCATAAAGGCGGTCTCAAGTCCAACATGTATAATCTGAGGTGCCGTCGTGTGTTCTTAGTACTTTTGGGAAATTTATAAAAAAATATTGCCCATAGGTATTTACTTTTAACTAACTTCCGACCGCGACTACGTCCGGGTGAACATTCGAAAAATCAAATCAAAAAAACAAACCTACAAACGAACAGAGAACCTCCTCCTTTTTTGAAGTCGGTTAATATATCAGATCGCAGTAGATCTTGGTAGATTGTCAATCTACCATGGTAGACTGTCAATCTACCGTGGTTGATTGTCAATCTACCAAGATCTACTGCGATCCGATATTTTTAACCGACTTCAAAAAAGGAGGAGGTTCTCTGTTCGTTTGTATGTTTGTTTTTTTGAGACGATTTTTCTAATGTCCACCCGGATGTAGTCGCGGTCGGAAGCTAGTTAAAAATTTATATGGGCTATATTATACTATATATAGCTCGATTACCACTCACTCACTCACTGACTGACTCATTGACATAATTGTTCTCCCAGAAGGAGGTGGAAAAAGGTATAATGATGTTTGGGGAAAATGTGCAAAACCCCAATCGAACTGGGGAAAAATTATGACATTTGGGAAAAACAAGATGGCGGCTGTGGGGAGATTTGTAACTTTTTTGTTTTCCAACCGATTGTGTTCAAACTTTCAAGACTGGTAGATTTTGACGTATTATGTTTAGGAAAATGAGAAAAAGTGTCAAAAACAAAATGGCGGCCGCGCTGGAGAGCTTTGAAAAAATCGATTTTTGGACCGCAAACTGCGGGGCCACAGCTCTGAAGTGTTGTTAGGTTTGGGAAAAATATTTTTACCGTTTCACCACAATAGCCCTCAATTTTGACAAAACTAGGAAAATTAAAAAAAAATCAAGATGGCGCCTGTTGTAGTGGCCATTTTGTTTGAGGTACGAAAACATGACATTTTTAAAGTCAATTTTCTTCCAGTTAGCAACACTGGAGCGTTTTGAGATTCATAGAACAGTTGTAGGTATAGACTCAGTGTATAGATTGGTGTAATATTTTTACCTCATTTCGGAGTAATTTTCGAGATTTACCCCAAAATGAAAAAAAGTGAATTTACTACTTTTTGGGAATTTCGAGTATGAGGGTTTATGTATTGTCTGTATACAAATGACATTTTGGTATTTTGGTCGACAACTTCTGGCAACCCTGGAAACTGCTGAGGAAAAAGTCATTTTTGAGATACCCTTTTTTCAAGTCCTATTGCGGCGGCTGGGTGCAAGTGAGAAAGAAAATCAAAACGTGGTTGCACGCAGTATATGCTGCAGAATATAGGAAAAATATGAACAATAGAAAAATCAATATGGCGGACGCGGTGGCGGCCATTTTGTAAATTTTATACATATTTTAAAAATTCTAAGGTTATTTTGAGGCAGTTCACAACACTTGAGAAGGTTGGCATGTATAGCCGAAGTATGCAACATATCAAGGAGTATTGCCATGTAAAACGTAATTACCCATTTTCGGGGTACTTTTTGAGATTTACCCCAAAAATGAGAAAAATAGAAATAGCGGCATTTTCAAATATTTTTTATCAAAAACCATTAGATTTTGCCAATACTAATGACATTTGATCATTTTTATATCGATCGGATGGCAACACTGGAATTGGAAGTAAGGTTTATTTTCCGGGTACCGCCTTTATTATTACCAAACAGGAGCAGTTTTAGAGGGGTGTAATGTATTAAGAAAGTATTCAAGATCTAAAAACTCTCAAAAAAATAAACTAAAAGTGGAAGACCAGGTTAGGATCCTCATGATGGGGTGCTGCCCGCCAAAATGGTACTACATAGGTAGATGGTGCTCAAACTAAAGTTGTAGAGAACTTTAAGTAGATTCTGAAGCGAGGAAAAAATATTCAAAATGGCGGAAAAACAAAATGGCCGCTCATTTTCCAGGTACCGCATCATTTTTATTACCAAAAAAGAGCAGTTGTAGAGGGGTATAAAGTAGAACAAAGTATTCTTGATCAAGAAAACTCTCAGAAAAAATAAAATAAAAGTGGAAGTCTTGGTTAAGATCCTCATGACGGGGTGCTGCCCGCAAAAATGGTACTACATAGGTAGGTGGTGCTCAAACTAATGTTGTAGAAGACTCTAAGCAGATCCTGAAGCGACGAAAAAATATTCAAAGTGGCGGTAAAACAAAATGGCCGCCATACAAAATTACAGAAAACCCAGCACGTAATAAAAATGGAGATTTCTATCTCGAAAGTATAAATTATTATTATGATGTTTGGGTAAAATGTGCAAAACCCCAATAAATTGAACTGAAGAAAAATGATGACATTTGGGAAAAACAAGATGATGATATTTGGGGGAAATGTGCAAAACCCCAATCGAACTGGGGAAAAATGATAACATTTGGGAAATATGTGGCGAGGTTTGTTATTTTTTTTCGAACCGGTTTTGTTCAAACTTTCCAGAATGGTAGATTTTGTTATTTAAAATTTTGAAAAATGAGATAAACTCCGCACTGGAATTTTGAAAAAAAAAATTTTGGACCGCAAACCACGGGGCCCACAGCTTTGAAGTGTTGTTTGTTTGGTTCGAGAAAAATCTGTACCTTCCGTGAAAAGAGGTATAACTCTAAAAACATGATTTTCGGGAAATTGACTTTAAAGTTAAAAAAAATCTCACTCTTCAACTGAGAATGATAAAATAAAATAAGTGCTTGTAGACTGTAGATGGTTAAGCTAACTTTGTTTTCTTGTATTATTTAAAGAGAATTGTCTTACAGATTTTTCAGTATTCATGAAATTGTTTAGTTACATCACTAATCACATTTATTTGTTTTGTGTATATTGATGTAATAAGACTTATATCATTTTTCACCATGAAAATCTGCTTTCGTGTAAAATGTTAACTGACTTTATTTTTTTGTGTATGCCATTTCAATTGAATGTTTTTTTTAAAGTTGTAGAACAAACATTGTTGAACACACTCTAAATGTTAGTGATTAGAGTTTAGTTTTGTAGAATCGTTTAAAAAAATCGAATTATATCAATTTACACATCTTTTTTGAAAAAAATCGATGTGGATATTATTATAACTTTTATCACAAACGATATAACTAGTACGTATACTATGTGAATAGTGATATAACTTATGATAAAATACTAAATAATATCATGAGGTAATGTTTGCTGTTATTAAGACCCAAAAATATTTCGGTAATTTATTACTAACACTTTGGTAATCATATAAAATACTAAATCTTGCTTCATTAGCGCTTAAATCAACTTGAATAAGCAGAACAATGTGTTTTAAATTTAGAAAAATTAACATAACAATATTAAACTTAAAGGTTTACTTAAACAAAACATAACAGATCTTTAGACTTGTTAAAACTGTTGTTGTATCGAAATTCAACGTAACATAATATAGAAAACAGGCTGGTATTTAAACACCTACTCAGAGAAAAGAAAATGAATATGGGATCAATTCCCGATCAGTTCAATGGAATAACCATTGAACTGATCGGGAATTGATCCCATTGGCTTAATATTGACTTGACTATGGAGTGCTTCATGTAAAGACAACACAATCATTACTACAGTCATTCACTCAAACTTAGCCAACTTGTAAATGACAACTAGCAATAAACCGATCTTAAAAAAACCATTCATAAGTCCTATTTCCATTCAGTAGCAAATTAAAATAAATTAATTTACTCCCAAAATAGTACATTTAATGATAGTAAATTAATTATTCTTAAAAACTCCCGACACAGAAAAGCTAACTCTTAATAAAAACCCCCCATACAAAAAAGCTTACCTCTTAAAAAGTTAAATATAATATCATCATTATTATCAGGTTATAAATAAATCTATGGAAAAATTATAGACGTCGGTGGACCGCGAAGTTAATGTGACGAGCTTACATGTAAATCCATTAACTTAGCGGTCCCCCGACGTCTACAATTTTTTCATAGATCTATTTAAGACTTGATGATATGATGACATTATTTTCAACTTTTTAAGAGTTAGCTTTTTTGTATGGGGGTATTTTATTAAGAGTTAGCTTTTTGTATCGGGGGTTTATTAAATTTTTAATTTCAGTTTTATTTGAAGCTTTTTAAACTAAATTTTTGGCGGCCATTATCATTGAAGTAACACGGTACCAAATTTTGAATTCAATTTCAAAAAGCTGATGACTTGATTACCAATCTAGGAGTATAACCTAATCATCGAGACCATTCCAATGAGCCCAAACACGATACCTCTGCTGTATGTTGTTGAAGAGTTGGGTATCCTTCAGATTCTAGATGATGCCTCATCATCACCACCTATTATACTTTATTCGCAATCTACTCATTAAAGACCATTCTAGTGATCCCAAACACTATACCTCTCCTGTATGTTGGTGAGGAGTTGAGTATTCTGCAGATTCCAGTTGATGCTTAAGCTTCAGGTCATGGTTACCTTACCATGTTCTTTTAATATCATTGCAGTAACACGGTACCAAATTTCGAATTGACCGGACATATGGAACTTAGCTAGATCCCCTCATCAACTAGAAAAGAGCTGATGATCTTCTAACGGCTGATCAGGTCATGGTTGCCTTACTATGTTCTTTCAATGTCATTGAAGTAATACTGTACCAAATTCCGAATCGATCGGACATAAAGAAGTTAGCCAGATCCCGTCATCAACTAGAAAAGAGCTGATGATCTTCAAGCAGCTGAACAAATTTTCATGAAACATGACTAAGAACAATCAGGATAAAATTATCTTCAAACAAAAAACTAAACCAAAATCAGTTCATCCGTTTGGGAGCTACGATACCACAGACAGATACACAGACACGTTAAACTTATAACACCTCTCTTTTTGCGTCGGGGGTCAAAAAGCAGTTAAAAACACAACTCTTTTTCCACGTGTTAGTAAGACAGGCAATAATGAATAAAAATAAACAAAAATACGCCCGAATCAAAAAATACTATGAATTTAATTTTTTGTAAAAAATAACGTGCAATGGTGTAAAAAGTTAGTGTATATTGGGCAGTTTTATCATTTTACACAATAAGTAATCAAACGTTTTACTTCGTTTATTCATAATATTTTTTGATATAAGTCAATTATATCATTTTACACCTATCCCAAACCTATATGTGATTATTGATTCAACTTGAATTATATCGATAAACACAAAATAAAACTTGATTATTACTTCATTTTTTAATGCTATAAGTCGAGTTAAATCAATGTTCACAAACTAGCATACTGTGAAATTATATGTGTGTATTGATATAATTTTAGATAAATCACTACGCACAATTTAAGTCAGTTGTTATTGAATTGTGTGTAAAGTTTTAAAACGAGTTATATTTCTAGACACTAATTTAAAGAGAAATAAGTTTCGGTACACATTGTTTTAACTAGAGATATATTAAATTACACATTTTATTTCAAAAAAATCATAGAAAAGCAAGCACTTATATTACTATGCACAAAATGTATCTCTGTTGATATAAGTCGTAAAAATACACCGATTAGACACAAAAAAAGCTAATTTTTCGATGACTTGAATAGTGAAATAAATTCAAAATCGATATAACTCGAGTTAGATCAGTTTTCACTGAAGGTACAGAAATATTTTTACCGTTTCACCACAGTAACTCTTAATCGTAATCGTAATCGTAAAACCGTACCTAACCGTAACCAGAACCGTAGCCAAAACCTTAACCGTAATCGTAATCGTAACCGTCACGACCGTTGTGTATTTTTTACATAGAAAAACAACGTCACATTCTCATATGTATCAATATTCCATCTTATTTATTTATTTACAAACATAAAACACTAATATGTTATTATATTTCATTAATTTTCCTTATTCTATATTTATTTAATACATGCGACCTCATTTCATCCATACTCCCAATTCAAACTGTCAACTTTCTTGTAAAAAACTTCTTGGTATTTATGTGTTTATTTTTTTATTACATTTTGTTCATGTTCGACAACATTTAAAAATATTCAAGTATTCTACTATCCTTTTCTCACACTTCCATTTTACATCATTCATCCTTTTCACTCTAATACTTTTTTCTTGCGTTGGCCGTTTGCGTGGTTTTTCCCGCCTTTTCTTGGGAAAATTTTCACTCTACACGGCGCGAAGCTTATTTTTATTCCGAACTTTAAGGAGACGTATAATTTTAAAACAAATGTTGAAATTTTGTTGATTCCTTTTGTGAATAACATATTTTTGTTCAGTAAGTATGTTAGAAGTATATTAAATGTTGATTTTTATAAAGTCTTCACATGGTTGATGAAATCGTTTGATTTTTTAAGGCTTTTTTTGGAAAATCTCGTTGGAGAAACACAAACAGCTAATATTAAATACTGTGAAAAACCGCTGTAAATATAATTTTCATGACAATTGCATTAATCAATAAAGGGTATGTATAAAGGGTATGTATGTATTCTAAGTAATTTCTTTTAACTGTTCTTCGCATTTATTTATATATATATTTTTCTTATTCCTTTTATTAACTCTATTTTTTCTTTTTCAATTCCAGGAGGGCAGAGGAGGAAAGATATTGATTAATTTTTGTTTTTATAATTTGATGATTAAATTACTATTAATTAGTACCTACATTATGCGGGGCAGCTCCAGTCCTGATCTTGGAAGTTTTTATACGTGCTTTTCGTCTGTTTCAAGTAAGGGCGTTCTTATTTTTATGATTTTATTTAACAAGAAAAACTGCGTCTTCGTTGCAGGGAGACGATGGTATTAAATTGTACCATAGAAGACCACGATTTCGTAAAAACAACTCTTAATTTCAACAACTAAATATTTTTTTCATATTATTTCATAATTTAAGAGAGCAAAAGATAAGGTGCCCACCCCATTCATTTTGTACAGTTAGTGTAATATCAATCATTTCATCACCTACCTACTTACCATACATAAGTCTTTGTTTTAAGTTTTTCTTACATCTCTTTTAATGTCTTATTTATTTAACATACTTGTATGTACATCTTTAGTCTACTTGTTTTATTTGTAAATATTTAAAAACCTGCTCACTATTTCATGTTTTTCGCCGGGCCAGGAAATACTTGACAAGGTTCGAGTTCGTGTTTGCGTTCGGGTCGAGCCAGTTTTGTGTTAAGATTCGGTTCGGGTTCGAGTTCGGTTTCGAGTTCAGGTTCGAGCTCGAGTTCGAGTTCGTGTTCGCGTTCGGTTCGGACCAGGTTTGTGCTAAGATTCGGTTCGGTTTCGGGTTCGGGTTCGGGCTCGGGCTCGGCCTCGGGGTCGGCTTCGGCTTCGGGTTCGGGCTTGGGCTCGGGTTCGGATTCGGGTTCGGGGTTCGGGGTTCGGGGTTCGGGGTTCGGGGTTCGGGTTCGGGTTCGGTTTCGGGTTCGGGCTCAGGCTCGAGTTTGGGTTCGGGTTTTGGATCAAGTTCAGATTTGGGTTCAGGCTCGGGCTCGGTCTCGCTCGGGCTTGTGTTCGGTCTCGGCCTCGGGGTCGGCTTCGGCTTCGGGTTCGGGCTCGGGTTCGGGTTCGGGTTTGGGTTCGAGTTCGAGTTCGGGTTCGGGTTCAGATTCTGTAAGGCTACCGCGCAAGTGTCGTCGACTTCGCCGTCGGCTTCATTTGACAGCTAGATGAGAACCATTACTACTTCTTTTTTGGCACAAATAAAAACTCACCAAAGAAAAGTAGCAATGTATTATTTGCGCGGTAGGGCCCCTGGTTCGGGTTCAAGTTCGGTTTCGGGTTCAGGTTCGAGTTCGGTTTCGGGTTCAGGTTCGAGTTCGGGTTCGGATTCGCGTTCGGGTTTGGGTTAGGGTTCGTGCACGGGTTCGGATTTGTTTCAGTCTTGGGTTCGGTTTCGGGTTTGGTTTCGGTCTCGGGTTCGGGTTCTGGTTTGGATTCGAGTTCAGGTTCGGGTTCGGGTTTGGTTTCGGCTCGAGTTCGGGTTCGGGTTTGGGTTCGCGTTCGCGTTCGGGTTTGGGTTCGCGTTCGGGTTTGGGTTCGCGTTCGGGTTTCGGTCTCGGGAAAGTGGAAGTCCAGGTTAAGATCCTCATGACGGGGTGCTGCCCGCCAAAATGGTACTACATAGGTTGTTGGTGCTCAAACTAAAGTTGTAGAGAACTCTAAGCAGATACTGAAGCGAGGAAAAAATATTCAAATGGCCGCCATACAAAATACGAGCAATTAATAGAGGTTCGGGTTCGGTTTCGGGTTTGGATTCGGTTCGTTTTTGGATTCGGATTCGGTTTGTTCTTGGGTTCAAGTTCAGGTTCGGTTTCGAGTTCGGGCTAGGGCTCGGGTTCAGGCTCGGGTTTGGTTCGGTTATGGGTTCGGATTCGGTTCCGTCTTGGGTGCGGCGGTTTTGGGTTCAAATTTAGTTCGGACTTTCGTTTGGATTCAGGATTGGATTCGGGTTCGGTTTCGGGTTCGGGTTCGGCTTCGGTTTCGGGTTCATGTTCAAGCTCGGGCTCGGGCTCGAGTTCAGGCTTGGGTTTGGTCCAGTTTTGGGTTCAAATTCTTTTCGGTCTTGGGTTCGAGTTCAGGCTCGGGTTTGGTCTGGATATGGTTCGGGTTCGGATACGATCTGGTTTTGGGTTCAGATTCAGTTCGGTCGTTCGTTTGGGTTCAGGATAGGTTTCGGGTTCGGGTTCGGGTTCGAGTTCGGGTTCGGGTTCGGGTTCGGGTTCGGGTTCGGGTTCGGGTTCGGGTTCGGGTTCGGGTACGGGTACGGGTTCGGGTTCGGGTGCGGGTACAAGTACGGGTACGGGTACGGGTACGGATACGGGTACGGGTACGGGTACGGGTTCGGATTCGGATTCGGATTTGGGTTCGGCTAACTTCGGCTTCGGTTTCGGGTTCAGGTTCAAGCTCGGGCTCGGGTTCAGGCTCGAGTTTGGTCCAGTTTTGGGTTCAAATTCGGTTCGGTCTTGGGTTCGGGTTCAGATACGGTCAGGTTTTGGGTTCGGATTCGGTTCGATTTTATGTTCGGGTTTGGGTTTGGGTTAAAATTCGGGTTTGAGTTCGGGTTCGCGTTCGGGTTTGGGACAGTTTTGGGTTCGGATTCAGTTCCGTTTTTGGTTCGGGTTCGAGTTCAGATTCGGGTTTTGGTTTGGGTTTTGGTTCGGTTTTGGTTCGGGTTTAGGTTCGGGTTCAGATTCGGATTCGGGTTCACTTTCGGGTTTGGATTTGGGCTCGGACTCAGACTCGGTCTTAGACTCCGGTTCGGGTGCTGGTTTGGATTCGGTTCTGTTTTGGGTTCAGGTTCGGTTTCGGGTTCTGGTTCGGGTTTGGGTTCGAGTTCGGGCTCGGGCTCGAGTTTGGGTTCTGGTTCAAGTTCAAATGCGGGTTCGGGTTCGGATTCGAGTACGAGTTCGCGTTCGGGTTCGGGCTCGTATTCGGGTTTAGGTTCGGGTTCGTGTTCCGGTTCGGGTTCGTGTTCCGGTTCGGATTCGTTTCAGTCCTGGGCTCGGGTTCAGGATGCGTTTCGGGCTCGGGCTCGGGTTCGGGTTCGGTTCGTGTTTGGCTTAGGCTTCGGGTTGAAGTTCGAGTTCAGGTTCGTGTTCGGGTTCAGATTCGGTTCGGTCTTGGGTTCGGTTTCGGGCTCGGGCTCGAGCTTGGGCTCAAATTTGGATTCGGTTCGGTTTCGATTTGGCTCGGTCTTGGGTTCAGAATTGGGTTCGGGTTCAGGTTCGGTTCGGGTTCGGATTCGGTTCGGACTTGGGCTCGGGTTCAGATTCGGTTTCGGGTTTGGTTTCGGGTTCGGATTTGGGCTCGGGCTTGGGTTCAAGTTTGAGTTTGGTTCGGATTTGGTTTCGGTCTCGGATTCGGGTTCTGGTTCGAGTTCGGGTTCTGGTTCGGGTTCGAGTTTGGGTTCTGGTTCGGGTTCGAGTTCGGGTTCGGGTTCGGGTTCGAGTTCGGGTTCGGGTTCGCGTTCGGGTTTAGGTTTTGGGTTCATGTTCCGTTTCGGATTCGTTTCAGTCCTGGGCTCGGTTCAGGTTTTGTTTTGGGCTCGGGCTCGGGCTCGGGTTTGGGTTCAGTTCGCGTTCGGGTTCGGGTTTGGCTTTGGCTTCGGGTTGAGACTGTCGATTCTGTAACCAAACTCGCATCTCACTTCGAACCTCACTTCACTTCGCGTGAATATGTTATTATAAATAAGTTGAATATAAGCTACTTTACCGGTTGCAAAAGGATTTAGGTAGCTATACTGTAGCTATCTAAAATCTTTTGTGATTAAAAAAACAGCCTATCATTTTCCCATTTATGATTTAAAATACCCGCGCAGTTAAGTGAGATTCGAAGTGAGGTTCGAGTTTAGTTACAGAATCGACAAGGAGGTTCGGGTTCAGGTTCGTGTTCGGGTTCGAATTCGGTTCGGTCTTAGGTTCGGGTTCAGGTTCGGTTTCGGGCTCGGGCTCTGGTTCAAATTCGGATTCGGTTCGGGTTTGGGTTTGATTTGGCTCGGTCTTGGGTTAAGGATCGGGTTCGGATTCAGGTTCGGTTCGGGTTTGGATTCGGTTCGGTTTTGGGTTCGGGTTCAGATTTGGTTTCGGGTTCAGGCTTGGGTTCAAGTTTGAGTTTGGTTCGTTTTCAGTCTCGGGTTCGTGTTCGGGTTCGCGTTCGGGTTCGCGTTCGAGTTCGGGTTCAGTTTTAGGTCTAGATTCGGGTTCGGGTTCGTCAAAAATAGGCAGACTATGCTGGGCCCACTACTTCCTCAATGTGATTGGATGTTTCATTACTATGATGATATCAGCCAGCGAAACTCTAAGAAAAAAAATATATAGAGCATTCATTTCACCGGGCTGCAACACAAGTTAACCACGCACGCATCACCACACCGCACTGCAACTTGCAGACAAATCGCAATGTGATTTGATCTGATGGCAATACCGCATTCCACAATGCACAGTCCGACTCTCCAAAGACCGCCACTTAAAGACCAATAGAACGGTGCCCGCGGGCTGCTTCAGCAGCCCGCGCACCAGGGCGAAATACTAGTTCTTTTATAAATTTCTCAAAAGTACTACATATTCATTTTAATGTTTGAAAAAAAATTAAAATACCGAAATAAAAAGTATCCTTTGTTTTAATCCAGGCTATAAACTGTGTGCCAAATTTCATCTAAATCAGTTCAGCCTTCAAAAAAAACATACAGCAAGACTGCAATCTGCGATCCGATATTTTCAGCCAACTTCAAAAAAGGAGGAGGTTCTCTGTTCGTTTGTATGATTGTTTTGTAGTGATTTTTCAAATGTCCACCCACGCGAAAGTAGTCGCGGGCGGAAGCTAGTTAAAAATAAATGTGGACTTCATTTTTTATAAAAATCCCAAAAGTTAGTACTATACTTTTCAATGTTTTGAAAAAAATACTATTTACCTCGAAAAAAAGGTGCCAACCCTAAGCCAGACCAAGCCAGATTGACGTAGATTGACAATCCAGCTCAATCTGATCACGCCAGATCGCGCCAGATTGCGCTAGATCGCAAACAACGTTACACATTCAATCTCTGTCAATCTTTGTCAATCTTTGTCAATCTGGCACGGTCTGGATTGTGTGTGTAATGGCTGCCTATCAGTTTTATTTATACCGAGTAGGTACCTACACGGTATATATGCTAGAAGAAAAGGATACCTACAATGATAAAAGCCTAATAAATATCTAAGTACCTCAATAAAAATAGAGTTTTTAAGAATACCAATCTCTTTTTATTCTTTGAACTACCTAAATTGAAAATATGTATAATAAAATTAAGATTATTAACGAAGAAACCATTTGCATAGGTGATCTTGCCGCCCACAGTACCAGGACGAACAACATTTAAAAACTTCATGCTATCCAACAAGTTAGATATACCCATGCATTTCCAACTGGAAGCGCCATATAGCACGTAAATATTTTAAATCTCATTTTCACACTTTTTTATTAGGTTGCTTTCTTATTAAAATTTGTTTCTTTGTTTGTTAGTCCACAAAAGCAAACGATTTTATACTAGCTTCCTTCCCGATGAGCTAGGACTTAAATCTTTGAACATAGGTCAGAACTAGAAGGTAATGCAATATTATGGTGTCATTGAGCTGATCTGATGATGGAGCCGGGAGAAGGCCACAGGAACTCTGTAATAAAACCATACAACCCCATTGAGTTTGGGCTCGTTAGAATCGTCTTGACGAGTACTCTGTTGAGAAATAGAGTCCCAAGATCTGAAATTGGAGCCGGAAGAAGGCCACAGGAACTCCATAATAATACCACTCAACTCCATCGAGTTTGGGCTCCTTTGATGCATCTTGACAAGTACTCCGATAGGAGCCAGCGGGCTCTACTGAGTTAGTGTCTAGGCACACTATGCCGAAGTTACGCGACCGAAGTTCGGCGGCAACGTTTTTAATAAGGAAAAAAAACGATACGTATTTTTTGTAGGCGTAACTAGGCCGAACTTCGGTCGCGTAACTTCGGCATAGGTAGTGTGTCTACTTCTATAAGTTTAAGCGCGGAGTGAGCCCTGTGCCTATTATTACAATGGCCTATACAGAAATTTCTGAAATCTAAAAACGTGGAGGGGTGCGCATGCTAAGGCAAATTTACAAAATGCGCCCCACGTTTTTAGATATAAATAATCTTTTTTAGGCATAAATAATCGTTTTAAGGCATAAATCTTTACGGGAGAAATTATTTTATACTTTTATGTCCGTTTTCAAAACGTGTTTCTTTTTTAACCGACTTCAAAAAAAGGAGGAGGTTCTATGTTCGTCTGTTTATTTGTTTCTTTTTTTATATAAAAAATTGTTTTTTCTGCTGACCTAGTTCGCTATTTGTATTTCCAAACAAATTGCAGGAATTTCGTGGTACTTCCTATGTGCGGAATAGTTCCAAGTCGAGGCTGGCAGATATTGTCAGTCGCTTTAGAGCCCTTATCTTTTGGAGATTATTGTGAAACTTGGGACTTGATCATCAATAAAGTGCAAAAAGTACGTCTTAGAAAAATATCATAATTTTTATTTCAGCCAATTTAAATATCTGGTTGTGAAAAACAAAAGCATTTTGTCCTTATCATCAGAACGAAAACTTTTTGATCTTTAGTTAAATATGAAATATATTTTTAATAAAATATTAAGCAACCTAATGAGTAATATCTTCTCGCACCAGGCTCGAATCTGCTTTTGTGGTAATGCAGAAATCAGTAAAGTGGAACTAATGTCCCATGGGTACAATCCAGCAACGGATGCTATGTACGAGTTCCCGCCCACCATCACTGGATGCACCAATTACTTCACCGCCTACTTGCATAACGTTACTAGGATGGAAATACAGTAAGAGATTTCATATAGTTTACCAGATTGTCGTCTGGTCGCCATCCCAGAACCTTTCTGTCTGGCCCAACAGCATTACGTTTTTAAATCTACCTCATTATTAATTTAATTACACAGAACCCTTACCACGGAACACATAGGTCGTAAAGAACACTACCAAAAATCCCAATATTCCCAATTAACCCCTATACCTCCTCAAAATTGATTTGTATTTCCAGTATGAGAATACTGAACAGTGTTCCTTGGCTTGGCGCTGACACCTGCGGTTCTCTAGTAATCCCTCCTAAGGAGATTATTCGCTATCGATGGTGGTTCTTTCCGAAATCTCCAAACAAAGTGTACGATACGACCATCACATGCACCTGCGTCTGCTTGATCGATGGAAGGTAATTTGTCTTATTTAATCCATAATAATGTAAAAGTTGTGTCGAGCCTATTCTTTTCATCAGACCTTTTGTTTATTTTTTAGACCAGTTGGCGAACCAACAGAAATTTTCATTCATATAACTGGATTCTCCGAATATCCAGATCTAAGGGTAACTTTTGATTTTTAGATAGTAGCCATAGTTATCTCGTGCATTAATTTTTGTTTTCAATATACAGGTGTTGCCAAAGCTAAATAATCTTCACGATGTAGTAGTAGGCGAGAGCTCGAGTATAACTGTTACTTTGTACAATTATGGATCATGTTTCTTCACGTCTAAATTATATCATTTAATCGACGGAATGGGAGACGATTTTAGTGGAGACCGATTCGAGATTGAAAATTCAGTGGTGAGTTATTGTCATTACGAGGTTGGTAATCTTGTCATATATAAGTATAAAAAGATGACGAGGGCTTTTGAGTGACATTTAAAAAAAAGTAACTATTTGCCTCACTAGATGGCGTAGATGGACAAGTGAAGTGTTAAAATTGGCATTGAAAAATAAACGGCTTAAAAAAAGAGTCATTTTCATTCTTTGGCGTTCGTTGGTTGTAAGCGGTGTTTTCATGTGAATTGTGTTTTCTTTTTCCTACGTTTTCTACAGTTGACACTTGCCTGTTTATTAACGCCATCTATCGAGCCTACAGTTTTTTGTCATTTTGAAAAGTCCTCATTGGGAATTCTTAAACAGAATAGTCTGAAGCCATCGAATCACTGTGAGGTGACGTTGACAGCGACGCCAGACGGCGCGGGCTCTCGTCAAATAGACGTTAAATATACGGTTCTCTTCCGGACGGAGTATGACGAAATCGAGGAGATCCAACCGATTCAGAAGACCATTTGCTATGTTTGGTATGATGGCATTTACCCCACTCTTAAGGTTGGTCCTCTTACTTTATACCATGTCTTAATTAGAAAAGTAGGCGCTGTTGTAAATATATGACATTAATTTTCGTAACTTGAGTTTTGGTACAGAAATTACAATTAAGTATCTACATTTACAGGTCAAGCGTACAATATCTATAAAATGTCCTGTGATCTTGAGTAATCATTGCGTCTGGAATCTTGTGAACGTAGATGAGTGAGTAAAATTCAACAAACATGACAATACTACTTGCAATTAACTTTGTTTTGTATCGATTTTTGGTCATATCTAGTACTACTCTCAAACTAAAAGTAAAGCAATTTATAGTTTACTTAATAATATCATTAACCTTTTATTCTTTAAAAGAAAACCAAATTCAGTTTCAACGGCATTGTTCGTTACTTGCCTAGAAGCTAGTCAAAGTTTCACATATAGTTTGTAAATTCCAGACTCAATAAAGCGTTTGAAGATTGCCGTCCTAACAAACCACTGTCAGTAAATATTTATGCACCCGATTTATGCGTGAGAGCAGGACAGGTTGAGTTCATATTCATTCTGGGTTGCATATACGCCGCCCCCGTGGCATGGTCTATGCGCCGAGAGAAGATCTGTGATTGCGAAATGGTTGAAGTCCAAATTGGAATATCTACATACGTAATGAGACACACTTGTATTCATAGACCTCTAATGGAGCTAAGCCCTCTTGAAGGAATCGTAACGGTAAATGAAACAATAAACCAAACACCTTCCGGTTCAAAGGAGAAAGGACTAACTTTATTCTACAATCATTCCAAAATTTTCAGCCGGATAATCCCAATCTTGTTCATTTAAATTTCAACTATTCTCTAGAAGGTCAAATTGTGTTGTGTTACGTAATGACGTTGCCGAATGATAGAAGCATTTACATTTACTTCAATATGTACGCCTACCTAAACACCAAGGGCATCTTGACGCCTTTGAGAAGGCCTGTTGGTGTAAATGAGTATTTGTCCATTTTGGATTGTGGAAGAGTGGCTATTAATAATTTAGATCCCGTCATAAGAGTAAGTAGAAATATTCTGATCAATTTTTGTATTACTAAAAATCTATGCTCACCTAATATTTCTTATAGATTGTTTGGCTCTATAATCCCACCGAAGTGTTCACGACCTGGCGACTTCTGAAAGGTAACACAATATCCCCCGACTCGGTACTACGCTGCCTGTTATATTTTGCTGAAGTTCCACCTCTTGGGAAACTCGCTATACCGTTCGCATTTATGCCGACTGAGATGATCGACTATGAGGTAAATCATAAAATTGACTATTCATATCCTTAAGGTATAGTGCGATTAAATAAAAGTGATCTTTTTTAGACGATTTTCTTCTGTTCCTTTGGATACGACACTGTTAAGATTTTAGTCAAAGGGCAAGGTGGTCTTCCGAACAGTTTCGAAACACGACTTGATATCCCACTTTATGTGGAAAAGGTTATAAGATCTGCGTACAGGGAGGAGGTGGTATGTCATTTTATCTACCTATTAATTTTCATATTCGACAAACTGAAGTATCAAAGACCAAGGTACTACTGCTTATTTGCGCAATTTTAGATATACTATTAACAGGATTTTACTACAGAATATAATCTAGCTTGGACTCAACAACTTTAAAAGTAATAAGCGAAATATAATGTTTCAGATTTATTTGTCACAAGAACACATCACAATAGCACCGATGGCAACGCATTCTTTGTCTAGAGATATAGTAGCTCTATGCAACAACACGGATCATATCATGCGTTTCATATGGCTACCGTAAGTTATATTCACCTTTCAAGCTTACGCGCTCACTAGACATGAAATAAAACACTTTTTAATTACCAAAGTACTTTTAATAAATCTTTAGTGTTTTATTTCATACCGTAAGTTACTTTAAAACTTCAACGATAAACTATCTTTCTCCATATTTTACAACGACCCTTCCTTTTGTGCAGTAACAATAATAATAGTTTAAAAAAAACTACTCCTTAACTATCTCATCATTCTTAATAAGAACGAAATCTAAACAATGAAGCTAAAAATGATGGTTTTAGTACATTTTTGCAGAGAAAGAATTGCGAACATTGTGAACATAGTAATGACACCGTGTTGGGGTGTGATTCAACCGAGGTGCAGCGAATGGATCACTATGACTGTTTACACTTTACAAGAACCAGCGACATTCACGTAAGTAATAAAAAAATACTATTAAACGTCATCCATACTAGGTTATATTTTAAATGCGAAAGTAACTCTGTCAGTCTGTTACCTCCTCGGTCCAGCGGTAGGCGTGAAGCCTAAACCGCAAGACCGATTTTGACGAAATTTGGTACGTATATATTGATGGGACCTTGGAATAATAAAACCAATATAAATAAATCTAAGCACCCTAAGAGCCTACCCTAGTAGTTTCTGTACTATAACAACCACCAACCAACTAAATTCGATTACAATTTAAAATTTAAATACTCGTACCTGCAGGACGACTGTAGCTTGCGAAATTCTGGACTTAACTGAGCGGAGACGCTACCAACGTAACGAAATGCTTCGAAGAAGCAAAATAGAAAAGTGTAATCAAGAGTTTATCATTACTGAAGAAGGAATAACATATCCTGTTAGTGAACGACTCAAATAATCCTATAAAGTTTAAGCAGATTAGATATTACTACAGTTAAGCTAGAAAAATTGAAAACAGCTTAACCAAACGTGAAGACCTGTTATTGGTCATCTCCTATAATTATTGATTGCCATCATGACGTTTTTCCCGAACAAATAAGTAAAAAAGCTATCGACTTAAAATATGACCGTATGCAATTCCTTCACAAACTTGAAGAGGCATCAAATAAAATTTAATAAATGGAAAGTTTTAATCACAACTCTTAATTACTTATTACTTTTCAGGGTATCAATGATTTTCCGCCATATGTTGAGGACTTGGAAAAACCGCAGCCGTATTATTTATCTATGACGGTGTCCGTCTCGTCTAAAGGCCAACGCGACGGTTATCCTCGAATGCTGTTGAAGCAAATGTGGGAACAAGTAAGGACATATATTTTATGGCTATTATGATTTATGTACAAATAAAGCATAACATGTATACGCTTTTATCGTAGCTTGTCAATCTAAATAGACTCGTGTCTTTGACTTTTAGACGCCACCGTATGACTTATTGTCGACCGATGTTAGCGAGTATGGCGGCAACGAGAGGAATTCTGGCAGCAACAGCATGACCAAATATGACATATTACGGGTCATTGATGGAATATTGTGGTAATCGTATTAATAAGTCCTAACTAAGGAATCATTTCTCATTTAGTGTCATTAACAGCCGCACTGAAATCTAACAACAGTATACTGCAGCATTGTCCTTATCCTCGGCCTCGTGTTTCGATGGATGTTAAACTATCATATCACTAAAGCATTCGGTAATAAGTAATGGGTTAACGTGCCTTTTTATACTTTTCTTGAAAGTTGCCCAACATTCACAATCATCTATCGTTTTACCGATTTTTTGTGTCATACTTTCCAGCTACGCCACAACCAAGTACTTTTTTCTCTGAAACTATCATTGGTTCAGTTTTTTGAGTTAAGGTACAATTAAGTACCTACATTTTATGGTCTTTCATTTGAGGGTATTTGGAAATCTGTACAGCATGGTGGCGTAGCTGGGAAGTATGACACAATTTTTTCCATCGAGCTCGCTATTACTGCCAATTAAAATACTTAACTCTTTTTAACAGGGATGCACTTCACAGCAAAATGTTCAGACATCAAATCCAATTTTATTCGAAAGAAGAAATTCCGACATATCCCCAAGTTGTGAAAGTTATTGAAAAGGACACAACCTCACGATTAAGTAGACGGTAAGTATGGATGGATGTTAAGTTAAATGTATATTTTCTTACCGACTCCATTATGTAGTAGAAAATGAAATAGTTAAATCATCAGCAAGGAGAGCAGGCAAGTAAGCTTCTCCATATTCCAAGCCCTTGAGCTTAAGCACTTTTATATAGAGCAACACGTTGGGCGCCAATGAAAATAATGGAATGGTCATGAATCTTTTTACTAACAGACTGAAAACTCGAATCGGTAAACTGTAAACTCCTCCATAGTTGCATTGAATCCGTCTCAGAAAAAGTAGATACCAGATAAAAAAACATTACCAACCGTTAAAGCTCTGTGAACGAAGGTATAAGGATTTTTCCCTTATGTTGTGTACCTTTAAATATTTAATACTATGTTACAGGGTAACATCTGGGATTTGTGACGCAATTGTCAACAAGGCTGTTTTCCATGTGTATAGCTTAAATCCTAAACATGACGCTTCTATAATGGAAGCCGAATAAGAACTTATGTGAAAGGAAATAGATGATACAACTGCATGACAGATTGGTAATTCCATTTTAGTCACTCATAACCTTAACCAAGAATGTTATAATTGTCTATTACTGTCGAAATGAGGTCCAGAATGCAGTTTATTGAATCTTGATTGTATGCTAGTTTTTCATTTTAATAAATATTAGATTTTATCATGATTTACTTATTTATTAATACACATTTCACAATTACTTATACTAGACATAAAAAAATAAAGAAAATATAATAGGATTACCCATTTGCGAAGTAGTCAGTGTAAGATTTTCTCTAACTTCAGTTGTAATTTGTTGGCCTTCATTGACGGCATAACTTTAACTGCCACTCTGTCGCCCAACTTGGGAGTCATTTGGCCTCCTAGATTATTTCTATGTATCAGTCCATTTTCACCAACACCGCAGTCGACGAAGCAACCGAACGGGACTACATTGCGAACAACACCTGAAACAATATCATCGTGTCATTGTGATATTGAACTTTAAGAAAAAGAAAATAAGGTAACAATGCAAGAAGCAATTTGGTTTAGTTTCGGAAGTCTTGATTACTGATTAGTATTAGCTGCTCAACTCATCCATGACCGACAATCCGTGATCATTTAAAGCTGGCCGCAGTCCTACCGGTTTAATTTCTTTGCTTTGCTGTTTTAGTTGAACAGGGGCTACCAGCTAACGCATCGAACTTCAGAAAGTCTGCAGGGCATCAAATTAAAACAGATAAATCGAGCCCCAATCGGGACAAAATGGCGAACCCTAATTAATGATATCACACGAATATCGATATCTTCTAAATAACTACAATACAAAACTTCTTACTTCGATTTATCTGTTTTAAGTTGAAGCCCGGCAGACTTTCCGAAGTTTGATGCGTTAGCCGGTACGGCCCCCTGTTCTACTAGAACAGCAAAGAAATGAAACCGGTAGGTAGGTCTGGGGCAGCCATACACTGGTTTACGTGTCGTTTACATACATTGAAATATTTTGTGTCATCTTTATAGTGAAGTTTGAGGGTCAATAGACAATAATTTTTGCAGGTAAAGTAGAGTGATAATGGAAACTTTCTTAGATCATACCTGTCAGTGTCATTCCTTCTTGTATCTGGTCTTTAGCTTGCACAGCCAATGAATAAACTGGTCTACAAAATGTAATGACGTTATCTTCATATGACTTCTGTTTGAAAGCGTTTATAATGAGCTCCAATGTACAAATATCTGTATTCAAATCTTTACTGGTTTTCTCTACATCTATACAGGCTACTTTTGATTCCACTGTACTTGGGAAATTAGGTTGACTAAGTTCCTTAACATTGACACCTATTTTTTTCGCAAAACTGGAAAAGAATACTATTTATAATATGAAGTCGATACCAAATACTAACGTGAATAGGTAAAAGCCCAATAAAAGTTTTGTCAAAGTACGCGCCAACATTTGAACACAAAATGAAATAATTTGTTGTACAGTCAGCAACACAAGTTACTTATACAAAACTGTAAAAAATCTCCAATTAATTTTGTACTTTATAGTAATCACTTTTGAGTTTAAATTCGGTTGAGGAACATGTTGTGGTAGACCGTGCTTTAGACTGTACCTTGATCAAACAAAGACTTGTGATTTTAAAGAATGATATTTCTTAAACTTGTTTTCAGTTATAAGTTCTCGAATAATATAATCTGGATCCAAAATTGAGATTAGATTCCTATGTCCAGCAATTGTCGTGTGCGGCTGACATGATCCGTAATAGACTTACGCTTTGGCAATGCTATAACTCTCTGGATGTATAATAGTGCAATCCAGTGGCTCACTGCCCCCAAGCACTTTCAGGAAACCAGCACATTGTTGGAATGTTATTTTCCCAATACCAGGAACTTTAAGTATCTCTGCCCTACTCTTAAATCCACCTTTCTCTTGTCGATAGGTAAGGATTTTCTTAGCTCTTCCCTCGTTTAGGCCGGAAATGCGTCTGAAAAGAAAAGTTAAAGTACTTTTTCATATAACAAAGGCAAGCAAGTACTTGAGAACAGTTGCGGAACTGCCCCCCTAGCCAAAGTAACATTAGCAAATCATCGTTATCGCTTCGCTCTCGAAACATGTATGAATTCAACGTTTTAAAAATCGATAGTTAACGAAAACGAAGCTATTTTTTGAGCAATAATTGCCGGGCAACACGAATGCAGCGACATGGAGCGATATGAGCAATTCTCTTTTCATTTGTGAACGGGCTCTATGCCAATGTCTTTTAAAGAAGTTTGTGTTATTTGCATAAATTGTAATTTCCTAAAATTAAATATTGAACGAGTATCGGTGCAAATAATTGTATCACTGTATGGAAAATAGCGTGTCCCACTTCTAGACTATCAAATCATATAAAAATATCCGGTATAAAGAACAATGCAACTTACTGGTCTAAAAACATTTGAAATATATTGTATAAAATTGAAACCTACGTCAATTAATAGATTTTACTGTAGTATCTTTTATTATCGGACCAAGAAAATAGGAAATGCTTATATGGATCGACGTGGAGCTAATTTTTCAATTGGCGGCAATATTGCTTCAAATTGCCACATAATATATTCGATATTGCCGAATGTCACAGGTACGAATTGCCGAATATCTAGTGGGTTTGGAAATTAAAGGCAATTTTTTCTTTTCTATCTCGCTTGCACTTATTTATTCTGCGGTTTGACTACGTTTCACTTCCGCGGCGAGCGCTCCTTATTTAAGTCAGTTAAAAATATAAAGATGTACCTCAACATAGCTTGAGATGCAGTATTGATGTCAACTCCTACTAAACTAACTACTTTCTCTACACCGCAATCCAATGCCGACTCCAACATTTTTGGTGGAATATCGTGTTGATAGAGACCAACTCCTAAATTTTTCGGATCCACCTAGAAAACATGAGTCAATAAAAACTTTACTTTGTAGCACATGAACTTTGAGCCTGCATTGGAACAAGTCTCAATAGAAAAGTGATTCTTAAGATAATACTTACTTTGATAAGCTCTCCTAAAGGATCTAACACTCTCCTAGCGATAGATAACGCCGATATAAGATTTGGATCCATATTGGGATGTTCCTTAAAATAAGTTCCAAAATTATTACCATTGACTTTAAAATATTGTAGAAAAACAGAACTGATGCAGAATACCTTTTGTGCTTCTTTGCTGATGGAATAAATTGAAGCACCTTGTTCAGGAACTATGACGATAGGAATATTGTCGGATATATTATGACCTTTCAACCATAATTCCGTTTCTCGACAAGCTGTTCCATTGCCTAAGCCAATCAAATCTACTCTGAAAAAAGCACAAGATATTGATGATTATAAAGTTCCAATTGTACCTCTATGCTTAGCAAATGAAACCTCATTTTATAAGTCAGTTTTTGGAGTAAAATTAAATTAAAATTCTTTTATTCAGTCTAGGCTGTTACAAGCACTTGTGAATGTCAAAGAAGCAACGCCATCAGTTCGCAAACCCTAAGGCCGCCTACGCACCGACAGGTGCTTAGATTAGCGCCTAGATACATCTGGTTACTTGCTAGGATACACGGTGGCCGCATTGGAAGGTGGGTCGCTAGGATAGGAGCCTTGTGTAAGCCTCGCGACTACGATACATACTAGACAATACCGCCGGTTGCAAACATTCGTGAACGTATTTGGTATTCGTGAACGTGTTCGTGAACGTGTATCTAGGATCTAGGCGCTAATCTAGGCACCTGTCGGTGCGTAGGCGGCCTAAGGAGACCTTGTAACGAAAAGAACCGGCAAGAAACTAGTTAAGGGCTGCTTTTTTCTCCCTGTATATTTCATACAAAAAATTGAAAAATGACCTCATCATTTAAAGTAAAGTCATTTTCCATCACATTAATTAATAATAGTTTGCACGTCATTTCATATACCTTATGGAAAGCATTAACATACTTGTGTTTTTCTAACAATTCTTTAAGTTGTTTTGCAGCTACGTCATTATGCCTGACTTGTCTCAGGTCTGGGAATATGGTGCAGGCATGTAATTTGTCGCCATTGGGATTGATGATTCCAATCTGAAAATAAGTTTCATCTCATGAAAATGTAGAATGTGAAGATGTTTTTATTCACTTCTAAGATTCTCTATACACCACTTTATTTTGTAGTCGTTTTAAGGGAGTGTTTTAACAATGAAACACATTTTAAAGAAACATGGGCCGAAAATTATTAATTATTCGTATTAGCCACTCGGCTATGTGAGATCACGAGAGGCGGACACACATACGAACGAACGCCCTGCTCAGCTACGGGGGGACGCGTAAATGAATAATCAGTCAATATAATTTTATATAATACTAAATAATATACTAGAAAAAATACGACTCGCACCAGATCATGTTCTCGGACGGGAATCGAACCCGCGACCTTTGGATATCCGGTCCAATGCTCTGATCGCTGAGCTACCGAGTCACTAGTGGGAACATCGAATTTCTTCTAGTATATCAACTCTTACTCCAAAAATACTAATAAAAACAAAATCAGGTTATTTACTTCATTTATAACTTAACAATGGCTAGACAGATTTCAACTTAGGATGTGGTTGTGCCTAAGCATCCTAAACAAGTTTTATGATAAAATCACTAAGTAACCTGCTAGCGCACTCTACACCCCCTTTTGGGCCATTTGTTGACTGGACTACTTAATGAAGATTACCTACCTTACAGCCTGCTTTGAAACCAGGATCTATACCGGCTATGGTCCTATTTTTTATTGGTTCTGTTAGAAGATATTTTTCTAAATTAGTTGTAAATGTCTTTACTGCTTCTTTGTGGGCTTGAGTTGTGAGGTCAGTTCTTACTTGTCTTGACAGCCAAGGCTTAATGAGTCGATTGTAAGCATCACCAAGTCCTTTGCGAACCCAGTAGTTACTTTTCCAGAGAGATAGGCAAAACCTGAAATAAAAAATTGCCAATATACACCACACATGATATTTTGTCGATAAATTTCAAGATCAGTAAATCAATTTTTTCTACTACCTTTCTAATTTGTTATAAAACCAATTTGGTACAACAACTTTGATTGAAAGAATCTTTTCATCTTCACCTCTATTTAATGCTAAAGTTTGGTGTGGTTTGATATACTGACTAGGACACTTCCATTCAAAATACAATTTGTATGTCTCTGGATCAGACTTTGAATCAGCTTTGGTAGCTTTATCAGCATTCTTTTCTTTTGTAGAACTTTTAGTCCTGCTGCTCTGTATAGTAAATCGAGTTTCATCTTTTCTGTTAACAGAAATTTAATTGAAATGTTAATTTCTTTTATTCAATTGAAAATAATAAGAGAATAATTAGGTAGCCAGTTTCAATTTAACATAAAAAAAATTAAGAATTTTAATTATTTAGAGATTCAATCTTTTTTACTAATCTCATGTTCTAACTGACTACATTAATTAACTTACAAACTTCTCATTTGTTCAAGCACCCTTGTATCTTTATGAATTATATCAGCAACTAAGTGTGTTATTTGAGAGTCTACTTTATCAATAGAATTTAATTCTTCATTATCATCGCACAGCATTTTCAGATCTATAAATTCACCATTTAATGCTGATACTGCATGAGGTTCCAAACCCAAGTTACGGGCTCTTTCTGCTAATGATAATGAATGTGACTTCAATGGTGCATACTGTAAAGATTTTTTTTTGTTAATATAAGACATCACCAACATTGCTTTGATCCGAAAGTAAGTAGTGGTAAACACAAACACTCAGACCTGAGCCAATATAGAAAAGTTTGATTTCTAAATTGACCCAGCCAGGGATCGAACCCGGGACCTCAGAGATGGCAACACCTTGAAAACCACTCGACCATGGAGGTTGTTTATATCTAAAAAATATCAAGTGTGTGTATAATGAGATTATTTATATTGGCCTTTAAAACAGGTAACAATCAAAAGCATATTAAATAAAAGCCTTATGAGGTCCTACCTAGATATATAGCCAAAGTTACACTTACAAAGTAACTGAGGTCAAAAATCAAATTCTGATCATTATATTCAACATCAACCTTTTTTTTGTCCACACTGCTGGGCCACAGGCCTTTCTTATGGGTGGATAAGAAGGATGGGCTATAACCCACAGCGCAGGCCCAATGCGGATTGGTAATTGTTTAAGACTGTATACCACTGCGCCACCAAGCTCTTCATATCATTTTATTATTAGAGAAGGCAATTTATTACAATTATGTCAATGGTGTGCTTGAATGCCTGCATTGCACCAGGATCTTCACAAAGAAGATTGGTTGCATAAGCCACATACAAGCGCACACACAACAACAACTACTAAGGAGTTGATGCAGTCACTGTGGCCAAAATCGTACTGGACATCATCAATAAACAGTAAATTCGCAAAAAAATATCTAAATGACAAAAAAATACTTACTATTAAATCTAATTCTGACAAATTACGAGCATTCAGGATACTCTTTTCTATTAGTGGTGTTAACTTTTTAGTTTTTTTCAGAGTTTGAAGGACTGATTTAACTTTTTTCTTTAATTGAGATACATTTTGATAATTTTCATAAAGATCTTGGAGTCTGAAAGCATGAAAAGAAAGCTTGGTTGGAGAGTCAAAGCTTAATCTCATTGTACATAGGTACCTAGTTAAAAAAATAATCGTTAATAATTATCAAAAAAACTCACTTGTCCGGCATAAGGTTATCTATAGCGGCTTTACGATATCTAGCAATAAAAGGTAAAGTACAACCATCATTGAGTAGGTTTATGAAGTTTTGAGCAACAATTTTTGATATCTTTCCAGTATGACATAATACTTCGGCTTCATCCCATAGTGGAGGCATAGCACCATCTGACGCATCAGTGTTATCGTCAACAATATTTTCGTCATTATCACTTGTAACAGCCGGTTTTTCTTTGTGCTTATTTGAAACAAGCTTTTTTACTATAGGTTTAAGTTTTTTTGCTCTTTCTGTTTTAACAGTTCGCGTCTTGATTTTTTTATTAGGTACTTCAGTGTCAATAGCCTCTTCTTCAGAGTCTCGCGTCTTTCTTTTCCTATTACTTACAATTGCACTCAGTGTATTAGCAACTGTCCTTTTGCTTGGTTTTGCTAGATCCATTTTAAATTTTTTAGATGCAGATGCACTGGAACTGTTACAGTTTCTAAGTCGGATCGAGGGATTTTTTTGCCGCCTACGAGCTAGGCTAGAGCTAGTTACTTTAATACAATCTCAGAAAAATAAGAGTAAATACAATAAGGAAGTACCTATAAATATAATTTGTAGAACTAGTCCGCTAGAAAACTTTTACTTTTTGACAGTTCTGTCTTCTTCTTCTTCTTTTTTTGTTATGGCAATCTACTTTCCTCTTGGAAGTAATTTTTGCCAGTGTCAAGTGTTAAATAGTTCTTCTTCTTCTTTTTTTGTTATGGCAATCTACTTTCCTCTTGGAAGTAATTTTTGCCAGTGTAAAGTATTGAATAGTTCAGTGGTAGATATTGTTTAATTTTTCATTAGAATGCGGGTGCATCGCATTCCAATGCTGCTTGGAGCATTTGGCACCAAGTATATCAAGACAGCTGTTTACTCGGATAGTTCTGCCGAGGAAGCCACCACTTCAATAAAAGTCTCAGCTTCACACAACCAAGATCGCGCCTATTTCAATTATCCCACATATTGTTCAGTTGCGTATACACTTGTACCATATAACTGCACCAATTTTAAGACACAACATCCACTATGAATCAATTTGAAAATAATTAAAATAGACACCAAACCGAACTTGACAAAATGGCGCCAAAAACTCTCGACAGTTCTGTCTGTCCTCTATGTACTGTGCTTAATGCTCTAAGGACGGAATGCACCCTTACTTAAGTGTACCTCCTCACTTAGACGCTCTAAGCCTCCTCATACCTCTGTGACGATTAAACCCATAAGGAGTTTTTGGCGCCATTTTGTCGAGTTCGGTTAGGTGTCTATTTTAATTATTTTCAAATTGATTCATAGTGGATATTGTGTCTTAAAATTGGTGCAGTTATATGGTACAAGTGTCTACGCAACTGAACAATATGTGGGATAATTGAAATAGGCGCGATCTTGGTTATGTGAAGCTGAGACTTTTATTGAAGTGGTGGCTTCCTCGGCAGAACTAACCGTGTAAACTGTCTTGATATACTTGGTGCCAAATGCTCCAAGCAGCATTGGAATACGATGCACCCGCATTCTAATGAAAAATGAAAAAATATCAACTCAAGAACTGGCAGTATGGCTGAGACCTTCGCCTGTCCTGAAAAGGACGAATATAACTACTACTACTACTACTACTACTACTTATAAACTTAACCTATCTTTATTTATTTACTGTGTTATTATTATTTTACTATTATGTAGTCAAAATCAAAATAAATGTATAATAATTTCTGAGTAGGTATAACTTCCAAGTGCTTTTATTTTTACTAATATGAAACCACTAAATAATAATTCTCAGAGTGGTATAGAACTGTTGAAAAGAAAGTTTTATAGAGGCTCTCTTGTTTTTGAATCAGAGGTAAGTGGGAACCTACTTAGGTACAGTGAATTTTAGAATAAAAATAATTTTAATGAATAAAAAAATGTCTTATACATCTTTTACAATTTTATTAAGAAGATCCATTAACGCGGACGAAGTCGCAGGCGAAAGCTAGTATAATGAATACATAACATACATGCGTTCATTATTATTTGAACTCAAGTATGTAACGTAACCTTAGAGCATTAAGAAACGTAACACACAAAGTAGCGCATAACATGTGTTCATATAATAAAATTGAGCTGCAAGTGCAACTTCTAGTGAACTTAACTTATACAAATTATTTTGTGCTAACAAAACTAACCTGTTTGTTTTGGATCCATGTGTATTGCCTATTTGTAGACTTGGAGTACCTACACTTAGACTTTGTTTGGAGTTTGGAGTAGACTTGGACTTAGTTTAATCCATGCCACCAAAAAGTCTATTCGGCGGCTGTTAAATTTGTATGGATTACATATTTAGGCTACAACAAAATATTTTAATTTAACATCAGATTAATGTACCTTTGTACACATTTTGTTCTGAATTATAATTTAGACTTTAGTCAATTATTAGTTAAGCACTTGTGTTGCAGAAATAATTAGAAACAAACAGCTACGGTGCCTCAACCGCACCAGTTGAAAAAGATGACTAAACACTCCCTAAATAATTATCTTACGTACTTATGTTTGGTTTCAGGCAGAAGACATTAGAAAATGGTCATGGTGCCAACAGGAAGAATTCTTAAATGACACTGTTAATAACATTTTAACACAGAAGTATCCTGTGAAAAGAGAATTTACTAGGCTTTTCTTCAAAAAGTTAATAGAATTTTTAAATGAAAAGCAAGAAGTACATGATGATCTATATAAACATTTATGTATGACTATGAATAATGAGGATGACACATTTTACTACCGTCATTATGTTATTGGTAATAGCTTGACGAATAGAGTAATAATAAAAGAAACTAATAATTTAGTTGTAAATGGCACTACTGGGATGAGAACATGGGAGGTATGAAAACGTTTTGAGAGAAACTAACTAATAATATTTTTATCAATTCAAAAGTATATTAAATGAAAAAAAAAACTTTCAGGCTTCATTGATGCTTGCAGATTGGGCGCTGTATAACAAACAAGTGTTTAGGAATAAGCATGTTTTGGAATTAGGTTCAGGAGTTGGATTTGCAGGAATCACAATAGCAAAATACTGCCAGCCGAATACTGTATTGATGAGTGACTGCCATCATGATGTTTTAAGAGCAATGGAAGATAATATTAACATAAATTTTTCTAATAATGATTTACAACGGCAAGCCACCTCATATGCAAATACATACACAAAAACGGACTTTAATATAGGTAGGTATTGATAACAAAATAATAAGTTAAATAAAACCGAAAACTAAATCTATTTTGAGGAACTGGGATTCTCGGGAAACTCAGTACTATTTATATTGTTTTTTTTGGAAAGAGATAAGTAGGTATATATATTTCACTAGTGGCTTCATCGTGAGCCTTCCAGGGGCCCTACCGGCTAACTTTTCGAACTTCGGCGGGTCTATCGAGCTTCAACTTAAACAGATAAATCTAAGTAAGGAGTTTCGTATTGTACTATTCGCCGAAGTTATTTAGAAGATATCGATGTTTGTGTGACATCATGAATTGGGGTTTGCCATTTTGGCCCGATTGGGGTTCGATTTATCTGTTTTAATTTGAAGCCCGGCAGATTTTCCGAAGTTTGATGCGTTAGCCGGTACTGCCCCTGACCCGTGGTCCATCTGACATGTTCACCTGGGTGGACTACGGGCATAGCTGTAGACCTCGCGTTAAAAAGTAGCTCAGATTGTAAATTATTTATACCTAGGTACTATAAAATACTGCAAGCCTGTCCCTGAACTGAAGTAGCCTAAAAGGCGACCCTTTCAAATTTTGTTGTCACCGATTTTTGTCCTAAATAGCCTAAATGGCGACAAATCGCCTACGTTGGCAACACTGCGATTTTAATTTTGATCATTTTTCGAAATGGGTGTTTTTTTTAAATTTCGAAAAACTGGCTCGTCTATAAAATAAT
Source organism: Catoptria pinella (assembly GCA_963556745.1). Classification (NCBI taxonomy): domain Eukaryota; kingdom Metazoa; phylum Arthropoda; class Insecta; order Lepidoptera; family Crambidae; genus Catoptria; species Catoptria pinella. The sequence goes on from OY750762.1 coordinate 4,626,249, forward strand.
GCTAAATAAATAGAAACATAAAAATAGTAAGATTTAAAAGGAGTATCTATTCATATTGTTCGCCTAATAAACAAGCACATGCTATTTAAACAATAATAGTATTACTTTTCAATAATATAAGTTGATAAAACATTTTAAAAGTTTTGTAAAAAAGATATTTTACAAGAGATGGGTGTTCTCCTTTACAGTACCAGCCTACCTCAGTTCGCATTTTAACTGATTCTTATTCTTGTGAAATTTTGTGAGCAGGTTCGATTGTAAATGACGATCTCGGCAATAGTACCTTGTTTAAATTTGTTTAATTTAGCTGGAAATACGTAAAGCTTATTTAATAGAGAGGTGGAGAGGATACGTACCCCCAACTTTGAGGAGGGGCCTACCCCACCGCCTGCATTGCATTCACATCACGCTGCATTGCATGCAGGTAACTAATGATCTAGATGATGATAAATATGATCATCCACCTGCCGAAACATTAAAGATATTAATGCCAGCTTTGCCACCTCTGTCTCCAAATAATTTAAAATACAATTTTTACAACTTATACTTCACATACCTATCTATACCTAACTGATGCTCCAAACCATAATAATGTTTAATTTTATTCTACCAGTAATTTAAGTTGCAGGGACCATAAAACTCGTGTTCTTGTCTTTCGGAAAACGATGGACACCTCGATTTTTGCAATGAAAAGCCGCACATTGAGGCATTATTCTAGTATTTTATGAAAATTATAAAAATATTATGTCAACTTTCTTATGAAATACCTCGCGGGAGAGAAAAGCAGTGATACTGAAATTAAGATATTGAAATGATGAATTTTAATTTCTGTGACGGGTCTGAGTGTTACATGTATAATAAGTATAGGTTTATTTAAAAAGTATTAAAATAGTATCAATATCTAGCACCCATATTACAAGGTTCGCTTAGTTTGGGGCTAGACTGTGAAATTTATTACTATTATGAGCTCAATTTGTTTATTATACAAAATGTTACAAAAATACCCCTAATGCCGAATATGGTATATATATAGGGACCATCAAACTGAACAACTTTTACTATGGGACCAACTCTGAAATCGCGAAAAAAAATCAGCGGTTTCCTACATTTTGATATTTTCGATTTAAATTTTTGTATGAAACAGCTGATTTTTTTTTTCGTTCAGTTTGATGTTCCCTATCTACCATATTCGGCATTAGGGGTATTGTTGTATCACGTTGTATAGGTAATGTGATCCTATAATTTACGTGAGCGTAGCTGTATTTTCAAGTAATTTAATGTAATTTTATATAAATGCAGGAGTAATGAATTTAGATTGGACGGATCTTTCTGGCTTATCTTCAGAAATATGTCCCGACGTTGTTATTGGAGCTGATATTGTTTATGATCCTACTATACTGGAACCACTTCTAAATGCCTTGACGTTTTTTATGAAGAAAAATCATAAAGTTGACATATTTATAGCGGGGGTTGTAAGAAACAAAGAAACATTTAACACTTTTTTGGAAAAGATTGGTAATTTTTTTTTATTTTAGTTTATTTTTCGTTTTGTAATATTAATTTATTTTATTTTATCTTACATAATTGTTTACCTTCTGTTTCAGAAGCAGCAAATTTAAAAGTAGACAATATTTGCCACGATACAAATGTATTTTTAGAATGGAATCGCCATGCAGAAATGTATCTAATGAAAATAAAATTATGATACTTTTTATATTGGTTTTTTCTTTATTAAGTAAATACCTATATTTACTTACACAATCTTTCTTACACTAAAGTGTAATTTAGTTGATGTATGTACGATGATTAAATAATTTATTAAAGAATGCATTAAATATTGTGTACAACACGGTCAAGTTAACTCGGCACCTGGATCGCATGATTTTTACCCACTCGAGACGACATTATGGTCTGATACGTTATTGGCTGTGTAATGAATGGTTAAGATTAAATTGGCAATATGGTAGTGGAATAATAGAACATGGTAACAGCACTTGCAGCACAATAGGTATGTGAACAATTTTATGAAAACGACGATTTCGACTCAGATACCGAGTTAACTTGACCGGGTTGTATATAACGCGAAGCATACCTAGTATCTGGGGCTCTATCGGCTAAAAACATTGAAGTGTCTTTTGACAGATGTTAATGATACATTGCTACTTTGTTTTGGCACAAATAAAAACCTACCAAAGAAAAGTAGCAATGTATCACATATATCTGTCAAAACACAGTTAACATAAACTTCAATGTTTTTAGCCGATACCACCGCAGCACTGCACTCTCGGTTTTTTCTTTAGCTTCACGGTAAGGGGGCTGCCAGGTCCAAAAATAAAAGCCGGACTCGGCGTTTAATTTGGACACATACTGTTAAAATCCAGCTACTTTTTAATCCATTTTACAGCTTGGCCAGAAAGAGAAGAAATTAAATAAAATGGAACTAAAATTTGTCAGTACAAGATATAGTCAGTGTTGCCAAGTTATCCGTGATTTTGACGTTTGCATAGAAAGTGACGCCCTCATTTTTTGTAAACTCTTTATGGTCAAGCTGTAATTATGCTTAAATTGTAAATCATTTTGGTATTGGGAATCTAAGTTGTTTCTTACTTCCAGCGTCATTGTCGTTACTTGAAAATCTTTAAAAATCCAATGCATCACAAGGAAATATGCCATCATTTACGTTAAAGTACGATAATACATGAATTTGCATATTTTTAATTTTTTTACTTCGTTTTGGCACAAATAAAAACTTACCAATGAAAAGTAGCAATGTATCACATACATCTGTCAAAACACAGTTCACATTAATGTCAAAGTACTTGTCATTGTCAAGCTTAGGCTCTAAGTTGTCAAGTCAGTCATCAAAAGCAGCTGATTTTGATATTGTGGATTGGTTGGATTGTATTACTTACTTTAGTTTAGTAACCTACAATAACTTTATAATTTGTGATTGGATTGGATATTTGTTACAACAATAGATCGAGTACGTGGAGTAAGTGTAGTTTTTCTACACTTTATAACATTTATTATTTAGAAAATGCATAACTATAACACTATTGTATATTGAAATAAAAATAGGTAGGTACTGCAAAGTATTGAAACTAACTGAATTTTGATCAAGTCCCAAGTTACTAAATATAACCTCTAACTCTAAAGTTAATTAAATAAATGGCTGAAGAGAGCCAAATTTTCGCACCTGTTACTGAATCAAATAGCAAGGGAGATGATATCAAGGCCCCTGAAACTGGTACAACCAAAAAAGAAGAGTCCTGGGGTTATGACTTGTACCCAGAAAGGAGAGGTACTTTTACACCGAAACTAGGCAATATCCTTATTGGAAAGGAAGGAAAAGAAAACTTGGAGAAGTTAAAATGTGAGCAAAACGTTTACCACTGTGTCAAAAACAGTAAGTATATTTAATTCCAATATGCATATTCTAATTATAACTGAATCTCGTCTAAAAGTTACCATTTTCAAAATTTGTACTGATTACCACACAATGAAATTTTTTATTTTATTTTATCAGGTCCCATAGTTAAAGTAATGATGGCAGCCCTCAAAAGCTCTGGATGGTATGTTGATGTTATCTTAAACTGATCTAAACCTTTTTAATCTTTTATTCAATCTTGTCATTAATAATAAATGCATGTAGGCACCAATAGAAAGTCTTTTTCTAAATATAAATAATGCCTACCTATGTCAAAAGATTTTAGAACTAAGAGCTAATTCACTTTTCTTTTTCAGCCCCATTGATATTAGAAGACATATATCATGTGAAGTTTGTGACTACTCAGTTAGTGGTGGTTACGATCCTCAGTTAAATCAGGTATTAAGGTTTTTTGGCCAATAATTATTCACACTTGTAATATAATTCATCTTAGTTGAGTAGCTGCTTATTTTCTATGTACATTTTCAGTAATGATTATGCTCCTTAAATCTTTATCTCATCTTTTTGCAAGGCGCAGTAAGAGACTGGCTTTGGTAACTTTGTTTACAATTTAACACAATTGCTTTCTGCGTCATTGGTAGATAAGTTTGATTTTATTGTTGTCCAAAGCATGTGTCTTAGTATACATTCGACACGTGCAAGGAAAAACATCGTAATTCAGTTTTTGGCATATCACAGGAGAGCGCAACAAAGATTCAAAAAAATCTTACTTATTTCGTATAAGTCCTAATGCCAATCGATCTTGAACATTTAAGTAAACGTGGTAAGCACTAAACTATTGTATTATTATGATGACATAAATGTATATATTGAATGATTTATTGTATGTTTTTGTGAGTTACAATCAAATTCATCCACATATACTTTATAAAATGACATTGTAACTCAGACATACTATCATAAATTGTATGAAATTGTTATATTCACAGAAAAATATAAATGTATGTCTGAGATACAATTTTTAAATAGTTTAAGTATGTGTTTTAGGGTTACAATTGGAAATAAAAATGTAGTTTTATATTGTTTTATATTTTCATGGTTCAATCGATCGACGTTATTAGAATAAACTATATAGTTATTAGAACATGGTGTAAATACCGACGGATTTACACCATGTACCTGTTTACTTTTGAGACTCCGATATTTCGGCGCAGTTGCTTGCGCCATGGTCACTGAAGAACTGTCGATTGTTGCGTGCGGGTAGATGTCATTGACAGACGAATCGGTCTACCCTCCGTCTAAGTCTTTTATTATTACGTCTAAGTCTTTTATTACCACTGTCTGCAAACTCAAACTCGAATATGTGGGCCTAGTACGAGTTGCTGTTTTCACTTTTCGAATAGTAACTATCGTTTTCTCTTTTACTCATTCTCTCACTAACGTTGACTCTGAGCAGAGTGCTTAGTGCGAGTTTTCTTACTTATTCGATCGCGTTAACGTAAACGCGATTTAGTATGGAATCGGAACAACGCCATCTCGTGACGAAAGGCCGTACTAGAAATTGTGAGTGTAAGTTTTTTACGCGGTCGATACCGAGCATCGACAATCGAAAAGTGAGAGCACCACGTGACCACGTGAGAACGTTCTTGCTTGTGATTGGTCGTTTGTTATAATTTGCGAGTGCGAGCTGCATTTTTGACAGTTCGTGTAGTTAACTTAGGTGAAAAAAACGTGAAATCAATCGAAAAGTTAACGCGACATTGTCACCTAGATTTCTTTAGTGAAAACACTGAAAACCGAAGTTACCGAAAATATTAAAGAAGAGTAAAAGCATGGTAGCTCGGTATTATTTTGCTTAGAGAATGCTGGCGGCAATTTTATCACCGTCAGTCAAGCAAGAGCTCGAACTTCATTTAATATCAACAACATAAGTGATGAAGAATTTAAGCGCAGGTACCGGCTAACCAAAAAGTAGTTTCTTTGCAATTTGCAATTGCTAGACTCTTTGCAATGAATTAAAGATGAACACCAATTTAAAGGCATCTCAGAGAGTATCTTTGGAAATAAAGGTATGTTTTCCTTCTCAGAATTACCAATAAAATAATGGTACCAACTAAATATCAACTTAACATTATTTGTATACACTTCGGCTTCAATAAATTTCTTTTTCATTTTAGGTGCTCAAGTACTGCTCTTCTATTCTTTGCGACGGGTTCTTACCAAAGGCCTATTGGTGTTGCAAAACATGTGTCCCAAAAAAATGCAGTGTGTACATAGAGGAAGTATGTGAAGCCTTAACACATAGAAATATAATAAATAATTATGTTAATTTCCTTCCACTCTTGCTCCCAGACAAGCTGTAAGTCAAAGGTTAGTGTCGCAATTTAATTATTTTAGTACCTATTATAAAAGTCAATATTATTGATGTTTAACTTGTAGGTAACTTAATTTTGTCATTGTTTAGGTTTTACAGAAAGTATGGGATACCAGGAACGGTTGGATGTGTTGATGGGAGTCATTTTAAGATAGTTGTTCCATCTAAAGAAGAAGAACATCTGTACTTTAGTAGGAAACACTATCATTCACTAAACATGCAAATGGTAAGTAAGGAAGGTAGTTAAGACCAAATTAATATTTCAAAATAACATGTTTAAAAAGGTATGTGTATGTAGTGTATTAAGAAAGAGAACAATTTTCAGGTATGTGATGATGAGCAACGCATCATCAGTGTAAATGCAGTTTGGTGGTGCCAATCATGACTCCTTCATTTGGAAAAATAGCAACCTGAATACTTATGTATACTGGGCTTACACCGTAATGGAGAATCAATTTGGCTTTCAGGTAAAAATATGAACAAAATATTGTGGTCAAATGTCTTAATTTTATTTGGAAGTGTGTATAAATGAATAAAAAATAAAATATGTATAAATGAATGTTGTAGGAGACTCTGGATATCCTCAGCGGCCATCTTTGACTTTCACAAGCTTTTGTAATTACATGAATAAACTATTTTGAATTGCATTGATTGTTTTATTTCACTGAATTACATTTTATAGTAGGTCTATAATATTTATAATAGAATTATTTATTTTGTAATCTCTATTGGAAACAAAAATAACCCAAAGTTCATTTATTGGCCCTCTTTGACCTATTGTTGGCATGTACTGCCCCAATTATTTTTAGGATGTAGATGCTTTTAAAAGTGCGGTCACATTTGTCTGACGCCACGCGCGCCGTATTTATAGGGACGTGTTTTTAATGCATACATTTGTGGCGTCAGACAAATGTGACCGCACCTTACCTACATATTGTATCATGAAAGATTTTGCTAACGTTAAGCTATGTAGGTAGTTTGGGAATCATAATTTTAGAAAAATAAAACCAGTGCTTAAGAAATTAAGTAGTTTTAATAAAGTTAAAAAAATACAAACAAACACTAACTTATTGTAATCTCCTTAAATTAATTAGATAAATGCTACAATCAGTCTTCAATTTGATTGTGTTACTAGTTACCGCCCGCGACTTCGTCCGTGTGGACATTCGAGAAAATTCTTAGGGAACCTTTAAACAGGGTAAAAAAATATTCATACTTAAAATATACTTCAGTACCCAAAACCAATTATTGGCATGCTAATTGATTTTTTTACTATTGGCATGGGGCCAACATTTGGAAATAAAAAAACTATAGTTTACAGTAATTAATGTAAGAAAACTTTTGATAACTAAGTACTTATGAAAATAAGGTTCCTAATGCAAAAATAATAATGAAAGTACTATCCCAATTATTGGCAATAGGCCAGTAAATTTTAAGTGCATAGGTACATTGGTACCTATGCACTTTAATTTTAAAAATAATTGAATATTACCAAAGCATATTGAATTATAATAACCCCTTCTTAGATTATACTAATTATAGTAGTAATATTTGGCATAATTGTAATGAGAAACAATAAAAGTAGGTATATAAAATATTAAAACTAAAATGTAAGTACCTAGGTAGGTATATAAATTCTTAATTATTACAATATTTATCAAATAATTTCTCCATTAATTCCAAACCTCTTGATCCTAATTGCTGCCAGTCTCTTTGGATTTGCAGTTCCATTTCTCTTATCCTATTTTTCTCTCTTCTCTGGTCCATATAGTCCTCGTGTTGCCTGTGTCAGATTCTCCTCCATTCCTCATCGGCCTGGAGAAGTATTTGACTAGTTTGTTCAGTTTGAGTAGGCCCCACCAGTCTTCGAGGTGAACATATATTTCTCCTAGCCCATCTGCCACGTTGAGTAGGAGTGTGGCCAACGGAAGAAGGGTGAGGTTGTACCCGGACTGGAGATTGAGGTGGAGAAACAGCCCACGTTGGATGAGTAACATTGACACCTAAAAAGTTCAATATTGTTAATAAGTTGAGACAGAGTTGCTATTGGTAGCTTTAATTCATTGTGGTAATAGTGCCTAAATCACATCACATTACATAGGCACTTTTAGAGAAACTAATTTTTTTTTAGTCAGATAATGGGTTGCAGTGTCAAAATACTTAAATACTATAATAACCTAACCTAACCTATACCTAATTAATTAGATGTGTAGTTTACTTACTTTTTTCCATTTCTCAGCAGTTTTAGTATCACCACTTCCATCACTATTTAATAGTTCTGCAAGTTCTTCCCACAACCTTAAATGTAAAACCCTGCTTCTTGCATTTGATGAGGGTTTGCTGATATCTTCATGTCTGTAAAACAATTTGACACCGTAAATAACACAAATTATAATAAAGCAAAGAAGTATAGCTACTATAAAGTATTTTTCAAATAATGTTTGTTACTCACTGCTCCACTAATGAAACCATAATTTCGAATTGAGACATGCTCGTTCTCATTTTCGCGTTGTTTCGTACGTTTACAAATGACGAAATAACCAAATCAACAGTAAATATGAGCATGTCCGCACAATAATTCAGAACCACTTTAATCTTGAAACACTTCAAAACACCTTTTTTTTGACAAAACTTTTTAGGTACGTTCTTTGGTGATGGAGTGTACAATACAAAATCAAACCACCGTCGTTTCCACACCATAAATCAATGACTTAATTAGTTAGTTTGACTCTACAAGTCCTATTTCGAACATCTCAACCTTTTTGGGCGATAAGCTTTATTTTAAAAACAAAAGTTTGTCGACTGAGAAAGTAAACACATTCCTATAACCCTACCAAATCCAAAAGCAGCAGTTTTAATACTTTTCTTTTAGCTAGATAGAAAGATATCCCCTTTAAAATCGGTTGGATTATATCACGACGTAAACTTACTACCAACACAAGAAAATAAAAAACTGTATTCACGGTGAGTAAACGCAGATCGAGCGGTTACATGTAACTACATCTCGCACTCGCTCGTTTTCGATTTATGCCGCGTTTCACGTTTACTCGATTAACGCGATAGTAAAGTTATTCGCAAGAATTTAAGAAACTCGCACTAAGCACTCAGTATATCCGATAGTTAACTAAGCGAGAAGTGAAAACTCTAACTTGTACTAGGCCCTCTGTTCTCGACACACGACACTCAACAGATACAGATCTGTACGCGAGACGGCACTTTGATGATTTTTTGTTGTTTTTACACAACCGGACTCCTGGATTCCAGACACTCTACAAAAAACCCATCTTCACAATTGAATTTTTTGTATTTGGTAATTTCAATCGCTTCTTTGACCATTCTCGGTATGTAGTGGCATTCTGTTGAGATAATCTGAGGGTCATACAACTCGATCCAGTGATTTGTGTCAGAATGTACTAAATGTTCAGCGATGGCCGATTTTTGCGTATCGTTGTTTTTGACCGTTTTTATGTGTTCCTTTATACGTCATGCTATTGTGCGTTTTGTTTGTACGATATATGAACTACCACAACTGCAGTCGATCTTATAAACACCAGGTTTCTCCAAAGGAAAATTATCTTTCGGGGACCGTAGACATTGCGATACCTTTTTCAAAGGAGTGAAGATAGTTTTTATTACATACTTTTTTTAAATATTTGAGACCTTATCCGTCACTCCCTTTACATATGGCGATAATACTGGCTGTCTACCTACTTCCTGCTTCTGTAATTGTGATTTTTCGTGTGTCTCGGTGGAATCGAAACACACGAAAAAAAACCAAATTTTCTAAGAACAAGATCGTATCTTGAATTACAATTTTATTCATGTAAACTAATAATGGTAAGCAAAAAAAAACGCATGTAACTAAATATACAATTTTAGTACCTGCAGTTGACCTCCACTTACGATGTTATTACTGTGTGTATATTTTAAACTATAACGAATTTAGATACGACGATAAGAGTGAAAAATTCCGCATTTTTTGCTGAGTAAGAATATCATCTTAACTCAATACCGCCTAAAACTGAGTTACGATGTTTTTCCTTGCACGTGTCGCATACTAACTTAAGTTATATTCTTAATGGTCACCACCATAAATTAAAGCTTAGTATATTCACTCTCTGTCCTTTCTAATTCAATTCATTTATTAATCTAGGACCTTTTTAATTCAATTCATTTATTTATTTGCTAAATATGGTACTTACATGTTATTGACCGAATGGGCTTCAGCTTGGGCAAAAATGCATTTGTATGTCTGTCTGTTCTGCTCTACTGGTCTCATTACTCAACCAATTCTGAAAATTCATGAGCAGGTTCGATCATTTTTTTTTTGTTGAACCAGTTTTACAAATTTTTTAGAAAAACAAATCACCCATTTCTATATTTATTCGAAATTAGAAAAGCTATCTAGGCCTGTATTTATAAACCGCTCTCAACGTTGAGAGCTATCTTAAGATCATACTCGAGATGCTGTTCTTATATGAAGAGCATCTCAATTATGATCTCAAGATAGCTCTCAACGTTGAGCGCGGTTTTATAAAATGGTTTTATAAATACAGGCCCTAGCCTCGAATAGATTTGAAAGAATACCTACCAAACAACATTAAGCTTTTAAAACCTTGTGGCAACATCTATTGGACTAATTTTTAAACAACATACAATTTGAGTTACTTTTTAATGCACAAACGCGAGGTCTACAACTCACGAAGCCACTAATGCTTGATACATTTTCCAATATAGTATACAAGAATACCTAGTTTATAAGTAGAAGCAGTGTATTAATTTTTATTGTCATTCTTTTTTAATGTGTATACGCCTGTAAAGGTAGAAACCAGTGATACCTTTTTGTAATTAACAACAACATCTGTTTTTTTTGTTACCTTGTTTCTGTGCACAATAAATATTCGATTCTAATATATTCTATCAAATGTTTCAATACTAATGTTACATAAAAAGAAAAATATATTATATAAATAAAGATCTTTATAGTATAAATGCTGTTAATACTAATGTCTGTTTTTCTATGTATTTTCTTACAGATAGTAGTGTGTCAAAATGTGTCAACAAGGAAAGGCATGGTGCAAGGTGTTTTGACCCATGAGATGATTCACATGTTTGACTACTGTCGTAATGAGCTAGACTTCAGGAACATGGAACACCTCGCTTGCACAGAGATCCGTGCAGCGAATCTTACACACTGCTCCTTCGTTAGTGCGTGGTCACAGGGCGACGCCTCGTGGACGAAGATTAAGGAAGCCCATCAGGTAATCTAAGAAAATGTCACAATACTTTTTGACATATTATACTATAAATCTTTAGTAAAATCCAGAATTTCTTTGGTGCAAGACTTGTCTTGAGATTAGCAAGTATTATTAAAATATGGCTACAGCTTGAGATCTTACGTTGAAGAGGAGCGGAGAATTCGTCACTAGAACTAAAAACTGCTCGATATCAATTTGATTTGCACTCGAATAGTACAGAGTGCTTAGTGCGAGTTTTCTTACTTATTCGATCGCGTTAACGTAAACGCGATTTAGTATGGAATCGGAACAACGCCATCTCGTGACGAAAGGCCGTACTAGAAATTGTGAGTGTAAGTTTTTTACGCGGTCGATACCGAGCATCGACAATCGAAAAGTGAGAGCACCACGTGACCACGTGAGAACGTTCTTGCTTGTGATTGGTCGTTTGTTATAATTTGCGAGTGCGAGCTGCATTTTTGACAGTTCGTGTAGTTAACTTCGGTGAAAAAAACGTGAAATCGATCGAAAAGTTAACGCGACATTGTCACCTAGATTTCTTTAGTGAAAACCGAAAATATTGAAGAAAAGTAAAAACATGGCAGCTCGGTATTATTTTGCTTGGAGGATGCTGGCGGCGGCTGATACACGAGATTACCGGAATTTTATCACCGTCAGTCAAGCAAGAGCTCGAGCTTCATTTAATATCAACAACATTAGTGATGAAGAATTTAGGCGCAGGTACCGGCTAACCAAAAAATCGTTTAGGACTCTTTGCAATGAATTAAAGATGAAAACCAATTTAAAAGCATCTCAGAGAGTATCTTTGGAAATAAAGGTATGTGTTCCTTCTCAGAAATACCAATAAAATAATGGTACCAACTCAATAGCAACCTAACATTATTTGTATACACTTCGGCTTCAATAACTTTCTTTTTCATTTTAGGTGCTTACCGCTCTTTTATTCTTTGCGACGGGTTCTTACCAAAGGCCTATTGGTGTTGCAAAACATGTGTCCCAAAAAATGTGCAGTGTGTACATAGAGGAAGTATGTGAAGCATTAACACATAGAAATATAATAAATAAATACAAGGTGTTACAAAAGTACCCCTAATGCCGAATATGGTAGATAGGGACCATCAAACTGAACAACTTTTACTATGGGTCCAACTCTGAAATCACGAAAAAAAAATCAGCTGTTTCATACAAAAATTAAAATCGAAAATATCAAAATGTATGAAACAGCTGATTTTTTTTTCGCGATTTCAGAGTTGACCTCATAGTAAAAGTTGTTCAGTTTGATGGTCCCTATATGCCATATTCGGCATTAGGGGTATTTTTGTAACACCTAGTATATTCATTTTCCTTCCACTCTCGCTGCCAGACAGGCTGTAAGTCAAAGGTTAGTGTCACAATTTAATTTTTTAGTACTTATTATAAAAGTATATTATTGATGTTTAACTTGTAGGTAACTTAATTGTCATTGTTTAGATTTTACAGAAAGTATGGGATACCAGGAACAGTTGGATGCGTTGATGGGAGTCATTTTAAAATAGTTGTTCCATCTAAAGAAGAACACCTGTACTTTAGTAGGAAACACTATCATTCACTAAACGTGCAAATGGTAAGTAAGGAAGGTAGTTAATTAAGACCAAATCGATATTTCAAAACTAACATGTTGAAAAATGTATGTAGTGTATTAAGGAAGAGAACAATTTTCAGGTATGTGATGATGAGCAACGTATCATCAGTGTAAATGCAAAGTTTGGTGGTGCCAATCATGACTCCTTCATTTGGGAAAATAGCAACCTGAATACTTATATACAGGGCTTACACCGTAATGGAGAATCAATTTGGCTTTTAGGTAAAAATATTATAATATATATCATAAATATCAAAATATTGTGGTCAAACGTCTTAATTTTATTTGGAATTTAAATATGTATAAATGAATGTTGTAGGAGACTCTGGATATCCTCAGCGGCCATGGCTGATGACCCCTATATTGGATGCTGCTCCTGACACACCAGAAGCCAATTATAATGATATCCATTCTAAGGCCAGGGTTTTGATAGAAAACACGTTTTCTAAATTAAAAAACCGATGGAGATGCCTTTATAAGGATAGAACATTGCACTACAAGCCATTAAAGTGTGCCAAAATAATTTTGGCTTGCAGTGTCCTACACAACCTATGTATAAATTGTAGCATTGGGAGCAGAGATGATGGTAATTTTACATTATGTTACCTATTGAATTTTATTTCACTCCTTAAAAACTTTATTTTCTGTATGATAATGTTTTCCATTCATTATCCTATTGTTTTGTATTTGTTATAGACTCAGTTCCAGGATCACCTGGTTCACCCATCCACAGTGAAGGAGTGGGAGCTATGTCTGACCTAATTAGAGGTAGATTAATAAGGAGTCAACTAGTGCGGAGATTAAATAATTGAAACATTTTAGTTAGGTTTTGGTGTTAGTTAAGAAGTGATTACTAAATTTTAGTTTTGTATTAATTACAATAATTCAATGTTTTGCATGTAGTATCGACATAGTGTATAAATTATTATCTGTGACATGAGACGCAGGCGTATGTGGGTACATAAGGTAATTTTTCAAATTAATGACTCTGCATGAAATAAGACAGGGAGTTAATTACAATTATTTAATGTTTTTAAATAGTAATATGATAGTATATAGGGAGTAAGTTTTGTGTTGATTACAATGTTTGTATGTGGTGTTATTCAAATTAACATCTCTGTATGAAATAAAATAGGGAGAAAAAAGCAGCCCTTGACGAGTTTCTTGCCGGTTCTTCTCGTTACAAGGTCTCCCGCTTAGGGCTTACGAACCGATGGCGTAGCTTCTTTGACTTTCACAAGCATTTGTAATTACATGAATAAACTATTTTGAATTGAATTGATTGTTTTATTTCACTTAATTCAATTCTAGATTAGGTCTATAATATTTATAATAATTATTTATTTTATCATCTCTGTTGGGAACAAAAAAACCCAAAGTTGATTTATTGGCCCCCTTTGACCTATTGTTGGCATGTACTGCCCCAATTATTTCTAGGATGTGGATGCTTTTAAAAGCGCGGTCGCATTTGTCTGACGCCACGCGCGCCGTATTTATATGGACGTGTTATAAATAAGTGTTTTTAATGCATACATTTGTGGCGTCAGACAAATGTGCCCGCACCTTAAGATATACATATTGTATCGTGAAAAATTTTGCTGACGTTAAGCTATGTAGTTAGTTTAGAGATCACAATTTTAGAAAAATAAAACAAGTGCTTAAGAAATTAAGTAGTTTTAATATAGTTAAAAAAACGAACTGAATCTTATTGTAATCTCCTTTAATTAATTGCAAAAATGCTATAATCAGTCTTCAATTTTATTGTGTTACTAGTTACCGCCCGCGACTTCGTCCGTGTGGACATTCGAGAAAATTCTTAGGGAACCTAAACAGGGTAAAAAAATATTCATACTTAAAATATACTTCAGTAGCCAAAGCCAAAACATTGTTTTTATTACTCATAAAGTGATAATAATTGTTTTTTTTACTATTGGCATGGGGCCAACATTTGGAAATTAAAAAGCTATTGTTTACAGAAATCAATGTAAGAAAACTTTTAATAACTAAGTTCTTATGAAAATAAGGTTTCTAATGCAAAAATAATAATAAAAATACCTATTCCAATTATTGGCAATAGGTCAATAAATTAAAATTAAGTTTTAAGTGCATAGGTACCAATTATAATTAAAAATTACCAAAAAATATTGAATTATAATAACCCTTACTTAGATTATAATTATAGTAGTAATCTTTGGCATAATAACTTTAATAACTAATAATATTGTAATGAGAAACAATAAAAGTACCCAAGTAGATTAGATAGTAAAGTAGTGTTAGATAATAAAACTTTATAAGTACATAGTATCACAGAATAATTAATAATAGATAGTATATTGAATTTTATGAAATTATTGTGTACCTACCAACTCTACCTACACCTAAAGTACCTAGGTAAGTAAAATATTAAAACTAAAATGTTAGTACCTAGATATAAATTCTTAATTATTACAATATTTATCAACTAATTTCTCCATTAATTCTAAACCTCTTAACCCTAATTGCTGCCAATCTCTTTGGATTTTTAGTTCCAATTCTCTTATTCTATTTTTTTCTCTTCTCTGGTCCATATAGTCTTCGTGTTGCCTGTGCCTGATTCTCCTCCATTCCTCATCGGCCTGGAGAAATATTTGACTGGTTTGTTCTGTTTGAGTAGGCCTCACCAGTCTTCGAGGTGAACGTATATTTCTCCTAGCCCGTCTGCCACGTTGAGTAGGAGTGTGGCCAACTGAAGAAGGCTGAGGTTGTACCCGGACTGGAGATCGAGGTGGAGAAACAGCCCGGGTTGGAGTTACATTGACACCTAAAAATATAAATATTGTTAATAAGTTGAGACAGAGTTGTTATTGGTAGCTTTAATGCGTTGTGATAATATATAGTGCCTAAATCACTTTATTTTTACATTCTTACCTTCCACTTCCTCTTCTCTAATTGTTAACACTGGAGAAGGCACAGGCCACACATGAGACAATTCAACTTGAGGATCTAATTCTGTAACATGACAAATACCTATTTAAAGAGATATTATGTATTGATTTTTTTGCTAAATTTTAACTATTAATTTTCATAATTTTTATTTCTTTTAAAGAAAATATGTATTACCTTCTGTTAGTTCTATAACAATAGGTATTGGAGATTCGGATTGGTTTGGTGGAGCAAAGTGACTCCGACTAGATGGCCCAGCTTCATCCTGAGATGGTTGTGGTGAACGTATTTGCTCTTGCACTGGGTTCTCCTATATAGTAGAATAGAATTTGCGCTTAATAATAATAACTGTTAGTAAAATAAGAAAGATATATTTATTTAAGTAAGAAAAAATAAAACTTACAGCAATCCCTGCTTCTTCAATTGTCAAGCCTGTAGCACATTGTATGCCAACTAATTGCAAGACCCTTTGCTCAATATCGGAGAGCTTGGCTAATATGGCAGGGCCACCCCCAGTACCAGTCATGGACCTATGTAGGCGTGCAGACTTTCTCTTGGTATTGTTTTTAAAATCACTCCACACCTTAAAAAACAAAAATACTTTTACTTAACTTTTAAATAGGCACTCTTAGAGGAACTAAAGGTCGGAGAGTCAGGTGGGTTGCAGTGTCAAAATACTTAAATACTACCTATACCTAATTAATTAGATGTGTAGTTTACTTACTTTTTTCCATTTCTCAGCAGTTTTAGTGTCACCACTTCCATCACTATTTAATAATTCTGTGAGTTCTTCCCACAACCTTAAATGTAAAACCCTGCCTCGTGCATTTGATGAGGGTTTGCTGATATCTCCATGTCTGTAAAACAATTTGACACCGTAAATAACACAAATTATATTAAAGCAAAGAAGTACAGCTACTATAAAGTATTTTTCAAATAATGTTTGTTACTTACTGCTCCATAAATGAAACCATAATTTCGAATTGAGACGTGCTCGTTCTCATTTTGCGTTGTTTCGTACGTTTACAAATGACGAAATGACCAAATCAACAGTAAATATGAGCATGTTCCCACAATAATTCAGAACCACTTTAATCTTGAAACACTTCAAAACACCTTTTTTTTTTGACAAAACTTTTTAGGAAGGTTCGTTCTTTGGTGAAGTGTACAATACAAAATCAAATCACCGTCGTTTCCACACCATAAATCAATGACTTAATTAGTTAGTTTGACTCTACAAGAGTCCTAATTCGCCCATCTCAACATTTTAGGCGATAAGCTTAATTTTAATAACAAAAGTGTAGAAAGAGTATTTAAAAGTTTGTCGACTGAAAAAGTAAACACATTCCTATAACCCTACCAAATCCAAAAGTTGCAGTTTTAATACTTTTCATTTAGCTAGATAGAAAGATATCCCCTTTAAAATCGGTTGGATTATATCACGACGTAAACTTACTACCAACACAAGAAAATAAAAAACTGTATTCACGGTGAGTAAACGCAGATCGAGCAGTTACATGTAACTACATCTCGCACTCGCTCGTTTTCGATTTACGCCGCGTTTTACGTTTACTCGATTAACGCGATGGTAAAGTTATTCGCAAGAATTTAAGAAACTCGCACTAAGCACTCAGTATCGTGCTACAGGTACAGTACTATTTTTATGCATTGGTGACGCTCACTGACTTAAGAGGACGCTATGGACATTTTGGTGGTAGGGATCAAATTTTTCTCATCAATTACAAAACATATAAAAGTGATATTTAATAACCTGATTATTTATTTCATTGACTTCATTTTGTCAGTTGCAGAAACACAATTTGTTAACTTTTATAACAGAGAAAAAAATATCAAAGAAAACTCTTTTAAAACAGAGATTTGCATTTTACAGACAAACTTGACCGATTTAAGCCTTTAAATTTTCACACTTTAAAATGCCAGTTGGATTTTTTTCAATATAGTATAGATTTTTATTTAAACGAAAAAAACCGGTTTGGCGTCGCAAAACTGCTTGCCGTGAGTGAGATAGTTAAGCGTTACTTACGAGAGTTTGAGCGAGACAGTCGATACGAAAATTGTTTATCGATGCGTCGCCTTAATAGAAACAAGACCGTGTGCTTGTTTTGCGATGCGTAAACACGTCGCTCGGACGGACGTTTGTGTTTGTGTGCCAATGATGTTCTTTGAATCGACAAAACCAGACCTAGATTATAAAATAATCTGTGGATTTACTTTGTGAAAACTAAAAATTAAATGCCATTTTTCTTTGCAGGATTGCGTCAAGACAAAAGCTCTGTATTCCGTTCTTGCTGTCCGACAAATAGGCAAGAAGGAGGCTGTAGATGTAATCGAAAAAGTATTTCCGAAATGCTATGCAGATTTGGAACCTATTGGCAGACGGATTAGGAGGAACTCTGATGATATGATACGAGCATTCAAAGAAGCAGCATACTTCGGCTATGAATAACGATAGCACTACGATATTTGACTATAGACTCATAGATTATGTAGACTTCTAACATATTTGTTGTTAAATAATACACTTTTGTGATGATTTAAAATAATGTCTTTTATTCCATTATTTACATTATTATCTAGTTGCTAAATCTGAGTCGTAAGTAAGTAGTATTTAATACTATCCTTTTAGAGATTTAATGGCGTCTTATAACTAGTAACCAATAATTAACAATAATTATAAAAGAAGCTCATAGGGCTATTAAGAAAAGGCACATCGTTCGATTGAAAACTGCACCTGATATTAATATTTCTTAAATTATGCATGTTAAAATTATGTTTCTTTGTTGATAAAGATACTTAATATAATATTTTCTTATTTCTGCATAACAGTTGGAATTTAAAAGTTTATTATTTGTGCAATCTAAGTAATTTGTGCTGAATAGGTAAACAAATTGTACTCTTAAGCTGTTATTCTGAGCTAGGAAGCAAAATATAGCTTTTAAGTACATATTAATACGGATTAAATTATGACTAGATAACATTAAATTATAACATAATCTGTTATATGTAATATTATTATAAATAGGTTCGTTTTCTTTCGCCTTAGGCATGTTATTGCACACACGTTCAAATGGAAACAAATACTTTTTTTTAACAAATAATTTATAGACAAACATAATACTTAATGTATATATACCTACCTAATAATAACATTATGAATCCTTGTAATTTTTAAAACTTATTCAGAATTAACTTATTTTGCTTGTAGAAAAATATCTACGACAATTTGCCCTCTGTCGCTGAATATGATATTCGCAAAACATAATAAAATCAAATACTTGGTCATCATCAGTCAGCATCATATTCGCAAAGTATCATAATTATACGCAAAACATCACGTTCTCAAGAAACTATATTCGCCATAAATGCTGGCGTAAAATAGGGTCACATGTTGATCAGTTAGCCACTCGGACACAATCAACCAGCTCAATATTTCGTAAATGCGACACTGTCAACTCGTGCCGCCGCGTGATTTACATGTTAAAACATGCCCCCTCCCCCGTCCCCAGTTGCCAGAAAGCTTGCCCTAACGTCGGCTGTGTGAGGTCGAATTTTGTGTTTTTTAGTGGAAAAAGTTGAAAAAAAAACGTCAGCACTTTTTCCTTTCACTTCTTTTTGTATAATATTTTGCAAATCATTATGTGTCGGCTGTGTAGACTCACTAAGCGTGCTTCATTTACTATTTGTATGAACTGAGTAGAGACGCTCATTAAAAAATTAGCTTAGCGTAACGAGTTCGGAAGGTGGGTGTTCTACAAATAACCAAATTTCTATGTCCAACAGTCAACCATGGGTAATTGTTTACTAACTATTGTTAACTGTGTAATTTTTCTTATGTTTTATTGTTGAATTTCATATTCCTTTTCTATTTTAGATGGGATGTAGGTACTAAGTAACAAAAACGAAAAGAAGGAGGATATTCAGCAAGACGCTATAAAAAAAGCAATTGAATATACTAATAAAATACATTGATCTCTTACTACATTAATCTCTCTAGTTATACAAGGTGTTACAAAAGTACCCCTAATGCCGAATATAATAGATAGGGACCATCAAACTGAACAACTTTTACTATGGGACCAACTCTGAAATCGCGAAAGAATAATCAGCTGTTTCATACAAAAATTAATTACGAAAATATCAAAATGTATGAAACAGCTGATTTTTTTTTCGCGATTTCAGAGTTGGTCCCATAGTAAAAGTTGTTCAGTTTGATGGTCCCTATATACCATATTCGGCATTAGGGGTACTTTTGTAACACCTTGTATAGAGGGGTGGCCAGGCCACATGATTAAGGACACCAGTCGATTTTCATACAAATGAGGTAACTTTGAAGCCTTGGTTCTCCGCCAAGGATTGACCGAGCCGTGATCTGATGATGGCCATCCAGGTAGTGAATGTTCCTCCATTCTAGATCGATATACACAACCAACTGATCTATCAGCATTCTAAGAGATGTAAGGATATGTTTAAAAAAACCGAAAATTTAGCATAAAAATGTATGGAAATCCTGAAATTGAAAACTCTGATCCTTACATCTCTTAGAATGCTGAACAAATTCATTTTCTGGGTGGCCATCATCAGATCATGTCTCGGTCAATCTTGGCGAAGAACCAAGGCTTCAAAGTTAAGTACCTCGTTTGTATGAAATTCGACCGGTGTCCTTATTATGTGGCCACCACTATCTAATGTGCGTGATAATTAATAAAATATTATATTTGAGATGTATGAAACCTCCTAATAGTGACATAAATAAAATAAATAATACTTTTAAAGCTTTTAGAGCCAAGAAATATTCCAAAGCAAAGAGTCTTATTGTTGATTTTATAATCACGTTAAATTGTTCGTAATTATTATAAGTAAGTATACTTTGTGTTAATTTTCATAATAATACTGTTTAATAAAAAAATTAAAGGTCTATTTCATAACATAAACTGTCATTATTTAATGAAAATTAATTTATAATTTTACGTGACTAATTGTGTACCCCATGGTTAACTGTTGCAAACCCCCCCGGTTAATAGTGTACGATAGTGTGGACATAGTTAGCCAATTCTCATTTTTGAAAAAATCTTTGGTATAACAAAAAGTTTAACTAAAAATAACATTTCTTAAATGCCAATATGTAGCCAACAAACCTGAGTATTGGGTAGAATAAAAAAAAGGTTCTTTTTGATGAATAATTACGATCTGTGAAGGTTCGAATTTTATGTGGTTAACTGTTCGACAGGTCACCCTACTACATTCATTCGCCATTTTAGGTTAGGTATGATATTCTGCGAATATGATGTCTATCTATTTGCTATTATTGTTTTGCGATTTTCATATTTATCTATCATCATGACGTGATTCAAGTACAGGTGGGGTGATATTAATAAAGTAGGTGTATTATGGTATGGTCTGGTCTGGCTGGTCTCAGACAGAAAATTATAATAGTAGGTACTACGGATGGTAAATGGTATGGTTATTAGAATTATCCAACTCGAACTTATTAAGATCGAAGCTGGACCAAAAAATTTCCAAATCTGTCCATCTGCCCGTCATAAACGGTTGTTGTCTTCAAACATTCGACTAAAAGTTCATAACACTTTTTTTTTAAATTTTGAGATTTAAGCATTCACAATGCTATTTTATATAATGCCAAATAATATACTAGAAAAAATACGACTCGCACCAGATCATGTTCTCGGACGGGAATCGAACCCGCGACCTTTGGATATCCGGTCCAATGCTCTGACCGCTGAGCTACCGAGTCACTAGTGGGAACGTCGAATTTCTCCTAGTATATCAACTCTTACGCTGCAAGCCAGCGCCATCTCACCATTGTACAAGGAATTACCTCGACATCAACTGAATACCTTTCCAGATATTTTTAAACAATTGATTAAGATGAGAAAGCTATATAATTTTTAAATTTTGAGATTTAAGCATTCACAATGCTATTTTATATAATATCAAATAATATACTAGAAAAATACGACTCGCACTTGTATAAAAATCAGTAACAAACCGAGAGCGAGATTTAGAACGGTTCAGCGCCATCTAGTGGTAACAAACGCAAACAAAGTTTTCATTGAAGAATAAACAAAGTTCATACTTAAAATACTTAATTATTGATTTTATTACTCTAATTGTGTAGTAAATGTAAGTATTAAAAATTATTATTTTTATTTAGTTAGGTAAGACCTAACTTATAAAATTCAAAGCCTAAACACATTTAAACGAAGCAAAAACCCCTCCCGACAGAAAAAGTAATTAACTAATACTTATAATACGAGCACGGTACGCCATCTCCAGCTAGCCACAGTAGAGATATCCCAAAAAAAACACGGTTTCACGCTACTTTGACAAGGTTCCATTACATTCTCATCGCGCGCGGATTATACCATACTATGAAATAATAGTAGTTAATGAAACTAGCTGTTACATAATAACATAAAACCTATAAGAATAATAAAAAAACAATAAGAATAAAATTATGTCCAAAAATTAATTAATTAATTGAGAATAGTGGACGGAATATTATACATTATACCTACCTACCTACTGTATTCACCTGCACTGCACCTAGGTACTTACTTGAAATAATTATATAGGTACCTGATTGGCGAATAGGGTTTCTTGAGAAAATGTGGTGTTTTGCGTACGTAATGTAATAAATATGATGTCTTGCTATTATTATGATTTATGAATATCATATTCTGCGAGGGAGGGCCTTAATTGAATAGTTTTTATTAAGTACATAAAATTCTTTTTGATATTGTTAATAGTCACTTTTAATCCTAACACTATACAACTATTTTCATAATTGAGTCATCGCTTAGGTTTACACAACACACTCAATTTAATGTTGTCGTCTTTTTGTAACATCGTCAACTTTCGTTAGTTGCAAAGGTTTTTTAATTATTCATACTTAAATTAAAATAATTTGCTATCACGAATTTGCTTTAGGGTCACTGTGACCCTTGAAGGGTTACAGAATAGTGATTTTGGTGCTTTTCCATGTTATTGCAATCGTGGAATCTCGCCGCTATAATAACATACCTACTAGGGAGCATTTAGTTCATGACTGCAAAGGCAGAAAAGCAAGACTAGAGAGAGTTAGGATGACATAACTGCTTTAAAGGATTGTGGTAAAGCCCCTAATTATCAGGAAATTAGTGAAACAAGACGTATATAAAGACACAAGATGATTGCCACCAACTTTTCACCTGACTACTTAAATATTCTAAGTACAAAAGTAGGATAAAATTAAGATATTTTTACAATTTATTACAGATTTGCTATGATTTCAAAAATTTACACAATATTCCAAAAATGTTAGAGACAAAGGCACTATGACAGCAATATACGCTAAGCTTTGTAACGCCGTTCACGATGGTCCCTTTTATATAATTCTAAAAAATTACTTTAATATTCTCAAGCCGTAAGCTCAATGATATGCATCCGTGGTCATGACACCCGGGACTCCGGAGCAAAAAATTGGCTGAACATATTGATATTATAATCTGTTTCATTGTAAGTAAGACCTGCTTCTAATATTAATTGTAGGGGTTCTATGTAGTTATACTTGATTAATTTCATCAACGCCCGACGAGCCGCCGAATGATGCCGGATAACAATGGAATATTTGTTGTGTCTCATTTTCCGGGCATTGATGGGTTAAGGTTTCATCATTCCAAACCATTCAATATTCGACGAAAGTTACAATGTTAAGTGTATTCCATCAGTAATTTACTGATATGTTCCGCCTAAGCATATATATAATGTATTTATACGATGTTTTTTAATAAGAAGGCACTTTCCGAAAAGGCCCTTAAGGTTTCTTTGTTCAATAGTTCCGAAGGTAAGACAAGTAAAGGGGAATAAAGATCGTTGTTAGTGCTTAACCTTTTGAACGCCACGGTCGGCACTGGACGACAAATGAAAAAGTGCCCAACACGCCACCGTCGTGTATGGCCGACGAGAAAACGACATTTTTAAAACACAAAATAAACATACTAAATCAACTTTTCTGTGTTTCTTTTTCCTATTATTTAAAAGTACTTTAATGATGTATTGTAAAATGGCACGAAGATATATCCATCAGTTACATTTCACTAGCAAAAATTATCACTAAATATTGCTAACCGAAATGGTGTTCTCCTCACGCCACAGTCGGCAAGACACGACAGCTAGTGATGGGTAAGTTAGGTAAATTAAATTTTGAATTTATGAAATATTTTATTGAAAGCAGCTTACTACTACATCGATAATTATTTTTTAATAGCAACTATTTGTATCTGAATATTCTTAATGCGTAATATTTATGAAATTATTGAAAAATGATTACTATTTATATCTATCGATCGATAGTTAACTGTTCACTCTCGCGCATCCCTACGGAACAGCGCATAGACAGTTACCTGTACGCCACAGTCGGGAAGACACGTCAAGCGGTGACGTCATTAGCGCTACGGGAGACTGCTAGTGATTTCCTATCCTATCTTATTTCGATAAAAACTATAAATACAACTGCAAAATTACTACAAAATATGTGCCGGCCGTCCGAACTCAGCTTTTTCTCGCAGAGTGAAAATTTGTTATACTAAGCATGAATTTATTATCCTATTTCCATAAAAACGATAAATACAACTGGAAAATTACTATAAAATGTGAAAAGGGGCATTTTACGCAAAAATCATGATCGAGATGTAACAGGCCTCTTTAAGTAAAAACGGAGAAAATCAACTAAAGCTAAGTAATTAATTAGTACTCTAATAGACAACCCTTTCTTTACCTTGTTGTTTATAATTTATAATAATAATTATAAGTTTACTTGAAATGTCACATCATTACCTCGCACGCAAGAAAGCTGTCAAAGGTCGTGCCAACCACGCCAGAGTCGGGTCTTCCCGACAGCGAATGCCTACACGAACGAGATTAGTGATGTATCTTATTATTACCTGATTTATTCGTTTGTAGTTCTAATGTCTACTTTTACTTTGTATAGAATTTTGTAACTGCTGTTAAATAATACGAAATCAAAAAAATATATTTTATTTCAAAAATATGTGACGAATAGCAGAGATTAAATCGGTTATTGACAACTTATCGATAACATCGTTGGCATTCCTATTTTATTTGTAGGTATTTGCTCTGAATTTATGGCTTGGCGTGGGAAGGGCGCCGATGCGTTTGAGCTCTGGCGTTCAAAAGGTTAAAAAACTCATTTTTTCAAAACTTATGTAGCTATCAGTAAATCCCAGCATCGTTAATAGATTCTTCTAAACTGACGAAAACTTAAAATTACATATTAATTACCTAATTATGAATTAGGTAGGTAATTAGGTATCTTATTATAAACTTGAACATTACACACATAATGTGGGGTCAAACAACTATTTGTAAGGTCGACTAGCAAATTGTCTAATATTTACAATAATCACAATAAAATTAACTAAGATTATATTGTCTGAGGCACTCAAATCACTAAAGTGATGTTTTACCCTAAGATTAAAGTGTCACTTTCACTTGAAAAACGTCTTTTGTTTTGCTTCACTCACTTATTTTGTGCTGCTTCACTGAGATACGTGGTCCAGTAAATGATGTTAAAGAGGACGAAGCACAAAGGGAAGAGTATGAGGGCAAATCTGTCCAGAGTCCCATGTTGGGCGCCACAGAACATGACGCCACGGTCCACCATTCCCGCCACGCGCGCCATGAAATTGGTCGGCCTGTCGCCTGGAGGCATCGTATCAAATATCGGAGAGTCCTAGCGATCAAAAAGGTAAATTTAAAAACTTAAAAATATAACAATAACAAAATGTTATCTTTGTACGTACTGTCGATTGATAGTTGATTGTACGAATAAAAAATATACTTAGTGGTTTGTTTGAGCGTTATTTAAAATAAGTGAAATTAAAGAGTTTGTTATTACAAATTTTACTTTCAGCATATCAAATTCGTCCAAGCAACTGCCAATTAGGAAGACGCCGTAATCGATTACCGTTTTCTAGTCGTTCTAAAATAGTTGTTACACAAACACCGACTAACTACTCCACACACGCAGCTAACATGCGCGTTAAGCTGTGCAAACATTTTAATTTTGTTAAAACAATCAAGTATCTACAAGTATACTTGTAATAGGAAGCATAATATTTATCTCAGATTAAGAATTTAGAATACCAATAATCTTGTTTAAATAACACTTGTCTTTTATTTACAGTGCTAGGGGTTTTTCTCGCTACAGTCCTAAAAAGTCTTCTTTACTCCATTTATGAATTAATTCACAAAAGGATACCTAATGTGGCATATCAAGTAGATAGGTACATCATTTATTTGCTTGTGGTACATATCAAGTATTCTCTTTTGCCCGTGGTACAGTATGTTTCTGATTGCGTGAAGACGACTAACATGCCAATTTCAATGCGTGTTTCGTTCGACTAGAATGATAATAATTTCTAATGTAATTTTCAGCATCCTTACTTGCAGATGGCTTGTCTAAAGTCATCTGCCTACCTGTGTACAATTTTATATTGCTATAGCACTAGCCACACTTAGTGCAGGGTTCAGTTTGAATATCTTTTACCTTACTGACGGACCTCGTTTCACATCCGACCTTATTTTGTCTCCAATTCCTTTTCCCCGAGTGGGACAACTAAAAATTTGTGTCCTAAATTTAATGATAGCACCACACGTATGCGATTAATCTATTTAATTGTTACGTGCATAAAACCGTACATTGTTAAGTACTTCATTTGCTCAAGCTCATAACGTTGGTGATTGGATTAACAAACCTACCCTTTGAATGGTTTGGTGTGAAAATTGTTGTTTTAGACCTTCATCCTCGACGCTCAGTTGCGGAGAGAAGACACCGCCTTGTGGCGTGCCTGTTACTGGCGTGCTCAATCTCTGTGGAAATATATACAAGCTATTTAATGGAAAATGCTCCATTAAATCCCTAAGGGAATCATCACTACACCTAAAAGCTGTCTATTATGTAGCCGTAACTGTGCTTTTGATCGTAAAAGCATAGAGTCGCTTGGTGTCAACACAAGTAATCGTAATAGGTGGATTCTGGTGGATATACATGCAAAATGAGAGTCTACGGAATTCGTTAATGAGTTTAAAAGCTTTGTTAGATAATAGGTTAGATTTATTATGACAAAGTTACTTGAGTATGGTTGATGTGTAACGGCGGAGGTCCTAACTGCGCCGCAGAAGCAGCTCTGCGCAAGTCCTGCCGCCGCTGGCTCCAGTTCTTGTCGTACCGGATCCCGAACAGTACTACGAAGTACTCCAGTAGTGCGAGGAACACGAATATCGTGCACGAGATCAGCCACACTTC
This sequence comes from Catoptria pinella, assembly GCA_963556745.1. Classification (NCBI taxonomy): domain Eukaryota; kingdom Metazoa; phylum Arthropoda; class Insecta; order Lepidoptera; family Crambidae; genus Catoptria; species Catoptria pinella. The sequence goes on from OY750762.1 coordinate 4,653,159, forward strand.
GATGCATTTGAGCTCTAGCGCGTCTGGGGAGTTTGTGCTGCAATGAGACAAAAAAATAACTAAGATTGCACTCGTGTTTTTATTACTGGGTACGTATAGAAAATCATCTAAAAATTTTTTTTTAAACTTGGATGTGTTGGAATTTAGGGACAGCTAATTCACTGAAGTTACTTTGACATTCTTTTTTGTGTCGTTGTCTGCGCCGGGATGGAGTGGCTGGGCTGGTTTGTTGTAATGAAGTACGACTTCTTAAAACGAAACGTGTTGTAATTTAATAATTTATAAGTTCATTGGGTTATAGACGTATTTATATAGATGAGAAATATGGAAGACGAGAGAGCAGGCGGCGCGCGCGCCGGCCTCTCTCCCAGTGTTGCTTAGGAGTTTCCATATGTGGCATGGTAAAGTCCGTGCATTTTGACCTCGGCGGTCGTTTTAGGGCGCAGGGTTCCTTGGGCTACGTACTGGCTACTGGGAGCGCTGTACGGACTCGCGACGGGGCCGTATTCCCGTCGGAATCGAACTTGAGGACGTGGCGTCTGGATTATCCACAATAGCTTAGTCGGGCCTATCGCTTCAAAGGAGTGGGGCAGAATTAGAATAGCTCTTATCCCGAATCACTACTAGCATGCAGAAGTTGAAGATGAACAGCAACTAGGGCAGGTAGCTCTCCCTCCAGTGATAGATTCTAAGCTCTTTTCTTTTTATAACAAAGATATTGTGCTTACCTGACGGTGTCAAACATCGTCACTAAAGACAGTAACGTAGTGACCAGCAGCACCATGCGGCCGGGAACGATCTCCGGGATGACGCAGAAGCTGCCCCAGGAGATGATAACGAATAGAGACGAGGGCAGGTAGCTCTCCAGGAGGTAGCTCCTGAGTTCTCTAGATAGCTTGATTTGGAGACGGGCTGCTGAATGATCGCCTGGAATTTAATATCAAATATAATTCCTAGAAAATTCCAAACACTTTATTAAGTCTCCAAAGCGTAGCAAACGTAGAATTGTTTTCGTTGGTTGATACGCTTGAGAGATAAATGAACATTTAAAGCGTGTGACAGGAAAGTAAACATGAAAAGGATTTAAAGATGAACAGGAATTTTAATGGTCTAAGTTATATTTTCCTAACTAAAACATGCTTTGATGATATTAACGTACGAATGGTGGCTATCTAGGTAAAAACATTTAATACTTTTAAGTTACATTACAAGTGGTACCTATAAGTTAACTATAGTGTGAAATACGAAAAACGACAATGACAATACACTTAATACTGAGACATCTTTTAAACACATCCTATTATGATTCAAGGTATAGTTATACCGAAAAACATAATCATCTAAATACTTACAAATACCTACGTACTATAATTATTAACAAAGAGGATTGTTTGGCACGGATGTTTTAGCTACAGGATTTTTGGTCACTAAATTGGTAAAGTACATACCTATCACGGGCACCAATTTCTGCACTCAGGTATATTTTTTGAATTATAGTTATTTTTCGGAATTTCGTATTTTTTACATAAATATCTACTCTATTGCTGAGGAGTTGCCCGCTCTTTGTTAAGCTGTAACATTTGTGATGCTGAGAGTTCGATGGATAGTAGAATGTAGGTGGACTGAGCAAATAGGGTAGATGATAAGAGCTTTAGTCACATACAAATTGCCCGCCGTGTAAAAGAATTATCTCTTAGGAAAATGAAAAATATGGGTAATTACATTAGTTTATCTCTTTCACCATTGTAAGTAGGTACTAATATTGGCAGTATAGTACCATTATCAAGCAGTTGCAGAATATAATATTATAGCATACTGATGCTTGCACTATGGGCAATGTGGTAGTCGCGTAACTTTTTACCGTGTGACGCCAAAACCTTGGTTTTGAAATAGAAAACATAATAAGTAGATACATAAAATCCCGTCTAAATGACATCCGAGCCAAACAAGCGGCATGCCAGCAATCAGCGACAATGCGTAGCGTTAGTGGACACAGTTAGTACGGGCGCAAACTGAAGCGCAAAGCAATAAATATACATTTACCTTCACCAAAATTGCGAATATGATTACTTTTGTCGGTGGCGAAGGTGACCACGTATTTCGGGAGTCGGTACTGGTTCCGATGCTCGCCGACCAGCCCCAATCCTAGCCAGGGAGCCACTTCTCGCCACTCAAACCGCACATCTTGCGTTGTGTACTTGTCTAAAAAAAGATGCCGTAAAACATTATTATGACTGGGTTGATAGTAAAATGGGTTCTAAGAAGCAGATGGTCGGTAGTAGACTGTCATGGACCTAGTTGTGATTCAATACGAATATTTTTCAGAAAAAAACTTGAAAGATTGATTCATTTTTTTTTGTCAAGGTTGTGGGTGAGTGATTAAAATTCATTAATAGATTGGCTCATTACTCGTCAGCTAATAGACTTTATTTTCGAAGGTGATTAATAGTTACAGGAAGAATAAAATGCAAATCATCGTATTAAAACGTTTATTTAAAAGGGGTTTGAAGCCATAAACGCCAACTAATTTAAGACAGAGGATGTTGTAGGTTTTCTACGACATATTCAAACTTGACATTGTTCGGATGCTCGATTAAGACGAGAAAGAAACCGTAGTAGTGAGATAACCTACATGTTGCGGGCTGCAAGGTCTTGCATTGGCGTACTGTACTACAATGAAAGAAATTGCAATGCATCTTGCTTAATTGTGTTAGGAGAGCATAGGTATGTAATGTAGCTGTTGGGGTTTTAGTACTTTTTTAATCTTCGTCTAAAACGGGTTTAATTAATTTAATCTTCATAATTCCATTTCTAAAAGGGAAAGATCGACTATATAGCGGTCAACACAGTGTTGTCTATATTTTGCCGTTTGATACATTCTTGATACTATTAAGATGAAGAGACGAGTCTAATTACTTATTCAGTAAAACATACAACTAATTTGATATACTTACAACTACTAAAATCTATGTCACAGTTCTGCACATCCAGCGGGTATAGAACGAAGTCCATTTCGCATTTGATGGTTATAGTAGCACTGAAAACAATCGCGAAATTAAACAAAGTTTCTCTGTAAATTGAGTGTTTAATTTGCTGCGAACTACATCATTAATCTTTAATCAAAACTACTTGTTTTGTAGAGAACCGTGTTAAATGTTAAAATTAATTTTATGCGTTCATACGTCAGCGTCGTCGTCTACATTTGAAATAACTGCTCTATTGTTGAGTGCCAAAATAAACTGTGAGCTTTTCATATAAAAATATACAGTTAGTGAGAATTGGAATATTAGGTAGACGGAAAAGTTCGCGGCCTTTTCGTACTAAAAATAATAAAGTTACCACAACGAGGAACATCTTTATCATCAAAACTACCAGATCTGAAGCTGCTGTACCATTTTTTTTGCAGTAGTGTTCGACAATGCACCTTCTCCATTAACATTACAAATCTTTCTTTGAGCATTAGCAGCATTTTTTTATTAAGGGTCTGAACCCTTCTCAAAAAAAATTGCAAAACGTATCCAATAAAAATTATAAAAAATATGAAAAAGCAAGACAATTATCGATTTGTTTCAATTTTACCGCTATTACCAGAAAGTCAGCTGTCAAACAATACATTCCCGCCTAAGTTTAGTATTGCCAGAAATATAACATGCAAAATTAATGCTTCAAAGAGGCCGCGAACTTTTTCGACTACCTATTATTTTATTTCCTCGACCACCGAGTATTTACTTCTTATGTACTTATGTTTGAACGAACTTTATTAAGGAGCTAAGTCGCGTTTATATTAAACTTCATACTAATAAATATAACATTTAACTCACTATAAACGAAGAAGGTAAGTATATTCCTGACTTGAGATTTGGGTATCTCAAGTATTTAAAAAATACGAGTTTTATCCTTCAAATTAAAATGTATAGATATAACGATATTAAATACAATTATCTCTAACTTTTGTTTTATTAGAAGTACCACAATAAATAAGATTTATAAATAATATTGAATAATATATATACTTAGAAACAAATCGACTCGTCTTTTGTCAGGAGGTGGGAACATTTTATAAGTTAGTTAATTAAATAATAAAGTAGACGAACCCAATACTGACTGAGACGGTGCCGTTGTTATAGAGCCGCAATGAGGCCATTTCCTGCAGCACCGACAGGATCTTCATGGTCTGCAGCTGCCAGATGTACAGGTCCGGGGTCCAGATCAGCTGCCGATATTCCCACGGGAGGTCGATGAACGGCGAGTTCTTCGGCACGTGAAGCCGTTTCTCCTCCCATGATACTTGCAGGAATACGTCAAGGGTGATCTCCTTCGGAAAGTAAAAAAATCAAAAAAATTCTAAATCATTTATTTCATCTAAGACTGTCCAACATTTTGTTGTCGTGTTTAATATTTTAACTGTACTAACAACAACATAATAAGAGAAATTAAGTAGCATTATCTTGTGATATGTGTAGTATATGTGGATGTAAAATGTATGCTGTCGTCTCCTTTGCCTAGTATGGAATATGTCAAAGAAGGGCTAGCGTCACTTTGTGGGAATGCGCGGTAACGCTGTGCTGATTGATGGTGGAAGTTGTGAAGCCGATACGAGGATCATAGTGATTACCTACTTTCTTTCTGACGAGGATAGCCTAAAACAACAGAAACAGTAGTACTACAATATGCAATGTTAAAAATGATTTTAGCGTTAGGTAACGTAATTTTTGGACCAAATTTTGTAAGATTTATCATCAATTGTTTTTTGCATGCGCCCCATGTTTTTAGGTTTAAAACTTCTGTATAGGGTTATAAATCTTTACGTGAGAAATTGTTTTATACTTTTTAGTCCGTTTTAAAAACGTGTTTTTTTATATGAAAAGGATTTTTTATAAAAAAGTGTTTTTTTTTTCAGTTAATTATTATTTTTAGTCAACAAGCTAAAACTAAATATACACCATCTCTACTCGCAGTACTTGTCAAGAAGAATCAAACGAGCCCAAACTCGGTGGGGTTGTATGATTTTATTACAGAGTTCCTGTGGCCTTCCGGCTCCATCATCAGCCCCCTCATTATGTAACTTTGTTGCAATCTACTCTGACAGAAATCGCAGTTACATTGATGCTTTAGTAAGAACCAATGTGACAACTATCTTACTTCAAGCAGCAGTGTAACTGCGGTTTTAATCGATTCAATCGAGAATTGTTAGCAACAGAGTTACGTAATCAGCCCCCGGATCAGCTCAATGACACCATAATATTGCATTGCCTTCTAGTTTTGACCTATATTCGAACTTTCAAGTCTCTAGCTCATCGGGAAGCTAGTATAAATCGTTTGCTAGATTTGTGTACAAACAAAGAAACAAAATTAAGGAAGCAACCTAATAAAAACTTGTTAAAATAAAGTACAGTTTTATTAAAGTCATTCCTTGCGAAGGGTTAAATAAATAAATAAATAATAAATAAATATTTGACAACATCACATACATTGCTCCGATTCCTAAGTAAGTAGCTAAAGCTCTTGTGTTATGGAAGTAAGAGACGAGACGGTGGTATCACAAACACCCAGACCTGGGTTAATATAGAAAAGTTTGTTTTCTAAATTGACCCAGCCAGGGATCGAACCCGGGATTTCAAGATATGATGACGCCTTTGAGCACGGAGGTTGGATGAATAGAAATGGGAACGTTTTCTGAGGCACTACCACATTTGTTAAATATTTGGTCTAAGTATGAAATACTGTCATGAATTTAGGCCTGGCGTCCGACCTCAATTTTATTTCTAGGGCAATGTCTCGCCATGTCGTGCTTCAGTGTTGCCATTTATTCGCTTTTATTTGCTCGGAAAAGTGAACTGACGTGATTATTGTGATCTAGCAATTTTCCAACTTATCAAATCACAATAAATAAAGTTCAGCTGTCTGGCATAGTTTTCATGGTAACATCAAAATGTTATCAAACTTTCGTAGAAACTGATTTTCTATGAACAGACCAAGTAAATAATAACGCTTACATTACGTAAGCATATTCAGTTATTTAATCATTAATAATCGGTATTGTTGACGTAAAACCAAAACTATTATTTATTCTGTGGCCTAATCACTCACTGTGCTTAGTAGTCTATATTAGAATCACTCGCTGTTCGTGTATCAGCACAAATTGACTTTGCTCTCTAGTATAACAAATAACAATTTGCTTTAATAAAGTAGGACTGTTACGATATAAATAAATAAATATTTGACATCACATACATTGCTCCGATTCCAAAGTGAGTAGCTAAAGCACTTGTCATAAGGAAATCAGAGAAAACGGTCGTATCACAAACACCCAGACCTGAGACAATATAGAAAAGTTCGTTTTATAAATTGACCCAGCCGGGGATCGAACCCGGGACCTCAGAGATGGCGACACCTTGAAAACCGGCGTACAAAGCCATTCGACTACGGAGGTCGTCAAATAATATATTAGAATATTTTAGATACAGTTTATTAACTAATATAGTAGGTATTAATGAGATACCTACATACCCCTTTGTTCTCATCGACTCCGGATACTCGGTTGACGTTTACGCCAATGAAAACTGTTGTGTTTTTTCCTGGAACATAATAAAAAAATAGTTATTTCTCTGCTATTAGAAGAAAGTATTGTCCGCTGAATTTTTTAACAAATATAAATAATTCTTGATGAGATTATAACTTTTTACAATCCTGTATTGTCAGAAAAGTATTCTACGAGAAAGTTATCCTATTATTTGGAAATAAAAACGTCTTAATACTTATTATTTTAACACTTTCTTGTACCGATGTAACTGAAAATACCAAATACAAAATAAAACTAGCAAAAAAGAAAGCCATCAATCAAAACACAAACATTAGATTTAAAAACTTGAAATCAAGTGTTTCACAATTTGCCCAAGGCTCATAATTTTAAAAGATGACATCTTACCCCGAATTATGACAAACTATAGCAAATTTGTAGTAATGAGCATTTTACTGCGGCCGGTGGCGATATCGCCGTGGCTCCATCGCGGGCTTATGAACGGTTACAGTATGCAGGCTTCTGGAACTTTTACTGACTGTAAATCGAATGTTGGACAAAAAGTTTCATTTGGAGTGCTAGGTACTGGTGTTTGTGTCGTTATTTATGGAGGACTTAATTTTCTTCTAGGCTCTTTCGTTCTTAACAGTTTACCAATAGGTAAATACTTAAGTATCTGTATTAGTTGCAGTAGCCTTATAGGGTGAATAAGTATTACATCTTTTACTTTATTCGATGTGCTATAGGCCTATACTATGTGGCTTAACTCTACGTACGTTTTAGAACTTGAAAATATTTTGCAAGCTGGGAAAGTACTATTTTTGGCAACTTCATAAAATTAAGAACCTGTACTTTTCAAGCTTATCTATGAATACTTTCTTGAATGAATTTTTAAGGTATTTCTCTTCTTACATAGAAATTGTTGTAATATACAATGCGATTAATTTAACAATGTACAACAGAAGTGGCTAGCTTCAGAGCGCTTGCGATACAAAACGACGTATTTTAATATGTTAATTTTTCTCTTTGCCATACATTCTCGAGTGACGCTGCAGCGGATCACTGTATATTGTCAATTTAAACGCATTATAAATTGATTCGCATGAATTTACCATACAAATTGTGACCTTCATTCAGATTTACATGGAGATATAATACGATGAAATATAACAGACAAATCGACTGCGAATAGGATCGCGTTAGGTGTCGTTACAGATTGGTAAAACGCCAATGGATACGGAGATGATAATCTTCTTCGATTGATTTGTTTATTTCTAATATTAGTTTGAGAGAACGTGCTCTGGTGTAGAATGTGCATTCATTATACTATAATTTATGCCTAACAACATAATAAAACATAATGAAATAGCAAAAGGAAACCATGATTGGCGAACAATGATTTCGGATGTACCATACACTTATGGTATGTACATTGATCTTGTTGTCAAAATTACAGAACGGATAGGTAGGACTAGATTAGAAGCTAAATAATTTGGATTAAAACTAAACAGAGTTTAAATTGGGATTTGATCTATGGGTTCACTACTTGGAAACTTTAAAAGTGTGAAATAATTAGACGAAAATAAAAAAACATGTTACAAAAAAAAATATAACACTCGTCGCATTCACAACTTTTAGTGTCTATGTTGTCAAAAACGGAAAATGTTGTAAAACACAAAGGAATATCGGTTGAATAATAGATAATGATGTATGGAAAACAATGCTGAGACAGCCACGTTTGACCATCAGCCATTTTAATGTCCTCACTGCAGGGGTACAGGCCTTCCTTATGGGTGGATAAGGAGGATGGACCCATTACGCGGGCCCAATGCGGATTGGTGGGTCTTAACGACTGCAAATGCATCCGTGACCAACAGCTTAACGTGCCTTCCGAAGCTCGGAGGAGCTAGAGATAATAAATGTTTGGTCACCCATCTCTTGGCCAACCCTTACGAAAGTTGCTTAACCTCCTCGCTGGGCCAGGCGCAAAACCACTGCACCATCGAGCTATAGGCCACGTCAGCCACATCTATTATATTTTAATTAGTCGGTCACGATACTTATTATCCTAATACGGTCACACAGATTTATTGTAAGAAAAAACGCTATTGTGTACTAACATAAACATAAAAGTGTTTTTTCTAATATATTATTGTGTGTTTGTCATAGTAATCACTTCGGGGGAAAACCGTGCGAAGAGGATGTCAAACATCATTCAAAATGCGATTAATATGCAAGTGTATGTATGTTATATGTACGTACAAAATATCTAGGCATTAACGGCAGTAATAATATAATAATTTGATGAACAAAATATCTTCGTTCTTGATGATACGTTGTACTTATAGAAAAAAAAAGACATTAAGGAAACTTCAATGACGACGAAAGAACTTAGACTTTGTAATTTAATAGTTTTTATTAGTTTCGTAATGAATATTTTTCTTTTTTTAAAGATATTTTTAGCTTTACCAAAGATTTTCTAAAATAGCATGCATTTGCACTGCTGTCCGCTGGTTAGTTGACTAATGACTGACAGCTGTCCGAGCCTGCTGAGTAATGTCCGTCCATGAGTGGATAGCTTTTGGTTCAGCCCTAACAGTGAACCGATATCCACTATAAATAGCAACTCACTTAAATCAATAAGTACTTATAGTATAGTTGACTTCAGAAGTTTAGAGATTTTAGTACTTTTTCACACCAATTGTAACGCTTGTTTAGTATCTTCCAATTGGGTATTTGACTTGAGAATGGATTCTACTTTTAAGGTATAATATATTAGAAAGGGAAGTAAAATAAACCCCTACGCGAAATGACGATTTGACGAGTTTTACTATTATTTCTAAGACTCCAAAGTTGGTAGAATATCAGAATGTTCCAGTGACAAAATAGTGTTAATTGTTAGAATCCATACGTAATTACAAAATAAAGTTGTTATGGAAACATTATTGTAAAAAAAATTTTTGCTTAGATAATCCCAAACTTTTGCGCTCCATACATATGGGCCGCGCGGTGAAAAATGTGAGTTACTTCTGATACTTTTTGTATGGGGCGTTTCACGCGGCCGCCATGATGTCACCATTCATCATATCTCAATAAATATTGATCGCAGAAAAAAATAATCACTGATATTTCCTTTACGATGCTCTAATTTATGGAATATTTTTTTTGTTAAGTAGTGTTTTGGTAAAACACTACTAACAACCTCATTTACCAAAAACAAACTTTCAAGATATAAGTTGTTGTTCTATCTAACTCACTTAGTTCTGTAATGCGGTTTTTGCACATGTATCATTTGCTACGCGTATAGTTCGTAAATGTATGTTAATTGAAATTTTTATTTTTGAACAAAGATATTAAGTAATAATAATAGTTCTGAAAGGTTTTTAGCGTTTTACCTATACATATTTTAGTGTATAGCTAAATGCAATTGGTACTACATGGTATAAAATGTTCGGCTATTTATAACACCGATGTTTATCTATTGCACTGTACTACTTACTGTACTTTACTGTCATATAATGCAAAATGCGGGTAAAGGCCTCACCGTAAGTAATAATTACTAATTATGAAGAGTATTAAATCTAAATATAACTTATTGTCTTGTAAATGATATGGGTGTTTTTAAAACAGTTAGATATATGTACTTTTCAGTGGCATTGTCAAGGCTCCCACATATTATAGAGTATAAATATACTAAAGGTATTTACGTTACAATTACTAGCAAGAACATTTATCGAGAAAAAAATTTTCGATAGCTGTTAGTGCTAAGGGTTACCCCTATCGAGAAAAAAACGCGTGTAAAAGTACTAGATAGAGAAATAAAATTGTCTATGAGAAATTTCATTTCGCTTTTCGGCGGTAGATGGTGCAGTACAAATAAAATTTGCCATACAAATTACTTTATGAATGTTCGTGCTACGGGTACTGGATAAGTAAATTATTATGTAAACATATTTTTTACCTTCATTAAGAAGATAGAAAGATTATTACTTTGTGCTTTGTTCAACTTAATTGTCTTTAAGATAGGGGTATATTTAACGTTAACAATGTAGCAATGTCATGGTTCCCACATATAGCATAAAAAAAGCACAGGTACATTTTAATTGCTTCTTGAGACTCAATAATAAGCAGCAAACATTTCCTAATAAGATAGGTACAGAAAAATCAAATTCTAATAATGATTGATGATGATTTTAAAATTCAATTACGGGAAAGACATATAGTTGGCTAAAAAACCGCAGTCAAATCCATGTGTACAAAATATTTAAGTTTTCCGATTTGTATGTACGACATTTTCATTCAGATTTCGTCATATAAGCCCCATGCTCATTTGAGATTTATCATCTTTAATAACAATTATACATATTATTGTTGTTAAAGAACACCTAATTTATATGACTAAATGAGAAAACAACACAGATCAGCGAAAAATGTTCTTACAGGTAAAGAAGATACTTTTGTTTAGATACCTATTATTTATTGAAATATAATATAATTCTTACCGGGTGGAATGTTCCTATTGTAGTCTGTGGGGATCTGGTATGTATGCTGGTCCATGTACAGGATCTGGCTGGAAAAAAGTTAGGATTCATTAGACACCAGGATAATGTATGTACAGTACATACTTAGGATAAATCTGAATCGTGTGGAAAAAAATAATTCGGGCATCAATTAAAGGTTGAAAACAATATGACAAATTACAGATTATTGTTATGTGATATAGATTTCTACAGCTTAAGTAATTGATTTAGTGATTAATATTTAAATTAAATCTTCCCATAGCATGTAGTGATTATCACCTTGAATCACGTATAGTATCATGTATCATACTGTATGAGGCAGTAAAGAGTTGGAGATTTACCATCTAACGAGGTTCATTTCTCTCTCCTATGTCAATACTTCACACTACATCACTACCTATATATATTGACTACATTCAAGTAAAAGTAAAGGAATCAGTGTAGAATTCGTAGCAGCGTAGTATGTAGCCGTTCGTAGTCGTAGTCGCAGCACATGCTACGAACAAGGATCTAGGGACGATATCTGACCAATTCTTCAATGCGAGATCGAAAATACAATAATCAATCTGTTTTTGTATGATTTGTGTGACTTTAATTATATTTGTTTAATTTAGGTCGTTAAACAACATAAATAAATCAAAAAACTTGGTTTGTTTAACTTATGTTTGTAAAGACACATACAAATCATGATTGTGAAATACATATTTTACTTTTATGGACTATTATTGTATAGGAGGGCAAATATGCTTCCATTTTGATAATGTATTAATTACTTCCACACCTCAGACATTGTTTGCAGTGTTCTTGTAGCCAATAGCCACTTAAGTCTTTAGTTCATTTAGTTTCATATTCTTTCCTTCTTACTTAATCATGATGCAATTTGACTCGTGGTTCATAACTATCTTTTCTCCAATTTCAATCTTAGTATTTTGCTTATTCTTGTCACTTCGAATATTACTAGTTTGACTGTTATTTTAAACTTCTGTCCAGTATTTAAAAAAAATATGTAATAAATCTGTAATAATAAAAATATACAGGAGGATATGATTATGCCTCTGTATATATTTTTTTTAAATAGTACATTATATTATTATGTAGAATAAAATTATGCTAAACTGCTTAATCATTTATTCCGTACAACTATCATGAAAACTATGAAACAAGTAAATTATATAAAAATATTTGTGCAAACCAATAAACCCTACTTCAACAAGTTAGGACATAAATACACATAGAATTAGCTAAAGTGTTATATATGAGATGCGCAGCCGTGGCATGTACATATGACAGCACGTCAGGTTATACAGTTAAACTGCGAAAACAGCTTTTATTACGTAGAGCATAAAGGCGGTCTCAAGGTCAACATGTATAGTCTGAGGTGCCGTCGTGTGTATAGGTATAATACGATTAATGTGAAGGTGAAGATCTCCGTATTTGAATGGATTATAGAAAAGCTTAAGCTTAGCGTTATAAATAGCTTATAAGTTACGATTAAACGCTCTTTAGTGTTAAAAATAAGTGTATATAGGATTATTGTTATTTTTTGAAGACTTGTTAATGTTATGTTATGTTAATGTTAAATCTGGAGCCAATAAAGAAAAGTTTGTTTTCTAAATTGACCAAACCAGGGATCGAACTCGGGACCTCAGAGATGACGATACTTTGAAAACCGGCGTACAAAGCCACTCGACCACGGAGGTCGCCTAAAACATTACTAAATAATAACCTCATTATACACTATTTTACTGGTGCCGTACTATAATGACTAGCAAAAAATAATGGTTTTGCATCAAGTTTAAATTAACCTTGTGCACGTAGCTATTACTTTAACTTGCAATTAAGAAACTTAAGTCGCATGTCTTCTGTGGGGCACGAATGTGTCATATGGGCAAACACCACGTTTCTATCGCTCTAGGTCATCAATTTGCAATCATATGCTAATTATGCAGTCATTTATTATACTTCTTAGATAAAGTGCAGTTTTACTAAATTACTTTGTTCCAGGGTTGGGTATAATTTTAATAAAATATTTGATGGAATTTCTTCATCTTGTATGTTAATTGTTAGTTAGTAAAGTATACAAAGTTTGATTATAGAACCTGAAACTACGGTGAAATCAATTGTTGTGCGATAATTGGCTATGATAGAAAGTATAATGAAAGTTTTCATAAGTTCGTATTAATAGCTGAATTAATAATCTCCTGAATATTCTAACTAAAACATAAGGTAGAGTAAAAAGCGCGACACAAATGGATACGAAAATCAAAAACATCCTAGCATACGAAACACATGCTACATGTTTATTTTAAATATTTATTGCAATACTGTCACATGCATTGTGAAATTGCGGTTTAGATTAGCTTATTCAAGATACCTAGGTTCTTAAACTTAATTTAGTTTTTTTCTGCCAGAATTTTAATTAAGGTAACGTAAAGGCGCAAGTGAAACCAATGTATTTTTATTCAAAGAGGTTTTAGTAAAGTTATAGAACTAGTAATTAAAGTGGCTGTTCAAGCAATATCTAAAGGCTTGCATTAAGCAACAAAATCTCGAAACATATACCGAGAACGTTTTTTAAGGTACAAATTCAGCACTCCGAAGAGGATTTCACACGCGATTTCATGGTGAACTAGATATAGTATTTTGTTCATATTTTCATATCACGCACTTTTCTGATCTCTACACAAAAAATGACATATCATTTTGTTCACTAATTAGGAGTTTGATAAACAGTTCTTTCTGCTTTATTATAATATACTATTAATTAGTGAGCTATTAAAGCCAAAGTAAAAAGTTTTACAAGAGACAACTTGTTTACTTCATGTTACTTACTAGTTTATTTGCATATTTTTATTATGTCCCGTAACATCTGGCTGCTTACATATTGCAAAATATGCTGCGGTAACTTCGTGTTATTTGTACGCAGAGTCATAACGGAAATGTAAAACCAAAAACACGCGTTACAGAACAAAGACGCTAGAGTATAGTCAGAGGGCCTTGCGTAAGAATCGGTAGAGAACGAACGAGTTTTATTTTAAACTGACTTCAAAAACAGGAGGAATTATACCATTGAAAGTGTGAAATACTAAAACTACGACGAAAAAGTTGAAAATAAAAAAGCTTTAAGAAAGCAAAACCTCCTTCAAAAACCGTAAAAAACAGTTCTGAAAGGCAAGAAACAATGTTGGAATATAAATATACCGAATCTAAATAATTTTGAGATAAGAGCAAACATCGTTCTTAGGACATAATGATGGCGCCCTGCCTGTGACTTACTTCACATTATTTGCAATGATCGACCAGAATATGAGAACCTAAAATTAAAAAGGTTGATTTGCGTTTGAAATAAAGCTTTGGATATGTATGTATGTATATGATCTACGCATATTAAAATACGATTTATTGTAATATCTAATATTTCGATTAATTATAATCAGTTGAGATTGATTACAATGGAACGGTTATCATGATTTTTTTACAGTGACAGAACACTATGGTAATTATAATTAAAGCTTACGTTTTTTTCTTAAACTTTTTCTATCGATTTGTGTATCCAATGCCAGCCGCTTTTATCTTTTATCGGCAGACGCACACCAGACAGATTTTTATTTCTTTCTTAAATTATTGCCAGAGGACATGAGAGAAAATAACACCGCTAAATTTTGTGGGGCTCTTGACACCGCCAAAACTGTAATGTCGACTCCATGTTTAGGGTTTCGTAGTCAACAAGGAACCCTTATAGTTTCGTCATGCCCGTCCGTCTGTCTGTCCGCAGCCTAGCTCATGGACTCTAGTACTAAGAGTAGCTGTAATTTGATATCCATATTAATCACGCCGACAAAGTGGTGAAGTAAAATGTTGGATAATATTTTTTTTGGTTACCTTCCCTACACGTGAAGTGGGAATATATATATATTTTCTTGTCTTGTGTCGTTGGATAGCAGTTTTCAAAATATTGTGAAATATTGTGGGTTTTTGGAAACAGTTTTTTAATCAGAGTCAAGTGTCTCCCCCCCCTGCCAGCCAAATGGTTGTTTTTGGATACAGTACAAATTCCTCATTGCGAACTACTTAAATAACGTTGTCGGGTGTGTGAAAACGGTAGTATCTAAGTATATGAGCTAAGATGGGCTACGGAACCCTACACTGCCCGTGGCCCGATTCGCACTTGGCCGGTTTTTAATTTATCAGCGTAATTAAATTATAAACAGTAAAGTATACCTACACGGGTACAGTTATTGATATCTTGGCAAGATGTAGTGGTAAAAATGTTTCTTTGAAGTTGAAAGAACATGTTTTCAGATTTGTGTAGAACGTCATGAAAAGTTTAGTTTGTGGTTATTATTTTGATATCCTAATTGTACATAATTATCTATTTATATCTATCTCGTTACTTTATTTTGTATCGCATTTTCTTTATAAATCTGAAGAGTATATTGTTATTGGATACGAATTCAGTACTGAATATATATAAAATACAAAAGACATCGAATGGTCAGTACATTTTTAAAGTGTGTGTGAAAAGATGGTAGAGCCGAGTACCACGTGACAACGTTGGCTCCTAGCCAGGCCGTCTGCCGAAATCTTGCTCCCGTATCAAAGAAACTCTCTATAGTTATCAAACGCTATCAGATTTATGTAACATCATTCATCAATGCCCGAGCGGCCGAATGCGGTCGGACAACAATAATGTAATGTAATGTAATGTATTGTAATATCTATTGTCTCATTTTCCGCGCCTTGATGGGTTAAAGGTTAAGCTTCTTTTCTGTTATTTTATTTATAAAAAAATGCAATGCATTTCGGTTAGTCAATGTCTACAGAAAGTCATGTATGTCAGTTGTTGTTATTTTAACATTGAAAATGTTTATAAGATCATTTTCGTGGGGGAGTGTAATTTGACTATATTTCCGAGTGTTAGCAAGATAAACGAAAAGGAGTAGTTTCAAAAGATGCAAGAGCTCGTGAGGCATCGTATGGTACTAAATTTATGAAATAGGTCCGTAACTATTTTTGGAAAATCGAAAAAGGTAGAAAAAAAAAACACGACAACATTTCTCGTTTTTTCGGACAAAAAGTAAAATATTCTCAAAACAAAAGCTGATACCGAAAAAATGAAAAAAAAACTCCCGAAGCAGATAGATTGTCTACCATTAGGAAAAAGAAATTGGAATCAATCGAAAACCGTAGGCTGGGCAGGTGCCCTATTCATTGAATAATCACCAGATGAAAAACCCCCTAGGGATATGACATAGAGCTACATTTTGAAACATCCAGGACCTCTCTATCTTTTACTAGACCGTAAAAGATAGGATGTAGCATATAATTATCCTTTGTGTAGCCAGGTCTGCCAGATTGGGGGCTTTTTCCCCATTTTGGAGAACAATTTAATTATTGAGGAGAAAAGAAAATCTTCTTTTAATCGTGTCATTTTGACGAACAAAAAATCACGTTTGGGGGAAATTTTTAGTTGTGTTGGAGTTTTATTTTGAAGTCGTGTAAGTTGCGTATAAAATATAGGCTACGTTAAGTATTTTTACATGTGTGAATTGTATTAAGTAAATCAATAAATCCTTATTAAATATAATCAATTAAAAATTTTAGAAATTATTGTAGGTTTGCAATTTGCATTTGTTAGGGGTTAATACGAATAAACGAATCTCGAGCGAATGTTGAAAAAGAGAAGGGTGTAGTTTGAGTTTTAAAAACAAATCTTAGAAATTTTTAGAAGGTTTAGGTTATAGTACTAACTTTCATTAAAATAGTGATGTTTAAAATAATGAAACATTTTTTTTATATGAAATTCATACACACACACAAAAAGATACAGAAAATTAGATACTCTTACCGATTTCAATGGACGAGCAGATGGCTGAACTAGATACTATTAATAGTATTTTCTATTATTGATCTTATTTTCAATATCCTCTGATAGTTGCGAGAAGCGCGACATTTGTTTTTTTGTTTGTTTATCGTCTTTTATTTATAACTTTTAATTTTTAACTATAACTTAGTACACTTTACATGTAGGGGAGGTACAAACTTACACTTTTTCGGCTTAGTAATATACGCATTCGTGCTAAACGGCGAAAATAGAAGGGTTCCTTGTTGACTTAACTAATCAGAAAATTAAAGTTTCGCAATTTTATAAGTTATTTATGAGTAGGTAGTTAATTTCCTAATAAACTGATTGAACGTGTAATAATCTAATACAATATACAAGTACTTTATTCTCTCAACTTAATTTTATAATCATTCTTTTATAACTGTTATGTCCTGTTTCTATAAAAAATTGTGCACAATTGTAATTGGACAGACATGCACCTAATTTATAAGAATTTTAATTGTATACTTGTTTTCTGTCTGATGTCTGTTATTTTGTCTTAATAAATAAATAAATAAATTTAGTCATAACTTACACAATACTAAATAATATACTAGAAAAAATACGACTCGCACCAGATCCCGATTCCCGTCCGAGAACATGATCTGGTGCGAGTCGTATTTTTTCTAGTATATTATTTAGTATTGTGTAAAAATAGCATTGTGAATGCTAAAACCTCAAAATTTAAAAACTTAGTTTATATATGTTTTTAGTTAATATATAGATAGCAAAAGTAAAATTATAAAGATAATCAATAATGACGTTTGCGTAGGTAATTAATTATCCTTAGATTTTGTTCCCATCTTTAGTTCTTTGTTATCACGCTAACAAAAACCGAGAGCTAGGTACTTAAATTGGATTACACGAAACAATTTGCAAGTTAAATCTAGATATAAGAAATAGCAAGCCTCGACCAAGATTTTACGGATTGAGGCTGCGTTCATCTCTTTTTGCATGTCACTTTGTTTTAAGTACTTACATAACTAATTTTTTTTACAATCCGCAATATTTTTTTTTGTGTTATACACGTATGGTATTATAAGATATATGATAGAGTAGAGATCTCTTAAATGGTATATCATTAAACTGATTTACTTTGTCACGTCCGGTTGGTTTATTCTGGGAATAGAAAATCTATGAGTAATAGTATGTAATTTTTCTGACTTTAAGTTGCTTAATTGATGGATATCTCTGGAGGTTTAGAAATATGATTGGTGTTAAATCTATTGTTGTAACATTTGTAAATGCAGATCATCGTTTCAAGGAAAATACTATACAATTATTATATTACTACAATAGATTACATTATTATAGATGAACAGTGGCCCTACCATGGGTTGATGCAAACCGTTTATGCTACCGTAAACTATCGATTTCTCTCTTTCACTCGCATTGACTGTGAGCAGTATATCCGATAGTTTACGGTAGCGTTAACAATTTGCATCAACTCATGGTAGGGCAACAGATGACAATACGAGATTGAACTTGTACGTACCAGAAGAATAAATTGATGTAAACAGAGATCTTGAATGTGTAATACTTGTATTATTAAATCATCACTCGTCTGATGTTCCTTTAAGTGTAATGTGGCTGTACAAAATCTATGATCATTTCCAACACATTACTGCCAAATAACAACATGTGGTTTATGCGTTCAACGTCATAATATTTAGGTTTTGGTAACTATAGCTAATGAAATTTAGTATGTTAATTACTTATATCAATTTTCAGAAAATGACTGAAATCAAAAGTCTAAAGACAAATAGTTCCTAATCTTTCTATGTTTATCTAAATAATATTCTTAAGTGTATTCTTAACCCTTCGTTATACATGCTTGTTTTTTTGAAGTCATACAGACATAAGATCTGCCGTAAAAACGAATCTGTCTTAAAGCGGATCTGTCCTAAAGCGAACAACTGGGCCTAAGACTCAACCTGATAGTTCAAATAAAAAATATGCACATCGCATACCTACGTCACAGATGCGTCAAAATAGTGCGTACAATTATGCAACGCGAGACAACCGACGCACTTGCACTCGGTATTTGGAACAGTTATTTCAGTTGTCACAGTTAGGCACTTGGTTTATTTGGGGTATCAGTGACGCAAATAGTGATAAACGGGGTTAATTTTGGCCGGTCCGTATTCTATTGTTGTTAGTGGTGTATTGTGTTTACTACGGACGGGTTAGACGTCTGTTGCGTCTGTTGCAGCCTTGATGAGTCTGTTGTTCTGGCGCTAAGATTTATTATTAGTGGACGGTGATAGTTTGGATGGTTTGATGTGGTTTTTTTATATACTTACTTAGTTCTATAGTGATAATAAAAACCGTTAGTTAATAAAAAATATTTGTTGAAAGAATTCAGTATTTTTTTCTTAATGTTCGGTAAATTATAACATTTTAGTTACAGAACGCATTTGAATGGATTTAGGTCAGGTAAAAGGACTAAAACTTTTCAAAGAAAATTTGTGAAAATGTGCTTAGATGTAACGTAGGTATTCGATCGAAGCAATGTAAAATTATTGTCAAAACTAGCCAGAAAATTATATACGTTAGCCGATTATATTGAGGCCAACTTGTAGTAGTGGGCCATATTTCAAAAACCAGTTTCATCCTGCTTTGTCTAGTTATATTCGTCCGCAAAATGTCTTTGCCAATAACGTCAACAGGTTAAGTGTGTTGCTTTTAAAATCAGTTGAATGTTACATTATTTACTAACTAATTAACTTCGATCAAAGCATGCTTTGTTTTTTTATATGTTTTAAAATATTCAATTTAATATTGAGCTTTCCAAGTTTTTCTTGAATAAAGTAATAATCACTATAATTTATCAAAAATGATGAATGTTAAACACAATTTTGAGTAGGTATTTCAACACCTATAAGGATAACGCATTTTTGTTGCACCGGTGTTTTTGTCAACAAGAGGTACAGTTGCCAAATTGTTGCCGCGCGTCTGTCCAAAATCGTCGACCCTGCCAGTCGCGCGGCTGCAGTGCACGGTTTATTTATAAATACTACAATTCGATAATGACTGCAAGACTTTACTGCACATTAGCATGTGATTTACGGTCTCTGGACAGGTGGAACGACACCTTTATTTATCTTTCTATTTATTGACAAAAATACATAATTTACATATTGGCAAAACTGTTAACATTTCAAACGAAGAAAAAAAATTGTTAAAATTACATTTATTTGAAGCGCCCTATTAAAAATGTAGTCTGCAGTAAGTAAGTGTCGCAGACGTATAATGTAGTGATTTTCAAAAATAACCCATCCAATTAACGAGAGATGCTCTCGCAGCCGCCAATCGCGACATAGATAAAATAATTGTTATAGTAAACCAGACGCCCAGACGGTTGTTTCGCGTGCCCATCTAAATTATTTTTGTAGCTCATCCGAGGTCCCTGAATGAGTAAATTAATTTCGGTAATAGGTTAGTCGAATGTGTAGGTACTTGATATGGGTGATTTGCAACGAACCTCGCGCATTCGAGGAGCTCCTTGTTGGGAGCGAAAGTGGCCCCACCGCCTAAATGGACGAGGGTGACTATGGGCAGCAAGAAAGTCCACATGGCTAAGGTCCGGTGGGCCGGCGGCGTCGGTCACCTCTCGCGCATTTCACAACACTCACTCGCCGCTTGCACATGTCAGCGGGGGCACATCACTCGCGGCGCGGGTTCACTGGTGCAGTGGCGACCTCTCGGGGTCTGGTCGCTCGGTGGAGGTCCGAGAAGCAGCGAGCGCGATGCGATACTGCGCGACGGGCGGCCGACACGCGGCGGGCGGGCGCGGTCACGGGCGCAACCTTCGCCGGTCTCACCCTGTGACGCGCCAGCGGAAAAACTACGCAACGCTACGCAGCGCGCTGACGACTGTAGCGCTGGGCCCCGTGCTTTGAAACGTCATGTTCTCTCGTGAGCCATTATTATGACTACGCCTGCTTTGGTTGGTCATGAGAGAGGCAAAAAAAAAACAAGAGAATTCTAATAAAAAAACAACGTTTTAGATTTTTATCGGTCGAGTTTTGCAGTAGGAAGCACACTTTCTATTGTTATTTATTACAAACTATTGAATTGATTATTTAAAATTTTCCATAGGATCTTAAAAAAGTTAAGGTCGAGCTTGCTTTATTGCGATATCATCCCAGTAATGTTTAAAATATTGTGGTGAAAAACTTGTTCGGAGTTTAATTTGCTTTGTCTAGATTCTAGAACGAGTGAATTCGCGAACTCGGCGTTGTCACCGTAGGCACGGCAGGCCGTCACGCGAGCGCCGCCGCCGGCAGCCACCCTGGGAATCGGCCCTATTAACTTAAATAAACATAATCGTCTTTGAACAAGGTGTGTTTTATCCTAATTCAGACAAAACATAAACCTTCTTTAAATTCGTCATATTCTATCATAAACTTAGTAGGTCGGATCTTTCTTTACTGATGAAACTTCTAATCTCGAAGTGATGCTATTTTCCTAGCAAAGCTAGTCTGCTTTTCACAACAATATTTAGAAAAGTATCGTGACAATATCGAATTAACTGCAATTTCGCGATATTTTTTAAAATAAAATACATTTATTCTATACAACGGTAGGTACCTGAATGCTCTGAATCTGAAATTATTTCTAATTTTCCGAAGTAGTAAGCTCAGGCTAACAGTATTATGCACATTAGTGAGATTGATAAACGTAGACAAAAACACATCTTGATTGACTTAGCATTAAATAATGAAGAGTCGATTTAAATGAATAACTTTCATTCACGCGTGGCCAACGACTTTGAAAGTTATTTCAAGACAATTCTATGCATCTGAAGCAAAGCCGTAAACATAAACGGTAAAATTAAGAATTATTAAAAAGTAAACATCAGAATAGCATTGCGCATTTATCGATTGTTGTACTTACAAAGGTTGCGTGCGTTCGCGAATTGTTAATAATTTCAGCAAAACTTAACCGTGTACAAAAATAGAGTGAATCGTTGGGACCGGCTGGCTTGCGGGCGAATTGATTCAAATGTGCCCCGATTGTCTTATCGTGCTATTGATGGGTTGCTTTCGAAGGTTCAATGTTCATTGCTGCAGAGCGCAATGTCGTTTGATATAAGTATTTAAAATGGCGAGCCACTTTTCAGCTTTTGTAGGCGCGGTTTGATACCACACGCCTTTTCCATTCTCTGGTGAAAAACGTTTGGAATCTATTACTTCATGTGACTAAGTGTATCGCAAAGGAAACTGATTTCTTAGACCACATAGAATTAAGGTAGAGTTCTACCACATTTCATTCTAGAGAGACATCTAGGACTCGAGGTTACTGAACTAGATGTTTCACAGTGGTTATCTTTCACTATCTTCTATTTTAATTTAAAAATTAAACAGAAATTTAAATTAAGGCTGGAAAACCACGTCATACCACCATTGTAACAGCGAGATAATTTGATCAAATGTATATGTGTAAAAGGTGAAATCGAAGTCATAAGCAACCCTAACTCGCGATTGATAACTTTCGTACAAAAGTTACTTAAATTAAAGTGAAAAAAATCTCAAGAAGTCCTAGGTAAAACATTACTGATGCTGAAAAACATTAAAGTAACGATTATTTTTTTCACTAAAAAGCTACCTAATAAAATCAAATGACACGCCTACTACCCAGAACGCCCGGATACTACTCGTATTAAAGATCGCCGTGACAGTGTGACAACGTCTACACCAATTCCTATTTTAATGTAAAATGAAAATTTTTGTCCTAAAGTAATCATTCTTTTTTAAATAATTGATAATTACTTCAATTTCACCCTATATTCCAATCAAATTATCTAGGTTTCTTTTGAGCTCTCAAACTATTTAGGTAGGTATTATTCTTGATGCATATTTTTTTTACCTAGTTAAAAATACTATCATAAACAAGCATTCAAAAATTCAGCGATCAAAGTGGAAATTCTGTCACAAACAATATCTAATGGAATACACCTGTGTCCACGATTTCTTGGTAACCAATACGCCTTTGAAGAGTAGATGTGAAAGAAAATCAATCTTAGATACCTACGTATCAAATAGTTATGTTGACGCTGATGTAATCTCAATTGGGCATTTGACTTGAGAATGGATTCTACTTTTTATAATAGAGCAGAAAGGGAAGCAAAATAAACCCCTACGCGAAATGAAATGTGACGTCACAGAATGCTGACGTCACATTTCACAATACGCGGCCGATATTTATGGTGCGCAAAAAGAAAATTACAATAATGTTTCCATAACAATTTTTTTTGTAAAAAAATTATGGATTCAAATAATCAACACTATTTTTTCCACTGGAGAATTTTGATTTATTACTAACTTTAGAGTCTTAGAATTAGAAATCATATTAAAATTCATCAAATCGAGCCAAAACTTCGCGTTTATTTTGCTTCTCTTTCTGCTATACCTTAAAAGTAGAATCCATTCAAGTTCAAGTCATATACCCACCTGAAAACGTTTTACTTTCTTTTACTCAAACTCAGGAAATAAATACCTTAGCAAAAAGTTGGACTTCTAGCATCAATTGTAATTGTGAAAAGCTTTTGCAACTCGCCTCCAGTAAAGTATATTTTATTAGTGTTATAAAATTAAATGTCCCACTTTGGGTTACTGAGCCATCGGAATCAGTAAGTATAAAATTAAAGGCTAAGTCACAGAATAAATTGATCTAATACTAAAAACGGTTGATATTTCTCAGATTTATCAGATGATTATTCTTAGTCTAGTAAGTAAGTTTTGTTTTCCTATCTTTTACGTAAAAAAAACACTGAAGACAATCCCATAACTTCATTGTTTACATAATGATGAACAAAGCATTATCTTGCACTTTATAGGACTCACTTTACAGAACGTGTTCAGCAATGAGGTTATGGTACAGTCAGCAGTAAAATTCAACAACATTTTTTTTTAATTTGAGATTTCAGCATTCACAATGCTATTTTTACACAATATCTATATATATAAAAGGGAAAATCACTCACTCACTCACTCACTCACTGATCACGAAATCTCAGAAACTACAAGTGCTAGGAGTCTCAAATTTTGCATGGGGGCTGCTTTTAGGGCGTAGGTGCTCACTAAGACGGGATTTTGCGAAATTCAACCCCTAAAGGGGTGAAACAGGGTGGCAAAGTTTGTATGGGAGAACGCGATTCCTTGGCCCGATTGACTTGAAATTTGGCATACACATTCTTTCACAAAATTAATTGAACACGTGTTTCGTATTTTTTTATATTTATCTCCTAACAGGGTTAAAAAGTGGTAGAAAGCTACTTTTGGGGTGATTGACTTCGAGGTCGGAATTGAAACTTCTTAGTGCATTTGATTCATTAATTAAGAAAAATAAATATCATTTGTCTTCTCAACGTAGTATTATATTCTCTTTGGTCATTTCCCCTGAGAGTAGGTAGAATGCATTTGATTGAATAGTACCTATGGCGTTATGTTGTCAGTGCTGACATTTTTTCCTTATTGCGTTGTAAAAAGGTGCAAAATTATTCCATCTGATTATCAGATGAATTTTAAAAGAATACAATATTCTGTCAAGTCGCCTATGCTATGACAATTAATAAAGTACAGGGACAAGAGCGGAAGAGGCCAGTAACTAAAAAAAAAAAAAAAAGTTTAAGAGCGGCTGGTGTAGATCTGCGCAGTGATTGTTTCTCCCATGGTCAGCTCTAATGTCGCCTGCTCGAGAGTCAGCTCGCCGAATAGCCTTTTTATTTTGCAACCGGATAACATGACAAGAAATACGGTAGGTATACAACATGTTACAAAAATACCCCTAATGCCGAATATGGTATATAGGGACCATCAAACTGAACAACTTTTAGTATTGGGACCAACTCTCAAATCGCGAAAAAAAAATCAGCTGTTTCATACATTTTGATATTTTCGATTTTACTTTATGTATAAAACAGCTGATTTTTATTTCGTGATTTCAGAGTTGGTCCCTAAGTAAAAGTTGTTCAGTTTGATGGTCCCTATATACCACCATGCATTAGGGGTATTTTTTTAACACGTTGTAAATTATAGAGAAGTGTTGGATGATCGAGATTGATAATCCTGATAATGCACAACATATTTTTATTTAGAACTAGCTACACCCGCAATGCGTATTGCAATGCTCTGTTTTTTTAGCCAGGGACCTTCTTGGTCGTAAGCAGAACAACTCTCTAAAGTTTCATCATAATCAGATCAATGGTTTAGGAGTCCCGTCGTCTGTACACTTAGATCTTTTAAGCTATAGCGGCCCGCCCCGACTTCGCACGGGTACAATGTTCCAAATTACCTCGTTTGTATGAAAATCGACTTGTGTCCTTAATTATATATATAGATATCCTGTAGTATAGTCTAATAACTTCACACTCACCACATTAGTAACTACATTGTACCCGTGCGAAGCCGGGGCGGGCCGCTAGTTAAATAATATACTAGAAAAATTCAAAATTTTTGTTCCAAAATGTTGTAGAAAATGTTGGCACAGTATTTGCACTGCCAGCAAAAAGTTATTTCAGTGAAATTATGACAGAAAATATGTAAATACAATAATAATATAAAAAAATACTTGTTCGCTTCCGGTGCTCAAACTTTTAAATTATAATACTTTTGCAATTCTTTCTGGATTTTTGAAAAACATTTAAGTAGTTAAATTATTTAATTGTTTTACTCATATGCTTTGTCAGTTGTTATTTAGTTTTATTTTAAAATTACAAGTTGTGATAAATAAAGGTAGTGTATATTCCGTATCGAAAAAAAAATTCAAAAGAGTAGTTAGTTACTTTCTTGGTGACTCTACATTGTCTTTGCAACAGTTGTGTGTGCATTTCTATTTACAGGATAAGCTTATGAGATAGGTATTCTGTAAAACGATTTTGAATCCGCGATAAGTAAAAAATTCATATAAATAAAGCGAAACAAACAGAGGGCCAATTTCAATAAAAGAAAATGCGTGGTCCCTGCATTTTCTCAAAACTACTGTCGTGACGTGTACTTATTTGTTTTATTTCATGACCACTGAACTCATAATCATGGTCAGCTTTCTTAAGTTTGGTAGAGCTTGCCCTAGGAAGAATAATTACGTGAGGATGTTAGTAGGTCAAGACTAAGACAAAATACTGTACGCTGTAGTAGTTTTGCTCATGCTTGCATGCAGTCTTTTCGATTCTGATAGAAAAAATAAAAATTGACCTTTTCTTAGAAGAAGCGGGCGGCGTCTTTTTGATTGAGTTTTAGACTAATTATTATTCCGTGATAAAAAAAAATATTTAATTGCCTAGCATTTATTTAGTGATAAAAATCGTTTTAATAGTCAGTTGCATAACCTCTAGATAAAATCAAAGGACTTAATAAGTGACATTTTTGCCTTGATCTGTCTAATGGTCACTGACTGGATGTGATTTAGAGTTTTCTTAATAAACAACGTCATTAGCATTATCTTAACGAACAATGTACTGTTATTTGTAGCTGCCGTGAAACATTTGCATGCCAATAAAGAGATGGGCCATAAAATGAAATGGCTACGTTTACTGTCAGTGGCCAGTTTGTAAGATTTGTTCAGCTTTGTTCACAATATGTACAGGTAGACAAGAAAAGTGCAAGGATACTGTACTACTACTTATGTATCTAAATCTATAGTCAATGATTAATAAGTCTAGCAAACTTGTTCGTTAATCAATCAACTATCAATGTAAATGAGATATTGTGTAAGTACCTCTTCAATACTCTACATTAACAATGCTTAAACTGACATGTTTCAGTTCATACTTGACTAATAAGTAGGTATACCTATGTATCTGAATCGAATTAAACGTAAGTATTAATTTACTATCAATAATCAAATATACCTTTATGTACCTCTGCATTAAAAACGTTTAAAAAAATCTTGAAATACTTTTTCAGTTTGTAAATATCCACCACATAATTATGTACTTACCTAAGGTACGGTTCGTCATTTGTTGAAATATGTCTCCACAACCGTAACAAATTATGAAAAAAGTCCCATTCTCATTAGGTAATTTATTATGTTATATGTATTGTGAAAAGAGTAATTAGTGAAGAACGATATTAACAGAGACTGCAGTACTTATTATTAATTTTCATTAGTTACACATATCGTCACATAATGAGTGACGATATTCAAGGCTATGAATTTTATTTACTGACCCTATTCTAAGTTTACTGACTTGTGAATCACAAGTTAGTAAATAATTGACAATTTTGTGTGTATGTATACCTTAGTATCTGTTCTGCCCCCCTTCTCAAATGGCTAAAATTCTATGCGTTTGAACGCTACGCTTACAATTTAAGCTTTAAATTAAGCAATAAACTAAAAATTACGTGCTGTAAGCTTTTCAATTCCATCCAATGGATCAAAGTCTATGATTTACATAGTTTGCGACATGTGATTTAATCGTCTATTGTTCATATTTAAGCTTTAAAAGTAAGGGTAGCGTTCAAACGTATAGAATGTTGGCAATTTGAGTAGGGGGGCTGTGCTGTCTGTACTATTGGTTACTTGCACAATTAGGTAGCTAATATTTACAAAAAATAGTCACCACAAGTAGGTGTACTAATTAAACAATGTCTTTGCTTACCTATTATCTTTATGTGGTTATACTTTACTGTCTGTTGTTTTGGTTAAGCAACCTGAATAGGAGCAGTTGCTTAATGCAATAATATTTACCAAGATTAATCTACAATAAGATAAAAACTGAATAAGCCAGACGATACTAATAATTACGCTCGTTATTTCCCAGTAATCTATTTCTAGAATATCTTTTGATTTTATTATCATTCAAGTTAGGATTTTCAAGAATCAATCATCTTGTAGAATTTCAATAGAAGAACCAAAGTATTTAAGAACATTGTTTCACATTTATTTTCATCTATTTTCTTAGACACACGACAGCACATCAGGTAACAATTGTACTGCAAAAACATCTTTTATTTCATATCACATAAAAGCGGTCCATTTTACGTTTGATGTGGCGTCGTCTGTACATACTAAATCAAGTCCACAGAAATCCGTTTAATTTTTTGCAGAAGTATGAGAATAAATTTATTTAATGTGCATTGCCGGCTGGGACGTCTGTGGCGTGTCAGGACGTCCCACGCGTTGTAATTAGGACGCGGGACGGGACACATCAGGACGAAAGTGGACGCAGAAAAGGAGCCACAGAAGGTGCAGTTTAGCAATTATGTGCCTCGGATTCTGCTACGCGTCGCACTTGATGAAATGGGATGCAGAAACAAATTGAGATGTATTGATGGGTATTGTACGTATACAAATAAAGGCTCATAATTTTTATGTATTTAGTGATTTCTTTATAAAATTATACTGAATCCAGATAACATGAGAGCAAAACGACGACCGCGGCTTTCGATCGCGGTCAGTAGGTACCAAAGTTTGAATGGAAAAGGCCATATTTTTTTTGTATGCCGAAGAAAATGCATTTACGCATACGCACACGGTAAAGGTGAATATCATTGGTCGATCATAAAAACTGTGGTATCATATCAGCACTATTATTATTTTAAAACGCATGCCAGAAACCGGCATTTTTGCGATAGGTATGCAAATTTGACGTCAAAATTCAGCTATCGGTCGCCGTTTGATGTTAAGATTAAAGAGGTTAGCAAAAGTATGGATATCCTATTTTTTTAAATGCGTATTCATATCACTTTTTAAACGCACATTACAAAAAGTAAGATTAGGCAGATCCTCAGATTTTAACACGGCATAGATAAAAGGTTCACATTGAAACTTGTGAAGCGACTATTATTATTTCATTTAACGTTTGAATTAATCTTCTGAACGAATTATTAGTAACTATAGATTGTTTTTATTCTCAGTTTTATCTGCAAGACCTTGGCTGGCTTTCTGTATTTATTTATGTATTTCGTAGCTTAAAGTACATCGATGGTTGGGCAGAAAAAAAACATATTAATAGAGCCATTGTTTGGACCATTCTTAAAACGATACGCGTATTTTAGTGTGAATCACTAATTTTTAGAATGAAAAAGAACATTTACCACAAAACAGTGGATAAACTTTATGTTTACAAGTTTATCTAGCTAGGTATTGATTCCGGTTTCTAAGGTAGCATTCCAAAATAGCGTTCGATATCTAGATAAATTCTATATTGATTCTTATTATACGGATATGATTGTCAATTTGCGCGCCAACGTAGTCGATTTGAGACCATGGCGCGTGCTCATTGGCGTAGGCTGATTTTTTTCTTGTTTGGCTCAAAGCCAGATGTTTTGGCGGTCTTTGTCAATGTTGGATTTATTAATAAATTGCATTGTGCTCCGGCGAGGTTAGCGACTCCGTATAATTTGTCCTTAGCTCCCATAAGTAGTAATTAAAAATTGAAAAGCGTAACAATGCTGATTATTATTAAAATGAAGATCAGATAAGTTAAAATGCAAAAGATGATGGTAATCACGAGATTTATCTTCAGAAATAATATTGATAATTAAAACGACGTTCGAGATTTATTATTTTCATCTTAATAGCTACTTATCTACTGAAGACAACGGAGTAAAATAAAAATAGAATTAAAATATAAAGCACATATTGTCACAGCAAAAAATCAAGAACAAAAAAAGAGCACAATGTAGTCTCTACAGAACTGACAAATTATAAAAAAACTAAAATTCACCGGCCCTGAACACCATAGTTTTGCCGCGTCGCTAACATCTACTTCGATTATTATATGTTATGTACTAGCGGCCACCCGCGAATTTGTCTGCGAGGACCCTAGGGATCCTTTGACTGGAACACACATAAACTGTCGTATTAATAATAATATTAAAAACAATATATTTATATAGGAGTGAATGATCGATGGTGTTTTTATTATTATAGATTTGAAGGCGACTGTCCAGACGTTTGAAAGTATATCAGGGATTTACAATCGTCTACGAATCTCGAGGTTTCACACGTGTGTCGCTGTTGGGATTACTCTTGGATTACTGCACAGTTGCTATGCAGCCCAGACGTCGTGTGTCTGAAAGCTGTGTCAATTAAACTTGCGTAACGTCGTCTGGTATTTGAAAAATGTAATTATTTGGGTGTTGGGACAGGCAGCCAAAATAAAACATTCGAAAGAGCGAGCCAGAAGCCAAAGTTCCCAGATTATGGACGGTCACCAAACTTTTGAGAAAATGCTGGAAAATGTTTTTTACGTATTTTTTTTTATTCATCATTAGCACTTTAGCGACTGAGATAAATATAAAGTCTTTTGACCATCAAGCTGTTTCGTGAGATAAATGGACAAAATTATTATTTTGATGGCATTTAAACATAGAGAAGAGACAATGGTTGTCCCATGTCCCATACTTTAGGGTGGGTAATTTAAGTACCCAAATAGTTTATCATTTTTACATACTGTAAAGCTAAAACAATGTAGGTAATAAAAAGGTAATAAGTTATTGAATCCATCACACAAAAATAATTGCTGCAGCCTGTTTATCCTTAGTTATCTTATTTAGTAAGCAGTTTTTGACAGTTGTCATAAAACTTATTGTTTTTAAACTTAATAGGTTGTTATTAATAATTATCAGCTACTTTCGTAATCTGTGGGTGGAAAACCTTTGTTGAATTTTAGAAAAATAAAATTTCAATAAAGAGTTGGGTGAGGTACCAAATAGTAAGGATAAACAGACTTTTTTTTAAACGATTTCACATTTTGGAACTTTTCAACAAACAACTGTATTTATAAGAATAAAATTAATTTTCCCGTTACAAGAAGAAAGATGCAGAAAGTATGGTCAACACAGGTAAATGCAGACACGTGCCGGGAGCTGCCGAGACATCGCTCACGGACTAATTACTCTCTACACATATTTTTTTCAACGGTTGTTAAATTACCTTTGACAAATTTAATAAATGAAAATAACGTTCAGATAGAATTAATACAACACCTGTTATTGTAAACCTACTTACTTACTTAATGACGCGGTTATGGCTACCGTAGAGAAGTTTTTCGAGAGTCAAGAAATCATTTTTTTCTCTAGGAATAAGGAAATTAGAAACGCGTTATTCTAAATGCATTGCATTAGAGGGAGATTATGTAGAAAAATGAAATATTTTTGATTAATTTTTTGCATTTTTTAATACTGATTCCAAGAACTTTTTGATTCACCCTCGTATATTCTGCAAATAAAACAATTTGATAAAAAAAAATATGAAACTTGAATATTTTAATAACAATTTCTACAAAAATAGTAATATCGAGTACAATTATAGTTCATGTTAACAATATTTTAGTTCGAGGAAACCTCGATGTTTCTTCTACTAGTAGGTAAAATACAAGGCTTCTTTTACCTTGGTTTGATCTGGAACGGAAACTATTTACTACGAAAAATATGGGACAGTGTGCATTAGTGACCCATATTCATATTTATTCCAAAGCGAATTTACTATGCAAACACTTTTAGCAAACCAAATATTTTTTACAATAATGTTGTAGAGTGCTCTTAAGTCTGTGAGTTACGTTTGATGCTACAGCATTCTTAAATGTTGCGCGTGGGCAGCTAAATTCTGGCTTAATTTGAAACGTGCACGTCTGTGATATGTGCCAGTGCCACGTTTCTCGAGACTCTTTTATGTGGATGCCAAAGACTGCACTGCAACACGCATGGTATTGCGTCTTTATCACATTATACAAAGTAAGCATTAAACGGTCAGCTCTCAGAAATGACCATCAGCCATTTTAAGGTCCCCACTGCTGGGGCACAGGCCTTCCCATGGGTGGGTAAGACTCGGAACTAGAAAAACACTTTCCCCCTTAGACATAGTAAAGTAAATGATGCTGTTATTTTGATTTTTTTTTGCTAAAAGAAAGATAAAGACATTAACAAGGCCAAACTTTTAATCCACTCCTCCATTCCATCACATCCATTCCTGAAAACGTGCATGTTATTCAACATTTCGTTGCGAGTAGGTATGTACATACCTATATCTCACAGTTTTATTTCGACCTTTGATGAATTTCCGCATACCAGATCTTTTAGTTAGGTATTGTCATCGCGTAAGTAGTAACTAAAACTGCTATCTATTTGATTACATATATACGGTAAAAAATAATACCCGTTGTATAAAATGCAAATAATCACTGTGACATAAAAATAAACTTCAATATTTTCATGATTTTTTAACGTCTCGTAAGCACATTAGTCTCATCCAACTGACACGTCACAAATTAGAAAAACAGTGTTCTTTTCCAAGTAGTTCAAACATTCGGCAGGTATAATTTATTTGACTACAAAAATAAACAGCGATATGCTTTTGATTTCGCTAGCCTTCGCACGTCACGATTCTTTTAAGTACCTATCCGTTTACAAATACACAAGATGAGACTATTTAAAATAGACGGACAGTAATCAGTGTAAATTTCTGTAAGCACCTGGTTGGCAAAACAAAATATTAATAAGTAAGTAATTAAGTGTAAAAAAAAATTTCAGAGTAGGGGAATTGCAATCGCTTTGAAGTGGAAATGGAAAGTGGCCACGATCCTTTGAAGTAAAACCGTAACTGGTGAAGTTTAACATTCGTTGGTTACCGATAAGCAACCGATGAACTTTTCTTCAGTTTCTCGGATACTTTTAGTAAGTTTTCCAGAAGACAAAATTAAATAGTTAAAATCCTTATAGATTATTTCTTGTTATTATAGACGACCTCTGTGGTCGAGTGGCTTTGTACACCGGTTTCGAAGGTGTCGCCATCTCTGAGGTCCCGGGTTCAATCCCCGGTTGGGTCAATTTAGAAAACGAAGTTTTCTATATTGGCTCAGGTCTGGGTGTTTGTGATTCCACCGTTGTCTCTGATTTCCATAACACAAGTGCTTTAGCTACTTAGTTTGGAATCGGAGCAATGTATGTGATGATTTCGAATATTTATTATTATTATTATGAATGATGGTTCGATCGAAATCTAATAAGTTTGATATTAACGATTCTAATCGAAAAGGTGTGACTGTAAACCTAAAAAGTTGGCTGTTACTCGTAAAAATAGACAACAGTTGGAAATCTCCAATGACCAGAGCCATGAGCTAATTATTGTTGGTCACGTAATTACCGCGTGAAGGGATATAAATATTCGACAACATCTATATATTTTTGATTGATTTACTTAATAAAATATCTTTGTACTGTTTGAGACTATTAATAACGTCAGAACCTTAAGCAAGTCCTTGAAAAAGCTTCCGTATTAGTCACTTTTCGCGTGTTCACAGGAACCGCATTAGAATTTCATAAAACCTACCTATTAATTAAGGGCCCTATATACCTCAAAGTGGCGCCCTCATCTTAAATAAATTTATTGCTCGCTAAGTACATAATGTATTGAAAATTCACATCCATAGATTGAAGCTAAGGTTCTATAGTTTATTTACAAACAATAACCTCAGTGAAATATAGTTCATTGTAGTAGTAGTAGGCAAAAGAGCAAAAAGTGTCCACTTTAGGCACTTTGCCTACTACTACTAACGAATTTTATTTTACTGAGGTTTTTGTTTATAAATAGACTATAGAACCTGAGGATCTTCAATCTGTACATGTGAATTTTTGATACATTGTGTACTTAGCGAGCAATAAATTTAATTAAGATGAGGGCGCCACTTGAGGGATATAGGAGCCTTAAACAAAGACCTGACCTTAATTTGTTCCTTATATATTAACGATAATTTTTGCTAAATGAAATTTTATTTCAGTTTTAATTTAAATAGTAACGTGCATGTCGCTCGCAAGGACATTTCCTTTTTTAAATGAGCTTTTTAGTTTTGACATTGAGTTAATAACATGAAAATTAATATGATTAGCATTTTATGAATTTCCTTAAAAAAAACACTGAACTTGGAACTCGCCTCGAACATGTAAACAATTAAAGAATATTGGTGTTGTTAATTGATTGACATTCATCATCAACATCATTATCATCATTATCAGACCTGTGACGGACTATTGCTCACTGCTGGGCCTAGCCCCTCTCAAGGACGCCACTCAATTGACTAAAATGGACAAACACTAAAAATTCAAGAAACTGATTTGTTTCAAAATTGATTATGTAATCAAAACTGTTACAAGCTTTCATCAAAAGTTCAACGAAAGCTACGTCATTTGTATATTGCTTTGGGCTTTAAAGGATCATTCACAGAGTACAGTTCCTCACAATGCAAAAATTATCCCGTATATCAAGAAGTAAGTTCCCAAAAAGAATAATAAAAACAATCAGTTTTTCAGTTTGTCTCTATTAAGCAGTTTTATTGTTAGTTGTTACACTCAGCCAGTCATTGTCGTATTAAAAAAAAAATTAAAGACTTAGATCAACAGAAGTTTTAAAAGATTTGCTAACGTACGTACAATATATACAATATAATAGTCATCATCATCATCATCCCCCTACCCTTAACCCTATTTATTTGGGGTCGGTGCAGTGTGTCATTCTCTTCCATTCCTTCCTGTCACTCGTCATTTCCTTATCCACTCCCTTTACATTCATATCATTCCTCACACAATCCATCCATCTTTTCTGCGGTCTTCCTCTTACTTTCCAACCCTCGACATCCATATTCATTACTCTTCTAGTAACATGCCTTTCATCCCTTCTCATAACATGCCCATACCAAGTCAGACGATTCCCTTTCAACTTTTCTATCACTGGTGCTACTTTCAAACTTCCTCTCACATACTCATTCCTAATTTTATCCATTCGCGTCACACCACACATCCACCTCAGCATTTTCATCTCTGCTACATGTAATTTTCAATATAGTAGTATTGTAAGTTAAATAGTCCATATACTACCCTAAAACTATACAAAACAGACCCACATTTGATGGCAACTAAAGTAAACAACAGCATTTCAAATAGTATTAAGTGTCTTGAAAATATTAATTCATTCGAATGTGAGCTCAAAAAGTTTTTAGTCAATTAAGCCAGACTATACCTTAAAAGAATTCTTTAAGAGGGCGTAGTCTGCACACTAGCGCCGCCATTGGAAAAAAATCATAGTGCTTAAATAAAGACAAAATTGTGAATTATCTCTCTGTAGTGCACTCCGTAGAAGCTTTGTGGTACTTTTTATCGCTTAAACAATCTTTTCTATTTATCGTTTAGTGTAATGGAGATTTTTGCGATAAGTGGCCACTTTTAACAATAAAACTCCATTTTACTAAACGACAGGCTAGAAAATATTGTTTTAGCGATAAAAAGAACCACAATGCTTCTACGGAGTGCACTACAGAGAGATAATTCACAATTTTGTCTTTATTTAAGCACTGTGATTTTTTCCAATGGCGGCGCTAGTGTGCTGAATAAGCCCTCTTAATGATGAGCTTTAGATTTTAAGTTGCAGTGCCCTTACAGGGTGTCACACTGACCTCCAAACTTTTCATAACATATATTCTATGTACTGTGACTAGCAATGAATAAAGGAATATGAATACTGTAAGCTTCTACATTTTCCAAGAACATCCTATTAACATCTTGCTTCAGAAAACACAGGTAATGAGGTAGTAGAACCAACAGTAATATTTGTTACTTTACCATAATGGCAATAATGGATACAGTTCGTGTTCCCCGGAACTTAGCGACGTAGCCTTTTACGTCACAGCATTGATTCAACAAAACTGAACTTTAAAATTCCAGCTATACCTGCCAGACGGTGACATGGCTGACACCTGACTTTTAAATATTGATTGTACTCTTCAATTTTGAACTTTACCATTGTGGTTTTTAATTGTGTCAAGAGGTTACTACAATTAAGGGCCTTCGCACACGGGCCACTAACCACAGCCACAAACGTACCCTTTCATATAAGCGTGTGGCGACTACCGTCAACTATGTGCGCCGAGTCCATATAAAATATGAAATCTGCAGGAATAGGTCAGTGGCGGCGTTAAGTGGTTGTGGTCAGTGGTCCGTGTGCGGGGACCCTTACGCCCACAGTAATTCACTTAGAATAATAACACCGAAGCCGAGTCTTTTATGTAAATTGAGGCAAAAAAAATTGAGCCAAAATGGCTCAGTTTTCAGATTTATATCCTTCAGGCTTCATACGTTACTTATCGTAACTAACATCCAATATAATAGTAATTATATATTCAATATATTCAATTTATTTATTCGAGAAACAAAGACTCATAATGGTTAGTAACAATGGAACTTAAAAGCTAGGTTAGTACATGATATTATTAAGATAATTAAATTAAATTAAATTCCCAAGTGCAATTAATCCAATATAATAGTTAAGGATAAAAATCTGGAAATTAACCATTTTGGCTCAGTTTTATTTGCCTCACTTTTGACATTGCGCTTTGTAGGGAACTGTCGTTCTAGATTGTTTTTATTCTAAGGTAAATAAATACATTTATTGTTCTCTGTTGTTATCGTTCTAACAGAATCGTAAGGTAACCAATATTTTGTGCAAGTAAGTAAACAAAACATTATTTTGATCACAAGTCATTCCTTTGTGGACTGCCTGCGTCTGAACCAAGGTCGTCGGTAATGTAACCTGGGGCCGTACCGGCTAACGCATCAAACTTCGGAAAGTATGCCGAGCTTCAAATTGAAACAGATAAATCGTGCCCCAATCGGGCCAAAATGGCGAACCCCAATCCATGATGTCACATGAACATAGATATCTTCTAAATAACTTCGGCGAATAGTACAATACGAAACTCCTTACTTCGATTTATCTGTTTTAAGTTGAAGCTCGGCAGATCCGCCGAAGTTCGAAAAGATAGCTGGTAGGGCCTCTGGTCTGCGTGACTGCTCCAAGGGTTAAGTATGTTATGTTAATACGTGGCGCTGTCAGTGTGTAATAATCATTTTTTAGGTCTCCTAAAACAGACGTGATTTGTGTCAAATACATAGTTTATATTACTCGATACTTTTCATTGAAAGAAATAAGAACCTTTAGGGAAAACGTAGTAAGTATTTTTTGGTTAATTTTACGGTTTGGCTCCTTCCTTTGCTACCCTGGTAACTGTGAAAGTGATTTCTTTTAATGCGGAAATATGAAGTAAAATTTATTCCTCTCTTTTTTTTCAATACTTTCTTAGTACAAATGTAATAGTTAACGGATGTGATATAGTGAATTACACTATCAGCACGTACTCAATAGTACGTGATAATTAAGGTCTTCCTGATAGTCAAGGCGTCCTTCCTCTAGTCACGTATAGATGTGATGTTAATTAGTATTTAAGATGATACACTAGAGGATAAAGATTATTCATTCAACGCAAGACATTGTTTCATTTCGGGTCTCCGTCCCAACGCCATTACATGGCGACCGTGACAGTCCGCGCCGCGAAAACGCCATTACATGGCGACCGTGACATGGTGTCACAAGTCCGCGCCGCGAAATCGCTAGTTGAAGTCTACAAAATATCAGGAAAATAGTGCTACACGGGCCTACAAGAAGAAATAAGAAGAAAAAAAAAACTGTAAGCAAAAATTGTCTTAACTATGGGAAACCCACAATCTAAAGACAATATTATTGTCAGTCAATCACCAACTCAATCGGCGGCAGCATCAACTCCCTTGGCCGTTGGGACGGAGACCTTCGGAGATCTTTTACTGACCATCGTCGTAGTACTAGCGGGCTACATAGTACTTAGGCTGCTACGCACAACTGTTAGAAGAGGTGGAACGCAGAGGGTTCGACGGGCAATTGGACCAGCACAGAACGTGTAAGCCAGCACGAATTAATAGAACTATGCTACCAAGAATCTATGTGTGTGTGAGTGATATATTTTTTTTTTCTCTCTAAAGTGTGTTCATGGCAAATATGTCAGAACTCTTGAGTGAGCTTAAGGCTATTAGAGACTCTATTATTAAATTAAGTAAGGACAAACGTTATTCCGCTCAGGGACAGAATAAGTTTTTAAGAGCAAAGGAAATTAAAAATATTTTTGTACAAATATCCTCAGACTTATGTAAAAAAAAAAAAAAAGGGATAGATGTTGTAGAATTACAAATAACAAAAGCAATCTCGTCAAAGTTTTATGTAATTTTGAGGAAATCGAGTCGCTCGTTAACTCGCATCATTCAGAAACGATAACAACTATGGCTATCAAGCGTTTCGCTGACGGCCTAAACAATGCTCGTACAAGCATTATAGTTACGTCTAGATTCGTAAGCACAGTAAGCACAGGCAATAACTGTAGCTTTAAAACAAGAAGACTCGGTAGTGAAACCACAAATAAACAATTATGTTAACTATGTTCCGAACCAGCGATATGAAAATTAAATAAAAACTATCATCAGCAATATAATAAGTCACGTAACAACAACGCGACGAGTCAGCAAGGTCGGGATCGTGCCTACTATAACTCGAATAGGTTTCAGGGTCAGCGCAACACCAGGTGTACGTCACCTCATAATAAACATAGGAATGTACATTTCTTAGTTGACTCAGCAGAACAGTCTAATGACGAGAACAAAAGTGAACGTCAGAGTATACGTCAGAACGAACATCATTGCGATGAATTTTTTTCGTTCTGAATAGCGCTGAGGTATTATGCATATATATGCAGTGTATATTATGCAGAAATCACAAAATGATGAAAGGTTAGATATTTGTTATAAACGATATGTCGTATAAAAACTTCGTGAAGTTGAGGAAAAATAAAAGATACGTCTCACAGACGGGTGATATGTTATTTAGTGACTCTACTATTTACATAAATCAGGAATCTCTACTAACGGAGGCGCGCCGAGACGCAACGATAGGAGAACTGAGTGCATTATGTAAAAAATATAATATTGTAGAAGTCGTTGTGATTAAAAATGGGTTTAATAAAAAGTTTATTAAAATTTTGACCCAAACTTTCATGAAACATAAAGAATTACCGCGGTTATGTATTATTAATAACCAAGTTGAACATGTTACAAATAAAGACTTGATACGTGTTATACTAAATGATTATCATTTATTGCCGACAAGTGGTCATGTAGGCATAAATAAAATGACTAAGAATATCCGAAAAAAAAAAAATTTTTGGAGTAATATGCAAAAAGCCATAACTGAATATGAGGCTCGCTGTAAAGATTGCCAAAAGCAGAAATTTTGTAATAAAAATAATAAAGAGAAAATGGTAATAACCACTACAGATAGATATTGTGGGACCGTTGGAGGTCGATAATTTGGGTAATAAATACATATTAACAATACAATGCGAATTGACAAAGTTTGTAGAAGCTTACCCAATACTTGATAAGTCAGCTGAAACTGTTGCTAGGGTTTTTACTGAAAATTTTATTTTACGATATGGTACTCCCAGGGTTATTGCGACTGACTGTGGAACGGAATTTATTAATTCCACGTTAGAAACAGTATGTAAATTGCTAAATATTGATAAGTTAAATTCAACACCCTATCATCATGAGAGTATAGGTTCGCTAGAAAACTGGCACAAACATCTCGGATGTTACTTGAGAATACAAACACAGAATCAGTCGGCAAATTGGAGTACCTGGATACCATATTGGTGCTTTGCTTATAATAATTCTGTAAATACTAGTACCAAATACTCCCCTTATGAACTAGTTTTTGGGAAAACATGTAACGTACCTAGTAATTTAGTTAGTAAAGTTGATCCCTTATATGTATACGACAATTATCCATCGGAGTTAAAATTTAGATTGCAAAAAGCTCATAATGATGCCAGGAACAACTTATTAATATCAAAACAAAGTAGAAAAACTAATTATGATTTAGATTGTAAGGAAGTACACTACAAAAAAGGTGATCTACTCTTGTATAAGAATGAAAATTATAATAAATTGAATGACTT
Organism: Catoptria pinella; assembly: GCA_963556745.1. Taxonomy (NCBI): domain Eukaryota; kingdom Metazoa; phylum Arthropoda; class Insecta; order Lepidoptera; family Crambidae; genus Catoptria; species Catoptria pinella. Next base: position 4,692,896 of record OY750762.1, read on the forward strand.
GTATTTAGGTCTATTTGAAGTTTTAGAAGAGCTAGGTACTAATTTAAAAATATTAAAGAATAATAAAGAATATATAGTTCATAAGAATAGGACTAAGATATTTAGAAAATAAGAGTTTAATTTTCAGGGAAGGGATGCCTAGCCTTTTCAGGGGAGGTGTGATATAGTGAATTACACTATCAGCACGTACTCAATAGTACGTGATAATTAAGGTCTTCCTGATAGTCAAGGCGTCCTTCCTCTAGTCACGTATAGATGTGATGTTAATTAGTATTTAAGATGATACACTAGAGGATAAAGATTATTCATTCAACGCAAGACATTGTTTCATTTCGGGTCTCCGTCCCAACGCCATTACACGGATTGTTCTTGTGAAATATGCCTAAGGCTAAGAACTCACGAAGCGGTTTTCACCCGCGCCCGCAGCGGTTGCGGGCTCGCAGCTTCTGTAGATTGCAATTATTGACCGAATGAAAAAATGCTTTCGTATGTCCGTCTGTCATGTGTAAAAAATTCAAGCACATTTCACAAGGCGTTTTACGCCCGCGGCGTGCGCGATTGTTTGCGGGACCCGCAGCACCGGCGGCAACTAGTAGAATAGCGTGGGCCGCGGTCACCCGCAGCTTCGGCGAGTTGCGACCGCTCGCTTTGCGATCGGTTGACGGGCAAATCACCGTCTTGCAACCGCCCGTGTTGATAATCGCCTGCCAAGTTTTCGAGCGATAATCGCAACCGCGACGGCTGCGTAGCGTAACTGCACAGAACTCCGGTCTCGTGTGTTTGGAATAAAACCGCTGTTCCTCCACCGCAGCGGGCGCGGGTGAAAACTGCTTCGCTCACGAACACATTTTTAGCCTTAGGCGTTATCCTAATACAGCGCATATACGTGATCATCGCAAATTCGCGCGAATTTTGTTGGTCATGTTCCCAAGTTGTCCTACTCCTAGATGGTCCTATTCCCAGGTCGTCCCGTTTCCAGATGTTCCCATTCCCAGATATTCCCATTTCCAGATGGTGCCATTCCCAGATGCTCCTATTCCCAGGTCGTCCCATTACCAGATGTTCCCATTCCCAGATGCTCCTATTTCTAGATAGTCTCATTCCCAGATCATCATGATCTCGACAGATCAAAGGTTCAAGTCCTTTGAACCTTTGATGCTCGCGTCGTGATCGCGTAATCGCATTGTATAGGACAACGCCAAAACAAAAGACAAATTATTCATTTTAACTTGCTTTTTATTTCAATAATGTTTTATATTTGTTTAATTAGAAATACTATTTTGAGCGGGCTGCATTATACTAACAACGCCCCGTAGCCATCGTACTTTCGTAAAATTATTTCTTTTAACGACTGAGGACGTTAGCGCCATCTGTTGTATGAATGCAGATCTCTGGAAAACCCGCAAGCGCCATACTGTGCTAAATAAAGCAGTCGTGAAAAGTGTGCTCCGAAAAGTGTGTGTTTCTTGTTGTATGCTCTCCCACATAAAATCTATCTGAATTTTCCTGAAGGTGTCGCTAGTTGTCTTTGAATTTTATTTAATGAAAACTGTAATTTACTAGTGGGTTTGTGAGATGCAGACCTCGCGTTTGTGACATTTTTGATCACAAACGCGAGGATGTGACTTCGAATTGGCTGAAATATGACTAGTGGCTCTGTATAGCTGCAAATCTCGCATTTGTAACTTTTTGAACATTTTTCGAAATGGCTGAAATATGTTTCTTCCCTATATCTCCGCCATTTTGAAAAATTTTGAAAACCAATCAAGTTATATTCCGTATACCTAATTATAGAACTTGCTCACAAAGTTTCACGAGAATCGGTTGAAAATGCGACTTGTAGAGTAGAACAGACGGACAGCCGGACGGACATACGAAAGCATTTTTGCACAAGTTGAAAAGGAGACGATTTGCTCGCGCTTCGCGCTCGCTCGGTCAATAAGTATTTCGGAAAACTGAATCGACAAAAAATTATATAAGTACTTATATACTTAATTATCGAACCTGCTCACAAAATTTCACGAAAATCAATAATGAGGTGACTATGTAAAGACTGTGTAGCGTGTATCTATTTAAAAGAACATAATTATTATTATGCTCTGGCACAAAACTAAAAATCATCGAGTAATTTCAAAATAATTTCTCAGTAAGACGTATCGGAATAGCAACATGTTTTGTTTTTATATCAGGAAATGCGAAATCCTTTCTCAATTTGCATAAAAATGGGATCTAGTGCAAAATCTCAATTCAAAGGCTAGTATTTATTCCCTAGAAATAAGGATCATTTTTGGATGTCACCACTGTTAGACGAATATAAGATGTGAAATGTATGGGAGAAATCGGAGCGTATTTCGTATAGTTGACCCGTGCATATCCGATGAGCGAACGTACGGTTTCGATTTATATTCTATGATATTTTCGTATACTTGAAACGTTATTTTTTGTTAGCCTTCGATCAACTATCAGTCTCAAAAACGGCACCTCGAAATAACGCCCCACTTTTAAACTGGGTTTTTATTTTGTACAAAGTATTCTCTTCTTCGTTTCTTAATATTTAAAGTTGTATTTGGAAAGAATAGTAATTTGTACTCAGATAAAAATATTCATGTTTTGACGACCTCCGTGGTCGAGTGGCTTTGTACACCGGTCTTCAAGGTGTCGCCATCTCTGAGGTCCCGGGTTCGATCCCCGGTTGGGTCAATTTAGAAAACGAACTTTTCTATATTGGCTCAGGTCTGGGTGTTTGTGATCCCACCGTTGTCTCTTATTTCCATAACACAAGTGCTTTAGCTACTTACTTTGGAATCGGAGCAATGTATGTGATGTCGTCAAAATATTTATATTAACAAAAAGCGAGTTTTTGAAATTCGGGGATTCAAATTTTAAAAACTCGAATATTTTTTGTTTTATCAGTCAGTGCCACATTTGCGTGATGTTTAGTTTTTGATTGAAGTTGTTAGCACAAAATCTGAAAACCATTTGTAGAATATATTTATCATTATGAACAACTGTTTGCATAGAAACAACTCTGAAATCCTGGTTAAATGCATGAAACAACTGAAACGACGATCAACTCTATATATTTTGATTAAGGTTTTAGTGTTAAGAAAAAAATACCTATAGTAAATCCATAATAATTATAGATTTTTTTGATTATTAATATCTGGATCTATAGAATTTTGTAGTAAGGATTAGCAAGGAGGTAGGTAGCCACTGATAGGAAGGTTAAATGGAAGATCTTCCTCCGGGCTGTTCTTATCATTAGGACATAAACAATTTTTATTCCTTTGTCATTGAGACGCATTGCTAGAACTAGCTATTTGAAGCAATATTTAATATGGCACAAAAGTTGTAGGATTACTCTGAGCCAAGTTATTCAAGTTCGAAGATTCGTCATTTTCATACATTATTAATTTTATTGAATTCTGAAAGTGCTGGGAAACATACATATTGCTAGAACTAACCATGCGAAGCAATAATCATTGTTATATAGTCAATTATAATTAATTATACTACAGAGTACACAAATCTTTGTACGTGAAATTCGATGGTTTTCTAACTAGTTTATCAAAACAGTTAAAGATCCCTTAGCTCTAGCATTAGTTCTAGCAATATCTATTGTTATTTCATGTTTTTAACACTTTCAGAATTAAATAAATTTATTATTGTATGAAAATGGCGATTTTCGAATTTGGATAGCTTGGCTCAGAGCAACCCTACAACTTTTGTGCCATATTGACTATTGCTCCAAATAACTAATTTCTTTGTTCTGTGGGCATAAAGGTTGATGAAATGTCAAAGATGCGTACATATTATTGAACTCTGTACCTACACAGTTAAGTTCAGTTTTTCAGTGTGATTGGAAGAAAGGAGACTAGTTATTCAATATCCAGATATAAAACCAAAAGTTATTTTTATTTTTACCGCTACCATTAATTATTTTCTCCTATACTTCCTATTATAACAACGCCGTAATATAACGTATAAAAAATTAAAATGCCTGTCTACCTTTTTTAATTCCCTGTCATGGTCTTTGTTGGCCTTGTCATAATTAATTTGTTAATTTTTTAAATTATTATATAATCTTTTAACATTCCTTTGAATGCAAAAATAATTTTCAGTTAAAAATATAAACGAAGCTTATTTTGATAATCCTTACTAATATTATAAATGCGAAAGTCCGTTTGTTTGTTTGTTATGCCTTCACATCTTAACTACTGAACCGATGATCATGAAATTTTGCATACACGTTGTCAGGGGTACAGAGAAGGACATAGGGTACCTTTCATCTTGAAAAAAAATTGTTCCCGAGGGATCGAAAAACAACTTTCCACGCAGACGAAGTCGAGGGCGGTCGCTAGTATTATCTAAAATGTAAATACTATGTCAGTACTCTGTAACCTGTGCATAATGTATAAATATATTTTAATATATCATGTAAATAACAATTTATAAATTAAAATCTTTTCAGAGCATAACCAGTTTAACTGTTTATATTTTATACAACACTGTAGTTTTGAAATAATTATTCAATTGTTTGTCATATTCAGTTTCGTCCACGCGGACGAAGTCGCGGGCAACAGCAAGTATTGTCAAAAATTTTGTGATTTGTAAGTATTTTGTTTTTTGCCTTTGCCTGTTTCTTGGATAAATTCATTTCTCGAAATAACACATGATGTAAGAGGTACTGTATGTTAGTATGATACTCGTAGTGACTACACTGCGAGTATCATACTAACATAGAGGGCGTAGAGTTTTGTTATTTTTGGCTAGATCAGCTTATTAAGCTAACTTAGCATTTAAGCACTAACCAAAACAGCGATGCAAGTTTAAATTACATTGCAGCGAAATTTTGTGGACAAATATTGATATTGTGAGAGCTAAGGTTCAAAATTCAGTTCACTAGATTAAAATTTTAGGGTTTAGGCTCGATTATCCAATACTACTGTGAAACACTATGTGACTTAAGTAAACTTAGACTTAAGACACGTAAAGAGTGGTTGTCATCGTATCTAGTAATTATGTGCATCGTGTTTAGATGTTTGTTACCCAATTACGGAAAAACAGCTGAACGGATTTGGATTTTCCGAATGTTCACGCGGATGAAGTAGCGGGCGAAAGATTTGTTGGTCAATCTTGAATAAAAACAAACATTAATATTCAGAACAAGTCACACCACTCATCTAATCCTAAACTGCAAAGTTTGTACTGCGATATCTGAATAACGGACATAAAACATCCATTACCTATTTGAGAAGAAAATGCAGCTGCACTTACCCAATCGCGCTAATTCTCAACGATCCGTTACGTTTTCATTTAGATTACATTTACCTAATTGTTTTAGTTTCAGAATTATCATTTAAATTGTCCAAGATTGTTGACATCCTAGGCACCCAAACTATAGCGAGTGTTTTTTTGTAAACGAAACTGAAACGGTAATGATTTGATTTTCGTGTTATCGTTGAAAATAAGCGCGATTGGGCTCCAGTATTCGAACCCGGGCCTTTGGCTCGCTTCGCTATCGTTGCACCAAGAGGCTGGCACTATGGACAGGATACAGATCGTAAGAACCAACTCTTTTCACTCTTTTATTGTTGAGATCTTTTGTACATACAATTTACTTATACGTCAGATCAACCGCAACAGTAGATTATTAGTGCTTAGTCAACACTACTATATTTCGCGAATGTGCTATTATGAGATTATAATGTCTTGCTATTATGACGTTTTAAGAATATCATATGGTTTGAAAGCGCACTAAGGAATACGACTCAGCTTCGCAACTAAGTCTTTATACAATGCAATGCCTGACACATTCCATGAACAAATGCTGGAAATCTTCAACTTATTTAAACAGTGTGCTGCCAACTTTTTATTAAAAAAAAATCTGTCAATATATACATATTGAATAGACCCCTTGTGACCTTTCCCCACTCCCTTTTCCCCCTTATTTCCACGTATCTGGAAGCGTTCAAAGCATGTTCTATATTTAGAACCTGTAAATGTTATTACCTAGCGTGCACTGACCACAGCCTCACAGAGCGTCGCGTACCAATCTGATTTGGACCCGACCGACTGCGACCGCAGCATACCAAAATCTGTAATAACATAAATAATCATAAAAATAATAAAATCTTTTATTGTACATACTATTATACAGTTAGTAGGTACACTAAAAATACAGTTTAAAGAAACTTGCATTTTTATGTAACAAAAACAAACTTACATTTACAGTCGACCAAATTGAATCATCATGAATTCATGACCCACCTCAAGGTAATTTTCTTACAGTCATTCAAATACAAGTAGGTTAAAATTCGCTTGAACATACATTACCTTGGTAACGAACCGTTATCATTTTATAAGACACTGACAGTCACTGACTAGGCTATTATGATAAATAGATCGGACAGGCTCGACTATACTCGTTCGTGACAACAGAGAAATACTATTACTGTTCGTCATAAATTATATTTTTACTCATTGACTGACTCGGTTGACTACTACTTGACATCTGACACACTGTCTTAATTGTCATTTTATTTTTAAAATTATTATCAAAGACTTGTATGTCTATATTATTATAATATAATACTTTTTGCAGTTAAAAGAGTTAGGATTATGAACCATATCTTATTCGAAATTCAAATCAGGACTGCTTTATTTAAAAAACATATCTAGTGCACTTATAACAAAGGTTAAAATTGCATAGATCTGTGACCCGTAATGATGCATTTTTATCCATATTATTTAAAACGTACAAGTGCAACATACACGATAGAGAAGAAAACCTAATTTTTTATGGTTTCCAAGGAATTATCGGCAAAGTGGGTTATGATTCAACGTACTAAGTGCAAGTGCAACATACACGATATAGAAGAAAACCTAACTTTTTTATGGTTTCAATGGAATTATCGGCAAAGTGGGTCATGTCATGATTCAGTTGGGTCGACTGTACAAAACAAAAATATCCGTTACCTTCTTTCTAGTAGGTACTTAACTGTGTGACGGCAAGGAATAATGATTCTCTGATTCTCTTTCCATTATACCTGGGATAAATTCAGTTAAGTTCAGGATAAAAACACAGTAGTTACTTGAACTGCCTCCCTACTCAAATGGCCAATATTCTATGCGTTTAAACGCTACGCTTACTATTAAAGCTTTCATCGTGGGTGGAAGCTAGTTTCCTATATATGTGGTGCGCGTAGGTGGAACAATTTGATGATTCTTAATTTCCCTAGGAAAACCAATTCATGCAGGTTAATAATAATTGTGTCTAATGTTATGATAACTACTTAGGTAAAAGAATATTAAAAAAAACAAAAAACATCTTTGGAACGCTATTATGAAATACGTATCCAAAAAGAATAATGCTAGCCCGGATGGAGTAACGTATAGCTTTTCATTTATTCGCACATTAATGTATATTGGGTGGGTTGAATACATGCATGAAACATTGTGCGAGTATCGATAAGAACTCCCACACGAGAAGGCTTCGTTATGACATTAATATTGATGAAACTTGTAGGACGTATCCAATGAAATATTACGATCAGTTCTGTAAGACCTTTTCTCTCTGAGATAGCCCGATTTTCAGGTGCAATAATACTTCTTTGTTATACTTCAATGGGACCCTAGACGACCTAATTTTGCGTTATTTCCACAGATATTTCCAGATCTTTTTCTCGTACAACGGGTTTTAGAGTCCAATAACTCTCATCTTACAAAACTCGAGTGAGTATTTTAAGAAGAGAATTTGAATCACATTCTGGATATTACCCTTTTTTCTATTTCATATCTCATACGAGTTTCTTTAAAGATTTTGCCTTCATAACCATTTTTAAGACAGAACGACAAAGTTATGTGTTCATTTAAAAAACTATGTGTACAAAATATTCCCGTGGATTTGGATAGGCGCAAAATTATAGGAACAAAACTCGTATTTGACTCGAAACGGAGGCGAAGCGTCTCTGCTTCAGCTTGGGCAAAAACTGCTTTCGTATGTCCGTTTGTTCTCCTCTACTCTATACTACTATCTATATAGAGTAATTATATAATGGTAAATTTTTTGCTAAAATTTTGGTAAAATTTTTGCTTTTCGGCGGTAGATGGCGCTGTCCAAATCCCACACCAAAATTACTCTATCGAATATTTTTAAGCGCATTATTTTTTTCGATGTCTGGTACAAATTTTGAATGTTTATATATTTATAGATATTATGTTGATTTGAATCAACTCATGATTCGAATTGGCTGGCAGACTCGAATCAGTTTCTTTAATTTGATTCTAAGTAATTACAAAAATTGTACTTAACAACTGTATATCGACGGAGGATTTATTCGGATATGTATACGTCTGTTCTCATTAAAATCCAACGCATCGCGACACAGACCGCGCGGATAGGGGCAACATTCTGATGAAAAAACGATTGTGGACCGAGTGTTATAACAAGCTGGAATATTTTTTACTAGCAACCGCCCGCGACTTCGTCTGCGTGGTCAGTTATTTTGCTATCCCTCGGGAACAGTACTTTTTCTGGATAAAAGATACCCTATGTGCTTATCTGTACCCCTGACAACGTGTATGCAAAATTTCATGATGATCGGTTCAGTAGTTAAGACGTGAAGGCGTAACAAACAAACAAACGGACTTACTTAAATTAATACTAAATAATATACTAGAAAAAATAGGACTCGCACCAGATCATGTTCTCGGACGGGAACCGAACCCGCGACCTTTGGATATCCGGTCCAATGCTCTGACCGCTGAGCTACCGAGTCACTAGTGGGAACGTCGAATTTCTTCTAGTATATCAATTCTTACGCTGCAAGCCAGCGCCATCTCACCAATGTAGAAGGAATTAACTTCGACGTTCAACTGAACATCTTTCCAGATATTTTTAAACAGTTGATTAAGATGAGAAAGCTATATAACTTTTTAAATTTTGAGATTTAAGCATTCACAATGCTATTTTTATACAATACTAAATAATATACTAGAAAAAATAGGACTCGCACCAGATCATGTTCTCGGACGGGAACCGAACCCGCGACCTTTGGATATCCGGTCCAATGCTCTGACCGCTGAGCTACCGAGTCACTAGTGGGAACGTCGAATTTCTTCTAGTATATCAATTCTTACGCTGCAAGCCAGCGCCATCTCACCAATGTAGAAGGAATTAACTTCGACGTTCAACTGAACATCTTTCCAGATATTTTTAAACAGTTGATTAAGATGAGAAAGCTATATAACTTTTTAAATTTTGAGATTTAAGCATTCACAATGCTATTTTTATACAATACTAAATAATATACTAGAAAAAATAGGACTCGCACCAGATCATGTTCTCGGACGGGAATCGAACCCGCGACCTTTGGATATCCGGTCCAATGTTCTGACCGCTGAGCTACCGAGTCACTAGTGGGAACGTCGAATTTCTTCTAGTATATCAATTCTTACGCTGCGAGCCAGCGCCATCTCACCAATGTAGAAGGAATTAACTTCGCGGGTTCGATTCCCGTCCGAGAACATGATCTGGTGCGAGTCCTATTTTTTCTAGTATATTATTTAGTATTATATAAAAATAGCATTATGTATGCTTAAATCTCAAAATTTAAAAAGTTACTTAAATTAACTTATAATATTAGTAAGGATACATAATAAAAACGTTCGAAACATAAAATGCAATTTTATAGTTCAAAGTTTCGGCTAAATACTGATTTACCTTTTTATCATTATCATTAGTCTACTACCAGAAGGGATTTTGGGGGCATGTCTTCAGTCAAAGGCACTTGTTAATGACAAATTCAAATTTAATTTAAATAACCACTGTACAATAGTAATTATTGTAGTTGTACAAAATAAAACCAACCAAAAAATGATGAGTTTTTTTAAACAACTTCGTTAAAAGCTAAACAAATTAAGTTTACGGTGGCATAGTTTCTTTGCTGTTGGTGGTAAATGTTTGCGCAACGGGCAGCAAAGTTCCACCGGCACGTGACATGTCACCCAGTAGCTCACTGTATTTTACTCTGACACTTGCACTTGAGTGCATTATAACGGGAGCATTTTAGGTTTTAGATTATTGTTAATGGTAGTATTACTATTATTTGGAGTAAAGCTTCAAAAACCAAGTTGGTATTAAAGATGCTCAGATTTTTATGATAACGCCTATGCAATGCATGAAATTGGCCTTAAAAATTAAAGATAGCTATGAAATTCCGATTCTAGTGGAAATATAACGAGAAGAACCATAGGCAATGTAAAGATCTGTTACAAAATAATATTAACTAAGTAGCTGTCAGCTGCTTAGCATCATTTGCAAAGACCAAATACCAAAAATATTTTGGTTGTGGTAAATTGGTTGTGGTATGCCACAGTTGATATTTTTACAAAATTTTATCTGGAACCATAGCTTCAGAAAAACAATTGTTTATATATTCTATATTATCTCCAATTAAAAGTTTCTATGTAGGTAGTTTGATCACGGTAGGAAGAAGTAATTTCCAAAGAGAACAAGTAAATTTTTCTCATGATAGGTTTTTTATGTAACTACAAGTTTACCTTTTAAAAGTGACATAGATTACATGTCATACACCATCATTAAATGTTTGTCACCCATTATCACGTTTTTGATCTACCTACGCAGTATGTGAGAAATCTTATTACCTACCCAAAAGAGTCCGTTTTGCATTTAGTTGATTAGTCAATTAATTTCGATCGATATTAACTGGCTGTTTATTCGTTAGGGAGCGCGCAGTTTGTGTAAATTGACACAAGGGGGCGCCAGTGTCAATAGAGTGTGGGCCGTTCGCGCGGTCAAATGTGCACCTACTTTTAATGTAACACAGCTAACCAATAACATTTAATCATAAATATATTATTAATTTATTTAATCATTGTTTATTGCTTATGATAATCCTACGAATCTATTTGTACAACAACTAATAACGATTAAAACAGATGTAATGAAATACGAGGCATTTGATGTTCGTATTATACGAGCTTTTAGTATAATTATCAAATGCATTACTTAATGATCTGTTTTAAAATTTGACGTTAGTGATTTTCTGTATAAAATGAGAGCTTACATTATTATTCTAGCGAAATAACAAACAAAATATCTTTTGATGCACAATCCGTTATTTGGAGTACTAAGACATATTCTGTGCCTTTTTAGATTCAAAGCATTCGTCTAGTAGTACGAATAAGACATACCTACTATATAAGAGTCTTTTTATAATTGTTGATGTTAAAAATGGCTGATTATTAGCATATTACAAGCTTACACGTCCCACAATAGTCGTATAACAACTGCTCGTTAGACTAACCTTCATTTCATTATTTAAAATACGTAAAGCAAAGCAAACCTTTTTCGTATTTTTTAATTTTTAATTACGCTTAAGTAAACATTGAGTTCTAGAAACAACAGTCGGTGAGCATCGCCCCTCCCTGGGGAAGTTTTTAAAAGGTTTTCTCCACAGAAATAAGATTTTTCAGCATACCAACTCTCAAATAGCTCCCCCTTGGATAAAGACATTAGTAACTTTCATAAAAAGTCGATTTTGCCAAAATTTTGTTGCCACTTTTTGGTCAAATTAATGAGATAGTCGCTGTACCGCTGTAAGTTACGAGGCAAAACACAACAAATAATTTAATAAAAAGATGTCTGGAATCATCTCCAAAGCCGCTAACAATTTACAAATGCCAAAGTAGAATGTTTTACTGGGACAAAGTTATGCAAACATTTTTTGGTTCTCTGTTTTTTAAACTATTGACAAACAAAGACTTGTTTCGTTCTTGAAAAGTTTAGTTTTCATAGTAACTAAAGCATTGATTTTAGTTGCATAAAAAGTATTTTAAATGATAAGTAAATACCTCACTACGCGGTATATGACACCGTCAGAAAGGTCTGAGGGTCTTATAGACTTAGAAAAATTGGAGAGTCTAGTACGAGTTGGTGTTTTCTGTTTCGCATAGTTAACTATATAATTTTCTCTCTTTTACTCGCTATGAGCAGTACATCTGGTGGTAGTTAACTATGCGGAAAGTGAAAACATCAACTCGTACGGCCCTCAGTACCCGTAGCACGAAATTTAATTTCGCTTTTCGGCGGTAGATGGCGCTGTAAAAATTTCGCATAAAAATTACTTTATCGAATGTTTTTAAGAGCGTTATTTTTTTGCACTGTCCCACATAAATTATTCGCGTAGTAAAGAAGATACTGGAGAATAATGGGTACCTAGCAGTCAAATAAAAAGGTGTGTGGCGTCCGGTAGAGTAAAATAGCACCAACCCTTTACTTTTAGGGCTGTCGTAAAGGGTGACTAATAACTTAGAGGTCCAACATCTAACACCTCCGTGGAATAGAAAATGAGCAGCTGCGTTTCCGGTGAAAACGGTCCGACACATGCGATCTCCACCTCACCTGCCAAATGTGTAGGTTATGGCGGAATACTCCCGCAGAATGCCTATAGATCTTGCAGTGGATTAAAATGAAATGAAAAGCATTTATCGACTTCACAGAGCCTACACACGATTAAATATTCAAAGGACAAGCGTTTTAAGGGAATCTAGAAAGTGTCAAATAAAAACTTTTAATCGCTCTCGTAACGAATTTCGGCGTACTAATGGCTCCCGCCAGATTTCCTTTGTACTACTCCAAATGAATCACAAATTGGAGGAATTAGAATAACTTGTTTAAGAGTATGTTCCTCAAGCAAAGTTACAGTATTTAATTATGATCGAAACGGTCAAGTATCTGTATTCTTAGCATGAATATCTATCGAGAAAAAAAAGGCGCGTAAAAGTACCCGATAGAGTAATTACTCTGCTGATAATTATCAATGAAAAATTTTATTTCGCTTTTCGGCGGTAGATGGCGCAGTACAAATTTCCCACACAAAATTACTCTATCGAACTTTTTTACGCGGGGTATTTTTTTGATATCTGTACCCTTAGCACGAACATCTATCGAGAAAAAAACGCGCGTAATAGTACTCGATAGAGTAATTATCACTGAAAAACAGACGAACATAGAACTCCCTCCTTTTTTTGAAGTCGGTTAAAAAAAATTATTTCGCTTTTCGGCGGTAGATGGCACTGTACAAATTTCCTATACAAAATTACTTTATCGAATGTTTTTACGCGGGTTATTTTTTCCATATCTGGTTCGTGCTAAGGGTACTGATTAATATGTTATTAAATCTTATTTTTAATTTTTGTTACGTTCAATAAAAAATCCTTGATGGTAACTGTTCCCTTGTGGGCAATAATTACATAATTATTTACTTAGCTGATACTTATTTTATCTTAAAACCTGTGGCATAAAGTTTCTAAATAAAATCTTAGTTAGCGTTCGGTTGCAGTTGTAAGAAAATGTTAGTATGGAATATTCAACTTCTAAACAATATTTTTAAAAGGCCATAAGTTCTGTTAATAATTACGCCAACAAATAAACAAGGTGTTACAAAAGTACCCCTAATGCCGAATATGGTAGATAGGGACCATCAAACTAAACAACTTTTACTATGGGACCAACTCTGAAATCGCGAAAAAAAAATCAGCTGTTTCATACAAAAAATAATTACGAAAATATCAAAATGTATGAAACAGCTGATTTTTTTTTCGCGATTTCAGAGTTGGTCCCATAGTAAAAGTTGTTCAGTTTGATGGTCCCTATCTACCATATTCGGCATTAGGGGTACTTTTGTAACACCTTGTATATTTCGTTAATTCTTCGCTTTCTGATGCTTAGTTAAATATTTTTATACTGTAGAATTAAATGTGAGAAAAGGACTATTTTAATCTTATTTAAATTAAAAAGACTGATTTTCCCGCTTGCCCACATCAACTTGTGCTTGTTTAGGATGTTAGAGCAAATTCCATTTGGCATTTAGGCATTGCGTGACATTTGTGATAATTTACCGAGATGTTCTTGCTTGTGATAATATTGTTCTAGTTGAAATAATTGTTTATGGTAACTAAATTTTTTATATGGGAATAATACTCAGAGGATGATATAAAAGAAATAAAATTTCGCATTTCTATCTTTATAACATAAAGCAATAAAAAAAGTCTTGACTTACCTTTTCTTAACATTGTTTCATTGTAAGTCCTTGTTTATAATACAAACATGAAAACAAAAGTTACGCACGAACAAATGTTGTTTTGATCCCACACAAAATATTTACGTAGTGTACAAAAACACCCACACATATTTTGTTTTAATCAAAGCATGTAAATGCAAGAGGATCGAGTATTTCATTTATTTTTGGAAAACAAATTGAACCCACTTCAATTTGTGTGTTTCCATAAACTGATCGCCGTATAACCACAGAGTAAAACAGTGGTATTACTACAAAAACAAATATGTACCAATACGAGCATATAAACGTGCCTAGGGAAAAAATCATTATTGTCACAAAATATTCCGCTACGTAACTTGTGTTATTGTGTAGTTTCAAATTTTTATATTTATTGTAAAGTTCAAATTTTATCCATAATCTTTCATAATTATAATTAATTTAGATCCCTATGAAAATAAAACCAATGGTATAAGGAGATGTATAAGTAATTTTATAATTATGACATTTTGTTCGCTTCCATCTTGATGATTTTTAAGTATTTGTTAAAAAGATAATAAGGGAAGGCAGTTCACAGAATCTACTTTTTCACTATCTCTTTAGAATAAAGTTGATTATTGCATAGCTTTAATTGTCGCTTTGCCAGTTTGACGAAATTTAGATTTTTATTGATTTCTGGAATACTGGATTGTTTATTTAAAATTTACTCGGTTATTGTGTTAGATCAATAAAATCAGCTATCCTTTTTGCATAAAAAATTATACATCAGTTCTTCACATTGGAAGCTCAAAATTTATCTTTTCATCAGATCGTGGACTGGCCTTGCCTTAAATTGAACAATGCCGTATGATTGCTATATAACTTAACCGATCATTTCTGTGTTCTGTCAATCTATAGTTCTTCTTCTTCTTCTTTTTGAAGTGGCAATCCACTCCTCTTCACGTCAGGGTGAAGTTCCCCAACGAGGAATACTTCTGCCAATTTCGGGTGAGGGAGGGGGAAGGATGGGTTTGGAGTTGGGCATGGGTCGCACTCGTAAATATATTTAATATTCGGGTAAATATGGAATATGGGTAGATTGGATTATAAATAGATATTATGGTGAGATAAAAACTTAATTAGACATCTAACATAGACTCTATTAGATAAAGACAGGATAGAAGACAGGTTATAGGGAAGAGGAGCTTTGTATTTTAGAAGGATGTCATAAAAGGACAAAGAATCATAGAGGGGGCACTGAAAAAGGATATGTAAAATATTACCGTTATCAAGTCCGCATTCACAAAGCGAGGAGTCACGAACGCGTAGTTTAGCAAGATGAGATGGAGAGCTGCAATGACCAAAACGTAAACGAGAAAGAGTGGATGTTAGCTTTTTCTCAAAGCGTAGTTTTGAAAACCAAGGTTTCAATGTTATATTACACTGATTTTCTCGATAAAATTTGCCCTTATGCTGAGTCGACTCCTCCCAATCATGACACCAGCTTTTTTCCAATAAATCCCTAGGAAGAGAGGCTAAGTCCTGTGAGAAGATACGTTGCGAAGAAGAGTCGCCTTGTCTGGCTGCCAGTTTAGCTAAGTAGTCAGCAGCTTCGTTACCCTCGATACCCGCGTGGCCGGGAATCCAAGCTAAAGTAATAAGTAAATTTAAGCTAGCACATTCTTTCAACAAAGATTTTACTTCTAAAACTAGTGGGCTTATTGAATTACAGTAAAATGGACACGATAATAAAGATTGCAAAAAACTTAAAGAATCTGAGAATATGAAAGCTTTAGCAATTCTGTGACACATAATGAACTTTATGCATTCCAAAATTGCAAACCCTTCTCCACTGTAATTGGAAATAATACTTGAATATTGAAAAAGTTTAAAAAATCCATTTGACTGTCTTAAGAAAACGGCGCCTACATTATCAGTATTGCTTGTAATAGAAGATTTAGAGGAATCAGTGAAGAATATTTCACTATCTGAAGCTTTTTCATTAATAAAGGATAAGAGTTTAGAATTAGGATCTTTCGTTTGTTTGTCTATACCGATTGAAAGCAAGACATTAGGAATGAAAGTAAGACAGGAGTAATCGAAGGAGAACAAAGGGTGAGTGGAAAATTTAGAAATATTATCACTCGAGCTTAGATTTTCAACTTCTCTGAAACTATTGACTAAATATGGAATAGATTTTTGATTGGAAACAAGTCGGTTTAGTTCCTCTAATTTAGGGATTAGGGGGTGAGAATTTAGATGATAAATTTTAAAAAGGTATCCATTTGATAAATATTGCCTTCTTAAATCTAAAGGGGGATCTGCACTTTCTACTTGTAAAGCGTTTGTAGGAGTACTTTTCATTGCACCGATAACAATACGCAAACATCTAAATTGAATTAAGTCTAATTTTTTTGCAGCAGTTTTACTTAAGGGAGACAGAGTGAATGAACCATAATCTAAAATGCTCCTAATTAAGGCATTATATACTAATTTCAGCGTAAAGGGATGTGAACCCCACCAGACGCCAGAAAGAGCTCTTAAAATATTAATATTTTTTTCACATTTATTTACTACATAATCAATATGCGCAGCCTCAGAGTTTTTACCGTCATACTTCTTGCCTAAAAATATTACTTCTTTAGAAACCGATAGTTTGACTTCCTTAACACATACGTTAATATCTGGGACTACCCTCTTTTTTGAAAATATAACTACTGTACTTTTAGAAGTTGAAAGTTGTAAATTGTGTTTATCTAACCAAAGTGACAGACTATTCAAAGATATTTCAAGGCTAGATGCCGCAGAATCTATGGAGCTATTTACAGAATATACTAAAACATCATCTGCATATTGAAGAACATTACAGTCTGGCTTTATACTAGTTTCTAAATCGATAGTGTATACGTCATAAAGGAGCGGACTTAAGATCGAACCTTGTGGAACGCCTTTCCATAGAGTTCGAGGCACAGGAGTTGCGCCTGGAACTCTTAAGGTAACCGATCTTTCACAAAAAAGATTGAAAATAAAATTTGAAAATTTTAATGGAGCATTAAGATCTATAAGTTTCTGCTTAAGCAGACAAAGGTCAACGTTGTCATAAGCTGAAGATATGTCAAGGAAAGCAGCAGCTACACTCTGGTTCTTAGAAAAAGCAAGTAAAATGTCTGTTGAAAATATACTGAGACTGTCTTGAGTACTACGGCCTTTTCTAAATCCAAATTGAGAACGGGCTAACAGATTGTTATGTTCCAAAAACCATTCTAGCCTGATTTTAATGAGATGTTCAGCTAATTTTGAAATAACTGAGGCTAATGCTATAGGCCTACAGGATGCAGAATCCGTAGGATCCTTATTAGGTTTTAAAATTGGAATCACTAAATGTTGTTTCCATGAAGGTGGAATGATACCAGATTCTATAGTAACATTAATAATATTTAATAAAAAGGAAAGAGTTGAAAATTTTGCATTGGCAAGAAACGAATAAGGTATACCGTCTAAGCCAGGGGAAGAGTCAGACACATGATTTAAGACCGATTTCAGCTCTTCCATTGTAAATGGAGAGTTAAGATCTGAATGATCGTTATTGCTAACATCACTGTAACTATTTGGTATTTCAAAATGATTAGGCACGTAACACGGAGCTAATTTATTGTTAAAAGGGTCTATCCAATCTAAATTAAAACTAGAAACATTGTTAGATGCTTTTTGGGAACATCGAAATCGTTTTAGATTATTCCAAACAACCGTTGAAGGCGTGTCTGGCGATAAAGATAAACAGATTTTTTTCCAACCTTCTTTCTTTTTTTTCCGTAGTAAACGTTTAGTTGCAGCCGTAATATTTTTAAATTGTAAATAGTTTTCATTGTTTAAAAAAGAATTACAATTCTCTTCGATATTATTTCTAGCCGAAATAGCTGCCGTACACTCTTGATCCCACCAAGGCGGAGAAGGGATCTTACCTTTGACAGTGTTTTTTTTCTTAAAAACTTTATCAGCGACAGAGACAATAGATGAGACAAAAGAATTCTAGGATTCGTTGAGGTTATCTTTGTTTACTTTGGGGAGAGGTTTTATATGATCGTCTAATAAATTACTATATTCATTCCAATCAGCGTTTGCGATATTATACTTAAGTAAAGGAGGCAGGGGAGGTACTGATTGACTTTTAGAGGGCAATGTTATCAAGATTGGGAAATGGTCACTACCATGAGTTAATGGTAAACGTTTCCAAGAGAGAAGGGAAGACAGTGATGATGAACTCATTGAAATATCAACATAACTTGGCCGTTGACCAGGACGGCCTCTACGTGTTGGAGAACAATCATTTAATACGCACAAAGAAAAATCGTCGATTATCTCTATTATGTAATTTCCAAGCGTGTCATTGTTAGGGGCACCCCAAAGTGCATGGTGAGCATTGAAATCTCCTAACACTATAATAGGGGACGGAAGAGACTGAAGAAAATTCTTCAAAATGGGAATAATGGAAGAATCTTTACATGATATGTATAATGAAAGCACTGTAATATTTCCCAATCTAGCGGCTACAGCATTGATATGGCTGTTATTGTGGGATGGTAGTGGTAATTGTGAGAACAAGTAACGTTTTTTGATGAGGAGGGCTGCACCTCCAAAGCCGTCAGACCTGTCATCTCGAAGGATGTGGTAACCAGGAAAATTGTACATTGAACCTGGTTCTAGCCATGTTTCAGAAATAGCCAGCAAAAAAGGTTTATGTTTATTTACCAAATATATTAAGTCAGTGTGTTTAGATTTAACACTCCTACAATTCCACTGAAGCATCTGGTCCATTTTTTATTATTTTGAATATAGAGATAGACAAGTTTTGAATTAGAGAAACGGCAACGGAGTACGGTAGGGATGAATTAACGATGATATTTACAAGTGAAGAAAGAAGGTTATTAAGATCATTTTGTGTAACTGAGTCTGAAATATCTGAGGATTTATAGCCACAACCATTGCTGGGGGCAGGAATAGCATATTCATTAATGATATTATTGTGCGCTTTCTTATCGTATCCAGTTGAAGCTACAGTTGGTTGTTTTTTATTAATAAAAATTGTTTTTTTATAACTTTGTTTCTTTGTAGAGGAAGTGACAGGTGAAGGTGAGGGATTTGGTTGATGCATTTGGTTAACACTTGCAACTTCAGAATAAGATTTCTTAAGTGGAGGAACCATTTTGATTGCCTCTTGGTAGGAAATAGAATTGAATGACATATGGTATTTAATGTTTGATTGTCTTACAAACTCTGGACATTTCTTGTCAGTGGCTTCATGGGCACCTGAACAATTAATGCATTGGACAGTTTCATTATGGCAATTAATCCCTGAGTGATCCTGAGAACATTTAAAACACCTGGGTTGGCTCCTGCATTGGGTTCGTGTGTGTCCGAACCGACAACACTGAAAGCATTGAACTGTTGGGTAAATGTATTGTTCAATGGGTATGGAGGCAAAAAATGAAAATATCTTTGGTGGGAGAGATTGGCCGTCAAAAGTTAACACAACAGTTTGAGTGGGCACCCAAGAGACACCCTCTGAATTAACTAACTTTCTATGTAGACGCCGAGATCGAATAATTGGTCCAAAACCATCTGGAATTCGAGTGCTTTCCACTATCTCATCAAGTGACCATTCCACTGGAATACCTTTGGCAATGCCCATTTTACAAATATTAAATGTCGGGATACTTACTTTATAAGTGTCAGATGTAAAGAAGCTGCTATTAAGAAATTGGTTAGCGTCAGATGAAGTTTTAAAATTGATAGCCAGGCGATTGCGACCAACACGTTTAATACCGTCTTCTAAGATATTTTTACATTTATTTTTGTATAAAAAGTTGCCAAATTTAATTGGATGTAAGGTGGAGCCAGCAGAGGGAGAAGTTTCATTTAACTGAACATGCACAACATAAGGACCATTGTCAGTGGGTTTGTAATAGTTCCTATAAGTGAATTCAGAAGAACTATTGTTGTAGCCGGGGGTAATTACGGGAGTTGGGGTAGGTTTTGGGGTGACTATTTTGACGTTATTATTGTCTTTTAATGATTCAGAAAATGCTTGATGTGGAATAGGACGAATTTGCTTCGGTTTAGAAATCAATGAACCGAGTTTTCGTTTTGGTTTTATTGGCGACTTGGTTTTATTCGGAGCTTCGGAGGAAAGAAAATTATCAGCCGCAATCAATGTTAATAGGGGATTAAAGCTATTACCATCCGGTGGAGGGTCGGGGTCAGGCTCAAGCTCCATGATGCAAAATAAGTGAGAATATATGTAAGTGAAATAAAGTTATTGACTTACCACTATGAAGAATATATACACACACTAAAAGAAATAAACTGTACACTTAAATTTAAAAGAATTACGTATTATTTACGATAATTTGAGATATAAATAAAATTATACCGACCGCCCTTTTCAACTTCCCGCCAAAAAAGGCAATCTATAGTTAATAATGACACAATTTCGGAATAGGCATAGGTTTCGCGGAAGTAAAACGAATTATAGCCTTTTCAAGAGATTTTAATGTAGCAATGCAATTTTGTACAAGAACGAAAAATCTGTCAGGAAAAAATATAACAACCGTTGCTTGGAAACTTACAGACTAAAGAACAAAGACTGGCCACAGCCTAAATAACCATCACAATAGGTAAAATCACATTTCAGCGGTTTTGAAAAATGTTCAAAAATAACACAAACCTTTTTTGTTAGTGGTGCAAAGCATATTTTATTTTTTATTTTTAGAAGACTTAAAAGTTCATAGTTCAAAATCAATCAAAACTTTTCTGGCCTATATTCGAAATTTGAAATAAATAAGGTTGTGACAGTACTTATGACTGCGTATAATTTTAGCTACTTTTTTACGCGAGGTCTACAGCTCACGGAGCCACTAGTTTTTATTTTGATACCGATCTTTCATGGATAACAAAGCCTCTTTTTTTTTAAAGAAGACCATGAATATTTAGTTATTATTACATAATGTACAGTATCGTACGCGTTTAAAAAAAATATCTTAGAATGCCGTTCCAATTATTTTTATAAACAAAATTAAATCTTCTTTCAGTAAAGTTTCTTGTCTTCTTAATATTTAAGGTACTTTCCCTCCGTGTGGAAAAGTTTTGGGACACCCTGTATTGTATACCAACGTTCTCACTTTTCACTAGTCCAATGAGTGAATGACAGTGATGTATGAGAGAAGTTTGTTCCTAAATTGTTTGAGTTAGTATTGTAATGGGCTATTAAAACTTTGCAAGTGCTTTTCTGGGTTTTCATCAATTAACTGGGTATATGATTGCATTTCAAAAAAATATTTTTAGTGTAGCATTGAATTACTTAATATTATGTTAGTTACAATGAAAATTATTTTTTAAAATAATAATAAATCAGTCAGAAGTGCAGTATTACAAAAAGCGATACAATACAAAATTTGCAAATAATTTGTTGGAACAATAACACTTAAAACGCAAACAGTAAACCCGTAAATTAACTTCCTTCTCACCTTTTCTGAATCCTAAATCAAGAGGTAAGATCTTCTATAGTATGGTTTATGTATTTACATCAAGTTTATTAAGCTTAAGAATCCTTACGGGACGTAACTTTATGTGTTATCTTTCACAACACAAGGTGACGAACTATCCCAAGGGGTTTGAGGAGTTACACCCTCGAGAAAATACGGTGCGCAATACGAAGTTAGGTTGTTTTTGACGGAAAAATATTTTTATTGCTTATAAGCATAAGGTTGATTTTCAAATCAAACTCTTTACGTGTTGATGGCTGTATACCACTTAATTTCTGTGCCTTTGTTTTTCGATTCTTTGTACATTTTTCAATTGTGGTTGAATTGTTTTTGCTCTTTGTGCAATGTAAAACCTCAGGGATACCTTTTCAAGTTGATATACGCTTTGTGATTGGGCTGAATTTTTAAAGAACAATAGTTCCGCGTTGCAGGCATATTTTTAGAATTTTATTTTAATGAGTACCCACCTATTAACGAACATGTTTTTCAACCCTAAATATTATCGAATATTGTGCTGTTGAGAATAATAATATTAAAAAGGTTTGTTGTTATTCTCCTCTTTTGACCGTTTATGTTGTTACATAATTATATTAATGAGGGCTAAAAAAACCCAGCAACGTGGGTACATAGTTAAGTTAACTTAATTGCCTTAACTTAACCTAACGGGGACACAAGCTTTGTTCTCTAAATTTATTTTCCTTTGGTTTTGCAGATTAAGTGTTATTTATATTTGTAACAAAGCTTTATAATGTAATAATAAAAAATAACTTAAGTACAACTTTTTTGTACCCAAGCAATGCCTCATCAAAATGAGGTTTTTAAAGTCAACTTTATCATTTTCATCACAAGGACTACTACTACCAATTTGAAATCTTACAAAAAGGTGAGATTCAATAATAAAATTCACGCAAAATTTTGTTTCCCGTGACGACAGTGCAATTCCAAAATGGATTTTTATTGAGTTTTCTTGCTATGAATCTATTGTTCGACGGTGGGGACAATGTTGGTTCCTGAAAAAAAAATGTCTATAGGGTTGAAAAACAAATTTTTATAACGTTTCTTTGGTTAAAAAGTTTTACACAATACATACCTAATAATTGTTATTCAGATTGACATAATATTTAAACCTGTTTCATTATTATACGAATCGAATACAGCAGCCGGATAAATGGTGGTGTTGTTTATTCGATAATCTCGAGGTAGGCCCAATTTTTAATATAACACATTTGACATCTCTCAGTCTTTAATGTTATTATTTGTCAAAGTAAATCGTCTGTATTCTGTGTTATTATTACAATAGTTAAGCCACGTATTCACTAGGAGACAAAGTCACACGACATGTCGCGCGCAGTCGCGGGACATTTACGTGTGACTGTCCGGTCAATGTCGGTCGACATTTTGTTCGTCCACATTAACGAAGTTGTGATCGCGATGTCACCCGAGGAGGTAGTGTTGTAAGTGCGGCTTATATAATTATTCGGACGCCACGGATGTCGAGGAACACATAGCGACACGCATCCTCACTGCTCAAATGTTGTCGGGCGACTGTCGCGGGACACGAAGTCGCGCAAGGTCGACGCTCTCTGAGCGTCGACACGCGACATGTCCCGCGACACGTAGATGTCGCCCGCGATCGCGGGAGACATCACCCGGCACGTAGAATTCGTGTCGGGCGACAAGGTCGCAGGACAAATGTCCCCTAGTTAATAAGTAGCTTTAAGGTTATTGAATTTTGACAACGTGTCAAATGTGATCTATTATAATGTCCCTACTAAGTTAGAGCTCAAACACACAGGATGCGATCCGGTCTGCAGATCGCTGCGATCTATGCGATGCATTGAGTTCTCTTATCCCTTTCACAATGGTTGCGTTCCGATCCCATATATCGCATAGATCGCAGTGATCTGAGATCGGATCGCATGACCGGAAAGCATCGTGTGTGTTTGAGCTCTTAAGCAGATTTTGCTTACCGGGGCTGACATAATGGAGACACTAGACGTGATAAACTTGTTGTGCTGTTGTTTACAACGTAATATATTGCATATGCGTCTTTATGGGTCCATTATTTGTAAAGATACTGCTTTAACCTCTTCTATTGTTGCCGGGAAAATAAACCTTTACATTTCAATTACTTTATTATTTTTGTTTAAATGTCATTGTATCTTTCAAGCTAAAAGTAAAATGATAACTTTTCATTTTTCTGTAGTTTTGTGTTCCTGTGATATGTACGAGTAAGTTTGTAGCAATCGAGATTCCCAGGAATTAACAACATGCAACTTCTTGTGTTGCAAATGTTAAAAGAAAATTCTTATACCCCCATTTTTAAATGTTCGTTCTTTAAGTGTTCATAAGAAAACTTCAAAATTTTCTTTTATTTATTTGTTTTATTCAGTCATAGTCATTTATCAAAAGGTAGAGATATCTATCTTATATTCAACACCATATTATACACTTTTAAACATACGCCACATATCATTAAACGAACCGCAAATCCCCTGTTCCCAATCTGGAACGAGGGACGAATCCGTTAAAACTACGTGTGCCAGCCCTGGACCATGCACAGAGGGAAATAGCATCGTTAGTGGGCATTGTCCAAACGATATGTCCCCCGAAACGAACTTTGATGAAAACCCTTTATCGGGTAACGAGCATTCTGGACGAGCGTCACGTTCCAAAATTGCTCACAAAGGGTTTTGTTTTCGATTTAAACAACATTTGTTAGTGAAAAGATCATGGAAATTCCACTTCTGTGATGTTTCGTTTATTTGGATTTTTTGTATTTTTATCTTCATCCAGTTCGAGAGAATGAGATCTTTTTTTTTTATTTTTTTTATAAGAAATCTTCAGGCCTTGAAAAGTCTTTTGGCGCAATTCTGCCAGCAAAATCATTGGCGGAATTGAAGCAATTTTTATTGAATACTTTATTAGACATCTTGGTAAATTTATTTTTCATGCCTTGGTTGATTCATACTACTGCTAGTTATAATTTATAACCCAATAGAATTACGCTATGGCATTAAATTAACACATAGTTAACATTATTACTAATTTGAAATACACGTTACATGTGATTTTATATAATTTTCAGCTACTCTTTGGTATATTTCAAAGATAAACATAAATTAAATAGGTACCTTAAAATACCCATATAATTTTGCATAAACGGAGTATTTTTTCGAAGAGATTAAAAGCTTTCGTCGTTCCAAAATTCGTTAAATCTAAGGTTTTATTTTGCCTCAAAAACAAAAGGTCGGCCTATGTTAAACAAAATTTATAGGGCATGTCTAATCTTTCACAACGTACAGATTAACACTGAAATATTTTTATTTCACCCTGAATTATATTCTCTGGACAATTTCCAAACGGAAGATTTTTATTGGTCATAATTTAAATAAATATGAGAATGGAATCCTTTAATTCACCTTATTCTGAAATGTCTTAAAATAATATTTTTTTTACTAACTTCTCTGATATGAATTAATAGTTCTGTTCTTGAAATTCTCCTTCTTATTATAACCTCGAACGAATGCTGCAAATGCAAAAGGACGAAATAATCCAATAAGTAATAATTTGTGATTTTGATTTTAGCTCTCTAGGGTTATATTTAATTCATCAATGCCCGAGCGGCCGAATGCGGACGGACAACAATGAAATATCTACTGTGTCTCATTTTGCGGGCCTCGATGGGTTAAAATAACTTTTAACTGTACATGGTCACCTTCAGAAACGTAAAAGTTATATTATAACAATATGGTGAATCATATAGATTAGATAATAATTAATGTCAATGATTAAATATATTTTATCAACACTCATGCTTTGAATCCTCTATAATAGTTTATGGAGCTTATTGCCATTAAAATAACCAGTGTCATAGTAACCATACTATCATCCAAACGAGTGTAATAATATTGTACTAGATTTCATAAAGCAACCCCTTCGCTTTTTAGATCCCTTCCGCGCAAAGAGGTTTACTCATCATACAGTCACATTCTCACTTGTTATATTATTATAGTTTGTATTAGATACTCGGCAATTAAACTCACATTCGTGTTTTAATACCCCTAATTATACAACAATTGCATAGTAACTAAAATTACACTTGTACAAATAAGTTGGCTGCGATATTTTATCAACCCCCGTAGCAATTAGTCACCCAAGAGATTTTCTCAAAAGCTTTCCTTTCAGTGTGTCTAGTCACACTCACATTTACGGTGATAGAGATAAATTAAAACATTTTACTGGGAAAAACTGGTTGTTTTCGACGATGAGGGAACAACAAACAACATTCGTCTTGTCAGTCGCGGGTGCAATGAATCACCAAAAGTGAAGTGACACCATCTGAGCCTCGAATCCTCTAAATTTCACACTCAAATGTGTTTTATTTATGAAAATGAATATTAAGAGCGTTGACGGCAAACGGCATTTCATACAAACTTTCAAGTCCTTATTTTTCGAAATGAATGGACCAATTTTAATGAAATTTCATACACATAAGCAGAATACATTGGTCTAAAAAGTTAATTGAAAGCATTATGTCGATAAATAGTGTTACAGCTAAATTAGACCGATTTTAAATTTTCCATAGAAACATAACTTTCCAGTTATCTTTTTTAAAATAAGACATTTTTAAAAATGTTCTTGACTAACTTTTTAGACCCATGTATCTTGCTTATGCGTATGAAATTTCATTAAAATCGGTTCATTCATTTCGAAAAAAGTTTGTATGAAATGCCGTTTGCGTCAACGCTCTTAAGAACCACAGCAACAGTAGACAAGAGAATTTTAGTATCGGCGATAAGTGTTTTTGAAATTGCATCGCGTTTTGGCGATTGCCTGCATGTCACATAGTTTCAGTAAGTATACGAGTCCAGCGGTCGAGCGACCCAGCGCTGGAATAATGTGTACCAGCACTGAACTGTACTCTTCCAATAAGATCTAGTCTAGAACTGGACTGGATTGCTGGACTGGAATAATGTGAACGGACAGGGATGTTGGATTGCGTTTCAGCGACTAATTGCGTTTGATCGCAGATCATAAACGCATTGTGCGACTAGTATTGATTTCAAACTGCATTGCGTTTAAGGCAAGGCCAGATCACGAAATCTACTCTTTTACTATCTCTTTGGAATATGGTTGATTATTGCATAGCTTTAATTGTCGCTTCGCCAGAAATTTAACAAAATTTAGTTAATTTTTATTGATTTCGGGAATACTAGATCATTTATTAAAAATCTACTCGGTTAAAGTGTTAGATCAATAAAAAAGCTTTCTTTTTGGATAAAAAAACATATCACTGTCGTTGAAAATTACGAGAACTGACGATTTAAAGTTTATTTTTCTAAGATTTTATGGTGTTATTCAGATTTTTTTTATAGAGTTACGAAGCCATTTTTCAATATTCTGTTCGGTTAAATTGTTTTTTTTGTTTCTTTTTCAGTCTACAGTAATTTTTGTGAAGTAGAATTCTAGAAAAGTTATTCACATTGGAAGCTTAAAAATCAATCTTTTCATCAGATCGTGAACTAGCCTCGCCTCAAACGAATAAACGAAGCTGCAACCGTCACTCAAACCAGCGGGGTAGAGCGTTGAAAATCGCTGCAGATAGCTTCTGAAAAGTAGCTAAATCGTCGATAGCTGTTATACTAGTATCGTGTCCGTGTGTGGAGATCGTAAGTTGATTACGTATCAAACAACTTACGTTCCGTTCGTGTGTTCTAAAAAAGGAAACACTTGAATAACATGAGTACATATCGATAAAGAGCGATCCTTTAATCTGTGAAAATGTTTTAATAATAATAATACTTTATTTCAGAAACCAAAAAGTTCCATATTCATTCAGCATTTCATGACGTTACAATATTTTACTGTATTAAACTAATTTTGAACTCAAGAATAATAATAAAAATGTCAAGTTTGAATTATTACAAATTAAACTAAATTAAATTATGTATTTAATTAAAATTAAGACAATGAAAATAATAGTGCCACTTAATATCTCTTCCAAATATTTAGAAAATTTATTTTACGCCTACCACTCATTTTGCAACAAAACTATAATTTTATTCTTAATTTCGTTCGTCTACGATGTTTTTGTTAGAGAAAGTTTTTCCAGACTGAATTCATTTAAGATTTGTCTCCAATTTCGGTTTTCTTGTAAAGAAATTACAGATTATGATAAGCATTTCGAGTATTACAAATAACGTCTGTTGTAGGTGTGGTACCACTTCACTAGTTGGTTTTGTAATTTAACTTACGAGTAGGTACACCCGTGTTTACAAACATTACTATGAGGTCTCACAATACCCGCGAATGCACAGCGTCCCCACTACCGATCACATGTGTATTACATAAAACAAACGAACCAACCACAGAGCTCTATTTCAACGCATTGTGCAAAGTCAAAGTCAAAATTTCTTTATTCAAATAAACTTTTCAATAAGTCTATTTAATATTTAGTTTAAAACAATTATTTTAATGATTTCCATAACTTAAATGATATTATTTTTTTTAGAAAATATTCCTTGCTTAATTTTTATATCTAATCTAAGAAGTTTTTAATTGATACTATTTAGTTAAGTACTTTAAACTATAATAGATAATATATAAATTATATTCCATAAGTAATCACAAAAGTATTAAAACCTTGGAGTAAAATTAAATTAATTAAATTAAATATGACAATACTAAACGATTTCAAACAAAATTCTAAATTACTTTTGAATTGTCTATATTTTCCTAGCACCCGTTCCAGACTTATTTAACTGATAAGAAGAACGGGTGCAAGAAACTTATCAACAGAAATAAGTAAAAATATTAACAAACTTAAATATATCGTTACCAAATACAGTACAACAGGATTATTAACAACAAAGTTATAGCAAGTTATGTGTTACATGTTACATCGTTTCCACGTATTTCGGTCTTTTAGATAATCGTCTACTTTATAATAAACCTTTACCCATGAGCGTCTTTTTAACATGGTTTTTAAATTCATGCAAATTAAGATCAGTCACTTGTTGTGGAACTTTATTTAATAAGGCTATGCCTTTCCCCATAAATGAACCTCTACTTTTTAATCTTGGAACGGAACGTGCGTTCTCATAGGCAGGGGTCATGTGAGTATTGTTCTTAAATACAGGTGTAATAAATGTCCTACTTGTAATAAGGTTGAAGACGTGCAACATTTGCTGATGGACTGTGTGAGAAACAGGGATAATAATAATAATAATAATGTATTTATTGGTCACTTCACAAACTTAATACATGGATGGATGTGTACAAACATAGATAGAGGTTAGCATTTGTTAAAACCTTCAACATAAACTTCTTACATGTAGGAATGGCTCAAAGTGTTCTTTCGGATCCTAAATCGGAAGCCACAAAATCCTTATGTAACGTAATTGGTCGTTTAAGTTAATTTAATTAGATATAAATTGATATAACACTAGTCATTTAGTAAAATATTTGGTTTGGGCACGATGGGGTTGGCATATCCGAAAGGATAAAACCCCTTTAAAAATACAGATAAAAAATAGTAATAATAATACGGGTGTATGTCAAGTTGACTAAGAACTTGTGGCACTGAGCTGTACATGCTTGCTTTAATATCTCCGCTATTATGAAAAACTTCAAAGAAACTGAATCGACAAAAAAATCTATATAATTATCGAACCTGCTCACAAAATTTCACGAGAATCGGTTGAGAAATGCGACCTGTAGAGGATAAAAGACGGACAGCCGAACGGACAAACGAAAGCACTTCGCGCTTGCTTGGTCAATGAAATTATGTTTCAGCTAAATACATACAAAAGCCGTACGAAGGAATAATCTTCCATTTAGAAAACCATTCAACCTACAAAGCACCCCCTATTTTCATCAGCTTAAACATGATGAAACCCACATATTAAATTCTCATTATTTTCAAGACCTTTATGTTAGTGTCTGTCTTTAATGTAGATTTGCTGTCTTTAATGTAGACTTTAACTAACTACTAATTTCATGAGTATTTCAGCTAGAAATCGCAGTCCCTTTTCCTTTCTCATTTGAGTGTACAAACGTGTTACCGACTACAAAACTAACTGTTGGTATCTCTCAACAGGACGACGTAATGAGCCGCCAGCTGACAATTTCGGTATTTGCACCAACAACAATGAATCATCGATAAAAACGCCTGTTCATTTACGGTGAAACGATCAATCGATTTGATCGGGCTTCGATTAGCGAACGATAGTATTTAGTTTTTTTTTAATGTGTTCAACATTAAAAAACGTAGTTATCGTTATTATCGTTATTGTTTTGTTGTATTATGAAAATGCTGGCTGGACGATGTGATTCTTACATAGTTAAGTGTTATTATAAAAGTTTAAAAAAAAGGAGTAATGTCACTTTTACAGTTTGTTTTTTTTTTTTTTTTGTTTTGGAGCAATAAATATGTAATTTAATGTTAATGTCTATTCAGTTCTCATAAACTATGTACGTAGTTATAAATAAGGTGTGATTAAAAATTATTCAAATTAAAAGATTTCCGAACACCTAATTTATTGCTGTAATTTTTAGCACCTCTAAAATACAGTAAACACCTTATCCAAATAGAATTTAATTTTGTGCGAAACCTTTGAATTGGAAAGCGTAAACAACTCCAACAATGGGCTTAGCTGGGTCGACCATTAATTAATATGACTGAGCAAATACAGGAAGCTATCGCGACACGCTTGCAACATCGATGACCCAGTTTTAAGGTCTCCAATTTATCACACTGAAATTAAAACAGAAGATTATTATAATTTTTAATTATTTGAGAAGAAAAATTAATTTCATAATGGTTGCGGGATTTTATAACGAAGGAGGAAAGCAGGATCTCTCGTCAATTACATTTTATTCAATTTTTCATTTTCTATTTAAAAAATCTTATATAAGAGATTGTCTGGTCGATAATGCTATAGACGCTTACTGTATGTTATTTGTCATTTGTCTCTATGGATATGCTATGATATGATATGCTTTGATCAAGAATATCCTAGACTAGGTTTCGCCCGCGACTTCGTTCGCGTGGACATTCAGAAAATCCCTATGTTGACTTTTGGCCGGGATATAAGTATCCTATATTTTAATCCAGGCTAAAAACTATTTGTGTGCCATTCCTAATCCGTCGTTTTTGCGTGATTGAGTAACAAACATTCAAATTTTCATAATTATAATATTAGTAGAATATTCATATTCCGTTCTTTTCGTCCCCGTTCGCGTATTATTATTCTATACAAAGGGACCACTATTTTGGGCCCTTTAGGGGTTGGATCCTGTCCACCGTGTTGGACTTCAAAATAAAAATCAACACCCCATAAACCTCAATAACGATATCCATATCGATTTTTAGCTTTATTTAACCATTGTAAAAGAGAAATATATGTAGCTTACTCCCGCAAAAAATATATGCAGGATGCACCGCCCGCTCGCCCGCAAAAAAAAAATGCACTTGCACACCACAAAAATATCAGTGCACAATACCTGCATTTAGCATGACAGCGACACACCTTGCACCTTCACCAATTAGACTACTCTACACGTGTTTCGCTCCAACCCGGAGCATCCTCAGGAGTGAGATCGTGTGTAAACCCATTTACCCTTTAAGGGGTACTTTTCGGAAAGTCGCGAAATACCTACGTGTTTGCATAGTTTTTAGAAGAACTACTACGAAGATTTAAGTTGAAATGTTTATTTAATATTATTCTTCCATACAAAGTATGAACCCCACTTCATCCCTTAAGGATGCTCTAAGCTTTTAGGGATTGGATCATTATCCACCGTGTTGGGCTTCAAAATAAATGCCATTTTTGCAAATCCCATAAAACCGCAATAACAACATCCGAATTTGTATCTAATGTCAACTGCTCATCACCTTTTACAAAATACTGCTTTTCCCGACGCAGGGACGTTGTGTTGAGGAGTTCTCAGCTAGAAATCAGTTTCACTTAACCGTATGTATTATGATGAACATACATTGCTTGGCAACCATGTTAAAGTAATCGTATCGCATCTGTAAAATACTTAGTATTGAATAGTTCTGATGACCATCTGTGGTCTTCATCATCAGTTCCACTTCACCAGATAGTGCTTTTCGAAAGCAAAGGCACGAGTGAGAAAACCTAAATCGCTATAGGTGTGCTTGTAATATTTAAAGAGCTCCCTTCATTTCTCCAGCATCCCATCATTAAATCCTGACCCGGGGCCCTACCGGCTAACTTTTCGAACTTCAGCGGGTCTGCCGTGCTTCAACTTAAAACAGATAAATCGAAGTAAGGAGTTTCGTATTGTACTATTTGCCGAAGTTATTTAGAAGATATCGATGTTTGTGTGACATCATGAATTAGGGTTCGCCATTTTGACCCGATTGGGATTCGATTTATCTGTTTTAATTTGAAGCCCGACAGACTTTCCAAAGTTCGATGCGTTAGCCGGTACGGCCCCTGATGATAATGGGACCATTTTAAAAGTAAACTCTTTGAAACAAAAACAGAATTTTCTAAATCAGTCCAGCTGTCTACAAGTAATCGAGTTACATACCTTAAAAAAAATATCCCGACGAACTGGGAACCTCCTCCTTTTTGAAGTCGGTTAAAAAATAAGGAAAATATTTGCTCTTGACTTGGAGTGCTTACAAGGTTTATGATCCTGACAACATCTCGAGGGCTTGCGGGTGAAAAGCACTCACTTTACTTTGTAAAGAGTGTAAATAAAATGTTGAGAGTCTAAGAAGCCTTTATATATATCGTGACGTCACGATTTGTGGTTGTGAATCGGACGATATTGTAAATTACAGTCTTGTCCGTTTTACGATTGAAATAGGCACTTTGTGTTACGAAATAATAAAAAAATCTAGTGTTTTATCATTTGTTTGGTTGGATTTTATAAAGTTATTCTTTTCACAGTAAAAGTAAAGTAAAGTAAAAAATTGCTTTATTCAAATAAACTTAGTAATTAAGCGCTTTTGAATCGTCTATATTTTTGTACCACCCGTTCCAGACTTTTTTAACTGACAAGAAGAACAGGTGCAAGAAACTTATCAGCTTTAACAGAAATAAGTAACGATATTTACAAATATAAATATATCGTTACCAAATACAATACATATAACAGGTTATTAACAACAAGTACTTACTAGCAACTTATTGTGTTACAACATTTCCACGCATTCCGGTCTTTCAGATAATCGTCTACTTTATAATAACCTTTAACCATGAGCGTCTTTTTGACATGATTTTTAAATTCATGCAAAGGTAGATCAATCACTTGTTGTGGAACTTTATTAAACAAGGTTATGTGTTTCCCCATAAATGAACCTCTAGTTTTTGTATATGAGGAAAGGAAAATCTGAAATTATTTTATGTGATAGAAGTTTATGTAAAGATTACAGGAAAAGAAAACGATGTCATTAAATAGTAAACTTTTTCAGAATGATGGTACGGAATCCTCGGTGCGCGAGTCCGACTTGCTCTTAACCGTTTTTTACTATGAATATTAGTACCTTCCACCGCTTTTCACTTTATAAAAAACTGGAGATCAATCTGGAGATTAAAAAAGATTATGGCGTAAACATAGGCACAAAGGCTTTATAGGCAATAACTGCGCTTGGATCGTTTTTAACTTGGGCTATGTCGAGAGCTGCCTACAGACACGCCACTTCACAACCTATATGATTGTATAAACTCACCTTTGACTTTTGGAGTTTGAGCCTCGGAAAGGAAATTAGTTTTTGTATAATCTCCATTTATACATAATCGAGGTCAAAAGCTTAGTAAATTATTTGAATCTGCGCCTCCGTTTACTCAGCCACTAGTCAAATAACTTAATTATATTTTTTGTATAACCACTACATTGCATTATTTTTTTATACCAAGCACTAAACTCTTTGTTGCCGAGCCGGCCTCCTTTTTACTACTTTATGGTTTTTTACTTTAACTTATATTTTTGAATTCCGTACTTTTTATACTATAACATATTTTCCTTGTTTTCTACTCTGTGTTTTTTCTTCTATGTGTCAAGTCGTGCTCATCAGTTTTCAATAATAAAAGTACATTTACAACTAATTAACTCTCATTTTTTAGAAACCCATTTAGCTCAGTTTCATTTGGTCCTTCCACCGTAGAAATTCAGCCACCTATTTGATTTTTTCCATTTTAGTTGACATTTAGTTTTTTCATACAGTCCATCGCCCTTTAGTTTTCACCGACCATTCGTCATGCTTACCCGTTCACAATCACGAAAAACCCCATCAGAAGGCAACATTCCCACCACCACCGAAACCGCACCGCAAGGAACACGCTCCACGACATCCTCATCAGCCTCTACAATTAGGGCCCGTAAGGTAGCCGCGGAGGCACTTATGCATCGCCGACAGCTCGAACGCGAGGTTCAGCTCGCAGAAGAGGAGATGCAGCGCAAGCGCCAACTCGCTGATGAAGAGATGCAACATAAGCAGAAACTTCTCGCGATGCAAAACAAGATGGAGGAATGCGAATTGCAAGCGGAGCTGGCCGCGATTGAAGCTGAAGGAAGCCGTAGCAGTCAACGCAGCCGTTGCAATGGTTCCGTAAGCTCTTTGCGATCTAACAGGACGGAAGCATGGGTTCAAAGCGCGGTACGTAATTCACAATGTTCCCTTCAATCTCATCCAATCACAAAATTGTCCGAGACGGTGGCCCAAACTCAGCCTCCACAATCTCACGTGGGCAATAATCATCCATTCATTACAAACGTAAATGATGTACCCATACAGGCAACGAACATGTCTGAGGACGCGGCACGCATCCCGCCGCACATTCCTACTACAGACAACAACGTCCTGTATGTGTCTAGTTCAAACAAACTTTTGCAAGCAGTGGCAGACACAGCGGCAGCTGCGAGAGCCCTCGCAACCGCCAGGCATCAACCAACAAAACACATCGAATTAACACCATTTGCCGGAGAAACATCTAAATGGCTACAGTTCAAAAGATTATTTGAAACTACAAAAGCTTCTTTTTCTCCTTTAGAAAATGTAGCGCGCCTGCAACAGTCTCTACGAGGTGCAGCGCGTGAAGCTGTTGGTGCTCTCCTAATCTCAGCCAGCGAACCAGAAGAGATTATCTTCGTGTTGGAACAAAACTTCGCACGTCCGGAGATGATTATCTTCAAAGAAGTCGCTGCTCTGAAAAGCTTACCCCGCCTTAGCAATGATTTGCGTGAGTTAAGCGCTTTCGCAACAAAGGTACGAAATAGTGTACACACGATACGTATGCTAGACCACAACGAATATTTATATTCACCCGAACTCTTCCACACCATTTTGGGGAAGCTGAACCCCACAGTGAAAATGAGGTGGACAGATTTCGCAGCTGACAACTTTTCGCGAGACCAGCCAAAGCTTGAGCTCTTGTCCGCATTTCTCATGCGCGAGTTAGATAGGCACGTTAGATTCGGTTTAGCACCAGAACAAGTAACTGGGCCGCCTGTAGCTAGCTCGTCGCATGAAAAACAAAGACGTGAGTACGTTCATGCTGTTGCGCCACAAAAACATGTAAATAGTTCTGTAAATAAAACTTTGACTGATGTAAATAAAACAAATTGTGCATTCTGTAAAAAACAACATTGTATAAAATTGTGCCCCGATTTTAAGGCACTTTCTATAGAACACCGATGGCAATGGCAACGCGAAGCAAAGGTCTGTTACAGGTGTCTACGACGTAATCCGCACACTTGGAGAACGTGCAAAGTTAACCCGTGCGGCGTCGACGGCTGTTCATTACATCATCACCCTTTGCTTCACGGTGTTCAGTGGCCTATAGTGAACCATACTTCTGACGTCGCCCTTCAAGACACACCCTCAACGGCCAGCCCGGAATGCACACCAAGCGAAGAAGTTGTTGTGTCCACTACGTCTACGTCTACAAAGGCACAACATTCATTGTCACCTTCGCGTCCCAGCGCATTACTTAAAGTCATACCCATAACCGTATTCGGTCCATTAGGTAGTTATGACACTTATGCTTTGCTTGACGACGGCAGCACTGCCACACTTATAGATGCCAGTGTAACCGCGCGTATCGGAGCAGTCGGACCTCGTCAAAAAATATGCGTAAATGGTGTTGGTGGTCTTACAAAAAATATCGACGTCAGTTATGTAGATTTCAAAATTAAGGGTAGGTTCACACAAGACGTTTTTGAGATAAAACGTGCTAAGGCTATTCCGTCACTGTCACTTCATACTCAAACTGTAAATAAAGAAAACATTGTTGTATACAAACATTTACGTGATTTAACGGATTTTTTAGTCTACGAAAAAGCCACCCCTATGGTACTCATCGGTACTGACCACTGGCACCTATCAATAAGTAAGGAGATTCAGAAAGGAAGCCGAAATGAGCCAGTGGCCTGTTTGACAGCATTGGGATGGGTACTGTATGGGTCGTCAACAAGTAAAACCAAGACTGTCAATTTTATCAATCACGTCCACATCGAAGACGAACCGACAGACTCTTTAGAATTCTTGATCAAAGAAAATTACAAACTTGATTCTTTAGGTATTTCTAAAAGAGAAACTTTACACAGCAAACAAGATAGACGTGCGATTGACATTTTAGAGTCAACCGCTAGGCGTTTACCATCTGGTCGTTTCGAGATTGGTTTGCCTTGGAAGGAAGGCATAACGCGCGTTCCAGACAGTTACCAGCAAGCCTTATCTCGGTTCTTCAGTCTTGATCGACGAATGCGTAAGGAAACTGAGTTCGCACAGGCATACCACACCTTCATAAAAAATATGACAGATAAAGAGTATGCCGAAGAATGTCATCCCAGTTCCTTCCATGGCAGACTGAACACCGACCCAAGCAATATCAGATGGTATTTGCCACATTTCGGTGTTTATCACCCTCAAAAACGTAAGTTGCGAGTAGTTCATGATGCCGCTGCCTTAAATGACGGTGTCAGTCTGAACTCTTTGTTGCTTCCCGGTCCTGACTTGCTTCAGTCCTTGCTAGCTATCCTTTTTCGTTTTCGGGAAGGGCGCATCGCACTTACTGCTGACATCAAAGAAATGTTCCCTCAGTTTCGAATTCGAAAAGAGGATAGAGACGCCTTGCGTTATTTATGGCGGCCTTCGGCACGCTCAGAGACCGAGAGGCAACCCTTGAAGGAGTACAGGATGACAGCCGTCATCTTCGGTGCATGCTCCAGCCCATTCATCGCACAATATCTTAAAAATAAAAATGCTAGAGAATTCGAGCAATCGTATCCCGGTGCTGTTGACGCGATCCTTCACGATCATTACATGGACGATTATCTGGGATCGCATGATGACGCTCCCGCTGCAGCCCAGATCGCTGCTGACATAGTGCAAGTCCACAATGCTGCATGCCTAGAAATGAGAGGGTGGATTTCTAATGATCGAGCAGCACTAGACCTCGTACCCGTAGAGTTGCGTGCTGCCCAACCATCGGAAATCGACCTTGGCTCAAATCCCAGCAGTATCAGAGCTTTAGGGATCGTATGGCAGCCTCTCGTTGACTTGCTAGGTTTTCGCACTGGGCTTGAGGATTCATTACCTCAACCGCTCACCAAACGAAAGGTCCTTTCACACTTGATGCGTGTATACGACCCCTTAGGTTTACTAGGACCGGTCATAATAAACGGTCGTATACTCTTCCAGCAAGCGTGGAGGTCTAATATCGGTTGGGATACTGAATTTTCACCCAATGAAGCCTCAAAGTGGACTGAGTGGCTCCAAACAGTTGCCAGCGTGGCGTCTATTAAAATTCCACGTTGGTACTCGTCTTCCTTGAACTCAGAACCATTACACCGCGAGTTGCACGTCTTTGCCGATGCCAGCGAACATGCATACGCTTGTGTCGCGTATTGGCGTCTCATGTACGAAGATGGCTCAATACGTCTCGTTCTGATTTCAAGTAAGGCGAGGGTTTCTCCGCTAAAACCGACGTCCATTCCCCGTTTGGAGCTCCAGGCCGCCCTGATTGCCTCTCGCCTTGCTCTAACTATCACAGACAGTCACAAAAAAAAGCCGTCGCGCGTATTCTTTTGGACTGATTCCATGACTGTCCTGGGATGGTTACGCAGCGACGCACGAACGTTCAAACCATTTGTTGCCCACAGAATTGGAGAAATTATTGAAAATTCTAGTGTTGCAGATTGGAAGTGGGTACCAACTGATTTGAACGTTGCAGACGACGCTACGCGTCCGCGTAATATCGTCTTATCTACGTCGTCACGTTGGTTTGCGGGGCCGTCATTTCTTTTCAAGTCCCCAGAGGACTGGCCCCAAGAGCCAGCAGGAGTAGCACCAGTTCGGGAGGAACTCAAATCCACCGAAGTGGTGGGACTCCTCACAACGGCACAAACGCCAATAGACTGGCCCGAGCCGGTAACAGCCAATTTCAGCCGGTTTAGTGACTGGTTGCGCCTTTTGCGCGCTACGGCGCGAGTAATTCAAGCGGTCCAAATATTTAAAGACCGTCCTCGTTCCGGTCGCCGACAACCTCGCCAAAGGCGTACTGCAACATTCCCTTGTACATCGGACGCAACACCCATCACCCTTACCCCACTTACAGCAGATCACCTTAAAGCCGCAGAGAGGCAAATTCTACTTCGAACACAGCTCGACAGCTTCAAAGAAGAATTCCACCACCTTCTGCAATCTCAACCGATCTCAAAGAAGAGTCGCCTTCTCAAGCTCTCACCCTCGTTAGGAGAAGACCGACTCCTCAGGCTGGCGGGTAGGATTAGTGCCGTCAGGGACGTACACCCAGACATTCGTCGTCCGATCTTATTGGATGGGAAACACGCAGTCGTCAAGCTTTTGGTAAAACACTTTCACGGGCGAATCGCTGCCCACGGAAATAACGAATTAGTGATTAACGAAATGAGGCAGAAGTACTGGGTAGTTCATCTAAGGCCTACTGTACGAAGTGTCGCCAGCAAATGCGGTTTTTGCCGCCTTAAAAAGACCCAGCCAGTGATTCCCGTGACAGGAGATTTACCCCCACAAAGAATGGCACACCATCAAAGACCATTCACATTCACCGGCGTGGACTATTTCGGCCCCATCAACGTCACAGTCGGCAGACGACACGAGAAGCGGTATGTGGCTCTTTTCACCTGCCTAACTACCAGAGCCGTCCACCTAGAACTGGTTAACAGTCTGTCTGCCGATTCAGCAGTAATGGCGTTTCGACGATTCGTTGCTCGCCGAGGAACACCCGCTGCAATATACTCCGACAACGGAACAGCCCCGAACAGCCTTCGTGGGGGCTAATAGAATCTTGAAGGAGTTCTTCAAAAGCGACGTCCAGGATTTTGCGGCGAACCGAGGAATTGCGTGGCGTTTCATTCCCCCGGCCGCACCTAACTTCGGCGGATGCTGGGAGCGAATGGTACGCTCAATCAAGACGGCCCTAGCAGCAACCCTAAAGGAACGAACTCCGAAGGAAGAGGTGCTCATCACTTTACTAATGGAAGCGGAAGCCATTGTTAACTCTAGACCGCTCACACACGTGTCGGTCAACTCGGATGACGCCGAGAGTTTGACCCCGTTTCATTTTCTGATTGGCACATCTTCCCCACAGAGCCTACCAGCATTTGTAACCGATGACGGAGACCTCTCCGGCCGGGCGGAATACAGAAAGGCTTTGCGGTTAGCCGATTTATTTTGGAACCGTTGGGTGCGCGAAGTCCTCCCGACGTTACAGCCCCGTCAGCCAGGCAACGAATCAACGAGGTTTGAGTTAGGCGACCTCGTCCTAATTGCCGATGAGACCTTACCGCGGGGAACATGGCCGCGGGGGCGCATCACCGCCATCCATCCCGGAAAAGATGGCGTGATAAGAGTGGTGGATGTTGCGACCGCTGGTGGTGTACTTCG
Organism: Catoptria pinella; assembly: GCA_963556745.1. Lineage (NCBI taxonomy): Eukaryota > Metazoa > Arthropoda > Insecta > Lepidoptera > Crambidae > Catoptria > Catoptria pinella. The sequence goes on from OY750762.1 coordinate 4,732,408, forward strand.
TCGACCCTCACGAAAAGTTACTCGTTTAGTTTAGTTTGGCTGTGCACGTTCTTGCACGAGGGGCGGGAATGTTGCCGAGCCGGCCTCCTTTTTACTACTTTATGGTTTTTTACTTTAACTTATATTTTTGAATTCCGTACTTTTTATACTATAACATATTTTCCTTGTTTTCTACTCTGTGTTTTTTCTTCTATGTGTCAAGTCGTGCTCATCAGTTTTCAATAATAAAAGTACATTTACAACTAATTAACTCTCATTTTTTAGAAACCCATTTAGCTCAGTTTCACTCTTATAACAAAATATCGTAACCTGAGTAATACTTAATAGCGGTAGAGTTGTTAAAAAACGGTTCTTATTTCAATACATTACTAAAAACAACTCTGAGATATTGTTATTAACGCTCAGTCTCAATGAGAATGTTCATATTTTATTATTATTATTTATTATTAAAACACATAAAGATACAACAATGTTTTCTTAAATTTAACAGTGTTATATAAACCTATTTAGGTTTTACCAAGCACTGGGATTCATCCTCTTTGTCAACAATTAAAAAAGAAAAATATATGTTTAATTAAGTTTTAACTGTTTAAAAGTCAAAAAAATATATAATAAATTGGGTAAGGTATGTACATACAGTGCTTTTTTATTTCTACTACCTTCCATATTGGCCCGATCATAACGATATTCGCCTACGACTACGAGTGAGAAAACACGGGCGGATTCTCAGTCAGCTAAGTAATTTTGCATTTAATTTAATATTGATTAAAAGTTTACTACATTCTGTTGTCTGATTAATTAATTTTAATGCTTAATTTTATAAGTAATAATATACAAGGTGTTACAAAAATACCCCTAATGCCGAAAAAATATCAGCTGTTTCATACATTTTGATATTTTCGATTTTAATTTTTGTATGAAACAGCTGATTTTTTTTCACGATTTCATAGTTGGCCCCATAGTAAAAGTTGTTCAGTTTGGTGGTCCCTATATACCATATTTGGCTTTTGTAACACCTTGTATATTATTACTAATAAAATTAAGCATTAAAATTAATTAATCAGACAACAGAATAAATGTTAATGAATATTGTAATAAATGTTTTTTATTTATGCTTTTAATATTAGTTATTTTAATTTCTTTTTTACATGGTGTTGGTAATTCGTTAATTAATTTTGGAATCTGGAATTGTAATAATTGCCTACCATATAAGTTATTGTATCGCGGGACGATTAATTTAGGATCTGATGCACTACGTGTTTGTTTATTGTAATGTTAATGTTAATTGTAGTCGTATTTATAATTATGTTGTCTCATTTAGAACCCTATCAAAGAGCACGTGCCAGCGTTTAATTATAACTAAGTTTATTTATAGAACTGTGGATGATGTTTAGATGAAAATACCATGTGGTTTCTAATTGAAGTGATAATAATTGCTCTGTTATATAGGTGTATAAACAACATGTCGTTTATGAAATATCAGCGACCATAATGAGCAGACACGGTTGAGTCAGAAAAGCTGTCTTAAAAAAACTGATTCAGTTGAATATACAAAAGCGAAATTTTTTATATTCTGGGTTTTTGTAACAGCTTTTTTTGTTTGTTTGTTGATTATACCCGTGTTAAGTAATAACTTTAATAGCATTGGCTACTTGTCTTAAGAGAGGAAGAGCAATGAAAATTTAAAAGATAATTCTTGGTAGAGTTGTGGTATAAAATACCAAATATAATTTTCCTTCTGCATCAAGTAACTCTTATGTCGTAAATTAAGATTCATTGCGTATTCCCAACGGGTTTTAAAATAGTACTAGGTCGACTAGCAATTCCTTTTTCTTCGCCATTTCGTATTTTATTTTTTTTACTAGCTGATTGTTTTCGCATTGTTTTTTGTCCTTCGGTACTACAGTAGAGTGAACTAAGTAATTTACTCACTTAGTACTCGAGTCACTAGTGGGAACGTCGAATTTCTCCATATCCAAAGGTCGCGGGTTCGATTCTCGTCCGAGAACATGATCTGGTGCGAGTCGTATTTTTTCTAGTATATTATTTGGTATTATATAAAATAGCATTGTGTATGCTTAAATCTCAAAATTTAAAAAGTTATATAGCTTTCTCATCTTAATCAACTGTTTAAAAATATCTGGAAAGTTATTCAGTTGATGTCGAGGTCATTCCTTGTACAATGGTGAGATGGCGCTGGCTTGCAGCGTAAGAGTTGATATACTAGGAGAAATTCGACGTTCCCACTAGTGACTCGGTAGCTCAGCGGTCAGAGCATTGGACCGGATATCCAAAGGTCGCGGTTTCGATTCCCGTCCGAGAACATGATCTGGTGCGAGTCGTATTTTTTCTAGTATATTATTTGGTATTATATAAGTTTTTAATAGATTGTAATTTATCAAATATTACTTTTGAGCATATAGCTCATTATTGTTGAAATTAATCAAAGTAAGTATATAATAGTTTGAATAGTAAATACTCTAAGTGCAACTTGGTCAGTATTCCTAATTGTAAAATTAATAATATAAAATTCAGTTTTTTTAAATTTACTTTTTAATTCATAAAGAAACTGAATTTTAATAATTAAATAATACTAAGGCTCGGTTGCATCATCTTAATTTAATTATAACAGGTACATGACACAAACTTATCTGAGCCGGTGACCAAAACTGGAACTTAGTGTTATTACATATTCTAACCTAGGTTACGCCATAGACTACAGCGACGCTGTCACCGGATCAGATAAGTTTGTGTCTGTTAATGTTAAGGTTAAATTAAGATGATGCAACTCAGCCTTAGTATTGTCAGAAAGTGCTTATGTAAAGTAAACTAAAACTCTTACTGTTTGAACGAGTAAAAAGCATCATACTTGTGAAGAATTTGCATTGTTGCGCGCACATTATTCTAACCCGACTACTTTAATAACTACTTTAGTAGTTTTTAGTGGAAAAGTGTTTGCTTTTGCTAAGGTAAAATTTCAATCGGAAAATGAACAGTTGTTGACAAATAAAGAAATACAAATCATTTTTAATCAATAAAAAAACATCTGTTACTTAATCCATTGGGCAAAAAATTGTAATTGCATTTTATTTATCTGGCGATTAGGGGTACCACGGGCTATATAATTTTCCCATTGTACCCTTTTGTCTCCCTTGTGTGTTCGTGGTACAAGGGGGGCTAGACTGGGGGACTACGGGCAATTAACAAGTCAAGTCAAGTCATTGCTAAATATTGTTTTTGCATCCATTATATGGACTTCGGCAAGGTAACGTCTGGGGCCGTACTGGCTAACCCATCGAGCTTTGGAAAGTCTGCTGGGCTTCAAATTAAAACAGATAAATCGAGCCAAAATGGCGAACCTCAATTCATGATGTCACACGAACATCGATATCTTCTAAATAACTTCGGCGAATAGTACAATATGAAACTCTTTACTTCGATTTATCTGTTTTAAGTTTAAGCTCGTAGACCCGCCGAAGTTCGAAAAGTTAGCCGGTAGGGCCCCTGGTTCAATTAAAGGCTTGACAAAAGACGTGAGTGTGAGTGAGTTGTAATCAAGAGTTTATATTACTCACGTATTCAGTGTTTATTGTAAGCTTGGTTAATTAATTTCAACACCGTTATTGCGTCAACAAATATATCGATTGCGGTTGGCTGAACATGTATCATGTTGAATCTCGATATTAATAATAATTGCTTTAACACACTAATACTCGCAAAATAATATTTAATATATATATTTAGTAAATATACACCCAAGATGGATGACTAAAGGATAATATAGAAAGACTACCTATATATTAAATTAAAAAAACCGACATAATAAATGAAATTAATTAAAATTTTACTTAATTTTCATGCATCAATTAATTTCATTTTAGATCTTTCATCGTATTAACAATATTTTCTACCCTGTCGTTTAGTTTAATGGAGTTTTTTTGAGAAAAGTGGCCACTTTTGGCAAAAAAAACTACATTAAACTAAATGACAGGCTAGAAAATATTGTTTAAGGGATAAAAATTACCACAAAGCTTCTTCGGAGTGCATTACAGAGAGATAATTCAAAATTTCGTCTTTATTAAGCACTATGATTTTTTTTAATGGCTGTGTAATTTTTATATGAAGAGAATATTTATATAATGATTTTTTTGTTTTTTAAATAAATATATATTTATATTAAATATAAATATATTTACAACATCACATACATTGCTCCGATTCCAAAGTAAGTGGCTAAAGCACTTGTGTTATGGAAAATCAGAGACAGCGGTGGTATCACAAACACCCAGACCTGAGCCAATATAGAAAAGTTCGTTTTCTAAATTGACCCAACCGGGGATCGAACCCGGGACCTCAGAGATTGCGATACCTTGAAAACCGGTGTACAAAGCCACTCGACCACGGAGGTCGTCAATTTGCCTCGTGTTGTAAAAAATAACGAATTATTTCCACGTGATTCTATAATTCCATCACTCAAATGTTTGAAAACATGAATAAATGGTAAGGCGGAGCGAACAATGTTTTAAGTAAATCACTTAGCCCCAGTGACCCAAATAGCAGTGTGCTTAAATTGCATTAGAGACGAAAATAATTACCGTTGCTTTCAAATAAATGTCCGGGAAAGTTTATTCAATTGTCGTTTACCACAGTCTTATTTTGTATTAATTTCTTTTTATTTTACACATTTTGCTAACATGTGGTACTCATTTGTCTCTTGTGTTTTTAACCCCCGACGCAAAAAGAGGAGTATTATTAGTTTAACGTGTCTGTGCATTTGTGTCTCTGTCTGTGGTATCGTAGTTTCCAAACGGATGAACCGATTTTGATTTTTTTTTGAGTGAAAGATATTTTTATTATTTGTTATGTAGGTTATTTAGTAATTACTTATGAAAACAGGAGATACCTTCTTTTCCTGTTCCAAAATTTTTACTTTTAGTCATCTTAAAATTAATTTAAAACCCTATTCATTTATTCTAAAAGAGCGTAAGTAAAGAAGGAATTCTGGCGGACATACTTGGCCCCACAGAATTAATATTAATCTTGTATAATCTGTGCTTGGCGCATATGAATTAAAAATATACTTTGACGTCAATCTGTTAACCTAATATATGGAGAATCGACGCTGTTTGACGTTTGTTTGTTTATATTTTGCTTGAGGTTGTTTTCTTTTATTCTCGCAATTTTTACCTAATCTTTAACAGTTTTTAAAATTCGTAAGACTCCATAATCTCATTTTTATAGTATTCCTGCCTGCAAAAATAAATTGATGTAATGTCCAAACAAACACTATTTTAACTGCCAAAATTTATCTATCTATAGCAGCCTTTCGTTCGTCCGTCTTCGGACATAAGCCTCCTCCAAAGTCTTCCACGATCTTCTATCTTGCGCCACCTGGAGCCAGCATTACCAGCATCCAGCATAACTCCTTAGGTCGTTGACCCACCTTTTAGGTGGACGACCTCTACCTCGCGTAGTTTGTCTTGGCTACCAGTATCTTCCTGGTCCACTTCTCAGTGCTCATGCGACCAATGTGTCCTGCCTGTCTCCATTTACGGCAAAGGATGGTATCCACAATGTCGATGACGCCAAAATCTACACAGTAATATAATAAGGCTGGGTTTCATTATCTTGATTTTACCTTCACTTTAACAGATACAAACTTGTAATAACACTTAGCCCAAATTGTGTGGTGTAAATAGCGCGCAGACTTACTCGATTAAAAGACGGACTATATATTGCATGCTTGAAATTGTGCAGTCTAATTGTCCCTTTACGGCTATGCAAAGAGCTCGTAGATTAATGACGCGGACAGACGCTTGTCCGACCGGCCGGTCCTCCGTCCGCCGCGGTCACTAGACAATGTTAATTTACTGCAGCCGGCTCGCTCAGAAACTAAAGTTTAAAGCTGCTGTTTTTCCCCTTTCTGAATATTTCTCCTTGTGTAAAACCATGACATTTCTATTTCCAAATAGGCTTTGTTAGTTAAAAAGTGCTTTGTCTTTTTTTTTCTTTTTAAGCGTTTGATTTTTTTATAATTAAGACGAAGTAGTCTTTATTTTAAAAAATTGGGAAAAGCTCGGAAAAAACTTAGAGACTTGATTCCTGAACTATTTATACGAGTAGTACGTACCTACGTACGGAACCCTCGAAGGGCGAGTCCGATTCGCACTTGTTTTGCTTTTTTGTTGTACTTTTTATTGTAAAAAATCTGTGTTTTTCGCTCCTGATGTTATTACTGTGCTTGGCAGAATATCAGTGCAACAGGCCTTGCCTGCTGCTTATACTGAGCTGAGTATAGTTTCTGTATCACGCATCATCATCACGTACCATCTATACCGGAACCATTTCAGCGTATATTCGAGCCTCTCTTTGAAGTCCTTTATTAAGAAATTTTTACGCAGCTTTCTGCAAAAAGAAGTGATATCCCACCAAAAACATCCTGTAGAAAGTAGCCGAGTCTCAATGAAGTTGCTTATTTCTTTATAAAAAGTGATGAAATCTTTAAGTAGTGCCAAGCCTTAAGGTTCCTTAGGGTAATACTTTATTACTATAGTCAGATTTTATTTGACTTGGCCGTTGATCAGTTTTTAAGCGTTATAGGTGTGGATAAAAGTCAATAATAGGGACGAAGTCGCAAGTAACAGCTGTTTTATATAAAAATCATTAATAATAACAGATAAACTCGGCATTCAAATATTAAATGAAGTACCTGCTCAAAACATAAACCAGGAAAATTTGTTTTCATTAAATTTAATCTCAAACAAGCAAATAAATGGAACGAAATTTTCAATTTTGCTTTCGTTTCGATTAATTAATTTAACTTTGCTTTTCCACACTTTCAACAGAGTGAAAATTTACATATACTGTTTTGTAAAATAAATCAATGTCGAAGGACCCAATTTTATGATCAAATGGGCCTTTCAGACATTTCATATTAATTATAAGAAGTATACACGACGGCACTTCAGACTATACATGTTCACCTTGAGACCGCCTTAATGCCATACGTAATAAAAGCTGTTATCGCACTTTAATTGTATAACCTGACGTGCTGTCATGTGTACCTAATAATTAATTGTTGCAAATAATTTAAAACCTCATCATAAGTGTAATTTATATTCACCTGAGAGATATCTGACAGTAAATCTTTAAAAATAAGAAAATATAAGGGCTGGAAGATTTGTTGCGACAATCGTGACATCACGTGACGTAGATGAGACATACAGCATCAAGCAATGATTATTTTAACCGCTAGTTGTCAAACTTCTGTGGTATAGTGGCCTTTGCCTCATGGCGATGGTTCGAACCCACAATCAAACCTAAGTGTTTTGATGGTTTTTGTGATCTTTTGAGAATCTTTACATGTTTATAAAATGTTTATTTACATATTCGGAAGATAAATAAAAACTTCGGTGAAGTCCAGAAATTATTAGGCAGAAAACGATTAAAAAGACAAACGAAAAGAAGAGCGAAGTAACTATCGAAATTCAACTAGAAGGTTCTAATGGGATATAAGCAGCGGCGAAACGCTCAATCGATGTAGTTGGAAATAGTCAGTTCCAGGAGAACAAAGGGAAAGGAAGAAAAAGAAGAGGAAGGAAGGTACAAGATGGAGGTGAGGTGCGGTCTAGCAGTAGTTTGAAAACCTATTGATTACATGCTCTTTGGTAATCGTGTAATTTCAATCACACCACTGGAACACACCACTTGGATTTCTTTTCTTTAGGTAACTACACCACCGTAGTAATTCTAATACTTACTAAAATTGCATTTATCGATATCAACTATTTAACATTCGTAAGATCACGACATGACATGTTACAAATCCCTAGTCAGCAGTGGTGTGTTTACCTAAAAAAATTGTAAACGACACCCAAGTGGTGTGGTCCAGTGGTGTGGTTGACAATACACGTTGATAGTTGGTATTAGCACGAAGAAGTAGTGGGAATACAGCACCGGGTAGCTCGGAGGAAGACTACGTCACACGGAAGGGTGGACCGTGACATTCGAAGGTACACCACGTCACTCGGTGGAAGACCAGGTCGAACGGGAAAGACTGCGTTACTCAAAGTGGTGAAACATAGCGTCATCTCTGCAACCCAGTCGTTTCCTTCCAATCTCGTAACCCACTTACATAACAATAATGTTTTTGATAAAAAAAATCTTAAGTATATTTGTTACTCCAACTACCACACAATCTCAAATGAACCCCCTGAGCGAAGCCGGGCAGCAAAGCTAGTTTATAATAAAAGGAAAGCAAAAGTCTCGAGCTAAAGTTAAAATAAACAGTCACTTCTTCAATAAATGATTATGTTTAATTTTTACCTCAACCCGTTTCGTTTTCAATATTAAATAGGAGTTTATGAGTTCGTGACGTTGGGCGTCTTAATGGAAGTATTATTTTAAATGAAAAGACTTTAATAACATTCAGTCTTTAATCATTTTTACGCTCCGACGGAGCGGATACTTCATGAGTTTGCTGTTAGGTATTTATGACGACTGATTTTATTTTAAATTATATTGAAATAGCACGAAAGGTTTATAGTGATAGTGCAATATAAATAGTTATTGTTTCAAACTTATTTAAGTTCAGTCTAAGTTTTTGAGTCCAAGGGTTTAATCTTCAACGGAGTCAGATATGGCTCCAAACGCCGTAGTTTTCGATGTACACTACTGGAGCTGCAAGTGTACGTGTGCGTGTCGCCGAGCGCAAGCAAGTAATCGTCACGAAAGTGTGAATCGGTTTAGTGATTCACTTTTGACAGAGCGCTTGTATGAAGACTATCTTTCTATACGTAATTATTCTTAGATTGAAGTGTTGTTTTAACAATATGTCTCTCATAACGAAGCACTCAAATATTTTCAACTTATCTTGACAAACGGAATAAACAAAAAGTAAGTGAGTTAGTATAAAACAGGAAGTTTGTTTATATTGTCTAACATTTTGTATTATTTCATCTCTTAAAAATTTTTCAAACGCTAGATATCTACTAATCCAAAATGTTACCTCAAAACGATTAACTAATTATTTACAAAAAGAAAGTGATTTTTGAAATATAAGATTTATAAGATACAACTTGTTTTTCTGTTTTTATTAGATCTAGATTAACGAAGTTTTATTTCTTCTATACGTTTTACGATAGATATACCTATAGGTAGTTCTATAACCTCGAGAGTTTATATCAGTTGCAGGTGGTGCTGCGGACAATAAAATTGCGGTAAGTATAAAACTTGAGATGGACATATTTCAATGTGTAATAGTTAGCTGTACTTACGGTAGTCTGCACAAAGTTGAAGAAGTTTCTTAGTAGAAAAAAAATACGACTCGCACCAGGGGGCTAATTGTCTAATTTCAAAATCTATCGCAATCGCTTTCATTTGACAGATGGATGTGACACATTGCTGCATTTCTTTGGTAAGTTTTTATTTATGCCAAAAAGAAGCATCAATGTGTTACATCTTGAAAGCGATTGCGATAGATTTTGAAATTAGACAATAGAAGGGCAGATCATATTCTCGGACGGGAATCGAATCCGCGACCTTTGGATGTCCGGTCCAATGCTCTTACCGCTGAGCTACCGAGTCACTAGTGGCATCGGCTAATCTCTTCTAGTATATCCCACTCTTACGCTGCAAGCCAGCGTTATTTCATCAATGTATGGAATTATCTCGACTTTTGACAAGAGCACTCTTTTCGTGCTGGAGAGATGAAAAATAATAAGTTTTATGTTTATATGTTTATCCCTTTGTATCTGACATTGTTAATTGTTATCAAACTAAATAGGGTTACAATGCCAAATGGTGTACTTGTATGGTGATGTGGCATAACAGGCTGACAAGGGTCCCTCATTAGGGCGGGAAATGTAGAGACGACTCAACCCTACGAGTGAAATTAGGTAAATCGATCGAATGATTGCTTCTCCGTGGAATTTAATAGATTTATGTAATTTATTTTTGCACGAGTATGAATGATTTTCGTCAGTTAAGCTTACAATAAGCATTTTCAGGTATTTTTGACAGTATTTTATTAAAATTAACAATTATTAGTGACATGATTCCCGGCTGCACAAAGAAACAAAACTTTACCATTATGAAAAAACCAATAAACTTAATCTCACCAAATCAAACTAGAAATTATATTTTTTTCATAATTTAACAATTCTGGTGGTAGCCTATACCTACTGTTACGTAACTAAAACCTCAACTGAAATCATACAGTCGAATTTAATTACTGACCCTGGACAATGGAATTTTAATAATTGGTGAAAGTCTGGTAGAATTCCAACTTAAAATATTTTATTTAGCTCAAATTGAAGTTTGGGAAACTTTTCCAAGAATGGGTGCGTGATTAGAATTAAACTTGGAAAAGCATTGTCTTTTTGTGCAATATGAGGCTAATTGACGCAAGACTTTTTCGGTTTAGATGCTTTTATGTTTTACTACCGTCGGGAATTATTGAAATGCGGCCTTAAAATAATAACACCAAAAAGCCGCGTCTTTATATGTAAAGTTAGATAACTAAAACTGAGCCAAAATGACTCAGTTTTCAGATTGACATCCTTCATACGTTACCTAATCGTAACTAAAATTGTATAAAATAGCAACTAGTCCCTTAAAGGTAGGGAAATTGAAACTTTTTGTTGTTATAGGTACGATGAGTGAATTAGTCATAATAAAAAGCTACGCAAAAATCACCCTTCATTTGCGATTACATCACGCACGCACCTGTTTAGGTAACAATGTATTGCAACTCACTCGCCTATGAAAATTACACACATACGGGCCACCGTTTCGTTGCCGTCCACTGAACCAGAAAAGTATTGTGAATGTCAACCCTTCAACCTTAGGGCAGGCTTCCCACCAGAGTTGTATGGGCTTCATTTTTTACGTAGCTTAAGCTGTGAGCGAGGTCAAAGCTACTACGAAATTGTGTAACCGTTTCTACAAATGTTAAGTGGTGTAGCGTAGCAGGTATGAATTAGGTCCCATCCGTAACTCCGATCCTGCATGCAACCATTTTTCCAGATAAAAATCATAGCTTCATAGAACGCATGCTCACCATATTGCAGTGCTAAGCTAAGCTAGCAAGCACTGGGTTAGCACATCACCCTGTAATTGTGGCAGATAAGCAACTTTCGCAAGAGTTAGTGGGGATGGGTGTTGGGAGACCAAACATTTTTTATTTCGAGCTCTTCAGTGCTTCGAACGGCAGGTACGTTAAACCGTTGGTCCCTGCTGATTTTCAGTCGTTAACACCTACTAATCCGTATTGGTCCCAGTGGTGGGTGGGTGGTTATTTATGGCTCGTACTAAGGAAAGCTCTGTGCCCCAGCAGTGGGGGCATTAAAAATGGTTGCAGTGCAAGCTAAGCTATGTATGCTATGAAAATAAACAGTCCTTATTGGTGGATATCATACACGTTCTTAAGTATATCTCTTAACACCTATCTGGTGGAAAAGCACGTACTTTTTCTTAGCAACAAAAACATTTATTTGCATGTGCGTACATACCACCAACAAACACAGTTGTGTTCGTTAGTGGTACGCACATGCAAACAAAGTGGTTCGTTGCAAGTTACGTAACAAAAATGTACCTCTCTCTGTGTTCCCGCTTCCCAACACTGTCATACTAGGACGCCTCCCGTATGTATTGTACGCACGAACATTATGTATTCCCAACACCTCCCTTTGTGATTTGTATGTGCTGATATTGCGGAGATTCTAACATTTTTATTATTCAATTTTGTGTTCAGAACTGAAAATATTGAGGTTCGTATATTTTTTTCTGAATACAGTACGTTTAGATTTCGGTCAATTAAAGAGTTTGAGATTGCGGCAGTAACAATTTTGTGAAGATTGACAATTGTATAATGATTCTGCATAATAATTTCTTCAATTAATTTTTTTAATCAAGTTTTTAGTAAACACCAGTCTAGAAAAAAATGGGTCGTCAATTAATGATTGAGCCAAACTTTACTTTAGTATAAACATTTTAAGAAAAAAATCAATTCAAATCAATCAAACTATGGTTTTACCCATAAAATTGCTTCGATACGAAAAATACTTTTTCATTAAAAATTGTTTACACAGAATTACTTTGGTAATAAATAGATAAACATAGAAAGATAATGCCAAATTACTTCTACTTATTTCTAAAAAGATTTCCCTCGCTCAAAGGTTAAAGCGAATACCTGTTCATATTATCCGCATACGTCTCGCAGAGTTTCGGGATCCTTGTTTCATAGTTACATACTACTCATCTTGTACTAGACTTGTTAAAGACTGCCGAACTATTTCGAGCGACTGAAGTGGTTTTGTTGGATAGTTCGAAAACTTGTGTTTAGGAAAGAAGGTTGTATCACATATATATAATATATAGCATAATATAGAGCATTTTGAACCAGACTTACAAAAGTCGCGGGTTCGATTCCCGCCTGAGACAATCCTGGTGACGAGTCGATTTTTATCTAGTTTATTATTTAGTATTGTATAACTAGATAGATCAGTAGATAAAAAGTTTTATTCACTACGACACACATACTTTCATCAATACAAAAAAGATTTAAAAAAGATCGATATTAACGATAGATATGAAAAAAAGAGGACAAAAACAAAGAGAGGAGAGAGAGAGCGAGCACCCTCTCTCTCTCAGAGGGAGGGAGGGAGCAGGATATAACTATATGCACATGTGTACAGCAGTAAGCAAGCAAGTTAGGTCTAGGCTCGATGTGTCGCTTTTGCCTGACAGCAAAAACCGATTTTCAGTCGTCACCCTGAGATGAAACGCAGGTACCAGTAACTGCGCTGTTAGGTCGAGAACATATGTGTGTTTTTGGGATGTGTGCATTTTGCAAATATTTATGTTAATAAATACAAATACAAAAAAGTAAAATAAAAAATAATATGTGTCATTAATTATTGCTAACAGATATTGATAGAATAAATAAGATAAAATTTCAAATAATCTAGTAATTGAAATGGGATAAAATTAGAATTAGGGTGCATGTTTATTGACATGGACTCGGAACTCCGCGGCGACTACCACCCAGTTGGTATATCTGAGTTAAGTTTATGTTTAAAAGTGTACTTAAAACTACGATATCGTTAGAAGATATTTTATATACCTTGAAAAGATGCATACATACAAAGTTTAAACAAAACTACCGACGTTATTTAATGGTTCAATACAAGATTTCGTGTAAGGTTTTTTATTCATCTTATTTAAAAAATATATTAGAATATATAGGTGCCCCTCCTACATATTAAACCTATTTAAAAAATCCTTTTTGACCTTTTTTCGTCAGATCCTTAAAAACGGATGTACTTAAATCGTTTATCTCTGTCATTCCATTTTCGGGACGTCGTTTTTAGCTGGTTGTGCCGGTCACAAATTAATGATGGTTATTTTCACAACAATCAAAGAATAATTCACATTTGACAATACCAAACGTAACATTTATAGTATTTAATAAAAATATATACTTTATAATAATACTCTAATTATTATTATAATCCTTACTAATATTATAAATGCAAAAGTCCGTTTGTTTGTTTGTTACGCCTTCACGTCTCAACTACTGAACCGATCATCATGAAATTTTGCATACACGTTGTCATAGGTATAAAAAGGATAAAGGGTACCTTTCATCCCGAAAAAAATAATTGTTCCCGAGGGATAGCAAAAAAAACTTTCCACGCAGACGAAGTCATGGGCGGTCGCTAGTATTTTTATATTTTCGAAACAAATGGATATTCGGAATGAGTATTAAATTATTGCCAAAACATTAACTCTTCGGCGTTACTCCACTAGCTCTTCATATTAATAATCTAACCCCAGTAAGAGATTAGGCCTGGTGCGGTTCCATTTGAGCCTTGAGCTAAACTCCGCAACGCTGCTGAAGATATGTCTGATTAACACCATTAGTATTGTTTAATTTAGATTTTTCGCATTCACCATGCTTTTTTTATATTAAGACTAGCGACCGCCCGCGACTTCGTCTGCGTGGAAAATTTTTTTGCTATCCCTCGGGAACGATTATTTTTTTTGGGATGAAAGGTACGACGTGTATGCAAAATTTCATTATGATCGGTTCAGTAGTTAAGACGTGAAGGCGTTACAAACAAACAAACAATAAACTAACGGACTTTCGCATTTATAATATTAGTAAGGATAAATAATATCAGAAAAATACGAGAAAAAATCGACTCACCCGTAGCACCTTTTAAAATGTGTGTAAATCAGACATATCCTTAGTAACATAGCGTAGCTTAGCTCATGTGGAACCGTACCCTCTCTGTGTTGTCTATATTTCCGATAAATAATAGATATTTAATAACAATAATGGCTTAAAAACTGATCCATAGCCGACCTAGCTATTTCTCAGGATAGATAATTGAAACGGCCGTAAGTGAATTTGGATTTTAGACATAAGTACGATTTCTTCTTGGAAGAGAGAAAATGAAGCATTAAATTTTCTCACTGCTGCAATGCGAAATTTTTTATGAGTACTATAACATAATAAGAAATAAATCCGCAGTGTAATATCCGTATGTTATATAGAAATAAAATAGAATTATTGCGGACTGTACTTACTCTCTTGAAATTGAAATTTAATTTAAAAATAACTTTGGAATTTATATAATTGAATTCGAATTTCAGTAATAGTAATTTATGCACTGGTAGTATAATGGTATTAAAACACGAATGTGTGCGATAATAGTATCACATGAGTGTTTTAATAACTAATTATGTACAGTTACATAAAAGACTTTATCTACACCCAAGTTATGAATCCTCTATAAAAGGTTTTGAAACAGTAGCTTATTATGAACATCAAAATAACTAGTATCATAGTAACCATAATATCTGAACGAGTGGCTGGGCGCGGGCGCGGAGTCGCCACCATCCCGCGCGCGCCACCGTCATAATATCATCCAAACGAGTGTTATTATGGTGTACTGAATTTCATAAAGCAACTCCAGTGGCGCGCGCGGGGAGGCTGCCGGCGCCCCCAGCCACTCGGTCGCATCGCATGATATTATAGTTACTATGATGCTGTTTGTTATAATGTTGGCAGTAAACTAACTGTTTCTTCACAAAGTAAGTTCGTTTGGTTGTTAAATATAAGAAATAGTATTTTTATTCCAGTAACAGAATATATTCACTTATTTCGTGAATGTGCTATTATGAGATTATAATGTCTTGCTATTATGATGTTTTGAGAATATCATATACTGCGACGGAGGGAAGATTTCCTAATTCCATATATTGAAATAATACATCACAACGGATGGTAACTTTTGAATTTTCAGACGTTTGGACACCTTTGCTGCTGCCGCGGTCACGGGTTATTATATTACTGTCCAGTGTCCGTGCAGGATTTATTTCAATGGATTGTTGTTTAACTCTTTATGCCGTTCTATCGTGACGGTGACAGCGATTTTTAGAGTCTGCGTTTATAGAAGCGACTTACATCGGACTGGTTCAAATGTATTTTTTTTATCGTCGTTGCTTTTCCACTATTATGTATATTAGGTTAAATGCACTGACTCTATGAGTTGAATTAATGTTTCTATTCTTTGCATCTATTTCATACACTTTTATTCCCTGAGATCATTATACAATAATGATCGCGGACAGGAATATTTGACATCATTTCAAACACAGATAACATTTATTAACAATGGGACACACTAAAGTAACAAAAGTGTCTCTTTATCTTTTCTCCTAAATCAATATCGGTTTCTAAGATGTTCAAGTGTTTCAATATAAATTCATGAATGTGGCGATCAAAGACTAAATTGCAAGATTTATCAAGCAGCAACAATGTCCGCGCTCTAGATTGTGGTCTAGAATTCGATATTAGAGGTAAGTATTATAACACTTTGTTGCATTGTGATGCTACAATTACTTAATTTTCGTGACATGGCTTCCTTTTTCATTAATTCATCATGTTGTTCACAATGTGATATCATGACCAATTCTTCTTCGGGGAACTACTATGTTGAAATTAGGCGCAGCTTGAACATCATATAAATACATGTGATGATCCGAAGATGGCCGATTTTACCCCAGTGGGCTTCAATCCTGGGAGATTTTATCCAGGGACCAATAACTGCTCGACTGAGCGGGACATCAAAAGAAATCAAGTAACAATTAAAATAAAATGTCAAATTTCTAAACTAAATGTAAACCCGTTATTGGAATTATGCAAAGTTTGTAAGATAATTACTGTTAAAATATATGTGCTGTGGATTTTGTGATACTAATAAAATAAAATAAATCAATATTGTACCAAATTTGTTGATAATGTAATATAACGTAGCTCTATTAACACCGGGGTCTAAAACCTCGGATAAACATTAACCATCCTTTAAGAACACCAATGCTTAGAATTCGTTTGACGTACGACATATCAATTCACAACACTTTGACCAGGGGCTCTATCGGCTAAAAACATTGAAGTTCATGTTAACTGTGTTTTGACAGATGTATGTAATACATGGCTACTTTGTTTTGGCACAAATAAAAACTTACCAAAGAAAAGTAGCAATGTATCACATACATCTGTCAAAATACAGTTAACATGAACTTCAATGTTTTTAGCCGATACCACCGCAGCTGGCCTATTTTGTAACTCAACTGACAGCTTAAAATGATCATCACAGATCAAAGTTGCAAGTGCATTGCAGCTACTGTTCAAATAAATCTGACAACTCTCTATAAAACCCAGCAATCTCTATAAGACTTTTTTTTTCATATTCATATTCATATAAATTTATTGCAAGTCATACTTAAATCAGTGATAATCATTTTAAGCTGTCATTTGAGTTACAAATTAGGCCAGCAGACGTGAAGTAGGTAAACAATTAAATATCCTATTTGACATTTCTAGATCATCATCATTATCAGCCGCATGATACCCATTGGTAGGCATTTCTAGATCCCTGACCTTTTCCTATTTCTAGCTCAAACGAAAACTCCAAAGTTATGTGTCGTTGGTAATAAATTACACTTATTGCGGTCTCGTCTAGATTTAATTAGGCTATAAAGTATTATCATCAGCATCATATTCTAGGCCTATGTTTATACATTCTAAGTGTATGGGCATATACACGACAGTAAAGTATTAGGTACAATAAAACACAATTTGGGATGGGAATAACAACTTGACATAAACTTTCTTTATACTCCTTGATAAGACATAAAATACAACATGTTACAAAAATACCCCTAATGCCGAATATGGTAGATAGGGACCATCAAACTGAACAATTTTTACTATGGGACCAACTCTTCGCGAAAAAAAACAGCTGTTTCATACATTTTGATATTTTCGTAATTAATTTTTGTATGAAACAGCTGATTTTTTTGACAGCAGAACTTCAAATACTAACAGCTGACTTGGGTTTGGGCCATAAAGTGGCAATTGTACGTTTTACAGCGAAAGCGCTCCATTTCAAATTTTAATTTGGTCTGGAGTATTGATTTGATTTAAGCATTAGATTTAGATTTCTGCTAAACGTTGAGGAAGCATTAAAAGTTTATTTGTGCTGACTCAACCTTTCTGCTAATGCTAGCGTTTAGCGAAACATGCTGAGTCAGCTATTAGCATTCCTATATCTCGTATTTCTGACGAAGATAAGTTGGAACTGTAGCGGTCGCCTTTTACCATATTGTGAGAATGCATAATGTCAAGGTAATTACTTGCAGATGCGAAAGTAGCACAATTTACGGAAATACCTTTTGCACTTCAGAATAAACATCTTAGATTTTGTCGTGTTTTGCGTCTACATAAAATCTTGATTATTGAAAATTTTATTCATAACTCCATGAAGCTCGTAACTTAAAATGTTGCTGTCAGCCTCAGCCAATTGCTTGAAAGTCTTACTTTTCCCGAACGGAAATTATCGGGCTATCCCGATATCTGTGGTCCCTATTCGTGGATGGAGGTGTCGCGGCCGAAGACGGGCAGGCCGGGTTCGGTATCGATCGTGCCCTGCGCAACAAGTGACGCTTCGCAGTGGACTCACAGGCCGTGCAGCTGGCGAGCGCTGACTCAGCGTTATTTAAGTTGTGTCACAGAAAAAAATCCTGAAAATGATAATGAAAAAGGTTTGTTTTCACCTATTTATTCTTTGCTTCGCAGCAAACTTCGCTTCGCTGCACAGCACTGGCCATGCAGCCAGTGAGTACTGACTCAGCGTCATCCAAGCTTAATCACATAATAAATAAATATTTTACTCCTAAGAGGTCTCGCACGCCGTCATTTCGGTATATAGAGGTGAAGAATCCGCGATATAATGTAGCGCTTCATTTCGACGCACTCACGACGCACGCCCGCTTTGAAAACGGAATACTGGTATTTACTTATTTATACTGTGGTCAAATTGACCTTTTCTCCTGTTATTGGACAAAGGGCAAGCGTGGGTTCAAAGATTAATCAATTAAGAAGACTGGGTTTGTCCTGTCATAATTTGATAAAGGTAAATAGATACCGATATTAAATCTGAAATTACCCTAAAATATAGTTTCTTAAATATTTTATGTGCTGATAATTACTTATATCGATTTATTTTGAAGAAGTTCCATTGATTGTTACATTATATTTTAACATAATGTTAGCTGGATTTGATGTTTAATAAGAACTTAAATATAAAGCATAAAGTTTTATTTTTACTGTATCAATACCTTTCTAAAGAATGAAGTTGACATTTATTAAATAAGTTGTAAAAGTGCCAATCCGTACTGTCATTTTTAACGTGTTTAAGTTTTTCGATCTCCTTAACGCTGTGTCAAGGGAAACGCTAAGTCCGTATCTTTTCGCTCCCAAACGATATGTCTATAGTAAAACTGCCTCGGAAGAAAGCCCGTAAGCATTTCTTTGGGGAAAGTTCAACTTTTGTAGGAATCAAGTTGCTTCATAGAACTCGTAAAAAGACGGAATGGGCTTCAGAACAACCCACTGTGATTTATAATTTTGTATTCTTTGTACGTTAATGTAGGTATTCTAGTTTGTCGTTTACGACTATTTTCGTATCTGCCTTATTATGCTTTGATCTATTATTATAAAAGATACAGTTTTGCTACGTACAAATTTTAATCTACTCGCATCTAATTTGCTGTCACAGTTTAATGAATTAATTTACATATCTACTCATTAGTAAATAAGGTGTAAGAATCGTAGAGTCTATCGAGTTCTATTATGTACACACTTTTGACAATTGTTGACTTTTATAACATTGGGCATATCACAGGGTAAATAAAAATCTTCTGTCTGACATTAGGTTATTAAATTGAGAAAAATATATATAAACCTACATATTATTGAACTCGAATGTACAATTTGAACGAGTAAGAGTAATAAAATTGGTACCAAACTCAAAAGTTCCTGAAAACATGCAAAAAATACGATGAAACATACACAACTTGTTAGGAAGTATGTTTATTTAAGTCATAAAGTTGTTACATTTTGTACAAAGATCAATATAGCTGTTAAAAATACACGGTCCAGAGTTAATAATAAATATAATAATTATAGGCAGATGTTAATGATTCTCATCAAGTTCCCATTTATAAGGGTCATTGTTACACATTCTACGTTCTCAAATCCATCAGTGCTAAAGTAACTTTATACTTTCATTGTAACATTATGATCTACCGGATTAAATCTATAAATTGTCGATAACACATCAAAATTTTATTACAGTTTCATATATTTGTTTGACATAATCATTCCTGTAATGTATAAATAGTTCATAAATTGAAGAATTTGATAGAACTATACTTATCTTAAGTTATAGAATTGCTACTTCCAAAAAGCTATCACCATAAAATTATATCCTACTTTCCCTATAATACTAACACACAGCCTATAAACTTATTTGACAGAAGCAAAGGAAATGTGGATCACTAAAATATGTCAAGCGTAACTATGAACAGAAGGCAAAATAGAAAACCTAACAAATGTTACTAAAACTAATAAATCTACACATTGTTAAAAAAGGCACATCCATAAATTTGAAACGCTTAATAAATTCATCATAAGAAAATAAATAAATATTTGGTAATATTTGACATATTTATCTTTTATATAAGATACCTTGTATATATCTACGTACGACTGATATAAATGTTATAATCACGAAGAATTCTAAGGTATATTATCCTAAGTAGTGGACATTTTTACATTTACAATCATATAATTTTGTATCAGTTATTAAATATCTTCAACGTGAAATTGAATTACGTGAATGTATCGTAATGTAAGTCATAAACCAACTAGTACCTTAAAGTTAATTATTACATCATCAGGATTTAAAAAGTTTGATAAACTGATATATAATACGCATTTCTTAAAATAAAACACTTTTTACGGATTACAGCGCGTTTATTTAGTTTGGATTTATTGTTTTTTTGAATTCCCAATGGTTCGACACCTTTCCTGGTCACGGAGGAATAATATACGCGTCGTAATCCGTAAAAAGTGTTTTATTTCTAATGAACAGCTTGTCGATTCTGTAATCAAACTGGAACCTTACTTCGAATCTCACTTCACTGCGTGGGAATTTAAAATTATAAATGAGATAATGATAGGCTGTTTTTTTAATCATGCAACCGGTAAAGTAGCTTATATTCAGCTAATTTCCAATAACAAATTCACGCGAAGTGAAGTGAGGTTCGAAGTGAGATGCGAGTTTGGTTATAGAATCGCTCCCCTGTAAGCGCGGAAGTCTTAGAATTTCTGTTAAATGTACTTAATAGTTTCATTTCGAGAGTCAGCTTACACGTAAACACATTCATTTTGAGAAGGTGAATCTAAGAGGATCTACTTAATTCTTAATAAGTTACTGTAGCGGTAGTTCTCCGTTGGAGCGCTATAACTTAACACAATTTTGGTGTTTCGTCTCTCCCACATGTTACTTAAGTTAGAATGTCATGGAAGCCAAACTGAATACGAGTCTTTTGAAAGTTTGTTTAACTTGATAGGATTATAAATACTCACTTGATAGATATTCTTAGGACAATTATTTATATTTATCAAGGAAGCAAACAGTCCATGTTTGTAAGAAATATCGTCCAAATACATACCCCCTTACTAATAAAGATTGTATAGCAAATGTATAGTTACACAATGGTTACTCTCTGTCAAACTATTTAAGTTTGACATTAAAAAGAAAGGGACAAAACACCGTGTAAATATATATCTATTATACATCTTTATTAGTAAGGGGGATAGAATATAAAATACCTGCAACTGGAAAAGTATTGAAAAGTAAATAATATATTAGAAAAAATTTACTCACCTCAGACGGGACATTTATTAACGTATGGGTTGATACAGGATGGGCGAGTCGATTTTTTCTAGTATTTTTTCTAATATATTATTTATCTTAAAATAAAAACAGCATTGTGAATGCGAAAATCTCAATTTAAAAAGTATATTAGCTTAACATCTAACTGAAAGTTCCCACTCCAATTTGTACTTGCTCCAGTAACCAAAGAATTATTGATATAATAAAATGCTAATTAAACAATCAAAACATATTCGGCAAGTATTTACACAGATAAGCTTACAATACAAGTTTTCTCCGGCTGCACAATTCAAAAAAAATGTTGAGGATACGCGGTTAAAATGTGGATAAATTGATTAATAAGTAAGAACTATATTTGCTTTTATTGTTTATTTTTAAATTACGACGGATTTTAAAAATTCTATTAATTACACAAGTATTAAGAGTGCTTAGTCTGCACATTAGCGCTGCCATTGGAAAAAAGTCATAGTGCTAAAATAAAGACGAAATTGTGCATTGTCTCTCTGTACCTAGTCTTTATTTTAGCACTTTATTTTTTTTTCCAATGGTGACGCTAGTGTGCAGACTACGCGCTCTTAATAATACTTAAATTAACCAACCAGTCAATATGATATCCGTCACTACATTATCACCATTTTATTACGTTCCTTCCGAATTGATCCGATAACATATTATGTCTAAATCTTATCTAAGTATATATATATAATCGTACAGGTTTTTTATCAAGGCTTTGTTAAAAATAATGAAATGTGTGGTCGACCTTAAGGAAAAATAACATAATTTATGACATTTTATTGAATTCTAGAAATCAAATTGTAAAAGTATGATTTACTTGATAGAAACCCAGTGTTAAAAACATATCAATCAATGACACCAGTGACTATTGAAATAGAAATAAGGAGCTATAAATGTACGAGTATTTGTACAATTGTTAATTACAAGCTGCTTTGCTTAAGGGGGCGTACAACGCTGGAAGAAATGATAGCAAAAATTATCGAAATTATTGACAACATTATCGTTTTTAATTAATAACTAATAGACTTTTTCTTATTTTGGAAAACTGACAAACACAAAACTAGAAAGCTATCAAAGGATTTTTTTATTTTAGTTTAAGGTTATTGGTTTATTATTGGTTGGAACAGCTTTGAAAAACTACAAAATTGGAGGTAACTTTACGATTTTTTTTGTAGCGAGAAAAGTTTTAGCTATCATGTTTCTGTCAATCACATAACTAAGTACTATAATCTACTTTCTACATTATGTTTTTGGGACCGATGAATCAAGTAATACTATGTGAAATCGTTGGTAAAAAATGTGTATTTGACGTTGTACGGCCCCTTAAGGGCAATAATAGGGGCTTTAATAAAATCTCGAAATAGAAAAATTACTGTTTTGCATTTGTTTTTCTTTTATAAAGGACATGTTTATTTGTTAGTACATCTTTTTACTAACTGATTTTAATTCTTTGTTTTATTAGACAGCTTAAAAAAATTAGTTTATATTGGAACTTTTTATAGAAATTAATAGTAGCTTATTGAGCAGATATTTTAAATAATCTGTACTGGAATAAAACATTATCTATAGTAAAAACAGCAAAGTGAAAGCTTTTTCACGTAGGTAACTTTTTTTAATATAAAACCTTTCAATCATCCATATCTGTGGATAAATACTTGAGCTAAATTGCGTATTTTGAGTTTGTATATGTGTTTGTATGTAAATATTATGTAGTAGGCGATCTATGTAACAAAGCTCTCGTGTGTGTACGTTGACTGTCTCATAATTGTATCCGCTAACTTTTCTTGAAATACTTTTGCAATAGAATCTGAATTCTGATTCTTTTCGGAAGATTTAAATTCTGAAGATTAGGCTTTAATATTTAATACGGCATCCACGATATTATTATTGACGAATCTACAACTGACAGATGAGGATGAAATCTTTCCTTTAAAGACTTTTTTTTCTGAAAACTCGAAAGTGTGCATTTGAATATAAGGTGATTTTTTTTTTATTTATTAAAAAGTATCTGCAGGATTGTAGGACTAAATGAGAAACTAGCTAGCGAAAAAATATTTGAAAAACATGATCTAAAAAATTATAAATCTTAGACGCTACCGAATTTTCTTCTGAAAACTTACATACGTAAACATATCGTCAGACCCTTCTTTTCTTTTCTTTATATCTATTTATTATTTTCTTTGCCACTCTTTCTTATCATTTTTACTTATATTAAACACCACTATCTGTGATGATGATAAACTTTTGAATTTTGAAAAAGATTCCATCCACAAAGCTTGGACAAATAGTAAAAGCATTTAGGAAATGACACACGAATTCCTTTTGTTGTTATGTCGTTCTCTGATCTGTTGGAGATGAGCCAATTGTGCTGGTGACGGTACGTGGTTAGACGAAGCGGGTGGGGTCGGGCTGGATCCAGGTGGACCCTGGGGTCCAGTTGGTAACGATTGCCTCCGCCTCCGCCGTAACGCAGGGGACAAGTTGTATTTAACCTTCGCTTGGACTAGCAGCTCCTTGAAGATCTGGGAGACGTTGATGTTGTCTTTAGCTGAGGCTTCCACGAAACCATTCTCCCAGTCTACAGTGACTACTGATTCTGTCGTGTGGAATTCTACCTGTAACAAGAAGACTTAGTTAAAGATGTAATCACGGTAAATCAATACAAATATTATAAATGTGAAAGTTACTCTGTCTATCTATTATCTTGTTACACGAATGCCCAAAAAAGGAGTGTTTTTACGGTTAAAAAGCTGAACCAATTTTTTTATATATTTTGGCACAAAGATAGATTGGATAATGGGAAAGGACAGGGTGAATTTTGTCGCGAAATAGAATATCGTAGGGAGTGAAATGGGGGATAAATCAGGAACAAAGTCAATTTGGATGAATTGCGGGTGGAAAATAGGTAATTTTATTTGGATTGATGAAAGTCTTGAGGTATGTCTTCATATGATCTATGAATATAGATCTTATGAAGACACACCGAGTTGCTTCAACTTTCAAGTCAACTTACGTCGAACGCATGCAATATTGTCTCCATACCATGTGCTTTCCCATTGCATGCCTTTGACTCAAGTTGAAAGTATGAAGCGACTCGGTGACGACAGACCATGAGACTGTCATAAACTTTCTTTATGATATTTATTAGTTAAGAATGAAACTAATCGACTCATAAATAAGCCTTAATTAAACTAAGGTCATAAATACTATAAAATACGTAACGATGTACTTTTGATTTAGATCGATACTTTAAAAACAAAGCACGTAAAAGTGTACACAATGATGATAAAATAAGACTAATCTATTTATTTATTTCAAAAACCCCAAATCCTGCTTTGTGTGTCTGGTAGGGCACGTTAAGCCCTTAGACCTAAACTGTTGTCTGATAATCCTTATTAGATTAGAACACTAGGCTCTTGTGGTGAGTAATTCCTTATACTATTAAACTATTTCTATTCATGCTATTCACATGAAGGATTTGCTGGTGACACTTACTAAAACTTAACTAAAGTTATATAATACCAAATGAACATTAAAATTGTAAACAATTAAAATGCACTTAGAAAAGCATTTTAATGATGTAAAAAAAACGGATGCATTATTGAAATGTGTCGATACTCCGTTCCGAGGCCGTACAACGCTGGAAGAAATTTTCATAGTAAAAATTATAGAAATTATTGATAACATTATCGTTTTTAATTATTAACTAATAAACTATTTCTTAATTTGGAAAACTGTCAATCACAAAACTAGAAAGCTAGGTTTTTTATTATACTTAAAAAAGTTAACAGGTTTATTATTGTGGTTGGCACATCAGTGAAAAACTACGAAATCGGAGGTCACTTTACAATTTACACTTTACGACGAGAAAAGTTTTAGCTATCATGTTTTTGTCAATCACATAACACATCACATAATTTTTTGGGACTGATAAATCAAGTAATACTGTTTGAAAGCGTTGTTTAAGAATGTGTTTTTGACGTTGTGTTTTGGCCTCTTTAAGTAGTATTTACACGAGTCGACTAGACAGGCAACCTGGCAGGTGATTTTAATCGTTTAGCGCTTTTTATCGATTGTCGGCTTGTAAAATCTAATCGCAAACCTAATTTCAAAGAGGTGGCGATTCGACTTTACAAGAGATGTCGATAAAAAGCGCTAATTGACTAAAATTGCCTGTCAAGTCGACCCGTGTAAATACCGCCTTAATATCGGTGAAAATTGACGTCCTGAGTGGTGCAGTGGTCAACATGCCGGTCTACCACGCAAGAGATCCCGGGTTCGATTCCAGGCCGGGCAGAAATTGAAATGATGAATTTTAATTTCTGTGACGGGTCCAGACCCTTGTTACTATGTATAATAAGTAAATATTTAATAATATTTAATATATATATAAGTAGTATATCAGTTGTCTAGCACCCATATTACAAGCTTTGCTTAGTTTGGGGCTAGATGGCGCTGTGTGTAATTGTCCAAGCATTTATTTATTATTAAAAAAACGTTGGGATTAATACTAGTACTTCCCAAGGTAAGTTGAATAACTGTATTTTTTTGTTATTCATTCAGTTCTTAAACAAAACTTTGACTGAAGTATCTTACCATCGCCAGCAGCCATATTACACGTCCCCACTAGCATGCTGAGGCGCAAGAGGAAACCTTTCTTAAGGGTGGATAAGGAGAATGGGCCACAACCCACCACGCGGGTCCAATATGGATTGGTGGATGTTAGCAACTACAAAAACAGGCAAGACAAATGGCTTAAATTGCCTTCTAATGTACGAAGAAGCTCGTGGTAGCAATAGGTCAGCCATTAAATGACCAATCTTTGCGAAAGTTGCAAATTCGTAGAGGGTATACGCTAATCAGCTGTGTTGTCGTACTCCTCGTACTTAATATTATAAGTAGGTACATGTTAGTCGACGAAATATTTAATAAGTACATTAAGTAGGTGTATATCGAAACATTTGTCCTACTTACCTATTTATCAAACTACTCGGTAATTAATTTGTACACAACATCTGCAAAGGTTAAAGTTTAAACAGTAGCGAAGCTGTCCACAACCTCATAATGCCAACTTACACTAAATTAACTTGTAATTACAATGTCTCCAACAAACTTATACCAACAAACACCCAACAAAAGTTTGTATCATGACAAATTGGCACATATTGTGGAACTAAATTAATTAGTCAAGTATAAGGCCACGCGCAGACAGAATTAGTTTAGCCACGGTAAAATATCTATACAGTAATGTGACTCGGCCCTGTCCTTGAAAAAATACCTACAGCCGCGCGGTACGTCAGCACGCGATAGGGCTACCCGCCTACAGTATTTTAATATCATCTAGGTACCTAATTTAGTTTCTGACCTATTGAAATCTATTTTTAATACAATAAAATTTTATTAATAAGTTGTCCTCAACTTATGTATCATCCCTTTCGCGATTAATAATAAATAAATAAATATTTGACAACGTCACATATATTGCTCCGATTCCAAATTAAGTAGCTAAAGCACTTGTGTTATGAAAATCAGAGACAACGGTGGTATCACAAACACCCAGACCTGAGCCAATATAGAAAAGTTCGTTTTCTAAATTGACCCAACCGGGGATCGAACCCGAGACCTCAGAGATGGCGAAACCTTGAAAACCGGTGTACAAAACCACTCGACCACGGAGGTCGTCAAATAAAAAAAAATATATATTAAATATTTTATTATAAACAGCACAATATAGTTGATAATTGCAATTTGCTATAATAAGTACTTGAATTTCAACTTAATATTCACAAATCACTCACGTAAACCGTCACACCGTTAGTTTATCACTGCGGCGCATTCGCGACTGTAGTAGACCGAGAGTAGACCGAGATCCGAGGCGCGTAGGTAAGGCTCGCGTTCTGACCATTTTTATGGAGACAGAATACTGATAGCTATTATTACCGTGGTACAGCCGTTCGAGTTCTGCGGTCCGCGTTCTTTAAGGCTATGTTCAGACGATAACATACGCGTATAGAGTTACAAACGTCACAAATGTCTGCGCGGGGCCTAAGATGTAGTAGTTTTGATAGTTCACAATATAGTATTGAAAGGTAATTGAAGAAATTGCCTTTCAATACTGTATTGTGATTCAATACCGTTTTATACGTAATTTCGCTCTTGGGATAATGTTTTTCGGAATGGCTCATAACACGGTTGGAATCATAATAGTTCCTAGAAGCTTTTTACAAGGAGGCCATCCAGAAAAATCCCGAATATGACAAATCCCGCATACTTTTCAGGTAAAATCAAGTACCTACTATAACTGTTGTATTATTAATGCTTACACAGTAAGTAAATTTCAACGGGGCGTTTATAATAATTACTTCCGCCCGCGACTACGTCCGCGTATCCACGCGGACGTAGTCTGAATAGAATATCCATTCTGAAAAATCTCTCCCTTTCCCTCTCCCTCCACCAATTTGAACCCCCATTTCATCCCTTTAGGGGTTAAATCATGTCCACCGTGTTGGACTTCAAAATAAATGTCATTTTTGCAATCAACATCCTTTCATACAAACTTTCATCCCCTATTTTACCACCCTTAGGGAATGAATTTTGAAAAATCCTTTCTTAGTGCACCCCTAGACCTCATAAGGAACCTACGTGTCAAATTTGGAATCTCTAGACCCAGTGGTTTAGGCTGTGCGTAAATATACAGTCAGTCTGTGAGTCAGTCTTGTAGATAATACATATTGGACAAAATCACACTAATTCAGGGATGTCAGACGGCCACTCAGAAATCCTTATACCGAGCTGGCTGAAAAGCTGGTATTGAGAACGCAAATCTTGGTACGCCTGTGCTCCGCTGCGGCGCTGCCAACACTGGTATATAAACTATGTCGGAAATCGCATCCAAGTGAAAAAAAAATATATTTCAATTTCAGGTACCGTTAATAGAAGGCAGTAATTAATGAACGCATTGAAAAAATACCACTTTAAACCGTTTTTTTTGCATTTCAGACTTATAATGTGCCATTATATATATATATATGTGCTATAATGCCATTGTCGGTGTATGTTTGTCGGTTAACGGCCAATCTTGGTATTTTTGCGTACAAGGACCGAGTAGTCTTGGTACTTGGTACGTGACGCTAAAAACTGGTATGTTTACCAAGAAGTTGGTACGTCTGACATCCCTGCACTAATTGCTCTGATTCCAAAGTACATAAAAAAATGTGTTATGGTGGTTACGTCATCAAAAAGAATTATATTTTAAATCAGAGACAACGGTGGTAATACAAACACTCAGACCTAACCTAATTCGTTTTCTAAATGACCCAGTCGGGGATCGAACACTGGACATCAGAGAGGCGACACGATGAAAACCGGTGTACACAATCCACTCGACCACGGAGCTCGTCATAATATCTAAAGTTAAATAATTTGTAGCCACACTCCTCGCTAGTCACGCACTGTTAATTACGGCACTGATACTATGATGAGGTAGTTATTTTGTCTGTAGTTAGTATTAGTTAATTAAATCATGTCTTGGTGCATGAGATCGTAACACACGTAATTACAAAGATCTGTACTTATGGAACTTGAAGTAATTGGCATTTGGCATTTTACGAGCACATCCACAACACAACTTTTAAAATACTCATCAGATCAGTTGAGTGTGTATTGCGATCTGGATCTCCTCCATTCATGCTTTGATGCCATCTGATGATGGCTATCCAGCCATCATCAGATAATAGCTCGATCAATCCCTGGCGGAGAACCAAGGACTCAAAGTTACCTCGTTTGTAAGAAAATCTCCTTGTGTTTCTTATTATATGTTCACCACTAGCTACACAGTTTTATTAACCACTTACTATTAAGACTGTGCTAGCTATTATAAGACACCATATTTAGTACTTGAAAACTGAAATTTTGTTTAAAACTTAATCTCGATAATGTCGGTGACATTAACACCAACACGTAGAAATGACATGTGCTGAGGTATATGACTTCTACAGACCTAATGGGAAGGCTTATAATTCCTTAATAAATTCAATACCTGTCATAATATACAATCGTTCAGTTATCCCATTTTGTTTTAAAACAGATAATTGGGTAAGTACTTTACAAACATTTTTTTATTCCTTAAATTAAATTAGTAATTTTTATAGAAATATCAGTGAAATCATTTTTTTCTGCTATCAATAATTATTGAGATAATGATGCTTTGAGTGATGACATCATGGCGGCCGCGTGAAAACACCCCATACAAAAAGTATCAGAAAAGTGACGTCAGATTTCTAACCGCTCGGCCCATATGTATGGTGTGCAAAAGAAAGTGATTATATAAGCAAACAATGTTTGTACAATAATGTTTCCATAACAACATTTTTGTAATTACGTAATGGATTCTAATAATCAACACTATTTTGTCACTGGAGCATTTTGATTCTTTACCAACTTTGGAGTCTTGGAAATCATAGTAAAATTCGTCAAATCGAGCCAAAATTTCGCGTTGCGGTTTATTTTGCTTCCTTTTTTGTTCTATTATACCATAAAAGTAGAATCCATTCCCAAGTCAAATACCCAATTATGTCCGAGTCCCAACTCCCGTCATTATTATGGAAATCAGTACCCTTCAATGTTAAATTAATTCAATTAATTACGCGTAATTTACGTAATATTTGAACTGCGTTTACAACAGAAATCCCTATTCATTAAATGCACTAATTTAATTGACCTTTACGTGTGAAGTGTTAACATATTTATATTTGCTCATTTAGCTTTACCGTGTTATCCCAAATTATTTAACTTGACCCTCAGTCGAGTTAACCTTTCGACGATTGCAAACAAGCTTTAAATTAATCGAAGCTATTTTTATTCAAAGCGAACATTTGTAAGGGTTGTATTATTATATTTAGATATTTATCCTGACGTTCTTTTAGGAAAAAATATCATTTCTTTTTATGAAATTTTTGTCTCTTTAAAAACAAAGCTTTATAAACAACCATTCGTGATTTGACTAATATCTTCAAAACACAAACAAAAAGAACAATGATAGCTTTACGCAACGCAATGTTTTGTTTCCGTCACTTAAATGACATTTTAAATTAGAACTTAAAAAAAATATCTTTATTCATTGACAAACATCAACTTACAATAAACATTGTTAACTGGAAATGTTGTATTTTGCTTACGTCACTCATAGTCATATACGAGTACTTAACAAAATATAATATCGATTTCCTAAGTTCGCATCCTGTTTCTACAAAAGGTTCTACTGATTTAATCCTCAATTATTCGAAGTTCCGCCACAAAGGTTTCCCTGAAAAAGAGGTAAACTATTTCTATGAAACACGGTTCTAGATGCGCTGTTTTTCATCTCCCTTCCCTAAAGGAAACTATTACCTCGTTATTTCCATTCTTTGTAGTGTCGTAAGCAAAAGCGTTTTGTTTCCCTTCAAATAAAAACACGTGTATTCGTTTGTGCAGAAAGTGAGCCGGGCTCAAAATACCTGTAAGGTGTGTTTTATAGACAGAAGCGCCGCTATTTGAAAACACTCCCGTCGTTTGTTTTAAATAAACCACTTATGATGAATTTTGGTATAATAGTTAAAAGTTAGGCGAAGTCGCGAGCAAAAGCAAAATAGCCAGTGTTGCCGAGCCGGCCTCTTTTTTACTAGTTTATTTTTTACTTTTAACTTATATTTTTGAATTCTGTACTTTTATACTATAACATATTTTCCTTGTTTTGTAATCTGTGTTTTTTCTTCTACATGTCAAGTTGTGTTTATCAGTTTACAATTATTAAAACATTATTAAAACTACCTTTAAAACCACCTTTCATTATTTAGAAACCCATTTTCCAGCTCAGTTTCAGCTAGGTTTTATTTTGGTTATTTATTATTTTTTCTAAATATAACACACACTTTAAACAAATGTTTCATGGGTGATACGTTGAGACTTCCTCAGCAATAAAGTAGCATTTGTAATAAAACTTCTCTATTTCCAGACAGAAGACTGAAATATGAATGAATTCAAATAATACATACTAGGTTCATCCCCACTATAACATTCCATTACTGCAGGTTGTAGGCCTCTCCCATGGGAAGATGTTGTCATAAGGCTATTTACATATAGTGTCTATTCACGTAGATAGGAAGCGGGTAGGGATTATTGGTGCGTATTCAGTCAGTACCGAGTCTCCATACTGTGGCGGCCCAGCGCCAACCGGCGCCGATAAACGCTGGTAGATCGATTTGGGAGATCAGTGCTGTGCTGTTATCGTCTGAAAATGCTGCTACCCATTTTCCTCCTTTACATCCAAGTTATTGGTCGCTTTTATATCCCTAAATATGAATTGATATGCTGGTGCTATATTATACTATGCCGGACGACACATGGCAAAACCAGTAGTTTTGTAGATAAATCTCTATGTCAAATCAAAAACCACCATAATCTTTCTGTCAGCTCCATAATAATATGTATATCACTCAGAACGAAGCGGGTAATCACTGGTTTAATGCTCCCACCTTATTCAAATCACACACATAATTTTACGGGAGCAAGGAGAAGGCGTTGTTGGGCAATTATTGGCATTGTTAGGTACTTATCTATGTTAGGTACGTATCTATGTTAGGTAGGTACGTATCTACAAGACGTCGAGCTGATTCAGTGTTAGTTTAGCTGATAGTAAGCGTCGGCTTATTGCAAGAACTCATTAAGTGTCCAAAATCAAATAATGAGAAATCAATTAATGAACTTTTACCAAACTGCAAGGAAAGGGTTTTGTGTTACGCGCGTATCTTGTATTTATGTTTGCATTTAATATTTTTTATTACCTCATATATTTCAAAAAGGTATATATGACCGTAATTATTATAATAACAAAAAGACAAATAATTTAAGGAATTAAAAAACCCGCCTGCTTCAAAAGACAAGTCAACTGAAAAGATGGAAACAATATCAAATATTAAAGACAAATTTAATATTTGATATTGTTAGATTTTGTTAGAGTCATAGAAGATGATAAGTCAAATCATTCATAATGTCACTTTATGCAATGCCTTCGACTACGTATTATTATGTTGAACAAAAGTTCTAAACACTACCATCAATGTGTTTAAAGTATCTTTAAGATTTGATCCTGATTCCATCTTTTCAGTTGACTTTTCTTCTGATGCAGGCGGGTTATTAAGATTTTTTTATTTATTTTTTCGATCGTTATTTAAAAATGGATTTGCAATTGCAGATTTTGTTCATATATTTGTAAGACAATTTTGTGACATTAGCAATCGTGGCAGTTCAGTTAAAAAAAGACGTTGGTATAGGAAATGCAATTTCTTTGAAAACTTCACAGATTTTATCATGTATTACAAATAAATAAATTCATTGATACACTCTATTTTATTCAAAAGCGACAAGGTCTAGTAGATACGTATTCGGAAGCGCAGCGAGGCGGATATTGGCTGAGGCTATTTTCCGCCCTCGAGCTATCGGGGCATTGTCGGTATGCGACTGCAATAGTTAAATGATTCTCTTGCGAAAAGTTCCTGGCTTTTATTATAACTTTCAGTATTACGTTTTTCTGGCAACAGTTGTAGTGCCTAAATCCTTTGTTGTTTAAATATAACACCATTAGGCCCGGTATATAGTGAAATGTGTTTTTTTGAAAGCATAGTACCGGACTTCTAAAAAGATTTCCTTCGTTATATTTCAGTATGTGTAACTTCAGTCCTTTAACTAATTATATACATAACAGAAACACGATTGGTAATATTTTTCTCGAAAGTTTTTTATTTTGAAAATGTGCTTTTTATTTTGAAATAACTAGATATTTGCAAAACTATGCCGAAACTAAGCAATTAAAATGCTGTATTCGATACTTAATTCTCCGTTAAACTGATTTTATGACCGAATATTTTAGCGATACATTTATTATTTCAATTACTACGAATTAATTCGTGATTTTTCTGCCAAATCGGTCTCGCTCCCGCACGAGTCATTTTCTCATTGCTATCTCGCTTTAGTAAAGGAGCGCCTTAAAACTATAATTTAGTTAGGTGGACGTAAAAATAACGTCTGGAGTAAATATATGTATCGTTGTAATAGTAAGTTTGTTCTTATAATAGGAAGTGGAATTATGAATCTTTGATGGTTCAACAATTTATTCTACTTTCTCTTAAAAAAAGTATAAAAATAAACCATCAATTAAAATTAAATACTGAACATATATGCTATTTTCTTTTGAATGGCACCATGTGTGTGAGGTTCTGGATGCGGCGATATCGGCAGGTGCTCGCCTCGAACTATGAGGTATTGTTAGTGCCAGCACAAAGTGAATTGAATTCCAACTTGTAGAGCAGAGCACTTGTTAGCTCTGATGTAGGTGTTATTAGTATTTGGTGTATTGTAATTCGATTAAGAGGAACAAAGCTAATCGTCCATTGTTCTGAATCTTTCGCGACGGAACCATTGCTAGACGACGACCTCCTTGGTCGAGTGGCTTTGTACACCGGTTTTCAAGGTGTCGCCATCTCTGAGGTCCCGGGTTCGATCCCAATTCAATTCGGTCAATTTAGAAAACAAACTTTTCAGGTCTGGGTGTTTGTGATACCTCCGTTGTCTCCGATTTCCATAACACAAGTGCTTTAGCTACTTACTTTGAAATCGGTGCAGTGTATGTGATTTTGTTAAATATTTATTTATTTATTGCAGTATGCTGTAATGTAAACGATCTGTGCCCCAAATTTCATCAAAATCAGTGCAGTCGTTTTTGGGTGATTGAGTAACAAACATCCAAACTTTCACATTTATAATATTATATACTAGGAAAGAATGATTTTAGCCTTACAGATTTGTAATTTATTAATTATTACCTACCTTATTTAGAAGCAACAAAATGGTAATTTTTTTGTAGACAAATCTAACGTGAATTTAAAGCTTGATTTGCAATCTCTTAAAAATTGTCAAAAAAACTTTTTCAGAAGTTTTAATGAAAAAAAATCAATATTCAATAGCCAATTTCAGTTTTACTGAGGACTATGCTTTCGCGGTGATAAAAGCAGTCTCTCTAGAATTGTAATGTTCTGGTTGTAATTTTATGCCGCTAGAGGTGTACAGTGTGACCTCATTTCTATGTGGGTCATTCTAGGTTCAGTAAGTACCAATGGAAGGATAAAGATGCTAGTTAATGTTCATTTAAAATGAAGAAATAAATTATATCACGACTGCAGAAGTTATAAGAGATTGATCAAGAAAAAATAAGTGTCGGAATAGCTGTGATAAAAGAAGGAAATAGCTACCTACAGTTCTGTAGCAAAAAAAGTTAAACAGCCCCCTTACTCCCGTTATGATCCGTTTGAACGCTACGTACTATCAAGGCTTAAATATGAGTTATAGACGATTAAATCAGAAGTCGCAAACTTGTGTAAATCACAGACTTTGATGTATTGCACGGAACAAAAACGGCTGAACGGATTTTGATTGGCACACAGATAGTTTATTTTTTATCCCAGTCAAAAGTTCCCTTGGGATTTTCTGAATGTCCACGCGGACCAAGTAGCGGGCGAAAATAAACTTGTGGTTATTCACGATCAGGATCGACACAAAAGCAATGTTTGTTACAACACGTTTACTGCGAACGGTGCGACTTGTATCGCGCCCTTAACAAAATAAACATAATGAGCTCGATGATGATGATGAGGAGCTCGATGGCGCAGTGGTTTAGCACCTGGCTTGGTGATTGCGAAGGTTAAGCAACTTTCGCAAGGGTCGGTCATGGGATGGGTGACCAAAAATTTATTATTTTTAGCACCTTCGTGCTTCAGAAGGCACGTTAAGCCGTTGGTCCCGGCTGCATTTGCAGTTGTTAACACCCACCAATCCGCATTGGGCCCGCGTGGTGGGTTATGGCCCATCCTCCTTATCCACCCATAAGAAAAGCCTGTGCCTCAGCAGTGAGGACAATAAAAATGGCTGATGGTCAAACATAATAATACATCAACATTAAAATTAATAAATATACAAAAAAATCAAATTAAGGGCTAATTTAATATTTTAATTTTATTTCCATTGACATATTCAATTACCTATGACAAAAAATTATGAATAAACATTTTCAGAGCATAACCAATTTAACTATTTAGTATATATGACTGTAGTTTTGAAAGCTTGGTTTGTAATTTTCAGTGTAAGTACACCCACATTTTTTAGAATTCTACTGTGATTGGCTACTGTAAATGAATACTTAGATAATTATCTGATATTCAAAGGTCATCCTCCTACACAGGTTACAGTTGCCATTAAATATATTTAAATGGTTTTGTGTTGGTGTTTGCGTTTAGTTGAAAAGTGGCAGAAAAAATATTATCAATTAGAATAAAGGTGTCTTCATACGATCGCTTTTCCTTTGTCTTTCACTTTCATCTCAAGGTCTGAGAGGTTCTGTTTTTTTCAAAATGTAGCCCATTGTTATATCCATATCTTTAGGGGTTTTTTGTACGGATTTCAAGCGATTCCAACATTTCTTTTTCCAAACGGTAGACAATTTATCTGCCTCAGCCCCCGTAGCTTGACCGAAACACGATATATATCGTGTGATACAGCGTTTTATCGACACTCAACTGTCAAAATCCATTGTCTTTTGACAGTTAAACGTGATAAATCGCTATATCATATCGCGTTTCAGAAGTCATGCTAGGTGGGCAGGAGTATTTTTTTAATATCTGCTTTCGTTTTCAGTATAATCTCCTTTTTTCCGAGAAACTTGAAATTTTGTAGTATTTGCCCACCATTTTCAATTTTCCAAAAGAAGTTACGGATCGATTTTCACGCCCGAATATTTTATTACCTTTTTGAATATGATAATCGCTTCTGCGAAAATAGATTCAGAAAGAAGGAATTCGGTAAGCCGGCCCTAAATGGATGTTTTCCTTCTTGAAAGCTTTTATAAAATATTCCTGTGCTTTCAATATTTACTGATATTTAGTGTTCAATGCTCTACTAAGAAAGTACCCTTTCTGGAATTGATAGTACGCGACTATAATTGATTTTGATTCAATTTGTTATACCTATAATACAATAAAAACAGAGGCTTTATCTATGGGTATTATTACCGCAAAATCAATATTAGTTTTTTTTTATTTTATTCTAACCCTATCTTTTTCTTAATCATAACTTATATTATAAAATGCAAAAGTGTGTTTTTTGTTTGTTGGGTCAATTTCAACAAGTGGTGTTTTTTCTTTCATTTCGGTTGAATTTTTTATTATAAAGTTTTTTTAAATTCTAACCGTGGTTTATTGTATTTCTTTATACTCTAAATGCACATATTTAACACCATCAAAATATCTTTACAGACTTATGAGATATACGTGTTTAAAAATGTGATGTCACCGAAATGAAACGGTCGTTAACCGAAATGAAATAACTAGTCACCGAAATGAATGAACTTATACACCGAAATTAAAATCCACCGAAGCAGCATATACAGGTGTACCGCAATACTTATACAGGTTATTTGTTAATCCCCTTATAATCCCGTATATGATAGATAGCATTATTATGCATGCATACGACCTCATGGGTGAGTAAGACGTGAGTAACGTAACTGGTCCGGTAACAACATCTTTATCTGACCCTACCCTACTGTCAACTTCACCTGCACGCACTGGTGGTTCGTACGAATAGCTTGCGGCAATAACCTTCCAGTCGTCGTCATGTTGCTGCTGAATAACAGACGAGGCTCTGACAACCGAGCAATGGCAGTACACCATAGTCATACACCCAGCCGTGAAACCAATTGGAAGAGGCTTCAGTGACCTTTAGAATCTAAATCACTCCTTAAATATTTACCTGGTGCAGAAGGCAAAAGAAAATCACTGCACTATTACTTATCCCAAGAAAATTATCATGAAATCACAATCAAAGATCTTAAGATGGCTATGCAAATCCGCTTAGCAACCGGCGCCGTACTGCGTCCGGGGCAACGGTAGAAAATTGGATACCGGCCATGACGTTGTGAGAGATCAGGTAACGCATGGAATAAAATACTACTTGTATCTTAATTAAGCTGCGGCAAGTCCAGAGGATAGCTACTTGAAATGTACTTGGCTCACTACAGCCCGGGACTAAAGATCTTGGAAAAATAAATAACCAGATGTGAACTGAACATCTGCGGGCTTAGTGAAACTCATTGGAATGGAATGGTTATTTACCCACCGAGACACACGCCATCAACTTTTCTGGCAATGACAACATGACCCGAAATGGAATTGCCGTCCTTCTTCCAAAACTCATAAGAAACACACATAACCAATCAGCAATCGAGTACTGAGCATCAAGCTCACTGGCCAGTTTTTCATAAAAAGAAACATATTATTCCCTTTCAATCAAGTAGTGGTTACAATAATAAAAGGTCGAAGTTAGTATCGCATAAAGAACATGCCTTAGAAACACATTAAAAAATACACTTAAGATTTTGAAATATCACCTGCTGGCCTGGATTTTCACCGAAATGAAATAATAATATGCCGAAATGATAAAACAATCCACTGACATGAAACAATTATGCACCGAAATTCTCATCACTCACCGAAATGATTTTTTTTATCATTTCGGTTAGTTTTTTATCATTTCGGTTGACAGTTTAGGCCACCGAATCAACCGAAATGAAGACACCGAAATTAAAAACAAGAACAAACATTGGAATTAAAAGAAAACTATTTAATATAGATTGTTATGAATACTACTCAAATAAACGTAGTAGAAATAGCGTACTTACGAACAATCAATTAAATATACTAGCTCTTTGGAAGACGAGTCATACCCATAAACGGAAATGAAAACAAAGTTGTCCCATGACCACCGAACAGCAATACTTATTTTTTTGGCGGGAACCGCAGGCCAGCTGCGCACTTTCTGCCACAACAAGCACTTAGGCGGCACTGGTACGCAAGTTTTAAGCGTATGAGGGGGGAGCTAGAGTTGTTCTATGCAAAAATATGCCTTATAAACTTTAGGTCACCGAAATGAATAGACTTTCTGGGACACATGCGTTTACTCATACCAGTTACTAAACTGGGTAGATATAATTATAAAATTACTTTGTGATAATACCCTCACTATTCAAGATTAAAATAAAAGTAACCACACATCAAAATAATCAATAGTTTTTGTTGTACGAGGGAAATTACACTGAAAAAAGTGTTCTGGACAGCTACCGAAATGATAAAATCGGGGCTTAACTATTATTTTTTCCTAACTAACTCCAATCCAAATAAAACAATATTTATTGCCTCTTATAGGCAACGACCTCTTCTACATAGAAAAAAATATTAGAACTGTAAAGCAACGTTTTACACTACCGATTTCATCCGTGCCGCGTAAATTTTTCAAATGGGAAATCCACCCTGTTACGCTTTCACGTCATAATTGCTCAGCTTTCCTTTCTTGCCCGTAGTACAGTTGGGATAGTCCTATTGGCTGCACTATAGTACGTCAGTACTATTCTAATTCTGTGACCATAGTCAACATTTCTTACCGGCTGCAGAAAAGGACATAAAATGCTATTTTTCATCGAGAAAAAAGTACTGTTTCCGAGGAATAGAAAAAAACCATTCACGAAGACTAAGTTCCGGGCGATCGCTAGTTTATATTATAACTTATATTTTTACAATAAATTTAACTGATACGAAAGTTTTGCATAAGTTATCTTTGAACGAGGCAATCAAGTCGTGTACCCAGTTTTAAGTTTATACAGTACTGTCAGCGACGTAATTTTCCATAGGCCTTTATGAAGGTAATAAATACGCCATTTTGTAAGTTACTGCTGAATCGGAAACAGCCTAATTACTTATCAGACGCATTAATTGCTGCAATCAAATTAGGCCATTAAGTCTGATAACAAATAAATGTGGAATCTTTACATTATCTGCACGATTCATGCGCTTTTTCTTCTCTATATTATAAATAATGGTCATTGTGTTGATTGTTACAATTTGACAACACGTGCTAATAAACAGCTGATTTTTAGTTAATAAAACATTAAATCAAAATACAATAAGCCCACAAAAAGCATTCGCTGACTAGCTTGGATGTTCACCGTGATTTAAATCTGTATCGCCTTTGCCCGAAGTTCTAAATTAAAATAGTTGGAAAGAAACTAAAGTGTAAACTGTGCTGGGCTTTTTTCGAATTGTCAACGACGGCTGAGTGGCGGCTGGGCTCCTGTATGTGTGACGGCACGGAAATTCAATTTTGCCATTTACTACAACTTCGAAATACAACGAACGTTACTTTAGCACAGCAAAGTGCTTTATAATTCCAGTATTCTGACCATAACTTTATACCTTCACTACTCAGAAGTTCTTCGTTAGTAAAAACTGTCATGCTGTTGATGCTTGTTATAAAATAATGTATAAGTAAGTGCAAAACATATTTCGACTCCTGAAACGAATAAACGAGCAAGAGCACAAGCATATTGCTTCAGAATTTGTTTACTTTGGTACTTATATTTCTTGAAGAATTTTGGGATTAGGTATATAATAATTATTAATAATTTTGTTATTCTTCAACAAGCATATCTTAATAAGTAACACAAACAAACGTGTTAAGTGATTAACTCAAGTTTTCTACATGTCCGTAATGTAAACCAATAAAGAACAATGACCACTTCCCATACAAGTGTAGACCTGTCAAGTAGATTAAAAAGAAAGTGGATGTGCAATGTTAATAAAATTATATTTAAATAGTTGCTATGACCGAAAGGACACTAGTATTTATTAAATTTCAATTTGGCAATAAGTAAAATATGTAATGGTTAAATCAATATGTTCTAATTGTAATGATTGCTAATCTTATTCAAAAATGTTTTCTATAATTTTTACATCACCTATTTTTATTTAGTTATAAATTTATAAATAAAAAAATGCTAATTTATGAGCTTTATTACTTCTCTGTACACGTTAAATTATAAAATCAACAGTTTTACAGGTCAGAAATGGGCATCCTTTTTTGGGTAAAGTTCCTTGCACAATATTGGAATATCATTTACAATAAATACATCCTTCGACTATTTGTGCAATGTTTTTATAACGAATTTATTTAGTGCCAATAATAGTGACAAGTGTTATTACATTTATCTATAGATGTGTATCTTTTACACGAATAAACGTGCAATGTGTTATTATTTCACGTTCAAAAAATACATTATAAAATATTTTTCCTACAAATATTTATAGTTTTTCACAAAACTATAAATATTTGTATTGTTTATGTGACTTTCTTATTTTCTTTTTTTATTTATTTATGAACCACAAACAATAGTTTACAATAATCCTTAATACTGCTGACTGTACCAAATTTATCACCATTCAAGAGTGTAAGTAAATTTACTGTTATACTTTTTTTTGTAAAAGTTATTGTTTTACATTTGTTAAGACTAAGCGGTAGTTTATTATTAGAACAATAAATATTAAAAGTATCTCGAAGATACTTGAAGTAGGTGATGGTCTTCAGATTTGTCGATATTTCGATATATTTTGAGATCGTTTTTTGATATTTGATGGTCTTCAGTTTTATCGATATTTCGATATATTTTGAGTAGAAGAAATATACTGTTCAAAGTATCCTGAAATCATGTTTTTTATCTTTCGTTTCTTTCTACATTATAAACGTCTATTTTAATATTAGCTTGAGTTATAAAGGTTTCTTTGTTTATTTCGTTTTTATTTCTTTCTGTCATGTTCACTTTTTTTACTTGCACGTTTATTCG
Source organism: Catoptria pinella (assembly GCA_963556745.1). Lineage (NCBI taxonomy): Eukaryota > Metazoa > Arthropoda > Insecta > Lepidoptera > Crambidae > Catoptria > Catoptria pinella. The sequence continues at coordinate 4,773,490 of OY750762.1, forward strand.
ATGCGGCCGTCGATTTCTGAGAATACTGCTACAAGAATAGATATTTTCAACACACTAGCTCGTAAAGTTAGTCTTAAGACCCGCTAAGGGCGTGATAAGGTTGGTCTAACGGCTAACTAACAGCATTAGTAACTGGTCATTAGACAAATTTAGCTCAGCTGTATCATAATGTATTATTTTTCGCCATATTTAAAAGTCATAATAGCTGAGTCATAACTCGTCATAATAAAATATTCAAACAAAAGTAGTCAACTGGTGTCGAGAAAGTACTGAATAATTTAAACCATAGCAAATAATAAAATCCTTTTTTGTTCAGAAAAGAAGAAAGGGACTCGTTAAGGGTGTATCAACACTCGTGGTGCCAACATGTAAAGGAATATGATTCATAAGTAAACATATTGTCTCGATCTCGGGTACATAATAACATATATTGTTTGAGTGTGGATGAGTACGGCTCTCGACGGAATAGCTTCATTATACATAATAACCTTGGCCATAAAGACCCGGGAACTAATTTTACGCCCTACGCGTTGAACCGGGTCTTTCTTGATGATAGCCACTGAGTTGCACTAACTTTAGCTAACTTAAACTATCTTGTGTAGTGTAAAGTGGATATTCTGTACGTACCGTTGAACATGACAACATTTTTATAAATTAGAATAGCATTTATTTATTTATTATTTATTTAAAGCAACAAACAGTCATTTAAAAAAATAGTAACATGGTTAATGTGGGTACAACTAAAAACCGATAGTGCCTGTAACTCTGTGGTCCCGGGTTCGATCCCCGGTTGGGTCAATTTAGAAAACGAGCTTTTCTATATTGGCTCAGGTCTGGGTGTTTGTGATACCACCGTAGTCTCTGATTTCCATAACACAAGTGCTTTAGCTACTTACTTTAGAATCGGAGCAATGTCTGTGATGTTGTCAAATATTTATTTATTTATTTAACAAATCTATAATTATATTTATTGCTTATTGAGCCACTCTTAGGACTAGACGATATTAGGTACATATACTTATACTAAACTATTACTATGAAATATAACTAGTTAACAACTTGATGTGAAATTGAAGAAATATAACCATAAGAGATTCAATTAGCAAATTGTGTGCTGCATGCAACATCTTTTAATAAAAGATTGCGATATTATTCTCAAGCCAAACTTTGAAAAATAATAGATCTGAGCTTTGGTAAAGATGTATTAAATGAATCAATATCTCTAAAAAAATTATTGTAAACGTTAGTGGAATGATGCACAGACGAGTTACGCGTATATTTTTTTACGATATAGTCGAATAACGAAATTCAAAAAGTGGTTTTGAGCGTGAGGAGCGCACTATGGGAGACGGACACGAGAAACAAAAGACAGAAACCTGCTCAGCAACAACGAGGAGTCGACTGAGATATTCAGAATTTTATTAAAAAATACCTTATATATCACACATTTTGCGTCCATTGTAAAGAGAGATAGTAAATTGTACTTATTTGACGAATCGGTGGAAATATAAAAAAAGTAAAAATGGTCTGACTTTATTACCGCAATTGTCTGTGGACAACGGAGGTGTTTACTAGAAATGCTGAATATATGCACATATTTAAATAGCTCGTCGCGAAATTTCTCTGTATTATAATTTGTTTTTAGCACTCAGTAAGGTAGGACTTCTTATAAACAAGAATACTATTTTTTGTTTAATTTTCATGTTGTCTACGATGTAGAATTTTTATATTATTGATTTGTTAATATGGCGGATTGAAAAGATTTTTTGCATGTGTTGCAATCACTTTTAATACTTCAATTATAGAAAAGTTCAGGATAAAGTATAAAAAAAAAGATTTGGTGACTCATCAAGTTTCTGGCATAAATTATTATATTTTGAACATGATTTGAATGTTAATTATTCATGTTGACAACAGAAACGATACTGTTATCATAATTGTGTATTTTTTATATTTACAAAACTATTGTATATAAAGTGTAAGTATATATAAAGTCAATAGGTACTTACTTGTCTTGCGCCAGTCTCAGCCAGGTCCACTTTATTGCCAACAACCACAATAGGTACCGCTGTGCTTTCCTTCGTTTCATGTATTTGATCTCTCAGGGCTCTCACTTCGGAGAAACTATCAGCATCAGTTATATCGTATACGAGTATGAAGGCATCAGCCGACTGCATTGATAAGGCTCTCATTGCGGGGAACTCGTAAGCTCCTGACGTATCTAATATATCTAAGGTTAGTCTCACTCCTGACACGTTAAAGTCTCCATGGTGCATCTCTTCGATAGTTCTTTTGTATTTGGGTGAGAATGTGCTGTAGAGGAACTGAGATATGAGCGAGGATTTGCCAACTTTCGCACCACCCAGCACCACGATCTTATGCCTGACTACGCTGTTGCTATTGAGGTTTCCACTACTTGATACTGTGTCTTCAGTCCTTTCAGTCCTGGAAAAAAGGACAGGAAAACAGATTTATATAAGATCAACATTTGGCCCCACCAACATTATTGGGAGAAAATTGAAAGTATCATCTTCATAATTGGAAGTCTTTACTCTTCAAATATTAATATTTGAATTAACAAGAAATTTATGCATAGGGTCGTCTCTATATTTTTTGGATCCAAAGTCGAGTGAGTTATATTAGAAAATATCATCATAAGAGTAAATGTGTGAATAAAATATACTTTTGAAGATAGCCATTTTACTTATCATATGAAAACAATGAATTTCGGGCACATGTCGTAAAACATTTGCTCAATATGTGGGCACAGATAAGCTAGTATTAAACGCTTCAGCGATTGGGTTACTATGTAAATTTTAAGTACGTTATCTGATGGAACATAAGCGAATGTCATTAACTTGCGCAACTAGTTTAAAGCTAAGGGCACTAGTGGTATATTTGTAGCTTCATTTTTGTTAATTGATTTTATAACGGATAATTATATTTGCTTGATCTTACTACTGCAAACTAGTGTCTTAAACTGAATAATACATTTATATCTCAGTCTTTAATTCAAGTACATTCTATATTGGTCTATTGAGTAAACTACCACCTCTCTTGAATCTTGAATATTAAAAATAGAGCATTCAAAGTATAAATAAATAAATATAAATATTTAAATAAATAAATATTTTGACAACATCACATACATTGCTCTGATTCCAAAGTAAGTAGCTAAAGCACTTGTATTATGGAAATAAGAGACAACGGTGGTATCACAAACACCCAGACCTGAGCCAATATAGAAAAGTTCGTTTTCTAAATTGACCCAACCGGGGATCGAACCCGGGACCTCAAGAGATGGCGACGCTTTAAAAACCGGTGTATAAAGCCACTCGACCACGGAGGTCGTCATGATAGGTCGTCTGTTAGGAATTTCTTTGAAGTTTCCAAATAGGATTCATATTTATATGATACACATAAGGGAACAGCAGCATGTCCAAGAACTAAGTGTTAATAGAAATGTATAAAAATTGTTTGTCAAGTGTAGCCGCTTTAAAAAATATTTGGCTCCACCTTAAAACCAGTGTCGTAAATCAGACTGTGGCAATAACTGAAGCTGGAGACTATTTCGGCTAAGTTTACTTTTTTTATTAATTTGTATTCGGGTACTTACCTTTTTTGTAAATTAATGATTTTTTTTATCAATTTAATTTCAAACCTATATTTCTCGCATATCGCAACATCGCACAAACTCAAATTTTCTAAATTAAAAGTACCTATGTGACCTCAATGATAGACAAAGAATTAGCACGAGGGTTGGTGTTAATTAGATAATGTGTACAGACTACTGTTTCTACTGATATCTTCGATCAAATAAAATATTCCCGCACACACCATAAAACGCACCTAACTCCACTAGAGCATTGTATATTTAATAAAATCACTCACCGAAACAACCAATCTAGAACGGCGAATGAAACGTCGTAAATTCCTCGATGTGGGTGTTACGATAATAATGCAAATCAGGTTTTCGCCAACTTTATCACGTATGTACTTCTTGGCGAAATAGGCAATTTGCAATTTATGCGTAGTGTAGAACATACAGATATCGCCGAAATGAGGGCGGTCCAAATCAGCTAATTGCCAAACAAGTCGTTGGGTGTACGAATTACACACTTGTTAAATTGCTTTCGATTGAAATTAATCACCTGTTCGACTTTTCTAGAATAAACACTGACCGAGTGTGAGGGATTAACTACGCAAATTGTTGGCTTATTTTAATTCTCAAAGAAGACATTTAATTGATAATAAATTGGAAAATAAATTATCTTCCCAAATAAAATTATTTCCATGACACTTCATGGCTCATTCTTGGAACTAGTAAACTCAACTGGAAAAAGTAAAATTTATCTTGCCTTAATACCAATTTTAATAAAGTTAATGACAGCCTCCTGATCATTAACAGGTTTGTAGATATAGAAAAAATATGGATTCTTAGTTGATACTGTGGAAAGTGGGAAAATATGCATTAAATAAAACTTTGTAGGGAACTACTTTGTCATGTAGACCAGACATTTAGACAATCTGGCAGAACACATTTACTGAATAAGTCGCCTTTGTCGCGGGCACTGCGCACACTGAATCTACTTGCAGAAATTATCGACCTTTTTTCAAGTAATTTGAGTGAATTCACAAGATCAGCTTTATATGTTATAAACAAAATAATTAAACAATATGTTGTGTTGCTATTGTGCCGTAGGGAAAACATCCTGTAATGGTAATTGTAAGTGTGAAATTAAAAAAAATAGGTGACTTGATTACTAAAAAGAAACTAAACTAAAATAACACCTGCATTAATAATATATGCGCTTTAATCCGTAAAAAGTGTTTTTTATTTCCAAAAAAAGGATTTCTCTAAACATGTTTGCATAAAAATGCTGCTATATAGGCATACAAAATGCATGTTGACAATTCCACCAGATAAATCGTTATCGCCCCTCCCTATCTGTGCTCGTGTGTCACTCTCTTATCGTCAGCAAATAAATCACACCGATCAATAGTCAGCTTGGTGCTGAAAATGCTAAACAAACGAATTTTGCTTACAACCACTTTCTTATATCTATGCACAAGTTCAAGTGACTTTTCTATGTGATTCAAGAAACATCAGACTTAGTACGTGATTGGTAATCTTATTGCAATCTAGATGTTAGATAAATAATTTTCTTAGAGGTATTTTTCTGTCGACTCCATCAGACGTCACATCAGACGTCATTTTGTTCGAAAAGTAATAATTTAGTATAGTTGAAATGCATCAAAAAGATGTTATTTAGGTTTAAATTAAAACAAAAGGGTTTAATATTTTGTACGTGTAAATTTTTTTAAATTTGTGATTTTAGTATTCACTAGCATTCACAATGTTATTGTTTTACAATACTAAATAATAAACTAGAAAAAATACAATTCGCACCAGATCATATTCTCTGACGAGAATCAAACCCGCGACCTTTGGAAGTCCGGTCCAATGCTCTTAGCGCTAAGCTACCGACTCGGTAGCTCATTGAACGGGACTTCCAAAGGTCGCGGGTTCGATTCCCGTCCAAGAATATGATCTGGTGCGAGTCGTATTTTTTCTAGTTTATTATTCAGTATTATGTAAATGTGTTAAATAAGTGTTAGCTATCGCGGCTGAATATAAACTATCATCATCATTTTCACATTAACCACACGACACCCACTACTGGGTAAAGGCCTCCCCCAAGGATCTTCACGATGATCGGTCCTCTGCTGCACGCATTTAGCGGTTTTCCACAACTTTAACCAGATCGTCGGTCTTTTAGACGAATTCAAAATGAGGTCTACAAAAACAGAGTATTTACATAAAATGTAAATTGTAAAGAAAGCAAACGTTTCTCATAGGATCGCAGAATATTAATTGAGCACACATAACTTAGACGACAATTAACATTGTTACACACAACTTTGATGAACGTAATAATTCATGAATATTCATTTGCGACAGTGTGAACGTTGCTCTAACCGCAATTCAGGGGAAAGCTGCTTTATTAATCACCGCAGTATGTGAATTAAATTAGATTTTTTTTTAATAAACGAAATCAATTTCACCTTTTTTTATCAAAGTATAAACTCACCACTTAGTTTCAAATATTTTGATTCGAATAATATGCATTAACTGTTATTCGATATAAGTAGGTGGTGATTAACCATTCATACACCTGCAAGTAGGTTTATCCACAGACAATAATAATAAATAATAATACATATTTGACAACATCACATACATTGCTCCGACTCCAAAGTAAGTAGCTAAAGCACTTGTGTTATGGAAATCAGAGACAACGGTGGTATCACAAACACCCAGACCTGAGCCGGTATAGAAAAGTTCGTTTTCTAAATTGACCAAACCGGGGATCGAACCCGGGACCTGAGAGATGGCGACACCTTGAAAACCGGTGTACAAAGCCACTCGACCACGGAGGTAGTCGTCGTTATTTTATTTAGGTATGTCAGCTAACCCGTTCATACATACTCAAACAAGCCAGACAGTATGTGAATCCTCTTTTTTATACAGATGCCATTACCGGCGCCAGTGCTTGCTAACGACCGAAGCGGCCCAGACAAACGGGTTCACGTGCATTTCGGACCGGAGAAGCTCGAGATAATATTTTGCGCCCATTTCATTCTGCTTATGACACCGTTTCGTCTGAGACTAATTCTGTACCTATAACATGTAAAGTTTTTGTGAACTTGGTTCAGTAATAGATAGATAGTGTTAGCACTAAAACTGGCTACGAGTGCTTTTGCTATCTAAGACTACAGCGAACTATAGGAATTTAATACAGTATAAACTCTATTAAATTCCTATTGTATTTAATAGAGTATAAATTCTATTAAATTCCTATTGTATTTAATAGATTATAAACTCTATTAAGTTTATTTTAAAACTATAAAGTTTTAAAATTAACTATAATAACTACTAGTGTAAAGGAGATTTACTAGTATTTTTTAAATTTGGAACTAACCGTACACCACCCTATTATATTGATATGGCCCGCCCCGGCTTCGCACGGGTACAATGTAGTTACTAATGTGGTGAGTGTGAAGTTATTAGACTATACTACAGGATAACTATAAATAGTGGTGGCCACAAAATTAAGGACGCTAGTCGATTTTCTTACAAACGAAGTAACTTTTAAGCATTGCTTCTCCGCCAGGGATTGACCGAGCGGTGATCTGGTGATGGCCATCCAAGGAGTGAATAGAGGAGATCCAGATTTCTATACACACCAAAGTGATCTGACCAGAATTTTAAGAGATGTTATGATATGTTTAAAAAAACCGCGAATATAGTATAGAAATGTATGAAAACTTGCAACTGAAAATTCTTATGCTTACATCTCTTAGAATGCTGACCAGATCAGTTGGGTGTGTATTGCTATCTTAATCTTCTCCATTCACTCCCTTGGTTGCCATCATCAGATCACAGCTAGTTCAATCCCTAGCGGAAAACCAAGTTTTCAAAATTACCTCGTTTGTATGAAAATCGACTTGTGTCCTTAATTATGTGGCCACCACTATATGTATATACAACGTACACAACATACGCAAGGGGTGTTATAAGTTTGACTTGCGTGTGTCTGTCTGAGACAACCTAGCTCCCAAAGAGCATCATGTGCTTTTGGCATACCTACCTGTCCGCCATTTTGAAAAAAGTCGGTTTAGGAGGCTTGTGATGAAAGTAATGCCAATGGATAGAATAAATCATTACAAACAAAAAGTAATAAGTAAAAAAATCTCGTAAGTGATATACTTTCCGAGATATTTGAGTTTAAAGTTGAAAAACAAGATAAGTATTTTTTTAGATCAATCGATAGAATAACTGGAGCACACTTCGTCAGCTGAGCCATGGACGCTTCCTACATACATAAAATAGCTTAACAACAATCTGCATAGACATAACCACTAAATCCAGAATATGATTTTGTTTATCAAATTCAAACTCGAATATCTCAGTAAGTATATCACTTGCGAGATTTTTTTCTTATTACTTTTTGTTTGTAATGACTTATTCTATTATTAATGCAGAAAATGACAGATTTTGTTTTTCAGCTTCAAACTCAAATATCTCAGTAAGTATATCACTTACGAGATTTTTTTACTTATTACTTTTTGTTTGTAATTACTTATTCTATCGATTGACACCACTTTTAGCACAGGCTTCCAAAGTCGACTTTTTTCAAAATGGCGGACAGGTAGGTATGCCAGTCTTCATACATAAATGACCGATGGCTTTTATGGACCGATTTTGATGCGGTTTTTTATGCATAGTTTAAAAGATCTAAGTGTACAGACGACGGGACTCCTAAACCATTGATCCGATTATGATGAAACTTTGGTGAGTTGTTCTGCTTACGACCGGGAAAGTCCCTGGCTAAAAAAACGGAGCATTGCAATACGCATGCCGGGTGCAGCTAGTTCTAATTAAAAATATGTTGTGCATTATCAGGATTATCAATCTCGATCATCCAACACTTCTCTATAATATACAACATGTTACAAAAATACCCCTAATGCCGAATACGGTATATAGGGACCATCAAACTGAACAACTTTTACTTTGGGACCAACTCTGAAATCGCGAAATAAAAATCAGCTGTTTCATACAAAAATTCAAATCGAAAATATCAAAATGTATGAAACAGCTGATCTTTTTCGCGATTTGAGAGTTGGTCCCAGTAGTAAAAGTTGTTCAGTTTGATGGTCCCTATATACCATATTCAGCATTAAGGGTATTTTTGTAACATGTTGTATACCTACCACATTTCTTGTCATGTTATCCGGTTGCAAAATAAAAAGGCTATTCGGCGAGCTGACTTTTGAGCAGGCTACATTAGAGCTGGCCATGGGAGAAACAATCACTGCGCAGATCTACACCAGCTGCTCTTAAACTTTGGCCCTGTGCTTTATTAATTGTCATAGCATAGGCGATTTGACCGAATATTGTATTCTTTTAAAATTAAACTGATAATTAGATGGAATAATTTTGCGTTGTAATAGAACGCAATAAGGAAAAAATGACAGCACTGTCAACATAACGCCATAGGAAATGACCAAAGAGAATGTAATACTACGTTGATATGACAAATGATATTTATTTTTCTTATTTAATCAATCAAATGCACAAAAAAGTTTCAATTTCGACGTCGAAGTCAATGACAGCAAAAGTAGCTTTTTATCACTTTTTAACCCTGTTAGGTAATAAATATTTAAAAAATACGAAACACGTGTTCAATTAATTTTGTGAAAGAATGTCTATGCCAAATTCCAAGTCAATCGGGCCAAGGAATCGCGTTCTCCCATACAAACTTTACCACCCTGTTTCACCCCTTTAGGGGTTGAATTTCGCAAAATCCCGTCTTAGTGAGCACCTACGCCTTAAAAGGAGCCCCCATGCAAAATTTGAGACTCCTAGCACTTGCAGTTTCTGAGATTTCGTGATCAGTGAGTGAGTGAGTGATTTTCCCTTTTATATATATAGATTTTAAATACTTAAACTCCTTACTAAAATGCGGGCTCAAAAAATGTGTGTACTTACCGACATAAAAAGTTCAACAAGTTTCAATTCCCAGAACATTACTAGAAGACTTTGCTTTCACATGCGTATCCTGAATTGAGTCCCATAGGGCTCCCACTCTCCTAGCACTCAGCCGATACTGTTCCCTTGATTATGACTATTGTATATATGGTAAAACATATTTTTCATAACATACAAAATATTCTATTCTGTTTCATGTAAATGCAGTGAAAAAGTTACGAAATGAAGATTGCCTTTTGTTATCGCGAGATACCATGAATAATACTTACAGTGCTTTATATTCGATGTTTAGAACTAATATCTATTTCGTGGTTTAAAGACAAATGTATTTGTCTATGATATTTAAATGCCTCATTGTTTCATGGAGCATGATTCCCAAAAATTAATTCGTAACTTAAACATCATTAAAGCTTTTGCTCTAAAAGGAGCATAAAAAAGTTTAAATAGTTAAAATTCTTATCCAATTAGTATATACCAATACATTGAAATTGATGAGAAAAATAAGTAATTTTCATTATTTACTCCCATTTTATTGGAACATTAAAACAAAAATATATACTAAAGCTGTAGCTAAGAAACAAAGGTTGAGTTCGTTGACAAAACTCTTGGAGGTTCGAGTCTAAATTGGAAGGGCTTATGAAAAGGAATAAATTAGGACTCCTTGAAATACGAATGGAAATCGTTTGAGTAAACTTTGAATCTTAAATAGAACGTCAAATAATATTCTAATGAACGTTTGTCATCTCAATTCATATGTTTTCTTAGGCTTTTAGGGTTCCATTACGCAAGAAATAAGGAATTATCCTTTTTTTGAATCCTCAGAAACGCGTAAAAGTTTTAAGAGCGCGTAGTTTGCACTGCGGCGTTACGCTATTGACAAAAAAAACATTCCCTAGGAGAGATATTTCACAATTTCGTCTTTATTTAAACACTATGATTTTTTTAATGGCGGCGCTAGTGTGCGCTTTACGCGCTCTTAAGTTGAACTTAATATCAAATACCAATTGTACCCAAGTAGTAGTAATAACAAGTTTCTAAGTTACGCAATTAATCTTGATAGAATAATTCTCAATGGGAAAATTCATTTCGCTTTTCAACGGTAGATGGTGCTGCACAAATGTTCCATACATTCCCATACATAGTTATAGATTTTTTTACGCGCGTTTTTTTCTCGATAGATGTTTGTGTTACGAGTACTGTATCCTTAGCACGAACAGCTTTTGAAAAAAAATAACGCGCCTAAAAATATTCGATAGAGTAATTTTGTATGGAAAATTTGTACAGTGCCATCTACCGCTGGAAAACAAAATGAAATTTTCCATAGATAATTACTCTATCGAGTACTTTCACACGCGTTTCTTTTCTCGATAGATGTTCATGGTAAGGGTACAAATAAGGCTCAAAATCTTAAAATTTGGCAATTAGACCTTGTAGAAGAAAGATCCAAAAATCGTTGATATTCATTCATCACATCAAAACACATTATGTATCACTTCACCCTGTTAACAGTAAGGTAGTTATTTCGAGAACAGATTAACTAATTCGTTGGTATCCTTTATTTATAGATACCGACCGAAGTTATTACTTACTAGGAAGTAAAGTATTTCTATACCGATATTAACTTTCCAAGCCCAATAATGTATTATCAAAACCGCCATGAATAGCTAGCATGCCACGTAGCCTGTCTTGGCCCTAAACGTAAATATTAAATTAATGTGAGGGTTGCCTCAGAAATAGATCCTTTGCCTCGAAAGCAATTTGATAAATCTGGGAAAACTTAACGTTATTTTAACTGGTAATTTGTTTAACCTTCGAGTATTTGATAATAGTAATAAACATATCAGAAACTACTTGATTTATAAACTTAATTAATTTTAGTGAAAATAATGCTCTAGATTGCTATGTCCACGCCTTCAAAGCGCGTAAAAGTACTCGATAGAGTAATGTATAGAAAATTTTATTCAGATTTTCGGCGGTAGATGGCGCTGTACACATTGCTCATACAAAATAACCTTATCTAAGGTTTTAACGCGCGTTATTTTGTTCGACAGCTGTTCGCGCTAAGGGTACTGATGTCACACGATTTCACAATTATTATAGTGCTTAGTCGTACGTAAAAAAAACCGCAAGCCGATGTACAGCATAGCCGTTTGGCACACGTATACTTAGGACAAAACTATTTTTTTTAATCGCAGTTCCCTAGGTGTGGTATCGAATGAAAGGATTTTTTGAGCCGGCCGGTTCTAAAAATATATCACATTTCTAAATAATATGAAAAAATTGACTCTGGCGGGAATTCCCGCCTACGAAAGACGTATTATAACAATACATCATGGATTTAACCATCACTTTTTTCTTGGATTTTTCAAAGGGCCTTATAATCTAACAAATTATTACCTATACCGCAATTCTTCTTGAAATGTATAGTATTATATTATCTGTGACGAAATCAAGACACTTTATAAAATATGTGCCTAAATAAAATATTTTGCTTTAAGTAATAAATAGTCAAGTACACAATAAAATAATAAAATCGCCAACGGTGAAACCACTCGTCTTTAAGTATCGATCCAAATAAGTCTAAGTGCTTATTGCTGCTTTACGAGCAAGCCGCTTTATTTGCCCACGGGTGGTGTCGTATTAATTTTATTGGTCCATTGTAAGAAAATAATAGAATTTGATGACACTGTGTATATTTCCTTTGTGGGGTATCCTTTGTTCAAGTGATGGGTGACAAGTCGTCGTTATGGTGTATAGTACTTTTATTTTGTTAATGGCTTTTGACAGTCCTCGTAATCCATTTGCATGCGAATTTATTCCAAATCCACTTTTAGATTTTCGTGGACGCTATTCTTTGAAATTTAACACTTTTACGCATATGAGTGCGTTACCTATGCATTGTCCTATACAGAGTTGAATTTTGAAGTTTCTTGTATTATATAATTTTATTTCGCATTCCCAACGGAATTACTCTCGAAGTCACGGCCCTTGGTAAAAAGAAGCTGAAGCGTCTGGAAATGCAAAATTAAATAAGTACGGTATGAAATTTTTCGCATTCACAATGCTATTTTTATATTAAGATAAATAATATTAGAAAAAACACTAGAAAAAATCGACTCACACGTAGCACCTCAGACGGGACTCGAACCCGCACCCTTGGGATTCCAGCCCAATGCACTGACCAATTAATGCTACTGAGTAGCTAGTGGGAGCGGCGAAATTTTCTAGTAATTTTTAACTTCTTCGCTGCAGTCCGGACCGTTTTTTGGGACATCTTAAATCAAAGAGGTCCCCCGACTGCACAATTATTGTTTCATCTTATCCTCACCTGAGTAAGCAAAATATTAAGAACCGAAACAATAATTAAAATCGTAGTCCGTTGACATTTCACAGAGATCTACATTTTAATCAACGTTGAATGAGAAGCTTTAAATTAAGAAAAAGGGTAACAAAAAGTTGCTTTATTTTAATTTCAGGTAGTTTTATGTAAATGTTTAACCTTTACAAGTTCACATTCCGCTTTCCTAACCATCTCTTGGTTAGGAAAGCGGAAAGTGAAGTTAATCTAAGCTTTTCTCTTTATCTGTAGTGAATAGGTATGCATTTATGTTATATTATAATATTTAAACAAACAAGATTGAGAGGACAAAGCAGGAGAGGCGTTGTAATAGGGAAAATTATATCAGACATATAAAATCTGATGTACACCTAATATATTTATTCGGCTATATCTTTATTCGACCGTGAAAATGATTCTCAATAGTTTGATAGATTGATAATGATGAATAATCAATTAAACGTTAAAGTAGCTAATAAAGTGCAGCTTACATGATAACATCACAATCTTAGGACTGGACGATGATCCACCGTGAAGGATTTAGCGAACTAACATGCCTCATTCCGTTCATTGTTACACTGTGGTTTCGAAGTTTAGCCACTGCTGTCAGAGGAACAAGGTTCGATTCTATTAAATGAAGGCTAATTACTATTGACTCTAATTAACTTAGCTACACACTATTATTTTACAGAAATAAAGCTTCAATTCAAAAGAGATTATAGATTTTCAAAAGAAAATAGTTTCTCGTAGTTAAATATGACTGCTAGCAACTTTTACTCCGAAAGTAGTTACTTTAACGGACTACGACTGTAGTAGTAGTCAATTGGGAAAGTTATTGACTGGATTGAATTCAAAATTACACTGCAGATTCCGAACGTTTTAACTAAAACCATTTTTTTCCGTCGAGCCAACTAAGTTTCTAAACCAGTTTTTAAAGAAGAATACTAGCGCTGTCAAGAGCTCGAGAGTGGTTTCGTCTACGTCGAAATGTCAGAAATCAAATCCCGACACATCGACCAAGTAGATTAACCTTTTGTTTAACATTCTGTCAAAAATGACATTTAGGGGTAGACAATATATTTGTCGGGTTAGTCATGATACGCCTCTACCGCCTAACTTCAATTGCTATCGCAATCACTTTCATTTGACAAATGGATGTGATACATTGATACTTTTCATTGCTATGTTTTATTTATGCCAAAAAGAAGTAGCAATGTGTCACATAACATACATCTGTCAAGTGAAAGTGATTGGACAATATTGTCAACTTACATAAGTTAGGCGGTAGAGTCCCTGGTCAATATTTTCAAAAAGGAAACAATCATATTTTTGGTCTCTAATATTTATTTGAGAGCGCGTAGTCTGCACACTAGCGCCGCCATTGGAAAAATAGTTTAGTAATGGTTTTAAATAAAAATGAAACTGTGGATTATCTCTCAGTCTAGTGCACTCCGAAGAAGCTTTTCGGTATTTTTCATCGTATTAACAATATTTTATAGCCAGTCGTTAAGTTTAATGGAGATTTTTTGCTAAAAGTGGCCACTTTTCACAAAAAAACTCTATCAAACTAAACGGCAGGCTAGAAAATATTGTTTAAGCTATAAAAAGTACCACAAAGCTTCTTCAGATTGCACTACAGAGAGATCATTCACAATTTTGTCTTTATTTAAGCACTATGTTTTTGTTCCAATGGCGGCGCTAGTGTGCAGACTAAGCACTCCTAACTATTCAATATTTTTCATTATTAATTTACTAAAGGTCATTCCGATCGTTAATAGGGAATTACACCTTTTTTTGAAAACATGTTTATATTATTCCTGAGGTCGTAATAAACCAGCACAATTTTTATTTCAATTTTATAAAACCAAGAAATACCTTAAAAATGATTTTTTATTTATGATTTTGAATTATTGCGCAGAAACGCAAGCCGCCATGCTGTTTAGGCCCGTGACGTCACTCCGTCAGGCGTCAGGAAACAATCAAGAGTGGTTACAATGTCTTTTTACAAAAGTAACGAAAGTTTTTAAAACAATGAGTTGTAATGTTTTATCATTGGTGTCTTGTGCCTGATTGCAGTAAAACAAGTGTAAAATCTCCACTAAAATAGTGGGTTCAAGTGCCAAGTGACATCAAAATGAGAAAAACTTGGTTGAAACGTAAGAAGAGATCCAAAGAAATCCAAAAAACAAACAAAAAAATATCCTGTTCACCTGATGGTCTCGTGAATTTTGTGTCTACTGGATATGCAAGAAGGATAAGCGATGTGAACATAACCTAACACTTGCATTTTTTTATTCAAAATCAATCATGTGTTTTAAAGGATTAATACTTACACAGGCAACTTTGAGTTTATATAAAAGGTATTATTATATTATAATAAATAAATATATCAAATAATAAGTATAGTTTTTTTTATTTCCATGGTGCACTCACTGTATAAAGATGATGTTGGTCCATCACAGCCGAGTTGATTTGAAGAATGGGTCAACTTGGCCACCATAAAAATGTTAAGGATATAATAATGTTCATTTCAATGTCATGTGCATGTGGAAAATATGTGAATACATATGCACTATACATAGGGTAGGGTAGGAGAATAGTCAAAGTCAAAGTACAAAAAATTATTCAAATAAACTTAGTGATTAAGCGCTTCTGAATCATCTATATTTTCCACCCATTCCAGAGTTTTATAACGGACAAGAAGAACAGGTGCAAGAAACTTATCAGCTTTAACAGAACTAAGTAACAATATTTACAAACTTAAATATTATATCATGATCTGCTATTGTTAATCTGGCTGTCATCAGTCAAGTTTATGGTCACTCGGTTATGTCCTGTCTCTTTAACTTAAATTGGAAATTTGATTATATGAATAACAGAAATAAACACTTAACTAATTGAAATATATCTTTATTACTTTACAACAGTTACCAAATACAATACAACAGATTATAAACAACAAAGTAGGTACTTATATTTGCAAGCTATGTGTTACATTTTTTCCATGCATTTTGGTCTTTCAGATAATTGTCTACTTTATAATAACCATTACCCATGAGCGTCTTTTTAACATGATTTTTAAATTCATGCAAAGGTAGATCAATCACTTGTTGTGGAACTATACTAATCAAGGTTATGCGTTTCCCCATAAATTAACCTTTTGCATCGCACACTGCTGTCTGCAACCATCTCCTTAGATTTTCTTTTAGAAATTTCTTTTGCACACAAAATGTTTATCGATGAGCCAACCTTAGCCAGATTCAATTTCTTCCATTAAAACTCAACCGAAGTACACGACGACAGGGCTTCGGTTCGGCGGTGTACATCGTAACACCATGCTTGCAGCCACCTTCTGACGAGGGACAATCGTAGCACTTAACACTACTCACAGTCTCTTCCTGTTCATTCACATTATGTGTCAATCAGTACATAGGGCTTGGAACGCACTTTATGTTCCAGGCATACCGTACACTACAACGCACGTGTTTTGAACCCGTTTGAGCTGCACATAGCCTATTGCGTCGTCAGATTCCCTTCCGGACCTGATAACAAAATAAAATAAAAATAGGTTATGTTGGATTGTAATAGTAAACAAACACAGGGTATTATCGTGTTGTGTATTACTTAATGTTGGAAAAAACTTGATATGATAGGTACTTACATTGCTGTTTTAACATTTCTCCACAAAACCGTCTTCCATGATGCGATTTTAGTAAAATAAAGCATAAAAGTGATAATCACATAAAATTATAAAATAACACAGTACGACGAGTACGAAATCCTGTTTGCTTACTGTCGGGCTGACGTCACGTCGGAATCCAATATGGCGAATGGCGTTTTGAACATTTGAAGAATAGATTAAAAAAGTCGATTTTTTAAATTGAATTATAAAATGTATATTACATTTTTATGAATAAATATCGACGTTTCTCATTCACTTTTTATGAAATCTATCATAAACATGCATTTTTATATTGTTTCTTACATGGTGTAAAATACCCTATTATAACTTTTTTTCTGTCGAACCAAAGTCAATGGCTTAAGCTGTAAAGTTTAAGGGGCTGACATGAGCCAACTAGTACCGCCAGTCTATTTTATTTTATTTATTCTAAATAAGCTCAATTTCCTAAAAAAGGAATCAGTCAAGGTCTTGTGAATGACGTCTGATGTTTATTTAATAACGTTACAACATTACAAAATGCGAGCAATAGTTTAAAAATGGGTTTGAACCAACAGTGGCCACTTTTAACAAAATCACGTTTTAAACTGTTTGATTGCCTTTTCAAACTGTGTAAAGTTATTCAATAAATATAAGACGCTATTAACAAAACCTTGACTGTTTCCTTTTTTAAGAATTTGGGCTTATTTAGAATAAATAAAATAAAGTCGACTGGCGGCGCTAGTTGGCTCATGTCAGCCCCTTAAGGGATATTCTGTAAAGGTCGTTAGCGTGGATGTTTGAGTGGTGGCCAATGCCGATGCTCGGCCTACTGTAAATGGAATCGGGCTTGATAGAGGTAACGTTCTTGCCCTTATGTGAGCCATTGACCCGGCAAATGGGACTAAAAGTATACTCAGTGTAAGAGCAACAGATAACTTAAGGGACAGAAAGTCTTCGACGTTTACTTCAGAATGAGCGTACTATGTTTGTTGTTATTGTTATGTACCTACACACACGACAGCACATCAAGTTAAAATGTTGAACTGCGAAAACAGCTTTTATTACGCAGGGGTTAAAGGCGGTCTTAGGTCAACGGTTAGTTATTTACTGCGTCGTCATTAGCGCAAGCAATTTTGGACTTAAGGGTGGCAGAGGGTTGCCCATCGCAACTGTACATACACAGAGTAGGTATGCTGGGGTTACCAGTATACTATTGTTGTCAAAATTCCTCAATCAACTTTAAGGTGGATACCCCACCGACAGTGGCGCATTCAGATGTTTTTATTTAATAAGTTGTTAATAGAACAGGACTTTAATAAAACTTTACGTAAATATTTTTAGGGCCCATAGTCTAGTATTTATAGAAGGTACCACTACATTTCCTCGTAGTCATTCGTAGAATTAGATAGTAATATGTGTCAAAAACGGCCACTTATAGCAGTTTTGCTATCTACTTCTAGCAATGACTACGAGTGAATGTATACCGTCTAAAAATAATAGACTATGGACCCTAAAAAATCTACGAAAAGTTTTATTAAATATTAAATAAAATACTCCGTGGTGGCGGCGCCACTTTTGGTCAAAGTACCGCCTTAAAGTTAACATCCGACAAAGGGTTTAAATCAATGAAAGAAAGTCAGTTTTTTCTCATCCAAAGAAGTATTTTAATTTATAAATTCGTAGCTGATGGGGCATTGACACAGTCGAATCGCCACGAAATTAGGTTTGTGATTCGATTTTACAAGGGATTGACGATAAAATGCCCCAGTCGACTAAAGTCAACTAGCAAGCCGCCTGGAAAGTTGACCCGTGTAAATGTCCCATAAGAGTTTAAAAGCCGATTTGTTAAAATGGGACTGATTGATAAATTCATTTACAAAAGAAAAAAACATGCCCGTTTTAGAAAACCTGATGGTGACCCCTACTCCAATTAATATTTGTTGCGACATCTAATCTATCTACAATTTATTATAACAATATTCAAGTTGAATTAGGCTCAAGAGATATTGCAATAAAAGCTAAATGCTGGAATCCAAAATTCCCACACATAAGTAAGTATACACATTATTTCCGAACAGTGCGAATACAAATCTTATGCTTTTGAACATTTGCCAGATTTGTAAAGTAATCCTTTAAATTTTTATGAGTTCAAGAACCCTATGGCTTTGCAGACCGTACACCATTGCCAAATATCTGGATAAAGTTTTGCTTCGGACATTACGTATGAATACTGGAAACAGTGCACTAGGTTGCGTTTAAACAATTTTTAATATCACTAGTGGAATACAAGTTTCAGATCCGGATTACAAAAATATCGAAGCACTTCTACACTGAAAAAAAAATAGAAATATATTAATTCAGTATCTTTTACACTTTTTCTTTATCATGTGGCTAGGGACCCTTTTAAGTATAAAAGCTGTGTTAGAGGGCCCTTCTCTTTCTTAAATTACAGAAGATACATTCGTTGTATCCAATTTAACATTTATAGGAAACAGCTGAACTGAGTATGTAAATATAAATATTTACTTTTTAAAGTTTCACCACTTTATTCATAAAAGCAAGCAAATTTAAAGGAGGTTTTTAATGGTTTTTGTTTTTTTTACTCTTTTGACAAATGATAATGATAAGACCTAATTTTAACGGAGCTAAAATAGCTAAAATAGAATTACTAAGTGTTTATGAATAAGGCCGTTGGTCTATAGTTATAAAGAAACCAACAAATTGTGTGGAGTTATTTTATGTATAATAATTTGTGAGTTGTGTAATGCGCTAGATAAAGTGGTGTGTGTGTACACTACTCTCTAGCAACGAGTTTTAGGTATAGTTGAAAAGTAAGCCTCTTTACTATATCGCTGAAGAGATTTAGATAGCATTCACACTTAGATCCTCCCCTTCGCAGATAACATCAGCTTACTGATATAGTTTTGGTTGTTTTATTTGATCGTCATACGATTTGTAAAGATCTCGATTAAGACTTCCTTTGCGCCTGTTTTTCTTGTGAGCTAAAATATGTCATAATTGGTGGTAGGGTAAAAGAATGGACGATTTAAAAATTGTTATTATGTGAGCTTATTTGAATAAAGAATTTCATTCATTAATTATTGTAGTACACATTTTGGATCATCAGTCTGGAAAAAATCTAAGTCTGATGCCAGACTGATCATGGTAATGCCCCTCTTATCGTGGTTGTTTTATGTCATTGGAAAACTTCTAATTGCACTATTATCTGGTGTTTTAATTACCGATTACTTATAAAATAAAATGTGATGACTATAAATACTATAGGTATAAGTACAGCCCCCTGATTATGTAACTTTGTTGCAATCAACTCTGACAGGAATCGCATTTACATTGCGCTTTAGTAAGAACCAATGTGACAACTATCTTACTTAAAGCAGCAATGTAACTGCGGTTTCAATCGATTTCAATCGAGAACCATTAGCAACAGAGTTACGTAATCAGCACCCTGCTATTTGTTTTTTCGCAGTCAATGGTAAAAGTATAGTACGTTTTTTACTTGTAGTATAATCTAGTATTCTATCATTGTTTTGTTATGAAGAAGTGTTATAAGTAATATAAATTTTATTTTCCAATTATGGTTTTGCGTGTAGTGTATGTCAATATAAACTCATTTTAAAGTTTATAACTCGAACTTTACGATAGACCCGACCGAAGTAAACTTATAACTATACTTATAACGCAACTAGACAACTGTACTGCGCGAGCTGCGACCGTGGCTTCAAAACTAAGTTTGGCTTCGTAAGTCACATGCGGGCTCATGCAAGAAAATAGCTAGTATATCGCCGTCGACGGACTCGTCAAGGAGGACATCATCATCATCATTATTATTTTCTGAATAGAATTAACTTCAATGAGGTCTATTAACTAAACTACATTTTGGAGATAGATATTGAGGTTATAAGAGTATCAAACGCAAAATAAACATTCTCAAATTAAGTACTACATAACAAGCTGTAGTGTTTCATAAACTTCTTGCAGTCACGGACCACTTCCGGAATTCAAAAATTCCACGGACCTTTGTCAAAGAATATTTTAGGAAAAGAAAACAAGGCTTGTGTAAAAAAATAACACTTTTAATGGTAGTTTCATTACCGTCATGTTTAACTGCAGGGGTCCCACTGATACACATGATGCTACGGACCCCTAAGGGGTCTTTCGACCACACTTTAAGAAACCCTGCATTAGAGGAAAATTGAGTAGGCCGTTGTTGACATACCCCCGTTTTTGTTTACCGGCAATATTTTTATTTGGGGAAATTCTTACTTATTATATTTTTAATTTGAACGTTGTCGAAGTTAAACGTTCTTCTCTTTTACTTCTATCGTGCTTACACGAGCGCGAAGCTTGTTATTTTGTTTTTAGAAATGAGAAATTTTAATAAATATACACCATTTAGTGTATCGAGAATAATTATTTTTTTATAGCGCCATATTTGGCTAGACTAGACTATCACGTTTTTGTACAATTTAAAGTAGCTTTAAGAAGGTTGATACCTGAAAAATATCGTTTGAAAAGTATAAGGCAGGCACTTTTCAAGAATTGTTGTGATAGCCAAAAATAGCTTTACCGATAGCTGAACTCATTCAAGGGTGAAAAATAAATTGAAATTGTACTTTTCCGCTTTGTTAGCGAAGCGTTCCATCGATCAAACGTCAACCCGACATTTCTTTCATTGACCACAATGGTGTATTTTTCCATCGATGCCTTTCTTAATCGTGTATTTTACTGCCTAAGATTTGGTGTTTCTTTCCTATTATATTCTTTGTTACAATTCAGCAATTTATGTACAAGTCTACTACTAGAGACCGAGCGTGATGTAAGCTGACATGAACATTCTTAATGACGTATTATTCTGCTTTAGAAGATTTGAGTGACTTTCTATACCTAATTATTTTTATTTGTTATGTTTGAGCAGTATTAGTTAGCTAGTTTATCCTACAGTTTGTTCTGTCTGAACTATAGTCGAGTTGTACAGAAAATGCATTAGGTATAAAATGCACCTGTACGACTATTTTGATGATGTTATATGCATAAAAGTGACGATACACTTCCATCTATCGTCACGGCGGTTATCGTGTGCAGTATTATACTTTTACAATCTCCCCTTTTACGGTCATGTAAAATGAGAATTTAAGACCCAAAATCGTTTAGTAAAACCGCGCTTGCTAAAATCCGTAAAAAGTGTTCATTTCAATGAGAATTTACTCATAACATTTTTGTAGAACGGCTTACCGTCGCCATAATTTCACCCCTCGCCACTGGTTGATACTGATTAGTATTTGAATAATTAGTAATATCATTGGCATATCCCTCTTCGGTAAGAAGAAAAACACTAAATAAATTCGCCCAACCTAAAACTAAAATAAACAAAAGCTTATACCGTTGCAAAAAGACAAACATTTATCATCGGCTTTATACCGCATTGTTGTTCGTCAAATTACAGCAATAATGCGTTCAATTGGCTTTATTCTCATAATAATTACTATACTAAGAACTATCAGCGTTAGTGATTAATATTTTGGGTTATTCGAAGTATTTAATCCGTAAAATTGCCCTTTGTGCTCCAACCTCTGCCACGATAAGGGAAGGGGAAGGCTTATAGCGAAGGGTGCAAAAGACATTAATTTGGTACGATTGTTCTATTAAAACAGTAGGCAGGATGGATGACGTTAAGGTTCGACTACCTCTGACATGACTTCATTGGAAAAGGGCTGGGCTGTTCTAGTTTTTGAGTAATGAAAGCGGAGCTCTGTTATATAAAAAAGTCAATTTCAATAAAAATTTTAGCACTAACAGCTATCGAGAAAAAAGTGGACAAGTGCGTGTCGGGCCACGCGCAGTATAGAGTTCCGCAGTTACTTAATACAATTACCATAATATAGCTATAAACTTATATTTACTTTCTGTTTTACACAACTAACGATTACTTATAACTCTTTCCTACGAAAACTATTCCAATAAAAATTAATTTTGTAAATTGATCGGCTATTACTCGTGTACTTACTTGTAAAGCCTACCTAGCAATTATAGTTCCTACTTCGTTATGTACTTTTCCTAAATTTTTCACGTATTTAAATAAAATAAAGAAATTACAGCTTTCTATAGTACTTAGGGCCTCTGAGCTAAGCCGCGGACGGACAGACGGACATGGCGAAACTATTATGGGTTCCTTGTTGGCTTTTCTACGGAACCCTAAAGCGCGTAAAAATATTCGAAAGTGCAATTTTGTATGGGACACTTGTCGTCATCTACCGCCGAAAAGCGAAATAAATTTTCTCATACACAATTATTACTGTATCGAGCACTGTTAGGCGCGTTTTTTTCTCGAAAGATTGTACTGAAACCTACTAATTTAATAAAAAACAAAATAAACAGAATACGTAAAAGCTCAACATTCTGACTACAATACTAAAGTTTATTTAATAATGCATCGCAGCGCAGTTGGTTAGCTCGGGACGTGACAGCCGCCTGCGTAGTGTGATAAAAGTGAACATTCAATGTACGAAGTTTACCATATATATATATATATATATATAACTTGTATGCGAACCACAAAAGTATAATAACGAACGAAGTTTTGTGTTTTTCTTGTAATGGAATGAAAATCCGATTCCGTACAAATTTGTACGGAATCCTCAGTAGGTGAGTCCGACTGGCACTTGTCCGGTTTTTTTTAACTTATATTTATTTACGTTAATTTTTTACAATAACCCTGGCTCACAGTCAGTCGTATCAATGCTGTCAGACACATAGCAAAAAATGAACATGATGTACACACGACGGCACCTCAGACTATACATGTTGACCTTGAGACCGCCTTTATGCCCTACGTAATAAAAGCTGATTTCGCAGTTTAACTGTATAACCTGACGTGCTGTCGTATGTACCTACATAGAAATTCGTAAACAATTGTGTTGGTTTACACAAAGGTAGTTGTGCCTACGTCAGACATATCAGACCAATTTTCTATAATTTAGCATAAAAAACCTAACCTTTTACAGCGTCTTTTACTTCTTTATCTCGCGTACCTTTGTGTTGCCTTCAAAATGACAACAATTTTTTTCGACAAAGAAATGTAACGATGGCGTTTGTTAGCAAAAAAATTCTAATAGGCGTACTTGCGTAATGGCCGTCTTTTGCGTTTTTAATGTTCAATGATTTTTATAACAACTGCAGAAAATAACATTTTATTTTGGCGAATATTAACTATAGTAAATAAATTATTTCAGAACTAAATTGTTTCTTACCAAAATTGTAACAATCTTGTCAATTTGAATTGTGCTCAAGCACACCCTTTCGTTATGAAAGTCACCACGTGGGCCCAATGTGGATTCATGTATTATTTTATTATGCATGTACGCATTCAAACAATTTACACTTCGAATTCAGTTTTAATTCAATATCCAGCAAACGTGTAATTTGAACCGTTGCTTTGGCTTAGAAGTTGCAAATTAATATATGATTCGGTTTTACGAGGGATTTGATTCAAGAGCAAGTTGGAGCCAATTATGATAAAGTTGTCTTTCTTGTTAATATTGTATCTGTGGGTCAGCGACTAATGCCCGATTTCTGAGGTATTTATCGGAGGTTTATGTTTTTAGCGCGTATCTTAGCATAGAATTTAATGATAATTCAAATACATACATACATATACATATTAGACAACATCACAAACATTGCTCTGATCCCAAAGTAAGTAGCTAAAGCACTTGTGTTATGGAAATCAGAGACAACGGTGGTAAACACACACCCAGACCTGAGCCAATTTAGAAAAGTTAGTTTTCTAAATTGACCCAACCGGGGATTGAACCCGGGACCTCAGAGATGGCGACACCTTGAAAACCGGCGAACAACCACTCGACCACGGATGTCGAAATCATTCATAATGACACTTTATACCTACATGCCTCCGACTGCATGTGATTATGTTGCTTTTAATATTTGATCTTGTTTCCATCTTTTCAGCTGACTTGTCTGTTGATTCAGGCGGGTTTTTAGTTTTTAAAATTGTTTTGCGTACGACTACGCCATTAGCTGTAAACATCAGTAAACATGATGTTCCAGAGTCCAGAGTCGTATACTTCCCGCATTAACTACCTTTATAGAGTTTCGGCTAGTTTATTTGAACATTTTAATGGCGTAGTGTATTAAAATAGCTATTAGCTGCAATTAAAATGATATTTGCAGACAGGCAAGAGAGCCGCCTTAATTCATATCTCTTTAGTTTAATATTTCCTAGACCTAAATTGCTTTAAAGCGAAAGACGAACTTATTTTTAGAATCGTTACTTTTACCGTAATCTCTTAATTTTTTACTTTTCAAAACAAAAGGATCACCTTGTTGTTCGTCTGTCTGTCTGTCTGTCCGTCTATCAAGACCCTTTATCTCGGGAACGCGTAGAAGTATCAAGTTGAAATTTAAAGCATATTCTCAGGTCTACAGTCCCTTGAAGCTGCGAATAAAACAAACTTCTTTCATAACTTAAAAAAGATAGGGCCGTTTATGCCGCACAAACGCACTCTCAAAGGAATCAAAATTCATAGGGTACCGTTGGCCTAGATCTATAAAATTTGTCAAGTAATATTGTTTTGTATTATAAGTAAAGGAAAAAATCTGAAAACTATACATTTGCAATGAGGATCAGCGACGATTTTTGTTTAGTGGCTTATCAGAAAGCTTATGCCACCATATGATTAACGATAATTTTTCACGATATTTCTTGAACCTGAGAAGTTATACAAGCTAGAACGCTGTTATTTTGGGGCTCTTTATGACGTCATCCGCCAGGTACGTGAGCTTTACGTCGTACGTGATAAAGCACATATTGCATTGAGATTGGCATTTCCTTTATACCCTTATAACTCAACCATTTCTAAACGGATTTCAAAAAAATTTTCACTAGGTTTCATAGCTATGAGTATTTTGTATTATATCAATAAAACTTAAAGATTCAAACCTGTCGCTGATCCTCATTAAATAATAAAAAATATAGTCCTTATTTATAGTACGTAACCAATCATCTAGTTAGTACGGAACCCTCGGTGGGCGAGTCCGACTCACACTTATCCAGTTTTTTTGTTTCTCTGTCTGTCCACAATAGCAATCAATTTTATACTAGCTTCCCGATGAGGTAGTGACTTGAAACTTTAAACATTGGTCAGAACTGAAAGACATGGCGACATGGCGATGACAATTATAGTGTCATTAAGCTGATCTGATGATGGAGCCGGAAGAAGGCCACAGGGAACTCAGTATTCAAACCATGCAACCCTATCGAATTTGGGCTCGTTTGATTCATCTTGACGAGTACTCTTTTGGGAAATAGTGTCCAGGGTCTGATGATAGAGCCGGAAGTAAGACACAGGAACTATGTAATAAAACCATGCAACCCCATTGAGTTTGGTTTTTGAATCGTCTTGACAAGTT
Organism: Catoptria pinella; assembly: GCA_963556745.1. Classification (NCBI taxonomy): domain Eukaryota; kingdom Metazoa; phylum Arthropoda; class Insecta; order Lepidoptera; family Crambidae; genus Catoptria; species Catoptria pinella. The sequence continues at coordinate 4,799,491 of OY750762.1, forward strand.
CTCCGATAGGAGATGGTGCATTTTTAGTTTTAGCTCGTTGACTAAAAAGCTGAAAATAATAATTTATCTACTGAAAAATATACTTTTTGTTATAAAAAATTTTTTTTTTAAAACGGATTAAAAAGTGTAAAAAAATAAGATTTACAACCCTATACAAAAGTTTTAAACCATAAAACGTGGGGCGCATGCAAAAGACAACTAATGATAAATCTCACAAAATGCGCCCACGTTTTTAGGCTTAATACTTCGGTAGAATGTTTTAAATCTTTACGAGAGAAATTATTTTACACTTAGTCCGTTTTAAAAATGTTTCTTTAGAATTTTTTTTTTTCTAAATTAATTATCTGACGAAAGATTTGGTTCGCTAACCTTTGTTACTCGTATCAACAACTTTTATACAAAAATAACACAAAAAGGTGAAGCTTTTTAACCCTCTAGCAGACCCGAAAGTCACCGTTCAAATATTTCGTATTTTTATGAAAAAATATTCCTCCCGAATAATAAAAGGCGGGTTTGCACCAACATCTGTTGCAAAGCACCTTTCAGAAACGAAATAACTTTTCTAATGATAACAGAGTCAAGATACCTTGTTATGAAAGCCATTTTAATAATATCGACTTTGGTAAAATCTAGCAAATTCTTTAGAAAATTGATTTGTATTAACTTTAAGAACAGTTGTGCGCGTCGTAGTTTGACTATTGACAACATCAATGACTTTTTCCATATTAAGTATGATAAAAAAGAACAAAAATTTTTTACGGATTTGAGACTTCTCGTTCGTTTATCAAAAGGTAATTGTATCAGTAGGCATATAAACAAATAGATAGTAAGGAAGCATTTGTTGAAGAAATTTACGACAGCATCTTCGAAAATAATAAAATACATATCAATAGGAATTCAGTCATGGCTTGATAATGCTTTGTAGTAAACAAAAAAATACAAAAACAGATTGCCACACTTCGATGACAAATTGTCTACGACGCCGTAGTCCCAAGCAAATATGCTACGAAGCTACGTGACTACAAACTTTCGGACGCGCTACGTGAACTGTAGCACGTTTCACATATCATAACAACTGATGCTTTATTATCTAAATTGCGTCTTCTTGTTCAAAATAGTCATACGTAATTTCAAGAATGGTACTTTTCCAATTAAAGTTTGTAGAGACATAATTCATAGCGAAGTTTTGTTTACTTTTACTTCAAACTTTTAATCACCTGTGAGGGCGCCTCTCTTCCTCATGATCCTCTTTCATAAAAGAGGGCTGCAAGCTGAAGCGGCGTCGGAACTGGTGTCGGCCCTTCATCGCGCTCACTGACACATGCTTCACTTCACAGAGACGTGCGCGCCGCGCGACGGTTGCCGATCGAGTGCCGCGCATAGATAATACACTATGAGCCGCGGGCACGATCCGCCCCACCCCCGGTCGCGCTGCCATTTGTTTTGTCCGCCTGTTGGACGTCTGATTAGATATAATATAGTTTCTTCTACCGTATGATTAGCTTACTTATGCGTAATAATTTGGGTTCATTTTTTTTTTTGTGTGAAACATAATTTGAACATTATTCATCAATTTATTTAGTTTCAGTTTTAAATTAAACATGCGTAGACTATTTTCGTGTACAACAATAGAAAACACTCTACTAAAATTATAATCATCTATGAGTCAAATAATTATTTATCATAAACACAAATAAGAATTAAGGTATCCTAACAAACATTGCAAAATATTAATACCGGAAAAACTTTAGCATGGGAGTTTGAACTTGATGGCAGGATTAATTGACAGTGGAATAAGTCCTCAAATGTTAAATAAATGTTATTTTATTTATATTTCAAATTAGATCGATTTATTAATTTTAACAGTGTAACCAAGAACTTTGAAATTGCAACGAAGGCGAAGAAATGTCCCGTTATCAAATAACGGGGATTTTTTTTCAATTGTGTACTTCAATAAAGCAATGAGATTAAAACTAGATATTTCCATAAAAAAAAACAAAAAATTGAAATGTTAATTCAAAACTGTCGAATCAAGTTACGCTTGAAATTACTCTTTCAATGTAACTGGAATACTTTATTTATACAACGACTAAATTTTACAATAACAAAAAACTAAATTCTCCCGTCCGAGAATATGATCTGGTGCGTTTTTCTAGTATATTATTTAGTATTGTATAAAAGTGAGATATTGTGAAAGCTAAAATCTCAAATATAAAGGAATAACAATTTCCTTATTTAATAACGATGGTCATGGCATGCTTATAAAAAAGCTCTGTCCCTTTTTCTCCGCAAAAAAACCAACTACAAACGCTAATACTACAAAACTATCAAATGCATGAATAATATTGAACACACTTATTGCTACATGAATTCAGAGAAAATGCTAATTGGCAACGAGTGATATTTTTTATAGCAAAAAATACCGGACATGTGTGAACAATTAAGCATGATTGCGTCATTCCTGTCTGCATTTACAATCGTTAACTCCTACTTATCCGCATTAGGCGCGCGTGTTGAGTTATGGCCCAGCGTCTTCATTGCATAAGGAAGGCCTGCGCCCCATGATCAGCCTTTTTAATGTGTGGGGACATTAAAAAGGCTGATCTGATCATATTAGGGAAATAAGAAAATACTAATTAGGTTAATAATGTAATGAGTTATCTTGGCTGGCGAAGGCTTGCCGGTATTAATTATGAATACAACCGCAACGCGCCTGTTACCGCCCTGAGGAACGAATACCGTAGAAATACAAATAATAATACAATTTATAAGTCGTGAAAGAAACCTATCTGTCTGTTTCTTGGTTTAATTGAAATAAAAGGAAAAGGAAGCTTTTTGGATATTAGAGTAAGACTGAGAATTCGTGTTAGGATTTTGGTAGGAAAATATTACACTTTTATTATTCAGATTGATAATTTAATATAAAAATAAAAGCGCAAGCTCGACTGCCCTTTTCCACTAAAATGCTAATAAACAGAATACATTTAATCTAAATTTGTTTAAGAGAAAAATAAATCAAACAATGTGATCGCTTTAACATTTCTGTAAAGATAAATGAGATTCTTTTCAATACGAAGAAGATTTATTTTTGTTTTGATTGGACAAAACAAATATCGCGGTGAAAGATTTTTGTTTATTAAAGATTTATTTTCTTAAAAAATGGAACCAGGGATTACAGTTTCCTTAGCACGAACATCTATCGAGATAAAGAACGCGCATACTCGATAGAGTAATTCTCTATGAAAAATCTCATTTCGCTTTTCGGCGGTAGATGGCGCTGTACAAATTTCCCAAATAAAATTATACTATCGAATGTTTTTACTCGCGTTATTTTTTTCGATAGCTGTTCGTGCTACAGGTACTGATCTCAAGACCTACACTACACATTGTTCAAGATTCGTATTCGCATTAGGTTTCAGTTGAGCCGTAGCCAGGGCGGCGACTCTGCCTTGGATGGTAATATCAATTACTAAGACCGACCGCTACGCACTAGGTAAGGGCTAGGTACTATTGCGCAGTTACAACTACGTTTCACTCAACTTAACTACTTAGGCTTTATAGCTACTTCTTTAAGCTTAGGAAAGTATTGAAAACAAGTGTTAAAAAATAATTCGTGGATTTAAGGGTTCGGCTTTATGAACAACAATAACAAAATAGATTAAGTTTGCAAATAAATGTTCCTGAACATACAACATTGTCAGACTTCTCATAAAGCTATATTTTTATATCCTTTAGATATTTTATCAACGCATTTTCATAATTATGTACAGCCACGCGTCTATAAATATGTATACAGTTTAGAACTTTGTCACTCTAAAGCTATTACTTTTTTAACAGAATTCAATGACATCAAAATGACATGGTTCTAAGTTGTATACATATTTTTAGACGTTACTTTACATACCTACGTGTAATTATTATATTTACATAAAGCTATCTGAATTTATTTATGTCATTAAATACTAAGTACCTAGTCTACGGTAAATTCAATTTATTTTGACACAAACAGCTCGCTGCAAAACTCATTTAAAGACCTCATTTCGCAATTCCACGGAATGCCACGCCTTAGTACGTTTAGACTTTATTTCGTCAAGACGACTGTATATTTTATACGCGTTTAGTTAATATGATTTATTAAACCATGATGGTTAAATAACTGATATTACATTATTACAGATGTCTTACCATGTGAGGAGCCCGATTAGTTTAGCAATCTGTCCCCTTATTCTTGAAACCAATAACAATTCCATTTCAATGTCAATCTCAAGCCACGTTCAATTTCAATGTTGTCAAAAACCGCTTTCTAGAATTTTTAGACTGCCTTCTGACAAATTGGACTATTCCAACCAACGAAACTATAGCATTCCAATGCTGACCAATCAATGATTTCAAAAGCCTACATATTAAAGAGCATCTTGTCTATGTGCATAAAATGTTAATCCGGGTAGAGGACAGCCCTAAATCGACCACCTATATGCGTCTCGCGCCCTCGAAAGTTGAAGCGATTCGATAAAATATCCTAACTGTGTTTTGGTCGATTTTCCTCGGGAATGTTTGTGAACCCTTAACGCGCCCGATTGAGCATTAGCAGGGAAAGTATCGATTTATATTTATCTATCTATAGATACTGGATGTATTGGGTATATGCAGGGTCGTTGGCTTAGTAAGTAGTAAATGTGAAAAGTCATCGTTTTCTATCCTGCATTAACTTAATAATGCGGACGGCGTTTTTTTTTCTTCTACGCCGTTTACCAACTTAATGAGTAACTTCACAAAAATATTTTGGCCTTTGAAAATTGATTGGGTGGTAATTTTTACCGTTTTGTAGTTGTAGTGAAATGTTCATAGCCAAGAAGCATCTACGGGCTTATGAAAGTTGCAGTTTTTTTACAGGAACCTCATAAAATATTCATAGGATGAAGAAAAGGATTTTTTTAGTAAGGATTTTAAGCCGCAGCTCAGTACGGAACGGTAAAAACTAAACCCTATTGCATTTTATAGTTATCTTTGAAGTGTAGAAAGTATATAATAAAAATAAAATAAGTAAGGATATAATAAATGTTAAAAGTATAAAATATAGATTTTAAATCTTGGTTTTTTTAAATTTAGAACGGGTTAGTATTTGGCCTTATCTCAACTGATGTCTAAACGTGACGATAAGGCCAGGTTGAAGCTTACTTACCCCGGAACTCTCAACCATTGAGGAACTTTTCACCCCTCAATGCCAGAACACAACATCGTAAACTATCAATCAATTAAAAAAGATACAGATCAAAACCCATTGGGTATTTCCCGTTGTCCTAGAATCATAAAAGCTAAAAAAACGGCTAAAAAAACGGCGTGTCGGACTTCGCACATTTAGGGCTCCGTACCAAATAGGGCTAAAGGGCTTATCTGTGCTACGCGTTTGACCGCAAAATTAAGTTGGTTTGTAATAGGAAAATGAGGGAATTAAAAAGAAAAACAAACTTTATAAATACATTCGTATTTGTTGGTATTCATATTTTTGCACTTGTCCTTTTTCTAACATCATCAAAATGTTTACACTAATCAAATTCTTAGGTTTTTATACCAAACGAAATATATTTAGGAACTGAATTAGGAATAAATCATAGCTTTTAGCCTTACAGCGCAGTAACTAACAACTTGATGCAATAAAATAAAAATACCCTACTGAGACCGGGAAGCAGGCTTCGCCCGGGAATTGCAAAATTAGGTGGGAAGGAGGGGTTGGAAAGGAGTGGGATCCCTCCCACTTCGAGGTGCGAAAAATGGCGCTCAACAAGTGAAAGTCAATCCTTTGCAACTCCCATATGTTCGCCCCGCGCAACTTGTGTCGTACGTGATTTTTCTTTAAGTCTTTGTTTAGGGTTACTAAGGCAGTATCTAAGTTGTTAACTAGTATAGTATTAACTGCTGTTATTTAAAGTCTTCATTCCGTTAAATCAACATATCGATTGTGGCTATTAACCACCCAAATAAAGCTTTTTTTTTCTTATGTTCACCATTGATTAATAACAATTTCTCAATGAACTATGCATTTTAATATTTAATTGACAGAGTAAATTATGTACAAGACTGACACAGTTACTAATAGGTGACTGACTAACGCATTTTTTTCAAAACTGTATCTCTTCGTCACACAAAACCATCGTTTACTATTGCCGGAAAATCACTCGGCTGCTTTTGCTCTCTTCGGCATCAGTGAGCCGATTGGTGAAAAGCTGTATTCTCACTCTGGCGAACTATTTTTCTAAGCGGCAGAAAGATCTAGAGTTACGTAGAAATGCGGAGCCGGCGCTATCAAAGAAAGTATTCTACTCTAATTCGCTTTTCATTTTTCGTCTCTCTTTTATTTTTAGATATATTTATATTTACATATTTAACGACCTCAGTGGTCGAGTGACTTTGTACACCGGTTTTCAAGGTGTTGCCATCTCTGAGGTCCCGGGTTCAATCCCCGGTTGGGTCAATTTAGAAAACGAACTTTCTATATTGGCTCAGATCTGGGTGTTTGTGATACCACCGTTGTCTCTGATTTCCATAACACAAGTGCTTTAGCTACTTACTTTGGAATCGGAGCAATGTATGTGATGTTGTCAAAATATTTATTTATTTACATAGGTAACTGTAACATAGCGACGACCAATGAAAGAAACGATATCAAAGTAATTTATTATCCTGCTTCAACCTTTCCTTGATAAACAAAAATGGACCTCAGGCGAAGTAAGATAGGAATAATAAAGAGAACGAACCAACAGACGGATCATGCCATCCTTCCTGATAATATAAAATTTGCCATTAATGGCACTCTGTAGCGACCATTCCACTTTTTACAGGTCGCCTGTCTTTTAATCGACCCTGCAATTGTAATATCTCGGGGTACGATCTAGGGATGGGAAAAGTCGGAAAAAACTGGCATCCAAAATAGATCAGATTCAAATTCCAACGCTACGTTTTCTGCTGGATGATATTGAAGTACAATTTTATAAATATTGAGTATGTAGCTTTCATACCAAATTGTATATTCAAGGCTTGTCAGTAAGAAGAATTTGCTTTACATTAAAAAGCAAATGTGCGAAACTCACTCACAATTCTATTTATAAGCTTTTCGCTTGAGTTTACACAGTCTCTTAGCATATTTTTCTTTGTAACAGCATCGTGCTTTAGCGAGTGTATTGCGACTATGTGTCTTCCTGAGCGACCGACGGAAATGAGATACTATTAGTTCCGTAAGAAAGATGAGAATAAAAATATCTATTCCGGTGGAGTCCAAAATAAACCATTAGAACTCTATTCAAGAAGAAAAAACTTCTTAGATCTTTGTTCGGTCAATTCGGTCATATTGTTATGATTATGATAAAAGTAGCATTCGAATAATATTTTATGTTGATATAGTCTAGAATGGTTGTTAGTATTCCAAGGCCCTAGAAAGTCAAACTACGTCCCGATAGCATGACCTCCAAAACACAATAATATAACCTATTATATTTTATATAGCGTGATGTAGTGATTTATCGACTCTCAACAGTCAAAATCCATTCTCTTTTGACAGTTAAAAGCGATAAATCGCTATATCATATGGCGTTTCGGTGGACATGCTATAGGAGGATATCGTGACTAAAGTTGCTGACAAAAATAATGATGATATCATGAGAGATTGAAAGTGATGAGAGTTTAACTAGCGATGAGTACCTAGAAACATCATAGGGAGCCCATTAGAGCGATGAAGTAGAATCATTGGTTCAAATCATTATCAATTACCAAATTTTTACATTTAAAAAAATGAAAAAGTTCGGTCATATATTTATTTGCATTGAATATCGATAACAACTTGTGTCTCTTCTCTAAATTAAACTTTTTTTATCGTGTCTTAAAGTACAAAACAACGCTGGTAATTAAGAAACTTTAGTTTTTTGTGTGGCCTTTGATTCGAGCACCATACTTGCCATAAAATATTTATCTTGTCTTATAGACAATAAAAATTTGATTGCGACTTTTTCTTTTATATTTTGTCTTATAAAGTTATAAAATAATACCGCTACATAAAATGAATGTTTAAAAGCTGTACTTGGTGCCAAGTTGGAAAAGAGATTGAGTTTTGGCACCTACTATAAAGTACTAAATAATATACTAGAAAAAATAGGACTCGCACCAGATCATGTTCTCGGACGGGAATCGAACCCGCGACCTTTGGATATCCGGTCCAATGCTCTGACCGCTGAGCTACCGAGTCACTACGAGTGGTCGCGGGTTCGATTCCCGTCCGAGAACATGATCTGGTGCGAGTCCTATTTTTTCTAGTATATTATTTAGTATTATATAAAATAGCATTGTGAATGCTTAAATCTCAAAAATTTAAAAAATACTATAAAGTTATAAGATTTTAATTATTTTATTTACTATGAATCTTGGTTTCCAAATTAAGGTTGATAGTTATGATTTTGGCATCTGCTAACTTTGAAATTACTTTAATTTGGGTGAAATGTCTCATCATTTATAACTACTACTTACTTAACTTATTTATTTTAATTTGGGTATTTTTCTACAATCAGCTTATGTTTCAAAAGCTATCCTTTTTTGTATTGCTACTGTTGAGTAAGTCCTTATTACATAAAACATGATAGTATTTATCATCTGTACTTATTCTGCATGCGGTATATTTTCGGCCCATATTGAAAGCTTTCCGAAATAAACGTTGCCAACTTTGCTGAAAATACAAATAGTCTATTTCAATAGCGACAGATGTATTTTTTCATAAATTACATTTTTATTCATGTGAATGTGGGGTTTTCCTGTAATAAAAGACAAATATGTACCGATAACCGAGCAATTAAGGTGACCGTTATAAATCAAAGCTTATCGGAGCAATAAATACCGAGCGTGATGTACGAAAATACGAGATAAATATCAAATACTTCAATTATGTTAGGTTAGCAATTTTAGAAGGACATTCGGCACCTCGCATCACGGCAGTGAACGGATGAGCGGATCATATTTTATACTCATACAGGTGCTAGGCTCCAATTCAAGCAGCAAAATTCTGATGAAAATTGAATGATTAAACAGCCGTTTGTCTTTTTTGAAAATTACAAGAGACACTTACTTTTTCTGGCAACAAATTCCGAAATTCTTCAATAATAACATTTCAAAAAAGATTAAATATAACAGATTGAAGCTAATGTAACTTTGATACTTCACTTATTAAACAATTACCTCCCTTTTGCCGTTTCCGTAACTATTTTTTCGAACCCGAACCCGAACCCGATCTCCTCTTTCATAAAAGAACTAACGACATTTAAAAAGTATAGAATAGTAGATGATGTGACTAGAGTTACTATAGTTTCGTGTTCACCGCTAAATCAAGTGTGGAAAGAAGGATAGCTCTGGTATACTCGGCAGATTAATGTTCCTTGGCTATGATTTGAGAAGATTTATGGGTATATAGTTCCACAAGAAATATATAAAATGGCTCTTTTCTTATGTGGGAAGATAAACTGTTTGTTTCTTGAGGTAAATAAACACTTTTGGCATATTCTGAAGATATTATATTATATTACTAGCGACCGCCCGTGACCTCGTTTGCGTGGAAAGTTTTTTCCTATCCCTCGGGAACAATTGTTTTTTTCGGGATGAAAGGTACCCTATGTCTTTTTCTGTAGCCCTGACAACGTGTATGCAAAATTTCATGATAATCGGCTCAGTGGTTAAGACGTGATGGCGTAACAAACAAACGGACTTTCGCAGTTACAATATTAGTAAGGATAAATGTTAGTAAAGTGGAAAAATATTGTTAAGTAATATTGCTTTCTGAAAAAGCTTTATGACCAATTAATTTTCGTGGCAAGAGGCAAAAGTTGGGTGGTTTAATCAATCAAAGGCCTAATAGCCATTCAACGAAATGTACCTAAGTGTTTATCTTTAATTAATTTGGCGTAAGCAAAGTAAACAGTCTTAAAGATTCATCAATTAAAAACTATTTTCCCACTAGATAGAGCCATCTTTAATCTTTTAAAAGTTCTTTGTTTCAAAGTTCCGCAATTTGTCTTAGCCGTGTAATTTAATACTGGCTGAAGTTACTCTGTGGCGAGTAATGATGAGGGACACTTGAGTAAAACAAATGAACACTGAGCCGTGTCGTGTCCCGACACGATTCCGACAGAACGCAGTTATTCAGTGATTTGAATGGCTTACTCGTATTTTAGTACTTCTGTATAGTATGCGATCAAGGCCCGGAAAATGAGACACAATATATATTCTATTGTTGTCCGGCCGTATTCGGCTGCTCGGGCGTTGATGAATGAGAAAAAAACAGTTTGCATTTAATGGCAAACCCACAACTGCTGATAAGCTGATTTAATGCACTAAATAAAATATAAAAACATAAACTAGTCTAGCTATATTTCACAGCGATCAAAACAGGACACCTCCTTAGAATTTTCAGTTTCGTCACCACTTGAGCTCAGCAATAAATTACTCTGAAGCTGAAAAGCTGAAAGGTTTTACAGCTTTTCAGACAGCATACTATCTGATGGTCATCCATCAAATGCTAGACACTAGAATGGAGACGGTGACTGCAATAGCTTCTTTGTTGCAAGCACTATATATATAGCTGTGCAACTTATACCAGTGGCTCCGTGAGCTGTAGACCTTGCGTTTGTGTCATTTTTGAAATTGTTTTTTCGGAAATTTTCAAAAACTGTATCGGCAAAATAATTATGTATAATTATCGAATTTTCTTACAAAAATTCACGAGAATCGATTGAGAAATGCAACCTGTAAAGGAGAGAAAGAGGAGCTGGACATCCGGATATACGAAAGCATTTTTGCCCAAGCCGAAATAGAGACGTTTCGCGCTCGCTCGGTCAATTATAAATATAAAACAAATGACGACCTCCGTGGTCGAGTGTCTTTGTACACCGGTTTTCAAGGAGGCGCCAACTCTGAGGTCCCGGGGATCGAACCCGGGGGTTTGATCCCCGGTTGGGTCAATTTGGAAAACGAACTTTTCTATATTGGCTCAGGTCTGGGAGTTTGTGATACAACCGTTGTCTCTGATTTACATCCCTGATTTACATCCTGGTAGATCCCAATGTGGCCCATCGGTAGATAAAATATTATCCATGGCTTCCCGGACACCCTGTATAAAAAATATTGTTTAACCGACTGAAATAGAAACCCCACATAATATACCAGAAAAAGAGACGATCAAAGATTTTAAGGTAAATCAGCTCCAAGCTCCAAATATAGACAGTCTTGCCAAAATATCAAAGTAAACCATATTTAGGCTAATAAAAATGGATGAGTCCTAATCTTATTGAATGTGTGAATTCCCAGATTCTCCATTTAGATATTTCTCTCATCCTAAATGAAATCCTATTACCAGAAGTAGATTCAGCGGCGTAAAGAATATTTTCCATTATCGAACCTTTCTTGAGTGAACCTAGCTACCTCACTGGAGATATTATCGTAATTATATGCATCGCTACATGGAAAACCTCTTTGTACAGATTGCAAAGCATTGGAAGAGGCTGTGATGATACATTATTCAGGCTTTACTGGTTACACAATACTGTGTGCCATTAAATATTTATTAATACTCATTGATGAATTGTAATTTCATTGTTCTAATATTTGCGTTGTTTTTTTGTTTGCAATAGAAAAATTGCTCCATGATTTTGGCAATAGAACTCTTTTGTTTGTCAACTACGAAATTTTATAGAATAATAACAACGGTAATCTAAATATTGTTTTCACTCCTCTTGCTCAAAGAGTCCGTCATTGTAGCGTACCAGAGCTGGGATGAACATATTATTATTATTATTTTTTTTTATAAATATTTGACAACATCACATACATTGCTCCGATTCCAAGGTAAGTAGCTAAAGCACTTGTGTTATGGAAATCGGAGACAACGGTGGTATCACAAACACCCAGACCTGAGCCAATATAGAAAAGTTCGTTTTCTAAATTAACCCAACCGGGTATCGAACCCGGGACCTCAGAGATGGCGACACCTTGAAAACCGGTGTACAAACCACTCGACCACGGAGGTCGTCTCTAGGATTTTTTTTGTCTGTTACTAACGAACCTTCAAAAACGAAAAAGTTTTATTCACAGGTCTAACTCGGTCGATTATTCTAATAATCGACCGCCTTTTAATACTGTTTCATAAAAAAACCAGTCAAGAGCGAGTCGGACTCGCGCACCGAGGGTTCCGTACCATCAAAATATAAATACACTAGTAGAATAATTTTATTTTTGCAATTTTAGGTCAGCGTCATTTCTTGATCAGTCAAGAAATGGAAATCATCAACAAAAATTACATTAGTTCCACTATCAGTAGTCACTATCAGTAGTAACACATATTTAATTTAATAATCTTTATAGTACTACAAACTAAAGTACAAAAGGCGGACTTAATGCTAATGTTACGAAAAACTACCTATACAGACAAGACATAATGTCAATACAATATAGCTACAAGGCCATGAAAGCCAAAGTTTTCACGAGGAAAGATATCTAGAATTTCGAAAATAAGGCATCAAATGAAAAGTATTTGGCAACAAGAGCTGTAAACGTTTTTCTATTAGTTTCATCAAAAATATTACTAAATAAACTAAATCAAACAATTTTTTTTGTTTTACAGATTTCCTCAATTTATTGGATCAGCGTTGCCTGCAGATGGATAGAACTGGCTTACTACATCCAGAATTGTAGGTACACTTAATTAAAAAAAAAATCTACCTCGTATACAATAGGTAATTTTAGCCCCTTGTATAACAATGTACTATTATTGCTCGCTCATATATTTAAGTTTATAGTCAGCGTTAGAATTCAAACGAATAGAAAGTTTACCACTTTGTACTAATAATATTAATATTATTTTGTATGTATAATTTTGTTTATTATTCCTGGAAACTATCTCAACTTGTTTTTAACGAAGTTAAATGGATGCACTCAAATAACAAGCTTCAAACTACCCTGAAGCAGATTGTTATAAAGCGCCCGAATAAAATAGCGTTAACGTCTGAAACATAGTCAGTACTAAAATCCATTTTTTTTATTGTTATAGCCATTTTTAATGTACCTACTGCTGGGGCAGCAAAGGCCTCCTTAAAGGATGATGGGACATAACCCACCACGCTGGCCTAATGCAGAATTCTATGAGTGCAGACTTCCGAAGCCTTCCGAAGCACGTAGGAACTCGAGATATAATACCGTTTTGGTCGCCCATCCCATGACCGAACTTTGCGACAGTCACAGAGCAATGCGTTAGCGCACTGCGCCAGATTAACTTAATTTATTTGTAACAATGTATGGACAACCTTTATCAGAAAAGTAGCAATGGAGATTGCTTTTTAAACGATATCAAAAAAAGCTTTTAAAAAGAGTTTTTAGCTACCCGTGACTTCCTGTGTGTTTAAAACTTCTTAGTATATGTGTGCGTAAAAACAATACAAAATACAAACACAGAACAACGTCTTTAATTTCCTTTTTTTTTCAGGATCATGACATTTATTATATTACCAACTGCTGCCAAATTCAAATAACTATTCCTACTTCCCCAAGGAAAAAGTCTGTACTGGCAGAAATTGTCATTTTCCAGGATACCTGAGTATTAAACAGCTTCCCGTGTTCACGACGAGGAAGGATATTATCAAAAAGGTTCTTTAGAAAATGCACGAGAGAAATTCCCTTAGGATTCCAACTTCGTATTCAAAATAAGGCTGACTTGGAAATGGGAAAAATATAACTTGTCAAGATTAATAGTTAATCTAGAGACCAAAGTCAATTTGATTTAAAGGCACGAGACATAACAAAAATTTGGTCGCGTTTTAAACATACAATTATTCACCTCTACCAGCGAGAAAAGTGTTATAGGTATCAATAGTTATTTTCACGTGACTTTACTGGTAAAAAGCTAAATTCAGCACTAGAAACTTGTTCTCCAAACTCTTTTGGAATTCGATAACTATCTTCATCGCTGGATGCACCCATTTTTTGTATTATATCACAAAAAAAATTCAATTAAACCTATGCAGATTTTTGATTCTTAAAATAAAGAGTATAGTAGTGAAGTAGATTCGAGTTATTTTGTTTTTAATAAGTTTATTATTTATTTAGACGTCACGTTCGGAAACTCACTGCTTGACATTTTTATGAAAACCGAACATAATATTTTTAAGTAAGGTATATTAACCTATTAGTATTCATTTACAAATATTACCTCTTTAAAAAACAATAAAACAATATATAAACTTATAACAATAAATATATAACAATATGACAATAAATAACGTATTTGTGCCTGTGAGTTAAATCGCTAGATCAAAATGAGTTGTGTTTTTCTCTTATTTATCAATATTCCATCTTATTTATTTATTTTCAATCATAAAACACTGATTTGATATTAACATTTCATTGATTTTATTTTTATATTGATTTTATACATGCGACCTCATTTCATTTATACTCTTTATTTCGAACTATCAACTATCTTTTTCAACAATCCTTGTTTTAAACAGTATAGTTTATTATTAAAAGAAAAAAAAATCTATTTTTGCTGCTTAAAAAACTCGCCAAAAGCTTCAATCATATCAAAAGCGTGAAAAATTATAAATCAATAAACAAAGTTTTGTTAATACAATTTCGAAATGGTTTGAAAGTTATTATAAAAAAAAATCAGTCAAGCGAATTAACTTTATTATATATAATATAACAGCAATACAGCACAATAAAAGCTTAGCTATCCCTCATCTGTTTCTTACTGTTAATGAAATTGACCACTATCATTAGAACTAAAACCACTATCAATAAATTTAAAACCTTGGCCACAGGAATATTGTTTCCTTGTGCAGCTTTACGTTTGTATAGTAACAACATTGGTTAACAGCTTATGTTGTTCTATCCCATTAAACATTTATGAGAGAATCACCGGAAAGCACAGAAGTTCTGGATGTTCGAAACTACACTAAAGTTCTTTGAAAACTGTATGAATACCAACTAACTACCTATTCGTAGAAATATTAAAAAAGGATGGTGTTTTAAATGTTGTAGAAATGATTGCATACCATGTTAATGATAAATGTTTGATTTAAGAAATCGTTAAATGTATATCTAAGCGAAATACTCAATATAAGTCTATAAAATAATCTATTAGCAAACAATATAAGTTTTTTTTACTAATATATTGCATTATTAAACAATTGGCTATTGTTCTAAAAGATCTAATAAAAACTTATACCACCGTTATACTTTTCCAGCAATTTAAGTAAAACGTAATGTTTTAAACTGTTCGTTAGAAATAAAAGATTTTTTACGGATTACAGCGCGTATATTATTAATTCAGGTGTTGTTTTAGAATTATTTAGTTTGTATTTATTGGTTTTTAGAATTCTCGACGTTTCGACACTTTTCCAGGGGCCGTGGTCACAGGAGGACTAAAGCAAAAAGGCTGCTCATATTTTTATGAAATTACCCGCTCGAAACTCGAAACAAGTTTGTCAAGAATTTTTGCTTTTTAAAGATAAATAATACGGTTATTTCTTTTTATATTAGACTGAGGTGCGCACATCCAAGGATAATTATTTTTAACTGTCCGACTAGCTTCGTAGTAAGCGGACGAATAGTAATCTCCGGTTTACTTAACGGTTCCACAAAAGTCCTTTGGGAATTGACTCTAAAAAGTTGGTTGTTAGATTACGTCTGGCGACAGCAGCTACGAACACCGAGGTATTAGACAATCACATGAGTTCTTAGGACCCCAGCTCAGACATGCTACTTTTAGCATCGAAGATTAAGTGTTCTTGCGATTGCATCGATGCTGCATCGCGTTTTGGCGACTCTTCGCTTCCAGTCACAGTATCAAAAACGCGCGTTTTAGCGACGACTGCATCCACAGAACAAAGACAAAAATTGTTCCCACTGCATCGATGCTGCATCGCGTTTTTGCGACTTGTTTCGTTCGGTCATGGTATCAAAATCAATAGCTAAAAGTATCTTATCACCGACAACGCAACGGTTCAAACATGTGCGGGGTTTAGCGTTCAATCGCTGGCAACTTGATTGCCGCGATCGTTGTTTTGTTGTTGAGTGTGAAGTGTTTGGTCACTGCATCTAGCTTCCGAAAAGCTGCTAAATCGTCAATCGCCGATGCTAAAAGTATCGTGTCTGCTGTGGCCCTTACCCCCATTTCATCCCTAATGTCATTTGTGCGATAATTTCTCAAAAGGCTTATCGTCGTAATTTGTATCCGTAATTTTAGCTTCGGGTACGGCCTTAAAATTTAGCGAAAGGTTTCTCACAAAAACCCTTTCCTGTTCTTTCGTGATGAAAGTTAGCGAGCTGTGGTTTATTCATGAAACGTTACTTTGTTTGTAAAACATTTGTAAAATTTATTTCATGATCATAAATAAAAAACAATTATTTTTTTATTGATTCTACTTATTTCGAATATTGTGGCTATTCTGGCTAAGTCAAAAACAAAAAAACTGGATAAAGATAGTCAGAAATGATTCAACATCAATTATGAATGAAATAAACAAGGTATATAATAATAATATAAGGGAGATCTAAATAATTATTATTATAATTAGTGCATTTAGCACAGAATAGTTCCTTAGCAAAAAACATCAAGTGCCAATTAATTCTTATCGAGCGCTAATGTATTTTTTATATTGAACAGCACCACCACGACTGCGTTCAGACAATAACACACGACCCGACCTCAACCCGAACTCAACTCAAACTCAACTCAACCGCAGCACACCTTGAAATACATCGGGTACAATTTTGAATCTAATGACACATTAATAAGCTTCGGTGTAATGTTGAGGTGAGTTTGAGTCACCTCAAACTCGGGTTGAGTTTGAGGTGAGTTCGGGTTCAGTTCGAGTTGAGTTCGGGTGCAGTTGCATCGACAAAATATAACGGAGCTTATTAATGTATCATAAGACTTAAAATTGCAAGCGATGTATTTCAAGGAGTGGGTTGCGTTTGAGTTGAGTTCGAGTTGAGGTCAAGTCGTGTGTTATCGTCTGAACGCAGCCTTAACTCCGAGGGAACTAATGTTTATTGTTAAAAAAAATGTTTTTGCTAAGGGTCTTGATATAAATAAATAAATAAATAAATATTTGACAACATCACATACATTGCTCTGATTCCAAAATAAGTAGCTAAAGCACTTGTGTTACGGAAATCGGAGACAACGGTGGTATCACAAACACCCAGACCTGAGCCAATATAGAAAAGTTCCTTTTTATAAATTGACCCAACCGAGGATCGAACCCGGGACCTTAGAGATGGCGACAACTTGAAAACCGGTGTACAAAGCCACTCGACCAAGGAGGTCGTCAAACCAATAATTTTGCGATACTCACCAGTAGGACCTATATGAATCCATTACACTGCGGGTTTGTTTGCCATCGCTTCTATTATTCACAAACACTGTTTGCTTTGCACACATGCTTTTAAACTTATTGCTGTGAAATCGATCTAAAATCTACTTCCACTATAAGGTAGCTACTGGTGTTATAAAAGGGAGGATAGGCATTAAACCATAAAAAAAACAATTTTTAAATAACGTTAATATTATTTTGAACATCTGAGTACCCTAACCAATCAAAGCAAAGCTCATTAGAAGTAAATGTGCGAAATTTAATTTCAGTCAGTCTTAGCCGTAGTTTGGTCCTACCAAGAGAATTATTAACCACCCGCGTCGGCTTTACGTTTCTCAGGAGGAGGATTTATCCAAAATGTTGAGCAATTAAAGGTAATTACTTGCTTTAATATGTAAACTAGGGAAACCACACAAGTAATCCCAGACTTGGAGTGGCAATAAATCTTTTGATCCGTTTCGCCGCAAGACTTTTATCATCAAATTGATTAAATCCGGAGCGTTCAGCCTTTGAGAGCGCATCAACCTTTTCCTTATAGGGACGCTTTGCTAAAACATGTCTTATTGGTTGTCTTTACTTTTGATTGGAATGTCAACTTTCTAACTACACATTATGTTGAGTTTTGTCTTTTATTAATGCTGTAATTTTGAAAGTAAAAGATACATATATTTTTGCCTATACACCTATGTCGAACTTAGTTTGTTTCACCCTAAATCCAGGCATCAATAATTAACGTAGTGATAATCTAATATTCGAGACACATAATTTTAGCAAATACAATATTTTTGTATATTAACTAACTAAAATAGATCAATAGTTACCCATTTACTTATAAAGATTGTATAGCAGATGTATAGTTACACAATGGTTACTCTCTGTCAAACTATTTAAGTTTGACATTAAGAAGAAAGGGACAAAACACTGTGTATTGTGTAACTATACATCTGTTATACAATCTTTATTAATAAAGGGGCAGTATATCCTCATAATAGTTATACGAAGTATAACTAATATAGGTGTATTGTACGATAGAATGTACTAGGAAGTACAATAGGATATACCAGAGAGTAGTCACGTATACATATTGTTATTTTTCATGTTATTTCCTTATTAATTGTTTAATTTTCTCATGATAATATTCTGTTTTTTGTTCTCGATCATTAAGTAATGATTTTGTTTTGATCCTTTAATCTTTTGTTAACAATATCATCCTAATGAATTTGTTGATAATTGAATAGTATAAAAGATCGGTACATTGCAACACTCGCCAGTCTTCTAATAGTCTTCTAACAGTCTTCTAAAAGTGTTCTTAAAGTCTTCTCTAAGTCTTCATTCAGTCTTACTTGAACAACCATTGTATAGTGTTGTTATAAGCAATAAACTATATCGTGTGAAACAATAAACTCTCAATATTCTTGTCCAGTACCCCTCTGACACCAAAGTCCGACAGTATGCACGCGCTTTACATAGGTATCAATAAAAGTAAGATTTTCAAAACACATACTTACTTAAAATTATTCGAGAATTGTGAATATTTATTTAAGTATATCTGTATACATTAGAGCTGTCATCATAAATCACTTGTAATTAGAAGTGCTTTCGTTAGCCGAGAACGAAATTCACTTTGAGAGTTTATCATGTTCCTCATCAAAAGGCAGTTCATTAGACGAAAATACGAAAATGTTCAACGTCGGTGATCTCTATCTCTACATTCTAGGAAAGACGCGTAATGTAGCTGATATAGCACTAATTTAAATAAACAAACGAATATGTTTTACAAAAAAACTTAATAATATTGATAACCTTTCGAAATTATACTTGTCAAGTATGTTCTGTTTTATGAATAATATTATTTAAATAAGCATAATTTTGCTCTGGTAACCTAACATTGAGAGTAGCTTGGTGGCGCAGTGGTATAGCGCCTGGCCCATTGATTGCGGTGGATAAGAAACTTTCGCAAGGGTCAGTCATGGGATGGGTGACCAAAAATTTACTATCCCGAGCTCCTCCGTGCTTCGGCAGGCACGTTAAGCCGTTGGTCCCGGCTGCATTTGCAGTCGTTAGCACCCACCAATCCGCATTGGGCCCGCGTGGTGGGTCATGAACCATCCTCCTCATCCACCCGTAAGGAAGTCATTAACACCCACCAATCCACATTGGGCCCGCGTGGTGGGTCATGGACCATCCTCCTCATCCACCCATAAGGAAGGCCTGTGCCCCAGCAGTGGGGAAATTAAAAATGGCTGATGGTCAAACTAATATTGTTTTTGATATTTATGTTGTACACTATAGAGGTTGACCAATATTATTTATTATCTGAAAAACTTACTAATTACAAACAGAATACATTACAACCTACTTCTCCAAATTCTCAAAATCCATATTGCTAATTCAATCCACAAATATGATTTCCACTCCCCCTAAGCGTGTTATTCCAGCAACTGTTAGTCAGTTATTCGATTAACATGAAATCTGTTCGGGATTAATTGAAACTCCTGAATTCAGTAAGCTTCGGCTGAATTTGAAATCAAGGCGAGACGGTAATCCTGCTGCTACCGTTACTGATTACTTAAGCACAACTGTTTTATCCTCACTGACGTATCCCTGATTGTACAACGTTACTTACTTGTACTTTTTTCAGGAAGTTTTAGGATTTATCCAATGTTTTGGGGTTTAGTTTTCCAAATTAAATGGAACCCTTAAGAGTCCGGCGAACAATGAGCTTCCCATACAAATGTAATACCAAAATGTTTAGAAATTTGAGCATAATTAACTCTTATTGTAATGTTATTCGGATTAAGATAGTATTTGTCTAGGTTTAGATAAAAAAAAAATCAAAATACTAAACCAATCCAAAATAAATGCTAATTTATTTTTTTATACAAAACTGTAAATCGCAATCATTTTTATTTGGTTTAGTAATTTAGATTTTTTATTTAATAGAACCCTAGACAAATACTGTCTTAATCCGAATAACATCACAGAAAGAGTTAATTATGCTCAAATTGCTAATCATTTTGGTATTACGTTTGTATGGGAAGCTCACTGTTCACCGGACTCATAAGGGTTCCATTTAATTTGGAAAATTAAACCCCAATATATTAGATAAATCCTAAAACTTCCTTAAAAAAGTACAAGTAAGTAACTTTGTACAATCAGGGATACGTCAGTGAGGATAAAACAGTTGTGCTTAAGTAATGAGTAACGGTAGCAACATTATTACCGTCTTCCCTTGATTTCAAATTCAGCCGAAGCTTACTTAATTCAGGAGTTTCAATTGATCCCGAACAGATTTCATGTTGTAGTTTCAAAATAGTTTCATAAGGATGTTTTTATCATTTCTTATTGCTCAGAAGCATCTGAAAATGAAAATATCGCTCGCTGACGATCGCCTTACTAATGCCGAAGAGCTTGGAAGCAGCAGTTTCGTGTATAGAGCACGAACGATATTTTTGTGCGACAATAAATAGCTTTGGAAAAATGTGGTGCCAAGCAAGCTAAAGCAGTTTCACCCTCGCAGTTATTTTTGAATTACAATACTTAAAATAAACTAAATTCAATATCACAGCCCGCCCACTGCAGACACTTTGCGGTTAGTGTAACCTTAACCTAAGACAAGTCATAATAACCATTAATTAACTCAACTAACTAGAAATTTCATTTTTCTTTATTCTCAAACATTCAATTGCTCGGCGGAACGAAAGCTATAGCTTTCGTAGGTAAAAGGCAAAAGTAATCCCGTTTTGATTTCCTTTAATTTTCTGCGGCAACCCTAGAGAGATTTTCTTTTGCGTAAACGGTATATTTAAATTTCTTCACGATTACAAATATCGGGCATTCCTTAGTTGAAGACGGCGACTAACATTTGTCTGTTTAATAATATAATATACAACTCAATTTGTCAGAAACAATATTGCTTATGAACTATGTTATTATTTGATTAGTATTTATTTAATTCTAAAATTACTTAGGAATTTGTAAATGAACTGTGATACGTAATTGAGAATAATATTATCCTAGGATATAAACGGAAATATCAATGAAAAGATTGATTAGGTAAGTGGGTAAAAACTTCGGCATCAGCCATTTTAATGTCCCCACTGCTGGGGCACAGGCCTTCCTTATGGGTGGATAAGGAGGATGGGCCATAACTCACCACGAGGGCCCAAGGTGGATTGGTGTTAACGACTGCAAATTCAGCCGGGACGAACGGCTTAACGTGCCTTCCTAAGCACGAAGAAGCTCGAAATAATTTGATCACCCATCCCATGACCGACCGTTGCTTAATCTCAACAATCGCAGGCCTATGCGCTAACCCACTGCGCCATAGAGCTTCTCAGTAGTAGTAGGTACTTACTAGAACTTAATTCATACATTTTAGGAAACAAAATCATACCCGAGAAGCATTGTTAATAATATAGGTAAATTTTCATAAAAATAACTATACCATTTGGATTTCGAAGTCTGAAACGTTTAAAATTCTCACCTATTTACAGCACGTCACCATTAAATAAAGAAATTGCTCACGATGAGATGTATTGCTGTATTTACATCTCATTTAACAAAGGTCAAAGGTTCTATGTCTAATATTAGAAGCGATTCTTGTAATAGCTTTCGAAGTTGTACTCATGCATGCTATGTAATTATAGCGTTTGGTGTCCAACTTAAGGAACTATTAACATTAAGTCTGGGAGGCCGCAAAGTTGGCCTATTTGGGAATCAATATTGGGGTGACTACACTTGATCGATGTGGGTGTACACCGTTATTTTGTTTTCGTTTTAATTAACTCAAGGGAGTGTTCTACCAATGAAACTAATCATTTTTGCCAAAGGGACATAGGTCGAAAAACGACATAAAATGTTGGTTCTCCCATATTATTAAAACAGCTACAACATTGTAATTAATATGGGAAAGTAAAAAAAAATATTTTTTCGACCCATGTCTCTTTGTCAATAATCTTTCAAAAATAACGGTGTATATAATGTTGATGCTCATAAAACTAAATAGAAAAAAATTAGGGCTTAAGCTTAATATCAAAGTAGCTTTAAATACGTATTAAGCGCCTTATCGAGGCTTCAATTGTTTACTTTGCCATAAAGGCAATAAATTAAAGCGTTCTTGAAAAATAATTAAGGCTTCAGCCAGCAATTAATATCCTCTAGAGCTTACTATTCCATTTATGGAGAGAAGATTACGACTTGGTTAAGCTAATAGTAATAATTCGTGTTTTCATTGCCAATGACTCAGCTTTCCTTTTGTATGACAAAACATCAGAGAAGGGAAAGATAAAATAACGATAGAACGAGAAGAAACCGATCATTCCTTAAAAAAATAAATGTCATTAAATTTAGATTTTTCGCATTCACAATGCTATTTTTATATTAAGATAAATAATATTAGAAAAAGTACTAGAATAGCACTAGCGACTCGGTAGCATAATTGGTTAGTGCATTGGGCCGGAATCCCAAGTGTGCGGGTTCGAGTCCCGTCTGAGGTGCTACGGGTGAGTCGATTTTTTCTAGTATTTTTTCTAATATTATTTATCTTAATTAAAAGCCACTTTTTTGTGTCTAGAGTAGAAACACAATAAAAAAAATCCTAAAGAAAGCC
Organism: Catoptria pinella; assembly: GCA_963556745.1. NCBI lineage: Eukaryota > Metazoa > Arthropoda > Insecta > Lepidoptera > Crambidae > Catoptria > Catoptria pinella. Next base: position 4,822,501 of record OY750762.1, read on the forward strand.
TAAAATTTCAATTGTTGTTGAATAGGGGTGCAAAAATGCTGTTAACCCTTTTCCAAAACACTATTTGGCTGGATCTTAATTTGGTTTTATTTTTTAAATTTATACAAAACCTTTATTTTGGTGATGGAGTCATGGAGAAGAGAAATGTTATTAAATTACGATTCAATTATTTAAAGTCCTAGTTTTTTTTATGCTAACTTCAATAAAAATAACCCAATGAAAGCAACAAAACACTTTTCACTTTTATTACCTTCGTCTAACTAAATGAAGTCTCATTTTATGCCCACGTTTTTATAAAGACATCGATCTTGATATGCAAATTTTTCGATGTATGAGCGTACATAGGCCGTTTTCTTCCCTGTAATTTAAGATTACGTACTTTAACGTAGAAAGCTAAAGGAAATTGAAGAAGCTTATTTTAATAATGTTTCCATTTTTGTTAGTCCTTAGCTGATGTGCGCATATATTTACGTAAAAAAATGGGCGAAGCGAATGGAAATTCAAAGTATACGTAAATAACTTATTTTGGTAAAGCTCTGTTAGTGTGAACAGTCAAATATACAAATGCATACTTTTTTACATACAAACAGCGCTATCATGCTAATGTAATGTTTATTTTTAAAATAAACATTTCGATTTAAATGCAATAACAATTGATAAACACAGTTGCAGAAATAAACATTTCTGTTCCCGATCCCGATCCCCATTTTTATCTACCCTGGATAGTCCCAAAATTACAATGTGAATGAAAATTTACGAGTGCCCTAAATCTGTTGAATGCCTCCGAACCACAAAATATAAAGTAGACAGAACAGCCGCCCGGAACAAATCGCTGTTTTCTGTGCACGCATACATAACATTTCGTACGCGTTTATTTGCTCATGTGATATCAGACCAACCAATACTATAATACTCAGTACATGGTACAATAATATAGTATAATATACATCGCCAGGTATAGCACTTCGAGACAGAGGAAGTGACGTGATTTACATAAGCCTACGTCATATCCGCTATCGGTATTGAAAATAACGTTAATTTATTCATCTTTTATTGAACAGTTTCGTTTGCTAACAGAAACAAATCAAAATCAAAATGCACTATAATAATTTTGTAATGAGAGTGACAGAAAAAAAAACCTTCATTCTTTGCTTGTTGCTATAAAGACACGCAAGATAGTGACGTAAGCTTGTGTTACTCTCGGAATGCCAGACCTTGTTTTCCTGAACCATGATCCAGTATTGTGTATTGTAGCAGACCAAGGAGTTCCTAGCGCAACAAAACAAATGACGGTAGTGATTTCGAATACGGCGAGCGGACCTTCTGTTTAACACACACTTTTATTTTGTACCCGAACTCTTAAGCCCAGGTCGTGCAATTGATGACTTTGTTTTGAACCCCCCACAGGTGTTCTTCCACACCTTCATTTAAGAGGAGACAGCTGGATCTGCAAATTCTTTCTGTTTAATGAATATGCGTTTCTTTTTTTTTCACATTAGGATTCTAAAAAACTTAGCAACCAACTAAATATATCAACAAAGAAAGACCACCATTTTCATTCTTAGATATTTTTCCAATTAAAGTTCAAAACTTTTAGGTCATAATATTATTCTGAGTATCTATCTAAAAAATCAAATTGGAAATTAATTCAATCATACAAGGGTATCAAACAGTTGAAACATATATTTTGTTTACTGACTCTATACGAAATGAATGCCAGAAATGGTGATAGAATAAAACAATATACCTACGAACAATACCAATTGTTTGTGTGTATAGCTACAAACTTTAATTAAATCTTGTACTCAGGTAGTAGAAACTGGAGGTCTTTGTCTACAAACAGAGAATTGTGTTTTCGTATAATACGTACCTTACCGTATATAGCTGTAGATAAATACGATAAATGTGTTACTTAATTTAATTTGTCAATTATATATAATCATTGACTTTGAATTTAACTAGGAAACAATTAAAATTGCACATAATGCTTTGATTTCTTCTTTAAATTAAATTCAATGTTAATAAAAACTATTTAAACAACTCCGTCTCAGCTTTCTCATTGTCTAATAATTAAATCTAAGAATAATGATCAATACTAAATAATATACTAAAAAAAAATCGTCTCGTCACCAGAATTGTCTCAGGCGGGAATCGAACCCGCGACCTTTGGAAGTCCGGTCCAATGCTCTGACCGCTGAGCTACCGAGTCACAAGTATATTTAGTGTTGTTAAAAAAATAGCATTGTGAATGCTAAAATCTGAAATTTAAAAATAATAATAATGATGTTAAATAATTAATTCTTGAATTTAAATGTAGGTACTAAACTTGTTTGTGCAATAAAGGTTTAGGGTAACGCCCTTCTTATATAATATGAAGACAGTTAATAAAAATGATCAAAATATGTAAAAAGAACTGTACTGGTTCACATCAAAATTCCAAGACTACCGATAAAACACTTTTTTACGGTTTACAGCGCGTATATTATTAATTTAGATGTTATTTTAGAGTTATTTAATTTAATTTATTCGTCAATCGAGTAATATGCTTAGTCTATCAGAAAATTTCATTGTTTCTTAAAAATTTGAGGATCTCTCAATTTCTTTGATATTTTGCGGTAATTTATTATAAACTTTTACACCCATTGAGAAGACACTTTTGGAGTACTTACTGGAAATTATTAATTAATAAGTTACTGCATTTGTTAATGTTAAGATTAGTTTTAGATAGAAACAGAAAAATAAGGAAATTACCAAACCATTACAAAGATCGATAATGCTTTCAGGATTAAGTTTACTAAAAGCCAAAGTAAAGAGACATTGATAACCCGATACAATGTTTGTTAAAATTGTGTAATTTAGAAAGCAACAGCAACAAAGGCTGTAGTGATAACACGCACATCGCAGTGATTGGCATGTTCATTAGTTCACTCTCACATTCTATCTTCGCTATTCCGCAACGTCATTACATGGCAAGGATTCCTCCCATCTGCCGTATCCATGTGGGATAAGCCCCCAATTTCCTTTTTTTTTAATCAAACATTGTTTAGTTTTGGAAGTTACTACAACAAAGAGCGCACGCATCTCGTGGTGTTTGGCACGTTCATTAGCTCACTTTTATATTATCTCCGCTATTTTACAACGTCATTACATGCCAAGAATTCTCTCATCTGCTGTATCCATCTAGGACGAACGTCTAATTACTTTGATTGTTTAAAAGTAAAAAGAATTTATTTTTTATGTAAATGTTAAGCAATTTTTTATATTATTGGTCAGTGCATTGGGCCGGATTCCCAAGGGTGCGGGTTCGAGTCCCGTCTGAGGTGCTACGGGTGAGTCGATTTTTTCTAGTATTTTTTCTAATATTATTTATCTTAATATAAAAATAGCATTGTGAATGCGAAAAATCTAAATTTAATAATTATATAGCTGTTTCATCTTCATCGATTGTCAAAAACATCTGGAAAGATGTTTCTTTGGAATGTGGGGGTATTTCCTCACATTGATGAAATTGCGCTGGCTTGCAGCGAAGAAGTAAAAAGTACTAGAAAATTTCGCCGCTCCCACTAGCGACTCGGTAGCATAATTGGTCAGTGCATTGGGCCGGATTCCCAAGGGTGCGGGTTCGAGTCCCGTCTGAGGTGCTACGGGTGAGTCGATTTTTTCTAGTATTTTTTCTAATATTATTTATCTTAATTTTTTATATAATTAAATAAATGCGTAACACAATCTCATATTATGTTTGGTATCTTGAATGTGCATACATGAGATAATATTCATTAATTATCCATTACCGGTGCAGACGGGAATACACCAAAATATTATTCATCTAAACAAGTAGGTCACTAGTTTACTCACACAGCAAACAACAAAGGGTTCGAGATAATGGTGGGAAAGAAAAATATACTATACGTAAATAACGTTATTCTGCGAAAAATTATAACGAAATGAAATCGCAACGTAGTCTTAATCGTTACAAACATAAATCAATAGTTTAACTGAAAGACTTCAAAGACGATTTCGCAATTTAGGTATTTGTTTGACTTGTATCTTAACCCGTAGCTGCCAAATGACTGACAAATTAATAGAAATTCTATAGTGTCTGGCTCTACGCATACTTAATTTGAAGTATTTTAATCAGCTGTGAATTTTTTGTTTCATACTCGTTATCCAAATAAAATTTACTTATTTCAACATTATTATAATTAGAATGAATACTATTTGATGTATAGAAGAACTACTTGACTCAAGAGCCCTCAGGACTACGAGCACCAATTTGCGTAGCATTCAAACATTTTGTCGTTTAACTTCAGCATTAACTTTTGAATAAAGAAATTCTTAATGATTTTGTTTAGAACTGAAGCGAAAGTAATTACTTACTTAAGAAATAATGAAACGCGGTAAACTTAAAGCAACAAAATTAAACAGCTTTTGACGCCCAAAATGTATAACTAAATTAAACTTTTTAAATGTACGAGTATTAGGCATTTACGAGTAGTTACGCATGAATGTCCTGTAAAAAGATTTCGTAAACACTGTATAAAATTACATAAAACTTTATTTTCACTCTCACTTTAGTTAATACCAATCATGAAAAGAACTTTCTGTACTCAAATATTGATTGTGTTTGAAGGCTACGCCGTAGCTTGGCTGTAGACGGTAGCTACTACGGTTTAGGAAACACTTCCTCGTGTAGTAATATTCATCTCACCTCCTTTCAATTATAGGTTTAAAAAGTAAACTTACAATATAATTTAACACATTAAGTAAGCCTTAATAAAAGTTAAATGAAGCAATACTTATTATAATCGGGAACCGCAAAAACTATTTGCTATAGTCTGTCTAATCTGTTTATCCTTACTGTCTTATTTGGTAAACAATCTTCACCCAACTCTTGATTGAAAAAATAAATTATAAAATATAACAAATGTTTTCCACACATAGATTACAAAATAAATTACTAATTATTAGTGACATTTGATTTAATAAGAAAACATATTTTTAGTTAACAATTTAATTTTAAAAGACGTATGACAACTGTCAAAAGCTGTTTACTAAATAAGACAAGTAAGGATATACAGACTATATAATATAGTATAACATGTACCATAATTATACTGTCTATACACTCAGTTGGAAAAGCATGGAACCAGACTTCCAAGGGTCACGGGTTTGAGTCCCGCCTGAGTAAATATTCTGGTGGTGATTTGAATGATTTCTATAATAAAGTTAACTAATCACTAACCAAAAAGACTTCATTAATCCCACGTCCTTTGCTGTATTTTTTTATGCAATTAATTAACTTTATTTTTAACCTGCAGCTAAAAGATTCATTTTAATTTTGCTTGTCTGCTTTGCAATGAAGAAGAATTCCTTTTTGTCTAATTAGGTTGCATTTAGCTAGGATTTGCAAGTTTTAGTATTATGCCTGCGATTTCAGCCACGTGCAATTTCGTTTCATGGGAGAATTTCGGATATAATAGTTACCTTAGTTCTTCTGCAAGGTGCAATTAGTCAACGGTTTAGGCGTGAAAATGTAACAAGCAAGACAGAGCTACATTCTGTCTGCCTCATTCTGTGTTACATCACTATCAAGATGTGGTGTGGTTAGATTACTACAAGAAAATACCATTTTTAAAACTACGTTAACTCAAAAATCTCAGGTTGTTAGAAATATCTGTACTTTCTATTTCATTATTATTACTGTAAAGATATACTACGGACGACGACGTAATAAAATCAACAAACAGATAAATATATTTTAGATACTTGATGTTTTTAGCAATATAAAATTGAACAAGAGTGTTAACAGTTTTATTTTAATTTAAACATAATAATGTTATCATCAATACTAAGATTCGTTTAAATAACATTCTGCTGTCGATGTATTAACCTAACTCTGTTATTAGCTAATACGAATACTAAGCAACCAAGTGACAAAGTTAGTCAATTAGAAACTAAGTAGGAAGTTGGATTTATGCACAAAATTAGACACGCCCACAGCGCATGGATTTATGAAGTTTAATTATCATGTCTGGGGTGTGTCAAACCCTGACTGGGGTGTGTCATTCCCTATCTGGGTTTTGTTTGTAGGTAGATGTTTTGTAGATCACACCTGTCAGTTTCAACTAAATTGTAGGGAAAATTGTTGCCATTGATTTATGCCATTGAATATATTATTTTCCGACAATTATTTAATTTTGTCCAAAGCTGGACGCTTTGACTAAAAATATAAGTTGCCACTAATGTGGTCACCTACTTTTTGTAATCAATGACAAGAATACTAGAATCTAACAATCAACTTACGCAGATTACAATAATAAGGGTAAACTTAACTACGTAGCCAAAAACATCTTTATTGTTTAGAACACGTATTATGTGTCCCCAATTCGATTGATTTGAAAAGCCTTTAAGAAAACTACGAGTACCTAACCTAATTAATGGACCACTTGTGCCCAACTCATCAATAAAAATACCTTTAGGCCACCTCACGTTTCGTGTCCTAATCCGGATTGCGAGGAATGGTATTAAGCGTTTTAACGACTCCAATACATTTTCTGAACCTTTTCGACCCAAAAGGATGTGCTTGAACTCGAAGAGGTTTTGCAACAATTACCTTATTTCGAATATGTCACGACTTACTTCGAAAATGCTGACTCGGCTTGTATGGAAGTATGTTGTAACTTATTATTGATATTATAGTCGAAATTGTTCAGTTAACGACTAGATTCGCAAATAGATATTTTTGTCAAAAAAATATATTGTGCCTATTTTCACTAGCAGGCACTAGCGCAAGGGGAGGGTTTGTCGATGTATGTCAATTGAGATAACCACTTAAAAAAATGCTAGCTCTATGTGCGATGCTAGCTCTTAACAGGTATGCGATGTCTACAAAACTACTGAATCTCTCTGGATATAACACTATAATTATACGCGACACCTCACAGGGTCTTACTTGATTTGCAAATTGCTAATGCGATTAATTTTGGGGTAAGGCAGGCTCAGATTTAACAGCATTTTGTCGTTTTAGCGGAATTTTACGGAGTAAGTAAGTAAAGTACGATACTATTATGATTAAGGTTTCATCTGATCACCACCCCTTATCATACATAAATTTTTATACCACAAAAAATACTACTAAAATATCACTGTCCTAAACGCTCTAAGATCGTGCTGTTAGGTAGGTACCTAGATATTACCTGAGCCTAAAATAAATATTTATAACGTTAATACTTGTCTAAATACAAACTAGATTTTATGGATTAAAGAGAAATACCATTTAAAATTCGATTCTACAACATAATACAGTTAAATATGCAGTTCAGAAATAAATCTAGCAAAATCTAGTTATGTGAGAGAAGTCAGAGAAGTGTTCCATAACATCAAGCTCAAGTTTAATTAAATAATACTAAGGACTTGTGAAAACGTGAAAATAAGGTGTCATTCCACGACACGTACTTTCATCCCGACTGTGATTGATCGTACTAATCCGAATCCTCCACACCCACTTACATCCTCGGCTTAATGCGAATCACATCTTCATGACTTACGTTAAACCATTCAAGGGTCTCGTAATCTCGTGTATTGAATTCCACTTTTGAGACCCTGTGAGGCCTGTGAGTGATAAATGAAAGTTGTGGACTGCTGATGGGATTCAAGATTGCGAGAAATGATATTTTGTTAATCTGTTAAACGTTATCCTTTAGAGCCTTACGCAATGTATTCGAACCGAAGCCGGTCCGATCTGAAGTGGCCGTTGTATTATTCTGTGTCCGTCTTCGGAATGGCTTTGGAGCGGACGCAGTGCAGAACCGCTCTTAACCAACGTCCCGGGAGCATCTGGTGTACTACGTGAACGAAATAACACCAGTGAATTTAAAGATGATTGTATATACAACTGTTTTTCTCCTAAAATTATTATATAGCTAATTTACATAATACAAAAATATCGATTTTGATAACCAGGCCACTTAATTTCTCACATATTATCTGTCAAAAAAGTTTAATTATTCACTACCACTTTAAAACAGTTTTTTTACAAAACAAAAATGATTTAAATTAAATAATGGCTCTTTGAGCTGAATTTAAAACATTTGCAAAACGTTCTAACGAATACCACATTTACTTATGTGCAAATCATGCCCATTCACATTACCATAATTACAAATTATACTGTTATGAGGGGTAACCGAATGTGCCTTTACAGGTGGAATTTTATGAAAACAGAATCTGTATTATTATTCTAAAAGCGTCTGATCATTGTTGCATGTTAGGGTCCTAGTATGTAGGAATAATAATTATTCCTAAACACCGTAAATTTTTAAGTATATCTAAAAATGTAATGGGGATTTCAGACCACGTGAATGAACAGCTTTTACTATGGGGCCAACCACGGAAGCGGGGAAAAAATATCAGCTGTTCCATAGAAAAGTACAACATCGACTAGACTATAATGTATGGAACAGCTGATTTTTTTTCGCTATTCCGTAGTTGGCCCCATAGTAAAAGTTGTTCATTTACGTGGTCTGAAATCCCCATTTAATTTTTAGATATACTTAAAAATTAACGGTGTATACTAGGGTCCTAAAAATTATTACGAAATTAAAGGAGACTGCCGTTTAAAAAGAAAGAAATAACTTGCCTGTCTTTCTGGCTATGAGATATTTTTTGAATTAGATGTTTCCAAGTAGTTACTTTAAATTAATATTCTAGTATAATAAAAAATTTCTTGAATGTTTTAAAGTATTTGTCCTTGTCTTTAGAATTCAAAATGTTTACAGACGAGCGACAATTGTGTGTCGTGATCGTGATGTGTCTCCGACCGTCATGAGCACCGACCGTCGCAGCTCGTCTGTAAGCTACCTTTGGATACGTAGAAAAGGCTTTGGAGTTGGTTTGAGTGTGTCGGCCTTATTTAATATACGTGACAATTTGTCACCTCAATGGCAATTTTATATCCATTGCGTGAACCAATTTGAAAATAGAACAAACTACTCATAGTTACACTACACCGCAATCTAAACCAATTGTCAATTGTCATGACAATTTAAAAATTGTCTTGTTATTAAATAGGGTCGAGAACTGACTATAGGACTTGTACTATTATGTATTATGTGCTATAGGTATGCTGAAATTGAACAGAGAGCCTTGTACCTTACAGATATCCAATAATAGTTTTACAATTTAATATACAGTACGAGGCATGTATCTTGAATTTTTTTCGACGGAATGGGGGCAAGTTCGCGTATGAGTCAACTGATTGACCAACAGCGCGTGCCCCTCTCCCTACACCCGCGTACCTCACCGCTACGCATGCCCAAAATACGCGTTCTGCGCAATCCCCACCCGATTTCAAGATATTTGCCTCGTACAGGGGCGGTACCGGCTAACGCATGGAGCTTCGGAAAGTCTGCTGGGCTTCAAATTAAAACAGAGAAATCGAGGCCCAATCGGGCCAAACTGGCGAACTTCAATTCATGATGTCACACGAACATCGATATCTTCTAAATAACTTCGACGAATAGTACAATATGAAACTCCTAACTTCGATTTATCTGTTTTAAGTTGAAGCTCGGCAGACCCGCTGAAGTTCGAAAAGTTAGCCGGTAGGGCCCCTGTATCTATAAAACTATTTAAGTGGGTGGTTTAATTACTTTAACAAAGTCAGTCAAGAGCAAGTTTAGTATTTCTTAAAATAAATCCATAAAACTCGCAAGTTTATTTGAGCAGAAAAAGGTTAATAGTACCGCTGGTACCGCTCCTCACTTTTAAGTTTGCTTTTTGATTTGGAGTTTATATTTATCATTTTAATCCAAGAGATGACCGGACCTACGTCATTTTCTAAGTGCTGCTTTTTTTTTAGGCAAGGTCGTGAAGAGCATGCTTATGTTCACACAATAACACGTCAAGTTAACCCTTTGACGCGAAAAATGAGACTCAACAGATATTCAATTATTATCCGGACGCACGCGGCCGCTCGGGCGTTGATGAATTTGCATTGTACTGCAAATACAACTTTTATTGTGAAGGACATAAAGACTGTCTCAAGGTTGATAAGTTACTTCTGATGTGCTGTCGTCTGTATTTTTCGTTACTCTGTACTTGTCAAAGCCACCGCGGACTGTATCGTCCTGCCTAAGTAGATAATAAACTCAGTATTAATGATGACATAGGTTTACAAAATGACGTAGGTCTGGCTGCATAGGCTAACTCTAAAAACCAAAACCAATTTGGGAACTGCTAGAATTCAGAATTATAAATCGTCGTAGTTGTCAGAATATACCTCGAAGATTGAGACGACACGACATTAATAAAACTAATTAAACTTCCAGGCGAAATATCTAAATTTGACAAACTTGGAGCTTCATTACAGAAATCTACTGTTTGTTTTCTTATTTACTGGAAAATTGAAAAGCTGTTTATTAAGTTAGTAATTAATTTTGATTTTGAAATTAGAGAACTTTAGGGTGAATTATAGAATTACTTTATGGAATTACCTAATTCATTTATTCAATTAATATCATTTTTTTTTATTTTTTTTTATTCAGTTCTCTATAATTTAAACACTTAAGTTTATTAAGGATTATATTGAACTAGTAACTTGATTTAGTACAGCAACACAAACGGTATTTTTCAAAAGTTTTGGGCTCGATGGTACTATATTTTAGAACTATTGCTTTTATTATTCGACGACCTCCGTGGTCGAGTGGCTTTGTACACCGGTTTTCAAGGTGTCGCCATCTCTGAGGTCCCGGGTTCGATCCCCGGTTGGGTCAATCTAGAAAAACGAACTTTTCTATATTGACTCAGGTTTGGTTGTTTGTGATACCACCGTTGTCTCTGATTTCCATAACACAAGTGCTTTAGCTACTTACTTTGGAATCGGAGCAATGTATGTGATGTTGTCAAATATTTATTTATTTATTTATTTATTGGTATAACCGTCCCACTGGTGGAAATGCTTGGTAGGAAGGTTGGTTCGAAAGGTTATTTCTTACTTAACTAACATACTTAAGCATTTAAGTAATTGACACCTTATTCGGTGTAACCTACCAACCAGTGGGTAGGTTACATCTGATTGGGTGTAACCTTGCCACGGATTGGTAGGTTACACCAAATCAGGTGTAACATTCCCACTGGTGGAAATGCTTGGTAGGAAGGTAGGTCTGAGAGGTTATATATTACTTCACTAACATACTTACTTAAGCTTTACGTGATTTAATTAAGACATGTGGATGTGACAGTGGCTGCAGTATGGTTCAAATGAATACATACGCCATTATCTACAAAAAATCTTTCTAAAGTTTTGGACTTTTACATTCAGTGATTTTATTTAAATAACTTAATTACTAGAGAAAAAACCTACACACGGCCTTTCGCAACCCATGCAAATGCTCTGACATTTTTATTCTGTTAATATTTCGACTATAAATAGCAGCAGTAGAAAAGCTACCAACTTGTGCACAGAGGATATCAGCTGTCTGCGAAGCGACGGGCTCTTAATATGAACCACACAACACACTAGCTCATAGGTACATTATTAACATACCAACACAACATATTATTTCACGTACGATATGAAGAAGTGAATAGGTAATTTATAAATATTACTGTTTATTGAATATAGATATACATACACGTGCTACGCGACTACGCTATTGAATAAGATCTTTTAAAAACTTCGTGTTTTCTTCTGCAAAATTTCCTTTTGTGCCTTCGTCTCGTTGGAAAAGCTTTTAACTTCTCAATATTAGTTAAAGCTACCACATGCGTCCATTTTTGGTCCATATCTTCGGGTAATTTATCATTTATGAGAATAATGGGGGTAAGAAATCGGTTTTCCGATCTGTTCTGTGTGTCTTCCTGGTTTGTCGGAGATTCTGGGGAGTTGGTTTTTGAACTATCTTTGCTGGATATGACTGTTATCTCGATGTTATTGTTTGAATGATCTGAATATTGAGCTTCGTTTTCTGCCGCTTCAGCCTCAGCGGCACGCATTGCAGCTTCCGCATCCAGTAACTGTAAAAAGTCATATTTATTACATTAATCTCTGAAGGACATACAATAATAGATAGAATTTAAAATAAGTTTAAATGAAAAGTTTTAGAATATTTTAAGTTATATCTAACGCGTTGTGTATTTGAGGTGTTGTCGATTAAAAAAATATTAGGTGCAATAACAGTGACGACCTAAGTGGTGCAGTGGTCGACATGCCGGTATACCACGCAAGAGGTTCCGGGTTCGGCAGAAATTGAAATGATGAATTTTAATTTCTGTGACGGGTCTGGGTGTTATGTATAATAAGTATAGTATATCTATTTGAAATTTTGAGATTTAAGCATTCACAATGCTATTTTTATATAATACTAAATAATATACTAGAAAAAATAGGACTCGCACCAGATCATGTTCTCGGACGGGAATCGAACCCGCGACCTTTGGATAACCGATCCAATGCTCGAAGAAATTCGACGTTCTCACCAGTGACTCGGTAGCTCAGCGGTCAGAGCATTGGATCGGTTATCCAAAGGTCGCGGGTTCGATTCCCGTCCGAGAACATGATCTGGTGCGAGTCCTATTTTTTCTAGTATATTATTTAGTATTAAAGTATAGTATATATTTAAAAGTATAAAAATTGTATATCAGTGGTCTAGCACCCATATTACAAGCTTTGCTTAGTTTGGAGCTAGATTGCGCTGTGTGAAAGTGTCCAAACATTTATTTATTGATTATTTCTCAAGTTTTTATGGACTAAACTTACGTCTGCTAAAAATACAATAAATCCTTTCATTGCGGATGCTAACGCCATAATAAGTATCTAAATTACATGCCAAGTTTAAGTCCGATCCGTCCAGTAGTTTGAGCTGAACATGTGCATGAATCAATTCAGACATTAATTTTATGAGTAGATAGATTTAGACTTAAACCGATTAATTTAATAAAACTTTAAAAAACCGTAATACTAAATAATATACTAGAAAAAATACGACTCGCATCAGAACATGTTCTCGGACGGGAATCGGACCCGCGTCCTTTGGATAATCGGTCCAACGCTCTGACCGCTGATCTACCGAGTCACCAAAAATCGCTACGTCAGATAACAATCTTTCCGATTTAAAAACCATTTACATCACAGTCAACAAAATCAAAGTGAATCATTAATAGTAACTCGATTTACGGTTAGATAACTTTTAAATAGAGAGCCGATGGAAGAATTTTCAACTTCGAAGCAAAGTTTCGTATAAAATTAGGTGGTTATACTTACTGACGAATTTATTATTAGATTTGATTCATAAACTCATTACGATGAAAACAAATAAATCATTCATAAAGAAACATGTTTTGTTTACGTAAAATAACACAATAGCGTATAGAGGTATACATTGTAAGTTTGGATATAGAAAGTGATCTCCAAAACTAGACTATTCATACAATTTCAAAAATTATTTCACTAACGGTAAGCTATAATGTTCCCGAGTTACCTAATTATTTTAGTTATTTTTTTTTATTGCCAAGGTAAGTTGGAATGATTGCCTCATTCAGTATAGATTACATTTAAGGTTTTCTAATATCGCTATAGCATTTAACATGGCTTATCTACTTAAGGGGCTGACATGAGCCAACTAGCAAACAAAAACAACATTACAAAATGCGTGCAATAGTTTCAAAACGGGTTTGAACCAACAGTGGTCACTTTTAACAAAATTGCGTTTTAAACTGTTTGAATGCCTTTTCGAACTGTTCAAAGTTATACAATAAATATTAGACGTTATTAACAAAACCATGACCGATTCCTTTTTTAGAAATTGGGCTTATTTAGAATAAATAAAATAAAATCGACTAGCGGCGCTAGTTGGCTCATGTCAGCCCCTTAACATGGCTTATCTACTTAAGCTGCTCCATGACAATTTGCGAAAATTCCAATAAAACGTTCCTACCCCTCAATTTGCTCCGTTTTCAGCAGCTGTTACACAATTCCGATTGATGTTCAGCCCCAAAACCTATTAGTTTGGACTGCGGCCAAAGAGTAGTTTGCAACGAGTTTTAACCAAATCTGGGCAGCTAGTACAATTTCGTTTTAAAAAATTATTGTGCCCTTGGTAGTTTGCAGGTTTGCGGGGGTAGAGAAGCGATATGAGTAAAATAATTAAAGACTACTGAAAAATTGTTGATTTTTAACAAATCATTTTTCGTTATTTTCGTTATCATGCAACATTAACAAAAAAGTTTATGTTTGAATTCTGCTTCCTTTTAACATGCCGAAGAGCATTTTATTCACCGGATTTATAAAAAGAAGTCGCACATTGATCTATAGTATAGTCAGAAAACTCTATAATTTAAAAAAATATTGTATATGAATTTAGTTATACCTTTTCTTAAATGTTATAATCTCAACAATGTATTATTTAAACGTATGCTGGTGTTCCTAATAAATAAATTAATAAATGTATGTAAAATTTTAAATGTCTGTGTATTTAAGCATATTCTCCTAAAATAATTTTGAAGGATTATCCGGGCAACATTGTGTTTCCGAAACTACCAGAATAAAGTAATGATTAGTTCCGAATAACTGCGTTCTGTGGACGCATGCTGAATCGATGTGCCACGCCTCGTTTGGGACGCTATTAAAACTGCAATGATTCTAAAATAGTATTTAAAGCTCCTTTGAAAATGATTACCAATTGTTGTGACTTTATTATGCTGTATTAAGTTAAAAAAACATAATTTTAAATTTTGAGATTTTAGCATTTACAATGCTATTTTTATATAATACTAAATAATATACGGATATCCGGTCCAATGCTCTGACCGCTGAGCTACCGAGTCACCAAAGGTCGCGGGTTCGATTCCCGTCCGAGAACATGATCTGGTGCGAGTCGTATTTTTTCTAGTATAATATTTAGTATTATTTAAAAAAAACATGCTTAATTTTAATATTCTAACTCTCCTATTTACATTTTTCTTAAAAAAAATGACATAGATTTGCCCTAATAACTTTTTTTGAACCGAAGACTGTCGACAGTATCCACTGGATCCACATACCTCTGACTGCGAACGCGACCGAGCTTTTTACAAGTTACTTTTTCATGTTCTATAAACTTGTGTTATTATATCGCGTAGAAACACTTTTTGCAGAGCAAACCACGTCTTAAAATGGATACCGTAAAAGAATAAAATTATTCACTCCTACCGCGTTCATAAAAAGTCTACCCAAACAAACAAAATTAATGGCGCACTTGACTTTGCACCTGGGAAGCCAGTTTGATAATTTAATTTTGTAAACAAAACGCGTACGTGGCTACAAAACAAATAAACACGTTCGCACACGCTCCTACCTTTATAACGTCTACCTCTCGTATATTGTATACGGATCACGATTTTCACTAAGCGCTTTAACAGAGGTATCGCATCTTGGAAATTTGCTAAACACCTGTCTTGGAACGTATCGATCAATTGGCTCTTGTCAGATTTTGAGAGCTCGTTTATTTTACGAGTACGTTTATAAAGAAGGATATTTGAACATGATACTT
Organism: Catoptria pinella; assembly: GCA_963556745.1. Classification (NCBI taxonomy): domain Eukaryota; kingdom Metazoa; phylum Arthropoda; class Insecta; order Lepidoptera; family Crambidae; genus Catoptria; species Catoptria pinella. Next base: position 4,838,028 of record OY750762.1, read on the forward strand.
AGCAGTCTAAGCAGCGTAAGAGCCAAAAATAACTTTAAGATTATTAAAGAAAAAATAAAAGTAAAAACTGTATAATAAGTAATTTTTCAGTGTCACCCCTTAGTACTTGTATTTTTAGTTTCTTTTAAAATAACATTCCAATAGTGTTTGTTTTAACACAAAATAATGGATATATTCGAGAGGATTAACTTTTCGACAAATCTTAAAACAAATTAAGAAATTCCAAAGGAAAAGGTATGACAAATATTTTACGACATTCTGACTGTTCAATCTCAGTCAATTTGCGCCAGACGACCCGAGTGGTCTACCACGCAAGAGGCCCCGGGTTCGATTCCCGGCCGGGCAGAAATTGAAATGATGTATTTTAATTTCTGTGACGGGTCTGGGTGTTACTTTGTATAATAAGTATATATTTATAAAAATATATAAGTAATATATCAGTTGTCTAGCATCCCTATTACAAGCTTTGCTTAGTTTGGGGCTAAATGGCGCTGGGTGAAATTGTCCAAGCATTAAAAAAAAAGATACCTAGTTATATACGCAAAATTTATCTTTGAACTTTAATACTACTCAAAAGAAAAATAGGGCCCACACTTAATTTTGTCTAATAATAAGGTAATCATTGCCGCAGTGAAGCAGTTTGTATGGTTGACATGTTTAGATCCTTATCAACATTTCGAGCGATATTTAAGTGCGTATTTCAAAGGGGCAGACAGAAAAAGTGAAGTGTACACATAAGAACAACGACAAACAATTTCAGACGGGTGTGATTTACAATTATGTTCTTTACTTTGTTCTATAACATTTTAACTTTACAACGCCACATAATAGACCCAGAGACAGTATTTGAGACTCTGATCTAACTTTCAATGAAAATATTGACAAAGCGCTCATTGGATCAAATACCAATTTATTTCAGTACTAAATTGCAGGCAACATAATAATATTATATTATATTCTTAGAATTTCAATTAGGGTCTAGAAAGGTCTTGGAATAATTTAAGAATAACACTCTATTGCCAATGGTTTGAGAACAAGTTTTCAATAAAAACATCAAAGTTCCCTTTCAAAACTTAGTTCACTGAACAATTGGTCTGAAGCCACAGAATACATAATAATATTCTGAAGCTATAGATGATAAGTTGGGTTGGTAAAGTTTACAGAGTAGGTAAAATCGTTGTTGGTCGTGTTATTTTAAAAAATTTGGTCGGTTTAGTCGTCGCAGAATGAATCGGCGATTTTTCTAACTGATAAAATATTGAAATTCATTTGCAGATGTATTATCCGAAATCATATTATGTGTTTTAATTTAGTATGTGTCAAGCCGTTCTCAAATCATTTATATTTAGTTATTTTTAATTACCTATTGTGTTCATACTAGCTGTGGTGCCCGGCTTCGCTCGGGGAGTTGATGTGAGATTGTGTGGTAGTTGGATTAAAATATATACTTAAGAGGTTTTTTTATTGAAAACATAATTGTTAAGGAAGTGGGTTACGGGGGAAGGAAGCGACGGAGTTGCAGATTTCGAGCTTTGTTTCACAACTCTCTTCTTTCTTTCCCTTCGTTCTCTTTGAAGTGACTATTTCCAACTAGATCGGTTGTGCTTTTCGCAGTTGCTTATATACCCATTAGAACCTTCTTGGAACTTGAGTTTCGACGTTAAATGTCATTAGACTTTATCAACTATTTTTTTTTAATATGTTGAATAAACAAAAGACAACGAAAAATAAAGCCCCTAGTCTACAGTTTCATAAACACCCTGTCGCAGCATCAATCGGACCGCACATGTTTACGTTGCGGCAATGAGCGGTGACTGGCGAGCCGCAAATCGGACTTTGTTTACATGAGTGTTGCGTAGCTTGTGTGGCCACTACAACCACGGGTAAAGTCAAATCTCTTTTGCAGTAGCTCTTTTGCAGCCGACTGTCTAATTAAGAGTGGTCGGAAAATTAATTGCTCAATTTTTTTCACAAAATTCAACGCTGTTTTGACGAATAACATAAATGTATACGGACTTTGTGTACACAAGTGTTGCGTAGCTTGTGTGGCCACTAAACCACGGGTAAAGTCAAACAAGTAGCTCTTTTGCAGCCGACTGTCTAATTGAGAGTGGTCGGAAAATTAGTTGCTTAGGTTTTTCACCTACTAACAAAACAACGTCAAAACACAAAACATTTAATAATTTATTACTTAAATTATATATATTGTTAGATTACTTTTTGAATAGTGTGATGCGTGGTCATGTTATGCTTGTCGTTGGCAATAAATTATATTTCGTATCCATTTAGGTCACAAAAAGATTTATTAATCCTTTATAACTGACCCAAAAATTAGAGTAAAATGAGGAGCTGGCATATGCTAAACAACTAAAGAAAATAAGTGTATGGTACGCCTTATGCGGTGTCTTTTGAACACAGATGTTTCTTCGTTTTATTGAACATTGAAGTGAATAGCCAAGCTTATAGCTGAATAGCGATTCACTTTGGAAAGCAGTCGTAAATGTGGTATATAAAAACTAATAATATTGAAGCTAGAAGAATTAGTATATTAGGATTTGTACTATTATGTATTCTGTGCTTTAGGACCATTTTATTGAACTTTTGCTGCAGCAACTTCAAGTAAGATAACAAGGAAACAATTAGGTGATTAATTTAATTAAAATTAATTTAATTTACTTTCACAAGGTTCCATCCCATTCTCATCGCACGCGGATTTTAGTGACCGTGTGGTAGGAATTACACCAACGTTCGTGAGGTTTAAGTAAACATCTGATTCATGATTCACTCTTTCTTTGCTGAACAAACATCTCGTCAGTGAATTCAGTGATACTGATGAAACATCACATCTCTTTTTCAGAGTAGGTACCGTAGTAACAGAAAAATAACTTCTATATCCGTGGTCAGATCGCTTGGTAAGATTGATCTGACCACGGACACTTTTAGTGTCCTTGGTAATATAGCTACCTTTTTGTTTAAAAAAACTAAGAGCCGTTTTTCTGTGTGTCGCCAGAGTGGAATAGCTCCAACCCTTTCAAACGTAAGGGTGTCGTAAAAAGCACCTAATGACTTAGATAAGTAGGTACATACATACAGTACAGTAACATGTAAACTTTATGGTGGTTGTGACGACCAACGAAGCTAAGCCTTATATACATACTATAGGAATTTTGAAAACCAAAACAAATCGCGTAGTTAAGAAAATTAATAATAACGGGCTTGGAAATAAGAATAGTCACTCGATAGCAATATAAAAGAGCGAGAATAATAATAAACAGATAAAAGAAATATGAATAAAAGCAGATGAAATAAAATGTAATGAAAAACAAGTGTAATGTCAAAATAAAAACAAAATTATAACCTCACTTTTCTGTGAATTATATGTTTGTATGAAATCTAATCAAAATGTATTAGAGATGGCACAATTAAACTACCGAGCCAGTGATTATATTGCTACCAAAGCGAGTGGTTATTTTCGCAGAATTTTGAAAGTTATTGCCAAATATACTTATTCTATAGAAAGTCGAAACTAGTTAAAAACTAAGGCTGAGTTGCATCATCTTGATTTAACCTTACTTTAACAGACACCAACTTATCTGACTCGGTGACAAAGTCGTTGTCGTCTACGGCGTAACCTAGGTAGCAATGTGTAATAACATTAGTTCCAGTTTTGGCCACCGGCTCAGATAAGTTTGTGTCATGTACTGTTATAGTTAAATTAAAATGATGCAACCGAGCCTTAGACTTATGTTATGCACCTGCACAATTTTGCGAGAATTTTATTGACAACCTTCTTTTATTTCCAAGAAATCATTCAGTATATTAGTTACGACCAAGAATGTTACGTTTATGTTACGAAGGTTATGACGTTTGGTATACGGCAAGCCTTTCTTCGCTTCTGTCATGTTTAATTCAGAATTTACAATAACTGCCAGATATGATAGTCCGTACTTATCACAAAGTCGAGTTTCTGATGCTCTTAGCTATCTTAGGCAACCTATGTCACTCTCTGTCAACATTCTAACATCTAACATCTAAATAGCTTCATGTGGGCTTCATGGAAGTTTAAAATTTAACACCTCATAAAGCTATTTAGATGTTTAAATAATTGTTTACTATGTCATTTACTATAAGTAAACGTTTATAAGTACACCTTTATTATCTTTGAATTACTTTATTATTGTACTCGTAAGTAATTTTATTTCTATTCTATCTTTTTGAACATAATCATTGTTAATCATTCGAAAATACAAAAGTATATTTTAGTGTACACATTTTATGAATGTATGATTCGACAGACGGTGCTTTGATGTTATAATTAATCTTTTAACGAGGCTTGATGAGTTTTCAAATTAAATGTGATCTCATTCCGCCAACCTACTTACGTGATTTCGATTACATAAATATTCCAAATATAACAATGACTTACCGAAAGATTTGGTTATTTTTATTTTTAATTATTGCTTACGTGTTGGAAATCGATCTTGCAGCTTATCCACGCTAGGATATTATGTCCATGTACAAAATAAAATAGAAAAGCAAACTGGAATCTTAGCTAAGTTTCCTGATATAGTTCATCCCGTTACAAAGTTTTCTGCCGTAAACCACCGTAGTCCGTAGCAGAGCTTTTGGCATCCATAAGTTATATTCTTATATTCTATAACAGCTGGTACACGGCATGTTTTGCAATGTTACATACTGATGAATAAAGAAACGCATAGAGGATCAAACATACAAACATAATTTTTTGGGGTCAGGAAACTGCGCGGGCGTAGGCTGAACAACAATACTTAAGGAAAGAATAATAAACCAGCAAACATTATTTTTTATTAAAAGATGACTAGGGTAAAGCAAATATTAAGCTAAAATTACAGTGATGCAAAATTTTATTGAAGTTAAAATATTCCTAGTCTTATATTAATTAAATCCCTCTGGAATACATCAGTGATGCTACCAAAACATTATCTCAGTACCTATTTACCTATTTGATTGGCTTGGACCATACCTTTCTACTCGCTAGGGATGACACACTATATTGCGTAGCATACGAAGGTAAAACAAACAATGTAAGCTAGTATGTACAGCAAATAGATGCATTAAATAGTAATCAGCTGGAATGATGAACATTGACATTTTGACTAGGTACGTCGGGATACATACAAATAACCAAAGGTCGGGATGTAATTTTTGTCATTTTAACGTAGTCGAGCCCGCCCTCAAGTCGCCGCGATCGGTAGAACAAAGACAGTCTGACCAAGTGGCCAGAGGGCGCTATAAGGGCTTCAATAGACGAGAACTTTGAGAGCTTGAACTTTCATAGGTAATGTAGCATGCCATACAATCTTGTAATTATTAGGTAAAAAAAAATATCATGAAAAATACACAAGTGAAGATTAACACGCTCTGCTTAGTAATTTCATATATAAGGGCCAATACTTTCCCTACGCTTATGCGTGGAGGCAGTATACAATACCAAGGCCCCGTAGACCAGATTGGCCTCTATCGAGATACGTCGCACCCACGCGTGGTACATAGCCAGTAAGTAAAGCGAGATCCAACTACGATCGCTATGTACCGGCCGGTGCGACGGCGTTAATTAGTATTCTTAATTCTTACCCTATGCTTATCTCTGGAGGCAGTAAACAGCACCCAGGCCACGTAGATGAACATGATCAGCGCGGGGACCACCAAACTGGCCACTATAGGGATACGTCGCACCCACGCGTGGTACATAGCCAGTAAGTAAAGCGAGATCCAACTACGATCGCTATGTACCGGCCGGTGCGACGGCGTTAATTAGTATTCTTAATTCTTACCCTATGCTTATCTCTGGAGGCAGTAAACAGCACCCAGGCCACGTAGATGAACATGATCAGCGCGGGGACCACCAAACTGGCCACTATAGGGATACGGCGCACCCACGCGTGGTACATGGCCAGTAGGAACAGTGAGATTCCCACCAGGATCGCTATGTATCGGCCGGTGCGGCGGCGTTCTTCCTGAAAGGTAAAGGTTTCATTAAAAGACTGACGGAGTTTATACCACAATACATTAAAAAAATACCGTGAAGTTTCCAGAAGATTTAGGACATTAGGAAACTAAGATCTCCAAAAAGCAGGAAGAATAAACAATCATCAATTAGACTAAGTCCTCCCACCTTTGTTCTTAATTTACTGTCTGAAGGAGCACGAAAAAATGAACGCGCCTTGCGTGAGACGGAACCGGGAAAATTATGTGAGCTCATTAGAAGCTCTTTTCAGAGATCCTTCCGCAAAGCGAAGACAAAGAGTAAGTGCCTGTTTTTTTAACATATTTTTCACAGTTTCCCTTAAATCTTTCTTTACCTTTGATTATCATTGATAACACAACAGCCCTCAGTTAGGTAAATCGCTAGTAAGGCTCATTACCGAGAGAGTACTTGAGTTTTAGATCTGAAGAGTACTTTATTACTAACTTAATACATGAGTGCACGCTATATAAATACATTACACCACCGGGGTACACAAAAAAAACAGATAAAAAAAAACTATAGGTAAAAAGTAAACGAAACATTAAATATATGTAAACACAAAAAAAACAATGAGTGCAATTTTAAATATTTTTTCTTAACTACAGACTGAACAAAAACAGACACAGAGTCTGCTGTAAAAATATTTATCTTCTATAAAGCCTAAAATTAAAAAATCAGACATAAATAGATAATTAGGTACTCCTACAACTACGATTTAATGACATTATTATAAAATTTCTAATAAAAAATATTTTATAAAAAAAATAAGTTTTGCTATCTTAAATTATTCTGTTTTATTTACTCAATCCATTCAGTTATTTCTAAAAATATCTTCTGGTAAAAATATATATCCCAGTTATTTTTACTATACTCCATAATTATTTCACTATTCAAAAATTATCTTCTGGTATTAAAAATATATCCCAGTTTTTTTTCTACAATACGTTTCAGATTGTATATCTTAATTTAATATCTTTGACAGGAGTTAATAATAAATCAACGAAATCCGCTCGGGTGTAACGTTGTTTATAAGTACTCTTATTAAACATTATAATTCGCAATGATATCATTATTTTATTATTAATTTCGTCACCTTTTCCTTTAAAAACGTATCTATACTATCGCTTGGTTTTTTAAATATTTCTGAAATTAAGTTTGCCCACCCCCTTTTTAAGAATAACTCGAGAACTGTCGCTAAGCATAACTTTTTTTTAAAAGTACCAATTCGTTTTCTATTCATTACATTGCAAGAAAAAAAATATTGACACAACACTTCTTAATGCAAAGTGGGATGCATCAGTTTGCACAATTAATTCAATTTTCTTCTGAGAAGTCCGGCCAATGTTAAACAATATCTTAACAAATTAAGACAATGGTCGCAAACAATGGTACAAACAAACAAAAGGTGTATGATGTATTGTTATTGTTTGATTGGGAATGAATTTCTTATTCCATAATTCCGACCACTGACCTCCATTATTTTTTGACTAAATAAAGATTTATCGTAAACTTTCGTATTTGTTGAAAACAAAATAAATCCATATTTTCTTATATTTCACAAATGAACTACCTACATACTGTTTTTCATATTAAACAGAGTCATAACTGTAGGAAGTATATAATGATAAATTAATTATCACATTACTTACTTAGTCCGTTTATCCTTACCAACGTAACATTATTTGAGAAACGACAAATCTATACTTGCTTAATTAGGATTTAGAGTTAATAAAATATTTAATAAACATTACTAAAAAAAGTAATAAAGAAACAAAATTATTAGTAAAACATCTTAAAAAAACAAAATCATTATCATGTCACGTGCAATTATTCGTCAAAATCTACTTAATTACTGAAATACAAACACATAACATTATTAAGGTTGTACTTGAATTGGAACACACAATCAAAAAAATCATTAACGGGTTAACTAGAGATAACTAACGCCACCAATGTACATTCACCTTTGTAACTTTATAAACAAGGTTAATAATTTAGAAAATAGGGGACAGGGAAGCCTTATAATTATTGAATAGTATTTTATTTAATTTTTTTCATTATTTAGTGTTAGTTTTAAAACTGCGGCTATAACAAAAGTGGATGGATATTTTTGGGTAAAACCCGATGGGATGTGACATTCACATGGCATAAAAATTATCAAATAAGTATTATATGATTGGGGTCACTAGTTAGTTCCTCTCAGTGCCAGTAACCAGTGCACAATACTTGCATTTAGCATGAAGTATTGTGCACTGATATTTTTGTGGTGTGCATGTGCATTTTTTTGCGGGCGGGCGGGCGATACACCTTCATATAATTTTTCAATTAATCCTGCCACAGATTACTAAATAGTTATGATCCTGCATATATTTTTTTGCGGGAGTAAGCTACATATATTTATCTTTTCACAATGAGAACTTAATTAGATACATTCATCAAACCGCAAATTATTGTAGACAAGCACAATCTGCATCACTATTTATTATTCATTTAAGTATTGATTGATGCAATCTTAAATTATATAATGTCCAGAAGCATACAACAGACACTTGAATGAAAAAGATACCAAAGTGATTCTGAACCTTTTCAGCCAAATCCCATTTAATTTATGAATTTTCTAAACACGTAGTTATATGAGTCACAATCATGGATGGAACTTCCACCATCTCACTCACAGAGAAAGCAATAACTTGATCTTACCATGATTCGTTTTGGGTGATTTTGGAATTGAAGCAAAGACAAATGTGTTACAGTCTCAGATAAATAATATTAGAAAAAATACTAGAAAAAATCGACTCACCCGTAGCACCTCAGACGGGACTCGAACCCGCACCCTTGGGATTCCGGCCCAATGCACTGACCAATTATGCTACCGAGTCATACGCTTGTTTTTGACCGAGCGAGCGCGAAGCGCGGGCGAAGCGTCTCTGGTTCAGCTTGGGCAACAATGCTTTCGTATGTCCTTCCGGTGTCTGAATATCCGTTTGTTCTCCTCTACAGGTCGCATTTCTCAACTGATTCTCGTGAAATTTTGTGAGCAGGTTTGATTATTTATGTAGAATTTTTTGGTAGATTCAGTTTTTCGTTTTTTTTCAGCGATATATTTAAAGGATAAAAGTGGACATAAGATTGCATAAAGATCCATCAATGTATTTTTACAATGGATCGTTTTGAAATATGTTCAAAAGACGCAAGCGGTGATCAATTTAATGTCGATAATTATCTTGCTAAAAATATGCTCGTAATGTCTTTACGAAACAAGAATCTTTTGACCTCTCATTTTACCGTGTCTCATGTTTATTCGATTAGAATTCGGAGTAGTCGAGTAAAGTTGAAAGGGCATACATACTGTTACATACTGATATAAGTAGGTAATTGTGAAACAAAGAAACCAATTTTTATGTTTGACTTTATCCAATTCTTGTTAAGAAAGGTCAGAGTTTGTTAGAAGAAACATGATTTAAAAGGAAATAATGTTTGTTATATCATTTGAGTGGGAAACACTTTGGTTAGATTTCTTGGTTTTAATATAAATATCTGGAAAATTTATAATTATACATTTCATAAGACGCTTATATAATGGTCTAAGTTAAAACGTTTAATAAACATCTGTTTAGTCGTAAGAACGTTTTGGTTGGATAAGAGTCACATAAAAATCTAAATTGTTTTATTATAATAATTTAATAACCATTATTGGTGTTACTGACAACTATTTTAAATCATTCAACTGTTCATAAAACTTTAACATTTTAACTTGTTATCGACATTCAGTCTTATAAATGTAACTGATGAACTTTTATAAAACGAACCCACCCCATTTCGTAATTTTTAGGTTCAGGCCCAAATTTTGCTAAGCATGGATCCAATAAAATGGGAACTGCTTTACTGCCGGAAATACTGTATAATGTTTCTACTCTACCATGGGGTTTTCTTATTTACCTCGAGAACCCTAGCGATAAAACATGGAGCTTGATAAAACGTGTACTTGACTATCTCCTTGTAAAGCAATCCCCTTAAGACTAAAACAGAAATAGCTGATCTCAAAGATTATTTTATATGAAATTAATAATCGGATTCCTTCATCGGAAAACTTACGAATTTCGAGAGGGCTTAAGGAAATAATGAATACTACCACGTATATTACCGACAAAGTAAAGTTCCCATGAGGAACTAGTCGTAAATATTTACTTACATAAAACCTACTTTCATAAATTACCAAAATATTTTTTTAAGTATACTTCATTAAACATACCCCTTTGTTAAGTTAATTTTATTCAAGTCAACAGCTATGAGCAGTTTGAGGAAAAAATATTTTTATAATGTCTTTGCTAAACATAATTAACTACACCATTTTAATCATAATAATGTCTTATTTAATTTGTACTTTTTATATAACGATAATTGATAAATTTATAAAGTTATAGCCAGTCCCTTAACTGTTATATAACTTATTTTGGTTATGTGCAAATTTTCACATGATCACTATGACTAGTCTTAAGCGAGGCCTTTTGTGTTTTAATAGTAGATTATGCAATAAGGGCTTAAAGTAGTGTATTGTGTCCCGGGCGCTATTATTGAACCCCGAGTACGAGGGATTCTATGGTTGACTCCCGAGCGGAGCGATGGAGTTAAGGCTAGAATCCTGAGTACGAGGTGTTCAAGATCGCCCATGACAAATACACATTTAAGCCCGCGATGCATACTCTACTTTTTATACTTTCTGCGAGGCAATTGAAACCAATGACTGTTATAAAGAAAGTACTTAAGTAATTATTTAAAGTTAGAATAATAAAATATGAAAAATTAAGAATATTTATTGAAAATTAAAAGTTATGTTAGAAACATTACACCAATTGTGCAACGACAAAGTTACATTCTTTGGTACATTTATAGTTGGGTTAGAGTTTATGTTTTTGTCGTCTATTCTGTAGTGGTCAGTTCGACATTCAAATAAATCCTTCTTGGTGCGCGGGTGAAAATGAATTTCGTAAAAAGTTTTCATGATAACATACAGCCTAACTCAGAATAAGATCTCATTGCACATAAACTTTTTTGAAACCAACATCGATCAAGCACGACTACAAGGGTTGCATTCCAAATTCAAATCACTTTATTCCCCATGGGAAAAATGACTTACTTTAGGAAAGGTTTGCATGTCACATAATATGCCATTGACGAGCAGGTAGTATAAAAAAATGTTTACTTAATGCCAACATGACCATCATTTATAACCCATAGTTGCTTATGAAACGTTCACTTAACATTTAAATAACATAATTTTGCTACTTGACACTTACTGCCTGTTAAAAAAGTATATATATTTATTATTTACCTTTAACATCGCCTCTTAACAACCTAACTTATCTATATTCGCACAATAAAATGTGTTTTTGAAATATTTACATTTCCGGTTTAAAAAAAATGAGATTTTTTAATGAGTTACATTACATCTGTAACACGAAAACATATAGTTACTTATACACTTCTAAGACTTTCGCGCGTACAGTTCATTAGAAATAAAACACTTTTTACGGATTACAGCGCGTATATTATTAATTCAGGTGTTGTTTTGGAATTATTTAGTTTGTATTTATTGGTTTTTTAGAATTCCCGACGTTTCGACACCTTTCCAGGGGCCGTGGTAACCGTTTTGCTTTAGTCCTCCCGTGACTACGGCCCCTGGAAAGGTGTCGAAACGTCGGGAATTCTAAAAAAACAATAAATACAAACTAAATAATTCCAAAACAACACCTGAATTAATAATATACGCGCTGTAATCCGTAAAAAGTGTTTTATTTCTAACTTAAACTTACTTAAAAAAGGTAGTTAATCTAAGAAACTCTCCACGTACTTATTTGCTTAAGAAGACGATGAAAATTGAGTGATTCGTTACGAGAAGATGTTCTTGTTTGAAATAGGTACTGGGGGCTTAGAAACTTATTATAAAATAAAACAAACTTCAATTTGTGAGCCCTTCTCAATTTATCTCAATATCTTAGTTAATGGAATTATAAATGCTTGCAAGTTTAACGTAAAGATTCTAGAGATGACGCCAATTGGATAAACTGGATTCAAATAAAACATTTAAATTACGTTAAAAATATTTAAATAACATAATTTTGCTACTTGATAATTACTGCCTAAAAAAGTATAAATATTTATTATTTACCTATACGAGTAACACGCCTCTTAACGATAGATAAGTTAGGTAACTTATATTCGCACAATATAATGTGTTTTTGAAATATTCTCATTTCCGGATTAAAAAAAAATTGTACTAATTGTACTACATAGATACTTACTTGATTGATTTTTACCGGCACTTTTGTCGACAAAATAAGCTCTTGTATCACTGGTAGGTATTTAGAACCCCTTTGTAGCCACTATTTACCGAAATATCAAATGTACTCGAATTATTTTATTGCAAGATAACAACTACTAAAAAAGCAATTTCTAAGTTACTGGGCCCTATTTAATAAACGTGGTAATGTGTCACCTGTCATGACAATTTTATATCAATTGCGTCAACCAATTTGAAAATAGAACAAACTACTCATAGCTACACCGCAACCTAAACCGAATTGTCATGACAATTGACAAATTGTCACGATATTAAATAGGGCCCAGGTTTTATTTTCTGTCTGTTTCTATCTATATTGTTTTGAATCAGTGTGGTTGTAGTAACTTCGATGTTTTTTATTTCCATAACAATGTTTTAGCCGTAGGTATTTAATGTTAATAAAAAAAGAATTACGTATTTATCTTCTAACTTATTTATTTATAAATTAAAACGAAAGTCCCATCTAACGTGGTTATTATCATACCATTTATTTTGCGCAAAAACCAAAAGAAAAATGTAATTACTTATGCTCGCTATCCACACGAAAGCTCATTACAGTCCCAACAAAGCTGAAAATGAGACATTATACATCTTGCCGAATAAAAACGCGTCAGCGTCTCATGAAGTAATGATTATCGTTAACTACACACGACAACTCATTTATTCGGAAGCCTCTTCAATTTTTCCCGACTCTTCCTAGTAATGCCATTATGAAATCCCGTTTATCTTGTCCGACATGTCCTTTTGATAATATTACCGTGATATTGGACTCATAATGACTCGCAGATGATTGAACAGTATCTTGATCAGACTTCGTTCGTTTCAGTAAGTTTCTAGTTATAGTAATACACCACAAAGAGAATAGTAAGTATTAGATCATTTGGTAATGCTTTACATTAGTATTAATGGCCATTAGAATATCCTAACTAATAATGAGCTCCTCTTGTAAATGTAAGTACTTACCACTACAACTTCAGTATTTAATTTGAGACAGTCTCCATGTCCGTGTAAGCTAGCTAGCTAGCTGCTAAGCTATAGCTATATACCTAATGGCAATTTTGACGTTGCCGACGAAAAATCTAAGATGCACCAACTTTTTTCAGTCTGCATAGGTAGGTACTTTCCTTAGAATAATAAAAACGGCACTCTTAATTTACGTACTGTCGTTGGCATAACATAACTTTAACAAAGTCATATAAATGGAATGTAGTTTTGTTTTTCTTTCTTCGAGAATAAGAAAATATAGGTTAACTATCAGGTTCTATAGGTCAAACATCAAAGTAATTCTTTGTTCAAAAGTAATAGTAATTTTGTCACCAGGGCCCTATTTAATAAACGTTTGTCATCTCTCATGACATTGCGTCAACCAATTTGAAAATAGAACAAACTAATCATAGCTACGTAAACCAAATTGTCATTACAATTGTCAAATTGTCACGTTATTAAATAGGGCCCCTGTAATCGTCAGCTAGGTTTCGCCAAGTATCGCGTCAGTTGCTTGTCTTTGCGACATCGATCTTCGTAAAGGGTAGGTACTGAGTAAATTTGTACTGTGTCCCAGGGGCATTCAGTGTTATTGGTCGCATCAAGCAGTCAATCAACATGGCCGTGATTCAATCATCGAGCTTTAAACAGGGTATTCTGGGAATCAATCGATAGTACCTAGTTAGTTTTTTAATTCCGATTTAATTGTGAGAGTGGAAAGTCCGTATGCTCCCTTAATTAAAATTAGAATCTAACATTTCCAACAATATTTCAGCATAAACACTTCAGTTTGTAAGCTTAATAGGGGTTAAAGTATGAAATTGCCGATTTTTTTTCTCACCCACAGAGACTATCATATCTTCTATGATGTTAAAGATGCTTCGGTTGTTAGGTATTTCGAATTATGATCAGTCAGCAATAAAAAAAATCTTATATTCTTTCCTTAACTTTAAAAAGTACTTCATTATTAGTAACTCCTTTTTTGTTAGCAGAAATGACCTCCTATTTCGTTGTAACTTAGCCGATACTTATTTTATTCGCGTAACCTAAGTGGCATACGTTATATTACTGTTTAAACATTAGTGCCTAAAAGTTCTAAAACATTAGCGTTCATGGTTGTTAAATAGATTAAGAAAATGTTAGTACGGAAAATTTAAATTCTTTAAAATTCTCCTTATGGATCCACCGGTGGGGCCTGGTGGTGGATCCAAGTGGACGGAGGGTACAAAGCGGCAATTTCATACTTAAACCAACTATGTAAGTTCAGGTAATATTTGAGCATTTCTGAATGCTGAAATATTACCTGAACTTACAAAGTGTATAAGGATGATAGCAAACATAAATATAAAAGTTTTACTCCAAGTTATACTAGTGACAAAAAACTTCAAGCTCATTCTTCATCCACAATCATAAGTACCTATGGAGATACAAACTTAGACAAGTTTACTAACGGGCCCTATTTAATAACGTGACAGTTTGTCAATTGTCATGACAATTCGGTTTACATTGCGGTGAAGCTATGAGTAGTTTGTTCTATTTTCAAATTGGTTGATGCAACAGATATAAAATGGTCATGACAGGAGACAAATTGTCACGTTACGTTAATTTACGTTTCGCTTTTGAAAGATGTATGGGATTAACATAAATTTTCGTTAACAATAGTTTTTTTAAATAAATAAATCCATACAAATATTTTGAATGCGAAAGTAGCTCTGTCTCTCTGTCTGTCTACTACGCTTTCACGCCTAAACTACTAAACCAATTTTGATGAAATTTGGAACAGAAATAGATAAAGGACATATTTAGGCTACCTTTAATATCGAAATAAAGGCTTGAAGGGGTTGAAATAGGGGACAAAAGTTTGTTTAAAAGTCCATCGGTTTCGAGTTAGGATCTTCTTTCAATTTATATATTATGTGTCTCAGCGTATTTTATAATTTAAAAAGGGGATGAAGTTGTATATATAAAATCCTTAATTTTCGATGTAAAAATCACGGATTATTTACGTTTATGGTTGGAAACTAACGCTACATGCCATAACTCTACATGCCGATAGAACACAAAAAACTGACTATGCATGGTTTTTTCTGCGACGAAATGTTACATTGTATAGGGCGCAAGAGTACAGGCTTCGATCATATAAACGAAGGTTTTATATGATAAGGGTTAATATGATCGAAGGTTCCAGGAGTTTCTTTATTAGTTACCGAGACGTCTGTTTATCCGCATAATGTAAACCGAGTATAAAACGAATCGTTACCAAGATACGGCACCATAACATCTGTTACGGTTGATTTATGTGTACAGTTCTCAACACTAACGATGAAGTTCAACAACGAAATATAATTAACTATATCAGTTCAACCCGAAACTCAAAACAATAACTTTCAAAACGAGATCGATAATTTTGGTTAAAGAGTTCTGATTCCATTTTTAACCGACTTCAAAAAAAGGAGGAGGTTCTATGTTCGTCTGTTTATTTGTTTTTTTTTTTTTGTTTTTTTTAATGTATGTCCACCGATAACTCGAAAACGGCTGAACCGATTGACATGATTCAAACGCCACTTTATCAGGTTTGCTCCCCAGTTGGTCCCATTTTTTGAAAATTTTAAATCGGTTCAGTAGTTTTCGAGTAATCCTGAAAATACTGTAATTTTTTAGGTAACTTTTGCACGAGTTTTAACGGATCTTCAGACATAACTTCTTTGTTTATAAACCGATTTAGATGATTCTTCTTTTGTTAGAAAGGGGATACTTTAAGGATGTTTTCATTCAAATTTCCTTCACATTGGACCTTGGACTTCGAAGATACACAAGAGAACTCTTCAAAATCAAATATGATAGTGTATAGTGATTACTCTACGGTATTGAAAGGTTTCGCATCAGCCATTTTTATTGTCACTACTGGGGCTGGGATACAAGCCTTACTTATGGGCTGATGAATAGGATGGACCATAACCCACCACGCGGGCCCAATGCGGATTGGTGGGTGTTAATGAGTGCAAATGTAGCTAGAACTAACGGCTAACTAACGTGTCTTCTGAAGCACGGAGGAGCTCGAGATAATACACTTTGGTCACCTACCCCATGTCTGACCCTTGCTAAAATTAACAGTGCGAATTGAGTTACTAGGCGAATTATACCATTGAAAAGTGTGAAATATGAATAAAATATATTTATATCATCGCTTACATTTACTTATACATACCTACAACAAAAAAGTTAAAAATAAAAAACTTTTAAAAATTAAAAAGAAAAACCTCTTTCAAAAAACCTTAAAAAAATTGCTATAAAAAACAGCTCCAAAAAACAACAGCTCTAAAAAGCAAGAAATAATATTCAAATCTGCATAATTACTATTCAAGCGCCTACGCATATCTGATATTAAAAAACGTCTTATGAAGTCGGGTGGGGATTTAAGAATTAAAAAATCTAATTGAGAAAGAGAAACCACGATAAATGTTATTATGATTAAAAAAGGAAAATATCTTTAGCTTTTGCTTTTTAGAGCTGTTGTTTTTTGGAGCTGTTTTTTATAGCAATTTTTTTAAGGTTTTTTGAAGGAGGTTTTTCTTTTTAATTTTTTTGTACAAAAGATTTCTGATTTAAGTGCATAAAACACTCAACAATTTTACAAAGGAAAAAAAACAATGACCTCTGATTGTGACGCAGATCTGTGGCCCAATCACGATTTTAAAAGATAATGGCTTGTTGTTGCCCCAAATAAATCACTGAAGGATCAGAAAATTATATTATAATTATACAACGTGTTACAATAATACCCCTAATGCTGAATATGGTAGATAGGGACCATCAAACTGAACAACTTTTACTATGGGACCAACTTAAAAATCGCGAAAAAAAAATCAGCTGTTCCATACAAAAATTAATTACGAAAATATGGATATGTTGTATACAAAAAACCGTAAAAATTACTTTCTATTGAATATTCATTAACATTTTGTAGCACTTGTGTCAATAGAAAAGAATTACGTGTAAGATAGAAATTGATTTGATTGATTTACATAAGTCCTTCTAAAGATACTCGGATATCCCAATAAATCAAAAAAGGCCCTTCCCTTATCTCGTATTTATCTCTGTGCAAAGGCTAAGGGTTGTGCCACAGAGTAAACAAAAATTTTATGTGAAAACCAGAATAAAAGGTTCATAGAGCATTAAAACACACCCGAAGGTATCGTTCGCACCCCAGCGGGTGCTCCCCTATGTATAAAAAGGCTGTGCGTGTGGTTAGAGTACACGCGCTTTTCGTTTGTTCTAAGCTTTCATTCTGGTATTATTGTGGTTGCGCCAAAGCCTCCGGGGATTACAAAGCTAAATGAAGTAAGCCCATAGCAATCTACTATTTTATTTGTCCACTTTTTCGCTATTAGGAAAGTTTACTCGGAAACCTGTTAAATGCTGCAATAATAAGTACGATTCGGTTTTGTTTTTTACACGTTTTTACTGATTGACTCTTTTATTTTGTAAGTTTATTCAGTGTTTTATTTTTGTTTCCACACAAATAACAATTACGAGCAAGATTCAAACATTAATTTACTAGGTAAAAATTACTGTTAGATTATGTTAGGTACAATCTTCCAGCGACCAAAAATATACTTACTTATTATAACATTTATACCATAGGTACCTACATATAAAGTCCCACGCAATATTACGAACAAGAGCTTTGATTAACAATGGGTACCTAGTACTAATATCTATTCTGTGACAATAGCTTAAATTAACAGAACTTACCTTCACTGCTGAAATCGGCTTAACTGACAAGATTCTCTGTGATCCTTGAATTTCATTATTCAGCTTCAGATTCATTTTTTATTATTAAAAAAAATTGCAAACAAAAAAAATACTGAACTGCACCAAAAAGTTTTTTACAAAGAAAAGGATAAGTGGCCACTACGCTTTTCTCAAGAAGACTACGCGCGCACTGCAAGAGGAAATCATCGTTACTGCATAATGAAATCACGGCGTGTTTACTTGACTCTGGCCGTTAAAAACGCGTAAACCTTTCGCAGTCGAACTCCTCGGAACAATGATGCGATTACTGTTTCTCCATTAATCGACATGAAGTTTACCAGATAACATTTTTACGGCTTCGCGAAGATAACCAGTGCTTCCTATTATAAACCGATTGGCGAAAAATACGTGATATCGCGAGATTTATAGTCTTAAGAGTTAATCGTAAACTCCGTGGGAATGCTTCCCTGAATTTTTAAACCGTGAGTGTTCTTTACTTTGTGTGTAGGTACATATACATACATCGTACGCCCATACAATGTGATTAATTTAACAATGTCAACAGAAGTGATCAACTTCAGAGCGCTGGCGGTACAAAACGATTTATTTTAATCCGTAAAATTTTTACTTTGTCATTTTACATTCTCGAGTGAAATTGCAGCGGATCACTGTCTATTGTCAATTTAATCGCATTATATTTTTTTTTTAAATAAACCTACATGTTTCAGCCCGATGTAGGTACAATCAACTAACTAAAACACTATGCCACTCCTTGTCTAAGTCTAACCCTAAGTCGACTGCTGCTTTTCAGTCAATTAATATCGTTCAAACACGTAATGTGGTTTTCTTAATTTTCTTTTATTACCTATATATTTTACTACCGACATAGTCTTACTACCAACAAGATTTCAATTTGGCACAAAAATATTTGTGATTCCGTTCAGAAAATCGGCAAAAATAGACACGGCAAATACTTTATCATATTAGGCAAATTGGCCATGTTCGAACATGTACCTACCCCTCCGAGCTCATCACGTACGCGAAAACGAACTTCGTTATTGATAAACTCCTTACGAAAAGACAAGAAATTTGATTTTCGATATTCATTTTGAAAATATCAGTTATTTAGGTACTTTTTTTGCATGTAGAGGTATAAGCATTGGTCATAGAAAGAGGACAAATAAAAATAATACCGAAAACTGGGAATGTATAAGAAATACATTATCAAAACTAAAGGAAGCTTAAGTAACTATATTGATATGAAGTTCATGTAAATGTTGACACTAAGCCCCTATTTTTATGGCTTTTTTGTTGATATGTTTGTTTTTTGCAACGAAGCTGGTCTCGTTATTACGGACGTCGTTAAAAAAAACATGAAAATTGCCAAAAAAACCTAAAAATAGGAATTAAAATGTTAACATTTAGATGAACATGTTATCAATGTTCTTACGCGGTCGGGGGGCAGGTGGTGGGTTAGGCAATAGACCCGCAAGTCACACCTTGTAATTTCCTATTGAATCTTACTACATTTGCCCTTTGTACCTGTCTGTAATTGCTTGCTACCACCACAAGTCCCAGTTATGAATACGTACTTACTTATTTAGTACCTACCTACCTATCTGCACTGGTAGTTGCGTATATTCATGAAATGTAAATTATGAAGATATAAGTAACGTTTCCTTTCCGAGATTATGTCGACACCATTTGCAAAGTAATAGCCCATCATTTCTACAGAAAAAAGGAAAGCAAAGTCAAGAATAATACCCTACCTATTGTGCTTCTATTCGTAAGTCCAAAAATAGCGACTGTGTTAATTATAATAAAGACAGTTTATTGCACAATTGGATTAAGAACCGATGGTATAGCAGACAAGATTTTCTCCTAATCGTAAATAAATAAATATAAATAAATATTTGACAACATCACATACATTGCTCCGATTCCAAAGTAAGTAGCTAAAGCACTTGTGTTATGGAAATCAGAGACAACGGTGGTATCACAAACACCCAGACCTGAGTCAATATAGAAAAGTTCGTTTTTCAAAATTGACCCAACCGGGGATCGAACCCGGGACCTCAGAGATGGCGACACCTTGAAAACCGGTGTACAAAGCCACTCGACCACGGAGGTCGTCAAAGTAAAAGGCATACTAATATATTCTGTGGTAAAAGGTTTATGTTCATACGCGGTAACTGTCTACTTCATAGAGTAGGTGTGTATCTCCTGTAAGGAAATAAATTCTTAATCAGTTTAGCACATTTTTGTAACAATGTTTTTTTTTACTCCAGGTAAAAAATAAGGTAAGAGCTAGGTGGAATACCTAGCAGGAATAGCAGGATGATTTAGGTAGGGATGTAAAGTTTTATGTATTGTGTAGTTTTCCTGATTCAAGCAACAAAATACGAACAGCCATGGGGGGCGTAGAGACATTCAAAGGGGGGCGTGGCGACCAGTTCTAGATAAACTTACGATATAATATCATCGATGGTGCAATCCTTGTAATCTCTAACACGCCCCTAAGTCCAACTAGGCCCGGGGTCAACGAACCGTGGCGCAGTGCCCAACAACGTTCTGGCAAACGACGCACTATATAAGTTTTGGCGTCGCCAAGTGTACTTATGCCAAATCCTAGCGTTTTCAATTTTGTGGCAAAAACAAAAGAGTAGGTATGCAGATACCTAAACTTTTATATTACCTAGTTCAATGTTCAATTTTGGTCCTTTTTATGTCAGGCCTGTGGGAAAGGTATCTAGGTAGGTACTAATTGTCTGAAGGTTTGAAGCGAAAAATTAATTTTAGGTCCTACCCTACCTAGATAGCTGATTTTTTTAAGCTCTCTCTCTCTCCTTTATCGGGTACCTGCACTATTATCGAAAAACCCTTTTCATCAAGAAATTTTACTAAATAATAACTTTAATAAATAAATTAAAATAAGTAATAAAAAAACCAGAAGTGTCTAGGACTGAGAGTCTAGGTGCTATTAAGACATTTTGTATGCTAGTCCCGTCCCTACCTATAGCTACTCCTGTAAATTTTTAAGTGCTCAACCAAAATTTTCAATTTTATGACCGTGGTAATTTCTCCAAAACGTTTCTATAAAATGCATAAGTTAGAATAATAACATCTTGAAGCAGAGTCCTTGTATGAAAAGTGAAGCAAAAAAAACTGAGCCATAATATGGCTCAGTTTCCAGATTTATATCCTTCATACGATACCTAATCGTAACTAAAATCTAGTAAAAAAGTTACTTAATCGCCTAAAGATAGGGAAATTGCAACTATTTCGTTCTTTATAGGTACGATTAAGTAACGTATGAAGGATAAAAATCTGAAAACTATTTGGCTCAGTATTTTTTGCCTCACTTTTGACAGTGCGCTTTGTAGGGAACTATCGTTCTAGGTTGTTATTATTCTAAGTAGGTAGGTACCTACGTGGAAATTATGAAAATGTAATGACTTCATTTACTACACATTGTTCATTTGACGACTCATAAAGATACGCTACCGTTCCGAAAGCTTCGGATTTAACAAAAGATTTAAATGCGTTCATGACCTGGAAACATGTTCCAAATTATTGTTACACCGGTCGTTAATTTTGTTTCAGAGTTATTTGCGCATTCTCCTTGAAAGCCCTTAAAACGAAATGGAGCCTTTTAACACGGCGATAATAATATTTCAGGATACAAATTATTGTAATGTTGGTTTGTAAAATTGCACTTTTTTTTAAATAAGTAGATATGTGAATGTATACCTACTAAGTTCTTGTTAATATGTTTTTAGGGTTCAGTACCAAAATGGTAAAAAAGTGCGACTCAGTCTGTCTGTCTGTCACATCTGGATATCTCGAGAACTACTAACGCTATCAACTTGAAATTTGGAATAGTTTTAGATGACGTTTGCCCAACTATTTTTCAAATAAGAGAGAAATGAATATATTCATATTTTTTTGCAATAGGGACTGAAAGGGAATCTTAAAAATTCGAAGTGAGGCTACTAGGGCAAATAGGGGGTATCATATGAAATAGCGCTGCTTGCACAAACTCAATTTTTTTTGGGCTGCATAGTTTTCCACTTTTGATGAAAAATGTAAAAAAAATATCGTTTCCCCTCCCCCCTTATCTCCGAAGTTTGCATAGAGAAAAATCTGAAATTATTTTATATGATAGAAGTTTATGTTTAGAAAAAATAAAACGATGTCTCTAAGTAGTAAGTAGTAAACTTTTTCCGAATGATGGTACGGAACCCTCGGTGCGCGAGTCCGACTCGCTCTTGACCGTTTTTTTTTTGTCAAGGTGATTAAATAACACCTCACCTAACCTAACTAGTGTGTTAGGTAGTATGTACCGTTCAGTACCCATAGCATAGAAAAATGCCCGTAGCACGAAAAGCCATCGAAAAATATAACGCGCGTAAAAACATTCGATAGAGTCATTTTGTATGGGTTTGTGCAGAGTGCGCCATCTACCGCTGAAAAGCAAAAAATATTTTTCCATAGATAATTAAGTATTGTTAGGAAGCTTACAAACAACAAAATATCAAAAAGTTGCTAACGTTATTCAAATATACCTAGTTGTGTAATTAGGTATAATGTTCCAACTATAATTGTGTACTGCAGTTAATACACGATAATTTTTTACGACGACTTGATTGGTGCAGTGGTCACTTTGCAGGTCTGCCACGCAAGAGGTCCCGGGTTCGAAATTGAAATAATGATTTTTTCTGTGACGGGTCTTAAACCTACAATGTTACAAAAGTACCCCTAATGCCGTATATGGTAGATAGGGACCATCAAACTGAACAACTTTTACTATGGGACCAACACTGAAATCGCGAAAAAAAATCAGCTGTTTCTTACAAAAATTTAAGTCGAAAATATGAATATGTATGAAACAGCTGATTTTTTTCGCGGTATTTGGCATTAGGGATATTTTTGTAACATGTTGTATATTTAAAAAGTATATAAGTACCTAGGTAGTAACTATATCAGTTTTGCTTACTTTAGGGCTAGATGGCGCTGTGTGGAATCGTCCAAGTATTTATTATTAATAAAAAGATAACATTAATAATGTGTTTTTGTAGTAATACCAGACAAATTACTATATGGGCAACTTTGAAAAAAGTTACGTAGTTACTAACAATCCGTGATTTTTAGGACGGCTTTTCGATATCTTCAGATCCAATAAGCGAAATTTCACAATGACTGATTGAGTCACTAGCAATGCGAATTGGGAAGGTATTAAGAAACAGCCGGCGCGGCGGCGGCGTGGCGGAGATCCGGAACTTACGGAAATACTGATTCGGCGGTAGATGGCGCTGTACAAATTTCCCATACAAAATTACTCCGTCGAATGTAAAAACATTCTCCGGCAAAAACGCACGTCATTTTTTTCGATAGCTAAGGGTACAGGTCATAGAAGGCAGCATGCGAAATGAAGCAATTATACTTACTATTTACTTTGCTTTATGCGTTTACGAGAAACTATAGGGTTTAAGTAAAAATAATACTGTTCAAGAAACGAGGACTGAGCCAAAGACTGTGTTATTCATAAAAAAATTAAGCGCCTAATAACCCTATTTTAGTTAAAAAAAAATTTTACTTTACTTTTCTTTCGTAGGTATTATTGAGCAGCAGCAGTAGCAGTCTCATAAATAATAATTTTAATTTTAAATATAATAAACACTTGGTTCGTAATAGCAGTACTTTATTCGCATCAACTAACATCGCTCATAAATGGCTTTATATAAAAAAATAAAAATATTATGTACATAATTGACAAGCCAACAATAACAACATTAAGCATCGTTGTTCAGACTGCACATGTCTGAGTAGTCACAGTTGTATATCGAATCGTGGAAATATTTTTCCAAATCTGGTAGTGGACAGAGTTCATCTTCACACACTGGGAGTTTCACTATCCTCTCTTGGTGTAGCGTCAGTACTTTATCCCCGTCTTCACATCTGAAAAAAGGAATAGTAGATTATTAGACAAGGGTCAAAAGGAAGCAATTCCCATACGAGATATTTAGACTATAGTTCGAGTATGGAATTGATGACTTTTACCCGTGTTAAACTTTTCATTTCGAATATAAGGAAAGTAAAAAACGTAGTTTTTCCAAAATAATTATTAATAAAAACAAGTAGTAACTACATAGGCAGACCATATTTATTTATTTTTTATTTCAAATTTGGAACAGTCCGCGTCGCCGCTCCGCCCAATGTTTTTAATTTGAATTTTGGCAACAATAACGTAGTATAGAAGAATCTATCGTAAGGCTACGTTCAGACGGGACGCGTGCGCGCACGCAGAAGTGCTTAGACGTGGCTGCGGCCAATTTTAACTTATGTTAAAATCGAACGGAAATAGTCGTCGTGTGTGGACTGTCCTGTATACAGCAAAAACGTATACTTACGTGAAAAAACGAATCGAATAGTCGCCGTCTAAACGTAACTTTAAGTTCACTCACCTGAACAGAACAAAAGCCAAATTAGAAGCGAAGCAGTCTATATCACTCGTTCTCCATTTCCTGGTTTTGTCTATGGCATCTGCAGTTAGTGGCGCGTCGGGTTTATACAGCTGTAGGTGGGTGAGGATCTTTAATAGTGTGCCGGAGTGAGCGAATAGAAACGTCGCGTGTGGTTGGTCTTTATATCTGAAAAGAAGTAAAAAATATTGCTCAACTAGCAGCCGCCCGCGACTTTATCTGCGTGGACTCTTGGGGACCTTTGACCCAGGACAAAGAGTAGCGATTTATGCTAAGCCAGATTCTAATCTGTCTACAAACCAAATTTCATACAAATCCGTCGACGTTTAGGCGTGAACAAATACACACTCACAAAGAAAATTTTGTATTTATAATATTAGTACATTTTTGTGTTACCTAGGTGAAAGTCTAGATTATTAAAATAATCTAAACTATCATGTCCTTACCACAAAAGATTTTAAAACACTGTTTAACAAGTTTTTAACTTAGACACTGTTTTAATGTGATGCTGTCACTTTTTTGACAGAATTGTTTAAAAGAGACGGCATCGCATTGTGTCTAAATTAAAGTGTTTTAAAATCTTTTGTGGTAATGTCGTTACAGGCTAAGAGCAAGTTTGGTTCTCTCTCTAGTGTTTGTTTAGAAACGCAACTATTGCTCGTTCGCCGCTAGCCTCATTTTGTCGAAGCTTTTAAACTACAGTGCGAACTGTGTGTTACGGATTTTGGGGGGGATAAATCCTAACTACCCCCCTCTGGATACGTGCTATGGCTCCAAGCGGGGCGAGCCCCACATAACCGCGTTGCTTGCCGGCCACGGGGTATGCGTAAAAAGAATTCTCCATTTACAAAAGGAAAAGGTACTGTCAGATGAACTATTGTAATTCATCGTAACCCTGGCATGCATCGTAACATAACACCATTAAATTTAACTTGATACTTGTCGACTAAGGTGCAGTGGTCAACATGCCGGCCTACCACGCAAGAGGTCCCGGGTTCGATTCCCGGCCGGGCAGAAATTGAAATGATGAATTTTAATTTCTGTGACGGGTCTGGGTGTTACTATGTATAATAAGTATATACAAGGTGTTACAAAAGTACCCCTAATGCTGAATATGGTAGATAGGGACCATCAAACTGAACAACTTTTACTATGGGACCAACTCTGAAATCGCGAAAAAAAAATCAGCTGTTTCATACATTTTGATATTTTCGTAATTAATTTTTGTATGAAAATGCTGATTTTTTTTTCGCGATTTCAAAGTTGGTCCTATAGTAAAAGTTGTTCAGTTTGATGGTCCCTATCTACCATATTCGGCATTAGGGGTACTTTTGTAACACCTTGTATTTAAAAAATATATAAGTAGTATATCAGTTGTCTAGCACCCGTATTACAAGCTTTGCTTAGTTTGGGGCTAGATAGCGCTGTGTCAAATTGTCCAAGTTATTATTTATTTACTTACTTGAAGTCTTGAAACATTGTCTTGATCGCCATACATGCCTGTCGATAAGTCAAATTATGCCCATAACTGTCCATCCAGTAATGTTTCAAATCATGATAATATTCAAACATCTGGAAATAAATACATATATAGCAATGTTAAGATGACATTCATTGTATCTTCTAATACAACAGTGGTTCCCAAAGATTTCTTCATCAGGGGTTTTTTTTGTTATGTTACAATGGTTCCCAATGCTGTCCCAGGAGCGTCGCGAAACGGTATGTGTAAGCTCAATTATATGTAATTAAAAAACTACACGTGGATATCTTCTTTTACAAGGGAGCCTCTTAAAAATCAACAAGATGTAAAAGGAAGTCGCAGTATAAAAAAGATTGGGAACCTCTGTTATAAGAAATAGCTCAGGAGGAAAAAAGGAAGCCATTATGTGAGAACTGATGCCTGAGACAGGTTTAAAAAAAAACGTATTGATTATTATTGAGTCATTAAACTACGAGTTGGTTGCTCTACATATGTTATGTTTACATTTCCCTATAGTAAAAGTTTGCCACAGGCGGAAAACAACTTTAGATTTAAATTAAATCAATGTTTAAATACTATGGCATTTCATAATAGCCAGCAGTTTCATATAATTGACATTAATAAATTAATTGACAATTTTTACCTGACAAAAGATAAATACTATCTTTCAAAATTTTACAAAAGACAGTTAGCATTATCGCTATCTTTTTATTTTGAACATTTAGCCAATAATTTGGCTAGTAAACCTTCTGCTTTTATTGAGCAGGTAAACTCTGACATGATAAATCTATCTTTGGAATTTGTTCCAAGCAATAATAATTTAATTCATTTAAATTGCAACTTGAGACAATAGAGGTGCACTCTAGCTCAGTGATGACAAAAGAAAAGTCGAAATGCTTAAATATAGTTCATCAAAACATGCAAGGCTTTTCTGGCAAAGATTTAGAAGTTAGTTTGTTTTTAAATTCTGAGAATATTGATGTGTTATGTGTTACTGAGCATTGGTTAAAAAATTATGAACTGATCATAAATATAGATAATTATAGTAATGCAAGTTCGTTTAGTAGGAATTTTGCTATAAGAGGTGGAACGCTTATATTATTGCATAATTCAATACAATATAAAGAGCGCAAAGATGTAATATCTCATACAATTGAACAAATTATAGAGCTCTCTTGTGTGGAACTGGAACAAATGATTATAATTTGTGTATATAGACCCCCATCTGGGAACTACCCAGCGTTTGAGTCCGCTATGGAGGAAGTTTTAATAAAAACATGTAGAAGCAATAAAAAAGTGGTGGTATGTGGGGATTTTAATGTTGATATTCTAGAATCTAACCACCTCTCGAGTAGGTTCATTAACTTATTTAAATCTTTTAATTTGTTTCACACTTTTGAAGAGCCGACTCGAATAACGCCCACATCAGCTACTTGTTTGGATAACATTTTTTCAAATTGTAATATCCTTAAAAAATATATATTAAATTGTATTAGATCCGACCATAGCGGACAATTTGCCTCTATAGAGCACCATCATGTCTGTCCTAAACGCGAAATAGTTTGTAGGCCAATAAATAAACATTGTGTAGATAAATTTAGGAATAACATTATGGATAAACTTGAAAATTTACCAGTACCTTCTATGGAACCCAATATCCTTTACAATCATTTATTTAGTGTGGTCCAAATTGAATTTAATAAAAATTTTAAACAAAGAGTAATCAAATGCAGCAATAAAAAGGAATTTAGTGATTGGGCCACACCAGGTATTTATCAGAGTAGAAATAAATTATATGAACTGTATGCTTTAAAAGCTACTTCCTGTGACCCTAATTTCATTGAATATGTCAGGAAGTATTCCAAAACATTTAGAAATGTGTTTATTCTCGCAAAGTCCATGTCTATCTCAAATAAAATTAAATCATCAGCGAATAAAATAAAGGCTACATGGAATATTATTAATCAAGAAACAGGGAAACCAAAAGATAAAATAAATTCTTTCTCTCTTAGACTTGGAAATAAGACTGTAGATGCCGATATTGAAGTTGCGGGTGTTTTTGAGGATTTTTTCACTCGGGTTCCCCTGGAAACTACTGGTAATCTAAATTCCTGTCCTAACATTGCTATCGCCCTCCTTGAGTCAAGTGTTGATAAGTGTAATGAAGTATTCAATTTTAAATATATTAACAGTGATGATATCATAAAAGCTTTTAAAATAATTAATGTTAAAAAAACAGAGGATCTATGGGGCATTTCTACCAATATTATTAAATCAATTATTGATGTAATAGCTCCTTATTTAGCGTTTATTTTTAACAAATGCATTGACGAAGGTACCTTTCCTGACTTAATGAAATACAGTAAATTAATTCCTCTGTTTAAAGCAGGAGATAAAAGTGATCCAACAAATTTTAGACCAATATCTATTTTACCTGCACTAAGTAAACTATTTGAAAAAATTATATATCTTCAATTATTAGAATATTTTACAAAGAATAATATACTACATAAGAATCAGTTTGGTTTTTCTAAAGGCAAAAGCACTACTGATGCTGGAATTGCACTTTTGAAGCATATCTTTGACGCTTGGGAGGCTAAGCAAGATGTAATTGGCATTTTTTGTGACCTTTCTAAAGCGTTTGATTGTGTTGATCACATAACTCTCTTAAAGAAGTTGGAACATTATGGTGTCTCTAATAAATCAGTTAGCCTTTTGCAATCTTATCTGTGTGGTAGAACACAACAAGTAATTATTAATAAAGCAGCATCTACTGGAGCCCCCATTAGCATGGGCGTGCCCCAAGGATCGATATTGGGACCTTTACTGTTCTTAATCTATATTAATGACCTACCTTACTACGCGGAGAATTTATGTGAGACAGTGCTATTTGCAGATGATACCTCCTTAGTCTTCAAAGTCGATAGAGGTAATAATTGTTCTGACGATGTAAATAGTGCTCTCTCTAAAGTTTTGAATTGGTTTAACATTAATAATTTAGCATTAAACCCGAAGAAAACAAAATGTGTAAAATTCACTTTACCTAATGTAAGGCAGGTAGACGTGCATATTAATTTGAATGCAGAAGTAGTCGAGTGTGTTGAGAGCACAAAATTTCTAGGTATTACAGTAGATTCACGACTACAATGGGATCCACATATTGATGCCTTGTCGAGTAGACTCAGTTCTGCGGCATTCGCAGTTAAACAAATAAGGCTCTTAACTGACATTGAAACGGCAAGGCTGGTCTATTTTAGTTATTTTCATAGTGTAATGTCCTACGGAATGTTGTTGTGGGGCTCAGCAGCTAATATTGGAAATATTTTTGTGCTCCAAAAAAGAGCTGTACGCGCCATATACAACCTTCGGCCGCGAGATTCTTTAAGAGAATTGTTTAAAGAAATTAATATTTTAACAGTGGCAGGCCAATACATCTATGATAATTTAGTTAATGTAAGGAAACATTATTGCTCACTTGCTAAAAATAGTGATGTACACCGTTTTAATACAAGAAATAAAGACAAACTTGCCGTTCCTAGTTTTAGACTAGCAAAAACTAGGGGCTCATTTATGGGGAAAGGAATTGCCCTTTTTAATAAAGTTCCACAAAATGTAATTGAACTGCCTTTGCATGAATTCAAAATACATGTTAAAAAGACGCTCATGAGCAAAGGTTATTACAAAGTAGAAGATTATTTAAAAGACAGCAATGCATGGATGTAACATTATAAGTAACTATCCTAATTTTCAGTTTTTAATAACTTTATTGTTTTATTTATTATGTTGTTTTAAATTAAGGTATTTGGTAACGATATAATTTCTTTGTAAATATCGTTACTCTGATTTCTGACAAAGCTGATAAGTTTCTTGCGCCCATTCTTCTTGTCAGCTAAAAAAGTCTCGAATGGGTGGTAGGAAAATATAGACCATTCAAAAGCACTTAATATCTAAGTTTATTTGAATAAAGAATATTTCATTTCATTTCATTTCATTTCATTTCATTTCATTTCATTTCTACAGTGGCAAAAATCTATTCGTAACCAATGGTTTTGTTTGGAACCCCTATTTCAGGCATCAGTTCTCACATAATGGCTTCCTTTTGCAAACTATTTTGTTATGGAAAATAAAAACATTTTTATTAGTCTATACTTATTATCCTACTTAATATTACTTATGCATACTTATTATTACTTACAGTCACGTCTAAAAATATGTATACAGTTTAGAACTTTGTCACTCTCTTTTAGTTGTCTTTCATTGATTTCTGTTCAAAAAAGTAATAGCATTTAGTGACAAAGTTCTAAACTGTATACATATTTATAGACGTGGTTGTACAATTTTTACCTCTGCACTGTTTTTGTTAAATCCGTAACACCACGGTGAAGTGTGTTGTTTATGCCATGATGTTTCAAAGCCACAAATTTTGTACATTAGGTTCACTTGTTCTGAAAACAGAAATAATATTTTTCATTCCAATACTTAGGTGAAAACTAGATGTAATAGATGCATTTGCTGTGTAGGTAGTTACTTGGACACATGTAACTACTTGGTATTTAAGATTTAAACAACAAACAGAAACAGCATTAATTTATATTATCTTTGGGCATAAAATGGTTGTTTCAAATAGCAAAGCAAGCTAGATGGTGACTTAGAGCGCGTAGTCTGCACACTAGCGCCGCTATTAGAAAAAATCATAATGCTTAAATAAAGATGAAATTGTGAATTATCTCTCTGTAGTGCACTCCGTAGAATCTTTGTTTTACTTTTTACAGTTGAAACAATATTTTCTATCCTGTCGTTTAGTTTCATGGAGATTTTTTGCGATAAGTGGCCACTTTTAACAATAAAACTCCATTTAACTAAACGACAGGCTAGAAAATATTGTTTAAGGGATAAAAAGAACCACAAAGCTTCAACGGAACGCACTACAGAGAGATAAATCACAATTTCATCTTTATTTAAACACTATGATTTTTCCGATGGCGGCGCTAGTGTGCCGACTATGCAGCCTTAACAGCCAAGATGTTACGAACCTAAGCTAAGTACACTGTGGAGACCCAATCTTTTGCTCACAATTTCCAAAGTATCATTCATTTCACGACTATCGCCAAACAACCTTTGCTCCTTGTATGTAACAGGGTTTTTCTTAACTTGCTTTTGCCACTTGTCACAGTGTTTGTAAAACTGAAATAAGTATCTCATGACCGAATACTCAAACGATACTCAAATTGAGGGGCGCTCAAACATCATGCTGTCTTTGTCGTATCTTTGAAATTTAATGCGACAGGACGATGTTTGAGAGCCTCTCAAAGTTGAGTGACGTTTGAGTATTCGGCCGTCAGTGTACAGAAAGCTTGACCGCCTGGCTTCGCGAACGAAGTGTCGACCTCTGAAGCGACGCCCATATTACTTATATATTACCGCACAGCAACTAATTCACAATTCGCAACATTATACGCCATGTATTAAAAAGTCCCTGGTCGCGTCACCGTTCGCCGCTTCGTGTAGCCAGGCCGATAAGAAGGCTTAACTCAAATCACATTATTCACAGAATATACCAGATTACTAAAATGTTTTAATGAATTAATATGAACATTATCAAAGTGTTTTTTCATTTGACATATATTTATTTCATACTTATTTAAAAATTACTTATATTTTTAAATAAATATGAAAATTATTAAAGTAACAGCATCATTTGAAAGAAAAACTCACTCTCAAGATGGGATCAAATTTGATTGCAGGAGAAAACACTACAGTTTGAGCATCTTTTTTTTCAAACAATCCTATTGTGAAATACCTCGCACTTTGTTGAGCTCTTTGAGTTGCTGTATATCGAAACTGAAAAATTAAATAGTGTCTTTAATAAAGCACTATATTTTTTATTGTTACATTAAAAAATAAATATTTATTATATAATATTATACAAATATTTGACAACATCACATACATTGCTCCGATTCCAAAGAAAGTAGCTAAGGCACTTGTGTTATTGAAATCAGAGACAACGGTGGTATCAGAAACACCCAGACCTGAGCCAATATAGAAAAGTTCGTTTTACAAATTGACCCAACCGGGGATCGAACCCGGGACCTCAGAGATGGCGACACCTTGAAAACCGGTGTGCAAAGCCACTCGACCACAAAGGCAAATATAAGATATTGGCTTGGAGTACTTGTAGTTATCACTACTTATATTTTATTCTTTGGTATCCCAAAGAATAAAATATAAACTAGACCAGTGGCTCCCAATTAGGTTTTTCTACGTAACTCTCCAAGAAAAACTTCAACATAATACCTTAGTTTCGTGTACCCCTTGATGCTACCTCGCATAGCCCAAGAGGTACTCGAACCACTAATTGAAAAACACTGCACTAGGCATACTGCTAATTATCTACAACACACTAAGTTCAAATCAAGTAGGGAGGGGAAAAATTTGTAAAAAAAATCAGTGTTTGTTTTTGAGTCATGAATGTTCATTTTCTACTATCTATTATTAGTTCATCAACGCCCAAGCGGCTTAATACGACGGGATAACAATGGAATATCTATTGTGTGTCATTATCCGGGCCTAGATGGGTTAATCCAGCCCTTAAAGTAAAAGATTTTCTTAGTGTGGAACAAACTAAATTATAAGTGCAAGTTGTCCAAAATTATTTCTTTAAACTATTTTAAAATACTTACATAGAATGTCTTGTTATCATACTTTGGTTTAATAGCATTTGGGAATCTTTTACGTATTCTTTCTGCAAGCAATATCATTTCTTCTTGACCTTCATGGGTCAAATACTTTTCTTGTTCAATGTCTATATTACTTGACCATTCTTCAAGAAATTTCAACTGTTCTAAATTCAAGGCACCTAAAAATCCATTGTTATTAAAGATGATTATTTAACCATGTACAACTGAGGTGACTTCAGAGCGCTTGCAATACAAAATGACGTAATTGAATTTGTAATTTTTTTATCTTTGCCATACATTATCGAGTGAAGTCGCAGCAGATTACTGTCTATTGTCAATTTAATTGCATTATACTTCCACTACTTAAAGACTCTTATACTATCTTACACTATCTTATTTGTTAGTAGAATGCTTTAGGAGAGTGCATTAGTAGAAACTTGTAAATGGTTGTATTAGTGACTAAAGCGAGTAACATTCTAGTTGTCTTTCAACTTGAATGAAAATGATTTTTGTTTCGAGTAGCACCCCCTACGCGCCCGCTCATGCCCCACGTGACACTCCTCACTACTGAAAGCATGTAGGTAAATCGATATTTTAGTAGGTAGCATATTAGAAGAGTACATTATTCAAATGACACTCTACTGGAAGAAGTGTAAATACTTACTAGAAAGGCACCAAAACTACTAATGCACTTGCATTAAGTACGACTGGCATTCTACTAAAGCACTCTACTAAGATAATGTAAACTGGCCATTAACACATAGACATGTAGGTAATTACTTGTCAGTTATAGTGCATTTGAGATTATTTTTTTCTACTACAAATTGATTGCATGTGAATGTAACATAGGAAACATTGGAAATTGATTTTTTTTACTTAGGTAAATAAGTAATTTTAGTCTTCTATAGATAGAAATGTAAGAACCAAATAGCAAAACACAAAATAAATGCAATATTTGATCATCAATAATAATTATTGTATTGAATAATACTTTTCAATTAATGATAATTTTCAATTCTTTACATTACCACTAAATTGTCAAAAAAACAAGTACCTTTTCCCTGCTTATGATTGAGCAAAATCTCATATTTCAGATCTCTCAGTGTGCTGTTCATTCCAATAATGTCTTTAGCACTGGGAAGTCGTGTCCCATGACGGATCATCATCCAAATTCTGGCATCTTTACAACCTGAAAAACACAATAAAAATCTGCTACTTACAAGGTCAAGGCGTTATTATTCTAAGGGTCAAGATAATATTATCATTCGAGTTAAATGACAAAGAAAGATGGAACAGACAACTAATTTGAGCTCCAAATGATTTGAAAGAGCATATACACTAGAAGAAATCATATAGTTTGTTTCATACACCTTATTTCTCTACATCTTTTGCAAGTAGATTCTTTCCTTTTCTGACTGGTAGATTGTATAATAAAACAAACAAATTTCACAAAGTTTATCATTCGACCAAACATAAGTGTAAAAATTTAGTGACACCATGGCTCCTTTCTCTAAACTATTATGAAGCAGAGGCATTTTTGCATAGTTGAAAATATTCCAATTTTCATATAAGGTAAAATGTAATATATAATAACATTATCAAATATTACTTGACTTTTAATAACCCAAGATTAATTACAACTAAATTTGTGTTAAAATGTAATTAGCTTCCTTTTTTAAGTCATTTTAAACACCCACCAAATATTATAAATAAAGTCTCAAAAAAAGAAGTTTATAAAAGATTAATATTTCAATAAAAACCAAGTAAAAATGAACAGTATTTTTCAGAATGATTATAACAACTTCTATTTATTTATTATTTTTCAGAATAATTATTACAATTCCATTTACATTATACAATCAATAAAATGTTAATTCACTCAGTGGGGTTTTCAGCGAACACTTTTTCTGCATATAGTAGTACCAGTGAAGCATAAAAAATGATTTTTAACATTCTTTCTGTGAATCAAGCTGTCATTAAGAAAAGGTAGGTAACCGCTTAAAATTCTCTCTTTGTACTGATGAACGGTGAACAGTGATTTCTATGTACAATTATTATAAATCATTCAAGGGTAATTCTATAAATCATTCGGAGCTCCAAATAATTGTACAAAAAAGTCTCACTAGTTACATTGAAATAATATTTCTAAATAATGTAACTACAATGTAAATAGGTGGAACAGAGGAAAAAGGTGACTCAAATATTATCTAATTTTTGGTAAAGCTAACCCAAGAATAGGTTATCATATTTTTTTTTTCTACTGTGGAATATTCAATAGGTACCTGCATATTTGATCCGGGAATCATCCTTGTTGTATCTAAATCGATAAGGAGTACGAGTGCTAAGATGATTGCGCACATCTTTTTTACTAATAGCTGTAATTTCAGGCACTTTTAAAAATGTAACAATAAAAATACTGATGATGTAAATATTCATATTAAATTAATTTTATTTTAAATGGTAATAAAGGGCATCATATTATAATCCTGTAGGCTTCTTGGTATTTTAGTTATTTTTTAAAATTTTAAACCATATCTTATAAGATAATTAAAAATCTAGATCACAAATTAATTACATAGTCAATGTACGGTACGATTCTAGTTTTTTTTAACTAATTAAACAGGGTGCCAAGCCAAGCCAATAAGCCAAGTAAAACAGGGTGACCAGATTAAAATTTGTCATTATGCTAGCAGCTCCGGTAAAATCTACTAAATTCTGCTACTTTTATTTCAAAATGCTAAAATTCTACAAAAAACTAACTCACATTTTGAAAGAATATACTGTACTGTACTGTACTAAGGCCGGCGCCCCCTGCCGGCATGGCATGGCATGGCACGGCAAAGGATTTTATTACTAATCAAGTTATTTTGAATCTTATTTCAATGAGATTAGAATTCACTTCCACACAATGTTACTTTATTTCAATACCACGATGCCGCGCTGTAATCCGTGGCATGCCGTTTCATTCCACGGGTTGCCGGGGCACGCCTTTGCATCCCGCGAGACGTATGGGTTGTTGCTAATCTAGTTGAAATGAGAAAGAGAGAGAATGTTTTTATTAACACAAAAGACCACGCCACGTTACAAAAGTAAGACAAATATAAAAGTTAAATAAATAAAAACAACTGATTAATGCCAGAGTGGCCTCGGAATGCTGCAGCACGACCTGGGGCTCTATCAGCTAAAAACATTGAAGTTCATGTTAACTGTGTTTTGACAGATGTATGTGATACATTGCTACTTCGTCTTGGCACAAATAACATCTTAACAAAGAAAAATAGCAATGTATCACATACATCTGTCAAAACACAGTTAACATGAACTTCAATGTTTTTAGCTGATACCGCCGCAGGGGCTCTATCAGCTAAAAACATTGAAGTTCATGTTAACTGTGTTTTGACAGATGTATGTGATACATTGCTACTTCGTCTTGGCACAAATAACAACTTAACAAAGAAAAATAGCAATGTATCACATACATCTGTCAAAACACAGTTAACATGAACTTCAATGTTTTTAGCTGATACCGCCGCTGCCGGCCGTGCCATGCCGGCAGTGGGCGCCGGCCTCTTTACATATAGAAAGTGAAGTGTAGGGTTACTAACTTACTTTACTATCTACGTAAGAGAGAATACTTGTCTAGAATGCACAACATGCCTGATTTTTCAGAAAAATGCCTGTCTCAGCTTAGCGCCGGTCATACGCCTGTCTAAAACGAAAAATGCCTGTCAAATGCGGCAAATATCTGTCAGATGGTAACCCTACCTGTCTGACAACTTTTTCCTTTCCCATTCGTCTCGTCACGTCAATCGTCAACAACTTTTTTCTTTCACTACTTGGGTTTGAAAGCAACACTTTAAAGTGATGTTTCTAATAATACTGCTTAAAATCCGTTTCGAGGTCAAATGTCTTATATTATCGATAATTACCAAGAATTTTGATTTAAACACTTATGAGCATTTCTCATATTTTTTGCCACAGTTTCAAAAACATACAAAAATAAAAAATATGTGTAAAATACTGTTATCTTGATGAAAGTAGGTAGTTTATTTATTTATTATTCTTATTTTAATAAGAAATTTTAACTTTTTTTAAGATTTTACGGAAAAATATATCAAAAACTGAAAGATTCCCTCTTTCAGTTTCTTATTTTGTTACTCCAAATTAAAAAAAAAAATGGGCGTTTTAGTTGCAAATATCTACGTTTGGAATGGTTTTTCTGAAATTATACGATCAATTTAATTATATTGTCCCAAAGAAAGATCAAGAAATGGATATTAATACATAAAAAACTGAAATATATTTTTAAATAAAACACTTTTTTACGGATTACAGCGCGTATATTATTAATTCAGGTGTTGTTTTGGAATTATTTAGTTTGTATTTATTGGTTTTTTAGAATTCCCGACGTTTCGACACCTTTCCAGGGGCCGTGGTCACGGGAGGACTAAAGCAAAAAGGCTGCTCATATTTTTATGAAATTACCCGCTCGAAATTTTATAAAAATGTATTCAAGTTTATTAAATTATTTTATAGCTGCGTTCTGATTTTAATAATTATTACCGAATTAAATTGAATAAAGTTAATTAGAAAACAAGATCTAGCTACTGAATCTACTACCAGTTCACAAATTGGGAGGCCTCTGAGAGAAAGAACTGGCGGAAGAAAACTCAGAGAGGTTGTGTCGACCTCCCTTTTGATCCCTATCTACAGAACGAACTAACTATATCTTTAGATCCTGCAGTGTGTGATTTGGGATGGGATTTTAGTTGATGGATTATGGGGTCCCAAGCTGGTGGTACTCTCCAACCATCATCTCTATTGAAATTTGGATGTTTGTTGATTTCAATAGCCTCGCGTAGCATTCTGGGAATGAATCTTTGTTCTTTAGCGAGTATTTGTGGTTTATCAAATCTAATGTAATGGTTAGGTCCCTTTGATGCATGTTCACACACTGCAGACTTGTTATCGCGCCTATGCTTCATGTCAGCTACATGTTCTTTAACGCGCGTCCCTATACTTCTCTTTGTTTGTCCGATGTAAGAGAGCCCACAGTCACAATCTAGTTTGTAGACGCCCGCATCTTGAAAGGGAATATTACACTTGACAGGTCGTAAGAATTGGTTTATCTTCTTCGGCGGCTTGAAGTAGGTCTTGATGGACGCACGCTTCAGAATACCTCCAATCTTGTCAGTGACACCTTTCATGTATGGTAGGATGGCAGGACGTCGTTCTACTGTGGCTGGTTTGACACGGGTTCTGTGATGAAGGCGTGGTACTGGCAGTTTGTTGCTACGCAGTACGTGCTTGACATGCTGAAGCTCAGCTGTCAGGTGTTGTT
Source organism: Catoptria pinella (assembly GCA_963556745.1). Classification (NCBI taxonomy): domain Eukaryota; kingdom Metazoa; phylum Arthropoda; class Insecta; order Lepidoptera; family Crambidae; genus Catoptria; species Catoptria pinella. Next base: position 4,876,097 of record OY750762.1, read on the forward strand.
GGTCACAGATCCCGCGTGCTCTCTGAAACAAAGATTTCCCTACGGTAGCTAACTGTAAAGGATGGTGGTGGGATTCACCACTGAGGTACTTATCTGTATGTGTTGCTTTTCGATACACAGTGTGGCTCAAGGTTTGATCAGAATTCCTGATGATAAGAATGTCTAAGAAGGCTAGTTTATTATCTGCCTCTAACTCCATAGTGAATTGAATGTTAGGATTGATGGAGTTAAGGTGGTTCAAGAAAGCAGGAACACTATCTCTAGGTAGTATTGTGAAAGTGTCATCTACGTACCGTTTGTAGAACCGGGGAGACACAGGTGCTGTGTTTAGTGCTTTCTCTTCAAAATCCTCCATGAAGATGTCAGCGACAACGGGGGATACAGGAGAGCCCATAGCTACCCCGTCTACTTGTAGGTAGAATTCTTCATTCCACAAGAGATAGCCGGATGTTAGGCAGTGTTCTAGAAGTTCTGCATACTCAATTGGCATGTTGTTTTCAACCAGCTTCTTCCTAGTGATATCAATGCAGTCCTGTACTGGTAGGCATGTGAATAAGGACTGCACATCAAAACTGACCATAATTTCATCATCAGTAAGATTTAGATGTTGTATCTCACTAACGAATTGGTAGGAATCCTTCACATAAGCTGTTGTGTTACCTCTCAGTGGTGTGAGTGTTTTAGCTACGTGTCGAGCCAATTTGTAAGTTGGTGAGTCAATTTTCTAATGAACTGTACGCGCGAAAATCTTAGAAGTGTATATATATTTTTAATTTGTTACCATGTACATAAAATTAAGTTTAATTTTCAATTGGAAGAAAAATAAACACATTTGAATGATATATGCTATAATTTATTGTGTTTATTTGTTTACCTAAATAAATAGACTATACATCGGTTAATTTAGATCAATAAAGAGATTTTAAATGGAATATTAGATGCGAAGATTTTTGGGACAGTAACAAAAAAGGAAAATTGGGTAACAAAGGGGGAAATATAAGGACGGTGCACAACCAGCCGGCCGGTTTTATAAAACTGTAATTTTGTGGATGAAGATAAAGACAATACGAGAATAAAAAATACAGATTATACATAGTAAGTTTCATTGGGAATTTTCAACATTGAAGAATGAAAATTTGTGTAGTTAATAGACTACAATGGCTATAAATAACTATTCTAATGCAAACATAGCTTTATAATTTCTGCTTTTGTTACTCACATTTCCGCTACCGCAGCAAAGTAACAAAAAAGGAAGTAACGAACACGTCCTTATTTTTTCAATAAAATTATTTGTAGAGGTTAGAAGTGATCTTTCGTCTATTAATAAACACCAAATTCTAGTGAAAGTTATAAACTACTAGAAAATGACAAAAAAAGTGGTGAAATTGCATTGTGAATTATCTTAAAATGGTAACAAAAGCTGGTTGCAAAATTTTATCAACACAGATGCGCGCGTACTATCTCAAGTATTATCCACTGGCAAATGACAGAAGTATTAACATGGCTGCTTCAAATGACACCTATAGTGTTGCAAATTCAAAAATAAATATTGAAATGGTAGTTTAATAGTTTTTGAAGGGTCTAAGAGTGGTAACAAAAACTGGAATCAGTTTTTGGAACTTTTTCTGGGACAAGGACAAGCTTTAAATTTAAATTTGATGTCAAAAGTCATAACAGATAATTTAATAACACAATAAAAATGAATCGTCTAGACCTAATATAAGGTCTAAAATTAAGATTTTCATATAAACTCTTTGAACTTTATCGAAATATTTGAGTTTCAAATATGACGCACGGCTCTGGGACATAGACATTTTCATACAAATCGAAATTCTGTGGTTTACTTATTTATTTTTAATAAATTAAATACTTGGTTTAAATGTTTTATTATAACGTTTTATGTTAAATTTATTAATAAACATGATCTTAAGCAAAACAGTATCTGCTCTTACCATTAATTATATTAATTAATCACTCACAAAATCATGGGACAACGCTGCATATGTCATTGGCAAAAAATATGAGAAATGCTCTTATCTTCTCTTCTCGTCTTGTTACCGCTTTGGTGGAACCTGGGACTAACGGCGCTAAGCACTAACTTAGTTATGAAATAACAACTAAACTTGAGTTTGTATAATTTGAGTTTTATTTTAACCTTAGTTATAGGATAAATTAAAAAAAACTAGATAATAATACAGTAAGTTCAATGTTTATTATTCAACTTGTAATAAAATTTTTGATTGTTGTAAAGTAGCTTTCAAAGTAAAAGGTTTGGTTAGGTTTTCAACATTAAATGTTTCCTTAGCAAACTCTTCACCTTCAGGGTTTTCATGTAAGCTAAAGCTTAAATTCTTCACATCATTTCCTGCATCAACACTGCACATATTCTGAGCAAATGTTGGTGTTCCTTCTTTAAAAATTTGAACAGTCTGATCCAAATACTTCAAATAGATATCTTTTCCTAGAAACTCCACCTCGGTACTAACATCATGTAGATTGAATTCTGGGATATCAAACAGCATGCCTGCTTGTCGGGCACAACCCATAGCAATCACTTCATCAGGATTTATTCCAGACAGTACTTCAGCCTCTGGTAGAAGGTTAGCTATGGCAGACTGAATTTTTGGTATTTTCATACTACCACCACTTATAACAATCTTATTGATTTTCCCATCAAAACTTTCAATTAAAGTTTGCACAGGTTCTATGTAAATTGAAATCTTTGAGGAGATTATATTTTCAAAACGGGCACGTGATATGTTTTGGCTCCAATCAACACCATCTAACAATGACTCAACAAAAACATGCGCAGAATTTAGAGTCGATAACACATGCTTGCAGTTATCAGCATGATGCATTAACTTGACCATAGCTTTTTTGCTTTCTTGGGGGTCCAACTTCCATTTCTGTCTCACTTCTTGAGCAATATAGTCGGCCAAGTCCTTTGTCAAGCATTGACCGCCTAAATCAGATCGGAAAATACTTTTTTCAACTGTGATAAAACCATTTGAGACTTTCAATATAGAGGCATCACATGTTGATCCACCAAGCCTATATACCAATACATTTATGTCTTCTTCTGCTTCTTCAACATTGTATGCCATTAAAGCTGCGGCAGGCTCGCTGATAACTTGTAGAACTTCAAACCCAGCTAATTCAGCAGATTTCACCAAACGATCTCTACTCTCATTTGACCAGTGCAAAGGAGCTGCAAGCACTAGTTTCAAATCACCTTCATTTCTCATTGAGTGGCTTGCAATAGTAAACAATTTTGCATAAATCTTAGTTGCAATGTTGTCAGGGTCAGAGTATTGAGTGGTTTCACTTGTTTCAAACTCGTAACTTAGTGTCTCTTCGTTTTGAATACGACAAGATGATGAAGTTTCAACATATGCAAGGTCTTCTTCATTGAAGTCACAGTTCATTAAACGTTTATTGTGTTTAATGATCGATTTAGTAAGTGCCTGACCAGACTTAGCTGTTAGCCCAATCTCCCATTCTGATCCGTTCAGGGCCACTATAGCTGGTGTAACTCTATCACCAGCATCGTTGGCTATCACTGTTGCATTGCTGTTGGTAAATGTAGCCAAACAGGCAGAATGATTTCCTAAATGGATTCCATAAGCAGTCGTCATCGTAATTATGTTTACACACGACAGGATCACAATTAAGATTGATTTATATTCGTTAAAAATCTCTTTTTGCAATTTGTTAAGATATTAAAATTTAAGCTGGATGTGGTTTATAGATAGAATTAAGAAATTTTAAGTAACACGCGGGTTTCGTTTTCACTCTTTTTTACCATCCGTGCCGTTTGTCAATTGTCAATGTCACATTTGTCACGTTTGTCAGTTGTCTGTCACTGTCAATATTCTTCTTCTTCTTTTTTTGTTATGGCAATCTACTTTCCTCTTGGAAGTAATTTTTGCCAGTGTCAAGTGTTAAATAGTTCAGTGGTAGATATTGTTTAATTTTTCATTAGAATGCGGGTGCATCGCATTCCAATGCTGCTTGGAGCATTTGGCACCAAGTATATCAAGACAGTTTACTCGGTTAGTTCTGCCGAGGAAGCTACCACTTCAATAAAAGTCTCAGCTTCACACAACCAAGATCGCGCCTATTTCAATTATCCCACATATTGTTCAGTTGCGTAGACACTTGTGCCATATAACTGCACCAATTTTAAGACACAATATCCACTATGAATCAATTTGAAAATAATTAAAATAGACACCAAACGGAACTCGACAAAATGGCGCCAAAAACTCACTGTCAATATTGTGCATTTTGGCCTCTGCGTACTTGGGCAGACTAATCGCTAGGTCATCGATCAAATGACTCAAATACTTTAATCGATGCATTCTGCGGAATGCAAATTTTTGTTTATAAAAAAATATTTACGAAAATTCGCTTCCAACATTGAAAATTGAATGTGGTTAACGGAACGTTTTTCACTTAGCGCTTTGTTATGTTGTTGTTGATGTCATGTTTATACTTACGACGTTCATAGTTACTTTTCTATGAAGCTATTTAAACAAAACCGCCTCTGTGGTCTAATGGTTCGCCTACCTGTGTAAAATGCAGGGTTCTCGGGTTCCCAAGAGGGGAGAATATTTGTACTCGTTTTGGTTGGTAGTAGGACTTATTTCAAGTCCGCCTGGCTAGCTACTGACCACCAGCTTAACTAAGTCTGACGTCATAACAACAATTTAAAAATTATTGTATTCCGGCCTTAGAAGAATAACTAAAGGTTCCGGCAGTTAGAGGTAAGACAGCCAGTTCCAGTGGTGAGAATTCCAGGTGTAGAGCGCTTCCACCTTCGGCCTTATCGTCACTTAACATCAGGTGAGGTGAAGGCCAAGCGCTAACCCGTTGTGAATAAAAAAAATATTCATATTGGACACTTTTACGATGTTATTTATTCATTATTGAACTGACAGATATTATGGGCAAAGGCCATTGCTCATAAAATATCATAAGTCAATATCATAGTCGATTTGCTGACTGAAGACTTGGCTGTATGAATATAAATTCCTTAGCCTTCTCAATTACAGAAGAATTACTTAAAAACGTAACAATCTTGTCTGTGACTGTGAGTGACGCGTTTGATATAGCGGGAAGAAAAGTTTAAAAGTTTTGTTTGCCTAAATTATTTTTAGGAAATGGAAATTGGACAAGGTGAACCGCAGCTTCATAATGAGCGCCTACAAAATATACTTAAATGTTTATCACAATGCAAATACGTAAGTAACTGTTGAAAAAACAAAAAAAAAATTTTAAGGTAGGTAGGTAGGTATATAGGTAGGTATATGCTGTTTTTATTATTTTACAGTACTGATGCTTATTAGCTTTGGTCATTATTAAAAAGGTTGTAGAAAGCGAAAGGGAAGAATTGATGAAATTAAGAACTACGAATTCAAAACTTGAAGTGGAAATAAGAGAAGCACGTGAACTCGAAAAGTCTCATCGATATCATTTGCAAACCTGTCGCGAAATGATTGGAAACCTCCAAGAAACTGTATCTCAGCTGATGTATTTAAAAAGAGATATTATGAGATCAAAAGATGAATTAGCTAGTAAAGAATTAATCATCTGTAACATGGAAAAGGTACTTTTTTTAACAATTTTATTAATTCTTGCCTTCAGACAATCAATGATGAATGTGCTTGCTTTGCTGATTATGTCATCGCACAGCATCCACACATGCAGCTTTGCCGATAGCGCTCATTCTTTCCGAAAATAAGGATGCTCGCGGAAAATCGTCTATATTCGGCCATTTAATGCATCAACAGAAGGCGTCAACCAGGGAATTTATAAGTACTACAACTAGTACAATTGTAAATTCCTTGGCGTCGATCAATCGGTGAGCACTGCCGGTGTTTGTCTAAGTATATTCGTGCACGCACTACGAAAAAAAAAAATCATAATACATTATTTTCTTGTGATCTACAATGTCTTTGGTCTTGTGTACTAGCGATAAAAAAAAGCATAAAATACACCTAATTTTATTGACAAAATCACCCGCATGTTTGGGTCCATCCCCACTATATTTTAGATAGCCCTGCCGAAAAATATTAATTTCTCCGGATCTAGAAGTCCTACAGTTATAAAAATGCTATTCGAAAGCTATCAAACAAATAAAAACTAAATACGTCATAAAAAATACTAAAGTCAATATTAATCCAAAACTTGTATTCTTGTTTTAGTATTTCTTAATTTTTTTGCATTATTCTAGGACATTACCTACAAACAAGATCAAAATCATTTCTCAGAAAGAGTTATTTTTGTTTGAATAAGACCCTTACGTAACCAATATAAATTTTATTTTCAAAAATGGACAAAACTAAAAACATTTTGAACACTTTTAAGATTAATTACCTAGTCAATTTTATCTGAATGCAAATGTCATTAAACGATAAAAGCAAGTTTTTACGAGTTTGGAATTTTGTCGTTTTGGAAAACACTCGAAATATGCAATACAGAGCAAATAAAAAATGAGGTTTTGTAGATAATATTTAATTATAAAAAATTTAATTATTAAAAATAAAATTAGGTGTATTTTATGCATTTAAACAATTATCGCTAGTACAAGACATTGGTATATTTAAGGACAAGGCATCTTTGATACAAGAACATTCTGAAACAATAAATGGATTACGAAACAGCCAAGAAAAACATATCGAAGATTTGAAACTTTCATCGGAAAAGAAACGTAGGTTCTTTTACTAAGTTACCTACCATTATTAGAATTTTAGGATAAGCTATTTTAATAGCAAATTTTTGCATACTTCCAAAAAACTGTACAAAAATTGTGCTTTAGCTTTTTTATTAATCTTTATTATGTACAAACTTTACTACTTAATTATTATCATTGGAAGTCTTTTTTATTTTGTAATTATTGTTTTTCAAATTTACTGATGCCTGATTTTAGTTCAACAAATCCAAAACGAATCTGATACGCAAGTAGCACAGTTCTCGTGTGTCATAGAAGAATTGAGAAGCAAAATAAAGGAGATGGAAGTCGAACATAGAGACAAGGTAATAACATTAAGATGATCGCTTGGCACAGTGGCAGCGATCCTGGCTTTTGAGCCAAGGGTCCCGGGTTCAAATCCTAGACATTTATAAGCTTTGCTTTGTTTGGGATTAAATTATTGGTTTGGTTTGTCTAGAATGTTTGTTTATTTATATGTATAAGTAGGTAAGTATGTTTATGATAAGTAATATGCTTAGGGGCCGCAACTTAACTTAGTCCTCGTGTAATATAAAAAATAATAAAAATTAAACCAGATCATATTCTCGGACGGGAATCGAACTCACGCGCGTTTTTGGAAGTCCGGTCCAATGCTCTTACTGCTGAGCTACCGAGTCACGGACTTCCAAAGAATATGATCTGGTGCGAGTTGTATTTCTTTTAGTATGTATATTATTTAGTATTGTATAACAAATAACTATTTTAAATCAGATGAGTAGTTTCGGAGGTTACTTAAGTGAGTTGTATATGTTTATTACTATCACTTCCGAAACGAAATTCCTCGCGGGTTAGGGCGTGTGCTGGCTGACGCTATAAAGCCGCGTTTCCACCTTCAAAGAAAACTTCGTTGAGATGTGTACCTTACCACAGTCTATCAGACAATAGCTTGTAAACTCTTGATAAAATGTCGCCCGCACAGAACAGATAATAATGTTTTAGTCGCCTGTGCATTTGCTATTAGTTAACACATATAAGCTACTGTGGGACACTCCTCGCAGAAGTTTTCTTGCAGTTGTAAACGCGGCCTGAGAACAATCGTTAAAACAGATGAACGTGGTGGTTCTGGAATATGAGGAGAAGATCCAGCGCGGCGCAGCTCAGATTACGCAGCTTCAGGAACAGTTGTCGCGGCAGGCGGCTCGCACTGACTCTAATATCGACGCTTACAGACGGGTAAGTTGATTGACTTGTAGATACTGAAACCGTAGTAACTATTTAGTAATCTATGCTGAAACTGTGGGGCTATTGTGTAAGTCCTTAAGGATCCATCATTTCCATAACATGCCTGTCTAGGGATGATTACAAGAATTTTCAAACCAACCAAATTGTACCCAAATTATGTTATGGCTTGAAGCGGTAACAAATACATAGCGACTCGGTAGCATAATTGGTCAGTGCATTGGGCCGGAATCCCAAGGGTGCGGGTTCGAGTCCCGTCTGAGGTGCTACGGGTGAGTCGATTTTTTCTAGTATTTTTTTTTCTAATATTATTTATCTAAATACACACACACACACACACAAACTTTCGCATTTATAGTAGCTTATAGTTTTATAGTAGTTTAGGACAAATTGCCTCATGAACAATCATTGTTTTCACTGGATAGCTAAATAATGGTCAGCGAAGAGTCAATTATAACACTACGACATTCACGTTAATAATTAAGTAGGTACCTATAAATATTAAACACTACATGCTATGCTGCTAATCAGTATTTAAAATGAGCGGAGAAAAAACTCATAATTAAACAATAAATACACAAAGTTGTCTTAATTTAGGTAAGTGGGGTCATTAGCGTTTGCTAAAAATTATTAAGAGCCGTTTAAAATCCGCTAAACATTCAAATTGTATCGTTTCAAAGTCATAGTAGTAAATGTAGTCAGCCTACTTTTGTTTGAATTTCAAAAGCTTGTAACCTTCTTAATAATTGTTTTTTTTTTTACATTTGAAAGTAGTGACGTACAATCACCATCATAATTTTATTTAAAAAAAAACCAGTTTCACTCGTTATGATGTAAGGATTCTAAAGATACCCCATACATCCAAAAAGAAATTCACATACCCACATACAAACATACATGAACCCTGAACACTTTACACTCTCTGTTTTTTGGGCAGTCGTGTAAAAACAGATGAGCCTCTGATAAATTTAAGTATTAAAATATTTAATAGTTTTATTCAACTTCTGCCTATAATTACATAGCTCGTCGTAATCGTTAACAAAATTAGGTATTCATATTAAAAGAAAGTTAGATTAATGATTTTTTTATTAAATTTAGATTTTTCGCATTCACAATGTTATTTTTATATTAAGATAAATAATATTAGAAAAAAATACTACAAAAAATCGACTCACCCACCTCAAACGGGACTCGAACCCGCACCCTTGGGATTCCGGCCCAATGCACTGACCAATTATGCTACCGAGTTGCGACTCGGTAGCATAATTGGTCAGTGCTTTTTTCTAATATTATTTATCTTATTGATTTTTTAGTCAATCCTTTTTCGAAAATCCTCTTAATGTCGTTGACCCTAATAAATACACTATTGTTTTTCAAAACATCTAAAAACAGTATACTAAAAACGTTTTATCATTACAAAAGCAGAAAAAACGCACCCGATTCCATAATTACGTCCATATTCCCAACCTATAGTTAATTAGGTGCATCAAATGAATCTTAACAATACATGAGAACATTAATGAGATCTCTTAGGCATTAATTACACTCGGCAGCGCACTTTCACTACACTTTGATGTTTTGCAGCGATTGGAAGAATTGGAGGAGAAACTTAAGCAAAGTCAGTTCAAGCAATATCTAGCACAAAATACATACCCTTCCCAGTATGAAAGTCAAGTAGAACGTCCTTATTCAGTAAACAGAGACCCTTTCCCTGAACCTTGTTCAATGGACATGGAACCGTCTTACGAAGGCAATAAGACGAAATTCACACCAGCCACCCAAATAAAGCCAAAACCAACTAATACCTTACAAGTAATGTACTACGGAAATAAACCACCGGCAAATCGGAATAACGAAAAGAAAGGCCCGTTTAATATAACTAAAAAGCGGAAACTCTACAATGAGAAAGACTTCCAAGATTTCTAATTTATTGTCACGTACCTATTTGGTTTTTTATTTCTTTTATGACTTCTAACAGCAATAAATTGCATGATAATTCCTTCTAATGACCTCTTTTATTTAACTTTCCGCAGACATTTTATGGGGTATTTTAGGAAAATGTGGAATTTATATCTTATTTTTTATCTTCATCAGATAAACGCAAAGCGGAAATAAACATCACAAAAATCTTAATATAGTAAGCTAACGACTTCCTCGTACTTCAAATTTAAAATTGACTTGAATATTTTTACGATTCAGTGTTACAAAATGTTTTACGCAATAAATTATACCGTATCGTACATTTTTAACGTAGATAGATGGCTTAACAGAATAATAAACCATCGTTATTTCTAACGCAAAAGTTAATTAGCTCTTTTATTATATTGCCGTTCGTTATATCTGTTGCTTTATCTAATAAGTAGTCTGATGTTACTTCGAATAAGAATGCGGTTATGAAAATATTACATTACTTACTTACTATTCATAATTACATTATGACCTAGATTAGAACCTGCAAGTACATCACTTGAAGCGTGAATCGCTCGTATTAATTTGGCTTAGATGATTTACATGAAAATTGAGTATTTACATGCACGAATTAAAACTAGTATATTGTTAACTATACATAACTGACTTGTTGTGAGTAGTTTTTAATTACTAAATTATTGTAGTAGTTTACCCGAACAAACAGTTGGTTAAGCGTTCATAATGATCGAATGCTTACATGGATGTATTTAGGCAAAGCCAAGTTAAAATCAGATTAAAAAACATCCTCTAAGATATTGTATTAACACTAACCTTGGGTACCATGCATTATTTTTTCTTTTTGTGCCGCCTTGTGTTTGACCCGTCTATTGAAATCTAATTTATAAGCATTAACACCTTTCTGTTATTTCATTGTTTCAAATCATAGTACAAGTGTTTTAATTAATTTTAAAACTAGTGGCACTGTGAGCTGTAGAGCTCGCGTTTGTGTCGTTTTTGAACATTTATTGAAATGACTGAAATATGATTTTCCCCATTTCTCCACCATTTTGAAAAAGTTGTATTTAATTATAGAACCTGCTCACATGTCACGAGAATCGGTTGAGAAATGCGACCTGTAAAGGAGAACAAACGGACAGCCTTACGGACATCCGAAAGCTTTTTTGCTCAAGCTGAAACGGAGACGCTTCGCTCGCGCTTTGCGCTCGCTCGGTCAATAAATACATAGTTCCGATTTGTGTTGTAGCTAAAATTATCTTTCCTTCTCTGAAAGAAGAATTCAACTTTGTGATTTTATTTAAATCTTTTATTAACAATTCTAAATGAGAATTTGACCTTTTTTTAAACCGACCAAGAACCAAGTTTATTTTAAAAAACTTTTCTTTTTAACTGTGTTCCGGAGATATGAGAATCCAACCTTTTGCGAATCCGACCAAATGCGAATAATTTAATCAAAACACTAGCATTAAACTAGCTGAAGAGAGACTTGAAATTTTCAAAAACCTTACCTGTCTTCATTTCTTATCCGATAAGGGATTCATAAACTTCCTGGCATTGACGTCGCTTCCTACAGAAAATTTGAGGAGCAATATAGGTTAGTTAACTGTCACAGTTAATTTATGTCAAATACAAAGTAATTAAATCTTAGAGAGTGGTTTTAGTTATCTACATCAAATATCAGTGTTTCACACTGTCTGAACTGAACCATATCTCCCCGAGTATTTGTAATTACGGTGATTATGGCAAGAAGTTGTTACTTTCTTTGATGCTATCAATGCTCGTAGTCACGACTGCAATGTCATTTTACAAAATAACTAGATATTACCTTGTGATATTACCTATCCACCAGACTGTTTGTAGTAATCTCAATATTAATAGTGAAAGTGAAAATTATGATTCAAAGCACAACAGCTTTCAATATGCGGTATGAAAGCTTACCGCCAAGTAGTAAATTGTTATAACTATAAACTTTATGGAGGTAGCTTTTATGGATAAGAACCTATATCTATGTTGAGAAACAATAGCGAATAAATTAAAATCATAACTACCATCCGGTTAGGGAAAGCTTCCTTATCAACATTATTACAAATGAGTAAATAGCGCTAAGTTATACATTCTGGCAATACGTAGGCATCATCACTGACAATGCTGGGCATGGCCTCCCCTGCCTGAGGATGTCCACGACGATTTGGTCCTGTGCTGCCCGCCCGCATCGCATCCAACAACGGGTCCTCGCGATCCTTACTGGCACAGACAGTTACTACACTGGTTCAGTCACATCATTTACTGGTACAGTTTATTTTGTTAGGAACCTACCAATCAAAAGAGCTTGGATGTTATCTAGACCAACTTATTCTATTTCAATTAGGTAACCAAAGAATGCTTAACTTTATTGTCGTTACTTATCTATAACTGGTGATTTTATCAGTAATCACGACTGTTCAGTTGCCTCTTTAAATTTCACTATTTGGTTGGTATCTCTATAAAAGATCAAAGAATTTTAGTTCTACAAAATTTATTGGGGTTCATACCACGTTGTGACTTTTGCGACTTGTGAGTTGTGAATATTGAGAATAATATAAAAAAATGCAACAATTATTTATCTTTGGTTTGTTTTTATTGATCAGACACTGAAAAGTAACTTAGAAATAGGAATATCATTTACATTTTTAAATACTTACAAAATTGACTTAAATGAGTTTAAATCTTAAGAGTAGTATTTGTTAAGAGTAAACCTAGAATACTTAATGTGTTTTTAACTGTTTTGATAAATCCAGATATTTAACACAAAAGGTTTAGGTACCTACCTAAATGGTTTTTTAACAATTACTACTTATTGAAACAGTTAGACTGTGAACTGTGCAGCCTACTAAAATTATCACATACTTAGTAAAAAAACAATAATTATTAACATAAGCATCATAGGTAATTCGTGGAAAGTGGATACAATAGTCTAGGACTAAAGTTTAGGAATAAACTTATTGTCTACTAAAAGTAAGTACTAGGTATAAACATTGTCCGTAATTTTTCTCATATTGAGTTCTGTTATGAACAAGGTGTTGAAAATAAATCTAAACATTTCACTCGTAAAACATTGGAAATCGTACATAAGCACTTTCCACGCCAAACATTTCCAAAAACAGAAACATACGAAAACAAATCAATAACAAAATCTTATTTGACTTAACAGTTTACATCGATTGGTAAGGCGAAGATAACTTTCGTATGCAATTAAGTATGTGCAGTGCAACCTTCTATCAGCCTATCATTGGTGCCGTATAAGTCTGTCGAGGGAGTTCCAACTGCAAGAGTAGTCGATCTGAAGGTGGCCGTACCTGGAGAGGTGAAAGTTGTCTGGTGCGGTCTTCGGAAGGGGTCGGGCCCAGTCCTCGTAGTCTGGAGACAGGCTTTCGTACGCGAAGTGTTCGTACGCGTCTGTCAACCTGGGAAATAAGAATGTTTTTATTAAATTTAAATTTTTGTATTAAGATTATACTATTTTTATATTAAGATAAATAATATTAGAAAAAATACTAGATAAAATCGACTCACCCGTAGCACCTCTGACGGGAAACTGACCAATTATGCTACCGAGCTACTCGGTAGCATAATTGGTCAGTGCATTGGGCCGGATTCCCAAGGGTGCGGGTTCGAGTCCCGTCTGAGGTGCTACGGGTGAGTCGTTTTTTTCTAGTATTTTTCTAATAATATTAAACTTAAGAACGTTTTATTTAAAATCAATGATTGACTTCTACCTGTCGATTCTGTAACTGTAGCGGGAATTTTAAATCATAAATGGGAAAATGATAGGCCGTTTTATATTCAGCTACTTTACCGAGTTTGTTTTTTACTAAGTATGTAGTATATAGCTACCTAAAACCTTTTGCAATCGGTAAAGTAGCTTATAATATCAGCTAATTTCTAACAACAAATTCACGCGAAGTGAATTGAGCTACGAAGTGAGATACAAGTTTAGTTACAGAATCGACAGGCTAGTCTGGACGGTTTCATTGGTCAAAATCATAAATCATTAAATTTGGACTTAGTTGATATCCTTGGCCCAAACCTGGAATAAATTTCAAATTATACTAACTTTAATGAACTAAACTCTAGCTAGATAATATTTCGGTTAAACAGCATCAAACGTACGAAATAGATCGAACTGCAAAATGGAAGTTGTTCACCAGCTTGGGCCAATGTTATTCTCTAATAACCCGCCTCTATAGTTAAAGCATTTGAGTAATAAATAGCGGAAACAAATAAGGTTCCATCTAAGTTGATTAAAAAGTAAACCGTCTCAAGTCTTTTCCACATAAAATAATTATACATAATGCCATTTGCATGGAAAAACAAATTGCCTTGAGTGCTAAGGCTAACGATACATACTAGTAATGTGGGAAAGTGCTAAAGCCTCATTTAACTGATTAGAATATTTGCCCGGATTGGGAGAGGTCGATAAGTATAGCACTAACTTTATGCATACACTTTCCCCAATGATTAGATAAGCATCCTTGGTCTGATTTGCATGCATACTTTGATTAGAATTAGTTATTTTATTTCCTTTACCCAGAGTTGGTTTATCCACTTTCCTAGTTCGCACTACTTTAGCAAATGCAAACAAAGTTGAACAAAATGTTGAATGTTAAAAAATATATAATACATTAATTCTCAAGAATTAAGTAAAGGGTAAGTACTACTTGTAAGTAAGACCACTTAGATCATCTGACCTATTAAACTTGATTACATTACTTTATTACATTCCTGTACACCCGCACATTACATTGTATTATTCGGAATCTTCATTATTATAATTTAAGATCATATAGTTAAGTTGCTCACAGAATATTAATAATAAAGCAAGTGCCAGGTGACGTAATAATCTTGCCGTTTAAATTTTACTCATTGATTGTTCTCACTGATAACTGTATTGTCTTAAGATAAGGTGACTTTCATTGTTTTACCGCTATAATAATTACCGTGATTGTATAACATGGCGCGGCATGTTGGTGCTTTTGGTACAATGTACACCTTGACTTTTAAGGCATCTTTTCGTCTCTCAAGATATAGGTACTAACGTTATCAACTTGTAATTTGGGAAAAATAAAACGATGTTTCTAATGGCACACTTTTTCAGAAATCATCAACAAATATTACATTAATTCCACTATCGGTAAAGAGATGGCACTCACCTAAAACTGCAATACTCTACACCGCAGTGTATTATTTTCAGAAATCATCAACAAAAATTACATTAGCTTGACTATTGGTCAAGAGATGGCGCTGATCTAAAACTGCAATATTCTACCTACATCGCAGTGTATTTATATATTATTAGATATGAAAATACGGAACCCTCGGTGAACGAGTCGTCTTGACTAGCTCTTGGCCGGTTTTTTATTACAAGTATTTTATGAAATCGTTACTGGTATAAATTAAAAACATCATCGGTTAATTTACTTTTGGTTGCCTACCAAGTTTTCTACAATTATATCTGAAGTTACGTACCTATTCACTGTTCGATGACGCGATGTGATTTATTCCAATTTTCTGTGTAGGTAAATCACGTAGGTAGAAGACGATGTTAGTGGTAAATTCGACAAATATACGGGTATAAGTCAGATTAAACTGTGAACATTTACACCCACATCTCAAATAACTATATTTCCATAAGTAGATATTTAATATAGAGGTAGGTACATACAAACAAAGTGAATAGGAAATTGCGTAATTTTCCATACCATACGAGTATATAGTATAGATGTCAATTTTAATTTTAAGATACCATTAATTACGTAATTTAACCTTATCTAAAAGTCAATCAAAATTTTGCTGATAGATTTAAAAACAAAGCCGTGTAGCGTAGGTACGTTAAGAAATGACTTGCACATCTTCGTCCTCAAATTTAACTGACAGCTGCTTCCTACCCGCATTTCACAATTTGACTATATCACCGTACATTATACCTACATTTGTTTCGTTGCATAACCGATGAAGATCGAATAATCTCGTATATTAGATAAGTGAGCGATTTCCTATGCGCTTCGCACTAATTCACTAATATGATGGCCTTAAACGATGCTTCACTGGCTTTCTATGATTCCTCAAAGTCGCGTTCACGTAATTCGTGCTTAGAAAGTGGCGTGTTACCGAAATAATCACCATTTTTAACTGTTCTGTGGAAATTATCGTACACGTAAGTATTTACGAAGGAATTGGGTAAATAGTGCGTTCATCTGACCACGCTACTTTATTTAGATACCGTGTCTAATGTGTTTAGCGTTCCCCACAAATTGGTGGAAATGTGGATAAGAGAAATGCTGGTCAACACTTTTTCTGTAATAAGAACAGATAAATGCAACGCAAAAAGAAAATTACTGCAGTAAAATTGAGATCAAATCATTTCTGTTTCGGTCTGACTGTGTTAAACTATTTTCTGTTCCTTTTTAATTTATTAACTCATGCACTACCTACCTAGGCACTTAACATGCATAATTAAAATTATTCATGAGCAATCAAATAATCTACACTATTATCGGCGTAGTCAAGTCATAACTACTTAATAATTTACAACCTATATTTAATCACATACATCCTAACTATAATATTTTTTATTAATGCGAAAGTAAGTATGTTTGTTTGTTTGTTTATTAGTGTACCTTTCACCCGGAAAAAAGTACTGTTCCCGACCGAAGGATACACAAACAATTGACCATGTAGACGAAATCGCGGGCGGCCGCTAGTTTATAATAAGCTACTAATAAGAGCTAAAGTTGTTAAATCCTAATACCTAGGGTAAAATTAAAGAAATGCTTATACCTATACTTGGAACTAGGTATGATGTAGAAATAGTTTTTTTTTTAGGTTCAAATATCTCGCCAGCATGACCACCATAACACGATATGATTATAGCAATTTATCACGTTTAATTGTCAAAAGACAATGGATTTTGACGGTTGGGCGTCGATAAAACGCTATATATATCCTATTTCGTCGTTCATGCTAGGGGGGCAGATTGAGTTATTCAATGGCTCCAATTTAATCTTGCATTGCCACAAAATATTTTTATTGGAATGTATCTATGTCCATATTAACTGTGTTCTCAAGCGATTCCGTAATATCGGAGCTTTCACAAATGATAATTAGGATTCTTTTTCAATGTCGTTTTAATCTAAAATCAATGTTAATGAATTATTGTAGCGTACAAAATATGACAATCGTAAAGTCTTTGATTTTCACTTGCAATTTATTTTTTAATGGCAGTGCTATTAAAATACTGAGAACGTAATAATTTATCTGATTTTGAAGTTAAAATGTTAAAATGGATCCTTTGTTCCACTATCGTAATTAGCATAGCACGATAAAAAATATAAGTTTTTTTCTAACTTTGTTTGTAGCTCTTGTTTATATGTACTGTACCAAAAAATAATTCTTAGACACAACGGAATTTTGTGCTTGGCGGTCACGCCTTCACCTCACTAGCCTCCCTAACATGACCATTACACTTTGTATTTAAACACATGTGAAACTTGTTATTCAAGCAAGGAGGTAGGTACATTAATGTTGACACAACTGTAGCAAATTCTTTGTCTTCGGTAACAGGCTATAAGAAACTCGATAGTGGAAATCTATTAAGCTGTGCGTATTAGCGTTAAAAAACAATAAATGCATGAATTAAATGATTGTTTACGCAAACCATAATAATGGATGAAATTTTTTATGTCGATTTGGTAATACCTACCATTCAAAGCTGCGCAGTTGAGATTATAAATTCTTTATAGTAAGTACGATATCGATAATAAAACATCTATTGTAAAGGTTGTGTATTGGATGGGTGGGCAATCAAACAATTAGCCATTATCATATCGGCAGTAGAGAATCAGTTTAAAAAACTACGGACGAAAGAAAGTCTTGTTAACTGCAATGGTTGATTCCTATCCTAAATAATAATAAGTTTATTGTCTATACTATCTTCTAATTATGCGATTGACGTAAAAGTCACCAGAGGTCAATGTTATCCGAGTTTCTCCAAACAGAGGCTAGACTCTCACAGGTGCAACTTTCATTTATAGGAAGCAAAAACTGGTGCGTTCACACGCTTGCGCACCTTTATTATGATACAAATAACGCTTCTTCTCCTAGTGTGCCCGCGCATGTGTTTTTGCCACTAATGCTTTCCGTGAAGTTGACGAACCAACATTGTGATGGGAATGGGTACAGAATACTAAGTTTATGAAGTTTGAAAATGTCAACGAATAAATGTGTGTTGAATTCCACAGCACTGGATTAACCATATATAGAGCAAAGAAAATATTTTTTTCTTAGTTTTGTGAGATTAACTGGCCACACCGGCCTTCTAAACTTAGTACCACACTTTTAAAAGTGTAATCACTTTTAAAATACACAAGAAATATTTTCGAAATTAAACGGATTAAAAAATATTTAACTTCTATTGTTTAAGAGAAATTTCAATTTTAAAAGTGTGGTACAAAGTTTTAAAGGCCAGTGTATGTCTACTCTATATTAAAAAGTTTTACTTATTTATGCCATCTCTAACTAGAAATATAATGGCTTATTTACCTTTGAACTCAGTTTTAATGTATTATCTATCAAAAGAATCAAATTTTTTGGTGTCTAAATTACCTATACCATCACGTGTTAGTTAACACTAGTATCCGCTTACTAACTATTGCCAAATACCTATTCAACGTTGACATCAAACGGAAGAAAAAGTTTTAATTATTACCGACTAATAATTAAATATTCCTTAGCATAGAATAAATTAATCAAAGACGTAATTATAGCCAATAGTTTACTTATACTTAATAATCTTATAAACATTTAGAGCTTTCACTAAGCGCTTTTGCAAAAGACATAAACGCGCTAATAATAACTTACTCTAATAAGCGTTCGTGAGAACAAACCTATAAATAAAGGTGCTTTTATGTAATTACATCAAAGAAGTAGTAAAATATTAAAATCTTTTATTATGATAGTTTTCGTGATGAACGGCCTATTGAAGTTTATATTGATTCTTTCTTTACGTAAGCACTTTGTATTTGAATTATTGAATACTTTTACAAACAAATGTGCTATAGCGTTGTGTAAATGAACTCCTATTTTGTTGATTTGTGTTGATATTATTTTCTTTGATAAAAGTTTATCACTGGTCATGTTAACGACAGCTATTATGTTGAATCGTGTCGACTTTACTTTCATTCAACATTTTATTCCCCACATATTCTTACGTAAACTTCTATGTTTACAAAGACTGATCTTAAACAAAACTCGGTAACATTTGCATACGATATTACGCAGGCTTTTCACTATCACCGGAGACGACAGACGACTGGTAACGACATAACGACCCTGATGGGTCGATGATGATTGTTCGATGATGATGATTCATCGTACATTTATATAGTCAGCGTACACAATCGTAGAAATTCTAATAAGTACACGAATATTTGAAGTGTATTCATTGGAAGAGTTGTTCTAACAAAGTGAGAGTGGAGCCATTCGGTATGAGCTGGTATGCTCATACCGAATGGCTCCCAGGACATTAATTAAGTGATTTTTTGTAAAAACTTTCGAGAGACATGGAACAATTTGAAATATAAATGTATATCATCGAAGTTCAGATTCGAGATTTATATTATAGGGAAGAATCTCATCTCAATTTGCCTATCATTATAGTCAAATTGATAACACAATAATCAAAGTACTCAGTGAAAATGATCCCGGAAAAGCTTGATAAAGCTTTTTTTTTTTAAAAAATACATAGCTTCGGATATAGCCGCTAAAATTATCAATAAATTAAAGCTTGTCTCTACATATAATGATTTAAAGGTATCTACTTTATTTATGCATACATACACCATACATAGACGTCTTAGATCAGAACATCCAAGTGTAGCACGTATGAAATCTTTGGATATTCATTTTCGTGTCTTAGCGTCTACCTACACGGTTATAACCCGTTTATTACTAGAAAAACATAAATTCTAAAATCATGACTCGTTTGTGGCCATTTCTAGCAAGGATGGCGGTGGTCACATCGCGGAACGATGGCATTTACTCGCTGCACACCTCGTTACGAGTACTTGCACAGCGTATGAAATATCTGCGGTTTTTTATACGCTTCATATTTTCTTGCAGCAAATTGTCAAGGTCGTTGACACCAGCCGTGTGAGTACTTAATAGAAGCGAAGAATGTGTCTTACTTGAAAAAACAAATATTTATAGGATTTAAAAACCATTTTCGATTTGATTATCATCGAAGCTGTTCAGAACTTGGATAATAATGGTAACGATTTATTTTTTATTTTTATGATATGACTATCTGCCATTTTTAATGTTGCGTGTCCCACTCCTGGGGTACAGGCCTTCCTTATGGGTGAATAAGGAGGACGGGCGATGACCCACCACGCATTTTTAGGCACCCATCCCTTAGACCGACTTTGCGAAAGTTGCTTAACATCCGCAATCGCTGGGCCAGGCGCTATATCACTGCGTCACGCAGCTCCTCAATTTTTTTACAAAATGTGTTATAATTTTGATTGACACATTAAAATTGGTTGTGTTTTAGGATTACCATGTCTTCAATCGACAAGAATACATTGACATTTTGGCTGGATGAAAGGATAAGAGTCAAATCATTGAGGCAATAAATACTTAGATCCATCAATATTTGCGTTGGGAATCTCTTCTATGCATTCTCTAATGGATCGATGATCATTGATCAATGATCAGGAACTAATAAAAATGAAATGTAGATGAACCATTGACATACACTCTAGTTGTGGTAACATTCTTAAATGAACTGTAGTAAAATAATAGGTAGGTAATACCTACCTAAGTATGTTTGTAAGGTGAGCAATGTCCTAATGTCCTTAATCAAAGAAAATATATAGCATAACTTTGTTCCAGTCGTTGGGTCGTAATGGACAGTTATGAGCTATTGCACAGATTTCAATGAAATAACTCGAAGTTTTGCATAGTACCCTTCACGGGTGGGTTACATGACTGCGCATCCGCACCGCCAACTGTTGGATAAACTTAAATTGTTTGTATTGGAGGTTGTGTCTTACGTATGTGTATCTACATGAAAAAATATATACTAGGTGTTACAAAAATACCCCTAATGCCGAATATGGCATCTAAAAAAAATCAGCTGTTTCATACATTTTGATATTTTCGATTTTAATTTTTGTATGAAACAGCTGATTCTTTTTTCGCGATTTCAGAGTTGGTCCCATAGTAAAAGTTGTTCAGTTTGATGGTCCTTATCTACCATATTCGGCATTAGGGTATTTTTGTAACACCTTGTATATTAAACACGACTATCTCGGTGCCAAAGACTGTCCTCGCAAATTTTTCTTGTTCTGTGGTCCTCGAGGAGTCATCCTGCCCTCAGGCAATACTCATATTGCATGTGCAGAGCACTTAGATTAAAATAAATACGTTGTTGGCTTATACCTACCTCTAATAAGTTATAATACTTTTTTTTGCACTACCCGATTGACGCGACGTTTCGAAAGCTTTAAAGGCCGTTCGTGCTCACGGAAAATCGCAAATCGAAATGTGAGATGAAAATATTGAACGGAACTGAATAAGTCCCGCAAATTCACCAAAGTTTCCTCATTGTAATTTTTCTGCCCAAGGAATTTGCCGTTACGTTACCTAACCTAACCTCACATTAATCTCAAAATTACTTTGAACATTATTCGGATTAAAAAATTATAGTCAATGTTTTTCAGTCATACCAAATTAAAACTTAATGAGTTAATGTTTCACAAGTTTTGGTGTAAGTATTACGTAAAAAATATAATGTTAACTCTGTTAACTACTAGTTAGTATTGCAGTCTAAAGCATTTAACTATGTATCGATAGGTACGTGGATCAATTATGAGGATTCATAATACAATCAGTTATTAAAGCATATAAAATCAAATAAAATTATAACATACCTACTGCTATGCTATGACTCAAGCCATTGTGTTATGAATTATAATTAACTAGAGTTTTTCTATAATGTATGCACCTAATCATATCTGGTTCAGGAGGATTAACTTGGGACATGTTGATGGTAGGTTTAAAAAGTAAATTATAATATATTATAAGTACCTTGAATGTCTCCTGTGCTTCCCATAGCCGAGGTTAGCCATAACGTATTCAGGGTGATGAGGAAGAGACATGCGAGATCTGGGGGGTGGGGGGAGGTATCCTGGCGGCGGAGGTATGTGACCATATACCGGCTCGTAGATGACAGGGTGAGGTGCGTAAATAGGATCTTCGATGTACATCGACCGTCTTCTGTCCCCTGAAAACGTAACGGATAATAATAAATTATTAACCTAAAGGTTCAAGACACATTGATCGACGGCGTTCGACAGTAATTTGTCCATAGAAACGCCTCACAAAGCATGTTGAACGGCACCCACGCATTCTTTCTCTTTTTCGTAGCGACAGAGAAATAATGTAAAAGCGCTCCGGTAAAGATAATTTGCGATTGTCAATTTTTACGTAATTGATGCTTATTGACGCAAAAATTGATCGTTTACATGTGCAATTGAAGCAAATGTCAATTGCACTAACAATGGAAATGGCAAAAATTGAATAGCAATTGATCGCTACTGGGGGCCTTAACGATCAACTGCGATTGTAAATGATGGTGATGAAATAGGACGGCTCAAATGAAGTGACAGGGGAATGGTGTTACTTTGCCCGATGTCGTGAGAAATCCTCCGCGTGTGTTCCCTCAATTCTTGTTGTATAGGTACAACGAATCATGCGAATTGTATGCTAACTGAAAACTATTTAGAATGGCATAGTGCTCTAAGTCTAGGAGGTAAATCATATAGGTAATTATATATTTCATCGTGAGAGTTAATTTTGTTAGACACGCTTAAATTCTGATTAAACTGACAGGGAAAAGAATTATTTGTTACGTCTTGTGAGGGTAATAATTGAGTACCTACCTTAGGCCTATGTATGATCACAAGCACCACGTTTACAAGACCACAGAATGCAACATACTAACATAGGACTAAAATCCTTACTGAATAAGATGATCAGATTGGTCAAAACATGCTCATTAAGTTAGTAAATAAAAAAGGTATTAAAACGCAAGAGCTATCACATTTCTTATCTAATATGAAGCTAATTAATAATTAGCTTTATCCTAATTAATACTGGTATTATTCTTCTGGCCAGTGTTTAGACAAGTATTTAATTACTGTGACTAACAACTTACGAATAATTCGTTCCCCGTAAATCGGCATTTCAGGCTGAAAGTCAGTGATCATAGACCTGGTTAATTTTCTTCCATAAATTGGATAATCAGGTGATATTGCTTCTGGGGGTGACATTCTTCGAGGTGGCACTGGCGGTTCGTCGGTTTCATCGTAATTCTTCGTAGGGACGTAGTAGAAGCTTGCGCTGACTGGCTCTCCAGCGAAGGAGTTGAAGTTGTCTCCTTGGCTCGACTCCGACTCCGCTTGCATCATTCCGTAGGCCTCAGTATCCCACGGATCTAGATAAACCCTGTGATTGGGAGCTGGAGTTTGAGCTTCTTCACCTTCGCTGTCGAAGTCCACAGCGGCCCAGTAAGGGCTACCTGCGTGTCCCGGCATCACTTCTTACGAGTAAACACAGGAAAAGTCTACACTGTACCACGATAAATTGCTCACTGTTACTGCGTCCAGATTGTTTGGACTAACCATTACCACAAGTTTCCACGTTCCTTCCACATAAGGAGTCGTATTTTATGAGGTTCACTTAGTCGATTGTTATGCTTGGCACGGCGCGTGTGTACATTCGACTATGCAATCGAGACGTTCGCGTATGGTAGTGTCCGTAGAAGCGACACGGCCGCTCGCCTCAACACTTGACTTGGAATAAAACCTTGTAGAGTGCGCGTGCGCAACGATTCGAAAAGATGCATTGGATGTACCTACGCAGAGAAATGTTTATAGACATTCAATTCGCACGCAAGCTTCGAAAGCAATTTTTTGTCCTTTACTCGTGTAGCTAGAGATATCCATTAAGCAGGTACCCACTTATATTATGATGTGCGTGCGTAAGGATTTTTATGCACACACTAGTGCAAAGAATATGCAAAAAATTACCTTGAAGAGTATAGGTGTCTACTTGGTTAAAACTTATCTAGGTATACCTGTGTGTATACTGCTGTTGAGCTTTTATGGAAATCGCACTTTAAGGAATAACTCTATAAAATGGTTAAGTAGGTACCTAGGTAGGTACATCTTTCTTTTAGGGTCCTGTCAGTTTCACAGTAATTTTATACATAGGTACTGTTCAAGTTTTAAATTAAATGAAAAGGTATAGCAGCAATCTAGAACTCGTGAAACAAGTAGGACCTATAGTTATTTAGTATTAGTATTACAGGTATAACTGGTATAAAGTCATTAGTCTGATAAGCGCCTGATAAGTTGGATAATTTTTACAACATTGTCAATTCGGATTGTGCAGGTGTTCTGCTTCTGACCAGCGGCGGTATCGGCTAAAAACATTGAAGTTCATATCAACTGTGTTTTGACAGTTGTATGTGATACATTGCTATTTTTCTTAGGTAAGTTTTTATTTGTGCCAAAACGAAGTAGCAATGTATCACATACATTTGTCAAAACACAGTTAACATGAACTTCAATGTTTTTAGCCGATAGAGCCCCTGTGCCGCATTAACGTGCCATAAACAAATTAAACAATTGTTTAGGGCATCACGTCTTGGGGGCACCATAAACGGCACGGAAAAAATATTCGAAAACCCGCGCGACTAGCGTGTCATTATTATTATAAAACGTCTATTTGAAGTCGGATGTGAAGGGTAAGGTTAAGTATTATAGAAACCATATTAATTCAATAGGTACCTAATCAGCCCTATTAAAATCCAATAGAAAAATAACGACATTCTAAGACATGATAAAACAAAAAGCTTTTCTAAAAAAAAAGAAAAACCTCCTTCAATAAACCCGAAAACAAAAACAAAAACAGCATTGAAATAAAATACCTTTAAAAAGCAAGAAATAATATTCAAATTATTAGTTACGCATATCCTATTATATCATATTAATATAACAAGTCTATTGAAGTCGGGTGGAGCGAGAGGACAACTGCTTTTCTTTTTATTTCTAATTCTAAAAGCCCCACCCGACTTCATTAGACGTGTTATATTAATATGATATAATAGGATATGCGGTAACTAATAATTTGAATATTATTTCTTGCTTTTTAAAGGTATTTTATTTTAATGCTGTTTTTGTTTTTGGGTTTTTTGAAGGAGGTTTTTCTTTTTTTTTTAGAAAAGCTTTTTTATTTTCAACTTTTTAGTGGTAGGTATGTACGCGTGTAAATATTTTTTTACTTTATATAGTATTTGTGGTAAGTTATGTAAGCGTGTAAATATTTTTTAACTTCATATTATAATATTTTCTATGGTACAACGCCCATAACTCAATTTCCAAATTCACGCTGTTAGTTTTTAAGGAGTTCCGTTGTGCCTTCGTACTTCGTAGTCCAAGTCTAGTCCTAAACGTCGCAGACCATAGCTCGGTTTGTTTTGGATTGTCATAAACCTACCAATATCTCAATCACTATGCATATCCTATTTGACTTTGAGGAGTTCCCTTGTGTATCTTCGAAGTCCAAGGTCCAATACCAATGAAATTTAAATGTAACCACTCTTGAGGTATACCCTTTCAAACAAAAAAAGAATCATCGAAATCGGTTCATAAACAAAGAAGTTATACCTGAAAATCAGTAAAAACTCGTGCGATGGTAAGCCAAGTAATTGTTATTTTTCAGGATTATGAAAACACTAGCCAGTTCTCTGTAATTTTTTTATGGGACCACACGCGAACTGTGTTCTTTCAAATAAAAAAAGAATAATTGAAATCGGTTAACAACTGGTGAAGTTATGTTAAAACATACATAAAAAAAAAATACAGACGACTTGACAACCTCCTCCTTTTTAAAGTCGGTTAAAAATTGTCTCGAAGAAACGACAAGAGAGCTTTTATTGGAAGAGTATTCGTAGCCATCGTACAGCTTGGCCAGAAAGAGAAGAAATTAAATAAAATAGAACTAAAATTCAGTACAAAATATAGTCAGTGTTGCCAAGTTATTCGTGATTTTGACGTGTTTGCATATAAGTGGCGCCCTCATTTTTGTCAACTCTTAATGGTCAAGCTGGTGGTGTGGTGGTGGTGGTCGTCTGTACTATTTTTTTCTACAAAAGCCAGAGCGTTTCGGCTAAGTACCTGGCAGAAATCAACAGGTTATTAGAGTAATATTTTTGAAAAAGCGAGACTACAAAAAAAATTGTTAACTTTAAAAATAATTGTTTTTTTGAACTTTAAAAAGAAAATCATAGTCACACATCGTGAATGACATTTTGACTCACAATTTTCTATTTCGGCGTTTCTTGCCAAAAATCAGCCCTTTTCAACAAACAAAGCTTTCGGGCCTTTTTTATTTAGGTGTTGGCAGCACTGTTCGCGCCAGAAATGCTTCAAAATGTCAAAATAAATGATAGTCGACTGACTTGACGGTGGAGTTTACTGTGTAGTTGTTTTAGAAATTTATCTGCATTGTGTAATACTGTCCAAAAACACCGCTAGATAAGGATTTTTAAAACAGCAGGTTAATATTAATACTTAGATAATAAAAAATCATCATTAAATATAATGGGAGGTGCCTTATTTCTCTTTGAAATTCTATGACTGCGTTGGTTCGGCGTGGCTTTTTTATCTTTTGTGCCTTTTTATCAATATATGCTTTATATCTGTTTTACTTCTCACGTTCTCTAAGCACAATAATATTCTGTTTTTTGATCCTTGATCCCAAGCATTATTTACTTGGACTTGACAATTGAAACCGCTTCGTTAACAATTCGGGACGTAAGGATAAAAGATACTCCGGGACCACAGGATCACTACGTTTTATACAGGATTCTTGTCTTAGTCAAGATATTGGCACAGTTTTTATTTTTATTGCTTTTATACTTGTTTACGAGTAGGTAATAGGTATTAAAACCACTTCTTCACTTCGCAAGGGTCAGGGCACAGTAGAAAATATACAATACTTAAGGGTACTGTGGTTAGGGTTTGTATAGTTTGTTTGTATTGATTTGACATTATGCACTTAAAATATTAATAAAATTGCTTGAATCTCAAATACTTACCTAGTTTTGGTATTCTCATTTGGTATGTTGCTCAAAGAATCAGGTTAGGTTCATAATCAATTTTATTGTATTGTTTCAGACATGCCTGAAGAACTTGCTATGATGGATATTCATAGCGCCTTAGATCTGTTAGAAGATTACACATTAGATACACCAGTAGCAAGAAGTCAAAATTATAGACTGTTCCAAAATGCATTGGATAATAAGGTAGAAATGAGCAGTTTAGTAGTAGACAGACTATTAACTGTATGTGTACATGACTTGCAAAAGGACAGAAAGTATAGTCTTACTGTACTGAAGATCATTAATTCAATATTAAAGAGGAATAAGGTAAAACTTTTTGACATTCCTTTCTAGCTCTGGTTAGGAATAGCTAAGTAGAAATAGCTAATACTAATACTTAACTATTATTAAATGTAAATTTAACACAAAATAATTCTTAACTTTTTTAGGTACATCTGAGCTTTGTATTTATGTTTCTCAATGGACTAAGCATTATGTTTCCTAAATTATATTATATTCTGGTTTTTCAGGCTGGGGATTTCTCAACACTTGCAAATCTTTTGCCATCATTATTAGAAGTTCTAAATATCTTAAAGACAATATCTTTATTGGGTAATATAGAAACATTGCAAATGTTATCATTTGAAACAGTCCTATCATATCCTGATAATGTCCTTATAGATTTAGCAACTTTGCACTCCGAGGAAGTGACAGAAGTTCTCAATTTGTATTGTCATGAGATGATAAATCTGGAAATAAGATTTATGGTAAGTGAATGTTTAAAAACATATAATAGTAGTTTATGAAACTGATGCATAATGAAGGGTATTAAAACACAAGTGTGTGTTTAAAAGTTGAGCCATAGGCAAGGTTTTTTATAGTATCACACAAGTGTTTTAAAACATAGTTATGTGCAGTTTCATACACTACTTTATCTTCACTCATACAGTTGAAATAAAACAAAAGTTTATTTATTCTAACTCATAGCTATGGAAAAAATATGTGAGATTCTCATTGAGCATGACTGCGCAGCGCGTGCCATCCATAGACAATGGGTGCATTCCAACACTAATCGCTGAGTCATCAATCACCACAGTATACATTTTAACCATGGAAAGTAATTAGTTTTAATGTTTAATTTTATTACATTCCGTGGTTAAAATGTACTCTATGACGATCGATGACCCTAGCAATTAGTGTGTTGGAATGCACCTATTAAAATAAAATAGTTTCTATGGTTAAAATCCACTCTAAGGCGATCGACGACCCAACAATTAGCCTGCTGAAATGCATCCAATGACACTATTTTTCTATTTTTCTATTGTCAATGAACCCATACGCACAAATAAATTAAAAGTGTGCTATAAAAATTAAAAAGTTATTTTATGATGCAGTTGATTGAACTGTTGTTTTTTTTTTAAATTTTACCTGTCCACGAAAATAACGTATGTGTTTATACAATCTTTTTTTAAATCATATTTGGAACATTACGTTGTGAATGTAGATTAAAGTTTTGTACTATTTCATGTGTCCGCTGAACTGCTTTCCTCTAGTTTTGCAAAGACCCGCAGCCCTCAACTGTTTTACGTCTTTTTCTACTACCATTACTAGCACTAGCATTTATAAAACAAAAATGTTGTTTATTATTATTTGAGAACAAGTTTTATGGGTACTAAAAGCAAGGGGGAATTTAATAGAATTAATTTTTAAATTTTGAAACCATAACATTAATGTATACTTTTTCAGGCTTGTAAATTATTACACAAAGTATTACAAGTGTTACCAATGGATAAAAAAACTACGTTTTTAAAAGCTAGTCTAAAAGTTTTGTTCCCAAAAGTTATACCTACTTTAGTGCATTGTATTCAAAATGAAGCTCTAAGTCTAGAGCCCTTACAAACTTTAGAAGCTCTTGCAGATGGATTAGTCAATATTGATTATTCAAAAGATGCAAATTGGCAATGCGTTATGGAATGTATTTACAACCCAAAAAAGTAAGTTTATTTTTAAATTGAATATTAGTAATAGTACCTATGGTATTATCGTACATAAACTTTTATAACTATTATATCTTTTAGATACCCCCTTTTAATGAAAAACATGTTAGAGAAAGGAAGCAAAACTTGGCATAGATTATGGATAGTTTTCATAAGATTACTCAAGAATCAAATTACACGAAATAACAGCCCAGGAGGAAGTCCGATCAATTCAATGTTACCAGTTGTCGAGATAGCTTTTAAAATGGATGTAACCAATAGATGCAGAGCTTTTCAATGTTGGGATGTTTTGATTGAAAATTTTCACAGAGAGACAAATGAAACAAACATTAGTAAAATGGTGAAATTGCTGATAGTTCCACTAAAATCTAATAATGCTAAAGTAGAACAGACAGCTTTAGCCAAGCTGAACACATGGTGGCATTTAATAAGAAGCTTCCAAAGTAGGATAGATAAGTTTTTAGATCCGATACTAATATCGTTTTTACATTTTTGTTTCGGTCAACATGCTCGTATAAATAGACAGCCCCTTGTGCCTTGTTTGCTAACTGAAATTACAAAGAAAAAGGCAGTTGAAGCATTCATTGAATTGGCTGGGCATTTAGACTGTACTGGTTGTGTGGATTTCCCTAAATTAAATCAAAGAATAATAACTAAAAAGGTTTTGGTGGACTACTGGAATGACTGGATATTTTCTCTAAAAGTGGCAATATCTATAAGTACGGAAAATATCGGAGTGACTCATCAGCAGATCACTTGTGCCTGGAAATCGTTTGTGTTAATTGTTAGTGAGCTGCCGGACAATAATATCAGGAAAGACTTATTTCATGAACTATTATGTATGTTGGAGACAATGGACCAGGTATAAAATTTTATTTTAAGAATTTGTAGATTCATTTTGTTAACAGTTATACTAATATTTTTAAAATTTTTAGAATGAACCCACAAATGATAACAAGACAGCAATTATTTTTGATTTGGTAATGTCATTATTTGGAAATGAAAAACTTAAGGCACTGTTAAAGAGTAAAGTTGAGCAAGAGGAGCCAATGCGCAAAATTATTTCTTTGGTAATGAGGCCGTCGCTGAATGCTTACTATAGGAGGTAACT
Organism: Catoptria pinella; assembly: GCA_963556745.1. Classification (NCBI taxonomy): domain Eukaryota; kingdom Metazoa; phylum Arthropoda; class Insecta; order Lepidoptera; family Crambidae; genus Catoptria; species Catoptria pinella. The sequence goes on from OY750762.1 coordinate 4,906,267, forward strand.
GAAACTTAATTTTTTGTTGAATAATCGTATCAGCATGAGAAATATTAAAATATTTTTTATGTTTAAGTTTATTTGATTAATCTTTATTATAATTTTTTACTTGAATTGTAAGGTGTTTGGTGTGAACAAGTAGTACTATATGGGTGTGATTTAAATGGTTAGCAAAATATTCGTATTTTGGTGAGCAGACAAATCTATTAGGTCACCCAAAATGGTTAGTTGGTCAGCAACATTCGGCTAGCAAATATTCTAAATCAATCAGCAATAAGTATCATACTGGACTGCTCAAAAATTTTTAAGCTGCATTCAGTGACCCATGCTTAATAAAATTTTGGTGAGCAAATTCAGTAACGTTTACCTAAACGTTTTTTTGGGCGGATTAGGAGGGGCCCCATCCTCCTCCCTTCCCTCTTCCCCATCCCTTCTCTCCCATCCTTTCTCTCTCCTCCCATTTACCCTTCCCCTTACCCTCGCACCTTTTCCACTATCCTATCCCACTCCCCTTTTTTGCTAACCATTTAGTTTGATGTTACATCAATACTTATGTCAAATTGTATTTCTTATTTCAGTCAGCCTATCAAAGATGTAATATCAAAATTAAAGTTACTCACAAACTATGTTATGGACTCGGACATTTGTACACCAAACAATCTAATAGACTGGGTGTTTTCAAACTTTTCTGAAGATAGTTTGTCCTTTTTTTGGATGGCTATTGCTGAAACACTGATTGATTTGCCACATCGCAGCGTTGAAGATTGGGTTTTGGGTTGCATCATAATGTGGCCTTTACAATCACACAGTTCCTGCACTGATGTATGTGTCAATCATAATAATTATTACAATAATGCTTTATATTTTTAATAAACACAAATAACTAAAAATATTATCTATATTTCAGATAATGTATATGGCATATTCTTCACTTTTATGGTACAAATTATTTGAAAGTTATTATTCGGAACTTACTGCTAAAGTCAATAAAAGTATCGAAAATTTTCTTTGGTCTAGTGGCGTGACAAACTCCAATTTGCTCTTCAAACTTTATGGCACACTGGTGATTTTAAATCATGCTCTGTACGATAGCGGTATGTATATCTTAGTTTATTAATAGTTTTCTTTATAAATGTGAGCAGCAAATGATTAGAAAAGGCATTCATAAGTCATTCTATCTAAAGTAGTCTTGCTCGACTCAGCCCAAGACCCTCTCATTGTAATCTTGATGTCGATAGGATCTATCTATTGAGCATTGTAAACACACTGAGACAGAAATGATCTTTTTGACAAAGTTATTACATTGTTCGGTTATTATTTTAAGTATTTTGTATGTCTCTTTACTAATAATGTCAAGCAATACTTTCACGCTTCCGATATTTAATGTAATAGTTTTGTCTTGATCAGCAATACAACTTTTAAATAAATGCATAAAGATGTTTCTTTATAAAGTAATAAAGTAGATACCTTTATGTTTTTAGTTGCACATATAATTATTTAACTGTGGCAACTTGGGTAGCATGCTACTTTGATAAATGTATGATGACTTCTTTAGTAATATGATGTTGCTCTCTGACAAGTAAAATAGCTTATTGGGTTTGTAAAGCTTTGAAATTAATATACTTCACTTGATCTTTAAGATTATGAAAAACCAGTTGAGCTGCTAATGGCAGTCACCAATCGAGTAGAAAATTATAAACAAATAGAAAATATATGCGAGTTATTAACAGATACGATTGCTAGTACTCTAAATAAAATAAAGAAAATGGATAAAGTTAAACTTGAGAAAAATGCAATGAGATGTGTCAAAAATATTATGAAGTTAATTATAAAAGAGCTCCAAGAAAAAAATAATGTGGTAAGTTTTTAGGTGAAATACACTATTGAAAACGGAGGTTTGAGTGTAAGTTTTCATAAGTCCAATCCAAACGTTACCCTAGAATTTGCGTTGATATCTAGAACCTATTGTCATAGAATATAGTTTATCATCATACATTTTAACTCGAACGCGATAGTAACGTTTATATATTTATTTAACAATTTACACTCAGGCCGCTGAAAGGCTTACAGTTTACACCCGTATTTACAAACATTACTATGAGGTCTCACAGTGTCCGCGGACGTACAGCGTCCCACGAACCAATCACTGGTAACGTAAAACAAACGAACTAATCACAGAGTTTTGTTTAAACGCAGTGCGTCGCGTTCGCGTAGTCAAGTGTTCTTTAAGTGCTGTTTGTGAATACGGATGTAAGACTAATCATATCTGAGACTAAGTAAATGTCTGATTTTTTATACTTAACAATTTATTTTCAGGAAAGCCACGCACTGACATTGAAAAGTCTACTGTCCCAAATAGATGCATTTTTGCGTCTATCAAAAAAAATATATTGTGTAACTATAATTAGTGATGAATTATTAAAGTTACCACAATTGCTACATAACCATGATTCTCTTAAAAAGAGCTTATTAGCTACTCTGAAAACATGTCTATTGAATATGAATGAAGATTATCCTGCAGCTCCATTCAATCAAATAAAAACTGCTATTGCTAATATAGAATGCAATGTAGAGCCTGTGAATAAAACTAACGAAATAAGACTTAATGAAAATAATTTCACTACTCCAGATGTTAAAATAATTACGAGACAGGCTAAGAAAAAAGAGGCTAGTATTATAAATACAGTTGTAGAAAATGGTGAAGAATATATTGTAGTGAAATCAAATTGGAAATTTAATCCTAGAAAACTAACCGAAAACCAAAAAGAGAAGTTACAACGTAAAAGAGAAGATATTCCAGCATTGTACCAAGATTTATCTCAATCACAGGATGAATTTAAACTAACAACTTGGAAAACTGATTCACAAGATTCGTCATCCACTAATAGCAAGTCAACATCAGTTAGTAAATCATCCAATGTAGAAGATGTTACAAACATTCTTAAAAATATACCAAGTTCAGATGTTGTTCCCAAAATAATAGAAAACATATTATTGGATAAGGTAAAGAAAGATTCTGTAGAAGACAGTACAGACAAAGCTACTACTGCAAGCTTAGGTTCATTGAAACCACTGTCTTCTCCAAAGGATCCCAAGTCTCCCCGAATAGCACTAAAAGACAGGGTATTCAGAAATGTAAGAAATTTGATTGAAAAATCTGGAGTTCAGAATGACATGGATTTATCCGAAAGTTTAACACAAATTGAGAATATTCCAAAAACTCCCACATCAAAGGTAAATCATACTCCGAATATTATCAACTCTGCCCCATCCAAAATAAGCGTCGATAGACCTTCTCGAGTTAAGAGGAAGCCAAAAAAATTCGATGATGTAGAACTGATTGCTTTAAAACGTAACCGTCGATCGGTAAGTCAAAGTGATTCGCAACCTGAAACAAATTTATTCAATGAACCAACTCTCGAAAAAACTTTACCGCAATCAGTTTCAGAACAAACATCCAATAAAGTTGATGAAGATCAGTGTAATAACATAAATAGTGATAAACTCAGTGAAGGTCTAACAAACTCTACAAATAATATTGTTGGAGACGATTTAGAAGTAATTGATAAAAAAGTAGTTGACAACACTAAGGATAAAGTGAAAAAGACTTTACCAATCGAAAAAGCCGATACTTCTGAAAAAAGTAGTGAAATGGAAGTTGCAAACAAAGTTGAAAAAATTAGAACTAATGAAAATAAACCAGGGAAAGGAGAAATATCTTCTTTGGCGAAACCAGATTTGGTAACAAATGAAAAAAATAAAGAAGAAAAGGTTAACTTAGACTTGATCAAAGAAAACAGAGAATCTGTTGTTGTTCTAAAAAATATGTCTACTAATGAAAGTGTGAAAACTCCCAAATCAACTAAAAAGCTCGAAATTGCCAATCAAAAATCTTCTGTCAAAAAAAGCGGTCGCAGGAAATCACGCATAGAAAAAGAATTAGTTATAGACACAGTTGAAGGGCATCCTTTCTTAAAAATAAATACAGAACGGCGGCGAGTAACCAGAAAAAATAGTCCCGTGAACAATACACGGCGTAAAAGCTTATCAGAAAAACTAAACAAATCTAAAACGGATGTTATAACTCCATACGAAACTAACTCTTCAAATTCAAAGAACTCTTCAAATTCAAAGAAGAAAGACAAGGAAAAAACTTGCAGTGAATTCGCAACCAGTGAAATAGCTTCAGTCAACGATAGCCAAGAGAAATCTCAAACTTATTCTGACGTAACAGAAGAAGACTTCCCTCTATCAGAAGATATCATAGAAAGTTCACAGGATTCAACTTTCACCACAATATCTACTACATCTACAAAAAATTCAAATAAAAAACTAACAGTCATTGTGGAAAAATGTCCGTTAAAATCATTTCAAAATAATAACGATGTTACTGGAAAAGAGACACAAGCAGTTATAGAATTGGATAACAAATCTTTAACGCAACAGAAGTCTGATATATTTGAGAAAGCAGATGACAGTGACTTTCCTCAGAATAGAACTGTTTCTCAGAAATCTAATATGGATTCTACAGAAAATATGGACACTGAACCTATAGATGATAAATCAATAGAATTGAAGGACAGTTCAAATGATGTTATTCTAATCAATGATGATGAGGAGCCACCGATTGTGATAAACACAGAAGATACTTGCGTTGGATTAGAAACCCAAGAGATTGCAGATGCAGACACTGAACCTATAGACTCTAATGTCTTTACCGATGGCGATAAATCTACAAACTATGCAATAAAGAAAAAATATGTTAATTTGAACGATGTGCAAGAAGTGATTGGCGAAAATACTAAAGAAAACACTGTTGCACAGCCAGAAGAGGTTAATACTGATAATGACATTACAAAAACCATCTGTGAATCACTTGATGTATCTTCTAACGTTGAAGAAGAGGTAGATACAGTGTATTCGCCGTTCAAAGACGATGAACAAAGGAAAAAAGATTTTCTTGATAATACTTTGGAAATATCACCAATTAAAACAATGAGTCCTGTCAGAGAAAAGAAGTCTCCGTCGCCAGAAACTAGTAGTGATTATGTTGTCATAAAATTAACGTCGCCTGTTCAGAGCAATGGCGAACCATTTGAGAAGTGCGATTCACCAGAAATTTTTACTGAAGAGAAAATTTCGCCAGATAAAAGGGATTTATCGCCTCCGAGAGAAGAAATTAATAATGTAAATAATAACAGTAGTCCTAGCTCATCTTTGTCCCTTAAGAAAAACAAACCGCAAATGCGTTCTGGAAAGAGAGCAGCTCAAATGTTGGGACTCTGTGTTCCTGATAGGTTACAAACCATTATAAATAGTGAAAGGTCTGAACCAGAGGAACCTAAAAAAGTAAGCCCATCATCCACGCCAGCTAGAAGAAACTTAAGAATTTTATATAGCTCAGTGGGTGATAATAGTGAAAATTCAGAAGAGAATGAAGGTTCTGAAAATTTCCTGAAGTTCAAAAGGTCCTTGCCAACTTCTGACTGCAGTCCTTCGGGTCCCATATTGAAAAGAAAACTTATTGAAATTACTGATGATTCAACTGTCACACCTGCTAGCAAAGTAAGTGATTTAATTTTCTCATTTTCCTGATATTGTAGTCAGATTTATAAGTTGATTTTATTAAATATGTTTTTTTCCTGTTCCAGAGAAAAAGAGTGAGTTTTCACGATCCTCCCGTTTCTACTACGGTATCAGTTCAGAAATATATTGAACCATGTGGAATAAGATCCCCACAGAACTCTACCCAAAAACGCCTAGAAAGGCAAAATTTCCGTTCACAGACAGTGCTGACAAAATCACCAAAAAGGTTGGATAATGTTTTCAAGCTTGACTCTGTACTTACGAAAGCTGTGGAAAGTTTTAGCGAATTGGATCGAACTAACGCAGATGATACACAATCAATGTCATTGGATGAAACTCCAGCTGTAGAAATTATTAAGAACAGTGATTTGAATGACATTGATCCTCTGTGCCCTGAACTTCTCGACTGTATGGACCCCATTGACGTTATCGCAAGTGACTTGTCATCACCAACAATGAAAGTGGTATTTTTGAAAGAGTTGGAAGGCAAGCTTGCTACAATTGGTGATCTCGCAAAAATGACGGAACTTGAAGTGAATAGGTTATGCATAAAGGCACCGAAAGTAAAAATAGCTAAAAAGGTTTTAACCGATTACGCTTTGAAGAAAGCATTTGATCAAACTGGGCCAAAAGAAGCTATTGTTATTAACATCGATGACAATGAAACTCCAGTATTAGCAAGTGATGTTAAAATGGACATTGAGACGCAGACAGTTGGCATAGTTTCGAAACATATGGAGATGCAAACTATTGCAAGTGTATCGACGCCTGTTAGTGTTCAAACTGATAATATAAAAACACGTCACAAAGATATTCAGACTGTTGAGAGTGGGAGCAAATCGACTAAGGACGTAATCGCCACATGTTTAGCAGAGGTACGTTATATTATATTATATTAAATTTAATATTGCCAAACAAATTCTTGACACTAGTCTTTTATTATTTTCTATGTTTTACAGAAACCTGACTTCATCGAGCTACTTGGCTCTAATTTAGATAAGTATTTTAAGCTGGAAATTGCTGATACACTGCCATTTGAAGATTTTAGAAACGCATTTATGAAGAAAGTTACTACTAATGATACTAAGACTTTACTTACTCAAATAGTGGAGAAACATAATGAACCTAATTCACAAAATAGGAATGGAGAATTATCGTTTTTAGAAGATTTTGTATGTGAAAGGTTTGCAAGTAGTGATCTAATTTTGTTCTGTAGTAAAGTTTTAGCAAATATCCACGCTAGAACATCTTAGATGGACTACTAGGTATGTTTTTGTATCTTAGCGTAGCAAATTTTTAATGATACTGATACTAAACGTATGTTACCAGTTTGAGATGGCATAATTTCTGATGATTGTTTCTTCAATATTGGTAAGTTTACATCAAACTTTATTTACGTCAAACTTTTTATCCGACGACATAATTGTTTGACGCGTGAGATGCTTGTTTTGTAGTATTCTTCAACTTATTCTTTAACTAGGTGTCTATGTTGGTTGTGTTTAAAAAAACCTTCGAAGCTCCGAAACTAGAAATTCGCGTTAAGCATCGGAAAGAACAAACTCACAGTTTGTTATTCAACTGTGTTTGTCTATTGTTCTATTATAAAATTGAAAAAACCATTGTTTATGTCCACAAAACTATTAACTTTTTGGTTAACCTAGCGATTAGCGTCATCTTGCGTGGCGATTTTGTTTTTAGTGATTATTGTTACAGTGATGAAGACAAGATGAGCTTTATCTTTATAACAGTTCCCAGTTAAAAATGTTAATCTTTGTTTTAGGAACACAAAATAGGTGTATGTATCCTGTAAAAATTAAGGAATAGTAAAGTAACTTTACTTGATTCGTTAAATTTTTGACTAGTGTTATTTTTCAAATAATCATTACTTTGTAATACCTATTGTATATTTTAGTTATAGTGATACAAGTATACCTGATTCGTTTTTATTTATGAAATAATTAGGTCTAATAAAATCAATAAAAGATTTGTAGAGTGCGCAAGCGGGTACATACGCGATTTCTTCATTGTTTAGGGTGCTTAGGGTGTGAACATACTAAAAGTCCTCTAGTCTAGGAGGTGAGCCGGTTATTAGAGTATGTTCACACCAGGGTGCTTAATCCTTGATAAGTTTCTGATAAAATCGCGTAAGTACCCACTCGCGCACTTTACACCCCTTTTTGAGTCATTCGTTGAGTGGACTATAAGCACATTTAATTTTGATATAAAAGTTTTGAACAGTAAATAAAACCTTTTAAATTTATCAAAACTAATTTTAATAAAATTAAACAAAATATTTACAATATTCAGTCATGATGTTTGTGAACAAGTTGGCCACAACACAACGAAAATCAATCATATTTTTTTATCCTTCATGATCACGCACAATAGTAGAGGTTTAGTCACTTGTATAAATAGTACACGTTACAAGTTTTAATTTAAAAAGAAATATTTTCATACTGAGGAGATTTTTCATAACATAAATTGGGATAGCATACATGGCAGCAAGACATAGATATCACAAATTAATATGTTTATTTACAGTATTTAAACACAGGTAACGTTAAAGCTTCTCTCCTATAAAATCAGCGGAGACTTATTGCCTATTGAAATACACACTTATATTTACAAAATCTTTTAAAAGTTAAAACCTTATCTACCCCCGATTTTTATAATATCACACAATTCATATGAAACTAAGCATAACGACACGAAATTGTCCGCATCAGAATATTATAATTGTATAAGTTTTATATAACTATATAATGAAAAACTGACTAATTGATACTTTTACTTTATAAGTATTAATAGTTGTAGGAACTAGTAATATTTTAATAAATTATTTTAAAAATATTGTGTTTCACTCGCACCTGAATACTACATACCTTAGTATCAAAATGATGCTATTTATATGCGGAATTTTGAAATTTAGTACCTAGTTTCTTACATAAATTACATAAATCGTCAATTGTAGAAAATACATAATTAGTTTATCTACTTATGATCTCAAAAATATTGTTTCCACAGCAGAACTAACTTTTATTCAATATTAATTTATTTATTAATTTATTGCTTTTTTAACATTATTACTGGAAATAATCCTGTAGTAGCACTACGGTTTTGTATTATCTCTCATGCTATATCTTAATTGAATACTTTCTAATATAGCACAAGTACAATACAATATTAGGAAAGTTTCTTATAAATTCATATCTTAAAATATTACTTTGAATTTATGAAAGTAGCAGGTAAATACTTTGGTCCACAATTTGAGCACTTTTAACTTAATTGAAAACTTAGACACAAGTTACCAAGTTGTCTACTGTCAAGGAAATCGCATTTCTGCTACGTAATCTAAATGTTCGAGATTCTGGTGAGAGTTGGATCGTCGGGGAGCACGTGGCCTGTGAATGTTGTGGTGGGAGTGGGCGCGCATTACTCTGTACGTGCCTTCTCGACGGGGCCCGTCGTCGCTGCTCTTTCGGGTTGATGTAACCCAGTCATCGTCTCTAGACCTTGGCTGCGGAGCTTTCCTATAATTGTCGAACACTCGTCTGTTGTCTTCGTAGCGCTGCCTTTGCCACGTCCTATCCAATTCGTGACCATACACGTCTAGTTCCCCTGACGGTTGAAATTGGCTCGCACTCTGGCAATAACTTGATCTTTTCCATCCCTCATCGTATTTTTTACGTCCACCGTCATCGTCTAGTTGTCGTCTCTGCGATTGGTTTGAACTACTTTCACTTGTGTCTTCTCCCGATGTTCCGATACCTAGGTCTTTGTCATCACCATAAATTTTATAAACTCCGTTTGGGTTCAGGGTTTTCCCATTGAATATTTGGTCGTTCAAGACCAATTGAGGATGTGGTAGACAGTAAGGATGCGGGTAACATTTTTCTATCTTTGTCATTTTTATGTCTTCTTGTTTTCTAGTGCATGAACCCGGTCCAAACAAGGAGAGCAGGACGGGAAGTAAGAATAATCCGTGCATTGCTCCGAAGAATATTACCATGAACACCATTTTGAAGAAGACTGAGAATATGTAACTGTCAGCAAGAAGTAAGGCTACAACTCCAAGAATAGTACTGAAAGAGCCTTGAATAATAGGTAAACCTAAGGAAAACAGGCACTCACTAACTCTAGCATCCGGCGACTTAGCTTTGGATGCCATATATGCATAACAGATGTGAGCAGTGAAATCGACAGAAAAACCGATGCACATGATGAGATTTATCATGGATATAGAGTCTAAATTAATATCCCATAAAGCCATATATCCAACTACCCCAATTTCTATGGAGATAATACTGAAGGCGACCCAAAGCGAGCACAGAATGTTGGGGATAAATATGAAGGACGTGATCATCATCATCAGAGCGCCGTAGCAGAGATTCTGGATGGAAGTCGGTCTCACCAGCTCGAACTGAAAAAAAAAATATAATTTTAAATAAACAAAATCGAATCGGAATTACATTACAACATAATAAAAACGTATACTTCATTTTTTACCTGGTCAAAGAAGACGAAGTATGGATGAAAGACAGACGCGTTTAGAGGTGACTGAGCGACTACATCTCTCAATACTTTGACCATTTCCTTCTCATGATTGGTGCCGCTGATGTTGATGGCTTGTATCAAAAATCTTGAAGCGATAATTTGGTCTCCAGCTTCGTTGAACTTCACATCCAAGGAGAATGGATTTGCTGGGAACAGCCATAACTGCAAAAAGATAAGAATACTTACTGTTAAATCAAGCTAAGAATATTGAACCGAGGTATATACAAGGTGTTACAAAAGTACCCCTAATGCCGAATATGGTATATAGGGACCATCAAACTGAACAACTTTTACTATGGGACCAACTTTGAAATCGCGAAAAAAAAATCAGCTGTTTCATACAAAAATTAATTACGAAAATATCAAAATGTATGAAACAGCTGTTTTTTTTTTCGCGATTTCAGAGTTGGTCCCATAGTAAAAGTTGTTCAGTTTGATGGTCCCTATATACCATATTCGGCATTAGGGGTACTTTTGTAACACCTTGTATATTGATTCTAATGTTGATGAGTGGATCGTAATCAGTCAATTAAACTAACTTCAATCGGTCTACTCACTTCTTTCAGATTTTGTATGAAATCAGGTTCGTTGTCGATGGTGACGTTTAAGTAATCGTTATTTCTCGATACATAATTGATGAATGTTCGTAACCACGATTCGGTGTACAGCGAATTTGATATGTACGACGTATTTTCTAATCTTTGGGTTAAAAGTTCAACTTCATCTTGTATTTTGGGATCCGAATAATTGTAATTTCCACTTATCACCACCTATAGGAAAGAAAAAGACACAAAGCAATTATGATAATTTGAATCTAATGTAGTATCGGTGAAGACTTTATCAATAATGTCAGTCTTTACCTGAATTCTGTAAGGAAACTCTCTGTAGTAAAGATCTTCTCGGTCAAAGAACTCCACAGAATAAGAATCCTCTTTAGAAAGTCTTCTTCTTTCAAGCCCTTCATTGAGATTGGTCACTCCATACCCAGCGCCAGCCAAATAAACGAGGAATATAATAATGATAAAAGTTTTGACTATTCCATTGTTAAGGAAATCTGCCATTGTTGTTTTGAAAAAGGACATGATGCAATGTTCCTTGTTGTCTATAGGGTTATCGGGATCGGCCGGGTCAATTCCGCCTGTACAGAAGAGCCTGTACAAGCATGATTTCTTTTCTGTAACAATGTTTCATTTTAGCACATTATTAAAGATAATCAACATTGATTAAGATATCACAAGATTCGACGAGGCAAAAACTAAAACAAAAACAAAAACAGAAATACCTTTTCGAGCCCTAGACTCTGGTAAAACTTTCATCATAGTGATGGTGTGTCGATTCTGTTTCTCTCGGTAACCGGAGACTGCTACACAACCAGCGAAAAATGTGAGATGCCACACAAACGTGAAACAAACTGCTAGACCTGCAACATAAAAACTAAGATTAACATAATATGGATCATAAATAAGACTATTGTATTGAGTATAAAGCATCTTCCTATTTATCAGAAGGGATTGTTAAAACAGTTAATAATTTAGTAAATATAAAACAAAGAAGAATCCCTACCTGAATACATGCAGAAGATCTGTACAGAGGGAAATGGTGAGAATATTCCAATGAAGAAAGACAGCATATCGGTGACGGAGGTGATGGTGATAGACACGGCAGCTTCCGAAAGCATCACTGCCATCCGTTCAGGGACGTCCAGCTTCGGAGAGGCCCGTCTCCAAGCCGCTAGCATTACAAATGTATCGTCGATACCAATACCTGAAACATTTCAGAAATAGGTACATACATATAATTTTCCCTATAATGTGCATGATATCCAAATGGAATCCAGCTCGGCGTAGAATTAATGTGTAAAAAGTATTGTATATTATTGTTTTTATTATTGTTTGAATGTCTTCAATACAGTACAATAAATCATGAAAAAGACTCAAATGAAGTAAGATTGCTATTTAAAATAGAACATTGTGCTTACCAATCATCAAGAAAGGAGCAGCCAAGTTGATGCCTATGAAGGAGATTCCCAAATAAATGGCGCAGCCAAAAGCTGCGGCGGTTGCCATCACAGCTGATATGTTACCAAGCAGTCCCAACCAAGGCTTCGACCGAACCCAATCCGCCATCATACAGGTGACGATGGAGAAAATTCCCATGAGGATAAATGTGGAACTGAAGTATGGGATAACTGTCCTTGTGTTTTTCTCCAATTCGTGATCTAGAGTTCGGGAACCAAATCGTGCGACTGATATGTGTTTGAAGCGACCGGTGTCCTCTGCGACTCCGACCGCGTCCAGAAATACGTCTTCCCATGCAGCGCCTCTGAAAATTTATTTATTAGTTAGGTAGGTAGGTTGCTCATAAGCAAATAATAAAAGTAAGTGTTTTAACGAACAATAAAATGTCAAACTATTAAATCCAACTGCATTTAAGGTAGTATCAATAAATTAATAAAGGAGGCTATATAACTAGGTACTTCACCATAGGTACCTATTGCGGTTAGTTTCTTTGCCATAACATAATTTCCTGGCATTAATGTTGACTTGAAAAACGAGAAAAAATAAGATTGAGATGCTCAGTGCGAAATTTGATACTGTTTTTTTTATTACAAGGTAGAAATTGACGACCATCAACTTAGGTAATGTACATTTTAACGCACAATAATATTGCAGGTTATTAAACAGAATACCTAGCTAGATAGATGAATGAGTTGACTAGGAGTAGTGATAGTGACTAGTTATATAGGTATGTATCAATATTTGGTTTCAACGATATTCTTAAATTGTACCTTGGTTGTACTTTATTGGTGACAAATTTCTTGCATTGCGTGTAATTGCGTATTCTTTGAATCATCTACGTTGATAGCTAATCTTAATAGGAAAATCATGTGCTTTTAATGATTTTTTTACTACATACCGTTGTTCCTGTATCTTAGTATCGGTTCTAACAAACCACACCAGCTGTACTGCCGGCACCGATACTATAGTATCATCCACCACTTGGGAACCCCCAAAAAACACAGGGAATGCATGTGCCTCCCACGTCACTGGGTTGAACATTATCGGGAATGTTAGATTCAACTCCCCTCGCTCCACCTGACGACGAAAAAAGTCAGTATTGAAATTACAACAAGGTATTAGGTATTAATTCAATCCAAAACAATTCTCAAGATTTGTAAATAAAAATTATCTTTATATTAGGTCCTTAAATATGAAATTGACGTTTTGTATGGATTTTTTTTTTAAATTGCATTTTCCATACTAGCATTTTCACAATTTATTTTACAACCGTGAACGCTATTGTAACAAAACTTTTATGTTAGTACAAATGTTTGAACATTTAGCTAACTTAACATTAAGCACATTAAGCAACATAAATTAGGCGATGAAAAATTAAGTCAAGTTACAATGGTTAAAGTGGCCATTTTCGCTAACAAAAAAAGGGTCACTTTCAAGGTATTTTTTAATGTTAAGAAAACAAAATAAATAGACTTTATTAAGCTAATAGTTGACGGCTAGGGCCATAATTTTATGTAATATCCAGCAACTGATAAATATCGATTCACGGAACTTATGAGGTTTTCTGTGTTTGAAAAAAAAAGCACCAATTTCATAGGTAAGGACCCAATAATTAGTATTGCTAGGTGCAATGTGTATGGGAATGGGATACAATGGTTCCGTTTAACGTATTTTTCTTCTTACACTTGCCCCAATTCATTCAGACTTCGCAGCACATCTTTCTTTCATTCGTCCCTATTAGCCGTCATTTTACTGACATTCATATCATAATGTATTTCGTAGCGATCTTAGTTTGTTTTTTAAGTGTGTGATTTTCATTTAAGAGTATTAAAATTGTTGGAGGGTATAATGCCAACACGTTTATTAGCCCGTGCTATGTATTGAGCTTACTAAGTGTTTTGAATAATTACGACCGGAAAATACTAAATTGTGTGCTGACACTTCTTCCACGGAACCTAACGTAAGTTGACTTGGATAAACTTACTACTTGTTTTGTTAATACGTAATTTTCACTTGTCTAAGTTTGTTTACTTAATAGAACAAATAAGAAAAACAAACTTTAGTTTTAAGATATGTACCTACTAAATACATCAACCAGAAGTCATCAATTGAGACTGCTTAGTTGCGGGTCAGTACTCTTATACTGGTTATCCTTAACTGGGCCACTTAGGGTTTTCTAGCATATCAACGCATAAGGAGAGTGGTTAATCCGGTTGAACCGAGTCTTGTTCATAAACAGTAATAAAGTCGATGGCACACTTCGAGCATTAACCTACTAAAAACGAACTTTCGTTTGCGTTAAGGATCGGTATTGACTGAATTATAATATATGAGTAGGTAGATGTCATAATGCTATTATGTATTTGGCTAGGAAGAGACAGAATTTTGATGAATACCTAGTCATAAAATCGATTGCCATTGATTTTATTAACAATGTGGTTCAGTATGGATGTTACTATGATTTTACAAGTACCAATAAATCATACCAAGAAAATACAAGTGTAAGTAAGTAGTGGTTAACTATGTTGATTTAATCAACCACTAGAAATGTCATCGAGGGAGGTATTCTAAATAAATGCCATTGTTTTATGCAGGCAATGAACGTGCGGTCTGTGGCTATAGTCTGAGTAATAATTGTCTATTGTTTATTAAACGAGCGTGATTCATTGATCTATGGGTGATTACTTCGAATGGGTCTGAATGACGGGTTTCCTACTCGTGACCGAAAGACCCTTAACCGAAGTCCATTTGACCGATGGGTTATTTGATCAATAGGTCATTCGACCGAAAAACCTAATGTTCGAAAACCCATTTCACCGGTAGTACATTTTTGCCAATGATCGAAGGTGAAATAAAACTATGTTGTTATAAACAAGTTTAATTTAAGAAGATTATTATACTTACCTATTTTGATTTGACGAAACATTAGGAGATTAATCATTTAATATTGATTGATCTTAAATTAACCTTGTTGATTTAAAAATAAAACCCCTTCGATTATTCTGCATTAGAAGAAATGCTCTATCTAGGTACAGCGAACATTTGGTTGTTTGGTCAAATGACCCATTTTCGTTTACATGGCGTTCGGTTAAGTGTCTTTCGGTCACGAGTTGAAAACCCCTGAGTGACAAAGCAATGAGTCCTCAAACAAATTCGCGACCATGGCAATGGGTAAACGTGAACTTCCCGTGACTGACCTTTTTAGTTTTCCTTGAAACAGTTTAGAAGTATAAGTAAAGCTCGTGTAAGTGAGGTCAAGTCCATGTTAACTACATGACATGAAGTCCACTGAATATTAAAGGTCTTATTAAAGCCAGTTACCAGTGTGTAAGTAAATAAGTATAAAACAACTGTTTCAAGGAGAAAGTGAAAGAAAACGATAGTAAGACAGTACTGGTTTGAACGAGTGTGTTTGGTAAACCTGACACAGAAAAAGATGCAAATCCTTTGTCAGCTACGCAATGTATTCAATGAGTCGACGAGTTGAGAATAATGAAAAGTACGGTAAGGTATTGAATGACACACCTGACAAAATATTAAGTCTTATTTTGTTTTTGTCATGCTTTTTAGTTCAGCTCATAAAGACTAATTCTACATATTACCTATGTTGCTGCTAAACTTGTAAGTAGGTACTATTATTCACGCTAAATATACATATGTTCGTTTATTAAATTCTTTGTTAACCATTCGAGTGAACGCATCTACCTATTAACTGCAGTATAAGTGGCATAAAAACATTTTTTCGATTGACTGGTGCCACCCGATGCAACGAACTTTGTCAGAAGGCATATTTTTTCTTAAGTATTCCTTTATTCAAAATTTAACGTCGGTCCTTTTTTCTATGTTCTAAGTAGTCGGACATGACCTCCTTTAACTGTGATGCCTAGTTTCATTGCGACTTAGTCAAAAGCTACTATCATCTGTCCATGCGAGAAGAGCAAGCAAGACGATCGCTTGGAAAAGGATCCCAATTTACCTATGGTATCGTAAAGTACCTAAGTAAGTAAGTCGTAAGTATGGTATATAGTATAGTATCATCGCATTCACTCCCTTTAAATAAGCCATCATCAAGTAAAATTGCATTCTGTATCAGACTTACCTCCCCTATAATCTTGTCAAGGTTCAAGATGTCGTTCACGAAGCACTGCCCCTCCCAGCGGGCGCACTCCTCTCGGTACGTGAAGGTCTCTCCATCGGGCAGGGTCACCGTGAGGTTCTGCACCAGGTCGTCAAGCTGTCTCAACTCCTTCCACACTTCGGTACGGAGCATGTTGGTGTTGTTGTCTTTGGATACTATTATGACGCGGCCGAATCGTCCTGCAATGAAAAAGGTAAGTGGTTACAATGAGGTCCAATACGTGGTTTTGAGAACTGTTTTGACAATACTAGTCTGCGTTTCTGTACGTGTTTTTTTTAATTGATGGAGTCAATGGCTTATGAAGATACGTTACTTATTAAAAAAACAGATTCGTCTGCTCAGGGGCTCTTGCCAAAGTAACATTTGCAAATCTTCGTTATCGCTTCGCTTTTGAAACATGTATGGGATTGACATAAGGTTTCGTTATCAATCGAAATTTAAAACGTCAAATCCATATATTTTTCGAAGCGAAGTGGCAGCGAAAATTTGTACCTGTGACATTGGCTACGGGCTCTGCGCCTTCTAGAGGTGTTTCTAATTATTTGTACCTACTTATATCTACCTAAGTATAACTGGCTGAGTTTTATGCATTTCCCATCAATATTTCTTTGGAGTTTGTAAATAAGTAGATATCCAAACCCAACCAAAGTTAAAAACTTAAATCATTATGCTCATATTCAAGGAATCTGACTTCGCATTCTAACTTGATCTAAGATCGTCTAACATCAAGTTAGAATGCGAATAGCAATGAAACAATGGCATCAATTAGCCGTCCTAATTATGCGTCCGCGTCGACGCGATAACCAATCAGTATGCGCATGCTGTCTTCGTTATCTGCGACGCTATATTAACGACCTATAAACTGACCCACGCTTTCCATATCGTTGCAAAACTCGGTAATACTCGTGGTTACTTTATATAGTTATACAAATTGCAAATGTTGTGAATTATTTTAGAATAAAGGAGATCATCCCGCTTACTTGATAATTTATTTTAAAGTAGGTACATATTGTCTGTCTTGAGAAGCTTAATGGCGAAGTGGCTTAACGAATTCACCCATAGTTACGGGATGGGTGACCGAAAATGTATTATCTTGAGCTCCTAAAAATTCAGAATTTTTGGTTGCATGAAAAATACTAAAAGAAATAAATAACTTCGTCTTCGCAGTATGGGAGTAACGCAGAATTGAGATGATTCTGTAGCCACCACCAATTAGAAAATGTATTTAAAAAAGTTACGATACAAAATGTTTTATATATTTTCACGCAACAAAAATTGTGCAACTTTTTCTTATTAATAATAGGTAAGGAGTTTGTTCCTACCCAAGTATTAAAAAAACCAGCCGATTTGATTTTTTTGACATTTACCATTGCATTGGGTCGTGTGGTGTGTTATTAATCCTCCCCCATTATCCACTCATAAGAAAGGCTTGTACCTCAGCAGGAGGGAGGACTCTACCCACAATATTTGTTATATACGCTAGACTTGAGCTGAATAATAATAGAACTTCCAGGGATCCAATGAAAAGTCCTTGGATTTCAGGGAATTTTTTTGCATCGATCAGCTTCTTCTTCATGGAAAACTAGAAAAGATACTTACCCATCTATCTACATTTTAACCCTTTAATCGTAAATTTAGGTCGAAAAGCCACCATAAACATGATACTTCATAAATTATTCTAAAAGAAATATTTTGCTTTGTTTTATGCTAATAAATACTAGCTACATAAGCAGTAGCTCTCAACAAGTTTTTAAACTTAAACCAGTTTCCAAAGCAACTTCGTCACAAAATACTTAATACGAATTAAGATTTATTTCTTTACGTAAATATCATCATCACGAAATTATTTTCATTCTTGGATGAAAAGTTTTTATAGTTTCATTGAATGATTGGATATGAAAAAAACTTTAGAAGATCTTACATAAATATCAACAAGCTTTATCTTATTTTTAAAAAGCTTTTATTTAATATATAGGTACTTAGTTCTCATTGGTACATTTTTTCATTCATAGGTGTAAGTATTAATTGACCTTCAAAAACGTGTCTAATAAAAATTTACAATCACGATCTTTGTATGTTTTATCGATGAATTATATACCGGTTAGCAAATGAACTCGGTTAGCTTTGTAATACTTAATGTATAAAATTTTGTCAGTGCGAAAAGTCAATGTTCGACTTAAATACTCATATTTTATAAATTAATATAAATATAAATAAACATTTTGACAACATCAATACAATGCTCCGATTCCAAAGTAAGTAGGTAGCTAAAGCACTTGTGTTATGGAAATCAAAGACAACGGTGGTATTACAAACACCCACCCAGACCTGAGTCAATATAGAAAAAATCGTTTTCTAAATTGACCCAACCGGGGATCGAACTCGAGATCTTAGAGATGGCGACACCTTGAAAACCGGCGTACAAAGTCATTCGACCACGAAGGTCGTCTTTGATTATTATAATTGATTGGATTTTAAAATAAATCCTGGTGTCCAAAACAGATTTTCGTACTCAAATATTGTGATAGTTCTGTGTAACTTTAGTTCACAATATTTTCAGAAGTGAATGAATTAATTAATAAATACATTTTCAGAAGTGATTATTTTTACAATATAAAAACATTGCTACTAACCTGCCCTTGTGATCCTCCCAACATTAAACCTGTGAGAATAGTTGACTTTAAAATATTCTTCCACTATCCTCCTTTCGGTTTTACCCTGGCCACTGACGGGAGAGAAGAGGTACTCTGGATCCATTTCATAGTGGACTCTTTGGTAGCCAGTGATCATCAACAGGGTCAGCAGGAGTGGGATGATGATAAAGTACCCTGGCTGCCTGCCCACCAGTAAGCCGAGCTTGTAGAAGGATTTGTTTAGGACGTCATCCACGAACGTCAATTTGCAACCCATCTGTAACAAAAGAATATCCTTTAAGTTGTGATGTAGATAAGGCAAAAAAATTTGTGAGTAAATTCGATACTTATAAAGGCCTTTTTTTTCAAGCCAGTTCGAATTTTTCGAAAAAAACCACATAATAACCATTTCGAAAAATGTTCAAAAATGTCAGAAACGCGAGGAACTGTAGTTCACAGAGCCACTATAGTTGTAAGTGTTTTCACTGAATCTAGTACAGTAGGATTTATTCTAGACTAGAGCAAAATTTTTGCCATCGATAGCTTTTCTTTGGAAACTCGTTTATAGGAAACAGTAAATAGCAAAATTGGATAACGTCTTAATCTATTTTAAGTTATTCAATTAGGACCAAATATTTAACTATAATTAGCACCTAAGCATTTCAACAATAAGTCGATTCTTAGTACCTACTTATATGTTTGCTTAGCGATTACCTAAACTAGTTTTTGGGCAAATATTTAAGATAATAATCCAAGTAGGTGGTACCTTCCAATATCCTACGTCCGTATAATTACGTGGTCTTTAGTGAATTGTTATATAGGGTCGGTCTCGGAATTTTGTTCTATCAATAACGAAAAAAATAGCTACATTTACAAATCCAAATTTTGGTTTCGCATTTTTTTTATTTGCCGATGTATACCTACGCTAAAGCAGATTAAAAAGGTATTAGAATTAAGGCGACATTATATGCAACACTAGCGCCACTCCCACAAAAAAAACGTGTAAATACACAATTTCTTAAGAATCCAAGCTAATGGTCCCCTTTCAACAAACTTAAAAACAGTTTAAATTTATTGTGGTTTTTCTTGACGAAAAACAAAACGACGGCAGTTTTTAGCTTTTTTCACCACTGAAACTGCATACAACTATATGTCACTAAGTTTGTGTGTTTATAAATAACAATTGATATTTTGCGAGGGGACCATCAGCTTGGATTTTTAAGATATTGTTTATTTACACGGTTATTATTTTTTTGCGGAAGTGGCGCTAGTGTTGCATAATAATGTCACTTTAAGTATAAGTAAGTACATAAAGTCGAATGGCATCGGTATTTTGTGTGTATACTTATAGCTTAGCAGTACTTACTTTACCCTTAGTAAAAGAGTTAAAATGTCTGGCCCCCTAAACAAAGTGTTTTGTTCCCACTTATTCTACTGGGCAGTTCTACATCAGAACTAAAGATACTTATTTTTTCTCATTAGAACTACTATTTAGTACTTTGTGGTAGGACTAATGAGAAAAAAGTCTCATTAGTTCTACGGTAGAACTGACCAGTGGAACAATTAGGAACAAAACAAAAAGTCCCAAACGAACCTCGCAAAGTAATAAAATGGATTTTAAGTAAATTGAAAAAAAATATTTTTAAGTTATTTAACTAGCGATCAAAACTACACTTTTACTTTGTTTGTTCGTTATCTACTTAACAAATAAATACTACCTTCCTAAGCCGGCTTTTTCGGAAGATTAAATAAGGAAAAACCTTTTTCTGACATATTTTTGGCAGGGGTTGTGCTGTGTGTTGTGTTGTATGTGGTCACGATAATGTGGTGCCTTTTTGTCGTTCTTAGGAATTATGACTATGTATCCGTTCTAGAAATTATTGCACTATGTACAATTATGTATTTTGTCGAAATAATATATATCTGTGTATTACAGATACATATTCTTTTAATAATAAAAGTACACCTGTCATAACTTTAGAAATATTGCTTACATAAATTATAAAGTTATTTTAACACATCATTCATTGCGGTTTCTCGTAGTCGTTCATCTAGATTAATACATTAGTATATGATACTTTACTATATATTTTTGAAGTGGTTATTTCACATTGCCATTGAACCAAATTATAGTTCATTGTGTTGTACTGATGTATTGGTTGTAGATTATAAAAAATCTGTTTACAGGTCAATTTTATTGTTATACCACATTTATAAACCAACCAATCGTTATAAATAATAAAATGTTTGTACCTATATTTCTTTTGTATCGTTAATCGATTTCGTACGACCTCCGTGGTCGAGTGGCTTTGTACACCGGTTTTCAAGGTGTCGCCATCTCGATCCCGGGTTCGATCCCCGGTTGGGTCAATTTAGAAAACAAACGTTTCTATATTGGCTCAGGTCTGGGTGTTTGTGATACCACCGTTGTCTCTGATTTCCATAACACAAGTGCTTTAGCTACTCACTTTGGAATCGGAGCAATGTATGTGATGTTGTCAAATATTTATTTATATAATTACACTTTACAGAGATATTTTTTTTCTCGTTTTTCCCCTACTTAGTTTTTCTCTCCGAGCGCTTTTCTAGTAGTTAAGTATATTTTTTTCCTCGAACGTCTACTAAGCTTCACAGGTTGAATAAATTGAGATAAATTAATGCACATAGGTACAGTCAGCTTTAAAAGATAACTGAACTATAAATTACCTATACGGGGTGTTATAAAACAACCAATGCCGTTATATGGTAGATAGGGACCATCAAACTGAACAACTTTTACTTTGGGACCAACTCTGAAATTGCGAAAAAACATCGGCTGTTTCATATATTTTGTTTGATATTTTCGTTATTAATTTTTGTATGAAACAGCAGATTGTTTTTGCGATTTCATTGTTAGTCTCATGGTAAAAGTTTTGTCAGTTTGTATTGGCTAATATGACTTTATTCACATAGTGGGGAATGCGTAGAAAACAAGCATAATATTTAAAGACACATACCTAGTACGAAATACTAAGGCTGGCCCCAGACCTACCGGTTTCATTTCTTTGCTTGGCTGTTTTAGTTGAACAGGGGCTACCAGCTAACGCATCGAACTTTCGAAAGTCTGCCGGGCTTCAAATTAAAACAGATAAATCGAGCCCCAATAGGGCCAAACGGCGAACCCTAATTTATGATGTCACATGAACATCGATATCTTCTAAATAACTACAATATGAAATTGTGGGGGGAGTGTCTATGGGGCCAGCCATAATCTCTCATCCACTTCTGATTCTGAATAGTGATGATGAAATTTAAAACAAAAAGAACAAGTGCAATAGTTGATCAGTACTACTAAAATGTTTAGCCACTTTTGATTGTGACCGTACTTAGGTAGGTACCTACATTATGGATTCAGTAGACCTCCTTGACCGGGCTCTGCCTTTCGCTGTAGCTTGATAAATAGCATAATTGTAACAGGTAAATGACACTGTGTCTTAGCACTCATTGGTGGGACGAAATATCGCTTTTTTTTTTGTTTGGGAAAACATAGTAGAGAAAATAAAAATATTACAGTGTTTATACCAACCGTTTTCCTATCATCTCAAGTACCTAGGTTAGGTATAGGTACTAAGTAACTACCAGGATTGTATTCATTTAAAAGAAAAAACGATCAAGTGTTACGATTGTTTGTTTTATTTCTCACAATGTTTCGCAATCGCTATGCGAGACTTGATCATTTTAATAGTGAAAGGGGCTTATTTGCATAAGATTTGATGCATCCTATTATATAGGAAGTAGACAATAGTACACTTATGTCCGTCACTAATAATATTATAGTTATAAGTCCATTATATGAGTGGTACCATAATATATACAATTTTGTTACGAATGCAATGTATTGTAAAGTCAAAGGTTCCTAAATAAATAAATATCGTAAACAGCATGATTAAATTTTAATGTAGGTAGTTGGTATGAAATAAATAGTTTAATCGTAATATGATAACTTGCAGATTGTAGAGAATATCATTAAATAGTTTTCAATTTAAAAATATTAAAAAGTACGGTTAATGGACCAACCGGGTGAATCTACGTTGTTTCTTATATTTCTTACAGCCTGCGTCATTGTCGTTACTCGAAAATCTTTAAAATTCCAATGCTTCAGAAGGAAATATGCCATCATTTACGTTATAGTACGATAAGAAATTATATTAATTTGCATATTTTTAATGTATTTATTGCGATGCATTGAATTTTTAAAGATTTTCGAGTAACGACAATGACGCAGGAAGTAAGAAACAACGTAGATTCGCTCAACCACTTTGGTAGGTAAAGTGAAAAATATGACACAATTTATAATCATTGTGATGTAAGTACGAATTGATCTGTTCCTAAAATGGAGTAAAAGCACTTATGTTTTTAAACTCAGAAACAACGACTTTACAGCAACCACTTAAACTATAGAAAATGAACAAAAATAGTTTTGTCTGGATCACGCTCACTAGACAACGGCGCATTTGTAAATCTTAGCTCTCGCTTCGCTTTCGACAGATAAAGGATGCATTTTTATGGATTTGACGTTCTGAAAATTGATGGTAAGCGATTTAACTTAGGTATACATCTTTCGATAGCGAACAAGAGATCCGGCCTTTTATTTTTATCTGTGATTCATAATCTGCTGTACTTTTTAAATAAAATAAATTCCTATGAATCGTTATGTGCCGACTCGTGCGCATAAATAAGATGGTATTTTACGTAACATCTGGAATGAGCTAGAAAGTAACATAACCGGTCAATGCCATTTTACCAGGCGTAACGTATATGCTGTCATATGCAATTGTGCATTCGTTAAGAAGGTCGATCAACTTTTGCTAATCGCTGTCAATCATGTCCGATTTATATTTGCTTGTATAAAGTCATTGACAATCTTTTAAACAGAATCGAACCGCGATATTGATTTCTTTACAAACATTTCTTAAATCAAGAACTTCGTTACAAAAAAATCGAACATCGTTACTTTCGTTTTTAGGACCAGGGACCGTACCGGATAACGCATCGAACTCCGGAAAGTCAGCCGAGCTTCAAATTAAAACAGATAAATCAAGCCCCAATCAGGCCAAAATGGCGAACCCCAATTCATGATGTCACACGAACATCGATATCTTCCAAATAACTTCGGCAAATAGTATGTACAATACGAAACTCCTTACTTCGATTTATCTGTTTGAAGCTCGGCAGACCCGCCGAAGCTCGATGCGTTAGCCGGTACGGCCCCAGTAATATTTTATTTATGACTTCTTGTGATTTTTTATGTTTAATTCACATTAAATTTTGATCTCTTTGATAAAAAAACAGTACTAAAGTTAAATATCCCGTTTAGATTCTTTAGTTTATTTTTTTTTGGTTTAGGAAATACAATAAAAAACCAACTGAATAATATATCTACACTTCTAAGACTTCCGCGCTGTAATCCGTAAAAAGTGTTTTATTTCTAATGTACTGAATAATAGATTTTTTTTGTATTTCCCAATACATGATGAAGTCATTGCTTAGTTATTTGCCTGTGTAATTGAGAAAGATTTGAAAACCATTTTAATTCAGAAATCGGAACGTTACTCTTATGAATTAGATGAGGGTAGTTTTAAGTATAGTTAGTTTTGCGCCGAGATCTGTCAGATGCGTTTGGCATTAATAAGTTAAAGTGAAAATATTAAAGTTACGGGCATAAAATGGAGCTTTGTTTATTTGTGTAACAAAGTAATACTTATCTAAAAACTATAAAAGTGATGGTTTGTTCAAAATCAAGAGTTATGGTCGTGTCGTGGTGTCCCTATAGCTGCCTTACTGCACCGATTCATGGACTTCAGGTTTTTATAACTCTAATTTTGTAGATTATTAGCAAATTGCGTGGTAATAGTAACAGCGACATTTTTGATAAAAAAAAAAAACAAAAATAAAATAAAAATGACCTTATTAGTTTTATGGAAAAATGTTTTATGGACAGGCCAAAGCGGTTCATTTTAAATTTATGGTAGTTTTTCTATCGATAAAGTCACTGTTGTGATTCACCACGCAAGTTGTTAATCACCCTAGTTTACGGTACCTAATACTTACTTAATTTTTTGGGACATATTAAATCAATAGGTAAATAGCTCGGTGGTGCAGTGGTATAGCGCTTGGCCCATCGATTGCAAAGGTTAAGCAACTTTCGCAAGAGTTGGTCATGGGATGGGTGACCAAAAGTTTATTATCTCGATTTCCTCCGTGCTTCGGAAGGCACGTCAAGGCGTTGGTCCCGGCTGCATTTGCTGTGGTTAGCACCCACCATTCCGCATTGGGCCCGCGTGGTGGGTCATGGCCCATCCTCCTTATCCACCCATAAGGAAGGCCTGTGCCCCAGAGTGGGGACACTAACAATATCTGACCCATGCCTTAATTTTAATGGCGTGCTATGATTTAAGATAAAACTTAGGTCTATTACTGCGATTGTTTATTAAAATTTTAGTTCTGCGCATTGAAGAACCAGTTCAAACAAAAAAAAACCGGCTATTAAATATTTTGTTTTGGGTAGGTAGGTAGTTTTTTGTTTTATTGTATTTGTAGGTATTATAGGACTGGATAAATTACGTATAGAACAATAGTAGGTACACGTGTATATAACCATTTTATTTTAACTACACGTTGATTGTCGTGTTACTTGAAGTAGATTTTGCACGCTATGTTATTAAAAGTGCGTTTTAATTAACTTCCCTCATTTACGAAGTTTACTTATAACGTTAAAAATATTAATGTCTTTATGTTTTTAAAAGGTTTATTATTACTTTCAATAAAAAAACAGACGTCAAATTAGACTTTGAATGACACAATAAGGTTTATTATTACTTTCAATAAAAAAGGCGTCAAATTAGACGTTGAATAAGAAAATATACCTAGGTACTTCAGTTGCGAAGAGTCCATACAAGCCGATTCCCATCGGCTTACCTTTTAGAAATCCCACCCCACCGATCCACTATGGAGATCCTAACATTTCTGTAGAACGGCTTACCTTCGCCATAATAGGGTATTTTACACCATGTAAGAAACAATATAAAAATGCATGTTTATGATAGATTTCATAAAAAGTGAATGAGAAACGTCGATATTTATTCATAAAAATGCAATATACATTTTATAATTCAATTTAAAAAATCGACTTTTTTAATCTATTCTTCAAATGTTCAAAACGCCATTCGCCATATTGGATTCCGACGTGACGTCAGCCCGACAGTAAGCAAACAGGATTTCGTACTCGTCGTACTGTGTTATTTTATAATTTTATGTGATTATCACTTTTATGCTTTATTTTACTAAAATCGCATCATGGAAGACGGTTTTGTGGAGAAATGTTAAAACAGCAATGTAAGTACCTATCATATCAAGTTTTTTCTAACATTAAGTAATACACAACACGATAATACCCTGTGTTTGTTTACTATTACAATCCAACATAACCTATTTTTATTTTATTTTGTTATCAGGTCCGGAAGGGAATCTGACGACGCAATAGGCTATGTGCAGCTCAAACGGGTTCAAAACACGTGCGTTGTAGTGTACGGTATGCCTGGAACATAAAGTGCGTTCCAAGCCCTATGTACTGATTGACACATAATGTGAATGAACAGGAAGAGACTGTGAGTAGTGTTAAGTGCTACGATTGTCCCTCGTCAGAAGGTGGCTGCAAGCATGGTGTTACGATGTACACCGCCGAACCGAAGCCCTGTCGTCGTGTACTTCGGTTGAGTTTTAATGGAAGAAATCGAATCTGGCTAAGGTTGGCTCATCGATAAACATTTTGTGTGCAAAAGAAATTTCTAAAAGAAAATCTAAGGAGATGGTTGCAGACAGCAGTGTGCAATGCAAAAGGTTAATTTATGGGGAAACGCATAACCTTGATTAGTATAGTTCCACAACAAGTGATTGATCTACCTTTGCATGAATTTAAAAATCATGTTAAAAAGACGCTCATGGGTAATGGTTATTATAAAGTAGACAATTATCTGAAAGACCAAAATGCATGGAAAAAATGTAACACATAGCTTGTAAATATAAGTACCTACTTTGTTGTTTAAAATCTGTTGTACTGTATTTGGTAACTGTTGTAAAGTAATAAAGATATATTTCAATTAGTTAAGTGTTTATTTCTGTTATTCATATAATCAAATTTCCAATTTAAGTTAAAGAGACAGGACATAACCGAGTGACCATAAACTTGACTGATGACAGCCAGATTAACAATAGCAGATCATGATATAATATTTAAGTTTGTAAATATTGTAACTTATTTCTGTTAAAGCTGATAAGTTTCTTGCACCTGTTCTTCTTGTCAGTTATAAAACTCTGGAATGGGTGGAAAATATAGATGATTCAGAAGCGCTTAATTACTAAGTTTATTTGAATAGTTTTTTGTACTTTGACTTTGACTATTCTCCTACCCTACCCTATGTATAGTGCATATGTATTCACATATTTTCCACATGCACATGACATTGAAATGAACATTATTATATCCTTAACATTTTTATGGTGGCCAAGTTGACCCATTCTTCAAATCAACTCGGCTGTGATGGACCAACATCATCTTTATACAGTGAGTGCACCATGGAAATAAAAAAAACTATACTTATTATTTGATATATTTATTTATTATAATATAATAATACCTTTTATATAAACTCAAAGTTGCCTGTGTAAGTATTAATCCTTCAAAACACATGATTGATTTTGAATCAAAAAATGCAAGTGTTAGGTTATGTTCACATCGCTTATCCTTCTTGCATATCCAGTAGACACAAAATTCACGAGACCATCAGGTGAACAGGATATTTTTTTGTTTGTTTTTTGGATTTCTTTGGATCTCTTCTTACGTTTCAACCAAGTTTTTCTCATTTTGATGTCACTTGGCACTTGAACCCACTATTTTAGTGGAGATTTTACACTTGTTTTACTGCAATCAGGCACAAGACACCAATGATAAAACATTACAACTCATTATTTTAAAAACTTTCGTTACTTTTGTAAAAAGACATTGTAACCACTCTTGATTGTTTCCTGACGCCTGACGGAGTGACGTCACGGGCCTAAACAGCATGGCGGCTTGCGTTTCTGCGCAATAATTCAAAATCATAAATAAAAAATCATTTTTAAGGTATTTCTTGGTTTTATAAAATTGAAATAAAAATTGTGCTGGTTTATTATGACCTCAGGAATAATATAAACATGTTTTCAAAAAAAGGTGTAATTCCCTATTCACCCCTCGCCACTGAGGTACTTGGTATGAGGTGCTTTTTACTTTAGCCCATCAAAGTTACCCTGTCATATATAAATATAAATATAATAAATATTTGACAGTATCACATACATTGCTCCGATTCCAAAGTAAGTAGCTAAAGCACTTGTGTTATGGAAATTGGAGACAACGGTGCTATCACAAACACCCAAACCTGAGCCAATATAGAAAAGTTCGTTTTCTAAATTGACCCAAACTTTGAAATCGCAAAAAAAATATCAGCTGTTTCATACAAAAATTAATTACGAAAATATCAAAATATATGAACAGCTGTTTTTTTTTCAGCGATTTCAGAATTGGTCCCATAGTAAATGTTGATTACTTTGATGGTCCCTATATACCATATTTAGCATTAGGGGTATTTTTGTAACATGTTTATAAAAAATACACACAATTGATTAATTTTACAAGTGCAAAAGACCTTGATTTATAATTTTATGTAGCAATTAGTTACAATAATTATAGTTATAATAATTATCAAGATCGCTAATAATAATAACTCAAGAATTATAATATTTTTATACTTACTTGTACTCAATGGCTACCATTATCCGAAATTACTTATAAGTAATGTTCATTTTATTTACTAAACGCCTTGAAATAAAGTAGGTAGGTATGTAGGTACCTACCTTCATAGCAATGATCTTGAACTGTGAATTTCGTAATTTCACCGAAACTGTAATCTGAGTTTAGGCGAGTACTTACCTAGTATCAAACCATAAAGTTAATATACCTGATGTGTATTAACTTTATCAAACACAAAATATTTGTTTGTATCATAAGTAAACTTTTTTAATCTGGTAATTAACATACTATTTGTTTAATTTGAAAAAAAATTAAGCCACTATCTATAAACATAAAAAAAATATACCACCGAATAACAGGATGACGAAAAATGTATCCCGCTCGGTGGCGCTGCTGTGGATGCAGATCTTTTGTACATGTGCTTATTATCAATTATATCTAAAAAATGTTAATAACAATTATTATAATTATTGTGGAAGTTGGACAGTAAACGAATTAAAGATCGAATTAAATAAAAGAAAACCAAAATGTGATGGAAAATATTGAAATATTTTACAAAAATTCGCATCCAACATCCTAAAATTCCTTCTGGACCCAAGGCACAACTACTATGCTTAACTGGTTGTGCCGCATGTACTTTTGATTCCCATATCTACACAACTGTTACTGATTGGTCCGTTGGGTAAAAAAAGTACCTATGGCCCAACTGACGAAAACTCGAATCCCTGGTTGCTTTTGTTTTAATAAGGACCTGTTTCACTATCAAAAAGTAAGTTCTGAGTAGCTTACTTGGTAGATGATTTGACATATTTTTCAAATCACAACTGTCAAATCATCTGTCGAGTAAGCTACTCAGAACTTACTTTTTGTTTGTGAAACAGGATCTAAATGTCTTAGTAAACTAGCTAGAGCGTCGACTGGTGGACGATCCTGCCATTGATAACCACCTCCTTTTTGAAATATTATGCTGTTTAATATAAATTGCTTTGATATAACTTAATGTTTGCATGATAAATTATGCTTATAGATGAGTAATAATAAAGTATTGAATGATTAATGATTATTTTATGTTGAATTAACATTTTATTCATAACGGTTTTAAAAAGGATCAATGATCCTATATGTAGGTACTTATAAATATGTATTGGTTATTATTAACAAGTAAAACCTTGAAACAAACGACTACAGACTACTTATACACATTCAATGTTATGTGACAAGACCCAAAATACAGGTAGGTAGGTACGTTTATAAATATAACTAGGTATAATAATCTTGATAGAAAATGGAATGCTAGAGATATGAAAAATCTTTAACAAAAATGCTTTTTAATTCAAATTATTTTTGAAAACAATTTCAGAAACTTGAGCAGCATCTTATGCTGTTGACAACAAAACAGTATTGCATTATGAATCCTACTATAAATATTTATAATGTTACTGTACTGACTCTAAACACCACAGCATAACCTAAGGTTATAATTGCATCTTACAATTAAAATAACAGGAATAATTACTTTGTAAATGACACGTCATTTTTATAATGCATCTAATGACGTTATGCAATTGTGTTTTATGTTGTAACAACCATAAAACATCAGTGTAATTGAACTCCTAAATGTTTAAAGGGTTACCCACTTACTAAGTGTCAAGGAAGCCGGTTTAGCGTCAGCGCCAACTATATAGCGACTTTTTGTAGCTGAGATTATCGCGGCGTTAATCGCGGCGTTTTTTTTGTCGCTGGCTAAGTAAACCATTGTCACTCTTGTTAGTGTCAATTCGCGGGCGATTAGTCGCTGAGCTACTTTTTGTAGCTCGTGGGCGCTTAAATCGCTAAGCGTATAATCGCTCGTGGACGGGAAGCCTTATGGTAAAATTAAAGTAATTTTGAGAAACAAAACATTAATGTATAAGTGAAGGATATATGCCTTATTATACAATTTGTGATAATGAAGGTAGGTTTAATTGTTAAAATGCGTGTGACATCTTTCGCAGGATTGAAATTACGTTTGTTTTGCATTTGTTGTTGTAACATAAATAACTTTAAAATAAAAATAATTACCTTTATTAAAAATATGATAATTACATATTTATTGCTCCAATCTTAAATAAGTTAAAAAAGCATTTGGAAATAACTCAACCTTAAACATTAAAAATCTGAGTACATACATTCAGCATTTACGTTCAGTCGGTACATATTAGCGCAGTCGTTGCAAAAAGGTATATGATTAACATGTAATAACAGTTTTTCATTGCTCATATTACGGTAGTAATTTATTTGACAACCATACTTGTTTGGTATGTGTAAGAAAGTCTGTCATTATAACTTTCAGTAGGAAACTACACAGAAGTTTGTTCTGTGGCAAACTATGCCACTTTCGAGTTTCCCGGCTTGTCGTTTGTGGCTTACAAAAGAATATTGATTTACAATAATTTATTATCATAGTTCATTAGCGATATTTGATTATAAAACGTAAGCGATTAACGTAACTAGATGACGTGGTTTCCTTAGTAATATTATAAATGCGAAAGTCCGTTTGTTTGTTACGCCTTCACGTCTTAACTACTGAACCGATCATCATGAAATTTTGCATACACGTTGTCAGGGGTACAGAGAAGGACATACCTTTCATCCCAAAAAAAAAATTGTTCCCGAGGGATAGCAAAAAAGCTTTCCACACAAACGAAGTCGCGGGCGGTCGCTAGTAAACAAATAAATAAAGAATGAAGAACCTTCAATATTACATAGGTATTTACGTAAAATAATATAACCTATGTACGACATAATCCATAGTTTTTTAGTGGGCAGTATCATTCATCATCCAGATAAGACCTGCGAAAGAAGACAATTTCATGATGATCGGTTCAGTTGTTTCTGTGTGATTACTTAAAAAGTGTATTTTATGTTAAAACAAAGTTTTCTTTGCTTTATCACTTTTGTGGAATCCTTCCAAAATCGATGCCTATCTTAAGCCAATTATAACTTCGTTTTGTTTTGTTTTCTAATCTTTCTGTTACTTTTAGTAAATCCTTAAAAATAAAGACAATTTGCAATAGCTAAACCTGTCACTTTTGTGGTATCCCTCTAAAATTGATAGCCGATTAACCACTTCACTTTCATCTTTAAACTTTTATCCTATTAATAATAATAATAAAGCATTTTATTTTCAAACCCATAAATTCACAATTCAACTTATATATACATATAAGTACTTACTTCAATTTAATTCGAGTCTGAACTCCCTTGGGTAAGCCTTTTATTTGACAGATGTATGTGATACAATGCTACTTTTCCTTTTCGCTGTTTTTAGCCGATAGACCCGCTGGGCCCTAGATAATATCTAGTTGTTTTAGCCTGTTATTTTTTGTAATAATTCAAAAAGAATGGCAATTCAAAATAACCTTACAAGATTTTAAATACTAAATCATAGACTTATTTATACTAGCGTAAACTAAAACCTTATTTTGACATGAACGAATCACTTTCACATAAAAAAATATATTATTATAAGAAGTTTACGTATCACCTAATAAGTGAAACAACAACTGTTACCCAACAATCCATCAACATCAAAACCACTGCAGACCTAATGAAAGTAGTATTAACATTGGCCAATATTGATTGTGGTTTTTTTGCTATCAGCTGAATGAAGCAACGAGGCCTTTTCAAGGCCGGGTCGCGGAGAACTTGAGGCAAACGCTACGAGGTTGCCTCGAGGTAGTACGGGATTTCCTTGCCTTCTTCCGTTAGACTATTGTGTCTCATTGTTATGCGTATTAGGAATATATGGAACCTTTTACCTTAAGGACAAGACAAGCCTCGTGATAGCCGAATGACGGTATCACTATTGCGCTAAAAGTAATGCATGTGGAGGGTTAATTAATAAGAGACCATAACTGGAAATGATTGGTTTAGTTAGTTACATTTTTAGGGTTCCGTACTTCAAAAGAAAAAACAGAACCCTTATGGGATCCCTTTGTTGTCCATCTGTTTGTCAAGAACCTTTATCACGGGAACGCGTGGAGGTATCGAGTTGAAATTAAAACCATATTAGTATTCAAGTTTAGAGTAGACAGCTTAAGCTGAGAAAAATAAAACTTCTAAGTTTACGTAAAAAAAGATACGCCCGTTTATGCCGCAATAACGCATATTTCAACACTCTCAAGGAAACTTTCTGTTGATCTAGAACTATGAAAATTGGCAAGTAATATAGTCTTATACTACAAGTACCTACAGGGAATGAAAACTATTGTAATTAAATCACAAAAAAGTTTCGGGAACAGCTCGGAAAAACAATGCGAGTCTTTTTTTCCTGAACTATTTATAATAATATGTATCTATCTAAGATTTTGTACGGAACCCTCGGTGGGCCAGTCCGACTCGCACTTTACTGGTTTTTAACACTAAAAAAGAACTCAAAAAGATAATATGAAAAATATTTTACAAGAGAAGATTAAAATGTTTTGGTATTTTTAAACGTAATGTTAAAAAGCTTGCACCATAAAAATGTCCTCGACGAAGATGAACTGTGAATAAAAATCATTAATCAAGTGTCAAAAGATAAACAAATGAACTCGTTTATCGTTGATCATTATCTTACTAAAAATAGTAGGAACATAATATTATAGTAATAGGTTCGTTAACCGTATGAACCCAGTTTCAGATTTAAATATAATAAATAGCAATGTTTTAGTATTCCCGATTAGACTTGGAATATACGGGGTGAACCCGAATATTTGAATGCAAATAGGGTATTTCTTATTTTACTCGAAATTTTTCATGAAAAAAAATGCTTCATTTATTAACATTAAGTTAAGCAATGTTTATGTTGTCTTCTTTAATTAATTACTTCAAATGGATATTAATAAAAAATCGTCTTACCATAAAAATTGCTCTATATTTCCTGTTAAAAAGTACAAGAAGCATGTTCTTAATTTTTAGGCATCCGTTTGTCTTGACTAATAAATCAAATATACAAGGTTGTAAGTAGTTAGTAGCAAGTAGAGCAAGGACTGGCCGAAAGTCAAGTGCAATAAAAATTTAACAATAAAACTAAAATCACAATCATGTTGTGAAAAACTTGACGAATCACGAATGATATTGGACCGCGTATTGTAATTTTGATAAAGTAAATTATTGCGCCAGTTTTATTTTCCGGATTTATGAATGTCAATGTTTGTAGACTTGTTTTGTAAAAAGTCCTAAAAATTAGAAGTTTTCTGTTCAACTGTCACTTGTGAAGAAAAAGTTAATGTTCCTCTAGATACCGCGTAAGTATTTGTTTAAGAAATTGATGTTTATAAAAGGCTGTCATAAAATATTGCTTTACACTTTACAGAAAAGGTAACTTCACTTTCAAGGGTTAAGATGCGACTAAGCTGCAATGAAAAAGAGGCTTTGAGTACATATTTGTAGGGTTTATGTTTCAGAGGAAACACCACGGCTGAGAGAATTGAAAAATTCCTACGAAAAGTTGACAAAATCAACGTTTCGTAGTCCCCTGTTTCCTCCTCCAAAACTAGACCAATTTAAATACTTTTTACATTAAAAAATAAAGAAAGGATTTGGCTGTGTTCCTTTGCTTTACTTTTTTTTTAAAATTTCGTCAAAATTGATAGCTGGATGTCTAAACAATGGCATTGTTTTTAGGTTTTTGGAGAATTAAGAGAATAAAGATATTAAATCTCTTTTAATAATTATAATATGAAAAAAAGAAAACACAGCCAATTCATTCCTTTAAATTTTAATGAAAAAATATTTATATCGGTCTAGTTTTGGAGGAGGAAACCAAACGTCTACCAAACGTCAATTTTGTTAACTTTCTATAGGAATTTTTCAATTCTCTCGACCGTGGTGTTTCCTCTTAAGCTATGAAGCTCGCCTTGATTCAACCGTTTATCTGATACTCCTATTTCACCTCAAAATCGCACATGCCTTGGATTATAATTTTTAAATGTTGCGCTTGTAGTTGTAGCGTGCGCGTGCCTAACTCGCCCACTGTGCGTCACGCAAACCGCTTTCTACGCTCGGCGAATATTTTTACTACACATAGATTGGCGGAGTTTATATCGAATCTATTCCTATGTTGGCAACACAGAACATGGAAAAGTGTGTAGATGGCATCATATAGATGGTTTTATTTTGAACAGGGTTGTCAACTTTTCTATTATAGTTAGAATTATATTATAGCTGTTTCATCTTTATCGATTGTCAAAACATCTGGAAAGATGTTTCTTTCGAATGTGGGGGTATTTCCTCACTTTGATGAAATTGCGCTGGCTTGCAGCGAAGAAGTAAAAAGTACTAGAAAATTTCGACGCTCCCACTAGCGAGTCGGTAGCATTTGGTCAGTGCATTGGGCCGGAATCCCAAGGGTGCGGGTTCGAGTCCCGTCTGAGGTGCTACAGGTGAGTCGAATTTTTCTAATATTATTTATCTTAATATAAAAATAGCATTGTGAATACGAAAAATCTCAAAACTTATTGAATTATACCATCTGCATATATAGCACCAATAAAGGTGTGCCATAAAAGACGACCTAATATGACTAAGGCAGTAGTAGTACCAGAAAATTGCCAACAGAGTTCTTATCTCTCCGTAATATTGGCTATGTAATTTAACTAGACCTCAAATTCTTTCCCACCACCAGTAGAGTGGTACCTACCATCATAGGGACAAAATAAGAATGATACTTATTTAAGCAGGAAATATCTTATTGAGACCGGAGTATACGAGTACAGCATTGGGCGTACGGCGTACCTACCTAAAACGTTGCTAAGGTTGAAACAAAATATAAACTTGTCTGATATATTTAACATCTAATTTTTCCAATTATTTTGAAACTGAAACTTTTTTGTTTGAATACATAATACATTTTTCAATACAGCTGCTCGAAAATGTGTTTTCGATGACAGTACAGCGTGCGGTAAGTAGATTTTACCGCACGCCGGCGCCCATGCGTTTTTGTTTACGGTTTAGTACAGCGTGCGGAAAGTTAATTTTACCGCACGCCACCACCGTGCGTTTTTGTTTACGGTTTTTTATTTCAGAAGGTACCTATAATGTTTTCTCGCAAATAAATTGAAAAAAACAAAGTGGTACACGGTTGTTAAGGTCTTTTAAAACTCGTGACGACTATAAACCCTCGTCTGTGGCTCGGTTTATAAAACACAACTCGATTTAAATACCTCCTTACCAACCTTGTGTCATAAACTACTATTAATAGGTTCTTGATTATTAATCTGAAAATATCTTACTCAAATAGGTATTCGCTTACTTTCTTTTAAAAAAATGCGCCCATTAAACAGCATAAATAACCAATTATCAAATATCTTTAAAAATCTTCATTAAAGCTTAAAATTAATAAAAACAATGAAGGAGCATAGATGTAAACCATCTAATTGTACATTGGCAGTCAACTGTATTCAAAACCAATCTATGTTTCCCCTAGTTAAGAGAAATCGGTGCATCGGTTCGTGATCGATGCCAATGTACAGACGTGCGTGCGCGCAAAGGCCTTTTCCCTAAGCACGAAGTATAGGAAAACCCTCTTATGAAACTCATCGTAGTTACAACAGCTGTACCGACTGATTCGTTCTGTCACACTTTTATCGAATTAAATAAAAAGAAAACTATATAATTTACTATTCTTATTTTAACTCTTTATGTCGTTTTGTTTTTTACTACTAATTTGAAATATCGTGATTTTCTATTAACAAACCGACAAAGTGCGAGTCGGACTCTCGCACGAAGGGTTCCGTACCATTATCCATAAAAACGGCAAAAAAATCATGTATGTTGTATGGAAGCCCCCCTTAAATAATTATTTGATTCTGTTTTTTAGTATTTGTTGTTATATCAGCAACAAAAATACATCTTCTGTGAAAATTTCAACTATCTAACTTTCACGGTTCATGAGATACAGCCTGGTGACAGACGGATAGACAGACAGACGGACAGCGGAGTAATAGGGTTCTCGTTTTACCCTTTGGGTACGGAACCCTAAAAATTGTATACATTTTTGGGTAATCTCTTTGTCTTAGAATTATTATAAGTAAGTACATTAGCATTGTTAATTTAATAACAACAAATCTACAAAGGAAGTTAAAAATAACAATCCAATTAGTACAAGTTCTAATACTTATGAAAGATTTCTCCTTTACAGCGAAACGTATACGTGTATACTTATAGATCCAATATACATTATGTAACAAGTATTTTACATCAAATAAAAAAAAATGTCTCTATCGCAATTATAATACTCAGATAAGCGCAATTTTACGGCCTGCTATGAAAAAAATATCATGATGATCAGACACGTTTGTTTATTTCATTTAGTTTCATATAAAGATTCCTGATAATAAATTTGGATATTTACCTGATAGGTAATTTCAAACAATTCTTTTCCGTTTTTAAACTAAAATAGAGGATTGGTGCTATCCGGAATCTGTGAATCAGGCCCTTAATTTAGGTCCATTTTCCTCGGTTAACATGTCACGAAACGGAACGAACGTCGTCCGAGTTTTGTATTCCGTTTATTGTAGTGGGTCTTCTTATTTATTAGTCCGATTATTCGGATAACATCGTTACATAAGTCGAGAATATTTCGCTCGCGGTTACCTCATTAGACAACACAGACGGGAATGTAACCCTGTTACACGTTTAATACGGATGTGATTTGAGATGCGCGATAACGCTCTCTTTATGACAAAAGGTTTAAGCATTTTGTTTTTTTGCGTGAGGATTGTTTTATAACTAAAACCAGTAAAGAATGCCGGAACTAACGGGCTTTTTAATTGACGTCTTTCTATGATGTGTAAAGTTGAATAAAAAAATGTTTTTTTTTGTGAATACTCTTGAGCCTTGTAAATTGTATTGTTAAGTTGTGGTATTTTATACAAAAAACCACTTGTATTTAATTTGTTATGAATACTAATTCCCTTGTACGAATGTAGAGTCGATCCTGTATTTATATTTAAAATGATGGTTTTCAATTACAATATGATAGGTATCTTACATAAAAAAAAGACTAATAAAATTATCATAAGGACACAGATGTTTAATTTTTCCAAAACGTACTTATGTATAAACTTTTGTAAGTTAATTAAAAGACGTTAAAAAATGAAATAAAGTATTTTAAATAAAAGTAAACTAAAAATTAATTAGCAACATGGCAGCTATTTAAGCTATGTTAATTAAGTGAAACATATAAATTGTTTGATTACTTATATTTAATTTAATTAGTTTGGATTAGGTTTGGTTTTATTGAAACTTGTTTTTAGTAATGTCAATTGTGAAAGCGTGACTTACTTGACCTGTGACATAGCCTTAACTTAACATCTTTAGGTTCTAGTGCTAAACTGAACCTAGTGACGTCATAAGGTCAGTATACTCTTTTAAACTCTCGCGTTGCATTGTACTTAGTTAAAAAATAGGTAGATTGTACTTACTAGTACCTACATTGTACTTAACTTAGTTAAAGAAACGTCGGGAAAATAGTTAGGTGTGAAAATACCTATCAATAGTTATGTACGCGTTAACAAAAAATACTTTTGTTGTTGTATTTTAATAAGTTGTTAATTATATAAAATAGATTTCGGAAAGCTAATCCAAATCTGAGTTAACACTCAAAGGTCGTAGATATACTGTTTGTTAGTTAGTTAGTTTGTTTGTACAGTTTATAACTAATAACTTTACCGTATATAGTTCATTTTTTTTCCTGAATAGTTACTACTGTAGTCGTTAATAAGCCATTCAAATGTATGTAATTTTACTTGACATTAAATTCAATACAAGAATAAGTACAATATTCAACAGCCTGTAGTTGTTAGGGGTTTGTAACACCTCGTATAAGTAACAAGAAGTAATAATAACCATATGACTATGTACATACTTTTTCACTTACAAATAAACATTACAGCCTACTTTTTTTTACTATACCTATTTTAACGCATATTGAATTGTAAGAATTGCATTTTTTAAATTATTAACTTGTATGTCAAGGCGTCCCACCAGGTGAAGAGAGTGGGTTGTCGGTTAGTAATAGACGGTTAATATTGCCCCGTCGTAGACTTAATTCACGGCTAATTCTTCATATCATACAATATGATTTTCTCAGCGATGCGATTTCGAATAGTAGACAGTGATTTCTCAACCAGTTGAAAGTTATTTGCTCTCACAATTACCTATTAAATGTGTAGATAGCCAATTAATTCCAATACCTACCCATTTTAAGGTGAAATTTGTTATTTATTGTGATGGAAAATTACCTCACTTTAAATGCTGTGGTTCTTTTTCAATTTTTGGCAACTCTTTGTGAAATATACAGTTAGAAAAAAGCAGTCCTTGACGAGTTTCTTGCCGGTTCTTCTCGTTACAAGGTCTCCCGCTAAGGGTTTGCGAACCGATGGCGTAGCTTCTTTGACATTCACAAGTGCTTTTAATAGCCTAGACTGAATGAATGAGATTTTAATTTTGAATTTTTACTATTTAAAAATGTGTGCAAATTGGCACTCGTGTTAAAAGATAAGTGTTCGAAGTATTTGCAAACTATTGTTTCAAAGACATTTACTTTTCAAAACAATTAATACATAAGTACATGTTATAATAAATTTATTTAAAATTAAGATGGCAGATTGTTTGACAGACTTCAACCAAACAAAATAATTATTTTATGATAAACTATTACTTAGGTACTTACTTACCTATATGCGTCGTTAAATAATAATGTAAGTATATTTTTTGCAATAACATTTAGGTAAACGGTTTTTAGGAATATTTTATTGTAAATGAAAGATTTAAGACTAATTTACGTAATGGTTATAAATACATAAGTTATAAAATCTGGTACGAAGATATATTGCAGTGAAATGAAAGTCTGCGTGTATCTGATTAATAAAAAACTGGTTATAACATTTAATCAGTTTTTTTTTATTTCTTACTGTCGTCTGGTCTGCTAGACATAATATTTAAAAAGGCGTCAAGTAAATAATTTAATGGCGTTTTTAGAAAGAGTTTAAGAGATTGTCTAAGATCTCAAGACAGAGTTCATAAAGAAAAAATAATTACTGGGATGTGACGTCATGGGATGAATACGGAATAACAGATTTTCGCAACTCAATAGTAATATGTCCTAAAATGTACTTTTTATGTGAATGTACTTATAATGTGAATTTGCCAGTCACAAGATACACTCTTTCAAATGCCGAAAGGCAGACAAACTAATCTATATCATGGTGAAGGGTCCATACAAGCCGATTCACACTTACCTTTTAAAAATCATAACATTTTTGTTATACCTCGCCACTGGTACAGTCACGTCTATAAATATGTATACAGCTTAGAACTTTGTCATCTTAAAAGCTATTACTTTTTTGAACAGAAATCAATGACAAATGACAACTACCTACAACAAAGTGACAAAGTTATAAACTGTATACATATTTTTAGACGTGACTGTACCTATAAATAGGTAAACAATTTAGACCTTTTCCTCCTCTGTTTGTCAACTGATTTTTTTCTTGACGAACTTTAGAGTTATCAATAAAATATGTAACTACATACAGTTTTTTGCAAATTAATAATATGTTTTCCTCTGTCATTCAATGGACGAACACAAGTTTTTTAAACCTTTTTTTGCTCTTTGACGTTACGTTCCGAAACACTAAATGCCTTATTAATAATAAAAATAAATAAATTGAAAAAATATTAATAACACGACTGCCCTGCCAAAAACGAACTAAAAAGTTATATAACAAGTGTCATAGCAGTTCCCCCTCTTTGATTAAGGCCAGTATAATTCGAAAAACTCTGTCTTTTTCTTTATGTGTGAAGAGTAATGAAAATAACTTCACTTTTTCATTTTTTTCAATGTTTTTGTTGTTATTTCGAGCATAAAGTCACTTTTCGAAAAGGTAAATATTATTCTTTTAGTCATTACCTATTTTTTCTAGATATTATTCGTGAGTTAGAGGTTAATAAACTTTAAGTATTATCCAAAAAATATAAAAATAATTAAAATTTTCTTTGTCTTTGCTTATTTTTATAGTCGAGTGAAGAGATACGAATGTCGTGTTTTCAACCGTAAAATAATCAAGATCGTTTATGAAACTACAACATATATTTTTATCTGCTCAAAATAAAGACTATTAGATTGTTTACCATTGAATCAACAATAGGTTAATTTCGATAATTTCGAATATACTGGCCTTTTGTTCCACAAAATGATCCCCCGACTTGTTATTAAACTTTTTAGTTAATAGTTTCTGGCAAGACAGCCGTGTTTTTATATTTTTTTTAGTATTTTCTAGAATGTCATCGTCAAGACCTTTCATCTGATGCCCATATTGTAATAATTGAAGAAAAAAAAATCTTTTTTCACCGTTGAAAGTGGCGTCTGACTGTCGCCATATTAAAATAATATTGCTAAACAATATTTTTGGTTTAGCCAGGGTGTAAGCCTATTCTTCAGTTATTATAGGGTCGTCATTCGACTTCTCCACCGCGGCTGCGCAAGAGCATACGGTTGCCGATTATGTGTGCCGCTGTTGCAACCGTTGCGATAACCTGATGATTACGGCATTTCTTATGTTTCCGCTTGTTGTAACCAACGTTTAAGTTCCGTCGCCTTTGTTTGTGATGGCCCTTCTAATGGAAGACCACATGGAAGGTGTTCTATTCAATAATCAAAACATGTGAGTCTTCATTAAAGTCCTAAAAGTCTATCTTCTATTTCTACTGGCGGGCACTGTGAGACCTCATAGTAATGTTTGTGAATACGGTGCTAGGCGGAGAGTCAGCAACGTTACCCCTACGGGAGATTTCTACGTCCTGCCTGTCGATTCTGTAACCAAACTCGAACCTCACTGCGAATCTCATTTCACTGCGCGGGAATTTTAAATCATTAATGGGAAAATAATAGGCTGTTTTTTAATCACAAAATATTTTAGATAGCTACCTAAAACTTTTGCAATCGGTAAAGGAGCTTATGTTCAGCTAATTTCTAATAACAAATTCATGCGAAGTGAAGTAAGGTTCGAAGTGAGATGCGAGTTAGGTTACAGAATCGACAGGCTGCACAATTGACTATGATTATGGGTTAATTATGATGCAACGTGAAACTGAAATAATTCATAACCTGAAAATGTTTGCGTAAAAAGTAGTGTATGGTAATTTCTGTTGATTGTTTTTCTCGTACTACTTAGGGAAGCGAGACAGAATCATAGAGACAAAAAATAATTCTTTTTTGCCTTTTTCTTATTCCATGGGATAATGTAATATTTATTTCCTGCCAGTAGCCACGTTATTTCATTTAAGTTTTCTCATGTGACTGAAAAAAACACACACAACTTGAAAACTTTTTAGGACGGCTCATCATTACTAATAACTTTAATAAGAAAAAAATTGAAGCGAGTTTGTGTAGCTGTACAATTCAAGATATACTCGGTGATACTTATTTGGATTATTGCATGAAAACACATCAACATGCGGTAAAAATAATATATTGGTAATTCAAAAACTTATTTACATGTATTACATTCTAGTGTCTAAATCGGTGTGCAGAGAGCGTCACTTAACAAAAGACGATCGTAATTATTAGATAAATAAAAGTTGTTTTCGCGGAGGTTGCATACCTTGCTGGTATACAACCTGTGTTGGTTTGATTCTAGACATACCGCCCGCCATGGACAGCATGTCCATCATAATGACAATGTAAAGCTACAAACAAACAAAATAAAATTTGCAGATTCGCAGTCTTACATATACTAGGTTTACATAAACAAAATAACATATTGAGCCACAACATAAAACTTAAAAAATCATCTTAACTTGAGAATTAACAATAATTATTAACTTATTGATCTATAACTTTAAATCAAACGAAACATAAATTATATATAATAATATAAAATGTTGAATATTGAATATGTGGATATGTAACTTCACAAGCTGAACTTTACAATGAAAACAAACTAGACGAAACTTAAATTATGCTTTTACTGCTTCTAATGCTCGAGACAAAAATAATACAAAAAGATCTGAACCTAAACTAGGTTATTGTACCGCCCGCCCTAATGATTCCTAACTTAACTTCAGTGGACTGTATTTGGTGGTATTGTCTTATGTCTAAGGAAGGCTCATTTTCTACAATAAAATTGTTCAGACCTCCAGGTGACCACATTAGAAATATACTATGTCATACAATAATAAACGAAAAATGAAAACCCTTACAGTGGGTGAAATCTCAATTTTTAATTTAACTCGAATTATATACAAGTTTTCATTTATATACGAAATATTTACATCAAATGCTACTTTACACGTAGTTCTTTCATTTTGAAAAGAACCGTAAGATATATTTTCTAAGTAGTGGGAATGATAACAATGAGAATCAAAAGAGCGATACGAAAGCCTAACTATAGCAAGACTAGTGTTTTCTCTAATCGTGGGTTTTTCAAATATTGTTACATGCTCAACTCGAGTGATATATTTTTTGTCAACAATTACTAACGGTTTTGACTCTAAATTCCCAACGCTAGCATGCAAATAGACTGTGCTTTCGTGACGCGACTGGTAGCTGTCCAAAGGGTTTTGAAAAACCTGGCCAGATAGCATCCATCGAAGCCTAATATTCCGAGTTACTTGAGCACCTGGAGTACACTTGATCATACCTTCCACTAGAATCTGGCTGAAACTATCAGCTTCTAGAAGCAAGTCAATTTTATTAGGAATAAAAAACTCAAGGTCTGCTAATTGTGTCCCTATTAACTGCGGAAGCATTTCGCAAGTTAATTTTTGGGGTAATAAGATTGATGTTCTTTTGTCCAGTACATGAGCCCTGATGTCTACAACTAAGCTGACATCATGTATGGACTGTAGCTTGAAACCAACTGATGGTTTAGATACAGAGTTACTGTGATCGCCAAGGCTTGAAACAAGTGCTTTAGCTGGTAGTATTTGCGATTGCACAGCGGCATCTGGGATAAAAGAATGTGTTCGCTGATCGACCAAGGATTTGTGAGTGCAGTGATTACCCGACTGAGACTGCACCCCTACAAAAGCAATAGTGCGATTGGGATTTACTTCCTCTGGAACATTCGTATCGCTAGGCAATGAAGTTGTTTCTACGAAAATGGCACTCGACTTGTCAACGAATGAATCTACGACATGGTTTTCCGTTGATGTTTCGACACTAAAATGTAATAGCGAGTGATGTTTTTTCTTACACACGCGGCACCTGGAGGTTTGACGGCATGTAAACATTGAGTGATTGGAACCCATACAATTAAAGCACAGATTTTTTGAAATAACAAAATTACACCTTACCTCTACGCTATGCTGTACAAAATATTTACAATCACATAACTCATGCGTTTCTGAGCAATAAACACATGAAATTGTTGTGGCGCGATGGACATGACTAAAATTTGACATTGAGTTCACAGGCGGCAAATAATTATAAGAACTATGATTTGCGATTTCGTGTAACACATTTTTTAAATCAGTCTTATAATCATAATATAGTTCTATCGTGGTTTCATATATTTCATTTTTGTAATAACTGGAAGCCTTGTATTCTAATGTGTCTATTTTAATTATTATAGTCCGGTGCGTGTCTACCAAACATCTCCATAGCCCGTCTAAAGCTTTCAACTGAGTCTCTACATAGTCCAAAGAGAGACGATCGATAGGTAACTTTTTAAAATTAACATGTTCACTAATAATAACAGACTTAATATCATCTTGTACCTTATAATAAGCTTCCATGTTTGATTCTGAACACGAATATACTGAAAGATAACTTTAAAACTGTTTGAAAACTCAATCTTACAATAGAAAAAACACTTTAAGCTTAATATTTTACAAATTATTTTCTACACAAAACTATAAGTAAGTACTAAAAAGTTAATGTTCAAATCGTTTCTGCAGTTGCCACGCCACAAGATTTTCTTCTCAATAATGTGCAAAATTCACTCACTGTTTGTACTGGATGGTTAAGGTACCACTGCTGGTAGGGTCTGTTGTATGCTGCTGCCGACTACTTTTGATTTTGACTGGAGTTTCACCCTTGGACGGTTGGACGGACGCAACGTA
Organism: Catoptria pinella; assembly: GCA_963556745.1. Taxonomy (NCBI): domain Eukaryota; kingdom Metazoa; phylum Arthropoda; class Insecta; order Lepidoptera; family Crambidae; genus Catoptria; species Catoptria pinella. The sequence goes on from OY750762.1 coordinate 4,951,105, forward strand.
ACTTTCCGTCTTGATGAACGGCGTTGTACTCGGAAATATTGTTGAAATCGGGAATAAAGTTTTGAAAATAGCGTAAACCTCGTTTCAGCGTGATGAAACGCCACGGCACCGTTAGTATGCAAAATTGTATCACCGTTGAATATTTTTTTTCTTTAATTTTTGCTAGTATATCCGGCTCGAAGGACCAATGTACAATTCAAGATGTACTCGATGATACTTATTTGGATTATTGCATGAAAACACATCAACATGCGGTAAAAATAATATATTGGTAATTCAAAAACTTATTTACATGTATTACATTCTAGTGTCTAAATCGGTGTGCAGAGAGCGTCACTTAACAAAAGACGATCGTAATTATTAGATAAATAAAAGTTGTTTTCGCGGAGGTTGCATACCTTGCTGGTATACAACCTGTGTTGGTTTGATTCTAGACAGTAGCCAAATTGTTTTTTGACGTAGAAACTTTCATTTGGTCAAATACAAGATGGATGTTGTTCATCAAAACCAGCTTAATACGTCAAGCTCTAATTATTAACGTTATATAAATTATTATAAAAAATAAACAGCGAAACACGTAAATAAGAACTTCAAAGTAAATAAGTAGATAGCTGAGTTGACAGTAAGTCAAGCATAACAAGTTGAACTGAAAGTATATAATATTCTGTGTTGAAAGTGAACCATATGGAATTTGAATCAAGGTCTATTTTGGTTGTAGTATTTTAATTAATTTTTGCTCATGCAGAAACACTCGAGTTATCTCAAAAGAATGACTTGTTTTTTTTTTTAAATACCTATCTATCGCTTTCTTTTATTGACGTATTTAATTTCACAGAAATGTTTTCTTTTAATAAAGGAAAAAGTTATTTTTTTCAACCTTTTGAATAGCTCGCCATACGGAGACCCAACTTTAAGCCCATTTTGGGCATCGACTTTAAACTCAAAGTCGTTTCAAATAATTTCAATTTTGTTAAACAAATAATATCGTTTTCAAGATATAAAAAATATATTTTGTTAAACGTCTTAATTCATTTAAGGGCCTAAATGAATTAGGACACATTCTGAACACTTTACTAAATGACGCTAAATGACTATCTAAGTGAAATGTATACCATATCGATATTGTTAGAAACCCTAAGGGCTGAATGGAAAATGAATGTATTGTGTAGTAAGTGGGTATTGTTCGACAGAGTGTGACATAACCTGAACAACAGGTCACAATCGTCAAGGTATCGGAAACAGTAATGTGGAACATGTATACTAATTTTATACACTTTAAACATGATTTAAAATAATTAATGTTTTTTTTTAATATACAAAACAAATATAAGCAAACGGTATTCGTTTAGTAATTAATTTAAGGTTTAACAGTATCAGTATTGAGTTTAACTCTCAATTTTAGTTATTGATTTGAAAAAAATCTATTGATCGCAGTCACGCAGTAAAACGCTTAAAAACACAGTTGTATAAAATTAAGGAAAGTAAAACGATTTTCATGTATAAATTATTTAATGGCTTTTAGCGATATTTTTACACGACTTCCCAATAAAACAGAGAGAGTAAAATGTGTTCAGGGTTCATTGAAGTTTCTATGTGGATATGTGAGTTTCTTTATTCCACCATAACTTCTAAATGCCCTAACTGATTTGGGTCTATGGGGTATCGTTAAAATCCTAACATTATCCTAAATGACACTGGCAATAGATTTTAGAAAAAATAAATATGTCGGCTGTATGAAGCCATTTTGTAATGTAAAAGCTTTTTTACAATTATTACAATATCGGTATCAAATTAAATACCTTAAAGAGCACATTTCAAAACTGTATATTTTGTCACTAAAATGTATGAAAAAAAAAAAAAAAAATATGAAAAACACGACTGCCCTGCCAAAAGGAACCAAAAAGTTAAATAACTAGTAACTACTACTAGTGTCATTGCATTCGGAGGATCTGGGAAAGTGGCCACTTTTGGCACTATGCGAACTACTACTACAACGAACAAAATTTTACTGAGGTTATTGTTTGTAAATAAACTATAGAACCTTAGCTTCAATCTGTACATGTGAATTTTCGATACATTATGTACTTAGCGAGCAATAAATTTAATTAAAATGAGGGCGCCACTTGAGGTGTATAGGGGCCTTAATATTGTTCAATAGAACGGTCCCCCGACTGCAGTGACACTTGTTATTATTTAACTTTTTAGTTCGTTTTTGGCAGGACAGTCGTGTTTTTCATATATATATTTTTTATTTCACTATAATACATATTATGATGCATGCACATCTATCTGCATTTATGAGCAATTAATATTTACAGAATAAAATATTAATTAGCACGAATTTCAATTTTAAAATTTATCATTTATAAATTCTAAATTAAATAATATCTAACGTTATCCATTTTCTAGTCTGTAAGTATAATTTACAAGCTTTCATATTAACGAAATTGTGGACATACGAATTATTTAATAGAGATATATTTACAGGAAATAACAACATTGTAATCATACATTTAAAATTGGGGTATTCTTCAACATGGTTATTATTCAGTTTATTTTTTTTGCTGTGTATTTTATGAGTGTCATTGTATTTTGCGGAAGGCACGAGAGCACTAATCTAAATTAGATCTGTCATTGAATGGAACATTATGGGATCGCGTGGCTATCTGCTCGCAGATCTTGTGCGTAAGCGACCGTGAAATTGGGACGTGCTACACCGACTTTTATGTTCGCCATTGTATAAATAAATTCAATATCACTATCACTACATATTAAAATTTAATATCACTATCACTACATATTATAAAACAAAGCCCCCCCGCGGCGTCTATCTGTCTGAATGGCTTAAACTCCAAAATTACTGAACGGATTTTCATAAGATTTTCAGTAATCGACGGAGTGATTCATTAGTAAGGTTTAGGTGTGTATATTATTAAGATTTTGTGTAAATTGGCTAACATAATAGTTGTCAAGATAGTATTAATTTAATTTTAATTTGGAAATCATAGAAATATGTAATGGTAAAATAAAAATGTTCTAAGTATCTGTAATTATTGCTAATCTTTAAAATGCAATTGTATGAGCTAAATTACTTCTATTGATAAAATCAACATTTTGACAGGTCAGAAATGGGCATACTTCTATTATTCATTTCAAAAGATTTCAAACGGTTTCAATCGATTTCAAACGAGAATTGTTGGCAACTAAGTTTCGTAATCAAGGGGCTTGAACAAAGTCCACGCGGACCAAAGTCGCGGACGGCCGCTAGTATTCTTTGACTGCGACATCGATCATCAATTCACTAATAGAATACCACATACACGTCTTAAGAATTCTAAATACTTTGACTAGTTAATATATCACTCGAAGTGATGAGACATTCGTTAGTATTTTGTTAGTGGCCTATGTACGTTCCAGGGCTGAGGGTCTACTCCAAAAATTAAACCACGATTATTCGAAGTTCGTTCCGCTGAGTGGCATTTATTGAATCAGGGGTACTACCGGCTAATTTACATGGCTATCGGAATCGCTTTCATTTGACAGATGGATGTGATACATTGCTACTTTTCTTTGGTAAGTTTTATTTATGCCAAAAATAAGTATATAGTAGCAATATATGTGTCCCATCCATCTGTCAAATAAAAGCGACTACGATAGCCATGTAAGTTAGCCGATAGGGCTCCAGGATTATACTAGATTATTAAGTTAAGGCGCTATATGGACAAAGCGAGATAGCAATGAGAAAACGACGCGCGCGGCCGAGACGCGAGACCGATTTGGCAGATTAGGCGAAAAATCACGAAATCAATTCGTCGTAAATAACTATAGCGACTAAAGAGAAATGCTTCTACACGATTGTGAATACTTATGATACATATTACTTAAAGCTATCTCTACTTGAATACCTAATGACTGTTGTTTCTAAATAATTTTTACTTAAGAATTTATAAGAGGTATTTTCCATATTAAAATGTATCGAGCCAAATCATTGAATCGTGTTTCTGGTTCAATACGTGTCTGGATAAAGATATAAAGAATAATAATATATAATATCTTAATTTCAGATTCGTAGGATCTTTTAGAGGCCTTTTGCATTATATCAAAAAGTGTACATTTTCTTTAACCCTCCCTCACCTTAATCGAACGACGAACTTCGTCCGATAGTCGCATTTTTTTAGTTGTAGGCCCTCTGGTTTCGCTTGCGATTTCTACCGTGTACGTAATTTGACCTCTAGGTACAGTGTGTGACATAAATTTATGGTCCTAGCTACCTGCGCGACTGGAATTTAAAACTATTTTATTGATGTCACTGTGACTTCGTAGTTTGTCAGTTTATAACTAATTCATATAAACGGAACTACTAACTGCGCGGTACAAGATTAAACTAAACTGTATTTATCGTTTACTACAAACTTGCATCACAGTTGAACCGCGCGGTTTCTCAATGAATTGCCCCCTTCACGTTCAATGTTGATGCCAGACTGCCGCGCGTGTATGCGCTATCATGTGAATGCTCCTATCGCGCGACGACGCGCGGCACCGCGCGTTTATATGAACTTCATATAGCTTATAATTAACGAATCGACAGTTAAATTGATTTCGCTAAGTAAATTTTTAAGCTCGTTGATTACGAACCTTATATGTAGGTACCTAATATTTTTTTTTAAATGAGAACTTTTTTACGAATAAGTAATTCACTTTTTTGCTTTCGGATCTTGGTAAAAAAATATAAGCAATTATAAGTTATCGTTTTTATGCGGCATGCATTAATTTTCTAACGTATCATTTGTATTTAAATTGCGAGGCTATTAAAAACAAATATGTTCATTTGAATTTATTAATTACCTTTGTTTTTATCAAGAACAAATCGATTAATTCGCATCAGTTTGATAATTACTTAATTAAGGTTTAAAAAGGTTTGTATTCTTGCAATGATACTTTATTTGAATGGTACATACAACGCGAATTTGGTTCACGTAGTGTAGTGGTTCCACTCATGATTACAAGCAACTTTTACTATGGGACCAACTCGGATATCACGAAAAATATCAGCTGTTCCATACAAAAGCGCAATATAATAATAATAACAATATAATTTATTTTAGAAATACCTACTCGACCTTAATGTATGGAATAGCTGATTTTTTTTCGCGATATCAGAGTTAGAGGAACCACCCCACTGCGGGAAAAAAATATTAAAATTTCACACTGTAGTAGTAAATCCATGTGTTTTTTTATCTCAAAAGTAGGATGAGAATAAGAATTCTATAAGAATTATGTTTTGAGGTTGATTTTGAATTTAGATAATAGTTTGAAAAAAAATTTTTTTTTTTTTTTTAATTATATTGTTTACATTTTATAATTATTACATTTTATTGTTATACCCTTGTGTCTATAGACGAGTAAGAGTAAGTTTATAACGACGAGCAATTTATAATATAATTAATCTTAAATGCATGTGAAAATAATATTAAAAGCATTTGAAAATTGCAAGTTTTACTCAAGTTCAAGAACAATACTCAAACCCAATCTAAGTAATCAAACCTCAACCCTTGCCTATGCGAACTCTGTGATAAAGATATTTGTCACAGTGACGACCTCCGTGGTCGAGTGGCTTTGTACACCGGTTTTCAAGGTGTCGCCATCTCTGAGGTCCCGGGTTCGATCCCCGGTTGGGTCAATTTAGAAAACGAACTTTTCTATATTTGCTCAGGTCTGGGTGTTTGTGATAACACCGTTGTTTCTGATTTCCATAACACAAGTGCTTTAGCTACTTACTTTGGAATCGGAGCAATGTATGTGATGTTGTAAATATTTATTTATTTATTTTACTCTATTTTCAAAGGGAAGCAAGTTGGTACAATGGTCCAACGGGAAGCTTATTGCATTATTTAGGTACTTATTTTATAAAAAATGCTTCCACATACAAAAATGCATGGTGAAAAAGGATCAAAGCAAAATAGTTTGCTAAAACCTTCTTTTTAACCGACTGGTGGTTTGTGATACCACCGTTGTTTCTGATTTCCATAACACAAGGTCTTTAGCTACTTACTTTGGAATCGGAGCAATGTATGTGATGTTGTAAATATTTATTTAGATTTACAGTGACTTGTATTACCGCAGCAATGGATCTTGGACATGTGCATGTCAAATTGAAAGCGATTGCGATAGATTGTAACCTTTTTTTTTTCCTAAACAATTTGGCCCCTAATTTAAAATTTAAAAAGTCATGGTATCAAGGTAGTTAGTGTCAGTGAATTAATAACCGAAATTGTTATGCCATTAAACAGGCGAAGTTTTCTCGTCAAAACTGAAAGTAGTTATCCTTGGTAGTACGTAAACATAAACGCTACTATGAAACGCACATAATATGTACTATACATTTTATAGTAAGTTTCCTAGTGCGTACTTCCTCAAACGAAAGAGATTCTTTTATGGCTTAAAACAATTTTGAGAGTTGAATTTTTACTTATGACGCAAAAGTTGCTACGTCACTGCGGATTCTTTTTTGATTATTGTAAGTTGACTAAAAGGCTATCGGTAAAGCTTACACGATTTCTGTATAAACCAATGTCAATGTATTGTTTATATCGATTTGAAAACTTAATTATGGGTGCTATAGTTAAATTTATTTATTAATTAAACTTAGGAAAAGGACTTATTTAACATCGAATTTATTTTCATCAAATGTGATATTTAAAAAATATATTAAAGATTCATAAAATATTATTTAGCTAAGAGCTATGTCAGCCTCATCATCTAACACTAAACAAACATAAATAAAAAGGAACAATGTGTAATGTGTATACCTATAATAAGCGTACATATAAGAACCGATCCTATATTCTTGTTGCTGCATTGTTGTATATGTATGCTGTTGGTGTACCTTTTTAATAAATAAATAAATAAATAAACAATTAGGTCAAAAGGATTGCGGGTCTTTTTCCCTACATCTAATCTATTTATTTTATATTTCTGTATGAACGACTCCCTCGTTCCACTGGACTATATTATACAAGGTGTTACAAAAATACCCCTAATGCCGACTATGGTATATATATAGGGACCATCGAACTGAACAACTTTCACTATTGGACCAGCTCTGAAATCGCGAAAAATAAATCAGCTGTTTCATACTTTTTGATATTTTCGATTTTAGTTTTTGTATGAAACAGCTGATTTTTTTTTCGCGATTTCAGAGTTGGTCCCATAGTAAAAGCTGATCAGTTTGATGGTCCCTATATACCATATTCGGCATTAGGGGTATTTTTGTAACACCTTGTATAAGTAAAAGGGACGCTTTCAATCTAAAATGTGATTTAAATTTCAATTAGTTAGATTAATAGTTGAAATATTTAGAAATGATATATCTTTGTCATACAGTACTTCTTTTTTTGTTCAATAAATTTCGCGTATTATAACAATACATCACGGGATATATACTGTGGAATTTATTGAATAAACGTTATTGTTTGAACATCAGGCTGAAATAATTCATAATGTTGGTTGGCCTACCTATAATAAGACCTACCACCTACCAAATTGTTGGTGGTAGGTCTTATTTCAAGTCCGCCTGGCTAGCTACCACCATCTTCCCAAAGTCTGACGCCATAACAACAATTTAAAAATGGTTGTGTTCGGCAGTTAGAGGTAAGATAGCCAGTTCCTCAGTGGTGAGGATTCCGGGTGTAGTGCGCTTCGACCTTCGGCCTTATCGTCAGGTGAGGTGAAGGCCAAGCGCTAACCCGTTGTGAATAAAAAAATGTACAGAATGATAAAATTACTTTTTGCAAAAAAAATTCTTTGGACTTTTGTTGCTACTGCCGAGTGTCGCCTCAACCCGTTCTTTTCATAAAATATCTGGCGAATTAAAACTAATTATACCTATTTTTTTTTAATTTTGAGATTTAATCATTCACAATGCTATTTTTATATAATACTAAATAATATAATAGAAAAAATAGGACTCGCACCAGATCATGTTCTCGGACGGGAATAGAACCCGCGACCTTTGGATATCCGGTCCAATGCTCTGACCGCTGAGCTACCGAGTCACTAGTGGGAACGTCGAATTTCTCCTAGTATATGAACTCTTACGCTGCAAGCCAGCGCCATCTCACCAATGTAGAAGGAATTACCTCCTTCTAACATTGGTGAGATGGCGCATTGGACCGGATATCCAAAGGTCGCGGGTTCGATTCCCGTCCGAGAACATGATCTGGTGAGAGTCCTATTTTTTGTAGTATATTATTTAGTATTATAATTATAACTAGTTTAAATTCGCCAGATATTCTGATTGGTAGTAACGGTTGATACTAGTTTACGAAGAAAATCAGGCAATGGCCATAGCAAATTTTAGTCAAAATAACCTTGATCGCAAAGTCGTATCGTTTTCGAAACAAGATACAGCCTCGCGGTCAACGGTAAGACAACCTGATATCTAAGAATGTGACAAAAATCTATTAATTATTGATAAAGGTCACTTTCAATGGATTCATGTAGAACGTCCTTTATATCAAGTGCATTTTAAGAATTCTATTTTATTCATAAATTGTAACGTCTGTAAACTTTACAGTGACTTAATTAATAGAACTGATATCAGGTAAAGCAATTTATTAAGTAGGTAGGAAGGAGCATATATTTATATGTAATCCGCCCGCGACTAGAATAAGATGGGACTTTGTAAAAGTAAATAGAAAATGGCAGTTAAGCAGTCAAGTAGCGTTAGCAAAAAATACTGAATCTATTTAAATAAAAATGAATTAAAAAAAAGTAAAAAGTTTTACCCTTTTTTTCCACTCATTATTAATTAATCACTAAAATAATCACACAATAATATATAAATATCGCATTTAAAATGAAACTCAATGAACAATTCTACATAACTAACATTATGCGAGCATCTACGCGAGTTTGCCGACGCTACGGCTGGCCGACGGACCGTGCGCGTCTCAGTTCCAAAAGGTAGCATCCCATTGTCATCGCGCGCATCTGCTGGTTGTATTATGATGTTTCAATTAAAATATTGAATCTACTTGACATACTTATTATTCAGAGTTCACTGTTAAAAATGGGCTCCACATCTAAATATAATATTTTTATTCATAATACTTGCCGGGAAAACGTTTCCACACCAATAAAATAAATAATAAAATGAGATTGTGAAAACATTTGACGTCAGGACCCGCCTTAAGGGGTTAGCAAGCACGTTGTGCAAAGGGACGTGACATGCACTTCAAAGAGACGTAGGTATGTTAAACGGCAAGTGTTACTCATGACAGGTTCCAAGTAACGAGTATAGATACTTCAAAAAATCGTTTAACGATAACTACGGACATGATGCACTCGTCCGTCGTATCGAGTACATTCGTATTTTGACTGTTCGTAGTTTCAGGTCGTACAACACGGTCAAGTTAACTCGGCACCTGGCTCGAAAGATCTTTTTCCCACACGAGGCGACTGTATGGTCTAATACTTTATTGGCTGCGAAAACGTCGCTTTCGACTCAGATGCCGAGTTAACTTGACCGGGTTGTACAAAATCTCAAAACTTTGGGCTCTTTACTTTCGATTACTTTCGGATGGATGTTCTAAGTTAGCAAACTAAATACAATTTACGGAGTATAATATTATGTAATGTTGCTATTAAAAGCACTCTTGTTAAATCTGTCGTTCTACGGATGAGTCCGTCTGTAAATCCGGACATCGAAAGTAGGAAACGCCCGAGACTTTGTACGAAACTAAAGCACGGTAAAAACTAAAGTGCAGTTAGGACCTCGATAAAAAGCCAAAAAGGGGGGACTCTCACGGGATTCTATTTTTAAATTTATAAAAGATCTACTTTTCCTGTTGAATGTACGTATTGTTTAGCTTGTGAAAAAGTGCTACTTAACACTGTCCTTTTTTTCTTTTTTTTTTGATAGGAGGAAACGCGGTTCTTTCGTCTTCCGACCCGCCCCATCAATATCGGTCTCCGATACAATTTATTATTTAATAGTCAGATTTCCTAATCCTCTCAAAATGACTACGAAATGATACACGTGTTAATATTTAAATATCAATAAAGCCCTTTTCGGCGAATACATAATTTTTAGTTGAAAAACCGGATTTGTCAGTAATTTTCTATTGTAATTTATTTATTTCATCTGACAGGTGTTGCTATGGAAATTACTTAAGTACCACATCTGGTTTTTTGTACCAATGCTTTTGGGTACAGGTGGATCTTTAAGTAATATTATATTTTATGGTATACCGGTTAGTAAAACCGGTTTGATAGAGAGTGAAAAATTTTTAACACCATAGATTTTATGCTATGTTACTATAAAAGGACGGCAGGGATTAACCATAAAATGTTGAGCATTTTGCATTTGAGAATGAAACATTTTGCAGTATGTCGAGCGAGAGTGATAGATACTAATAAGCGCGATAGAACTAGCTAAGGTGTATCTTGGAGGCGACACGCAGGAGCAGCACCCGGCTCCTGTAGGAAGTAAAATGATATGTGAAGGGCGTGGACGAAGAGATGACAAGTGATGATAGGAACGGAAGAGAGAACGCACTGCGCTGACCCCAAGTAAATTGGAATAAGGGTAGAGAGAAAAACTTTTGCAGTATGTCGAGCGAAAGTGACAGATAATAATATGCGCATATGACTAGCTAGGGCATATCCTGTAAGCGACATGCAGAGCAGCAGTCAGCACCCGCGGCTCCTGTAGGAAACAGAGTGCAGGGAGTGAATGATGATAGGAAAGAACGGAAAAGAACGACGCACTGCGCTGACCTCAAGTAAATTGATTGATTGATGATGGTGATATTCATATGAAAGGAAAATCATTTAGATGGATTATAACTTAAAGTACTTAACATATTTCCATTTGGATGTTACCAACCGTAAGGTTTTTGCAAAAGTTGGTCTACTATTTCTCGGTTACAAATACTTAGGTATTGTTTAAGGACGTTTTACGCGGAGATGGTAAAGTGATCATGCACAGCTATGCGTTAGTCATAAGGATAATCGTAAAAAAGTAAAATATTAAAAAATATAATACAATTTTATAGATAAGATTTATTTGCTTGGCCAATACATAAAATAAGTATATATATATATTATAATTGAATTATTTCAAGTAAATAAAAAAAAACCTAGTTGGTGTTGGATTTTGTAGCATAAAAAGATTGTCAATTTTAGAGCTTGAATAATAATTGTTTTATTGCATTGAGGATAGAGAAAAAAGTCTAAAGACATAAATCTTGGGTAAGGTAAAGTGCACGTGTTTTCTATGCAGTCAGGTAGATGAACAATAACAGGGTTGTTTGGGGGTAGGTAGGGATTCCCCAAAGGGCACATAACGTATTTTTTGCTTTGGTAAGCAGGTAAAAAGTCAGAAAAGGTTTTTTTAAATTTGTATTGACGGAACTAAGATAGCTTGTGTGAAAATTTTAGTAGCAAAGTAGATATAACTTGGAGAAGTTAAGTAAGTGTAATCGATGTTGCACCATAATAATACCTATCTATTGATGAACTCAGAAACACAAAGATTCCGAAGGAAAACTTCATAGAGGCTTAACAGAGATTAATAAACATTTTTTTTCGAATCTTACCATAGTTCTACATAATATATTAAATTAGGACCTTAGTAAAATAGGTTACACTTAACATTATACAACTACGTCTATAATGGCTAGTTTCTCAAAAAACAAATCAGTGTGATGCACTATAGTGAACTTTAATTATTCGCATTTAACGAGTTCTATTTTACAAGGCTGAGCAAAACGAAGCAAGATCACCTTGATATAAGTAAGGCTTAACTCTGGCGATAGGATAATAAAATAAAACAGGTAACACAATTATGTCATGTTAATCATGAATGAAACTTAATAAAATTCAGTAGGTAGCAGAAAAGTTGATATTTAATGGGCCTGTTAATAAGAAACGCAGATGTTTAGTCTTCATCCATCTACGCCCGGAAAATGAGACACAATAGATATTCCATTGTTATCCGGCCGCATTCGGCCGCTCGGGCGTTGATGAATTACAGTGTTATTAAAGTTCAATTCTTACAACAAAATTTAAACATTTTCATCTTAATAGAAATAGTGAGTTATTATACAATTTCCCCATGTAATCCGTTTACGATGGCTGGAGAAATAAACTCTGTTTTATTTTCCTTGCAGGAATGTGCAATTAAAAGTTTATGGTATCTGAGAATAAAATTGCATTGAAACGAACTATAGAGAAGGTAAACAAGAACATAACTAACATTACTTACCTACTATTTTACGTTGTGTACAATTTTAATGAGCGAACCCTTTAATCAAAGGAGCGAGCGTATCTTTTACATGCAAAATTATATCTATGCTTAGTGATGTGCCACACGAGCGAGCGGTTTACACGCCGAGGGAAAACTATTATAATTGCATCCCTATCTTATAATACAAGTCGCAATTTATTGCATTACAGACTTTAGAATCAAGTTCACTCTATTCTTCTACATATTTATTTTACGATTCGATAAAGATCAATACCTATTAATAATAATAAAAGACTTGTATTAATAATAAACAAACTTTTATAGATACATCACATCAAAAAGCTCTTTAAGTTATAATAATAATGGCCAAATTCCAAAATAAAATAAATTTATTGATCTATATTATGTATACAAGGTGTTACAAAAGTACCCCTAATGCCGAATATGGTAGATAGGGACCATCAAACTGAACAACTTTTACTATGGGACCAACTTTGAAATCGCGAAAAAAAAATCAGCTGTTTCATACAAAAATTAAAATCGAAAGTATCAAAATGTATGGAACAGTTGTTTTTTTCGCGATATCAGAGTTGGTCCCATAGTAAAAGTTGTTCAGTTTGATGGTCCCTATATGCCATATTCGGCATTAGGGGTACTTTTGTAACACCTTGTATAATAAAACTATAAATTCTAAATGTTTGTGCGCGCATCATGCAAATTTCGCTGAACGGGTTTGAATTGGGCTATTCACAGTTTGGTGTACAACTTAAAATCTAAGCTATGATTCCTCTAATTCGGGTGGGTGGAACCAGGGAAACAGCTTGAACTCTCCGTAGCTCTCATACACTAATTAAGGAGGTCATTTAAACTGGTTGCCATATTTTTCTACTGTCCACGCGGACGAATTCGCGGGCGGAGGCCAGGTGCTAGATTTTAATTCGTGTTTGCTTCACTGGAACGAATGAAACACTAAATTACTCGTCAAATCACCGAAGAAGAAGAATCACCTGTATACAACTTGTACTATCACATTTAACAAGCATGTGACTTTACGCTTGGACATAAAATTACAACAGTGCAAGATTTATGCCTGGACACAATCACCCGCCGCCGCTACGTACTTTGTGACACAGTGGGCGGGTTGGACACCTGATGATGGCACTATTGTGTCGAAGTAACTTGCGAGAGGACACAAAAAGATAATTCTATTAAAGTCCAAGGGTATAGATAGCATTGAGATTCTTTGTACTTTCTATTTGTCTATTGAAAAATAGAGTTTATTTTTATTTATGCACAAGAAAATATTGCGTCAGGTAAAATTTAAGAAAGTTTCGAGAACATACGATATCTTTTTATTTTTTAAATTGACAACATCACATACATTGCTCCGATTCCAAAGTAAGTAGCTAAAGCACTTGTGTTATGGAAATCAGAGACAACGGTGGTATCACAAACTCCCAGACCTGAGACAATATAGAAAAGTTCGTTTTCTAAACCCAATCGGGGATCGAACCCCAGAGATGGCGACACCTTGAAAAGCCACTCGACCACGGAGGTCGTCAAAAATTGTCAACGTCTTCATTAACGAGTTATCAGAATACACGTTGGACTACACTAAGAAAAGTCATTCCGTGGATACTATTATCAAAACGCTTTTGAGGATACTAGAGCCGGTTTTGAATCAGCAAAAGTGTGTTATTTCAATGTAAAATTAGTACGTGCGTAAATCTCAGAAATTAATATACCAATAATTACACAAAAATACGTTTAATTAAGAATCTATCAAGAACATTAGAGAGTTTCCCACGGGAGAGCATATCACCTACTTTCCTTTAAGTGAAATGGTGCATGATGCGCAAGCGCGCAAGATCGCAACAAATTGCATCTCTAGCATGCTTTCACGTTAAGATGCCACTGCAGTGACGTATGTAGTCGTAATATACCATTTACATAGAAAAATAAATAAATAATTTGTTGGTGCTAGGGCTTATTTTAAGTCCGCCTGGCTAGCTACCACTATTTTACCTAAGTCTAACGCCATTATAACAATTTAAAAATTGTTGTGTTGCGGCAGTTAGAGGTAAGATAGCCCAGTTCCTCAGTGGTGAGAATTACGGGTGTAGTGCGTTTAAATTTTCAGCTTTATCGTCACTAGTATCAGAGCTCTATTCAATGAAAGTTACAATTTACAATTACAGCTGACAGGTGACAATTTCACAAGTTTCTGTTCAATAAAAATACAAGTTACTGAATAGTGGAAAATGTACATATTTATTAAATTTAGATTTTTCGCATTCACAATGCTATTTTTATATTAAGAATAAATAACATTAGAAAAAATACTAGAAAAAATCGACTCACCCGTAGCCGATTTTTTCTAGTATTTTTCTAATGTTATTTTATCTTAATGTACATATTTGTTAAATTGTACTTACAATTTTACATATTTCTGTCCAAGACAGGTGACAATTTACAAATTTGTCGGAAAAACTGCTTTATTGAACGCATAATTGTTCACTTATTTCTAGAATTACAAGTTTTACAAGTCTACTTGGTTCTAGAATTGTCATACATTTCTGACAGGTGACCTTACCCTTGGTAAAACTTAATACCTCGGCGTCTATAAATTGTGTAAATACTGTTTTGTTTTAGCTGTTTTTTACCAAAATTGTGCTTGAATCAAGTAGTAAGAGTAGTGATAATGATGAAAATGTGCTATTCGAACGACAAAAAAGAATAAGAGTAATTATAAGAATAATTAAATAAATAAATGAAGAATATTTTTTTCTTTTAATGTGTGTGACTGACTTCACATTTAATGAGAAGTTTATGGTAAGCAAGGCAACCATCGAATATTTGTTGAGTAAAATTGTACTTATAAACTTAAAAGTTTTTTTTTACCCTCATTACTGTTTTGTATCATACAATTTAGCAATAATATGTAGAATTGTGAACAACCATGACATATTTGTAAAATGTTTACAGGCACGACAATTTTAAATTTTTTGTCGTTTTTACATATTTGTAGGTTTTATTAAACAGCACTTGTAGGAAAATTTAACAATTTAGTCACTTATTGACAAATTTGTCAGATTTTAAGTTTAAAATGACCAGGTGAGGTTCATATGGAAGTAGATTTGGTCGCTATTCATAGATTCGGTTCATTAATAATTGTATGTAGTTATGTCTTGACGCTAACTTACACGTATCCCAGACACCTAAGTAGTTAATTAACCGACTTCAAAAAAAGGAGGAGGTTCTATGTTCGTCTGTTTATTTGTTTTTTTTTATATACTTTTTTCTTACCATTTAGTTTGTAAGTAAGGCACTTGTTTTTTAAAAGCAGGAAATATGTCGCGTTCAGAAACTAGTTAAATCATAGTTTTTACTATATGGTTATATTTGAAGCTATCAACATTAATAATAATCAGTCTGTATGTGTTAAATAGGTAGTGATTACGTGGAAGATTGCAAATACCTAGACATTCACTTGGTACTTTTACTGTACGACTGTAAATGTGCTATAAGTGTAATTTTTGAGCTAAGTACTTATGTGTGAATTTGATTCCCTACATAATGTTAAAGTATTTGGTTTTGAGTTTTTCAAAATGAGTCATTTTAATCGCGTTAACATATTTTATTGTAATGGTATATTATTTAATTATTTTTTGTAGAATTTTGTTTATTTTTAATGATTTAATGATATCCAATAACAATGTACATAATGACAACTCATTTAAATTAACATAATGGCTGGCTTTAATTTAGTTTGTAAGGAATAATGCAACAATTAGGTGTCTAGATCTACTAAAGTTAAAAGAGATTATTTTTGTGTAAGGAAAAAAAAAATTGTATGATCCAACTTCATAATGATTCTGTGACGTAATCTTTACCTATTTTAATGCGATCT
This sequence comes from Catoptria pinella, assembly GCA_963556745.1. Lineage (NCBI taxonomy): Eukaryota > Metazoa > Arthropoda > Insecta > Lepidoptera > Crambidae > Catoptria > Catoptria pinella. The sequence continues at coordinate 4,967,265 of OY750762.1, forward strand.
TAATTTCTAAGTTTTCCGTATCAGTAAAAGCTTACGTTGTTTTAAAGCTAATTAGAGTGTTCCTAATTACTTTTTAAATCGCTCTTAGTAGGTTATTTTAATAGTTTCTTTTTTTATATTTCAGTACCTAAGTAGTATCTAATTTAAATATTTTAAAAATATGATCCTGAAAAATAGATGTGACAAAATTTTGACTTCTAAATATGGTATTTATATAACGAACTATTGTAATAAGTATATTAATCAAACTTTTTCAGTTACAAATAAGTTGGAAAAAGTTTTCATCACAAAAAAATAAAGAAAACCTTACTCGAAGATATTTGATTCATAATTGCTTGCTTCAGCACAATAAATTAGTTGTAGTACTTTCAGTAAGTTAAAATGTTTTGTAATAGCGACGGTTTGCTAGTTTCAGTTTAACATTATAAGTTGGAGACAAATAATTTACAACGGCACGGGGCGCTACGACTGTTGAATTTTAACAACGTCTCAAATTTATGAAAAGTCTCTTTTCGTGAATATTTTAATATCTAATTAATCCGAGCGAACATACATCCTTAACATTTACTAGTTCAAATTTTTTTAAGATCAGAATAAATTAGCGTAACTTGCAATATTTTGTGTTTTATAACACTGATCAGGTTTCAGAGTAAAATAATATTATTGCTTAATAATAATAGCTACAGACCATCTTTGTGAAAGTCAGACGGACCGCGTGTGTCGAAACTGGGGTACCTGCAAAATGCACTTTGCAACTCCGTTGCAACAGAACACACCGAAAATACCGAATAGGCGAAAATTTACCTTCGTTTTCCACAGGGTTGCTCCGTCACAATAATAATGGTTATCCTTCACTTTATAATTCGTTCACTGGCACGGTTCACTCACACGTACGAAGTCTCACCTCACTGTGTTCGGGAACATTTTAAAATTCGAATTTCGAATGGCCGAGAGCGTTGCGCGGGCGCGGCGTTCGCTGTGACGGTGAAACACGTAATGTTTGGTCAGCGCAAGCCCCACTCCTTTCTGCTGGAACCTAGATAAGGCTCTCTCGTCCATACGGCATCCCGCCCGCACCCTAATCCTTTGAGATGTGTCTATGAACTCTGTCACAGTTTTTTGTCTCTGGAATGTTGCTATGCTTAACTTTTTAAACATTTCTCCTTTCTAGTTACATGTTACGAGTGAGTGGCGGAGATAATGTCGTAATAATTGGTCTGTTTAGATTTTTTAAGTGAAATTTATAGAGTTGAGATTTTATACACAAATTATTTAGTCAGTTTTAAATTGTATTTAGAGATTTTGCTACAAATTTCATTTATGAATAATTACATTGGGTAAAAACTAAAACCCCCTGGAAATTGTCAATATTGTTTTTGGCTTGCAATTAGTTTTAGCGGAAAAAATATCAATTCTTTTCTTGAAAAAAACTTACTTACTAAAGTAGCAGAAATATCCGTTAATTACAACTCGCAACGGGACGATGACATTAAAAAAATGACCAACAATCCTCTTTTTTACAGTTATAATGAAACTGCTAACTGTAATTTAATCGTACTAAATAAATAAACGTTGATTCTATGCCAAATGTTCTACTTGACACAGTTAAAAGTAGTGAATTATAAGGTTATGTTAAACGCAGTAAAGACAGTGAAGTATTACTTACCTACATTAGCTTTTAAAAATTATGTTTGCTATATAAGATGATTTAAGCTTTTTTACGCCAACTCCGATCAATCAAATCCTTAAACTTAATAAAAAATAAATGTTTATTTATTTATTATTTATTCAAATGATGAAAGAGAGGAATGATGGAGATTCTGATGCAAGCAAGATGTTTTATCTCACAAAGGCGCGGCTATGAATGTTGTTATAAGTCTGTTTATCCTTACTTGTCTTATTTGGTAAAGCATCCCCACCTATCTCTTTATTGAAATAATCATTTATAAAATACAACAAACGGTTTTCCACTCATGGATTACGAAAGAAATTGTTAATAATTAATAACAATTTAATAATGTTAGTGACTGTTTTTTAAGTAACGATTTAAGTATAAAAGACGTATGACAACTGTGAAAAACTGTTTACTAAATAGGACAAATAAGGATAAAGAGACTTATAGACATGTACATGCACATTGTTTTAATGTGCGTCTACACGCTCTCGTATTACGCACACTAAAGTAATGTGCATGTGCACGCCTAACAACATTCATAGCCGACCCGCCTTCGTGAGATAAAACAACTGTAAGATTCTGATTCAAAGTTTCAAAGTCCTTCAGAAAGTTTTGTCAACAGTAGGAACTTTTAAAAGTTTTTAAAAACGTTAAAAACAAAAAACGTTGCATTAAAATCTAGTCAAGTACATACTTACTATTTATTTATAAACCTAATTTTTTTTGAGCAATTCAAATATCGAACTGTTTTAACAAATTAAAACAAAACCCTATAATAAGCCTAAACACATTCAATCAAAACCGCTAATAGCACTATACAACATCTTATAAAAATACGCCTAATGCCGAAGATGGTATATAAGGACCATCAAACTGATCAACTTTTACTATGGGTATTTGAAATTTTGAGATTTAAGCATTTACAATGCTATTTTTACTATGGGACCAACTCTGAAATCGCGAAAAAGAAATCGGCTGTTTCATACAAAAATTAAAATCAAAAATATCAAAATGTATGAAACAGCTGATTTTTTTCCGCGATTTTCAGAGTTGGTCCCATAATAAAAGTTGTCAGTTTGATGGTCCCTATACAACGTCTTACAAAAGTACCCCTAATGCCGAATATGGTATATAGGGACCATCAAACTGAACAACTTTTACTATGGGACTAACACTGAAAACGCTAAAAAAAATCAGCTGTTTCATACAAAAATTAATTACGAAAATATTAAAATGTATGAAACAGCAGATTTTTTTTCGCGATTTCAGTGTTGATCCCATAGTAAAAGTTGTTCAGTTTGCCATCAAACTGAACAACTTTTACCTATATACCATATTCGGCATTAGGGGTATTTTTTTAACATGTTGTATATAAAAAAAACTAAATTATATTGTGCTAATAGTAATGACTTTGTGAAGGAAGCGAGGTGTCATTTTCGAGCATCAAGCGAGCGTGTTCAAGGAGCCAAAAATCATGATCCTTTTGTTCTGCTTCCTCCTTGTGTCTATGTGGGTGGTATTGTGGTTCACTACGTATTTTGTACAAAAGGATGATTGGTACTTGTAATAAATATGAACTGTTTTGTTTGGCTCTAGTCACAGAGTACGCTTTTAAGGCTCTAGTTTTAGGTCAAAGAAAATACTTAAGGGGTATTTACACGGGTCGACTTGGCACGCTCGTTGGCACGATTTTAGTCAATTAGCGCTTTTCATCGACAATCGCTTGTAAAATCTAATAGCAAACTTAATTTCAATTATACTAAAATCGCCTGTCAGTAAGCCTGCCAAGTCAACCCGTATAAATACCACCTTAGGTTACATTAGTATAAACAGTAGGTTATATCAAATGCACAGTGGGCGAAAATTACGTAAAATATTAGATTACCGTAAATACTATTTCATAAGAATTAAATCTTAATTAAAGAACTCGCCTAAATTATGATTAAAAATATAAAAGTGGCATTGGAACTTCCGCCTAGGGACTACCCCTTCATCCTGTTCGTTTTAGCAATATAGGTATAAAAACTACTATAATAGTTAATTATAGATATGGGAATAGTTAAGGCACGCTTAATTGGTGATTAAGTTTTAGTATTATTGTAAAATTTTAGTGTCATTAGCCCTAAAGTGTCGCAAGATTACATCTAAGATTTAAGACAATTAATTAACGTAGATTAATTAAGGTCCATTACCAAGAAAAATAAAGCCTTTCAGAGTAATACTTATGCCTCATGCTCACACTTATGCTTCGGGCTATTTCATAAAAATGTATTTTTTCGCTTTACATAATGAGTAATGCTGTTTTCACATGTTGTATGTAATGTGTTACTTTGTGCCTTTGTTTTCAAAGTTTGTTTGACACAAAGAAAGTCAGAAATTAAGTAAATTTACACGGTTTCATGTTAAATATAACTGTGGCTTTAGAGCTTTTTGAATAAAACATTAAAAAATAACAAAAAATTTGCAAAATGTATATGTTTGATATTGATTGCGTAATTAAACAATCATAGCTGATTCTGGTGATTTTTAATACAATACTGGATGATATATGTGTCATAGTATAATCGTATAAACCGGATCTTTCCAAAAATCCTAGGTCGATTGTAATGGACCGGATAGTTGGAATCTAAGATAGATTTTCGCAATCGTCCGAGAATTTTTTAGGATCTTTGTAAAAATCCTAATATGTTTCGGACAGTTGGAAACTTGAATGCTAATTGGATATTTAGAGTCGATTTCTTACATCTTCAGTCTGATTGGTCAGACATGACTTTTTATAGGACTAAATAAAGCCGTTAACCAATCAGATCATCTGTCAATTCATAACGTTGACAATATTGCAAAAATCTGTCTCAGATTCTAATTATCCGGTTTTTTGCAATCATATTAGAATTTTTGTAAAGATCCGATTTGTACGAATGTCCTACGACATATCATCGATGCAAACTCAAAAATGCTCAAAGTATCGTGTCTGCTACAATGAGCCCTTTCACTTTACTCGCTTCTCGCTAGCAGTCGGCGGTGGGATAGTCGTCTATTAGTAAGGGAACTCTGTGATCTTTATTACAAATCCCAATAAGTCTTGACCTTCTCACTTTGCGGGATTGTCTAGTCTAGAAACTAAGATCTGTCAATGAGAGTTACGGCTAATGTGCTCGTTACAGCTGAATTGCTTCGAACATTCAGCTCGCAGGGTCACCACTCCCACACTTAAGTAGCAGCTTTAAGCTAAGTACACATCTAAGGATGTTTAATATCTACAAGTAACTTGAGCTAGTTGAAAGGAGTGCAGTTAAAATAATTGTGTGGAAATATTGTTAACGTTAAAAACTATTATTTAACTTTTTTATCAACTAATTATTTCTACTAGAAAGACTTTGGTAATTAAGAGTTATTAAACATTAGTAAAAACGGACAAATTACACAATTGTTTCTTAATTGATTCCGAGTTGTCACAATGACCGATGAATGATTTTGTATAGAAATTATTAATATATCGGCAATTTCCCTAGAGAGAAAGTAAGAAGATTTAAGGTACATGGTTTAAAACAAGTTTTCCGAGTGAAAACTAATATCTAGAACATGCTAGTAATTAGTACCTACTACTGGAATATTTTGCTACTTAAAACTTTCTCCATAGGAAACCTCATTGGTGGTGACATTCAATTAAATTAATGTCTTACTTTCAGTGTTTCTTGCTCTATAATAAAAAACCTATAATCTTACATAAAAATAACATCATAAGTTAAATGTTCACCTTTGGTGGTAAGCAACTCGAGGAGTAAAGCATTTTTAAAACATTCTTATAATTTTTTTGCTGGCTCTTCTCAGAAAAAGGATTCTCACCGATTTCGCAATCTCATGGCCTTTTGACATTCATTAGACAACTTAGAGCATACACAAGATTATAAATAACACTTACTTACTGCCGTACTCGGAGACGTCAATTAATTTTTAAAATTTGAGATTTTGGCATTCATAATGCTATTTTTATATAATACCAAATAATATTCTAGAAAAAATACGACTCGATTGAACCCGCGACCTTTGGATATCCGGTCCAATGCTCTATATATTATATTTTTTCTAGTATATTATTTGGTATGACGTCAATTAAGTTTAATGCTTCATTAAAATTGGTGCTTTCTCTTTCCTTTCCATAGTGATAGTAAGGACGACACTATACTTAATGAAGGATTAAACTTTATTGACGTTTCTGAGTACAGCAGTTAGTGTGTGGTTAGGACACAGGCTTTCTTTGGGGTGGATATCCTTATCAAGGAGGCACACATAAAAATATAATGCCAAAGCAGTGAGTACTAGACCTAAATAATAGTTTCAACTCATCCCAACAATTATCTGAATTCTGAGTTGGCGTGGCCATAAACTTGCGCGGCGCCTAGAGATTATAAGGCTTCCCGCCCACGAGCGACTTTTTGTAGCTGCGCTTATCGCGGTAATAACCGCGGCGTTATTTCGTCGATGGCTAAATAAACCCTTTGCCACCATTGTCAGTGTCATTTCGTGGGGGATTAGTCGCTGAGCTACTTTTTGTAACTCGTGGGCGTTTACGTATTGAACTTTGTATGTTCTATTCTTGGCGGCAAAAAATTGCTCAGCGATTTATCGCTCGTGGGCGGGAAGCCTAACGGTAGCACCTTCAGGATAATCATGATAGAGGCGGTTATTTATTATCCTGCACAAGTTCAAAGTAATCAAAAGCAACAGTTAACCTTGATTGAATGATCTACTAAGTTATAGATTTCGGAAATTTTAAAAAGGTAGATTTTTTTATTTTGTGATACTGGGGATTACGGTGGTATCTCCAGGGGTAATGGTTGTAAATAAATAAATGCCTGGACAATTTCACACAGCGCCATCTAGCTTCGAACTAAGCAAAGCTTGTAATATGGGTGCTAGACAACTGATATAGTAACTTGTATACTTTTTTAAATGTATACTTATTATACATAGTAACACCAAGACCCGTCACAGAAATTAAAATTCTTTATTTCAATTTCTGTCCTGTCGGGAATTGAACCCGGAACTAAGAAAAATGATAAGGGTGTATGAAGCGCAACTGAGGAACTGGCTATATTTACTGACCGAGTACAAGTTACAGGTAACAGATAAGTAGTTCACATTTTTTTAAACTAGACTAAGATATAAAACTAACAGTGCATAATGATGACCGCGAAAAGTGAGAATGTGTCTTATAACTCACCGGTGGTGTGTTAGTTTTTAAATAATTTATGCTATGCTTATTATAACAGAGGGAAATTGGAGCGAGACACGATCCCGTTGTGTTGTATTTCATAGAAGTGTATCATGAATGTCTATATTGTTAATGGAGCAAAAACTTCTGGGCAGCGTTTGGAACGGATCCGCTACACAAGATCCGAGACACTCGAGATAACTTTTACTTCATTTTCTTGCTAGTGAGAGCAGTGTTAAATACGATAATCGTTTCTATTATAACCTCGTTGTAGAGGAAACATAAGAAACTAACAAAACATTTTGACTTTTTCTAAGATTCTTTTAGGTACTATAGCTTTTTGAGACTGCTAGTGAAAATTTCGTTCTTAAACTTTTAGTTTTTAGTCTTCTGTAGTATTTTTTTACATCTTCTTTTTCATAGCTATAATAGTTTTCACCACGAACCATAAGATTTAGCTTTTTTTTATTTTCTGACGTTTCGGTTCCTTTAAAAAGGCTTTAGGTTTTTCTTTCATTATGTAGGTAGGTACCTAGAGGCTCAGAATACATAATAGAGGTTATATCACATTTGAATTTCTAATCGACTAAATTAAAGTGGAACTTCTAATAGAGTCCAAAGTCTACAAATTCCTGGTAGCCAGTTAAAGTAGCCTCATCTAATTCTAGATTATTTTAGTCCCCTCATTGGTGTTATCCGGCCGTGGGTTACTCATTCTAGATTTTAGTTATTCGTCATATGAAAATTGTTGTTCAACGTTTACTGCCAGTTTATATTTCGTCACAAAATTTATCTAAGTACTAGTAAAACAATATCCACTTCTTCACTTGTTATACCTACATAATATCGCATTAAATTCATAAAAAGTGCTATGCTAAATCATAGTAAAGTATTTCATAATCCTGTCATGTGACAAAAAAGAATATTATTTATTAATGACGACCTCCGTGGTCGAGTGGCTTTGTACACTGGTTTTCAAGGTGTCGCCATCTCTGAGGTCCCGGGTTCGATCCCCGGTTGGGTCAATTTAGAAAACGAACTTTTCTGTATTGGCTCAGGTCTGGGTGTTTGTGATACCACCGTTGTCTCTGATTTCCATAACACAAGTGCTTACTTACTTTGGAATCGGAGCAATGTATGTGATGTTGTCAAATAAAAAAAAAAAAAAAAAAAAAAAATTAATAACTGTTTAATTTAATAATAATAATTAAAAAATTGCAAGTCTAATAAAACAGAAAGCAGCAGAAAAGACTGACATTTTTATTTATTTAATACGCAAGCTATAGCTTCTAGTTTTAAAACTATAGAATACTATCTAAATTGATTCTAAATGAAAAGCCCACCAAATCTTTTGTGGTTACAAATTCTCGATAAACTATAATATCTCATATTCCATTAAATTACACATTCAATCAGTTGTGAAACAAGACGAAATTACAGTAATTTTGATTTGATTGCTCACACTTTTATGTAATGGCGACGAACATTCATAATGATGTCAGTTGTAGAAGCAACAGTGTCGCCATAACAGTAACACATTCTACTTAGGTTAGTTTGGTGGCGAGGGGTAAAATAATTGCGATGGTAAGCCGTTCCACAAAAATGGTTTGATCTTCATACTGGATCGGTGGGGTGGGATTTTTAAAAGGTAGGTAAGCCAATGGGAGTTGGCTTGTATGGAACTTTCGCCACAAACTCTTCGTCCCTGGTACGTTACCTACCATTTATGTAAAAGAAGTGTTTTTTAAGGCAAGGCAGTTCACGAAATCTTTCACTATCTCTTCAGAATATGGTTGATAGCATAATTGTCGCTTCGCCAGAAATTTGACGAAATTTAGTACATTTTAATTGATTTCTGGAATACTGGGTCTTGATTAAAAATGTACTCGGTTATTGTGTTAGATTAATAAAAAAACTATCCCTTTTGCAAAAAAAATCATATCACTGTCGGAGAAAATTACGAAATCTGAGGATTGGAAGTTTATCTCATCTTAATCAACTGTTTAAAAATATCTGGAAAGATGTTCAGTTGAATGTTGAAGTTAATTCCTTCTACATTGGTGAGATGGCGCTGGCTTGCAGCGTAAGAGTTGATATACTAGAAGAAATTCGACGTTCCCACTAGTGACTCGGTAGCTCAGCGGTCAGAGCATTGGACCGGTTATCCAAAGGTCGCGGGTTCGATTCCCGTCCGAGAACATGATCTGGTGCGAGTCCTATTTTTTCTAGTATATTATTTAGTATTATATAAAAATAGCATTGTGAATGCTTAAATCTCAAAATTTCAAATAGTTTTTAAGGTGTTATTCAGAATGTTTTCACAGAGATACCAAGCCATTTTTCAATGTTCTGTTCGGTTATTGTGTTTCTTTGTTTCTTTCAGTCTTCAGTATTTTATGTGAAGTGAAATTCTGCATCAGTTCTTCACATTGGAAGTACAAAAATCAATCTTTTCATCAGATCGTGAACTGATGGCCTAGCCTTAATTTTTATCGAACTAGGCACTTCTTTTCTTGTTATTTTTTATGTTTTGCTGGTGCCCTTGTGGATTTTACCAGTATGCTTTTAGTACATTGAAAAGTAACTAATGCTGAACAATTTGTTGTCAAGTTGATTAAAACTAATCATTGACCAAGAAAATGGAAAGTCAGAAACTAAGGTCAGAATAAAGTGCAGCCCCATTAACTTGCGGAACTACAGATTTCAATTACCATTTAACTTTAATTTTATTATAGAAAACCGCTGTCAAATAACTTCACTGTTCGATCGATGGTGTTTTATTCTATCCGTGAACAAGGTTATATGGGTAATGGGGTGGGCAATCGGATTGAAGAACTTTTAAGGGTCACGAAATTTGAGGCTTTTCATGGTGTGGTCATCTCTGAGGTCCCGGGCTCGATCCCCGGCTTTACTATATTGTCTCAGGTCTGGGTGTATTCATAATACAATCTGATTTCCATAATACTTTAGCTACTTACTTTGGAATGTGAGCAATGTGTGTGATGTTGTCTAATATTTATTTATTTATTTACACATAGGAAAAGTACAGTCCATTTCGTTCAGCCCCGGTGGAATCGCAAGCGTCTATAGACAAGTTGGAGGTACTTATTCAACATGAAATTACAAGTTTACAACTTGATATGAGCATCTGCAAATACCTACCATAGATCTAATTGATTTCTTACTAAAACGATTTCAAGATCGATCGATAGCTTTATTGCGAAAAAAGGTGAAAAGATGAATATATCGTATTCATAAATGGATTTGTTCCAAACAACTTTATTTTATGTTTATACATATTTGTAATGAAAGATGTTGCAACGCTGGTAAAAGTGAGGAGGAAAATCCTGCACAGCCTCTGAGTGCACGCATAAGCTGACCGCCTTTCTCAAGCATACAAAATGAGGTTCGAGTAGATATCGCAATGTATAGGAACTATATCTGCGCTAGAGGGTCTGCCATCGGCTTTATGATATTATTATATTTATGCGCAGTGAATTGTTTGCAATTAATGACAATGATTATTACGATACTTACTATCAGAGATTAATGACGGCGATGCATAGCAGTGGCGAGGGGTGAAATTATGGCAAAGGTAAGCCGTTCTACAAAAATGTTTTGATCTGCATAGTGGGTCGGTGGGGTGGGATTCCTAAAAGGTAAGCCGATGGGAATCGGCTGGTATGGACCCTTCGCCACTGATGCATAGTTGGTGGGTGAAATGGCTACCGATATACAGGTGCAAAATTTTTCACCGTACTTGGAGGGAAAGTGTTCTAAATACTATCTATAGATATCAGTTGTTACTCAAAGGACATATTCTTTAATTTTTAAAAAGAAGTAAAATTGTTTCTTTTACAAAATATTATGGCACCCTGCATATTATAGGCTGCCAATCTATAGTTTCGATCATAAGAATCGAACCTATACACCCAATCGATTGACTGGTGCATTAAAGTTGGTTCGATTCTCGGGTGTGGCAAGCGTTATTTCGCCAATAGAATATCTCCATTGAGTAAAACTTGCTATCTTCAGTATTTAGAGCACTTTTCTATAGGTGCGGTAAAAATACAATCTGAACACCTCCACCATTTTATCTCGATGATTGAAGACTATATTTTTTCTGATTTAATTACAAATGTATAGTTTTCCCTGTACTTATTTTGTAAGGCTATATTACTTGCCTCATAGTTCTAGGTCAACAGAAAGTACCCTATAAATTTTTAATCCCCTTGAGAGTGTCGAAATATACGTTTTTTTGCGACATAAACGGCTGTATCTTTTTTACGTTAACTTAGAAGATTGTTCTTTTCACAGCTTTAAGGGACTGTAAACCTGAGTATATGGTTTTAATATCAGCTCGATACTTCCTCGCGTTCCCGAGATAAAGGGTCTTGACAGACAGACAGAGTGACAGACAGACGGACAACAAAGTAATCCTATAAGGGTTCCGTTTTTTCGTTTTGAGGTACGATACCCTAAAAAGATTAATTTTAAAGCATATGGATTTTCGGGAGGATAAATTTTCATTACGTATTCAATAACGTTTATAATTTATTGTGTTAGCGAGTTCCAAGAATTAGAATTTACCAATATCATGTCGGACGTGACGTAATTTCTATATGCATGAGCGGCGCAAGCGCATACAAGCAGCTAAAAGAGGTATATAAATTAAACAGTAATAACTGGTATGTTTATTTGAAACTGTAAACGTTTTTGGGGCAATGAAAATTGCAGGAGTTGAGAATCTTAAGTAAAATAGTTTTGTGAATACACATGTACATACATGAGACTTTAGGAGTTTACAGGGTGGAATCGAAGTCATTGGCAATCTTTTAAACTAATTCATAAAAAACATTAAAATAGAGTTATAGTCGAGTTTAGTTAAAATGCCGATAACTTTCATTATTCATAAACGTATTTTAAGAAAATGCTACTTTAGCGTTATTATGTTGTCGTTCTGATGAATCCATAGACAAATCATGCAAATCCACTGGCTGATATTCACGTCTTCCGAAAAATAAAACAATTATTTGTCATTGAATGTCAATAATGTTGTAAAATCATAGACTTATTTAAACTAGTGTAAAATGATGTTAAAGTTGTCGCTTCAATCAGCTGTTATGTAGTTGGCTATGTTATTCACTAAATAAAATAGGGACAATATAGACAGCACCCTTCTATAATTTTATAGAGCGTTTGTCGCTATTGAGCGATCATGAATAATGATTTTCAAGAAATTCCTTATTCTTATTAGCTTTTAGGCCTTCCATATATTTTTATGAATAAGACGGTAAAATCTTACTGCTATATTGATAAAATTATCTTTCACACAAAACAAACTAAACCAAAATCGATTTATTCGTTTGGGAGCTACGATCCCACAGACAGGTACACGGATACACAGACACACAGACACGTGAAACACCTTATAACACACTTATAACACCCCTCTTTTTGCGTCGGGGGTTAAAAACTGCGTCACCCGGAATATCGACCCGTGTAAATGCCCCGTTAGGAATATGACGCATTGAGATGGCGCAGGTAAATCTTGTGTAAACTTACTTTTCGTTTATTAATAACGCTGTTTGTCAATTAGCTGGTGAAAGGTAAGAAACGAGATTAAAAGACATTACGTTTCTCACGTCTCCTGTCTGTTCGCGGTTAACAAAGAGGATTGCCGAGACCACTAAATAGAGAGAGGACAGAATTCAAGCCTAGTACCTACTACGCGTTCAACGCACATACACACACACAAACAGCTCTCACCGACCGACAACACGTTACACATTCGAGCTTGTTTTGACCTTGGTCTGAGATTCAGGTTATACCATGTCGGTGAAAGGGTGTCTATGTGTGCATTGCTCGATAGTACTAAGCTTGACTTCTGTCCTCTCTCTATTTTGTGCTGAGACGATACCTTCGAGTTATGTAACACTTATCTAACAGGAGCTTTTTGCTGTAGGTAAAGTTCGTCACGTGAACGAAGCGTTAACTTAGTTTTTAGTAATATTCTGTGATTCACTGTACACAATCGAAGTGGTAGTGACGGCATTTGTGCGTTCAAATGGAAGTATACTTAGTCCATTTAAAATTACTCGAAATTGACGTTTCGTCAATAACGAGCTTATCTGGTGTAAGTACTTCCATTTAGAAGTATTCCATTTGGACGCCTGACAAAAGGACGTCTCGTGACTCGTCAGAAGCTACCAAACCAAATCTCTGTATTTAATAAAATTCAATAAAATTAGTTTAGTGGTTCAGACATGACAAGGTAACAGACAGAGTGACATTTACACTAGTATAATATTTTTAGTATCAAAGTAAGGATTTTTAGTATGGACTTGCTGCAGTGGACTAAAATGGATTGACGTGATGATGGTGATTGTATTTGTAAGACCTCAGACACAAGATAAATAAAGTCTCAGACTTAAGGAGGTTTAAGAATCTGTGGTATTTTATCTTTATAGGTACCTTCCTACCTATAATTGATTTTAGTTACGGGGCTTTTAATCATCGTTGGTACACATTAATCCGCTTTCGAAATTCTAGTTTACCTTGTACTAACTGACGACGGCAGTAATAGCAGTGTTTTACTGTCAATAGTTAATTAGAAACTATTTATTTTCAAAGCAGTCATACATTATTACTTAGTGTAAGATAACTTTATGCGATTAAAATTCTAGTAATAAACATACTTCCTTTTTTACAACAGGGGAAATTATACGACAATAATATTCCTATATACACTTCGATTTCCGCGCGTACAGTTCATTAGAAATAAAAGTTAATCTAGTTTTCTAACAAGATTAAAATTACAAATTAGCTACAGAATCTACCACCAGGGGCCGTACCGGCTAACGCATCGAACTTCGGAAAGTCTGCCGGGCTTCAAATTAAAACAGATAAATCGAGCCCCAATCGGGCCAAAACGGCGAACCCCAATTCGTGATGTCACACGAACATCATCGGCGTATAGTACGATACGAAACTCTTTACCTCGATTTATCTGTTTAAGGTTGAAGCTCGGCAGACCCGCCGAAGTTCGAAAAATTAGCCGGCAGACTCTCCAAAATAGATGCGTCAGCCGGTACGGCCCCAGTTCACGAATTAGGGGGCCTCTCAAAGAAATAACTGGCGGAAGAAAAGAACTCCTTAAATTTTCGTTTCATGAAATCGTCGCGTCATCGATGTAACACGAAAATTAATAGCATCGAGTAATTTTGCAAAGATGTTTGTATGACGTCCGTCACGTACTACCTGATAAAGAAGATAATTATTTCAATGCATGAATTTCATACTTTTTCTGTCCCATCTCAATAGATTTTCGTGTTATTGAGCGGTTGCAACAAACAGAGAGATGATGAATTACAAATGGCAGAAAGTCAAATTTGCCGTAGGTCGCAGAGCAAAGGCCATCTACCTACCAGATGTCTTCTTGCACGTGGATGACTCAGCAAAAACGGGTGTATAATTTCATTCTAGTATACACAGTATTAGAATATCTGTAGTTACAACCAGGCTATTTTTGTAGTAATCGTAGTAAAATAAAAGTAGTTGTCAAGTTTGCTTTGAAGTAATCGCTCGATAAATATGATAGTTCTGTCACAAATGACCTTTATACTCGGCCTATTTGTAAACCTATCGATTTGTAGAGATAGCATTCAAATCAAATAATGTAATTTCCTTTCTTGCTCAATGTCGAGGAATGATGAATGACATATAGGCCACATAATTTAATGTACACTTATAAAGAAAATATATCATGAAGCAACCTTTCTTATGCAGCATGATGCAGCGCAATATTATGCGGTTCTATGATGCAGTCGGTAACATCATTAACTGCAATTTCTCCGGTACATCACACATTTAGCAATGCTTTCGTACTTTGTACCACGACACACTAATCTGGATTTTAAGACGCTACCACAAAACCTACGATTAAAGGTACGCCGTACGATATAGGACGAAATAATTATTTGTTGGAAAATGAGGACTTAATGCAATAAGAGTGCTGTGCTAGCTGAATCTCCGATATTTGTATGACTGATTAAAGGAGTTGGTAAAATAGACAGGATGAAGTTTTATTTGCCAATTAATGACAGAACGTTGAAAGTAGAAAAATACTAAGAACTATTCAAGAAATTCCTGGTTTCGTATTATGTTTTAAATATATCCTAAAAATTTTTGTCTGTTATTTTTTCTATCATATCATCAATATACCTAAATTACATGGATGAGAAGCCATTTTCTTTACCGATGATGTTTTGGTCAATTTAAATATTGTTACTGTAAAACCCCGAACATAGATCCTAAATTTTTCTGTAAAACCTAAAACATACCAACTCTTAATGCTTAAAGTCTGAACTGTGCTTTGATCATTGTTCATTTCGAATTTTTATTACTTTTTACTACTCGGTGAGGTTTTACCTCAGAAACACAGCAAATGCGAAAAAATGTTTTGTTGAGAGTGAAGAATGTAACAATATTATCTAAGGTTTTTACTGCTAGGTATTTGGAAAAAATATTGAGTTATGTTAGTTAATTCACTGTTTTATTAAAAAAAAAATTACCTACCGTGTTTGGTTACCTAGCAAGTGCCAAACTAATAATAGAAGCCCAAAAATTTACTCTTTTTTAATAAAAACGTTACATTTACCAACTAATGTTTATAAAAAACATTTTTTTGTTAAATCTAAGATTTATCAATAACCGGGCTCTACATGTATACAATTTTGATTTTTATACAAAAAATGATCGCATATGGAGTTGATTTTTATATAAAAAAATGATCGCATATGGACACCAGTTTCAAAACAATGTCATCTTGACAGGCTGTCCTCTGACATTCAGTAGGGTACATACAGGGCATCGTAATAATTGGCCGGTTGAGTTCGTTCACTGCGCCGCGCCTGCGCGTAACCGCTTGATCGACGGACATGCCCAATTGGTGCCCCCCTCGGTGATGCGCACTCACGCGCACGTGCATAGTAGTAACATAGTCTATATCGCTGACAGTAAACCAAACTGTATCAGTAAATAATGGTATTATACTGATAATTAATTGTGATGCATCATCTTCCTGGTATTATTCCAGTTTATTTGAATCCATTATTTTTTGTCATCTCCTAGTCACTTCTTCAACATCATTTCGCACAAAATCCACCCGTCTGCCCTATGGTCTTCCTCTTTTCCTGTATCCATCAACGTTTATGTCCATCACTCTTCTAGCAACATGCCTTCCCATCATGCATGGTGATTCGTAGAGTTTATACACGTTTATTCGTCATCCTGTCGTAATGCTAGCTAACCCATAGGCCACAACATCACCGCGCGCGCGTCCTGCGTCTTGCAAATCAGCAATCACAGGTGTATTTTACAAAAAAATAGTCAACCGTAACGTATATGGAAGAGACAAAACTTGGTATGTTTTGAAAATGTTTCTTGGCTTAATTCAAAACAAGTGGTTGAAATGTATATTTTTGTAATCGTCTCTGAAAACCCTTTCATTTGATACAAAAAAATGACGTCATAACTCCTTTCTTAAGGGCATTTTTTTTTAAATTGCCGCTTAAAACAATTGTTTTGACCTCAAGTATCTGTATGCGGTTTCCACTCGAAATTGGGCTCGTACACCGACCACTAGCTAGCTGTGATGTGAGAGTTTTGTTTCTAAAGTTAGTAGGTGCTTAAGTATGTTAGTTCTCAAGTTGAATTAATACACTGTTTCTTACTGACTGTGCCAAGAAAGTAGGTAAGACCTGTAGTACACAAGACGTAATAGTTATTCGCGAAGATTCGAGCACTCTACCTAGATTGTTGTATAATGTTACAGATTGTATTAAGGACGTGTCTTCAGACTGTTGTGGTTACACATTTTGTAAGGTGTATCATTTGATAATTATTTTAATTTGATATATTAATTATTATTATTTTTGAGATAGGTTCAGTCGCAATTTCGAAGTCACACCAGACAATTTACTTAGTTCTTTTTAAGTTTGAAAAAAAGTGATTTGGCTCAGTTTTGCAAGGAACAAACGAACAGTACTACAAAAAATGTAAATAGCATGAATGGCTGAAAACATACGAAGGTTACAGAAATTCGTGTCTTATTTGTAAATCAGGTTAGCACGCTAAAGCAGAGTGCGTAACTGTAATTGGTTAACTGTTTTGTAAAGCAATACCAATTTGTTATTGAAAGGTGTTTGTCATAAAAAAGCGGTCGCATCATTGGAAATAACAATTTTTACAGTTGTTGTCTTTTGTTTATAATTCGCAGCACTTACGGATTTTCGCATATCCTTGAAATTTCCAATAAGTAGATGTTGATATTTGTTTAACAGTAGCTAAAATATTGAAGTCAAAATAGAAACTTGATTTCCTCACTTACAAACATTATTATTTTGGCATCCTTCGAGACAACAAAGTTACGTTGATATACTTAAGTATCGTCCTTAATTTTTAAGGTTCGTACCTCAAAAGGAACAGGCGTAACCCCTATAGGATCACTTTGTTGTCCGTCTGTCTGTCTGTCATTTATCTCGGGAACTCGTGGAGGTATCGAGTTGAAATTAAAACCATATTACTCAGGTCTATAATCCCTTAAAGCTGTGAAAAAATCAAACTTCTAAGTTAACGTAAACAAAGATACGGCTTATGATATTTAAATTATATTTTTATACTACCTGCTCGTCAATGGCATATTATGTGTCATGCAAACCTTTCCTAAAGTAAGTCATTTTTTCCATGGGGAATAAAGTGATTTGAATTTGGAATGCAACCCTTGTAGTCGTGCTTGATCGATGTTGGTTTCAAAAAGTTTAGGTGCAATGAGATCTTATTCTGAGTTAGGCTGTATGTTATCATGAAAACTTTTTACGAAATTCATTTTCACCCGCGCACCAAGAAGGATTTATTTGAATGTCGAACTGACCACTACAGAATAGACGACAAAAACATAAACTCTAACCCAACTATAAGTGTACCAAAGAATGTAACTTTGTCGTTGCACAATTGGTGTAATGTTTCTAACATAACTTTTAATTTTCAATAAATATTATTAATTTTTCATATTTTATTATTCTAACTTTAAATAATTACTTAAGTACTTTCTTTATAACAGTCATTGGTTTCAATTGCCTCGCAGAAAGTATAAAAAGTAGAGTATGCATCGCGGGCTTAAATGTGTATTTGTCATGGGCGATCTTGAACACCTCGTACTCAGGATTCTAGCCTTAACTCCCTCGCTCCGCTCGGGAGTTAACCATAGAATCCCTCGTACTCGGGGTTCAATAATAGCACCCGGGACACAATACACTACTTTAAGCCCTTATTGCATAATCTACTATTGAATAGTTGCTATGACCGTAGAACTCTAGTATTTTTTTAATTTTGCAATCAGAAAAATAAATAATGGTAAAATCAATATGTTCTATATTATATTAATTGGAATTATTGCCAATCTTTATTATGAATTTCCTTAGTTTATGTACTACCGATTTTAATTTTAGTTAGCAATATATAAATAACAATAACAATGCAATTTTATGAGCTACCTTACTTCTCTTTACACGATATTATATACAAGGTGTTACAAAAATACCCCTAATGCCGAATATGGCATATAGGGACCATCAAACTGAACAACTTTTACTATGGGGCCAACTCTGAAATCGCGAAAAAAATATCAGCTGTTTCATACATTTTGATATTTTCGTTTTTAATTTTTGTATGAAACAGCTGATTTTTTTTTCGCGATTTCAGTGTTGGTCCCATAGTAAAAGTTGATCAGTTTGATGGTCCCTATATACCATATTCGGCATTAGGGGTATTTTTGTAACACCTTGTATATTTCACACGATATTATTATATATTATTAATAGAATTAACATTTTGACAGGTTAGAAATAGGCATCCTTCTTTGTACGGAACCCTCGGTGGGAGAGTCCGACTCGCACTTGTTCGGTTTTTTCCCTTTTATTTACTATTGTAAGTAATTGTAAGGAAGCGCGACGCAAAATAATTGTTTCTTTGTAAAATCAGATAAGTTCATTGGCACTACAAAATAAAAAATTCTGTCAAAATTTAAGAATTAGGAGTCAGAAGTATGCATGTTTTGCAAAACATTAACCGTATGTAGGCTCGTCTACGGAATAACACGGAAGTGGTGATGGCTACAGCTGATATTTCGAGGCAATCTGCTCCTGCATACCTTCTACTGAATATGTAATTAATTACTTCCGATTAATTATAAGGCACTGTTAATATTCTTGAAACAAATGCTTGCGGTGGTTTAATTTACTATTTATTTATTACTTGCTGCCCCTGCTTCCGCATGGCGCCATCTATTAGTTATTTTGCGATTTAAAATGACAGTAAAAAGAAACATCTTTTTTAGTCTATCCGTGCAATTATTTTAAATTTTCTTTTATACAAACCTTGCCCTGGTAATACAAAACATAACAAAAAAGAATTATCTAATTTAGTGCAGTCGTATTGAAGTTATGTGCTTACATACATTTCGGGGATTCATTTTTATTTACATAGATGTGATTAAGTTGGCAATGGTATGACATTTTAGGTAATGGCGCAAGCATGTGTTCCTTAATGGTACACACGGCGCGGCATCTCAAACTATACAAGTTGACCTTGAGACCGCCTTTATGCCCTACGTAATAAGAGCTGCTTTCGCAGTTTAATTGTAAAACCTAACGTGCTGTCGTGTGTACATAATAGTAAAACTTCTAAACAATTTTTGTATGTAAAGAACAACATTATTAAATATTTTAACTTCGGTAAAGAAGTATTACGAATACCGAAGACCAACAATTTAGAAATGATGCGCTCAACTTATTATGGAATGCGGGATTCAGTGCATGTTCAAAAGTGTATATTACAAAACGACGATGTTGACAACATTTACTGATGGCATTGTGTAACGAGTTAAGCCATTAAGATTACCCGCAGTCGTCATTACTGCACTAATTATAGAGTTTAAAATCAAACAGCTTTTTTTTAAAGTCCTTAGATTAGGTTAATGGAACCGACTTTCTGGGAAAAGTGACATATCTTGCTGGTAATTATAGCGTGTTAGTTGTAATGTTAATTGTGGTTCCATGTTCAGAACTTAGGCAAGTATTTAAAGGTTTAAAGTAAAAATACCAGGTTAATTTTGAAATTGACGGATTCTTATATAATTACATACAACCGTCTAATTTGCTAAGTAATGTTGTACAAAGACAAAAAAATATCAACAACGACGTTTTAGCATTTTAGGTGCCATGAAATATTTATTTTTTAATCATAAAACGTGTCATAATGTAGGTATTTCTTTTTGCTATAATTTCAAACTTCGAGCATAACTGTAATGTTAGAACTATGCGAAACTTACTTAAACCAATATTTAATTCAAGTAGGTACTAACAGATTCAAATAAATAAGCATTACACAATAGGCGGCCTTATCGCTTGTTAACGATTTCTTCCAGGTAATTTAAAGGCGATTGAAAGAAGAATTCGGTTCTTTTTGCGACTACCGATGACCTTGACTGCTTTACTGAGGTTAAGGATAGTGAAAACTATTCGCAATTTCATCAATGTGAGGAAAACTAGAAAATTTCGCCGCTCCCACTAGTGACTCGGTAGCATAATTGGTCAGTGCATTGGGCCGGAACCCCAAGGGTGCGGGTTCGAGTCCCGTCTGAGGTGCTACGGGTGAGTCGATTTTTTCTAGTATTTTTTCTAATATTATTTATCTGAATATAAAAATAGCATTGTGAATGCGAAAAATCTAAATTTAATAATATGTCTAATAAGCCTTCCTTAGCATGACCACCGAAACGCGATATGGTATAGCAATTTATCACGTTTAACTGTCAAAAGACAATAGATTTTTAACAGTTGAGTGTCGATAAAACGCTGCATCATGCGATATGTATCGTGTTTCGGTGGTTATGCTAGGGGGCAGGTGGACAAACAAAAAAATTGTTTGAATAAAAAAAACAAGAGTAGTGGTTGTTCAGCACATTTCCTGCGTTCACCTTTCAAATTTAATAAACATTCATAGTCAGTTATATGCTATAAAGCTGTTAAAAGTTAAGCAATTTCAATGTGTAATAAAAATTAATAAAACTTTTAAAAAAGTTTATTGAGATACTCATACTGCAAGGAACATTAATGAATACATACCGTCCGTATTTAGTTTATTTTCATTGCGATTATGAAGTAGTTAAATAGGTAAATACTAGATATACGCTGAGTAGGTACTCTGTTATTACTCGGTACTCGGCATACTCGGCAAATTTTGTAATACTCGTACTCACCGGTCAAGTAACTCGGTTTAACGGCCGAGTACTCGGTTTAATTAAAAATGTTTAAAAACGGAGTAGGGAAGGGAGGAAAGGAGAAAAAGAGAATATTTTTTTAAAGGGTAACTCACCCAAAATCACAGAGTCACAGTCTGTGATTTGGGGTGAGTTATGTCGCGCTAAGTAATCGATTGGCAAGATCAGTTTCATCGTATCAATTTCTAGATCAATTTTGATATCATATCTCGTTTAATTTGGAAAGCATTTCAAACATGGAAAAGAATTTGGTTAACACACTGGAAAATTGTATGTAGATATTATTATAAAAATAAATTATGACATAGTGACATTTTTTAACATACATACAGCCGGCGGCGGCGGTGATACTCCGCGACCATATTTTAACGTAATTTTCCGCCTTTAAACTGATATACTGAACCGTGTAACTCGGCCGAGTACTCAGCTCGGTAAATCAAAACCGAGTAATACTCGCTACTCGGCAAAATTGCTACTCGGCGCATCTCTAGTAAATACTTTTATAGGTAAAATACATTTTACATCAGACAGAGAATAAATAAGATTTGACTAATGAGATTAAACAAGTTTTCCAATCAGTTACTAGTTTTGATTACATGTTGTTTTTGAAATAGGATTTGCAATAAAGCGGTGTTTTGGAAATAATTTATTAAAAAACCAGTTTGAATGATTGGTATAGTAATTAAAGTTGATTACTATGATTTTTCTTAAGTCACAGTTCTTATTTGATTGTTCTTTTGTCCAAAAGAATGAACACGATAATATTTTAAATGAACACTAGCATTTCATTATCAAGTTAGTTTCTGAGTCGTACAATGATTGTTTTTTTAAAGCTATCACCGCGTTTCTTTTGTTTCTTCACAGTTTCGCCACTCGTGCGCTCCAAATGTGTTTCAAAGTGTTCCGCCGATTCAGTGACGTAATTTGAACTAGACCCAGAGACGGTTAAGAAAGCCGTGTTTATGTTTGTGTTAAGTCACCACTTGATACACGTAACAATGGAGGAGTGCGGTATTGTGACCTTTTTGAGCATGGGAATAAGGTTTATCGAATAGGTACTGCATATGTGCTGCTATGTAAAAAAAGGATTTCTTAAGAAAATTGAATAAAGAAGTCTTGTACGAGTATGTTATAACATTTTCCCATTATTGTAAGGAGAATTCATTTGAAGTTGTTCCTCTTAAAAATATCTGTCCTTTATCGGAATCCTTATTCCCATCAGTAGGTACCTATTGTCCACTGAAATTGAAAATAGTATTATCGACAATGCGTAGATCTATATTCTCTCTGGCATAAATCTGGATTTAAAAAGAAACGTTATTTCGAGAAAAAAATCCTGATTTTAAACCATTACAAAAACATTTATTAATTTTATGCCAGGTTTTAACTTAGTACAACACATTTTAAAAGTTTCAGTAAAGTATGAGTTCCTGTTCTGGGATGGAACATTTTTGATTTTTGCATTTCACAATGTTTTATTAATATTAAGATACATAAATATCAGAACAAAATCGACTATCCGTAGCAGTCTGAGGTAAGGTTTTTTCTGGTGTTTATTTAACTAAGCTATTTTACTTTATCCCTTTAATTTAACCCAGATGGTCAGTCGGGAACGTTGGTGCGATTAAGTAATTAACGGTCACGCGTACTCATTATGACTCCAAACGAGAATGCAAATCAAATATTGCAAAGGTCAGGTCGTTATCTAACAGCATTGTGCGGCCTGCTTGCGCGTGCGCACGCGGTATGAGAGAATTTGGGACATCAACGCCGATACATGATGACTTTAATGTTTATAGTTATATTCAAGTGAATAATTTAAAAAAATACTTCTTATCCAGAAAGCAGGGGAATATTAACAATAATAAACAATAAACTTGGAATTCCACTATTTTATTGCAAATAAAGATTTGATTTACAAGCAAATATATTTGGTTTGCGACAAATTATTTTTGTTCAATATATTTAAGCTATGGGATGGGACCACAGAACAAATTGTTTTTTCGTGGATAAACTTAAGCTAAAACTTATAATATAAATCCAAACTTTTTATACCAATGTTTTTACACTGCAGATTGAGTTTCTAATTCTTTTTTATTATACAAGTGTTCATCATCAAACTTTTACTTGATTTGTTTACATATCACATTTTAATCCGTCGACTAGTGCTGAAATAAAAGTTTTTTGATTTTTTGATTTTTTTTTTGACTGCCAAGTGACAATATATAATAGATGTTTAATTGCATCTGGTACTAATGACAGTATTTTTTTTATTAACTGAGCTCAAATTATGGTGAAAATGTATTTAAATAAAGTATCAATGCGTATTAATTCAACTCAGTAAATGAATCCAACACAGTAATATATTTCCCAGAATCCAATACATCATCAAAACGAAATGTGGTCACCAGAGAGCTTAGTGACACACTTCCATTGCCGTGATTTCCGTCAACGAGTCGCCGACGACCACGCAGCGCCCAGGGTTACCACTTTAATTGCATCAAATATATATATTTTCGTGATTTTTACATGTAAAAATAAAGTACATTGTGGAAAAATAATCACATAATATTTTTTGTTAATTTGTAAATTTTTTTTTTTACTGCTCTGATGTGCATGATCTTGTTGAAGTTATTGCTTTAAAAAGATAATTACACAATATTTTTTTATGTGGTCGAGCCTTTAATACAGTAGAATAACTACATTATTAAGTAGCGTTGCCAACCCTAGCAGCGCTCCACTGACCGGCCCTTGGTTATGTAACGGCCGTTGCACTAGCGCTAATAGACTTACCAACTTTTCTCTGCAGGTGGTGGCGTCGCTAGTGGTTAACATCAAAATGTCATCAGTGTCAAAAATCTATGGCTCCAATCGTAGTTCCATTTTTCACCATCGCACAGAAAAATTGGTGTGTCTGTAGAACTGTTTTATTGGATCAGGTGATTAAGTGGAACATCATCTGGTTTTTTCTTATCGTTTTTTTAACTGTACGCCCCATTTATTTAAAGAGAAAAAAGCGTTTTTGTTCTTAGAATTAGGTTTTGATTAAACTTACGGAATACCTGAAAGTATTAATATTTATTTCTTCTTCATGTTTTCCTAAAGCTGTTTTGGAAATTCTAAGTCTTGAGTTTGATACAAGTAAGTAGAGAATCAATTTTATAACAACTTAAATTAGTAAAAAATGATCGATAAAATATTTGTATTTAACTTCGGGGCAAAATTATTTTGAATTATTTTGAACCATAATATTAAAAAAATATACTTACTAATACAAATCATTTATATCAGTCATTTCTTAACAGAAACACTGTCACAACTAAGTAAGGTCATTAGTTCCTATTTGTTTTGTCCCACCATAAACTCCTTAAGCTTAAAGTAACCACAGTATGTCATCACAAGTTACGCAGTCCATCGCGGAAAACGTTTATGTGGTCCGGCAGACCATAACCAGAATGTCTGTGGTGAAATATACCGAGACCCTTCGAGACTTCCTTTTAGTATCTTCGGGGACCTTCAGTGTTGAAGGTTAAGCTTTTAAATTATGTGAAATCGCTTCATTGAACTAGAAGATGTTATAAACTCTTCAGAGGGCAGTTCTTTACTGTGTGATATCAGGACTTACATTTATATTGATTTACAAAATGAAACATCTGATTTGTAGCAGAAATCCTTTTAAAAAATCAATGAAACATTGGCAATTCATTCCATATTGGAATCATATTTGAGGTCAATTGTATAATATTATATGTTAATTGTATAATTCATAAAATCATTTTAAGATTTGGGAAATAAAATATATGGATATTATTGACAACATAATAACATACAATCTTATGTTTGTATACCCTCATTAGTAAGATTTTCACACCAAAAAGTAGGTGTACTTAATTATTGGTTGGAACTTGCCAAAGAACGGTGCAAATAAGTTCTAACCGAATTACTTTTATAACTTTTATTCTACTTTGACAAATATTGCTTTATCATTCTGACTAGTTACTGTATTATCCCTATGCAATCACAATTCAGATAGTCTAGTTAACAACTCCCCAAATCACCTCATCATCACCTCAGTGATGTAACAGTTGTCATTACGTAAAAGATATTCACACCAAAGACAACAGCAAAAAGACATCAAAACATTTTTTAAAACATCTTATTGAATGTTGTGATCTAAATAAAGTTCCGAATCGTTACGTGGATGGACTTTTTAAGTTATGTAAGTTTTTTAAGTCTAGTTTGCTCAGTAACTATTCTCGCTTTGGGCATTACAAAGGAAAGAAAAAAAGATTAGAAACAGAATATATTTGAACAAAATGTTAAATAGCACAATTGGTTGTGTCACGGGGACACAATTTTAGAAGCATGTACCTTTTTCACATCTGGTTGTGCTATGCGGTAGGTCCATAGGTACGACGGGGCGTAAGAGTCGATTTGTTGTGTGGCGCCCGGCAGAGTAGAATAGCACCTATTCTTTGTAAGTACTTAAAGGCATTGTATTAGGGGACCAATGACTTTAGAGGTAGTACAACAATCTAAAATGCTTTTGAGGTAGCACAATAACCTAAAATGACTTTAGAGGCAGTACAACAACCTAAAATGACTTTAAAGGTAGCACAACAACCTAAAATGACTTTAGAGGCAGCACAACAACCTAAAATGACTTTAGAGGTAGCATAACAACCTAATATGACTTTAGAGGTAGCACAACAACCTAAAATGACTTTGGAAGTAGCACAACAACCCAAAAGTTCCGTGGACCATGAGCAGCAACGTTTATCCATGGAAACGCTGCTGCCCAAAACAGTCCAACACTGCGAACTCCAATCAATCTAACAAGCGTGATTATGGTAACATCCTCCCAACGGAAGAGGCCTACAATGAACTATGGATGGACATTCCGTATATAATATTAATTTATGCTATGGATTTTAATGTGTTTATGATCATGACGATTTAATGACTTATCTTTCGTCATCAATGGTTGGTTACGCCGTTCTCTAGTTGGAGAATGTATGGTGAATTCGAAAACATTATGGTGGTTATCACTACACCTTAATTACTAAGAGTTCGATTCCGGACGAATTATTCATGTAGGAAACGAACTTTTTCTGTGAACATGACTAAGTATTTGTATCGTTTTGTTTCTTCTAAATATTTTCTTAACAACTTGCGACTTCTTGTGAAATTTATTACAATGAAGTGTCAAATTAAAGTTACATTTTAAATCAAAAACATTATTTGACGATTGAAAAAAAATCGAGATCCGAAAAATTTAAATTCAACGTTCAACACTGACGAAAATGCATGACTTTCGAATTGGTACTTTTTTGTCATATTGGTAAAATATACATTATCTTCCTAGCGTCATAGCTTATTCAGATAAGTCCATGCAGCTACGTCACAACAGATAATGATCAACCGGGATATGAACCGGTACTGCCATATACGGCACGACCACGATTCAGGATCCGATAAAGGGAGGAAGTGAAAGTTAATCGAAGTCGGAAGGTTCTCCAAGGAAAGTAATGTCTGATATGTATTGAAATGCTGTTAAATATGCAATTCAAACAACTTTTATTTATTTTATGAATAGTTTACATTAATCTTTTACATTGTAAAGGAAGAATACTATAAAAGAAAAGTAGTAAAGTTTACAACAAAAAATTCTAATGAACGTGTTACAAAAAACTCTAAAGCCGAATATGGTAAATAGGGTACCATGATAACAACCCCGGATAATTATTATAAACCCAGGACACGGCCACTTTTTTAAATAAATAAATATTTTCTTTTCATGATAAACTGCATAGTGGCAACCCTAGACCTAAATTGTGTTTTGCTTTTGCCCATTAATCGGATTGACTATCGAAAACATAATCTAGGGATGTCATTTTGCAGTTTCCATACAAATAAAAACAAATATTACGGTTTATTATGAAACATCCTGTATAGCAAAGACATTGAGGAGGTTCTATATACATTTATCTATCGACACAAAATATAAAAGATTTATGTAAGATTGATACAAATTCGCCTAACTATATCAAGATAGATGAGTCGGTATAACAAGATACAAAATTATATTTATTGAACAAGACATAAAATTAAAAGTCGAATTATGTCATCATCAGGCACCCTAGCATAACCACCGAAATACGAAAAATATCGCGTGATTTTATCGACACTCGACTGTCAAAATCCATAGTCTTTTGACAGTTAAACGTGATAAATCGCTATATCATATCGCGTTTCCGTACAAGGGGGCAGGCTGTCATTAAAATCGAGAAAACTGGTAAATTTAGATACTCGTAGTTTAGACCAAGACCACCTAAACAGTGATATTTCAAAAAATTTTGCTACTACTTACTTAACTACAGAAAAAATACATTCGAATAAGCAAGTAAAAAGTAATTGCATCATCACTTTTATGAATAATATTGTGTGCCATTACTTTTCACAAACAGCAGTCTCAAAAAATGTATTAGATGTTTTTCATGGCAATAACTTTGTAACTGGTTACAATAAGTTTCTTTATCAGAATGTCAATAAATCATGAAGTGCTTCTTTTCAATTCACCCAAAGTCTGAGAGTAAAATTGTTTTCGATCACGTTCGCGACCGTGTCAATTCATTTTGCATAACAAAGAAACGACCAACGTGTGGCAAATAAACGAATCATTTCAATTTAGCGGGGCGGCAACATATTACGTCACTAGGGACGCTTCAAACTTCATAAGCATAAAACTTTTATACAGCATAGGTACAGTCGAGTTCATTAATATGTTAGCACTTTTGACAGGATGTTGACTTTTTTAAATTTTGAGATTTTAGCATTCACAATGCTTTTTTTACATAATACTAAATAATATACTAGAAAAATACGACTCGCACCATGTTCTCGGACGGGAACATGATCTGTAGTGCAATTCTCTAAGGGACGCTTTATGGCTGCGTTGATTGCTGTGATTACAGCAGTCACAGCCGCAGCATCGTCTGCTGTGATCACGTCGTGTTATCACGGAATTCACTAAGCTCTGTTGGCTCACTGACGATCTCTTGGCTGCGTGATGGCTCTGCTGTTCGCTCGGCTGTGCTAGAGGGGTGACATCATTTTGTTTTCAGAATCGATCAATGCTTGACTAGTAAATTTTGGCTATTTACTTGCAATAAAAGTAATGTTAACAAAATATTGAATATACATTATTCAACAAAAAAACCATGAAAACGTCGATAATACAGAATGAAAAAAAAGATGTTGACTTTTATTACAAAGGCATAAAGGTTGATGAACTGTCAAAGGTGCGTACATATTACTCACTCGACTGTACATGTGGCAATTTAAGAAAATTCTTTTGCAACAAAAATACAAAAGTTTAGTTATAATTTCTATTGTTCTCTATAGACTAATTTTGTTTCTTATTCCCATAAGGCGTTTAAAATTTAAGGTAAGTACTGATACATTACTTAAACTCAATAAAATATTTTACTGGCTTATTATTTTCATGTTTTTTGTAAGTAAATAAGTTCACGGTTAACAGATTTGGTTCTGTAATAAAATTAAACATTAATTATGACATCACTAAAATTCGCTAAGTATGTATGAGCCCGAGAATTTTCGCAATTCTGATCTGTTATCTAACTACGGATTTGTTGTAACCGGAATTCCCGTTATTTGAGCATAACTAATGTAAAAATACATAAAACACTAAATTATAAGGGTTCCGCATAGGATGAGCTATTTTAAAATACTTAACATAAAAAAAATAAATGTAGATTAAGTTTACTGTATTCATTATTATTGTGTTGTAAGTACTTAATATTATTTTTTAGAAGTGCTGTATACGCCTATAAAGGCATATCGTTATTCTATGAATATCTATGTAATTTTTTTATAAAATGTAAAATGATTTTGTCGCTGGTGTATCTTAATCAATAAATATATAAATAAAAATATTAATTGTTTCTTAGCCATATTTTTTAATTTTCGGTATGTTTTAAATCGAAAAGAGCTAATAAAATCAGCATTACAGTAAATGAAAAAAAAATGCTTTAGCTTGCGTTTGTAACCTGTCAATAGCTTACAAAACACTTAACGTGAAAGTAACTGCTTCAATAGCACTATTGTAACTCTGTACAATCACTCAAATATCACTGCTATGTAACCCGTAAATCACTTTAAGTTCTGAAATCGTGTGCCCAAATAAGGTATACAAAAGAGTTAAGGCACGCTTTACCACCAATTGTTAGAGCCTTTATAACAACGGAGGTTTTGAAAATTCTACCTACACTCATGTAGCACTTATTTTTATTACCAAAATATTAGTTTGGACTCTATCAAAAGTAATAAAAAAAGAATTATCCAAATCGGTCCATAAATGACAGAGTACTGAAATAACAAAGATAAAAAAAACAACCGAATTGATAACCTACCTGCTTAATATTTTTATGTCGGTTAAAAAGGCAAACTGTAGTGTCATAAAGACACGATAAAAGTCTTCGATAGGAACTTAAAAAAAAGTTAACGAAGCGGACGCAAAATTAGCCGTAACTGACCTTAATAAGAAAATTTGTAGCAAATGAAATCATAAGTGTCTTGCAGACTAATTGGAAGAGTGTGGTCTTAGGGTGGTTACTCACTTAGGTTCGCAAACCTCGTGCTCTGCGAACCTCGTGCTCTGCGAACCTCGTGCTCTGCGAACTTCGTGATCTGCAAACCTATGTTGCAAGTTCGCGGACTTGCGGAGCTCAATGTAGACGCTTGCGAACTTCTACTTGTTCCCCCCTTGTGTTCGTTCACATCGGAGCGCGCACCGAGGTTTGCACACGTACACACTATGTATGGCGCACTGTTGGAGGTTTGCAGAGCGCGGAGGTTCGCGAACCTAAGTGGGTAACCACCCCAATGGAATGATAGCATTATCTGACATCTTTTGAAATTGGACCAATTTTTATCGTGTTGTCTGTTATCACTTTTACTTTTTGCTGTAAGATACTGTGATGCTATTGGCGGATTCACATGTTTTCACGTACTTTATTTTATATGGAAAAATATCTGGCCGATGTCTGTACATTAAAAATATTTAAGAAAATATAAAATAAAGAGCTTATATAATACAAGCCAAAACAATTATTTTTAGATTTTTTATATGTCTGTTTATCACGAAAATAGATGCGGTTTTTACAGTTGTATTTCTA
This sequence comes from Catoptria pinella, assembly GCA_963556745.1. Lineage (NCBI taxonomy): Eukaryota > Metazoa > Arthropoda > Insecta > Lepidoptera > Crambidae > Catoptria > Catoptria pinella. Next base: position 4,997,693 of record OY750762.1, read on the forward strand.
AAAGTCTAACTTTAAATCTGGTGCATGTTTCATCTTGGTACGCCAACTAGAATAACCACGCGGCCGCTAGTTAATAAATAAAAGAGTTTGAGCGTATGAAAATGAAAAAATTCAACAACATAAATAATAAGTGCGAGTCCTATTTTTCCTACTATATTATAAATATTATATAGCATTGTGAATGCTAAAATCTCAAAATTTAAAAAACATAAAAAATACTTAGCAAATTAAAAAATGCGTTAGTCAATTTGTTGCATTATGAATAATCACAATCATGTAGACTCAGGTATACTGACCATAATTATGTCGGATGAAGGTCGCGGAGAGTCGCTGGATGCAGGCAGCGCAAAACCTGTTGCACCTATTGCCACAGTCTATAATAATTCTTACTATTGCTATGGAGATACTTGGAGGAGTTCTATGCGTCGCGTCGTCGTGCTTATTATCTGCCCTATTAGTATAGGTATATTTTCAGATTTTAGGTTTGTCTTCATATCGTGTACTACTTATTGCATTTGTTTAAGTTTTGGTCGATTAATTTTAAAAATATTGATCAACCAATCTCATACGACTATAAATATTAAATATTTGTCAACATCACATACATTGCTCCGATTACAAAGTAAGTAGCTAAAGTACTTGTGTTATGGAAAATCAGAGTCAACGGTGGTAACACAAACACCCATACCTGAGCCAATATAGAAAAGTTCGTTTTCTTAATTGACCCAATCCGCGGGATCGAACCCGGGACCTCAGAGATGGCGACACCTTGAAAACCGGTGTACAAAGCCACTCCACCACGGAGGTCATCGATAGGTTATTTATTTTCTATATATTTTTAGCGGTTTAGAAAGTTTAGTTTCTGAGAACTATCACCTGCCGACAGCATCGTGAATTATAAATAAGACAACATTATTTTTAGACAAGTTGAATGTTATTGATGTATTTATTCTTTTGTGATATTGGAAAATCTAATATCAATAAGACATCCGCTAGCTTTTTGCCTTTTAGAAAATCATATACTCTCTCTTTAGTTTTTATTTAGCAGACAGCCGGATAACAATGGAATATCTATTGTGTCTCGTTTTCCGAGCGTTGAAGAGTTACTTGTTCGAAAGCAAAAGAGGTGGCATTCCATATGGATTCAAAATTAGGTTTCTTTTGGAGTTTTTGGCGCCATTTTGTCGAGTTCGGTTTGGTGTCTATTTTAATTATTTTAAAATTGATTCATAGTGGATATTGTGTCTTAAAATTGGTGCAGTTATATGGTACAAGTGTCTACGCAACTGAACAATATGTGGGATAATTGAAATAGGCGCGATCTTGGTTGTGTGAAGCTGAGACTTTTATTGAAGTGGTGGCTTCCTCGGCAGAACTAACCGAGTAAACTGTCTTGATATACTTGGTGCCAAATGCTCCAAGCAGCATTGGAATGCGATGCACCCGCATTCTAATGAAAAATTAAACAATATCTACCACTGAACTATTTAACACTTGACACTGGCAAAAATGACTTCCAAGAGGAAAGTAGATTGCCATAACAAAAAAAGAAGAAGAAGGTTTATTTTTTGTTTTTCTTTATTTATCGTTATGAAAAGAGGTTTTTTATCAATTAGGAGAATATGTTTTAAAATGGGGGCTAATGTTAGCTTGAGAAGAGTTATATTCTGATGGAATGTGAGCGGAATCAAACTCAAAGAGACTTTTTTTATAAGTAAATTAAATATAAATAGGCTGGATATTGGGATTGTTCAGAGTATTCCCCTCCCGACCCATGGTACAACTGCCGTGTCCAACTGGTTGTACCAGAGAGAAGTAAATGTACCCATGGTCCATCTGGTTGTGCCACGGGGAAGTAGGTTTATCCGTGATACAACCCGGAAAAAGTAGTCCCTGATTCTGAGGCCGCACTAATATACTTGTGTGGTTTGGTGGAGTACTGCCTGGGTGAATCTACGTTGTTTCCCATGTTTCTTACTTTCTGCGTCATTGTCGTTTACTCGAAAATCTTTAAAAATCCAATGCATCACAACGGAATTTGCCATCATTTACGTTAGAGTACCTACTATAATAAAATATATTAATTTGCATATTTTTAACTTATTTATTGCGATGCATTGGATTTTTAAAGATTTTCGAATAAGTAAGAAACAACGTAGATTTGCCTGCCTACAAGCTACACAACTTATTCTTTAAGTTTTCTTCAAGTATAAGCTGGTGATTTGGCTCGATGGAGCTACCATGTCTGAAGACAAAAGCTCCAAAATAAATACGGATTAAAAATAAGAGTTATATAACTCAGGCTTGGCTGCGAACACGCGGCCACGGATTTGCGAAACGCGTCGATTTACGTTATGTAAACCGACTATAGTACGCACGGTCGCGAATTGCACCCGGCGCCCGGAAGAAAATCGCCGCCGGCGCCGCTTTATTTAGAACTTATCAAGGGTACCTATAATATTATATTTTTTGTCGTCGAAAAAAGTAATAATTTGCTTCCGCAAATTGATTGAAAGACTTATCTAGTTTATATTTGGGTATTTATTAGATATTTTATCGACCAAAGAAAATGAGAACTTATGACTTAATCACTGCAACAGTTTGAAATCATACCTTGCCGGTAAGCGCAAAAATGGCGTATGTAGAAGTATCTATAAACATTAAACTTGTCAATGATCGAAAATAAAAATTCATCAACACCTGTTGTTCATAGCAAGTTAAATCTTTTCAGCCTATACACATGTCCTCACTTCCTCAATCGTTGATCGAATGTGCTTTTCAGATACTTGTTTGTTATTCTTTTATATTTTTTACAATCTCTTCAACAACGAAACCTTGAAAATATTTTTTTTAACTCACAGATTTTGATTATTAGACTTATTTACTTATAGGTACTGTCAATTACAGAATATATAGGCATAGGTAGGTTAGTTTAATAAATGTAAAATACTAATTAGTACACTAGAAAAAAATAGACTCGTCACCAGAATCGTAATTGTCATTAGAAATATGCCACAATGTATAAACTATGGACTAAACATAATTATGTGTTCTTCACGCGAAATAGTTTTGCTCGCTTCCTATTTCTTCTTCCTTTGTGTTAGGAATTACTTGCAAAACTCATATCAGCTGTTTGTGGTTTTGTTAACTCCATGTGGCTGGTAAATTAATATCAACATTTGTTTTGAATAATTAATTATGATTAGAGCAATTTGTCTTTTATACAAGGTGTTTCAAAAATACCCCTAATGCTGAATATGGTATATAGGGACCATCAAACTGAACAACTTTTACTATGGGGCCAACTCTGAAATAAAAACTAAAAAATCAGCTGTTTCATACATTTTGATATTTTCGATTTTAATTTTTGTATGAAACAGCTGACTTTTGTAACATGTTGATTTAAAGTATCTGTTTATCAACCTTAACAAAAAATCACTTACAATACTTATCTTTACTGATTAAGAAAAAAAGCATTTGAAAAAAAAAGTTTGTTTACTGCCTTATGAAATCTATTAATAATTGTGAAAAGAGAAATATATGTAGCTAACTCCCGCAAAAAGTAAAGTAATAAATGAGTAAGCTACATATATTTCTTTTTTCACAATGGTTTGGGACTTCCGCCAAGTGACGCCTGCTTCAATCAAATTCTATTAATAATGGTTTTTCTTACCTCGTGTTCAATATGAGTTTTATACCTTTACTTCATTTGAATATCTAGGTTTACAGCATTTATATTCTGTCCTAAATACCAGTCTGTACAGTAAATTAATTAAATAATTTTCCAGATAAACGGTTTGCAGAAAACTCTCGATGTTTGGATGTTGATGGCCTCGCAGTATCCGTTTTGGGCGTACCTATTAGTAAATATGGATAAGTTACTTTAGTTGCGCATTTTGCACTTTGCATTGAAACTTGCAGGAAAACGGCGTAAAGTTGCATTAGATCTATACTTCTAAATAGGAAAACACTGTGCATTATTTTAAATTGTATTTTTCAGCTTTAAATAATTATTTTTTACAATTTTTTGTAAAAAATAAAAGTTGAATCGCTACCTATTTATAAATATGAACCTACTTAAACGGCCATTCTATCTAAATAAATGTTAATTAATAGAATATAATGACAATGTATGGGACTGACAGGAGCCAAGTGTTTGCTTACGTCAATCCCATACATTGTAATTCAATTGTACTAGTGTCAATTTTAGTAGAATGGCCATTTGAGTAGGGGGGCAGATCTTCTTTTAATTTCCATAGCAAAACACATAAACTAGGTATGGTACTCTAAAAATTCGTGGTTCATTCAAAAAGTTCTTTCAGTTATAAGCATCCTCATTTAGTTTATTATTGTTTACTAGTTTTTATTATACAAATATTTTTAAAAGATACTTCCGATGTAATGAATGCAGATGAGTATTCTTTGTTACTTTATACCTATGACTAAGCTGTTTCCTCGGAACAGCACGCAAACATCCATTTTACGATGATAGCTGGTAAAGTAGTCTTAAATGCTTTTTAGAGATCCCTTATGAGTGGGAAAATTGGCAATTATTACGAATTTTAAAACATTATTTTATTATGAATTAATTAATTAAATGGCAGATGTCGAAGATTTATAAATTACTAGTTTCCATCTGTGACTTCATCCGCGTGGACAATCGGAAAATCCATAGGACCTTTGACCGGGATAAATAAAAATAAAAATGAAAAAATTTTAAACTAAGAAATTGCTTTTGAATTATTTATATTGTCCTACCGCTTATTAAGACTTTTTTAGCTGACAAGAAGAAGATATAAAAAGTACCAATCCTATGTTCTGATACTGGCTATAAACTATTTGTGTGCCTCATTCAAATCCGTTCAGACGTTTCTGCGTAATTGATAACAAACATCTAAATTTTCACATTTATAATATGAGTAGGGTTAGGGGGCCGCTCGCGACTTTCTCCGCGTGGACTTTGTTCCGTGTCACACGAAATTTCATCCCTTATTTTACTCCCCTTGATATTAATTTCCCCGATAAACGATAGCCTATGTTCGTCCCGATAGTCCAATCTATCTCTTGACTATTAATCACTTAAGTTGGTTCAGTGGTTCAGACGTGAAAAGGTAACAAACTGACTTTACTATTGAGAAGAAATGTACTGAACCCATTCAAAAATATCTCCGCCTGGCCTTTACCGTTTTAACATGTCTCTGTAATGAATACGTACAGTACATGTGCTTAAAATTAAGTTTACGTTCTAACTTCATGGTCTTATGTTGTGCAATGGTTGCATGTTACATATTTTTGCCCTTGGCTGACATGGGGAAAAGCTAGGAAAACCTTCTTTATGGTTCTTATGGAATCTTAAAGTTAAGGCCACCTCAAATTCAAAAAAGTTGTGAGATTTGACAGAAACTCTATAAAACTGACAGCTTCCTTAAAGTTAAGGAGACTTTAACTAAAGATTTTACCTAAGAAGCCTTTGAGCATTCGGCCGTTAGTAGCTTAATTGTCCACAATTTTTAAGAAATCACATTAAATTAAATATTAGACAACATCACAAACATTGCTCTGATCCCAAAGTATGTAGCTATTATATAGCTGCTTCAATCAAATTCTATTAATAATGGTTTTTCTTACCTCGTGTTCAATATGAGTTTTATACCTTTACTTCATTTGAATATCTAGGTTTACAGCATTTATATTCTGTCCTAAATACCAGTCTGTACAGTAAATTAATTAAATAATTTTCCAGATAAACGGTTTGCAGAAAACTCTCGATGTTTGGATGTTGATGGCCTCGCAGTATCCGTTTTGGGCGTACCTATTAGTAAATATGGATAAGTTACTTTAGTTGCGCATTTTGCACTTTGCATTGAAACTTGCAGGAAAACGGCGTAAAGTTGCATTAGATCTATACTTCTAAATAGGAAAACACTGTGCATTATTTTAAATTGTATTTTTCAGCTTTAAATAATTATTTTTTACAATTTTTTGTAAAAAATAAAAGTTGAATCGCTACCTATTTATAAAAAACCTTCTTTATGGTTCTTATGGAATCTTAAAGTTAAGGCCACCTCAAATTCAAAAAAGTTGTGAGATTTGACAGAAACTCTATAAAACTGACAGCTTCCTTAAAGTTAAGGAGACTTTAACTAAAGATTTTACCTAAGAAGCCTTTGAGCATTCGGCCGTTAGTAGCTTAATTGTCCACAATTTTTAAGAAATCACATTAAATTAAATATTAGACAACATCACAAACATTGCTCTGATCCCAAAGTATGTAGCTATATAAAGCACTTGTGTTATGAAAATCAGAGACAACGGTGGAATAAAAACACCCAGATGAGACTTGAGTCAATATAGAAAAGTTCGTTTTATTTATTTATTGGAAAAGTTAAGCAAAAGTTAAGCCTAGCAGACTGCGCCATCTACTCTTAGTTATAGGTAATACGATAAAACAGTTTTAGCATGCTATTCTATTACTGTGGCTTCGTGTTCGAAGTTTTGTAAGATCTCTCTAGATGGCGCAGTCAGCTTTAGATTTTGCTGATTTAGACCTCTATCGAATCTGTGCATTTCACCTTACAAATCGAGATTGCTCAAATATTAATAATTTTAAAAGGAAACGAGCTTTGTATTTGTAGCTCTTTGTGGTCATTACCTTTGTAAGTACATATTTGCTTAGCGCTATAGAAAGAAAGTCCCAAAGAAATTATTCATGTAGGTACTTAGGTCCATTTCAGTACTTGAATGAAAAATCAAAGCTTTAAAACGAAGTAGTGAAAGCTGCCCATAGAGTTATAAAAGAACAAACACAATAAACATTTATAGCCTACAGCAATAAATTCCATCGTACGTCTATCCAACGAGAAATATACAATAACCGAGTACAAATGCATGCCTGTATAATCGGCACCAATTTATAGGCAATGGAGTGTAGAAGAATGTTCTAATCTATGATTTTTATACTAACCCCCTTACTAATAAAGATTGTACAGCAGATGTATAGTTACACACTGATTACTCTCTGTCAAACTATTTAAGTTTGACATTAAAATGAAAGGGACAAAGCACTGTGTAACTGTACATCTGCTATACAATCTTTATTAGTAAGGGGGTTAGTATACATTAACCCCCTTACTAATAAAAATTGTATAGCAGAAGTATAGTTACACAATGGTTACTCTCTGTCAAATTATTTAATTTTGAAATTAAAAAGAAAGGGACTAAACACTGTGTACCAGCTATACATCTGTTATACAATCTTTATTAGTAAGGGGGTAAATATTAGAGCTCGTAACTTTTATTAGATGCATAGGTAGTACTTATATCGATTTATAAATAATTGACCAAGCGAGAGCGAAGCTTGGGCAAAAATGATTTCGTATGTCTATCCAATGTCCGGCTGTCCGGCTGTCCGTCTGTTCTCCTCTACAGGTCGCATTTCTCAACCGATTCCCGTGAATTTTGTAAATGCGTTCTATAATTATATAGAATTTTTTGTTGATTCTGTTTTTCGAAATTTTTCATAGCGGTTGAGATATGGGGAAAATAATTTTTCAGCCATTTCGAAAAATGATCTAAAATGTCACAAACTTGAGGTTTACAGCTCTACAGAGTCACTAGTTTATTTTGCTCGCGAAAATGCAATGCGATTATTTACATTTTGTAAATAAATGAGTTTAAATTAAATTATATTTCCATTCTCTATACTTCCTAGGTAATACTATTATTAATTTTATTATATTTTCAAATACGAACGAGAGTTCTCTAGCTTTTGTTTAGAATTAGAGAAGCTAGGCTGTGCCCTTCTGACCACGAATGATATTAATACCTATACGTAAAATAAATAAGAAAAGTTATTTTAATCTTTTATTTACAATAGATAGAAGCCTTTCGCTTCTACAGTACCTACCTAGGTAGATCAAAAAAGAAAGTTCAAGTATTTATGTAATCTATCGTATACAGACTCAGTTTCTGTCTCTGTGTTTCTGTGTATGATAATCGTTACTATCAGTCTACTGTCGCATATGCATTTAGGTAGGTACACAGATTCTTCAGGGGGTGGTCGTTATTGCGCCATTTCGGTGGTATGAGGTGGCGGCCTATGCCACTTCAATGTCAGAGCGTTCATTGGCCACGGCTAGGGGTCGCTGCTATCAAACAGACCAGACGTATCTTACAACAAAAGAATGTAAACCTTACACCCTATTAAATAAAGCACAGTTTAAAAAAAGGCGATGTACTGAAAAGTTGGATTGACAACTACATTCAGCTTGATATGGGTCTGGTACCCACATTTCTGTACGTCGGTTTTTTCAATTTCTTCGTCTCGTATTCTGATTATTTTTTCTGTTATAAGGGATAGGATAGAAGGAAATTTTCTTTTCCTTAGAAGTTCAGTGATAAGGATAATAATTAAATTTCATTTCTTATGTACCTACTGAAAAATATAACCTTTTTTAACATAGATCTGGGCTAACGTCTAGCGTCTACTCTAGCTAGAATCTAGCTAGACTCTTGATGATTTGTTTTACATTAAGTTCATACATTGTGGCATTATCTGAAAATACTGAGAATGAAAAATGTGTTAATTTGTTTTTACAGTGTTCTTGCATAAACTAACACTAAAGTTTTCTCGCAACAAACACGGAATCGAACCCTAAGGTATACCCAAGTGTATTGAAACACAATATTGTGTTTTCAGTTCTGAAACTGATACATATATGTAGAAGGTCACACAATATACTTTACAAAAAAGTCACGTTTCGATTCTTGTTACCAGAATAATGTATCATTGATCGACTTGGATTAAACAGGCTTTATCACAACTCCTGCCTTTCTATTGTCTAATTTCAAAATCTATCGCAATCGCTTTCAGGATGAAACACATTGATGCTTCTTTTTGCCACAAATAAAAACTTCCCAAAGTAAAGCAGCAATGTGTCGGATCCAACTGTCAAAATGAAAGCGATTGCGATAGATTTTTAAATTAGACAATTATTATTAGCCCCCTGATCTCTGTAAGAATTATTGTTGTAAGTGATTAGTGTAACTTATGTGCTTAGAACACACATGCTCCACATTTGTCACAGTAAATATTACTGATAGGGAAATACACGGTAAATTTTCGAGAAAGTGTATCTAAGAAAGTAATGGTTACAATCCTTACTAATGTTATAAATGCGAAAGTCCGATTGTTTGTTTGTTACGCCTTCACGTCTTAACTACTGAACCGATCATCATGAAATTTTGCATACACGTTATCAGGGGTACAGAGAAGGATATAGGGTACTTTTCATCCCGAGAAAAGTAATTGTTACCGAAAAAAACTTTCCACGCAGACGAAGTCGTGGCGGTCGCTAATATTTCATAACTAGCCAAGATTTATAGAGGTTTGTTTGTGCCCCAAAATTTTACTGATTTTTTTTCTTTATTTTATTTAAGCGCTGTTATCTTAATTAAGAGACATGTCAGTCCTATCACTAACCTTATTCTATATTCTTAACATATTCACTACCTATCTATTATTATTATTAACAAAGTTGCAAAGCATCTTGACTGAATCCGACAGAGGTTCAGTCAAGATATTTTACTGATTTGTGGATTTAGAGCTCATTCATAGAATTACACGCGCTTAATGAAAAAGAGCCTGTCTTGTTTACGTCAATCATGGAAAGAATGAATGAATCTACGCACGTGTTTTGCTATCTTTGTGAGTTTGTCGATTAATCAAGATTTTCGCCGCGATATTTTCAGACTATTGGTTTTCAACATTTAACTGCACATTCTCGTACATATTCAGAAAAATGGTCTGACATCCCTATTTAATTTTTAGATATAAGTACTTAAAAATTAAGGGTCAAAAAACGAAAATCATTAGGTATCATTTCTGATGAATAAAAAAGTTAAAAACAATCACTGTTTATTTTAATTTGCATTCTATAATAGTAGAAAGTGAATTGCATCGCCATCCAAAAAACAAGCGACGCACGATCTCAACGAAATTTAAATATCGATCTGCGCCCCCACCCCATAATTTCAGTTCGGTTTCAGACGACCCTGGCCAAGGTCGCAGACGCACTCACACGGCCGGGCTACGCAGCCTGCATAGGTCGTTACACTCACTAAACTTGGTCGTATTATTTGTATGTACATTGTTTTACACAGTAGATTTATCGGTGCATTGTAGCCTTAGCAGCAATGGAATACGATTCCTTATGTATTCAATGAACTTAGAATAATAACAACTAGAAGCCGAGTCCTTGTATGTTAAGTGAAGCAAAAAATAGTGACTCGGTAGCTCAGCGGTCAGAGCATTGGACAGGATATCCAAAGGTCGCGGGTTCGACTCTCGTCCGAGAACATGATCTGGTGCGGGTCGTATTTTTTCTAGTATATTATTTGATATTATATAAAAATAGCATTGTGAATGCTAAAATCTCAAAATTTTAAAAAAATACTGAGTCAAAATGGCTAGTTTTCAGATTTATATTCTTCATATGTTACCTAATTGTAACTGAAATCCAATAAAATAGTAACTAATCCCCTAAAGGTAGGGAACTCGAAACTATTTCGTTCTTATAGGTGAGTGTAAGACTCAACTGCGACATACACTATTGCGAAAGACTGAACTGCGACAGATGGAACTGCGACAGTACGGAACTGCGACAGGACTGAACTGCGACAGATGGAACTGCGACAGTACGGAACTGCGACAGGACTGAACTGCGACAGATGGAACTGCGACAGTACGGAACTGCAACAGGACTGAGCTGCGACAGTTCGGAACTGCGAAAGATGGAACAAAGACTGAACTTCGAAAAACACTAATGAAACTGCGACACAATAAATGCGAAAGTAACTCTGTCTGTTTGTCTGTTACGCTTTCACATCTAAACAAATAAAACGCGTTTGATGAAGTTTGGAATAGAGATAGATTAAATCTTGGAAGACATAGGTCACTTTCGATACCATTACTGGGCAAGGGTTTTGCAACGTGAAATATGGTTCACGCAAGCCAGAGGCTAGCAGTTAATAAATAAAAACCCATTAAATACAAATAAATACTTTTTATTTTGAATAGATGAGATAAATTAAACTGATGAAAAATCTTCTATGGCAGTCATCTATCATTAATAAAGAATTGGTATATTTTTATTTATACAAAAAGAAAATCGAAATCACTTCAACAAAGTTAAGCAAGATTTTAGCAAAACTAAATTCTCAAATGAAATGGTAATAAATTGTTGATATTTATATCGCAAAAAATATTTCATTGATCTGTGGAAGACGACATTCTTCTTTAAAATCAAAATAAAAATATTCACATAAGTAGAAATAATTATAAAAGAAAATAATAACACTTATTCTTAAAACAATTAAGTTTAATATTAGTTGAATGTTACGTTAATTGATTAAATTTAAATGTAAATTATTTTTTAAAATTTATTAAGTATGCTAACCCGTCTATAAAGGAAATGATGTCCATATTTGGTTTTTTAGATAAGTATTTTATAATTTTTTGGTTAAACTCTTTCAGTTGATTTCTTTTTGTTTTCTTAATTCCAACTTTTAATCTTTCTAATTCATATTTGGTATGTTTTTGTTCTTTATTTATTTCTTTTATTGTTTTAAATAAATTCCACTTTTTGCGGTTCATTAGACAGTTCCACCTGTTGTGCCAGCTTTCTATAGCATTTTGGGTTGTTGGAACCCCAGTTTCAATAGAATCTGCCAGGGACCACATCTTCGGTGGAAATCTTGGGGGCTTTCTTTTTATTACACATTTATTGTTAGATTTCGTAAATGATTGTTTAAATTTGCCTTCTACGTAATATTCCTTGAACCATCTGATTACTTCAGTTGCCACTTGCGGTAAATAGCTTTCTATTTGTTTAAATGCAGGCAAGATTTCATCCGCTGGCAAGTATGCTAAAGCGGCTAAATGCCGCATTTTATGGGCAAAATGACAGTCCTCACCATACAGTTGTGATAATTTTTGGGCTTGTATGTGCTTCCAAATTGACTGTCTTAAATGAAAAAAACAGCATTTATTATTACATGCCGGGAATGCACGCTTACAAGCATTAATAGTTGCTACTTCAAAGTCAGTGAGAATTACTTGTGGATTTAGTCGAATGGACAAATTATTCCAAACATGTCTCTTTAGTATCTCAAACATGACGTCATAACAGCTCTCTGTTTTATGAGATAGAAATGTGTAAATAAGTGGAATGATTATCTCATCACCCATATTACCTTTTACATTTCCATGTATGGTGTAAAACTGGCATAATGGTTCTGGACAGCATTTGAAAGTGCCGTCCATTATCCAGAAATCGGCTGCATCTAATAAACGTAGGTTCTCCTCAGTAGCAAATATAAGTATCTTTTCACCATTGTGATGGTAATCGGCAATCAAAAATTTTTGGTTTTCAAAGTTATGTAAAGATTCTGGAATTTCTATATCGGACAGTTTTTTTGGTATACTGGGCAAATTTTTATTTCTTTTTCTGTTTATGATCTTGCACATGGCTTCTTTACTTGGCATAAAAGGAGTACTGGTTATTGGTATATCCTTAATACAATTTTGTATTATCTGCGATGGCGAATCCATGCTGCAATCACCTTTGTCTTTTAGCTTATTTTTAATTTTACGTACTGCTACTTGTTCTGGTTCTGGCATGTGACAATGACTTCGAATAATTTTGCTCAGCAAAATATGCTCACTATGATTTGAGAGATGAGTTTTGATAGTTACATTGCACTTCGTAGAACATTTTTCCACACAGCACCAGTAATAAACATTATCTCGAACTTTATTTTTACAATACACATAACCGTCAATCAATAATTGATCTTTTCCACACCTTGATTTAATAACAACACATTTAGTACTCATTGTAACAATTTCGAAACAACAATGCAGTTTAAGTAATAATTACTCGTGTACAGACCGAAATAGAATGCCTCGGATACAAAATTAAACACGCCATAATTAATTTACTACTACCCTCATCATATAAGAGAAAAATAAAATTACTTTGAAGTATTTAATAATGGATGTAATGATGAATATTAGGTATGTTTGAATTGTAAAAATAAAGTTTGCGATAATATTCTTATTATTGTTCGACTGAACTCAAAAGTAATTTACACCAACTTCGAACTTCGAAGTAAAACTACATCATAATAGCTAGCAAGCGTGCATTCCCTGAATGTGTCTATAAATGCTAGTTATTTTATTTAACAGTCATTTTGGAGGCACATACAAACCAAAAAAATTTTAAATTGTATGCTGGAGACTGCATACAAAATTTACAATTTGGCCACTTTAGCATATTTAGTACCAGTGAATGAAATCTGGTTTGCACTTAGACATCAAGAAAGCCTCATAAATAAAAACCAAATAAATGGCTGGCACAATAGGTGGAACTGTCTTAAGGTCACTGTTCCACCTTTCGCAGTTCCGTACTGTCGCAGTTCAGTCCTGTCGCAGTTCCATCTGTCGCAGTTCAGTCCTGTCGCAGTTCCGTACTGTCGCAGTTCCATCTGTCGCAGTTCAGTCTTTCGCAATAGTGTATGTCGCAGTTGAGTCTTACACGATAAAGTAACGTATGAAGGACAAAAATCTAAAAACTAAGCCTATTTGACTCAGTATTTTTTGCCTCACTTTTGACAGTGCGCTTTAATATCGAACTATCGTTCTAGGTTGTTATTATTGTAAGGTTATGAATATGAACATTTGCATTGTGATATAACTCTATCACATAAAATTATTTCAGATTTTTCCCTATGCAAACTTCGGAGATAATACATTTTTCATCAAAAGACAGCATATTTATCCAAAATAGCTCAAATAAAATATTAAAAATTAGGCCCCCCGGTTTTTACAAATAAAAGCATTTCAGAGAAAAAAATATTTAAATTCATGTATGTTCCATATTTAAATTTATTACTAAATAACCGATGTTTACGATGGTGTATAACTTGCCAGTATCAAATTATTGAGTAAAGAGTATCAAAAATTTTTTGTCATGGTCTCGTAATATCGTTCCCATCCGAACAAATATATAACATACAGCTTGACCATAAAGAGTTGACAACAATTGAGGGCGCCACTTTCTATCCAAACATGTCAAAATCATGAATAACTTGGCAACACTTGACTATATTTAGTACTGAATAATTTTAGTTCCATTTTATTTATTTCTAGTCTAAAATTCATTTAAGACGACCTCCGTGGTCGAGTTGCTTTGTACACCGGTTTTCAAGGTGTCGCCATCTCTGAGGTCCCGGGTTCGATTCCCGGTTGGGTCAATTTAGAAAACGAACTTTTCTATATTGGCTCAGGTCTGGGTGTTTGTGATACCACCGTTGTCTCTGATTTTCATAACATAAGTGCTTTAGCTACTTACTTTGGAATCAGAGCAATGTATGTGATGTTGTCAAATATCTGTATTTATTTATTTATTACTCTTTCTGGCCAAGCTGTAAGTCATTATTCAAAGGAGCAAACCGCCACTACTATTACATATATTCAACCAGCGAACTAAACATCAATTTTGTTATAGGTACTATTCATAGGGGTAGCCAAAAGGTAAAATACCAAAAAATGTAAACTTTGTTTTAAATATTACAACTAAAAATAATTTACTCTACCCCTGGTGGGACTCGAACCCACAATCCCCGGCTTAGGAGGCCGATGCCTTATCCATTAGGCCACAGGGGCGACGATCAGGATATTCAAATGAGCATTTGCTTTACATTGTATGTAGGCAAAATGAAAAGCTCGAACTCGTATCACAATCAGAACCTTAGGACGATTAGTTCTCTACCTTTTTAGAGATTATTATCTGTATATTGGATATTATAACACTTGTTTATTAACCAGTTATGAAAAAGTGAATAAAAATTCTTCTTTCATAGCAAGTACAGAAAAATAGTTAAGGCAGGGCCTGTTCACGAAATCTATTCTTTCACTATCTCTTTGGAATATGGTTGATTATTGCATAGCTTTAATTGTCGCTTCGCCAGAAATTTGATGAAATTTAGTACATTTTTATTGATTTCTGGAATACTGGATCATTTATTAAAAATTTACTCGGTTAAAGTGTTAGATCAATAAAAAAGCTTTCTTTTTTGCATAAAAAAATCATAATATCACTGTCGTTGAAAATTACGAGAACTGACGATTGAAAGTTTATTTTTCTAACCTTTTATGGTGTTATTCAGGATTTTTTTATGAGTTACCAAGCCATTTTTCAATATTCTGTTCGGTTAACTTGTTTCTTTGTTTCTTTTTCAGTCTACAGTAATTTTTGTGATGTACATGTACATACATAAGTTCTTCACATTGGAAGCTTAAAAATCAATCTTTTCATCAGATCGTGAACTGGCCTCGCCTTAAGGACGTGGACAAAAGGTGTTTTACGACTAATTCGGTTGTCTATGTAGTCATTAATTTACCAATGTTTGATTAAAAATATAGCTTTTATTATTATAAACAAACTGCCCGCCGCATGAGGGGCGCCATCTTTTAGTTATATTGCGATTTAAAATGACGGAAAAAAGAAAAAAATATTGTACGCCTATTCGTAAATTTTTTTGGAAATTATTGTTATACATTGTTCGCTTGAGCACAGCTGTGTCAGTAACTTGTGCATTATTAACTGTAGTGTAACCAAAATCGCGCGTTAGTCGCCGTTATCTGAACAGGCTCTAACTTTCGAATAATATGTTTGATTTTTCGCAGCATTAAGTCATGGATCCTTAAACGTTGGTATTTTTATAGAATTCCTGAAAAAAAAGGATCTTGACTAACGCAGACAGATGGATAAAAAAGTAATCCTATAAGTAAGTATACTTACCCTTAGAACGAGAAACTATCGAGTGCGTTTCGAATTCGTATCGATCACAAATGACAAATTTTGGGAAGTACTAATGTACGATTCAAACTAACCGGCTCGAGTCGGGCCGCGACGCAGGGGATGCACGCATGTGTCAGCACGTGCACGCATCCGTTGGCACATTTTTGCATCCATCGGCACGTGCGCGCACCCGACTGACGGCACGCTCTTCTAGGAGCGTATCGCAATCAGTCAGTCAGTGTCATCGGGTGCGTCGACAACCGAGAGCAGCCGACCGGCTGCCGAGGCGTGCGGACGGATGCGGACGCATGCCGACGCGTGCGGACGCATGCGGTCGGGCTCCAATCTGCGTAAATTCCGATCAATATTGAACATAACAACCTGTAGAGAAGCTTAAATATCCTTCAGCAGATTGTAAAATGAGCTCCGGGTCGGCCCGACTCGCGCCGGTCGGTGTGAATCGTACATTATTGGAAATCTTAATTCTCTTTACGGAGTTAGGTAGCGCTAAAGAAGTTTTAAAAGGTACGTGCTAAATACGAATTTGATAAGTATTCAATAGTTTTTTCTACCTACAGTAACTATTATTACTTTCTCTTAGCTACACTACTTTCATTAAGTGGTAAGAAAGAACACTAAATAGCCCTGGATTTGTAAAGCACGTACTTTGATTGACCTGGATTTGATTAGCCTTTGTCAGCCGGGTTCCAGTAAGGGCCCTCCAACGCCCTCTGGCGGAAGCTTTCGCACGCTTGCATCCTTTGACACAAGCTTTGAGAGTTTCATGTGATTTGTGACTATTTCGTAGTGTAATTGATTGTTTATTTGTGATAAACAGTAGTAGTCCGGTAGTTAGCTTATTATTTTTAGACAGAAATAGCACACACACTTAATATTTTGTGGAAATAGTTTCAAATATGAGCTTTATTCATATGATTTTATAATAGACTGTACTCAGATAAGATCAAAGAAAAAAAAATCCTTTACAAAAATGTTTTACTATTCCGTGGAAATCAAATAATTTCTGAACATATTTCTTCTTGAATCGAATACTAACAGTTATTACATATGCACCTACTCTATTTTGTTTATATTTTATTTCGTTTCACTTTTTGACTTTCTTTTCTGGAATATAAGAAAGCCAAAAAATGAAAAAAAAATTGAAGTAATTTCTAAAAACCTCTAATTTTCTAATACTTTTTTTATAAAAATATTTAGACGTGATTTTTTCAGAAAGCAATCTAGTGCTTGTGTGCAGATATTGACCCGCCTTAGCCAGCGACAACAGAAGCACTCTTATGGGTACTATACAAAGCACCCTTCTTTGCTCTTGCATCATAAATGCAACGTCAGCACTTGCCATGGTAAAATATAATGCTCTATGCACAAACTAGGTTACTTTTATACACTAGTACAGAAAAGGGAATTATTTGCTTTTTAAGTCTTTGACTATTAGGCTACTGTTGTATTATTAAAACATATAGCTTTACTAAATTTATTAATAGTGGTTCATGATTACAAAAAAAATAAAAGCTTAAAAAAAAAAATTTTTAAGTTATAGTAATTTTTTTCATATAATATAATTCAACTGAAACGCCATATGAAATGAAAATTGCATCTTGTGGAATACTTTTTGCGTCTAGAAATATATTTGGTCGATGAGTTTAGAACTTAAATTTATATTAAAAATATATTTGAAAACATTTTGACGAAAACTACTATTACTATTTGATTAAAACTTTTCTTTCTTATAATAGGTATAACCAAAGTAACATATATAGATATGGAAAAGATAACAAGTAAAGTAAATTATCACTTGTGTTGTGTACATTATTGCAGTATCTTCTCGTAATAAAATAAGAGCTTTGATCACAAGTATCCGATTATTGGATATAAATAAATAGTGTATTTTTATTACTCGAGCCTTAAGATATGCCTCTAGAGATCTCAGTTAAGGTTCCCGAGTATTCAAGATATTCAGATAATATTAGTCAATACAGCTAACTTGGACGTATTATCACCTCTGCAGACCAAAATATGGGTAGCATTTATTTCCACGGGATAGTGCTGGCCTTCACCTCATCTGATGATAAGTGACGATAAGGCCGAAAATGTAAGCGTGCTACACCCGGAATCCTCACCACTGAGGAACTGGCTATCTTACAGCCGAAACACAACTCTATCAATTTTTAAATTGTTATTATGGCGTCAGACTTAGTAAGATGGTGGTAGCTAGCCAGGTGGACTTGAAATAAACCCTACCACCAACAAAAAAAGTCTGTTCCAAAGATAGTGCTGTCTGGAACTTGCAAAAAAAAAGAGGAAAGAGTACCTACAAAAAGTAAGATGGAGACTCTTAAAATGTTTCCATATCAATAAATATCATATCCGTCATTACTAGAACAGCTTTGATATAGCTTAAAACTAAATAACTAACCATTTTCGATGAAAGCGGTCCAAAACTCAAATTTTTAAAGCATGGCAATATCTTCCCATAGCTAAGTCCTACCTCCTGCATGTAAAAGTGAAATACAATTATTGACTTTTACGTATCCTACATTTGCAATTTTTTTTAATATACTTCGAGCACGACCTAGTCATACTAGACCAATTAGGCATTGGTCGACGACAGACAAGATCGTATTTCAAGCGAAGAATGGTGGATGTTATGCAGTACTTACGTCTAATCAAAACATTATTTTATTTTTACCCCAGGAAAAGGCTAAAAGCTTCCCCGATTGGACTACTTCACAAAATAGGAAAACCAACTTTAATAGATCTACACCAACAACCTCACAGGAATAGATTACTAACATAATAAACAACGTTTGTTCTACGACTTTAAAAAAAAAAACAAAAAATCTAGTTTCCATATAAATGTCCGAACAGCTGACCGAGATTTGTATGATTTTTTTTTTCTTTTTCGGAAAGTCTTAGAGCAAACGTTACTGTTTACTACGAGGTTGTTAGAGTTTTACAAATAACTCTATATTTTAGCAAATAACAGACAACTACTTATTTGCTAAACTTTAAAAGACAGGCGCAATCATAAAAATTTAATAAGTATCATTACGTTAAAGACAGTAATAGTATTACAGCCGAGAACGGGAAGTAAGCATTTATATTGTTGAGGATGGTTTGAAGCCTGTAGGCAAAGGCTTTCATAATTCGAGGCATTGTAAATAGCTTCCAGTACAAGGCTTGTATTGAGTTTTTCTCAAGAAAGGCGAGGAAAGGTTTTTTTTTTCAAATGTAATGATCATATTTCAGAGCATAAGTGAGAAATAGTACATTACAGCCGAATACGGGAAGTTGGCATAAATTTACACTGTCGAGGATGGTTTGATGATGATTTAATCATTTGAGGCAATGTAAATAACTTCTAGTACAAGGCTTGTATACTACATACTTGAATTGATTCGTGTAACCGGTCATGCAGTATGAAGTTTCATAAAAACGCTAACTCCAGTTCAGTTCTTCTATCGTTTTGAATTTGGAATATGTACTTGATCGGGAAATAAGTATTGAAATTCATGCCCCGCACTGAATTTTAATTTAGAGCATGAACCGACCACCACGTATATGTGGAACGCCTGTATTCTTATTTCAAATGAAATGATTACATTTCAGAGCCTGAGGCTTCCCGCCCACGAGCGATTAATCACTGAGCGATTTTTTGTCGCCGACTAAAGAACATTCAGAGTTCGATATTTAATCGCCTAAGAGCTACTAAATCGCTTACAAAAGTATGACAGAAAAAAATCGCCGCTATTATCGCAGCTACAAAAAGTAACCCGTGTGCGTTTAGCCTAAGTAAGAAATAATATTTAACCTGTGCATAAATCATTTTGATCCTGTTTAACTGATTTTAAATTCAACATCACAGTCGTTAAGATAATGCTCGCATTTAGGTTTAAAATGTCTAGTTAATAGGTGTGGACCAAATTTTTTTGTGGTTTTTCGTTTCTTTGGCAAAAATTATTGGTCTCATTGGTAGTTCTTAAGGGATTAAAAAAAAAACTACAAAATAACGGTCTCTATGTATAAGTTGAGGATGTTATTTCTATTAATTTACTTAAAACTAGTTTTATAATCTACGAGCAAAGCGATGGTTATGATGTAAGTAATGAGTTTTCGATTACATAAACAGGGTTTTAATGATTTTCCATTATCTCTATTCAATCATCAGATATAAAAATATAAGTAAGTAAGTAAGTAAATTATTTATTTGCAAAAATATGGTTACAAAATGTTTTTAAATTAATTGATGTCCAGTCCAACATATTCAATCGATAAACAACCGATGTGCAAATATTTTGAAATCATTTATATATTATGTAGTTATAGTCCAATCCCTACATAATTAAAATCAAATTTAAAAAACAAATCCTATCTAAAATTAATTTCAAATAAATATATATATTATGAAAAATGTGTTAGTAAAATTAATAGCTTTTCTTGCCTCAAAAGAGACACAAACTTGTCTAAGTCCATACCAATTATCCGCATCTCATTTCAAACATGTCCAATTTTATCCGCAGAATGCTGAAGATGTCATCACCGTTCTCACGGGCGGAGACGTTAACTTCGTGGCGTGGCTGACTGATGTATAAAACCGACGCGCATGTCATCCGATAGCAGTCGTTTCCAAACTCATAAATATCAATCAACGGTCATTAGCAGTGATGTACTTCAGTGCATACAAACTCTAACCAAAATTACTTGACCCCTTACCTACTTCAACGAACCCCCCTTTTATTTAAACTCCATTTGAAGAGTAAGAGACGAGGCGGCTCAACCCGATTTTGCTGATACAATGTTCACAAATATGTTTGCTTTGGACACTTTCCATATTTCGCTGTAAGCATTCGTCATTAGACTTCGAATTACCGAAAGTGTTTTTCTTTCTCGATGTTTCATTTATTTTCTTTAAATGCCATTATTAACTTTACATAAACATTGAGAGTGAGTATTGTTTTTCAAAGGAGCATTGTTTTTTTCTCTACATCACATTTTTATTATTGGTGATGCTATACAAGCAAGCTTTATTTAACTTATTTATTATAAGACAAAGTTTATTCACTGTATCTATTGTTGATTTCGTGAGACATTTTGCATGACATAAATAAAATATTAAGTATGGTTCATAAACTCAAATTCTTTAAGCAACAATTTGAGTCTTTTTAATTGTTTTTCTTGAGCTACCTTCTATCTCTAGCTAATAGGGAGTATAAAATTTTAATTTAGAACGAAATGTCACGACGAGAACTGTAAAGGAAATAAAACCAACAAAATATTGGGTTGAAGTCCGACGAGTGGTCACACAAATTGCTAAAGCATCCAGACTTAACAGGACTCGAGAATTATGCGCTCATTTTGGGGAATTCGATATATTATTATAAGCCTTTTGTTTTGGTTCTGCGCCAATTCAGAAACAGAAAATGGTTCATTGTGTGTGGGAACTTGCAATTTTATATGCATTAAATAACTCTTAGCGTGAATAGTTATGTGGAAATTATCTTGAATAAAGTGAATAAACATAGTCCATGGTGAGGAAAAAGTCTTTATTAAATGTGCATTACGTATTTGAAAAGAAAAAAAAGTTTCTAATCCAATATAAATCGTCTACTGCCTGTCGATTCTGTAACCAAACCCGAATCTTACTTCACTACGCGGGAATTTTAAATCATAATTGGGAAAATGATTGGCTGTTTTTTTAGTCACAAAAGATTTTAAATAGCTAGGGTATACCCTAGCTATTTAAAATCTTATATGGGTAGCAATGGATTTTAGATAGACCTACCTAAAACCTTTTGAAATCGGTCAAGTAGCTTATATTCAGCTAATTTCTAATAATAAATTCTCGCGAAGTGAAGTGAGGTTCGAAGTGAGATGCGAGTTTGGTTACAGAATCGACAGGCTGATCATCAGTGATTCGACACAAATCAACTCTAAATAGATGCATTTAAAGATCTTGGTCGTTTTAGTTGTACCACTCTGTAAATTGTCGTAAACCTACGAATATATTGCATTTCTAAAATCAACGTGTGTTTTCAAATAGTCCACCAATGGGTATTGAGATAACATCTACGTGCAGTAAACAAGTTTTTAGTAGCAATATAAAAGCAAAAGTGACCAGTTCTCTTGTTACGATCGCCATGTTGTTATCTGCATTGCTGGTTTATGTTTTACTAGTTTTACTTGACTCAATCGAAGTGAAGGAAGCAGTGAGTTTAGTATGTGATCTATTGGGTGACCCATTTTTTTTTTTTTTTTTTATGCCGAAGAAAAACGCCTTTACGCGCTTCCCCTCTCGCAGGTGAGCGAGAAGGGGGTATGTGGGGCTCGCCAGGAGGGGACCGCAACTTTCAACGTTGCGGCTCCCTCCACGACTGCCTCCCGTGGTCCCACCCAACCGAGTGGTTCGGTGGGATCTCGGGAGGAGGGAATACCCACTAAAAAACTCCGGCACTTGCCCACTCGCCACCAGACGGTCATTTGGGGGGCCATGGGTGGTAATCACCCCACTGACCTGGTGGCACGCCCGGCTTCCCGGGCCACCTCGCGGTTGGGAGATGGCCGGGCAAGTTTGGCCATCTCCCCAGACGGTCGGGGACCGTGCAATGCAGGCGATGGGTCACCCCCCATCACCCGCGTGGTCCCCATTAGAACGGTATGAGGTGCGCGTAGCGCCTCCTCCTAGCGCCCAACCGCCTGCGTCGGAGCCGGTTCGCATGAGCTTCCTCTTCACGAACCCGCTCCGATGCCTCCTTCTGGAAGATCACGTCCTCACAGAAGGAGACTACCGCCTCCCAGGATCTCTCGGTGGCCAGCATGGCTTGTACCACACTGGGCAGCGAGAGATCCCTCCCAATCACAGCGACCAGAGTGCCGCGCTGCGGAGCCCAGGCAGGACACACCTCAAGGGTGTGCTGTGCACTGTCCTCCGCATCGCCACACTCGAAGCACTGTGCAGACGCTTCCTTACCTATCCGACACAGATACTTTCCGAAGCATTGGGTGACCCATTTGCTATGTGATCAATAATATGAAGAATATGACCAATGATTACTATCTTACTAAATCATAAGAGGGTCGGCTTAAAACAAGGTTTTGAGCTTTGGTTTCATCGAAAAATTATAATCAAGCCAAAATATAAAAACTGACTCTTACTTTTAGATTCAACTATTAAACTTTCGTTAGACATGTTCTTATTATTAATTCTGTATTTGAAAGCGTAATCACTGGAATCGTTAACCTCTAACGAAAAGGAAAAACCTCTAACCTTACTTATGTGAAGCTCCTGCCAACTACGAAACTCGCCCCAGATAATCGAATCTAGAAACTCTGGTAGCTGAACTACTAAAACAAGTCCATAAAATTTTGATGTGGGTGTTAAAATCTGAACTGTACTTATTTTCATTAATCCAGGTGTGTTGGATAGAATTATTTACGTTCGCTAAAGGTCTCACTTCCTGTAATTATTTAAATGAAAACGTTTGCCTTCATCAAATTGTGCCCTTCTAAAGAGAATACCTAATTGAACACCGAACACAGCCAGACTAGAATATAAGCAGGTGTTCTAGGTATGCAGTAAGTCTGCGTCTGTGGTCGGTAAGAGGAGGTTACGAGTTTGAGTGGAAAAGGGGGGGTGGGAGGGATAAAATGCAACATCTCAAGGTCGACTCGTCTCGTCTGGCGCTCGGCGGGTAGACAAAAGGATTTGATGTTTTTGCAGCGAAGAAATAAGATAAGTTTTCCTGTCAGATGAGCTTTCGGGGCATATAGATATAGTAGTTGTAAATTATTAAGGTTTTTCAGGGTTTTGATTCTATTTTCGAACTTGTCTTCAATATCTATGGTGGTACAAAGTATTATTGTATTATCAAAGCAGCTGAAATGTAATATTTTAATCATTATTGATAGAAATTGGCTATTAATCACTAGCTAGTTGCTGAAGTTATGTCGTATTTTACTAAAGTAATTTTAAATCGAAGAAAGTAATTATTAGGTGCTGAAAATACTAATAGCTGGCTTTCAGAATCCATTTTAGATTGATTTCTATTTACTTACTTATTATTAGCTTTTTTATCGTCAGCTTATTGCGATATTTTTTAAATGTCCTTATAAGTAATAAATCAATGTTTATCAATGGCTCTCACGCCATAAATTCCATTATCAACTGAAACAAAGCTCCTACAGGTACCTTCGTTCAGAAATTGTGATTCCAGTCACGTTTGTAAGAAAGATTAGTTCGTGCCTATTCATGAATATTCATGTGAGTTATTGACGTGTAGTGATCTTGTCATCTTTGACCACGCATCGGAGCGATATGCGACGCGACGTGGCGCTTTGGTTTATATTGCGGCCGCGTAATGAAGTGATTATTCGCTCGCTGCGCCGCCGATGACGGCGACGGTCTTTTACAATAAGAAAAATTGAGAAAACAATTATAAAAGTTTAAATAAAACAAAAAACGAGCGCGTAGCACGAGCGAAGCGTCTCTGCTTCAGCTTGGGCAAAAATGCCTCCGTATGTCTGTCCCGCTCTCCGGCTGTCCGTTTGTTTTTCTCTACAGGTCGCATTTCTCAACCGATTCTCGTAAAATTTCGTGAGCGGGTTCTATAATTATACTTTATAGTTCTTTTTTCGATTCAGTTTTTTTAATTTTTAAAATGGCGGAGATATAGGGAAAATAACATTTCAACCATTTTGAAAAATGTTTCAAATGCGAGGTCTAAACTCTACAGCTCTACAGCTTGCTTTTTAGGTGTTTGAAGGAGGTTCCCTTAAAAAAATAGGTTTTTCACATTACAGGGCAAATGTTTACTTTCAGGTTGTCTGAATTTTTGTTCAGGGATATCGATGGAGCGCTTAGTAAGTACACTATGCAATTTGTAGAGAACCTTATTAGGAAATTGGTTTATGTATCTGCAGTTAGAATTTAATTAAAAATAATACGAATAATACGATTCTCAAAGATTGAATAGTGATTTTTGTTTTTTTAACTTTAGTGTATAAATAGGAATTATTCATTCAGTTGCCTCTGCCTTTTGTCACCGAATAAAGTTCAAGCGATGTAAAGCTTTTCAGTGAATTCAGTGCTCCTGCTAACCAATGTCAGGGTTACATTTCCATTCATTTGTGAAACTAAAAGTAATCACCACATCCTCATGACAACTCAAGGCATTGCCAAGGCATTATTTTATCCGAAGCCTCATTATCTAATATCTAAGAGTTCAAGGTTGGTCGCACCATCTCGTGTCCGTACGCGACAACGACACAGCAAGAGTCATAAGGAAATATTTTATGTTTCGAACAAAAAACATTAATGATGAAAAATACGTATGGTGAATTACCCTAATAGGATATACTGAGGAGAAGATACTCTTTTACATACTGAACGAAAAATAAGGTAGGAAATGTGAAAATGTGAAGCTTATTAAATTATCATGTTATGATTTTATTTAATTAAAAATAACTTTATTGTGTACTTAAATCCTACAGTACTTTTAAAAATTTAAATAGCATTATTTATTTATTTCGCTGTTCTAATATTCAACGATGATTCAGTGCTCGTATTGAATTAGAGCCTGGCGGTATTTTTTTAGTAAGCTCTTCTCAGTTGGTGCATAGCTTGCTAAGCCACGTAATTTTACGTAACTTCAGTAAACTTAGCACGAACAGCTATCGATAAAAATAACGCGCGTAAAAACATTCGATAGAGTAATTTTGTATGGGAAATTTGTACAGCGCCATCTACCGCCGAAAAACGAAATGTCATTTTCCATAGATAATTATTCGATCGAGTAATTTTACACGCGTCGATGGATGTTCGTGCTAAGGGTACTGAACATAAAAAAAATAATATAAAATAAAAGTTACATTGTCGGTGAGCAGGAAGTCTCTGTATCTACTTCTAAAATTTGGGTTTGCTACATTACAAAACACATTTCAATAAACAATACAATCAGTGAAAACCACCAAAGGCAGTTTTCTGAAGTGTCCGGTTTAACCGCCCACCGGTATCGCATTGACTGTACGCGTCGTCCCTTGCGCTTTTATCAATACAACTCGTCGGCAGCGCCGTCTAGCGACTGGCCGCAGTACCGCCCTGACGTCCAGTGCGCACGCTCCGTGCTCCTCAGTTACCGCATTTGTAATCCCACAATTCATACTCCTCAAAACAATCCCAAAAACACAAATCTGAAAGAGTTCCGATTGCGTCACGAATCCGCGAATCAACCCGAAACCGCGATTACGTCAACATCCCGTTTATGTTATTGTTTGTTACATCCCTGGCATCCTAAAAGTGGTGTAAACTCGGGGAAGCTTCCAAACGGTAAGTGAACGATCGAGTGTTAAGATGTTATTGTAATTGTGAGCTGTTTATGTCTGACGGAGGTCTGGTGAGCATTATGCAGGTGATGCGGGCAAGCGAATGTGAGCGGTTACTTTCGCTGGTAGCCCGCTGAAATGAGGTTACACTCTCTAAATAAGACGAAGCTTCAGCATATCATTGCATTGCGTTTTAAAAGCGAATACTGGAACAAAGTTAGTTAGATCATTATTAATGGGCAATAAACTAGTGCTGATTAAAGTTGCACCAAACATTCGCATTGGTGTTTTGTATATAATTCATTCATTAAACTCGATTCAAAACGCAATAATTCACACAGTTACCGACTCGATGTATTATTGAGTCGATGCAGGACGCAGGCCGGGGAATTTTCTGTCTCGTTTACACTCGACGTGTACAATAATAGCCTGTCTCGCTTGTGTCACACTCGTAGATGCAAATTAATCAAAACACCCCTTTCTATTTATAAAATGCTGCACTAGCGCGCACTGACAGTGAAATGCTTTCGCATAGCGTCGAAGACATTTTGAAATAAGTGCTATACTTTTTTTGCCGTCAATATGACTTTTTGTATAATTATGCAGTTAGTATAACTACTTACATGAAGCTGTGATAAAACTTAAAAAGGCAAAAAGCTCATCTGCAAGATGAAACAGTTAAACAACAAATTACCTAATATCAGTCTAGTATGATCTGGCATATTATTATATTACAACAGCAAGATAATATACCTATCTGAGAGCTTGGCGCCCATTTTTAACCCCCGACGCAGCGCAAAGAGGAGTGTTATAAGTTTGAAGCGTATGTTTGTGTGTCTGTACGAAGATTCGTAGTGCCTAAACGGATCAAGCGATTTCAATGCATTTTTTTAGAGGAAAGCTAATCTAATCGAGATGGTTTTTAGCCACATCTAGCCATTATGGAGATGGTCAACTGCCAAACGGTAAAAGATACAGAGGTGGTGCTTTGACTAAAGTAAATAAACCTTGGGCAAATTTAGGTGCAAGAAAAAAAACACAATGGCGGCAAAAAATCTTTTTTATTGCATCTAAATTTTTGACATAATTATTTTTACAAAAGCTTTGGGGGCTTGAACTCCACTGCAGGACGGATTTCAACTTCATATAAGTAATTATGAAGATTTATAACACATAGTGTTAATGACGGGTCTAGATTACGATATCGACAATCATTACGTCGACGGTACATTATAGCTATATGATACTTATAACCTTAAACTAACTAAAGGTATATACTATAAAGCTAAAAGCTGAGTGACTGAAAAGACTATATTTGAAAATATTTAACTAAAACTTTTGAACAATTCCTGGACTTCTTGGCTGTCGTTGTGTCTCAACATTTACATGAATCTTCGACGTTATCAACGAAAACTGTGATCAAAATAACCTCCATTCCATTGTATTTTCATTGAAAGTCAAACCTCTTATGCAAATTCACTCACGTCACGCCTAATAAATGCATAATACGCACTGCATTTTCTTACCGCAAAGCCCTTTGTGTCCCAAATAGTCTGACGTCATTGTGAGCATGCTTGCATCCAGTTCCTTTCAAAACGTGAGAATCTGGGCCAAGTTCAAACACATCCTGCACCATCTTCTGGGTGACATTGGTAGGGAAAAAACACTCTTATTACGTTAGTATAAGTTCGTTTTTTAAATTAACTTTGCCAACAATTCTGTAGGTAGTTCTTTTCTCGTGCAATGTGCATACTAATAATTTCGTCATTAAAACTAGGGGTTGAAAAACAGGTCCTTTCAAATGAACCACAATGCAACGTGTAATAGCTTAAAGCTTCTTGATCTAGGCATTGTAAGAGAACTAGTTTTTTATTAGTCTATTCGAGTACGGAGAAAGTGGTCTGGGAATTGAAGTGGAATGTCGTTTTATTTCGTTTAGCAGACACAGACAATGTGAAGTTGTAACTGTAAGTCCTTTTCAAATAGTCAAGTCGGTTGAATATCACTTACCGCGTATTTTTCAACCTTGAATATTTCTGTAGTGTGCTTGTATTATAGAATAACTGAATTTTGAAATAATTGATTTGAGTACGGTTTCTTCAATATTAAATACTAAATAGTATAATGAACTGGTGATCTTTTTATCACTATTTTAATGCTTTACTTTAATTTTAAACGAAAAAATATTTTTTTATCGATCGACCAAAAACGTTTGAGTTACATTTCATGCAAATAAATTAAATTCATCACCTATTTTAAAAAGAAAAAACACTGCACTACAATGACTTCAATTTTAGACGAGCTGTTCATAATTTAAATTGTGTCACAACCAACCCAACCACAATAGACTAAAGGAGTTGCGGTGCATGCACCGTAACTTAATGAGCAATTTTTCGGTGCTGTACAGCCTGTCTAGTATAGTATACACATAGAAGTCTTTGCTGCGCTAAGAAAATGTTTTTAAAGTCACAAGGCACACAGGTTTAATGAAAATGAATTCAGTCTCTGTTGAATACAGTTACATTATTAGGAATAAAACACATTTTAAGGATTACAGCGCATATATTATTTTACATTATGATTATTTTAATATATTTGTACATACAAAGCATAGTTGTATGTGGAGGTACTTAATACTGCTTAGTCACCTATAAAAATAATTAAACAAAATGGATAAAGAAACAGACTTTTCTTCCGATTTAAGTGTTGGTCGCATACAAAAAGCTTTTTATAAGCCTTACTAATGTTTTTTACTAATTTACTAATTGTGTAGTATTTCACTTGCACGTTCTAGATCCTGGGTTCCTAACCTGGGGGTAATTACCCCCACGGGGGTAAATCAGCTATTTCATGGGGGTAACAAAGAACCTAATTATTAGGATCGTAAAAAAAAAACTATACAAAAAAAATACAGAGCACCAGTATCGCACATGTAACTGAGTATTATTAATCCATAGTTTATCCCCTTTACTAATAAAGATTGTATAGCAGATGTATAGTTACGCAATGGTTACTCTCTGTCCAACTATTTATTTTTACATTAAAAAGAAAGGGACAAAACACTGTGTAACTATACATCTGCTATACAATCTTTATCAGTAAGGAGGTTAATGTATACATACGTTAATATTGTAAGGCTGTTGTGCAATTTATGATTAATAAAGATGTTTGTATTGTTTGTTTTGAGGGCGGTAAAATCAATTTTCCACATAGACCACAGGGGTAACAATATTGAAAAGGTTAGGAACCACTGTTCTAGATGGAGGAATATAATACACGTTAATTATATATCGTGGCATTGGTAACTTGTGATTTAAGAAATATGAAACAAGGAAAAAAGACTTTCAACTTCCTTTGTGAATTAAAATATTCCTTTGTTGAGTATTAATTTCAGGTATTAATTAAAGGAGCTCACGATATTGAAATTATATTGGGCACTATTCAAGTTCATACAATACATTTATAGACGAAACAATAATTTGGATCCTGTGAAGTCAAATCTTTGGCATTAGAATTTCCCTTATACATAGAAAAGGAAGCTGAAAATTTTCTTAGGAAAATAAATTGTGGGTATTGTAAATGATAGTGTTTTTGCGTAGGTACTCCTAAAATAATAAAGTTTAATGAATTCTAATATATTTAATTCTAATAGCACAATGTCAATTTGTGGCTCCATCAAATCGAATTTATATAGTGTTTTAAAAAACTAAGGCAGTACACAACTGGCGAGAACGGTTGAGCGGATGTACACATTTAGGTTCACTTTTCAGAATAAAATAATAATCCATGTGATCGGTTTAAAAATAATTGAATAATAATCAAAATTAACAGATTTTTATGTTACAAGTGATAAGCTGCCAGTACACTAATTAAAAAAACCGGACAAGTGCGAGTTGGGCTCGCACAACGATGGTTTAATTGTAAATGTATGGTTTTCAGATGTTCCGTACTTGTAGTATAAGACGATATTACTTGCCAAATTTCATAGTTCTCGGTCGACGGAAAGTATCCTATTAATTTTGATTCCCTTGTGTGTGTCGAAATCTTTTACATGTAATGATGAATTGGAATGGAATGAAATTACATATTCGCGTAAATAACCTCACTGCGTTTAGCTATTTCGTAAAACAAACAAAGCTAAAATAAAAACGATGCTTTTCAAGTGATTTTATAGAGTTTATTTCGCCAGCAATAAATTATTTTGATTGTTTGCAAATTGTGAATTTCTAACTTAAAATTGCTGCAGTTTTATGAACAATAAATAAACAACATCACTGAACACTGCTGTATGGACATGAATCCCTTTGCCTTCCCAATAACGGGAAGTCGTGTTTGTCTCAGGACGTTTAAAAAAGCTGCAAACGACCGCTGCCTTCATTCCTTACAACTTACATCCTCGAGATTGATAGCACGAGCCTTATTGGGAGGTATTTGTCACCTTAAATCAGGTTTCGGTCAAATTTATCGGCGCCATTACATTGTTCGCTAAGAGTTATGACGGAGTTCTGTTCATAATTGCCAACGCGAAGCCAATTAAGCTCCCTGGCATTGATGAAAGTGAAATGTACATGTTGTTGTGTGTTTTCGAAGCACTGTGATTGGCGTTTTTGCTACTTATTTAGGCACATAGTGTTATAACAAAGGGCAAGACGTTAAAATATTAGGTGATTTTTTATTTATTTATGCCTAATAACTTTATATGCTTTTAAATTTAAGAGTTTATCAACTACCTCTCATAAACTTTGTATGTGACGTACGATCCCTTTAATAATCTATCGATGTGACGTGTTCGAGTCTTGAGTTTCGATGTGGTGTGATCCGATGTGACGTGCCGGATCTGCTACCATCTTTCAGCATCTGTCCACGGCGTTGAAATCACAAATGAGTTTTTGTAAATCATGACAGTTAACTTTCTAATAACAAAACCGTAACATCGACTTTATTTTGTAGGCATAAATACGAGTATAGTAATAATGTTTTTAGTTAAGTATTAAAAAAATATCACTATATTTATGAAAAAGTTGAGATTGACTATTCATGTGAGTTTTATCATTATTATGACTGAATGGAAAAATTTTATGAGTAAACCTAAAATTTTCCAACACCAATACGATGATAAAACTGTTTGACATCAATACATAGTAAGAAAATAATAAGATTTAAATGGTTTAGAAACACTTTCCATTAATAAGTATTTGAAATTATAAGGTTTTTCATGATATTTTTATATTGCTCATTATAGAAATTTACAGCTCTTATAATAAAAAAGGCAAGCACACTATCAATAGTGGGCTTGCCCTTTTTATTATCACTCTCTTTATTGTATTATTATAAAATTTGTAGTTGCTGAGAAAAAGTTATCGTATGACATTTATTAATATTTAGTTTTAAGTTATTTGCAGAGCAATATTCGTAAAAAATATTCAAGCCATTTTGAAATTGTTAACAATGTTCAACAGATTTAACAAAAACAAATATTTTAGAATCATCAGCGTATAATAAATAACGCTTTAGAATGACCAAAACAATTCATTACATCGTTGATAAAAGAAGAAGAGAACCAAGATGAGATCCCTGTGGGACGCCGGAAGTTGTCGGAACAAAGCTGAATAGGTTTTCACTGCTATTGCCTGGGATCTGTCACACAAATAAGATGTTAACCAACTCAGAAGATCGCCGTTTTTGTTATTCAGTGAACAATGAACAATTTACAAATTGTATGGTTTACAAACAAATAATGTTCATGAATTATCAATTTCTTTGTTATTTATATAAATATGGTATTAACTAAAAGCCACGCAGTTCAATCAAAACCTATATGATACTTACGTTATTGGCTAGCTGGCTAGCTGGACTGTCTTGATATTCTGGTTTCAAAAACTGTCTACGTGTAATCCAGACATTACATGATTTTTGACCAATGAGGCCCTACAAAATGACAAAAAACTGTAGGCTCGATAAATGGCTTTGATAAACAGGCAAGTGTCAACTGTAGAAAACGTAGGAAAAAGAAAACACAATTCACATGAAAATACCGAAAATACCGCTAACAACCAACGAACGCCAAGGAATGAAAATTACTTTTTTTAAGCATAGGCCGTTTATTATTCAATGCCAATTTTGACACTTCACTTGTCCATCAACGCCGTCGAGTGAAGCCAAGAACTTTAAATTCATATTCTATAGTGAGACAATTAGTTTTTTTTTTTTAATGTCACTTTGAAAAGCCCTCATTGGCAAATATCTTTCTTGAAGCAGTTTTACTTCGGTGAATAGTCCTTGAGAACTAAATTTAAAAAGCTACAGCCAATTAGTACCTCACTGTTGAAGGTCTAACGAACACTGAACTTTACCAAAGCGTCAAGGATTCTGGTACAAAGCACCAGCAAACATGTTTTCTCATATTTCCTTTGAATCTCTAATGGTTTCCCAAAACTTCTAAATACAAGGAAAACGATGTTGGAGTCTTATTGTTTCCTTACACAGTGAGCAAATCCATATGAGTGCCCTTTGTTAAATTTTCCAATATAATTGTTAGCTGTTATAAGCTATCCAAAAATAAACTCAGTCCAAAGAATATTACAATTGAAGTTATGTTTGGTTGCGTTGTTTTGTTTTACTACTGTTGCTAAAATGAAACGTCAAAGAGAACGAGAATGTAAGTTTTACTTATTTATACAAATGCAAACTAGTTTAACATCATTACGTCACAATTCCACTTCCACACTATCCAGAAGTTCCATACGTGCTTACATTGGTTCACAATGGACTCGAGTTTTTATCAATCTGAGGGCATATTACAAATAAGAATCACGATAGTCGGACGACGCTTGTCGACCTATTTACTTGATTTTGAACCTTATATATCAGTTAATAATGTCACGGAGTGGGACGAACATCGTAAGCTTATCGCGATGCTTTTTTGTAATAGGCCATCTGTTTAAACAGAAGCAAACATCGATCATTTTTGTCTGTAGACAGCACATATAAAGGTGTCAGGACGGTCGATTGTTAGGGTTAGTTCATTTCGATAGATTAGTAACTTTTTATTCTTTTCTAATAATGGTAACTGTGTAGTTTGGCGGCTAATCTAACTTCGGTGTGATTGGTCGGTGGGGTTTCCCGCCAAATATTAGAGTTTAAATTTTTCCTTAATGGCAACTCTGAGGTTTGGTGGCTAAGCTAGCAGCAATATGAATGGTTGCTGGAGTTTTCCGCCAAATTATGGGAGCAAATGATTGGTTGATGCTCGCAGCGACCAATCAGAACTCGACAATTTCGCGCTAAAATAGAGTATAAATGCGGAGAGATGACCGTTTTGCACATTCTTTAATTGTTACCTACGTTGTCGAAAGTGTGAGTTCTCCATGTTCTATGTTGAAACTTGTTGAATTACTTAATTACTTATTAATTACTTACTAGTAATGAAAAGTGTTAGATTTCTGCTATATTTATTGAAGGTAGAAAATAAATAAATTGATTTATTTGTCCATGTGGTTTAACCCCATTTTAAAATAGCTGAACCTGTTTTTTTATAAGATAGCATTTACTGGTAACGATCAAATAATAGTATACTCGTTCCCTTAAAATAATTGTTTAAAATAATCACAGAAAATATAAGTCGACTAGACTAGACTAAAACCTTTGAAATCGATGTTATGTTATTTTTTTATAAGGAAACCAACAAGGCCAATACTAAATAAATGAACAAAAAATACCGATGCAAATAGAAGTCTTTGGTTGCAACTTAATCTAGGAATAGTGTCACCTTAATTATAGGTTGCCACGACATGCAAAAGGATAAATTATATACTAGAAAAAAACACTAGAAAAAAAATCGACTCACACGGAGCACCTCAGACGAGAATGGCAAAAAAGATAAAAAATATTTATAGCTTTTTCAATTTTATCGATCGTCAAACATCTGGAAAGATGTTTCATTCTAATGTCGAGGGTATTCCTCACATGGCTCTGTGAGCTGTAGACCTCGCGTTTGTGACATTTTTGAAGATTTTTCAAAATTGCTGAAATGTTTTTTTTTTTCTCAAAAAATTTCGAAAAACGGAATTGATAAAAAAAAACTATTTAATTTTCGAACATGCTCACAATATTCACGAGAATCAGTTGAGAATTTCGACCTGTAGACGATAACAGACAGACAGACATACGAAAGCATTTTTACCCAAGCTGAAACGAAAACGTCAATAAACAAGGTATGAATCTGAAAGCTGTTCAGAATTTGTAGAATTTGCAACTTTGCAGTCTGACTCTCGATGATTTCTGTTAAGATTCTGACACAGAGAGCATAAGTGTAAAGTATGTTTCGTAGACATGATGTTGGCTATATTTTCGTACGGATATCCAAACACTCACGCACCAGTATTTATTTAATCAACGAAGGCTACAGGCCATCGACCGCAGCTAATGTATTCCTTTCAAATTCAGCGCCATTGTGAGTTCCGAGACACCATATCAATACAAAAAGTATTCGACCAGAAAAAAAACATTCGCACTGTCCTCTAAGCCGCTGTGAAGGTCAAATTTTTGTGTTATTGATGCTGCCATATAACAATGTTGCTTGCGTCAACTAAAACGTGATTTTGCTCTGTAATTGTAGTTTTGACTTATGCATGTCCTGGTTTAAAATATAATGATGTTACTAAGCTTTGTGAGGCATTGGTAGTTATAACTTTTTACTGAAGTATTCAAATAGAGAGACTCCAGTTTCAGTCTTTGTTATACCCCTTACATTTTATTTTTTCAACTTTATCGAGAACCAAGTTGTTTATTAGCACTATATACTCATACATTGTGCTAATGGCAGTTAAGCTTGATCAGATATGCTTGATAGTTCTGAAAGTGATACTGTTTTGCAGTAACATGATTTGTAGCTTAGCGAGTAAAAGTCTATGTCCCAGAAAATAACAAAGAAGGATGCTCATTTCTGATCTGTCAAAATGATGATTTTATCAATTATTGTGTATGCAGAAGTAATATAGCTCATAGAATTGCATTTTTATTGCTATTTCATCATCATATCAGCCGCACGACACCCACTGCTAGGTATTGCTATTTATAAATTGCTAACTAAAATAAATATCGGCAATACAGAAATAGAGAAAATTCATAATAAAGATTAGCAATAATTACAACTACTTAGAATATATTGATTTTACCATTACATATTTTACTAATTGCCAAATTAAAATTCAATAAATACCAGTGTTTCACGGTTATAGCAACTATTCAAATATAATTACTGTTGAGTATTATTATAACAATATTTTTTTTTAAATGTATTTAAAAAGGTCAACGCATGTATGATCGCTCGAGAAAAACAAAATGCAGGTAAGAAGCCTCTCAAGCCATTTGTAAAATCGAGAATAGTCTACGAAAAAAACAATAAATAGACTAATCCCAATATCTCAGAATATTTCAAGAAATATCCTAAGAAAACATTACAACAATCGACTTAGGAATTCTAAACGGATTTCAGCTCTCGAGGCGGAGCGAGCCTCACTTTTTGTGAACAAGACATATAACTTAATTCGAACACTCTTTGTTTTTCTCTCACGAAAGCGATTTTAAAAATGGGATTTATTGGTCGTTAAGAATTCACGAATCAAATTTATTGTGGCCGTTTCTTTCGCAGCTGGCGGATTTAATGAGGTCACAAGGTCGACTGAACGTTTCACGACACAGATTTTGCTTGAGCTCTCAAGGCTTATTTGATATCTGGTATGCAGATGCAGAACGTTAAATTTGTTTGTTTAAAAACTTGTAGGGTTATGAATGTTGTATGTTTAATTGAAGAAACACGTTTATAAACTTAAAAAAATTTAGTCTAGTTTTGTGGTACGTTTACTTTTGATGTGATGTAGAGGAAGCAAAGGAAGAGGTAGTATTTAGTATTTGTTGTTCCATAATAACTCGTAAAATGTTGTAAATTATTTCTATGGAAAACTGCAAAGTTCAGTGAATGGGGAAAAGCAATACCCAATTTAGGTCCAGGGTTTCCACTATAGAGTTTATGATAAAACATTTTTTTTTTCAATAAAGTGGCGGTCTTCAGGATTTACAATAATTTTCCGGAGTTTTACCCTATCTACCATAATTTTGGCTTTAGGGGTTTTTTGTAACACGTTGTATATTTAATATATCACTAGCAGTAGCATCAACTGAATAATTTAATTAAGATATTTTGATACTTACTATTCCCCATTTTTTATTTATCCTTACATCAGCTGGAATCTCGACAGAGAGAGAAACTTGCAACAATTTATGAGTACCGATTAATACATACGAAACAAAACAATATTAGCCTTTTTCTGATCACGAAATTAACGTAGTATATTAAATAAATAAGTAGACAGCCCTAAATCTATGCAACAGGAGCCATCAGTCATCAGTCTTATTTCCGGCAACGTTTGATAGTTCAATGGCTCGCTAGACGAGCGACCTTCGGCGCCCGCGCAGTCGGCGGTATGGCGCGCGGAGGCCGCGGCTGAAATAACCTTAAAGTTTATGCTGTTTTAAAATTGAAAAGTGGCAACGTACGATCGGCAACTCACGTACTTTACCACTTTGCAGAAAAATTCGTGTGCGCGCGTATCGCCCCTGCACGAACTAAACGTATGTAGTGACGGCGCGGCGTGCAAGCGATTTTGACCTTAGGAGTGATAAAGCGGAAGTGTTGTCGATAGTACATGTGTCTGGAGTTCCGTGAAATTAAAGCATAAACAATTGTGTACAGTAGAAATGTTAGTCATTTAAATCAGAGTACATTACAATACTTATAACTCCTTTAATTTTTTGTTGGCTAAATGTTGGATACAGTCCGTTTGATAACACACGCCTAAATTGGAGCAATTCTGAGACTAACTTATTGTCAGTATATAGTGGTGGCCAGATAAATAAGGACACCAGTCGATTTTCATACAAACGAGGTAACTTTGAAGCCTTGGTTATCCGTCAAGGATTTACTTAGCTGTGATCTGATGATGG
Source organism: Catoptria pinella (assembly GCA_963556745.1). Lineage (NCBI taxonomy): Eukaryota > Metazoa > Arthropoda > Insecta > Lepidoptera > Crambidae > Catoptria > Catoptria pinella. Next base: position 5,034,898 of record OY750762.1, read on the forward strand.
CCATCCAAGGAGTGAATGGAGGAGATTCAGATCGCAAAATTAGCGTAAATATGTATGGAAATCCTGAAACTGGAGACTCTGATCCTTATATCTCTTAGAATGCTGATCAGATTAGTTGGGTGTGTATAGCGATCTGAATCTCCTCCACTCACTCCCTAGATGGCCATCATCAGATCACAGCTAGCTCAATTCTTAGAGGAGAACCAAGGTTTCAAAATTACCTTGTTTGTATGAAAATCGACTGGTGTCCTTAATTATATGGCCACCACTGTATGTATATTCGAATAACTTACCAAGTTTTATTAGGTACAAAAGTAATTTTAGTCAAACCCAAAGGGAACGGACTGTTATCGTATTGAATTTATTTTCGTAGGTATTTGGGAAAATTGGATTGGTTATGTGGTTATTTTAACTTCCACTATCAGTGCGCACGACGCGTTTGATTACGTTTTCGCACATCGTTACAGTTGATTACACATTCTCGGAAAATAAGGGTAAATTCGCATTCGACAAAATTTACGTCACCGACTTTCCGTTACGTAATTTGACAATTTAATTTAAGCATTTTCGTTCATACCACAGAACAGTAGCAAATGTTGTACTAGCCATTTAATCTTACTCCTCCTTACGGTTAATGCATTTAATCTGTATAGCATTGATGACAAAAAAAACATGGCGCCGATAATAACATACCTAACTATTACATAGTAAAGTAAGTAAAGTACATGCAATGCAACATCATACTTAAAATTAACATTTCTCAGAAAGTATTGTTGGTGCAAAACCATTGTTTCAATTGTAAGTGCCGCAAAGTGCAATTTTCGCACAGCTGTAAGCAGTCAATCTAGATATTCATTGAAACAGATGTGGTACTAGTGTTGTAAAAGAACTGAGTCTTTTAGTCCTAATATTGAGACTCGAGTCTTTTTTTGAAGACTCAAGTCATAAAAGAGTAAGTTAAAGCTCAAGCCTCTCTGAGTTTTTAGTCTTCTTAAAATAAACTCCAGTCTTGCCAAAGAGAACTCGAGACTGAGTCTTTTAAAAGAGCTCACTCTTTACAAAAAGAACTCCAGACTAAGTCCTTTAAATAAAAACTTAGCTTTCCTAAAAAGAACTAGCGACTGAGTCCTTTTAAAAAGAGCTCAGCCTTACGAAAAGAACTCGCGACTGAGTCCTTTTAAAAAAGAGCTCAGTCTTTAACCAGCAGTCGTAAAAAGCCACACACACCCGCAAAAAAAAAACAAAAAAAAACATTCAGACAATTTGAGAACCTCCTCCCTTTTTTTGAAGTCGGTTAACGTCACGATGGTTGACATTATTTTCTTTTTTTGAGACATATTTATTGTTATTTGAACTTACTATAAGTGATTACTATGACTGCAGTCCTCTACTTAAACAATTCAAATACTTTATGATGTGCGAGTCTTTTGATTGGGCTGGCAGTCCTCTACTTTATAGTTCACGACTCAAAGAACTCAAAGGCTTCATGACACGAGTCTTTTTGATTGGACTGCAGTCCTGCTGTATAATTCACACGACTCATAAGACTTCAAAGAACTTAAAGGACTCAACGAACTCAAAGGACTGAAAAAAAACGAAAGGACTTAGAATAAATCTAACGACTCAAGAAATTTTAGGACTGAAAGAACTGAAAAGACTCAAAAGAACTCAAGACTCAGGACTCCGAAGACTAATTAGTCGTGAGTTTTGCAAAAAGAACTTATAGTCGCAAAATTAGAACTAAAAGACTCAGTTCTTTTACAACACTATGTGGTACAGGCTGCTGTGCAAATCGTCTAGTTTGCAAACACCCTTAATCATTGGTGTTGTGTTGACTTCCGGCTCCCAGCTCTCGGTTCATCGCTTCCCTTAATTAAGACATTGTTTACTTCAAATTCATATAAATTTTGTTTTATGTATATTACCACAACATAAATCATCAATATTTTTGCACTTAATTTATCAACCTCCAGCGGACGAATACAGCCGGATAACAATTGAATATCTAATTGTGTCTGATATTCCGGGCGTTGAAGGGTTAAGGCACTGAAAATAAGCAGGTAAAAACAATTCAAACCAAATAAAAAAGTAAACACTGTACCCAACTTTATAGCTTAAAAAAGCGTTCCCAAATTATCCTTTCTCGCGATCATTTTATTTACACAGACGTGAATAAATTATTTTTTTATTGCGTCTGCGCTGCACTCCGCTCCATATATTGGTTTGACATTCAGACGGTCTAGCAATATTATTGCAGCCGTTAGACGCCGGCAAGCCAATTTCATCCCAATTATTTAGGCTCAAAGTTAGTTTTCAATTGGTGATATTGAAAGATTGCACTGGACCGAAGATTACAATGATCGTGCATTTCACGTTCAAAGGCGAGGGTACGAATCACACACAATGAACAACAAATGACTGCACATTTTGAAACAAAAAGGTTTGATTGATTAACTTAACAACAATGCAGTCTTTAAATCGTCTTTGTATTAGATTAAATCCTCATTCGAGGGTTATTAAAAGTCAATCCTTTTTATTCGATTTATTATAGATACCTGCTAAAAGTTTTTTCCATTATGTTAGTTCATACAAGTATTTTTAACCTTAAAGGGGTAAAAAAAATTAACATCGTGCAAGTTGAAACTTAATAAATTTTATCTAATAATATAATAAATAGGGTTGGCAAATAAAACAAAAACAAAAATTTAAATTACATTTAAATTTTTATTAGTTGTTGGTTCAAATTAAATATGTAGTAGGTAGCACGAAAAAGTGAAAAAAAATTTACAATAAAAGTAACATAATGACTTAACAAATCAACAATTTTTTGTATTATTCGCCTATCTAGGAATACAAGTATTGTTTGTTTGTCTCTATACACATATGTTTCAGTACCTAATCAATTTTTTTTTTATCAGTTTAGAGTAATCAAATAAATTTTTAAGATCTTTATTTTTAACAATAACGAAGATCTTAAAAATTAATAAATAATAATTTATTTAGGGAAGTACATGCTGGAAGCCAAAATACGCAAAAATGATATTTTTTAAAGATTTGTCTACCTATATTAATAAAGTAAATTCTCAAAAAAAGATACAGAAAAATTTTTCTGCAGTCTGTATCTCTTCTTGTTCTATTAGACAATTAACATGCCGGATGAATGGGGAATCTTTTTTCGGATGTATGGGTAACAATTTATTTATATTTAGTTTTCGGATGAGTGGGACATATTAACTCGGATGAATGGGGAACGATAATAATTCGGATGAATTTTGCGGATGAATGGGTAATAGATCGATGAAGTCTTGCATGCAACTGTACATAATTAGGTATTATACTACAGTTGCATTAATAGCTATCAGAATCTACCATAAAATATTGAATTTAAAGGAGGACCACTCTCGCCGTCCTCAAAAATTGTTAACTAAACTTGCCGGACTCACTAGGGTTGCTACTATTTGAATTCTTAATTTTAAAAAAGAGTAGGTAATATTGCCGTACTGCCGTGCGTCTTGTTAATAGTAGTTATGATACAAGGTTGCTAAGGAGGTTTTTAACAGGCGAGGGCTTATAATCACGAGTTTTAAAAAACCTTAGCAACCGTGTGCCGTACGACGTTTTTCAATACATTTGCGAGAAAACATATGCCTACTAAAATAAAAATAATTATACAGATTTGTAATAAATTATACTGTTACTTTTGATAAAACTGATTAGTATGCGCCCATATATTTGTAACCTAAAAAAATTACGATTCAAAAATGTTTGTACACACGACGGCACCTCGGACTATACATGTTGATCTTGAGACCGCCTTTATGCCCTGCGTAATAAAAGCTGTTTTCGCAGTTTAACTGTATAACCTGACGTGCTGTCGTGTGTACCTATACCTATCTACGTAAGTAAATAAAATGAAAACATTAATTTGAGTGTATTGTATATTAAAAAGATTTATTTTTGTTTCAGGTCTAAATCAACAACGTGTCGCAATAAGGAATCGAATTTAGAGTCAGGATAGGGTACATAATAGATGATTGAGATTTCGCCACTTAGCTGTAGTGTTACATAGTACGGGCGGTTGTCGAGTGAGTGTCAAAAGTGGAGAACGTTGCGAAGAAGAATGCCGGGTTCACCCCGGTGACAGACAGGTATGTTGTTCATCATCATCATTATCATCAACGGCCCATTTAAGTCCACTGTAGGACTATAAGACCTAACCCGTGGGAGTACATTGCAATAATTTCAATACTTGGCAAGCGGGGTCTGGATCGCAGTGTCGGACCATTTCAAACGGATAACGCCGTTGTCCATTTCTGATCTAAAGAGGTGTGCCTACTAGGTGCTTACGTCTTTTGTGGTATTTATACGGGTGACGTAACCCTTAAAGCCGCGAATCTTTTGCCGCACGGCGAAAATCGACTGTGCAAATGGCAATTCGGCCTAGGCCGCAGGTGACTGAACAAACTTATCTGTATCCTTAGTACGAACAACGATCGAGAAAAAAACGCGTGTAAAAGTACTCCATAGGGTAAATTATTGCGCTTTTCGGCGATAGATGGCGCTGTATAAATTTCTCTTACAAAAATACTCTATCGAATGTTTTTACGCGCGTTATTTTTTTCGATAGCTGTTCGTGCTAAGTGAATTGAACCGGTAGCCAAAACTGAAACTATGTGTTATTTATAAGTAATATTATTAAAGCTCATATTTCATAAAATCACGAAAAAGAACGAACTTTAGAAGTTATTATGATTCAAGAAAACAAGGTGTGGCATTCTGGAAGACACTTACTGCACAGGCCTACGTTAACCAGAGTCCTGCTATTGACTTGCCACTTTATGGCAACAAACAAAGAATGAAGGATTTCAATTGTGGTTTGTTTCTCTTAGCAAACGAAACAGTTCAACTAAAAATGATGAAAGAACGTAATTTTCACTCAAATACTCCTAGTTTTATACTAGTGTTATATGGGAGTCAGGGAGTTTGTTTTCATATGACTGGTAACACAGAAACAGGCAAGAGTTAAACCACGTATCCCTTATCTCTCGGAATGCTATACATGGCGCAGTATAATATTGTATCATGATATACTCGTACTGCGTAGGTACCGTATAGGTATTAGGTACACAGACACAACACAGATGACGTTTTTGTACACGACCGAATTCACTCACATGACGGGCCCGCACTCTGCACCCGTTTCAACAATCATTTCACTAGATTAATCTAGTAAGATAGTTATGTTACTAGATCGTGTATCTATCTCGTATCTTTAGTTATGTTCCGGCAAGTAGCTATATCCCTAGGGATATAATATTAGTTAGGTACCTATATTACGGCCATAACTATCTTACTGCGAAATATTATATAAATTGTAGAATGTGTAAAAAGGTGTTTCTTGAAATGAGGTAAAGTAAAATGCAGATTCTTTATAGCAATACCTAATAAAAAACTGAAACTTAAGTAAAATTTAAACTACCTGGGGCCCTACCAGCTAACTTTTCGAACTTGGGCGGGTCTGCCGAGCTTCAACTTAAACAGATAAATCGAAGTAAGGAGTTTCGTATTGTACTATTCGCCGAAGTTATTTAGAAGATATCGATGTTCGTGTGACATCATGAATTGGGATTCGCCATTTTGGCCCGATTGGGGCTCGATTTATCTGTTTTAATTTGAAGCCCGGCAGACTTTCCGAAGTTCGATGCGTTAGCCGGTACGGTCCCTGCTCTTCAACGGCATATTATGTGTCATGCAAACCTTTATTAAAGTAAATCATCATTCATCATCATTTACAGCCCCACGGTCTAGCCGGGTCATAATGTTGTACTGAATATCATTTTTTCCCATGGGAAATAATGTGAATTGAATTTGGAATGCAACCCATGTAGTCGTGCTTGATCGAGGTTGGTTTCAAAAATGTTTAGGTGCAATGAGGTGTGAAAACTTCGAAACGAAGAACTTGTTTTAATGTTTCTAACATTACTTTTCATTTTCGATAAAGTGTTAATTTTTCATATGTTAATATTCTAACTTTAAATAAATACTTAAGTACTTTCTTTATACAATCATTGGTTTCAATTGCCTCGCAGAAAGTATAAAAAGTAGAGTATGCATCGCGGGCTTAAATGTGTATTTGTCTTTGGCGATCTTCAACCCCTCGTACTCGGGGTTAAATAAAGCGCCCGGGACATAATAAACTACTTTAAGCCCTTGTTGCATAATCTACTATTTATCTCGTCATTCTGATACACGCGATGCACAGAACTGAAATTTGAGTTTGTATTCATTCACAATATAATAATCTTAAATCAAACAAACTTAAATGAATTCACATCCATTATGTATGAAGTATACAAATTGTCAGTTTCGTTCCATTGACATTGTCATACAACAATAGAAACAATGATACGCACAATATCATTAATGGGAACCGCAGCGTCATCTCAACAAACTTGCAAGATGCAGGTCACTCTTCATATAATTTAGAGGTTAAATTATTTAGTACCTACCTGTATTCAATACTAACAATCTACACAGATCTACATTCAGTGATAAATAACTATACAGGGTGTTTGGTATTAGTCTCATAAAGTCGAATATAGTAGATAACCATGAAAAATATTATAAATACTGAAAACCACCGCTTTTATATAAAAAAAAACCGTTATATGATAAACTGCATAGTGGCAGGCAACCCATTAATGCCCATTAATGGGATTTATTATCGAACACAAAGTCTATTTGCGTCTAGGGTTGTCATTTTGCTTTTTTTCATACAAATAAAAAAAAAAACTCAGCTATGTGGTGGCTTTCAGGGTTCATAATATATCGGCTTTATAATGCCAAACAGCCTGTATAGTACTATCGACCGCCCGTGACTTCATCTGCGTGGTCAGTTATTTCTTTTTTCTTCGGGGACAGTACTTTTTTCGGGATAAAAAGCACCCTGTATCACTCACAAAGTGTATGATGATCGGTTGAGTAGTTAAGACGTGAAGGCGTAACAAACCAACAAACAAACTTTTATGGATAGGTACTTACCTTTTTTTACTATTTGACATAGGAAAACAAAATAATAACCTGTTGTTTGTATTTATCTTATCTTTTTTATCTGCCACTTTAAACAGCTACCTACTATAGGGTACTATGGTTAAAATATTTTTTATAAAGTAAAAGTAAAAGTAAAAAATTGCTTTATTCAAATAAACTTAGTAATTAAGCGCTTTTGAATGGTCTATATTTTTCTACCACCTGTTCCAGACTTTTTTAACTGACAAGAAGAACAGGCGCAAGAAACTTATCAGCTTTAACAGAAATAACTTTAAATGGAAAGAATATGTTACTTAACTTAAATCAATACTTTTTCAAGTTTTGGGCAAACTCTCTGTTCAAAAAAACCAGTATCCACTCTCTCTACTTCATCTGATTTTAAGTTAAAGTCTAGATGTAGCTAGTAAGACTCTAGCCAACAAAATCATAAATGAATCAGTACCAGTCCTTAATAACGAAAGAGCATCGAACTAAAAATACTATCGTGTTAGAACTATTTATTTAGTTATGACTTCATACGTGAATGTAGATGCTAAATTTTGTTTTACCCACAGAGTAATAAGTCTTTTCGATTCTTGTTGGTACCAACAACATAACCAACTTTCATAGTCAATCATCAAATCAGGGGCCGTACCGGCTAACGCATCAAACTTCGAAAAATCTGCCGAGCTTCAAATTAAAACAGATAAATCGAGCCCCAATGGCCCAAAATGGCAAACCCCAATTCACGATGTCACACGAACATCGATATCTTTTAAATAACTTCAGCGAATACGAAACTCCTTCCTTCTATTTATCTGTTTTAAGCACGGACCTGAAAAAAAGACGGACGTAATATCACACTAAAAAGAAGTGAAGCATGCAAGGTCCTACAATTTCGTATGTTGTACAATGACCTACACTCACACAAATACACCGGTCTTTTCTTTCCAGGTGTATTTGTGTGAGTGTAGGTCATGTAAAAAACGAAATCGAAGGATCTTGCATGCTTCACTTCTTTTTAGTGTGGTATTACGTCCGTCTTTTTTTCAGGTCCGTGGTTTTGAAGCTCGGCAGACCTGCCGAAGTTCGAAAAGTTAGCCGGTAGGGCCACAGATCACAATAGAATCTTACAAGCATCCCATGCACATTGCGTAACGGAGTGTGCATCAGCCTTGCCAACGTTATCAAGCTTCCCGGGCCGATGTCTGGGTGACCTTTGTGATACAAAAGTAGGTCATCGGCATCTGACCTTTTTGTTCGTGTTGGATTGAAAAAGGCGAGCGATCTAGCCCGACGTCCGCCGGAGACGCACGACAGCTATTTCGGGTGCAGCTATGCAGGGAGCGGGCTTTATCAATGTATGTCACGATGAGACCAAAAAGATCCGTGCATTCAATAATATAGATTACTTACCTCTAATGAGTCCCATTGAAGTTTTATCTAACTGCATATTGCTAATAGACATACGTAAAACCATACGTCAAATAATAGTTTATTAACTTTAGTCACATTATAAAATGACGGCGCGCCTTCACATCGGCGGCGCGGCGGTGCTTTAAAAACATTGAAGATTTATGACAAATTGATTGTATTAAAATAGCAATTAAGTTAAACTGTGGACCGGCTATTTATTGAGCTCGGTTAAAGTTAATCTTCCTTCTATTACTGTGACGGGCAGTAAACTAAAATCCCACGACGCCAATGGCCACACTTTAGACGAACAAACGTATAATCCGCGCGCGATTAGATTGGGATGGGACCTTGTCAAAGTAAAAATGTCAGTTAAGCAGTCAAGCAGAGCTAGCAAAAAAAAGCTTTTAAAAATTAAATTAAAAATCGCCTTCAAAAAACAAACAAAAAATTGCTATAAAAACAGTTTCAAAAAGAAACGGCTCTAAAAAGCAAGAAATACTACTATTTAAGTACACATATCTGATATTTAAACACGTCTTTTGAAGTCGGGGCTTAACCTCTGCAATCACTGGGCCAGGCGCTAAACCACTGCGCCACCGAGCTCCTCAAAGCTATTTTTATAAGCCAAGAGATGCGATCGTTGAGGAAAATATGTGGGGTAAAATTAAGTGATAGAATGATGAATGACGTAATTCGTGAAAGATGTGGTCTGAAAGATGATATAGTGACAAGAATTGAGAAAGGATGCTTCGGTGGTTTGGTCACTTAGAGAGGATGAATGAAAGTCGAATCACGAAAGAGATATATTGTGCGATTGTGGAGGGAACGAATGCGCAAGGGCGTCCCAGAAAAACCTACGCGGACCAGTTAGAGGTTTTAATAAAAAAGGCTGGTGTACGCAGTGAGAAAAACCGCCGGGCATGTATGAAAAGGTTGAATGTAAATGAAGCGAAAGAAGTGTGCAAGGATCGTAGCAGGTGGCGATCCATAGTCTCTGCCTACCCCCATGGGAAACAGGCGTGAGTATATGTATGTATGTATGTAGAAAAAAAAAGAAAAATAATTAGATGATGTCAATGAGAATCACAGACTTTTTTATTTTAGTGTCAGGAGAGGGATAAACTTAAATAAATTGATAAAATAGATTAATATTCTTATTTCAAACTATAGCGAATGAAATTAAATTATTTCGTTACAAAATGAGTCCTATCTTGTATAAAATAGAAGGGAAAAATTATTTGATAATATATATGAAACTAAAAGCAAAACGCACCTGAAAATCGATTGCTGCGGCAACTCAGCGACCTATAATTGCTAGAAAGTTCTAGATCATGCCGGAGCACAGCCTTGACATAGTATACTCTCTTATTTACGACGAACGTCTGCAGCTTCATATGATATCTATTGATCGTTTTTGTTTTTTTTTATTTGAAACTTCATCTTAAGGGCGATATCCCACCGAAAGTGGCGCCCTCAGGGGTTTTTATTTAATAAGTTGTACCTAATTAGAAAAGGATTTTAATAAAACTTAAAAAAAAATGAGACTAGTATTTTTAGAAGGTATCATTATACATTCCCTCTTAGTCATTCGACTCATAGTCTAGTATTTTTAGAAGGTAACGTCATTATGCTTTCCCTCTAAGTAATTCGTAGAAGTAGATAGCAAATATGTCAAAAACCAAGTGACTATACGAAGGAATGTAGAATAATAAGTACCTACCTACTAAAAATACTAGACTATTGGTCTTACAAATTCCACGTAAAGTTTTATTAAAATTATGTATTATAATTACAGTATTTAATAAAATTCGCCGCGGCGGCGCCACTTTTGGTCAGGGCTAGCTTAGAACTTTTTACTAGAATCATAGAAACTTACTAATAAATCTTAGTATACCTTTTATGATAAAAAATACTTAGATGTCTTGCAATGTATCAATAAACTCTTGTCAAAACCAAAATATAATCTTGATCACATTCTTAAATTGTCTTAATTAGAGTATTTTTGGCTAAAATTCGAATGTGAATACACTAGAATTTTAAAATTCGAAATTTAAAATTTTAGTGTATTTACACGAGAATTTTAAATTTTATCGGATATCTACAAGGTGTTACAAAAATACCCCTAATGCCGAATATGTTATATAGGGACCATCAAACTGATCAACTTTTACTATGGGACCAACTCTGAAATCGCGAATAAAAAATCAGCTGTTTCATACAAAAATTAAAATCGAAAATATCGAATTGTATGAAACAGCTGATTTTTTTTTCGCGATTTCAGAGTTGGTCCCATAGTAAAAGTTATTCAGTTTGATGGTCCCTATCCACCATATTCGGCATTAGGGGTACTTTTGTAACACGTTGTATAGTCAACTGCCCAAAAAAAGAAGAGTGTTTTTATCTAGTTTTCATATTATTATGGTCTATCAATTTTATCTACCTTAGACTTTATGTAATACAGTATAGCCATGTCCAATTACCACCAATCTGTTTTACCACATTCATTGGCTTGGCAACACTTACGCAAAAATTTGACCATAAATTCGTGGGCAATTGCTTCGTTTCGTGGGATTATTCGCGATTCAGTAATCTCTAAGGGGATAAAATAACAGGTCTAGATATTCTCAAAAGGATTGGATTATTAGATGAAATGTGATATAAGATTTAGTGGGAAATTGAATCGCGATTCAATTTGGAACTGATGTTGAACGAGCTTGTATGTAGGTGGTGGGTTGGGGGTGACCTAGTTCCCGTGACCTAGTCCCACGCAGCCAGTCCAGGTCAAGCAATTAGCTGCTAAACTCGCACTTACACCATAATGTATAATGTTTTGCAATTAGCTTTAAATGAGCTTTAGCATATATGCCAGAGGGCGGAAGACGGAAATTCGTACACAATTCTGACTCTTGAGACACTTTTAAGAGTATACATAATATATTTCCCGTCGACCTAAATAGCTAGGTCGAAATTTGTTTAACAAAGGTTTGGCGTAAAGTTCTAAAACAAAAGAATTACCTAAAGAAATGCCTAAGAATTAGTCATAATATTATTATTATTATAGATGTTCTGTGTTGACAAAGAATAGCGAAATCCAAGTTGCTCTTTCCGAACTATTATGTCCTTATTTTTTTTACCTTACCCTACATCTGTATCACATCAAAGCACTGATTTTAAGAAATAAAAAAGTGAAAAAAGAAAAGGAACAAATTGTAAATTTATGAAACAATATTATAGGTATTCAAGTTTTTAATTTTTCTTAATTACAAGTTTGCTTTATTAAAATAATTTAAACAAATTACACTCTTATTCAGAAGGGCGACTGCCGGATGTGCGCATGCTCACGCTCCGATACGATCTGCTGCGTGCGCGGGCGGGCGGCGATGACGCGGCGCGTGCTCTCAAAATTAGGTTTAGACCCATCCAGTTCATGGCTAGTATTTTTTGACAGAACTCTTACCCCCTTACTAATAAAGATTATTTAACAGATGTATTAGTTACACAGTGTTTTGTCCCTTTCTTTTTAATGTCAAACTCAAATAGTTTGACAGAGAGTAACCTTTATATAATTAATACATCTGCTATACAATCTTTATTAGTAAGGGGTTAATAATTTAAAACTATGAAAGACGTAACACGTATATTCAATAGATGGCATTTATATAAAAAATCTGCATTATTGCCTCGAATTAACATTGAATATACTGTTGATGGAGTAAAAATAAGTTGTAAATGAATGTAGCCGCCTCTAAACAATATCTTACATCCAAGCATTTTAAAACAACTTTAAATAAAAAAGTGTAATTTCTATCATTTTGGATTTATTGACACTAAAGTTTCTAGATTCAAATTAAATTGTAGCAATAAAAATATCTGAATAGTAATGTAAATAAGGTTGTCATTCCACCCTTCAAATAAAGTGTATCAATTACTTGTTCCAAATGAAATCACCAAACAATGTATTGGTAACCGAGCTTTAAAATAAAATGAGCTTCCAATTCAACATGGTACACGGTTGTAAACCTGAAATACGACACCTGAACGCGCCTTTGATGCTGCTCGATTCTCGTCTGACATTCGCGGGTCAATGTCGTTTGTAAATAAGCGCTCCTGTTCGGTATATTTACGAATGTTACTCGATACATTACTGTTCTAATGAGATGATTCAACCGAGCCGAAAGTTTTAAAGCTTATAATGTTACCGTGAAGTTTGCAGATGCTATGTTACAAGCTTTAGACGATCTTACCAAATGTGACGAAATCTTCGAAGTAGGTTCATATTTCATCTGACGGAAGATGGTCCTCGATACAAAATAGTTTTTCTACCAATTTTCACCAATTTTGTTTAATTGATTGAAAGTTAGCACTCGTCCCAATTAATATATTTTATTCATTAATTAATTAGTACCATATCGTACACTGTAACGTAAATCTTTTAATTCATGTTTTTTTCATGGTACTACTTGTTGAGAATCTCTTAATTTTATGTCGAGTCTTGAAACTTCTCGCATCAAATATATTTCTTTTATCTTTCTATTATCTTTAAACCATTTTATACTATGAATATAGCATACTTATTTAGTATAGGATCTAAGAATTCCAGCTTTCATGCACTCTAACTGTATAATGATTAAGTACCTACCTACTGCAAGGGGCACCAAATATTAAATTCCATATAGCAAAATGACTTACAGCGATGGCAGTCCACTGTGAGAATGCATAAATTATTTATGCTCCGCATAATTTTCAGCTTTTATTTTAAATATTGAGGCGTCAGAATTCGTCCTTAGGGTTGCGACTACTTTGTGCAAAAAATGTTTTGATAGTTAGATTTTAAAATCTAATCAGTGCCTTGCAGTTAAGTACCTATTTGGCTCTCAATTCAAATATTCTCAATTGAAAATAAAAATGTAATGGTTTTAATAGAGATTGAAAGATGCAGCGAATATGCACGGTGATATGACGTTAAATGACATCAAGGGAAATTATCAAGGATACCAGAGACTCCAAGCCCTGCCTTAGGAATCGATACGGCAAGCGATTTTTTTCACCATATTTATCGGTAATTAACGATACAATCGCTATCTAATGCGGAGACTGCAAACCCAGGAGGTACGTTTGCGAAGTTTGAATTCTTAATAACTAATGGTCTTACTAATAAAGATTGTATAGCAGATGTATAGTTACACATTGGTTACTCTCTGTCATACTATTTAAGTTTGACATTAAAAACAAAGGGACAACAGGATACTTTATTTTTTAGTAAGAGGGTAAGTATTTTAACAAAGTTCCTAGTAAGATGTCTGGCTCAGAGAGAATAATTTTCTACTAGCGATAATACTTTAAGTGGCCAATAATATGAAAGAAGGGCAAATACAATTAATTTCTCACAGATTCCTTACCTATATATCTAAAGTTACAACAATAGACAATAGATTCATATCAAGTATTACCTACTTAATTATAAACTATAGAATCGCAAACACAACCCTGAGCAATTATTACCTAACTAAATAAATAATTAATATTCTCAATGCTAATTCCAATAGCTTTATATATCTTAGCTTAACCCCTCTGGCATCCAAACAACTCAGTCGTAAACGCGCATGATTTGTTTTAGAGGCGCAAAAGTAAACCGTAAAAACAAATTGAAGCTGTGAAAGCTGTAAAAATGATAGTTTGGATGAAACATTGGTTTTATCAGCTCGAGACGGATGACTCGCCTCGGGTGGTTCGTCCGCTCGTTTTGAGATAAAAGCAAGTAAGCGAGCATCCGCCATGATTGCTTTAGGGAACTGCTCCGTTTTGAACAAAAGCACTTGGGGGTAACCCTGAAAACTGCATTGAAGTCTGAACGCTCTGTTTAAAACAAGGACTGGTTCTCTAATTTTATTCTGAAAAACGATAAAGCTCGAAACAATTGGTACCTTTATAAGCAAAGTGGGTTCTAAATACCTGGGTTGATGTTTAAATGATTAAAAATGTTATAAGGAGAAAAGGTTTAAAAGAAAGACTTTCTCTAAGTTATATTAAATCCAATCTAATTGCGAAGCCGAGGTCCAACAATATAGCCTCATTATTTCTGGCCACAAAAAGTTCACGAATTTTTGGTTCAAAACATATATTTTCAATAATTCAAACGGATTTGAAGTATAAATGAAAACGGAAAATTCGTAGAGAATTCTAGAGTAATTTTGGTCTGATTTTACTACATTACGCTGAAACCGCATACGCCCACACCCCCACCTACGCTATGTTAAAAAAAGGTTTTCTCTGTGTTATTAATTTTTTTTGTAAAATTATTTTTCTTGTCACGAAACGAAACAGCTTTACTAGAGATTTCTCTACATCTTCATCAAAGCATTTAACGTGCTTTTTACCGTTTTAGTTTAGCTGTTAATAATTGTAGTTGCTACAGTGCAGTCTTAAAGGATGAGTAAACCATCTGTACCCTTAGCACAGCTATCAAGAAAAATAACGCACGTAAAAGTACTCGATAGATTAATTCTCTATGGAAAATCTCATTTCGCTTTTCGGCGATAGATGGCGTTGTTCAAATTCTTCAGACAAAATTTCTCTATCGAATTTTTTACGCGTTATTTTTTTCGACAGCTGTTCGTGCTAAGGATACAGATCTAGTGGACTATAGAATGATACGCTTACATCTTTCTTTCTAAGGCTCGTGGCACAGTATGACTGCTATATGTCTATAATTATTCACCTACAAAATCGTATCCTTGTACGTACGTACACTAATGTTTCACACAAGAGCACTGAATAGATATAAGTACTACATAAGAGGTTCAACGGTTACAGGACTAATGTGTCTGTATCACAAATTGGTAAACCTACTGATCAAACCTTTTTTTATCTACAACGGGTTAGTGCTTGGCCTTCACCTCACCTGATGTTAGGTGACGATAAGGCCGAACGAAGGTGGAAGCGCACTACACCCGGAATCCTCACCTCTGAGGAACTGGCCATCTTTCCAAAAATTAATATGATTATATTATTCTTAAAAAAAAATCTAATGTAATTTTTTTAATTATTTAATTTTCATCATCCCTAATTTTGAATTTGTATTCAATTGTAATTTTATTGTGTGATCCATCAGATTTTTTTTTTCACCTCTAACTGCTGCAACAACAATTTTTAAATTGTTGATATGGCGTCAGACTTAGTTAAGATGGTGGTAGCTAGCCAGGCGGACTTGAAATAAGCCCTACCACCAACCAAAAAAGTCTGTTCCAAAGATACTGCTGTCTGGAACTTATGAAAAGACGGGGAAAGAGTACCTTCAAAAAGTTACATGGAGACTCTTAAAATGTTTCCATATTAATAAATATCATATCCGTCGTCACTTGTACAGCTTTGATATAGCTTAAAACTAAATAATAAAGATAATGAAAAAAGACTTTCAGCCATCTTAACAACGTTTCGCGCGTGTCAACGTTCCGGACAACCTTCGAAAACTCTCAATCAAGTATAATTTAGCGCGTTCGCCAGGGAAATCAGAGTGTTCACTTATCTCATCTCATTACCCTGCCATCCTTGGCGGAAGGGTACCGATACCCAGGGGACTGACAGAAACGGAGGCGGTCACATGGAAACTTGTCAGTCCAGAACAGGGGACTTTGAGGATTTGATTGGTTGTCGATTTGGTGTGATGATATTGGGAAATATATATATATAGAGCTCCTGTAAACTTCAGCACCATTGCTAACGCCATTTAGACTTTTAAACTTACACAGCACAGCCACTGGTGCGGCTAGCGAACTAAAATCTATGGAACAAGCATTCCGCTCAACCAATAGCACCACACAAAAATGACAACCGAGTGGGCGGAGCTACAATGCTGGCATTTAGTTATGCAGCACAAAGCGACTGAACAGTGGTTGCTTAGTAGCGAACATAACTATTATGACCATAGATATTTGGTCTATACTTTAACCAAAACAAATTTAATACTTACGATACGTTATCTCTGCATCATTTTGCCTTCTTTGCGTCTTTTACACCATTTGACTACACAGGACGTCATTTCCAATAAACTCTCTCTTTTCTTTAAAATACAAGCTGCAATTATTGTAACGAACGCTAACGTCTGGCACCGGGCGCGCGGCTGGCAAAATTGAATGCTGTGCAAGTTGAAGTCAATGGCAATTGTTTGAGTAATATTTGTTTGCAATAACATTTCCATAGATTTTAGTTCGCTGGCTGCGTCAATATAAATTGTTTCGAAGACTATCTTTATAACTCAGTAATGGTAATAGATTGTCATATTGAAAGTCATCGTGATAGATGTTAAGTTACACAATCAGTCACTTAAGCTACTGAGCTTATGTCACGCAATAAAGCGCTTATGTTCCGAGTTCAGACACACCAACGGTAATAGAACTACTTGAGTTTAGCTAAAACTAAGATAAAAATTAACGGCCTTACCACAAAAGATTTTCAAACACTGTTCAACAAGTGTTTAACTTAGACACTGTTTAAATGTGATGCTATCACTTTTTTGACAATATTGTTTAAAAGAGACGGCATCACATTTAAGCAGTGTCTAAATTGAACAGTGCTTTAAAATCTTTTGTGGTAAGGCCGTAAATAAATAAAACATTTTCAAGATCGCAATTCTATACCAAAGTTGTACGAATCTCAAACATGACTTAAGTCTACCTTTCAACAAGACTAGATAAAGAAATAATATACTTAGCCCAGAGCTGACAGTGTAACCATATGGCTTTGCCTGTCCAAGGGCCGAATTTCAACCACCCCTAATGGTCCCTGTAAGCCAAGGTAGGCTATGATATAAGCAAGAATAAGTAAAGTCCTGCGACACAAAGTGGCGAGCAGGTGCATTTAATAAAAATAAAAAGGTGGGCTATGAACCATAAATAATAATAATAAATATTTGACAACATCACATACATTGCTCCGATTCCAAAGTAAGTAGCTAAAGCACTTGTGTTATGGAAATCGGAGACAACGGTGGTATCACAAACACCCAGACCTGAGCCAATATAAAAAAGTTCGTTTTTCTAAATTGACCCAACCGGGGATCGAACCCGGGACCTCAGAGATGGCGACACCTAGAAAACTGGTGTACAAAGCCACTTGACCACGGAGGTCGTCATAATAATAATAATAATATAACAAGTCAGTATTATCGGCTGAACAATTTTGGTTGGGCGTAACCAAAACGAAACGGTTGGGCGTGTACTTACGGTTAGCCTCCAATTTGGATTATCAAGATTTCGCTCATTAATTAAGATTTCCTTTATAATGTTTCTGATAAATCTTGATTAATCTGCTTGCGATAATTTTATATAAAATTCTACTTCAATAATTATCATCTTTGATAATTTGTGGTTTACTTCGATTAAGGTGGTTCCTAATGGATTTGGCATCACGTATTGGATCACATTATCTGTATAATATTTATAAAAGAGAAAATCACTGACTCACTTACTCATCACGAAATCCCAGAAACTACAAGTGCTAGGAGTCTCTACATGGGTGTTTATTTTTTAACTAAGACGGGATTTTACAAAATTCATCCCCTAAGGGAGTGAAACAGGGTGGCAAAGTTTGTATGGGAGAATGCGATTCCTTGGTCCGATTGACTTGAAATTCTACATAAACATACATTCACAAAATTAATTTAATATTGTGTTTCGTATGTCTTTGGAATTTATCCTCTAAAAGGGTTAACAACGGGGTAGAAAGCTACTTTTGGGGTGGTTGAATTCGGCGTCGGAATTGAAACTTCTTAGTACATTTGATTGATTAAGGGCGCTGTGTTACCAACATAGGAGGATCTACAACATGTTACGAAAATACCCCTAATGCCGAATATGGTATGATGGTCCCCATCATCAAAAAAAATCAGCTGTTTCATACAAAAATTAATCACGAAAATCGTTTCTCCGTTCTAAGATTCAGTATAGTCTTAACCCTCATCCATCCAATTCAATTACTAAAGAAAATATCCCAACGAAAGTTCCACTTTCTTATTCAAATAGCCCTTACTGAGAATAGAACAAAGAGTCGTATTCATTAAAATAATCCACTGTATCTTGCATAGTGCTTCGGGCTATTATTTAACTAAAAGTCTATGGAGTAGCCAAAACGATGTAGCCATTTTGATACCTTGTTAAGTCAGACGTGAGGTACAGCACGCATTGGGTTTCAGAATTCTTTTTAGTTTCGTCAAAGCGCATTTCTGAAAGGCCATCGGTTTTACCATACTACGCGTATAATGAAAACGTTACTATGAAAGCAAAAAAAATAGGTACCATACCAAGTACCTAGGTTGGTTGTCCTTAAATAAACAAAATAAAATAAAAATACCAAGTAGGTTTGAAAAACTTTGTAATTCAGCCCAAATCTCAAGACAAAAACTTATTGTTTCAGTAAACACCGACCATCAGTATGAAATATTACAATGATTTTCTTTACAAAAGATGCGTTGACATAACAAAAGAACTCAACATTTTTCAACGAAATAAAATCCTGTCGACGAATTGCGAGAACGGTTGAGTAGAACAATTACTGTAGTCCAGACCGAAACATTTTATATTAAGAGTGTACTGTTACGGAGCGGGTCAGCGAAGAGTTTTTAAAAAAAAACTAAATGAATTACACACGAACTTTACTTCCGAAAAATAGTATTATGACAATTAAAAAGGTTCGCGCCCGACGGAGGTCCAATCTGAACTAACTAGAAAAATGAAATAATTGAATGAACCGGAGAACGGTTTCCTATTGCATTGACGTCAATGCAATGGGAAACTAAGCAATTTTATTTTATATAGTTAACCCCGCAAATGACGATATAACAACCCCCCCGTTAAGATCGATCATCACATCTTAAAGTGATGAGAGATAAATTAAAAGATAACCCGAAAACTAAAGATTGGACTTCTGTTTGACCGATATAATTAAAACAGTTACAAAGGAAACCAATGACAATAATCAAGGTAAGACTACTACAATATTATAGGATAGTTTAAGGGAAGGTTTTTCTTTATTAAGGATAACATCAATTACTTATATTTAGCTTAGAACAAAAAGTGAATACAAACTATTTTATTAAGATAAGATGGATGGGAATTGAGAAGATTTTTCTCAGTATATAAAAATAATAATTAAAGACTTTTAGTTAGAAGTAAGTTTCTTTTTATAGGAGTTTTTATAGGAGATGGATTTTTTATCGCATCTTCTGATTCTGATCCATCTTTTCTAATAACATCTTCATAGATTGTTATTGAGGCTGGATTTGTTTTGGATTTGGTGTTATTACACTGATTGAATATTTGAATGCAACATGAAGATTGCTTACGATTACATATTTTCTTATGATATTTAATTAAAATAATAATTAGGAAAAGGATGCTGATTACGTAACTCAGGGACATGTAATGAATGCCATAGGTCTCAAAGTGAGACGGATTTTCAATTTTATTAATTTCATCTTCTAAAGAATTCAGATGGATGCTGGCATGTACCAAAGAGTCAAGATTGCCTACGTTACTTAATTTAGAAAAAGGTAACTTCTCAAATGTTTTATTTATCTTGGACCGTTCACAACAATCATCTAATAAAATATTGAAATTTGAAATCGTATTAGTTACGTTACCGAGTGACGTTTCGCCAACAGCGGTAAATTGTAGCGTTTTATAGAACGCTTTGCAGTTTCTCGGTAGGGTTAAGATGCCAGTACCGAATAAGATTACGTCTAGACTTACATCTTCGTTATTACATGTAATGTGGCATTTCCCTGGTTCCGATTGAACAAATATCCAGCGGTTAAAACTAATCTTATAAAATACATCAATAGAACCATGAATTAACTTAGTTACACACGTGTCTGGGAGTTTAGTTACCACTTCACTTAGTAGAGTCGTCTCGCACGTTGGATTTGCAATCACTGAAAACATATTTATAAGTACACACACATAACACTTCTCACTGATAAGCTTGCATTTATCGATGTCTTTTATTAGTGAGTAAAACATACGATCAGCTGTTATTGCTACGTGCGAGCTTGTTGGCTCGATGAGTATGAAAGTGTCAGGTTTCGTGATATCGTAAGGAACTGGTAAAGGAATAATATTATAAAGGTTATAGACTTGAGGTAGGACTAAAGGAATCTTAAGTACTATAATAATCTTATTTAAATGATAGTAGCAGACTAACTGAGAAATATCAGTTATTTCTTGAATATTTTGTAAAGTTAAAGAAATAGGAAGTTCGTAATGGCTAGGAAGATTATTTCTATTCTTATCTAATTCATTATATAGTTGATGCGGGCTGAGTACAGTCGGATGCAAAACGTTTAGTTTCGCGAATAAAATAGCATTATTAACGTCATCGATATCAAAAGATAGAGTTAAGATAATAGCTTCTAAGGAACTTAATAAGGAACTAAGTTGAGATTTTATTTCTAATTTATCATTAGTATTGGAAACTGTCTCTAGGGTTTTGTGTATGATTTCCATGTTTTCTAAGAGATGTTTCTCGTTTCGATCGACCTTGGACATAGTATTATTAAATGACGAAATAGTAGATTGAATTACGTGAATATTATCTTTCATAAGATAAGCGAGATGTTTTTCATCCGTCTGTACATTATCTATAGCTTTCGAGAATTTAATTGCATCTTCGGAATCTAGTGTGCCGAAGATTGTTTTTAAGAGTGATCCTCCCAAATCAAGAAGACCTCTTTTAAAACGTTTCTTAGGCTTTTCACTTTAAAGCAAATATGAAATAGAGGAAAATTTATTAACATTAGTAAGATGCTGATTTTTCAGCGCCGATAAGGAATTGATGCAATCTGATTGTATCTTAGATGACGTGAAGGAATTACAGAATACGTTAAGCTTTTCAAACAAGAATTCTATTTTATCTAGATTAGGTTGTATGTGACTTATATCTATATATGATACGACATTCCAGTCGCTATTAGTAAACTTAACGTCTAAAAGCTTATCGAAATATAAGCCCGGACTACTGACTATGGGTGATACGTAATCACACTGCGCGTGCGGCGACAGCGCCGATCTGAAATAGAACGAAAGGGCTTATGATTACGTCATACCTATTATTATGTATTACTATATAACTTACTGACCTAGGTTACTATGACGTGTCATGATCATGAGCACGTTTTATTTCGTCATAGTGATGACGTACATGTTTACGATTTATAAGTAGCGTCACGGAGTGATTGCTGTTTAGCTTAATTATTTTATAAGGGCCCTTCCAGACGGGCGACAAAGCCTTATTTTGTTTATGGTGACAGCGAATATAGACCATATCACCAGCGTTATATTTTAAAGGTTTGGTGTGTGAATCATAGTAATTCTTACTTCTCTCTTTTGAAGCTTGAATGTTTTGAAGAGCCTTTTGGCGGCTATAATAAAGCCGATGATTTAGTGCACGTATGTAATCGGTGTAGGTATTGTTATCAAGAGTGTCTATACTGGATGGTAGATAAGGCTTAAAGCCAAATAATAACTCTAAGGGTGAAAACCCTGTTGTAGAGTGAACATTGGAATTATAGGCTATCATGGCGCTCGGGATGTAAAGGTCCCAGGTGTTTTGATTTTCACCTATATACGACCTTAAGTATTCCTTAAGGGTGGAGTGGCTTCTTTCAAGTGCACCACAGGTTTGGGGATGGTAAGGTGATGCAAATATATGTTTGATGCTAAATAATTTTTCAAGTTGTTTGAATAGATCGGAACAAAAATTAGTGCCTTGATCGGAGATAATCATTTTAGGAATTCCCATGTGCGAAATGTAATTTACAAATAATTTGGCTGTTTCTTCAGCTGAACAGGATTGCATGGGATACGCTTGAGAAAACTTGGTGAGATCATCTTGAATGGTAAGTAAAAATTTATATTTATGTTCATATGTTTCAGGGAGCGGGCCGACAAGATCAAGATAGACCTTTTCATTAGGACGAGATGCTGTGGAAGTAATTATCATAGGAGCCCGATTCGTTTGCCGTAAAGGTTTGTTAATTTGACACGAACGACAGTTTTTGACGTAATCTTCGATATCTTGTCGCATATTTTTTCACCAAAATTGAGACTTAATTCGTTCAAGCATGCGGGAGATTCCGGGATGACCAGCGAAAGGTGAGTCATGATTGTCTTTAAGGATCTGCTTAACCTCATCTGGCGTCGGATACTTTATAGAATTATGATAGATATTAACCTTTATGTTGGTGTTATGAAAAAGGAATGCTATAATATTGTATATTTTCGTAAAGGATAACTTTGAGAAAGGATCTGTAAAATCTGATATGGCTATTTCCTTCTCTTCTGAGTACCAGTATTTTACCATGTCGCGATAATCGCGGATAAGATTAAATATATCCTTGTACGACATTTCGTCAAAATGATTTAGTTTAACAAATAAGTGTGTAAACACGTGCTTATCGTTAGAAGTTGAATAGTAAGTATGAAGTTCGCGTTCAATGTCTTGAATATTAGGAATGTCAGGATTATCGTTTGTAGTTGCGTTAAGGATGTCACTACAATACGGTATCGACTCATCTAAGTCAATTGATGTTGGATATGCGATCAACTTGATTTTAGTTTTTAATAAGGACTCGTTGTGTTCCTGGATGACCGTGTCGAAGGTAACACCGGGTTGTTTAGAGATTTGAAGGAATTGTTCGTAAGTTTCCGATATAGAAGGAAGACTATGGGGATTGGCATCGTTATCAGGAGACAGCGTAGGGTTGCAAATCATTGAATTAGAGTCGGTATTATCCTCAAGGACATTTACCGGGAATCGAGATAACGCGTCAGCGTTCGCGTTTAATTTACCCTTTTTATATACGATTTCATAGTCATATTCTTCGAGTTTTAGGCGCCATCTCATGAGCCTAGAACCCGGATCTTTAACATTGAATAGCCACACGAGAGGTTTGTGGTCTGTTATTATCTTAAATTTACGACCGTATAGGTAAGGTCGGAAGGTTTTTACACCGAAAAGGATGGCTAAGAGTTCTTTTTCTATGGTGGCGTAATTTCCCTCAGCTTTATTAAGGGTGCGTGACGCATATGAGACTGGCTTATCTTTGCCAATTTCGCCTTGAGAAAGAATAGCACCTATTGCGTAGTTTGACGCGTCGGTTGTCAACAAGAATGGTTGTTTAAAATCAGGATATTGAAGTAATGGAGCCGTAGTTAATTTTTCTTTTAATAAGGAGAATGCTCGTTCTTGTTCATATGACCATTTGAATGTGGCATCCTTTTTAAGGAGTGAAGTCAAGGGCTTAGTTATTTGTGAGAAATTGTTTATAAAGCGTCGGTAATAACCGACAAGGCCTAGAAAAGATTTGATGTCCTTAGGATTTTTGGGAATTGGAAATTGGCTGACTGCCTTGATTTTTTCTGGATTTGGGCACACACCTTTATCAGTGATAATGTGGCCCAGATAAGCGACTTCGCGCCGAAGAAACTCACATTTGTCTGGTTGGAGTTTTAAATTGAATTTACGTAGTCTGTCAAATACTGATTGAATTTTAGTTATATGACTTTTTAAGTCGTGACTGTAAATGATGACGTCATCGAGATAAATATAAGCGTGAAGACCTTGGAGACCAGAAAGAGCGGTATTCATTAGCTTTTGGAAGGTAGAAGGGGCATTCTTTAACCCAAATGGCATTCTAGTAAACTCGTAATGTCCGGCGACGTCGGAATTTGTGTTGACAGTAAATCCTGTCTTTGGCGCGTCCTTGGGGCTCATCTTGACCTGATGAAAGCCACTTGAGAGATCAAGGGTGCTGAAATACTTGGAATGACCTAGCTGGTCGAGGATATCAGTGATGAGAGGTAGAGGATAAGTCTCTGATACAGTGACGTCATTGAGGCGGCGATAGTCTATGACTATGCGCTATTTCTTTTTGCCGGAAGCATCCATTTTCTTGGGAACTACCCAAACTGGGGCACTCCAGGGTGAAATTGATGGGCGAATAATTTTTTGGTCTAACATCTTTCGGATTTGGGAATCAACTTCGTCCTTGTGACATTCAGGGAAGCGATAAGATTTTACATGTATAGGAGGCGCATCTCCTGAGTTAATTGAGTGCTCGATTGCATTGGTATAGGATAAAGGTTCGCCTTCTAAGTGGAAAATATCTGTGTATTCAGAACAACAGTTTAAAAGTGCCTTACTTTCTTCGTTATTAAGATGAGAGCAGCGAATGAGATCTAAAACATTTTGTGATCTATCAGATTTGTAATCGTAAATGGAATTAATATTTTCGTAAGAGTCAGTGTTCGAGTTAAGTTCAAGGGGTGACACTTCTACGTAATAATCTTTGACTCGGACCTCAGAGTCGGTGGTGTTTAAAACAGTAATATTTATTCTTTTATTCGGTTTTATAGTAACCATGCAATTTGCAATGTAAACACCATCACTTATTGTTTGATCTAGTACGAGAGCTTCGTTATTATGATAAGACTCGGGCGAGTAATTTGATATCGCGCATTCGATAATTGCTTCGGAACGCGCAGGAATAATATAAGTTGGCTGATTATACTTAATCTCCAGACTTTGTCCGAGAATGTTCAATAATTTTGTATCATAATCGATGTTCGCTTTAAAATAACCTAAAAAGTCACTGCCGATGATGCCGTCATGATCTAGACTGACGTCATCGTTAGTTACGTGAAATTTGTATGTATATATTTTTGTTGATAAAATAAAATCCATTTGAATTGTACCTAATGTTTCAGAGCAATGTTCGAGGCTGTTAATTCCTTTGATCTTAACTATCTCACGAGATAAATCGAGTATTTTATTTAAGCTTGAGCGTTTGACAAGGCTTATACTTGCGCCCGTGTCTATAAGAAAGTTTAAAGGATTTGAAGAGAAACTAGTATTTAAATATGTGTGAGGCAAGGATATCTTTTTAATAGATAAATTTATTTCAAGGACAGTTGCAGAATGTTCGACATCATTCGAGACTGGAGATGATTGACTCAAGTTTATGTCTTGAGATGCACATTTATTATTTTGATCACAAATAGTATAAGAGTTAGGATAAGACTTTGTGTCACAAGATTCATCACAAGATTTAGTATTATAGGACGCTGTGTTCGATTTAAGATAAGAATTTGTACAATCTGTACGACTCGGCGGCGTTTGCGTCCGAGATGCAAAATGGCTCAAAGGCTGTTGCGCCTGCTGAGATGTAAGAGATGATGATTTAGGACTCAACGAAATAGGAACTCTCTGTGGAGCGTGTTGAGGTGCGTTATTTAACTTAGGACTCATCGAAATAGAAACTCTTTTGGGAGCATGATGAGATGCATTATCTGATTTAGGACTCATCGAAATAGAAACTCTGTTTGGAGCATGATGAGATGCATTATCTGATTTAGGACTCATCGAAATAGAAACTCTCTTTGGAGCATGATGAGATGCATTATTTGATTTAGGACTCATCGAAATAGAAACTCTCTTTGGAGCGTGACGAGATGCATTATTTGATTTAGGACTCATCGAAATAGAAACTCTCTTTGGAGCATGATGAGATGCGTTATAAGATTTAGGAATAGATTTAGTATGAGGAAGATTAGTGCCTAAATAGCTATTCGGAAAGCGACGGCACGGCTTCGAATTCCGATAATTTAGTTTAAATCATAATCGTTAGTAAATTCATGTGAAACTTGATACGGTGTCGGCGACGACGGTGCCGACGTTGACGGCTGTTCGTAAGTAATATGATGCATGTTTGCCGGTCTGTTTGAATTATTATATTTTTCATTATTATATTTTCTTTTACGACATTCTGTAATGTCATGCCCCTTACTTTTGCAATACCTGCAGAAAACGTGGGACCGGGAATTGTCATTTGATATTGGTGCTGGCGGTCTACGATCTGGAAAAGCACGTGGCGGAATTGCACGTCTTATTTTGGAGAAACACTCAGACTCCGAATGCCCGATTTTTCCACAGGTTCTGCATTTCGGCTTAGTTGCCGTTTTAAATAAGAGATTTTGTATCTTTTCCTCTTCAAGAGCGATATTGATTGCGTCGTTGAGAGATTTGGGGCTTCTACATCTGACGTTATTGCCTAGACGCGGATGCAAACCTAAGGAGAAAGTAAATAAGGCTAGATCTTCGGTCATTGCGACGCGACCCGGAAGATCTTTCTTTAAAGATTCAGAGTTATAAATTTCGGCTTGAAGGTCTGTGAGACAACCTTCGACCCTAAGCGCGAACTGAGATACGGTTTCGTTAGATTGTTGTTTACACGACTGTAGATCTAGCAGCAAATGGTTGTAGTGTTTTCTTTCACCAAAATTTTGTTTTAGGAACGATTTAATTTGGTTAAAATCATCAAAAATTTTATTCGCACACGCGATTTGGGCTTTGCCTTCTAAACGAGATAAAATGTATTTTGTTAGCAAAATCTTTTGGCTGTGTGATGCTAGATCTATAGCGTTTTGACAATTTGTAAGAAAAGCGGTGAGAGTTTCGCGGTCACCTTTATAAGTGCCTATAAAATTGCATAGCACATTGATGGGAAATTGTTCGCTTAGTACTATTTCACTGCTTTTCTTAGCTTCGACCGACATTGTAACTTATAGATAAACACCGACAAAAAAAATAAGGTAAGTAATTAGGTATTAGGATAACGGTAAGTACAAGGATTAAAATACTAATTTCGCATGTAAGTTGTTATAAGATTAATTAGTTAAGGATATTTATATTTAAATTTGTATCATAATAAGGATAATGTATGACATTAGATAATACTTAGGAAATTACTTGGATCAAGGATAATTATGATTTTTAAGGATATAGGAATAAGGATATAAATTGAGACGTAATACGTTTTACTCTTTATCGCGAGAAAATTGTAGCAATAACAGATAATAAAATATGTTTCACTTACAGGAATAGCACGAACAGGACGAACTTCATGTCAAGAGATTGGAGCAACGCGATCACAGGATTCAGGAGCGGCGGCGGAGTAGCAGCGACGACGAGCAGCGGGGCAGCGACGTGCACCGGTGCGGTGAAGAGTTTCGCAGCAACGGCGAAGATTTTGGGACGGCGCTCAACAGGGCGGCACCTTGGGCGGCGCGCAACAGGGCGGCGGCCACGGAGACAGCGATGGCGAGGGCGGCGTACAGGAGGCGGCCCTTGCAAGGACAGCGACACCTTCAGCGGCGACGGCGGTCGAGATGGCAGGCAACAGCGGCGGCGCGTATTACGCACCGGCAGGATACAGAGTGAAGTGAAACGGCCTTGGTACTGGTCTGCAGGCTCACCAAGTGAGGCTTACTGTCGAGACTCAGTCAAGGATGTGCAGGAACTTGACGAAGCGGACACAGAGAAAAATCTCGCTCCGGAGTCAGATTGGCACGATGAAAGATTTTTATTTTTATTTTTATGGACTGGTTTTATTTTCGCGACCCGTTGGAATACCAGTGGAATGGAAACGGCTAATCAACACTGGTATCCCACTTCTGACACCACTGTTACGGAGCGGGTCAGCGAAGAGTTTTTAAAAAAAAACTAAATGAATTACACACGAACTTTACTTCCGAAAAATAGTATTATGACAATTAAAAAGGTTCGCGCCCGACGGAGGTCCAATCTGAACTAACTAGAAAAATGAAATAATTGAATGAACCGGAGAACGGTTTCCTATTGCATTGACGTCAATGCAATGGGAAACTAAGCAATTTTATTTTATATAGTTAACCCCGCAAATGACGATATAACAGTACACTAAATGGATATAGCGTTGGACGGACATTTTAGCGGAGGGAAAACGTTACACATTCCCTTTCAAATTAAAACTGTGGATTTATCTTGCTTTCTGAAATTACTGAGCAACATTTCATTATATGTTTAAAGATTTTAAAAGAATGTGTCGATCCGATTCAAAGGTCATGGAACTAAAATTCAATGGTACATCACAATCACATAGTAACTTAAGCAATATTCAATTCTTGGATGTGCCATTAAATTCACTAATAGTTAGTAAAAAAATGCATAAACCTTCATAAGGCTAATTACTGCTTACATAGTAAAGCTGAAGTTCACCAAATACTTAAAAAGGGGATTCATTTTTAACTATCTGTTTTTGGAATTTTCTCCATGCATAATAACGTCAAAAACAGGCGGTTAAAACTTGTACAGTGAACTTCAGCCTTAGAGTAGAAAAAGTTTACTACGCGTAGGTAGAATGTTAGGCAGTAATTACACGGGCGGCTTGGCAGTTTATTTTAGTCGCAAACCTAGTTATAATGAGGTGGCAATTAGATTTTACAAGCTATTGTCGATGAAAAGTGCCAATAAAAGTCGCCTGCCAAGTTACCTGTCAAGTCGTGTCGTGTAAATACCATATTATGCAATTATCGTAATTAGCTAAATAAATAAACGTGGACGAAAAAATTGTTTGACAACTTCTTGAACGCAACAGTTTGAAGTTCGAAAATTACCTAAAATATTTCATATTTCGTTTCTTAATGGATCACATAATCAAGTACTAAGATGACTAATCTTGCAAATTACCCTGTGTTGTTTATTTCAGCAGTTCACTGACCCCAGGCTTGGCACATGTTTTTCACCACGTGTATTTGGAATTGGAAAGTAACACGCGAACTGTATAGAAATAAACGATTAAGCAAAATTAATGAATTCGTGAGTTCGATAGAGATCACGTGTTGTAAACCCATATTAGTTTGTCGCTGTTTGATTGGCTACACAACAGAGAAACACTCAGTTCTATTATTATAATAGAACTTAATAGTATTAATAGTGTGTTTATGAATGTAAGTGCGAACACTTCGTACTGAACGGAGGTACGCAGTGATTAAAACCCTCCTTGGTGATAAAAAAGTAAAAATACACAGTAAATTAAAATTATACACATTCACCTACCTACTTCAAATATTAAGTAGATAGTAGAGCCGCTTGGTATATATCTCGGTTTTCCATGCACGCACACAAACACTTTACGTACAGGCAATCTCAAGTCAAACCACGCTGTTTTCTGTACCATAACAGCGCAACAAAACTATCAAGATTTCACTAGTTTTCACAAAGATGGAAGCGTTTTCGAGTACGGCCATTGCGGCGCTTCTGTCTTGAGCACACAAATGAGCTCCTCTATTAATTATACCAAAAATTAATAGAGGAGCACGATGGCGCAGTGGTTGAGCGCCTGGCCTAGCGATTGAAAGCAAAAAAGTCTGGAACGGGTGGTAGGAAAATATAGACGATTCAAAAGTGCTTAAAAGTTATTTTTGACTTTGACTTTGATTGCGGAGGTAAAGCAACTTCTGCAAGGGTCGGTCATGGGATGGGTGACCAATACTGTATTATCTTCAATTCCTCCGTGCACGTTAAGACGTTGGTCCCTGCTGTATTTGCAGTCGTTAACATCCACCAACCCGCATTGGGCCTGCGTGGTGGGTGGCCTATCCTCTTTATCCACCCATTTGAAAGACCTGTGCCCCAACAGTGGGGACATTATTAAATGGCTAATGGACAATACTATAAACATAACTACTAAAAATATTAAAACTTAATACCTAGGTACACCAAAATTCATGTCTAACTAAGTCTTTATCTAAAGTATACAAGTTATAAAATTAAGCTCTCTATATACGCTTTTCGCCACAAGTTAGAGAGCATGAGCTCTCGAATTGTTAAACTAAGAGGATCTCTGGCGAAACTTAATTTTCCTTAGCTTATGTAAGTATGGCATGAAACAAATTAACTATTTCAACTTTGAAGTTGACTAGAGAGATTCGACTTTAATTTAAGTGCTTATGTTGTTATTTGTTAGATGCTATTAAGAGAAGATATATATATCATTTTTATTATTACAATAGGATGGCTGCATTGGTCAGTTATAAGTTGCTTAATAGTTGTTCGGTATTTTGTTAATACAAGACTTAAAATATCAATAATAGCGACCGCCCGCGACTTCGTCTGCGTGGATAGTATTTTGTTGATCTATCTATGCAGAACCCCTTGGGAACAGTTTCTTTTTTCGGGATGAAGGTTACTGTATGTCCTTTTCTGCAGCCCTGACAATATGGGTGGTAGGGTAAAAGGTTACTGTATGTCCTTTTCTGCAGCCCTGACAATATGGGTGGTAGGGTAAAAGGTTACTGTATGTCCTTTTCTGCAGCCCTGACAATATGGGTGGTAGGGTAAAAGAATTGACGATTTAAGAATGCTTTTGTGAGCTTATTTGAATAAAGAATTTTTCAATTCAATTCTATTCAATATGTATGCAAAATTTCACGATGATCGGTTGAGTAGTTAAGATGTGGAGGCGTACCAAACAAACAAATTGACTTTCGCATTTATAATATTATAAGTATAATTAAGTAAGGATTGTTGTAATAAGATTATTAATTTTGTTTAGGGGAGAGATGTTGTAAATGAAACCATGTCGTTAGGTAAAGACTAACTTTATTCCAGCAGTGTTGCCAAAACATTAAATACAAAATGCACAACATCTCTCCCCTAAAAAAAAATCTTATTACAACAAGGATAATTTATGTAATACCTATTTGTAAGCAATTAAAAAAAATACGTCAATCTTTAAGATTTTGCAAAGCTATGATGTACCCGATATACGGTGTACCATTTAAAGTTGAAATAAAGAGGTTTTTCTTAGCCTGAAAAAACGTTTGGTCGGACAATGTATTCAAAATGATCAGTACAATAATTATTAGGCGATCACATTTATATTTTAGTGACAACTTTATGGCACACATTATGTTTTAATTTTGACATACAAGGTGTTACAAAAATACCCCTAATGCCGAATATGGTATATAAGGACCATCAAACTGATCAACTTTTACTATAGGACCAACTCTGAAATCGCGAAATAAAATTCTGCTGTTTCATACAAAAATTAAAATCGAAAATATCAAAAGTATGAAACAGCTAGCTGATTTTTTTCGCGGTTTCGAGGTTTTTTTGGCCCCATAGTAAAAGTTGTTCAGTTTGATGGTCCCTATATACCATATTCGGCATAAGGGGTATTTTTGTAACACCTTGTATATTTTATTTAAAAAGTGCTATTTTTTAACCTAACCTTACCTAATTGTACTAGCTCAAATCCAATATATAGTAACCCTTCTTGGTGATGGTATAATAGTTGCCCACTCAATATTTTGCACTCATTTAGAATTTTCACTGTTTACTTAGTTTATTAATTTCCCACATTCACAATTTGTCGCCCGTTAAGTTATTTTGTCGCAAACATAATTAACCGCTGATCGGTTTAGTATTTAACTTTCCGATTAACAGTCGTCAGTATATCTTTCAGTTGCCCGATTAATAATAGAAAAATGGTAAAATAACCAACCTACTTTAAAGAACTCTTTATTTCTTTCACAAAAACAGCTTACAAATACCTCTACTTAATTAATGTACCAAGTTAAATAATAATATTTTTTTTTATATAATACTAAATAATATACTAGAAAAAATACGAATCGAACCCGCGACCTTTGGGTATCCGGTCCAATGCTCTGACCGCTGAGCCGAGTCACTAGTGGGAACGTCGAATTTCTTCTAGTATATCAACTCTTACGCTGCAAGCCAGCGCCATCTCACCAGTGTACAAGGAACTAACCTCGACATTCAACTGAACATCTTTCCAGATATTTTTAAAATTATAATAATATAATTTTCCCTGGTAAGTACAGAAAAATTAACCACCTTGAAGTCGCAAATAACACCAAGCGCAGAACTTATACTATTATGTATTCTGTGGCGTAGATTAGATATAAAAATGAAGAAAATAATGAACATTTATCGAGAACTAAACAAGAATGTAGCGTGTAAAGAGAAAACTTCTAATTGCTTAATTACAAGAGACCTCGGGTGAGATGAAGTCGCGTATAATCTAGAAGGAAACACTGCTCTTCTGAATATTCGTATTAAACAGGGTTGGCACTTTAAAAAAAAAGCGAAAGTTCAGGGAAAAATCTTTGTGTGTTCTAGATAGGAGTTCGGTCATTTATTTCTTGTAGGTACTAGGAGCAGTATAGTAAACTGTGTATGTAGGTACTAACTACAACCCGCTATTTGTTACGTTTATATTTTGTACTACTTCGCTACAAATATAGCTTAGAATAAAATAAAGGAAATCACAAAGATGGTGCTACAAGAGCTAAAAAAACTGAAGACGATGGTTTTCTTTTTCATAATTTTATTGAAGCGCGCGCCTGTGGGTAGGTAACCTTTAAATACATAATTTTCAAATTACCTGCAGTATTCCACATTATGTGAGACTCTATTTAGAAAGGCAATCACAAAAATCAATATCAAATTATTAATACCTTCATTTTGCTAAAGATAACTCCCACTAACCCTACACCAAGGACATTCGCCGCGCTCTCATAACTGCAAAGAACTTTCCCTAGCTCTTCGGAACTAGTTTAACCATTCAGACATCTGACTCTCGTCAGATCTGACGTTAAAACAAATTAGGGAAAGTAAAGCTTTATTTAAATCAACATAAAAGTTTCAACCTGAAGGACTGGAAGCTTCGGTCTCTGAAGTTTATTAAGTTTTACTATAGTGGTGGAACGTTGTTTTATCCAAGTAAAAAGAAAATTTAATATCTTCATCTTGTAGGTATGATTATTGTTTATTCATTAAAAAGACTACTAATAAAGATTGTATAGCAGATGTATAGTTCTTGCGTTTGTGCGTTAAAACGTATCTCAAATTGTATGTTGTTTAAAAATTAATCTAATAGATGTCGCCACAAGGTTTCAAAGCTAAGTGCTGTTCGATATAATATTTGATATAGTTGAAGCGAGATGGCGCTTCTAACTTCAAAAATGTTTCGAAACAAGTATTTTTTTTTAGAAACTGGCTCGACAATAAATTATATATAACTATCGAACCTGCTCACAAAATTTCACGAAAATCGGTTGAGAAATGCGATCTGTATAGGAGAACAGACGGACAGCCAGAAAGACATACGAAATAATTTTTCCCAAGCTGAAGCCTTTTTAATTTCTGTGACGGGTCTGGGTGTTACATAATAAGTATATATTTAAAAAGTATATAAGTAGTATATCAGTTGTTTAGCACCCATATTACAAGTTTTGCTTAGTTTGGGGCTAGATGGCGCTGTGTGGAATTGTCCAAGCATTTATTTATTATGATTTATCTTTAAAGTCTTGAGAGTGAATAAAAAATTACCCTGTATAAACAAATACAAACAGTCTATTTCATTATAATCGAAAAGGCTTAGTGACGTATCTTCGAGATCTTGCTTCGTATTTGCTAACCCTTTCTAAGGATTCAGCAACTTAAGAGATTATCGATATTGGCTAGAATTAAGCCCATTAATCGCCTTCAATGTAACACTATAACCCTTTACGTAAGGTGGGATTAAATAGCCATTCACTTCTTCTATTTAATCATTTCATTTCCAAAAAGTTATATTTTTTAGATTTTATAGATTCTTTACTTTCATTACTTTAATTGGTGTTTTATATCTGTGTTTGCAAAATATAAGGTAATCAGTTACATTTGAATGAAGTTTGGCGAAAATACGAACTAGCCCTTTCGTTTTAATTAATGTGGGGTTAGCAGTGCAGTAAAGGAATCGGAATATTTTTGATTACCTACTTTTATTTCAATTAAAAAACTCTTCAATCTTATTCTTCTGTGCCTTTCCCTTTTCATTCTCACTCGCTCATTCATTCATCATTTGCTGTGTTCCTTCTCAATCATCTCACGCTGTGTTTCATTCCCACATTAATTTTGAATATTTTCTTCCGCTCAAAACTAATATTTTTTTGTAAGATTTCATCATTGAACATTTAATGTTACAGTTCATTTTTTTTAAGTAGTCTAAAAATACGGCTTATAAACAATATTCTCCATACTCAAAAAAGGGGGTGCCTACTGGTAATGTTCAGTTGCTCAAAAAACAATATTTTGTGATTGTACAATTTATACATACATGTTCTGATAAGTTACGCATTCCTTAAACAGTACTATTTCTCGAGTATTGTCAACGACACCACTGAGGTGTCTTTTACAATATTGTTTTGGTAACCACACTACGTACCGTAGTGAAGTTCTAATACTAAACTTGCATTTATCGATATCAATCATTTATCATTCGTAAGATCACGATATAACATGTCACACATCACTAGTGGCGACAACGACATCCAAGTGGTGGCGTCAAGTGGTATCGTTAACAATACACGATATTTCTGTGTTCTCGAGACGCAATGCGAAAGCCCAACTCAAATTTGCACTAACATTAAAAACACGCAAATACAACTAAATTGTCATCGCATTAAAATAAAAGCATTTATATTAGACAAGATCGCAAGTTCATTGCCCTCTAAACGATTATATGCTACACTATGCGTCATTCAATGCAGTTTTGAATTTATTCTTAGAAAATTAAGAAATAGTAACATGAATCACCGTGACTCCAGCCAAGGACTCGCTGTTACGATGTGCTTTCGTCGTTTAGATTGTTTTATTTTTGACGCGACAAACGCGCGTACAACAGTCACTGTGATTATTGCGTATGACTGAGGACCTAACGTGTACCAAATAGGTATTTTTTTCGAACTCAATCGAAATAATGTATTTACTTTCACTTAAAATGTATGAAATAATAAGTAACTAACGTACAAACTATTTAACAATTTTTAAAATATTTTTAGAGTTATTTATTACCTTTGCAATAATAAATAAATTATAACATTATAAATAAATAAATATTTGACAACATCACATACATTGCTCCGATTCCAAAGTAAGTAGCTAAAGCACTTGTGTTATGGAAATCAGAGACAACGGTGGTATCACAAACACTCAGACCTGAGCCAATATAGAAAAGTTCGTTTTCTAAATTGACCCAACCGGGGATCGAACCCGGGACCTCGGAGATGGCGACACCTTGAAAACCGGTGTACAAAGCCACTCGACCACGGAGGTCGTCGAAATAATAATATTATAAATAATAATAAAATAAATAAACACAACCCAATAGCCCAGTAGTCCCTGGCCAGTAATTGCAATAATTCCTGTGCAGTTGCACACGCATTTTAGATTGAAGGCGCTTCAAAAGACCCTTCTGCGTTTGGAACCCCACGGGTTACTTTTAACCCGTGAACTGCAACTAAATTATACAATAATAATAATAATAAGTAGATGGTGGCTTATCACTTTATAATTTAGGAGTCGAGTAATTGTCCTCAACTTATAACAATAAAATGTAGTAGAAAAATACGTAAAAGTAAAGTTATAGGATACGGAATGCGCCGTATAAATGTTTTAATTTCAATTAAACCATACCTACTGAACAACCATGAAAGCATACCTTACATGAAAATAAATTAAATTCCTAGCTATTAGATTAACTTGCGTGGAAGTAATTAATAAAGTAGGAGTGAAAAGAGAACTACTTTATTACGTAACATAATTTTAAACTAGCATTGTGAATGCTAAAAATCTAAAATTGAATAAGAAACATTTGATCAATTTTTTTAATCTAAGTATTGATTATTTTTATTTTTGATGAAAACAATTTTCAAGTGAGTGCCAGTCGCCTTTTCGGTGCCATTTCATTTCTTACTTTTTTACTTTCATACTTTTAAGCTTTGTGTTGATTGTCACCGATTAAACAGTTATTCATTCATTCAAGTGAAGTGTAATTTTTTCAAATTATCATAATTATTCTTTAAATTTAGAGTAGTGTAGAATATTAGTTAGAAAATTCAATGTGGTCATGTGATCACTTATCTATAGCAATTTTATAAAACTGTTAAGAAAAAACAAAGCATCTAATATTCTATAAAATTGATTCTTACTTTGATACCTAATGCCTAGAACTCAAGTGATTAAAAGTGTTACTTTAAAATCTAGGCCTTTAAACTTTTTGCCGATAGAAAACCTTTGCCTCAGAAATGTTACCTAGGTTTAGTAAAACGTATCCACCAGGGCATTGGTAGTAAGTTGTAGGAGATCTGACAGGAATAACACTGGATTCTAAGCCTGCAGTTGGTAAACTTTTTGTTAAACCCTATTTTGCTACAGGAATGTGTAATTTTCTGTCTCTTAAGGCTCCTATATACCTCAAGTGGCGCCCTCATTTTAATTTTTATTGCTCGCTCAAGCCCCTATATACCTCAAGTGGCGCCCTCATTTTAATTAAATTTATTGCTCGCTAAGTACATAATGTATCAAAAATTCACATGTACAGATTAAAGCTAAGGTTCTATAGTTTATTTACAAACAATAACCTCAGTAAAATTTTGTTGGTTGTAAAAGTGGCCACATTTAGCACTTTTGCGAACTACTACTACAATAAACTATATTATACTGAGGTTATTGTTTCTAAATAAACTATAGAACCTTAGCTTCAATCTGTACATGTGAATTTTCGATACATTATGTACTTAGCGAGCAATAAATTTAATTAAAATGAGGGCGCCACTTGAGGTGTATAGGGGCCTTAACAGAAACGCACAAGAAACTTCACTATAATGATAATGCCGTCAAATTATATGACCATAGGTTGTTGAACAGTGTTTCCGTATGACACCGGCACACCCGTAAAGCATCTGTAATGACAGAGGTGATACTTTTTATAACTTCAACTGGTCTATGGAATTCTTGCAGCCTTGATGTTGTAAGTTCTAATACAGAATGTGCGAGTGTACTATTATAAAACATCGTTTTATTTTTCCTGTAATCTTTACAAAACTTCAGATTTTTCTCTATGTAAACTTCGGGAATAAGAGACGGTATTTTTTTTAAATTTTCATCAAAAAACGAAAACGGAATGCGGCCTAAAAAAAATTTTTGAGAATCTGCAAGCAGCGCGCTTTCAGATGATACCCCATATGTCTTAGCCTCACTTCGAATTTTTAAGAACCCCTTTCAGTCCCTGTTACAAAAAATGTAAATATTTTTATTTCTATCTTATTAGCAAAATAGTTGGGCAAATGTCATCTCATCTAAAACTATTCCAAATTTCATAGCAAAGTTGATAGCATTAGTAATTCTCGAGATATCCAGCTGTGACAGACAGACAATCTGAGTCGCACCATAAGGTTTCCTTTTACTATTTTAGTACGGAACCCCAAAAACGATATCAAACTAAAAAAATCCATGACAATTTTTACGTGGAAAATTATTTATTGTGGAACCAATTAAACAATTTTTCAGTGTTAAATATTAAATTCATAGACATGATAAAATTTAACCAAAAATACAAATAACAATAATTTAGTTATAAAATTATTTAACCCTTTC
This sequence comes from Catoptria pinella, assembly GCA_963556745.1. Lineage (NCBI taxonomy): Eukaryota > Metazoa > Arthropoda > Insecta > Lepidoptera > Crambidae > Catoptria > Catoptria pinella. The sequence continues at coordinate 5,072,662 of OY750762.1, forward strand.
ACTGTTCTGAGTAATGAAACGTCCTTAAGCCATAAGCAGAGGTGTCTCACTCATATTGGCAGTCTCATAACTATTCACAAATTTTGCTTTGAATATGCATAATAACTGTCGTCAAATTAAATGACGCGAAATAAGCAATTAATTAAAATGCCCACACATTCTCTCGCCACATTTGTATCCTGCGGAAATTGGAATTCTTGGGGTCCAGTACACATAAGAGAGGTCACCCAACAAATTCAATGATACCATAGACAAAATTCCATCAGTGTAATGGTTTAGAAAGTGACGGATTTGGAGTCAGATTATAAAAAAAATACCTGGCAATTTGTCAAATAAAATAATGGTTTTTATTTACTATTATTTTATTAAAATCACTTATTATTGATCGTAGCTCAAAAAATTCTGTAAAAAACAACTTTTACAATTACCAGTGGATGCATCTACGCACCAATTGCATTATTGTCCAGATTTCTGGCTTCGCCTTGCTCTACGACTCTAACACATATACGAGTTTATAAAAACTATAATTATTCTTAACCAATATTTCTTTACATCGTAAAACGTTATTAATAATTGCTATCTCCTATTCTGAGTCGTGCGACACTAACAATTTATAAGAATTTAACATCAAAAATAAATCATAAAAACCTCTACAGTTTACTTTTTTTAAACTCATCGAACTGCGTATTTATAATGAAAGGGATAGTATATTTTCCACACCCAAAAAGGAATTAACTGTTTTCCAATGTCCCTGCCGGACGTTTCATATATCCATCCCACCTTCATTGAACTTGACATTCATTCACGCGTAGGGACTGCGGATGTCGGATGGCTTGTAAGACCTACCGATCCGTGTGTCTGTCCACTCAGGCGAATGTCACCGCATTTCGGATCAGAGAAACGGTGGCCACGGAAGCTGGAACAAGGGTTTTAAAGGGTCCGATCAAATTAATTAGGTGTTTAATCGCACCTTTTGTTACAACCAATTTGAGCATTCCTTTTTTTTATACTTGTCATTGACCAAATGTTTATTTAAACTAGCAGCTGCCCGCGATTTCGTACACGTGGAATTCTGATTCCCATGGGAATTTTCAAAGATTTTTTCCTCACCTACATCATAAACGGAATTCCTTTGCAACATTTTAAGTTTCTAGTCCTTATATTACTGTGCTGTGCGAAGTCACTCAGTTTCTCCTTTTAAAACCGTTTGAAGATTGTAGCTTCTTATAAAAGGAGTATAAGAATTATGTATGTCATCCTTCCTTTTTGAAGACGCTAAACAACCTAAAAACTAGTGACTGTGAAATTAACACATGTCAAATTATTCCTTCTCATGTTTGTCGTGCGTAAATATAAAACGTATCACATAATGAGAAAATTATGATATGAATTAAAGATTGCCTCTTAAACTCCTACGTCAAATTGGACATTTCATGCGGATGTTTCGTGATCTACTTGAGAAGGTTTGACGGTTGAGCGGGCTGTATTTACTCTTACACTTCAGCAGTTTTTGCTTTTGATATTACATATAAGAAGGAAAGGGGTAGTTATGAACACATAAATAAAATATAGTGATGAGTACATCCGAAAATACTAAAATTAATCATAATATAAAACACTAGTGGACCCTGTGAACTTCATATCACCAACAATTTAATGATTATCAATTTTACCTTGAGAAACAGCGCCATCTATTTAATTAGTAAGTAGGTAATTAACAAAGCAGCTGAATACTAAAACGAAAGCAACACTACGGTCCTTTTATTATTACTAAGATCATTATTCCGACTAAAACCTCTTTATCAAGAGTTAGCTGTCAAAAGTAACCCGAAATGGCGATTCCCATACAAAATAGCCAATGTTCATAGTGCGTTTCATTGAATATTCGCTATTCAATGAAACGCATTCTACCAACTCTCAGGGCAAATGACCAAAGAGAATATAATGTACATTGATATGACAAATTATTATTTTTTTCTTAATTAATCAATCAAATGCACTAACAAGTTTCAATTCCGACGTCGAAGTCAATCACCCTAAAAGTAGCTTTCTACCACTTTTTAACCCTGTTAGTTGATAAATATTCAAAAAATACGAAACACGTGTTCAATTAATTTTGTGAAAGAATGTGTATGCCCAAGTCAATCGGGCCAAGGAATCGCGTTCTCCCATACAAACTTTACTACTCTGTTTCACCCTTTTAGGGGTTGAATTTCGCAAAATCCCGTCTTAGGACGAGCACCTACGCCCTAAAAGGAGCCCCCATGGAAAATTTGAGACTCCTAGCACTTGTAGTTTCTGAGATTTCGTGATGAGTGAGTGAGTGAGTGATTTTCTCTTTATACTATATATAGTATATATTATGGAAGATATGCATTTTCCTTGACAACATGTCTTAATAGGTTAAAAGTTAGGTTCAGCGTAAAATAAACCTATTGTTGCGTTACATCTATTTCCAAAGTTTAGTTCATGATGCTAATATAGCCTATCAGATTTATCTAAGGGACTACTGCATATTTTTTTCCCTTAAAATGTATATTACAACTCTTGGTATTGTATGTAAAGTATAATTATTATACAAAATGCTCACAATGTGTTCAAAGACAAAAAAAAAGTTTAATCCACTGCTCATTTTGTGTCTCGTTAATCCTTTCAGTTTAGATGAAACTTAAAAGGTAGATAACAAAATCAAACCTAGGAATATTTCCATGCCGTCGAGGCGGAAAATTACCAAGCTCAGATGCTTGCTCAGAAGAAGTTGAGTTAATCCAGTTACTCGTGTGTGGGTCGAATTCAGGGACGTCTTTTATTATGTTATCCTTTATTTTAGAATACCCGTATAACCTGAAGCAAACCTAAAATATTATTAAATCTTTATGAACGAGTTAAATTGAGTTATCATCCATCTGTTACCGACCAGTAACGTTACAGCCTTTTTGGGTTTCTCTTTGGTCTACTTCCAAATTCTACATTTCAGTGACATCTTTGCTAGTTAGTCGTCAATAAACTCCTTAACGGGAAAAACGTGGTTTGGTGGTTCGTGCCCTATCCCCAACACCATCAGATATTTCATGTACGTAGCATGTACCGAAAAGCGTATCTGAGTATTGATTATTAAGGTTTCAAAAATGTATCTCTAAGAAACAAATAGGTTTTCCATAAGTGTACTTATCTTCGAGGAAAGTGTATCTTAGGTGAATAATTTTATTCATATGAATAGTTTTGAAATCCACAATGGATGAACATTATTTTATTTTAGCCAAAAACCTTTATTTTGAAACAAAAATATATTTATTTTGAAACCACGACACACAACTTAAGCAGCACAACTCACCAAGTTTTCATCACAATCGGATGAATGGTTTAGGAACGCATAGAGGACAAACATACAAACATTCATTTTATTTATATAGATCTATCTTTATAAATAAAATGAAAGTTTGCAATTCACAGTCTTGTATGAAAAAAAAATATTGGCATTTGTTTTGAATTGGGTTAGTATTTTGAAATTTTTATTTAATAGAAACCTAGACAAATACTATCTTAATCCGAATAACATCACAAGAAGAGTTAACTATGCTCAAACTGCGAATCATTTTTGTAGCCGAGCCGGCCTCTTTTTTCTAAATTATGTTTTTTTTAACTTATATTTTTGAATTCTGTACTTTTTATACTATAACATATTTTCCTTGTTTTGTACTCTGTGTTTTTTATTACATGCCAAGTTGTGTTCGGTAGGTATTAATACAATTATAACTACATTTAAACCTTTCATTATTCAGAAACCAATTTTAGCTCAGTTTAAATTTTGGTATTACGTTTGTATGGGAAGCTCACTGTTCGCCGGACTCTTAAGCCTCCCTGGCATTTATCACCGTATATACAACACAATATGATATCACTCAACTATAAAAATCAATTTGACGACCTCCGTGGTCGAGTGGCTTTGCACACCGGTTTTCAAGGTGTCGCCATCTCTGAGGTTCCGGGTTCGATTCCCGGTTGGATCAATTAAGAAAATAACTTTTCTATATTGGCTCAAGTCTGGGTGTTTGTGATACCACCGTTGTCTCCGATTTCCATAACACACGTGCTCTAGCTACTTACTTTGGAATCGGAGCAATGTATGTCACGTTGTCAAATATATTTAAATATATATTTCTTTTGACAGTTAAAGTCGATAAATCGCTATAGCATATCGTGTTTCGGTGATAATGCTAAGGGAGCTGGTTCACAAAAATACAAGAACCTGGGTGATAAATAATAAAAACTAAAAAAATAACCTAGAGTTCTATCCTGTTTCTTTAGGCACCTTCAATTTCGTTCGCACATGAGCCAGTATCCGAGATGTTTGCCAATACTTTCGTGTTACCGTTTAAATATTCTTGACAAATTTTCGCCCACCTTCTCGAAAGGGTAAACCTAAATTAAAGTATTTAGATTACGTTTGAAGTGTTTGATGGTGTAATTTGATACTCTGATAATGTTGTATGCAATGCAAACAGACAAACATGAAGACGAAAATCTATTACATAGATAGGACATTATTTACTTTGTTCTTTCTTGTGGTCAATCTAATTTGTCCAACAGGAATAAATTTTCCACATGGTCGAACTTCTTGGATAATGGACTGTTTTTATAATTGTCACATGCAATTGAGTACATGCCCCCAATTATCTATTCCAGTGGTTCTCAAACTTTCTTAATGACGGAACCCTTTTGGGAAGCAAAATACTTGATGGAACCCTACAATAAAACAATTGTTTTTATAAGTGTATTCTTTATTAATCAGCATAATAAAAGTACAATGTAACAGTTACTAATTATTATTTACTTCACCACTTGGCAAGGACAATAATAGAAAACATTAAAAAAGAAAAATTCTAACTAGTGGGAGGTATGAAACTGTTTTTTATTTTTCATCAATTAGATCAACCAATCAGGTTTGATGGAAGAAAGTTGGAGTCTCATATCAGCTTCGGCGTCTAGTCTATTGCGATATTTTGTTTTCGTGGCTGCGTAGGTAGAGAATCCTGTTTCGCACAAATATGTAGTTGGGAACGGGAGAAGAATATCCAGAGCCATTTGGCCAAGCATTGCATATTCATCTTGGATTCTGCACCAAAAATCATTGAGAGGCGTCGTTTTGATTAATTGTAACAATAAAAATTGTGTACGTACATATTTGGGTAAAACTATGACACATTATAAGTTTTGTTGTCACGTGGGGGAGGGTACGCGCATTCCACAGACCGGCAAACTTAGAGCGAACGGGTTGTACAAGTAAAAAATTGTTGATACCAAACTTATGAGATATTGTAACATGTAACACATGTTTATACAAATACAAATAAATAAATAAATAACGTTCATAGCGTTTTGTCTCCGCGCGGTCGTGGAGTCCGCGCAGCCGCATAGCGACCAGAGAGAGGTGTTTAAATTTTTTTTTTTTAAATTCTTGCGGAACCCCGACAGAGGTATCATGGAACCCTAGGGTTCCGCGGAACACACTTAGAGTATAGCTGCTCTATTCCATTAAATGCTAACTTTAGAGGCTTACTCGACGTTTTATCATCAGCCATATTCGATAACTGGCCCTAGCGATAATTTCAGGCCCAACGCACTATTATCTAATCTGTGCCAAAGCGCTAAGCCACAGCCATCGGGCTCTCCAAGTTAATTCAGTAATGAAAGTTGCTAATATTTTCGAGCTACGAGTGTTCATTTTTGATGTTCAAACTGTTTAAAATTAAACCTACTAAGTAAATTGGCAACTCTTTTCTTATGTTGAGATGTAAAAATAAGATGTAGATAACAAACAACATGTCAGTCTTTCATCCACCGAAGAACTGCCTAAGAACGAAAAACATGGCGCTGTTTTCGTTTCAAATTGCGTTCCAGTTAATGCGTTAATGAAATTGGGAATCACGTTCGCAATTATCATAATAAAACGCGTTTGTAGCTCGTCTAATGGAAATGTATGTAACCTCTAAGATCGGGGGAACTAAACATGCCAGATAGTATGTTTCATAATAGGGAATTACACCTTTTTTTGAAAACATGTTTATATTATTCCTGAGGTCGTAATAAACCAGCACAATTTTTATTTCAATTTTATAAAACCAAGAAATACCTTAAAAATGATTTTTTATTTATGATTTTGAATTATTGCGCAGAAACGCAAGCCGCCATGCTGTTTAGGCCCGTGACGTCATTCCGTCAGGCGTCAGGAAACAATCAAGAGTGGTTACAATGTCTTTTTACAAAAGTAACGAAAGTTTTAAAATACTGAGTTGTAATGTTTTATCATTGGTGTCTTGTGCCTGATTGCAGTAAAACAAGTGTAAAATCTCCACTAAAATAGTGGGTTCAAGTGCCAAGTGACATCAAAATGAGAAAAACTTGGTTGAAACGTAAGAAGAGATCCAAAGAAATCCAAAAAACAAACAAAAAAATATCCTGTTCACCTGATGGTCTCGTGAATTTTGTGTCTACTGGATATGCAAGAAGGATAAGCGATGTGAACATAACCTAACACTTGCATTTTTTGATTCAAAATCAATCATGTGTTTTGAAGGATTAATACTTACACAGGCAACTTTGAGTTTATATAAAAGGTATTATTATATTATAATAAATAAATATATCAAATAATAAGTATAGTTTTTTTTATTTCCATGGTGCACTCACTGTATAAAGATGATGTTGGTCCATCACAGCCGAGTTGATTTGAAGAATGGGTCAACTTGGCCACCATAAAAATGTTAAGGATATAATAATGTTCATTTCAATGTCATGTGCATGTGGAAAATATGTGAATACATATGCACTATACATAGGGTAGGGTAGGAGAATAGTCAAAGTCAAAGTACAAAAAACTATTCAAATAAACTTAGTAATTAAGCGCTTCTGAATCATCTATATTTTCCACCCATTCCAGAGTTTTATAACTGACAAGAAGAACAGGTGCAAGAAACTTATCAGCTTTAACAGAAATAAGTTACAATATTTACAAACTTAAATATTATATCATGATCTGCTATTGTTAATCTGGCTGTCATCAGTCAAGTTTATGGTCACTCGGTTATGTCCTGTCTCTTTAACTTAAATTGGAAATTTGATTATATGAATAACAGAAATAAACACTTAACTAATTGAAATATATCTTTATTACTTTACAACAGTTACCAAATACAATACAACAGATTATAAACAACAAAGTAGGTACTTATATTTGCAAGCTATGTGTTACATTTTTTCCATGCATTTTGGTCTTTCAGATAATTATCTACTTTATAATAACCATTACCCATGAGCGTCTTTTTAACATGATTTTTAAATTCATGCAAAGTTAGATCAATCACTTGTTGTGGAACTATACTAATCAAGGTTATGCGTTTCCCATAAATTAACCTTTTGCATCGCACACTGCTGTCTGCAACCATCTCCTTAGATTTTCTTTTAGAAATTTCTTTTGCACACAAAATGTTTATCGATGAGCCAACCTTAGCCAGATTCGATTTCTTCCATTAAAACTCAACCGAAGTACACGACGACAGGGCTTCGGTTCGGCGGTGTACATCGTAACACCATGCTTGCAGCCACCTTCTGACGAGGGACAATCGTAGCACTTAACACTACTCACAGTCTCTTCCTGTTCATTCACATTATGTGTCAATCAGTACATAGGGCTTGGAACGCACTTTATGTTCCAGGCATACCGTACACTACAACGCACGTGTTTTGAACCCGTTTGAGCTGCACATAGCCTATTGCGTCGTCAGATTCCCTTCCGGACCTGATAACAAAATAAAATAAAAATAGGTTATGTTGGATTGTAATAGTAAACAAACACAGGGTATTATCGTGTTGTGTATTACTTAATGTTGGAAAAAACTTGATATGATAGGTACTTACATTGCTGTTTTAACATTTCTCCACAAAACCGTCTTCCATGATGCGATTTTAGTAAAATAAAGCATAAAAGTGATAATCACATAAAATTATAAAATAACACAGTACGACGAGTACGAAATCCTGTTTGCTTACTGTCGGGCTGACGTCACGTCGGAATCCAATATGGCGAATGGCGTTTTGAACATTTGAAGAATAGATTAAAAAAGTCGATTTTTTAAATTGAATTATAAAATGTATATTGCATTTTTATGAATAAATATCGACGTTTCTCATTCACTTTTTATGAAATCTATCATAAACATGCATTTTTATATTGTTTCTTACATGGTGTAAAATACCCTATTATGTTTGAGTGATAAGCTTCCGCCCGCGACTTCGTCCGCAAGGACATTCATAAAATCCCTAGGGAACCTTTGACCGGTATAAAAATATCCTATGTTTTAATCCGGGCTATAAACTCTCTTGTGCCAATTTTGCCTCGTTTCGCTTCGGATCCTTCTTTTTTTTGCCAAATGCGACTTTCCAACAACAACCAAAAAGAAAACAAATACCGTACCGTATAGTCGTAGTCGTCTCCGCCGTTCGCTCTTAAAGTCTGTTTCAGTCCCATTCCTGTCCCATCCCGTCATCAGTGTAAGAAATGCGCTGGAATTTATTTTAGTTAATTTTTTGCGACAACTCCTTAGATATTCGTTTATGGTACCTATTGTAAAGGGTTTGAATAATGTGCATGATGCTTAAGGTAACTAATGTATTTAAGTTTAATACTGTATCCTTCTAAATAGCTTTTCAAATTACCGCATTGTACGTGATCAATTTTTTTAAAGATATAATGGGTATAGTAAGTTATTCTTAAAAGATTTGTTCAGTAGCTTTTGAGTTTATTGCGAACAGACAGACGCGGCGAGGGACTTTGTTTTATGTCGCCGCGACGATAGATCGACGCTCCTCTTATTTATTTTTAAAAATATTCCAATTGATCAAATAAATTATGAGAAGTTGATTTAAAAATACAAATTGTTATTTAGAAAGTTATAAGAGTATTTTTATGATTCTATGGATTATTTCCATTAAAGATGAAGTGTGTTGATTAAGTAACAACTATGGTGTTTCCGAGTAAGTCACTTCTTTTGTTTATTTGCTTATCTGGCTTTAATTTACAATCAAATGAGCTTTGCTAAATTAAGGAATTTATTTAGAAATCACTTAGTAATGCTTGATGAATAGGCTTTCGCCGATTTATTGTAAATAGGAGCAATAGCAGCGCCATCTACGCGCGGTAAAACAGTAGTTTGCATTGGCGGGAAAGATGGCGATGCTTCTTGCTGGAGAAACAAATTTTTGATTCAGTTTCGCGTTGATTTTTGAGCTGTGCATACATGTAAGTTGAACCTTTGTGATTCCAATAAAATTAGTTTGTTAGATTTGCTTTTATTTTCTTCTCAAAAGAGTTTGTTTCAAAGTATTTTAGAAATCAGTAACATTCAGGTGTTCTCTTTTTCCGACGTTTAGATTTTCTTAAAGACAAAGTTAAACTATTCTTATTAATTCAGGTGTTGTATTGGAATTATTTAGTATTGGTTTTTAGAATTCCCGACGTTTCGACACCTTTCCAGGGGCCGTGGTCACGGGAGGGCTAAAGCAAAAAAGGCTGCTCATATTTTTATGAAATTACCCGCTCGAGTTAATTAAATCAACGCGCTGTAATCCGTAAAAAGTGTTTTATTTCTAATGAACTGTACGCGCGAAAGTCTTAGAAGTGTATAAACTATTCTTGTTGCAGAATTGATAACTATAGTGATAAGTCAATAGTTTAGTTACTTTAAAACAATTTTCTCGATATGAGTTTGTTTTTAAGTGTTTTAAAGATCCGTAATATTCAGATATAGCTTTTGAACGAAGTTTAGATTTTCTTTAGTCGAGGTTAATTATTCTTGTCGTAGAACCGATGGATATGGTGATAAGCCAACGGTTCCGCTTATTTTTTTTTAAAGAAAAAAAAGTTAGTCTTTTAGTTTTTCTTAGACATTTATAATGTGTAGTAATTACCCAAATCTTAAAAGACTTGTATGAATTATAATTTTAATATAAAACATTATCAATCTCAAATATGATTTTAATCTGAAATAAATTGCAAATGTGTGTATGTAATACAAATTAGTTGTTCATTTAGAAACGTTTCATACAATTGTGCCTTTTTATGCCTCTTGAGTATGGGGCTTCAAGTGACTTGGGAAATTAAGATTTAAATGGTGTTAAAAGTGACGTTTTATGTAAATTAGTCATTACGTTTTCTTGCATACGATTACATTAAATAAGTAAAGGAAATCACACAGATATTTTAATAGGCATACGATTGTCATAACAACATTCACCACCAACTACTTTTAATATTTTTTTCTAACAAATGTAACTTTTAGGTTCATTTTATTAACAGTCAAAGTTGTTTAACATATTAACTTTTAGGGACCCAAATTTTCTGTTAATTGGAGTTTATTCCGCTTTAGATTTTCAAATATATAAAAAACTCGCACGCTATAAAGATATTGGAAAAGATAATAGTATTACTGCCGCGGTATATAATGGCTGCGTTGCTTGCAGCGATGATGATGGCCGAAACCGGAGCTTGGCACAGGTCCAGGCCATCACAGCGCGGTCAGCAATACAGCCCTTGATGGACAAGCTGTAATAAAGGCTAATACCGAAGGTAGTCTTTATAGCGCGAACAGCAAGGGTTGCAATGCTAACCGCGCTGTGACGGCCTGGACCTGCACAAAGATGATAATGACCAAGCTTGAAGGCCGAGAGCGTAGTTAAGCTTAGCTCGAGGCCATCATAACGTGGCCAGCAATGCAGTAATTATTGTGGACCAAGGCTTGTATAATGCTTTACTCAAACAATACAAGTACCACCTAGTATTACCTATTTTTTTTTTAAATACAGAAATGCCAATATCTCAAAAACGGTGCGTTAGAGCCAAGAAATGAGGTGATTTTTGGACCCCCTTAGGAATGCCGGAAGTAGATTGATGTCAAAAAAATGGTCAAATGCCAGTTTTTTATATTTTTCTATAATTATAATATATAATGTATAATATACCAATAATAATAAATGCTTGGACTATTTCAGACAGCGCCATCTAGCCCCAAACTAAGCAAAGCTTGTAATATGGGTGCTAGACAAACTGATAGACTTATTTATATACTTTTTAAATTAAAACTTATTATACATAGTAACACTCAGACCCGTCACAGAATCAGAATCATTTCAATTTCTGCCCGGCCGGGAATCGAACCGCGTGGTAGACTGGCATGTTGACCACTGCAGCACTCAGGTCTTGCAGTGATCAGCATGCCGTACAAAAACGTCATCTGTGTAATAGGGCTTTCACTCCTCGATGTACTATGTACCGTTTTTCACCTACGTTTGAAACAAAACTCGAAAGTAATTGATTGTCAAAGGAAAGGATTGCTGGTGGCTAAAACTCGACATTTATGACATTTCACACAACTATGCTGTGCCACCATTCGAGTAGCGCGAAAAAGTTGACTTTGCTCAAAGAAAGTTGTCAAAAGTTATGCTAATATTCCAGAGCCTAAGTGAGAAAATATTTTTACGTCGTTAACAAAGTACTTGCGCTTTATGGAAATTCTCAAGGACTGTGCGAAATTCTACGCGTTTTTACAGTTTCGTTTGTTTTTATTACAAATTATTTATTTTGTTAATTAAACGTTTTCTTTGCCCACAGATACAGTGTTATCCTGACTATATCGACAAACGCTTCCGACGGGTTTGCTTTGATTAACGGTGAGATTTTTTTTAATTTTGATTGACCGAGCGAGCGCGAAGCCTCTGTTTCAGCTGGGGCAAATATGCTTTCGTATGCCCGGCTGTTTTCTTTTACAGTGGCCCTACCATGAGATGATGCAAACTGTTTACGCTACCGTAAACTATCGGATATACTGCTCACAGTCAATGCGAGTGAAAGAGAGAAAACGATAGTTTACGGTAACGTAAACCGTTTGCATCAGCTCATGGTAGGGCCACAGGTCGCATTTCTCAACCGATTCTCATGAAATTTTGTGAGCAGGTTCGGTATTTATGTGGATTTTTTTGTCGATACAGATTTTCTACATTTTTCAAAATGGCGGAAATATGGGGAAGAAGAATCATATTTCAGACATTTTGAAAAAAGGATCAAAAATATCACAAACGCGATGTACAGCTCACAGAGCCAGTAGTTAAATATTTTTTTGTGAAAGGAACTTCGTTTTTATTACCAAACTGATTCAATTAAGTACACAAAATTCAGTAAGTCATTTTTCATTACTTTCTAGTATCGTTTATGGTTTTGTGAACTATAGACCTCGCTTTGATTATTATTATAGCTCCGCAAATTTTGATTTTTTTTGAAAAATTTGGTTTTATGAATCATGCTATGTACACTACTTGTGGATTATTGTCTGTTCTAGCAATATCTTATTCTTGAAGTTGTTGTTTTAGATACGATAATATATCAGTGTACCTTTTTATAAATAAATAAAAAGGATTCAGTAATCTACCAACGAAAATATTGCATCCAAGTTGGATAACTATTTTCACTTAGCACGACTGTAATATTTCATGTTAAATGAAATTGCGAATGAATTTAAAGTTATGTATTTATGAACTACTGAAGGAAATTTTCGTTTTTCGTTCTATGACACGCACGGCAAGGACGTGATAGCTATTTCTATTTAGCTGAGGTAAATTTAACTTAAACGTTTTTTTATGTTTTTGAGTACTGACTGCATTCATAATTTATCTCTCAGAAAAACGCAGCTACAATTCCCTCTTGAAGAAAACAATTGTTAATTTTCTTAATCGTTAAAGTTATTTGATTGCCATAAGGTCGAAAATTTCGTGGCATAATTTAAGTACTTAAATGCGCAGGAACGTCATGTCACGTCGTCGTGCACCGTCCGTGTTTGTACGTAAATGCGACGCGCTCACGACTTTTTACGAACGAATCACTTCTTAATTCACGAATTAAGAAACGGAATATCGATAAAACTGGCCACATTCAGACGGAATTCCGACGAATCGGATTCCGTCTGTATGTAGCCAGCTTTATGTATGAAAATTCCGAACGGAAAATTACCGCATGTGTGTGATAGGTAGGCCCATAGATTTGTATGGAATAGCTGCGTTCGGAACTCGGAATGATTCCGTTTCGGAATTTCGAATTGAATTCCGTCTGTATGTGGCCAGTCTAAAGGGAACAAAGATTTCCCTCACAAAAATATATTTATGTTTGATGTAAATTCGATAGCCACTCGATAGTTTTTCGTGCTATTACCGGTAGCCGCTAGTCACTCTCGCTCGGTTCTCACATCGTCGTCAACTGCAGGCATATTCTCAAAATTATGGACGTGACCTTAGGTTCGGTCCACATCGGTCGACCAAGGGCGGCGAATGTCAGACGGGCGAGTCATCCGCTACTTGGCCATTTACTCAAAATACTAATTTCGGCTTATCTGCATTGTACATCGACTTTTTCGTCATGGAATTATGAAGTTAAACTAAAAATATAATGTGCCTCTAATTTAAACAGAGAAAAAAGTTGTAAATTAACAATGACTTTTACAGTTGCCAACGCTATCGTTATTTTCTATTTCCATTGTTTTAATTTAAATTATTATTGACTTATTAGATATTACTGGTTAAAATTAATAGATATATATTAGACCTTTGTATTTCAGTAACGGATCATTATTTTGGTCTGTAAATAAAACATAATTTTCACGTATGTGTGTCTTAACCTAATTTAAAACGATATATCCTAGTTTCCATTAGAGTAAAATATAATTTCGAAAAGTTATTCTCTTTTTCAAGGCTAAATAAAATAACCAACAATGAACAAAGTAAGTATCATCAATTCTAATTGTTACTATCCAATATAGAAGTTGATAAAGGAAATAAAACACAGACTCGTGACCGTAGGGCCGGCGCTCACTGGGAAGGACAAAATGTCAAACAGTTGATTCACCCTCTTAGCTGGCCTAAACTAATCGCAGTCTTAACAAGCTGGGATTCATAATACACAAATGGGATTATGTGACCAATCTTGTGATTGGTGTATTGGTTTTATTGTATACTGACCTTTATCATACATACTGGTACGCATGTATGATATCATACGTAACTGTATTGCACTTTGAGGACACTTAAATTATAATACAGCGAACACTAAAACTAAAGTCAATTATTAGGTAACATAATTCAATATCTTATTTTATTTTAAAAAACTTCTGAAATCTTTTATGTACTTTAAAGTCTTCTTCTACGTTTTAATATAAAAGTTCCAATTATTGTGGGGGTGCTAAGATGAGTAAAGCTTACTCTACATGTCCATTGAATGGTCGGTCCATAGACTTAGAAAAATTTTCGCATATTTCTATGGGTCGGTCACTCGCCAAACTTCAGACTTTTAATTTTCTTTGACCCAAAAATAAGTGCCGATCAATATTAAAGTACAACTTACACTTGTCTTGTCCATTTATTAAAATAACAGGTAGGTATAACATTAAAAATGTAAGACATTGCATTAACCTCATTGCATGATGTCTAACATTTGTCATGCTAACATATGCGTTAGAACAACCAATATAGGCCACCCATTGTGTTACACTTACAAAGTGTGTAAATGTATGTAAATGATAGTTACATGTACTTATTTTTCAGTGTTAAGCTATTATAAGTCGGTCCTCGTAAAACGGCAAAGCGCAAAATGGTTCTGTCATATTTGTGGACCCAGACTTAGTGGTTTATTTTAATATTTTTGTTTTCTCAAAAGAATTATATATTCACTTAAATGGGAAACTTAAGAATAATACTTACAAAGGAAATGTAACTAGTGTGTTTAAAATACAGAATTACTAAATCTCTTTTAAATAAAATTGAAATAAGTTTGTAGTACGATTGGGTTTATCCCGTATAATAATATCAACAATAGTAAACTCATATCTGAAAAAATATTAAATATCATTTTACTATATTAATTTAGTTTTGTTGTCTATGAAATGATATTGTAAAATATGGTATACATAGAAGTATCGAGATGTTTTCCTGTTAACTTTTAGGGAGAAGAAAGCGGACAAATCGTTTTACGAAATTCAAATTTATGTAATCTACATCCTAACCTGAATATTTTATTATTTAAATCAATCACCCCTTTTTATTTTCCCTTGACTTTTTTTTTATTGATCATTTGAAATCGGCTCTAAGAAACAGTAGGAAATTAACTAATAACTCATAAACACAATTGAGTTTTAACTTATGATAGTTTTTATTATTTAAGTATTTTTTCCATATAGTCCTGAGCTCAAGTTTTTTTTTGTATTTTTTTGTAATACTACCCATCTGTGGATATTTTCAATTAGCATGGGATTATCTTTTAGTTTTATACATTAGTTACTTGTCTGTTAATTTCCCAAATAAAATAATATAAAATAATAATCAAAACTAATCACTACATAATATTATGAGATCACGACAACTGGAAATTCGATAAGTAGATTATTTTTAAATAAATTACTCTGTGTGACTGCGATATTCGAGCAAAATATTTCGGTGGCCATCAGTCAACGTCAACTTATTTCAATTCACAAAAACATAATTACTTATAATTTAACTATGGCTACATCAACGCGATTTTCTCCACAACACGGATCGTACGTACCGTAAATTGAAAATTTCCGAGCCGAAAACAACATTCAAAAATTGAAAACTACTTTTATGTGTATATCATTAATAAAAAGTAACAAAGACTGCCTGTTTTTAGGCGTAAAATAAACGGTAGCATTCAAGTATACCTTAGCTGTTTGCAATAAGGTTGTTTTTGCCGTGTGTGTAACTTTACCTACTACACAATGCTACGACAAAACACGCATATTTTGACAGCAGCATTTTTCACTCATGCAGTGCGGGGTGGGGAGTGGACTCAAGGTCATTAGTGACGTCATTCTGAGTACGTTGACCCGCGAAACGAAGGCTTCCGTTGATGTCGACAACTGAACACTGAAGGTGTATTGATACATTTCGATAAATTGAAAAGTATCGATTTAATGGGAATGTAAATAGAGTTAATAGCTTGGGCGTGAAACCGGAAAACTTGTATGTAGTTTTTTGTTTACAAAGACATTTTTAACAGTTTAATTAATTAAAAGTTGTTTACCTACATTCTAGAACCCGATGTGTACTTTTTCTAATTTGAATAAGTGTGTGAGAGAGAAAGAGTATAAAAAATTTATAGACCAAGATACAATATGAAATTACAAAAGAACACTGAAAGAAAATTAGTAAATATTTTTTATTTGATTGATGATGATTGAAAATTATCTATTTTTAATGCTCTAGTTTTGGCCAACACACGTTTAAGTAAATATGTACTTTCCTGAATTTTGTTTTCGATCCCGTATCACAACTGAAGCAGTAACTATTTTAATGCAAGTCTCAAGGGCTTTTCTTTAAAATGAATTACAAATTCGTTTTCTCCACATAATTATTGTGACGTAAATGGTTGAAGTTACCTCATTCATGTCATTGATCATAAGTTTAAAATTGCGCAAAGTTTATTTGATTTACGAGGCACTCTCAAAAGTGAGGCAAACAATACTGAGCCAAAATGGCTTAGTTTTCAGATTTTTATCCTTCATACGTTACCTAATATATATTTTTTTATTGCAATAAAAAAATATTATCAAAATATTAAAGTGATATTATATCTGTATACTATTTATTATACCCCAATCCCTTTTTCTATCGTAAAACCTAACCCATCTATGTTTATGGATACAAACTTGATCTTATCAATCACATTTTTCTCGCTAAACTTAACATTGAAGTTTGAGGTCAAATACAGAAGTAAATACTTTATTTACCCACATTTGGTGGCTTCCAGGGCCCTATTTAATAAACGTGACAATTTGTCACCTGTCATGACTGTCACTGACGTAGCTGGCCACATATTTAGTTTATGGTTCTGTAATAAGTATGTGACTTTATAAAATAAAAAGACAGTTATTCAAATCCTTAACAATGACAATTTTATATCCGTTTTGATTAATAACCCATTTGAAAATAGAACAAATTACTCATAGCTACACCGCAATGTAAACCAAATTGTCATGTCAATTGACAAATTGTCACGTTATTAGGTAAATAGGGCCCTGCCTGCTTCCAGCAAACATTTGAATACTTTAAAAAGTATAATTCCGATCGTCGATTGTTTGAATATCCTTTCGTATTCTGCAAGGATAAATAGTCGTAAATACTACTGTCGTCAGGTTGGTACGATCAGTCTCAAAAGTAGCGCAACATTTAAGAACCATGTCGCTCCAATCACTACGTTTACTTTGACAGGTTGTTCTTACTAAAGAAGCGTAATATTTGGTGTGACAAAGTCTCAAATGTTCAGCTACTTCTAAGCCGTCTGTACTTGGAGCAGGAAACTTCCACGCCAGAGGGCAATAAATATTGTACATTCACATCACAATTTTATTGCTCATGTCTGCCCGGTGTGTAAGCGTAATATTGTACAGAGTTTTCTCTGTCAATATTACATTTTAAACTTTGATGCATTTTAATGTTGACACTAACTAAAAGAATATTAAGATAAGTAATATTAGAAAAAATACTAGAAAAAATCGACTCACCCGTAGCACCTCAGACGGGACTCGAACCCGCCCCTTAAAAGAATATTATCAGAATATTCAACATAACAATTTTAGCATTTATTCCATGTTTACCAACTGCTTTTTGGGCCAGTTTATGGATGTATACAGATTGCCGAATTGAAAGCGATCGCAATAAATTTTGAGTTAAACAACTTTCAAAATAACTTTAACCAGGAGTCAATAATCTACATTTGCTTTGATTTTTTTTTTGCTATTTTTACATAACTACGCAAACACGTGACTTATTTATGCAAACTAAATAATAAAGCAAAAGTTGTCTTAACTTGAAAGTCATCCTCACTATGATAACCCCTAACTATCCTTACTTATCCTTATCCTAACTAATATTATAAATGCGAAAGTTCGTTTGTTAGTTTGTTTGTTTGTTTGTTACGCCTTCACGTCTTAACTACTGAACCGATCGTCATGAAATTTTGCATACACATTGTCAGGGGTACAGAGAAGGACATAGGGTACTGTTATATCGTCATTTGCGGGGTTAACTATATAAAATAAAATTGCTTAGTTTCCCATTGCATTGACGTCAATGCAATAGGAAACCGTTCTCCGGTTCATTCAATTATTTCATTTTGCTAGTCAGTTCAGATTGGACCTCCGTCGGGCGCGAACCTTTTTAATTGTCATAATACTATTTTTCGGAAGTAAAGTTCGTGTGTAATTCATTTAGTTTTTTTTTTAAAAACTCTTCGCTGACCCGCTCCGTAACAGTGGTGTCAGAAGTGGGATACCAGTGTTGATTAGCCGTTTCCATTCCACTGGTATTCCAACGGGTCGCGAAAATAAAACCAGTCCATAAAAAAATAAAAAAAAATCTTTCATCGTGCCAATCTGACTCCGGAGCGAGATTTTTCTCTGTGTCCGCTTCGTCAAGTTCCTGCACATCCTTGACTGAGTCTCGACAGTAAGCCTCACTTGGTGAGCCTGCAGACCAGTACCAAGGCCGTTTCACTTCACTCTGTATCCTGCCGGTGCGTAATACGCGCCGCCGCTGTTGCCTGCCATCTCGACCGCCGTCGCCGCTGAAGGTGTCGCTGTCCTTGCAAGGGCCGCCTCCTGTACGCCGCCCTCGCCATCGCTGTCTCCGTGGCCGCCGCCCTGTTGCGCGCCGCCCAAGGTGCCGCCCTGTTGAGCGCCGTCCCAAAATCTTCGCCGTTGCTGCGAAACTCTTCACCGCACCGGTGCACGTCGCTGCCCCGCTGCTCGTCGTCGCTGCTACTCCGCCGCCGCTCCTGAATCCTGTGATCGCGTTGCTCCAATCTCTTGACATGAAGTTCGTCCTGTTCGTGCTATTCCTGTAAGTGAAACATATTTTATTATCTGTTATTGCTACAATTTTCTCGCGATAAAGAGTAAAACGTATTACGTCTCAATTTATATCCTTATTCCTATATCCTTAAAAATCATAATTATCCTTGATCCAAGTAATTTCCTAAGTATTATCTAATGTCATACATTATCCTTATTATAATACAAATTTAAATATAAATATCCTTAACTAATTAATCTTATAACAACTTACATGCGAAATTAGTATTTTAATCCTTGTACTTACCGTTATCCTTATACCTAATTACTTACCTTATTTTTTTTGTCGGTGTTTATCTATAAGTTACAATGTCGGTCGAAGCTAAGAAAAGCAGTGAAATAGTACTAAGCGAACAATTTCCCATCAATGTGCTATGCAATTTTATAGGCACTTATAAAGGTGACCGCGAAACTCTCACCGCTTTTCTTACAAATTGTCAAAACGCTATAGATCTAGCATCACACAGCCAAAAGATTTTACTAACAAAATACATTTTATCTCGTTTAGAAGGCAAAGCCCAAATCGCGTGTGCGAATAAAATTTTTGATGATTTTAACCAAATTAAATCGTTCCTAAAACAAAATTTTGGTGAAAGAAAACACTACAACCATTTGCTGCTAGATCTACAGTCGTGTAAACAACAATCTAACGAAACCGTATCTCAGTTCGCGCTTAGGGTCGAAGGTTGTCTCACAGACCTTCAAGCCGAAATTTATAACTCTGAATCTTTAAAGAAAGATCTTCCGGGTCGCGTCGCAATGACCGAAGATCTAGCCTTATTTACTTTCTCCTTAGGTTTGCATCCGCGTCTAGGCAATAACGTCAGATGTAGAAGCCCCAAATCTCTCAACGACGCAATCAATATCGCTCTTGAAGAGGAAAAGATACAAAATCTCTTATTTAAAACGGCAACTAAGCCGAAATGCAGAACCTGTGGAAAAATCGGGCATTCGGAGTCTGAGTGTTTCTCCAAAATAAGACGTGCAATTCCGCCACGTGCTTTTCCAGATCGTAGACCGCCAGCACCAATATCAAATGACAATTCCCGGTCCCACGTTTTCTGCAGGTATTGCAAAAGTAAGGGGCATGACATTACAGAATGTCGTAAAAGAAAATATAATAATGAAAAATATAATAATTCAAACAGACCGGCAAACATGCATCATATTACTTACGAACAGCCGTCAACGTCGGCACCGTCGTCGCCGACACCGTATCAAGTTTCACATGAATTTACTAACGATTATGATTTAAACTAAATTATCGGAATTCGAAGCCGTGCCGTCGCTTTCCGAATAGCTATTTAGGCACTAATCTTCCTCATACTAAATCTATTCCTAAATCTTATAACGCATCTCATCATGCTCCAAAGAGAGTTTCTATTTCGATGAGTCCTAAATCAAATAATGCATCTCGTCACGCTCCAAAGAGAGTTTCTATTTCGATGAGTCCTAAATCAGATAATGCATCTCATCATGCTCCCAAAAGAGTTTCTATTTCGATGAGTCCTAAGTTAAATAACGCACCTCAACACGCTCCACAGAGAGTTCCTATTTCGTTGAGTCCTAAATCATCATCTCTTACATCTCAGCAGGCGCGACAGCCTCTGAGCCATTTTGCATCTCGGACGCAAACGCCGCCGAGTCGTACAGATTGTACAAATTCTTATCTTAAATCGAACACAGCATCCTATAATACTAAATCTTGTGA
Organism: Catoptria pinella; assembly: GCA_963556745.1. Taxonomy (NCBI): domain Eukaryota; kingdom Metazoa; phylum Arthropoda; class Insecta; order Lepidoptera; family Crambidae; genus Catoptria; species Catoptria pinella. The sequence continues at coordinate 5,093,332 of OY750762.1, forward strand.
TGAATCTTGTGACACAAAGTCTTATCCTAACTCTTATACTATTTGTGATCAAAATAATAAATGTGCATCTCAAGACATAAACTTGAGTCAATCATCTCCAGTCTCGAATGATGTCGAACATTCTGCAACTGTCCTTGAAATAAATTTATCTATTAAAAAGATATCCTTGCCTCACACATATTTAAATACTAGTTTCTCTTCAAATCCTTTAAACTTTCTTATAGACACGGGCGCAAGTATAAGCCTTGTCAAACGCTCAAGCTTAAATAAAATACTCGATTTATCTCGTGAGATAGTTAAGATCAAAGGAATTAACAGCCTCGAACATTGCTCTGAAACATTAGGTACAATTCAAATGGATTTTATTTTATCAACAAAAATATATACATACAAATTTCACGTAACTAACGATGACGTCAGTCTAGATCATGACGGCATCATCGGCAGTGACTTTTTAGGTTATTTTAAAGCGAACATCGATTATGATACAAAATTATTGAACATTCTCGGACAAAGTCTGGAGATTAAGTATAATCAGCCAACTTATATTATTCCTGCGCGTTCCGAAGCAATTATCGAATGCGCGATATCAAATTACTCGCCCGAGTCTTATCATAATAACGAAGCTCTCGTACTAGATCAAACAATAAGTGATGGTGTTTACATTGCAAATTGCATGGTTACTATAAAACCGAATAAAAGAATAAATATTACTGTTTTAAACACCACCGACTCTGAGGTCCGAGTCAAAGATTATTACGTAGAAGTGTCACCCCTTGAACTTAACTCGAACACTGACTCTTACGAAAATATTAATTCCATTTACGATTACAAATCTGATAGATCACAAAATGTTTTAGATCTCATTCGCTGCTCTCATCTTAATAACGAAGAAAGTAAGGCACTTTTAAACTGTTGTTCTGAATACACAGATATTTTCCACTTAGAAGGCGAACCTTTATCCTATACCAATGCAATCGAGCACTCAATTAACTCAGGAGATGCGCCTCCTATACATGTAAAATCTTATCGCTTCCCTGAATGTCACAAGGACGAAGTTGATTCCCAAATCCGAAAGATGTTAGACCAAAAAATTATTCGCCCATCAATTTCACCCTGGAGTGCCCCAGTTTGGGTAGTTCCCAAGAAAATGGATGCTTCCGGCAAAAAGAAATGGCGCATAGTCATAGACTATCGCCGCCTCAATGACGTCACTGTATCAGAGACTTATCCTCTACCTCTCATCACTGATATCCTCGACCAGCTAGGTCATTCCAAGTATTTCAGCACCCTTGATCTCTCAAGTGGCTTTCATCAGGTCAAGATGAGCCCCAAGGACGCGCCAAAGACAGGATTTACTGTCAACAGAAATTCCGACGTCGCCGGACATTACGAGTTTACTAGAATGCCATTTGGGTTAAAGAATGCCCCTTCTACCTTCCAAAAGCTAATGAATACCGCTCTTTCTGGTCTCCAAGGTCTTCACGCTTATATTTATCTCGATGACGTCATCATTTACAGTCACGACTTAAAAAGTCATATAACTAAAATTCAATCAGTATTTGACAGACTACGTAAATTCAATTTAAAACTCCAACCAGACAAATGTGAGTTTCTTCGGCGCGAAGTCGCTTATCTGGGCCACATTATCACTGATAAAGGTGTGTGCCCAAATCCAGAAAAAATCAAGGCAGTCAGCCAATTTCCAATTCCCAAAAATCCTAAGGACATCAAATCTTTTCTAGGCCTTGTCGGTTATTACCGACGCTTTATAAACAATTTCTCACAAATAACTAAGCCCTTGACTTCACTCCTTAAAAAGGATGCCACATTCAAATGGTCATATGAACAAGAACGAGCATTCTCCTTATTAAAAGAAAAATTAACTACGGCTCCATTACTTCAATATCCTGATTTTAAACAACCATTCTTGTTGACAACCGACGCGTCAAACTACGCAATAGGCGCTATTCTTTCTCAAGGCGAAATTGGCAAAGATAAGCCAGTCTCATATGCGTCACGCACCCTTAATAAAGCTGAGGGAAATTACGCCACCATAGAAAAAGAACTCTTAGCCATCCTTTTCGGTGTAAAAACCTTCCGACCTTACCTATACGGTCGTAAATTTAAGATAATAACAGACCACAAACCTCTCGTGTGGCTATTCAATGTTAAAGATCCGGGTTCTAGGCTCATGAGATGGCGCCTAAAACTCGAAGAATATGACTATGAAATCGTATATAAAAAGGGTAAATTAAACGCGAACGCTGACGCGTTATCTCGATTCCCGGTAAATGTCCTTGAGGATAATACCGACTCTAATTCAATGATTTGCAACCCTACGCTGTCTCCTGATAACGATGCCAATCCCCATAGTCTTCCTTCTATATCGGAAACTTACGAACAATTCCTTCAAATCTCTAAACAACCCGGTGTTACCTTCGACACGGTCATCCAGGAACACAACGAGTCCTTATTAAAAACTAAAATCAAGTTGATCGCATATCCAACATCAATTGACTTAGATGAGTCGATACCGTATTGTAGTGACATCCTTAACGCAACTACAAACGATAATCCTGACATTCCTAATATTCAAGACATTGAACGCGAACTTCATACCTACTATTTAACTTCTAACGATAAGCACGTGTTTACACACTTATTTGTTAAACTAAATCATTTTGACGAAATGTCGTACAAGGATATTTTTAATCTTATCCGCGATTATCGCGACATGGTAAAATACTGGTACTCAGAAGAGAAGGAAATAGCCATATCAGATTTTACAGATCCTTTCTCAAAGTTATCCTTTACGAAAATATACAATATTATAGCATTCCTTTTTCATAACACCAACATAAAGGTTAATATCTATCATAATTCTATAAAGTATCCGACGCCAGATGAGGTTAAGCAGATCCTTAAAGACAATCATGACTCACCTTTCGCTGGTCATCCCGGAATCTCCCGCATGCTTGAACGAATTAAGTCTCAATTTTGGTGGAAAAATATGCGACAAGATATCGAAGATTACGTCAAAAACTGTCGTTCGTGTCAAATTAACAAACCTTTACGGCAAACTAATCGGGCTCCTATGATAATTACTTCCACAGCATCTCGTCCTAATGAAAAGGTCTATCTTGATCTTGTCGGCCCGCTCCCTGAAACATATGAACATAAATATAAATTTTTACTTACCATTCAAGATGATCTCACCAAGTTTTCTCAAGCGTATCCCATGCAATCCTGTTCAGCTGAAGAAACAGCCAAATTATTTGTAAATTACATTTCGCACATGGGAATTCCTAAAATGATTATCTCCGATCAAGGCACTAATTTTTGTTCCGATCTATTCAAACAGCTTGAAAAATTATTTAGCATCAAACATATATTTGCATCACCTTACCATCCCCAAACCTGTGGTGCACTTGAAAGAAGCCACTCCACCCTTAAGGAATACTTAAGGTCGTATATAGGTGAAAATCAAAACACCTGGGACCTTTACATCCCGAGCGCCATGATAGCCTATAATTCCAATGTTCACTCTACAACAGGGTTTTCATTTCACCCTTAGAGTTATTATTTGGCTTTAAGCCTTATCTACCATCCAGTATAGACACTCTTGATAACAATACCTACACCGATTACATACGTGCACTAAATCATCGGCTTTATTATAGCCGCCAAAAGGCTCTTCAAAACATTCAAGCTTCAAAAGAAAGAAGTAAGAATTACTATGATTCACACACCAAACCTTTAAAATATAACGCTGGTGATATGGTCTATATTCGCTGTCACCATAAACAAAATAAGGCTTTGTCGCCCGTCTGGAAGGGCCCTTATAAAATAATTAAGCTAAACAGCAATCACTCCGTGACGCTACTTATAAATCGTAAACATGTACGTCATCACTATGACGAAATAAAACGTGCTCATGATCATGACACGTCATAGTAACCTAGGTCAGTAAGTTATATAGTAATACATAATAATAGGTATGACGTAATCATAAGCCCTTTCGTTCTATTTCAGATCGGCGCTGTCGCCGCACGCGCAGTGTGATTACGTATCACCCATAGTCAGTAGTCCGGGCTTATATTTCGATAAGCTTTTAGACGTTAAGTTTACTAATAGCGACTGGAATGTCGTATCATATATAGATATAAGTCACATACAACCTAATCTAGATAAAATAGAATTCTTGTTTGAAAAGCTTAACGTATTCTGTAATTCCTTCACGTCATCTAAGATACAATCAGATTGCATCAATTCCTTATCGGCGCTGAAAAATCAGCATCTTACTAATGTTAATAAATTTTCCTCTATTTCATATTTGCTTGAAAGTGAAAAGCCTAAGAAACGTTTTAAAAGAGGTCTTCTTGATTTGGGAGGATCACTCTTAAAAACAATCTTCGGCACACTAGATTCCGAAGATGCAATTAAATTCTCGAAAGCTATAGATAATGTACAGACGGATGAAAAACATCTCGCTTATCTTATGAAAGATAATATTCACATAATTCAATCTACTATTTCGTCATTTAATAATACTATGTCCAAGGTCGATCGAAACGAGAAACATCTCTTAGAAAACATGGAAATCATACACAAAACCCTAGAGACAGTTTCCAATACTAATGATAAATTAGAAATAAAATCTCAACTTAGTTCCTTAATAAGTTCCTTAGAAGCTATTATCTTAACTCTATCTTTTGATATCGATGACGTTAATAATGCTATTTTATTCGCGAAACTAAACGTTTTGCATCCGACTGTACTCAGCCCGCATCAACTATATAATGAATTAGATAAGAATAGAAATAATCTTCCTAGCCATTACGAACTTCCTATTTCTTTAACTTTACAAAATATTCAAGAAATAACTGATATTTCTCAGTTAGTCTGCTACTATCATTTAAATAAGATTATTATAGTACTTAAGATTCCTCTAGTCCTACCTCAAGTCTATAACCTTTATAATATTATTCCTTTACCAGTTCCTTACGATATCACGAAACCTGACACTTTCATACTCATCGAGCCAACAAGCTCGCACGTAGCAATAACAGCTGATCGTATGTTTTACTCACTAATAAAAGACATCGATAAATGCAAGCTTATCAGTGAGAAGTGTTATGTGTGTGTACTTATAAATATGTTTTCAGTGATTGCAAATCCAACGTGCGAGACGACTCTACTAAGTGAAGTGGTAACTAAACTCCCAGACACGTGTGTAACTAAGTTAATTCATGGTTCTATTGATGTATTTTATAAGATTAGTTTTAACCGCTGGATATTTGTTCAATCGGAACCAGGGAAATGCCACATTACATGTAATAACGAAGATGTAAGTCTAGACGTAATCTTATTCGGTACTGGCATCTTAACCCTACCGAGAAACTGCAAAGCGTTCTATAAAACGCTACAATTTACCGCTGTTGGCGAAACGTCACTCGGTAACGTAACTAATACGATTTCAAATTTCAATATTTTATTAGATGATTGTTGTGAACGGTCCAAGATAAATAAAACATTTGAGAAGTTACCTTTTTCTAAATTAAGTAACGTAGGCAATCTTGACTCTTTGGTACATGCCAGCATCCATCTGAATTCTTTAGAAGATGAAATTAATAAAATTGAAAATCCGTCTCACTTTGAGACCTATGGCATTCATTACATGTCCCTGAGTTACGTAATCAGCATCCTTTTCCTAATTATTATTTTAATTAAATATCATAAGAAAATATGTAATCGTAAGCAATCTTCATGTTGCATTCAAATATTCAATCAGTGTAATAACACCAAATCCAAAACAAATCCAGCCTCAATAACAATCTATGAAGATGTTATTAGAAAAGATGGATCAGAATCAGAAGATGCGATAAAAAATCCATCTCCTATAAAAACTCCTATAAAAAGAAACTTACTTCTAACTAAAAGTCTTTAATTATTATTTTTATATACTGAGAAAAATCTTCTCAATTCCCATCCATCTTATCTTAATAAAATAGTTTGTATTCACTTTTTGTTCTAAGCTAAATATAAGTAATTGATGTTATCCTTAATAAAGAAAAACCTTCCCTTAAACTATCCTATAATATTGTAGTAGTCTTACCTTGATTATTGTCATTGGTTTCCTTTGTAACTGTTTTAATTATATCGGTCAAACAGAAGTCCAATCTTTAGTTTTCGGGTTATCTTTTAATTTATCTCTCATCACTTTAAGATGTGATGATCGATCTTAACGGGGGGGTTGTTATATCGTCATTTGCGGGGTTAACTATATAAAATAAAATTGCTTAGTTTCCCATTGCATTGACGTCAATGCAATAGGAAACCGTTCTCCGGTTCATTCAATTATTTCATTTTGCTAGTCAGTTCAGATTGGACCTCCGTCGGGCGCGAACCTTTTTAATTGTCATAATACTATTTTTCGGAAGTAAAGTTCGTGTGTAATTCATTTAGTTTTTTTTTTAAAAACTCTTCGCTGACCCGCTCCGTAACAGTACCTTTCATCCCGAAGAAAATAATTGCTTCCGAGGGATAGCAAAAAACTTTCCACGCAGATAAAGTCACGGGCGGTCGCTAGTATTATTATAAATGCGAAAGTAAATTTGTTTGTTTGTTTGTTACGCTTAACGTCTTACCTACTCAACCGATTATCATGAAATTTTGGATACACATTGTCAGGGGTACAGAAAAGGACATAGGGACATAAACAATCATTCATCTAGTAAAAAGTACGGTTCCCGAGGGATAGAAAAGAACTTTCCCCGACAAGGTCGCGGGCGGTCGCTAGTAAGAATATCACAATGAATTAAACCCATAAGTGATCTTTGTCCAGAACGTACGAGTCGATCCCCAATAGTCACGTCACGTTTTCTGACTCGGACGGCTAATCTGACACGATTTGTTGCGAATATTGATGCTGTACTAGTCACCTTGTCGCCAGATTGCGAAGATATAACTGACTTTGTATATAAATAAGAATTTTAAAATTACAAAACACGAGACAAAGTGGAAACTTTTTGATTTATTTACATAAGCGTCGGTAGCTAGCACCACAGAATAGATATATGCCAGCACGTAACCTTCTTTAATATAAGTACTATACTATGCACTAACACGAAGCAATCAATTAATTGCTAAGTCTTGGAAACGCAAGGTACTAATATCTAGATCACATTTAAGTATTCAAAAAAGTTTGGGGTTCTATGTTCTACTGTTTGTATTGAAAATAATATACCTATGATAAGAATTTAATATTATGTTTTAAAACTTCAACTTGTTTTAAAAGTCTAATGAGTCTTGATTTACCTAACCATTCAATCACAGGGACATGAATTTCATATGCGTAATTTTATATGTAAGTATTTATTTTTCTTTTTTTTATTTGAAACAAAGAAAATGTAAATACCATAACATTTCCAGCCAGCAGACAGATTTGTAGTAGAAATTCTTGCCTCTCTGATTAGAACTCCTTAGCTTCCATTGGCGAGATGGTTCATTTTATGTCCTTCACGTCACGTCGAAACTCTACAGGTAGCATCGTCGATTTTTCTAATAAATTGCATGAACATTTTCAGTCAATTTCCAATAGCCAATTTCCTCTTCATTTTGTGGTTCGCTTGGAAATCTATTGTTCAAGTTCCGGCAAGTGTACATAGTAGGTACGATCGTAACTCCTTTCTACATGATTGCCATCAAACCGTCTGCAATAGCGAAAGAAAATATAATGAACTTTTTAAACATTTCTAAATTCCATTTAATACATTGCTGTACGTTTGTGTGCCTACCATTTGTATTTTGTAAGTACATGGTGTGATATTTGTATAGAATATATATTGCAATTTAAAATTAAATTAAATCTAAAATATTATTCTGTAATGATTTCCATATTTCAAAGATTGAATCAATGAGCTATTTTTACAGATATTATGGTGATTTCACATATCCTATTATGAGAAATTAATGTATGAAGATCGTCATTGATGATTCTAAAATAGCTACAACTACTATTTTTGGCGCACAGACATTCCTGTGTCGATCGAAATCCTACTAACATAATATTATAAATGTGAAAGTTTCCATTGGATGTTTAGATGTTTGTTACTCAATCACGCAAAATCGACTGAGAGGATTCGAATAAAAGACACACAGATAGTTTATAACCTGAATTAATATTATTCATGCTTTTCATCCTGATCAAAGGATTCTTAGGATCTACATACTTTTCGGTGTCGTTACAAGAGGAATGATGATCAAAGGAGGAACTAATAAAATTAAACTTTATAACAAAGGTGCGCTACAAATTATGACATTAAATAAAGCTATGGACACAAATGAACAGAACATGAACGAGGTACCAATGTTGATTCCTAGAAGTTCAGAGAGGTGTCGCTGTCTGTTTAAATGAGAAATGGCCGGACTAGTTCGCTCATAAATTATTTCAGCAACGGAGTACTTGAAATTTGAGGTCAAAGTAATAACTGGCAACAATGGATATGTCCTCTTTCACATTTCTCACTTTATTCTGTTACATTTTATGATTTAATTATTGAGGTAATTTCGTACTAATTACTAAGGTAATTTCAAGAGTTCATTAGAGAGGATAGGCTTACTTATCTCGACTGTAAAGGTTTATGGCCTTACCACAAAAGATTTTAAAACACTGTTTTATTTAGACACTGTTTAAATGTGATGCCATCTCTTTCAAATCATATTGTCAAAAAAGTGACAGCATCACATTTAAACAGTGTCTATGTTAAACACTTGTTGAACAGTGTTTTAAAATCTTTTGTGGTAAGGCCGTTAATGTTTTAACTTTACAATGTCGCAATGAATTAAAGAATTGCTTTATAAGTCTAACTATTTTTGGGTTCATTACTTATCTTACAAAAGTTCGTACGTAATATGTCCTCAAAGCACCTCAAAACGAGTCCGAGGTTTTCATTCGCACGTACGTTTTAGTGAGTTAGTCACGCAGACATTCGGAATTTAAATAATAAATGCACGAAGCGTTCCCGATGACCGATAACGGGGTCGTCCGAACGAATATGAGGTAATGCTTTTGGTGTCAAAGAACACCATCGGCATTTTGGGAAGTGGTCTTTATGAACCTAAAGGACGCCTTTGCGCTTGATTTCACAAGCTCACAGTATTACGTATCTCAGTTGACAATGAAAACGATCATCTATCACCTTATCTTCGACCCTCATGCTCTTGTCATGTCCCTATCATAAAAGTGAGAGGGATGTCATTAGGGTTTGAGATACATAGGGGAAGCTGCTACTGCTAGTGATGGCGGAGACTCGAATCTTTTAAAATGTAGGATACACCTTCGTCAAAGACGGTTACCAACCACGTTCTCCAATAAAACATACAGTGGTTCCGCGACATGGTTTGAAACTAGCAAGGATTCGTTGATCGGAGGACTGGTTGATGACGACGTAGCCCGCGTTTCATGTCCCAATTTAAACACTTGACTCATTTCATTTAGACAGGGTATTCTAGACTACGGCTAAAATGAGTTTGCTGAAATTTTAAATGAAAGAGAGAGCTGATAAGAGGATTTATCATTCACAGCACGTGAAAATTATCACGGGCAAGTAATTGGTAGTTTGGGAACACACATACTGACGACCTCCGTGGTCGAGTGGTTTTGCACACCGGTTTTCAAGGTGTCGCCAACTCTGAAGTCCCGGGTTCGATCCTCGGTTGGGTCAATTTAGAAAACGAACTTTTCTATATTGGCTCAGGTCTGTTTGTGATACCACCGTTGTCTCTGATTTCCATAACACAAGTGCTTTAGCTACTTACTTTGGAAATCGGAACATAATGACGATGACATTGTAGTCTGGATTTGCAATCTCTGATGAAAGGGCTCAATTTAATCCTCCAATAGAGCTATGCAGAAAAAAAAGCTTTCTAGTCACCAATAGCAAGGCTTGATGGTTTTAGTAACGTCTTTGATTCTAATTTCCATATCATAAGTGCTTCAGCTACGAGTTCATAGAGCAAAGTAATAAATTGCTAATTGTCTCGTAAAAGTATATATTCTTTTATAATGTCTATTTAAATCATACAACTCTTACATCGCCGTAGACTTCTAAAGCTATAAAAATAAAGGCTCAAGAATTGAGACCAAAGCAATAATTCAATAAACCGTCGGTTTTGCTACGACTCAACGCATTTACTACTTTACTAGTGGAATTACGTCAATTATAGTTATATGTTCTCTAGGGCTGATTCGTTCATAATTCACGGGGCTGAAGTGAGGCTAATGGCTACAATAAGGATCAACGACCGGCCTTGCGTAGTTTTTTTTTAAATGCCCTTTCTTAATTGCCTTCGAATGATGGTGTTTAGTCACGCTTCGCTCTGATTTATACTTATAACAACGTAATTATTATTGTTCCAATATATTATGAGGTCATAATTAATTAACAAAAATTTAAGTCGTAACAACAATTTTGTAATTCGAATATTTGGCCACTTCCTGTTCGCCAAGTGCAAAAGGCGCCCTAAAATGTTGTTTTTTATAAAATGCTTGTTCATTGCGGCATAAGAAAAACAAAAGGGGTGGAATTCTACACCTAATCAATTCAGAAAACAAAAGAACACCGTTTATTAATTCAGCTTTGCATCTAAATACTTTGTTTTTACAATATTTTGCAGCTGTCCCAAACAGGAGTTTAGATGAGTTGTTCCGTATTCATCCCATGACGTCACATCCCACTTATTATTTTTTCCTTACTCAACCCAGTTTTGTTCCTTACTCAACCCACAACAATAATATCATTTTAAATTCCTTATTCATCCCAAAAGTATTCCTAACTCAGCCCATTACGTAAAGCCACCCAAAAATTAGAGATTTATGTGTACGGTCTAAATAAAAATATTATCACTTATTAGAAATATTTTAAACTCAGTTCATTTTTGCTTTATTGTTGTTATATTAAAAAAAAACATATATTTCAAAAATAAAAAAGGTAAAAGAAACACAAATAATATTAATAACATAAATAATAATAATAACATTTTTTTTACAATCACATCAATTATCTAGCTGATAAGTGGTTTTCATTAAAAAACTGTGTTATGGAATCAAGATAGTCGATAAATACATTCTTATATACTTACTTTTTAGTAAAATAAATACTTAATATATAGGTACATAGATAACACCCAGGCCAAGACAAATAGACATGATCATGCACACAAATATTTGTCTTGTTCGGGAATCGAATCCGAAACATCTGGCGCAGAAGGTATCCTTCCCCTGCGCCAAATCGGTCGTCAAAAATGTATTATTTTGTTCTCACCAACAATTTTTACTTATCCATTTGATAATCCAAAAAAATTTAGATGTTATAGACATTAGAACTTAAGTAAATTAACACTTATAAAAAATATATCTAATAGATGGTACAATGATAGGGGTCATAACAAATCGGGCTAAATCTGGAAATTAATTTAAATAATTGTAACTTAAAAATAAATTTTATTATAATTCTGGGGCAGTGAGGACTATAATATATAAGGGTCAGTAGAGAGTAAAAAATAATAAAATAAAGAACTAAACTGCCCCGGGGACAGTGGTGAATAAATCTGCCTATCTGAGGTATACCTACTTTTATTTACAAAACATACATATTTAATTTCTAATGAGTACATAAGTACTTAGTATTACTTAGTTCAATTTATTGTATTCCTATATAATTTTGTGATAAAATATTAATCATTGTACTGCTATCCATACTTTTTAGTGATAAATTAATTTGGGATGAGTAAGGAATGCAATTGGGTTAAATTAAGAAAATATTTTAAAATAATGTAATGGGTTGAGTAAGGAATACCAATTTGGGATGAGTGAAGAATTGGGATGAATCGTCATTAGAATAAAGAACAACCCGTTTAGATTCGCTTGCCAATTAGGGCAGATAGAAGCAGATGCTTTTTAAAGCACATAGTTAACCGTGTGCGATGACATGTAATTAATATTTAGCCGGCGTTTGGCCAATAAGGTTAAGGTCATTATAACTCTCAATTTCAAGTGAAATATAGTCAAGACTTATTTATTGCTACTACGTACGCGTAGATAAACTGCCTGTTCATTGCAAGAAGAGGGCCCTTTAAGACGAAACATGGTACCTTAGATGACTTACCATCAAGTAAGTGCGCGCGATCAAATACCAAAACAAAAAGGCTTGGATTTGGAGACAATCTAATTGTCTTAGATTAGTGGTACATATTTACTTAATAAAAACGGTCCATTAGCGGCACTCCTACGTCCATCAAGAGGAGATGAGGTCACAGTTGCAGTTTTACTGCGACCAATTACGTTCAATGGGTGCAGCGCTGCGCGGGCGCACGGCAATTGGATGGGCAGACAGCGTGTCGGATCAGCAATGTCCTGACACTAATGGCGACGATGCTCACTCTGTCGCCATAAATGGCCAGACGCGTACTGACATCGGATGTTAGTCTCAACTGACGTAAACAGCATTCGCGATGTGACAAATGGAAATAGTAAAAGATTTTCTGCTATTTCTCTGGGTTTTTGCATTTACATTGATGAAAAAAAATGAAACGAGTTTTTTTCTATTTCTGTTCTATTACATCGTTATAATTACTACCATTACTATGACAAACTAATACGTAATCTGTGCCATGCTCATAAGCCATTTTCAATATCTCTGCCGGGGCACAGGCTTACCTCATGGGTGGATAAGGAGGATGGTCTGAAAATTAGTTTCTATTAGATTTACAATACTTAAAAAATATATATTTACATTTAGAACTTTGACTATAATAGGTTTTTATTAAACTTTACACATATATAAAATGTGTTACAATAAAATCCTAAAGCCGAATATGGTAGGATAGGATACTTATAGGTACCATGCATACAACCTCGGTAAAATTATTATATGTAAACCCAGAAAACCGCCATTTAAAAAAAACTTTTCATGACAAACTGCATAGTGGCAACCCTAGACCTAGATTGTGTTTTGTTTTTGCTTATTAATAGGATTTATTATCGAAAACAATAGTCTATTTACGTCTAGGTTTGTCACTTTGCAGTTTTTAATACTCGTAATAAAAATCGACTCGCCACCAGAGCATTTTTATACATATATAAAAGTAGCGTTGTGAATTTAAAAACACTTTCTAATTGTTAATGTGTATGAACCAACGAATCCAAGTGATCCTAGGAGAGATGGATTTAGAGGGATGGATTTAGAGAAGGCCTACGTTCAAAGACGGATGAACCAAAGGCTTTTTACAGATAAATACATAGTAGAACCATGTAACTTGCTTGCCTTACATATAACTCTTGTGAGTGTAATATATAAAGCTAAGTCGTCATATGTACGTCATTGACCAAAACAACACGCTTAATCAATAATGATGATTACTATAGGGTGAACACCCTCCCTTAAATTACTTGTCCAGTGTGACCTTCTCCTAATGGAAGTAGCTTTCTGTCAATCACACTTAGTTTGACTGGGCCTTTAATAATGGAGCAAATGTAAAGGGAATTAGGAGTAATAATAATGTTACGACTGTACTTAAACTAAATAAGTAGGTACTTTTTAAATCATTTTCCTATAATTACGATAAAAACATCTTTAAAAAAATGAGGTTGACATAATAATATGATCGAAAGTGAAAAAGTACTTAACTTTACAGAAAACCTTGTTAAAATAAAATAAAACAGTCACAAAAATAAATACGCAATAGGTACTCTTAAGAAAATTGTATTTATTTGGCGTTTCGTCCGAGGGTCCGAAAAAAACTCTGAAATACGAGTATAATGAAAAAAACCTTTTTTTACTTATAAAAAACACTAATGCAAACATGCTAATATGCAGAAGACAAACATTGATAAATCTTACAAAATGCGCCCTACGTTCTTAGTGGTTATCTTAAATCTTTACGGGAGAAATTATTTTTATACTTTTTAGTCCGTTTTAAAAACGTCTTTTTTTGTTTTTTTGTAGTCAATTATTATTTTCTGCTTTTCAGTCAACAATCTAAAACTAAAATACATCATTTACTATCGGAGTACTCGTCAACACGAATCAAACAAGCCCAAACTCGATGGTGTTGCATGGTTTTAATACTAAGTTCCTGTGACCTTCTTCCGGCTTCATCATCAGACTCTAAGACCTCATCTCCCGTCAGAGTACTTGTCAAGACGATTCCAACGAGCCGAAATTCGAAAGGGTTGTCCATACATACTAGCATTTCGATGATCTAGAGACTTGAAACTTTGAACATAGGACAGAACTGAAAGACAATGCAATATATTGGTGTCATTGAGCTGATCTGATGATGGAGCCGGAAGAAGGCCACTTTGTAATAAAACCATTTTTATTCAAAACCGTTTGCTAAAATTGTGGACAAACAAAGAAAAAAGAAACAAATAAGAAAGCAACCTAATAAAAACGTGTTAAAAATAGCCTAATTAATAAACTATCTACTATGTTATGTGCGTGTTGGATTTTTCAAATTCAGTTAAATTATTTCGATTTTTTTACCACGTATAAGTAGAACTGATGTTAAATAATTATAATACAGATAAGGGCCCTATTTAATTACGTAACAATTTGTCAATTGTCATGACAATTTGGTTTACATTGCGGTGTAGCTATGAATAGTTTGTTCTATTTTCAAATTGGTTGACGCAATGGATATTATGAAATTGTCAAGACATGTGACAAATTGTCACGTTTATTAAATAGGGCCAAGGTAAATAATATTATATTAGCTTTATACGATTAAAGGTATAAAGAACTCAATCTAAATAAGTAGTTCATTGACCGACTCTCCGAAACGAATCTAAAACGGGTTGCAGCAGGTCAGTAACGACCGCACACTAGAATTTCTTGAACAAATAAACTGATTGGTGGAAGTTCAAAAAGGGTTCGTATGTATATAGCAAGAGAGATTAATTTTCCCTTAAACATTTTATTGATATCTACCTTCTGTGGAGGATCTTAAAATAGGAAAACATAATTGAAAAGTGGCATACTTTTCGTTAATCATAATATACAAGGTGTTACAAAAGTACCCCTAATGCCGAATATGGTAGATAGGGACCATCAAACTGAACAACTTTTACTATGGGACCAACTCTGAAATCATACATTTTGATATTTTCATAATTAATTTTTGTATGAAACAGCTGATTTTTTTTTCGAGTTTTCAAAGTTGGTCCCATAGTAAAATTGTTCAGATTGATGGTCCCTATCTACCATATTCGGCATTAGGGGTACTTTTGTAACACCTTGTATAAGAAAACTGCATAAAATATTCTGCAAACTCATAAGCATAATAACAATTAATTTTGTTATAATCAAAAGTCTCTGTTGATTACATATATCGAAGACACCTTAGTGTGTATACTTGAAGTGCTTTAATAAGATTTGAAAAATAAAATGTTTTTGTTAGAAACAGAACACATACAGTTAGTTACTAATGACCGAAGCTAGATATTGGAATTTATTAATTACAATATCTAGAGACTCAGATTCACAATGCTATTTTGTACAATTCTAAATAACATACTAGAAAAAATTGGACTCGTCACCAGGATTGACTCGTGCGGGAATCGAACCCGCGACCTTTGGAAGTCCGGTCCAATGCTCTTACCAACTGAGCCAAGTCGAAATTCTTCTAGTATATCCCACTCTTACGCTGCAAGCCAGCGTTATTTCATCAATGTAAGGAATTGCCTCGACATTGTATAAGATCGACGACGCCACTAGTGACTCGGTAGCTCAGTTGATAAGAGCATTGGACCGGACTTCCAAAGGTCGCGAGTTCGATTCCTACCTGGGACAAAATCATCCTGGTGACGAGTCGAACTTTTTCTAGTATATTATTCAATATAATACTATATTATTGGATTTTAGGGTTTAAGAAAAAATACCGTAAAACGCATTTACTAAATGAAAGAAAAAGAATATAATAAGGATTTATTTTGTTGAGGCACAGGACCTGAAAATGTGGTATCATTAGTGGTCATTCTCTTTAAAATACAACTTTTGAAGACGATCATATTATTAGAACACCAAAATAAAAATAAAATCTCCTAAAAGCGAAAAAACACCTCCACCTTAAGATAGCAGCAAATATCCAAGCTCCCCTTAGTTATGCCTATCATCCTGTTTCGCAGGTTTGGTATTTATACTTCTATAAATAGAAGAATTTTACTGTCTTATAAAGAACATAGGTACTTGACGAAATCGCCAATATAAAACGCACCGTATATTCAATCGCTACGACTCATTTTCTATTGACACATTATTAAATGAAAGTCTTTCCTGGCTAAGCTTTTGCTCACATTGGCCTAGTGGTGGACTGGTAAGCAAAATTTTGTACGCTACTTACACTTTCGATACGACGCCGACGTCGTTCATAAGTCGATTCATTGTGAGTATTCGAAATAACTTTTACTGCGCTGTAAAACGCGAAATGACCGAATGTTAAGTTTTGTTTTTGAATATCAAAGTCCGAATTCTCGGAAAGTATTAACACGTCTAGAGTTTGAATAATTAACAGTTTTCATAGCTATTTAAGGATCATTATTTATTTGTATGTAAGAAAAAATCTGAGGCGAAGTTCTAAAGCCCTTCTTTGTCATAAAAAAAAAATGATCAATCTTACAAACAAATCGATAAATATAATAGTAGATATAATGATGTTGCAGTAAATAAAGTCAAAGGCAAAAAAAGCAAAACTACGAGTAGGTAAGAACTTTCGAATCTTCAATATATTTTCCTATCACCTTATCAATACAAACTTGATTATTTTATTTATCGCAATAGTACCATTCCTGATTTATTTTTAACTAAATAAATAGATGTAACTTATTTGATTGGTAATAAAATATAAAATAAATCTATGGCAAAATAGAGTTATACTTTTCCTATCTATCAAATAATAAATTAACTTACGTTACAAATTTAAATTGAACTTAAAAGAGTTAACTAAAAGTTAACCACGGGTACTAATGTCATAGTTTCCAGGAAATTCGCTTTAAGAATGTTTAGAACAATTTATATAGTGACTTATCTTAATTCATTTGTACAATGTAAACTTGTTAATGAGAATAATAATTTTGACAACACTTAATTTTATTAATCCTAACTAAATAATATACTAGAAAAAATACGACTCTCACTAGATCATGTTCTCGGACGGGAATCGAACTCGCGACCTTTGGATATCCGGTCCAATGCTCTGACCGCTGAGCTAATAAGTCACTAGTGGGAACGTCAAATTTCTTCTAGTTTATCAACTTTACGCTGCAAGCCAGCGCCATCTCACCAATACAAGGAATTACCTCAACATTCAATTGAATACCTTTCCAGATATTTTTAAACAATTGATTAAGATGAGAAAGCTATATAATTTTTGAATTTTTAGATTTTAGCATTCGCAATGCTGTTTTTATAATAATATTAACTAAATAATATACTAGAAAAAATACGACTTGCCCCAGATCATTAATAAATCCATTAAACCTGTAATAATATCTCTGTAACAAGTTTCATCTGCCAAAAGTATATCAACATTTTAATTTTTTTAGTTTAATTGATGTACTTTATTATATCACTAACAGCACATGCCTTAAAAAAATACCGTCTCTTAAAATGCCCCTAAACAGAATGATTTTCATAGAAACAGAAAAAGAGCAAGTCCAATTTTTTACTTATCTATAAAGAAAGTGACTATAAATGATTAAATTAACAACATCTAAGTACTTGAAGATTACAAAGGCTCAAAGGAACCCAAGTACATCTTCAAAATCAAAGCATTAAAAAAAAGTTTGTTTCGCGTTGCTTCTCTAATAACTAAATTCTCGGTGAAAATGTGCATTTGAAATGTTTTTCAAGCATAAGTTTACCTATATGAATATATATGCACGTGACATTTTGTTCCTTTGATACTTTGTGAATGTTTAGTGTTCACGTCAAATTATGCCTCAACCACCTGTTTTAGCATCTGGATGCGTCTATGTTTGTGCGAACAATGCCTTCAACAAAACAACTAAAACAAAAACTTGACCTTAAAACTTGTTTCCTCTTTGTTTGCAACAAAGTTGGCAACACTCGAAGCTTGAGCGTACAGGTATGCCTTCTCATTAATTATGTCTGTGGTCGCAGAATAAATTATAGACAGCCTAGTCTGCGGTGCCTTTGCGTTACCATAACATTACGTGGGTGAATACTCACCTCTTTTGGTAATGTGTTCACCTTATATAAGATAATCTTGATCCGTAGAAAAACTTGTTTTATTGTGTGATGTTACGCCTTGATCTTAGTAGGTAGGAAAATGTTGTAAAGAATTAAATTATTTGGATTTTTCACAATCAACAAAAGGAATCGTAGTTAAGGTTTTGAAGAAAACTCATCGAGTGACCCCATTACAGTATTAGTATTAACACGTATTAACCAATGATTTTGACTACCATAATTTTCCTAAGGAAATCACCCCTCCGACAACAGACCTTCCCAGGGCTTTAACAATCATTATTCTAATATTTCTAATAAACTGTATTCGTTCAGTTATTTATTGTAACATACCTACTTAAAAATTCGCTTCACTCATTTCCTAAGAGAAAAAAAACTGCTTTCAAACATGCGGTTTTGCGATTATGAAGTATTTTTTGTTATTTGGCGAACACATAAGACACTTTGTTGACTCTTAAAACGCATACCTGAAGCCGACTCCAGTCGACCTCTCCGCACAAATTTGATATTGAGATAACGCACTGAATATGTTTATCCAAGGTAATACTTATGGTTTTTTTAAGCGCAGCGGGAATTGATATGCGATCGTCGCCTCTGGATAATAACTGACGATAAAACTAAAAGTGGAAGTGAATCCGGATTCCTCAATAAGTTAAGAAGCTTTCTGTGACTGTTGACAAAAAGCTCTAACTACAACAAATCTAAGCATGAACGCACATCTTAGGGATGAATGAAACCCGAGTATTTTGGGTCTATTATCTGAATGTCTAACGGTCTAAAATTAGATTTTTTTTTATACATAGTGCTATAGCGTGACTTTAAGGAACTTATCCTGCTTTGAACTAACTATAGACACGATACTAAATGAACTATCTTGTCATTGAATCTCCAGCGACGATATACTTTTATTCATTTTTCCAAAAGAACTTACTTTGAAACTATAAATTGTCATGTCATCATCCATCATTTAGGAGATATAAACATCGATGTCAAAGTAAATAATTTAAATATCTTCGGCATGTGGGCAGACTCAAAATGTTATCAAATAATATAATAATAATAATAATATTAGACAACACCACAAACTTTGCTCCGATTTCAAAGTAAGAAGCTACAGCACTTGTGTTATGAAAATCAGAGACAACGGTGGAACTACAAACACCCAGACATGAGCCAATATAGAAAAGTTCGTTTCCAAATTGACCCAGCCGGGATCGAACCCGGGACCTCAGAGATGGTGACACCTTGAAAACCGGCGCGACCACTCGACCATGGAGGTCGTCAAAACTGTCTATTTTGCTTTGGCGCAATCGATACTGTCATACTGTCTGCTGGCATGGGTTGGTGCAAACAAAACTACCACAACGACTACGACACTACGTTGATAGAGCACAACACGCTCTGTTAAAGGTTCTGAAAATGTTTTACAGACTATTCTCGATCAACACAAAAAGTTACTTATATACATACTATATACCACTACTACTGCAGTCATGAGTATCACTACATTCTCTAAATGATTCTATATACACTTGCATCTGGTTGTATTTATCTACAATCTCAAAATACTTAGTATGAACTTCAGCAAGCTCATTCTTGAGGTCAGTGTACCGACATCATATGGTCCTTAGAATCTCGCGTTCACTGTCTTCTCGTTCCAGTAGTAAGATGTCTACTTGTACTTCTACAGGCTTTTACCGAGTAACATAACAGTTAGTTTCATTTGAGCTAGTAATAGTTTTAACCTGGAATATCTTTCGCCCTCGAGGTAAAGGTCCTATTTTTCCTAGATCGTAGGACTGGCAGACTAATTGGGCTTCTAGGTCTCTAGACGTACATTTTAATGACAATAGTAAAACCAAATCGTCGCCGTGCCAGAAAACAATGTATAAAGATAAACCGATGCAAGTTTGTTAATATAAAGGTTTGGCTACAAGCCACGCCATTTCAGCAAACAATATGTGTCACTGTGGCGATTAAACTTGCTTTGTATACCATTTACTTGTCACTACATTGATCTTTAATGTCAGCTGTCATTTAACTTACCTTTGATGGTTGTATTAAATAAAATAATGACTACTAACGAAGATATATATATACAAATTCTGTGTCATAGAAGATGGATATAAAACTCTTGCTACTAACCAATCTGCAGATAACTCTCATGATGTATTTACCATCCCGTGTCATCATCAGTCATTTGTAGTGTCCGAACTGCTGTCCGAAGGCATAGGCCTTTTTCCCGGACGGATAAGGAGGATGGGGCGCAACTCACCGGACCTAATGCGGATTAGTGACATCACCCCTTGATAATTTTCTCAATGGTAATACCTGAAAGACACAAGTGTTTCAATCATTGTAGGCAAGTAGAGAAAATTTACATTGGCTCTTTTGGTATTGGCGCCTCCAGGACCAATTAAAGCTATCATAAGCAAGGCAACAGATAAGTCGGAATGGTCTCGTTTCTGTCCGAGTATGATCACGGAATAAATAATAGCATGTATGATAGCGAACGCGTGTGTAATTGACCACCATTGGGGCAGTATCACAAATTAATGTCGGTACAGGCTACGCATTTCAGAAAAAATACTGACTAGCTAAATCTGACTGAATCTGAATTGTTGCTCGTACGGAAACAGCGTCATTGAATTATGACTTCCGAAAACTAAGAATACTGACTATTCAGGAATGCATTAAAATTAAATGGCGTATGTAAGCGGTAGAACCGCACATCCATAGGCGCGCGCGCAAGTAGGATTTCCTTTTTAGACCACTCGTCCATCATTAGGTCAGTGTGCGAGCTACGATTGGAGAGATGCAATCGTTTCCTGGCTAGACTAGACGGATTACATTTTCCTTTCAAGTTTTCTTAAATACTTAAGTTTTTGCTATGACAATTTAAAAATGAAATAATACTTTGAAATATGCGACGATTTTCGCGTGAGTCATGTTGAACGGTGAGTCTCGTTAAAAACTAAAACTGGTTTCTTTACAAGTGATCTAGGTAGATAAGATAGGTATCATTAAAGTTAGCCTGTACATAATTAACTTTTCTTGTGATGTTATTCTGATTAAGACAGTATTTGTCTAGGGTTCTATTAAATAAAAAAACCCAAAATACTAACCCAATTCAAAATTAATGCCAATTACATTTTTTCATACAAAAATGTAAATCGCATAAACTTTTATTTGGTTTGGTATTTTGGATTTTTTAATTTAATAGAACCCTAGTCAAATATTGTTTTAATCTGAATAACATCACAAGAAGAGTTAATTAGGCTCAAATTGCAAATCATTTTGGTATTACGTTTGTATGGGAAGCTCACTGTTCGCCGGACTCTCAAGAGAGTATCGCATATTCACTTGTTGATCAAAGCACTGCTTCGGCACCTTCCCAGGGGCCGAGGTCACCGGTTGATAAATATCTATAATGTTGTTTCAAGAGATAGAAAAACGAAGTTATTAAGTCAACTCAAGCTAGATGCTTATCATCAGACGGCCTGGCACTATCAACATGTTATGCATAAAATGTAATATTATCAGATAAAATATTAGAGCTATTATTAGATTAACCCTATTTATAGATGCTTTGGAAATTTGTGATGTGCGTCGATAACTATTAAATTAAGTAATGAGATCCATTTCTACTACCATATTTCTACTAAACGTTAAGCTTTTGCAGTCTCCAAAACAAATAAAGGCTACTTTTCGTATTTCTACAAACTCATTCTCGGTAGGTACACTTTATGATTGCATTAAACATTATAAATTAGTTGGCGAGTTCCTGCAGGTTCACTTTTATAACCTTATTCTCGTTATTAATGTTTACATTGTATTTGAAAAACTGTAGTAAAATACTTAAAAGTCGACATCTCACGTACAACACACTGTTAAGAATTAGACGCCGAGTTGAGTTATTCGCAAACAACAAACAGGATCTTAGTGAATAAAAAATTACGAGACATTGAACAAATCAAGAATAGAACTCGACCCTTCAGAACTTCAAGTATCGTGACGCCGACCATGACCGAGAAACTTAAACAATTAAATGAGTAGTGAAACTTCTAAATTCTCAAACAAGTTTTAAACATTCACACATCTCACTCGATCCCAAACCCAAATAAATAAAAATTTCCTGTATATATCTATGACTCATCGATTTGAATATCGTACTTCGTAAACAACTTCACGATTCTCTCAATTTGGAAGAGAGCGGTAAGTTTAAACGTTGAAGAATTTTATGATAATAATAATTTTTCCCTTAAATATTATGTGCTGGATCTGAAGTATTTAACTTAATTCGGATTTAAAAAATGTAAAACAAAGGATAATAAAACAATTTTAAACCGACTACGTGAATAGGTGATAAAATAAACTTTCAACATATTGACGCAATCTACAATATTAATTTCTAAAAAGTGATTAGTAGTAAGTCCCTGACAAGATGAAGCGAATTAACTTCTTAATATTTTTTGGAATTCAAATTAAATTTTGATTTTAGTTGCACTAATAGAAATGCAGCGAAAATTTTTCCAAGTCTATGGTTGCAATATTGTGAATGTTAATGACAATCAATTGAATTGTCCTATTTTCCACCGATTTCTTTGTTTTGTTTAAGAAAGCAAATGCCTATACCTATGCATTTGCTTTCTTAAACAAATAAGTTACAGTATCACACTTGATATAAAAATAGATATATTGTCGGCATCACAACACAACACGGAAAAACTACGTTTTTATAAATCTTCTAAATTGCGTGGCATGGGATCTTGGTTCCAATTCCAAATATTTAGTGAATGAATTAATGAATGAATGAAATTCTTTATTCATATAAGCTTACATGATAAGCATTTTTAAATCGTCAATAGTTGAATCGTTTTATAGCGTTGCCCTATAAGTGATAATGCAATTGTGAGATGTACTTACCGCAAATGAAATTTTTCGTTAGTTAAATATGTTAATGGAAATGGGATCTCTCAACTAGCCAACCACTCACCATAGAGGTCTTAAAACTACAACTTACTTCTACTGCAGTAAGTCTCCACTCAATATTATTACTTATCTCATTGATATTTTCACTTTCTACCCGCATATCGATTATGCAGTTTTAACCGGTCTTTGTTAGAATATGCTAAATGTACTAGCGTCTCAATCGGTCTTATATAGAATGAGTAGGACGGCGAAAATAACGCTCACGACTGACCTAGAGAGGTGAACAAACGACCGATATATGAGTTCAACCTAAATTTTTGACCTGATTCGATGTAAAAACGAGCCGGGGTGTAACGACCGAGTGACGTAACATAGACAAAACGAACTACTCAAGAATGCAGCTTCTTTTTGAGCTTTCTTTAACTCTTCCCGTGTAGGGTAGCCATCTTAAAACTGAAAAAGGACACTAAATACCTACTAAATTTAATAAATATTGAATGGAAACATTAGTTATTTTAATCTGATTTTTTTTTTTAATTCCTTTTGTATTTTCAAATTTTCCTGTGAGAATCTAACCAACTTATATTCTTTCCTTGAACACTGTGTTACCTCCCGATGCACTTTATTGATATTGAAGATGAAATTGGTGAAATGTCATTTAAAATAAGTGTTAGTACTTTATGCCTCCCATGTAGTATTTTACATATAGTCTGTTGCCCTAGTAAGTCCCATGAATGCCCAAAAAGTTTGGTAATCCCACGGCCACGTAACGGGAATGGACCGAGGGTCGATGATACTTGTCAAGCAACCATGACCCACGGAAATCGTTTGTTCTACTTTCTGGAGTGGGTAGATAAAAGAGGTCATTGACCCGAAATACGGTGCAAGATAAAAAATACAGGTAGCCGATGTTGCGTTTGAATGTAGAGTTTGCCGGTTGCATATTATAAGATTTTTTGTTAGACAATTTCTACTCCACAGTCGCTTGTAAAATCTAATCGCAAACCTAATTTCAATGAGGTAGCAAATAAAATTTCAGAAGCGATTGTCGATAAAAAGCGCTAGTTGACTATAATCAACCTGCAAGTCGCCTGCAGTGCCAAGTCGACCCGTGTAAATACCACATCAGAGCTGAGATGTTTATTACATAATTAGGATATAATAAACATCTTAGCTTTGGATAGTACTTATATTTATTATCAGTTTTTCCTAAAAATATTGTTTTATTAAATTTCTTAAATAATAAAGTATTTTGTACCTACATATTACAATTTTATATTATTGTGGTACAGACGATTGCTTATATTAAAAATTATTATTATCATTGAAAAAAGTTTAATCAAAAATATTAATCAACCTATGTTTATGGTCACTTGAGTTTGAGGTCTGAGTCGGAGATAATGAATTAAATCCCGCTCAAAAGTTTATTAGCTCATAGATTAAAAAAAATAAGAGAACATAAAAACCCAACAAGGGTATCAGATACTACTTTAATATAAACATGTGTATATTCGGATACGTCCGAAAACCTGTCGTTGATGAAATAAAAAGGTTTAGCATTACAACACCCGATGTCGGAGATGTATCACGAAATAAATCAAACACCTCCATAATAGGACGGCAAAAATTCATTTATTTTGATTTATGATCACAAAGGTCTAGTGATGTTGTGTAAAAATTGAAGTAAATATCACGAATATCACCAAACAAAAACCACGTTTGAGAGAATTGAAACAATCCTATAGAAAGTTGACAAAATCAACGTTTTGTAGTCCCCTGTTTCCTCCTCCAAAACTAGACCAATTTAAATAGTTTTTACATAAAAAATAAAGAAAGGATTTGGCTGTGTTCTTATGTTTTTCTTTTTTATACAAACTCGTCAAATTTAATTGCTGGATGACTAAACGATAGCATTTTTTTTAGGTTTTAGAGATTAATATCTCTTTTATTAATTATTTTATGAAAAAAATGAAAACATAGGAACACCAGCCAATTCGTCTTTAAATTTTAATGAAAAAAATATTTAAAAAGGAGGAAACAGGGGACTACCAAACGTTAATTTTGTCAACTTTCTATAGGAATTTTTCAATTCTCTCGACCGTGGTGTTTCCTCTTAAACGTGAAAATTAAAAAACAAGCAATCTGATCTGTGCTGTGCTGGTGATATATGTATCACAAGAATAATGTTGTATTTTGTTTGTCAATTAATCAAATCAAAACGTGCTATCCTGCAAGCTACGCTTTGTGAAGCTGTGCTTAGTTAAAAAAATTACACTGTACAATAAAATCGTATTATTAACACGCTTTTTTTTAAATCACGATCTTGATAGACAAAACCCTTTCTCAAACTCGCAATGCTACAGTGGTTGAGACCCAATCGCGCTAATTCTGAACTCTAAAACCAAAACCATTACGTCATTTAGGTTATATTTACTTGAAAATTTTGAGTTTAGTTTGAGATTTTTTATTTAAATTGTCCATGATTGGCATTCTAGGCTCTCTAGGCAAAGTTTTCAACAATTTTAACAAAACTGAAGCGAGTATTTTTCTGTAAATGAAACTGAAACGGTAACGATTTAATTTTGGTTTTATCGTTGGAAATTAGCGCGATTGGTCCCTCTCTATCTCGCTCGCAATGAGTTAATTAAATTTTGACACTGACTGTCGCTTAGCACACACAGCACAACTCTTTGTTGTATTGATCTTTTTTTACTGCAAACTTATGTATTGATTGTAATAAATGGAATAAGGTGGCAGAAAGGCGTAAAGTATTTTATATTATTCCTTACTGTCGCGCTATTTCCAAACACTAATCCTTGCAAGTAACAAGTCAGAGTCGACAGCTGGTTAAAGCCGAGCATACAAAGTTATTCTATCATCTTTCAAACTTATATATATTTACAACTTTTGGCACATCACTATAACAATTGGCATTGTAAATACGTGGGCGTCGTGTGGGTGCCAATGCGCAGGCGCCGAGGGATGGATACCACACTGTTTTGACCTCTAAATGTGTTAATTTGCAAACCTCGACAGCAAAGGTTGCTACCAGACTTACGTTGAAGCAAAAAAGCCTTTCAATTATGATTTAAATTTTGTTTCGATTATAAGATATAAACGTGATGACGAACCTTTTATTTTCAGAAGAGGAGAACAAAACGTCAAATTCGATGGGTTAATTTTTAAGTATATCTAAAAGGTAATGTCCCATCCCATTTATAATCAAGTATGTGCAGTTAAAAGTTTCAATACTTAATAATTAGTCAAGTCAAGATATTGAGGTTTGCTTGTGTTAAAAAATTTCACTCTTTCTCTTTCTCGCAATCTTTGCGATTTTGCCGATTAATCAAGATTTTTTCTCGGTATTTTCAAACTATTATTTATTAACTTTAACTGCACATATATTATTTAATATGATGATATATCCCCATTTCATTTTTAGATATACTTAAGAGTTAAGGGTGTATAATGCACTAGGTAATTGCTAGAAGGTGAGGGCCACATATAATTAATAATAATTTCGAATTATACACAATAGAAAACTCAAAATAAAAAGCTCAATAAAAATATTTGTTTAATAGACTCTAAAACGAAAAATACCAACAGCTTCGAATACCTACTTCACAAAATTTGTATTATGGTTGTTATAGTGTAGGTACTTAACATATCGTTAACCTTTATTAAGAACCAAAAAATCCCGGAAACATTAAAGCAACATCGATCCTTTATCATCCAATTAATCAACAAAAACCTTACTAAGCCACTGATTTTATGAGTATAATTATGTTGTTATTTATTCCTTCCAATCAAACTGTTTTCGGGTACCTACCTGGTTCTCACATTTACAAAATAAATAATTGAGTGCCCAAAAATGTGCACATATTAATTATATTGTTATGGCACTTGGCAGGCCTGTTCGTATCGCAAATGAGTCAAACTTTCGGGTCACTCGCAAAAAAGTTTCAAAATGGGTTCGATTTCAAAATGTCAAAATTATACGACGCATCCAAACGGTCGTTGACCATTGATTTTTATGTTGAATCAACAACCCGAAGCCTCCGAAGTTGGTCGAGGCCTCATAATTTTACAAATCGCCGTACGTATCGGTTAAATGTATTGGAGAATACATTACAGTGAAAAATAAACTGGTGGGATCAATAAATTCAATTCGGTTTTTTTTTTAAACTGTCAGTTATATTTTTTGCTTGTGAGAATTCGATTGACAATTGGAGGGTTATAATAATGAATGTCTATTTTTAGGTAATAAGAGTATATCTGTAGTTTCCATACAAAATTATAGTTACGTATTTTATCACCTCTCCAGCACGAAAAGGGCGCAAAAAAACTCGCAACAAAATTAATTTTTGCTGCGAGCGTGAGGATTTTTTTATTATTTCTAACACCACCTTAAGAAATAAAAAATAAATAGAGTAAAAAGAATGAGATTTTGGAAATTGATATGTCAGAAAAAAATGGATAAAACATATTAACAGCTTAAATGCTTTAATACATAAATACTTTAACTTTTTTTAAATGTTGTCGGACAAGGATTAAAAAGTATAAAAAATAAAATATACAAATATACCAAGGAGTTGTAAGCAATGAAAAAGAAGGTCGATAATACGAAAAGAAGAGTATGGACGAAATGAGACCGCATGTATGAAATAATTAAAAATAATAGGTTTTTTTTATGAAATGTAACTCGTCCGATCGATAGAACAAAGGCAGTAGGACCACGTGACCAGAGAGAACAAATTAGTGTTTTATAAGTTGTAAATGAATAAATACTAAGGAATATTAATAAATAAGAGAAAAAAACGCCGGGACTCTACGTTACTCTTTACTTTTGAATCAATTTTTTCAGCCTAGGTTTGAATGAACTATTTTTGTGATATATTGCAAAAAATTAGTGCGTCCAGTTTGCATTGAAGATAGTTGTGTAAATATAAGAGTTAAAAGAATAAGTTTCTAATGCTAAATCTAGCTTTTTACCAGGAAAGTCGCGTGAAAATAACTAGTCTTACCTATAACACTTTTCTCGCTGGTAGAGGTGAAAAGTTGTATGTTTAATACGAGTCACGAGACCAAACACTGTGATCAGTAGTCTTTATCAATTCTACACTGCTTCGCTAGTTCGTGATTCAAAGTTGTTACTCGCAGCACAAATTGACTTTGGTCTCTAGTATAACAAATTACTATCAATATGTTGTCGCAGGATGAAAAAGAACACAAATATTTTAATTGGATAAAAATATTTAAAAATAAGCATTGTCTATGGACGACATTCGTCGTTTATGAAGTATTTATTTATATCCATCTTATATAATTCAATAATTAGTTATCTCGAAGATGTCTGAGAAACGGCAGTGAACCAAAAAAAGATCTTACTTCTTCGGAATAAAAGTTAAACACCTGAATATTTTTTAGTTTTGCTGACTTTTAGCATTTAAGCAGTGCATACATTTGTGTTTTCTTCAAATAACTAGTGACTCTCATTGTTGAAGCATTTGGTTTC
Source organism: Catoptria pinella (assembly GCA_963556745.1). Lineage (NCBI taxonomy): Eukaryota > Metazoa > Arthropoda > Insecta > Lepidoptera > Crambidae > Catoptria > Catoptria pinella. The sequence continues at coordinate 5,122,048 of OY750762.1, forward strand.
CGATAGAAAGATAATCCTTGTGGAATACTACCATAAACAATAAAAATATTCAATTTACTTTATACTTCATCAACGTTTGCGACAATCGCGATCATAGTAGAGAAATGATTTAAAAATGGTTATTTTGTAAAAAGTTTTCTTTAGTAAACAATGTTAAAAAATATTAATTGAATTGAGACGTAAGGTGTTTTTAAAACTTATACCCCTCCCTAAAATAATTACCAGCATCAACAGCTTATGTTTGCTTTCAAAAGCCAAATGATAATTGCATTTATGTCACAAATTACCATAGGAAAGCATCTTTGTCTGTAAACAATTCTGTCCATTTACTCCTGAACAACAATATATTATCTTTTATTCGAGCGAGCGCGAAGCGTCTCCGTTACAGCTTCGACAAAAATGCTTTCGTATCGCTGTCCGTCTGTTCTCCTCTATAGGTCGCATTTCTCAACCGATTCTCGTGAAATTTTGTGACCAGGTTCAATAATTATCGGCTCCCACTAGCGACTCGGTAGCATAATTGGTCAGTGCATTGGGCCGGAATCCCAAGGGTGCGGGTTCGAGTCCCGTCTGAGGTGCTATGGGTGAGTTGATTTTTTCTAGTATTTTTCTAATATTATTTATCTTAATATAAAAATAGCATTGTGAATGCGAAAAATCTAAATTTAATAATTATATAGAATAATTTTGTCGATTCATCTATATATATAAAAGGGAAAATCACTCACTCACTCACTGATCACGAAAGCTCAGAAACTACAAGTGCTAGGAGTCTCAAATTTTGCATGGGGGCTCCTTTTAGGGCGTAGGTGCTCACTAAGACGGGATTTTGCGAAATTCAACCCCTAAAGGGGTGAAACAGGGTGGCAAAGTTTGTATGGGAGGACGCGATTCCTTGGCCCGATTGACTTGAAATTTGGCATAGACATTCTTTCACAAAATTAATTGAACACGTGTTTCGTATTTTTTTAATATTTATCACCTAACAGGGCTAAAAAGTGATAAAATGCTAATTTTGCTGTGATTGACTTCGACGTCGGAATTGAAACTTTTTTGTGCATTTGATTGATTAATTAAGAAAAATAAATATCATTTGTCATCTCAACGTAGTATTACATTCTCTTTGGTCATTTCCCCTGAGAGTAGGTAGAATGCATTTCATTGAATAGTACCTATGGCGTTATGTTGGCAGTGCTGTCATTTTTTCCTTCCTTGCGTTGTAATAAGGTGCAAAATAATTCCATCTAATTATCAGTTTAATTTTAAAAGAATACAATATTCGGTCAAGTCGCCTATGCTATGACAATTAATAAAGCACAGGGACAAAGTTTAAGAGCGGCTGGTGTAGATCTGCAGTGATTGTTTCTCCCATGGCCAGCTCTAATGTCGCCTGCTCGAGAGTCAGCTCGCCGAATAGCCTTTTTATTTTGCAACCGGATAACATGACAAGAAATGTGGTAGGTATAGAACATGTTACAAAAATACCCCTAATGCCGAATATGGTATATCGGGACCATCAAACTGAACAACTTTTACTATTGGGACCAACTCTCAAATCGCGAAAAAATAATCAACAAAAATTCAAATCGAAGATATCAAAACGTGTGAAACACATTTTGATATTTTCGATTTGAATTTTTGTATGAAACAGCTGATTTTTATTATAGAGAAGTGTTGGATGATCGAGATTGAGAATCCTGTTAATGCACAACATATTTTTATTTAGATCTATCTGCACCCGGCATGCGTATATTGCAATGCTCCGTTTTTTTAGCCAGGGACTTTCTTGGTCGTAAGCAGAACAACTCGCCAAAGTTTCATCATAATCGGATCAATGGTTTAGGAGTCCCGCCGTCTGTACACTTAGATCTTTTAAACTATGCATAAAAAACCGCATCAAAATCGGTCCATAAGTTTGGGAGCTAGGTTGCCTCAGACAGACAGACACACACAAGTCAAACTTATAACACCCCTTGCGTATGTTGTGTACGTCGTATATACATATAGTGGTGGCCACATACTTAAGGACACAAGTCGATTTTCATACTAACGAGGTAATTTTGAAGTCTTGGTTTTCCGCTAGGGATTGAATTAGCTGTGATCTGATGATGGCCATCCAGGGAGTGAATGGAGAAGATTCAGATAGCAATACACACCCAACTGATCTGGTCAGCATTCTAAGAGATGTAAGCATAAGAATTTACAGTTGCAAGTTTTCATACATTTATATACTAAATTCGCGGTTTTTTTAAACATATCCTTACATCTCTTAAAATGCTGGTCAGATCACTTGGGTGTCTATAGAAATCTGGATCTCCTCCATCCACTCCCTGGATGGCCATCACCAGATCACCGCTCGGACAATCCCTGGCGGAGAAGCAATGCTTAAAAATTACTTCGTTTGTATGAAAAGCGACTGGCATCCTTAATTTTGTGGCCACTACTATACCTATATAGACAGTCTAATAACTTCACACTCACCACATTAGTAACTACATTGTACCCGTGCGAAGCCGGGGCGGGCCACTAGTATAGAATAATTTTGTCGATTCAGTTTTTCGAAATTTTTCAAAATGGCGGATATACCTATTTTAATGCGAGATTTACAGCTCACAGAGTCAAAAGTTTAAAATATTCAAAGCCAGTGTTTGCCTTTGCCGATCACCCAAGAAGCACTGCCCTTCGCTAACAATTTATTTCTTACGACTATTTGTTGCCGAGCTAACGTTGCTCAAAATGTTTTCTTGAACCGAGTAGAAATATGTAAACTTTTATGTTCCATTGTCCAACGGGTGCGAGCCAATCAGAATCGCTCCACGTCGGCATTTCGCACAAAGAACCAAAGATATAAACAGACGGTGTGGTACCATAGAGCGATGTGATCAAAAGTCGTTACGTGTCTATGCGTCGACCACACAAGTTTCGCCGATCATACATCTTGGAATTTCTTAAAGCGTTACAATATCGGTGTGACTGTAAGGACTTACAATAACGCATATTTATACTATTTTAAAACTATAAAATGTGTATTTTATTTCTTTACACGTCTACTTCTGAACCAGGCAAGCAATTTGTTTCGCATGTTCAAAACGTCATTCAAGATAATCAGAAGGCTTGGATTGGTTGGATTCCACGCATATCCTGCCTGATTTTTCATGTCATTTCGTATATCTTTATTTTTGGAACTGCGTTATAATTTGGCACGCTCTCATTTTGTTTGCAAAAATAATGGATTAATCATTTTACAGTTGCATTAAAGTTTGCCTGACTTTAACAATTGCTGGAACGGTCGATAAAAAATGGAGCGATTTAGATTTTAAAATTGAAATGGTGTAAATTATAGAAGTTAATGATGTAGCGAAAGTGATGATCATGAAAGGTTCAGTTTTTCTGAGTGTTTCTGGCAGAGATCCGGGCGCCGGCGGAAGCTTGAAATGGGCGTCGGTCGGGGCGACCACCTCTGAATAAACAGACCTATCTTTGTTGCATTTAGTGTAGGTAATGCAAAACTGTTCAGCTCATATTATTATATTTTGCAATAATGAGTTGCAAAGAATTTTAAGATGCTTTGCTCCGTCCGAATTAAAATAAAAAAAGGCAATTGTATTTTATTTTTTTTATATTTTAGCCCAAATGCTTAGGCTTCTTACTTAGAGATTGGAGCAACGTGTGTGATATTGTTTTTTTAGTGAATGAGCGTAACGTAAGCTATCTTTATTCTAATTAAACTTTCAACTTCTGATATAAAATTAAAGAAGTTAATTGGTCTTAATCATTTGCAGTCTCTATTACTATTATCTATCACTTACACTGTCGAGCTTTGCCTTCTCTATACAACGTGTTACAAAAATACCTCTCGATTTCAAAGTTGGTCCTATAGTACAAGTTGTTCAGTTTGATGGTCCCAATCTACCATATTCGGCATTAAGGGTATATTTGTAACACGTTGTATATATAAAAATGAATCCTTATTTCCCTTGGTCACGGAATCACGCGTGAACGGCTGAACCGATTTCGCTAATTCTTGTTGGGTTTGTTATTGACAAGAGAAAGTTCTTATGAAAGAAAAAATAAGAAAATTACGCGGAAAATAGAAAATTTATAATAATTTTAATTAGGTTATTCAACCACCATATTAAATTATTTCTAATGTAACTGTAGCGCTTTTCACTTGACACTGGCAAAAATTACTTCCAAGAGGAAAGTAGATTGCCAAAACAAAAAAAGAAGAAGAAGACAATTCAAACTTTTTTAACTTAACCTTTTATGACAATTGAAACTTTTTTTATGTAACTTATGGCGTTTGACATAACATTGCGTGCTGCAAATCTCGTCAAAGAGTATGTAAAAAAGTTGTTTCTGAAATATATGTTTTTTTAATTATACCAAATTCAAAATCAATATTCATAGTTAAGACAGGATAACGTCTGTCGGATCTGCTAGTTTATTCATAAAAAAGTAACTTATAACTGTATGTACACAACAAAAATAATACATGAGTCCAGGAACAAAACATGCGGTATCTTTGTTTCGAAGTGGGCAGCCATCATTGATTTAAATTTCTTCAAATCACCATTCAAGCATTCGATGTAGAATGTTCTGGTACTTGCTTATTTAAATAAGTATTCGTTTATACCTACAAGCGAAGCGACGCTCTCGGCGTGGACCAACCTTGAAAACATTTTGAAGCAGTGTCGAATAGCGACAAACTCGACAGAGCGAATGCTATTCTCTTCTGTGACGCCCTCACGACGCCCGCTATTATTAAACGAGTTCATTGGAACATCTATTTGCGCAATTTATAGCATCGCATTTAAATCATTACGATGACCTTCTGCCTCCGCTGCGCTAACTTACACAAATGCAACTCCTCTTACTATATCCAACTTCACTGGACGTGATAATTTCGTTAGCATACATATTGACAGTGTTATTTTCAAGAGGATTGTCTTTCGTTACGAATGTATTTCAAGTTTGCAGACTGGAGAGGCTTCCCCTGCACTCATTTCAGCGCCATACGCAAGTTTCTAAGGCTTATTTTTCAATTTGGCTGTCTCATCTTGGACGGTCTAAGCCTTACTACAGACAGACACGCTTTTATGTCAAAATTTGGTTGTACAGAGGCACCTCGGGGGAGTGTGTGTGGCGCATGCGCTCTATGTATTTTTACACGCGCTGCCCATTCACTGCGCAACTAATGCGTCCAGTCAGACATCACACTGGTATTATTTAGGTTAATATTCAGCCTGTCCGACTGGCTTGCGTCGCGTCGACGGACTTGATGAGATTTTAAAGTCAAATTGGATATGAAACTTTAAAATATCGGCGGATCTCCGCGTCCGGCGAGGCGCGGAGTGTCGGAGTGTCGGAGTGTCGGTGGAGTGTTGCCGATGTGAGGCGCGAGGCGAGGCGGGCGAGTGTGCGCGAGTGCGCGTGTGTTGGTGAGCGGCTCGTCGCGGCGCGCCCCGTCAGTTGGCGGCGAGTCACGCGCGTCGTCTGTACACCTCCGTTTTGCTGCACCACGCAGCCACCTGCCACCGTCCAGGCTTCGGTGGCTCTCACGCTCTCGAGCGTGGAGGTCGCGGCGACCTCCGCTGCAGTTTCGGTCGTTTCACCTCCCGGCTTCGACGTTGTTGCACCGCTGCGGTTATTCAGTGTGACTTGCAGGCCGGTCGGCCGTCGCGTGCTGTGACAGTGAAATCGTGAGCCTCAGTATCGTGCGGATGTGCAGTGATGGATAAGTAGACAGAGGCACTAGTGTCCGCGGCCACGGTGTCGACTGTTTTTTGTGGGAGTGCGAGAGAGGGCCGTCAAAATTGAGTCCAAACTGTATGTAGGTGGGTATCGTGGTGGTTGGAGTATGGCCGGTGAGAGCGTTGGCAATGCGGCCGTTAAATATTTATAGCATGCAAGTTGGAAAGTGTCGCTTGACAGCAAGCAGTAGCACACTAGCACAGCACGCCGGCCGGTTGAACGTGTCCACTCCACAGCTGATTGTTGTGTCATACCTTTATATTTAAGTAATTGAAAACATTTTGGCAATTCATTTGTTGATATATATGTAGAGTGAATATACACGTGCTTTCCATTATGTAAGAAAACCCAATTAATCAACAAACCAACTTTGTAAATATGAGATACTAAATATGAGAAAAAAACAAGTCAAGATCGTAAATTTTGTTATATTGTGTTTATGCTAATCCATACTTAAATTCATCTGTTGCCAAAGGTCTACGATCTTAAACAGCCAGCGTCTAAGTATTTTTTGTTCATTGAACCGGTTAGAAGATTTTTTGTGCTAATAAGCATTTACGGTTGTGTAAAAAGGGTCTCAGGTTCAACAACATTTATGTTCAACATCCGTCGACTCCATGACTACTGGAACTTAACTGAAGCCAATTTCAAATTATTTATGAAAAACACTATAAACAACAAGTAACTACCTTGTATTAAAAAAAACAAACAGAAATTTCAGTAAATCATTTTCAATCTACAAATACGATAAAAACACTCCGACCCGTATAAAGGCGCAATTACACTTGTAATATTTAGCCCAAAAAATATTGTAAAATTCGACCATAAACTTTAGTAGGCATTGAGTATAAAACAAATAAAAAGGCATTCAGAAAGTAGAAAAGGAAAAGTATACAGATGTTCTCATACTCTTGAACCTAAAAATATCACATTTTGTTTACACAATTTATTTTAAAAAAAAGTTTCATGATAGCTTTGGCATTGTGGGTAACAATAAACAGGAGACTCTTAATTTGCTTACACAAGAACTACTTGCAATGTTTGACATCTCTAGGTTTTTTGGTACATTAATAGACTATCAAATGGTTGCTTACAGCTATAAAGCTGTTGATAACAACAAGCAAGACTGCTTTAAAAAAGGAGTGCACTCTGAAAAACAGGTCAACATTGCAGCATTCACTTCAAACAACTTAAAACTATTTAAGGATTTCTACTTCTAACACGTCACCATCATCATCTGCTGCTGCGGTACACAACAAGCCTTCATGGATCAGGTGGACGCTACATATAATCTCCATCAATCATATTTTCTGGTTAGCCTGGCCGTTCCACCCGCAGATAAAAATGTGCCAATCTTCAGAACCAGGGCAAGGCCATGCCCCGATTCCCTCTCGTGTAACTTCGCTTAATAAATCGCGCTTGGTTTTTTTGCATAGTTACTGTTATTTCGGACGCCATTGCATATTCTAATAGTGAGACAAAAGAAGACATACAATATCAATTTCAAATAGACGCTGTTAAATAGTTATGTCACTTTAAACAAATGCAGCTGATACAAAAGAAATTCGTCAAATCGCTTGAAATGAGTTTTAATGGTTCTGTACGCCAAAAGGAAAAAACGGAACCCTTATAGGATCACTTTGTTGTCCGTCTGCAATCTGTCCAGACCCTTTATCTCGGCAACGCATGGAGTAATATCGTCTTATACCACAAGTACAGGGTAAAGTCTGAAAACTATCCGTTTATAATAATTAAATCATATAATACTAAATAATATACTAGAAAAAATAGGACTCGCACCAGATCATTTCTCGGACGGGAATCGAACCCGCGACCTTGGATATCCGGTCCAATGCTCTGACCGCTGACTCGGTAGCTCAGCGGTCAGAGCATTGGACCGGATATCCAAAGGTCGCGGGTTCGATTCCCGTCCGAGAACATGATCTGGTGCGAGTCCTATTTTTTCTAGTATATTATTTAGTATTATATAAAAATAGCATTGTGAATGCTTAAATCTCAAAATTTCAAATAATTAAATCATAAACAAATTAATCCTTATTTAAGTACTTACAAATTTGTACGGAACCCTTGGTGGACTCGCACTTATCCGGTTTTTTTGTAAAGTGCTTGCTATGATTTAATCATTGTTGAGTAACAATAAACTTTAATGACAAGTAAGTTACCAACTAATTGTAATTTGGTTTTGTTAAGAGTTTTACTGCCATCGGATCAGTTATGTAATTTGCATCACACTATTTTATTTACATAATTTTATCGTTCGTTGACCACTGCAGATCAAACTAAACAACGATAGCGTCATACTAATTCCAATAAATAATAGTTTTGTAATAATGTTCAAAATCATCTCCTCAAACTTTGAATGTAATCAGCCCCCCTACTCAAATGGCCAACATTCTATCCATTCGAACGCTACACCAACTGTTAAAGTTTAAACATTAGCAATTGAGGATTAAATCACATGTCGCAAACTTATGTAAATCACAGACTTTGATGTATTGTATGCAATGCAATTGACAAGCTTACTGCACATAATTTTATAATTTACTGCTTATTTTAAAGCTTTAATAGTTAGCGTAGCGTCCAAACGGATATAATGTTGACCATTTGAGTAGGGGGGGCAGATATGTTGGTGTACAAATAGATCGCTAGACAACTTGTTTGAATCGATATCTAATACGGTAAATGGGTTATTATTATATTTGTTTATCTTATATTTTGTTCCACTGCTTGATACTTTATCGATAATAACTGGCAGAAATGTATTTACGAATGCAAATATTTCCGCAGCAGATACCTATTATGTTACTTCGTGTTATCTTCAAATCTATTAATAAAATAAAAATCCTAAATTCATGTTGTTTTTAAGTAAAAATCAACTTAAATCAGATCGTTCTTTCAACTTCACCTGGGAAGTTGAACCCTTTTATAAGCAAACTCGTAATTATACAATAATTTGGAAACTGGCATTATGGCTTTTCGTTTTTTAGGGTTCCGCAGTCAAGTCAACAAGAAACCCTTATAGTTTCGCCATGTCTGTTCGTCCGTATGTCCACGGCTTTGCTCAGAGTATATAACCTAAATAGTATAAAGTGCAATTCAGCATAAATATGTATATTAATTACGCCAAAAAAGTGGTAGAAGAAAATCTCGTAATGTTTTTTTGTGTGCCGAAAACTTTTTTCGTAGAACAAAATTAATTTAATAATTAGGTATGTAGTCGTAAGTCGTGTAAATCAGTAAATAAATATAAGTTTACAGCTATATGGTAATTTTATAAGGTAACTGCGGGACCCTATACTGCGCGTGGTCGACACGCACTTGGACAGTTTTTTACAACTAACTATAGGAATATTAACGAACGACGTACCAGTATCAGTCTACCTTTACTCAAATCTGATACTATATATCGCGTACTTTTTGAGAGGCAATCCGAATTTTTTACGGAAACTTTATAAAAGAACTCAAGCATACTGCGCGCGCACACGTTCATTATCATCAACGTCATTATGTCAACACGTATACGATTGCAGGTGCGGTCGTTCACCTTACAGAAATGATATTTGGGTACCATACCCACGACGATAACGGGCCGACAGACGTACAAACAACGAACACGCGCTCATTCCGAATTCGGGCGACGGGAATCGTGGTAAAAAACGTGACGTCATTTTGACTCACTAGGTTAGCTAAGGTAACCTAGTAGCTTAAACAAACGCGTCTCATAACAAAAGAAAAACCATAGAATGTAATATCTTCACTCGTGATTTAAAACAAAATAAAATCGTGAATTCGAGATACAATATCTTTGTTTTTTTGTTACGCCTTCACGTCTTAACTACGGAACCGATCATCATGAAATTTTGCATACACGTTGTCAGGGGTACAGAGAAGGACATAGGGTACCTTTCATCCCGAAACAAATAATTGTTCCCGAGGGATAGCAAAAATCTTTCCACGCAGACGAAGTCGCGGGCGGTCGCTACATATAACTTGTAATATACTATAAATATTGAGTACACGTGGAGGGTTAAAGCCCTATCTACCATTTGTTTCCATCAGAAAATAGTCTAGCGACATTAATGGCCGTAGTCTATATTAGTACATTAAATAAAAAGGGAAGGTTCATTATTAACAGTGACATTGTGGTATCAAAAATATTGATGGATAAGTATTATTACACATACTATGAATTTATGTTGAGTCTTTTGATTAAGGAATTAAAATCAGTATTTAAAATCAGTTAAACAACCACAGAACAATGAAAACTTGGTTAAACATTTAATTCGCCTTGTTACACAAAGAAAAGTCGGATTAAAAAACTTTTTTTTCACTAAAAACGGCATAGTAATAGATTTAATTGTTTACTTGCAAAAGCCGTTTTAATAATGTTGCTAAGACAGAACTCAAAAATATTTAAATCTGTTCCCTAATCAATTAGACCGGTGACCCGAGACGCTACAGTCATCGGCAGTAACATTTTGACAGCGCATACCAGGCGTATCGTGGTATCAAGGGGGACGGGATGAAAGTGGGACAGTGCGCGGGTTATTTCGGGGCCTGAATTGGGACGGCCCGTTAAACATCGGGGTTTCCGAGCCAGTCGCGGGACGATGAAAACAAATAGTTTGTTATACCACCTGAGTGGGCGTGCGGACGAAGTAACCTATTGTGGACTCTGTGTGGTGGGCGCAGTGGCACAAACTTACTTACTCACTTCTGACGTTGATAAAAAGCTTCGAACTGCAAACGGCGACCGAGGATTCGATAACGATCTGTTTTTCTATTTTCAAATGGAGTCTTTCTGTACGCCATTTCCTTTAATGAAGGCGTTTCAAGCATTTTAAGCCCGTTAAAGTTTTCCCTAAAGCTGAACAAATCAAAATATAGGTAAATAACAAGCATTATCTGTACAGTAAGTGATAGATGGAAATCAACCATCACTAATGACAGGGTTATCTGTGAATTTCACAGTTGAAATTACACAGCTAAACCAAAACTCCATTGGCCTCACAGTGATTAATCATATAAGTTAAAAAAATAGTCGTAGTTAATTACTTCGGTCATTCGCAGGAATGGTTCTCGGCCTAGACTCCATCTTGATTTTGAGTTTTATATTTATGGCTATACGTATATGTGATAAAATACGAAAAATATACCACAAGAAACATTTCTGTGCTTTTATCTCTCATATACGTCAAGTAGTTTGTATATTACTAAACGTTGTTTTTTCATAAAAACGAAGTTTAGGAATATTGTGACGGAGTTGAGGAATCGTATATATAATGTTTATAATAGGTATAACTAACAAAATCATTTAAATCAAAATATATAAAAAAAAACATATTTTTTTCAACGAAATGAAAATCAAATGGAAAGAAATTAGACAAAATATATCTACTTCTTTGAATTCCAATATTTAAAAAAAAACAAAAGTTAAAATAATCTTTCAAATTATTAACACACTCATATTTGAAATTTTGAGATTTAAGCATTCACAATGCTATTTTTATATAATACTAAATAATATACTAGAAAAAACACTCATATTTTTAATAATGCAATTAAATTAAAATAATTAAAACATAAACTTCATTCAAAATTTCGTTTATTTTTTTTAATAAACGAACTACTAAACTCCGAATAAAAAATTGACGAAGGTCAAGGAGACAAATTTTTTCTAATTTGTATTTAATTATTCCTTACATCTTACGAAATTGCAGCATTATCATTATACACATACTATGCTATTTAGCTGTTATAATATCAAGACCCACAAATACACAAGTGAAAAATGAGACGACTAAACGGAGCTTGACAAAGACGTGAAACACGAAATGGAGTTTAGGTAATTACGTTACGTATATTAGGTACTAGGACTTCGTTTTTTTTAAGTAGTTATAAAAGTCAAATATCTCGACAAAGTATTATGCGAGTTCATGTAAGTATCAATGAAACAAACAGAAATTAAAAAAATAATTAAAAGTCTAATGTATCCGTGAAACCAATGACATTGGCTTGGACGTCCGAAAATCATCTTTTCGATTTATTACTTCCTCTGTATTTTGGGCTATGTAGTCCAATATGTTGTCTAGAATAGGACCCACCTCTCGTCCCGTGGGTGTAGTAAGAGCACTTTAGTTATAAAGTAGCACATTTCATTAGAGGTTTCATATGTCCAAACGTTAGTATCGCACTCGAGTTAAGATTTGAAATTCAGAACTTATAATAATAATAATAAATACTAGGAGAATTTCACATCGCGCCATCTAGCCCCAAACTAAGCAAAGCTTGTAATATGGGTGCTAGAAAACTGATACACTACTGATATACTTTTTAAATATATTCTTATTATACATAGGAACACCCAGACCCGTCACAGAAATTAAAATTCATCATTTCAATTTCTGCCCGGCAGGGAATCGAACCCGGGACCTCTTGCGTAGGCCGGCATGTTGACCACTGCTCCAGTCAGGTCGTCTATTATCTCTTAAGACTATTATTGTCTTACTATTAATATATCATTTATAAATCTTTTTTCACACTTAAAAACTTACGATTTGGTATTTGAAATTTTTGAGATTTAAGCATTCACAATGCTATTTTTATATAATACTAAATAATATACTAGAAAAAATTCGACTCGCACCAGATCATGTTCTCGGACGGGAATCGAACCCGCGACCTTTGGATACCGAGTCACTAGTGACTCGGTAGCTCAGCGGTCAGAGCATTGGACCGGATATCCAAAGGTCGCGGGTTCGATTCCCGTCCGAGAACATGATCTGGTGAGAGTCGTATTATTTCTAGTATATTATTTAGTATTACGATTTGGTTTTAGAAGACGCGGCATTAAAACTGTGCCTATATCCACCACCAGTGGGCGTCATCATCATATTTTTAGAGGTTTTTGCAGTGATCTAAATAAATTAGAAATATTTAATGTAAAAGTACAAAGAGTAGAATCGAAGAAAAATATTATTATGATAACTCGTTCTGTTTACATCGTGTCTGACACAGCACCTAGTTAAGGAATTGGGGCGAATACATATAAACGAAAACAAAACTGTTCTAGATTAACCTTACTCTGCCCAGCTGAAATAAAATGAGACTTCTAGAATACAATACAACTAAATACTAGTATGTGGAAACATTACTGTTCAAATACTTAGTAATATGTATCTCAATAAATTATTTTTGTCTGTAATTCAGTAGGTATACCTAACCAAGAAAAACACTGTTGTTTGTCTTGTTATACTTATTACTGAACCTGAGGAGCTCGGTGGCGCAGTGGTATAGCGCCTGGCCCTGGGATTGCGGAGGCTAAGCAACTTTCGCAAGGGTCGATTATGGGATGGGTGATCAAAAATTTTATTATCTCTAGTTCCTCCGTGCTTCGGTAGGCACGTTAAGCCATTGGTACCAGCTGCATTTGCAGTCGTTAACACCCACCAATCCGTATTGGGCCTGCGTAGGTTATGGCTCAGTCTCCTTATCCACCCACGATAAGGCCTGAACCCCAGCAGTGGGGACATCAAAAATGACTAATGTCGATAGTTTGTTATTTACATCATGAATCTTAGAAAGAAATCCTTCACCGTTCGTAGAAAATTATTTCATGATTTGAAACTAAAATTGACTACGAATAAATCGTAGGTACTTAATTTATATTTTAATCAAATTCATGCTAGCGCAAAATACGGCTCAAATCCTAATCTGTTTTTTATTAAACCAATTAATAAATTTTTTTGTAATAACTAAATTCCTGCTGAAAAACGAATTCCTCCTAATTCAGTTATGTACCAATTAACATTTGAAACCACTTTAGCGGATGTTAACGACCAATCTCTTCAGCGGATTAAGTTTTTTGTTCCCGAACTTAACCAAGCGTTTTTAGGCACTCCAACGCAAAGGAGTGTTTATGCATTAAATATGATAATTCGATTACCAACCAACAGTGATGATGTAAACCGACCCATTAAACAAGATTACAGCATATGATTACAAGCAATTAGGGATTGCCAAACAATTGTAGTTTGAAATTGAATGGGGTGAAAAAATGCGTCCCACACTGAACCTACGGCGAAAACACATAGCAACTGTAATTACGGTTACAGAGGAAATCGGTACCAAGCTAAAAAACAAATGATTACGGCCGAATCGATATCGAAATATTGGTAAGTCGATAGAGACTCGTACACTTTCAAATCACGCCGCGCCGCCCGTCTCTGTCCGTCCTGTGCATTCCACAACTTGCTCACCCACAGCGGACCGGTCCTCGAGCATTGTACCAAAAGATACTACACGGCCAACTTGTAAAGCCATACCTGGTTACAAATTACAACTGGCAAATAGAATTTTTTACTTAGCCAGACTATACGAAGCAAGGTGCGGTCTCAAGGTGAAGCGCCCGGTCAACACACGTTGGTTTCGATCGAATGCCTAGACCAAACATTGCATCGTATCGTGACCTAACTACCAAATGTATACAATTTCAAACTTTAGATAACAGTTACACGTATCCATAAAGTAACCTCCATTATCTCATACAATGTTAGGATAATTTTCTAACATTATTTAGGACAATTTGGAAAAAATAAACCATTCGTTATTCATCATAATATTCTTAGACAATTTTATGTAATTACGTCTGGATACAACAAACATTTCCTAATTATAATAGATAGGGTGGTTACTTATTCACTTACAGATTCCTATAATTTTCCAGAAAGCAATTGACGAAAATACATGAAATGATCCATAACAAATTATTGACGGAGCCAGCGCGAAGCGTCTCTGCTTCAGCTTGGGCAAAAATACTTTCGTTTGTCCGGCTGTCTGTTCTTCTCTACAAGTCGCATTTCTCAACCGATTCTCGAGAAAGCAGGTTCGATAATAATGAAGATTTTTTTTTAACGAGCCAGCTTTGCAAAAAATTGCAAAAGAAATTACCCATTCGAAAATATTTCAAAATGCCATCTAGCTTAGAATAGATATACTAAAAGTGATTGTAACTTACCAGATCGAATGCTCTGATCACAAACATGCAAAAAAATCCTTGAAAAACGAGATCCCAGCGTGGGTTAAGAAATCTGAAAGCTTATTATAAAAATTAGCATTTTAAGTTAATTTAATAACAAACTACCTAAATGCGAAACAATCAATCACTTCCTTAGCCATTGACGGCAAACGAGTTTTTTTAAAAAATCAATCTTTTCTGTGACTATTTTCTGCCTCTATTGGATTTGCACGTGCGGTATTAACATAATAAACCTTTTAAACTATGTATGATGTTTTGTTCGTCTTTGAAGAGCTTGTTTAAAGAACCTGGATCGATGTCAATGGAACATTTGGGCACAGCGGACGGACATTGACCGAAATAAAAAAATAAACTTGCGCGGAGCGAGTAGTTGAAGAATTTTGAACTACTTATATAGAACATGGATACAAAAACGTACGAAAATCGTAATAGCTTATTTACTCTTTGAGTTTAATGGACGGGAATGAGATCATTCGTCTTTTATAATACAAGTACATACTAAAGTAATAAATGTAATAGGAATTCGGTGTAAATTGGACGAAGGCCAACCTTCTTCATTTCAATTTAAAACGAAAGCTGAATGAAACCATAACGAATTGAAGTGATAGAAAACAAACATTATTTGAAAGGTGAAAGACATCCTATTGGCTATCTATCACCTTGGTATAAGGTTCAAATTCCTTTGAGCGGTTTCTAACTAATAAACTTGGTGTATCTCTACTATTGATTGTCTGTCAATATAGTTACCAAATGTGTGTCATGTTATTTAACTACTTATTTGATTCTGTTTAACGATAAGTTTAGATTTTATTAAAGTACACATTAATACACGAAAATCCCTTTAAAAATTTTGCTCTAAAGTCTACTTCCTCGATGTTTTTCCTTATTTGAGAGTTAAATACAACAAGACCTAAACAAAAGTGAATAAAAATGCAACAGTTTTAACGCCTCCGACTACAAATTTAAGAACAATGCGAACAAGAAGCATGGTTGCGCACGCGCAACTGGATTGACAATGGTGCGGCCTGCTTGCCCACCGGACCGGCAAGCAGACGTGAAACTGCCCAAGGTTTTAAAGGTTGAATACCAAAATATAATTTGCATATCTTAAAATTGGTTGAGGATTTAAAAAATCTTATATGAGATTCTGTAACACGAAGTAAGGCACAGCTCCCTGTTCATGTACTAATAATTGTACAAGCACTAGAATATAATGGTCCAAGTTATGATTGAACACTAGTTATCTGTGTAAATTTTTCCATTTTTCCGTATGTACAATACTTAATATCTGCAAATAATACCGAAACAATTTATTGATTTTTTTTAATGCTTGGACAATTTCACACAGTGCCAGCTAGCCCCAAACTAAGCAAAGCTTGTTATTTGGGTGCTAGACAACTGATATACTTTTTTAAATATATACTTATTATACAAAGTAACACCCAGACCCATCACAGCTCGCGATTCACGTTCGCTCGGCTGACTGACTTATATACCAACGTACAGGTCAAATCCGAAATCCGAAATATTGCACATAGAGACCTAATACAGTGTAGACATTCACTAAGAAAGGATTTTACCCCCGTAAAATAGGGGATAATTGTTTGTATGAAAGTCCGTCAGTTTCGATGTTAGCATCTTCAAATTTTGTATTTAGGCTGACGATTGAAAATTTATATTTACGTGTCTCGGCATTTTTTACAATTCTACCCCGAAGGGGTGGAAAGGGGGATGAAGTTGTGTTGTGTTGTGGAAAGGCCTTCATATTTAATGTACGGGGACAAAAAAGTATTTTATGCTTTAATTTCAACAAAATCAGATCAGCCGTTTTTACGTGATAAGGCGGTACCCCATCAAGCGCGTCACACGTGGTAAACGCGTCAAACGTCCTGCTTGAGAGCTCAAACACACAGTATGCGTTCCGGTCATGCGATCCGATCCGCAGCTCGCTGCGATCTATGCGATGTATGGAGTTCTCTTATCCCTTCCACACTGGTTGCGTTCCGATCCTATATATCGCATAGATGTCATGACCGGGACGCATCCTGTGTGTTCAAGCTCTGAGGCAGGTCGTTTGCCGCATGCAGCGGGCCTCGCACGAAGCTGCTCGCTTGGTGGGGACCCGCCTAGTCATGTGAAAACGGCTGATCGGATTTTAATGAGATGAAAACATAGAATCCTTGAATCCTTGTTAGAGGTGCCCTAGAATTTTCTCGAATGTCCCCGCGGACGAAGTCGCGGATGGAAGCTAGTATCGTAGAAAGTAGTCTCTGTGAGCACGTTATTGATCGCCAACTCACAACCACAAGCCAACTCGCATAAACTTATGATAGGTGTGTGGTGTTTGCGTGACCACGGGTAGTTTTGGACGCCGGAAATGGATGTCTTTACCTTTTATTTTGAACTTAATGTAAATTTTCACGCTTTGAGATGTTTTTTTTCGTTGAAGTATTTTTTTTAACTCTGAAAGATTTTTGTGTGTGTTGTTTGTGTGTCTTGGTTTAATCGACTGAAAATATAATCCCATAGGACTACTAATTTTTTTTTCAGCCACTTACTACTTTTGATTTTTAGCAACAGTGTGATAGGTATTTAGGTACTTAATAGCTAAATAAAATGATTTGCGCTAGTTGCAAAAAAAACTAAAGCAGCAAATGATAAAGATGAAGTTAAAAAAAAAATATGCTCTCATACTCTTTCTGTTATATTCGCGACACGTTAGTTCCAAGGCAGCTACATTTTCGTAGTCTCAGGTTTTAGCCAAGACCGTGATAAGTTTCACAGATTTTTTTCAGCGACAGTTTTTTTCTGTAAACTTAGATATATTTCAAAAAGTCTAACATAATTCCCTCCAAACGGCGCGCGTAAGGGGCCGCCGCCGTACTATTGATCAGGGCTGAGTTTGGGCAGGCGGCGTCCGCTGGGCGGGTGCGTGCGGGTTCAAGGTCAGCCCATTCACTTCTGAAACACGTGCCCAAAGTAAATATAGTACTCGTACTGTTACGCCATGAACGTAACCGCCTCCGCGAGTTACCCCGGGATTAGAAATCTGACACAAATCGAAATTGTTGCGTTTGATATAATTTGATCGTCTTTTGTTTTACGATCGTCATTTGTCGCCGCTTTTCGCTTGATTCACGTCGCGCGTCGTTCATCGTACGATGATTGGAGATCATACGAGTCGAGTTCAATTTATGTGTGTATGTGTACATCTATAAATTTTTGATACATACGAATACTAACTAATAATAAAACAATGTTTGCATTAGTGACAAATCAAAATATTTTTTCCGAACCATTGCTTGAAAACAGAAAAAAATCCTCTCTAAAAATAATTGTTTGTGGATTTTGGCTGTACATTTTGGGAACAAGTTTTTCAATATCTATCTCGAATGAATAACATACGCGCTGTAATCCATAAAAAGTGTTTTATTTCTAATTATCTATCTTATTAATTAAGCTATTGAAACTACGTTATTAATTGTGTGTTGAACAAAGTTTTCCAAAGCTTTTGTATTTAAATTGCTATTTAATAATGTTAGACTGACATTTTATCCTCTCTTCATAATCAATCACAACCATCAATAATTTGTTACATTAGACCGCTTTTGTATGGAATTATTATTTGAGAAAAATATTAATAGATTGAGTAATTTGTTTTAGTTAACATTCGATGGGCCCATATGTGAATGCAAAATAAAATAAGTCATAATATACTATGGCATATGGTTTTTTGGGATAATAATCAATTAGCATAACTTTAAACCGAATAAATGTTTACTTTAGCCCCGCATAAATGCTATTATCATAATGATCATAAAAATTTTATTGCATAGGTTAGGTACATTTTTTACTAATATCGATTACTAATTTTCAGGTTCTAAGATAACTAGTCCATCAAATAGTTTTATAGTGCCAATCAAACTATGACTATCTAGCTTATAGTAATAAATTATGCCATTTACATATTATGTTAAATTACTATATTATTATGCATGTTATAGTTATGTGTTTAACATTTTTATGCTCACCAAATTTATGTCAAATGAAATTAGTACAAGTAATCGTTATGCCAATGAAATCATTCATAATATTATGCGAAACAAATTTATGCCGTTCCTGATATGCCAAATCATAATTTTACATAAGACTAAAAATTTAATGCGAGTAAAATGGCCACATTCGATATAATTTATTTGACGTACCTAATTTGTAATATTCACGTTAATTGAAAGCTTGTGACTGAACAAATAGCTGAAATTTTCGAAATGAATAAACTGATTTTAATGAAACGAAATACATTGGTCTCGAAAGTTGATTAAAAACATTTTCAATAAATAGCGTTACAATTAAATTAGACCGTTTCTCCTTCCATAGGAGCAGAAATTTTCAATTATCTTTTTTAAAATGATACATTTCCTACTAACTTTTTAGACCTATCCTGCTTATGCGCATGAAGTTTCATTAGAATCGGTTCATTCATTTCGAAAAATAAGGGCTTCAAAGTTTGTATGAAATGCCGTTTTTAATGGCACACAATAACGAAAATGATATTTCGGGAAATTTTGCCCAAACTCACTTATGTGTATCCACGAAAACCTTCATACTTTTGAAACGGCTTTTTAAATGGCTTATTTACGGCTCTAAACATTATAAAATGATTGAAAAGGTCCAAACTTAGGTGTAATAATATAATGCCTTATTTTATTATAATGTAGAGACATTTTTCAGAAAAAAACAACATATGAATTTACAAAGACTTCTAGTGCCCAGACGCTAATACTATCGCAAAATATCAGCCCAACGCGAAAGGTCAATGTAATAAAACACAACATTACAGCACGCAGCAACACGTACCGGGGCGCTGCAAAATACAAACATAGACTTTGAAATAAAAACAAAAACGTCGCGGAATTTATAACTACACAGCAACTGGCGTTCAAAGCACCCCTAGGACGTGCACTCCTATAATAAACATAAACATGGAAAACGCACAAAAGCCTCTCGGGTGTCGCGCCGCTGTCAGATAGAGTTGTAGCGTTTCTTTTGCATCTCCTAGCGCGTGCGAGAAGGACGGACGACGCGCCGATCGTTAGCCCTGATCTTCAGCGCGCCACAAACACACAGCCCGACCGAGAGCGAAATTGCAGCGAAAATGCACCTAGCTGTGTTATTACCGCCGCCGCTGCTTGCGAAACGGCCTTCTTCTGATCCCCCTGCGAACGAAACGGGCACTTTCCACGTTGTGTTTAAGTTACAAATCGGTCGGACGGTGAGTGAAACCGGTTATTTTCTCTGGACAAGCAATAGTGGACGTTGTCGTTGCGCCATAGGTTCCGTTTGGCGCAGCACTGCGCTGGAACGCAGCAATCCTTGTATATTTAGCCCGCATCGCATGCGGTCTTGGTTGTGAGTGTATTAGGTCGCACTCACGCACTGCTGAACTAGTCGGAGGGCTTCCTATTATCGACTCATGTTATTGTACTGAGCGCAATACGCCAGCCGATCTTTACATGTTTTTATGATAGTTTTTCTCAAGTTTCCGCTGCACTCGTTTTCTCCTTCTCAGAAGCGAGTGAAACTAGTTAGAAAATGTGCTTTCACTATATTGTTCCACTTATCGTATTAAGCCATTACCGTTCGCCACATTTTATCGCGGGAACCGAGTATGTGTAGAGTTCAGATAGTAATTTAGAATCTTGTGATGTCAATAAGTTACCGTCTCGAACTTTAAATTAAACTTACGGAACTTAATATGAGTCATTATCACTCCCATGTTGAAGTTCTGCCAATGAATTATTACCTACTTTGGAAATTAAATTATTGCTGGCACTTACAATTCATCATTTTGAGTTATGAAAGTTCAGCGCGAGTTTAATTTTTATTCTAATATGTCATTTTCTCGATTCACGCTAATGTTATAGGGAGTTTTGGTTTTTTTGCCTTTGGTTACTGTCGTGTTATGAGCCATTAAAGTGAATATCGCCATTAATGGCGAAGCTTACTTTTTTGAATACACAACGATAGTTAGTGCTTGGCCTTCATTTCACCTGCCCCCTACTCAAATGGCCAACATTCTAAGCGTTTGAACGCTACGCTTACTATTAAAGTTTTAAAATGAGCAGAACCTAAACTATAAAATTACGTGCCGTAAATTACAAAGTCTGTGATTTACATAAGTTTGCGACATGTGATTTTCGTCTATTGCTCATATTTAAGCTTTAAAAGTAAGCGTAGCGTTCAAACGTATAGAATGTTGGCCATTTCAGTAGGGGGGCAGATGTTAAGTGACGTATACTGAACCCGGAATCCTCAACCACTTGAGGAACAGCTATCTTATAATCTTCAACGATAAAACTATTTCCAACAAGGAAAATAGTATTCTGTATCTATAACCCATTTGCCGGTAATCGCGTACTACTTAACCATCACGAAATAAGTAGAAAGGCATATTACACTGAAGGCTTTTAGTGAATAGCCCCATAAGAACAGCGTGTCACGACTTAACCCCTAGAATGTTCTCGGAAATATAACCATTTAAGCTTGGAGTTGTGTCTTGGAGGAAATGGGCGTGCGCAGTTCTCACAGTCCAATGTCATAGTCATTGAAGTAACACTGTAGAGGACCATTCAAATTAGTGAAATAACCCGTTTTTTAATATAGTTTTCAGATCACGTTGGTGACAATGTGACGTTATTTTTAACGTTTTTTTAAGAGTTATCTAAAATATACTCTTATCTGCAAAGAAAAATACCGCATCCCAGTAAAAGTGTATTACATATTTGTTTGAAGTTTATGTGGTAATTACACGGGTTGACTTGACAGGGGACTTCCTGGCCGATTAACGTCAGCTAGCGCTTTTTTATCGACAATTGCTTGTAAAGTCATATCGCCACCTCATTGAAATTAGGTTTGCGATTAAATTTTACAAGTGATTGTCGTCAGAAAGCACTAATTGACTAAAATCGACCAACAAGTCGCCTGCCCAGTCGAGGTTCCCTATGTATTTGCATAAAATTTTAAGCCATAATATGTCATAGCATATTTTGTTTAGGCATAACAGCTTATGCATTCTTTTCTTGAGCATAACTACTAAACAGTGTTAGCACAGCATTAACAGCCAAGTTTTCAAGAAATTTAAGTTTAAGACCTCTATTGAAAATAAATTTTACATAAAACGTCGTTTCTGGCGTTTTGCCGGCCGCTGCCGTGGCACGTTCGTTCCGCTCGCTCGGCTCGCGCGTTTTACACTATTTTGAATGATAATAAAACGAAAAATACGTTAAATTAGTTATTTTTATTGTTTTTGATCTTTATGTCTAAATATTATTAGGCGAATAGACAATATATATGCCTTAAGCGAAAACAAATTAGCCCAAAATATAATTATGCCAATATAAATAATATGCCAAAAAACAATTCGTTATGCCAAAACAAATATGGAATAACAATATTATGCAAAACAGGATCTCCAAGTCGACCTGTATAAATACCATGTACCATGTCTCACAAAATCATATTCATGGACGGGAATCGAACCCGCAATATTTTTTCTAGTATGTTATTTAGTATTGTATAAAAATAGCATTGTGAATGGTAAAATCTCAAATTTAAGTATTATTATATTGTTAGAAGTGGTGCATAAAATTACTTTTACTTGTGGGAAAAACAAAGTTCCTCCCCAATCATTAAGGCCATTTAAAAAGCATACTAGATACCTTGCAATTTTTCTTGTCAAACAATAATTGAAAAGTTCTATATGTAAACTCGACTTTAAAATAGCTGAAGCATAAAATCGACAAAGCTTTGTGATAAAGTATTTGCTTTGCAAATTCTATGTTATTAGTTATGGTTGTTAGTTTAACAGGTAGGGATACTATAATTTAAAGAACTTTTTTTCTTGTAACCAGTTATTATAAAGAATATGTTTGTAACAGTCAGTTTGCTGCATTCTCAGGTTTAAACATGCAATTGATTATAAAAGTAAGTGTCTCAGCATATAAGTTTAAGCACATGATTATCTAAAACTGTAATTGTATTTACGTTTAGATATGTATCTTAGATATAACCTTTGCCGAATGCCATGAGACCGAATGAATAAATGTATTTATTTATAATAGGCACTCTTGACCGACGCGACGCTTCTAATTTCACGCTTCATTACACGAGAGCTTAAATTGTCGATGGTTCAAAACCTCGAAAGCTCATTAGAGCAAATTACAAATAATATCGAATAACAAAATAGAAATAAATGTTTAATGAATTAGATTACTAATTAACTAACTAAACTTTAAGATAACCAATACAATACTATTTATTATTAAATTACATACTAAAAAGATATAACTGAGACACTACAGTCTCATTTATTAAACATAAATATTTTCGCAGTCTCGCTAGTAACACGGCACTACTGCGGCGCCACCGCCATCTTGAAAAACGTGCGTTCATATACGCATACATTGAATGCACCACTAAATATAGGCCGGCAGTGCATCCAGGCTGCATTGTGCGTGGTCAGGACTTCCCCCTTCCCCCTTCCCCTACCCCTACCCCACGGGAGACCTAGCTCTCAAGGGCACCGAGGGGTTGAGGTAGGCCCCAATCGATACGTTTACGGGCGCTGTTCGAGCACGTTCTGTCATGTTTACGTGTCTAACATGTTATAGTTCTTCTATCTTACGAAGACCGTTAGCTGTGAATGTGTTAGAAGTGTGCGTATGCACATTTTTTTTGTGTGCTCTCGTATTATGCACACTAAAATAATATGCAGGTGCACACCTAACAACATTCATGGCAAAAACGGTATTCGTGAGATAGAACAACTATATTGCAATTAAAGTTTTGGGCTCTACGTTATTAAAACCATTTGAATGTTTTCTAATTGAAAAGGTTGCAATGGATTTTAACAAAAGACTTTCGATACATGATTATTTTTTGCACTTTGTTCTGAAATATTATTAAGAGGGTTTCCTAATTTCAAATGTCAAAAACCCGAATAAAAAAATTTTAAGCACTATTAGACCGACGCTTTATTGTACTTACGAACGATTAAAATATCGAAGATTCAAAATCTCGAAAGCTTATTACCGCATCTTACGAAAGCCACTTCTGATTGATGTAAAGTAGGAGCAATAATGTTTCTCGAAACATTATAACGAATATGTCGGCCGTATTTTATTCGATTCTTGTGTTTAATTCGTACTTATAGCAATTCTTTGTACTTCGAGATTTTAAACCATCGACATTTTAAGCGTTCGTATAGGGACGAGTTATTCTCATGCGATCCACTGTAACTGATCCACCGAGAATTAAAAATCCCAACCGATACCCTTATAGTTTTCAATTCCCAACGGATCCCCTCATTGTATTTCTAAGCAAGAAAAGGTAGGTGAGTACAGTCAGAAGAAAAAAAAGTATTAAAATCAGTTCGGTCAATAGTGTTCAAGATTAGTCATTCGGTCTTTTAGCATTTAGAAGGTAGGTGAGTACAGTCAGAAGAAAAAGAAGTTTTAAAATCAGTTCGGTCAATAGTGTTCAAGATTAGTTATTCGGTCTTTTAGCATTTAGAAGGTAGGTGAGTACAGTCAGAAGAAAAAGTATTAAAATCAATTCGGTCAATAGTGTTCAAGATTAGTCATTCGGTCTTTTAGCATTTAGAAGGTAGGTGAGTACAGTCAGAAGAAAAAGAAGTATTAAAATTCAATTCAGGTCAATAGTGTTCAAGATTAGTCATTCGGTCTTTTATCATTCAATTATAGGAAAACCGTATTAAAATAGTTAGTCTGCCTTACCTGCATATTTTTTTAAATGATAACTAAGTTAATGTTTCTCAATATTCCGCAATTTCCTGAAAGTGAATCATCAATGGAATGCATGCTTTCAATGGAATGAAAGCCCTTATCCTTACATAGGGGAGTTGCACATAAGGGAGATTTGTACACAGGTGCAGTGTAGTCACTATGCATTTGTATTCACACGTGTGCACAATGCACGCGATGAAAAAACACAGCCCCGTCCATTCGATGCACTTGAGTAAATATGTTTCAGTGGCATAGGTCAGATTTGCATGCCGGAGTCGAGTTTTTATAATTCAAAATAGCACACTAGAATACTAAAGACATTCATGTGTAGGTTAGTGTGTTAAACTCTCATGATAAAATGATTGTGCTATAAAAAAATGGATTTTATAGAAACTAAAATTGACTAAAACGAAGACTGCTTATGAAACTAAAAATATGTATTTTCTTATATTATGGGTTTGATAAAACATTCTTACTGAATTTGTATTACTACAAAAACTGCTTTGAAAGCATCTATAAATAATAAAACTACAAACACAAAAATTGTCGGCCATATTTTAATATAAATTGTACGGTTTCAAAAGAGCCTATTTAATCAATTTGAATATATTTATTTTTGGGAATCTAAATAAAATAAAATAATCGAAATAAAATTTGTCGCCTCATTATTTTTACTGTCAAACTCAAATACCTAATTTGACAAAGAGTCCACAGAATTAATTACATTTTCTTGTGAGACCTACCTATCATTAGTAGTAGCGTAAGCACAGATTACTAAATAGTTGGCGTAAGTGTATATTTAATTGAAGCAACCATCTGTCTGAAACATAAAAAATATTTCGCGGCTACAAAATTCATTGCAAACGCTCAACCAACCGAGTTTAGTCTCACACAATCCTCTTTGTTTCTAGAAGTAATAAAGTTTTATATTCGCGTAAATAACCTGTTTTTACTGCAGTCGTGTCCACTTTAGAGTACGAGTCAGCTTCAGAAGTAGTTGAAAACTTTAGAACTTTGTCGCCCTAAATATTGCGTTCGTTACAGGTTACAAATTACTGAAAAGGCGTTATGCTTAGTGCGACAAAGTATTTTAATGTTTAGTTACTTTTGAGGCCGTCTGCACCGAGTACAATTTTTCATAAATGACTTCACGCTATAACGAAGTCACCTTGTGTTGAATATTTTTGCTTGACCGAGCTGACATTGGCAAAGATTTAAGCCGTCGTAAAAAAATGAGTATGCTTCAAGACGTCCTAAACATTAATGACCAAGTTTGATTAGCTTCATATATGATAATAACTAGAAAGTGATTTTTTTGACATTGGAAACTGTATAAACAATACATCAAAGAAATTCCAAGTCAAAAATTACATTGTCCAGTCGCATAATGGTATCTGCATTACAAGGTCTAACAGGTATATTTGGATTTTTTTACATAGTTGTATATTTTGTGTCAACAACATTTTCTTAGATTATATTATATTTCCATTCATTTGGGCTATTAACTTTCATTTTATTCTTCGTATTAGATAATTTTGTCAACTGCCTCGCTCGTTAAAATAAGTACTTAAGAAACCTAAAATTATCCAATGCATTTCATTACATACAACAGAATTACACTGCACCGAATCTTTACTAAAAACTAGCTATCGTAATATAAAAATCTGGTAAGAAAAATATCCATTTGTTATTTTAATTACACACGTTATTAAACGTACTTATCTTGAGAGCAACGGCCATTACCATCAACCAACATACATGCTTCAGAACAAGCGAACTTCGTATCTGTGAAGTGAACAAACTTTTTTATTTCTAGTAAATGTATCAATTAGAAATAAAACACTTTTTACGGATTACAGCGCGTATATTATTAATTCAGGTGTTGTTTTGGAGGACTGTCCTCCCGTGACCACGGCCCCTGGAAAGGTGTCGAAACGTCGGGAATTCTAAAAAACCAATAAATACAAACTAAATAATTCCAAAACAACACCTGAATTAATAATATACGCGCTGTAATCCGTAAAAAGTGTTTTATTTCTAATGAACTGTAGGCGCGAAAATCTTAGAAGTGTATAAATGTATCAATTTAAAGTCGTCGACAGTTCATTACATTCAAATCAAATCAAAATATTCATTATTTAAGTTTAAAAATAATCGATTTCAAATTGCTTATTATAGTATAAGGACGATTTGAATAAATATGTTTTGATTTAATTTAAACACTTACCCCCTTTCTAATAAAGATTGTATAGCAGATGAATTAGTTACACAATGGTTAGTCTCTGTCAAACTATTTAAGTTTGACATTAAAAAGAAAGGGACAAAACACTGTGTAACTAATACAGCTGTTATATAATCTTTATTAGTAAGGGGGAATTAAAAAAAAACTAGTTTTTTAGGCGGGAAAACATTTTTAGCTGATGACTAAAAGATAGATTGCAACTTTTGTGTGAAAACATTTAACCTAGTTACGGTGCACCGTGCAGTAGATTCATAAATTAAAAGGAATTGGAATAAATGGCATTCTTATTTTTATTTCAAACATCAGATTATAAGACTTTAGCTTCAGGCCCTGGCCAAGTGCCTTTCTACAATTTGTATGTAATTGACGTAAGATGTCGCTGACTAAAGACGATCGCGACGTTTTGAAATATCAATTTCATACACTTAACATCACTTCTATTCTATTCGGGTAATCGAAAAGGCAAGCGGTGCCACTCGTCAAGGCCCTATGATGATGTTAGTTAACATATAAACACCCATTTCCTCGTTGTCCTACTAATTCGTCCTACTAGTGGGATCATGAGGAAACCCTCGTAGTCCTACTGTATGCTAAAACCTGATTTATTTAGTTTTGTTACTATTCATTAATTTCAAACATTAACCTTATGTTATAAATAAAAATAAATTCATAACAATCAATCATTGAACTCATCATCGTTAAAATCGGTCTACTTGCATTTGGTGCCAAATGTCACTCGAACTTGTCCAAAGGTTGACACCTTCGTGAGTGTTTTCATTTGTTATTTTTAGGCCATGCAATTGGATTTCCTTCTGCCAACTTTTGACAGATGATTGACATTACAAGTTTTCACTGCAACAACGTTGAAGTTCATTGACATTGGAAAATGATTAAATAGAATTCTGCACCAGTTTTTTTATGCTGTTTGAAACAATAAAGTGTAAAAAATAAACTTTATATAAAAACAATGTTTTAAAACGCAATGAAATGCCAATCACATTGAATAATAAAACGATAGGTAAGTATTTTTTTTAAAGGAAGCTCTACTATTTTCTTCCGGTACAGTAATGGAAACAGTCATTTTAAATATTTGCACTTTTTTCACAAGATACGTGTAGGTTTTGTTTATATATTCCTTACTATATTCCTATTTTCTCTTTTCAAACAATTGTTTTTATAAGTGAATTTGTGTTACATTAGTCATTAAATAAATGAACATCACGCTTAGTCCAAAGCAATTTGTTGCGATCAACGCAAGAACGCGAACACGAACGTAAATAGACGTAACCTTTATGCGATGCCATATATATTTGTCGCAATGACGTCATTCAGTATATTTCAGCAATAAAAAGTGACTAAAGACAATACTAATTATATTTAAAACATAATTGAAGCTATAAGTTTATAACATAAAGTTGTAAAGAATTGATATTTATTCTGTTTCCAGAATGGTTTGGCATTTTTTTTAATCAGGCCACTAGTGTTGGATTACTGCCAAGTAGTTTAATAATGTATAGAATATTTACGATTTCTACGAAATTACTGTGTCCGAGTTTGACGAATCATTTTTGATACGCTGTTAGGTAGAAATTGTAATGCGCGTGAACAAAAATATCCATTTATCCATTCATTAAGAATCACAACTACATTTCTCATAAGATTATTTAGCGATAATTAGTCTGTATACAAAATCACGACTAAAACTTATCTTTAGTGACAAAAGTCGATCAATTAAAATAACTGAAGCAACGAGTCCTTGTGTTAACAAATTAACAGTTCCTATCAACTCCGTACAAAAATCGGTGTCTACTATTAATGTAAGTATGCGTCACCGCAATATAGTAACGAACGATGCAAGGTAATCGACACCTAATCTAATAGACATTATAGGAGCATACGGGCCAAAATACTGTGGCAGTTGTCGGCGACACGAGTTGCGTAAACGTAAGTCGTTTACCCCGCGGCCTTCGCACTCGTAGCGTTTCCCGCTTGACGTTCACGCTACCACTAACACCATCCTAAATCACAACAAATAGATATTGTAATATAAACCATATCACGCTGAAATAGAGTTGGTTTAATTTTATTTCTGATGCCGAGAAATAACCTTATCGCGCGAGCTATCACCAAAGATACACGCAACGACCTGCGTTGGTAATACTTATATTTTTTCGTTGTAAATATTGACATTATACTTTTGTGTTGGTTAATGTAAAACTCCTTTTAATGAACTAAATTACTTAGGTGACAATGCTATAAACATAATGTATGAGTAAATAAATTGTCCATAGTACATATAGCACCACTTGCTTGTTGTTATTCTCATTTGCCACGCGTTTAAGACATTTCAATTACAAAAGTCAGTAATGTCAGTTACAGTTACAAAACCTTGCATCAGTTCGATACCTGAACACTCTGTGCATATGGTCAAACATTATAAATTGAGTTTTTGTTACCATGTTGTTATTTCTTCAAAATACAAAAAATAAGAAATCGCCATGTGTCTGAGAACAAACGTGTTTTTTGTTCATAAGCCAAACCGACTTTCTCGTTCTACTTCGAAATCCAATTTTGTTACTTTACTTTGTTATTACTAATAGAATGCACTATTCATCACAGCTATACCTACCAAAGCATGGATTTTAATCTAAAGTGGACACTTCAACAACTATCTAGTTTACCTTATTTTGTACTCGTAGTTGTATTCCGGTAAACATATAGATAGGTACAATTATCTTTCAAATAGATAAGTATTTACTTACACTATCTAGTACGTACATCATAGTGAGTCATACTATGAACTAGTGACTTTGTAGAGCTGTGTGTGAGACATTTTTCGAAATACTGAAATATGTTTATTCTCCATTTCTCCGCCATTTCGATAAATTGGAAAAACGGACATAAAAAACCATATAATTATGGAAACTGCTCACAAAATTTCACGAGAATCGGTTGTGAAATGCGACATGTAGCGGAACAAACGGACAGACGGACAGCCGGACATACGAAATCATTTTTGCCCAAGCTGAAACGAAGCCGCTTCGCGCTCGCGGGGTTAATAATAATACAGAATCTATACATACATCAAAATTATGTCAACTAATACATAACTCTTTGTTATTTCCAGGCCCTAAAATATGCATGAAATTATAAAAACAAGTTATTACGCTATAATTATTATACTCAAATGAAAAATTATGAAACAAGTTATTACGCTATTTATTATACTTAAACAAAAACAAACCGTAACAAATATTAATTCGTGTATGTTAACAGGAGAATATTCGCTTGACCTTTAGATACGTAACTATAAAAAATTTAAGTAGGTATATTTTTATTGCATCCCGTGGCAACCTTTAAGGTGACACTATTCCTAGATTAAGTGGCAACTGTGTTTAGACCATGTATTTATTGTTTGCCTTGTTGGTTGTCCTTAAATAAATAAAAATAAAACTTTTATTTCTTACATTCCTTTTGTTTTTTACTAACTAAGCATTTTATCAATCTGTCTCTTATACAACTCGACGAGAATTCAAATTACTGCCTAACCGATTTGTAAACGTTTCTAAAACAGATATTGCCACATACTTTGCCCTGTATTTACAGGAAACAGATAAATAAATAATTAGCAGATAAATCAATATAAAAACGGACAAGAGCGAGTCGGACTCGCGCACCGAGTGTTCCGTACCATTATTCTGAAAAAGTTTACTATTTAGAGATATCGTTTTATTTTTTCCTGTAATCTTTACATAAACTTAGTAGCCCTATCAGTCCCCCCACTTTCAGTCACTGTTGCAAAAAAAATGTATATTTTAATTTCTCTCTTATTTGCAAAATAGTTGGGCAAACGTCTTTTAAAACTATTCCAAACAATTTGTTAGCTTTAGTAGTTCTTGAGATATCCAGCTGTCACAGACAGATAGATTGAGTCGCACCATAAGGGGTTACTTTTTACTATTTTGGTACGGAACCCTAAAATCGAGAAATAAATTGGACTCGTTTTGTTTCAGACTACAACGCCGCCCCGCTGTTCGCCTCGGAAAACGCCTCCAGTGGTAAGCTTATTAATAAATGTTTCAATTTTAAATTGAAGTCGAGAGTTTGGTCGTTAGCACAAAGTGGAAATAGTTCCTTTAGGCTTAATTGTCCTTTTGAATCGAATTTCCAAAATGGATTACGGGAACTTTAAGGAGTGTAATTTAAAGTTAGTCCTAATAACATAACTTTTTAAAAGTTTTCTTGACCATCAGTCATTTTTAATGTCCCCACTGTTGCACAGGCTTTCCTTATGGGTGGATAAGGAGGATGGGCCATGACCCACCACGCGGGTCCAATGCGGATTAGTGGGTGCTAACGACTGCAAATGCAGCCGGGACCAACAGCTTAACGTGCCTTCCGAAGCTCCTGCTTGAGATAATAATTTTTTGGCCACCCATGCCATGACCGACCCTTGCGAAAGTTGCTTATCCTCTGCAATCGCTAGGTCAGGCGCTGTACCACTGCGCCACCGAGCTCCTCGATTTTCTTGAATAATTAAATAAAAATCTCCTGAAAGCATTGGGACCACATCTGTAAATAACGAATTCGTTTATACCCACTTAGCCGATTTTTTTATAATTTCATAGAAACTGTAGCATAAAGACAATATTATAAAAATTACATACTTCAAGTCTTATCATACTTCATAGCGCTCTATGTAGCATTGGCACATAAATACCGGAAGGATTCCTATATACAACATGTTACAAAAATACCCCTAATGCCGAATATGGTATACAGGGACCATCAAACTGATCAACTTTTACTATGGGACCAATTCTGAAATCGCGAAAAAAAATTAGCTGTTTCATACAAAAATTAAAATCGAAAATATCAAAATGTATGAAACAGCAAATTTTTTTTCGCGATTTGAGAGTTGGTCCCGTAGTAAAAGTTGTTCAGTTTGATGGTCCCTATATACCATATTCGGCATTAGGGGTATTTTTGTAACATGTTGTATATTTAAATAGAAATAGTCTAAGTACCTATCTTCATTAAAACTTTAAGTGCTAGAACTTTTATTATAATTTATTCTGAAACTTTACTATAAATGACATACTTTCTCATTTATTCGTTGTTTTGTTAGAAAACCACATTTAACAAAGTTACTGAATGAGACCTTAATTTACCTCAAAATGTAGAGTAAAAAAACACGCCTCAATATACCTCAAAGATTTTATAAATAGCTTTGAAATTTAAATGATGAAAACAAAGCAAGACGCGGTAGCCCGTGAAGCGTTTCATTTTTAAAATGGTTTCGCCATAAAAAACGTGTCAGTTATAAATTGAATCATCCTTTAAACTAAACCAAAACAGGCTGTTATTAGTCAGTGCGAGTTGTAATAGCTGACGTGAAGTTTAATGTAGAAAAATAATTGTTTAAGGACCGAATATGAATTTAGTTTCAACATTTTTTTAAGTACCTACAATATTAATAAGTTTCACTGACAATATCACATGCACTTTGTGTCGTAATTAGTGATTCAATCAGTAAATAATTAATTTA
This sequence comes from Catoptria pinella, assembly GCA_963556745.1. Taxonomy (NCBI): domain Eukaryota; kingdom Metazoa; phylum Arthropoda; class Insecta; order Lepidoptera; family Crambidae; genus Catoptria; species Catoptria pinella. Next base: position 5,154,453 of record OY750762.1, read on the forward strand.
ACTTGGTTCTTACGTAATAATTACCACAAGCCTAATTTCATTGAGTGTATGTACACTGTGGAGTAACAAACTGAGTCTGAAAATCTCTTCGCCTAAATATTTTGATATTAGTCTTTAAGGCTACGTTCAGACGATAACACACGACCCGACAACCCGAAATCAACTCAACCGCAGCTCACACCTTGCTTACAATTTTGAATCAACCTACACACACTTCACATTAATAAGCTCCGTTATATTTTGTCGATGCAACTGCACCCGCCCCGCGCTTAACCTGAACTCAACCCGAACTCAATTCAAACTCAACCCGTACTCACCTCAAACTCAACCCGAACTCACCTGAACATTACACCGGAGCTTATTAATATGTCATAAGATTAAAAATTGTAAGCGATGTATTTCAAGGTGGACTGCGGTTGAGTTGAGTTTGAGTTGAGTTCGGGTTGAGGTCGGGTCGTATGTTATCAGTCTGAACGCAGCTTAAAGAAAACTTTTGCACTGCAAAAAGAAAATGATACTCGGCATTTGTAACTCATTGATTTTTTCTGGCGAATCTCCAACGGTCGCTAGTTGATGAATAAATACCAACCTCTTTTTTATCAGTACAGTACAAATGACAAATTTTTGAGCGAATTTTAAGCTCTATCTTTTTTTAATACTAAGGTCGTCTGATAAAGTTGACATTGATTCTTTTTTTACAAATATCATATACATGAAGTCATATTATGTTATCGGGTAGGAATATTGTTTATCTCCTCCTCTTTTTTATTTTATTTGTGTATATATCTTTTTATGACCATCAGTCATTTTTAATGTCCTCACTGCTGGGGCACAAGCCTTCCTTATGGGTGGATAGGGAATATAAGCCATAACCCACCACGCGGATACAATATGGATTAGTTGGGGGACAACGACTGCAAATGCAGCCGGGACCAACGGCTTTACGTGCCTTCCGAAACACGGAGGAGCTCGAGATAATAAATTTTTGGTCACCCATCCCATGACCGACCCTGGCGAAAGTTGCTTAACCTCCGCAATCGCTGGGCCAGGCGCTAAACTACTGCGCCATCGAGCTCCTTAATTATTTTTACAATTTTATACTATTCGAAAAGGCGCATCGCAATTTTTTATCAAAGTACGTTTTTTTTCGTAGTTATTATTTTTCATTTTCTTCATTGTTTTCCAAGTTGTATTTAAAACTAAATTAAAAATAACATTTAGCTAAAAAGAAGAATGAAGTCTTATATAAGAATATAAAGCTTTTCAGACATGATTTACTTATCTCGCTTAACTAATAATTGATCGGAAGTTTACTTCTTTCTATTATTTTGACCGTTTAATTACCCCTAGGTCAGATCAATTTAAAAGTTAAGATCATCAATTAGAAAAAAAACAAAGCGAGAAGAACTTGTTTAATTAGTTTTGTTGCTATTTAAAGTTTTGTTTTTAGAAAGATTACTCGTAATCCTTCTTTTTGTTTCGCCCGATTTCATGCCTTTATTTCTCCATGCGAAAAATGCGAAATATGCGTAATTGCAAAATCTAGGTATACTCAAACGTAATATAATATAGAATAGAATAAAAAATAAATAATTATAAATATAAATAAATATTAGGCAACATCATCACAAACATTGCTCTGATTCTAAAGTAACTGACTAAAGCACTTGTGTTATGGAAATCAAAGACAACGGTGGAACTACAAACACCCAGACCTGAGCCAATATAGAAAAGTTCGTTTTCTAAATTGACCCAGCCGGGGATCGAACCCGGGACCTCAGAGATGGCGACACCTTGAAAACCGGCCTACAAACCACTCGACCACTGAGGACCTCAAATAGAATATAAATTAGGGTACAATGGAGGTCTTATAGTATTTAAAAGATTATCTTAAATTAAAATTTAATTAATTTCCTTAATTCTTATCAACCTTTAATATTTTTATTATTAGAAATAAAACTCTTTTTACGGATTACAGCGCGTATATTATTAGCCCATGGAAAGGTGTCGAAACGTCGGGAATTCAAAAAACCAATAAATACAAACTAAATAATTCTAAAACAACACCTTAATTAATAATTGTGATAATATTAATAATTTGAATTAATTACCTGAATTAAACGCGCTGTAATCCGTAAAAAGTGTTTTATTTCTAATGAACTGTACGCGCGAAAGTCTTAGAAGTGACATATTTTTATTACTTCACTTACATATTAGACGTACTAAAATGGAATTCAATTAAATTGAACTAGTCACAATAATAAAACAAAACCGGCGCCTTTGAAGTGTGTTAGGAGAGTTGTAAATCAGTTGTCTTATTGCGGAGGCTTCGCAAATTTATAGGCGAATAAACGATTCATTTAAGAATCGTAATTTAAATGAAACTGAATGTCCTTGTACTACAAAGTTTGTACCTTAAGGTTTTAAGTTCCTAGCTAGCTAAGTTGTCTAACAAGAAATATTTATACCTCCATTACTTGATTTACATCAACAACATACAGAATACTCATTTTATGTGACAAAACTTTTTGATAGTATCTAGCAGGTTTCTGGTATAATTACCTATTTTATAATACACTTCTAAGACTTTCGCACGTACAGTTCATTAGAAATAAAACACTTTTTACGGATTACAGCGCGTATATTATTAATTCAGGTGTTGTTTTGGAATTATTTAGTTTGTATTTAATGGCTTTTAGAATTTCCGACGTTTCGACGGCCCCTGGAAAGGTGTCGAAACGTTGGGAATTCTAAAAACCAATAAATACAAACTAAATAATTCCAAAACAACACCTGAATTAATAATATACGCGCTGTAATCCGTAAAAAGTGTTTTATACCTATTTTATCATAAAAATATTACAGTTGAAAACCAACATTAATCATTATTAATTTTTATAATATTAATTTCATTTGAATGCAACTTTACTTTCTCCGTTTATTACGTTCTTCAATATACCGCAATATAACGTGAAATACAAAATTACAATTACAATATATAATTATTAATTAGATTCAGATTTCATTTTAGATTTATTAGTTATTCTAGGTATAGTTGTTCTATCTCACGAAGTCCGTTCGGCTATGAATGTTGTTAGGCGTGCACATGCACATTGTAGACATGCACATAGAACAACCTGTAGTTTGATTCTCTTGTAAACGTCAAAGAATAGAATAGTGCCACACTCGGTTTTATTAAAGGTAGGGACATCAATCATTTTAAATATAAATCTTTATATACAAAATCTATACTTTACGCCAAAGCAAAGCGAGGGCAGATCGTTAGTCATAAATAATGCTGACTTCATGATAACTAAAAAACATTTATGTGTCATATTTACAACTTGCTTTCATTGGAACACTTTGTGCGTATTGTGAATTCGTGCTTTCAATAATTTTAAATCATCATAGAGTCGTTTTGAAAGAAATTTCAGTCGTATTAAATTAAATATAATCAATATTAACCGTCTCAGTCATTCGTTACAAATTAAATACTGATGACGTCAACGACCAAGTGAATTATTTATAAAGTCTGAAAGAAAGTAGAAAAGAGGAAAATGTTATATTTAATCTGTATCTTTGTGAAAGTTGTGTTCAGATTGCGGTTGGAATCTGGAATACTAAACCTGAAATCTATTTTGCGATAAACTTTTGGTAAAATGGAAATCCCAACTATTCTATCTGTAAGCATAGAGGTATTGTAGCTAGATGAACGTGTATTTAGACAAACAAATACTGTAAGAACGGCTCAACAATCTTCTAGCAAACTTATTACTGAATCCGAAATCCCCATAAAATCCATTAGCGTTATGATTTCGTGATTCAAATTAAGCTTAAAATATTTCGGCTAAAATTACAATAATCAATAAATATTCAGCTCACTTGACGGCGCAGATTTTAAAAGATAAATAAATCAATAATAAATAAATGGTAACTCTACACGTTTACTACCAACCTACCAAGGTGTAATATGATAAATAATTTTGGTGTCTAACAAAAAACAGCTTCAGAAATTACATGCCGTAACTCTATTAATTAGCTACGGTAGATATTAAGCGATACGAATAGTCCAATAAATTTTTTTTCGTTGTTATCACTCTAAGATTCATATCTTAATAGATCTGTGCACGCAATTTGAACATTTATTTCATTTCGCACTATGTAAATGTTGTGTTTACCATTACTCATTAGTCGGCTCAGTATCGGTACGACTTTAGCATGCTCGGTATACGCGGTACCGAATGCATACCGAGAAATGAGTAAAGAGCCTTAGTTGTTTTGTTTTGCTTTAATGTTCTTTATTATTTCTAACCCCTTACAGAAAGAGAGGGATGTTTACTTAAATAATTTAATGCTTAATTAAATATACTACAATTATTTGCAGACAGATGAAAAAAATGACAGACTTTGATTTTTTTATAACTCCTTAATTTTTATAATTTAAAAAGAAAGTATTACTTATTCAATCGAGTGAACAAGAATAAACCTACTCTCAATTTTAAAAGCGTCTTAAAAGTTGTAATTTATAAGTAAGTGGGTTTTGCCAGCAACTTTTCTTTTTACTTACACTAATGAAGTTCTATACTTTTTGGCAAACATTAATTTTTAAATTACAATGGAATGGATAAGTTTTTAAGCGTTTACTTTTTAGTTTATAAAATACCTATCTATTTTCACTTCACTACCTTTTTGTCTAAAACGTTTTTCTAGTTGAAAGTAAACTTTTTGCTTTTAGAATTTAAATGCTGGTAATTGGAGAAAAACATTTTAAAATAGAATAACTTCGGAAGGGCACACGTCTGCATCTTTAAAATTATTCACGAATCAATGCATTGTTTTTGTTTCGCTCAATACAAACCAAAACACGTATTGGACGGAACCCGGGCTTGCTGCATTTACTTAAATGCAGCAAGCTCCTAGAAGATGCGAGTGGCCACCGATAACATTGTCGTGATTGCGCCGATATCGCTATGTTGCCGATAGGTTGTTAACCCAGTGAGATAAGCTATCGGCCGCCGCCCGCCGGCGTCCTACATACTTCCGCGGCAATCTATGTGTGTGTTGGCAATGATATATTAAAACGTCATTGTGTGTCGGTGGTAATTGTATTACATCGCTTAGCAGTGTGGCATCGATCGGGACACTTTTACTCTAAAAGAGTTGTAGTAAATATGTACTTTTAATGTTTTATTACAGGGATGAATGTTAGGTTTCAATTTAAACATACACGCTGAAATTTTTATCATTAGTTTCCCACAGTGGGGTGGTTCTACTCATGATTACAAAGTAACTTTTACTATGAGGCCAACTCTGATATCGCGAAAATAAATCAGCTGTTCCATACAAAATCGCAATACCTACTCGACCTTAATGTATGAAACAGCTGGTTTTTTTTTCGCGATATCAGAGTTGGCCGCATAGTAAAAGTTGTTTGTAATCATGAGTGGGACTGCGGGAACTATATAATTAAAATTAAAGTCAACTTACCGACTAGTTTTTTTACTGCGTCTGGTTTATAGGCACGTAAAGAGAGAACTATATTTTAATTAACAAAAAAACAAACAGCGTACAGATGAAATTAAATAAATACTTGTAAATACGGAATAAATCATAAGAATAATTATCAAATGTCATCGGTTACACATGATTTTATAGTAACTAGTAATATGAATACTTACGGGATAAAATTCCACGCGTCCGAAATCGCAGGCTGCTAGTAAAATAACAAAGTTGTAGGACGCCATTTTTCGAAAATCCCGTCCTGGTTACATACCCAAGCTGCATTATTGAGCGGCCATGCATAGATCTTGGAGAAAATGCGCGCCGTCCGACCGGAATGCGTGCGTTTCTCGCCGCCTGCGCACGGCTCCGCTGCCCACGCTTTTTTTTTCATTTCAAGGAAAGAAATATTTTCGATCTTATTTTTTGCAAAACTCCTTCCGTGTTTTGTTTTCGTGCAAAAGAGTGCGTTTCTCGCCGCCTGCCCACGGCTCTGAGGGTTGCCAGATTGAAGAATCAAAATTTCTCGCCAATTTTTTAATTCTAATGAGTTTTTGTTAAATCACTAATATTAAGTTTTATTTCTATAATTATTTTTCATATGAGCGTCGTTGAACGATATTTTTTTCTCCCCTCGGATTGGGCATTTATTGGGCACAAAAGGGTTTATTCCCAAAGCGCCTGGGTTTTTTCCCAATTTTCCTGCCCGGGCAGAAACCTTGTCCATCTCTAGTCGCGCAGTATCGGCGTTATTGTGACCCAACCCCGCATTCCGTGTAACATTTTTGCGCAATAGAAATGTCGCGGTATGTATGACATTTATTTTTCTTAAATATTTGACATTTAACTTTTTTTCTTAGATATATTGAGTTAACCAATAATTTTAATTGCATATTCTAAAGTCCTGATAAGTTAAAAGATTCTAAGTGAAATTAGGGAGGACACCAATTTGGGTGATTTAACAAGAACCTTTTAAATATAGGTATCTATGTATAGTTTCTACTTTAATAAGTTTAAGAGTATACATAGGTCATAAAAAACAGAGGTTTTTTTTAAATTCGTTATTCAGTAGGACGTTAAGCAATCGGCAAATCAAATATCTTTTCCAAAATTATTCTTAAATATTTTAAAAAGAGTATATTCGTTTAATAATGACCTACGATAATCCCCGACGTCCTTGTACCTATTTTGAACTCCCATGACTTATTACAGTTATATGAATAGTTACCTAAAGATAATTATACGACGTTTAAAATTGACTATAACTCTATTTTAAGGTTTTTATGAATAAGGCGGTAAGTATTTTGTACTATTACAAGTATACTGCTAGATTAGATCGAATGAAAGTAAACGAGCAGTTAGCTTCAGTTTATCGTGATCCATGATTTTACTTTCTATTGCAACCTCTTTAGAGTTGAGAAACGCATTATCTGCAGCCTGCGGCGGTATCGGCTAAAAACATTGAAGTTCATGTTAACTGTGTTTTGACAGATGTATGTGATACATTGCTACTTTTCTTTGATAAGTTTTTATTTGTGCCAAAACGAAGTAGCAATGTATCACATACATCTGTCAAAACACAGTTAACATGAACTTCAATGTTTTTAGCCGATAGAGCCCCTGGTCGATTTTATTACGTAGGTATACCCTCAGTTGTGGGTTTGGATTCGCATTACCTAAATGCTTACCTCCTTACTAATAAAGATTGTATAGCAGATGCATAGTTACACAGTGTTTTGTCCCTTTCTTTTTAATGTCAAACTTAAATAGTTTGACAGAGAGTAACCATTGTGTAACTATACATCTGCTACACAATCTTTATTAGTAAGCGAATAATATAAGTTGAATATTAGGTATTAATGATACAAATACCTTCATTGTTTCGACTTCATTGAAAAAAATACTTTTATTTAACGTGTGATTTCATAGACCGTCCTCGAGAACATCAGTCAATTCCCAAGTCATATACAACAATTAACTACTGGCGGTATTTATATTTAAAGAAAACACCTTTAAACACACGAATATAAAACTGAAAAGAATATAAAAATGAAAATAGACACGGTCGTTCACGTTACTCGCTCACAGCTTCCATTACATACATCTAAATTTCAAATAAAGTCTACGAACGTTACTTGTTTTGTTCTGGACTCGAACTTCAATCAATCAAGTAGGGTTGACCAGCGTTCATCGAAGTGGGATTGTCTGGAGCTAACGGGAATAAGTAAAATTCTCGAATTTCAAGGTGAAATAAGCTCAAGACGTTCGCCAACCGTTTAACTGGCTTAAAATAATACTTATCAGAAGATCCATTATAACAAGCATTTTATGTAGAGTTAAATAATGCCAACCAACGTTGCATTTTTTCAATCAGCAGGTCTACCGTGTATATTGATATGAAGTTCATGTTAATGTTCACATTTAAAAGTCTCTATTTTTATGGTTTTTGGCTATTTTTTGTTCTTGTAATAACGAGACGAGCTTCATTGCAAAAAACAATCTATTTTTATGGTTTTTGGCTATTTTTGTTCTTGTAATAACAAGACTTATTGCAAAAAGCAAACAAATCAACAAAAAAGACATGAAAAAATAGAAAACTTTAAGTATCAACATTTGCACGAACTTCATATCAATATAGTTAAGCGGTAGCGCCCCTGGACTTTATTTTCACATAGGTCGGAGCGGAATCATTGTTAGTCTATTTAACAAAGTGTCTAATTTTAACTTTCCATGTCTTGATTTTTTCTATATTTACACTTACTTATTCACTCAAAACTGAACTTATATACGTAAGAATCGTGGCATTATTTTATTTATAACAACTATTTGAATTTAGAGCAGTATTTTTAACACAGCAACAGCTCAAACACGGAGATTGCGTGGCCATTAATAAATTAGAAACAATGAACGTCGTCGGCTTTAGGACCAACCCTAAACCCAAAATAATGTAAATAACGAACAGTAACTCAAACTGTATCTCCGTATACTATGCAGAATGCGTCAGAACCTTTGATAGATTCAATAATTCATAATATTATGGTTGGTGCCTTTACTTATCATTTGACTTTGAAATCCAACCAGGTGTTACTTACCCGCCCACTCGGTGTCTGCGTGAACTGTAATTTGATGATTAAAATAAAACATTATCCATTTTCATAATTAAAATATATAAATATTCCATGTGATTTATTGTCCAAATGGGTAAGAAACTAACTTTAAGGCAGTTATATTTTTATAATTAGATTTTAAAGAAATTATCGACGAATATGGACATAAGTATTATGGATGTAAGAGGCAGCAGTTAATGAGCAATTTAAAACTTAATAGACTAGATATAGGAGGAACAAAGACTTCTATGTATATACCATACTAGACAGGCTGTACAGTACCGAAAAATTGCTCATTAAGTTACGGTGCATGCACCGAAACTCCTTTAGTCTATTGCGAGCGACCGATAGAAACAGTTGATGCGCCGCGAAGGTTGGTTGTGACACAATTTTAGTTTTGAACAGCTCGTCTATGTAATTGAAGTCATTGAGGAGGAATGTTCCACAAAATGTTGTCAGAACCAACTTCAATAACAGCTAAGTCTTTATACTAAGTCTTATAGAGATTAGCCATATAATATTATAAGTACAATGGGATTGGCATCGTCAATTTAAATCTTTATAAAGACATTTATGTTTTCTATGTATCTTATTTTTTGGTCAACGGTTTGAAGAAAGTAAAACTTTTAAATCCATAACTTTTATTGGCTTTCTCAATAAGGCTGTGGCCCTCGTCTTTTCAAACACAGAATAGCTTATATATGTCGTAGGATATTTGTATAAACCAGATCTTTGCAAAAATCCTAGGTCGATTGTAAAGGACCAGATAATTGGAATCTTAGATGGATTTTCGAAATCGTCCGATAAATTTCTAGAATCTTGGAAAAATCCCGGAATGTTTCGGACAATTGCAAACTTGAATCCTGATTGGATAATCTAAGAGTCGATTTAGTCTTATTGGTCAGGCACTGGTTGGTTGCTGGAGCACAGGCCTTGCTTATGGGTGGATAAGGAGGATGGGTCATGACCTACCGCGCGGGCCCAATGCGGATTGGTGGGTGTTAACGACTGCAAATGCAGCCGGGACCAATGGCTTAACGTGCTTTTCGAAGCACGGAAGAGCTCGAGACAATAAATTTTTGGTCACCCATCCCATGACCGACCCTTGCGAAAGTTGCTTAACCTCCGCAAACGCTTGGCCAGGCGCTATAACGTAACTGAGCTAAGTAATAATACAGGCACTGACTCAGATTGAATATTAGCTCTATCTTTATTTCAAATATAAATAATAATCCCAGCCTAGGTTTGGAATAGCTATATTCTTATCAGATTGATATTTCCGATACATAAATTAACTCTGTTTGCACAAAACGCGCGTTAATCGTTCATTTTGTTCGGCACGGCCTACTTCCGCTTACCATTGTTTTTCGTAAACTATTTTTATTGTATTTTTTTCTATTGTATACAACATGTTACAAAAATACCCCTAATGCCGAATATGGTAAATAGGGACCATCAAACTGAACAACTTTTACTATGGAACTTTGAAATCGCGAAAAAAAAATCAGCTGTTTCATACAAAAATTAATTACGAAAATATCAAAATGTATTGATTGCTTTTCGCGATTTCAGAATTGGTCATATAAAAAAAGTTGTTCAGTTTGATGGTCCCTATCTACCATATTCGGCATTAGGGGTTATTTTGTAACACGTTGTATAAAGACATAGGTAAATTTTAAAAACGATTTTTAAAAATGTGTACACATTTTTTTTCGGTAAATTATAACGCATATTTGATTACCTACGATACTTGTTTATTGAAACAATGTTTTATAATAATATATTAAAACGTGTAAAATAAGATCTTATTTTAGCAAACTATAACAAGAACGTTTAAGATACGTATTTATATTATAACAGAATTAGGGAAGTTTTCTGTTCTAAACAAAACCTTAACTGAAAAATTAAGATGACCTGGATTCAGTTTTGATTTGACAATTAAATTACTATTATTATTTCTGGTAACGCTCAAATATTATTATAATAATTGTGAAATTTAACAAAATTATAGAAAGTTTGAAACGTTTATAATTTATAATCTCAGAAAGATAAATAACTAGGAAAGGATAAATCTTGTAGAATCCAAATGATGCGAGAGAATGGTTGCATTCCATCATTCTCTTATCAGTTGAGAAACGGCTGCTCATAGTGCTCATGCGCACATTAATCGTGAGCTGAAATTTATACAAGCTCTTCAACACGCGATGTTATCGCATCACACGTTAACGCTTGTGGTTCGAACAGACCCGTTTGTGAAGGGCTACTCGTGGTCAAACGATATACTTTGTGGCATGGATTTAAGTAGTATTTAATAAACGACGAGTAGGTAAGCTTAAACCTAGTTTAACCAAAGTTCGCTTACGAATACGACGCTTCGAGAAGTCACACGGGAGTAATAGGTATTACTATTTTTTTTTTGTTAAACTGGTGTAAACTTACTTTCCATTTATAAATATTTTAAAATACTTTAAAATATAAGGTCATTTTTTAATTTCGAACGGAATACTTATGGGGCATTTACTCGAGTTGATTTTCCGGGCCACTTGCTAGGCGACTTTAGTCGACTTGGGCTTTTTGTCAACAATCGCGTGTAAAAAAAATATCATTGAAATTAGGTTTGCGATTCAATTTTACAAGCGATTGTCGCTAAATGCCCTACTCGACTAAAGTCGCCTAGCAAGTCGCCCCTAAAATGAACCCGTGCAAATGCGCCTAGTCGAATTTTACAAACATTTGACTATTCTGAATTTCGAGCAGTCTTATTTCTTTTAAATTATGCATTTCACCTTAAGCACATTTCAGATTACGCTATAATAAATAAGTATATAATAAAAGCATATAGTTTATAGCACAACATAACACTCACCATACCTTTATGTAGCTATAGCTTATAGCTATACTATATGTCATTGATTTTATTTAACTACAGAGTTTGTTCGATAGTATTTTATTGATGATTTAAAAATGATTAATATAAACAGTTTTTGTTCTCATTACGTTTTTTGGTAACTTTACTTAAAAATAATTATAAATTAGCAAAATTATAAGGCAGTAAAAATAAGGATAAAATAAGGAAATTATACTTTGTGTTTAACAAACACAGTTTATTACGGTGAAAATTCAAAGGTTAAATTAATAACAAGTTTTTTCAAAGCAAGCCGTCAAAGAATATTTCCCGCCATAAAATTGTTTTCGTCCGGTAGGAACTCATGCTAATGAATTATGCTGAAACGTTTTAATTAAATGTTGGAACGAAATATAATTTTATAACTTTTGGGACGTCAACAAAAAAAATACGAAGCTTAAAGAGAGCAATGACTTCAAAAGAAAACTCTCTGTCTTGATCAAAAAGAAGAAAGATCACGTCTTGACACAGAGTAAAAAAAATATTTGTGGACATCGATGGTAGATCGGTAGCTTTGAAAAACACCACTAAGGGGCGCTGACAAATTTTTAGGTCACAACTATTTTTGTCTTTGTATTTTCATTTTATATTTCTAGAATTCCGTGTATCGGGGTTTACTCCTGACTGTACTTTTCTTTTGTTTCGTATGCTTTCTATTTCCATCCATTTAAAAGTAGTCTAGATAAAATTACTTTAAAGAACAATTTGATGTCTCGAAACTACGGGCGAGTGCAATCGGAAGTTGGCCTCCTGGACCCCATTTAATAAACGCGACAATGACAATTTCATATCTATTGCGTCAAACAATTGGAAAATAGAACAAACTACTCACAGCTACACCGCAATGTAAACCAAAGTGTCGTGACAATTGTCAAATTGAAGATTAAACTTTGGACGGACGATAAAACTATTTGAATTAAAGAAAAACGTATATGCCTTGGATGTGGTTTCTTAAATAGGATTAATGTAAATAAAAAAAGTCCTAATAATCCTACTAATATTAAAAATGTGAAAATTTAGATGTTCAGATGTTTGCATTGTGTTACTCAATCGCACAAAAACGGTTGCACGAATTTGGATGAAATCTGGCACACAGATAGTTTAGCCTGGATTAAAACATAGGATACTTTTTATCTCAGTCAAATGTTCCCTAGGAATTTTCCGACAAGCGGACGAAGTCGTGGATGAAAGCTGGTATTTATAATGTTACAATGGCAATGTGTGAAATTCGGGTATTTTATACAATATCTGGGCCTTCCAGGTAATTTATGAAATAGTATGAATATTATTGTTCATTTTATACTTTACCTAGGTAATGTATGTTACTATAAAAGGCCGTATATTGTTAAATATTAGGTTTTACTAGTAAATCTTAGAATTTACCAACAAGAGTTGGTAAATGTAAGGATTTAAAAAAACGTGTTTTAGTATGAGCATTTCTTAATTATTGATTACAATTTTCATACATTACCTGAACGTTTTAGGTATTTTGTATATTACCTAGGTATTTTATACAAACCGGATTATACACATTGTCGGCAACATTATATATTATTTTTAATCCAACTCTCATAGAAGTTGTATTTAGGTATCTTAATATTTCCACTATTCTCAGAATAAATATTGCCTTTAATCAATCAAAAGGATAATCCATTTACTTTATTAGCTTCGTAAAAATAATTATAACACTGAAACAAATGGATATTATTCTACCAAATATGTTTATACATTTACATGAAAACAACATCCATCTTCCAGAAAACTGATCCTACAGGACTATAGCACGTGTGTTGTCAAGATTGACAAATTCACGAAAGCTCTTTATTTCAGATGACGAGGCGACGAAACTGTCTCGACGAGGGTTACCACGTGGTGAACTTAAAAAAACTTTAACAACAAGCGTGATTTTCACTTAAAAGTCTCGTAGCCTATTTTGTAACTTTGACAGCTTCGGTGGACAAGCTAGTTTGACATATGGTGGATGTACATTGCTTTATTTTTGTGAGAGTCGTCACTTTGACTTTCACTGTAGCAGTAATGTACTTACACCAAATGCCAAACTTTTTTGCCAACCGAAACTGTAACAGTTACAAAATAGGCCTGCAGATTGAGAAGAATTATATACCTAATTATTATCATTATGCGATTATTTGACAATGGACGGTGGTCCACAGAAACTTTACTCGATAATGTATGGTGTGCACAGATTGCAACAGATTAATATACCTACATCGTATTGTACCGCAAGTGTTTTTGATAATACACAGAACAAATAATAGTACTTACGAACAAAATTTTTTTTTTACTTTTAGCTGTTTTGATTATAATGATAAACAATAAATCTAAGTTTGTATTTTACAAAGAAAAAAATATCAATTCTAAGGTTTGGTAAGGTGTAAGGTACGAGTAAAAACTATAATATAATGTGCATAATTCATAAATTCTGACACTGTCCGGAATCCTGACAGGACCAAAAATCCTGACATGTCAGGACAAATCCTGACTTCTGGTTACCCTGGTCTCGATGTCATAACGTAAAGGTGCCAATTACGAGAGCAATATCGGGTTTTGTTTGGTTGACGTGTTTTTCCCGGTAATGTGGGAATAATACGTCTAGAAAATGGCAGGTATGTTATAATGGAAGTGTTGAGGCTTATTTATTACATCTTATATATTACAATGGAAGTATTTTGGTTTATTATTCTTCTGAGAAAAATTTTGCTAGCTGCTACTCTCAACCATTTTTGGTTATTATAATTTAATAACCTTTCTACGTGAAATTGAGACCCTGAAATGAAAACTAGGTTATTTACAGAGACACTACTTAAGCTTAGGTTTTATTTATTACGGTTGGTTTTATTTATTTCTAATAAAGGTTGCCGCTACTTTGATCTTTACTTTAATTTAGACAACAAGATGGCTTTTTTTTGTAGGTACCTAATGCACTGCATGGTTATTGTTATTATGGGTTCGATCCCCGGTTGGGTCAATTTAAAAAACGAACTTTTTTATATTGGCTCAGGTCTGGGTGTTTGTGATACCACCGTTGTCTCCGATTTCCATAACACAAGTGCTTTGGCTACTTACTTTGGAATCGGAGCAATGTATGTGATGTTGTCAAATATATATATTTATATTTATATATACAAGGTGTTACAGAAATACCCCTAATGCCGAATATGGTATATAGCAGGGATGCACAGACTACGGCCCGCGGGCCGCATGCGGCCCGCCGGTCGAATACTGGTGGCCCGCCGACAGCAAAAATAATACTCTCGTACATTCGAAAATATTGAGTTCTATTCCAGAATAAAACCAATAACAAATGTTCGAAAAGTAATTTGAATCTCGCGCGCGCGCTCTATCAATCTTATCGGTGCGCCGTGCATGCGTCGGTAACAGCGGTCGGTAATGTTCGTGCTGATCTCGGTTAAATTCGTTTTCTTGAGGAAGCGCGCCGCGTTATACTGTTCGAGCGAGCGAGATAGCAATAGTCCCAAATTCCCGATAGCTCGCGTAGGTAGATACACGAAGCTTCCAGAGTCGGTTTCGAGATTTCTCCAGACAGTTTTCGACTCTATGCGCGTGTTATAAAAGCCACGCTAACCGCAGCGACCGACAGTTCGGTTTTAATTTGAGTAAAGTGTCGTTAGTTCTAGTGTAGATTTTAACTCGACTAGCCGGTGTCATAATTATAATATATTTTGATCCACATTCAACGTAGATTTCCCGTCAAGTGCCGTGTATAATTGTGTTGTGAAATCGTAAGTAAAACTGTTATTAATTTTATCTACATATTTTATCAATTATTTTTCGTAATTAATTAGGAACTGTAATTGGTTTTAGGTGCTGTGGTAATCCTAGTCAGGATTAAAACGCAACATGGACATGCCAGGAACTAGTAAAAAACGTAAGGTTAAAGATGAAAATCGGCAGTTTCAAGAAATTTGGACTGAGAAATACTTTTTTGTATGGTCGCATAACAAAGTCGTTTGTTTAATTTGCAAGAATTCTGTTGCGATTGCAAAGGAATATAATGTAAAAAGGCACTATGAAACGCAGCATCCTACTTTTACGAAGTTTACAGGCGAATTAAGAAAGCAAAAAGTTTTGTCTTTAAAACGGGAGCTTATTGGTCAACAAGCTATGTTTACAAAACCCATTCAAGATACAGAAACAGCTACAGAAGTTAGTTATGAAATTTCTCGAATGATAGCAAAGCGGAGTCGCCACTTCAATGATGGGGATTTTGTAAAAGAATGCATAGAAATTGCCGCTAAGAAAATGTGTCCAGAAGCAGCAAAAAAGTTTGAGAAAATTCAACTGAATCGTATGACCATCCAAAGACGAATTATGTCTTTGTCAGATAATATTGCGGAACAATTAAATGAAAAAACTAAGATAATTGATTTTTTTTCATTAGCACTCGACGAATCCACTGATATTAGTTCCACAGCTCAACTTCTTATATTCATACGAGGTGTTACTCAAGATTTTGAAGTCTTCGAAGAGTTATTAGGAATGTGTTCATTGAAAGGTCAAACCAGAGGAGTTGATATACTCAATGTACTTTTGGACGAGTGTTCAAAAACTGATTTGGACTTATCGAAATTATCGGGAGTTTCGACTGACGGTGCTCCTTCGATGATTGGTGTCAATTCTGGGCTAGTTACTTTGTTGAAAAAGCATTTGCAAGAAAAAAACTTAAACGCTGAAGATCTCATGCAGTTTCACTGCATTATACACCAAGAAGCCCTCTGTTCTAAAAAAATTGAATTTGAAAATGTCATGAAAGTGGTAGTTTCGACTGTGAATTTCATAAAATCACGAGGACTCAATCACAGGCAATTCAAACAATTCCTTGATGACATTGAATGCGAACATGGAGATTTACTGTATTATACAGAAGTAAGGTGGCTAAGTCGTGGATTGACACTGGAACGATTTTTAAATTTAATAGAAGAAATTGATATTTTTCTGGCGGAAAAGCAAAGGGACGTCCCGGAACTTAAAAGTCCTGATTGGTTGTGTGATTTGGCTTTTTTAGTTGACATTACAAATCATTTGAATGTCTTGAACACACGGCTTCAAGGCAAAAATCAACTGATATCCCAGCTCTACGCACATGTATCATCCTTTCAATGCAAGCTGACACTTTTCAGATCGCAATTGAATTCTGGAAATTACAATCATTTTCCGAATTATAAGAAAATGGCTGAAAAATTCAAAAAAAACTGCTATTAATTTCAGTTATGTAAAAAAGCTAGATATTTTGATTCAATCTTTTCAAGACAGATTTTCGGAGTTTAAAACAGTGAAACCTCTGTTGGACATATTTAGCAATCCTTTCACGATTTCAGTTGAAAATGCGCCAGAGTTAATGCAGTTAGAAATTATCGACATTCAGAACGACCAAGATTTACGCAACAAATTCAACGAAGGAGACTTGCTGAACTTTTACCGCTGCATTGATAAAAATACGTACAAAGAGTTGCGCATAAACGCTCTGAAATGTGCAAGCTTATTTGGTTCTACCTATATATGTGAACAAACCTTTTCAATCCTAAATAATAATAAAACAAAAAATCGAAACCGCCTTGCAAATGAAAGTTTGGAAGCAGTTTTACGTGTTGCTACAAGTAAATTTGAGCCAAATATAAAAAAGATTGTAAGCACTATGCAGTGCCACGCTTCAAATTAATAAATTCTTTTTCAATTTGAATACATTATTATCAATTTTTCATTGTCTTTAATTACCTATACTTCTGGTGGCCCACCATCAGTTCATAATTTGCCCGAGTGGCCCCTAGTCTTAATAAGTCTGTGCATCCATGGTATATAGGGACCATCAAACTGAACAACTTTTACTATGGGACCAACTCTGAAATCTCGAAAAAAAAACAGCTGTTCCATACATTTTTATATTTTCGATTTTAATTTTTGTATGAAACAGCTGATTTTTTTTTCGCGGTTTCAGAGTTGGTCCCATAGTAAAAGTTGTTCAGTTTGATGGTCCCTATCTACCATATTCGGCATTAGGGGTACTTTTGTAACACCTTGTATATCTTCGTATGCTAAAACAATGTCATATAAAAATAGTTAGTCATTTTCTATTCTAAACTAAGTAGTTAATTACACACTACGACTCAACACTTTCAACAACATAAATTTCGAAACTTAGATAAGGGTAGATTTATTTTAAAAGTTGCCATCGTACCCGGGTTCCCATCTGCGGCCTCAACTTCGGGTAGGTCAGGCGCTTTCCCGGTCGTTCCCGGAGAAAACGAAAGTGGCCGAACCGGTTCAAGAGCAAGACCGGGTCGCCCGGGACCGGGTGACTAAGAATCGGGATGGTGTTTGCTAAAGGGTTGATATCTCTATTGAAAGCGGAGGGATGAAGTTTTGAAACAAATAACCTGTCGAGTAACATAATTTTTCGAGGATTTAAGGGATATTAGGGTTTAAAACAAGCGAATACGTATAATGACGTGCAGTATGGTCTAACAATTTGTTGCGATTTCAATTCCTACTTATTTTAACGCTAGCGATAGTTGTTACTCATAAGAGATAATTACTTTATTATCACGTCATATTATATATTTGATCACGAATACGGCCAGTCTCTAAAACGGCATCACGAAATAACGCCCCACTTTTAAACTGGGAGATATTTTATACAAGGTATTATCTTCTTTGTTTCTTTCAAAATAAAGTTGAATTTGGAATGAATAAGTATTGTCGCCACGTACATACCATAGACTTATTTTTACTTTACATACTTGAGTTGGGAATTCAAATTTAGAAATTTTTAATCGCTTTTTATTTTATCAGTAGGCGCCACATTTGCGTGCTGTTTTAGTTCGTAAAGCGTTAGATATTCTTGATCGAAGCCTAACTAGTAACCTTTTATTATAAAAAAAATGTTTATCGTAAAACCTACTTTTTTATTTTTAAATCATAAGGAAAACATAAAACAGGTCTCATGACTCTTTTGTGCCTTGAGTCATCGAAAACAGGAACCAATGAGCCCTTAACTATCAAGGCTCGCTCGATACAGACACAGACAGGAAACATTTCAGATGCATATTCAAAATAGGAACTACGTAGTTTTCCAAGAAGGATTGCAATAATCTACGATATTGGATTGGCTATGACCAATGAATACGATCAATTTCACTAGAAGAGCAATCCCATAGCTTTATATTAACAAAATCCATTGAACTTTACGGTTGTGTGATAATATTATGATAAGCATAAGTATCCCGAGAAATAATTGCTTATAATTTAACCTTATTTGTGTATTGTATGCGTTGGCCTGGCCACATACACATACGGAATTATTAATCGGAATGATTCCGACCATAGCAAATCCATACAAATATATGAACGTACCACATTCATTCGTTATTTTTCCGTTTAGAATTTTAATAATTATCGACATTCCATTTCGGAATTCCGAATTAGATCCCGTCTTTATGTGGCCACTGTTATTGTTGATGTGGTGTGAATATAACGTTTATTTCAAGATATGAATGCATTACGACAATCTTTTGTTTAAAGGCTATTGTTTGAATGAAAAATATAAAAAATAACTGGATAGGCAGAATTCGTTCTTTTATACGCTATAAAATATTATATTGGCTCGGTTCGCTTATAATTTACAGTTGCCCAAACATTAGTTAGGTTTTAAAATAACTTTTTATTGGTAGTAAACATCGCCAAGCTGTCGAATGTGACAAATATCATGGTACAATATTTGCTGCGCCAGTGCTAAAAAAAAGGTATAGCACTCCCGAGACAGAGGAAGTGACGTGATAGGGTTGCCACCTTTTTTTTTGGGGTAATAAAGTACATTGGTTGCTAAAGGTAGAAAGAAGTACATTGTAATAAAGTATTATTTATTTTTACCTTTAAAAACATACTTTTTATGACTTTTGGCATTTTATCCTAGAGAAATAACAAGCCATGTGAAATAAAGTATTTTCACGTACTTGATTTTCCTCATAAAGTATAGAGTACAATTACCACGAAATAAAGTATATACTTTATTGTAAAGTTCGGATGGCAGCCCTAGACGTGGTCTACACAAGCCTACATCATCTTCGCTATCGGTATTGAAAATAACGTTAATTCATTAAACTGTTTCGTTTGCTAGAGGAACATATCTGAATTAAAATGCATTATAGAGGATCATATCACACTTAAAATGCATTATAATAGTTTTATAATGAGTGTAACAGAAAAAAATCCTTAATTCTTTGCTTATTACTATAAAGTCGCTCAACTGGATAGTGACGTAAGCTTGTGTTACTCTCGGGATGCCAGACCTTGTTTTCTTGGAGCATGACAAATATTATCGTAGTGTTCAAGATGGTAAAAGAGATTTTATTTTGGCACCAATCAGTTTTATTAAGATCGGAGACATCTATCACAATCGTTGATTTCAATATGACAATCTGTGCACATCCATCACTTGCCCAACAAAGACATTCATCGAAATTATTTTTTTATACTACCTGCTCGTCAATGGCATATTATGTGTCATGCAAACCTTTCTTAAAGTAAGTCATTTTTCCCATGGGGAATAATGTGATTTGAATTTAGAATGCAACCCTTGTAGTCGTGCTTGATCGATGTTGGTTTCAAAAAAGTTTATGTGCAATGAGATCTTATTCTGAGTTAGGCTGTATGTTATCATGAAAACTTTTTACGAAATTTATTTTCACCCGCGCACCAAGAAGGATTTATTTGAATGTCGACTGACCACTACAGAATAGACGACAAAAACATAAACTCTAACCCAACTATAAATGTACCAAAGAATGTAACTTTGTCGTTGCACAATTGGTGTAATGTTTCTAACATAACTTTTAATTTTCAATAAATATTCTTAATTTTTCATATTATATTATTCTAACTTTAAATAATTACTTAAGTACTTTCTTTATAACAGTCATTGGTTTCAATTGCCTCGCAGAAAGTATAAAAAGTAGAGTATGCATCGCAGGCTTAAATGTGTATTTGTCATGGGCGATCTTGAACACCTCGTACTCAGGATTCTAGCCTTAACTCCCTCGCTCCGCTCGGGAGTTAACCATAGAATCCCTCGTACTCGGGGTTCAATAATAGCGCCCGGGACACAATACACTACTTTAAGCCCTTATTGCATAATCTACTATTACTGCCTCAGCTATGTGTATGTCTTACTGACGGTGATTGCTATACATTCGAGTTATACAGTAAAATTAATTACAAAGCAGATTAATTGGTCAGTTTGTTTTTGATCTTTGTCAATTTAATTTTTCCTTTTGCCTGTAAGTTTATTTTACTATTTTCTTTAAAAAGAAATCGTAAATAATTTTATCAGCTGGATAAACACTATGTTAACAAGATTATAGTAAATGTCATACTAGAAAATATTTAAAAACATAATTAACTTATTTTGATGAATTGTAACTTGACGAAGCTTGGTATTGGTAATAATGTTGTATCAAGTATAAGTACCTACGTGAAAGAGGAAAAGAATACTCGAGGAAAGTAGCATTCGCTAAGCACGATTTCCATTGCCGTTTTATTATTGTTACGCACGGTGGTATCCCAGTCAAACTCTGCAATGGAAGTGCTCATCTCAAAAAACGGACGAATGTTCGCAAAGTGCGTATCGATTTGTCTCGATGTAGGTCAGAGGCTCTGAGGTCAAAGGTCACGGATAGGTCACCCAGGCTCACCGTAAATAGTCTGAACGCTCCCCTTGAAGGAGAAATCCAGGGCTGGCAGAAATAATTTCTAAATATAGAGAAACGGTTATTATTAGCCCCCAAAAAACAGTGATATGAATATTTTTAACTAATGATTCATCATATTGCATTATTCACTGTTGGGAAAAAATGTTCTACTATATTTCTTTCAGTTGTTGCAATTTGTAAATTAAAAGTAACAATTTAATGTAATTAATTTAATAGAAATTGCGTACCTACCTTATCATTCGTAGCTAAAATGTATTGCTCACTCTGAAGATTGCTTACCCTTAAAAGTTATTCATTTTAGTGGCAGCCCTAGTTGTATGCGACTTTACCCTGCCCTCTGCAATATTTGTCTTCAAATCGTAAAACGAGACTATAAAATAATATTTGAAAGATCATGCTTTTGATTTTATATCGCGTGGAGTTTACAACAAAATTATGAAAAGACGTGGGTGTTATAAATAACAAGTTTAATATTATTTGAGTGATGGAAAATTAAAGCAGCAGTACATAAGTAAAGTCATGTATTCCAATACATTTTTGTTGGAAAAAAAATAGATGCATCCATTATTTCTTTTAAAAGGAGAAATATTAATTTGACTTACGAGTATGTTACGAGGTTATTACATCTAAAAAATACCTATTCAGTTTGTAAACTTAAGGATTAGCTGATTAAAAACAAAACTTCTGCATGTTTTAAATAAACTCATTAGCCAGTCATAATGTTCACAATTTTCATGACCTTCTTTTTGAAAGTCTCTTCTTTGTTTACGACCACGACGATCTTACAAACGAACAAAGAGTTTGACGCAAACTAAAATACAGTACTCACTTTTTATTTTTTAATCATATTAAGAAACGTTCCAGTCGCTTCCAGCCAGGATTACAAACAACTTTCGTGTTTGCATCGCCAACTTTCTTACTAAAAACAATCTCGTACAAAATATGTAGCGAAGACAGAGCAGCACAACACCAATCACTTTGAAAATTTGTTTTTATATTGTAAATAAGATACGCTTGCTGAATATGTTCCTACAGAAAGCGTTGCATCAAACACAACAGGCGACGGAAGTACTGCTTTATCACATAAACAATACATGCCAAATTTGCAAAGCAAGGGTACTGAGATATGTTGTGTCTATTGTACTTACTGCATGCACTTTCTCACGCTCGCTCTTTGAATGCACAAAGCCAATTTTCCACTAGAGCAAAAACAACACAAATTCAATTAGGGATATGGTTTCTGTTTTGCAAAACAGTAGGGAGAAATTTATAGGTTTAACATAAATAGTTCGCGTAACAATCACCAGATGACGCTGTTTTAACGTTTTATTTAATTGGGAACGTAACATTCCATGGTTAAATGAAATAAAGAAAGCTGGGCGTTAAATGCAAATGAAGATAGATACAATCGAGTCCATAATGTTGTTGTTTATTTCTTATTTTGTGTCACTCTTTTTGCTAGTTTAAAACTCTGTTAAGTATACATTTTCTGTACCTAACAAAGGATTTAGTTTTTTTGTTACAAGCTCGTTATTCTTTTGTACAGTGCGAGGTTTCTCTAACTAAAAATTATTGACTCGAAGAAAACAGTTTCATAAAGTTACTTTGGTTGTTTGAACAACAAATAAAGAAAGTTACATTACCTTAGGTACATGTTACAATAGTCTACTTTCTAGTTTATAGAATATATAAGATTTACATACTCAAGTACCTAGATCTAAAAAAATACAGTCACGTACGCACGACAGCACGTCAGGTTATACACTTAAACTGCGAAAACAGCTTTTATTACGTAGGGCATAAAGGCGGTCTCAAGGTCAACATGTATAGTCTGAGGTGCCGTCATGTGTACTTTAAGTTAGTATATTAATTAAGTTGATATATCGATCACGGAAATATGAATTAATGTAAGGGACAATATACCGAAAATGAGTTATATACACCGTTGGATTCGGAATTTTACGCTCCATCGAATGGTATACTTGAAATGTTGATATCTTGAAAAAAAATCATTTTTTTGTCCCTTACATTACACATTTTGAGAGGTCCTAAACAAATCTTTACGACAAATTTTGACGTATCATACACTTGTACAAAATGTCATTTTTAGTTTTAAGGTATGTCTCATAAAAAGTTATATATGGCCTTTACCCTAACCACGTTTTCGTTTTTCTAAACCTGATCAGCCTTACGTTACTTTATGATTTATGTATTTGGCAATGATGTCCCTTACATTAATATGCCAGCGTGTGTAATAATTTACGTGTTTCTTACATTACTTTAATAGAATATGAATTCATTTTATTTTTCTAATACTACAATATAACTAGTAGAGAGCAAAACAGAAAACTAGAGCCCGTCCCCGCCTGCTCCGCCCGCTGCATGCTTCGTGTATCGTAGGTAAACATTAATCGATTATGGAAATATAAATTAATGTAAGGGACAAAGGTCTACTTTTCAGGAGGAGCAAAAAACAAATTTTATTTATAACAATTGCTTGTATTTTTTTAACTTTTTATTCTACTAATTTGATGCCTATAGCAAAGTTGCTTAGGTTTAAGAGCTCTATAAAGCTATGCAAGCAAAACTAAGATTATCTTTATGGATTTCAAAATAGCATGTCTCTTATATAAAAAATAAATTTAAATGCGTTGTATATCTTAATAAAAATAATATTAGTAATTTTAGAAGTAACTGGTTTAGTACTAGTTATTGCTGTATCTTAATTAAATACTATAATAAAATTGTACTTTCAAAAGCAATTAATCATTAAAAGTATTTATTTTTATTCTGCGTTTAACAATAATTAGTCTCAATATTAACAATGATGGCACATCATAGGAAAAATCATTTTTGAATGATAATCAACTGTTTATATAACCAAAAATTATATTCCAAAATTTCAAGTTCAATAGATTTTTTAAAGTAATTATGGTTATTAAATTATAATTAAAAAAACAATTCAATTTGAAATTTTAGTATTATAGCAATTTAATATAAAGAACTCAGTAAGAAAATAACGATGTTCACACTATTAATTTATACTTAACCGTATTAATTAAGGGCCGATTGTTGCAAGGTCAGGTAAAATTTAATCGTAGAGTAAACTTTATAATGTAATACAAACGATTGTTAAATATGTCACATCAATTATCAAGGCATTTAACGATGGTTAGAGCTTACTCAACGACTAAATTTTATCTGACTTAGGTAAAATTTGCCTAAAGCGAAAATACTACAACCTAATTGTTAACTGCAGCAGTTTGCATTATCAACAATCCAACGAAACATTATAAACAACATAACAACGTTATCAAATATCCAAAAAAAGCTCAAACAGGTTAAGTGGAGGAAATTATTCCCTACTAGAGTCTTCGTCTTAGTATTATTTAAAGTGTCTTTAATTTTATTTTTATAAGGAATACTTAAGTAATCCTTCTGATATGTTTTAGGTATAATACCCTTTTCACAAAGTTTTATTAAATCATTAAACTTGATGACGAAGACTCTAGAAGGGAATAAGTTCCTCCACTTATTAATTTTTTATGATTTTCATTCTTATTTTTAATCGCATCGCGACCTGTTTCTCTTCCTCCTCTTTTTTTGGATTGTAGATAACGTTTTCATGTTGTTTATAATGTTTCGTTGGATTGTTGATAATGCAAACTGCTGCAGTTAACAATTAGGTTGTAGTATTTTCGCTTTAGGCAAATTTTTCCTAAGTCAGATAAAATTTAGTCGTTGAGTAAGCTCTAACCATCGTTCAATGCCTTGATATTTGACGTGACATTTAAAAATCGTTCGTATTACATTATAAATTTTACCCTACGATTAAATTTTACCTGACTTTGGAACAATCGGCTCTTAATTAATATGGTTAAGTACAAATTAGTAGTGTGTACATTGTTATTATCTTGCTTAAGTTCTTTATATTAAATTGCTATAATACTCAAATTTCAAATTGAATTGATTTTTTAATTATAATTTAATAACCATAATTACTTGAAAAAATCTATTGAACTTGAAATTTTGGAAACTATTTTTTTAGTTATATAAACAGTTGATTATCATTCAAAAATGTTTTTTCCTATAATCTGCCATCATTGTTAACATTGAGACTGATTATGTTTAACGCTGAATAAAAATAAATACTTTAAGGGCCACTTTTACGAAACACTAAACATGTTTAGGAAATCTGTTTAAGCTATGTTAAATACATTTAAGGAATCAGAGTCTTTCACCACATACTAAACGTGTTTACCGAACTGTCAAAGTTAAATGCCCAATTTTGGTTGTTTAAACTGCTAAATACATTTAAGAGCTTGTCATGAGAAAGAGAGGCTATGTAATTTCTTAGTTTATTTTAACTTTAAAATGGATTTATGGGACTTTTTGTGGGATGATGATGATGAAGAGATAATAGACTATTTAAATAGGCCTAGAGCATTGCGATATGTCGGAGACAAATGATACGACCAAAGAATAATGATTAATTTTTGTATCATTTTATGTATTCACAATAATAGCAATTTTTTTTATCTAAATTAAATCAAGTTAACCAATTTGCTTTTGAAAGTAAAATTTTATTATAGTATTTAGTTAGGATACAGCAATAATTAAACCCAAAAGGGTACCTTACTTCAAAAAATACTAATATATTTTTTGTAAATATGACTGTTACATTACTGCGGAGTATTTTTGTGTTAAATGCAATTAAGGTAAAGAACGCATCTACATTTATTTTTAATGTAAGAGACATGCTATTTCGGAATCCATAAAGATAATCTTAATTTTGCTTGCATAGCTTTATAGAGCTCTCAAACCTAAGCAACTTTGCTATAGGCATCAAGTAAGTAGAATAAAAAGTGAAAAAAATACAAGCAAATATTATAAATAAAATTTGTTTTTTGCTCCTCCTGAAAAGTAGACCTTTGTCCCTTACATTAATTCATATTTCCGTGATCGATATTTGACTTTTAATAGTGAAATGCGATTATAAGTGTTAGAGAAATAAGAAACTCCTACAGACTCATAAATCAAACACCAACTGACAAGGCGAATTATTTAATATCAAAGTTAGTAGGTATGTACTGTAACAATAAGTTCGTAAATTTTGAGATTTCCAACTTAGCAGACAGTAAATACTTACTTCATAATGGGTAGGTATCAACGAAGTTATTGTTGTAATGCTCAATACGGTTACGGTTACGGTTCACTTTGATATGGCAATAACTTTTTTAATTATATACTTAATGTGTTTTTCTTTTAAAAATAATAAAACTAAAAGAAATACAGAATAAAAATGACATATCGTAGTTATTACGAAAAGTAAAAGTACTGTAAAATCAGAATTAAAAAATAAGTTCTTTTCGATTTTGTTTTAAGTAAGTTGAAGTGGAAATCCTGTAAGGGCTATTATTTTATGATAAAACTTCTGGAATATCCCTTCAGGAAATCACATGAATCCTTGGAAAATATAAATAACCAGAAAGGAAATTGGATACCTACCTAACAAAACAACAACACTTGAGCGTTTTCCAAATCGAAGTAAGCATTCGCGGTTTTTTCCGAATCGTGAAAGAAAGAATTATAAAATGTGATATTGAATATTTACGATCCCAAACGCAATTTCGTTTATTTTGGTCCTTCGATAATATTGATAAATAAAGGAACGTGAATTCACTGAAGTGAAGTCTTATTAGAAATTCCTTCACAATAACCTACCTACCTTCCTTCATACATACCTTCCTTCTCAATTCTGAAAAATAATAACGTTTCCATGTGTTATGTGCTTCCAAAAACGCAATTTTTTTTTAGTGCTGTTCAACCCGCTACGATTCTCAAAAACTCAAAATCCACCATATTATCATGATACACTAACTAAAACGTACACTAACTTGTGTGGCGATGAGTCAGATGATAAGTTTTGGCACAAAACATGCACCCCCAATCCCCATGCACACTATTGCTTACATCGACTAGGGGACGATATGACGTCACGGCCAAAAAAATACTGAAAAGAAGTTGAAATAAATAAATATCGTATCTCGTAAGAAGATTTTACCCTCGAACGGTCGTAGGGTTCGTAGGCACAACCGATGTTTTTAATTCATAATCTTCTTACCTCTTCAGTCGAAAACTACTTGACGTACTTTGATCAATGTTGGCATAGAGTTAAATTGAACCTTAGAAATAAACATAGACTTTTATCATTTCTCAAATTCTTACGAGAAATAAGATACCACGCTATCGAAGTCACGAGCAGAAGCTAGACTCGTTCTTACACCTATTGTAAAATTATAATGATAATGAGCTAACGTTAGGCCTACTAGTTGAAACCTGATGCTGTCGCTTTAATTTGATGAAATAAGACAAAGACAGCAGTTTCTAACTAAACTAAGTCTAACTTTCCACTCAATATAATAAGGAGGTAAATATTCCATGAGGAAAGCTTGAATATTGTTCAGACCTTCTTATAGGTACATTATTATTTGTAACCTTTATAATCCTTAAAGCCTTTACGACCTACTTTTAACAAAAATAAGGTAGTTGGTGAAAATGCGCAAGAAGTGCCGCATTGAGGGTTGTTTATCGACTGCCGTCTATCTTGTAGGCTGGCAGCGGTGCCGAGTGTCCTAGATAACATGCAGTTAGGTGTTCTGGAGGTGGCTCTCTGAGAAGCATACTTGTAATTGTGCTTTCCAAATATTAATATGGGTGCTGCTCGAGCTGCCACGGTTTCCAAAAAAGCTTGCGAAATTTGAACTCTCTCTCATTCTTGAAAACAATCCTGATCTATCGACCTTGGAACTGTAACGTTAGGCACTCCTGCTTAGCCACACCAGCACCAAAGTCAATATTGTGCAGTCATTGAGTAAACTACAAGTAGGCACTACGATCTACTATAGTAGACGTAAGGTTGTTGGTGAAAATGCGCAAGAACTGCCGCATTGAGGGTTGTTTATCAACTGCCGTCTGCCTTGTAGGCTGGTAGATTTGCCGAGTGTCATAAATAACATAGAGTTAGTAATTCTAGAGATGTCTTCAAAACGAGCATTTGAAGCAGAAAATAGGTACCTAGCAATGACGAGGGGTGAAATTCTGGCAAAGGGAAATCGTTCTACAAAAATGGCTGTTGCGAAACCTTTCAATACCGTAGAGTAATCACTAATACACTATCCTATTTGATTATGAAGAGTTCTCTTGAGTATCTTCGAAGTCCAAGGTCCAATGTGCAGGAAATTTTAATGAAAACACCCTTAAAGTATCCCTTTTCTAACAAAACAAGAATTATCTAAATCGGTTTATAAACAAAGAAGCTATGTCTGAAGATCCGTTAAAACTCATGCAAAAGTTACCTAAAAAATTACAGTATTTTCAGGATTACTCAAAAACTAATGAACCGATTTAAAATTTTCAAAAAATGGGACCAATTTGGGACCAAACCTGATAAAGTGGCGTTTGAATCATGTCAATCGGTTCAGCCGTTTTCGAGTAACCGGTGGACATACATATAAAAAAAAAGCATAAACAGCCGAACATAGAACCTCCTCCTTTTTTTGAAGTCGGTTAAAAATGTAATGATCTGCATAATGGATCGGTGGGGTGGAAGTTCTAAAAGGTAAACAGATGGGAATCGACATGTATGCACCCTTTGCCACTGGTACCTAGTTAAGCTGACTAACCATAGGAATAAGGTTGTCGTAATCTATAGAGGCAGACGTAAATTCCACCAAAGTTGTAGCTATATTGCACCTAGAGATAAAAATTCTTTCTTTTTTCTTTTAAGTGGCTTAAAATACCGCACACACCACGCAATTTAAAATAACTAAAACTATAGTTTAATTAAGCCATAATTTGAGTAATTAACTGAAAAAATTTGAATATATTATGTGATTTTGCGAGCATTTCCTTGGACTAAAATTGGCTAAAATACAGAAAAAATGCCATTGCCTAAAAATTATATCAATATATTATAACGTTTTAAGTCACAAAAATATTTTTTACGTAAGTCGTCTCACAAGAGATCTTGTGAGGACATGACAGGCCTTTCAAAATACCAAAAACTATGCCAAGTACAGAGGTATACAAGTATGTTTCATGCGTGACTGATGATGACAGGCTGACAGATCAACATATTGATGTTCTAATCGTGACAATTGTGTGACAACATCGAAACTAAAGCGTGACCAAGGCATAGTGGTGGTAATTTGATCACAAAATCATTATTTTCCACTCTTAATTTTACGAATAATTTCTGACAATGGCAAGTCGTCCTCTCTTAGATCCCATACTATTGGCCGTTAACTGATTACTAATAAAAAAAACATTTTCAAGAATAAGTAGTCACATAGGTTTTTCCCAAGCAAATTCCCAAGGGTACTTCCAGTCAAAGGTATATCTGGTTAGTGGGCGCAGTCGGCCTGCCTGAATCGAGGGCGCCGGATCGATACCGCCAGACTGGTAGACACAACAGAGCCTCATTCACGCCTCGGCTGCCTCGCCTTGCCTCATCCTCGCCTCACTCGCGGCCTCAGCTACGTGACTTTGACGCTCAACGGCCATTAGTATTTGGAATCGACTTGGTATCGCTTGAGGAGTAAACTGCGACAATTAAAGTTAATATAATAATAATAATAAATATCTTTACTCTCACCATCACCCATTTGTATAATTAAATTAATGGGGACTTAAGCTACAGTTTGCTTAAAAATAAGAACTAAAAAACTTTAAAAAAAAGGAAAACCTTTAAAAGACCTGGAATAAAAACAAAAACAGCTTCAAAATTAAATACCTCTAAAACGTAAGAAATACTATTCAAATCACTGAATCAATTTTAAAACACGTTTATGGAAGTCAGGTGGGGATGGAAGACAACTTCTTTTTTTATTCTTTTTTTATTTTAAAATTCAATAGCTAAACCATTGAAAACGAAAAAGGCACTATCTATATATATAAAAGGGAAAATCACTCACTCACTCACTGATCACGAAATCTCAGAAACTACAAGTGCTAGGAGTCTCAAATTTTGCATGGGGGCTCCTTTTAAGGCGTAGGTGCTCACTAAGACGGGATTTTGCGAAATTCAACCCCTAAAGGGGTGAAACAGGGTGGTAAAGTTTGTATGGGAGAACGCGATTCCTTGGCCCGTTTGACTTGGAATTTGGCATAGACATTCCTTCACAAAATTAATTGAACACGTGTTTCGTATTTTTTAAATATTTATTACCTAACAGGGTTAAAAAATGATAAAAAGCTACTTTTGCTGTGATTGACTTCGACGTCGGAATTGAAACTTTTTTGTGCATTTGATTGATTAAATAAGAAAAATAAATATCATTTGTCATATCAACGTAGTATTACATTCTCTTTGGTCATTTCCCCTGAGAGTAGGTAGAATGCATTATCGCCATAAGCATTGAATAGTACCAATGGCGTTATGTTGACAGTGCTGTCATTTTTTCCTTATTGCGTTATAATGATGCAAAATTGTTCCCTCTAATTATCAGTTTAATTTTAAAAGAATACAATATTCGGTTAAGTCGCCTATGCTATGACAATTAATAAAGCACAGGGACAAAGTTTAAGAGCGGCTGGTGTAGATCTGCGCAGTGATTGTTTCTCCCATGGCCAGCTCAATGTCGCCTGCTCGAAAGTCAGCTTGCCGAATAGCCTTTTTATTTTGCAACCGGATAACATGACAAGAAATGTGGTAGGTATACAACATGTTACAAAAATACCCTTAATGCTGAATATGGTATAAAGGGACCATCAAACTGAACAACTTTTACTATTGGGACCAACTCTCAAACCGCGAAAAAATCAGCTGTTTCATACATTTTGATATTTTCGATTTGAATTTTTGTATGAAACAGCTGATTTTTATTTCGCGATTTCAGAGTTGGTTCCAAAGTAAAAGTTGTTCAGTTTGATGGTCCCTATATACCGTATTCGGCATTAAGGGTATTTTTGTAACATGTTGTATATTATACAGACGTGTTGGATGATCGAGATTGATAATCCTGATAATGTACAACATATTTTTATTTAGAACTAGCTGCACCCGGCATGCGTATTGCAATGCTCCGTTTTTTTAGCCAGGGACTTTCCCGGTCGTAAGCAGAACAACTCACCAAAGTTTCATCATAATCGGATCAATGGTTTAGGAGTCCCGTCGTCTGTACACTTAGATCTTTTAAACTATGCATAAAAAACCGCATCAAAATCGGTCCATAAGTTTGGGAGCTAGGTTGTCTCAGACAGACAGACACACACAAGTCAAACTTATAACACCCCTTGCGTATGTTGTGTACGTCGTACATACATATAGTGGTGGCCACATAATTAAGGACACAAGTCGATTTTCATACAAACGAGGTAATTTTGAAGTCTTGCTTTTCCGCTAGGGATTGACCGAGCGGTGATCTGATGATGGCCATCCAGGAAGTGAATGGAGAAGATTATAATAGCAATACACACCCAACTGATCTGGTCAGCATTCTAAGAGATGTAAGCATAAGAATTATCAGTTGCAAGTTTTCATACATTTCTATACTATATTCGCGGTTTTTTTAAACATATCCTTACATCTCTTAAAATGCTGGTCAGATCACTTTGGTGTGTATAGAAATCTGGATCTCCTCTATTCACTCCTTGGATGGCCATCACCAGATCACCGCTCGGGCAATCCCTGGCGGAGAAGCAATGCTTAAAAGTTACTTCGTTTGTAAGGAAATCGACTAGCGTCCTTAATTTTGTGGCCACCACTATATATAGTTATCCTGTAGTCTAATAACTTCACACTCACCACATTAGTAACTACATTGTACCCGTGCGAAGCCGGGGCGGGCCACTAGTATAATATATAACCAACTAAGAATAGATTTGTTTTAAATTTCCATGGTTATTGACGTTATTAGAATAAACTATGTCGGAGTCTCAAAAATAAAAAGGTACATGATGTAAATCCCGACATAGCTTATTCTAATAAGAATAGATTTGATTAAAATAAAAGATGTAGGTAAGTAGGCGAAATCATACGAGTACCTATAAGCATCACAGTACATAAAACTAATTCTGTGCATACATTGAGGATGCAACAATGCAACGCTGCGCTATAATGAGGACACACAGACCTTAGATCAGGGCCACGACGTGTCTCGAAAACCAACCGTTTCGCTGTCTAACAAAGATTAAATTCGATTAAAAAGTATTTTTAATGAGCACGAGAAAAAACAATAGGAAATATTCGATAAAATATTTTAGCATTGACATTTTCAGATGCCTCTTTTTGTGCTTTCAGTGCACATACGGCTCGTACATAATTACATAGGTTCTTTTACGCCGACATTGTTTGTTTATTTTTTATACAATTACTTAGTTTATAATCTTAATTTTAATTGTATTCGTTACAATTAATCAGTTAAACCTAGTGTTTCGGAAAATATCTGTAATAAGGAAAATATTTTGAAATTAATTTATATGCTTGCTTTTGACATACCTACATTATTGTAAATTAATAATCTATGAACACTCTCCATTCGTTTGATTAACAACGTGAGCAATTAACTTAATCTTCTCGATACGAAATTAATTATGAAATTCTAAACTTTGTTGTCTCACAACAATGACAGCGAGAAATTTTCCAACTGTTTTCACTTATCAGGAAAACTCTTGTAGGTATATTGAAATCGTCAATATAACTTACTCAAAACAGTTGTAAATTATTTCTTCCTACATGTAAACATGGAGGAGCTCGGTGTCGCAGTGGTTTAGCGCCTGGCCCTGCGATTGCGGAGGTTAAGCACATTTCTCAAGGGTCGGTCATGGGATGGGTGACTAAAAATGTATTATCTCTAATTCCTCCGTGCTTCGGAAGGCACAATAAACCGTTGGTCCCAGCTGCATTTGCAGTCGTTAACACCAATCCGCATTGGGCCTGCGTGGTGGGTTATGGCCCATTCACCTTATCCACCCATAATTCCTTATGGGCCTGTGCCCCAGCAGTGGGGACATTAAAAGAATTGCTGGTATTGATATGTTAACATATTTGAAATAAAAACAATTTTATAAACAGTCTCATGGGAAAACTGCTGCAAGTATCTTTATGGGTATTATTATAAACTCAGTCTTAGTAGTTAGTTTATTGACCATGGCCATCAGCCATTTTTAATGTCCCCACTGCTGGGGCACAGGCCTTCCTTATGGGTGGATAAGGAGAATGGACCATAACCCATCACTACAAATGAAGCTTGGACCAACGGCTTAACGTGCCTTC
Organism: Catoptria pinella; assembly: GCA_963556745.1. Lineage (NCBI taxonomy): Eukaryota > Metazoa > Arthropoda > Insecta > Lepidoptera > Crambidae > Catoptria > Catoptria pinella. The sequence goes on from OY750762.1 coordinate 5,187,987, forward strand.
CGAAGCACGGAGGAGCTCGAGATAATAAATTTTTGGTCACCCATCCCTTGACCGACCCTTGAGAAAGTTGCCTAACCTCCGCAATCGCTGGGCCAGGCGCTAAACCACTGCACCATCGAGCTCCTCAAAGCTTATTATCGAGTAGTAATGTTGTGACGTAAACGAAGTGCTGAGTAAGATTTTAATAATCCTTACTATTATGCTCTATGTCCTCTGTTTACTTATAAAGGCAACTAAATACCTTAAGTGGCGCATTTAATTTTTCTTGCTCCCTAAGTACATAATGTATCGAAAATGCATATGCACAGATTGAAGCAAAGGGTTTTATAGTTTATTTATAAACAATAAACTCTAGTTCGTTGTAGTAGTAGCATAGTTAGCGAGTTAAAAGAGCAAAAAGTGGCCACAATTGGCACTTTTGCTAACTACTACTGTAACGAACTATACTTTACTGAGATTATTGTTTGTAAATAAACTATGGAACCTTACCTTCAATCTGTACATATGAATTTTCGATACATTATATACTTAGCGAGCAACAAATTTAATTAAGACATGCCACTTTGAGGTATATAGGAGCCTTAAGTCTCAATAATTTTAGTAGATTAGTTTGTTCAATATGGCGCTACTATTTATGCTTCCCTGTCAATTGCAAGTCCCCTACACACGAGTTCGTAGGTTCATTGTACTATACCTAATGAGTATGGCCTTCGTTCTTGTCAATTGGATAGTTCATTCGTTCATGTTGTATGATCAAGGCTATATTTAGCACCGTATTGTTTCATGGTTGTATAATAACTGCAGAGCAAAGTTGAAAACAAATACAGTCATTCAAACTTCGTAATAATACTTCGTATTTCGCGTTGGTTCAAAAAGTTACATTTTAACAAAAGTTTATTATGATACGACCAAAAACAACATTCCATTTTCTGTACAAAAAGTTTTTGTCAATGATTGTATTTCAAAGTTTTGAGCTGAGAGCCCTAATTAAGAAAATAATTAAAAAAAAACATATAAACACCGACGATAATACGATATTAATGAGAATGGTCTACACAATAACACGTGTTTACGTATCCCTTTTTGTGTAAGTAATTATGTTGTTTGATGTTTGCCACTTTTTTTTTTAATTAAGGAACCAAAATAAAAGTAATAGGAGTAAATACTAAGCTTCATTACTACACCAAACATTCAGAAAATAAATACTTATTTAATTTATAATGTACTCATCATACCTTTTCTCTTATAGGAACATTCAGGCGCTTTTTGCCTCATTAAAAATGTTTTAACCAATTGTTACGATGTGCTAAGGTAACGAAACTCTTGTCATCACAATAAATACATACCAAAATTTTACGGCATCACAAAATGGGGTGTGACATTTAAGTTAAATAAATAAAACTGATATAAGGTTGTTATATATCTGACACTACTACTACGGCAGAGTACAGTCAGTGTCATATAAATGGAGTCAGCCAATAAGCCAAAATCGCCAATATATTTAGAAACATCAAAAGTGTTAAAAAATTATCGTTACATTCAAATCTTTGGTTGTTCTAATATTTAGGATACTTTTTGGTACCTACTTTTGATGTTCTTAAATATTGGGGCGTATTTACAAGATTATGAATGAACTTTATACTCGTATATACAACATGTTACAAAAATACCCCTAATGCCGAATATGGTATATAGGGACCTTCAAACTAATCAACTTTTACTATGGGACCAACTCTCAAATCGCGAAAAAAATTCTGCTGTTTGATATATTTTGATATTAATTTTCGATTTTAATTTTTGTATGAAACAACTGATTTTATTTTCGCTATTTCAGAATTGGTCCCATTAGTAAAAGTTGTTCAGATTGATGGTCCCTATATACCATATTCGGCATTAGGGGTATTTTTGTAACACGTTGTATAGTTGTGTGGCTAGTGTGTGACAGGATACTTCTGTGGCCGACTCTTGGAATAATAACAACCTACTCGTAGAACGACAGTTCCCTACAAAGCTCACTGTTAAAAGTGAGGCAAAAATACTGAGCCAATATGGCTTAGTTTTCAGATTTTTACCCTTCATACGTTATCTAATCGTACCTATAAGAACGAAATAGTTTCAATTTCGTTACCTTTAGGGGATTACTGTTACTATTTTATTGTATATCAGTTACGATTAGGTAACATATGAAGGATATAAATCTGAAAACTAAGCCATTTTGGCTCAGTATTTTTTGCCTCACTTTACATACAAGGACTCGACTTTTAGGTGTTATTATTCTAAGGGCCGACTGTTTATTTGTTTGATATCCAAATACGTATTCTAATGCAGAGGAAGCAGTAAAGATAGGAAATAACCATATTTTGTTCTGATTCCATTTATATGATATCCTCTGGTAGTGTCACAGTGATGAATTTATGATATCGATAAATTATATTTCATTGCTATTTTACTCTCATAACTATCGTATGCCTTGCTAACAAAATTGTGAAACACTTATATTTTATCGAGTGAGTTACATACATGTCACAATGTGAATACCAATTTCTTTTTATCCATGTTTATCCCAAATAATGTTATGCTTATGACAAAATGACAAATTCTACACTACTCAAGTAGGTACACAATAACAAAATAAATATTTTTTTTGATACCCATATTTCAATTAAAAACATAAACAAACTCTACAGAAACCAAAATATAATTCGTTTTCGTTATAAATAAAGATTGATTGTCTGCTTACTGATCGATACTGACTTTAATATGAACGCTGTTAGCAACACCTGAGGTGTTTGTTTCTTCTCTCGCTCCAAGAGTGAAATTTAATTAATTTTCAACGACGACTTATGACTATGAGCTTTCTAGAGTTTATTGTCTCTGTGGCACCGTCGAGAGAAAATCACGGCTTGTTAAAATTGACCCCTGTTGTGTGATGATAAGATTTACATTTGTTTACACTTGATTGGTTGTTGATGGATGCATAATATACACACCTAAATTGGTTTGAATCATGATTGACACGCAGTTCATAGCGTCAGAAGTAAATAATGATTCAAATAAGCCACACGAATCGAATTTACAAATGTTTATTTTGTTTGTTCAAATTGAAGAAAGTTGTTTAGCTGTCAGGATTATCTGCAACATCACTTCGTCTTGTATGAACATTTACATACCTAACTTACTTACTAAATTTGACGACCTGAGTGGTGCAGTGGTCAACATGCCGGTTTACCATGCAAGAGGTACCGGGTTCAATTCGGGTGAAATTGAAATTATGAATTTTAATTTCTGTCGGGTCTGGGTGTTACTGTGTTATAAAAAAGTATATAAGTGTATATCAGTTTTCTACCACCCATATTACAAGCTTTGCTTAGTTTGGGGCTAGATGGCGCTGTGTGAAATTGTCCAAGCATTTATTTATTATATTTATATTTAAGAAAACTGGACTGTGTGATTGCTACCCATTTGGTACGTGATGGGAATATTGTTAATTTTTTTCGGGTCACTTCCTTACTGTACTGTTACTTTTTTGTAAAAGTATCCTACTAGTTCTTTATTCAGCCACACGACACCCACTGCTGGGCATCCTCCAGTCCCCTCCCAATTTGCAGTATATCAAAGCACAATTTAAAGTTTAAGGTACAAAGTCCTCGACGTAAGCTTTTGTCTTGTTGTCCGTCATTTTTCAGATTTCAATATCAATTTCAGAAATACTTCGAGTTATATCAATTCCATACTCAGTTTCGAGTAAAGCAAACACTGGTTGGAAAATATTATCATTGAAATTAGCACCTTTGTCAAAGACCACTGTAGTACAATACGTGTTAGATAATAATAAACAATACCTACCTAATATCGATTTCAAGAAACAAGATACAAAATTGAAAGCATACCCAATCGAACAAAAAAACAACTATTAAAAATCGGCACACCAGCGCCAGAGTAATCAGTGTACATACAAAAAACAAAATACGGGTAGAATTCAGTACCTCCCTCCTTTTGAAGTAAGTAAAAACGGTTTACGTTTTTAAAAAAAATCCGATACGTTAATTTTTATACAAAATAATTATAAAGTAACTTCTAAATCAGACACTGCAATGACGTAAACAATCGAAGATTCATACTTTAGTTACTGATTAACATGTGACTGTGTTTTTGAGGTCGACAATCTACGAAGGCCAGTCGCACAAAGTTATAATGTTTATTTAAGTGTTTCAGTGAATTTCCAGAATTCGACGAGACTTTTTTTATTTTATTTTTTTATTTATTTATTGAGACTTTTATAACTAGTATCGAAATAAGATGCATTAAGTATATCTGTGATTGCTAAAATACGGAATACGTTAATGTGCGAATTAACGAGTTAATCTGCAGATTAACTAGTCGAGTCCCTAAAGTGCGAAATGTTTTCTTAAGTAAGTAGCAAATTTCCGCACTTTACCTAGTGCAGAAGACAGTAAGTGAAATAGTCAAGGTTTTAGGAAATTTAAGTAACTCTATTGGAAAATTTTACAAAAACGCTAACGATTTTAAACATTAAAGATTTAAGATAGTTACTCTATAAAATTATCTCTTGATACTTTAAGTGTTTAATAAGGAAACCCACAATAATAAACAATTAATGAACTGAACTAATTAATTAAATTACTAACTCACGAGTACCGCAGTTAAGTGTTTGTACGTAAAGAAGAGACATTAGTGAAATGTTCGCACTACCTATCGACTTGCGACTTCGTGGTGATACCAGCAAGTGCAAATTTAAATGTAAACTGCACGATCATGCTGGAGACACTCACGTCCTCCGTGAAACTCACCTTATACTGCCAGATAAGGTAGTTGTTTTACAACACTTTGTTTCATTCAAGCTATTTTGGGAATTATTATCTTCACCCATTTGTTATGATTGGGGAACTTTGAAATATTTTTTCTTGTCAAAACGAGAAACTGCCGATGTTCTTTTATCAAGAATTTTTATTTTACTATTGCGATGAATAAGCAGTAGACGCTAAACCGCCACCTCCTTGAAATTATATTTGCAATTTGATTTTAAAAACGATTGTCAATTCGACTAAAGTCACCTAGCAAGTCACCAGGAAAATCGACCTGTGCAAATGTTCCATTAGTTTCCCGAGTCTGTCTTACCCAATTCGAGTACCCGACTACGAGTAAACAAACCAATGCAATTAAAAAATATATATATTTATATATTTGACAACATCACATACATTGCTCCGATTCCAAAGTAAATAGATAAAGCACTTGTGTTATGGAAATCGGAGACAACGGTGATATCACAAATACCCAGACCTGAACCAATATAGAAAAGTTCGTTTTCTAAATTGACCCAACCGGGTCGGGGATCGAAGCCGGGACCTCAGAGATGGCGACACCTTGAAAACCGGTGTACAAAGCCACTCGACCACGGAGGTCGTCAAATTAAAGATATAAAATCAAAGATATCATTGGAATCCCTACATGTCAGGTCAAGTGTGGGTTGCACATAGCCCCGTTTAAAATGTGCAATCTTTCCACACAATAAACCCACTAACTAACATGTGGGCGATGATTTAACGACTCTCATAAAATATGCGCAAAAAGACACTATCTCGATAACACAAGTAATTAATCAGTCGATTTTGAATGTGCAGTCACTTTCCAATGACTAATAAAATGCAGGTTAAACTTTCATATTGTGCGTAAAGTTTAAAAAAAAAATATTTAGGATTTCGGCTTCGTGAACGAGTGAGCGTTAAAGATAATTAAATTTAAAATATTTATATTTATTTTCCTTTATTTTCTCATTGCCGAGTCGTTCTGGTATTTGAATTCGTTGGCTATTTAGACACAGTTTTCGTTATTTCATCGGATAAACACTTACACATAAACACTATTAACATTTTCCAGAGCCTAATTAATAATTATGCTCTACTACATAATTCAAAATCTTATTTAGTATTGTAATATCCAAAAAAAACTGTCTTAATATTTATAAACTCTCATAGATACAACAGTTGTACTTTTTATTTCCCTCGAACCAATAGTCGAATATAAAACGTAGACATTGTTCGATGTTACTGCTCATACAAAAATGAAATTGGAATAAAACTATTATGCAAACGGTCCAACTTGAGCGTTGGAACAAATAGTGCCTTGTCTTTATGTGAGAACTTAAAACTTGGTGAAATTTACGAACAAGACTCTATACCTTGTAGAAAAGTACGTTTATTCAAATGCATTGATAAGAGAAGACTCTATACTTTATCATTCTTACAATAGAGTATAATTTTCTTCGTTTCTTCAAAAAGTGATTTCTTTGTTTCTGCATCGTTTCAGCAAATTTATCATCAAGTATTTATCTTCGCATTTGCATTTTGGAAGTAGGTTTCATTTGTGGTTTTTTGAAATGATATTCAACATGGTTGCGCCAAATAACGCTTTTGCAACTCGGATTAACTTTAGTACAAATTTAAAAAAAAAATTTTTTGATCTCTAACGAACGATATAAACATATAATAGCTTAAGTATAAACAGATTTCCATCTGAATCACCATTATGTTCTTATACCCTAATCAAATACTGTGAATTATTTCCCATGTAGATATTCCGAAGTTTTAAAATATTTTTTTTAATCTACGAAGCGAAAGTTGCCATGATAATAAAATGTTTTCTATTTGACTACATAACAGACTAAGTATTAAGGTTGCATATCTAAATTACACGTAAAGATTTGTTAACCTAAGATTAGAACAAATTATACTAGCTGTTAGGGATAGGGCACTAAATTTAACCGCTAGACCTCTTTGCTACATACCCCTTTCCATATTATGTAAGTAGCAACTAAATATTTTTGTTCGTATCTTTTTGGATCGCGTGTACAAAGAGGGTAGAGAGTGAATGAAAGCTTCATAAATAATGTTTAGTTTAGCCGAATAACTAAGGTATTATACCGTCCATAACCTAGGTTACGATTCAGAACGAATTCCGAGGTTACCTGATGCCCTTGTTTTGATAAACTCACTGAAATTATAACATAGAATACTCCTTAACAAGGGATATGAATAACACGAAGATCAAAGGAGTTTGGGGGTATGAGTAATTTTATAAGAAGAGGTGGGTCAATTTTTTTTTCGATATCGCTTTCAAAAAACCGTTTCATCGCAAAGATCTTATCCCAATAAGCAAAAAATTATTGAACAGCATTAGTCTAGCATGGGCAGTTTATGAGATATTTAAGTTTAAAAAAAATATTTGGTTAATTTTTTTATGCGATGTCGCTACCAAAAAACCATTTCATCGCATAGATCTCATCCAAATAAGCAAAAAACTATTCAGCAGCGTAAGTCTAACATCGGCAGTTTTTGAGATATTTAAGTTTAAAAATTAATATGTGTGTTATTTTCTTTTATTGGCGTTGTCGCTTCCAAAAACCTATTTAGTCGCAAAGATCTCATCTAAATAAGCAAAAAACTATTTGGCAGCGTAAGTTTATCATGGGCAGTTTTTGAGATATTTAAGTAAAAAAAATTATATGTGAGTTATTTTCTTTTTTTGGCGTTGTCGCTTCCAAAAAACTATTTCATCGCAAAGATCTCATCCAAATAAGCAAAAAAATATTCGGCGGCATAAATCTAGCGTGGGCAGTTTTTGAGATATTTAAGTTTAAAAAATAATATATGGGTTATTTTCTTTTTTTGGCGTTGTCGCTTCCAAAAAACTATTTAATCGCAAAGATCTCATCCAAATAAGCAAAAAAATATTCGGCGGCGTAAATCTATCATGGGCAGTTTTTGAGATATTTAAGTTTAAAAAATAATATGTGGGTTATTTTCTTTTTTTGGCTTTGTCGCTTCCAAAAAACTATTTCATCGCAAAGATCTCATCCAAATTAGTAAAAACTATTTGGCAGCGTACCTAAGTCTGTCATGGGCAGTTTTTGAGATATTTAAGTAAAAAAATAAAATGTGGGTTATTTTCTTTTCTTGGTGTTGTCGCTTGCAAAAAACTATTTCATCGCAAGTATGTCATCCAAACAAGCAAAAAATTATTCTGCAGCGTAAGTTTATCATGGGCAGTTTTTGAGATATTTAAGTTTAAAAAATAATATGTGTGTCATTTTCATTTTTTGGCGTTGTCGCTTACAAAAAACTGTTTCATCGCAAAGATCTCATCCAAATGAGCAAAAAAATAATTAATTAAATATGACTCTTGATATGTTCTACTTTCTAATATTGGGCAGTTTTTGAGATCAATGATAAAATACCTACATATTATTTTTTTAACTTAAATATCTCAAAAACTGCCCATGATAGACTTACGCTGCCAAATATTTTTTGGCTTATTTGGATGAGAACTTTGCGATAAAATAGTTTTTTGGAAGCGACATTGCCAAAAAAAGAAAAACTCCCACATATTATTTTTTAAACTTAAATATCTCAAAAACTGCCCATGATAGACTTACACTGCCTATAGTTTTTTACTTATTTGGATAAGATCTTTGCGATGAAATAGTTTTTTGGAAGCGACAACGCCAAAAAAATGAAAATGACCCACATATTATTTTTTAAACTTAAATATCTCAAAAACTGCCCATGATAGACTTACGCTGCGGAATAATTTTTTGCTTATTTGGATGAGATACTTGCGATGAAATGGTTTTTTGGAAGCGACAACACCAAAAAAAGAAAATAACCAACATTTTATTTTTTTAACTCAAATATTTAAAAAACTGGCCATGATAGACTTACGCTGTCTAATAGTTTTTTACTTATTTAGATGAGATCTCTGCGATGAAATAGTTTTTTGGAAGCGACAACGCCAAAAAAATAAAATAACCCACATATTAATTTTTAAACTTAAATATCTCAAAAACTGCCCATGATAGACTTGCGCTGCTAAACAATTTTTTGCCCCTTTGGATGAGATCTTTGCGATGAAATAGTTTTTTGGAAGCGACAACGGCAAAAAAAGAAAATAACCCATATATTATTATTTAAACTTAAATATCTCAAAAACTGCCCACGCTAGATTTACGCTGCCTAATAGTTTTTACTTATTTGGATGAGATCTTTGCGATGAAATAGTTTTTTGGAAGCGACAACACCAAAAAAAGAAAATAACCAACATTTTATTTTTTAAACTCAAATATTTTAAAAACTGCCCATGATAGACTTACGCTGTCTAATAGTTTTTTACTTATTTAGATGAGATCTTTGTGATGAAATAGTTTTTTGGAAGCGACAACGCCAAAAAAAGAAAATAACCCACATATTAATTTTTAAACTTAAATATCTCAAAAACTGCCCATGATAGACTTGCGCTGCCAAACAATTTTTTGCCCCTTTGGATGAGATCTTTGCGATGAAATAGTTTTTTGGAAGCGACAACGGCAAAAAAAGAAAATAACCCATATATTATTATTTAAACTTAAATATCTCAAAAACTGCCCACGCTAGATTTACGCTGCCTAATAGTTTTTACTTATTTGGATGAGATCTTTGCGATGAAATAGTTTTTTGGAAGCGACAACACCAAAAAAAGAAAATAACCAACATTTTATTTTTTAAACTCAAATATTTAAAAAACTGCCCATGATAGACTTACGCTGTCTAATAGTTTTTTACTTATTTAGATGAGATCTTTGTGATGAAATAGTTTTTTGGAAGCGACAACGCCAAAAAAAGAAAATAACCCACATATTAATTTTTAAACTTAAATATCTCAAAAACTGCCCATGATAGACTTGCGCTGCCAAACAATTTTTTGCCCCTTTGGATGAGATCTTTGCGATGAAATAGTTTTTTGGAAGCGACAACGGCAAAAAAAGAAAATAACCCATATATTATTATTTAAACTTAAATATCTCAAAAACTGCCCACGCTAGATTTACGCTGCCTAATAGTTTTTTACTTATTTGGATGAGATCTTTGCGATGAAATAGTTTTTTGGAAGCGACAACACCAAAAAAAGAAAATAACCAACATTTTATTTTTTTAACTCAAATATTTAAAAAACTGCCCATGATAGACTTACGCTGTCTAATAGTTTTTTACTTATTTAGATGAGATCTTTGCGATGAAATAGTTTTTTGGAAGCGACAACGCCAAAAAAAGAAAATAACCCACATATTAATTATTAAACTTAAATATCTCAAAAACTGCCCATGATAGACTTACGCTGCAGAATAATTTTTTGCTTATTTGGATGAGATACTTGCGATGAAATAGTTTTTTGGAAGCGACAACACCAAAGAAAGAAAATAACCAACATTTTATTTTTTTTACTCAAATATTTAAAAAACTGCCCATGATAGACTTACGCTGTCTAATAGTTTTTTACTTATTTAGATGAGATCTCTGCGATGAAATAGTTTTTTGGAAGCGACAACGCCAAAAAAAGAAAATGACCTACATATTATTTTTTAAACTTAAATATCTCAAAAACTGCCCATGCTAGAGTTACGCTGTTGAATAGTTTTTGGCTTATCTGGATGTGATCTTTGCGATGAAATGGTTTTTTGGAAGCGACAGCGCAAAAAAAAAATGACCCAAATTTAATTTTTTAAACTAAAATATTTATAAAACTGCCCATGATAGACTTACGCTGTAGAATAATTTTTTGGTTATTTCGATAAGGTCTTTGAGATGAAAGAGCTTTTTGGAAGCGACATCGCAAAAAAAAAATGACCCACTTTTTACTCATACCCCTTTGTTTGTTTAATTTTAAAGATCAGAAAGACGTTTATGATTTATCTCTTATACCATTTCAATCGCCCAATTTCAGAATCCTGTTAAAAAATTATAGCGTTTCGACCGAACTTGTTAAACTTATTTGTGGTTAACGGTGTTGGTCTCTCAATTAATGTTTTATACTTTTCCATGTCATACATATAGTGAAATCATTTTATTTTACAAAAGAAATAAAAGCCAAAGTAATCAAAGAGCTATAAAGTGATAAGATAAGTGCAAAAGGTTAAGAATTAAACAATTTACTACCGCTATGCGATTTCTATTGCGTTTTGTGACATCACCTGCATTTAATTTTGAACCTAAGTGCACAAGTCAACGTCCTACGAACTGCAAGGTGACCGCATCGTCCGGACGCACAAAGGTCTCCAATTCCGGCATAGAGACGAAATCCCGATGTCTATTTGTTTTTCAATATTGTTTGCGAAAGCTCATTCCGACTTAGAAACCAAGAACCTGTGCGCTGATGAATCAGAGATTAAAGAATCCCTTGTTGATCAAAAGCACCTTGACTTTGCTAATCATCTTTTTATCTTTATCTGCAGTCGATCTTAGTGTTTTATGCAGATTTTATTTTAAATGGCGCGTGTGTCCTCTAGTGGTTGAGTCTAATTACGCGTCATTTTTGTAATCTAGACCGATTTTGGCAAAGTTATTCAGGGAAACAGCTAAATATCGTTAGTTTTAGGGCTAAGCTATATTAGTCAATCCGGCTTCGCATTACGTATCAATGTAGCAAATCCCAATTTAAAAGAATAATTCTTATGGTACATTTTTAGGGTTCCGTACCTCAAAAGGAAAAAACGGAACCCTAAAATGATCACTTTATTGTCCGTCTGCCTATATGTCTGTCAATACCCTTTATCTTGAGAACGCGTGGAGGTACTGAGTTGAAATTAAACCATAATAATAAATAAATAAATAATAAATATTTGACAACATCACATACTATAATATTATGCTCAGGTCTACAGTCTCTTAAAACTGTGAAAAAATATCAAACTTCTAAGTTGGCGTAAAAAAAGATACGCCCATTTATGCCCCAAAAATGCAAATTTCGATACTCAAGGGAATCAAAATTTATAGATAATATATTACAATATAATATATTGACTTAGAACTATGATATTTTGCAAGTAATATCGTGTTATACTACAAGAGCAGGAAAAAGTCTGTAAACTATACATTTGTAATTAAATCATAAAAAATATAGTCTTTATTTAGCACCTTCAAATTTGTACGGACTCTCGGTGGGCGAGTCCGACTCGCACTTGTCCGGTTTTTTTCTCTAGGGTGCTAAACTAAAATATAACATTAGAATATAAACATTAGATTGTACATAGTTTCAAAGTTTTGGACTAAACTTTATATTTAAATGTGTTTTTAAACCATCACGCCGTACAAAAAATTCAAAAACTTAGGCACATTTCACATATACAGCTATATAATTCAAGTGCGACATTCATAACAATGACCTCATATTTTAGTACTATGACTAAGGAAGTCCACATGAACCATAATTTAAGAAAACGCACTCCGAAACGGTAAACAATAAAACTATACGAGTTTCATAGCTTCCGCTGCGCCATTTTGCATTTTACTGAGAGAAAATGGGAATATTCGTTGTCAAATAAGTAATATTCGAGATATCGGATATTGCTTTCGGATCTTGTGTTATTTTCCTGGAAAATAGTGAATTTTGGTAATGATTCGACCTTTTTCGCTGCCGTACCGTAGATATGGAATGAGCTGCTCAACCTTTTTATTCGAGAACCATCCTAAAGAAGATTCAAATACTTTAACATGAATTTAACAACTGTCATAGTTTCCTTGGTTTCTTTTCTCATATTATTTGACAATGTTACAGAATAATTTCAATTATTCATTTTTGTAGTGTCATTTAGCGGGCGATTAGTCGCTGAGCTACTTTTTATAGCTCGTGGGCGTTTAGGTATTGAACTCTTTATGTTCTATTCTCGGCGATAAAAAAATCACTCAGCGATTAATCGCTCGGTGACGGTTATAGTTAGAGAAAGTTTATTGTAAGTTCTTAATATAAAATATAAAACAGATTTATTTAAATAAGTGGCTAAATTCAAATTGAAACCCCTCTTTCATTAAAAAGTACCCTGTTATTTCTTAAAACAACTTAATTTATAGCGAAGTCCAAAAGTTCCTTAAAAACATCAAAATAGTCACCTATCTAAAGTAGATAGGTAACTATGGTTTAATTAAATAAACCTTCGTTTTAAAATGATGCAACCATGACGCTCGACAGTCCATCTGTCAAAGTAGAACCTCTGTTTAGTTATATTTCAACACAATCCGATTAACAATGAATACAAACTAATGCGCGTTGGTATTTCAAATGTTTCAGTTTGTGTTAGGGTTCGCAAAAAAATAAAAAGTTGTTATTAACGAAAAAATAAGTGGGTAATTTTATTGGAATAACTCAAAGAATAGTGAAAATTTGTTCATAAAATGAATTGGACCTGATAAAATATAATGTTGGGTAAAATTTTTCAAAGAAAACTAACACTGAAGAAAGTTTACAAAAGAGTCCTTTGTTATGCGATAATAATAAACGAGCTCCAACATAATAAATTCTACAAGTTGTTGTGGTAAGTTTGTATTATTATTCAACATAATAATACAAACTTACCACTGCAATGATTGATGGAATAGTTGCCATAGCAAATAATATTGATTATTCTTCTACATTTTCAATATTTTTTATTGAACCGATCTTTGGTTCTTTAGTATGTGTATTGAAGTATGTTCCTGTCTCTTATAACATTTGACAACCCTAAAGTACTCCACGATTGATTTCGTAACTTAAACGAAGCGGGCGCCCAACACAATCAAACTGGTCCTCTTAGAACTGTGTCCATATTTGATACCCTGCTCTTTAATAGGATCTTACTGGTAAACGGATTTTGTTTCGCAATAGATGCATCTAAATGACATTTTACTGAAGGATGATATCTTGTTAACATCACTACATAACTTTAGAGGTACAATAAAAATATTAAACATTCGTAATGAACGGTGTTATAGAGATAAGAGTAGAAAACATCATTAACATAATAAACCATTATTGTAGTTTGTATAACTTCATTGTAAGTGGGAGAACATTGCCATAATTTCCACATTTCACCTAAAAACACTGCTGCCCACTTTCTGGTCCACGGAGAGTTTGGTATAATCTCTATGTCATTAGCCGCCTTTTATGACAACCCTAAATTTGAAGGGTTGCTGTTATCATAGTAGAGTATATGTTACCGCTAAAGTACGGAATACGTTAATGTGCGAATTAAGTAGGTAATCTGCAAATTACCGAGTACGACCCGTTAAAGTGCGATTTTTTTCTTAAAGTAGCAGATTTCCGTACTTTACCTAGTAAATCTGCATATTAACGGATGCTTAACCGTTAAAGTGAACGAAATAGCCAAGGTTTCAGGAAATTTATGTGATAACACTATTTTTTAAATTAAAGAACCTGTTTTCTTACTTAAATTGATCCCTGGTCGATAATCTGCTGATTACCTAGTTAACGTAAGAAATTAAAAAAATTGGCACTAACTTTAACGGATTCGACAAGGTAATTAGATATTAACTAAATTCTAACTGGTTTACGCAATGTAACGGTAACATATACATTGGTAGTCCACACAGATAAATAGAAATTATACACAAAACAAACATAATACATACAAAATAAGTATTTTTTTAGAAAGCTTTCAGATTTCTAAGAACCGGTGTTGCCTTCTTCCAAGTCGGTTTCATACTTTTATCTATTTATGTCAATCGCAGCTGTTACGAAAGAACACGCAAGAGAAAAGAAATACTAAAACTGGAAAGCAGATTCAGTTCCGACGGAGCTTTCGCCTAACTCGCCCATCCAGTCTCAAAGATGCTATAAAATAGATACGTGATTTCTCCTCCTCGTTTCTTACAATCTTCAACCCCCCCTTTTCGTACAAGTTCGGTAAATACAAGCTGTCATCTGGTGAGAATAGCCAAGGACTTATACAAACCTAGTTTAGAATCGTATTACCGAAGCTCACAGAGGGCGCCTCGATCGTTCCAGTCTGCTACGGATTTACAATAACCTTGATATGATATCGGAATCGTTTTGTTAAGTGTGGAGTGGAAGCAGTTTGCGATTTCTCTGAAAACATTGTATGCATTCAGGAAAAACTTTAATAAAGTGTTACCTTATAATTGCATCTTTAAAATCTTATCAAGGAAGTACATTTTCACAAACCCTTTATGGTCTTTCGATCAATCCATTACTAAAAGATGTTTCGAGGTCAAATTACTCAAAAATGTATGAGGTTGTTTAATAGCGCAAACCTTTTTTCAATACTTTTAATGGAAAACTCATTTGCTGATTGTCGCTAGCCGAGAGTGCTATTTCATTTAAAAAAACCTGAACGCTCTACTAACCTTAACACTCATAAATAGCATTCATAAAATGGTTAAGTGAGTTAAGTAGTATTACTGTTTTAACTTTGTCTAAAGTTGCGGGTTTATTGCGGTCAAACCAGGCAAGTTCCATAAATATACCTGGTAACCGTAAAGTGTTAATAATTTCAAACTAAGCAGTCTTCGTATATGACGTAACTCCCGTGGGAACTATCACAATTTGCCGGCAATCACCTCCCCAGTAGCTTACACTCTTAACTCAATAATGCATGAAGCTAAGTCCGTTGCACTAAACCTAGTCTCTAATTATGGTGGGCAACAAACGGTCTATTCCCACCTCGGTCGGTTATCGAACCCTCCTTCCTAGTAAAATAATAGTATGCCTACGTAAAACTACAACAAGGCCACGCCGGCGTAGTGACGCAATCTCGAGGCCGTCCAAATTTATCTTCCGCGGGTCGCGAGACTCGTAAATTCTTTCACCCGAGCTATCTATAATTCTTCTACGCTGCACCGATTGAGTAAAATTTCGAAGCAAAACCTGCATTCTAAAGTAAAGGGGCGCCGAATTGTCTCCGGCACTACATCAGTGTCGCCGCAATGCATTCAGGATCATTTCGAGGACACCGACACGCTCGCGTCCCGATAATACCTCTACAGTTCGTGTTATCCAGTAAATATCCGCTGACCACAAGGATACTTTATACGCATACTCTGCGCGAACCACCGAACCGCACCGGATTTATTTCACTGAATATCCTCGTGTATGGCTCGCATAAATCAGGTAGCAATAGCGTCTGAATATCAGAAGACGTGGCCATGGAGCGAATCTCTCGATTGCTCGCCACGTTTTATTCTTAACGTTATCGTAATGAGTTGTAAAAGTTTATTGTTCGTGTCGTAAAAGATTCGTTTGGTTTGAAGGTACGGAGATGAGGCGATATCGACTGTTACGATGTGACGGCCGCTCCGTTGTTTTGTGTGTGCCCCAGGGCGATGGCGGGTGATATTCGGGTGCCGTGTGTAAAAATTAAAGAGCGTCGTCATTTGATTTTATAGGTGGCGCCGGCGGCACTCAAGAGAACAATCTCTTTGTTAGTAGCGTAACGTCTTAGTTATTTATTACAGCACTTTTTACTCTCAATGACCTCAATTGTAAAACTTTAAACCACTAGGAACTTTAAGGTCAATTAGCTAATAAGATATCAAATAAGACATTTAATTAAAGAGACGGTATTAAATAAACTAGCGAAAGTATATAATTTAAACCGGAACAGTATAATGTGATGTTTTTGCTTGGCTTGAGAGAAACTTCTTGTAAATATACAGATTAGATTCGAATACATACATTTAATTAAGCGTATTGAAAATAATAATAATAATGTACGAAGCCTAGAGATATTAAAGTGTCTAACCGTAAAAGGGAAATGAGTGAAAGTTGAAAATCTGAATAGGAATCTGGGACTAGGAATTTATGTATTTTTAATGTAAGCGTTTTAATAATAAGTACGTTTACTTTCAATACTCAACCTAAGGCTTAAACAAGAACATAATCTTCTTAGTAACCTCCGTGGTCGAGTGGCTTTGTACAGCGGTTTTCAAAGTGTCGCCATCTCTGAATTCCCGGGTTCGATCCCCGGTTGGGTCAATTTAGAAAACGAACTTTTCTATATTGGCTAAGGTCTGGGTGTTTGTAATACCACCGTTGTCTCTGATTTCCATAACACAAGTACTTTAGCTACCTACTAATTTGAAATCGGAGCAATGCATGTGATGTTGTCATATATTTATATTTATTTATTATTTAGTAACAATAACTATTTTCATTATACTTACTTTAACACTGTTTTTTTTACTCCAGTAGACAGGTATTCAGTTTTTACAGTATCCATCGCATACCATCAACAAAATGAATAACTTGATCTTGATATCACGCTCTTTACATCTAAAGCATCTGCCGTAACGTTATAATAATTCAATGTTTACCAAATATGGCAAAGTGAAAGTCTGAGCTTTTACAAAAGCCGATAGCTACGTGGGTATCGGCACGTAGGCAAAGGAAAATTCTGTGGGGGCCTTGTTACGCATGACTTGTTTCAACAGGTATTTGAATCTAATTGACTCTCAATAATACTTTGAAGATAGGTACCATTTATAATTCTATTGAGGTAAATGTTGAAGGTGTTACTACAACAACGATAAATTTATTTTTACTACCTACTTATGTCTTAATATTAAAAGTATTTTATAGTTTACCCGTCTAAAATAATAGATCATTTAATAACCCTTTACAGTCCGTTGATAAAGAAAACTATATTTTGTCTTAAAGTTTATTTTATAATAATATGGTCAAATAATCAATGATGAAAAAAGGGCATAACCTAATAGGGAATTACACCTTTTTTTGAAAACATGTTTATATTATTCCTGAGGTCGTAATAAACCAGCACAATTTTTATTTCAATTTTATAAAACCAAGAAATACCTTAAAAATGATTTTTTATTTATGATTTTGAATTATTGCGCAGAAACGCAAGCCGCCATGCTGTTTAGGCCCGTGACGTCACTCCGTCAGGCGTCAGGAAACAATCAAGAGTGGTTACAATGTCTTTTTACAAAAGTCACGAAAGTTTTTAAAATAATGAGTTGTAATGTTTTATCATTGGTGTCTTGTGCCTGATTGCAGTAAAACAAGTGTAAAATCTCCACTAAAATAGTGGGTTCAAGTGCCAAGTGACATCAAAATGAGAAAAACTTGGTTGAAACGTAAGAAGAGATCCAAAGAAATCCAAAAAACAAACAAAAAAATATCCTGTTCACCTGATGGTCCGTGAATTTTGTGTCTACTGGATATGCAAGAAGGATAAGCGATGTGAACATAACCTAACACTTGCATTTTTTGATTCAAAATCAATAATGTGTTTTAAAGGATTAATACTTACACAGGCAACTTTGAGTTTATATAAAAGGTATTATTATATTATAATAAATAAATATATCAAATAATAAGTATAGTTTTTTTTATTTCCATGGTGCACTCACTGTATAAAGATGATGTTGGTCCATCACAGCCGAGTTGATTTGAAGAATGGGTCAACTTGGCCACCATAAAAATGTTAAGGATATAATAATGTTCATTTCAATGTCATGTGCATGTGGAAAATATGTGAATACATATGCACTATACATAGGGTAGGGTAGGAGAATAGTCAAAGTCAAACTACAAAAAACTATTCAAATAAACTTAGTAATTAAGCGCTTCTGAATCATCTATATTTTCCACCCATTCCAGAGTTTTATAACTGACAAGAAGAACAGGTGCAAGAAACTTATCAGCTTTAACAGAAATAAGTTACAATATTTACAAACTTAAATATTATATCATGATCTGCTATTGTTAATCTGGCTGTCATCAGTCAAGTTTATGGTCACTCGGTTATGTCCTGTCTCTTTAACTTAAATTGGAAATTTGATTATATGAATAACAGAAATAAACACTTAACTAATTGAAATATATCTTTATTACTTTACAACAGTTACCAAATACAATACAACAGATTATAAACAACAAAGTAGGTACTTATATTTGCAAGCTATGTGTTACATTTTTTTCATGCATTTTGGTCTTTCAGATAATTGTCTACTTTATAATAACCATTACCCATGAGCGTCTTTTTAACATGATTTTTAAATTCATGCAAAGGTAGATCAATCACTTGTTGTGGAACTATACTAATCAAGGTTATGCGTTTCCCCATAAATTAACCTTTTGCATCGCACACTGCTGTCTGCAACCATCTCCTTAGATTTTCTTTTAGAAATTTCTTTTGCACACAAAATGTTTATCGATGAGCCAACCTTAGCCAGATTCGATTTCTTCCATTAAAACTCAACCGAAGTACACGACGACAGGGCTTCGGTTCGGCGGTGTACATCGTAACACCATGCTTGCAGCCACCTTCTGACGAGGGACAATCGTAGCACTTAACACTACTCACAGTCTCTTCCTGTTCATTCACATTATATGTGTCAATCAGTACATAGGGCTTGGAACGCACTTTATGTTCCAGGCATACCGTACACTACAACGCACGTGTTTTGAACCCGTTTGAGCTGCACATAGCCTATTGCGTCGTCAGATTCCCTTCCGGACCTGATAACAAAATAAAATAAAAATAGGTTATGTTGGATTGTAATAGTAAACAAACACAGGGTATTATCGTGTTGTGTATTACTTAATGTTGGAAAAAACTTGATATGATAGGTACTTACATTGCTGTTTTAACATTTCTCCACAAAACCGTCTTCCATGATGCGATTTTAGTAAAATAAAGCATAAAAGTGATAATCACATAAAATTATAAAATAACACAGCTGTACGACGAGTACGAAATCCTGTTTGCTTACTGTCGGGCTGACGTCACGTCGGAATCCAATATGGCGAATGGCGTTTTGAACATTTGAAGAATAGATTAAAAAAGTCGATTTTTTAAATTGAATTATAAAATGTATATTGCATTTTTATGAATAAATATCGACGTTTCTCATTCACTTTTTATGAAATCTATCATAAACATGCATTTTTATATTGTTTCTTACATGGTGTAAAATACCCTATTATAATATAGATACAGAACAGAAATTAGTTAAAACAAGAGGAAGAAACTAATGATGATGACGATGAAGATAAAACAGCGAAACAAATTTTGATTATAGAGCATACTTACCGACCATCTTTGTTAATATAAAAAAACTGTTCTTATTATTCATTTTTCTTCCACTCTCTAGTTTTACGGATGTTAACATTTGAAGCAAAACGCTTAGTGCAAGTCTTTGTAATATCCACCAAAAAACGGTGGCATGGAAAAAGGGAGATGGCACAACTAGGTTGTGAAATTCCGCTGCACACTCTCCGAAATGTGTCCAATAAAAAACCGATAGCTTGCAACCTTGCGTTTCAGCTTATTACAGAAAATATTGTCCTACCGCTCTATAACTTTTACTCGCGTCGACTGCTACACCGACATGGATAACAGTGTCGTTCACTTAAATGCAATTTCACCGTCAATCGTCCGAGTCATCGAGTCTCAGATGTCATATAATATACCCATTACTGAGTTTATAGGCAAATTTTTATGAGTTCCAAAGATCTTGTAATAGGTATATACGCCGCTAAGAGCCTTTACTCATTGTCGGCGTAGCATCGGTATGACATCACCATGCTCGGTGTACGCAGTACCAAAAGCTTACTGGACGCCTATATTTCATTCAATAACGCGTTACTCATTCACCTCTCTAGCTTACACGCTCACTGGACATGAAATAAAATACTTTTAACGGATACTAGTGCGTTTTTATTAAAAGTATTTTGGTAATTAGTTGGTACATATTTTGTTCGATTTTTTATTTTCCCGACGTTTCGGCAACTTTGCAGCTGCGGCACGGGGTACTGAAGCTGCTTGTGATCCTACTCTCAAGCTAAAGCCAACTAATTACCAGAGTACTTTCAATAAAACCGCGCTAGTATCCGTTAAAAAGTAATTTATTTCAGAGCGTTACTCTGTGCTGTGTGGCGCTGCTGCTGCGCCGACAATTAAGTAACGCTCTATTGAAATATAGGCGTTCAGTATGTAAGCTTTCGGTACCGCGTATACCGAGCGTGCTGATTTCGTACCGATGCTGCGGCGACAAATGAGTAAAGGTCTTAACTTTAGAGGAATATCATGCATGTATTCGAAAACACTACCGTCATTTGTTTTGTTGCGCAAGGAACTCTTTGGTAACTACTATACACATTACACAGACCATATTACAAAAACTACAAAGTCTGTATTGACGAATGAAAATAGTCTGGGTTGGCCAGAGATTGCCTGTATGAATTGCATGCATACACGGAAAACTGTGATTTGTTCCAACCTCTTCTGTCTAGTCTATATTTTGTGGCATAGCTGGGTGAATCTACGTTGTTTTTTTTATGTTTCTAACTTCCTGCGTCATTATTTATTGTCATTGTCATTTCAATGCATCACAACGGAATTTGCCATCATCTACGTTAGAGTACGATAATAAATTATAATAATATGCATATTTTTAACATATTTATTGCGATGCATTGGATTTTTAAAGTTTTTCGAGTATACGACAGTGACGCCGGAAGTAAGAAACAACGTAGATTCGCGCAGCTGTATATGTTGTTTTTGATAGGTATCGACAACAGTTTTCATAAACTAGTAAGACTGATGATGGATCGAGAAAGCGACATTGGACGGTAAGTGGGTTGGTGCACCGCGCAACTGGGTAACTTGGTCGAGGTCGTGACGCGAACGCTTTCTCTGCGCCTGCGCAACCGCGCCGCTCCAGCGCCGTCGCATTGTGGTGTTATGGCACCTCTTTTGCATATTTAGCTTAGGCATTTTATATTAGCATATATTTATCTTTTTTTAAGTGTATCTAAAGAAAAGTATTATTTGAAACATTGGCGCTTTTGGAATTTGCCTAGATATCATCATGTATAAAGTTAAATATTCATAATTGGAAAAACTAAAATGTTAACTACTTTAATTTGTTAAATAACTTGAGTAAGTACATAATTCGTTTAAATAAACTCGTCTAACGCAATTCGAACTGTATATTAATAGCTGACCAAAATTGCATCTCTTCTTGATGCATTATTCAGTCGTTAAATCCAAATGGTCTCAAAGATGGCAATTGTTAACTCCCACACACACCATCCTGCGTGGTAGGTTTGGTCTGACCAGTTGTAAGGAATTTATAGTCAATGTGAATGGAGTAAATAGCATCTTCCCAGACTTCCCAGTCCTTCGAGAAGTGGTCATGAAATTTTAATCGAAAAGCTTTCCCTATTGGACATCTACGTGGTTTATAATACTGTACTAGAACCATCAACTTACCCACTGTTATGTTCATAAAAAATATTAATACATATGTTATCATTTGTTTTAAGCAGGTAACTTACATAATAGTTATAAAATATACGCGCTGTAATTCGTAAAAATGTTTCATTTCTAGTGAACTGTACGCGCGGTGGTCTTAGAAGTGTCTTAGAAGTACTATGAAAAGTATAAAAAACAATTAACTGCGTATAATATGTATGTCCATTAGGGTATCTACGAAATTAAAATGTAAACAAGATAAGATTAATGATTACAAACTACGCCTAAAATAAGATACAGAATTTAAAGAACTAGAAGGTGTCAGAATACTACAACGTGTTACAAAAGTACCCCTAATGCCCAATATGGTAGATAGGGACCATCAAACTGAACAACTTTTACTATGGGACCAACTTTGTAATCGCATACAAACTATATATTATATTATACAAACATCTATCTATGTATATAAAAATGAATCCCTATTTCCCTTGGTCACGGCATCACGCGTGAACGGCTGGACCGATTTCTCTAATTCTTTTTTTGTTGTGTTTGTTATTGTCAGAAGAAGGTTCTTATGAAAGAAAAAAATAAGAAAATAACGCGAAAAATTAGAAAATTTAAGAATTTTTTAATGTAACCTTAGCGCTTTTGACAAATTAAACTTTTTTAATGTAACCTTATAGCGTTTGACATAACATTGACAGAATGCGTGCTGCAAATATCGGCAAAGAGGATGTAAAAAAATAAACAGATGCTTTTATTAATTATACCAATTCAAAATCAATATTTATAGTTAAGACAGGACAACGTCTGTCGGGTCCGCTAGTAAATTAATAAAAACAAAAAGGTATATTATGGCCCTGCCATATATTTCTTGTAGTGAAGGAAAATCGCGTGTTTGCATATTTATATTTTATGTTTTCTCGTAAAATGTTTAAAGTAACAGAGTTTATTGTGTTGGTCGTAAAATCCTGTGACATACGTATTTAGTATAGGTACCTATGTTTCACATGAGTGATGCGACATCTAGAATATTGGAGGTAGGAGATGTTCAGATAGAACTTTATTCTTGCTTTTTTTACATAATTTATTTTAGCACCTTTTTCCTTCCTTGTTTGCTTCCATAAATCACATTATTAGATTACCTAGATAATAAATCCACCAAGTCAAAGTATCAGACATGCATTGAAGTATTACTATATCAAGATAAATAATATTAAAAAAAAATCTAGAAAAAATCTTCTCACCCGTAGCACCTCAGACGGGACTCGAACCCTTGGGATTCCGGCCCAATGCACTGACCAATTATGCTACCGAGTCGCTAGTGGGAGCGGCGAATCAGTTTATCATTAGCATCATAATTTTATTGCGAGCTTATATCTTCTTTCTATCAAGTTCAATCTAAATAAAAAAGAGCTTTTGGTAACGGAAACATAGTAGGTTTTCTTATGAGTACTGAAAATCTGAATATTTTCTTTGAAGAGGTTAATAATTTAATATTTTAAAATTGAATGGAAAATGCATTTACTCTCTAACACTGTCCCCCGAGGTGACAACTGGGATTTTTTTTCCCAGTCGTCACGGCGGTGAAATATTTTTCCCAAATGTTCCCTTTAAATTTGTGCCAGAGGGGACAACTGGTACTTTGATAATAGTAGTAACGCGTTCAACACGACTTCGATTTGAATACGTCTTTTTTTCAGAAACATTAAAATAAATGAAAATTTCGTTAAACACTACTACGATCTGAGGTTTTTTAACAGAAACATTAAATAAAATGTAAAACTTATTAAACACTACTTCAATTTGAATTTGTCTTTTTTCAGAACCATTGAATAAAATGAAATGATTGAATAGACAAAAAACTACACAGGGAGAAATGACCGAATTTACATAACATGTTACGTTACATACAAAACATGCATTCCTTATCCAAGAAATATATCTCGAAAAGTCGGATAGCGCAATGCATCTAGTTTTACGAGCGACATACAACGCGTGGCCAATTGCTAACGTCGTCCCAACGTTCGGTTCCATAGAGGCGATCCCACTTAATCCTCAAATGTAGTTTACGACCGATCGTCTGAAGCTAGGTTCAAGATTAAGACTTACAACACGCTAGCTTGCAAGTCCCCTCTAGCTACGAAATACAACCAGCATTATGTAACTCTAGCTTCCCTTACAAATTCATATTTGAAATAACACTTTGAATGTGACACGTGTTTGAATAACAATGGACTAGTAAAGATTATTGTTCCTTAAACTATAGCTTTTCAAACCAAAAACCTTGAACCCAAACCCTTTATGCCGACATCAAAGAAATTTACAGTAATAATGATTATTTGTAATCAAAGGCATGAGAATTCTCCGCCAAACCTTTTGTATGGTCATAACAATGTGAATGATGAAATTCATAAAATAAAAAGTAAAGTGAATTGCTTGTATTAGTTACAACGTAAATAAAGCCTATTCTGACACGCCTTCGCTACTATAATAAACGAATGAAAGTTGATTCAACGAAAGCTTGTAAAGATAAAAAATTCAAACAAGTCCAAAGTGGAGTGTTCTGGTAATACAAAAAACTTGTTAGTATAGATGATTTTTAGTTGCTTGGCAAAAGATATTGGCCACCGACCACAAATTGTATTAATATTCAATTTAGATTCTAAAATAGGCATTTGTGATTACTTTTTTTCCCTCCTTAACTTTTTAGTTTCTTCCCTCTCGCTGGCGTTCCTGCATTTAAACTAAACTACCATTTCTTTGCCAACAGAAGTGTGGAGCGCGGGCGGCGGGGCTGGCGCGTCAGCATGCGGTAGCGGCGGCATGGAACTGAAGCACGAGGTGGCATACCGCGGTCTACCGAACCAAGTGAAGGCGGAGCCAGGGGTCAGCCATAACGGGCACCAGGTGAACGGGCACGTTCGCGACTGGATGGCGGGGGGCGCGGGCGGCGGCTCGCCCTCCCCTGGTGCCGCGACGCAACCCCCCAACAACGGGTACTCCTCGCCGCTGTCTTCGAGCAGCTACGGGCCTTACAGTCCTAATGGGAAAATAGGTGAGCATTTTTTGTTATATATGTAGAGGGGAAAGGTGACTTCGGTTGACCTTACGTCGTTATCACTATACATATTTTTAATTTTCACCATAACTGCCTAATTACAAAAGTTACACATTAAGGAAAGTACTCAATACTCATGATTATAAATAAATAAATAATTGGTTGCACAATTTCACACAGCCCATCTAGCCTCAAACTAAGCAAAGCTTGTAGTATGGGTGCTAGATAGCTGACTGATATACTTATTATACTTTTTAAATACCTATATACTTAGTATACATAGTAACACCCAGTCCCGTCACAGAAATTAAAATCAATTTCTAGCCGGCCGGGAATCGAACCCGGGACCTCTTGCGTGGTAGCCCGGATGTTGACCCAGGTCGTCAAATTATCTATTGATACTACGGAAGAATATACATCAGATAAAAAGTAAGTTAAATAAAGGTTCTGCATCTTAGCAAGGTCTTATTCAAACGACCAGTACTCTTCCTATTTGTTCAACAACTGCTCACCAAGGTAACAACTATTTGAGCAACGATTTAGTACAAAAAGTTTAGTCTTGGCCTCCATCATAGGTCATTGGTTTAGGATTGATAACATTAAATTAATTCAGCTAACCTTTATCAATCGTGAAACATGTAATTAGTTTGACATAATACAATGTCGAATCCATTCCACGATCATCAATGATTAAACTAAGTTTTTCAACTTTTATTTTTTTATTTTAAATAAGGTAATTGACTTTAATAGTTCGCCGGATAGTGAGCTATTTTGAATGCTTTTAATGCCGTTTAAATGAAGCATACATACAGGCAATTTTTCGTCATTGAAAGTCCACCAGAAAAATTAAGCCATAGTTTGTCGTTAATATAATTAACCTACATTGATTTATCACTACAGTATGTACACATTGTATTAAGTTAATCTGTAATACGATATCTTTTGGATTCTCTCCGAAACTCGTCTATACACAATACAGTAGCCCTTCACACTTGACCTGGTTCCCTTGACTTAATGCTCACATAATTGTATAACAGTAGGGTGCTGAGTCTCAACGGCCCACATACTGTGTAACAAAGAACCACAATAGTCCATTTCCTAACAGCCTTCAGCATTAATGATGGCCTCTAAGGTATCGACTAACCTGCTATTTGCTATGGATTTGAAGAACAATAGTCAGGGGTAGTGCAATGACTCAGCTCAACTGTACTTAATGGTGAACGTGAGAAACACGTCCTCACAATAAGCAGTGTCGATACTATTTCAAAATAAAATGCAATTTAATGAAATAATATATTATGGAAAGGCCTAAATAGTAGCGCGATAAGGTTTGGTCTGCGATTGCGGAAATAAAGGCAAGTCGCCGGATAGTCTTGATGAAAAAACATCGTTTATTCATTAACTTTAACTTTAACTCATTGGTGGGCATAAAGTGTGCTCGCTATAGATAATTTCTTCCATAGTATTTTAATACATAATATTAACTATTGATGCACAGGCTAGGTAGACTGATGTGAATAGAGGTATTTTATTAAAAGTACAAACGCAATGATTAACATATGAATTAGAGTCATTAGCAGTGTCACAGTATCCAGTTAAAAATAATGCACCACAACAAAAGTCAACTCGTTAAAATGTTCACAGTAGTTAGCGACCTCTTCCGACCTCGGTTAAACTATCGATCCGCATCCAAGGACACGAGTACTCTGTTTACTGTGGCAATTTACGCTATCATAACACGGCCACTGAAAAAAGATCCATGACACTCCATCATGCAGCTACTTTGACCTCGTTCTCTAGTTCCACCGCGACTATTACGAAAGACCATCTAATACTGGCCGATAACAATATTATCAGCGACGAGGATGAATTTTTCCGTATCAAAGTTATCGTGCAAAATGATAATGAGGACAACGACCCGCTATTGCGTGATTCAGAAGAAGCACGTGAGCTAGTTGAGGAAGTAAAAGTTGCAGTTTTAAAAGAGAAATTTGTGATCTCAAAATAGCCCTAACCTTCATCGGCCGTTGACTCCCGGCTAGGCATTCATGAAACACGTCTATTATGTCTGTCCGTAAATCGTTAACGTCAAATGCGATGTTTTCCATTAGCTCGTTTGTATGTGGAGTCAAATTAGCTTCGAGGTTAGCTCCGAGTTCGCGTGCTATTACTAACTTAAGTGGAAAAATCTACTGCCAGTAGCCGTAGCGGAGTTTGATAATTTATGTGTTGCATGCAGCATACTTCATTACGTATATAGATTTGATTAAAAGAATGAAATGCAGTTCTCTGTCTGAGTATATTTTGGTCGTTATTGCGTACTAATTGTGCAAGTAGCTAATGTAATATATTATGAAATAAACCGAGATAGTATAAATCTGATGTGATTTCTAGCACTTGCTTTGGTTGACCTTTAGCACCAGTCCATCTACCACATGTCAGGTACTAACTGAGTGACGTGGCTCAATTTCTGAAGAGAAATACTGTTGAAGATAATCACTTGTTTACCAAATAGTTATGAAAGAATGATTACATGATATATTGTTATATCAAACATTTACTGACTGGAGCTCAGATTTGGAAAATTAAGAATTGACCCAATATCGTTTATGAAATGTTATCAGTTAAAACTATGTCATCATATAACGAAGATAAAACATCCTAATTTATACTTCCCGTGGTTATTTCTGGCCATCTCCAAGTTTCGGAGAACCAATTAGGAATAACTTATCCCGCTGAATATCTGCGACGTTGTTCCGCTAAAAGCTTTACGCTGCAGCCTCTCATTATTTTCTCATTAAGATTTATTTTATGTTTCCGTTGTCATTCCATAGGTTTTGGACTCTCGTATTCAGTTATTAAGTTTAATTAACCAAATGTGAATAACAGATAATTTTCCTTACACGAAAAAATCCGTGATATCTTTTTTTAAATTAAACTTACCTCTGTCAAATATTAAGATTAAAAGAAAATTTTCATGCATTAAATATTGTTGAAACTGTCTACACCTAAGCAATACGTATTTAATTCTTAGCTTTTACAAGTTTTCGCGGCGGATACAGATAGTAGAAAGTGATTTATAATTAGCGCTCTTGATTGTCAAAAACAAGATGAATTATATGAAACGGACTTTGATAAAGTTTGGCAAAGGAACGAATCGTTTTTACCCTACACGACGAACAACAAAACGAGAAAAACAAAGTCAGCGCCATATTTCACAGATCGTTTGAGAATTGTGGTATTTTAAGAATCCTAATTTGATTCTTTAAAAAAGTTTCGTCTCATTCGGGCGTGGGAGGATGCACTCTTGATTTACGTTTTGTGGACATTTACTTTTTTTTAGGTATCACAATACGACTCTTTTTTAATTTATCTGCCGTGTGAAAATGTTGATGGCTCTCGTGCACAAGCAAGGACATACCTAAGTGTTTTATGGTTCTTGGTTTCGCTTGATTCTGTAGTGAAAGTATCGCTGGCTTTGACGTCTTGCCAGTAATTTTATTTTACTTGCGTCAATTGCAAACTCTGTTAACGTGAAATAAAAAATAAATATCAACAACACCAAACAAGTCGACTTAGAATGTTGTGAGCTTCCAAATATAAAATAGGTATTTATTTACATACTTGTAGGTAAGTAGTAATAGCAATCACAAAACGAAATATCAAGTCCACAAATCACTCTTGTATACAAGGTGTTACAAAAATACGCCTAATGCCGAATATGGTATATAGGGAACATCAAACTGAACAACTTTCACTATTGGACCAACTCTGAAATCGCAAAAAAAATCAGCTGTTTCATACAAAAATTAAAATCGAAAATATCAAAATGTATGAACAGCTGATTGTATTTTCGCGATTTCAGAGTTGGACCCATAGTAAAAGTTGTTCTGTTTGATGATATGATGATACAAAATGATTTATTTTTTGCTATTAAGTTGTTTTTGATTACAATTTTAATTTAAAGTAAAGCAAACATTTCAAATATAATTTTGTGACTTTACGACATCTAATAATACAATAAAAAGGAAAAGAAAGAAAAGAAAATGGCAGAAAAGGTCTCGCCAAAACGCGGTGAGCAGCCGCATAAAGAAATAAATTAATAATAAAATGATAGTCATAATAATTTGCTTGCTGCACACTTTATGAATTCACGATACATTAGAATTTCCCTGATATTTTATTTGCAGCCTTCTGATACGCCTTATTTCTTGAAGAGTCTCTAACTAATTGAAGAATTCTTATATTTCTTATACCTGTAGAACTTTGCCAGAGCACTTGCCACTTTAGATACTGTTTTAACAAATATATTGTTTTCTTTAATATTCTTCACATATGATGTAGTAACTAAGCACGTTATTTTTCTATTGCAATTATACTTGGAAAACCTTTTAAAGTAATGTAAGATTTTTTCTCAATTAACTAAAGAAATTAAAAGAATTTAACAAAATCCAAATGATCAGATATAATAAAAGCAAACGCATAGTACTCAATGAATTAAAAAAAGATTAAATCTTGTAACCAAATGTTTATAAAAAGGATTATGAATCAAAGGACTCCAAAAATAGGCTACTATACTAAGAAATTCGTACCCACTGGTACCGCGTGCCAACTTGGCAGGGCTGCTCCATTGAACAATCATTACATAACTGAACAACGAGTTATTTGAGCTAGAGTACGACATAATTTACACTCACCAACTTACAGTGAAGTTAGTGTGACACATTCGGATTCAAAACGATTTACGTTTTGCTCAAAGTGTTATAAGTTTGACGTGAGTGTTTGTTTATCTGTCAGCTACTAAACGCATGGACTAATTTGGATGTGGTTTTTTATTTGATACCTGTCGTGATCGAGATGGTTCTTAGCTATAATTTATGAAGATTGTTCAGCCGTTTGAAAATGATCAACTCATTTCCAACTTGACAACGGTCTTACCAACTTTCACAATAAATATGATGGCACGAGACATCATCTCATTTTATCTATTTTTTTTTTCAATCTAAAGAACAGCCATACTACAAACGAACTAACGATTTAGATTCGAACGATACCGATCACTAGAATAGTTGCGACATCGAGTTCACACGGGCGCACGGGGCGTGCGATACGGCCGGCCTTGGCCCCAACTCGAATAACAATCATTACGAAATTGCATCGCAGATAGCGTTGCCATCTCTAAAAATTGAAAAGTTCACTCACTTCACTCGTTAAAAAAGCCGGACTTTTGGGTCCCAAGGCCGGAGGCTAAGAAAAAAGTCAACTAGTCAACTAAATAAGCTCCGTGTCAAGAAAATAGCTCTTTGTTAAAATTAAGAATAAGAAAATAGCAACTGCGTAATCTGTCTTACCTACCTAAGTAAGTTCTGCCCTCATACAATAACACATATTCTGCTCGGAGATTTATGTTATCGTCATTATTAAAAAAGCTGCAATGGAATGCGGAAAAATATCGTAAAAGGTGGAATACTGATCGGTTGATATTGTTTTTCAGGTGTCAAATCAAAAGTACAAAGGTGAGACGAAATCAGTACTTCCATAATGTACTATTCCTTCAAATAGAGCACGTTTCCTTTACAGAGTTGCTAACACAAACATCGTCTTGTTTGAGATGTGCGGCAAGAACCGGTTCACTTTCACTGTCAGTTTCTTAACCTAGTGTGTTTACTCACTGGAGCCGTTTGATTAGTCGATAGACTTGTTGAACTTCAATTCCAGTGTGAGTAAGCCATAATATGTATGTAATAATCCTTCTCTGTGTCTATCATCTGATGAGGTAGATAATCAATCTACCACATATTTGTCTTAGTTGACATTGAATTCCATAGCAAACACTGCGTTCAAAAACACTTGATGAAAATAGTATTTTTCTCTACCAGTACTGTCATAATTTTCCCCAATAGCAATAGCACGAGTTCTAACGAGTTTCTGTACTTTGCAATTTGGATCTCGTCGCGTAAACAACTTTTTTCGTTCTTATATACTTAACAGACTTAACCCTTCATCGCCCGGAAAATGAGACACAATAGATATTCCATTGTTATCCGGCCGCATGCCTCCGCTCGGGCATCAACGCCCAAGCGGAGGCACCTAAGAGCTGTTATTTTTAGGATAGGATAACATGCATGCAACCCCTGAAAAACCTTATGAACCCTGAAAACCAATCACATGGCTGAGAAATTATGTTCTTTTATTTGTATGGAAAACTGCAAAGTGACAACCCTTAGACACAAACAGATGATTGTTTTCGATGCGGGTTTACAATAAACACTTTTAATACATTAGAAAGTATTCTTGTTACCTCTTAGAGCGCCATAAAACTTGTTAGGTGGTACAAGGTATTTAACCGACTCTGGTTTCGAACTTAGTGTTCGTAAATAACTGTCAAAATCTTTTGGTGTTTTAGGGCCTTTTTCACAATGTAAAAGTAAGTTTTGAGTAGCTTAATTTGCAGATGATTTGACATATTTTTCATTTCACAACTGTCAAATCATCTGTCAAGTAAGCTACTCAGAACTTACTTTTACATTGTGAAATAGGCCTTTACACTTCCTAAAGCTATAAGAGTAACCCTAAAGGTGTTATAAGGCCTTGAACTAACTCTGTTGAAGAACATCAGTTGTTAGTAAACACCTGACAAAAATTGTTAGTGTTTTACTCTTCCTTAATTCATTAACGCCCGAGCGGATACCATAGGAATATCTATTGTGTGTCATTTTCCGGGCGTTGAAGGGTTAAGCTATATATGAGTAACCCTTAATGTTTTACAATGGATTTAACTAACTCTGTTAAATGACATCAGCCGTAAGTAAGAGTAAGCAGACACCTTACAAACTTTTTTAGTGTTTTATACTTCATTAAGCTATAATAATTAGATAAATAAAAATTTCGACTAACCTTATTTTTTAATTTTCTTTAACTACTGGTTACTCCTCTTGAAGGTATAATTGTTTGACCTTAACACCAAAATAGAGTTCATTTACCTGAGCTTTTATATACCATTTCCAAAACTATGAGCATACAATAAGTTGCCCTTAGCGCCAAAATGTTTGTTGGGTAGTGTAAAAATTATTTTGTTGATGACAAGCAGCCATCGGTACGTGCGAAGTTCTCGCTGTTTTGTTTCATTTAGAGTCATCAATCGAATGGGTAGATTAGGCTTACTAATATTATAAATCCTAAAGTAAGTTTGTTTGTTTGCTTCTTTGTTACGCCTTCACGTCTTATCTACTCAGCTGATCATCATGAAATTTTGGACACACGTTGTCAGGGGTATAGAGAAGGACATAGGTTACCGCTTTTATCCCGAGGGAAGAGAAATAACTGACCACGCAGACAAAGTCGCGAGCTGTAAAATATTTATATGCTTCTGACACGGTATAAAGCTGGTACAAATGGTAAAGTGCACATATTTCGCCATTAATAAAAATAGCATTCAAATATAAAATTAATATGTTTGTGTCATTTCATTCATCACGATCCTCTAACTTACTTTTTGTCGTTTTTTGTCAGAATTATAATAACGCGATGACAGCTACTACGCAATCATCGTTCTTACACAAACGATATGGTTAACTTGAACAGGAAAACCAGCAAGTACATACATGAACTGTGAAAAATTATGAATGAAACGAACAACAATTGTGTGGTATGTAGGGTGTAATCGCGACAGAGATCGTATGGCACGAGCGGCCTTGTACAAGAGGATACACGCTACATTACTCTATGTCAGTATTCTAGAATATGGAAGGTTATGGCTAATATTGTTGAAATATTTCTGCCGCTTATAACATCGTCTCATTTTAGTGTTTCATAATAACCCGTAATTTTTTTTATTTGTGTGTAAAACTGCAAAATGACAACCCTAGACGCAAAAAGACTATTGTTTTCGATAATCAATCCCATTATTGGGCAAAAGTTAAACACAATTTAGGACTAGGTTGACACTAAGAATTTTTTTAAAGTAGAGTTATAATAATATTCCGGGGTTGTATACATAGTACCCTATTTACCATTTTCGACTCTTTCGAATTTTTTGTAACACGTTGTATAATTTCACATAGCACCGTCCTCATCAGCACCTCTAGGAGGAGGCGCAGTGGTGTAGCGCCTGGCCCATCGATTGCGGAGGTTAAGCAACTTTCACAAGGGTCGGTCATGGGATGTGTGACCAAAAATTTATTATATCGAGGCACGTTAAGCCGTTAGTCGCGGCTGCATTTGCAGTCGTTAGCACCCAAAAATCCGCATTGGGCCCGCGTGGTGGGTCATAACTCATCCTCCTTATCCACCCATAAGGAAGGCCTGAGCTCCAGCAGTGGGGACATTCAACTGACTGATGGTCACCTCTTCTCGTGTCTGTTTAGTCAACTTATTTTATAACAAGAACCTACCTAGGTAGTGTGTATTATCATCACGTCCAGTATTCGCATTATGACGTGCCGCGACTGTAACTTTAGCACATAAATTGTCAAGACCATTACACATTACCGTGTGAACTTCCTAGTTGTGTGGGAGTAACGAGCAAGCCATGGCTAACGTGCAAACGGCTCGCCAAATTGTATGATCTGTTAGATGTCTGACGAAATAATTTCATTCTTATTACGTATCGCTTACATTATTATCATACAGAACATTTTATTTCTCAGAACATCTTTCTTATTAGCCTTAAGCGAATGAATATAAACGAATTAAGGGCTTCAATAAACCTCTTAAAATAAACCTCTTATTTCAGTCTTAGACACAAATCAGTCACCTGATTCATTTTGTATAATAAATACAATTACCAACAAAGGGTTTTTTCAAAAAACCCGCATTACAAACGCAATTGAGTTTCCTCTAAGGAGATATTGTACCTGATTAAAATGTGGAAGTTAATAAAACGGTCTACTACACTTGACTGGTTTTAAGAAAATACGGATGAAAAAGCTGAAATTCTGAAATAAAAAAGTTACGGATGTTTTTTGGTTCATAAATGTTAAAATCGTTTATAAAATCGAAATTAATTTTTAATTTTTTTTTATTTACAACGGGAATCCTCACCTGAGGAACTGGCTATCTTACCTCTAACTGCCGGAACACAACAATTTTTAAATTGTTTTTATGGCGTGAGACTTAGGTAGCCAGGCAGGCTTGAAATAAGCCCTACCACCAAACAAATCCGAATACAAATGTACCCCCCTCCTGGGAATCGAACCCGGGACCCCTGCGTCTTACACGGGTGGGTGAACCACTAGACCACAGAGGCAGTTAAAATTAATCGGTAAAATTATTCATCTTTATGTAGATAGATAGATACATTACGATAACTGACTGGAAAACTATATCCATGTGAATTTAAACTATAAGTTTGTTAATAACTTTAATTTACGTATTTTTTTATCGATTTACTAACCCTATTATAATTATTATACAACCATAATACAGGTATAATTTATTAAGCGACATATTCCGTTCGACTTCTTACAGAATATTTTTTAAAAACAATTCATTTTTAACTAACGTGTCGTACCTATACATATTACGCCATTTTCAGCTTCAGTGGTTTCCATCAAACAAAGACATAATAATTTATATGATCACGAATTTAAGATATCAGTGTAGCTACTTTGAATCGGTATTATGGACACTGACACAGACCAATAAAGAAAATACAGTCAATTGCAAATGGCGGCTTTGTCTTCACGCAACGGGCCATGAAATTAGTTCTCTTTAGCTATATGGAATTGTGGATGTAGCTTTACATGCTTGGTTTATGCTATACATGAGCTTAATTTAAGATAATAAAGTTAGTTAAAAAAGTTGGGCAAAGTGTTAAGGTCTAAGGAACGTGATATGGTATGGTAGGTTGGGTTGTCCTAAATAAATAATAATAATAAATAAAAACTCCGGGTACGTACCGTCTAAGAAGTACAATATCATAAAATGTCATAGAAATTATGAGCTTAATTGGGTGTAAGAAAAAGATTTAAAAAAAAACCTTAAAAAAACCTAATAACAAAAACTTCAACTTCAAAGACTTCAATAGACGTGTTTTATTAATATTGATATGAGTAACTAATAATT
Organism: Catoptria pinella; assembly: GCA_963556745.1. Taxonomy (NCBI): domain Eukaryota; kingdom Metazoa; phylum Arthropoda; class Insecta; order Lepidoptera; family Crambidae; genus Catoptria; species Catoptria pinella. The sequence goes on from OY750762.1 coordinate 5,223,176, forward strand.
TGAATATTATTTCTTGCTTTTTAGAGGAATTTAATTTTGAAGCGGTTTTTGTTTTTGTTTTAAGGTTTTTCGAAGGAGGTTTTTCTTTTTTTTTTAAAAAGCTTTTTTATTTTCTACTTTTTAGTGGTAGGTATGTACGCGTGTAAATATTTTTTTACTTTATATAGTATTTGTGGTAAGGTATGTAAGCGTGGAAATATATTTTAACTTCATATAATATTTTCTATTGTACAACGCCCATAACTCAATTTCCAAATTCACGCTATTTGTTTTTAAGGAGTTCAATTGTGCCTTCGTACTTCGTAGTCCAAGTCTAGTCCAAAACGTCGCAGACCATAGCTCGGTGGATTGTCATAAACCTACCAATATCTCAATCACTATACATATCCTATTTGACTATGAGGAGTTCCCTTGTATATCTTCGAAGTCCAAGGTCCAATTCCAATGAAATTGAAATGTGACCACTCTTTCAAACAATAAAAGAATCATCGAAATCGGTTCATAAACAAAGAAGTTATACCTGAAAATCCGTAAAAACTCGTGCGATGGTAAGCTAATTGATATTTTTCAGGATTATGAAAAACTACTAGCCAGATCTCTGTAGTTTTTTATGGGACCACACACGAACTAACTATGTTCTTTCAAATAAAAAAATAATAATTAAAATCGGTTAACAACTGGTGAAGTTATGTTAAAACATACATACAATTTTTTTTTTAAATATAGTCGACTTGATAACCTCCTCCTTTTTGAAGTCGGTTAAAAATAACTATTTCCTACTAAGTAGACTAAAAGGATTAGCCTTAGAAATGTAACAGTAATATATTTTCTTCGGACGTTTTGAGACATAAACAAAATAAGAAAGAAAGTAGTAATTTCTGAGAAATTACTCTCACTTTCCACAAACTCATCCTGCGGAGGAATTTTGGTTACGAGAAGGGGCAACTTGAATAAATTCTTCAAATAGAATTATCACATGATGCTACATCCTGCTTTTTTTATGTAAATTTAATCGCTTTAATTTTTACTTGCACTGTACATGTACATCCATTGCTTTACCTATACGAATTACTTCGATGACTGTCTTTAAAAGGCAGCGATGGATTGTTATATTGAAAGCGATCGTGATAGATGTTGAGTTATACAATTAGACCTCTATTGTTAAAACGTTTTGTTAGAAATCAGATAAGTACATACCTACTTTATAGATAAATCTACATAGCTCGCTCCTTTGAAAGCGTGCAGGTAATCTTAAACCCTTGAGCTATTTCTTAGATCTAGCTAACAATACATAAACATGAGTGCTTGCAATTCATTGACCGAAGTCGTTAATTCAAGCAAAGTGAGGTGTTTACTTACAATTTGTTTTGAGAAAACCATTGTTAACTACCAGTCAGACGACGCCATATTGAAGTAATGCTATCTTAAGACATTCAACCATTGTTTGTATTAGAACTGGAACGAATTTTTTGGGGCTGACGAAATGTATAATCTTTGAATTCCTTTGACCAGTATAAATAACTCAGTCTTCCTTATTCTAAAATTGCTCTTAATGATGATGTCAGTTTTATTTGCTTAGAGAAAGATAAAGACAGCATCGGTGTTGAACCAGAACTAAATCCAACTTAAGTTCATGTTTTGGTATAAGAAATTATGAGATCGAACGATACACCTTAAATCTGAAAAAAGGAGAACAATTACAATATTGTTGTAGTAGTTCATTGTTATATTTATATGGATTTTTTATTTAGATTCGTTTTAATTACTGAACATATCAAAGTCCAAAATAAACCATCAGTGCACTAGCAATTTAATTGGCTTTAATAATATTCCAATAAAACTGTAGCACCGTGTTTACAAGCCTGAAAACATCAACCGGGTAACGCGTTGTAGGTCAGTATGCCGTTGCTATGGTGACCCGGTCGAAACCCGGTTCTTCGGGTCGAGCCGGGTGCTACTCGAAATAGATCTCAGGTGTTTTTGACTGGTGCACATTCGATGTAAATAATAGCGAATCTGTATTTATTTGATCTATGGTTTTAGTTATGGAATGACGATGGGTCTCACAAGATGGCTTATAGTCACCCAGCGGTCAATGGTGTGTCGTGCTTAGATGTCACACCATTGCCCAGTTTTCCTGGAAATAAGGAGGTTCATTGGAGAACTAAAGTAACCAACGCGCGACGTCGCTTGAAGAAGTTGGAGTGTCAATGGGCGGGACACAGCAGTTAGGGCGGAAAGGTTCTATAATGGCGACCGTGCGTAGGCCCACGACAAGGTGGACTGACCACCTAGTGAAGGTCATCGCAGCAACCGTCTCGTGGAGATCCGTGGGGGAGGTCTATGCCCAACAATTAGGTGTCGTACAGCTGATAATGATGATGATCAGAGTATTGATGAGCCATGCTAAAGAAATATACACAGTTTGAATTCATAGAGCTAACTATCCCATCAGTTAGCCTATTTAGTAGATTTAATTTGCCTTCGAATTACTTCCGCTAATAAAGAGTAGGTACCTGTATACAGCATCAAATGTACTTATTAGGGGCAATAATAAGTTCCGTAATCAGTTCTTGATAGCTTAATATGTTAGAGCACAGCCTCGGGCAGTTTCTAGCTCAATAACTAGCCGTGCTTTTACTACAGGAAGTATATTAAATTATCATATTAGATTTGATATTAGTTAGTTTTGATCGTAAAATGTAATATCATGTGCTTTTTATGACACAAGAGTAGCAATTTGTTTCAATATCAGGCCGCCGCCGCGCGCCACAGGCATGTATTTTTTCGGTAATTTTATTTTTAAAAAAATATTTAGTGAATATACTAGAAAGTAACTAATTGATAACAATGTGTTATTTGCGATAAATTCTTTTAGGAAGTCTGATATTGCAAGTGCTTACACGACTGCCCAAAAAAATAAAAGTGTATAGAGTTCAAGGTTCATGTATGTATGTTTGTATGTATGTGAGTTTGTTTATTTCACCATCAAGTGAGCACGAACAGCTATCGAGAAAAATAACGCAATTAAAAGTACTCGATACATTAATTCTCTATTGAAAATCTTATTTCGCTTTTCGGCGGTAGATGGCGCTGTTCAAATTCTTCATACAAAATTACTCTATTAAATGTTTTTACGCGTGTTTTCTTTCGACAGCTGTTCGCGCTAGGGGTTCAGTTAAGGCATTTAGAAGTCTGTGAAAACACAAATTCGTAAATACGAATTTGTCAGTTTAACATCAATAATAGTACAATAACAAGTCTGCCGGTTGATACTAAATCAAAATACTTACATACCGAAAATTGTAAACAGAAACAACAGTACATTTTCACCACGTCTAAACTAGAAAGAGCAATATATTTGCACGTTTCATTTTACAATGAGCTCCGGAGAGGGATTTTAAAAGTCCTTGTACGGTTCACCTGCGGTCTAAAAAGACAAGATTGTAAATGTATTCAGAAATACTTTGAAAACCCATACCTAATTGGTGACATTAATTCATGAAACATCTGCAATTCATATCGTATTCATATTTGAGATCGACATTATTTTTAAGTTAATCGTATGGTTCATAAAATCATTTTTAGATCTGCGAAATATTTTTTTGTTCTTTTTAGAAATCTACATCTACTTATGCTTACATAAAAATTTAAAGTCCCTAGCTAGGCCCTCACCCGTAAAGATACTATGAACATTACAGAACATTACATAAAAATACATTTCACGTTACAATCTTGCCTTCTTAGACCCGCTATTCATTGTTCACAACTCCTCGTCTCCGGGGACCTGTTCCCTTCTTAGAATAATGTTCCCTTCCACTGCGTCAACTCTTGTATTTCAATTCTGCAAATCTCTTCAGGGACAGCAATGTACTTACCTATATCCTTTGAGAAGCATTGTTGCAGTATCCTTGCACTGGCTGGGATGTCTGTATTTATGTTTATACTGAGTTTTCCTTGGTCAAGTAGAATAGTGGAATTATGTTGTGTCCTTAGGGGGGGAGAGTGTTTTATTTAGACTCAAAAGTTATCTTGTTAATAAAAATCGGGGCAATAGCAATAGTGCGAGTTTGACTCATGCATTATTTTTTTCTTTAATTACTTGTAGTGTGAGACCTTGCATCCTGCCAATATAAAATGTATGATAAAACACTACGTTAAGTTGCTTTTTTTGTTGTTTCAGGTAAGGACTGTATATGTTACCGGCAATATGTGAAATGCAGGTATTGTAAATAATACCTAAGTATCGGGGTGGGATCGAGGGGGGCTCGGGGTGGACTCGAGGGGTCTTGTAATGGGCTCGGGGTGGGCTTGAGGGGGGTTCGAAAAATAGTATAATTACATAAAAGGGGGTTAGACACAAAAGCGGGACACAACGCGGGACGGTCTGTTTTGCGGACACAAATCTAATCTAATGAATTCTTTAAAAAAGTTTTAATTCTTCAACGCCTGGAAAATTAGACACAATAGATATTCCATTGTTATCCGGCCGCATGCGTCCGCTCGGGCGCTGATGAATTAAAGAGTTTATTACATTAGGTTAGGATAGTATTGCGACCAAAACGCGCGAGCCGAGCGAGCGGAGCGAGCGTGCCGCGGCAGCGGCCGAGCAACAACGTTTTTATACGTGAAATTTCCCTGCTCTCGTCTGTTACACACATTGCCGGCTGTGCATTCGGTATTGTATAGAATACCAAGGTAAAGTATAAAATGAATAATATTTCATTCATTACCTAAACGTTTCAGGCATTGTATACAATACCGGATTATACACATTGCCGGTAACATTCACACAAAAAGCATTCATTCACACAAAATGACTGAAAGGTATTTTGGCGCTTTAGATAAACCTATTACATATTTCGTAGTTATACCTACCTACTGACTGAAAAAAGAATGGCGCTTTCTTACAATAGCTATCTATCAGATAGGTACTTCGTTTGTAATCTGAACAACATGGTACAGAGAAAACGATAGAAAGCGTGGTGGTTAACCACGGACTGCCTTCTTATTAAAACTAGGCATCTGCCACTACTCATTACTTTCCAATTTAGCCACGGTTTTCTTTGTGGAATAGTTGTGAAATATGAAAATTGTACCATCGGTTTTATTATTTAATGTTTAGTTTATAAAAATATAAGTATTTAGTGATTTAGAATGGTCCAAAACAATGTTGACAAGTGATTTTTCAAATAATTTTATTAACTTTTAACTTAAATTAAATTAAGCTGTAAATTATAAAAATACAACCTTTTTTACAAGAATCCCTATTTGTCTTCAAAAGAACTTTTAGCGCGAATACATAGTCAAATGCTTGGTAAAGTTTTCCACAAAGAACCACTGTTTCGAATTGAAAAAATTCATACTCTCCCACTAAAAATAAAATTGATTTGATAGAACGAGCCCATAATCACCATAATGACAGGATCTGATCTTCCACTCGTCTTGGACCTGCTGCAGTATTCCACGTCGCCAAAAATGCGAAAACAGTTTATGGTTTGGGTGAAATTTTTCCCTCGGTTTTGTAGAAATAGGTATCAAAATTAACAGAGAAAATTACCAACGAGACATACTTGAATCTGTGGTTGTTCCTTGGAATTAACAGCACTTTGGTAACCATTCATGGATATTACTGATTCCAAGGAGACTGTTCCAGCCACAGAGTACTATTGTATCTCCAGCCTGCTCACAGAGCCTTAAAATATGTTCAACATGGGTGCAATAAGATTTTCATGATTTGTTGTCAGAAATGCCACAGTACAAAATAATAGAGAATAGTCAGTTTTTTTTAAAAAAAACGAAAATTAGCGCCATCTATTAATGCAAAGTGTTATTGTTAGGTACTATCTTTTTTATTTCGCGCTCCAAGCTGCGTTTCAAAGTGACTAATTGCAACGATCCATTGTCCAACCGTCGCACTTCGCTGCCGGTAGAGGACGCGGTAAGACACAATAGTGACGCTCCTTCCATTGTAAATCGATCTTGATTTTATTTTTTTATAATAAGGTACGCTTATCAAGATGTTAAACTTTTTTTTAAATAAAAAATAAGTCTGTTTAGGTTTCTTGTTAAGAAATAAATTAAACAAACATTAATCATGTTATTTGCTTATTCCCTTTAAAAATTAAAGGACCATGTAAAAACCTAATCTCAAAAAAAAGATACTTAGCTATTTAGAAAATGGCATACCAAAACCGGGATTAAAATTGAAATAAACGCGGAACTGCGCTTAGTGGCAGCAAGAGCAAAATCTAATGAGTAATGGCCTGTGCTCGATGAGATCACTTTCAAATCACTTTAATTTGCACCAACTGACAACCCTGAGTCATGTAAACTACAGTCGGACAAGGATGATATCGTATGCTAAAATAAACTTTATTACACCACCAGAAGAGCGGGTTAAATGCACTTAGTTACTGATGTATGTATGATATACATGATCGTAATAGCTTGAAACGCGCTACGTAACGTGTGATTCGATTTCAAGGATCGTTGGGTATTATGTAGACTTATCATAGACAATTTTATTTTCAGGAAAAGTTTCAGGATTAGGTACTAATGCACTTTATGTGGTATTTACACGAGTCGACTTGACATGCAACTTAGCAGGCGATTTTAATCTTACAAGCGATTGTCCATAAAAAGCGCTAATTGACTAAAATCGCCTGCCAAGCCGCCTGTCAAGTAAACCTGTGTAAATACCATCTTACCTACTAGTAATCATGCTAGCTGTTTTGAAATAACATAGGCAGAACAGTAGACTGCAGAAGAAAGAAAAATATCTCGTTTTGGAGTCTCTAGATTTTTAATAATACACTAAACTCAATATTTTTAATTTCAAACTACAATACATAAATAAATAAATATTAGACAACATCACATACATTGCTCTGATTCCAAAAAAAGTAGCTAAAGCACTTGAGTTATGGAAATCAGAGACAACGGTGGTATCACAAACACCCAGACCTGAGCCAATATCGAAAAGTTCGTTTTCTAAATTGACCCAACTGGGGATCGAACCCGGGACCTCAGAGTTGGCGACACCTTGAAAACCGGTGTGCAAAGCCACTCGACTACGGAGGTCGAATAATGTTGAGCATTCTTGAATTAGCTGTTTATTAGCATACCTGCGTTGTAACGAGGTAGAGAATTTGACTTCTTTGCGTCTCTATATGTCTATAAAACAGTTGATGAATTGAGTTGAGCGTAGGTAATTATTTAAGCACACTTAGGTACTTGAGCATTGGTGTATTGGTAGAGATTGGTTTAGATTAAAGAACATGAACAATATAAAATTATTATAATACATCATAAACAGTAGATAATACCACCGCCTCAGGTTGGCGGCGGTACCTACCTACCTACTAATTGACTGAGCGAGCGCGAAGCGTGGCGAGCTCCGTTTCAGCTTGGGCAAAAATGCTTTTGTATGTCTGTCTGTCCGGCTGTTCTCCTCTACAGGTCGCGTTTCTTAACGGATTCTCAGGAAACTTAGATTTTTAGCCGACTCAGATTTTTGAAATTTTTGTTTTTTTTTCGAAATGTTCAAAAATTTCACAAACGCATGGTATAGCTCACAGAGCCACTGGCTAGTATATCGTATCATCTACCTTTCTTAAGGTTACCAAAGTTCGTTAACTACTTACTATCTTAATGATTTCGTAACATTTAATAATAGTTCAAGCCTTTTATCATGCAAAACCCTACCCGCTAAACAAATCTTAATCTTATGTCAACAAAACAAAACAACATTCCCAGCCCACCTTCTTGCGTTGCGTTACTTGCGCTCTGTCGAAACTAGTAGCGCCATCTGTTACGTACCCACGGAACTGAGTTACGACGTCATGCCGACATTGACCGATAGGTGGGGGCACTAGTCCAAGCTGCTCGTGACGCGGCGCGCAGTGCGGTTAACGAACGTTCTTGACAGTCTGTATACACTCTGAGTTCGTAGTGACACAAACAAAAGAATGATCAACATAACATAGAGTAACTTTGCTTGGCGTATGATATGAATACGTAGATAAAATAAGTCATTCTCATGGCCCATTTGCAATGTTGCCGCACCGTAGAGTAGGTAAGTACTATAAATAAAACGAAGATAGATAATAAAATAACATCGTGAGCCACTCCATTTATTTATATTTTTGTGTTACAGATTAAGAATTATTTTATTAAGTAGGCACCATCTAAATATGGAAAATAATCGGAAATAAACGGTGCCCAGCAAGATTTTTACACAGAAGCTTTTATTAATAGTAGGTATGTAGGTATATAGCTTTTATTAATAATATATTCCTACCCAGTCACGATCACAAAGCTTGAAACATGTAGGCAGGTAAGTCTATGGCTAAAAAATTGTATTATGTCTTAGAGAATGACATCATTATTTGCGCCAAAAGAACGTTGACCTTTACCATGTTATTCTAACAGTCAATTATAATTAAATAAATATATTGTAGGTACTTAAGACGAAAAAGATTCGTAGCCGATTAACATTCTAGCAGCTCCGATTTTTTGTTTAGATGAAAAATTTAAATCCTACCAGGTTTCCCGGTTTGATGCATAGATGGCGCTACGCGCTTGCGTAACTCGGTAAGCGTAGTATAATCCGCGCGCGATGAGAATGGGACGGAACCTTGTCAAAGTAAATCGAAAATTGACTAAATAGTGCATTTTAATTTAATTAACCAACTAATTGTTCACTGTTATCTTAGTTAAAGTTGCCGCAGCAAAAGTTCCCTCACCTCGGATGCGTGACACGAGTGTTTTTGGATATCCCTGTGGCTAGCCGACGAACAAACAACTCTGTTTGACAAGGTTCCATCCCATTCTCACCGCGCGCGGATTGTACCACAGGCAATATTCATGCCAATTCGACAGCATCTCTAATAAAGCACATTATAACAGTCCCTAAACTTAATGATTTATTTATTTGTAAGTTCATAAGCTTTTAAAATCCTCTTAATGGAAATGCAACTTCCTAAATAAATAGTGACACAGTTATACATCATCAGCAAAAAAATAGTTACTTACTTACCTAACCACGTAAAGGTATTTGCCGCTTTTTTGGTATTAGCTCTTTTAAAATCTTTATTTAAGACCTGACCTGAATAACGACCTGAGTGGTGCAGTGGTCACCATGCCGGTCTACCACGCAAGAGATCACCTGATTTTTCCCGGAAGGGCATAAATTGAAATGCTGAATTTTAATTTCTGTACAAGGCGTTACTATGTATATTAAGTATATAATAAGTAGTATGTCAGTTGTCTAGCACCCATATTACAAGCTTTGCTTAGTTTGGGGCTAGATGGCGCCTGTGTGAAATTGTCCAATCATTTATTTATTAATTATGTGTCAGAAAAGCATAAAAATATAAAATTTATAGTTTAAGTTTGTAACAACAACTTTACTCGAGGCAACGTTGCTTTTTAACTGCAAAAGATCCTTGAGTGTTAAAATAAATCATTATTATTAATTTTGTTTAATGCTGCTTACACACTTTTTTAAACTCGGTGAAGGGGAATATTATTAAAACAATTCTGTCACAAAAATATAAAAAATGGACTGATGATCATCTTTGGCATATAGAGTTCATAAAAAATCATAATTTATATTATGAATTTTATGTGTATTCGAAAAATTTTCTAAGGAGCCCCGATAACAAGAAAATTTTAGGATGGAAAAACGCCAGAAATAGTATTGATCTTTTCTTGTTTTGCTTTTCTTTTGAATCGTGTAATGCGTTGCTTCTGAATAACATATAAATAATGAAAAAAAAAAAAAAAATGAAAAGATTTAATCTTTTCATTCAGTTATATCTAGGTAGGTACTTATTTCGTTTTTTTTTGTTTATGTACTCTGACGCTAAGTAAAATGATCGAGAGTCATGAAGCTGAATTTTAACGTTGCAGATTTGTCCTAAAAGTACCAACAGGTATTAAAAATTTTTTTTAATAATAAATAAATACTTTGAGATAGATGATAAATATAAATTTGAGTTTTTTTTTTAATGTTGGGATACCTCTTCAGATTTTTTAAACTTTTAAGTTACATAAATGGATGACTAGATGACCACATTGAATTTTTTTTATAATTTTCTGCTAACACTTATACCATTCATTTTAGACCCTTCGCAATTAATATGTTTAGCATATCCTGTCGCACACTATAATTAAATACAATAAATATTCTAATCGAAAAGATCAGATAGTTATTGGCACCTGTTAAATTAGTATCACTTATCGATCCACTTTAGTCCGTCTAGATTACATCCGGACTTAAATTTATGACCTAAAATTTGGTGAATTCGAGGTCTTTTAATCAAACAACTTTTAAAAAAAGTATAGCAATCTTATTTTTTAACAGGCAAAATATTTCTTTCTTTTCGGAGATGGAAGAATTTTGTCCAAAATATTTTTTATAGGTTTAAATTTGATGTAGTAAAACTACTTTTCATAAATATCTCGGGTCAAAGTTTCGTGTTTTATTGGTTTCTATAACACAAAACATTAAAATTAAATTAAAATTAATTAAATTAAAATTAATTAATTAATTAAAATTATTATTACATTGTTCTAAGCTTTCAATATTTATAAACGGGAAAATATGTCTGGAGTAGGTAGATTTTCTACGCTTTTTCAACAGTTAAAAAAACTAAATAAATGTTGCAAAATGCTATTGCAATAACTGTTTTTTTAAGACAAGGTACGTCTAAGACGTTTATTACACATTAAATTATTAGTAAGTACCTACCTGCATATTACCACATATTACGTAAAAGATTTAAAAAAAACATTCGAGCTGAATTATTTTCAAACTCAATCCACAAAGGAAAGTCAAATAACCGGTAGAAACTTTAACGAACCTTATAAAGCTAAATAAACTAATTATTTGAATCCAATTCGGTTCTCACGCGACAAGTTTAAAGTCGTAAAAAGTAAACGAGAAATGCGTCAAAAGCATTAATTTAATAAACTTAATTAACTTGAGTACCTACCGCAAACTTAAATTATCCAGATCTATAGCTTTTATCATAGATTGTGTTACAGGATCTTAACTTTAATCTAAGAAATATTTCAATGTTTGAGACTCGGGATCCAGGAGTTCCATAGCACGGGGTTTATCTGGACTACTTTGGACTTCTATCTCCCATCATTTATATAAATTGACTGAATCCTTTTTGTACTTATGTAAAAGGGGAGAAATAAATTATGTATCTATTTATTTTTATTAATTAAGTATTAATTAAAGAAAAAACAAGTGCCAGACACAAGTAAAATGAAATGGAAGATGTGGATTTTACACAATTTTACAAAAAATAAATCCATGTTATTTTTAAATTCGTCATAATTATTTTAAAATTATTTGTTTGGTACGGTACTTCTTTGTTTGTAATGTCAAAGTAAAACAGTTTGACAACCGGTGTAACAATAGCTATCAATCATTATTAGAAAAGTAGGCGTACAATATGCAAATATTTTTTATATATTTACTTAGACACTCATTTCCCGTCTATCTGTACCCCTAGCACGCATATCTATCGAGAGAAAAATAACGCGCGTAAAAGTACCTACTCGATAGAGAAATTTTCTATGAGAAATTTCATTTCACTTTTCGGTGGTAGATGGCGCTGTACAAAGTTCCCATACAAAATTACTCTATCGATTTTTATTACGCGCGTTTATTTTCTCGATAGATGTTTGTGCTAAGGGTACTGAAATTCTTTTTAGGAATAAAAACCTGCCTGCCTTATTTATAGTTTAGTTCCCATTGGTTCTACTTGATAGTTCTACCGTGAAGTCCTTGAAATAATGAGTTTTTTTTCTCATTATTCCTGTATTAGCACTAACGGGAAAAAAGTCTATAGTTCTACGGTACAACTGCCCCGTAGAACAATTGGGAACAAAACTTACTATCGTTTTGTTTCCATTTGTTCTGCCCCTTCCTTTCTTTTGTTTTTATTTTGGACTAGACTCCGCCCGCGATTTCGTCCGCGTGGACAGTCGAAAAATATAATGACCAGTTTTAGTGACCTCCTTAGTGTATGACAGCTAGTACTTCTAAGAGATTAAGCTGTGTTCCTGGGTCTACCCACCCGAATCAGATGAAACATGGCTTAGATTTTAAGTTGGAGCCCAGGTCCAGTCTACCGAACTGAGAAAAGTCCATTGAAAATCCATTTAGCGGTTTTTGCGTGATGCACGCATAAACATTTAGAATTAAATAGAAAGAATATAGATAATTATCAGGGATCGTGACATTCAAATTTCCCCGCTTATGAGAATGTTACTTTAAGAGTCCAATCATAAAACAAAGTGTAATACGTGACTTGTTCGCATTCTTGTAGCTTTTGGGAAACAAAAATAAACCAACGGGATTAAGGAGCAAAAGAATACAGAACTGGTTGTTCCTTTTAATTATAGAAATAAACAGGCCAAAATTGAGACATCTTTGCGTGATTTTTAAATTTGCTTTTATTCAGTGCACTAAAAAGACAGGTTGCTTCTCCAAAAATTATGTTGTTTTTAAGTTAAGTGATAAAAGTATAGTTCTGTACCTTCCGTGAAAAGAGGTATAACTCTAAAAACATGATTTTCGGGAAATTGACTTTAAAGTTAAAAAAAATCTCACTCTTCAACTGAGAATGATAAAATAAAATAAGTGCTTGTAGACTGTAGATGGTTAAGCTAACTTTGTTTTCTTGTATTATTTAAAGAGAAATGTCTTACAGATTTTTCAGTATTCATGAAATTGTTTAGTTACATCACTAATCACATTTATTTGTTTTGTGTATATTGATGTAATAAGACTTATATCATTTTTCACCATGAAAATCTGCTTTCGTGTAAAATGTTAACTGACTTTATTTTTTTGTGTCTGCCTTTTCAATTGTATGTTTTTTTTAAAGTTGTGGAACAAACATTGTTGAACACACTCTAAATGTTAGTGATTAGAGTTTAGTTTTGTAGAATCGTTAAAAAAAATCGAATTATATCAATTTACACAATTTTTTTGAAAAAAATTGATATGGATATTGTTATAACTTTTATCACAAACGATATAACTAGTACGTATACTATGTGAATAGTGATATAACTTATGATAAAATACTAAATAATATCATGAGGTAATGTTTGCTGTTATTAAAACCCAAAAATATTTCGGTAATTTATTACTAACACTTTGGTAATCATATAAAATACTAAATCTTGCTTCATTAGCGCTTAAATCAACTTGAATAAGCAGAACAATGTGTTTTAAATTTAGAAAAATTAACATAACAATATTAAACTTAAAGGCTTACTTAAAGAAATCATAACAGATCTTTAGACTTGTTAAAACTGTTGTTGTATCGAAATTCAACGTAACATAATATAGAAAACAGGCTGGTATTTAAACACCTACTCAGAGAAAAGAAAATAAATATAAAAGTTCATTCCATTGAGCTGATCGGGAATTGATCCCATTGGCTTAATATTGACTTGACTACGGAGTGCTTCATGTAAATACAACATAATCAATACTACAGTCATTCAGACTCAAACTTAGCCAACTTGTAAATGACAACTAGCAATAAACCGATCTTAAGAAACCATTCATAAGTCCCATTTCCATTAAGTAGCAAATAAAAATAAATAAATTTACTCCCAAAATAGTACATTTAATTATACCTAGTAAATTAATTTTTCTTAAAAACTCCCGACACAGAAAAGCTAACTCTTAATAAAAACCCCCCATACAAAAAAGCTAACCTCTTAAAAAGTTAAATATAATATCATCATTATTATCAAATTATAAATAAATCTATGGAAGAATCGTAGACGTCGGGGGACCGCTAAGTTAATGGATTTACATGTAAGCTCGTCACATTAACTTCGCGGGCCTATAGATCTATTTAAGACTTGATGATATGATGACATTATTTTCAACTTTTTAAGAGTTAGCTTTTTTGTGTGGGGGTATTTTATTAAGAGTTAGCTTTTTTGTATTAGAGGTTTATTAAATTTTTAATTTCAGTTTTATTTGAAGCTTTTTAAACTAAATTTTTGGCGGCCATTATCATTGAAGTAACACGGTACCAAATTTTGAATTCAATTTCAAAAAGCTGATGAGTTGATTACCAATCTAGGAGTATAACCTAATCATCGAGACCATTCCAATGAGCCCAAACACGATACCTCTGCTGTATATTGTTGAAGAGTTGGGTATCCTTCAGATTCTAGATGATGCCTCATCATCACCACCTATTATACTTTATTCGCAATTTACTAATTAAAGACCATTCTAGTGATCCCAAACACGATATCTCTGCTGTATGTTGTTGAAGAGTTGGGTATCCTTCAGATTCTAGATGATGCCTCATCATCACCACCTATTATACTTTATTCGCAATCTACTCATTAAAGACCATTCTAGTGATCCCAAACACTATACCTCTGCTGTATGTTGGTGAGGAGTTGAGTATTCTGCAGATTCCAGTTGATGCTTAAGCTTCAGGTCATGGTTACCTTACCATGTTCTTTTAATATCATTGCAGTAACACGGTACCAAATTTCGAATTGACTGGACATATGGAACTTAGCTAGATCCCCTCATCAACTAGAAAAGAGCTGATGATCTTCTAACGGCTGATCAGGTCATGGTTGCCTTACCATGTTCTTTCAATGTCATTGAAGTAATACTGTACCAAATTCCGAATCGATCGGACATAAAGAAGTTAGTCAGATCCCGTCAGCAACTAGAAAAGTGCTGATGATCTTCAAGCAGCTGAACAAATTTTCATGAAACATGACTAAGAACAATCAGGATAAAATTATCTTCAAACAAAAAACTAAACCAAAATCAGTTCATCCGTTTGGGAGCTACGATACTACAGACAGATACACAGACACGTTAAATTTATAACACCTCTCTTTTTGCGTCGGGGGTCAAAAAGCAGATAAAAACACTACTCTTTTTCCACGTGTTAGTAAGACAGGCAATAATGAATAAAAATAAACAAAAAATTCGCCTGAATCAAAAAATACTATGAATTTAATTTTTTGTAAAAAATAACGTGCAATGGTGTAAAAAGTTAGTGTAAATTGGGCAGTTTTATCATTTTACACAATAAGTAATCAAACGTTTTACTTCGTTTATTCATAATATTTTTTGATATAAGTCAATTATATCATTTTATACCTATCCCAAACCTATATGTGATTATTGATTCAACTTGAATTATATCGATAAACACAAAATAAAACTTGATTATTACTTCATTTTTAATGCTATAAGTCGAGTTAAATCAATGTTCACAAACTAGCATACTGTGAAATTATATGTGTGTATTGATATAATTCTAGATAAATCACTACGCACAATTTAAGTCAGTTGTTATTGAATTGTGTGTAAAGTTTTAAAACGACTTATATTTCTAGACACTAATTTAAAGAGAAATAAGTTTCGGTACACATTGTTTTAACTAGAGATATATTAATATACACATTTTATTTCATAAAAATCATAGAAAAGCAAGCACTTATATTACTATGCACAAAATTTATCTCTGTTAATATAAGTCGTAAAAATACACCGATTAGACACAAAAAAAGCTAATTTTTCGATGACTTGAATAGTGAAATAAATTCAAAATCGATATAACTCGAGTTAGATCAGTTTTCACTGAAGGTACAGAGTTGCGTCATAATCATCATTGCATTTAAATTTAAAATATTATTTTTAAATTTTGAGATTTTAACATTCACAATGCTATTTTTTACATAATACCAAATAATATAGATACTAGAAAAAATACCACTCGCACCAGATCATGTTCTCGGATGGGTCAGAGCATTGGACCGGATATCCAAAGGTCGCGGGTTCGATTCCCGTCCAAGAACATGATCTGGTGCGAGTCGTATTTTTTCTAGTATATTATTTGGTATTATTTTAAATATTAATGCAATGTTCATGGGTTCTCTGATCTAAGCTATTAAATGGATTGGATAAAATGCTACAAATTGTTTCTATTGGTTATTAAACACCCCAACATATATTTTTCACAATACTCATTTCTTTTGTACACACAACTTTTCTACAGATTTATTATATTGTATGTATCGTTTTTCTCAGAAGCGATTTCACCAAATGTCTGTTGTTCTGCACAATGGTGATTATCGCTTGTTTCACTTACACATCTTTCAATGGTATCTGTCGATCTGTAATTGTCGGAATTGCTGTCGTTCAGGCCGTCTTGGGCGTTAGGCCAGACGAATTGAGCAATTATACACTCTTAACGACAAAATTGTAGAGAACACAATGGCTTGATTGGAATTTATTTTACTTGGAATCTTGTATTTAGAATTAAATCTTCCACTTTGTTAGTGGATTTAAAGACTACCATAAAACTTTGGTTCTGCCAAAATTCAAGTTTTATTAGTTTCCCAATAGATATAATATTACTATTATGTTATTATAGGTTTTTTCCAGATATGTGAAAAAGGTAAAATTCAATTAATTCTGAAGACGTTTTTATTTACTGCTATTACTTTATAAAAGTTGTTGAATATTTCTTTATTTTAAACACTCTACATAAATATGTTTTACATTTTACCACCGTGAAAATAAGAAATTTTTCAACTTAATTTCAAAGAAGTTGCAAAACATGCAGACTGAAAAGTAAATTAAAAGAGATTTTCTTCGCAAAACCGGGTTTTAATATTTATTAATGTCAAAAGTTCTTTCTCATTAAATTCATCAGTATTCATTCCGTCCTGTCTGAGTTGCGTTTTAAAAACAAAAGTCAGGTTAGGAACGCTCAATTAATATAACTAAATAAGTAACATTTATTAAATATCCAATTAAAAGGTACCAACAAAAGAATTACCTATAAAAACAAAAAAAAAAAATTTTTTGTTATTTAATTACAAATGTATAGTTTTCACACTTTTCCCTGATAGTATTTGTAGTAAAAGAAAAAAATCGATTTGATTTCAAGTAAAAGAAAAAGATCGACTCGGCAGGCGGTTGATCCGCCTGCCTTGCAAGTGGCCATGCTCTCTCTGTCTGTGGTCCGTAGACAAGGTTTGACGTCATAGACGTCTGACATACTGACTGTCAGAACGAACCACTTATCTTATGTCCAATTCACAATCTTTCAGCAATTCAAGTACGTGTGCTACTCGTAAAAGCTGAACTGTATTTTCTTTCTGATTTTGATTCTGTTATCAGAGAATAAAATGTTGCAAGCGTTCAATACACCTTAGTTATATGTAGGGTTGTCAGGTGTCCGGATTTAGCCGGACAATTTTGGCTTTTTTACCTCTTGTCCGGCCAAATTTTACTGCGTCCGGCCTGTCCGGCTTTTGATAGGCTTTTTGTGTGGCCGCGCGAGTCGCAAGTAATGCCACGACACGACTACCCCGCTGATGGACCGCTGTTTGCAAGCCGATAATAAATATTGTCCGGCTTTTGGAACATATGTCCGGCTTTAAAAAAGCTATGATTAGCTATTAAAAAGGTATTTCCGGCTTTTAGGGTAAAATGTCCGGCTAAATTAGGCGCCGAGTCAGGCTTTTGTGTTTTTGGACGTGGCAACCCTAGTTATATAAAATACAATTACTAGATGAATCATCCATAGAAGTTTGTAGTTCTTTGCATTGTTTCAAAGTTTCTGAATGTTACTTTTCAGCAACAAATACGTAGTTAGACTTGATGCATACCTATTCGTGTATTGTATACATAGAGAGGTTCAATATTAAGTGGATGGTTCAATCGAGAAACCTGTTTAAGGGCCTTGACATTTTATTCTTTTGGTCTTCACTGGTTTCCAGTGCATTGAGTACAAAAGTATTACTATTTTTGATTGCAATGTATCTAGTTATAGTTTTACCACGCTGAATTTTTTTCGCCACAACGTGTAACAACACACAGCGACACATCGCTACAGCGTCATTCGAAACTAAGTACTGAAGCCAGTGTCAATATATAATTTTTAATTCGTTGTGTGGTGATTATTTTTTTACTCGTAATTCTGAAAAAAGCTGTCATTATCATTGAAAAGAACTAACCGAATACTTATAGAAGTTATATAAAAGCTTGTTCAATTAAAGCATGCTTTAATACATTCAATTCTCATATAATTTATAGCTCAAAACGTTTTCAGTAAAGTTCATTCCCAGTACGCTCATTTTCAAGGTTGGACCACTCTAAAGCGCAAACATTGATAGCTAGTGCAAACAATTTGTTTGCTTTGTGTCTCCGCCCTTATATCCTTTAAGGGTTTTTACGATTGGAACCGTAATAATACGATCTCATTTATTTTGGTACAAAAATCTCTGGAAAATTGAATTATATGAGACGAATCTAGGCTCAAAATTCGACCTCAACTTAAGACTTTAAAAAGACCTTGCGTTTACCGTTATTTTAATAGGTATAGCTCTAGATATCGACATATTAAAGGGTTGGGAATTAAGACCATATTAAGATAACATAAGTGTGTGTGTGTGTGTGTGGTTCCATAAAAAAATTACAGAGATCTGGCTAGTAGTTTTTTCATAATCCTGAAAACTAACAATTATTTGGCTTACCATCCCACGAGTTTTTGCGGATTTTCAGGTAGAACTTCTTTTTAAAAATAACATACCACATATAATCTAACCCCCTTACTAATAAAGATTGTATAGCAGATGCATAGTTACACAGTATTTTGTCCCTTTCTTTTTAATGTCAAACTTAAATAGTTTGACAAAGAGTAACCATTGTGTAACTATACAACTGCTATACAACCATTATAAGTAAGGGGGTAAATGAATTCAATAAGCACTATCTAATTTAATATCTCTCTACTTATTTATGTATGTGGGTGTAATTTTCCTGAATAAATTAAATTCTATTCTATTTTATTTTTATTTTTTTTTCTTAAGTGACTAAATACATAATAAATTGAATTATAAATTTATGCTTAAAAGGACTGGTGAATGAATGTGTACGAACTTAAATTTTAAGTAAATTAATGTATTTTAATAATAAAACATGGTTATAAAAATTAATATTATTAAATATATTTAAAAAATATTTTTAAGAATTATTGATGCAAAGATGCAAAACTATGTAAGCTCAGGGGGCTGATTACGTAACTCTGTTGCTAACAATTCTCGATTGAAATCGATTGAAACCGCAGTTACATTGCTGCTTTATGTAAAATAGTTGTCACATTGGTTCTTACTAAAGTAGCAATGTAACTGCGATTTCTGTCAGAGCTGATTGCAACAAAGTTACATAATCAGGGGGAAGGTATTAGCACTCATTTTTTTATCTTACCACAAAATATTATAATAGTACTGAACGTAATCTTACCTTGAAATCTTCCGAACTATTTATTAGCAGTTACATTGAAGTACCTACAATAGAGCATATCGGAACTTGAAGTATCATCTAATATTTGCTTAGACCTATCGAATCGCAAATATCACGTTACCGTTCAAATACTGTTTACATATCGACGTGTATCGCAGATACAGTACCTATCTCATCGTAGTTGATCGTTTTCCAATTTGGAGAGCCAAAATCGTGATTATCTTTGGTTGAATAGAGTTCGTTTGTATTAGTTGAATTTCCTTTGACCGAAATGGTTTTTTTTTGTAATTGAGTTTACGTTTTTTGTGTTTATTGGAATATTCTATGGGCTAGTATCAGGGTTGCTAACTTTTCTAGCTCGTTTGGTGTCCGGATATAGTGGCTAGAAAAGTTAAAAATGCCTGTCTTAGTTTAGCGCCGCGGGGCGCACGTCTCTAAATCATTTTGGTCACTAAGTCACTGTACTAAAATCAAATAAAAAAATAATATACGTAGTTAAAGGATTATTAAGAAAAATACACATATTATTAACTTAACAGCTAGATAAAAAGTGTTTGGGAAAAAAAAAAATTCTAAAATTCTAGATCTAACAGGACAAATTGCATCCGATTGGAAGTTAGCGACTTGACCCCAGCAATCAATAGCATTTTTCTAATAAGATTGACCAGTTACTAAATCCTTACTAATAGTATAAATGCGAAAGTCCGTTTGTTTGTTTGTTTGTTACGCCTTCGCGTCTTAACTACTGAACCGATCATCATGAAATTTTGCATACAAGTTTTCAGGGGTACAGAGAAGGACATAGTGTTTCATCCCGAAAAAAATAATTGTTCCCGAGGGATAACAAAAAAACATTCCACGTAGACGAAGTCGCGGGCGGTCTCTAGTACGACACTAAAGATCCACAGCCACAGCAATCAAATATCCGTGTGTACGGAGAGCCCTATCCCTAATCCGTAAATAACACCCCTTACTGAAAAGAGACGTCCGTCATCTATCTCTTTCTGACCATACCGAATTTACGGCTTCCCCTTGATTACTTCCATACGATCCCCAAGGGACAAGCAGTTAAATGAAACTTTATTACCATCTCCTACTAATTACTAAACCATTTTACCAAAAGCTGTAACCAGTACAAATTGATAAACCTAACTTAACTTATTTATGTTGGACGTTATGATAAACAAATGAATATAATAAAACAATTGAAGGAGCTATTGATGCAAAGTAGTACAGACTATACAACAAATATTATAAAGTATGTGTAGTAAGGTAGGTACAGTCGAGTTCATTAATATTTTGGTACTTTTAATAGGTTGTTGACTTTTATTACAAAGACATAAAGGTTAATGAACTGTCAAAAGTGCCAATATATTAATGAACTCGACTGTACAGTCTTGTCTATTATTTGAATTAAATTCTGACACATTATGTCAAAATCCCGAGTCTAGGGACGCGAATGATAAATGATCGATACCATAAATTTCCGATACTACGTGATATCGATATTGATTCTGTGGAATCGATAACCACTTTCTTTTATTATAAAGAATTAAATACAAATGGGAAACATTAAATAAATGCTCTAAATATATACTTAGATGGAAAAACTTGTGATTTTAGTAAAATTTGGGTGCAGGAAATGAAAAATCGTTGATAAGTTCGAATATCGATATATTCAGACAGACTATTCCAATACTTTTGGTTCTCAAAACATACGTAGAGGTACAAGGTAATTGTAAACACGTCACTGCGACATTTCATTTTTGGAATATTTATTATTTTACGGAGATTTTGTAAGAATTTTAGTGAAAATTAGGGTAGGTAGTGCAAGATAATTGGTGAGACACCCAAAAGACGACTTAAATAGTAGGATCAAAGAAACTGTGTGTCTTAAATCGTAAGTGTCCGCATTAACAAGGTTAGTTTGGTTCGAAAAATGGGAAACGACAGAATTCAATATAAAAGACAGACTGTAGGTCTGGGTTGAAGACTGAAGTTGAGAGTTACGTGTATTTAGCTATAAAGAGTGAAATAGTGAATTAAGTTGAGCAAGTAAGTGCGAGCGAGTGCATAGCGCATGCGCCAGCGAGGTGAAAGCGACCTGCAACGGTCAATGACCCCTGCTAAATTCGGCCAAGGTCTGAACCGCGACATTGGGATCGCTCATCTATAGTAAATGGCTGACAAATGCTTACATTCCGTTGTGTCCCCCTTTTCTAAAGATCCCTGTCCATTTGTGCGAGTGCAAGTATAATATTTTCGGTATATGATTATTTTACAAACAATTCTTTTATAATAGTGAATGCTTGAATCAAAGTAGTCGTTTCGATAATTTTGTTATACAAAGTATAAAGCAAAAATAAATAACCCTCATAATCAATCAATTCGCAGCACTTTAACCAGATAAGCAAAAAGAAAACATTTAATAGCGTGCAGCCAGACTCCACGCAAATACTCTACTTGGTATATATTTGAGTTATTATATTGTTTAGTTGGGCTACCAATACCAACTAAATATTTTTGTAAGATTATAAATACATTAGCATGGCGAACGATATCACGTAGAGTTCGAAATCAAATATTATTGATTCGATCTTAAAATAAATCTACTTTTATAGTACGATCGTTAATCTAGCATCTGGCCGTACTTTATTTTTAAACTTTTATAAATCGAACGAACGATTCATGGCTGGAGAAACAAAGTTTTCTTCTAGGTACTAAATCAGTGGTTTCCGCAGTAAACTTTATTGCGCCAGCGAAAGTTGTAAAACGCTCCCCTGATTTTCAGTTCGGCAATAGATCGTCGAACCTGCGTTCGAAATCGGCCAAGGTCTCTCCGGTCGGCGACCTCTTGACTCGCCCTCGGAATTCCCCAAAAGATTCACTGGAAAAAATGAACCATCCCAATTAAAATTCCGTGCTGCAGAAATCCAGCTGGCTGCAATAAAAGATCCGAACAACATCAAAACTAAAACGAGTAACGTCGTGAAGTCCGTCGAACCGCGTCTAAATCCAGCCAAGGTCTCAGTCAACTGAAGGGCGCCTCGTCCGCTTTTGTACTTATGGTCGTTTACACCGGCGCCGATAACAAAAGACTTGTTACCCTGATACCACTCTGACTCACGTCTAGCGTACAAGACATAATATCCAGTAAATGCTATAAAATAATGACGACCTCCGTGGTCGAGGAGTGGCTTTGTACACCGGTTTTCAAGGTGTCGCCATCTCTGAGGCCCCGGGTTCGATCCCCGATTGGGTCAATTTAGAAGACGAACTTTTCTGTATTGGCTCAGGTCTGGGTGTTTGCGATACCACCGTTGTCTCCGATTTCCATAACACAAGTGCTCAAGCTACTTACTTTGGAACGGAGCAATGTATGTGATGCTGTCAAATATTTATTTAGTTATTTTAAAAAAATGCCATCGCTAAACGTAAAACATTAGTGATGCAATTAACTCTTAATTAAAATTCGCGTCGATGACTCACAGGAAAGCTGTATAACATCTTGACGTATTTTATTAGGACGCTAACAGGCCTCATAGTATATAAAACAGTCTACAGACCACCCATTGGGCACCTTTATCGAATTCAACAAAACCCAAAACGAATCAAAAAGTAAATTTGACATGACACCACGCATTTGATAATTTTTCCGCGACCAAAATAAAACACTTCGTCCACCGTCGACCACAATGCCTAATGCGAAAGCTTTAAAGTGGATATTTTATAATGTAGAGTGAGTGTTAATACACACAGCATCTAGACGTGGTTTTGCTTGGTTGATCGGAGAGTTGCTTTTATATTGCCTTGTGGTAAGCTTCCTGCTGTGTTCCCACCGGCTCGAGTAGGGTCATTAAAAACGAGCTTTTTTGTTTCTGTAATCAAGAATTCACTAGTAATGGGAAAAACGAAACACGCAACAGCGTGCACACGATAAACAAAACTATTTTGCACGAGTATAATAATAACATTGATATCAGTAAAGTGCATTGACCCGATCGACCTACCACAATAAAATTCGAGTATATTTTTGCGTCACTGATAAGCTGCCGAAGTCCCAATGTTAACGAATGTGGTCAATTGGGGCGGACGCTTCCGCTCGGCAAACCTCAATTGGTTCCCTAAATGACCTACATTGCTCCCCTAGCACTTAGGGCTCAGTTAGTGCCTGCACTGACCTGCCTCAATGCGTCCTTGCGGCTGCAGCGAAAATAACAGGGATGGAAGTAACTCGGGCGGGACATGTGCGAGCTGTTCATTTCCGCGAGTTCGTTGGTCGGCTATCGATTTTTAACCACATGTTTCAAGATCATGACCAACAATGTTGCAGATAAAATATAACCATAATGAAAATACAAACGTATATGAAATTCTTTTAAAACGTTATTTATTCATTGAATTATTATAATAATCCAATGTATTTATTACATTATTTCTGAAGCTCATGTAGAATAAGCTTCAGAAATAACGTAAATAATATTTAGAAAATTAGTATTAATTATTTTTCAATAGTGTAGGCGTGTGTAATAAGAAATCGCAAAATAAACATTTGCCGATCGACTCAAGTGGTTTAAAAATACAACTCAAATTTATTGAATTAGTTATTTTATTACTTAAAGTTCTTAAAATATTTACATCCGAGACATAAATAATATTTTATGTGATACAAAAACAGGAAAATTAGTTATCGCTTCAATTAGGTCAAACAATCCTTATTTAAGCATACATACATACAAACTCCAAAATAGACGTATTGATCCGTCTGTCAGAATCGGCACGAAATTGGGTTGTAATGTTTCGTCTACGTGGCATCTATATTGATTGGCATGCATCGTTGCATTGTTCAGGATCGATCGTTGCCCGTCCCAGTCGCCCCCGGTTCTATTTTTACCGCCTACTCCCCTTGCTGCCTGTTTCCTGCCTTTTATTAAACTATCTGCATGTTAATTAACAGCGGCCTCGCCTCAGCCTGCAACTGTTTATTTTTCTATTAGCCAGCTCCTAACATGCACCCGTTTAAGGCAATACCATTTGGAAATGCACACGATTACATTGCATACCGTTGCGTCCACAGCTGCATTCGTCGCAAGTTTGTGTCACATTACTGAAACATGAGTTTCAACTTGGTTATCATGTATGATGCATTTATTTTTTTGACCTTCAACGATAGTCAATTAGACATATCTCGGTGTTGTCAAACCTCCCTCACTAACTTCTTTGTCTAACACTCTAGTCAGCGTTTGGCTATCTCTTTCTACAGGGGCATCTGGTATACATAAACCTGCGTCTGTTTACGTTACGTCTGCGTTTGGTTTTGTATGTGTGAGTGTAGTAGGGGTGCGGGCATGTGTTGGTATGGTCGTCTACAGCTGTTGTGGGTTTGTGAAGCCACGCCACCGCCGCTATCGGCTCCTCTAAATTTATGCTTTCTCATGACCCACGCTCAAACTTAACTGAAGAGCACATCGATTTTGTAGCTCAAAACAACTTTAGATCAAGAACCGATATTTTGTATGTCGTAGATTTGTAGTAAAGTAATAAGTACCATTTTATTTAAGGAAATTTCCAAACACCTATGTTGACAAACTTCGTTGAACCATTGTTTGGCTTGGCCTATCCTTATTACCGCAACTGGCTTTTAAGAAAATAATGATGTTATTATTCACGGCTCTTTTGTTATGGTTCGAATAAAAGAGCTGGTACCGATACAACTCCTTACCTTGCGTTTGCATCGAACACTGCCATAGTCAAACAGCTGGCGAGAGGTCATTGACATCGAGTCGCTAGTGCAAATTGTGTAGTTACACATTGGGAAACCAAGAAAAAACATTCATTTTGTTGTCGGATCCGCATGCGTGCTCTCGCCGTTCTCAGAATATTGCGGTTCGTACGTCAAAACCACGAATGTGGTTGTTTATTTTGGAATGATTACCTGTATTGCAATATATCTTTCTGTATCTTATTTCTAACGTTTATTTAATAATAAGTAATAAAGTTCTTGATTGAATCTAGAAAACAGAAAAAATCCATACTTATAAATTACAATTATACTTTCCAGTCTGCTCAAAGTCCAGAAATAAATATGTGACGCCATCGAAAACAATCATTTATTAAATACTAAATACAATCCCCAATAATTTCCTTAATAACCCCTTCGTTCGTTAAATTCCGTTTCATCTGATGATTTTTTTATTTGCTTAAAAGGCGCGTTGCAATTTAAAAATACGTATGTATATTCGTCATTTTGTAATCGCATAACGTGAATGTTATATCGGTGACGTCATCACCGAAAAAGCCCTGGGGTCGATGCTCGGGCCCCTACCTGCATTTTTTATTGCACCCCGCCCGTGACGCAAGCGGAATCCGAGGGACACTGCCATTACCAACGACAGCGACAGCAGACGCTGCACCTTAACAGAACCTTTTATGTTTTTGACGTACCACTTTCTCGAATGTTCGGGCATCATTTTTTTTCTTAATACTTCCAAGTTTGGGTTGATCGACCTCTTTTTTGTGTGAACTATATGCTTCTGATTACAACGGGTTATCTTTATTCAAACTTGGTGTAAACTTTTAGAAACAGAGTATTTGTTACTGGACATCTCTATAGTCTGTTTATCCTTACTTGTCCTATTTAGTAAACAACTTTTGACAGTTGACAAACGTCTTTTAAATTTAAATCGTTACTTAAATTAGTAATTTGTTTCGTAATCTAGTGTGTATGGGAAACTGGAAAACCATTTGTTGTATTTTATAATAGATTTTTCAATAAAGAGTTAAGTGAAGATTGCTTACCAAATAAGACAAGTAAGGATAAACAGACTATACAATCGTAGTTTCTACTTTACAAGTAATTTTATTTCATGCATGATTAGTATCTACACGAGTTCGAATAGAACAGTAATAATAAATTACTGTTCTATTCGAAGTCATTTGTACATTCTATTCAAGTCTATAATTCATGTAAACACTTTAGTAGTTACTACATATTCTGTATTTTTAGGAATACTAGAAATTGTAGTTTCTATTATAAATTCCTTAATTACCATTTACCTACTTAATGTTATTTTAATTTGGATTTGTGTTAAATACTACAAAAACTCACTATTCAAATCAGCAGTCCATAAGCTTCCCGTTGCGCAAGCGAGGTCGGTGATCCCGCAAAATTGGGCCATCCAAAAATGTGTCAAGTTGAACCCGGGTCATTCACCCGGGCTGTTTACATCCAACTCTTTGGCGACACAGTGAAAGGCGAAGGAATCGAACGGTTTAAGAGCTTTATTACACGAAGGAGGTTGTAAAATTAGTTGTAATTCCAATGCTTTCATAAATAAGAGTTCTTAAATCGAGGAAAAACAGGAAAAGATTAATCTTGAATTCAGAGGATTTTTTAGTAAAAAAAAAATAGTTGTTTTATATAAAAAGAAGGATTAAATGTAATCGTTGAAAGCAAAAAATAAGTTAAGATTAAACGGTGGTCTATGTTTCAATATGACTTTTCTTATGCTGAGTGCCAACCTTTTATTATTCAAGAGCTGTTCCTTCGAGTAGAAAAGAAATAATTGTAATGGTGTCTACTCGACGAATAAATAATTCATAGAGATCTTTTGAAAAATATTATGGTTGAAGGCGCAGGCGCATTATACTTGTAGATTATCAGCAGCATCTTAGAATCTCCATTACCGACATACGTGTATGTAGAAAAACGTGATCTTACATGGTAAGAAATTAATATTTCAGAAGGAAAGAAATAACACTCACAACAACACACAGTAGGATTAAGAAAAGAAATTAATATTAAATAAATTATCACGTTTACAAAGAATAGATGAGAGACAAGTACAGTAAGCAGCACGTCAGGTTCTACAAAACTGTCAAAAATCTGCAATTCAATTTAAAACTTAAAATCACAGTATTTAAGTATAAAATTGATTGAATATGATTAGCCTGTCGTGGAAGCCCAGCGTGCCGTTCACTGTACATGTGAACCGTCTCAGTAAAAAAACTTCTGAAAAATCTTAGAATATAGTTCTTCGGCCAAACTTTCCTAAGTCCAAGTTTCTTTATAAGGCCATTCATTTTACACCAAAAGCAAAGAAAAGATCGTCCAAAAGGTTAAAAGTGTTCTTTACAAAAGGCTATTTTAAAAATACCCATTGTTGGTGTCATATTCCCCGCACGCGCTATCTCAGCACCTATAGAATGGACGAAAGTACTTTGTTTTTATACAATACGTTAGTAGTGTAAAATACGTTAGTATATTATACTATACAATACAGTGTTTTTATATAATTAAAACTCTACCATAAGTTATGGTTTTTATTAAATTAGAGATTTTAGCATTCACAATGCTATTTTTATACAATACTAGAAAAAATACGCCTCGCACCAGATTGGATGTCCGGTTCAGTGGTCTTACCGCTGAGCTACCGAGTCACTCAGTAGTCACTAGTGACTATACTGAGTGACTCGCCCGAGTCACTCGGTAGTCACATCTAACAGTGATCGTTTTCGGTTTTATACCACTTATTATTTATTCTGTGATATTTTATTATAATAGTAGAATACAAAAATACAAGTTTTGAGCCTGATGCCTATGTCTAACAAAAACATCATCAGACTTCGTCATAATAAACATAGTCAAAAGGAATTCTGAGTTTAACGATGCTTTAAAAAAGGAAACACATAAAACTTTCCGTTTATGTCTCATAAAAACAGTCCAATGGTTTCTGGAGGATGGTAATTCCTAAAAAGAGAATAGTGAAGCTAATGGTAACTCATCTAGCTGATTCACTAATGCAGCTGACGATAAATCACACTCGAGCCCCAAATCATTCAAATAATGTCAACATAGGTTGAATTCTTTGATGACGTCTATTTAAAACTATTGTAACAGATTATGTATTTGGAGAGAACGGAGAACAATAAATTGAATAGCACAATGATAGAACGCGTTGCCAATAGCAACGCGCGTCCCGCAATGCAGGGGATGATGCCCTTTTTAGGTTCACCCAAAAATTCTCGCATCGGAAATCCCCCGGTGAAGTTTTTTTTTATACTTAGAGCTCCTCATATGGGTCCTTTTAAATGTATTCTGTCAATTCAAACGCCCTGTTCAAATGCTTATGAATGACTTTAAATTGTGTTCCTTTGCAAAACGAATTTGACTTTGAAAGAATCTTTTCTTGGAAAAATAGGTACTTTACGTCTGCGTGATCTTAGTTGAGATATCTTTTAGATCTTTGGCTTGCGGTGTATCAATTTCTATCCAGGTCATTTAGTCTGAAAGTTTTCTTCCCTCGGCACCCACTCCGCTCCAGCGACGAAAAGCTCGAAATTTTTAAAAGTCTCAGTGAATCGCTAAAGTTCTCAGGAAAAACGATGCGCTTTCACACTTTTAAGGTTATTAAGTATGTCTCACGAAGACTCGAGGCGGCGACGTGGGAACATCAATAGTTTGATGATCTCAACAAACTTGGTGCGCTCGTGACTACATGTGAATTGAATAATTTAAATGAAAGGGATATTTCTATGTTTCCACTATTTATTTTGAGGAAAATAAAGAAGTGCCATCGTCATATTATTTGCCTCAAAAAAATTAACTCAATTGTAACAGATTTCCAAATCCTATAAGTAGTAAATTGTTTATCAACTAGCTCGCTCATTTACTCTTTCTTCTTCTTCTTTTTTTTTGCTATGGCAATTTACTTTCCTCTTGGAAGTAATTTTTGCCAGTGTCAAGTGTTAAATAGTTCAGTGGTAGATATTGTTTAATTTTTCATTAGAATGCGGGTGCATCGCATTCCAATGCTGCTTGGAGCATTTGGCACCAAGTATATCAAGACAGTTTACTCGGTTAGTTCTGCCGAGGAAGCCACCACTTCAATAAAAGTCTCAGCTTCACACAACCAAGATCGCGCCTATTTCAATTATCCCACATATTGTTCAGTTGCGTAGACACTTGTACCATATAACTGCACCAATTTTAAGACACAATATCCACTATGAATCAATTTGAAAATAATTAAAATAGACACCAAACCGAACTCGACAAAATGGCGCCAAAAACTCCATTTACTCTTTAATCAGCTGATCTATATTATAAGTATGTGGCGTCTGCAAAGAGGTCACCACTCCTCTATGGTTAATAGGCAGAAAAGAAAAGATCGTTTGGACTTCTGACTTCTGTCTTTCGGGTGGTTGTCTAAGAATTTTATCGTTGAGATTTTGCTTTTGTAAATTAATATTATTCCTGTTTTATATAATGTGTCTCACCTTTGTAAATATTCTCTGTACATAGCATTTGTGAAGTAAACCATGTCTATAACCACTCAAGCTGTGTTTATACTATTAAACCCATAGTCAATTTGCCGAGGGCATCTACAACACACTTCCATCATAGTTTATAACAACGAACGCAAGTATAGTGCGGGCGGGAACGAAAGCCCGCACAAGTACTTACTTCAAATAACTTTTTTTAATTTTTACACTTTGTTTATTATCACACGTTTTTGTGTCCTAAAAAAATTTACTTACCCTATAATATCCATATTAAAAATTACTTCAAAATCCAGTCTGCTCAAAACAGTTGCAAAGCTTTCCGAGTAGCTTGATACCTGAGCTCGTCTGAGAGTAAAATAAGACGCTCAAGACATGAGTGCACAAAAAACTAATCAAAAATGCGACGCTGCTCTGCACGGAGAATAACTAAACAACAAAGCTTATGCAACATCCTGCTGTAGGAGCTCTTTGGGAGGGTTAGATATAATAAGTGTGGTCTGGGCTCGCATTTTGTGTTGTATGGCCTTGATTATTTCCCAAATCGTTGGAGCAGGCCTTGAACGAGGCAGGTGATTGGGTTACATAAACTAAGTCCGTCCCCACTTCCTGCTAGCTCGGTTTGCAGTTGTCGAAGGCTTCTAAGAAACAACCAAATTTGATGCCCGTCTCCCTTGTTTTGTTCTCATTGCCCTTCCAGTTCTGCAGTTTTAGGCTCGGCTCTCACGATTCCGACCGAACTATTTTTTTGTAATAGTATTGCAGCCATTGCTTTTTAATTACCGTAATTAAACTTACAAACCGTATTTTGCTATAAGTGAGAACAGATTATTATTTTCTGAAATGAAATTATATATTTAATGCTTAGTTGTCGATTTTGATTAACGTGTAATCAACGGAATTGAAGACTTGGAAACTGTTTATTGGAAAGCTAAACATACTCCATAGCTGGCTGGAAAGCTTCCATTAAATGAAGAAATAAAAACTGTATCGTAATGGGCGTTCTGCCTTACGGGCGGAATGGTGAACAGCATCAAAACTGGTTTGGTCGCACGCGAGTCCAGCCAACGATGAAACATGCAACGAATAAAAAGAAACCTATATGCAGCTCTAGGAAACGCTGACCTTGGACGCAAGAGGCGCGGCACCTGGCGTTTTTATCTGCCCCTCGTATAATTGCAAACTTATTTTTTAACTCTTTCGCGACTTCCGATCCACATTCCCGCAAAATTTTCGTCTGTCACATCAAGCGCTATGTAATAATCTATGAACAGCTTATATTTGCTGAGCAAATATCCTGTTAAGTGCTCATTAATGAGCGGTTTGACCACTTCATTGTCAAATGGTGGTACCCATAAGACGCGTAAACTCAATGTCAACGACAGTCGCGGCAATATGGATGTCGTGGTGTCGGTTGCGTAACCGGTGTCGAGTCGTGAGGAAAGTGAATGCAGCATTTCGAGGTCGCATAGAAAGTTGCCGACGCGGCCCACAACTGCTTCACTCTCTGCCTCCAACGAGGAGACGTCGCCATCGGTAACGAAGAAACATTCGCTTTTACACGTCTCACTATCATTTACGTTCATTCAAACACATCGGTTAAAAATATGAATGGTTCGATATAAACATTAAAAATGTTGATCTTAAAAAAATATCAAAACACCACTTAACCAATTCGTAGTAGAATCAAATTACCGATGGTTTGATGCATGTTATTAGCACGACAGCATTAATCTTACAAAATCCTATGGCATCAACCATGCATCAACCCATTAAAATGTTGCATAATAAGATATTCAACCCGAACCTTTTACGCCGCAGTATCAAAAAATTCCAAGGAGTTTTGCACAAAAAGTTACACGTGCCGGCCACCTCGCTTTAGGCTATTGAAATTTTAACTATGGCCGTGTTGGTTAGGCCTGCACTGCATACAAAAGAACGTCGATTCCTGCTTCTTGAACTTAATATAATAAAACAATCTTTCAGTTTAATATAAATTTTTTTTTTTTCTAATATTAAGTTCACAAAATACTCTTACATTTCCTGTTACTTCATGAAATAGTAAATTTTGTTAGCTTATTATACATTCGACACTCCCCGTATTGTTTACGCGGACTTGAACCACCAATCACTAACAAGTATCCATCGGTAATCCATTACGGGCACTTCAGTGCGTGTTCAGGGTGATGGTCTTTGCATCTAACCGACCGTCATTTATCTCGGTCGTCTCATACCTATTTACCTGTCTACTTTGTATCACCTTTTATGCTCCATTATGGAGACACGCTGCATACTAAGCAGTGGCACAACACAGCCTATACAATGCCGACTATAAAAACAGACTGTCTCACTTCAGTCAGGCATTCATTTAACAGCAAACCAAAGAAACTAACGAATTCTTTACAACTTTCTTGAAGTGAATCTTTGAAACAGAATAGAGTTCAAAATGTTTAGATAAATTAGCGAATTGTACTTTACCAGACATATCTTTACTCTCTACTTTTTAGAATATTTTAAATATTCTTTGTCAGCACGTAGCTTCCTCCCGTTCGTGTGTATCAAGTGCAGGAATCGCTGCTCATTTGCATATGAAAAGAAAGACGTCCAATGTTTTGATTTTTACTCAAGCTCCTTGAATGTTTCCTTTTGTAAACCAAGGCCCTAGCTACTTCAGTTAACAGTAGCAGTTCGCTGGAAATGTCAGACCTTGCATTGAAAACTTTTGCATTTATTCTTCTTATGTTAATATTATTTCAGATGTGTTCATAATGGGAGTTTATAGCAACACTAGACTAGATTTTTATCTATAAATGCTTTTGAATGCTTTAAGTCTCGAGTGGCGACTAAGAGTCAGGAAGGCGCCGTTATCTATTGAGTCTCACATCAAGTGCCCAGCTTATCTCCCTAAATGTTTGATCAGGTGCCTGGCTGAGGATACCGACATAAGCCACATATTTGTTATTACGATGCCTCTCAAGGTCTCCGCCTCCACCGTTTGACCGTGAATATCCCTATCCTGTTTCGGCCGTATCGAATTATTTTTAAGGCTTCACTTGTATATTCACGAATGACTATTGACGAAAGTCAAACCTCCAACAAAATTAAACCACTAGCTTGAAAAAGCTTTAAAATATACGTTTTTGGTTTAGAACGTGTGATCTTCTGATAAACGAACCTTGAAATAGTTTTGTAAATCTCATTTTAGCGTCGCACCACTTTGACCGAACCAGATCCAAAATATTTTAATCGGCTTAACTCGTCGATGGATGTTTAAATTTGAAATGTCGGATTTGGTGTTGATTTGTGAAGGTGTCCCAATCTATGTATATTTTAATATGATTCTGTTTTTGTTTACAGGTAAATACCGGCTACATTTTCGTATTGGAGATTGTAAGTGATGATATAGTTCAAATTTAAGCTCGTAAGGCTTTCTGGTTACTCTTAATTTATAGCCATTAATCTTACCAGTCTCTGCTTCAGCGAAAAAATTCAGGACAGGAAGCGATGAATCAGCTTACGGTGCATACTTTACCGTTGAGCGTAAGGAAAGCGATTCTAAGAAATAGAATTAAGGAAAGCAACGCCATTGGTTTTCACAGCGTACATTACTGATTCAAAATTAATCTCAATATGATAATACACTGAACGATTTGGACTCTGATTTCTCAACATCTCATATCTTTATAAACATAAACTACACAAGATTTTGATTTTAGTAAAATACATACTATTGCTATTACTGTATTTTTCTCATAAGAACCTTTGTATTGTTCTGTACTGTTATATGTAATAAATGTTATTATTATTATTATACCTAGAGTAACATAATCTAATACAAATCTGGGCTACTGTCAACTTATACTTGAAACACCATAGCTGTTATGAAATTTAACACCTTACTATGAAATTTTATTTTTGGTTTGTTGTTCACATCTTCGTACTATATAGTAAGGTGAGAAATAACAGTAAAGTAACTTAATGCGAAGATAAAAAAATTACGGTACTGAGACGAGTCGAAGGCCGTTGTTCCCAAAAACCTTAAATACGTACTTCCATAATTCTTGTACAAAATTTAAAGCATTAATGAAATTATAAACGCATGTTTCTCGTCCTACAATGGACCTTAATATTTTGTGAACCAGATATCTCACATGGTATAATTTAATCTACTAGTAAGTAGCATTGAATTCGTTTTTTCATTAGGTAGTATTTTAATTTATCCACTAACCCTTATAAACAACAATTATTATAATAAATGAATCGTAATTTAGAACAATATTTTGTAACATATTTATTAATTATGAGAGTCCATCTTTATAACGAGTGTGCGGGTGACTCGATCACGTATTGTATAATATTGAATATTCTGTTAATTTGGCATAATGATATAAAAAAGAACATGCAAAATAATTAAGAAGCGTTTGAAAATATGTATATCATGCTCTTAGCACTTATGCTAGACACAGTATTTATAAACCAGTGATATCATTTCGTTTAACTAATAGAAAAATATTTTTTAATATTACTTAATTATATTTTTGACCGAGCGAGCGCGAAGCGCGAACGAAGCGTCTCAGCTTCAGCTTGGACAAAAATGTTTTCGTATGTGTATCCCGCTGTCGGGCTGTCCGTTTGTTTCGCATTTCTCTACCGATTCTCGTGAAATTTTGTGAGCAGGTTAATTATATATGGCTTTTTTTGTCGATTCAGCTTTTCGAAATTTTAAACAATGGCGGATATACGGGGAAAATAATATATATTAGCCATTTCGCAAAATGTTCAAAAATGTCACAAAAACGCGAGGTCTACAGAGCCACTAGTTCAAATAAGGTTTAACCGTACCAATATAATTAAATACAAACACAAATATAACTAGAAATTAAATCGTGTTCCATCAAATTGTATAATAGTATTCAATTATATTATATAAAACAAGTATTATTATTATCGTCTAACCTCAACATTTCAAGTAATAATAAATTAAAATTTGCCATTAAAGCTGCTCAACTAGCCTTCACGTGCAAACCCGACGTCTTACACATTAAAATGGTGGATGGTAAAATCATTATGGTACATATTAGTTCCAGTGGTGAGACAAAAACAAAAAGCTCATCACGGCTCCGTGGTCGGTTACAATTGCGCTTCTGATGGAACAAAAAATCAAACTCACTTCCCATGACTGGTTCACTGAGTTATTTGTTTTATTTTGCACTAAAACGACGTTGGAGATACCTGTGATGTAACTTCCAGATAGGCTGTTGAACAAACTGGAAGACTCAATTAATATATCCATACAATCGTCTAAACATTCGAACATCTCTGATAGCGCCAAACTTAATTTTTTTATTGTTGTCGTTTCGCAAGAATTTAAGCTGACTGAAAATTAATTCAAACTTCAATAATACAAAGCCATATGATTAAAATTCACCCGCATATCCTCGGTAGCATAAGAATTTGATACTCGTTTGATAACTAAACTATTTTTTTAATTCAAAGCCATCTGTACGATCTATTCCTTTCGAATACCAAAAACTAATACCAATGGTATTTGTTTATTACCGTTATAAAATTTCTATTCCCAACGAATACCAAATTTATTAAAAATTATATTAAAAATTTCAAAATTTGGTATTCGTTGGGAATATAAATTTTATAACGGTAATAAACAAATACCATTTGGTATTAGTTTTTGGTATTAGAAAGGAATAGATCCTAAACCGTTACCGTGAATGTCAATTGCTTTAATGTAATCTGCCATTAAATTAATACTTTTACCAAATTATGGGTTTCTATCATTGTATTCACTAAATATTCTTACATTTATAAGACACGTAAAGTGAAAATGAACAAATACTCGTAATTACTGAAATGTCTTCAAGCGTTTTCAAACCGGTGTTGCTCAAATAACTAAAGGAAATTGTTTCTCTATTGAATTCGTTTCTAATTGATTCAATTTACTTTTCGTCTGTTTCTAGGTGGATGCTTTAGTATACATTATATTGTTTTTCGTATCGAAGTCACTGTTTAGGACCTTGGACGGAATTGAAATATACAAATAGAAATTATACTTGAATTCACTGAACTATACAATGTTATAGTAGGTACATTATACCTCAGTGCTTGCATTATTCATTTTAGAACATCTGCGCCAATTTAATCTATTGTTGAATCTACCTAAAAACCTTACCAATCTCTACTAAGTGAAACGGAATTCGTTGATTGCTCAATAAAGCTTTAAATCTTAATAAAAAACATTAAGGGGCTGACATGAGCCAACTAGCGCCGCCAGTTTATTTTATTTTATTTATTCTAAATAAGCCCGATTTCTTAAAAAAGACATCAGTCAAGGTTTTGTTAATAGCGTCTAATATTTATTGAATAAATAAATAATAAATAAATAAATAAATCTTTATTTATTTCTTCACAAGTAGTAGTAACAAGCAACAGTAAATATAAACAATATTTTAGTCTTAGATTACTAGTTGTGAAGACTGGTGCTTGAAATGGGTTGGGTTGCAACCTGTAATACAAGACACCAGGTCCTCACTTCCCGGATTGTGCTAGCCTTTAATACTACGTAACAAGTTTATAATGTTGCTACAATGAAGTTAATAAGGTATGCAAGAGAAATAAATTAATAAGTTGAAAATTATACAGTAAGAGAATACGCATGCACATCAATTGTTGAGTGTGTGTGTGTGTGTGTGTGTGTGTGTGTGCGTGTACGTGAGTGTGTGTGTATGTGTATGTGTGTGTGTGTGTGCGTGTGTGTGCGTGAGTGTTTATATGAATGTGTATGTGTTTATTGCAGTGCGTGTATGTATACCTAAAGTTTTGTATTATATATACTATGAGAGTTTATGAGTGAATGTATCTTAATTTCACGTTATTGGAGTATGTAGGCGTTGAACTTCCTCATTACTTAAATTAAACAGGTGATTAAATAACGGTTCCTTCATATGTCTGTTCGAATAAGATCCAATGCTTAATTTTTTCTGTATCATATTATATGCCCTAGGAGCCAAAAAATTGTATGACCTCTTTGCAAATCTGGTTTTGCAAAAGGGAACATGATAACGTTTCAGTCTAGAGTTGGGAACCGGAATGATGGGTACTGACTTTTGGTGAAATCTGCGAATAATTTGATACAAAAACAGTTTGCGAACACTTAGTATTTTGGTTTTCTCGTAAAGCATTGAGGTTGGGTAACGGAAAGGTAAGGCCATGAGAACTTTTAGGACAGCCCTTTGAGAATAATAACTTTACACTGTTTGAAAAGGCATTCAAACAGTTTAAAACGCGATTTTGTTAAAAGTGGCCACCCGTTTTTAAACTATTGCACGCATTTTGTAATGTTATTCAATAAACTCTAGACGTCATTCATAAGACCTTGACTGATTCCTTTTTTAAGAAATTGGACTTATTTAGAATAAATAAAATAAAATCGACTGGCGGCGCTAGTTGGCTCATGTCAGCCTCGCATTTTAAAAACACACGTAACAATAGCACAGAATATACATATATTAGTACTATAGATACTTTGTTCAAACTCAAAATGTATTTGTAAATCCCAATTTATCTTCAAAAAGTCTGAGTTATATTTTAATATAACAATCAAATTATTCTGGATTTTAAATCTCAAACGAGATGAAACTTGAATTAATATTTTTCTAAGTTTTTAATTTCAATATAATAGACTCCCAACCTTGGTCAGTCGGTTCCCTATTTTTCTACAATGCTTGATAATTTAATGCAAATTATTCTGATTCCAAAATTCCGTTGGCGACCCAACGTCCTCCAAAATTTCAATCATTCATATTATTATATATACATTCAATTGGTTCATTGATTTAGGTGTCTGCTTGAGTTCACTTTACTTTACTATTTTAAATGTTTCTTCAGAGTTATATTATTGAGGTAAGCTTTTTGCTCTAGTATCGTTTTTACGTTACAATTAATATCAGAAATATTGTTAGGAAAACCAGGAGCTACCTATGATACTAACATTATAAAGCTCTATGCATTACTTCGCTTTTCTTCCAAAGCACATCCTACTTTAATCGGTTGGCGAAGTAAGTTTACTATCGTAAGCCTGGTATGCGATGTCAGAAGCCAATTCCAGTACCAAATAACGTTATTAAAATGTAAAGGAGTTAGAATGCCATCATCCGTTTAAGATTTCGCGCCACAATTGGCCTTGATCGTGCGCGCGCAGACCTTGAAAAGCACTGCTTAGATCGGCGGTCGTGCGCAGGGGCACAGCGTGGAGCCGCGCGTTCACTAAACTTTGAGGTTGCGTCATCTCGTATTTTGGTCTGTAGATGAATTGACTTTGATCAAGCTATCGATGTTATCGTTTTATTTATACTCCCATCGGCCAGTATTTATTTTTGCGATTAAACCGATAAAATTCTTGAAATAGTTGAAATCATGTAATCAAAATATCATCGGGGGATAAAAATTGTGATAGAATATAAATTCGACAGACATTTCATCATCGTCTGTTAATGAGAATTCAACCAAATTAAACAACGTTTATACAAATCTTTAATAAAAGCAGTGTTTTAAAACATAAATCCACATTACATACTTTACCCTGACCCTAATTACGAGCACTAAGCATTGCAGTGTTTAAACCAGAAACAGCAAAAGATAACACAAACCTAGACCTCGATAACTACTAACACCATTTTCCTTTAACGGTCAGTAAATCGCAATGAAATTATCCTAATCTGAACTTATAGTCAGATTATATTTATTCAAATGTTTAACAATTCAACCATCAGTAATTTTATGTCTTTGATAAAATATTCAAAATTTCTTCACCGAAATCATTCAACATACTTGTGATTACCTATAAAACTTATGAAGTTACTTTATCTGGTGTTATCATTATTTCTACGTCAATGTCACCGGGTAGTCAAGAGGGCAACGGACCCGATCGGTAAATACATCGATAAATGTATATCAACATACAACACATACAAACACCACATTTTAATATCAACTAGACATGTTTTGATGTGTGCGTTTCGCTACATGTATGCAAAATGGATTACACCGTGATAAAAAGTGGTATTATAATTCATTGCCCTTGCTTGCTATCTTTTCAATCGTCTGTGTATGTAGCGTTTGTAGTTTTCATTGTGTATTTAATTAATTTTGCAATTGCACACCTATTATAAAAATTGCTCATCCCTTCATCATCTCATCATCTGAAACTTTATCAAACGACACTCTTAAACAAAATTATTGTGTACTTTACTGTGCGAAAGTAGCATAATTTGTATTATTATTAAAATATACGTCGATCACATACTTTAAAAGATATTAAATGTGCTAATCAGCTAAATCAAGGATATTTAATATTGTAAGAAAAAAGTTGTGGTATATCTGATATCACAAGAAGACATCAAAATAAAAAAATGTTTTCGAATATCTCATTATGAGATCGTATGAGAACAATTTTTTATTTACTGAAAAGCCCATACCACGTGCCGCACTGGAGCGAATCGCAGCGCTTGGTGCACCTACCAGGTCAGCGAGTTACTTGTGCAACCACCAAGTCAAGAGCAATTTAAGGGACGTGAAGTTTGTGTTACCTAAACTTTGAGACTCATGCTCTTATTTAATGATTCGAGATGGATTTAAAACCTTCGTTTGAGTGATAAAAGATGACGCAAACCCATTAAAAGAACAATAAAAGGCATGACATCTAAAAACGTAGTTCCTTGTGCACTTAAGGCAGTGGCCACGTGAATTACATCCTAATATTGGCACAGTTAAGTCATTCGAAATATATCCGTGGCAGCTTAAATTAATTTGAGGAATAAATATTTTTAAAAGAAGACATTAAACTTATTTGAAGACATATTCCTTAATTCAAGATAAAAATTAACTTGTAATGTCCGGTGCCATCACATTATTGGTTGAACAATAACAATCGAACACCGAACAATAAATAATGATTTGTTTATCCATAAATCAGAATTTATTGCATTTGTTAAGGTCAGTATCGATGCCATAAAGGAATTCTTGCACAACATTATTTTAACCGCATCGACAGCCTTTTGCATGGTAATAATGACGTATCTGTTGACATTGACTCAACTTAACACTGATGAATTATGTGCTAATGAACTCAAACTTGAAAATCATTTTTTGCCACCAACATGTTTGGTAAATCAAACACATTTTTAAATTATGCGAGGTTCGAGATCGAGGTTTTCGAAAGAAACTTGTTTTTATTCAAAACTTTAGCTTCTTCACTAGCAGTTTTGCTTTAGTTATTACTTTGCTTAAATATCAAAATTCATAGAAATTTAGTCACGTTGATTTTCAATATCTTTATCAGCACTAGTAGATTTAACTTCAATCATTCCTACTCTGAAGTCTCGTCAATGCTTCATATAAAATGATTGCTTTCAACCGGTTCTAAATACCTCTAAATCGTTACAATTTCGTAATCCACGAAACGCAATCTTTTGGAGCAGCCGACTCTAAATTCGGTGTTGCTGGGTATTTAGATGCCCTCGTTACTCTGTTACCGTTATGTACTTCGAGAAATTCATCTTAGATGCTACCTTTGTTGGAGTTCAAGTATTTGCCGACTCATGTACTTACCTTTTTAAATTAAACACACTTTTTAACGGTTATAATTTTGGATTAAAAGTGTATACTAGTTATAAGGAGCATTTTTGGGTAGATTTCAAATAATAAAAGTTTTATGAATTTTGCTTGCTACTTGAAACGTTTGAAATTGGTTGTTTTCGTCCTGAATTTTTCCTTTAATGTAAGTTTTGTTGAATATTTAACGCTGACTCATTTTATAAGAATTCTACTTTAATAAAAGAATACTAGTGTTTAACTTCATTAAAGTAAGTAATTGACTTTATCGACCTGGAATTTTTTATTTATAAAGAATTATTGCTATTCAGAAAAACAACCGACATTATTGATTAACGGTATTACATTAAAGACTCAATGTATATTTATCCTCTTAAAGGTTCTTTAATAAAAATAAGCATAGGCTCAAAGTCTTAATAAATAAGCTAGATCCAAATAACAGCTTCTCTTATAAGTAATGTTACCGCTTTTCTCGTTTTATCTTTCTTCATAGTCATAAAACTGTTTTTAGCTCGAATATCTTTGACTTATAACCTTTGGAGACAACTGTTGGAGTGTGGGATTATGTATTAAATTAAATTATGTTAGAAAAGAAAAACTTGAAATAATGTAGGTGCAGAATTATTTTGTATCTACAAAAGCGTCGTAAAGAACGTTTTAAATTAATGATGTCAGGAGCACGTAAACTTTTGGCATATCACAAAGGGCACATTTAATTGGCTTTCATAATAGAGTGATAGACTCAAAGCCCAAAGTAAGCAAAGGAAGATGAAATATCTCTTTCAAGATTTTGTTTCTAGCAGCTGAAACCTATTTCGATAATCACAAATCACAACGTTCTTTCATTAACATCGCTCTTTGACGTCCTATTAGCTGCTATTGACTTGCTACCACTATTCAATATACAGAGGCGTGTACGACTACCGTTACTGTGGATTTATTCATTACCCTATCTTGTACGGGGTCATCTGGTGCATCAATCTGTATAATTACTGCCTGCACCATTCTTAAGGAGCTAGTTTACACAATGTTCTCTGAGCATCACCAACTAAAAGGTATTGTAAAATTTGAATTTGCTTAAGATTTGTCCATTTTACTTCAACAATCACCTACAATGGCATGTACTGCATACGAAAGTACAGTTAAGTTTTAACAGCTTTCAGTTACAAAGGTCGTCATAATATGCAGCTTATGTTACAGCTGCCATGCCACACTTTTTTTATATTATCAGCTTGTTGCGTGTCCATGTAATAGGTGGTCTCACTATTTATAAATTCTATACAGGTGCCAGGGGCGGCGCAGGTGGAGCATTGTCCACTGCATTGTATGATCTCCGCATAAAAACACTGTCACTTTGTACGATATTTTTATCATTCGATCTTTTAAATTTTCTATGATTTGGATCCTTCAAAATTGTCTTTTTAACCCTTTTAGAAGTAGGAAGTTTGGTTATATTTAATTGGATATTTCTGTAAGGCTTGTACGACCTTTCTCATTCCATTTCTTTTTGGATAGCTAGGTATTATCACCAGCCTTACTACAGTAGGCTAAAGGGCTGATAAAGTAATTGTACCTAAGTGGTAGCCCTCTTATTACGAGTACCTTCATTGTATAAATATTGCTCTTGGTAATCCTAATTTATAAGAAATACCCTTCTCTTGTGTTTTTATTCGTTTCAAAGATTTAAGAATAACTCTAGCTAGATTATAAACGAAACGAAATAAAGAAATACTAACTACCTACCTATTATATAAAATTCGTTAGCTAGCTTAATAAATGGGTTGCACTTCCTGCCGTCCCCTGCATGAGTTATGTCTTATATTATAACTGTATCCGACATGATTGTTCTATTCGCACACCATCGCAATTTGAACGCTATGTCTTTTGCGGTAGAAGAACTGCACTTAGCTCAAAAATTTCATTGTTTAAAAATGTTACCGCTAGTTTGTACTCTACCTACTACACTCCTACACTATCATTATAAACAAAAATTTAATCGCTCATAATTTCGTCTGTGTTTATTGTGGTTGTTTTTATGTGAATTGTGAATTTCGTCAGGCATATCAAATACGGAATCAAGAGACCTCAGCAAAAAAAGCACGATCTAAATCGAATCACGTAGTGTCGATCGAGTCTTGTGATAGCCAAATGTTTTTGCAGCTGTTGTTTTTGCGGTCAACTAGTATTATTTTTAAATTTATTGATTGATTGAACTTTTTAATTAAATTAACAGATGCTTGTTTATTTTGGTACGGACATATTGAATAAAATTAGATGCCTTGCCACAAATACCCATCTGCAAGTTTGTTACTTGTAAATATTACAACAAGCTTACTTCAATAAACAGATTGATTTATCAAATACCTATGTCAACTATACGAGTTTGTTTCACTCGTATAGTTGACGTAGGTATTTGATGAGTAAAACATATGTCCTAATAAAAGCATCAAAGCACGTACAACAAGAAACGCCATTATCTGGCAATTATTATTATGGGAGCTTTTTTAGTGTCCGACCGAAGGTTCGGTTTTGGTTACGGCCAGTTTGAGCCCAAAAATTTAGTTTCAGCCATAGTTCGGTTGAATTAAATTTAAACCAGATAATGTGGACCCCTCCGATGAATTTAAACCTTGATAAAGTAGGTAGATTAAAGTAGGTAGATCCCCAGAAACCAGGGGTAAATGAGTTTCATTATCAGTTTCTGCCGAAACTGAGACCAATGCCGAAAGTTCAGTTTCGGTTTCTGTTTCTGCTGAAAATCCTGTTTCGGTCGGTCACTAAGATTTTTTTATTTACAGCAATTTTGAATTACC
Organism: Catoptria pinella; assembly: GCA_963556745.1. Lineage (NCBI taxonomy): Eukaryota > Metazoa > Arthropoda > Insecta > Lepidoptera > Crambidae > Catoptria > Catoptria pinella. Next base: position 5,266,238 of record OY750762.1, read on the forward strand.
GGTCATTGCAAATTCTACTCGCGTTTATGAACGTACAAAATGCGAAACAAACAACGTTTATCACAGTCGATGTGCCCGAGATAGCAGTAACTGGACCAAGGGCACAGAATCGAGATAACGCAAGGTTGTTGAATGCACTATGCGATGACAATTTCATACACCTGGGGCCCTACCAGCTAACTTTTCGAACTTCGGCGGGTCTGCCGAGCTTCAACTTAAAACAGATAAATCGAATTAAGGAGTTTCGTATTGTACTTTTCGCCGAAGTTATTTAGAAGATATCGATATTCGTGTGACATCATGAATTGGGGTTCGCTATTTTGGCCCGATTGGGGCTCGATTTATCTGTTTTAATTTGAAGCCCGGCAGACTTTTCGAAGTTCGATGCGTTAGCCGGTACGGCCCCTGATCTAGCCTATGTTATTATGCAAATAAACAATGACGCTGTTTCATTGTTAGCTAGGTAGTTAACTATTTCAAACGATGTTGTGAATGAAAAATGTGCGAATGATGTTCTCTTTGAAATGAATGCCACTGATAAAGCAAGTTCATTGAATGTGACAGATTGTGTCGTTGAATACAACGATCATGTGCTTGTTTATTTTAATTTAATGGGACCTTCAGACCCATTTGCCATTTTGCGTTTTACTGACAATACTTTTCAACATCAGACATTTGTAAATGTAGTGAGAACAAGTTTCAGTACCACAGAGAAATAATTTAATGTAAATATTCGCTGTCATAGCACTCGTATATGAGAAAGAAAAAGTCTTCGAATAAAAGTAGATACATACTTCTAAGGATTTGCAATATAAATTAGTGTTTCAGTTCTGTATTTCATAAACGAATTTTATTTTAAGTTAATTCGATACTTAAATTAGTCGTTATCAAATCATTAGATCATAAACAGAAAAATATAATAATTATTTATTTGTAGGATTAATTATTCTTAGTGGGTACGATAGCATAGGTCCTTTTCATATTGTGAAAATCAATCGAGCAGTTGACGTAGCCACGACTATTTTGTTTATAAGTAGAGGACATAAGAGAATGTTCATGGCGACAGGTTTACATTCGTATTGAATTGTAGTAGTCTACATAATTATTATAATTGTTTATATGGTGTATTTATTTACGATAAGGTTACAAGATGTAAATGCCGTAAGCTGATTCTGGTGACCTTTTAGTTTTAACATTATGCTGCCAGTAAAGCAGCTGTGTATTCTTTATGAGTTATAGTAGCAGCCTTTTAGTGCTTACTTACTAAAAATTTATCACTTGAAAAATTTGCAATACCATCAGAACTGTCTGGAGTAAATGGATGGCCTAGGCTCTGATTTGACAAAAAAAGTAGAAGGCCACAGATAACAGAATGCAAATTGTTTTTTTCATAAAGGCCAAATTTGATAAGAATAATCGCGACCTTGCCTCGCCAAGATGCGGAAGAAATCACTTGGCATTACTTTACCAAATTTTATGGGCATTTATCGCGTTCAACGTTTTCAGTTATCATGTTCGTTCTCTTTTTTGTCGTTCCAGTCGTTCGGGTAAATAATATGTCGCCGACAAAGGCACTTCAAGGTTGACCTCGGCGATAAGGCGTGATAATTTGGGACATGCTTTTACGAGCGCTTATAAGGATACATATTTTCGGTCAGACAAGCGTCTATAGAGGTTAGATAACTTTGACGGTATCTTGGTTTCAGCAGCAGTACCTACGTGTTCTGAAAACATTTATCAGTGTGATTGGAAACCATAAATAAGCCTCGAGGGCAGCTTGAGCCAGAAATAGCGGGCGTGAAGTGTTTGATAGAATAATATGTCCTCGGCAGCCTTGTCCTCGTTTTGCGGCCCAGCTTGCTCTAAGCAGGATGCTCTTTTAAAAGATCAAGTTAGTAACGTAGTTGACACGCTACGGCAAATACGCAAGCCTTAAAACTTTATGTTAACCTTTAACTGACGTTTTTAGTTGTACCTTTGTGTTTCCTCATTCGCCTTCAAGTACGAAGTCTATTGTGAGTTTGTTTAGGAAGTCAAGTCAGTAATCGTTTATGTTAATTATTCAAGCATCAAATCTGTACGTTTTTGTCACATTATTCTTAAAAGTCATGAAATTGCTTACATTGATGCCGTAGCGTAGTGAACTTAAAAAAATAATTTATTATTAATAATGCTGGATTTGAGTTGAGTCAGACCTAAAGCAGTGAAAAAAGTATTATGAATTGTAACCATTATCATATCATAATGTTTCTGCTAAATCAACAAAGTAGCTAAATTGTTGGAAGTAGCAAATATAATAATAGTTTAGGTGTGCTGGTTGTAATCGGCGTCATCGCACAAGCCACAATATGAGAGTTCAATGCGTTAAATCAAGGTCCCTGAACTTAGCTATTACGTATTTTGTCTCTCGAGTCTTTCGACCTTCCTTAACGTTTTTCGTCCCTCAACGTAGGATTACGTGAATCTTTTAGTGCGAAGCCACGTGAAGGAAATTAGACCATGATCTGTTTATGTAAAATATATTTTTCAAGGTTTGGAAATTGTATTCAAATCAAAATTACACACACTTGTCCTTGCATTATGTCTGTCTGCGGTTTTGCGATTGTCAGATTGTTGTGATAGGTACTTATTGGCTTTTTCAGTACATGAGTACTTGTACAATAATGAATATTACAAACTCGCATCTAATAGTAGAAGCTGTTCTAATTATTACCCATGACTAATAAGAAACAATTGCCAGCCGCGATTTGTATTGTTTCTATTTTGTTTGAGGAACCTTTCAATCTACAAGTAGATCACCTTATTCTGGATTGTTCCCTTGTTTCCCCACACAGTCAATGTCAGCGATATTGCGACTGTCACAGACATCGCGGTCACGCTTGTAAGCCATGAGCGAGCACTGAGTCAACGAGTCAACGCATACGGGCGGCAGGTCAAGGCTGTGCCGCCGACGCCAGCGACCGCTTGGCCCGCTTCCACAGAGTTCAATATATGAACTCTGAATAGGTTTTTGACGTTTGATGCTGAACTTGTTATGTTCTGGTTTATTTTTAATTTGTTCTTTTTGCTATTCTGAAGATTGCATTTCTTTTAACTTGGTCGATGATATAACGTATTTTATGAGCACGTATAAGGTTTGAGGAAAACAAGGGCTGGCTGTTGAAGATTTGAGGCTACGTACGTACTAATACTCTCTCCTCTTTAATGTAGACATTAGACATCCAGAGGTGAATGTCATGGTATTCTTTCTACATCTACCTTCATAAAGTTTACTAACTCTAGGCTAGGAGAAAGAGCTCGATGGCGCAGCGATTTAACGCCTGGCCCTGCGATTACGGAGGTTAAGCAACTTTCGCAAAGGTCGGTCATGGGATGGGTGACCAAAAATGTAATATCTTGAGCTCCTCCGTGCTTCAGAAGCACGATAAGCCGTTGGCCCGGCTGCGTTTGCAGTCGTTAACACTCACCAATCAGCATTGAGCTCGCGTGATGGGTTATGACCTATCTTCCTTATATACCCATGAGGAAGGCCTGTACCCCAACAGTGGAAACATTAAAAATGGCTGATGTCGATAACCCTAGGTTTGCTTTCGCAACACGTCACATAAAACTAATCTTAAAACTTCTTTTGTTTGCTTCCGAGTTTAAATTGGAGGGGAGCAGCAATAAGATTTGTTGTGACTTGTGAGATACCTACGTGAAGTGACAAAGTTTTGATTTGATTTTACGTTTGATTACGGTAAAGGGTTTCTGAAATAAATTGTAAATCACTTTTTCATGTTTCATTTCATCAGTAAGATAATGAAAGAAAGGATAAAGACTGGAGAGCCCACTAATGCAGTTTGTAGTCGTTTGCTAAGTTAAGTTTTATGATGACTCTGACTAAACTTACTGAACTGATCATAACTGTTATGCTTACGATTTTTTATGACGAATCTCTCGATGTTTCACCGTTCGTATATGTACTTCACGGTGAATTAAAATGCCTCTGAGTGGAATGTGCAGTTGCGGTATTACATAACTTGCCTTGAATCACGACGAACATGCTAACTCTAGTTCAGTGCTATCCGTCACATTTGCAAACAATGTAGGCACATGTGAGCAAGGCCTCTTGTACACGCTAAGAAAAGTCGCCGGGCCTATGCAAGAATTCGTGTCGTTTCTACACAAGAACTGTGTACACTGCTCCGGTGCTGACCAAGAAAAAATCTTGTCTGCGCTAGACACGACGCGCTTTGTGCTGCTGAGTTTTCGTCTCTAGGTCTTCACAATTTTTGTCGTGTGCTCGTTGATTTGGTTCTGTCTGCCGCAGACACGATGTAATTTCTTAGCGTGTACAAGCGACCCAACTCTACCGATGGCCTTATTAAAGAATTTGTTCCAGAAAACTAAGATAGCGTACAGCATTAGTGATATGAAGAAAATATACAAATTCGTTTTTGAAACTTGTCTAAATAAATTATTGTTAGCAAGTATATTAAAATACTTCGTTCAAATTAAATGCATAAATTAACTGTCCCAATATAAATATCTTTCTGTTTACTAAGACTACGCATAGAATAATCCAACCTAATTGTTTAAAATTTACATGAAGTGTAACATCCCAACTAGCACACTAGTGAAAAATGCAGCTTTCCTTAAAGCTTCAATGTCTATAGGGGTGGCATAAGGGAAAAATGCAGCTTTCCTTAAAGCTCCAATGTCTATAGGGGTGGCATAAGGAGTCAGAATTAGGCACAAGTTCGATAACAGCTAAAATTATGGCTATGACCGCATTTAAAACCTAAGGTATTTTTGTGACACCTTATGGCACCATTAACTGCATAATAGTTAGATTTGTAACTTTTTTGCCACTTTTACTCGCATAATGGTTTTGCATAGCATTTCAGACCACCATTGACTGCATTGTAGTGATAATTGCATATTTATTGGCACTGTTAGTTGCATTACGGGCCCGGGTGGCATACTTTACCACCCTGTTCTGCATAGGGTAGGAAATTGTGACTAATTAACTTCTTACGGTTTCTGTTAAGCCTGTGAGGTAAAATTAGCTCCTAAGCTCGTAGTATTCCTTTTTGTGGAACTACTATGGAGTCTGCAGTGCTTTATGATAGAAAATAATAGCTTTTCAAGAAAATGGAGAACGTTGTACGCCTGGCCACACTTATTGTTTTCCGGCTTTTCAAATAATATTTCGCGTATATTATTATTAAATAATAATGGCGAAAAAAACATCAAAGAAAAGTGGCTGTTGTAGGCGCAAAGTTATAAAATAATATAACAAGTATTTAGAAGGAAATTGAAGTGAAAATATACCTCAATTATTGGAAAATTGCAGGTGCGAGCTTTATATCACATCAAATTCACACTCTAGGTTATAATATCCACTTTATTAGACATTGTATGGAGGTAGAAGTTCTAAAACAAAGAATTTAGCAGCTTAATTAGATCTAAGAGTTCCTGAACCGTGATTTTTGTCACCCATTTCTGCAAAAGGGGGCTACAGTAGGGAAAACTAAAAACCAAGGCTGCAATAATATTGACGCCATTTTCTGAGACAATTATTTCATTTGTTGTTCATATATTTCTCTTTTTAAATACACAGGTCACACGGCACAGTTTAGTATGATCGCAAACAACATGTTATTGTTAATTATCCATAAATAAATATAATTCAGTGTAATACTTAACAAAATTACGATATTTTTTTTGACCCGCTGTTACAAATTCATTATATTTTCGTAAAATCTTCAATAAATTGAGGGCCCATTAGTTTTATTCCAAAAACACCATACACGTTTCACAGTAAATTAAATTTGCCGATGTTTATCACCTGAACAAGCCGCGTAGCGTAACTCAAATCGAATATTTACACTGCAATTCCACCATTTTATTATTTCACGACACACTGCCTAGCCATAATTATATAAAAACATCTCACATGTAATAGAAATTAAATACTTATAAAACCACCAAGCTTCCCAAAGAAAGTCACAATTTGCACCCAAAGCTGTAATTTACGCTTCGGAGTGAATGAAATAATCTGACGATCATTCATTCAATTAGTGCTAGTAGGGTGCTTAAGGAGTGAAAATGGCGGTTGTAAGAAATTAAATGCGCTACTGGATCTATTTAAATAGGTTCTAATTTCGCCCCTTTAGATCTAAAGCAGCTGCAAAAGGGTTGCATAGCGCGTTATGCAGCTGACTCTTGCAGCTTATAACTGAAATTATATACGCTATACAGGTCTTAAGCAGACGTCTTGTGCTAGTTGGGATACCACCTACTAACAACTATTAAGGGGCTAAAACTAAAATGAAATGAAATGAAAAACGAAAATGAATACATAGTTACTGTACTGGTACTTTACACTTGTACTTCAGCAATACAAAACAAATATACTTATGTTAAAATGCCCGTAATCTTATATTGTGAAAAGTGACTGGAACACATATTTTTTAATTAGGCACTCAGATTAAAAGGAACCATAATATGTGCGAGCGAGAGAGTGGCAAACGTATAGGGCCTCTTAAAACCTTTACGTGACTATTTAATAATCATGGAAAATTATCATAAATGTTTTTGGGCTAACAAATTACGGAATACTCTATTAAATCTTAAAGAACAAGTGTATATAGGTATAAGTCAATTTACACACTGTATACGAACAAAACACGACATGTCGGTTATTGCATTTTCAAGTAGTCTTTACCGACTGCGCTAATGAGTCGAACATGAGTCGGTGACGTTGTAACAAAATTAGACACCTCGTCTGCATTCCATTGATAAAAAACAATGGCTTTTTGGGAGCTTTTAGAGCATTTTAGGAGCATTTTAGAAGTAGAAACTTACTCACGATTTCTGTCCGAAATGGTATGTAGTAGTAAACCAGGTAAATAGATTTGAAATAAATAAGTATAAGCATATTCCTTCTATTGTAGTAGGTATACCTTTACATCACTAAATAATAAAAAAAATTAAGAAATAAAAAACCAGTGAAGTTTTTGATTACGAACCTATAGGTTGATTAAGAACCACCCAGCAGTGGATGTCGTGCGGCTGATAATGATGATGATGAAAGTTTTTCATGGGTTCGAAGTTCTGTATAAAAAAAACTAAGTCCACTATCGAAGATGCATAGGCATCATACAATAAAGAATTCTAATTTTCTTGCATTACAGATATTATTGAATATAATACACTTCCACACATCTACAAATTTTTGGAGAAAACTTTTCCTCGAGAGAGGTCGAGAAAGAAAATGACAAACGCCTCTAAAAAAAGTATTTAGTACTTTGTTGGACAGGGAAAATTATGATCTAAAATATTTGTACGATTTATTGGAATCGTCGACAGTTTATTAGCCCACCTACTTCAAAAGACAGATGAAGGATGAAGTAATTCATAAAGAACCATTAATAATAGCAATTATATTCTTTTGAATCGCAGGCCACCCACTGGCCATCAGATAATTGAATCAAATTGACGCACTTCATAATAATATGTATTTAGACTCAGATTCATTAAACCGCCTACTATTGTTATTTAAAACAGAGTAATTCTGCATAATTTAAAGGTAAGAAATATGTTAATACAATCTTTATATATAAAATATAAAAATCACTCCACTCACTCACACATCACGAAAACTCAGAAACTACAAGTGCTAGGAGTCTCAAATTTTGCATGGGGGCTTCTTTTAGGACGTAGGTGCTCACTTAGACGGGATTTTGCGAAATTCAACCCCTAAAGGGATGAAACAGGGTGGTAAAGTTTGTATGGGAGAACACGATTCCTTGGCCCGATTGACTTGAAATTTGGCATAGACATTTTTTCACAAAATTATTTGAACACGTGTTTCTTATTTTTTTTTATATTTATCTCCTAACAGGGTTAAAAAGTGGTAGAAAGGTACTTTTGGGGTGATTGACTTGGACGTCGGAATTTAAACTTCTTAGTGCATTTAATTGATTAATTAAGAAAAATAAATATCCTTTGTCATCTCAACGTAGTATTATATTTTCTTTGGTCATTTCCCCTGAAAGTAGAGTAGGTAGAATGCGTTTCATTGAATAGCGAATATTCAATGAAACGTACTATGAACGTTGTCTATTTTGTATGGTAATCGCCATTTCGGGTTACTTTTGACAGCTAACTTTTGATAAAGAGGTTTCAGTCTGAATAATGGTCTTAGTAATGTTGGATAAAAGGACCGTTGTGTTGTTTTCGTTTTAGTTGTCAGCTGCTTTGTTATTAACTTACTAATTAAAAAGATAGCGCTGGTTCTCAAGGTAAAATTGATAATCATTAAATTGTAGGTTATACGAAGTTCACAGGGTCCACTAGTTACTTATATAGCGGTATCTTTAGATCTGCGTCATTTTTTGTATTTTCATATTTTGTACTCTCTTATGTTTAATTTACTATTCAAAGCTTTAAATAAATCTACTGTTCAACTCAAACAGTAAAAAAAAGAGACTAAACCATCTCAGATAAAAGCGTTTCATATCGTAAAGATTTCAAGAATCTCTAATCACTGAGGTGGTTTTGACGTTTGACTATTTCTTCTTAAACACAATATTATTAGAATACATAAAATATATATGACTTATGGAGCTAAACATTTAACAAATTGACTGAGTATAATGCACAATGCCAGATAAATAAATCGATTTATTTATTTATTTAACATAATTATTGATTAGAATTCAGATGTTTGCATTCTTAATGCTGTTTTTTTAATTAAACTTTATAGTTACTTACTAGAAAAAGTCGACTCTTAACTACTCGGAAAGAAAAGAAAGACACTTACCTTGCCTCCTTGCCTCTAATTAAGTTAATTAAATTTTATTTGTAGAGTCAAGTAAGCTTGATTCTACGATTAAAAATTCAAATAAGTATAGTCTATTAATGTGGAAAACCAAGTTATAACAAGATTTAATGAAACTAACGAATTAAGAATTATAGCATTTAGTTTGAGCCTTTTGTTATAAATAATAATTTTTCACCTACCCATCAACTATTAATATAAATGGGTACATTTCCTTTACGGCAAAGACGTGAGTTGTTTTTAAACCTAAGCCATTTAAATTTTACGATAACGACTAAAGTCATACATAAGTTAGCACTTGTGTAATTGAACATAAATGGCATAGTTAGAGAAGGACACTAGATGAACTCAGAAAGACAAGAAACAAGGACAGAAAATGAAACTGTAATTAAAGCTATAGGAGCCGTTGATATGTCAGACCTTAATGATGTAGTGTAAACTATAAAGGCATCAGTAAAAAAAACTTCACATGTGGCATGTACGTGATCTGCCTTTATGTCTTTAATAATCGCATATGTGAGTGCAAATAATGTTAGATAGAGCGAAGATAATAGTGCGTTAAAAGTTAAAAGTTTGAATCCCTTCAAAAACAGGCCAACAAATATATAATGAGTCATCTGAATTCTCAATCCCTTACTTCCTTGTTCATTAATCGTTGTTGAACAATAAAAAACAGCGCATAAAAAGTTCTCATTTCATACAATATTCGAGACAATCAGACACCGATATCGAATCGGGGCAAGTAATAATTATTTTTTATGCAGATTGTAAGAATCGAACGCCTCGCAAATGATTTACAGATCATGATTAAAGGGCACCACCAACGGGCAGTCAGCTATTGTGTCTCACCGCAATAATTAAAAACCAAAAGGTTTCACCATCCAATATTGTTTATTGCGTACTGTAATTACAACTCCTCTTTACGTTTAACATCCAAAATAAATCACAGTTCGACGACATCTGGCAGTAATCCCGGATTTTAATTTGAAAATATTTCGTTAAAACCAAGCAAGAGTAACATAGAATGTTTCAATGCGTAATAAAAGTCCATACAGCATTTTCACATTTTAAAACAACGCGGTAATAAGCTAGCTAGATATTGCTTGAATAACATTATTATCAGCGGAATTACTTTGTATGGCAATGTTCGCGTTCCGTTCCGAACACACAACAAGCAAAATATTTATCTAACTTGACCTCAACAATCACGTATAATTTGTTTATATCTGCACTACTAAGACTTTGAAGACATACTTCATAGGACTGCAAATACTTTAACATATCAAAGATGCAAATACTTTAACTATTTCTGAAAGAACCTGTAAAATCTACATTGTTCATGAGTCTTTCTAAAATATGGTGTGTATTACAATAATGTGTACAAGCTAAAAGGAAATTTATAATAATCGAATTCTAGACGGAGAACAATACGGTTGTAAAATTATGGGATATAAATAAAAACTGCCAAGTGCCTTTGCCAGCGGCACGGCTTAGACCATTTTACTTTTATTCCTAGCTCGAACAATGGCTGTGGCTGGTAATGCAACTTATACAGTTTACGTCAACCAATCATCGGTGCTAGTTACGACGCTATAAATACCTTGGGACGTGCCCGTGACCCGCGCGACGCGAGAATTATGGAACCAGCCTCGTCTTACAACTCAACTATTGCTATGTTTTCCATGCCATTTACACACAAACATTCGTCAAGCTGCAGTGATGTTGATTCTGTTCGATACCTGACTGCAAAAACGATTAAGTTTCCTTTTCCGCGTTCACCGAGGCGACGAATTCAATTGCGAAGAGAATGTTGTTGTTATTTATTCTCACCGTAGCTAGAAGTTTAAAACCATCAGAAGCTAACATAGCTTATGATGGTTTTGAATGGAAACAGTAATTATTAATTACTCCTAACTGTCGCCAGATATCTTTGATTGTAAGTAACAATTATACAAGAAACCTCCATTTGAATCCCTATAATCATGGTAATTCTTCACTGTCATCCACTGTTACAATTTCAATTAATTTCCGAAACCAATTTTACTTTCAAACAGTATTCTTAATTATATCGATCCCTAACGTCATTTCAAAAAGCTGTTCGCAATAATCATAAAACATTATTTATTGGTAATAAATCTCCCAGCAGAATCATCATTACTTCAAACTCCATTTCAATTTATTTATAAGGTATTGCAGGATCAAGAATCGAAGTAACTGCAAATACCCTATCTGCGGCTAGACTAGGCCTTGGCTATTGTCCAGCGCAAGTGGGGCAGGCGTTTGGTAGATGTCTATCAAATACCGTTCTTTGGCAAAAGTCTTAACACTATGTACTGGAATTTCTATACCGATGTACACTTTAAATGTATGGTTTACACGAATTTTGTTAACCAACCAATTAAATTATACTATTTCTGCGAGTACTTATGCACTTACTTTTGGGTCAGCTTTATGTATGTATGAATGGACTAAAATCTTTATACTAATTTCTTTCAAAAATTTATAGAGTTGATGTAAAGGCACTTATATTTTGATATAATTTTTTTATTGTATAAATGAAGGTGCCTTTTTATTAATTTCTCTCGCGAAATCCAACTAGGTATTCCCATACTACAAAATAGATGAAAAATTTGATCCAAATTCGTTAGTCTTTTGTCTTACAATAAACGAACACTTTTATTATTAGGAGCACTTTTCAAGCAAATGCTAATAAACAATACGTTTATTAGACATCTTGAGAATTCAGCACAATATTCTCAAATTACAAGGAGATAAATCGAATTTAATGGGACTTGATGGATATTAACGCTGATCCTCAGTCCCACCTTCATGTTATTGCTTATTGGTGCTTATTGGCCATGACCGTGACTGGCAATTAGATATAATTACCTCCAATTTGTGCTGCTGCTACCAATGTTATTCGCGGTGGTCTGGTCTGATGTCTAACTCGGTACTCCGCAATTATTGCTCCCTTGCAAATTGAAGCCTGCTTCGTTGCTGCGGAAGTTTATTTGATTGTGGTCAGTTTAATTGCTTTGCAAATAGCGTTATGGTTGTGAGATTAAATATTTCTCTGTCACTTTATACGTGGCAGGTTGTTTTATACTAGAACGACGACGACTAACGACTTGTGTAACTTTTAGATTTGAAATAATTTACATTTCATTTATCAAAATTTGAGTTCTCAAATTACCGAAGACACAATATTATACAATATTATTAACAGCTATATAAGAAGTTGTCCAAGATAAATTTAAATATGATCTCAAAAAAAACCTTGCAAACGCAAAATAACTTCCCACATGTGCGACTTTAATAACAAAAAAAACATATTGTGTCTAATTGCAAAGTTGGCAAGGATGTGGTGGATGTGGCATGTCAATCTATTCCTAGTTTATCTTGGGTGTTGGTGGTTTTTTGGCAAATACCACTCACTCACTAGAGCTGGAGTCAACGTATCCCCTGACAGACGACACGGCTCGTGTCAAAGAAATGAATAGGCGGTTGCTTCAAGTGCCTAAAAATAAATAACGTTTGAAAGAAATACGAAATACTATGTGGGATATTGTTCCCTGCTGATCTTGAGAAATGACCGTTCAAGAATTTGTTTCAAGACAGGAGCTTAGTTGAAATGCCAGCCAATACTTACTTAATCTTTTAAGGCACACATTTATGCAATGTCGGTATCTTTATATGGGTGAAAATAGCATTCAAGTATCCATGATTGTATCAACACTGTATTAACTTTAAGTACATTTTAAGTGAAGTAAGATCAATTTATTTATATTTAATTAAACGGGTCATGTATTTAATAATATCTTTCTTTAAAGTAATAAGATAATGATACTTGTAACTTAATCTTCCCATAGACCGTCTTGTTTCTCCAACTGTTACCATGATCATGCACAGTTAAATTGCCTTCTTACAAATTACATAATCAAATTCAAATCTTAGGTAGCAACAAATCTTATGTCATGGCACTTAGCCCGCGGTGAGGACAATGCGTTACACAACGAATGCACCCGCATCGGTACGCGGCGCACGCGCATACAACGGTCGGTCGTCGTTCGCGTCCGCTGCATCATAGACACTATGACCCAATTGCAAATTTATTCCACGGAATAGGTCTATTTGTCACAATGGAATTCACGGAGCTGAAAACGATTTCTTGTTATTTTGATTGATAAAATTCTGCTACCAAGATTTTGATGCTCCATTCAATGATGTTTTGTTTCAGTATACTTGCCTAATGACAATTAATGACAACTTTCTCAAAAAAAGTGTTCCTTTCATTATCAGATTTGTAGATTTACTTATATTTTAAGCATACTCTAATTTAAGTCACAATTATTGACCATAATAAATATCGTTGTGTTGACGAAATTACTTAAGTTCTTTAAGCAATAAGTATTAGGTTTTCAACGTTTTATTTAATTATAAGTAAATTCATGAGCACAAAGTAGCTTGGTAAGTAACATTAACAAATTAAATAGAGTTCAGAGCAAAACAGTGTTAAACCTAATAGATGTATTAAAAGTTTCTAAAATACGAAGCGCTCGTTCTGAGAACTGTCAAACTTTCAAAGTTCCCGACACCATCTGTAAGTAAACAGCTCAATTTTAATAAGGGTTCATATAACATTAATTTCGTTCAAAATGTCTAATATCAGCGTTAATTTCCTGACGAGACTGTATGAGGATGTTTGTTCACAGTAGCAATAAAACCTTGAATAAACTCGTAACGCAAACATCGATATTTTAAGTTAAGTTTGTTTCTTTCGCAAAAATAAAATTTATCGTTCAAGAACGTCGTAAATATGCTCGTAAAGCACTGCCGGCACCAATTATTACATCTTGACTTTAATTAAGATTAATATCCGTTCGGATATGTTGTGGCACTGAATGATAATAATATCCCTAACATTGCCCAAACCACGTCACTTTAGTCCCTATTATAAATATTTAATGTTTTACTAACTGTTTAAATTCATTCACCTACATTCCTTCTTCTGGAAGTTGAATAAATATTGAGGAGCATCTTTAAAATCGGATAAGTCGTGCCTATTTAGTACAGTTATGATATTGTTAGATAAAACATAAAGTCTGGGTTAAGTACCTAAGCACAGGTTTCGCCATATTTCCAGACTACAATACAGATCACACTCATAGCAGTCCCTCAAGCTCAAAATTTTATATCATTACTCGGACTCGATAGTTGCATCACGTAGATTGAAAGTGTTACATTGAAAACAACTTATATCTATACTTCAATTGGCTTTGAAACTCGGCTTTAACATTCCGCTTTTAAGGTTTCTATTCCTACTGTCACATCGTTTTCTAACTTCTGCACGATGCTTACTATAGAAAGGTTTTATGTGGGAATTTTAGCAAGAGTAAAACTAAAGAGCACTACACAAAGACTACTTTCGACTACTGTTAAGTTATATTGTCTAGGTTGCATTATGTAAGCGTTCGTGTGACTGCAGAGAACGGTAACATGGTTCCTTAGCAGGTCACATTAGTGCGAATGACATCAGTGGTTGTCAAGTGCAGCAGAGTCAACGAACAGGATTCAGTATTTTGTATGCAATGGATGTATTATAGCCTTGACTTCCTATAGTACTTGGACATGGCCCTCAGCCAGAACCATTCACTGGACCCACTATGTCTTTGGAATTTCCCGCGTGGGGTAGGATATTTTATATGTACGTAATAATACGTCTTCAAATGAACCTGCTTTTCCAGTAACATAAAGGTTAAATACCTTGGTGAGTTAAGTAGGTATGTAAAATGTTAATGTGATGTATTTGCATTATACAATTATGTTTTAAAAAGAAAAGGGCTGTGAGAGGGCTTTGCAACAGTTGTGTTAACCCCACTATTATCTTTAATACCATCGGCTTCATTATACGCTTCATTTTTTGCAACGACACTAAGGCACGGCCAGCTTCGAGTCGCCGACATGCCGACATGGGTTTGATAACCTGGAGACCTTGGTCTTAATTGCGCTTGAGCAGACTATTCTGCCGAGTCCACTTTTTATGCGCCTGCACATCGCTAGTAAAAACACGACAACGACGCCTACCCAGCCGGCTCTAAATGGTGCAATAACTCTGGAAAAATTGAAACCGGTCGCAAACACCTAGCAGCTGCTTTGCATTGGGTATACATACACAGTTCTGAGAAAAGGGAGCTTGGTCATTCTGATGCTTCGTATCAAGAAACTAGATGAGGTTCTCATATCTTGTTAGCTAATAACATAGCGTAAGCTGTATTATAATAAAATAAGCTTACTAATAAATACTTAATCAATTATATTTACGATTCAGATTTTTAATTGCAATATCTTCTTGTTTCAGGTAAGTTACATACCTACCAGAGATCTGCAAATTATTCCACTCTTACGCTGAAATCTTGAAAAGTCAATGAGTTATTATGGAAAAGGTACGGTATTATGTGAAGAATTTATCCAACTATTTGAGGTTTGCAAAACTACAAAAAAGAAACATTTGGCAACTGGCCAACTTTTGGTTTTAATAATAAATCATACATATGGTATGCAGGTAGAAGCTAGTAGCCTATTTAAATATTCGCAAATGTCCAATGGAACGTATAAAGTGCTTTTTTGTTTAAGAAAATTGCCATAACGGATATTAATGACTTTCATTTTTTATATGTGGGTAACATTGCTATAATTTATTACGGTGATTATCACTTCGCCACATAAGATTCAGAAGTAGACAATTCTCATAATGGCTTTACTTGTTTTAAAAAACCAATTGAAGAAAACAAGAAATCTTAATGTATAAAATCGTAAACTGACTGACTGGGTGATATATCAAAGCATAGCCCAAACCGCTGGACCTAGAGACTGGAAATTTTGCACACCTTATACAATGTAGATATCCACTAAGGAAGGGTTTTTGGAAATTTCATCCCTAAGGGGTGAAATAGTGGATGAAAGTTTGTATGAAAATTCCTCAGTTTCGAAGTTAAGATCTTCAAATGTTGTGTTTAAGTTGACGATTGAAAATTAATATGTACGTGTTTCAGCGTTTTTGATGATTCGGTGAATATGATTCAACCACTAAAGTATAAAGAGCTGATCGCATTTTGATGAAATTAAAACAGAATACTTTCTATCCTGGTTAACGGTTCTCTATGGATTTTCTCGAATATCCACGCGGATAAAGTCGCTGGTGGAAGCTAGTGATGTTATAAATTGAGGTGCGCGTCCCGAAGTGCTACTTAGTGGCGAAACGTCCAAAGGTGGATTCTTCCTAGACCCAGAATCCTCAAAAAAGCGTAGGTATGTAATAAAACCGAATTACGCGCAGACGAAGTCGCCGGTATCAACTCATAATAACATAATGCCTTTAAATAAGTGTTCATGAAAAACAAATCGGATAAAACGACAACAGGCAATTTGTATAAGAACCTTGACTAGCAAGCAGGTAGATCGATCAATTTCATCTGTAATTTGCATTTAATGGAAACTAGCAAAAACTTTAATTCATCTAGATATCTATTGAAGGAGGTGACTCTGTGTTCGTTGAAATAGGAAATAAGGCTGTGTCTAATCAGTAGCTATGACCAAATCAAGCGAAAATTCTTCGGACACAAATGTGTCACGGTCAAAAGTTATCATTGTGTATTGAATAGGTATACACCCTTTGATTTTGTTCTTAAATTAGGTACACGTCCTATTATTGTACCACATGCCGATACTTTAAGTGTGGGTAGGGAGGACGGGAACCAATCAAACGATTTGCTACACGCACGGCTGACCAGCATCACGTCACGATTCTACAAGTTCAAACTTTGCTGGTACAGGTTGAGTGAGACATAAGTTGAACAGGATTAATTAGTACTTAGAGATATTATACTTACAATAACTTATTATAGGTATGTAATGTACTACTGATTACTGCCCATGTAGTCCGCTACCAACAAAATTTTATGAGGACGTAAGTACCTACCAACCTAAAGTACTTAGTTTGTTGCCTAAACCCTGTGGAGTGTATTCCTCTATTATCGCTAAATTAACCGAGAAAAAAATCCCGTCCCTAAGAGACGACCTTTTGACTGCTTACCTAGTTAAATATTCTGTACCCTAGTTATATAGTCATGATGAGTTATAACTTTTCAAACTAAACAATGCATACCTACTTGGTGACAAAATGTAACCGCAATTTCCGCAAGACCTTTGAAGATGTAAAAAAATACTGTGACGTCAGGTAAGGACCTAAACTAGAGTCGAAGACTGAGTTATCGTTTCTATTCCAAATAAGTAGGTACCTACCTATATCGAAATCTGTAGTTTCCCGTAAATTGTCCATCCGTGCCATGAGGTCATTAATTTAGTGCGTTCAACCTGCAATAATAAATTTTAAGGTTGCAATGCAATATAAGGTACGCTCGAGATGGTCCCATTTATTTTTTTTTCTAATCGGTTCAGTAGTTTTCAAGTAATCCTATTAATACCTATTATGATTTTGGAGGAACTAGTACTACTACCATGACGACTTAACTATGATTTGATGTTGTGTGCTCTACCTGGACGACTTCTTTGTTTTTTATGAACTGATTTAGACCTGGACCAAGCTTAATTCTTTCACCATGGTGGTGGTGGAGGCAAGTCAAACTTTTTACAATTTATCAAACTCATAGGTAACTTTATAATTTGATTGCTTCTAGAGTCCTACCTCCTAGGTACTATTTATTTATTGCGTGCCGAATGTGCCGATATTACGTGGTAGCCGTAGGCATTTAAGTACCAACTATAAATACTTCATAAAAACAAAATATAGAGTAGGTATTTTCCTTAATCCTCTAACTAAGAGATAAATTGCAGTCACCGACCGCTTGTTGATAAATAGAGCTTTAAAGCAAGATTAATCTCAAAAGTGTCTTGTTGTATTAAAATAAATAGGATAGGTATGTCTTCGCTATGATGTAGGTAGGTGTACAAATGATTCGCGAGATGGCATGATGTATTACCAAAACACTAGAAAGGTCAATGCTCTACCGAACACGTGACCTGATGACGCGCTAGCCAACAATCATGGCCGACAATCCGACATCATTACCAACTTTAATCTAATCTACCTATTCACAGTATTTGATACTTTTTCCAAATGACATACATTACTTACTGTAACTGGCAAGAGTAATTATCTAAAAAAGGACACGACGCAATGTACACAAGTACATAGGATTCAACTTGTACAGAAATGCAACCTAAAAAGGGTGCAAACCGTGCAAATCATTGCAATATGATTTTTAGATAGTTAAAAACAGACATATAAGTAATTATATTAGTAACTTTGAAGCATTGGTTCTCCGCCAAGGATTGATCGAGCTTTAATCTGATGATGGTTATAAACCTTCTTATTATTAACATCTTATTCAAAACTTCTCTGTAAGTAAATAAAAAATGAATAAAGTTTCAGACGGACAAAAATTGCGTAACGAGCAGCGAGGAGTTGTTTTGATTCCTCTAGCCTAGAACGAGTTAATAAATCGAGGGTGTTTTATCGGCGCGCTACAATTCTGTGGAGTTGACTTTCTGTGCCACGGCTGCGCGCAAGGGGCCGGCGGGGGTCGTAGCGGTGCGGGGCGTGTGACGGTGACGTCACCGCGACCGTGGCAGTGAGTAGAGTAGTGAGAGCGGACGCGTCGCTCGTTTGCTCGCTCGCTCTACGTTCTCGGTACTTCGTGGACGACGGTCGCGCGCGCGCAACGTTTTTAAAATTATAACTCTTAACTTCTTCGCCGGCCGGATCCAACTCGTGAAACAAGCGAGCTCTTCTCACCTGTTGCGTGGATTGTGAGTGTCAAGAAAAAATCAAACCGACTCGGCATTAGTTTCAAGTATCAATATCAAAAGTGTGCAAAAGTTGAAACTGGATTACGAATGGTGCACTTTTAATGAGCGTTTGGATAGTTCAGTGCGGGGAAAAAGTGAAGTGAAAGCTTACGTCGGAGGATGTACTTCGGCTGTTGTGCATATCGGAGCGTGTGACACGCTCGCCGACATGAGACGCCGTTGGTCCAACAACGGAGGCTTCCAGACACTGCGAATGCTCGAGGAGAGCTCGTCCGAAGTGACATCGTCCTCGGCTCTTGGTTTGCCACCGGCTATGGTTATGTCGCCGGATTCTCTCGCCTCCCCGGAGTACGCGGGGTTGGATCTGTGGGGTTATGATGACGGAATCACATACAACGCAACGCAATCGCTGCTGGGCAATACTTGCACCATGCAGCAACAGCCGCCTACACAGCCCCTTCCGTCCATGCCCTTACCAATGCCACCCACAACGCCGAAGTCAGAAAACGAGTCAATGTCATCAGGTCAGGATAATTTGTTTTGCTACCTATTTTATTTATTTAGTGAATTTTGGCGGCAAGCGTGCCGCGGCGAGCGCTGCGCTGTCATCGACCTTTGGCCCGAATACCTTGACCGGGCGACTCGAGCGATATCTGTCTCCTAAAACGCAAAACAAACATTGTTTTACAATAGTTTTCTAAACAAAACATTTTAAGTGGATTCACAAGATTTCGCCGAGCTACCTACCTAGGTACTTATCTACCTAACCAAGGCGTAAGTCATATAGGTAGGTACTTTATTTTAAAATAAGTTTTTTTGCATTTTGCATCTAAATTATTTACAGGTGATTAACGATAACGGTGGGCTAGTTGGGCTACCTATTAAATTTCATTAAAGTAAATAATTAACTTTGTACATACATACTTAATTAAAACGAATACTATAACTAGGTACCTACGATGGCCGCATCGAATAAACATGCAGGTGAAAAGTGGAAAAAGTAAACTTTACAGGACAAAATAAAAATGAAAATAAACAAACTTAACTTTTTTGACTCTACCATTGTGTACCTCTACGTAGTGTTGGTAAAAACTAAAAAGTACAATAATGGATTATGGTAGAGTCAAAAATAAATTATGACTCTTCTTATACTTTTACACTATGCTATGGCATTAAAGATTATGAGTAAGGTGTCTTTAATATCTACATGTACATTCATAATTTATTATTTTCTTGAGCAACTCTGTTTCCACAATGACTCTACTAATAGTATTTGGAATGTAAACAGCTCATTTTAATTTTAAAAATCACGCATGCTTAATTTTACTTTTATTTTTAAATAAATAAATGATTATGTAAAAGCTAGATATATACCCCTCCTCGCTATAATAGTATCGTCCATAGTTAAGGCGCTATATCAGTAAAGCAAGATAGTAATGAGAAAAAGACGCGCGCCGGAGCGCGATTTGGCGAAAATATCTCAAAATCTATTCGTAGTAAATAACGAAGACAACGCATTGAACATTTTGGTGGCAATTACAAAACATGAAAGTAATGTTTGATCACTTGAATATTTATTTCATTGACTTGATTTTGTCAGTTGCAGAAATACAAGTAAAAATATCAAAGAAACCTCTTTTAAAACAGATATTTGAATTTTACCGACAAACCTGACCGATTTAAGCCTCTAAATTTTCTTAGTAGATTAATCTAAACACACACTTTATTATGTCAGTTTGATTTATTAAAATAATTATATTATCGTTTTTTTTTTCAACGTAAAATACCGGTTTGTCGTTGCAAAACTGCTTGCGACGTTAGACTTGCGAAGTGGGATAGTTAAAGTGTAATTTATAAGAGTTTGAGCGAGACAGTCGATACGGAAAAAGTTTATCAATGCGTCGCCTTAAAGAGAAATGCTTCTACACGATTGAGAATATTGATAATACAATTATTTAAAGCAATTTCGTCGTGAATACTTAGGTATTATTAATATTAGTATTATTCCTAAATAATCTCAAGCTTTTTAAGAGGTATTTTCAAAAATAAAATGTATCGAGTCAAAATTATTAAATCGTGTTTCTGGTTCAATACGTGTCTGAATAAATATATCTATAAATTATATGATCTTTCAGGGGCCTATGTTACCTACATCACATCAAAAAGTGCTAGTTTTCTTTAAAGATCGCCATTAAGTAGGTGCCTTAATCATGTCTGTTGAAGATAAATACCTGTATTGTATTGCATCTAAAATTGCAAGATTGTGTAAATAGATTTATTACAGAAAAAAGAACCATCCAAGTGCGTGACGGACTTCGCACATGTAGGGTCCCGTACCAAATAGAACTAAGGGGCGGGGCTTATCTGCGCTACGCGTTTGACCGCAAAATTAAGTTGGTTTGTATTAACAAAATGAGGGAATTTAAAAGAAAGAATCAGATTTATCAATATAGGTATTAATATTTGTTGGTAAAATAATAAACGTATTTTTTTTCACGCCCCTTTCTAAAATATTTTTAAATTTTTTTTTTTATAGGTAGGTACTTTACCTGGCTTTAGATCGGTAAGACATATTATATCTTTGGTGCAAATATAAAGACTGTAGCCACAGAATAGATATTTGTAGGTACTACGTCTGTAGCTTCAACGGTTTAGATTTAGCTGCTAGAGCGTTGTGACAGACGACGGACGGACAGACAGACAGAAATACAGTGACAGCAATAAGGCTCCGTTTGGCCTCTTCGGGTACGGAACCCTAAAAATACGTATTAGTATTATTTTATTCAGTATACCTCCACGTGCGATTATGTGGGAGTTTAGTGTGGCACAGGATGAGTAATCATTATCAGAACACCTTCAAGGCCAGTCGGAAAACTTTTGTCTGAGGTATCTACGTGTTATTGTACTTAAGACAACCAACATGGTCTACTTGTGATTCGATAAACATTGCGCAATTTCAAGTTGTTTTGGAAATACTTTTGACAGTCAACTACCTTGTTATGCAGAACACTTAATTAAATTGGAATTTTTTGCCCATATTTTTTTATTCGAACTCTCAATAAACTCGCGAACGGGAATCTGCGAACGAGATTTTTTTATGATTTTTTATAATTTTTTATACATATTTGAAAATGGAATTAAGGAACCTAATACCACAGGTTCTATAAGCTGTGCTAATACCCTTTAAGAAGGGAGGAATACTGTTATATTAAGACATTATCCAGCACCTTTAACTTATCGAGTGAGTGCATCATAAAAGTATCATAGAAAAAAGATAGTATAAGGGCGCGGGCGGGCGGACCCTCTTGAAAACGAAGTGGGACGCTTATTTCCTAAAACTCCAATCTCTGAACTCGATTACAGTTTTTCTTGTAAGCTACTAATAAGAGTACCCGTATTAAAAATACTTCTAATTTTAGAAGTTGGTCTTTTTTTAAGTAGAGTACTTAAAGAGCTACGAAAATTATGATTCTTTTAGTGAGTTTATTAGTTATCTATTTATTCTTGAAACAATAAATATGAGTGTCTAAGATGACTGTCGATATGCAGTTCTATAATACGCGTCAGGATTTTTCTGATACAATGCCTCTACAAGCAACTCGAGAAGCTGCACTTATGTTCATAAAACTTATCTTATTTTTCTATTCAAAATAGCATTATGAAAGTACTCAGGCTTTTTAAAGTTCTTACGAGGAATATATATTTAATTATTGAATAAAGCTCATCGAGGGCTTTTTAATCGAAAAATAGGGTTCTGCGGTAATTTAAAATTATTTTTTTACGGATCACACGCAGGTCGTCATAAAAGAAAGTGGTTTTACACGCATTTCGCCAGAAAACGCAAGTCTACAACTTGTCAGATTCGCAACTCGTCAAATAGGTCTGGTACGCAGCTAGACAGAAACGCAACTCGACTGATTTCGCAACTCTTCACATTTTTTTTCAATTCAATGTGCAGAGCCCAACTACCCAGTCATAACAGCTCAACTTATTCGAAAAAAAACATTTATTAGAATAATAATAAAAAATAATTAAAAAATACCATAATTTTTGCAGTTTTTTTTTCAATTAAAATGAACTTTCTTGGAAAAAACGTCCCTGTAACCTTACTTCGGTCACCCATCTTTCTTTTGGTCACACAAAAAATTGATGCACAATATTTTTCAAGCCCATCTTTTCACAAAAAGTGGCTGCACTTTTTTTGTGTCCAAAAGCAAGATGAGTGACAAAATTAAGCTCGATAAAGATTGTGTGGCCAAAAGCAAGATGGGTATGGCAAAAGCAGATACGCAGGTGGTCAAGACGAAACTATGTGGCGAGTTGTGTTTGTGACGAAAAGCTCGTCTGTAGAACTGCGTGTGTGCGAGTTGCGTATTTGACGAGTTGAGAATCCGTTTCGAAATGTGGCGAAATGCGTGTGATGAGTGATGACCACTTGCGTATCTGTATCTGACGACCTGCGTGTGCTTTTTTAAGGATTACTAGAGTGATCTAAAAAGCGATCATAACATAAGTTCAATAAATTTGCTGGTATGTAATTTTTTAACCTATTATCAAGAGAGAAGGAAAAAACTTGTCTCTAGCGAGCCTTAATTTTTCCCTATCGACAAAGTTACATAAAGTTACGTCTGAAGTTTGTTTCTAAATATTAAGTTTATGACGGTTTCAATTTGCCAAGTGAAACAACATAACAATTTGATGCAGCGAGGTTCGACCAAACAAAATATACACGGATCGACCGCGCCCGCGCCCGGTCCGACCGGTTTAGACCACCGACTGTAAATCGCATCGCCTGACAACCCACCTATGTATAAATACCTTTAAAAAGAAGTTTCATGACGTAGGTACTTAATTCATCTTCAAGGCAGTCGTTTTTATCAACATAGTTTTGCTCTCTCTCACTTATGTATCACCCATTTCTTATTTTTCAATAATATGAGTTATTATTGTTAAAAAAAATTTACTCACTGATTCATTATTGTACATAGGCAAAGGTACTAAATTTTTTAATCCACTTTGTATGACAATTAGTTGAACGTAAATTGTACAAACGTGACGCGTTCATAAAACGGCCCGCATAACGTCCCATTTGCTCTGAATGCTTCAATAAAACTTATACTAAGCCATGGCTAGTCAAACTGACGCAGCTAGAAACATGCGGGTGTTAGACCCATTCAATTTACCTATCAACTAAAAATATTCAATTACCAACCAACCTGGAGTTAACTATTTATTTTTCCCCCTCTTGCCGTGCCTCCATCAAATTGGTCACGCAAACAGAGAAAATGACGAATTGGTGGACACAGTGCCAAATATATTAAGTATTTGTGAACATGAAGAAGTAAGAAAGTTCTTTGCAAACAAAAGTTTAATGTATCGCTGTGATCCACTATCAAGACCATGGTGTTCTAAAATAAATCGTTATACAAGATTGTATTTTTATGGGAAAAAGCGACATTTATAACATCTTTGGAACAAAAATTAGATTTAGTCGCTGTAATATCTGACGTAAAAGCTTTGTAACTTAATGAAACATTAATGTCAATTAGACTACTTTATTGAGTTACCTACTTCAAAATAGACTCTAGTTTATCGACTTCTTAATTGCTGAGGAGAGTGACCGTAAGGTGAAACGTACAACTGTTAATATAAAGGTACTTGAAGTGATACTAAACAATCACTTTTACTTTATTAAAATCTCATCACATTGTGGCTTTTCAGCTGTAATTATCTACGGAACTCTAAATTACTAATTTAGCTGCCATTGTCGGCGTTAGAGTACAAATTATAGAGTTGACATTGAGCAGCCGAAGCGACTAGGAAGCAACCCTGAAAAGCCAAAAATAGTAAAGCATACTTTGCCTCATACATGACGTAGATCAATATGCGTTAAGTAACAAGCTAATGATAGTTCATTAGCTTGTAATGTTTGAAATATAGTAAAGCCGGTAAAGAATATTAGGATTGAAAAGTAAATAAGTAGTATATCTTGTCTAGCACCCATACCTATTACAAGCTTTGCTTAGTTTGGCGCTTTGTGAGATTGTCCAGGCATTTAGGCAGGCATTTTATTGAACAAGTGAATTGAATGTTGCAGCTTTGGAAAGCTTATTTGGACAACGAGACGAGACATATAAAACACTGGTTAATCGTGCTAACCATCGCATAAATATTAATGAAAGTGGAAAATGACAATATTATTTTTCTTTGTATAATTTAAAAAGTACTTATACAGATGCCTAAACCAAATTTTGTTTAACTAACCAAAATCGTCGAGGTTTCAACACGCAATGAAAAACAAATTAAAGTAGGTACTTGTTTGGGAAAATCCATCATGAAATGTAGAGTTACTGCGATGTCGTCTGGTCTGGCACGTAGGTAGGTACTCCATCAAAATTAAGCGGCGAAAAAATACAAGTAATTCAAAACAATCCTTTTTTATATTTTGAGTTCAATGGCACAAGTTAAAACGTTCTTTCTACTGTGTTTAACAGTTTTTGCCTTATTACAACGAAATGACTAGGATATTTATTTAAAAGTTACGTAATACTGTACTAATAGAAAGCTTCAGATATAGAACTTAAAAGATTTCTTGTAGGTATAATTTGTCTGAAAGGCTTAATTTACTTAACTTTCATCTTCGCGCTTTGGATGAGCTTTTATACAGTGTGGTGCTTTCTTTTGCTTTATTTCCTTTTATTGTGCAACACAATAACTAACTGAAAGCAATGAACGCTTTCAGCGTTAATGTCCAATTATTCAGCATTTTTTCCCTTCAACTATGTCGAAATACCAAGAATTATTCATACCGATTTACTTTTTCTAGAAACTTCCGTGGGAATGAAATAATTTTACTACCTACCTACTTACCCAATTTAAAATGTTTTCATGCCAACATTGCCAACGTAATATTTAATGTTTTAAAAAATATGAATATTAAAAACAATCTAATGTTTTTTCATACGATTTTACATGGATCAGTTGTTATTTGAAAAGGCCGTTTTACTTGCGGATGGCTTTTGGACTTGTATGGCTAGATAGTAGATAATATAAGAGTAGAGACCTCTCGAACCAACGTTATAACGCTCTGTGCTCAATCAAACCGTATTTACTTTGACATCTTATGTGACTTCGCGGCCCGCGAACAGCGGACCCCAGAGGTGAACGTATTGGTGCGACCGCGCGGGGGCATCAAGGCCGAAGCAGTTTTTTGACACGTTCGTCCGCAAATAACGAGCAAGCGTCATGTACCTACCTACTGCTAGCCTAGCACTAATTATTCCACGCCGGTACACTTAGCCGGAAATTATTTGTTTCTCCGCTCCGATTAATCGGCGTATTATGCGACAGAGAGAGGGTTACAAACCTCTTTGAAGGCCTTCGTTGATTACCTTGCAGACTTTGATTGAGCTGGTTATGGGGTATTTAGACGGGTCGGTTTTCCGGGCGACTTGCTAGGCGACTTTAATAGAGTAGGGCTTTTTATCGACAATAGCTTGTGAAATCAAATCGCCACCTCATTGAAATTAGGTTTGTGACACAGAATATATATTAGTACTACGTACAGAAAGGACACTCCTCGCCCCGCCCTAGAATCAATTACCTCACCCCTCCACGCGAGTTCTTGTGCCGAATCGTACGCTTGTTTAGTCACGTGTGTTAACAGCTGTTAACTTTCATGCACGGGGCGGCGTGAAAATAAGTTGCAAAAAGCAAAACATACAATTAAATGGTGAAAACCCAATATATTTATTTGGGTGTGTGAGGCGACACGATTCTCGTAGTAGCCCTAGGCTTTACACACACAGTTGCGCGCGTACAAAACGTCATCTGTGTTGTGTAGTGTCTGTGTAATAGGTATAACGGAGCGGTTGTATGGAGGGTCCGGGGTCTAATCGCAAACCCGCGATTAGATTTTACAAGCGATTGTCGATAGAAAGCGCTAATTGACTAAAATCGACCAGCAAGTCGCCTGCCAAGTTGAGTAGTGTAAATACCACATTAGACTTACCCTTCCAATTCATGTTCAACACTGAAAAACTTTGATTTCCCAACAATTATTGTTTAACAAGAAACGGGGACTCTATGGTTTGGTAAATAATATTTGATTGAAACTTTATTCTACTGCAAAATAAAACGGAAAGTACAATTTCGATATTCATGCCTTCCCAACTCCCACCCATCTTAATAATGATACAGATTCATGTATCTTTAATTAAGAAAGTAAGTACGTAGGTAGTTTGATACGGAATTAAGAACTTAAATCAAAATTTGATTGTACACGATATATATTTCATTAAAATTTAATAAGTACGTTCTCGACGTCTTTGTCCTCCTATATTCAAATATCCTGTAATTAAGTTCACATCACTAAATTAAGATTGCCTAAATTAGGCAACTAGTTATTAAACTCGAGCCAATTAGTATTCAATATTTGGTAGAGTCGTGTGTCATAAACATATTGTGGTTAATTACTGATTATGGTATGACCGTGTCTTCGAAATCCGAGCATTGGATCTATTTGTACAAGTGTGCAAACGTTTTCAATACGTGTGAAATGTGATAGTCTGTGGCACGTAGGTAGGTGGTTTATATACTATGGTAGAGTCATGGTCGATAACCCCGTGAACAACTTCAGGATATCAGAAATTTTACATGGCAAAACTACCATTATGAATCCATTCAAGTTCTTATTACTAACGTTTGTCTACTCAAAATTATTGATTTCCGTTTATGTTAACTCGACATATTAATAATTCATTTACATACAAATCGGATCAGCCTGGCAACTATTAAACGCTCGCGGTATGCAAAGCTATGGTGATTGAATAATATCACTATAGCGAATAGCAGCTGCTCTTACATAAAGGGTTAATTTTTTCACAAATAAAAGCGTTTTTGGCAACCCTTTGAGCGAATAATCTAATGGTGTGCTGACCCCCATTTTCTAAGTACAAAGCAGTGCCCTGCCCATTTTATTATTCGACAGTCGACACCCTAATTCAATCTTATGTTAACTTCCCTTAATTAGTTCCATCCGCCATTTCTACTATTTGCAATAAATGATCGATAATATCGATGTTCAGTTTAACTTGTTCAAAAAGTCGGTCTTCAAGCACTTCAGGTTCAATGGCATCAGTTGACATGACACTAGTGTTAAAGAAAACAGACGTCACATACTGAATAATTTCTATCATAATTTGATAGTCTAATACAGTTGAAGATAGAGTACGAAAAATATAATCTTCACCTTGTATTTTACGACGTTTAGAGTACAATACGTAGTTTTGCTTTTTTTTATAGCGCATGGTAAAAAATCCATCTTGTACAATACGATTAAATTGACAATATTTAGACAGTGATCCGCTGCAACTTCACTCGAGAATGTATGGCAAAGAAAAAAATATATAAATTAAAATACGTCGTTTTGTGCCGCAAGCGCTCTGAAGTTAGTCACTTCAGTTGCACATTGTTGAATTGATCGCATTGTAAAAAAAGTTTTGAATTCGAACGTTTTTTTTAATGGCATTACAATGATATAAATCCCCGTTTCAGTAAAAAGTGAATAAGGAGGCTAGTGAAAGAGCGTGAATTATTATTCTCTCTAACTAAGGTCTAGGAAGATAGGGGCGGATGTGCGGTCGAGCGCTCGTCATGGTTCGAAGCGCACACGCCGCCTGCGCCATCGCGACGCTAGTTAGCTCTATTATCACGCTTCTCTGCTTGAAGTGCTTGAGTAAGATGGAGCATCTCAAAAATTATTGTAAGTACTATCATTTTTAAAACAACCAAATTACAAGAAACTACCGCACAACAACGGCGAATGCGTAAATCAAGTCATTGTTAGCTGTAAATTGAAAATATCACTTCGATCAAAGATAGCTTCGTAGGTGGCCCTCTGCCTTCCGATTAAAGCACAATGGCCGTTTAAGGCCCACTAATATTTATTTTTATCGTTACATCTGTTTTGAACAAACGCGACTCTACACAGTTTAGATCCCGGATCTCACGAAGCATCGATTTAATGAAACTGATTATAACGGGCATGCCAAATCTCTAAAACTATTGTGTGTACACATTGCGTTGTAATTTTAAAGCATTGTCAATCAAAACCGCCGAGCAGGGCGATGATCTTTCATTGACCGGTTGTATTGTCACAATTACAAGCATGGGGCAAGAAACCCGTTGGTTGAATTAAATTCATGGGATTAGTATTAGATAAGATAAACATTTTTCACATCTAGAACTCTACAGCTAGACTTAAAATTTTAAGTCACTTGACTTTTAAGCCTCTCTAAAACAACGAAATAACGTCTAACTAATTCAGTTTTTTTGGCTTCGAAAAAAACATGTTAAGCATCTGCTTTTTCGCCGTCTTGTCAGTATAGTACGTACCTACGCCTTCCGTGTGCTCACAGTGATATTTCATTTTTAGTTATTTACTGTCATAGTATTTTTTTCATATCTTTCGCAGTTGTGACTTCTGCCTTACTCCACTAGAGTTTATTTAGTTTTCATATAAAACTCATTTATTCAGTCTAGGCTGTTACAAGCACTTATGAATGTCAGAGAAGCTACGCCATCGGTTCGCAAACCCTGAGCGGGAGACCTTGTAACGAGAAGATCCGGCAAGAAACTCGTCAAGGGCTGCTTTTTTCTCCCTGTATATTTCATACAGAGTCGTCAAAAAATGAATAATGACCGCAGCATTTAAAGTGGGGTCATTTTCATCACAATAATTAGTAATCACAATAATAGGTAATTGTTTAGTCATAGATAACAGAGATGTCTTGGCAACCAGCTAGCAAACAGTTGTTTGCGAGACCAGCAAGACAGACATTAAAAACAAAGATTAAATCAACAGTGCTTTCAACACGGAATATATCTATCTACGTGACTTTTCGCCATAAGTATCTTTAGGACCATTTATCTTAGAATTCAAACCGTAAACACAGTGAACAATATGTTATTCAGCACAGCACGTCATATTCTCACAGTAACCCAATGAATATATAATTGCAGTTAATCATTTTAAACTTAAAACATATTTCCCTGAAAACGTTTTTAATATTTTTAACTTCCTATCAATTTAAATTGTGTATAGTCCAGTCCAGTCTAGGCCAGCATTAAGCGATTCTAGTCAGTGATTAGTATAGGTTCGCATTCGTAAGTACGAAAAAGTTCGAACTTCTGAATTAAAAACGATCCTATTGCACGCTATATTAGCGTTCAATTGTTTAATATTGTGACATTTTGATACTTATTCACTTCTTTATGTTACTGATTACACTATTCAGTGTGTCGGACATTGTCTCCGCCTCCGAGCTCGTCCCTCGTTTTATTGTGTTCTGTCAATCTCTACCTACACGTTGGTTGAAATAAGTTTATTGTGTTACAGCCTCCATGGCGACGTGTCACTAATAAAAACGGATTGTTGCACAGATAATTCCGACTTATTGCCTTTGGAAAGTCAAGATATTGCTGGACGTGAAACAAGAAACAAAAGCTTGTTGATATTCAATACAAAGAGCAAGAATCGAGGTACACTTCGCTTAAAGATCATGGAAATTTAAAGTGAGCCATACACATACACTAATTTTGGCCAAAAGCTTACAAAAGCTTTACATTAAAGTGCGATGGCCGCTACGATTGTGAGTAATAGCAAAGTTTGTTCTCACAGTTAAGACTTGGTAATTGTTTTATACAAGTATCTCCAGTGGCTATTAAAACTTAAAACCAGTTTGTTATTCCATTTTACAAACTGCAAATATAAATTTTTGGTTTCACAGAAACAGAAAACAGAATTCGAAGCTGTTAAAAAATCTTAAATAATATAGATTTTCATTTGTCATCCCGTCTCGACATGTTTTCGTTAGGCGTTTAGTATATTCCTGCTTCTCATCTGTAAAAAACAAATATGCTAAATGTGCTAATGAGGCAAGCATTCAAAACATCAAAGGAATACTTTAAAAAATAATGATCCAGATATTAAACATATGTCCGAGACTCCGACCGAGACGAGTCTCAAACTGGTCGTTTCATTCTTTGTGGATTTCGTAGGAGCGTTTATTAACATCAATTTTATTGCTATTATTATTATTGTCTTCAAATCTACTGTGTAATTTTGAAATATTGTATCGCTTTATTATTCAATCAAGATGTTTGCTAAGAACACGGCGCTTTGAATTTTGTTGAAATTATGAATAATATCACGGGTCGACTCAGCTTCCCTTTAATCATCTCCATTATGACTTGTATTGAAATAAAAATGTCTGGCGTCAACAACATGTAATAATTTCCCACCTCCTGACTTTTATGGCAGACAAAGTTCATTTTAGATCACTAATAATATATCATCATCACGATCGAACTTTGATTGCTCCTTTGTTTTGAAACTTCTGATAGCTTCAGTGCTGTTCCTTCGTAAATCTGTGTATTCGTTCGAATTTTATAGCAACTAATGTAGTAATATTTTGATGATGTTAATATGCACCCCGATAACACGCTTTGTGATAACTCTCCACTTGGCCTTGGTTGCCCGTGCATTGCCGCTGCATGTATGGCGCATTGGCATTCACCTTATCGTGTGTTGAACTGTTCTATATCAACTCCGACAGACATTGGGCCTATATCCAGCGTTCGCTGCTATTAGCCGACGCTATAAATTAACACAGAATATTTTAGAACACGTAGAAACGCAGCGGCCAGAAGCGTACTCTGAATTCGGACGAATGATATTTGCTAACTTTAAATACATGCATGACGAACGCATTCCTGACGGCAGCTATAAATGTGTGAGTTTCTTGATATACGAGGCGGTAGTCAAGGTCGACAATGTCATTGTACGAACAAACCCGGCAAATTCGCACACAAGTGTTTTGCAAGTGTGCACCACAGTTATAGAAGTAATCTTATCATTTAGGTCACCTTACTTTGTAGATTACACATTCTACCTACTGCGTGCCGACTTGTTGCATGTTTGTGCAACAGCACATACACTACACACAGATAGAACTGGTAATATATAGTCGTTCACTTTTAAGCTGCAGAATAAAATGAAAAGCAAAATAGATTCTGGTTCTATCACCAATAAGATTCCGATTCGTCTTATTGAATTTACGGCTTGCGTGTTCACGGTCGCCGAACACAAATTACGACTCAAATGCTAGCTAGACGTTAACGATCGCTTCGTGGCATTCTTCGAATGTTTCAAACATTTCTAATTTTCTAGTATATTGTTCAAAAACGTCTGTTTATTTTTCTGCACAGCATTATAAATGACATAAGCAGCTCCTATTTGTGGCAGAGCCTCATACATTGTTTGTGAGAAGTCTCCCTGAAACGATGATTTGCCAATCACCACCCGACGACCGCCATACATGTATGCGCATTAAGTTTCCACTACTTCCTCAGTACATGTTTGATCTGTGCTCCTAAAATAGCGCTGTACTAAGTCAAAACTGAACATCAATGGCTGGGCGAGGCGAAGCGTCTCGTGGCCGTACCGTGCAAGCGATTGACGCAAGCAGCGTCAGTTGTTTACAGTACAAACGCCTCAGGTTATTTACATCGGGGTCACAGACACGCCGAAGGAGACCGGGGTTCAATCGATATAATTGTTTAACCTGTAACTAGTATACCTGCAGCGGTGATAGGCGTCCGTGCTGCGGCAATGACCCCCTTTGACTTCACTAGGTTGTTTATGCAATGAATTGGCAACCGACCATTAAAGTGGGTGACTCCAGTGGGGATGATGAATGTACAGATGATTGAGTAAGGCCGTCTTAGATTGCGTCGTTATTATGTTGCACGTGTGATTCATAGACCAAATTTATTTCTTCTACAATGTTATCTTTTACCGAATCGTTGTTATCTGTTTCATATGTGGTATCAGCGTCACTTTCAGAGGTTAACGCCCTTGAAACCACGTGGATAAAATTATGTAATAGTTTAATCCATCCAGTGCTGGATCCATGGTAAATATATCACTAGGAATTTTACTGAAAAAATGAAAATCAAGTAAAAGTATATAAAAGTTTCTATTAGCAGTTAGTGCGCAATACATCACACACAGGCGACAGCCTAAATAACTCTACATTGATTACATTGTTTCATAGGTCAGTTAGCAAACCTTAACAAGCCTTTATTGTCTAGATTACTATTTATGGGTGCATAAATTGTAACATTTGCTGGAGCTACTTCAAGATGCATAACTTTTTATAAACATATTAAGCAATTAACGAAGCTATTTCAATAACGTTTTCAGGAGTACATAAACGTACAGATATCACATAAAGATGAAGTATGTGTAACTTATAAGTTTGCTTCAAAAGTAAAGCATTGCGAAGATGGATGGTTCGCAGCATCTATTTATATCTGGAGCGAGTCGGGCCGTAAACTGCTTCGGAACCGGTCTGCCAGCTTAGAGGAATGTTTTTGCTCTCTCTGCGACTGCTGTCTGCTGTCCTTACACGCGTTTGCAAATGCGCCAACAATGTATCTGTTGTACACCGACAATAGAATACACAAAGACATTCTTTGCTTTATTAAAAACATCTTTTGATACTGATACTGGCTAATATTTCTTTGATTTTGTCAATGCTGATTCATTTCCGAAAGCATCGGCACCTACGCACCTCTACCCAAGCATCAACTTGAATAATTTGTTTTTCTATTTGTTCGTGCGGGTGGTGTGGGTGATTGTTGATGCACAGCACATTCGTCATCATTGACAGACGAGAAAAAAAAGTTGGCGAATAATATCCTGCTAATACTGGAGAGCTGCGTTTCATTTTACCAACGATATTATCTTTACGTCTTTTGCTTTTAATTACTAAATTTGTTGTAAGACCATAGTTGTTTTTTTAAATACTTCTTCTTGTAACTTATAATTAATCTTTCAGTTGTTTAACTGACTGACAGGTATTTATTGGTTCAACGTTCATCGGTATCGTGATATTGTAATATCGGAAAATAGCTCGATACAGGCTGGATTGCTCGACGATTTCCGTAGCTTGGCAAAGTGATTAATTTGATTTCTTTCTCACAACCTTTTTGAACCTTATTTTGTTTGGTTCACGGTTCATGGACGAACCTTCGCCCCAAATAACTGCGCATTGGGAAACGACAGCTGTAGCTGAAAACCTAAACAAAGTTCGATTTCCAATTGCCCGTTGGTTTATTTTCACGGTTTCTTAACTTTACATTGTAAAGTGTCAGTAATTGAATTCACACCGTTGGGGATTAAATTCGTGTTCTCAAATTAGATTTTCTCTCGACTCGATAGATTCTTTGGACCTGCCGTGAATGAATGAGACATTCCACTTCCAATATCGACATCAACCATTTTTAATATCCCCACTGCTGTGGCACAGGCCTTATTTCTTGTGGGTGGATAAGGAGGATGGGCCATAACCCACCACAGCCGGGACCAACGGCTCAACGTACCTTCCGAAGTACGGAGGAGCTCAAGATAATGAATTTTTGGTCACGCATCCCATGACCGACCCTTGTGAAGGTGGCTTAACCTCCGCAATCGCAGGGCCAGGCGCCAAACCACTGCGCCACCGAACTCCAACATATTTTTTATATCTGTATATCTATTTATGAGTTTCCTGAATTATTTACATATGAAGAACAAGCTTTTAATCTATTTAAAAGCAATTTGTTATTCGGTACGTAGTACTAATATCAATTCTGTGATTCGGTTCAAAATCAACACGTAATCTGAGATATTATTTCCAGAAAAAATCATCTCATCAGCATAGCGTTTTGAATGTGGAAGCAGCGTTTTATCGTAGGATTTATTAAAGAGGTGATTAGCGGGTTTTTTGCTTTGAGCTCTGCTGTAAGCACTAACGGCATTGAATGGGAGGCGCGGGGAGAGGTTTCGTAAGTGCACACTGCCTCGTCACCGCCGACCCATCCATCACCTTGACAGCGCCGATTATTATTATCCACCATCCCGTACTCAGCTTGGGTCTTTCAACAAACTTGTGTAGGGTTACAAACGTTTTGTGCACATAACTCATTGCGCTAAAGCTATTTGACACTGATTTCTTTTCACCAAAGCATACAATGCCCAACCCAGAAGCGATAACGAAAGTTTCAGGCATTAGTTTTACAAAGAAAGATGTAGCCTGAACCTACCTACATTGTTTGAAAAATCTGTGTAGGTATTGCATGCAGTGGAAGTCAAGTCAGGATGCGGATCCAAGCGATCAACTTTCTGAATTGGAGCTGATGGTTCAATTCCACGATGCAGATGTGGCTTTATTGAGTAATGAGTACTCCGGTGAGGGCGGACGACCTTCCGCCGAGCGTGGGCCGAGCCCATGACACAGTTCACGAGATGCCACCCGACGATATTTCTGTCGCATCATTTTCACGTGCATAATATCTGCCTTTGCGTTTCCATTGGCCGCTTCAATATCTTCTGACGTAATGATTCTTTTAGGATTTATGCCAATGTTGCTAACCGAAGTGCATTCTTTGATTAGAATCGAGTCAATCACTAAATCAATTAACCAGCATTATCAGTAGACACGTGAATTCGTGGCATAGAGTCTATTATTGAATAATTGTTGGTAATTGATTTCCAATGTTTGTAATTGAGTAAACTGTCAATCAAAATTATTAAAATTTACATCTTCAAGTTAGAGTACTGTTATATTATGTGCTTCAGGTTTATTTCAAAAGTTTTGTAGAAAATTAAACCAAACATTTTATTTAACTATTTGATAATACGATACGATACGTTGGACATCGTGAATTCGTGACATGAAATTAAAGGAACCACAGAAAGTCAGATCATTGTAGTTTGCGCGTTTACTTTGCCAGCAATACGCCGCCCGCTCTTAAAAGTAAGTACCTCAACAGAAATGAATTCACAAAATAAATATCTGTGGTTTCAAGCTAAATTAAATCTCATCGCAATCTCTTAGTGGTCAATTGGCATTGCGTGGCTCGCTGCTCAGTGTTTTGGTACGGTTGGTTTTTTCCGTCTCGAATCGACTCCATCGGATGTCGTTTTAGTTTTTGCTCGTTACCGAGATCTGGTCACGAGGCGAGAGGCCCTCTTGGTACTAACCTGTTCGTAAACTTAAATACAACATTTGCAGATATAAAAGGATATCTTTAAAGTGTGAGAAATGAAAATTGTATAGTCACGGATGGTACCTATACATTTTTTGCCAACCTTCAAGTGTAACTTCGTAGCTAAGTATTTATATAATAGGGTATTTTACACCATGTAAGAAACAATATAAAAATGCATGTTTATGATAGATTTCATAAAAAGTGAATGAGAAACGTCGATATTTATTCATAAAAATGCAATATACATTTTATAATTCAATTTAAAAAATCGACTTTTTTAATCTATTCTTCAAATGTTCAAAACGCCATTCGCCATATTGGATTCCGACGTGACGTCAGCCCGACAGCAAGCAAACAGGATTTCTTACTCGTCGT
The DNA here is from genome assembly GCA_963556745.1 of Catoptria pinella. Classification (NCBI taxonomy): domain Eukaryota; kingdom Metazoa; phylum Arthropoda; class Insecta; order Lepidoptera; family Crambidae; genus Catoptria; species Catoptria pinella. The sequence continues at coordinate 5,302,368 of OY750762.1, forward strand.
ACTGTGTTATTTTATAATTTTATGTGATTATCACTTTTATGCTTTATTTTACTAAAATCGCATCATGGAAGACGGTTTTGTGAAAGCACAAAGTACTAATCTACCAACAATATATAAATAAATACGATATGGTGGCGAAATTATTTGCGTCCAATCCCGATTTCTGTTCTGCAGAGTGGAGAAATGTTAAAACAGCAATGTAAGTACCTATCATATCAAGTTTTTTCCAACAATTAAGTACTACACAACACGATAATACCCTGTGTTTGTTTACAATAGTTATGTAATAACAATCCAACATAACCTATTTTTTTTTTATTTTGTTATCAGGTCTGGAAGGGAATCTGACGACGCAATAGGCTATGTTCAGCTCAAACGGGTTCAAAACACGTGCGTTGTAGTGTACGGTATGCCTGGAACATAAAGTGCGTTCCAAGCCCTATGTACTGATTGACACATAATGTGAATGAACAGGAAGAGACTGAGTAGTGTTAAGTGCTACGATTGTCCCTCGTCAGAAGGTGGCTGCAAGCATGGTGTTACGATGTACACCGCCGAACCGAAGCCCTGTCGTCGTGTACTTCAGTTGAGTTTTAATGGAAGAAATCGAATCTGGCTAAGGTTGGCTCATCGATAAACATTTTGTGTGCAAAAGAAATTTCTAAAAGAAAATCTAAGGAGATGGTTGCAGACAGCAGTGTGCGATGCAAAAGGTTAATTTATGGGGAAACGCATAACCTTGATTAGCATAGTTCCACAACAAGTGATTGATCTACCTTAGCATGAATATAAAAATCATGTTAAAAAGACGCTCATGGGTAATGGTTATTATAAAGTAGACAACTATCTGAAAGACCAAAATGCATGGAAAAAATGTAACACATAGCTTGCAAATATAAGTACCTACTTTGTTGTTTATAATCTGTTGTATTGTATTTGGTAACTGTTGTAAAGTAATAAAGATATATTTCAATTAAGTGTTTATTTCTGTTATTCATATAATCAAATTTCCAATTTAAGTTAAAGAGACAGGACATAACCGAGTGACCATAAACTTGACTGATGACAGCCAGATTAACAATAGCAGATCATGATATAATATTTAAGTTTGTAAATATTGTTACTTATTTCTGTTAAAGCTGATAAGTTTCTTGCACCTGTTCTTCTTGTCAGTTATAAAACTCTGGAATGGGTGGAAAATATAGATGATTCAGTAGCGCTTAATTACTAAGTTTATTTGAATAGTTTTTTGTACTTTGACTTTGACTATTCTCCTACCCTACCCTATGTATAGTGCATATGTATTCACATATTTTCCACATGCACATGACATTGAAATGAACATTATTATATCCTTAACATTTTTATGGTGGCCAAGTTGACCCATTCTTCAAATCAACTCGGCTGTGATGGACCAACATCATCTTTATACAGTGAGTGCACCATGGAAATAAAAAAAACTATACTTATTATTTGATATATTTATTTATTATAATATAATAATACCTTTTATATAAACTCAAAGTTGCCTGTGTAAGTATTAATCCTTCAAAACACATGATTGATTTTGAATCAAAAAATGCAAGTGTTAGGTTATGTTCACATCGCTTATCCTTCTTGCATATCCAGTAGACACAAAATTCACGAGACCATCAGGTGAACAGGATATTTTTTTGTTTGTTTTTTGGATTTCTTTGGATCTCTTCTTACGTTTCAACCAAGTTTTTCTCATTTTGATGTCACTTGGCACTTGAACCCACTATTTTAGTGGAGATTTTACACTTGTTTTACTGCAATCAGGCACAAGACACCAATGATAAAACATTACAACTCATTATTTTAAAAACTTTCGTTACTTTTGTAAAAAGACATTGTAACCACTCTTGATTGTTTCCTGACGCCTGACGGAGTGACGTCACGGACCTAAACAGCATGGCGGCTTGCGTTTCTGCGCAATAATTCAAAATCATAAATAAAAAATCATTTTTAAGGTATTTCTTGGTTTTATAAAATTGAAATAAAAATTGTGCTGGTTTATTACGACCTCAGGAATAATATAAACATGTTTTCAAAAAAAGGTGTAATTCCCTATTGTTGTTTTCATTATTTTTCTAAACCGACAGAGGGCAAGACACGCCAAGATTTATTATAATTAAATTAATCTACTTAATCAGAGCAGTTGATGGTTTTGAATTCGTGGTAAACAAGACGTTCTTTGTCAGCTGATAAGGGTTTTGACGTCGGCTTATCTCTCCCTGATATGCGGTCACCCACCCCGATGTTCCCGGACAACACATTAAACTACAGAGTATATGTACATACTTTGTATTATGCACCTTGGAATAACCTTATTCTTCACAAGATTGTCTAAACGATTACATGTAGCAGTTTAATTAGTTCGAACTTCGAATGAATCTGGAAACAACACGTGGAAAATTAACTTTAATTCAGTATGAACGTAACATTACGCCACACTGCGAAGAGTTCGTTACTTCACTGTCCCGCCAACGTTTGTTGTTTCAGCCTCGATTCCCCGATGACAGAGACACGCGAGCGACCCACTTCGCGATTTCGCCTCGATTTTCCTCGTTCTCGTTCGGCCGATCCTCGGAAACGAATGTTAATGACCCACATACGACTTCGGTATTACGAGGAATATACAATCTTAGGTCACGCTGCTCACAACTCTATGATGTAACCTCCACGTGCATAGTTATAGATGGACTTGGCGACCTACTGTCACAATTCAGTACGAATACGAATGCCTTATCAGCTCTGAGAACAAAGAGTCGTTGACCTAATTGGCGGTCACATTTAATTAGCCCTTATGACAAGAGCTGAGCGGACAACTTTTACGTCATCTAAACGTGCCTTGGCCTACTTTGTTGACATGAATTTTCGACGTTTTGAGGTTGATAAATAAAGTTTTATCGATCTTGGTTATTACAGTTATTGGGTTGCAGGGTAAAAATTACAGAACTATTGTTTTGTGGCAGTAGTTTGGTCTTTTAGTAGCAGTGACTTGTGCATTGAAAAAGTGAAGTCACGCTTTGCGCTTGAGCAGGGCAAGGGCATTGATAGCTACTGCCACGCCTCGACGCGCCACGTCACATGATCCGATTTATTTGAGGGCAGAGTCACTGAGACCATTGTTTTTTATTAAATCCCAATATCGTTATAATATATATTTTTAGTTTGTCATATTTTTCCCCCTTTTTATTATTGGCAATAACATCACATCCGTCTCCATCTGGAAATACGGCTACGTCGTCGCCGAAAGGCAATATTTCACAACGTTAAATGCTTCAAACTTTCAAGCTATTTTTGGTCTTATGGGAACTTGGTTAACGCTCGCTCGCTAAGCTTATCGTTAACGAATACCAAACTGCATTTATTCTAATTATATCTTTCTCCCTTTCTATTTACCAATTCTCATGTTTACACAAAAGGCGTGCAGGAGCGTGGGTGTGCGGTTAACTAAATTGGGGGCTAGACAGAGAGAAATAATTTAACTGCCAGTAAAGTGTAAAAGAGAGGTGTCTAGAGCTGGGGAGTTGAGGCATATCCATTACTCGTATGCCTCGTAGGCTCGTATCGTACCGTACGTGATAACCGACGACCACTTTCTAATTTACGGATCGCTAGTGACGAAACATGACCAGAATTTGGACTCGTTGCCGCTGTAGTGTCTGTTTACGTGATTTCATTGTTACAACATTATTGTTCTGTTCTGAAAACAATAAAATTACACTTTCTATTTTTACAACATTAGATTTATGGCACAGATAGAAAACACACAGACGACGTGTTGAAAACTTTCTCGAAAGTTCTGCGTCGCTCATTAGCGTTCTGTAAATAACATTTACTCTTTTCTTGTTAATTTAATTCGAAGTACGCTTCATGAAGGCATATTTGGGCGACTCATAAGTTTACGTTATAACGGCATCCTCGGATCCTCATTCCATTGATATCTGTTTAAGAACACCTGATAATACCACACTGACTCCCGCTATACAATTATTAGAGAATTCACAGTGTATAAAGTTTCTGAAGCGTTATGTCAAAGTTCACATTCACATCTGATTTGCGGGAGCATCCTCCGGATGCCGCGCCGGATGTAAACACTTCCATGTGCGTCGGATGCGCTTGCGCATCCCTAAACAAAATAGGTCTCCCTGTTCCCAAAGAGGAACCAACGCTTTTTCTGACGAGGAAGTGAAGTTGAAAGTTATGAAACTATAAAGACTGGAGAACGAACGTGACTTATAAAAAAAATACCGTACTTGATAACCTCCTCCTTTTTTTGAAGTCGGTTAAATAATGTAGGTAGTTCGCTATACCGTGTGTCCCTTCATAAAGTACAACCCCGAAAGGGGGTGAATCTGGAGATTCTAGACCATAAATTATCGATACAAAAAATAAAAATAAAAATTGATGAATAAAAAAAACTAACTTTTTACCTAGGCCTCTATATAAAAAATATTTTATTAATTAGTGTAATCATAAATATTTACGTATGATCGAGAAAGTTGACAAAAAAAAGGTAAAATCTGAAGGTGCCAACGTGCGCGCACTCGCGAGTTTCACACTCGCCAGTTGACGAATAACTAAAATTAACCACATAGTTGGCAGTGGTGATAAAATAATAAACAGCTTAAAAAATAGAGACTACAATGACTTCAATTAACCTAACACCTGCGCTTTTTAAAAAAATGCATTTGTTATGACTATTGTTTTCAAGAATCTGAAAATAAGGAATATTTTTTTTGAATTTTTTTATTGATGAATAGTCTAATTTCATCCCCTGGGATTCCACTTTATCGAGAGACACACTGTAAATGTAAGGAGCAAACAGTCAGTCAGTGTGGTTGGTATTCTACTGTTCTCCGATATGTTCAACCTGTCATGTTATATTGTATGGTGATGAATGATGATGATAGCTTGGATGATAATACGTATTCCTACCTATTTTATAAGTGTTAACGTAGGTAGTTAAGGACAAATTTGCTAAATTCTTTCACTATTGTTATGATATTAGATTGCCTCGAATAATAAATAAAGAGTGCTATTATCACCAATCACCACGTTGGCTATTAATGGTTGCGAGCACACGCGTTTTCCAACGCGCTGTGTCGTGAAAATGCCAATTTTCACCGCGCGATTTCTATTTCAATCTAATTTTCTCGCGCGGAGAAACCGATCGCTCCAGTTGCTAGCTACGTCCCACATCTCTTGCTAGAAAGTATCGTAGAAAGTAACATTGGAGTGATCTCCGCCCAGCCGATGCATCGATTACGTGCTGCATTTTATAAGTTTTTTGCGTTATGCGTGGTGAACGACGGATGATCGAACCGCGGTGCGTTTAGGAATGTCGCCCAGTGATTTTTACTTACTTTTCGCAACGAATTATACTGTCAATAAAGTTGTCACGAGATTATCGATTGCTTTTGATTTTGAATGTACTTCTCCGGTTTCTGCAATTTAATTTCTGTTGTTTGTGACTGCCATATCTTTAATCTTTAAACAGCCACATGGTAAATTTTGCTGTGTAATAAATATGGCGGGGTGGAACGCGGAAGACTGTCGATTATTTTATCCTTCAGTTGGCTTTGCTGAACGTATAATGAACTGACCCTGACGTTGCTTGTCGTTACGGAGTTACTTTCGCCACACCCGAAATCATTACGTGTGCTGCGTATGTGTAGGCTTGTGCAATACCTACCTACTTTTGGCCAACTTTCACTAGTGGGTACTGCGAAATCATTGCGTTGGCTCTTTCCTTAAATCGCATTACAGTGTGGTGAAAGTATGCGAATCGTTTAATTGACTATCTCTGCCTTTGTGTCCTTCAAATACAGAGTCTACGATAGATAAAAGAACATTATTTTGCCCGAGCGCAAAATATAAAGACGTTAATAAGAAACTGGCAATTACATTTTTGGCTTCTTTTGAATGTCTACAGTGTTCCAATGAAATTACAAATCCGAGCAAAAAAGTAGACGCGTGAGAGGAAAAACGAGTTATTATTAGTTGGTAGAGAATCGCGAGCTTGCTTGGAGCTCCGATGCTATCATAAATAATGTGGCTGCGCTGCGCGGCGAGCGTGGCGAGGTAGGAGAGGAAAGAGGAGGGAGGGGGGGGGGGGCTTAAGAGTCAAGGCCGCACGCTGCCCCCGGTCGACGCTCGCGCCCCACTTGTCGCTCTTGCTTGAGCACCTCTCGCTCGGCGCGCCGACGACTCCCGAGCGCTATCGAAGCGGCACGAACTAGACCTTCCAATGCGCGAGCGCAACACACTGAACAGCTGAGTCGGAATAAATAACATAACACACTGACTCGGTCATCCGTGCATTCAACTTTTGATTAGCTTTCTTTTTCACGGGCATTACCTTTATTTAATCTACCTGATAATGATAACAATATTTTAACAATTTTGTTTTCTTGTCACCCACGTTTTTCCATTCCTGTGTTGTCGCACTTGCAACAAATTGAAAATTTAATTTATTACAATGATTGTCACATTTTGTTTTAACAAGTCATCAAATATTATGCGCACTTTGGATTTAGGAAATGAAAAATAGCAAACGAAAGTTATCTTTTTAAATTCCTCAGAACAAAACTCAGCATATTATTGCAAGTAGATGACATAATAGAAGACTGATGAATTAACAAATTTCCAACATAACAAGAGGCTAAACCTGTTATTTAATGTCTTTGACACTTTCACCGCGATCTACTTTGTTGTTAAGTAATTTACCGGTTTTAGAAATGGATGGGTCGACTCACTGATCTTGAGTCGACTCACTGTCAATGCTCAGACTTGACGAACTGTACTAACTAGTATACTTAATGAGTTACTTATAGTTCTAAAACTTTAACAGTTTAAGCAAATTGATATTTCATAATTATTGAAATATCATTTTTATTAATAAGTATTTATTTTTCAAATCCAAAACTGCAGGTCCTTAGTATCTAAATGAATACTTCTTAATGGCAATAATCCAAACAAGTAACAACAGCAAAATATGACTTCTGAAAGATAAAAATACTCGTCCGAGAATCAAGTCGTACATACACTGGGTGCAGTTTGTTGTGCAGTAATAAACTAGATGATGTTCAATGTTAATAGCCTGTGATAAAACGCTCTTGACCTCTTTATTGGGACAATTTTATCTGCTGAATAATAAGTCTCAACAACACGATCAACCTAAGAGCAACGCAATTATTGCTTAAAGATTATACAAGGTCAAATTTTTTATTGTCCACAACCGTGAAAAAAGTTGATTTCTCTCCAACAAAGCTTGAATATTTCACGTACGAGCAATCAAAATGTTTTCAGGCAATTTATTTTTGTGTAAATGCTAATGATGTTCGCGTGTTCGCCTTATCAATAGAGCCAAGAATATTTTCTAAGCCAAAGCACTTTACGGTCGAATGATGAGCTGGCTTGGGTCCCACGTGGAACCAGTTTTTTGGCAAAGTCTATTTGGAGTGATTGCGTAACCCAGGTACTCAGCGTCCGGCCACCGACCCTCAAGCTTAACAGACTATAATAAAAATGTAAATAAATTTAATGACTAGAGAGGCTTAAACGAACCTTATTCTTATTGGAGCTCTCCGAATTAGTGACAATGTCTTACAATTCTGTGAAAGTTACGTTAAGCGCTCGATAACTGGCAGTGATCAGAAGAAAGTCAAAAAATATATCATATTTAAAAATTAATTTCAGACGTTAGTAAGTGATTGTTTCACCAAAGTCAGTTTACAGAGGACACGAACAGAGTAAATATAAAAATATTATGTAGCGCATAGCATACCCATGACACGAGAAACGATAAACAAATGAACACACATTTAAAAGTCACTTCGTTGCAAAACTTCATTCGCAACATGGTAATCTGTTTTCCAATACGTGCAAAATAATAGCTCAGAAATCATGTGTAGCTTAGCTATACATTAAGCTCTTTTATCGGAGTTTCTACCACAAAACTAGTTTCTCCTGTGTGATTGACAAATTGCCGATTACATTTTTCCTACGCGCATCGCGCACCCTGCGCCTGCGACGCTGGCATACCAAAACCTCATTAGTATGCGGACGGTCATTCTAGACACCTTTGTTTGGGCAGGAAACGGCCACTGCCGAAAATCACTTACCAAGTTACTAGTACCCAGTAGCGCACCACGAAAACATCTTTGAAGAACCACCCATTCGAATAACAGATGAAAAATAAAACGAGTATCACCCGTTCGCCGCCCGACTCGACAAATGGTTCATGAAATTTATGCAAAATGCAAATTTTATAGCGTCCGATTTTAGGTGTTGTCGACGCGTCGTCGGCCACTGCGTACGGTTATTGCGCAGTTGAATTCATGGCATCGTATTAATTATTACTTTCTTTGTTACAGGACGAGAGGAACTGTCGCCGGCTTCAAGCGTAAATGGGTGCAGTACAGATGGAGAGTCGAGGCGGCAGAAGAAGGGACCAGCGCCTCGCCAACAGGAAGAGCTGTGCCTCGTGTGCGGCGACCGGGCCTCCGGATATCATTACAATGCGCTTACGTGTGAAGGATGTAAAGGTAATCATGATAAAAACATTTTATTACATTGCTCGTCTGCCCGTTTGTGTAGGGGGCAACTTACCATATTGAAACAAGAAATCATTATAACAGCAGCTATTGCATATAAAAGGGGACGCTGAGGAATCAAAATGCACGCCAGCTACTGCAGTTGAGTCATAACTAGGTCACCCACCATCGCCAAGTGAAACAGTAGGTAAGAGACGATCGCCCACAAGCGTGCCAATTCAGCGTTGAATTAGCGCATTGTGCCATACGAGGTTGTTATGAGCTGCGCGTGCATATTGTGACCGCGTTTGAGACGGGACGTCACAATAGCTGTCTACAGCCCGTCTACTCCCCTCGAACTTGATTCACCGACACCTATCGGGCATCGCCACCAACCTTCACCGTCGACCTTAGCATAAACATTCACCACGTCTATTCATTGTTATACCCTGCGCCGAGCGATAACGAAACTACGAAGTATCTACACAGCGCGCTGTACAATTACGGCCAATTCAGACAATTTATGTGCTATCTATCTTTATTTTGTATAATAAAAATTGACTCTCGTTTATACCTAATGCGAAGTTAACTGTCAATGACCCGCGCCTTTCAGCCAACCTTCACGCGCATGACTATTATCTTATCTCAACGCGTTTCACAAAACTATGCATTTCGTCAGTTGCAATGTTTATTGTTAGATCCTTAGCAGCGATAAATAATAACGAGAAAGATAACGTTTCTAATGTATGACGTCATGCATTCCAGGTTTCTTCAGGCGGAGTGTTACAAAAAATGCGGTGTACATGTGCAAGTTTGGGCACGCGTGTGAGATGGACATGTATATGCGGCGGAAATGTCAAGAGTGCCGGTTGAAGAAGTGTTTAGCGGTGGGCATGCGGCCAGAGTGTGTCGTGCCAGAAACACAATGTGCGATAAAGAGGAAAGAAAAGAAAGCACAGAGGGAAAAAGACAAACTTCCAGTCAGCACAACGACAGTTGACGATCACATGCCTACCATAATGCAATGTGATCCCCCACCTCCAGAAGCAGCTAGGATTGTAAGTTCTTTTCACATTACTTCATTCGCACGATCCATATTTTATGTTTAATCATTCTTTGTTTATTTTTTAAGTTATTTTTAAAGTGTTATTGAATACAATGCAGTTATCATCACAGATATGTCTATTTACCAAAAAAAACTAAATTAAAGCATTTGGCGATGGGTGTTGACAAGATGCAAGTAATCTGGACCAATAGCTTAACAATTTAATACCTAATAAAGAACTAACGTTGAAGAGAGATCTTTTGTACAATTCGCTCTTGCTCCTTTTCTCAGATTTCCAAAATTTACTAATCAACATTTCTTTCGATTTTTTTTACGTTAGCTTCATTCATCCATCGTCATAATTGATCACATAGACTGAGCTAGATAATAATTGCATGGTTTCCTACGTGAAGCTGGAATGTTTGCAGCACGAAGTGGTCCCGAGGTTCCTCTCGGAGAAACTGATGGAGCAGAACCGGCTAAAGAACATCGCCCCCCTCACAGCCAACCAGCAATTCCTGATCGCGAGGCTGGTCTGGTACCAAGATGGATATGAACAGCCTTCGGAAGAGGATCTGAAAAGGGTGACGCAGGTAATAGCCAGAATATTATAATTATCTTTATTTGTCAATTCCAAAATCAATTTATCATTGTCATCATGATATTAAAATGATTACTTACCTACAAGAACTTTATAAATTCTTACCTACCTACTATCCGCTGTACGTTCATGAAATTCATTCACGTGTAACTAGGTTCCACTAAGTTCTGTCTGTAACTTCGTACGCGTCGACATACAAAAAAATCCCTAGGGAACCTTTAACCAGCATAAAAAGTAGATATCCTATGTGTTAATACAATATTCAAAAATATATTTGTTCATTAAAGATTGATTTATAAGTACCTTTTTTTATTTGAGATTTTTGCATTCACAGTGCTGTTTTTATTATCCAATACTAAATAATATAAGTACTGGAAAAAGACAATCCTATGTGCGAAATTTTTTCTAGTATATTATTAAGTATTACCTACTCAATATTTGATAAAAATAAATCTCAGATCCCCATTACTTACTTGTGATGAACTACCGGTAATTATGGACGATAAACCTGCATAAACGAAATCAAATATTAACACTTTTCAGACTTGGCAGTCAGCGGAAGAAGAGGAAGAGGAATCAGATTTACCCTTCAGACAGATCACCGAGATGACCATTCTAACAGTGCAACTGATCGTAGAATTCGCAAAGGGCCTACCGGGCTTTTCAAAGATCTCACAACCTGACCAGATCACATTATTAAAGGTACGAATTACTACAGATTTTCTGTCGTCCTGCCTAGGTCGGATGACCAAATAATTATCATCTGGAGTTCCTGCGAGCTTCGAATTGCACGTTAAGCTGTTGATCATGTCTACATTGTCGTTATCCCCGACCAATCGGAGTTATTGCCCATCCTTCTTCTTCATCTATTGATAATGGTTGAAGATGATAATACAATGTTGTAGCAACAAAGACTTTCATAATTTGTTTCAGCATTATTTTCTAAGATCTTTGAATGCTTTCTAACTAGTTGTGGAGATTCTTGGAGCACTATTCCCAAAAGTAGGTCGTCATTATGATGATGATATTGAATTAACTTGCAGGCTTGCTCAAGCGAAGTGATGATGTTGCGAGTGGCGCGACGGTACGACGCGGCTACTGACAGCGTCCTGTTCGCGAACAACCAGGCGTACACTCGCGACAACTACCGCAAAGCGGGCATGGCCTACGTCATCGAGGATCTGCTACACTTCTGCCGTTGCATGTACTCTATGTCTATGGATAACGTGCATTACGCGCTCCTCACTGCCATCGTTATATTCTCAGGTAATTTTGTCATCAATACACAATGTAAGTTCTCCTTCATCTTTGGGGGTTAAATCATTCTATAAATACTTCTCTGAGCTAGGTACTGTAATCAGACCCTATTTAATAATAATATTCCTGCGTATACCATTAACTTTACTTTTCGTGGTTTTGCTATTTCTGAAACTCGCCTATGTATTAAAGTGAAAGAGACATTGAAGTTTGATTGCTGCTTTCTTACTATTCAGTTCACTCGTCTATATCAGCAGATCTGCCTCTGTAGCATGACCACTCAAACATGATTATAATTTGTGGCGTTTTATTCATCGATATTTAACTGTCCAGTCAAATCCATTGTATTTTTATGTTCTGCCAGATATAAAAATTAACAAAAGTAATTAATTGTCTGCGTTCGAGTATGTAGATAAACCAAAAAAACTTTAGCCTCAATTTTGATTTCCAGATCGACCGGGCTTAGAACAGCCGCAGTTAGTAGAAGAGATACAGAGATACTACCTCAACACCCTGAGGACGTACATAATGAACCAGCACAGTGCGTCGCCGCGCTGCGCCGTTCTGTTCGCGAAGATCTTGAGTGTTTTGACTGAGCTGCGTACACTAGGAATGCAGAATTCAAACATGTGCATCTCGTTGAAGCTGAAGAATAGGAAGCTGCCGCCGTTTTTGGAGGAGATTTGGGATGTGGCGGATGTGTCGGCGACGCAGGCGCCCGCCGCCGTGCTCGACGCGGCCACCGGCCTCTAGCCCCCAAGCCCCCCCCGACAGGAGAGAACGCTCATAGACTGGCTAGTTTTAGTGAAGTGCTAGACGCTTACGTCGGACGTGAAACGTTATCTTAAGGACTGTGCGAATCTAAAACCCGATTTATTCGAATTTCCGTTCATCGGTGAGTTAAACTGAGGTGGTGATGTAATTTTTTAATGTACTGACTATTAATCGATTGACGGGTGTTCGAATTAGAATCGGGTGTAAACGGGGATACCCCGTCGCGCGTATTCGGTGACCGACGGCGAATGCGAGATTAGTGAATATATGTGTTGTTGAAAGTTCCGAGATATATTAGTGTTGATCGTTTACAGGCGGCCGCTGTCGGCCGAAACGACCTCGCCTCGTTTCGGCCGACGCGACGGCGCGCGTTTATTTCTTACGACTGGATACTGAGTTGGTCACTCGGATACGGCTGTATGATAAGACTATGTTCTATAAGTACACCTCCTAAATTACAAATACGTACATAAACTACGAGAGTTATAGCGAAAAAATTAATATATGAGATGTTTCTATTGGGTGAAAAGTTGATATGTTTATTTACCGAAATTAACTGTATGTTGATTAACCTTTTCGATTAATATATGACTTGAAGGGTCAGTCGCCGCGTGGCGGGCGGCCGGCGGTCCGGGGCCCACACACACCAACCGTGTTTGTTATATAGTTTATGTCAGACGTGTTATCGGGTTCTGTAGACTTTTGTTCAGATTCATGTTCCATTGTCCTGTGCCCACGTCCCTCGAGTAAATGAGTAATTATAATTTATTATTGCTGTGATTACATTTATAAACATGTTGAATTATCTTACTTAAGCTGAGATAAGTGTGTCTTATTACATATAAAAATTCTACTGTCGTCGGTAGCTTTCACATAAAACGTCATTTGATTCTTGTGTCTGTTTAGATACTTTACACGATCGATTCGCATTTTAGACTTGTATTGCATTATATGTGTTAGGAAACATCGCTGCGTTATCGAATAGACTTCTCCGTTTGGTACCGATAACCATAATAGTAATAGTTCACCACTTATTGAGGCCGATTGCGAAAGAGTCAGTGCAATTTATTCCATAAGCATATTTAATTGATACAGTTAATATAGACTTATGTGTACATGCCACATAGTAAAGTAAATATAAGGCTTCCCTCCCACGAGCGACTATTTGTCGCTGCGATTATCGCGGCGTTTTTTGTCGCTGGCTAAGTAAACCCTTGTCACTCTGGTCAGTGTCATTTCGCGGGCGATTAGTCGCTGAGCTACTTTTTGTAGCTCGTGGGGGTTTACGTTTTGAACTCTGTATGTTCTATTCTGTGCGACAAAAAATCGCTCAACGATTAATCGCTCGTAGGCGGGAAGCCTTAGACGAAACGAGGCGGGTTTGGTTTCGAAATCCTATAAATAACATCGAATGTATAGCCCTTACTTTTCCTGACGTTTTGTGCGCACGCCAAGGCAGCTGTTATGTAGCGAAGTAGGCTGGTATAACGATATCAAAATCCCATAAAAGTACGAGTTCCCAATGTCCCTAGTCTTAGTTTCATTCTATATTTATTTATTATTTTTCTTAAATTATAAAAAGTACAAAATGGCAGCTATTTATTAAAATGCTTCAAATTATAACTTATCTGTGTATATCTTTGGCCGAGCTTATTCTATGGGAACAATATTGGTGTAGTAGACACTAAAATATTAATGTCGATAGTCGGCGTGCGCGCAGCGGCCCGAACCTGCCCCGCTTCTTGGGGGTCGTACATTAATAACGTGATGTTTTTTGCAAACTGGTGATACAGGGTGAGGTTTTAGACTAGCAACCCCCTACCCCCGAAGCCACTTATATTTTTTTAAAGCAAAACCTTAAAAATGTCGGTTATTTCGGATAAAAAATCGCGTATAAAAAATATATTTTGAGCCTCACTTGATTAATGGACGACTCTTGCGAAACTTGACGTGATTCAGCTACGAGTACGTAACGACAGCAATTCAACTCTAATACTGCCCGCAAAAGCTATAAATGACCCATACGATATGCCTTATTTCTCGTTACCTGTATTGTGTACCTACATTGTTGATGAATGGAAAAATCATAGTATATAGAACCTAAAATTAATCGATCTCAATTACCAGTAAGCGTTATTGAAGCATACGTTAAGAGTGTTTTCAGTTCCCGGGCATTATTCTTCTCGTGTATCATTTGACGCATATCTGTTGTACAGTCCGACTCAAGCCTTCGATGTCTGTCGCTGATAAGAATTAGAACACCAATTTTAATGTCGCATCTTCATCTTCGTGACGTCACGACGTGACGACGTCACAGTAACGGCTCACCATCCATTCTACGCGTTTAAGATTAAAGTAAGTGTCTGAATGGTGCGTGTTGAATGTCTTCTTTACATGCCATTAAGTGTGGTGTATGTTAACATAATAAACGTATGTTTGGATTTTTTGGAAATGCATTTCTTAATATTATATAACAGTCGGCGTGACACGATCGGGCTTGCACCGCGGACCGCGCGCTAGACGCTTCTGAAACATACTTTCGACTAATAATTTTATTGTAGCGGTAGGTGTCTTAGTGAACAATGCACAAATGTCACTGGAGTGTCTTAGGTGACTCCTATAGGAGCGTTTTGATAAAGAACACACTGCCATTTAGTATATGGTGCGGTCTTGTGTGCGTGCGACCATAGCTGATTTTCATATTGTCGTTTTTTTGTTACGCAGTAAGGGTGCAGGCGTGGCGAACGTCGTTAAACCGAGGCCGCCTAATTTATTGATAAAATATACTTCAATCATAAGTTCTATATAAACCACGCGATTGTTAAACAAGGGTGTGATTTTCTAAGACTATCGGCTAACTTGTATGTAATACACGAAAAGTGACGGAGCCGAATAAGTAATTATATGTTGCGCCTGTACTCTTAGATGCTCAGTAGGTTTAGATAAATGATATTCACTGAAATTTTAAACGCTATGATACGATGCCTTATAACTGAGATGTAATCGTAAGTAGCCATTGCTACAGCCTCACGTCAACCAGCCTGCCTACGGTTCACATCTTGGTTTTGTGACAAATATAACTGCCATTCGATAAGTATTGTTATACACCATTCGACGCATAGTTTCATAATAGCTTCATAGTTTTCGGACTCCGTGGGTGCACAGCCGGTCGTATTTGATACATATTATTCAATTTCGAAATTGTAATAGATTTATTAAGTATGTAATAATCTTAAATGAGAAAGTAATAAGTAATGAATTACCTTATATAATTTGTGTCTTAGCTGATAATGGAACATTAGTAAGATGATAAGTTTATATCGCTTATTGGGACGACGACGTACAGGAAGACAACACTACAGCACTCGGGATGAGTCAAGGTGTGGAATTGAGGTGACTATGTTTCGACAAGACTGGCTTGGGAAAGCACGATGGTTCGACTGTCACAACCCATTGCACTTCTTCAATTGCCTTTTTAAAAAACTCTATACATTTTACTTTTTGTACGATGTTGATAAATTGTAGTGACCAAACGTGGCACGTCCAGTCTATATACGGTGGACTTCATTGGACGAGTCCGCTCTATGTCCATTAAAACTTGTACATAGGTACTTTTAGATTCTATTGTCATATGTTTGACATATGTACTTTTAATTTTATTCATCTAAGCAAGTACAGATGGCTGTTGTTATTTTTATATTATTTGGGTAGAAGTATATTTTTTGTAAATGACCTCTGTATTTATCTTTTGTAAGCTTTGTAAGCCATAGGGACTTAGTATAGTGTACGAGCTACGAACATTGTGATTGCTAACGTCATCGAGTATGTATACAGAAGGGTCGTTCTGAGTACGTATTCCTCGTTTCGACAGATTTTCTTAATAATTTTTGTTACTTCAAAGTGCAATATGTACAAATATTTACATAAATATAAAATGTACAGTCAATTTTTAGTTTTAATGTGTCAACGCAATATATTTCGCTATTCATTCGTTGAATGTACACTCGACAAGCATAATAACTTTATCACAAGTGAGTTGCAACGCAACCCCACTCTCACATTGTGTTTTTCTAATATTTAAGCGATTAATTTTATATAGAAGGACTAGGTGATCATTGTATTTAAATTTGCTAATTTTTTGTAGCAGATTAGATTTGTTTACATTCATAAGGTGAATAATGTAAATTTTGAATTGATTTTAAAGTGATTTAGTTGTTATTTAGTAACGAATTTTCTTATTAGGTGTAACTGGCAGCCTCGTGGACTGGCTCCGAGTCCACTGATACCAGTGCGATTTGTGCAATGTCTGTTAGAAAAATTAGGCCTCGCGCGTGAGCGCACACGCTCGCGCAACATCGGCGACGCTGAATTAGGCACGCCACGTACAAACGGAATTCCGGATTCGGAAAACCGAAACAGAATTTCGATTCGGAAGATAATATAAGAAAATTTCGAACGGAAAATTGATGCACGAATGTGGCAGGTCCATAGATTTGTATGGATTTGCTACGATCGGAATTCCGAACTATTTCGGTTTTCTGAATCGGAATTCTGTTTGTAAGTAGCGGGCCTTAGGTTTGCAACCCCAAACACTCGAGCTACTTACTTATTTAAATGCAGGCCCGTTGGACCTCGCCGTGTTGCGTGGCCGTGGGCCATATTCATTGTCATGTGGTCTCTGTCTGATACTTGCACTGTTTGCACTCTCAACAACAGTGGAACATTAAGGCCAAGTTTCTCATTCACTTTAGTGCCACGTCGAACGAGCGGGAAGGCTGATTTACGCTCTATGGGCCCATTCCGTGTTTCTTGAGATACATTTTTGTACATTATTTTATAAACCTTTTAGTCCGCAATAAATGTTATTATTCTCTTAATACTTTGCCTTAGTAAATCCTCTGTTACTAATTATTTTAACAGCAGTGGTGAAGCGAATTAGATATAGGGAACAGACATGACGATATGTTAAAATTTTAGAGAGCCAACTTTTATAAAAGATAATAACTACAAAATAAACCATGAAAAGGTGTGTACAAAATGAGGAAATTTGTATGAAACATTGTTATGCGAATAAACTTACACCTCAAGATAAAACTATAAAAAATATTCTTGTCTTTTATTTTGTCATCTCCATCTGTTGGTTGGGTTGGTACTTAGCAAGCAGAGCCGAAAAAATAGGTGTTCGAATAAAAGTAAAAAAACAAAAGAAACGTAATACCTAAGTCCCGGTTCCGAACCTAGGGCTTTTGGAGTTGATGGCAGTTAGGAAATTGAATATTATATAAGTACGTAAGAACATAAAAATGAAAATTTTCAAGACAGAAAACTATTTTTACACGACTGCCCAAAAAAGAAGAATGTATTGTGTTCAGGGTTCATGTATATTTGTTTGTATGTAAGTTTCTTTATTCCACCATAACTTCTAAATGCCTGAACAGATTTGAATGTGTGAGGTTACATTAGAATCCTTACATTACCCCGAGCGACACTGGCTGTAGATTTTTTGGAAAAAGTCAATATGACAGTATTTTGAAACGTGTTTTTTTTGTGCTTGAATTATTATAATATGGGTGTCAAAAGAAAGATCTTGATGAGCACATTCCAAAATTATATAATTTGTCACTAAAATGTATAAAAAAAAATTTAATAACATGAGTGTCAATAATTATAGACAGCCAGGGCCAGTAGTCAAATACAAGTAGAGCAGTTTGTAATTGAGCAGTGAGGAATATAAACTGCACAACTCAGTTGAGCAATGGGGATGAAAGGGTGTCATTGCAGTCGGGGTACCTCTTTGATTAAATTTTTTAGTTCGTTTATGACAGGGCAGTTGTGTTTTTAATTATTTATTAATAACAATGGTCATTATGGCGATATCCAGCGAGTTTCGCTCGCCCAAGTGTTTAAACTTAGGAGTGTGTGG
The DNA here is from genome assembly GCA_963556745.1 of Catoptria pinella. Lineage (NCBI taxonomy): Eukaryota > Metazoa > Arthropoda > Insecta > Lepidoptera > Crambidae > Catoptria > Catoptria pinella. Next base: position 5,320,532 of record OY750762.1, read on the forward strand.
CCTACCCTACCTTAACATTTTATTTATATGAAATTCTTGACATTGTTAGAAAACCTGATATTCGTACTGTCACATTCATCAACTACTCGTATCTACCTAAATATCTTATTCGACTCGATTTCGAAATAAATCAGTAGACGGTCTTATGCTTGGTTATGAGATAACTTCTCAACAATCTGAGCAAATAGGCACTTAACCATTTGAAATTCTTTTGTCCAGTGTAGTTAAATCTATAGAACAAGCATTCTGCTCAAAAATAGCACCACACAAAATGACAACCAAATGGGCGGGGCTAAAATAGGTGGCATGGCAATTAGTTATGCAGCACAAAGCGACTGAACACTGGTTTCCTAATAGCGACTATAAATATATATTCATAGATATTTATTATTTTCTATACTTAAACGAAATAATTCCTAATACTTATGAGTACCTAAGTAATCTCTGCATTTTTTTGTCTTTTTTAAACCATTTGACTATACAGGACATCATTTCTAATAAACTCTCTTTTAAATAAAAACTGCGATGAGAGACTTTCCAGGCAACGTTCCTTAAAAATCTACTAGATGGTGCTGTCTCTCATTATAAGAACGCTAACGTCTGTCACCGGGCGCGTGGTTGGCTGACCCAATTGTAGCGGTATTGTAGCGGTAGGTGTCTTAGTGAACAATGCACAAATGTCACTGGAGTGTCTTAGGTGACTCCTATAGGAGCGTTTTGATAAAGAACACACTGCCATTTAGTATATGGTGCGGTCTTGTGTGCGTGCGACCATAGCTGATTTTCATATTGTCGTTTTTTTGTTACGCAGTAAGGGTGCAGGCGTGGCGAACGTCGTTAAACCGAGGCCGCCTAATTTATTGATAAAATATACTTCAATCATAAGTTCTATATAAACCACGCGATTGTTAAACAAGGGTGTGATTTTCTAAGACTATCGGCTAACTTGTATGTAATACACGAAAAGTGACGGAGCCGAATAAGTAATTATATGTTGCGCCTGTACTCTTAGATGCTCAGTAGGTTTAGATAAATGATATTCACTGAAATTTTAAACGCTATGATACGATGCCTTATAACTGAGATGTAATCGTAAGTAGCCATTGCTACAGCCTCACGTCAACCAGCCTGCCTACGGTTCACATCTTGGTTTTGTGACAAATATAACTGCCATTCGATAAGTATTGTTATACACCATTCGACGCATAGTTTCATAATAGCTTCATAGTTTTCGGACTCCGTGGGTGCACAGCCGGTCGTATTTGATACATATTATTCAATTTCGAAATTGTAATAGATTTATTAAGTATGTAATAATCTTAAATGAGAAAGTAATAAGTAATGAATTACCTTATATAATTTGTGTCTTAGCTGATAATGGAACATTAGTAAGATGATAAGTTTATATCGCTTATTGGGACGACGACGTACAGGAAGACAACACTACAGCACTCGGGATGAGTCAAGGTGTGGAATTGAGGTGACTATGTTTCGACAAGACTGGCTTGGGAAAGCACGATGGTTCGACTGTCACAACCCATTGCACTTCTTCAATTGCCTTTTTAAAAAACTCTATACATTTTACTTTTTGTACGATGTTGATAAATTGTAGTGACCAAACGTGGCACGTCCAGTCTATATACGGTGGACTTCATTGGACGAGTCCGCTCTATGTCCATTAAAACTTGTACATAGGTACTTTTAGATTCTATTGTCATATGTTTGACATATGTACTTTTAATTTTATTCATCTAAGCAAGTACAGATGGCTGTTGTTATTTTTATATTATTTGGGTAGAAGTATATTTTTTGTAAATGACCTCTGTATTTATCTTTTGTAAGCTTTGTAAGCCATAGGGACTTAGTATAGTGTACGAGCTACGAACATTGTGATTGCTAACGTCATCGAGTATGTATACAGAAGGGTCGTTCTGAGTACGTATTCCTCGTTTCGACAGATTTTCTTAATAATTTTTGTTACTTCAAAGTGCAATATGTACAAATATTTACATAAATATAAAATGTACAGTCAATTTTTAGTTTTAATGTGTCAACGCAATATATTTCGCTATTCATTCGTTGAATGTACACTCGACAAGCATAATAACTTTATCACAAGTGAGTTGCAACGCAACCCCACTCTCACATTGTGTTTTTCTAATATTTAAGCGATTAATTTTATATAGAAGGACTAGGTGATCATTGTATTTAAATTTGCTAATTTTTTGTAGCAGATTAGATTTGTTTACATTCATAAGGTGAATAATGTAAATTTTGAATTGATTTTAAAGTGATTTAGTTGTTATTTAGTAACGAATTTTCTTATTAGGTGTAACTGGCAGCCTCGTGGACTGGCTCCGAGTCCACTGATACCAGTGCGATTTGTGCAATGTCTGTTAGAAAAATTAGGCCTCGCGCGTGAGCGCACACGCTCGCGCAACATCGGCGACGCTGAATTAGGCACGCCACGTACAAACGGAATTCCGGATTCGGAAAACCGAAACAGAATTTCGATTCGGAAGATAATATAAGAAAATTTCGAACGGAAAATTGATGCACGAATGTGGCAGGTCCATAGATTTGTATGGATTTGCTACGATCGGAATTCCGAACTATTTCGGTTTTCTGAATCGGAATTCTGTTTGTAAGTAGCGGGCCTTAGGTTTGCAACCCCAAACACTCGAGCTACTTACTTATTTAAATGCAGGCCCGTTGGACCTCGCCGTGTTGCGTGGCCGTGGGCCATATTCATTGTCATGTGGTCTCTGTCTGATACTTGCACTGTTTGCACTCTCAACAACAGTGGAACATTAAGGCCAAGTTTCTCATTCACTTTAGTGCCACGTCGAACGAGCGGGAAGGCTGATTTACGCTCTATGGGCCCATTCCGTGTTTCTTGAGATACATTTTTGTACATTATTTTATAAACCTTTTAGTCCGCAATAAATGTTATTATTCTCTTAATACTTTGCCTTAGTAAATCCTCTGTTACTAATTATTTTAACAGCAGTGGTGAAGCGAATTAGATATAGGGAACAGACATGACGATATGTTAAAATTTTAGAGAGCCAACTTTTATAAAAGATAATAACTACAAAATAAACCATGAAAAGGTGTGTACAAAATGAGGAAATTTGTATGAAACATTGTTATGCGAATAAACTTACACCTCAAGATAAAACTATAAAAAATATTCTTGTCTTTTATTTTGTCATCTCCATCTGTTGGTTGGGTTGGTACTTAGCAAGCAGAGCCGAAAAAATAGGTGTTCGAATAAAAGTAAAAAAACAAAAGAAACGTAATACCTAAGTCCCGGTTCCGAACCTAGGGCTTTTGGAGTTGATGGCAGTTAGGAAATTGAATATTATATAAGTACGTAAGAACATAAAAATGAAAATTTTCAAGACAGAAAACTATTTTTACACGACTGCCCAAAAAAGAAGAATGTATTGTGTTCAGGGTTCATGTATATTTGTTTGTATGTAAGTTTCTTTATTCCACCATAACTTCTAAATGCCTGAACAGATTTGAATGTGTGAGGTTACATTAGAATCCTTACATTACCCCGAGCGACACTGGCTGTAGATTTTTTGGAAAAAGTCAATATGACAGTATTTTGAAACGTGTTTTTTTTGTGCTTGAATTATTATAATATGGGTGTCAAAAGAAAGATCTTGATGAGCACATTCCAAAATTATATAATTTGTCACTAAAATGTATAAAAAAAAATTTAATAACATGAGTGTCAATAATTATAGACAGCCAGGGCCAGTAGTCAAATACAAGTAGAGCAGTTTGTAATTGAGCAGTGAGGAATATAAACTGCACAACTCAGTTGAGCAATGGGGATGAAAGGGTGTCATTGCAGTCGGGGTACCTCTTTGATTAAATTTTTTAGTTCGTTTATGACAGGGCAGTTGTGTTTTTAATTATTTATTAATAACAATGGTCATTATGGCGATATCCAGCGAGTTTCGCTCGCCCAAGTGTTTAAACTTAGGAGTGTGTGGCCTACCCTACCTTAACATTTTATTTATATGAAATTCTTGACATTGTTAGAAAACCTGATATTCGTACTGTCACATTCATCAACTACTCGTATCTACCTAAATATCTTATTCGACTCGATTTCGAAATAAATCAGTAGACGGTCTTATGCTTGGTTATGAGATAACTTCTCAACAATCTGAGCAAATAGGCACTTAACCATTTGAAATTCTTTTGTCCAGTGTAGTTAAATCTATAGAACAAGCATTCTGCTCAAAAATAGCACCACACAAAATGACAACCAAATGGGCGGGGCTAAAATAGGTGGCATGGCAATTAGTTATGCAGCACAAAGCGACTGAACACTGGTTTCCTAATAGCGACTATAAATATATATTCATAGATATTTATTATTTTCTATACTTAAACGAAATAATTCCTAATACTTATGAGTACCTACGTAATCTCTGCATTTTTTTGTCTTTTTTAAACCATTTGACTATACAGGACATCATTTCTAATAAACTCTCTTTTAAATAAAAACTGCGATGAGAGACTTTCCAGGCAACGTTCCTTAAAAATCTACTAGATGGTGCTGTCTCTCATTATAAGAACGCTAACGTCTGTCACCGGGCGCGTGGTTGGCTGACCCAACTAAATGCTATGCTAGTTGTCATTTTTTAGCCCTGTGGACGTCTAGTATTCTGTGCCCATACGCTGCTTTTGTTTAACCAAAGGTTATTAAAAAACAGATTGCCAAGACAAAAAACTTAAAAACATTTCTGCTTTTTTATGTCGGTAGTCGCCAATTCTGAGTACTCAACAAAGTTGGATTCCAAGATGGCGCTGATAAGTTGGCTTGGCTTGACCTTTGTGATTTCATTTTCCTGTTAACGTTTGTGTGTGTACTTACGATAAGTACCTCATACACAGAATAAAATAAATAATTGCACAAACAAGCTCGAGCAGTCTTGGGAAGCGCTGTTTTTTAGCTTATTTTATAAAATAACGTTACCAAAGTTTGACGAGTCGGGTAATAGAGAAAGTGTTATTTTAAAAATGTATCGTCTAGTAGTGTTCGTTGTGTTACATTTATTTGTGAGTTTATGTAAGTACCTATCTATACATTTTGATATTTTCGTAATTATTTTTTGTATGAAACAGCTGATTTTTTTTTCGCGATTTCAGAGTTGGTCCCATAGTAAAAGTTGTTCAGTTTGATGGTCCCTATCTACCATATTCGGCATTAGGGGTACTTTTGTAACACCTTGTATAATTAAGTTTTTTCTCTTATATGTATATTATTGCTAGGTCTTTAGAATATCAAGTTAATTTATTTCTTTATAAATCAAAATTCACTTCTTTCAATAAACATGAGCTGCTAATAAGTGTAATTCCCACTCAGTAAGATGATAAGGAAACTATAACTTATGACGTAGGTATTGGGTCATAAAAATACCCTCAGTTAAAATTAACTAAATTTTAATTATGATTTGGGATGTCCCTGTGGCTGGCCGACGAACAAACGTCTCAGTTTAACAAGGTTCCATCCCATTCTCATCTCGCACGGATTATATACTGTGCTTTACCTAAGTCTGCTTAAGCTTTTATCCATCGAATCCCTATAAGGAAGGTTTTTTTTCTCTCATCTTTTAAAGAAGGAATACGAGAATATAAAGAGAACAAACCAAACTTTCCTAACCGAAAAAAAAACAATTCACAGATGCACAGCGCGATAAAAAATTCTTCCGTAAAGATTACAAATATATAGAAGAAACTGACAGTTTCTATAAAATACATACCCTCCATAAGACTTGGAGCGAGGCGAAGGATGTGTGTGAGTTGGAAGGCGCTTCATTCTTCTACCCAGATGATGAAGCAGAAGTTGATGCGGTGATTCAGTTTTGGAACCAAACCCAACCGTTTCGTTGGGTCTATATCGGAGTATCTTCACTACTCGTCAAGGGTGTTTTTGAAACTATAGATGGTAAGTGTTGATTAAGTAAAGTTTTTTTAGGAAATAAATAGATATCATAATAGATCCGGTTCTCAAAGAATCTCAAGAATCTAGAAGAAAAAATATTTCAACAAATATACATACAATAAACATTTATTAGGTACCCAAAAAAATTTTGAGACCAATAATTGTCGTGACACAAAATCTGGTATCATCAATAACAAACGGGTATTTTAACCCTGTTTTAGTTCCCAAACAACTTCTTATAACTTGCGAGATTTTAATAATAAGTTTTACTATGGCACCAGAAAAATACCATCAGTGAAAAAACTTTTGGTAGCACAATAGATTGCTGTAAATATTGAATTATATGACATCATGGGCATGCGCATTTAAACCATGTCTGAATGTCTGAATGTCTCGTGTCTTTCTTAACTTTTTGCACTTTGCTTTTTTAAATTTTGAGCCACAGGTCAAGGGAAATCTTGCCTTTGATTCGGGCAAAAGTATATTTTTATCATATTAGTTCTAGCTATTATCTTTTCGCAGGTATTCCCATAGCAGATGTGTACAGTAAATGGGACGCAGGTGAGCCTAACGACGTTGGTGGCAACGAAAATTGCGTAAATCTGAGACGGGATGGCTTCATAAATGATGATGTGTGTGACAAGAAATATCCTTTCATCTGTAAAAAGAAGCGCAGTTCGCTAGAGTGGAATCCCTACTGTAATATTCCCAACATGGGTGAGTTCGTTAAGTCCTTACCTTATACTAATACATAGTGATATCTAAAATGCCTGATAAGTAAGTGACGACTTGCGAAAGCAATGGTATAAATCGAACATGCCTGATGCAATGTTTGGGTGATTCATATCTTGTAGAAGTTTGTGATACCATCACGGAATCATTTATGCTTTGCCACTTAATCCAATATCTACCTAAGCAGGTATATCGTCGGACGGAGACAGTACTAGAACATCTCCAAAATTGTGCGTTTTGTTTGGACTAAGTGTGCACAATGATAAAGAATCGAAAGCTCATTCCGAATCACTATAAATAAATTGTTCCTAATAAGTATTTGGTTTATTGTGTGCATATCATAATATAAATAAATAAATAAAAATATATACATATTTATTTACATATAAATACCTATACAAAAGTTTTTATTATACAAACATTTAAAATGAAAATTAAGAATGTTATAAAGTTGACACATTAACATTAATATTAGTAAGTTGAGTGTGTTTAGTTAAGTCAATTTGATCTGTTCACTTTGCGTATACTGCAAACTTTACTTATGTTGGCTATCTAGTAGACGACGATACTACTCTGCCGCAACACAGTTTTTTAACTAGCGCGGAGGGTAGCTGTCATTATCTGCTACAACTGTTATTATCCAAAATTGTAATGACAAACTGTATTAATCATTGTGAATGGACAAATAAAGTTATTATTATTATTATTATTATTACTACTAGAAAGTCATGCCCGAAAACCTTAACTAAAAGTAAGGTTAAATACTTGTACCGGTAGAGAATTTATCAAATGTATTATAGAGAATTTGTCAAATGTATATTAAATTAAACAGTATATTTCGAAAGCTTCCAGTATGACTCGAAAAATATTATTCATTACTGAAGCATTCTGGAAGATTCCTATAGCTTATACCTATAGCTTTTTTACGATACGTAGTCAAATCAAACCTCAAGATTAGTGCACATCATGTCTACAAAAGTAACCTTTCAAAATGTCTTAAAATTTTAACTTGCAATTTTTTCAAAACAATATAATTTAGATTGATTGTTGCCAACCGATTAAAATGGGAAGATGATTCAAAACTATTTTGTAGGATTAAAACTATTACACTCTATTACAGACTACAACTACAGTGAAACGTTTGGCAAATGCTACAAGTTCCACTTGAAACCACAAACTTGGAACGACGCTTACGTGACTTGCAGTGCAGAACAATCTTATCTAGCAGTCATCGACAGCCCAGCTGAGGCGGAATATCTTAAGGAACTGACTGATAGAGCACCGAAAAGCGATGTCAAAGGAGACTATATGAGTGGAGCAGTGCTACTGGGTTTCCACAACAAACTCGGCAATGGATGGACGACTATTAAAGGTAGAAACAAAAATATTTTTCAAATTTATTCTCCTGTTACAACAGAGTTGCACAAGATAAAATTATAACTTCTGATATTTATAAGTCTCTACCTGCCCATAACTAAACGTAAGTACCTATGTAGTACACAGATACCAGCATCTCAACACAAATATCAATGTTAATTAAGTAGTTGATAGTGAAGTTGTTTTTATACTCAAAGGTATTGAGCTCATACCAATAAATGGAACATTACACCTATAGCTAACTAATTCTTTATCAATGAAAAGTCTAAGAATTATCTGTCTTTTGAAATTTTACCTCGATAAAATGACCCATATTTTTATCAGTCGGCGACATTTTTGAAAAGCGTAGCTGAATTAGGTGTTTTAATAGCTTTAAATGTTATTTTATTCACGTTATGGTTATTACAGGGGTGCGCCTACAAGACAGTGGATACTCCAATTGGGGCTATAAGCAACCAGACGGCTCCGGCAACTGGGAACTGTGCGGCTCCATGTTTTACAACAGTCATCTGAACGATTTAAACTGCGATACTAAAGCGTTCTTCATTTGTGAACATGATGTGGATGTCTTAAGTCAGATATTTGAAAGACATGGAGAATAAATTTTGATCGAAATCCAAATTCGTCTAATGCAAAAATCTTCATACAAAGACATTTTAAAGTCTATTTTTCGTTTAGAAAGAATTAACATTTTATTGACACTCACACATATTTACAGAAAATAAAAACGAAAAAGAACAACAAAGGCTTATTATTTTTTTATTTTTCTATATTCTATATCATATTTTTTAATTCCCACGTGACGTGATGTAGATATAACACCTAAATTACTTTAAATATTTCAATGGTTATATTCTAAATAAATGCTCATATTCGTGCCTTTTCGTAAATAATTTCTGGATTGAGTTGTGAAGTGTTTACGAGATTTTGTCGGATTAGAGTTTGATAATTCGTCGGAACGAGAAAAAGTTACACTTCATATCTTATACTTATTAATTACATCCAGTTCACAATCAATGTAAAAGTCAAAAACATGTGTGTACTCGTAGCTACGATAGTCTACAACAGCTACGATAGTCTGCGTCGTAGACGTGGTACTACTTCGCAGACTTATATCCATAAATATATAAATTTAAAATGAGAAACTGAGGAGTTTAAAGAGGCTTTTGTCACTGGAAACCCTGCCCTGTCCAGTTTCGTTTCCCAAAATTTATAGAGGCTTTTGACATTATTTCCTTTCCATTTCTGCAACTAAGACATTTCTTCCACCAAATCGTACAATTTTGATGGTGAGCTTTGAAGTCACTCCATTTCCGACAAATTGTATATATTTAAGTGAACAAACTAATATTTTATTACTTATAATTTATATTTGTGAAGACAGTATCATTGTTTGTATATTTTTTTTGAATTATTTATTTGTCAATAAAATTGTTAGTTAGGCTGAAATTGTATAATGTACATACCTAACACACCATAATGTATATAATTACTGTATATACCTTAAATATAAAAAAAACTCCATTAAACTAATCGACAGGCTAAAAATTATTGTTTAAGCGATAAAAAGTACCACTAAGCTTCGTCAGAGTGCACTACACGAGAGATTTCGTCTTTATTTAAGGACTATATTTTTTTTCCAATGGCAGCACTAGTGTGCAGACTACGCACTCTTAAGGGAAAGACGCTGTTTACTTTAATAAGACCAAATGTAATGTAAATTATATTAATATTTTTATTTTTATAAAGAAAATACCTAAATCAAACTCTAGTAGATATTAATTTTGTTTTATTTTTACATCATTCTAATCAAAATTTCGAATAAGGTATACTTACCTGCTTAAATTTTGTTATAAAAATAAAACCAATTTATTTTTAAAATACCCTTTTATTTTTATGTACTTAATAACTGACCTCTATACATTGAATAATAGGCTAAAAATATGTTGACTACTGACTAAACAAAAGCAATAATATTTTTTCTCAACTTTGAAGTAGGAATCAAGTTTATTTAGTTTTTATTCGGTACTCACGTAAATGTTGTTAAGATAGGTAGGTACTTACGGCCAAATACTCAAACGAATCTTAAAGTTAAGGCCACCTTAAATTAAAAAAAAGATTTGTCAGATTTGACAGAAACTCTATGAAACTGACAGCTTCCTTAAAGTTAAGGAGACCTTAACTAAAGATTTTAGCTAAGAAGTTTTTAAGTATTCGGCCGTTACTTACCTAAATGTTATTATTGATCATTAACAATTGTTTTAATACAACCTCATTGAGTAGGTACTTATTATAATTAATCGAGTAATGTACATATATAATCAAAATACAAAAAAAGCATATTTACAGTTTATACATATCCACTCCCATCGAAAAATGTCTTTGATTGATATGGATATTATAGTTCATCTCTGAACACAGTTTTTCCAACTAAAGGCAGATATTTGACGAAAGGCCCTCCATATGATAAGATGTCTCTCACTGGTTCGAAGTAGTAAGCGATCCACGAGAGCAGCAACAAATAGCAGAACACAGACACAATGCGATCCAACGCGAATAGGCTGAAAAAAAGGTAATATTTTTAAATTTGACAATGCTTAGCATTCTCTCTAATTCGATGGATAGAAGCGAGGATGAGTGCTTCGAGGTTTTCTTATATTTTTTAACTTAAAATAACTAAGTACCTTAAAGGAGGTGCAAAAGGGAAACTTTGTGCCAGAAATGAGTATAAACTTTAATGTTTCAGATTCTTGAATCTTGCCTGTTAGACCCCCGTTCAGTTTCATAGGAACCCTTACCTTTTCTTAATTATTGGAGTGATTTAAATTAAAAAGTCAGGATACCTACTGTTCTAACCTCTTACAAAATATATTTTTTATAAAACTTACATGTTATTTTGCAGTCTAGCTTTTGGCAGATTTTCAAGTTTTTCTTTAAGGCAGTAAAGCTTGCCTCCTATCATACACGACTCGATGTATGGCTCGTCTTCAATAATGCTCAGATCCATTGGGAAAGTCTTCAGGTCTACGTGATTCAAGGATGGGGCTAATGCCTTAAAGTTGTTCGTGTCGAACCACCATTCTCTGGTGGTGAAGTATTGCAGTACTTCCAGACCAACGGATATTCTGTTTTGGATGCGTACCATACTGTAAAAAAGGAAAGGTATTTATAATCGTGGCATAAAGTATCTATTTTACAAACTTAAAAAGAATTCGTTTCGCAACAGATCATATTCTCGGTCGGGAATCGACTCAGTAGCTCAGATAAGAGCGTTTCCTGAATATATGTATATAATAATGTGATCTGGTGCGAGTCGAATTTTTTTTAGTATATTATTTAGTATTGTATAAAAATAGCATTGTGAATGCTAAAATCTTAAATTCAAAAGTATTTTTTATTTTGGTTTACTATCTATTAAAACATTATAACTGAAAACTGTAACAGTACCAGTAGCAACCCATACGTTTTATTTTTAAAATAAAACACTTTTTAAATTTTGAGATTTAAGCATTCACAATGCTATTTTTATACAATACTAAATAATATACTAGAAAAAATAGGACTCGCACCAGATCATGTTCTCGGACGGGAATCGAACCCGCGACCTTTGGATATCCGGTCCAATGCTCTGACCGCTGAGCTACCGAGTGACTCGGTAGCTCAGCAACAAAAAACAACAACAAAACACTTTTTAGGGATACAATACTAGCGCGGGAAAGCTTAAACTCAAATAAAAAGCCAATTTAAACATAAAAAAAATATTTAATAAAACAGCGCTATTATAGTATCCGAAAAAGTGTTTTATTTCATACATTTTGTATTCAAATCGTAATGCTAGGGCCACACCACACCACACTAAGGATTAACGGCATTAATTATGGCGCTATTCTTATGCCTAAGGTTCATCAATTGCAATATTTAATGGCGTTTGCCGTTAGTGTGGCCCCAGCATAAAAAGAAACGTAAGTTTTTTTTGTTTCAATGCGGGTAGTGAGTGATAAACAGTTAAATCAGTTTACCGCGATCTGTCAGACGCGTCGGATCGGTTTGCGCGTCTCTCCATTAACAATATTGTAATCACAGTATACGGTGTAATCAAAATATTTGACTATGTTGTTTGATTTATTACAAGTGTTAAACTACAAATATGTGTCAGTTTGTGCAACATCGAGAAGAAAATCAATACGTGATCGACTCAAGGCGCCTTCGTTACGCTTCGATAATTTGGATTGCAGTGACTGTACCTCAAGTAATATCAGGTAATTAGAACAAATTTTATAAATTAAATAATAAATAAATATTTGACAACATCACATACATTGCTCCGATTCCAAAGTAAGTAGCTAAAGCACTTGTGTTATGGAAATCAGAGACAACGGTGGTATCACAAACACCCAGACCTGAACCAATATAGAAAAGTTCGTTTTCTAAATTGACTCAACCGGGGATCGAACCCGGGACCTCAGAGATGGCGACACCATGAAAACCGGTGTACAAAGCCACTCGACCACGGAGGTCGTCGATAATTGGAAAGAAACTGTCTGTTTGTAACGTTTTTACGCCTAAACAGCGAAACCAATTTTAATGAATGTTCTTCTCTCCTCTTCAACTTTCGCTCAAGATTCGTTTATTCGTAATAACCACCAAATGCAATGCAATCCTACAAGAATTTCTAAATTTTTTTATTTTTTATTTTAAGTAAATATTTTTTTATTTACTTAATTCAATACTATTTACACATGTTAATTTCCCCAAACGCAATTTTTTGTTCCCCAAAATGATACGTTTTGAATGAAGAAAAGATTTCACCCCAATTTTTTTTTCCCGAAATGGGGGAAAATGCTTCTAAATGCCTCAATCTGGCAGCCGTGGCTACACAAAGGATAAGCTACGGCCTAATTTTTTTCAAAATGTAGCAAAGTCTCATATTTCCGGGGGTTTTTTTCATCTAGTAATCATTCAATGAAAAGGGCACCTGCCTCGCTCACGGATTTCAAAAATTATTTTTCCAAACGGTAGACTATCTACCCCGGGAACTTTTTTTCATTTTTTCGATATCGACTTTCGTTTTCAGAATAATCAACATTTTCAATAGTAAGAAGTATAACTGGCAAAGAACTTACAATCGTTTTTGCCTAAAAAGGAACATCAAGAAGTCGATCAGGTAAGCAGGTACTATGTGATAGAAAAATACACAGAGACTGTGGATGAGCTTGTTGTGCCTTATGTTGCCATCTGGGTACCATAGTGGGCCTTCAAATGGATATTTTCGGACAGTAGCCTTGCCAATGTCGAGGACTTGCTTCCACGTTGTGTTTCTTTCGTCTCCAGTAGTTAGGTTGTAAACAGGGATTTCTGGTTTCCTGCAAACACATATTTGTAAATGAGTACCTACGCTACTGATTTGTTCCTATTTTCGATATAATGTGATAATTATCACAACAAGCAAATTCTATCCTATATATAATATATATGTTTACTTTATAATAATTGCTTCATTATAAAGAACTCAAAAACAAATGAATACTTATAATGTTGTCTGTTTATCCTTACTTGTCTTATTTAGTATACAGTTTTTGACAGTTGTCATACGTCTTTTAAACTTGTTATTAAAAAATATATTATCACAATAAATTAAATTGTCATTAATAATTATAATTTTCTTTCGTGTTCTGTGTGTGGAAAACCATTTGTTATATTTTGTTGGAGGATGCGAGGACTGGCTGGCTAGGACTCGCTGGTACTGGCCAGCAAGTGTCAGGCATGTAATCTGCCACATTGGCTGATGTCACTCCTTGATTGAAAAGCTTATGAAAATATGTCTGCGAACCGTTGTTTATAATATTTATATAGTGTTTGGGTGAAGCGCCTCTCTGCTGGTAGGTGAATTTACAATATATTTTAAAAATCAATATTTTAATAAAGAGTTGGGTGAAGATTGTTTATCAAATAAGACAAGAAAGGATAAACAGACTATAGTTTCGTACTTAGGATTGTGCAAACCCAGCTTTTACAAACCGATAATAAGACGAGCAAATTAGACCCGCAAGTTTTAATATTCTACCCACTACCTTATAATAATAATAATGATTCCATTTTCTACCCAAATTCTAAAACAATTCCGTTTTCATCCCACAAAACTATTCAGAAATGTAATAATTTGTAGTATCGAAGGTAGAAAACGGAGTAGATTTTGTTATAATATTCGTGGATATATATGTATACAACATGTTACAAAAATACCGAAACGCGAAAAAAAATCAGGTGTTTCGTACATTTTGATATTCTCGATTTTAATTTTCGTATGAAACAGCTGATTTTTTTTTCGCGATTTCAGAGTTGGTCCCATAGTAAAAGTTGTTCAGTTTGATGGTCCCTATATACCATATTCAGCATTAGGGGTACTTTTGTAACATGTTGTATAGAAAAAGTGAGTACCTAGGAACGGAACCATACGGAATACATAAGTAACTTTCATTGCGGAGTTGTTCCGGAGTTGTTCCCACAGTGAAAACCACTCGCAGAAATCGACTACGACAATTTTTATTGCTTGTCTAATTTGCTTAAGGTAAGGGCCCTTTTTTCCCTGACTAAAGCATTAAATAACACTGAAGACTACCTTTCCGTCATAGTGCCAATTTTATACGCGATGACTATGATGCCGTTGATTGCGATGTCTACGGGGATGACCTCCGCGTGGTAGTGGCCGTAGCAATGCATGGACCGGATCACTCCCTTCCCAGCGCCCACCATCAGCCCGATCGGGCCGTTCAGATTGTCCACCCAGCCTGGCATTGGCTCTTTATAGGACGGGGTCACTGAAAGAAGTATTATATTTAGACAGAAATCAAGAGAAAGAAGCACTTATGCTTTGAATTTCAACTCAATACCTCCACGCGTCTTTGAGACAAAGGGTCTTGACAGACAGACGAACGGACAACAAAGTGATCCTACAAGGGCTCCGTTTTTTCCTTTTGAGGTACGGAACCTTGGAAAATGACAGCTGATGCTCCCTAATATAGAATAAATAGTAATTTAACTTAAGTTTGCTTCAAGAAAACACATGTCAACTGTTGGTACCTGTATAATAAAATGGTTCGTAAGTAACATAGACTTACGACTAAAGATAAAAACATGAACATACCTATACTCGGTCTCACTACGGCTGCAGGCAATTCTGGATAGCACTCTCTGACCAAAGCTTCAGCCAGCCTCTTGGAATACGTGTAGGAATTTGGATGCTTTTGAAGGATG
Source organism: Catoptria pinella (assembly GCA_963556745.1). Lineage (NCBI taxonomy): Eukaryota > Metazoa > Arthropoda > Insecta > Lepidoptera > Crambidae > Catoptria > Catoptria pinella. Next base: position 5,335,866 of record OY750762.1, read on the forward strand.
GATGGGCCCAACAAGTTCATCTGACCATCAGTCAACCAGCTTGCAGCTCTTAAAACTTCATGTGGATTTGCTGGCGGATCATGTACCTAAAATGACAGAATTTTTCATTACCTACCTATAGAAAAGAGACTGTTTGGTACTTTTTCCTTCTTGTATTCCCTTTTAATTCTTCTCTTATGTTATTTTTCAATCCCCTTATATTCACAAATTAATATTAAACTGCATGAATTGTAAACTTACTCTTTCAGCCATTCTTTCATAGTCAGGGTAACAAAAGGCCGTTGATAGGTGGATAAAAGCGGCTAGATTCTTTATCCTTTTGGCTAAACTTAGCACTCTCAGCGTGCCTTTGGTGTTCATCTCCAAGCCTTCTTTGAGGGGAGCCTCCAATCGCAGGCTGGCGGCAAAGTGGTACACAACTGATACCTGTAATGGCCGACAAAAACATAAACCGAAAAAAGAAACATTCTTAATTTGTACAATATTTTCTGCAAGCTAATAGAAGATATTGAAAGCTTTAATACGTTGAATTTAATAAGGTATGATGCCTTAAATTTTCAAGGCACTGTACGTACACAGAATACGGAAAATGCATAGGTTCGGAAAAATTGTACTCAATGCAAATGCCCGCGGGCTAAACGTGAATTTGAATACAACGTTTTGATATTTACAATTTCTAGTAGTAATTAATATGAACTTAAAAAATATAGTTTAACGATGATTAAGGATATGATATGAATATATTGATATAATTTAGTAAGGATGGTACAGCTTTCCATCGGTAATTTTCACACTTTTTGCTACCTTGAGCATTTTCCATTAAGTATACCTACAACTTCATCCCCCTTTTTTACACCTTCAGGGGTGGAATTGTCAAAAACGCTGAGACACATCAATATTTATTTTCAATCGGCACTCAACAATCTTTCATCCCCTGTTTTACCCCCTTAGGGATGGAATTTCCAAAAACTTTAATTATTTTGACGGTAAACGAACTGGTCACGGCTACGCTTTGGATTTGTTGTTGGCAGAGTTGACCCCCAAAAAAAGTAAGGAGTAGGTAGGTCATCTCATCTAAAGTTGCCATGCGATTAAAGCAACTCCACGTTTCTCTGCGTATTTTTGTTGTTGTATCTGATAAAAGGTTTCGAAATCTGTAAAGGTCTTGTGCGGCATTCCATTTTTTATGTAATGACGTAGCAGTTACCTCATCGAAAATCTGCTGTAACAGGTTTCCCTCTATGCCAAGGTCGTCGTAAACTATGTCACCGGCCACCGGAATCAGTTTTTTCATCACATGTGGTTTCTCCTCTCTGATTCTTGCAAATAACTGAAAAAAAAGTACATAATTAGGAGTAACGTTATTGAAAGTATCGATTTTTGTGCGATCGCGTTGCTAGTGTTTTCACATGATGAACACCAAATTGCAATTGGCATGTATGTAAAGGATTGCAGAATAAAAATAACGAACATCCACCTATCTTGCGGTAGGGTAAGGTGGCGGTTATGCAATTCAGAGTAATAATAATAATAATCCATGTATTTGCTAAATATGGTACATACAAGATGTTATAATAATTCTTCCAGCATATTCTGTCGAATGTTTCGACGTGCAAATACTTAAATTTAAATAATACAATTTTATTAGTTAATGTCAACAAATCATATTTCAAATAACATTAAATCACTAAATTAAGAATTAAATTAAATTATTGGAATGTCAGCAATAGAAAATGTCAAAAGTTATAATTAGTGTGATTGTCAATGTAGTGCATATAGTAATCAAATTAAGTAACTACGTATTAATAATTATAATAATAAATGCTTGGACAATTTCACACAGCGCCATCTAGGTCCAAACAAAGCAAAGCTTGTGATATGGGTGCTAGACAACTAATATACTACTTATATACTTTTTAAATATTTACTTATTATACATAGTAACACCCAGACCCTAAAATTCATCATTTCAATTTCTGCCCGGCCGGGAATGGACCCCGGGTCCTCTTGCGTGGGAGACTAGCATGTTGACCACTTTACCACTCAGGTCCTCGTCGTACTAAAGTAGTCCTGCATAATTTTCTTTTAAGAAAATCTATAAAAAAATTGTCAACAGCAATCATTTAACATAGTAACAGGTAGCCACAAAAGTTTTAGAACCTATGGCCGTTTCTGTTGCTCCACAAAAAGTAGCTGCAGTGTGGATGCACCATATCCGTGTTGTAGCGTAGGTATTGGTGAAATAGGGACTTGGCATTGGCCACTGTATTGCCAATCGTGTCCGTTTGCCGCGCATATTTCCACATGTTCTGCGAGCAATGTGAGTTTATACCGTTAATTTGCGGTAACGTACGAAGTATTGTGCGATCGCATCGCACATCGGACAAAATAGCACAACAATTTCTTGTAACTTAAATAATGTTTTTTGTTAGGGTCGGTCGGTCTGTCAAAGCTGTCAATTAAGTATGAGTCCTTTAATTTTGTTTGATTTAACATTAATCGACCGATCGATTTAGCATTGACGACCTCCGTGGTCGAGTGGCTTTGCACACCGGTTTTCAAGGTGTCGCCATCTCTGAGGTCCCGGGTTCGATCCCCGGTTGGGTCAATTTAGAAAAACCAACTTTTCTATATTGTCTCAGGTCTGGGTGTTTGTGATACCACCGTTCTCTCCGATTTCCATAACACAAGTGCTTTAGCTACTTTGGAATCGGAACAATGTATTTAAAAATAATTATTTTATTTTATTTTATTTTAATTTAATCATCAATTGCAAAGCCGTATCACTTTCTCTTACAACGTTTAGTATTATATATTCTGTGCTTTTACTTTGCTTAGGTTTTCTTTAAATTTATTTTTCGCAAGAAATGCTAAGTGGCGCCAATGAACTTGCTGTTTCAAAATACGGTTCACAGAAAAAGCAATAACTAAATACGGTTTGTAATCGAGAGTGTGTCAAGTTGACACGCTATAGACATAACGAAATACAATATTAGAGTTATTTTTTTTTTATTTCACCATGCAATCACTTTCGAGATGGTGCGGTGCAATCTCATGCTCATAGGTTAGGTAGGTATCTACCTATGTTTATTATGCAACCAAATAATTTTCGAAACTAGAAACGTTGTGGGAATCTACATGTTTGACAATCTCTTGAGAGCAACTCTTATTTTTTAGAAAGTATTTTGAAAGTCGGAGATTGAGTTCAACAAAATTAACCTACCTCTGTATTAAAACCACGCGCGATGAGAATGGGATGCTACCTTTTGGAACTGAGACGCGCACGGTCGGCCAGCCGTAGCGTCGGCAAAGTCGCGTACTCGCGTAGGTACCTAGATGCTCGCATAATGCTAGTTGTGTATACTTAATTGTGCGCGTGGATTTCTACTCGAGTTTTATTTTAAATGCGAGATTTATATATTATTTTGTGATTAATTAATAATGAGTGGGAAAAGGGGAAACACTTTTTACTTTGTTTGAATACATTTTTATTTAAATAGATTCAGAACTTTTTGCTAACGCTACTTGACTGCTTAAGGGCTGATTTTTAGTGCCCAGATAAAATTTATTCGTTTGATAACGTATTATACAGCCAAATTGAAAATGTTTGTCATTCGTTTGTCTGTCAAATTTTTTGAATGACTTTTATTTTATTTGGTTAATAATTTAATTGACTGATATCTGTTAATTGAGGTATACACTTCTAAGATTTTCGCGCGTACAGTTCATTAGAAATAAAACACTTTTTACGGATTACAGCGCGTATATTATTAATTCAGGTGTTGTTTTGGAATTATTTAGTTTGTATTTATTGGTTTTTTAGAATTCCCGACGTTTCGACACCTTTCCAGGGGCCGTGGTCACGGGAGGACTAAAGCAAAAAGGCTGCTCATATTTTTATGAAATTACCCGCTCGAAATTTTATAAAAATGTATTCAAGTTATTAAATTATTTTATAGCTGCGTTCTGATTTTAATAATTATTACCGAATTAAATTGAATAAAGTTAATTAGAAAACAAGATCTAGCTACTGAATCTACTACCAGTTCACAAATTGGGAGGCCTCTGAGAGAAAGAACTGGCGGAAGAAAACTCAGAGAGGTTGTGTCGACCTCCCTTTTGATCCCTATCTACAGAACGAACTAACTATATCTTTAGATCCTGCAGTGTGTGATTTGGGATGGGATTTTAGTTGATGGATTATTGAAATAATTCCAAAACAACACCTGAATTAATAATATACGCGCTGTAATCCGTAAAAAGTGTTTTATTTCTAATGTTAATTGAGGATTGAAAAAATAGCCCTGACATTTTCAATTTACTATGACAAGGTCCCATCCCATTCTAATCGCACGGATTATACCAGTATTTTCTAATCAGTCATACTGATCTATTCAAAGCAACGCAGGCATACCTACGTTGTATTTGGTCTATAAAAACATACTCATATTTAATAGGTATACATGTAAATGGTATTTTTTTGGTAATCCAATAGATAAATATTTATATCCAAAGTTTTTTTCACGCATAATCACCGACGTACAGGGGCGATTGCGTACACATATCACATTTTCATTTCTATTTGTAAGGAAATTATAGTTCGGAATACAATGTTTGCCTGACCGAACTTAGAATTTTTTTACTTAAAAAAAATATCACTACGACTAGAGTCTCTGTGCTTGCACCAAAAAAGTCATTCTTACCGGCAGTTTCCACATGTCTTCTATTCTCGCTTCCGGTGTCTTCCCCCGCTTGGATCGAATTACTGCGTATACGCAGGCAACATCAGGTACACTGTAAAGCAGCTTCTCTATCAGCACCTTGCCCATCAGCCCAGATGCCCCTGTCACCAACACCTTCCTCCCTCGGTACCATTCGTTCACCTCTGACGTCATCTGAAAAGAGTTTATAAAAATATTTTTAATGGCCGTTCTTTAGATAAGTTTATTTAAATTTAGTTACTATAGAATTTAATTTCCATCGTTTATCAGAAACTATAAGCCACCCGTGACTTCATCCATGTGAATTCCTTTCCCCTCCTTAAGGGTAGAATTTTCAAAAATCCCTCTATTTGTGTTCGCCCACATTATAAAAGGAAAAATCGAAGATACACTAAGCTAGGGACCTTCTCAAAATCAAAATAGGATATGTATTAGTGATTAAGATAATGGTAGGTTTTATGACAATACAAAACAGAGTAGGTAGGTACCAGGTATAATGCGTACCTATTAGTATTTATGCATATTATGATGCATTTTGTTTTTTTTAAAGCTGTTTTTGTCGATAGTTTTTTTAAGTTGTTAAATGTTTATTTCTTTCTTCCTTTTACTTGAGATGGGATAGATTATTGAATTTGCAGTAAGGCAACATCATAAGTTCGAAGAGAGACACCGCTTTGCCACAGTACCTATAATATATTAGTCTTACCACAGTATAATTATAATATTAGTGGCTTTACGCAAACCTGCGCAAAACATTGCATTTGCATCGCGTTAAGGGCTTGTGGTAAAGTCTCGGAAGATTTCGCAAAGTTTGCTGGGTAAGGACATTTTGAGACAACATTCTAAATTCAATCCAATGAGTTCTTAACATTCTGCTAAAGTAGTTAAAGAGAGACACAACCACACTATTGTATGTCGTTATCCCTTTCCTATAGTCTAATGTTACTTTGGCAACAAAAAAGTTTTGTGAAAAGAGAAATATATGTAGCTTACTCCCGCAAAAATATATGCAGGATGCACCGCCCGCCCGCCCACAAAAAAATGCACATGCACACCACAAAAATATCAGTGCACAATACTTGCATTTAGCATGACAGCGACACACCTTGCACTTTGGGACTTCCGCCAAGTAATGCCTGATTCAATCAAATACAAAAAAGTTTATTTTAATTTCCCATAAAAAAAGGTTTAAACCTGCTATGAGATTAAAGCAGAAAACAAGTTTTAAAGTATCTTCTATGAAACGAATAATTTATCTAACCACTTAACCAGTTTCTATATAAACACAGGTAGACAGGGGACGTGTCTTAACAAAAATATTGATCTGGAGATCCGAACCAAAAGAAAATGAAAAAAGAGAGCAGTAAATGATACAAAAAAAAAACTAATTCGAAAGTCCAAAGGTATCTAACACGCATAATTAACTAAGTCTAGACTATGATGTAATAGTCATTTAACAAGTAGATACAGAACACGTTGATTTAAGAGGCCGGCGAACAGTGAAAAAACAGTTTTGTACAAACGTAAAAAAATAATGCGATTTAAAGTATTTAATGAAAAAAAAAATTGAATTGGGTTAGACGTTTTTATTTTTTATTTAATAGAACCCTAGACAAATGCTGTCTTAATCCTAATAACATCACAAGAAGAGAAATCAGTAGGCCGATTATAATAGGTATTGCACAGTTACGTGCCAAGTCTCAGAAGCAGTTTTATCGGATTTTTAAGACATAAAATTTGTCTCAAACACAATATAGAATAAATAATAAAGTGAGTCGATTTGATTTTGCTTCTATTCATTATGCAAGGCTCTCATCTCTGTGTGATAATCACTCTGTCAAGATTCAAAGCGTTGCTGTTATTACATGGTGTGTTGCTACTTTGTTACGTTCTATGTACTTACTACTTAGTCTACGTACTTATGCTTAAGATCGGCAATGTCTTAATCAATAATTTCCAGTAGATATGTTTTCGCATATACGTGCTGACTGATGGTACAGAATAAATAATAGTACTAGTAGCGTGTAGTATACGTATGGTAGCTTTGTGGCCGCATTGGATTTTGCGATAATATCTTTACAAAACCCCGTGGGGCAGGATGTAAAATCAAACAAAGATTATGTACCTACTACATAGGAATATAATTATAATCCAGTATGCTATAAGTTTGGATTCTGACAGAAATCTATGCATTTTCCCTTAAACTCTGTAATGTTTTACTCCAATAAGATAAATTAATAAAAAGCTATTAAGATTCGAGGCATTTGTTAGCTTTGGCAAACTACTTTTTATTTCGTACAAAGAGTGCCTCTCCAAAAAAATACAATTTTCAGTATTTTTAAAAAAAAAAGCTTACAGCAGCCCTTTTTTCTTTGTTTTATTTGTTTTGTATGTAATGGGTGTTAAAACATGAAATTGCCGATAAATAATGAATTATAAAAAGTTACATCTTCCATTTTACAACCGCGAACGTTACAAGAAAAAATCAGCGATTACATTTAAAAAATATTTTATAGACAATGCCGTTGTTTACTTCGTTCAAAGTTAGTGCCTCTCCAAAGAAAAACAATTTTAAATACAAACTATTTTAAATACCAATGATGAGAATGGAAAGGAGGTTTTTGTTGAAACTTCTTTATTTAGAAATACATAAAATTTAATTAAGTAAATAAAGTTGTGACCGGAAAAAGCTTGTAAAAATCAAACAACTTACTAGCTTACCCACATCCTTTAAGATAAGTGTTTAGTACATATAATACGATGCATATAAGTATTACGAAAGAGCCGTAAGAGTTTACCCACCACTTTATACAGAAGGTGCGCATGCGCGGGCTGGTTTGAGCCGTGATTTTGTAATCAGTTACGAAACAGTAACGTCGCGTGAGCTATAGTGGGTTGTAATTTTGCACAAACCGCAAAATATTTAACATCCATTAACGTTGAAGGATCATCATTGTGACTAATTTTTAAACTATTAGTATCAATTTGAGTATTAATATTACTGTTAAAAACAATCAAACAATCTTCACTACCTGTATGTATAATGTCACAAAATATAATAATCCCACCAAAACCTTTTTCATATAAAATATTGCCAAGACGAGACTATAATCAAATCAAAGCAAGCTCGCACTGTCAAAAAGTTATCAGACCTCATGTAGAGCCAAGCTTCTGACTCTACACGCAGTACGCACTAACTCTTACCCTAACTTGACAAACTTTACACCTTAGTCAAAATATGTTACATTCACATATTATGTAGGGCGAAAGGTGAATAATTTATGCACTGTTAATTACTTCCCTTTTTTCATAGCCTACTCTCTATCTCAACAAGGAGTCCTTATATCAATTATCAGAATTCAAGCATAAAAAATTGCGGAAGTCTCAGAGTAAACTTCCATCCCCTGGTTTAAGGAGTTGGGGGGTAAAGTTCAAAGATTTTCATTTTTTTGTTGTTTGTGTAATAATACTAGCTTACATACCAAATTTCAACTTTCTAGGACTTCAGGAAGTACCCTAAGAATGTTAATGATCATCAGTGAGTTAGTGACGAAATCGGAGTTTTATAAATATCAATAAAATCTTAAGTACTATGCAATTAAAACTTTAGATATTATGTTTAATAAGTTAACTATTGACATCATTATCCTGAGAAATTCGTTTGTATAATCCAAACCCTAGTTAAAACCCTAGGTTCAAAAAAACGACGAAGTGCTTCGAGAAAAGATATGTAAGTGCCCTTGCGCTTCGCATGGTCGTCCGTGCCCCCAGATAGTACTACAATTGTCTTTGACAAAGTGAATATAATTTACTGTCACCGAATGTTTATGTATGAAAGTTAATCGTTTAGTTATTGTTTAAACTTTATGGCATTAAAATTTTATGGTAATTCTCTTTTGTTAGTTACAGTCATAACCATAACATAATATAATATATAGAAGATCGGCAAAATGACCAAAAGACGCCTAGAAGAAGATTTTCGCACAAGTCATCTCGGAAATATAAAAATAGCAGTACACAGAAAAAAAATATTCATTTAAACATTCCAAATGAAAGTGCTTTGTAAGTAGATTAGAAATACATAACATACTATAACAGCTTCACTACTTGGTCTAACAAATTTTATTATTAGAAAACGTCCAAAATTTTCACAATTCCGAGTTGCCATTGAAAAGCTCTAGATTGAAAACGTCTGAATGGATTTTTTCCAAATGCATATCCAGTGAATCTGAACAACTAACCAACATTTTAAAAATAACAAAAGTACATCAATTTTAATAACACTATTATTTTCTGTATTTTCTAAGTTCTCAGATTCCTATAAGTATTTTTTTCCATTTTTTCATCAAAAGTCGAAAAAGGTTGAGCTGCGGTTTTTGCTTGAAACTTGATGCGATTAGGACTTAAGAGCTTTAAGACGCTATCAGTAAAGCGAGATATAATGAGGAAACGTCGCGCGCCAGAGCGAGACCGATTTGGCAGATGTGGCGAAAATATCAATTCGAGTAATAATGCTTCTGTTAAGATAAATAATATTAGAAAAAATACTAGAAAAAATCAACTCACCGAGTCACTAGCATAATTGGTCAGTGCATTGGGCCGGAATCCCAAGGGTGCGGGAGTCCCGTCTGAGGTGCTACGGGTGAGTCGATTTTTTCTAGTATTTTTTCTAATATTATTTACCTTAATATAAAAATAGCATTGTGAATGCGAAAAATCTAAATTTAATAATGCTTCTGTTACTTAATTTCAGATCCGTAGGATCTTTCTGCGACCTGCATTACAACAAAAAGTGTTAATTGTCTTTAAACATCTCCTTAAGTTAGTTATTTAGTTTTGCCTGCGGTGGAGCCACAGTGAAATGCAGTGTCGTTGCACAAGAGCGGTTAAACTGGTCTAGGAATTCGTTTTCGCGAAACTCATTGCACCTGCATAACTCGAACTGCAAGTATTACTATAGTCTGTCTATTTTTACTTGTCCTATTTAGTAAACAGTTTTTGACAGTTTGTTCTGTCTTTTAAATTTAAATCGTTATTTATATATATGTTGTCTTATTAAATCATATTTCCACAAAATAATAAGTAATTTTTTTCTTAAGCTATGTTAGGAAAACCATTTGTTGTATTTTATAATTGTTTTTTTCAATAAAGAGTTGGGTGAAGATTGTTTACCAAATAAGACAAGTAAGGATAAACAGACTATACATAGAAGCATCAGTCCCTTAAATACATTACAAGTAGCCTAACTTTTTTCTTGTTCCCATGTATCTTACTGACTAGTGGCTTTGTAGAGCTGTAAACCTCACATTTGCGACATTTTTGATAATTTTTCGAAATGGCTGAAATGTGATGTACCCAATATTGCCGCCATTTAAAAAAAATCGAAATACTGAAAGGGCTAAGAAATTCTTTATAATTATAAAACCCGCTCACAAAATTTCACGAGAATCAGTTGAGTAATGCGACCTGTAGAGGAGAACAGATTGACAGCTGGAAAGCTGGACAGCCGGACAGACATACGAACTAACTTTTTAATGTTTACAAGTAGGTTTATTATGAATCATTATAAATTTTATATTTGACGCTTCGTGCAATAGGAAAAAGTTAGACTACCTACTTATATTGTTTTATGTACCTACTTACATAAAAATAATATCTTTTGCCGTGAATACTGCATGGAATTTCGTTGTCCGTAGGTTTATTTATGGTTAGAGCTGTTAAATAGATATAAGAATAAAAGAAGAAACACTTAATGAGAAGAATAGAGTATTGGTCGGTAATCGGTGTCCATGAAAACTCCATGAAACAGTTTTAGTTTAAAATAACATCAATTTTATAAATCAAAACCTTTATACTGACCTCTGTGTCGTTAAACTTAAAGAACGTCCGAAGTTACTATTAATAGCAAGACCAACTAAAAGCCTTCAAAAGACTCGTAAACAACATTCAAATACCGTAGTTAAGTTTCAATAAACAATTTTAAAGAAGTTTATTTAACTACCGCGAACGCTATTGTAATTTTTTTTATGTATAATGACTAAATACTAAGTTAACAAATACGACGTCTGGTAAGAAAAAGTCTTAAGTTACAATTATGAAACGGTCATTTTAATTTCATCAAAAAAGAAGTCTCTTTCGAGATATAATATTGGGTAGTTGGAAAAATTTGCGACCTTTTTGTACTAAAATGATGAAGTTACCACAGCGAGGAACATCTTTATCATTAAAATTACCTGAAGCTGCTGAACCATTTTTTGCAAGTAGTATTCGACAAAGCATCTTCTTCATTAACATTACAAATCTTTTTTTGCGCACTGCAGCATTCATTTTTTGTTTATTAAGTTTTTAGTTTCGTTTGGTAAGGCGGAGGCATGTATTAAGTGACATTATGAATGATTTGACTTATCAACTGCATATTGTTATCTTGTTTCCATCTTTTCAGTTGACTTGTCTTTTGATGCGGGTGGGCTTTTTACTTTTCAAAATTATTTATATTTATTTATGTCTTTTTAGTTTTTATATATAACGGTCATGATATACCTTTTTGAAATCCTTATGAGAAGCCCTTTAATTTGATTTTTTTCCCCTTTAATAATAGCACCGCACAGCCGTCATATTGGGTTTTTTTAACGTCGCTTACCTAAGAACATTTGGGCTGTCAAGACAAATCTAACGATATACTAAAAATAGATATCCGTTGAGCCGTTTGAAAGATATGAGGTAATAAAGTATATTACATACATATAAGATACGCGCCCTTTCCTTGCAGTCGGGTAAAAAAATGACATCGGCCGTTACTTGCAAGTATTTTCCTTGTAATTTTCTATGATTTTCCACTATTTCTCTCGGTAAGATGACGCTAAGTCGCATTTTCTTGCATAAACAAATATCATGCTTGCATCATAGATCAGATAATGAAATAATAAGTATCGGTTCTTTCCAAGAAGGAAAATCCGATGGCGGTTATAACAATTACTTACCTTTTAGACTAATTAATATAATGTAACATAAGAATAATTCCCGGATACGGAAGGCAAATTAAGTATCAAAAATCTTTGAATGCAGTTTTGCTTCTCTTAAAAATAAATGAATGTCTCTCTTGAATAAACATTACTATCTTTAGTACTTTCCCTCCAGCTGTTGTGAAAAGCTCCAACCTGTATGAAAATCCTATTACTACGCTTTAATTTAATTAAATGAAATCGCAGGCTAGTAATTTTAGAAATAAGCAAGCCTTAATACTGACATTGCGTTATTTTTGGCAATAAAATGAAAATTCACAAATTTAGCGTCCATTTTTTGCAATAAGTACCTACGTATATCATTAAATCGTTTTTATTTTTTTGTTAAACTATTATATGAAATAACATCCTATAACTAAAAAATTACGTGAAAATTTTACTTTTAATACAAACTATTGATTTTCACATACCTTTTTATACACTCCTTCAAGCCACTATTACACAAAACACGCGGGAAAACCTATATCCGTAAAGAGTAAAAAACATGTAGCGCACAACAAGCAACACAACAAGCAACTGCTACAGAATATGCGCGCGCGCCGACCGACCGCGAAGCACAGATTGTATAACCAACCACCGAGGAGGTTGCATGTCGATCGAATTTGGGAAATGGTGTTACGTCACGTTAACATGACGGTACAATTTGCAGGCACAATGATACTAGACTACAGAGATTTTGACATAGTTTCAAATAGGATTTTGTAGCTTGTTATTAAACAAGTATAGTGTAATACACGCGATGTTATTATACAACTGTAAAACAGTGATATAATGATTTAATAGTGAACATAATACTCAATGGAGTACAAAACGTAGTAGCAATAAACTTTTCATTCATTAATTTAGATATACCTACGTTTAATTAAATTTCTGTATTCGTCAGCTCAGCATTATGATCAATGAAATATCTCATAGATATAATGAAAACAGAATGGTATTGATTTATTTTTATTTAACTTTACTAAAATGTCGGAAAAACGAGGTGTAAAGTTAGTTTACGCACAAATCATCTTGGAAATATGAAAATGTGGTATCAGCGCATTCATTACGATGGCCCTGATCACAAATGTAATAAAACTTGAGCTGCAGACCACGCTCAAATTGTATGTTGTTTAAAAATTAACCTAATAGATGTCGCCACGAGGTTGACACTGCTTTTGAAAAGCAGGACTAGGTACCTATGTACTGTTTGGTAGGTTAGGTTAAGTTAGATGGCGCTTCTAATTTAGAAATTTTTTCGAATAGATGATTATTTGGAAAAATTTCGAAACTGTCTCGATTCAAAAAAAACTATAAATTTGTTGAACCGGCTCACAAAATTTCACCAGAATCGGTTGAGAAGTGCGGCCCAGCGGACAGCCGGAAAGACATACGAAACATATTTTTTTTCATTTGAACCATCAGCGAAAATTTTTCTAAGTCTATGATTTGAACCTAACATACCATGTGGTGTATCGTGTATCAAATGAAAGGGCTTTGTGAGTAGATTGCAAATTAATATAATATCATACTATGACATTTTCAGTACTTGGTCTAACAAATTATTTTAAAAAATCTGTTTTTTTGTGTGGCTAAGTAATTATTTCTCATACAGCACATTCGCTGTAATTGCCAACAATGCTGCTAAATGCTGATGGCAATACTATGAATGTACTTGCTAACTCTGTCCTTATAAAAAAACAAACATTCCGACGAACTGAGAACCTCCTCCTTTTTTTGAAGTCGGTTAAAAAAGCATGTGGTTTTCCTTTTTTCTTACGACTTATTTCGGAGATTATTTTTTACCACAACCCTTTACCTCACGTATTAGCATCAATATTTAAAGTAAACGAAATACCAAGACAATTATTTAATTATTATTTAAATAAATTCCTAAATAGGCCTAATTTAATTAATATAGCTTGAAGCCAATGAAGCTGCACAACGCCATCTAGTAAAAACAAATGACAACACGTTATCGTTAAACAGAAAAGCAAAAGACAGCCATGCTTATTTCTTATTCTTTTGCTCAACTGTTTACGATATTTTTCTTGGAATTTCATATAGATGTCACTAAAATCATTAAACACTGTAATCGTTTTGTTTTCGAGTTGACAAAATTATGTAGTAAAGTGCTCAGCACTCTTGAATCACAGAATACAATACATAATAATACTGAGTCTGAAATCGTTTTATTTCACTTCTGAGGTCTGTATCCTTAGCACGAAAATCTATCAACAAAAAAAACGCGCGTAAAAGTACTCGATATAGTAATTTTGTATGGGATTTCAGAAACATCTTGTTAGGTGAAGGCCAAGCACTGACCCGTTGTAACACAGAATAAATAATAATAGTGTTATAGCAAAGGGGTAAAGACAATAACTTTGAGAACATTGTCTAAAATTAATAAATTTTATTACCTTAATATTATAAATATTAGTTATCTAGTACCTATTATTTATGCAGCTCTGCACCAATCACTGTGAAATTATCATGCACATACTTCTACGTTACTAAATCCTTGAAAATTATCTTCCTAGTCCATGACGTATGGGTTTGTACCCCTAGCACGAACATCTAGCGAGAAAAAAATGCGCGTAAAAGTACTCGATAGAGGATTTGTCTATAGGAAATTTCATTTCACTTTTCGGCGGTAGATGGCGCTGTACAAATTTCCCATACAAAATTATCTATCGAATTTTTTGCGCGCGTTTTTTTTCTCGATAGTTGTTCGTGCTACGAGTACTGTACAGCCACCAAAACCATTGCGGATAAATGTTACGCCATGACCCGTCTGCAATAGACGCACAAGGTCATAAAATTAAAGGGCGTATTTAGCTTTCCTTTGATTTCGCCTCAATTATGTGTGCAATAAATGAATACCTCCCACGCGACGAGATGGGTTCCGTAAATCATAAACGATGTCCAATAAACGAGTTCTCATAAAAGAGCAAAAGTAATCAATCAACGGAGATATCAAAAGGGAAAGTTGTCGGATTCGATGCGCATACGCAGCCACTTCGACCCGGTCAGCTGTAGGTTTGAAACCTTCAAAGTTATAAGAGTAATTTTCCACCAAGAGGACCGCTGCTGTTGTTATAACCTCATATTTGTTTCGGTTAGACGCAGTTATAATTTTGTGACGGACCGTGAAACTTGTGCGTTTTTGAGATCTAATTCTCTACAATAGAATGTGAGAACTTAGAGCGTGAACCAAAGGTTGCGTTGCCTATCGAAGATCGCAGAGCGGTGTGGGCGAACCTGTTAATGAAATTAAGTCGTTATGTCGAGCCCAGTGTATCAAATCAGTCGGTCGTGTTCACCGTTGCTTACCATATGATATATCATCTGTTGCAACCTTGTTATACGACACCGATATTCGATCTGGAACTGGACACGTATAAAGCACAGGATATTGTTACGTGGTGCGTTTCTGCGACTTCCACTCTCAGTTCGGGATAAGATCCTCGACGCTCAACACGCTGGTCAAGAAAATGCGGCGAAAAGACCCACCTCTAACTGCTACAGGGCGAGGAAAGAGTTTGATATCCATGAGGACTAATCAGCAACAACAGCGGAAAATGCAACCCAAAAGCCTTCTTCCGAGGAGCTATTCTTCGCCACCGGCTCACTGTGAATCAGAGGGCAATATAACGCACCTAAGTCCAATAAAGGGCTACGTAATGAGAAGCTTCTCTACTCCAGAACCAAAAAGTTTAGAATACAGAAGAAACTCGGACTCTTTTTATCGGCCGAAGACTCACGGTTCGCGAACGGAGCTGGATTCAGATTTCGAACAGTTCGAAGAATGTTTCATCGATATTGACGCTGATCAAGACGAGTCACTAATGAGGTCTTACTCGAGAAGTCCTGATAGGGAAGAACCAAGGAGGGTATTTACGACTCTGCTTCCTGGTAGCGGAATCCAAAGGGTCATGATTAGACCAATGTCCGCAACTGCGACCCATACACTGCAAGGCGCTCGCGACGCAATGAAAAAATTACAAAAAGACGAGAAAGGTATGATTAAATGGTTTTTAAGCATTTGCGTGTACTCGCTAAAGACGTAACTGCGTAGCTTATTTGCGAGATTATGTAAATTAACACATTAGATGTATGTACACACACACTAAACAAATTTTGTTTTGATCGTGGGCGCGAACTAAGCTAAGTACGATAACAAGGCAAGCAACTGGTTTTAAAAGTAAGCCTTGATTTTTCTATTTGGGTATTCAATTGAGGTCTAGTTTCATTATTTTGTTACTTACCCAGTGGCAAATGAAAAACTAATGTCTTATTAGGGTTCCGCACCCAAAGGGGCCAAACGATACACAATTGCTGTCACACATGTGTCCGTATGTCCGTCCGTCGTATGTCGCAAAGCTCTAGCAGCAAAACCGTTGAAGCTACAGTCTTAATTTTTGCACCAAAGATGTGTCGTGCTGACCCAAAGCTAGACAAAGTCTAAAAAAATATGTTAAAACGTTTAAGAAGGAGGCTCCCATACTATACATGTGAAGAGGGGCGTGAAAAAAATGTTTTTTAACCCAAATGTGGGGGGTCCCATGGCTTAGAACTTGATAAGTAGACAAAGACTGATTTTTTAGAAAACAAAGGCATGAGAAGAGAAGCCTCCAAAGTCAGCTTTTTTCCAAAAAAAAATCCGTGTAAATGCTTTTTTAACTCCCCATTGACCTATGATCTTGAAATTTGGTAATATTGTTTATTATACGTATTTTTTACCAACAAATACCAATATATTGATAAATCAGAATTTTTCTTTTAAATGGGAGTTATCTTATAACAAACCAACTTAATTTTGTGGTCAAACGCGTAGCACAGATAAGCCCCGTCCCTTAGCCCTATTTGATACGGAACCCTATCTGTGCGAAGTCCGACACGCACATCACCGGTTTTTTTTTCATTTCCCTCTGATTAAGTAGATAAGGTACTGCAATGCTCCATAGCAACGATACATTTTCGAAGGATACATTGTAATACTTGGTCCTAAGGTATAATAATTCATCATGACAACTGCAACAAAAAGTATAAAAAATATGCGGAGCTAAAAACTTCATTAAAGGGGGAGAGTCCTTGTAATATAATTTTACTTCTTTTATTACTTGATCAACGTAGGTTTTACATAAAGTTATTGTGTTTCACAGATCCAAATCGACAAAACTTTCGTCCCTTATTGGTTAAAATGCCAGCACGCCACATTGTCCACTCGGACCCTGAGCAGGAGTCAGAGGCGGGGGTTGAGGAGCTGCAGACCTCACCACAGCTGGAGATGGAAGCCGCAGAATTAGACAGACAGATGGACAGCGCGGAACAACACTTGGATAGAGGTGTCGCCATAGCAACTGAAGAAAGTGATGCTGACACGGTAAGAGCAATTATTACGAAACTAAAACCACTTTATGTCACCGCATTTTTTACATCGAATGTGTTTCTGCCACCATTGTTATGCATACATTTTAGTGGCACATTTGGTTATGGACTCACCACGTCAATCATAATTCAAATGCCATTAGGAAGACTATCGTTTTCCTAAAATTTAAAGATTTAAATTCCTGGAAGTCAGTAAGACGTTGTACCAAATTTACATCAAGACACATAATTATCATTGTAAAAACAAACGGCCTTAACGACGAGTACGAATTTGATTTCTTTAGAATTAGGGTATTTGTATATAAAAACATAATAACTGTCCTGTGATGACCCTATTATTATTTTGTTATTATTATTTAGCATTTCGTTATTTTGTCTCTGCAAATAAAAAACGAAAAACAGGATCTTTTAATAATAATTATTTTTACTAGCTCTTTAGATTGCAGTAGCGTCTACGGCTTAACAATATTTAAATTAAATATTGAACATACAAACATTTTATCAAGTTTTTCTTCCTTTGCTCTGAAAAGTGGATAATTTTCCGAGATTATTCGTAGAGACAACGAATTTAATTCGACATAAACTACTCTATCGTTTGAATGTAACTGGCGGTGTTCGAAAGAAAGAAGAAGAAAGATGTATTACAACAAAAATAATTTCTAACATTCATACATTACTAATGTTAGTGACTAGATGAGTCATCGCGCATGCTCCGTCAGATAATGTACGATGCTCATGATCATTTCGATATTTATAACTGTGACGTATATATTCGCCCGACCAGAAACTAATTCGACGCTAACATTAAAATATGCCAACGTTTAATATAATAGTCATATAATAGTCAACCTGTCCAGGCTGTTTTAATAAATGAATTTGAAATAAACAACAAAATAAAACGTATTTTATAAGTGTTCTAACTTTTAATATCTGTATTATGTTCAGCACTTTTCTAACAAATTAAAACTATTCAAAACTTTAGTGACAACGAAAGATTTTTTAACTTGTGAATTCGTGTTGTAGAGTCTTTTATAAAGGAGAAAAAAAAAGACACCTTTTTCACAAAATATACTTCAAATACTATTAATAAATTGCATTTGTAATGCAATGTAACTTCATTTAAAAGATTATCGCCATTTTTCTTCCACCTACATTACACCAGCCGTGGTTGTAGCGTTTTTGGGGCTAGTAATTTGTTTTTGTATCTGATCATTGAACGCGGTTCTTGACACTTTCGGAGGCATCTGGAAAGAGATTTGCCATCAATCTTAATTTGTAAAATACAGATCTATGAACCTACCTATGGGATCCTAAAATATATTTATGCATCTAAGTTTTTATACCACTTTGCAAATAATTGCAAAGTATCGTCCCTGCATTAACTAAACGTATGTTAGTGACGGCGCGGCGTGCAACCAATTTTAACCTTAGGAGTGGTAGAGCGGAAGTGTTGTCGATAGTACCTACAAAGTTCAAATAGTCTTTTCAATTTTAATTCACTGTAAATAAAACAATGAATTTTGATTTCAGTCCTTTAAAAAGTTATCGTACTAATGAATGCTGATTCCCAGCTTATTCTAGTTTTTCTGAATCTTCTTATGTTGTCTCAAACCAGACAGCTTAATTTACCTACTAGTTTATCTTGTCACGAATCTAAATACTTGGACAGCACTCGTTTTTTTTAGTTTACAATATTCACTGAACCAATCTTTCTACGACACTACAATTACATGAAAAGACATGTTATTCTTGTCCCTGTTCGCTAAATTCAAAACAAAGAGAATTAATAGAGTTTTAATACTCGTGCGTAGGTAAAGATCAACCCATCAAAAGTTGCATTTTCCATCGCCACAACCTGGAAGGAACCTGGAACCTGGAGGTCTAGGCAAGATTGATTATGAAACATCAATTTTTTTTTTTTCTGATTTGTACTTTTGAAATCCCGTAAATACCCTGAAATGGTCACAGTATTTAGTGAAATTAATTTCTATATTTCATTTCATAATAATACTTTATGCCAATTTTATGATTCATAAAATCATTTAAGATTTAGGAAGTTAATGTACATATACAATATTATGTAATATACAATCTTTTCTTAGACTCTAATGTTTCTGTTTTCGCCTGCTACATTCAATACGCGATGCGGGATGTCAAGATTATAACCGGAACTAAATCTGTGTCGTGCTCCAGTCGGCACAGCTTCGGGGTTGCAAAACGTCCTAGATTCCCGACTCCCTTATTTCTAATTTTATAATTTCCATTTTTGTAATTTCCATACAGTTCTGGTAACATTTTACTTTGTCAATATTCGGAAATTATTTTCTTGACTTAGGCTGAAGTTCACCAACACATAAACAGCTGTTTAAGTTTTAACCGTCTGTCTTTGACGTTTTTATGTATGCAGAAAATGCAAAAACAGATGGTTAAAATTTAATCGGCTGGTTATACAAGGTGTTACAAAAATACCCCTAATGCCGAATATGGTATATGGGGACCATCAAACTGATCAACTTTTACTATGGGACCAACTCTGAAATCGCGAAAAAAAATCAGCTGTTGATACAAAAATTAAAATCGAAAATATCAAAATGTATGAAACAGCTGATTTTTTTTCGCGATTTCAGAGTTGGCCTCATAGTAAAAGTTGTTCAGTTTGATGGCCCCTATATACCATATTCGGCATTAGGGGTATTTTTGTAACACCTTGTATAGTTGGTGAACTCGGGTCTTAATCTCATATAAGAACAGAAAAAGTTTGAAAATCTGTAATTGTATAGTAAACTTGAATCATTATTTGCTTACAAAGTTATTAGCATCTATTAAAAAGCGTGTGAACCATATTTGTCATTAAGAATAACGAACGTTTTGATGTACGAGTATATGTACAATAGTAGATTGTACAAAAAGTGCATAAAACGCATCTTTTACCCGGGACGTATACAAGGTGTTACAAAAGTACCCCTAATGCCGAATATGGTAGATAGGGACCATCAAAATGAACTACTTTTACTATGGGACCAACTCTGAAATCGCGAAAAAAAAAATCAGCTGTTTCATACATTTTGATATTTTCGTAATTAAATTTTGTATGAAACAGCTGATTTTTTTTCGCGATTTCAAAGTCGATTTCAATTTCAAAAAATTGTAACAAAAAGAAAAAATAAGGTCTTCCCGCCAATATACTTTTTTTTATACGTGGCAGTGGCAGCACAGTGACTTAGCATAGATAGTGGTCCGTAATGCTCTTGAAATACTTATTTCTTAGAAAAATAATTAATATTGCCTAGTTTTATTAATTTAGTATTATAACATGGATTACGTATAAAAATAAAGAAACAGAATGAAATAACAAGTTGATTTAACGAAGTTTAATTGCGTGTGTGGCTGTTTACCTGACGACCTTTGTCTTAAAGTCTGAGACTTAGACGAAGATTTTACATTATTCACTAGAGCATGAAAAGCAATTTTATGCAGCCTAAGACGAACTTTACGAGCATGAGAAGTGAAAAAATATTATTTTAGCGGTGAAGTTTTCAAAACTGTAATAAAAATTTATCTTCATTTTTGTCAATTTACAATATCTTAGTCAATAGGTAGGGATGATGTATGTTTAACGTAATCACATACGGTTTAGTCTTATCAGCTAATTTGTGCTAATGATGATAAAACATTGTTCATGAAACTGATTCTGTTACTTTTACCTAATGTAACTTATATTTATAGAAAACTAGTGGCCGCCACCGATTTTGTCTGCGTGGAGTTACAGATGTACAGTTATTTGTCCCTTGGGATACAAGGGACTAGAGTTATTTGTACATTTAATTGTTCTGGATGAAATATCCTTTTCTGTACCCCTGACAACGAGTATGCAAAATTTCATGATGATCGCGGTTCAGTAGTTAAGATGTGAAGGCGTAACAAACAAACAAACGGATTTTCTATCCTTACTAATAAGTATTAAGGATAGAACCTCTATTCTTAAAATTCGGTCACTAAATAAATAAAATAAAACAAAATCGTAAAAAATGTGTGTCGCGCGTGGCCCAAGAGGAGGGATTGTGCAACCTCAGCCCAGATAACCCGACGTGCGTGTCGGTGGTACAATCCCGCTTTTATCGGCAACAAGTGGCTTGTTTTTCCGAAACGGTGGCTATATTATTTAAATGGGGCACGCCCCGGCTGTATTGCTGGTTTTGTGTTTTTGATATTTACTCTGATCTACTAGTATTAACATTATTTTAAAAACTGTTAACGATCATTGGAATGATGTAGTGCCTTTGGTAGAAGGTTGCATAAATATAAAATTGTAATAAAAGAAGATTCAACCAATTTCCGCGTTTGAATATTTAAATAGACTCAAGTATCGCACGTATCGACATCAAATGAGTGGCCCATTAATTATAGCCAATCGTTTTCCTCGATGTTGTTGTCTCGTTTACGAGCAAACGTTTTATTTACTAGGGCCTGTGCGCGACGTAACACGTGCGTTACATTATCGGCTCTTCGAGCGCGCGATAAGTTCTGCGCCGCAAATACTACTTGACCTCAAAGTGGTATTTTACCAGCTCTTGTAAATTACGCATCGATTATTGTTATCGTGTAACACTTCGATAGTCGAAGGGTGTCGAGAGCGTCACGCTCGGGCGACCGTTCCCGTGGTAGCCAACAGTAAACATCGCGTGATCGATAGCGGCTTCGCGTGCCGGCGGCGGTGGTGGCGGCGGCGGTCGTCGCCTAGTCGCCCCGCATCCGAGTGGAGCGATGCGCGTCTAGCAGCACCAGGGAACAATGAGTGCGCCTTGACCTTGCGGTGCGGGGGGGCGGCGCGCGATGACGCCAGCGCGGCCGGCACGCGGCTCGGCTTTCGGGTGCGATCCTCCGCGGACAGCATCCGCGTAATAAGCGGTCAGCGCGATTCCGGAGTAGTGTCGAAAATACCGGGGCGGGTGGGCGGCACCGCGACGCCGGGGACTCTCACGGCGCTTCTCATTCCGCGAGCCGGCGCCGACGCCGACGCGCCTCGAACGACCGACCGACCGAGCCGACTCCCGCCGACCGAGTGTACCGCGACATGCGCGCGCACCGCCATGGGTAACGTGCAGTGCTGCGCCAGCGGACGCTTTCGCGAAGGCAAACCGCCTAAGAAGCCGAAGATTAAGAAGAACAAGTTGAAAGGAGTCAGTAAAAAGACTAACGGTGTGGGTGGTGGTAAGGGTAACGGGAGTGTGAAAGTGGTAACCGTGGCTGAGGACAAGTCCGAACGAGCTGCGCTCGAGACGGCCCAGGCGCAGACGCAGGCCGCTCCCGTGGAAGAAGCCCCAGCGGCTGCTCCTACAAATGACTCCGTGCAAAAGAACGAGACTGATAACAGCACTGGTGACAACACTTCCAGAGGAGAGTCTATGGCGGAGGCTAGGGAACGATTTTTTAATCAGGTACAGTTTTAGTATAAGTTAGTTATTGAGTCAGATATAGCAACAAGAGGTTTTTAAGTGGTGGTAGTGCGCGTGACGGGCTAATCCCTTTATCGCGCGGAACGAATCTGCCGGCGAATTTGTTCTGCTTTACATCATCTAATAATGTACGTCCGATAGCAATTCAGTGGTTTGTTTAAGTCTTTATTTTTTTATCTTTGTTGCCATCAAGACCGAGAAACCTGTTAGATGTGTTTATTTTGTTGTTTTCTTTTCTTAAAACGAGAAGCTACAGTATGTAAAGTTTTTTTTTATAAAACAGGTAAAGACAATGATTTAGAATCTTTAGAGCAGTAGAAAACTGTAATATAAGTTCATCTTTTTCATTTTAACATTAGCTATTCTTTATGTCTAATCATCTGTAACAAAAGTTTTATAGGTAAGAATTGATTATAGAATAATAACTATTGTTTTAAAATAAATATGATTTTTTATCGAATTTATATCGAAGAAAAAATCGTGTAGGTCAATTATATTTACAACCAGCAAAATTCTTAGACAAAATGATATTGCACGAAATAAATTATATTGTTGTCCATATAAATCGATGATCTAATGTGTACTCTCGTCGAATTAAAAAATAACTAATCAAATAGCTTCGTGCCTTACTGTTTATTTAAAACCGGGTAAACAAAATACGGAATATCATTCTCATACATCTTTACGTTGTGTACGAAACAGGCAAATGTTAGCATACATTTCGGACAAGTTTGTGTTGTACATACAAATGTCCAGCCATATTTGCTGTATCATAGGTTGAACTTGCATCTTTGATAATATTCCATGATATATAACGTTTATTTTTTTCGTAAAAAGTTGTTGATTTTTAGGGTTCCGTAGAGAAACTCAACGAGGAACCCTTATAGTTTTTCCGTCCGTACGCGGCTTAGCTCAAAGGCTCTTAGTACTAGAAAGATGTTATTTTTTTTTATGTACCTCTCCTGCATGTAAAGTGAGGATGAAAATATTTTTTTCTCATTAATCTTTTAAAAATATTATGGGTTTGTGAAAACTACTTTCAATACAGGAATCCATTTGCGAAATATTATACTTTGAAGTGCAAAATGTTGTTAGAGTCAAGTATATCTACCACCTCCCTCTACCATGTAAACGGTTGCTTTTGGATAAGTGAAAAAAATCAGAACTGTAGTACAAATAAGGAAAACTATCACTGCTAGGTAGGCTTTATAAGTTGACGAGTAATAATAGTAGATAAACGGAAAAGTTTTTGTAGGTACAAAAATTGAATAGTTCGGCACACAGACCATATAACAAGTAGATAGGTAATATGCTTAGTTATAGTCGTTAGTAGTGTAAAACAGGGAGTAAATATAAGTTTATAGCCATATAGTATGGTATGAGGTTACTACGGAACCCTATACTGCACGTAGCCCGACATGCACTTGCCCGGTTATTTCAATAATTATTATTTACATGTCAAATATAAATTAACCCGTCGTTGTCTGCTCGTTATATCACGGGCATTTAAAAAAGGATTCTTAAGACCTTCATCTGTCCTGAAAAGGACGAATACAACTACTAAGTACCTACTATATCTACCTACTACCTAGTTAAATGACAATTAACTGACTCGAATTAAAAATACTACAAAACATAATTATTACATTTTCTTTTACTCCTAGAACGCACAAATAAGATATATAATTATTAATACTTAATATAAACTTTAAAAAAAAAAATATTTAATAAAGTTTACGTGTACGTAACTTTTCCGTAAACAAATCGATTCGAAAAATAAACTATGCGTAAAGTTAAAAGTAGTGGAAATACAAGTTACGAAATATTTATTTTATTTCGACAGGCTAAATAAAAGTAATTCTTCCATGGAATATTTGGAAAAGTTTAGTTATAAAAAACTAGTTTGTGAGTATTGTGAAATAAAGCACGTTTTAAATAGTTATTGCCATTACACTACAATGTCAGTGATACACAACAGCTTGTATTTGTATTTTATGTATGAAGGAAAATTGTTAATGTCATCATAATAAGCAATAAAATAATAGGAATGATGTGCAGTAACGTCATAATATAATTCAGATAAGTTTATTTCGAGTTCTTCTAGTTTGTCTCTGTGTTTGTTTTATTTGCACTATGATTACCTTAGTGACAATTTATAGTCGGATTTTTAATAGAAAAAACTACCTGAAAACCAAAATATGTTTTTCAATCACTTTCCTTATTAAAACTAAAGTTTCTTTAATTCATCAATGCCCGAACGGACGCATGCGGCCGGTTAACAATGGAATATATATTGTGTCTCATTTTCCGGGCGTTTAATAGTAGATTATGCAATAAGGGCTTAAAGTAGTGTATTGTGTCCCGGGCGCTATTATTGAACCCCGAGTACGAGGGATTCTATGGTTAACTCCCGAGCGGAGCGAGGGAGTTAAGGCTAGAATCCTGAGTACGAGGTGTTCAAGATCGCCCATGACAAATACACATTTAAGCCCGCGATGCATACTCTACTTTTTATACTTTCTGCGAGGCAATTGAAACCAATGACTGTTATAAAGAAAGTACTTAAGTAATTATTTAAAGTTAGAATAATAAAATATGAAAAATTAAGAATATTTATTGAAAATTAAAAGTTATGTTAGAAACATTACACCAATTGTGCAACGACAAAGTAACATTCTTTGGTACATTTATAGTTGGGTTAGAGTTTATGTTTTTGTCGTCTATTCTGTAGTGGTCAGTTCGACATTCAAATAAATCCTTCTTGGTGCGCGGGTGAAAATGAATTTCGTAAAAAGTTTTCATGATAACATACAGCCTAACTCAGAATAAGATCTCATTGCACATAAACTTTTTTGAAACCAACATCGATCAAGCACGACTACAAGGGTTGCATTCCAAATTCAAATCACATTATTCCCCATGGGAAAAATGACTTACTTTAGGAAAGGTTTGCATGACACATAATATGCCATTGACGAGCAGGTAGTATAAAAATTATATTATTGTATGTATCTCAGGTTGATATGACAAAGTAGTAAAGTGTGCATTTATTGTCTATTGGCATTTGAGGTCAACCCTTTATTCTAAGGGTCAACCGCACTATTAATAGGTGCATATTATAAGAACTGAACCTCCATGCCATTATTAATTTGTAGGCATAATATATCTTCGCCAATAAAATTCAAATATTAAGTACCTACTAACCTATAAGTTTTATAGCACCTTCACAAAAAGTTTCTTCAACAATAGACTCTATATTGTGGTCCTAAAAGTGTATTTAGGTATGATTGGAAGTCCTTATTTCTATTGAAACCCGATGTGTCCGCTTTGAAGTATAAATTAATGTCACCTCATTCCCTGAACAATCAAAGGCGAGTAAAAATCTTTCCTCAAGTAGATATGAAAACAAAATCAGGGGAAATTCTTTCTTCATTCAAAGAAAAACTCTCAAAAGTTTGATATTTTGGTACAGAATGATCAGAAAATTTACTGTTACTTATCAAGCGCCTTTTCTAGGTTAAAGTCGGCCACTTGTATTTTGCTTACTTATTAACATTAATGGTTAATTCCGGTTCATTATTCAGCTGAGTTTGTACTATTTAAACCACTCTGCAATTCTTTCGATTCAGTTTAATTTGTTACTGACGTTTAAACTTCCTCCGTGGTCGAGTGGCACCGGTTTCCAAGGTGTCGCCATCTCTGAGGTCCCGGGTTCGATCCCCGGTTGGGTCAATTTAGAAAACGAACTTTTCTATATTGGCTCAGGTCTGGGTGTTTGTGATACCACCGTTGTCTCTGATTCCCATAACACAAGTGCTTTAGCTACTTACTTTGGAATCGGAGCAATGTATGTGATGTTGTCAAATATATAAATATAATATAAACATAAGTATAATTCTGCCAATCATTTCCTTTGCCATTAACCTGTATCCTTTAAAAAACAATTAATATAGTCGTTCACTGATTTAATTTATTAAGAAGGTAATCCTTTTGTTTTATTGTTTTTATTTGCCACGGCGCGTAAGCGGTGTCGCATAATTTACTGCACTGGGGTTCTAAAAATTGTGTTTAAACTGTATAATTTCTATGTGAAATATATACTTTATGTTATGTTTCATTTTAAAGTTTTAGAATAATTATATCAGGGGTCACGTTAGTGCCCCCGCCTAGCGAAGCGCAAGGGCACTACGTACCTTTTCTCGAAGCACTTCGTCGTGCTTTTGAAGTTATAAGGTAACTTGGTTTTGGATTATATTAGATAAACGAAATTCTCAAGACATGATGTCAAAAGTAGACTTATTAAAAATATAAAGTTTAAATTGCATAACTTTTATACTTTAGATTTTATTGATATATGTAAAACCCCCATTTCGTCACTGACTCATTGATGATCATCAATTTTTTTGGGTACTTCCTCAAGTCCTAGAAAGCTGAAATGACATGGCCATTTTCCCATAGGGCTGTGCCCCAACAGATATCATTTTAGGGTCATATGAAAAGTGAAAATTTGTCATTTAACAATATACGTCCATGTGAATGTAGCGAAATGGTCAAGCCACATATTTTGACTAAGATGTAGAGTTTGTGAAGTTAGGGTGTGTAGAGTTAGAAGCTCATGTAGAGCCATCTACATGAGGCCTGATTACTTTTTGACAGTGCGAGCCATATGATCTCGTCTTGTCAACATTTTACATAAAAATGTTTTTGTTGAGATTATTTTTATCATTAAGATAAATATTAAACCTATAATGAAAATGAATTCCAGATTATTCGTGAAAATGTTAATCTTTCAGCGTGTGCTCTAGCGTGGTGGTTACACCGCGTCGCCTTGCCCGCGATCAATATTTGAGGTTTTCTTGATTTAACCTTACTTTCAACTTAATAAAAATATGATAGGTACCACTAACTACTTTCACTATACCTTTTTTAGAAACAATAATATATTAATTCGGTCTAATAACTTTCGAGATAATTGGGTCACGATCTTAAAAATCAACAAAAAATAAAGATGTTTTGGATACTTAAAATTTAATACTACTAATCATTCTTCGTAGGTATATCAATAAAATGTATATTTTAAAAAGTAATCATTTCTACTTTTTGAAATAACCCAAGCAGCAACCAAGCGTAATGAACACCTAAAAAGCAGCCAATATAGCACTTAACGCTGTTTTACAGCTGTATAAGAACGTTGAAAAGACATTGTAGTGTTATAATGTCGGTTTAGGAGTAATTATTCAGCTCTAACTGTATTAAGTCTGTATTAAGGAGTCGAAGTACGCTTAAAGTTCTAAATCAGTGTATGATAACTGTCATGTACAGCTTTAAGTTTCCTGTGACGCTTTAATCTCATTTTAGTATTAAAGCTGTACAATAGCTGCATTTTGCATACCGTCACTTACTTAATACAGCTTAGAGCTGTATTATGGTTGTCCTCAAATCTTATTTCTGTATTATGAAGTAGGCAAACTCTCTTCTACAGCTTCTTTTTATGGTGTAATTGTACACCCTTTTACAGGCGATAGCTGTCTAATTTCTGTCTTTGAGAGCAATAAACAGCAATAAAAATAAATGACGCCTATAGTACAGCCTTAATCTGTATAAGTGACAGAGTCGCCATTTTGAATTATTGTGCACTGTATTCTGTATTTTGTGACTGTTTTATAAATATGTGGAAAAAGCGAAAAAGATTTGGTGCTATTAGAAGAAAGATTGAACAGGAATATTTAAATATTACAAATTATCAACAAAATGAAATTACTGCCGAGGAACATGGAGATATTGCAACAAATCAGATCACCTACAGTCAAGCGTCAATACCGTCGACAACTAATGAAAGGGGTTCCGTAGAAAATATTGTGAATGATCATAGTTATATCAGATGTAACTTATTAGCTTTACCTTCTGCAACTGATGACGACATTTTATCATGCAGCAGTTCAAGTGACGGTGAAAGTGAATATGAAAAAAACGTATTATTTCGCCAACAAATACAGAATTGGGCCAGAGAAAGAAACATAGCTCAAGTAGCATTGAATGATTTAGCTACTATCATAAACTTAAGATTTCCAGGAATTTTACCATGCGATGCCAGAACAATTTTAGGTACTGCAAAGCAAATACAAATCAAACCGATTCAAGGAGGTGAATATTGGCATAACGGCCTAACTAAATCTTTAAAAAATAAATTAGAAAAATGGGTTGACGTTCCGAGTAAAATTTGTTTGAATTGAAATTTTGACGATCTTTCAATATTTAATAGTTCTAATAAAGAGTTTTGGCCGATTTTATGTACTATATTTGAAAGACCTGATGTAGAACCGTTGGTGATTGGTATTTATTTTGGTGTTGGAAAACCAAAGCAAATTGACGAATATTTAAATGATTTTGTAAACGAAATTGACAACCTAATTAAAAATTGAATGTACGT
The DNA here is from genome assembly GCA_963556745.1 of Catoptria pinella. Taxonomy (NCBI): domain Eukaryota; kingdom Metazoa; phylum Arthropoda; class Insecta; order Lepidoptera; family Crambidae; genus Catoptria; species Catoptria pinella. Next base: position 5,364,865 of record OY750762.1, read on the forward strand.
TGAACAAATCAAAAGTAAAGTAGCTATAGGAATAAGATGTTTTATATGCGATTCTCCTGCGAGAGCTAATGTAATAGAATGAGCTTAAATTTAATAGAATTGAAACAATAGAATATAAGTAAATCATTATGCATAAATATAAAAAGATTGCAATTCACTTAAGTAATGCTACTACTTTTCTTTCACTTAAGTAATGAACTATGAGAATAAATATGAATAATATAAATACGAGTCACTTTGATAATGGTATATTAATTTATTTTTCAGGTTTATGCAATTTTAATGGAAAACATACAAAAGAATATTGTGTTAAAAGTTTAATTTTATTTTTTTTGTCCAATAGAAATGACTCCATCTTCTCTAGGTCTGAAATCTTCTCTAGAGTCAATAGGTTTTATGATGAAAGCTTCACTATCAAATCTAAGTTTGGATTCGGCCAATGAAACCACATCTGCATTTTTGTTCAGATCCTGCTTGGAAAATCCATCGTCTAATTGTACCGATAAGCTTGCCAATTTATGAAATATTTTTTTTTTATTACTTTCCAGAATGTTTATTTGTTGTTCCATTTTGCAAGATATTTTGTAGATACTGAATAGTCTGATTACCATCATTATTTTGCTGGGTTTGAATAGGAATTTGAGTTTCAAACTCATTGTGCAAGGTTACCATGCTGCCCGAATTTGTTTCTACATCTGGTTCATTCACGACGTATTGAACAATATATTCCGTTGAAGCGTCCAGATCAAGATGTAAGTGTACGAGTATTTTGGTTGAAGCTGATGAAGTGGATGGTAGAGTTGGTTTCTTAAAAACCTGAAACCAACCATAAACAATATAAAATAAATATTATCAAAAACATCATGAAATGTTATCAAAACTGCAAAATATTTATAAGTCTAAAACGGAATGTAAACATTTCAAACAAAATATTCATATTGAATAGGTATAAAGCGCGCCGGTGCCGAAACACGCGTCGCTTGTCAACAAGCCTGAGTCGCTGAACAAAGATTTTAGGGTTTTGTAGAAGACGCTGTTTAATGTTTCATAGTGGATTCGTGTTATTATAATATTCAGAAACCTAAACTTATAATTTCCCAGATATAGAAGGTGCATTATGAGAATTGATGAATTGCATGTTTTGGACTGCATCACTTTATTTATTTCTTTACAAATTCTAGGACGCAAATCTACAATAATAGCTTTGAAATTTCTAAAAAATAACTTTAATACTTTATTTTCGAAAACGTGATGTGATCTTTCAGTGCATTTTGGTTTTTCACTTAATATTACGTATTCCTAAAAAGAGTTACAGGTTATGTTCGAAACACTGCTATGCAACATTGATAGTAAATTTATTCGTTTATACAGCGCATCAACCGCTAAAAGCTGAATACTAGTATCTATTACCTACATAGTACAGCTATTAATGCTATAAGACCGTCAAAATAGAATTTAGGCTGCTTAGCAAATTGTCGCCATTTTATCAATTACAAATCGAAGATTACGAACATGAGTACATGAAAATTAGACTAATGTTTTTATGTTTATCAATATTTTCAGCTTGTCCAATAACCTACTATGCACCAATGAGGCTCTACGTCCATTAATTCAAACATTTTTAAATTCTAACCTATAAAAACCATATTTACTTACCTTATTTAATATCTCTTCCTTGGTTATTTTGCTGGCGCGTTTATTTTTTATCACAAAACATATATATGTCCACAATAAATTTATTTTTGCACGATAATGCACTGTATCCTGCGCCTATCGAATCTCCAAATCTTTAAACACAGCGTTTATAATAAATGTCACTTTGATCAATATATACTGATTATAAACGCCATCATTAAAAATATATCTTCTGTTTCGTTTTAATTCTTTTGCAACTCTGTTCAACAGACTTATTACAACGTAAAGCTTAACAAGTGAGGGACAATGTAGTAATTGGAGTGTATTGGTTTCCTCGTACACCATAGTACAGCCGCAAAACAGCTATTATGCAGCCTATTTTATGCTTATACAGCTACTGTACAGCTAATATAACGCAAAACGCTGTATAATTTGTGCCAATTTCAGGGGTATAAGGGCTGTATAAGCGCTTATACAGCCTTTATGCGGCCAAGAAATACAGCATTAAGAGTATAAACGAACTTTAATAGAGCTGTTATACAGCTTGTAATGCTGCTTGGGAAATATCTCCTAATACAGTGAATTTTGTCAGTATCGCCTGTGTAATTCCGCCTGTGTAACCCGCAGCACCTCAGACGGGACCGTAGGCCATACTAAAATCAGAATAAGTTAATTACTTCTATTTAATTTATCATAAATGCATATGCAAAAGGAACAAAGCACATCAAGCAAAGGCAAAATATCGCAAGATGTCGGAACCGCGATGTTATTTCGGGAAACCGCCTGGACTTACTCCAAAACGGTGCGAGTGGAATCAAAATCATTCGGTCACATTCTGCACTAAGTCAATGACACATGAGTAACTCCCTGAGGAGAGAAGACAAATTTTCAGTTTATTTTAATATAAAAATTAAACGAAATTAATCATATTTAACAAACACCTAGTAGCAGGAACAATTCCCAAATCCAAAGAAGGTTTAAATTATTTTCACGTTATAAAACAAACATTTTACAGGCGAGTAGTCCAACTGACAGCTGTTGAGATACGTGGGAAGATTTAATCTTAGTAGCTATTTCTTGACGGCACTACAACACAATGTTATACGAAAATTCAGTTTCCATCTCCAATCAAACAATACATAAATCTCTTTTAGTGCAGTTAGTTTTAAATCTAAATAACGATGTTAAGTTAGAAAACAAAATTGACGTGCCCAAATGATACTGTATTTTTTACTTTTTTAGCTTAAATTAAATTAATTAAGCTTAAATTATATTTTCCAAAAAAAAAGATAATAAACAATTTGTCAAGAGATTCATTGTTTTTCACCAACGCAACTTTTTTCATATAATTACCCCAAATATTCAGAATAACTATTTTTTGAATAACGTTTTACACAATTTTCTTAAGAGTACTACATAGCACATAACCAGCTTGTTAAAAACATTGGCGATCGCTGGAAACGATTCCAGACACTGTTTGGATTACTATTCTGACTCACTTATCAGAGTTAGAAATTGGAATCACTCTGATATGACGTAGGATTTAGCGTAGTGAGGGATGTGTGGGAATAGCCAATGACCTCATTTCTCGTGCCCGTATGAAATCTAAATATAAACAGATGTTCAGTATTGCCTAATTTTTTAATTTCATGCATATAAGTAAGAGCGCTGCTTTCTTTCGTATGAAAACCATTTTCTTCAAAATCAATTTGAAATTGTTGTAGTACTTATAGTTATAAAATACAGTAAAATCAGATGTTTCATACTAATTATTATGTTGCTTAATGTATGGAAACAATTACCTAACTTTTCTCGTAATTTCAGGACTTCCAATCAAAAAAAGCTGGTCCTAAATTTATTGCGAACTCTGCAAATGGTTTTTCAGTTGATTTTAAGAGGAAACACCACGGAGAATTGAAAAAATCCTATAGAAAGTTGACAAAATCAACGTTAGGTTCCCCTGTTGCCTCCTCCAAAACTAGACCGATTTAATATTTTTTTCATTAAAATTTAAAGAAATGAATTGGCTGTGGTATGGGTGGTGGCATAGGTTTTCTTTTTTTTTTTATATAAAATAATTATTTAAAGATATATTAATCTCCAAAAACCTAAAAAATATTGCCATTGTTTATAGACATCGAGCAATGAAATCTTTGACGAGATTATATAAAAAAGCAAAACACAGCCAATTCCTTTCTTTATTTTTTTATGTAAAAGTATTTAAATTAGTCTAGTTTTGTAGATGGAAACAGTGGACTACAACGAGGAAACGGGGTACAAAACGTTGATTTTGTCAACTTTCTATAGGATTTTTTCAATTCTCTCGACCGTGGTGTTTCCTCTTAAGCCTTGAAGTAACCCAAAATTTAGCATTGGAAATAATTCATAAACTATTTTCTTAATATTATAACTGCTTTACTATAGATAAATAAAAAAAACAATATATGCCATGTTGTGTTAACTAAACAGCCTCTAATCTCGAAACGCTAAACCGTCAACTAAGGCACGTCTTGCCACTCAAGGATATTTACTCTGCCTTTTAGCACTTCTGCTACAATGATGCAGCCTTGAGCCTCGGGATTAGCCTTGTTTAATCTTGAAACTCGGTGGCGCAGTGGTATAGCGCCTGGCCCAGCGATTGCGGAGCTTAAACAACTTTCACAAGGGTCAGTCATGAGATGGGTGACCTAAAATTTATTATCTCGAGCTCATCCTTGCTTCGGAAGGCATGTTAAGCCGTTGGTCCCGGCTGCATCTGCAGTCGTTAGCACCCACCAATCCGCAATGGGCCGGTGTAGTGGGTCATGGCCCATCCTCCTTATCCACCCATGAGGAAGGCCTGTGCCCCAGCAGTTTTCAAATAGTTCAACATACCTTTCGCATAGTTATTGAGATAGGTACCTGTATATATTGTGGAAAACAATTTTCTCTCAAAGAAAATATTTTTTATACTCTGAAAGTGAACTATTAAAATCTTGTAGAACAAAAGCAGGTAACTAAAAAATAAACAAAATTCATATCAGTATCAGTACATTATCGAATTGTTCGTAAGTAAGTTGTGCTAGACGCAGGCTGCCGACGGGTCAATGGCGCGTGACGTCACATCTCACATAAATCTTACACTGATGTGTTATCTAACAAAATCATATATCAGTAACATGAAATTATTACGTGAAGGCAATTTCTAACTGGAAAAGTTGTATTCTATCGTTAATTTTCGTCAATAGTATCGCGTAAAACTCTTTGAGTTTCCTTTTATCGTACTCAACTCGTGTACTCATTAGTTTTCGCAATTTTGTAAACTATGTAACTAAATTGTCACATAGTCGTGGGACTATAAAAGAGTTGTGTAAGTGTTAGTCTCTTCATCACGAGACATACACGAATTATCAATTTGCACATGAGAGTAAAATAAAAAATACTGATAAATAAATGTAAAAAATATTAGAAACATGACTGCCCTGCCAAAAACGAACTTAAAAGTTAAATAAGCAAGTGTCATTGCAGTTGGAGGACCTCTTTGATTAAAAAAAAAATTTCAACAAAATATTGGACAAATTAAATGAGAATAATAAAGTAAAGAATTTTAGGTGAATACACCGTCATTTTGTAGTCATTTTAATCCCCTTAAGGGAGTGTTCTACCAAAGAGGATTTTTTCCTCTTGGACCAACCTTCCTACTAAGCATTTCCACCAGTAGGAAAGTTAATCAGGTGTAACCTACCAACCAGCGGGAAGGATACACCTGATTGGGTAACCTTCCCACGGGTTGGTAGGTCGGGTCCCATTGGTGGAAATGTGTAACCCAACCAACCTGTTGGAAAGCACTCCTGACAAATGCTAAAACGGCAATAATCATAGAGAGAATGATATGTTGAAATAAGTCCGTGTACTTACCTAATGTATATAAGAACTTATTCTATTTATTACGCAGGCAAAGAAACATGGTTCAAAAAACGACAAAAAGAAATTACAATCCTATACTAATGCCACAATGTTTTAGCTGTCTAGTTAGTATGGGAGGACCAAAATTTTAATTTAAATGATTACAAAATGACGGTGTATTAAGCTAAATGACAACGTAACGATTTTGGTTTTATTGTTCAGAATTAGCGCGATTGGGATTGTGATGCTCACAGTAATACTTCTTGAGAAAAGTCGTAGTTTGATGACGATTACTTTATTTTTGTCATAACATTCTACGAAAAGCGCTACGATTTTCCGGCACGTCAGCTGGCAATGAAGCGCTTTTCCGAGAAAACTTTCGAGCTCTAATAGAGTTGAATATTACTCAATAAAAAATTATAATCTTATCATAAAGCACGCAAATTCCAACAGAAATACTTACGGTTATCAATGACTAATGGCACCTTAATCAATCCGGGAGAGTCTGGATAGTTTTTATGATTTGCCAAAGATGAGTTACTAGTATATTTTTGAACTGTGACGCGTGTGTGATTGGTATGCCACGAGGACGACCGCACCCAGTCGTGACTTCTTTTGACATGGTGTTTAAAATGCACGGCATTTAAAAAAAAATGTAGTCGAAATTTTTGCGTTGTAGAGTAGAGTTATAAAATGTATGTTCTAATGTTGTTGTGGAAGCCATTGATATATTTTGAATTACTGTTGATATAATTTTTCCACATGTAAAGAAACATTGAGAGTTTTGAATGTCACTTTCCATATAACCAATTATTGTCGAAAAACAGAACTAAGGATATATTGTTTTCCTTTCTTTGAATCTACAACACTTGTTGTTTGAAATTGACATTCTTCTATCTTTAATTATTTTCATTGTTTACATGAGATATCAAAATTATAAATTTAAGCAGGTGATTCATGCCATGCATAACGATCTTTAACATTAGAATTATCGGTCATCATATGAACCTGACATTAATCACTAATCTTCTATAAATAATAATAATAATAATAAATAATACTCAATAACATTCCGGACAACACGCAAAAAAAGTGAAATTTTTGCAGTATGTTTAGTTGTCCAAAACTATAATTCCAATTGATATCCGACATTGTTGAATATTTATTTATTTCAATGAAAATCAAATTCAGCCAAAAGAGGATGGCTGGTTTTATTAAAAACTAGTGGCCCGCCCCGGCTTCGCACGGGTACAATGTAGTTACTAATGTAGTGAAGTTATTAGACTATACTACAGGATATCTATATAGGTATAGTAGTGGCCACAAAATTAAGGACGCCAGTCGATTTTCATACAAACGAAGTAACTTTTAAGCATTGCTTCTCCGCCAGGGATTGACCGAGCGGTGATCTGGTGATGGCCATCCAGGGAGTGAATGGAGGTGATCCAGATTTCCATACACACCCAAGTGATCTGACCAGCATTTTAAGAGATGTAAGGATATGTTTAAGAAAACCGCGAATATAGTATAGAAATGTATGAAAACTTGCAACTGTAAATTCTTATGCTTACATCTCTTAGAATGCTGACCAGATCAGTTGGGTGTGTATTGCTATCTGAATCTTCTCCATTCACTCCCTGGATGGCCATCATCAGATCACAGCCAGTTCAATCCCTAGCGGAAAACCAAGACTTCAAAATTACCTCGTTTGTATGAAAATCGACTTGTCTCCTTAATTATGTGGCCACCACTATATGTATATACGACGTACTCTGTCTGTCTGAGGCAACCTAGCTTCCATAACTTATGGACCGATTTTGATGCGGTTTTTTATGCATAGTTTAAAAGATCGACCGAGAAAGTCCCTGGCTAAAAAAACGGAGCATTGCAATATACGCATGCCGGGTGCAGCTAGTTCTAAATAAAAATATGTTGTGCATTAACAGGATTCTCAATCTCGATCATCCAACACTTCTCTATAATAAAAATCAGCTGTTTCATACAAAAATTCAAATCGAAAATATCAAAATGTGTTTCATACGTTTTGATATTTTCGATTTGAATTTTTGCTGATTCTTTTTTCGCGATTTGAGAGTTGGTCCCAATAGTAAAAGTTGTTCAGTTTGATGGTCCCTATATACCATATTCGGCATTAGGGGTATTTTTGTAATATGTTCTATACCTACCAGATTTCTTGTCATGTTATCCGGTTGCAAAATAAAAAGGCTATTCGGCGAGCTGACTCTCGAGCAGGCGACATTAGAGCTGGCCATGGGAGAAACAATCACTGCAGATCTACACCAGTCGCTCTTAAACTTTGTCCCTGTGCTTTATTAATTGTCATAGCATAGGCGACTTGACCGAATATTGTATTCTTTTAAAATTAAACTGATATTACAACGCAAGGAAGGAAAAAATGACAGAACTGCCAACATAACGCCATAGGTACTATTCAATGAAATGCATTCTACCTACTCTCAGGGGAAATGACCAAAGAGAATGTAATACTACTTCGAGATGACAAATGATATTTACTTTTCTTAATTAATCAATCAAATGCACAAAAAAGATTCAATTCCGACGTCGAAGTCAATCACAGCAAAATTAGCTTTATATCACTTTTTAACCCTGTTAGGTGATAAATATTTAAAAAATACGAAACACGTGTTCAATTAATTTTGTGAAAGAATGTCTATGCCAAATTTCAAGTCAATCGGGCCCAGGAATCGCGTCCTCCCATACAAACTTTGCCACCCTGTTTCACCCCTTTAGGGGTTGAATTTCGCAAAATCCCGTCTTAGTGAGCACCTACGCCCTAAAAGGAGCCCCCATGCAAAATTTGAGATTCCTAGCACTTGTAGTTTCTGAGATTTCGTGATCAGTGAGTGAGTGAGTGAGTGATTTTCCCTTTTATATATATAGATGTAGAGTGATGTGTGTGGTCGACAAAAAGTAAGTTAATCGATTATTCGATATGAAGAAGTTTATTTGTGTTTATGTCGATCGCCGTTTAATGATTATTACGTCATAGACCGTTTGTGTTGCCAAACAGTGGAGCAGCTATTTCGGATTCAGATGTGGTTTTAATTTGTAATGGACCCTGATTTGAGTATTATGGTACTTGGAATTCCTTGGTATATTACCTGTGGCCGCAAATACCAAAGCGTTGCTGGCATTAAAAAAAAACATAACGTCCTCTAATATCTTCTACTCAAAAGCGTAAATCCATGCTTCTGTCTTGATAAATAGCATATAAAAACTATTCCATTTTCAAATTAACAAGAAGTTATGTGCTAACAGAAGATTGTAAAGTATTTGTTTTTGACTTACGTGACACAAGTTTCCTAAATTTATTTCGTACGGTCCAGTGCTCTAATAATAATGATTTAAAATGTACTAAAAACGAGATCGAATAAGAGTTTATACAATACTAAATAATATACAAGAAAAAACTCGACTTGTCACCAGGATTGTCTCAGACGGGAATCAAACCTGCGACCTTTGGAGGTATACGGTTCAAGTCTTGGACCGGACTTTCAAAGTCCGCCTGAGACAATCGTGGTGACGAATCGAGTTTTTTAAAGTATATTATTTAGTATTGTATAAAAATAGCATTGTGAATACTAAAATCTCTAATTTAAAATCGAATAAGTTTTCGGGAAACTTGTTTATCAGCATATACATGAGTCAGTGTTGTTATAATTTTGATCTTGTTTATACAGTTTAAATCTAGACCAATGATTCACAGATCCTCGCCTACGGCATAACCCTAGTTTAGGAGGATAATGTTAGAGTTAGCAAAATCTACTTCTACCTTAAAAATAAGAATACAGATTCGAAGAAAAAAAACATAAAAAAGATTTCCTCGAATTTCACTTTTGATTTTTTACTCTCCTGTTTTTATGTCATTATAATCCTATAATAACCCACTAAGTAGTGGGTTGATATGGTATTATGGCGTTAGAAGATATTGCCTGATTCTCCACACTTGGGACCCACCTGCCGGGAGATTACATAATTACTACACATGTTGTTGTAATCATGTAAAATATTTAAAGCCCGGGTCCAGATTATTTGCAAGTGCAAGTTCAACATGCATTGCAAGACTGCAATGGATTTATGCATGCAGTGCGCTTGCGAACACATTAAATTGTATGGAAAATGTTGCATTGCATGTTGCATTTATGTTGCATTGCATGTTGCATATATGTTGCATTGCACATAATCTGTACTGGGCTAAAAATCTTGATGTCATAATTATTAGTACTTACGCTATAATGGTCGGTGCTTCCACACTATTTCATTGAGATGGATATTGCTAATGATGAATTATTTATCGTCTAGTTTGCGTAATTCGTGTGTATATGTGACTTATGAGTCCATTATACGCACACGTTTATAGATACCGTTAAACATTTGAGATTTTGATGGACTGTTTACGATTGTAAAACACATGAAGTTCTCTATGGATCTATAAGTAAGTAGGAATACATATACAAATCGTTAAAATAATCATGAATGAATTGCCTGCCTCCTAATAACTGTGAAAGTTCGTGACGTTTTCATTGACAGCCTATTAAGCCTATTACAAATTAGGTAAACCATTAATTTTAACTTGTTGATGCGTAAGCGTAACATCACTAGTTCAAAATTCCAAGATAACCATTCAATCTTAAAAATAACTTCGATGAAACTGTCTAATGCTGTGACGTTTGCACTCTTGGATACTTGATCCTTGGATTCGTTGACAGCCAATTACACCATTGATCTTTCACTTGTACATATACCTACACAATAATATGGAATCATCAAATTAAGAACCCAAGCTCAGTAAATACTAAAAATAACGTCGGTAAATAGAACCATCGCTCAAAATATGACGCCTCGTGACGTTCGCATCCTTGGTCAGAATTATTCGTTGATAGTTGACATCCAATTACACCACTGACTTTTCATTTGTTTGATCCAAGAACTTAATAATCATATTCTATGGTTCGATTGTTCCTATCCAATTATCAAATTGAGAGCCCGAACTCATTTAATACTAAAAATTTCGTCGGTTAATGGAACCGTTAACCGCTCCAAACTGTGATAACAAATTATAAAGACTTCTAGGCAGAAGCACCGCTCTGACCGTATTCGACAACACTCTGTCACTTGTCACTAATTTCGTTGCGCTAGTAGAGCAACTACATAAGCACTGCAGGGGCCCTATTTTTTAATGTTTCGGCTGGCGTCGAGCGCTCTTTTTCACTCATTTTCATTCGACATACCTATCAAGATCCGTATTTTTCAAGCGCTCGTTGGTCAGTCATATGTTTGGTCAGCGTTTTTGGAGTGACATTTAGTTGTAAATTGTGACATTACGCCGCATGCGACTTAAGTCACACAAACGATTTATTTTATTTTATATTATTCGGGGGCTTACAGCTAACATTACAAAGTATATACGAAAGTAAACTATAAGGAGCCAATTACAAGCTTCCACAGAAAACAATGAATATAAATATTTTTTTGCGCTAACTTCGTAATTATTTAATTATTTTAAACGAATGATTCAAAAATAAGACCTCTGGGCCGGTTTGCTCTGTGATTGTCTGTACGTAAAGTCTTGTGAAACTACGTAAATGTGTAAGTATGCACGGAAAACGCGATTTGTTCGGACCAGCTCTTCTACTTTATATTTTGTGTTGTGCCGCTTCGTGACGGTCGCATCCTTGGACACAATTATGAGTTGACAGCCAATTACACCGTTGACTTTTCACTTGTCGCGTGTGGTCCGAGTGTTAGGTTCAATAGGACTGCTTGTGACACTTACTAATAAATGAGGTCGACAGTATCGTTTAAATAAGGTTGCTGTAAATATTGACATGGCGCCTACTATGTGTAACGAGTCTAATTTAGCCCAATATTGAATATGCTAGATATCATTATTAATAGTAGATGGGTACAAGTTTTTTGGCGTCATCGTGAGCCATTTCAGAGTCCCCACTGCTCGGACACTTTTTCCCTATGGATGGATAGATAAATAGGTGGTCCATAATCCACCATACGTGCCCAGTGCTAATGCCTAATGTTGTGGGTTAAATAATAAGCTTCGAACGATTATTACGGTGTTAAGGCCCTTTTAAATTCAAAAAAATTGTCAGATTTGACAGAAACACTGTGAAACTGACAGTTTCCTCCAAAAAGCCTTTGAGTAGGTATTCGGCCGTAAGCCTAATGTTGTTACAATAATACCTTAATTATTGTTGTAAAAAATAAAATAAAATGCGGATTGGTGGAATACAGAATGACGTTCATACTACATGGGCCGATAAATCTTTACAACCAGAAGAAGTAAAAAAAATGGTAAGTACGTAAACAAACATTTTAAACTTAACAATATCTAAGATAAGAATTCTATTATAACAGTGTTTGACGTGAACAAACGTTTTGCAATAATTAGTAATTTATTTATTTACCGTACCAAAACATATTACTTATAATAAGTAAGTAACTTATCGCAAGAAAAGAATCGTTTCTTACTATTTTACGCTTCCGTAGTACCTAAGTATAGATACATAGTTTTTCACTACTATACAATTAACATAATAGTGGTGGACGGATATTTTTTTTTTTATAAATTTGACAACATCGCATACATCGCTCCGATTCCAAAGTAAGTAGCTAAAGCACTTGTGTGATGGAAATCAGAGACAACGGTGGTATCACAAACACCCAGACCTGAGATAATATAGAAAAGTTCGTTTTCTAAATTGACCCAACCGGGGATCGAACCCGGGACCTCAGAGATGGTGACACTTTAAAAACCGATGTACAAAGCCACTCGACCACGGAGGTTGTCAAAGTTTTGAACAATTTATTTTTTTCAATCAAAAAGGTTTTCCGACTGCAATGACACTTGCTTATTTAACACCAGTCGATTTTCATACAAACGAAGTAACTTTAAAGCCTTGGTTTTCTGCCAGTGATTGATCGAGCTGTGATCTGATGATAGCCATCCAGGGAGTGAATGGAGGAGATCCAGATCGCTTTATACACCCAACTAATCTGATCATTATTCTAAGAGCGTTGAGATATGTTTGGAAAAAACCGCGAAAATAGCATCAAAATGTAAGGAAAAACTGAAACTGAGAGCTCTCAGCTCTTAGAATGCTGATCAGTTAGGTGTGTAATAGCGATCTGGATCTCCTCCATTCACTCCCTGAAAAGCCATCATCAGATCCAAGCCACCAAAGAACCAAGGCTTCAAAGTTAAATAGTTTGTATAAAAATGCAATGGTGTTTCTAATAAAAATTTCCGTCCACCACTGTAAGTACAATACATTGAAATGAAATAAGTACAGTCAGTGGTCAGGGACACAAATAGCAATTGTGATTGACATTGTGCTAAGCGGCAGATTAAAGACTAAAATAATGGAATAGAGTCTAGCTTAGAAACTGTGTTAATCTTTATTGTAGCTAAAAATACGCTCATTCATGGCTTAAAGTGACTGGCAACAATAAGATATTATTTTAATTGCTTACTACACTATTACTAACTCAGCAGTTGCTTCATTCATTCTTCAATAGAATGAATTTGACATTAATAAATGCACTATTAGGGAAATAAAAATCAACTGAAACAAACATAAGGGTAAACTTAATTTAGCTAGAAATTATTAAAAGTTAAATAAGACTAAATAAAAAATACCTTTGTGAAACACCACCATAAAGAAAAAAAAAGAAAAGAGTTTATCTGAAATATTAGCAAAGCAGCCACATGCTTTGAGATCCCAAGAATAACAAAAATGTTACTCAATTTTTAGGTCATTGAAATCACTTTGGCCCATGCCCAAGCGTCTCATATATTGTAGAAGTGTAGAAATATTTTAAATTTTCAAGTATCCCTTAATTAACGGCAAGGCCACACGTTACATTATAATTCGTTGATTTAAATGAAATTAAAAAGTTTAAAAAAAATATTTGACGTGTAAGTACCTACGTGAGTAAGTACTACGCCAAACTGACATGCAGACATCTATCCGGATGCCCGAAAACCGCACCGTATGGAGGGCCCTCATACACCGAGTGACTTCATGTTGTCGCGACCCTCAGTCATGAGGATTCGAGGAAGAAGAAGAAGACCTACATGAGTACGGACTGGAGTTCATCACATTTAGATGTGTCCATAACTTTTGCTTCACATCACGTTGAATAGTCCCTTCCTTTTTCCTCATAGTTAAAGTTTAATTTTATAAAACAAAAGTAAACACGGATTATAAATTAATCGGTAATCAAAATTAAAACTTGCAAAATAATTGTTCTAATTGTTGGCCTAGCAATAAAAAGTTTCAGATCATTCTGATACAGTCTAATATGGATTCATGCCTTTTCCGCTCTTTCATGACCCCGAATGTTTCGTGTCGGCAATTCGGCCATTTTGTAATTTAGAATTATCTTTCAAATGGCGGACGGAAATGGACAGACTGTGGAGATCGTTGCCCCTTTGACTAGCCGCAGGAACACGGCGCCTTGCACACACAACCACAGAGTATAAACTTAACAACATTGATTTATTGAACCCTTAAAATGTCTAATTAGTTGTATGAAAAATATATTGTTTGAAGTAAGTGAATTTAGTTGGACGGAAAGGTATTTTTATGAAAATTCAACGCCTTATCGCTTTTACGTAACGAATTCAACGTATTATAAGATTTTTTATATAATGCTATATGTTTTTATAATACTAAATTATATACAAGGTGTTACAAAAATACCTCTAATGCTGAATATGGTATATAGGGACCATCAAACTGAACAACTTTTACTATGGGACCAACTCTGAAATCGCGATTAAAAAAATCAGCTGTTTCATACAAAATTAAAATCGAAAATATCAAAATGTATGAAACAGCTGATATTTTTTTCGCGATTTCAGAGTTGGTCCTATACTAAAAGTTGTTCAGTTTGATGGTCCCTATATACCATATTCGGCATTAGGGGTATTTTTGTAACACCTTGTATATACGATTACACATTAGACATTATTATATAACAATTTTTTTGTCAATTTTCGCCAGCATGTAAAAGTGCTTGTAAGAGTTTATTTTCCCAAAATTATCATGTATTTCTCCCTGTAACTGTATTTGGTTTGAAGAAAATAACTATTTAAATACTTTTAACTTATACCGCCCTTTAAACATGACCGTGCATTCTTTATGTAAAAAACATGTCCAAATCTGCATCATATTTCGGAGGCGTTAATTTATTTATTGCATGAAATTGAAAAGTTATTTTTTCATATAAACTTCGAAATTAAGTGCCTTTGAAGTGTCTATATTTTCCTGCCACCCATTCGAGACTTTTTGTTGACATGAAGAATGGGCGCAAGAAACTTATCAGCTTTGTCACGATAACATTTCTCAAGATTTTCTCAAATATTTGAAGACTATTGTCGTAGCCAAAAGACTGATTATACTATACTGTGGTGCGCCAGCGACAGGCAGTGTCATATTTCGTCTTTATTCAATTTCCACGCGTGCGCAAAAGTGACGCGTCCGCCTGCCACGCGTGGGCAATCACCGAATTGCAGAACCTATCCAATGGGACGTGTGGATAGGCAATTTCTGTCAAAAGGCTACTTAAGTACATACAAGTATTTCTTTTTAGAAAATAGAGAAAATAAAATCTTCTATTACCTATTTTTACAGTGGTGTGTTATCTAGCATCACAATATTTGTGGAATAAATAAAGTTTCGATTCAATTCGTGAGGAAATCTGTCAATTCAAAATACTTACCTAGGTATGGTGATGTACCTATTTATTATATTTATCTTCCCGTTGTGGTTCATTCGTTAGGCATAGCCACCGGAACCTAAAATATTCTTTAGCTGAGCGCCACTCAGTTCTTTCTTGGCAAACGTACATACAGCATTGTAAGTATGTTAACAAGTAGCAGGCGTTTTACTACAATTAAATGAGGTAGGTAGATAATAATAATTATATATATTCCACGTACACTGCACATTGATAGAAACTACAAAAGTAGGGAGTAAAAAAACTGATAGTTTTACAAAACATTAAATATAATTTAAAAAATGGTATTGGTATGAACTAGAAACTAATCTCATTTCCGTGGCTCACACATAATGAACCTACTTAAATATACTCGTAAGTATAAAAAAAATATTTTGGTACACAAATGGCCTCTCTAAGATTGACAATATTATTAACATATTTTTTGCGTCCATTGTTACTTTGTTCGGTGTCAATAATTAACATACAATATAGTTCTTCAAATAAGTATGAATTTGATGCCTTTGCAGATCCATGCTAGCAGTGGGGGCATTAAAAATTATTGATGTCGAGATTAATCCTTAGAAGGCTGTTGCTGGTGTGGGAAAACTGGCAATATCATATTGAATTCCCTATTATTATAAATCGAATTAGTTGTATCTAAGGTTTTTCTTTTTAAATTCACGTGAAGTGAAATTACACGTGGACAAAGTCGCGGGCGGAAAACTAGTAAAAATATAAACATTATTTCTGACGACAAAGTGGTACGTTTGTCCTAAATACCGATCCGAAAATAAGTGAGTTGCGGCCGTTCTGTTGTACAGTTGTCAATAAGCAATTCTTCTGAAATGCATTTATAAAGAATCTTGTGATTAAGATTATGATGCAATTTATAACAACCGAGTAGTGAATGCAAAAATAGCTGACTCTATTTTTTTGGGGCTTTTTTATGACAACTAGGTATTTGCTATTTCATAATTGATAGAACATACAAAACTGGCCTTACCATGAGTTGATGCAAACTGTTTACGCTACCGTAAACTATCGGATATACTGCTCACAGTCAATGCGAGTGAAAGAGAGAGAACGATAGTTTACAGTAGCGTAAACAGTTTGCATCAACTCATAGTAGGGCCACTGAGCATCTAACATTGTTTTATCGTTTTAACCAACAAAATATCTTAAACAAAATTAAACACGGAAAATATAAGTAGATGAAAAGCTCATGGTTTAACTATTATTGCAAAATTTATCAACCTTTAAATTTGCTTTAGCAACTTTTGCTTTATTACCTTTAGGTAGGTAATTATAATTTCTAGGCTAAATAAAATTGTTTACAAAGTCTTTTACCTACCCGATAAGATTTAGTATTTTACTAGGAATATACTTATCGTTTACAAAAATCTAGTTTGATAAGGTTACAATGAATTATACGGGTCAGTACAGTTAATCTTAGTGGACTTATCTAGACCGATTCACTTCTAAGGTTTATGCGCGTACTAGACATTGAAATAAATATTAACGGGGTTTTTGAATGACCTTTAATTATTAGTTTGGTTTTGATGGATGTTTTTTTTCTCGTTTGTCTTTTTTATAACTTAAAACTTACTTATATATAATAATTAGAATAACTGTATAGTTATTGCTAGAGGGAAGGCTCACGAGAGGCTTCAGTCGGAATGGTGCTGAAACGTCAGGAAAATAAAAATTCCATCAAACAAAACCAAACTAATCATCAAGAGTCATTCGACAAAACCGCGCTATTACGTTAAACAATAATTTAATATCAATATTGTGTTCACACAGCTGCTTATAACTTTTATATAATACCACTGGCTGTATCGTATATTGCCTAATACGCTCAAGATAGTCACGTTTTCTACTAAAGGCCTTAATGACAACGTAAACAATCCGCGCCCTTTTAAGATTACACGGAAAACTAATGGTGTAATGAAAATAACTTGATGTGTCCAATGACTTCTATATTTTATACTTAGTAATTTGATGTGTCGATTATTCGGAACTGTTTCATAAATTTGTTAAACAAACATAGAGTTTTACGACAGGTTATTTATCAGTTTGTAATATCCATACTCGACCTTTTATCTAGAGAAAATTAGCAATAAAAGGTTTAATATTCGAAATAAACATTTTTCCAACGACATCATTCAGATATTGGTTTCGGAATGATTTAAAATTTACATTTATTTAGGAGTATTCAAACTAATAAATTATAATTTCGTGTTAAGTTTTAATCCTTATATTGTATGATACAAATATAACTTTTATTACTTAAATTATTATCTGAAAATCATGTAACATTCTTATCGGTACAAAAAATAAATTTATTAACGTAAACAGAACATGAATAGTTCTTGTCAGTTAAAAAAGTTTCGAATGGCCGGTAGGACTTTTAATTGATAGTGGTGGGAACGAGCAGTTTAAAAAGTTATTGCAGTCTTGGAAAATTTTAAAACCTACAGCTAAGAAGGTTTAGGGTTCAAACGGAAATCATACTTACAGATATTTCCTTCGGGCCAGGCCCGAATTGGCCATAAGGGCAAATCGGAAAATTCCAGGTTTTTCTTCGCTCTCAACCAAAAGGGTTCGGAACACCGGGCGCGAGGGAAAGGAAGCAGAAATCCTCATTGGATACCACATAGCCGGTTATGATGGTTATGTTAGACTAGTACTGACTATAACCGTCTTGAGGTTGGTTTCGACCAGGGGCCGCGTGACCGATCGGCGGTCGACTTTCTCATGCTATTTAGATAAAAATCGCAAAACATCAATAAGAATAACGTCCTCTACCGTCAAATCTAAATTTATTTGAATAAAGATTGTTTCTCCTTCTTATTATTTTGTATACCCATGCGTCTCTACTTTTACGTACTTCGTCTAAACTTCAATGTTGTAGACCTAGTTATTGTAGGTATCGCAAAATGATCAAACTTTTTCTCTTATTACCACGAAGTTAATACTTGAAACATGATCATACCTTTCCAAAAATCTCGTAAGCGCTTCATAATCGATATTTTAACAATTTAAAATTATTGCAGAAGTCTTATTGAAAGTTTTGAAGTCAAAAATACCGTAAACTTCATATGGAAATAAGAGACAAAAAAAACGATTAAAATTATTATCGTATTCTCTACCTATTCTCGTATAAGTAGTTGTTGTAGGGCGTGTCAATGGGTGATATCAATTTATGTATATCTATAAGCATAAGAGGATTTAACTCTGTTAACCTTATCCTTGGCATAGATTTAAGCTCAATTATTTACTAATGTTGGTCAAGTCAGATCAGTGCGCGTGTTATTATCACTACACAAGATTTACTGCACAGTAAATAGCTAAGTTTAAGTCATAAATAATCCTTTGTAAGTCCTTATGTGGTAGGTATACCTACCTACTACTACTTCACTTGCACTCAAAGATTATTATTCGATAACGAAAGCATTTTTGCGTTTCTTCCCATTATTTTTTTCGGAGTTTGATCCGTGTTTATTAGTTTTTATAAGAATGTAAGAGTCATAGGTGATTCTTCAGACCACGTCAGATTCATGAGCGGATGTTGCCTATAAGTAATGCAAGCAATTTGTGTAGGAAATTCAAACTAAGATCAAATTAATGTTATAAATACAGCCCTGGTTAAAGTTTCGCACTTGAACAGGGTCAAATATTGATGAATCGGAACTAATCAGTTACGCTTTACAAATGCAAAGATTATTTAAATTAACGTAAAATACTTCAACAATTATTGAACAACCATTTACTGTTATAGCTTCACAAACCATAACTAATATTATTCACAGTAAAGACTATCCATGACTTAACACTAAAAGCACGTTCGCAATCTTATCAATCAAAGCAACAAAGTCCGAAGTCTAACGTTATGTTAGTAACTATCTAAACAGAGGGGAGGGCCTACTACGAAAAAATCATGATAATCGGGCGAAGTTTGTGAATCGTTTAACTTGATTTTAGACCTTATTCACTCCTTCTCTTGAATCTAATAACAAATCCAATCCAATATCTATTTCAATTCAAGTTCTATTCAATTTCGACAAAAACAAGTTTTCTTGAATTCGAGAGCACGTTTTAACGGCCTTGGATGATTTTAATAGGGCCTGCTACGAAAAGAATCATGATAATCAAACGAAGTTTGTGAGTCGTTTAAACTCGTTTTATTTAACTTTAGACCTATTCTCTCCTCACTTTTGAATCTACGACTACAAATGCAGCCAACCAATCCGCATTGGGCCCGCGTGGTGGGTCATGCATCCAGTTTCGGCTAAGTTACACCGGATAAAGTGGTCATTTTCGCTAACAAAACAAGGTATATTTTTAATGCTAACAAAATTAATAGATTTTAATGAAGCTGATAGTTGACAGCTATGGTCATAATTTGATGTAATATACAGGAACTGATAAATATTTTAAATCACGTTTTAACGGCCTTGGATGATTTTAATAGGGCCTGCTACGAAAAGAATCATGATAATCGGACGAAGTTGGTGAGTAGTTTAAACTCGTTTTATTTAACTTTAGACCTATTCTTACCTTACTCTTGAATCTAATAACAAATCCAATCTAATATCTATCTCAATTCATGTTCTGTTCGATGTCGACGAAAACAGTTTTCTTGAATTCGAGAGCACCTTTTAACAGCCTTAGATGATTTTAATTTCAGGCTTTAATGACCGCTGGCTCGATACGGCGTATGGTGACGCAAACAAATCTAGACTACGAATCGCTTAACTTCCAATGTCGATTGATCGGGATTGATTTCAAGAGATAGCCTGTTTGAGCTGATAATGTCACGAAGCGGAACAAGAGTCGTCCGAATCGTGATTTGGTTTTCGGAGTAGGCCCTCAGGAGTTGGTTGGTAGGAATGGGTTTGTCCATCGGGTTGAGTAATAACATTGAATCAGAGTGAACATAAACGATATTCTGGCCGTTTTGTGAAATCTGATTTTGTCATTCAGTCTTAATAATAAATAAATATTTGACAACATCACATACATTGCTCCGATTCCAAAGTAAGTAGCTAAAGCACTTGTGTTATGGAAATCGGAGACAACGGTGGTATCACAAACACCCAAACCTGAGCCAATATAGAAAAAATCGTTTTCTAAATTGACCCAACCGGGGATCGAACCCGGGACCTCAGAGATGGCAACACCTTGAAAACCGGTGTACAAAGCCACTCGACCAAGGAGGTCGTCATTGTTTTTGCATCAGTCTTGTGTTTGCGTTATGAAGTAAGATGGTACTTCCCTAAGGCCAGGTGAGTGAGGCATGAATCCTTCTGAATGAGAGGAAAATGTTTGTGTGATGAACATTTATAAACTTTTGTATCCAAATTACCTGATTCTTTGCAATAACTAATTATTCTCGCGACTTCACCCGCGTGACTTAGTTCCTAGACCCCATATCAACTTTCATCCCGTATTTTACTCCCTTTGATTTAACTGTCGCGACAAAAATAAGGCGTGATTAATAGACAGACAGGTTGACTTTCACATTTTAGTATTTAGAATGGGTGTTATTACATCCGGACTTAAGCACTAAAAGTTAAATTGCCCGATATTTATTACTGTTTAAATAAAATAACACAAGAACTGTTCACAGTTTAGTTTGATACCTATACAAATGTATTTCTGAAAGTATCTTATCTTAAATACTTACCTAGATCATGATTTAAAAATATTCCGTCCATCAGTACCACTTTTGACATTTAAAAATTTGATCGTAGATAATACATACAGATCTAAATCACCAACTGAGGAGCTCAGTGGCGCAGTGGTATAGCGCCTGGCCCAGCGATTGTGGAGGTTAAGCAACTTTCTCAAGGGTCGGTCGTGGGATGGGTGACCAAAAATTTATTATCTCAAGCTCCTCCGTGCTTCGGAAGGCACGTTAAGCCGTTGGCTGCATTTGCAGTCGTTAGCGCCTACCAATCCGCATTGGGCCCGCGTGGAGGGTCATGGCCCATCTAGCGGAGAGCGGAGAGCACAAAGGTCGCGGGTTCGATTCCCGTCCGAGAACATGATCTGGTGCGAGTCGTATTTTTTCGACACCTTCCCAGGGGCCGTGGTCACGGGAGGACTAAAGCAAAATGGCTGCTCATATTTTTGTCTTTTTGCTTTAGTCCTCCCGTGACCACGGCCCCTGGAAAGGTGTCGAAACGTCGGGAATTCTAAAAACCAAAAAATACAAACTAAATAATTCTAAAACAACACCTGAATTAATAATATACGCGCGTAAAAAGTGTTTTATTTCTAATGAACTGTACGCGCGAAAGTCTTAAAAGCCCTTATAATTTATGTTTCTAAAGATTTTTCTTTATCCACTGAAAAAAAGCGACTAATAATAATTTAGTTGCTCATGATGAAAATATATTTAACAATCAGATTACTTAAATAAAAGAATATCCATTTCCTATTTTCAAGTGTGTATTTCCTTTGGTAGTACGAGTATGATAAGATTATCATAACATAAAACAATGGGACAATATTATTATGAAAATATGTCTTATCTACTGACAACATTATACATATTTTACCAATTATGGCCATCGATAACTTATTTACCGATGACCATAATCGCTTACGTCGTATTAGTCGCTTACGTTATTTTATCTGTTAAAATACTATTATACAAGGTGTAACGAAAATACCCCTAATGCCGAATATGGTATATAGGGACCATCAAACTGAACAACTTTTACTTTGGGACCAACTCTGAAATCGCGAAAAAAAAACAGCTGTTTCATACAAAAATTAAAATCGAAAATATCAAAATGAATGGAACAGCTTATTTTTTTTTTGCGATTTCAGAGTTGGCCTCATAGTAAAAGTTGTTCAGTTTGATGGTCCCTATATACCATATTCGGCATTAGGGGTATTTTTGTAAGATGTTGTATTTAAGGAGATAGTGGTATTCGATAGCTTACCTAGGTAAGTATTGTTTAATTTATATTAAAGATTAACTTATCGCCGCGTCTTCATATGCGCAACAATGTATTTTACGTAATAATTTTGGTTAATAAAAATTATAGCTTATGTCTAATCTAAGGCATAGTGGAGCTTTCTTTTAATGATAAAATTTCTGAAATTGAATGAATAGTTTAGGAGATCATCCTACACACAAACTTTAACTCTTTATAAAATCAGTAAGTAAAGAAAAAAACTTAAAAACCTTTTCAGTAGAATCTAATCTAAACTATCTCATTTACAGGTAAGTAAGTTTAATCCGGATGCATGCCGATTTGGGTGAGTACTATGACATAGTGAGTCACATACGAAGAACACCTGTGATCGAAAGCCGATGGACTCATAGCTATGCGACGCACGACACGTCGCATGCGCAGAAACGTCATATTATTCTGAAAATTGCGCTATTGCTTTTACGCATTCCGAATAATTTCCCGAATTAGTAATCAATCCGATTTGACCTTATTCAGGGAAATGTCTTGCTTAACTGCATAAGATACATTTGCATAGTTCTTAGATTTCATTATTTTCGTACACGTTCTGAATGCGTGAAAGCGCGGGTTAGTTTTTAGAAAAAAAATGAGTTTTGAAATATTATTGCATTCTGAAGTAGTAAGGACTGGATATAAAATTATAAAAGTAGCTGTTAATCAGAGCTTTAATCTAAAAGTATTTATAGAATTTTCTATAAAAATGCTATCTACTTAAGTATTGTTTTATACGCAACGTGTCATGATTTGATGTCACATACCAAACCTATAACAAGATAAAAGAGATGAATTTCATAAATTCCCAACAATACCAATGTTTTTTCTAGAACAATGATAAGCGAATCTGTTTAGACTGAGGCCTAAATTATTTAACACTTACATAATAATACTAAACTCTATTGCATAGTTAACTATTTCATTATTTTTCTTAGGTATTTACTCGAGGAAAAAGATATACCTAGGTTACCTAACTATGAATCATAAGATTCATTTATAGAAGTCACGCTTTCAACGTAATTCTAAAAACCGAATTATTTAATTAATGTCATAATGTTATAATCGGATAACAATATTATTATATTAGTCATAACATTTTTAACAAAATTTATCGTGAATGATTGTTGTCAACAAAATACGATTTAAAAAATTGTGCCAATTCTGCACTTTATTAATTCGAGAAAAAAACGTACACACCCGTTGTACTGATTAAATAACAGTTGCACCATACAATTTGTCTCTCGGAACCTTCTCAAAACTATTGGGCACTTTGGACCCGTATAACTTTTAAGTAGACGAAGTAGAGGATATTATCAATCAAGGGAATTTGAGATTTTAGCATTCACAATGTTATTTTTATACAATATCAAATAAAATTAGAAAAAAATACGACTTGCACCATATCATATTCTCGGACAGGAATCGAACCCCGCAACCTTTGGATGTCCAGTTTAATGCTCTTATCGCTGAGCTACCGAGTCACTAGTGGCATCGTCGAATTTTTTCTAGTATAGTATTTTGAATTTAGCTTAACTTTTCTTAAAGTGACCATTGACTTATACATGACATAGTGTTTAATTTCAGTACCGTTAAATTAAATTAAATTAAATATTGAATTAAATGAAATATTTGATAACATCACATACATTGCTTCGATTCCAAAGTAAGTAGCTAAAGCACTTGTGTTATGGAAATAAGAGACAACGGTGGTATCACAAACACCCAGACCTGAGCCAATATAGAAAAGTTCGTTTTTTAAATTGACCCAACCGGGGATCGAACCCGGGCCCTCAGAGATGGCGACACCTTGAAAACCGGTGTGCAAAGCCACTCGACCACGGAGGTCGTCAAAAGTTGTATAGATTGATATTCACACAGTTGTATATATAAAGTACTCAGGCTTTTGCAACATTGTCAACAAACCCACTGGAAGTGTCCAATGAGCGGGAAACAATAAAACCATAATATTGTAATGCCAAAACGTGGGCAGGCACTAAACTTAAACAAATAACTTTATGTCTACTCTATTGGGATGTCCTGTTCTTACGAAATTGCCCCGACGAAACATGACACTGTGTTATACACACACAGACTATGTACTATAATAATTCCATAGTAGAAGAAACTCAGTTTAGTAGCTGGAAAACGTTCAGGCTTTTATTTACCGCCTACTGCTATTATTGTATGTTGATTCTTATACCAAGTACAGTTTATGTCGCAACAATTACTTATTGTTCTCATATTAATAACAAACATAGTAATAAAGTTTATTCAAGTAGCAAGAGGTAAGTACCTAAGCAGGTATGATTTTAAATACATAACATTATTAAATAATAATTCGACGACCTCCGTGGTCGAGTGACTTTGTACACCGGTTTTCAAGGTATCGCCATCTCTGAGGGTTCGATCCCCGGTTGGGTCAATTTAGAAAACGAACTTTTATATATTGGCTCAGGTCTGGGTGTTTGTGATACCACCATTGTCTCTGATTTCCATAACACAAGTGCTTTAGCTACTTACTTTGGAATCGGAGCAATGTATGTGATGTTGTCAAATATTTATTTATTTACTTACTAGAAAAAAATCAACTCGTCACCAGGATTGGCGTAGGCGGGAATTGAACCCGCGACCTTTGGGAGTCCAGTCCAATCGAATTTTTTCTAGTATATTACTTAGTATTGTATAAAAATAACAATAACATAAATAAAAATTACATTTCAATAATGAAAAATTATGTAATAAATTCGCAATATTCGTTAATTACTTTCGGTAACCTACCGTGTATGTAATGTAGAAGGAAGACTGACGTTTGAACGATGAACGCGAATGAAAAAAAAACGCTTATTCAATGTCATCAAAAAGCTCGAGTATTTTCCTGTAGTGGAACCGACCCTTGCTTGCTTACAGCTGGATTACGCTGTTCATAGTAAAAAAAAACAATATTCTATATCAATTAGGTCAATAAACATGTAAAATACTTATCTAGTTACAATAACGGAATAATGCTTGAATTGAACACTATTACAGAAATCAATAGTAGTTTATTATAATGGCAAGCCAATGTGCTTTATGATTTTGTTAAAAAAAATATCTGTCTGTTACTAAGAAACGATCATGCGTATAGTTATTCACTTAGAAAGGCAAATACAATAAATGGAAATTTGTTTTTCCAGTTAAGAATATGTATCTATCTATCACTTCGTTATCATTGATATATATGTTACGTTGTTATCTTCTATATCGTTGCCAATAAATAGTCAATCTTCCATTTGAAATTATAACAAAATATAATGTTCATAGCATTGTGTTATGAATGTTATGAAATAAATAAAATTGCACAAAATTCTTGAGTACCGTAAATTGGAGGGAATCGGGTCACTTTCTGAGTTCTACATTAATTATCCCAACTTTTTCATCGTTCTAACCAATGAAATTTAATGGAGATTATAATGATTCCGACGATTTGTTTATTCATATCCAGTGCATTTTACTAATATTGTATTTAAAATATCCACAAAAAGTTCAAAAAACCGGTTCGTCCCTTGTATGGTTTTTTCACGTAAGTATTGCAACACAAAGTACACTTATCAACTTAAAAGCCAAGCTCTCACTTCGTTTACGAGTTGTTCAACGACAAAATCTTTCAACTACGAACGATTCGCCGACAGAACGATTTATTCATAAGCAAATTGACGACAGAACCTTTCTACTACGAACGTTTCGCCGACAAAACTATTCCTTCATGAGTGAATCGACGACAGAACCTTTTACCGAAGAAGGATTCGTCGACAAAGCTTATTTGGGCATGGCATCCATAGGTTTAATTGCGTTAATCACATGAGAGATTTCGGAGTAGTTCAAGACTCCAAGGTACTATTCGATCAAAATATGACACCATCAGTCATTTTTAATGTCCCCACTGCTGGGACACAGGCCTTCCTTATGGGTGGATAAAGAGGATGGGCCATAATCCACCACACGGGCCCAATGCGCATTGCTGGGTGTTAACGACTGCAAATGCAGCCGGGACCAACGGCTTAACGTGCCTTCCGAAGCACGGAGGAGCTCGAGATAATAAATTTGTTGGTCACCCATCCCATGACCGACCCTTGCGAATTTTGCTTAACCTACGCAATCGCTGGGCCAGGCGCTAAACCACTGCGCCATCGGGCTCCTCTCTCGAGAAAATGTGACACACAAAGTCGTCAAAAGCTTTAGGCTTTATAATCAGATCTTGCTCCCAATTCAAAAAAGCCAAAACCATTAAAGTTTTGTATTGCTCACTAGTTCGAAGTATCTTGAAGTACAACTCTCAAGTCTGGTATCCACGCTACTCGGTTTATATTAAATTAAATTAATAAGATATTAAAATAGTTAAGTAAAATATAAATATGTACTATGGTAAATCTTAAAAACAAATAAGGCACTATAAGATCTTCATTAGAATGCATCACTTCTGTTGACTCTATTGTCTTAATTTGTTTTTTAAACAATCCTGTATTGATCAATTTTGTAGCTTTGGTCTATGGGAGCGCATCGTGGAACCCTTTCTTGTATTGTATTAGATCTCTAGATTTACTAATACCTAACTAAGCAATAGTTATTGTGTAGGACTTGTTTTGATTCACGACTCTTTTCGTTTGCTGTTCATAGAATAAAAATATTTTGAGTTGTAACAATGTGTGTAATAATATTTATGCACTTATTTCGTGTTCTATTGTACAACGGTATTTGTTGTGGTAGGCCTGATACAGAGCTCTTTACCAAGCCCTCTTTACAGCCTTTTTTACAGCCTACTTTGACAGCCTACTTTGAATTTTGAAACTCAAGATATTTTTAAAATTCTGGACAACTTACATCAAATATCTAGTCAATTTCAATGGTATCGTGAATCAATGAAAATCGAAGAAAATCTACAGTGTGCATAATTTATAACGAAATACGAACGGTATTCCATTTTCTAATAATATTTTGATAATAACAAAAACAGAATAACTAATCGAAGTAGGTAATTCGATATTTTACACCTGACAGTTTTCACGTTACATAGCATCTGAGATCGCATCGCTACATGCTACGTGATTTTTATTACAGACGAAATTTTATTGACAGAAATCAAAAAGTCTGTAAAACAAATATCGACTAAGTACTGTAGGGATGTCTATGTAACTCGCAAGGTGACTTTAAATTCAAATTACTTGATTTTGCGACTTGTGTTATAAAATAATAAATATTTAATTTAATGTGTGAATGGAACATTAGATTGTTTATATATTATAGTCGTAAATATTAAGTGATTCATCTGTGTTTACGATTAAACAAAAGGATTATTTGTGTTTTCAATACATTGAAGGTATGCCTATGTAACTATAAAGCTTTTTTGAATTGATTTTAGAAAATTCAAAACTTAAGAATTGGTTAAAAATATATTTTGTTATATTACTCCCAAAACTGGCTTGTTCGTCCGTTTGTAACATAATATCAGTGTAGGGTATCTAGTTTCAGCAGTGCACTGTTGTCGAATTAAGCACGTGCTCCTAAGATGATCGACTATGCAGCAAAAACTCATCAAACAAATAAGGCATTATATAACCCAGATACTGCCACTCACGTGGCCGATATCAAATAGTATATAAGCAATTAATTTTGTCAATTGCAACTTTTAATGAAGAAAGAGTCAGCGAAAGTATTTCTTATTC
The DNA here is from genome assembly GCA_963556745.1 of Catoptria pinella. Classification (NCBI taxonomy): domain Eukaryota; kingdom Metazoa; phylum Arthropoda; class Insecta; order Lepidoptera; family Crambidae; genus Catoptria; species Catoptria pinella. The sequence goes on from OY750762.1 coordinate 5,392,850, forward strand.
GTTCAGACTAATAAACAGTTTCATAGGACTTATTAAAAGCAAATTAAGTTTTTGAGATTTTGATTTCCTTTAATTTTTGAGATAGTTTGAATTTTCCAATGTATGTAAAAGCATGTAATAATATATGATACCAAAAAAAAAATCAAATAAGAATAGCTTATTATGGGTACTACCAATTGTACTTAATAATTTGATATACAATAACACATTTATCTGTAATTTTTTAACTCGGTTTAAATATTCGAATTTAAATTAAAATAATCAATAAATGTTTTTTATTCAAAAATAACCTTATCGTTAATACCGTTGTCAAGGTTTAACTTGTAGACGAGAGGTCGGTCACTTTATTATAGAACCCAGGAACTACATGACCTCATAATAATATAAGGAATTGCTTGAACCTTTGATTGTAGTTACAATATTACCAATACTAATGTTTAAAGAAAATAATTCCGGGTATATACAATTTTATTATGCCTCAAACTATCAGAGCGTTAATGCCTTCGGACTCATTCGTACAATTTCCATATTCGTGCGATTCCACATTCGTACATAAAAATATTAGACAACATTCACATAATATTTTCCATACTAAGAAGTATCTTAAGCACTGAATAATTGACCACTCACTACTAATTAATAAACTTTTTTCAAACGAACTATGCAAAGATTCTTTTTAATAATGGATTATTAATTTCTATTTAGTCCAAAATATTTGCTTGCATCACTCAAATAAGGTAGTATCACGTTTTGTTTTCTATTACATTTTTAATAATTTCCCACGCGTCTTAAAACCAATTTGTTTCCAATTTCCAACTGTAAAATGATCTCTGCTAATGTTTACCAACTTCGTACTTACTTACATAGGTACTAAAAAATTGCTTAATTTGTAAAATTTCAAAATTTTTTACTTTAAATAATAATATGTTATTTATAATCTAGAAACTCTATTACAAGTTATTTTCGAATTCACGTTATTAATTAGAATGATTGTGCTACTAGTACTAACGATTAAAGATAGATAATTAGAATTGCGAAATAGTTCCATAATTGCATAAATGTTACCAGAGTTCAAATAAAATTATGTATGAAAAAGCTGTATCTTTTTTCGCAATTTCAGGGTTGTTTCCTAACAAAATGAAATAGTTTTCAGATTTTGTGTAAACCAATGTTGTAGGTACTATGCGATTAATCTGACAATGTGCACGAGGTGTGACCAACTTCACTTCAGTGCGCTTGTGGTGATATTGTAACTCTGTGGTGCGAACCATACTTTCTCGAGAGAAGTTGCCGAGGACCAAATACATTGTCAGATTAATCGCACAGTAGATACTTAAATACTTATTAGATACTATCTGTCACCAACCACCTACGAGAAAGAAGTTACTGAAATAACTTTGCTAAATACTTTCTATCTAGTCTTAAGTAGCTTAGTTACTAATTTTACATTATTATCATTAAATACTTTTTCAATAAACCTCTTTTTACCTCAGATATTGTTTTTAAATCTTTGCCTAAATTGTTTCGGTTTCATTGACAACAGAATTAAGGCGGAACTACACTAGGCTGACGTGGGTCACGTACGCCGATCTGAGGACCTATTTTTTAAATCATTCGGATTGCTCTTTACTACTCATTTTGTTTCAACAACATGGCTGTCCAATGAAAATAAGTAGTAAAGATCGTTCAACGCCGGCAGAATGATCGTCGAATGATTTCAAAAATAGGGCCCCTGGGGGCTAATTGTCTAATTTAAAAATCGATCGCAACGCTTTCATTTGACAGTTGGATCCGACACATTGCTGCATTTCTTTGGTAAGTTTTTATTTGTGCCAAAAAGAAGCATCAATGTGTTTCATGCTGAAAGCGATTGCGATAGATTTTGAAATTATACAATAGAAAGGCTGGACGCGTCGGTCTCCAAACGTTTTCCATAGAGGATAGTCGTTTAGAGCTATAATACATCCACTCCATACGACGCGACCGACGCTACGTACCCGACGCCGGCGCCAATTCAACGATTCCCAGATATTCATCGGAGACATCGGACGGTGGAGGGGATAAGCCACACGTCTGTGCGAGGGCTTAATGCTTATAGTGTAGGTCTACGTGTCAAACTTCGGTTGCGTCATTTAACAGAGTACTTTTGTTATTCTGTCTGCGAGCGTCAACCGGCCAGTTAGATTTTTTAATGTTTGAATAGCTTGTTAGGCATTAGTAAAGGTAATTTTTTTTCAATACCGTTGTCTGATTTGAACGTTTTCAAGCAGAACCCTTGTTTCGTATGTTTTTATCGACAACCAGCGTAAAATGCACGCCACAGGTGTATGACGCGCGACGGTTTTTGTGTGCACAACAACCTCACACGTGTGAGACGTCTCAGTCGTGTGCGTCGGCCTAGTATAGTCCCCGCTTTACTGTAGAGCACAGCTAGCTATTTTGCATCTCTGAAGCAACGTGACTTTGGCATAAACATCGAGGCGCGTGTAACGACGAACGGAGTATCTGGTTTAATATTATATACCATCAATGTAACATTTATCAGTAGATTAAACAAAATAAGCTACAGTAAAAGGACTTCTTACAAATTCTACTTACTGCATTTCCATCCAGAGGCAAAACAAATACTTATCCGAATATTTTAAGAAAGTAGTTTTTATGTTTTCAATTATTTTAAATTTTGTTTTTTTTTAATCTGAACTCAATTGGAATTAAAAAAGAATAGGAGGTATAGATTTTATTCGTTATTTATCACAAATGACTTTGAGGACTTTCAATTTTATAGTAAAAATCGAGCTATATTGATTGTTGATTTGTTCCTAATGGGTACAGTAAGTTACATACAGACAGATAGAAAAAAGTGCTCAAATGGTTTAAAAAAATATATTTGACAACATCACAATTACATTGTTCCGATTTCAAAGTAAGTAGCTAAAGCACTTGTGTTATCGAAATCAGAGACAATGGTGGTAACACAAACAGACCTGAGCCAATATAGAAAAGATCGTTTCCCAAATTTACCCAGCCGGTGATCGAACCCGGGACCTCAGAGATGGCGACACCTTGAAAACCGGCGAACCAATCTACCACGGAGGTCGTCATATCGTTTTTAACTAAAACACGGAAAAGTGTACGTTTATGTCAACAGTTATCACTTTTAATATTACGTGGCTAGCCCACAACATGAGACGCACCGTTGCACTCATATGTACTTTACAACTGAATTAAAAATATGTTTACTAATGGTTATAAAAAAATCGTTTAATAAATTGCCGCAGGTGCATTGACCTGTTTAATTGCAAATTGACACTTATACACAATTTTTTTTTAACTAAGTACGATTTTTTCGCTAACTTGCGAACATTAAAATATTTATTCGTAATAAAAAATAACATATCAAGGATGATTGATAAAACCATGTTTAAGACCTTTTTTTATTAGAAATAGTAATTGTTTTTATTTAATTTACTTAATTTTCCCAAATTGCATTTTTTTTGGTGTCGACAAAATTTGTTGGTCACAATTTGTTTTTGACTTTGAAGGACAAAAATCCATAATGTAAATAGCTGCCCTGCGGCACGTTTCTTCTGAAATCGTAAAAATACGTTCGTGTACTTATTTAAATTGCATTATGCATACTATGAAAACGTTGAATCCGCGAAAAATATCGGTCGCTAAGAAATCGCTAAGAATAAGCTATTTTCATTATAACCAGCCATTAGTTGGTTGGCATCTATCGTCAGATACAAACGTAATATCGCTATAAACAGTCGTATGTAAGTGTTGTGTTAAATCGGAACGTTTTGTGAGATATGAAGCTTAAAAAGACTGTTACTTACTGCTTTAAGGGGAATTCTTTATGCATCAAGTACTCCACCAAATTGATGTCACAGGTAACATTAACATATAATTTCTTTCTCGTGTGTTAAAGTTGGTGTGATTACGGATCGGTTGGGTCGTTTTGGATTCTGAGGGTTGAAGTTGAATATAAATTTTATAATTATTCTTGAACTCCCTGGTTGGGGGTTCAAGTGTAATAGTGTTAAAGTTGGTGTGACTACGGATCGGTTGGGTCGTTTTGGACTCTGAGGGTTGAAGTCGATTATAAATTTTATAATTGTTCTTGAACTCCCTGGTAGGGGGTTCAAGTGTAATAGTGTTAAAGTTGGTGTGACTACGGATCGGTTAGGTCGTTTTGGACTCTGAGGGTTGAAGTCGATTATAAATTTTATAATTGTTCTTGAACTCCCTGGTAGGGGGTTCAAGTGTAATAGTGTTAAAGTTGGTGTGACTACGGATCGGTTGGGTCGTTATGGACTCTGAGGGTTGAAGTCGATTATAAATTTTATAATTGTTCTTGAACTCCCTGGTAGGGGGTTCAAGTGTAATAGTGTTAAAGTTGGTGTGACTACGGATCGGTTGGGTCGTTTTGGACTCTGAGGGTTGAAGTCGATTAAAAATTTTATAATTATTCTTGAACTCCCTGGTAGGGGGTTCAAGTGTAATAGTGTTAAAGTTGGTGTGACTACGGATCGGTTGGGTCGTTTTGGACTCTGAGGGTTGAAGTCGATTATAAATTTTATAATTATTCTTGAACTCCCTGGTAGGGGGTTCAAGTGTAATAGTGTTAAAGTTGGTGTGACTACGGATCGGTTGGGTCGTTTTGGACTCTGTGGGTTAAGTTTAACTATAAATTTTATAATTATTCTTGAACTTCCTGGTAGGGGGTACAAGTGTGATAGTGAGTTTCCATTGAACCCCCCAGGGGGTTCAAATGGGGGGTATCAAGTGCAAAAAAGGTTACCCGCGCACAATCAACTTTTTGTAGGTTCGATTCATCGTATCAGACTTTCTCTATACATTTTGAAGGACTGATTTGTTCTATATTTCGACAAGATAAAGACCACCGATCAGTCGTATACGCACACTAAATAAGATATCTTAAAAACTTCACTAGAATATATAAGTTTGGGTTCTTGCGTAAAATATGTGCTATATCTGTAGATGCATCACATGTACGTGTGTTCTCGATCTCGAGTATAATTTCCGTGTGTATCGGTGAACTTAAAAAAACATTTGGGTACTCTACTCTACGTACGTGCAAGCAAATCAACTTAAATATAATAATAATAAATAAATAATAAATATTTGACAACATCACATACATTGCTCCGATTCCAAAGTAAGTAGCTAATGTACTTGTGTTATGGAAATCAGAGACAACGGTGGTATCACAAACACCCAGGGCTGAGCCAATATAGAAATAAATAAAAATCTAAATTGACCCAACAGGGGATCGACCCGGGACCTCAGAGATGGCGACACCTTAAAAACCGGTGTACAAAGCCACTCGACCACGGAGGTCGTCAAAAATATGTATCAATAGCTGACATAAGTTATTTAATAAAGACTGGTAAGGATTAACTAATATAATGCAAGTTATTCGCTATCAGTGTACGTCAATTTATAGCTATGTGTGTCATTTTTTTAGATTTATTGTTTTAGAAAACTGGTAATATAGTTTTTTTCAAGTTTTAACGTGTTTTAAATTTCTTTACGTTAATTACAGTTTAAAAAAAATAGTTATTTAATTAATACATCTGTTATATATATTAATCTATTACAAATGTATCATACAAGTTGTATATAATTAGGAATCTCTGTTTAAGCGCACGAGTATCTCCGAGATAATGTAAATGTAGCTGGGATGAAAAAAGTAAAAATAAAAATATTGTGTTCAAAGGATCTCGCTATTGAATCTTTCATTTATTATCAATATCATATATTTTTTTGTAAACACGAGCAATTGCTTAAGTAAAACGTTTCTGTTCCACTCACAAGTCTTACAAAGCTTTTGTATTTGTAAGAGGAAAGAAGAATGTTTTTAACCATCAGCCCAATAGGAGTTAGTTATTGTAAAACATTTAAGAAGTCGACGGACAGTGAACTTCCTTTACAAACGTAATACCAAAATTATTTACAATTCAAGCATAATTAACTCTTCTTGTGATGTTATTCCGATTCGGACAGTATTTGTCTAGGGTTCTATTAAATAAAAAAACCAAAATACCAGACCAAATAAAATTTAATTAATGCGATTTACTGTTTTGTGTTAAATAATGTAACGGGTATTTATTTTGATTTGGGTTAGTATTTTGGATTTTTTATTTAATATAACCCTAGATAAATACTGTCTTAATCAGAATAACATTACAAGATATTACCTAGTTATGCTCATATTTCAAATTATTTTGGTATTACGTTTGTATAGGAAGTTTACAGTCCGCTGGCCTCTTAAAAGCCAGAGATTCCTTTGTAATAAAAATACCTTTTAGCTATGAAGCGCAAATAATAGCTGTAATGTGAATGATTATCATTCTGACAATTGACGTGTTATTACAACAAGTGCAGTTATTATTATAATAATACTCTAAATACATACATTTTAATGTTTGTTGATAAATGGAGAGTCCTGGCTAGAATTACATGTATATTTTAAGTTTGTTTTGGTGTGATGTCTTACAAAAAATGTGATAAATATTTAATCATAATCCAAATTAGAATCCAAATATTTTTAGAACTTTAAAGTTCTTATGGAAAATTTAAACATTACAGCATGAAATGATAATAATTTCTCCGAAGATTGCTGTTAAAGTTTTATATTTTTTGTGATGAACTCAAGATTTTTTTAAATATTTGTACGCACTTACTTTGTCTTTAAATTGGGTTCTTCGTTTTTCCATCTAAATCTCCTGATTTCGGGCAGAGGCCTGATATTTTATTTCCCGACGTTTCAGCTCCTTTTCCTCTGAAAACTTGGGGAAATCAAAAATCTAACTAATACCACAAAAACTTCAAGAATCTATTTGTGAAGACGTGGAAAAATCTAAGAAGTAGATAAATATTTTTAACAACCAGCGTCAGTTAAACATTGATACCACATTGTACGTAATACTTTGAATACATCGACGTGACAGCTGTTCAGGTGTGCAGTGGCCAAAATAATGAAAGCTAATTAAACAAAACAATATACGTAATTAGACTGTACTTGCGTCACTAATTATACTTGGCGACATTATTATGTCTGAAATTAAAACCGTTGAAAACATTTTAGGTCAAGTGTTTATAAAGGGGGAAAACAAAATTTAAATAGTGAAATAGATTCAAAATTCAAAACTAAATTATTCAGTCTAGGCTGTTACAAGCACTTGTGAATGTCAAAGAAGCTACGCCATCGGTTCGCAAATCCTGAGCGGGAGACCTTGTAACGAGAAGAACCGGCAAGAAACTCGTCAAGGGCTGCTTTTTTCTCTCCCTGTATATTTTACACAGAGTCGTCAAAAATTTAAAAATGAGGTCAGCATTTAAAGTTACTACATTTTCCATCACAAGTTCACATTCAATGGGTAGGTAAAATAACTTTCAACTAGTTGAGAAATCACTGTCTACTACTCGATAACGCATAGCTAAGAAAATCATATTGTATGATATGAAGAATTAGCCCAGGATTGATATAAAATCTATAGATGTACGTAAACCTTTAGCTCAATGACTTCAGCTGAATATCAGGAGACATTTTTCTTTTGTTTTCTTTGCTAACAGCAAAACAATTATGCAGCAATTTACTAAGTACTAGTTTAATCTAGTATTTAAATGTGTGCAGTTACATTACATAAGTATTATATTAAGAAACTCCTCAAACTGTATTACCTCAAAAGTTTCCAATTCATTTAAACAAATATTTTTTCGCTTTCTACATAATTATTGATTTAAATTAAAAGATCGTTGTCATCAGAAAACTAATCAGATTAAAGTGATTTTTCTAAACCTATTTTGTTAATATAATATAAAGGTTGGTAAACCTATTTTGTTAATATTACAATGGTTAGGGGTTATAAATTATTATAAGTGTTCTTTCCTTAGAAAAAACTCAATTTAAATAATTGACTTTGTTACTATGGTAAAAGTAAGTAGGTTGTTAGTTAATTATTTCAGAACTTCCGCCGCTCTAACGGTGATGGCACGATTAATTTTGAATGTCTTTTTAGAGCACTTGCTTAAAATTTAGTTACAAAAAAATATTTTAATTTCAGTCGTTTTTGCAGATGAGATAGGGTAAAATTAAACCGGGTTACCGCCGCGAAAATTCAACCCTTTAACTGCCAAGTGACTGACTAACAATAGGTTTTCTTTTGGCTGGCTCAATTAGGAGCGAAAATAGTCTCTAACTGCAAGGGTTTTGAGCCCTAATGCTGACGACCACAAAAACACTAGTATATTAATGCCGCTGCGTCCTGTGGCGCCAGGAATATCGGCGCTTGCGCTTACGGACGTGGATGTGTCACATCTTTCTATTTCGAACGGGCGCCATCTCCTTACGTGACGGACCTACGTCCTCGACAGTAGGTAAGCAAGGGTTGCCACTTTTCACTTTCTATTTGTATTGTAATACAATTGTAGGTAACATATCATTGGGACTAAAAAGAGATTTTAAATGACGTCTTTTTATAGCAAATTGCAAATGATACAATTAAAAGACCAAATGAAGACACTAATTTCGCCGAAGGTCGTCATACTATTATTATAGTCGCTTATTTATTGTTCATCTTCTTGACTTTCTCTTTCATTCATATTAGCCAAAACCTAATTTTTCATTACCTATACATTAGTATCGTCTTTTCACGAAATTTATCAATTTTCCTCTGCAACAGTAGAGAACTACTGCAGAAAAAATGAGGGAAAAGACTCTACCTTTCTATGTTTCTCCTGTAAATAAAACACACACACACACATGATGTTTCATCTATTTTCAATTTCCATTTGTCGACACCATGGAAAAGGTAAACTCATAACTAATTAATTACCAACCTCATTTCTTCAATTGTTTTTCGAAAATACAGTTACTAATAACGTTAAATACGGCTAACCTAACTCTATTATTTAGTCTGTCTTCACCGAGTCTCTTCAACTTTCAAGTCAACTTGCGTTCAAATGCATGCAATATTGCTTACAAACTTTGGCTTTTCCTATCAAATTTCTAGTCAACTTGCATCAAACGCATGCACTATTAATTGCCTACAAACCGTGCGATTACACGTTAAAGTTTCCACCATGCAAATTAGACGATTTTTTTTAGAAGATAGGGCATGGCATGCGCTATTGCATGCCCTGAGGCATGCCTCTGTTGAAAACGCAAGAGGAAAGCGAAAGCGCACGGTCAACGTGCGCTTTTAATTGCCTTGAGGCATGCGTCAGATGAAAGTAAAAGGGAACGGGAAAGCGGTCGTATGAAGACACACCTTTTGAACTCACCCGTCATTGAATAGTGACCAAGCTTGATATTAGTGGTGCACTATTATTCACCTTTCATGTCTAGACGGTTCGATGATTCGTTCTAATGAGTTACAATCTAAAATTAATGAAATTGAAAACAAAAGCTGTATTTAATAACTTGAAATATAATTATTGTGGCAGAATTTATTTATATAATACGAAATATTTTTGTTTTCCTTAATGAATTTTTCAACTTTACACATTAAACATTAGTTTCAATATAGAATACACCTCTGGCGCAACGTATACTGCCAACAATTTCCATCAAATAATCAGTTGATACACTTAGGGCTGATTTTTTAAAGCTCAGATAAAGCTGTATTCGTATGATAACATATTATACTGCCAAATCGAAAATGTTAGGCATATGTTTGTTTGTCAAATTTTTTGAATAACTTTTATTTATTCTGGTAATCATTTGACTGACTGATATCCGATTTGTGAGGATCGAAAAATCAGCCCTTAGTATTTTGTAAATACATTGACAATTATAAACTAACCATAGAATAACAATCAACGCAAGATTGTAAAATTACTATAATGTAAGTATTTAGTTTTTCTCAGTTACCTCACCAACCTAGGCTGTTATTCAAAAATATAGGCACTACAAGTAAGTATCAATTACTTTGTCTTTCCGTCATTAAAATACTTTCGATTTTTTTTACAATCAACATCATAATATGAATTTAAGATAAGTAAAACTAAAATATATTAAGTGTTAAAACTCTGCAATGGCGGGTCTGATCGCTAGAAAGAACTAGTTTTTTTACTAACACTTGAATAATGAGTTTTTTTACTAATACTTGAATAATGAGTTATTTTAATGAGTTAAGCAAGAAATAAATTATGTACTTATATGAAACATCTATCGCATAAACTCAGTAGGAACTAATAACTTTAATGATGTGATAAAATCTGTTGCGAACATAATAACATAAATAAACTTAATTTGGTGGATACAATTTAAAAACATTATTGTATATAATTTACTGTATAACTTAGGTACTATAAATAAACGACTGAACCAAACTAATTATTAACAAATTCAAACAAACACAATCAAATGAAGTCGTTAAAGCAAACAAAACTTCAGCACTAAAACGCACGTTATTGTCAATTTCATCACAAAGGGGAGAGAGGGAGAGTTCCCCTTTCGCGAATCGCTGCCGCCAAAAAAGACATCTATGTCACATTTGAACAGATTTATAGCGCGCCCGCCGCGGTGCAGTACTAAAATATAACTCACTTTCTGATTTGAATGGGATATTTGGAGCACTTATGTTTTCTTTAAGCAAAATATTCATTTCCCTTTGTTCTTCAGCAAGAAAACTCTAAACTAGTTTACTTTATTAGTTTTTACAGTTTGTTAATTTTGTTTTTATTATTTATCAAAAATACTGCATTACAAACGTTTTTCTTTAACAGAAAAAAAAATAAAGTAGAGCATAATCGTATTCCAAATGATTGAACGTAATGTGCAAAGGAATAGTACTCATTTATACAATTACGACGAAATGTCTATCGTTTAGTCACCAAATCATTTCCCGTTTAGTTAGACTATTATCTTAATGATATTTAAGTTTTGTCATCCAACTACAACATTATGATCATTCATTAACACTGTTATCGTTAAATTGTTACGTCGTCGCTCTACAATTTTTGCCGAATTCGTAGCACATTATGACTCTATCTATGTAGAGACTGCTGTTATTAGCATGCCATCTACGTAACGTCTGACACACATGAACACAATACACACATGCGTAGCAGGGGTGCGTGCGAACGTGAAACATACGCTATCACTTTCTACGAATATACGGCGGAAAGAGATAGCCAGGCCCGCGGGGGGAGATAGGTCCGAGTTGATAAAAGCAACAGTTGAACACAACGAAAATCAGTTTGATTTGTAACACAGAGGAGTTACGCTGCGCCGTCGCTCGTGACAATCGCGCCGAGTTTAAAATGTGACTTCGTCTTTTATGTGTGTTTCTGATGTTAAATGACAACTAGTTATAATAGTGAACGAACGTTATCGTCAGGTTTTTTTGTATCGTGGTGTTTATACCGCGGCGTAGGTGACGTGGACGCTTGGAAGGATTAAAAGTTTAATGCGACGGAAATCAGACAGTACAAAAACTTTCGTCGCGATCACGATACTCGACTCGCGGAACAATCGTTGTAAGGCGTTACTTTAACATCACTATCACTGCAGAGCACGCGTTGCTACCGAAAATTCTAGAGAAACAGAAGAAAAACGCTCGTTTCGCGTAGTATTCGCTTAGTGGTGTTCACAAGACCCAGGTTAATTCTTAACCAAATTATGGTTGTTACCAAAGTCGATAACATGGCCTCGTACTCTACATACACGGGAAAACCGAAAATATTTTTCCCAAAGAAGGTGAGCTCTATAATTTTACAGCATAGTAACTCTTTGTTTACCTTTAAAATTATTCATGCTACTTTATATTAGAAGAACCTGTTTTAACGTATTAAGGTGTGCAAAAAATGGATTCTTTATACCTATGTATTTATATTAATATTACGAAGTACAAGTTTCATCTATAGATACAACTCGTCTGTTGTGTATTTAAGCTATATTTAGCATTCATGTGTTCATTATTTATAAATCTTCTGTCTTCATAATTAATCAGTTGCTATCATTATCTTGCACAATTATACTTTGTAATTAGTTATTCAAATAACTGATACACAAATCTAAATTAAAATTAAAGAAGTCAGAATACCTACTTAGTTATTTTTATTTCAGGGTTCGTTTGTTAATGTTTAAACTCTACTGGTTTATTCTTTATCTTTCTAATCTCATTTGATAATCCTAAGATTTATTTAGAAGTTTTTAGGCATTGAATCAGTATATGTATAGATATTTTGTTCTATTCCAATATTATAATTACTTAAAACCTTTCAAAAACTTTTCTATTTATTTACTTACAAGTTTTCGTGCGTCATCTCATCAGCATAGCAATCAATATTCAAAAATTCAATGAAATTATTTATATTTATAATGACGTTTAAAAGAGGCAATAAGCGAAATTATAGGACGTTATAAAATACACATGTAGGTACGTACAATTGAAACATAACCACAAAACAATGCACACAACTGTAACACCATTCAGCCAACGGTAGAAACAACCTTGTAGAATTTCAGGAAAAACCTATGATTGAAAAGCTGAAACATACAAACAAAACTATAATAATATAATTTATGTATGCGATGAGTGTATGGCAAAATATGACAATAACAAAAATAATCAGTATTACCATATTAACCATAAGTGTATTTATTATTAAAAACTTACGCTTGAATTCCAGTAACAAATAACCAGGAAAATGAGAGGGTTAAACAAATAAGAACTATCTTTGCCTCTAAGTACTTTCCATAGTATTTCATATACCTATATTGATATTAATTTCTCAATTAACTGACGTTACATAGTTTCCCCATTTTCCCATCCAATGATAGTACAAATAATATTGCACATTGCACAAAAAGTTTTGATAGAATTTTTCAACATCGATTCATAATACCTTCTTAGTTAAATCTAGGTTTTTCCGTGTTAATTCCAAGGTGAGCTTCAAGTCACATCCTAAATTTCGCCACCTGATAAACCGAATCCTGTTACTACTCTTCCCATTGGTTAGTGTTATTCACACAGCATCCGCGTTTGCGATTGTTACACAAGGCCTTCGGTGCAATATCTGTGACCTACAAACAAAGCCAGCGGCACCGAATTCAACCTTTTATCATCGTAATAAAAACGAATTTCTTAAAACGCGCCAGGTTAAAGGGTTAAACCGTCCCCACATCTGGAAATCGCTATACAAAAGTGAAAATGCACCTTCTTGTTATGACAACAAGAAATAAATCGGTCGAACATTAAACTTCTTTGATATTACCGCGGTCTGCAGCTGATAAGAGCTTCGTACCGCATCGCAATGCTTTATGAGTGCACATTACACTGTTTATGGTAGAAATTAAGATTAATAGCATCCAATATGGGTCATGGCTGGATTCGCAGAACTAATGAAAGATAGGAATCGGAAGAATCAATCAACAGACAACCTTCTCGATCTTGACACGTCTTACGTACAATAACAACGACAATATTAAACTCGAACTTTGTAAAACAAATTGACATTTTGAAACCTGTTTACTTGAAAAGAAATTTCATATAAACAAGAGTCAATGATTACAGATATTATCCATCACTCACTGAGCAATTGAATCTTAATCAATACAATCGAAAAATAACATTTTTCCTTCAATTAAACGCACCTTAAAGTACCAATGTACCTTATTCGGTATTTTCAATTAAATTTCATTACCAAAAACAACAAAAAATATACTTTATCCTTACACAGTTACTGATCGTGTTCAAACAAGCAGTAAACATTTAATTTTATCTTGTGAAGAAATCTAAGCGACCTAATTTGAGAGACTATAAAGTCGTGAAACTTTATATGTCGTTAGGTTTGAGATATTTCAAGATAATCAATCAGTGCTGACAGTGTCAACTGTGTCAATGGTTGTAATTCAGATGAATTGTTGTAGAATTGACTAACGAGGTGTTATGTATGATGGGCCTCAAGAGTAGTTAATTTAGTACCAGTGTGAGACCAACATTTCGCTTATTTAATAAGTAGCAACTACTAGTTATATGAAGTCAATGTAAATGCGAATATTAGATTAGAGGCAGCTAAATATTGTTCTTCTATTAAAAGACTAAACTGAGTTATTACAATCTTCAAGGTCCTTAAAGAAGAATAATTATAAATAGGTACTAACGTATATGGAAAGTTTTTAGAACAATTCAAACATTTTAATAATGCCAATGTAGAGATAGACTCTGGTCGCCATTCCAGTAAATATCTTTTGTTTTGTTAATTAAATTCACAATAAATAGAAAACTGTGAAAAGGTAAAAGTATTAGTACCAACGTATGATGGCAAAGTGAACTATAATTTGATAAACAGTCAAACAAAATTACTCCGAAAATTTTATTAAAAATACAAAAACCTATATGAGTGAGATATTCCAAAGCGTTCCAATCCCCGTTATCAGAAGCTCGTAAAAAACCAACAGTCATCGCTGATTTCTTGCACTGCACTTGCACTTGCTTCGTAGCAGGCTGTTCCGCACCAGGCACGTCCGACGCATTCCCGGCATACCACGTCGGCCGTGGACACAATGGTTCGTAACACCCCTTACCACGAAATTACTGCGATATAAGGCGAGATCCTACTTAAGAACTCGAATAATTTGCATACCCATAAGTAATCATGTCGTGTCGAAAAATAAGCACAATTTTGATGTTTGAAACACAGGCGAATTTTAAATAATTACTAAACTAAATCCGGAAACAAATGCTACTGTAGTAAAATCAAATTTGAATCCTTTTGCAACTTCACTGCGAAATGTTGAAAGCTAAGCACATATTCATGTGTTTAATTGCAGGCGATGATTTGGTATTGTTTTTTTTTTTTTCACAAATTACGAAAAAGCCGCTGTTTTCTTTATAATATCAACCTATTCCATTGAAACAGTAAGTTTATGGTGTGGCTTAAAATATGGAGAAACAAATAAGTATCTAATTTAGGATATTTGACCGAGCGAGCGCGCAGCGCGAGCAAAGCTTCTCTGCTTCAGCTTTGGTAAAAATGCTTTCGTATGTCTGTCCGTCTGTTCTCCTCAACAGGTCGCATTTCCCAAACGATTCTGAAAAATTTAGTGAGGAGGTTCAATAATAAAGTATAATTTTTCCGAGCCAGTTTTTCCAAATTTTTCAAAATAAAAAATAAATGCTTGGATAATTTCAGAGCCATATAGCCCCAAACTAAGCAAAGCTTGTAATATAGGTGTTGGCGATCAAGCCAACCTCTTTTTTAGACCTTTATATGTTTTCATACTTTAAGTTGACAAAAATACGTCTTTCATTTACAATAGGTGTTTTTATATATACCTTCTTATTATACATAGTAACACGCAGACCCGTCACAGAAATTAATCAAAATGGCGGAGATATTATCTTAAAGCGAGGACTGCAGCTCACAAAGCCACTAGTTATAAATTACTGTATGTATGTATTACTTTGCTTTTCCGTATTTACTCGTAATTCGGAGAACCTACTTGGTTCAATAGTTTATTAATATTGTTATGCTTTATTATCTTTTGCAAGTCTTAGTAGTTTTGTAGTTTTAAAAACTTTTTAAAAACCAAACTCTACAAGTTTTCATGTTTGACTTCGCCTTAAAACATGGTGTGAACGCGACGGGGTTACTCTCATATAGCGGCCTCTCGCTTTTACACCCGCAATAAGCTCATGGTAATAACCGTGGAATGCTCCTGGAATGCAACGATTATCATCCCGTTTACGCTTTTGGCGTTTCATTCAAGTTTCATGCTAACAATACAAGTTATTTAATAACTTTTTAATGAATTAATTATTCATGTGGTACCTACCTATATTTCGGTAAAAAAATATATATAAAATATTTATATGATGATAGGGAACTATTAGATAATACGTGATAGTTAATTCTTATTTTTTTTCAAATTAATGCTAAATTTCAGTTGCTGTCATTATTCGTTAAAAACTTCTAACTTTCTAGTTTTCAAATATTTCCCGAATTGTAGTGATGTCCCTTTTTTGAAACATATTTTATTTGTTTTTTAAATCTAAACAGATTTGTTAGGTAAAAACATTTAGCAAAAATCATTTGCTAGAGTAGTCAGAATTAGGTAGGTAATATGAAGTTATGAATATCTGTAATAAGTTAAAAAGCTCGTTAAAGTTAAACACCATACTATTTACATCTTGCTAAGTTTAGATAAAGCTTGAATTGTAACGACAAAAATATTGGTGCAAACAAAGCAAGAGAAAAAACATAGTGTTGACCAATCCGATAAATGTTAACTATAAAATATAGTGCTTTCCGGATTTCTCATTTCCTCTTCACTGTGGCTATATATGGCAAACTGAATAGTATCGTTAGTGGGATAAAATGAAAAATATAGCATCAGTAGATCAACTTCCTTTAAACATTTCCGTTCATATTAGTTATAACGCTAACACGATTTTGTGGCTTATCTCAATAGGATATGGTTAATTTTATTTTAGTAAATATTTTTAAAAACTTATTGATAACATGTCATTCAACATGGTCTGAGTGATAATTCAAGTTTCTTAAAAAACCCATTATTTCACATGAGAATTTAAAAGGCTTATTGCGTCAATTATTTAAAAAGTTTAAAACTTTCATTGGCCGAGCGACTGCGAAGCGCGAGCGAATATGGTTGCGTATGTCCTTCCGGCTGTCCATCTGTTCTCCTCTACGGTTGAAATTTGTGAACAGGTTCAATAGTATAGAATTTTGTTGTCATGCCAGTTCTTCTAAACAATTCGAAAAAAATATTTTCTCCCAATTCGAAACTCAAAATAAGAAGCGCTATCTTCGAATATAAATTATAAAAATAATACCTTACAAACAGCACATAGACATAGACCTGCTTTTGAAAACCTGGTGGCGACATCTATTAGATAATTTTTTAAACTACATACAATTTGAATTGAACTACTTTTTAACGCACTAACGCGAGGGATACAGCTCACTGAGCCACTATAGTTTTATATTTCCCCATTTTTTTACCTTTCCAGAATGTAAATTAATTAATTAATTAATGTCTTACCCTACACACCGATGCTATAATTGAAAAAATTTTCAAGTTGCCTATTTTTTGATATGGTAAATTATCTTCTAACAAAGACAATGCCGGAAACAGTCTGATTGCATCCAGACTTTCTTCGGAGGAAGCGACTAGCACCAAAAATAGCGTTTCCGTTGTATTCCCACTAAGTAGGAAGTCGCCGACCAGTTTTCCGGCGGCCGCCCACAGATGGCGCGTCGCTTATTGAGTTTACAACGCACTTACGAATTGCACTGCGCCTACGCAGTCTCTAAGCTGAATTAAATTGTTCATACCACGATATTATCGGCTGCTTTAAGTTGTAGGTGGCGTTCAAGCCGCTATGGTAAATGCCTTTTACGCGTGTGCTAATAAAGAATGAAAAACGGTGGATCATAATAACCTATACATGATATTTGTTTACTAATTTTGCTAGGGAAAATAGGATTTGTTATTTTATTAACATAGAAGGGAAACGTATTAAAATTTTTGAATGACTGTGGTTAAGTATTGAATTTTGTTAGGGTAATACACTAAATTATCAAGCGATAGTTTCTTATCGAACACTTGTTCCTTAAGCTAAGATCTTGGATTTTTAATAACAAGTAACTTCAATTTTAATTACGAAAACATTTAATATTTTAAATAATAAGCTCCTTTGTTTATGGTCATTGAATTGAATACATAATGTTTTGTAATCAAAACCTAACTCTCGAAAAGGCCTTTGGAAAACATTAATAAACAGCTTCATGGGAACCTGCCCACACAAAGTCGGCAGTTCGGCACATATTGTCTGATGCAAGATCAATTAGAGCCTTTTATGGCATTTCTGGGATTTTCTTTGTTCTCCATATTTGAGTGTTAATTTTCTTGTAGTTTCATAGTGAATTTCATAAAATCCATTAATCATTCTTTTCCTGCCTCTCACTTTACTTTAGTACCTACTTATTTAACTTAATTTATTATAATTCCAAAAACTTAGTTGTTCTTTTTCCGATACGAAGACGTTAGACACATTTTTTTTAAGTACCACTACCTTAAGTAATGTAAAAGCAAGGATACTATACAACTTTGATGAGTTTTAAGTCACTGAGTTTTAAGTGACTTAAAACTCAATAAGTTTAAAAAGCCATGCCATGTTTTTGACATATATCCAGTAAATAAATAAATAATAATAAATATTAAATATTTGACAACATCACATACATTGCTCCGATTCCAAAGTAAGTAGCTAAAGCACTTGTGTTATGGAAATCAGAGACAACGGTGGTATCACAAACACCCAGACCTGAGCCAATATAGAAAAGTTCGTTTTCTAAATTGACCCAACCGGGGATCGTTGCTCCGATTCCAAAGTAAGTAGCTAAAGCACTTGTGTTATGGAAATCAGAGACAACGGTGGTATTACAAACACCCAGACCTGAGCCAATATGGAAAAGTTCGTTTTCTAAATTAACCCAACCGGGGATCGAACCCGGGACCTCAGAGATGGCGTCACCTTGAAAACCGGTGTACAAAGCCACTCGACCACGGAGGTCGTCAAAGTCTCGTCCAGTAGCACCATCTTTAAGATTTCATAATTAATTATCCTCAGTTCCGTTACTGAAATCGTAGATAGCTTTACTATTATGCCGCCACTTACCGACAGTTAATAAACAGGCTAACGAACTCTGAAGTCTGAGTCATTGATTAAAAAAAACCACATGAATCACAAAAATGCCTAAATTTGGCTTTATTATCGCCTTTTGATTACAATATACATTAATTGTTAGTAGCAAATTATTTGATAACTTCTTACGCTTTCTCAATTTTTTTACCTTTTTTAACTTAATAGATATTAAAAAAAACTTCCTTAAAGAATAATTAAAAGGTATTATTTAACTCTACATTATACTAACCTATGCCATGGGCAACTAAAATAGTTGATCATGATAAGAAGTTAACTTATTCGACATAAAATGTTTCGACACAAACAGTTGTAAATTATAATTGAACAAAAAGGAATGTTTAATCAGTAAACCATGAAATTCTTTGATAGCCATGTCTAAACTAATGGGCAATTTATGGAAGTAAATCATCCTACACGGCCATTAGTTTCAACTAACGATTGGTAATACTAAACTCTCAATTAACTAGTACCTCAATAATGGCTTTTGTTATTAATTTTAAGCGAAACAACTAAAGTTAAAGTTAAATACTGTAGTTGTTTCTGAATCTGAATGACGTAATAAGCCCAAAGGACTTGATAAAAAAATATCGGTACTACATTTCTTTTGATGACTTGAGTGGTACAGTGGTCAACATGTCGGTCTACCACGCTAGGCCCCGGGTTCGATTCCCGGCCGGGCAGAAATTAAAATTTTGAATTTTAATTTTCTGTGACGGGTCTGGGTGTTACTATGTATAATAAGTATATATTTAAAAAGTATTTATGTAGGTAGTATATCAGTTGTCCAGCACCCATATTACAAGCTTTGCTTAGTTTGGGGCTAGATGGCGCTGTGTGAAATTGTCCAAGCATTTATTTATTTATTCATTTTTACTGATTTCGTTTTAGAAAAACCGAAAAGGCAAGTTCGTGGAAAGGGCTTGATTATACGTTGTGTTCTTGAGCCTTTCTAAAGGATGTAATGGGATTACAAACTTAAGAAATCTAATACATTATTTATCTTTATATAAAATTTGCACTTTTAATGCTAAACATTTCAATTTAATAATGCAATAGTAACTTTGTAGGATCATCCAAAAGCCATGACATATTAAAATATATTATAATTACCACCTACTTTTACTTACATAATGCGAGTAAATTTTATGATCATTTCCAGTACTGAAAATCAAGAAAATAAGCCCAATTTTTCAATATACGTAGAAATTTTATTTCATTATTTAACAGTTGTTAACTTTCGCGTTTGAAATTATCATTTTGGTGTTCATAAAACATCATTTTAAACTTTAAAAGTAAGTAGAGGTAGGTACTTCAAAATTTTAAAAGCTATTGGTCCTGTGAGCTTTAAGCCTCGCGTTTGTAACATTTTTCGAAATGGTTGAAATATGATTTTTCCCCATATCTCCGCTATTTTGAAAAATTTAAACGACATAAAATATATGTGGGTACTTAAATATCGAACCTGCTCACGAAATTTCACGAGAATCGGTTGAGAAATGGGACCTGTAGAGAAGAACAACTGAACAGCAGGACATAAGTGCAATACAAAAGCATTTTTGCCCAAGCTGAAACGGAGACGCTTCGCATTCGGTCGGTCAAAAAGAATAACATAATCATAAAATAAACAAAACATCATAAGCAACTGAAATTTGATAATAATTGTAAGGTCTAAAGTGCGAAATGTCAATCACTATCATTTATCTTCGAATGTTGTTTAATTGGCTTTTACAACGATAACAAAAACAAATGAGTTACAAAGCGAATAAATCTAGAATGTACCTACTCTGTTTTTTTACATGTCTTGAATATTGGTAAACATTTTTTTTTACATTCCATGTCAACTAAAAGCATTATCTATTTCAATATAATAGTGTCCGTCGTGTATACATGGTTTTTATTAAACACCAATAACCACGCAGGAGTATGTCTTTACGAAAAAAGACAAGTTGGTGTTTCACAAATAGCCCTGTATAATCTTTTTTTTTCATAATTAATCAAATATTTCGTAAAAAACGTGAGGTACGGTAGGATATATTTTAGATATTATTATCACAGAAGAAAATGTAGTATTTGACCAAAAACAAAATTAAAATAAGTTTAAAAAAAATACTCAAAAATGTGTTCGAAGCATGTTCTTGATTTATTATTAAAAATATATATTAGATATAGGAAATAATTTAATTAACCGTTATTGTTTTATTCTGTTACAGGTACGTTCAGAAGAATCACTGCATGTTTTGGATCCCCAGAAGACTACTAGATGGGTATGTAGCTTTGCAATAATAGGTGGCGGGTTAGTTTTAACAAAAAGGTAACTAATTAAATTAACTAGGGCCACAATAAAGTTAGTCTAACTCATGCCCATTATTAAATTTAGAATTTTCGCATTCACAATGTTATTTTTATATTAAGATAAATAATATTAGAAAAATAGACTCACTCGTAGCACCTTGCACCTTGAAATTGCGCTGGCTTGCAGCGAAGAAGTAAAAAGTACTAGAAAATTTCGCCGCTCCCACTAGCGACTCGGTAGCATAATTGGTCAGTGCATTGGGCCGGAATGCTACGGGTCAGTTGATTTTTTCTAGTATTTTTTCTAACATTATTTATGTTCATACCCATTATTTAATTCAACGATTTTGTAGACTTCTATAGAATTGTTACATCCAAAAATGTCTGCATCTGATTATAAAAACGCGATAACATGTTTAGAGGCCATTATAAAATGTGTTACTATACCAACAACACACAGACATTATATTTTGTATTATACCATTGCAAGGTAATGCCGTGAAGGCAGGCATGTTTGTTTCAGTGGCAGCGTAATCTATTAAAAACACCGGGCATAAAACATCTGGTTATAATTAAAACAAGAGTATATTCTAGACCGCGTGACAGAAAAACAGTTAACAAAATTATGTGATAGGAGTTTCAGCTTTTTTGTAGAGGTATGTCTTTATTGGTTTTGTTTAATTTAAATAGGTATAGTCTTTTGATGATTTCTAAAGCAAATATGGCGTCTAGTTTATCTTTGATACTGTTAAAAAGTTCTATAAATACAAATGTTTATTTTTGAATATTTATCACCTTTTATTGATAAGCGAATTTACTTAGCTATCAATGCAATACTTATGCTATCAATGCATATATTATAGTTTTTATTGTTATATATATTTACGATATATATAATATGCCACTCATGTGATACTATTATCACATTTGTGTTTTAATACCCCTAATTATACAACAGTGGCATATTAAATTAAAACCGATGATTGTTATTTAAATATCAAGATGCTTAGAATGGCTTCTAGAAAAGATAGACACAACCAATATGGAAACAAAGCACCACTACATTTGTGTGAATATTATGTTTAATAGCTGATATCATTGTTCTTTGCTGTATGCTAATTAGCATTTGGTAATAATGTTCCTTTATTATTCTGACTATTGAATAAAGTAAGTAAGTAACTTATTTTCCGCTACAACATTTCCATTGTAAAATTTAACAGAAGAACTAGGTCAATTAATAAATAAATGCTTGGACAATTTCACACAGCGCCATCTAGTCCCAAACTAAGCAAAGCTAGTAATATGGGTGCTTGACAATTGATATACTACATATATATTTTTTAAATATATACTTATTACATAGTAACACCCAGACTCGTCACAGAAATTTACATTCATCATTTAAATTTCTGCCCGGCCGGGAATCGATCCTGGGACCTTTTGCGTGGAAGACGCATGTTGACCACTGCACCACTCAAGTCGTCAAATTTAAAATACTAAATCGATTGATATTTAAATATCAAGACTCAGATACTGAATAAAAAAAAATCGGTAGCTTTAAACCATTTTTCGAACATTATACATAAACAATCTGTTGTCACAAATGTAATGGTAGATAATCATTGTTTCATAAATTATTTACGATAATGACACGAACACCATGAAAGTGTACGGACAGAGATAATATCAACGAAATGACTTAATTTGGTAGAGAAAACTATTTATTCGAATATAATAACGGTCATGGGGACACTTATCAATAAAATTATATATATTAAGATGAGCTGTTCAAAATTATAATTGTGTCACAACCAACCTTCGCGGCGCATCAACTGTTTCTCCCGGGTTCAGACTTAATAAGCAATTTTTCGGCACTGTACAGCCTGTATAGTGTAGTATACACATATAAGTCTTTGCTTATATGCTATGCTATATTCATTTGTTTTAAAACCAACACACCCATTAGGCTTAAAATCATTGAGGAAATTAATATTCCTGTGGCAATCTTACGTATTGCTGACTACACATAGCTTAAGTTTTTCTCGGTGTGTATTTTTGAAAACAAGGGGTTTTAATATCAAAAAATAAAAAACGTTTATTAACATTCACAGACAAAAATCAACTTTCTAAAACTCTGCGTTATAGGTGTAGATACTTACTATATGTTAGATTGAGCAGTGACTAACGTAACGAAAGAGCTCTCTATTTTTTTATTTTTTTCTAAGAAATTAGGAGTCGGCAACACGTCCGTCTCAGTAACATTGTTTGTATACTTCCAGTATATATCTTTTATTAAGACATAAATATTCTGACAATAGGCATTTTGCATAATTGTTTGAATTCCACGAACTCGCCTCCAACTTTGTTTTTCCCATAATTAAATGTTATTTAATTTCCTCATAATCCTGTATTTCACTTAAGGGTTGTTGACGATGCAACCTCAACTTCACCATAGGATGTATGTATTCGCCAAGCGGAGAAGAATAAAAACACCAGCTTACTGAATGCCCATATATTGTGGTCGGTTACTAACAAAGAAATGGACGATGCGAGCTTACAACCTTTCCTACGCCCGCACGTCCTTAAGTGTAATTTTGCCTGGTGGCAACTATGCACTAATAGCGTGAGCTAATATTCTTTACTTAACTTGGGTATTCTAAAAATCGTATTTACATTTTACTTCTTACCTCTCTTTCACTCATTCAACCCTACCCGCACAAACAGTAATAATAAAGGTGTAGGGTCGAATGAGCGGCAATACCATAAAGAGAGCCCCGCCTCAGCCGCGCGAGGATGTTTAGGTATTAGGTTCCTTATTTTACTATCAGAGACCTATACAAGAGGCCTTTATTTTGACAAATCTTACCCAAATACCAAGTCAAAACCTTAGGGCTTTTAGGACAAAGGCTGGCGTCTGACCTAGACTCATCCATAGGTCGCGACTACCACCTCCTAGACCTAAATTACCTAGCCCATTACCTCAAACCATGAAACGTTACCTTTTAGGTCAATAAAAACGACACACCTGAATATCATTTATTTTCTAGGATACCTAAATACCTAAACAATACCCAATTGAGCTAAAACTTAATTATTTCATAAACTATAAAACTTACAGCTACGTTAAATACTTCATTTTACAGCACTTTTTATAAGCTTCAATTTAAAACCAAATAGAACATTACATATTAATAAACTTTAAAGAAATTAAAAACACAAACTAATCGTCTTAACTAGCTACTGCTTATAAAGTGCGTACTTACATGAGATATTCACAAACACAGATTTTATCACTAGTAACGCACTTAGTGTCCACTAAACAGTCTTTTTGCTAGTCACATTTTAATCACTTTTTCCACTATTTGCCCTTGATCGAAGCTGTCCGTAACAGTCTCCCCCCGGTGCAGCACTCGCGGCACCTTCCTCTTCAGTAGGGAGGACAGCCAATCTCGCTGTCGGGCGACGAAAAACACCTCCTCTTGTCTTGACATCAGCGTTGCGAATCTCGCCGTCTGGTCCTGGATGCACCGCCGTCACGACGCCTCGCGGCCACACATTGCGAGGCAGACTGGAGTCCACGATGATGACGACGTCACCGGGCTTAAGTGAGCGGCCCGTGACGTCACGCGTGTCCCCACGCGGAATGAGCTCAGGCAGGTACTCGCGCACCCAGCGGCGCTAGTACTCGTCGGCCAGCGCCTGCGCAGCACGCCACAGCTTG
Source organism: Catoptria pinella (assembly GCA_963556745.1). Taxonomy (NCBI): domain Eukaryota; kingdom Metazoa; phylum Arthropoda; class Insecta; order Lepidoptera; family Crambidae; genus Catoptria; species Catoptria pinella. Next base: position 5,417,570 of record OY750762.1, read on the forward strand.
CGCGAGGCTGGCTCGCACGGCCCAGTGAGTGGCAGGCCGCGCGAACCCCCCAATAGAAAGTGATTCGTTCTATATCTTCAGCGAAACATTGGCGCTGCGACTCTCGTTGCAATCTCATCTCAGCCTCTTCTAACAGCTGTACATTTATCGTAGCGGCACGGTTACGACATTTGCGTACGAATAGTAACACTCTTGCCATCGCTCTCACCAAGCGTTCATATGAGGAAAAACGCTCGGCTCGAGGCACACTATCGTTTGCTTCTGCCATTGTCGTGAGCACTATCTCTACCGTGTCTTCTTCCGTTACGATATCACATGTGGGCCATAAAGCCTCATCTTCATATAAATATTTGGGTCCTTTAAACCATCTGTCGTCACACGTTTTCATCTCAACATTAGAGCGCGTTGCGTCGTCCGCCACGTTCAGCGCTGTCGGAACCCATCTCCATTGGCTAGCGTCCGTGGTCTCGGCTATCTCGCCTAAGCGGTGCGCTACGTATGGCGCGTAGCGCACGCTATCATTACGTATCCAATGCCATACGGTACGCGAATCTGTCCAATACACAGTTTTTTCGGGTTCCCAGCCTTGCTGTTTCTTAATAGAGCTTGCCAGTCGTGCTCCTATCAACGCCGCTTGTAGCTCTAACCGCGGTACGGTGAGTGGTTTCATTGGCGCTACCCGTGCTTTAGCGGCCGCTAGCGCTACTTCTACTTCACCATCTTCATGCTTGACGCGCCAGTATGCCGCGGTCGCGTATGCAGCCTCACTTGCATCACAAAATACATGCAGTTCTCGGCTCGGCTCTCCCCCCGTTCGAGCGTAGAGGCGCGGTAATCTCAGTGTTCGTAGCTTCTCTATGTCTCTTAGCCATTCGATCATCTCTTCGGCCTCCGGCCCTGGCAGAGTCTCGTCCCATTCTACATTTAGTTTCCATATTTTTTGCAATACAATCTTCGCTCGTATGGTGTAGTAACTTAATAAGCCCAACGGATCGAAAACCGACATCACCGCGCTTAGCGCTTCTCTTTTAGTCGGCGGTCTTGCTAGCGCCTTCACTTCAGCCGGTACCCTTGCGAGCGTCGTGTTGAACCCAAGTGTGTCGGTCGCCGCATCCCAAAGTAACCCCAGCGTGCGACCACAGTCGTCTAGGTTGGACCCCAGTTGCTTGAACGATGACGCAGCACGGCTCTCTAATGGCAGCTCAGCTAAGACTTTAGCTTCGTTTGAGTTGAAGCCTGTCAGCTTGAATCCTGCGCGCCTGTGCACTTCAATCACTTGTTTCATCGTAGTAATCGCCCGTTTCTCATCATCGAAACAGTCCACCCAGTCATCCATATAATGGTTGTTTGTTATCGCTTGACACGCTAGCGGGTACTCGTCGGCGCTCTCTCTCGCGTTCCAGTCGCGCACACTATGTGCTAAAAATGGCGAACTCTTTGCCCCAAATATCATTGAAGTCATTTTATATTTTCGTGGCGGTCCCTCTCTATCACCGCCTCTCCATAGAAACATCTGTGCCGGTTGATCAATAGGTGCAATCTTCACTTGTAAAAACATCTCTTGAATGTCGGCTGTTATTGCTATCCTTTTCTCACGGAACCGCAAAAGCAACCCATTTAAATCTTGTAATAAATCGGGCCCCTCTAAAAGCTCATCATTGAGGCAAACATCATTGGCTTTTGCTGCCGCATCGAAAACCAATCTTATCTTCCCCGGCTTGTTCACGTTAGTAACCGCGAAGTGAGGCAGGTACCATGATCGTGGATCGTCTGTCTCTTTCTCACTGCACTGCTCCGCGTAGCCTTTCGTGAATAAATTTTCTATCTGTTTTGTATAAGCTCTTTCAAAGTCGCTTGACCGGTCCATCTTGCGTTCTATAGACTTCAAGCGCTTTACAGCGTTATAATAACTGGGCGGTAGCGTGACGTCATCTCTCTTCCACGGTAGTCGTACTTCGCACTGGCCGCCGACTCGCTTAATATTCTCATTGAACGCTTTCACCGCTCTAATTTCCATCGGGTTTTCGCGTTCCCTCCTAGCGATACCGAGTGCGTCTATTTCAAAGTAACGTTTCACCATGTCTTGCAATTCAACCTCGGGTGCGATGAGCTCCGTCTTGTATATGTTAGACGCGCCCTCTAGCGCCATAATTCGGGGCGCCGTTCCGTGTATGACCCACCCTAGTTTTGTGAGCGACGCTACCGGTTGTCTCTTATTGCCCATTAACAACTTTCGTGACACAATCAAATGCCAATTATCGGCCCCGATCAGTAAACGTGGTTTCACTCTGTCATAACACACGTCACTAGCCGATAATCTTCTCAAGTGTGCGTACTGTAAGCAATCTTCACTAACTGTTTGATGATTGAGCGTCAAACTTGTCATCGTTTTAGCGCGAACATGATGGGTGCTTTCGTCTCTTGCTACTAACACTAAGTTTACGTTTTCACTGTTCGCTACGCTCCCTTGCGCATTTATACTACATATACGCAAGTCGCTTACAGGCCCTTTCGCACCTATTTCGTCCGCCAGGTCTTGATCTACGATCGTCACTGTCGAACCCTCGTCCAGCAGCGCGTATGTCCGTACGGCACCGCCGGGTCCTTTAACTGTCACTGGACACACCTTTAACATGACTTTCGCCGCGACGTTGGCCCTATTAACCGTGGCGATCGTCTCAGTCTGTGACTCTCGCACCAACGTCTCTTCATTACTAGCGGCACGGTCCTTATGCAACGTAGCGTGGTGACGCGCAACACAATTGTTCACCCCGCATAGTTTGTGTGTACAGCGGAACCTCCGGTGCTTGTTGTTCACACACCGAAAGCACACTCCATTATTTCTTGCCCACTGCCATCTCTCATCTACCGTCATGGCTATGTACTTGTTACAGTGGGGTACCTCATGATCGTTTCCACATACTAAACACGGCGCCGGCGGCGTCTCTTTCTGGCCCAAAGTGTATATTCTTGCTACATTTTTCTTTTTGTCAGTGCGTTTCTCGATACGGTTTTTTACAGCGACGTTTTCTCTTTGCTGTGACGTGGTCGGTACGTATGCATAACGCAGCGCGCAGTCAGCCTCTTTCATTAGAAATCGAGATAAAATAATTATTTCAGGTTCACTCGATTCATTCTTCTCTGCGTAGGCGACCCAGTTCGATAATAAATGCGGGCTGAGCTTCTTGACTACTTCCCGAACCAATAGCGGATTTCGTAAGTAACCTCGGTCATCAACCGCTTGAATCACGCAAACTATATTTTGCAATTTCACAGCGAGGGTATTCAATTCTGTGGCACTCGTACCCGAACGCGGTAAGCTTTTCATATCTTCGAGCGCTCTATCTATAAGCACTTCAGGGCGGCCGTAGCATTGTTCTAGTGTGGTCATAATACGATCGGGGTCGGTCGCACTCCATAATAGCGCCGACACACTTTCTTTCGCCTCCCCTTTCAAGCTCACGCGTAATCTTGCTAGATTTTCCTCTGCAGTGAACTTGTATAATCGTGTGGAATCACGCACTGCGGCCTTGAATAACAACCATTCATTTGGTGAGCCACTAAACACGGGCAACTCTTGCGCGTACCGCGGCATTGGTCGTCTCGATAGAACCCTGTCCAATGTTTCAGCGAGGTTTTCCACCCCGTAGCCCTTTTTCGTATCGACTACGGGCCTCGCGTCAGCCTCCATTGGATTTACCCAAAACGTTCGGTTTCTATCTGTTTCTAAGGCGCACGCCTCATTGCGCTTCATATTCCTTTCTCTGTCTTGCACGACAACAGGGGCGATATCTCTGTCTCTGTCTTGCGAAACGACGGGAACGATATCTCCGTCTCGCTCTAAATTTTCGTCTACCCGACACCGAGGATCGGCTGTGGTATCCAACCATTCTTTCAGCCTCTCTGGAACGCTCTCGGCGGGTAAGCTCGCATCCATAATAGTGTCCATTTCTACTTGTAACCTTTGCTGAATTAAATCACGTTCTAGTTCCATTTCTCGTCTCTTTATTTCGGCCAATTGTTCCGCGGCCCGAAGTTGCGCCTGCCGGACGCGTGCCGCGACACTTGACGAACACACTGACGGCGGGTTATGTCTCAAAGCCTCAGTGTCTGTAGCGGCGGCGGCGGCGGCGTTGCCATCGTCAACTTCCTTGGTGGGCGGCGGCGGTAACGGTCTCTCTTTACCACTTTCTGTGGCCTCTTCTTGCGTCGTAACTGTCGTCAATAACGGTGGTGGTGGCGGTGGTTGTTGCGCGATCGTCGATGGTGACGCCGGTGGCTCTTCATACGTAATTGCCCCCCTCTTCTTCCCTCCAGATTGGCTTCTTGTTATTGGCATCTTCTTCTTTCTTGATGTGGACGCCCTACTCCTAACAATCCCGCCCGGGCACACTACCGAGGGGAGCCCGGGTGAGGATGGAGGTCGTAGCAGGAGTGGAAGGGAGGAACTACCCGGCAGAGAAGCTGCGCCACTCCGAGGTGCTCGGCCACCGGGGTGAACACCCGGCAGCGTCGGCAGTGCCTACAGTCCGGCCCTCAGTGCGACACAACCCGTACCGGCGTAGTCGGACAATTTCAGCTGCCTTGAAAAAGGCGGCTGGCAGCCGTGTCCGTTAGACTGCACCGCCTTGAACGGCGTTACTCACACTAACCACACTTGGCACCGTGAGGGTGTGGCAGTATGAGCCGCGGTCCACCCGCGTAATAGTGACTAGTTACTGTGATTCTTCCCGCGTAATAGTGACTAAGTTACTGTGATGCTTCTTTTCTTCAATCTTCTCGCTTGACACGCAGATTTTTTCTTCTTATCCGCGCTCTTCAAGGATCACGAAGCACTGCTTGACGCGCAGATTCTTTTCATCCGGTTAGAAGGACCACGAAGCGCTGTTGACGATGCAACCTCAACTTCACCATAGGATGTATGTATTCGCCAAGCGGAGAAGAATAAAAACACCAGCTTACTGAATGCCCATATATTGTGGTCGGTTACTAACAAAGAAATGGACGATGCGAGCTTACAACCTTTCCTACGCCCGCACGTCCTTAAGTGTAATTTTGCCTGGTGGCAACTATGCACTAATAGCGTGAGCTAATATTCTTTACTTAACTTGGGTATTCTAAAAATCGTATTTACATTTTACTTCTTACCTCTCTTTCACTCATTCAACCCTACCCGCACAAACAGTAATAATAAAGGTGTAGGGTCGAATGAGCGGCAATACCATAAAGAGAGCCCCGCCTCAGCCGCGCGAGGATGTTTAGGTATTAGGTTCCTTATTTTACTATCAGAGACCTATACAAGAGGCCTTTATTTTGACAAATCTTACCCAAATACCAAGTCAAAACCTTAGGGCTTTTAGGACAAAGGCTGGCGTCTGACCTAGACTCATCCATAGGTCGCGACTACCACCTCCTAGACCTAAATTACCTAGCCCATTACCTCAAACCATGAAACGTTACCTTTTAGGTCAATAAAAACGACACACCTGAATATCATTTATTTTCTAGGATACCTAAATACCTAAACAATACCCAATTGAGCTAAAACTTAATTATTTCATAAACTATAAAACTTACAGCTACGTTAAATACTTCATTTTACAGCACTTTTTATAAGCTTCAATTTAAAACCAAATAGAACATTACATATTAATAAACTTTAAAGAAATTAAAAACACAAACTAATCGTCTTAACTAGCTACTGCTTATAAAGTGCGTACTTACATGAGATATTCACAAACACAGATTTTATCACTAGTAACGCACTTAGTGTCCACTAAACAGTCTTTTTGCTAGTCACATTTTAATCACTTTTTCCACTATTTGCCCTTGATCGAAGCTGTCCGTAACAAGGGTAAATGTTGAAATTTTTTAATAGACCTATGATTTAATTTAAGTTGATAGATGATTTCCCTTTTAAATTAATACATTGTCATATCATGTCTTGTCTTATCTTATATCTACAGAATTATTCATAGAAGCTTAACTCTTCAAGTAATCAAGGAAGCAGAGGATTATTATGATCTGCGCAGGAGTCGCTACATCAACGCGGATTATTGTAGCGCAAACAATTAAATTACTGATAGGTACTTTACCTTATGTTTATGTAGGTCATGTTTATGTACTGCCATATAACTTTTTGGTCACATATAAATATAAATAAATATTTTGACTGCATCACATACATTGCTCCGACTCCAAAGTAAATAGCTAAAGCACTTGTGTTATGGAGACAACGGTGGTATCACAAACACCCAGACCTGAGCCAGTATAGAAAAGTTAGTTTTCTAAATTGACCCAACCAGGGGCATGAACCTGGGACCTCGAGAAATGGCTACAATTGAAAACCGGTGTACAAAGCCACTAGACCACGGAGATCGTCGAGAAACAAAATGCCATGTCGATAACTGAATGTAATCTAAAAAATGGCAATTAACCATTTTTGATGTAACAAAGTATTAAAATTATTATTTTCCCTAATGATGCAACCCGCCGTATTCTTATTACCCAACAATTATATTATGACTTCACTCGTTTTTTTTTACCAAAATATTTTGTCATAATTCGTTATCGTTCCGCCCGATCGACTCATGACTCACATCTTTTAAATAAATATGATAGTTTATCAAGATAGGAATGCTATAATCACTGGAATGCTTAATTGTTTCGTTTAGACTACTACAAACAAATGATACAACATTCCGGATATACATTCCCATAATGCTTTGATAAGATTACAATATACAATTATAAATATGTGCATCACTCAAATGAATTTGATTCCACTTTGATTTGATTAAGACAGTACTTAATTGCTGAAAGCGAAAACAACACAAAAATCATATCCGAAGAAACAATGTTTATAGAAGTCTCTATAAAGAAAGAGATTCAAACTATTTATTTCAGTAAGTATCTGCAATTTATTTCTACGGTAGCAAGACTACACAAACGCAGACAATCAGTATGCATTTTAGGACCGCTTCCTAAGAAAAGGCTTTCGAATGCGTGCCAATAATCGTGAAAGTAGTACAAAGGTAGAACAGGATGTGGCTGTGAGCTGTGAGTCACTCTTAGTTGTAATAGGCCGCACGCCGCACGCGCAGGTAACATCCACAATGGTAACATATAACCGAGCGTATCTGGTGATAAGCGTCCACGTGAATGAACGATGAGTCACCTTCGATTCGCGAGCTGCTATTGAGGAAAGAATCAATGTTAATAAAGAATTAAATAAAAACAGCCACCCAATCGACATGATGGAATGTCACTATCAACCACAGCACGTTGAAAAGGCGATGTTCAATGATCAGAAGACGGAAATTAAATCGCATTGCAGAACCAGTTACAATGCCTCTCATTCAATCTAAAAAGGCATTAGCTGCAAATAGGCAACATTGAATTCAGACCGTAAATGCAAACAGATAAAACTTAGTAACATTCCAGGTCCAGATACTAAATTACCCAAAATTCCACGAATCTCAATAAGGTAATCTTGAAAACGTAACGTTATCAACGATGACACAAATGTTACAGAAAGTATACCTAAACATTTTAACAGTTAAACGAATCCATTCATGAATGAAACTACTCATGCCACTGAGTCAGAGGAGCTCTGTGAAATTGCGACTAGTTACGAAGAAGAGCGCTGACTTCCATGAGTCAATACTATGCAGTCTGTCATGCGATGTTTTGGTTCAATCGTTGCATGCGTCAATTTAATACACTGTACATTTCCTCGCATTACTAATATGTACTTATTAAACAACTGTTTACCCACACGACCCATTTCATTAGAGATAGAAAAAGAATTGGTCTTGAATTAACTTAACAATATAATCCCAACAGGAGATAAACAATTTAATAAATATAACAAATACAGGGTGTTTCATAATGGTCCGTAAAATTTTGTTTTCTAGGGAAGGAAAACTGCAAAGTGACAACCCTGCGTGACGCAAATATACTTTTGTTTTCGATAATTTATTAATCCCATTAATAGGCAAAAGCATAACACAATTTAGGTCTAAGGTTGCCATTCAGTTTACTATAAAAAGAAAAAAAACAAAAGGGGGGCGGTTTTCAGGGTTTATAATAATTTTCCGGGGATGTATGCATGGTAACCCTATCGGCTATATTCGGCTTTAGCTGTTTTTTGTACCACGTTCTCTATTGATTTAATGACTTAATTTGTTGACAGTTTACAATTTAAACATTATTTATCCTCTTTTTAATAACAAAACGAACAGTAAATTATTTTTTATATTCAAATACCAATAACACTAATTGTCTACTCTTGACATTCTCACAGATGTTGACTTCATCCCACGCCGATCAAGTTTTTTATGACTAATAACAAGTAATACAGTTGGACTGGTTTTATTAAACCACCATCATCAACAAAGCATGTTAAATTAAGTAATATTCACGTATCTTTATCAATATATTTAAAGTTAATTTGTCTCGCTTTATCAGTTTAAAGTGCGCTACCCGGCGGTATATATAGATAAAATGCTCTTTTTTCTGTGGAGCAGACACAAGAGTGCATTCTATGTAGACTTTTTTAGCCCGTCAAGCGTGTCTGGTGTGGTGGATAAAATTAAATTATTCTCGTTTTAGACACCGTTTCGTAGCAACAGTATGTCGGTGGTCCTATTTAGATTCTACCTTTGATTGCATAGACATTAAACAATAAAGTGAAAAATAAATATTTAAAGTAAGTCTGTAAGTAATTCGACATCAAGAAAAGTACGAACTGTATTTCGTAAACATTCTTGTGATGAGATGAAAAAAAAGTTAATAAAAATACTTATCAAGAAATCGCGAGATATTGTACCTAAATAAGTATTCAATATTTAGTGATTAGTAAATTATTGAAATACCTAATTGAATACCGGGTTTACAGCATAATTCACGCATATGTTTTATTATAAGCTAGTACAAAAACAGCATTATGTTGCGCGTTTTAAGATCAAAATAACGATAAGTGGCTCAAGAATTTTGCAAACATATAATTTACCGTAGCGCGTAGCACACGTTACGAATCATACAACATTCGTTATACTTCAAACTTGATTTCTGCTGCGATAACATTATGATTCATTCATACCGCTTATCATAGAACTTATTAAATTATATTGAATAATTCCACAAAACTCTTTGTTTGAAGTGTGTGACGCTATGTCGAATCTACTGGCTAATCAATTTATGATAGCGTTTATGGAACCAGTTTGAGGTGGTTTAGCAAAAACAGGAGACTTGAGATACAGGTCTCCTAGTTCAGGTCTAAATTGTACTATGTTGAGGTTTAATCTAAATTGTTCTAAAGTTTTTGTCAATAATTTGTTTATTTATTTACGAGCTTCTAAGCTACCGGTTAACTGATCGAGTTCGGAAACGATGCACCAATAATAATAATATTAATTAATCTGTTGTATGGCCACGTGTAACTGAGCATGTAGGTGGTAAAATATGTGAGAAGGATTCATCAAACGCTAATGTGCTATATCTTGCGTTCAAACAGATCTCGATCTAACCTGTACCTAATGCAATCTAAATTCCTTTTAGGGCTTAAGTGATTCAGGTTTACGATTACCTACATTCGTATCAATAAATTTGTAAGATATACTGAGTTTGCCTAATATAATATTCGTTTAATTATCGATGCCGATGATAGCGACTCAAGTCTCGCTGACATTGAAGGGTCGTTGACTCATCTGACATAAGCCGTGGGACTCCCTTCTCTTGCTAATTTTACTTGGTGTTATTTCAGAATAAAGATGGATCAAATTACGAGTCGTAATTTCACTTATGTTAACCCGAAGAAAATGGATTTGTTACTTTTCGTTTTCTCTCAAATTTTAGAACACTCATATCCACCCAAGTTTGGCACACTGTCCCAAACGAGCGTTCTTGTCTTGGCATGCAATATTTTCTGGATAACGCTGTTGTTCTCCTGTAATCAAACTAGTCTCATAACAAGTCAAAGGTATGATTCATTGAGAATTATGTAATTATTCAAAACGTTTATAAACATCGAAGGGCTGTGTTGAGTAACGATGTGTGGGTATCTATTAAGTAAAGTGCCGTAACAGTAACGAGTACCTACTTTGGCGAGACCAACTGACATATTTACTGATTGCGGACACGCATGTCAATATTGATTCGGCATGTTTGATAAGATCAGTCAGAGCATCTCATCATAAGTTGTCCATGAAGCGGATGCGAAGGTTCGTGGGTGGAGCTCCCCACTCCCCGCTCCACTCGCCATTCTAATTAGCCCATTGTGGTCGCTAGTTTAAGTTTGCGATCGGCCGGCCGGCAGTCACGCCGCACCCGTCGCCACAGTGACACGCGTCGCAAATACTTGTTCATCTGTATAACCACGCGGACGGTACGAATGTGATGACGATAAGTGATCGACAGTGTTCTCAGTTGATAACGGCCAGCCTCGTAATGCTCTGGTAGTTCCAGTATGTGGATATTCATGTTACACAGACATTACCAACAGTGCTAAAGTTCTAGTAGTTCGCGCAACACAAGGTAAAACCATTATTCTCTATTCTGTACTGTTAAAACTGGCACTATTGTAATTACGATGAGCGGATTCTGGAAGTTTATGATTTTTTAAAATCTTTTTTTGCTTACGAATAGAAGTAGTTTTAACAATTTGAAGTAAGAATTATCTTTAATCAATAGATGAAATGAAATAACACCATACTAGTTAGATTGACAAGCGATAATCTCAAAAATTGATTTGGAATCATCTGAACGTTCTGAACGACAAACAATCAGACAATTCAAAAGATCTCACTGACAGATTTGAAGACAGAAGTGATAAGGGTGATAAATTATGATACTTGCTGTTAACAAGACGGGTTTGTTAGAAACGGTTCGCTTTGATCGTGTCAACTAGACCGGCTTACGCATGCAAATGATATTCCTCCATAGTTGAAAGATAATGTTATTTGTGCCGGGTGTCAATCGTGCGATTGTGCATGCCAAACTAACCTTCGGAAATAACGTCTCTTAATCGAGCATGCAGCGCGTTCGCGACGGTGCATAGCATACCCAGCACAGCAAACTTTAATGCCCTCTACCAAACCCTCCAAAGGAGGTTAGTTCTAAAACACTTTAACAACAAGGTGCAATTTTAGATGGAATGCAGCAGCTAGAAAATCTAATCAATTTCAAAATGGACGATGAATAGCTAATCGAGAAAGCTGTTCCCAGAAGTAAACTTAGAGAAGTGATGTGAATAGTTATTACCTATTAAACTTGATGGAATATCGTGCTCTTGTTAAATGAAATGTTCCATACTGTCCGTAAATATAGCCAATACGAATTTCCTCTTCAGGAAATGCTAAACAAATAAGCTGTAATTATCAGAACTTGTTGAGGAAAAAGGAGAGGCCACTGTCCAAACGATCTATATATATTTATTTGCCTATCGGCGGATGATAAGTTTGTTTGAGTGTTGTGCGTAAAGCCCAGTTGTGCATTAAATTATAAATGTCGTTGCTTCATTTAAGAATCTATTAACGTTACATTGCAACTTTTAATTAGCAGTAGTAGTAGACTTGGTTACGGTATTTATTGATAGATACATAAATAAAATCTACATTAAAATGAATTCTTATTTCTTTGTAGCCAATTTATGAAGCGTTTAAACTCTTTAATCGACTCTTTGACTTTTAAGTCGACCTTTTATAAAGGTTGAACACCAATATGAGTAAGTAATTAACTGTCTCAACCACCTGTTTGAACTTTATTATACATTTCATAGTTTCAGTCACATAACTTCATAATTTTCCAAGGTTTTTCAAGTTTTCACCCAAATACCTCTTTCAATATGGCTTTACACAACAATCTAACTGTTTCACCTGTAAAGTTTAGCTTAATGTTTTAACGCTGTTTACTTCAAGCAACTAAAAAGTTAGGTAGTTACAAAAATATAGAAAACAAACCACTAACATCAACAAACAGTTGCGTTATCAAGCGTTATCACAACGCGCTCCAGTGACGTCCGCAAACACAATTAGTTTATTCAGTCAGCCTCATAAGTGCTGAGCTGACCAAACGAAACGTAACCCGTGACGACACTTCAACGTACCTACCGTGAGTCACCAAATGTTGACCCTGTTATGCGAGTAACGAGTTGGATGATCCGTCTGCATCGGCTATTAGCCTATTACTCATCGACTTGGGATAGCTTATAGACTTATCAATGAACTTAACATACGTAACGGCTGCTGTGATGTCATTATTTGTGAAAAAAGAGCATGCAACCTCATTTTTTTCTAGACGCAAAATAATTAGTCGTCAGTAGAAGGAAAAAGTTCTTAAAATCAAAGCCAAGTTTAAGTTAAGCCATCCTTAAGTGTTTTAGAATTCAGAATAACTTCGTGAGAGTTCTCGATGAATCACTAGTGGCAGCGGTCTTTACAGTTACTTAGGTAGGTACCTTGTTTGTTTCAAATGGAATTTGAATATTAATCGTCGATTTCATATAAAAATTGCAGTGAGCATTTTCCGCGTTTTTCCGATTTCAATTAGAGCACAATTGTGAAATTCTATTTTTCTACGAGTGTCGTTCAACTATTGCAGTGTATACAAAAATATCGTATCGTGTCATATCAAAATGATTACGCGAGTGATGACGTAACATGACCGACGCGGGAGTGACATCAGCGTCACTCGCGTCAGAAAGCGTCATTCGACGACGAACGCGTTTGATTAGGTAGACCAGCAACATTGATTCTAATTTTTTTCCGCCTACATAGGTAGTAGGTAGGTTACCTACAAAATAACTAGGCAGAAGTAACTGCTACCCTCAATAAATACGTTAGGTAGTAGGACGTACATGCATGTACCTGGATCCTGGTAAAACATACACATAATAATATTTTGAAACATTTCGATGTGTTTAGCCCTACAGATTGCTACAGTACAGACCTTTTTTTATCTATAGGTAGGAACTCCAGCAGTCTCCTTTTTAATTATGAATGATTACTCGACTTCAATTTTATGGTGATGCTCATGTCATTAACGAATGTAATTTGATAAGGATTCAGTTATATCCAAGAAGTTAATAATCATATTCTATAAAATTCTTGGTGATATCCATTGAAGCGACGCTGACGCCACCAATCAAAGTTAATAAGAATTTATTATAATGACTCTATCTATATCACAAGCCGTTTAATTCTGCAGTCTTATGAATATTTCCTTCGTTTGATTTTCTTAACACCCACTTCTTGTGACTCATATTAACACATAATCTTATTTCTTGCATAAGAAACAAATAAGAAAAAAGCCAAGTGATGACAAATACGATTGAAATAAAAAAAGATACCTAATAATATACTAACCCATTCATAACATTTTAATTTATAAGCAGAGCTCATCTCTATAGAGGCATCGTCATAAGCAGGAACTCCACTGCCACGCAAATTAGTGCATGAGCGACTACAAATATTTGTGACTGTAGATTTTTTACGTGAATTGCCAAGTTTTTATAAATCCGCATGGGGATACACAAGGACGCATACTACGCACATGATTATTCTACATAAATCTGCATGACGGAGTGTGATGCGTGGTGTACCCAACCACGTGTGATGTGGTTGTTAAAACTAAAATATAACATTTCAGCAATTAATTTTGCTTGCTACGCTATTGTTTGCTACGCTTGCGCTTTCCTCTTTTCCTTTATGTCTATGGCACGCTGAGCTAGCTCAACATGGTAATCAATTTAAATTTAAACTTAGGTAAGTAGATAAATGTGAAAACAGTTCAATACAAATTGGAGATTTTTGTCAGTTTTGGTATAACTTGTCCTGCTGCTGACTGTTCGTTAAGACGAATTGTTAGGTAATATATTGAGCCCTTACAAATATTGAAGTTTAATTATGCGCCTACGCATTTGACACATGATCTAGCGGCCATTGTCTGGTGTTAAAGGGGACTATTCATCTGCGGTAATTGATGACGCCTTGTGATTGACATTTTAACAGCTGAATTGATGACTGGATACCTAAGTAGGTATCGCAAACAAGTCTTTCTTAGATACTTACACAGAACATTACATTGCAAATATTATGTTAGTCTGTAAATAAGAATAAAAAATATGTTACCTACTCAGTTGATCGTTTTGCTTGCTATTTGTAATTTGTTTGTGTTGTTTTTGAGGAAAACACGTTTTCCCATTGACTTAACATAATTACGACATGTTTAGCTACTATTCAATTCCACCAGTGTAAGTGAACTGCTAGTAGCGCGGATGTGATGTTAGCTCATCATTATGCACTATGCAATATACATTTCGCTCGACACGCAAGCGCGTGAGCTGTGTCGCTGATTGATAGTCGGGCTCTCCAGTGACTCATCATTCGATACCGACCAATGGTTCCTTTGACCCTATTCAACAGGTTCAATGGATCACTGTATTGGCCTTGCGCTGAATTCGAAGCAGTTAAATTTTCTTAGAAGTTACAAGTGAAATCAAAATATGGGTCATAAATCACATCTTACAGCCATATCTGTCTTTGCGTAGATAAACAAATGGATGTTTAGCTTGAAACTATCACAGGCAGTAATTGCTTTAATCAGAACCATACGTAGGTACCTATCTACTTACATTTGTTACCTACAATTATATGCATCACGTGTTGCACTGGCTTATAATAATACTTACTATCAACGTGAATAAATTGACTCCAAATGATTTCTTTCGAGGTAGCATCAACAGTTATGAATTTTATTAATACTTATGATTAATAAATTTTATTTTTTATCGATTTTCAAACATCTGCAACGATATTTCTTTCTAATGTCGAGGGTATCTTCTCACACTGATGAAATAACGCTGGCTTGCAGCAAAAATTTAAAAAGTAAGTAGGTACTAGAAAATTTCGCCGTTCCCACTAGCGACTTGGTAGCATACTTGGTCAGTGCATTGGGACGGAATCCCAAGGGTACGGGTTCGAGTCCCATCCGAGGTGCTTCGGTTGAGTCGATTTTTTCTAATACTATTTATGTCAATAAAATCTGTTGATTTTTTTAACGTAAAATAGTCAAAGCATATCTTTTTTAAGACTTAATTTTATAATTTCGACACCATAGTCGTTGAGCACCTCAGTGTCCTCCATATAGTGCTCTTGCATTCTATTCCATTCACTGTGAAAAGCAACACTATACCAGCTAATTAATGTAACAAGACAAATAAAACTATTTTTTTACGAATACCAAAGTGGTTTTATTCCGGTTATTTTGTATTTTTGATAAGGTTTTTTATCTTAAACATCGGGGAATGCAAACAAAAATCAATAATCCAAATAACCTTTCATAAAACCGTGTTAATAACCGTAAAAAGTATTTTTATCTCAATTTAGAGAACGCGCGGAAATCTTAAGAGCATCAATGCAAAAGGCATCGAAATGTGTACGAATACAAATATACGCTTATGTAGTATACATACATAGGTCTAAAAAGTAAGTGAGGAACATTTTTGAAATGTCTTATGTTAAAAAAGATAATTGAAAATTTATGTTTCTATGGAAAATTTAAAATCGGTCTAATTAAGCTGTAATACTATTTATCGAAAATCTTTTCTACTAACTTTTTAGACCAATGTATTCTACTTATGTGTATGAAGTTTCATTAAAATTGGTTCATTCATTTCATAAAATTAGGACTTGAAAGTTTGTATGAGATGCCGTTTGCCGCGCCTACCAGACTTCAGAACTCATCCAAATCTCTTTGTTGCAGCTTCCACTCGATGGCAGCAGCTTGAAGCACAACGGCAGCGCGAAAGACCTCGCCTCCGTTATGGAGAACCTCAAGAAGAGTTCTCTGGGCCGGCAGAACCAGAGCCTAAACACGCAAGTCACCAGCAGCTCTGCTCAACAGGTAACGATTTGGTTTATCTGTGCCTTTTGAGACTAATCCGTGAATACTCAGCGTCACTAAAATTTTAAGCTGCTGTAAAGAAAGAATGATGAATTTACATAAATTATAATAGGACTCTTTTGGTAACGCTGAGAGTTAAGCATTTGGTTTACGTTTAGTAGATACCTACTTAAATAATATAATTTTTTGAATAGTGGAAAATAGTGAAAAACGTGATAGATCTGCTCCCCTAGCATGACCAACGACACAGGACGAGCGTTTTATCTACATTCAACTGTCAAAATCCATTGTCTTTTGACAGTTAACGTGAAAAATTGCTGTATCATATATCGTGTTTCGGTGGTTATGCTAGGGGGGCAGGGTAGTTGAAGTTGAATGATATTATATCGCCGTGCATCAAATCAGTAATTCTCTCAGAATCGTCATAACGCCGATAAAGAAATCTAGGTTAGGTAGGTACCTAGTGGCTTGCGAAAATAACAATGCCTTAGAAAAAATGCGCCGAATCATTTAACATAAATAGATCATCTGTGCATACGTCATCCAAGACGTTCTCTTTTATATGAATATGTTTCAAGTATTAAGATAAATAATATTAGAAAAAATACTAGAAAAAATCGAGTTTCAAGTAACATGTTCAATATCTCCACGTATTAACTAACAACGTTAAATATTAAATAAGCATTATGTGATCAACGAAAAGTGTTGATTTTATTTATAGGAACTAGTTATTTTGGTAACGGCCTCGGTCGGTTCATTAAATGTCCGGTTTATTTTGAATTCCCCCAACGAGTTTCGGCAAAATAAATAAATTGCAAATACGCTTCAGCCCAAGCCGATGGGCGTGGGACGCCTATTGTCGGTCGTATGGAAACGAGGTCTAAACAACTATTTTAATACATACAATACAATACAAATATCTAAAGACTATTTGCATCTTTTAAAAATCTGACACAAACACTAAATCAAAAAACAATTATATTTAAAAGCTGATGGCATGGTGGTAGATAATGGTTGTCTGTATTAGAACAATGCTATCACTTCAATGCAGTTAATTCGGGTAGCACTTACCGAATCTGAATTAATTTAATGAAGAAACCCTATGGAGGGGTATCAATTTGATATTTATTGGTTAAGAGCTTTGACGAAATACGGCATTTCATATAAACTTTCAAGTGAATGACTTCATGCATTGGTCTAAAAAGTTAATTGAAAACATTTTCAATATCGGTTACAGCTAAATTAGACCGATTTTAAATTTTCCATAGAAACATAAATTTCCAATTACCTATCTTTTTTAAAGAAATTCATTTTAAAAATGTTCTTGACTAACTTTCTAGACCTAAGTATCCTGCTTATGCGTATAAAGTTTCATTTAAATCGGTTCATTCATTTCGAAAAATAAGGACTTCAAAGTTTGTATGAAATGCCGTTTTCGTCAACGCCTTTAAGTCCTTGTCGTCTTAAGAATCTGTGACCGCGTCAGCTAAATAAAACCCGGTAAGACGTGCCCACGTCATGAGAACTGAAAATACCACTGTAACTCGTATAGTTTTATTTAAAAAAAGTCAATTAATGAACGCGAGGTGAAATGGGAAATTAAATAATTTATGAAGATAGTCAATTGGTCATAAAAGCAGTGTCAGCCAACCAAATTGCATATATCGGCCTATTATCTTAGATTTAAACATTGATTAATGACGCGAATACATTACGAAACTTAGTATCATTATTATGAAATCGTAAAGAAGATACTAAACAAAGACAACGACCGCATTAATTTGCCATATACAATGCGTAACACGTGCTTTCCACCCACCATTACAAACCTTCATCTTACCGAATATTCAAATGGCATGGACCTTTTTATTAAACAACATCTTCCCTTTTGTATGCACAACGGTTTCGTGGAATTTGTGTAGAATACAAACTGAGAATTAGCACTGGGTCCCCCACGCGCCCACGCATGGATTCAGACAAATATCTCGGTAACGAGTAACGACACGAAACTCCAAGATTTGGCCACGAGGTTCAAGGGCGCGGTTTGTTGCATCTCACCCACGCGATATGATTCATTCGATTTGCTTCTCAATCACGACGTCTGTTGCCAAATCTTGAACTATTTTTCTTGGGAAAAAATTTACTATAGGTAGACAACAGGAAGAATCGTCTTGCTATGATCATTCAGTATTATTTTAATGATTTACTTACTTAATTTTTGTAATAAAAGTAGTACCTACCTACTGAAAACATCAACTTTAAATTAATTAAATTATCTCCCGATGATATTTTATCTGGCTGGCCTCACAACAATCTACCTATGTGCGAAACAAATAGACACACTATTGCTTCGTTTTTGGTCAGGAGGTGGATGGAAGGGAAAGATGATCGCTAAAATATTTATGAGATATCAATATTATTAAATTTTGGATTACTGACAGAATAAAATTTAATAACGTGAGCGCCATGTTCCCTCATGTACTATACGCGCTGTCAATACTTGAATAATTCTACAACAAATAGTCAGTGCTAAATATAAAAAAAACGAAGTTATTTCGGTAATCCTATTTTGTCATAGCACTGGCTTTATTTACTTCGGTCGTAGTTGCGCCAAGACGCGTGACGCTTGTTCTTACGGTCTTCTCTAGCATTGGCACTGAGCACTCCTAGTCTAGATAACGTTTCCACGCGAAGAAGACGGCTACTGTTTTTATTTACATTGAAATCGCAAAAGTATAATGTGAATTGTGACAAGTCAGTATCTAGGTACCTACTTAAATTAATATTTTATGGAGTTAATATCTGTGTGCGTACGTGTAGTTTTAGTTCAGAATTATCATCAGAGTTGTGGTAGTTATTATCTAATGCCACCGTAATTTTACTAGAAAACTGTTTTTACTTATTTACAGATGGTTTCTAGCACGACTTCAAGCAGTGCAGCGACGAGTCAGCGTGTGCAGAGCTCGTCGCAGCGACTTCAACATATGACAACCTCGGAAATGAAAGCCAGCTCGATGAAATCCGATCTTACAGAACTGAAGAGCTCAATATCTGAAATGAAGAACTTGAGCAACACGGCAGCCCGAAACTTTGGAGGACGGTCAGTAAGCCTTTTTTTATGTACATATGCCATAACATAACGCAGGCGGTCAGAACTACTCACCTGTGTGGCCTTGGCCATCGGCCAATTCTCACCCGCTCATTCGCTGTTCTATGTTTGCAGTACCATACCGACAAACAATAGCAACAACACGGTTTCTCAGAGATGTTCCCAAATAAATTTCAGTTAAATTACAAAGACGTGTGAAGTGAACACAAAGCAAACAATCTTTTATTGTTTTTTACTATCAGTCATTACCTACCTTGCATTGCAACACATCTCGAATCTTTATTTGGTAATAATTACAGATTAAGAAGTTCAATGGAGAATATTGTGGATCAAGATGATTTGGCAGAACAACATTTGGACATTAGAGACCTTAGTGATATGGGGGATATCGGTGAAATGAGCGATATGAGTGAACTAGCCGCTGATGGGCCGTTGGTAACTTTTCCTGAATCTGATACACCTCCTCCCATCGTTGAGAAGCCTTCTTTGCTAACAGCTAGCACTGGATCTGTTGGTTCGAACAACGCTAACGAGTTGAAATACAGCACAGCTAGAGTAACATCCGCAAGCTCAACTCGCGTTGTCGCCGATGGATACAGTGCATCAAGATCGGCTGCTAATAGTGCAAAAATGCGTCGATTGCAACATGGAGATGTACATTATGCGGAACGCAGCGCCGCTGGGGCCTCCCATCGTTTGTTACAAGCTGAAGGCCTTACAGCTGAGCAAAATGCAGCCTATCTTCAGGTAAGAACTTTTAATTTTCTTGAGCAACTTTTCTTACAATATTACTAAAATTCCATAAATTATCGGGGGCTTTGTTTATGCCTAGCTAGTATCTCTGAAGCGTTGAAAAATAATTGAACATTATACTCGTACCTACAACAAGATAAGGTCAACAACGGTTAAAATTGCTAAGCTAGCAAGCGTTTGCTTGGAGCCATAAAGGCGCGCCGAAGGACGTGACCTCGCGTAGCCCGACAGATCGATAGTCTAGAACGTCGCCTGAACACCGACACCCCAAAACGCGCAGTACTGATCGGCTACTTGCCACGCTAACATTCAAGATACTGAAGTCCGTACAAAAGCTCATGGGAGTTGTAAACTAAGAATGGCTGCTCGCATAGTAGCTTTAGCAGGCAGGCTGCTGTATCGTGGAGGATCATTGAGGGCGGTGAGCTCATTTATCTTCGTCCGCTTATCGCAGTTTGTGCCATACCACGCTCCTCTCAGTCAGTGCCTGACCGCCGTGCGCGCGAACACACACGGAAGTCAATTAATGCGCGTGCGCGCGCAAGTACACGAATAGTCCGTCTTAAATATAGAAGCGGAATGTCTGCGGGCGGGGGGTCGGCCCCGTGGCCGGTTCATCGTGGTGTCCTGTCACGCTTTCCACCTCGGTCGCATAATCCTTCGGTGAGAGTTTGAATCGCTCGGTAGTAAGTTCTGTGAACGATAACATGTTTATATAAACTCCCCACACGAACCTACTAAAAAAACAACCGTTCTGAAATACTCGCGATTGGCCTATATCCAATAAGAACGATGGGATGTATAATCCGAGTAGTGACGTTGACTGGATTTCTAATATAAAGCACATTTCATTCCGGGAGAAGTTGTCGCGAAACTCAGTCGTACCAAATGTCTTCTAAACGCCGTTTACGCCCCAAATTACGTATCGCCATCGCTGTAATTATCAAATATTTGTTTTGTGATTCATCACGTAAATGTATTGTGCCAAAACGTTGTTGTGGTTTGAGAGATAAGGAGCTCATTTCTTTGGAGGTCACATAGTGTTATAATTTTCCAGAAATAATGTGTCGCGACATGATCCAAGTGTTTAGAATAAATGTAGTTTTCCTTAGTCAAATATTTATTGGTGATAATGTGATTCTAGGAGCAGAGATCACTGAGAGCAGGGGAAGTGACAGCGCAAGAAGCTAACAACATGTCCGCGTCCAGCTCACGACTTCAGACAGAAGCTTTCAGTGCGGAGAAGAAAGCAATGGCCACCGCACAAGCCCGACAGACTGTCACATCGAGCGGAATGTTCAGCCACAAAGAACACTCAAGTATTGCGCAGTCTAATATGACAATATCAAGCAAAAACATGTCGACTAAGTCAACACTTCTTTCTTCCCAGGTACAAAATGTCTTACGTCAACTATTAACATAATAGCAATTTTTAACACCTGTGCTGTGACAAAATTATTTTTGATAAACTTTATTCTTGTTATAAACCACATTTTTACATTCCTATTTTGTTTGCTTTTGTTTCAGATGAGTCAAATGTTGAACGGAACTTTAAAACCTGGTGACGAAGATCTCACAAATCTAACGTTTGATGATATGGACAGGTTAAATTCAAATTCAAATCAAGCTGATGTTGAAAATGTTATCCAGAAATATTCGTCACGAATGAATGCTTTCATTACATCGATAAAGAATAATCAAATGGATATGAAAAATGCATCACAACATTTTAACAAATTGAACGAAATGGTAAGAAGAGCATGGGCTGTACCAACCTACGGACATGAGCTTGGATATTCGCTTTGCAACACTTTAAGAATATCTGGTGGACTAGACATTTTAATGGCAAATTGCTTGGAATCTAGTAACCCAGATTTGCAATTCTCATCAGCAAAACTTCTTGAGCAATGCCTCACAACAGAGAATAGAGCTCATGTTGTAGAAAATGGTCTCGAAAAAGTTGTAAACGTAGCCTGCGTCTGCACAAAACACGCAAATTCAGTTGATCATTCAAGAATAGGCACTGGAATTCTGGAACACTTGTTCAAACACAGCGAAAGCACATGTAGCGATGTTATTAAACTAGGAGGTCTAGATGCAGTTCTGTTTGAATGCAGAAAGAATGACGTCGAAACATTAAGACACTGTGCAACAGCTCTTGCTAATCTCTCTCTCTATGGCGGTGCCGAAAACCAAGAAGCAATGATAAAGAGAAAAGTACCGATGTGGCTATTTCCTTTAGCGTTCCACAACGACGATAATATCAAATATTACGCCTGTTTAGCGATTGCCGTCTTAGTAGCCAACAAAGAAATAGAGGCAGCTGTCCTAAAATCTGGTACTCTAGATTTAGTAGAACCTTTTGTAACGTCACATAACCCGTCTGAATTTGCCAGATCAAACCTTGCTCATGCTCACGGCCAAAGCAAAAATTGGTTGCAAAGGCTAGTTCCCGTGTTAAGTTCTAAGAGAGAAGAAGCTAGGAACCTAGCAGCGTTTCATTTCTGTATGGAGGCTGGCATTAAAAAACATCAAGGAAACACCGACATATTCAGAGAAATAGGAGTTACAGAATCCTTGAAAAAAGTTGCGAGTTGTCCTAATGCTGTAGCATCTAAATACGCGGCACAAGCTTTAAGACTGATCGGAGAGGAAGTACCACACAAACTGTCTCAGCAAGTGCCCCTTTGGTCAATAGAAGATGTTAGAGAATGGGTAAAGCAAATAGGGTTTTCGGAATACGCAACCAATTTTTATGAGAGCAGAGTTGACGGCGATCTATTACTACAAATATCAGAAGAAAATCTTAAAGAAGATATAGGTTTGCAAAATGGAATCAAACGTAAACGGTAATTATAATTATCAAAAATATTTAACCTACGCCTGTATATTTAGCTATTTACAATGATTTGTCTTTCTGTGATATTTACTGTTTGTCTGTATTGTAAATGTTGTAATATAAACAAATATTCATTAGTTGTGTTTATTTTTAGATTCACTCGAGAGCTTCAACAGTTGAAAAAAATGGCAGACTACACTTCACGTGACACAAGTAGTTTGAATGATTTTCTTCAGGGTATTGGACCAGAGTATACTATATACACATACTCGATGCTGAACGCCGGCGTTGACAAGGAATCTTTTCGTGGGCTTAGTGATGAACAATTAGAAAACGAATGCCGCATTGGCAATAGTATACACCGCCTCCGAATACTAAATGCCATTAGAGGTACATATTATAAGGATGTATTATTATAATTAACTACTAACATAAAAAACACCAACCATTTATTCTTACGAAACAATTAATTTGTTGCTAAACTACTATTACCTACTAAAGCTATTAAATGACGAGCATGTTGTTTTATTTAAAACAAAAAGTTAACATAAACCCACATTCCTAAACCTACTAATGCTTCGTCCTCGCTGGGAATACTCAATTTAACTTACTGACACACACGTTGAAGTTTAAAGTCAAACTAAAATGGCCTATATTACTTAAATTTTACGTTACAGCTTATGAAAGCACTCTTCCAAGCAAAGGAGAAGAAAATATGGAAAAGAATTTGGACGTGTTCGTAAGCTACCGCCGATCGAATGGTTCCCAGTTGGCTAGCTTACTAAAAGTGCATCTCCAGCTAAGAGGATTCACTGTATTCATTGATGTCGAAAGATTGGAAGCTGGCAAATTTGATAACAACCTTCTACAAAGCATAAGACAAGCAAAACATTTCCTACTAGTTCTAACTCCGAATGCTCTAGAAAGGTGCAAAGGAGACAATGAGCAAAAAGACTGGGTTCATCGGGTAAGAGCTTTAACCACTATATCTGCCTATTTAATAAACGAAAAATAAGTTTACACCTAGTTTAACCAAAAAGTTTGTTTAGGAATATGACGCTTTGAGACGTTAAACGTAAGGAGTAATATTGCTCAGCAATATTTATGATTAAAAACATTGTTTTTTTCTCATTTCCGCTGCTCTGCTGCGCCGACAAATCAGGAACGCTTTTTTTTTAATATGGGCGTTAATATAGTAAGCCTTCGGTATGCTTTCGGTACCACGGTATATCTAGCATGCTGATGTCGTCGTACCGATGATACGCCGACAAATGAGAAAAGGGCCTTATTCTTTAAGGAAAAATGTGTTTTATTTAAGACAAAACTAAATGAAGTATTATTTCAAACAGGAAATAGTCGCCGCTTTGGAATCACAGTGCAATATCGTACCAATAATTGACAACTTCGAATGGCCAAAAGTTGAAGATCTTCCTGCGGATATGCATGCAGTGTGCCACTTCAATGGTGTTCGGTGGATTCACGATTACCAAGACGCATGTGTAGAGAAACTTGAAAGGTAAATTTATCAATTTTGAAATTTTAATATAATACTTACTGTAAGATTTGAAAGTTTATAAGCGAAAATAAAAAAACACATGTTTACTTTTTCAGTTTTCTCCGTGGCAAGTCGAATCTTAGTAATCGCTTAGAAGGGGCACTGCGGGGCAGAGGAGATGTACAAACTCCTGGCACCGCTACCATAGGGCGAGGGCCACCTAACTACCAACGTATGGCCTCTTGCGAGAGCCGAGGTAGCGACAAAGCAGATTGACTAGAGTCAACCATACACGCACTGCCGCCTATTCGGTAACAATATTTATATTTTCCGAACACATTCAGATATATTATATTGCAACTTGCGCGTTGTACTCACAGTATTTTTATTTTCCAGACCACGTCGAAGCCGCCGATCATCCCTAGAAAAAGCTTTGCCAGCAATTTCACAAAGCTGTGATCAATTATCTAGTAGTAGCACATCCAAGACCACATCCCCAGAGAAATCCCTTTATAGCCTGCCAGAGAGACTGTCTGAAAGTAGTGACAACTTGGACTACACCGAGGCAGAGAAAACTTCACGTAGGTGTCGCAGCTGCGAGGGCATATTAGATGCTGACGAACAAACGCACACGCAGCTTTCCTTGCCCGCGCCTCTAGACGCTGCCACACAAACAAAAAGGAAGAAGAACTTCATGGACAGATGTGTTAACAAAGTGAGACTGTGCTGATGCTTGGTCGAAACGTATTCGAACAAGATACGGAAAAAACAGAGTGTGTATGGTTATTGACTACTTATTGGACATTTCGCATATTGAATGTGAATCTTATTTTAAAGTACAAAAGTGTGCACAATGTGTAAATATTTTGTGTATGCCATTTATATAATTAGTTAGTTTGAACACAACAATTAATTGGTTTTCCAAAAGATGTAATC
This sequence comes from Catoptria pinella, assembly GCA_963556745.1. Lineage (NCBI taxonomy): Eukaryota > Metazoa > Arthropoda > Insecta > Lepidoptera > Crambidae > Catoptria > Catoptria pinella. The sequence goes on from OY750762.1 coordinate 5,442,605, forward strand.
TCAATGAGTGTGGGAGATTTCACCGTGATGTCGTCGTGACAAAATTACTACCCTGCCGTGTTTCAAGAACATCGCACGAGGTGATAATTATTAATATTAATGTAGTAATTATACTTACATTAAACGCCAGTTTTGCTATTCTTGTATAATACCTGCTTAGCATTTTCTACTCTGGCAAATTAATCCATTTTATCTCTCTATTTCTTCATTTTCCATAAAATTAAATAAGTTATGAATTGTAATGTTTATATTGCTTATTTATTTAGTTCTTGCCAATGAAGTAAGTAATTGTAAAAAAGAAAAATATACGAAAAAATACTTTGCATTGTGATAACCTAGATCTTGTACATTAGGAATAAAAATATACTTATACATGATGCTAATTTAAATGCGTGCCATACGATACGACAGCCCACAGTGGTGAGTTAGTACCAATTAAGGAACAAAAAATATTTCATTACGAGACATAATTAATTAAAATAACATTTTAAATATAACAATATACAATCGAATTGAGAACCTCCTCCTTTTTTGAAGTCGGTTAAAAAAGGGGTTACTTGATTACTTAGTTATTTGTTAACAACTTGTTTTTCCCATTATTTACACGGACCAGCTTCTGAGTTAAGGCATGTATTTAAAATAACATCCTCTATAAAAACAAATCCACTTGAAATCGAAATGTTGCTAGTACTTCCTTATTTATTTATTTCTGCACTAATTATTTCATTTTACCTATTGTAATGTATGAAAATTGTACAAAAAATATTTTAGATTTACCATAGAACTTTATAATTTAGTCATTTATTTTAACAAGTTAACCATAATAAGATAAATAATTGTACCATGTCAAAATTATATATTTATGTACTAGCTCTAACCACGAATAAATGGTATTAGTAAAAAAACTCTTGTTTATATAAAGTATAAATTCTAGTCTTACCTGTACTTATTCTGAATTAAAAAGTTATGTGCAAAAAAGTATTATCAAATATAAAAGGTTGTCAAGTTAAAAAGGTTATAAAAAGTGGCTAATACAACTTGAAAACCATTTCATGCATTGTCCCTGGCTGGGTATAAACTATATTTATATTGTTTTAAGTTTCTGATTTCCATGACAAGTGCTTTAGCACTAAGTTTTTTGCCTGACAAACTAGACTTTTCGTACATCTAAGGCCAACACAGACTACAACTATAATATAATTATGTACACTCCAGTCCATCGACATCAGCTATTTATACTGTCCCCACTGCTAGAGCACAGGCCTTCCTTATGAGTGGATAAGGAGGAAGGGCCATACATACATAACCCACCACTGCAAATGCAGCCACCGGGCCTAACGGCTTAACATGCCTTCCGAAGCATGGAGGAACTCGAGATAATACATTTTTGGTCATCCTTCCTATGACCGACACTTGAGAAAGTTGCTTAACAGCTGAAATCGTAGGGCCAGGCACTAAACCACTGTGCTACCAAGCTCCTCACTCCATCACATAACATAAGTTAATTTCCATATAACATAAACATAAGTGTTGTGAAAAGAGAAATATATGTAGCTGCAGATGTAGATGTAGATGATGATGTAGATGTTAACCAAAACCTTTCGGTGTTGGTTCACGCACGATCTAACTCCTGAGGATGCTCTGGGTTGGGGCGAAACACGTGTAGAGTAGTCTAATTGGTGAAGGTGCAAGGTGTGTCGCTGTCATGCTAAATGCAAGTATTGTGCACTGATATTTTTGTGGTGTGCATGTGCATTTTTTTGCGGGCGGGCGGGCGGTGCATGCTGCATATATTTTTTGCGGGAGTAACCTACATATATTTCTCTTTTCACAATGGTTTGGGACTTCCGACAAGTAATGCCTGATTCAATCAAATAAACATAAGTGCTTTAGCACTAACTTGTTTGACTGACAATGATATACGTAACTGAAAAAAATATATATCTCTTAAAATTATAGGTAAATAGAGTATTATTACTTTCTTCAGTAAAGAATAATGATTGAGGCATATTAAGTTAGCATTCTATTTATTTTATCAATTCAACTACAATATCATATAAATTAATAATCAGTTTTATTCAACTAAGCATTCATTGTGTAGTTATGAATATGGGTACCATTAAGTCCGTACCTATGACATTAACTTTTTATATAAAAAATAAATTTTAAAAATATTAAAAACATGACTGGCCTGCCAAAAACGAACTAAAAAGTTAAAACACGTAGTGGTTATAACAAGTGTCATTGCAGTCGGGGGACGGTTTAGTATTCTTTTTGTTTTTTCAATTGTATTAATTTTTATTTCACTCATTTTAGTAACAAATTGTATAGTATTGGAATGAGTTCATCAAGGCCTTTCATTTGTAGTAATTGAAGAATTTTTTTTATTAACTAGAAAGTGGCTCCGCGGCGTCGCCATATTGATTTCTTTCTAAAAAAAATATAGCCCTTACATCCAAATCCTTTAAGGCATTTAGAAGTTATGGTAAAATAAAGAAACTCACATACCCACATACAAACATACCTACATGAACCCTGAACACATTACACTCTCTGTTTTTTTTTGGAAAGTCGTGTAAAAAAGAGATCAAACATACACGAAAATAGGTACTTATAAAGGAGATTTGACTTATGGCGTATGGTCATAATTTGACATAATATTAAGAAACTGCTGAATCAATTAAATAATGCGACTTATGAGTAGAGATTGGATATTAGGATGCATATTTTCAAGTTCAGATGTTAGATATTATGTAAAAGCAATTTTTTAATTGAAAATATCCAAGGCTTTTGAATAAAACCAAGTATTCTTGGTTTAACCAATTTTAGTGTTTACTCTGTGAGATGTAATAAATAAACCCAATTTGACACAAATTTCAGTTGGCCTGTTACAAACATAATTGGTTGCTTTTCCTTACTTTTATTGTCAGAGCTTTTTAAAGAAGCAAATACAATCTTATTACGTTGTAACAAGGCCTATTAAACCTCATGGGAGTGTACACATTTTAAGAATTTTAATTAATTTTACGATTGACTTTAGTTAAATATGCATCCTATTATCCGATCTCTACTTATGAGTTCTACTAGTGAATAAGAAAAAAACTAGAAATATATAGGTAAGGACCTAATTAACTACAAAAACAACATAATGCAAAAGTTGTTGATAAATAAGTAATGGGGTATTTACATGGGTCGACTTGCTGATCGTTTTTAGTCAACTAGCACTTCTTACTGACAATCGCTTGTAAAATCAAGTCGCCACTTAAGGATTAGGTTTGCGATTTGATTTTTCAAGCAATTGTACAATAAAGTGCTAATTGACTAAAATCTACCAGCAAATCAGCTGCCAAGTTGAACCACATAAATACCACAGAAGGCTTATAGTAACTATTACAATACTAAATAAAAGATTCAGTTACTGCACTCTGGTCATAAATTGATCTTAATTGAAAAGGAACACTCATCACACCCGATAATGACAGTGGGTAGCATTGAATCCGTTACTTCCAAAATATATGTGCCACCACATCTACAATTGTAAGTATAAATACCTTCATCCAAAAGGAACTTCATGTCTTTAAGGGATATGGTTTCAAATATCAATAATTCAGTATGTTCCTGACAGATGAGTTCAGCATCATATTGCTTACGCATGATGGGGTCTCTTAAAACAGACCATGCTTTCTGCAAAAGTAAAAAAGATTCACTTTCTTCTTGTTTTCGCTTGTCTGGATGTAATGTTAAGGCCAGACGTTGGTAATTTTTCTTGAGCTCTTCAAAACTTGCGTCTCGATTGGTCTCTAATATTTCGTAATAATCAACGCTCTGTGTTTTTTTATCGCCCATGGTATCAACACGGACTTGAGAGGTTACTGCCCGTTATTTTATTACAAATATTTCCTTGTGCCGAGTCATGTAGGTACATTTATTACATTATTTTTATTATCGAAATTCAGCAAGTCAGAACAGTAGTGTAGTATGCACATGTGATTTGTAGTGTAGTGTAGCACTGCACAGTTTACATTAATTTATTATAATTCCTTTCGTCCGTAATCGCAATAAACTCGGTCGGTCGGTGTCGTGTCGAGTGTTGAACATGTTGATGACATAAACCTTAGAAGAATAATAAGTTCTTCTTCTTCGTTTTATGTTTTGGCGGTTCCCGTTCCCTTGTAGATATTATTCTATGACTTCTATCACTTCTATGAGAAGAGATGAACTGTTGACTTTTTTTTTATTCGTTCCGAAGAACAGGCTAAGGTCTTGAACCATACTGCCTCGTCATTGGTTATATCTTTTTTCATAGGTAGAGTTTTTAAATGTTAATTGATTAGTTTTTGTTATTCCGTGAATAAAAGTTATAATTCGGTAGTAATCAATCCAAAAATAACGTTAAACAATAAAATATTTAAGCTAGCAAAATTTCAAGTCAAAAACATCAATTCAATATGAATGGAAATGGAAGATAAGCATAGAAATAGAATGTCAGCGAAAAAAAGTCATCCATCCTTACTTAGAGTATCTAAGCATCCTTATGTCAAAAAATCAAAATTCTCAATATTCGTTAGTTTTTTTTTTAAGTTTCATTATGTAGGTACGAACCTCAACAAAACATACAGAATGAACAAAATGTAATACAAAGATATTTACACATTTTTAAAGACAGTAATTTTAAAACTATCATATACTACATTTAAATTTGCCCTACAGTACTTGTATCATATCTAAAAAACAAAGGTAGAAAATTATCATTATTTACAAGAAGAGCCCAAATGGAGCGCGGTCAGTTGAACTGTTGATTGGATGAATTGAAAACAATCTCGCGTTTCGTTATCCTCTGAAAAATCTCTGGAAATGGAAAAATATCTACTTAAAGCATAAGAGTAGGCAGTCCAGGGTGACCAGATTAAAATTTGTCATTATGCTAGCAGCTTCGTTAAAATCTGCTAAATTCTGCTGCACTTTTATTTCAAAATGCTGAAATTCTGCTTAAAACTAACTCACATTTTCTATGAAAGTATATAAAATAAAACACTTTTGGCTCTTGCGTCAAACACGTTTCTGCAAAGAATGTTTGCACCTGCAATAACAACAGTCTAACTAAACCACTGCCCTGAAAAAAATATTTATACAAGGTGTTACAAAAGTACCCCTAATGCCGAATATGGTAGATAGGGACCATCAAACTGAACAACTTTTACTAAGGGACCAACTCTGAAATCGCGAAAAAAAAATCAGCTGTTTCATACATTTTGATATTTTCGCAATAAATTTTTGTATGAAACAGCTGATTTTTTTTCGCGATTTCAGAGTTGGTCCCATAGTCAAAGTTGTTCAGTTTGATGGTCCCTATCTACCATATTCGGTATTAGGGGTACTTTTGTAACACCTTGTATATGGAGGTCAGTGGTCTAAACCTCGTCTAAACCTTTTGTTTAAAATATAGATTAATATTTTTTTCTTGTTCAATTAAAGCTAATTATTATTAGAAATGGGGAGAATGAAAGTATCGATACATCAAAAGTTTGAAACTAAAGTATCGGTTCCAAGAGTACTTGCTATTAAAACAAAAGTATAAATACTCTGAGGTATCGATACTTTATGCTTTTTCCTATTGGCACCTTGGCAGACAGGTCGTGGGAAAAAAAGTACTTTTTATCATTGTAAACTAGTAGCTACCCACGACTTGTCTACGTGCAATTATTTTAAATCCCTCGGGAACAGTTTTTTTTTTTCTGGGTAAAAACTAAAAGGTCATATTGTCTGTACCCCCGAGTCCTTACAACGTGTATGCTCATAATGATCGGTGGAGTAGTTAAAACGTGAAGGCTTAACAAACAAGCAAACAAACTGACTTTCACATTTTTAATATTAAAACTTGTTGGAAAAAATCTGAAAAGTTATTAATTTGGGAAATAATCATTTTGGATATGGGGAAATTTTTACAAACTCACCTGGCAGCCCCGTGTTGTTGTCAAAGTCATATCATCATTTTCATTTTGAAAATAAAAACAAAATAAAAATAGTTTTAAATTCTCCTTAAAAATGCCTACTTGGAACCAAATACAGTCTCAATTGAGAAACCCAAATAATCCTGTTGTATTTTTCGATATAACAGTAGGAACAACGGTATTAAATGTTTTTTTTTTTAAGTTATTTGTATGACCGGTACTTATAAATTTGTATTGGATGTAAGTAATTTTTAAGAACAATGAATGAGTTTACACTAAAACCTTTATTTTTAGGAAATTGGACGCATGATATTTGAACTTTTTGCTGATGTTGTACCCAAAACAAGTGAAAACTTCAGGGAGTTTTGTACAGGAGAATATCGAAGAGATGGTGTACCACTAGGTTACAAAGGAGCTACATTTCATAGAGTTATTAAAGATTTCATGATACAAGGTGGTGACTTTGTTAATGTAAGTATGATATATCTATCCATTGTTTTAACCAATAGGTGACTCATTAATATTAAACCATAGATGCATGGTTTTAAGTATTTTAACTCGGTGAAGGAAGGTTGAATTGAAACCTATATCCTTCCCATATCTTAAAAAATGTAATAAACAGCTGTTCTGGTGGTCCCAAACATTAAGTATTTTATCAAAATTCAAATAAATTTAAATTAATGCATATCATTATTAATTTAACCCTTCCGTGCCTGACTTTTATTAAAAAAACCCAATTTATGTAAATCACTATGAATAGGAGCAAACAGAATAAAAAAGTGGCTGTATTTTTTAATTTAACTTATGAATATTTTAGCCATATTCAAATACTAACAATTGAAGACTAAAACATCTTCATTATTTAGTTTCTACACGATCAAACCATGGTTATTTTTTCTGTATTTGCCATGCCGAGGCATAAGGCCGGAGGCAGGAGACCGTGCGGGCTTTGAAGGGTTAAAAACATTTTATTCCAAACATCCAAACACCCAATCCATTAAATTTAATTGTGAGATGTTTTTTTATATATAATTATAATACTGTCGCTGTAAGCAATTTAGTCACTATCTTAAAAATAAGCTAAGCTTATTACTTTACATAGAATAAATAAGATTTTGGATATTTAAAATAACTGGTTTCGTGGTCATCCGTAAAAGGCATCCATTTATGATTTCAGGGTGATGGCACAGGAGTGATGAGCATATATGGTGGAAGCACATTTGCAGATGAAAACTTTGCTCTAAAGCATGATTCACCAGGTTTACTCTCAATGGCCAATAGTGGAAAAGACACAAATGGGTGCCAGTTTTTTATAACTTGTGCTAAGTGCAACTTTTTAGATAATAAGCATGTGGTATTTGGAAGAGTTATTGATGGATTATTAGTGATGAGAAAGATTGAAAATGTGCCAACAGGGCCAAACAACAAGCCTAAAATACCTGTAACCATAGCACAGTGTGGTCAAATGTAAATAAAACTTTTTTATGGTCAAACATTTATTTTCATAGTGTAAACAAAAACCATACTTCAGGATGCTATTAACTTCAATAAATATTATTTACATGTTACATTTATATACTTAAACTTGTTTAGCTTCTTCATAAAATGGTCAATGAGTTGTGACTAAGGGGAATGAATGATGATGATGAATCACCTTGAGTATCATAGGAGTTAAATAAAATATTCTTTTCAAATTGTTAATAATAGAAAGTTGTAAAAAAGTACTACTTATAAAATCAAAACACAACATTCTGAAGTCCCATCTCGTTGTTCTACTTTTTAGGTTGTCAAAGAATTCAGCTATCTTCATCACTTTGATGTCAACTTTTTATGGCATAATTGTTGAGTAACAAATTTCTAGGCGGCATTGTGGCTGGGCCATACCTCTTACCCACTTCTCGTATAAAAGCACCTTCCATTTTTCTAGCAACTTGATCAAAGAATAAATTAGACAAATGGGAATGGAAGGCAGACCGAAACTCAAATGTTATTTGGAAGTCCACTACACATGATTGTTGTTCTCTTTTCAGTCCAGGACTAAACCTCCATAGAGTAAGCAAATGATGAAACAACCGTCCATCCATGCACTCTGCTTTTACTAAATGTGGTTTAACTAGGGTTACATGTGATGTATAGCTTTCATTAATAGGTGGAAACCCTACAATCAGGTCAGCTTTTAATCTGGAGGGAGTTTTAAGCAGAACTACAGATCTTTTGCACCATGGTACAAATTTGTAATAATTTTCAACGTCAGATACTACTTCAAACATCTGTTCCATTGTGTACCTGAAAAATAATAAAATGTTTTAAGTAGGGTAAGTTAGCTTATCTTGGTTAAATATACTATTGAGCTTGCATATTCGTATTCCAACCAATTTGTTCCAGCTCAGTGATAAATGAACAAAATTATGTAAATTTATATTTTCGTCTGTTCATGCTCCACTTAGTAAATTGAATTAATTTATCTTAATGAGTTAGGAATATTAAAATCCTATTCCCTCAGAATCACACTAATACTGTTTGCTTTGCTTACCCAACTAATTGCCGTCCACGGTATTCTCTATTTCGATTTTGCTTAGGAAAATCGAGAAAAGTGCGTTTTTGTGATTCCAACCATTGACAGTGACCGTGAATTTCATTGCCTTGTCTATTTACGTAATGACCCTGAAAACTAGAGTAAGAAAGAAACAATGAATTGAATATAAATAACCCGTAATAATAGGAAATAACATTTTAAGCTTTTTTATTCACTTACCAAAATAATCTAGGCCTTGGATAAAAAATTCGAGGAACAGCTGAATAGGTTTTCGTTAATGCCATTTTATATTCGGTAATAAATTATTATCAGAATTATCTCTTTGGAGTATTATATGACTGCAGCATCTTCAGAAGAAGTCCAAGTATATTATGAATAAATAACGAAATACCTACCTAGTTGCAGTTTAGTAAATTTGCATCGCTTTTTGCGAAACTGCAAAATTTTATATGAATGATAATGGTATGAACGGTACCATTATCATATCACAATGTCCACAATGACAAACTTACCTGACGTGACGTTTCACGTTACACTGTCAGACGAGGCAGCTGACAGATGACAACTAGCTCCGCCAGGGCCGTGTTCCGAATCACGCTATTCACGCTAACTGTCCGATTCATGCTTACAACGATTACGTTACTTGAAGTGACGTCACAGATGACGTCATTGACTGTGCTAACGATGCTCTAACAAGCGGTCGAATTAATAGTTTTTTGGGTTTGCCGCGCCAAAACGGTGGAACGCGCATTTGTAGCGATATGCTGGCCATTTCGGGTGTGGTAGTTGCGCTTGACTTGACTTGGGGCTGGTTTGATGTTGGATTCGATTGTCATGGTTCTTGCTTGAGCTTCTTTTCAGGTTGCTGTTTTTTTCGGTGTAGGTTGCGTGTTTTTCTTCAGGGGTCACCACTTTAGCAACGTAGTATCTGACTCAGGTTGGCTCTAGAAGTTTGAGAGCAGAGTAAAACTCAGAGTAGAACTGAAGCGAATGGAATCGAATAGAATGAATGTTTATTTACAAAAAGTTTCCTAATAATTATAAACAATAAAAATAGTGTTTTTATAGCTAGTTAATTTACATAATTTAAATAAAACAGAGATAGAAAGTTGCCGCGCTCTCGTACGCGGAGCGAGAGGTGCGACTTGAGATGCGTGGGCGACGCGGGGACCGCGCGCGCGGGGCGCTCTAACAAAACCGCGGGGATCGGCCGTGGTCGTCGCATTTCGGCTTTTACTAGTATAGTATATTCATCTGTAATTTCGGCGAGGAAGCACGGGGCGACGCGCGACGGACGCTGCGAAGTGGCACGGCGCGCTACGACATTTGTGGGACTCCCGGTGACACGAAGCTTATCACGCTGCAGTGTTTGTGAAGACGCAGATGCAGTTTCACTAAAACATTTTGTCATAAAATAAAAATGCTTTCGCTGTGTTTCTTGTTCTGTGCCTGCGGCTACAGTATCGTGAGCGTGCTGACGACAGCGCGTGCTAATCATACGGACTGGTATAGAATGACTTCACTGAGCTCTGTTGCCGTGAATCAGAACTCGACTGGAACTCGGCTCAACTGTAGTAGTTTTTTTGAATTTTCCGAAAACGGAGGGCAAAGGTTCACATTGCTACACATACTTGTTACTCGCACTAGAGCATGCCAGTTATGGGCAAGAAGGAGCTACTGGCATGAGTATCAAGCTTCTGCCTGTAGCTCTCGTGCCAGTAAAAAACATGCCAAGCCCATGATTATGTAACTCTGCCCCCTGATTATGTAACTTTGTTGCAATTAACTCTGACAGAAATCGCAGTCACATTGCTGCTTTAGTAAGAAAGAACCAATGTGACAACTATCTTACTGAAAGCAGCAATGTAACTGCGGTTTCAATCGGCTTCAATCGAGAATTGTTAGCAACAGAGTTACGTAATCAGTCCCCCGTCTCATAGTCAATGTGGGTGAGTAAATGATTGAAAGAGAGAAAACAATAGTTCGCAAAGTGAAAACACCAACTTGAACTAAGCCCTCATGCACTAAACTTAAGAATCGCCTTAGTCTTTTCCTAACTACAACTTGACCAAATTAAAACGGTGTCATTAACTTAGCTGTCATGCAACTTTCATGCGCCTATTTATCTTGGTCGAGTTGTAGGTAGGAAAAGACTTAGGCGATTCTTAAGTTTAGTGCAAACGGTTGTCAGAGTTACATAATCGGGACTGAGGGCAGCGGCGGTATCGGCGAAAAACATTGAAGTTCATATTAACCTCTTAACTGTGTTCTGACAGATATATGTGATACATTGCTCCTTTTTTTGGTTAAGTTTTTATTTGTGCCAAAACAAAGTAGCAATATATCACATACATCTGTCGAAACACAGTTAACACAAACATCAATGTTTTTAGCCGATAGAGCCATCGTTTTGGCACAAATAAAAACTTACCAAAGAAAAGTAGCAATGTATCACAATACAGCTGTCAAAACACAGTTAACATTAACTTCAATGTTTTTAGCCGATACCGCCGCTGGCCTGCTTTGCACCCGCACGTGAGCTACGCATCTCTCGATACACATGCCAGTAGCTCATTCTTGCCAGTAACTGACATGCTCCCATGCATGTATCACGGATTTATCCGCAGAGTGTTGTAAAGTAAACAGAGTTTGTTAATGTTTTTGTAAAGGCATCTGCCACTGTCAATGTCAATGTCAAATGAATTGCACATGTGCTTCTTTCCAAATGCGGCGTGTTCAATAAAAAATTAAAGAAACGTATTTTTACCATAATAGAAGATGGGTCGTAAAGCTAAATTTGATGAAGTAAAAAAAGTGAAAAAAGGACCTGGACGAAAAGCTAGAAAACAAGCACCTCCTGTTTTCAAAAAAGGCCTACGTATGTATTTTAGCCATATTTTAGCCTTTGCACGTTTTGATCATCCTACTCAATTATTATTACCGTTCTCATAATTACTATGTAATTAAGCTATGTAGATTGATTTAATACGTCGTACCTAGTACCTACGTTTTGGGAATGCGGCTAGTCTGCTAACATGATATTGATCTCGCTAAAACATTATAATACGGTATATTTTCTTCAGTGCGTATTATCTTAATTCTCATTTCTCAATGTTTATTTATTCTTAAAATATCCATTCTTATTACTGACTTTAATATTGATCTCTTAATTTGATTTATAAGCAGGTGCTATTTCGTCAAATTAGTATTTAACCATGTTCTCAGATGTTTATTAAAACCTTGACCTTCGAAAACTGTTGGAATTAATAGATTTTTGTAGTTTACTAAAATCAAGTTATTCCAACGCAGTTTTTGATTTTTATTTGTATTTAATAATTCACAGTTGAGGAAGACGATGAAGGAAAGAAATTGAGTCACAGACAAAAACAGAGAGCCGCTCGCCGAGCAAAGAAAAGAGCTGAATTAGCAGAGAAAAGAAAAGCCTTAAAACAAGCGAAGAAAAATGTTGTACAAAAACAACAGAAGGTGGAAATTGAAAAGAAATCTGATGAAAGTTCTGGGGATGAAAATGTGCAAGGTATAATTAATCAACTCACTGTTTACATGTTATCTTACTTGAAGTTGCTGCAGCATAAAATCCCTCACCTCAGGTGCGTGACACCATGTTTTTGGATATCCCTGTAACTGGCCAGTGTAACGTGCGTGTCTCAGTTTGACCAGGTTCCATCCCATTCTCATTGTGCGCAGATCATACCTACATTATTTGATAATTTAGGATGTCAATTCCAATAAAGGTTCATCTAACAATGCCATGTCTAAGTATAATAGAAATACTTGATTATCTGATCACAAGAAGATAGGTTGGTCTTCTATGCTCATGAATTGTGCAAAAATGGTTTAAAAATGAATTTTATAGTAGGTACGTAATTTTTTGTTTAGTCACTGTCATTACTAGTCAAATTTTATAGATGTTTTGTGTTACCTATAGGTTTCACAGATGATAATAAAGAGTGGTTAAAGCCAAAGCAAAAACAAAAAGTTAAACCTAAAAAAATGACAGAAGTAGAATCGGAAGGAGACAGTCCTGAGGGTTCAGATATAGAAGAAGATAGCGAACAGGAGGAAGGCAGTGATCAGGAAGAAGAAAGTGAACAAGAAGAGGTGAAGTCAAAAAAAGAAAAGTACAAGGTATTTTATCTTTGGATTAAATAAATTGTTTCAATTTGGGTGATATTAAATTTGGATTTAATAAAATCTTGAACTTTTTCATTACTTACTTTTAGGTTGGCACTCTTGATGATCTCTTTGAAGATTCCGATAAAGAAAATGGTGATGCAACTTCAGATGATGAAGAAGCAGATAGTTCCAATAACTTAGCATACAATTCAGACTCTGATGAAGAAAAGAGTGATGATGATGATGACAATGAAGATGACGACATGTTGCCAATAGAAAAGGCTAATATAAAATTAAAGAAAAAACACAAGTTGGACAGAAAACTTGCTGATGAAGAGGTGCAGCTGAATATTGCAAAACAAGATGTATTTGCTTTTCCTTCAGAAGAAGAGTTACAAAATCCAACCAGTTTGCAAGATGTACTACAAAGAATTAAAGATGTTGTAGCTGTTCTAAGTGATTTGAGCAGACTTAAAGAAGAAGGCAGGTCTAGATGTGAATACACAGACCTGCTCTTAAAAGATTTATGCATGTATTACAGCTACAATGAATTTTTAATGGAAGTTTTGATGCAGATATTTCCCGTTCAGGAATTAGTGGAATTTTTGGAAGCCAGTGAAACAGCCAGGCCAGTGACTATAAGGACTAACAGTTTAAAAACTAGAAGAAGGGATTTAGCTCAAACTCTTATCAATAGGGGTGTTAATTTAGATCCTGTTGGTAAATGGAGTAAAGTAGGGTTGGTGGTTTACAGTTCTACTGTGCCTATTGGTGCTACACCTGAATACTTAGCCGGCCATTATATTTTACAAGGAGCATCAAGTTTCTTACCTGTTATGGCATTAGCTCCACAAGAAAACGAAAGGATATTAGACATGTGTGCCGCCCCTGGCGGGAAAGCATCACATGTTGCAGCCATAATGAAAAATACTGGAGCTCTATTTGCTAATGATGCAAACAAGGAGAGAACAAAAGCTATTGTGGGTAATTTCCATAGATTGGGTGTGGTTAATGCAGTCATATGTAATTATGATGGTAGACAATTCCCTGATGTTATCAAAGGTTTTGACAGGGTTTTGTTGGATGCTCCATGCACTGGAACAGGTGTTATTGCTAAAGACCCGAGTGTTAAAACAACAAAAGATCAAAAAGACATTCAGAGGTGCTTCAACCTGCAGAGGCAACTGCTTCTGGCTGCTATAGATTGCTGTAATGCAAAATCCAGCACTGGAGGTTACATTGTGTACTCCACATGTTCTATTTTGCCTGAAGAAAATGAATGGGTGGTGAATTACGCTCTGAAAAGAAGGAATGTTAAATTGGTCCCTACAGGTCTTGACTTTGGCACAGAAGGTTTTGTGAAATATAGACATCACAGATTTCATCCATCATTGAAACTGACAAAGCGTTTTTACCCACACACTCACAACATGGATGGTTTCTTTGTAGCTAAACTCAAGAAATTCTCAAATGTCATTGTGAGTTTATTTTATTTTATAAGAAAGAGTGTACTTTTTACTGACCTTTTAACACTGTACCAATAATATATTTTTATTCCAGCCGGAACTTGTAAAAGATGAGGAAGATGAAGAAACAGAAAATAATGAGGATACTGAACAGCCTAAGGAAAATGGAGATGTGTCTGAGGGCGACGAGTCTGCGAAACAAAATAAAAAAGGTACATCGAAAAGACCTGCAGACTCATCTGAGTCACAACCACCGAAAAAAAAGAAGAAACCTGTGGACCAGAAAAGGTAAAGGATTTGAAAATCAAAAATAGTTTGTATTAGCATGACTGAGGCTTAATTTATTTTATCCACATTCCACACCCATGCTTTAAATGCTCTATAAATGTTTCTGAAACAGTTAGCTTATTGCCAAAATTAAAACAACCAAGAGTCATAATAACTATAATATCATCCAAACGAGTGTTATAATGTTGTACTAAATTTCATAATGCAACTCTAACATTAAAACAACCAGTGTCATAGTAACCATTATATCCATACCAGTGATGTTGTACTAAATTTCATAATGCAACTCCTTCGAAATTAAGGTTACTATGACACTGGTTGTTTTAATGTTGGCAATAAGCTAACTGTTTCAGAAACTTTTATTGAGCATTCATACCATGGGTGTAGAGAAAGTCTTGTATGCAACTGTACATAATTATATAGGTATTAAAAACACTCATGTGATATTATTATCACACTCAGCTTCGCCTCGTGTTTTACCCCACATTCGTATTTTAATACCCCTAATTGTACAACAGTTGCATAAATAACTATAATACTATGTAAACTTAATTAATCCTGTAATTTATTTCTCTGCTCATTGGAGCTCCTTGTAAGCCGTCGTTTTTTATTTCGAGAAAAATCTCTGATATCAAAGATTAATAATAATCGAATATTAGAAAAAATCAGAATAATTCGTCAATAGATAATTTATTTAATTTAATTAAAGAAAAGTGTGTGCGAAGTGTATGTAGGTTCCACATTAGTCACATTAAATCAATTTATTACTTACATATAATGGCAAAGTGTCTAATGTTATTTATTTTTTTAGTGTAAAACCCAACGTCGAGGTGACATCGCCCAAAGATGCAAAAACCAAGAAGAGAAAACGTAAAAATAAAAAAAATAAACAGAAGTTAAACACAAGTCAAGAATCGAAACCAAACAAACAAAAGGGTGGAAATGATTCTGTCAAAGCGCCTGTTAAAAATGTTGGTGTAAGTCAAAAAGACAAGAAAAATAAGAAGAAGAAAGGGAAAAAGCCAACACAGCCAGCGGTAAAAAAAGTAGATAATTAATACTATACAACGTGTAACAAAAATACCCCTAATGCCGAATATGGTAGATAGGGACCATCAAACTGAACAACTGTTATATGGGACCAACTCTGAAATCGCGAAAAAAAAATCAGCTGTTTCATACATTTTGATATTTTCGAAATTATTTTTTGTATCAAACAGCTGATTTTTTTTTCGCTATTTCAGAGTTGGTCCCATAGTAAAAGTTGTTCAGTTTGATGGTCCCAATATGCCATATTCGGCATTAGGGGTATTTTTGTAACACCTTGTATAGTACACAAATCTAAATGGTATAAAATTGAAAATTTAAATCATTTAGACTCGTGTTCATTAAATTTATGTATAATCGAAATAAAGAATTTATGTAAAAGTCCCTTCCTTTACTTTTTTTCACATTGAAACTGAAGCCTGTACTACTATTAATTCTGTGCCTTATGGTTATAAAAATAGTAGATACTTACTGAGCCTATTTAAAGAAGTTGCATTTAAATGAATGCCGAGTTTATACAGAGGAGTGGGTAATTTTAATATGCAATATCTATTTTTATTTGGATAATTTCTGTTATGGGTTAGGGCAGGGGTCTCCAAAGTACGGCCCGCGGGACAACTCCGGCCCGAGAGCACCAACAATCCGGCCCGCGTAAGCGGTCCGGATCGTACCAACATACTGTTTTTTTACAGTATATTGGTACGATAAGCTAGCTAGGCTCTGGCCCTTGGGACTTCGTGGAGGAGTTAATCTGGCCCATAGGCTAAAAAGTTTGGCGGCCCATGGGTTAGGGTAAGGCGGAGCTGCTGACATGTTCGAATCTAGAATAGTTAAAGATATACCTAAGTGAAAACTGAAATAATTGAAACGAATTAGGTATTTGACTTAACAATGGATTCTAATTTTAAGGTATAATAGAGCTGAAAGGGAAGCAAAATAAACCCCTACGCGGAAATTTTGGCTTAATTTGACGAATTTTACTATGATTTCTAATACTCCATAGTTCCTAAAAATTAAAATGGTCCAGTGATAAAATAGTGTCGATTATTAGAATCCATACGTAATTACAAAAACAATGAAACATTGTTGTAAAAACATTTTTTCCTTAGATAATCACAAATTTCTTTTGCGCGCCATACATATCGGCCGTGCGGTGTAAAATGTGACGTCACAGAATGCTGACGACGACGACGGGGACCACGACTCAGCCGAATCGCTTCTGGGGTTTAAAGTGCTAGTTTCAACTTCAAAAGCCCAAGCGTTTCGTTCAAGTACCTGCTGGCCGAGATCAACAGACTTTTGTAATCTCGTTCTTGACAGTGGTCTAAAGATCCACCTTATGTTTGCATAGACAGTGTTTAGGAGTTTTTTAAATTGACCTAGCCAGGGATCGAACCCGGGACGTCAGAGGACAGCACCTTGAAAACCGGTGTTCAAGCGACTCAAACACGGAGATGGTTGCAAGTGTAGATAATAACATATTTACTGTTATGTGGTTGGCCACCTAATATTGGAAAAAGTTACCTCTGGTTCTAATATACACGTAAAGTCGTTCTATATCCGTATCACGAACAGCCATCGAAAAAAATAAAGCGCGTAAAATCATTCGAAAAAAAAATTTGTATGGGTTTGTACAGCGCCATCTTCCGCCGAAAAGCGAAATTAATGTGTCGCTCGCTATCTCACAGGTCGCGGTTTTGAGC
The DNA here is from genome assembly GCA_963556745.1 of Catoptria pinella. Taxonomy (NCBI): domain Eukaryota; kingdom Metazoa; phylum Arthropoda; class Insecta; order Lepidoptera; family Crambidae; genus Catoptria; species Catoptria pinella. Next base: position 5,459,733 of record OY750762.1, read on the forward strand.
CACAGTAAATTTATTTTTTTCTATATACCATAGGATAGGTAGTAAAGTTTGGGTATGATTTTATCAATTACCTAATTAATGCATTTTCAGTGACCTAATAAATACTATTTGTTCCTAAAATAGTAGATCTGTCACTTAAATTAAATCACCAAATAATATAAAAACGCTTACCTAAATATTAATTAATAATTACTTGGAAATAATATCAATCATCAAATAACTATATTGGGTTTCTAAATAATAAAAGTGTCACTAAAACTGAATCACCAAACAATTAAAAATGTTTACCTAAAAAATATATTTGATCATTGAAAAATAATATTAATTTATTACATAATTCAACTGAAATTTGAAAATATGGGTACAATTAATTAAATTAAACTACAATAGGTTTTAATCATATAATTTACATTTAAAATCGAAACAAAAACACTACTTATCTAAAACTAAACAAAACACTGCAGTCAAGTGCGAGCTGTACGAGTTAGTTATATTTGTTACCGGCCAAACCCGATTTTCAGGACAAACTAGTTTGGCCTAGGTTAAACTAGTTCTTCCTATACGCGATGGGATTAACTGGTATAGCCTAAACCAAACTACATAGTTTGTCCTAAGCCCGATAGGATAAACCAGTTTAGGCTAGGGCAAACTAGTTGATCCTGATATAAGCATTATGGCCAAACTAGTTGATCCTGATATTTACGGAGCTTCGCTCGCTTCGCTCGCTCCGCTGCGAGTGGTCTAAACACTAACCTAACCTAACCTACCTAGTGCATTTAAATTTTCACAGCCCGCCAATTTGAATCTGCCCCTACTTAGGAATTTTTCTATTAATTAAGTGACACATCTATTATTTTGATGATTGAACGATTAAAATGTTTGTTGATTAGATTTATAAGGTGATAGATTTACTATTTTAGGTACAAATATATTATTGCTGCCAGGGACTTACTTTTTAGAGGACAGATCTTATATTTAGGTTATAGAAAAAAGTGATCAACTATAATTTAAGAGACATATTTACATTAATACGGTGATTTATACTTAGAGACAGATTTGATAAATATGATGACTAATATATTTCTTGGGGATAGATATTATAATTTGGGTATTTCAGATTAGTGACACATCTAAACTTAGGTGACAGAAAATATTGTTCCCGTAAAGTTTTGAAAAATCAAACAATTTGCGTTTCAGTAGAGAATTTGTTTTTCATATTTTTGTAAATTCTAATATAACAAACAAAATACATAGTAAATAAAGAAACATTTTTACACCTAATTAATTTCGTGTGTTCTAAACATTATTACGTTAGTATAAACAAGTCTATGGTTCTAAGACGCAATCTGCGGTTTTCATTAAACATACTCTGCACAGATTAATTACCGGTTACTACGTGTGTACGCTTTCCCGGCTACGGGGATAAAGGGCTGAGCTTTTCTCGGGCGGGGCTCCTAGCGCTTGGCGGCTCAATGAAAAGCGCGGCCCGCGCAGCCCCGCGCCCTCGGACTCGGAAGCTGCCAGTATCCCGCGAATCGTTAACGACGCTACACGTCGAGTCGCCGCTCGCCTGCCACTGTACGTCCATTTTAAGTGCATAAAACCTATTTTGTAAAAACAATAGTGCTTGTTTCATACATGATTTTGTTGTGACGCGAATCGGAGGCTGGGTGCACTTTGCCCGGGTTACGCCCGGAGCGGCAACGCGCAGCATCCCGCCATGTTCGGACGCGATAACGGACCTGCGTTTCAAATGCCCAGGGATTACACACAGTCTCGGCAGGAATATTAAAATTATTTACAAGCTACCATGTTGTAGTTCGCGCCTTTTCAGTTATTTGTTTGTCTTATAATCTTCGTGGTATGCGGCTTGAGTTAGCGTCATCCCATTTCATAGGTATCTGCGTATTACTTAATATTACCGGGATTTGGTTTATGAAGTCAACGTACTCATGATTTTTTTCAACACAATTAAATACTCGATTACATTAATAATAAGTACTTAGGTACTTACTAAAAAGCAATTTTCAGTTTCTAGACATAGCAATATTTTAAACTGCAAATATTTTTCCAAAAGCACACTAGGTACAAATATGAGTTTATTTCGTAACATTTGCTTCCAATACTTACTATCATAGTGAAAATATTTTCAGTTAAATACCATAGAGAAGTTCCAAAACTTAACTAGCTATGAGTTGAGTATTCTTGAAAACTGAAATGTACGTAATTTTCCTCGCACCTGATATAACAGATAACGTTCATGCAAACACGATCAAGAAGGTTTACTCACTGCATTTGTTTTACACGCGTCACCTGAGATAAACCTCGAAATGTTTTAATTAACTTATTTAAACGTGTTTGAAAGCGTTAGTAATTTTCTCGCGAACGTATCTCTTGAAAAGGATATTTGCTCGTTCTTAGGTTTAATACAAAAGAAATTAACCCAACAATATATTGCGATTAAATAAAAATACAAGTACCTAACTACCTATTTTGTTTTGGTTGTTCAAAAATATGTAAGTTACTACTAGAACCTACTTTCTTACTTTTCAGGGCTGTAAGTAATATTATTTTAATTTTTACACTAACTTGATTTTTTGGCAAAGATATATTAAAAATTTAAAAAGAAAAGTGATGACTAAGCACCACGAGATTCGAATTCTTAATTTCCCGATAGCAGGAAAAGGCGCCTCGTCGGCTATCGTTGATCGCAGGATGAATTTAGTTAAGACTTTCTATTTCCTTTGTCTCGCGAGTGAGCTAATGAATAAAATAATTCTTTGATAGGTCACTTTAAAAAGTAAACCATTTGGATTGTCGGTGCAGTCGAGTTCACTAACTTGTACTTATACGCTTTTGTAGTTATACATTACAACCTTACCTTGTACACTTTGTAAAAAGGTCGCATTATGTCAAAGACACATCTACATGTATACACTTTTGTCGTTATACATTACAACCTTACCTTGTACACTTTGTAAAAAGGTCGCATTATGTCAAAAACACACATCTACATGTATACGTTTTTGTAGTTATACATTACAACCTTACCTTGTACACTTTGTAAAAAGGTCGCATTATGTCAAAAACACATCTATATGTATACACTTTTGTCGTTATACATTACAACCTTACCTTGTACACTTTGTAAAAAAGTCTCATTATGTCAACAACACACATCTACATGTATAGACTTTTGTAGTTATACATTACAACCTTACCTTGTACACTTTGTAAAGAAGTCTCATTATTTCAAGACAACACATTTACATGTACCTATACGCTTTTGTAGTTATACTTTACAACCTTACCTTGTACACTTTGTAAGAAAGTCACATTATGTCAAGAATACACATCTTTATTGAGGTTTTTCGTGGTCAAGTGGCTTGCACACTGAATATGAAGACACTTACTTTTCATATCATCTTGTGTTTGGATGTTTGTCGTTACGAAATTGTTTCCGATTTCCTAACCACAACTGATTCAGTTGTTTACTTTGGAATTAGAAAAGCATAGTGATAATGTTAATTGCAATTTGTCAAATATGGTAACTAAACAAAACAGTCCTTAATTTTCTCCCTTGGGAAGTTATATTTAATGAACGGGTGAAGGTGTGCTCAAAGTCTCATAATTGTTCTGAATTTTTTGATGTTGTAGTAGTGTGACCAAACAAATTAATTTCATGAAGCATAAAGTATCAACCTTAAATTAGTTAAGCCAGTATGAAGATTCTTGCACGGAAGGTAAAACGTTCTGATTGCTAACTAAATTTGTTTGTTAAAGTATTAGTCACCTTGACGTCTCATGGGTCTAGGTTCATACGTGGTTTGCCTTACTTTGATATCGCAAAGGTTATATATAGATTTAGTGATACTTCGAGTTTTTATTGAACATCATTCTTCCTACAAATACCTGTAAAGCGACTATTCAAAAGCCTGATGACTCATTGGCTTAGCTAGACTGAAAATCAAGAACTTTATATTCTAATTAAAATTAAAATTATTGCTGAAAATAAATCCATTTATGTAAAGCCGAGGTAATTGATCATCCTCACTACCTCGAATATTATAATCTCTTTTATTTTACTATCCTTTGATAAATTTTCTACAAGCCTACAAATCAGTATAAAAACTCAGAATTTGACTAGCTTTATGTAAAACAAATTTAATCTTCATTATGAGCTTTTTTAAATGTCCCCACTGCTGGGTTACAATTATTTGCGCTATCACCACAGAGCTTATCCAATAAAGAAAGAAACATTAAGCGGCTTTTCAAAGAAAATCGTATCAAATGTAGTTAAAGTCCTCTGGAAATAGTACTCTATGTTGACCGGATATCACCTTTTAGATCCATTTATTATTCATGGTCAAGTTCAAGAAACTCTGTGTTTTACTACAATGTTATGTATATTACAGCCAATGAACCAAACAATTTGACATAGTAATAACATGATCGAAAGTTGGCCAGCTTTCAAAAGTTTGTAGGACCGAATTTTCGAAGGCATAATGTTTCATTGAAGTAGTCTACGCTAAGTATCTAAAGTGACAGTTCCATTGACGATCTTTGTGATCGAGTGGCTTTGCACATCGGTTTTCAAGGAGTCGCCATCTCTGAGGTCCCGGGTTCGATCCCCGGTTGGGTCAATTTAGAAAACGAACTTTTCCATATTGGCTCAGGTCTGGGTGTTTGTAATACCACCGTTGTCTCTGATTTCCATAACACAAGTGCTTTAGCTACTTACTTTGGAATCGGGGCAATGTATGTTCTGTATTCATAAAAAAAAAATTGAAGAATCTTTCCTCAAGTCAAATGTACCTATATTTCGTACGACACTCACACCCGTATTCAAGAACAATACTCAAACGATTTTTGTCTATGCGAAAGCACTGCGTTGAAATAGATAGCTCTGTGATTGGTTCGTTAGTTTTACGTGACGTGTTTGGTAGTTGGGAGTGTTGGGACACTGAGCGTGCGCGAGCACTGTGAGACCTCATAGTGATCGTAATGTTTATGAATACGGATGGCAAACTGCAAGATGTTTTGATACTTTTAATTATATTGACTGAAAGTAAAGTTAATTAAGTAAATTGTTTGCTTAACAATAATATTTATGTTCGGAAATAGATTTTTTAAGACTTAAGTATTGTGTTTGACTTTTACTTAGTTACTGAATAAAAATGCTTATCGCGTATCACTTTCTCGACGCACGCCGCTATGTGCATCCTTGCATCAGTAAAATGGCGAATGTTCGTCGGTAACATTTATTTGTCAGCATTATATTTGTATTCTAAATGAAGGTGCAATCAGCGGGATGCAATTGTGAGGAAAATAAACGTACCCTGCATACTCAGGTACCACATCTTTATCAATATTTGGACTAGTTCCAAATCGGCGAGTCTGTAGTCACCTTTTTGATAAATCTTGTGTCTCAATAAAAAATCTTTGAAATTTCATATTTTGGTAGGAACTTACTTTTTTGTTATGTTGTTTTACACTGACTTCAAAGCTTACAAAAACCTAATTGCTAATTTTACAGAAACTTGATCAAATCATACCTAAGTACGTTTTTGAGTTAACATTTTCAGGAATTTGTTTACCTTTCACGAATAAGGTAAAAAAATAATTATCATAAATAGAAATGCTCACTTCATAATTTTAAATAGAAATAATGTTATCAAGCTAATTATTATCAATTAAATTGAATTGTAGCATTCAAAAATAATAGACTGATGTAATTTCAATTAAATCTTTATGTAATTATAGGTGTGGTGAGAAATGGAAAGTGCGTGTTTAATTTTAACTGAACACTGAGAATAATTTAACCAACAGCTATTGACAAAAACATAATTATAAAGACTTAACCTTTATAAATCGCTATAAAAAGCAATTTCCGTGCACACAAAGACTAGAAAATTAGGTTCTAAAGCGTTAGTCGTCGCTGTTGTGTCAACGAAATTGCGTAAAATTCTTTTAATTTTTTATTTCTCGTTACTTGTCAGTTTGGCTGCACCCACTTGTCATCCCGGTTCACTCCTGGGCCCTATTTAATAAACGGGACAATTTGTCACCTGTCATGACAATTTTATATCCATTGCGTCAACCCATTTGAAAATAGAATAAACTTCTCATAGCTACACTGCAATGTAAACCAAATTGTCATGACAATTGACAAATTGTCACGTTATTTAATAGGGCCCTGAATGTCCAACACTTTTCTGTGACAAATAATAATGCAACTACTTAGTACAGGATGTTCAATTTTGTTTGAATACATTGGTACAATATTAAACTATCGGAGAAAGAATATAAGTACTTAAGTAAACAAACATACACAATCGTTATAACATATTACATAAGCCCGCGTTACAGTAACAAAGGGAAGTGAGCCGTGAAACATTTCTAAACCGAGCAGTTCTTCATAACCTAATGACTGCTTCTTGGTGTTCGATTTATCAGATGCAGTCACCTTGAAACGAATATATTATTAAGTATTTAGTAGAGTACACAGAGACTCTAGTTTAGTAGAGTCCATTTAGTAGATTAGTAGAGTACTCTGGCCTAGACATTGGAGGAAAATTGGAGAGACGTATAATAATATATGCTCAACGGTGGGCGAATATGCGCTGAAGAAGAAGAAGAGTACAAATAACAATAATACAAATAATAATATTTTTTTTTTAATCTAGTCATTTACAATTTGCAATCGGTCGCCAGACCATAAGCGAATTGGTTGGAAGGAATAAAGGACGAGAATAGTGAAGCGGTCATCACCGCTCCTCCTAATTAATAACGTGGTCTCTTTTTAGCCTTTTCACAATAATAAAATTGATTCAAATTAAAATGTATCGAATGAAGTGGTTACGAAAAATGAACTCATGAAATAGACCCTAACTATTTATATTATGGATTAAGTATTACTTACATGTGCGTAATTTCATACGTTTCATACGTAATACAAAGATTGACAAATATAATAGATATAAATAGGCAGTCTTCTTTTTTAAACTTCAATCTTTTATTTGCTAAGTTTTACCTAGTTCTTAATATTAATAAGTAGTACTACTTATTTTGACTTAGACACCTTGTACAGGTATGACGAATTAAAATGAATTAAATAACTAGGTAATTGAATGAACATATTTTTTTTTTATTATATTTGATATCAACATTAACATTTCAAATTATAATAAAATTATCAATAATTTTGTTATTACATTTTAAATTAATATGACTTTAATGTTTTATTACGAGGTATTCATTCACAGAATAAAAGATTTTATGAATAAGAAACTTCTTTAATTTGTTAATAAAAGAAGTAACTTTTTGATCATTCCGTTTTGCCGGTGGTAACTTATTGTTTTGTGATGTGGGCTGCTGGTGGCTGCAATTTAACATTTAAATACGTGAAGGCGGCAGATACAATCTTGTCTTGTGTCGGGTATTAATTTTGTGTATCCTGCACTGCACTTGAAGTAATTTACTGCGATACCTAAAGACGAACAAGCAAATATGTAAAGCGACGGTAATGTTAGTAGTTGGTATTTTACAAAGTTATGTCTACAACTCTTTTTTTTTAATTTAGATTTTTCGCATTCACAATGTTATTTTTATATTAAGATAAATAATATTAGAAAAAATACTAGAAAAAATCGACTCACCCGTAGCACCTCAGACGGGAACAACTACAACTCTGCTTATTGTCTACAAGTATAATTCGAACGCATTTCTTTTGGAGCACAAACAAATCTTCAACGTTTGAGCAATGGCCCCAAAGCAACACTATAAATATTTTCAGTTTTTCAGCGTGGGAACAGAAAGCTCAAAGTCAACCGATGAAACAACTTGACTTTCTTTTTGCTATGTGTTGCATAAAGAAATAATGAACACGTGACCCAGGGGCACTTGAACAATACTTGCATTTTACTGTGAACAAACATTAGTCATCACGATTAGATAATAGTACAAAATAGGTTGTAACACTGATTAATTATTAATATAATTATTAACTTTGAGTTGAGCATACGATCTACAGATTGCATTGGCTGTTGACGTGTGATGTACATGTAATGCAGGTAAATTAATTAATTTCTATTTAAATTTCAATTTAAACTTCGTGCTTTATATTAATAAATGGGGACAATTATTTCTATCACCAAAGTTTATGTTTGTCACCTAATTATAATATTTATTCCCAAAAAATAAGTTCGTTTCGTCAAATAAAACTAAATGTAAATGGTATGGTATCTAAAAACACTTTAGGTATTTATTGCCCAATAATTATAGATCTTTCTTTAAAATTAGTGTTTTCTGTCGCCAAAATAGTAGTTCGGTCGCCAAATAAATAACGTTGTTTCTTAATTCTATGAACCTTATGCTCTTTTATTGTTGACATCGAATTTGGGGGGTTGGGTGGAGGGATGGGGAACCCACTACTCCTACCTATTTACTATCAATGATTCGATCTTGTTGACAGATCTACTTTTTTCTTAGACAGATCTATTATTTTGTCAATTGATATTATTTGCAGGTGGTTTTAATACAGATTTAGATAATTGTTTTGATATTGTTTGGTGATTCGATTTTGGCGACAGATCTAATATTTTGAAGACTATATTTTGACTTAGCGAGCCAACGACCAGCGCTTAGCGCAAGCGTAGCGCTTCCGTACCACTTATTAATAAAAAAAATATTTTCTTATCTAATATAATGATTTGGGTAGCGCTTCGTTGGAATTGGCGCAGTAAATACTGTGATGTCTGAGATCTTCCGCTTACCTGCAATGTTATACCTCCTTAGTACAGGTGTAATCTGTTTTAGTACATGTTTTATTAAATTTTCAAACGCAAAATAATTATTGTGAATGCACCTAAAGAAAATATTTTTAAATCCTATCAAAGGCAACACACCTCTACAATAATGTATTTATTATGTGTCTCAACACAGATAAAAGCATCAGTTCGACTACGAAATTCATGCTTTTGAAGGATATATCACCATCGATCAAGAAAACCTTAGATGTCCGGTCAGAGTCTCAAATACGGCACCTCGAAATAAAGTTCAAACTGGGAGCATATTTTGTACAATGCATTCTCTTATGGTTCTTACTATTTAAAGTTGAATTTGTAAAGAAAAGTTATTTATTGTTACATAAAAATATTAATGTGGGGATTCGAATTTAAAAATTTCGCATCACTTTTTGTTTAGTCGGTCGGTGCCATATTTGCGTACAGTTTTAGTTCGTGAAGCGTTATTTAGGATACTCTTGATCGAAGTATATCACACAAAAATGACTCGTAGCAAAGAAATGAAAGGGTCTTCAATAATAAAAATATGCCACACCTGTCGTAGTCGGCTACGAGTTTCGTAGACGCCGTAGTATCCGTTACAAGGCCAGGCCGCGCGACTGCGAGTGCGTCTGCATTGAACCTTATTTATCCTTTGTTACGTTTGTATTGGAGCCTCGCTTTATGCAGAACTGGGCCACCTTGAATATTTTTCAGGTTAATTTTGGATAGTCAACATATGTGTTTTGGATATTCAAAAATGTAGGTATAGTTTTACAGTACTTACCTAGATATTTTTGTCAAAGTTGTTATAGGTACCTGTATGGTGTTTCGCTTTGTACAACATGCTATTTTCTTTTTCTTTTCTAAGTTAAGGCCAATACTATCGGGTAATAAGGTAATTTCAGTCGAATTCATGCAAGTTTGGCTCAAAGTATCGCCTAAATAGTGTTTAATGCTCAAATCTTGTATGTAATTGAATTTATTTGTTAAATATCAATGTATATCAAACCTATCTCCATTGTTAGGGTTCCGTACCAAAATGGTAAAAAGTTGTCTGTCTGTCACCGCTGGATATCTCAAGAACTACTAACGCTATCAACTTGAAATTCGAAGTTTGCATAGAGAAAATCTGAAATTATTCTGTGTGTAAGAAGTTTACAGGAAAAATAAAACGATGTCTCTAAATTACACACTTTTCAGGAACCATCAACAAAAATAAAATAAAAAATAGTTCCACTATCAGTTAAAAGATAGCGCTAACCTAAAACTGCCATATTCTACACCGCAGTGTATTTATAAACGATGGTACGAAACCCTTGGTGCGCGAATCCGACTCGCTCTTGACCGGTTTTTTTTCAACGTACATATAATAATATAATCTTCGGTAAAGTCCTTTGAAGTTAATGATGATATTTTATGTAGTTTTAAGTGTATGAGATAAAATGAAAGTAGTTTGTAGATGTAATTGATTATCTTTGTTATTAATTTATTTCCGCTCTTGAATTAGGTATATCAAGTACCTTTGTAGCATGTCGATAAATCAAAATTGGTTACGATTTTAGTGTTACAGTAATGAGGTAGGTATTAAATTATTTGAAATACAGACTTCGAGAAAATCAAATTGGTTATTGAAAAAGACAATGTTTTTAAGATTTGATCTTGATTATAGGTTATGGTTGTTCGGTCATTCTTTTTCTGTTTTAACCATAACCTAATTGTAATTAAAACTCAACAGGGTCAAATTAAATAGATAATGTTGATTAATTACTTAAATGGCCTGTCACGTCACATCCCAGTCCCCGGGGAAGTGACAAAGTGACACTTTGTAGGAGTGTCACCTTCGTGTCACTTGGTCTAATGAGCACTAATGTCATTTTGGTGGATATTTTTATGTCACGGGGGTGGCAGGAAGTCACGTAATGATACGCTATTTAGTTTTGTTTGACTAAGTGAAACTGTTTTCTTAAGTAAGGTTAACCTTGGCTTAATTTTGTATTAAGTCTCATTAATTAAAAATATTTTAGTAACCCTTAGTGGGGCAATAATAGTAGATTATGCAATAAGGGCTTAAAGTAGTGTATTCTGTCCCGGGCGCTATATTGAACCCCGAGCACGAGGGATTCTATGGTTAACTTAAGTTAAGGCTAGAATCCTGAGTACGAGGTGTTCAAGATCGCCCAAGACAAATACACATTTAAGCCCGCGATGCATACTCTACTTTTTATACTTTCTGCGAGGCAACTGAAACCAATGACTGTTATAAAGAAAGTACTTAAGTATTTTTTTTTTCATCTATTCTGTAGTGGTCAGTTCGACATTCGAATAAATCCTTCTTGATGCGCTGGTGAAAATAAATTTCGTAAAAAGTTTACGTTTTTCTTTTTTTTAATTTGTATAGGCAGTGGAAAGAAAATGATAACATGCAGCCTAACTCAGAATAAAATCTCATTATTTTTTTTAAATAATAAATATTTGACAACATCACATACATTGCTCCGATTCCAAAGTAAGCAGCTAAAGCACTTGTGTTTTGGAAATCAGAGACAACGGTGTTATCACAAACACCCAGACCTGAGCCAATATAGAAAAGTTCGTTTTCAAAATTGACCCAGCCGGGGATCGAACCCGGGACCTCAGAGATGGCGACACCTTGAAAACCGGTGTACAAAGCCACTCGACCACGGAGGTCGTCAACATACAGCCTAACTCTGAATAAAATCTCATTGCACCTTTTCATTTTTGAAACCAACCTCGATCAAGCACGACAACATAGATTGCATTCCAAATTCAAATCACATTATTCCCATGGGAAAAATGACTTACTTTAGGAAAGGTTTGCATGACACATAATATGCCATTGACGAGCAGGTAGTATAAAAAAATATTTGCGTATGTTGCTACCCATTATTTCAAATATAAGTTTGTTTAAAAAAATCTTATTTGTATTTCATGTGTGCTATTTAGTGAGAATTTCTTAAGATACCTATACATAGCTTCGTGAGCTGTAGACCTCGCGTCAAATAGTAGCTCAATTTATTGTATGTTAAGATAAATAATATTAGAAAAAATCGACTCACCCGTAGCACCTCAGACGGGACTCGAAGCCGCACCCTTGGGATTCCGGCCCAATGCACTGACCAATTATTTTTTCTAATATTATTTATCTTAATATAAAAATAGCATTGTGAATGCGAAAAATCTAAATTTAAAAAAAGTTATTGTATGTTGTTTAAAAACAAATAAATAATATACGCAGTCATAAGTTCTGTCACAACCTTATTATTTTCAAATTTCGAATATTGGCCAGAAATGTTTTGATTGATTTTGAAGTATGAAGTTTTGAGTCTTCTAAAAATAAGAATAAAAATTTGCTTTGCACCGCTAACAAAAAGGTTTGTGTTATTATTAACATTTTTAAAACGGCCGAGATATGTTTTTTTTACATAAATCAACGCTATTTTGAAAAAAAAATTAAAAACTGAATAGATAAAAAAAATTATTTACAATTATCGAACCTGCTCACAAAATTTCATGAGAATCGGTTGAGAAATGCGACCTGTAGAGGAGACCAAATGGACATTCAAAGCATTTTTTCCCAAGCTGAACTAGAGACGCTTCACTCGCGCTTCGTGCTCGCTCGGTCAATAACATATAAATAACATGTGTAAATAACATAACATAAAAAAATTGGAAATACAGCTTAATCATTTCTAATAATTGATTTAGGTTTCATATGTATCTTGGAACATTTTATAAACCTATCTATTAAAGAAATCAATGTAAAAAAAGAAGTTAAATAAAAATTATTTTTTTTCTTTTTTCTCTCCAGCTCAGTCAGGGTTATTCCCGTGTTAATCTTTTGAAAACGGGTACAAAGAAATCGTAATGCACTAAAGGGTTAAGTTTTTAATTAACTACACGTAAATTTTGTAACGGTAATTTCTCAATTGCCGCACTTCGCAACGGTTACAAATGGCAGCATTAGCTACATGCATAATATCCACTCTACACAAATGCAGTAAGGTGTTAGGTAACCCTGCTGATAACTATTGCATAAATTGCGAATCACCTCCGTGGGGCACGAGATCCTTCCCCTGCGGACTTATTGGAGGCCACCTCAAATTGTCCGCTTCCTCACACACCCACTAAACAATAACACCTTTTATTCCCAACACATAAAACACATTATTGTCTGTCACGTGCCTCGGGAACGGGAGCAGACGGCAGGATGATTGCAATAGTACTCTTAATAATAAATGCTACTGGAAAATACAAAAATATTAAAGCTTCGATGAATAATAACGAACATCATTAGTTCGTGACGATGCTATTGAATCTTTTTTTGCTGAGTAGCTTTAGTCCTTGGGTGTAAATAATAAATTGGTATGAAACATCGATGGATTGAATTATGAAATGAATACAGGTCAATTTCTTGCTGAAGAGGTTTTTCCAGAATGGTGACGTTTCGTCGTTTGATGTATACTGGTAGTTATAAGCCAACTGTGTACTGCCTTAATTATTTTATACCTAAGTACATACAATCTAAGAAGTAAACATCTGATATTTTGACATTTGTTCGTACATTTGACAAAATTTCATTAATTTATTTAATTAAAGGTTTTCTTTATTTATTATTAGAAATAAATTACACTTTTGTTCACACCGTCTCGCAAAACCTTGCAGTAAGATTGTCTGTGAAAACTGATAATTCATAATCTTATTTTTTACCTATTTAAATTATGTAATTAATGCGAATAACTTATATCGGAAATTGAATTCGCTACATATAAGACATTAGGGCAATATAAATAATGTTCGTCTGGCTGTCACCAATAGTCTGAGATGATTAATAATTTCGTAATTCCCTTTGGAAGGACAGCGACAGCTATTTCTTTAGTCAGTGAGCAAAATGATGCTTTACTATATAATAATTCGGAACGAAACATTTCGTGGTGGAATGACATCATCATTAACCATTTTAATATCCCCACCTTAATAATATGTTTCTGTATCAATGACCCAAGTGTTCCCTTATATTTATGATTGTTAAAGTTATTTAGATAAGGTTATGATGAGGGTGACATACCTAAAATAGGTAAAAGCCTCTAAATAAAAATAGATTTAAAAAAAAATCCCCACCGCTAGCACAGGCCTTTCTTATGGATGGATGTGGATTTCTTAAGGAAGATGAGCCTTAATGCAGTATCAATGTTAAACCAACTTACTGCCTTCCAAAGCATATACGAGCTTCGGATAGCAAATGTTTGTTCATCCATCCGATGACCCACAATCACAGGCTGTTTTTTTTAAATTTATTTTTATTAATTTATTTAAACAACTTTTTTTTTATCAAAATAGTGTAATAAAAACCATAAAGGTTTATTCGTACACTACATTCGTCACTGTACTTATACCTATGAATGTATACATTATGAATTATTTTCTAAGCATCGAAACAAATGCAACGCGAACCCGAACACTGTAGACCACACACACATCTGCAGTTGACAAAAGACGACAGTCGACAGTGGTACGATGAGATTTTTTTTCTAGTTTACTAAACATTTTGCAATCCTGCATACAGGTGCAGTTGACAAAAGACGACAGTCGACAGTGGTACGATGAGATTTTTTTTCTAGTTTACTAAACATTTTGCAATCCTGCATACAGGTGCAGTTGACAAAAGACGACAGTCGACAGTGGTACGATGAGATTTTTTTTCTAGTTTACTAAACATTTTGCAATCCTGCATACAGGTGCAGTTGACAAAAGACGACAGTCGACAGTGGTACGATGAGATTTTTTTTCTAGTTTACTAAACATTTTGCAATCCTGCATACAGGTGCAGTTGACAAAAGACGACAGTCGACAGTGCTACGATGAGATTTTTTTTCTAGTTTACTAAACATTTTGCAATCCTGCATACAGGATGCTCCATTTCATAAATATTTACGAGTAAAGTATTTCATTTAAATAGAATTGAATTTATCCGTAAACTCTGAATGCCTTAGACTTTGTCCAGATGAAGCTATTTATGTGCGAGTTGACATGCGATTTTGGTTACACTGCTGTTAATATTGCACACGTTAGTGACACCGCTGATTTCTAGCGAATAATGCATAACTATAGACATTTCTATAGACTGTCGCGCAAGACCAATCAGGACACTAAAGAAATTAGTGAGTTTAATCTCGTCGTGCGACGAAAACGCATCGTTTGCTCGTCCTATCGTAGCCAATTAGGACGACGCCTTAGCCACTGCGCCATTGAGTTAGGTGGAATGACATAAACCTCTTTGTAACTGGAGCAAAGTCCCTGGTGGCATTTCGAGCGTTTATTTTATTAATCTTCGCTGAGACCTTGTGCTAGTAACACAATATAAGTTAACACCTGATAGACTCTCATTCGTTTTCATATTTAATCGAATCGCAAGTAAAGTAGGTGACGGAAGAAAATAGAGTTGTAATTGACGATTTTTTTAATTTAGGAAATAACCAATTAGTTCCTTTACTGAAAAATATTGTAAAACATGGTTACACATCTCTACCTTGAGAATATCTGCATTTTTTTTTATTAGAACATCACATACATTGATCTGATTCCAAAGTAGCTAAAGCACTTGTGTTATGGAAATCAGAGACAACGGTGGTATTACAAACACCCAGACCTGAGCCAATATAGAAAAGTTCGTTTTTTCTAAATTGACCCAACCGGGGATCGAACCCGGGACCTCAGAGATGGCGACACCTTGAAAACCGGTGTACAAAGCCACTCGACCACGGAGGTCGCCAATCAAATCAATTTGATAGAATAAACTCAAAACCACAATTGGTCGACAATCTTAGTTCTTATTATTACCTTATGAAGAATTTCTTTTTTTTCAATGAGTAAGCCCTTAAACTAATTCCATGCCATAGCACTTTTATGTATTCTGTGGCTATAGTCATTAACAGGCGCGTGCTCAACATCGGCGGTTGAGACTCCCTGCCCTCATTCGAGTCCTTCAGCTCCATTGAGAGTTATTTCGCATTCTTACTTTAGTTTTTAGAAAAGAAATGCCAGTTTATTTTTTTCATTGAGAATTTTTTTTTTCCCCAACATAAAAAAAAGAAAACTTTTATTTTTCATATTAAAAAATGACTGTTAGAAAGTTTTGGTTGAAATCATCAGAAAAAATAATATAGTCACGCAACGTGACTCTTGCCTCATTAGAGCTTTCCAGCTTCATTAAGAGTTACGGCGCATGCACTGTGTCGGGTAGGATTGACTATGTTTAGGAACAATTGGTGAGCTTTGAAACCCGACAATATAGTTACCAGTATTTTTTTAAAGAAAAATTACCAACGAAATAGAAGATCTAGTGGAAATCATAATAAATATATCTAACTTATTAATCTTTTAACCCTCTCTACACACACTCACTCACATTCCCTTTACACACCGTGAAAGGTTTCACTTTAAAAATGTAGAACTTTGAGTTTTTAACAAAGTTACCAAAGATCATAATTAATATATCTCACCTATTAACCCTCTACACACACTCACTCACTCACTTTACACACCGTGAAAGTCACTTTAAAAATGTACAATTGTAAGTATTTGACAAAGTTAACATAGTTTTTGCGTTGAACTGTTTGCATCTAGGGACTTGATTCCAAATAAGAGTGATGCGCCTAAAATACAGTTTTTACTAATTTGGATGCAGATGTCATTTGATTGTAACTTCAGATTAGTTCATTTAAAAGATGTTAAAGAAACTTGTATTATTATTTTGTCTATAAATGTTTATCATTATTAATCATGTATAAGTAAGTTAACCTTTTTCCTAAAACAAGCAAAAAAAGGCATCAAATATTTTTAATAGTCGGCAGGCGGCGCAGTTAAAAGTACTGCCCTCATTTGAGTCCTTCAGCTTCATTAAGAGTACTCCGCATGCGCTGTGAAGGGTTTTGTAACGCTTTTATAAGCCTTTAGTTTAGTAGTACCACAGAATAAATAACAGCGAGACAAGGGTTAATTTTTCGCAATGAAAACAAAAGAAGGGAAAGTAAACTGTGTTGGTTAAAATTATGGTTTCAATTAAATTTTGTGCTGTCAATGGAGAACAGACCATAAAGCCCCATACAAGTCCTTCAGCAGGCGTAGCATGACGAACCCGATTCAAATTTTCCGTGTTATTGATAAAAATATCAAACGCATAAGTACCTACTTATTTTAGTTACAAAATGTTTTGATTGCCTTTTTCTTTCGTATTATGAATTAAGTTTGAACGAAGAATAAAAAACACATTTTAATTAAAATAGGTTTAGCGTTTAATTTTATGAATAACACGGTTTGTTTTACATATAAGAGTCATTTTTGACTGACAAACAAAAGGCTTATCTTTATACATAAAATGTTACAAGTTTATTGTTTCGTCTTGGCACTAACATTACGAGAAAAAATAATTTCTGCGGTAAACTTGTGAAAAAATAAACAGTCAATAATTAATAACGAAGAAGAGGGACAAACGGTCTATATTTTTTGGAAAATATCGACAAAAATTAAAAAACCTCATATCACTTACGACGAAAATGTATTCCGGTGCGTGTCCTAATTTACAGGCAGGCATTATTTATGCTGTGGCCGGGCCCAAAGCCTCCTTGCGCTCGTGAGTACTCAGAGTTATCTAACTTCTCGGGAACATTTCTCGTCGACCTGATTTTATTTCAGACTGTTCTTCAACTGATTTCTTTTCTTTTAGAAGAGTTCCGTTTTAACTATGTTTAAATTCGTAACGCGGTAGAGAACGATGTTGCTAATTGTGATAGGCTACAGTTAGAGTTCACGAATAAGAAAGTATTGTAAATGTTTGAAATTATTGTACAACGTTACTAAGCTCAGCTCGTGTGGCTAAGCTCATCCTCTGCTGAAATAAGCAAAGAAAATTGTGTATTGCCAAAATATCAATCGTTGAAAACTATTGTATTTATAAATCCAAATTGGATTTTGATATGGCATCTAAAAGCAATAAAAGCAATGATAAAGGAATACGTTATTTCAAAACGATATCCAGTGAGACTGAGTAGGTAGTGAATTGGGTTGACATTTTATCGATATTGCTACTTCTTTATTACCTCGTGTGGGAATAGTAATAGAAAAGAAGAGTTACTTTTTTACTTTTTCGCGTAATAAGAACAAGAAATGGGAAAGACAGAAAAATAAAAGTACTTATCCTAATATATATATATTTTAAATATTTAGATAGTTGCCTTAATTGCAGCATAGCATTATTTTAAACTTTAATGAGGACAATCTTTTAGTGCAATAAAAATGTTTTTTCAAATATTTCTATGTATCTTAATTAATCCTATGCTTATGTTATTTTTTGCCTACTTTAGTTTAATATGCCAGCCCTCCTAGCATGACCACCGAAACGCGATATGATATAGCAATTTATAATGTTTAACTGTCAAAAGACAATTGGTTTTGACACTTGTGTGTCGATAAAACGCCGTATCACGCGATATATATCGTGTTTCGTCGGTCATGCTAGGAGACCTGATGTGTCAGTTTTTATTAAAAGTATCGATATGTAACATTGGTTTCCCGTCTCTAAGATTGAGTTAGTTAGAGTATACAAGAGTCCCGGTTGAGTAATTTGTATTGCTACCATCCCGCCCAGTCTCCCCCTGGAGGATGAGGGGAAACTAATGGGGCCTGGATTGCTGTATCTTTGTACCTGGTGTATAAATTAAGGTTCACGAAATTTCAGGAATAGGCAGCATTGTTTCCTTTTCACTTAGTTATGCATACAGGATGTATAGACAAAATGTAGACATTGTAGAGCATAGTGTTACTTCTATCAGAAAATTGCCGTAATGAATATGAAAATGTATAAGTTTGTCAGCAGAGCTGTGTCGGAAAACGCGTACCGGAAACAGGATTCACATAATGAATTTGAAGAATAAGTTTCCCACTACTCCAGTGAACACACGTACCGGAATTAAGATTCCATTACGTTTTAGAAGACAGGCTTAAACTTACCTGTCCCAAAACCAGTTCCAATTAATTTTAAAAACAAAATGAAGTAAAATTTAAATCAGTAAAATTTCCTATCTTCAATATTTAAGGTACTTACTTTCCTTCCGTGTGGCAAAGTTTTGGAACACTCTGTATATCTCAATCTACAGTGTCTTTAATACTTAAATGTTTTAAAACATTTTAACTAGAAAAAAAGATGTTTTTAATTATTCTCGAATACTTATTAGTTATTTTATATCAGAGCATGTCGACTAAATAATGCACTCAATATGAAATGTTAATTTGCATTCCGCGTTTTAGAAGACTTCATAATTTAGTTTGTTAGTTCATTGATGATAGCAAAATTCTTTTCTGGTCAAATCTTCTAACGTAATTTACATTCATGTAAACAGAGCACTCCAATCTTACTCCACGACCAATTTTATGGACAGTTTAATTACAATATAATAAACAGTATCATATATATCATTATTAACTTTCGGTTTCACATTCGCATGCTTTAAACAATCACCACCACCGTTTTGCCAGTTCCCACGTGGGAAGCGAAAGTATTTAACACATATTTAATTTTATTGATATCGCCACTGTTGAAGGTGCTTATTATTTCATATATTTATACTGTTATCATAAAACTGAAAATATCACTACTCCATAAAATATTTTGGTAAATGTTGTCGTTTTAAATATGATGATTTTCTCATAGAAATAGTAGTTTTTCTCATGAAATATCGTTACAAATATGTACGAACGTTCAAATTAGACGTTAAATTAATATTCTTTAGTATTGGTTCTTGCGGTCTTTCGTAAGGACAAAAAACTGTTTTCTATATCACCCAAATGATTCATGAAAGATATACATAAGTGCATCTCAAAAATACCATCAGTCTTATGGTCTGCAAACACGGTGTCAAACACATGCAATATTGCCTCCAAACCGTGCGCTTTCACTTCCAACTTTCAAGTCAACTTGCGTCAAAAGCATGCAAAATTGATTACCTCCAATCCAAAACGTGCGCTTTCTGGACTTTTTTGCGAGCAAGCGTTATTGCATGCTCTGAGGCATGCCTCTGTTGAAAGCGCAAGAGGAAAGCAAAAGCGCACGGTCAACGTGCGCTATTAATTGCCTTGAGGCATGCGTCAGATGAAAGTGAAAGGGAACGGGAAAGCGATCGTATGAAGACATACCTTTTGGTTTAAACTCTTAGTATGCCGATGCACGGTTGTTTTCCCGTCTCGGCCCGTGATAAATTATGGAAAGTTTTTGCTGATGTATCCCTGTCATTAGTCAAAGTGTAATCGTTTTCACCCCAGATGATGACAGCCACGCGGCTTGATGAAAAAGTTTTTAAATTAATGCCACAGACCTTTTGTGATTATTGCAATATAAAAAATTAAGCAACGCTCATAAAAAATACTGAAATATACTTATAAGCAGTTGTAAATATTTTGTAGATGCGCATGGATATTTTTTTATTTTTTTAAAAGTTAAAGGTTGGTTGTGGTTTGTCTGTCGTTAACTTTGATTTTAAGATTCGTATCTAAATGTTATGGAAATCAGGAACCAAGTTCGAGTTTTTCTTAATTGCTCTATTACATATCGTACCTACAGATTTGGCGTAACCATTTGATATGGTTTTAGATGATATTTTGATTCAAGGTTTGGAAAAGCTGGATTGACCTTTCTCGTAAAATAATTTTGATTAACAAGTCAGTGCAAGCGAACTACGAAATATTCCTAAGAGCAGACAACTCTAACAACATAAATAAGTCGACTTTTCACAGAATTAGCTTAACATACTATGTTGAATGGCTTGACTTAAGAGAAAGGTAAACAGAACTTCGGCACTGAATGGCCAGCTATAAACGTCTGTCTAATTTCAGCCTCTCCCTACGAGTTGTGGTCAGTGCTGTTTATAGTGTTGTAAACAAAACAACAGGAACATCATACGCGCTGTCAGTCCCTTCCGCGGCAAATGTTGAATAATAGGTAGGGTGCAGGCCGTTGTCCTTCCGCGTCCCAGTCGACTACTCACCGTGAGTGCACTCGGGACTCCTCATAAATCACCAATTAAAAAGAACGGTATAAATCTGTGAACAGAAAAAGTTGCGTTCACGTATCAAAACAAAAGCTCCCGCCTCCGATTCGTGCGTTTATTTTAAAAGTTTTACAATAATCATAACAGTCACCTACAAAATTTCGAGCGAGGCAGTAAAAATAAAAACATCGTCGCCCGCTCCTAACGCGTCACTGAACAGTAATAAACAAAATTTTAATCACTTTCAGGTCGAACTCCGAAGCAGCTCTCACCACGAAAACGAGTGTTCAATCGATTAGTCGGTCCGTGAGTGCGAGTGTTCGTTCGATTCGTTTACCTCCGGTCGCCGGGGGTGTAACAAGGCCGCCAAAATAGCCAAAGTGTCTCCGATAAAGTTGACGGCGATG
This sequence comes from Catoptria pinella, assembly GCA_963556745.1. Taxonomy (NCBI): domain Eukaryota; kingdom Metazoa; phylum Arthropoda; class Insecta; order Lepidoptera; family Crambidae; genus Catoptria; species Catoptria pinella. Next base: position 5,480,985 of record OY750762.1, read on the forward strand.
GACAGCAACTCGGTTTCGCCGATGCCGGAGCTAGCGCCGATCGCGGAGTTCGACAAGTCACCGCCGTCGCCCCCCAACGAAGAGGTGCCGATGGATGATCTCCCCCCACCCCCCGCCACCATCTCGGGATCTGACACCAAGAAAGTCAAAATGTAAGTAGTTTCTTACTTATTTAATGGAGGTCTGTGTTAAATTAAAATAGTGGTAAGTTTTCTCCTTTAAATAAACAGGATCTGCAGGGCCGGATTTAGAGATGTGGAGGCTCCGGGACAGCAGGGGAGTGGAGGCCCCTAATTATTTTTCAAATAGGTTATATAATATTTTTCTTGCAAAGTGTTTCAAATGACACACACCGCTAGTAATAAATAATGTTAAAATCAAAATTACTAGGTATGTTTTCAAATCGTAATATTAGGTAGGTGCTCTTTCGTTGTGTAAGATTCTTTTTTTATAAATACTATTTATGTGGAGGCCTCTCTGTTGTGGAGGCCCCGGGCAGTTGCCCCGCTTGCCCTCCCTTAGATCCGGCCCTGAGGATCTGTCCCGCATCAACTAAGTAATTCTGCGGTTCCGATAAAAGCGAGAACGTGACATGATTGTGTCTCACCAAGTTTCACATAACACTAAAAACAACAAGTATCTTTTTGTTCCTATTAAGTTCCAATCAAAAAAGTTTTTTTTGTCATCATTTTACATTTGAATGTAGGTAAACTAAAATTCGATTTCATACAGTTTAAATATGAATAATTAATCTTCAATTACTCGTATTTGATTGTCACTAGTTTTTCAGATCAAAAATATTCTCAAAACAATTAAAGAGTAGAAATGAATTCAATGTGTCCAAATTCAATAAAGAGCTTCCCAAATTGTTTCTTTAAAAATGTATAGTCAGAACTTCATAAAAAAGCAAAAACAACATCCTCAAAAACAGGAAAGAGAAACTAGGTAATTACTGGGAGTAATCCACGCTTCCTCAATTCATAAAGAATTGTGGGGTGAACATAAAACATCAAGGGCAGGGCCCAGGAGAAGTTAGCCGTAATCTCTTATTTTATGTACCAACTTGGTAACTTCTCTACGGCGATTCAAGTTACTATCATACACGTATTTATAGTATAGGCTAGTCTTGAAAACTTTTTATTCCGTCAGTCGGTGTTCTAGGGGTGATACTTGTAATATGTAGTTAGCAGTGCAGGGTTAAGGCCACAGATTAACACTGATGTTTTAGGCTCTTAAACTGGTAGAGATTTTGCTTGAAAAAGCTATTACTAATAAATGCGTTAAATAATTACACTTTAAGTTTAGTATCAGAAGTTATTTTATTATATAGCTTGTTTTTTGCGGCCCTATCAGGTACTTGATGGTAGTACCTCTGGTATAATGTGGTGCGTATTTATAACTTGTGGTGAAAAGTTTTTAATTTCGACAGTTGGTCTTTTATAAGAAAAGCTTTTTACAGTGTAAGCTCTAGAAATGTTAGGATTTTTTTTAAGAAAAATATTTTTTTTTATTTGATCTCTGGTAAAATTGTGAAACAGCGTTTTAGGGTTGTTTCTGCTAATGCTACAAATGTGTTTCTGATTTGATGTGAACAAAAATAAATACATGAACAGTTGATATTTTATTAGAAGTCCTAATCAAAATAAGGACTTTATTTTCTTCAAACGTTATTTAGTTCAAGCTTACTTCATTTGCTTCTACGAGGAGCGCTTAATTTTTAATCGATGTTACAAGCTCTCTGCGAACCTCATTTAGGTGTCAAGCACACTCACTGGCCTTTTGTTCAGACGCTTATTCAATCTGGCACTCAAGAACAGTTAATTTTTTTATAAAACATAACTTTACATAAATAAATAAAAAACTTAAACGTGTTTGTTATCATGCCAGAGCACATAATTAAATGAAACTACTTACATAAAACTTAAATTGTATTTTTTATAAAATGTAGGTATTTTTTCCCCTTTGGAAAAAAATAGTTTGGTTAGGTAGGTAACTCTCTACCTTGAAAAATCACTATTACTCTTTACTTCACTATTACTGACGTTCTTGCTGTACTTACTTAAATATCATATTATCTGCTCTTTATTGCGTCTCTGGTTCAGCTTTGGCAAGATTGTTTTCGTATGTCCTTCCGGTGTCCGGATGTCGGTTTGTTCGCTTCTCCATTTTGTTTGAGGTCGCATTTCTCAACCGATAACAGATAAACGTGATAAACGTGAAATTTGTGAGCAGGTTCAATAAATCAATAGATTTTTTGTCAATTCAGTTTTTCGAAATTTTTCATAACCGCGGAGATATGTGGAAAATTCATATTTCAGCCATTTCAAAAATGACACAAACGCGAATTCTACAGTTCACAGAGCCACTAGTAATATTTCATGATCATGTATGTGCCCGACAATCGAACTTCGTATAAAGTCATCACAACCATCATCATCGTGTGGTCAATGTGAAGAGTTGTGTGTTGTGTAGAGTAGCGACATCTGAAGCTCTACAATGTTTATCGCTTCTTTTACTAACCACCAACTCTATCTATCGCTTTGTTTCTTGGTAGTTCAACAGTTAGCACATGGATGGCGCTAGTAGTAACTTTAGACTGCTTTGATCCACTATACAGTTATTTTACTTGTTTTTTAAATATACACTTTATGATCCAAGATCCAAACAACAATATGCTTAATTTTTTTTAATTTTCTATCAAAATTAAGCCCTATTTTTTAATTAAAAAATATTGCTCTCTCTTTCTAACTCTGGAGTTTGTGAGTATGCCATCTCTTTTGTACACAGTGATTGGCTAGGCCGCAAGTAGGGCGCTTTGCCGCGTTCGGATCGAGTTGAGATCTCGGAGAGTGGTGACACGGACATCGCAAGAACCGTGCTCATGTGACCGGTTGCCGCCAAATATTATATTTTTTGAATCGAACTTTTTGAATTTCGAACGCCTAGTGGTCAGTGTTGGTTGTGATTTTTAGAGAAGTTATATTTTTATAACGTTTTCTGTTAGTGTTTTGTTTTGTGTGCTGCAAATTTGGAAGACATGGCCCGTGGAAAAAGTCAAACGTACGTTTACTTTATTTTATTTGCCATAGCTATCACGCCTATTAGGGCCCAGATTCATAGAATTCTCTCTCATTATTAATTATGTTGAGATTTTTTATCGTAGAACTCGAAGGCCATCATACAGATACAGAATAAGTATTTTGTAGAAAAGTTTAAAGTTTTGTTTTTAGTTTTAAGGTACTTACTTTTCCTCATAGTGATTCGACGTAATAATTAATTGCGTAAAGTAGTGAAAGCTTTTTAATAAGCAAAAATGAGTTCTAAAATTAAAATTTTCTAAGAGAAATTTAAATTTCTCATTTATTTATTTATTTGACTAAGTACTATGCAATTGAGATGTTTTCCCGTGTTGCTTTATAAATTAAAATAGCTAGATTGTTTTTCTTGCACTTTGCTATAAATCGATAAAAAAATACTGAAACGTTTTTCTCACATAAAAAAAGTTTATAAGTGCTCCTTGTGATGTAGAGTTCCTAATTTATTTTAATTTTTGTAAGTTTCGCGTGAAAAAAAAACTAGGAATTTTTGTGAAACTCTTGTTAAAGCAATTTTATTTTAACACAATTTTCGGAGCAATCAAAGAAATGTTTACACTGCACTAGAGTTCCCATGATTCACCATCGCATGTAGACACTAATTACCACACATCGCATGAGACACTAATGACGCGTACACTCAGGAAACATACAATTTACGCCCGTATATTTACCAGCCTACATTTATTACACGTATCAGTATGTAAGACATATTAAACACTCAAGCCTAAAAAAGCACTAGCTATTTTGAAATAAATAATTGTAAAATAGCTATTAACTCGAAATAACGAAATATTTTTGTTGTAAAGCAGGTACGTACCTATCTAACACAACCTTACCCCATGGATTAGTATAAGAAATAATGTTTTTTAAATAAGTAAGAATATAAAAGCTTACATTTTTTATAGATATTCTGTGTTACTTATTATCTCTTTTCTTTGAGCATCATTAAACCTTCTTCCATTTAGTATGTTGTATAAAAGTTACACTTACTTTATACAAAAACCATAATGTATACTTACTTATTTCAATTAACTTTATTGCTGCATTTCTGCCATTCTCATAAAATTAGGAAATAAACAAGATTTTAGTTACCCATTTAAATATCCATTAAGTTAATGTGGTAGAAAGTTTTGTAGAAGTAATTAGAAACAATTTAACCCTAACAGTTAATGAAATGAAAACCGTTACTTAATTATTTCTAATGACCAATCAACAAAGATCCAGGAGTGTCAAAGTATTATAGATTCTATCACATAAGTAAGTTATAAAACTTGTTAAAAAAAAACCCTAAAGCCGAATATCTATGTGGGACAATCTCTAAAATCGGGAAAAAAATCTTTGATACATTTTGATATTTTCATTATTATTTTTTGTATGAAACAGTTGATTTTTTTCGCGATTTTAGAGTTGGTCCCTTAGTAAAAGTTGTTCAGTTTGATGGTTCCTAAGTATTTACCATATTCGGCTTTTGGGGGTTTTTTGTAACACATATCTAACCTTTTTCTGTAAATTAACTAAAAAAGTTTGGTATCATTTTTTGTGTTAAAAAAGTAACTCATATAGAACACTGTGAAAACATTTCTATCGCGTTTGTATTCACTGTTAATGTTTATTTTTCCAACCCTGTTTTACTACCCCTCATAATTTTAATAAAGTATGGTAGAGAATCAACCCACATATCAGTTACCATACGGGCGCTGGGCCTACTGTTATATTATTAAGCCCAATCGGGTGGGCAGACTACTCCGGATATGGGATAATATCCCGGCATTAGACTTGTACTATTATGTATTCTGTGTCATTTGTTGTACTAGTTCTCGTGTACTAACGGGAGAATGACCAAAAATGTCACGTTAACCTTTTTTGGAAAAAGGTAGGCCTAATAATAGGTCAATTATTGATTTAAAAATACTGAAATGTCTGCTAGTTACTACAGGGGTGATTTTGAAATCACGGAATAAACTTTCAGAATGTTCAGTCCCTAAAACTGAACAAACTTAACAAATTTATTTAATGAATCTATGTTTCTATACCTCTTCTATATACTTATTTCTACCGAAGTAGAAATAAGTAAAAAAAATTGGACCACCCCATACTAAACCGATCACATTATTAAATCTGATTTGTATGAATGAATGGTCTTAAATTTTTTTTGTATTTCGACCTATATTTCTCATAGAAAGTTCATTGTTAAGGACTGAACACATCCTGAAACCTTTCAAGTTATTTTAGAAACACCCTGTAGAAGCTACGACGGTAGTGGTATAGTAACAAACACGACACGGGACATATTTGTTTCAATCTGGTCCGGTGACAGCGCGCCGTGTGGGCGTACGTGAGAACAAGCCTCTGATTGCTGGGACCATTTGCACAGATTATCTGGAGGAACCATCTCCTAGGGTTTTTGAAATCTATGAGCTAATCTGTGCGCTGGTCCCCTTTGCTTATTTTTTACGCAAAAACAGCTGTATCGAAAACATAAAACATTGTTTTCGATACAGCTCGCGGTCTGTGTTTTTGTTGATATCAACATAATTGATTTGCTTTGCGGAAAACATTTAATTTCTCGTTCACGTTGAGTAACTTTAGCCGAGCGAGCGCGATCCGCGAGCAAAGCGCATCTGCTTCAGCTTAGGCAAAAATTATTTCGTATGTCTGTCTGTTCTCCTCTACAGGTCGTATTTCTCAACCGATTCTCGTGAAGTTTTGTGTCCTGGGGGTCTAGCCAAAGTAACATTTGCAAATCTTCGTTACCGCTTCGCTTTTGAAACATGTATGGGATTGACATAAGGTTTCGTTATTAATCGTAATTTAAAACGTCAAATCCAAACATTTTTGGAAGCGAAGCGATAGCGAAAATTTGTAAATGTTACTTTGGCTAGACCCCCAGGTTCGATCATTAAATATATTTTTATGTCGAGCTAGTTTTTCGAAGCACCCTCTAGAATAGATATAATAAAATAATACCTAACGTACCAAATAGTATATAGTACTGTTTTTCAAAAGCTGTGTCAACGTCGTGGCGACTTCGCTTTAGGACAGATCGCTTTAAGTCAGATTATCTATATCGAGTTGACTGTACTTCTGACGTATAGCGAATCTGTCGTAAAGAATCTGTCGTAATATTTTTTAAACAACATACAATTTGAGCGAGGTCTACACCTTACTGAGCCACTAGTAATAGTAGTTTAATTGTATTCAGAGATTCACGTGTCACAGGCAACCCAGAAAAAAACAGATAGCAAATGGCTCTATGGATTCGAGAGCATTCCGAATCGATTTTACGGCTGCCCGTATTCTGTTATATCGAAAAAAATTACTTCACAATATTCTGTAGTATTCTATAATGTCTGTCTTTAACCAAATTGAATTTTCATTGTTATCAAGTACTCAGCATCAATTTGTGTTTACTTAGCTTTGCAAATTCAATTATAGTCTTATATTTTGAAAGTAAAGTTTCATTTAATTATAACCTGACTAGATGCAGATAATGTAGGATGATTACAGAAACTAAGATACTATACAATCATAAATCATGCACTTTCAGTTAGAAGCGGTGCAGTTCTTTTACTTCTTGTTTCAAAACTATCATTATTGTAACACTAACAAGTGGCTAGAATCTGTTTATCAACCAACGAATTCAAATAAATTTAAATACTTTTATTTTATTGTAATACTGGCTAAGTATATCGCTAATATTCTCTTTACAGACAAGCGTCTATGTATAATACTGTGGAGAGTCTATATCAACTCTGTTAGCTCAGTATTGCGGAAGTACTAGCAAAACTGCCAGAGGGTGCAGTGTCTAGTTTAGCTTGCATTCAGCTAGATTATTACTGTAACAACATAATATCAGTCTAGTCGAATCTACGCAGGATTGTCGCTGTTTTTTTATTCGTGAGATGATTTTTGGGATTTACTGAGAAATATGTTGAAATTATCGAAGTTATTGTCAATTTGCACTTGGGCTTCGCTTCTTTACCTTTTCTTCAAAAATTGCAACCACGGAGGTTTGTCATCGTCATAGGACATTTTTCGCACTACGGGGGCACTGGCCGGGGACTAGCGACCGCCCGCGACTTCGTCTACGTGGTCAGTTATTTCTCTACCCCTCAAAAATAGTACTTTTTTCGGGATAAAAGGTATCCTATGTCCTTTTCTGCACCCCTGACAACGTGTATGCAAAATTTCATGATGATCGGTTGAGGATTTAAGACGTGAAGGCGCAACAACACAAACAAACTTACTTTTGGATTTATAATATTAGTAAGAAAGTAAGGACAACGAGGATGGAAAAAATGGTCCCCAAACGTGGGCCCCAAGCGGAATGGTGGGTTTTAACGACCGCAAGTGCGGCGGGGCCAACGTTTCAATGTGCCCTCCGAAGCACGCAGGAGCTCGAGATAGTGAATTTTGGTCACCCATCCCATGACCGATCCTTGCGAAAGTTGCTTAACGGCAATGCGCTAACCCACTGCGCCATCGAGCTCCTCAAGGGAGTTCATGTGAAAGTAACTTGAACATATTGTTTAGTTTAACTGCTCCTCTGTAGGTCAGTAAAGTAAGACATTGATTTATTTATCTAATGAAATGGATAAACACAACTGCCGTTGTCTGTACCTACTTTACCATTTGACTACATTATTATGAAGTTCGCGAACTGAATAGCTATAGCATAAGGATGAGAATATATCGCGAAATAAGTTTAAAAAAGAATTTTATTTCTTTTTACAATTTATGGCAAACATTGAAAAATATTCGTTTAAATTTTTGGACGCGAGAAAGGACTAGGGCCGGTATCGTCCCTATCAACAAAAATGAAATGTGACTTATTTGAAATGCCTTCGCAATTTGTTGACCAAATACATGAAATAATAGAAAGTAAGAATTTAATGAAAATAGTGCCAAAAATCTGAAAATGAAAAAAAAACATGACAATCTTAAAAATACAGTTTGCGTACAGTAAAAATGCATACCTCTAAAAGGATTTTAATTTCAATAAAATCTAAAATTGTAACCAATAGTGAAGTTCTATTTTGTGCCATACACTTAGCTTTCTTTTTTCTATCATCCTTAATCATAAAAGCTCCAACAATGCAGGCTTTTGTAAAAAATATGCCCTTTTGTCATTAAGGATCAGTAAGATGATATGACAAATGATGGATAATGGATTTGAAAAGATATGATTTATGATGTACCAGATCTATAACTATGCTTTTAGATAAGCGAATGTAACAAATGTGCAGTCTATCAAATATTAGTAGCTTAAGTAAATATTTTTTCTACAAATATCTTATTTCGCTATATTAATTAAGACTTAATGCATCTCCCAACTGCAGTAATTGCTCTCACTGCAGTGCTGAAATTTTGAAACACTTTTCTAGTTGTACTAGTAAACTATCTAAACATTAATAAATTTTCAGAATACTAGCGTCTTTAGTTAGAAACAACTTGCAAAAAAAAAATCTAATCTTATTATAATAACCTTGATGTTTGTCTAAATTATCTAAATTTAGGTATTATGTAAAATGTATTACAAAATACGGGTCGAATTGAGTACCTCCCTCCTTTTGAATTCGGTAAAAATAACATTATATGTAAATACAAAACAAATTGTGTCTTTATAGAAACAATTTAATAAAATAAATAAGACAAAAATAAAATTTAGGGTACCAATTAAAAAAAAACAGCATTTTTACCTTCCATCCACAAGAGTTGAAAGCATTAGAGATAAGTATCTCATATGCGACAGTCCGAATCGTAACACACCACACACCATTAGTGGGTTATTGTAAATGGGGAGTCGATACACGTGCAGTGCTGTCCCCTATCTGTGCTCGTCAAATTATTGTGTACCCAAATGGCATCAAACCAGTGTTTATTACAGGGGTAGTTGAAATGTTTTTCGTGTCACATTCACATTCACTTACTTTTATCGGAAAAATGGAATAATGACAATAGTAAAGTGAAGTAAGTAAAGTAAATCCTTTTTGAACTAGTATAGCGATTTTGTTTGAAAAAAATATGAATAGTAATATTTTTAAGATTTCCCTGGTAGTCACCAGCATTATAGTGTTGAACTAAATGATATCGCACATTTTAGAGTTGATTACGTTAAATCAGAAATATGTTTTTATCATCTTTCGGACGACGCAAAATATCTATATGAAAAAGCCCCGAATATGACTGACTCGGGGCTTTTTCATGTTGATATTTTGAGTCCCAAATTATAACAATAATTTTACGCTACCGAAAGGTGATATAAACATATTTCTGAGTAAAGAAATATATATTTTCATGAAACGTCATTTCGAATTCGAAAGTGTGAGCATTTTACGACTATGAAAGTTGTCAAACTTACGTCTCGTTCTAGCGATTGTGGTTGGCGTTTACTCTCATTGTGTTAACTTTTGTTGTTAATTTCTAACATTCTTCATTGTGAAAAGTGCGTTGGAATTTAACTGAACTTAATATAAATCGCAGTATAATATACTTCTATTTAGTAAATTAAATCTAAGTAATTAAAACGATTTACTTAAAGTTTGCTAAAATGTAGCATATGCATTAATTTTCATATTTACCTTATTGTATTTTGTAAAGGCCTAGAAAGTTAAAATGTTCTAAGATATTTTAAAAAAAATCAAGAGAGTTTCTGAAAAAAGTATGTTTAAAATCTGTTCTCGTAATTCAGAACCAACTCTCTCACAGACTACGAATCAACAGCAGATCACAAGTCATGAATGTCAAGTGCAGACCTCGATAAAGGCTATTATAATCCTTAAAGCAGAGAGAGTAGGGATGCATTTTATCCTGGGATGATATCAAAGCGACGATTGATCCTGTTATCCACTTACGCCTATTATGATGGACGTCTGCCATTGCACCCAGACCTTGTTCTGATCTGTCGTATCCTCGTCGTAAATATTTATTTCGAACACCCACATATCGCGTTGTGCCATTTAAATAAACAGTAAGTCAGTAGTTGTTAAAAGATACTGCTGAATCCTACGTAACAGTAGATTGGACAGGCTTTTACGAAACAAAAGAGGTTCAATGTAGTTATACTTTTTAACACTTTTTTATTAGGTTGCTTTCTCGTTTATTTATTTTTGAAAGTAAGATTATTTTTTAGAAAATGCCAAGTAACATGCCCTATGGCATCTTATAAACTTCACGACGTATAAAAACGTAAAAACACGCAAATAAACAAGTCTGCTTTTGTTCAACCGAGTACTACGTACGACCACGCCATTACGGTACGGGACAAAAGCGCCTTGTCTCAAGTGAAAATAAAACTGCCATCCGAGGCGCGCTCGAGAGAATATTACGATATTCCATATTCAAATCTTGTAGGCTAGGAGACTGTGTTTTGCACTTAAGTTTATGCTCGCATGCTGAGGGCCTATATTACAAAAAAATATTGCAATAATCGGACGGATGATGTTTATCCCACTCTGACATGTTTCATTTGCTAAGAACAGCGATAATCACCATATTAATACAAGGAATAAAGATAAACTTGCCGTTCCAAGATTTAGGCTTGCAAAAACTAGAGGTTCATTTATGGGGAAACGCATAACCTTGTTTAATAAAGTTCCACAACAAGTAATTGATCTACCTTTGCATGAATTTAAAAATCATGTCAAAAAGACGCTCATGGGTAAAGGTTATTACAAAGTAGATGATTATTTGAAAGACCAAAATGCGTGGATATGATGTAACACAATAACTTGCTAGTAAGTACTTTGTTGTTAAAAACCTGTTATATGTATTGTAACGATATATTTAAGTTTGTAAATATCGTTGCTTATTTTTGTTAAAGCTGATAAGTTTCTTGCGCCTGTTCTTCTTGTCAGTTAAAAAAGTCTGGAACGGGTGGTAGAAAAATATAGACGATTCAAAAGCGCTTAATTACTAAGTTTATTTGAATAAAGCATTTTTTTACTTTTTACTTTACTTTACTTACTTAACATTATTACATAGCAACGATTTCTATGATGGGGATTATATATTATTTTTAGCACAAAGTTACTGTCTCTTGGACTTTTTAGAGCTCGGTCCGCGGACAATGCCGTTTGAAATGCTCCGTATCTTTCGTATTCTAGTTCTATCGGGTAAAGGAGCCTAGGGTTGCCTATCGAGAGGGAAAAATAACAGGATAAAGAAATCATAGACGTGAAAAAGAATTAAAGGATTTAAAAGTCTGACAATCCATTACTGAACTTACTAAAATTGGGAATTTACTGAATTTAAGTCAGTTATTAAGTCAGCTAAAATAGTATATATATTTGAATAATAAAGAAGATATTTAAGGACATGCGCGATACAATAGTAAAATCTATAATATTTTTATGAAACTCGTACTTGTGAAAGTTACAGCGTTCTGTTCAAATGTGAAAAATAAATATAATAAGACTTAAGTAATTCGAATGTTATCTACTTAACGAACTTATATTAAACCCCTCTCTTTTTGCGTCGGGGGTTGAAATAATAGCATTTTAATAGCAACCCTGTAAAATAACAGGAATGGTAGCCAATCTGTTGGCATCAGAGAGGCGGGCGGAAATACCTTGTCACTGCACTCTGGTTTGCAAGGAATAGGAATTCAGTAGACAGTATACATTTCATCATCAGAATTAAAGGCCCTTACAAAGTTTTAACTAACCTCCTTTTATGTTGCTGCGTTCAATTGCAACGAGGCGACGTATTAGTATCATACATTGCTTCGAAATGAAATGAAATGAAATGAAATATTCTTTATTCAAATAAACTTAGATATTAAGTGCTTTTGAATGGTCTATATTTTCCTACCACCCATTCGAGACTTTTTTAGCTGACAAGAAGAATGGGCGCAAGAAACTTCATCTAAGTACTCTTATTTAATTTAATTCATACACAATTTACTCCAAAATTTTGACTTAAAGTATTCTCGATTAATGTCTACAAACCAAATTTAGTAACTTTATAGTTATAACACTTAACTACCATCACTCAGTACTCACTCACGAATAAGTTAACTTTGAATCACACAAATCGGTTTATTACTTTCGGAGTTACAGCTCTTACTTAGTGCTAATTACATCACCACTGCTAATTTTAACCGGGTGAGACGTATGAAACGCAGAAGAAGAAAAGCTATAACTAAGTTCTATTTACTTCATTGCTGTAGCTTTTATAGTTTACTAGTTTTTAGGTGGTGTCGCAATCTCAGACGAAGTGGCAGCCAAATCGAAAATTAAAGACATTCATGGAAATTCATGTCAAAAAACCTTGCCAACCCTGTGACATAGGGTGCAAGTGATGTCGGAATTGGAAAGGCGGACGGAGATGCTTCGACATAGCGATGCGCGACTTCGAATAATACTAATACTAATCATTCGACTACCCGAATCATTCGACTAAGTCGACTGCGCGTAAACTATTCGACTGGAGTTGATCAGAGTTGACGAACGCACGAACAGTCAGTTGATACGTCCGGTTCGACTCAGGTTTGATCGGTATTGCCTGTACATTTGACATTAGTAGTTACTAATTAGTAGTCATTACTCGCATATAGACATCAGTATACTACTGATTTGCCATTCGAATATCCAAATTAGTAGTTACGGATTAGTCGAAAAGTAGAATCATTCGGAGTCGAGCATCGATACGACATCGCTCGAATGCGATGAGAAATTGCGTTAGGACTCGCTTAGTAGTTTGAGTATCGAAAGTTAGGATGTGGTTTGATACGTAATAAATACTACATCACCAACTACTTAAAATGTAATAAGTAGTTAATGTAATGCTGATATGGTATAATCTAAACCGTAGGAAAAATCTTCTCTAACTGGTTAGGTAAGTTTAGTTACCAACGTGGACGAAGGGAGTTTTTCATTCAACATTTTATCTTTTTTTTGCAAGTGAGATTCCTTTTATTTGTGAAATTATAGACATAAAGGCTCTTTTCTCATTTGCCGGCGCGATACAGATTCTGTACCTGCCGCTGCGCTGCTATAAATCAACCGCGCACACCAAGCATTTTGATGTCGTACCGATGCTGCGCCGACAAATCAGAATTAAGGCTCTAACAAAAAATAAACATTTTCTTCAGTCAAAAATCACAATAAAAAATATTGGCTTCGGAATTTAAAATTGATTCTGTGTCTGCGCCCCGGGTCGAGAGACGATAGTATATCCGTGAACATAACAACATTTTGATTATGCGACTCAAAATATAATAGGTTAGTATGCAAAAACGAATTTTACATAATAAGTTAAATAGGACCCAAAAGAGTTGTTTGAGATGTTTCAGTAGGTACTAGTGCCGGTATGCAAAAACGAATTTTACATAATAAGTTAAATAGGACCCAAAAGAGTTGTTTGAGATGTTTCAGTATGCGTTTTTCTACGGCATATAAAAAAAAAAAGGTACTCGTCGGCACTGTCTGAAGTGTAACTGACATCTAACGCAATAAACAAGTTGGGAATTATTCCCGAGCGAAACTGCATGTAATTGAAGGTGCACATGCGATGCCTTCATTAAGCCTCACACTATTTTAGAACGGGTTCTAGACACAGGCACTTTTGTACTTGTGCAATAGTTTTGTGAATGGTTTAGGAGGTAATTGTATATGAATTTGCATCGCGCTTTTGTTTGACCCTGTACATGAGATGTAATCAAAGTTTCATTTTTACTTTTAATGTAACTTTTATAGAAAATGTAGGTGTAAAGGTGATTGATTTATGCAATAGAGTTGGGACAGATTTATTAAAATTGAATTTGAATTAGATTTTGTTTGGTAGGATAACTTGAGTTTAATAGGGCGTAGCGTTGGGCGTAAAGTATGTGTTTAATATAATATGTAATTTTTAATAATATACTGTAGGCTCTGATATCTGCAAAAAATTGTCATTTCTGCAGAGCTACATTAGGTAAGTATTATGTACTTCTAGTCTATTGTATATTTACCTGAAAATCTGTCTACTAGTCATTTTACAACTGGACTATAAAATAGTTTAGGAATGAAGCTTTGCTTTTTTATGTGACAGTTATTTATATTTTTCGTTCAAAAAACATTTTACACTTTCCTTTGAAATATACTCATATTATGAAGTTGGATTGCAGCGGCGGCAGCGCTGCGCTTAATTAATATCTAGCTAACTCAGGGTTCGTTGCAATTGCTGTTACGTGTGGTCGGATTTTACCAGTGCAATTGTGTCTCAATTCGAAGTGAACGACGGTATTCGGTAAAATGTTTTCTCATGTATAAAATCGTTGACAGGATGGTTTTGATGTTTTGCATTTAAATGAAATATAACTTTTATACAAAGAGATCTTGTCGATAAATGTGCGCAGAAACTAAAATAGTATTATTGAGTTAAAATAGTTAACACGCACTTTTATTGATTTTATCAAATTGGTAGAGGGCAATTTCTTGATTTTGTCATTAATTAAAGTAAGTGTAGAGAAGAAAGACTGAACCTATAATATAAAGCCATTACAGGTTCGGTGTCTGTAATTTTCATAGAGTATCAAATCGCTAAATTGGCTCGGAGCCAAACAGGATGACAATAATGACCCTTATCTTACGATAACAGGAAGAGCAAACATTGAAGATACCTTAGTCTTTATACGAAATAAACAGAAAGACTTAATCTTAACGCTATAAATGTTCTCGATAATAGATAAATAATCTCCTTTTAACTAATTTTATTTTAATTACTTCACTATAATCAATGGACCGATAAAATAATAATGATGCAACAATTACCAAAAAATCTTCGTTTTCGCACCTTGGTTAATTCTAAACGTTTTAACAGTACATTTGCTAACATCGATAAAAAGAAAATTTTATTAGAAGTAATTAATGATCGTATCACTAGATAAAACCAAAAAAGTTGACTACCCTATCTCGTTCAATGACTTTCATTGATTTGGCTTGTTCTCGATGAGTCGCGTTTTTTTTTGTGGTCATGTGCTTTGTTTTGGTTATTAGCACTAACTACATTTTCACTCCGAAGCACAGAGAGTGAATCTAATTATGTAGCCAGTATGACCTTGTTCAAGAGTACTAAGTTGCCGCTGACAGGAAATCATTTGCCTTTCAATGTAGACCAACTCTTTGTCCATCGAAATGTTGTGATTGTGTAAAACAGACGTTTGATCTGGCAAAAAGAGGTGAATTTGGTAGGTACTTTATTACTTATTAAAACGACATAATTATTTATATGACATAACATGAAGAGATTTCAATTTTGTTCGCGTGTCATTTGTTTCACTTTTGTTTCGCTAAGTACAGTGAATGATAAAAAGGTGTTATACAAAATGCTTCAACACTTTTGATTAATTTAAAAAATATTTTTATTGAGTAGTTTCAAAGCTAAAACAATTTATAATGTACCTAGGTATTTGAGTAACAAACAATGGATTTAGTCTAATCTTGTTACATGATCAGTCAGCCACTCAGTCCAAGGAACTAGACACAAAAGACCAGCTCGAGGATTGGGATTAACAAGAACTTCAACTGTTTCTTTTGAAACTTATGAAAGTAAAAATATAAATGAAATAAGAAATCTCTAAATCCAATGCATGTCATAATTTAAATTACCTTCTACCTACATGTAACTTGAAATGACGTTAACTTGACAATCGAAAGTTGATAATGAGCTTGTATCGAGACATAACGGCAAGTCACTTGCATCTACCGATCCATAACCGCTTTCTGTTTATCTTACTTAAACTTATAATAACTTGCGCGGCTCGGCATTTATGTTGATAATCATCTTGCATTGTATGACTCTAAGATGATTATCGACCTCACAGTCTAAAAAAGTTTTGATGGAAATGACATAAATGGAACAAACTAAAGTATTAGTTTGTAACAAAATTGATTCGGAAATATTTAAAGTAATACATAAGTAACATATACAATAGGAAATAGTGTTTCAATTTACTGAAAGGCGTGCGAAAGTACCTGTAAGTAATTGTTTTTTTGCACAAATTAAACATTAGCGCCTTTTTCAGGTTGGTGTGTGAGCTAGATTTGAGTAGCTTATCGGTTAAATATGTTTCGCCAATCAGTTGATAACAGTAGACGTCAAAATGTCATGCTAGCGTGATGTATTGCAAACTTTACAGTTTGTTGGTTTTGTGACATGATCGAAAGTGTTAATTATTTTTGTGTAACAACTTTGAAATCAAGATGATTAGACTACGAGTACTTCCTCATCCGCATCCTTATTATGGGTATGTTGTTTATAGTTGTGTTATAAAACGGGAGAAAATTTTATTTTAGTTACTTACATACTCGTATGAATAAAGTTTTGATAACGGCTTATATTATGCGGATCTCACACTGATCATACGTAATGCAGATTATAGTTGCATGTAAGTACCAAGTTTGTATAGAAATCACGCGTGGTGTGAATGTGACACACCAACAATGATTTCGCCTTAGCTGTTTACCGCAAAATAAAAGTTAGAAGTAAAAAGAAAGAGATTGCCTATTTTCACTCACATCTGTTAAGTGTTAATTGTTTTTTGTGTAACAACTTTGAAATCAAGATGATTAGACTACTTCCTCATCCTCATCCTTATCCGGGTATGTTGTTATGTTGTAAAACGAGAGAAATTTTTCATTTGTTTACTTACTCGTATGAATAAAGTTTTGATAACAGCTTATATTATGCGGATCTCACACTGATCATACGTAATGCAGATTATGGTTGCATGTAAGTACCAAGTTTGTATAGAAATCAAGCGTGGAGTGAATGTGACACACCCACAATGATTTCACCTTAGCTGTTTATCGCAAAACAAAAGTTAGAAGTAAAAAGAAAGAGATTGCCTATTTTCACTCACATCTGTCAAGTGTTAATTGTTTTTTGTGTAACAACTTTGAAATAAGATGATCAGGCTACTTCCTCATTCTCATCCTTATCCGGGTATGTTGTTATGTTGTAAAACGAGAGAAATTTTTCATTTACTTACATACTCGTATGAATAAAGTTTTGATAACGGCTTATATTATGCGGATCTCACACTGATCATACGTAATGTAGATTATGGTTGCATGTAAGTACCAAGTTTGTATAGAAATCAAGCGTGGAGTGAATGTGACACACCGACAACGATTTCGCCTTAGCTGTTTACCGCAAAACAACAGTGAGAAGTAAAAAAAAGAGTAATTGCCTATTGTCACTCACGTTCGTCTTAAGTTAGATGGAAGATATTCCATTTTGGTTGAATGCTCATTATTTGTCCGGAGATAGAGCCTTTTGATATTGGAAGATGAATGAAATCTTCAAGAAATACGACTGAAATCGTCAATTTTTTTTGGTTACCATTGAATAAAGTCATTTTCCGTTCTCTTTTTTCTGGTTTGTCTTTTATTGATGCATAAATTACATAAACTGATGTTAAAATCCATTAGTAAAAGGGTAGATGGATGTTTTTTGTATGGAATGTGGTACCGTCATGTAATTAACAATAACCCGTGGCTCTAGCTTTACAATAAGTTGTTGAAAACTATTATCGATAAACTGATCCTAATCAATACGAGTGAGAGAGAGAAGACGAGTTTGAGACAACTCATGTTAGAGCCACTGAATTACAAAGATGTTTTTGTTCAGCTCGTTATTTGTCATTTAGGTTGTCTAATAAAAAAACTGAAATGACTCGTGCTTTCGAGGATCTTCGTATGGCTACCATCATATTTCTTTATGTTTATGGCGACCATTATTTTGTTTTTACAACATCTAAAAACGTCAGTAATGGTACTTTGGTCGTTTTAAAAGACTACTTAGTATGTTTAGGCACACATTAGTTACGTAAAGTCAACGGTATGATAATAACTTTGTGGTTATGCAGTTACATTAGGAAAGTTATACATTTGTACAGAGAACAACGTTGCTTTGCTGTATTTGCTGTTTTGAACACAACAAATTCGTGTATTTTAACGTAAAAAAATCCACAAGAACTTTTGTAGGAATAGTACAGTAAAATCTTACATATATACATGTTACAAAAATACCCTTAATGTCGAATATAGTGTATAGGGACCATCAAACTGAAGAACTTTTACTATGGGACCAACGCTCAAATCGCGAAAAAAATATCAGCTGTTTCATAAATTTTGATATTTTCGATTTTAATTTCTATCTCTAACTATCTTTTAACTAAAATATGCATGTATAATTTTATATGGCTTTATTAATGCAGTTGTCACCAAAATGCAGCTATTTGCAGTGTAAGGGCGACCTAACTTCAATATTCGGCCACTAGCTTCCAATTATTTCAATTCAACTACTTATGCTGTATTTGCCTTAGACATTTATTGCATACACACGAAACTTACTATAAGTAGTTAACTACCAAAGAAATACTTATTCTCAAAACATTTAAGATTATCGATGCAGAACTAATTAATTAACCTTAGACTACAGTTTGATAAACTGGTTGCATTACGTAGCTTCAATATTATTCGTATCACGAATTTTCAACAAAGTTGATGCAACTAACTTTAGTGCGTTTTTCTGTGTAGGTTAATAAATCTAAACTTAAAGATTAACTCATCTTTCAAGGCCTATACGAAGTCATTGTTTTTTTTTCATGATATCATCAGATAAGGAGAGTGGAACATTTTATATAGACAAGATGAACCATTAATTTGTAACTTTTTTTATAAAATGTAGACTCTCATAAAGTCGTAGCTTTTAGGAATTCATAGAAACATTGAGTTTAGCAAGTTAAGCTTGTATTTGATGTTTATAATATTAAGATCACGGATCTTTTGTCTTGTTTTGTCTTGCTAATACTCGATTTTCAAACGTAAAACAAGTTTCAATGTCAATTTTAATGTTCAGTATCAAATTCGACCCTGAAAGTAATATACGTAAAATTGCAAACTGTTTTGCAACTGTTTTTGTGCCGCTACTCGATGCTTTCTGTGCTCAGTCCATTATTTGTTGGCATCGCACTGTACCGATTCCTGGGGTTATAAAATTTAATTGGTCGTCGCGTCCTGACAATTTACATAAATTGATTGCACGGTGGTGTCGCGGCGTGCGCACGTAGGTGCGAGTTGCGCTGGCGCAGTCGCGCGCCCAACCGACAAACTGATACACGTCCACCCGCTATGTTTAATTACATCCTCGCCAGCAATTGCACGACAATTTAGCACTTTTCAAAGCCAATTACTAATTTTCTAACCGGCCTCGCGTTCATGGCAATGCCAGTGCGGTTAACCAGTGAATAAGCCCATGTTGTTGTGATTCGACCAGTGCTTCTAGTCTACCATCACGATGCGACAGAGGTATCAGCTCAAACAGAGACCGTACGTACTTTCTGTAGACTTGGCTTTTAGTGTAGCATTATCCTTCATTTGATCTCAGTAGGTACTGAGTAGGTACGCAGTGGTGAAGGTTCCATACAAGCCGATTCCCATCGGCTTACCTTAGAAATCCCACACCTCCGATCCGCTATAAGCATAACAAATTTGTGAAACGGTTTACCTTAGCCATAATTTCAGGCATCGTCATTGGTATCTATTACATAGTTTGTATGCGAATTCAAAGGAAAAGTACTTTTAACCAAAATTATGACACCACTGTAGTTATAATCATAGTTTTATCTTTGTTCTTGGATATAATCAATCATGACGTTGTTTTCTTGTTTTGTCAAAATGATTCGATCTTGTTCGTTCGTTGAATAGCTGCGGAATAAAAAGAGAAAACTATTGCAGTGCAGACGAAGAAATATCGCAATCAAACGCGATCAGGTTCTATTTAACAAGCCAGCTGTTTTGTCACGGCGATTTAGTCCGAATTTTTGATACAATCACTCTTAACATTAAGAACATACACATTAACTTGTTTTCATTTATTTTTATCATTCTCTGGAACAAAAATTACTGCTACAACTTGGACGTAAACTAACGTCTAGCTAAACCATGGACTATGTCTCATTTTGTTAAAAACTTACAATCTTTGTGTGATGTGATACAATTTATTTTAGAACTAACACCATTCCTAATTTGTAATACATTATGACCCCCGTCCGTTTTTGTAGTAGACATCCCTTTTAGGAATTCAGCATTTGATATTTCTAAAACGGATGATGTCTTCGTACTTACTATCTTTCCATGACTCTTATAATAATAGTTCATATTTAAAATCCGAAATACTTGCATTGCGCTTTGTTTAATTCATTACACACTTATTTTATACTAGCTTTCGGCCGCGACTTCGTCCACGTGGACTTTTAAGACCTCTATAACTTTTGACCGGGATAAAAAGTATCCTATGTTTAAAATTGTGCCAATCTAAAGCCGTTCAGCCGTTTTTGTGTGATTAAGTAACAAATATCCAAACATCTAAACATCCAAACACATTTTCAATATAAGTGTTACATTGAAATTGCTACGAAAGTAACAAAGGACAGCAACCAAGTAAAGTATCAAAGACAAAAGCGCAGGCAATCTTCGATGGACAATAGCTAGAAACTGTTGCTTGCGTGAAACGGCCGTATTCAAACGAAGACTTGTCCAAAACAATGGAATTCTTTGTGATCTCCTTTGTCTTACTGATAACATCTATTTATAGGCAATGAGGCTGCCGATCCAGTGATTAGATACTGACTTGAGATGTATGCGTTTGTTGTTGCATATTATTCTTCAAATATATTTGAAAGTGATTTTGCTCAATAGTAATTTGTTCCTTTGTAATGAAAATTAATTGAGGCAATACTTTTTCTATTTTAAATACTTTCTGGTTAATGCTCTTTATATGAATACCAGAAACCGGCTTTTGCGGGAAGTATGGAATTTATACGAACTAAGCAAACCTTCGAGATGTTGTAATATTGAGAAAACCGGATCACGAGAGTTAACAACTTAAAAGAAAATCTATGCAAAATGAATGCAGACACACCGACACAGCGACACACCTTGCCCTTAATACCAACTACTGTACACGTGTTTTTCCCGTACATGGAGCATCATCAGGAGCTGTTAGACTGTGCAAAGCCAAGCCAAGTCGAGTTGTCGGTGTGTCTGCAATTATTTGCGGGCGGGCGAGCGTTACATAGAGCTGCCATGTCGTTCAATCCCAATACTGTAGCTTTCGCAAAATGCACCCCGCGCAAAAATCGTACCTTTCGCAAAATCCACCTTTCGCAAAACGTACCATTCGCCAAACGTATTTGCAAGCTTACTCTAAAAGGTAATTTACGCGAAAGGAACGTTTTGGAAAGGTGCATTTTGCGAAAGGTACGTTATGCGAAACCGAAAGGTGTATTTTGCGAAAGGTTTGTTTTGTGGCTGAGTCTTTCTTTCATGTTTTGCTATCTATTGTGTGGAAGTTGTTGCTAAATATTGTTTTTGCATAAAAACAACTGAAATGTCTCACCTCTTTGCCTGATTGTCTTCTATGACTTTTTAGTCTGAATCTTTGGGCCCGTTTCATGCCTGTCTTCTGAACTTATGTAAATTGGTGTTTCATTTGCATTAAATATGTGTTTGATATTTGGAATACCTATATCAGGACACTGTGAAACTGGCCCAGTCTACCTAATTTTGTACCGAAAGATAAAAATAACTTAAACTTATAACTTGACGCAAAAACCGACACTAAGGTGCAGGCGAACGATTAGTGTGTTTTGTAAATGGAAACATTGTTTGACGGAAACAGTTCGATAGCATAAACAGTAGGTATTGTCGTAACACAACACAGTCCGCTATACCTGTTAACATGCGTTTAACACTAACCGATTTTGTTTTTTCTTTTCAGGTAAGTAGCTGTAACTGCAGGGTTGACACAGGTTTTTAGTAGGGAAATTGTAGATAAGTAGATCTAGTAAGTTGAGAGCAAGTATGATTTAAGAATACAATGTATAGTTACATTTTTGTAACGTAGGCCTTTGGAAGAGATTAAACACTTTTGTTAGTTCGGCAAACTTATCCACTTTGTTATAATTGTCAATATAACAATATCAAACGTAACTAGTTGACTTGACTGTACACACCTGAAGAACTAAGAAAATTTTGATTTCAGTTGTGCATTTATAATTTCAATTTTTTAGCTACACCTTAATAAATGTGATACTCACTAACACACTAGTGCGAATACCGGTCCAAAAATAGTTTGATGTAAAGTGGCCTTAATTGTAAAGTGCGACATGCATCACCAGTTGTTCTGACCAATTGATCTATTGTAGGTACCTACATTTATTGTTATACAAACCTAATTTGTCATACATCGATCACCTTCACTAGAGTATTTTTCATCATATCACCCGCACGACACCCTCTGGTGGGTATAAATATTTTCTGCCCTTTTTAATTTATGTAATAATTTTATCAGCCAGTGACATTTTGGAACACGGTTCGAAGGGTCACATACATAAGATCAATATTATTAATTCTTCATGTCACCTTTTCCTTCATCAATCAATTGCTTATGTCCACAGTTTACTATACCATTTTTTAAACAAAAATGGTGATAGAAATTCAAATACAATAGCAAGGTTCATTTCAATATTTATGTTATCTTAATAGTGAAAGAATTAATGACGGCAAAAGCTGCCTTACACGTTTTTGTGCTGAAGCAAACTGTAGAGAGAATTCTATCATAGTGTAATAATACTATGGTTTATGTGTAAACTATACCTAAACGTAAAAAAGTACGTGTGACCTTCGTACTCGAGAAAACAATAAAGATTTGCTTTGTATGAAAAATACTCCATTTCATAGCAAGGTCTACTCTACATAACAATGGTAGCCGAATATTTCTAAACGGCTTATAAATTGAAAAGGTCAAATGTTAAAACTAAATTATCAAGTGCTTGTGTGAAATTCGTTGTATGTTGTCGAATACATCATGTTGCCATAATAATCTGAAAATATTAATTTATATTCTATACCCTTCTGAATAATGTGCATATAATTATTAAGTATTTTAATTCCAACTTCTATTAAACATCATAACTGATAGCGTCATTTAATAAATAACTAATTTCCATTCATTATGACATGATTATATTGTTAGCGACGCGGCAAAACTATGGTGTTCAGGGCCGGTGAATTTTAGTTTTTATAATTTGTCAGTTTAATTTTTGATAATATATTTTAAAGGGAGTTTTTGGCGCCATTTTGTCGAGTTCGGTTAGATGTCTATTTTAATTATTTTCAAATTGATTCATAGTGGATATTGTGTCTTAAAATTGGTGCAGTTATATGGTACAAGTGTCTACGCAACTGAACAATATGTGGGATAATTGAAATAGGCGCGATCTTGGTTGTGTGAAGCTGAGACTTTTATTGAAGTGGTGGCTTCCTCGGCAGAACTAACCGAGTAAACTGTCTTGATATACTTGGTGCCAAATGCTCCAAGCAGCATTGGAATGCGATGCACCCGTATTCTAATGAAAAATTAAACAATATCTACCACTGAACTATTTAACACTTGACACTGGCAAAAATTACTTCCAAGAGGAAAGTAGATTGCCATAACAAAAAAAGAAGAAGAATATATTTTAAAAAAGAAAACTTACAAACAAATTGCTATTGCCTGCATCTTGCAGCCTAAATATTAAAAAATAAGGTAATCAAACAATAATTTCGACTGATATCGATTGTGTTATGTTCAGTCAGTTAGGTAATAGAAAAAATATTGCAATTAGAATTTATAATACATAAAAAACCGTAGTTACGTTTCCCTTTAGTACCGTATTAATGCTTGCTAATTCGTTATAATGGTTCTAGATCCTGTATTTATAGTGCTAATGAGCCTAGCTGAATATCCTGATGCACAGGCGTTTTTCCTCAGTTTCAGGATATTTCATAATTGGATTCGTTATTTATACTGCAGAGTATATTGTTTCCACATTAATTTACAAATAAAAATATTTAAAAACATTTAACTATAATTACGTTTCTCTGTAGTGTAGTGCTAGCATAAAATTATCGAGTGCGAATCGAATTCGTATCGAGCATTGGAAATCTTAGTTCCCTTTACGGAAGTGGTGCAGTACATTTCGATACAAACTTTTTACATTTTGTGCTCGATACGACTTCGATTTTCATTCGAAACTTTTTGTACTTAGGGTTACCAACTGATCACAAAGTAAGAAGCCAAAGCACCTGTTTTTTAGGAAATAGGAAACAACGACCCAAGACTATAAAACATACTTAAGTATTGTAAATTGACCCAGCCGAAGACCGAACCCAGGACCTGCGACATTATGAGAACCGTGGTGCAACCCCCGGAGGTAGGTGTGGTCGTCTCGAAAATCGTGATGAAAAATTTAGAATTTAATTTTCTATGATGACATGAAGCGAAATAACTTAGCAATCAGAAAACGTATTAGGAATTGATGTCTACTTAGCAATTCAATTAATGGCAAACACGTTTATGCTTTTTGAATAGTGAAGTGTATAATGTATATTTAAATGCAACGATGCATAGTAAACAATAATATCTAATGTAAGAGCATGTTAATTTAAAAACATAAGTAAATGTTATATAGTAAACAAGCGATTTAAAATTAGGATAATTTGCCCTGGATAGATTTTGGGTGCCAAAAATATTATCGTTAAAAAATTAAGTAATTAATTTTATTCTTTTTTTTCAAAGATAATTACTACAAACTCAAAGCTTATGAGGTCCTACAGAAATTTATTATTAAAGTTGAAGACAATATTTAACTAAAAAGCTTCTAACTTATCGTAACCGTCACATTTAAGACTATGTTCACTTGTTTCTTTGTCCGAAAGGGCATATGCTCCGCCCTCCCATAGGGAAGCGTAGGCGCACCAAAGAATGCGGAACACTCGATATTCGCGCCAATCGTCGGGTAAGAGTCTCGTTCTGCTACACCACACGGCTATTTTAATTATTATGCAAATGGTTTTATGCAAAACCACGGGCCGTGGCCGTATCCAGCCTGTGAAGGGATTAGATGTTAACTGGCTTGTTTGTGGCACTACGTCATTAAACAAGAGTCTAGTTAGAGCTTTTTTTATGTTTATCTAACTGTCGTACCCCTCTTGACAAAGTAACATTTGCAAATCTTCGTCATCTTCTTTGGATAATGTATTGTATAAATTTTACGTTTTAAAAATAGAATGTTAACGAAAACTTATGTCATTTCCATAAATTTTCGAAAGCAAAGATTTGCAAATGTTGTTTATCGAGAGGGGTATGTTGTATGTTGTATTAGAAAATAACTCTTTGTTAAGAAGATCATTAAATTGTTCTTTGTCGAAGTGTTGACGAACATGATCACGGTCACTTTCACGGTCGTTGACCGAATGCGCCATATACAACTTAACTTTGACCTTTTTTCTCAACTTTTTCGTTTCATTTATACATATAAATGTTTTTAATATTATTCAGTGTTTCATTTGTTATTTGGAGCTAATTAATAATAGGGATTAAAGTATGAAATTGACGATTTTTTTCTCACTCACAGAGACTCTCATTATATTCTATGATGTTAAAGATGCTTCGGTTGTTTATTTCGACTTATGATCATGACGGCCAACTACCTGTCAGCAATAAAAAAAATATCTGATTTTCTTTCCTTATCTTTAAAAAAAGTACTTTATTATTAATAACTCCACTTTTGTTAGCAAAAATGACCTCTTATTTTGTTGTAACTTAGCCGATACTTATTTTTTTTGCGCAACCTCAGTGGCATACGTTATCTTAGTGTTTAAGCATTAGTGCATAAAAGTTTTAAAACATTAGCGTTAATGGTTGTTGAATAAATTAAGAAAATGTTAGTATGAATAATTCAAATTCTTTAAAATTCTCCATACAAAACGAAAATTTCATACTTAAAGCCCTAATATTATAGATAGATACATTAAAACTTTATTGCACACCCATATTACTCGGTCTTCATAGGGAGCAAGTTTTTCCACTTACGCAAAGAAGTAGTACGCTCCAGCTGCAGCGTACACCTTCGCTCACTTCGGCGATGTGAGGTGACCATGAAAGAGTACTGTCGAAGAGGACACCTCCTCGCCTCTTGACAACATCGCAGGGCAGGGGATTATTATATAGTTTGCAGATGATTAAATCAGTGTTTTGCTCTCCGCTGCGAGCTCTGTTCGAATCGAATATGTTTATTATTACCAAAACTAATTGTACGAACGTTTTGTACAGGTTAAATGGATAAGGTGCAATCAAATTTGACCTTTAGAAAACTAGGAATTAAAATGAGAAGCAAAAAATGGTAATGAAGTGTTTTATTGATGAAGCATTGCAGACATGAATATTCCGTTTCTCGTCACGAGTTTCTCATAATCCCGTTGTTCTCAATAGCAAGAAAACGTGTTTCACCTCAAAGCTAGAAGTTCGGGCGCCCGCAATTATAACGGTCAGGGGCCGTAGCGGCTAACGCATCGAACTTCGGAAAGTCTGCCGGGCTTCAAATTAAAACAGATAAATCGAGCCCCAATCGGGCCAAAATGGCGAACCCCAATTCATGATGTCACACGAACATCGATCTTCTAAATAATTTCGGCGAATAGTACAATACGAAACTCCTTACTTCGATTTATCTGTTTAAAGTTAAAGCTCGGCAGACCCGGCGTTTAACTTCACTGTCAATCTTCGATTTTTCGAGTTTCTGATGTCAGATCATTCCCATTAATGAGTCACATTAGGCAAAATGTCATAGCATCTAAAAAGTTTAACTAGTAACTGGTCAACTCTTTAGCAGCGTCGAATTCGTCGCTGTTGACTTTAGAGAATAGCGTAACTTGTGAGGCAGCACATAGATTTAGAATGTACTAGCAAAAACTTCTAAATCTATGAGGCAGCAAGTGGGGGAGGGCATTTTTGATAGGAGACTGGCCTACTGTGATTAGTTTTATAATGCGCCAGTAGAAGCCGTCATACAGCGCCGTCGCACTGAGTCCCGTCGCGTCGTTACCTCGCCCGCTGTTTCTTCTATATTATCACTTTATTAACTACTTAGAAAATTTGGTTAATATAGTATAGTGATAAAGTCTCTCACGCTGGCATCGCCATCGCGCCAGCGATTGCTTGCTGTCTGAACAGACCTTAACAGGTTTTAAACAAAATCTCGCATGAGAAATTGAGTGTGAAAGGCGGCCGCACAAGGTTGAACGAAACTAGACCGTAATTATCAAACATTGGTACAATTCACTTGATGTATAGCTTTTGAAGAAAAAAGCGACTAGTGATTGACTAAAATTGGCTGGTAATTGGCTATTAAATGGAGCATCTGATGTTCCGAATTGCGACTGGTTTTGGACGTTTTTATTTCGTTGTACCGAAGCTAGCTTGCTTAACTTGTTGGAGAAAAATGATATACTATACTCGAGTAGATAATTACATGGAAAAAATGTAAACAAAGAACTGTCAATGTCACCAGTTGATTGCAGAAGTTTGAAACTTTTTTATGAATATGACTTTTTGTAAATAAACTTTTTTTAAACTACCAAAAGAACCTTGCGGTCTCTTAATTTTCAAGTTCTGGTAATGTTAGTGGGCTTTTTGTCAAGTTAGGGAAAATCACAGTAAGGTAAGGTGCTCATGGAATCAAAAAAACGGAAGATGATAAAATTTTACTTAGTTACATGGTAAAATTATACTACAATGTATCTTTAATATCATTTCTGCTACAATTTGATAAATTTTTATTAGAAATATACTACAAAAAAAGTGAAAAACGGTATAATAAAAAGTATTGTGACCTACGCTAATTTGCCACAGTGTGGACAGTTACCTATTATTTTATTTATTCGAAAAAAAAATGACAGCTACTTGTTTACATTTTTTTCATCTAACTATCTCCTCGACTTTATTTAAGCATTTATCTGGTATTTTCGGTTAACTTTGGTAGATTTTTAATACCCAGCGGTAACGATACTAAAATAACTTATGATGATATTTTTAACTCCTCCCCTTATAGCGGCAATAGGATAAATTCATCTACATAGTTCTATAAATAACTAGTGTATAATAATTGTATTCGTCTCATCTCCAAGCTAGTGTGTAATTTATTCAAAAGTTACATCACCACATTAGCTTTTTCAATATTTCAGTCAAGATCTGTGTCACTGTGTAAAAAGTTATTTATTGCACGCTGACATAAGTTATTGAGTGCTAGACATTATTGGTTAATGCAATTTCACGCTACACTGGCACCGATCACAATAAATTACGCAAATAATCTAGATTTTGCCGTTTGTTTTATGCATTTTTATTTATTTATTTATTTGGAAGCACAATATTATTACTAGCGGCTCAGTGAGCTGTAGCTCAAATTGTATGTTGTTTAAAAAATAATCTTATAGATGTCGCCACGAGGTTTTCAAAAACAGTACTATGTGCTGTTTAGTTGGTATTTTTTTATTAAGTATATGTATTCGAAGCTAGATGGCGCTTCTAATTTTGAAAATTTTTCTAAATAAGTGATTTTAAAAAAAAAAAAATCGAAAAACAATGTCTTAAAAAGTCTATATAATTATCGAACCTGCTCACAAAATTTCACGAGAATCGGTTGAAAAAGGTGACCTGTAGAGGTTGTAGAGGAGAGCAAACGGACATAAGAAAGTATTTTTGCCCAAGCTGAAGCAGAGACGCTTCGCTTGAGCTTCGCGCTTGCTCGGTCAATCAAATTTTTGGAAAAAATGTTGATATCATCACTTGATTCTTAAATTTTTAAATATCTTTGAGACAGACAACACTGGCTTCTCTGATCTCTATTATAAGCACGCAATTACAGGGGTCAGTGGCCGACAACTTTAAAAATCCTTACATTTTTAAAAACCATTACATTATTACCATTAAACACTTACGGTGATATTTCGTAACACTCTGTATTTTCCACTTAACATCCATAATGATAATCGTAGTAAAACGTGACATCAAAACATAAGTAAATAAAAGAAAAACAATCGAATATTGAAGGTAGGGGTTCACAGTAACCAGCAACTCGTAAGGGACACATTTGTTACAATCCGGAATTGTTTGCTTTCCACGGAGGCGCTCGCTGCGAATTCGCAAGCAGCTGAATTGTTAATTAAACACACACAGGGAAGGCGTACAAACACGAATTTGAACTGTACACACGAGGAATTTAGGAATGAAGATGTTACTCCAACTGATTTGATCAAGGTATTCCAACCAAGTTCAAATTTTCATTAAACTTTTGAAATAGTTTTGGGTATCACTTTTACCTTTAACCTTTTTTATGAACGAAGTTATTACACAAGTCACTATTTTTTAAATGGAATTTGATTATTTATTTCCACACAAAGAAAAAAAAGCATCATAAAACGAGGTATTTTGATAATAATTACATAGTAAGACATTGCTCAACTAATAAAAAAAAGATTTAGAATGTTATTAAAAATCATTCTCTTTTCTTAGCAGTCGAATCAAAACAGTATTCTCAAGACCGACCAAAGGACCATAGTACCAGGAAAACAGGACTACGAAAGTAGTAATTATAAATTCACAGATAAACTGCAACCGACTACAGGTTTAAACGATTACGATCACCGGTATTTGGCAATCGGCTTCTCGGAATTCTCGAGTAATAAACAATCGAGTCGCACTCAAGGTGGGCAGTCAGGAAGAATGCAGCCTGCAGACCTTGTCTGCTTTCAAATCATAATTCCTTAATATAAGACTCATTGAGCGTAATGGCTATAATTTGATGTAAGTTAATGACAAATTAATAACATGGACGACTCTCGAGGTCTAATTTTGGTAATTTATAAAAGATTGTTGCGGAACTCACTTCCGATAGAATCGTACACAGTTCTTTTACAATGTGGAAGGTTATTTATGATACGTACGATATTAACTAAAGCCTACGTTCTGCTTCTGATTCTGACTCACCTTAACGTGTTTAACTACAATTCATTAGAAAATCTTGTTTTGTAGAAGGTGGGAACTGGGAATCAGGCAATATTATTGATAGGTGATAAATTAAACAAACAATTTAAAGAGTCTATTTATTTTAAAAAAAATATGTCTTACTATAACAGGCGTAACGTAATGGACAATAAACATCTAGATCAAATTTTTGTTTTAAACCTCATCAAAATATTTTCTTACCGTGCATTATAAATATCCATGACTTGCGTTTAAGCTTTTAAAATAATTGATCATGACTCTGATACTGTATTACGTATTCTGTGATCAAAGTAACAGATCTTTAATTCAAAAGTATACACTTGCGTTCTTGCGTTTACACTAGGGCATGCAAACCGGTTAACCGGATAACCGAAAAAACCGATTAACCGACAGAATTTTGAACCCGGTTTTTTCTAGTCTTAAAACCGAATTATTCGGGTTTTTCGGTTATTTCACTTAACACACAGCTTACACAAAAACATTCTTATTTTCTCAAAAATGCAATAGTCAATGGTATTTAAGGAAAGTAATAAGCGTGTATACATATGAAACGCATTTTTGTCTCTAGTTCTTGAATTGACGTTACCGGCTGGCTGCCATTTTGTTTTGTCAGTCAAGACAAGTTTACACAGGGTCAGTCAGTACAGAAGTCAGTACCGACTGACTTCAAAATATTCGTGTGGGAATTTTCAAGTCAGCGCTGACTTCATGCCGCTGTACTGACTTCAAACCAATTTACATTGGGTTTTTTTTTGGGTCAGCGCTGACTTGTCTCGATTTCGGAGTCAGTTGCTTACCTCGTATAAACCAGCCTTCAGCTATCTGGCAAGTGCCAAGTCACAGTAAACGCAAAGAAACTTTCACGATACAGGTAAGCTCTTCAACTTTTGTTTTTTGAATAATTGTGAAAGGAAATATGAGCAAGGACGTAATTGTTTTTTAAATTACAACTTCAGCCAACTCACGGCTGAAGTAGTAATTTAAAAAACAACAACAACAAAAAAAACTCAGAGAATTTTATAAACAAACCACCGATACCTAACCTTAAAAGCACTTTTTATTCAGGGTTTGTTAATCTTACCTGCTTGTTAAATAAAGATTTGTGATATCAGAGTTCTATAATTGTTATTGAATAATTTAACATTAACCCATATAGCATTTAAGCATGCTTTGCATTAACCTGATTGCATTACATTACATTTCATCAATATGAAATGCATATAAGTATGTTTAAAAAAAAGATATTTTATCTCAATCTCTCTCTTATGTTTAATTTTGACTCTGTTATTAACCTCAAAGGTTCTAAAGACGTGTTTTTTATTTTACGATTTGTTGATTTTATTGATTTTTATGTTAGAATTTTATAATGGTTAATAAATGCATAGTGGCATACATAATTTAGTTACGTGATTGATCTCAAATGTGTTCAGAAACTAATGTTAATTCAAAAACGAAAGAAAATAAACAGTTTTTATTATTTTACCCTTTTTATTGAATTTTATTTAAAAAAAACCGAAATACCCGAAAAAACCGGGTTACCCGGTTTTTTTTTTTGTGAAAACCGAAATATTCGGTTTCCTAAAACTACCCGGTTTTTGCATGCCCTAGTTTACACTTTAAAAAAAATTCAGTTGGCTATACCCGATTTGGATCTGAATGCTGGTTAGGTAGTTTGTGTTAGGTGTGGCACCTGATGCGAGCATGTTGCCTAATTCCTGGACAACGGAAAAGGTCAGAAGCCAGTCACCTGCAGGGTTGTGTATCTGTCATTTTTGTTGTCAACATGCTACATTCCAATTTTTACAAAGAAATAAACTCTTAAAAATAATTGGAGGTATATCTTATTTATTCCGATGGCTCAGCGACTTGAAGTCTTCAACACAAGATGGCGGTTTGCGTGATCTCTTGCCAGTCGCTGACTTGGTCCATCCAACAGTACTTGGGTCTTCCAACTGGTATATGCCTTCTTGGGACCTAATATTGGAGGTATGGAATAGTAAAAGCATCTTCAAACGACATGTAGTTCAAGCATATCCTTAGTGAATTAGTCCATTCAGTGGTATTTGGGTCGTCCGACTGGTTTACGCCCACTCGGGACCTTAAATTGGAGATATGGAATGTAAAAGCATCTTCAAAAGACATTTTGGTAGCCCTGGATGCACAATCGAGGTACACTCGGTGGACGAGCGGTGCGTTTCGTTGCGCAAGAGCGCATCTGACCGAAGGCGGGGCATAAGCTCGGTGAGGTGAAATTATTGCAAATTCGCTTGTCAGCAACATGACTTATGTATTCACTATGAGGCGAAAGTTTTAAACGCTAGATTTTGCAACTTATTTAATTTGTGTTGAGCCGCCGTGAGAACGCATTAGGTGAAATGATTCTGCAGATAATTTCTTAATGACATAATCACATTGACTATCCTTATATCAAAGGTCTGGCAAAGAAGAAAAAGCATAATAATGATCCTGAGCCTAAAATTGTGTAATTTCTTGAATAAATTGAACATTTAAAGTGAAAGTGAATAAAATGACAAAGACTAATGTGAGTAATAATTTGCGTCAATTTGAATGCGAGTTTAATCTCAAGTATCAAAGTATTAAAGACAATGAAATAGAAGTTTTATTATCTCAATAACAAAGTCTATCTTTGGTGAATTGATGGCATATTTGTAGATGATCTTAGCGAGATTATTTTACAAAACTAAGTTTGATGATCAATTGTTTTGAAATGACCTTTACAAAATGAAGTTTAAATAGATGGTCATTTGTTTCAATGTTTTCAATGTTTCGCGTTCGAAAAGGTTGAATATTTCCTATATATACAAAGTACTCTATGGTTGAATAACACTTCGGTCGAACACTTTGAATGCAGTGTCAGAGCGTGGCTAATACGGACATGGAGCAATGGATAATGTGCGCATGTCTAATGGATCAGTGTACAGCTCTTGCGTCGTGATACTCGTGATGTTCACGTAATTACGGTCCCGACTAGTTTTGTACGACGTTTAGAGCAAACTTTCTTAGGTTCAAGAATTTACAAAGTCAAGTTGGGAAGTTTTAAATTGTTTAACTACCTCTAACCTTTCGTATTACTTAGATGGAGGAGGACGAAAAGGTTTTTATGATTTTGTTAATTATTATGCGAGCATGCATGGCACCGTGGCACGTTTAACTCTTTGAAAACAATCAAAATGAGTAAATCTGTCGAACTTGAAAAGACGATGATAAAAATTTTGTTGAAATTAATTAATAATGTGTACTGTAATTTATGTTTAAAGTCCAACGTGTTTGTGGCTTACTAAATTGCAAATAACCATAAGACTTTTATACATGGTTATTTGCAATTTTTAAAGAGTATTTCAAATTTTGAGTTTTAAAGTCCTTCACAAACATCTTATCACAACATTTACTTAAAAAGAAAGAGAGACAAAGTGATTATTTGTAAGGAAGTATTAAATTAAGTACAACCTTAATACTTAGTTTAACATGTCTAAACTGTTAACACTCCGTAAGTAGCCGCAAGCACAAAAGACCCAAACTAGATTTCATTTACAATAGAGACGTTTGCTCCACACAAAATTGTTCTTTGCATCACGACGTTGCAATTAGGGACATGTATTATATGCCAGTTATTTCAACATTTGTGCGCGGCTGAAATAAGGTTTCAGACTTGAGCTTGACCAAATGTTTCGTTATTGTATTTTTGTACTAGCTTTTGTCAGTGACTTTACCCGCGTGGAATTACGTCTCCCGGGGGGATTTAGTGACTATTAGTTATTTAAGGTTATTTTCCCGTCTAATCTAGGCATCTTTATGTCAAAATTTATTAAAGTTGTTTAAAAATTGTTTTTAGGCGTAAAAAGGTAACAAACAGAGTTACTTTCGCATTTATGTATTAATGCAGGATTACAAGTTTAACTTCATAATATTTTTAAATTCGAATTGGATACTGAGAGTATCATAAGTTCTAGAAAAATTACACTTTCCATTAGGTTGACTATACCTTCGCATTATCTAGCATTACTCTATCGCTAACACTTTTGCGATGTGCTTTAAACTCGCAAGTCACATCTTTATAAATAAATAAATAACAAAATAATACAGTAAGTACTACAAAGGACACATCTGTCAATTTATGAAAAGAACTACTTCAATCCCTTTAGTACTCGTGTTACACATAAGTAGGTATATTAGCACATCGCAGATATATACAGAATGTTTTAAAAAGTGAATTATGTTTTATCATTGGGATAACGTTAAAATTAAATCTACTTACCCAAAGTCTTTTTAGTCGAATTTGACAGTCGGTCTTGTAGTAAAAGTTCGTTTTCATAATTTAATTTCGCTTGACATCTGCTGCCCCTAGTTACTCCGTGTTTGAACTACCGTCCCTGGTTCTTGCTGGAACTTGGCATGCATAAGTTTCAACTTACGAAACTCCGGATTCCGGACGAACTTGAAGGGTTTTACAGTCGCTACTTACACGTGAAATCTTAGTTTTACTAATGAAAGATGAAACGGTTTTTGATTTAAAATACTGATTAGTAGTTAAGTTAGTCTGTTTCGTTTTTATGACATTTATTTTACGTATGGTGACCTATTTTATTTTACAGTGTGAGTCTCAATTAAATATACCTACGTGTTACTTGGCTAGTTGGGACTTTTGTGTTGCTTAGAAAACTCCTAATACTTTAGTATATGATTTAAGGAGCATAACATCTTCGCTATTTACTTATAATCTAAAATTTGTCAAGTTAGTTACGGGATGTATAATACTAGATAACAGTATATAACTGTAGTTATAAATTGTAGAAAACATACACTAGCATTAAAAATTATTACTTATGAAACGAGAAACTTTTCTTCAAACATGGAAGTGTAAAGACATAAAATACCATTGTCTTAAAGGGTCAGGTATAATCTTGTAGCGAGTTGTTCATAAAGTAAAGAACTTGTTTGAAGCCATAAGATGTTTACTTTCTTCCTAAAACAATACACCCTGTATACAAGTATGAGCTGTTTTCTTCCAAGCGGTCTCTCTCGGCTGACTCAATTATGATTGACCTCTGATCCTCTGCGATGCCAAATGGGCATGTCCTGTTCATATGTACATTGATTACTGTCTTATACAACTACCACTTATCACAGGAAACAACATCAAGCGTAGGTACACTGATATAACACTGATACTTTATAGCACAATATAGCTTCATTGCCTCTTAAAATAAAATAAAAAGATTGAGTAGAATTTGTTTAAATTATATTTTTTGCAATTTCAGGATTTTTATTTTTATAATCGAGTTTCCTTAAAGTTATACTAGATACTACTGAGTGTACTAGCTCAGTAATATACGAGGTAATTTGTAAAACACCAACAACCTCGCAGAAATAGATTACTAACATCTTATTACAAAGTTTGTTCTACGACTTTTCCGAAAAAGAAAAAAATAATACTTTTCTTACATTACAAATGCCCGAACAGCTGATCGAGTTTTGTAAGAAAAGTCGTTTTTTTTAATAACCGACTTCAAAAAAAGGACGAGGTTATCAAATCTACGGTATTTTTTTTAATGTATGTTTTACCATAACTTTGTCGTCAGTTGGTAACCGATTTTAATATTATTTTTTATCTGAAAGAACATAGTTAAGGTGTGGTCCCATATTTTTTTTGTTAGTCCCATAGTTTTTCATAACCCTGAAAAATATCAATTATTTAACTTACCATCGCACGAGGTTTTTTCATGGATTTTCAGGCATACATTCTTTGTTTATGGACCGATTTAGATGATTCTTGTTTGAAAGGGTATAAACTCAAGGGTGGTCACATTTTAATTTCATTGGTATTGGACCTTGGACTTCAAAGATACACAAGGGAACTCCTCAAAGTCAAATAGGATTTATAAAATGATATATTGAGATAACCAAAACAAACCGAGCTATGGTCTGCGACGTTCTGGACTAGACTTGAACAACGAAGGCACAACGGAACTCCTTAAAAACAAACAGCGTGAATTTGGATATTGAGTAATAGGCATTGTACCATTGAAATAAAACAAAAACAGCTTCAAAATTAAATACCTCTAAAAAGCAAGAAATAATATTCATATCATTAGATACGCATATCAATTTTAATAAAACATATCTAATGAAGTCAAGTGGGGCTTTCAGAATAAAAAAAAGAAGTGCTCCAGCCCCAAACAACTTCTCTTTTTTAAACAAGCTTTTTTTTCTTTTTCGGAAAGCTGTAGAACAAACGTTGTTTATGATGTTAGCAATGATGTTAGCGATAACTAACATCATACAAATTTTACAAATAACCCTGTATAATACTGTGGTAATAGACTCAATTTGTTTTAAGTTCACACTTTACGAAAAGCACGAATTATTTATTTATGTGCAAAACTTACGATCTAACACATAAAGTTATAAACTGTGCAGTAGAAACGCCCATTCATTTAGTACAAGCACCAAGCGAGATAAAACCGTTATCTTCATATTTTGGCTGTGAAAAAGCTTGGGGCTACGGTTTACCTTGGAGCTATGCACCCTTTGTTGATTCAGAAACTAGGTTGGAGTGCAAATTAAATTTCTCCAGACCCTTGCAAGTGGCCTGGCTTATCTAAATTGCATGAGTTCAGACTTTTCATTTACAATTCGCCGCGAGAGGGCGCTTGGAGCAAAGAAATTCCTTTGAATTCCGTTTTGCACACAACAAACGTATATTTGGCATATTTGTCGCGTTTCTGTTGGCGAAGAATTGAGATATTGTTTAGCAATTTCGCTTTGTGTTTTCTCTTAGACTTTCTCCCGTGGCACAGTGAAGACACTGATGGGTTTGTGGTGAAGTTTGTATTATTGCTCTGTCTTTGTAGGATTCCTAGGGTATAGGTAGGATTCACAGAGGTTTTTATTATGACTTTTTTGGAGATATAAATTTTTAAATTTTGAGATTTTAGCATTCACAATGCTATTTTTATATAATACTAAATAATACACTAGAAAAAATATACGACTCGCACCAGATCATGTTCTCGGATGGGAATCGAATCGAATATATTATTTAGTATGATATATACTCAGCTTCATTAGTCAGCTCAATAATTTTATACAAGCGGCCGGCCACAGGCGGGACAGGTATTTTTTATATCCTTCGGGAACAGTAATTTCTTTCTGGATGAAAGGTACCCTATGTCTTTTTCTGTACCTCTGAAAATGTGTATGCAAAATTTCATGATTGTCGGTTGAGTAATTAAGACGTGAAGGCGTTACAAACAAACTGACTTTCGCGCTTATAATATTATTAATATTATAGTAAGAATTTAAGGATAAGCTTTTTACTAGTGTAAAGCTCTATAGTTTTGTATGGAAAGGATTTTTGACTAAAACATCAGTCTCGCATTCTCCCAAAAGTTAAGAACCGATATTTCTTAAAAATATCTGGAAAGGTATTCAGTTGATGTCGAGGTAATTCCTTGTACAATGGTGAGATGGCGCTGGCTTGCAGCGTAAGAGTTGATATACTAGAAGAAATTCGACGTTCCCACTAGTGACTCGGTAGCTCAGCGGTCAGAGCATTGGACCGGATATCCAAAGGTCGCGGGTTCGATCCCGTCCGAGAACATGATCTGGTGCGAGTCGTATTTTTTCTAGTATATTATTTGGTACGATATTTCTTACTTTTTATTGCAGCATAAAATTATTTTATTATTTATTTAAACTTTATTACAAAATTACAGCAAATGGCGGACATCATGCCATAAGGCATTCTCTAACAGTCAACCGATAAGGGTTAGTTATTGTTTAAAATGTAACAAAGAACCCTGTTGATACCTTTTTAAGTCTTCTTCATCGATATCTATCGTAACAGAGGTCAGTAAACTTGTTTAAGACTGCAATTCCAGCAGAATAGCACTGATGAGTCTTTACTCATATTTCACTGTAAATTCAGACGAAATTTAAAAAGAAAGAGCCATTTTTTTCTGTTATTCTACTCTTACTGAATCTTTACCGGTAATGTTACGTTACGAAATTTAATAATAATGGTTAACATCATATAAATTGCTTTTTTCATTTTGAAACAGAAACATCTCTTCTGTGACAGAAGGCAAATTACCACAGAATAGATATTAGTACTACGTCAATACAGAAAAAGTTAGATTTTTAAATAGACCCGGAACAACACAATTAAGATCATCATTTGTTTTCTTTTATAATCTTTCAAATGACACTGTTTGAACCTATTAATATGATTTAAGTATAGATTAATCAAAAAGAAGGTTGTTGACCCCATTTTCACTTTCGTGGTCTTTATCAGAGCGTTGCCATGGAGACGGTGGTGGTTACGGCCGCTACACTCCGTAATCACATAATTGTTACAACACCATGAAAGGTGCAATGATTTCACTTTCTACAAATAAGTATTTCATTGACTTTTCATGTTTTTCTTGAACTTCTGTGGTCAAATTACGAGCCCTCGGATTCTTACGACACTCTTTGAGGGTGACTCACGTTCGATACCCGGACGATTCATTGAAAAGTCGTACATCTTTTTTAACTTTTAACTCAAGTTCTAGTTTCATTTGTACGTCCAAGAATGACTTTATTTACTTAAATATTTTCATATATGATTTGAAACTATTCTATGTGAAGTATATGTCAAAATATACGAGACGTCTAATTCGATGTAAAACAATAGAAAACTTTAATAAGCCATTTAAGTAATACGCCCTTCCATAAGTTGGTAGACGAAAAGTTCTGACTTAATTGGAATATAATATATAGGTACTTTTATAATTGTTATTGTAAAAAAACCTTTTTCTCTTGAAATAAAATAAACATAAATAATTCCTATAAAACTTTCTGTAAAAGTTTTTCGCTAATTTCCAATCGGGATAATAAAGCTGAATACAGCGGAACGTGCAGATTACATAGGTACCATAAGCTGTTTGAAGCGAAAGTTAATGACGGAAAATTACTGACTTTATTCCTATTTATACGTCAATAAAAAAGCTTTCTACAATTTGTCCTAGAGTTTAAGAAAAATGCTCCATTATTATAAATATGAAAAAGGTAGAAGACGACGAAGACACACTCACTATTCTAGAGAAGTAAAACTAAATATTTGTATACCTAGGTCAGCCAAAAATTTGGTTTAACTTGGTACCCCTGACTTGGTCAGGAGTACCGAACCTTTTATAATAAACAAATATGAGAACTTGTAAGAAACTAAACTTTCAGATTTACCTTTCAGATAAAACAATGAGAAAAAAACATTACGAAAGGTGAGGTTAGGTACCTACATCTATTTAATGGATTTTTATTCACTTTTTTGAAGTACGTATTCCGCCCAGTCTCCATTTTATTCTCAGTGCGAATTAAAAACTTTGGGCTGGAACGGCTGGACGGCCGGTAGCCGCGGCGTTCCATTGTTAAAATTAAAAAACTAAGTAAGTACGTACACACGACAGCACGTCAGGTTATACAGTTAAACTGCGAAAACAGCTTTT
The DNA here is from genome assembly GCA_963556745.1 of Catoptria pinella. Taxonomy (NCBI): domain Eukaryota; kingdom Metazoa; phylum Arthropoda; class Insecta; order Lepidoptera; family Crambidae; genus Catoptria; species Catoptria pinella. Next base: position 5,520,469 of record OY750762.1, read on the forward strand.
ATTACGTAGGGCGTAAAGGCGGTCTCAAGGTCAACATGTATAGTCTGAGGTGCCGTCGTGTGTACATAAATTATAATTTGGCAGGATACTCTGTGAGCTGTGTCGAACAAAATACTAAATTTCAAACAGTTCATATTGTACTTTTTTTTATTAAAAGAGGTTATTTTCCTGTCATTTGAAATGAAAAGTAGAGTCATAAATTCCATACCTACTTGAACAACCCTAAATATCTCGTATGGAATTGCTTGCTTTCAACCCTAGTATAACAATCTACTATTCGTTAATTAGGTTAACAATTGAGGACTATTCTTTACAAATATAATTAGTTGGATTGGTATTGCGTATCGTTTTGATGTCCAGATAAAGTTATTTTATCTTTTGCTTTTATTAAATTGATAAAAGCTTTATATAAGAGCTTTCTATTGATTTAAACATAGATATTGACCGAGGTAATTATTTAATTAAAAGGACTATGTTTTTTTTTATCTTGTTGCGGTATTACTAGGATGTCAAAGAGTTATTACTAATGAAATCATCAACCTATTAGCAATAATGTATATGAAAGCGTCAATAAGTTTTTTAGGCGCAATTTAAAATAACTCTGCATATGAATATTATATAATAGCTGCTTATCAAATTCATTGAAAGATATAAGTGAAGCATAACCACATTACTATTGTTATTGTTATCAATAGTTTCGATTTATCGCATCGGGTCAACACCCATCACGGATGATCGAGCGATAAGTTTCTTTCGATTGAATGTGGTCGCACTTGTGTGTCGATCGAGTTAAGTTCGAGGTCGCGTCGAGTTGTCGAACAATAGTTCACATCACATATTTACGCCTACATGACGGCACAAGGTTTACAACATTGATAATGAGGTTTATCATGGTTTTACATATGACATTATTTATGTTGTAACTCTACATACCTAATTACTTTCAACAGGTTTTGCGAGATGAGTATACTCAAAGTTTTTCTTGAGTATTGTTATTAAAACATTTTTTTTCTGATAACGGAAGACCGTGAAGAAAAACTTAAAAAAATCTAAATTCTAATGAGCTTTTATGTCAATTTATTAAAATTTAACAATAGAATGACGAAATCTATCCTTTTCGAAATAATTATTTGTAAAATTATTTCTTCCAAAAAGAAGAATAACAAAAATCGAATCTATAATATTTTTTTTGCATTATTATGCTTTATGTGAATCAGCTTTCAAGTATTTTATGGTATTTTGCCATCACTCACTTACTCGTATACAACTCACGTGCTTTACCACTTGGCAGAAAAATTCGTGTCGCCCCAAACGAGCTAAACGAATATTAGTGACGGGGCACGGCTTGCAAGCGATTGTTACCTTACGAGTGGTAAAGCGGAAGTGTTGTCGATAGTACCTAAATGAATTATTATTGCCAAAGCACAGTAGCTTTAGATTGCTTGTTTACCGCCCTAGCACAATTAGTAGCTACCAAGTTTACCCACACATCTTACGTTTAACATCTGTACTCATTTCGTAATCTAGACATCTGACATTATTTATGCGTATGTTTCTCAATGCACTTGTTGTTCCTACGCGCGTATTGTTCTTGGAAATGGTGTGTGAAAGTAGATGTAGGTACTCTAATAATACATTACATGTGGTAATAAATAATTATTTTCCAAAGCTTATAAAATTGCATGCTATGTCAACGTGGACAAATCACTTATTCTGACGTATTGAGGAATTTGTATTAGTTAATTTTTTTAATTTTTTTTGAGTCCGTCGTAGTTTCAGTCAAATGATAATTTTTTTGTCAAAGTTTTTGAAGGTTTTGCAAAATAAATTCACCTGTTACTTATCGTTATTATCTTAGCAAGTATTTAAGATTGATGTGGTTTTATCCAGCAGGTGTCTGGTTAAGTACGCTTATCTTGATGATTACGAGATGAATTTCCTGTGCTCAAGACGCGCCGGTGCGCTTCTGTGAAATTGGACACCATTCTTTGTCAATTGTGTAACAAGAGTTGACATAATTAATGCTGAATCTGCGATGGACTCAGTATTATCGTTAAGAATAATATAGACTATTCTTAAGGATTTTCTAAATAAGTATAGTCTATTCAGAATAATATAAAAAGCACTACTTTGGATTTTATTATTGTGAAAAGAGAAATATATGTAGCTTACTCCTGCAAAAAATATATGCAGGATGCACCGCCCGCCCGCCCGCAAAAAAATGCACATGCACTCGGTGTTGGTTCACGCACGATCTAACTTCTGAGGATGCTCCGTGTTGGGGCGAAACACGTGTAGAGTAGTCTAATTGGTGAAGGTGCAAGGTGTGTTGCTGTCATGCTAAATGCACGTATTGGACACTGATATTTTTATGGTATGCATGTGCATTTTTTGCGGGCGGGCGGGCGGTTTCTGAAATGTCGCTCAACTGAACTCAAACAATAAGCAAGGTAATAAACTAATATTTCAGCTATAAATATTTAGTTCTATTTATACGAAGAGTAATTCATCAAATAGTTTTTTTTATTGAAATTATACAGCTTCACATTATGTTCAATTAAAACTATTTTTTTTATATTTCAGGTAAGTATCAACGTTTTCGGCAACAACAATTATTATAGAACATAACAAGAATAGATAAGTATGAATACTGTATTTTTTTTTATTTGGACTGCGTTCGTGTCTAACCAAATAGAATTGTTTCTACGCCATTTTATCTAAGAATGTTAGTATACAAATAAGATAAAAAATTAACGGCCTTTACCTACTTATAGTGGAAGCTATTTGGTATTAAAAATTTAAACAATTTTGATAACATCACCGCAAACTTGCGTAGATAGTCTATTTTTACTAGATCTTTGTGGTTATATATATCATGCAAACAACGTAAGCACTATATCAAAAATGGCGAAAGATGGTTCAACATCAATCTTACATAGTTGTAATGTAGCCCTTATCACCATCGTTCAAGGTCGTATATTTATCGCTGTCATCTTGAAAATTGGCTATCTGTACCTACCTCCAAGGAATCTCGGTGTCATTGTCAGTCACATGACTGACGTAAGTAAAAATTATGCAGATGTTTTAAAACTTGTTAAAACTTGGATACTTGGAGGCAAATAGAGAGACAACACGGCAAAACTGGAGTAAAAATAACTAGATCATTATTCATTAAAAAAAATGGATTAAAACTTTAACTTGCCACATGTATCGGGTAGATTTTGAGGTTTTAGTGATGTTTAAATAAGCTTAAGTTTAAGGTGGTCCATATTTTTTAAATAACTGTTCCACTTGAAATCTTTAAATTATTATTTGCATAAACAAATGAACAACGAATACCCTAAAACATAAGTCACTTCACCACTTTTATACCAAAGTAGTTCTAAAAATGACATTTGTTTGTCCTTCTTTCCCATCTCGTCCCCAAGGGTCGTGAAAATATTCAGAAAAGGTTGTCATTGCACCGAGAATACCAAATAGGCCCTTACTATTGTTTAATATTGAATAAAAATAAAAGAAAGTCATTCTGTCCTCATTTTTTGCCTTAACTATGAAAGCGTACAACTCGAAGGTTGCCAATAAAGTTATTGCGAGAGGTTTAATTGGACTTGAGAAGAATTAAAATTTTCAAGCTTGTTAGAATTAGGTGAACGAAAAATCATTTTATTGAACTATCAGAGGGCTTTTATAAGTTTTGTTTGTTAAGCACATATTATCATTATAATAATTTCTCACGCCGATGACTTTTAACCTGCCTGCCAACAAGGGTAATGTTTATTTTTGTTCTGGCATAGAATTAGGGTCATATTTAGTGTGCAGTGAAGAGCATAGTAAGGGTATTGTATTCAAGTTGGTACGTGAGCGAATGTAGGTTTATACTGTGTTTGGAAATAACGTGGCCACTACAATCTGCATGTAAGTGTGATAGACACCATTCACGCAATTTTCGCCTCAATACTAATGTGCACCGTTAGAGAGAGTATTCCATTGAACTATTTCTCGTAAAACCAAATAAAAACAGATAACCGTTAAGGGCGTGAAGTTTTCACTGCTTGAAACAAAAGGACTCACAACCAAATAAACATTAAGATAAATAATATTAGAAAAAATACTAGAAAAAATCGACTCACCCATAGCACCTCAGACGGGACTCGAACCCGCACCCTTGGGAATCCGGCCCAATGCACTGACCAATTATGCTACCGAGTCGCTAGTGGGAGCGGCGAAATTTTCTAGTACTTTTTTACTTCTTCGCTGTAAGCCAGCGCAATTTCATCAATGTGAGGAAATACCCCCACATTCGAAACAAACATCTTTCTAGATGTTTTGACAATCGATAAAGATGAAACAGCTATATAATTATTAAATTAAATAAATTTAACAAATAAACATTGTTTTGTTTAAGTCTGATATTTTTTTTATTTTAAAGCAATTTTACACTTGGATAGGTAAGATTGGCAAAGGCATATGTTCTCTTTTTGCAGTTTTTTATTAAAACTAATAAGTACCTGTACTCTAGCAATAAAGCTATCTCGAACTATTAAATTTTATCTTAAACTAGAAGCTGCCCGCGACTTCGTCCGCGTAGACTTTGTTCTAGTTGGCGTATCAAGGTGAAATATGCACTAGATTTTGAGAATACAACTGTGAAAACCGCATCCAGTTTGGTGCAGTACCTATTTTTTGCGTGATGCGACTACAAACATACAGACAGACAGACAAAAATTTAAAAAATAATTGTTGTTTGTCTTCTAAAGCCCTTATAAAGACACCTCATTACATGCTTTCTTAAAAATTTCGTATGTACACACGACAGCACGTCAGGTTATACAGTTAAACTGCGAAAACAGCTTTTATTACGTAGAGCATAAAGGCGGTCTCAAGGTCAACATGTATAGTCTGAGGTGCCGTCGTGTGTACTGACATCGGCAAGTTACAATTTTATTATATGTATAGATCGTCAGATGTATAACTTAGTATAAATAATGTCCCCTTTTACTATCGACTCTGTCGGTTATAAGTCGGCCAAGTTATATTTAGTATGACAAGGTTGGACGCAATAAAATATACCCTTCGATATATTTATGTACTACTAACAGTTATAGGTAAATTAAGTATAAACTACACAGATATTACAAAATTGATTTAAGTAACTATACTACAAAATTGATTTAAGTAACTAGAGACATTACTTACTTTCTTACCGATGGCTCAGCGACCCGAAGTGAGTCTTGGCCTACGAAAATAGAAAGACATAACTTTTCTAGTCTCTGTCCTTCAATTTTATTAAAGTACATAACCATCGGCCATTTTTAATGTCCCCACTGCTTGGGCACAGGCCTTCCTTATGGGTGGATAAGGAGGATGAGCCATGACCCACCACGCGAGCTCAATGCGGATTGGTGGGTGTTGACGATTGCAAATGCAGCCGGAACCAATGGCTTAACGTGCCTTCCGAAGCACGGAGGTGCTCGAGATACTAAATTTTTGATCACCCATCCCATGACCGAGCCTTGCAAAAGTTGCTTAACCTCTGCAATCGCTGGGCCATGCGCTATACCACTGCGTCACCAAGCTCCTCAAATCATATTAAAGTACATGTAAATTAAATCACCTTTTATTATATTTAGTTTTTCTTATAGCATGTGGAATAGATGTTATATACCACATAACACTACACTTCTCGACTGTTTATACAGGTTTGACAAGAGTTGGTCCGAAATTAATAGAGAGTAATATTAGCAGTAGGTATCAACATTTCGTTTGGCTATAACCACAACGCTAGCACTACTGTTTAAATGTCATCAATGTAATAATTTCAGTAAGTCTCTCGTTTGTATCAATCTAAAGCAAAGTTAATAATATAAAACAAATTATAGGTAACTGTTGGCTAAATTCGTCATGGGTGGTTAGAATTGGATTGGCCCCTGACCCGACGCAGATGTGCACTCCACCTTCAGTGAATTTTCCTATTTAGAAAATTTATCTTATTTAAAATAAAACCTTGTTAAGTTTGAGTTCAGATAGGTACTTACCAAAATAGTTTTTTATTAGGGTTCCGTACCCAAAGGGTAAAACGGTACCCTATTACTAAGACTCCGCTGTTCGCCCGATTGTCTGTCTCTCCGTCTGTCACCAGGCAGGCATCTCATGAACCGTGATAGTTAGACAGTTGAAATTTTCACAGATGATGTATTTCTGTTGCCACTATAACAACAAATACTAAAAAACAGAATAAAATAAATATTAAAGGGGGCTCCAAGCGACAAGCGAGATTTTTTTGCTCGTTTTTGCTTGAAATATTACCTTTATCAATCAATAGATAATAGCAACAGGTATACGCTTGAAATTTTCACAGAATATTTAGTTATATATTCAATTTAAAAATAAATAATTAAATTAAAACAATACAAATATTTTTACGGAACCCTTCGTGCATGAGTCCGACTCGCACTTGGCCGGTTTTTTACTATTATACTTTGTGATACCGTTAAAAGCCAACCATTAAACGCACAGTTTAAAGTTACGATATTTTGGAGTATTATTCTTTGTATCGAAATCGTTCCTATTTTGATACCGATCGTTAAATAACGATTGACACGTTTTCATTCGAAATTGCCGGCTATTTTGACTAAGGAACTTGTGAAGTTTTAACATTAGACTCACGCATGCAGATAAAACCTATAAATATGATTTATGAATACTGAATACGTTGCAATGTGTGCCTTCACTATGCAATTTCTGTTCACACATTGATATTTTATTGAATTAACTTTAAAAAAACAAGTATATTATATTGTAAGATTTTAAAGTATTTGAAAGTAAAGTTTTTATATTTATGGTCTTACACAATTTTTTGAATAGACTACATATTTTATTTTTTTCATCAAATTGAGTAGTTAAATTAATATTAATATTCTTAATTCATTAATTCCTGTCTGCGTCCTTATTCAATATCCGCTGTGAAGTTAGGCGTGATAGACACACTTACAAGATACGAGAGCAAACGAAGTGTACATCCTGGTAGCAGCAGGTAACATAACAGGTTGCTCAGACTGACTAGTCCACAAAAACTGTCAGTGAAATCTCGGATAACCAACCTGCGCACCGTTACCTCGGTCAGTGGACCACTTTTTACCTTTGCGCCTGCGCATCTGTGCAATGACGGCCTACTGGGCTGTGGGCAAGTACGCGGAGCTATGTGATCGATTGTCATTTGTTACGTGTTCTTTTTGAAATTTAAAAAAGTGGTAGATTTTTTTTATCGAATTTCAGTCGTCAATTAAGTACTTATTAGGTGTCCCAGATTAGAGACATTATTCAATATTCATACTGGCTACAAAAAAAGTAAAGGAAAAAAAAAACCATCTTAACCACGAGTACCAAATATATGTCCAAATAGTGTGGTTTTACAAATTTCTGCTTTACAAATTACTGAAACAAGACAAACAAGAATCGCTTACTCAAAGAGTTATTGATGATTATCGACGAAATGAGAAATCAGCGACAGTTCGTAATTTTATTCTAAGAAGCTACAAGAATAAGTATTTGCAGAATCATAATACCATAAGTAGAAACAAATGAGACCAATTTTAAAAATATTTATATAATAGTTACGTTAGAAAGCCTTTGTGAAATTTACCATCCCCAAATAAGTTGAAGATCAGGAAGCTCGTCAAAAGACGAGTTACCAATAATCACGTTCACTCAAAAGAAGAACTGGCACTCGCCATAGAAAAAAATATTTACTTATATACGATTGAATTTGGTCTTAAAATAAAGCTAATAATATTTGCTACATTGATCAAGTTGTGTCTTATTTTTAGCGCATGTAGAAAAGAAAAGTATTACATTATGATTTTTTTTTGATATGGAAACACTACGGAAACAAAGAGTCATTGAAAAACGTTCCGTTAGCCATATTCAATTTTCAAAGGGCAGAAAGTCTCTATGAAATGTAAAAACGTGGCTTCCGATTTGGCATTAATCTGTGGTTTGGTTGACAGATAGTACATACTAATAAGTGAAAAAGTATAGCAGATTATGAATCACAGATTAAAAAATTAAAAAGTATACAACTTCAGCATAAGAGGCCGGGCCTTCTTTCGGGCAGTTTCTGGATGTTAAATTTATTCTAATTAAACAAAACAATGCTTATGTTCCTATTATTACTCTTGGTTTAAAAAAAGTAAAAAAAAAGATTTGGGCATTGTCTAAAAAAAAATGAAAAAAATATGCAGAAAAACAAAAAACATTAACATCTTTCAAACATAGATCGGTAAGAGAAAAAAAGGCTGCAAAGTCATTGATGGAGCAAATTTGATTCAAGTGAAATAAAATTAATGTATAAATAAAATAAAATAAGTTTATTTATACGTTAATTTGTATATTAAACTCAACAGCTCTCATAAATATTTTAGAACAAAAAAATAATCATTTAATTTGTCTTTATATCGGGGTCAAGTTTTAATACTGGGCAGTATCAAAACTTTTCTCAATAAATTGAAATATCTGAGTTAAATATGATGCAAATTGGATGAGAGTGCAGTTCGGTGGACTGACCAGCCTCTGACTGACACAAAATCAATAATTGCCCTTTTGTAACTTAACTAACAAAGAATTAAAGAATAATAAATTAAAAAAACTACGCAATAGACAACTTAAAACAAAATACTTAATACTTATAATGGAATGTCAGTTACATTATAAGAAAAAGGATATTAATGATATTTTTCGTAATTAATGGATCCCTAAAATTACATATTCGTATTCGTGGGATCATGAATCACATTCGTCTAACTGTTTTAAACATTACGGCCTTAAAGGTAGCTATTAAGTCTTAGGAAAAACTGAACATCGAACATTCTCACGGCTATCATTAGGCGTGTAATCTGGATATTTACATTATGGCGTATGAGAAAAAGATGCGAGCTTAACCCTCCGTTCACTTGGATCCACAGCCTGGATACACTTGTTGAAATGTATTCTTAAATAAAAGTTAGTTTATTTGCTGTATAAACCTTACGTAATTAACACCATGATGCAGAACAACAGGTAGATGACTTCTAAGAAAACTTTTTCCTAATTAATTAATTAGATTTGGCAAATCGTCATTTTATTACCCTGGCTAACGTTAAATTGCAAACTCACTATGTATTTTGACCCGGATTTCATTAAGCCGCGTACTTACGATGTCACACGCTAATATATCGCAATTTAGTTTCGAGATATCTAGGTACATACTACGCGTGGGAGGTTTCTTTATGTCTTTTGTTACCTCTTCAGAGAGTGAATGGTACACCTGTAACGTATTATTGGTTGTAATAATGCTGATTGTGTGATTGCGAAGTAGAAGTTGTTGGTTCCGATTAAATTTTTTAGAATCCATAATAGCTGTACTTACTGATATAAGTGCGAGTAAGTAAGTGACCTAAGCATACGTTGATTTAAAATACCTAATTAATTGTATCAAGAACTAAGAGTATAATACTAAATAATATACTAGAAAAAATACGACTCGCACCAGATCATGTTCTCGGACGGGAATCGAACCCGCGACCTTTGGATATCCGGTCCAATGCTCTGATCGCTGAGCTACGAATCACTAGTGGGAACGTCGAATTTCTTCTAGTATGTTAACTCTTACGCTGCAAGCCAGCGCCATCTCACCAATTTACAAAGAACTACCTCGACATTCAATTGAAATATCTTTCCAGATATTTTTTAAACAATTGATTAGGATGAGAAAGCTATATAATTTTTAATTTTGTAATTTTTTGAGTAGGTAGATGAAATAAAGAACTAGATGATAGATGTTCTCTCATCCACTCTTAAGGAGGTATTTCGATAAATTGTTAGTATCTATCATAGCATAGCATTTGGATGAAGTGATTAATTAATTTTATCTGATGTTAGCGTGATACCACAATACGTGCTAATGATATTAATGCTCTGGTGTGAGGTATAATTTAAGTCGTCTCGCTTCAGAATACGCAATGAAGTTGTATATCGACTCATTCATTAGATACTTCTTATCTAGGTGTAGTACTGTATCGAAAGCTAAGTCTTTACCGTTTCAGTTTAGTTAACAGAAGAATACTGGCTTTCGTTTTGTCAAAATTGTTGAAAGCTTTGCCTAGGGAGCCTAGGATACAGACAATTTGAATGATAATTCTAAAGCTAAACTAAAGATTGACACACGACTGCCAAAAAAAACAGAGTGTTATGTGTTCAGGGTTCATGTATGTTTGTGGGTATGTGAGTTTCTTTATTCCACCATAACTTCTAAATGCCTTCACGATTTGGATGTATGGAGTATCGTTACACTGATAATATTTTTTTTAATCAATAAGGCGACTGCACGACTCTTCTTTCAACGGTGAAATATTTTTTATATTAATTACTACTGTATGGGTATCAATTTTAGTTCGTTTTTGGCAGGACAGTCGTGTTTTTAATATTTTTATTATTTTTAGGTGAATATAACCTGAATGACAACGTTTTATCGTTCAGAAATAGCACGATTGGGCGTCTGTTTTTATGCTTGGATATTACGTTGATTCACGTAACTCCATTATTCAATTACGAAGAAGCATTCTGTTGTTTACATTCTTTTTTTAATCAGAAAACTCGTAAGTACATAATTCGTTTACTTACTCCAATTATTTTTTGTCGTTTATAATCGCGTATTTGATGCGTAAAGAGTAGGCGAATAAAGTTTACGGAATTAAATCATTATAATTATTTTAAAAATCTGTATCTGTGTTCTGCATAAAGATTCTCTTCAACATTAGGATTCCTAAATATAGATATTACGAAGAACTTTAACAAAAGAAACGCTTCAATGTGCTTGCAATAAGAACGAGAAATTAATCAAAGCTCAAAAGCTTCATTAGCATGGGAACAGAGGCTCAAATATGAACGGAACATAATCTGAGCGGCACTCGAACACCAAATTATGCAACCGTTTTATAGTTTCATAAATACAAACGTAATTTTCTAGAGCACTTCCTCATTAAAAAACTGGCCAAGTGCATGTCGGGCCAGTCGCAGTAAAGGGTTCCGCAGTTACTTCCTGTTTTACATAACTAAGGACTATAAAGTATTATAATTAATACCTTACTATTCAATGAAATTTGCTCTACGAAAACTTTTCCAATATAAATTAATTCCCTGAATCAAAAAGTAGTTTTGACAATGCTATAATATTTTTAAAAGACCTATCCAACGACATACTATGAGATTGATGAGAAACAAAAATTTAATCCCCACTTTACATGTAGGGGAGGTACACAAAAAATAAAAAATATCGAGATTTTATTCTACCACTTTTTCGGCGTAATTAATATACACATTCACGCTAAATTACAGCTTTCTAGTATTTAGGGCCTTTTAGCAAAGCCGCAGACGGGCGGACATGGCGAAACTATTAAGGCTTGTTGACTACGGAACCCTAAAAACTCTATGATGTCTGTTGAGTATGCTACTGGTGTATAAAAACGTCCCAGTGTAAATTGTTTCTCATCGTGTGGGAACAAAAGGCGTAGTAGGGTTAGGTTATATGTAGACTGTTTTTAGTGAAGGAAATTGTGTAGTACGATGTCAAGTTAGTCTTGCTGTAGTTTTATTTAGCACTGGGGATCTCTCTATAATCTATTACATATCATACAATATTGGTATCGAACGATTCAAAATCAAATTATACAATAGCAGAATAGGGTTCATGTTTACGGGAAAACCAAAAATTAATCTGATGCGTTATAAAACTGAGAGGGTTTATATTAAGGCCCATATATACCTCAAAGTGGCGCCCTCATCTTAATTTAATTTATTGCTCGCTAACTACATAATATATCAAACAAAAATACAAATTGAAAAGTGGCCACATTTTGCACTTTCGCCAACTACTACTACAGCGAACAAAATTTAACAGAGGTTATTGTTTGTAAATAAACTATAGAACCTTAGCTTCAATCTGTACATGTGAATTTTCGATACATTATGTACTTAGCGAGCAATAAATTTAATTAAAATGAGGGCGCCACTTGAGGGATATAGGAGCCTTAACTGCGGTGACACTGATATATTTCATGAGGTGGTTTTAAAGGACAAATTGCGTCAACAGTTTATAAATAGAAGTACCTGCTATCCTTGTTATTAATAAATCTGGCCTGGGTGATGGATGTCAGTAAGAGTTTTAAAATATTTTTCCTAGAAGAAAACTTACATTTATGCTTGGCAACGGCATACATATAAAGTAATAAATTAAAGATATTTCTTCACATGGTAGTCATACGATACATATTTTACAATCATTGCATACGCATTAAATAATTAAGGATATGCACTTAATTCGACAGTATATTAATACTTTCGTCTTTCGATGTACCTATGTATGAATACTATTGTATACCCATGTAAAAGAAAATTATCAGAACTTTATAATGCACTTATGCATAAATTCCATGCAGTGCATAGTTAACAAATACGCAGATACCTTTCTCATTTTCAACCCACATTCGCCTACATAGATCATCATTAGTCCGATTAAGCATGAAATTTGTTAACTAAAAAGTTTGAACGCAAAGTTAACCCAACATGACACGACGGATAGTGTCGGTCGGTAGACCCACAAACTGGGTCGATGACCATCTGCGGAGATATTCTGTAAGAATATAAACTAGAATTATCGAAGTGAGTGAGTGTTGAAGTGAGCGCGTTTTCGTAGTATGTGCCTTCTCCATAAGCTTAGCTTCATCAACTTATATTCTTCATTCGTTGGGTTTTTTCATAACGCGAACAAAAGCTTTATGAGTTGTTGTTCCGGCCATCTAAAATAACTTCAGTCTTTACCTAAGGTCTCCGAAGTATGTATTTTTTGACAAATAAAGGGAAGAAAAAGTAGAAAATATTACAAACTATTAAAAGAGGCTAATATACCTACATACCAGCTCAATTATATAGCTACATTTTTTGAGTTCTTTACAAAATGCAAAGTAAATGATTTGTCAATACAGGAAACCGAGCATTTTAACTTTGGAGTCACGATAAAATCTCGGTATTGCTCAAGTCAATTCTGTTTTTTCTGCTTTTTGATTACAACTATGCAATTGTTGGTTATATAAAAGATCATAATCGGTGGTAGCGCCATGAGGTTTTCAACATCTATCTATTTATGGTAATGGACGAACTTAGAAATAAAACACTGTATTATAATTGTCTTAAAATTATCTATTAGTTCTAGTAAGAGTTAATACTTCCTGTATTAAGTTAGCGATTACAGTTTGCTCAACAATGTATCGATGAAAGAGCTCTCTCCTAACTTTAGCGAGTAACTTGTCTACTCGTACGTACCATTTCCACGAGACTGTTCCAATTACTTATGAACGTAACTGATTGACCTTAACTTCATAGAAAGCACAATCTGAAACAATCTTTATGTCCAGAAGAATAAAGCTCAAAGATCTCCAGCCCTTTTCTTGTAGTTGGAACCTTTAAGCTGTTAAGATAATTACGACGGGATAAGGACACTCGAGACGGCGAAGCGAAGTTCTAAGAAGTTTCTTAATAAATGTGGTTAATTTAACGGTTCTTTTGAAGATTGTTACGTAATCTGACAAACAATTGTTAATGGTTTGACTTTATGAAAACAGATTCCCTCAGATCTTTTTGATTACACACCATGCAGCCTTTCCCCTAGTTCTTGAGTTATTAATTGAAAATAATACGTCATAACCGAAGGTATTACGAAAAGAAGATGGTTCGTGTTATTATGATGTCTGCGTTTAATGAACACTTCGAATGTAACGTAATCATTACCTACTCTACTCTAGTTAGTGCCAAACAGAGCTCGGTTATAGGCATTATTAAAGTAAACAAAAACATATTTTTTATCAAAGATTTCGGCTGCATATTTTGTTTGTTTTGGCTATTGGAATTATATTATGTCCACTTGTGATGTAACTCGGGAACTGAATTTTATGACAGCATAGCAGTCTTTACTGTCTTCAAAGTGAAAATAATTGTGTTTCTGATATTTAAGAAAAACCTTAATCGAATAAATAAAAGTTGTAATGAAAACGACACTGACCAAAAATTTTTTCTCGTAATTTTGCTAGTAAAGTAACATAAAAGAAAACGATGTTAGAAAACGATAATATTTTTTTGCCGTTATAAAATGATAAGTATTTTTTTATGAGAGCAAAAATTTGCTGCTGAAAAAAAACTATTTAACTATATTATTGAAATCCGTAATAAAAGAAAGCTCTGCTCCATTCCGAATACTGATTAGACTTGGAGCTTTTAAGTATGCTTATCAGATTGCGGCCAAACTTTATCACATACCAACATGATTTTTTAAGCTCAATACGTGGTCGGGAACTGGCAGCGTATAGCGTATCATTGCACTCGAACAGATAGTAAATGTGTAGGGCAGGAGTACCATGGACGGCGGGGTCAACGACCGGGCTCCCATGGGCTCTCTACATTTCTCCTCTCTTTTCTCCGAGCGGTGCAGTTATGTCGAGTTTTTGTTGGGATCTTGTATATTATGCGATCTGTTTACGCGTTTATAGGAAGCTGGCATTGCAAACTTGAGAGTTTAACCTACTTTTGAAGAGGTGAAAAACAAACAAGGAGAAAAAAAGGTTTTTCATTACTTATATTCGGAAAGTGATGTATATTTAAACTGAGCAGCGGGTAAAAAATTTTGCGTTCCACCCTAAGGTGTCGACCATAGAGTTGGTATAACAGCCAGTGCAAAATTAAAAACATTGGGTGGAGCGGCGACGCGGGCTGTTCCAAATTTGAAATAAGAAAGTTACTACATGTTTTTATTAATAAATATTTTGGAAAAACTACGATTTTTTACTTTCTTTATATTCGAAATGAAAAGTAGAGTGGGAATTGCTTCCTTGACCCTTGTCTACCAATCTACTATTCTACCATTCGTTGTAGCAGTATAAATTTTTTTTACTAAAAATGTTTTGCTTTGAAAATCAAATACTTAAGTTTTAATGTGGGTGTAAAATAAGAGCTTATAGGAAGATTCCCGTATAAAACAAATACTGCCGAAAGAAAATACTTGCTACCTAGCGATCCTTGTCTATACTTAAAGGGAATCATCAATATAACTTAATTTCCCAACTATTGGCAAGTTTCACTTACGATCTTGTTGGATTAGATTCATCAAGACAAGTTTAACTTCAACTTTTTTGAATTAGAAACTTAATGAGAACTCTCAAGTACTTGACGATACGCACTTAACATTTTCACATTTTTCCACTTGAATTTCCAATGTAAATCCATTCTAGCAACTGCGTAGAGAACTAGCATCAACGGTTAATTTCTATTGCGTTATAATATAATTTGAAACATTAATTCGCTTTACATTGACCTAATTAGAAAAAAAACTATTACAGCTCTTAGGACCCAATATAATATTTAATATTACATACTTCTAATAACATAATCAAAGCTAATCAACTCTATCCAGACTATCATCGGTATTTTTAAACAATTCCCTTTTTTTATTAATACATAGGTACTTAAAGGCGATAATAGACAACATCTGTAAGATATCATACCTACTTCAAACCACTTTTTTCTTATCAGTTAAAAAAGTCTGGAATGGGTGGTAGGAAAATATAGACGATTCAAAAGTGCTTGATTATTAAGTTTAATAATTTGATTAAAGACATTTTGAGTCTTGACTCTCGACTCTTTTAAATTCAATTCAATTGAAATAATTTATTTCAGAACTAGGTTCCATAGTGTTAGTAACAATTTAATATACTTACTTATAAAGTATGTTAGTCGGTAAAAATTACAGTAGGTACGAGTAATAAAAATTAAAAATTATCCGGTATGGAGCTTCACCCAGTGTCGCAGCAGAGGAGAGTCCCACCGGTCGTTAAACACCCTCAGGAGGCTGTTGGTACTGGAGCGGAGCCTAGTGAGCATGGAAGCGGACCTCTTTCTTATAATGGCGTAGAAGTCGTCCGTATGCGCCTCCGCAAACATTTTCGACGCGCTACAACGCCGCGACAGTCTCAACAGTATCCTGAATGCGTTGTTAAATTGGATACGCAGGTCGCTGTATGCCCGCTGCGTATAACTGGTCCAAAGGCTGCACGTATAGAATGAGTGGCAGTAAGCCTTGAAAAGTGTGATCTTTACTGCATCCGTACACCGCGCAAACCTTCAAGCCAGCATATTACATCGCACAGCCAGCGACCTACGCTCCCTCTCTATATCGGCGCTATCCTTGAGATCGTCAGTGACCCAATGACCCAGGTACTTAAATTTGTTCACCCAGCTTAAAGAACTACCACAAAGTGAAACTCCAGGGACGTCCGAATAGTTAATGGAGTTCGATTTGAACATCATGAGCTCACTTTTTTTAAATTATTATTTATTTTATAAAAAACATAATAAAACAACAACACTTACTTGGATTACAACAGTGTCCCACAAAACTGTAAATGACAAGGTATGATTTTTTTTAATAATTGTTGCAAGTAATGTGCGAAAGTCAATTGAATGGGAGAAAGTAAAGTGTTCCGGTGATCATAAATGTGCAATCACTATGGGATCGTTATTAAGAGAGTTTCCTTAATCACGTAACTCACACTTGTGTAAAAGTCTAACTATAAAAACTATTGTTCCGAGATTGTGTGCTTGAGAAATTAATATTTCGTTTAAGACTAACAAAGGCATAGGCTGACACGATAACATAGTAATGGTTTTTCTTAACCATTTTTATTTCTACGTTATCTGCCAAACTAACTTTTAAAGTTTTGTTTTAACCTAAAATTCTGCATTAAATGTCTATTAATTTTTTAAAATTTTGAGATTTAAGCATTGACAATGCTATTTTATATAATATCAAATAATATACTAGAAAAAATACGACTCGCACCAGATCATGTCCTCGGACGGGAATCGAACCCGCGTACTTTGGATATCCGGTCCAATGCTCTGACCGCTGAGCTACCGAGTCACTAGTGGGAACGTCGAATTTCTCCTAGTATATCAACTCTTACGCTGCAAGCCAGCGCCATCTCACCATTGTACAAGGAATTACCTCGACATCAACTGAATACCTTTCCAGATATTTTTAAACAATTGATTTAGATGAGAAAGCTATATAACTTTTTAAATTTTGACATTTAAGCATTCACTAATTTATTATAAGTTATCAGACAAACACACATTTTAGATTTGTTTTATCCTCAGTCTGTATTATGTCTGTGAATGTTATAAGAGTTTGAAGTTTGCTGTTATAATAAATTGGTACAAATATTAAAATTATCGTTAAAATTAGATATCTAAAGTTAGTACCCGAGCTAATCCGGTTGTGGTACCTCAAGATTACCCGGAGGCACCCGCTGATGTGTCATTATTGGCCATTTCCTCTTAATTAAACCCACTCAGTGAGTTTATAAGACCCTGAGAGATAATAATAAAATGTTCTAACGCTGGAAAGTAAACAGAATCTCTTGAGCAAAATATTTTCATAGTTACTGTGACGTCATCGTCTAATTTAAAGTTTTTCTTAGAATCTGAAGTTATTTTTATATAAAAATTGCGAGTTATGGGTTATAGCTACTATATGACTGGAGAATATCTTTAATTTAACTAAAAAAATAGTACATATACCTTGTCAGTTTAGTAGATACCTATTGTACACAGGGTGTTAATGAATGAATCAAAAATGGAAAAACCGTTTCTTCGGACAAACAAACTAAACAACTTTTACTATGGGAATAACTCTGAAATCGCGAAAAAATATTAATACAGCTATTTCATACAAAAAAAATAACGAAAATATCAAAAGGTATGAATCAGTTTGATGGTTCGAAGAAACGGTTTTATCATTTTTGGTTCATTCATTAACACGTTGTATACTTACTTAATCCTATTTATAAAAAATACGTAAATAAGCTGTTACATTATGACAATTCCAATATTTAATAAAACAAGCTAAATACTAGGGGCAATGTAGAGCTGTAGACATCGCGGTTGTGACATTTTTGAACATTTTTCAAATAGGCTGAAATATGATATGACCCCATATTTCCGCCATTTTGAGAAATTTCATAAAACTGAATCGACTAAAAAATATATAATTATAGAACCTGCTAACAAAATTTCACGCGTAGAGAAGTACAGACGAACAGACGGACATACGAAAGCATTTTTGCCCAAGCTAAAAGTTTATTTTTTTCAACATTTTGTTAATGTCTACTGTCATGATGAGAATGAGATGCTGTAACAACGCAAGGCAGTCATCTGGTGTAACCACCTGCATTCAGATAGAAATTTTGCAAATGGCGTGCAGGTGCAAATACCGTTGCCACTTTCTCGGTGACCTATCACGACCGCTACTACTTTGAATTCGCCGTCCGAGGTTCGATGCATTCTCTAGATGTGTATATTATATCATTTGTTACATTGCTGTTTGACTTAATAATGATATTCCTTACAACCCATACTGATCATTGATATGGAAGCAAAGCTTATTCTTCAACAATGGATTTATGCGTACTAAAACGGAATAACGTAAATTATATTATAGATGAGTCTGTTTACCGTTTGAAAGGTTTTTTGCCGAGGACACCGGCGCTCTCTCACCCAATTTGACACTGACAACCCGGTGTAGCTAATGCTACAAAATAAAGCGATTCAGTTTGGGAACCTTAACTGAAACGCAATCGCTTTATAAAAGTTGATGGTAGGCATCCTGATAGGTTTATCAGTTAACTCCGCTAAATCATTTCGACTGTCAGGTGGGCAGTTTTCCTTTGAAAAACTAGAACATTAACTTTGTTAGCTACATGTACGTAGGTAAGTACTTATTTACATTGATTGTCAATCAGTGGACGCATCAACTTAACTTTCTCCAAGACACTCCAGTGACATACATAATTTTATTGTTTTACCTTTAATGGTGTCACTGCCATATTATTAACCTACTTGTTCAGGTAAACAATGATTTTATTTCAATAAAATAATAAATACAGTTAAGTCACGGAAAAGACTCTTCATCTCAAATGTGTTTTAAGCTTTGGAATATGTGGATAAGGGATAAGAAGTTCTGTAATGCTCTGTACATCTTCTACCCATTACTTGCATAAAAACAAAGTAGCGTCGATTACATTGAAACCGCATTAACCACATATAAAACCTTCATTTGAGTTGAGTCGTCCTGGCAAAGGAATAGGTAGGTACTCTTGTAACGTGGAAAAAAATCGTCGTTCCGTGACGTAGGTCCCCTCCGGATGCCTCAATGATCTCACGCTATCTGACACCCTCGCGATACGGCCCTGTGTCCTTTAGATTCTATCATTGATCACAGGTTCATGTTTACCTAAGAGATTTTATGGACACTTGGTATGTGGGAAAGATATTTTTCGAACCATTACCCTTCCTTTGCTTCGTCGTAGTCGGGTAAAAACGATCTTGCAGGTACTTTTTATGCGGACTTTTCACTTGGCAATGTTTCG
This sequence comes from Catoptria pinella, assembly GCA_963556745.1. Taxonomy (NCBI): domain Eukaryota; kingdom Metazoa; phylum Arthropoda; class Insecta; order Lepidoptera; family Crambidae; genus Catoptria; species Catoptria pinella. Next base: position 5,539,974 of record OY750762.1, read on the forward strand.
AGTAGTAGGGATACGAGACTTATAACACAGGCCCCACCCCTCAAATGCATAGTCATGTGGTCACACCAAACCTAAAAAAAAAAAAAAAAAAAAAAAAAAAAAAAAAAAAAAAAAAAAAAAAAAAAAAAAAAAAAGTGAACACCCCCCATTTGAATCGATTGCGCTGGGTCCCGGAGCGATATCTTTAACCGTTTCCGAGATACAGTTTTGCTAAATTCATTCCTAGTTGATTAACTAATGAACCTCTGTTAATGACACCTCGACGCTAATGACACACTCGACTTCATGTTTTGATGTTTCTCCTTAATTACATTATCCTAATCACCTTCCTCGATGCTTCTCATTCACTAATTATCCATGATTATGCGTTTGTGCGTATGCTCTGTACCTATCTAACATCACCAACACTTTTTAATTGTTATTATCGCGATGCATTTGTCTTCGCTGTATTTCAACAAGTTACACCACATGAACTTTTTATAACTTATGTTTTTATCATACAATTACTCGTACAATCATGCGAATACCATATTTCTTTGTCTTCAACGTTTACTTATTCAATATCGAAAAGCTTTATCAACTACTAACTTTCAACTACTTTCACTACTTGATTCCGCAATCATAATTACTTTGTTCATTACTTTATCATTTATTTGTTTCCAGTATCATAACAAGTTTTGTATTACTCGTAACTACATTATATCAATGATTGACAAACACATCTAATGATCTGAACTAGTATAAGAGCGATCGCATCGTAGCATTTCCTAACAAAGTGCAATCCACTGCCATCGAAAACGTAGACTACTGCTTTAGTCAAGTCAAGACAACCAATATGGATGTAAGTATTATATTTTACATACTTTCTTTATACTTGTTACTGATTTTGTGATTTGTTTGTAACTATCAACCTCCAATGTATTCCATAATGCTGTTTTATATTTATTGTTGTACTTACTGTTCTTTGTATTCATTGTTATAGCTCACATCTTGCTTTGGTGACAACACCACTGTTGACTACGAGGAAAACACATACAAACATTATTACTTTCCGACATCTGATGATGATGATGAGGGTACATCTTCGACTCCATACCCTATCCAGCCTATCCAGAAGAGAAACAGACCGGACAACGCTTTTGACCCATATTTCGACAAACCACTAGTAGAGCTTTGTGAAGAAATTGAAAAGACGTAAGTAAGTTTCATTTTTATATTTTCAAGAATTTAATGTTGTTAAATTTGTATTTTGTTCTTATATTTGTTTATATCAACAGTATTGACATACAATATGGCGGGGGATTAAAACGACAAGCTGAGAATATCATCGAAAACAAGCAATCGAAGAGACGACGTATTGATGAACCATCTACTTCTAGAGGAGATGCGACTGCTCATGAGAGCGGGATGGTAATGTGTTCAATTTGTAACATCTCCGTTAAAAAAAGGTATTTATCCAATCATTATAGAAGTAAGACTCACAAAAATAATGCGTTTAGTTCTCATTGTAACTTGCCAAATGTTACGTTAATCGAAACTGCCTTTGGTAAGAGAATCCAAACATATAGAATAACTTCTTTAGCGGAGTCTGAAGAACTAGAAACAGTTGAAACATTTGTTAATTCAATAAAAGATGATCTAAAGACTTTAATCCTTAATAATTTAGTACATTTGAAAACTTTTACAGTTAACTTCATACTGTGTGCTAACTTCGTGCACCAAAATAAAAATTTACAAAACGTTTTCGACTTCCAAACAGAAAACTATATCCTCAATGAATCCAATGAACTTGATATTTTTTTCGATTTTTTAAAAGAAATATTATGTCATAAAGTTAGTGAATTTGAAAAAAAAGATAGTGGATGGAGTCTTAAAGACATAATTAGTTTAGATATGAATATTAATCAATTCAATCCACTCAGAAGTAAATAATTATAAAACTTGTTTGTTTACTATTCGTTATATTGTTTACTTTAAAACTCTTTTGTATTATTTAAGTTACACCTAAGTTTATTTTGTATTTTGTTAATTGTTTTAGTTACTCATTAAAAAAATGTACACATAGAAAGTTTTATTCATTTTGTTACCTACTTTAATATAGAACAGACGTTTAAGATGATTCATTTTGAACATCCATTTACTACAATTGTCGCTGGTCCAAGTGGTTGTGGTAAATCAAATTTTGTATGTGAATTTATTAAAAATATGAAACAAATATGTAATGTGAAATTTGAAAACATATTGTGGTGTTATGATGAAATGCAACCATTGTATAATTTAACTGCTGTTAATTATTATCAAGGAATTCCTGATTTAAGCATGTTTGATGGCAAGGAAGCTCAATTAATTATAATTGATGATCTTATGAGGGAGTCTGATGGACGGGTAGTTGATATTTTCACTAAGGGAAGCCACCACAGAAATTTAAGTATATTCTACATAACACAAAACTTATTTCACCAAGGGAAAGGACAGCGTGATATATCACTTAATTCTAGTTATATTGTTTACTTTAAAAATCCTCGTGACAAAACTCAGATACGTTATCTTGCTCGTCAACTAGTACCTGAGAATCCTAAATATGTTGAGGATGCATATAGAGATGCTACTAGTAAGCCACATGGCTACCTGATGATAGATTTAAAACAAAATACAGATGATATTTATCGATTAAAAACTAATATCTTTCTAAATGATTATACTATTTGTTATATTCCTAAGAAGGGATATAAATATAGTAGCTCTAAACAAAAACCTCTCATTTCTGAACAATGAAATATCGAGTGAAGACACATGAAGAGTTCTTAAGAGCTTTACATGTTCTAAAACCAAAATTTAGAAAAGTATTACTAAAAGCTTGTGGTGAAGAAGAAATTAACTGTATCTGCGAGTGTATCTACAATGTTTTGAAAGGAAAAGTTCCATTGCAGGAAGAAAAAAGAAATAAATTACATAAGTATAGAAATATATTAAGAAAACTCATCTCAAAAGGTAAAAATAAACTAAGAAAAAATATCATAGTCCAGAAAGGAGGAGCTTTCTTACCGATTATAATTAGTTCAGTTTTGAGTGCGCTAGTGAACTCCCTTATTAAGTAATTGAAAATGGATAATGCAAAGAAAATGATATTGATTGAACCTGAAGTGATAGAAAAACTTAAAAAAAATAATAGTAATACTAATACAACATTATCACAACTTGATGAAGAAATGAATAAAGTTTTGAAAACCAAATTAGAAGATAGAGAAAAATGGTCACTTTATTTACAAATACTTCAACGATATTTATATTTTATTGGTAAAGACCGGAAACCAATAGAAATACCTATAATAAACTTTGGTGAATCAGCGAACTCTATAAAAGACAACGTAAAACTAGAAAAATCTTTAGACACTAAAGAAGAGTCTATAAAATCACACAAGATAGTTAGTGGTGAAGACATACAGGAAAAAAACAATGATTTTTATGCTAAATCTCAACTACTTCAACTCATACCGAAGACATATAAAATAAAGGGTGAGCTTTTAATTGATGTACTATTAAAAAATAAAGATAAGATTTATTGGAATGACAAAGGTACTGTTTTTATAAACAACAAGGAGGTTGATAAGAGTAATATTGTTGACTTACTTAACGACGTTGTAAGACCACTTAAAAATAGTTCTCCACATGGATGGGTGGAATTTACAACTGCTTTAAAGGATTTACAAATACCAATTAGCTACATTGGTAATCCAAAAAGAGCAACATATATAAATGTGATATCAAAGAAATCCGATTCTGGGAAAAAAGTTGAAAGTATAACAGAATCTCCAAACGCAACTAATTATTCTACCCCCCAATCAAACCCAAATTTAAACGAAGGAAAAGTAAAAAGAAAACTTGATTGGGAGAGATGGACCCCTTATTAGAAATAAATAATATTTATTATGATGTCTCTAATCCTGCTGGATATAGCAGTTTCAGTAAATTATCAGAAGCAATGAAAAGTAAAATGACTAAGGAAGAAACAAAGAAATGGTTGGAATCACAAGAAACTTATACTTTGCACAAACCGGTACAACGTCGATTTCCAAGGAATAAATATATTCTATCAAATATTAGTGAGCTTTGGCAAGCTGATTTAAGTGATATGCGAACTTATAGTGAATATAATGATGGAAATAAATATATATTGTGTGTAATTGATGTTTTTAGTAAATATGCCTTTGCTAGGGTTATGAAAAAAAAGAATTCTGAAACTGTAAAAAAATGTTTTGCAAGCATAATTTGTGAAGCTAAAACTACTCCTAGACATTTACAATCTGATAAAGGTACTGAATTTATATCGAAAGATGTTCAACAGTTTTTAAAAAGTCACAACATTAATTACTATACCACTAATAATCCCGATATCAAAGCTAGTATTGTTGAGAGATTTCAAAGAACACTAAAAATGAAAATGTGGCGATATTTCACTCATCACAACACTTATAGATATGTAGACATTTTGCAAAATTTACTTTATTCATATAACCATAGCTTTCATAGAAGTATTAAGATGCGACCTTGTGATGTTAATGATAATAATATCATGACAGTTTGGCGTAACTTATATGAGAACTCAAATATTCGGTGTAGTGGTTTAAGTAACCCTAAATTAAATATCGGTGATCATGTGAGAATTACAAAATATAAACACATTTTTCAAAAAGGATATGAAACAAACTGGAGTGATGAGATATTTGTGATAACGTCAATCATAAAAAGATCACCGTGGTTGGTGTATACTTTAAAAGATTTGAAAAATGAACCTATCATAGGTACATTCTATGAAAAAGAACTACAAAAAGTTATCTATGACCCCACTACAAAATACAAAATAGATAAAATTATTCGTACTCGGTATTCAGGGCCCAGAAAGGAATTGCTTGTGAAGTGGAAAGGTTATCCGAATAAGTTTAATAGTTGGATATTAGCATCGAGCTTAGAGTCATGAATATCGAAAACTTTTATTTAACTTTACCTAGTAACAGTTCTTTCTCATACTTTCCTGACAATAAGACAACAAACTTTTCAACAAAGCTACCGAAATCTATCAAATTGGAAGGAGAATGGTCAGTGGGGGTTGTGGAATTTCAATATCCTTGTACTATGTTTACAGTACAAAATAATAATAATATCATGTACATAAGGAAAAGAATGGCTATTCCCAATGAAACAGACTCATCTGTCGTTACATATAAAAACCATATACCAGCATCCAGTTATGAAAATATAGATGAAGTTTTAACAGTACTGAATTCAAGAGAAACGTTTAAACTACGACATGATAAAATTTCCAAGTATGTAAGTCTAACCGGAAATATCGATGATCTAATTTCATTAAAATTTTCATCAAAATTAAGTCTTCAACTTGGATTTGATCCAAACACCGATGTAGCAACTAGACGTACTGGTAAATTTCCAGCTAACCTTTATTTAGGATTACCTTCACAGTTATTCATTTATTGTGACATTGTACAACCTCAAATTGTTGGAGATGTAATGTGTCCGTTGTTGAGGATTATATCATTAGATCCTATTAAATATGTATATGGATCAAATAAAATGCATGTTTTTTCTCCACCACACTATATTCCAGTATTGCGTAGGGAGTTTGACACCATTGAAATAGATATAAGATCTAACACTGGAGAAAATATACCATTTGAGTTCGGAACGAGCTGCGTTAAGTTGCATTTTAAACGTAATTAACTTCAATTAAAACAATGTACACAAAATATAATAACAATATCTGTCCATATCAACACTACTATGCTCATCAAGCTGGAACTGGAATTGGAGTAATATATAAGGGTGTATCACACCAACGTGGACATGGTATTGGAAGTTTTTTGGGAGGATTGTTTCGGTCAGTACTACCTCTCTTTTCAAGTGGTGCTAGAGTAATTAGTAAAGAAGCATTAAACGCTGGTTTAGGACTCTTATCAGATATGGTACAAGCAAAACCTTTACAAGAATCCGTTAAAGATCGTTTTAAGGAAGCTACCTTAAATTTAAAAAGAAAAGCTGATGATAAAATAGACAGAGTTATGACAGGATCGGGTTATAAAAGGAAAAGACTAAGTTTAAAATATCTCATTCCATCAGAGGAACGGAAAGGAAGAACAGTAAAAAAAGTTAAAAGAACCATTAATAACGACGATATCTTTTCTTAAAAATAAAATGTCATTCTTACATAATCATTCTTGTGAATGTGCTAAATCAGAACTGGATTTGTTTGCTTTACCTTCAACTCAGACAAGTATAGAAAATGGACAATGGATTCACTATAAACCTATTTCATCACTCAGCGATGATGGACCATTAGAATTTTTTATTCCCGGATCTGGTGATGACTACATTGATTTATCACATACATTAATTCACATTAAGGCTAAGATATTGAACCAAGATTTAACACCTCTCGCTGATACAACTTCTGTAGCACCAGTTAATTATTGGCTTCATTCCCTTTTTAGTCAATTAGATGTGTATTTAAATCAAAAACTCATATCTCCTCCAAATAATACTTATGGATACCGTGCATATATAGAAACTCTTCTAAATTATGCTCCACATGCAAAACAATCACATTTAACTTGTGGAATGTGGTATGAAGATACTGCTGGAAAAATGAGCAATGCCGATGAATCGAACAAAGGCTTCACAGAGAGACAAAAATATGTAAAGGAAAGTAAAGACGTGGAAATGATTGGACATTTACATGGTGATATTTTTAATCAAGAAAAGTTCATGATTAATGGAGTAGAAATGTGTGTAAAACTTGTTCGTTCAAGAGATTCTTTTAACTTAATGGCTCCAACAAATGATATAAAAGTGAAAGTATCCATCACTGATGCTACTCTTTTAGTTCGTAAGGCTCGAATTAATCCAAGTGTTCTGCTTGCTCATCAAAAAGTCTTAGCATCTACGACGGCAAAGTATCCAATCACTAGAGCTGAAGTTAAGGTTTTGACAATACCATCTGGTGTGCAAGGTAAAACACTTGATAACGTTTTCCTCGGACAGATACCAAAACGGTGTATTATTGGTTTTGTTAATAATACAGCTTTCAATGGTAGTTTTATTAAAAATCCTTATGATTTTGATAACTTTGGTATGAACTCATTTAGTTTATACATTGATGGTATGCAAATACCTTCAAAACCCCTGCAACCTGCATTTAGTAATGGGATTCATACAGCAATGTATCACACACTATTCTCAGGAACTGGTATCCATTTTTTGAATGAGGGTAATGGCATAAATAGAGATAGATATCCAAAAGGATACTGTTTAATGGCTTTTGACCTTACACCAGATTTATCTGCGAATTCATCTTCACATTGGAATTTAATCAAACATGGAAGTGTTAGGTTAGAAGTAAGGTTTGAAAACGCTCTTACTCAGACAATCAATTGCATTGTTTATGCTGAATTCGATAATTTAATAGAGATAGATAAGAATAGAAATGTAAGCGTAGATTTTAGTAGTTAAATAAATTGTTCTTATATAAGATTGGTATCTCTTTTTATTTATTTTATATTAGTATGTACTTTTGAATGTAGTAGACATATGATACTACCATGAATACCTTTGAAATAAGTAAATGTTTGCAAATAATACATCGTACTTTACTCAATAATGTTTTTGCTGCTAATCGATTACCGATTCATATGACAACACCCATTTACTTGGTTAGTAATTTAGATCCTGATACAAAACCAGGGACACATTGGGTGGCAATTTACATAAGTACAGATGGTGTTGGAGAATATTTTGATACTTTTGGTCGAAAGCCGAATACTTACCATTTAACTTTTTTAAAACGGAACACAAGTAGGTGGATCTATAACAATAAAGTTATTCAAAATGTTTTTTCATCTCTTTGTGGTGAATATTGTCTTGTGTATTTGTATTTTAAGCTTAGAGGTATGTCTCTTACTGATTTTGTTGAAATGTTTAATGAAGATACATTAAAAAATGATGAGTTGATTAAATATATGTTTAAGTCTTTTATATTGATTTAATAAAAAATTATGTACTTGTAAACTATTTTAAGTTTTATGTAATAAATATGTTGAAATTTATTTTGGTCTTTATTGTAAAACCTTTTGAAATAAATAAAAACAAGTAAATGTTAACAAAATAATTTATTTTATTAATTGTAAAATCTTAACCTATATTTTACATTTTGAAATAACATAAATTATAAATCCTCATGACGACCAAGTACCAACCAATATGGATAATTATTTTGATTCAATCTTTATGCTTAAATGTATATTTCTTGCAGTCAGATGATGATGAAATTTCTTTTGTTATATTATAAATTAACTGTCGAGTTCGTTGGTGGTGGTTAGTCTTTGATTTGTTGTAGTACTTCACTCTTACTTCTGCATGTTTCCAGTGATCTGATGGTGGGATGTTTGTTAATTTTTTCAGGTCATAGATGTCGATTTTTATCAGATGAGTTGCTGTTGACCCATCATTTGTATTGGTAGATATGTAAGACATCCCATCATTTGTTGCTCGCCCTACAGTAGATGATTGTAGTTTAGGTTTTTTCTTCTTTGAAGGCTCTTCAAAAAACTCGTTCAGAGATTCGTTGTCCGGTCTGTTTCTCTTCTGGATAGGCTGGATAGGGTATGGAGTCGAAGATGTACCCTCATCATCATCATCAGATGTCGGAAAGTAATAATGTTTGTATGTGTTTTCCTCGTAGTCAACAGTGGTGTTGTCACCAAAGCAAGATGTGAGCTATAACAATGAATACAAAGAACAGTAAGTACAACAATAAATATAAAACAGCATTATGGAATACATTGGAGGTTGATAGTTACAAACAAATCACAAAATCAGTAACAAGTATAAAGAAAGTATGTAAAATATAATACTTACATCCATATTGGTTGTCTTGACTTGACTAAAGCAGTAGTCTACGTTTTCGATGGCAGTGGATTGCACTTTGTTAGGAAATGCTACGATGCGATCGCTCTTATACTAGTTCAGATCATTAGATGTGTTTGTCAATCATTGATATAATGTAGTTACGAGTAATACAAAACTTGTTATGATACTGGAAACAAATAAATGATAAAGTAATGAACAAAGTAATTATGATTGCGGAATCAAGTAGTGAAAGTAGTTGAAAGTTAGTAGTTGATAAAGCTTTTCGATATTGAATAAGTAAACGTTGAAGACAAAGAAATATGGTATTCGCATGATTGTACGAGTAATTGTATGATAAAAACATAAGTTATAAAAAGTTCATGTGGTGTAACTTGTTGAAATACAGCGAAGACAAATGCATCGCGATAATAACAATTAAAAAGTGTTGGAGCATACGCACAAACGCATAATCATGGATAATTAGTGAATGAGAAGCATCGAGGAAGGTGATTAGGATAATGTAATTAAGGAGAAACATCAAAACATGAAGTCGAGTGTGTCATTAGCGTCGAGGTGTCATTAACAGAGGTTCATTAGTTAATCAACTAGGAATGAATTTAGCAAAACTGTATCTCGGAAACGGTTAAAGATATCGCTCCGGGACCCAGCGCAATCGATTCAAATGGGGGGTGTTCACTTTTTTTTTTTTTTTTTTTTTTTTTTTTTTTTTTTTTTTTTTTTTTAGGTTTGGTGTGACCACATGACTATGCATTTGAGGGGTGGGGCCTGTGTTATAAGTCTCGTATCCCTACTACTGTTTCGTATTATTTCCATTCAGCATTTATATAAATTTGTTTGATAACTTTTTTCATCTCCATAATTCCTACTAGAAATTGAAGGTCCTAAGGTTAGGGTTACGCACCGTGTCATGGGCCAATCCACTCCTCTAGTCTCCAATAGAATTTAAATTATTTCAGCGTTAACAACGCTGGCCAGTATATTATATTTCTAGTATAGCATTGTGAATGCCAAAATCTTAAATTTAAAAATTAAATTGCTCATTAGTGGCTCCGTGAACTGTATACCTCGCATTTGTGACATTTTTGATCATTTTTTGAAATTGCTGAAATATGTCTTTTTCTAAAAACCTGATCACAAAATTTCACGAGAATCGGTTGAGAAAGGCGAACTGTAGAGGACAACAGCCGGTTAGCCGTACAGACAGAAAAACGAAAGAATTTTTGCCCAAGCTAAAACGTAGACGCTTCGCGCTCGCTCGGTCGATTGAGTAATAGCCAACACACGACTGAAAGGTTTATCTCTACAATATACAGGGTTATTTGTAAAACACCTCGCAGGAGTTAAATTACTAACATCATAGACAACAACATATTTTATTCTACGACTTTTCCGAAAACAGGAAAAAAATCTACTTTCCATACTAATGTCCCGAACAGATGATCGAGCTTTGTATGAAAAGCCAAATTTTTTTGTCTGTTTTCGGAAAAGTCGTAGAACAAATGTGGTCGTTTATGATGTTGTACTACTCCTGCGAGGTTCTTTTACAAATAACCCTGTATATTTTATTAGTCACGGTCTATGACAAATAATTTTCTCCAAAATAATCAAAAGGTATTAAAACCTTACAGCGCTAGTGTATTTATTATAGCCCCTTTAAATTAATTTCACGGTTTTTAACAAACGGGTTTGGTCTGTAAGTAGAAATAGTTCCACATGGAGACATATTTAATCGTATAGATATCCGGTATCAATGGAGGCTGCGGTTTCATCGTAAGCTCCCTCGCTCCAGGTAGGTACATCTATTCAGGAAACGAGTTCAGCGGCTTGTGTACGGGTTAAGCCGGATAAGCCTTTGTAACGAACGCTTTTATATCCAATTGGAGTCAATTGACATTTTGTTATCTTAATCTCTTTATACAAGGTCAGGCTACCAGTGGCACATTATATGATATTAATTTTATGCTTGAACGTCAGTTGAGGAATCAGCCGCTGGCTAGTTATGTTTAGTTTAACGGTAATGACGTTGTTGTTCAGCCACCAAAAAACTACGTATTTTTTTGGGAAAGAAGGTTTGATTCGTTTGCCTTGTCATTGTGTGGTAGTTGTGAAAATATTAAGTTTAATTGCGTCTGGTACAGTGTGGACAACTTGAAGTACTTACATAATGTTAACTATTATACCTAAGTAGTTAGTTATTGAGAATTAATTGGCAAAGACTTTACTGCTATTACTAGACTGTAGCTGTTTTCTAGTGAATATAACAAAAAAAATTGTTTCAGACAACGCACCCGTTCTTATGAATCGGAGGAGCAAGAGAGAGGGGCATGCGAGTGGTGCGAATACGCACTAGTGATTACGCTAGCGACCATCCTGCTGATTGGCGTATCAGCCCTCACCATCTTCTGGGTGTTTTACTACCGCGATGGGTATGCCTGGGCTGACGGTACCCCAGATAAGCAGTTCAACTTGCATCCCACGCTCATGGTTGCAGGGTTCATCACCTTCAGCGGATTTTGTAAGTTTATCATAATTTTATTCTGTTGAAGCATATGCTTTCCTTGAACAAAAACAATATACAACGTGTTACAAAAGTACCCCTAATGCCGAATATGGTGTATAGGGACCATCAAACTGAACAACTTTTACTATGGGACCAACTTTGAAATCGCGAAAAAAAAACAGCTGTTTCATACAAAAATTAATTACGAAAATATCAAATTGTATGAAACAGCTGATTTTTTTTTCGCGATTTCAGAGTTGGTCCCATAGTAAAAGTTGTTCAGTTTGATGGTCCCTATCCACCATATTCGGCATTAGGGGTACTTTTATAACATGTTGTATAGAACTGTCCATCTTACCGCGTGTATCTAACACTATTTGATGGATGAAATTCATTACGGTTCACACACTTCACACATAATATTTCACACGGTTCAGTTGGTCCTCTACGGAATAACGTCACAAAAAATTTTGTTACATGTTTATGTTACAAAAAAATAATATTACAAACATAATCCCAAATGCTATACTTATTGAATTTCCAGCGGTGCTGCTGTACCGCATTTGCCGGTGCTTCAGGCGCATCTACGTGAAGCTGCTGCACGCCATATTCCACGCGCTGGCGTTCCCCTGCATCGTGATCGGTTTCCTGGCCGTCTTCGACTATCACAACAAGTCGGGCATCACCAACTTCTACTCGTTGCACAGCTGGATTGGCCTCGTTGCCATGGGATTGTTTGGACTACAGGTAATTTATACTTTCTTCCTCACTTGCATTCTTCTGGAAATTAGCAAGTGTCCACGGGTTGCTTGCTGTTGTAAAATGGAGACATAGTTTTGGTTTTGTGATAACAGCACGAGACCATAGTGTAAACGTAGTAACGTTTCCATTATTTTTTAAGAAAGTGTTAAAATAAAGGTAACAACGAAAATGCCAATTGTATTTATCACTTCTCAAATTTCCGAGCTTAATATTTACAGTAAAAAAATAACTATATTTCTATAATAATCGTTCTTTAAACTTATCCATAAAGTGTTTTGACTAATACTAGTATTATGTATTCTGTGCTTATACCTTTCCTTGTTGTATTTTCAGTACGCAGTCGGCTTCTTCAGCTTCCTCCTGCTCCTGATCTGCAACAAGGGCACCGCCGAATTCCGCGCCTCCTTGGTGCCGATCCACGCTGCCTTCGGCATCCTGACCTTCGTGCTCGGCGCTGCTGCTTGTCTCACTGGCCTCACTGAGAAGGCACTCTTCGATATTGGGTAAGAATATCTTATGGATCCATGTGGATATTTCTTGGAATTAACCATCCATATTAAGCAGTTTTAAAGTAGGCTTTGCCTAAATTAGACTTTGGAATGAAATGTACCTAATGAGATGGTATTTTAGACTTCCAATTTTTCTATTCTGTTTATTTGTTTCCCACTTTTATCACCATTACTTTTAAATCACAATTTTTCCTAAATATTGAGAAGGCAGTTTTATCAATGTTATGGAAATCTGCAATTAATCTTAATTATTAAAGACGACTTCACATTGATGTGAAGATAGAATTAATATTAACTCATTAACGTCACGCTATCTTATAAAGTTGACAAAGAGCATTACCGCTTTCTTTAGAGATAAAAAGATACCTATTGAAACAATTGCTGCCTTCTCTTCTTTTATGTTTTTATTGCACGTCCCTGTTCTTTAGCATGTATCATCATGTTTGTCAGTAGCTTGTATTTGTCCTTTGCTTGTATGTGTCTCACATTCCACAGCGCTGAGCGATACAGCACCATGGTCGACGAGGCAGTCATCATCAACACTATTGGCGTGGCAATTATCGCGATTTTGGCTGTACTTATGTACATTTTGTCGAGGGACAAATTCCGGGCAACGGCCGCTCGTGACAGTCACATAAGGGCCTCTGTGGATTTGTAAATTAGAGAGACAAGTTTCTGATATCAATTTAGTACGGTATACTATTCGCATCGCAAGAAGCTAAATTCTTTCGTAGTTCTGTCCTTTCTTTCGGATATGATTGATGTAGGTACCTAAGTGGCGTACATTTTTTTGCTTACAAGGTAGGACTAGTTTTAACAATAGAAGGAACAGAACATAGGATTTTTGATTGAATGTGAGAGTACTACTAATGTAGCAAGTTAGAAAAAAGATTGTATATGATAAAAGCTACTTACTACCTGAAAAGGTCGAAATATTAATGGTAGATTTCTGTTCAGAAGGTATATGTGGCACTTCGTACTTATCACGTATTTACAGTAATTTATTTATAAAGACCGCTATTATACAAGTTTTCAATATTATTATATCCACATATTTTTCAATACTTGTGGCTGGTCTGGTAAATAATTGTTTACTACGATTATGATTAAAAATCGACAAAAATAAATAAATAATTGACTGATCGAACAATAGTATCTAAAACATATTACGAAATGTTTAAGTAGGCAGGTAAGTATACCTAATGAAAATTTCAAAATGTTTTAATGAAAATAATAACTAGTAAGAATACAACATTTGAAATAAATGATACGAGATCATTATTATTATTAATTTAGCTAGGCACAACATATTTTTTAGACGAGGCTCTTCGTTCAATAGTTAGATGGTCTGTATCAGACCAAAATTAGATGTAGGTACCTTTTAGTTCTTTCTAAGTTTAATTATGTAACAAATAGAAAATAGCTTTACTAAGGATTACAAAATATATATTAAAAACAATATTTTTGTTAAAATAAATATTTTTTATTAAAATTTTTGATGTTTCACTTTACTTTGTGTAAAATTATAAGTTATAGTTTACCTACATACGTACGTAACGTAGTTTTTCCGCATGTTTTTTTCAATAATATCGACATTTAGCAAAATCATCAATTAAGGTTAGTTTCATTCAATTTCTTTGCTTACCTAGGCCTGCATATTACAACAGCCGCACTTTAAGTTATTCAAAACTGATCAATTTATCAAATTAAATCAAGTTTAAAATCACTTCTCTCTTTAAGTTAAGTTTAAAGTCTGACATTTTGTGGTAGCTTGAAGTGTTGCTGACTGTAAATTCTAATCGTCTTCTGTGTGATTTTGTGACACTATTAAGTTCTAACCTTGGAATAATAACAACCTAGAACGATAGTTCCCTAAAAAGCGCACTGTCAAAAGTGAGGCCAATAAAACTGAGCCAAAATGGCTGTTTTCAGATTTTTATCCTTCATACGCTACTTAATCGTACCTATAAGAACGAAAAAGTTTAGGGGATTAGTTACTATTGTATTGGATTTTAATTACGATTAGGTAACATTATGAAGGATATAAGCACAAATATATATTTGGCTAAGTGCTTTTAATTACTAATTCCGTATTTTTATGCATGCTGAATATAACATTTAAAATATAAAAAGATTAGGTGTATCTCATGTAGGTAGTTTAGGTAAAGCTCTTAACAATGGAATTACAAGTTTCGAACATGCTTAATAAATCAAGTTTTAACACTTCTGAAGTAGGTAACTTATATAATAACTATTTAAATATTTCAGTAAAATGTTTTGAAATTTTTCGCAAAGCGAGTTTGTCTGCTTCTCTAAACGTTTCAGCCCCGTTAGCATGGTCACCGAAACACGATATAATATAGCGTGATATAGCATTATCAACATTCAACTGTCAAAATCCATCGTCTTTTGAAGTTAAACGTGATAAATCGCTATAATATATGATATAAAGATGTATCGCGTTTCGGTGGTCATGCTGGGATAGCAGGTTCGAGTATTGAATAATGATGCATTGGTTTTTGATTCGGTATGTTTATACATTTCATAATGTATTGTTTCCGTATTCTAATACGTTTTATCGACTCGACTCGTACTTTAAACACCATTTTTAATGAAAACACCACCAAAAGCATTTGAGTTGAGTACGTAGGTAAAAGTCGACATAACTCGGGTTTGCGATCCTCAGTAAAGAGTCTGAAAGTGTTTTAGAATACGGCTATAAATAATTGGTGTGGGTAAACCGAAATTATTGAATATTATGATTATTACACTGTAAATATTTTAATTATGTAATTGAAATTACTAACCTGGGGCATGCGGTGTGCAGGAAAGAGATCTACGCCACGATGAGCCAGGAGTCCATCGTGATGAACGCCATCGGAATGTCCATCGTGGCCGTGGTGGTGGTGGTGCTGTACACGGTGCGCGGCACCGGTGGCTACCGCCTGCGCAAAGTGGCGCAACATCCCAGCTAAGAAGCTAACCTACTAAGTGGCCAGTTGTAAAACTTTTAAAAAGGTAACGGAACTCTTGAGCAATAAAAAAAAAATCTGGATGAATTATTTTGTTGCTTTGAAGGAAAGTGTTTTCTAGAAAGAACTTGAATTTTCATAGCTTTGTAAGGTAAGACTAAAAGTAGTCTTGTCGTATATTCACCATAGGTATTGAAAATAAAACTCAAAATTAGACAAATTTTTTAAACAATTAATTTAAAACTCAAGTTTCAAATAAACGTTCAAAAGTTTTAAAACTGGCCATTGAGATTTTCTACGTTTTTAAAAACAAATTCGATTTTATGCTTAAATAATCGAGGACACCACGAATAAACGTAAACTAAGTTAGCATAAATTCGGATAGCAATCTTCCAAGTTTGTTTAAGCAATAGAAGCTATTAGAATAATATCAGCGTTATTCAAAGTATTCCCAACTTATTAGACATGTGAAACCTGTGTCAGATTTAAATTGTAATATTGTTTAGCTCAATTTGTTAACTTTAAGTTATACAAATTATATATATGTCACATTATGATTGTTCCGCGGTTGTGTGTTGTTCCATTTTGAAATTAGATATTATTGCGAGTTATTCCGTCACAATCGAGGTTCTAACTTATTATAATATCTAGAAAATAAATAAAAAGCTTTCTAGCTGTTATAAACTTTAGGAGACCGTCGTTTAGTCAAAATTAATTCGACTGAATAATATTTTGATATGTAGTTACGTTCAGTTCAATATAAATATAATCACTTAGGATAGAGGATTTCAGTTATTCATACCCACTGAATCGAACATGAAACGCATTTGGATGTCTATTCCTTGAAAATTCCTCAGACTAACAAGGGTGGACAGAGTTCGTATCAAATTCGATTCTATTGTATTCGCTGTTCTGTGGTAAATTAATCATTAGAATTAGAAATAGTTCAGTAATTCGCCATCTAAGTAATGTAAGTACGAAATCGAAAGCGCATTGGTGTTTGCGACTTCGCGAACATTTTTCTGACAGTCATTTTAAAACGATACATTTTGAGGCCATACACAATTAGATATCGAATTTTGGTATCAACCCTAAAGTAGGTTTTAATAGTTAAGGTATTTTAGGTAATACTTGTATATAATTTTTAATCTAATTAATGTAATGTGCGAGTGTTCGATAGACGTAGAATGTGATCAAGTTGTAGTGAAACTTACATTATAAATTAACATATAGCTGACAGGAAATTTCAATAAAAGAACATAACTCGATTGGAGAAAGATACAATCTTGAAACTAAAAAAAACATAACATTTGTAATTAACTGCGATCAAAAATTATCTTTTATGTCCGTTTAGATAATTTTGCATAAATTATTCTTAGGTATTTATGATAAGACAAGTGTTCATCCAGTTGCCAAATTCGATGTAAAGTGGTCATATGTTTGTTATAATCAATTATACTGTGTACTACATACATAAATACATTTAGCATGTTTATCAATAATAACATGTAGGGTAATGCTCAAGGTATTTAATTTTATACAAGGGGTACCTACAATATTATTTCCTTGTGTAGAGTTGAGTAAATTTTCTATTAGATTTAAATATATTAACGAAAATTTTATAGAAAAATGCATTCCAATGGAACATTCAATTGTATCGAACATTCTTTTTTAAAATACTTATACAACCCGCGCAAGACTGCATAGATCCTTATTGATAACTACAGGATTTGCGATGGCTTTTCCAGAGTGTATTTACAAGTTTTTAAAATATTCTCCGTTTTGTGGATCCCTATGAAATATCGGGGCCAACTTTTTATATTATTATAGACTCCCCCATTTTCAAGAACTATGAATCATTTTTGTTATGGATTAATTTAGAAACAAACACTATTTTGTAACGCGAATCCCAATATAACCGAAACTATTTATTCGAATTGCACTAAGAGATTTCATATGGTACCTGCTTATTAATGTATTTATTATTGTAAGGTTGTTTTCGATTGTACGAATAAGTTGCGAGTGGATATAATGAGTAAACAGTTGATCTTCATGTATTTAAAATTATAATTATTTTAAATGTTTACCTACTGTAAGTATGTATAATTGAAATATGATTTTGAGTTGAGTTGAATGCAGTTGTATATTGGTTAGTATGAATTTTATCACTGTTTTACATTTTGAAATATTTATACGGCATTCATAATGGTACATTAAAATACTTGTATTAAATAATGAGTTGTTTTATTTCCCTTAGAGATAGAGAAAATATATGTAGAGTAAGGGCCGGTCCCTATATTAAAAAACGATTCGTTTTGCTTAAGGCTGCGTAGTCTGCACACTAGCGCCGCCATTGGAAAAAAAATCATAGTGCTTAAATAAGACAAAATTGTGAATTATCTCTCTGTAGTGCACTTCGTAGAAGCTTTGTGGTTCTTTTCATCGCTTAAACAATATTTTCTGTCCTGTCGTTTAGTTGAATGGAGATTTTTTGCGAAAAGTGTCCACTTTTAACAATAAAACTCCATTTAACTAAACGACAGGCTAGAAAATATTGTTTAAGTGATAAAAAGAACCACAAAACTTCTACAGAGTGCACTACAGAGAGATAATTCACAATTTTGTCTTTATTTAAGCACGATGATTTTTTTTCCAATGGCGGCGCTAGTGTGCAGACTACGCCCTCTTAAAGATGGTAGTATTTTGACATTAAGTCCATAGTAGGTACTCAGTAGGCCAAACAGTACCTAAATATGTCAAAATTCAACTATCAGTAAGCAAAACGAATCGTTTCTCAAATATAGGAATGGGGGGTAAAGTATACCCTGCGATTGTGTAATCATACCCAGAGTTCGACTACAGCACAGATCCACCGAAACTGAGCCGGAGCCGGGCGGAGGAAGACAGAGACATACAGGATGGCCCCGATAGTAACCAACTCAATTGCCATAGTAACAACTCATTTTCATAGTAACATAAAACAAAAAGCTTTAAAAAAGCAAAAGCTCCTTAAAAAACCAAACCAATGCCAATGAAATTAAAATCGTATTCCTCTTTCAAACAGAAAAAGAATCATCTAAATAAACAAAGAAGTTTATGGTCGACCATCTGTACTTTTTCACTCATCATCACTGTGGTATCTGTCAACCAAATGACAGAACATGCCAAGTCGGAAGTGAAATTGGCATTTTGTTTTCTTAATTGCGAAAAGTTCGGGAGGTGTAAAAATATCGTTAGTGTAAAAAATACATTATTGAAGAAAGATAACACTTTATTTATGTTTATAATATCTGACAACCTTTTCACTAACAGTAGTTCATTAATAGCAAAGATAAGTTGCGCAAAAAGCTACACATACATACAATGTATTATGAAATGCATAATTATACTCAGAAAGGTTGGTGTTGCCACGTTACAAAACTTCTAGTTTGACAATTTTTAACAATTATGAACTAAATAATAATAATCTTTTTAAAGACGCACGATAGAGTGTATAGAGGCAACACTGACTTTTTACGTTTTTTAAATATCATTAAAAATCAGCCTAAGAGACATTCTCACTTTTTTCACTGCATCAGATGAGGTCAATTAAGTCGATATCATCGACTAAACAAAATGGCAGCTAGGTTAAACTACAAAAATTTGGCTTTCCTTTGAGCACCATGTAAATCAAAATGCAATAAACAATACAACAAGTCTATCCAAGATTTTTTGTAAATAAAACATTAATATAATATCAAAATTCATAAGTACGATTTTTAATATTTATTGACATTGAATCTGATGTCATCATCATTTTTAAATAACTAATAAATTGTAGAGATACTTAAGCATCTATAGTTCTGTATTAAATAATTTTAAATACCTAGTATTTTAAATTTGAACATATAGTGGTGGCCACATAATTAAGGACGCCAGTCGATTTTCATTCAAGCAAAGTAACTTTGAAGCATTGCTTCTCCGCCAGGGATTGACCGAGCGGTGATCTGGTGATGGCCATCGGGAAGTAAATGGAGGATATCCAGATTGCTATACGCACCCAAGTGATCTGATCAGCATTCTAAGAGATGTAAGGGTATATTTTAAAATACCGCGAAAATACCATTAAAATGAATGAAAAATTTGCAACTGAAAATTCTGATCCTTACATCTCTAAGAATGCTGATCAGATCAGTTGGGTGTGTATTGCGATCTGGATCTTCTCCATTCACTCCTTGAATGGCCATCGTCAGATCTCAGCTAGGTCAATCCCTAGCGGAAAACCAAGACTTCATATATATATATATATACCTTGTTTGTATGAAAATCGACTTGTGTCAATTACTTGTGTTAATTATGTGGCCACCACTATATATTCAGAGTATTAACCCTGATATATTGGTCGATCATAAGACTTTAACAACGGGATAAAACATCATGAACAATTATTTAACAAAATTAAATTGCCAAAAGGTATGTTGTGCCAGAACCTTCGATCAAGAATGATGTCCGGTCAGAGTCTCAATAACGCCCCACTTTCAAACTGGGTTGTTATTTTGTAAAAAAAATATATTTAAAGTTGAATTTGGAAAGAATAGTAATTTGTACTTCAATAAAAATATTCATGTGGGGATTCAAATTTTAAAATTTTTGCTTTTTGTTTTGTCAGTCGGTGCCATATTTGCGTGCTGTTTTAGTTGGTGAAGTGTTATCTAAGATATTTTTGATCGAAGGCCAGAACCCATAGGTTCTGTTACAATATACATACAATTTAACTGGTATTGTACTTTTGAATTTTATCTGATAAAACTATAGTTTATTTTATATTTTAGATATTGATATAGTAGCTGCTTCATTTCTTACTAACATACAGACTAAATAAAGAAATATTTCAAAATACTTATTTGTCATTTGTGAAAGGTTCATCTAGCTAGACAATTACGTAAGTATATTATATTATGAGCCAGTGGAATTCAAATATTTAATAGTTACCTTATAAAATTACCCCCCTTACTAAATAAAGATCGAATAGCAGATGTATAGTGACACAATGGTTACTCTCTGTCAAACTATTTAAGTTTGACATTAAAAAGAAAGGTACAAAACACTGTGTTACAATGCATCTGCTATACAATCTTTATTAGTAAAATTACAATAATTAATAATAATAAGTATCAGTGATGTAAGTACATGAATGAAAAGTTATTATGAAGACAATAGTTATTTTTTTCAATAATATTTAGGCTCATATACGTTTACTTAGATTTTAATTTGGAACTATGTTTTATTAAATTAGGCCAAAAATGCGTTTTATATTTATTACTAGTGACTGATATTTTACTAACAATGGTGATAAAACTGCAATACAATCACGTCGGCTATCATTACTGTTGAGTGCTCCAATAATATAATACTCGTGATGGAAATCCATGATAATAGACAAACTCTCCGACATTTTCTCAGCGCATGGGTAAGATAAATAAATAGATTTCGCGAGTGAGTAAAGAAAGAGTCACGGGGCGTGCGGAAATGCAAAACGGAATTTGATTGGCTACGGAGGTCCGGTGGTACAGTCAACGGCACGTCAGACTATACATATTGACCTTGAGACCGTCTTTATGTCGTACGCAATAAGAGCTGTTTCCGTAGTTCAACTGTTTAACTTACCGTGCTGAGTGCGTACTTTTGATCGGCTACTTACATTACTTGATTTTTTTAAATAATGGTAGCATTTATATTCAGATATTAAACGCAATTAACTTCACATGCGAAATCTAATTTATTTATTTATTTCATGAATAGAGAAAATAGAGCTATATTGTTTGTGTCAGAGTTAACTTCCTACTCTAAATCTCCAGATTTAGGTTTCATATACATAACATTGTCTATCTCATGGTACTTACTATGCCAGATACAAGCATTCCAAGACAGGAAGTCACGTGGGTTACACTTGCTTACGTCATCTCCGATATTGGTATTGAAAATTACGTTCTTTCATCTTTAACTCAAACTGTTCCGTTTGCTAAGAGAAACAAATCACAATTGAAAGCACGATAATAATTTTGTAATGAATGTGACAAAAATAAATTCCATCATTATTTGCTTGTTAGTCGCGCAACTGGATAGTGACGTAAGCAAGTGTCTTTCCGTAATGCCAGACCTTGTGTTTCTTGGATCATGGTCAATCTATGCTATGGTAGAGAACATGCAACAGTGCTGCCGACTACATTTAAATTTCAGTTTTAACCCCACTGATCTAACTAGGATGGATACGTTTAAAGCATTATGTAATTGACTATCTACATAATTTGTTTGACAAAAATACTAAAGAATCTTTGGTAGTTGATGGCACAATGTAAAATACAGGAATCATATTGAAAATATAGAATTCTAAGCATTAGTTTATCAATAAGAAATACAAAAATAGTATGATCGAATGCCTACTTAATTAAAAAGAGTACTTAAACATCTTTCGTTACATTGTGCAAATTAATTAAATTAATGTTAAAGTGATGTTACGATATAATGCAAATAAACAATTTAATTTATTCATGCATGCAATTGAGACGAAGTTGTGCGATCTTAGTAATAAAAAACTAAACATTTTAATTCATCAACGCCCGAGCGGACGCAGGCGGCTGGTTAACAATGGAATATCTATTGTGTCTCATTTTCCGGGCATTGAAGGGTTAAGTTATGTTCAAGTTGAAACGAATCAAGTGTCTCGTTCTTTTTGTTGCCAATAGGGAAGTTTCCATTTTTTTAATTTCCTTTTCAAAACATCACGTTAAAGCTTGCAATGAAACACAGTTCAATATTTTTCAAATATCTAAAAATAAGGAAGTTATGAGACTTTCCTTTTTCGTCTTAAAATTATTTGGCGTGACGTCATGCGTACCGAAAAACCGTTTTAAAAATATCACGGATTGGGACTACGATTTTTGCGATTCTTTTTTTTGTAGTAGGCCCTTGAGTGACTATTTTATGCTGCGGCCGGTCCTAGTACATGTGTAGTCACAGAAAATTTAATCCACACAACTGTGAAAACTTGAAATAACTTTGTAATTTTTCAACATATCGGAATAATTCTTTCACTATTACTAATGTGTTTGTTTATCTTTCCATTCTTATATGTAGTTGTTGTTTTTAAGATTTTGGAAATTTTCCTATTATACGCGCATAAATAAATGTGACGAGTGGCGACATCTGTGAACCAAGTGTACGTATCGACTCAGGGTTCGGAAAGTTAGCCGAAAAACTAATTTTATGACTGCGACATAACAATGTTATTCGCGTAGTGTCAATCGCACCGCTAGCGAATAGCGATAGCACTGAATATTTATTTGCGATATTACGTGTTTCTATTTGTTTGTTTCTAATGGGCATAAGAGATATACAAGGTGTTACAAAAGTACCCCTAATGCCGAATATGGTCGATAGGGACCATCAAACTGAACAACTTTTACTATGGGACCAACTCTGTAATCGCGAAAAAAAAATCAGCTGTTTCATACAAAAATTAATTACGAAAATATCAAATGTATGAAACAGCTGATTTTTTTTCGCGATTTCATAGTTGGTCCCATAGCAAAAGTTGTTCAGTTTGATGGTCCCTATCTACCATATTCGGCATTAGGGGTATTTTTGTAACACCTTGTATAATCCGAATTATTTGAAGTTTCGCAACGGAGTAAGACACAGATAATTGTTCGAACAGCAACAAATGATTGAGATCATACAATAACAAATCTACCTCTTTTAATTTAAATCACATTATTTACGCGAGGTCACTCAGACAATGTCTTTATGGCTTTCAATATCAAATAGAATTAATTAGATAAATACCAACCTTTTTTAGTTAAAAACTTTTTAGTTTTGTACTAGTATTAATTAGGAATGTTATGAATTTGAAATAGATTAAAATCACAGAAAAGGCCGTAAAGACACATTTCAAACGAACAATATCATTGATCAAATATCCTAAAGAGAGCAACATTCATTCATTACAGTAGATTTCAATAAGTTACCTCGATGCACACACGAATACATTATAACCATTAAAGAGACAACAAGGATTCTGAAATCGATATTACCCGATTCATAATCTATAATTTTCCGCAATCACCCATCTCTTTCTGCTGCAATGTAAACGAGCGAGGTAGCTTAACGGTCCTTATGTTTACTCAGTTGCTTAACCCGTCCACGAGTTTGGCACTCTCTGATATTAGGACAATGTCCTACAGAATAATACTCAAAAGGTGTTCAAACCTTAGGCCATGAAATACTGCGGGAACTCGTTGGATATGGAGCGGACCAGGGCCTGATCTTCGCGGCTGACTTCGGTCTCTTCGCAGAATATTCTGGCGAAACAGCGAAATAGATCTTGTCTTCGGTGAAGATGGGCCTCGTAGTCCGTATTCCGTATGATGCCTTGGAGGATCCGAAGGTACTGTTGACGGCGCTGTAAGAATATTTTGCAGTTACGATGGTTTATCTTTGATGATTGTCAGCTAATCAGTATTCACGCTAACGGACAATTTTTGTTACTTTTCCTGCTAAAATAATAAATGCGGAAGTTTGTGTGTGTTTGTTACCTCTTCATGCCTTAACGGCTGGATGTATTAAAATGAAATTTGGCACACAGGTAGTTTATATCCTGAATTAAAACATAGGATACTATTTGTCCTGGTCAAAGGTTCCCTAAGGGTACACTCGGACGAAGTCGCGGGCGGACGCTAGTAAATAATATACTTGAAAAAATGCGACTCGCCACCAGATGCATCTCAGGCGGGACACGAAGATGTATTAGCCCGTAATACGGAAGTAGTCATTAGATAATTACCCTTTCGCAGTGAGTTATAACCGGAATGTCTACGTTATTTATATACCTCATCCCCAGGCGACAAGTCGGCTAGTTGTCGCACGACGATGTCGATGGCGACCTTCACGTCATTCGTGTAGAAGTGGCCGGCGGTCTTCTTGCGGCTGAACAAGTCTATGACCAGCTTCAGGACAGAGTGCGGGGGCGCCGGCTCGTGGTCGAATATGTGCACTGGGTCCTCTGGTATAACAAATGATTCCTATAAGTTTTATACAAAACGGTTTCTGTAGTCACCTACGCCTTTCACCAAAAATAGTGTGAGGTTTCATCCTTTCAGTGCGCGCGGACGCACACGGTCCCAAAAACGTAGTAAGTAACAAAAACGAAAAAATCACAGAGCACTATTCCATCGCAGTGCGTTCGCATAGTCAAGGGTCGTTTAGGTATGTCTTTCACTTGTAATGCTACTAAGACTTCTTCCAAAGATGCCCATTTGATTAATGCTATTAAGGCTGCTCATTAAATGTTCACAATGAGCGGTAAGTCGTGAAGTAACTATCACGTTAGTTCGCCAAGGGCCTGTAGCCAATGTCACATTTACAAGTTTTCGCTATCACTTCGTTATGAAAAATGTATGGATTTGACGTTTTAAAATTCGATTGTTAACGAAACCTTATGTTAATCCCATACATGTTTCGAAAGCAAAGCGATAACGAAGATTTGCAAATGTTACTTTGGCTAAGGGCCCTGGCCACGTAATAAAGCGACATTCAGCTTATATTCTCACCTTCTCTATTGAGCAGCAGCAGTGCTTTCTCACAGAACGTCTTCGCATTATCCCTCGTATCCAGAGCATTCAGTAGTAAGTTCTCGCTGGGCTGTTGGAACTGCAGGTTGTACGCCAGCAACAACGTCAGGAAAAGATCCGGGATTTGTTCATTCTCATCTGTCTCTGGGGGATTTTCAATCAGCTCTAGGAGGAACTGGGCGAATTCCACTCCGAGTTGTTCTGTACAAAGGAACAGGGCCTTGTTTAATGAAAAAATGCAGGTTTATCTTCATGAAACCAAGAGCGGGTTCAAGACATTTAGAACTCAAACTAATACCAGTCGTGATATTTCGTTTTCAAAATTATTTTCGTCTTAATAATAAAATTTCTGAGGGTCATTATCAGAACTCTTTCCTAATACAGCAGCATGGAGTACTATGACAAGTGCAGTCATCGCCAAAATGATATGAGCATTCAAACCTATCAAAACACTTGAACATTTGACAAAACTGAACCTTACCTCAAGACATTAAGGTGAACTTTCATTTGTAGTCTGAGACCAAACGAAAGTGCACCTAATGTCTTGATATCACGATGTTTTTTTTTCAAAAATCATTCGACGCTTATTGTACACAATAACTCACCAAAGTGCGTGACCGGCAGCTTGTCCCCCATCGACAGCACCATGGACAGCAGCAGCGCGGAGTGCGACAGTCGGCTGACGGCGCGCGGATTGTCGCGCATGTCGCGCGCGATCTCGGCCGGCAACGCTGACAGCGCCAGCGTAGCCAGGGCTGTGCGTTCTAGACCGCACATTACGCCGAATGCCTTCAAAATTTCATAGAGATGGTATTAAACTTGTACCTAACAGTTTTTCAACAGGGGAAAGGGGAAAAATAAAGCCATCATGGAACAACTTCATAACATAATATAAATAAATATAAATATTTAATCGCATACATTGCTCCGATCCCAAAGTAAGTAGCTAAAGCACTTGTGTTATGGAAATCAGAGACGGTGGTATCACAAACGCTCAGACTCGAGCCAATATAGAAAAGTTCATTTTCTAAATTGACTCAACCGGGAATCGAACCCGGGACCTCAGAGATGGCGACACCTTGAAAACCGGTGTACAAAGCCACTCGACCACGGAGGTCGTCAAACTTCATGTTGGTTAGGTACACACAACACAACAGCACGTCAGGTTATACAGTTAAACTGCGAAAACAGCTTTTATTACGTAGGGCATAGGAGCGGTCTCAAGGTCAACATGTATATTCTAAGATGCCGTCGTGTGTATATTTAAGTTAGACTAATTTAATAGATATCATTTATTGATGTTTTGTAATAGGGGTTAGTCTGTGTAAGAGTTAAGTGACAGAGCATTGCTAATATAAAAAAATCTATGCACTATGGGCAATATTACCTGCAAAAGAAGCTGCCGAAGAGGCCATCTCGTTTCCATCTGATAATATTGAACAAGTGTTGTAACATAAACGTATTTGTGGCTGCTTAACACATGCTGGGAGATGTTGACATCAGCATTTGACTGAAACAAATTATTATTGAAAATATTATACACATACATCTAGAAAATTTAAAAAAAATATTAAAACGTCACATTTTTGTAACATAAGAAGCATTCTGAGATGCATTAGAATTTTATCAAGCTAATTTTATAGACAGTCAAATGAGAGACATTCAAAACAGCAAGGTTAAATAGAATTCTGACCAAAAATTAAGAATCTTTACCATGACAGATATTAGTTCAAGCAGCTGCGTCTGTATGTCATGTGCGTCGTCATGCAACGCCCATCCGCGTTGCTGCGCGTCATTGGCAGCCTTTGACAGCGCGTTCAGAGCTGTCATCATACGCAACGCGTCGGGGGCTGCGTCTATCGCATTCTTCGGACATGTGATGTTGCTATTTGCTTCCCGCAGGAGCGCATCTATTATTGACCTTGCTGCTCCACCGGGCAGAAACTCCTTGAAGTATACAGAGAATAAATTCAAGTGATAATAACTCAAACCTTGATTAAGGCCTTCGAATTGTTTACAGACCAGAGCAAAGAAAAGGTACTAATGCTACTATGCCTACTGTTGCTCAAATTGAAGCTAATGACACAACACTGTAAATATTTTCAGTAAGTGAAAACTGGGATTTGCAAAGCACAATGCCAGTTCTATTAACATGGGCCATTATTATTGAATCCATAAAGTAAATAAATAAATGCCTGGACAATTTCACACAGCGCCATCTAGCTCCAAACTAAGCAAAGCTTGTAAAATGGGTGCTAGACAACTGATACACAACATACATACTATTTTTAAATATATACTTACTTATCACCCAGACCCGTCACAGAAATTAAAATTCATCATTTCAATTTCTGCGCGGCCGGGAATCGACCCCGGGACCTCTTGCGTGGTAGACCTGCGTGACCTGTGGCATGTTGACCACAGCACCACAAAGGTCGTCAAGTGTTATTATTGTTTGCCATTCTTGAGTCAAAGCTATCTTGCTATATAGCTACCTTAATTAATTAATTAAGAAACAGGTAACAAATTATGACTTACTCTCAATGAGATGAGTACAGTTTCCACAGCCACTTTAGACATTTCATGGCTAAGCTGAGTCTCTTTACGTACTGCCTGGACTATTTCATAGATTGCATTTGGTTTGATGCTTTCACTACTGTCCTGGCTGTCATCCTGGTTATCAGTATCAGAAGAGAGCTGGTTTGACGATGTTTTTACTACTTTCTTTTTTTGTTTGCCTTCAATTTCTGGAAGAAGTTTAAATCAAAGATTTTAGATAGAGATTATAATGGTACTATAAATTAGAAGGTCTATATTACCATAATAATACAATCCATACAAAAACAACAAATGTACTTGGGCAGAGTAATAGTGTGGTTGTTGCGGGGAGGCGATAGAGCTGAATTGTGCCTAGATGCAAGTTTTTCATTGCATACACTACTGTGTGTGGCTAAGGACAGTCTGACTCTCTGTACAGTCAGGTACATAGACAAGTTAACAACCACTGCTAGTAAATAAAATATTATTATTATTTGAAAGGGGGGACACCAGCGAAGCCGAACAGGTGATCAGTCTCCCTAATCAGGATCATTTCAACCAGTTCCAAAGCTGGAAGCAGGGGGAGGCAGGTTAGTTTACCCCACCGGAGAAAATAAAGTCTATGTTGTAACTAATAATTTAAAACTAGCAACCGCATGCAACTTTGTCAACCTTTGATCAGGATAAAAAGTACCCTATGCTTTTATGCAGGTTCTAAATAAAATATCTGTATGTCAAATTTCATCCAAATTCATCAAGCTGTTTAGGTGTCAAGAGGTAACAAACACACACACATACAAACTTCACATTTATAATATTAATAATAAATAATATAGTAGGATGGAATAAATTAAAACAGAAAACCATAATAGATTATGTACAGTCTGATTCTCATTACTTGTCTCATTTGGTAAACAATCTTCACCCAACTCTTTATTGACAAAATCAATTATAAAATACAACAAATGGTTTTCCACAAATAAATTACGAAAGAAAGTACTAATTATTTAGTGACAATTTGATATAATAAGACAACATATTTTTAAGTAACGATTCAAAATTATAAGATGTATCAAAAGCTGTTTACTAAATAGGTATTTACCTTTGTTGTTTGATTTAGGTGGTGAACTAGAAGATTCTCTCTCTTCTGTGATTTGTTGCTGTGACACCACAGGTCTCAAATCAAATGAGGGTGATACTCCATTAGGGGGTGTTCCATCATCCAGCCGCGGTGGAGGTTTGGGGGCCTGGGCTTTTTTAGAAGGAGGTTTTAGTGATATCTGGATCTGCTTTCGTTTTTCAGTCAATTTGGCTAATAACTCCTGCTTTTGTGTCGACATGGAGCCATTTTCATTCAAAGATTTAATACAATCATTCAAGAATGACAAAAAGAACTCCTGATCCACCTAAAACAGTTTGAAATTTATTAAAATTGAATGCTTAATTGGATATGAACTTTAATTGGCAGACAAGACACTAACAGTTTAGTTAGATAGTTGGTATGAGATGAGACGAAGCTATCAATTTATGCCTGTACTGTCAAAAACAATAGGTAGTCTGATTGATTCTAATTTAGTTACCTTGACTGAAGCAACATAATTAGAAGGTACGAAGCCAACCAAACCCTTCCTGTTAACAACATGCCACCAGTTTCTTTGCTTTGTATTAGTCTGCTGAAGATAGAAATATTCCCCTTCGGAGAAACTTAATGTTTTAGCCAGGGTTGCCTCGAAGTCATACATTGCTTTGAGCATTTCACTGTCTTCTGTGAACAATAATATATTATTTAAAGAGATCCACACCCAGTGAACGGGCCAATTCATAAATAATCAGCCAAAATTACGTACCTGAACACGGACCGTCCCCCATTATGAATGATTAACTTATCTATGCACTGCTGGAAGGGTAAGAACAAACGTTTATTTAATTAATTCATAATCATTTACTGGGCTTATTTTCAAAATAATGAATAAATATGTAATATAATGTAACTTCGTTCGGGATAACATGACACACAGTTACTGAACTGACATAAGTAAGTGACATTATGTCATGACACTGACAGTGACAGTATATTGGGTGCGTTCTATCTGGCAGACTCTTGGCAGACTAATCGTTAAGTCACCGATTGCGAAAAATTTGCTAAATGCTCCAAAATTCCGATGACTTTTAGCGATTGATAATATTGTTTGTCTTCATAGTAATAATTTAGTATTAGTCTAAGTAATAATTTTACTAAATTTGGTACTCTACTTAAGAAATATCTAGGTAGGTACTACATAGCATGTAATACTTGGTGCCTGTTTCATAATCTATGATTAGGCACTAACTCCTGTTTTAATTTAAAAATGGAATAGAATGTACATTAAATTGCTTTAATTGCTGAAAAATTGCATAATTTTTGGGGTAGGTAAGTATGTAACTTTTTTTTGTACGTACCTTCTAGTGAGCGATTTTGTTGGATAAAATATAAAGTTTCTTTAATTATATTTAAATACGTGACAATAAATTTGTCAATTCGACACGTGCAAGGAAAAACATCGTAACTCAATACATTGAGTTAAGATGATATTCTTACTCAGAAAAAATGCGGAATTTTTCACTCTTATCGTCGTATCTAAATTCGTTATAGTTTAAAATATACACACAGTAATAACATCGTAAGTGGAGGTCAACTCAGGCAGGCAGACTTAACGCAGGTACTAAAATTGTATATTTAGTTACATGCGTTTTTTTTTGCTTACCATTATTAGTTTACATGAATAAAATTGTAATTCAAGATACGATCTTGTTCTTAGAAAATTTGGTACTTTTTCGTGTGTTTCGATTCCACCGAGACGCACGAAAAATCACCAATTACAGAAGCAGGAAGTAGGTAGACAGCCAGTATTATCGCCATATGTAAAGGGAGTGACGGATAAGGTCTCAAATATTAAAAAAAGTATGTAATAAAAACTATCTTCACTCCTTTGAAAAAGGTATCGCAATGTCTACGGTCCCCGAAAGATAATTTTCCTTTGGAGAAACCTGGTGTTTATAAGATCGACTGCAGTTGTGGTAGTTCATATATCGTACAAACAAAACGCACAATAGCATGACGTATAAAGGAACACATAAAAACGGTCAAAAACAACGATACGCAAAAATCGGCCATCGCTGAACATTTAGTACATTCTGTCTGACACAAATCACTGGATCGAGTTGTATGACCCTCAGATTATCTCAACAGAATGCCACTACATACCGAGAATGGTCAAAGAAGCGATTGAAATTACCAAATACAAAAATTTTAAATGGTGAAGATGGGTTTTTTGTAGAGTGTCTGGAATCCAGGAGTCCGGTTGTGTAAAAACAACAAAAAATCATAAAAGTGCCGTCTCGCGTACAGAAGTGAAAACAGCAACTCGTACTAGGCCCACATATTCGAGTTTGAGTTTGCAGACAGTGGTACCAGTATCTAGTGTAATAATAAAAGACTTAGACGGAGGGTAGACCGATTCGTCTGTCAATGACATCTACCCGCACGCAACAATCGACAGTTCTTCAGTGACCATGGCGCAAGCAACTGCGCCGAAATATCGGAGTCTCAAAAGTAAACAGGTACATGGTGTAAATCCGTCGGTATTTACACCATGTTCTAATAACTATATAGTTTATTCTAATAACGTCGATCGATTGAACCATGAAAATATAAAACAATATAAAAACTACATTTTTATTTCCAATTGTAACCCTAAAACACATACTTAAACTATTAAAAAATTGTATCTCAGACATACATTTATATTTTTCTGTGAATATAACAATTTCATACAATTTATGATTGTATGTCTGAGTTACAATGTCATTTTATAAAGTATATGTGGATGAATTTGATTGTAACTCACAAAAACATACAATAAATCATTCAATATATACATTTATGTCATCATAATAATACAATAGTTTAGTGCTTACCACGTTTACTTAAATGTTCAAGATCGATTGGCATTAGGACTTATACGAAATAAGTAAGATTTTTTGAATCTTTGTTGCGCTCTCCTGTGAAATGCCAAAAACTGAATTACGATGTTTTTCCTTGCACGTGTCGAATTATTGTTATGACAATTTGGATTACAGTGCGGTGTAGCTATAAGTAGTGTATTCTATTTTCAAATCGGTTCACGCAATGGATATAAAAATGTCATGACAGGTGACAAATTGACATGTTTATTAAATAGGGCCCTGATATTGTTTTTTTTTCCAAAAATATCGGATAATTTCTGGGCTAGTAAATAGGTAAATACTTAGAGAGATATAAAAATAAAGCAAAACGAAATAAATTGTAGCAAAATAATTTATTTATTAAACTTAAATTAAACTTAATTACATTCAACATAGCAAAAGCTCTAAGTAAATGTGAAAGTATCCTACTGCTTTATAAAATATTCACAATTATTGCTATTACTTATAGGTCTGTGTGTGTTTAGAGACAATTTAAATGTCTAAAGTTTCCACCATATATTCTTCATCATCATCATGAATATCCCGACCAGTTCTGACTCTGATCTTCTGCCAGGGCTGTACTCGAGCATTAGGGTTCCAACCAGGGAGTGTGATGTCATAGTGGGTGGGCTTCTTCAGAGCTGGACTTAGTTGAACATCACGCGCATGTCTAGCGTAGATGGGGTATATCGGCCTAGGTCCAGGAACCCTCGACCCTGGGAAAAACGGATCTATGGGCTTAGGAAAGGTTGGAGAAGGCATGGGGTTGAAAGGTGAGGGTGTGTGAATGGATCGTGCGTTGCGACGGTTGTAACCAGGATGCGTAGCTCCTGTATCTCTGCTTCCGCTTGATGTGGTGTGGCTGCCGCCTCCACGCTTCGCGCTCGGGGAGTCAACACTTCGAGCGTACCGGGTGTTAGGGTCTAACTTAATATCATCGATATGCGGTGGCAGATACGGGTGATCACCAGTTGCTGGTGCCCGATCAATATTATCCCCTTTGTATAACCACAAAGGCTCATCGTTGATATCTCTTCGTGCTCGGATTGTCTTCGGA
The DNA here is from genome assembly GCA_963556745.1 of Catoptria pinella. Classification (NCBI taxonomy): domain Eukaryota; kingdom Metazoa; phylum Arthropoda; class Insecta; order Lepidoptera; family Crambidae; genus Catoptria; species Catoptria pinella. The sequence goes on from OY750762.1 coordinate 5,572,841, forward strand.
GGTGATGGAGGTGGTATCGGTCTTCTGTACACAGTAGGTATGTAACGTACACGTTGACTGGTAGTCTCCGCAACAAAGACTATGAGCAAACAGCCCAGTAAAACACTTGTTCCTCGCAACATCTTTACTGGTTAGAAGACTTTGTTGAATGTGAATATCTCTCAAAATATTGAGTATTTATACAACTGGTTGAGGCAATACAGGTTCTTTCCTCGACGCAATTATTACTCAGAAAAAGGGAAGACCCCGTGAGTAGAGAGCAATGACGCGTCATTGCCTGCTTTGTTTACATAAGATAATGAGATCACTTTTACGATGCTTACTCTGCGTAGTAGATAAATGTTGTTACACATTTAATTAAAATTAAGTATTTTAGCTATTAATTACCAACACCATAAATTAGTGATTAATGATTTTGTTTGAACCACTGCTCTAGTGTTACAAAACAAAAATACAAAAAAAAAAATTACTTACTGGCAGGCCCTACCGGCAAATTTACATGGCTATCCTAAACGCTTTCAATTGACAGATGGATGTGACACAATTCTTTTTGGCATAAATAAAAAATTATCACATCCATCTGTCAAATAAAAGCCATACGATAGCCATGTAAGTTAGCCGCAAAGAGTATAATATATGTTAGCCGGTAGGGCCCAGGGTATAGATGGGTAGTAAACTACAGTAGAAAAAAAATCAGTTTTGTTTCCACAGCATAAAGTTATAAAAAAAATGTGGTAGTGAAAAGCTTATTACTTAACAAAGTTTTAGGTAAGTAGTAGAAAAAAGAGATAATCTATAATTAATACAAGAAAATAATTTACCTACCTACAATAACGGAAAAAAGTTACTCAGGATTTCGAGGACAATGTTTTCAGCAGTAGGTATTACCTAGGTTGTTGTTACCAAACGCTAAGAAATTACCTAAAGAGTCAAGTAAAAATACTAAATCAGATTAAAATATTAATACGCCAACATTTTTCTAGCTCTATCATTAAAAAAGCCAAACAGTCGGTAGTTGATTTAGGCAGTGTAATAATATGCAGGAAGCAAACAAAAAGCCTAAAACGGCAAAACAAAGTGTTTCATTTGTCTTTCAGTCCGCAAAAAAGAGGCTATCTTGCATTCGTACATCGCCGTAGGTTATTTTGTAAGTGTCACCGTCGGAAATAGTCAAGGAAGTAAAATACACACACCATAAAAAGAATATAAAGAGGATGTAAGGAAAGATGTTATTTCAGGAATTCTATGTAGATAAGTAAATGAAAGTTACTGTGCGACTCGAGAATATTAAAATAAGATTTTTGAAATTACACGTTTATTGTTATACGACTTGTGGCAGCAAACATTCAGGTTTTGCCAATATTGTATATTTCCCTTAGTACTCTCATACTGTCGCTAGTAAACTAAAGTGAACAAAGTGTTGTAAAAGGACATAATATTATATGTGTTTTTACAACATTTTGAACACCGCCATGTGTTTATTCACTAAATGTTACCGGCTAATCAAAATTTGAATGTATATTTCTTTTACTTTTTACTGTATTCTGATTTAACAATATTAAAGCACCTATTCACATAAAATGCGTAGATAATAATAGAGTCATTTCATCGCTTCATTATGTTTAGGCAAAGATTAACCGATCTAACAATTTCTTGTCACGTTTTCTAATAAGCATTCTACTCTTAATGAGTCTCGAAGTTTCTGATTAACTAACCACCAGATAGATTGGTGACGTTAACAACTGAACAAGCTTTGGTACAATAATAGCTTACAAAGACACAAAGGTCACTAAGACCCTGTCCAGAGCTACGCGCGAATTAGACGAGTTTCGTTATACAATGTTCGCTTAGACCTTGTCCAGAAAGTGCGAATTCGCCGCGATTTTAAACGCAATTTTGGTTACATTGCTGTTAATATTTCACGCGTTGCTGACGTCGCTGGTCCTAAGCGAACATTGTATATCGAATCGCGTCTCATTCGCGCGTGGCTCTGGACAGAGTCTTAGGACCAGCGACGTGAGCAACGTGTGTATGTTCGCGCGAATCGCGCGTAAGTTCGCGGCGAATTCGTCGTTCCTGGATAAGGTTTAACTCCGGAATAGGATTTTCTTCTATAGAGTTATTTTTATAGTTGCAAACTTCGAAAGTTGCACACATCAACTTTATGGCACAGGTTTAATTAATAAAACACTTACCTAAGTTTAATTTTATATACTTTTGTAAGACCATTAATTCTAATTACAGTTGGAGATCGAAGGTTGGAGATTATAAATTGAGTGAGGATAATATTATTTGCATTTTTTTTTGTTTGTTAGTCAATAAACATGAATCACCTCGTGAGGTGGTATTTTGATTTGAACTATTGGGATATTCAACACGAAACTTTAAATTAATAGCTGTCAGATTGGAACGAGTTCTCTTACTCTCATTTTTGTTTTGGCAATTCACTGCTCTTCAGGGAATACTTCTGCCAGTTTCAAGTGCTGGATAGGGTTCAGCGACAATTCAAAAGCACTTGATATCTAAGTTTATTTGAATAAAGAATTTTTCATTTAATTTCATAGTGATATTGTTTCGGTTTGTGGTGCATCGCATTCCATAATGCTTCTTGGAGCATTTGGCACGAAGTATTTATCCAAGTATTAGTCAGTTTACTCGGTAAGTTCTGCTGAGGTAGTCGCCACTACAATAAAAGTCCCAGCTATTATATACGCGACCGAAATTGCGCCTAGTTCAATGAATCCACATAATTGATCAGTTGCGTAGACACTTGTAACACAAAATGACACCAATTCTATGACACAATATCCACTATGAATAAATTTGCAAATAATTAAAATAGTTACCGAACAGAAATCGACAAAATGGCGCCAAAAACTCCATGGGACGAGTTGGTATGCAAGGGTAATAAACCCTTAAAATTAAATAAGGTTACCTAAGTAAAAAGTTTTTGTAAGGAGCTCTTCTCTACTAACGGAGCTACAGACAATGTTTACGAATGAAAAAATCTATTGAATCAATTTGAGCAGGACATCAAATAAGTATCCGTAAAACAAAATGAATAAAATATAAGCTTTCATTAAGTTTTTATGAATGATCAGCATAAGTATTTTGTAAATGACAAAAAAATATTAGGTATCTAATGGTTTTAAATCAGAATATCATTGTTAGTTGTTGCATCATGGTTTATTTGCTAACTTAAATTCGTCAATGCGAGGGTATACTCATAGACTTATTTATACTAGCGTAAAGTATCATAAGTTTATGTGTATATATGTTTCGAACTTAGCCACCAACTCGGAACTTTGGCTTTGGCGCGCAACCAATAACAACAACCAACTTTTAATAGCATTGATTTATTGCATGCGCTATTCAGAACTACTTATGTACAAAGTGTCTTAAGTTAGATAAGATTATAAAACAAGCCTTAATTATTTACTTATCTAAACAAATCATATTAATTTCTTTTTATTACTGTATTTGTGCAGCTGTACCACCAAGGATTAACCTAGTAAATATACAATTTAAACAGTATTTTGAATAAATTTATAACCTAATGTATCTAAGTTATACTTACATGAAAAATCCAAGTTTGCACCCTTGGGGTTCTGCCGCGGGCTCTCTGCCATGACCCTAAAACAATAAAAATATCGCCTTTTTTTCAATTTTAGTTAAATACATTCTAAAACTTGCATTTTACAGCAAAGTTCCCAAGATACGACAATTCAAAACTGCGCTAAAATAGGTAAAACACCAGTTATAAACTAACCTCTACTTTGTTTTATTTTTAACGTAACGATGACTAAAAAATAATAGGCACTTTTTTAGTAACGGCAACACTTTAAAAAGAAAAACCTCCGCTCACGCCATAGCCACTTCAATTAAAGCAACATGAATTCGACGCACCGCACGTGATGTCGTTGAATAATAAAAACGCGGCGGTTCTATTCAGTGTTTGTTTGTCCTGTAGGTTAGGTACCTGCAACGCAGCTCATACGTACAGCTGACTGTAAAAACACGAGTTTTAATTAATATAGAAGTACACTTACTTATTCTGCTAGTCAGGATTACCCTTTTAACAAAACTGTTAAATATTATAGCGGCTGCAACTTAATTGAAACAAAAAAATTGAACTTTTGGTATCGCAACATTATTTGATTTCAAATATTTATGTTAGTATTTTTTTGAAGAATAGTTAGTAAGCTTGTAATTAAGTAGGTAAATCTACTGGACATGTATTTACTTACTACAAGGTCAATCTTATTAATATAAAAAATTAAAAAGAAAAACCTCCTTCAAAAAACCTTAAAAAAATTGCTATAAAAAACAGCTTCAAAAAGCAACAGCACTAAAAAGCAAGAAATAATATTCAAATCTGCATAATTACCACTATTCAAGTACCTACGCATATCTGATATAAAAAAAAGTCTTTTGAAGTCGGGTGGGGCTGAAAGATATTTTCCTTTTTTAATTTATATAAACATTTGTAGTGGTTTCTCTTTCTTAATTTGATTTTTTAAATCTTAAAGCCCCACCCGACTTCGTAAGACGTTTTTTTTATATCAGATATGCGTAGGTACTTGAATAGTGGTAATTATGCAGATTTGAATATTATTTCTTGCTTTTTAGTGCTGTTGCTTTTTGAAGCTGTTTTTTATAGTAATTTTTTTAAGGTTTTTTGAAGGAGGTTTTTCTTTTTAATTTTTAAAAGCTTTTTATTTTTCACTTTTTTGTGGTAGGTATGTACAAGTAAATGTAAGCAATGATATAAATATATTTTATTCATATTTACAACACTTTTCAATGGTACTCGTATAATACCTACTCCGAATAACTCAATTTCCACTTTTCGCGCTGTTAATTTTAGCAAGGGTCAGTCATGGGGTGACCAAAGTGTATTATCGCGAGCTCCTCCGTGCTTCAGAAGACACGTTAAGCCGTTAGTCCCAGCTACATTTGCACTCATTAACACCCACCAATCCGCATTGGGCCCGCGCGGTGGGTTATGGTCCATCCTATTCATTAGCCCATAAGTAAGGCTTGTATTCCAGCCCCAACAATGACACTAAAAATGGCTGATGCGAAACCTTTCAATACCGTAGAGTAATCACTAATACTATCCAATTTGATTTTGAAGAGTTCTCTTGAGTATCTTCGAAGTCCAAGGTCCAATGTACAGGAAATTTTAACGAAAACACCCTTAAAGTATCCCCTTTCTAACAAAATAAGAATTATCTCAATCGGTTTATAAACAAAGAAGTTATGTCTGAAGATCCGTTGAAACTCGTGCAAAAGTTACCTAAAAAATTACAGTATTTTCAGGATTACTCGAAAACCACTGAACCGATTTAAAATTTTCAAAAAATGGGACCACCTGGGGAATAAACCTGATAAAGTGGCGTTTGAATCATGTCAATCGGTTCAGCCGTTCTCGAGTAATCGGACATACATAAAAAAAAAAAAAAAACAAACAGACGAACATAGAACCTCCTCCTTTTTTTGAAGTCGGTTAAAAAATGAAGGGTGACTGACATATTAACGCCCAGAAGCCTAAACCACTGAACCTAGAGACTTGAAATTGTGTACAAAGATACTGTATATACAGTGTAGGCATCCACTAAGAAAGGATTTTTGGAAATTCTACCCCTAAAGGAGTGAAATGGGGGTTTGTTTGGAAAAAAATAGATATTTCGACTTAAAACTTTGTAGGAGTAGATACTTCTAAAACAAATAAGCAAACAAATCGATATGGATGTCGTTATTGAGGTTTTACGGGATGTTTATTGCGAAAATGGCATTTATTTTATGAGTTCAACACGACACGGTGGACATTATTCAACCCCTATATGACTGAAATGGGGGTTCAAATTTTTTATGGAAAAATAATACGGGAACGGGAACTGGAACGAGAACTGGAACAGGAACTACTAATATTATAAATGTGAAAGTTTAATGTTTAGATGTTTGGACGTTTGTTACTCAATCACGTAAAAACGGCTGAACGGATTTGGAATGGCACTCGGATAGTTATAGCGTAGGTTAAAACATATGATACTTTTTATTCCGGTCAAAGGTTCCTTAGGGATTTCCCGAATGTCGACGCGGACGAAGTCGCGGGGAAAAGCTCGTAGATCATAAAGATAATATTCCACATCTAACTTTTATTTTGCTAGGGACCCCCCCTATTCCGCGCGTGCAATAAAAGATATCATACCTAATTAGTAAACATTTTCCGCTTCGATGACTAAGGAATCGATAAACTATTTTAGTATTACCGAATAGTAAACAACTATTATAAAGAGAAAAACAACCGTAAAAATATACCTTTCTCGAGGAATATACTTATAACATTAACATTAATTATAATAAATAAATGAATACTAGACAACATCACAAACATTGCTCTGATCTATCTCTGATCCCAAAGTAAGTAGCTAAACCACTTGTGTTATGGAAATCAGAGACAACGAGACCTGAGCCAATATAGAAAAGTTAGTTTTCGAAATTGACCCAGCCGGGGATCGAACCCGGGATTTCAGAGATGGCGACACCTTATAAACCGGCGTACAAACCACTCGACCACGGAGGTCGTCGTTTATACTTACAAATAAAGATTTGTTCCAAAAACGATCTCACTGAAACAAACTTAAGAAAACTGTTTGAGACCATATGGATTTTCTTTATTTCACAACTATTTTGTTACTTGTTATAACAGTGTTTGTTTACACTCATGAATATGCGTTATCGATACAAATATTATAACTACTTATGACATACTTATTCCGAACCTCTTGAATTAGTTTCTGTTGAAGCTGATAAGTTCTTTTTATAAGTTAAAAAAAGTCTGGAACGAATGGTAGTAAAATATAGACGATTCAAAATTGCTTAATTATTAAGTTTAGTTGAATAAAGAATTTTAACTTTGACTTTGACCTCCCGTTCTAGGTTATTATGTTAAGTTATATTATAGTTTTTTTAGTAGGCAAAGTTGGAGTTGCCATTGATGTCAATACTTTTAACTGAAATTAAAGTTTAACAGCTACCGATGAAATAGAAAGCGTTACATATTCGATAATTAGATTCTACTGTTCTGTTGTTAAGACCGATTAGTATAAATAATTCAATTCATTGTGCATTATTTTCGGGTACAGTGCAAAAGATTACAACCTTTTTATATAGGGTTGTCGAATTACTTGCAGGCATTTAATCAAATAAACAACTATTTTAGTTTTTCTTATTCTTCACTTTAATTACCTAATTTGAAATTACTGAAAGAGAAAACAAGATAACACTGTGACATTTGAAATGTCAGTCTAAAGATTTATATCTAGCTGCCGGTACGAGGTGGGTCAATATTAGAGGACTATGTTTGAGTATTTTTGCTAACACATTACTTATCATTGGTAAGATAATTTGGATCTTTGTGTCTTGCTTGTTTTATAAGGAAAGTATTCCATCGCTCGCTCACTCCTGTATTCATAAAACATTTACTTTAAAGAAAAACGGTGGCTGATACAATAATTACAAATTTTATTAATTGTTGCTAGGTAAACCTTTGCCACGGCTAAAATTTGTTAAGATCAAAATGTTATTCAATGTTACTTAACTTTATTAATTTACTTAACTAAATAATAAGTCGTATCGTATCTAGAGACGATTTGTTTATTTTTCTAGAAAAACATTTAACTTATAACTTTACCCTTAAATAGCACTGTAAAAATGTAAAAATCGAAAATCTAAAACCTGTATCGCAGCCCTGAGAGCAATTTGCGAGTCGGTAGGTGCTGAATTTAACTTTAATGAGAGCGCACTGCGACTTCGGCCATTGGGAAGCTCCTTTCACTCCTATAAATATGCAAGTGTTAGCATATTAAAGTGCTCCGGTAACGATCATTTGCGATTGTCAATTTTTACGTCTTGACGCTCATTGACGCGAAAATTAATCGTTTAGAAGCGATTGTCAATTGCTCTAACAATGGCATTGACGGAAAAATAGACAATCGTACTTAATCGTTACCTTTACAGACATAACTGTTTCTTCTTAAGCCTTGTTGGCACTGTAACTGAAATAATAAAAAAGGTAGGTAGCCTTGTTGGCACTGTAACTGAAATAATAAAAAAGGTAGGTAGGTAACTAAAGTATCTTTATTTTAGTTGTCATAACAACTACAGTTTTCTTTAGGACATTCATGGTCTTTATACGTCAATGTGAATTTCAGTTTCCCAACAGCATCACAGCAGCAAACCCTCACCAGCCATCTACCATAATCTGGTCGCCATTGAAAAGAAACCATTTTAAATATGTCGGTCTAGTATTTACTTATATATTCTGCTGCAAACTTCGTAACAACTACGAAATTAAAGCCGCATTTTTGCATAAAAGTCTCTTGGGACGCGACGCGACACGCATTCGGTCGAGAGTTTGAGATTATAATTTTAATTTCGTCATCTAAGTATACAAAATATGCTACGCCAAATCTTGAGTTTAAAGCACTGACTAAACAGTTTGAGTACAGCAACAGACTTTCATCAAACCCTAAAGCAATTGGGTAAGAAATTTGGAAATAAAAAATATCGTAACAAAATAACATGCAAAAGACTTTCACAAATATCAAATTTGTGAAAGTCTAAATAGCAATGACCAAAGTTTATAACTACAGAGATAAAATACACACACATACAAACCTACTAACAATAAAAAATAAAAAAATTGTAACTGATCGGCGATCTCTGTGTATGTGTATTTATTTAAAAAAAAGGCCTTTAAAACTGCTTTATAAAATTATGTACCTAAAGTAAAGTAAAGTAAAAAATTGCTTTATTAAAAAAAAACTTAGTAATTAAGCGCTTTTGAATCGTTTATATTTTTCTACCACCCGTTCCAGACTTTTTTTTGGTTCCCTTATAAGAATGTCATATCGATACATTTTCAAAGCTATCCCTAAGCTATTTTAACACGGGTGAATAGAAATGTCGCCAATAGCAACAGAATTTCCAAGCAGAATGGCAAGTGAGACAATGCGACACGACCGTCATCTCTTGTCACTGTTTGGAATCTGATATACGCCAGAGTACTCAGGATGTTTACTTATCTCTCTGCACTGCACTCACTCTCGATTACTTTCGGACAGATGTACTAGTTAGTAAAGCAGAGACAATTTACGGAGGATAAACAAATGTAATGTTGCTATTGGAATTGAATTTCAGTTTAAGAGCAGCTTGGGGCTGGGGCTCTTCTTACTTCATCTTCAGACTTTGTCATTACTAAATCATGAAAACATCGACTTGAGAACCTCCTCCTTTTTTGAAGTCATTTAGGATGCTTTAGGGGAGAAAGGGGGAGCCTGAACCCCCTAGTTCCTGGAAAAGAAAAGTGCAGTTGGGGTTAGGCCTCCTTTACTGTACCTAAGCAAACAACACAGTATTAGTTGTGTCGTGTGTCGTGTCACGTGCCATCATGTTTAATATTGCAGTGGCCACACCTCCACACCGCCGGCAACGTGGCAAGAATGTCGCAGTCCTTTATTTTATATGTATTTTATTATAACACATAACAATGCGAGAGTAGCAAATAACTAAAAAAATAAAGCTTTTCTTTTTGTAAATAACTTGCTTGCACTGTTTTTAGCAAAGAAGTACTACTATAATATTTTACATCATAATAATAGTGGTCTAGTATGTACCTATCATTCACTGATGATTATAAAGTTGGCTAATAAAATTTCGAGTAGCAATACCTACGTAAACTATAATCTTCAGAAGCAAAAAACAAGAATAATTAAAAGTAAACTTAACAAACACTTGACATAGGCACTCTACAACAAACTCTTAATAATTGTTTCATTTCAAGAGTTCAAGAACAAAAGAATTGATTAGATTAGTTTGAACATACTAATCACTGAATTGAACTTCTTATCTATCTATTTATATAATTTTCACTCATGTCGCTCGAAGCCAGGAGGCTTTTTCTTGATCAGGGAGTATTGTATAATATTTGTAAGAGTAAGTTTGATTGCAATGATCTCTCAAACCAAATGTATTATCGTGTGCCTGGCCGATCTCGACGTATACGGGAAAGTCGTGCCTCCTGCTTGTTTGCGCCCAAATCATGTAGAACTAATGCCGGCAAACGTGCTCCACTCCATCGTTTAATGCAATCTTATAATGAATATTTCTTAGATGTCGATCTATTTAGACTTTCACCATGGACATTTAAAAAAGAAGTTAAACTTAAATTGGATAAGACTGAATTGAAAACCAATACATGAATTGTCTTACTTTAAATTTCATACCCACCTACGAACTGAATTGATTAACCATGCAATATTGTTTAAAATTGTTCAAAGTAATGTGTTGTCATGAGTATTGTCATTTTTATTACACCGTGCCATTCCACGATATCAACCCTGTATATTTAAATCATTTGAAGTATGAAAATCAGAGGCAATGTTACATATAGATAAGATGGGGATAATGGTGCTGGTGGTACAATAATTAATACTAATTTATTTTAATGATATACATGTAATCAATATTGTACTACTGTTTATTATCCTGAATAAAAAAAAAAAAAAAAAATAATAATAATAGTGCATTATATGTATTTATTTCAGCATCTGCAAAACTTGTTCCACAGAATAAATGCATGTTCTATGTATCTTATACCTATCTATACACATAACATCTCAGTGTGATTGTTACATCTTATGATTGTTTACTGCATAATAACGTCGAAACGAAAGAGAGATCTCTCATATTCATGGTCTAGCATTTCGCAAGACATATTTTTTATGTAGATAGGTGATAGGTAGGTGTACTCTTCATATTTATTTTATACACTACAGTGTAGTTGCTTGTTTCAAGTTTTAAAAAAAACTGGTCGAATTGAGTACGTCCCTACTTTTGAAGTCGGTAAAAATGGAACAGAATTTATTTATAAACTATAACTTGGCCAAAGTGAAGGTCTGTAAGTTTTTTATTTATATTTAATAAATGTGACAATTAGTCACATGGCATGACAATTTCATGACATGACATGACATTGCGTCAACCAGTTAGAAAATAGAACAAACTGCTTGTAGCTACACTGCAATGTAAACCAAATTGTCATGGCAGTTGACAGATTGTCACGTCACTCAATAGGGCCCTGGATAGACTTTTGCTTTTTTCTGTCATTTGAACGCCATTTTTAAATCAGAATAGAAGATTAACAGATTGAGATAAAATCACATTAATTCCTGCTATAAAATTTAGTCGTTCAGAAATTGCAATGGCGTGATAGGGCAAAGTTAATGTTGAATATTTCGCGTTGGCAAACCACTAATTGTGTGGAAAATTTCGTCCGCCCGCACTAGCGAAACATTTTGCTATTGACTACGGGAAGGAAAGTGCCGCGACTTAATTCACTGTGTAATGATATACTTACGCGACTTGTGCTTTTGTAATTTTAATATTGGCTGCCATAAAAGGCTGAATATAGTTTCTGTACAAAGTGATACTGCTTGCGTTTTTTAGAGGTTCGCAAGACAGGAAACATAAAAAATACCCTCCGGAAAATATTTATACACTAGCCCCCTTACTGAGTTGTATAGGGGGTGAACAGTTACACAGTGTTTTGTCCCTTTCTGTTTTGTCAAACTTAAATAGTTTGACAGAGAGTAACATGTGTAACTATACATCTGCTATACAATCTTTATTCGTTTTTACTAAAATGCTCTTGCATTAGTATAAGTAGTTTTCAGTTTAGATAATTGAATCTACTGAATAACTGCGTTAACGTTAATTATATAAATTTTCTTTCAATAAATAGGTACTTTATAATCTTAATCGACTTTTTGAACTGAGGAAAACCATTTTATTCTGAAATAAAAACAAACCGCTAAGTTAAATTAATAAATAAGTGTCACAGAGGATTCATTCAGCTTTCAATTTTTAAAACTAAAAATAAATAAATTTCTATAATAATATTTTTCAAACAAACAAAAATTGATTTAAAGATAGGTTTTAAAATTTTGAATAATAAACGAACAAAACTGATTTGGGTATTTGCATCGAATACTTTATTAATCGATGCAAATATATACCAAGATATTGATAGTTTTATTTAGAACTGACACATAAGGTTTATATCTTTATTAAGGCTTTATTGAAAAACCTAATAGCAAAGAAAAGGATTCCCTTTTGACCATCAATTTTGTCCTTTTTTGACAATCGACACAGCTTTCTACGATAATTTTACTGACGATGTAGAAGATGTAATAACTATACTTAAATCTACACAAAGTAGTGTAATTACGGCGGCGTAATGGGAACCGAATCGCCTATTTATGCACGAAATGCAAATTAGGAGACTACAGCTTCGTCAGCGTCACGCTTGCAAGTATAATGTTTACATATTATTTAACTACCTCTGTGGTCTAGTAGTTCGCCCACCCGTGTAAGACGCGTTCGATTCCCAAGAGGGGGTACATTTGTACTCGGTTTGGTCTGTCGTAGGGCTTATTTCAAGTCCGCCTGGCTAGCTGCCACCATCTTACCTAAGTCTGACGGCATTTCAACAATTTAAAAATTGTTGTGTTTCGGCACTTAAAGGTAAGAATGGTAAGATGGCCAGTTCCTCAGTGGTGAGGATTCCAGGTGACCCCTTTCAAGACGACCGAACAAATCGTGCAATTTACTTCAAAATCAATCTTAATTACCGAAAATAAGAAATTAGATTTGAAAGGGGTGCGCTTACACTTACGGCCATGTCGTCACTTAACATCAGGTGAGGTTAAGGTCAAGTTCTATCCCGTTGATACGTTAAATAAAAAATAATAATAAATTTATAAATGAGTACCTATTTTTTTCATTTCACATTTCATCAGTACACTATAGGGATAGTAATACACACTAGATGTATTGTAAAAGGTGACTTATAGTTGTGTGACAGATTATATCCACTCCACGGACCAGGAAATGGGCATCAACGTTTTCCGTTCTAAATGGTTCAACACTACTATCCCCAACTCCAACCCGCTTGCCAACCGTTGGAGATTATGGCAACATCTTCCCTACGTCCTGCCAGTGGATTATAATGGGCTGTGATGATGTACTCTCCTACGCGTGTATTGTCACTCACACCACTGGACTACACCACTTAGGTGTCGTTTACATTTTTTTTAGTTAACCTCACCACCGTAGTAAAGTTCTAATACTAAACTTGCATTTATGGATATCAATTACTTATCGTTCGTAAGATCACGACATGACATTTTCACACATCACTAATTGGCAGTGGTGTGGTTACCTAAAAAAAAATTAAACGACACCCAAGTGGTGTGATTGACAATACACGCTCCTACGGGGGAGGGTTACTTCTTGCAGTGTCTTGTAACTTATTAGTCATGTGACTTTATAGAAACTTGATTGTCCGACTAGTTTTTGGCCGCGACTTTGTTCGCGTGAACTTTCGTTCTATATACTATAAAGTAATCTCTTCCATTTGTAAAAAGTAAATATGACCACTCACTTGTACGCTTTCGTTACATCAGCCTTAACAAATAAGTGGCCTTTAAATGAGAGCAACTCGTTAAAATTATGCTTAAAGGATATTTAACATGGAGAATGGAACAGCCAATTACACGGCTGAAAGAGCTTGCACGGAAGTGAAACGCGACGATTCGTTTATTAAAATTCACAAGAGATTGCATAATTTTGACAACTTTTGACATAGCGAACGGATAGAAAGTTGGTTGGTATAGTGAACATTTTAACAAAAGTAAAGCGAGTACTTTTCTGTAAATGAAACTGAAACAGTGTTGATTTAGCTTAGGTTTTATCGTTGAAAATTAGCGCAATTGGGCCCGGCGAATTTATAATATTGTTCAAATAGGAAGCTTATAAGAATCTATTTGAGTATTTTTAATCTAAAAATTAAAATAAATTGTAAAAATAAACGTGTTGTAATGAAACTAAAATACTACCAAACTAGTTAGTGGAAATAACTAAATTCATCACTTAATTACTCACACTTTAATATCAATTAGGTACAATACAATTATCTTTTTCAATAATTTACAACACAATTGAGTTATTATTAAGTAAGTACATAATAGGCCACATCAGAATGGTGACGAATTAAAGTGACGAAGGTAAAATGGTAGAATAAATGTAAATAAGTCGCCTGTTTTAATTAAAACAAATTATATGGGTGTAAGTAATAGATAACATCTCTCGCACGTCGCCTTTGCATGACTTTTATTTCTGTTTCAATTAATGGAGAATTTTCAAGTTTTATTGAAAAAAAAAATACATAGGTCACGTAGTTCATCTATTATCTCTAGACCAAAATTATCAAGTCTATGATCTCTACTCATATTCATGTCAAAAAAAGTATTAGTAAATGTATCAAACAGTACTTTTTTTAAATTTTAATACATAATATTGCGTACAATGCGATAAATTTAACAATGTACTTACAACATGTGACCAACTTCATAGCGCTTGCGGTACAAAAGAACGTATTTTGATCTGTAAAAATTACTCTTTCATATACATTCTCGAGTGAAGTTGCAGCGGATCACTGTCTATTGTCAATTTAATCGCATTGTATGTGCATATTTGAGGGACTATTTATATTTCCCTGCTTCCAGTATTATGAACATACCAATAGGTATTTTTAATAATTTACTTATTTATTTCTATCGACAAAAAATATTGTTGTCAAAGAAAAATCCCTGTTAATTCTGTTTTAAAATTGAGCGGCGTAATAACATACCCTACTATATTATTATTTAGAACGTGGGTGTAAAAGGTACTACATACCAGTTGATGGCGTTGTTTCTTTAATAATTTTGGTAGCAATGTTACTAAATCTTTCTGAGAACGCTTTGTGATCATCAAACGCAAAAAATATGTATATTAAATTAAGCTTACTTGTTCCGAAAATCAACTCGCGAAATAATAATTAATGTATGAATAACAAAAAGTGTTTGTAGTCTTCTAACGAATTACATTAGAACTTCTTTGAATACAATGTCTAATGTAAAACTAATAATTTCACATGTTGGTGGAAGTCAGTACTTTTCAATTATTCACTTAAAAGTGGTTCAGCTACGCAGTTTGAGTAATTTTTAATATAGCGATTTATCACGTTTAACTGTCAAAAGACAATGGATTTTGACAATTGAGTGTCGATAAAATGTCATGCTAAGGGAGATGATTGAAAAGTTAGTTTTGCGAAGTTAAAATTATATTGTTTTAAGCAATGCAGAGAAACTTCATTCATCTCTAAAGCATTCAATGACAATGACGTAAAACTTTCCATTGTGTTGAAACAACAATAGATTCATATTCCCAACCATGTATTTGACTCGCTTGAATAATTAAAACTTAAACGTAACCAAGAAAAGCCACTTAAAGTCATATACATGCTATGTTTATGTATATTTAATGCCACTCAGCTAAAGGGTGTTTTGTTTTAAGCATATCGCGTTATAAAGAGCAGGATATCCTTCGTGGAGGTAGAATAAAAGAAGGTCGTACGTTTTGAGGTATTGGGGTCAGTTAAAGAGCCCTCCACTTTTGAACTCTTTGCCACAAAGACATGCCATTCCTCCCTCTTCAAGAGACTGTAACGGTATTTCGTAGCTATCTGATCTCGGTGTCTCGTTTTGAAGTATTTAATGTGATGAAGATTGCTTGGAGAGCGAACGAGTTATATCTATGTAAATATTTGATGGCTAATTTTCGAATTTAAAAGAAATGAAATTTGAAATGAAATAAATTACGCCTTTTGGCTGCATATACGCAGCGCTATATCCAGAAAGGGCCTAAAATATATACCTTTCTCTTTGAATATATGGTTTAGTAAAGTAATAGCTTACTTTGTTATGCATTTTTATATTTAAATCTCATAGAGTAAAATCAGCTCATTTAAAAAAAATTAAACGACCTCCTCCAACTTTGTTTATAATTGGGAATTTTCCCATTTCCCATTCCAAATGTAAAAACGTGATAAAGTCTTTCTATGTCAGGAGCACGTGCTTGCAACAGACGGTGATACTATCTCATCACGTTTACGTAACGTGTCGCGTTGCGTTACGGCCCGTATTGGATATACACCGCAATTTCATTCTTCAAACTGGAATTATTTATGTTATACCTCTTGGCACCAGGTGATAGTACATTTACTATCTGGTTACTAAGTTCAACAAAATACAAAGGATCCGTAGTCTTTGTGTTTATTTTTTGTTCAACTGTTTCGCTTGGCGCAGGACAGAGATAAGTTCTCTATGCTGACGGCCAACCTTCAGTAATGGAGAGGCAGAAGAAGAAGTTCGAAAAATGGTATCAATACGATAATATAGGTATTAAAGGTTTTCCGATCCAAATACTATTTGGGGGAACTGTGTTATGCGATTCGTTTCGGCAAAGCTGCGCGACATTTTATAGTACCCCCGGAGCAGTAGCGTGCGGAGGGAGTTATTGTATAGAAATAATTTGTTTAATCTAGAACTGCGGTTTTATTGCCTATCCATTTGACGTTAGGTATGTAACTGTATTTAAAAAGGCATTGACACATCTACAATATAGTTTAATTTCAGCTAAAAAAGATTGGAATGAGTGGTAGACAAATATTATCGATTCAAAAGCGCTTTCATATTGAGTGTAATTGAATAAAGATTATTTTGACTTTGACTTTGCCACAGATTACTAAATAGTTACTACTTAAACTTTGCCCCTTGAACTTGTTTATGGACCCAAAGTAAAAAGTTGGTTTGTATCACAATAACTGCTTTTTTAATTTGCATTTTATTGTAAACTTATCCCAGAAAGTCATTACTCGTTGAACCTGTCTACCACTCCAATATTTAATTTTACTGTTGCGCACGCTTAGAACACTGTTTTTTAGTTATTTTAATTGTTTACTAACAATGAATACCTACTGATATGCGATAAATTTCTAGAACGAGATGTGATAGCAAAAATATGAATCACTTCAATCATTTCTAATAAAAAAACAACATTTCCAATCCACTTAAAAAACTAATTCTTTAGAAGCACTAAAAATAACTCTGCTCCCCTCACACGTGCCTGTTTCGGCGACAGATTGTCATTTGAGTGCGGATCTCAGCTATGAATTATTCACGATCGCATGAAGGGTGTATCGCTCGGACATGGAAATAAAACCGGAGCTGAAAGCGAGCCACGAGCTAAAGCCGCTGAAAAGCAGAGCCACTCATGAAAAAATCTCTAAAGCAGAACTTTAGATAAGTAGGTGCAATCAGAGAGAAGGTAATACCTACCCTACGTTTTAATGAGAAATACGGGGCATTTTCATGATAGATATTTGACAAGGGAAATACGTAATATTATACATAAGAGTATGATCATATAATTAGTAATCGGTAGATGTCCAACGCGAATTACTCACGTCAAAATAATACTTTGCTAAATACGCTTGCTTTCGTTTCTGTCCAAGATCTCCTTGGGACTTAAAACAGTTGAAAATATGCGTCGTATTTTTATTTTTAAATTATTTTTACATCGATATAAAGCTGAATAATATTTGGGCTTTAATCACATCGAGTAACGTTGACCGCTGATAGAGGTTGACCAAATATCAACCTCTATCAGCGAGTAATAATAGCGAGTAATAACTCGCATTTAGAATCGGAATGTCACAGCACAGGGTGTTATACTTTTTACCACGTCATATTTGAGGATTTACTTTTGGAACAGAAATAGGATAGAAAATGTTGTTATATGTTCCAGCGTTTTTTCATAATTTAATTAAAACGAAACAGTTCCTAATGATTTATTCTTGACTGGTAAGCAATCATAACAACCCCAAAAAGTTGTTAATGAAGTTTATAAACCCTTTATTGGATTCCGTATTTAGTTATCACAGAGTAAGTCCTACCTAAAAAAAATAAGACTCTATTATCGTAATTTATAATATCTAACAATTTTGAATCAGTATAATAATTACATGACAGCAATCAGATTTTTATAAAGTATTACTACTGCGATGGATTAACAACTAGTTTAAGCCCAAAATGTAATCATTTTTATTTATTGCGTCAGTAAATAAACCAATAGTTTTCGTCTAAAGAACCTATGTCACCGAAATGAGTTACGAGCACTTCAACTACTCGCATCATCTGCGATATGAGTCTCTCAACATTTACGACGTCTAACTCTACAGATTTGTTTCATGCTCTTTCGATCCGATTCCTCTTTTATGGACAACTTAACGATCGAACGATATTATAATCGTTTGGAGAGCTAAACTTTTATTATTCGATTATCTTTACGTACGTCTCCTGAATTTACAATAGGGTATTTGAATGTTGCTTTTTTCATTTAAATAATATTCGAAACGTCAAAAAGACACTGGCATTTCTGTTTCACAAATATCATTAGAGATATTGCTATTATAAGAAAGAGTCATTCTCATTATTGATTTTATTCATTTACATCATTTTAATATCATTATCATTAATGTTATTTAATATTTTAGCATCAGAAAATATCTATGTTTCGTCTGACGTATGAATCATGGAAACAAAATTGACTGACCAAACACGCGCTTTTCTCACGCTTTTCTGAGCAAGCGCTGCCTTATTACCCGGTATTTTAGTTTGATAGGCGCTAGGGAATTTCTGGTTATATACGCCGCTATTTTGTGTACGCAGACGTGTGAAATGAGTTCCATTCATGGAATAGGACTCCAAGGAGAGCGAACGAGAGTGTTGTCGGTTTGTCCATAAGCGTAACGCAGTTGTCTAAGCGACACCATAATGAAAAACTTACGTAACTTGATATTGTATTGCAATAGGGATGTTCGCTGGGGTCTCGTTTACTTTTAGAATGTTTTGAGGTAAAAGTGTACCTACTGTTTTGTTTTCTATGTCATAGGCTGCTTTTATGCCACAATAAGATTATAACTGGTTGTCTTCGTATGTTGATTTTCTGCGGGACTTTTTTTATAAATGAGTAATTTTATCACACTTTATTTGTCTCTCACTTATACTGTTAAATATATTTATTATAAATATATATTAAATAGCAAGCATATACTGTTGGTTTACTTGTATGAAAAAAATAAACTAGTGGCTCTGTGAGCGATAGACCACGCGTTTGTGACATTTTTCGAAATTACTGAAATATGTTTGTGTTTTGAAAAAATACAAAAAACTAGTTTCCTAATATTATAAATGCGAAAGTAACTCTGTATGTCTGTTACGTTTTCTCGCCTAGACCGCTGGACCGATTTTGACGAAATTTGGTGCGCATATAGATGGGACCTTGAGGAAGGTAAAAAGTAGGTAGGACTTTTAATCCCACTGCTGGGCTCAGGTTTCCGCCCGCACGATATAACCTGTAGTCCACGTGGGCGAAGCTACGGGCGGAAATCTAGAAGACCATAAAATTACGTTTCGTGAGACTCGTGAGCTTGTCAATACGAGTGATACTGTACAATACTAAATGTCACTGATATAAATAAGCTTTCGACGCTTTAAGATAGCATAAGCGTTCAAACGAACAGAAAGATAGCCATTTGAATACATTAAAAAATTAGTCAGTCACCCAATAAGCATATTGTGACAGTCAGTTTTGTGTAGTTAATTAGTGTTGTAAATTAAACTAGCCCGTAAAATAATGACACAAAATCGTTAATAGGATTAAATTCAACAAATCTATGTAAATATACAGTCTTTTCGGATTCAGCACACATTTAATAAATTGTGTTCAATTAATTGCAGTGCACGAACAAATCAAGTTAACCGACTAAATGATCGTCCGGCATGTTGGTTTTATTCTGATTGTTTGTAGCTAATAGAGAATTAACATACAAATAACTTTTATGCACGATTTAAGTTTAAAATAAAGCCAAAATCTAGATTATTTGAAGTAGATACGAACGACAATTGACGACATTTTGTAGTGGCCACAGCGCGTTAGGAAAGTTAAATTCAGTTAGTAATAATGTAAAAACTGAAATACGGTACGTCTTTGTTTTAAACTATCTATTTAACGGTAGTTCTCTGCCAGCGACCATAATTCTCAAAATAGTAATTTATAAATGAATGTCATGGTAACACCTGTCCTTCGTTTGATTGATGGGCTAGTAAAGGTCACCAATACAGGTAGGTACAGTTGGCCTCAGAAGTAGGTACCTGAACACTTAAGAACTTTTTCTCACCAACTACAACGCTTGTTCATTATTGCAACCTTACTAGCTGACGCAGCTTTACCGTGAAATGGTCCTAAATTGTTTGACTACTTCCAAGTGAATCTAAATAATGCAATATGGAATGTCTCCAGGGTTTCAAGGGTACACTTTATTAAAATAGAACGATCGATCATAAACCAATTGCATTCAAGGAACTTATGTATGTGTGATGAACCTTGCAAGGTTACAGCGGAATTGAAAATTTACTTTCAACTATGATTGAATCGGATGTAAGATGCATTTTGAAGTCAAATGGAAAACTACCGATTGGAGCTTTGGTCACAGAATAAATAACAACTTTAGCTTCCAAAATTAGTACCTAAATTATCTACCTACGTAAACATAGTTTCGATCGACACACGTACGCTGCTTTTGTCTATAGGTAGGTTAAAAAAACAGAAACAGTCACAATGAGCCGATACAAAATTAAGGCTCGGTTGCATCATCTTAATTTACCTTAAACAGTACATAATATAAACTTATCTCAGCCGGTGGCCAAAACTGGAACCAAGTGTTATTACATATTGTTACCTAGGTTACGCTATAGACGACAACGACGCTGTCAGCGAGTCAGATAAGTCGGTCTCTGTTAAAGTTAAGGTTAAATTAAGATGATGCAACTCAGCCTAAGACTATTAAATTACAAAGTCAATTATTATTCACATTTTTAAAATTAGCATACAGCACAAAAATGTTATACATACTTGATTTCGTTTATTCCGTAGTCTTTGTGTTTATTTTTTGTAAATTAAAAAGAGATTCACTTGAGATCCCCTTAAAGCTCTTATTAAAATTGAATTAATCAAGCTTTGAAAGGAGGAAAACATCAAAACGATGTGCTTAGGCCTATATTGGATTTCGTAATGCCATACCTTTGTGGGGTCTCTCCATAAAAGCAATGAAACCTTCCTATGGGGCTATGGATTAAATTCCCTTAGTTATTGTTTACAAAAATAAACCTTCGATAATGTTAAATACAGTCTGTTGCTTGTTAAATATGTTTACTTGAGGTCAAAGACCACATTTTTGTCAGTAGGTAAAACGATGAAACAGAAAAGCAAAGACAACCTCCGCCGTCGAGTGGCGCCAGTACACCGGTTTTCATGGCGGCGCTATTCTTGAGGTCCCGGGTTTGATTCCCGGCTGGGTCAATTTAGGAAACGATCGTCTATATCGCCTGGGTGTGTGTATTACCACCGTTGCATCTATTTTGCATTACACAAGCTTTGCGTCTGCTTTAGCGACTTATTTCGGATTCGATGCAACGTATGTGATGGCGACCAATATTTATTTATTATCTGAATCATCAAGTCGATCATTCATACTAATGTAATCAATAATTTAAAGAAAACTTCAAGGTTAAGTAAATAGTAGTAACGTAACACAGTCGTAATGGAACTTTGAATTCTACGTATGATAAAGTTCAGTTGATTAGTCTTAATGGCTTTTTAACTGCTAAAGTTTTTAAACCAAGTATTAAAAGTAGTTTGGAGATCCGCAGGTAGCTTGCGGGTAGGAACTGCAGCTCAAGATAATTAGGTATATAAATGATACTTCAACGAATCAAGATTGCTAATAATACAACTTGTTACAAAAAACAACCCCGAAAAATTATTATATCCCCTGAAAACCGCCAGTTTTTTTGAAGCATTTTTTTTTCTTTTCAGCTGCAACCCTAGTTCTCAATTGTGTTTTGCTTTTGCCCATTAATGAGATTGATTATCGAAAACAATAGTTTATTTGCATCTAGAGATGACACTTGCAATTTTTCATACAAATTAAAGACACATTTTTACGAGTTATTATTAAACACCCTATATACTATTTTTAAACTTGAGGTTTTAGCATTCACAATGCTATTTGTATACAAAACTAAATAATATACTAGAAAAAATACGACTCGCACCAGATCATATTATCGGACGGGAATCGAACCCGCGACCGTTGGATGTCCAGTCCAATGCTCTTACTGCTAAGCTACCGAGTCACTACTGGCATCGTCAAATTTCTTCTAGTGTAGTGCGTCTAAAGTGCATGGCATCGTCAAACTTCTAGTATAGGTTTCTAAAGATTTATCACGTTTAACCGTCAAAAGACAATGGAATTTGACAGTTGAGTGTTCACTGCTAGGGGCAGGAGGGCAGGGGGAGTGCTTGTTTCCGAGTCGAATAAACGTCAAAACAGTACAATGGAAGCCATGGCGACCGTTTCCAAAGTACCAAAAAAACGTTAATTCGATCATGCCCCCTTAGCATGACTACCAAAACACGTTACGTTTCGTGTGATATAGCGTTTTATCCAAATCACTCCACTCCACTCAACTGTCAAAATCTATTGTCTTTTGACTGTTGAACGTGATAAATCGCTTTATCATTTCACCTCTCACCACATGTGTACTTATGACAGTCACAAAACAAAATCGTGTTACACACTTTTTTTCTCTTATGATGTTAATATGTGACTTGACTTTAACTTGGGAGTCTAAAGCTTAATGTTTTACAAACGGATCCCAGAATCAAAAAGTGGTCTTAACAAGCTTCCAAATTTTTTAAAAGACCAACCAACGACACCCCATACCATGAGATTGACGAGAAAAAAATTTTTCATCCCCTGTAGGGGAGGTACACTAAAAAATATTTATAAATATTTTATGCTGCCACTTTTTCGGCTTGATTTTTATACACATTCATGTCAAATAACAGCTTACTAGTACTAAGTTTCTGAGCTAGGCCGCGGACAGACAAGATTTTTGATTACAGACAGACAAACAAACACCGGACATGTGAAACTAAATAAAAGCTTGATAATCAAACCTATTGTATGATGTATTCGCTATCACACACAAAACTATACACACTGTATTTATATATGAGAGTAGTTCACCAAAAAAACTGCATTTGAGTACTCGACCTATAAAGAGAAAATAATAATCCTCATTTAAATTAAAAAAGGACAAATTTTATAATCATGAACTTACATTGTCGCAGCTGTTTATTTAACTTTCAACGGAAATGTCAATGGCAGCACTGAGTTAGAACGAAAATTGCCTCGCCACAGCCTGCATCCGCCATGGGAATCAATTTGGAACCGCGAAACGAATAGGATTTCAATTTGGCAAAACCCCAGGTATTCGGAACTAACTACATTATGATGTAAGAGATTTGGTGGGCTTAATGCGTGTCTGTTAAAATTAGTGGAGGTTTGGCCTTGACAAACTATGCCAAAGGTACATTATCATATCACGGAATAAGTTACGGTAGGCACAGCCAGGACGACGCCGTGACACGCACGTGATTTGAACAATAAAATTAGAACGACTGCAGTGTTGATAGTTTGATGGCTGCCAAAATACATGTAGTTTTATCACAAAACATTAAGTGTGTTCTAGATGGTTCTGGATAGAAACGCCGGTGGTCGTATTCGAAATTACTTCCGCTTGTTTTCTTCCGCTAGCCCGGCTTGGCCTGAGAATGCCTCATGTAATGTGTGCGTTCACGAAAAACGGCAATCTATTCCGAACGATTCTACTGTCTAATACTTTGTGGTCGTATTTTCAAATAAATACTTATGTTATTTTATTCCAGAACTTAATTTATATCTTTTGTTTCATTGAAATTTAAAAACTATCAACGTAATACTTAGTATACTTAGTTCATTAGAAATAATATTACTCTTGTAATTATCTCTCGCGGTTTAATAATATGTTAAATAAATAAACGCTATTATATTTGTAATTACTTTAATAGTATCTACTAAACGATTTACTAATTAAAGCTCAATTTTTACGAAAGTAAAACTTGAAACAAAATAAACTTTTATATTACCTAGCTAGCTAAAGAACAAAAAAATGTTGTGGTTCATTTAATGACTTTGGCGACTTCATAAAGCTTTAATTAGAAACACAATTCCCAAGTAATTGCCTAATTTGAAATTCCTCAACAAAATTGTTTAAACAGCCTGGCGTGCATTACGCCAATAACACAATTTTCTGACTAAAATAGAGCATAAATGTTGCTAAATTAATATTCATAACGTCACTATTTGAGATAAGCAAAAGTAATTTCTCATAATAATCATAGTGCAGTTTGTTTGTTTGTATGTCAAAACTTTCCGTATACTTATAAGTTACATGTTTTATTTGCGATTATTGACGTAATACGATTAATGAAAACAAACTTCGTTTTGGAGAACTATATAGGTACGTGTATTAGTTTCAATAATATTTATTATCACTACTTTATCTATAGTTTTGATATTTATTCGCAACCCTCTAATTACTTGTGAACCTTGGCGGATAATGAAAGAGAAAACTTATAAATCAAATCCAAATTTTGATTCAATTTTTGACGTATACTGTTTTTGTTTATAATATAAATACAAGGGTAATCCGGCCAGTAACATACTCGTATTATGTTTATGTATGCATGTATTAATTTGGCAAATCCGAAAACCGTGAACATCATTAGAACAATTTAATTGAGGCAAAATGAATAAATTGAAAAGTCACCAACTTTGTCCTATTTTACCCTTTTTGGTATTAATAATATCACAAATGACAGTACTCCAACAAAATAAATATATTTATCTTCTTTATTAAGGAACCCAACGCGTAAGTTAAGCAAACAGTACAGTCCACTTCACATTGTTTGTAAGACTTACAGGTATCGCCATAACCCACTGAATGCGTCAAAGTAAGCTCACCTACTGGGCTTATATGTTAGTTATGTCATCAATACTGTTTGCTTTAGAAAGTGTGAGCAAACAGCGCTACGGATCAGAGCCTTTGTATGTCAGAGTATGTATGAGTATAAATTACCTACTCACTACTGCGAACGGATATTGCTGGTGAAAAATGTTTCACATTGAATAAGAAATGCGGTTAATTTAAGGATGCAGTAAGCACTTTCATTAAAACAAGCAGTAAACTACATTGAAATTAGAAACTGAATGAGAAAGCATACATAATTCGAATAAAAAGCAAAAAACATAAATCAAAATGTATTGTTTTTGTTTTGTACTCAACATTGTTTTTCCACCCTATATTATCATTATTGCACTAAATTTACATAAAAATATTTGCCATAAAAGGCACAGGAACAAAGGGAACACACCTTATCAGTCCTTTTGTGCTTCCCATCAACTTTTACAAACGTTTCCAAACTGACGAGGGTCTGCGTTGCGACTCCACTGCGGTTCTCAAGGCAAAAACCACTTTGCAACAAAGACTTCACTTCTGACGAACAGACATGAATTATTACTAAGTTAAACATACATACATACTTTTAGTTTTGGAATGAAATAATGCTTAGGTATAAGCCATTTACAAAACTCTGGAATAGGTGTGACCCAATTTTGCTCACACATTTTCATGCATTGGCAGTTGAAAAACAATCACCTGTTTCTAATTCATTAGCGGTACATTTCAGGATTGAATTTTCACATAAACGAAATAGTTGCTATGTTGAACGAATAAAATAGTAAGTTATATTATAACCTTTGTTGTTATTATCAAACTACGAAACATTTACTATGTTTATTTTTATTGCTTTTGTATTGTGTTATAATACATCTTTTCAGTGACAAGAACAACACCGTTCTTTAATTAATCGTAAATTGATGTACGTTCGTTACTCGTAAATTGATATATATCTATATCTATGCCTCTCCTAACTTTTGTATGAGAGGCACAGGTTTTAAAACTAGACGAAAACAAACAAACTAAAACTAATGGCCAAATTCTTTCATATGAAATTACTATGCGAAAGTAACAGTCGAAATCTAGGTGAACGCTATCCCGACAGATCATTTCATCAGTTTTCATGCAATAGAGCGACAGAAGGTGAAATCAAATCAGTTAGTCTTGACAGATCTCTATCCCGACACAAAATAGATAGAAGTAAATCCCGATACAAATTTTGTTCCACTTTAAGTTAAATCAAAAGATAGCAGTGCTATTTGAATGCTGTGACACAGGCCCTTAAACTTATTATACCTAGTGGTTAGTATTATAAATGCTTACAATAACATAATTATAGTTAAATCTCGCAAAACCAAATGTATGGTTTTGTCTGCGAGAACAGACAGTCTCACTCAACTTTAAATATTATTATATACATTGTTTACAACTTACAATTCATTGTTACATATTACACTGTAAGAAGATATTTCTAGGGTGATATTCTGTATTAATTGATTTATGCGTCGAACATGTGCTTGGATAGTGGCCGCAGTCCCAAACTGAATCAGGATTCATGAATATGAACAGGATCGTAGGCACTGTAGATTTGTGACATACAGCCATACTGTTACGTCTCCAATGTGAGCAGATATTGTTTGATTCTCAGGTGGCGAACGAGAATATCAACTCATCAATATGAAAGCTTATAAGTTTTATTACTTTTAAGATCAGGGCATAGTGTTAAAAATTATTAATAAAGATATTTTTATAAGTTAATTATATATGGTATAATATATGGGAAACGCACATATGGGTTCGTTTTCCATCAGAATACTAAGTTACAGTTGAGTTGTGTTTTTCTAGTATGAAATTGAGCTTATGAACTTTTACCCTTAGTTGCATAAAAATGTCTGCCAATATGACGCATGTTTATGGTCTAAAAGTGTATCCTTAAAAATAACAGTGACTGTTAAAAAAAAGTTACAACACGTTATTGTACCCGGGCCGGAAATTTGCACCCCAATTAGAGAGACAAATAAAATATTGCAGATGAGGTATGTTTAGTATTCAAAATAAAAATAATTGTAACTCAATGTAAGATTTTTATGGCACTTCAAATAATGCTACTTTTGCAAAAAATTTGCATACTATTTAATAAAGGCTTAACATGATGTACTTTTAATAATGAGATTGTCACATTTCATACCATGTTAAATGCAAATAAAATTATATTATATTATTATAATAATAACAATATTGGAACAGAAACCATTTGATAAGATTTATAATTACCTAACATTGTCCACGTTTATTTCATAATCACCAGCTAAATTCAACGCTAATACTTGAATAATATTCGCGAAGAGCAAAACCAATCTCGATTGGAACGCAATTTTCGGAAAATGGACTGATTTTGTTTAGCATTGTGTTCATGAATATCAAATATTAAAGCAACCGAACTGAAATCTACTAAAAGCTGTCATCAAAGTTAGCAATCAACTAAACAATGGTTATTGGTGTAATATTTCGCATAAAGATAACAAGTGGAAGATAGTTCTATGACAAAACTGCACGAAGTACGTTTCTGAATACAGATGATCGTATTATGGAAATTACCGTCTCATGCGTCCTCCTGATAAGTGAAAGTTACACGTAAATTTTATATAACTAGATTGAACAGGCAACCCATCGTAACGCATAAGAGAAGCACGAAAAGAGAGACAGCAAGCGTTGTATTTGAGGGTTCATGTAGAACTATAATATGATGCAAAGATGTCAACTGAAAGCCTTAGAGCGATTCGTTAAAGAATTCCCGCGCGTAAACCGCGGCAAACACATCAGATGGCAACACCGGGAGGGGAGTAAAACTGGCAACACCGATACGTTACTCTCCTATCCTAGTACGGAGTGTTTATTCTGCCGCGTGTATCGATCGGGCGCGCCGGGCTCAGTCCCTCACGTTCCTCCGGCGAGACCGGACGCCTCCTGCCACCAACAGCCGCCGCGCAAACAAATCGCGTTCTAAACAATACACAATCAATTCGACAACCTTAACACGTCAAAAATATCTGTAAACATTACTAGTCTAAACCTAGTGCACGTTAATAAGAGAATTGTGTGTGATGTGAAACAGTGTCAACGCTGGCTTGCAGTTTTTCTGGCGGCTGTTCAGGTAAGGTTAGAGTAAGAGCAGTGTCTTAAGGCGGGTTTCCCGAAGGTCGCTCACTCAAGGTCTTTTCAGGTCACATATGAATTTTACTGAAGGCCAGATCCCAGATATGGTGTAACAACTGCCTGTAATCATGACTTATACAAAAAAAGTATTGTTTGCGAATGAACTATACTAAAACAAATTAATCAGCATTTAACATTCATACCACAATAGCTATTTCAAATACTGACTTCAATAATTGAATTGATTATTATTACATTTATATTAATTAAAACTGTTTTAGGAACAAAAAAGCTAAATTTTTCCCATTCGTAACGTGCTACGATCTCTCGTAGCCGGATCGTAGCTCGTAGCAATTAGTGTCATGTTTTCGGTGTTATTTATCTCCCCCCTAATGCGGATTACAGACTTTGTTTACAGCTCATTTGGAGATTGTGTCGTCTTGTTTATGAGTTGTTACGTTGTTTTGCATCATTAATAATATAATATCATGAAATAACGAAATAGTAGTTGATAGATAAATAGATACATTTCTATTTATATCTTCTTATAAGCTAAACTTCTGAAAATGTGACGATTCAAAAATACTTACTTTTAAGTTTATTCAAATGCGAGTAGGTATAAAAATGCTTAACTTTAATTTGGTTTCATATAATAAGTAATTTTGTAATTTGTAAAGCAATAAAATTCAGTGAAGTATTTTTTATACTTTAAAGTGGCGATTAAGGGTTCTTGAAAGTTAAGATAATAACAAAAAAATCAATCTTGCTTTGAAAAAATTTTCAAACACTGTTAAACTTAGACACCTGTTTACATATGATGCTGTATCTTTCACAGAATATTGTTAAAAATGTGACAGCATCGCATTTAAATAGTTGTCTAAGTTAAACAATGTTTAAAAATCTTTTGTAATATCACGGTAGCTTTTTATTTTACTAAATCTTTGTATATTTGTTTCATCGGTATTTACCAGTATGATACGTAGTATTTGTTATATGTTCTGTGACCATTATCTACGGTTAAAAAGTACGAAATATATTTATACCAGAAAATTGTTTAGCAATCAATTTGATGTTTAAAACATAGTTTTCCAAAAGTGCTGTAAAATAGTTTTTAAAATCATTTTAACTCTGCTAATTACCCGAAGGTATTTTTTTGAAGGTATTAATTTCAAGGTATACACATAGGAAACTTTGTTTCAGAGCCATAACTTTCGTACTTATCTTGAATATAGGGCCATATTCATAAATATGGCACGTTACTAATGAAGTTTCAGCTCTATTCAAAGCTGAAACTTTATTAGTTAGAAACAGAACAATTCACATCTGTGAAATGTTATATTTACGTCACTCAAACGTCATTTTTAATGTGAGTGAAAGAGACATACAGCAATCTACAAGTTTATACTGATATACTGTTTATAACTAAACGTAAGGTATTTATTGTTTCAGGCGTAGTAAACACGCATCTAACATAAACAGTTTGGTGATAAAATGGCATTTAATTAATCAATGCTTCTGTTGACGATGCCTTCTCAGGGATGCCAAATGAATTTGTCGTTATGTCTGAAGATTTAAAAAAAGTTACATTTTCTATTATACTAACATCAAGCAAGGAGACCAAAACATTTAGTGCAAAGTGTAGTTATTTCATTACTTGCCGTTTCGCAACCCAAATAGAACAATAAGCTCGAGCAATTATCTAAATAAATAGGTAGGTTTCATTTACGAGTTTCAGTTGTAATTATAAATTAACAATGCTTTAATTAAAGACGTGGAATATTAACGAATCATTAACTAAAAATTGCTAAAAGTATCGTTTTTTACAAGAGCGGAGCAGCCTGTTGACCGATTCCTCGATCATAATTTACGAGATGTCAACTTTATCACCTTAATATTTTCCCTCGGAGCAGCATGGATAATATTTCAAATTAACAGACAACAAACAATTTCGAACTCTACCAGTCGTTGTTAAGGTGGAAAACGGAAAATGAAACGACATTGTTATTGCAAGAGAGCGGTTGTATTCTTTTTCACCTCATTGGGATTCTGTCTATTGGACGGCGCAGTAAATCTTTCGTTAAAAATGTTAAACTTTTATTAAAGTCTCGAGAACCGGAAAAATGAAACCAATTTAGAAGTAAATGGAAATATATCCTGTGAAGATATTAAAAAAATAAGAATGCTTTTAGCGTTTAAATAGCTTGCTGACTATTTACCTCTAGAAATTCAGACTAACGTTAGGGTATAAAACTTCCTAACTTAAAAATAATAATTTGTTACTGTAATATATTACTTCTTCTAAGATATTCGTTGCATTGACTTCCAATAAATCGAATAAATAGGTTAATTAAGAAAAGACACGAGGCTGAAAATGCTAATAATGCGATTAATTTAACAATGTACAACTGAAGTGACAAACTTCAGAGCACTTGCGGTACAAAACGACATATTTTAATCTGTAATTTTTTTTGTTCGCCGTACATTCTCGAGTGAAGTTGCAGCGGATCACTGTTTATTGTCAATTTAATCGCATTGTATGTTGTTTGTATGGAAACAACCCTGTAATCGCTGTTTCTCTCGTGTACTGTTTTTTATAGGTAGATTTGTTTGGTCACTGAACTGAAAGTCTTCGTTTGTTAAGCACTTATTAATATTTGTTAAGTTTTGGAAGAAGAGGGAAAAAAATATTGCCTACATTATAAAAACATTTGTTGGTGTTGCCAACAATCGACATACACAATAATCAACTCTGCATAAAATAAACCTTAAAACCTGAAGTTGAAAATAATAAAAACTTGCTTGTTATCCGTAAAGGAGTAATTTAATTAAATATTGCGCGCGGAAATATATACAATGTTTTGGATATTTAGGCGCGCACGACATACAAAAATATAAAAGTTTTTCGCAACATTAGTGTCATAAAAAGACAGCAATACAGCTACAATAAAACACCACGGTGTTCCCGGAAGAACATAAAACTTTTCAGAAATACTTTTATATTAAACCTAATAGAACCTAATAGAATCGTTGTCTTACAAAGGTTGCATGCGATTTGTACATTACCCTAATATTGTGAAATCGGGCTGTCTGTGAAAATCCACCCTTCTGACCTTGAGTGTTAAATGCATAAGTCATGCGGGAAGGGACAACCCTTATTTAATTAATAAACCCGTCAAAGACTTCCGCTCCCGGCGAATTTAGGGCACCTTAATCAGAAAATCCCCGGGTAAGGCACAAACTGGAGCTAAGCTGGCTAAGTTTGCATTAATATACCAATCAAGGGAGGTAGTTTGTTACCCTGTATAACCGATATACAAGGTAGGTCAATTTACCGAATTAGCTTGGTTTTCTTTGACCGGTTTTTAAGTTAAAGCGAACTAAATAGAGGTTAATATTATCAAACTAGTTCAAGATATAACTTGATAAACACATTGAACCGTGCAATATTTTGATTTATGATTAAAATGGTATATGAATCAAATGTTTAAAGTAAGAGCCATAATATTGGAGTTACACTTTTTAATAAAGTAAGTTATCAAAATTTCCAATAAAAACGTATTTTTTAACTCAGGTAGGTAATACGATATTGTATGATTTTTGTCGTCATTTAGTAGAAGAAATAAACATTTTGTAATTAAGTATTTTAAGTTACGGCAACCTGTATTTTACTAGCAACAGAAAAAGCAAAAGAATAAGTGGCAGCGTGGAGCCTTATTTGCGAGACCAAATGGCCATGGTTTATTATGGAACAATTTGGAATATCAGCCTCTTTACAAAAAAATATTGCATTTCCAATAGTTTATTCCTTGGTTTTAGTTATACTTCTAACTACACGTGGCTTAAGACGCCGGCGAACAGTGAGCTTCCCATACAAACGCAAAACCAAAATGATTTGCAATTTGAGCATAATTAACTCTTCTTGTGATATTATTCGGATTACGACAGTATTTGTATAGGTTTCTATTAAATAAAGAATCCGAAATACTAAACCTACAGACGATATACAATTTGAGTTACTTTTTAAAACGAGGTCTACAGCTCACAGAGCCACTAGTACTATACAAGTGCTTAAAAAGTGTATAAGGCCACACTCAGGTTAATCAAGCGCTAATTTTCCTTATACAATACGAAAATTATTAGCGCTAAGCCGTTTGAGTTGGATGTTGTTCACATTATAAAAATAATGAATCAGAATCTTAGTACATTCTAACACTGCAGTTTCTTTCCATTTATATAAATTCTAATAGTCGTTTATATTTCTAGACAAATATCAAAACATAATATTCCATATTGTAAACAAGTATGTTTATCATTTAGGTACAGAAGATCGTATAGCAACCATCCAAAAGGTCGACAACTTTCCGTAGAGTGTTGGTAGCTACGAACTTGCTACAGTAACTCGTAGCAATCGTCGTGGCCGACTGCAGCCTAGTTTGTTCAGTCATGAACAATTCTATGGTGGCTTAGAATCTTAGAAATCGGATTGGTTTAAGTACATGAAAATGATATTGTTAAGAAAGCATTTATACTAAACTAAACTACATTTATAATGTGGGTGTTATATTTTTCTTTTCAATATAGTTTCTCGAAAATGTGTGCTTTCGATGACAGAAAGTTGATTTTACCGCACGCCGTGCGCTTTTGTTTACGATTTAGTACGCTGTGCAGAAGGTTGATTTTACCGCACGCCGTGCTTGATTGATTGATTTTACTGTTTAATTCCTCCTATTCGTCGTGAGTCAGTAAGAAATGAAAAAAAAATCGCGATTTTGTATAAAATAAGATGAAACTCCAATTTATTTTTATTCTAACTGACACACGGCGAATAGGAGAAATAATACAGTAAATTCGACAGTAAAGTCCGCAAGTTGACTTTTACAGCTTTTGAACAATATCAAATTCTAATAAAATAGCATTGAATTTGTATTCAAAAATCTATCAGATTCTTTCAGCACGTTTGTATAAACTTTAATAGTGGCCCCAATTTTCTTTTGAGTAGTTATTACTCTATAGATTTCAAAAGTGAGGAAGGACAAAAGAGACCGATTCAAAGAGAATATGTTATCTTTGTGGTATTAAGTAACATCTGATCATGGCTCCCAGCGACGTACACAACTTTATAATCTCGGCTTTAACTTTCCGAGAAGAAACTAAAACTTCGATGATAAAGTAAAAAGGCTCTGTGTATTTTTATATTCTTTTTGGAAATAACATGAGACAGTTGAAAATGGGTTC
The DNA here is from genome assembly GCA_963556745.1 of Catoptria pinella. NCBI lineage: Eukaryota > Metazoa > Arthropoda > Insecta > Lepidoptera > Crambidae > Catoptria > Catoptria pinella. The sequence goes on from OY750762.1 coordinate 5,606,149, forward strand.
TAATAAATACTTTGTATTATTTAAAAGGTGAAAGAGTTTATCTTGAAACATTGAACAATTGTTACATAAATTACAGTGCTCTTTCAGTTTAAAAGCAAAGACTGGTACCTTGGTTAGTTTCTTCGCTAGAATTTCTCATGTTACGTGAGCGTTAATGAACAGAAAAGAGTTTTGTGCAGTATTTAAGTACCTATCTATAAGGAAGAGTACGTGAACCAGAAACATCACATCTTTTAGTCTTTTACAAATGGAATGAAGTGATAATACGTTAACCCGGCGATGATGTGGTACAAAAACCGGCCAAGTGCATGTCGGGCCACGCGCAGTGAAGCATTGAACTTAATTGACGTCCCTGTAAGTAAAATATGTAATACCGACCAATATTCTTAATATTAATAATGTATTTATTTGCAATATTTGTTTCATGTAATAACTTTGATTAAATTGCATTTATTAGGTTGCTTTCTTGTTTCTTTGTTTGTCCACAAATTAAGCAAACGATTTAATACTAGCTTCCCGATGAGCTAGAGACTTGAAACTTTGAACATAGGTCAGAACTGGAAGGCAATGCAATATTATGGTGTCATTGAGCCGATTTGATAATGGAGCCGGAAGAAGGCCACAGGAGCTTTGTAAAAAAACCATATAACCCCATCGAGTTTGGCCTCGTTAGAATCGTATTGACAAGTACTCTGACGGGAGATGAGGTCCAGGGTCTGATGATGGAGCCGGAAGAAGGCCACAGGAAGTCTATAATAAAACCATGCTATCCCTTCAAAGTTGTATGTTTTTACAAGTTTTTGTGTTGTGACGTTTTTCCAAGACTGTATGTACTACAATTTTTTTTTCATTTTTGTCTGCCTGTATCACGAATGCGCATCACTTCGATACTACTGAATAAATTCAAATAAAACTTGGCATGAACAACGGGCACAATAGTTGATGAAGCACGGTTCCCTTGGGAGATGGGATGAAGTTCAAAATCTGTACTTAGTTGTTATTCATTAAAGTGTAGTCCGATTTCATTTAATCTTTTTTTTTAGAAAGGAGGTACTTAGAGATTGTCCCGTAAATATCTCAAGGTCGCAAAGGAGTAGCTCAAATTGTATGTCGTTTAAATTTTCCTAATAGATGTCACCTGACCTTTTGATTTTTAAAAACCGTAGTATCTGCTGTTTTATATTACAAGAAGACACAATTTTATAAGAAGCGCTATCTAACTTGTTATATAATTCTTCTTATATATTAAGATGGCGCTTCTTATATAATTGTGTCTTGATTACTTCGATCTTGAGTGAATTATTTTAAAATTGTTTGTGACGCTAAACCCTAACAGGCCTAGGAGAGCCGGTACTAGATATCTTGATAAAGCTACATTTTTAAGTATGCTTCGCCATAAAATAAAAATTGCTGATTGCAAACGTCAGACACAATAGACTCGCGTATCAAAAACCTTCGCAGCGAGAGAAGCGATTGTCCGTTGCTGATCGCTTGCGCCATGTAGTGTGGCGCATCTTAGGGCGCTTTCAAATCAGACCGAAGATCATAGGTACTCAACCTAAGTTTGAATGTTTTATTTTATTATAAATGATCGCTGGCGTTACGCGATGATATGAAGCACATCTTCGGTCAGATTGTAAGCAACCTTAAAGTTTAATGATATAAGAGAACTGTTTGACAACTGTGTGTAGCTGGCGTGAACCTGATCATCAGCTGCTTTCAAACTATTAGTATTGTTCCGCTTATATATGACTATAGGGCCTTGATATCAATGCTGATCGATTGACATTGAAATTGTAACGTTTCGTGCTCTCGATTTGCGACATTGAGCCAATTGCGACTACAATCGAAATTGACATATTCGTTAAATATAACTAAGTACGATTCAGCCATAGACTTTGACTCTAACAACATTTTGATGAATCCAGAAAATAAAGTTAAGAGAGTGACTAGGAGAAATTCGACGTTCCCACTAGTGACTCGGTAGCTCATCGATCTGAGCATTGGACCGGATATCCAAAGGTCGCGGGTTCGATTCCCGTCCGAGAACATGATCTGGTGCGAGTCGTATTTTTTCTAGTGTATTATTTGGTATTGTATAAGTGTATTACACATTAAAAGTGTTCTTCAACATAAGCAGCTTTTGTTGAGCAAATCCGATTACACTTGTAGACAGACTACACAAACTTAGTTTGAACGTAAAGATTTACAATACATTTATTCAAGTTTCCATCGAAGTTTTAATCCCATTAAAAATAAAGACGAGTCTTACTTTATTGAATTCATAGAGTAAGTTTGAAGAATATTTCAAAAACTAGTAGAAGCTTGTAATTAAATTTGAAATGACTGCTTTGTGAAAAGATAAGAAAGATAATCAAGTTCGAGAGCTTGGAACCGCTGCTGGTTTTATTCGAAGCTTAAATAACTCGTACCTATGCATTTTAATTGACCGAGCGAGTGCAAAGCGTCTCCGTTTCAGTTTAGACAGAAATTATTTCGTATGTCCATCTGTTCTCCTCACAGGTCGCATTTCTCAACCGATTCTCGTGAATTTTTATAAGCAGATTCAATAATTATATATTTTTTTTTGTCGACTCTGTCGAAAAGAGAATAACTATTTAGAAATAATGTGAGCGCGGGTTTGGTACGAAGCGGGCGCATGGCGAATGCGGGTGGACTTCGATAAATGCAATTTGAGATCTATTGATGTGTTATAATACTCAAATTATATACAATAAATTTCGAAGCGAGTTAGACACGGGTGCTGACGCGCGTAGCGTGCGCTTAGCGGGCGCGTGTCGTCTGAACGCGGCCTAAAGTAATATTGCTGCTCATATTTTTATGAAAATACCCGCTCGGAACTTTCAAAAAATACATTGGTTCAAGTTTACATAATTATTTTATAGCTGCGTTCTAATTTTAATTATTATTACTGAATAAAATTGATTAAAGTTAAATCTAAAAATTCAGTGCTGTTAAACTCATAAAATACGAAATATTACATAATATATACATATTACTTAATTTAAATATTGTGGACGATATGTAAGGCGTTGACTGAGATAAGTCACAAATACTTACATAATTAGCTACTGATTTAAACTGTCTTCAATCAAATGCAACGAAATATGGTTTCAAATATATCTTTGGAATGTACAAAATTGGACTATGAGGCTTAAAAAATCAGTCCCGTCCCAAACTAAAAGTACTGTGGAGGATATGGAGGGCGTTAACTGAGATAGGTCATAAATCAAATTAGATACTCGAAAAATGTCTTAAAACTCAATAAAATCTCAGGAAATTAAAGATAATTTCAAATATATCGTTAGGAATGTAAAAATAATACAATATTATGGATTTTATTAACCGACTTCAAAAAAAGGAGGAGGTTCACAGTTCGTCGGAATGTTGTTTTTTTTTAATCCTATAAAGGTGGTATCATTAGTAGTCATTCTCCTTCGAAAAAACATTCCAGCCATTTCAAAAATGGTCAAAAAATGTCACAAAGGCGAGGTCTACAGCTCACAGAGCCACTAGTTTTAATAAAATAAACTGGTTACAGAACACAGTTTTCATTCCATGAAACGTTACCTACATACATAGCAATTATGGGATGAAGTGTGTAACTTGTTTTCTCACTGAGCGCCGATGAGTCGTTGAAATTCATGTGTTGTCTTTTGCTCGCTCTTGTTAGAAAAAATACGTGCCGGATATTGAGGTTTCAGTAAGGCGGTGTATTTATTGGTGGGATGTAATTACTTTTTTATGAATAGCAAATAGACCGTCAAAACGGCGTCAAATAGGAGTATTTTATTTTATTTTCATTGGAAAACATACAATATTGATATAGCTAAAAGCGTAATTAAATATGGTACAAATATACTCAGTTAATTTGTTTTTGCATATAAAACCAATAAGCTTATTTGCATTTACAAAGTACAGATTTTATGTGCTTTATAATCAACTGTGATTATAATCAACAATGAGTCGTCAACATGAAATATGATTTCAACAAGTATTACAGCCGACTTTTTAAAATCAGGTGATTCTAGATTTTTACTTCGTTAGGACACCAATTTCTTTTTATCAAGGATACGGGTTAGGTTCATACGCAACGGCGTTATTAATACGCCTTCCCGTTTGTCACACAACATACTTTTTGTCGATTTATCACTGTTCTATTTCAGTAAATCGGTTTGCATATCTCAGGATTCGACATAAATAACCAACGAGAGACGATCGCTGGGCGAACTAGGCCATTACTTATCTCTTTGAAAACCACAAAATTAAGCGATGTTGTTCAAGTTATGTAAATGCTAAGTTCATACACGCTCCCTTTTTATATGCCCTGTGTTTTCCTCAAAAGGACATAGAAAAACTATTAAGACCGCATTCAATAAAATCTTAAATAAAACTTTTTTTTATAGTTCGTATTTATAATTTTGTTATATTTTTATTCGTTCGTATAAGAAATTACAAATTTATACTTATTTTAATAAAAGTAGTAATTTATTAAATTACAGTTAATATGAAAGGGGAATAATTTACTGTGTTTCAGATTTAATACACTATTTAATCCAAGCCTATTTTTTATTTAATATGTAATTTTTGTTTATATTTTGAAAATCATAAGTGTTGTATATCAAATGACACAATATGTCATAATCCTAAGCTTAAATACTATTAATTTTATCTCCAAAAATCCTTATCGATAGGCACAATCTCAAATTCCAAAATTCAATTAAATTTTCCTGTAATCGCTCATTGTCATTCAGATAAGCTTACGAACTTTGTAATAACAAAAGACTTACTTAAGTAAACAGGTAGCAACAACATCCCAACAGTCCACAATAAAACGGTTTTATCGCTAAGCAACATAACACCTCAATGCTTCGTTTTCAGTAAAAAAAAAGCCGGTTTAATCAAAGGAGTTTTACCGTGACAAGTTGACCGTACCGTTTTCAATTTATTTCCACAAACAGATAAAACCCCAAACGTATTATCCATGGAAACAGCCTTCATTATACTTTTTAATACAGTGTAACTCATGGGTTTTCAGGGGGTCGATATCACCCCCTTGTGGGTGCTGAAAAGTTCCGTGGGGGGTAGAGGGTTCAGATGGAATTGTTAGGCGTTAAGATTATCGAAAGTATGGAAGAACTTTCAGTTCTGATTTTGAATTTCGGAATTGAAGTTTCCCGTGATTTTAGTATTTACATTGATTTTAAACTTTGTTGAATTTTACCGAAGTACTAGGACAGTACTTTGGTCTTTATGATAAAAACATCTATCTCATAAAATCATTTGATATGACTGAATATTTCATGTAGAAGCTATCTTAAAAAAGTCTTGTAGGTTTATTTACTACTAGAATAAACGTTGAAAATCAAATCGTAAATGTGACTGTAGCTAAATAATTACAGTGAACAAGAATTTACGCTCGTCGTCTTTCAAAAACGATGGTAACTTTTAAATGGGCACCGTAATTTGACAACGTCAATTTAAAAGCTAACTTGAGCTGGCAAGGTCATCTGAACTAGACTGAAATATTGTACTAGACAAGCCTTAATCTACAAACAAGCTTGAGCGAAATTAATTACTACATATTTGAACGCGGTTTTCAGAGACGTTACTGAACCGTAATTTGACAACGTTAATTTTATATAAGCTTTCTTAAGTCGGGTCATCTATAGAATGAACTATTGTACATGCAAATAAATTCGCTGTTCTATGATTGTAGTAGACAAACCTTAATTGCAAACAAATTCGCTGTTCTATGATTGTAGTAGACAAACCTTAATTGCAAACAATTTGCTGTTCTATGATTGTAATAGACAAACCTTATTTGTGCATTATTCATAACACGTCAATTATAAATAAACTGGGATTTTATAATCAACCGTAATTTGACAACGTCAATTTTATATAAGCTTTCTTAAGTCGGGCCATCTCTAAACTGATATATTGTACTTGAAAACAAATTCGCTTTTCTATGATTGTAGTAAACAAACCTTAATCTGTAAAGCAAGCATATTAAGGATTATTCCATCTTTGAAAGCGGCTTTCAGAGACTTTACTGAAGCTTTGCATTTTTCATGACGTAAGCATTAAAACTAAGTAAATCTGGAGATTTCTGAAATAGACGACGACTGTTGTGTAAAATTAATATTCTTAATAAAACATACCAACATAACGTTTAACACTAATCAGAGTAAACATTTTTTATTAATGTCTTATTATTATTTTACTAACGACGATTTCGAACAAACTTCCCCATGATTTTTTATTGCTTAAAAGAAAAGAAAATCGTCTTTACAAAGGATTAAATATCGTAACGGTTTTTGACAAACTCTTTATGGCTTTTCCCAGAGCGGTTACATTCCAGAAATAAAATTACACACTGTCAGAACGAGAATATGTTTCCTGTTGAAAGAAAAAAACAATTACATGTCGCTCACGACGCCTAGCGGCTGTAATTGGAAACCACTTAAGTTTTCACGGCTGCGACGCATTTTGGGAAAACTGTTTTTCTGGTCACTGTATTATGTATAGGAGGGATGGGATGTGTATTATGACGTCGTTAAGGCTTTGGTCGGTGACGTCAGAGCTATTTGACATTTGTAGTCTTAACCATTATGTCTTTAAAATCGTTTTCGGTAGATAGATTTCTATTACTTTTTTATTTATATAGTAAAACAGTAACGTAAGAGCATTTCTATTCTTTCTTTTCTTGATATGTTTAGTGATGTAAAGACAAGTCAAGAGAAGTAACATTGTATGAAGTTTGCAGTGATATCTGCCCCCTACTCAAATGGCCAACATTCTATACGTTTGAACGCTACGCTTACTATTAAAGCTTAAATATGAGCATTATACGATTAAATCACATGTCGCAAATTTATGTAAATCACAGACATTGATGTATTGTATGGAATTGACAAGCTTACGGGACGTAATTTAGTAGTAGTTTACTGCTTATTTAAAAGCTTTAATATTGAACAGACAACTCAATGCCAGTGGCAACACAGGTACATTGTGGAACTATTTATAAAATTTTAAATGGGAAATAAGTCCGCTGTATTCAAAAGGGCCAACCATCGTCCTTTGAAATGAAATGAAATGAAATTTTGTCGTGATAACTGAATTTGAATTAATATACCTAACCTATAATATTGTAAATTAATCTAACGCAACTATGTAGTCTGTGTCGCAACTAAAATTAAAATAATATGAAGTTTTAGATCTTTTGTTGTTAAGTATGAACGCTTTTTTACCGACTTCAAAAAAAGGAGGAGGTTCTCAAGGCGACTGTATTTTTTTATATATGTTTTACCTTATCTTCGTCAGTTGTTAACCGACTTAACCCTATAATTATTTTTTTATCTAAAAGAACTGGCTTGCTCCCATTTTTACAGAGATCTGGTTAGTAGATTTTCATAATCCTGCAAAATAATATTTAAGTCACTATCACACGAGTTTTTTTATATTTTCAGGCATAACTTCTTTGTTTATGAACCGATTGATTGATGATGATGATTATTTTTTTGTTCGAACGGGTAAATCTCAAGAGTGGTCACGTTTTAATTTCATTGGCATTGGACCTTGGTCTTGGAAGATACACAAGGGAACTCCTCAAAGTCAATTAGGATAAGCATAGTGATTGAGTTATTGGTAGGTTTATGACAATCCAAAACCAGCCGAGCTATGGTCTGCGACGTTCTGGACTAGACTTGGACTACGGAGGCACAACGGAACTCATTAAAAACAAACAGCGTAAATTTGGAAATTGAGTTATGGGCATTGTACCATTGAAAATATTATATAAAGTTTAAAAATATTTAAACGCTTACATACTTACCACAAAAAGTTGAAAATAAAAAAGTTCTTTTTTAAACTCTAATGATTTGATTTTTTATTTCTTGCTATTTAGAGGTATTTAATTTTGAAGCTGATTTTGTTTCGATTTTCAGGTTTTCGAAGAAGGTTTTTCCAATTTTAATACGAGTATTAACATGAATTCATTATGTCCTGAATAAACTTTTCCCATTCATTGTAAATATTGGCACATTGAACGAAAGTGCTTTAATGAAAAAGCGAAATAAATTACAATCAGCATGTTAATTCAGATTGCGCATATTTGTACAAATATTTACAGTATGTACGAATACCGAAAAAGGGCAATACTATTATGATGAGCCAGGCATGAACATTGTGAAGCTGGATTCTGCGATAATAAAGCGAAGTACGTTTTTATATCACTAGAAGGCGGAACATGGATATTCTAGTTATGCCCGGGCACTTTTGTTCGTATTTGCCATTACAGTACCTAGTATCGAGTATAATCCCCGAATCAAATTTTGCGATGCTTCATTTTATAGCTTCCGTATTTTATGGTAATGGCAGTAGACCCCTGGGCTTTGCCTATATTATATTTAGATTTGGAGATCCCTTGGAGAATAAAGTCAATTTTATTTATATAAAATGCTGTATGCCGAAAAATCCTTCAGGGGTATCTACGCGCCCGTCCAATTAAGTGGGCTTACTCCATGAATTGATAAATTTGCCTATAAATCGCTTTTTTCCTATTGCTGGTGCTGAAATAGATACGGCAATTTAACAGATTTTATATATAGCAATCTTTGCTATCACTATATTGTCTGTGATAGCAATATGAAAGAAAACTTGTGCATTTTTTTGTTATACCTATCAAGACTATTTAAGACTAACTATATTGATTTTAATGATTCATTTTAAAATCATGATGTTAATAATTATACGGAACAAGGGCAGAAGCTTCGGGTATGTCGCATACGCATGCTAACCTCGTGAGTGGCTATTTTGTACCTAGCGTTATTAAGCATTCTATACTTGTATGGCAAACAACTTGCACTTTACTAAACTTACTCAGCGCGAAGATCGTGTGCTGTAAAACATGATACGAGCTTACTAGTTTCTATTTACCTAAAACAAACTGAGCTCCTAAAGCGCCTCTATATTAACTTTATTATTGCTTACAAGAATAGAATATCGATACGATGATTTTCATGCTCATTTTGTTAGGCAACAATGAATTTCCTTAAGGGTTTTGTGATGACCACAATTATCTGTTCTCGAATCAGGTTGTTATTACATAATATACTGTTTATGTTAGAATTAAATAATTTGCCGTGAGTTGTTCAAAATAAATGGAAACACAAAGCTACCGTGGCTTATAAACGTGCATAATTATATGTATGTATGTAAGAATTACAGATATTACTCGCACACGCCGGCAACAGTGACAGCGGGTATTACGAGTTTACGAAACTCCCGTTAAAAGTTAGAAACGAATGTACAGATAACTGTATAAGCGTCACACTTTGGTATTCAAATCAACCTACTGTAACAAGTTAAGCGACTTCAGCAAAGCTTTTTTTCGCTAGAAAAATATTTAGCTGTTAAATTCCAGAAAGAAATCATGTATTTGTAGCTAGGAAGATTTTAGAATTATTCTGTGTGATGGAGCTGCCGACAACAAAGAGAGCGACAGGTGCAAACTTAAAGTAGACTGGATTAGGTACACACGACAGCACGTCAGGTTATACAGTTAAACTACGAAAACAGCTTTTATTACGAAGGGCATGAAGGCGGTCTCAAGGTCAACATGTATAGTCTGAGGTGCCGTCGTGTGTACATTGAATTACACAAACGTAGTTGTGGACTAGTCGATCTAACTTTAAAAAGAGAAAAATACCCAAAAGCCTCGATAAGAAACTGTGGCTTACTTGTTTTGATGATGGCGTCCTTAAATAAACTTTCACACCTATGTCAAGGTGAATATTCCCCATTTCGCAATTAATGTTGGAGCATACCCGTTCCAAGTAGACATAATTACATTTTGAAGGCACAAGTAATTAGAGTATATCTTGTTGACAGTAAAAAGGACAATTAAAATAAGCAGTTGCTACGTCAGTTCCAAAAATAATTTAAATTGAAATCTTTATAATAAAGTTTTATGTACAGGCCAAATTTTAAAATCGTTGAGTTAATAAAGGAAAAATTGCTATAAAATTTGTTAATAACGTCGGTTTAACGGAAAGGTTGAGGTTTCACATTACAGTTAATTGACCTCCGGAAAGAGATATTTTATAACCAGGGTCATTAGTGGCGAATTTCAGTAAAACGTGCAGAGTTCGTTCAACTTTATTGTATCGTGAACTGTTCATGATAATTTATATTACTTAATTAATGACATGCTATACAAATCGAATACATCCACGACTATGACCTTTGTGATTTAAATACTCAATAATATGTAATGAACTTTTTTTGCAATCACTTTAGAATTTTTGATACTTGCTACGTATTACACTTTCTAATGGTCATATTTGAATATGTTGTTAAAATATTTTGTTCTTCGATCGTCATATGAAAAGTACGTGACACGTTTATTTTTTTACACAAATACAAACCATAACCACAGTGTTGTGGGTATAGTTTAAGTAAGTTCTTTCATTTTTATTTTTACCTTTATTGCATTCAAGGACGCGTAGATAATGTTAATCGACAACATTCTGTGCCACCTAATATGTATACAATGTTTCAGTGGCATTATCATGAAATTTCACAGCTATAATAAGGCGATGGTGAATGTAAAATGGTGCCACAAGATACGTTTATCTTAATCCGTTTAGTACTGTTTTGAGTGCCTTATAATTTAGTTGATGCTGTTATCGCTAAGGGATAGGCACTCGTTTATAATACCAAGGGATAGGCTAGGCAACAGTAGTCAATCGATTTAAATGATTTGTTTAAAACTTAAGACACACGCGAGTAAAATAATGAAAACCATTACATTATAATAATATAATATGATACAAGTGAGCTATGTTAGTGCAATGACAGCTCACGAGTTTCAAACGATGAAACAAAATATTATTATGAAAAATTATGGGAACAAACAAAATTATAATTTTTAGTGATAAATGCAAATGCAAACAACCGTGTGCCATACTACGTTTTTCAATATATTTGTGAGAAAACATTATAGGTACCTTCTGAAATAAAAAAAAAACCGTAAACAAAACGCACGGAGTGCGGTAAAATCAACTTACCGCACGCTGTACTGTCATCGAAAACACACATTTTCGAGCAACTGTATTGAAAAATAACTTTTATTTCAATTTTGCCTTTTTGTTGTACTGAATTTCGTAGGATTTTTTTATTCTTGCTTAAAAATGTCTAATAGCTGTGAAGGTGAAGAAAATTTTACTCCGCCCGATATTTAAAATACAGCAACGGAAATGACTCATAACCAATGTATTATACCAGCAAAGTCTCTCTTTCTTTTTTAACATTGATTTTTTTATTTAGTAGATTCAATCTCAATAGTATGACAGTAGATAAAGTAGAGTATGAAACTGCACATAACTAGGTTTTATGCATCAGTTGCATAAACTACTATAATGTTATACGCCTGCAGATTTAAACTACACACTACATATGAAAGGAAGAGGAATGTTTTTATCTATAAAGAAGAAAAAGTTATAAAACAAGGCTTTTGTAATTCGCGAACTCTGATATCTAACTATCTGTAACTCTGTTAGCCAATACCAAATAACATACTAGAAAAAATAGGACTCGCACCAGATCATGTTCTCGGACGGGAATCGAACCCGCGACCTTTGGATATCCGGTCCAATGCTCTGACCGCTGAGCTACCGAGTCACTAGTGGGAACGTCGAATTTCTCCTAGTATATCAACTCTTACGCTGCAAGCCAGCGCTATCTCACCAATGTACAAGGAATTGCCTCGACATCAACTGAATACCTTTCCAGATATTTTTAAACAATTGATTAAGATGAGAAAGCTTCATAATTTTTAAATTTTGAGATTTAAGCATTCACAATGCTATTTTTATATAATACCAAATAACATACTAGAAGTTATCTGTTAGCTAACTTTTCATAATAATGTTTCCCATTACCGTAACATTTCTGATCTTGTATTTGAATATAGAAAAAAACTCCTATTACATAAGAATCTGTCTCAATAAAGAGGCAAGTGCGACCTTCGGGAGATCTTCAGTGGAGAGCGGGTCAAGTCGTTAGCGCCATTCGTACATTTGTTGTTAGTTCGCTCGGCTACCCGATTTCCTGGTGATGTGACAAGACGGGATACGACGGAGAGAAAACACACTTAGATTAAAACATTTGTGCCTTATAAAAATGTGTGTGTAGGGAATTTATTGGACGTAATCAGTTTTTGTATAGTTACCTAAACCTACCTGTTGATAGTATATTATTTAAGTTACTATTTAAAAACAATTATGAATAACAATATAACATGAGGTAGATCTGTTTATTGTCAAATAACTGAGAATATGACTTTAAAAATAAAAATTAAGAAACCAATTCAACCAATTTCCATTTTATCTTCTGATAGAGCTTACATTGGAAAATTTTATATTACTAAGGGCTGATTTTTCAATGCCCAGATAAAATTTATTCGTTTGATAACGTATTATATCGCCAAATTGAAAATATTTTTCATTCGTCTCTGTAAATGTTTTTGAATGACTTTTATTTTACTTGGATTAACTGAGAATTGCAAAATCACCCTAAGTTAAATTGGTTGACAGACTGTTTACTGGAAGGAGGTAACTAATTTATATTTAATTATTCCTTTTAAGGTACACTTTCGTTCTGTTCCTTAGATAATACTTATTTATTAAATTTATTTATTTATTTGTATTCATCTATACCTATAAATAGTTTAGTTTATTCACACATTGAATACATTACCCTGAGTTCGTCTCTGAACTGAAAGCCCTTAGCAACCAACCACTTCCAACTTTTCATAACCCTACAATTGGGTCGTAAATAATACTTATATTTGTTTATTTTGCAAACAGTTTGGTATTTTAGTTTGATGATTGGTTGGAACAAGTAATTTGATTGGCAAGATCGAAGAAACGTACGGTTGGATTAAAAGAAATCGAGTCCCTATGGAAATACTGTAAGTGCTCCGATGTTTTTTCTTAGAAAGGTTTTTCAGTAAATCAATTTGCAGAAAAAGATGTTACATAACTTCTTCGAAGATGGTCGATGGTTATAAAGCTTTTTATTTTATTAAATGTGTTGATTATATTTTTGTTTCGATATTAAATACTAACACCATGGAATTTAAAGAAGTAATCCATTCTATTCCTCAGAAAGTACCTACCGGAAGTCGGAATAATATTAAATCACGTTAGCTGTACGACGTTGATTTGCCCTGCCAGCCGGTCTAGGTTGCCTACCACGACAAAACTTTGTCGTCACTGTTCTGTCCCGCTCACACTGCCTTTATTGATGTAAGGTGGGACAAGGGTGAGACAGATAGCGCGAGTCGAGTGTCGACAAATTGTCGCAATGATGCGCTAGGCTGGCTGGAGTCCGTCGCTGTATTCTGCTTGTTGCTTCTAACACCTTAATTCGATTACTAAAATGTAGACGCACGTATAGTTTTTTTACAAAATAGCTTTGCTGCTGTTCAGTGAAACCGAAGCGAAGTAATCGTTTTGTATGCTCACTGACTCAGTAAACTTGACGTAAACAAAACGCATTTGCTCGAATTCATTTGTATCACTAGGGTGCTGTTTCGCTCGCATAAAATATTTAGTCATAGTATGGTATGCATAAAAGGAACGGCATTTTTTTGCATAATATCATAATAACATAATGTTATATTCGCATAATAATTTCATTGGCATAACGATTACTTGCACTAATTTCATTTGGCATGAATTTGGTGGGCATAAATGTTAAACGCATAACTTTAACACGCATAATAGTTATTTAACATAAAATACAAATGGCATAATTTATTACTATAACCGTCATAGTTATAATTTGATTGGCACTATAAAGACATAATGTTGGACTACTTATGTTAGGACCTTTGATAAACAGAAGACGAGCGAGCGTAGCGAGCGTAGAGGACGTTAGGTTCCATTGTGTGCCAGAACCGACTTACTAGCAAATAGGTATGCATTATACCATAAGTTGTTATGCTAATAAACATTATGATTAGTAATCGTTAAGGGTAATAAATGCATGCAATAAAATTTTGTATGAAATAACTGAAATCTCACTAAAAATCTAGTAAGGCTATTATAAACTGATTTTATTTAGTTGTGTGAGCAAAATAAATATGTCTGTCGACTATCGTGTTGAGAGCAAGTAAAAAGGCAGCAACTCCATTGTGGAGGTGTCGCGGCCTTCAATGGAGATACAAGGGGACCTTTCAGGCCCTTCCACTTGTAAATAACTTGCCCTTTCCCAACAATGGGAGGTCTTCACTCGAGAGCCACGCTTCCAGTTATTAGTGACTTCGTTACTTCTCAATTTTCTAAGTGTAACTTAACTCGCGAAATTGATGTTGTGGTTGAGTTACGTTGTTTTAAGCGTTTTATTTTGAAATTTGAAACTACGCGTTATTATCATACTGGTATACACTAATTTAAGTAATGTTTTAGGACTTTTCATCATACTTAGGCTTTATAGTGTTACAAAATATATTTTTTTATTTTAAAACCTTACATAAAATGGTTTTATAGCGACTATAATATAGTTACATTACATATGTACAGTAAATATTTGTCTAACTATTGACATGAAAAAAGTAAAAACACTGTGTAACTATAGCCTCACTGGTACAAAACGATTATTAGTAATGAATGAGGTACATTTTTCTTATAAAGAGCAGTTTCACTATTCGGTATAACCAACTTACTTCAGTATAAAATCATATTTCTGATGCCTAAAACCACTTAACTTAAAATAGTAGGCAGTAGGTTAGCAACTTACCGACAATATTACTTTAGCGGCTGGTACTATAAAACGCAAAATAGCAGACTTGGCCTTAGAAAATTGCAAGGAACGTCAATGCCACAGCATTCGGTATATTTAATGCATTTTACATTCGTTGCGCACGCAGACGGCTGTAGGTAATGAAATGTTAGCAAATAGCTTTTATTGACAAAGCGAAGGACTTATGACAAAGTGCCGAGATATTTTCAAAATTACCGGCCTACTTCTGATGGAGGACAGATGACAAGTACTTTGTGATAAATTGTCAACAGTAAATTAAAGATAATCGCTTTTGGGAAATATACGACATTGTTAGTGGTAGACTTTTTTGTATTTTTTTTTGCATTTTGTTACTATTGGAAAATGGATATTTTTTATTTTGTTTGTTTTATTAACTGAGCTTATTGCATAGGTGATGACTATTGTTTTTTTTAATAATATACTGTGACTTTTGAATTTTAATAAATATTGTATGTTTACAGACCTACATAAACACAAAGCTAAAATACTGGAATAAATAAAGGAAAATTAGACCTTAATCACACAAATAATTGTTATTCTTTAGGCAGCTTCGCCAATAAAGCATTTGGAAAGCAATATAAATTTGGCCGCCATATAAACGCATGTAAAATCCGCGAGTTGCCGAATTTAATTTCCGAATAAAACGACTGACTCGCATAAAAATTCTAGGTACGTAACTTTATGTGTTCTCTAAAGGCTCTTTTATGATTGGCAGTAAAAAGAGCTCCGGGCCAATTTTATTCTTTAATTAGCCGCGTTTCTGCTTTACACGAATTGTTTTGGTACAAAGTTGACAAATTGTGGCATACATATTTATGATGTGACTAGATTAGGGCTTCGCATATTTTTTGTAATTGTTATGTGATTTGCTACCCCAAAATGAATACCCCTCTGAGAATGAAAGCCTCCAAATATTATGTAAAAGTAATATTATCGACACTTTACTGCTCTCGATCGTGTCATTTACATTTTGGAACAAATTACTAAAGAAATGGAACGCTGCAAACATTAGGAAATTCTTTTTAGGTCTCAATATTATCAAAATTTGATAACATTGAGACGATTATTTGATAATCGTTGGTATAGTTTACTTGACTGATATCACAGATGCAGCACCATAGCACCAACTTAAAAAAGTTTGATGCTTTTCGCAAGCAATACAAAATGAAAAGTGAATTACTGAATTGTTGTAAATATGGAAATACCAAAGGCAGCTATTCCAATAAATCTAAGAATTAATTAAATTTTTCCTCCAGGCCATGATGTAATAGCTGTATAAACTTCATAATTTGTATCGTTCTAGCACTTACGGAAATAGGCCGTATAGTATCTGCAGCGCTGTTTATAAATTTAGAGGCAGGTTCCAACGGCCTTCGGGTGTAGTCACGTGAGCATATCGACGGCACATGCACGTATTAATATGAAACGCTGCATTCAAGCCTTGACCCAGCCTTAACCTATCCTCGCAAAATACACACCCGATAACGGTGTATACTTATTATTATTATTGTGAATGTGACCTTTGTATTTTCTCATTTTAATTTCAAAATGTAATTATTTTGTATACATCATCATCCCCTTATCCCAATTTATTTAGGGTCGGTGCAGTGTGTCCTTCTCTTTAATTCCTTCCTGTCACTCGTCATCTCCTCATCCACTCCCTTTACATTCATATCATTCCTCACACAATCCATCCATCTTTTCTGCGGTCTTCCTCTTACTTTCCAACCCTCAACATCCATATCCATTACTCTTCTAGTAACATACCTTTCATCCCTTCTCATAACATGCATAATTATTTTGTATACATTGTATTTAATTATGATTGTTAGTATTCATTGTCAAGCTTATGCGTCTTGACTGTTTTCTGATAATAAAACATTCAAAGTCTTTAGATACGCCCTTGAAAAGCAGAAATTGTTAAGCCCATATAAGAATACAAAATCGTAATGTTCAAAGGCAAAGTATTTGTAGTACTTAAAGGCTTACAAGGTTGCATTTGTTATTCTGTAGCTTTTGTTTTAAAACTAAGAATAAAACAAAAGCTACAGGCCGTTAAACATAATAACTGAAAATGCAATTTGTAGGGGAGAAAGAATTACATTTTTCATGTACTGACCTTCGTAGGAATCGGTTAAATATTCAAGCGCATTTCGTGCAAGGTCACTTTTGAATGAAACAATAGTTTTTAAGTAAATTCCAGTTGCAAGCAAAGAACGGGATGAAAATTGGAAAAATTGGATTTGTTTCAGATGAAATAACTTTCTAATTATATACATCGATAAAACGAGACACGTAGAATATACACAATTATGTAAATCGACGTAGTGAGGTAAGATAGATAATCAATCCTCCGATGCAAATAAATTGTAGGACATTTATAGAATATAAATTACTAAGATAAATAATATTAGAAAAAATACTAGAAATAATCGACTCACCCGTTGCACCTCAGACAGGACTCGAATCCGCACTTGGGATTCCGGCCCAATGCACTGACCAATTATGCTACCGAGTCGCTACTCGGTAGCATAATTGGTGCGGGTGCGGGTTCGAGTCCCGTCTAAGGTGCTAGGGGTGAGTCGATTTTATCTAGTATTTTTTCTAATATTATTTATCTTAATATAAAAATAGCATTGTGAATGCGAAAAATATAAATTAAATATAAATTATTATTTTATGAGGATGCGAATAAGTATTATGTACCGAACTCTTTTAGAACAATATAATAACTACCTATTGAACTTCTGACATCTAAACTTATTCGTTTTATTAGCTATTCTATCTACATAAATTATTTCCACTTCTTTTTTAGGGTTCCGTACAAAAATAGTAAAATGACAGACAGACGGTTATGTTGCTACTCAGTCTGTCAGTCACATCTAGATATTTCAAGAACTACTAATGCTATGAAATTGAAATTCGGAGTAGTTTTAGAATGCATTTGCCCAACTATTTTGCAAATAAAAATTAAAATAAAATCGAAACGTTTTTAAAAATACCATCCCCTCCTTATCTCCGAACTTTGCATAGAGAAAATTCAGATGTCTCTTTATCATCAACAAACATTACATTAGTTCCTTTATCAGTCAAGAGATAACTTTGACCTAAAACTGCAATATTCTACATCGCAGAAAAAATACATTAGTACCACTATCGGTCAAGATGGCGCTCATCTAAAACTGCAATAATTATCCTACTCCAGCAGTGTATTTATATTATGATGGTTCGGAACCCTCTGTGCGCGATTCCGACTCACTTTTGACCGGTTTTTACCTTAAGGAAAACTCTAGACTCAAGCTAAATGATAGCAGAAATAATTAAATTCTTTCATGTTATTCAGTCATGTGCCGGCTAAAGGAAAAATCTGCAGTTTTATAAAATATATCATTAAAGACTAGGGTTACCAGTTTTAATAAAAATAATAATAAATAACTTTATTGAATGCACGTCTATATACAGAGTCATTTGTAATTCATTTAAAACCTCTCGTAGGGTTGATCAGACCATCAAACTGAACAACTTTCATTATGGGACCAACCTTAAAATCGCGAAAAAAAAACAGCTGTTTCATACAAAAGTACTATGCCTACTCCATCGAAATGTATGAAACAGCTGTTTTTTTTTTCGCGATTTCAAGGTTGGTCCCATAATAAAAGTTGTTCAGTTTGATGGTCTGATCAACCCCACGAGAGGTTTTAAATGAATTAAAAATAACCCTGTATATATCAATATTACTATCATCTGCGTCTGAACTAAGTTGAAAATCTCAGACGACAGTGCTCATCCCTAATACATCTCTACATCCACATTCAATAATTCTTGTAAGCTAAATATTATTATAAACAACCCCAACAATAGTTCAATCGTTTGTTGGGGTGTAGCGTTATCGCTGTGTTGAGCAACTTGATTGTTTTGTACGTATGCGTTGTGGAGCGTTTGCACGCTGCATCTAGCTTCTGTCAAGCAGCTAAAACGTGAAACTATGGCCCTGAATCGTTCCTTTAAAAGTGGTTTTTAAATAATTTAATGTTACTGAATAATAAAAAGCCTGTCTAAAGCCTGTCTAATCAAAACAATCGCGTGGCCACCCAACAACAGAGTGGCGGTTGAATATTCCAAACACCGAGATGTTTTTATGCGACGTCGTAAAAGGCACTTTGAGTGGAGGCCGGAAGTTTCTTTTTATAGCGCAATGCAAATCTGGAATGTTTAATTTAGTTAAAAAGCCTCCGCTAAACTCCTAGCGGTTTTAAGCCTGCGAGGATTAAAAGAATATGGAACTGAAGCGCTTCAAGCTTTGATTAAACTTTGAACAATTATCGACGGTCTATAAATAAATTTTCTTTTATCATTAAACTTTTTCATATGTTCGTTAAACTTTATCAAAGATCCTTCATAAAAGAGACTTACCTCTCTAAGCCATAATTCTCTGCTTTGTAGGGAAAATTATAATTATTATAGTCGTAACATTATCGTCCCAGCAGTGAGGACGAAAAAGCAGATGATGATTATGTATGTTAAGTTTTCCCATAATTATTAAGATTGTTAGTCCTTTGATACTGAATAACTGTCGACCCTGACTTGATCCTTTGCAGTTCGTTTGACACATAAAGTTTTGTCACTTCTCCCCATGGACAACTTCAGGGTATGATTTAATTAAATCAGCCTAAGTTGTCCTTTCGTCAAAGTTCGGTAAAGTTGGTACAGCGGAATAGCGGTTAAAATAGAATACAAAAATTATCCTATAACAAAAATACTTTAAAAGATATTTTGTAATTAGATCACACACTTCATTATGAAGTTTAACTATATAGATACATATGTATATGATAGAGATGTGTGAAGGAGAGATTGAGAAACTAAAAGGTATTTAACGCATTTAAACTGACAGACTTGTACACTATGTCATGTACCATGTACACACCTATGTTTTTACACGAATACCCAAAAAACAGAGAGTGTAATGTGTTCAGGGTTCATGTATGTTTGAGCGAGTTTCTTTATTCCACCATAACTTCTAAATGCCGTAACGGATTTGGATGTATGGGGTATCGTTAGAATCCTTACATCATCCCGAGTAAGACTGGCTATATTAAAAAAAACAATATTGTGACTGTATAACACCACTTTCAAAAGTGTTTTTTTTTAACTTATTAACTACAATGCGGCGCGCAAGTATAAAATTGTAGATAGATCGAGAGTTCTGCATTTCATTTTTAGTGTATGTTATCTGTGATTCTATTAATGCCTGATTCATTTACCTGATTCTATTGTTTATAGTTAATTGTAGTGTAGTTAACAAGTTAAGCCAGATATTATTTTAATATCATAACGTGTATTACGGCAAATAAAGGTACTCTTTAAAGTTTACTAACACGTCAAGTTAAATAGAACTAAAGTAATGCCATTGAAACCCTTTACTTAGCTGGGTCGTGGAGATCCAGCGAATTCTGTTGCTAAATTACTTCGTGGGGAGCCAACATAACTTGAGCTGCAAGTGACGCCAGCGTTTACGGTGAAGCTACTAGGTCCAAATGTAGCCAGTGTACTGTAGCCTGTAGTATACACAACAAAGGTGAAAACGTGTAAAGTGAACTTATTTCACCGCAAACTCGTAAACCGTAGTGAAATACGGGGCTATTCACTGAATTCGGGGCTGTTGCTGTGATTTTCTTTTGCGTTTTTTGCCGATTCATTGTTAGTTTCAATGTAATCTTAGCGTTGCTTTAAACCTAAACATAAAAGTTTCATGGCGACAAGAAACAAGATAGTGCCAGTCCTATGTATTCAAAATTAATAAAAAATATTCAAGTTTTGCTTTACCTATTGAATGTTACAAACGAAAAATGATTCAAGCTTATATTATTTGAAATTTTGAGATTTAAGCATTCACAATGCTATTTTTATATAATACTAAATAATATACTAGAACGTTCTCACCGGTGACTCGGTAGCTCAGCGGTCAGAGCATTGGACCGGATATCCAAAGGTCGCGGGTTCGATTCCCGTCCGAGAACATGATCTGGTGCGAGTCCTATTTTTTCTAGTATATTATTTAGTATTATATAAAAATAGCATTGTGAATGCTTAAATCTCAAAATTTCAAATAGTTATATAGCTTTCTCATCTTAATCAACTGTTTAAAAATATCTGGAAAGATGTTCAGTTGAATGTAGAGGTTAATTCCTTCTACATTGGTGAGATGGCGCTGGCTTGCAGCGTAAGAGTTGATATACTAGAAGAAATTCGACGTTCTCACCGGTGACTCGGTAGCTCAGCGGTCAGAGCATTGGACCGGATATCCAAAGGTCGCGGGTTCGATTCCCGTCCGAGAACATGATCTGGTGCGAGTCCTATTTTTTCTAGTATATTATTTAGTATTATATAAAAATAGCATTGTGAATGCTTAAATCTCAAAATTTCAAATAGTTATATAGCTTTCTCATCTTAATCAACTGTTTAAAAATATCTGGAAAGATGTTCAGTTGAATGTAGAGGTTAATTCCTTCTACATTGGTGAGATGGCGCTGGCTTGCAGCGTAAGAGTTGATATACTAGAAGAAATTCGACGTTCCCACCGGTGACTCGGTAGCTCAGCGGTCAGAGCATTGGACCGGATATCCAAAGGTCGCGGGTTCGATTCCCGTCCGAGAACATGATCTGGTGCGAGTCCTATTTTTTCTAGTATATTATTTAGTATTATCAAGCTAATATTTTTTTAAGATATGATTGAGCTTTGTCAAATGAAAACATAATTTATCTACAGTATTATTTTAGCTATTCTACGATCATCCAATCTAAAACCATTATATTTCTAAAAGTTTCACTGTAAAAGTTAAATTAATTTCGAACACAAATATTGGAATATGACGAAGTAAAGTGAAAAAATCAACACTCAAAACATTTTTCTTTGTTCGCAGGTGCAGGAGAAGTGCAAAAGGAGAAATAATATGGTATAATTCAAATAAAATATTATATAATAAATTACGAATAAAAAGTTACACAGTCTTATGATAAATGATAATCTCCCTCAACTACAATAATAATAATAGAATCTCTTTTTTTGTGTCTTAACTGTTATTTTGAACTTGATGAAAAAACAAAAGAAAAAACTGATTTATTTTGAAGTAAAACACTTTTTATGCGTAAAAAGTGTTTTATATAAATCCGTTACAGTGCGTATATCAAAATTATTTTTCTTTTCTAATGAACTGTATGCGTGGAAATGTATATCTTTTAATCTGTTTAATATATTATTTATATAAAAACCTTTTTTTAATACCTTTATTTCCTTAATAATTGGATATGTTACAGGTTTATATAAAAGGATTTAGCAAACGAAAAGCCTTGTATACACTTTACCGTACATAAGCAATGACTGTGATGCGCGTACCGAAGTGAAGCCTCGATGGGAGCTGCATGGAGGCCCGTGCGCAGATGAGTCACGCCCCGCCCCTCAAGCACCGCCCCGAGGGCTATAGGAGCTGTACCCAATCCTTGCCTCTTGATATTCTGTGAGTTCACATTAATTCTCATCACATTATTTTTTTAATTTTTTTTTTTTTTATTTTTTTTTTTATTTTTTTTTTTTTTTTTTATTTTTTTTTTTATTTATTTTTATTTTTTTTTATTATTTTTTTATTGAACGTAAAATCATCACATTATGTACTCACATTTACCCAACATACTAAAGACGGTTCTCTCACTATCACGCAACACCCTGCACCATGCGTGACTGTGGATTTTAAAATCTTATGTGAAGTGCCAAGTTTGTATAGAAATCACGCGGATATCACATCAATATTTCTACATTCTACATGCGTAAATACGATTCCGATGACGAAGCGTGTAATCCATTTTACCTATACTCCATACGATCAAGCCAGTTGTTCAATGTATTCAAATCATCCGCATATAAAAAAAAAGAACATTTTAGACTGGTAACATCATTGATAAAGATTAAAAGAGGAGAGTTCCCAAATGCAACTTCTGCGGCACACCAGAGGTCACATGACAAGTGCTAGTTTGTATTCTTTAAGAGCAACGAGCTGACTTCGTTTGCACAGACAGGATGTTATCAGACTTAGATTCCTAAACAAATTAAACAAGTAAGACAATTAGTTATTTTTAAACGTAGATGGTTGCCTCGTTCTTCGTTCCGGCCGGCAGAGGGCGAGTTGGCGGACTGCGTGCTGGTGGTGGGAGTGTCGCGGCCGAAGCTCGCCGCGGCCCTCCTCTCCGTCACGCTGCTCTCTCTCTTTCTCACCTTCCATGTGCTGTACGACAGCGCCCTCTATAGCATACAAGTAAGATTAACACATCAACTGTTATACAACATATTATTAAATCCCATTTCCTTTCTTTTTTTTTTATCAACAACGGGTTAGTGTTTGGCCTTCACCTCACCTCATGTTAAGTGACGATAAAGCCGAAGGTGGAAGCGCACTACACCCGGAATCCTCACCACTGAGGAACTGTCTATCTTACCTCTAACTGCCGGAACACAACAATTTTTAAATTGTTGTTATGTCCTCAGACTTAGGTAAGATGGTGGTAGCTAACCAGGCGGACTTGAAATAAGCCCTACCACCAACAAAACCGAGTACAAATGTACCCCTCTCCTGGGAATCAAACCCGGAATCCCTGTGTCTTACACGGATGGGCGAACCACTAGACCACAGGGCGGTTCATATATTACATTACTATTCATGACTATCACATCAGCTATGGTAATTTATTTCTTTATTATAGGCACACACAATACTAATTGCCCACAGCAATTGAATTCAGAAACCGTAATGCTACAAGTTCTATATGTTTATTAAGCTGAAAGCCTCAATAATTATAAAACTTTCCGTGTTCTATATAGAG
This sequence comes from Catoptria pinella, assembly GCA_963556745.1. Lineage (NCBI taxonomy): Eukaryota > Metazoa > Arthropoda > Insecta > Lepidoptera > Crambidae > Catoptria > Catoptria pinella. The sequence continues at coordinate 5,629,876 of OY750762.1, forward strand.
AACATCTTAAACCTACATTATGTTTATTTTATAGGTGTTATCAGAGTTTATCTCGATGTGATAGTGTTCAATATTTCACCTACTTGAACTCTAAGCACGTATGAACGGCCACTTACGTGTTTTCTAGCTCCAATATAACGGATATTAAGTCCAGATAGGGAGATTTGTGTTCAGCACACGAGGATGAGTTATCAATTCCAGTGTATCGATTTACAGATCCCTAGGGAGAGTTATTAGGGAATCCTTACAAGTTACGAGCAAATTTCGCATGGGAAAAACTAAAGTAACGTGGATGAAAGATATGACATGTTTATTAGAAGGAAATAGATAGAAATGTAAAGGTTTGAAATACGCAAATGAAATGTGTTGAATAGAAGCTCGAATCGAACTCTTTTCAATATATGATTTCACTTATATTTAGGTGTTTTTATTTTTCACCAGTAAATTAAACCAATCTAAAATCATAGTGAGATGCTGTGTGACGTGTAATGTAAAAAACAAGATGATGAGTAAATAGCTAAACTACATCAGCACTATTTTGTTTAGCTCATAACCTATTTTTTAACGTTTATTATTACGCTTTGATCTGAACCGGTGATACTATCGCCGATTAAACCATTGGAAAAAAAAACTCCAATGAGTTCCGGAACCAAACTTTTTCCGGAATAGCTCAACAACTTTATTTCTGTACTGGCATGGCCTACACCAGAGATGGTCAAATTGGTCAATGAGTCAAATAGTCGTATTAGACTCATTCATTTTGAAACACGATTAAACGAGAGCTTCAACAAAATCATGATTATCTTATCCTCCATTTTGCATGAACCCATATGAGTGACTGGTTTTTATATAATAGCATACGCTGTCGATTTAACCCAATATTTCACAATTAGTATAATATAATTCATAAAATACTCTCCATGTAAATAGCCTTATTATAACTCGCCCCCTTAATTCCTGAAATACATTACCATAAAACGTATATGTCAGCTCGTTCATCTTTGATGATCGCATGTATCAATAAGGGGCCCGCATAAGCCCCCTATAAGGACATTTACTCAGATTTAAACACGCAATCGACAGTAACGGCTTGTAACGCGTACTAATAAAACGTTACGGCCTGGCCACGGAACAGAGCGACCGGCGGCCCGCGGCGCGATGATGCGGTGCGGCGGGTGAATTTCTAAAGCGAAGTAGTAGGTCACATTGGGAGCAGAACATAATAAAAGGAAGTCCGTTTTGCTTAGCTTTGCTCTATGTGTATGCTCTGTAGTTCGCGATGTGAACTCGTGAGTAGCGACATGAGCATGAGCGAAACATGATCGATCTTCGTTTTGTGTCAATTAACTGCTGTGCAGTGAGCGCTTGACCGTGCAATAAAGAGAGAATTCGCTGACCGCCTCGCTGGCCGCTTTGTTCCGTGGCCATATGCCGTTAAGGGTCGATTTTATAACGGCCTTTTCTACGGAGGTCATCCAGAGTTTGTGCGTGCTCAGGGAATGGCGTGACCCTGCCTGTAATGATTAAGGCTTCCACATCTGAGTTAAGTGAGAGACTTTCTAACAATTATTTAGTTCATAAATTATCAATAGAAGGCATTATTTATTTGAAAATAAAAGAAAAAGTATTGTCTGAATTTGTTCCAAATAAGTAAATTGAAAACCACTTGAAATCATTCAACGGAAAACTACGGCTGAAAAACCATTGCACACCACGCCACGCGAAACCGAATGCACTCCTCGACTCTACTAGTATTTTTTCGCGGAAATTCGATTAGGTATACTTTTGCCATCCATTTTAGAACTGAAGTACTTACTTACTTTTTAAAATAGTAACATATTTAAACTACTCTAGTCTTTTATCGGCCTTTTCAATAACCGTAATGTGGTTCAAGAAAAGGCCGACAAAAGACTAGCGTATGTCTGTATTGAGATACCATAACAGGATACTTTATGGTACCCTGTTGACCGCGAATTATGGCGGTTTTACGATAGGAATCTGATGGGATACATGCGAGTTATAGTGAGTTGGATGTTTTTCAAGCGAATGATGGATGTGAATTTTGCAGTAAAATAAATACGTTGGTTTTCATCTAGTGAAACTACTAAATAAACATGTAGTTTTATTTTAAAACAAATATTTTGTAAATAGTCCTTATTTGTTGTTAAAACCACTGTCAAATGAATAAACTATGATGGAACATAAAATAAATTACGTATTTTCAACTGTTTAGGAAGGAAACTTTAAATAATAATAGCAGATTGATTTGGCATTTGCACCTATTGTATATTATGAAATAGGAGAAACGGGTAACTACTAGAACTACTCGTACTTCTCAGCTCAACTTCACACAAAAGATTTAGGTGACGTCATAAAGTGTCTGGCCTCAGTTTTTATGTTACTTTGAGTCTGGCAATCTATTATCTGACTGCGACTAATATGAAGACTCAAGTACATTTATATCAATCACTCGACGCCCACTGCTGGGTAAATGTCATTAAGTTGCTGCAAATCGCAATGGTATCTTTTACAATATTAATATGTATCATGCGTGACATAATCATGATGAATGTAAATTATGTTTTGATACTGTCAATTACAAATCATATACAATACTGGATTGTATATAGACGCAATGTATATATCTCTAGTACACATACATTGTATTTATGTAGTACTTTATACGTCATTTCTACCTTCACATTATCCATTCCCAAAACAGGAAAAAAGACATAAATCTGCCAGTCATTTAACAACAATTTATCATGTGACTTCTATCCTTCATTGTTCGCTGTTTGCAATGGAAAAAAATGGTTTCGTATTATTCCAGAAATCCTATTACAAATCACAGAGATCCCTGTATAAGCCGAGCGAGCGTATTTTATGGTTAATTATGGCCTTTAACCCCCTGGGGAGCGATTTAATGAAAATAAATATACAAATCGTGGATATTTATTAAAATTACAAACCTAAACGGAAGAACATTAGAAAGCAAAGTTAATATTTGCAAAATGTGAAATAGTTTGAAGAACGTACCTACACAACATACAATGAAAAGATATTCTTTACTATTGACTTAATTTTGATATATTTTCCTTATTAATTGAGATTTTTCGCATTCACAATGTTATTTTGATATTAAGATAAATAATATATTAGAAAAAATCGACTCACCCGTAGCACCTCAGACAGGACACGAACCCGCACCCATGGGATTCCGGCCCAATGCACTGACCCATTATGGTACCGAGTCGCTAGTGGGAGCGGCGAAATGTTCTAGTACTTTTTACTTTTTTTGCTGCAAGCCAGCGTAATTTCATCAATGTGAGGAAATACAAGGAAAAAATTTATTATTTTCATTGTTTTTCTTTTATATTGTCATTGTGCATGTAATGTTAAACAAGATTTTGACCGCATTTTGTTCCTTCTAGTAATTTAAATTGTTCCTTTTTCTATTAAACAATGTTGGCAAGTGCCATGCCAGTATTTAGCGGTATGATGATTCTAATTTCATCAAAATCTAAAATTGTCGTTTCGATTACTAGGCAGCAAGCATGGTGTCAGCAGCAAGTGAGAACCGCAAGCTGCTTCAAAACCAGGAATCGAACAGTCGGACCATCAACCACCCAATGGCGCTGCGCAAGCGGGTGCGACCACCGAAGCAACCGCGACCCGCAAGGAGACTACCACAGGTACTTCATTCAAGTTCATAAATATGACTTTAAATTAATAGCGCTTTCAGACATTCCATTAAAATGCAGCTGTACGCACCTCAGCGCTTCTTCATGGCATTAGTGTACTCTGTGTAGCGTTTGTTTATCATAATAACACATACTATACGTTATTTTATAACCGACACAGCGCCCTAGCATAAAACAAAAAAAAACATTTTTTTTTATAACCGACACAGGGGGGCCTAGCATGACCACCGAATCACGATATATATCGCGTGATATAGCGTTTAACTGTCTAAATCCATTGTATTTTTGAGAATAAAACGTATTAAATCGCGATATCATATCGCGTTTGTCGGTGATCATGCTTAGGAGGCAGAATTTATAAAAAAGAAATATTATTGACTACGTGGTGATACGCTGTGTTTTCAAGTTCGTGAGCTTCTTACAAAAGTGATTTAATTATCAATGGATCCTAAGTATGATGTATTTCTACTTTACGATGAAACAAGCAATTTGTGCTCACGGTCACTAGTGCGAATCCTTTCAAGTCAATTGTTTGATACTCAGTGTCCTCATAAGCATCTGTAACTATTTACAACGTGTTACAAAAAAACCCCTTTAGCCGAAGATGGTAGATAGGGTACAATGCATACAACCCCAGAAAATTATTAGAATCACTTAAAACCACCACCTTCTTGAATTTTGTTTTTTCATAATAATTTGTATATTGACAACCCTAGACCTAAATTTTGTTTTTCTTCTGCCCATTAATAAAATTGATTATCGAAAACAATAGTCTATTTGAGTCTAGGGTGGTCACTTTGGAAAATTATCCGAAACGGCGATTAGAAAACCAACCCGCTTTCCGCTAAGTAATAAAGGTCATAAAATTTATAGAAATATCAAAGCATTTTAGGAAGCCCATTGAAAATATATTTCAATTCTAACCCAGGGTAACTAAATTGAATTGCTTTCAAAATTTAATTATTAATTTCATTCTAATTAAAGTCTACGCCGTAAATAACTTTGTTCAAAAAGGCATGAATTATAACTCGTGCAGATAAGAAAACAAAAACAGTAAATGGAGTTTACTTTATTTTAATGACACGAAACGTCGTAAATTAAACGACCGGTTTCATTGTGGGTATTTACAAAACGTACTTTACGTAGTTATTATAAAGAAACGCTATAATAAGGGAAATAGTGTACGTATTTATAAATGCGTAGGCAACAAAGAAGTAGGAAGGAAACTCTAAAATAAACTCTTGATTTCAGAAAACGAGCTTTTAATAGTTTCGATGTGTTTTGTTTATGTCGCTCAAAAGCCAAAAAACAATTTAAAACGAAAAAAATTCTTGAACCCATTCGAGCAAAGAAGTATTTTATCGGTTTTATTTTAGACTTTATAGCAGGGTTTCTTAAAGTGTGGTCCATGAACCCCTTAGGGGTCCGTAGCATGTGTAGGGGTCCGCAGTTAACCCTTCTCGTAATTAAACTACCAATAAAAGAGATTTATAATATAAGGCTTGTTTTCTTTTCCTAAGACAATCTTTGACAGCCGTTGATTTTTTTAAATTCTGGAAGTGGTCCGTGACTGCAAAAAGCTTAAGAAACACTGCATTATAGTATAAATTATAACACTATTTATTTTATCTACTAGACCGTTAGCTGTAACTTTATTTAAACAAGTAGACAAAATAAAAGCGTGCATCCAATTTAAAAGGAAATACACTGATTTTCATCAAAGTAATACAAGGAGAATCATTGATGAAGACGTCTGTTTTGGGAAGAAGAATAGGTTTTAATTTAGGTGTCTAGTGCTTACATAACTTCACGAGTCAATTTAAAACTAGTTTTCGTATTCGCGAGCTCCCAGGTGCATTCTATTTGGGGAAACTAAATCGAGGTGCTACGATGGCTGACTTTCTAAACAACTGACTACTAAAGTACCCACTACAAGGGTTGCCACCCGTACTAGTGTAATTGTACTCTATACTTTATGAGGAAAATAAAGTATGTAAAAAGACTTTATTTCACATGGCTTTCTGTAGGATAATTTGCCAAAAGTAATAAAAAGTATATTTTTAACCCTTCAACGCCCAGAAAATGAGTCACCATAGATATTCCACTGTCATCACTCAGACGTTGATGAATTAAAGGCAAAAATAAATATTACCTTTTTCCATACAATGTACTTTTTTTCTACCTTTAGCAACCAATGTACTTTATTAGTCCAAAAAAGGTGGCAACCCTACCACTAACATCAAGAGTGGTCTGAGTACCTAAATTGTGTAACTTTAATCTGAAATACACTATACAAGTTTTGGAATAACTTAAAGTTTAAAGTTTGATGCTAGCACCTGCACCTGAAATTAAAGAGACACCTACATGTTTTTCCTTTAGAGTAAACATCGGACTTTTATCTCAGAATATCTCATTATACCCCGCAGCCATTGCATTTTATGGATGATAGTGGGATACTTTCTTTCTTCACTTCTGTATACCTACGTAATGCAGTAATATATTATCTGTGGTATGACGCATTTAAACTTGGGCTTTTATGTAAAGAACCCTGAGCAAGAGGATAGGTTAAAACATTTTGATAGTCTTAAGTATCTTAAGTCTATCCTTAGTCTTAAGTATCACACAAAATAAAGACTATAAATAATGCCACTATTAGATTAAGGTATTAAACGCGTTTAAACTACACATTGAAGAGCTCGGTGGCGCAGTGGTATAACGCCTGGCCCAGCGATTGCGGAGGTTAAGCATCTTTCGAAAGGGTCGGTCATGGGATGGGTGACCAAAAATTTATTATCTCGAGTTCCTCCGTGCTTCGGAAGGCACGTTAAGCCGTTGGTCCCGGCTGCATTTGCAGTCGTTAGCACCCACCAATCGCATTGGGCCCGCATGGTGAGTCATGGCCCATCATCCTTATCCACCCATAAAGAAGGCCTGTGCCCCAGCAGCGGGGACAACAAAAATGGCTGATGGTCAAACTAAACATAGATACTATAGTATTAAATAAGGTATATATTTAAAAAGTAAGTAGTATATTAGTTGTCTAGTACCCATATTACAAGCTTTGCTTAGTTTGGGGCTAAATGGCGCTGTGTGAAGTTGTCCAAGCATTTATTTATTTATTTATATCTATGTGTTTAAACACCTACCTTTTCCCGTCGTTTCAACCGAGTTGCATCGGCCGTAGTCACGGGTTGACTGGAACCTGTGACCACGGCCGAAGCAACTCGGTCGAAACGACGGGAAAAGGTAGGTGTTTAAACATCTATGTTATGTTTAAACGCGTTTAATGCCTGAGATTTTAAGCTGTTATAATGCAACGCGAAAGTTTAAAAGTGTAAAATTCCACTATTGACAGTTGAGTTTTTTTAAGGCTCTCATCATTGGCGTCCGAAAATGCGGCACAAGGGCTTTGCTTGAGATGCTGTACCTCCACCCCATGGTTCAGAAGGCATCAGGAGAGGTTCACTTCTTCGACCGGGATGAAAATTACGCGCTTGGCTTGGAATGGTACAGAAGCAAGATGCCATTGTCGTTTAAGGGGCAGATCACCATTGAGAAAAGCCCGAGTTACTTCGTTACTCCTGAGGTGAGGCACTAGAAGAATCAACGTATAATTTATTAATTCTTTTACGCTTATTTCCTGTACGAGTTTCGAATTTCAAAAGCGAGGTGATTAGGACTACATTTTCACTCAACTTTTATCAAACTTATATCTATTCCACGTGTACCTATGGTGATTCAAAACTACGTTACCGCTTTACCAGCTGTGTTTTATTTTTTATACACTATCTATACACTATCTACATGTCTAGGAAAGGAACTATAAAAAACATTTCGACGAACGGTAACCACGGTCATTTTAATCAGGTACCAGAAAGAGTACGAGCAATGAACTCTTCAGTGCGTCTGCTGCTCATCGTCCGCGAACCAGTCACCCGCGCCATCTCCGACTACACTCAGCTGCGCAGCCGTGCTACGCCATCGGCGCCCGCGCAGCCGGCGCTGCCGGGTCACCCAGTGCCTGACGCAGCGAAGCCATTCGAAAATCTGGCTATATCTCCTGACGGATCCATCAATGTGGCGTACAGGTAAGTGACGAATTAACTATCCCCTCGGTGCGACTGTTCCTCATAGACCGCGAACCGTACCGAGTATTTCAGCAATATCTCTGATCTTCATTATCGTAATTTTATTTTAATTTATTTTTTGAATGTAGTGGATATTAATAGCGTTAAATTTTTACAGACCAATAGCAATATCGTTATACCACGCGTATCTCCATCGGTGGCTGGAAGTATTCCCTCGGGAACAGATTCTGGTGGTGAATGGTGACCTGCTGATTGAAGACCCGGTGCCACAGCTCAGGCGCATAGAGAAATTCCTTGGACTGGAACATAAAATTGGTGAGCCCATAGTTTCGTCACTCGCATTGAATTTAAGGTTAGACTACATTGAACTCGGCAGTCGGCACTATATTTTTCCGTACCTCTGTCACCTTCTGTCACTTTCAGTCTTTCAGAAACATCATAACTAAAGAATAACAAAGATGTCCTTAGACCATTTAACTAATGAAGACGACAAGGGTATAACACATCCACCAAAAACATTTTCATGTAAAATGTTGCCAACACGAGATCATATGGCTCGCACTGTCAAAAAGTTATCAGACCTCATGTAGAGCCAAGCTTCTAACTCTACACGCAGTACGCTCTAACTCTAAAAGCCCTAACTTAACTAACTCTACACCTTAGTCAAAATATGTGGCTTGACCATTACGCTACATTCACATGTAGTCGTCAGTAACAATGTAGCGTTTCACCTTATGGTGAAAAATGTATTCACTGTTCATTACTTTTCTGTTATACAATAGCTCTTGTAGTAACGAAACGGCCAAGCCAAATATTTTGACTAAGATGTAGAGTTTGTGAAGTTAGAGCTTAAAGAGTTACCTTTTTCCGTAAAAGGGAGGGAGCGCAACCTCGCGATACGAAGCGATACAGAATGGCAATGGCCGGCCGCAACGAAGTAGTTGGCCAAGTGGCCAACATACTTTGGTAGACGAGGTCGCCCGCCTTTGCCGTCTTTATTGTTTAAATGCTCTCAGTCACAATCATCCGATTCTAATCTGTCATACTCAACAGGAAGAAAAAACTTCTATTTTAACGAAACAAAGGGGTTCTACTGCTTGCGTAACGACACCACGGACAAATGCCTCCGGGAAACTAAAGGACGGAAGCACCCACGAGTCGATCCTGCAGTCGTCACCAAGCTAAGGAAGTTCTTCATCCAGCACAATCAAAGGTTTTACGACCTAGTTGGAGAAGACCTTGGCTGGCCGGAAGATTAAAAAAAATAACTGGCTGAAGAAGTCAGTGACGTATAGTTGTTATGGTGACGTGACAGTGCATAACTGGAAACTACGCTCTGAACATTTTCTCGCTACAAACAAGTGACTGTCATCTACGTTTTATTTTTAAACGACTTCAAAAAAAGGAGGAGGTTCTCAGTTTGTCGGAATGTTTGTTTTTTTAGAAATGGTTTGCTATTGCAATGGGTTACTCTTTGTTGAAACTGGCAAAGCTTTTTGGAACATTTATTTCTTATTGTGACCTTTTAAAATGTGAATGCTATACTTGTTGGAGTGAAGTGTTTATGACAAAATCCGAGATGAACAAAGAGTACAATAAACCGTTTTTAGTCACATTATTAGAAAGAACTGAAACACATTTATGTTCGGGTTTTTATTTAATGAAATTAATCCCAAAATATCATCACAGAAAACTTCTTGTGGTATTTAAAGTTATGCACTGTCACTCATCTAATTGAGATGGACGCACTATGTTATTGTGATCGAATACATATCAAAGTAAATTTTACATATCAATAAAATATCACTAGCTTGTAAGTTTTTTTAAAATCGTTTATGTATACATTTAGCGTATCGTAGAATAAGACATCAAAAATAAATATTTATTTATTTGCCGTGAAATTAAAAGTTCATTTCTAAAATGATTAAGGAACGTGAATAATTTCTTTATGAAATCACTTTCTGTTTAGTTTGAATTGCCTACCATTTGTGAAAGTGACAAGGGAACAACAGAACTTAGTAAAGAGTAAAAAAAATAATTAATTTACGGTAGGTAGGCAAATAAGTGTAGGTATATTGAGTTACTATCATGAACACATAATAATTCACAGGTATTTTTATCGCACTGAGTTTTAAGACCGACCCACTGGAACCCTGAGCAATATATTTTTATATATGTAATTAAGTATTGTGTGCAACCTTTATACAACATTTATTATACAGATTAAAATATTTTAACTGTTTGTGATTTCATTTTTAAGAGTAATCATTTTATATAATAGAAAAAGATAGATTTAGGTTTAATGTAAAAAGTGATGAATGAATGTTGTAAATTCGCTTACTCCTTTTAGATGTTGTGTCTCGCTCGTGCAGTGTCTTACCTCTATGTGTTTTGGTTGTTAGTGGACAAGATTTTCCCATATCTTAGATATTTATATAATATTTTCCAAGTTCAAATCAATAATTGACATTTTGACGTTCGTAGCATAAATATCGTTGAAAGTTTTCTTGTTTATAGATCCAAAATTTTAATCTATTAGACTAAAACCACGTTTAAATCTATGTGTCTGTCTCTTAAATGTGTGTTTTCTCACACAAATTATTCTGTGGAACGTTATTTAACGAGTGTGATGTCAAATAATATATGTTTACAAGCTGAATTTAAGGTAAATAAATTTTAATTTATCATGTGGAGAGATATTAATATAATTCGACGCGGGTTTTAGGAGTATTCTATTTAAGTATCGTAACGTCCAAGACTGAAGAGTTAGTTAAGTCTAAGTAATACCTATTTAGCATAAAATGTCCATAGGTAATACGTAAGACAGAGGCCACGATCGCTTGCTCTGTGGCCCTACCATGAGTTGATGCAAACTGTTTACGTTACCGTAAACTATCGTTTTCTCTCTTTCACTCGCATTGACTGTGAGCAGTATATCCGATAGTTTACGGTAGAGTAAACAGTTTGCATCAACTCACGGTAGGGCCACTGAACACCCTAACATCTGGTTTTAGTTTAAGGTTGAGAGCACTTTTGTCTTGCGTTAAAAATTATAGCACAGCTAGAGAAAAGTCCGTGGCTTTAGGTCCCAATTTTACATGTTAAAAATTAAGACCGCCTTCACAGTTGTTTACTTCAAACTTATGTAAAGTAACTAACGGCTGTATACGCAAATAGAAAGAAATACGGAAAGCTACTTACAAAGAGTGTTTACAATTTACATTTGCAAATTCATCGTAAGTTAACTTGCCTAAGCAAAACTAAGTGTGATTCCGGCTTCATATCAATTTCATCCATTGTAGTTTTCAGAAAAACCGCAAGCAAATCAACGAAATTCGCTTTACTGACTCTCAATTCTGTGAAAAAGAAATTATATATTTTGTTATGTACGACATTTTCCATAGAAAAAGCATGTATACTTAATACCCACGGAAGTTTCTCCCATTGTGTCTGAAGCAAGAGCAAATTCTGTTTTTAGAGTATTCGCTTCCAATCCAATTTTCAATCAACGAATATTTATATGTTTTATAATCCCGTCATAATTAAGCACGGACATTGTAAAATGAGAATAATGTAATATTCCCTTTATAATAAATGTAATAAATAGGTAAAATTAATTACACCATGACTATTAAGCACACGCTGCATAAAGTGGTGTCAAGTTGTTGAAAAAATTTGAAAGTCTTTTTACAAGATTTTATAAACACAGATAAATAACTGAGCTATAAAAAATAAATCTGAATAATTATTTGCCAACATTTTTTACATAGTTACACTAGTGCTGAATAAAGTTAAGGCATGTCACATCAACGCCAAAAAAACTTTCTCAGAACAACGACAATAAAAGCGATTGCATGTTTTTTAACTCGCTAATTTTTATATTAAATTTCCTTGTAGGAATATAGAAATCGACTATGCACCAACGTGATAAATGAAACATTCGTATTTCTATTTGTTTGTTTATTTCTTCAACAACTTGACTTCTGACAAGAATATCAAGCATATCAAAGTTTTCAATAATATTGAACATAGTTAAGTTTTCATTGTAAGAGTTAAGCCCGATTTACATTTGAATAACTACAGTAGCGAGTTTATTTGCGACAACGGCGAGTTAAGTTGTTTTTGTCGTTTGAACGACAATAACAACTTAACTTACTGTTGTCGCAAGTTAACTCGCTACTGTACTTATTGAAATGTAAATCGGGCTTTATAGTAAGTTTTCGAAGTTAAGATATTCCATTTGTTTAGAACCTAATTCGATAGATGATAGTTAATTTTAATCACTGTTAAATGTTGTGCACGTTATAAGGCGTAGGTAATTTTTTTATTAGGGCAATATTTTTTATAGAAATAATTATTTCCATATAAGTTGTAACTTTACAGGAATATAATTATAGTTTTGTCAAGTCCAGTGTAGAAAAACTTGGTTATTTATTCAATCATGTATGTTTGTTATCTGTTGTTATAATTAGATTGAATTTTCAGACTATAATATTTCAAATTTCATATTTTTATTTATTGAAATTGTATTTACACTAAATAAATTTTAAAGAATTAACTAAATCTTAATGTTATATACAATCCTTGTAAATATCTTCTTAACTTTCTTTCAATAAGTTAATTGTACCTACATCTTCAATAAAATATCAGAATTGCATTATGAGGTTTTATTTTTAGGGTTCCGTACCTCAAAAGAATCTATTTGAAATTTTGAGATTTAAGCATTCACAATGCTATTTTTATATAATACTAAATAATATACTAGAAAAAATAGGACTCGCACCAGATCATGTTCTCGGACGGGAATCGAACCCGCGACCCTTGGATATCCGGTCCAATGCTCTGACCGCTAAGCTACCGAGTCACTGGTGAGAACGTCGAATTTCTTCTAGTATATCAACTCTTACGCTGCAAGCCAGCGCCATCTCACCAATGTAGTCAAAAGAATCTGTCAATACCCTTTATCTCGGGAACGCTATGAGGTATCGAGTTGAAATTAAAACCATATACTCAAGTTTAAAGTCCCTTGAATCTGAGAAAAAATCAAATTTCTAAGTTAATGTAAGAAAAGTATGGCTGTTTATGCCGCAAAAAACACATATTTCGACACTCTCAAGGGAATCAAAATTTATAGGGTACTTCCCGTTGACCCCTTGTTCCACATATGCCTACTGGTAATATCGTCTTATACTACAAATACAGGGAAAACTCTGAAAAGTACGTTATCAACCATCGAGGTTAAGCAAAGGTATGCGTCATATTTTAACTTTCAATTGACCTATGTACTTGAAATTTGGTGATAATGTTTATTATTACATGTAGTTTACCAACATATCCCAATATATTGTGAAAACTGTTTTTTTATTTTAAATTCCCTCATTTTTCTATTACAAGCCGACTTAATTTTGCGGTCAAATGCGTAGCACAGATAAGCCCTATTAGCTCTATTTGGTACGGAACCCTAAATGTGCGAAGTCCGACACGCACTTATCCGGTTTTTATCTATAATAACAAACAAAAAACCCTATGTAAGGGTTTTTAGAAACTACGACGTTATTTAGTACTTTTGCGCTCTAAGCCAGTAATTTCATAAATTTGAGGAGGTACCCTCGACATTTGAAAAAGACTTTATTGCATTCCCTTCCCTTGATTTGATTCCCGTTTAACACTATGTGTAACGGCATACTACCATTGTTCTATTCACACTTTGAGGTAAGAATTCTTGAAACTTAAGATTCTGAAAAAAGTGCTTCAAATGCGTCTTTAAAGCATCGTAAGTATTCTCGGTGTAGAGAGCTTCTGTGCCTTAATTCGAAGAACACTTATGTAAGTAGGCTATATTGAAGAACTATCCGTTTTGTTTACGGAAGGTAGAGTTCTGACAGATTATCTTCTAGCTGTCTGTCAGAGTTCTAACGTCTGTAAGCAAAACGGATCGTTATTCAACTATAGGAACCGAGGGTAAAAAACCAAAGCATATTACATTTTAAATAAAATTTTTAAAACAAATGTTTTTCGATCATTTGAATATCTGTTTTCCCACAACAATAAAGCTTTATACTTATTCGCTGGCTGCTGCTTTAATAAGGTGTTTAGTTAAATCAAATTTGGATTCATGATGTTGCCAAGGTTATTTGCATAAAACAACTATGGCATTTAAACAACGGTGACCGAATAGAATAACACGGAAGTTTTGAAGCAAGCTGTTTATTTTCAGATCTCTAACTATACTATACTTGTATTTTTAAACAAACTATGGAACTTGCATTCACATCTATATATAAATAAAAATGAACCCTACGAATAATCCTACGAAATACTACGAACATGTTCAGCTTGAGCCTTCCAATTTAATTATGATCAATGTTAATCCCAAAAAAAATTGTGATATCAATGGTTTTAGGGGGCTGATTACGTAACTCTGTTGCTAACAATTCTCGATTGAAATTGATTGAAACCGCAGTTACATTGATGCTTTAAATAAGATAGTTGTCAAATTGGTTCTTACTAAAGTAGCAATGTACCTGCGATTTCTGTCAGAGTTGATTGCAACAAAGTTACATAATTGGGGGGCAGGTCAGTGAAAGGGCAACCCTTGAGATACCCTATTTTTAATTAGTAAGTCGATGCGTTTTCAGGACTTGATGGTAAGATATTATCTAATGATTGTAGAAATAAAATGTAAGATCGTTCTGAAACTTTAAGAAAAAATATTTTTCCATATACAACCTTATGATATATCTTGAACAATAAGTAAACGAAAGAGTAACAGACCAATTGCATATAATAGAATAGACCGCTAAGTATACAGTTTAGACAAAGAAGCAAACAGCTTAAAGCGTCGCAAGACGAGAGAAGTTTGTTGAAGTACTTATGATACCTATAATTGAAAGAATACTTTAGACATAAATGCTTAGACGTATCTCTTTGATGTATATTCGAAAAGATAAAAGATAAAGTAAATAATGATCCTTTTACGAAGGCGGTTTATTAATTACGCTTTACTGTTACTCTCTCATAACTTTGAAATTACAAAAACACAAACCGTTTAAAAAGATTTTGGTAAGTTTTGACACGTTCACTCCGACATACTTAGATTGTTATGTGAAACGATACTTGACCGCTGGCATACCAGTAGATTGAACACCGATTATTTTATTTCCCTTAACTAAATGCAAGGTAAACCTTCGACTTGGTGGTTGTGTTACTTGTTTCTTATTTCTTAGAAGATAAACGGCACATTAATAATGAATAAAACACAATAGATATTCCATTGTTGTCCGGCCGCATTCGGCGAGCGGCCGATGGTGAATTTTATAAGAATAATAATATTAATAAAATGTATTTACTGTCCATCACACAATGATTGGTTACAAAAGATAAAGTACTTAACTTACTAATAGTAGGTAACAAATACGAAGATTATGTGAGCCATTATGTGAGGACTGATGCCTGAGATAGGTTTCCAAAAAATCCCGTATTATGTACTTAATATTATATTATTAATTAATATAAATCTAACTGAGTTTAATTATTATTCTAGCTCCAGTAGCTTGGACACCGAAAGACGATATATCGCGTGATATAGCGTTTTATCAACACTCAACTGTTTAAGTCCATTGTCTTTTAAAAGTTAAATCGCTATATCATATCAGTGGTCATGCTAGGAGGGTAGAGGTACTTTGTACATACAAACAGACCATTCTGCGAGATACGTGAAGACACTGAATCATTCGGTAGAGCACTGAATTAACAAATATCTTCACCACTAAGCTCATTTGGTAATTTGTAAGTTTCTCCCGGTAATTATTACGTCAAGTCAAAAGTCTGGGCGTAAATGGGTACGGACGGGACAAAATTAGCATTTGGCAGGGTGCCCGCCGCTGTTGCCCTCTTGCAATCAGGCTCGCGAACATTTCATGACGACACACCACAGTTAAACAGGAAAAGTATTAAAAATCCACGAACCAAAATCACATTTTAATCATCATGTCATATCAAATGAAAAAAAGGAAAGGTGGTCAAAACGCTAAATTGGAGTAGCTGGACAGGCCCAAAACACGCCTGCAATGTAAGTATGGAAATCCATATTGACCGTGTTTATTGACCCGCAATGTTACCTACTACAAATC
Source organism: Catoptria pinella (assembly GCA_963556745.1). NCBI lineage: Eukaryota > Metazoa > Arthropoda > Insecta > Lepidoptera > Crambidae > Catoptria > Catoptria pinella. Next base: position 5,645,797 of record OY750762.1, read on the forward strand.
CTACAATGCGACGACTTGACGAACTTTTTCAATGAAGCACGGCAACTGAGGGTCTGTGACTCATCATCAATATTTAAAATTAGAACTGGCTTTGCAAATGGAATATGCCGAATCGCTAAGACCTTGTCCAGAGCTACGCACGAATTAGACGCGTTTCGCTATAGAATGTTCGCTTAGGACCAGCGACGTCAGCAACGTGTGCAATATTAACAGCAGTGTAACCAAAATCACGTGTCAAATCGCGGCGAATTCGCCCTTTCTGGACAAGGTCTAACAGAGCACCATGAGCACGCTGACGTCCGCCCAGTCCCATTCATGGTCAAAATAGTCACGTAAGTTGATGTAACGTCTATGATTTGGACCGGCGGCGGGCGGCGGCAGCAGCATAAAATGACGTCACACGTGTTAGTAAAAAAAACCAGTGATTGTCAATGAAAATTTAGGTACCTATTCATTTGACAAACCAGCTCAAGCAAAGAAAATGAGAGTGATGAAAATGTTTTGGATTTCGACGCATTGTTTGAGAAAAGTACTATTACCAGGCCATCAATGTCTGTGTTACATGCCGCTGCAGTAATGTACTATCAATCTACACAAGTTCAGCCACATAGGGCAAATATCTATGTTAGTAAAATTTGGTATTTTACTATTAAAGTTTCACTATTCCGTATGTTTCCGACTTTTTGCAGTTGCGTGATAATGACTTGTGATTTTGTTTAATTTATTATTAGACCCATTTAATATCCCTATCATTTATCATTTTGTCCTATTACTGTTAAGTTTATAATTAGCCTTTAAAAAGAAAATTCGGGTGACTTATTTTGTAAGCACTTATTATGAAGATGGAGTTTCTTTTTCCTTGGAATGAGTAATATTATAGGGTCTTGGTAAGAGTAATTATTATATTTGGTTACTTCTGTAATTTTACTTCAAAAAACTAAAATATTTAAGACACAGTTTCAAAATAAAATCAGAGGCGAACAGTCCGCAAATTAAACAGTCTTTATTGACCGAACGAAAGCGAAGCGCGAGCGAAGTGTCTCCGTTTCAGCTTGGGCAAAAATACTTTCGTATATAATATGTCCGGACAGCCGGACGCTGTCCGTTTATTCCTCTACAGGTCGCATTTCTCAACCAATTCTCGTTAAATTTTGTGAGCAGGTTCTTATTTACAAAAATGTCACAAACGCGAGGTCTACTACTCTATAGAGCCACTAGTTTATAGTTTTCAAACATAATTATCTTTCAGCAGATAGCAATATATAAATTAAAAACATTGTTTCGAGGATACCGATGTAAAGGCTTAATTAAAACATTCCTCCCACGTCCGTGAGTACCGTAATTTATGTTGTTGAATAATTTCTTTAACCATTCTTCCGTTTCTTTCCATATTCCTAAATTAATTTAAAAGAAATATTCTTTCTGTTTTTTTTCAGACAATAATTGCCTTAAAAAAACAGAAACAATATTTCTTTCACTTTAATTTTCTTTGGAAATAAAATGACCAAAATTTTAATTAGCTTATTAATTAGTATAACAGTTCTTGGAAGCAATGTTTACAGTACAATTTAATTCAATTGATAACCCCAACTTTAATTAAAACAATCAGACAATTTAAGCGGTATGTGAATTTCGTTACAACAATAACATGTTTAAATTGGGATTGTGAATCAATAAAGTACATAAATATATAGATATATATAAATTGAGTATATACCTCCATTTATTTTACTAGTGGCTCCGTGAGCTGTAGACCTCGGGTTAAAAAGTAACTCAAATTGTATGTTGTTTAAAAACAAATAAATACTCGTAATATACGCAGTCATAAGTTCTGTTACAACCTGTTTCTGTATTTTCAAATTTCGAATATTGGCCAGAAATATTTTGGTTGATTTTGAACTATGAACTTTTGAGTCTTCTAAAAATAAAAAGCAAAATTTATCTAACAAATAAGGTATGTATTATTTTTAAACATTTTTCAAAACGGCTCATATTTATTTTATGAAGGTCCTTGATTTGTTCAATGAGAGTTTCATATTTTACTGACTAAAATTTTAACACAACAATTTTATTCACTATAAGTCATTCAGTGAACCACTGTTATATTTTGTCACCTGCGTTTTTTTTGCCACAAGTTTCATAATATGCTAGTGACTGCTTCACCAAATAGTCAGCGAAAAGGGAAGTACCTCCATTATATGCACTCGAGGATATAAAACTACGAAGCGGCGTAAACAAGTAGACATTTCGTAGGAAACGGTGTAGATGTAAATAAAATAAAACCATTCATTTTGTACACATAAATTCGTAATATCTCATGACCCTTACTGACATTTCCATTCGCTACATTCAAGTTCTAGTTAATTATAGCGTATGACGTCATGTCTACTTCACTCTCGTGAAGTTATCCTCTACTGAACTGTTAACCAAGGGTTCATTTGAGTTGAAACTGAGGTAATTGACACGTACGGAGCAAAAGCGAACTGAAATAGATTTTGAACACTAAAATATTTATCCTTTTAATCTAATAATACATCTATTCAAATTAAAAACTTTCTAGACGTTCGAACGTGAACGCAAAATTTTAAATCTATCTTTACTTACTTATTGTAAAACGTAACATGTCCAATTCTGTGCATTGAAGATGTTTTTTTGGAAAAGTAAAGTAAAAGTAAAAAATTGCTTTATTCAAATAAATTTAGTAATTAAGCGCTTTTGAATCGTCTATATTTTTCTACCACCTGTTCCAGACTTCTTTAACTGACAAGAAGAACAGGCGCAAGAAACTTATCAGCTTTAACAGAAATAAGTAACGATATTTACAAAATTAAATATATCGTTACCAAATACAAAAAATACAACAGGTTTACTAACAACAAAGTACTTACTAGCGAGTTATTGTGTTACATAATTTCCACGCATTCCGGTCTTTCAAATAATCGTCTACTTTATGATAACCTTTACCCATGAGCGTCTTTTTGACATGATTTTTAAATTCATGCAAAGGTAGATCAATCACTTGTTGTGGAACTTTATTAAACAAGGTTATGCGTTTCCCCATAAATGAACCTCTAGTTTTTGCAAGCCTAAATCTTGGAACGGCAAGCTTATCTTTATTCCTTGTATTAATATGGTGATTATCGCTGTATTTAGCAAATGAATCATAGTGTTTCCTTACATATACTAAATTTTCATATATGTATTGGCCAGCCATAGTTAGTATATTTATTTCTTTAAACAATTCTCTCAGGGAATCTCTTCGACGAAGGAAGGCACTCTATTATCGATACTGAAGCCAAAACTGATTTTATTTTCTCATTTTTGTCTGTATCACGGCTGCGCATCACTCCGAAACTACTGAATGAATTCAAATGAAACTTGGCATGATTTAAGTTCATATTACGAGGTAGAACAACGGATACTTTTTATCCTGAAATTCAACACAGTTCCCTTGGGAATGGGGATAAAAGTCAAAATGTGTACATAATTAGTCGTAATTCATTAACACATAGTCCGTTTTCATTCAATCTTTAGAGCATAACCAGTTTTACTATATCACAATTGTTTGTAATGTTCAGTCCAGTCCAGTCCAGTAAGTTTAAAATAAGCAGCAAAATATAGAATGAATCCGTAAGCTTTTCAATTCCATACAGTACATCAATGTTTATGATCTTCGAAGTTTATGGTTGACTACTAGCGACACGTGGTTTTGTACGAAAAGTAAAATAGTTTTATTCTATTTATCTACTCTCTCGGATTGAAATAACCGATAACACTTAAAGTGTCTGTTGAAGTTGAATCAAATAACTACTAAGATATTATTAGTTACATCTAGAATGTTGAAAGGTACCGCTCAACGTAGACAATTTTATCGTTTTGCCAGCTCGAGAAATCATGTTTTGTTAATAACGAGACTAATAGTAGAAAAGACATAACTTTGACCTTTCATAAAGCAAATAATCCAGATAAGTATTTAAACTCAGCCAAACAACATCTTCAATTATGTATATTTAACCACGGCTTGGTTTAAAAACAATGATGATCTATCATTAAATTTTGATTTTTCGCATCCGCAATGCTATTTTTATATTAAGATAAATAATATTAGAAAAAATACTAGAAAAAATCGATCCACCAGTAGCACCTCAGACGGGACGTCCGGGACGCCCCCTCTACGTGCTACGGGTGGGTCGATTTTTTCTAGTATTTTTTCTAATATTATTTATCTTAATGATCTATCATTTTTCTTGTCTGGTTATTGCACCTCAGACGGGACGTCCGGGACGCCCCCTCTACGTGCTACGGGTGGGTCGATTTTTTCTAGTATTTTTTCTAATATTATTTATCTTAATGATCTATCATTTTTCTTGTCTGGTTATTACATTCTTTACCCAACTATATATACATACATACTTATATTGAAATTATTATAGACAAATTGATTTAACATTACCTACAAAATATTTTTGGATAACACTCGTATTAGAACAGTCGTTTGTTTACTGAATAGGAGATTCAATAGCATATAGGTTAAGGTCTTAAATAGAATAATCAGTTCTAATTTGAAAAATATTTATCGCCGAATATTTTACTTAGTATAACTTCATCGCACAAAACTCCGCCTAAAAATAAATGCGTCTCGAGGGTGCAACTACATATGATTAACTTGTAAACTTTTACACAACTTTAAGTTTCGCAACTTTCTAATGAAACCGTACTTTATCATTCTCAAAATTAGTAAATCTATTTTCTGCTTTCAACTTCCTCTATAGAGCATATGTAACGAAATATTTAGTCTATTTTTTTTATCTATTTTGAACCAAACTATTAACCAATCATAAAGTATAAATTTTATACATACCTACTTTTTACTTGTTTAATAGTTTTTCTGCTTAACGTAAGTTTCTTAAGTAAACTTTAAGTATTACAAATGACAACATCTATACATAATATATAGGTCTAAATAAGGGTTCCCTATCTTATTTGCTCCAGTTTGTATAACGGCTGAAGGTAGAAAAACCACTTTTGTAACACTTTAGTAATATTGGTGATCCGTGTCTTTCAAAATAAATGCACAACTATCTTAATGACGCGAACGAAGTCGCGGGCAAAAGCAAGTAAATATATGAAATTGTAAGTTATCTAAGAAAAGTGTTTTTCATTAGAAATATTTAAAACTACCAATCACACAAGGAGAAGTTTTATTTGAATCTAGCTTTTGTTTTATTAGCTCGACCGAATAACTCAGCATTTGAGATAGATTTCCAGGTGAAGTTGCAGATCTCCAGTTTTAGAATTCCAACGAACGACTTGGCTCTAGGATTGGAAGCAAGGAAGCGTTAAAACCGCAGTAAACCAAATACAGGCCTGTGTTTGCAGTATAGTGGTTGTGCGGTGCAATATGCATGCATACCAACCGCATACAAAATTAATTAGTCAGGCCATCTTAATGAGACAATGTAAAAACTGCCTGTTTTATGATACATTTTTAAAACTTATACTATGTTTTATTTATGAAGCTAAATTTTTACAATAGGTACTTGAAAATAGTCTTTGAGGATGTTTTCAAGCTAAGATACAAAAAAATCGCATTTGCGACAATTCTGTGTCATATTACCTACTTAATAACGTCTCATAATTAAATTGTATAAAACGTTGTTTTACTACAAATTCGAGTTTTCTAAAAACCTTTGCCATCTAATAAGGTCGTTTCTCATTACTATTTCACAAAATTATTGCGCCTATATTAAAAACTAAAAACGTCACCACCTTATGCCTAGTAGGGAGCTGACTGAAGACCAGCGCTTCTGTGGCATTCTGCGTAATGCCGCAAGAGCACAGCTGAGACAGCTACCCGTTGGCCTTGCACCTATTTCTCTTTAATATTGCTTCTTTCTTTATTTTCCTATTTACTAATTGTCTATTATTTTGTGTTTTACTTAAGTTGGCTCTGATTGTACACACGACAGCACGTCAGGTTATACAGTTAAACTGCGAAAACAGCTTTTATTACGTAGGGCATAAAGGCGGTCTCAAGGTCAACATGTATAGTCTGAGGTGCCGTCGTGCGTACAAAGTGCTGAGATCAATAAATGTTTTCCTTTCTTTCCTAAAATTCATAGCGAACTTTATCAGGATACAATACACATTCAAGTTCAACACACTTCTAGATGAACCGATCAATTTGTCAGTACTGTCAAATTTTCAGTTCACCGAATGATAAAGCAAATAGGACAATAACTGTCACCGTCCATTATTTCTGCCGAAGCTATTTGTTGAAACCTTCGATCATGTTGAAACATGCCAGGTGATTGAGGCACACGGGAAAATCTGACGGCCTACTACGAAAATGTGATTACGATAATCGGACGATGAGTAACTGTTCTTATTTTTGGAACACTCGTCACCTTTGTTTTAGATTTCAGAATATTATCTCTTTAATTCACTAGTTTTTTTGGTAACTATTTTCAATTACAAGCGAGAATTCAAAACTACAACAGAGTAAATATAGACTGATCTGTGATTTAATCAGTATTTAGTTAATTTAATGATTTTCACAAGCTTTTCACTCACTTCTATATCCGCTTTATATGAAATGGTTTACGTCTGTTTGTTGTCGCACAGAGCACTGTATTCATTACTAGACAACGTCCTAATGAAACAATGTATTCAAGTTTGTTCAGGACGAAGGACAACTGAACTAATACTGTATTCTAGCTTCGTCCTGTGTAGCATCTCTGGTGCTAGTTTGGATTGATATCGAAGTCAACTTGACTTGGAGTTAATTTTCAAACCGTCTTCAAAATGTGTTGTAACATTAACAACGATATGAAGTTTTAAATTATTGCCTATGTATAATGTCAAGAATCTGTAAAATTGGGAATCTGTAGACATGAGAATCTGTAGTCATGGGTCTATGCAATGTGCAATTTTAACCTTTGTTATTACTGCACAAAATATGATTTTTAAATAAAGCAGTCCTGATTTGAATTTCGAATAAGATTTGATTCATAATCCTTACTCTTTTAACTGCAGAAAAAGTATTATAATTTTAAAAATAAAATGACATTATGTCAATGTGTCAGATGTCAAGTAGTAGTCAGTGAATGAGAAAAATATAATTAATGACAGAGACAGTAATAGCATTTCTCTGTTCTCATGAACGAGTTTAGTCGAATCTGTCCGATCTATTTAGCCTAAGTCAGTGACTGTAAGTGTCGAATAAAATGATAACAGATACGTTACCAAGGTGATGTATGTTCAAGCAAATTTCAATCTACTTGTATTTGAATGACTATAAGAAAATTACCTTAAGGTCATGATTCAATTTGGCCGAGTGTATCTACTTGATACTTAGAAATTGAAATGAAGAATGTAAACAGTTTCGAAGATCAAGTTTAGTGTCACCCGCACGTCACCCGTGTCACCTTCATTTCACTAATAGCTATAGACGAGTCAGTCAGGCTACTGCTCAATTTTGTGATTGAAATTATGAAGCTTATTCGTCTAAAATATTTTCCAATTAACGTGTCGCAAGAGATAATGCAATAACAATTTTCAGGCTCTCGTAAATCATAAGTCTGTTCACAGTTAATTTTAAAATATTAATGTAAACTAATAAAATAAAATCGTACGAAATCGTTTTGATGAATGTTGTAAAATCGATGTGACGCGCGGCACTTAATCTTCACACGCAATAATTTTATTTTATTGTATTCTGTTTTAAACAGACTTTTCGGGCTATTTCATAAAAACATGTGATTTTTAGTTAAAAAATTATGTGAATTAAAGGCTTCTTTTTATTTTTTTTCTCAAATAAATAATAATTATTGAAGACAAAAAGGAATAGAGTAAATGCACTCAATTTCCGACAACTGAAATCCAACACCATGTGATACGGTAATAATAATTTATTTCAGGATAGAAATAACATAGAAAACGTTCGATTTTTAGAATTATAACAATCAGTTATTGCAAAATACTCTGAATGCTTTTCAAAATAAGGGCTATTCCACGCCAGCGTACGTCACAACTCTGTATGCGAACATCTACATAAATGCAGATCTTATCTCCCACTCTACTCCATGCATTCGTGTTCCGCATTATTATTAGAACCGCGTCCTAGGTATACCGCCGTGTACGTCAAATTGCGAGCAGGACATTGCGATAACTCCCAGGGGACCTTTGAACAACGGCGTAACTCTATCCCGGAGAGTACTACAAACCACAGTTATGACTTGGCACTGCCTAGTTTTATTTAAACACAAATGCGAGTAGGTATAAATTGTTTAGTGGAAGAAAACTTAGTTTATTTTATTTTGGCAGGCATAGTTGCTTCATACGAAGCAATAGTTTTAAAATTGTAATACCTTTTAAAATATACAATATTATATTTTCGAAATAAAAAGGACTAAAAACTTCACAATCGATAACCTTCTTGAGATTTTTTTTTTATTTCAAAACTCGAACTTCTATTGTTTAAGAGAAATTGCAATTTTAAAAGTGTAGTATTTGTGCAGGTTATATTTGTGTAACATTATGTAACGTTAATGAAATGTAACGTTATTTTGGTAGCTGTTAAACTATGTTTTCAGTAATAACATAAAGTAATTTGTAGAGAGGAAATGCAAGTATATGGCAAAATTAAACAAGTAAACCATAGGTACCTTACTTATACCCTACATGGAGTCACCAACTTATTTTGATGTGGGCATTTAGCAAAATATTTCAGTGATATAGCGGCACTATAGCCTAATAAAAAATAGAATAGTGTGAGTAATAAGGTTAAACCATGACATAAAGAACATAATGATTAGAAAGTATATAAAATGTGCCAAAGTGCGGTGCTTTCCACAGTACAGCCGAATAAACAACGCTCCATGCACTGAACAAATTTGTAGAGTGAGAAATATGACAAAGGACGACTCGGGGCTATTATAACACGGCGACCTACATTATATACATACCTATACTATGCTCCTATATCCCTTGATAACCTACCTGCCTTATACTAATAAATAATTCTAGAGTAATTAATCTGGCCAGATATGTTATCTTTCGTCCCAAAATTGAGGGTCCCACTTAAATCTTCTTCGTAAAGTTATCACACTAAGGTTCGTTAAATGTATTCTATATATTAACGTATGTCATATACGTATGAAAGATTAGCTGGCTGTTGTTATTAAAGTGAAGGAGTTTATATGTTGACAGTTGATTTTAATTATTTAGTTACCAAAATAGGACAATATAAAGCTGACATTTAAGTTTCAACCACATAGCCTAGTGTACGAGTTTAGGTTGAGCTATTTAATACATAATCATAATATTATGTCAAGTGTTACAATGTCTCTAGGCGATGACTAAATTACGGTGGTTATCATTTCAGCCAATCTTATAAAAAAAACAACGAATAAAAACATACCTACTCAAAAATTACTTATTTAGTTTAGGCCACCATAAATTCAAAAAAGTTGTCAGATTTGACATAAACTGTATGAACTGACAGCTTCCTTAAAATTAAGGAGACCTTATCTAAAGATTTTAGCAAAGACGCCTTTGAGTATTCAGCCGTTAAGTAGGTACGCTCATTTGTTTCAGATTTCCATACTTTTATAGGAAATCCCGCGAGACGAACTACGATTCGATTGTTTGTAAAATTTTGTCTCCTAATGTAACAAAGTGTTAAGTTTGTAAATTCACACAATCCAAAAAGTTACCATTCAAGAAAGAAAGTTGCCGTAACGGAAAACAAGTTTTAAACATTAGAAAAGATGCAAATCGGAACCCGAGAACCAACTACTGGGAGTATAGCGGGCGCATATCTATTTTTCTCCCTTTCACTTCTTTTCTATTTCCCTGAAGAGCATAATATTGCTTCGGGTAGTATTTTTTTCCTACAGTATTTTTTTATGTTTTTTCCACCTGGGTATATTATGCTTAATTAAATCGTGTACTGTTGAGATCAACGCCTCGTTTACGACGACGTTTGTTTGGCTTCTCGTAATTAGACTAAATTACTGTTTGAGAATAAAAGGAATTCTTTGTCTTATGAAAAGAACAGTCTTAACACAAAATAAACATTTGTTTTTAATTTACTAGAAAAGGTCAACATTTGTTTGTTTATGAAGTCTGTAGGTGTGGAAATGTTAAATTTAAAAAACACTATTACTTATACCGTTTCGTTCGAAGTAAAATATTAGTATGTATATTTACTTCTTGTTTTTGTACCTTTGTAGAATGGAAGGACCTCATCTATTTAATTAGCAATCATTAATATCTAATTGCTATATCCAAATGTTATTTATTGTATGATGTGTTATTTTAATCAAATATGAAACAATAACCTTTATAAATATTTTAATGGTTAGCTTTTTCTAGCTTTATTATGGTAACTGTTGCCGAGCCGGCAATTTTACCTTGGGTATTTTAAAATATTCACTTACAAAATTGACACTGTTGAATTTTCGATTTATAGCTGTTCTTTTGAGTTTTACCCATTTTTTTTTCTAAACCACCCCAGTACTATAATAGCAAACAAAAATAATAATTAAAAAAATATTCCCATCGGTCAAGCCGTTTTTACCGACTTCAAAAGGAGGGAGGTACTCAATTTGACCTGTATTTTTTTTTGTTTTTTGTTTTTTAGTCAGACTTACGAACAGCAACTCATTTTATATTATGAAGAAGTAGATACAAGTCAACTTACATTAAGTACATAATATCAATGGCAACCCGCTTACTCCATTCAAAACATCCCTTAAGTTCCCTCACCTCTTATATCTCACATTAACATTAAAATAATAACTATGCTTGACAAAAGAAAATCGCTCGTCTATCCAGGGCCCTGTTACAACTGTGTAGACCGCAACTCCGCCTGGCAACAGGTGCTATTACTGATCATGGACAATTTAATAGACATCTTTTTAACTTAGGTGTCACGGACAGTCTCCTATGCAGAGGTTGCATGGAGGAAGAAGAAACAGCCGCCCACGTCCTGCTGGAATGCAGAGAGGTGGCCCCCTACCGGGCAGCGTTCAGGAGGCGATCACAAATGTGAAAGCGCTTGGAGCGTTCCTGGCTGAGCTGGGCTGGCTGGAGTGATCCGGCCGCACACCCTCCATACGCAAAATAGGCGCTATAGACGTCGAGTTGCGGAAACCGCCCATAGTGCAAGAAGAAGAAGAAGAAGAAGAAGACAAAAGAAAATTATCAATAACTAAATTTTCGTACAATGCTACTACTTTAGTTCCTCACTGGTTGAGGACACCAGCAGGCTATTATATAAAAACAATCGCGATAAGCGGACGTCCCACTCCGTGATAAGGTTACGAATAAGGTTCAATAACAGGTAATTTGAACGACGAATGGCGTCTGATTATCGCGATTGTTTTAATGTAATACGTGGTAATACTTAAGCCTGCAGGCGTAGTGCGCTGGTGAGATTTATCTCACCGTGCCTTACACACCGAGGCTAAAGGCCATTGCAAGCACTGACTAAATAGCCAAATACTGCAAAATAAAAATATACCTGTTCAGAATTGAATAGAATACATTTTTACAGTAATCTCTAAAATGAAAGTCCTCCCAAGTTTTTCGGGTGATAAATTTATAAACAATCAATTAGAGCAAATCCTAAATTTATGAAAGTTCAAACAGAGATATTAACTAGTCCTCTTTGCAATTTAAATCTATTCCGAGTCTCTAAAAACAAAACAAGCCTTCTCTCTTTAGTTTTCCTTTAATCATTATTGCATTAGCGAATTAGCTAGGAAATTTATCAATGAACTCTATCGGCGCTCGCTACAGAGGTAGACGGCAGTTTAATTAGAAAGGAGGTTTACCAACCCCCTCCTTTTTGCTCAGGAGAGGGATAGCCTCCCACTTCTGTTATGTTTACTAGCAATATTTATGATTAGGTACTCGATATCAAGTTATTTGTAAGATCACGTAAGGTGTGGTTCGTGACGATTTTACTTGGAAGTACATCAGTCCGTACGGGTTTATTGGTGGAGTAGAAAACAAATATTGCAATAATATGCAATATTTGTTTTATTAACACCCTTGCTTTAAATTCTCTATAAAAGGTTCTAAAATAACTCTTATAGCCAACATTAAAACAACCTGTGTCATAGCAACCATAATATCCCAACGAGTAGCTGATCGCGTTCCCCGCGCCCACGCCCGAAAGAGTTGCATTATGAAATTCAATAGGTACAGCATTATAACAATCGTGATGATATAACGACGGGGGCGGGCGTGGGCGCGAGAGGTGCGACCAGCCACTCGCTCGGATATTACGGCTACCATGACACTGGTTGTTTTAGGCTCGGTTGCATCATCTTAATTTAACTTTAACAGTACATAACACAAACTTATCTGAGCCGGTGGCCAAAACTGGAACCAAGTGTTATTACATATTGTTACCTAGGTCACGCTATAGAAGACAACGACGCTGTCAGCGATTCAGATAAGTTGGTGTCTGTTAAAGTTAAGGTTAAATTAAGATGATGCAACTCAGCCTTAATGTTCGCAATAAGCTACAGCTGTTTCAGAACCTTTTATAGAGGATTCATATCAAGGGTGACGATAAAGTCTTGTATGCAACTGTACATAATTAGTTATTAAAACACTCATGTGATACTATTATCACACGAGGCGAAAACCCCTCATTCTACTACTTTTGCATAAATACCTACTATGCAAGTAAAATAGGTAGATTATTCAAAACCTTATCAAAAAAGCGCCAAAACTCTTTTATCTGAAATTGAAGAAGTGTATTTTCTAAAAAGATTTGTTAAACCTCAAAAGAATCTGGTAACACAGACGTTAACAAATGGTAAAGTCAGAAGCAACTATACAGATAAAAGTTGGTGTCAGTGCGGAGTCACCGGTCGCCCGTGTTATAATGACCGCCCACACACTACGCAGCCAAAGGGATGGGAGAATTTTATCAGCAGGCGGATCTTAAGCTAAGAAAACGCAGAAATAGAATATTATTTACGATATCATATGAGTGGAAACTGTGAAGAACTTAATTCAGTGATACCCGCATTAATAAAGTTTACTTAAAGCAACGATGCGACGTCAATTACGCTTTTAATTGTCAGTAACATAGAATAAAAAATAACATAAAATTTTCTTAGCCGCAATCAGAGCCGTGAGTTATAAATTGAAACGTGTGTGAAAACCGTACCATTGCAAATGAGAATTTGTAAAAATGACGATTAATTGAGTCACAATTTGTACTTATTGTGTTCTAATAGGCCACAACCTCGACTAACTTCTTTATGACGATCGTGCTATGATTAAACACCTAATTATAAGGCAACTTTTAATTTCCACTCAAACGATTCATTGTGGCGGTCAAAATTACGCTATTACACTTATTAGCCAAGTGCAGGGCAATTTCAAAGCAAAAACCGGTCGCCGGCAGCCGCACCTCGTAAGAATAAAATAAAGTTAAACGTTTTATTAATCGGCCTTTTTTAATTCCGAGACCACCGAATTAGATGAGTAGGTTAAGATAGAACATATTATTATCATAAATTCATGTTACAATACCGCACTCGTACTAGCATTCTTATAATTGACCGAAAAATGCTTTCATATGTCCCTTTGTTCTTCTCTACAGGTCGCATTTCCCAACCGATTTTTCGAAATAAACAACATACAATTTGAATTACTTTTTAACGCACTAACGCGAGATCTACAGCCTACAACTCACTGAGCCACTAGCAGCATGTTTCAGTACCAAATCTCGTACTCGTATGTTCGTTTTATCAATAGTACTTATATATTCTGCCCCCCTAGCAAGACCACCGAAACGCGATATTATATAGCGATTTATCACGTGTAACTGTCAAAAGACAATGGATTTTGACAGTTGAGTATCGATAAAACGCTATATCACGCGATATATATCGTTTTTCGGTGATCATGCTAGGGGGCCAGCAGCACGCAATGTTACGACAATATGTCTTTCTTCATTTGATTTTTGACATGAAATTAATTTCTAAGGCTCTGATTAATTAGAGAAAATCATAAACTGATGTGCTGTTGACATTAGAAATCATCATCATCATTTTATCAATCGGTCAACTTAGGAGCAAACTATGCTCTGCACTCTTTCACGACTTCCACAATAGAAGGCGTCAAAGTGATACATAGTTAATACAGATTTATCTTGTAGGATTTTGTCTGACACGTCTTTTAAAAAGGAACATTCCATAACATTTCCGTCATACTGTACTCACACTATTGAGTCCGTATTTTCGTGAAAATCAAGCTTGTGAATATTGTTAGAAAGTAGCTCAATCGTGTAGACAGGGTCTCCCACAAAAACTCCGGTCACGTTGCGTGTATAACCGCCCACACAAGTGATGTAGAACCCTTTTTTCTTTTAAGTTACCGTGTAGACCGCTCGGCAATTTAAAATTGTTGTATTACACACGGAAAAGAGGGCTGAAACAGAATCGATATGTGCTTTTTAAAGTTTATTTAAATTTTAATGCATGTAGATACTTAAATAATAAATAAATATTTGACAACATAACAAACATTGCTCTGATCCCAATATAAGTAGCTAAAGCACTTGTGTTATGGAAATCCGAGACAACGGTGGAACTACAAACACCCACACTTGAGCCAGTATAGGAAAGTTCGTTTTCTAAATTAACCCGGCCAGGGATCGAACCCGGGACCTCTGAGATGGCGACACCTTAAAAACCGACTTACAAACCACTCGACCACGGAGGTCGTTAAAATAATTTTGTTTTTATGCAATATGTATTCCCAAGATGAATTGTTTTTTATCCTTGTGTAAATTTTAACAAAATGCAACGTTGTTATTTGATCTGAAAATCAAATATATTATACATTTTTAATCATCTCAAAAGCTAAATGTTTGTACATATATATACCAGTGGCGAGGGGTGAAATTATGGCGAAGATAAGCCGTTCTACAAAAATGTTATGATCAGCATAGTAGATCGGTGGGGTGGGATTTCTAAAAGGTAAGCCAATAAGAATTGGCTTGTATGGACTCTTCACTGATATATATCTACAATGCGGTTTGCGGATACTAAACTTTTTTGATCACAAACTATAACCTTAAAACTTAACCAGCTCTTTGTCCATAAGAATGAAACATATTTTATCAATGTAAGGTGGGTGTAGTAAGCAATACCTATAGCAGGAGTAAAGTAAACAAGAGATATTACAGATATACGTGAGAACTTCGAGAATGACAATCCAATAAAAAGAACACAGTATTATAAATTAATTTTAGACAACAGAAACTTTTTGTATTTTTACAATTATCTAAAGATCCGTGAGTGCCAACAAAGATACCTAATATTTAAAGGTTACTTTGATAGATAAATATAAGCTCTTCACAAAATTAGTAACAAAACGAAATACCAATACCGCAAGCCTACAATCACTCACGTAAATTTCTACGTCATACAATTGAACACGTACACATCCACAAAGAGAAATATCGACACCAACATAGTTACGAATTATTTGTATTTGCAACTTTATTAACAAAATCTTTGTGTAGGTACTAACTTTTTTTTACGTTCCTATTCTTAACAAAGTATTATGTGTCTGAACTTCATGTCGGCTTATTTTGACATTTCCATACCAATTTTTTATAGTTTTTTTTCTGTTTAACGTCTTCCCGTAATAGCACGACGAGCGTCGCTTAACAAGCGAAAAAGAACAGTGAAATCGACAAAAAAAAAAAAGACTGAAAAGACTGACTCATATGACGGCCTTGCCACAAAAGATTTTAAAACACTGTTTCATTTAGACACTGTTTAAATGTGATGCCGTCTCTTTCAAATCATATTGTCAAAAAAGTGACAGCATCATATTTAAACAGTGTCTAATTGAATAGTGTTTTCAAATCTTTTGTGGTAAAACCGTGAATGATAAAATCTTAGATTATGTAAGTATTTAAAGTTAAAAGCATGTATGAAGCCTTAGTACGGTGGTAAACCCGCAGATCGGAACATAGTAACACCTCCTAGACTAGGCATTCGCAACGCAACTACAATAACCTTGTGGTTTTCAACTTTTCAGTACCCTTAGCACGAACAAGTATCGAAAAAAATAACGCGCGTAAAAATATATTCGAAAAAATAATTTTGTTTGGAAAATGTGTACAGCGTCATCTACCGAAAGGCAAAACGAAATTTTCCATACTCTATTGAGTACTTTTACGCGCGTTTTTTCTCGATAGATGTTCGTGCTAAGTATACTTACCCTTAAAAAACAGAAATAAATAATGCATACTTTAAACGTATGCGTTATTAACTTAAAATATTAAGTTATATATAAACGAACGTTAAAACATTCGATAAAGTAATTTTGTATGTGATGCTAGGGGTACTGATGTCATAGACGTAATTGAACGAAATTCTCATACAAGACTATATTTTTTTATAAATACAACCATTGTATTGTTATACTATCTACTATTCATGTATACTATGCTGGCGCGTCGCATCGGATGAATGACCGCCCACGCGAATTCTTTACGCCTACGTACTACGCCAACTTAGTCGAAGGTCCAGACAGGCCCACATTTTTAGCACTAAGTATATTTTAGGAAGAGTATTAAATTGTTTTACTTTCGCTGCTTTCCTTTGAATGAATCTGAAAATTAATTCGGAAGATTTCTTTGCCTAAAAGTTTTAAATATAATATTTGCGATAGGGTTTATTTGGTTTAAGTAAGCTGCTTACACTTTTGCAAGTTTCTAAGATTACTTTTCGGGTGTTATTTCAAAGGCATTATATTATTTTTTTATTACGCTGCGCTGGGGAAATACATACGCATTTGCTACACTCAAGTGTAGTGTCAACATTGCTAGTTTTTTAGGGGTTCAGTAGTCAAGCCAACAAGGAACCTTTATAGTTTCGCCGCATGTCCGTCACTCAATCCGTCTGTCCGTCCGCGGCTTAGCTCAAAGGCTCTTAGTGCCAGACAGCTATAATTTGACATGAATATGTATATTAATAACGCGCCAAAAAATGGTAGAATAAAATCTTGAAAGATATTTTTTTAGTGTACCTCCCCTATATGTAAAGAGGGGATGATTTTTTTCATATAAATCTCAAAGTGTGGTGTACCGTTGGATAGGTCTTTTAAAAATGTTGAAGGGTTGTGTATCATTTTTCGCTTCGTCTTTTCGTTTGTGAAATATTTAGCTTTGAAGTGAAAATTTAATCGCAGGTGATGGCGTCGCTGTCGTGTATGTAGTCGATGGCGTGACCTAGGTAACAATATGTATTAACGTAGTTCCAGTTTTGGCCACTGGATGTCCCCACAGTGGATGGACTGGATGGACAGTGGCCCCACCACGAGTTGATGCAAACTGTATACGCTACCGTAAACTATCGGATTGGATATACTGCTCACAGTCAATGCGAGTGAAAGAGAGAAAACGATAGTTTACGGTAGCGTTAACAGTTTGCATTAACTCATGGTTGGGCCACAGGTCACAAGTTTGTTCAGTCCACCTGCGGCCTAGGCCAAATTGCCATTTACTCAGTCGATTTTCGCCGTGCGGCAAAAGTCGTGTGGCTTAGTCACTCGTGTAAATACCACATTTTTCATGCGACTTAGGTCACACGAACGATTTCAAAAGAATAATTAAAAAATAAGGCTCCTGGCTCCCACACTGCACCCGCCCAATAAGCGGCGTGGGTTCCCCCGGCGTTGTCATGAAGAGGTCGCCCCCTCTCAATACGGCGTGATTCATTATTACACCGCATTACGAGCGAATCGAGAGAAAATTTCTCAATGCCTACCACTTATGGATGAAATTTATTAGACCCACCTCTGTAACGAGAGCTTTGTGAAAATACTTTGGGAATTAAAAAAAAAACGTTCATTCTTTGACGCTGCAAAGTTTATGACTTCCATTCATTTGAAATTTAGATCTGTGACTCAGACTTAGTTTGTATTAACCAGATACATAACCGTGGGTTTTTTAATCCTTTCTTAGCGGAAGCCCGTCCAGTGGTTTGATCTTTTCGATGATTATTCAGTGAGTCAATCGGGGGTCGGGATATACTATTTTATAAGTATAGATTGGATCGATAGTCACAGAACTAACCAATAACCATTTATAAACTCAATGATCAATCGTTTATTAAATATTTTAATACCCATCCGTATAAAAACTTACAAGTATTTCGTATGCTAAACGTAAGAGAACGCCCGCCACCTTATCTAATATATAATAAAACAGACAAGATATTATTATCTTGTTAATTATTTAAATACATCATGAAGCGCTTGTTAAGTCCGTATTTCATTAAATATTTTGTGATACACATCCGTATGAGTGAGAGCTTAAATGAGGGTTCCGTATGCTAATCGCGAGCGGCCGGGAGTCTCATCAATCTTGTCAGATTTACGCCGCCCGCCTCTAGTTTATCTTACCGCCGACTTACGCAGGACTACATGCTTATTTGGGTAAAAGGTGAACCCGGGATAATGGCCTAAGCACTTGTAATTTTTATTTTCGCAACATATTGAAAAACTAAGCTGAAAGCAATAACGGGTTTAAAGGTACTGTTTGAATTGAATAGTGTTTTTACTAAACTACATTTTAATACAATGTTGTATCGGCTTTAAGTGGCAGCAACATGGGAAATCTTGTAACAATAATAACTTTCTAGGTTATTACAGTTTTTGGGATTCAGTTGTGTGAATCGCCTACACAAAACATTTATTTAAATTACCATTTTTTAACCTAGGTAGGTATCACATCTTTCAACCAAAAATACTATTTTTAACTAGACAATAGAAAAAATGTTTATTGGAGTCTGTTTTAGTGGATGAATGCCATGTCAAATATCCAGCTGGGTATAGAGCTCGTTGAATCGCGAGAACTTTGTAGGTATGCAAAGATAAAAAAAATGCATATGAAATATAAAAGGCAGTAACGAAAACTAGAAAAAACCGGCCAAGTGCATGTCGGACTTCACATATTCAGGGTTCTTTAAGTAGGCTGCCAAATGCTTAAATCTAGTTTAGTTTTACACAAATCCGTCTGTGCCAATCTAAACTAAATTTTGGCATTTAGCAACCTACTTAAAAAACTGCGTAAGACAGACAATACCGCGATTCACAACTGCATAGCGCAAACCGTAAATAAGTTAGTAATCCACTTCTGCGAGGTTGTTGTAAAGCAATTTACTGTAAAACAAATAATCCAAATAAATATTAACACAAAAACCAAATGACGCTAGAATTCTGAGATTTATAGTATAAGAATGACACAGACACAGCGCGGAAACGCCGAAATGAGCCCATCGAATAGGTACATGCACACCGCAGAAATAAAATAATGATAGGAAACACAGTTGGATGGAGCAATGGATTTTGTTACGTTCCTTTATACGTATTCTTAATTATGATAAAATCGTTTATCCTAAT
The DNA here is from genome assembly GCA_963556745.1 of Catoptria pinella. Classification (NCBI taxonomy): domain Eukaryota; kingdom Metazoa; phylum Arthropoda; class Insecta; order Lepidoptera; family Crambidae; genus Catoptria; species Catoptria pinella. The sequence goes on from OY750762.1 coordinate 5,665,249, forward strand.
TAGGCTGTGCAATTTTTTTTTATACGTATTGAAAGCATTATACGTATTATAGTAATCACAGTTTAAACTAAAAAAACATTCCAATTACCTTTCTCTCCAAATTCGCAAGTAAAATATTATTTAGAAATGTATTTTTGAATTATGCTGTTATTTTTACGAGCTATATTTTTGAAACATAGAGATTGACTAGTAATTTTAACGAAACGAATCTCTTTTAAATCAGTACATTTAAATAAAAGTAGCAAGCAACGCCTATTATATTTATTTTAAGCCCGAGAACACTAAAATTTACAGCAGTGATTTTTATAAATTATACAACCAACTAGACTAAACGAAGCGTGGTGTTCCATTTATTCAGGAGCTTGGAATATTTAGTTAAGTAAGTTTTGTTAAGTATAACTAGTTCACATTCTTTAAGATTAAACTTTATTCGTCCTCCAAACTATTGGACTTGAAATGTCGGCATTACAATTGTACTTTACCCGAATAAATTAGAGATTAGAGAAAAAGTCAAAAAGGGTTACGAAATAAGGCAACTGGCAAAAGTTGTAAAAAAAACATTTTCAAAATTCTAACTAAAAACTAGGTTTCAAAACTTAGTACCACACTTTTAAAATTGTAGTAAAGTTATGGTTTTGAAATAAAAAAGTTTTTTTTTTCAAGAAGGTTTTTGTATGAAGATATTATGTAAAAAAATTTTTTAGTCCTTTTTATTTCGAAAAAATTTCTTGTGTGGGTACTTTAAAAGTTATTATATTTTTTTAAAAATGGTGCTAAGTTTTGAAGGCTAGTGTATTTTAAAGAAGATCAGATTGAGTCCCATGATAAACATTCCAAAAGTAATAAAACTTAACGAAAAGGGACGACACTTAATTTAATTTCTTGAACATTATTGGCCGAGACACTAAATTAGAAAGTTGCTTGCCCCTTTCAAGATTTTGGTCCATTCAATTTATCTTAGAGTGTAATCCTATATTTAAGGGTCATATTTAATTTAGTTTCGTGTTAATTTTCAGAGCGAGTGGGTATAAAATTAATTAAAGGACAGGGTGTACGCATACGTCACATTGTGACGTGACGCTCGGGAGTTCTAGAGGTTTGTTCCGGCCGTTACGAAATTGAGCCCTCTATGTATAACGTATTTAACCATCAATTTTACTTCATATATGTGACACTTTGTTTTAACAAAACATTAAAGTCGAATATTATTATACCTAGGTAGATAGGTAGGTATAAAGATAATTGCAAAACCAAGATCTTCTCTATAATCCAAGGACGACGGGATGATTGAAAAGCAAAACAGATTTTCGTTAATTTCCAGGAAATTTGAGTTTTTTTATTAGTATATTATCAACGTTATTGGCGTGCTAGGGCTACAGTACCCCTAGCACGAACATCTATAGAGAAAAAAAACGCACGTAAAAGTACTCGATAATATCTATGGAAAAATTTATTTCGCTTTTCGGCGCGAGATGGCGCTGTACAAATTTCCCATACAAAATTACTCTATCGAATGTTTTTACGTGCATTTATTATTTTTAATTAGCTGTGCGTTTTTTCTGTCCATTTCAAAATTTTAAACGAATATTTTATTTTTTTCGGTCACAATATTTAAATCTTCTGTTAAGACAAGTCGTCAATTAAGTGACTATTAATAGGTCACTTAATTAAATATAAAAAAATACCTTAATCCCTGGCCCTTTTGATGAGTGTAGTGTAGGTGTAGCTTAAGGTTTTAGTATCGTGTCATACCAATTATTGCGTTCCTAAAATAGGGTTGCAACTTATTGAACAAGCGATATAACTAATAAGTATTATACTTATTTGTACTTATTTGAGGTTAACGGTGTTGGTTTTACAATTATTTAGTTCTTCAAATTATGTATACTTTTTGATTTATTACACATTGTAAAAATGTTTGATAACCCCAATAAATGAAAAAAAAAAGAGATGATTCTTCGAACTCAACTCAAAAGTAGCCCTAGTTGCTAAGTACTAAATTTGTCGTGGTAAACTTCTTCGAAAACGCTTTATTTCTGTATTAAATGAACCCATCAATTTGATTTTACGAATGAATGGCCAATAAGGGTCTTTATTAATGTTAGCTTAACAATCGACAGAATGTTAAATCAATATGCATTTTTTGTGATGTCGAAAAGTTAAACTCAAAGGAAAGTTCTAGAATCGCTTCATTGACTAAAAATGATTAAATTAAAGAACTCACTATGTTCGGAATGTTATGTCAAACATATTTTTGCACAAACATAAAAGATTCAAGTTACTTGCATTTATTAAATAAAATGGATTGTAAAAAATATCTTCGTCGTATACAATCAATCCCCGTTATATTACTTTTTAAATAAATACGAGCTTCACAAATAATATCCCATTCATTAAAAACTGTAAATGGCAAATAATAAAATAATTTATATACCAACAGCTTATTTTTTTAAAGTTTGAAATCAAAAAGCCAAATCAATTATTGTTAAATACGTTTACACTAACGATAATAATTTGAGAATACTTATAATAACATTGATTTACAATATGATTAAAAGCGCTTTCAAAGCTCAGAACTTTTAGCACGAACAGCTATCGAAAAAAATAACGATATAAAAATATTCGATAGAGTGAATTTTGTATGGGACAGCTCCATCTACCAAAAACTAAATGGAATTTTCCATAGATGATTACTACGCGTGTATTTTTTCTCGATGCTAAGGGTACCCTTAGCACGAACATGCTATCGAGCAAAAAACGCGCGTAAAGCTACTAGAAAGAGTAATAATTGTCTATGAGAAATTTCTTTTCGTTTTTCAGCGGTAGCGCTGAACAAATTCGGAAAAACTATAGAAGTTGAGGTACGGAAAAACTATAGAGAAACAACCACTTGACCTACTAGGTTATACGGAGGAAACTTACGCAGTTTACAGTTCAAGTCAGAGAGAAATAAAACAAATACTTGATCGTACAAACATGATTGGCTTATTTACGAAGTTCCATTGGAGTTAGCGAGACGTGCCGAAGAAAGGTCGGCACCGCAAACTCGATTCAATTTTCTCTAGTTTAACTTCAATTGCTAAAATTGTTGGAGAACGCTTAGAAATATTTTGTAAATCGTTTATCTATAGAATAATAAAATGCTTTCATTTTCGTATTTTTACTTAAAACGAAATATTTCGTTAACAATGATAACAACATTGTTTTTCAACATTGCTACTCGTATTTAACCTAAACATTTTTTTAATAATAATAAAAATTGACAAATACAAACAAACAGTAAGTAATTATATCCAATAAGCATTCGCTTTATATCCGATAAGCTTCTGTTACCGACTGTATGTAATATGAAACGCACGCTTCATTGACTGAATAATTTGATTGACGTAGATGTTATAACGTACAATGTTGAGTACTAAGTGATTACGTTAGGTTAGACAAAGCTTTGAGCGGCAGGCAATGCTAATAGTTTGGAAACTTGACATTAAAATTGATCCTGTACATTAATATTTATATTAAGTTATACCTTCACGATTTGCTCAGCTGGAGAAGGTAGAAGATGTGGAATAGCCAGTTTCTTTTTAATCGCTGATTGTTGGTAAAGAACAGATCTAAGTCTTCGCTTTATCATCATCTAACATCATGTCAGATAAAGGTTAATCACTTTGCCTGACACGAGGCGTGACCTACTTGAAAGAAATAAGTCATGATAGCCATTTCTATCATATGCACGCGAAGCTATTTTCATTATTCATTACGGCATTTCTTTCAGAATACGTCCGCTTAATATAGTATCAAGATAATAATTATATTTCCGCTGCCACGCTAAACATGACCTTATGAAACAACCTAGCAACGAGCTTTATTAAACTTGACCTCACGAACATAGTGTGAGAAAAATACTATTACCTAGTACTTTAGCCTTGACATACTGTGTCGGTTGAAATGAAAGTTGCCTATTGTAGTCTATTTATTTATTAGTCTACCTACTATTTCATTAATTGGCTGTCTGCTATCTTCCAGTTCTGGCTGACGTCTTGATTTCAATGGTTTTTTCTGTACCCTTTGCAACGCTGTCCGGATTCTAATTAGTATGAAATATGTATCAATATACTAGCAAGTAGAGCAGAATTTTCAGAATCTGGTTTACAAATCGGTGACCAGTCTTCTATATGAACACGAGCTCGTCCACACTCCATCAGAAGTCGTTATTTAGAATTGAGTTTTCGTGAATTATATCCTACTCTACGTTACTTTACGCATAGGCATGTAATAACTGCAGTCATAATTTACAGAACGAAACAAAAAAGGCAAGCGGGAACTTGCTATTCCTGCACTAAAATTTGAAATGCAAAGCAATACAATCGAAGTTGAAATCGCAGCAATTACATTATTTCTATCAACAGCACAACGATACGGCAATCGTCACGGAACGGAACCGCTGTTGATTCGCAAGACTTTAACGATTCTGATGTCGTTAACGATAGCGAAACGGAGATCGTTACACCGCGACTCGCGGTCGTGTTTACGTTTAGCTCGACATCCCCCCATTTTTAAATGTTTAACGAGATATCTAGTTTTAGAATGCAATTCCATCTGGTATCAGAATCGTATCTACATAGTTAACTAGATAACGTAGATTTTTATGGTGACTCGTCGTATTCGTTAGCACCGTGTTTTTTGCCTCACAGTTTGAAACATGAATCAAAAAAGTTGCTTTAACGACATACTAAAGTGTTAAGCTAATTTCGTTGCTGACGGTACGAGGTAGCGCTTGACCGTCTCATCCCCTTAAGAGCGCGATCTCTAAAACGCAAAATGTCTAAGTAGCAAAATTGCTAAAACCAATCTCTAAAAAAAGCAATTTGTCTGAAAAGCAAAATGTCTTAAACTGAAATTCCTTAGGATACGAAACGTCCAATAAAGCAATTTACCTAAATAGCCGTATGTCTTAAACTTAGATTATCTAAACAAAACAAAGCCTGAAAAATATTATTAATATACATACGAGTACGACACCGTCCTTTGGTCACGATAATAAAAAGTCTGAAAAGATTAATCTCAAATAAGTACATCTTTTCAATAGAAACGACATTAATTTATTGGAATAGCATACAATCCCAGTAAAGAGTAACCTGGTTTGTTTTGTAGTAAAACTTTTTTGAATTAACCTAAAAGACTTTCATCAGCGTCCGTGTGATATAAAATGGCCGTACCATCTAAATACTGGTCCTAATCAAAGGCACTCTGCGCTCGTTAAGGACGCAAACGGTGTGGAATTACCGCCGTTAAACATTTTACACCGTACGTGAACGAGCAGGGTCGGCCTTAGCCTTTTATTAAAGAGCTCTTAGACCAGCGACAACCGGAAAACGCAGCTAAGGTCGAAACTCACCTACTTTATGATCATTATTTTCTAACAACATAAAGTTCGTAGCAAAACAAAAATGGTAGACTCAAATTAGAATGCACTACACTGAAGTATTAATATATTACTAAAGACAAACCAAAGAAGTTAATACTATGAAAGACTTGGCTGTATGAACATAGATTCCCTTGCTATCCCAATAATGAGAGAATTTAAATAACCTCCTTATTACAAGGCGATTAAAACATCAACCAACATGGTCGAATCAAATAGTATTATTATTCACGCTCCAAAACGCGAAGCTTTTACGTCTGACTCGAAAATAAGTATATTTACCTGAAATATTGTAATATAGTAAAGGCCTACCTAAAACTGAGAAAGAGTCGTCATCATATATCTGATCATGATCAACACAAGACTAGATGGAAGCACGATACGTTAAAAATCTTAGTGCCGACTGTGATTCCTGATGGTTTGGTAGTGACGTCGTTTTAGGGTTGTGTCTAAACACTGACGAAATTAGCTGCTGAACGATCCCGGGGTTTTATTTTTTAAAGAACAATGACCGATTGCCATACAAGAGAAGACCTTTTTTTAAAAATTGATGTAAGTATAATAATATATATCAAATTATATTAGAATAGTTGCTATGACCGCGTAGAACACTAATATCTATTAAACTTTAATTTGCCAATCAGAATTAAATACTAATGATAAAATCAATATGTTCTAGTTTTATTAATTGTAATATTGCTTATCTTTAATATTATTTTTCTCTATTTCTATATTATTGATTTTTATTTGAGTTAGCAATTTATGAATAACAATTAAAATGTAATTTTAAAAGCTATCTATATTAATTATCTATACACGATAATAGATAAAATCTACATTTTCAAATTTTTGGTAAATAGTGAAAAACGTCGGAGCAAAATCCTTTACAAGGTGTTACAAAAATACCCCTAATGCTGAATATGGTATATAGGGACCATCAAACTGATCAACTTTTACTATGAGACCAACTCTGAAATCGCGAAAAAAAAAATATTTTACAAAGAAAATCATTATGATAAATACTAAAATTAGCATCGTTAGTAAGTAAACAAAAATAAATAAAAGGGTAATTCATTATGTTCCAATGTTCGGATCGTCACTTACATGAGAATAATGACTGTTCATTCACAAATACTGAAAGTTTGTAAAATTTTGATACCTTTACGCAATTCTGCGTTTAAAGTTATAAATACCCAACTAGCACAAAACGTCTGCTTAAGACCTATATAGCGTATATAATTACAGTTATAAGCTGCAAGAGTCAGCTGCATAACGCGCTATGCAACCCTTTTGCAGCTGCTTTAGATCTAAAGGGGCGAAATTAGAACCTATTTAAATAGATCCAGTAGAGTGTCATAATAGTGCATTTAATTTCTTACAACCGCCATTTTCACTCCTTAAGCACCCTACTGGCACTAATTGAATGAATGATCGTCAGATTATTTCATTCACTCCGAAGCGTAAATTACAGCTTTGAGTGCAAATTGCGACTTTCTTTGGGAAGCTTGGTGGTTTTATAAGTATTTAATTTCTATTACATGTGAGATGTTTTCATATAATAATGGCTAGGCAGTGTGTCGTGAAATAATAAAATGGTGGAATTGCAGTGTAAATATTCGATTTGAGTTACGCTACGCGGCTTGTTCGGTGATAAACATCGGCAAATTTAATTTACTGTGAAACGTGTATGGTGTTTTTGGAATAAAACTAATGGGCCCTCAATTTATTGAAGATTTTACGAAAATATAATGAATTTATAACAGCGGGTCAAAAAAAATCGTAATTTTGATAAGCATTACACTGAATTATATTTATTTATGGATAATAATATAATAATATAATATTTGAGAACATCACATACATTGCTCCGATTCCAAAGTAAGTAGTTAAACCACTTGTGTCATGGAAATCAGAGACAACGGTGGTATCACAAACACCCAGACCTGAGCCAATATAGAAAAGTTCGTTTTCTAAATTGACCCAACCGGGGATCGAACCCGGGACCTCAGAGATGGCGACACCTTGAAAACCGGTGTACAAAGCCACTCGACCACGGAGGTCGTACGTATAATTAACGATAACATATTGTTTGCGATCATACTAAACTGTGCCATGTGACCTGTGTGTTTAAAAAGAGAAATATATGAACAACAAATGAAATAATTGTCTCAGAAAATGGCGTCAATATTATTGCAGCCTTTGTTTTTAGTTTTCGCTATTGTAGCCCCCTTTTGCAGAAATGGGTGACAAAAATCACGGTTCAAGAACTCCTAGATCTAATTAAGCTGCTAAATTCTTTGTTCTAGAACTTCTACCTCCATACAATGTCTAAGAAAGTGGATATTATAACCTAGATTGTGAATTTGATGTGATATAAAGCTTCAATTTCCTTCTAAATATCTTGTTATTTTATTTTATAACTTTGCGCCTACAACAGCCACTTTTCTTTTATGTTTTTTTCGCCATTATTATTTAATAATAATATACGCGAAATATTATTTAAAAAGCCAGAAAACAATAAGTTTGGCCAGGCGTACAACGTTCTCCATTTTCTTGAAAAGCTATTATTTTCTATCATGAAGCACTGCAGACTCCATAGTAGTTCCACAAAAAGGAATACTACGAGCTTAGGAGCTAATTTTACCTCACAGGCTTAACAGAAACCGTAAGAAGTTAATTAGTCACAATTTCCTATCCTATGCAGCACAGGGTAGTAAAGTATGCCACCCGGGCCCGTAATGCAACTAACAGTGCCAATAAATATGCAATTATCACTACAATGCAGTCAATGGTGGTCTGAAATGCTATGCGAAACCATTTTGCGAGTAAAAGTGGCAAAAAAGTTACAAATTTAACTATTATGCAGTTAATGGTGCCATAAGGTGTCACAAAAATACCTTAGGTTTTAAATGCGGTCATAGCCATAATTTTAGCTGTTATCGAACTTGTGCCTAATTCTGACTCCTTATGCCACCCCTATAGACATTGGAGCTTTAAGGAAAGCTGCATTTTTCCCTTATGCCACCCCTATAGACATTGAAGCTTTAAGGAAAGCTGCATTTTTCACTAGTGTGCTAGTTGGGTAGAAACCACAGACAAAATCAGAAATTATTTAATCTGTGGCAGAAAGCCGTTGGTCCTTTCACAAAAGATGGCTGACATTAACACCCGCATTGTGCCCTTGTGCCCGGGTGTGTTGATGGTGAAACTTTCTCTTTAATTACGGTTCGCCCACACGATCACGAACGATGTTTTCGCGATGATAAAGTCAACTATCAAAAACATCTACCTTATTAAATAACCTAACTATACGTCGGTGACAGTAGAGAAGAGATAAAAATTAACAAAGAAAAACATTATGGTTTTCTCTAAACAAAGAACGCATATTATTTGATCTGTGAAATAACAAGTACAGTGTATGTAAATCAGTTTAATTTAAACAAAAACATCGCAGGTTTTCCTAAAAAATCTTTTAACGTTAATTTCGCACAAAAGCCTCGAAAAAAATATTCGCTACCTACAGGTACACCAAATTAATATTTAACCTTTGTTCTAATAAATTACAATATTCCAAGAAAAGTTAAAAGTAATTTCCTTTTCAAAAAGTTATAATTGTGTTTCAGAATATAATGACCAAGTGTACTGTCACGCCAAGAAAAGAGAAACGATTGTTATAAAATATGTTATCTTTACCATGGCAACAAAATTAAGCTAAACACGAAATACACTTCTTTTTAAACGGAAAAATAAGTATTTTTCTGTCTGCCTAATTTTGAAAGTAGACACCATTTCCTTACATTGTTTTAAAAAGTTACTTAGTTATTAAAACTTTATCTGGCATTTTTTTATTTATTTGTGCTTTTTCTCTCTTTACCTTCTTTTTTCTTATAATTGGATATTTTTTTGAATAACCCAAAATAACAGTTGTATAAATATATGTTATAAACTACCCTACATATAAAACCCGACTTTTCAGCTCTCAGCCGTCCAAGAACTAAATGTATAGTAAAAATGAGGTCAATCAATTAGAGATATCATAAAAAACATCGACCAAGCAGAGCATATTTAAAGCGAGCAAATTCACCATAATAAAACTTTTGTGCAAAACTGAAGATGATTCATACTTGATTCATATTCAAAGACAGCTCGGCAGGGCAGCCATTAAACCTCTACAAAGCCAAATCTAGAGAGCCATCGGCACAAGACGCAGACCACTCCAACAGAGAGCAGTTAGTCACAAGTCCGCGATTATCAGGGTAGTAGTGTTGGGAATTAAAGTAACGATTACACTTTTATCGATTTAGTATTCGATACTTTTCCTTATGAAAAATGTTAATCTCATTGAGAAAAACATTTGTAATGTTGAATAACCGTTAACACTGCTTTTTTTTAAAGCTAAATGCTTATTCTTAATTAATTTCTTAGCTTATGCTTATTTAGCTTTAAGTATAGCTTTAAGTATTGTGCACTACGTAGCTTTTTCTTTAAGCTTGTAATTAGTTTTTAAGTATTTATTTCTATAGTTAACTCGTAAATGATGCTGTAAGCTCCTCCAAGAAATTAAAATATAATAAAATGATAATAACACTGTTAAATAACCGTAAACACCATACATTCTTTATATTTCTCGCATCAGAAACAATTGTTTAAGGTAAAAAAAACACCAATTAATTAATACCTCGTTATAGTATATTTATTACACTCTTATGATTTCGATCCACAAATAAACCATTCATAAATGGAACGCTTACAAACAAACCATTTAAATTAGCGGAGAGATATTTAAAATTCAATGCACGTTTGGTTTTTGATCGGTTTTATGCGTTTTTGCCATTCAATTTCAATTTGGGCACGGCTCATCACTGAATATACGCCGTAGCACTGTAGCACACTCTGTCAGACCGAGATGCTACGTGCCTCGGACGTACGCCAACTCACCCAAATGAGATCACGATTTATATGTATATTAATTTTATATTATAATTACCTCAAGAAAGCCCACTTATTATTGTAGAGAACTAATGTAATTCGCCTTTTGAAAATCATTTTGATCGACATTATTGCTTAGTTTGAAATAAAATAAATCTGCATTCTTACTCATCTTCTAGTTTTATTTGCGATTCAAGAAAGAATGCGAAGTTCAAATTACTTTTATTGAAAAACAAGTACAGACATGTGTTGTTTCTCTACAGAATAGCATGCGAAAATATTGTTTTATTGCTAGCAATAAAAAATCGAAATGAAAAGTCTAGATTTTAAACTGAGTTTACCTTAAAAACTCTATCCTTTAAGGACGGTTCAGATTAAACTAATCTATCGGTGTTTCATGAGCAAGCGTAATCTGACATTAACGGCTCATTGAATCCAATCCATTTTTAACCGACTTCAAAAAAAGGAGGAGGTTATCAAGTCGACGGTTTTTTTTTACGTATGTTTCCAATATTGAATTCAGACTCAAAATATTATCATTACCGAAATAAACGTCGTTGACATTTTCCAATCAATGTCTGTATGAATGATCGCTTACGCTCATGATTACTTCTTAGTTAATCATATTAATGGTTCACTCTTGTACCACATTATATACGATGAACAGCCAATATAACTCACGCCACTCCTGTTATTGAATTTCACTGAAGCATTGTCACTCCGAAACCTTTAATCATTAGTAGTGCTTCAAAATCCTGTTTACATGGGAATATCGCAATTTCCCTCAATTACAGTCAATGGAATTTAAAACGAGCAAATATGAAACTTATTATAATTGGTGCAAGGTTCAGTGTTATTCTAATATAGCCACCGACAGTATGTTACATCTCGTTCTTCCTAAATTGACACTCCTGACACGTAACGGGGTTTTCCGCTAGGAGTTGGTATTGTGTACATAATGTAAAATGTTTTTCCTTTCATACATTTCATATGCTATACTCATTCGAATTCTTAGATCAGAAGAAGAAACATTTATTCCAACAAATGAGCTTATTTGACCGTCAGGTATTCTATATAAGACACTTGCGTCTTATATATGACCTGATACAATAATTTACAGTGGATCAAATTCTTGAACTTCATCGTAGATGCAATGTTCAAGCAAAGACTTGGCGCATTGTAAGGTTTTTATTAGCACACAACAAGTGCATTGTGTACTTCGCCTAACTAAATTATTTGTACCGTCATCATCACTAATAAAGTTAGTTTAGCTACCCACTTGTACAATAATCAGGAGTTAGTATCATAATTAAGAACGATGTCAGTTGATATTAGAGTACTATCATGTATTCTGTGCCATTAGTTATTTCTAATTGATTTATGTGTCGATTTGATCAGTACATAGATGTTTGAATGTCATACCATAAAGGACTTTAGTTACTTAAAAATTATTAAGTTTTTCGTGGTTTTTACTCCTAATAAAGGAGTATTAACAGAAATAAGCACCTAACAACCCCCTAAGTACTCATTGTCTCTGGAGCACAATGATCGAATTGAAATGAATTTCAGAATTTCGTCAATGTTTTTAAACAAAACATTTCCATCCCTTCCTGAATAATGAATTTCAATATCTTTCGAGTTTTACAAGCTGATTTATTTCCACTGTTATGAAACAAAATTCGGAATGTTAAAAAAGCAAGTCCATATTTTTGAAGCACCCACGCCTCGTTTTCCGCACGAGGTAACTTTTTTTTAATTGCCAAATAAACCTACCTATATGTCATATGTTATTTTTACCACTTCTATTTCCAAGCGTATTTTTGTGTTTATTGTTTTTTACAGTAAATATTAGTTAGGTCTTCGCTAGACATAAATATCCAACTTTATTCTGAATAATTTCCATGTAATCAGACAGTGGCACGAAAATAAGTGTACCTACCTGACTATCACTTTCATACTGATTGTGCTCAGTTTTAGGGACCGAGGTCTCCAGTTCAAATCTAGTTTTAAATAAAATACAATGTAAGTCTTCTTATACAATTTATTAATACGCGTAAATCTCTGTAGGTACCCCTCTGTATACTTAATCCGCAGTAAGTGATTTTTATTCTAATGTTAATTCTGAATAAAAACTAAATAATACTGAACTCCGAAAATCAATGAGGAAACGTTACCCTTCCCGATTGAACGATGTCAACTGTACTTTCGTTTACTCGAATTAATTAACTGTTTAAACAAAGCACCCTTTTAGTCCTCAACAAAGGAAATTTTGCGATGACACTCAAAATTTAACCTTTCGCGTGCAGCCGTAGGTGGTGGATCTCCACAACACCTACGCTTAATACCTGAGTTTACATAAATTTTCGACCTTATACCTACGTACTTAAAGGTTATGAGTTCCCAATAAGGTGCAGATGAACACCGAATACAAGCCGGTTCTGTTTTGTCATTTAAATTACTTTTCAAAGTGTCGAATATTAAATTGCTTACGGCTATTCGTCAACTACAAGTGAGCCATGTCAACGTTTATTAATTTTACCCTTTGTATAAGAAGTATACGTTTAGTATAATCACCTTCAGAATAATGGTAATGTAATTTTAGTTAACTATCAGGAATATTATGGACTTAGCTAATTTCTATTTTTTATTACGCAAGAAAAATTGTTGCTTTAAAAAATATACTATTAAATCAGCTATGATATTTTATAAACAATGTATTAAAACCATAGCACTGCAAAAAAATGCTGTCAAGAGCGAGTCGGAATCGCGCACCGAGGGTTCAGTACCATCATAATTTAAATACACTGCTAGAGTAGAATAATAATAATTGCAGTTTTAGGTCAGAGCCATCTCTTGACCGATAGTGGAACTAAAGTTTTTTTTTTTTGCGATGTAGAATATTGCTGTTTTAGATCAGCGTCATCTTTTGACTGATAGTGGAACTAATGTAATTTTTATGGATAGTTTCTGAAAAAGTTTGCTAAAGAGACATCGTTTTATTTTTCTATTAATCTATACATAAACTTCTTTCAGAGAATAATTTATTTTTCTCTATGCAAACTTCTGAGATATGGGGGGAAGCGATATTTTTTTACATTTTTCATCAAAAAATTGTTTGAGGATGTGCAAACAGCGCTCTTTCAATTATGATACCCCACATATTCCATGTTACACTCCTTCCAGCTCCTGTTGCAAAATATATATTTATATATCAGTGGCGAGGTGTGAATCGGTGGGATGGGAATTCCAAGAGGTAAGCCGATAGGAATCGGCTTATATGGATCCTTCGCCACTGATATATATTTTATTTATATTATATTTTATATCTTAATTTCATTCTTGTTTGCAAAATAGTTGGGCAAACGTCATCTAAAACTATTCCAAATATCAAGTTGACAGACTGAGTCGCATCACAAGGGTTCCTTTTACCATTTTGGTACGAAACCCTAAAAATGTATTTCAACTAATATAAATAAAACAAGGATAACTTACGGTTGTTATACTATTATCCTGGTACCTATTTTTTAATATATAAAATTACAGAAAAACGGATATCACGCTGAAAAAGCTGTTAATATAAAAATATAGTCCTATAAACTTAGTTCATTTCAACTAATGGACCATAGAGAATATCGCCGTCATCAGTAATTTTTAATGTCCCGACTGTTGGGGAACAAGGCCTTCCTTATGGATGGGTATGGGCCGTAACCAAGACCAAGGCTTTAACGTGCCTTCAGAAGCACGGAGGAACTCGAGACAATAATAATAATAATAATAATAATAATTCATTTATTTGCTAAATATGGTATATACAAGTTGTTATAATAATTCTTCCAGCATATTCTGTCGAATGTTTCGACGTGCAAATACTTACATTTAAATAATATAATTTTATTAGATAATGTCAACAAATCATATTTAAAACAACATTAATCACTAAATTAAAAATGAAATTAAATTATTGGAATGTCAGCAATAGAAAATGTCAAAAGTTATAATTAGTGTGCAATGTCAATAATTTTATCGTTTAGGAAGTCATTAATACAATAATATGTCTTTTCTATTAAAATATTAAACAATTTGCTTTTAAATTTAGTTGTAGGTAGTTCTCTAACATTATTTGGTAATTTATTGTAAATCCGTATTGCCATACAAAATGAGTTTTTCGAATGTAATACCAAACTTTGACCGGGAATTCGTAAGTTGGTTCCTTTTCTACCTGTAGTTAAAGTCTTGATTCTGTTTGAATAAATGACAATGTTTTTTTACAAATAAACTAATCTCATAAATGTAAAGGCATGGCAAGGGCAGAATATTTAGGACCTTGAACAAGGCCCTTGAACAAGGCCCTAAATATTCTGCCAACAATAAATTATTGGTCGCCCATTATGCTACCGAGCTCCTCACAGACTTACCCTAGTTCATTTCAATGCAACCTAATAGAGCGGAAGATATGGAGTGAACCGGTTACCAGTGAACCGCCAGAAATGGCAAAATGCATTCATCAGGGCTAGGGCTGCGGTTGCCGTAGCGACGTGCTCTAATAAATTGATAAGGCCCCTTGGCGCTGCGACCACCCCCTTTTTCCCGACTGCAAGGAAAAGGTTATGTTTTTCGCGCATATCTTGTTACATATCCCTATTATACTACTCTGAAGCAGTAACGAATCAATAAAGCGATCAAAATAATTGGATTCCGCTTCGTAAAATTATTAGCTCAAGCATAAAGGACCACTTTTTTTCTTTTTCTAACCATACAGCTGCTGGTTTCCGTAACTTGACGTCTATGGCGAATTTGAGACCAAGGGCAAACCCGTAAAAAGATCAAATGCCTAACATCGACTGATTGTTGCAATTGTTTTTTCGTAGTATTCCCCAGATCCGCCGCCGCCCCTGCCACTATAATTGCACCCTCGTATTGCAACCGGACACAGATGCTTTATCCGACACCTGTATCGCGGTTAAGCCCGCCGTGGAATCCCTGATGTCATCTTTCTCCGTCGCCCCAAACCCTCGCGGGAATCCGAAAAGAACGTTTTGGAATACTTTTAAATTCACGTGTGTCCAATGCTTTAGCTGGATTTCTAAAATGCGAATGGTGTGCCTTGATAATCGTAGTTCATGGCTGAAGGTCTTTAATAAAATATTTCATAATTTGATATAAGTACAGACAAGTGAATGCCTGTCATTAATAAAAAAAAATACTCAAGGTATAAAAATATTACTTAATTAAAATTGACATGAAGTCCAACCATGCTAAGTTTTAAACGATAAAAACAGCTGACAAACATTGGTATTTTTGATAAATCGAGTCAGCCCAAGTTTTAATCACCAAACCAACGCAAAACCTCACACAATACAGTATGTTTCATCGCCGATTAGCATGCCTATTCAAAGTCTATATTGGCAATAAGTGTGAACATTAGATTCCAAAGACTTCGATTGAAACGTCAAAACATTGTACCATAGGCCATGATACTAGTGATACATCACTCTAATTTCATATTGATAGTGCTAGCTGACGACTTCATTCTTAACTGTATGAAAACCATCGTAAGGAATTCTACGAATATTTTCAAGTAGATTTCTGGTTTTATTGAACAAGTTTCAGCACGCACCAGTTGTTTGTAACAGCTCAGTTCCTTTAAGAGCGTGATGATATGCTAATGAAGACCCTAAGGATTTCAGTACAGAGAGACCCCGCAAAATCCATCCATTAGTACCTACGTGATACTTTTGCTAACAGAAGGCCTTGCCTATATCGTGTACGATTATTCTCGTGAACGAAAATACTTATCAATATTTATAACAAATGTACGTTTTTTGTTCTATATTGTTTTGGTAAAATATTAGATGATTCTTCACATGTCATGTTTTATTCCCACCAATATATTACGCGATCAAATCAAAAATCTTGCTGATAAGTGGCTTACCAAAGGCTGAAGCAGCAAGAATAAACAATAATTTAATAGTGTTGTGATCCAGCAATTATATGTAAGATTGCCAGTTCCTCATTGGTCGAGGATTCCAGGTGCAGTGTGCTTCCACCTTCGGCCTGATCGTCTCTTAACATTAGGTTAGTGAGACAAAAACCAAGCATTCATCCAAGCAAAATTTCGCCGCTCCCACTAGCGACTCGGTAGCATAATTGGTAAGTGCATTGGGCCGGAATCCCAAGGGTGCGGGTTCGAGTCCCGTCTGAGGTGCTACGGGTGAGTCGATTTTTTCTAGTATTTTTTCTAATATTATTTATCTTAATATAAAAATAGCATTGTGAATGCGAAAAATCTAAATTTAAAAAAGATCTCATTTTATTTTTCCCCAAAATGATAAGCTTTATGAAGAGAAGACCTAAAATTTCCCCAAACACGATTTCTTTATTTGCCAAAATGATTTCTTTTATTACCAATAATCAAAATTTTCCCCAAAATTGCGCAAAAAAACCTCCAATCTACCAACCCTGGAGAAAGGCGTGACCTTATCTTATTAGTCTTCATTATAACAGCCAGTCGGTATAACGCGTTATGAGTATTTTGTATATTTATTTCACAAGTGATACATCGTACACCGCTTCATCAGACAAGACAGCGGTACTCGTGGGCATATTTTAGAAAAAACATAAAGGTATGCGATCTCGCATCCGTAGGGCTCTATATTTTTTTCCTTTACTATGCTTTTAGGTAAATAAATACAAAGTAATAATAAAAAAACTTACACACCTAAGATTTGGTCCCAGGATAATTAAACAAAAAATGGTCGTCTTGATGTTACAATTTGGCGTTCTTTTATTTACTTGGAATAGAATACACTTGGAATTATAGGTATTTCACGACAGTTTTGTTATAAAATAAACTACTTGAACAATATTTACAAAACAGTAATTTTAAATATTAACATGCCATGCGTTTATATTACAGAAATATAAAGCGCTTCGGTGTAAACTATAGATTTTTCACATAAAAATCAATCTTTTAATAAACACAATGACAGATATTCAGTTTCATAACCTTTTAGTAACGCCAATAGCTGTTCCATTTTTTTTTCGACTTTTGAACCCTAAAAACCGGTGGAAGCTAGTGAAATATTCAGTACCCTTAGCACAAACAGCTGTCGAAAAAAATAACGCGCGTAAAAACATTCGATAGAGTAATTTTATATAGGAAAATTGTATAGCGCCATCTAGCGCCGAAGAGCGAAATAAAATTTTCCATAGGTCTAGTTATTAAGGTCGAGTTGTCAAGGTCGAATTGTCGGAATCAAGTTGTCGGGTACGAGTTGTTAGGGTAAATTGTTAAGAGTCGAGTTGTCAGGGCCGAGTAATTACTCTACCAAGTAGATTTACGCGCGTTTTTTTTCTCGGTAGATGTTCGTACTAAGGTACAGACGGTGGATCGACTGAGATACTCGTATAATAATAAATAATAAATATTGACAACATCACATACATTGCTTCGATTTCAAAGTAAGTAAGTGTTATGGAAATCAGAGACAACGGTGGTATCACAAACACCCAGACCTGAGTCAATATAGAAAAGTTGGTTTTCTAAATTGACCCAACCGGGGATCGAACCCAGGACCTCAGAGATGGCGACACCTTGAAAACCAGTGTACAAAGCCACTCGACCACGGAGGTCGTCAAAAGATATAGGGATATTTTTCTATTCTACGCCTAATATTTGTATTTGACGTCTATTTTTTTTTTTTTTTTTTGAGATTTAAGCATTCACAATGCTATATCCTAAATAATATACTAGAAAAAATAGGACTCGCACCAGATCATGTTCTCGGACAGGAATCGAACCCGCGACCTTTGGATATCCGGTCCAATGCTCTGACTGCTGAGCTACCGAGTCAGTGACTCGGTCTATTTAAATTTTTGTCTCACCTTCTCCGTGTTTCAATCACACTGGCTTAGCGGAAAAATATGGACACCGGTATTCGGAGGATAATTTAATATTAACCCCTAAGTTGCCAATGTAACATTTGCAAATCTTCGTTATCACTTCGTTTTCAATCAACTTTAAAGGTTTTTCAAGGTTGCGTTAACAATCAACGTCAAATCCATAGGTACATGTTTGGAAGCGAAGCGATAAGTAGCTAATGTTACTTTGGCTAGCAGGTATATACATTAGTTACCTTAACTGTCGAAAACGTTTGGTTTCTATCTATCTAGTACTTTTATTTATACTTAACTTAACTCGTTTATTATTAAAATTAATGCAATTTCAAAATTGCATCTTCTGTCCTAGTAGACTGGCCAGCATTCGGGAACTAAAAAGTTTCGTCATGATTTCCCGAGGACTATTCCAGGTCAATCGAAATATTAACTTTTCTGCATATTGGCATAGAATAAAATTTATTATTTTTATTTATTGAATAATACTATTATGTAATAATAGCAATTTCGACAAAGACCTTTTATATTGTGAATCTAGATTGTGAAATAAAATGGGCTTTAAATGTCATAATGCACTAAAACAGTTTTCCAATTCCATAACAACTTGTGAGCTCATAAATAAAAACCGCAGCCGCAGCAGGGTTATATTTCACTGGGCGTTAGTGACCCGGTGCAACCCGGGATGGTTTACTGTTGGTACGTGGTGAGCACTGGTTAAGTATTTAACTGCCTTTTTTAACACGTATTTTTTATTGTTATAACTTAATATTACCAATTCTGTAACGAATCTAGAGTATTATGGGTAAAAAGAAATAGACAACATAACGTCGAACCTATGACTTGATAAATAAAATAAAATCATACTTACCTATCCTTTTATTATGTTACAATTTTATACCTCATCAAGTCACCATATCCAAATCATTTAAAATATTGACGAATTATCAAATTAAACTTAATTAATTAAACTCAAGATTTAATACCAAGTTGATAACGGAACAGATTCGTATAGTAATTTTCTGCGATTTCATTTTATTTTTATTTTTCTGGGGACAACAAACAGTTTACACGTGGCTTACATGATATACCTACTTAATACAATTTTATTTGGTTCATTGTGAAACCCACACCGCTATAAAAATTAAATAAAAAAATTAAATGTACCTAATAAATACTTTTTTGTTTAGTTTTGCTTTATAAATAACTTTACAAAGTATTGCCCAAGGACCTACGAATGAGATTTGATATGTCTCTATCGAGCGGATATTGTTCGTATATTTCAGTGGTCCCGTAAAAGCCTGGCGACAAGCTGTCGCTATGACGTATAGATCATATTACTACGGAAATAACGGTCCAGTGGGGGACTGGCGCTTTTTCGATGGCCAGTATAAAGTACTGAATCAATGTGCTAACATAGACGGGTTACTTTTGTAGAACAAAATAGTTATCACATATTTGAAAACGTTCGAAAATCTAACTCGTGTCGAAATAATTTTACTTTCTAGGTACTCTATAATTGACCGAGCGAGATCGAAGCGTCTCCGTTTCAGCTTGAGCAAAAATACTATCGTCTGTCCGGCTTCTCGTGAAATTTTGTGAGTAGATTCAATAATTATCTATATATAATTTTTTTGGCGATTTAGTTTTTCGAAATTTAGAAAATACATATTTCATCCATTAGAAAAATGTTCAAAAATGTCACAAACGCGAGGTCTACAGCCACTAGTTGTAAATTCAATGTCTTTTGAAACATTATGTTACGAGCAAATGATGAATGAATATATTTTTATAGCACAAGGAAATATATCTTAATATCAGATATAGATAATCGAAGCTAAATGCACGTCATGTACATGCGCAAAAAACACGCATAAATGACTCCACCACACCACATATTTCAGAATCTTTATGATAAAGCAACCTCGCCGTTTCCTTCACACTAAATTAAAATCGCTCATTATTTTTATAGAGAAAATTGCTTTCTCGTAGTTTACGAAAATGGATATCCTTTTCCATAAAAATAAGTAAGTAGTTTCCTAGAGTTATAAAACAATAGCTTTCATCCCTGGCATTTATGATATAACTTTAACCACCTGTCTCTTAACTCGCAATTAAATAACCATTAGGTTTTATTTAGTTTAACATAATTTTTCTTTCTAATTATACGAGCACTATCTCATAATTTTTATTTAAGAAACCTGAAAGAAGGTTTCGTACATAAAAATATGGGCCGTAGCTATCTAACGTACCCATTTGGAGGTGCCTAACAACAATATTTGGGCGGAAATATTAAGTTATAATAAAAGCTAATATTTTCTAGGCCTGTGCCTAAAAGCTGAGATATGAAACCTGCCTGAGCTAAGGGCCGTACCGGCTAACGATTCGAACTTCAGAAAGTCTGCCGGGCTTCAAATTAAAACATAACAGATAAATAGAGCCCCAATCGGGCCCAAATGGCGAACCCCAATTCATGATGGTCACACGAACATCGATATCTTCCGCGAATAGTAGAATATAAAACTCCTTACTTAGATTTATCTGTTTTAAGTTGAAGCTCGGCAGACCCGCCGAAGTTCGAAAAGTAGACTGTATGAAGGTTCGCAAAGTATGTATGTAAATTGTGTGTAAGGTCTTGCAAATGCTTGTACAATTCAGGAAGACAAAATTGGTAAGACAGTAAGGGAAAACTTGAGTAGATTACGCACCATTCTTGGAGAAAGTCTTTCACTGTCACTGAAGTCTTCCAGCAGGCCTGCCGAATTGAAAGGATGACAAGCATTTGCAATCATTCATGTTCTATCCTACAAATATATTATAAAAAATACGAAATCCAACACCATTTTTTGTATTTTTTCATAATTTGCGATAAAAACACATGGTGCTGACTTTCTTTGTGTGATCCTGATTATCTACATTTATGAGAAACTCTTTTTATCTATTTTAACAGTTATTATTTTTGGTTCACATATTTTAGTGTGCCGCAAACTGCACTATGATAAGTTATAACTTAACTTTTAAATGAAAGTATTCGCGATAATAAAGCAATGTACTGAACCGCCGAGAAGTTAGCTATTTAATTAGTAAGTACCTAGGTTGAAAGGGTAACTTTAATACTGGTACGCCCTTATGAAGGACAAGTGAAGGGCAAATAAAAAACATAAGTTTTATTTTTAAATGCTATTTTCGTTCAATACTAAATAATATACTTACTAGAAAAAGTTCGACTCGCACCAGATTCTTTTTCTAGTATATTATTTAGTATTGGATAAAAATAGCATTGTGAATGCTAAAATCTCAAAATTTCAAAAATAAAAAAATATTTACATATCAAGATATCTCAATTGAATGTCGAGGTAATTCCTCACATTAATGAAATAACGCTGGCTTGCAGCGTAAGAGTGGGATATACTAGAAGATATTCGACGATGCCACTATTGACTCGGTAGCTCAGCGGTCAGAGCATTGGACCGGACATCTAAGGATCGCGGTTCCGCGGTATTTTAAAATAAACCTAGGTATACATATATCCAAAATGTCAGCATTAGTAAATTTGACTCGTACGGCTGTTCGCTCGCAACGCGTATTTTTCATACTTTTAGCATTTTTATACTCGTCGTAACTGCCAAACGAAAGGACCGATTAGAATAATTTACATGTAAATAATTACTCTATAAGGATAACATTATTTAGTTAAATTAGGATTAGTACAATGTCATTATCTTTCGATTCTACTTCAGTTATGATTGACTAATTTGAACAAAAAGTGACTAAACTATAATAGTTAGACACATAGCGTTGCGGATTTTTTGTATGTAATGATGAGAACCATAAACATACAGTACATTATTTTATGTATATATCAATAGTTTTCGCAGCGCACGCCAAATAATTACTTTACGCAGGGTTAAATAAAATATATAAAAAACAAATCTTTCATCTTTATAATGTTAGCAATATAAATAAAGAACAGGTGTAGACTTTAATATCAGTATCATGCAAACCAACGCACCAAGTACAATATTGGACTAGGACTGCCAATACCCTACTATCACACTCGGCTTACCCGTTGTCTAGGTTTCCATTCAATTAGGCAGCAATGTGAGGATCAATCGGACACGCGCTGAGACCACCGACCCGCGACAAAAACACCGTGTCCTTTTTACACTATGCCCGATTACGTTACTATAATGTCCGTGTTGTTTCATCATTAAGATGATGTAGTGAGAATAAAATAAAAAACGTTGTCTTTTTGATGACAATCATGCGTCAAAATGCCAAATTAAAAATTAACATACTTTATATTCACAAAAGATGTCTTCCGAAAATGATATCACGGAAGTAGTTTCTGTCTTTTCATTTACCGAACCGTGAAATCTTCGCCTGCATAGTTTGCAGTCACATAATTTAATATAGTAATTGAATTATTTCAATTTCCTGAGACCTGGCTCCGCCGCGAGGATTGCAGCTAAATTTAACTGCACAATTCCATTAGTGGACGAGAAAATGCCGTTGTTTCGTGTCGCGCGACATTCCTGTAAAAGTTGCGAGTTGAGGCCCCTGGCCACGCGAAGCAGCGAACGGCGATAAAAACATTCAAATAGCTTTTGATGAAGCAATACGATTAAATCACACGTAACGCAACCTTATGTAAATCACAGACATTGATATATTATATGGAATCGACGAGTTAACATCACGTTATTTTATAGATTATTGGCTTAAAGCTTTAAGTAAGCGATAGCGCTCAAACGAATTGACATTTGTATCGGTTCGTGTGGTTACACCCAGTCGAACGCGCAACGAAGAGAGAATTCGTTCGTTGTGCCGCTGATTGCTGCGTCGCGTCGCGCGTCGTGGCCATCCGGTAGGGCGGGCGGCGGCGGCGTCACGAACCGCCCGCCCCAGCTATTTGTCGCGTCACTTTAAATGAATTAATAATGCGTGGAGGCTGTCTAACAATTGTGCGGCTGGACTCTAATTGAAAACAAGTGGGATTTGATTTAGCAGACCGATTAGGGATTACCATGGCGGGAAAATATTAATAGAAAATTGTCATACGTACTGAAAAGAACAAAACTAAAAAAGGGGAAGTGAGGTAATTATATTGCGTAACAATCATTTGTTACGAATATACTTTTTATGCTCCGATGATATTAAGAGTAGCAATTATTTCATTCAGCGCAATTTAATTACCTATACAAAAGTTGTTGTTAATTAACCACTAGACTGACGCGACCACAGAATACATAATATCGCGACTTAAAGTAACTTTCCCATAAATAATTACTTGCGGCATATTTCAGTTGGTAGCTAATGTCGCGTTTTGTAACCATTACGAAAAACTTAAGCCGACCTTAGACTTCATATAAAATTAAAATAGTAAAAATCAAAATGTATGAAACAGCTGATTTCTTTTTCGCGATTTCAGAGTTGGTCCCATAGTAAAAGTTGTTCAGTTTGTGGTCCCTATATATCATATTCGGCATTAGGGGTATTTTTGTAACATGTTAAATAGATCAAGTCGAAAACAAGAGGTTCTCCAATTTATTTTACTTCACCAAAGCGTACGCAACTCTCTAGCTAGCGAACGCTGCTCATACCAGTTGAGTTATGATGACGTCATTTTATCCCTGTAATGTGTAACGGTTTAAATTAGCCTCCCACCTCCCCCCAAATTCGGGAGGTGTCTGTTTATGCGACCTATAAAACGTTAATGCCAAGAGCAAATGTGTACGTGGTTTTTAAGGGGTTGCTTAGGATATTTTTAGTTAACTAATCAAGCATTTGTTTGCAAAGCGTACGTATGGTTAGAACAAACATTTTTATTTTCCAAGTATTTCGCCAACTCTTTTTATTACGAACAAATGTTGTTTTTTGGAACTCTAATTTGTATAATAATAGCTGCTCATTTATGACTACTAAAGTTTTCAGTTTCATAAATACTATCGAGTATTATTATTATAATAATAATATGTACTGAAACTGAGCTAATGTGGGATTCTAAATAATGAAAGGTGGGTTTAAATGTAGTTTTATTATTGTAAACTGATACCTACCGAACACAACTTGACATAAGTAATAAAAAACACAGAGTACAAAACCAAAGTAAAATATGTTATAGTATAAAAAGTACAGAATTCAAAAATATAAATCAAAAGTAATAAACTGTAAACTAATAAAAAAGAGGCCGGCTCGGCAACGTGTACCATGAACTATAGGTCTTATATAAAAAAAATATTTAAAAAAACATTTATTTTCCATTCGACCATAAAACCACTCTACTTTCACTTTATTTATAATGATACCGGCTGAACTGATTTAGATTGACACACAGATAGTTTATAGCCTGGATTAAAACGTAAGATATTTATTATTCCGGTCAAAGGTTCCTTAAAAATCCGAATGTCCACGTGGGTGAAGTCGCGGGCGAAAGCTAGTAAGATTTATAAAATCTATCTTTCGATAAAAAAGCGCTTGGTATGAATCAAACATTTGTGAAGATTCGCAAAACGGTTGAACAACACCCTTAACTGCTTCGTAGGAAATAAGAGCCCTCTGAAAGTCATCAATCTCAAAGGATTAGCGGACTTACGCCTTGTGTACTGTAATTCCTGTAAATACAGTCCACAACGGTAAAATATTTATGGCAGACGCCAGATAAAATGCTGCCACGCAAGGTTTTTAGCCCCCGCTAAAAACGACTCTTGCAGGTCTTTGAAGTTCTTGTTAAACTGGCCTGTAGAGGGTTAACTGAACGTATTAGTGTTGTCCAAAAACAACCAGTTTAAAAGGACAAACCCTTATAGTTTTAACGAAGGAGGTGTGTGATGAGACTGATGAGCTAACAGTGTGACAACTTTATTAAGGTGGATACCCCACCGAAAGTGGCGCTCTCAAAGGTTTTTATTTAATAAGTTGTAAATAAAAAAAAGTAATTTAATAACACTTTACGTGGAATTTGAGACTCATAGTCCAGTATTTTTAGAAGGTATAATAATTACATCCCTTATGCATAATTACAATATTTAAAAAAAACACCGTGGCGCCACTTTTGATCTGAGCACCGTCTTAATACAACTCCTCAGTATTTTATCGTTAGCCCTCGTGTATAACAAAAAAATATGTTTATTTCTCAGTCAGAAAGCATAAAATTGTTTCATTTCTGTAATTAGTCACATACTATTGAGCTGATACAGATCTTAATGCAACTTAGCCACTAAGTTACTACAAAATTACTTTCAATAACCAAAATTCTTTTTCACTT
Source organism: Catoptria pinella (assembly GCA_963556745.1). Classification (NCBI taxonomy): domain Eukaryota; kingdom Metazoa; phylum Arthropoda; class Insecta; order Lepidoptera; family Crambidae; genus Catoptria; species Catoptria pinella. The sequence continues at coordinate 5,690,760 of OY750762.1, forward strand.
CTCGCAAAACACTTACAGTAGTCGTAAAGAAAAATGGCCAACAAAGTGTTATGTTAAAATAACGATAATACTTAGGTAATAACGCCTTAAAGAAAATTGTAAAAAAACACACCTGAAATGTTGCGTGCTGAAAATAATTTTCATAGTCATGCAACCTGCTATAGCACGTACGCCCCCTGAAAGTTCTTAAACGAACTTCCTTAATTAACTTGATCTCGCCTGTCTTCCATCGTATGTGTAATTAATGTTTTGACACATTAATGGTTATCTGACAAAATTGCAACTATGAAAATGTATCTGAAAATGATTAAAATAAGATGAAAACCAAAAAATTATAATCCCCTTTCGGATATAAAAGTGTTAAAAAAAATACTGAGCCCAAGCAGACATGTTGAATTTCAGCAAAATCGGCAGCGCAGCTAATCTATGAAATTGTCAGATTATTTTTTCTTTCTGTAAATTTCTTGGCTGAAAGTTATAAAACGAGTACCCCCTTACTAATAAAGATAGTATAGCAGATTTATAGACAATGGTTTCTCTCTGTTAAACTATTTAAGTTTGACATTAAAAAGAAAGGGACAAAACACTGTATAAAACTATACATCTGTTATACAATCTTTATTAGCAAGGGGGATTGAATATAACAAACATAAGTTAAATAGTTTTGCACCAAAACTATAAGATCTACATCGCCAGTATTCCCTAAGACTATTCTGTTATTTAACTTTAAAGTTTTGTATAGTTGATAATTAGTTTTAGTTAAATAATGGTGTAGGTCGTCACTAAAATCTATTGGCAGTCTTGTTAAAAAAAACATGTCCCAGAAAACATATGAATTATCGTCATTTTCTGCGACAAAGTGGTCTTGGCACTTAACCTTTTTAACATCTAACATCCTTTTAGAACTATCTAGGAGTTAGCACGTAGGTTTAGGACATTTACCAACCTTTCTATTTAAGCTAGTTTCCCACTCCATCGGTCTAATGGATGCTTAGAAGCGGAGGGTTATAATTTATTCAACTAGTGTTGTACCTACCTTATATTTTTGGGTATTTTTCCTCAAAATTCCTGGTAATGGGGAGCGGTTCGGTCATAATGTGATATACATATTGAGTAGGGTCCGACAAGGCATAAATTAGGCTTAGTTTCACATGCAACATAAATGGTCACAGTCTTTTATAACCTTAGAGCATTAAGAACGGGAGATGGCAAATACACGCTCCCCTTTCACCAAAGTACATGACCAATTTGATCGTGTCAGTTAATAAAAACTAGTTGGTCTCGAACACCCGTCATTTTGTAAGAACACATGTCGCCGATTGCAGCTCCGCAAAAATGGTGAATTGTGCAGTGTTTTCGTGCAAAAGACGATCTGAAAATTCAAATTTTACTAAGAACGGGATTTTCTATCACACGTAAGTATAATTTTATTACCAAACTAAAATATAATTACGAGAAAACGCACTTTGTTTGTGTAAGATAATGACGACATTGCGATAGCAAAACGATACCAAACACATGCCAAATACCATAATAAAAGTCTTAGTGCTGCGACAAAGAGAACGAATGCTTATGTTCTAAGAACGAATGAATGATCAAGTGAATGAGTTTTAACTATTATTTTGATGTTGTCAAAGATTATTTTTTATAATTAATATGTAATAGGTAGGTATTGACTTTTTTTGCAAAATCTATACATAGTATTAATTGGAGACACTGTTTTACGGGTGTGATGTTCTCCTTTTTTAATCTTCTCTTTCTTTTAGGTCATCCCGGGATAGTTACTAGTCCTCGGCTGTCTGTCGGTTATGTAGAAGTGGAGAGAATCTTATAAATCAGTCCTATCAAAGCCCGAGCATAGGACACCAAAATCATTAACCAAAATAAAGGAAACTGATGCCGAGATCCTCAAGTCAAATTGTTCCGATTGTGCAGCTTCTGCAGGTAAGAAATTTCAAAACCTTTGTTTACTTAAACTTTCCTTGCAAAAAAAAATACTAACTACCAAAAAGGAGGTTTTCAATTCAACCAATACATATTTATTTGTAGATTATAGGTATTAACATATTATTATTATCATACCAACTTTTTCATTTTAAGGTGGCTGCAAGCATTCACTGCTTATATTTTGGCTTGAAAAGCGGAGCTGTGAGCCTTCCAGCACATCTACACAAGGCTTCTGGATTAAGCCTACCTTGGCATCGGAACGAACTAATCATGTTTTGGCAGAACATGTATACAAAAATTTAATAATACCTAATAAAAATGAAACACAAATCACTTGTTTTCCAAGCATTTATTATTTTATTTTACTTTTTTGTACTATTATGTTTTATTAACAACTTATATTGTAGACACCACGACGTTTCAATAGTAATACACAATCACGATTGTATGCACAATAAAGTATCATCATGCCAATGCAAACCAATAGAAACGGCGCAACAGCAAAAATATTTAGGCCTATCAATTGACAACCGCCACAACTGGGGTCCTCATATCGAAACTGTGTGCCAAAAACTTCGTGCTCTGTTAGCTAAATTTGTCATAATCAAAAATAAAATACCGTTCCAAGTTCTATTAATCCTGTACAAATCTTTGGTAGATCCTATAATATCATATGGAATTTCAAGCTATGGACGCACATTTCAACCTACTTAGAGAAAATTTATAATCTACAATTACGAATATTAAAGCTTATAGTTAGTAAGAAAGTAAATCATATCTATAAAGATAAGTATGACGAACTCTTTAGGCAATGCAAGGTCATGTCGGTTCATGACAAAGTGAGCTACGCAATTCTAACTGAACAACTCGATAACGTTGCTTCTTTGCCGAGGATTAATCATAGAATACAAACAAGACAGATTACGCAGAAGAAACTTCTCAAGGGCCGCTTAAATAACTTTTACGGAAAGAGAAAAATTTACTTGTCTTCTTCCTGTCATAATTAACAATCTACCTAAAGAATTATAAGTTATTCTGGATGACCTCAAACACAAAAGTGTGAAGCAAAAACTCTAAATTTATTTTTCTACCAAAAAATTGCCTTATAATTTCTCGTATTTAAACAATAGTCAGCTTTTTCTTAACATCATCCTGTGCACACGCATTTACGATCAAATATTGTGTTTATTAAGTATTTTTTAAGACCTTAAAATAATATATATATGTATACAACGTGGTGTATACATATTTTTTTATTTTTATTTTTTTTATTCATAAGAATGAAGCAATTTGTTTTTTCTTTTCAATACTGCTTAGTTGTATACCGACTATTTATTTTGACGAATACGTAGTGACTGAACAAACCTAATCGGGTTTTATGTTTTAGTCGCTGGGTTTTTCTATAAATTGTATGTTTTACTTTGTTTAGTAAATAAATAAATAAAAAATGTATGTTGAACATTTAATTATAAGCGCATTTTAGTGATTGTTGGTGTATATCACAAAATCAAATAAAAACCATTTAACATAATCTTGTTCGTAATCAATCACTCATCTTCCAATCATTCAATTTCATCGGTCTTTTGACGGCACATCACTAGCTGTTTGTTGTAAGTTTGGCGCTGCCGTAGCGTGATCTGTCAGAATTTGTACTGAGATTGTTAGTTCCAAATTTGACCACCCACAATTATAACTGTGTGGGATTTTGTTTTTGTGTGCGTGTGTAGCAACAAGACTTTTTTCTACAAGAGTGTGCGTGAATATGAAGTTGTGTGCTGTGCGTGTTTACCTCGTCCCCCTCCAAAATCGGTGAACAAAATCTAGTGTAGAAGAGTGCTGTTGGCATCTCCCGTTCTTAATGCTCTAAGTTTATAACACTGTGATAATATATGGTTATAAGTGGTAAATTATAATCATAACACGCTTTAGTAATATTATGAATATGAACATAATGTAATATACTCAATAATGCCCCGAGACTCCAATCAATTATGACAAAAGTTCTTGCAAAAAATAACTTCACTCATAAATAATGCTATTTAACAACAACGCCCATTTCATTGAACTTAGAATAATAACAACAGCACTTCCTAAACATATGAATAAATAATTTGGCCTAATAACAATATTATACGTTTAATTAATAGTAATATAATAAATAATAAATGCTTATTGCGTCGTACAACACGAACAGCCAAAGGCGTTTCTAAAATATCACTAAACCAATATTTTAACACTTAACTCTAGGCTTTTACCGCCGAAATTTTCACAGGCTTGTCACACACACCTACGGAATTTTCTTGTAACAAAAAACGTTATTTGGTTTCCATCAGAGGCTAAACCGATAACGCCGCCCACGGCATGCGTGCTTGCAGAATTTATCGAAGCCGATCGACAAAAAGCTGAAACACGGAAAACCGAACTACGAGGGCGAAATATGAATATAGTAAGCCTATTCTTTAGGCAGGCAGAACTGCTCCTGGTAAATCGGGTTGGATTGGTATGTATAAATTTCAGTTTTTTTTTAATATTTAAAAGCGAATTCTTAAAAAAAATATAAGTTTTTTTTCAATTCTTTTAAATGTGCCTGGCTACTCTATTGAACGGATTGGTGTGTTAATGTTTCTACTTAAAAAACAACTCACTACTACAGTGTGATATAGTTGTTCGATCTCACGAAGACCGTTTTGCTATGAATGTTGTTAGGCGTGCACATGCACATTATTTTAGTGTGCGTAATACGAGAGCGTGCAGACGCACACTGAAACAATGTGCATGTGCACGAATAACACGTTCATAGCAAAACGGTCTTCGTGAGATAAAAGAACTATACACATGCCTATTTTCTCATATTAACTTACAAAGCTAATCATTAGCTGTGCACTTATCTCTAAATCCTGATAGACTGGCCATACAATCTAATTGCAAATATTCACTACAGTCCGGTCGTTCTTGGGTTGAATCCCAAATCAGTATTATGGTGCGTCCATACATTCGCCGAATGTAGACGAACACCGGCGCACACGATCGTGGCGACGCGTATATTATGCCCCAGTAATTGCTGTCGATGCTATTCGCCCGTATTCGGAAGAAATAATCGCTATAATATTCTTTGACATTCTAAGTGCCTCTAACAGCCTAGACCAAATAAATGAATTCGAATTAGGAAAGTTTGTGTTATTGACGATTGCATGATGATCGATCGAGGCGAATATATAGCCGAATACATCAACGCCGAACATCGGGTAATGTTTGGAGGGGCCATTACGTGCACTCTCAGTAATTCATGCGCCCTATGATTAAGGTTGCCACACTCTCTCGGCACGATAAACCACCGTTCGAATGTGGGGGCAATCTCTTGTAACACAAGATCGACAAACGCGATAAGACAATTGCAGTGCTTCGCCCTGCTTGCAGATTTTCAGCGATATTACACTGATATTTAAAGATTTATTCAAAAATAATGGTTGCTCTGAATCATTGATTCTATATGGAAATTCGTCACGTGTTACATGATTTTTCTCTGTAATTACCCCGTGATTGCTTAATTATTTCTATAAAATATTTATTTATTAATCTATGTTAATTATGTTAATTGGCTGCTCTGCTCAAATATTGAGTATAAAATGATATTTTGTTACTGATACAGTTTATCAAATATCAATCAGTACACTAAACAAATACAGTCGAAACACCTGTTTTGTATAAAGTTATAATCTGGCTTATATATTTATGCTATGACACCGACAACAAACACCCAGCGGGCGATGCACATTGTTTGAATCTCTGCCACAATTATTGTTCAATGTAGATGATACAAACAATGTTTGCGTAAACGCTTGTCAAGCCTAAATTAGTCCGTATGTTTGTTTTCAGTTATATTGATCCTGTGTGGACTTTGATTGGTAAGCACTTCGTAAAAATTAATAGATAGTCAGTGGCTGAAACAAGAAACTAAATTATGTTTTTGTGCATTATATTGTACATATTACATTTATCATTCGTATGGGGCGTATCTAGCACTCCTGAATAATATTTCTTGTAATAGTTGTAATAGGTAAACAAAATATAATAGATTTGCTATTAACGAATAAAGGACATTCGTTGTAAATTCATTATTATTGAAGTAAATTTTGAAAGGTAAACTTAATAGCAGAATTACGCTTAGAAGTCAAATATTGATATTCCGCAAAAGTTTTAATCATTTATTTCAGAAACGTTCGACGTTTCAGTCATGAAGTTTAAAAAAAGTGTCTGCGACACGCAATTCCATCGATTTTACAGTGTTGCCAGTGGCAGATAGTCAAATATAACATGAGATAGCTCAAAAAGTAACATTTTCACGAGAAAAGTAACATTACATATGTTGTTTATTGTGGAAAACGACACAATACATACATATATGGCATTTTGTTACACAATCGTAATAAATGTTGATCGAATAATCGAGTGGCGATGCTGAAACATGCCTGATGTGGGCCTCTTTCCACTAGTAAACTAATTAGTATCAGTTTTAAAAAAACATTTTAGTTAGTTTTTTATATTAAAATTCTACATAGGTGGGTTGTGTTTGAAAGATGCCTATATTTTCGTACCTATCCACGCAAAAGCCTAGTCGCGGCGTGCTATGCACGCCGCGCGCTCCGGGCCTTGCGGTGATGACAGTTTGATCAAAAAATCATTACAATTAACCTGTACCTAATGATTTTGCTTATGCATTTAAAATTTTAAAATCGATTGTAATCATTCGCTGCTGGTCACCACTCGACTCACTTGCGCATGCTTATAAGCGGGATGGAAAATTGAGAAATACATGCGAGTGAGTGAATATGTCGCATTCAGTAAGTTCACCAAATCAAGTGCGCCAAGCAATGACGAACAAAAAAAATTCTTGGATGAGTTCCGTTTCACGATATTTTTTTGTTTGCTGGTAAATCTAAAAAGTAACACAAAAGTAACATATTGAGTCGTGTAACATGGAGGTAACATGAGAGGATCAAAAGTAACGTAAAATGTTACTTTTGTAACATTCTGGCAACGCTGCGATTTTATTGAAGATCTCAGTGACAACAATAACATGAATTTACTTACATTAGAATATTTTTGGGTGACGCATTACCACGGTAATGGTATCATTACCTATATATTATAATAGATATAAATTAACATATGACAGTAGCCATGATTTTCCCATATAAAACCACAGAATAATCCCATTCATGAAAATCTTTGTAATAAATTTGTGTGGACTGACAACAAAAATTCAAAATGCGCCGCCAATCCAGCTATCGGGGACATAAATATTGTTTTATTAGCAACCAATTTTACGTAGGACATAGTCTGTGGACATGGTGTAAATTTTAGGAAAATAAACCGTTGCGTATACGTATTTATAAGAATTGAAGTTCGTCATTGATATGTTGTAATGGCATGCAGCGAGCCTAACTCCTTTCTGATATTCTCAATGATAATGAACTAGGCTCCCTGTTATAATAATTGTATGTATGTGATCGTCTTAAGTTTTTAAATTATCCCAAAATATAACTCAGCTTAAACAAGTGAACTTTTGAGCAAACTCGTCTTGTGGCAATGATAATTTATACCCTCCGATAATAAGATTGAGGCGTGATAAAAAAAATATTCAATTAGCAAACGATTTAAATGACTTAACACTCGTTTGGATTCAATCTTTGTATGTGCAACCAATCAAATGCAATCCTGGCCTTTTCCTACTCTGGTTTTGACAATCTCGTCAGACGGATGTCAAATTGCTGTCTTTATCCCTTGTTATAATTTGTTTTTATTTTTTTTAGAAGAGGTCATCTTTTCTCCCTTTTTTATTGGTGGCCACCAAAAGGGTAATAGATCAGCGTGAGCTCTTTCAATATATTTCCTATGCTAATTCTACGTTGACCGCAATGAAAGGTGTGATGCTCCATACGAACTCACGTAATGCTTTGAATACGTGGAGTTCTTTAAGTTGAATCCACACTGCGTAATCAACTCTGATTCAATATAGAATTTAAATAAATACTACTATCATTTTAATGATTCACTACCTCTGGGTATAAGTTCAATTATAGGATTAAAGATTTATGACGACGTCATAATCAATTTATGACGATGTCATAATCGTTTGTAATGAATGGTTAGAGTTTCAAATAGGTATTCAAGTATGGTTTAAACTAGGCCTTATTTAAGCTGAACTAATAAATTGTCTGAAACTATCGATTTATCTCCAGAAAATTCAGAATTCCATCGAAGGAATCGTAATAGCATCGGACTTTATCTATAAACTTAGATCAGATCAATTACTCAAGTGTTTTCGAAGTCTATGTCAGATTCAAGAAAAGGTAATCTAATTTCCATTGTCTTATCCACCAGAAAAGGCTTGTCACCATCGAAGGTAACACAAGTAATAGAGTTTAGCATTATCTAAATTCAACTCTGAAATTAGTTAATGCAAATAATTATATCAATGAAATGGGATACCTATAATGGGGAATAAATATGAATGCAAAATAAATGTTATATTAATTTATTAATTAATATTGATTTTACTAGAAACTTTTGATTATTTTGACCAAATTCCCACGTTAGTTAGAATTTGGCCTCTCGTTTCAGCTCCTACAGCCAAATGAATTGGGAAAGCGAAACGAGATAATAAAAAACCCAATTCTGCCGATTAATCTAATTAATCTAAACAATAAATGCGAACACAAAGAATAAGATGTAACTTTGCGTACTTATTTTAGACCTTTATTAGAGAGATCGGTGCTCATCTAATAATTAGTTTAACAATCAAACCACAATTTCTGAAAATAGAAAAGGTCTACAAACATTTACGCTTTATAAACTTTATATCCTAGGTACTTAGCTGTATATCTCCAGTAATGATGCATCACTATTGATTTTACATTTAAACTTTGTCCATTAGGATTTAATATTATAATATAATATTAATTCTATTTTTACAACTTGCAATTCAACTTCTTAAGTCAATCAAAGGGACGTTAACTTTAGATCGGAAAACAATACAAAGCAATACAATACGTCCACTCCTCAACAACCGTCCCTTCGTAATTCCTGATTTTTACAAATTCCTCTCCAAGAAAGCTACAACAAATAAACCCATCCTAATTTATTCTAGCTTAAGTCTTAACTCGCTGTTTTTATTGTCTATTCTTCTTTAAATCTGCTCCGGCGCATTTCGCATTAACCACGCCTCCATTCGCTATTATTGGTCCATCCATACGTTTGGTGTAATTCCTTTTCCCCTCAATAGATGTCACTATGTGTTCCTGAACCACTACATTTGATTCAAAAATCTAGACATCTAGACAGCGTTGTAGGCAACATCGATTTCGGTATGATTGAATCCTGGAAAATAGAAATTGATTCTGCGTATTATCTGTATTTATAGGTTTTTAAGATAACCAAGAAGACATAATATCGATCACGGAAATATGAATTAATGTAAGGGACAATATACCGAAAATGAGTTATATACACCGTTGGATTCGGAATTTTACGCTCCATCGAATGGTATACTTGAAATGTTGATATCTTGAAAAAAAATCATTTTTTTGTCCCTTACAGTACATATTTTGAGAGGTCCTAAACAAATCTTTACGACAAATTTTGACGTATCATACACTTGTACAAAATGTCATTTTTAGTTTTAAGGTATGTCTCATAAAAAGTTATATATGGCCTTTACCCTAACCACGTTTTCGTTTTTCTAAACCTAATCAGCCTTACGTTACTTTATGATTTATGTATTTGGCAATGATGTCCCTTACATTAATATGCCAGCGTGTGTAATAATTTACGTGTTTCTTACATTACTTTAATAGAATATGAATTCATTTTATTTTTCTAATACTACAATATAACTAGTAGAGAGCAAAACAGAAAACTAGAGCCCGTCCCCGCCTGCTCCGCCCGCTGCATGCTTCGTGTATCGTAGGTAAACATTAATCGATTATGGAAATATAAATTAATGTAAGGGACAAAGGTCTACTTTTCAGGAGGAGCAAAAAACAAATTTTATTTATAACAATTGCTTGTATTTTTTTAACTTTTTATTCTACTAATTTGATGCCTATAGCAAAGTTGCTTAGGTTTAAGAGCTCTATAAAGCTATGCAAGCAAAACTAAGATTATCTTTATGGATTTCAAAATAGCATGTCTCTTATATAAAAAATAAATTTAAATGCGTTGTATACCTTAATAAAAATAATATTAGTAATTTTAGAAGTAACTGGTTTAGTACTAGTTATTGCTGTATCTTAATTAAATACTATAATAAAATTGTACTTTCAAAAGCAATTAATCATTAAAAGTATTTATTTTTATTCTGCGTTTAACAATAATTAGTCTCAATATTAACAATGATGGCACATTATAGGAAAAATCATTTTTGAATGATAATCAACTGTTTATATAACCAAAAAAATATATTCCAAAATTTCAAGTTCAATAGATTTTTTAAAGTAATTATGGTTATTAAATTATAATTAAAAAAACAATTCAATTTGAAATTTTAGTATTATAGCAATTTAATATAAAGAACTCAGTAAGATAATAACGATGTTCACACTATTAATTTATACTTAACCGTATTAATTAAGGGCCGATTGTTGCAAGGTCAGGTAAAATTTAATCGTAGAGTAAACTTTATAATGTAATACAAACGATTGTTAAATATGTCACGTCAATTATCAAGGCATTTAACGATGGTTAGAGCTTACTCAACGACTAAATTTTATCTGACTTAGGTAAAATTTGCCTAAAGCGAAAATACTACAACCTAATTGTTAACTGCAGCAGTTTGCATTATCAACAATCCAACGAAACATTATAAACAACATGAAAACGTTATCTACAATCCAAAAAAAGAGGAGGAAGAGAAACAGGTCGCGATGCGATTAAGACTCTAGAAGGGAATAAGTTCCTCCACTTATTAAATTTTTATGATTTTCATTCTTATTTTTAATCGCATCGCGACCTGTTTCTCTTCCTCCTCTTTTTTTGGATTGTAGATAACGTTTTCATGTTGTTTATAATGTTTCGTTGGATTGTTGATAATGCAAACTGCTGCAGTTAACAATTAAGTTGTAGTATTTTCGCTTTAGGCAAATTTTTCCTAAGTCAGATAAAATTTAGTCGTTGAGTAAGCTCTAACCATCGTTCAATGCCTTGATATTTGACGTGACATTTAAAAATCGTTCGTATTACATTATAAATTTTACCCTACGATTAAATTTTACCTGACTTTGGAACAATCGGCTCTTAATTAATATGGTTAAGTATAAATTAGTAGTGTGTATATTGTTATTATCTTGCTTAAGTTCTTTATATTAAATTGCTATAATACTCAAATTTCAAATAGAATTGATTTTTTAATTATAATTTAATAACCATAATTACTTGAAAAAATCTATTGAACTTGAAATTTTGGAAACTATTTTTTTAGTTATATAAACAGTTGATTATCATTCAAAAATGTTTTTCCTATAATCTGCCATCATTGTTAACATTGAGACTGATTATGTTTAACGCTGAATAAAAATAAATACTTTAAATGATCAATTTTTGTATCATTTTATGTATTCACAATAATAGCAATTTTTTTTTATCTAAATTAAATCAAGTTAACCAATTTGCTTTTGAAAGTAAAATTTTATTATAGTATTTAGTTAGGATACAGCAATAATTAAACCCAAAAGGGTACCTTACTTTAAAAAATACTAATATAATTTTTGTAAATATGACTGTTACATTACTGCGGAGTATTTTTGTGTTAAATGCAATTAAGGTAAAGAACGCATCTACATTTATTTTTAATGTAAGAGACATGCTATTTCGGAATCCATAAAGATAATCTTAATTTTGCTTGCATAGCTTTATAGAGCTCTCAAACCTAAGCAACTTTGCTATAGGCATCAAGTAAGTAGAATAAAAAGTGAAAAAAATACAAGCAATTATTATAAATAAAATTTGTTTTTTGCTCCTCCTGAAAAGTAGACCTTTGTCCCTTACATTAATTCATATTTCCGTGATCGATATGTCCCATTAGCTTTTAGTCTTCAAGACATAAGGTCTATTTTTGTTCGGCAGCTGTTGATCAAATTATTACATTGTGTCCTCTTATTCCGTATTTATATTTTTTTATACGTCTGGGCATCTGCGCCTGCGAACCGTCAAACGTGACAAATTTATAGTTTAAGAAAAAATCTCTGCCTTTTGTTTCAAAGTGGGTTTATTTTGAAAGATATTTCTGAACCAAAGTGACATGCTTGTCGCATTATTATTATAGATTTATGGTGAGTTTAAGTGGTAAAAGAAATATATTTACGATGTCCAGTTGATTTGAGTATCGGATTTCTGAGACTTTTGATAATAACCACATGTTGAAATATCTGGTGATTTCTTAGGAACTAGGTTTTTTTTTTCTCATAGATTTTTTTCCGTGTATGGACCTTCGGTACCATCACACACCTCTCCCAGATTAGGCAACTGAAGCCAATTTCAGTTACGTAATCTATTCTCAAACTCTTGATTGCGTGCTAACTAAATCACTATATGAACTGATAGACAAAAAAAATCTACTGTAAATTCGTCCTTAAACTGTTCGGACGTCTGTAATATGACCATTGTTTGCGCAATGTTCCTTAAAGTGTCAAGACTCGACAAAAAAAATCCCACGGCGTCTTGCGCCTCATTTTCTTTTTTTTTCGGCCTTCTGTCTGACAAAACTTTAAGTATTGAATCACTTTATTGCTTCTAGTCAGTATTCATGTCATATCTAATCATTTGAATAGCAATATTATATAATTGCTTTTCATATTATGCATTCCTTTGTCTATCACTCCATAGATTATTAGTGTTTGCGCATATTAATGTTTATTTTAATAATTTAATTACAATGCAATTAAGTGTTTAGTCTCATAAAATTTCTCATTAACCTTTACTGCTGCTTTGGGTTTTGAAATGTTTTTCAATTTGACGTAATCTCTTAAATTAAATTATATTGATCGGTGATTTTCTTTTTATTATTATTAAAGGTAAGCTTCCTTAGACTCATTCGTTCTTATAAGATTTTCACGGACCATCCGTCTAATCTTTTTCAACATTACCAAATGTTAGTTCTACAACGTTTTATTCAAATAATAGTACTAATCTTTTAAGTCAGACAGTGAAACGTTAATTATTTAATTCGCCATTGTCTTATTGTATTTAATTTTCTAATCACTTTTTAAAATAACATATTTCCACCACTGTAATTATTTATCCAACTAGTTATTTATTTGCAGAGAATATACGTACATAATTTTATTATCTTGTTTTATATTTTTTTTTTATATTCTTTTGTTATTATATTTATTATCATTAATATAAAACTTTGTTTAATGTCAACACCGAATTTATTTTTGTTAAATTATCAATTGATCGATATAATTATCATTTCAACCTTTTGAAATTACATAGGTACTGTTTTTCTACTCGGTAGAAAATATTTTAATTGGAACCGAAGTCTTATAAGGTATGGAATCAAGAATGACTCTCTGTTTACTGTAATTCAAGCCTGTAAGCCTTATGCAATGATCTCTGTTTAATGTAAGTTTTCATTGTATAATAGTAGCAGTGCGTAGTACTCTAACCTTATAAGATTAAACTTAAGCTAACATTTATATTTACTAAGCTAGCATCCATTCATCTCGTCACTAAATCATTTTTTCAAGCCGGACCCGAACCCGCGACCTTCGTAAGTCTGGTTCAATTCAATGCTCTTCCAACTGAACTACCGAGTCACTTTACACCTCCATTATTCCTCCTTTGTCAATCTCACCATACCAAAGGTTGTCTAAAAGAAATCGCTTCTAGCGATAAAAGTCTACTTGTCTTATCACTCTACTAAGTTTTATTATTGTAGCTTAACTTATCTTATTTTTATCTATATAATAAGTCCCAAAATTTGGATATCATCACATCTACTTGATTCCCTGAATCGAACAGGTCTGTTGACTCTAAATTCATCTTAGTTTCAACTTGTAATTTTAATACCATTTCGCACTTAAATAATAAATCAGACAAATCAAAACTTATTTCCACTCCATATACTTATACGTTAAACTAATATTAGAAAATGTAAGTTTGCTCCTTCCCTTCTTAATAGTTTTACTATAATCAAACTGACCAGATTTGATTCTTTTTTTTCATTTATATTTCATCTAACCGAAATTTTAATTTATCTACTGTTGATTAATTTATCACTTGAATTGAGATATAAAATTCTATTTCACTCCGTAGCTCTACTAGCTATACTCTTAATTGACTAAACTTAAATTACATTTATCAACTATTTTACCAATATACCTAATTCGAACTTTTACTGTTCTACTTCCGCCCAATGTGTAATATTACTCAAATTACTAGATTAGGTTTCATTCCTCAACCATCAATCGAACTACATGTTACCTGAATCGAACAGGTTCTTCCATTTTTAGAATGAATAATATGTGTATCTTAGATAACAAATTTTTGAGCTATTATAAAAATATTCTAGTTTATTCTATTTCTTATTCTATTGAGTCGCAACACCCTACCCTGAGTTTATCACAATGAAGTTTTCTTAAATAATTAAATAGAGCTAAAACAGAGAATACCTAATACCGGTCCCTTTTTGGTTTTATGATTTCCACATGTCAAAACTCTCCTTTTTAAAATGGAATTCGAGTTTTACGTTTATTGTAGTGTCCTATTGTCTGTCTTCCCTATTGAATTTTATTTAAAATAAAGAACTTTTAAAATAAATAAATGACCTATTGTTAATAGTGACCAGTCTTGAAGGTCGGACTCATTCATTAAATTATTTATTGTTTCTCAAACAACTGCCCTGACAACTGCAACTGAGAATACCTTTTTTCTTTGAACATGTGCAGTTGGATAACGAATATTTTTATGACGTCACACTATTCTTTAGTTTCTGTTCAACGATGTACTGGGTTGCACAAGTTGGGTTCAGATTCCTTGTTATGTAACTAAAATTTAAATTTCATGTTGATTCATCCACCTGAATCAAACTACTTTAGCTCGTTTTCTCGTCCTAAATAATTCTACCTAAATGACTTAATTAAATTAGGTATACTCTTCATTAATTAAACCACTTGATTCGAACAAGTCGGGTTAGTCTACTCAAATAGTATAGTATAACTCAATTCACTGAACTGAATTCAATTACAATTAATTAATTGTATCCAATAATTATTGACTCACTTGAATCGAACAAGTCGAGTTTCATCTTATAGTTAAAATTAAATTTGATATATTTATTGTTGAACCAAATGTATCCATTATTTATTTACTCACTTGAATCGAACAAGTCGAGTTTAAACTCCACATTAAAATTTAATTTGATATATCTATTGTTATACCAAAAGCATCCATTATTTACTCGTATTAACTCACTTGAATCGAACAAGTCGAGTTTCAACTCCACATTAAAATTTAATTCGATATATCTATTGTTCAACCAAAAGTACCCATTATTCATTAACTCACTTGAATCGAACAAGTCGAGTTTCAACTCCTCATTAAAATTTAATTTGATATATTTATTGTTAATCCGTCTTCTGACTGATAAATAACAATGATTGAATCTTATCAACAATTAACCTTAACTTTTTCTTATAACTACACTTAAGTAATAAAGTTCGTTTTTAGTTAATATAAATAATCTGATCATTAACTGATCCAATGTGTACCTTTATGATTTTTATTTTATTTGAACTTATATGATTTGATGTTAATTGAAATTTTGATTGTATTTTAATTCTAATTTTGTTTGTTTTTGTTTTCTGTTTATAAATATACTTTTTAATTTCGGAATATGTTATTTTCGTTTATTATGTACGTCTTTATTTTCAATCTTCCATATACGCGATCTAAATTCGCGCCTATCTGCAACTAATGTACTTAAATCAAGATCCGTTTCCTTTACTAACCGCCGTCTTTCTCCCGCGTTGCGTTAACATTCGACCCGTCATTATTTTATTTTTTTGTTTACGTTCACCTACAACCGTAATAATTATAAGGATTCCTAAAATATTATTGTGTACGAACAACAAGAATAGTTTTACGCGCCTAAAGGAACACAATGTAATAATGAGCAACGCCGCCTGTAAAAGACACAGAAAAATATCACCATGCAGTTTACACTTTCAAATTAATGCAGAATGAAATTAGACAGCTGCTATACTATGACAATTATAGAATATTATCTTAACTACAAATAGGTAGTTAAATATTTTTCCTCTCCCCGATCTTTAGATTAAACATGATCTTATGTAATTTCTTGCTGTCATAAGTATCCGTCAGAATACATAGAATTACAAAATTATCATTTTAAATTTCAGTCTGCTTTGTTTGATAAATTTACAATATAAATTTGCTGAAATATAATATTGGGATAAAATATCAATGTTCTACGTTGTGTTTTTATTTTATTTTATTTAAGGTTCGATTCCTAGTTGTGTCTACTTTAAATCAACACAAAGTCTAGAAATCCTGGTCACCGCCACCACGTGTAATGGCATGCAGCGAGCCTAACTCCTTTCTGATATTCTCAATGATAATGAACTAGGCTCCCTGTTATAATAATTGTATGTATGTGATCGTCTTAAGTTTTTAAATTATCCCAAAATATAACTCAGCTTAAACAAGTGAACTTTTGAGCAAACTCGTCTTGTGGCAATGATAATTTATACCCTCCGATAATAAGATTGAGGCGTGATAAAAAAAATATTCAATTAGCAAACGATTTAAATGACTTAACACTCGTTTGGATTCAATCTTTGTATGTGCAACCAATCAAATGCAATCCTGGCCTTTTCCTACTCTGGTTTTGACAATCTCGTCAGACGGATGTCAAATTGCTGTCTTTATCCCTTGTTATAATTTGTTTTTATTTTTTTTAGAAGAGGTCATCTTTTCTCCCTTTTTTATTGGTGGCCACCAAAAGGGTAATAGATCAGCGTGAGCTCTTTCAATATATTTCCTATGCTAATTCTACGTTGACCGCAATGAAAGGTGTGATGCTCCATACGAACTCACGTAATGCTTTGAATACGTGGAGTTCTTTAAGTTGAATCCACACTGCGTAATCAACTCTGATTCAATATAGAATTTAAATAAATACTACTATCATTTTAATGATTCACTACCTCTGGGTATAAGTTCAATTATAGGATTAAAGATTTATGACGACGTCATAATCAATTTATGACGATGTCATAATCGTTTGTAATGAATGGTTAGAGTTTCAAATAGGTATTCAAGTATGGTTTAAACTAGGCCTTATTTAAGCTGAACTAATAAATTGTCTGAAACTATCGATTTATCTCCAGAAAATTCAGAATTCCATCGAAGGAATCGTAATAGCATCGGACTTTATCTATAAACTTAGATCAGATCAATTACTCAAGTGTTTTCGAAGTCTATGTCAGATTCAAGAAAAGGTAATCTAATTTCCATTGTCTTATCCACCAGAAAAGGCTTGTCACCATCGAAGGTAACACAAGTAATAGAGTTTAGCATTATCTAAATTCAACTCTGAAATTAGTTAATGCAAATAATTATATCAATGAAATGGGATACCTATAATGGGGAATAAATATGAATGCAAAATAAATGTTATATTAATTTATTAATTAATATTGATTTTACTAGAAACTTTTGATTATTTTGACCAAATTCCCACGTTAGTTAGAATTTGGCCTCTCGTTTCAGCTCCTACAGCCAAATGAATTGGGAAAGCGAAACGAGATAATAAAAAACCCAATTCTGCCGATTAATCTAATTAATCTAAACAATAAATGCGAACACAAAGAATAAGATGTAACTTTGCGTACTTATTTTAGACCTTTATTAGAGAGATCGGTGCTCATCTAATAATTAGTTTAACAATCAAACCACAATTTCTGAAAATAGAAAAGGTCTACAAACATTTACGCTTTATAAACTTTATATCCTAGGTACTTAGCTGTATATCTCCAGTAATGATGCATCACTATTGATTTTACATTTAAACTTTGTCCATTAGGATTTAATATTATAATATAATATTAATTCTATTTTTACAACTTGCAATTCAACTTCTTAAGTCAATCAAAGGGACGTTAACTTTAGATCGGAAAACAATACAAAGCAATACAATACGTCCACTCCTCAACAACCGTCCCTTCGTAATTCCTG
Organism: Catoptria pinella; assembly: GCA_963556745.1. Lineage (NCBI taxonomy): Eukaryota > Metazoa > Arthropoda > Insecta > Lepidoptera > Crambidae > Catoptria > Catoptria pinella. The sequence continues at coordinate 5,708,964 of OY750762.1, forward strand.
ATTTTTACAAATTCCTCTCCAAGAAAGCTACAACAAATAAACCCATCCTAATTTATTCTAGCTTAAGTCTTAACTCGCTGTTTTTATTGTCTATTCTTCTTTAAATCTGCTCCGGCGCATTTCGCATTAACCACGCCTCCATTCGCTATTATTGGTCCATCCATACGTTTGGTGTAATTCCTTTTCCCCTCAATAGATGTCACTATGTGTTCCTGAACCACTACATTTGATTCAAAAATCTAGACATCTAGACAGCGTTGTAGGCAACATCGATTTCGGTATGATTGAATCCTGGAAAATAGAAATTGATTCTGCGTATTATCTGTATTTATAGGTTTTTAAGATAACCAAGAAGACATAATATGTCCCATTAGCTTTTAGTCTTCAAGACATAAGGTCTATTTTTGTTCGGCAGCTGTTGATCAAATTATTACATTGTGTCCTCTTATTCCGTATTTATATTTTTTTATACGTCTGGGCATCTGCGCCTGCGAACCGTCAAACGTGACAAATTTATAGTTTAAGAAAAAATCTCTGCCTTTTGTTTCAAAGTGGGTTTATTTTGAAAGATATTTCTGAACCAAAGTGACATGCTTGTCGCATTATTATTATAGATTTATGGTGAGTTTAAGTGGTAAAAGAAATATATTTACGATGTCCAGTTGATTTGAGTATCGGATTTCTGAGACTTTTGATAATAACCACATGTTGAAATATCTGGTGATTTCTTAGGAACTAGGTTTTTTTTTTCTCATAGATTTTTTTCAGTGTATGGACCTTCGGTACCATCACAATGTGACCATTAAAAACATATGTACGTATCAGTGGCGTAGGGTCCATACAAGCTATAGCACTTGTGTTATGGAAATCGGAGACAACGGTGGTATCACAAACACCCAGACCTGAGCCAATATAGAAAAGTTCGTTTTCAAAATTGACCCAACCGGGGATCGAACCCGGGACCTCAGAGATGGCGACACCTTGAAAACCGGTGTACAAAGCCACTCGACCAAGGAGGTCGTCTAGTAAAGAAACTCAATAACAGAGTTGCTACTTTCATATTGGATACTTAATCACTCTATCTTGAAGAAAGATCTCACAACGCAAATTATAATCTTATGAGGTAATTGTCCGAAAAAGGTTTCTTTTTTAAAAATAACTACTGACCAGAGACAGCAGCTGGCAATTTAGTCATGGTAATCACTAGCAACATGATCTAACTCTCGTCTGTAATATCCACGTTGCAAAAAGTTTGATCAGCGCAGTAGTGTGGACAAACAAACCGTGGCATAGATAATACCGCCCAAGAATGACATTTGTGATTGCCTAGGCAGAATTTGTTTTACCTATTACCTCATCTCATTTATTTTATCATTTACTTTACAATAACATTCTATTAATTTTTAAACCTCCATCATGATTTTGTGACGGCGAAACCAGTTCTTTGCTATCATAATTTATATAACAAATACAAAAAATACGTCTTATAAAATTATAACAAAATTACAAGATACAATTTGTCATCAAAGTAACTTGTAATCACTGATTGTCTTTATCTCATACTTCAAAACCTAACACAATTTTCCACATCAGTTACAACACTTATTCAATTAGTAGTTTTCGCACTAACGAAGTGGAGCTGGAAGACAATTTTCAGAGCACAAACTTACAGGACCACTCCCGACGTGACGTCCCAAAGTTTCAGTTACCAGCCCTAAATTGATTACACCCCTTAGGCACACCCCTAGTTATGAACTGTCCTGCAGTATGAATAATTAATACAGTGATTGAGTTTGATCGCTATTAATTTATTACGATGCAAAGGGTGATAGAAAGTCGGCCCATTTCAAGACTACGGCGCAAAACAACTATAAAAAAATTACCAAACTCTCAAGCTAGTAATTCAAAAACAAAAAACAAATCCCTGTAGCTCTAACTAAAGTTAGAGCTGATTTGAAAATGATGCTGTCATTTTAATTTGCTAAAAGAAAGTCAGAGACTGCATCAGTTTTAAACCAGGTTTTAGAATAAGGAGTTTAAAATAGTTTCCTTTTGAAAAAAAATTGTAGGTATTGCTAGTTACACCCCATAAACTCGTAAAATCTTCAGAAAAGTAAAATGTTTACTTAGCTGCCTGGTTCGTACAGTCAAATAAATTAGTACAATACAATTCAATTTAGGCACCTAACTTAACCTACCTACTTTTTCTTTTTTGTAATCGGCCCGGAAGAAAAAAAGAAGATAACGACACGTGCAAGGAAAAACATCGTAACTCAGTTTTTGGCATTTCACAGGAGAGCGCAACAAAGATTCAAAAAAATCTTACTAATTTCGTGTAAGTCCTAATGCCAATCGATCTTGAACATTTAAGTAAACGTGGTAAGCACTAAACTATTGTATTATTATGATGACATAAATGTATATATTGAATGATTTATTGTATGTTTTTGTAAGTTACAATCAAATTCATCCACATATACTTTATAAAATGACATTGTAACTCAGACATACAATCATAAATTGTATGAAATTGTTATATTCACAGAAAAATATTAATGTATGTCTGAGATACAATTTTTAAATAGTTTAAGTATGTGGTTTAGGGTTACAATTGGAAATAAAAATGTAGTTTTTATACTGTTTTATATTTCCATGGTTCAATCGATCGACGTTATTAGAATAAACTATATAGTTATTAGAACATGGTGTAAATACCGACGGATTTACACCATGTACCTGTTTACTTTTGAGACTCCGATATTTCGGCGCAGTTGCTTGCGCCATGGTCACTGAAGAACTGTCGATTGTTGCGTTCGGGTAGATGTCATTGGCAGACGAATCGGTCTACCCTCCGTCTAAGTATTTTATTATTACGCTAGATACTGGTACCACTGTCTGCAAACTCAAACTCGAATTTGAGGGCCTAGTACGAGTTGCTATTTTCACTTTTCGAATAGTAACTATCGTTTTCGATTTTACTCATTCTCTCACTAACGTTGACTCTGAGCAGTATATCCGATAGTTAACTAAGCGAAAAGTGAAAACTCTAACTTGTACTAGGCCCTCTGTTCTCGACACACGACACTCAACAGATACAGATCTGTACGCGAAACGGCACTTTTATGATTTTTTGTTGTTTTTACACAATCGGACTCCTGGATCCCAGATACTCCACAAAAAACCCATCTTCACGATTGAAATTTTTGTATTTGGTAATTTCAATCGCTTCTTTGACCATTCTCGGTATGTAGTGGCATTCTGTTGAGATAATCTGAGGGTCATACAACTCTATCCAGTGATTTGTGTCAGAATGTACTAAATGTTCAGCGATGGCCGATTTTTGCGTATCGTTGTTTTTGACCGTTTTTATGTGTTTCTTTATACGGCATGCTATTGTGCGTTTTGTTTGTACGATATATGAACTACCACAACTGCAGTTGATCTTATAAACACCAGGTTTCTCCAAAGGAAAATTATCTTCAAAGGAGTGAAGATAGTTTTTATTGCATACTTTTTTTAAATATTTGAGACCTTATCCGTCACTCCCTTTACATATGGCGATAATACTGGCTGTCCACCTACTTCCTGCTTCTGTAATTAGTGCTTTTTCGTGTGTCTCGGTGGAATCGAAACACACGAAAAAGTACCAAATTTTCTAAGAACAAGATCGTATCTTGAATTACAATTTTATTCATGTAAACTAATAATGGTAAGCAAAAAAAAAAACGCATGTAACTAAATATACAATTTTAGTACCTGCAGTTGACCTCCACTTACGATGTTATTACTGTGTGTATATTTTAAACTATACGAATTTAGATATGACGATAAGAGTGAAAAATTCCGCATTTTTTGCTGAGTAAGAATATCATCTTAACTCAATACCGCCTAAAACTGAGTTACGATGTTTTTCCTTGCACGTGTCGATAAGTACTAGACTTCCTAGACACCACAATATAATTAGGAGGCCGTTCACAGTAGATCTTCTAGGAGTTCTAGGTCGCAGTGACTACAGCTCTACCAGTGCTGCAAAGCCCCAAACACTGAAATAAAAATAATAATACTTATTTTTTTGTGTAAACTAACGACAATATGATTTTAGTTTCTTTAGTGAAATTGATGGTTATAAGCGTTTAGCTAATAGCGCTAGATTGCGCTTGAGCAGTTTTTGCTGCACGCGACGCCTAATGAATTGTAAGCAATTAACGTAGTGATGTTCGCTACACACTATTAGGAAGACATAAGTATCAAGGTGGAAATGTAAGCAACTTTTGTAAGTCCAGCCCAAAATACCCAGAAAAAACATAGAAAAGCTCAAAAAGAGTCTGTAGCTATTAAATTGAGATTTTTCGCATTCACAATGCTATTTTTATATTAAGATAAATAACAGACTATTAAAAAAAATACTAGAAAAAATCGACTCACCGTAGCATCTCAGACGGGACTCGAACCCGCACCCTTGGGATTCCGGCCCAATGATTGATTTCGCCGCTCCCACTAGCGATTCGGTAGCATAATTGGTCAGTGCATTGGGCCGGAATCGAGTCCCGTCTGAGATGCTACGGGCGAGTAGATTATTTATCTCATCTCGAGAAGGGACCCAATTTTAAAACAAAGTTGTACACATACGAGTACCTCACCGAGTTTTATAAAAGGAACAGTTTCTACAAATTCTATTCTGAATCTTGTTATTTCCTTTTTGGAGGCAAGATTATTTTAGAAGTTAAAACGTGAAAACAAAATTTCAGTCTGATGTAAAAAATAGCTGTACGATTTGAACAGTTAATCGAATAATTTGAGAAAAGGACAAAGTTAGCGCGAGGCGCCGCCGCTCAGTAAAAAGTTAAATTGCATGAGCTAGGATACCTGACCAAGGAATCGTTGGAGAATTCTCTCTCAAACAGCAAGAAAGCTAAGAGGAATTCTCCATAAAATTTATAAAACTCAATCATCTCATAGAGTTCGATTGGGCCCGATGCGGATTGCTGGGTGTGAATCATAGCTGGACTGCTAATCACATATAATACAATACCTGCAAATGCAGCCGGGAGGAAACCAAAGGCATAATACCTTCCGAAGAAAGGAGGAGCAATGATAATTTTTTGGTCACCCCTTCCGATGAACCTGTGGTGTCTGCAAAGAGGTCACCACTCCTCTATGGTTAATAAGCAGAAAAGATAGTTTTGACTTCTGTTATTACGTGCTGACATCAGCACGTAATAACAGAAGTCAGAATTTTTATTGTTGTTTTCTTTCTGTTGTAAATTAATATTATTCTAATATTAATGTGACTCATCCTTGTAAATATTGACTGTACATAGCATTTGTGAAGTAAACCATGTACTAAAACCACTCAAGCGTGTTGACTACGGGTGTTTTTACACCCGTAGTCAATTTGACCTCTACAATTCACTTCCATCATCATATCATTATAACAACGAACGCAAGTATAGTGCGGGCGGGAACCAATGCCCGCACAAACGAAAGTTCAGCAGCAAGAAGACGCGCCGGAACACAGACTTCCACCACAACAACAGCCTTTCGATCGACTACGAAAGGTCCCCATTTTCGTCGCCCAACTCACACTGTGATGAGTAGACGCAGACGTTATGGTTGCAAAAGAAAGATTTCCACCAAGCCACACAACAACAATAGACTATTCTACCGATATACTAGTGGGACCCTGGTACGAAAGGCGTCGCGAAACTCGTGAATTTGTTTGGGTTGAAGAATGGGAAACTATTAACGACGCAGCACTTACCACTAAATGGGAGAGTCAACTACTACCTACAGTACCTTCGATCAAGCGTATTCTTGATCGAAGTAACCATGAAGGTTTCTTCCTTCCCTATGAGGTGTTTCCCTATAAGGGTTAATGGAAATATGACGTTTTTCTGCCAAGGGATAGAAAACATTCTGAGTGTTGATGATGAATATAAACTGACAAAAACTACAAGCGTTTACAAAAAAATCAATCATGCATGCATGTAATTTTTTACTAGCGACCCGCTCTCGCTTCGCTTCGGTTCCTTCCTTTTCTTTGCCAATTGCAACCTTCCAACAACACCCAAAAAGAAAACAAATAATACAGTCATCACCGTTCCAAGAGTACGCGCAGATTATCGCTCAGCTTTTGTAATGACGGGTGGTAGAGCATACATTTTATTAGCAACAAAACATTAGATGACAGAGGCGCAGCCGGGGTGGGGGGCGCCCTCCCCGGCCGTCGATCGCTCGCTTCCCGCTGCGCTACCACGCTGCTGTAAGGCAATACCCTAGTGAGCATATTTTTCTCGCGCGATAGTTTTCATTTTGCGATAACTCTTAAGATATTCATTTAAACTATACAAGGTGTTACAAAAATACCCCTAATGCCGAATATGGTAGATAGGGACCATCAAACTGAACAACTTTTACTATGGGGCCAACTCTGAAATCGCGAAAAAAAAAATCAGCTGTTTCATACATTTTGCTATTTTCGTAATTAATTTTTGTATGAAACAGCTGATTTTTTTTTCGCGATTTCAAAGTTGGTCCCATAGTAAAAATTGTTCAGTTTGATGGTCCCTATATACCATATTAGGCATTAGGGGTATTTTTGTAACACCTTGTATAGTAGGGCTAACATTTTGTGCATGTAATACTTAAGGTAACAAATTTAACACATTTATTTTGATAAATAGTAAGCTATCTTTAAAAGATAGACATTATGCCATCTCGGACTTTTTTGTAGACCTATAAAAGAGAAACAATTCCATCATACATTATTTTGTTATTATAGCTCAAATCAAAAGGTTTATGCAGCGTTTTCGATGCAAGCTCCCAGCAGTCAACTTAATTTTTGCCGATATCTTCAACAGTTATCGTCATATTTCTACCAATTTACATAAAACCTCAACTTATTATACACTTAAACCTTTCTCAGGAATCACTTTATGAATTGGTGAGAACCGCATGAAAATCCGTTTAAAAAAAATTAAAATTTATAGCGATCACAGACAGACAGGCGCGGCGAGGGACTTTGTTTTATAATAATAATAAATATCCTTAAGGGAAATCTCAGAAACTGAGCGTGAAAAATATGTTATTAACATCTCCATCTATTCAGCTTTCAGTTGAGGCATAAAACTTATTAAATCCCATTTCGAGTGATTAAAATTTCCTACTTCGAGCGCTCCAGAGGTGGCTGTATTATCCTACTGATATCATAAATGTGAATGTTTTTATATCTGGATGTTTACGCAAAACGCAAAACAGCTAAACCGATTTAGGTGTCTGACACACAGAGTGTATAACCCGGATTAAAAAACAGGATACTTTTATCTTGGTTAAAGGTTCCTTGTTTTCTCGTATGTCCACGCGGACGAATAATTTGCAATGAATAGTTTGCCATAAATGGTCTTGCTTACTAGCTTTCTTCCGAGTATGCTTGAGACAAGATGCATATCACCCATTTTTTATATCTTCACTGCTGGGGCACAGGCCTTCCTTATGGATGGATAAGGAGGACGAGCCCTAACCCTAACGCGGGCCCAATGCGGATTGGTCGGTGTTACAGCTCGCGCAATATAGATAACTTGAACCAAACCATAGAGAATACAATGAGGCTTGCTCACTAAACATTTTTGTACCTGAAATTGCTACTGCGCAAGTTACGTGGTACCTACTAATGGGTCAAATTATTTTGGGAGCTGTAAACAATTTGTTTTAGGCATGCCACTCGAATAAATATGAAAAAAATGGGTGGTGAGATAGTATTTAATCACAAGTTAAGCATAAAATGACCGATCCCATTTATTTATCGATGACTTAGCGATTAGTCTGTTCTGCTGAAATGCACCCAATTTATTACTCTATGGCACTGACTGACAATTGGGGAGTTTTTGGCGCCATTTTGTCGAGTTCGGTTTGGTGTCTATTTTAATTATTTTCAAATTGATTCATAGTGGATATTGTGTCTTAAAATTGGTGCAGTTATATGGTACAAGTGTCTACGCAACAGAACAATATGTGGGATAATTGAAATAGGCGCGATCTTGGTTGTGTGAAGCTGAGACTTTTAATGAAGTGGTGGCTTCCTCGGCAGAACTAACCGAGTAAACTGTCTTGATATACTTGGTGCCAAATGCTCCAAGCAGCATTGGAATGCGATGCACCCGCATTCTAATGAAAAATTAAACAATATCTACCACTGAACTATTTAACACTTGACACTGGCAAAAATTACTTCCAAGAGGAAAGTAGATTGCCATAACAAAAAAAGAAGAAGAAGAAGACTGACAATTGACATTGACATTGACGTTAGTAGTATTTTGTTGAACAAACCGAACAAACAAACAAGATAATTAAAAATGTTCGCAGCCATTCATCACCATAAAAGTTGAAGTTAAAAATGTTGTATTGTTAGTTCATCTGTAATTGTTAGTTACTTTACTTAGCATATTATCCCACCCATCCCATCCTTTTATATAATTACTTAGTAGTAAGGTAGTTCTTAAGCTTGTTGTTACCTATTCTTTCTTATAAGCTTATAAATAATTGATATTTTTTTCTCCATTCAGAGAAAAAGGACGACAGATAAATACATAAAATGGTGCGACGACTGCGTGAACCAAGCACAACTGACGATGAAATCGTTATAGGTAATCATACCTAAATCTCATTATAACCAACTGTATAATCCGCGCGCGATTAAAATGGGATGGGACCTTGTCAAAGTAAATCGAAAATAACAGTTAAGCCGTCAAGTAGCGTTAGCAAAAAATTCTGAATCATGATTAATTAATCGCTAAAAATAATCACACAATAATATTATGTAGGTATATATCTCGCATTTAAAATAAAGTTCGAGCAGAAATGCATGTGCACAGTTCGACACAACTAGCATTATGCGAGCATCTACACGAATTTGCCGATGTTAGGGCTAGCCGATGGACCGTGCACATCTCAGTGCTTAAAGGTATAATCCCATTCTCATCGCGCGTGGATTATAACAGTTATTGTTTTCTTATTAAAAACCGTTTAAAATACACTCACCATTCCAGATACCTCACCTCCAAAGAAACATAAACGTCACAAACATAAGAAGCACAAGAAACGTAAACTTGAAAATGAATTTGATAGTGATACTTCTATTGATGTTTCATACGAGGATGTTTTGGACATTCCCAAGCCGTTTAAAAAAGTGAAACCTGATAGAGAAATACCAGGAACCTCTGCAGCTGACCTATTGAAGGCACAAGCCATGAAGTCTTCTTCAGATTCCCGGAGATCAATTCCTGGATCGTCATCGAGTACTCCTCCAAAAGCTTCCTCTAAGAAAAAGAAAAAAGGAAGAGATAGTGGCACTTCTAGTGAAGAAGAAAGATGGTTGGATGCAATCAAATCTGGCAAACTAGAGGAAGTAAGTTTCTAGTTTGTATTGACAATGACTATATTATTAATACCGATTATACTATTCATGCAAATTGCTATTGCACAGGAAACTTGTCACATTTACATCCACGTTAATTTCATCTGCAACTAAAAATTACATGTAACAAGAAAATTCTAATTTGTAGTTTAATATATTAATTATTGAATTATTATTTTCAATAAGATAGGGTCTAGGTACTTACATAAATTTTTTTACAATTTTTTTTCCTTTTTGAGTTTAAAAAAAATAACCACCAGGCACATTAGCAATTTGTGGGGATAGTAATTCATTATATTTCTATGCAGGTTGATGAGGAGCTAAAAAAAATAAAACCAAAGGATCCTAAAATGATGACAGCACGACAAAGAGCAATGTATGAAAGAGGAACTGATAGGGAAACTTGTCCAGGAGGTGAAGTACTTCTAGCTCTTCCATCAGGATACAAAGAAAAAGTAATGACAGCAGAAGCTATACAAAAAGCTGCTCTTAAGTCACAGAAAAGGAAACAGTTAGCGGATGAAAAAAGAGAAAAGGATAAAAAGAAGACTATGGATAGGCTTCTTAAAAAGCAAGAGTCAAAGAATTTTAAGAATTTAAACAAAGGCAGACCAGCCAGGAAACTAGAGCCCATGATTGTTTACAGAAGCAGTAATAATGAAACATCTTTGTCGTTGCCTCCAGGCATTCCTTTTCCATTAGAAGCTAAAACACCAATAGAAGCCCCCAAGCCAGTCAAATGTGGTATAGACGGTTGTCAAAATATAAAAAAATACAACTGTTCCAAAAGTGGTACACCACTGTGCAGTTTAGAATGTTATAAAAAAAATGTCATAACTTTAGTTACATAGTACTGTTATAAAAATAAATGTAATTTAAAACATATTTCTTTTATTAATTAAAACCACACCAGGCAGCTAAACAATGAGCATATATTTTATAAGATAAACAATTAGTTACAGTAGATATATTTTTAAATTTTAAATGATAATTACAATAATAATATTATGAAGAAATAACACATAATGACTTCCTTAATTTGAATCAGGTAAGTGGCCTAGGATCTAGGGAGGAACAGTTGCTAACTTTTTGATTGGACAAATATTTAAGTGTAACAATATCTGTACAGTGAAGTGACATAATAAATTCATCATTATTTAGTACAGTCACGTCTATATGTATACAGTTTAGAACCATGTCACTTAAAGCTAAATATTGCTTTTTATTAACAGAAATCGACAACAACTACAACAAAGTGAAAAAGTTCTAAACTGTAAACATATTTTTAGACATCACTGTACAAAAAATATTTGCCTTATGGGTCCTATTTAATAAACGTGACAATTTGTCACGTCATGACAATTTTATATCCATTGCGTCAACCAATTTAAAAATAAAACAAACTAAGTACTCATAGCTACAGCGCAATGTTAACCTAACTAAAATCACAGAATAGATATAAGTAAACAATTGTCATGACAATTGACAAATTGTCACGTTTTTAAATGGGCCCCTGCATTTATTACTCCTGCCGTCTCTCAACTAATCTAACTTGTGATTGAACCATAAATCAGACTAGATTTTGAACAAAACAATCCGACTACAACCATTTGAAATGGCCATTTATCCTCCTTTTTTACTTTCCTCTATGCCTTTAAATTTAAAACAATATATCAGATTTTATAAGACAACAAACATTTCCGAATAAAATTGATGAGAGCCTTTATTGCAGAAAATTATGAGCCTGAAATAAATAATTTTATTGAAGTCAAATAAGATACTATTATTATCTAAACATCAATTTGGCAATTAATTTGAGCTATGTAACATATTATAAGCATTAATTTATTTAAAGTATGACAAATGTACTGTGAAGCTTGTACAAAGTTTACAATGTCCTTAATTTCTAGAACAATACAATATCATCATAATTATATTTATTTTTACACATAATTATAGGTACAGAAATTGGAAAGAATGTTGTTTCTATGTCATATTAATACTAGATTTATACTATTTTACAAATCAGTCACAAAATACATTTTTACAATTGTGACAAGCAAGGCATTCAGAAATGTGTTTTCAGAAGTACATTTTTTCACCTGTCAATTGAATGTACTCTAAACTATCTTGTGACAAACACCCACTAAACACAAAATGAATATGAAAACACAGAGTAGTAGTCCATCATATTAATCCACCAGCTTCTGATTCATAAATGCTTTTCTTCATCATCTTGGAGAGACCTTCACATACCAAAGAGAGCTCACAAGAGAGACCCACACAACAGAACATGGGCACAGCTCATTGAATTCTACAGAGCAAAGCATGGCAGCCAACAAAATGGCATAAAGATGCCGGCTTGGTATCAGACATTTGTCCGTTTAGAGCTCCTAAGGCGCGCCAAGCCTGACTGTAACCGCTAAGATTGATTATTCTGTTTGTTTGATCTGAGGCGTGCCAAGCCTGAGCGTTCCTCCTCCTCGTCGCTGGTGCAGGAGAGTCCTCCAACGGCACCACGAGATGATGTTGCTTGAATTAAGTCTTGATCAGGCCCATTTCTACTTTCATATAAAAGAATTCCTAATGTTTCTTCATAGATTCTCGCTTCTGGAAACTCAACTTTTGTATGCTTCTTGTCTGTAGCATAAACAATGGATGTGCAACAAACTTCTGCACATTTTTTACCATGACCAAAGAATGACCAACAACATATCTCATTGGAACCAATAACATCTTTTATGAACAAAACCCTACCACTGAATCTTAGTGATAATTTGTCAAATAATTCAATATTCTTTAATAAGTTGTCATCTGATGTACTGGTATAAGAATATTTATTATTATGTCTGTTGATAAGTAGTTTCACCACAGGCTAAAACATAAAAAAAACATTAAGTTTGAAACAAATATAAATAAATAAGAATTCAATTAAATCCAATTGAAAAACACCTTTGAAGTAGACATAATAAGCAACTGTTCTTCTTTATGTGAAGTAATCAGTGGAACTCTACATATAGGCTCTGCCTCCCGTTCTTTCTTAGCAAGAGCCTGTTGGCAAGACTCTGTCAGTTCCTCAATAAGGAAATATTTCGCTTCAGCCAGCAACTCCATGATTTCACGATAGCTGTCTGGCAATGCAACTGTGCCGTCTCGTAGATAATTAAGAATAGTACCAAAATGCTTCCCACATCGGTCTATGAGTATCCATCCTGAAATAATGAAATGTTCAAGTTAGTGTTAAAAACAATTTGACAAACAATGTAAAGTTTATGGATGATAGTCACAACTTCATTTGATAGTCATCATCCTACCAAGCCACATATAGGTCTCTGGATCCTTAAAACATTAATTAATATTTACATAGGTACCTTCAGAATCTGTAAGCACTTCCATCCTTCCACTAAACATAGTTCTCAACATATTGTCACTTTTAGTCAGCGTTCCAATTGTGGTGTAAAATAATGTACCGCCCACATTCAGTTTAACATACTGCGATGGACTTCCTTTTATCAATGTTTTGTGGTCGCCCGACATTTTAGCAACAACCTATGCGGGTCACTGCACGAGTGATATTAGGAAACCGACGAATTTTAAAACATTTAGAGGGCTGGAATTTAATATAACTGATAATTAAACTTAGCACGTCTTATTAACTAATCGTATAGTTCCCAATCCCAACCCAATCAATCCCAATTTAAGATGAAGTTAATAGCAATTAGGAGGTAGATTATAGTTTATCCCACGAACAGTCAGTAGGTAGGAAAGTCTTTTTTGTCTACTAATTGTCAATGTCAATGTCACACACGTCACGGGTCTGACAGGGTCTGACGTCTTTTCACTAATTAGTCTGTGTCTATCATCTATGAGGGACTTACTTAATGCTCTAAGGGGAAATTATATTATTCCATCAGTCTGGTTAGACTGGCGGGAGACTGATCGTATTCGTTCGTATAACCAAAATCAGTCTGGTTAGACTGGCTGGAGACTGATCGTATCCGTATAACCAAGTATAACCCACTGAATTACGGACTATAGCTCGGTTTTCCTAAGATGACGGTGCTCGTCATATATTGGTAAATTACGTCACTAGAACGTTGTCTTTATGTAAACAAAAATACGGTGCGGTTTCCTTGAGAGTATGCTGCGGTCGCTATATGACGGCACCGTTATCTTAGGAAACCAGTAGGTCTAGAACGAATAGGTATTTTCACTTTTCGAATATTAAACAAGACTATAAACTGGGCTTACGGTACTCACTTGTTACAGTATCAGTTACATTACGTGTTAAGTGAGTACGCGGCTAAAGGTTTTAAATGCAGCTTGTTTGAAAGAATGAATTCGTCAATGCAAGCTCAATCAAACTAAAACCGTGGCTGTACATGTATGTGGACTTCTTTGCCTTCTCAATAATAGGAATTAAAAAAGAAAAGTGTTGCCTCGTAGTTCTATTCTTGGTTTAGGGGTATTTGGGAAATATACAAAATGAAATTTAATATTATTATTTGGACAAAATCTATATTTTTTCATATTGTTATTATTATTACTATTACATAATATACAGATTCTACATTCGTATTCATCAGTATACTTAAGTTATTTATTGGTTCTTATTAGTTCTACAGAATTATATTTGTGCTGTTGCCTTCCTTCGAAATTTTGGGTATCTGCTAACGTCTCGGGCAGTTTAACATTTAAGGTTTCAGGCAAAATTAACGAAGAAAGTACTCCTAAAAGAGCAGTTAACGTTAGAAATGCTCCAGGAATTCGGGAATCAATACGGCGGCCCTAAAATAATGAGAAAGTGTGTTATTACGATAAACTTTCTCTTCCACCATTTATTTTTAAGATATGAAGCTGGATTTAGCTTAATAATTGATTAAGATAATCCGAATGCTTATAAACAGATTTATTTACAACATTGTTTTCTCACATAAATGAAAAAAAAACATTGTTCACTTTTAAAATACTTACTGCATACATTAAATACGGTGCTATAGCACAAGCTCCGCTTGAAAATAAATTACCCAATGACATGCCTGATTGTCGAAGACTAGTTGGGTATAGCTCCATATTCAGTAAATATATTATATAATAAGAAACAGTCGTAGCTAATCGATTTATCATGACAAGTGCTGATCCTATCCACCAATTTTGAAGCCAGTTGCCTGAAAACTCACAAATAACAAAAAATAAAATATCGAATTGGAATGTGATGCTATTTGTCTGTCTGTCACTGTCACTTTCAGTCAGTATAATTCTATGCTCTAAGGTATAATTTATTTGATTTCATACATTTACATTTCATGATTTACATGCGACTTAACTATCCGCTATTGACAATCATAGCAACGTGGAAGAGAAGCAGATATTTAAATATTAGTCAAAAGAATATGAATACTTTGTAAGGTGATTTTTTACTGTGCTATTTTTTTATCCCGAGCAGAAAACACCAACATAAATGCAACAAAGAGGAATGGTACGAAATGTTCACACAAGCGCTTTAAATCGCGCCTAATCTGGCCACACTGGACTCACTTCTTTTAATGGGACGTTCAAAAAAGCGCTCGCGTCAAAACAAGGCGGTAAAAATAACGGCACCACAGACTAGACTCAGACAGTGACAGACAGTTTTAAAAACGTAAGTTGCATATTAAACCTTTTACGTATTAATTACGTCCATTTTGCTTGTTCAATAACATAATATTAATAATATTGTATAGCACGGCACGATCACTGACCACCATGATTGTATAACTTGAGGGTGGCTGTGAAGTAAGCCACTACCTATGTGCGTAGCCGGACCCTACTAATCACTTCTCCCACCCACTAACTTCTGTGTTCTGCGCATCGTCCCGCGCGATGTTGCGAGTCGCCATTAAGTTTGCATCGAACTGTACCTATTACAAACACATAATAATATTCACCATTTTCTCTTACAGCTATCGTCATCCACACAACTGAACTTAAAAAATATGAAGTTGCTCCAGTATATCTGCGACCAATATTATCTGCAAGCCATGCACCCATAAAAGTAGCTGGAACTTCTACAATCGACTGCCACGCAAATTCAAGGAATGGGTTTCCGTCAGATTTTTCTCCAGAACTCATAATGAGTACCATGTAGCTTAAACTCACCGATACCCTACAAACAAAAACTACAACATTAATTGTATATGTATCACTACTACATAATAGGTATATTATGATTTATTATAAGATAAGACTATGATAGAAACTAAAAATAAATTAAAAATCTTTAACCTAACATCATACCAAAGATAAAGTTGTAATGTTGTACGTATAGCTATCTTCCTGCCTGAAAATAAGGAAAGGGGTCCAAGTTCTGGGTCTTTGTTTCGGGTTGTTGAATTCAAAATATCCTCTTCGGTTTCACTCTCCAGTTTAGTACAATTTACTCGAGCTATTCGTTTTAACCCTTTGATACAACTTTCTTTACGACCTTCAATGAAAAGCCATCTCGGAGATTCCAATATTTTCCTATTCAATAGAGTAACATAAAAAATATCTCAGTATTGCCTTGTCTTAAAATAATAATAAAAAATTTATAAGATTAAAAACACAGGTATTAAACGCGTTTAATTAAACTAAAACTTATGTGTTTAAACACCTACTTTTAATTTTAATCTAATAAAATGCAACGCGAAAGTTTAAAAGTAAGTAGGTATTTAAAAAAAATATATTTTTAATTACCAGGAAAATATCAAAAATATTAACTGCGTCATGGTAGTTACTACCATAAACGGCATCCAATCTCTTAGCCACCAATACAAAAAAGGCATTATGCACATCCCAATACTGTTAGCGACTGCCCGATACGTTGCAGTCACAGATCGACGTTCTGGTGCCGATATTTCCATAGATATAACAGTCGCACTTTGTACAGCAGACCACGACGGATACCAAGCTATCACGCAACCAATCGCAAATATCGTGAAAGAATTGCTACTTGCAATTGATATTATGCGACCTAGCACAAGTAGTCCCAATGATGTAATATAAGTCATACGACGTCCATATCTAAAAACAGAATGCGTATAAATAAAAATACAATGTGATTAATTCATTCATTATACAACTGAGGTGACTAACTTTAGAGCGCTTGTGGTACAAAATGCCATATATTTTGTACAAGCACTGTCTATTGACCATTTAATTTTAAATTACTTAGAATATTCAAAGAGCAAAAATAGTGTGTAAGAGACTAATATAATAATAGTAACCATGTTTCGGTAAAGTTTTGGATAAATAGCCATAAACAAAAGGGAAAAAACCCTGTCAATTTCAATGAGGTGTATCACCAAGAACTTTTGTAGATGGCGCTCTTGGCAATGGTACCTTGTTTACAAATTATGAGATTTGTTTTTTGTGAATTTGTTTAATTTAGCTAGAAATAATGTATTCTACAGTACCAGTGACTCAACTAAAAGATAAATTACGTAAACAGAAAGGAAAGAAGGCTGATTTAAAAGAAAGGTCGGTGTCGAGGACAGCAAAGGAAACGGCGGTTGGAAGGGGAAAAGGAAGATATATTGAAAATAAAGAAACACATTAATTACATACAAAAGCTAAGCAATAGAAAGAGTGACAAGAGTAGAGCAGAGAGTTAAGAACATAGTATAGATATTTACATAGTACAAACACTACACAGGATAGTAGCTATATAAGGATGAGTCTATCCTCGACAGTCGGTAAAAGATAACTCTAAAGAAAGTCTTGCCGAACTCAGATTTTTCGACAATTTCGAATCATACGACCGAAATCATAAATTTGGTATTAGGTATATTGTCCCGAAAACTCATGTGTTCTTGTCTTGCGCAAAACGATGGACCTCTCGATTTTTGCAATTAAAAGCCGCACACTGAGAAATTATCTCAGTTTTTTATAAAAAGGATACAAAATATGGCAATATTCTTTGGTACCATTGTTAGCACACATGCGTCACCTAGCAAGAAAAAAGGCAGTGATACACCACATTAAGCATTACATTAAAACAAAAATGCAAACAAAATATGAAATAAAAAAACCAAACTAAACACGTCAGTACTATTATTAATTCTGTGACTAAACATAAAAAAATCATTGAATTAAACCACTGTAGTATCCGTACTAAAAAGTGTTTCATTGAAATGTTTAGAGTAGTTGTGCGGAAAGAGAACCGTCTTAAGATTTTGTACTTAATTACGTATACGTCATATAGTGCAACTGACGCGAGACTGTAGGTACTGTAATATCTTGATATTTAGAAAGTAGTAAACAAAACAAATAAAGATCAAAAAACATTCAATAAAACCGCCATAGAATATGTCAAAAGTGTTTTATTTTAATTTTTGCACGTGCGTTAACCTTAGAAGTGAAAAATATTTAATGTGTTTGTTTTGCACTTACATGTCACCAAACCATCCAAATATTACAGATCCAACAACTTCACCAATTTTACTATATGCAAAGATATTTGCTACTTTTATCTCGTTGTCACACACCCAATCATTCGAAGAAGGTATTGTGGATCCATACCAGGTTAAATTATATGAATAGGCTTCGCAACCTGAAAATAAACATTTGTCAATAATTAGCTTTATTACTGATAACATAAAAGTAATAACCACACGAAGAATATATTGTACCCGCTGCTGGAGCACGGCCTTCCTTATAAGCGGATAAAAAGGTCAGGACAGGCCATAACATAATCCACCACGCGCGAGCCCAATGCTGATTGGGTGGATGTCAATGTCTGCAAATGCAGCGGACCTTCTGAAGCCCGGAAAGGAGCTTAATGGTGCAGTGGGTTAGCTTAACGCATTGCCATGCGATTGCGGCAGTTAAGTAACTTTCACAAAGGTTGATCATGGGATGGATGGCCAAAACCTTATTATCTCGGGACGTACGTTAATAATAAATTAGCGAGTTCACTTTGTTCATGTTTCTTGTTTCATTTTGGTAGGTACTTACTTTTTGTTGCATTACTATCACCAGGACTGCTGTAAATTAAGCAACTACTATAGTCCGAATCTTGGGCGCTAAAAAATTGCTTTATATTAGGTATTTGCAAATTAAAGAACTAAGTTATGATGTGAATAAAATTTACATACAGTGGAATAAATTTGGATTTCCAATAATTGTAATCACTGTTAATAGTACTGTTGATTTGTGGCATTTGGCACGTGTGTGGTATGATTACAAGTGCCAATACAATATTATTATATGCCATCGCCCATGAGGATGCAAACACAAAGTTGTACAAGACGTCGAAATGTTTTTGAAACTTTCCATTTGATCCTACTTCTAAAAGTGCACGTTCGTAAACAGAATCCATATTTATTATTAGCTATTATTATAAAAAATGGCAGTCTTTACACACTTTAAATAGCTACGTAGTAATAAAGAAAAGAAATGAAATCACAGTATTGTGCCATGTTTTGAAGTAAACATAGACATTTATCTTTTATGTACTTAAGCGAGTTAGACAGTTTTTATCATCTTATCATTATCAAAATCTTAATTCAAACTGTCATTGTTAAGGTGTCAGTGATAAGCTACATTTTTATCATTAGTGTTTCGTGTATGTAGCTAGGTTTAGGGTGGGTACACACTACCCACTTGGGTTCGCGAACTTCGTGCATCTCGAACCTATGTTGCAGATTCGCGGAGCTCAATGTGGACGCTATTGCAAACTTCTACTTGCTCCCTTTATGCGGAGCGTGCATCAAGGTTCACACACGTACCTATAGCGCACTTTTGCAGGTTCGCGAACCTTTGTGGGTACCCCCCCTCACCTACACTCACAGCGTCAGATCATGCTAATACCAAAACGATGCTTAAGTACGCGACTCAGATTAAGCTTAACGATGCTTGACTGAGTAAGTTAGGTTCATGTTTTTACTGGTGTTGCCAAAGTTTTAATTTCCATTCGTTAAGGTTGAATTTAGGGAAAAGGGATGGATGGAAGTTTAGTTTTTTTGTTTAAATGAATATTGAAATTTTACTTACCACAAAATGAATGAAAAAAAGTCATTTAAGGGGGCGAGTGAGAGATAAAGAGAGAGGTAGAGAAGGAGGATTCACCCGTCTCCCCTACAAATGCTTTAAGGGGTATTAATATAGATATTTCTGTTGTCTATTAAAAAAACACGAAAATTAATTTTCTAACCTATCACATCACATGACAAACTTAAGCGGGTATGGGAAAGTCCTTCCCTCTACTCTACTCTTTTCCACTCGCTCACCTCCCTTAAATTAGTTTTTTCAGTTTTTTCATACATTTTGAGTTCCCTTAAATGCGGCATCAACTACTGTAAATTATGAGCCAAATCAATGCTTGAGAGTGGTCTGGTAGACTATACTTACGTAAACGGGGATCACATTCTTACTATGCAGATATTTTAGTTCTAAAATTACTCGAGCATCGTTGAAAAATTAGCATGATCTGAGTTGAGTTATGTTGGTTTATTACATTCCGTTTTATAAAAACTTACTGCATGAAAAAAGTCAACCATAATAATCTTAACAATATTCCTATAATTCTAAGCACAAATACCTAAAGCATTTATTAAAAAAAACGTGTATTGGTCAACGCAACTTATAAAAAATATTAATCGCTCTAGCTGCGACGCAACATCTACTTTGCCCAATTCTGTGTCTAATATTGTGTTAAATGAAACTCATTCTGCACAAGATAAGTTCGTGCCTTGCCTGTATTCATTTGATGGAATGTGATTCATCAGTATTTACCACACTGATGGACCACTTTATAATGCTGAACGTTTAGTCTTCACCCAACATTTTTCCCCCCAAAGAGACATGGGTCAAAATCGACAAAATCGGACAAAACGATCATTGTGTTGATTTCTAATAAAAAAAGACAAAATGCTAGTCACACAGTCAAGAACTTTAAATTTATTATTCTATGACACCCCACAATGCATGTCACACAGTTAATTTTTAGGGTTCCGTACCTCAAAAGGAATAAACGGAACCCTTATAGGATCACTTTTTTTATAAATTATTCTCTTTGGGACAATAGACATTTTGAGCTTGGTAGTGGGGAGAAACTTTGGACATGGGTTGTGGGTTTCTTTCTTTTATTCTTTGTTGGCAACATTAGTTCAAAGCGGTTGACTGACTGACTGAACAGTGTGAGTGAGGAGTGGAGTGACTGATTTTTTTATTGTGCTTTGCTTGCTTTGCCGCCTGCGCGGTATTTTAGAGGATTTTTCGCGTTTCCTCTGTATTATATGTTTCTTTAAAAATAACATTCCATCATGGGTGCTTACTTATCTGAACCAGTTACTGAAAAAGTATCAAGTGATGAAAAAAATTATAAACTAGAGTGCGGTGCTAGCTCCATGCAGGGATGGCGTGTCAATCAAGAGGTACAGTAGTACAAAAGTGATTTTGTCAATTTCATAGATAAATATCCACGTTTTCGAAAATATACGCGATGTAACTACTTTTTATCCAATTATTGTTTCCCAAAAAAACATATCAAATTTTTTTTTACGCGCGCTGTTGTGTGAACATTGTGTTCATTCTTTGCGTCCGTCTGTAACTTATGTGAACTACCTATACCGTTTTTAACAGTTACTATTTTATTACACATTGTGTCGTAGGTTAACAGTGAGCTTTCTGTATTTCCTCAAACCGAGTTCTATTTAATGTTGTAAATAATTAAATCATTTTGTTTTTAGGATGCTCATAACACGATTTTGGATTTTGATGAGAACACATCATTTTTCGCTGTATACGATGGTCACGGCGGCGCCGAAGTGGCAACTTACTGTTCGCAAAAACTCCCAGACTATATCAAAAACACTGATGCTTATAAAAGTGGAGAGTTAATAAAGGCGTTGGAAGACGCATTTTTAGGATTTGATGCCACCATTGCTACCAAAGAAGTTATGGATATACTTAAGGAACTGGCAGGTAAATAGCCTTATATTAAGAATACCTGACCTTATTGCTAATGTCATACTCGGTGTTCCATCTGTTTTGGGAGGCTCCTAATTTTTTGCAACATTATAAGCAAAAAAATATTAAAAATTCAACTGCCCTGCCCAAAAAAGAACTACAAAGTAAAAAATTAAGCAGTATTGCAGTTGGGGAACTGTTCTGTGGAACAATTTATAATTCAAAAGGTCAATGTGGGGTGTACTACTGTGGTGGAATAAAAAGACTTCATTACTAACATACATTCAAACACATATAAACCCTGAACACAATCCCTACACTCTTCTTTTTTTTAAATAAATAATAAATATTTGACAACATCACATACATTGCTCCGATTCCTAAGTAAGTAGCTAAAGCACTTGTGTTATGGAAATCAGAGACAACGGTGGTATCACAAACACCCAGACCTGAGCCAATATAAAAAAGTTCATTTTCTAAATTGACCCGACTAGGGATCAAACCCAGGACCTCAGAGATGGCGACACCCTGAAAACCTGTGTACAAAGCCACTCGGCCATAGAGGTCATCAAAATCTTTGATAAAATTTCATTTCAATAATTTGTTGAACAAAACATATGTTAATCTAAGTATGACCACAGAATACACATAATAGTACAAGTACACAAGACAGTCCACAAAATCATTTAAATAAATAGTGACTCTTGCTTTGACTCAATAAAGTGCAATAGAGGTCGCAACAGCGCAAATTCCCTTCAGTTATATTCACCTAAAAATTATTTTCAGTAATTTCACTTAACTCAAAGTAGCTAAAAACGTTATTAGTATTTTTTTCTTCCCGTCTTTCATTGAATACATTTTTGAATACGAGATAATGCAAAATCGCATGACGGCATTAATAGCCTGCCGACGACGTGCTCTGATCTGAACCGACCGACCCGTGTCGAATGCGCCTCTTCGTGAACTCATGTGCGGAACTAGCGAGTTGGCAACGGAGAAAATATTAGTATTTTTCAGGTATAAAACCTGTATAGTTTGCGATAATTTTTTACAGGAACCGAAATAGAAAATTCCCATTTTGCTTTTACAATACCTGTATTTTCGATACCGGTTCCAAGACCTGGTCATCACCACTGGCGTCGTTCCCACTGGTAACGAATGGGAAAAATATCCCATTTGTAGCCCTTGATGGCCGACGCCAGTCGTGATGACTGGGGATAACCGGAAGATTTTGCAAAACTAATTCCGAAATATATTGTTCTTCTTTTATTATTACTAGAGTAGCAAAAGGTTGTATGTAAAAGACTGAAACACTGATTTTGTTAAACATTTATACCATTATTGTTTTTTCAGGCGAAATCAACCCACCGGGACCAAGTGATAATGAGGAGTCCGAGGATGAGAATGTCAGTAATTTGTACCAAGAAGCACGCCTACCTTTGCAGGTCATTAGTCCTACTCCTAACACACAATAGTATATTTTCTTTGTAAATTTCATAAATCATAACTAGAGATCATCTGATCTCTGAATCAGATGCATATTTACCTAAAGTCAATACTTTGCTCACATGTCCCCTCATGGGGGCAGCGGCGTGTGGTCGGTTGGGAATAATTCAAAGGAAGGAGCTTTTTAATCTGTTTCGCGTTTGTTTCGCTTGTCATACAACTGACAAGTCATGGCGAACGGAACCTACTGCGGTGTTTCGCGGCGAAGTTATTGACGACGCAGTTGCAACTGCGCCGAAATATCGGAGCCTAAAAAATAAACTGGTACATAGTGTAAATCCCAACATAGTTTATTCTAATAATAGTGTATTTATTGATTTAATTTAAAACTTTTCAGAGACCATAATACAGTAACAAAGTATACAGTAAAGAAAAATGTACTTCTGGTTAGAACATGCAATTTGTCTCTTAACTGTTTACTCTGATGAGAATCTGAATAAGATGCTAGTAGTAACTGTAAGACCACTTGTAAATGGCATTTTTGCCAGACATTAGGCTGGTGCGATTTTCTTGCTGCTGAGGTGCTGCCAAAGTACTGGCAGAAAAAGGGCCAAGCGACTTACTTGCTTTCACTATTGTATTTGTTTACTCCTTAAATAGGAAGTTTTGGCCAAGTATGAGAATAAGCTGAGCACATTACACCGTGCCAGGCTGGGCGACACAGCAACACCACTGTCACCATGCTTACGTGCCAAGAAAAATACTGATGAAGCCGGTGGTTCAAGTAAGTTTTACAGCACTGATTGCTAATGCAACACCATACACTAAGCCCTCGTAGGCACTGGCGGTGGTTGACCGCGAGGGTCTTTGGGGTGTTTTTTCCATTTAAATATTAAACCGCTCGTGATCGTACGCACTTGCAAGTACCTTCTTTAGCACCCGATCAAATCGGTAATGAACCGATTACCCGCCAAAAATTTTCGTATTTAATCGACTGGACAGATATCTTAACAACGAACAGTGAACAAAACGCATAGATAAAGGGATACAGGCGTTATCAGTTTTAACAACTGTTGCATAATAATAATAATAATATTAAAATGGAACCGCGCGGTTGGCCGCTAGTGCGTAAGAGGGCTAATTGCTTTATCCTAGCCTGCTTTCCGATGCCTAAACAATTATCATTATTCATTTCTATGTTGAACAGGCTCAGGGGCATCGAGTTCTAATGCTGGCATGTCATTCGCGGCTGGATCGAGTTCAGAGCAGACTGATGGTGCTTCTTCCAGTAAAAATGGTGATCCACAAGAGAAAAGTGCCGATGACGATATGGGCGGGGTGTCATCCACAAACTGTAATGAAGAGGACAAAGACTTAAATGGAGAGGTATTTATGCTTTTAATTTCATTCATTCATTCTACTGCAGTTGTTGGCCAGGGCTTCGGAAAGATCAGTTGTTTGTAACTCGTGATGCTGATGATATTATATTTATACACAGATTTCTTTTGATGATTTTTTTATATGTCTGTCCTAAAGACATTCTTTAATTTGGGTGTGGTTTAAACGGTTAGCAAAATATTCGTATTTTGGTGACCAACTTTAAGAAAATAAAAAACGTCGTGTTTAGAACTTCGCCTTAGGTTAAAAATATAATGTTAAATTTTCATCCACGCCATTCACTCCTCGCGTCGTCGCTGGCCGAAGCGAGCATGAAACGAGATATTCCCTTAAGTCCAACATTTGAGAGTAGGTTCAATATTTAACAGGTATCAACCAGTGACCCAGATGACAAAGCGACGGAATCTACGAAGACTGCCGCAAACAAACCTAACTTAACTGCCCCTGACAGTTCAGAAGATAATTGTCACCAGCCACCCGAACAGAGTGCAGATGCCAAGAATTCAGCTCCTGGAAGTGGCTCCGATGTTTGCAACGGCGAGGTCACAGATTCTAAGCAAACTGATAAAGGAGAGAATAATATCACATCTTCTAATGGTTCAACAACACCAGTTAAGGGGAAGGGGAAAGGTAAATATTTTTTATTTGTATTATTAAGTCCTCAAGATTTCATTGAAGAAGATTGCAGCTGCAAATATCAATTCGAGGGCTGCTTCTCATTATAGTATTATTGACCATAAGCCATTTGTATGTCCCCACTGCTGGGGCACAGGCTTTCCTTATGGGTGGATAAGGAGGATGGGCCATAACCCACCATGCGGATTGGTGGGTGTTAACGACTGCAAATGCAGCCGGCACCAACGGCTTAACGTGCCTTCCGAAGCACGGAGAAGCTCGAGATAATAAATTTTTGGTCACCCATTTCATGACCGACCCTTGCGAAAGTTGCTTAACCTCGGCAATCGCTGGGCCATCGAGCATCTCAATCATATTATTGCCTACTTTTCAATACTTACGAGTATGTTAGAGTAATTCTTCCAAAAATAATCAACAGGAGAGATCAACTTCTCAGTGCAGACAGTTTACTGACGTGTATCGTATCGACTCATCAGCAGAATAATAGTATTTGCAACAATATGTACAGTCAGCATCACGTCGTTATGAAAAACTAACGAAAAAGTCAATGCAACTTAATGGCCTAATTTTTTAAAAATCCCTAATGATACTATACTTGGAAACAAATAAAAAAATTGGGCCGCAGGCACACCCCGGCTACTCCATATAAACGTCTCGTGAACTCGAATGACGTTTGTATACACTGCGTATGTGTGGGTGAAGTGTTCAGGGTTACCTACCCAAGATTGATCTCTAGTTAAATTACTTAATTTCTAAGTAAGCCCTTACTTTTATAACATTCGCTGAAAAAAGCTTACGTAATTATCATATTGTCTGTATTAAATGTCATATTAAAAAAGTACTTTGTTGAAAGAGCGACGAGCGAGAAACACGTACGGCCACGTATGTGCAGACTCGCCAACCTACTGCGGGGCGGGGTGCGGTATCGCCGATCGGAAGGAGGGTGATAGTGGCCATTCTTTCCATCAGTACTATTATTTATTCTGTGCCGCAGGTCAAAGGAAAGGGGTATTTTGCAATTTATTTTGAATCTATTGTCTTGGTATTTAAGTATAATATTGATTGATTTAATTACTCTGTCGTGCCGATGACTATACATAAACCTTATTTCTCCAGACAAAGTATCACCAGTGTCGAGTTCAGAGAAAGCTCCAGCAAGGCCTAAGAAGGCCAAGCTTCGTCGCGCAGCCGCCGCGGTGTACGAGACCCTGCTGCGTCAGGCTGCTGAGGAAGACGACGAGAGCGACTCCAATGATGAGACCTTTGAAGGCGGAGAGATCAACTCCTCAGATGAGGAGAATGTCAATGGGGTTGAAGATTCTTCTAATGATGGTATGTTTATATGTAGCTGGTTCCTTCATGATAATATAAAAAACCGGCCAGGTGCGTGTCGGACTTCGCACGTTTAGGGTTCCGTACCAAAAGGGCTAAGGGGCGAGGCTTATCTGTGCGTTTGTCTGCTTAAAGTCGTTATTCAGTCTAGGCTGTTACAAAAAAATGCAATTTTTATAATTCAATATGCTTTAAGATAGGTAGTCAGAAGCAGACCCATTCCCACTGGCAACACCCGTTCACGAGCATGAGGCATGAACCAGCCATCATCATCATAAAAAATTCAAACTCACTGTTGTTACTTACATTAAAACTAATAATTAAAAAGTCCTTGCCTCCTGTACACTGCCATGCATTTACATTTTTGAAGTGGGAGTTTTCACATATCAAAACATAAATAAATTTACAAAGTCTAAAGATTTGACAAGTAGGAGTAATAGAAATCCTAATAGGTTAGTGTTAGACAATATACCTGGATCAAAATGCTACTTGAAAAACTGTTATAGGATGTGTATTACCATTTTTAATCATATACCAGATACCATAAAATGTCTACCCTTGAAAAAAATTTAATAGTCCTGCGCGAATGGTTACTCGAAAATACATTCTACTCCATCAATGAATTCTTGCAACATAAACAAGTAAAAAATAAATAAAAACATATTATGTAATTATGGTAGATGCATGGAAAATCTATCCTAATTTAATGTGACACAAAGTATGGATGAAAAAGTTTAAGAAATATTATATTATTTCTGACCATCACTGTTATACCCTATTTATGGCAAATAAACAATTATGAATTATGAATTACACCACTGTAGGGGTATGTATGAATGAAGGCATTAATGAAGAATCACCTTTATATCTTGGACATTAATGTTACAAGGTGAAGCTGAAGAAGAGGAAGAAGATGAAGAAGAAGATTATGAAGCAGAATCCAGTGAAGATGATGGAGAAGAAGACATTTCGCTGACAGAAGAGCCTGGAAATGACAGCGGCTGCACGGCTGTCGTCGCTCTCCTTAGAGGTGATGTATAATGTTTAAGATGTACTAGCTTCCGCCCGTGACTTCGTCCGCGTAGACATCCGAAAAAATCATCAGGGAACCTTTTAGCGGGATAAAAAGTATCTTATGTTTTAATCCAGGCTATAAACTATCTGTGTGCCAAAGTTCATCCAATTCCGTTCAGCTGTTTTTGCGTGATTGAGTAACAAACATCCAAACTTTCACATTTATAATATTAGTAGGATTATAATTAATCTGTTTCAATCAATTGAGGTCATTTACTCAACATTTGGTTTCTTCACAGGGAACGAGCTATATGTAGCAAATGCTGGGGACTCCCGATGCATCATCTGCAGAGAGGGCAAAGCCGTCGACATGTCAGTGGACCACAAACCAGAAGACGCTCCAGAGCTAGAGAGAATCACCAAAGCTGGCGGAAAAGTGTCGAATGATGGGCGCATCAACGGTGGTCTCAATTTATCTCGCGCCATCGGAGACCACTCATACAAACAGAACAAGGATCTCGATGCCAAGGAACAGATGATCACAGCTTTGCCCGATGTGAAAACGTTATCAATTGACCCCATAAAGGACCAGTTTATGGTGTTAGCTTGTGATGGAATTTGGAACTTTATGTCTAGTCAAGACGTGTGCGACTTCATTTTACCCAGACTGGCAGAAGGCAGGGAGAGGTTATCCCAGATCTGTGAAGAGGTTTGTATCGTTTATGTTGGTTGGTTATGTTGTTTTAAGAAAGTACTGTTTAAGTTAATCACTGATCTAATTTCAGATGTTCGATCATTGCTTAGCCCCCAGTACGATGGGCGACGGAACCGGTTGTGACAACATGACTGCCATTATTGTGCGGTTCAAAGATGGTATGATCGAAGAAGTAGCCCAGCACACGAATGGTGACGGCGGCGCTAAGAAGCGGGCGGCTGAAGAAGAACCGAGCCTCGAGGAACAACAGGACTCTAAAAGGCAAAAGGTTGATGACCCACTATCAAGTTCAGTGGTGACCTCTAGTGTTTAGACACTTTTAGTTATAAGGACAAACAGTGTTCAAACCACGCGTAGTATTGTGAAACTTTTGGTGGAGACTAATTTAAATTAATGAATAAGTGGGACATCACTAATGGGTTTTACATTTAATTTCAAAATTTTGGGAATTCTGTTTGGAAATGACTGTACTATTCCCCGTTGTGATTGTAGTGCAGTTTCTGCTATAGTAGACCTGAGATCAGCTTAAAGTTTTGATGAATATTTGCACTAGTAACAGAATTAGGCTTGGTTCTGTATATTGATGTTAGTCATATAAAGATCTGTTATACAACTCAATTATTAGCGTTGTAGATGTCGTAATGACAAATAGGAATTGCAAATGCACATAGTCTCCAGAATCTAGAAAGGATGTAGATACCAACAACGATTCCATATTGTTGGTACAATTCAATTAGGGAAACTACATAAATGCTAATAGTAGAAACAACCGCATTTATATTGAAATATACCTCTGGTAAAGCCGATCTTACTCTTTAACGGTTATTAGGAATGTAATATGGAACCAGTCTCAGATAGTTTAAAAAAAAGGGAATAGTTCCAGTTCCCATTGACTTCAGAACTGACTTGAAGATGTAGCATGTAAGCAGTTAGCGGTCATAAGTGTAAGTTAATTGACTTGAAGGTTTTAAATAATTTTTCTTTTCAGGTTGCTCTCAGGTAAAAAAAAAGTGAAAGGACTTAATTTATCTTGGTAGCTAAAGAAGCATTTATGTTATTAAGGTACAATCAACAGCACATCAAGTTATCCAAATCTGATAATTTTGTTCAATTGGTTTTAAATCTTAAAGGCTGCATTTTAATTTAAGTTTAAAGTTGATTATGGAGAGAGTGTAAGCCATGTTGCTGCTGTTTGTCCAGTGCTTGTTTAGTGACTTGTTTAAAAATGGGACATACTACAAAATTGGATTGAAAAATATTGTGCCATTCAATTAATAAAGGTTTCTTTATCCCATCCCATCGAATTTGTTTCACGTTAAATGGCATAGCATCGGATCATTGAATTAGGGATAATTTATTATGGTTTTGGCCAGCTATTGATTATTTATTGTTATTAGCGTTTTTTTATGTCATTCTGCAAAATTTTCTACATAAAATGGCTGATTCTACTGTAATTGATGTCTCTAAAATGAAGGTAATTGATGTGAGCAAAGAATTAAAGTCTCAGGGTTTGTCATACGCTGGAGATAAATCGTGTGGCGGGCCTTCCTAACAGCAATGACTCAAGATGAGAACGGTGATATTAATTTAGATTCTGATGAAATAGACTCGCGAGTGTTGGAGGATGAAGATGATAAAAGTCAAACTGATATTCTTGATGACTCTGCTGTAGACACAATAAATAAATTCGCTCTTACGGATAACCCACCTCCAAAGGATTCAGTTGATACAGAATCCTGAAGCGAAAAATTTCGGACAAAGACAAGACTAAAAGCGGCGAAAACAGAGATATTGGGTCAAGTAAAATTGTTTTAAATCGGGCCACTTCCATAACAACAACAGCACCGAAACCAGTGGTTGAAACTACAGACGAGAAGCCAACAGACGAAATAAAAAGTACTGAAAGTTGTTCAAAAGTTAAAATAACTGCAGAAATTGATCCAGAAACTACATTGGGAATGTGAGCCAAAAGGTTGTTAAAATCACTGAAGCTGAAAGGAAAGAAGCAAGGAAACGAAAGGTTTGGCCAAAATAGTTTCAATGATAGAACTATCACAGCACCAGCAGGATCACTCTCTGAGAACTTTGACAAACTCAAACAACGAGCAGAATGATTTGGCCAATCTGTCTCTAGAATTAAGACAGACATTGAGAACAAGGAAAAACTTAAAAGGCGTAAATCTAAATTTGGAACAGCTAAATACCTAGATTAAGTAATTTTAATGTTTAATTACTAGTGTTTCAGATAGGAGCTGTTCATTTTCTCAATTACTTGCTATGTACGTTTATGTTTGAACTACCTACTTAAAATTAATTATCTTTAGAATGGATATGTACATGTTTAATAATACTTTCAGGTGACCCATAAATAAATAAGTTTTCAAAATAAAGTGCATGTTGTCAGAATTTGTCTTAATTTTTTTTAATATTAAATTTTTGACGATTTATTTCATTTTGATATTATATAGCTTATAACTTGGAAACGTGAAGTAAATCTATATTTTGTGTTTGTATTGATGTGAACTATCGGTTATGAAGGTTTCATACGTGAACGCCATTTAAAAAAAATGGCGGACGGCGTTTGGGCCCATAAACTTATTTTATGCTTGTATAAATAAGTCGTATGTTTGGGCCACGCTCCATACAAAAAGATTTTAGATAAGTACAAGATAGTGAAATGACATTTAATTTCATGCAGATTAATTAATTTTTCGAGAAATCATAAATGTTAACTGTTACTTTAGGAAAAAAATACGCAAAACTGGTGTGACGTTCTCTTCCCATTTCATAAATTCAAAATTACATTCTGACGAAAACATTTGCCAACATTCGCTATCAAATATAAATAACGTTACATGAGGAAATTGTTCATCTTCTGAAAACAGTTAAATTATGTAAACTAACGTAAATCAGCAGATAATGTGTCTCAATTCCGAAAGTACAAAAAGTTTTCAGAATCGCTTCTATCTAACATCGAGGAACTTAAGTGTGGGACACAACAAAAACTAACATTTGGTTTTTAAAAATGGTGATTATTTAAAGTATTAAAAAAAATATTATTTGAATTAACTTGTTTTGAGTATTTAATGCTTTTCAATCTTTAAAATAATTAGCAAAATATAATTTTTACTTGTTATTAGACAAACACGGGGCATAGCACAAATGGGAGGTGCACTTTATTTTGAAAACACTTATAATAATCAAAATTGAATATTTTTTTGTAACTTTGACTGCATGAAGTTTTTCAATTCTGTTTGTTTAGTGTTAGTAAAATAATGATTATGTAAGGTACAGCTGGTAGATTTCGAATTGGTAGGCTGATGAGCCTAAAATGAGTATGTCGGTGCCAAGGTCTCCCGATCCCAGGGGAGTATCTATTTATAATCTTTCAAAATGTTGAAGCCAGCACAGATAAAATAAAATAATGACAATGTCGTAATAACAGGGCTGTGCTAGTTTTTGTATAAAGAAGCAGGATCATTGTCTTTAAAGAAAGGAGCACTTGAACGCTGTATGTAATAATTGTGAAATTTGAAAAAATAAAAAATTTGGTATGTTCCTAAATAAAATAATGTATTTCTTTAATAAATTCGGAATCAATCGAGAGCGAATGTATATTTCAATTATTTATCTGTGTTACTCTATAGTAATAGGTAGTTATATTTTTGTAATCACAGGTATTATCCAAAATTATGTACCTAATTGACAAATTCCGAAAATTGGAATTAGTTTTTCTTTGTTAAGTAAGTACCTATTCAATTTTATTATATTGAGCAGTTACAATTTAAATAAATAACCCCATAGTTAACAGTTTGATTCCGCAAATTGTATTATTATTTCATGTGTGTTTCAATGATAAAATACAATTTTGCAGACATAATGATTGATTGTTTTCTTTGTGTTACAAGAAACAAGAGTACAAATTATATTTTGTTTATTCAAATGATACTTAAAGTACAACATATTTTTATCGAAGTTGGGTTAAATATTCAATGGTCTCAATTTGCGTAGCCTCGAGGATTTGAAGAGCATCGTATTCACTATCCAACTGCTCCAAGATTATGCTCTTATCATTTATCTCCGCCTGCACATAAAAATACCCTTTAAGATTTGCTTTAATACCGATTATGAAGATTGCCTTTTTTAGGTAATTTCAGAATATTTTTACCTGTAGCTTTGCTTTTTCAGACTCTCTATCTTTTGTTATAGATTTGAGCAAATTCATAGCCCCAATCGCAGCCATTTTTTGTTTTTCCACATTATCACCAAGTTGCTTTAAAATATCCAACAAGGAATTGATGATTCTTGTGAAGTCTTGAATTTCTAATAGGAGCAAATAGAGAAATGAAATGGATTATCAACAACTGTCTTAATTGACTCCATTTTTTATTGCAAAATGCACAAAGCCAAAGACTAATTATTTTAGATTCAACAGTTATTTTTATTAACCTAAATAATTAGTCTAGACTCTACTCTGGTAAAGAGTCTCTCATTGGAGAGTGACCAAACATTTATTATAGTGAGCTAGTGAGCTACGTGCTTCGGAAGGCACGATTGTTCAACCACCCACTAACTAAACACATTTTGGGCCCGCGAACGTGTGGTGAGCCGTGGACCAATGATGTCCATGGGTGAGCTTAAATATAAACGCCTGACTAGTTTCAAATGGCAATTCGTAAGTATGCCCCCTGTTCGAAAATGGAAAACTATTCGATTCGTTTAAACTCTAGTTAGAGCTTAAACATAAACTATAAAATTAACTGTCGTAAGCTTGTGAATTTCGTGACATGATAGTGTTAGCGTTCAAACGAATAGAAAGTTGCACATTTGATTAAGGTACCTTTCTCTATGTTACAAATTACTCTGAAGGGACCACTTGGGGCCTATCCACAGGCTACGCGTGGTTACTACAATGTGATGAATGGAACGGTCAACGGTTATTTTAGTGGAGTAGAACTACGGGGAAAAATTAAATAATGGTGAATAAATTAAATTTAACCACCCGTGGTTGCACTACTTTCACCCAGTGGTTGTGAGCTTGGTGGGTCTATAACTCTAACTATGCACTTCAAGGTCCAATCTACAGAATTCATCAAAATTGATTCAGCAGTTTAGCTATATTAGCAATGACAGTGTTTTATAATACACTAGGTATCATTGGTTATTATTATTTTCTAAATTAATGAAGTGTTATCATTGGTGTTACTGACTTGTCTCATAATCCTTGCAAGTATCTTTCACATCCTCAGTTTCCTTGAGAACAGATGTTTCCAAGACCCTTATTTTGTGTATGTCGTCATAATAGAGATGAGCTTTTTGCAATTCCTCTGCCATGATTTTAGATGTTATTTGTTGAATAATTACTGAGCTAGTAATCACTACCGTATTATGTATAATATTGTATATTTTTTACTATTTATTCATAAATACCTATTGCAAATTATACCTACTTCTGGCTACCACGGTTTTTTTGTTTTGTTGTTGTTAGTTTGGTAACCAAGGAGATATAGTTTATATGCTTTATATGCCTACTTTATGATCTATGGAGATACCTACCTACCTATATTCATTTGTATTATTTTACCTGCAACGAAAAACACTATACGTACGGCAGCGGCATGGCAATGCGAAGGCACTGCATATGTGTGACTGATTGTGACTGCGTGATTGACGATCGAATAATAATTAATTTGGAAGAAGAACCTATATAAGAACCTAAGTACTAATTATTTCAGAGTTTTAACTAAGTTTTAAAGAAACTTATGTACGGTTGATTAAATTCGGCTCGTTTTAATAAATAACTTTTCTCTTCTTCGTTTTGTGGATGTGGATTATTGTCGATGTGGGTTTCGCCCGTATGTAGTGTCAACTTTTATTTAATTATAAAACTACGATTCGGACGGTACGTTGTTAATTCATATTATGTCAATGTGACACTGACATGAGTTGCTCTAAGGCTAAATTAAATTATGTACCTTCCTACCTACCTAGGTATCTATATTTTATAATTTTGTTCTCACTCATATCTCAAATTCCCAATCAATCTCAATGTTCTCACGATTCATGTAGGTAAGTACTTGTAAAATAGTTTAGTTTTGATTACTTGCAGTAATTAACAAAATCGACTTGTGCTGTTAAAAATTTTCCAGTGTCTGTAAGTTTTCTAAACATGGAGGGATTGTCGCAAAATGAGAAAATTATATGGTCTTGTTGGGAAGAAAAGTCGCCAAGAGATGTTGTACGAGAGGCAGCTGCAAAAGGGACCCATTTAAATCTATGCTTGAAGTACCTGATGCATAAAAATAGCTGGAATGAATCTACAGCTTCGGATTGGTTTCTGGCTGAAGTAAGAATATTAATTGAAAATTACCGAATTTAAATATATCATTACCTATAATCAAAGATTATTAAGTATTTGTTATATGGTCAGTGTTGTTATCTTAAAGGTGCCTTAAAAAGATATAATCCTTTTGTCCTTTCTGTCAACAATCAAATGTTGTTTACTTGTTGAGTCTTTTTATTATGAATTTTATATTAACATTATAATATTCTGCATTATTCAGGTAAAAGCATGGACGGTTCAGTTGCTGATGCGTAAACAGATATTTAAAGTTCTTCACATATTAGGCAAAGTGAAAATAAATCCTGAAATGCATTTAATAACATTGGCTAAAACGTCACCACAAATAGAATACAGAGATTTTATTGTCGAGCATCTGGAGAAGATGTCCAAAGATATTTTGCCTGAAAATATCAAAACATGGGAGCATCTCAGAAGACATTGGAATTTGCTACGATATCTTGAGAAATCATTTGAGGTGGATGGCACTTTTAAACAGAACAAGGTGTTTGGTGTTGCCAAACAGAGAATAATTGTTAATGAGAGTGAAATTAAAGCTCTGACTATAGAAAATATTGAAAAGTATCCCTCTGAATGGAAAAGTAAAATAGCCACTGCTCTTTTTTTTGAGTCCTTTGGTAAGTTGAAAACAATAATCTTTTATTTCAGTTTTATAATTATATTTAAAAAATCTGGATCTATAACAAAACAGTTGTAAGTGTTTGCTATCATAAAGCTTGCTATCTATTTAGCATACTTGTTATATATGTTACTTGCCCTTGTTCAAAGGGTTGAATTTCAAAGTTATCATTATCACTAACTATCTCCCACACATGGAAAGTTAAAATAGAACATATTATCCTTTGTTCTGATTAAATATTTTTGCAGAAAGTATGCCTACTCAACAACTTAAAATGAAAACGAAATATTTATAGTTAAATATCACGAATAAGTTGCAAATGTTTACATTATTAGTAATCAGTTATAGATAATGGGCTTCTTTGCAAATAGCTTATGATAACATGACGGTAGCTGTAACTTCTACTGCATTAACTTAAGGAACAGAATGAATGAAATGTTTTGCATTATTTATACAACTGATACTATGTGCAGTTTACTTTGTGAAAGAATGTAGGGTAGGTAGGCCAGGCTGCTATTGTTTGTTGAAACATAATGCAGCAAGGTTTTTAATGGTATCTTTATATTATTTACAGAATTCTCATTATTGGATTTCTCATCTCCTCCTGAAGTATGGGACTATTTGGTTCAAAATAATAAAGCTATGATTCTCATTCGTTGGATCAATATGCAGATCTCTGAAGTAGTGCGTGACAAGAATGCCCGCTACATTTTCTTCAGTAATGACAACTTTGCTAAGAAATTTTTATTTGTCGACACAAAAGGCTTCAGCAATGATGTTCTTCAGAAGTTAGACGAAGTTTTCCGTAAATGGCCTGTTACTGATGATATGATTGAGAGTGTCGCCAACAGTAACTGCTTCCCATACACAAAAATGTGCATTTATGATACACTGTCTTCCTATGGTATTGTAAATGAAGATGAGCGTAACAATTTGTATGTTATTATATCAAGACTGAGTCGAACCCAAAATTTAAAGCTCATTGATGATATTTTCTCGGAAATCTGTGCCACGGTAAATAAACAACAGTTTTATGTCGAACTAGCTAAATATTGTGTTAAAAATAGACTTTATAAAGTATTGACAATGTGTGTAGAAGGAAACATTCTGGATACACATTTATCAGATGTGGAACAAGAAGCTAAGGAATGTATTGAATTGTGGCTTCTATTTAAAAGTATTGAGCAGACATCAGACAGGCAAAGTCATGTTCTTCCTGTTTACAGAACATGTGAACAAATAGCCAAAGAAAATATTGATGATTATATTTCATCAAACCCCCATTTAATTCTCGGGATGATTCTACTAGAGGATAATGCAAAATTATTTGATATATTTTCCAAAAATGAGTTTTTAGAATTCAAAGACTTTAAATTGCCAAATAAAGGGTATAAAAACAAACTTACTCACTTATACAATGTCTACAAAAAATATACTGATCCTAATAATTTATATGAGTGTAAGGATGTTAACGTTTATCAATTATTGTCGGGGTATCGTGGTTTGGATGTTTCTAAGGTTTTTGAATTTCAACTAGTAAATCAGAATACAAAAAGTTTACTAGATGACAAACCGGATAGACGCAGTCTCGGTAGCCTTCTATCCAGTGAAGTAAATGTAAACACTGCGGGCATGAAATCACTGATCCAGAAACCAATGGAAATGCCAGATTTTGCAGACAAAAAGTTGATGAAAAGGTACGGATATGTGGCCAAATTGAACCACACTTATTATTTGAAACAATACCGGCCTTGTAATGCTAGTCAGGCGTTTGTTGAGCAGCAATATCTGACGTATAATCGGTTGCAAGAAAAGTGCATTAAAAGCGCTTGCTGCGAGGCTCACGCGTTAGCTTTACAAAATTGGTCTGATCCAGCAATGACTGCATGCGCCATATCATTTATTGCAATGATTGGGTGTAATCCAACTAGATGCAGAGTTCATATGTCAGCTGCAAAAATGTTGAAAGAATATTTGATAACTCACAGGCACATGCAAGTAGAGAAAGTCAACAAAATAGTGAGTGAATATATGTACAAGCTGATTCAGAGTGATGATGAAGCCGCTAAGGAGATATTGCAATATTTGGAAGAAGCAACAATGATAAAACTCAAAGAAAAACAGGATTTAGATGGAAAGATCGATATGGCGGTAGTTTTATATGAATCTCAGACAGTGGTCAAGTTTGCAGTGTTGCACACATTGCCTTTACCAGAGAAGCAATTGAGAGAATTCATAAAGTCAGGGGCTTGGTTTAACTTTTTGCTCTTCGGTGACGTTTTTCGATACCCCTTAACTCAAATGTTACAATTGTCTCAAGAATTTGAAAATAAGTCTTATGCAGAGCATTTGAAACATATAATGCTGCATAAGAACTCGGAAGACGTTAGCGAAAAAGACAGTAAATCCAATTCGAGCAATGGCCAAAGGAAAGCTTCAAGATTAAATTCTGTGGAATTTGTAAGTTCTAATACACGTGATTCAAATCAAACAATAGAAGGAACTAAATAACGGTTAAAAATAATAGGATTATTTCCAGAGTCCGTCACACAGCTCTCAATGCAGCGCATTCGAGTATCCCAGTATCCAGTTGGGGCGCGAGTTGTGGGAGGTGGCGGCATCATGCCACGGTCCTGAGGACCCGCCCGCTGCGTTACTCAGAGCTGCTGAAATCTGCAGGGAACCACTTCTGGTGCTCATCGCTAGCTGTTACGAGGTAAGTCTTTGAATTAAAAGTGGCAAATAATCAGACGTACCGTTTCAGACAGCTGAGATCTTTACGGATGCTGTCGCTCATCACTGTTCACTAGCCAAAGGTAATGGCTATTTAACGACAAAAAAAGTGCATATAGTAAAAGTAGTAGAGAGTTTTATAAGCTTTCACTCGGTAGAAGTACACTCTCTACGAAACGCACTGGTTTGTAGATGTCAGCGAAAAACCCAAAAGTGAGACCTTCAAACTCCTCCCCCCACTCCGACTCACCTCCTAT
Organism: Catoptria pinella; assembly: GCA_963556745.1. Taxonomy (NCBI): domain Eukaryota; kingdom Metazoa; phylum Arthropoda; class Insecta; order Lepidoptera; family Crambidae; genus Catoptria; species Catoptria pinella. Next base: position 5,746,815 of record OY750762.1, read on the forward strand.
ACTTTTAGTACCCTAAGCACCCTAAACAAGTTGCTGAAGAAAACGCGTATGTATTCACTCACGCGCCCTACAACCCCTTTATTCATTGGACTATACCTAAAAAGTATTGTGATACCCTTAACAACTATTTATTGTCTTCTGTTCTTATACAGCCGAATGCAGTGGACGTCCTTTGGGTTCAGTGGGTGTTATCGTCCCTTGGTCCAACAGTGAAAGTAAACGATTTCATCCACCCAGAAATGAGCCAAGAAGGTGTCACCGCCGAACAGTTCCAACGCGTCGCTGAACTCTGCCTTCGAGAGGGTTATGTATCGACTTTGCATGACTCAATGCTCATATTTATGCCAGTAAGTTGTCTATCTTTTTCTTTCAGCAGGTTCTTTTATTCGAAAAGAAGATAAAAATAACTATATGTTTTCAGGAAAGCCCTCTAACTCTTCTCACGTCGTTTCTCTATCGGTGTATCCGCAATCGAACCTTTGATGCAGAAACCGTAAGGCTTCTGAAAAGCTTTCTGCACCACTGCCAGCGCAGATACAGCGTTGACTCTTCGAACATATCCTGGCAGCTGTCTAGGGAAGCTTTGCAGAAAGTGGCTGTTGCACTTGTCATAATAGCGATGAGCCAAAGCTTCGATAGCGCTTACCACCAAAGGGAATTTCTTAGATGTTTGGCGGAGGCAGAGTTTGAGAAGTCTATAAGTGGTAAGATAAAATTTTATATTAATTTTAATTTGCAAGTACGCCATTTTAATGTAGTAACTTTGTGTATGGGTTTCTGTCATGGTTCCCTCATTCCACTACGATCCACCAATGAAGCTCTACCGGTGGATCTATGGATATTTTTCATCCTCTTCGATCCACCGGTGGATCCATGTTTACGTAAGGAAAATTGATTTTTTTATTTAATTTACAGTACCCACTCCGAACTTCATCATTTTGTACGAGATTCTACAGATATCAATGGAAACCTCACTGGTTGTAAACATTTCAAAAATGCTTCAAGAAGACGCCAGCGACTATTTGTCCGAATGCATTGAACAGTATACTGCAAACAGAAACTATGATGTTGCTTTAAAAATTGCGAAACTAGCGCAATTGCCCGTCAATGATATATTAAAAGCTGAGTGGGCGCATAAATACGAATTGTTGATAACGAAAGAAGATGTCGTCTTAGAAGAAAAAGAATTGACCTTATTCATAGCTCAATGCAGCGAGGCTTTCAAAAAAGCTCCTGTTTTGTTTAAAGATGCTACTGATTTTCTGGTGCATTTTACCGAAAATATAACAGAGTCTCTTCAGAAGTTCTACTCTTATAGAATTATTATGAGCTGGTTCCAAGAGCACCATGAATATGGCCGTCGAAGAGAACAGATCGAGCATAGAATGTGGCAAGCGTATTTTGAAAGTGAAACACAACACGATGTCTTTCTAAACGGCTATCATGGCACCTTGCATTTTATTCTCAACGGGCAGAAAGACCAAACTATATCTAAGAAGATTGGTCTTATAAATGCAGAAAAACCATTTTCAATGGCAATCGGAGAGATAGAAGTTGAATCAGATGTGGGTAACATTGAGGAAGTCGTGATACTGGAGGATCCGGATGCAATTGACAACTGGAGAAAAGTGATTGGCCAACTAATTGAGTTGAGATTGTTGGTGGAGGCTTTCCGCCTGTCAGCACTTTTTAAGACGCCTCCAGAATATCGTTACCGATATCCAGCTTGCCCCGTGCAGATAATAAGGACTTGTTTGAAGCTCGCTGAAGGATTGTGTTCTCCCTACGAGCTGCCACAAGAACTGCGATTGGTGATATCATCGCCCATGCTCCAAAACAAGCTATCGAGTAAGAAAATTACATGGATCTCTCACTTTGAAATATGCCTTATGTAGATATTGATAAGGTCTGGTTTTAGTTTCAGGCACATCAGACGCTAGCTTTGAAGAACTTGTGGTCATACAGGAGAAACAAGATAATGTTCCTGAGAGTGCACATTTAGCCGCAAGGGAAGAAGCTGACCGGCTCTCTGCACTTGATGCACTTGCTGTGCGTAGTGGTCTAATGCTTGCAAAGCAGGTATTCCCTTACAATTTTTCGTCTTTTTGTAAGTACGTTTACACTTAGGTTCCCTATGATATTTAAAAACTTGTTTTTTCTTCACTCTCAGGTCGCCAGCTATTTTCGTATAGCTTTACAAATAGGATGGGACTACGTATCGGTACTAAAATATCAGAACCGCTCTGTGGACTTTATCAACCTCGTCAGTGGCAGAGCACGGATGCCGCTTGCAAATCTCGTATTCAAGACTTTTAATATACCAACAAAACAAGTAAGCCATTCAAATTAATTTCTTATTATCTTTAAAATTTGTTTCAATTTCTGATACATTGTGTTTTAGGTTGCAGAATACTTGTGCCGAGAAATGGTAGCAGCGATAATATCTCCACATTTAGTAAAGACTTCAACATTCCGGCAGAAAGAGCATTTCCAGTATACTTTGTGGGGTTATACACTAAGTTCTGATTTAGAGATGTTTTTGAACATGCGTCCAGATGCTTGTAGTCAAATTGGGAGGCTCATCCTCGACCACTTAATGGCCTTCCAAAAGATTTATAAAACGGCGACAGCCTCGAAGCTTCCAGAAAACACTTTAGATGATAGCTGTCTTGATGTGGAAACGTTGATAGACGAAGAATATCAGAACGTAGAAACTGGGGAAGTTGAATCGGTTTTGACTGAAGAAGGAACTTTGATGTCAGCTGAAACCGAGTCCGTGTATTCAGTATCCAGCGTTTATACTGTCGGCAACAAAATGACACGGGATTCGAGAAGAAATCTCTTTGACGTCATAGCTAAAAGCAACGTCCACATAAGATACGAGGTGAAGTCTAATATTAGGAAGATAACGAAAGGTGCTAAGTTGTCTACGAAACAGGTATGTTACCTCTTAATGCTATGGTGTACTTTTTATAGCTAGCTGTACACTGCTTTCAGACATAAGCACCATCTTACAACTGATTAAGTGCTAGTTCAGACAACGGTGGGTACCGTGCGGTTTGACACGATTTGTTATCCATTGTTCGCTCAGGATCAGTTGTGTCAGTGCAATATTGACAGCAGTGTACCCAAAATCGCACTAAGATTGCTTTAAAAGGTCATACGAAGTAGGTGTGCTTTCCTAGCTACATCGCCAAATGCACTATTATTATATCTTTTTAAGACTGTAAATCGGAATAATTGGATGACAGCGGCGGCGGAGCGGGGAGCAGTGCGTTCAAATGTATAAATTTAAATTGAACTGTTCTCGATGGCAGCGCACGGTGGGCTGAAATTCGGCTTTCATAGACTTAGGGATTTCAATTTGCAAGTGCCGGATTTTTTGTCGGATATTGCTTCTATAAGCTGTTACCATATACAAAAATGACACCCGAGTTAATTCTGCATAAAAACGAAGGAATAATATTTTTTTTACGAAAAATTTGTATGAAGCTAGTATGAAAAATCCGATTATTTCCGAAACGGCAAGGAAAACCGTAATATCCTTAGAGGTGGTTATAGTACTAACTATTTATGATTTTTTGACATACTCCATATATCGGTTACAACTGCCGATTTTTTTTAAAAAATCATCGAAATATTTAATTTTTTGTTTCATATGAAACGGTTCTTTTTAGTGTCCAAGTTAAGTAACAGAGACTGTTAATAACACGTAACATAAAATAGCATCACGCAGATATCCCCGAAAAAGTAGGCAGAGGTTTATAGTACACCCACACTTCGACAGCTTTGTTTAAGCTAGTTATTTATCAACACAAAACAAGTCATTTGATGGCCATGTAACCATTTTTTGCATACAATTAAAATACCAAATAACAATTGTAAGTAATTACAATAATAATCTTCTAATGATACTGAATAGGCGATTAAATTATTTGAAATAGCGCGTAACTATGTCAACTATGGACTACATTCACCTTTTTCTAATATGTAAGGTAATTATTTGATTAGTTATGATATGAGTTCTAAAAAATGATTTCGACGATTATGAATTTTCATTAGCACATCTTTTTAAACCCTAATGAGGGTAGTAACTAATTATCGATGTACTGCAATATAAGGGCTAAAATTTTGTTATATAATTTAGTTTGTTCAGCATTGTTTAACAGCTAACACTTAATTTTTTCTCTGCGACTATAAAATCTTAAAATGGAAAGTTTAATTACTAATTTAGACTTGTTTCTTCTTTTAAAAAGTGAGAGTACTTCATTTAATCATGAAGTATTGTTTGGTGCAGTTATATCCCGCCTAGGATATTCTCTTTCTGCCGAAGATCGAGTAACTCTCAAAGAATTTTGTCGGAGATTCACGTGAGCTGCTTTACAAAGATGGCAGAAATCCAACCGATTCATTGATAATTTCAGAAGACTGTACGAAAATTGACTGCAAGCAAATATTGATTGGCCAAATTGTGTGCAAACATTAGTTAATCAAGAACCAACTGTTGAAGAGATACCAAGAGCACACTCAGTCTCTTCAGAACCGTCAACATCATCATCCGTTGGAGCAATGATATCATCGTCCGTAGGAACAATGACAAAAAGGTCCCGAAAACCATTCAAAGATCTGGGAAACAAACAGAAAAAGAGAAGATCTAATGAGCATGAAGGGGAAGATTCCATTGAATTGGCATCTGCCGCTGCGGCACGTTTAAAAGAAGAAGGGCATGAAAATATAGCATCTGTGATCGAATATATGCTGAAAAATCCTGAGGCAGCCGTTAAAATTAATGAAACGCTTGCGAAACCAGTAAAATCTGTAATTTTTACTCCAGAAAAAGCGCTTGGATTGCTTCTTTCACTAAAATTGTCCAAGTGGCAATATATCACGTTGCAAGAAGCAGTTGATTGTTATCCTCCGAAGCAATCAGTGTCAGTGACAGATTCAACGGCTAAGATTAGACTTCAAGTTTTACTCGATATCACGGTGATATGAATGATATTGATATTGTGCCGATTTTGACTCTTTCAGAAGAAGCATCAGAGTCTCGAAACAAAGATTTTAGGAGGTTCCGGGAACATCATTCGCGAAAAAGGAGCAGGCAAGATTCTAATCAGGATATTCTTAATATGCCTGTAGTTTCATCGGACCCTTTTCTAAGTGCACAAAGACCTAAGTTAGATGCCAAGAAAAAGCAGAACTTTTTTCCTGAAACTCTCGATTTAATTCAGTTTCAGGAAACTGAGTTCGAGTTTTTAGATATATCAAATCTAGATTCTGATTCAGAATTGGAGTCCAACAACGAGAGCGATAAGGAAAATTTATAATATTTAATGTTTTTTCATGTTGTTTTGTTATTTATGTTAGTTATAGTACCAATATTTATTGTTATTAATTCCATAAATTATTTTGTAAAATATTTTGCATTATTGTATAGTAATTAAATAACATCTTTGTAACCTCTTTTTTTTAACTGCATTTTTTATATCTTTATTGTTTTATATACACTTAATATTTAAGTAAATAACATTCTTCATATCGAGACACTAAAAGGAACCGTTTCATATGAAACAAAAAATTAAATATTTCGATGATTTTTAAAAAAAAATCGGCAGTTGTAACCAATATATGGAGTATGTCAAAAAATCATAAATAGTTAGTACTATAACCACCTGTAAGGATATTACGGTTTTCCTTGCCGTTTCGGAAATAATCGGATTTTTCATACTAGCTTCATATTTTTCGTAAAAAAAATATTATTCCTTCGTTTTTATGCAGAATTGACTCGGGTGTCATTTTTGTATATAGTAACAGCTTATAGAAGCAATATCCGACAAAAAATCCGGCACTTGCAAATTGAAATCCCTAAGTCTATGAAAGCCGAATTTCAGCCCACCGTGCAGCGGTGCGACGAGCGGCGAAACCGAAACGAGCCCGCGCCGCCACCTCCGCCGCACGCCGCTCCCTGCTGTCGTCCAGTTTACGGCTTTAAGTGTTTTTATGTGATCGTCAGTCCTTTAAAGTCGATTTCATCATTGATTTTAAACTCGTTTTGTCACTAAACTAGTTTAAAGCTGTCACTGTCATAGCAATAAAGTAAAATTTGTTAAAAAAATTTACAATTGCATAATAAACAATGCTTTGTAAAATATTGTATCAATTTTATCAATAAGCTGGTGAAATTGATTTGGAATAAATGGGGATCAAACTCGAAACTTAAACTACATTATGTAAAACGTGATCTTAATCGCGTTTATAATCAATGGTGAAATCGGCTCTAAGAGTGATAAGTTTATTTTTATTATATTTTATTATATTATTTATTTATATTTTTTTAAGACCTCTAATACTATGTTTAAGTTAAGTAAGACAAATAAAAAAAAATATTTAATAACGTTCACAGGTAAACATAATATCGATTGAGCTGCTCGTACTAGCCCACGAGTGTTTCTCGTGTGCGTGCGATACAGAGGGGGTGGCGGTGACACTCCGGTCGGCGCAAGCGCTGACAGGGCGGCTGCTGGGCGCGCGCTCGTGGCGGCTGATGGTGCGCCTGCTGACGGGCTTGGCGCGCTACACCGAGTGCGCGTACGTGTTTCAGGTGCGTGCAACTAGTGAGAAACATACAGAGGGCGTGGCGGTGACGCCCTGGTCGGCGATGACGGGGAGGTTGCTGGTCTTTTAAAATTCAACAGATTTAAAGAACAACCTTATAATGCACTATTTGAAATTTTGAGATTTAAGCATTCACAATGCTATTTTTATATAATACTAAATAATATACTAGAAAAAATAGGACTCGCACCAGATCATGTTCTCGGACGGGAATCGAACCCGCGACCTTTGGATATCCGGTCCAATGCTCTGACCGCTGAGCTACCGAGTCACTATATGTACCGAGTGACTCGGTAGCTCAGCGGTCAGAGCATTGGTCAATAGGACTCGCACCAGATCATGTTCTCGGACGGGAATCGAACCCGCGACCTTTGGATATCCGGTCCAATGCTCTGACCGCTGAGCTACCGAGTCACTATATGTACCGAGTGACTCGGTAGCTCAGCGGTCAGAGCATTGGACCGGATATCCAAAGGTCGCGGGTTCGATTCCCGTCCGAGAACATGATCTGGTGCGAGTCCTATTTTTTCTAGTATATTATTTAGTATTTTATAATGCACTTTTAGTAATTTAAGAAACTGGGTAATAAGTCACACACTAAGGCAAAGACAACATTTGAGACCATTTTTAAGTGTCGCTGTTATGTTATAAATAGTTATTCCTAACTTGTTATAATCAGATTAGTAAGTTTTTATTTGCATTATCATAGACTATGCATGTTACAACAGGCGCTCCGTGACAATCATCAGTTCGAGTTCCTGCTCGGTCAATTCGACTACATGTTGGGCCAACAACCTGAAAAGATAGCCGAGTTCAAGCAGGGCTTGTTAGACTTCCTCAAGACCCACTGCCCCGGCGACACAGACACGTACATAATGGTCGCACTCCACTTCAACATGTATGCCGAAGCGGCAAACGTGAAGAAGAAGCAAGCACTATCTCTGATTGAAGACTTGGAGAAGTTGGCGCTCGATGCTGCGAAGGTGACTTCCAGGAAGCCCTTTCAGCCGCCTGCATGGCTTCAAATACACGACAATGTGACGACAAGGTATGGCAACTAATTCAAAACCGTACTTTTTATTTTTGCTTTTGTTTTTTTTTGTGTTATTCGCGTAATTGTTGGTGTTGTTGACAATTTGGCCCGATCAGGGGAAGTAATAAATAACACTATATCTCGGTAGTGTGCTGTTTTATTAAATGAATAGGATGCCGTAGGTCGTTAGGAAATAGGTTTGGAGTTGGCAACACATTCGTTATATCCCTGGTGATGTCGGAAACGTATAAACCAAGGTCACCGCTCCCTATCTGATGGGGTCATTTGTTTTGACAACTTTGTATAAAAGAAAACACTTGGTGATATTGATTGACTACTTGAATGTTTTATTTCCATTTCTAGGTCTATACTAGAGACTGCCATAGAGCACTGCACGGACGCAGCCGAGTTATACTTGCAAGGGGGTTGCACCGGATTCGCGGGCGAGATGGCGGCGCTTGCGCAACAAGTCGCTTTACAGTTGTCACTGCTAAACGCCTCGCCTACCCGACTCATACTGAACAGGAGCATGGAACAGCTGTACAAGCTCGTTAGCGAATACCTAAGGTATGTTAGTTGTTAGTCAGCCACGAGGTCACTAGATTGCGGTATTAGCAACAAGTCTGTACTAGTTGTCACTGCTAAACGCCTCGCCCACCAGACTCATACTGAACAGGAGCATGGAACAGCTGTACAAGCTCGTCAGTGACCTGAACTTCATTATTTTTAGCCTATAGACCCGCTGCTCAGTGGATTCTTTTGGAACCTTTCATAACATAATCTCAATACAATTTTCGATCACAGCTTCATGGAAGGGCTGGTACTGCTAGCGGGGCGTGGCGGGGAGGCGTGGCGCGAGCTCGCGTACAGACGCGCGCTCTCCAACGACCAAGCGTACTTACGAGACATGGCCGCGTACCGACCTGACGTGGCGCATCATTTCCTCGACAGGTAAGTTTGTTTCTTTTCATTACGTACTTGATTACAAGTAGTTTTATGTCAGTCAGTTAGCTCACTTACCACTATTTAGTTTGACATTAAAAATATAGATATATTATACTATTATAATGGAGCACTCGCTAAACAACGGTTACAATGAGGTTAGTAGTTGAAATTGATAACAACAAATGACATTTAGTTAATATTATTTCTTTTTCTTTGATGGTGAATTTTGGTAAGGCTTGACTTACAGGTGACGGCGACGCAATTTGCTGCTTTCCTGTTACGTCTGTTTAACAATTACAGTTCGCGAAGTATGAGCTCAGCTTTGCATTTGTACTAAAGTTACATACATAATAAATATTACTTTTATTTCTTTCCAGGTATAAAACAGAAAAGAACAAAACCACGGTTTCAAATGCTGCTATGACGGAACTGCGAAATCTCTGCAGGTGATACAGACCAAAATATTGATATTTTATCAAGATCTCAATATCTTTATTGCTCATTTATACTTATAATTAAGTCTAAAATGTATATTACAGCATTAAATGCCAAATTTTCTATCTATATTATGACACTTTGTTTATAAAATTGATAAAAATAACTTTTATTATATTATTATGTTGAATTAGTCTATAAAATGTCTTGCAGTTTATCATTCAGTACCATTATTTACACTATTTTACTCTTTAAAATAATTTGCTGTGATATCAAATATAAAGCGACTGATTATTATGTATTTTTCTATAATTTAATATAAGAATTAGGACTTAAATAAAAACATTTTAATGATATCTCAGACTTTAATTTTGTCTTTAAAACGAATTCCCATATAAAGGGGAAACTTATCTCATTTAAACAAATGATTTACAATTATTTTATCATTGTAGAGGTATCCTCAACAATTTTTTTTATTACAATTAATACAAAACATGATTAAAATAACTTAATACAATGTAATATCATCAACTGGCATTAAATTAATTACACATACCTAAAAAAACAACATTGCGATAGTAAAGTAAATATTTAAAGCATTTTTTGAATGTTTATTGCTGAGTTAACATAATAATATACAGGGTGTTAATGAATTAACTTATATAAAAACATGTTTCTACGAGTGATCTATGTATGGCATTATTTAACAGGTGTTTTTAGTATTTTTCTGGTGATACAATAAAAATGCTTAAAAATGCTAATATAATATAATTATAAAAAAAAAACAATAGACTAACTTCTGACTATTTTATCTCATTTATTATAGTCATACAATGCTCAAAAATACGTTTTAAAAAATATTTGTGTATAGGTAGGTACACTATTTGAAATGTTCATTACATGTATAATACGCAACACTTTTTTTAATCCTATAAATTAATTTGTTTTCATAAAAACAAATTAATTTAAAGGAATTAGATATTTTTTCTGATTAAGCTCTATTTAATAAAAAAAGTCGAGATAAATTCAGGGTAGGAGCTCTATTTAATAAAAAAAATCGAGATAAATTCAGGGTAGGGCGTTGCGTCACAAGTGGTATTCCTATAGTCTTATTATTATATTACTGTATTCCATAAGTCTGGCAATATTACAACTTATAAAGTCAAGGTCATGTGTACGTTTATATGTATTTATGTACTCGACACTCAACTAAGCTAGTATGTACATACGACATCACGTCAGCTTTTATTGCGTAGGGCATAAAGGCGGTCTCAAGATCAACATGTATAGTCTGAGGTGCGGTCGTGTGTCCATAATAGTGGATATATTTACTATTTACAAATAAAGCATATAAATTAAATTATGCTTAGCCTATAAAAATTGTACAATTTATTATTGTAGGCGTCAATGATATTTACATTTATAACATTGTCATGTTCATACTGCATTTTAAGATTTAAAAAACAAACCATTCTTGTCACACAAAGGAAAACTGGTGTAAAGGTACTTGGCTGACATGGGCCACGTACGCTGATATGGGGTTCTATCGGCTAAAAACATTGAAGTTCCTGTTAACTGTGCTTTGACAGATGTATGTGATACATTGCTCCTTCGTTTTGGCACAAATAAAAACTTACCAAAGAAAAGTAGCAATGTATCACATACATCTGTCAAAACACAGTTAACATGAACTTCAATGTTTTTAGCCGATACCGCCGCTGGGCGCGTCGGTCCCCATACATTTTTCATAGACAAAAGTCGTTTAGAGCTACACTACCGAAGCCACGTACGCGACGCTGATCCAACGATCCTAGATATTCGTCGGAGACGTCGGATGGTGGAGGGGATAAGCCACACGTCTGGCGTGTGCTTAGTGTAGCTCTACCTTTCAGACGTCGTAGGCGTCATTCCACAGAGTACTTTTTGTCATTCTGTCTGCGAGCGCCAACCGGCCAGTTAGATTTTTTATTTTATTAGTTTGAATCGCTTGAGAGGCGTTGGAAAAGGTAAATTTTCTTCAATTTGGCTGTCTAATTTAAAAATTTCCAGACAGAAACCTTGTTTCGTGTGTTTTGATCGACAACCAGCGAGAAACGCACGACACACGCGTCGGTTTGGTGTGCACACCTACCTCACACGTGTGAGACGTCTCAGGCGCTTGCGTCGGCCTAGTATAGTTGCCGCTTAAGACTGCAAGGTTCATAATATGGAAAAAGGAGTGTAAGCACAGCTCTTTGATTATTGAAGGCACAGCCATACCACAGCCCAATAGCTCTACACACCAAAGTTGACACTGAACAAGTAATCACTACCGTTTTATTTATAACTACTCTATGCAGAGTAGTCAAGTCGCCAATGGTTCTCTTTAAAAAATGCGGGTAGCTTTAAAATCTTTGGGGTCGATGACTTTAGTGCTTAGAGTCCTTAAAATAGGTACTACTAGCAACTGCCATCGTTCAACGGACACTCTTCTATCACCACCTTGATGGGTTCTAAGACGCTCTCTGGCATGTGGTCGACCAGCATTCTTGGCGTCACCACCAATTCTTTGAAGTCTTCGGCCGTCGCCCACCGCAATTTATACCGACGAGCATTTCTGGTAAAAAAAAACAGAATTCAGATATTCAACCTCCTCTCTTTTTACATATTTATTTAAATTGATCAATCACTTTAAGTAGGTGGGTAGTTGTTTTTTTTCTGTTTTACAAAAAGGCGTCTTGCCGCTGTCAGCAGTAGAAGAGTACATGCTTGGATTTGACTAACAAACAACACAGTCCGTGTTATTACATAAGATTTTTAAACACTGTTAAATTTAGACACCTGTTTAAATGTGATGCTGACTCTTTCAAACAATATTGTTAAAAAAGTGATAGCATCACATTTAAACAGGTGCCTAACTTAAACAGTGTTTAAAAATCTTTTGTAATAACACGGAGTATGTTTACCTTTCAGGTCCTAAGGGCTTATGTTGAACGATATGAAGGATGCGGCCTGCTATGTGTAATCGCTCTAGTTCCTGCGAACATAATAAGAACAATGAATTTGTTTTAGTACCTATACAATCTGAGATACCAATCACAGACCATAATAAGAAATACGTACTAATACACATTTAATCAATGCATGCACGGTGTTACGAGAATATACCGAATGAAAAAGGAAATGTTCTGCGTAAGTAAATCTGAATTGAAGGCAAATATAGCCTTAATTAAGCCTAAGTTGTATATTTATATACAACATGTTAAAAAATACCCCTAATGCCGAATATGGTAGATAGGGACCATCAAACTGAATAACTTTTAATATGGGACCAACACTGAAATCGTGAAAAAAAAATCAGCTGTTTCATACATTTTGATGTTTTTGTAATATTTTTTTGTATGAAACAGCTATTTTTTTTTTCGCGATTTCAAAGTAGGTCCTATAGTCAAAGTTGTTCAGTTTGATGGTCCCTATCTACCATATTCGGCATTAGGGGTATTTTTGTAACACCTTGTATAGTAGGTATTTTACAAGTTCTATAGGTCGGTACCTACGACACCGGTTTTCATGGTGTCACCATCTCTGTCCTCGATTTCATAATTGGCTGGGTCAATTTAGAAACGAACTTCGATACTGTCTTATGTCTTGAGGTTTGTGGTACCGTCGATGTTTAATGCTTTCGCGTCTTACTTTGAAACCTTACATTGTTACTTACATAAGAGATCGTCCTCGCTACTCTAGTTGGTCCCACGAGTTGCGCCTCCATATCGTCAGTATACTTCCAAATGGAGTTCAAGTCTTCTTCTGGTATTTTGCATATCATGTACCGAAGCCCTTTGAGCAATATTCGATACTGAAAAAAAAAGTTGCATAATAACGAAACACTAACGAAAGACTCCCATTTCAATAGATTTTTTTTGCAAAAAATGCATTAATATTCTAAAGACAAACCTCCTTATTCATAACCATTGTATAAGCACCGCACAGATAAAATGTTTTGCCACTTTTATACTACTTATAATAATAATTAAACAACATAAAACACCTATCAACTGTTTATGAATATGGTAGATTATTATATTTCTTTAGTATTCTTTCTCTGTTAATACATGCCGTTAGTTAAAAATCTTAATAAGTTACCTTAGGCAGTTTAGCCATGTGTATGGTTTCTATAATTCTATCGCGGAAAGCCTGCATACTCTTCAGGCTCAGTCTCATCACCAGATCGTCACCAACACCGACTGTCATAACAAAACTTTCTGTGTACCGGGCGGCCTCGCGGGTCAACAGTCCTGCTGGAATTAATTTAAGTAAATATACGTATAAAGTAATAATAATTCTGCACTTAATTTACTGTCCAGACCACAAAGTAGAAGACGAAATACACTCGCGTGCAACCAAATCGACTCAGCAGGGTATTTTCATACAAACTTGGCCACGTTGAGGTCTATTATTATACTATTTTATGTGAATTTATGCAGTAATTTTTATTACCATAGATAAGCCTTATGCTCATCTCTTAACTTAGCAGTCCAAAATCTTGCATTAACCTCTCAATTGCCTCAAAACGAAAATCAAATAAGCGTGTCTTTATGACCCCTTTTTTATTTGTTTTTTTTTTTCAATATTCTTACATGGTTTAAGTACCATACAATGTAATGTGGAGTTTTAATCAAGTAATGGTCTACCGTAATTGAAAAAACGATTACCTACCTATTATAGTAATGAAATTTGGGCCCTTTTTGTATAACAATTAACATGTGAGTCGATTTGTTTGCACGCGAGTGTATTATGTTAAATAAATGTAAGATAAATATTTGTATATTGCAAATACACATAATAGGTAGTCGGAAAAGTTCGCGGCCTTTTTGAAGCATAAATTTTGTGTGTTATATTTCTGGCAATAGGTACTAAACTCGAATGTAATATATTGTTGGCAGCTGACATTCAGGCAATAGCGGTAAAATTAAAACAAATTGATAATTATCTAGCTTTTCATATTCTTAATATTTTTTATAAGATACGTTTTACAATTTTTTCGATAAGAGTTCAGACTCATAACGAAAAAAAAAGAATGCTGCTAGTGCTCAAAAAATAGTTTGTAATGTTTATGGAGAAGATGCTTTGTTGAATACTACTGCAAAAAAATGGTTCAGCCATAGACTTAGAAAAATTTAGACTTTTCCCTGTTCAGCAGATTCAGGTCTTGTAATTTTGATGATCAGGGCCGGATTTAAGGGAGGGCAACCGGGGCAACCGCCCGGGGCCTCCACAAGAGAGTGGCCTCCACATAAATTGATATTAAAAAAAGAATCTTATATACACAACGAAAGAGTACCTACCTAATATTACTATTTGAAAACATACCTAGTAATTTTGATTTAAATATTATTTATTACTAGCGGTGTGTGTCATTTATGTTGTGCCATACGACTAAATAAATAAATGATTGAAACACTTTGTAGGAAAAATATTATATAACCTATTTGAAAAATAATTAGGGGTCTCCACTCCCTTGTTGTCCCGGGGCCTCCACACCTCTAAATCCGGCCCTGTTGATGATAAAGATGTTCCTTGCTGTGGTATTTTTTACAAAAAGGCCGCGTACTTTTCCGGCCTTGTAATATTTTACTTACATGGTGCAGAGAATGCGTACACTTTCAAATGTGGATATTTGTGTTTTAACTTAATGCCAAGTAAAATTGATACAGCTGCCCCTAAGCTGTGACCTAGAAATAAATTAGCAATCGTTTATGTTCAATGCGGGTGTCAGCTACTTCATTGGTAATTTTACATAGTTATTTATTAAATTGTTGACTCATTACTATTGTCTTTATTTCATAAAGCGACTAATATTTTTGCTGATTAACTGCACAAATAGATGCGTCATAAATAACCAGTTTGACCATGAGTAATAAATCATGAAAACATAATGATGCTGACAAAAGAGGTAGATACATAGTTTTATCTATTATAAGTTTAACATAAATACCAATGTGTAGGATTGTATAAATTGCATAATAACAGAAATTACATTGAGAGTTTTACATAATATTTGTCCATACACTACACCTAATAAAATGAATTTGTCTATTTAGAATTGTCTTTTAAAAATATAATATTTTTCTTACCCGTGATAATGAGTTCGTAGTCGGGATATTCTGCGAAGGAACTATCCAGGATAGGAGCCAGTCGTTCCAAGGTTCTTGCAGTACTCAGCACCATTCCTTTGTGTGCTAAAGTGTTCTCTGGCAACCCTATTAAAATAACATGTTTTTATATTTAAAAAAATCCATTGCACTTGCTGCACTAACGATACTTGAAGGAAAACACATAAGTGTACTGAGGATTGCCACAAAATACACCCAAGGCTTAAAAATCTGTTGGGGAAATTTGGCAGTTTTTGAAAAATGTATTTACTGCTGTGAACGTAGGTACATACGTAACTTACAGAATCTTTTTCTTCGAAAGCAAATCTGAAATCCCTATGTAACACGTTCCATGTATACTCTGTATGGTAAGATACGTAATTTTTGCGTTAGTAACTAATTGATATTGTTATTCATACATAACACGTTTTAGCTTGGACTTTGCCCAATTAATTTAAAGCTTTTTAATAAATTATAAATGCTCGCTGCTAAATAGAAATGTCTGTATTCGTTTGAACTTGAAAAAATAAGGTTGAATATCTGGTTTTTTTGTCATTTGAAGGTATAAGTTATTATTTATTACTTTATCGTAAACAATCGATTCAAATTTAAAATATTCTAAGAAGTTAACAAAAAATACTTGTGTTGCGATGACACACGGCTTTAATAAGAATTTCAATATTAACTAATTTTTTTTTGTTTTTCCCTTCGATCGTCTGATCGAAGGTGTTTCCTTAACATGAGCAAGATTATCTGGTTCGAAGGATCCAGATTTAAAAGTACTAATTGTAATGTTATCTATAGATAAAACAGCGATAACCATCCATAACCTATGTACGTAGTTTCTATAGACTTTTTTAATCTCTGCCTAAATTTATCAGAGAATTATTTTATTTATTCTATACATAGCTAGATTAGGTACGTACCTTGATCTTGCTGTGTTATAAAGAAGCTGTTAGCGGTTTATGATTGTGAAAGTTAGTTAAGCATGTGATTCGAACTGACAAATTCATGAGCTCCTTTGAACTTCTATACATACTTACTTCGTTAAGTAACTTGCATTACTGATCGTGATAAAGTTGATAATCTTGCATTAATTAGTGATTAACAGCCACCATGACCACCACTGAGACTTGCCGGTGGCCTATTTACTTACGATACAAATTGCCGAATGCATACCCGGTTATACATACTTACTTCGTTAAGTAACTTGCATTAAGATCGTGATAAAGTTGATAATCTTGCATTAATTAGTGATTAACAGCCACCACACCGGCATGCTGGGACTTGCCGGTGGCCTATTTACTTACGATACAAATTGCCGAATGCATACCCGGTGGTAAAAGTCGGCAGCCGGGCCGCTGGCCGCTGGTGTATAAGAGCCATAATGAGTCGGTGCAGTCAAAGTTCCACCAACATTTGGTAGTCTTGCCAGCAAGGAATATACATGGAATATTATATACCCTACATTAGTTAATAAGCTTTTAGTAAGTTAATGAATATGGATATGATCTTACCTTCAGCCTCAAACTTCTCAGAGGGGGCAGTCAAGTCAGTGAACATGTCGTGTAAAGAGTTGGAACCGCGTATCGCGACCACGATGCGCTTGCGATCATGCTCCGCTAGCACTACGAACGGAACCTGACAGAAAACATAAAATATTCGAACCTTTAAATATAAAGTGTTTGAAGGATCAGATAAAAAAATGATTTTAATATCATTAGGTATAATGAGGGTAGCTGGTGGAAGCTGATCGTCTTTTAATACCTCGTATATGTGATTCACGAAGGAGACATAGATGAAGTCCTTGTCAGTCTTATCGGACAAGTATTTGAGTCCAGCGTAGTTACACATGCAACAGTTATCTCCCTCCACACGCTTCGGCCTGTAGGAAATAGATTCATATATTATATTTTTAATGAGATTTTAGCATTCACAATGTTATTTTTATACGATACTAAATAATATACTAGAAAAAATACACTTAGAGTCACTTAGTGACTCAGTAGCTCGGCGGTAAGAGCATTGGACTGGACTTCCAAAGATCGCGGGTTCAATTCCCGTCCGAGAATATGATCAGGTGCGAGTTGTATTTTTTCTAATATATTATTTAGTATTACATATTTTATACCTTTTTTTAAATCACTTTTTAACGATTAATGAGTTTTATTATATATTTTATTATATTCTATTATATTTTATCCAGCAGTAGACACTTAAAGCTTTCACGAATTTTAAACAATAAAACTAACAAACACCATGTTGTCTGGCAAAAAAAGTTCTTTTGGTTTCCAATGTGTCGCCATCTCTGAGGTCCCGGGTTCGATCCATGGTTGGGTCAATTTAGAAAACGAACTTTTCTATATTGGCTCAGGTCTGGGTGTTTGTGATACTACCATTGTCTCTGATTTCCATAACACAAGTGCTTTAGCTACTTACTTTGGAATCAGAGCAATGTATGTGATGTTGTCAAATATTTATTTATTTATTTATTATAATTCTACACTTACTGATAACAACAGCACCTCAAATAGGGGGCTAACAAACAAATACCCGCGCAGTAGAATCTGTACAGGACATACGTCCATCCGTACGAAGAGGTAGACAGCCTCATGTAATTGTACGCGTCTGACATGTTCATCCAAGCGGGGACATCTTTGTATATCTTATTAAGATCTGTCGTATAAGAATTTTCTATGGCTTCGACAGCTTCACTCATTCGGCTGTTTCTAGTGTCTCGTTTTTGACGAACTCTCATTAAAATCGATCCAGCAATCATGTCGTAGAGAACGATGTCCGTAGATCGGAATAGTACGCTTAGAAGAACTGGAACAAATAATATGTTTTTTTTTAAAACACAACCTATGGAACACAACGATAATCAGGTTGTTGTAGCTTAATAGGTTAGCATGTTAAGGCTCCTATATACCTCAAGTGGCGCCCTCATTTTAATTAAATTTATTGCTCGCTAAGTACATAATGTATCGAAAATTCACATGTACAGATTGAAGCTAAGGTTTTATAGTTTATTTACAAACAACAACTTCAGTAAAATTTTGTTTGTTGTAGTAGTAGTTCGCAAAAGTGCTAAAAGTGGCCGCTTTTAGCACTTTTGCGAACTACTACTACAACGAACTGTATTTTAATGTAGTTATTGTTTGTAAATAAACTATAGAACCTTAGCTTCAATCTGTACATGTGAATTTTCTATACATTATGTACTTAGCGAGCAATAAATTTAATTAAAATGAGGGCGCCACTTGAGGTATATAGGGGCCTTAAACGAAACATAACAGCATAAATAATTGTAAAGATAATATCGTGACTGCTATTATTTGACAAGCCTTATTTTAGTTAATAAAATGTAGTTTATATGTGTATATTAGTTCGTAAAATGTAGAATCCGATGTGTGTAGAAATACTGAGCAGAGAAGTTCCTAAGTCAACCAGCAATATTTACTTTCAAGTCTTTCTTCTATTTGAAGTTCTAGTAAGTTTAATTATTGTTCTATCACCTGCCATTTCATAGACTGCATCTTTCATATTTTTGTCCTTGAAGTACCAGAATGTCCACTGCACCCTGCTGGCCCATATTTCAGTCGATTTCTTATTGTAATATTCTCTTTCTTCGTCGGTACGAATTTCTTCGTATTCCATCTTACCCAACGGGTCGTATGCTAAGTATATTGCCAGGAAAGTCAGGAGAAATGGTATCCACATAACTATCAGAACAACTGTGGAGAATAGCATTACAATATTTAATATTTTGTGATAAAAATAGATACTCCAATATGCGATGGGCTTTATAACACTTACTTACTTTGCATAATAACATTGGGATACGGCTTCAAATTACACGTGGAATTATCGAAAAAAATCCACCATACTCCCAATACGTTTAATATTATTTCTACCAGCACGAGAAATAATCTGTGTGAATAACATACAAAAAGTATGAATAGGTAAACTTAACCTTTCATCCAACCTATCATATTTTCACCTAAGGTGAGGCCAGTTCACGATCTGATGAAAAGATTGATTTTTGAACTTCCAATGTGAAGAACTGATGTAGAATTCTACATCACAAAAAATACTGTAGACTGAAAAAGCAACACAATAACCGAACACCTACATACAGAAACTCTGTAAAAATCCTGAATAACACCATAAAAACTTATAAAAATAAAATTCCAATCGTCAAATTTCGTAATTTTCAACGACAGTGATATGATTTCTTATGCATAAAGTATAGCTTTTTTTATGGATCTAACACAATAATCGAGTACCTACATTTTTAATAAATGATCCAGTAATCCAGAACTCAATAAAAATGTACTAAATTTCGTAAAATTTCTGGCGAAGCGACAATTAAAGCTATACAAATAATCAACCATATTCTAATGAGATAGTGAAAGAGTAGATTTGAAAGATATCGTGAACTGCCTTGCCTTAAGAGCGAAAAGCCTTTACAGTGCACCTACAGGGCTTTTCGTGAAAACGTAATAGGTGACGATATTTCATTATTATGACGGAGCATAATAAGCATCTAGTTAAAGTGGCGAAGGGTGAAAAAAACAAACATGTTTAGCTATACATATTAAAGAAGTTATGAAATAGGTAACATTATCGAAAAAAAAAAAATCCATAGCTTAATTAGAAGAATTATGTTTTCCAACCAAACAAACAGAGAAATCTAAATAAGTATCTTTAATTTAATATTCTCCACTAACTTTTAAGATGTACTTAAATTGCATTTTAGATGTACTTAATAACTTAGCATGCACTAATGCATGATAATCATTTAGAGTAAAATTAATTTCAATTATTGGAAGTTTGTGTGAAATGCCCTACGGCGTAAACGATGTACGTTTTTTTTATTTAACCCAACCAAACAAATTCCTTACTTGCACAGCAGTAAAGGTCCCACGTGTTTTCTCTTCTCCACATCAGTGATAGACCCTCGTGCTGACTGCTGGGCCGTGACCAGCATTACCAAAATTGTCAACCCTTGAACTGCGATCATAACGCTTATATCCAACTTTGCCGATGTGTCGAATACACACGATATCGGCAACTCGTCTCGAATTACGATCGATAACATTACTATCCTGTAATGCAAACACATTTAAAAACCTTATTCATTTTGGTCCAAATAAATAATTTCATGCTGATATGCTGTTCCATTTTCAAATTAAACCCGAAGATAGTGCTATTTAGCATCTGTGTAATATTTTGGGCAAAGAAAATGGGGGTTTTATTTCAGTATATTCTTTTTTGTAAGCCTCAAACGTAGTAAAATTATGTAGTCAAGTAAGTTAATTATTATTTGTTTTCAAACCGTCAAGAACACCACAAAAACTTGTGAATTAAAAAAAAGGAAGATTAATATCTTTAACCGTAACTCTGTCAACTTTTAAAGGCATTTTTTTTTAACTTATTGAAAGAAAAAGACTTTAACGGAACAAGATAAATAACATAGAATAAAAAAATTGTATTTTTTACTGAAAGAAAAATTGTAAACTGTAAAGGGCAACTTGCTTAACCTTTTTTGTTAAGTTTTAACTTATGTTGCTACATAAACGCTATTTCGTTTCGTAATAATTATGCGTTTGCCCTAAAGGTTGCGCAAGTTAGGTATTAATAATACAAATGAAAATGTGTAAACAAAAATGCAAATGTGTAAAAATAAGAACATTTTCATTAAGTAATTAAGTACGAAAGACAGAAAATCCTAAATTAAAAATATTATGCTTTGATTTTTTTTCTGCTTTTAATTTTTTAAATAGGAAACCAGGGAAACCTAGGAAACTGGGGTTTCTTAGCCGCCAATAATTGCTGAAGAACTTGAGTTGAGATAGATCTTGACAATTATATGATGGTATTATTATTTTTGTCACAATTAAATTTTCCACTTTAATATTTTATTTAGTTTTATAGAATTTAAAACATTTTTCATTTTTCAGTCAACAAAGTTGTTTCAGTTGATAATTTACCATAATATTCTGATGGGGATTTCGGCCAAACATGGAAAGACTAGATCGTCGGATGCGAAAAGCCATCTTCTACCAAGAAGCCGCAGTGCCGGCATCCTGAAACCAGTCAGAGATTTTTGATACAAACTTCATTGAGTAAACAGCGAATAACGAAAACTAACACCGTACTGTAAAAAGTTTGACTAACACCGCGACGAATTGATCTAGCGCAGTGTTTCTCAAACTTATTACAGTGACGGACCACTTTCAGTTCGTGCTACAGGTACTGAATTTTAAAAATTCTACGGACCCCTCTAATAGAATATTTTAGGAAAACAAAACAAGCCTTATTATTATAAAAAGAAAACACTTTTATCAGGGTTAACTGCGGACTCCTGATACACACGCTACGGACCCTAAGTGGTTCGTGGACTCCACCTTATGCCTATACGCATAAGGTTCATCAATTGCAGTAATCAATGGCGTTTGCCGTTAGTGTGACCCTAGCGTATCAGATTGTGTGGTAATGGAGAAGTACGAGTTTTTGTACCCGACCGAGTGTTTGTTACAAATTACCGATTCGTGTTTATTGTTTACGTTTTTACAGACTTCAAAAACTTATGACTTTCATACTTTGTCGCATATAACTACATTTATATTTACAGTTAAGTACATTATGACTTTATTGTGACATATACCAATTACTTGGTGTAATTAGTCCAGGGGGCTCAGACCAAGGGAGGTTATTCACGATTGTCGGAAATCAACCTTCCGAATCGAATAAGAAAGTTATCCGATATAGATCTTATTTTCTACCTTATGCTACCAAACTTTGTAAATGCATTGCGCTTTCCCATCGGAAAGTGAATCGAATGCCAGTCGAATGTATTTGTGAATAGCGGTTTTTGAATCTATCGAAGGATACGTATTCGAATCGAATGCTTTTGAGTAGATTTCTGACAATCGTGAATAACCCTACAGTTTTAGTTTGGTAATTGATGCGTGTGGTTGAGTTTTTGTTTAGTTGTATTTAAAAAACGAATAAGTAGTCGAGAATAATATTAAAATGTCGATTAAATTAATGTGCTGACTTCGAATGCAACCTTCACACGTTGTCCTTGTTTGTTGTGTAGTTCTAACTTACGTATCATACTAGTCTTCGAACCTATCACCACATAAACATGTAAATACACGCAAGCAAGGTAAAAAAGTAAAAGTAATTCATTATTTTACTACAACTGTTGTGCAAGACTCATATCATTACAAAAAGCGTGAATATAATTTATTGCAACATATTTTATAAAAAAAATACGAATAGCATAAAATTTTCGCTTAATAAAATTTTCTTTTGTTATAAGGCTAATTTTTAAAGCAACCCTAATTTCCTCTTCGGCTGTATATTAATAAACACGTAAAGTCCTTGCAACACTTCCTACCTAGCCACAAGATCACTGTTAATTGTATCCTCTGATGTATGATAACATAGTACTAAAGTCGAGTATTTACCTTGAAGCTTTATCCTTCCGAACAGTAAACTATTTCTCGTTAGCAAAACATTCGTAAAGCAAACACTACTAACCTTCCGTGCGATAGAAATTGGACTAAACATACCGGCTACTGTCTGTGTCTGCTGAATAGCGTAGGTTATTTGTATGCTGTCTCTGTCAACTTTGAATATTAGAAAGGGACAGCAGCTTTGGCGCCGATCCATAGCGGTGACTTCATCGGTCGGGCGACCCACGAGACAAGTTAACATAGAATTTAAAGATACGAAAGAATAAATAAACAAAAATAAATAAATTAGTCCACACTACATACGGGTTTACTTAGAATATAGGCCAGCTTCTTAATAAGTTACATTTAATTTATTTGACGGATAATTACCCAGAAATGCTGATACATTTTAAAATAATGCAGTGAAAAGTGTTTGAAAAGTCCTCAACTTTCGGGATACGAACAAAAATATTCCCCCTTTCAAGATGTGAAATCGCGACCTTTAAAAATGTATCGTCACAGTTGCGTCAATAAATTAATTTAGTAATTTATTACCTTATATGTATTTCTTGCGAAACTTACATATTTAATTTTACGTATAAAGTATTTGTGAATGAAAATTATCTTAAGCGAGTTAGTAGGTGGCATTGTTATCAGAATAATTTGTTGTTGGGTATCACAACATTCTCAGGGTTGACTGTCGCAACAAGTTACTTTACAACATTTAAATCTTCTGTTTGAACTCTAATTGTTATTTTTATTTCAATTGTAAATTATAATTATTTTTGTCATATGAAAATATTTAACCTTTCGCAGCAAGGAAAGGTAATAGAAAAAATCTAGGAAAGCGTTTTAATTTTTAATCTTAAGCGCGCCTTTCAAAACCCTGCAGGGCCACTGCATGCAGGACTTTATTCAGAGCCAATATTATAGACTAAAATTTTAATCTACTTACATAATATCGGCCCTGCATACCTAAACAATGCCCTGCATGCAGTGGTACTACAAGCAGGTTCCATTATCGGCCCTGCATGCAGGGCTTTGAGTAGCGTGGTTTAGGAAACCATACGTTATTTTTGGTATCTCGCAAATACAGGGCCATTTTAACCATATTGGGCGCCGGGGTGCGAAAGTCAGGAAAAAAGATCAATTTTTTTAAACGTAGGTACTCCACCTTAAAGCACAGAATTCATCTTAAATTAAGTTACATTTATAAACTAAGCTTAGGAGTGAAAGAAACTAAGTTTTTCAAGCAAAAACAAGTTGTATTTCCACGTGATACGTGAAAAACTGCAAAGTTTTCGGACTTTTTTCAGTTTGTAGCTGGGTATCTTACCAGGGACTCCTGAGTCTTTCACGGGAAGGCGAACCACTAGAGCACAGAGGCTGTAAACCCGTGACTTTCATTAAAGACCCAGCTCCTTAATATCTTGCAAGTGCTGCAAAGATGAAAAAATGTGTACTGGACGAAGTTGCACATGCCAATTCTCTAAAAAGTATGGACATACGGAGAAGTTCTGTGGGGTATATACCCCACAGAACTTGTATATACAAGGTGTTACAAAAATACCCCTAATGCCGAATATGGTATATAGAGACCATCAAACTGATCAACTTTTACTATAGGACCAACTCTGAAATCGCGAAAAAAAATTCAGCTGTTTCATACAAAAATTAAAATAGAAAATATCATGACATACAGATGGCCCTGCGAATAATAATCTTCTAATGAAAGTTAAGTGAGAATACACATCAATAAATGTGAGAAAGCGTCAATTCATATAAAACAAAAAGATTTTGCATTTGCACATTGAATAAATAATAATGGTTACTTTATTGTTTAAAATAACATTGAAAAACTTACCAGAGCTATGAAACCTTTGTTTTGTTAATGTCATAACAATAAACAGCAAAGTTTTATTCAATTTACGATATCTGAGTCATATAAAACTTCCGCAGATGTGTGCTACGTATGCCGGTTCGCTATCTACTCACTATGTTATCATAAATTATACTATCTTTGCTTCATTCGATAAACTAAGACGAGATAGTGCTCGTAGCAGTGACGGCTCATAGCTGATAGTGATAAGACAATAATTATAAGTTTAGTTAATTATCATTATCAAACACGTTTCCAAATACTGACCTTTCAACTCAGTGGTCAGTGAACTAACGATAAAGAATTTTTGTTCCGGGATTTCAAGAAAATTTCATATCTACACTCCCGAAATAATATATAAAATTTCAATTAACTTTTTAGACCAGTATATTCTGCTTATGCGAAGTTTCATTAAAATCGGTTTATTCATTTAAAAAAATAAAGACTTGAAAGTTTGTATGAAATGCCTTTTGCGTCTACGCTCTTGAAGCTGCGCGTCCACTGCATCGGAATCGGAGCGTACGGCACTGACGGATTGATTCTTTGTATGGATTTCCATGGCACTACGTGCACTGCATCGGCATTTCCGCGCCATAGAAATCCATACAAAGCAACAAATCCGACAGCGCAGTACGCTCTGATTCCGATGCAGTGGACGCGCAGCTTAAAAGTTTTTTAACTGTCAAGTCCTCTATCCGCTCTTAAATTTATTGTTTCTTATATGTGCGTATTATATTTCTTAAAATATACCCTTATTTCAGCCAGATTTATATAGAGTGGTATCCTAATATCGGTGTTTGTGGATGCAAGGTACTTGCTGCATAGAATAATGCACTTACGCATATGACCTAGAACCGTAAATAGCTGCTACAGTCTACGCTTTGTGAATTTAAGTTTTGAATCATGAATAAAATATTTTCCTATGACCTTTTTTATGTTTCCTATAAGATGTCCTTATTGGACAAAACGTAAAACGGTCATAAAAAACATAATGAAGTAAAAGAGCAGCAGATTTTATTGTTATGTCTTAAACTATTATTATAGAAAATAAAGAGATATACCTAGTTTTAATTAAGCATTAAAATTTATTAAGCTTCCGGCTTTCCGTCTTCGTCTGTCAGCAAATATTGCGCTTGTTCGCTAATCTATACTTAAGATTTCGCAGTCAACTTTTATTGTATAAGTATCTTTTTCAGCATTTCAGGTTGTTTTTATTTTTATATGACTGCCCAAAAAATAGAGAGTGTAATGTGTTCAGGGTCCATGTATGTTTGTGGGTATGTGAGTTTCTTTATTCCACCGTAATTTCTAAATGCCTTAACGGATTTGGTTGTATGGGGAATCGGTAGAATTCTTACATCATCCCGAGTAACACCGGTTTTGTTTAAAAAAAAAAAATATGGCGACTGCACGACGCCACTTTCAACGGTGAAAAAAAATTTTTTTGATCAATTGATACAATTTGGGGATCAAATGAAAAGCCTCGATGAGGACATACCAACACTATATAATTTGTCACTAAAATGTGTAAAATAAATTTAAAAATATTACAAACACGACTGCCTTGCCAAGAACGAACTAAAAATTAAAATTACACTCTCTGTTGTTTGGGCAGTTGTGTAACAAGGGGTTGTTCCGTATTCATCCCATGACGTCACATCCCACTTATTATTTTTTCATTACTCAACCCAGTTTTGTTCCTTACTCAACCCACAATAATAATATCATTTTAAATTCCTTATTCATCCCAAAAGTATTCCTAACTCAACCCATTACGTAAAGCCACCCAAAAATTTAAGATTTATGTGTACGGTCTGAATAAAAATATTATCACTTATTAGAAATATTTTAAACTCAGTTCATTTTTGCTTTATTGTTGTTATATTAAAAAAAACATATATTTCAAAAATAAAAAAAGTAAAAGAAACACAAATAATATTATTAATAATAACATTTTTGTTACAATCACATCAATTATCTAGCTGATAAGTGGTTTTCATTAAAAAACTGTGTTATGTAATCTAGATAGTGGATAAATATATTATTATATTCTTATAAATACTTAATATATAGGTACATAGATAACCCAGGCCAAGACAAATAGACATGATCATGCACACAAATATTTGTCTTGTTCGGGAATTGAATCCGAAACATCTGGTGCAAAAGGTATCCTTCCCCTGCGCCAAATCGGTCGTCATATCTAAAAGATGGTACAATGATAGGGGTCATAACAAATCGAGCTAAATCTGGAAATTTATTTAAATAATTTTAACTTAAAAATAAATTTTATTATAATTCGGGGGCAGTGAGGACTATAATATACAGGGTGGCCAGTCGATTGGCGTCATAAAAAAAAATTTAGGTCCCGCATGTCATGGGGTATCCGAATCACCCCCATGTATGTTCCGCGACTTTGTATAGTTTTCGAGTTATGATTTTTTCCCCGATTTTTTAAAAAATTTCAACATGACCAGCTTAAAAAAATCTAAAAAAAAAAAGTGAAGACTAAAGATTTTTTTTTTGCAACTATATCTTCATGAGTTGTACTTTTATGCATAAAATAATCAGCCACGTAACTTTGATAAAGGTTATGTAAATGTTGGTCTAAAGTAAAAAAATCACGTTCCGTGAATTATGTCTTAAATTTTCAACTTTAAATTAAAAATCTAAACAGGTAACCTTATGATTTTTTAGTTAGCTTAAAATATGCACCAGACTCTCAGCTTTCTTAATCATAAAACAAAAATAGAACTTAATGGATTAATTTGGCTGATATCGGTCTTCAAAGACAGCAAGGTGGAAAATTCTTAAAATTAACCATCTGAATAAATATTTTTTTTTGCCATAATTATCATTCCATAGGCTAATATTAATGATAAGAGAATGCTGGAAATCAAGGTTTAATAAGGAAAGTTTTTAAAATTAGATGATAACGTAAAAAAAAATATTATTTCTAAAAATTTACAATAGGTTTTCAAAGTAACCACCTCCAGCAGCAATACACATTCTACTCCCACGTAAAAAAATCTCTTTCAATCGTCTAAAAGCTTCTCTGTTCTCACTGACAACACGTTGGGCTTCTGCAATCTTCTGTCTTAGCTCTTGTTCACTCGATCATTCTCGGGCGTATGCTATTTCTTTTTAATAGCCCCAAATGAAAAAATCTATGGGGTTGAGGTCAGGTGAGCGTGGAGGCCATGGAATCGGTCCACTGCGTCCTATCCATCTGTTAGGGTATGTTTCATTTAAGTAATTTCGGACTTGTGCTGCGTAGTGACACGGGGCGCCGTCATTTTGAAAGAACATAGTACTTCTAAGTTCGAGATTCACATCTAAAAGTTCTGTTCAAGTTTCTGTAGGTTGGTCCATCAAGTCTGGTCGGCAATTCAAACGGACCAATTAGTTCGCCATTGAGGACACCAGACCACAAGTTAACGCTAAAACGTTGTTGAAACGTTGAAGCTCTCACAGCGTATGGATTTTCAATCGCCCACGTGTGGTAGTTATGAATATTGAATAATCCAGATCGCTCAAATCTTGATTCATCAGTCCATAAAACTTTATTAAAAAATTCAGGATCCTCTTGCTCTTTTCGTAACATGGTTTGGCAAAAATCAATGCGCAATTGATGGTCTCTAGGCTGCAAAGCTTGGACTCGTCGAATGTGGAACGCGTGGTATCCTTCATCTTGAAGTATGGCTTGGATAGAAGTCCTTGGGATGTCCAGAGCACGAGCCATAGCTCTCGTACTTGTAGACGTATCTTAATAATCTCGAATTTAGACGTACGTCTAAGGTACTATGGTCTTTCAAAATGACGGCGCCCCGTGTCACTACGCAACACAAGTCCGAAATTACTTAAATGAAACATACCCTAACAGATGGATAGAACGCAGTGGACCGATTCCATGGCCTCCACGCTCACAGTCAGTGAGAACAGAGAAGCTTTTAGACGATTGAAAGACAATTTTTTACGTAAGTGTAGAATGTGTATTACTGCTGGAGGTGGTTACTTTGAAAGCCTATTGTAATTTTTTAGAAATATTTTTAATTTAAAGTTGAAAATTTAAGACATAATTCACGGAACGTGATTTTTTTACTTGAGACCAACATTTACATAACCTTTATCAAAGTTACGTGGCTGATTATTTTATGCATAAAAGTACAACTCATGAAGATATAGTTGCAAAAAAAAATCTTTAAAAAGTCTTCACTTTTTTTTTTAGATTTTTTTAAGCTGGTCATGTCGAAATTTTTTAAAAAATCGGGGAAAAAATCATAACTCGAAAACTATACAAAGTCGCGGAACATACATGGGGGTGATTCGGATACCCCATGACATGCGGGACCTAAATTTTTTTTTATGACGCCAATCGACTGGCCACCCTGTATAAGGGTCAGTAGAGAGTAAAAAATAATAAAATAAAGTATTAAACGGCCCCGGGGACAGTGGTGAATAAATCTGCCTATCTGAGGTATACTTTTATTTACAAAACATGCATATTTAATTTCTAATGAGTACATAAGTACTTAGTATTACTTAGTTCAATTTATTGTATTCCTATATAATTTTCTGATAAAATATTAATCATTGTACTGCTATCCATACTTTTAGTGATAAATTAATTTGGGATGAGTAAGGAATGCAATTGGGTTGAATTAAGAAAATATATTAAAATAATGTAATGGGTTGAGTAAGGAATACCAATTTGGGATGAGTGAAGAATTGGGATGAATCGTCATGGGATGAATACGGAACAACCCGTAACAAGAAGTATTAATGCAGTCGGGGGACCTCTTTGATTAAAAATTGTTGCACAAAATGGTCATCCGACTGCAATAAAACTTGTTATTTAACTTTTTAGTTCGTTTTTTTAGTCGTGTTTTTAATAATAAAAAAATATTTATTTATTTTTATTTCAAACTTAATAGTGTCAAATTACATAGTTTTGGAATGTCCTCATCAAGGCCTTTAAGGCATTTAGAAGTTATGGTGGAATAAAGAAACTCGCACACATACCCACAAACATACATAATGAACCCTGAACACATTACACTCTCTGTTTTCGGGCAGTCGGTAATATTTAAATATTAAGTACGTTTTTGGCAGGGTAGTCGTGTTTTAAATATTTTTGAATTTATTTATTTTTCAATATGTACCTACCTAAATTAGAAACACAGGCAAATCAAATATAACAGGTTAACTAATAAAACACGAAAATACTTAAAATAGATTTTAATATAAATTAACACAAACCCAAGACATTGGCTAAACCCTAGTACATAAGGTGAGATAGATTACAAAGCCCTAATTTAGGGTACAGTCATAAGAACCTCAGTCCTTTTAATACTTGAACATACACATACACAACTAACTGGGGGCCTATTACAAAAAAGAATCGCGGTAATCGGATGATATTCGTCGTTCGATTTAGTTACTTGATTTTAAGACGCCGGCGAACAGTGAGCTTCCCATACAAACGTAATACCAAAATGATTTGCAATTCGAGCATAATTAACTCTTCTTGTGATGCTATTCGGATTAAGACAGTATTTGTCTAGGTTTCTATTAAATCCAAAATACTCAACCAAATAAAAATTAATGAGATTTACAGTTTTGTATGAAAAAATGTATTTGGCATTTATTTTGAATGGGGTTAGCATATTGAAATTTTTATTTAATAGAAACCTAGTCAAATACTGTCTTAATCCGAATAACATCACAAGAAGAGTTAATTATGCTTAAATTGCAAATCATTTGGTATTACTTTTTTTGGGAAGATCATTGTTCTTAAGCCTTCGCACTACCTTCTAGCCGCAATGCGGCGCACTGTTACGGCGGCAGACAGCATGTCTTGCGAACGAAGGGTATGCCGCACTCCGCTCCGGCTAGCCGTAACATTTCGGTTCTATTGCGCCGCACACTGCGTAAAGGGGATGCGGCACGTCGCAATATTCAATCAGCACGGTTGCGGAAGCCGGTCCGCTTCCGCTCGACGAAAAATTGCGTCACTCAATTTTGAGTGCGTTGGATGGAATGTACAATGAGATTAATTTAACTATGTACAGCAGCAGAAGTGATAATTTCAGAGCGCTTGTGGTACATAACACGAATTTTAATCAGTATAAATTTTCTCTTTGCCATACATTTTCGAGTAAAGTTGCAGCGGATCACTGTCTATTGGTAATTAAATTGCATAGTACGATTTCATAAATTAAATTAAAATAGACATGTGAGCTACCGCAATGGCGGGTGCGTCGTATTGAAGCTAGCCAGTCGGTAGTGCGTTGACCTTATTTATAGAATCATTATAATTAATAGTGTCACGGAGTGGGATATCGCCCTACTATCGCGATTCATCTTATGTAATAAATAGGCCCTCTGAACCCGATGTCTATGTTGGTCGAAAACTAACCGTTGATTATCCCAATACCTATAATTATTACATAAAAAATAATAATAATTGAATAACAAAGAACCAACAATTTGCTGATCCTACTAATTGTCATGTAAAATATATTTTGCCATTGAACCTACTATTGTCATTTAATTTCTAGGAAGCGAAACAATTATATAAAATAACATGGTCAAAAAACAATTTGTTCATGATTATTTGGTAGGTACCTAGTTGAAAATAAAACAATAACAACACAAATATAATATAAAAAATAAATTTCTTATCTGAGTTCGTTCTATCAAAGAGATTCATTAGATAGATAAAAATAAGATTATTATTTAAGAGGCCGGCGAACAGTGAACTTCCTAATCAAGCGTAATACCAAAATAGTTTTCAATTTTTAGACTGTTCACCGGCCTCTTAATTACATCTATGAACAGTTATTTTCAATTGCATTAAGTAAATATATATACATAAACATACACATAGTATACAAAGAAAGTGGATTTACATAGCTCAATTGTTTTGTTGTGAGTAACCGAAAATTGAAAAGAATAAGTAGGTACGTACCTAAGTAATTCAGTTTACAGGCTGAATCACGAAGCCGAAAGCAAGATGTAACGTAGTTTATCTATTAGTTAAAAAAAAAATCAAATTTTTTCACTTTTTGATAATTATGAAAAGATTTTTTCTCGTGCAATTATTGCGGCTCAAGAATTTATTTCAAGATGTTACTTTTTCGATACAACCCTACATTTTTAAGTCGTTTTAAGAAAATCTAAAATACCGTCCCATTTTAATTTAAAACAATTAGAGAGTAAACCCACCATCGTGAATCATTTGATGCTAACATTGAAAGTAAACTGCCCAACCCAATGTAAAACATCAACGTCTAAATACTCAAACGATTCATCTTATTATCAAATAGTTGTCAGCTCTGACAGAATCACCGTAGAACTGACAACTATTGCTTAAAAATATATGGGTGCGTCCACATCTGGCGAATGCGCAGCTTGCGAGCGGCATGCGAGTTGCGCGCGTGCTGTTTATGCTCGTCCGTCGCTCCTGCGCCGCCCGCGCGCCGATCGCGCGCATTCTTCGCGCCGTACGTGCGCGGCTCGCGAGTGGCGCAAGAGCCATCTTGTAAAGCAAATGTACAACTAAGACTCCAGTACGAAAGCAAACGGAATGGTAAGCGCGCGAACTGGACGCGCGCAGATCGCGCTCTCTATACAAGCATTTCCTGAGTTGCGCTAATGAAGCGCACCAAACAGCGGCAGTAACGGCACGCGTGCAGCGCCTGCGCAGCTCGTGAGCTGCGCATTCGCCACGCATTCGCCAGATGTGGACGCACCCTAACGCTCCTTGTTTTGGACAATTGTGTAATAAATTAGATAAAGTGTTTGAGGATTCGGCCATAAAATTAACAAATATCAATACTAAATAATATACTAGAAAAATAGGACTCGCACCAGATCATGTTCTCGGACGGGAATCGAACCCGCGACCTTCCTACATTGGTGAGATGGCGCTGGCTTGCAGCGTAAGAGTTGATATACTAGAAGAAATTCGACGTTCCCACTAGTGACTCGGTAGCTCAGCGGTAGAGCATTGGACCGGTTATCCAAAGGTCGCGGGTTCGATTCCCGTCCGAGAACATGATCTGGTGCGAGTCCTATTTTTTCTAGTATATTATTTAGTATTATATAAAAATAGCATTGTGAATGCTTAAATCTCAAAATTTCAAATAAATATCAATGCGTTTTTTATCTTTTGCAGGACTGAGGGAGTAGAATACAAATTGGAATGTAAATTATTCGAAGTAAATGCTTTCTATAAATACATTGTTAGAAACAGATGAAGTCACATTGATATTGTTCCCTAAGTTTTGTTGTTTGAAACAACACAAATAATTAATGATGAGTAAAAAAACGACCGACGTTTCTACTAGCAATTTGAAAAGTTATAAACTCGACTGCGGACCTGTTTTTCTTGGTCAAGCT
The DNA here is from genome assembly GCA_963556745.1 of Catoptria pinella. NCBI lineage: Eukaryota > Metazoa > Arthropoda > Insecta > Lepidoptera > Crambidae > Catoptria > Catoptria pinella. The sequence goes on from OY750762.1 coordinate 5,779,722, forward strand.
GTCTGCTAAATCTGTTTTAAGTACATATTAAGCGAAAATGTAGGGCTTATGAAGTATTGCTTTCCCTCTATGGTTAGGTCAAACAAAGTGGCTCAACTCAACACTATTGTGATGTCATCTGACGAGACAAAAACAGGTTTATTTGTAAAGGTGCTCCCGTGCTCCTGCGCAACATTCTCAATCTTTTTTCTTTTACATTTTGTAGAAAAATTTTACACACTCTTATGGAATGTTATCGTGTTACACAATGTTACAGAACTGCTGCGTGGGAGCACCCTAAAACACCAACAACTCAGCAGGATTGGATTACAAACATAAACAACAACGTTTATTCTACAACTTTCCGAAAAAAACAAAAAAATTACAACTTTTCATACAAAACTCGATTAACTGTTCGATGAAGTGCGTCACATAGTAATTTCATTAAAATATGTGTTGTTTTAGTCGAATTAGGTAATTAAATGTAGTTAAAGTATAAAGGTAAGGTAGAGAGTACGAAGTTTACATGTTGAGCTTATTTCTATGCGTTGTTGAGAAGTGTTTGCTTTTGTATTATTAAAAAAAATTACTTAGGACTTAGGTAATGGGGCATGTCCATGACATGGGTCAATTTTCCTGGCGACTTTCCAAGCGACTTTAGTCGACTAGGGCATTTTATCAACAATCGCTTGTAAAATCGAAATTAGTCTCCGTCACAATGAAATTAGGTTTCCGATTCTATTTTACAAGAAATTGTCGATAAAAAGCCTTATTTGCGTAAAGTCGCCTAGTAACTCGCCCGGAAAATCAACCCGTGTAAATGCCCGATAAGTGAAATAAGCAGTGTACGAATATTCTATTCTAAAGAAATTGACAGTTCTACGGGATTTGTCATAATTAGTTTTATTTCGTATAGTATTTTGTAATATTTTTTTCGTTTTAGTGAACTTCTTCGAAGGTTCTTAATATTGGGGAAAGCCTTTTATCTTATACTAATTTCGATTTTTTTCTAAGAATACAAAATAAAATTTATTCTATTATGTGCAGTAACTAATGTTACCTGAATTTAAAATTTTATGTATTGTTTTAGTCAAAAGATAAGTTTTTTATTTATCTACCAAAAATATTGATCTACGTCCATCTTAAAAGGTTTCCTAAATGTAATTGACCCCGGTAACGCTAATTATTGTACTTATTGGTATATCTTCAAGTCTTACTTAATTAACATTTTAATAGAAAGGTAAACAATTTTCAGAACGCTTATGAGATACTAACTCTTAGCAAAGCAATTTGCAAAGATCGCTTTCCACCCACTGGCGAGCTCTAACAAATTCTAATAATAGTTCAAATAAAATTGCTTTTCGAATTGAGCAAAATAATTTTGAGATAACAACTTCTACGAAGCGATTTTAAGAAATTAAGTGAAAGTAACGTTTTGAACGTTGATATGTGAATATAGAATACACTTGGACGAGGTAATATGCCCTAGGTTTCTCAAAAAATTAAGCAACTAAGACCTTAATCCTAGATAGAACACTTTATTTACAAATAGAATACTTTATTATAAACTCCATTATAGACAACGCATTCAACTATCCATAAACATTTTCACTTGCATTAACAATATTTTCATACTATAACATCATCACAGTCTTCTCACATTTCTTATGCTAATTTTATAAAATAATTTGACACTGAATTTTATTGCGAATGTTCCCGTGTCCGCACCGAATGAACTGTACAACCGAACGAAGTTCTAAGTAACTTAGCAACGTTTCTGAAGTTTTATAAGCACCCGTATTGAAAAACATCAGCCGCATCTAAACAACCACATCTCGTTTTAACTAAAGTTAAGCGTCTTCGTCCTATGCACGCGTCATATCAAACAAATGAAGTTGACTCATGAGTTCCGTACGATACGGATCAGTGGACGTAGTTGGTAGGAGGTATGACCCGCGCGCGATGAGAATGGGATGGAACCTTGTCAAACTCAGACGCGTTTGTTCGCCGGCCAGCCACAGGGATATCAAAAACACGGTGTTACGCATCTGAGGTGAGGAAACTTTTGCTGCAGCAACTTCAAGTAAGATAACAAGTAAACAATTAGTTGATTAATCAAATTAAAATTAACTAATTAGTCAATTTTCGATTTACTTTGACTAGGTTCCATTCCATTCTCATCGCGCGCGGATTATACTAATATCTATTCTGTGGTACTTGTAAGTAATACTAAAATCCGTATGATGCGATGCGTACGTTGGCTATGATGCAGATCTATAGACTTTAACTTTTATAGTTCCAATGAACAGAATATTGTACAATATTACACAAAGAAATTGTATTTTCAGTTCAGTGGGAACCGACACGCAAGCTTTCACATATATCAATTCCTTAATTTTGATAATTTATTCTTTCTTAATACCATAAAGAATGTGTCATAAGTAAGTCGTGTATTGGCTTTTTAAAGGAACGACTCATTTGTGGTCAATTATGGATTTTTGCATTATGACGAAGGATCAGGAAAAAGATAACCAAGGTCCAGGCAATAATCTACATTTCTCGATGTAAAAAAGAGATGAAGTTCAAAGTATTAATCGAATAGATCAAAAAGTTCCGAGAAAGATCAGTCAGTTTATTAAAGTTTTTGGCAATTCTGTTTCCGTATTAAGTAACTATTTCCAGCTTATATTTTGATAATTTTAATCTAGATACTTAGGTGTAATATAAATAAGCAATTAGTATTTTTTATCAATTTTGGAATACTTATGTTATGTTAACAATTTATTCGGACTTAAGGAGTCTGGTTAAGCAAAAGTAAGAATCTTCTCACTTTCACAATCGATATACTTACGATTGAAATATTTTCAGCACATAAAATTCATTTTACGCAGTTTACTTAACAAATTTTATTTTTCTGATTTTTATTAATGTAAATTATTCAAAATGTCTATGAACAAAATAATCGAGACTTGAAAATACTGCTGAAATACATACGACCAGTGTGTTTTGGTACTTTACTTTTAAAGATTTTTTGTACCTGTCCCTAACGTTTTCTACTGGTGTTTTTTCTTACACTTTATTATTATAATATTTATAATCTACATCTTCGTCATATCCTTGGTCGTCAATTTATATTTTACCTACTTATTTCAATAATTTTGTTCGTATGTGGATGTAGTGCCTATGGACTACATTATGCATTCTTAATACTATTACATTATTCGATTTGTCATATTTATAAGATCTGTCAATCTATTGTTTTTCAAACAATTCGAGGCTGTAGCGGAATGGGTTTAATAATAAGACAATACTTATAGCTGATAGATATTCCGTGAATATTTTTTTTTACTTAAAAATATAAATATAAATATCATCCATTAGGTACTTCTTATTAAACCCTTGGACGAATAGTCCATGTTTTAACCCCTCCACTTTTTACAGAACGCTATTTCGTTCTGCCAATGTATAGTATTCTGTTTCCGTAGAAATGTCTTATCAAACTACACAAAATATTGAACATGTTCTTAAGTTTTTCAGCCAGAGATAGTCATAATGTCATTTAATTTGGTCATGCGAAAATTAAAAACCAGTCCGAACATCACTATGCAAGTGTCACTATCAAAAAGTTTGTGCAAAATCTACAGCGATTTATACAACCGACAATCGAACTGGTAAAGCATCCATCGACCTTATTTGTATGTCATATTTATTGTTTGTCTATTACGTCATTTTCGTAGTCTATGTTGTCAATTGTTGTCGTTACCGCTCGCTTTGGCGGTAACATCTCTCCGTCATTATCGTGGACAGTCACCAAGTCAACGTGGCGCGTTTAGACCACCTGTGTAACTCTGTACGTATGCCGCTCTTCTATGATTGTCTGTATGGTGCTGTGGACGTTTTCTGGTAAGTGGTCGAGGAGCATTCGAGGCATCACTTGCAGTTCCATGAAGTCCTCGGGGCAGGCCCACCTTAGCTCATACGAGGGCTCGTGTGTGCGCACTTTTCTGTAAAGGGTAATGAGAGAAATTAACGGTTTAGATCCCTTATTTTATTATTTTTTAAATAACTTACTGGGTTGTATACATTTATAACATATTTAGAAAGCATATTGTATTTTTGTTTATTTAATTTCAAATACTTCAATTAATTTACCAACCTTTCTTCGTCTGCTTCCGTACTTTGGGAAGACATGCGAAATATATTATATTTTTAAATACAAGAGATATGATGAACATTGTTATTTGATTCTATTCTTTATTTTAAAAATATGTTAGAAACGATTTGGCGCAGTAGCTTAACGCATTCGGCATATCGCACTATTGCTATGGTCGGTCATCGGGTAGGTGGCCAAAAATTTAGTGTCTCGTTCAGCCCTGCGATTCTGTAAAATCAGACGACAACTCGCAACTCCCTTCGCAATTCACTCTCACTTCGCATCTCACCTCGCTTGACCTTGACCTTGACTTGCGTTGTACCTAGTGACAACCACACTCAACAAAATGTTAGTCGAGTTTTATCGATTCCAGTTTAGCTAATATGTGAGTTTTAAATTAAAATTTCTTATTTTAAGGAATTTGATGCAGCAAAAATAAAAAAAATAAAAAACTCTTAATTCGTGCCATGAATATAATCCCTATGCCTTAAACTGTATGTCCACGGCGTCCGTCTCCTCGGAGAGAAAAAACCGGACCGAATAGCGGCCTATATATTATATTTGTATGAACTTTTGTCAACTCGACATCCGGCGTCCGAAATCCGTCATCCGTTCTTTTGACGGGCTCCGAAGATTTTGCTTGATCGGATGAACCGCTAAACCGGAGCCTCGATTCGAAGTACCCCATTAGAATATAAAATACATATGGACTTGTCCACGGCGCAGCCACCCGACGTCCGTCTTCGTCAACCGTCATCTTTTGCGACTTGCCGAACTTGCTTATTGCGACAAGCACTTGCGCTGCGACTTTATTTTGTTCACACAATAAAGTTTTTAGAGCAAGTTAATATTAGGGGTTAAAGTATGAAATTGCCGTTTTGTATGGAGAATTTTAAAGAATTTGAATTTTCCATACTAATATTTTCTTAATTTATTTAACAACCATGAACGCTAACGTTTTAAAACATTTTGCACTAATGTTTACACACTAATATAACGTATGCCACTTAGGTTATGCGAAAAAAATAAGTATCGGCTAAGTCACAACCAAATAAAAGGTCATTTCTGCTAACCAAAAAGGAGTTACTAATAAAAACAAATGTTAAAAAAATATCTTCACGTTTTTAAATTTGAGATTTTAGCATTCACAATGCTATTTTTATATAATACCAAATAATAAACTAGTAAAAATACGACTCGCACCTGATCATGTTCTCGGACGGGAATCGAACCTGCGACCTTTGGATATCCGGTCCAATGCTCTGACCGCTGCGCTACTGAGTCACTAGTGGGAATGTCGAATTTCTCCTAGTATATCAACTCTTACGCTGCAAGCCAGCGCCATCTCACCAATTACAAGGAATTACCTCGACATCAACTGAATACCTTTCCAGATATTTTTAAACAATTGATTAAGATAAGAAAGCTACATCATTTTTAAATTTGAGATTTTAGCATTTACAATGCTCCCGTCCCGTTCGATTTCCGTCCGAGAACATAATCTGGTGCGAGTCGTATTTTTTCTAGTTTATTATTTGGTATTATATATCTTCACGTTGTTGTAATTTATCGTATAGTGTATTAAATGCCCCATCGAGGTATCTCTCTTGCAGGAGAGGGTGAAACCCAAAACTTTTTTGTCTTCTGCGTCTTTGTACGTATATTGCAAGAAGTTGTCGGCATTCTAACGTAAAAAAAGGCACGTGCACATGACATCTCAGTTGCACCGCAGAGTGATATGTGGTTCGGGATTGGATCGGATCCGGACGCAATGGACAAACGTGATCCGTCTCCGTCATCCGTCTCCGTCGAAACGCCCGGATCCGTCATCCAAGAGAAAACCGGACCGTGGACAGACCTATAATATTTTGTTAAGAATCCTGCTTTGTATAGTTACCTATATTAAGGCCCACTTGCAGTAACATTTACTAAATCTCGACTTTGTTAAACTTAGATGTAGCCCTTATGAAACTGTGAAAATTTTAAATATCGATTTAAAAATTTTACATATTCGTATGAGTAAAGTCTAGGTTTAACAAAATCGAGATTTAGTAAATGTTGCTGCAAATCGACCTAAGTACTCTTTTTGTATATATTGCTCATTGAATATAATGTCAATGTCTTGTTTGTCAATATTCTTCCTTGCGTTTTTTAATACAGTTTTTACAGTTTAATTTTATTATTTTCTTTCCCAAGATCCTATAATATCAAAAAGTATGTACTTTAATATGGTAGCAGAGCGTTAAGTTACCGGAAATAAAATTCAGATAGAATTTACGTCGAGAGTTGATGGAAAAGTCTATCGTTGAATCAGCAACAATCCAAGTGGGAGACACGAGAGCTTCATGAGGCGAACTTATTACTACGAATTTGTCACAAGACAACTGTGAGAAAGTTTTGCGATATTCTACAGCGAGGGAAGTATGGCTAGAACTACACCGCCTGTATGATGGCTTGCAAAAGAGTAAAGCCTGTGCATGAAGTTCTTCTTCTTCTTCTTCCTAGCTACACAGTGCAATCCAGTGGTGAAGTGTCACTACATATTAGCAAATTGAAGAACATCTGGTCTGAACTTACCAGGGAACTCCAGAAGGAACACCTGAAGGAAGAGCTACCAGAACTACTCGAAGACGGCTGAACCGATTGAAAGGATCAACTGTCGTTTAAATATTAATAAAATATATTTATATCATCGCTTACATTTTTATTACATATACATATGCCTAGCCCCAAAAATGTTAAAAATAAATAAAGCTTTTTAAATTTTGAGATTTTAGCATTCACAATGCTATTTTTATATAATACCAAATCATATACTAGAAAAGAGTGGCTCGGTAGTTTAGCGGTCAGAGCATTGGACCGGATATCCAAAGGTCGCGGGTTCGATTCCCGTCCGAGAACATGATCTGGTGCAAGTCTTATTTTTTCTAGTATATTATTTGGTATTAAATAAATAAAGCTTTAAAAAAAATAAGCTGTTTTTATAGCAGTTTTTTTAGGTTTTCTGTTAGCACATCATGTTAAAAATGTATAAATCTACTGAATCTACTACCATTTCACAAATTGGAAGGCCTATCCAAGAATGAAATGACGAAAGAAAACTTGTAAAGGGTTTTTGACCACCGATAAATTAAATATGACGTGAACGCCATAGGCTATTTACTATATTTCGTCTACGTTATTGCCCTAGAGCTAAATCGGCGTAAGATGGCAAATCCCTAGTTTGCCTCCTTTGAACTTCAGCAATTGTTTGTAGCTCTTCTAGTCTCTCTTCTTCTGAAATTGTGAAAGCCGGTATTTCTGCGCGATTGCACATGTTGTGCAAAACACAGCATGCAATAACTATTTTTGCAACTATGTCTGGATGATAATTGAGCATTCTGTGTACTAACAAGCACCTAAATCCCTCTATTCCCAGGAGTCTTACAAACCAGTATAATAAGTTTTACCTAACAATATAAAAATTTTTTTTTATCAAATTTTATACAATAACATGTAAAAAAAAATTGACATTAAAATAAAAATGTTTTCTGAAATAACATCCTTGTAGGTGGTGGTGGTGGAAGGCTTAATTGTGGCTCATGAACATCTTTGCTTGCACAACAATAATAGCAATGCAATTGTCCAGAAATTGAAACCGTTGACAGACACACCTATCTGTTGTTCTGATTATTGAGAATAAATACAAGTCATCTGGATATATAAACTCAAAGCTTTTCTCACCATCCTTTACATCTCTTACAAAGCATTACAGAAAGTAATATTAAAACTGGACGATCACCGCAGGTAAATTGTTTACTAGTGACCTATTTTATAATATGTTGTTGTTACCATAAATATATAATAATGTTAGTGTATAAGTCTAGCATTCCGGACAAACCGCCGTGGTTTTTGGTTTGTTACGATGAAAAAATTTTGTTTTTGTAAAGTTAAATAATAAAAAAAAAATAGTTTTTCACAAATTAAATAGCTATATAATTTGTGGTTAAAAACAACTTGTCAGTGTTAAAAAATAAAAAAATATTCACTTCTAAGACTTTCGCTCGTATACAGTTCATTAGAAATAAAACACTTTTTAAACACTTTTAGTCCTCCCGTGACCACGGTCTCTGGAAAGGTGTCGAAACGTCGGGAATTCTAAAAACCAATAAATACAAACTAAATAATTCTAAAACAACACCTGAATTTATAATATACGCGCTGTAATCCGTAAAAAGTGTTTTATTTCTAAAAAAAATATTATTTTAACATTGTTTGTAGAGGACTTCTTCTATTTTCACTCGTAAAATAGATACTTTTTATTTGACACTTTGAATCGGGTTCACTTGCGAGGTGAGCATCGAAGTGAGGGCGGAATTTCCTTACAGAATGCCACTTCTTATGTCATCTCATATTTCATCTGTCAAAATCTCACGGTCAATTTTAATTCAACACGCAGACTATTAGCTGCCTCAAATTCCTTTAAATAAGAAATTTTAATTAAAAAAACGCATATTTGCTATAAAGTTCTGTACCAAAAACTCAACAATTGTATCAAAAAACTGCAATCAATAAATCTCGACTAACATTTTTTTGAGTGTGGCAGTCACTACAATACAGAACTCACTTCACTTCGCAAGTAAATAGGTGATGCTTACAGAATGCAAATTTAAGTGAGAGTGAAGGGAGTAGCGAAGTGAGATCTGATGCGAGAGGTTGTTTAATTCGAGAGGTGGACGGATAATTAGAATTGTGAAAAAAGAAAAACCTCCTTCAAAAAACCTTAAAAAAATTGCTATAAAAAAACAGCTTCAAAAAACAGCAGCTCTAAAAAGCAAGAAATAATATTCAAATCTGCATAATTACTATTCAAGTACCTACGCATATCTGATATTAAAAAAACGTCTTTTGAAGTCGGGTGGGGCTAAAGATAATTTCCTTTTTTAATCATAATAACATTTAACGTGGTTTCTCTTTCTCAATTTGATTTTTTAATTCTTAAAGCCCCACCCGACTTCATAAGACGTTTTTTTAATATCAGATATGCGTAGGTACTTGAATAGTAATTATGCAGATTTGAATATTATTTCTTGCTTTTTAGAGCTGCTGTTTTTTGAAGCTGTTTTTTTATAGCAATTTTTTTAAGGTTTTTTGAAGGAGGTTTTTCTTTTTAATTTTTAAAAGTTTTTTATTTTTAACTTTTTTGTGGTAGGTATGTATAAGTAAATGTAAGCAATGATATAAATATATTTTATTCATATTTCACACATTTCAATGGTATAATACGCCTAGTAACTCAATATCCACTTTTCGCACTGTTAATTTTAGCAAGGGTCAGACATGGGGTAGGTGACCAAAGTGTATTATCTCCTCCGTGCTTCAGAAGACACGTTAAGCCGTTAGTTCCAGCTACATTTGCACATTAACACCCACCAATCCGCATTGGGCCCGCGCGGTAGGTTATGGCCCATCCTATTCATCAGCCCATAAGTAAGGCTTGTATCCCAGCCCCAGTAGTGACAATAAAAATGGCTGATGCAAAACCTTTCAATACCGTAGAGTAATCACTAATACACTATCATATTTGATTTTGAAGAGTTCTCTTGTGTATCTTCGAAGTCCAAGGTCCAATGTGAAGGAAATTTGAATGAAAAAATCCTTAAAGTATCCCCTTTCTAACAAAACAAGAATCATCTAAATCGGTTTATAAACAAAGAAGTTATGTCTGAAGATCCGTTAAAACTCGTGCAAAAGTTACCTAAAAAATTACAGTATTTTCAGGATTACTCAAAAACTACTGAACCGATTCAAAATTTTCAAAAAATGGGACCACCTGGGAAGCAAATTTGATAAAGTGGCGTTTGAATCATGTCAATCGGTTCAGCCGTTTTCGAGTTATCGGTGGACATACATAAAAAAAAAAAAAAAAAAAAAAAAACAAATAAACAGTCGAACATAGAACCTCCTCCTTTTTTTGAAGTCGGTTAAAAAGAGAAATATATGTAGCTTACTCCCGCAAAAAATATATATGCAGGATGCACCGCCCGCCTGCCCGCAAAAAAATGCACATACACACCACAAAAATATCAGTGCACAATACCTGCATTTAGCATGACAGCGACACACCTTGCACCTTCACCTTAGATAATTAGAAGCACCAGATAATTTTCATACCAACGAGATAACTTTGAAGCCTTGGTTCTCTGCCGATCTGAAGATAGCTACCCAGGGAGTGAATGGATGAGATCCAGATTGCAATACACACAACTGATCTATCAGGATTCTAAGAGCTGTTTTGATATGCTTAAAAATCGCGAAAATAGCATTATATTGTATGGAAATTCATCATTCACATTAGGGGACATTCTACAACCACTCTACACCCCATAAAAGTAAATGTAATCGTTTCCTTGATCGTTACGAAAAATCCTGTCACCTCTCGGTCTATACCTTACAGAATGCCACTTTTTACATCATCTCATACTTTATCTGTCAAAATCGGTAACCTATCCCAAGGTCGAAATTTTTTTGATCGAATTTCATTTTACTGAAATCTTTTCGACTGTTTTCGTTTCGCCTTTTACGTTTTTTTCGTTACTCCGATGTCTTATTTGGTCGAAAAACTTTTTACCGAAGTTATGCGCGGTCGAAAGAACATTTCGTCGAAGTATTATATTCCCGAACATTCATTACACCACTGATTTATTTGTCATATTTTCAGTTCACCAAATGAAAAACTTTGAATACATTAAGTAGGTTAGGTTAGGTTAGTGTTTTGACCATTCGCAGCTCTATAATGCTTGCATGCATGGTGCATGCTTGCTTAATAAAACATGTATTATTATAACAAATATCGATTATGTCAAATGTTACCTACATAATATAAATATACCATAGTTGCGGTTGCGGCCAAATAGTATTCGGTAAAATGTTGTTCTGGTGGTGCCAATACTAAAAAATCATTTTGAAAATCGGTGAAACGTAGTTCGGTAAAATGAGACATATTATTATGCCAAATGATATTTCGATGGTTTAAAAATATGGCAAACAATACATATAGCAACAAAAACTTTGGTCAACCGTTTCCGTTAAATGAAATTAGGACAAGTAAATTTCGGACAAGTTATCGGTTCCCGTCAAAATTCTCGCAGTCAATTTAGTTCAACTCGCTGACACGCTCGCAAGTGCAGCGCTAGTGCACATGCGAATTATCAAGCGAGTTTTGAGAATACCAATCAAGAAACTCACAGCGGATTCAGATGCGAGGTCACGAATGATGTCTTACAGAATCGCAATGCTGTTCCCGTGGTAAGCCGCAGCATTTGCAATTGTTAACACCCACCAAAACCGCATTGTACCTACGTGGGACATCTCCGTATTATATACGTAGGTACTGGGTTGTGATATGACGTATGCTCCTTAGGGGGCGTCACTCACTGGTAAGTCGAGGCGCCATTCGCGACACGGGCAAGGATCGGTATCAACGTAGAGTCGAGGCGCAGGTAGCTATGCTTCTTTTATAGTCACACATTCTAATTGATTCACCATGTCGCATGCAACGAAATGACAAAATGGCAGTGGAGTCGACCTCGCCCCTCCTTTACCTCGCCCGTGCCGCGCACTGTCATTTATTTCTAAAAAAACCCGCCACTCTCTCCTCGATTGTGGATCGTGTAAGCGACGCCCCTTATGGAGCTTACAGCGTGGCGTTATTGCAAGTTGCCACTGAGAACTGTTGCTCGTCAGTAAGCTCAGTAATGCCTCATGATGAACTAATTGAGAAAAAAAAACACTAACTTCTCAATTCCCATGCGCTTCCGCCGCACTATGTGTAGTATACGGCCCGCGGTGAACAGCCGCGCCGTAGAGAACCGACGAGCAAACACGTTTCTCGACACTAGTGCCGCCTCCTGTAGAGTAACATAGTTCCTGATAAGTTTTAATTAAAATATCACTTTTTATTTTTTAGTACCCACGACCGCTTATATTCAATCATCTTGTTTTATTATAGTAGTGCCATTGCCTAATCCCCTTACAAAGTTTTTATAATTATGGTTTCATTCAATTGTCCATTTTTCATTAAAATTTAGATAGTGTTTATTAGCAGTAATTTGTATCCACTCTACAGCTAAACATATGACGTAAGCTATTAAAAAAACTAGCTTTAAAATTAGTGCAATCAATGTTTACTTAACCTCCTAACCCTTGGAAGTATTTAATTTTTCCGCAAATCGATGAAATTTAGTTGTACGCATAAATGATGAGAAAAATTTATAACGAAAGAATATCTAAACTGTAAAAATACATAGGTTTTCCAAAAGAATAAAAAATATTATTTGATTTCACATAAAAATATTTTAAAAAATATGTTGATATACACTTCTAAAACTTCCGCGCGTATAGTTCATTGGGAAAAAACACTTTTTACGGATTACAGCGCGTATCATTATTAAATCCAAACTAAGTAATTCTAAAACAACACCTGAATTAATAATATACGCGCTGTAATCCGTAAAAAGTGTTTTATTAGAAATAAGATGTTGATGGCCAAAACATAACCCGCCAGGGGTTACGAGGATAAATTACATACTACTTACTCAAGTTAGTTGTTATATTAAAGCAGTGCAAATTGCCAACAAATTATCACAACATTAAAAATAAATAAGTAGATTAATGAGTAAATAAAAACAAATATTAACACACTTCACAGACAACACGTCAGTTCAAGAAAAAAGAAAGTATGTACTTCTGTAAAATGATTGATGATCCAGTTAAGTACTTACTTACCTAAGTAATTTTACTGTAAGTACTGTATCTATATAGTACTTCAAACTATTATGTATATGTATCAGAGGTAAAATCTACTTGATTTTAATCAGTGATAAACCTTGCCATATGCATTAGGACAGCGATTAAATCCTTAAAGATCTTCAAACGCATTTCCTGTAGTTGTGGCCTTATCTGTGGTTGCCAACATTCTAATAAACACATATAAATGTAGTTAAAAAAAATTAGCGAGCGTTGCTTAGCAGTCAAATCAAGTGCGTAAGACATTTTCAATTTAAAAAATTCGCATTTAGAATAAGCCAGACTTCACAAAAGTTACCAGGTGAATGTCGTGAGGTGATAAGCACACAAGCGTGACGTCACTCGGGAAACCTGTAAGTAAAAGGTCACTGACAGCACTCACGGTGGACACGCCCTGTACGAGCAGCGCGTCGGAGTCGTCCGATTGGTTGGCCTCCAGGTCCTCGGGCCTGCGCCAGGTGGACTCCAGGTCTCGAGCTGGCACCCCGAACAGCGCGTACCCGAAGCCGTTCAGCATTATTCGGTACTGGAATTCAATGATGAAAGACTTAGGACTCCGTAGCAGATATCAATATCGTGGCTGAGTTTAACACAAAAATTTTACAGAGGGACCACATTTCCAGATGAACATTGTCAAATGACATAACAAGTAAATATGTTATGAAATAAGCTATCCGTATGCATAATTTATTCACAGATTTTCACTTTCGCAAATCTCTTGGGAAAGTTCACTGCGGACAAGTTTTGAATTTAGAACGTATTTGGTATTGATATAATTATTTATGTTTGTAAATATCGTTACTTATTTCTGTTAAAGCTGATATACGATTCTTGCGCCGGTTTTTCTCGTCAGTTAAAGAAGTCTGGAACGGGTAGTAGGAAAATATAGACGATTCAAAAGCGTTTAATTACTAAGTTTATATGAATCAAGATATTTTTAACTTTGACTAAGACGTGACTTTCACAAGCCGGTTTGCATCACAAAAAATGAGAAAGTAATCAACAGTGAGTATAAAATGGGCCCAAACCAAAACCGCGTCCTTAAGGCATTTACCTTTGGTAGTTTGGTAGCGTGTATAGTCTGGATGACTTTAGTTCGCAGGTTCTCTATGCTGTGGACGCTCAGCCTCATGACCAAGTCTTCTCCCACGCCGACTGTCAGCACGAAGCTCTCGGTATACCGGGCAGCTTCGCGACTTATTAGGCCCGCTGAAATTGAGAACACAAAATATGAATAAGGCAAGTATTTATATTAAGTATATTTGCCAGTGGCTTGTTTGTTTTAATAGTGTTGTTTGGATTTTGACATTATGACAGTTATTGTACGAGAAGTATTTTGGAACACTTCTGAGTAAAACTAATAGGTCCTAACTAATATAATTAACAATCTAATTGAATCGCATATTGCATAAAGGACATAAGACCAACAAAATATAAAAACAAACTCTGTAAAACGGAACGTTCCATACTCAAAGCCAAAACAAATTATGTAATAACGGCCTTAGTCCGAACACTCAGAACATCAATATACAGTTATTAAATTGAGATTTTTCGCATTCATTAAGATAAATAAAATATTAGAAAAAATCGACTCACGAGCACCTCGGGTACTGTTGCTACGGGAGAGTCGATTTTTTTCTAATATTTAATTTATCTTAGTATATCAATATACAGTTTGTGCAGAATGGGCACAAAGTTGCAATTCATACGAGTAGGCACAAAAAATTTTCAAATCCCTAACGTAAATTTAAATTCAAATGGAATAAGGACCTTTCTGCAATATGATTCAATTATTGTACCTACTTACAGTGGTGGCCAGATAATTAAGGACACCAATCGATTTTCATACTAACGAGGTTACTTTGTAGCCTTGGTTCATCGCCAAGGATTGACCTAGCTGTGATCTGATGATAGCCATCGGACCAGGGAATGAATAGAGGAGATTCAGATCGCTATACGCACCCAACTGATCTGATCAGTATTCTAAGAGATATTAAGTTTTCAGTTTCAGGATTTCCATACATTTTTATGCTAATTTCGCAGTTTTATTAAACATATCCTTATATCTCTTAGAATTATTAAACATATCCTTATATCTCTTATGATCAGATCAGTTGGGTGTGTATAGCGACCCGAAACTCCTCCAAACACTCCCTGGATGGCCATCATCAGTTCACAGCTAGGTTAATCCTTGGCGGAGAACCAAGACTTCAAAGTTACCTCGTTTGTTTGAAAATCGACTGGTGTGCTTAAATATCTGGCCACCACTATATTTATCAGATTCCTACAAAAAAATTGAAGCTGTTTTATTTTATTTATTTCCTACCTGGTGTTGAAAAGGCGAACACCTTCAGATGTGGATACCTAGGCCTCAATTTTAGTGCTACTAATACTGCTACGCCTGCACCCAGACTGTGACCTGCAAAAGATACATAGATTAATTGAGATGCTCTTGAAGAAAAGAGTATTAAAGATTTGGTACTAGAGGGGGTCTAGCCAAAGTAACATTTGCAAATCTTCGTTATCGCTTCGCTTTTGAAACACGTATGGGATTGACATAAGGTTTCGTTATCAGTCGAAATTTAAAACGTCAAATCCTTACATTTTTTGAAGCGAAGCGATAGCGAAAATTTGTAAATATGACATTGGCTACGGACTCTGATTTGCCAGGCGTATCACGAAAAATCTTCCAATAGTATAAACGGAGAAGATTACGGATTATGCCGGTGTATCGACACTGTAAGGCTAAAACGCTTGCATTGAGCGATAAGTCATACCGCAATGTCACGTTAGCTCGCGTTTCTACGACACACTGCATAACAATTTATGCACGGTGTTGCCGAGCCGGCCTCTTTTTTACTAGTTTATGGTTTTTTACTTTAAACTTATATTTTTGAATTCTGTACTTTTTATACATATTTTCCTTTGGTTTTGTACTCTGTGTTTTTTATTACCTGTCAAGTTGTGTTCATCAGTTTATAATAATAAAAGTACATTTAAACTACTAACTACCAACTAACTTTGATTATTTAGAAACCCATTTTAGCTCAGTTTCACACGGTGTTTCAAACAATTTATTTTCATATAACTGGTCTTGAAAATGACGATAGTAATAAATCAGTTGATAAAACAGATATACCTGTGAGTACTAGGTCATAATGAGGGTACTGCTGAAAGGCACGTTCGAGCACTGGCGCTAGGCGCTTCAACATTTTTGCAGCGCCCATCGACATACCCTTGTGCGCCGCTGTATTTTCTGGTAAACCTGAATAAGAAAAACATTTAGTCAGGTTAAAGAGTTGTTACAAAAATTCTACTGAAATAGGTACGGACGACAACACATCAGCCACATTGAGATTGTAATAAAAGTTGCTGTTACCTCAGTGCAACTGTTTAACTTGATGTTCTGTCGTGTGTACCAAGTAAAAAATCTGTATTTTATTTTTTTCAAAGTCTTTGAATTATTTACAGCTGTATTCAAGACGCTCTTAAAGATTTGTGACTAGCGTAGAAACGATACAAAATTAAGAACAAATCACGAAAATCTAATTACTTGTAATGTTTTGTTTCTTTTGCTTTATACTTAATGATTTCTAAATTCCTAATAAACGTGACCAAAACATTATACTAAAGAGCAAACCATTATTAGCAAGGACAGAAGATTTAAAACACAAATAAACCTAGGACAATTCTTACCATCAGCTTCGAATTTCTCAGATCCGGCGGTGAAGTCTGTAAAGATGTCGCGCAGGGAGATCGAACCGCGCACCGCGACGACGATGCTTTCGCGGTCGTGGTCCGCTATCACGCAGAACGGCAACTAAACATAATTGTGAGTATTCAAATTGTGAATTGTTCAATTGCCTAATTTAATACCACGGTTATTTTTTAAACATAATTTCGATACTATATTTATAGGTAATATAAAACCCTTATCACTGATGTAATGTCCTAACTTATTTTTCCTTTTCTTAATTTTTTTTCCTCAAGTTTCGTTCTAACTATTTCTTCCATTCACGCAATCCATTTCAAGCAATTATTTTCAGATGATAATGATTGGTACAGTTTTATCAAAGATATAATAAAAATCTTAGTTCCTTTTGTCAACATATAATAATTATCTCGTAACTTGCTACTATTGTGTTCCTGACACGCTATTTAACGATCATGTCTCTAAAAATAAATGGAACATAACCTTCGATTCCAGTTAAGAATCTTATTCAGGCATTTTGGCACGCAAACAATTAGCAGTAAGAAAATATATTGACCGGTCACAAAAACTGTTCATGTACTAATTTATACAAACGAATATGTGCAAATATTACAGAATACGCATAAACTCGGTTCATGGACGAGGCACTAGATGGCACTGGGAAGGCGCAGACGCAATATTTGTCGTTATGTATACCGGCTAAATTGCCTGTGAGTTATGCCTTATGAGTAGGTTAACCATAATTGTGAATCTCTAAATTGGACATGGACTCATAGTACAATCGCAGAATTGAGAATAAAATGCTTGGAATGGTCTTTCTTGGTATTCTTTTCATATTTTGATGTCAATAATCTACTTAGGTATACTAAAGTTACTTATTTAGATAAGTTTATTTTGGTGATTGTTTTTGTGGCATGCATTCTTTTACAGAAAAAAAGTAGAATAGAATCAAAAAGAGTAGAATTTATTTTATAAATTTAAAAATTTTATAAGCCTTATTATTAAAATTATAATTCACTATGAAAGTAACATTAAAGTTCAGTGCAATACAAGCAGTGTGTTCCTTACATTGCATGCATTCATCACACCGCGGCTAATCCTGACAGAAGGATTACGACAAAATTAATGCGAACCGAAATGAAAAGGACAAAATGGTTTAGAAAACAGGACAATCCCGGTTCAACTGTGACTTATGGTGATCCTACATGTGAGGCTCGGGTAATGTTACGAGGTACGCTTTGTGTGTAAAGAAATGAGGAAACACTATTTTATTGCGGAGCTCGGATATCCTTGCCCTTAGTAAATAACTGGCCTTGTAAATATTTTTTTACATAAATTGTACAAAAGCATTTAAGGTGTAACTATATTTCGCAAGTTGTGAAAATTGAAAATTAAAAATATATTTTTATAGCTGTGAAAAATGGTAAGCAAATACCTATTTATTCTAAGAGTGGAGAGTGGTCTAAATATTACAAAAAAAATGTAAAGGTTACTTTAACAAATACTTTGCTAATGTGCTCGGTATTGAACAAAATTAAACTTTGGATTGTTATAAGAAAAGGAACTTGTACAAAAGTACCTCAAAAACGTGATTGTTGAAGGATGCGAAGATGATGTCGTCAGCGGACAGCTTCGACATGTACTTGACGCCCGCGAAGTTGCACATGCAGCAGTTATCATCAGTCACTATGGAGTTCTTGGGCCTGAAACAGAATATTGATGACATTAGTTTACTACTGTAAAAGAAAAAAAGAAAGGTGTCATACCCACATAACTACTGCTTAATTATCGACCTCTGTAGGTCAAGTGGCTTTGTACACCGGTTTTCGAAGTGTCGCCATCTCTGAGGTCCCGGGTTCGATCCCCGGTTGGGTCAATTTAGAAAAAACTAACTTTTTTATATTGGCTCAGGTCTGGGTGTTTGTGATATTACCGTTGTCTCTGATTTCCATAACACAAGTGCCTTAGCTACTTACTTTGGGATCGGAGCAATGTATGTGATGTTGTACAAATATTTATTATTATTAATTATCCTAATTGAGTTAAGTATTTAACCGAGTTAGTTCAGTTTTAGAAATTGAAAATTACGCGTAAGTTACTTAAATCTATTGGTACAAATATTTGATGTAGCTAGGTTATCCATTGATATCGATTGACTTCATACTACGTATACAAAGTCCTAAAAATACGAAGTCCATATTTATTTTGTGTATAATGATAGTTAAACCTGCATATCCGTGTCATGCCAAGGCGAGTTTATAAATATTATGATCCATTAACATTATTTCATTGACGATGACTTGACGTGTATAATCTATGACGTTATGCAATTCATGTTACCACTGTTGCTAATGTTTTATAAATAGCACGATTGTTATGTTTATTATATTATTTCTTTGAAGCAACTTTTGATCGAAGGCCAATTCTGATTCATATACCATATTAATTCAAGATTTAATAGTTACACTTTTATTAACCAATAAAGGATTACATCGATTTGATCGGACGCAATTGTGGTTTAATTAGTTACTTCACCCCGGTAATGTAAGAGTGCATAATAACCGCCTGCAGTTAATGCGCAGACTTAATTATTGAAGGAGGCGAATATCCGGTTCACTCGACCTTTACAAGTTAACTTAAAACTTGAAAAAAACCCGACACGTGTGCACGTGGTCAGGCTAATTAAACTCTGTTTTTCGTGTTCACTTCAATTCTAATTTCAAATTGGAGTTCAATAAACAACAAATAAAAAAACAAAGAGTTCCTGTATTCCGAACTTACCGACAACAACAGCAAGTCAAATGCCGAGCTAGCTTGCAGAAGCCCGTGAAACAATGCCTATATAGCACGTAAGGCCATCCATACGCTGCAATCGAGAGCCTCAGATAATGTAACGCATCTTCTAAGTTCATCCAAGGAGGTGTTTCTGAGAACACTTTGTTCACATCTGTGGTATATATGGGTTCCTCGTCGTTCAGCATTTGGATGCGTCGCATCTCTCTGGTTTCCCGTTTCTGCCTCACTCTTAGCAGAACGCAGCCTGCTACCACATCGGATGGGACGAGATCCGTTGACCGAAAGAGGGCGCTGAGCAAGGCTGTAAAATAAGAATAAATGCTTGGACAATTTCACACAGCAGTGCCATCTAGCTCCAAACTAAGCAAATATTGTAATATGAGTGCTAGACGACTGATAAACAAATATATACTCTTTAAATAAATACTTATTTATTATACGTAGTAACACCCAGACCCCGCACAAAAATTTAAATTCATCATTTTAATTTCTCCCTGGCCGGGAAACGAACCCAGGCCACTCAGGTCGTCTGAATGATATAGAAAAAAAAACCCTAAAGAGTTCACGTACACTTTCGCAGCGTGTACAAATTTATGTTGTAGTTAAAACGCACTTTTTGTATGGAGTGTCCGGGGTGCGTCACGGGGTCCGTTTGCTAAGTCAGCTTACACTTTCACCTTTTTAGTAAGACACTCTACATACGAGTAGAATTAGGTAACAATATTTATGGTGCAATGAAGTCGAGGGCGTTTGCGTGTTTTAAAATAGAATTGAATGAATGGAACGGTCATTGTTATTCACTTCTATTCTATTGTAAACTACGTATTATGACGACTCACTCAAGGTAAAACTATGAGTTTACTCGAGAAGTGAGGTAGGTAGTGCGAAACCATGTGATGTGAAACTATGCTAGTTAATATTTACAGATAGTTTAGGAATAACCAAATAATGATAACCAATAATCAAAGGTTTTGTTTTGTGGTCAAAGTAAAAGATTGCCAGCTGTTTAGTGTCCTGTTGCGTTTTTTTGGTAAAAGTAATAAATAAAACCATAGGCTTAGAAATATTTTCGCTGATAAATAAAACGAAAGTTTGCTCTTTGAAAGAAAATTCACTATTGACAACAAAACAAAAAAAAACTTCTAAAAAACAAACTATAGACAAATAAAAATCCTTCATGGCACAACGTGTTACACGGTATAAGATTAAACACCAGCTAAAAATAGTTTATAGTTTTGGTTAAAAACTGAAACTTGAATTTAGAATTTACTTTCGTGCATATCACCTTTATACGTTGTTTAAAATTAAAACACCAACAATAACAAGTGAGTAATTGGACTGTTTTTAAGGTTCCTATCTTCATCGTCAAGATATAACTTTTATAATTATGGCTGTAACTTTTTCAAACACCATAGAAGTTAATAAGCTCCAGATACCCATAAATTACCTGCTACTTGTTGGAAGGCCTCCTTCCCGTGTTCGTCCCTCTTCAACCAGCAGAAGGCCCACCGAAACCTCCTGGACCAGAGGCCAGTGACCTTCTTGTGGTGGCGGACCTGGTTGGGGGTATCCTGCAGGTCCCCATACCGAACTGAGCCCAGTGGGTCAAACACCATGAATAGTCCGAACACTGTTAGGGCTAGTTGGACCCAGTTGAAGAGGACAATGCCTGAAACAAAAAAGAATGGTAAATGGATTTGAGACAAACATGCTGTTGGTTTTAAATTCTTTAAATACTCTTTATTGGCCGCATTTCGTCCGCATGGCATTTTGACGTGCGTGGAAGTTTTGGGAACAATATCTAGTAACTTATCTTTTATCTATATAAAGTTACTAGCGACCGCCCGCGACTTCGTCTACGTGGAAAGTTTTTTTGGTATCCCTCGGGAACAAAATTTTTTTGGGATGAAAGGTACCCTATGTCGTTCTGTGTACCCCTGACAACGTGTTTGCAAAATTTCATGATGATCGGTTCAGTAGTTAAGACGTGAACGCGTAAAAATCAAACAACCAAACGGACTTTCGCATTTATAATATTAGTAATTGTAAAACACCAACTACCACTGACTGATCGAGTATTGTATGTTATTTTTGTGTTTTTCAGAAAGTCGTAGAACAAACGTTGTTATTTATGATGTAGTAATCCACCCCTGCGAGGTTGTTGGTGTTTTACAAATAACCTTTATAAGCCATCAAAATTGCTAAACGTAACAAACAAACTGACTGACATAATTACTTCCGCCTTTTAAAATATGACATGTGTGAGTACTGAAACCAAAATTGGCAAGTTAATACTCAAGAAAAAGTAAAAAATAAATGTTGTTAACTCTGATCTAGTTGAAAGATTAACATTGTTTGTTTAAACTTAACAACTAGACTTAATAACGACTTTGAGTTCAAGTTGTTAAGTCGGTAGCCAATTTAATATTTACTAAATGCTGTCATAAACATGAATAATATTCAAATTAGTTCTGCGAGTCTAAGTTATGGCGGTGACGACCTGCCATCGAGGTCGTTTGATGTTTCCATTCCAACTTTTATTGGTTTTGTTCGGTTGACGTTGTTCAGAATAAAGGTTGGAATTATGAGGTAGAGCGACCGACCGGTTATAATATATGAGATTGTTTATTGGTAAACAATATTTTAATATAACGTTACTCTGAATCTGAACGGCAGAGTAGGAAACGGCAAGGGTGAATGGTAACTAAACATGTAATAAAACTAAAGTCCTGTAGGACTGTGGTTCGTGACTGTAGACTTTAATAGTTGAACTATATTGGACACTGCTCCTCAATCATCTTTTGCTATACCTATTGCTAAAAAGGCGGTGCCACTAGTTCATAATAATCTGTTTACTAATTAATTTTCACTGTACCAGGTATTTTTTTTTAATGAAGTTTGACTCGTGTCTTTATTTAAACTAACTTGATAACATTTAAATTAAAACATTTGGATAATGTTATTATTACAATCTCGCGTTACATTGTAGGTAAACTTTGCTTAAAGTAGAACCATTGTTAGGACCGTAAAATTAAATGTTGACTAGGGTTGCCACCCGTACTTTATAACAAAGTATATTCTTTATTTCGGGGTAATTGTGCTCTGTACTTTATGAGGAAAATAACTTACGTGAAAATACTTTATTTCACACGGCTTGTTATTTCTCTAGGATAAATTGCCAAAAGTAATAAAAAGTATGTTGTTAAAGGTAAAAATAAATAATGCTTTATTTCTATACAATGTACTTTTTTTTCTACCTACCAATGTACTTTATTAGTCCAAAAAAAGGTGGCAACCCTAATGTTGACATATTTAGTGAACAAGGTACTGGAATATTGAGACTAACTTAACTCAACTGTATAATATAATAGGGGTTAAAGTATGAAATTGCCGATTTTTTTCTCACACACAGAGACTCTCATTATCTTTTATGATGTTAAAGATGCTTCGGTTGTTTATTTCTAATTATGATCATGATGGCCAACTAAATGTCAGCAATTAAAATATTTATGATTTTCTTTTCTTAACTTTAAAAAAAGTACTTTATCATTAGTAACTCCTTTTTTGTTAGCAGAAATGACCTCTAATTTCGTTGTAGCTTAGCGGATACTTATTTTTTTCGCGTAACCTAAGTGGTATACGTTATTTTAGTGTTTAACATTGTGCATAAAAGTTTTAAAACATTAGCGTTCATGGTTGTTAAATAAATTAAGAAAATGTTAGTATGGAATATTCAAATTCTTTAAAATTCTTCATACAAAACGGCAATTTCATACTTACCCTAACCCCTAATACTACTTATACAACATGTTACAAAAATACTCCTAATGCCGAATATGGTATATAGGAACCATTAAACTGATCAAATTTTACTATGGGACCAACTCTGAAATCGCGAAAAAAAACAGCTGTTTCATACAAAAATTAAAATCGAAAATATCAAAATGTATGAAACAGCTGATTTATTTTCACGATTTGAGAGTTGGTCCAATAGTAAAAGTTGTTCAGTTAGATGGTCCCTATATACAATATTCGGCATTAGGGGTATTTAAGTAACATGTTATATGTATACTGTTGCAGATTACACTTCTACTGTGGGTACTATTTATTAATACAAACAAACTGTGCTACAGCTATAAATCTAAATAATCAAAACAATTTTATCGTAATCTACCTATACACTTTCTTTGAATAGTGGACTTGCGTGATTTGTAGACATAATGCCTATTACTGCCTCGATAAAGAAGGTCAAATGTAATGGGAGACTATAGTACTGATTAGATTACAACAAGGACCTTATTGATTAAAAATACTTGTTTTTGTTTCTTAACAAACAGAGACGGTTTTGTTTTTTTTAATGTTTGCAACTAATAACTTGTCTGGAAAAAATGCAATGAAAAATTTAAGCACGATTATTTTACCACTAAACACAAAATGTTATGGAAATTTAATTAAAAATAAATATAAATAGCTAATATCATGTTGCGGTGGGGATGCTCATGCAGGACAATATTTTTTCTTCGAGGTTTTAAGAGTTTGAGAGTAATGCTACGATATCTTGCTAATGAAAACTTTATAAATAGAAAATAAATAGGTTTTGTTTGTTCCTTGAATTGAAAGTAAAAGCTTGAATTCTCGAACAATGTATTACTTCCTTGAAGAGATTTAGATATAATAAAAGTATTTTCACCTCTCCAGCACGTAAAGTGAGCTTTTGGCCTAAAAGCAAAATCGATTTTTTTCTGCAAGCGTAAAGAAAAGTGTTTTTTAATTGTATAGTAAGAAAAAATAATAAAATATTATATAATATTAGTGTTTTATGATTGTAAATAAATAATGAAGATGGAATATTAATAAAGAAAAGAAAAACACAATGTAATGTAATACAAAATGAAGGGACAAAATGAAGGAACTTTACTCTATTAATTTTTTTTTTCAGCATACCTCGGTTTGATTGAACTATTTTTGTGATATATTACAAAAAACAAGTGCGTCCAGCGATGAAGATAGTTGTTTAACTCCAAAAGAGTCGAGAGAACAAGTTGCTAATGCTGAATTCAGCTTTTTTCCAGGAAAGTCACGTGAAAATAACTATTTTTATCTATATAACACTTTCTCGCTGGTAGAGGTGAAATCTTGTATGTTAAACACACAACACGAGACCTAATATTTTTTTTTTTGTTTTGTGCCTTTAAATCATTCACTGCGTTTAGTATATAGTCTATGCTACTTCACTAGTACGTCACTCAGCACTCACAACTCAAATTGACTTTGGTCTCTAGTATAACAAATAACTATTTCATAACTGTACTGTAACAATGTAAATGCAATCACAGAATATATAATAGTATGCAATCCCTTCGACGTAAACGCAAATGGACTCTAGTTAAGCAACTAGTGGCTCCTGTAATTGAATCAAACTCCAATGTTTTACAGTACTAATGACTAGGTCAGTTTCTAAACTGACTTTAATAGCTCCATGAATAATCATGAGTGCAATTGAGATCGTGATTATGTACAGTAATCGAGATGTTATGAAGAAGTTATGTCAAAGCTTAAATTGCGGCTACTGTATAGTAGGGACTGGAATGTGCTAATGTGATGAGAATCACGAAGTATGATTGGATAGTCATTGCAAGGAACTGTCAGCTCTATTGTCATGTATACAGTGAACTCATTCATTTGAATGCAGAGCCACAGATGCCACACAGAGCAACACACTGCTTGAAATTATTGCAAGTTCCAAAACTCAACTTTATAAACACTTACCAATAAAATAATAGATAGTATAAATAAACCGTGTCATGTTCACGTCACTCCAACGTCACCTCAAGTTCGAGCAAGAAAGATAACCTTGGAATAACTTGCATTTCTAAGTTTACCTGTTTATTCGTAAGCCCTTGTATTTCACTGAAATATCATAGCTTTGAATTTAAGAGAAAAATAATATTAACTATTAAAAAAATGTGAAGAAAGTATACCAGATAAGTAAAAATCAAATGCAAGCCTTTTCAGGAAGAACATCGTAACTGCCATTTTGCATATTTTACAGGAGAAGGTTTTTTTTATAATAATTTGTCAAAATTATCGCAGTCGACGAGTATTTAACTTACGTTGCATAATTTAGTATCGTGAGCGCCTAATAGTATTTTGTCGTAAGCGACAGGTACTACTTATGCTTACGATATCAGTTACGTACCGATGGAGGTTACGTACGACTAAAAACTGAATGGGATGTATATAAGTTACGAAAAAACTTTCAAAATTTAATAAAATTAATTTAAATTCTACTATGAATTCAAAATCAGTGGATACAGGTGCAAAATCAGCTGCTATGGCGGTCACTATAAAACACATTTTTTTAATTTTGGCGCTTACGATGTGAAAGCGCTCGCTTTCAGGAAAAACAAAATAAAAACAACAAAAACAATGGTTCATGCATACGTCACCAGTTTTGAGTGTTAAAAGAATAGAGCTTTATTCCTCATCGAGCGGCTCGTCAGAGTCGTCAGCCAAGTGCGGAAGATCGAAAACGGATTACTTTGTTATTTCGACAGTTTATCGTCCCGCCAAAATAGTACTACATAGGTAGATGGTGCTTAAACTAAAGTTGTAGAGAACTCTAAGCAGTGGCCCTACCATGAGTTGATGCAAACTGTTTACGTTACCGTAAACTATCGTTTGCTCTCTTTCACTTGCATTGACTGTGAGCAGTACATCCGATAGTTTACGGTAGCGTTAACAGTTTTCATCGACTCATGGTAGGGCCACTGATCCTAAAGCGAGGAAAAAATATTTTTGTATGGACTCACTTTGTATGACGATGCTGGAGAACCTGTCCTCGACGGAGCACTCCACCACCTCGCAGAACATCCACATGGTGCCCATCACGTTCAGGGCTATTTCTGGCAGCACCAGCAGCACCCTACGAGCAAAACAATAAATCAGTCGTGTAAATAATAAATTATTTTATATAAAGTTCTAGTAATAAGTACTTTTTTTTATCAAAAAATTGTAATCGCAAAAAAGTCTGTATATTGAATATATTCGGAAAAAAACCAACCAGGGCGAATTAAAATCAGTAACTGAACATGTTAGAACAGTTTAAAATAATTTTGTCTGTCTGTGTCTGTCTGTCGGTGTGCTTACCAGTTTCATGACGAATGTTCTCAAAGTACTACAACTACTTTAGATAATAACTTTTCTCCCAAGAGTATTCGTGACCAAGTCGTGACTCGAAATTGAAAAAGTTAATGTAATAAAAACCGTTTTTTCTTAAATCTTAAACAATACACAAATTCGTTTTTATATTAAGAATATAATTCGAAGATGACGATAATTGACCCTCAACCTTAATTTTTGACCTCTAACAAATAATAATGTTAACGACTACATGACTATGAGTTATGTAACTTATGTGTGACATTGCGTTCTCATAAATTAATGTGAGAAGATGACGCTATTCTTGAAATTTTGGCAAAACGCACAACTTGTATTGTATTTCTGATAGGTATTGCAGTACGTTTATCCATAACACATTATACAAATAATTAATGCGTATTACAGTTTTGTATGAAGAAATTTGATTGGCATTATTTTGAATTGGGTTAGTATTTTGGATTTTTTATTTAATAGAACCCAAGACATATACTGTCTCAATCCGAATAACATCACAAGAAGAGTTAATTATGCTCGAATTGTAAATCATTTTGGTATTACGTTTGTATGGGAAGCTTACTGTTCGCTTGAGTTTACCATGATCGAAGAGTTTAACATTACGCTTTTATTCAAGTTTAGCACCACAGTTTAACTTTGTATTAAGATATTTTTAACCTTTAACATTTTACTTGCTAAATGTTCAACCTAAAATAACCCTTTGTGCAGTATAGTTTACTAGTTAATTACCAGCATGTCAGCACCGCCTATTACAATGCCAGCGTACCACACAGGTACAGCTACACAGATGACCTTCTTTGACAGCTCTCGTGACTGTCACTGGGTAGTACTCACTTTATCAACAGTAAGGGTGACACCAGCCGCCTTTGGTCGACGTCTGTGATGGTGCCCCGCGCTGACTGCTGCGCCAGCGCTGCTAACAGCAACATCAGTGCTGCCTGCAGCGCCAGAGTCCCACACAGGTACAGGCGCACGAACAACCCGCCGTGCCAGCCCTCTGATTGGCACTGCCATGTTACTGGATACAGAACTTCCACCACCAAGGCTATTAACACCAACCTGGTGATAAAGATTATTTGGTCAGTATGGTACGGTAATATAATGACATGACTTGAGCAAAGTGAAGTTGAAGAACCTAAATCCTGAATGTCAAGTTGCCATGCTTTGAATTCTGCTCTTCACTAACCGTCACACTTGCATGACGTGTGGAAGTAAGGTAAACTAAAATGAGCTAATTGTAAAATATTTATGCAAAATTAACGAGGAATGCGGGTTCACGGTTGAATTATGACATGTAAAAAAAAATGAGCTAACCATTTGTATTTCATTTATGCACACACATTTCTTCTTTTCCACAAAACAATGTTATGAGATTTAAGTATGGAGACAATGATATAAGATTTATGTACCTACTTGAATGTTTATCTAATAGAATATCAAAATGAACTTGAAAGCGAGACTATAAACTTGAGATTTCCTTTAATTTTAGATACGGCTAGTGTTGTAATAAGTTAAGTCGTAGGTATCGGAGTATTGGAAAATAATAGATCCATTTACTCGTTGTTGGATGTATCAACAGTTTGAAGATTGTATTTAATTGGAAGCTTGTTTGATCAAATACTTTACAGAACTTAATATTCGATTCGTTTCGAGTTTGGGTCCAAATAATCCCATTGTAATTTACACTTGTTTACTCAATTGATTGTAAATCTCGGGGAATTGAAAGCTGATCTGGAGTGGATTACATAACAGTGGGATTGTCAAATACAATCCTAAACAAATAGCTGGGATCAAAATTCGCAGTAGGTAACAGCAATGTAAGCAATCAAAGCGATGGTTGCGGCGACAATTTAAAAGCCATTACTGAGCAATCAAGCCCAGAGTCCGAAGGTCACCAAACTGAAAGCATCCATCAATACTGGGAGCTGGGAAAGCTCATTCATATTAGTGCAGCAACAAGTGACGACGCGAGCAGAATTTACCTACGAGAGACCTTTGCTCCCATTCATAAATCTAGGTACCTATAGCGGTTTTACCGAAAAATTTGTTAACGACTTTAACTGAATCATGATTATCGGTTTATAGTTGGTTTATAGAACAACCCGCACGCGAAATAGATCGCTTGAAATTCTACTAAAAATGGATTTTTTGTGAATAATATAGCCTATGTCACTCGTAGAGATCTTTTTTGTTGATGAAAGAGGACGAGATAGGAAAGTGGACAAGTTGGGAACTTTGTCGACTTGGGAAAGTGGACGAAGTCGTCCTGAAGGAAAGCAACAACAAAAATTTTCAATGAACAATCAACTATTCGAAAGGGTATAGGAAAACAAATTTCACAGAATGGTTTAGTTCACAAAGAGATTCCACTGTTAAATTAAAGCTCTTTAAGAACAATGAGCAAGTAATTAAGCGTACCATAAGAAGTTTTGCTTTCTTTTTGCATGTTAATACTTTAATGGGAATAGTGTTAACCTTTTATGAAACTTTATGCTCTCGTTTCCTTTTATGGTAGCAGTTATGAAGCTTCTTTACGATGAGTAACATTTTTATTGATAGCGTTAACTCCGATAAAGAGCTTTTGTGGCAGTAAAATGTATAATATAAGACATAAAAATATATAAGGCACACAATTTTACTCATATTTTCTTTCATGCATCTGGGTAAACATTTGACAAACTATTTAATATTTTTAAACACGATTTTTATTGTAAAAATATACCGTAGCGCCAGTACCATGGCGTTGACCAGTCTGAATTAAAACTCGCCTAAATATTTTATGCAACATGAATAAGTAAACACAACTATAGAAAATAGTACGAACATCAATCAAATATCCCGCGTAAAAAAATCGATAGAGTAATTTTGTAAGGGAAATGTGTACAGCGCCATCTACCGCCTAAAAGTGAAACGAGATTTCCCATGACAAATCCTATATCCAGTACCATTACGTGCGTTTTTTTTCTCGATAGATGTTCCTGCTAGGGTTAGCTTACTGACTAACATATCAGCGCACAGCCCTAACTATTATAAAGGGAATAGGAAGTTGATAATTTTGAAAATTCAGTCCTTAAAGGGGAATTTGCAAGTGGATGGTAGTAAATAAAAAAAGTGACAGGATTTTATCTTAACTGGAACACAAGCACTAATGAAGGTCGAGATTCTGCGCCATCGGTCCACAAATCTACAGCGAGAGACCTTGTACTAAGAAGAACCGGTATGAAACATACAAAGCACTGTTTTTTCTGTATCACAATACTAAATAATTGTGTATTGTGTTGACATGTTATGTGAAATATCGAAGACGCTAAAAAATATTCAAGCAATATGTAGATAGGTACTGACTATAAGAACAATTAATAGGAAAGGCATAGGATTCATAAATTTTTAGAATTATGCATTTCACAATGCTTTTTTATATTACTATAAATAAAAAGTCCACTTACCCTTAGCACCTCCGGGACTCGAACTCGCACCCTTGGGATTCCGGCCCAATTATGCTACCGAGTCGCTCGAGCCGAGTCAAGTCTACCGTAGCGACTCGGTAGCATGATTGGGTCGCATTGGGCCGGAATCCCAAGGGTGCGAGTTCGAGTCCCAGAGGTGCTACGGGTAAGTGGACTTTTTCTAATATTTATTTATTTGAATATAAAAAAACTTTGTGAAATGCTAAATTTTAAAGTCCCATCTGAGGTGCTACGGGTGTGTCGATTTTTTCTAGTATTTATTTATCTTAATATAAGTCACAGGATCTTGCTGTTACGCAACGAAAAACACCAGCATGATTACTTAGGTGTTATCTGTGTGGTAAAAAGACTATTTTGAAGTAAAATAATGTCAGATAAAAAACATAAATTACAAACTTTTAGCGACACTTTTTTGTGAATTAATGAATTTAAACTAAACTTCTCTGTACAAGGTTAATGCAAAAAGAAAGAGACTTGTAAAGAATTTTAAGTAGATAACTTTTTCATTAACTTATTTTTGGCTAAGTTCTAAGGTGTGCTTACCAGTTTCATGACGAATGTTCTCAAAGGACTCCATTTAGATAATACCTTTTCTCCCGCAAGTATTCGTGACCAAGTCGTGACTCGAAATTGAAAAAGTTAATGTAATAAAAACCGGTTTTTTGTTAAATGAACTTCAACTCTCTTATACAATACACAAATTCGTTTATATAATAAGAATCTAATTCGAAGATGACGATAATTGACCCTCAACCTTAATTTTTGACCTCTAACAAATAATAATGTTAAAGACTACATGACTATGAGTTATGTAACTTATGTATGACATTGCGTTCTCATAAATTAATGTGAGAAGATTAGGCTCTTTTTGAAATGTTGGCAAAATGCACAACTTGTATTTCTGATAGGTACTGCACATAAGTACAGTTATCCATATAACCTAGTTTTGGCCATAAAGGTACTTTCACAAAAACCATCCAAGAAACAACTTCGTCTTAATTGAGTTTACCATCACGCTTTTATTCACGTTTAGCACCACAGTATAACTTTGTAATAGTCTGTAACTGAAAATAATAATATATTTTCAACATTCATCTAAGTATAAAGATATGATTTTTTATCTTAACCACATTTTACTTGCATATAGTTAGACCTTAAATAAACTTTTTGTGCAGCAAAGTTTATAAGTTAGTTTTCAGCTAACGGTATCGTTATTAATTATAAAAAAATAAAATAAAAATAAGACACTTTAAAAAAAGGACATCATTGTATGATGATTTATTTTTATCGTAATGATTTTTTAAAGCTCTCCTTTGTGTAACATGGAAATAAAATCAATGCTCAAAAATCTAAGATATTTGCGTTAGATTTGAACGATTTGATTTGTTAGGTTATTGAAGAAAACAATATAATTGAATAAAATCATTCAGGATCAAAATTAAATGTGACTTATGTGACCTTCGAATAAAAAAAACGAAAAGACGTGCATTCCGATTCAATTAAATTTTTTATTGCACAAAAATGTTTACAGAGGTTACAATACGATTAAATTGACGTTTTAAGAAAAAAACGATTTCAGAAAGCACTCGCTTGAATGGCGTACCTTTTTTATAGCATGGTATCGCATAGCATTCTATAAGCAACTGGCATTACAACGTTCACTCTAATATCTTTTGAAGTGTTTGTTGGCATACAACAAGACGGATATATTGAGATGTTGCGTTCTGCGTACTTCATGAAAACCGCAGTGCGATTAAGTTGTAAGCGTTAGAAGGAAAATGGATGCACAAGATAAATGGTTTTGCTTCTTTACTCACAAGTGAGCACATGATTTCAAAATATGAACTACAACCAGAGAAAAAATGTACTTCTACTTTATAATAATCAACACTATCAAACCTGTCAAAACACTATCAAAACAGAGTAATTACTATTTTTCCCGACGGCGTAAAGTACGTAACTTTCGGAGAAAGTTTACATCAAGGTCCTTAGTATCATTTTGTGATAATAAACGCACCATAAGGGTTCCTTTTTACCATTTTGGTACGGAACCCTAAAAACATACATACCATACGAATCTAAAGAGGAGTTCGAATATGCTCGGAAACACGAGGTCATCCGAAGCGGCCAGCCACTTGCGCCCGAGCAGCCGGAGCGCCGGCATTCTGTAACAACAACAACAAATCTTTAAAACATTGTTTCACACATCAAAACAAATAACATTATCATAAAGACAATTTACTAGTATAGTACATCACAACCGAGAATAGCATTTAAGTATATTGTCTAACGGTTCGGGCTTTAACCATTCGAGGCAATGTAAATTGCTTCCCGTACAAGGCTTGCAAGTATAGTGCTTTTCTCAAAAAACGCGAGGAAATAAAATTTTGTTTAATTTTTAGTTGGTTCGTCTGGCCATGTGAAACAACCAGTCATGCAGCCATAAAGTTATATAAAAATAACGCTAGTGCGGGAAGTAAGTATTGAAATTCATTCACGCTCTGAATTTTAAAAGAACGTGATGAACCAGACCACCAGTGCCGGAATGAATGTCAATAAATACTTCCCGCACTAGGGTTATTTTTATAAAACTTTATGGCTGCATGACTGGTCGTTTCACATGGCCACACGAACCAACTAAAAATTTATGAAAATTTTATTTCCTCGCATTTCTTGAGAAAATCACTATTCAATTATACAGATAAATAACAAAATTTAACCTTCGTGCTTGCCAGTTATGTTAATACCTATTGTTTGTAATAAGTATGTAGGTACTGAATGATTTCGGTGGTCAAATGATAAATACAACTTTCAGACTCGGCTTTCA
Source organism: Catoptria pinella (assembly GCA_963556745.1). Lineage (NCBI taxonomy): Eukaryota > Metazoa > Arthropoda > Insecta > Lepidoptera > Crambidae > Catoptria > Catoptria pinella. The sequence continues at coordinate 5,812,619 of OY750762.1, forward strand.
TTAATTCTTTCAACAAGCGCGTGCACTATTTTGTTCATAATGTAAATCCAAATTTGGACTTTATCGGCTTCATATTAAGTTCTATCAACATTATCGTTCAGTCATAGACCGTTTTCAACCCGTTAATAGGCCGCTGACCTCGGTACGGATATTTTGGGAATTAAGACAGATTCCGCCACACATCTTTGTTTACCTTAAACCCCTTAGTTCGGTTCCATCCGTCGGTAACTTATTTATAAAAAGATTACGCATTCATGGGTATTGTAGGTCATGTTTAGTAAAACGTGTGGAGAGATTTAATGAATAACAAAACACTGCCCTAAAAACTGTTTGAAATCGAGATTAAAGTGTGAAAATTTTATGTCGAAGCTGGGAAAAACACGGAGGTTATGTTATAATTGACCTGCAAATGTATTCATGAGAAAATTCCAATAACGAATGAAAAATAATTTAAGCGATGAAAGTATAGGGTAAAGCTTGGTAATACCGGGCGTGAAATTTTGCACGTAATTTTGCTATAGTCTGTTTATCCTTACTTGTCTTATTTGATAAACAATAAAAAATCAATTATAAAAACAACAAATGGTTTTCCACACATAGAGTATGAAAAAAAAACTTATTATTTAGTGACAATTGGATTTAACCCTTCAACGCCCGGAAAATGAGACACAATAGATATTCCATTGTTATCCGGCTGCCTGCGTCCGCTCGGGCGTTGATGAATTAATAAGACAACATATTTTTAAATAACGATTTAAAATCAAAAGACATATGACAACTGCCAAGTAGGATAGACAGACTATACCTTTACAATGCTGCGTAGGTAGGAGGAGCTGTTGTTTATTGGCAAGTAATAAATACTTACACCAGACAACAGAAGTTCTGAAATCGAGCCCGTTAAAGCTCCACCTTGACGTCATTGAAGGCAATATTCTATTTCAGGGATCATAAGGCTAATGGCGAATATTGTCAGACATCAGTCATCCACAATCTTATAATATTTTACGAGAGAATTTTTATTTTTAAGCTGTTAGATTTCAGGTAATAATAGAAAATGTTAACATAGTTTTAGTCAAGGAAGTGGTTTATTTACGACATTGTAATTTTATTATTTCGTTCGATTAAGGTAAACAAGTTAAAAAAATGAATATCAAACTGAAGATAAGATGTTCTTTCAAATCTCTTTAATAGTGATAATCTAAAACACCTTAAAGTATAAAGCTATCGTCCTCAATAATATTAGACAAACAGAAATAATCTTTTTTCCTTATAGCAACCGGTTAACATTAGATCAAATTGAATAAAAATACAATAAAATTCTTTTTCACAATCGAAGTTAAACCTTATGCTTCGCGCTTGTCTAAAAAATACCAAGTAAAAAATAAAAAAATATTTTACGGCAAAACAACGACATTTTCTATAACAAAAATTATACAATAGTAGCGAAAATACATTACTTTAACATTATCTATGAGAATTGCTTGCAAATCCAAATCTGACATAACCAGTACCGATTGCAAAAACATATCACTTCAAAAACTAGTCGAGACCAAACAGCCTCCAAAGATCAAAAACCAGAATGTACGAGTATGAATGTAGACGAAGTTGAGAGCCAGTTTGTCACCAAATGACGTCAGACTTAAGTTGGCAATTGAATGTACGAGTGTCGTCTCTAGTCCAGGGTTAGAGTTAAGTTTTATTAGTATTTTTACTGCCGTGTTGTTGCGGTTAGCGACCATGACTAAGACCATCAAGTTTGAATTCCACAAGGGAAAAATGATAATGAGTATGTTACAGTCAAAACTCATTCCCGGTCAAAAATGAATTATCTATATACTTATTTTTTTGTATAATCGCTAGGTACTGGAGCCAAAACATTTTTTTTTTTAATTTTTGTCTGTCTGTCTGTATTTCTGTTTGTACCATGAATGCGCATCACTCCGAAACTGCCAAATGAATTCAAATGAAACTTGCCATGGTTTGAGTTCAGACTACGAGCACAGATTAGATAATAGTTACCATGTCTACGAGGTAGGACAAGGGATACTTTTTATCCCGAAATTCAGTACGGTTACCTTGAGAGAAACGATGAAAGACAAAACTGGTACTTAGTTGTAATTCATTAACGCGTAGTCCGATTTCATTCATTTTTTTTCTCAATAGCTGTTCATGCTACGGGTACTAAACATAAGTTTGAGGTAAGCTAGCAGTTTAAAGCTTCAACCTTACGTATTTGGGTTTGGATAAACGTTGTAATCTTGATCAAAGTGTTTTGCAAATAACTTTATAGAACCTAAACAACAGATAACAGATGGTTAGACAAGCTATTTTGTAAGAATAAGTAAGTATTGTTTGTTATTTTTTTATTATTGGCGATACTATGGAAATCTTGATTTAACACGAATTCCGTAATCAGAGTACTCACATTTTCAAAGCTCAAAATAAGCTTATTAAAAATATTTTTATTGGATTTGAAAAATTGAAGAGGCTTTGACCTTTTGAAAACTTTAAGGGGTTGTTAATATTGGATGACGCATTGAAATAGCCGGCTATAACTATTTCGAGACAATCAGTCTCGTGACGTCATTCATCCCACATACCATAGCCCACGGATTATCAGTCCATCTTATATGACTGACGTTGCACGTTCGTTATTAACTTTATAATATTACAATAATTGAAAGAGCGTCACATCTAGTTGAGTTGTGGGTGGTACAAAAAGTGGAATAACCTTTTACGGGCTTTTGTCTGGTAGAGAGGGTAGCAATTTGCCACTGAAAATTTTTTGCTTCATCGATTGCAAAGTTTTAGTAATTCATTATTAATTTTATCGGTTTTTGAGTACCTAGCCTACTAAGATAAAAAAACATGGCCCCATATTGAAGTAGCAAGTAAAATTCCTAATTTTTCAGTGGAGGGAGACGTTTTACATTCTGCAGTTTTTAGATTGTATCAAATCAAAGATAAGTTTCTTCTATAACAGTAAAGTAGACGTGAATTGTAACTATTTCTTATTTCATAAAGTTTTAATACCTCAGATCACCTTAACGTGAATTTAGATTTAAAGCGTTTCAAAACCTTGTTATTCAAAGCCAAGGTCAACAGAAAACCTGTAATATGTTTGTAATTTTTTACATAATTTATACCACCAAGCCGAAATTTTATGATAGTTAAATATGTCAATAACCATACCTATGGTAATGGTATAAGGTAACTACGGAACCCGTGCGCGTGGCACGACACGCACATTGCCGGTTTTTTAATACTTCGATTTTTCAAATGCCGAACTTTAATAAATTATTTGAAAATCAAAAAGTTAAGTGTGAAAATTGTTTAGACAAAGTGTAGGGTGCGTTAATCGAATAACTCGTTAAAATAAAGTTTAATGAAAATTGGCTACAGGGCATCCCCGGGCGCGTAATTATCCAATTTGACTATTAATTAGCGGCGCTGTTGATCAGGAATCTAATTAATTGGCCAACAAACCCGCTTTGTGCGCAACACGGGCACCAACCGGCCCTGGAGCGATTTATCAAGCGATGTCACTTGAGAGTTCATCACCCTTTGGGAAAAAGGAACTTTTTGCATCTAGTCACATAACATACCTACTACAGTGGCAGTGGCATGTCAAAAGTAATTAGACTCTTTACTCAATAGATTGAAACTGGCAAGTAATACGCACCATCAGAAACACTGATTATTTGTGATAAATTAATTGTACATTACAGGCGAGTGCGGAAAGCTAGCATTTACATTGTCGAGGATGGTTTGGCCCAAGCCGTAGGCAAGGGCTTTGATCATTCGAGGTAATGTTAATTGCTTCCCGCAAAAGGCTTGTATAGTGCTTTTCTCAAGAAATGCGAGGAAATAAAATGTTCTTTAATTTTTTAGTTGGGTCGTGTGGCCATGTGAAACGATCATGCAGCCATAAAGTTTTATAAAAATAACGCTAGCTGATGAGTTCGAAAATTTCGAATTTGGAATACTTCTTCCCGTACCAGTGCGAGAAGTAAGTATTGAATTTAATTTCCGCACTGAATTTCAAATTTAGAACGTGATGAACCAGACAGCCACGTATAGAGCATTAGTGAGAAAATACATTAAATCATGGAATATGTACATTAAATATGTGGTATGTCCATATATTTGTATGGATTTGCTGCGGAATGATTCCGTTTCGGAATTCTGAATCAAAATTCCGTTTGTATGTGGCGGGTAGATGTCGATTATTGTGATTTTACATCGCATGCGACTTACGTTACACGAACTATTTCAAAAGAATAATTCAAAAACCTATTTTGGGGGCCCTAGCCCCAGATCATTACAAATTATAAGCATTTTTAAGAATAAACATTGATTTCAAGTACGTTCCATTTTTAAATGTATCACTTAAGTGTTTACGATGGTTAAGTGTGTAACTTGCCAGTATCAAATTATTGAGTAAAGATTGTATCTGATTTTCTGAAGTTTCGGAATTTCGAATATAATTTATGAGATATAAACTAAGTTTTTTGTGTTTGTTAATTTTAAACTTGAAATATAAGTATAGAACATCTATATAATAACCATTTCTGTCAATAATAATCATGCAATTAATAACTTTATCTACGAACGCATAAAGCTTTATTTTAACCACTTCTAAAATTAAGTAGTTACAGGTAAAGAATCTAATAATATTATTTGCCTGCAGCTACTTAATTTTAGAAAAGTAATATTTTTTTCTCTTTACTGTTCAAAGTTAATTATTTTGTTCGCTGAAAAGAAAAATAAGCTACTTAGATATGCAAATTAAGGTCAAGATCGAGACATTCATTATTTCCATAATGTAAATTCACTTACGTAACAGTTTTCTTCTATTCTAGAGATAGTTCAAATTATAACCACATAATTATATGTAACCCTTCCCTTTTATGTTAACACTAGCTTCCGCCCGTGACTTCGTCTGTGTAGACATTTGAGAACCTTTGATAGAAAGTATTGTATGTTAAAATTTCATCAAAATCCGATCAGCCATTTTTACGTGATTAGGTGCGCTGCCTCGCGCGAGGCAGGACCAAGAACTTTATATCTTTTGGCAGGACGTTTGTCACGTGCGGCGGTGATTACGCGTGCATCGTGCTCTGTACGCGTATCACGAACATCTATCTCCATAAATGAGTAAAAATAACGTGCGTAAAACAAATCGATAGAGTATATTTGTATGGAAAGTTTATCAGGCGTGGATCCACCGTTGTGGGCACTATGGGCATGCCCATAAGCCTAATTTAGTCTCGCCTGGTGCATCTCGCTGGTCATATTATACTAACGTTACGACTCCCTGAGACAGCGTCAAACTACCTATTTACCTAGTCTAGTCAGTGTCCCTATATTGGCTTTGAAATTGGTTTGGTCGAAATCGGGTCTGACTTCCTCCAATGATGATTTCCATTCCTAAGTCCTGATGCGCGGAAAAAAGGAAATAATCACATTCAAAAGTCGTTCTTGAGTCATGATTGTTCATGAGCGAGTTCGTACTCCGACTCGCACTTGGCCGATTTTCGGGTGGCTGTGACCACAACCTTTTTTGAAGGCTGTATCCACGCCTGAAGTTTTTACAACGCCATCTACCGCTGAAAAGCGAAATCAAATTTTCCAAGTTACTCTATCGCATACTTTTACGCGCATTTTTTTTCGATAGACGTTTGTGCTATGGTTACTGAGCTTGATAGGTACAACATTGTAAAAAATTACAACAACCACAAGACAATAGTCATTTAAGTGTTCACGTATTTCCGGGCGCCCGCTGGGATCCCCTTAGGATCCCCGTAGGGAGGGAACACGAAGGAAAGCTCCACGCATGCCTCATTAATCTCGAGTGGAGGGAATACGCAATACTCGTACATTGACAGCGTAACAAAACTCGAAGAGCTTATTACACAGTTATTTATTATATAAAAACCCTTAAAATTTAACATTGCCCTGCCTACATACGATACTTGACGACCTCCGTGGTCGAATGGTTTGTACGCCGGTTTTCAAGGTGTCGCCATCTCTGAGGTCCCGGGTTTGATCCCCGGCTGGGTCAATTTAGAAAACTAACTTTTCTATATTGGCTCAGGCCTGGGTGTGTGTTTGTAACAACTGAATAAATTATCTATCTATATACTAGGTGTTACAAAAATACCCCTAATGCCGAATATGGCATATAGGGACCATCAAACTGAACAACTTTTACTATGGGGCCAACTCTGAAATCGCGAAAAAAAAATCAGCTGTTTCATACATTTTGATATTTTTTATTTTAATTTTTGTTTCGCGAAAAAAATATCAGCTGTTTCATACATTTTGTTATTTTCGATTTTAATTTTTGTATGAAACAGCTGATTTTTTTTTTGCGATTTCGGAGTTGGTCCCATAGTAAAAGTTGTTCAGTTTAATGGTCCCTATCTACCATATTCGGCATTAGGGGTACTTTTGTAACACCTTGTATAAAAGGGAAAATCACTCACTCACTCACTCACTCACTCACTGATCACGAAATCTCAGAAACTAGAAGTGCTAGGAGTCCCAAATTTTGCATGGGGGCTCCTTTTAAGGCGTAGGTGCTCACTAAGACGGGATTTTGCGAAATTCAATCCCTAAAGGGGTGAAACAGGGTGGCAAAGTTTGTATAGGAGAACGCGATTCCGTGGCCCGATTGACTTGAAATTTGACATACACATTCTTTCACAAAATTAATTAAACACGTGTTTCGTATTTTTTAATATATATCCTCTAACAGGGTTAAAAAGTGATAGAAAGCTAATTTTGGGGTGCTTGACTTCGACGTCGGGATTGAAACTTCTTTGTGCATTTGATTGATTAATTAAGAAAAATAAATATCATATTTTGTCATCTCAACGTAGTATTACATTCTCTTTGGTCATTTCCCCTGAGAGTAGGTAGAATGCATTTCATTGAATAGTACCTATGGCGTTATGTTGGCAGTGCTGTCATTTTTCCTTATTGCGTTATAATAAAGTGCAAAATTATTACATCTGATTATCAGTATAATTTTAAAAGAATACAATATCCGGTCAAGTCGCCTATGCTATGCCAATTAATAAAGCACACTGCGCAGTGATTGTTTCTCCCATGGCCAGCTCTAAAGCCGCCTGATCGAGAGTCAGTTCGCCGAATAGCCTTTTTATTTTGCAACCGGATAAAATGACAATAAATGTGGTAGGTATATAGAGAAGTGTTGGATAATCGAGATTGATAATCTTGATAATGCACAACATATTTTTATTTAAAACTAGCTGCACTCGGCATGCGTATTGCAATGCTCCGTTTTTTTAGTCAGGGACCTTCTCGATCGTAAGCAGAACAACTAACCAAAGTTTCATCATAATCGGATAAATGGTTTACCATTTATCCGTTTTTGGGTCGTTTTTAGATCTTATTCTCAAATGTCATACTAAGTATTTATCGATGATAAAGTAGACATGACACCCCTCGTTGTAAACAAAATATCAAAATCAATAAAAAGTTACAAAGTACGGTGTAATTAATGTTGTTATTTGATAAGTTTCCGTCCGTGGACGAACCAAGTGGCGTAAAATTCGGATCCGAGGGCCTACTACGAAAACCAAATCTCGACAATGCGGACGACGTTCATTCTGCTTCGTGATATTATTAGCTCAGTATTTATGTTAAGTCATAGCGGCATCATAGCTTTTTCGCATTCATGTATGTCAATCGCATTTGAATTGTTTTACAATGACTTTTCAATCGGACGGCAACGATTACTATCATACTTCAATTGCATTTACTTAAATTATGTTTTTATCTCGTTTTTATGTTATAAGTAGTACAGACAATTTGACTGGTGACACTTCTGTGTACAAGATAACACGTAAATATCAAACTTGGATAGGATTTCAATAGAACTTCAACTTGACTTCAACGATGTTGCGTTTACATGAATCGGGCTACAGAAATCACGTCTTAAATTAAGTAAATTAAACGTAGAACACCGTTCGATTGTTCTTTCGTAGTAAGCCTTCAAAGTTGTAGGTCCTCGCAACAAGTTACGGAGTTGCCCAACGCTGTCGTTTAGCAAATAGACGCTGCTAGCTGATACGGAACATTTGCCAACAACTTCGTGACAATGTTTACTAGTCATATCTGTGAAAAGTATTTTTTATTATTAATGACCTTCATAGTCAAACAGTCTCTTACTCAGACAGGTAGTATTTGAACTTGAATTTTCCAATATGCCATGGCAGAAATCTTCATTACATGGTGGAATTTTTAATGCCACCTGGAGGGAAAGTACTCTAAACCAAATTTCATTCTAAAAACATTCCTTTAAAAGAAAGAAACAAAACTATATTCAAAGATTTCTAAAAATACGCTTCCCTGGGAATCGAACCGGCTAAAATTTGAAAAAAACAACACCCTGTACTTTTATGATATCAATCGATAGGGTCAATCATTCAGAAGGGTCAAAAGAAAAGCAACACTACTATGCTTTATGTATGCTTTAAACCTCTATTTGACAACTTCTCTACCAAAATTTAGCTGTCAAAAGTAATCCGAAATCATAATTTATATACCGAAATGGCGATTCTCATACAAAATTGCCAATGTTGAATCTTCGATTATTTAGCTGTTCTTTTGACTTTTTCCTATTTTTTTTGTTTCTAAACCACCCCAGAGCTATAGCGAACAAAACAAAAAAAAATATTCAAATCGGTCAAGCGGTTTTTGAGCTTTAGCCAGACTTCCGAACAGCTACTCATTTGTATATATAAGAGAAGATAAGATGATGACGTAACAACTCACAGTGCACCTTTCATAGTTTATTTCAACGGCAGTAAAATCTGCGATGGGCTTTAAGAAATGCATGCAGTGCACAGAGTGACGTCAACAGACAGGTCACTGACCCCGCTGCATTTAGTTGAGCTTTCGCAAGGGTGAAGGTACTGCATGTTTATTTAGTAATCGGTGTTTATTATAGAACTCAGAATTCGCTGGCATAGATGTTAGACCACTTAGTCGTATGCTGCTAACATTTGGTGTTTGATGTTTAATAATATTACTTATAATGATAGCATGTATCAGCGCAGCGTCACTGTACGCACAGCAGCACGTCAGGTTATGCAGTTAAACTGCGAAAACAGCTTTTATTATGTAGGGCATAAAGGCGGTCTCAAGGTCAACATGTATAGTCTGAGGTGCCGTCGTGTGAACATCAGTCGCCATCATTATAATGTGGAGACCACTGGAAAGACCCAAATATTGGCTAGCTCTCTTTTCTATAAAAATATGTACCTAATCAAACCTTGTTGGTTTTGGGTGAAATGGTTCCGATTAGGGAGACTGATCACCCGTCCGGCTTCGCTGGCGTCCCCCCTTCCAAATAATAATAACCTTGTTGGTTTATATTATACAATAGAGTATTATAATGAAATAAAAAAAAATACAAACATACATGACAAAATAGGAAGTTTCAATGTTCTTACCTAAGCCTATCATGCTTTTCCTTAGTCATTAAAAATTCAACAAGTTAACATTAACATTCTATATTTACATAAGTATCTATATTCCTTAAAAATAATATATTCTGTCACGTAGGTACTTGTAAACATTATAAGAAAAATTACTCGTCTAATCAGTAAAATCAAAAAAATCAGATAAAATTAATCAGATATTATTTTTTCTTGGCCTAATATAAGGAAAACGGTTATAATTTGTCAATACAGAAACTCTTTCAAAAGAAATAAAATTTAGTAAAAATCATGTTCTTAGATTAGTTATTCAATACTTGCTACTAAGTTTTGAAGTATTGAGACTAGGAAAATTTGTGTAGGTTACGTTAAAAAAGTCCTTAGTAGCTATGTAAAAAAAGATTTCAAAAACTAAAAACCAACTACGGAAAAATCACGTTCAAAAAAGTACGAAAATATTCAAGTGCGATATTTAATAAAAATGATAACTGTAGTAAAAATGATAGCCAGTCAAAATCATCACCCTCCTTTTTGCTTCGCCGTAGTCGGGTAAAAAAGAGGATAAAACAACTACACAGGTAGTTCAACATTAGTTCGATTGGCAGTAACATCGAAGCGATAGATCGTTCCAATTAATTTAATTAAATGGGAACACAAACAAACATATTAATTTGAGTGCTTATTCCGGAGGGGAGCCAAGCCAGTGCGTATGCCGCAGGTACACAATACTAACTTTGTTGCTGGATAGAATTCCACTCTCCACGGGAACATATTTTTTTTACCATAAAAATGTTTATGAGCATCACCAGTATATGTGGCCGATGTTCAGCCAAAAGTGCGACATGGCCGTAGATCGGTCAAAATTAAAGATATATCTATGGGAGAGATGTCAAAATGTGCAAAGCGCGGAGATCTATCGTATGGCGCTTTAATTTTTAAAATCAGTCGGGTAGCATTTGAGAAATTTCGAAAAAATCGAAAAAGAAATACAAATTTTTCGTCTCGCCCGACAAAAATTAGAATAACTTTTTTAGGGGGCCTTAATCAAGATTCGGAATAAAGCATCTAGAGATTGAATCGGGGTACGAAATAAGCCCACTAAGTAGATGATCGAGTGACATACGTGGGCTGCGGAGGTTCCCAGAGGAGGTTTGTAGTTTGCCCACGTTGAGACAGTCTAGTAGTTGGATATAACGCATACGCTGTCGTGAAGTCTCAGTATTATAGAGTAAAGTGTATATGGATAGAATTTTATGCCTACGTCATAATAAGTATGTATTTGCGAAATTTTGGCCTGATCCTTCCAGTGGCTTAAGCTGTGCGATGATGAATCAGTCAATTAGGACATATTTTACTCGCGATTTGCGATACTTTCTTAGCGGATGCCTACCTACGTCATAATAACTGTGTATATTTTTAAATTTTGGGATTTTAGCATTTACAATGCTATTTTTATATAATACTAAATAATATACTAGAAAAAATACGACTCGCACCAGATCATGTTCTCGGACGGGAATCGAACCCGCGACCTTTGGATATCCGGTCCAATGCTCTGACCGCTGAGCTACCGAGTCACTAGTGGGAACGTCGAATTTCTCTTAGTATATCAACACTTAAGCTGTACTACACTTAACTGTGTATATGTCCAATTTCAACCCGATCCGTCTAGTGGCGATGATGGATGAGCCACTCGGGACATATTTCTTTAAGTATGGACAAACATGGAAGATGTGGACCTGCCTGCCATCTCACGCAAGGGACTGCTAACTTCTTTTTAAAATCATGAGCTTGGTCATTCAACATTGGTCCTTAATTTGCCTTTTTTCCCTTATATCTTTGTTTTTTCTTATAATTTTGTTTATAAGAAAAAACAAAGACCCTTTATATAGGGTCTCATTTACATAATGAATACCATTAATGTTATAATAGTATACTATATACCTATGTGTAAGTGGTAAGTGTAGGTAAATATATTATTCAATTTTATCCCAGTAAGTGATGTAGATATATAAAAAAGAATTGTTTGGTAGATATGTCTAGATCGATGGAGAAAAAAGCTGAAGATTGCGTGCCATCCAGAAAAGTGTTCGTGAAATAAACTATTATAAATCAATGCGAAACAAATTCTCATTCATAAACAGGTTTTAATGCTGTTTGAAATTACCGCTAAGATTAGATAACAGTTTATGTGCGTCAATATTTTAAATCAATCAACATCTTTACCTTCGCGTTTTTAATGTCACGGGTATTTCATGAAAATATTGGTCAACTTGACCTCTAACTCATTATTACATAAGTTTTTAAGGTTAGTAGAAAAAAATCGGCAACATGTCTAATAAAAATATCTTGTATGTCATTGGCATTGAATTAATGAAATAATTAAGACGCTAGATAGCAATGAGAAAACGACGCGCGAGACCGATTTGGCAGATTAGGCGAAAAAATCACAACATCTATTTGAAGTGAATAACTATAGCGGTTAAAGAGAAATGCTTCTACACTATTGTGAATATTTATGATACATATTATTTAAAGCAATCTCTACATATACCTAATGTTGTTTCTAAATAATTTTAAACTTAATAATTTTTAAGAGGTATTTTCGAAATTAAAATGTGTCGAGCCAAAATCATCGTATCGTATTTCTGGTTCAATACGTGTCTGGATAAAGATGTAAAAAATATTTATCTTAATTTCAGATCTTTAGGATCTTGTAGCGACCTTTGGCATTACATCTAAAAGTGTTAATTTTCTTTAACAACGCATTAGTAATAAAGTAAACATCTTTAACATTCCTGGAAAAAGGGTCTTGTTTTTTGATTTTAAATTATATCATATTTTTCGATATTTCAGCCGGAAAAAACACACAAATCCCTATAGCAGTGTTTCCGTTACTGCGATTCAACGCAGAGTCTAGCGTTTTCCACGTGCAACATCGATGCAATTGCAAGCATTAAGAGAAAACACCACGGTCGGTCGAGAGAATTAAAAATTCCTATAGAAAGTTGATAAAATCAATGTTTCGTAGTCTCCTGTTTCCTCCTCCAAAACTAAACCAATTAAATACCTTTTTATATAAAAAAATCAAGCAAGGGTTTGGCTGTGTACCTATGTTTTGCTTTTTTATACAATCTCGTCAAATTTGATTGCTGGATGGCAGTTTTTTTTAGGTTTTTGGAGATTAATATCTCTTTTAATAATCATTTTATGACAAAAAAAGAAAACATAGGAACACAGCCAAATCATTCCTTTAAATTTTAATGAAATTAATATTTAAATCGCTCTAGTTTTGGAGGAGGAAACAGGGGACTACCAAACGTTAATTTTGTCAACTTTCTATAGGAATTTATCAATCCTCTCGACCGTGGTGTTTCCTCTTAAACACCGATTCTTAAAGTATCAAGTGTGTCAAGGTACTATTATAAAAATAATCACGATAATCGGACTATGTTCGTTGATTAATTTACTTGATTTTGAACATCATACATGAGTTAATAATGTCACGGAGTAGGTGATGGGTTGGTGACTAAAACTACACTTCAGTGAAAACTAATTACATGCACGCTGCACGTTCGCTCCGCTGAACGCCTCACTGTATTTGTGGCCTTAAGGGTGAGATATTGACACTACTTTTCCAGTACTTTGATAGTTAACAAAAGTTATATGCTTGATATAACATAGTCATTTATCCGCGTAAGAGAGAGATAAACTTTTATAGAGTTCTGAAAGTCATATCGAAAAAGTTAAGAGTTAGGGGTTGAATCAGCAACATATATGCGATGTTGCAAAAGACGCCCGGTGTCGTGGATTGCGGATCTGTTAGAGGAAAATAAACATTATTTAATAATATTATTTTATGCGGCCTCACTGACGAAAATAAAACGAAAGCTTAGAGACCTTATATGATACCTTTCGTTTGAGTATACCCTAAGTTTATTATTATTTTTTCTATTTAACCTTTTTTTTATTCCACCAATAAAAATAAGTATATGATAGGTACCACATACACTTTCTGTATTTTTATATGCTTATATGACTGGCTCCTATAGGGAACAGGAAATAAAAACAAACTTAATTATAGTACGATAAAACGGTATAAAAGAAATTAAAAACACGTATGTAGTTTATTGACAAAATTTTTCGAGCGTTGCTAAAACCAAACCTAAAATCGCTTTGTATTTTAGTACAAAGCTACAACGCGCACTAGAAAAAGAATAATTTAGCAGTCGCTTCTGCCAATTTACATGTACATCGGGAGCAAAATGAGTTTGACGGGTAAAGCGCGACATGGTTCTGTTTAATATTTCAACATTGCTCGGTTTGAACCAGAGGTCCTATTACAAAAAACAATCACGATAGTCGGACGACTTTCGTAAATCGATTTACTTGATTTTGAATCTTATATATGAGTTAATAATGTCACGGAGTGGGACGAATATCGTACGCTTATCACGATGCTTTTTTGTAATAGGCCCCTAGTGATGTGTATGCTGTAAGATTTAATGGTTATTCACATACAAGAATTTCGAATTACTTGCGGGATTTAGGTACTTTAAAAATTATAAATATTCACATATAGGAATTCTAAATTACTTTGCGGGATTTGCTTCAGAGATATAAAATATTGGAAGAGATAAAGGAAACCATCATTTAGAAACTAATTCCGAAATGACGTTAAAAACGACATTCTAAATTACTTTGCGGGATTTGCTTCAGAGATATAAAATATTGGAAGAGATAAAGGAAACCACATTTAGAAACTAATTCCGACATGACGTTAAAAACAATAAATTCTTTCTGAAATCTTAGAACGATTTCTCAAACCCTTTTTTGCCTCTTTCTATAAATCTTCATTTTGTCTTTGTTTTTGAGGTCTTGTCCAAAGATACAAGCAATCCTCTTGATAATCCTCCTTATCGCGCTTCGTAACGGTCGTATATTTAAGGCCCCTATACATACCTCAAGTGGCGCCCTCATTTTAGTTAAATTTATTGCTCGCTAAGTACATAATGTATCGAAAATTCACATGTACAGATTGAAGCTAAGGTTCTATAGTTTATTTACCAAAATTTAAAATGAGGGCGCCACTTGAGGTATATAGGAGCCTTAAGTGGTTCCTTCCTTAGGGTTCAAGTGAACTTTTTAATATTATGCAATGTATATCCTTGAAAATGTAAGCGTGAGTTTTTATCCTGTTTATACTAGTACATTTGACCCTTTTTGCGAAATTCAAGAGTTACGAGTTTTTACCTTTTGGAGCTTTTGTGTAAACATGAACATTACATACTTATTTGTCATGGTTTTTCAAATTCCTTTATGTATTGAATGTCATCCGTTATTTTATAGCAATACTAAAATTTTGGTACACGTTTTTAAAAATATAAAAGTAGCATAATGAAATGCAAAAAATCAAAAATAAAAAATTAAATGTTTAGTAAATGTCGTTACTTAAGATTTGATTACGCTAAATGGGTGGTCCTTGTTGGTCTTTTTGAAATAAAGTATTTCTATTTTTTTGAGATTTTAGTATTCATAATGCTATTTTAATGACTCTCTAGTGACTCGGATGCTCTTTGGTAAAGCATTGGATTGGACTTCCAAAGGTCGCGGGTTCGATTGCCGCCAAAGAAAATGGTGACTAGTCGTTTTTTTTCTATATAATATATTATTTAGTCTTATTTATAAGTATTTATATTCTATTCTATTCTATTCTAAATAATGAACATCACTATGTTAAAATTGCACATTCTAAATGGGAGCACTCTCGCAGTGGGCAGCCTTATTTTTTATTAATACCTAGTTCACCGAGCTTACCTACATCGCGAACAAATCGTGGATACGGGAATAATACTGTAACAGTAGTGTATCTCCATCGGATTCGACATTGAACGTGATTGGATCATATAAGTAGGTACAAAACAAAAGAACGATCAATCGACTGTTTGTCTAACAGTTGTTTTTCATTTGTTTGTTTACGTATATTTCGTGTTCTATGTCTACTTTTCATTTGTTTGCGAGTACGCTAGCAAATGCGTTGTGTGTGTGAGTGCATCGAATTAGACCAAGTGATGTCTTAAATTCCTGGCAAATGAGTTACTAAATATAAATCGGTGTGTAAATGAAAAATGTGTAAAAGTGAATTAGTTTGTTTCGCTGTCGCCTATCGCCAATCACCGAAGAAGTGACTGGTAATACTTACCAACTTCTATGTGTTTCAGGAGGTTGTCTGAGCTACATTCGCAGTCGTTAACTCGTTTCGCATTGATCTTAGGTGACATTATTGTTTTGCCCAGTTTTCCGCATGAATGAAAAACTTACACTTGACTGTAATAAGGAACAGTACCCTTAGCACGAACAGCTATCGAGAAATTAAACGCGCGTAAAAGTACTCGATAGAGTTATTATCTATGGAAAATGTTATTTTAGCTTATTGGTAGTAATAATAATAATAATATAAATATTTGACAACATCACATACATATATTGCTCCGATTCCAAATTAAGTAGACAAAGTACTTGTGTTCTGGAAATCAGAGACAACGGTGGTATCACAAACACCCAGACCTGAGCCAATATTGAAAAGATCGTTTTCTAAATTGGCCCAACCGGGGATTGAACCCGGGACCCTAGAAATGGCGACACCTTGAAAACCGGTGTACAAAGCCACTCGCCCACGGAGATCGGAGATGGCGCTGTTCAAAATTCCCATACAAAATTACTCATTCGAATGTTTTTACGCGCGTTATTTTTTTCGATGGCTGTTCGTGCAAAGGGTACAGAAGCATTTAAGATCTTTAACGTCGTCTATTAAATAAACGTTGATTACGGTAGTCACATTCTATAGTGTAGTGTACCGTATGATTAAATTGCAGCTAGGCCACAGAGTAATTACTTAGGTACAAACTTACTTGTGGTTCAAGGTGAAAGTTATGTTCTAGGCGGTCGGCAACTGGGACAAGATCAAAACTAGGCTGTGTGTGACAAAGCTGATTATTATAAGTAACAAATCACTTTTTACGGATTACTGCGTGTATATAAATTATTCAGGTATTATTTTAGAGTTAGTAAGTTTGGATTCATTGGTTTTTACACTTTTTACTGTAATCCGTAAAAGTGATTTATTTCTAATGAACTTTACGCGCGGAAGTCTAAAGTGTAACATAAAGCTGATTTAATTTTATTATTCAATTAATACCTAGGTATTTCATAAAAATTCTTATAGATCTGAATTAGTATTCACCATTGCAATATTTTTTGAATAATCATTAGTGTACCAAAATGAAAATGCTCCGACGACTTTAAATTTTTTGCGTGATGGATGACTGATGCGTTCATGCGGTCGATTTCAATAATCTATCTTCGTAAGAGATAGGCCCGCTAAGGCTCTGTTACTAGGCAACTGTTGTTATTTCCCGTCATTTAACAGAAATATCTAGACAACTAATCTTTAGTAAGCCTATCTCCGCGTAAATAATTCTCTTACTGAGGATAGGTTATTGAAATCGGCCGTTACTGTATTCTGTTTGATTATTTATCTATAAAATGGAAAGCAAATAAAACAAACAAATAATGTTCGTCTTTCTAACTAACTTTTTTAACGAGACTCAATATAGATACTTCATTGTTTTCCAGCTACGGATAACCGCTCGGGGTTTGATGATTTTTTTTAAATAAAACAGGCATTGTATACAATTTCAACTCAAATATTTGTATTCTTTTTATTTTGTTTGTACCGGATAAAGGTGATAACTAGTAATAGTATTTTTGAATTCTGTTTACATTAAGTTTTTTTTTCATTTTATATTTTTATCTAGAAGATAATTGCTATCTGGAACCTTTAATACAGGCTCTAATATGAAGAAGCTTAAATAAGAATTTAGATAATACAATAAGGGCCAGTTTCACAGGTTTTTGATATGTTTTGATATCTAATATTATAAATGTCAAAAGTTTGGAAGTTTGTTACTCACGCAAAAACGGCTGAACGGATTCGAATTGGCACACATAGGTATAGCTTATAGCCTGGATTTAATACATAGGATACTTTTTATCTCGGTTAAAGTTTCCCTAGGGATTTTCCGAAAATCCACGCGGGCAAAGTCGCGGACGAAAGCTACTAACTTTATATTAATTAAGGCCTACATACGCAAGTTGTAACAGCAGTCCTCTGAGGGTGATAAAGCTGAGGGTACGGTGAGAATGAAGCTAAACCCATTAGGTGCGTTATATTATACCTACATACATCTAAGTGAGCGTTTACGGAGACGCGAAGCTTTGCGCGTCGCCAGTCGCGGTGAGTCGGACGTTTTTTCTGATTACTTACAGTGAGGCGGTGGCGCATGCAGCGGTCCGCGTCATTGCACGCGTAAACACAAACATATAATAATGTTCATTGTTGTTTATGAAGATGCGGGCGGGAAGAGTAGCGGTGTGCGCGGCGGTCATCGCTTCAGGCGTACAGTGGCGGTGGCGTGACACTACCACGTGCCGCAAGTAATTTCAAGCAAACAGGTGTAAAATCACTTCGCCGTAACGCTTTCATGCAACACCATATATATTTCAATTTAGTGCGGGCCGCGCCGCACAACGCGCCGCGCGACGAGTCCGTAAACGAGCACTAAGATGCTCTTTATTAACCAGCTTCAAAAATTTAAAAGGTGGAGGTAATTTTTTTATATAGGTAAATGCGATGAACATTTTTTACTAAGAGAAGATTTAAATAACCAACTTTTAATTCGTTTAATTAAACGATAAAGATAACTTTAAATGTGTAGCCAAAATACTAATTAAAACCTCGGTTCCGTACAATTATAATATAATCTAAGATAAATGATACGTTAGAAAAAATACTAGAAAACATCGACTCACTCGTAACCTCCTCGTAGCACCTCAGACAGACTCCTGCTACGGGAGATAATTTTTTCTAATAAGTAGGTATATTATTTATTTTAACATAAAATTGCATGGTCAAACTAAAATTTCATTATTAATTATTTGTCTTTTGTTTATTTTTAAGTTTTATATTAGTGATAGCGTCCAAACGAAAATAATGTTGGCCATTTAAAACAAGACTTGAACTTTTTTAATACAATAAAATTAAATATATGTTTTTCACCTCTCCATCAAGAAAAGGGCTCTAGCGCGTAAAAACTCGCGTGAGGTGATATCTCGTGCCTTTAAATCACTCACTGTGCTCAGTAGTCTATATTAGAATCACTCACTACGCTCGTGATTCAATTCTAGACTACTTCGCTAGTTCGTGATTTAAATTCGGCACTCGCAGCACAAATTGACTTTGGTCTCTAGTATAACAAATAACTATAATCTAAAAAATTACACTAAAAAGAACATTTGTTTCAAATCCTCAATCCATTAAACCTTTCAGTTGAGCTACCATATTTTTGTATTTTACTGTCTACTTATTAAATAAAGAAAAACCTCTAAACATCTTTAATATTTAAATGAAACTATAATAGATTCTAAATGTACAGGTTATTTTTACCCAAATTCAATCACAAATATTTATAGAGTCCAATAAGCGAACGCTTACCCCAGCCCCATGAGGGTTCACGAAATATGATGTTATTTTCAGATATTAAAAGGTTTTGAACGAACCCGTGTAGAAAAATTTACGAAATAACCTCCGACACCGGAAAACTGTACCCGTAGCCGGAACATCTATCGAGAAAAAAAACGCGTGTAAAAATACTTGATAGAGTATATTATCTATGAGAAATTTAATTTCGCTTTTCGAATTTCAACGTTAGATGGCGCTGTACTGATTTCCATACAAAATTATTAGATTCTAGTAATTTTGCGCGCGTTAATTTTCTCTGTAGCTGTTCGTACTGAGGGTATTCTCTCTGCAATCTCTGCAACATATTACCTACGTTTGTTTACATAATTACACGAACTTTTATATACTGTGCTAACTTAATTGTAAAACAAGGCTGGATGTTGTAATTAAACTTCGTGTCTAGATTTAATTGACATCCTCTGGTAATGAATGTACCTAAATCTATCATGATTTAAACGCGTTCACACAGAATTAACTTAAAGTCAGCTACGGCGCGGGCCGGCTGTAATGTTACGGTCACACTAACGTGATTTTTTTTATATTTTATTTTATTTGACAACATCGCATACACACATATTTTTCTAGTATATTATTTAGTATTATAACATCACATACATTGCTCCGATTCCAAAATAAATAGCTAAAGCACTTGTGTTATGGAAATCAGAGACAACGGTGGTATCACAAACACCCAGACCTAAGCCAATATAGAAAAGTTCGTTTTCTAAATTGACCCAACCGGGGATCGAACCCGGGACCTCAGAGATGGCGACACCTTGAAAACCGGTGTACAATGCCACTCGACCACGGAGGTCGTCGTGATATGACAATAACTATCCCCATAATTTTCCTTATGCCTATACGCATAAGGTTCATCAATTGCAATATTCAATGGCATATCACAGTAGTGTGGCCGTAACATAAGCAAGTATAGGCTAGGTGAGAACGTGGGTCCTTACTTTTTAAACCTCCTTACATCTAAATTAAATACTATTGCAAGTTATTTAAATTATATAACACATAGTATACAACATGTTACAAAAATACCCCTAATGCCGAACGTGGCATATAGGGACCATCAAACTGTACAACTTAGGGGTATTTTTGTAACACGTTGTATTCTGTGTAAATCTTTTGTTACGCTATATCCACTCTAGATTATAAATTATCATTTGATTTTTTTCGACACAAATGAGGACATTTTTTTTTAAACATAACCCTACCTGGTAGCATGAGTCAATGTTTGTCAGCTGAAGTAACGGTCCTCAACCAATTATGTATAATAAATGGATTTGCCAACGAAATTAAGTATCGCGGTTTCGTATGCTAAAAGGGTCAAATATTTTGTGAGGATCGCGTTTACTTTGAATATTTACATTAAATGTCATTTAACCATTTTTACCTTAATAAACCAAGAGAAAAACCGCTTCTAATTCCGTTATTAGTTAAGAGGTCGGCGGACAGTAAACTTCCTATACAAACGTTATACCAAAATGATTTGAAATTTGAGCATAATTAATTCTTTAAGACAGTTTTTGTCTAGGGTTCTATTAAATAAAAAATATAAAATAGCAAACCAAGTCAAAATTAAAGCGATTTACAGTTTTGTATGAAAAAATGTCATTGGCATTAATTTTTAATTGGACTAGTATTTTGAACTTTTTTATTTAATACAACCCTAGACAAATACTGCCTTAATCCGAATAACACCACAAGAAGAGTTAATTATGCTCAAATTGCAAATCATTTTGGTATTACGTTTGTATAAGAAGTTCACTGTCCGCCGGCCTCTTGAACCGGGTGGCCGACCGACAACGGGCAATTTCAAATGCCTTGGCGGGCCACTATTTGGCCCGCGTGCCTGGGCTTAACTGGCATTGCGCTATAGCGTATCTTTATAATAACAGTAAATCCCTAACTATTATTCTTGTACTAACTTTCTTTGTTCAATGTATACAAGAAAGAGAGGTTTGTTAAAAATGCATAAAGCGTCCATGACACGTGCAATATTTTAATAATTCCATTATGGTCGCTGTGGGAAAATGCAAGGTTGCACGTGCCGTAATCGTCCTTTACCTGCTTTATAATTTACTTCATTAGATTAAAAGAGTTCAGTAAAAAGCTGAGTACTCAATCAATCAATCAATTGACACCCCAATCAATTTGACATATTTTTTACGAATTTTCCTATAGATTTTATATCATGACAATAGCGTATTGTGACATCACTCATTAATTTGGCCAACGCACCCAATTCACTATTAACTATTTATTGATTCCAAAGCAAATAAAACTCATTTTTACAGTTTATTGAAAGATATTGGGTTTTCGGGATTAAATAAAGTGTTGTGTCTTGTAATTAATGCTTGGTGTCAAATAGCCAATTAACAATAAATCCATAATATTTATAAAAACTAAATAAGTGTGTAAAAATCCCAACTTTGTCTAAAAATAACCTCGAAGTATAAATTAAATACCTACCTACGTAAGCATTTATGTCTTTAATTTTCCGCTACCCTTGATCCACAGGTCTTCTCAGAAATAGGTACAAAGCAATAATTTTTATAAGCTTGTTTTTTCCACAATGACGCAAGTGCGAATGCCTGTTGCTGAACAACATCAAAAAACATGAACTGGTTTTTTAAAACTCCAGACAGAAAAAGGACTAATAAAAAGTATGAAACTATATATTCATGCAAGTCCGTGCCACTAGCTCGAACATCTATCGAGAATCATCAGGCACAGAATACCTACATGTACAGGTTAATTTGCTCACCCACCAATCCGCATTGGGCCCGCGTGGTGGGTTATGGCCCATCCTCCTTATCCACCCATAAGGAAGATCTGTGCCCCAGCAGGGGGGTCAATAAAAAAATGGCTGATGGTCAAACAGGCTTACCTAGAATTTTAATATAGAAAGATACGTCGTATTCACGTAATAATTAAAAGAACTTATAAATATAAGTGCATTTTTCAAATTTACTTAAAATCATCTAGGTTTTTAAGTAGATAATATTAATGTTAATCTTATCACCAATTAATATGAATTTTACAATGCTTATACAAACTTTATACTTAGGTACAACCTTTGAACTCTTGATACCATAGATTCAGAAAAAATTTCGCTGCGCTCAACTATATTTTAAGCAAATGTCAAATAACCGTGTCAAAGCCTAAAAGGAGGTATTAGTGACCTCAATACGTTGAAAGTGTCAAGTATTATTATATAAATCCACCGACTCGATTATTGCATAATCGTTAACCCGAGAGTGGAGAGCTGTGTTACACATTAAAATGCATAATGCAAGGTCATAGTTTATTCCGGTCTGTATTTAACCCACGCTCGGTTGCGACCCCTAACGGAAATCTCTATTCGTGAAAGATACTATTTAATTCTATTGTTGTGCAAATTTTATATTAGTGACTCTGTAGAGCTCGCGTTTTTGTGACGTTTTTGATTTTTTTCATAAAACGGCTGAAATATTATTTTCCTCATAAAATCCGCCATTTTTTTTATTTGGAAAAACTGAATCGATAAAAAGTCTATATGCTCACAAAATTTCACGTGAATAATCGTTTGAATAAATGCGACCTGTAGAGGAGAACAAACGGATAGCGGGACAGACTAGGTACGAAATTATTTATACCCAAGCTGGAGCAGAAACGCTTCGCTCGCGCTTAATTATTATTACATTTTATTGTGAGTAATACCTACATAAACGCGAAGCGCGAGCGAAGCGTAGAAACGCTCCGCAGAAGCTCTAACTTGGGCAAAAATAATTTCGTACCTAGTCTGTCATTAGTTAATATTTCGAAGTTATAATTAAAACATTTTGTGTATTGCTCAGATCGTAAAAAATCTATTGGTTTATTTCCTTCGTATTCGTATAACCCCAAACGAGATAATATTTTCTTATTAAATTGTAACATAAACATGACGTTAACTTTTCTATTTTTAAACGACTATGGCTAGTATTTCAAAAATAGACTGAATCTATTATAGTCAATAGTCAATAGCCAAAATTTCTTTATTCAAATAAACTTAATAATTGAGCACTTTTGAATCATCTATTATTAATTATACTCAGAAATATAACGCTATTTGAAATATTACCCGTATTCACAAACATTACTATGAGGCCTCATAGTGTCCGTCGACGCTCAGCGTCCCCCGAACCAATCACACGTAATACGTAAAACAAACGAACCAATCACAGAGCTCTATTTCAACGCAGTGCATCCGCGTAGTCAAGGGTCGTTTGAGTGTTGTTTCTGAATACGGGTGTAAGACTTCTGTCAAACCTGAGGTTCGGCTAGCCAAACCTAGGAGAGCCGGAGCTTCAAGGTTTGGCTATAACATAAAGAACTCGGTAAGTATAATTTCGTTAGTAGAAACAAAGTTATTCCGACTTAGTAAATTGTCTCCTCGTGAAACCACAGATTAAACAAGACTGCCCTTTGAGTGGCCGCCTTCTCTCGACAGTATGGAAATCAGCTACTTGAAAAACATTATGCTGGGATACATTTTCATACAAATTGAGATACAATTTCATACAAAATGATGTCACATCAGATTTATTGCAAATTGAACTAGCAATTTGTAACATTTACGTTTGATTTTAACTGAAACCCGTACATAAATTATCATATCTTTTTGCTATGCTAAATGCCGTGAAGTACCTATCATTTAAGCAGATGCCTAATAAGTAGGTAATTAGAAAAAAAAAAAATGCTTGGACAATTTCGCACAGCGCCTTCTAGCCCCAAACTAAGCAAAGTTTGTAATATGGGTGCTAGACAACTGATATATTACTCATATATTTTTTAAATTTACTATACTTATTATACATAGTAACACCCAGACCCGTCACATAAATAAAAAATCATCTTTTAAATTTTTGCACAGCCGGGATCGAACCTTCTTGCGTGGTAGACCGGCATGTTGACCACTGCACCACTCAAGTCGTCAAAGAAAGAATCACTTATTAATGAGATA
Organism: Catoptria pinella; assembly: GCA_963556745.1. NCBI lineage: Eukaryota > Metazoa > Arthropoda > Insecta > Lepidoptera > Crambidae > Catoptria > Catoptria pinella. Next base: position 5,836,665 of record OY750762.1, read on the forward strand.
AAATTTAGCCGGTGTGTATTAGTGAAAGTCTCCATAACGTTAGTTCAAAAATATATCAGCCGAGCTCATCTCCTTAAGCAAATAAAAAAAGAAAAAAAGCAAACTTCTCCCCAAATGTAACATACATTTCACAGAAAATACAACTCGGCATAATACAGGAGGTAGGTATACAGCAGTTCCTTTGACAACCGCCTGCGGACGGGTCCCACGCAAATTGTTTGACAAAACCCTCGCCAGAGCATACCATACCTCGCAATCTTTGCGGCCTTGCTGTTTTAACATGCGTTTTCCTTATGTTAGGCCCAGTACATACTTTAACATACTTTCATATTTATAAAAGCGAATGTAGCTCTGTTCTTAGTAAGAAAGATCCAGTCGACAAAACACTCAAAGACAAATAGTTCTGTCGCCGAGTCATTTGTAGTGTTTCCTACAAACGACCTGTTGGTGTAATACTGATAAACAAAACGTTCTGTCGACGAACAGCTAAACGGAGAAACGACTATCGGATATAGGTTTCAGAATCATGTTTGTCTGTGTAAAAACTATAGAGAGAACATCAGAAAAATGTGCGGGTGTAAAATAACTCGTGATAAATGTCAGTATACTAAAGAGTGTTTTTTTTACAGGTATAGAACTTTAAGTTGGCATTACTTTTCAAGATGGCGACCGATTTGACAGATGTCAAGTGATTTATTCTCAGTTTGGTTTGGCAATTCATCATGAATAGACTCACGCCTGAACAACGCCTGCAAATTGTGCAGTTTTATTTCGATTCATTGAAAGACACGTTTGGTGACTGCCTAATTTCACGTTTTGGACCTGTGAATTGGCCTCCAAGACCTTGTGATTTGACACCGCTAGACTATTTTCTGTGGGGCTATGTAAAGTCATTGGTCTATGCGGGTAAGCCACAAACGATTGACCATTTGGAAGACAACATTCGCCGTGTTATTGCCGATATACGGCCACAAATGTTGGGAAAAGTCATCGAAAATTGGACGTCCAGATTGGACTACATCCGAGCCAGCCGTGGCAGTCATATGCTAGAAATCATATTTAAAATGTAATGCCACAAGATTATCTTTTGAATAAAAAAAAATCATGTCAATCGAATAATCCATCGTTGTTTTATTGCAATTTAAAGTTCTATAGCTCTAAAAAAAAACACCCTTTACTTACTTGAATCCTAATTTAATCACCATTCTATTTTACTACTAAAAAGTGGACAAATTCGTCTTTTCCACTGCTTAAGTACAGTTAAATCGGCCATACCACAAATCACTGTTTAACAAGTGTTTAACTTAGACACTGTTTAAATGTGATGCTGTCACTTTTTTGACAATATTGTTTGTAAGAGACAGCTTCACATTTAAACAGAGTCTAAATTAAAGTGTTTTAAAATCTTTTGTGGTAAGCCCGTTAGTATTTTTTTCACAGAAATAGGTAGATCTGACATACAATGAACTTACCAATGCTAGAAACATTTGAAAATTAATACAATATAAACAAACGTGTGTAGCACTGAATCACACAGATCTAGACAATATATGTAAAGTTCCATTTCAGAGTTAAAATAGGACAAAGCTTAACTGCACGACTCCTATAAAATGAAATGATTATATACTTTTCAGAGCTGTTTCGACGGTAGCATAGTTATTTGTAAAGGTTTTGCTTGTACTATTACCTATGTATTTTGTAGTTCTGCGAAAATTTCAAAAATCTACAGAAAGCTATCGAAATTCCCTCACGATTGTCAAAATTCAATTACGAATTTCATACTACGTTGCAATTAAGTTAAGATCCTGTAGTAAGTATGTGATAGTATAGTGGAAACCGTTTATTATTATTATGACTGATGATGATGATGACAGATATACTTTAATTTTATTAGCTAATGAGGAGAGGAACTTGATAAATTTGAGATGAAATTTTATGAGAATTGTTTAGATTCGATATCATGTGTCGATCGATACCATCATCGGCTATTTTTAATGTTCCCTCAACTGGAGCATTTTCTTTCTTTTTAAAAAAAAAATTACCTGCATATCTTAACTTTAAAATTTATTGGTACAAACATAAGTTATACTAACTTTACCGTGTACCGGTGTAGCCGACATTCGTTCTTAGATCAGCGGCAGCCGGCGAGTGGCGCACGCGCCGCGCAACAGGCGGCCGCCGGCGATCATCGAGCCAACTGGGGCCCTGGGTCTGCCGAGCTTCAACTTAAAACAGATAAATCGAAGTAAGGAGTTTAGTATTGTACTATTCGCCGATGTTATTTAAAAGATATCGATGTTCTTGTGATATCATGAATTGCAATTCGCCATTTTGGCTGTTTTAATTTGAAGCACGGCAGACTTTCCGAAGTTTGATGTGTTAGGCGGTACGGCCCCTGGATAGATTGGATAAGGAGGACAGACCATAACCCAGCACGCGGACACAATGCGGTTGGTGGGTGTTAACGACTACAAATACAGCTTATTCCAAAACACGTAATAGATAACATAGATTAGGTACATACCTTACTATTAAAATCTTTACGACTTAAAAGAAATCGCACATTTGCCACAAACAAAACCTAAACGTCCATTTAGATTATTGTGGCAGAATAACTGATGACCCTCCGTTTTTTAAGGAGACAGATGGAGCCATTAGCGCCCACCACTGCCACTTGGATAAATGATGCAATCCCCCGTTATTTTATTTATTTATTGGGCAGTAAACAAAAACGTGTATTGATTAAAACAATGTTTCGACTTTCAAGTTATCGATCAAACACTTTCGTTAATTAATGCCGATCACATACCGTAAACTGGGGTGATTAGCAACTTGCGAGGTGAATGAATAACAACAGCGACATTTTCGATAGAAAAATAACAAAAATTCAAAATAAACCACCTGGGCCTGTTCATAATTTTTTTTCTATAAAACTAATAATGGTAATTTTGATTTTATTTATTTTTTCTATCGAAAATGTCACTGTTGTTATTCACCCCAGTTTACCGGTACCTGTTTTTCTGCCTTAGACCATATTTTTTTACTCTCGACGTAATAACAATACACTAAACAAAATGTTGAACACAACGTAATGCAAATAACTGACCACGCATACGAAGTCGCGGGCTGTCGCTAGTTACATATTATCACTATTGGCGGGAATAAGTCTTACTTAAATTATGTACCTATTTTATAGTACCTATTTGAATTTCATTCCTTGTCGTATTATATAACTGTGAAATAATAAAAAGCAAAGTTATTTATGTGCCGTTATTATTCAGAGTTGCATCAAACACACTATGATATGACATAATATAATAACACACTTCTGTGCAGGAAGTAGAAATTATTCGCAATTTTATACTTTCAAAATTTAATTCCACACGTCAGCTATTGAATAAGACTCTACATTTGCTAAAAAAATGCAATTGAATATTTTTATCATTTTTATAATGAAGAGGACTAATATATTAAAAATATGAATATTTACTGAAGAAAATCTTAGAGCAAACATTTTCGGAAGTTTACAATAATGACCTACATTTTACAATTTAAAATAAATTTCAGAATATCTCCCAGCGAGGTTTAAGCCCGCAACTCTCCAAAAAAATATAACATTTTACTAGGTTGTGACTGATTTTCACTCTCAATAAGTCCTGATGACATCTCCCTTGTTATTTGTTTGGCCCTGTGTTGGTAAATAATCCCAAGGGAAATGTATTATGTTATAAATAAAACGATTTCAGAAAAACACACAGCAATCGAAACAATACATCAGTTTGATATATTATGTTGTTTACAGACTCAATGCAACATTTATTTCAAATATTGTATGTTCTTTTGATCATAATATTTGTTTGGCATAGCGTGGTCATTTGGCACAGCGGTAGTATGAACTCTACTGATGCACCAAAGCTCCAGGTTCAAACTTGATAGTTGCTAAATAGACCTTTGTAATGAGCATTGTCAAATTTTGTTCTCGATGCGTGATTTTTAGGGTTCCTCAAAAGGAAAGAACGGAACTCTTATAGGATCACTTTGTTGTCCGTCTGTCTGTCAAGACCCTTTATTTATTAATTATTTACGCATTGTACTCGTATCCGCAGTACACCTTTGCTTAATTTGGCACTAAATAATAGGGAATTACACCTTTTTTTGAAAACATGTTTATATTATTCCTGAGGTCGTAATAAACCAGCACAATTTTTATTTCAATTTTATAAAACCAAGAAATACCTTAAAAATGATTTTTTATTTATGATTTTGAATTATTGCGCAGAAACGCAAGCCGCCATGCTGTTTAGGCCCGTGACGTCACTCCGTCAGGCGTCAGGAAACAATCAAGAGTGGTTACAATGTCTTTTTACAAAAGTAACGAAAGTTTTTAAAATAATGAGTTGTAATGTTTTATCATTGGTGTCTTGTGCCTGATTGCAGTAAAACAAGTGTAAAATCTCCACTAAAATAGTGGGTTCAAGTGCCAAGTGACATCAAAATGAGAAAAACTTGGTTGAAACGTAAGAAGAGATCCAAAGAAATCCAAAAAACAAACAAAAAAATATCCTGTTCACCTGATGGTCTCGTGAATTTTGTGTCTACTGGATATGCAAGAAGGATAAGCGATGTGAACATAACCTAACACTTGCATTTTTTGATTCAAAATCAATCATGTGTTTTGAAGGATTAATACTTACACAGGCAACTTTGAGTTTATATAAAAGGTATTATTATATTATAATAAATAAATATATCAAATAATAAGTATAGTTTTTTTATTTCCATGGTGCACTCACTGTATAAAGATGATGTTGGTCCATCACAGCCGAGTTGATTTGAAGAATGGGTCAACTTGGCCACCATAAAAATGTTAAGGATATAATAATGTTCATTTCAATGTCATGTGCATGTGGAAAATATGTGAATACATATGCACTATACATAGGGTAGGGTAGGAGAATAGTCAAATCAAAGTACAAAAAACTATTCAAATAAACTTAGTAATTAAGCGCTTCTGAATCGTCTATATTTTCCACCCATTCCAGAGTTTTATAACTGACAAGAAGAACAGGTGCAAGAAACTTATCAGCTTTAACAGAAATAAGTAACAATATTTACAAACTTAAATATTATATCATGATCTGCTATTGTTAATCTGGCTGTCATCGGTCAAGTTTATGGTCACTCGGTTATGTCCTGTCCCTTTAACTTAAATTGGAAATTTGATTATATGAATAACAGAAATAAACACTTAATTGAAATATATCTTTATTACTTTACAACAGTTACCAAATACAATACAACAGATTATAAACAACAAAGTAGGTACTTATATTTGCAAGCTATGTGTTACATTTTTTCCATGCATTTTGGTCTTTCAGATAATTGTCTACTTTATTTTTAAATTTTAAAAAGTTTTATTTTATTTTAAAATTTTAAGATTTTTAAATTCATGCAAAGGTAGATCAATCACTTGTTGTGGAACTATACTAATCAAGGTTATGCGTTTCCCCATAAATTAACCTTTTGCATCGCACACTGCTGTCTGCAACCATCTCCTTAGATTTTCTTTTAGAAATTTCTTTTGCACACAAAATGTTTATCGATGAGCCAACCTTAGCCAGATTCGATTTCTTCCATTAAAACTCAACCGAAGTACACGACGACAGGGCTTCGGTTCGGCGGTGTACATCGTAACACCATGCTTGCAGCCACCTTCTGACGAGGGACAATCGTAGCACTTAACACTACTCACAGTCTCTTCCTGTTCATTCACATTATGTGTCAATCAGTACATAGGGCTTGGAACGCACTTTATGTTCCAGGCATACCGTACACTACAACGCACGTGTTTTGAACCCGTTTGAGCTGCACATAGCCTATTGCGTCGTCAGATTCCCTTCCGGACCTGATAACAAAATAAAATAAAAATAGGTTATGTTGGATTGTAATAGTAAACAAACACAGGGTATTATCGTGTTGTGTATTACTTAATGTTAGAAAAAACTTGATATGATAGGTACTTACATTGCTGTTTTAACATTTCTCCACAAAACCGTCTTCCATGATGCGATTTTAGTAAAATAAAGCATAAAAGTGATAATCACATAAAATTATAAAATAACACAGTACGACGAGTACGAAATCCTGTTTGCTTACTGTCGGGCTGACGTCACGTCGGAATCCAATATGGCGAATGGCGTTTTGAACATTTGAAGAATAGATTAAAAAAGTCGATTTTTTAAATTGAATTATAAAATGTATATTGCATTTTTATGAATAAATATCGACGTTTCTCATTCACTTTTTATGAAATCTATCATAAACATGCATTTTTATATTGTTTCTTACATGGTGTAAAATACCCTATTGCACTGAGTCATTCGGAATTTCATTTCTTACCTATTTTATATCATGACAAAATATATTTATACAAACTAAGCATTTTTGTTAGAAATATTAAAAATAACCTATTATAATCCACGCGCGATGAGAATGGGATGGAACCTTGTCAAACAGAGACGCGCACGGTACGCCGGCGAGCCACAGAGATATCCAAAAACACGGTGTCACGCATCCGGGGTGAGGGAGCTTTAGCTGCAGCAACTTCAAGTAAGGTAACAAGTAAACAACTAGTTGATTAATAAAATTAAAATTAAATATTTATTAGCCAATTTTCGATTTACTTTGACAAGGTTCCATCCCATTCCCATCGCGCGCGGATTATACCATTCTTAACGCAACGATACGAGTATCTCCAAAAGATAATTTATTCTTCGCAGAATCGGTTAAACTAACCAACAACAATCATTAAATTATTATTGATAGGATAAAAATACACAACCTTCCTAAAAGCCTGCCGTCTTTTGCAGATACCAGATTGATTAATGGCGTCAAATGAACTGGAATTGGTTAAAAAACATACTGATTTACCTACAAATTACAATATCTAACTCTTTTTCAGATCCAACGTTTCAGGCTGACGTGGAATGGAAGTGGAAAAAGGCTGAAGTGTATCAGGGTAAATAGTAAGTACTACTTGAAAAGCTTTTAAATGGTAGAATTAAAAAAAATACCGCTACAATTCTCTGATAATTTGTATCACGGTTAATCGCAGCAAGATTTAGCATTTATAGCATCTTGTGGTTTGGAAAAATACATGCAGATTGGTGTAAAGTGTTCGGGTAATTTGCCACCACAGAATAGGTAAAAATCACCGAAGTATACCTACTAATAGTATACTACGTACTAAAACAGACACCGCGAAGAAAATAGTTACTCATCCATTGAGCGCAACAGCCTCAGACCTAGTCTCCTTGAGTAAATGGACCGCAAATGTATGAATTGCAGTCCTTGGTAGGGTGAGCAGAATTTTCTTTGCGTTGTCTCTTAAGTATATAGTACTTCTAGTCAGTGATAAAAATAGCATGGTTAAAATATTCAAATGGCCAATTCCCTATTGGCTTACAGAAAGTTTGCCATTTTACCATTAATGGAGAAAAGGGGATACTGAATTTATTCTGCGGTATATAAAAATAATGCCTTTTCCAGTTTGTAATCTAAACTTACTTGCTTCAATCAAAAACTTGATACACTGTTAGATAAATGTTTGAAAGTCTGAGAGATACAGCGGCCGTTAACGGCGCTGAGATTTATCAAGTTTATCTCGTTAACCTATCGCAATATAGTGCGTGTGTTGTTTATGCAAAATAATCGTTGATTTTTTCCTGAGCCAATAATATAACGAACGTCGTCGGGTTATCGTGTTTCTGTATTTGGAGTAGATCCTCAGCCAAAATAGCTAGTGGCTCTGTGAGGTGTAGACCTCGCTTAAAGATATCTCCGCCATTTTTAAAAATATCAAATAACTGAATCGACATTTTTTTATGTCAGTTGGAACCAAATTAAGTAATAATACTGAAACAGGTGATATTGTTACTGAACAACTTTCTCCAAGGAACATAGATCGAAAAAAGATTTTTTTTTCGCCTTTCCATACTAATTCGATCAGCTGACCGATACATTTTGCACGGGAGGATGATTTTTTTTTCCTATTTCGACCCATGTTCCTATCAAGTAACACTATCACCTGTTTCAGTATTATTACTTAATTTGGTTCCAACTTATAATATAATTATCGAACCCTGCTCACAAAATTTCACGAGATTCTGTTGAGAAATGCGACCTGTAGAGGAGAACAGACGGACAGACGTACGAAAGGATTTTATGCTCATGCTGAATCGGAGTGGCTTAATTTGTAGACATTAATTTTAGCGGGTTCCTCATACCAACGCAAAATCGCCAAAAAATTACCAAAATCGCCAGCGTAGAACTTATCCATGATGATGACATCATCATTAGAAGTTCTAGACTGGCGATACTTTAGATATTACACCGTTAAAGAGGTTGTTAGTATCGTTTTTTAAACTCATTGCATAGTATAAAAAACAAAAAAAAAATACGGGTCGAATTGAGTACCTTCCTTCTTTTGAAGTCGGGAAAAATGATTTTGAACGCTAGAACGAGCAGTAAATGACAAGAGTGGTCAATGTTTTACAGTCACTAATAATTTATTCATTGCGTGCCAGCTGACGAATGAACCAATAAAGGTCCTCTCAAGGTAGACAATTTAATTATAATAAGTTATGAACAACGTCACTAAAACCCTTGTAAAGTTTTGCTACGGTACGGTCTGACAAATAGGTATTATTTACAAAAGATTTACAATTTAATACTATAACTTTGCGAGGAGCTCGGTGGCGCAGTGGTTTAGAGCCCGGCTCTGCGATTGTGGAGGTTAAGCAACTTTCGCAAGGGTCGGTCATTGGATGGGTGACCAAAAATGTTATCTCGAGTTCCTCCGTGCTTCGAAAGGCTCGTTAAGCCGTTGGTCCCGGCTTCATTTGCAGTCTTTAACACCCACCAATCCGTATTGTGCCCACGTGATGGGTCATGGTCCATCCTCCTTATCTACCCATAAGGAAGGCTTGTGCCACAGCAGTGGGGACATTAAAAATGGCTGATGTCGACTATAACTTAGATTTTACATAATCTTAAATAATGTACCTAGTTCTATTCTTTTAACATGAATTGTGTCTCAAAAGTTTAAGTTGTTTTAATTACCTTATTATCTTACTTAGCCTAAAGGCGTTTTCGCCAGTAGATTGGTTCAAGCCACGGTATGGTAAATGCCGCGGTAACTTCTATGTAAGTAATAGCAATCGAACTACATATTCAAATATTACAATATATTTGTTTTGTACATATATCAGTATTTACGCGTTATATTATTTTACATCAAAATTCAATTCTCCTACAAGGCGCGGTAGCCCTGAACTTTGACACCCGCTGACACCCGCTAAGCAACATCTATGACATTACACAGTTTTCCTTTACTTATTTGTAGGAAAATACATTTTAAATGTTGAAAAAGATTTCACTACTTAATAAAAAAAAAGAGAATTAAGTAGTTACTTAACTTATACAGTTTGAGTTACTAATCAAATCAATCATTACGAATATTAATTAATATAATACTGAAACACAACTGTAGGTATTATCAGAATTGTGAAAAGGTTACTCTAAATAAACAATAGTTTATTTCTCCATAACCCGCCTTTGAACTACATAAGTGCTAATTATGTAGTTCAAAGGCGGCAAAAAAAATATAAAAACTAATTATTTTTTATTCCAACCCGTTACAAAACATACTAACCAACATGAGCAATAAAGACTTATGACTATGAACATTTGCGAGACTCTACATAAATATAAACGTTACTTTACTGTAGAGGTAATGAAAAATGTCCGAGCATTCGTTTTACTTACTTTAAAAATATGTGGAGATGTTTCCAAATAAAAAAGAGATTTTAAGCCGGTTACCGGTTTCACAAAAAAAAAACATATTCTCGTCAAGTTGCTTTCTCCCCAAGGTTTTAAATCTAGAGCTTATAGAACTTATTGCATTTTGTATGTCAGTTTTTCGAATGTAGCTTTTGGAGGCATTGCCCATGCAATTAGCAAAAATATTGAGTGACGTATACATTTATATCACCAGTGGCTTTGTGAGCCATAAATCTCGCGTTAGTGACATTTTTGAACATATTTCGAAATGGCTCGAAGGTGTTTTTTTTCGAAATTTTTGAATAACTGGCTCGACTAAAAAACTATATATATAATTATGAAACCTGCTCATAAAAGTTCACGAGAATCGGTTGAAAAATGCAACCTGTAGAGGAGAACAAACGGACAGATATACGAAAGCATTTTTGCCCAAGCTGAATCAGAGACGCTTCGCTCGCCTTAAATTTTTTCATCATCATTTTTTTACCACAATCAGCTTCACCACGCCCATTGCTAGACATTAGCCACCATTCATGTTAAGCTTATATTTGTTAATGACAAACAACGTAGGTTCCCCATTTCGTAAGTCAGGTTTGAATCGTAACTTTTGATAGTTCAAGCTTCCACCCACTTTATGTTTAGGGGAGCTCTAACCGCTACAACACAGCACTGACCCTGTTTTTATTGGTACCCCATACCCCAACGAAGCGGCAACCCTGACCTTTACACTTATTCAGTTACTTTACTATAAACACATTACGTAGCTAGAGCATTTGTTTTATTCACAAAGTGTGAAGGAAAAAATGATAATTTAGTTTGAAAGATTTTGTGTTTGAATTGATACAATATTCTCAGCTACCAACAAGATTTTCTCAAGAGACTCAAAGTGAACTCAAAGAATGAGATAAAATCTGCAAATTTCATATTTATGAATCCTGCTATAGACGTCATTTTGTTTCAAACACACTTTCTAAAACAAATTTTTAAATAACACAAAATTAAAAGCTTTTTTATTTTTCACAAAAATACATTCATAATAAGGCGGATTAACAGTCAGATTCTCCTTTGTGAGAGTCTGGACTATGTCTAAACTAAGCTAAATCTGTGCTACTACGAAAGAAGATAATGTTTCAGTTTAATGAAAGTGTCTTGTAAGAAAAACTACAAGCGCAAGGTCGGTAAATATAGATAGTAGCCATAGTAACCTGTATTATACACAAAACTACAACAGCACAAATATTAAGTGTGACTTCTCTACTGTGGCTCTATTCTGTGGCTAGACAGAGGCGCTGCTCGGCCGTATACGAAAACACTCCGTTATTTGTTTTCATGCATCTGGAGTAGGAGTTATTGTTATAGTGCTGCACCTGCAGCACTATAACCCAGTTTGGCCTGAGATTGCCTGTACGTAATGTGCGTGCATGGAAAATGCGATTTGCTCCGAGCGGTTCTTCTATCTAATTTATGTTCTGTGGCAGCAGTCTTATACCAAAACCACATCTATACCATAGACATCAAAAGGGTCGGCAAGAGGTTACCTTCAATTAGATACCTAAACAAAGTCCTATCTCGACTTCAAGACGGACCCAATTTTTTTGGAGGAATACATATCTCTTTTGTTGTTATGTAATCCGGTAACCGTGACCTTTGACAGGAGACATGTCAGGACAAAGCTGGAACGTTAAATACTATTTTACCCGACGCAGAGATAGGGAATTACAGAGGCCAGACTGATAAAATTCGCTGTTAGGCGCTATTTATCTCAAAAAGTAGAAATGATTACGTCTTCTAAAAAATATATGGTATTGATATAACTTTTACGAAGAAAGATAAGTAGTTTTAAATTTTAAATTCAATTATTAATGTACAAAAAAAACCTAAACGCTTTTTAGTTGATTTTTAAGATTGTAAACCAATTATCTCGAAAGTTATTCGACTAAATTAATAGATTATTGCTTCTAAAATAGGTTTTCGTAATAGTAAAAAAATTAGTTATATCATATTTTTAAGTTAAAAGTAAGGTTTTAAAAATCAAGAAAACCTCAAAACTAGAGCGAGCGCTGATTTGTACTTTAAAGTTAAAGCTTTTAGTTCGATATTACTTCGAACGTTATAAAGCTGTTAATTTTGGCCTAGTACCTTAAATTTAAATTATAATCTTACTTATCAAAAAGCTCCATGAAAGGTACACTTTGGAAGAAATGCATCTTTTGAAAAACTGTAAATGACCAGTTGACCATGTAAAGCTCATAATGATTCCCAAATTAACCATTGCAAGAGAAATGATTCAGTGGGTGCAAAAATATTTGTTCATATACGTCATAAAAATCAAAGAAGGAAAATACCCAATACAATTAAACTGAAGAAAACAAGATGATCTAAAAATAAGGTGCTGTAATGTAATCAGAAACGTAGGAAAAAAGTGCTTGCATAAAACGAGTGGGATCACACGGGGGGAGGAAAAATTATTTGTATCGCCTAGAATCCGTCAACACTTCTTTACAAAGAATCAACTGTTTTATAGGAAATTCTATAGGCATCCACTTTTGCAATGTTTATTCACAGAATCCGTTCCATTGTAAAAGTTTTTAGGTAACTATTGTGGATGCATAAAACAAGCTGACGGAAACAAAAATATAATAATAAGCACACTTTTTGTAACATTTTATTCAAAAATAAATGTAATATTTGTAGCAAATCTCCTTTATTTCAAATATTTTTTTTTTAAAAAGCACTTTTGAACTGCCAATTTTTACCTTTTATTGTTTTATTCTCTCAATCAGTCTTTAAATTTATAATCTGTGCATACATTCGTTGAAAAACGATATTTTTCTCCATAGATAATAGTGCTTGGTGGTGTTATTTTGAAAATAAACTCAGAGGCTATTAATCGCCTATCCCGTTATTTTCATACAAACATGCTCACTTCACTGTCTCATAAATAAAAATAATACCTTTTGAATGAAAACCGCAACGATATCGGTTCAGTAGTTTTCGTGGAAGTCAAACAAACAAACAACCTCGAACCCCAAACGCATATACCGCCTTGTTTCGTTCTGTCCGTCGTCGCGGGTTAAAAAGGTTGTGTGCATCTCTGTTCAATAGAAAAATCAGCTACAATATAAACTCAGTTTCCTCAAAATATGCAATAACTTTTATTCTATTTAACAATGTATAGAACGTGAAGATTGGCTTATCTTTCCCTCGTTTTGAAAGAGGCCCATACTTATTTGATATTTTTATTCGAAAGGTGAACATTTGATATTTTGAGGGTGTTTGTATGTATGAAAATAACGAGGTGGGTGGTTAATTGTGTCTGTGAGTGTACCTATATTGCACGTAGCACTTTTCCAGTTGGATGTCCTTAAGAAACATACATCGTTCACAACGCCCTTTACCGAAGATCTTTCGTTATTTATATCGAGCCGCTATGATTTGATATACGACGATCTCGCGTTACAATTACCTGCACGAGGATTCGATACATTTTACACGGATCGAAGATCGAAGTATTAATAAAAAGGATTATCTGCTGTTATGGCGTCATCAATGTAGGTATAAATAGTTTATTTCTTCTCTTATTCCTTGACTTTTAAGATCTTTCCTGCCCATTACTTCAAATTTCGACATTTTGTTCGTGTTTTTTTTTTAATAATTCATTGTTTTGAGATATCACGTTGGCTTAGTGGATATAAGTATTTAGCTTTTACGAGATTTTTGTGAATTTGCAGTTTGACAATTATAATTGGGAAAGAGAAATAGCTTATACTTTACGCGACTCTGAAACTGGAATTAGCGACTGTGATTCAAGCGAAGGCCAAAATCTTTCTTTTTATGATTGCATCGAATATTAATATGTTTTTTTATTATTTCTAATATTATTACAAAGCAAATAAGTTAACTCAAACAAAGCTAGCATTCATAATTTGGCCCAAATTTTTGTTAAAGATGTTTTAATAAAAAGGTCACCAAGGTTAAGGTAACTTATTTAATGAGCTCAAAAGTTTCTCGTATTTCACAAAATACAACAGTTACAGGGTTGTGAACATGTGCGTTATACCAAACTGTATCTCAACCATATACATTAATGATTACTAGGTATCTACCAGAGGCCTTTAATCATTTGAATCCGATAACGGGATCTATTGCGTTTATTTAAAAATTCAATTTACAAATGTACCGCATTTTAATTTATTGCGTTTATGTTTAGTTAAAATCTGTAAGTAGAATAAAGTCACAGGTGGTTTTTATGCTTGTTTGTCAAAAGAACAATGTTCATTTTCGTTTTGAGGAGTGGACCCCTAAATATCGAAGTCGAAACACTTTCTAGTCCGCCTACACTGTACGTGCAATCTCATAGAGACTGTTTGTTTGATTATTCAGCATCGAAACAGACTACATCAATATAGATGGTGATTTTTATAAACTACATTAGTTGACAGCAATGATATTGTCAACTAAAACATTTTTTTTTTGGTGACTCTACAGATAAATTCGAGTGTTGGTGTTACAGGAAAACTTACAAATGTAATGCTCTCAACAAAAAAGGATGTTATCTGCGTTGTATCTCAGACTGTTAACTTGTGTAACTGTAAAAGTGTAAATCCTAGTTGTTGGAAAAAAAATACTTTGTATTTAATAAACTCTAATAAAAAGTTGGCATAAAAAGTAAAAAAAAGAAATCATAGCAAACTTTGTCGCTCTTGTTTTTAGTAATATTAAAGTTCAAAAAAATTTTACGCGTTTTCGCTTACAATTCAATTTATAGATGACGGCAGGTTATCGTTTTCGAATATTTCCACCATAACTTAGAAATTATCACACACCGTAGGTCCACAAAAGATTCATAAAAATCATCTCTAATAAACTGAGGAAAACGGCGTAAATCACGTGCAAGTTTCCTCGTGTACTCAGCTTATCTTTGGCGATTTCCGTACTTTCACGAAAATAAAATCGTCCGCTAACTATACCGAAGATTCGAAGTAACTTATAACTTTGTTTGTGTTAATATTTTATTGTTATCCCTATTCATTGATTAAACTATTAGACGCTAGTACTATTTATTCTGTGCTATTAGGAATAACAAAAAAACAGTAATGTACAGTCAAGTTTTGGATAAAGCGATATGGCAACTAAATGCAAATTTATAAACTTTACAGATTTTGACTTAATTCAATAATAACATAATACAGGAACAAAAAAATTGTGACGATTAAGGTTTCGATAAGAGCTTCTCAAAGATACGGTTAGTTCGTGACTTGCCTTTTGAAAGTGAATTTACTAAGAGATTTACTAAGGAGTCGAAATACGGTCTTTGTAATGTCAAGAGAAAAGGTCATAGGGGTAGGATTATTAACTAGTGATCAAAATCTTATTTATTCATTTATGGGCGCTTTCTAAGAAGAAACCAAATCAATTAGGTAAGTAATATTTAAAAGACTATAGAGACAAATTCATAGATAAAAAATCTTTATTCGATTTACTTTACGTGGACATAATACTGGTACTATATGTGGAGTTCTAAATATTCGTCGTTAACTTTGAATAGTATTTTTGTTTTCAGTTAGGTATTTAAAAGATTATTATTAGTTTTTACTTCGAAAATTATTCTGTTACACACTTTGTTAATAAATTTAAGTAGTTAAGTCCTTTCAGTAATTAGAAATAAAACACTTTTTACGGATTACATCGCGTATATTATTAATTCAGGTGTTGTTTTAGAATTATTTAGTTTGTATTAATTGGTTTTTTAGAATTCCCGACGTTTCGACACCTTTCCTTTCAGTAAATTATATAAAAACAAATAAAAGCTAAGCTATAGCTTCTAAGATTATAATTTAGTATCACAAAGTAATTCTCAAAATTCACCGGTGGATTGACGAGGAACACAAACTATCCATGGATACACATGAAAAATTTGTATCCTTCGATTCACCGGTGGAGCCTGGCGGTGGATCCAAGTGAACGAAGGAAAGCCGCGTGCTTAAACTAATCTCAAAATGATAAATATGTTCTTAATGAGACATTAATGCAAAAGATTTAAAAACCGTAGTACAAACAAAACTTAAACACTTATTAGACAAAAACTTACTTACGTTAAAGCAAAAACAAACACCAATTTTGTGTTCCGGCATGCCTTCGGTATGCTAATGTGTCTGTTTAAAATATTTGTGAAGTAGTTGTACTGACTGATTGTTTCTTTTTTAATTCTTAAAATAACATTGTTAAACTTAACTGTTTTTTTATTGTAGGTAAACCTTGCATAATATTTGGATGTAACATATATTTCCACGAATACTAAACAAAGAAAAATGTATGTATGTAAAAAGTACACTAATTTTCTACTCGTTTAGAACTTATGAAAAAACAAACATTAAACGGTAACACGTTTACTTATTAACAAATAAAAAAAAAAACAAACTCTACTCTGTCTATACCAGTGGTTCCTAACCTTTTCAATATTGTTACCCATATGACCTGAAGTAGACTTTACCCCCTACTTTTGCACCCCACAGCCTGCATACACATCACGCTGCATGTTGTGAATATGAAAAGAGCGCTATACCACGTACCTATAGTGTCATTCTATTTAAGTACGAAAATAATAATAATTAAATTTTTTACTCTCTATTCTATTCATTCGTACTTGGTGACTCTGATACCCCCGTAAAATAGCCGATTTTTACTCGCGGGGTAAATTGCACCCAGTTTCGGAACCAATGGTCTATTCCAACGTCATCGAATGCCAAGTTCAAGTAGCGAGTTCATAAGGTAGGTAATTTTACCAAATAAACATCTGGAGGGTTTTTTGTGCTGACTGGATATTTATTTGTATCCATGACCCCCATTCTGTAAGACGTGTCCACTACTTGACACTTCGAAAAGGCACGTCCCATTCGATGATTTTCAGATCGAGTGGATCGACAATTGATTGGCAACTGCTAATGTTTGTAAGGAATTATCTCTTTACAATCGTATCCTAATATTAAATAGTTATATTATTAACAAGTTTTACACCAATCTTATTTCCTTCCGGTTGCTTGTAGCTATCCTCAAGAAATAATGGAGAACTCTATTTAAGTGTATTTGCCTCAGTCCTACTGTTTTTGTGGCGTTGCACGTGTCACTCGTCTGTATGTAGAGCGCTATACTCGCAAGATTCGTGATCGAGTGTCAAGAATATCCAATTACAAGGAATCCGCCGGCACACGAAGTTCGCTGATTGTTGCAAATAAATAATGTTTAGTGTTCATCCTTTCATTAAAGTTGTTTATAAAGTCGTGGTTACTCGAATGGTCGAGTCGAAACCATTTAGAAAATTACATTTTAACGTTTTGGAAGCAAAGTGTGGAAATGTTTTTTAACACCCTTACAAATAAATACTAATGGTTAAAAAGCGGATGTATAGGTTAAACATCGGGCACTCTGTTCTGATAGAATTAATATTCATATAAAAAAGGAAGGGAAGATCACTGAGTAACAATTAAGTTCGAATTTTGATTGCACAAATGTATATTGTAATTATAGCGTGAACGTCTTGTTGGCGAAAAAATAAGTACTTACATCCGTATTCACACACTATGAGGTCTCACAGTGCCAGCGGACGCACAGCGTCCAACGAACCAATCACACGTAGGTAACATATTACGCAAAACAAACGAACCAATCACAGAGGTCTATTTCAACGCAGTGCGTTGGCTTAGTCAAGAGTCGTTTGAGTGTGGTTTGTTTGTCATTAGATAGCCACTTAAATAAGGCCTTTTAACAAACAATCCACTCAAAATCCTGAGTGTTATTATACAAGGTGTTACAAAAATACCCCTAATGCCGAATAGGGTATATAGGGACCATCAAACTGAACAACTTTTACTATGGGACCAACTCTAAAATCGCGAAAAAAAATCAGCTGTTTCATACAAAAATTAATAACGAAAATATCAAATTGTATAGAACAGCTGATATTTTTTTCGCGATTTCAGAGTTAGTCCCATAGTAAAAGTTGTTCAGTTTGGTCCCTATTTGCCATATTCGGCATTAGGGTTTAGTAACACGTTGTATATTATCAATAGTTTAGAAGACGGGGATAATGTTAAGTGCTTAATGGAATTTAGGGTGTGTAGCAGCTCCAACGTAGTGGCGCAATAGACAGCGACTTCGACTAACGTAAATGAATGCTAAGCAAGTTTTGCAATGCTGTTCGTAGGATGGGTGACCAGACATTTATTATCGAGAGCATCCCCATGCTCCATTAGTGATGTGCTGTGTAATTTTGTAGTCTTCTTAACCAAATGTTATAAAGTTATCTACACTAATATTATAAAGAGGAAGATCTCGATATACCTATAAAATGTATAGATCTATGAAACTACACATTAGATAAAAAAAAAGATCTAGGAAGCTACACCTAATAATAGCACAGAATACATAATAATACAAGTCTAATAGTTAGTATACTTTAACATAACCCTGACCTGAGTGAGTGGTACTTAGGCTATAATTTTTAAAGAATTTCCCATGGGAATTGTAATTCCATTCGACGAAGTTGCGGACGGATGCTATAGTGTCTATAAACTAGAAACTATTACGAATATGATTTTTGTATCGTCTAGTTTTTAATGTACCACCATTCATCAAACCAATATTGTAACAATTTATAAAAATTAGATACTTAAGTATGTAGTTATTTTAAGGTACATACATAATCCAGCAGAGCCACAAAATAAAAAACTTTTGAAAGGTCCAATGCTTAATTGAATGGAAAACATCTTCCGTGTTATAAAATGTTATGAAAAAAATAATTATGTTACATGTAAGTATAAAACCCTATTAGGTTAAAACTATAAAGTATTAAAATTTAATCAACTACTGATTATTCATAAACGCTATTTGACCTCTTTTAACTGGTATATCTTTAAACACAGCAACATGGCATTACGCCCTCTTGCTGACTGTTCTCGAGTGAGCTGAAGAGGTTCATAGAAACATAAACAATACGATCCGATAGCATCTTCTTTGAAGTCAGATACAAATAGTATCAATAATCTACCTCAACGAGCACTACAGCAGAAGGATCGTTCGCCGGAGAAATTTGTGACAGATGAATACATTTCACAGGTACGCCAGACAATACGTCTATTTATAGTCCATGTATGACATAAGCAGTCAGACAACCAATTCACACTGCATTTAGTATCAGAGTAACAGAAAAGTAGCGGTCTCAATGTTATGCCTTGTGCGACACCGATTTCGAATGCGCTTACAATCTCAATGGGTTATTATAAATAAAGGTGCGGGACTATGTTTCTTTTTTTGTGTTAAATGTTTTTCGTAAACGATTTTTTGTAGAACTTTAAAATTCACTTCGTTTTTTTTTGTTTACTCTCAGTGACTGTGACTGTTTGCTATCTACTTTTATACATTTTGTTAACTTATTTATTTTACTTACTTAGTTATTCAGAATATTGAGAACATCAACAGTGAAATGGCGCGAAGTGTCCGTAGCGGTATGCTGTGTGCTGTGTGCCTCAGCCGGTCACCGGCCGCCGACAGCATCGACCACCAAGCATGCTGGGACACCAACACACATGCAGCCACCACCGGCCACTACACAGATGCACTAAACCACTTTTTAACCACAAACTTATGAGCTCCTTTCACTCTATTCACAATGCTTAACCTTTGCAACTTGGAAATCACTGCGGCCGGCGCTATAGATTGTTTACGGAAGCCGAGGGTTATCAGTAACGATGTTTTGATTGAAGATAATGTGTGTTTCTGTCAATTGGTAGCGTTTTGTTTACAATGAGTGCGGTGAGCGCGCAGTGTATGAGTGTGGCGTACGACTGATCCGCCGGCTCGTCGGCGGTGACTGCTGTGCTGCTGGGCCCGCCGGCCGCCGGAGATTCCCGACTCGCCGAATCGCAGCCTTACCACCAATTCTCGTTCGCCTACTCTCTCCAACGGCCGCCTCACCGCCGCGACAGACAGAGATGTTCGAAGTGAAACTAATGTTGCGTCCACAGATTTTACCTTTCCATTCATCGGCACTTATTTTGCTAATTTGCAAAATAAGCAATGTGATATCGAGTCACCTAGTTTAGTGCAGTCAAATCGACAGAAAATTGGAATCTAAGTTGGAAACCTAAAAATACATATTCCAATGAAGTTGATTTGGAAATTCAATTGGAAGTAAATAACGCAACTATAAGAGTATACTGTGCCTAAAAATTAGGTATCTGTTTTCTTTATTCCTTAAGTATGTCATGTATGTGAACTAATGATATCGTAGCTTGATTTTACAAATAAATGGTTATTATTATAATTAACTTATGTTGTAGATACCTTAAGAAAGTGAGTAGTAATTCGTTCGCCAACTGCCACGAAACTCAAATTGAGTAATCAAAATCCGTAATTACGACTGCCGTCACGTTCAGCTAATTACTTAGAAGACCTGCTAAAATTGTTTGAGTTACATGTGGCTTCAGAGGCTTATTATTTAAGCGCTTTCAAACATATGGGGTAATTAATATAATTTGCCGTTTTTAATTCATATTCATAATCATATAAAATCAATTCTAAAATATTACGATACTCTGATACTAACAAAACACAAGCAAAACGAAACAATGTTCCTTGAAATAAAATAAGTGTGACCTTCGATTTTCACTCAAGAGGGCTACAAAACGGAAAGCTACTTTAATTGTTTTTATTTTCTCTGTTTAAAAGGGAGAATTGTTTTTTCTTCGAAAAGAGAAAATGTTTTTTTTTTGTTGCAGTATCACAAATATCACCGAGAAACCAAAGTTGGGCCATAATAATAACACAATAAAAATGTTTTTTGAATGTAAGCAAATTTATTTGTAGAAACGAATGGGAATTTATATTACCTACCTATAGATCCGGCAAATAACATACTGGCGGGTAATATTCGAGGCGCATTCTTGTTTGTTGTTTGTGTTGGACCTAGTTTAAAAACAAGTTGCCGATGTCACCGAATTTCTAAACGATGCGTCGGTAAACAAGACCTAGCTGCACGTGGCCCGTGGGTGTGTGCTTGTTTTCGACCAAAATTTTACGGCGATTTCGTGCTTTATCAAAGTTGTTATTTTCATGGTGAAATTACTTATTTCTGCTGTAGTTAGGTAATGAATTCACTGCTATTACTACTCGTACAAAAACAAGTATCAAACAACTTATTACTTACCTAAGATTTTTCTGGGAATATTAAGTGATTTTCATAAAACTCCCCAGAGACCTACAAAAGTCAAACTTCGAACTACATCGTATACCCTAATAGGGTGTCTCGCAGTTTTGTACTCAGGTTTTAAGAAAGTACATTTTATAAATATAAAACTGTTATGTATCCGATGTTACACATCATATATTAATATCGCGTGGCCTTTTTACCAGCTTATACGAGTAGACTTAGATAGAACCCGTGTTATGTTGATTGATCTTGATTGTTCCATTGTTGTCCTTTTTGTGTGACGGGCCAATCGGCCGAGACGATGCCGGCCGCTGCTCGCTCCTGCCCGAATGATTGGGACATTGATGGATGTACCAATTCTGGAACATGGACATTGTGTGGTACCTTTGCAATTCATCACGAAATTTTGATAAATGAAATTTGCAAAATAATTTTTAGTTAGACATAATATAGTAAGCGTCTCCGTTTCAGCTTGGGCAAACATTATTTCGTATGTCTGTCTGTTCTCCTCTACAGGTCGCATTTCTCAACCAAAAGCAAGCAGTTCGATAATTATGTAATTTTTTTGGTCAATTCAGTTTTTCGAAATTTTCAGTTTTCAGCCATTTTAAAATGTTCAAAAATGTCAAAAACGCGAGGTCTACAGCTCATAGACCCAGAAGTATAGTATAATGATTTAATAATAGTCTGAACTTAAATTTTCTGTCGGTTACTGACCTACATTTAAAATATTGTGGACAATGAACGTAGTCTTCATTATAGACAGACGCAGTATAAATCGTAGATAAGCTATGTTTTTTTTATTCGGAAAACGTTATCACTGTAAGGAGTGCCGTGCCCCTCGGTCAAAGTGTTAATTGATCCGTTGTTTTGGATTTAATAAAAAAGTATAAACAAACTACTTAATTTTGATGTATGTATGAATCAACGATTACAACTTGTCATGCAAGTTTACAAAACCCAGTCAATTAAATTCGGAGAAGTTACTGTTACGGTTAAAGAAAAAAAAATGCCAATAAGTTAAATCAAAGTCTGTTAACAATAGACATTGCGTTGTCTATTCCCGACATAATTAATATTATCAAGATGTAAATTGGCAATAATTCAATAATATAAAATCTTTTTACGGCAATTGAAGTAATTATAAATTAATCATAAACAGTGGACGTAAGGTTATCTAGAGCAATTATCTTTGAAGTGAGAGTTAAAGCAACGGCAATCAATGAATCACAGCTGACACTGGACCATTGTGGACCAGTGGTTACCAAACTTTGGTACCTACAGTACGCTCCAAAATCCGTTGTATGTAATGGTACCCTTAAAAACCGAATGAACTCACCAGACGGTGCCAAACTTTGACAGAATTTGCCTTGTTTTTCCCGCTAGATTAGAAATTCCGAAAAATCCATACGTCCTGACGTATTTGTTTAGGTACCTACATATGTCAAATTGCCTGCAGAAAGCAAATAAATCTTTGGCAGGAGGTGCAAAAACTAACAATTCCCTTTTCCAATGTTTTCATATTTATTAAGAATACTGGACCTATCTATGAATCTTTTTTTTAAATCACTTTTGAACGGTAAAAAAGCGACATACAGTTGATAAGCTAATTTATCCGAAGAAAACGACTTCATTGTACTTTACTAGACTTGACAAAACAAACTAACTCATCATTTGTGCAACAAAACATTGTGATTGTGAACATAAAATGACGTTTGTATGTTTACTTGTTTTATCCGCTTACGTCAATACTTTGCACATTCTGTACATCCTATTCAAAAAAAGTACCAAGATTATATTTTGCTGGTTTAAGTATATCTAATGATCATTGCTATAGCTTTTTTTTTTATTCAAACGAGACTGGACTAATTTAGTCTACTATAGTCTAGCTAGTGCATGTTGTTCTAATACAACCGGTTTTCAAGGTTCGATCCCCGGTTGGGTCATTTTAGAAAACGAACTTTTCTATATTGGCTCAGGTCTGGGTGATTGTGATACCACCGTTGTCTCTAACACAAGTGCTTTAGCTACTTACTTTGGAATCCGAGCAATGTATGTGATGTTGTCAAATATTTATTTATTTATTGACAGGTAGTGTATTTTTCCAAAAAACTACTCGTCAATTGATGAGACGAGCATTAAAACTAATTAGTTTCAATGCTTAATTTAAGTAAATGCTATCTCTTTCTTTTCCATTATAACAGTGACGACACGAACACGATACATAATGAAGCATTAAAATTAATTGCAGCTCTGAACTGTTTTTTTTTTTCAGATAAAATGGAGATTTTTATAGACGTTAATTAACAGAGGTTTTTTGAAAAGTTAATCGCACCCAAAAACATTTTCATGTAAAATGTTGTCAAGACGAGACCAAAAAGTTATCAAGACCTCATGTAGAGCCAAGCTTCTAACTCTACACTTAACTTCACATACTTTGCCTTTTTTATATATTTAGTCATTCACACGGGTTTAAGGTGAAAAATTTATTCACTGTTCATAACTTTTCTGTTATACAAGGTGTTACAAAAGTACCCCTAATGCCGAATATGGTAGATAGGGACCATCAAACTGAACAACTTTTACTATGGGACCAACTCTGAAATCGCGAAAAAAAATCAGCTGTTTCCTATATTTTGATATTTTCGTAATTAATTTTTGTATGAAACAGCTGATTTTTTTTTCGCGATTTCAAAGTTGGTCCCATAGTAAAAGTTGTTCAGTTTGATGGTCCCTATATACCATATTCGGCATTAGGGGTACTTTTGTAACACCTTGTATAATAGTTCTTGTAGTAACGAAATAGCCAAGCCACATATTTAGACTAAGCTGTGTAGAGTTTGTGAAGTTAGCACTTGTAGAGTTAGGGCGTGTAGAGTTAGAAAACTTGGCTTGGAAATTTGTATGAGACTTCCTCAAATTTTGATGCTACAAACTGGAAGTCTCATACAAACTTCCATCCCTTAATTTAATGGGTTGGGGAAGTAAAAGTTAAAAGTTTTGGATTTTTTTTTTGTTGTTTGTGTACGAATACTAGCTTACATACCAAGTTTCAACTTTCTAGGACTTCAGTAAGTACCCTATGCATTTTGATGATCATCAATGAGTCAGACACAAAATTGTATTTTTATATTATCTGGGGGCACGCGTGCCCCCAGATTTATCCGCTAGCTGTTTAGAGGCATTTGGATCAAATTTGTAGTTCAAGATTAGAGCTAAGGCTGAAAGAAAATTCATATAAAGATTATTCGTATCAATAGCGAGTTTCATGATTCCTTCCACATAACACGCGCACTGAACAGTCTACCCGTTTTAATTACTTATATCTTGCACTATTATTCATTCCATACTCCTTAGGTATAACCGTTATTAGCCAATCGATTCATAATAACCCGTTAATTGGCGCTGCTAAGGCCACTGTAAAGCCTCGGTGACCATCAAGGTTTCCGTCTTCCCTGATAGGTACTTATATTGTTATGGACGACGACTACGGGGTCTTTTGTAAAACGGAACCACTGTATATACCTAATTACTAGATAGAGACACACCGAAAATACTGAAAGAAAGTTAAAAAAACTAACCAAATTAAGCAAGCTAGCGTCAGAGAGACATCTACATCGACATCATTCGACGTCCTCCGTGGTCGAGTGGCTTTGTACACCGGTTTTCAAGGTGTCGCCATCTCTGAGGTCCCGGGTTCGATCCCCGGTTGGGTCAATTTAGAAGAACGAACTTTTCTATATTGGCTCAGGTCTGGGTGTTTGTGATACCACCGTTGTCTCTGAATTTCCAGCTAAAGCACTTGTTTTAGCTGCTTACTTTGGAATCGGAGCAATGTATGTGATGTTGTCAAATATTTATTATTATTATATAAACGGATAAACAATGTTAAAGCTGAAACATGTTCTGATAAATGACAACTTCACAGAATTTTCTAAGACGTCACAAATTATAATATTTTTATCGCAAGTAAACTTACTATTTTCCGCTAACTGTTGTATGGCTACAAACGGAAATAAAACATAAATAAGTAGAATAGAACAAGTCCCCACACGAAATTAATGTAGGTACTCTATCGGTTTCAAAATCATGACATTTACTTTAAAACAATGCGGCCGCCTAATTCTACATTACACTAAATAGTGATGTAACAAAATCATGAAACAGTAAGGTTTCAAAATCAAGGTAAACCCCAGTAAAAGCAGCGGCCGCTTATTTCTTATGTCGTAGCCAGACAGTACCTACTTATGTTTTATACGCGTTACATTACCTTCGGATCGACAGACGGACATCGTCAATTTACCAAAATTGCAACTTGTTAGACGTCTTGTTGGCAATTGAAGTCATTTATTACGAGTCTTTCCTCCATACCTATTAATTATGGTCTGATAAACAGTTGCTTCTCCACAATTAGATAGGTAGTTCTGTATTTTGTAATATTTTGTTTTAAGTTTAAGTTTTTACTTTCAGGCTGAAATCTTTTGTGTTTTTGTGTAAAATATTTTACTTATTACCATTTAAAGGTACACAGAACATAATAATAAAATCCCTGTTCTGTGGATTATACGCACAAGCCTCACGAGCTAGGTCAGGGTCGCTAACACATCGCTCATTACTTACCTACTTATGGTAATTTTTTCCATTCCATTTCTATAGTAATTTTTGAATAACTTTTACTTCTTCGTAAACTAAATAAACAAGATTCGACTCTTCATACGATACGTTAGTAGAAAAGGTTGTTTACTTTTAAATTCATTTTAAATTTTTGTTAAACAATATCCTATATTGTTAATCAAGACTACTCAAACTAGTTTCAATTATTAATCTTGATTAAATCTGTCCTTAATTAGTTTATGACTATCGTCCGTACAGTAGTGGTTTATCGTTTTCCAGCTTTTGTGATATGCATTTTAAATATACTTAGGTTTATTGGAGTTGTTAAAAGTAATTGCTTAATTTATTCATTTAAGAGCTAATTATCTTATAATAAAGTATTTTATAGGTATAAACATTAGTGAAATTTGGATGTGTAAGTACACCTGAATCCTAAAAATATAAATACAGAGCGTATTGAGAGCGTTCATTGATTTACCTCTATTATTGAATTAAACTAGAGAGTTTAGGTATATCCATGGCTTATTTAATAATATTATTCAAACAATTCTATGCACAGTTCATAAAAAGGTAACCTATCATACTTTCGAAACTTTTCTGTTCGAATTTTAATTGTACAAAGTTTTAAATACCAGGGTCATAATTAATAAACGTTTCAATTTATTTGTCACCTGTGGTAGCAATTTTATATCCATTGCGTCAACCAAGAGTGGAGTAAAACTTATATTATCAATTATTTGTCAGATAAAATGTTGTATTTAATAATATCGAAGACGTTTTTCTGGATACTAATAAAATAATCACTTCAGTCAAACGTTGACTAAGATGCCAAATATATAGAATTAGAAAAAAAGTGAAATTCGGAATTCCATTTATTTGTCAAACGTGTTTTCTATAAAATAAAAATTATGAATAACAAATAAGGGCAAAACGATTTCGGTAAACCAAAATGCGTACAAAGAAATTTTGAATTTAAGATAGGTAACCTCATAAAAAACATGACACGCACAATAATTATTTAGGCAGCCGCATTAAACACTAAACAACGAGGTGAATGCTAAAACAGTACGCATAAAGTTTAACATGCAGATCGTACAGCGGACTCAAACCGGCACTCATTTTTATGTGCAATTACATGGCAGATGTGACAGTAAAGTTAATAATACAAATGTGGTTTGAATTGTGATTAAGTATGCCAGTACTTGGAACTAGTTAATTTTACTTCAATTGAAATATGAGGTTGAATATTAATCCAATAGCATATTTTATGCATTCAATTGTCTAATCATCTTTGTGAAATAGCAACAGAAAATAACACATTGAAATGAGTGAGTAAAGTTCACATTTCAAATAATGTTTTATAAATGCGAAGACCTATAATTGGGTGACTGTTAATATACAACATGTTACAAAAATACCCCTAATGCCGAATATGGTATACAACATGTTACAAAAATACCCCTAATGCCGAATATGGTATACAACGTGTTACAAAAATACCCCTAATGCCGAATATGGTATACAACGTGTTACAAAAATACCCCTAATGCCGAATGTGGTACACAACTTGTTACAAAAATACCCCTAATGCCGAATATGATATATAGGGACCATCAAACTGATCAACTTTTACTACGGGACCAAATCTGAAATCACGAAAAAAAAAATCAGCTGTTTCATACAAAAATTAAAATCGAAAATATCAAAATGTATGAAACAGCTAATTTTTTTTCCGCAATTTGAGAGTTGGTTCTGTAGTAAAAGTTGTTCAGTTTGATGGTCCCTATGTATCATATTCGGCATTAGGGGTATTTTTGTAACATGTTGTATAGATAATAATTGTTTCCGAATAATGAAATTAATAACTGCCTTAGAGGGATATCCTTATTATAACAACCACGCACTTAGCAGCAGAACTAAAAAATTAAGCCTCAGCGGAATCATCAGAACAATGTTTTTTTTTTCTAGAATTCATTTAGAAATTAAAACTCAGTGGCTAAATTTTATCTGAGTCTTATTTATCTGAGTTCATGCCTATTAGTGAGTAAAATAAAAAAAATAATATAAAGATCTTCGCTCAGTAGAAAATCGACTTCAATTAATTAGGAAAACTTAGCTGATATCATTATTATGAATAAAACTTAAAAACTTTATAGGCAGTTTCTTTCCCATAAACAGATAACAATGATCTCTTCTATGTTTGCATGTAGTGCAAGTCATAAAAACCATCATAAAACCGAAGAGGTCGTCAAAGCTTTCATCTTTCAGAAACAGCGTAAAAGAGCTTGAACGAATGGCAATGTTTGTGCTCTCAATGTTTGTAAACAAACTAGGCAAGGTGACTGGGCAACACGCCAAGTAGCAGACAAGAGTCGGACTAATAAAAAAGATCGATTCTTACGATGTGTTAAGCTAAGAACATACTGTTGGAGTGGAGGCGTTCTTAACGCGCTCTTAGCTTTAAACTAAAAATATTTAAAAAAAAAATTAGTAATTCGATTACATATTGAAACTCTAGAAGAAAACCGAACATCTGTCTACACATTCGTTCCGATCCGATCCGAAAAAGTACTTAATGACTACTTTTTGTTATTTTTCTCCACAATCGTAACGAAAACGTGGAGTTTCGACATTTAGAAAAAAAGTAAGAATTTGAGATAGTTTCAAAGTACGTATTACTTACTCATTTTTGACGAAAACAATAGTAAATACAATCCCAACTTTTCCGATTTTCTATAAGTGTTTTATTACTTTTAAAAAAGAGCTTTCGTGAGTTGCAATTTTGTATGAAAACCAATATAACAAGTATTTAGAGTTTAATGTCTTACCTAGTATCTTCTAAGATTTCCTCATTTTTCGTATTCTAAAAAATTTAAAAACATAACAAACAGGATTAAACTATGAATTTATTGAGTGGCCTCATTCATTGCTATCACGCTGGTCGTCAGTATGTAGCCATCTTTACACCTGTAACATCCGGGAATCGCTACACGGAAATAGAGTAGAGATGATCCAAAATATCAAACATTCGTGTACACTCGCTCCAGTCCAGACGTTTGAATGAGTTTTAGAAATGACGTCACAAATATCGTCATAATTCGCCATTTTTTATGTCTCTGCTGGTTCCCAGGCTTTCTATATGGGTGGATAAGAAAGATGAGACCCCGCCCCCCTCTGCCGATTGGTGGGTGTAACAATAGTAAGTGTTCGAACATTCGAATAATGTACTTATATTCAAATTTCTATTATGAACATTTATAACCGAATACTATCAGGCGAAGGATTGCCACTTTCTTATCACCCAACAATATCATGAAGGGTTTCTTCAAGCATAAATAGTAAATACAGTTATATCATCGAAGAAATGCATCGTATCGTAATCGATAATAATTACGATGTACTTCTTGAATAAAGACTTGTCCCTTACCTTGTCTTTTTATTTTATAAATTAATGATATCTTGATTTATAATAAGGCAATAAAGTTGTAAAAATTTCAGTCACAATCACAATACTGCACTTGGAAACCCTACGACCTTCGTAAAACAAGCTGGTTAACTGGTTCTTGATATTTGCAGTTTAATTGGACTACTACCTTATTATTTAGATTGCTATGCGTGCCTTCAAAAGGCAAAAATATTCAGCGTTTAGCCAATTGTTAAAGTTAGAAGAGACATTCCAATGGTCGCTAAAAAATCATACAGACGAACAGAGAACTTCCTCCTTTTTTGAAGTCGGTTGATGAACATAATCATCGTAGGAACGTAGTAATATTTAGGAAATGACTGACAAATAACTGTTGAGTACGTTTTTGGCAAAAACACCGTCAAACTTTATATTTCACGCAAAGAATTTGAGTGCATAGTAGCTACTTACTTTTTAATCAGCGATTCTGACTTACATAAGCACGTGTGCTCGTTTTTTACAGCCGCATGAACGCGTTCACTTCACCAAGCTCGTCATCAGACGAGTTTCGCCACTTTACCACTTATTGCCATTGCGACACCAAGGAAAACACCAACACTGGTGGACACTTGACCGCTTTCGCAGTGTGCAAACACTGGTCACTGAGATTAGTTCACAATAGACGCGAGAGCACGCAAGAGTAACGGGCGTTTGCCGCGTGGCGATACTTCGCTCGTGCGGGGCGTCCGCGCAGACGGACCGTGTCGGAACAACAAGTGGTGGTACTAACAAACTCTCTCGGGCAACGGCAAAAACTTGCCCGCCGCCCTAGAAATGGCCGGTGCAGGCGCAGGCGCTCCGCTCTCTGCATAGCTCACTTTCGCTGTTCGCCGTCCCATTTTCATGAGCAAGATTTTCCTTAAGGCGCTATACGACTAAAGCGAGATAGCAATGAGAAAACGACGCGCGCGGGAACGAGACTGATTTGGCAGATTAGGCGAAAAATTCACGAAATCAATTCGTTCTAATTTAACTGTAGCGATTAAAGAAAAATGCTTCTACACGATTGTGAATATTTATGATGCATTATTACTTAACGCTTTATTACTAAATAATTTAATAATTTTTAAGGAGGTATTTTCGAAATTAAAATGTATCGAGCCAAAATCATCGTATCGTGTTTCTGGTTCAAAACGTGTCTGGATAAAGATATAAAGAAATATAATATCTTAATTTCAGATCCGTAGGATCTTTTAGCGATCTTTGGCATAATATCAAAAAGTGATAATTATCTTTAACCCTCACCTTAACTTTGGATAAATAAAGAATCAAACTCGTTAAATGTAAACCAGAGCTATGTGATCCAAAAGTCAAAAACAAGCTAAAATGTTATCTTACAATTTGAATCGTTTGTTTGAAGTTCTAAAACTTTGGTTTTGTTTGCTGATAGAAAACATTGAAGAAAATTTCGAATAATGTAAACGCAATATAATGTTTTAAATTTCAATGGTTATTGACGTTATTAGAATAACTCAATTTCCAAATTCACACTGTTTGTTTTTAAGGAGTTCCATTCTGCTTCCGTACTTCGTAGTCCAAGTCTAGTCCAAAACGTCGTCAGACCATAGCTCGGTTTGTTTTGGATTGTCATAAACCTACCAATATCTCAATCACTATACATGTCCTATTTGTCTTTGAGGAGTTCCCTTGTGTATCTTCGAAGTCCAAAGTCCAATACCAATGTAATTAAAATGTGACCACTTTTGAGGTATACCCTTTCAAACAAAAAAAGAATCATCGAAATCGGTTAATAAACAAAGAAGTTATACCTGAAAATCCGTAAAAACTCGTGCGATGGTAAGCTAAATAATTGTTATATTTCTGGATTATGAAAAAACTACTAGCCAGATCTCTGTAATTTTTTTATGGGACCACACACAAACTATGTTCTTTCAAAAAAAAAGAATAATTGAAATCGGTTAACAGCTGGTGAAGTTACGTTAAAACATACATAAAAAAATTAAAAAAAAATCAGTCGACTTGATAACCTCCTCCTTTTTTTGAAGTCGGTTATTAAACTATTCGGGATTGAGTCTCAAAAATAAACAGGTACATGGTGTAAATCCCGATATAGTTTATTCTAATAATGTAAACGCAGTACGGGTTCAATGTGTATCTACTTAGTATTATTCTAGTTTTGCTAATCTGAGCGATCTTGTATTCTTTATTATATAAAACTGACTAACTTCGTCTTTGTATCATTAGATATAATTTCATAATTCAGACAGAAATTATGGTCTCAATAACAATTGTGCCCGGGGAAATAAAATGTATTTTTTTTACACTTTATAGCTCAATATTTTGCAAATGGATCCGAAACAGTCTCGATCTGGGGTGTCGTTGAATAGGTTTTTTAAAATATTGTTTGTTTGTGAAGACCATTTTTTGATTAAGGGATCCGTTTGTAAAGTAAAAGCTATAAAGTTCAAAGTAATGTTAAGTAAAGTAAAAAATTGCTTTATTCAAATAAACTTAGTAATTCATTTATTAATGCTTTATTCAAATAAAGCGCTTTTGAATCGTTTACATTTTTCTACCACCCGTTCCAGACTTTTATGTTCCAGAAAATTTTGTTAGAGTCAAGTGTTACCCACACTCTAGTAATAAACGGTTGCTTTTGGAAAAGTTGTACTTAACGTAGGTAGTGTCGTTTGATTCTGGCACTTTGGCATTACTGACATAAAAGTTACGTTAACATTACATGGTGCGTTAGCAGCGCCATGTTTTTGTCATTAGATTTTATTTTACCTATTTTACAGCTTTCGTATAGGCCTCTGACATCTGAGCTATGCTGCGGACGGACGGACAGACAGACAAACGAACATAGCGAAACTATAAGGGGTCCTTGTTGACTTGACTACGGAACCCTAAAAAGATACCACCTATCTTATAATAGGTCTCAAAATTGACGAGTCGATCTAATAACCAGTTTTAGTATTTTTAATTTGTTTCATCATTACTATGTTATAAGTTTTGTAGGTTAACTGCGTAATAATCACGTAATGTTGTGTTGTGTCACAACAGAATACTTTATTCTAAACAAAATTAACCTCCAAATTAATGGCTGGTATTCGAGATATTACTACTTACGTGTTGGATTCAGTTATGATCTAAGCATATAGGCTGTGACATTAAAAATGTACGTAAACGTACTGTAATGTAAAGTACAGTCAACGACACGTCAGACTATACATATTGACCTTGAAGCCGCTTTTATGCTGTAGCTGTTTTCGTAGTTCAACTGTTTAACTTGCCGTGCTATCGTGTGTAGGTAAGATTTGATTATATTTTATAAAAAAAAATAGAAATCCCCACTAAAATTGCACTAGATCAATTTTTTTTTCAGTCGACTTTCGAAAAGACTGCTATTAAATATTTTAAAAACCGTTACTTACAGTAAAAAAAAGTTTCAAAGACATTAAGAGTGTTGTTACATTTTGTAGCTGTCTCACTCACACTTTTGAACTTTTTCAAAGATGTTAAAAAGCTAAGTTTGTTTTTTAATAATGTCTTCAATACATTATAAATAAAATGTTTAAGTACCTACATTGTTTTTGTAGAAAACTTATATTAGTTCAAAATTATTATTAAGTATTTTTGTTAGTTATTTCACTAAGTAAATCCAGAATGTATCTAGAAATAAATATACGTGAAATATTACGATTATTATTATATTCGTGATAGTATTTTATTGACGATGTATTGAAAACATTCATCAAAAATAAATCAAGTCGTTTATAAGGCGGGGCCGGTTCACGATCTGATGAAAAGATTGATTTTTAAGCTTCCAATGTGAAGAACTTATATGGAATTCTACTCCACAAAAACTACTGTAGACTAAAAAATAAACAAAGAAACAAGTTAACCGAACAGAATATTGAAAAATGACTTGGTAACTCTATAAAAAAATCTTGAATAACACCATAAAAGCTTAGAAAAAAAAAATCCTATCGTCAGTTCTCGTAATTTTTAACGACAGTGATATGTTTTTTATGCAAAAAGGAAAGCTTTTTTATTGATCTAAAACTTTATCGAGTAGATTTTTAATAAATGATCCAGTATTCCAGAAATCAATAAAACTGTACTAAATTTCGTCAAATTTCTGGCGAAGCGACAATTAAAGCTATGCAATTATCAACCATATTCCAAGGAGATAGTGAAAGAGTAGATTTCGTGAACCGGCCTTGCCTTGGGTGAGTAAGACAGCATATCTGAGCTGCAAAATGTGACAACGCTCTAAGACAAATACTCGGTTTTAGTAGTCTACCAAAAAACTACTTAAAGCTCCTATATACCTCAAGTGGCGCCCTCATTTTGTGTGGCCACTTTTAGTACTTTTGCGAACTACTACTACAACGAACAAAATTTTACTGAGGTTATTGTATGTAAATAAACTATAGAACCTTAGCTTCAATCTGTACATGTGAATTTTTGAAACATTATGTACTTAGCGAGCAATAAATTTAATTAAAATGAGGGCGCCGCTTAAGGTATACAAGGTGTTACAAAAATACCCCTAATGCCGAATATGGTATATAGGGACCATCCAACTGATCAACTTTTGCTATGGGACCAACTCTGAAATCGCAAAAAAAAATCAGCTGTATCATACAAAAATTAAAATCGAAAATATCAAAATGTATGAAACAGCTGATTTTTTTTTCGCGATTACAGAGTTGGCACCATAGCAAAAGTTGTTTAGTTTGATGGTCCCTATATGCCATATTCGGCATTAGGGGTATTTTTGTAACACCTTGTATAGGAGCCTTAATAGGCAGGCTTGCGTTAAAGTTAAAAAAATAAGCAATAGATTTACGGAGTTTTTATGTTGTTCAATGTAGCAAATAAATCGACGTTCCCATTAACGAGTGATTGAGAGGCAAAGAAGTGTTCATTTTATTAGGCTTGGGCTTATCTTGTCATCCCGTATCCTGCTTCGAGAATTCATTATTTTCTTTTAATACTTTTAACTACCTAATGGATCAAAAATTATTTTGGGAATCTTTTCAGTAATTTGTCTTTTTCAAAAACAATCCAAAGCTCTTCCGAAGAAAAGTGTTCAACACTAAACATTAACTTTTAAATTTTGAGATTTAAGCATTCACAATGCTATTTTTATACAATACTAAATAATATACTACCGAGTCGGTAGCTCAGCGGTCAGAGCATTGGACCGGATATCCAAAGGTCGCGGGTTCGATTCCCGTCCGAGAACATGATCTAGATACCCACATTAGAATTAAGCAACAAAAGCCATTGGAATAATTCTAGGAAATTTTGAAGAAGCATCGAAGATGAAGCATAAGTCTGTCCATACAAAGTCATTAGAATACCTTTCTTTGAAGGAGTTAACTTAAAGAGGTTGACTATTCTGAACAATTTACTACAGAGCAACTAAAACAAATGGATCCAACCACATTAATCCACATTTGTGTTGGTCAGAGTTTTGCTCTCTCCTTGAGATGAGGGCATAAATCGGGATTAAGAGATTCAAGAGTTTCTAGAGGGCGTCAGCTCTTACGTAACGGACGTTTTTCTTAAGTCAGATATCCCTTTGCCCCATTAAATATTCATTTGTACAACGCAATAAATTTCGCCCAATTATGTTAAGGTACCTACCTTGTGAAATACCTTAAGAATGTGTACCCACCTGGGTACACATTCTTAAAATAATCGCATCAATTTTAATTTGAAGAGGTAAGAACATCACAGTCATAGCTCACAGACTGAAATTCCACTAAGCAGAATTAATATTAATTGAATTTATAGCTCTGCGGCTTAGGAAAAAATTAAAGTTAGTAGGGTACTCGTAAGTACCTACGTATTTTCTATATTAATAAAAACCTGTCTAACTATTCCGTTCATTTAAATAAAAGGTCATTGGCCGGTCATTGTTCTACTTTGGGAAACTGCTTTAAAAACTGTATGGCCAGCAAAAAAAGTGCAATCATATTGTCATGCTGATGGACAGTTCTGTCGAATTTATCTGCAATCAATTTGTTCAAACCATACACGTACCTAATTATTCACGTAAGTTCGTTCTAGTTAGTCATATTATTTGTAAACAGAAATCACCCAACTTTTTAAGATCTTAATTTTTTATAAAATAAGATAATATTTTTTTTTTTTTTTGTATTTCACAATGCTATTTTTATATCAAGATAAATAAATAGTACTAGAAAAATTCGATTCACCCGTGGCACCGTCGACTGTCCCGTCTGAGTCCCGCTTAACATAAAGATAATTAAATCTATTTTTCTCGATTACATATATATTTTTATTTCGAATAAGTTTTAAAGCCCTTCGGTATATTTTATGGATACAAGTTAATTATCTAGTTGCGTCCTCTATTAGCCGTCGTGACTTCAGGATAATTCAATTATTGGAAACTACGATTCAGTGTGCGACCTTAGCGAATAGACAGCCTAAAGGGCAATTTATGAGCCTATTCGAAATACCCAGACACAGACAGACAAAATCACCGGAAAACATACCTACTTTTTTATGGACGTGTGGTTCCACTTGTTAGAAAAATATTCATATTTTGGTGAGCAGAAAAATTTATTCGGTCTGCCAAAATGAATAATTGGTCACTTTGGTCAGCAACTTTTGGCTAGCAAACATTTCTAAATCAATCAGTAAATTAATTATATAATTAATTAATTAATTATATAAATAGTAAAGTGATCTGCGTTTAATATAAGTTTATAGCCATATGGTAATTGTATGAGAACTGCGGAACCCTATACTGCGCGTGGCCCGACACGCACCTGGCCAGTTTTTTATACGATAATTCTAATAAAGTATTTTTATAAGGCACGATCAATACTCTGTAAATTAATTATCGTTCTATTTTCAGGCGATACGCATAGTGACTGAGTTTATTGAAGTCTGAATAAGACAGAGGAATTTGTTGCCACAATCTTTTGTGTGAAAAATTCAGAGATCCGAAAATAAAGTCATGATACGAAAGCTAAGAGGTTTTGTATGGGTTTGACAACAAGAGTAAGATCGATAAAGGTAATTTTTTAAGGATCCTGTATACGAAGACGATAGAAAGGCATTATTTAAACCATCTCTGTATATTGCGCAAATTAAATTCTTTTAATATTCCGAACTTAATTATGCAGGTACAAAGACCGAGGAAGCAAAGGTCAAAAGAGAGATGGGTAACGAAATCAGGCTCGATAAAGATAGTGCAGGCACAGCACAGAACTAGTAATAGTGTCAATAGTCTGATGGGTGACCAAATCAGGCTCGATAAAGATAGTGCGTGCACAGCACAGAATTAGTAATAGTGTCAATAGTCTGATGGGTGACCAAATCAGGCTCGATAAAGATAGTGCGGGCACAGCACAGAATTAGTAATAGTGTGAATAGTCTGATGGGTGACCAAATCAGGCTCGATAAAGATAGTGCAGGCACAGCACAGAACTAGTAATAGTGTCAATAGTCTGATGGGTGACCAAATCAGGCTCGATAAAGATAGTGCGTGCACAGCACAGAATTAGTAATAGTGTCAATAGTCTGATGGGTGACCAAATCAGGCTCGATAAAGATAGTGCGTGCACAGCACAGAATTAGTAATAGTGTCAATAGTCTGATGGGTGACCAAATCAGGCTCGATAAAGATAGTGCGTGCACAGCACAGATTTAGTAATAGTGTGAATAGTCAGATGGGTGACCAAATCAGGCTCGATAAAGATAGTGCGGGCACAGCACAGAATTAATAACAGTGTGATGGGTGACCAAATAAGACTCGATAAAAATGGCACAGTAACTTTTTTTTAATGAGCCTTATTCTATCACCTATCTTGCTTTTGGCCACTCAAAAAATGTCTGCACAATTTTTATCGACATCGGCCATTTTTAATGTCCCCACTGCTGGGGCCCATCCTCATTATGGGTGGATAAGGAGGATGGGCCATAATCCACCACGCAGGCAGACCCAATGCGGATTGGTTGGTGTTAACGACTGCAAATGCAGCCGGGTCCAACGGCTTAACGTGCCTTCCAAAGCACGGACGAACTCGAAATAATAATTTGTTGGTCACCGATCCCATGACCGACCCTTGCGAAAGTAGGTTAGCCTCCGCAATCGCAGGGCCAGGCGCTAAACCACTGCGCCCCCGAGCTCCTCAATTTTAATCGCGCTTAATTAACCGCCCATCGGGCTTTCGGCCCCATCAAAAGTGCCTGCACCCCCATTCCAACAAGGAACCTTTGTCTATTTGCATCAAGCGGAGTATATTAAATCTTTCACCTCAATAATCGAGACCAAAATCGAATCAAAGGTACAATCAATTTAAAATATTCATTTAATACAGTCAACTACAAAGATTGGTTTACGTAGTTTCATTGACGTCATGGGGGTTACCCAAAAGAATTGTGCCGTTGGTTGCTAATGGAACCTTCCATATAGAATTGAAAGGCTTTAATACAAAGGATAAGTATGTGGCACGTAAGATTCTGTGGTTCTTAGTTATACACATGCATCATACCTACTTACATTTTAATTGTACATAAAAGGCGAACCGATTACGTAGGTACGGCTAAAATGCGAAAATATGTCTACATAATTATCTATAATGTTTTTGCCATAATTCTGAGAATATATGATATCTACTTAATAATAGTTGTTTGTATTTCAAGGTTATAACGAAACTTTATTTTTTTATGTCCTTCTGATGATTAGAACTTTTAAGAATCATCAATTTTTTCTTTATATTTAAAAGATATTCACAAATAAACGGTTTTCCAATATTTTTATCATTCATTAACCCGTTGTATACAAATAATATAATGTAAGTATTATTTCTACCATATTTATGGCATATACAGTAATTTGAATAAAAAAATCTACTTAAATGTTTTTTGCCAATAGTGCCAAATGGAATAACCACGCGTTTCACGAACATGCATTCATTAAGAAATGTTTGACCACTGGCGAAATTAGAATAATCCAGTCATCATGGTACAATGATTCCCAGAATGTTTATTTCCATACAATTATTTGCTTCCATTAAACGATTCAGGATTCCGCAATCACACCTTATTAAAATTCCAGGAAACTGTACTGGCTGGTTTGCGGTATTGAGTTATCAGAAATCAATGGTAGTAAAGGCCGGTGACGGAAGGCCACGGCTCGGCGCCCTACAATTTACGATAAATGCCACGCGTCACGCGACTAGGTCCTCGACCTTGACTTCTCGCTGGTATTGCCCTAGGGGTATAGTAAGTAATAACTTATATCATATTTTGCAGTAGAAATACAAGTCGCATGTAAATGCGATTCACATCTATCACGCGTTTTGAGGTCACCGGGGTCGACTGGTTATTTCTTTTAATATCTAGAGTTTGTATTGTATATTTTAGATAAGTATACCTATTATCACATGAATGCAAGAAAAGGAATGTGAAAAATCTAAACAGATTAATCTAAATTGTGAATTTGCTTCAGTGGAAAAATCACATAAAGTATTGTTATGGGTTCACCTATAACTATATTTTACTAAAAATATTTTAAATTGTTTTCATATGCACAGAAAAGGTTAGGAGAAAAAATAAAATGATAATATATTTTAATACTTGCATTTATTTAGGTACGATGGCCAATTCCCTGAAATTCAAAAATCTCCACAGAATCAAAACTACTTATACAATTTTTTATCGCATTACTTGTTTTAGACAAGTGTATACATTATGTACAAAATTATGGGCACATAGTTTCCAACTTATTGTGACTACTATACTAACATTGTCCTTACAATATTCAAAAGTCATGATAGTGAGACGAGACAAATATTTTAATTCTTTAAAAATAACACAATATTTACAAAAATACTATACTTAAGAAAACAATTAATATTATGTATATACAATAAATTTCTACATATGTATCATCTATTCCTTATATACCCTATTATTTTTGGATATTTTTACGTTTTGGACAAACAATTGTTGTCCAAAAAAATAAGGTGATAATATATAGATTCACATTTTTGTTAAAACATTTGGTATAAAAATTAAGGAAATAAATCTAGTCACAGAAATATTTTTTACTTTACTTAAGTATCAGAAAACGACATCTAGATTTTATAGCACTATTTCAAGTCAGTTAATAGTAATTCCGAAGTGTATAACTAATAAAACTAGCTTACCACTGTTTCATGGCAAAACGTAACTTTAATTTAAGGGCATAATTTTATCGAATCAAATATCACAATTTAAATTTATAAAATAGGAATTATTAAGAACACCTTAAGTAGGTATAAATAAGGTTTGAAGTACATTGACTTTATCGCATTATTCCATAGCTTTATCTCTCCGTACGAAAACATCTTTACTAGAGCGAGAAAAGCAATGGGGATCCACACGCAAAGCTAATC
Organism: Catoptria pinella; assembly: GCA_963556745.1. NCBI lineage: Eukaryota > Metazoa > Arthropoda > Insecta > Lepidoptera > Crambidae > Catoptria > Catoptria pinella. The sequence goes on from OY750762.1 coordinate 5,876,176, forward strand.
GCAGATGGCGCCAGCGGCGATCCGGCCGCTATCAATGGTTTTGTCAGAAATGGCATTCGAAACAACCAATCAAACGATTTTAGGACAAACGCTTGTGGCGCCATTAGTTCCTCTGTATGGATCTCCATCGACCGCTTCTGCGCTAGCGGCGGAAACAGATGAGTGAGGCTATACAAAATGGTAAACAAAAGTCTTCCTTACCCTTTGCTATCAGACGCAAAACCAACTTGCAATCGTGAATCATTGACGCAATGGTTGATAATTGCAAGTTCTGATAAAAGGACGGATCTAATATTATCCCTTTTATTACGTTGAGCTGTAACGAGCTTTTTGTAATAATAAATTTATTATGTAAAAAAAAAATGTGAGCTAACATTACCCTATAACTTTTGGGACTGCGTAAAACAAAGGATTTTTTATATCGACATATTGGCCTTATAATGTTCGATGCGATATATTATAGATAAATTTTGATTGTTTTAAAAAGCTACATCTCAGCTCAACGTGTAGAGTTAATTGCCAAAATACATAAAAAAATTACATACAAAACCATTTAAACAATAATCATTTCCAATATCGACGTTCGGATAAGGCGTCCATATGATAAATAAATTATTCAGTCACCCTTACTTAGTGTCAAATATCAGATTTTATTATAATTTAATATAAAATCTACACATTAAAGCTCCATTGAATATTTAACTTATTTATGATGTACTCTAGGAATGTAAATATCAAAATGAACTAAACATGAATTGTGCACAAAAACACGTTAATATAAAATGTATAATATATAGAATATGATTAAAATTTCATAACTTGGCGTCGTAAGACGACATGATGGATTCACGTCGTTTCGGATTCAAACGCCACCATCGTAAATTCAGACTAAAGAAATAGTCATGCTCAAAAAGTGCTCAAATCCCATTTATTTGAGACCTAAGTACTTTTTTAGTAATAAGTAGTAATGTTCTTGTGCACAATTAATGCTTTATAAAAATTAACACAAAATAGCCTTCATTATCACTACCTAGTACATTAATAATTTTTAAGGCCAGATTTACAGGTTCCAGATATGATCCAATAACTAACCTGGCATATACTTTTATACAAACACTGATCCATCTTTATATAATATACCAGAAGATATATGCGGAAATCTCTGAAACAGGCCCTTAATAGCATTAATCACTAACACTTAAAAATTATCACTGTCAGTTCGTTAAATCACTAAAAAAAACGTTATTTTCGTACAAACACGCACGTTAATTGACTGCAAAATTGTCTAGAAAACAGATCGATTGGAAATTATAAGACTTTAACAATTAGGGCTAAGCTAGGTGATCTAGTCACAATGGCACCACCAAAAAATATTGTTTAAAAGGGATATGCGATCAACATTGCCCGTATGACAGTCAAAGCAATTTTTGTTTATAATTTATATTTATTGTTTATGTTGATAAAATCAAGATGATAAACACTCAGTAGTGGTTAACATTTGATCAAAGTGAGTCTGTTGAACATCATACTGAATACTAAATGTTATGATTAAGATCTGTCAGAAATCTGGAAATCTGTTTATGTATCTACGTATCTAGTTTCAAATAATGTATTCTAAACCAATGCATGAGTTTAAATAATTGCATAGCTGGGACAAAGCCCATCTCTTTTACACACCTCTTGAATCATTATAATATAATATTCTTACTAAAAAAATATAAAACAATATTGACAAGAGTTAATTGTATCATCACTCCGTTTATAGCACAGCTACTATAAACCTGTAATGCCCAATAAGGTAGATTAGGGACCATCAAACTGAACAAGTTTTACTATGAGACTAACTCTAAAATAACGGAAAAAAAAGCTGTTTCTTTAAAAAATTAATAACGAAAATATCAAAATGTACCTGTGCAACAAACAGCTGTTTTTACGCTATTTCAGAATTGGTCCTATAGTAGAAGTTGTTCAGTTTGATGGTTCCTATCTACCATATTCGGCTTTAGGGGTTTTTTGTAACACGTTGTATTGAAGTGATGAAAGAAGAAAATTTAACATTAAAAAAAAAATATTGAAGCATTTAGCTCTTCAGTTTCACGAAACTACTTATTTCTTTACATTTGCAGTTCTCACATAATGCATAATGAAGGTATAAAGATGGTTACCGGTATAGTTCAGTTGTATAGTGCGACAGTCGCGGTCGGTGTCCTGACCGGTCTCAACACAAATCGAGCTAAAGTTTCACGAAACTTTTTCTATACTTCAATAGTACACACATTGGTCTTATCGAAGGTAAAGTTCAGTGGTATTTCGACAGTTTACCGGGTAACTTGGACGGGCCCGTCGCCAGTGTCGTATTCATAGTAGTTGGACTGCGGCTGGTTCTCCACTTCAACCAAACCGTTTCTTCTATAGATCACTGGTATCAATAGTTGAAGGTATAAAAATAGTTACCGCCATAGTTCAGTGGTAGTGCGGCAGTTTGCCGGGCCGCCTGGGTGGGCCAGTGTCGTATTCATAGTAGTTGGACTGCGGCCGGTTCTCCACTTCAACCAAACCGTTTCTTCTATAGATCACTTGTATCAATAGTTGAAGGTATAAAAATAGTCACCGCCATAGTTCAGTGGTAGTGCGACAGTTTACCGGGCCGCCTGGGTGGGCCAGTGTCGTATTCATAGTAGTTGGACTGCGGCCGGTTCTCCCTACATGAGCGCTGTGAGTGGTAACCACCCGACGCGCCGCCTACCCGACGACTGGAACAAAATTACTACATTACAATTATATTCCTCTGATGTGATGTCTTCATTATGAAGAAAAACTTAACCATGTAAATGTTAACCCGCCACATACAGACAGAATATTGATTCGGAATTCTGAAACGGAATCATTCCGAACGCAGCTAATCCATACAACCTACCACATTACATGCGGTAATTTTCCGCACGGAATTTTCATACATTATCTATATACCGTTTCGGAATTCCGAATCAGATTCCGTCTGTCTGTACGTGGCGGGCTTAAATCTTTGCACACCATAATAGAAGACTCAATTAATCAAATGATAGCTGTTATGAATATTTATTTCATTATAATATAATCATACGATGTTAATAATAATCATCCTTTGCATTATGCTATCCTTTACGTATTTACTTGAAGAGTTACTAGATAACAACTAGAACACACAGATTGTATGCTTTGAGACTGCGTTTTTTTCTAACATTTTAAAACTAACATTTTCTCTACGAAACTTAACTAAGGAAATAATAATTCTACTGTACCTACAGTTAATGCTACGCCAACTTTTTGAAATAATTTTGTATGAATCATAAATATTTTTTTTACCCTGATATAAATACGATATGTTGAAATACTTGACCCAAAAATGCGAACCGTTATTACAAAATAATTAGTCGAGTCTTCTACGCAAGTACCTAACTCATAATAAAACAACTTTCGCATGAATCTATTGATATTTCAAGGATCATCAACATAATACGCTTTGATATATTTTTTTACTTAAATACAGACGCAACGTTTGTAAAAAATTAGTATAATGACTATTAATGCTCTGTTCATTGGAAGAATTTATATCTTAACGATGAATACTAAACAGCTTTTACAATGTAAGTTAAACACTGATGACATGACATGAAAATCTAGCTCTTGCAATGTAACGATTGTGAGACAACACATTGGTGTAATCAAATTAATGAGAGACTCATTTGTACGAATTTAATTTTGTTAGGTGCAGTTTTTCAGAATTCTTATAAAACTTGTACTATTGCACTATTTAAGTATCAAGGAGGGTTCCGGTTTACAATGCCTTTAATTTGTCAATATCCAACAGATATGACCAGCTTCAGAGGGCTTGTGGTACAAAACGATATATTTTAACCTGTGGCAATGTATGCGCACCATACATTCTCGAGTGAAGTTGCCGCGGCCTATGTCCATTGTCAAAGTAATTGCATTGTATATTAATTATTGCTGTTTTTTTTCACAGTGTGACAGGACACAATATGATCTATCATGAACATATCCTGTGATACCTATTACTAAAAGCTGTAGTTCTTTTAGTAGCAGATTCTTTTTCGTCAAAAAGATATCAAAATAAATATCGAAACTTGAAAAAAAAACTTTTAAATTAGGTACTTACACAATTTATGACTAATAATCTTGTACATAGATAGATTTACAGTGTTGGGTCTTTTTCTTATAATGACAAACTTTTGCTATACAACCATTATAAATGGGCGTAAGTATCTATTTTAAGTGTGTACAAAAGTGGATTACAATTATACGTCTCTACATTTTCTAGCAAAAATCATAAGCACTATTTCCTTATTAAACTAGGTATGTAATTGTGTGAAATAAATGAGTTTACTACGCTAGCTTACAAGGAAACGAGACATTACAACACGCATCTTACCATCGGTCCGAGGGGGCCGGACAAACAATCACTCAGTTAAGTACCATGTTCGATTTCCATTGAACAGCAGGTGTTAGAGATTAGAGAGCATTTTTTTTAATTTCCCCACCACCCAAAACATGACAAAATCAAGAGACTAAACAAAATCACACGATGAAATACGAACACGATGTGTCGCTTTAATATAAATAATCTGACAGCGCTTTAATGAAGTTTAACTTCATAGTATGGGATAACTTATGTACGTTTACTAATATCTGACCCAATAGTTTTTAAAAACCAAAAGGTAAGCGAAAAAATTAGTATCTAGGAAAAAAACGGGCCGTAAGGGATATGAACAACCTATGCATGGAGATTGTCTTCCATAGCAGCCACACATAGCTGCTATCCGGTTTCTAAATTGCATTACAAATATTACAACCTGAACTCAAATCCGTATTTCAAAACACACTTCAAAGCGCACCGCTCTGTGTAAATGGAACTTCATGGTTGATAATAATAACAGATGATTGCGATTCCCCTAACCAACTCTAAACCTACCTGGACCGCCTATTGGAGGCCCAGAAGGCTGCAAACGCCCCCTTAACCCCGACTCCTCAGGTCACACCCAACCCTGCAGGTCACCCCCAGATCTCTACAGCTAGCCTCCCATCTGGTAGTCAGTCGATTTAATTCTCAAAACAGCCTGTGGCCCATTTGGTTGTCGGTCGTCCTCAAAGCGCATGCTCGCCTAGGCGAGTGACGCTCGCGCCGCCCTCCCCTCGGGGGGCGGTCACTTTCGATTAAGGTTTCGATTCAGTACCCTTAGCACGAACATCGAGAAAAAAAACGCGCGTAAAAGTACTCGATAGAGTAATTATCTATGGAAAATTTCATTTCGCTTTTCGTCGGTAGATGGCTGTACAAATTTCCCATACAAAATTACTCTATCGAATGTTTTTACGCGCGTTATTTTTTTCGATAGCTGTTCGTGCTAAGGGTATAGCTGTCGAGTCGAAACCAACCTCAAGGCGGTTTTAGTCAGTACGAGTCTGACATAACCATCATAGCCGGCTATCTGTATCCCATGAGGATATCTGCCTCCTTCCCCTCGCGCCCGGGAAGGTGCTCCGAATATGTTTCTGGTTGAGAGCGAAAAACAAATGATTGCGTTGCTCGCTGCTAATTACCAGCGAAGGGTTTCCGAGACAATGGTTAATGACTAGACGTTTTTCATCATAAAAAATGTCTGATCTCTAATAGAAAAATACAGTAATTTATGATGGTGTCGTGTTGACATTTTAAGGGGCCGTACAACATCAAAAGATTTCACAGAGTATTACTTGATTTATCGGTCCCAAAAAATATTGTAGACAGTAGATTACAGTACTTAGTTAGGTGATTGACAGAAACATGATAGCTAAAACTTTTGTCGATAGAAAAAAATCGTAAAGTGACCTCCAATTATGTAGTTTGTCACTGATTTGGCAACCAATAACAAAACCTATAATCTTGAAACTAAAAAAAGCCTTAGTAACCTTAGTTTTGTGATTGACAGCTTTCCAAAATTAGAAATGTTTATCATTTATTAATTAGAAACGATAATGTTGTCAATAACTGCGATAATTTTTACTATGAAAATTACACTCTCTCACTATAATTCATTCTGTAAACAGCCGATTTAAAGATATCTGATTTCCTTTTTTGTGTTCAATATGATTTCCTCAAATTATACGGTGAACTCCCAGACATGAAGGACATTCCAATGGTATTGATTCGCAGAAGGAATTTTTGTATGGATAGACCTTAAAAAAGTAAAATTTTGTTTGAAAACGAGACCAAATTAATAATCTTAAAGCTAACTTAATTTTGAAAAAATCCAAATAAAAGATGTGGTACTTAGGTATCTACCAAATTTTATATTGATGGGAGATTCATTTACTGACTCATTATTTTTTGGCAAAAACTTTACAACTGATATTCAGAGTATTCTGTGACTGTCAGTAAGATCCATCAATTACTACGTATACTTAATTATGAATCTTGAAATAATTAATTAATGTCATCAAGAGCCACTATTTTGATATAGTCAGAGTAATACCAACTATTTACGTACGCACGCGCAGACTAATTTTATTAAGAGCAGCTATTTGTATAAGAATCCTTCAATAGTGAACCCTGTACTTGCACTATTGATTTTGAATAAATTTCAAAAAGGCTTTATTGTATGAATTTAATGAAAGGGTAAAGAAGGATAGTGTTTATATTCACCTCTCTTCCTCAGCCTTAGCTCTCTGCACGTGCACCTGTCTTCTCATCTGACCGATCTGCACCTCGCTTAATTTCTCCCGTCTCGCACTGAGTCAAATAAAAGATATATTTTTTAATAATCTCTTTATTTTATAGATAAATAATAAAAATGTATTTGATATTTTGCCGATAAAACGTAGGTTTGTGTCTGTAATATACTTACTTAAGGTTTTGTTGTATTTCATCATAGTTTACGTAGTGGCCTGTCGGTCCCCACGCGCTGTCCATTGCCTGTCAAATAAATAAATATAAGACAACATCACAAACATTGTACTGACCCCAAAGTAAGTAGCTAAAGCACTTATGTTATGGAAATCAGAGACAACGGTGGAACTACCCAGACCTGAGCCAATATAGAAAAGTTCTTTTTCTAAATTGACCGAAGTCGGGGATCGAATATTGAGTGTTTAAGATTACGTGGTGCGTGGACGCAGTGGCGCGCGGTATGAAGGTTCACCGGCTCATCTCTCTGATCGCTCTCGCTGATGTAAATATAACTCGAATGGCGGCATGTGGGAGATTTTGTATTGGGTGCAAGTGAGAAAGAAAATGAGCATGTAGGCTGCGTAAGCCAGAAGCAAATAGTAGCTCCGCCATTTTCAAACCCTTTCTTTAATTGACCGAGTTATACGACGTATTACAATAGTATATAGGGACCATCAAACTGATCAACTTTTACTATGGGACTAACTCTGAAATCGCGAAAGAAAAATCAGCTGTTTCATACATTTTGGTATTTTCAATTTTAATTTTTGTATGAAACAGCTGATTTTTTTTGATGGTACATAACATATTCGGCATTAGGTAACTTGTTGTATAGTCTAAGGATTGTGTTCGTGGTTGTGTCGTACGTACGTGGTGCGTGGGCGCGGTCCGCGCGGGCGGCGCGCGGTACGGAGGCGCGCCCGCCTTTCTCTCTGATCGACGTTCACTACTGCTTTGACGAGAGTGCTGGGCTTCCAACCTGGATCATTAAACAATATTAATATTAACGCAACGCCCTTACTAATAATGGCTGTATAACGAATGTATTGTTACATACCGGTAACTCCCTGGTAAACTTCTCAAGTTAGATATTAAAAAGAAATAGACAACCCGTATTCTCAAACGACCCTTAATTATGAGAAAGCACTGCGTTGAAATAGAGCTCTGTCATTGGTTCGTTTATTCGTTGTATTACGTGTGATTGGTTCGTGGGACGCTTTGTGCATCCGCGGGCACTGTGAGACCTCATAGCCATGTTTGTAAATTAATAGAATATCGATGAAAGATTTTTTTCCATTACAAGGAAGACCCCCAACAACAATGACCACTTCCTATACAACCTTTGACCTATCAAATAGATAGCTTTTTTAAAAAGTTCATGTATAATGAATTAATAATGTTAATAAAATTATATTTGAATACTTGCTATGACCGTAAAACACTAGTATTTATTGAATTTTAATTTGGCAATCAGAAAATATGTAATGGTAAAATCAATATGTTCTAGTTTGAAATATTGCCACTCTTCAAATTAATTTTCTCTGTTTCTGTATTGTCGATTTTTATTTTAGTCATCTATTTATAAATAACAATAAATATGCAATTTTATAGCTACATTACTTTTATTAGTTCCTCAGTATTCATCCCTAATGGCGCCACAACTGTACTAAAATCGTTTGATTGATTGTTTCGAATGTCAAATATCATTTATGACGTATTTTAACCAATCAAAACGATCGATAGAGGTCAGGTCGCCGCTGGCGCCATCTGAGATTAGCTTTGCGTGATACACCCATAGATAAAATCAACTTTTTTACAGGTCAGTCGTCTTTCTTTCATAAGATTACCTCTGACTAGCGGGCGTGTTCTCGTCCGTCCTTTCCTCCCGGTTGTGCCTTTCCAGCGCGTCTCTCGACAAGGACTTCTCCGAGGCGCGGCCGGGCTGCGACCGCCCGTACACTTCCGACTCGGGCTTCTTGTGGGGCTTGCCGATTCTAGTGTAACATAGCAAAAAAATATATAGTAAATTTTTAGGTGCCGCCCTTATGACGATTACTTAATTATAAACTCAAACTCAGAATTATTTAATACTAAATAATATACTAGAAAAAATAGGACTCGCACCAGATCATGTTCTCGGACGGGAATCGAACCCGCGACCTTTGGATATCCGGTCCAATGCTCTGACCGCTAAGCTACCGAGTCCCTAGTGGGAACGTCGAATTTCTTCTAGTATCAACTCTTACGCTGCAAGCCAGCGCCATATCACCAATGTAGAAGGAATTAACCTCGACATTCAACTGAACATCTTTCCAGATATTTTTAAACAGTTGATTAAGATGAGAAAGCTTTATAACTTTTTAATTTTTTTTGAGATTTAAGCATTCACAATGCTATTTTTATATAATACTAAATCAGAATTATTTATTAAATTTTTAGAGGGTGTTACAAGCAGTTGTGAAAGTCAATAAAGCTAAGCCATCGGATCGCAAAGTCTAAGCGCGAAGACCTCGTAACGAGAAAAACCAACGAGAAACTCGTCAAGGGCTGTTTTTTCTTTTTATACTAAGTGAAACTTCTTTCTAAAAATTTTACTAAATAATTCGATTACTTACCTGAACATGGTAGAGAGAGACTTCAGTAATGATGGTTTTTTGTGAGACAGAGACGACTGTTGTGGCGAACCTCTCACAATGGTTTCCGGTCCGTTGTCGTCGGTTAACCAGTGTTTTAACGCTGGAATAAAAACTTATTGGATACTTTCACTTAAAAAAATAAAAATTGGATTCAAATTAGGAACAATGGATTGTTTCTAATTTCAATCCAATTTACGCTGCCAATCCATCCTCTTTATCCACATCTATGAAAGGCATGTGTCTCAGCAATTTTTTATTTATTTATTTAACGAAACAGCGCTACAAAAAATATTTATACTAAATAATTCTAAAATAAAGGCCAACAACAGGTTTCCATTATAATAATTATAAAAAAAGATACCGAACAAACAAAAAAAAGCATCAATCTCGAACCTAACTATACCTACACGAACCAAATAACAAATAACAAACTAACTAAAATTAAAATAAACCTACGTAACTACACTACGCAATGGTGACATTGAAAAGCCTAATGGTTCAACAATAATTAAAGATGACGGACACTTGAAAAAAAAACTGGTGTGAAAATAACAAACAACAGCTATTTTTAACTGTGAATGTTTGCATCTGCTTTTGGATTGGAAAACACATTGTAAAGTATATAAGTTCGTGAATCATACGTAGGCAATTTAAATATTATAAGTTTTCTATTTTCAGAAGCATTCTGTTATTTTAATAAACTGTAATCCATGCATAGTTAAGTACTATTAATGTGATCAACTAACTCTGTCTGCTACGTTTTAATGGCTGGAACCTTAGAAGCAATTTGATGCACTTTGTTAAAGAGATGTACAGAACCAAAGATAGATTGAACCTTGAAGAAAAACATAGGCTACTAATATTACCTCCAAAACTCACATGGAAAATTACATGTGAAAGAAGTCGCGGATAAAATCTAGTATTAGGGTATTTCATAATAAACCACAATATTTTGTTTTTTAATTGTGTGGAAAACTGCAAAGCGACAACCCTAGACGCAAATAGACTATTGAGTTTGATAATCGATCCCATTAATGAGCAAAAGCAAAATACAATTTAGGTCTAGGGTTGCCACTATGCAGTTTATCATGAAAAGAAAATAAGGTTTTTTAATGATGTGGCGGTTTTCAGAGGTTATAATAATTTTCTGAGGTTGTATGCATGATACTTATTTACCATATTCGGCTTTAAGGGTTTTTTGTAACACGTAATATAATTTATTATTAGTTTTAACTCACGTGGGTGCGCTCGCGCATAGATAGGCTCATTGCGCGGATGCCTTTGGTTTTCTTGTATAGCTGTTTGTAGGGACTCGAGACTGGAAGACTTTCGCATGCCGAGCGCCGGACCTACTTGGACAGCTGTGAAAGATCACGTTGTAATTGTAATACATTAATGCAACATATATTTGACGCCGCAATCACACATTCGCGGGAGTGGCGAGGCGATCAGGCAAATAGCAACCTCGTATGTGTAGACATAAGCTCGCTATTCGCTTCGTCACTCGCGCGCTCGCGTTTGGAGCGGCATTTCGGGCGAATAGCGACATGCGAGGTCGTTATTCGCCTGATCGCCTCGACACTCGCGCGACTGTGTGATGGCGGCATTTGCATGTTTGCACTTATAATTCCCAAAGAAACTATCAAGTCTAGGCCAAGACTATGGCTCAATTTTCACCGCGGTGGAAGAACCAAATTTGATGGTACACATACAATACGACTTACGAATAAGTAAATGTTTTTTATATTCAGAAATAAAGCTATTCTTATTTTTTATGATCTGATGATGATACAGTGCGTGTGTGTGTGCGTGTGTGTGTGTGTGTGTGCGTGTGTGTGTGTATATATATATATGTGTGTGTGTGTGTGTCTGTGTGTGCATGTGTGTGTATGATGGTACAATGCGATTAATTTGATTTTGAATTTTGAGAAGTTACCATCTTCAGAGCCGTGTTTGCCGTCAACGTATTATAATCTGCTGCAAACTGTGCGCACCATACATTCTTAAGTTGCTGAGGACTACCATATGTGTGATAGTAATTGTGTAGTATAGTTACAGTGTCCGGCTTTGATCTCCTTGATCTTCTTGTAGGTGCCGGTCTGCTTGGCGTCCATGGCCGCGTGCCTCTTCTCGGACATAGAGCGGCGTCCGACGGCGTCCCTACTGAACCCTCCGCCGCATTCGCTGCCTGACTCGCCGCCCCCGCCGCCGCTTACACTACCCCTGAGATTAAACAACGTTTTTTAATGCAATATTAAGCATCCTTCAAATGATTTACACTATCGAATCTTACCAAGTAAATCCCGTCAAATCGTTAACTTAATAATTTTCTTGATTAGACTTGATTAGATCTTTACCTGTATAAAAAGAATATCATAATATCTTTTTTTTACAAGTCCCATCCCACTGACATCTTGGCCACGATTTTACCGCGCGCACGTCCTGCGACTTGCGGATCGGCAACCACTACGCGTTGTCTCGATGTGTCGTCGGCCTCTCAGCTCGTCGTCGCGACCGCGCAGTACGCGCAAGACGCAAGACGCGCGCGCGGCGATGTCGTGGCCCAGCGGTTAGGATTAGAAACACAAAGTCGAAATAACTATCTTTTTGAATGATCGAAATGGACCTTTAACTACAGAGATAGATTTAAACTTGATTTGCTGCCGTTGTGACCTCACTTCAATGGTCGGACATTAATCAATTCAAATATCTCGATGATAGTTAAACGGGAACAGAGAGAAGATAATATGCTAGTCGAGGTTAGTCGACATTATAAAACAAAAAATTATCAATATTTTACCTGGTAGTGGTGCCATAATCTTCTTCTATAATAACATTATGATGCGCAGGCGGCGACCTAGACATATGCACGTGTAAATTCGGTCTATAATGGTGTCCATTCGTCACCGGCGCGTCTTGTCCAGTGGCCATATAATAACTCTCGTTCCTAAGCCCAGTCAGTCTATCTATTACAGGGTTCCATCCGTCTAACCTACTCCATTCAAAACTATCCCTTTTGTTATCATGTGGGGTTTCTTTATCTCTTTCTAAGTAACCTTTGCTGTCATCAGATTGGTTGGAAACCCAGCTGTTATTGTTGTTTATAGTAACGATAGAAGCGTGTTTCTTGGTTCCCCGTCCGTCGTGGTTGTCGCATGATTGTTTGGAGTCGTTGTTTTCCTTGTCGTTGGCGGTATAAATGACGGTGTTGAAGTTGTCGTTGGAGCTGTTCGTGTCGTTGCCGTTGGGCGGCGTGTCGTCTTTCCACCGGGCCAGACTGTCCATGCTTTCTGTTGAAAAATGATTTGAAGATGAAAAACCAGTTGTCAGAGATCTTACTATATAATATATACAGATAGCTTATAGTCTGGACTAAAACATAGGATACCTACCTACTTTTTATCCCGGTCAAAGGTTCCGTAGGGATTTCCCGAATGTCCACGCGGAAGAAGTCCAGTCAAGGCGGAAAAAGATATAATAAAGTGAAGGTAAATCTCACCGCTTCTTTTGGCTATAGTGAGTGTGATGCTGCCGTGGAACAACGAACGCCGTAGAGTCGTCAGAGGTATTTTTTATTGGTTTATCGAAAAAGGAAAGAAATTACAATTTAAAGATAATTCTCACCGCTCCTCCTGGCTATAGTGAGTGATATGCTGCCGTGTACGTGCGGGCGCGCGTGCAACAACGCTCGTCGTAGCGTCTCCATGGCTTCGGCGTTGGACTGGCCCACCAGCGACACGCCGTTCACGCTTAGGAGCTGGTCGTTAGTGTGCAACCTGGACACAATAATACACATATACTTCCTATTTTTAACCGACTTCAAAAAAGGAAGAAGTTCTCAGTTTGGTTGATATTTTTTTTTTGTTTGTTATACTTGCTCAAATTATGAATACTAACCAATTTATTCACTTACAGACACTTTATTTCAAAAATAAATAATAAGATAGATGCTTCAAAACTTATATTTTTAAACACTGTTCGTCAAATGACATCTAGGCTTGAGTGTTCGAGTCAAATCAAATAAACAAAACATATACATGCATTAATAAATAATAAGATTGCTTTATATAACTCAAAGTTAAGGTATATAAAAAAGAAACGAATTAACAATAAAGTGGTTTGAGATACATCTTTCATCTTCCAATAAAAAGATCCACCAAAATACCCATGAAGGTTATTACAGATACGGTGAAACAGAACACTCACCTTCCATCCCTGGAGGCGGCGCCGCCGTGGAGTACAGACTTGATGAAGATGCCCAGGTCGTGGGGCGAAGCCCCCACCGTCACTTTGCCCTTCACGCTGATGCCCAGCCCTGCCTTCTCCGAGTCGTGGACTGGTACATCTAGTCGGAGAATTAGTTTGTTCCGAAGACCTAGTATCTGAAAAACGAAAAAAAGATACAGGGCCGCTTTCTAACAATTATAGCAATATTTACATTATTCAAAGCACCATCTCACGTACAATATTACTTTGATATTGATCTGCCAACTCAGGGTGATTGAAATTAGCCTTATTTATCTACGGTTTAACTTTCAATAATTTACATATTTCATTCGTTTCTCATTCTCTCCATTCAATTTCTTTGATTATGTCAAACAAAGATATTTGTGCCCGTATAGTAGAGCCCGAAAGTTCTTCTTATAGGTATGATCTCAAAATAGCTCTCAGCGTTGAGAGCGGTTTATAAATATTGTCCCACGCGTACCTCAACAAGTCGCCTTGTGAGGAACTCTTCGGTATCCGCCCCCTCGTGGAGCTGTTCTGGTTGATGCCGTTGACTATGTTAGACTTAGCTATTTGTGTTATTATACTTACAGAGTTATTAGAATTGTTCAACGTTTCCTGCACGCCGTTGTCTATGCTGTGTTCCTTTAACAAGTCGTCTTTGGAGGAACTCTTCGGTATCCGGCCCCTCATAGAGCTGTGCGAGCTGTTCTGGTTGATGGCATTGACCATGTTGGATACTCGGCCGTTCTCCGGTTTTGTCTCTGGTACGGGGGTACCGATCGCTTTCTCCGAGTATTTTACCGGACTTTGTTGGGTGTCTACTCTCTGAAAGAAAGAAGAAAGTTCGAATCAAAATAATATAAAATAAAATTGGAAAAAGCTATTGCAAAAACAATAACCTGTGCCCTCGTAGCGGGTCCCTCGACTACGAGCTCTACGGCGGAGTCGGTGGGCGTGGTATTTAATTTAGCAGGTTTACTATAGTTACTTCTACTTGCTAAGGGGAATGTGTGGTGTTACGCGAAAGGACAAAATTAGAAATGAATACATATGAGGGAGTTTGAAAGTGGCGCCACTAACGAAAAAGTTAAGGGGAAACCGGTTGTCGTGGGCTTGTAATGCGAAGGAACGAGGAGCAGAATACGCGAAGGGTTTTAAGTATGAATGTGGATAGATATACGGGTAGAGGAAGGCCAAAGAAAAGATGGATGGACTGTATAAAAGAGGATATGGCTAGAAAGGAAGGTAACTTTGAGATGACGAGTGATAGAGATGTATGGAAGAAAAAGACACGCTGCTAACCTGCGCCCTCGTAGCGGGCCTCTCGACTACGAGCTCTACGGCGGAGTCGGTGGGCGTGGCTCGTAGCAAGCTGACGACTTGTTGCTGCGTCAATCCCGCCACGGCCACGCCCGTCACGGACACTAACCTGCGCCCTCGTAGCGGGCCTCTCGACTACGAGCTCTACGGCGGAGTCGGTGGGCGTGGCTCGTAGCAAGCTGACGACTTGTTGCTGCGTCAATCCCGCCACGGCCACGCCCGTCACGGACACTAACCTGCGCCCTCGTAGCGGGCCTCTCGACTACGAGCTCTACGGCGGAGTCGGTGGGCGTGGCTCGTAGCAAGCTGACGACTTGTTGCTGCGTCAATCCCGCCACGGCCACGCCCGTCACGGACACTAACCTGCGCCCTCGTAGCGGGCCTCTCGACTACGAGCTCTACGGCGGAGTCGGTGGGCGTGGCTCGTAGCAAGCTGACGACTTGTTGCTGCGTCAATCCCGCCACGGCCACGCCCGTCACGGACACTAACCTGCGCCCTCGTAGCGGGCCTCTCGACTACGAGCTCTACGGCGGAGTCGGTGGGCGTGGCTCGTAGCAAGCTGACGACTTGTTGCTGCGTCAATCCCGCCACGGCCACGCCCGTCACGGACACTAACCTGCGCCCTCGTAGCGGGCCTCTCGACTACGAGCTCTACGGCGGAGTCGGTGGGCGTGGCTCGTAGCAAGCTGACGACTTGTTGCTGCGTCAATCCCGCCACGGCCACGCCCGTCACGGACACTAACCTGCGCCCTCGTAGCGGGCCTCTCGACTACGAGCTCTACGGCGGAGTCGGTGGGCGTGGCTCGTAGCAAGCTGACGACTTGTTGCTGCGTCAATCCCGCCACGGCCACGCCCGTCACGGACACTAACCTGCGCCCTCGTAGCGGGCCTCTCGACTACGAGCTCTACGGCGGAGTCGGTGGGCGTGGCTCGTAGCAAGCTGACGACTTGTTGCTGCGTCAATCCCGCCACGGCCACGCCCGTCACGGACACTAACCTGCGCCCTCGTAGCGGGCCTCTCGACTACGAGCTCTACGGCGGAGTCGGTGGGCGTGGCTCGTAGCAAGCTGACGACTTGTTGCTGCGTCAATCCCGCCACGGCCACGCCCGTCACGGACACTAACCTGCGCCCTCGTAGCGGGCCTCTCGACTACGAGCTCTACGGCGGAGTCGGTGAGCGTGGCTCGTAGCAAGCTGACGACTTGTTGCTGCGTCAATCCCGCCACGGCCACGCCCGTCACGGACACTAACCTGCGCCCTCGTAGCGGGCCTCTCGACTACGAGCTCTACGGCGGAGTCGGTGGGCGTGGCTCGTAGCAAGCTGACGACTTGTTGCTGCGTCAATCCCGCCACGGCCACGCCCGTCACGGACACTAACCTGCGCCCTCGTAGCGGGCCTCTCGACTACGAGCTCTACGGCGGAGTCGGTGGGCGTGGCTCGTAGCAAGCTGACGACTTGTTGCTGCGTCAATCCCGCCACGGCCACGCCCGTCACGGACACTAACCTGCGCCCTCGTAGCGGGCCTCTCGACTACGAGCTCTACGGCGGAGTCGGTGGGCGTGGCTCGTAGCAAGCTGACGACTTGTTGCTGCGTCAATCCCGCCACGGCCACGCCCGTCACGGACACCAGCCGGTCTCCCGCTCGCAGCCGGCCGTCCGTTACCGCCGCGCCCTGGTAACCAAACAACACATATTACTAAATAAATATTGGACAACATCACAATGTATGTGACATTGCTCCGAAATAAGTAGCTAAATCACTTGTGCTATGGAAACCAGTTACAACGTTGGTACACAGTTAGCAATATAGTTCTTATACCTTCGGCAATATTGTCTTGATGTAAATAGGACAATGGCCTTCTATTGGGTTGTCTCTAGTAGTGAAACAGAATAAATAATAGTACTAAACGTACAGAAGCCCATCAGCGCGAGGCCAATCAAATAATAGCAACTCTCGCTGCACGGCAATAAAGTGCAATTTCATTTTCAAGTGCCTATTATTATTTAAGTACCTCCGAAGTGCTTCTCTTTCTGTCGCATAGCTCTGTCTCAACTGACACATGACATCTCTGCGCTGGCTCGACTGAGTCAGCCGTGAGTAGTAGGCTAACATAAAAGTTTAAGCGATAGTGAAGCCTAGTCTCTTCTCGGCCTTCACTAGAGTAACAGTGATAGTTTCCGTAGCACTCATCTTCAACAGTAACCTATTAGGACTCATGAGGTATATCCAATTGATTTTATGAAAAAACTTACCTTCGGCAATATAGTCTTGATATAAATAGGACAATGGCCTCCCGTAGGGTTGTCTCTGGTGGTGATAGTGAAGCCTAGTCCCTTCTCGCCCTTTACTAGTGTGACGGTGATAGTTTGCGTAGCCCCTGTCGATGCCGGCTTGCTGCTCGGACTCACGGGCACTTCTAAGCCGAATATAGCGCGCTCACTGCGGCCCACTAGACAAATCACATATACTTACATTGTGATTAAATTGACAATAGATAGTGATCCACTGCAACTTCACTCGAGAATGTATGGCAAAGAGAAAATTTTACAGATGAAAATACGTCGTTTTCGTACCGTGAAGTTGCCGCAGATCACTGTCTATTGTCAATTGTTTGTACAATTCGATTAACCGGACAATGTGCTTACACGATAACCAACTTTGAGTATTTGTGCTGGTACAATACGGTTTATTTTAGTTTGTGTTCCCCATACATTTTTGAGAAAGTTACTGAGTACCACCGTCATTGTCAGATGAATCGCATTGCACTTAGATTTAAAACATTACAAAATATTTTTTTTATATCTATAGGTAGTTTTCATATTATTGATCAGCAATTTAACAATAATAATTAATATTAATAATAGGTTCAAGGCACGTGAGCTTTAATGAAACTGACTAATTGACTGATTAAAATAAAATTCACTCATTTGACCACAACTCAAATATCACAAAAAATAGAAAAATGGTTTCAAAACATAATTGCCTGTTAAACTGTGATTCTTAACTTTATTTGGAGCTGTAAAAGGATCCTTTTTCATTTTTTCCATTGTACTGACCTTCAGGTAAGAGATCAAGTGGACGTTCCTGCACAGAATGCACGCTAGCTACATTGTTGACACCAGACACCCATCGCAGCATATCTTCAACTCTGCAACAAAAAAGGTCCCAATAAATTTTTAATAATCAAGTTAAGAAATAAGAAAAATAAGCAAATAATTTACTAGAAGAAATATTCACTGGAAGTGGAAACTTTCTTTGACTTATATCAGATCGTGTCAAACATCTAGCTTCGTCTGAACACGAGGCGTTCCATTATTTCTCGTAAAAAAGATCATTCAGACACCATAGATTTTTGTGTTACTTATTTCAGAAAGTGCCGGCCATCAAAAAAGTGGTACGTATTATTAGAACTAGCCATTTGGAGCAATAGTTAATATGGCACAAAAGTTAGTTCAAGCAATATTTTATGTTTCCCAGCACTTTCAGAATTCAATATCCTCGAACTTGGTGAACTTGGCTCAGAGTAATCTTACGACTTTTGTACAGCGTACTATTTTTTTCGTTAGCCGACACTTTCAGAAAAGGCCCAGAATGAATGATCTCCTTTGTACGGAAAACACACTCTGCGCATGCGCAAAGCAACTACAGAGAGAGCTAAAAGTTTGGTGCAAGGTGTATAATGGCTGCATATCAATATACTCACACAGTTAGATAAAAACCATCGAAAAATTAGTAGACATCTCTCTTACTGAGGATAAACATTTATTGGGAATGGCCTCTAGACTACTGCATCTATTTATTGCACCGGAAAAGCTTTAGTGACCAAAAAATCAGGATGAATATCTTAACAAGATAAATATCAGATATTAAGATCTTATAAATAGGTACAATAGTACATTACAGGTGAGCGCGGGAAGTTAGCATAATTATTAGAGTCCATGTAAATTGCTTCCCGCACAAGGCTTATTTAGTGCTTTTCCCGGAACTTAAATATTCTTTTACGACCAGTCTGATGAAACAGACCACAACGTAAATGTGGAACCTCTCGATTTCTTTTTCAAATGTAAGGATAATATTTCAGAGCATATTAAGTGTGAAAATATAATAAAGTTGTTATGTAAGTTACCTATGGTTCTGATGTTCGGTGGGAGGCGTATCCTGGCCCAAAGGCTCCCGCCGAGCGTCCCGAGGAAGACTTTTGCTGCCGTAACTTTGTACCTTTTCCGCTGCGTCTAGCCATACTCCACTTCTGTAAGAAATGTTGCTTTATATAGATACTTGTTATAATACTTTTGCAAAGACTTTCCTATCAATTAAGCAGATTTTTGATGTGTCTGCAAGTTCAGCAAGAGCCGGTCAATGGATTGGATGATGTTTAAATCATTACTTACACCTTATGTTAAAAAACAAGGATTCAAACTTAATCCTATCTTAAAACTGATTCTGTCATTTTTTTGGTTTTAAGAAAAGAGTATTAAAGAAATGGCAACACTTTTGAACCAGTTTTGAATATAATAAAGCTGCTGTGTTATTTTGGTCGGTCTGTTTATATCATAAATATGGAGTTAACAGTCTCATTAAGTTTTATTTTAATACGCAAAAGGCTGTCGTCCCAATTTGGCATACATACCCAGGGCCAGAAAACTGCATGGAGAGTCTATTGGATTGTCTCTGGAAGTGCTGTCCGGATAACCTGTCCGGGTCAGGCGGCCGGCCATCCGCTAACGGGTGCACCTTCTGCGTGACGCGGTTGCTGTCGTCACGGCAAACCACTGCGGCGGACCAGCGCTTCGTTTGTTCTGTCGCCTGTAAACAAAAAGACGGCTAGGAATGTACGAAAACTATAAAAATGCTTATGCAACAATTGTATTATCCTGAAATCATTGAGTGAGCCAAACCTATATACCTACACGTGCCGTGAAAAGTCGTGTCAGATCGCTGCCGCAACAGATCTGCAGTCTCCACTGTCTTCATGATCCGCCTTCCCTACTTCTTATAGTCATGTCTTGGTTCACCATTCACCACACACCCTATTAATAACGAGAAAAGAAAAAAGGCTGTCGTCTACATACCGATCTTTACGGAGACACCGTATTCTGGTGCAAGATCGGATCTCTGCCTCGACGGGACTGCAGCACGGAATATAATTTTTTCACGCTCTATCCTCTTTTATCGCTGAGAATACGCTATCTTTCTCTATCTCGGTGATAGAATAGGATAAAAAATTAAAAAATGCTATTCCGTGCTGACCTGCTGACAAGTGGGGTTTAACCCTAAGAGGTCGTCTGTCTTCTTACCGATCTCTGCGGAGGTAATGTGTCTTGGTGTAATGTCGGCTCGCTGCCGCGGCGGACTTGCAGGCCATTGGCGCCATCTTCGAGGTCCGCCTCGCCTACTTCCACGCACGAATCGGTGTTGGGCACGCGCATACTGCCACCGACACCGCCGCCACCCTGAAATAAAAAAAACACTAAAATAAACTTTAAATACATCTTGCGCGTCTATACTTTGATGCGAAATTTTTTTATGGACTTAAGCACGATGTCCTTATATTTAGTTTTATAGTTTGATGTTATTTCAGTTGAATTTCTCGAAGTTGTTTCAGCTCCTACGGTAGGATCAGTAGTTCCGTTACATTTTCTGCAATATCAAGCAAAGCATCAAACTCGACCTTCCTCGAGAGTTGAAACGACGAAGCGTGCACAGACTTGGCCGGATCGCAGATTTTCTAACGTCTGTTTCAAAACTTTGTTATAGTATCCTATGGGAACAATCTAAGTGCGATTTTTTAGTTAACACACTAAATAATAAGGAAAAAATCTAGCTGTCGCCGTTAGTCAATGTAAAATATGGCTGCTCGCACGCTCGACTGGCCGCGAGGTCTGTAATCCTGTTAGCCTAGTTCTCGTTATCTACCGATACTAACGCTCATGACTTTCGATAGACGCGAACGACGGGCCATGTGTTGAAACTAAAAACTGGTAGGTATTTGCTTGAAATATTCGTCATTAGCAAATAGCCAGTGACCCTGGTTAAATTTAAATTGTTTAACACTTACAACTATTTTGTATATAATTGTTTATTTTTGTATATTTGAAATGCAAAAATTATTGTAAAATACAAGAAGTAAGAAAGTACCACTATCCTATTATTTTTTACCCCATTATGGCAAAGCAAAAAGGAGGGTTATGATTTTGACCGGTATGTATCCGCGCGCGATGAGAATGGGATGGGACCTTATCAAACTGAGATGCGTTCGTTCGCCGGCCAGCCACAGGGATATCCAAAAACACGGTGTCACGCATCCGAGGTGAAGGAACTTTGGCTACAACAACTTAAAGTAAAATAACAAGTAAACAATTACTTGATTAATTAAATTTAAATTAAGTAATTAGTCAATTTTCGATTTACTTTGACAAGGTTCCATCCCATTCTCATTGCGCGCGAATTATACCAAACAAAACAGTTATGTACTGGAAAGTAAGCATCTAATCTAACTGCACCTCTCTATTTATTACACATTATAACCAGTGCATTTAACTACAGCTAAATGCACTGGTTATATGTACTGTATAAATAATAGCTAGCGTATTTAACCAAAATTTAATCATAAAGTCGAAACAACAAAAGTACTTCGCAAATCTGTTTTTTTATATAGGTAAGTTCTCAAGGGATTCATTTGATATTATTTAACTCACCTTTTGAGGAGTTTTCAGACAAAAACATCGAGAGAAACAGGAGCCCATATTTAAACAACACTTCTTTCTGCACACTAAACCTGTTTCACCTATTTTTGCACTTGCACAGCTTCCTGAACGGCTAGGCAACATGTCTCGAAAAGTATAACTGCATTCAGTATCCGAAAACCTAAAACTTGAACAAGTTCTTACAAGATCGTCCGACCTGCTGAAACTTTTCGCGAAACGTCATCCCGCGCTTTTTAAATATTATGCTTTCTTTTTCAACATTGGCCCCGGCACAGAAATCTTTTTTCATTCAGCCAAGTAAATAAAATTTATTTTTCAAAGAGTAATAAATAATCGTAAAACTTAATACTTAATCAATAAAATAGAAATGGAATCAGAATAGAGGAAATAAAATAGAATAGGAATAGTTAAATTGAATTTTTTTATTAATCTCCTTTTTATCTACAGTCGGCAAAATTCAGTACGGTACCGCACCGCACCTAATGTAAGTAAGTACTAGACATGACATTTAGACCTTTTCGAATCTTCGCTATACCATCAGTCAGTTATCTATTTAGATAAAAATGAATCGCCGAAATGTATGTAAGGGCATAACTTCAGAATGACTGCACCAAATTAGATATTTTTTTTTTTGTGTTCATAATTGTCAGGACAAGGTTTGTATAAAAGTTAATTTTCAAAAAATTGTATGGAAAGTATAATATTTTTTTCTCTTTTCCGCCAAATTAAATTGCAATAATACTAATAGATGGGGCCCCATGCAAAGCTGGGGCGGGCAACGAGTTTTGTATAAAATCTCAATATACTTACCAATCCGCAATGGGGCCACGTGGTGGGTTATGGCCTATTCTCTTTATCCATAACGAAGGCCTGTGCCCCAGCACTGGGGACATAAGGAGGACTATAAAAACATTAAACTCACCCGGAACATGTCAGGTGAAGCGGTGCCGGCAGACGAGCCGCTTGCGCCATCAGCCTGCGCCGCTCTCGGCTGCGGTGCCTGGCCGCTGCACTCGGCGGTGAGCGTCTCGCGGTCGTCGGCGACGTCGCGCACGCGGTCGTCCGGGTCTAATATACCCCCGGAGCTGGCGCGGAGTGCCCGGACACCCACCCATGTCTCTGGACCCTGGAAAGAGGAGAAGGAAGTTAAATAGGACTTTAAAAAGTCTCACAGCGCAGCGTTGTCATCCCTACGGGTCTTGTCTAACGACATACGGATTTTTATAAAAAAATATTTTTAAAAATTCGTATTTAAATAAAAAACATTTTTTTTAAGTATAAAGGTTTACCCCTTTTTCCACTCATTATTAATTAATCACTAAAATAATCACACAACTAACTGTTTTTACGCGTTTAAAGCCAGTTCATTTCTGAATAATCAGATTTTGAAGATCTACGGATTTTTCGAGGCAATTTACGGACATTTCAGAGTCGGTCGCCCTACGGATTTTTAAAAATTGCTTCTGGCAACACTGCTGTCTCACATTTTTATATAACATAATTAAATATTTTTCTGTTTTTAAATTGATTGGTAATAATTAATAACTATTATTTATATTTAAGTAACTAAGTTACGGTTTTTATGTAATGTTTTTTTTTATTTTTCATTTCAAAGTTATACTTGTTAAATAAGTACGATGACATCAAATAGCAATAATATACAAGGTGCATTAATGTGTCTCGTACGTAAGTACAACAATACCAATTATTAATTCTGTGACAATGCGTCTATTTTGTGATACTTACCACCATCTAGAATCACGAGAGAAAAACTGCTGTTATAATGTCAATTTAATTAAAGCATTATGCAGTTTAAGCGATACATAACAGGAACCAACCTAGCCTAACTGTATAACAATGTGCGAAAATATTCGCATTGTTTGTTGGTTTAGTGAATTTAAAGTGTTTTTCTCAAGATAAACTACCTGCATGATCAGGAACGTTAAATGTTCCCACGCGGTACATACGCCGCCGTTCTATTCAACTCATATGCTGAATACGGCTAAGCACAATGTTCTCTCCATGTTGTGATTGTCTGCTTGTCCGCCTTTATGCGAATGACATGTTGCCGCGATTCCGTTGATGTCTAAAGCGCGCTTGAACGCCAGCGTTTGGGGTTTTTATTAACTGATGACGATATACCCTCAAGGGTCTTATTTCAAAAGATGTATATTTCAAAATATCCATCCTAAAGAACTAAACATAGAGAGATAATTATTATGAAACTACGTGCCACATTTTTGAGAATGTATGTCGCCATTTCCAAATAGTAATTATGCCTATGTATTTTTGCTAATCATTTTTTTACCCAAGTAACACATCGTCGTTCCTTAGCCGCCGCCAGCCGCGCCAACTTCTTGAACCGGGGCGGTGGCACCGGCCTCTCCAATGGTCCCTGTTGCATCATCAACATCACACCCGCATGGTCACCGTTCACATGCCGCGAAACTTGGCACATCACCAAACATTATGCAAACTCATCGATTTCACTCACTTTTTTCCCAAAGCCGTGAAACGACTGTTCTTTTTTTAAATTATGTCATGATCATTGAGCACTACTACAACACTATCAACACTGCTCATTTTTATTTCAAAAAAAGAATGCTATTGAAAACATTGTTTCTGATGAATAAAAAAAAAATTTAAAAAGAGAACAACAACAAAAAATTTCGTTTCCTTCGAACCATCTCACGTGCTAATAATTTTGTCGTCAACTGTTTATTGAGGTTTAACTTCGTGACCGTAATAAGACGTATTGGTGGCAAAAGGCAAGTTGACTGATGGACCTTGGCCTTCGCGCACCGTTGACCAAACACAGGCTTGCGTTCACGTGCCACCACCAGACCAGATGCTGCGCCCCATAAACGATTCTGTGGTCAATTTGATCGTATGCAATTACAAAATGCAATGTCGAATGCAATGAACCTTGACACTACGTTTTCAAGTAGGCAAGTTATTTTCTAACAAAGCCATATTATATCGATTATTATTATTCAAGTAGGTAGGCGATTAGATTAATTAATTTTCCATTTTCTATCGTGTAGGCGCTGCACATTCACACTCTTAACGGAGATCAAACCGCACTAATGAATATTGCATATTGCATAATGTACCGCACGCGTGTCTTTCGAGATCTCTATGATAAGGTCGTTTCTCTGATAAAGAAAGACACGCGCGATAGCTAAGAGAAACATTAGCGTAGAAAATCACATGTTTGAAAAATGACTAAAATTTTTTTTTTTTATATTTTCACGTTTTGCTTGAAAAATTAGATTGTTTTATCAACAAGAAGATTTAGGATTTTTTTAGGTTAGTATGTTATACATATGTTTTGTTTGTCTAATTTGTCAATAAAACTAATAGGTAATGTTGTTTTAACATTTTAAAATGTATATAGCTTTCTCATCTTAATCAACTGTTTAAAAATATCTGGAAAGATGTTCAGTTGAATGTCGAGGTAATTCCTTCTACATTGGTGAGATGGCGCTGGCTTGCAGCGTTAAAGTTGATATACTAGAAGAAATTCGACGTTCCCACTAGTGACTCGGTAGCTCAGCGGTCAGAGCATTGGACCGGATATCCAAAGGTCGCGGGTTCGATTCCCGTCCGAGAACATGATCTGGTGCGAGTCCTATTTTTTCTAGAATATTATTTAGTATTAGGTAATGTTGTATGAAACAGCTGTTTTTTTCGCGATTTCAGAGTTGGTCTCATTGTAAAAGTTGATCAGTTTGATGGTCCCTATATACCATATTCGGCATTAGGGGTATTTTGTAACACCTTGTATAATTATATTCACAGCTAGGTTTGCCCTGTCCCCGTAGGCCACCTGTATGCACAGATATGAAGTCAAGCAAACACTTATTTGCATGCAATCTCCGTGGTGATAGATAACTAAAATTACGACGAAATCAACCTTGGGCACACAATATACACATAGTAACGCCTATTAAACCTATTTATTTATTCCTTAACCACGCAAGTAACGATAATCAAATTTCTTGGATCCGATGTAATCTGGACGCAGAAGTTGGTTGACTTCACTTCATAGTACGACATTATGAAACACCCGGATAAGGATATCAAAAGTGTTGTCCCGAGTGTGATGCATTTCAATGCCGAAAGAGATCGCGAAACATAAGGTGCCGATAGATTAAAAAGGAGATTATTAAAATAACCCATAGGTATGCGACCTATGAGAGTTATTTTAATAATCCCCTTTTTAAGCTCATCTAATTTATTTATCTTAATTTCAGTTTCGGTATTTGATCCGCAAAACCATACTATACGTTTTAAAAAATAATAATCGGGGACTTTAACTCTAAACATTGTTATGGTCCACACAGCCGGAGGCCGAGAGAGACGGAGCAATACAACGGAAAGAGACAGTTGTATGTGCTTTTCTTTTGTATTGCTCCGTCTCTTTTCTTTTCTTTTGTGTTGCGAAGAATCTCTGTTCAGTACTTACGTATTTGGTCCAACATTCCTATCATTATTCATGAGCTATTATCTAAGTGGACTAATTTGTCGATGTCCTAACGCGGCATAAGCCGACGGAAATGCAGGCGCTATGGTCTGTCGCGTGCCCTGAATACTAAAGGATTTAATGCGTCAATCGAGAACCAATCATTAGAAGAACATATTTGGGGGGATTTTATTCGGACTTAATTTTTGTAGACACAAAAGTCAAATCCTGATACACAAATTGTTTGTATGGAAGCCTGAAATCTTAAATACTCAGAAATACTATTTTGCGCTGAAATCACAAAAAAATGATATTTCAAACTCAAACTTTTATTTTAACTTTGGTTGGTTGTTTTGTTTGGTTTGGTTTTGGTCAGGGAAAATTGTCCATAAAAATACTTGCTGGATGTATTATCTTTTAACCTCCCAAAATTAATAACACTTGACATTAGCCCAGCCCACGAGGTAAAGAAGCCGTAGTGGAAAATAGCCGTTTCTTACATTTTCTTCAGTGATTTAAGTACCGCGGGAAGCGTGCTTTGAAGACGTATAAATGCTAATAAGTAGCCACAGGTACGTATGTCTATATGGGTATACCCTATGCGAGTCACTTCTCTCGCTTTTGTGAATAAAATTATTTGTGTGAGCTAGCAATAAATTGAAAAGACCACCTTATACAAATGTTAAATGCAATCGTTTTTCTTGTAAATTAAATGGTGGAAAAATCAACACATCCACGAGTTTTCAAATCCTCATCTAGGATTTAGCCCAAGACTGGATAAGGTTCGGTTCAACTTACAAATATATATAATTCAAATTATACAAGGTGTTACAAAAGTACCCCTAATGCCGAATATGGTAGATAGGGACCATCAAACTGAACAAATTTTACTATGGGGCCAACTCTGAAATCGCGAAAAAAAAATCAACTGTTTCATACATTTTGATATTTTCTGTATGAAACAGCTGATTTTTTTTCGCGATTTCAGAGTTGGTCCCATAGTAAAAGTTGTTCAGTTTGATGGTCCTTATATACCATATTCGGCAAAGGGGGTATTTTTGTAACACCTTGTATAAGTACCAATCTTTTGTTTGTTTACACGTATACATAAGCATAAAATATCGAAATATAACGAACTTTTAACTGTTTACATTTTATTACGTTGCATTCCTTCCATCACTACACCGTAGCATATTTCACGCTTTCGCGATCTTTTTTCTATAATTACAGAAATTAAATGCAAACCTTTTTTATTCAGGGCAATTGGTTAAAGATGTATGCAAGTAAAATGTTTCTGGGCTTGGCTCAGCAAATAATACGCCGAGCGCGATGCTTGAAATTATTATGCAAATATACGCGCAACGCACTCGATGCATTCATCAATGTTTTTTTTAGTTTTGTGCAATACAACGTTGAAGTTGACGCGAAATATTTCAATATACACTTTAATGTCAAATTAATGTTGTAATTGTTTGTTTTGAAACGATTTTATATCGAAGAAGATACGCTACAGATTTCCCATAATGATAACTGATTTTAGACAGTTTTATCATATATCAGATGATATGTGGTTGTTTAATAACAAAACTTAGCAATAATATTATTATCAAAATACTGATGTCATCCACTGAAATAACATTAATCAATTAATAATAAATTAATCTTAAATTGTGATATCAAATAATACCTAATTGCTTTATAATTATTTGAAATTTTGAGATTTAAGCATTCACAATGCTATTTTTATATAATACTAAATAATATACTAGAAAAAATAGGACTCGCACCAGATCATGTTCTCGGACGGGAATCGAACCCGCGACCTTTGGATATCCGGTCCAATGCTCTGACCGCTGAGCTACCGAGTCACTATAATTTTATGAAATCGATTAAAAAAAACTAAAAACTATTGACCATACTATCTAGCAACCCACTGTTAGTTTAAAAAAAACTAAAGTGTCACACGTGAACGCATCCAAGTCACAACATTTCACATAGAAACGAACACTTCTTTCAAATATACAAAACTTCTTCTTTCGTACGAAACTACAATTCTTGTAGTTAAAAAAACAAGAATCATAGAAAAGTAAATAGTTAACTTAAAACCGGCGTTTGGTACTATTTTTTCAGTGTCGCGGTAATAAAAATAATCTCGTAGCGCGATCGCACAATCGCACTCCATCGCCGCGCGAATACAACTGACTGACGCCGGAACGATTAGAAAGATCTCACAACAGAAATAAAACACAACAAAACTATTTTTTCTACTATTTTCGTATGAATGGCACATGGATAGAATAGTCAATCCAAACGTCTGAACAGATTTCTTCTAACAGTGATCATTAAGACGGTTATAAAAAAGATTTACAGTTCCATTTTTCCTAAAAGATTTTATAATCAACTGATATCCCAAGATCACCAATTAAATGCCATTTTTTAGAAAAAAAATCTGTATTATGTTAAAACATTTTCCTTCTATCATTTTTATTAACGCAATCGACTGCTGATGATGAAATTTTAACTGCCTATTGAGCTCAATTAAACTCTCATTAAGGACAGCTGTATTAGATCTTTGAACGATTAATTCACGGATAAAAATATGTTTTTTAATACTTATTGACAACGTGGAGGTTTAAGGTCGCTGTACATGTGACGGCGAGAATACCTGGGACGGGACGGGGACGTGCTATGCACCACACATTTTTCCCGTCCCATCTACGTCCCGTCCCGTCCGTGTTCTCGTCACGTATATTTGCCACTATATTTTAAATGCAACGACACGTCCCGTCCGGGACTTGAAAAAAAAACCCGTCACGTAAGTATACTTCAGAGTTCAGCCTTTAAACACTCCCACATTACAGAGCAAATCACTACGTTTTATCCTACATTTCAGGGACGTAGTGAAATTATTTTCGTTTTCTTTCGAAATAGCTTATAATATTTCCTAGTTTTTCTTTTTAATTTTTTTTCAGGCAAATGAGTTACGAGAGCAAAACTTAATTTATATTGTAAGTGCGATGACTCTGCCATCATGATCACTAACAAATGACAACATTACTCTTCTGTGGAGTTTGAAGCTATACAAGGTGTTACAAAAGTACCCCTAATGCCGAATATGGTAGATAGGGACCATCAAACTGAACAACTTTTACTATGGGACCAACTCTGAAATCGCGAAAAAAAAAATCAGCTGTTTCATACATTTTGATATTTTCGTAATTAATTTTTGTATGAAACAGCTGATTTTTTTTTCACGATTTCAGAGTTGGTCCCATAGTAAAAGTTGTTCAGTTTGATGGTCCCTATCTACCATATTCGGCATTAGGGGTACTTTTGTAACACCTTGTATATCCTATACTAATAAATAATAATAATAATAATTGTTGAAAAGATAAGTTGTGTAGGCAACTACATGCAAGTGAAAGGCGTAGGTAGGTGAAGTCGTGGGTCCAAAATAAGTGCCTAAATAGGCACAAACACGGACGAATGAAATCAAATTCATCCTAACGGTAACTGCAGAATATGGAACCGTTGAAATGTCTTTATGGGTGGTTTGCCCTAGCGCCCACTACTATGCTAACACTTAATGCATTTGAGTCATCTGACCGTGTATTTGTTTTCACACTAGTATTTTTAATCTTTGAATTTATGACATTAAGTTACACAGTAATAATGGAAGCTCAGTGGCGCAGTGGTATAGCGCCTGGCCCTGCGATTGCGGAGGTTAAGCAACTTTCGCAAGGGTCGGTCATGGGATGGGTGACTAAAAATTTATTATCTCGAGCTCCTCCGTCCTTCGGAAGGCGCGTAAAGCCGTTGGTCTCGGTTGAATTTGTAGTCGTTAGCACCAACCAATCCGCATTGAGCCCGCGGGGTTATGGCCCATCCTCCTTATCCACCCATAAGGAAGGCCTGTGTCCCAACAGTATGGGGACATTAAAAATGGCTGATGGGCATACAGTAATAAACACTGTTTCAGTAGATCATAGAGTGCTTTAAAATAAATCTAAAAGTGTTTATTATGATGTGAAGATGGATATACGCACATGCAATAGTTAGAAAAATTAATTACAATAAAAATATTATCTTATCACTTTGCCTAAGTTGAATAAAATAGTTAGCCATATACAGATTAAAGTCACACACCCAATCCGGTACAACAAAATTTTGAAAGGCAATCAGCAAATACATAGTACTTCGTCAGGATCTCGATTTACAAATACAACTTACTTATAGATTAAACTATTAACTAATCGGTCACTGAGTCAATACCAAACACCACTTACGTGTCACCCTAGCAAGGTGCGTTATTGTAAATACCTACATCGTTTGTTATTCACTTTGTCACTTAAAAGTAAAGACTTTTCAACAGGATGTCCGATGTCTGCCGTTGTCTGAACTAGCACTAATACTAGTAGCACCGCAGACACAACATAATAGACATTCTATTGTTTGGGGGACACTTGGCAGCTAATGCCTAGCCTGTAGTTCAACACAAAATCAGATATACAAATATTATAAATTTCTTACTTCTTTTAATAGATTTTTTAACTAACAGGTGTCTGACCCTCTATAGTTTTCAATCGGTCGTCTTCTCTGTCTAATAAACGGAAAACCAAACGTCCGAAAGCTTTCCAAAAAGTATGTTATGTTGTTATGTTAAGGCTCCTATATACCTCAAGTGGCGCCCTCATTTTAATTAAATTTATTGCTCGCTAAGTACATAATGTATCGAAAATTCACATGTACAGATTGAAGCTAAGGTTCTATAGTTTATTTACAAACAATAACCTCAGTAAAATTTTATTCGTTGTTATTAGTTCGCAAAAGTGCTAAAAGTGGCCACCTTTGCTTCAATCTGTACATGTGAATTTTCGATACATTATGTACTTAGCGAGCAATAAATTTAATTAAAATGAGGGCGCCACTTGAGGTATATAGGAGCCTTACAACAATCACAGTGTAAAAGATGACTGTCGTAGCGTATAGCATGGCATGATACACAGAACTACAACTTAACAAAAGCATTGGTTTGTTTAGTTGCCAACGTTACCAAGTTTAGTAACTGGGTTCACGTTTCAATTCTGTGTAACGCCGCTAGATGGCTCTACAATGATAACAATTTTAGTAAATTAACAAAAATCGGATGTTTTTCATTTCAGCAGTAGTTATATAATAATAATCTCGCTTGAGGCGTGCCCTGCGTGGTCGGCGCAGCGCCGGGAGCTCGTGGCAGTAGTGGGAGGGGATCTCTCCCTGCCCAGCGTCATCACTGTGATGCTGGGCAGTGAGAGATCATGGCAAGCGGTAGTCTGCTTCTGCGAGGATGTAGTCCTCCAGAAGGAGATAGCGGAGAGAGAACGCGAAGCAGATCATCAAGCGGCTCTTCTCCGCCGCAGACGGACGGGGTTAAGGAGGCGTCGCTACGCGAACCTCATTGCCCCCTAAATGAGGCCAAGCGGGCGGTGGGGAGTGACCCATCGTCTGCCTTGCACGGTTTCAACTGTCTGGGGAGATGGCTAAACTTGCTCGGCCATCTCCCAACCGTGAGGGGGCCTGGGAAACCGGGCCGCCGCCGGGCCTGATGAGGCGATTCCCACAGGGGACCCTCAGGGCCAACCGACGGCGCATGGAGGCAGGTACCGGGTTTTTTAGTAGGTATTCCCTCCTCCCGGAGTCCCATCGAACCACTGGCTGGGTTGGACCACGGGAGGTGGTCGTGGAGGGAGCCGTAACGTCGCCTCCTGGCGAGCCCCACATACGAACCCCCTGGTCACTTGCGGGGGGGGATGCGTAAATACAAAAAAAGGTCAGCGTTTACTTCAGTTACTAGAGGCTCCCAAAAGGTAAACCTAGTTTATCAGTAAAACAAACTAAATGAATAGTTAAGTATTTCTAAAAATTAAACGCTATCTAATGTGCTTAGTTGAGATAGAACTTTATCGCGAAGGAATGCGGCTGATTAACCAATCAGGGCAAAAGATAATTACTTACCTACGCCAAGTGTTTTTACCGAACTAATAAGAAAAGTAATACCTTCGTAAATCCACAAATTCAAAAATAACCAGACGTACAAATAATGTAAAGACCTTATTAAATTTGAGAATAAGACCACTAATTATAAATATTATGCAGCTGGAATATGGCAGTATTAAAAGTTAGATAAAATGAATTATTTACTTACCAATCTACAAACTCGTATTAAGAAAATAACAACAAAGAACGTAAGTACTAAAAATAACAACAAGAAAGAAAAGTGTATAAAGAAAATATATTCCTAATTTATGGAGTAGTTGTCGGTCAACATGTTCTGAATGATAATGGATGGATGATCAACTAAGTAGACATGTTAATTTTAAAGTGATTATCATACTCTGTTTTACCTGATTGATCTACTGAAGTGTTGGAAACATTCTTAGTAAATAGTAGGAAATGGATCTTCGAACAGCTGATGTATAAGATGTCAATAACTCTGACAAAGACATAATCAGAAAGAGTTTTTAAGAATAACTGTGTGGCAATGTTTTCTTCTTCGTTCAATTGAACCTTTGATCAGAATAATCAAAGAATTTAACCTTGCTGTTAATGACGGACCTTCCCTCATTTGGCTATTTTAATTCCAAAACAAACTTGGAATACCTATATTTGAATTTTAAGATTTTGAAAGACTTTTATTATTGATAGGTTACATTTTTATTTCTTACGTAATAAAAGCTGTTTTCGCAGTTTAACTGTATAACCTGACGTGCTGTCGTGTGCACTATATTTTATGCTTGGAAAAATCACTCAACCCTTTTTAAATCCGTTAAATAAATAAAACTTTAAAAGCTAGCCAGTAAACCCATAACCCATAGTGTATACCCAATATTCATGCATGATTTACAGCCGGAGCGTTCAGCGAACCCTCGCGTGAACGCTAAAGTACGGGAATACCGGCCGCCTCGTAATTGCCACCACCGGCTCGAATAATGAATTGCTTTCCAACACTTTCAGATCACAAAGACCTGTGAAAGTGCTGTCAATACGCGACTCGTCCAACTGTAGAAGGAAGTCACTGGCTGTTGAACAAACAATCTATTGGGGCGATATGTTGATATTAATCCAGTATGTTACGGAAACTTCACCTAGACTCGAGTCATTTAAAGTAAATTATGTTACTCTCTACGTAACTTAATTTTTAACATTTGATTGTTTTGTTAATTAGTGAGTTGACGTAACGTTCTGGCACCTTACAAAATGTTAAGTAAGATCTTCACATTGATACAAAACAATAAGTACTATAAGAATCTTTACATCATAGGGTTGAACTTACCAACTCATTTGGATTCGGTAGGATGTTTCTCTGTAATTTCTGGACTGGATAAGTTTGTCTCCAGCCGAAAAGTCTCACTAATTTGTCCGCAACATCTTCGCATCTAGGAGTTGAATCTTTCATTTTCCTAGTTTACCACTTCACTTCACACACTATTCATAATTTGTTACACTTCAAAGTTCTACATAAAGTTCAATCGTATTGGTTTTGTTTAGATGCGGTCTCTTGGCCGCGATGAGATTTCGCGAATGTGAATGCTACCTACCGGTAAATGTTAACACAAAATTTATCACAACGCAAACACCGCTAGACCTTGCAGGCAGACGTGCAAAAAAGTATAGAAAAAAAAACAGCTAGCGTGCCGCCTCCCGTTATCGCCAACATCGTTATCTGGCAGACCCCCTCCTCCCCCCACTGCACATTCACTTCTGGGCGGAATCGGCGGCATGCTCTATCTGTGATCAAAATTGCACACGGGAACCTCACGAGATGTGCTTTTGCGATAGCAACGAAAGTGATCGTCTTATTTGCAACGTAACGCAATAGTATGAAGTAACTTGGAATGTGACTTTCAATTGAAAAAATCAATCTTTTAAATTGCCAGGTAGAAATATAATATGTTTGATCTTCTCCAAAATCTACAGAATCGACCCAAAGACTTCTATGTTGTATAATTGAAGTCATTGGAATCGATCCCCAACAACATGCCAACAACCACAATTTTCGTGCAAGTCAGGTATATCTCTACTTACACGTCGGACCTCAATGTAAACAAAAATAACACTCACTTTCTGATTTTTAAATTGACAGGGATTTAGTTAGATTGCAGCACATTGAGTGAAAGTGGTATTATACATCTAGTGAAACTATTACCACAGATGATAAATAATGGCAACCATTGCTATGCTCAAAAAGTAGAAACGACATTCTTGTTTCAAACTAAGGTGAAGACCAGTATTCGCTTTCAAAACACGTTGGCGATTACCTAAAAGACGTCTGTATATTTTAATGTAAAGTTGTTATTATAATGCTTAACATTTTGTAATAATTTGCGATATTCAAACTTCCAACTCGCTTTGCAATTCAAATGGAGCGACCCTAATTTGCACGAACTAGCTGACTGGACAATTTACTACAAAACGAAGACGTATTTCAAACTTGCAATATTGTTGAATGTGAATTAATACTAGTTGCTATGTAGAGCTGTAGACCTCACGTTTGTGACATTTTAGAAACGCCTGAAATATGATTTTTCTCTTATCCTCGCCATTTTGAAAAACTGAATCGTAAAAAAAAATATATAATTATAGAACCTGCTCACAAAATTTCACAAGAATCAGTTAAAAAATGCGACCTAGAGAATGGACATCCAGACAGCGGGACAGCCGGACACGCGAAATAATTTTTTCCCAAGCTGAAACTGAGCAAGCAATTTTTCAGTATTTGACGCAACACCACTTCTTAATCGTTTGAGAATGTAATAAATACATTTGGTATGAATTCAAGATGAATGACTTGTGGATTTAGATCTTAAGCATTCCTCGCACCCGTAAAATGAACTGAGTACTAAGTCTTGCTAGCTACATAATAAATATTAAATATTGAATTTAATTAAAAAAAGACTAATTTTGTCTGTTTTAAAAAATTAGGAGAGTGGGTTCTTTTATAATTTCAACCTCCAACTATTCTGCACGCAATTGTACGATGCGAATTGTTCATTTTTATTAGTCCAACAATCTTGTCGGTCTCGTTGAAATCACGTTTACAGCGTAGGTATGTACATGAAAAGGCAACAAACATCGATTTTAACTATTGAAATATTTCAGTCTGTTGTAATAAAGTCTGCCATTGCTGTACAACTCTTGACGATTGTCGATTAGCCCGCGGTTACTAAACTGGCTCCATTGTCATCGGGCACTGCTTGTGAAGGTTATTGAGAAGGTACGTGGGAGAGAAATTCGTTTAAACCAACGACAATTGCCCTAACAAATCTTAATTAAGAGTTACCAACAGCTAATGGGAAGTTGCAGCCGAGAATTTCCTCTTTTATTGTTCACAGAAATGTTATTTATAGTATTATTAATTTGTTTAATTACTGAGTCAAACCACTAAAAGCGAGATAAGACAAAAATAGAAAGTTACGGACAAAATTGAGCTAATTCATGTGATGCTTCTTACGAACTTTAATTGAAAATTAGAAAAGTTCACACGATGGAACGCCATGACATTGCTTTCCCCAGCACGGGATCTGGGTATCTAGATCGATGGCTGTTATTATGTTACCGACACACTCTTCAAGTAACAATGCCCCTGATCCCGAGGCCATGGTTTCCATTAGTCACAACATAATCTGATGACAATCACTCTACTGACAGATTTGTATTATTGACTTTCTAACTTTGATCGTCCATAAACTTCAATCGCAGTACAATTCTGTAGTTTATAATATTGGGTATGATAGATAATATTGCAATATAAAATAATAATTATTCAAAGTCATGACAAAAGTATATACTCGATCGATTGTGAGAATTGCTGTTTTGAATAACTAGTTACAAAGGCATTGGGTTGGGTTACAAGTAAATGTTGAACAGCATATAATGTTGTGTTATGTTGAACAGGAGCGATGGACTTGCGTGCAGTCATGCAATACTGACTGGCTACACAATACTGAACAATAACAAGCTGTTGAGGTTATCCTCAGACGTATTGATTGACGATCACGTTACTCATGCAAGTTTAAATAAATAATTAACATAAAAAAGAACTAAGTCCAGCGAGTGGCTTTAGGGGGCACCATCAGATTTACACAGACGATCTTAGTTGGAAGTGGAATCTAAAAATCTGTTTTAGTATTAAATATATGTATAATAAATGGCAATAACTAAACGATAATAGAACAACGGTAAATAGCCAGCTGTGCAATTTTCGCAAACTACCAGTTTCAAGTGACAATACAATACGTGCAACACGACAATGTCAAACCGTTACTATCGGGCATTCACTGACCACAGATTATGTAAAATTTACGCAAAATCGGAATTCCACACACTTCACTTTCCAGACGTGTCAGGACCGCGGTGTCGACTGATAAGCTACTATGTATTACATCACGAAATATTTTATATCGGATGTAAACAAAACTGGAGGCTGCGCGGCGGGCAACTGGCTCGGCTTTATGCGCGTGCGCCGCGCCGGTCGTAGTCGGAGCGCGGCGTCGCGGCGCGAGGGGGGCAGCCAGGTCACCGCCCCTCTCCCCTGCTTGGTAGCCGTCATTAAGGTGCTCGAGCGTCGTGTAAACAATAGTTACACCTGTGCCACCACAAATGGAAATAAATCATATCGTTACTGCTCTACACGAGCACGTCTGGCACGTTACTTGTTAAGTTCTTTTTACTTATTCATAGAATTTGATCAAAACAGAGACACTACTATGTCCCTGATTTTCTTTTCAGTTTTATCAGTCTATAGTTATTATTTCTCGAACGAGCAAACTTATCTATCTATTCTCTATAGGATTATTTATCTATGGTGGTAATAAATTCACGGGGAAAGTGGAAAACGTGGGTGTAAAAATCCATGACTCCAGGGATGTCATGGGGTATTCAATAATGCAGTGTGTCATCAATCACCGGAGCGCATATCCTCCTTGCTCAATATCCCGAAATCCCGTCGAAAAGAGGAGTACAAAAAATTATAGGGGTGCAGACGGGGGGTCAGGTAGCCGACCTGCGGAGCGTGACCGGCGCGCGCGCACCCAGCGGAACGCAACGCGGGGTGCGACAGCGCGTCTGGAGATTAAAAATCCAGTCAAAGTTGTATTACAAAATTTTAGTTCTAATTCCTAGAGATGGAAAAAATACTATTAAGCTGACGTATTTGAAAATTCATTTAGTTTAAAAAAATATATGTGTTTTTAATCATTTTCTATACCGCAAATAATTACGGTCAGATTTGTTATAATATGAAATGAGATTTGTTTAAGATCTAGTTAACTTATTCAATAGATTATTTTTTCATAAAAATTTAGTTCCTATTTCGAATTACGTAAACAAAAAAAGCTATCTGTACCGCTGAAACAGGCCCTCTTTTAAATTCCAAACTCAAATCCTACCGAGTTCAAACACATAGCGCCATCTGTTTTTATTATGTAAAAACATGACATCGGGCAATGTTATGTAAGTAAGTAAGCAAGCTAGACAAAGCACCTCTCAAGTCTGTCAACAGATGTCTCTACCTTTCCGGACGAGTATTCAAGTTGGCAAGGAAGATGACTCACCCTTGTTCGAGGGTGAAGTTAATAAATCACTGGTTAATAATAACGGAATGTACCGGCTTTTCTTGACACCTGTTACGTAAACCGTAGCTAAAGTTCGCGGTTGTAGCAAACACGACACGACACAGTAAGCGAAGTTTTTATGAGAAACGCGTTTATATCTTTTTCATTGAGATATGGCAAAAAAGATGAAAGACACCTACTTATATGTTTTTTATTTATTATGATTTTAACGATATGTTGTTATGAGGGTTATACTATTATAATCCAACAAATTCAGGACTATTCCTGAATTGGTTTACTCATGGGCTTAAACGGCAACGAAAAAAACAAAACGGCCTGAAAGATATATCTAAGTTTGTCGGCTATCTAGCGTCCGTTTCGACGGGTGAATTCCTAGAATTCAAGGATGTTCTGGCTTTGAGAGTTAGCAATTTGTTATAACTATCGCTTAGGGAATGTTCGTTTTGTGGATGATGTCTTTAATCAAAAACAAACATTCCTACATACTGAGAACCTCCTCCTTTTTTTGAAGTCGGTACGAAACCGTATCATTGCTCTTTTCAAATTTAGTTATTCGTCGCTATAATTTGTACCTTATTCGCTATTTTAAAAAAAAGACATTTATAGAAAAAGTATGCAATTGTTTCACTAATTCACTTAGAGAGGCAATCTTATGAAACCTCATAAATGCTCACGCGCGCGCAAACTCTACTACTCCAACTTGCGTTGTTCTAAGCTTCTATGTTCTAATAATATAAGGGGTTTAAGTATGAAAATGCCGTTTTGTATAAAGAAATTTAAAGAATTTGAATTCTCCATACTAACATTTTCTCAATTTATTTAACAACCATGAAGCTAATGGTTTTAAAACTTTTATGCACTAATGTTTAAACACTGTATGCCAATTAGGTTACGCAAAAAAAATCGGCTAAGTTACGAAATAAGAGGTCATTTCTGCTAACAAAAAATAAGTTACTAATAATAAAGTATTTTTTTAAAGTTAAGGAAAGCAAATCATAAATATTTTTATTGCTGAACGGTAGTTGGCCGTCATGATCATAATTAGAAATAAACAATCGAAGCAGCTTTAACATCATAGAAGATATGAGAGTCTCTCTGTGTGGGAATAAAATCGGCTATTTCATACTTTAACCCCTATAACTTTCTCAGTTACATGGAACGCGGGGTTGGGTTTAAGATGTTTTAAAAATGTGTTTCACTTGTTACTAATAAAATACCAAATAATAATATTTTTAACTGTTTGAGGGTTTGACTGGTGGGTATTATAATCAAAACAAACTCACATGATAAATACAAATATTGATAATGATGAAAGGATTGAAATGATAATTAAATATATGTAAGTAATTTACTG
The DNA here is from genome assembly GCA_963556745.1 of Catoptria pinella. Taxonomy (NCBI): domain Eukaryota; kingdom Metazoa; phylum Arthropoda; class Insecta; order Lepidoptera; family Crambidae; genus Catoptria; species Catoptria pinella. Next base: position 5,915,209 of record OY750762.1, read on the forward strand.
CTTTTAAAAAAAAAACAACTTTCCAACCGTCATTGGTAAAATCTAACTTATGCCAAACTCGAATGGTAAAATTCCGAAAAACTTATTTTTAGAATTGACCAATATACGGGCTTTTTAACCGACTTCAAAAAAAGGAGGAGGTTATCAAGTTAACGGTTTTTTTATGTATATTTGTAAAATCCTTACATTTACCAACTCATGTTGGGAAATCTTAAGATTTACTGGTAAAACTTAAAATTACACCAATATACGGGCTTTTTAACCGACTTCAAAAAAAGGAGGAGGTTATCAAGTCAACAGTTTTTTATGTACGTTTTACAGTAGCATATAATATAATCTGTGCGCACCATACATTCTGAAGTGAAGTTTCAGTTATTGTTGTACATGTCGTACATGTTGTCGTACATACGTGTCAAATAATCGTATTGTGACTTTTTCCAAAGAAAATGATCATACCACGGTCGTGGGGTCGGCCAGGTGACTTTTACCACAGCGATATGAGACAGTTTCCCGAGACTTTGTAAAAGACATTAGAAACTTAATTTCTCATTTGTTCCACTCAGGAACAATGGAGACACTATTAATGAAAACCACCATAAAGTACACCGCCATTTCAAATGGTATTTTTTTCTATTGCTTTCACATAATGGCTTAGGGAAGTAAATGTAGGGCTTTAAGTATTGAATAAGTGATATCACCATAACTTAAAACATAATTACATTACATTACTTTTATGATTTCTTTAAATGATATAAAGGACATTATGAAATCAAATCAACTTCTTTTGGAGTTTATCGTTCAAAAAAGGTATTTTATTTAATAATTTTCAATTCCGACTAGTGCGGTAAATATTTTCCGCTCTATCTATTTCATTCATTTGTCGCGCCGCATACTTATGTTTTGTCTATGTAACATTTCCCATCATCGAATTCGTCGTCGAAGCGGCAAATTACAATTTATTTAATATCAGGCACAGTTACAGCCGCGGTGTTTGCTGTGCACTCGATGTTGGTATCGACGTCGACACATTTTTCATCGGTCGACGGCCGATAATCCGCCGACCGACATGCGACATTGTAGGGCGTCTCTGATTAAGAATTGTCTTCGATTTTAATTTGGCGTCAATCGGAATTAAAGAATTTACGGTTTTCCGTAACTAATGCTTTATGACTAAGCGCATCCGTTACATCAAAAAAACTTAAAAGTACGCAGCGTAGTTTGTACACTGACTTCACCCATCATAACAATGTTTCTTCTTTTTTTTGTGTTATGGCAATCTACTTTCCTCTTGGACTTCCAAGAGGAAAGTAGATTTTGCCAGTGTCAAGTGTTAAATAGTTCAGTGGTATATATTGTTTAATTTTTCATTAGAATGCGGGTGCATCGCATTCCAATGCTGCTTGGAGCATTTGGCACCAAGTATATCAAGACGGTTAGTTCTGCCGAGGAAGCTACCACTTCAATAAAAGTCTCAGCTTGACACAACCAAGATCGCGCCTATTTCAATTATCCCACATATTGTTCAGTTGCGTAGACACTTGTACCATATAACTGCACCAATTTTAAGACACAATATCCACTATGAATCAATTTGAAAATAATTAAAATAGACACCAAACCGAACTCGACAAAATGGCGCCAAAAACTCATAACAATGTTTAATCAGTAATTAATTTGCTTCTTGCTTTCATTTGTTTAACTGTCACATATAGGTACAATTTGTACATACTCTTGCTAAGTGAGTTGCATTTGATGAAGTTAATGTCAATAAATTGATTGCCACAGGCTGATGTTGATGATGAAATATAGGAAAATAAACACACGCACTTGTTACGTTCATTTTAACGAGCGTCCGCGATATAGGCACATTGCAGAGCAGATTTCAAAATTGGAATTAAACATAATGGAATACGACTTCTTTACCAACTCGGTAAGTTTTCTTTTCGGTATTTCGCCTCAGTCAGCAGACGGCACAATAAATCTTACAAAAATATATTAGTTCAATTTGCCACGCATTCGTACCACACATGACAAGACCATTCCACCAGGATGACCTTAAAAAGCGGTCAGGTAACCAGCACGTATATAGACCACTTTCGATGCTATTATCCGAGCGGAAACTGGCCGCTGCGGGCCGGAAAGTGCGTAATTACGTGGAAAAAATGAGAACGGTGGGTCTTCAAGGCACAAGTGAACCGAAATTATTTGAAGACCGAATGTTTCATATAAAATCTCTGTTGTACTTATTTGCGTAACATGATTTTTTAATCGTCTTCTCAGTACAAGGTTATACAGATAGCGTTTTATGTGATATTTGGGTGCATTTGTAAGCGTCTTCGCTAGATATATTTCTTCTCATCTGACTTGAAATCAGAATGTGCCCAAACCAGAATCTGCCCAAACAAGAATCTGCCCAAACCAGAATCTGCCCAAACCAGAATTTGCCTAAACCAGAATCTATCCTTAAGCGAATAAGGGCGAATGATTTTATGACATACATAAATAAAATATCACAACATTTTTACCTTCACTTTGGTACACAACACAACGTAACTTTTATGATTTTATTTAACAAACTGGTTTTATCAAAGAAAGACAACGGGATAATCCATGAAGGTTATTCTTATTGACTACAACATTGATAGTAAAGGCTTGCAATTACAAAGAGGTAAAACTACTGCAACTCGAAAACCTATTACATACTGCTCAACACTTTACTGTAACGATTACCCAACTTGAACGAAAATTCAGAGTGAATTCGTCCGTAGGGTGGTCACTGTAGGGTGACGCGCCGTGGGAGAAAACGAGAGTAGTATTGGAATAGTGTTCATTGCCGTGCTGTTGGCAAACGAGACGTGACCACATTATCACTTGTCGGCACAACCAATGAACAGCCAACACCATTCAAAAAAAATCTAATTCAGAGCGATTGGTCGAACTGACGTCATCAATTGTAGTTACTTAATAATGCTGTGTACTGTCTGTATAAACAAGGTTATTTTTCCTTAGCTTAGATTCAATATACTTAATTTAATTTTCCAATATTATTCTATTACTTTTAAACAAAAAAAAAAACAAAACACAAACCAGAAAATAAAAATTAATATGATCAGTAAACATGGTTTTTGCAAAAGTTTTTAAAAGTGAAAATTCAAGTGAGTCATTTTAAATGATAACGACGAAACAAGATCATTAGATTTAAATTATGGAAGTTAACAAGATAATCAGCTTTAACAAGTTCAAAACACCTGAGAACCGTCTAAACAATGAGAAAGATTAGATAACTTAAGTGAGACATAGGGTTGTTACGACCATGGGTTGTTACGACCTGCTATGCAGCAGGGCAGGGTATCTTTCAAATTATTTGGAATCGATTCGTTTTTTTAACATATTTCGATACACTTAAGACTTTGTTATCCTTTAAATGCCATGGGTTGGGTACTTAACGTACTATTTTTTAGGTTTTGTTAAAACGTAAGTAAGACTTAAATAGGATATATAGAACTAAAATTAATTTAAGAGGGTTGATACACTTCGGCATTTCAGACAAACTTTCTAGTCCTTATTTTTCGAAATGAATGAACCGATTTTAATTAAACTTCATACTCATAAGCAGGTCTAACATAAATAGTCATACATAGGTCTAAAAAGTTAGTCAAATTTTTTTTAACGCCTTATTTATAAAAGATTACTGAATTTTCTGTTTCTATAGAAAATTCAAATTCGGTGTAATTTAACAGTAACACTATTTATTGAAAATGTAGTTTCATTAAAATCGGTTCATTCATTTCGAAAAATAAGGACTTGAAAGTTTGTATGAAATGTTGAAATGTATCAACGCTCTTAAAACATTACTAATCAAAATATTTTTAAAGGTAAATAAATCATCATCAATATATTGGCACACAATTTCAAATTTCAAATCGCTAGCTACTCAACAAAAAAATTAGATGTTTCGTAATGTCCTTGTTCTGTGAACTGCATTCCTCAGAAACGTATGCAATACCACGCAATACTGGCAATGCTAAAATTATGGCTTCTGGTGCTGATTCAGTTCGCCGAGCTGTTGATAAGGGATCGGGCAGGCTTGCGGAAACACACAATACTGCGTAGGTCACACGAACAAAAGGCTGCCCCCGCGCAGGTACGGTTACCATGCGCTCACGCATTGTTACAGAATAAAATAAAAGGCAGATAATAAAAAGGCAAAAGTGAAAATTAGCACTGAGTAAATACATTTCCATAAAATAAACTACCGTTTTTGAAGCACTAATTAAGATCTCAATCTCAACAGTATCGAAATTGGCAAAACAATTTATTATTTTAATGTGTAGATTGTTCCGTTGCAAATTGTAAATGTTTCCGTAATTTTGTATTTAGTCCAGTCTTAACCTAAGCAATTTTCAAATCTCAAAACTCGTAACTTTTGAGTTTACAAGAATCAAATTCTAAATTAATATTGAATTTAAGATTGGCTTAAAGTTAAAAGCCATCTAAAGTGTGTCAACGATCATCAAACATTGATGCAATATAAAACAGTAATAATTGAAGTTTAATGTGTATTAAAACAAAATAGTGCCATTTAGCATTCCAGTAGGTGTAATAAAAACTATAAAAGCTTATTGCTACACCCTCAGATAAGTAAAATTAAGCCGATTGATATATGACTACAATAATTGAAGCAATATGTTTTTCGTATTATCAAATTTCACCTATCTATCTACGAAAGTTAAAAGATTATAAATATATTAATTAAGTCAGTCTATTTGGTTTTGACCGAGCGAGCGCGAAGCGCGAGCAAAGCGTCTCTGGTTCAGCTTAGGCAAAAATGTTTTCGTACGAGTATGTCCTTCCGGTGTCCGGATGTCCGTTTGTTATCCTCTACAGGTCGCATTTCTCAACCGATTCTCTTGAAATTTTGTGAGCAGGTTCGATAATTATATATAATTTTTTGGTAATTTCAGTTTTTCGATATTTGAATATAATAAGGTTGTGTGTGACAGAATTTATGATTGCGCGTATATTAAGTATTTATTTGTTTTTAAACAACATACAATTCGAGCTACTTTTTTACGCGAGGTCTACCGCTCACGGAGCTACTAGTACTTAAATGTTCTTACACGTTCTGGCCAGTTAGCAGTTAGTTAGCCATTTCGAATTCTATTGCATATTACTTTATAAACTAACCATTTCATAAACACTAATCAATAGTAGTAGAAGAAATTTAGTGTGTGGGCTGGCAGCTCTAATGACGCCTTCAACGAAGGTTGCATGCCATTAACTATGCATTGTTGGACAAATCTAAATATGTACCTACATGTTTTATTATTAATTGAATATTTTGCATAACAGAGAAGACAACCGCATCATCATCGCCAATTAGCCATCAACTTGAATGATTCTGGGACGAGAATTTGATTCACGACAATAACGGACGTGTTTGATAAAACTTTTTCAATTCTGTTTAGTTTTCTATCTATACATTAAGAAACAAAGAAAGAAAGGAATAAAGAAAAAGAAACAAAATGTAATAATAGTATATACCTACTTACACATATTTTAAACTTCTATAACTTTATACAATACTAAATAATATACTAGAAAACATTCGACCCGCACCAGATCATATTCCCGGACGGGAATCGAACCCACGACCTTTGGAAGTCCGGTCCAATGCTCTTACCACTGAGCTACTGAGTCACTCATATACTAAATAATATACTTTTTTCTAGTATATTATTTAGTTTTGTATAAAAATAGCATTGTGGATGCTAAAATCTCAAATTAAAAAATTATATAGCTTTTTCAATGCATTTCGTATTTATTAATAAATCGGCAAGAAAATCTTATTTATACAACTGGTTTTAGTAACCAGCATTAGCTTAAGTTTACGTTTGTATCTCAAGCACTTCAATAAATTACTTACGGCCAAAGATAGAATATAGAAAGATAGAAGCATTCTATTCGTAGCTTCGAACAAGTCACCAGCAGCGGTCGAAACCCATCTAGAATGAGCCTGTGGGATCACATTATTCACAGGTAGCATTCTTTCGAAGGGATGAGCGCAGGGCTGCCTCTTTTTAAAAGAATAATAACCGAATATAGATAGTTCTTTAAAATACGCATTATTTTTACGTGGCATCGAAATTAATGATTTGTTTTAAGTAGTTTTACTGCTTTTACCTCCTAATGTATTGTTGTAAAAAAAATAATGAAAACTTTTTATCTTCAACTGCAGCTTCTAACAATTTTAATTTGTAAACAAACCATTTGTGCTGTAATATAAACCGTAAGTAACCTTCCTTACACTTTTACTTCTTCTACACACTATTTACATATTTAAGTATTTATTTATTATATTACAAACACTCAGGCACAGAATATATAATAGTACTAAACACTCTGGGTAGTAATTTTATTGGACCTTGCAGAGTACTTAGTTTTAATTGGAATAAGTCGTGGAGAATTTGCATTGTAACAGTAGGTAGTGTTTGCTTAATCTTTTACCATTAACTAAATTATAATGGTTTGTTTCATTGGACATAAGTTACATAATTCAATATGGAATTGATTGGTAATTTATGATTTATTAAACTCAAGGGAATATTAAAAAATGTGAATGTGTCAGCCCTGACCGGCCCTGCTTCTATAATTACATAGAGCTGATAAAAAACTTGAGACGAAAGACACTCGCCTCTGCCACAGCACAGACAGACAGTGTCCATTGCCCTGTCACAAAAACAGCCGGCAGTAATTGCTTACACTGTAATTGTTTACTCAAATTAGTTTAACTAAACAAGTCCAGAAGCAATGAACTAAATAATTTGACTTAAGTTTGGTTGGCAATAGCGTGACCAAAAATTTCACAAGACGAACACGGCACGTATTTTTTTAATGACTACATCTACAGCAATCGTAAGAGCCAATAAGATGTACAAAAGATGAAAGTATTGTGAACTTTCTAGTGGGAGACAAGTGTTGTAATAATATCATCCATGAAAAATTCATCATAAGCTTCACATCACTTTAAATTAGCATGAACGTTTTAAACAATGATTTCAGGGTTGATACTCGTTACATAGAAATCGTGACGTCATGTACGCATGGAGCCAGTATCTAATGACCAGTAATTTAATCGAATAACCCATCACGATTCGTAGCCTTCAATCATAGACATCACGTAGATTCGAGTAGCGGACCCAAAAAAATACTCACTTTTTGTCATAAAGGATCAAATTAAATTCCAGGTACAGTCACGGAATCAAAAGGAAACTTTCTACGTGAAGGACTTTCTAACAATATCGTGTTTTGAATATCTTATTTTGTAACGGCCTTTTATAAATAAAGTGGGAGCTTAGATCTGCGTTTCCCAAATGGTGGGTCGCGACCGTAGGCTTATAACCGATCTTTACCAAGTTGTACAATTATTGCTGTCAAAACACAAATTCACATATACGAATTTGTGTTTTGACATAACAACACAAGACACAATTTCGTTTAAACGTTTTGACAACAATAATTGTACAACTGCGATTACGACTGTCACTTGAAGATCGGTATTAATCCTGCGGGTCGCAATATTGTCTCATTGTTTACAATCAGTCAAAAAACTTCATACATCGCACTAAAATATGATCGTTATTATGATTGATATAATATTAGGTAAAATGATTGTTAATAGTTACGTTTTTTACATAATACACTTTATTATTATTATGTGGACATTTCAATATGTTTTTTTTATTTTCCATTTGTTAAAAAAACTTGAGGCGGGTCACAATGGGGAAACATCAAAATTATTGGGTCTGAGCCAGGGCGTAATAAAGTTTGGGAAACGCTGGCTTAGATAATAGAGTTTTGACTATTATTTTTCTTCAAATTTCAAATAGACAAGAGTTTTATCTACTTTTTGAAACTGTTCCAGGTTAGAATAATGAAAGATGGTAATAAAATATACGTATCACAACGAAGAATCTTAGCCCTTCAACGCCCAGGAAATGAGACACAAAAGATATTCCATTGTTATCCGGCCGCATGCGTCCGCTCGGGCATTAATGAGTTAAATATTAAAGGTGCTTCATTGTTTTCTAGCTCAATAAATAGAAGGAAAGTAATACAATAATTATAACACGTTTCATCTACTCAACATGACTATACTATTCAAAGAAAAAGAAACCCCGGTCCCTGTAATGATTACGTCGTCGTCGATGATTGAAAATGAAATTATATGCCGTATTTATAATGCTTCTATTACTTGTGAAGATTAAAAAACTGGACAAGTGCGTGTCGAGCCACGCGCAGTATAGGGTTCCGCAGCTACCTTAAACTAAAACTAAGTATAATACCTACCTATCGAATGAAATTTTGTTCTACGAAAACTTTTCAAATAAGTATAAATTAATTTTGTAAGTTAACTTGTAATGCCTACCTGGCAGTGATAGTTTTCCTTTTAACTTCATTATACGTACTACTGTCCTGATTTTTTTCACGGGGGAACACACTAAAATTTTGGCACTTTAAAGCCTAATGTTTTGCAAACGGATCCCTGAATCAAAAAGTGGTTTCCACAAACCTACAATATTATTAATACATGGTGAAATTATATGGGTTCCTTGTTGACTTAACTACTGAGCCATAAAAAGCAACGTTATATTAGTTTTTTTTAAACATTAATTTAATATTTAAATAGCTTTGCTTTCGCTTTGCGAACTATTATCATTATCCAGTTTAGATTTTGAGTTCCAAACTATACTCGTTCTTGTACAAGAATTAATACAAAGATGAAACAATTTTGTGACAATCGGATTGGAGTTTAATTGACTACAAGACATGAAGTTACTCAGCAAGTTGGCCTTTATGTACTATGTGTATTTTATGAAAAATATACTTATTTTGTACTAAGCACTGAAGTAATTCAATTGAAAATTACAAACATTGAAATTAAACACACTGTTAAAGAAGAAAATAGTTGTTTAAAAAAATTGACAATAAGGCATTTTCTTCCTTATTCACGTTTTGTACATACTATTATATATTCTGTACCTATGCGGATTTTAATCAGGTTTTTATTGGACGTAACGTGGTTACGATAACGAGCAAGTGGCTTTATAAGGGTATTAAGATAATACATGGTAATGCCAACTAATGATAGATAAACTATAGTGAAACTATCATTTGGAATATTTATAATTAATACATACCTATTCAATAACATTCATTTGTCTGGCTTATTTTTCACTGCTATTTGAGGTTGTTCCCGTTCGATTCAGATTTTTGTTTGTTTCGATTTTTGATAGCGTGTCACTTTGTTATGTCAAATCATTTAGTATACACATATATAAGTGTCTATGTGTTAAACGTACAGCTACGTACGAAATAAAAGACCGGTGCTTACGAAGGATACAGTTTTTTTTTTGTTTGATACAGAAGAGGAAAAAATTGGATCCTTCGATCCACCGGTGGACCCTGGCGGTGGATCCAAGTGAACGGAGGGAAATAATTAGGTATAAATAATTATTATACTATGTAGATTTAAAAAAATGTATCTTGTGCTATTTTCGTTTCGTTAGATTTTTCATAGATCACGTTTGGCCATAGATTATCGGCTATGATTATACTTTTTCTGTCGAAACAAAAATCTGGCGAAACTAAAATCTGTTGAAACGGAAACCATGAAAAAAATAGAAACATACATACATCTGCAGCATAGTTACAAGTCTTGTTATCAGCTACGGCTATACTGTGCCCACTCAAAATGTATGATTATGAGTGGGCCAATGTACTCTATGGAGTGGGCACAGTATATATAAATTCACACGGGGCTTATGGGGTCCATGAAATATTAGTTCCGCAAACAAGAACCAACTAACCTTGAAAACGCAACGAAAACACACAAAATTAACTGTTTCTGTTGAGGAAACTACAATGACGAACTTTTATTAACATTTGCTCAACACACTTGCTATTGTTGGAGCTACTTTTTGTATCAGATTTCTATCATTTTTACCCACGATCAAGCCGATTTGCTCACTAACAAAAGACACAGCACTACCAAACCAAACTACCAAAACTACCTGAACCAAAATAATAATTTATTATTTCATCATTTACCTGCTCATAGTACTTTAAGCTTTAACTATAAAGTTTAAGCCGCAAACAAAGAAAGCTACATAATAATTAGTATTCTTTGCCCAAGATAAGCTTATTTAAACTTTTTTTAAATTGAATAAAGAGAGATTGTTATTCGAGCCCTTAAAATAACGTCACACGTGGCATTATTATTAATGTCCTTTATTTGACAGTCCACTGGAAAGATGTGTAACCCATCCACAAGTAATTGAGAATTTTAGATAACCAGTGGGGATACATTTTCAAGATAAATCAGTAACTAACTATTATTGCCAATAAAATTAAATGACTTTTTGTTTCTTGCTTTACATAACTTTTGCTTTCACCAAAAAATAATGTTCAAAGAAGACGCAAAAGTGGGAATTAAGAACGAACTTTTTCAGAAGTGACCATTAGCCATTTTTAAATGTCCCCTCAGGAGTACAGGCCTTCCGGGTTGTTCCGTATTCATCCCATGACGTCACATCCCACTTATTATTTTTTCCTTACTCAACCCAGTTTTGTTCCTTACTCAACCCACAACAATAATATCATTTTAAATTCCTTATTCATCCCAAAAGTATTCCTAACTCAACCCATTACGTAAAGCCACCCAAATTTTAAGATTTATGTGTACGGTCTGAATAAAAATACTATCACTTATTAGAAATATTTTAAACTCAGTTCATTTTTGCTTTATTGTTGTTATATTAAAAAAACCATATATTTCAAAAATAAAAAAGGTAAAAGAAACACAAATAATATTATTAATAATAACATTTTTTTTACAATCACATCAATTATCTAGCTGATAAGTGGTTTTCATTAAAAAAACTGTGTTATGGAATCTAGATAGTGGATAAATATATTCTTATATACTTACTTTTTAGTAAATAAATACTTAATATATAGGTACATAGATAACACCCAGGCCAAGACAAATAGACATGATCATGCATACAAATATTTGTCTTGTTCGGGAATCGAATCCGAAACATCTGGCGCAGAAGGTATCCTTCCCCTGCGCCAAATCGGTCGTCAAAAATGTATTATTTTGTTCTCACCAACAATTTTTACTTATCCATTTGATAATCCAAAAAAATTTAGATGTTATAGACATTAGAACTTTAGTAAATTAACACTTATAAAAAATATATCTAAAAGATGGTACAATGATAGGGGTCATAACAAATCGGGCTAAATCTGGAAATTTATTTAAATAATTTTAACTTAAAAATAAATTTTATTATAATTCGGGGGCAGTGAGGACTATAATATATAAGGGTCAGTAGAGAGTAAAAAATAATAAAATAAAGTATTAAACTGCCCCGGGGACAGTGGTGAATAAATCTGCCTATCTGAGGTATACTTTTATTTACAAAACATGCATATTTAATTTCTAATGAGTACATAAGTACTTAGTATTACTTAGTTCAATTTATTGTATTCCTATATAATTTTCTGATAAAATATTAATCATTGTACTGCTATCCATACTTTTAGTGATAAATTAATTTGGGATGAGTAAGGAATGCAATTGGGTTGAATTAAGAAAATATATTAAAATAATGTAATGGGTTGAGTAAGGAATACCAATTTGGGATGAGTGAAGAATTGGGATGAATCGTCATGGGATGAATACGGAACAACCCGGCCTTCCTTATGGCGACCATTACACACGTCAATCTGGTTTCAATCTGATGAAACCCGCTGATCGCAGCAGAATGATGGAATTTGATGCGGTTGGTTTGCGACGTTACACGGTCAATCCAGCAAGATCTGGTTCACAGTAGATCTTGGTAGATTGTCAATCTACCACGATCTGCCGTGGTCTTTGGTAGGGTTGCCAACTTTTTTGCATCAATTTTCGCGTGATATTGATCGATGACCTGAATGGTGCAGTGTTCCATTACCCAACACGCGGGCCCAATGCAGATTGGTGGGTGTTTTCCGAAACACGGAAGCTCGAGATAATAAATTTGTGGTCGCCCATCCCGTGACCGACCCTTGCAAAAGTTGCTTAACCTACGCAATCGCTGGGCCAGGCGCTAAGCCACTGCGCCATCGAACTCCTCTTCAAAAGTATATGATCGATTTGTTTTTATTTTTTTAGACAACCTTCGTGGTCGAGTGGCTTTGTACACCGGTTTTCAAGGTGTCGCCATCTCTGAGGTTCCGGGTTCGATCCCCGGTTGGGTCAATTTAGAAAAACGAACTTTTCTATATTGGCTCAGGTCTGGGTGTTTGTGATACCACCGTTGTCTCTGATTTCCATAACACAAGTGCTTTAGCTACTTACTTTGGAATCGGAGCAATGTATGTGATGTTGTCAAATATTTAATATATATTTTCTGTCGATTACTTACTGACTAATTGTTTTAACGTTAAACATGTTCGTCATTCCACTATTGTCCTTAACCCTCATTGAAATCATTTCAGTTTGAAGATGATGTCATGAGCGGAAAGCAGTCTTCATGATTGATGGTGAACAATTTCTGGTGATTTCTGACATTTGCAGATTGACGACAAATTATTCCGTATTGTCTTGGTAATTAGGCTCTGCGGGACTATTGAGTAATTTGTGTTGTGTCTCACTAAAACTCTCAGTCACAGAGTAATAAAAAACACAGGCTTTATGATTCCACAATATTGCTATTTCAAAAGCTTCACGTGCGTAAAGTCTTTTGAAGAGAAATTCCGCGACTTTATTGAAGTATGAACTTGCAAAATATTGATAGGTATTGAATTTACAATTTCATTTAAACAAAAACGTGAGTAATGTTTTAAAAACATCACCGCTGTGGGTATGTCGACAATTTTATATAACTCACTGACGGTTTTGGGTTTATAGCTGTTATGAATCTTTAATGCAATCCAATTGAAGTATCACAAAAGTATGATTATTGCATTATGAAACAATATCACTCGATAACAAAATCTGTTGTTTGTCAGACACTTGAATTGGCACTCAGCTATCATTATTCTTTTTTTTTTTGCTTAGTGTGTGACGACAGTTAGAAGTGTAGTATGGTGAGTGATCAAAGTACACCAAAATAGCTTAAAAGCACATAATAACTCGTATGGTAAGCTAAGCAGCAGTGTAATTGGACATGAGACATGCACGTACGTGGCTGGATATGCACGTGCGCCTGAGTCACTTCGCCGAGTGCCGCCCACGCAACGACAATTGAGGAAACATAATAACCACATATTTGCGAACATTTTCTTTTGGAATAAAAGATAGTAAACCAATGAACTTCGGTAAAGCGTACTATAACCATCGGAGGTGGATTACATATATGTTTTCACATTATTTATATTTAAATAAATAAATAGATTTAAAATCAATTTTATTTTTTTATATTATTATTGAAGTCCTTTTCCATACCTAATATTGATGAGCACATAACTATAAAATTCTAGTAGGTAATGATGAAATAAAACTCATAAGCCCATCTGCTTTAGATCCAATAAAGTGGCTCCATACTTGCATCCAATCTAACGCTATTGCTTAGTAGAAGTTATTCTAAGCGACTCCTTTCAGAAGTTCTGGATGTTTTTTTACACTTTATCTTAGGTCCAATGAGCTCGATTAGGCCAACGATTTACGGCGAACATCCGTGCGCAATATCTAAGTAAACTAGATTGACCAGATCTAGAACAATCTAGACCTAGATGCAATGACTAAAACTGGACAATCTAGGTTTTCCAACGACCACTTAAGTAAGTAGCATTGGCATATAATTTTTTTATGTTGTAATTTATTCTTTGTTTGCACTCAAGCTAAGAGCTTTTAAGCTTTTAAGATCCTCTTTTAACATCTGGACCAAACACTCAGCAATTCATCCACATCCACTCTCCTTAGGTGCAACAAAAAAACCTCATATTTCAAGATGATTTTTTTTGTGCTGTAGGTAGACTTAACCTATATGGTGGGTAGCTTATTCTACATATAATACGTCAGTGATAGACAAGAGCACAGCTTCAGTCGAAATCTTTCAAAATTCAAGCAAATTTTAAGAGAATCCTGAAGATATACTTTTTTCTGACCTACTGTTACTAGTCATCAAATAATAGTACATTAACGTCGAGGCTTGAAATAGAGCAATTGTCGGCCGTAGAATATTCGAAGGACGAGGACTTGCCAAGGGATTTAAAAGCTTTTTAATTAAACGAGATCGATAACTGCTATTTCGGCCGAGACTTTTATAGTAAATTAATTACATTACTTTTATTTTACGCGACAGACAACGTCAGGCATATTTATTTATAGCCATAGAACTGTACAATGGATAATCAGATTGTGTAATCTGTTCAAGAATTAACTAAATTAAATAGGCCCCAAAATATAAAGTAAGTTAATAGCTACGATACGATTACCGTATGTGGGTAGTTGTGAAACGGCCTACTTACCCAAATGAGGTGAGCACAGATAAGATTAGGCAAATTATTTAAAAAAAACTTGAAACCTCAAACGACCTCCACCTCTCTTATCGGTCCTAAAATACTGACGTTTACATATAGTTTACATACACATCTATCGCTCCATGAGTAATTTTATTTACGACGAATTAAACCATTTGCATATTTTTCTAATTACCTAACTACGTCACAGATAGTCCAAATCTTATCCGGAAATGAATCATTAAAAAACCACAAGTTAACGAACTTGACTTTATAAATCTGGCGCCACTCGATCTCGTTTTAAACACTGTTAGAAACATGTGGAAAGCATTCTGTGTATAAAAAAAAACTTATCGGCTTAGACCATTTACTGTCATCCACTCGACACAAAAGCGACCATATGGCGGATTCGTCTCTGAGAAACGATCTTTGTTATTTTTTCCACGACCAATATAAACGGCTAACTGAATTTCGTTTCAACGAACAAGGGCTTTATTGTTTATATTGACATTTACGACGGTAACCATATCTTTTAACGAACTTTGCTTACAATCTTCTACATTCTAGGCAGGTAGGCAATTATTTTTTTACTCCTAGTTAGTTTCCAAGAAACATCATAAGTATCATAATAATTCAGAGGTGTCAAAAGATTTAAACATAGGTTGGACTTACTTTTTGAGAGTAGAAGACATGAACTGTTGTGTGCTGTGCTAACGAAAAGTCTTTAGCTTCCATTAATGACGATAATGACTGTATATATCGTCCATCGGTGAGGGAGGACTAAAACCACAAGAACATTTTTGTTTACCCTGTGCTGAAACTCTCAAATTTTGAATATTAAACCAGTATAAATAATACTACTGGTATTATAGTTAGTTATTGCAGTAACGGAGCCACTTCTATGTCCAAGCGTTTACTACCATCATTATGATGAATAACGAATCTGCATAATAAAAGTCCTCTCATCATATAAACGCTAAGCTCGAAGCTGATCCGAGACAAAAAAATCCGTAGGAATGCCCCTAGGAATGCCTCGTCATTTTACAGAGAACCGGTCCCCGAACGAGATCCGTGCCGTACCTCACCGCGAGCACTACACAACACAATAGCAGTTTCCACCTCTCGAGATGCCCGTGCACGTTGATCTCGCATACCTGGCGAGTACTCGGGTCACTTTTACCGATACACCTTATTCCAAAGCAGTAAAGACCATTTACGTTTACGTACTCCATTTCAGCGGCCGTCATCGCACCTACCTACGAAGCGAACGCCTTCCCATTGTTTTGGCTGTACCTCTAGTATTTCCAAAGTTGTGCTTGTTTTAACGATCGGAGAATTTATTGTTTATAACTGTTCGATGCCAACAATACGTGACGCGACAAAAGCAAGGAAACCCAAACATTTTGTGAAAAGTTATACAAACAAGATTTTTTATTTTATTCGCCTGGCACTGGGACGGACGGGTGGAGTGTGTCGTTTCGCCAACGGACCAGCAATTTGTCGTTTGCCGCTCGTTAGTTCGCGAACTCTGTTGTGCAACCATCTCCGATCATGCAGAAACGTCAACGTTTGCCAAAACAAAGGTTGCATCCTCGAACGTGCCTGAACCGCGTTGAAACTTACGCTAACTTGTGAAAAGATACATGTCATACCTTTTTGGGTTCTAAACAAGATGTCTAAGCCAATGTATATAAGAGATGAAAAGATATTTCATTTAAGAGTAGCTAAATAGTCGTTAAATGTTACGGTACGTAAGATTTACGTGTGCAAGCTAATTGTGTTAGTAATGCGGTGTCGGCGTGGCGGAGCAGGCGGCAAGGTCGGCGGCTTCCTACGGATTTTGAACGCCGCAGTGTTGCAGGTGCCCGCTGCAGGTGAATGGCTATCGCTAAAAGATAGCAAAATTACCAAATCGATGCCATGGCATGCAGATAATACTGTTCATACAGAGCGAAATCGGTTTCTCAACTTTTAGCTTTTACTTCCCTAAACATTGCTTATCCCACCATTTAGCGTGGTGGATTATGGTCCTTTTATATCCATAAAGGCCTCTTCCCCAGCAGAGGACAATAATGCGCAATAACATTACTACAAGACACAAGTATCTTATCATGGTTTGGTACCCCTACAAACCGCCTTTATCCACCTCTGTGGTCTAGTGGTTCACCCACACGTGTAAGACGCAGGGGCCCTGGGTTCGATTCCCAGGAGGGGAGCAAAATTTGTTTGTACTGACTGGGTTTGGTTTGTGGTAGGGCTGTAGGGCTTATTTCAAGCCCACCTGGCTAGCTACCACCATCTTACCTAAGGCTGACGCCATATCAACAATTAAAAAATTGTTGTGCTCAGGCAGTATGAGGTAAGATAGCCAGTTCCTCAGTGGTGAGGATTCCGGGTATAGTGCGCTTACACTTTCGGCCTTATTGTCACTCAACATCAAGTGAGGTGAGAGCCAATCACTATCCCGTTGAGGATAAAAATAAAAACAAAAACCCCTACATTAAGAGTTACTTCAACTCAATAATGTTTGTTAGTGTTGTTAATAAATAGATGTAAGTAATTGTTTTAGGAGAGAATCTACTAAGTATGTTCAACGAATTTAGCAAAAGCGGAGGCGAAACTATCGTCCTTAACACGTAGGTCAAATAAATGCAAAAGGAAAGATTGACGCATCAAATCCACCTACATTAGCATGGATTTTTTTGAATCAGTACGACTAACTTAGCAAACTGTGTCGGCTACATTATGAAATCCAAGAAACCCGCTCATGAATCAAGTTTGACCGCATGTGAGTTGTGAGCACCGCTAATGCCCATTCTGCCCCAAATGGATGCTATGCGAAAGTAGTTCTTGCTCTGCCAAGATCGTAAAATCCATAACCAAATGATCATTAGTGCAAAAACACGAGGTTGGACCAAATGGCCAGAAAACCATAGGCTTCGCATAGATCTATTAGAGGTGAGATAGATGATTGATCACTAGATCAGCTACGAATTACCTCGACAGCCAAATCGTTAAATTGGTCGCTTTGTTAGCGCAATACTTACTATTAAACATCGAATGTACTCTAAGTATTATAATAAACTAAGACGTTAAACATTTATTATCCAAGTAGAGTAAGTATCAGTACGATTACATCATAAGTTTAGGGATCATTTATGATTCATATACTAAGTTACTATTACTAACATAACTTTACTTTGAGGTTTCGCCTGGAGATAGATGTGAAATT
Organism: Catoptria pinella; assembly: GCA_963556745.1. Lineage (NCBI taxonomy): Eukaryota > Metazoa > Arthropoda > Insecta > Lepidoptera > Crambidae > Catoptria > Catoptria pinella. Next base: position 5,932,952 of record OY750762.1, read on the forward strand.
TTTACATTTCATTCGTAACAATTCATGATCATCATCATCATCAGTATGAGTTGTATTTATTTGGCTTAGAGGATTCAGTTGTTTGGCATGCGTCATTAACCTATATCTACTTTTCCTGTTGTTCTGACTTATGATATGAAATGGTGTATGCGGGCTCAATGCTAACATTATATTACAAAATCCATATCAGGAAACAACATTTTAATTTATGTATTTTGTATCTACTAGTTATCTACACAAACGTAAACAATCTACGGCAGCCAATAGAAGGTCGCGGAAACCGCGCGAAAACGGTGAATAATGATGACCCACCTGTCCCGTAGCTTTCTTGTATCGCAGGGTCGCCTCCCGGACCAGGTCGCGCACCAGCAGGTCTCCAGCCCCGCACGGCACCAGCACTCGCACAGACCCGAAGCACACTGTCACCTTCATGTCACTTCACTGTACTCCCAGAAGTAGATCACCAACGGCGCACCAAACCACTACCCACTACTAGCATATTAGTTTGTCGACAAACTAATACGAGCACAACACTATCTGATGCACATGGCGAAGGCAACCCTGCGTCGGAGCCACTCACGAACCACCGGTGAAACAAAAAGGACAAAACCAACGGATCCTTCGTGCGTTTTCATATCGTAAATGAAGCAGTGTTCGGACGGGACAGTTACACTAAACTCAGCACTTATTCTGTGGTAGATTCACTCGCTCAATCCAAGAGTCGCGTGAAACATTGAGCACATTTTGATAAGATTACGCGGAATACGGGCGCGTGTGTGCGCTCTCTGCGACAGCAACGGTCGTGGTAAGGAACATGAATAAGAATTTGAAGTTGTTTGGCGCGGCGGATGGGGGGCGGGGGCCGCGACCGGTTCCCGCCGCCAGCCAATCGGCAGCCGGCCCGCGCCGGCAGCTGTGCGCCTGTGGTGGTGTGGTGTTCGCGCCGCGTCATACCTGCCTCGCTTCGGTTTTTATTTCACTCGCATACCGACTATTTCACATCATTTTGAATGAAACTGCCCCTGATTACTGGCCGACAGAATCATTACTTGCTAGAACTCTTGACCGCCCCTCCAACTCGGCCACACCACCAGCCTTTCACGTAACAAACCTAAGTTACAACTTTTACCGTTTGTGTGCGTTGGTATTTGCTATCGTTACGAGGAAGAAGCATACATGTGTGTGCAAGCACCATAATCAGAAATCAGAATAGATCGGTACCTACCTGCATAATTGTGTATGATTTATTGCTGATGTCATCCCAAGAGCAAATAAATACTTCATCAACAGCGATGTCTATATACTATAGTGAAATACAACTCACCAGCAGCTTTTGTGAAAGATAGATCAATATTACCATGCCAACGGTAAAACTTCAAATAAGTACAACATACCAGCATGGCAGAACTATACTTTAATGGCGCAGTTAGTGCCCAGTCTACTGCACTGCAGAAGACCAAGCAATGAAGAAATCGTCCTTATAACTTTTTCATATTAAATCATAATGTTTTATTACAAAGAATTATTATGGTTAGCTCCCTGTGACCAATACCGCTTTATATTTTTATAGACATTACTTAGATCACAAATTACCTTTATAGTTATTGTACTAAAGTACTTAGATAGCTGTGCATATCACATCACATCACTGGCTGAAGGCTCATACGACAAATTGCATGTTAATATCTCACGTGCATACTCTGACTGACCACTGATCTGTGGTGTTTATAGATTTAAAAAACTGGCAGTCCGTAGGACTAGAAATCTATAAGGCTAAGAATCTGTAGAATTGGAAATCTGTAGAATTGAGATTCTGTAAAATTGGAAATCTGTAGAATTGGTAATCTGTAGAATTGGGAACAAACCAAAAAAAGTACCTTTGTTTTAGCAATCGCTAACATTTGCAAAGTAGCGTATTTTTGTACAACGCCTCAGTTTTTACGACGTCCGTTGCTGTTGGGTACTTGGGTACCTATGATTTCAAGGCGAAGGGCATTAGTATGCGGAAGACAACACAATCCACACACCGGCACCTGACCTGCAAACTTATATGATGTAACCATTTGAGGCGCTAAATGTCCGCTCTATTATACCTAGTTCCTAATGTGCTGACATGACGCACGTCTCTTCAAACCATTGTTGAGAGTAACTGACGATTGGTTATTAATAATCAGAGGAGGAAAAGTAAGCACTCAATACAATCACATCTCTAATAACAATAGTGTTACTGATAGTATTGCTGTTTAAAATACTCGGAAAAAGAATAACGTCATTGAAGTTGATAAGGGCTAATAAAATGGAGAAATTTGTTCAATTTTGGTAAAATTTTAACGGTATATGGACTACCTACAAGAAACTTTTATCTATTTTTTTTATTTCGAAAAATGATTTCGTCCATTTAAATTAGTATTTTTTCATCCAAGTAGAAGTAATAAAATGGAGGAAGTTGTTCAGTTTAAGCAACACTATCACCCGTTTCAGTAAAGATAGTCACCTAATTTTGTTACCCCTTATATAGATAGACAATTATTTCGCTGAATTTTAGTCCCATTTTAACACTTTTGGACTACAAGGAACTTCTATCTTTTGTTTTAAATGTTTTGTCTATTTCAATTAGTATTTTTTTAGCCCAGTAGGACATCAAAAAGAAGAAAAACCAGAAGTTATCATGTAAACCACTTTTAATTTGTAAGTAATATTGCTTGAATTGAAATAAATAAAAATACACATTACAGTCATTTTCTACACAAGGCGCAATTAAGAATCTACAAAAATAGTTGTACAATACAATATGTTTGCTAGGTATTACGTTGTCAGTTTCATTCAATTACCTGTCTACCCAAGTTATTATACTAAATATTGAAAATAACCATTTATTTTTACTTGATTACTTAGTCTGATGATTTTTTTATATTACATTAATTCATACCAAGAAAAATATTAAAGTTGATAATATTGTTAATAACAATATTAGAGCCAAATATCGATAAATATTTGTTGGTTCCAGAAATAGTTTTCTTATTGAAATGAGTTAATTCCGTACTGAGCACATTGACAAAGTAGATTTTGTTTTATTGCCTAATCACCTACGAAATTTACGCTAAACATTATTAAATTTCGGAGTCACAATAATAGTGAAACTTAATAGTAGATACCACAGAAGAACCTAAAACATTTTAAGCGTGTACTAATGAAAATAGTTGATTTCAAGCGTATACATAAAACAGTTTGGCACTATTTATGATTGTTATTAACGAAAACAAGACCGGTTCGAAAAATATGGAATAAAAATAGCAAACAAGAGGATCCCTTCAAAAAATAACATCTTTTCACATTATGTTACACTTACAATGTATTAATTGGAATAGCACTTGAGATGATAACAATATTTACAAAGGTTAACAATTTCCTAGATCTGAACCGAACACTTGAGTTTCCTTTTTATATACAAACGACTACAAGATTGTTAGTATTTTTGTCATGATTACACTACAGTCATAATAAATATAAGTCATTTTTCTAAAGAAAGTAATTCTACTTATTAAACCGGTAAATGGCAAATTACGACATCGGCGTCGGACGCACATATTTTTAAATGTACATAAAGAAAAAGAAGAAACAACAGTTAGATAGAAACATATAAAAAATAAAGATTCTTTTAACACAGTTTTTTAAGTAACAATAACGGCCGAATACTCAAAGCCTTCTTAGCTAAATTCTTTAGTTAAGGTCTCAACTTTAAGGAAGCTGTCAGTTTCGTAGAGTTTCTGTCAAATCTATCAACTTTTTTGAATTCAAGGTGGCCTTAACTTCAAAATTAGTTTGAGTATTTGGCCGTGGCCGAATACTTAAACGTCACTCAACTTTGAGAGGCTCTCAAACATCATCTCCAGTCCTGGCTCATATGTCAGAGATACGACTAAAGACAGCATGATGTTTGAGCGCCCCTCAAAGTTGAATATCGTTTGAACAATAATTCATAATATCAAAACAATTTGTATGTTTTGCGACTATTGCATTCATGCCACCGTAAATTGATTAAGTACCAATAATCCGATACGAAATATTTATCAAAATTATACTGTTAACATCTTAGGTAAACATAAACTAATTGGCACTACGTAAAAAAACATCAGTAGCATGAAATTGACAAGTAAACTTATTTAAAATCGTTAATATTAATGCTTTGAAAATCTTTTGTAACTTTAAGGATTGAATATTTTACAACGAATATACAGAGTTCACATTTCAGTTCTGAAGACTTTTTTTACCATACAATAACGTTTCTCGAATACATTTTAAGATTGATTCAGATTCAGCACTTAAGTTTACCGACCGTTTCGTCCAATTTAGCTCATAGTAAAGTAATTGGATAAGTACATACATCATAATGTAATAGTGATGTAGATTAATTTAATGGCACCTTTGCTTGGACCGACATCGATATTCCAAGGAATCACTTTAGAACGCATTCTTAGTGCAGTGACTAGAAATCTAACGTTAAGAAACGGCGTAAATAGATATGTACTTAAAGCATCTCGGGGCTTCTCTATCGGGAGATAATTATTTTTAACGATAATACTGTAATACAAATATAATAATACTATTGCACTGAAAGTAGTGATAAATGTGAATACGTTATTCAACAAATCTATTCTGTTATTTCTCCAGTCTATGGTAACAATACTTTATGCTAAGATAAATTGAAATGCAAGAATACATACTTATAAGTAATAACGACACCCACATAGTTCGCTGAGTCTGACCGCTAATCTGTCTCGGGCGTTACAGTCATTATTCCTCGAGACAAACTGTAGGAGAGCGGAGGGGCCAGCCCTTACACTAAACACAGAATTCTACAGAGATTGGTCGCTCGAGTGCAAATTCCTATACCATTATCACAAGACAAACCACAAGTAATCCTAATTCAGAGCACCTTATAATTGTAGAGATCATCGCATACTCATTGATGATTCACGAGCCATCACATGGCACCTCGGCTGTACATGAATATCATACATTTAAATTACATAGGTAATAGGTACATATCGACACAATTTACATCGTAAAATCATTATAAAACAGGCACATCAGCAATGTAGGTCAATAACGACGATTGAAGTACCAAGGGTTAAAAACGAGCTCGTCCCTTCAACATTCGAGGACAATATCAGATCATTTATACCTTTCGTGAGTATTACGATTAGTAGAGAGACGAATAAAGGGTCCTTACACTAACGGGATCTCAGTCACGCCCTCTCACTTTGAGATTTCTTCGGTATCACAATATTCGTAATTACAAAAGGGTTTTAAGGAAAAATCACTAGATTCAAACTCGGATCACTAGACATCGCTCTCGCCGTCTGTAACGTGAGCGGGTTGGCCGAAGTTTCTCGTGATGGATTCGCTGACGGTGCGAATGTTCGCTAGGTACCTGTGCGCGGGTTCGTCGGAGTCGTATATGGCGCTGAGGGATTCGAGCGAGACTAGTGCTTCGGAGTCTAGTAAGCGGGAAGACGCTCGGGAGGAGACGTCATCATCGCGGTCGAAGTAGCAGGAGTTTACATCGCTCAGCGCTGCTTCAGCGTCGGTCAACCCTGCTTCATTTAGCATAGATACGTTCTCAAGCGCGGGATCGTCAGTGGTGTACCCCGTGCTCTCTGGGTGCCCGCCTTCCCCTTCCCCTTCGCCTTCGGAACAAGACGAACTCCATTCCGACTGACTTTCACCGTAGATTCCCATTTCTCTATGGTTCGAAGTGGTCACCTGTCATTAAAATTTCAAATATACTAAAAGTTACACCTACAACTAGTTACTGCGTTATGCGCCTATAAGCTAAAGATAACATGCTTTCACTAATTAAAGCATCAAAACCTATTTCATTTTGGTACTTACGCGGTGGAGTAGCCGATCCTGGATTTCCTTTTCTTCTTTATGATCATTTGAAGTAGCCGCTTCAGCTTTCCGCTCACATGGTGGACTATAACAAACCAATGTGTTACTAATCAAAATAATGTACTCAGCTATGTTTTGGGTGTGTATTATTTCAATAATAGCCCTAATATGACTAGTCTTAAAGCATCCCTGTTTGTTCTATTACAACTGCCAAACCGATAATGCTAGTTAAGAGGGCGTAGTCTGCACACTAGCGCCGCCATTGGGGAAAAAATCACAGTGCTTAAATAAAGACGAAATTGTGAATTATCTCTCTGTAGTGCACTCCGAATAAGCTTTCTGGTACTTTTTATAACTTAAACAATATTTTCTAACCTGTCGTTTAGTTTAATGGAGTTTTTTTACGTAAAGTGGCCACTTTTAGCAATAAAACTCCGTTAAAATAAACAACAGTCTAGAAAATATTGTGTAAGTGATTAAAAGTACCACAAAGCTTCCTCAGAGTGCACTACAGAAAGATAATTCGTAATTTCTACTTTATCTAAGCACTATGTTTTTTTTTCAATGGCGGCGCTAGTGTGCAGTCTACGCAGCCTTAAGGTCAAGTCTTAGATATAAACTCTTAAGTCATTACGTCGCCTCAGACGACATCTCTAAGCCAGCTATTTGGCAGCCAGACACCACAACCCACAAGGCCTGCGTTTAATGGTCAGTTATAATTATGTCATTGTTGTTACCTAGCATCGTCCACTGCGGAATGACGTGGCGAGGGCAGCTTCTGGACAGAACATCTGTAAGCAGCCCGCCGGGGAAGTCGTGCGCCCGCGCGCGGGGGCGACACAGGAGAACTATATAGCTAAGTATGAAAAGAACTACGCTCGCCCACCCTCTAGCGATAGTCTGCTTGCCCGCTCGCTGTGTCACTTGCGTTTCATAATAATAATGGCTCATTATAGTCCACTGCAGGATGTAGGCCTCTTCCGTAATCTTACCTAGTATCGTTCCCCACGGAGTGGTGCGGTGAAGGCAGCTGTACAACGACATCCGTTGGCAGCACGCCAGGGAAATCGTGCGGGGCGCGCGGGGGCGTGGCGGGGGCGGGCGGGGGCGCGGGGGCGGGGGCGGGGGCGGCGCGGGCCAGCTGCGCGATGGCCGCCAGCCCCACCGCGTGCAGCGGGCTGCTATTGTTGCAGTTACGGAGCGGCTCTAGAGCTGGGTTCTGGCCCCTGCGATTACAACGAGGGGATACTAAGCTGATGCAAAGTCAAGCCCTGTGTTTACTATAGGCGACTATTGACGCCCAACACGTGCTACTGACGTCACATGACGCCTCTTTGCTTAAATTTCAAGTTGTGTTTATACGACTCTTGTTGCTTATTGAATTTATCAGTGTTTCTTCGAAAAATATCAACGTAACATAAAACGTTTTCGTGCCACGTCTATTGTTTTGAATCTATATTATCTAATTTTAGTCTTACAACAACCAATCTTTGGTGGCATTTTAACGAAACTTACAAAAACTCATCCATTATGAAATCGAATAGACTTACCTAAGCTCCAGTTTCAGCTCTTTTCTCTCGGACTTTAGCGGAACAGCCTTGATTCGACTCTTGTCGTCGAGCAGCCTTTGGATCTCTCTCTCGAACGGCGGCACGCACGCCACGTCTGTCGGACTCCGTTTCGTGAACAACTCCCTATTGTCATGGTTCAAATGTTTCAAATTGTTGGGTCTACTGCCCGAACTCGAAAACGAATTTGTTCGATTCGTCAACCGATCACTAACTTTCTTATCTGTCTGACAACAACCGTCTCTTTTAGCGGACGCTTGTAACATGTTAATAATACTCCTCTGTAGCTTATCTTCCTCTTTCTGATAGTTCAAGCTTCCTTCTAGGAATTTATCTTCTAAAGACGGTTTCTTGTTTAGTTTGTGTTTGGCGTATATTTCGTTGATGTGATTGGAATTGGGCTTAGCTGCTCTCACGGGTGGGTAATCGTATGATGGGTGGACGTTGACTCGTTGGGGAGGAAGCCACTGCGTGTTCTGAGGCCGAGGAGGGGATGGCGAAGCGTCTGTCGTCCTCGAATAGCTTTCATCTGATGAGCTTAGGCTAGGGGATCGAGTGAGAGAGCTCAATTCGTCAGCAGATGAGTGCACGCGTGGACTACGCGCTAAAGGCAAACTTTCGCTGGACCTTGGCCTAGGTAACCTAGTAGGAGCTCTCCGTTTATGAACAGCTGGTGGGCGGGATTCCTGCGGCCGCGGCCACGGTGGGACTAGCGCTCGAGGCGGCGGCCATCTTGGATTCCCCGATATCCCGTGCGGAGGTGGGGGCGGCGGAGTTTCTTCGTCTTTGTTTCTCCTGCCTTTGCTACCTTTGTGGTTATTACCGTTGCTCTGATGGCCGTTTGAGGGAAGGAGAGGTTCGTTTTCACCGGCTACGGAGGTTTCTCTGACTGGTGGTAGTCGAGATGGTTGAGCTGCAGCTCTTCTGGCTGAGTTTTGTAACATAGCAAGGGGTGTAGCAACACCACCGTATGCAGTTGGAGGGTTTTGAGGTTGTCCGTTAGGTTGCGCCGGCCCAGTACCATTAGGAGCTCTATCAGTCAAAAAGTACGTAGTCATTTCACCCTTTCCTTTTACTTTAACTTTACCACGACACACAAATTGATAAGGCATGTCTTTGAGGACTTGGTACACTTCCTCGGTGACTTGCGTGTGGTTCGGCAAGCCCGTGGAGTCCATGCGAGACGCCACGTTCACCGTGTTGCCCCAAATATCGTATTGAGGTTTCCTAGCACCGATGACTCCAGCGACCACAGGTCCCACGTTTATACCTGTAAAAAAGTCAAATATTTTTAAATTTGAGAGTTAATAATAAAAATAATAATGTTTATTTCGGACAAGAATACATTTATATTTAATTTGTTAGTATGTTATATTATCTTAAAACCTAATGTTAGTATCATCATTACTTAGACAATAGTTTTGTACCCGTAATACATCTCCGGACACAATTAGCTATAATAGGAGAAACATTTTTGTACCTAAAATTGTCACTGCGCAAGTCACGTGGTACTAAAATTTGGGTCAAGTCATTTTGCGTGAGCTGTATTTCAAATTAAAGATATTTTTCTCTATTTCAGATAAAATTCTATAGTAAAGGTTTATCGTTATTATGAGGTATTTAAAGCTATTATGCACCAAACACCCACCAATCCACATTGGGCCCGCGTAATGGATTATGATTATGTTATGATCCACCCTTTATCTATCCATAAGAAATATCGGTGCCCTAGCAGTGATGACATTAAAATGTCTGCTGATGGAGTTGACCACACCTCACACCAACTGCTAAAAATAGTACTAACCAACTCGCAACATGAAGTTGTTATAGGAGTTGTCGTTGATATCCTTGAGTTTGTCCCTCATGGCGAACACGAACTCGACCAGAGTGGCCATGTGCTTCCGCGCGCTGGCCTCGTCCATCATCTTCTTGTCGGGGATTAACCCAACTGCGGCCATGTACGTGGAGCCGACGGTTTTGATCTTATCTATTGCACTAAACCGATCTTCTCCTAAAAGCTGGAAAAAGTGGAAAATTATATTATTAACATCTAAATCAAGGAAATCTTCTAGGCTAAATAGACATAATGTACTTCATAATTTCTTAACGTTTGTGAAAGATAATCAGCAAACTAAAATCTATGAAAGTGTAATTGCGAACAAGTACTGCTTAAAAAATTGGCACCACAAAAATTAACTAGCACAGCATTTAGTCGGGTCAGCCACGCGCCCGGTGACAGATGTTAACGTTCTTTACAATCATTGCAGTTTGTATTGTTACGAAAAGAGAAAAATAGAGAGTTTATTAGAAAGTATGACGTCCTGTGTAGTCAAATGTTGTTAAAGACGCAAAGATCTTGCGTTCAAAGATCAAGATTTTGCGTATCATATTTTTTCGTTCAAGTATAGAAAATATCTATGAGTATACAAATATGGTCTCTATTATGCCAACAGTGTTCAGTCGCTTTGTGCTGCACAGTTAAATGCCAGCATTTTTAGCTCCACTCACTTAGTTGTTATATTCGTGTGTGCCATTTTTTGGGCGCAATACTTGTTTTATGGATTTTAATTCTCAGAATATCATGATGCCTACAGCGCCAATCGTATATAACTGTCGCTAATTAGTGGCTCAGTGAGCTGTAGACCTTGCTCAAATTGTACGTTGTTTTGAAATTAATCTAATAGATGTCGCCATGAGGTTTTCAAACCAGTACTATATGTTTTATATGGGATTGGTGGCCCGCCATCTGGCGAAATATGCAATGAACTTCATCAACGCCATACTAAATTCTAACGCACACACGATCGAGCGTGAGGTGAAAAATGTAGCACTAAGCACTCTACTGTTTCGACAGTGAGGTGTGACGACAATGATACTGAACAACTTTTACTATGGGAGAAATATTAAAATGTATGAAACAGCTGATATTTTTTCGCGGTTTCAGAGTTGGTCCCATAGTAAAAGTTGTTCAGTTTGATGGTCCGAAGAAACGGTTTTCCCATTTTTGGTTCATTCGTTAACGCTCTGTATACTTATTTTTTTTTTCAAAATGGCGGATATAATATGGGGAAAATCATATTTTAGCCATTTCGAAAAATGATCGAAAATGTCACAAACGCGTTTACAGCTCTACAGAGCTACTAGTGTACTAATACTCTACTTAACAAGAGCTTTAATGCCTTCGAGATATAAACAACCCTCACCTCATCGAAATCCGCTATAATCTCGTTGAGCAGCCGCAAGCACTCCATTCCCTGGTTGTTCCCGTCCAGCTCCATGTAGAACTCGTGGTAGTTGGTGATGGAGGCGAACACCACGCCCACGCGCTGGTACGACTGGTGGTACAGCTCCTGGCAACCGCGCCTCTTGTCAACCGACAACCACAGCAGTCAGGGGCCGTGACATATCCCTTTATTGCTAACTACTACTGAATAGATCCGAGTTTCTACTTTAACTTTTATAATTATTTTAATATCCTGAACTAAAAAGTATGATAAATAATAAATTTAAATTACCAGGGTCACATAAATCTAGAAAATGTTTGCCATGTTTGGCGTTTGTCAGTTTATAAAAAACTTTAAAGACTGGTTAGTGGTGTGAAATTATCTTCTCGGATAGAACTTCCGAGTTTAATATTTAGGCGAATATGCTTTTGTACCCACCTTATATAGCTTCGCTTAAAAGTCTTTATTCGTGTTAGTTATATCTACACAACGCTTTAGTTTCTAGATACCTACTAATTTTATGTACTTTTCAATAATTTAATCACTTCAAAAGTAACTATAATAATTTATCTCTACGTTTACTATGCTATTTGTTGCTAATGAAACTTCTTACAGATTTATCTTATAGTGTGAGTGTGTTTCATATTGTTTTGTGGTAAAAACAAAAGACATACGATTTCGAATATTAATAAATCTAATTTCAAGTTACTTTTATTGGTTCCAAAATGTAGATTTTAATTAAAAAATAATCCTATTCACTTAATGATATATTGTCACTTGGCCCCATCTTCTTGTGTATTGTGAAACACAGAAGCACATTCGATGCAGTGGTACACATACATATACACACATAATGCGAGGCAAGTGAAGCATGACAAGTGATGAATGCAAATGATTTTATGTGCTCACATTATAGAAAAATATTTTTCAAAAAACTTTATGTAAAGCGGTGTGATTGAGGATGATTAAAGTGACATTCATGCATGTTAAAAAAAAATATTGCCGCAAAAGCGTTCGTTATTAACAGAAGCAGTAAGTAGTTTTTTTACATTTAATGACACGCTTATTATTTTCCAAAACATCTATTTATCAATTTTAGTAAACATTTTTTTAAATTGAAAGACTCCAATTTTGTGCTCATTAATAATTAAAAGATAAAGACAGAAAAGCAATTATTTCTCAATGACTGAAAGCAATTATTTCTCAATGCTATGGAGCTATTAAATTTAAGTATCGGGTAGTTACCATGTTGGTTCTGAACTGATTGTCCAGAAAGTGCGTAGCGACGTGGGCCGGCAGTAGGTTGAATAGAATCCTCCTGTTAGAGGCCTGAAAGACAAAACGTTGTACTGAGCTAAGTCAACTTTTATCTTAATGGAAAATGACACAAGGTACATATGTAGGTACTTAGTCGGGCACTCTATTTCACAAAATAAGTAAAAGATAAAGTATTAATATAAAAATTGCATAAAACGTGAGTTCAATGTAACAGCATAGCTTGCAATTCTGCTAACTTACATCACTCCGCGTACAATTCGATTAAATTGACAATGTACAACTGAAGTGACTAACTTCAGTAACTACATTAACAAAGCAACGTATTTTAATCTGTTATCTCTTTTCCATACATTCTGGAGTGAAGTTGCAGCGGATCACTGTCTATTGTCAATTTAATCGCATTGAAAACAGATTTTTTAAATTACCTGTGTTGCCGAGCCGGCCTCTTTTTTACTACTTTATGGTTTTTTACTTTAACTTATATTTTTGAATTCCGTACTTTTTATACTATAACATATTTTCCTTGTTTTGTACTCTGTGTTTTTTCTTCTATGTGTCAAGTCATGCTCATCAGTTTGCAATAATAAAAGTACATTTACAACTAATTAACTCTCATTTTTTAGAAACCCATTTAGCTCAGTTTCAACCTGCAGAGCATCCATGTCTCGCTTCTCGTCCCTAGCCTGCGCCTGCCACAGGAAGTCGAGGCGCGCGGTCCACTCGGTCTGACGCGCGTGCAGCAACACAGCTAGCGCCAGCGCCAGCGCCCACGCCGACGCTATGTACGCCGACCCCACTACCCCTGGCCTGGACACAAGGAGGCGCTACAGATTATACTCGTACGTGAAAAGAGGTAAATATTGCTCGTTTACAAGGCAAGGTCTTGTCTTCTAAGGCTATGAATATAAACGAATACAAACAGTAACAATAATTGATAACAACGCGCAATATCAAAGTTACGTGCTGGCTCGGAGAAGTTTTTGATCCTAACTGTGCAAAAAAAGGAAAACTATTACACTTCACGATTCATTTCAACACTATTTATCTTTGTTAACCTGTTGTCAAGCTCCTAATGAATCACACTACCATGTCTAATGCAGTCAAAAAATGAACATCATTAACATAAATATCACCATATTTTATATTTTTAATTAAAAAAAAACCTGACAGATAATGGAAATGGAAGAGCGATGGCTTCCTGATACAGGTATTTTTATACTTACTAGGAAAGTCATCTCAATTTTGTATTTATTTATTTTAACGAAATAAAGCATTTTGTATTTTGTATTTTTTGTATATGCGAATACCTATTAATAGCTATGTAGATTTAAGAAATTGTTTCTATATAATGTATAACATGCTGTTGGTATTCCGAACAAAATAAAAAATAAAATAAAAAATAGCTTAAAGTACTCACTCAGTAATAAGATCGTAGCAGTCAAACAGATCTTTATGGTATGCCATAATAACAGCCATGTACCCGGCTGTGATCACTGCCAACAGCACTCCCTTCACCAATATGGGCAGTCTCAAGAAGACCGCAACAGTAAGCATGGTGAGGCAGCACCCTAATGTTATGTAAAGCGGTATTGGGCAGGCGCGGTGGTCGGCGTTGCTCCACAGGGCGGCGGCAACCTCGCCGCTCATTAGGCGGATCTCGTTCATTGTCGTGACGTTTTCTGTCAGATTCTTGCAGACGTTTACTTCTCGGCATGTCACCTGTGGGTGGATGTACTCTTAAATAAATAAATATTTGACAACATCACATACATTGCTCCGATTCCAAAGTAAGTAGCTAAAGCACTTGTGTTATGGAAATCAGAGACAACGGTGGTATCACAAACACCCAGACCTGAGCCAATATAGAAAAGTTAATTTTCTAAATTTACCCAACCGGGGATCGAACCCGGGACCTCAGAGATGGTGACACCTTGAAAACCGGTGTACAAAAAGCCACTCGACCACGGAGGTCGTCAAACTCTTTATTGGGTAATGTCGTTAAAATTGGGAGCTATAAACCGATCGTATTTTTTTATGAAATATATGTATAAATAGAGTAGGAGGCTCTGAAGTTTAGTTGCAACTTTGTTTCGTTTAAGTGGAATTTATTTAAGGTACTTGAAGTAAAAGTCAAATTAAAGTCATTTATAAGGTCTAACTAAGGAAAGGAATTTTTAAATTGAGATTTTAGCATTTACAATGCTATTTTTATATAATACCAAATAATATACTAGAAAAAATACGACTCGCATCAGATCATGTTCTCGGACGGGAATCGAACCCGCGACCTTTGGATATCCGGTCCAATGCTCTGACCGCTGAGCTACCGAGTCACTAGCGGGAACGTCAAATTTCTCCTAGTATATCAACTTTTACGCTGCAAGCCAGCGCCATCTCACCAATGTCCAAGGAATTACCTCGACATCAATTGAATACCTTTCCAGATATTTTTAAACAATTGATTAAGATGAAAAAGCTATATAATTTTTAATTTTTGAGATTTTAGCATTCACAATGCTATTTTTATATAATACCAAATATTAATTAATTTTTCTAGTATATTATTTGGTATTAAGGAAAGGAATGTTAACCTGACTGTACGCTGACAGTCAAAGGCAGAAAGTCACCACCACTTACCACATTCGCCTGCCCAACAGCGTATCCCAGTACGATCGTAAAGGTTGTTATCGCGTTCCGCAACGCGAAGGGTCTCGAAACGTCACAGGGCACGAGTCTCAGTCTCGCCGCTAATGTTAACGCTAGTACAGCCGCTGACCACGCGAAGGCCGTAACAAAGAGTAGGAGAACGATGGTGGTTCGTGGCAAGATGGCCGCTTGCAACGCGCCCGCTGCCACTAGAGCGCCCAAAGCCGCGCCCAGCGAGCCTGCCCAACCGCCGTCTGTTGATGCGCGATACTGGAATGATGTAGAGATTTAGTCACTGATAAGTATAGACATTACTAATGTTACTAATAAAACTGAAAATTATCCCCAACTAGACATGGTGGATTACGTTACGATAGACACATTCGACTGTCTTATACTAACAATATATCGTCGGGTACTTAGTATTGAATTCAACGCTTTATTGTATTGAATATAACAAATAGTACATAATTTACCCTGTCGGTCGGGCGCAGCAAATTCTAAGGGAGCACTCGATAATTAAGGCCCCTCTATACCCATAGAGGGGCCTTAATTATTTTTTGACACCTTATGAAATTTGGCAAGTAATATCGTCTTATAACACAAGTACAGGGATAAGTCTGAAAACTATGCATTTGTAATTAAACCATAAAAAATATTGTGTATATGTACGGAACCTTGCGAGTCCGACTCGCACTTGTCCAGTTTTTTTTTCTGCTATGCCTCTTCGGAATATGTTTGGTTTTATTGATTTCATATTATTATGTTCAAGGGGATTTTGTATAACAGGGTGGTCAAACTGATAAATACCTGTGCCTCCTTAGCGGCATCCTTGAAGCAGAGCGTGAGCAGGTGCACGTGCGTGGCCTTCTCGCGGTGCACGGAGCGCGCGTCGATGGCCTGCGCTAGGTACTTGTTCACGCGGTTCGTGGGCTGGTGGTACACAGACGAGTGACGCTTTTTCAGAGGCCGCTTGAACTTATCCGTCACTTTATTCTGTGGACGTTCGAATTTCAAATCAAAACCTCCACCTCTTTACTGTTACTTATAGGGAAACATCTCGGACACGATGGGCGAGGGCTTACCGGGCTTACGGAACAACATTTAAATTGGATAGGATAACCGAAGAGTTCGGGGCACAGTGGTACACCGCATGCCGACTCCATGCTCCAAACATTTAGTGACTGACCTTAGAATCAAAAAGTTCCAGTCTCCGAAGCAGCATCACATTAGTAGAATAATAGTACAGAACATGAATTGAAATTAAAGTTCAAATGGACATATAAATGTTTAGTCGGTTCTAATCACTGATGGCCTTTTAGACAGACTTATCTAATATTTACATTTTAATAAAATTTTACAACTAGACAATTAGAAAATGATTATTTCTCCCTTAAATACACAAAATGTAGTGAAAGAACATTGAAGAATAGAGAAATACCCAAGGTCAAACCAAGTTCATTGTTAGTATGTTAGTAATGATCGATTCCATGCAAATTAATCGGCAGCGTAGGATCATGCCATGCCAGTGCAAAGGTGGAAAGTCGGGGAGCGAGTGAAACACAGTTCGGTGCGATCGGCTTTATTCGTAAACAAAATCCATTAACAATAACAATTCCGAAATCAAAATATTCGCAATGACACACAGTCGTGATTGGTATCGAGTGCCCACGATCTTGACATCCCTATCGTCCGCCTGAATAGTTAAACAAAAATGAGCCTTATCTCAATGTGTGGTCCACAGAGACTCGGGTGACCTAATTTATAGGGAAGTTCGTGTAATTTGTCCGGTGGAATGATGGAAAACAGTAATACACATGAACAACATTCTGTCTCGCTTACGGTTTCAGCGGGTATTTGTTGCGGAATTAATGTCCAAGGTCGGAACATCTGAAAACAATGAGCGGGCTCATGTTAGTTGCTGGTGTATTTGAGTCTTCCACGCAATGCTCTACTGAAGATGATATTTCATCTTCAATAGTTTGATTTTAAGAACCATATAAGACTCCTAATGGACTGAATGACTAGTTACAGTGACGCTATATTGTCGGGATAAAACAACAATGAGTGAAAGCTTGGAAACCAGCAACTAAATCGAAGGTATCGAGGGGTGTAGAGAAGAGAGTGCCGAAAAAAACTGTGCCAGAAAAATGGAACCTATCGTGTTTACAGAATAGGGATTTATAAAACGATTTCCTTTGCTAAACCTCGTGAGCATGTCCGTGATTAATGTGAAGCAAACTTATGCTCGAATATAATAATTGCATTCGTTTATGAAGCTTCAGTGCACACCTTAAAAAGAGAAAGCAGATAGATTTAGTTCAAAAACCACCACTTAAAACTCACTAACTACAAATAAATCATGAAGCGAGGTTATCGTTGAGTCTCGTCGCCACCACGAGCAGACTCTTAAAAAAACTCAAAAAGCGAAAATCAAAAAACCGCGGGAGAAGTAGCAATATGGTTTTGATATTCGCCTAATTTGCGAACCATATTCTATCATCCCTAAGTGCAAGATACAAACTTGCAAACATATTATTGTTACTAACACTAGTGCGTGCGAGTTCTTTTTAAGAGTTGCGCACTATTTCTAATAAAACGTGCAACCTTACGCCATGTTACATCTGCATTTAATAATGTATTTTATTTAAGTATCCGACTGCGTTTCGAAAATTCCGTGTCAATAATATTATAGAAATAGTTGTCGATATCCTTTTAGTTCGCTGAAATATCCCCAAATATTATATTTACCTACACACTAAACATTAATTTTATAATTATTCTAAAGACGAAATAGGTGTTCAAAAATTCATGTAGGTATTTCATTTATTTGTTTTGTTTTTTAAATAAAGGAATGCAAGAGTCTTCACTGTTTGCCTGATAATTCCAAAAAAATGTTTGACTAACGAATAATTGACACGGAAATCAAAACGCAATCACCAAGCTTCGCAAAATCTCAAAATTTCAAAAACAGAACGTTGTGACGTAAACGTAAAGCTGCACGGCGCGTGCGTAAGTGCTATGTGGACCGTGGGGTGCGTTCGCAGGTGGTGTTGCATGACGGCGTCGAAGGTGTGGTGCTGGGGGGCGGGGGTTTGCTGCGCTGCGCTCACGTCTTCCGCGCGCAGCGACGCCAGCCGCATCGCCTCCGCCGAGCCCGGCTCCGCGTGCAGCGCGCGCCGAAGGTCCAGCACCTACCAAATAGCGCTTGTTCTAATATAACACTTATTTGTCGCGCAATATGGCTCATAGTAAGCGCTGAACGTCCAGCATTTAACAATACAGCTCAGTCAAATATTACACTTAAACATATTAAATAGGTATAGTATACACAAGTACAGCACCTTTAACTAATAGCGCTCGTATATATCATTTATTCGTGTCGTAATACGGGTCAAATTAAGCGCTGACTGAACGTCCAGTATCTCCGATTAGCGTTATAACCTCATTCTTATATGACACTTATTCTTATCACAATACGACTCAAAGTAAACGCCGAACGTCCATCAGCCAATAGCACTCATTCTAATATAACACTTATTTCTGGCATAGTAAGTCTCATAGAAAGCGCTGAATTTCCAGCATCTACCATAAAAAGGTTAGCTAACAGAAAAAAACAATTACAGCGCTGTTCTAACCTGTGACAGGATTTCCATTCAGGACAGTATGAGTGACCCATTAATATTTTAAAAGAGGTAAATCGGAAAATCACAACTTTTATAAAACAAATTTTGGGAAATCCTTAAGAAAAATTGTAACATGTTAGTTAATATTTCTAATTGAAACTAAATTGGTCACGCACATCTATAGCAGGGTAGGTATTTACGTTTTTAGATGCCAGATTTTTAAATGGAATTTTCATAGGCAACACAGAAATATTTGTTCACTTTAATTAAAATATTGCTGCAATAATCTTTACAAGTGAATATGCTAAAACCGTATAAGGAAACTGCCATCTAAATAAGGCAATAACAACATTAAATGTAAAAAACATACGACTAACAACACACTTCAAAACAAAGTTATCTCAAGAAAAATATAAAGAAAACTTACCTTTGACAAGTGGTTTAGGAACTGAGACAACACTTTGAGAATCTCTGAAGATAAAAGCCGACGACATGAGCTTCGTATTGTTTAGCTATGTCGCAGTGCAATGCGGAACTTATAATGACAATGTGCTTTTAAAAAACATTATCTTCAACTTGTATTCACAAAAAGTTAAACTACCGGCTTTATAAAATTAAACCAACTGTATAGTTATGCGTATTAGGCTTTTAACTTTTAATGAATACAATGGCCTTAATCTATAATTTAGAAGTCAGCCTTAAAAGGCATTAAATTATTAAGTATTTTCATATCAATTGACCTTCACTAATTTCCCAAGGGAAATTCCTACGTGCGAAGCATAAGGCGAGTTACCTTTCTAGCAGCATTAGCCTTGAGTTCCTGTGGCGAGGCGGCCATGTTAGAGAAGGGGACGTCAACGTTGAACTTGATGGAGTGCAGCAACTGGACTACCACATTGGAGACGTTTTTGAAGGACAGCTTCCGACGGGAGCCGGCGCCGAGGCCGACACCGGTGGAAAGACAGATCTGGAAGTGAAGTTAGTCATGCTGAGATGTTTATTTCTATGATGCGGTGGTACATGTACCAATGCAGCTACAAATATAATAAACAATATTTTGGAGGCCATGTCTTAGGTATGTGAGGTTAGAGGCACAAGGAATATTTTGACAAAAATAAGTAATAAATGAGGAGCGTCGGAACAAAAACCGATAGATCACATTTTGATTTTTTTATTTTTATGATGGCAATTGGTTGTTCTCGCACATATCTTGCTCTGTGGTTAACGTAACCTGGTCAAAAACTGCTAAATCCGCTCTAGATCTGGCTTCGAAATACCCGAATCTGAACATAAACCGATAAATACACTAATCGTACTAAACAACGATGGCGATCGGAACAGATACCGATAAATCCTTACCATTTTTCCTACCAGCGTTTTATCAAACACCGATACATCCTACAGTGTTTTATCAAAAACCGATATATCCAGTTGGTTTGGTCAAAAACCGATATATCCATTTTTTTCTTTTTATAACTCAACAGGTATTACAGTCACGAATGCCGAATTTAGGTTTCCAAACAGAGGTTCTAACACCAATAAAATGATATATTTCGTTTAACTCTAAATTAGAAAACCATGAACTTGGCCAGTTTTTTACATTTGTCCACAAAAAACACAAATGTGATTTATCGGTTTCTGTTCCGACGCTCTTCAAATACTCAACGAGTTTTCTTTTATAAGGTGTGGGGTAAATCGTGTGTCGTGGTATGTGCGGCGTAGGTAAGTGCCGCTACATAAGGTAGAAGAAAATTCTGTTTAGTCTTGGGTATTTAATATATTGGGTCCTTACTTATGAAATTGGTATTTTTTTCTCACACACAGAGAACCTCATTACTTTTGTGATGTTAAATATTTGCCAGTTTCTGGACATTACATCAAATTATGATTATAGCCGTCAACAATAAGCATTATTAAAGTCTATTTATTTTGTTTTAAATATTAAAAAAATACCTTGAAAGTAACTCCTTTTTTTGTACGCGAAAATGACCACTTTACCTGTTGTAACTTTTAAATAAATAAATAAATAAATATTTCACAACATCACATACATTGCTCCGATTCCAAAGTAAGTAGCTAAAGCACTTGTGTTATGGAAATCGGAGACAACGGTGGTAACACAAACACCCAGACCTGAGCCAATATAGAAAAGTTCGTTTTTTCTAAATTGACCCAACCGGGGATCGAACCCGGGACCTCAGAGATGGCGACACCTTGAAAACCGGTGTACAGAGCCACTCGACCACGGAGGTTGTCAAACTTATACTTAGCCGAAACTTATGCTTTTCGCTTAAGTTATGTTGCCTAAGTTAGCTTAATGTTCAAACATTTGTACATAAAAGTTTTATTACAATAGCGTTCAGGGTTGTTAAATAAATTATGAAAATGCTAGTATGGTAAATGCAATTTGTTAAAATTTCTCCATACAAAACGTCAATTTCATAGGTAAAGACCTAATACTTACTGTAGCGCTACACCTGCCGAAAATACGACGCCGACTCGGCCTCTGGAACTTCGAATATAGTACAAATCTGCCTTTAGAAACCTGACGTTGTTTCTGGTATTGGTTAGGTACTTCAAAAGCTCTGCAAGCATATTGAGCGATATACTTTTGGCATCTGCCAAATCACACATCACACGTCACATCTGTGACGCTATTTTTTTTGTCTAAGAAAATGCATTTTCGCATCCCCTCCCCCCGCAGGTAAGCGGGAGGTGGGACTGAGTCCGTAACCTGATCGCGAAATACACTTGATCGATGATCTGAACATCGAAAGAACTAAATGAGGCAATAAGATTAGGGTGGGCAACAACGCTGTGTTCAACGATGATTGCTCACCATCTGAATTATTAAATTACCTTTCTCCGCCTCGGTGGGGGTATGATGAAAAAGGTCTGCACTGAATGGTCCCGTAGGTAGGCGTTTCTGTTGGCCCCGTGACCTGGCTCCACCTCGTACGCACCGCCCAGGCACTCCAGCGTCGCTTGAGTTATGTGCACGCGCCTGTTCAATATTAAAAACATGATAAGTTTTGAAGATTATAGGTATACGAGTACTTTAAACAGAATAATAAAACAAATGACAGTAAAATTGCAAAGTTGAAAGAAACTTGAAACGATATAGTTACATGATATTAACTATTCTATATAGGTGGCTCAGTTGGCATTTCATAACTGGGCTTGATGAAAAATTTAAAATTATAATGATAAAAATATTTCATGCTTAAAAATTAAACACGCGTCTTTTCATGTCGAAGAAAGTTTATTTCTTTCAGATGCCGATAATTTATAATGAAAACCTGGTGGTTAAAATTCAACGGACGCGAAAAGTAAAAAAAGGTTCTCAAAAACATCGGAGTCTTATCTGACTCAACATTATTGGAAAGCATGATATCGCAGATCCTTTCTTAAAAACAAGATCGATCGATCATGCAATTGCCTCCTTGTTAATCTCTTCATTGTTACATGACAAAAGCAAATTTATGAAAAGAGCGCCTTCCAGGGCATCTGGATATTACACTTTAGGCCCCTTGAAAAAAAAAATAGGCATATCATAGTAGAAGTGTAGCGTAGTGTGATTACGAAAATTTTACACGTGTAACTCAACCTAACTCAGTCCTCACAAAAATTAATGCTAAATCATTGAATCACCCTTTAGCTCGTATACTGGCGCTTTTATTGCAGTTAACAGCAGTTCCTGATCACATCATCAGAGCTTCCGAAAAAAGAAAACCATTATCTGTCATCAAATGTCAATATGTTGTAAAATAACGTGAGAGCTGTCACTTCAATCAGCTGTTATGTAGTCGGCCATGTTATTCACTAAAAAATAGGCAGAACCATTCTGTAACTTTATCAAAGGTTTTTGAGCGTTTGTCACTATTGAGCGATTATGAATAATGATTTTCAAGAAATTCCTTATAACGAGCTTGTAAGGCCTTCCATAACTTTTTATGAATAAGACGGTTATAATTTAATCTTCTTCTAAAATTCGAAAATAGTCTGTAAGTAAGTAAAGAGGTCTTTCCGTCCCAAATTTCTTCTCGCTCTGTGATTGCCACTTTAGTTAAGCAATTTTTTTTTTTTACTCAAGAACTGGCAGTATGGCTTAGACCTTCGCCTGTCCTGAGAAAGACGAATATAACTACTACTACTACTAAGCAATTTTTTCAGCGACGAATTCGTTCCTACAAAACATGGTGGACTTACCCCGGTTCTCCGCCCGCTTCCATGTTGTTAGCTAGCGTGACGTCATTGGACCAGACGTCGTACTGCCACTTGCGCAGGCCCAGCACGCCGCACAGCACGCGTCCAGTATGGATGCCCACGCGCATGTTTAGTTGTACGTCTGTAGCCTCCACCACCGACCTGCAACGTGAAAAATATTTACTAGTTATTACAGGCATGTAACCATCGATATAATATGATATTAGTTTGATATACTTAGATAATTGTTTTGTGCTAAATTTTTTTTTACATTAAATAATGATCAAAAGTCACCCTTTAAATCTTCCATCATTGATTGTAGATGAAATAGAAGTGTTGTTTCAATACATACATACATATAAGTTTTGACGACCTCCGTGGTCGAGTGGCTTTGTAAACCGGGTTTCAAGGTGTCGCCGTCTCTGAGGTCTAGGGTTCGATCCCCGGTTGGGTCAATTTAAAAAAACTAACTTTTCTATATTGGCTCAGGTCTGGGTGTATGTGATACCACCGTTGTCTCCGATTTCCATAACACAAGTGCTTTAGCTACTTACTTTGGAATCGGAGCAATGTATGTGATGTTGTCAAATATTCATTTATTTTATTTATTTATAAGTAAATTATAAAAACAGTAATGAATAATGAGAATATCACGTAGCATATTAAATATCCTGTATTTTACAAACATTGCTAATTTTAGATTTTCTTTGAGATTTCCCTCGTTTTACTTTATTTATAGGAGGAAAACGTTTCATTTCAGTTTATTTCGTTTTCGTAACTACCCTCTTAATTTAAAAAGTTCAAGAACAGCATTATAAAGTCGCTGCTGCTTGTTTTATGTAGTCATAAAGAAGCAAACAGAGTAATAACTTCTTGAGTAAGAACTTTACAATAATTGGAATGTTTACGGCCAGTGGGTCAATCAATCTTTGCCACGAATGTTTGAACAGTGCGCGAATGAACCATAGATTTATGTTAACTAGATTAGGAGTGAAAACGTAAAAACTGCAATAAATCAAGTTTACTTAACGAAATAGGAACAGTTACATAAGCCAGTCTCTTTGCGATGGATTATTTATATGCAAATGTTTTTAAGCGCTTCTTGACTGGAAAGCAAAACAGTTCGGGACCGTGAACAGTTTGGGACTTTCAATGTTTACGTATTCGTTGAGTACTAAATTACAGGAAATACTCTTATCGAGCAGTACATTAGGATATTAAAAAGTAGGTACTTAATGTAAATAAATATAATTGTAGTTATAACTTTCCTATTCTTCAGATAGCAGTCATTCACATGAACACAGAACAGTATGTTTTTTTACTTTAAAAGGTCATGAAGACAATTTCTTTCTAATATAGATGCAAAAATAAAACATCTTCTGTCACAAAGTTTAATCAGCTGTGAGTAATAAACCTTGTACTTACTTACACAAGGCAATGTCTACGGCTTCCCTTTGTAGTGTACATAATGCTTTAGCTGACTGTAAGATACTATATTGTATAAGTATACTGAGAAAGCTCGTAGGATATTAAAATTAAATGATGTAAGTAAATATTCTGACGTCCTTCACCGAAAAAGATGTTTGATTATTCTGTGACTGGAGCAATATCAAAGGTATTATCATCTAATCCTCATAGTCGTACTGTAGTGGTATTAAGCACGTAGAATATATTATTTAAGTAATTTGCAAATTCTCTCAGCCTAATTTTTATAGCACATATACGATTCTAAGGCTCGGTTGCATCATCTTAATTTAACTATAACAGTACATGACACAAACTTATCTGAGCCACTGGCCAAAACTGGAACTAAGTGTTATTACATATACCTAGGTTACGCCAAAGACGACAGCGACGCTGTCACAGAGTCAAATAAGTTTTTGTCTGTTAAAGTTAAGGTTAAATCAAGATGATGCAACTCAGCCTTAATAAGTCTGAATACAATTATTCTGAAGTTAAGTACAAGTAATAAAAGCAAAATTCCAAAATCAAATTAAAGTTACCTACTGAATTTAGAATCCAATTTGACTCGTATATTTACGTATCGCCAAATTGACTTCTCGAGCGGTCGGCGTTTCCGCCGTCTCGTCGGCTCCGCAAAAGTAATAAAATCACCCTAAAACTCGCAGGCGAGCCGCAAACAGCAACAGCAAACTTCTTCAAAGTGAATATTTTTCCCAATTAGTCAGGTAAAAATGAAATGACTGGCGCAAAAATGGATCTAGATAATAAACTAGCAATTAAGGGTCACGCCATAAAAACAACGCTAATCGATGTTAATTATTGCGATTTTCTAGGTTGTCCTGCTTTTGTTCGATCGACTGTTTAGCGACTATCAACGTCCATCCATCAATGATACTATCGATTGGTGATAGAGCGTAGAAACATCCGAAGAAAGGCAAACACTAAAAGGTACCCACAATTTAGCTTCATCAGCCGGGTACAAAAAGAATTTTATATGTAATCTTAAAGCCATCATTGTTAGTCAACTGTAAGCAATAAATAAGGCAAATTCAAAATTACGTGGTCTATATGAGAAGTAGGCACTTAAGACTGTTGTAATGCCTGCTTTCATGTTCTTAACAGCATAAATAATGTGGCAACAATACTAACGAACGACGTAGGTACTTAATTAATTACTCGGTTTTATGATCTCCGCTGAGCTTTACGTAGTGAACGTAGTTAATAGTGGGTGTAGTACAAATAGCTTCGCGCGCCGGTGACAAATTAACGTAACTTTACGGCCTTTTAACGACCGGCAGCGGAAACGAATAGGCACAATGGAGGTTTCAGGTTTTCAATAATACGCATACCTAGACGTCGATAGCATAGCCCCTCTATAATAAACGTAGAAAATACGTCAGAAAAAATGCGATATAAAGGTTTCACGCTAGTGAAATTAATCGTCTTTTAACTTTTATTAAGGAGATAAAAAAGGCAGAAGATTTTCATGAACAGTTGGTTTATGATTTACCTATTTAGGTAAAACACTAATAAAATAAAGACTTTAACTTAAATTAATGCTCCATGCTTAATTTAGGCCCGAGCGGCCGAATGCGGCCGGACAACAATGAAATATCTATTGTGTCTCATTTTCCGGGTCTTGATGGGTTAATATTGGCAATAATAATCATCAGAAAGTGCTAAACTCGTCTATACTTATCTGGTGCACTGCTTGGATTTCTTTCTAAGTTGTTTTCGTGATGTGTCAAAGCTTCTTTTACTACTTACTATTATTTTTAGCAAAACAGCATCCACAACACAAGATACTAAGCCAACATTTTTCACCAAAAATATGGTCGTAACAATGGTGAGAAATTACGTTAAAGTAATATTAAAAGTCTACGCCAGCCTCATATTTTTTCATTACCCGATGACAGTCAGTCGACACAATTTAAAGCCTAACCAAGATATTAACCGTTTCAGACGACGGAAAGATTAATCAAGTATACTAAACGCGCAGGCGTTTCAATTTTTGTAAAACTCTGGCAATTTTACTTTAAAATTCCATTTAGGTTCCGGCATCATATTTGAACATTCTTCTTGTCAGCTAAAAAAAGTCTCAAATGGGCGGTAAAAAAATAAAGACAATTAAAAAGCACTTCAATTCTAACCGTCTTATTAATATAAAGTTATGTAAGGCATACAAATTATATAGTTAATAAACGTAAGTATTATACAACATGTTACAAAACTACCCCTAATGCCGAATATGGTATATAGGGACCATCAAACTGAACAACTTTTACTATGGGACCAACTCTCAAATCGCGAAAAAAAAATCAGCTGTTTCATACATTTTGATATTTTCGATTTTAATATTCGGCATTAGGGGTATTTTTGTAATAAGTTGTATAGTTGTTGTACGGAATTTCTTGAAAATCATTATTCATAATCAATAGCGACAAACGTACTAAAGGGCGCTGCCGATTTGCACGGGTGGCGCCATCTATCAGCTATATTGCGATTTAAAATTACGGAAAACAGATAAATATTTTTTTACGATTTTCGTACAATTTTTAGAAAATTTTCTTTTTACAAACTTTGTCCTGATAATAACAAACACAACAGAAATACGATCAGGTTGCATTTTCTTCAAAAACGTTTATGAATAATGAAAGCGTCATTAATATTATAAGTAATGACGTCTAATAAGCCTTATCAGCATTTTAACTAAAATTGACTGTTTACTACTACGACTACCGCCTTGTTCATAAAAAAAACCTTAAAATAGAGTTTAAGGTTTTGTTATGAACAATGCGGTAAGTTTATTTGAATAAAGAATCTTTCATTTCATTTTCAAACCATTACAAGAATGGTTCAATACTTTATACAAAGAGTTATCAGAAATCGCATTTTGCCTGCAATTATTTTCAATATCATTGTATTGTTACAAAACAATAAATGCCTCAGTCTGTTAAATGCTCCATAAAAGACGAACAATGAATAATGCAAATCGACGGAAACTAGCGTAATTTAACAACAAAACCGTCGTTAAAACATCATTTATTCTGTGCTAAACCTAATGCACAAGAAATGTACGGCTATTTCCGTTCGTGAATGCGCCAAAGAAAGAGCCCTTCAGATATATTGGAGTCCAATCGGACAGCAAACAAGATACCCTTATAATCCCCGCTTGTCGCACTCGCCGCTGAACACACAGTTTTTCGAAGCGTTTAGATAAATAACGTAATTGGATTTAGAAGCTGAAAACTAGGTCAGTCCGTGTATTTATCCAATAGATACCTCCCCGTAAACAGCAGCGATACAAATGGAAACAAGTGTAAATATTTGTAAAAATTCCGTTAGAGCATTACATATTATTTGAACAACATTTTGCATTTCATCGCATTATCATACTATTATTGTATAACGCGTCTAATCTTTGATATTCGCAAAAAGCGAATTTGTTTCTTTGACTAATGCGTTTCACTAACAGAACTCTTTCTTAAGCTACAAAGAGATAGGAGGGCTGAAGTTGTATGTTTCGTAATGACTCGGTTTCAATTGTTTCTTGGAAGATTTTCAAAGCGCGCGCTAATCTAAGCGAGATAACTGGAAAGGCACTTTAAATAAATGTAAACTTTTTAGGGGAATGTGTCCTTTTGATTCAATTTTACTTTTTCTGAATACACATTGTAAATGATATAGTCATAGTTCTGTACCTTCAGTGAAAACTGATCTAACTCGAGTTATATCGATTTTGAATTTATTTCACTATTCAAGTCATCGAAAAATTAGCTTTTTTTGTGTCTAATCGGTGTATTTTTACGACTTATATCAACAGAGATAAATTTTGTGCATAGTAATATAAGTGCTTGCTTTTCTATGAATTTTTTGAAATAAAATGTGTATATTAATATATCTCTAGTTAAAACAATGTGTACCGAAACTTATTTTTCTTTAAATTAGTGTCTAGAAATATAACTCGTTTTAAAACATTACACACAATTTAATAACAACTGACTTAAATTGTGCGTAGTGATTTATCTAGAATTATATCAATACACACATATAATTTCTCAGTATGCTAGTTTGTGAACATTGATTTAACTCGACTTATAGCATTAAAAATGAAGTAATAATCAAGTTTTATTTTGTGTTTATTGATATAATTCAAGTTGAATCAATAATCACATATAGGTTTGGGATAGGTGTAAAATGATATAATTGACTTATATCAAAAAATATTATGAATAAACCAAGTAAAACGTTTGATTACTTATTGTGTAAAATGATAAAACTGCCCAATAAACCCCCCGCGACCTCCCCTTCCCTCGTACCCTTCCCCCGCGCCTGTGTGGATACGACAGTGTGTTGTCTCAGTATTGCGCCGACGTTCATGTGCTGCGGTCACATCAGTAGAGACTCCGCGACACCAAACAAGATGAATTTAAATGTAAGTTGTATCACTTTACACAAAGCATAATACATTGTGCCATTTTATTAATAATGGGCTAAAGTCATTGATGGGATGAAAATCTGCCCTATGTTTCTTAAAATAAGTGTGAGATTGCTTCGATGCATAATAGTGAGTTGTATCAATATACACTAATTTTTTACACCATTGCACGTTATTTTT
The DNA here is from genome assembly GCA_963556745.1 of Catoptria pinella. NCBI lineage: Eukaryota > Metazoa > Arthropoda > Insecta > Lepidoptera > Crambidae > Catoptria > Catoptria pinella. The sequence continues at coordinate 5,961,477 of OY750762.1, forward strand.
TACAAGAAATTAAATAGGTACATAGTATTTTTTGATACGGGAGTATTTTTTGTTTATTATTATTCATTTTTGCCTGTCTTACTAACACGTGGAAAAAGAGTTGTGTTTTTAACTGCTTTTTGACCCCCGACGCAAAAAGAGAGGTGTTATAAGTTTAACGTGTCTGTGTATCTGTCTGTGGTATCGTAGCTCCCAAACGGATGAACTGATTTTGGTTTAGTTTTTTGTTTGAAAGATAATTTTAACCTGATTGTTCTTAGTCATGTTTCATAAAAATTTGTTCAGCTGCTTGAAGATCATCAGCTCTTTTCTAGTTGATGACGGGATCTGACTAACTTCTTTATGTCCGATCGATTCGGAATTTGGTACAGTATTACTTTAACGACATTGAAAGAACATGGTAAGGTAACCATGACCTGATCAGCCGTTAGAAGATCATCAGCTCTTTTCTAGTTGATGAGGGGATCTGGCTAAGTTTCATATGTCCAGTCAATTCGAAATTTGGTACCGTGTTACTGCAATGATATTAAAAGAACATGGTAAGGTAACCATGACCTGAAGCTTAAGTATTAACTGGAATCTGCAGAATACTCAACTCCTCTACAACATACAGCAGAGGTATAGTGTTTGGGATCACTAGAATGGTCTTTAATAAGTAGATTGCGAATAAAGTATAATAGGTAGTGATGATGAGGCATCATCTAGAATCTGAAGGATACCTAACTCTTCAACAACATACAGCAGAGGTATCGTGTTTGAGCTCGTTGGAATTGTTTCGATGATTAGGTTATACTCCTAGATTGGTAATCAGGACTCATCAGCTTTTTGAAATTGAATTCAAAATTTGGTACCATGTTACTTCAATGATAATGGCCGAAAAAATTTAGTTTAAAAAGCTTCAAATAAAACTGAAATTAAAAATTTAATAAGCCCCCGATACAAAAAAGCTAACTCTTAATAAAATACCCCCATACAAAAAAGGCTAACTCTTAAAAAGTTGAAAATAATGTGATCATATCATCAAGTCTTAAATAGATCTTGGATTTACATGTAAGCTCGTCACATTAACTTCGCGGTCCATCGACGTCTACGATTTTCCCATAGATTTATTTATAACTTGATAATAATGATGATATTATATTTAACTTTTAAAGAGTTAGCTTTTTTGTATGGGGGGTTTTTATAAAGAGTTAGCTTTTCTGTGTTGGGAGTTTTTAAGAATAATTTATTTACTAAAATCAAATGTACTATTTTGGGAGTAAATTAATTTATTTTAATTTGCTACTGAATGGAAATGGGTCTTATGAGTGGTTTTTTTTAAGATCGGTTTATTGCTAATTGTCATTTACAAGTTGGCTAAGTTTGAGTCTGAATGACTGTAGTGATGATTGTGTTGTCTTAACATGAAGCACTCCGTTGTCAAGTCAATATTAAACCAATGGGGTCAATTCCCGATCAGCTCAATGGAATAAACTTTTATATTCATTTTCTTTTCTCTGAGTAGGTGTTTCAATACCAGCCTGTTTTCTATATTATGTTACGTTGAATTTCGATACAACAACAGTTTTAACAAGTCTAAACATCTGTTATGTTTTGTTTTTAAGTTTAATATTGTTATGTTAATTTTTCTAAATTTAAAACACATTGTTCTGCTTATTCAAGTTGATTTAAGCGCTAATGAAGCAAGATTTAGTATTTTATATGATTACCAAAGTGTTAGTAATAAATTACCGAAATATTTTTGGGTTTTAATAACAGCAAACATTACCTCATGATATTATTTAGTATTTTATCATAAGTTATATCACTATTCACATAGTATACGTACTAGTTATATCGTTTGTGATAAAAGTTATAACAATTTCCACATCGATTTTTTTCAAAAAAGTTGTGTAAATTGATATAATTCGACTTTTTTAAACGGTTCTACTAAACTAAACTCTGATTACTAACATTTAGAGTGTGTTCAACAATGTTTGTTCTACAACTTTAAAAAAAACATACAATTGAAAAGGCAGTCACAAAAAAATAAAGTCAGTTAACATTTTACACGAAAGCAGATTTTCATGGTGAAAAATGATATAAGTCTTATTACATCAATATACACAAAACAAATAAATGTGATTAGTGATGTAACTTAACAATTTCATGAATACTGAAAAATCTGTAAGACATTTCTCTTTAAATAATACAAGAAAACAAAGTTAGCTAAACCATCTACAGTCTACAAGCACTTATTTTATTTTATCATTCTTAGTTGAAGAGTGAGATTTTTTTTAACTTTAAAGTCAATTTCCCGAAAATCATGTTTTTAGAGTTATACCTCTTTTCACGGAAGGTACAGAGTTATTATGGACACTTTTTGACTTAAAGCTGCATTTTGTGATGGAAGCAAGCCGTTTTGCACAGTGATAGTAGGGACCAAAGTAAACGATTTCATCCGAGGATAAACGACATTCACCCCTTAAGAACAGAGATGGCGCCACTTGTTTAGTAAAAAAATTAAAAAATTCTAAAACCTGAACCGATGATCCGATTTTGATGATTAAGGTCTCTATCGACAGAAAATTATTTGTTTTATTATTAAAAAAATAATAAGGTGGCAGAAAATAATTATAAATAACAAAAAAACGTTCATTATTGAAAAACAAAAAAAAAAAAATCAGTATTTATTTTATTTTATAAAAAAAAATGTATGAATATGGTACTTTTTTATTTATTTATATAATTACTCATTTAGTTGAACGTTTAATAAAAAAAACCGCATATCAATATCTTGTATATTTCCAAAGTTATGGAAAATACACTACATGGTGCCGGTATATACCTTAACTCGCTGAGCAAAAAATCTCAAAATTGATATTTTTTTTCTTTATATATATATGCTTTATTTATGATCTCTATGTATACAGATTAATTGTATTATTATAAAAAACATAAAAAGCTGAATTAAATCTATTACAATTACCAATAAATTCTCTTTTTGTATACAGAATGAAAAAATACGTTTATTTGTAAATATTATTTAAATAATGAAATAAAAAAGGTGGACTACCTTTTTTATTTCATTTAAATGTGAACTAATCAATTACACGTATAATAAAAAACTGCATGTCAATATCTTTAATAGTTAGAGTCTATATATACACAATACCTATGTCGTGGTACAGGAACGAGAAGCAAGAGGAACAGGAATTCGACGTCAGGTTACTCCTAATGGTTCAATCCGACTTTCTGAGGAATGATCTAAATAAATCGGATCTTTTTGGATTCCTCGGTCGCGAGTTCATAAATAGCTTTTCTGACGCAATGGTGGTGATAAATTTGGCTGATGAAGTATCTGCTTTAGATGCTTCTTGTACTTCAATTGCCGATTCCATTGCATATGGAAGAAGCTGATCGCCGTATTATTTGGCACGCAAAAGATATGGCTGGGCTAGGAGCAACCCATATGCTAGTGCGTTCTTCGGGCCCAGATGTGTTGGGTCTGCTTATTTCGTACTACGAAATTTTAAAAGAGGAAGGTTTGCAGGAACTGGATGTTGACAGGGACAGCTAACAAACGCCGTTATGTAGCAGTGCACAAAATAGCAACTACTTTAGGTCATGAAATGTCAACTGCGCTTCGAGGCTATCATGCTTTCACAGGGTGTGACACGACGTCTTATTTTAATACAAAAGGCAAAAAAAACCTGTTTTAAAACATGGATGTCTCACCCTGAAGTAACCACTGCTTTTGCAAGTATGTCGACTCCTATAGAAATCCTCTCTGAAGAAATATTGGCTCATTGGGAAAGGATTGTACCGATATTTTTTATTGTAATGTGGTGTGTAAGTTTACATAATTATTTCACTCGTTCTCAAATAATGGTAATCTTACTTACAGATTCACTTGCAGGCTGCACGATGCTCAAACAGAGAACATCACTGTTAGTGTTAATGCGTTATGTTTTGTACCGTATTGGTATTGGTTATGGGCACTTTTCTCCGCATTTAGACCAATTTGGTCCGTTTTGCGTGAAACCTTATAGCATCGGTATGGCTAATCGAGCCATCCCAGCTCCTTCCAGAAGCGCAGAAGCCTCCTGGGGCGTTCACAGGCTTCTAGGAGCCACCTCACCTTTGTGAGGATTTCTGCTCGTTGTGTGGCCAGCCCCACGCACTCCAGGTTCACGTGGGCGGCTGTTTCCTCTGCTTCCAGGCATCCCCTGCATAGAGGACTGTCTGTCGCATTCATGATGAATAGTTGTCGGTTTAAAGCTAAGTGACCTGTAAGTGTACCTACAACTATCCGGAGGAAATAAAAATGTTATTTAAGTCAGATTAGCGATTACTTCATGCAGATATTTGTGGGTAACGATGTTGACTGTACAAATACTCAAAGAACCGATTAATGTGCTATGTGTATGTAATCTCCTTGTTCAGTTGTTTGTTGTCCTAAATAAATTAAAAATCCGGAAAGATTTGTTTTCCACTAAAAGCAAGCCGGTGACAAGTAGAAGAAGTAGGCGGATAATTCAGCCGCCCTTGAACAACATGCTCTGCGTGCAGCGTTTCAAACGGGCCATATATGGGGAAATGCCCTTAATTTTGACATATCAATCCCAAGTCCATCTTCTTGGGGTCGAAGGTAGATGAACTCCACGATGGTCGAAGGTTACTGCAATTTAGAGCCAGAACTAAGCCTCCTTGACCATTGTGGATGTAAATTAAACTGTAACGCAATGCGCTGTGGCTGCCGACGCGTTGGCCTACCTTGCACTTTACAGTGTAAAACCTGCAAAGCCGAGTGCGACAATAAAACGTAAGTAAAATAAAGATTCAGAAATGCTATTTCGCATCTTTTATAATTGTTATTATGATTTTTCATTGCTATTTTATTTTTTTAGGGTTCGAAAACCCACCCACCTACACCCACCTACCCACACCCACCTTCGAAACCCAAGAATAGAGATCACTCGCCGAATCACACATAATAAATACCTAATTTCTCGAAATTGGTATGTTTAAGATTTTTCATTTTATTTTCCTGAATACATAGATATTATAAATAAAGCATATGTAAAGAAAAAAATATTAATTTTGAGATTTTTTTGCTCGGTATATACCGGCACCATGTAGTGTATTCTTCAATAACTTTGAAAATTATACAAGATATTTGTATGCGGTTTTTTTTATTAAACGTGCAACTAAATAAGTAATAATATAAATAAATAAAAAAGTACCATATTCATACATTTTTTTTATAAAATAAAAAAAAAACTGAAAAAAAAATTTTTTTTTTCAATGATGCAATTTTTTTTGTTATTTATAATTATTTTCTGCCACCTTATTATTTTTTTAATAATGAAACAACTAATTTTCTGTCGATAGAGACCTTAATCATCAAAATCGGATCATCCGTTCAGGTTTTAGAAATTTTTAAAGTTTTTATTAAACAAGTGGCGCCATCTGTGTTCCTAAGGGGTGAATGTGATTTATCCTCGAATGAAATCACTTAATTTGGCCCCTACTATAACTGTGCAAAGCGGCTTGCTTCCATCACAAAATGCAGTTTCCTTTTCATAATTACTATGACTAATAGACGTATTTTCGTCAACTGTTTTATTTATGGTATAACAATAAAGTATAAAAACATATAAAGGTCTAAAAAGAAGGTTGGCTTGATCGCCAACACACATGATCATATTTTTATACATGTTTAATATACTTTAACGCCCGGAAAATGAGACACAATAGATATTCCATTGTTAACCGGCCGCCTGCGTCCGCTCGGGACATAAATGAATTAAAAAAAGACAGGGAAGTTATTTAATTGGATAACCTAATGTATAAGAATGCTGTTAAAACATTTGCTCAGTAAATACCGTTGAATGTCATCACAAATACTAACAAAACACTGGATATCACTAAGGGACCTTTTTTTAGCTTAGAAATAGAATTTTATACATGATTATTTAACAATATTGGCAGAGAGTGTCTAGCTAAATTGAATTATAATCCAGGCGCAAGTTGGCGTAGGCAGATGAGAAGTTAATCCGTGGCGCCTAACGCAATCACAATATGTTAATTAATTCTCCATTGTTATTACTACTCCGCATGAAATAGAGTTGCAAAATCTTTGGAACACCGGCGCTGGATGCTGCCCTAGTGCTAGTTTAATTTAAGAGGGCGTAGTCTGCACACTAGCGCCGCCATTGGAAAAATCACAGTGCTTAAATAAAGACGAAATTGTGAATTATCTCTCTGTAGTGCATTCCGAAAAAGCTTTTTGGTACTTTTTATAGATTAAACAATATTTTCTAGCCTGTCGTTTAGTTTAATGGAGTTTTTTTTGCGAAACGAGGCCACTTTTAGCCCGCCCGCTACGTGCAGACGCACACTAATAAAATGTGTATGTGCACGCCTAATAACATTTATAGCCTAATGGACTTCGTGAGACAGAACAACTATACAAGGAGTTAGTCCACCCTAGCGAAAACTTAAAAGGATGATTTTACCTTTAGAGTTAAGCAACTTTCTCTATAGAACCCCTTGTCACAAATGCATAGTTGAGATTTTGATTTTTCGTTGAGCCGAAATGTACGCGTAAAACTCGATAACATCGCGAGAGCGTGCGCACGCTTACAACAAAGCCACTGCCTCCAACCGCGAGCAAATAGCTGTTGTTATACATACATTGCGCGTTTATAAAATTTTAATTACTTTTCTGTATATTTAGGTTCTATGCAACTAAGACAGACTCTGTTTGATAAAAAAACACTCAACTTTTCATGAATTTTGCGACGGAAAATTCCACAACTCGATAACATCGCGAGAGCGCGCGCGCGCTTACAACAAAGCCACTGCCTCCGACCGCGAGCAAATAGCTGTTGTTATTCATACATTGCGCGTTTATAAAATTTTACTATTATAATTACTTTTCTGTATATTTAGGTTCTATGCAACTAAGACAGACTCTGTTTGATAAAAAAACACTCAACTTTTCATGAATTTTGCGACGGAAAATTCCACTTCAGATAGACTCAGAATCATGATACCAAATAATATACTAGAAAAAATTCGACTCGCACCAGATCATGTTGATGATCTGGTGCGAGTCATGAATCATGAGTCGACTATGTCCTGAAAGTTTTCGCTAGGGTGCTACTAACACCCTGTATACTGAACACACAAGCACAACCCAGTACATATTTAGTTAGCTTCTACACACTTGACACTTCATCGTACGCGGTACGATGGTCAACAGGCAAACGTTTTGTAAGTTTAAACTATTTAAACTCATTTAAACATTATTTAGTTGGCAGAGCAAACCAAAGTAAGGTTTATGTATCTATGGTGTTTTAACGGTTGAAGTTCAATTTAGAGAAAACTTTACAGATATTACCACAGGTAATAATGTATTGAGGAGATCAGTGACGCAGTGGTATAGCGCCTGGCCTAGCGATTGCGGAGTTTAAGCAACTTTCGCAAGGGTCGGTCGTGGGATGGGTGACCAAAACATTGGACATTTTGAATTGTTAACTGTATTTAACTGTATACTGTATTGACTGTATTACCTGGTCTGGGTGTTTGTGATACCACCGTTGTCTCTGATTTCCATAACACAAGTGCTTTAGCTACTTACTTTGGAATCGGAGCAATGTATGTGATGTTGTCAAATATTTATTTATATTTCATTGTTATTTTTAATTGATTTTATTTGTTTTTATATTTATTTGATTGTTTTTTATTTTATTTAAATATTAATAAGATGCATGTCTACTGAAATATTTGCATATCGCTAGAGAGGTAACATTTAATATTATAAGATCTGAATTGTACATACCGTGTTTTCTGTGAATAAACGAATTATAATATACATACATTACAACATGTTACAAAAATACCCCTAATGCCGAATATGGTATATAGGGACCATCGAACTAAACAACTTTTACTATGGGACCAACTCTGAAATCGCGAAAAAAAATCATCTGTTTCATACATTTTCATATTTTCGATTTTAATTTTTGTATGAAACAGCTGATTTTTTTTCGCGATTTCAGAGTTGGTCCCATAGTAAAAGTTGATCAGTTTGATGGTCTTTATATACCATATTCGGCATTAGGGGTATTTTTGTAACACCTTGTATATAGGAAATCCTTAATTTTTGATGATTGATTATTGAACGAGTAGCAATGTTTAATGTGTTGATTCGTAGATCAAACTACTACTGCTCGTACCGTTGTCTTGTCAGCCGTCAAGCCTACATCCACCTCATAAGGAGTACACATCAGTATCGACAAGGGCCGTTCTTCAAACAGCTTAGAAAGGGAATGGGATAAGGGATCTTTTCTACACGTCAGTCACGTCGCATCGTCAGTCAGTCCACGTTTATCAGTGACTGATATAATAATGTCAAAACGAACGAAGCAATCTTCGAACGGAGAACATCATCTTTTATATCTTTATATAATACTAAATAATATACTAGAAAAAATAGTGTGGTGCTCCGCCGTAGAGCCACCACTTTAGAAATCGATCATTTATATCTTAAAATGATGTTCGTTAAACGTACATGCTGTACATGTGCTTGTTATCGCTGTACGTGTACGAGGTTACAAAATAATAAGCATTGATTGTGGCTCTGCCAGGGAGTATACTCTCCAGCAGAGCCACCCAAAATACGAGCTCAGGGATGTTTAAAGCTGCCGTTTTTTCATGAAATCTGCTGTACGAACTCTGTGAATCGTGTACGAGTTGAAAAATATCACTAAAAGACAGTGGTTTTATTTCTTTTAACATAACTAAAATTTTCATAAAAAGCGCCGTTATTTTATGTCAGCAGTTACGTTTTTCAATTTTATGTGTTAAATCTTAAAGCCAAGAAATAATATTCAAATCTGCATAATTACTTTACTTTACAGCACTTTACTTCAGCCCGCTATTGATGACCATGGCACCGCTGGCTGTAAGGTGTTTATGTACGTAAGCACTGATATTTAAAAAACGTCTTTGAAGTCGGGTGGGCTTGACTCGATGACTCGACGGGACTATCATGTTCTCGGACGGAAATCGAACCCGCGACCTTTGGATTTCGGTCCAATGCTCTGACCGCTGAGCAACCGAGTCACTAGTGAGAACGTCGAATTTCTTCTAGTATATCAACTCTTACGCTGCATCAAAACGAAGAACATAATTTTGTAGCCATTATAAAGGACGGTCGAGACTAACTAAACAATTAATTTGGTATTATTAATTAAAATATAAATATGGAATATTGCGTTCATTTAAAGTATAACTTTAATACGGATAGTGACTAATTTTTTCGAACCGCTTTAATTTTTAAGGTAGACATGTGAATATAATACGAAAGAAATACTAAAAAACACTTAATTTCAATAAAAAAATCTAAGTAAAATATTTGAATGCTGAATTTTCCCGCCTAAACTCTCCAAGCAGTGATCTTGATTAAGTAGCGATGGGATAAATAAACAAACCTATGTCAAACATTATTACCAATAAACACTATGATGACACTATGTATGTATGACAGACAGTTTGACAGCTTGTCTTGTCTCGTTTGAGTGGTACTTATCGCAAATGCGCTTCGATTGGAGTTTGCAGTCACGTGATTTTGACCATTATTTTAAACATTTTTAATATTTTTTATTTATTTCGCATATTTATAGTTACAAAATACGACTTTCGGTTTTTTATATACCCTTCTATGACTTTCGGTTTTTCTTATATAACCTTCTACAGTGTAATCATAACTTTTTTTTATATATTTGCGATTAATGTCACCATCCCTGCTGATTACAGAAAAGGTTATAGATATACTTACCTCGAGTAGTAAACATAATTATGTAACACTTTCCTATCTGTTTGCTTCGAGACCGCAAGCTCTGACCGCAGATGTCTTAATAAACGCTCTTGCATACCTATAAATATCTAAATACACTTACTATTTCTCTGAAGCAAATCGACATTTAAACAGCCAGCACCTGCTTTTCCTTTCTATAAGCGAATGGGCTAGTTAAATAAACAATTTACCTTGCAAGAAACGCTAACCGAAAACTAAATCATCAAAATCAAATGTCTCACTGACTTAAACATTGAACATATCAACAAAAACAAAGAATTGTGAATGTCTTACGAAATTAGGAAACATTCAATATATTTCGTCGCAATTTCCATCAGATAAGGAGGGAAGTAATTGCCGTCGCCGGATATGAAAAGCCGAACTGCGTCTTTTCAATATTTCGTTCCTACCACGTACCCAATCAATTAGTATCAATTTCCTTGATCGACGTAATGTATTGCAAACGATAACTTAACAAAAGTTTCAACTTTGTTGCCTATATACTTTAACAATTGTGAGTCGGACTGCCGAATTGCCGAAACTTTGGACTTTCTAAGTCAAAAGGCAAACCACGAAAACTTTTCTCTGTCAGTCGATAATATTTAAAGTAACAACAATGAGTCCTACAACAAGGTGTTTAAATATTCACTTTCTTTGTCAAAACTTTTACATTTTGCATTAATATCGTTACTCTATTTTATATTTACGCCAAGACAGAACCTAGTTTTAATAAATCACTCTGAAGATAATGTCACCTCTCTATAAGCTATTCTTAGTATTATTAGACTCTGTGAACTTCGTATCACCTACAATTTATATGATTATCAATTTTACCCTGAGAATTTAAAAATATTAAAAACCAGCGCCGTTTTTTTTTCATTAACCGATCTTTCCATAGACTTAGAAAAATTTTCGCTATGGATCTTTCAGACTAAAACCACTATTTGACTAAAACCTCTTTATCAAAAAATAGCTGTCAATAGTAATCTGAAATGGCGATTCCCAAGAATTTTAAAAGACTCAAGTTCTTGGCGATTCAAAATTCAAAAATGTTGAATTTTGGATTATTTAGCTATTCTTTTGGGATTTTCCTATTTTTTTGTTTCTAAACTACTCAAGTAGTATAGCAAACAAAACAAAAAAATAATTATTCCAATCGGTAAATCGGTTTTTAAGTTTTAGCCAGACTAATGAACAGCCATTCATTTCTATATATCGATCACGGAAATATGAATTAATGTAAGGGACAATATACCGAAAATGAGTTATATACACCGTTGGATTCGGAATTTTACGCTCCATCGAATGGTATACTTGAAATGTTGATATCTTGAAAAAAAATCATTTTTTTGTCCCTTACATTACACATTTTGAGAGGTCCTAAACAAATCTTTACGACAAATTTTGACGTATCATACACTTGTACAAAATGTCATTTTTAGTTTTAAGGTATGTCTCATAAAAAGTTATATATGGCCTTTACCCTAACCACGTTTTCGTTTTTCTAAACCTGATCAGCCTTACGTTACTTTATGATTTATGTATTTGGCAATGATGTCCCTTACATTAATATGCCAGCGTGTGTAATAATTTACGTGTTTCTTACATTACTTTAATAGAATATGAATTCATTTTATTTTTCTAATACTACTATATAACTAGTAGAGAGCAAAACAGAAAACTAGAGCCCGTCCCCGCCTGCTCCGCCCGCTGCATGCTTCGTGTATCGTAGGTAAACATTAATCGATTATGGAAATATAAATTAATGTAAGGGACAAAGGTCTACTTTTCAGGAGGAGCAAAAAACAAATTTTATTTATAACAATTGCTTGTATTTTTTTATTTTTTATTCTACTAATTTGATGCCTATAGCAAAGTTGCTTAGGTTTAAGAGCTCTATAAAGCTATGCAAGCAAAACTAAGATTATCTTTATGGATTTCAAAATAGCATGTCTCTTATATAAAAAATAAATTTAAATGCGTTGTATACCTTAATAAAAATAATATTAGTAATTTTAGAAGTAACTGGTTTAGTACTAGTTATTGCTGTATCTTAATTAAATACTATAATAAAATTGTACTTTCAAAAGCAATTAATCATTAAAAGTATTTATTTTTATTCTGCGTTTAACAATAATTAGTCTCAATATTAACAATGATGGCACATTATAGGAAAAATCATTTTTGAATGATAATCAACTGTTTATATAACCAAAAAAATATATTCCAAAATTTCAAGTTCAATAGATTTTTTAAAGTAATTATGGTTATTAAATTATAATTAAAAAAACAATTCAATTTGAAATTTTAGTATTATAGCAATTTAATATAAAGAACTCAGTAAGATAATAACGATGTTCACACTATTAATTTATACTTAACCGTATTAATTAAGGGCCGATTGTTGCAAGGTCAGGTAAAATTTAATCGTAGAGTAAATTTTATAATGTAATACAAACGATTGTTAAATATGTCACGTCAATTATCAAGGCATTTAACGATGGTTAGAGCTTACTCAACGACTAAATTTTATCTGACTTAGGTAAAATTTGCCTAAAGCGAAAATACTACAACCTAATTGTTAACTGCAGCAGTTTGCATTATCAACAATCCAACGAAACATTATAAACAACATAACAACGTTATCAAATATCCAAAAAAAGCTCAAACAGGTTAAGTGGAGGAAATTATTCCCTACTAGAGTCTTCGTCTTAGTCTTATTTAAAGTGTCTTTAATTTTATTTTTATAAGGAATACTTAAGTAATCCTTCTGATATGTTTTAGGTATAATACCCTTTTCACAAAGTTTTATTAAATCATTAAACTTGATGACGAAGACTCTAGAAGGGAATAAGTTCCTCCACTTATTAAATTTTTAAGATTTTCATTCTTATTTTTAATCGCATCGCGACCTGTTTCTCTTCCTCCTCTTTTTTTGGATTGTAGATAACGTTTTCATGTTGTTTATAATGTTTCGTTGGATTGTTGATAGTGCAAACTGCTGCAGTTAACAATTAGGTTCTAGTATTTTCGCTTTAGGCAAATTTTTCCTAAGTCAGATAAAATTTAGTCGTTGAGTAAGCTCTAACCATCGTTCAATGCCTTGATATTTGACGTGACATTTAAAAATCGTTCGTATTACATTATAAATTTTACCCTACGATTAAATTTTACCTGACTTTGGAACAATCGGCTCTTAATTAATATGGTTAAGTATAAATTAGTAGTGTGTACATTGTTATTATCTTGCTTAAGTTCTTTATATTAAATTGCTATAATACTCAAATTTCAAATTGAATTGATTTTTTAATTATAATTTAATAACCATAATTACTTGAAAAAATCTATTGAACTTGAAATTTTGGAAACTATTTTTTTAGTTATATAAACAGTTGATTATCATTCAAAAATGTTTTTTCCTATAATCTGCCATCATTGTTAACATTGAGACTGATTATGTTTAACGCTGAATAAAAATAAATACTTTAAATGATTAATTTTTGTATCATTTTATGTATTCACAATAATAGCAATTTTTTTTATCTAAATTAAATCAAGTTAACCAATTTGCTTTTGAAAGTAAAATTTTATTATAGTATTTAGTTAGGATACAGCAATAATTAAACCCAAAAGGGTACCTTACTTCAAAAAATACTAATATAATTTTTGTAAATATGACTGTTACATTACTGCGGAGTATTTTTGTGTTAAATGCAATTAAGGTAAAGAACGCATCTACATTTATTTTTAATGTAAGAGACATGCTATTTCGGAATCCATAAAGATAATCATAATTTTGCTTGCATAGCTTTATAGAACTCTCAAACCTAAGCAATTTGGCTATAGACATCAAGTAAGTAGAATAAAAAGTGAAAAAAATACAAGCAATTATTATAAATAAAATTTGTTTTTTGCTCCTCCTGAAAAGTAGACCTTTGTCCCTTACATTAATTCATATTTCCGTGATCGATATAAGCTTTCGTTCAAGCAAGGTAAATGTAGTTCTATCAGTGTTAGTTCCTGTAGGAAGCCTAATTTAAACTAGTGAAATTGCTTTAAAAAATGAGAAATTAACCTTTATTTAAGTTAAAACTTATTTTGTAATAAGCGCTTTATAAGATGTAAGCTCTTTTGTATCGTTATAACATTCTCAAACTCTCTCAAGAAGACTTTTAGTTAACACTACAGTAATAACTATTTTGAATAAAATCAATTTTATACTAAAATTATTAAAGAATATTGTAGCTATCCAACAAGCAAGCCCACCTATCATGAATAATAAATGAGACCTCAGAGCAAAGCTCAAGACGCGATGTTCTAAACACATCTAACTATAATAAATTGAAATACACGAGTACAGACAGTTTGATAAATGATAAGGCCGGTATGCGAACCGAAACAGTGTTACACACACAGTCCTCACATTGTGAAATTGTGATGGGCAGGAGTTGGCAACACTGACGTTAATATATTATGCCAAACTACAACAGCTTGGAAGTTTGACAGAAGTTACTAGTTTCAAATAATATACCTATGTGTAATATACAAAAGCTAGCAATTTAAAGTGTCATCCCTTTTCACATAATATTTGTATGTCAAAGTGAACATAAATTACGACTTTATCTCATGCTAGTTGTTTTTTTCCGCGACTTCATCCACGATGAATATAATTTACTGCGATAATTTTGTGAATAAAGTAGCTTAAAATGTAATTCTCCAGGATCCAATCTAATCTAAATAAAACATAGAGTCACTTAATGTGAGTTATGAGAATTAACTCTAAATAAAATACTCTCAAATAATATACCTATGTGTAATATAATATAAAAGCTGGTAATTTAAAGTGTCAACCCTTTTCTCATAATATTTGTATGTCAAAGTGAACATAATTTACGGCTCATTTGTTTTATGTATTAATCTCATGCAAGTTGTTTTTTCCGCGACTTCATCCACGATGAATATAATTTACTGCAATAATTTTTTGAAGAAAGTAGCTTAAAATGTAATTCTCCAGGATCCAATCTAAATAAAACATAGAGTCACTTAATGTGAGTTATGAGGATTAACTCTAAATGAAATACTCTCACAATCTTAGCTCACTATTAAATCCTGTCGTGTAAACTAAACAATTAGGTAGGTATCTATAATTTTTCTAGGAAATTACAACAATTAAATCACCTCACCTGAGTCAAGTTCACGGTAGATTACTTACATGTTACGAAAGAGGAGTTCTAGAATTCGAGCCGAGAACGACTAAATTTATTTTGAGTAAACCACAAATTTTAAATAGTTCTTACTTAATTGATATCGTTTAAATTAAATATTATTCCAGATGCGAAGAAGTTATTTTATCTTATTTTCCATTGTTGCGTTTAAGGTGGTGATGTTAACAATTTTACAAACAAGTCTTATAACTTCCTTGTACAAAAATATTCTCCTGTCACCGTATTCTTGTTTGTATTCAAAAACAAAAGCAACTGAAATTAACATGTTTTAATTACACAAAATAAGGGATCATTCACACAGCTTAGTCACGTCAACGGTCAGTCGAATTTCAAGACAAGTTTTGACTTGCCGATGACTGACGCATCACGTGACTGTCATAACTTGTATTGAAATTTGACCGACTGTTGACGTGACTGAGCTGTGTGAATGATCCTTTAGGCTTTGTATGTAAAGATACAGTAGATAAAATAATAGAATTCGGGAAAGGAGCGCTCCACAACGACGCTCTGTACAAACATGATATGTATTGCATTCACAAAGCGCGCGTTTGAGCCGCATATTGGCAAGCTCTCTGTCAACACGATTGTTTGAGTTCGGTTGTTTGATGCCTCACGCGGGGATGCAATTTGACGCTAATAAAATACAAACCCACATTATTTACTGCAGTTTACGTTAATCTGCCTCTTGCAGTTGTGTTGTGTCCATACAACTGAAATTTGCAAAAGGTGTGTTGCATTTCCACGATCAAACGCGATACCAGTCAAAGAAAATATACACACCCTGTTCAACTAAAACAGCAAAGCAAAGAAATGACACCGGTAGGTCTGGGGCCAGCCTTAAGCTACTTTTGTTGGTGAAGTAAGCCATTTAACAAATATAAGTACAAAATTTAGTTCTTTAAAATAATGTCGCATATGACACATGGACATTTTGAAAAGTCATTTTACTTTCGCTAGTTAGCTCATAATATTTAAACGTTGATTCTTTGTTTATATTATTGTACATGGAATATTCTTTGCCTCTGTTCTATAAATAAATGGGACGGAAGGACAAAATAATTGCCTAATAAGTTTCGGCCCGTTAACCACAGCCGGTGTAACCCGGTAAATTAGAAAACAACTAAAACAATTCGTTATAACGACAAATTCCTGGTTCATAGCATTTAATTGGATACAGAAGAAATGCAAAG
Source organism: Catoptria pinella (assembly GCA_963556745.1). NCBI lineage: Eukaryota > Metazoa > Arthropoda > Insecta > Lepidoptera > Crambidae > Catoptria > Catoptria pinella. The sequence goes on from OY750762.1 coordinate 5,977,739, forward strand.
CATTTTAAACACGAAAAGTGCAAGACTGGAAAATATTTTCAATATTTCACAACCCTCACGATGGGCGGATGCCACAAAATGACGGCACGGTTTGTTTTTCTGCAATATTGGACCCACATCGACCCGGACTGTTTCAATAAGCGCCAACTACATATTTGTTGGCCGACGTCACTGGCAGGGATTGCAATCCCGCAGTGACATCCCGATTTTTATACCGCATCAGATATGCAGCCCACGCATGGCGGATTTGTCAATATCATTGACTAAACGAACCTTTAAAACAAAATCGAACCTATAGCTTTTTAAAATGTTCCACAGCATGACAACACGGCCCAAAGTGGCGCGTAGCAGCGAATGCCTCAATCGGTCGGTTTATTTTTCTGCAAAGGACCCACATCGGCCTGCTGTTTCATCAGCCATGTGCCAACTGATATTTGCATCCACGTCATCAGTAAAAATTAAATGGAAGCCCGCGAAAAATGACCAATCATAACTTTATTTTGTCTACTTTCCGCGAAATTACAAACACTGCGGGATTTCTGTCACAGTCGACCAACAAGTCTATTTATATCGGTCCAAAGATAACGTGCTAGAGCATCATTGGTCAAAAATAACATGAACAACGCGGCAAATTATTTTAAGTAGGTAATGACACTAAATTCTTATACTTCGACTTGTGCATTACCCACGCTATAAATCAATTATTTCGGTAACGGAATATAGGTCAAGTTCGTATATAAAATCGTTAAAGACATACGTATTTCTTCTTTACGACGTGATTTAAGGAGCTTTTTGTGCGTGTTTTATTATCACCATTTTCGTAAGTGGTATTTCTTAACCTTTTTGTAAAAGTAGAAATAGGTTATAAAGTCACAAACATAAGTTCAACTTATGACAAACTTTGCACATTAACTATGTATTGACTTAAATTAAAAAAGCAGTTCAATTCTGTTTACAAATCTCTAAATACATAATCATTCAAAGTTAATTTTGTTTCTATTTCTAGACGCGCCTATTCAATTCGCAAAATGTTATACAAAGAATTACCAAATCTCTGCTATCTAATCTGTGTTCTATTTATTAATGGAGTTCGTTTGATAAATAGTGCAATAAAAAACATTAAAACAAAACTTTAAGAAAGCAATATATTCTTCTCAAAATATTTATTACAAACAGATTGAATTTTATCACCTCATCTATCACGCTTCATGTGATTTAAGATAATAGTGCTATTTATTTCGCGTTACTATTAACGTGGTGCGAGTGGTTAGTGATTAGTGCGAGTATTATTATAATACTCGCACTCACTACAAAATCAATGGATTATTCAATTTGTATATAAAAGGATAAAAGAATACCGAGAAGTTAAAGAAAATATAGCTTACAATAAATAACAAGGCAATAAACGTAACTTTGGGAAAGTGCGTAAGTATACTATAATATCTAATATTTCATGTAATATTATATTACATGACCATTTTTCCTGAAACGTGTTACGGCATAGCAAAAAGTTTTCCTTTTCAGACATCACCGTAATTCCTATTAGTTTCACAAATTGTTTTGCTAAAATATATATTCTTTTATGTGTTCGTTAATAAAATGTGATTATCATTGGTTAAAACTATTGAAACTGATCAAAAACTATGGTTTAACACTATTGTGTATTCTGTGCTTCTATTCCACGTTAATTGATAATTGATGCTTTGATGTAAAAATAATGCAGGTAACAATTATACCATTTATTACCTTAAGAATTATATCTTCTCAAGCAATTCCTTTTATTATTGTAATGTAGTATTTGCATATTATTAACAATCGGAGCACTTCGCAGGTCTTTGCATATTTCCCAAGCATTCTGCAACCGCATCATTCCACTTGATAAATTGTATAAACTTTACTGAACAGTGCTATGATATAAACTTTACGTTTTACAGTCCTGTTTCTGGTAAAATACATACACCATTTTTACTTGAGAGCTGTACCTAGGTACCAATTTGATGAGTTGTGTTAAAACAAGTGCCAAGACAAATAATTTATGAATTCGTTTGGCATATCGTTAGTTTATTTAATAAACTGTACCTGTGTTTAAAACAATGATGCAAGTAGTACTTAAGTGCGAATCTAGTTAATAAAATTATAGATTGATTGCAACTAAACAATTGCTTTGATTTAGAAAACATCCTATCACTACAAGATTTAAAAAAAAAAATGAAAAGTGTTTAAAACAGCATTATTTCCATTATAATATTAGTCAATCACAGCACAATAACAAATAAAATAAATGAAAAAAATGAATTTTAAGATATTTAATACGTCAACGACCACAGAGTCCACGATATTTCGATAAATAATAGTTATTTTATTGCAAATATTATCATTATTTACTAACGAATAATTTATTATTTTTATCCGGCTGACATCTGTGACTGATTAGAAACAGAAAGTGATTATTAATTGGTTTATGTAGTAGGTTTTTTAATGATAATCATTGCTATTTCATTAATTATTTAATTGATTGATTGATTGCTTTATAATGGGTGATTAGTAAATTAAAAATAGCGCAGACATTGACGTAATATTGATAAAATCTGTCCAAATCTTACAATTTGATTTGATACTAAAAATTTGCTGCTTGATATTGATTATTAATTATTATGTCCTTACCTATGAAATTGACGTTTTGTATGGAGATTTTTTGACAAATTGCATTTTCCGTACAAGCATTTTCATCACTTTCAAGGTATTTTTTTATTAATGCAAATAAAACAAAATAAATAGACTTTGAAGATGCTGATAGTTGACGGCTATGGTCATAATTTGATGTAATATCTATCCAGCTGATAAATACACTGGCTTTTATAACTTAGTAACGCACTTTTAAATTTGCAATATCTTTTAAAATACACAAGATACATTTTTTAAACAAAAAGGACTAAAAAAGATTTTTTTTAAAAAACTTTACGAGCGATAATCATCTTGAATTTTTTTTTTTTAAATTTGAGAACTCTAACTACTATTGTTTAAGAGAAATTGAAATTTAAAAGAGTGGTACTAAGATTTGAAGGCCAGTGTATTTTAAATCACAAAAGTAATGAGGCTCTCTGTGTGTGAGAAAAAAACACCAATTTCATATGTAAGGACCTAATATTTACTCTCAAAAACAGTAGGAACCTTTTGTGTCTTTATTTATTTCACTAATATTTTATGATATTCCCTAAAAGACTTCAAAGCTATAAGTAGCGTAAAAACATGGCGGCATACCCGGAGGCGTAGTAATGTACGTAAATTAATGCTTTATAAAATATTCTTAGTATTATTAAGAACACCAAATAACGACATATTATAATTTTAATTAATTTAATAGGTTATTATTACAAAGCGTTTGTGAAACGCAAAGCAATTGGCTTAACGTAAAACCTAATTTAGCAGAATGTTGTACAGGAAAAAAAGCCGGACAAGTGCGAGTCGGACTCGCCCACCGAAGGTTCCGTACAAACTAGATGATTGATTACGTACTTTAAACAAAGCCTATATTTTAATGATTAATTACAAATGTATAGTTTACAGATTTTTCCCTGTACTTGTAGTATAAGAGGATATTACTTGCCAAATTTCATATTACTATAGGTCAACGGTAAGTACCTTATAAATTTTGATTCCGTGTAGAGTGTCAAAATATGCGTTTTTTGATTGATTGATTGTTTTTTTCTCAGCTTCAATGTATAGTAGACCTGAGATATAGTTTTAATTTTAACTCGATACCTCCATGCATTCCCTAGATAAAGTTTCTTGATAGACAGACGAACAGACAGACTGAGGACAGCAGAGTGATCCTATAAGGGTTCCGTTTTTTCCTTTTGAGGTACGGAACCCTAAAAATTAAAGATAATGTTAATTACTGTTAAACCAAACTTCTAACGCTTACTTAAGCTTACCAACAAGTTAATTACGACATCAAAAAAAAAGGTTCGCATACGTTAACCCTGTATAAGTCTAATGACATTTTTTTTCATTATTAATTTATCGTAAAAGACTCTTTATTTTTTACAAAGAAAATAGTTTAAAAACAAAGAAAATTAGTAGACTATAATGGTTATAGGAGAACCGCAGCCCGCAAGCACGTAAGTTGTATTCTGAAACATCACACTTCCATCTGCGCTTGAGGTTTGTGGTTTCAATGTGCGGATTATATTACCTACGGTATGGAGGCTTTAAGGCCGACTCTCATTCGTCCCAGGCGACGACATGCTACCTTACCTTATTCTCTAGTACAAGATTAGATAAGTTAGAATGTAAAAGCGCCTTCGATCTGCGAACGATTGTGGTAAGAAGCGCTAACACTGATTTTATTTTTTACCCACGACGGACGGAACGGAACGAAGGCGGTATATGCGTTTGGGGTTAGAGGTTGTGTGTTTGTTTGTTTGTAAGTTTGTCTGTTACCATTTTCCTCGGAAACTACTGGGCTGATTTCGATGCGGTTTTTTGCATTCAAAAGGTTTCATTTCAGAGCAGGTTTTAAGACATATTTCATGGTGGTAGATTACCAGGGGGCGCTGCAGCAACCAAGATAAGTCGCACTTGAAAAGTTCTCAAAAACTACTAAACTGATTTCGATGCGGTTTTCTATAATGGGTGTATAGGTTATCGGTGATGGTTTTTAGATATGTGTTATGGTGTTTAGCCGCTAATGGGCGCTGAAGTAATCATTTTACCATTTATTTCCAGAACGGTTTGACTGATTAAGATGCGGTTTTCTATAATGGGTTTTTAGGTAATAAATACCGCTCGAATTTTCTCTCGGCATGTCCATCAATGTGGAAGAACTTTATTCAGCACAGTAGTAGAGACATCAACAGAATTAACGAATTATGAACACTGACCTTATTCCAGTACACCGTGGAGCTCTAGGGGAAAATATACAAGGAAAAAGTTCTAAACAGTGTATTGTGATAATTCAAACAGTGAGAATCTACACTTTCTCTACCAAAATTTATTATCTATCTACTTAAATGTCAGTAATAAGAAAGCAAGCTCTTATTTCTGTAGCACTAACCGCAAAAAGCAACACCAAGATGGCAGCTGAATTTATTACTATTGAATTAGGTGATCTCCGTTTCGAGACACGCATCTGTCATTTGGGCACAAGGGGTACTTACTATTACGATTCAGTCCACGCGGCCATGTCTCGAGCCTCGACAAGACGTGACAATTCTCCCGCATTTCGTAATCAAAGAAAAATACGACTGCCAACTTAATTCCCACGTACACGTACATATTATGTCATGTTTTTGAAGATGAATTAGCTGATGGATAGATTCTCGTGAAGACTTCAATTTATGATTTACTTACGGGATATAGGTAGGTTGGTTTACCTACTTTGTACTCCCAAATTATTAGATTCCGTATAGTGCTAGTCGTACGCAAAAAAAACCGCAAATAGATGTAAAGGATAGCCGATTGGTATAGGTACGTGATGTTAAAAAAATACGAGAAAAAGATGACGTCATAACTTTTCTCTTAGGGGCATTTTTTTAAGAATTGCGGCCCAAAAAAATATGTTGGCCTCAAGTAGGTATAATGTGTGCCAAACGACTATTCTATACATCGATTTGCGGTTTTCCTTTGATGTCAAACTCGTACGCCGACCACTAGTAATATAATTCGGTATTTGCACGGGTTGACTTGGCAAGCGAATTTAGTCAATTAGAGATTTTTATCGATAATCGCTTGTAAAATCGAATCGCCACCTAATAGGAATTAAAATTGAGATTAGGTTTCACAAACGATTGTCGATAAAAAGCGCTAAATGATTAAAATCGCCTGCCAAGTTGCCTGTCAAGCCGACTCATGTAAATACTACATAATATAGAAATAACTACAGCTCTTTGATCTATCCGTATTAAACTAACTGGATTGCAATCTAGTAAGAACTTCAATGTAATTGATGATATTAATTTGTAATAATTGTAATATGTGTTGTGTAATAAGCAAATAAAGAAACAAACAAACTCACGACGTTAAATGACCACTTGAAATGCATAATCCGTGCGCGACGAGAATGAGATGGAACCTTGTCAAACTAAGACGTATTTGTTCGCCGGCCAGCTACAGGCATATCCAAAAACACGGTGTCACACATCCGAGGTGAGAGAACATTTGCTATAGCAACTTTAAATAAGATAACAAGTAAACAATTAATTAAATTAAAATTAACTAATTAGTCAATTTTCGAGTTACTTAGACAAGTTACCATCCCATTCTCATCGCGCGCGGATTATAACAAACACCAGCCTTACTAATTACATTTACTCACTATTATTATTGTTATAAAGCATTAATGTAAACCGGCTCCAAATAGGTGTTGAATATCAAGGATGCAGAAACGCATAGACAAACAAAGTCTGTTTACGTTTTATTATACGTCCTACCTAAATATATTCACATAAAAACGTCACATCAAAGTGTATTAAAATTTATAGACCCATTGGTAGGCCATATCAAACTTAACGACTCAAAACCAATATGTCACCGCTGTCAACAGCATGTTAGCGAGTTAGAGTCATCAATCCAAATTAATCGATGCTATTTTTGTACAGTTCTATGTTCGTTCAAGCTTAGTATGGAAGGTGCAGCCACATAGCTCTTCAAGCTACCTTAAAAATAAAATTTTACTCATGTGGTAAATCGTATTTTAATTAAGATTTCGCATCGCGTAGTCTTTCCGTAAACCTTGGCTCCAACTTTTGATTTTATAATATGAATTAATTTTACTTCATCGATCAATAGACTATGTTTTTGAAGATGAATTAGCTGATTGATAGATTCTCGTGAAGACTTCAATTTATGATTTACTTACGGGATATAAGTAGGTAGGTTAACCTACTTTGTATTTACAAATTATTAGATTCCGTATAGTGTTAGTCGTACGCAAAAAAAACCGCAAATAGATGTACAGGATAGCCGATTGGCACACGTATACTCGAGGTTAAAAAAATTCAAGAAAAAGATGACGTCATAACTTCTCTCCTAGGGGCATTCTTTTTAATAATAGCGGCCCAAAAAATATGTTTTGGCCTCAAGTAGGTATAAACAATGTTTTTTTTGACTGTTATTAAATTAACCTTTTTTAGTACCAGCACTTAATCGAAGCCTGACTCACATTCACATTAGTATTGGTTATGTCCATGTTTTACCAGGGATGCTAGTTAAATATAGCTCCTTTGATGAACTAATGCTTCGATATGCACGTGTGCTACGTTTACACAATGCACTGCACGTGCTTACAGAATAGGCAAGTATACGGCCTGCTTTATGTTGTGCTGTCACGATACCCCCTTTTTCCCACCGTCCACCTCCTGGGTGAACCGTGGAAAGTTATTTTTTACAACGGCTCACCTCTGTGATAAAACATTGGACGCCCCAAACTTTATATTGGAGACAGCACACCTGAGTAAGATCACATAATATTAATAGTACTAACGTGTAAGATACTGGCTATTTGTATTTGTATAAGCGCCAGCAAGGAAAATTGGCAGATTATAGCATTTAACCAAAATCAACCTGCTAGCGTTGCCAGGTGTACCGATTTTAGCGGGACGTCCCGCGAAACAGACAATTTTTATGATGTGCCGCCGGGACAGGTATGTGTCCCGCATTATAATATTTTTCAGTTAGACAAAGAAACAAAACAATCAAAGTGTAATATTTCAGCGAATATGCATTAATCAATTATTTTGAGCTTCTATCTCAATTGTAGTTAGTTTAAATTACCCGCGCTTTAGGCTGCTTCACACTGATTGAAAGCGCTGTTTGACTTACGATCGCTGATTGGCCACTGTCACAGCGTTTGCCGCCAATCAAATTACAGTATAGTAATAGCTAAAGCAAATTGTTGTCCCGCGGCAAACTGCTTTGTCCCGATTTTATTATTCAATTTAAGTACATGTCCCGAGTTTCTGAAAAAAAACCTGGCAACCCTAATTCATGCCCCCTACTCAAATGGCCAACATTCTATGCGTTTGAACGCCACGCTAATAAGTTATAAACTATAAAATTACGTACCATAAGCTTGTCAATTCCATACAATACATCAAAGACTGCGCTTTACATAATTTTGCTACATGTGATTTAATCGTATATTTAAGCTTTGATAGTTGGCATGGCGTTCAAATACATATTTCCAAATGACAATATTTTTATACTATTATAAAAAAACTGCCTTTAAGTAGTCGGCATTCAAAAGGAATTAAAACTTAGATTATTACTTAAAAGAATATTACCATGTGCATGTAAAGTCTGACACTTTTTAATGTTCTTGTTTAAGTGCTCGACTGTAGAAGGTAGGTTTACTAGGTAGTTTGTATACAATTTATCGCTATATTTATTAAATAACAAGTAAAAACAATAAATCTTAACAAACAAACTGCAATAAGTTAAGTAAATTGCCGTTAAAGATTAATTAGCAAGAACCGTAAATTGATATCTTTATTACCTAGGTGTCTAATAAAGTTGTTACAACTCCAGACTTGACAAACTAGCTACTAAATTACTTAGGCAGATATTTATGAATCGGATAAACTATGTATTACAAACAAAACATCTTTTCCTATTGCTTTGGCAACATATTGGTTGCTTAATATTAATTTGTCACAAACACTGAATATTGCGTACATTATTTAATGAAAACAGGATACCGAAAAAAAAAATACTAAAAGTTTGTTAACATTGAATTTAAACTTTTTCGTGTTCTGTAGAGAAAAGTTTCATAAATGCTTATAAGTAGTTCTTTAAAAGCAAAATTTTTTTTTAAATAGCAGTCAAAAAAAACTACTTTACTTACCAACTAAATAGTGTAGTATCTAACCTACTATTGATAGATGAAGTATAAAAAATCATGTCATTTTGTGTATACTACAAGATAATTTTTGGGGTATTCATATTATAATTATTTATATCAAGGAATTACACGGACATAGGGTAACTTTCATCCAAAACAGAAGCTCAGTTTTTGAGCAATAGAAAAATAACTATCCACGCAAACGAAGTCGCGGGCGGCCGCTTGTATCTCAATATTCCTGAAAGAGATTAAACATTCTCCGGCACTGTACTTAATATTAAATTTTAATAAGCTTCGAGTAAATATGGAATTCGATTAAGACCAGTGAGCAGTGAAATAGGGGCACGTTGGGTACCTCACTAAAGATGTTCGACAGAGCACAAATATTAATTTGTCACAAACACTGAATATTGCGTACATATTTAATGAGAACAGGATACCGACAAAAAAATTCACTGAAACTTTGTTAACATTTAGTTTAAATTCGTGTTCTGTAGAGAAAAGTTTCATAAATACTATCAACAGTTTCTATGCTCTCCAAGGGATTTGAAAATATAGTCCGCCTTGTTTCGAAGTTTACGTAGGAACACAGTATAGTTAAATATTGTGAGAATTTCGTTGTTCGTTTGTCACAAGTAAAATGTTTTTGGTCCTTATAAGTGTGTTTTTGAAATTTATTAAACACTATCTCCACACGTGTATAATGAATATTCTATTTTGGTAATAGTTGTAGGCTTACCTATTTCTTTAATGTTGCACTAAAAATATCATTGTATATAATATTTTGTGTTGTATAGGAATAATTGGAAAAATACGTAAGTAGACGAGATGATATCAATGGATGATACGAACGGGAAAGGGAGATATACGTAGCCTGAAAAAGTTTCAAAACCTGATTGTATCTCCTGAAAAATGGCAGGGCGGATCACATAGTGTACTCGCCCAAGATCTCGATGTGGATGCAGTAATTGTACTGCACAGGTAAAACAACTTACGCAATGGCGTCGATCATGTCGAGCCCCATCTCGACGGTGCACCGGGCGTGGTCGGAGCGCGGCTCGGGCAGCCCGGACACGCAGTAGTAGCAGTCGCCCAAGATCTTGATGCGAAGGCAGTGGTTGTCCTGCACAGATAACGGAGGTTGTAAAGAATAGTTTCTGAAAAACTACTGGAGCTGGAAACCAAATATTTGAGACATAACATAACTTTAAATATCAAATGTTTATATTTACCTAGTTCAGCTGTTTCCTATAAATGTAAAATTGGCTACAACAAACGTATCTTTTGTAATTTAACAAAGAGCGGGGCCCTCTAACACAGGTTTATACTTAAACCCCTAGCCATATGTTATTGTTAATGTATGTAAAAAGACACTTAATAAAATATTCTTTTCATTAGTTTTTCCCGTATCCGATGCTAAGCTTTCCATATATTTACTCTATGGAAATATTAATTTTCTTTCCGACGGGTAATAGCTCTTCCGACACCAATAGCTATCGGAAATGAAATCTGCAAATAATAGTATTCGTTCCGAATCGAACCATCAAAAGTTACGTAAACCATAGAGTAAATATACTGAAAGCATAGCTTCGGATACGGAAAGTTTCAGTCGTTTGTGAATAAGGGCCATGTCTGCGAAGAAACGCTAAGTATAATCTTGTTAAGATAATTAGTACGTCGTTTGTCACTCATATTATGATTAATCATCCTATTGGGATCCTTTTACATCGTGGAGTGAGGACCCTTACAAATTTGGTGTGTGGTCATTAGTATCACTAAAAGCATCATATCTGTTGAACGTCATATGGAATTAAATTAACGGCCTTTTAGAGGGCAAGAGGAAGGCCTCGTGAAAATCGAATAAGCTCCATTACTCCACATACCCTCGTCTTGGTGCTAATCAGATATTGTTAAAAGATACTTAAGGTCGTTGTCACGCACCACAAACCCCGAAGGAAATAAAGACGAATTATAATTTATATACCAAGGTTATTATTAGCCTTTTAAACAGTAGTAAATATATTTTTGTGCGTGAAGCAGCAGTATTGTGCCAGTAGTGTTTATAGACATCATAAACAACAAGATGTACTGCTAACCTAAACACCATTACCAATAAAGGTAAAAAGCTCACCGATATTATATTTCTCAGGATTTGGTGAGCATTTTTTTGGTTTTGTTAGAGTTATGTAACGGTGTATCAGTAAAATCGCCGCATTGTTCATGCTCATCGCTATAGGACCTATTTTGGGTGCACTGCAGTAGTCTAAGTCTGTCTAAGCCCCCTCGGAGTAGGTACTGTGTCGTGGACGAATTCAAGTGCACCTCGACCGGTGCCGAGTGCGATGTTGCGGCCATTGTTTCAAACCACTCTGTGTGGACTCTTAGGGCCGAAGTAGACAATGTCGTGTTTATTCATTCGTTTCTAAACAGATGATTTTTATGGAATATTATGTTTGATGACATATGATTGAAACGTTTAATGGTATTAAACATCTAGTAAAAGAATGTAGCTATAGGACGTTACGGAATGTATAAAAGTTTATATTTTCATGCACCTATTCAATAGGAAGTCACATGTCACATGCTTTACATAATAGTAACTTTTCTTACTAAATCTCGCAATATTTACGACTACTTGATGATATATTATGATCTTCTGGAAAACCCTTATAAACTTAAAAGCGTTGACGGCGAACTTCATTCACATACAAACTTTCAAGTCCTCATTTTTCGAAATTAATGATCCGATTGTAATGAAAGTTCATACACATAAGCAGAATTCATTGGTCTAAAAAGTTGATTAAAAACATTTTCGATAAATAGTGTTACGGCTAATTAGACCGATTTTAAATTTTCCATAGAAACAAAAATTTCCAATTCTCTTTTTGAAATAAGACATTTCAAAAATGTTCTCAACTAACTTTTTAGACCAGTGTATTCTGCTTATGCGCATGAAGTTTCATTAAAATCGGTTCATCATTTCGAAAAATAAGGACTTGAAACTTTGTATGAAATGCCGTTTGCGTCAACGCTGTTAAATCGCTAAAATTACCGCAGGAACGCAATCGTTGTCTCCGAACGGAATATTTTTTACAGAAATTAATAAATTTTGTAATGAAGTTAAGTTTATTGAGGATATCCTAATCAACTCTTTGTAGTTACTTTTATAGAAGAAACTTTTGGGTTTTATTTGGATCTCTATCATTTATATTTATCGTTTCTCGTAAATTACATTTCTTATATAAATCCTATGAGAAGTATCGTTTTTTGATACTAAAAAAACCGCTATTCCATATCTCTGTCGCCGCTTGAACTCGTAAAAAAGTATGAAATAGCTTTTTTAACGCCCGATGTAGACTTAGGTGGGTACATTTTTATGCTATGTATAAAAACGATCTAACCAGATATCTTCTTTCAGTGACAGTGAAACTTACTGCCAACGAACTGAGTATGTTTATATACTTTCTGTCTATTATTGACTTCCATTCGAAGTTACTACTTCCATAAGAATTATATTCCCATCAAAAAGAGCCATTCTATTAAAAATGTCGTCATGTTAAAGCTAGAAGATGGCACAGCGGCATTCTAAACGTCCAGGAATCAAAAAGAGCCAAAATACTAAATGATGGCCCAGCGGCATTCAATACGTTCAGGAACTTTAAATGCTTCTGTTTATAAGAACGACAAAAATTATGGCTAGCTAAACTAACATTCAGCTTAATATTTTTTTTCTCGCAAACGGCAGATAAATGTCCAGCCACGAGCTGCTACACACCATAGAATCGTAGCGTAATGTATGAAAAGTTATATTTATTACATCATGATAGAGCTCGAGCTAGAGATAGAGAAAATGTAATGTGATAACATAACATTTTTAATAACTTTTTTGTGACATATCACACAGACAGATAGAGATATTTACATAAAAAAATACTTAATTTGGTGTATAATGTACACAAAAAATTCGCTGTTCTAGTGTGTACATTTTTATTGCTCGTGATCGTGACAGCATCTTGATTATTTCTAAGTACTTACGTTGGCGAGCTGGTCGAACCGGCCGAAGAGCTCGTTGAGCAGCCGCACCAACTCCTGCGCACTGCACTGCGATGCGAGCACCGTGAAGCCCACAATGTCCGCGAATAGAATGCTGCAACAAAAGAAGGATGCCCATTTCTGAACTGTCAAAATGTTGATTTTATCAATTATCGTGTATTAGAGTTGTATAGCTCATAAAATTGATTTTTTATTGTTATTTATATATTGCTAACTTAAATAAAAATCAGCAATGCAGAAATAGAGAAAATTAATAAGGTCAGTGCGAGTAAGACTGTCTACACGCAATAATTCAAGTTTTCGAATACCTAGTAAGTAGTGCCGCTTACACTGACAGTCGGTACAACAGTTATATAGTTTGGTTCTATTTTTGTATCAAAGATATCGCTAGCAACACTATGGTGAGAGAAAACTAACTGTAATTTTTTTCCGCGCTTTGAAGTTCTATTATCACACTACGTCTGATTGAAAGCGCGGTCGCCACATTTCAGAAGAAAATAATGTGTAAGTGTATATTTAAAAGACGATAGCTGAATTATTCTTTATTTATCGATAATTTAGAAAACATCTCAGTAATCTTGATCTGAGAAGCGTACCGTAATCATGGAAATTATTGTTACAGAAAAAACGCAACACACCGTTTTACTTTACGGCAGATTATTTTAATTGCTTCGCTTCATCATATTTTCTGTTTAGTTACGGAAATCAAACTCTAGCAGGCATAATAATACCAAGATAAAGTTAAAAAAAAACATATATTCAAGTTCTTTTTTTTATGACCGTATGAGCAGAATTTCTTTTATCTGTACGGTATATAAAATTATTTCATAATGTTTTTATAAGAAGCATTTCAAGGAAAACTATTTCCAAAGCATATTTTTCGCACAGAATTTTCCGTCGAGTAGTTCATTACTCAGAATAACACACTCAACAGTCGGCGTCATGTGACGTTTTCCAGATATATTACAGCCTGGATAGGATCACCCCGGATAATGATGGACTGAATCAACGAAACGGAAGTCTTTATCATGATTTTTTACCGACTTCAAAAAATGAGGATGTTCTCTGTTCGTCTGTATGTATGTCCACCGAAATTTTGAAATAAGTATAGTAGTTTTCAGAAAATTCTGAAAATACTGTCGTTTTCGTTACCATTATATGAATTTCTACGGATGATAATCAACCATAACTTCTCTGCTTATGAACCGATTTCGTTGTTTTTTTTTTTCTTTTTAAATTTTTGTGATTTTAGCATTCACAATGCTATTTTTATATAATACCAAATAATATAACTAGAAAAAATACGACTCGCACCAGATCATGTTCTCGGACGGGAATCGAACCCGCGACCTTTGGATATCCGGTCCAATGCTCTGACCGCTGAGCTACCGAGTCACTTGCTGATGCTTTTTTAAATGATGCTTTTTTAATTCTATTGGTATTGGACCTTGGATTTTAGTGTATCTTACACAAGAGAACTTCTCAAAATCAAATATTTACATTAAATTTAAATTACATAAGTAAAACTTTGATCAGCAGCAATTAAATGCCTCTGTTGAAAAAAATTTGTGAATCTTAAACATAAACTTTGTTCTTATTTTTTTATTATTAAACAGTGTCTGGATATCTTATAAAAATTCTTACAATTTCCTATTCTAAATTGATATAAAAGACAGCATAAGGTATTATATTTCTCTGGCTTCGTTACCCAGTGCAAGACGGCGATGCTACAAGAGAGTCCATATATTAGACTGCTTAGCTATAAATTGAGTGTAAACCAGCTTAGAAACTTGATATAGATTGGATGGAACCGTTCTGTAACTTAGAAAACTTGTAAGAAAATACGATTACCTAACAACAATAGAAGCTCTCCTATTAAGAAATGTGAATGCTTTATTGTTTCTGTAAGGATCTTATAAGCTTCCTAATTACTTAGAGGATTTTGTCACTGTGTGACTTACGCGTGCATAACGTAACGCTAGGTAGGTACGTTGTTAGGTACGTACGTACGTATAGATATATTGACTTATTAAGCAAAGTTTATGTGCCAAAGTACTAATATGTTCAGCACAAATGCCTTTGTTTACCTACGTAGCTTTATGGGATGGTGTGATGGTGTGTGTCCTTGTCCTGCCAACCTCGGAAACCATTATAACGTCAAAAGGTGTTTTCAAGTGATATTACGCGTTAATTTCAATAGCGTTTGTTTAATTTGTAAGTAAGTAAACTGTTTGTGCAAGAAACCTAGCTTTATTTATTTGCACTCTCTTGAAGAGTGTAAATAAATAAAGCTACTTTACTCTGATCTCATTTTTATTACGGGGACACAGATCCCCGACTTATAATTTCTATAGACTACTGAATAAAATAGTTGTGGAATTTATTTTTTTATTCAACATTTGCTACTGAATATTTCATACTAGGTACCTACTGAAAACATCATGGAAATGGTAATAAAGATACATGACAAAACTGCCAAGATTTCTTAAATAATAATACTGCCTTAAGCATGATAATAACAAGATCTCTGGTGAATGTGAAAAGGTAATATTTGCTAAGCATCTAGTCGGCTTGGACAGAATTTATCCTAACTTGTCGTATTCGTACATATTAAAACACGATACACTCGACGAAACTAATCGCACTTCTTCGGAAATACTAAGTGAGACTAATACACTGTGATAAATTAATTAGATTACCCATTGCTTAACTTACAGTAAAAAAATATGCTTAGATACGCTTCTGACTTACTGTATATTATTAAGTTGCAAATTTTAAACCAACAAAATATGCATATTGAGTTTACATTGGTCCAAAATACGCAAATATTAATAAGCTTCAGAAAGGTAGCCATAAACATTGCGAATAATCCCGAAAAGCCTGCCTGATCCATACACGAGAAGCTTCACATGAAAAACCTATTCATCACACATCAATAGAACGCCTCACAAACAAAAAACTTACAGAGCTAATTTATCCAAGCGAAGTAATCGCAAATTATAGTACGAAATTCCGTAGAGCCACAGAATATATAATAGTACTAACGTAGAGCCGTAGACTGATAAAAAACTGGCTGAAGGCACGCGAGCAGTGAATAAACTAGCTGATTTTAGTCGCGTAGTTCGCGTACTAACTAAAGCGATGACTCTACAACCGCAATTCCAAACTATTGTTATGGGACGGTAATAATGTACGAGTCTAGACCAAGCGAATCAGGCTTTTTTTACCCGTAAAATGAGGTTCGGTGTTCGCAGACAGTATATAGGTAGCCAGACAGACAATCCTATCAGCTGAATATCCGTTTAGCCTAAAAGGATCAAGAACGGTGTAGACTTCCTGTCGCTATGACGTCACACTCCCTTTGTGGAAGCCTTGCGTAATAGATATAATACGTGATTAGGATATTAATTGATACTAATCAACATTAGAAGGCAGTACAAAGTACAAGTGTTTTAACCTTTTAGTTTCCTATCAACAATGTACTTTGATTTAAAGCAATATCTAATCGTAACTCTACAATAATGAATGTAATGTAATCCATAATAATGAACATATAATTATGTATGTCTGTCTGTGTGTCTGTTACCTTTTCACAAATGAATAACTGAATTAATTTTGATGGCTTTAGTAATAGATGGAAATAGATTGGACCATGGGCAAGGACATGGGCTACCGTTTGTCGCCAAAATTAATATAAAGACCCGGAACATAATCCTAGCCAACAAAGTCGCGGGCGGCTACTAGTAGGGATATAAACCCAGTCATATTGTGACAAGATTGGTAAGTTTATCTAGTGTCAATTTAGCAGTTTACTAACAAAATTTGTCAAAGGTATTATTGGCCTTTAGAACAAACAAAGGCGCGGTGACATCGCCTCACATTTACGTAAGGCGATTGTATCTGCACTCTGCCACCGAAATGTTAATCAAAATTGTAAGCAAAATCATGATCGATCAATAACTAGATTCCAGATACTTGAAATGTTTATCTATATTTATTCCGTAAATTATCAAACACATAGTGCGTAGTAAGTATATAATTATGATAGGCAACAAAAGTTTATATTTTTAGTTATTGTTGTTTTATGTTTCTATAATAAAACAGAGATTTATCTATTATCATTATTATCATTATCAGTCAACTGATTTGATTAATATTTAAATAGTTGTTTCTACCATAATAGGTAGTTGTATTTAACCGACTTCAAAAAAAGGAGGAGGTTATCAAGTCGACGGTATTTTTTAAATGCGTGTTTTACCATAACTTCGCCTGTTGTCAACCGATTTTAATAATTATTTCTTTATCTGAAAGAACATAGTTTAGGCAGGTGTGGTCCTATAACATTTTTACAGAGATCTGGCTTGTAGTTTTTTCATAATCCTCCTCCTCATAATAGAAAAACCTCCTTCAAAAAACTTGAGAATAGAAACAAAAACAGTTTTAAAATTAAATACCTCTAAAAACAGGAAATAATATTAAAATCATTAGATACGCATATCAATTTTCATAAAACGTATCAATTTTTAAAGCTGTTTTCGTTTTTAATTTCGAGTTTTAGGAGGAGGTTTTTCTTTTAAAAAAAGCCTTTTTGTAAATTAACATACCACTTACTCAAAATTTAAACACATAATATTATGAAAACGTCATTTTGCCTAGTGCTTTAATTAATTCACTGCGTAAGAGTTAACGAGGAATGTTATAAGATATTTCCTTGATTTTTATGGTTCATTGTTGATGGTAATCAATGTAAGTAGTTTATTTTGTAAACAATGTGACACTCAGCCTTGCATTCGACAGATAATAGTGACTATATTATTTGATTGAGTCAGGCGTCACTTGGCGGAAATCCCAAACCATTGTGAAAAAATAAATATATGTAACTTACTTCTGCAAGAAATATATGCAAAATGCACAGCCTGCCCGCCCGCAAATAAATGCACATGCACACCACAAAATATCAGTGCACAATACCTGTATTTAGCAAGACAGCAACACACCTTGCTCCTTCACCAATTAGACTACTCTACACGTATTTCGCCCCAACCCGGAGCATCCTCAGGAGTTAGATCGTGCGTAAACCAACACCGATTTCCGTGTTCCGATTTGGGTTTTTTGCTTCTTGCATATATTTTTAACGGAAGTAAGTTAAATATATTTCTTTTTTCACAGTGACTATATTGTAATATGGAATAAAAAATGTTTGGATATAAAAACTACGTGTATCATATTGTTAGTTATTCTATTTTATGTAGTAATTTAACATCAATCTTCTTTTACTTCAACCTTCTTCTTCCTTCGATAAGACGAACTCCTCGGTCGAGTGGTTTGAATCATCAATCATCTTTCAAGGCCCCAAATCCCCGGCTGGGTCATTTTAAAAAACAAACTTTTTAATATTGTCTCATGTCTGGTTGTTTGTAGTTCCACCGTTGTCTTTGATTTTCATGACACAAGAGCTTTAGCTACTTTGGAATCAGAGCAATGTTTGTGATGTTTTCTTATATTTGTTATTAATTTATAAATACAATAATAAGGCAAATAAATGAGGCAATACAATTTGTAAGAGACTTGGGGCATCGGCTTAGACCAAAATACTGTGACCCCCCGCTTTGGGTCGTTTCTGGTGCAAAGGTTGTCCATTGCGTTGTGGGCACATTTGTGCAGGGGACTACTCGGGGCGGTCTATTGGCTAAGTAATATTGCTGTAAGTAATAGTATTTTTATAAATTGTATATTCGTATTATAATAACAAATAACAGATTTATAAATTCTTGAATGAATTACTTATCTACGGAAAAGTTTTAGATTAATTATTACCTAATATATTCTGTTCTACATCTTAGTCAATAACATGTTCTTGCAGTAACTTCCAAGTAACTAACCAGAAGTATAGTTACGAGTTGGCAAAGCAGTACCTGTCGTATCCTGCCTGCCCCAGCCATTAATTATTTAATACTTATAGTTTTAAATTTACAGAAGCAAAATAGTGTTATTATTAAAAACAATAATCACGTAAAGGTGAGACACAACATTATTAATATTAGAGTAGCAGCATTTCCACAACTTTATTAATCTGTCAACAGAACCACAGATTAGCATTTGAAATTGAAGTCCGATAACATTTTTATCGTTAATTTCAATATCGCATGCCATGAAGGATTAAAAAAAACTGTAAGCCGTTGCGTACGTAGCTAGTATAATGTCAACAGCGTAGGCGATTGCAATTTAATTAACGTAAATATTATCAAAGTGATACGTTGTAATACGACGTAAAAACAAGTAAAAACAAACTTAATTAATTAAAAAATAATAAAGTTTTTAACCATAATGTTGTTATTTGAAAATTCAATGATTATACTTGTGAAAGTCGTTTCAACATTTTGGAAACTGTTTAACAATAAGAACTCCCACTAGCTAAGTAGCATAGCAATATGAATATTATATTTGCAAATTTTGTGACAAAGGCAAAGTTCCTTTGTGGTCAGTCAGCAATAATGTTTTCGAATTGTACATTGTTCTTATGTTGATAGTTTGCGAAGGACCGTAACAAAATATGGCAATATTGTTTTGTTTCCGTCAAATTCCTGTATAATGCGAACAATGAGCAGTTTAACTACCTTTTTATTCTTCTTGGGACATCGTCATTGTTAAGTTGTTAATTGAAAAAAGGTCTAGTATTATTTGAGTAATTGAGATAGGATATAGATAGATAGTTCTCATTAAGGTATATGAACGAAACGATTGTTTTTCTATTGCGCAAAAATGTTAGTGCATATTTTCTAAACACAATTTTCCTATTGCTGTTCATTAAAATTTGAATATTTTATTAAAAGCATAAATAACATGTTTGATTAATTTTTTTTTTTTTTAGTTTCTGAAATAAGTCTAATTTAATGTCATCTCAATTATCATAAAACGACTTTAGGTAATACGATAACATATTGATCAATCAGCCACACCTATGTTGGCATTTCCGCAGCAATGTGAGACTTTATCAGGCATACGTGATCAATTGTATCATAATGTTATTAATTAATTTTATTACCATCAAAATTGTTTATTCTCTTTTTGTGTGGACTTGAACTTATTGCCGAATACTTGGATGGAGAATAGAGATAGTATTATATCCAATATGTGCGCCATTCTCTTATAATTATGGAAGAAAAGTTTTCCATCTCATTACGTCTCAAATTTTGAACACTTTTCCGACCTTGGGAACTGTCAACTGAGTTAATCATTTATATGTCAAGTGGCTGCTACGCATGAGTACACGTTTGGTATGACATATACCATAGCATTTCATACATTACAACGTCGTTTGCCGTCACGTTACGCAACGCACTTTCCTGCATTCGGTTTGACCCAGGCTTTATTCCCCTTCGATAGACGCTGATGTCCGGACATCACATCATTAAGATCCAAAGATCCAAGGCGATTTCTGATATTTCCTCTCTTCACTTTGAGATCACAACAAAAAAAAACTCAAAAGAATAAGATCAGCCTCTTTGTTTCAATTAAGACGTCTGTGTCGACTTTGTCTGGAGATAATTGTACCGTTTTTAATTTACAAAGCCGATTAATTAAAAGTATCGTCGAGATCTGCGTCTATGCTCTGAGTAATAAGGCGACTCGTGTAAATACTGTCGCTGGTAATTCGACACTGAAATACGAATATTGATATCAATTTTAGGAGAGCGAGCGACGGAGAACATCGCAGCTAGTCATCTGAATAGCTGTGTTAATGGATTGTCATTTTCCTGAGGTTGAATAAAAAACAAATTATAAGGAGTCTTCAAATTGATACAAATTTTCCATCCATCAAGACTTGTCATTCACATTGATAATTCATCATAAAGATAACAAAATAATAATTAAAAACAAATTACGTTTACATTTGTTACATCAATATCGGTGTGAAGTGATCAATAAGTAATTCTACAAATAAACAATCGCAGCAGGTTTCCGAGTTGCATAGTAAATTAAAAAGCCAAAACAAAAAAAGTTCTGCGCTACAAAAGAGTTTCTTTATTTTGGTTTTGTAGATTAGTTTTACGTTGATTCATCTCAAACCGTATGAATCCACAAATCTGATTATGTATCTGATGTATACCTAGGAAGGCATCTTCTACTCTAGCTATTCTCAAAGTGTGCTCCGAAGATCCCCAGGGCTCCGCAGAGCCTCTGGGGGGCTCAGCGAAAAACTGTGGTCATACAGAGTAAAAATACTAAGGGATACTATAACGTTGCACAGTAAAGTAAAATATATCTTAATATTCCTAGCCTAACTAAAGAAGTATTAGTGAAATACGTAACTTATGACAGCCAAAGATATGAGAGCGCGAGTGGTGTGACATTTCAGCCATCAACTTTTTATTAAATATTTTAAAGTCTCAATAAAATATTTCATTTTTAATTTTGAGATTTTAGCATTCACAATGCTATTTATATACAATACTAAATAATATACTAGAAAAAATACGACTCTGAGCTAGTGACTCGGTAGCTCAGCGGTCAGAGCATTGGACCGGATATCCAAAGGTCACGGGTTCGATTCCCGTCCGAAAACATGATCTGGTGCGAGTCGTATTTTTTCTAGTATATTATTTAGTAAAATATTTCATTTTCCAAAAGGGTTCCGCGTCACTTGAAAGTTTGAGAACCGCTGTTATTCTCAGTGACGAATGTGATGAATGCCAGATGTTGACGCCAATCCATTTGCCATCAAAGGTGCCCCTTTGTCGTAATGTTACGTGTCGCACATTACGTAGATATAACGTACATTCATAGTTCGCTCGCTGCATGTATTTTATTGGTGTCATGTCATGATCTCTTTTTAACGATTCAATACAAACAAAACAGCTATAACACCTACGTAATTACTGTACAATTAAACATATTTTTTTATAGTAACGACTTTTAAAAGAACAAATGAAAACATAGAAGTTTAAAGGTCAATAAACTTTTCCATCTACGATTTACTCGATGTGAACCAGTCAAAAGCTTTACACGCGTCGTATAGATAAGTTTGTGTCAAAATCATTGATGACGGCAATATTTTTTTAAATGTTTAACTCTATAATATGTATGTAAACATTAGCTGTCGTCAATTCAATTCGGTATCACAAATCAAGTAAAATAAGATTCAATTCAACAACATGTCATTTTTCCAACAAGACCCTGGGTAGGCGCCAAACACGCGACAGGTGAAATCCAACGCATATGAACTTGAGTTCTTGTACCTAAAAATAATGTTATATGCAACTAAAAATAACGCCCCTATAATATTCCACGGCTATTTATAATTTCTGAAAACGGATTGATGAATTATAAAAAATGGTTAGAGCTACAGCCGTATTATCTAATCAGCGGCTATAATTTGTATTACCGAATTAAATTGAAATAAACAACACTGTTCAAATGTTAGCACAAGTAATTATTACATAACTGAAATTGATTCCGAAACTACATTGTAGATTATTAGTACATTACAGCCGAGAATGGGAAGTTAGTATTTACATTGTCGAGGATGGTTTGAATCATTCGAGGCAATGTAAATGTAATTTCAGTACAGGGCTTGTATAATGCTTTTCTCAAGAAATGCGAGGAAATAAAATTTTGAAATTTAGAACAAAAGAAAAAAAATTATTAAGTTGGTTTGTGTGGCTATGTAACATGACAGATGCGAGAAGTAAGAAGTGTGCAGGAAGTTAGTATTAAAATTCACGTCACGTAAATGTGGAACCTCCAGCATTCTTCTTTCAAATGTAATGCTTATATTTCAGAGCATAAGTGAGAAAATATATTATTATATCAAGTTCATATACTCAAAGACAGAATAATAATGTTTTAGTTTACTTTGTTTACGTTTACTTTGTTAATATGTACTATTAAGGATGAAATAAAAATAAACTTTTATTTGTAGAATTAATGTCATTTCATTTCTCTCATACCATACTGAGCTCCACATTTAAAGAACACTAATCAAGCTTTAAAGAATCTTATAGATTTTGCCACAGATTAATAAATAGTTACTACGTATTTTGCTATAACAAAAAACAAATACGATTTTAATGAATGTTTCATTAACAATATTGCCAATTCCCACTTCCGGGAAACAAACTAAACAGTGATCGGAAGTTAATTTGGGAGCAAGCGTTCAGAAAAGTTGTTCTGGCAGTTTGATGCGAGCAAATACCTACTTCTACATACATATTAATAGCGAACAAATAGTCCATATAGTTAATAAAGAAAATAATAGAAAACACAAAGCACAAAACGCTTCTTGAGATAACCAGAAATATTATGAAGCTAATAGTTAACTAATGATGACTGAGAAACAACAGACCACACATTACAATTTATAAAACTCATAGGTCATTTACATGAATACACAATAATAAATGATGTTCAAACAACTCTTGATGATGATAGCGAGTATAATAAGAATAATAATACTAAGATAACAGTGAAATGATTCACACGACGACACAGAGTAGCGGTGATTCGCACTAAGTAAACGGAAAGACTAGCTAAAACGACAATTCAGAATGTTATGAGACCACAGGAAATTCAGCGAACTGCAGAATAAATAGCAAGTTTATTTAACGGTGTACCTAACAATGGCGCAGTGTCAACGACTACAGCTACTAAACTAACATTTTGACTAGAACATAGTCTAGCTAATACTAGTATACGAAGAATAAGTTTATACTCAGAATAACCAAAAAGTTTGTTATAGGAATATGAAGCTTTGGGACATCAAACGTAAGCAGTAATATTGCTAAGCATTATTTTTGGTTAACCTAGCGTTTATTAGTAAGGCAGTTAAAGTTTTAACAGTTCTACATACGTGTCAAACCAAAATTATGACAAGTCTGAAATCGTAATTGATGAAATGGCAATTGATGCAAAAATAATAAATATAATCTTGCAACGGAATGCAGATCTCTACCCTACCATAAGCCCCTATAATAACCCTTCGAAACTAATACATCTGCTAATGATCTCACAGTGCTGTACATTGCGCATGGAACTATAAAATTAACCAGCAGACTGGTCATAGAGACAAATGGATACGTAAGCGTTAGTTCCAGAAATATCGGTGACGATGACACTTGCTTGAGCACAGGATTATTGTACGGAGGGAGAAATCTAATGTAAAGTATAGATAGGAAGTAACTTAGCTACCGATGATATTATTGAAGCTCTATAACCGTAATATAACTTCCGGAACAATAAACACAATGAAATACATTAAGATCTTGTTTCCCTCTACTAATCCCTCGGTCAAATGCATAATATGTTTTTAAACAACGTCACTTTTTATCAACTTATGACCCAAAACAACAAGTTATCATAATCATCGACATTCGATGATGTGACGTCGATTCGAATACCAATGTTTAGAATACAATAAATACTGATAAGGACTGCCTCTAGAGTAAATGGATAAGTAAAAAACTCGTAACGTAACTTCGACGTATAAAAGTTTACAGTGAGCGATGAGTTTTATCTCTTATAAAAAGCACTTTTTCATCTGTCATATTTAGTTGTCCTCGATTTATTAGTTGAGAAGAGTTATAGCTGTGACATATTATTTTTGATATAAACAAACATAAATGACGCAAGGTAAATATTAATTGACCGAGCGAGCGCGAAGCGTCTTCGTTTCAGCTTGGGCAAAAAGCTTTCGTATGTCCGGCCGCAGCTGTCCGGCTGTCCGTCTGTTCTTTTCTACAGGTCGCAATTCTCAACCAAATCTCGTGAAATTTTGGGGGCAGGTTATATTTTTGACGATTCGGTTTTTGCGAAAAAAAAAACCGTATTTCAATACTTAATAAGTATTTCAGCCATTTTGAAAATGTTCATAAATGTCACAAACGCGATGTCTACACCTCACAGAGCCACTAGTATTGTTTGTCTGTGTATTTACAGTATCATTAAATTAAAAGAAACCTTAGAGAGTAATAATCCTTAATTTATGCATGCTCTTGAGAAAAACGAGAAATCAATGTTTAAGAGTTTAACACTTCCTTACTTTTTTAAGGCTTAACTTGAAAGTCGTTTAATGGGTCTATTCAGAAATTATACAGTGTTTTGTACTAACAATAATTTAAAGGCATGAAATACACCTAATTTATCGACAAAAACACCCACATGTCCATCCCCTCTCATGTTTGAATGACGCCATTTTATTTTAGATGGCACTGCCGAAAAATATTAATTACTCTGGATCTAAAGGTGCTACAGTTATAAAAAAATACTATTCGAAAGCTAATAATTTTTAGTTCATCAAGACTATGTTTGTCTCAAACATGACAGCAAACAAGTAAAAGTCGCGATTTCGATCGTACTACTAGTATTTCTTTTGGATTTCGATCTCATCTCGATGGCAAACATTGACATCCTTTACATCCTGTTTTTGAAATCGAAGACGAAACTCTGTAGTTCTTCAACGAGTAATTGAGTGAGCTCAGAGTTACATCAACAGCATCACTTCTTGGCAGACGCATTTCGGCTATTGCCAGCGGGAGATTTCTAGTTATTTTCTGCCAGTTCATGGTCCTCATTTAATCAATGGAGATGTATCTATTGTTCAAGCTAAATTGAACAGGAACACCCATTTCATTGGTTGTGTGCTGTTATATTTTTACAGCCAAAAAGAGGGTTGTTATAAGTTTAACGTGTCTGTGTATTTGTCTGTGGTATCGTAGCTCCCAAACGAATGAACCGATTTTGGTTTAGTTTTTTTTTGTGTGAAAGATAATTTTTGTGAGTTTCGATAATTTCTGAACTTAAAGTTAAGAAATTTTGTCTCTTTCCTGTTTCAATTTTAATTACTCACAGAAAGATGAATCAATCAAACACAAAAAAGTTTCTTGGTACTAGATGTACCATACCACCTTCTAAATAGATAGAGAAATAAAAAATTCTGAATAATACAAGAAAATAAATTAAGCAACTCAAACAATACTTTTTTATAGTCAAAATCCAACATTAGATTTTAATGAATTGTCTAGTTTTCAGAACACAGCTCTTTAATTTTATATCCTATTTAAATTAAATGCTTAACAGTGCATACCTAATATTAAAGATGTCTCGTGTCGCTTTAAATAATAAAAGATACAATTTAAAAACTCTATATTCGTAGAAAATATTGAAGGTGTCAAACTAGAGTGTGTCCTTTCTGAGTTCATATTGATAACTATAATAATAAAAACATTGATGATCTAATAAATTACTTTTATGGATCAACGCGTTTATTAGGCGTTTTTATTAGGCAAAAGCGTTTATTATGCTAAATAAGAGACTGACCTTTTTGTTGAAATGTGCAGCTATTGTTATGAATGAGACTCACACATAAAACTCTTTAACATAAGAATTGTTCGGAAAAACATCGTGGGTGGTAAAGTTTGTGTAAGTAAATTCAAATAGGGGGGTACATAATATAAACATATACTTACATATTACTTAGTACTTTATCTAATTCATAAATACATTAACAGCTGTCGATACGTTTGTAATAATCTGACTTTATGCCGGTAATTAATTTTGATAACAAGACGTTAACAGTGACAAGACAAGCAGTCGTCAATCGTTTATCAAAGTATTTTAAATGAGGCACTTAACTTACATAAGTAAAAAACTTAAACTGCTATGTTAACGTCCCTGGTTCAAAACTTAAAAGAACTACGTCATTTTAATTTATTTCTCACAATGGTTTCCAGATTAAGAATATTTAAAACCATTTTTAAAAAAAACCCGACTGCCCTGCCAAAATAACAAACTGACTAAAAAGTAAAAAAAAACAAGTGTCCAATGACTGCAATCAGTCGGGGGACCATTCTGCGTGCAACTATTTTTAATCTAATAGGTAGGTCCCCCAACTGCAATGAATGACACTTGTTTACTTTTAAGCGTTTTTGGCAGTGCAGTTGTGTTTTTAATAATTATTTATTTTTATTTCATACATTTTAGCGACAAATTAATAAAATTATACAGGGTAATTTGTAAAACACCAACAAATAAGCAGGAGTAGATTATTAACGTCATAAACAACAAAGCTTGTTCTACGACTTCCAAAAAATGCAAAAAAAAAAAGTAACAGATGATCGAGTTTTGCATGGAAAGTCTAAGTTATTATTTTGTCTTTTTTGGAAAAGTCGTAGAACATAAATTAATATTGTTGAAAGCCAAAGTCAAAGTCAAAATATCTTTGCTTAAATAAGCATAATAATTAAGCACTTTTGAATGGTCTATATTTTCCTACCCGTTACAGACTTTTTACTTATAAGAAAAAACAGACGTAAGAAACTTATCAGCTTTAACAGAAATAAGCAACGATATTTCCAAACTTAAATGTATCTTTTTGACATAATTGTTTCTTTTTTTTTTCAAAAATCTAGCCAATGTTACTCGAAATGATGTAAGAATTCTACGATACGGACACATTCAAATCTGTTCAGGCATTTAGAAGTTACAGTGGAATAAAGAAACTCACATACACACAAACATACATGAACCCTGAACGCATTGCACTCCTATTTTGGGCAGTAGAGTAAAAATCTCGGAAGGGGAGACCATCTCAAAACCAAGACCTTGAAATAGATTGATGATATGGAATCACGTAAAACACATTAGTGTGTCATTAACACTTGACGCCAAATGGCGACAAACAATAGATCTTATTTTATTTTGTTTGAACGACGAGTACATAACAACGAAAGAATAAAAAAATGACACACTTTAGCTCCCACGCGTTGGTACGTTCACAGATTTTTCTTTTTTCTACAAAGCGAGAGGAAAATCACAGTGCAAATTTCAAGACAAGATTTAAAAAAAACGTTATTCACCTACTAAGTTATTCCATAAGTACCTGAATTAGGGCCTGTTCCAAAATCAAAGAGTAAGTTCATAGTAGCTTACTTGACATATTTTTCATATCACAACTGTTAAATCATCTGTCAAGTAAGCTACTCGGAACTTACTTTTTGGTTGCGAAAGGTTTGCTTTTCTTTTGACGTCACGCACGATCGATCTCACGATCAATTTTAAAGTTTGTATGTTCTATTTCCTGATTAATAAAAATAGTTATTATTATATACTACTAAGAAAATAAAATAAATAGTAAGTTTAGTCGGCATCTTAAAGTCATCATCATTATGGTGTTAGTTTATTCTTTTTTTTATAGATGCGGCAAGCCTAGGACTCGACTAAATCGAGTTTAATTTTACAGCTATTGGGTCACAAAGTAATTTCCCGGAAACTAAACGGTTACAGGAAATATCAATTAAATGTTAAACGAATTGCGGGCACCTGATACTCTCTCGACAAAAAGCATAATGTTTTAAGAATTATTGAATTTATTTTATAGTTTGTTAGTATGAGACTGACATATTTAATATAGTTTGTTATATGCTATTGTTAAGATTTTGTGTATGCATTGTCTTTTTAAAAACTTGTAAGTATCAAAAGATGATTAAAAGCGCTTTAACATAGGCATTTTAATCACGACGTAAGCCATGAGTCTGTCATAACCATACATAGCACAGATCGCGCTGACAATGGACCCTCCACATGCACAGGCCTGGCCTGTAGGATCGTACGGAGAGGCGCCGCCTCCCGCGCCTTTCGGCCAAATCTCAGCGTGTATAGGAAGCGCGGCCTCTTCAGTCCTGAGGAGGACGCGCCTCTCCCTACAGGCGGCACCTACACACTGCATATGAAGGGCCTATTACTTCGACACACGCGCGTCGCACGCACGACTTACGCCGCAACTAAAACGCCTATATGCGAAAGAGCTCTAAGTTTAGAAGTGTAGCATCGCCACCATGAGACCATTTACAACAATCTATCAACTGCTAAACGTAGGTATAGAGGGGGATAAATTTCAGTTATTGTTATGGATGCTTAATTTTTCTAGAATCTAGAACATGGATTTTAAATAATCCGTCAGGAAAAACCAGAATGTGATGTTATACACACTTTTGATAAGTTATAGATAAAAAATATTTCTTACTAATCCTGATTAAGTAATGGATCATTCATAATCCTCTTGACTTTTACATCTATATTAATCCAATTATTTCATTAACGTTTTATTTTTGTGTATTTATCTCTATACATAGTCGTTGTATTGCAAGCAAGCGATTGGTAATAATGGACAGATTTATCGGTATTCAACTATCCATCCAATCCCATACAATCGTTATGGGCGTCCATGTTTGCCTATTTTATTATCCTTCGACTAAGCATTACTTCGTTGTTGCAGTATCACAGAATATACAACGTGTTACAAAAATACCCCTAATGCCGAATATGGTAGATAGGGACCATCAAACTGAACAACTTTTACTATGGGACAAACGTTGAAATCGCGAAAAAAAACTGCTGTTTCACACATTTTGATATTTTCGATTTTAATTTTTGTATGAAACAGCTGATTTTTTTTTTCGCGATTTCAGAATTGGTTCCATTGTAAAAGTTGATAAGTTTGATGGTCCCTATATACCATATTCGGCATTAGGGGTATTTTTGTAACATGTTGTATAATACAGTTTTTTTTATTGTAGGATAGTAGTTAACTTTTCAAAAAACAGGAGGTTATGTGATTATGATACCAAATTAGTACTGGAGAATTTTGCTTTTACTGAGGTACCTGACGTCACGGTACAAACACTTTGTATAAAACAAAAAACCTCCTTTAAAAACTTAACAAAACAGCTCTAAAAAAAGAAAAAATAATGTTCGTAACAATTAGTTTAAAAAACGTCTATTGAAGTCAGGTGGGGCCAGAGGGAAGAATATCAACAATTTTTATTTTTACCTTACAGTACACTCTATCAAAAACAAAATGTGCAAAGCGCGGAGACTTATCGTATGGCGCTTGAATTACGAAAATCAGTCAGGTAGTTTTAAAGAAATTTAGAAAAAAACAAAAAGAAATTGAAAACAAATTCCGACTTGACTAACATTATCGATACTTCAAAACTACTCGCTCAATTGAAAAGAAACAAAAACAGATGTATTTCCAAACATTTGGGCTACACGCTCATAAAGTTTCAAGTGATTTAATGGACCTAGTGTCATTCTTGATTGTGTCGTTATTTAGTCAGTATTGTATTTTTTTTTTTAAATTCCCACCCGACTCCGAAGCCTTTTTTCTGCTTTTTTAGGTTTTAAAGGAGGCTTTGCTATTTTAAAAAAGCTTTTTTATTTCCAATTTTTTTTGTAATACGTATGTAAGCGATGGTATTATAAGTTAAAAATTTTAATATTTCACACTTATCAATGGTGTAATACGCCTAGTAACTCAACTTTCTCGACGTTGAGCCTTCGCAGTTCAAGTCTAGTCCAGAACGTCCTTGCCCATATCATGGACCAAAATGCCAATGAAATTATCATTCTTGAAGTATTCTCTTTCAAACAAAGAAAGAATCATCTAAATCGGTGCATAAACAAAGAAGTTGTGGTCGATCATCCTTACAATGTTCATGAAATTGAAATTCCATTATAATAAGTCGGTAACGAAAACGACATTAGTTTCAGGATTTCCAGAAAACTACTAAACTGATTTGACTGACAAAATTGGACCAATGGGACCAATGCGGTATTATACATGATGTAATAACGTTTGAATCATTCAATCGTTTCAGCCATCTTCGAGTAATCGGAGAACATACCTAGAAACAAAAAACTATATACGCGTCGAAAAGTTAATCTCCTCCTTTTCAATGCTTAAAGTCGGTTCAAAAAGAATCACTGTGTATTCTCAGAAAACATAGTCCATCCATATTCCAAAGCATTAGTAGGAAATTTCATACTAAACTATACACATAAGTGCATACAAGTTTGATCAATAGGTAAAGTAACCAACCAAACCCGTCAGTGTGCAGTTTCCGTATAACAGTAGCAGTCGATAACTGTCATATCAACCTGCCGACTGCCAATATCAGTTTATTTTCAGATAGGACTTATTCCCGTATTCTACCCACGAAATAATTTCGCTTTCTACCCAAAATCTATTCCGTTTTCTACCTTCGTTCGATACAACAAATTCTTATGTTTTTGCATTCTACCCAAAATGGATGCCGGCCGGTTTCGACCCATAGCGGTTTTTTATAAAATGTTGTACTCGCGCAAAAAAGGTTTTGTGGGTTCAAAAGGAATTATTTTAGAATTTGAGTTGAAAACAGACTTATTATTATTATTATTTTTATAAACTATTGGGTAGAAAAAGTGGGTAGAATACGGAATACATCTTTCCCGAAGCTTAGCCAACGAACCCACGTGAATATTTTATGACTGACGCTCGGAAACGTTAATCGGACCTTACATAACACTTCTTATGATTGACCCAATAGCTTGGACTTAAGTTTCGGTAGTCAAGTCAAATCTTGAAGAAGTTATCCTCTTATTAATGAAATGAAGACCACGAATTCTTGTCTGAGTACTAAATTTCGTGCGTAAGTGATTTGATTATGATATAAGTAGTTTACCATGCGATAACCCGCTCTTTTGTTTGAAAACAAAATGTGGTCTTAATATCGTATACAAAACTGTACAAACTTCATTTATTATCATTATCAACAATAATTGATGATATGTCAGTCGCAGATGTTTAATGTGCATTTACCCTGCTAACCAGCTCTACACGAGATTTTAAGTGAAACCCTCCGATGGTCCGGCTCGAAGGACCGTTGAAAATTTAATTGACCTTATATTTTCCACAGCTTGTCTAAGCCCAGCTTACAAAAAAGCTAAAAGGGACGTATCTGACTTTCGGACTAACATAACATCACCCTTAGGACAAATTCATCATTATTGTAATACACTAAGCCAAACTACAAATCAATATTTAATTCCAGTTGGGAACCGGTACGTGAGATTCCGTAATAGTTCATAGAGGTACGAACAACTCACGTCCGACCTAATTAGTAGGCGATAAGCCTGCAATGTTAACGAGAAAATCGTTTACCATGGCGGCTTCTGATAATGCCGGCGTAAAACCACCTATCTGTCACACCTGAACGAAATGTGATGCAAATATAATATATTTTGATGCATAATTTAAAATAGAGAGGTTGGAAGTGAAATGCATAAACCGTATAAGCGCGATTTTAAATAGTCTGTTTATCCTTGTCTTATTAGGTAAACAGACTTTGACAGTTGTCATACGTCTTTTAAAAAGAGAATGACCACTTTCTAAGGCTAAAAGATATCGCTATAAATAATTTTGTGCCTTTGTGATTGTAATTGAAATTAGTAGCTGGAAATGCATTCAGATATAATCAGTAATTAGATTTCTTTTCTTTTCCTGGTATTGTTCATATTTTTCATTTTCTGTAGCATATTTTTGCAATATGGCAGTAGTTGATAGATATAAGTCAAATCACTAACTGATTTGACTTATATCTATCAACTACTGTCTCAATAAAACTGTCTTCAATCTCAGGAAACGAAAGGTAGTTTCAAATATCATTAGAAATAAATAAAAAACTATATTATTGGATTGTAAGGCTGAAATAAATAAAAGCAGCCCCGTAAAATGCATTAAAAAAAGTTCTGTGGACAATATGGCAGACGTTGACTGAGATAAGTCAAATCAATTTGCTAATCATTAAAACTGTTTTTAATCTCGATGAGAAACGAATCTTTCATCTTTTAAATTTGTGATTGTGCATTTTGACTGATTCGATATCGTGTGTGTATCTGAATTGTAGAAAAATGCAATTAGTGCAAAAAAATATAGTTTTCATAGAAATAAATAAGTAAAAAATATGTATTTGTCTATTTTCTTGCCTTTTGCATAAAGTACTATATTATTTTTAACTTACTTAAATGTACAAACGACGGCAATTCAGACTATACATATTGACTTTAAGACCGCCTTTATGCCCTACGTAATAAAAGCTGTTTTTGCAGTTTTACTGAATTCCGTGACGTGCTGTCGTGTGTAGTATATTTTTTATAGCTTAATTTTAAAAAAACATTATATTTCGCCAAAGATATGTTGGCAACCCTAGGCACACGGCCTAAAAAGATGATATCATTAGGGTTAATACTCCTTTAATCGTTATTTAAAAATATGTTGTCCTATTAATAATCTATGTGTAGAAAACCATTTCTTGTTTTTTCAAGATGAATATTTATATAAAAAGTCTAGCATGACCAGTATGACCACCGAAACGAGATATGATATAGCGATGGATTTTGACAGTTGATAAAACGGTATGTCACGCGATATAAAAGTATCGTTTTTCGGTGGTCATGCTAGGGGAGGGGGGACTGGTGTGACTGTCTCATCACGATAAGGTTCACAACAGACCAAAATTGAACTACTTGTCGTAAGTAAATCCTAAGATTAACGACTGATGGCATTATTTATGAACAAGTTATGGAGAAAAACGTCAAATAATTTTACTTACTTATTCATTATTATGTAAAAATGGCTGGAATTTGGGAATTAAATACATACACTAGGCCAATTTTTCTAAGACCAGTTTCAGTTCAGAAAATTAATAGTTCTTTTTTCGAAAAATTTAACTAATTTCTTATTTGTGAAGCTCGTTGTCCTATAAAGTACCTATCCATTTTAATACTATTAATTTGAACTGATATGGGCACATCGATCCTAGATAAATATCAATAAGTAAACCCCCTATTTAATGTTAGCGTTTTTAATATAGCTATTGTAGCTTTATTTTAACTACCATTTGAATATTTTTATGTACTTGCTCTGTTGCCACAAGAATAATTATAAAACCACTATTTGTTAAAATCATTCTTATTGGTTTACCCAGTTTACTCAATTAGTAACAGAACAGCCTCTAGCAGACCTTTGACAAATTGTAAACATATGGGGAACCACAAATACGATGTCAATAAATCAAATGTTCTGAAATAGCGTATGTTGACATTACTAATTTATACGCCGTTATCGTCCACCTGTTGGATTAACGATTTGTTTTGTACACATTTTGTCCCAAAATAGGTGAAACATTGTAACAACATTTTACGCTATTTGTACCACAGTGGGTGGTAGTTTTGATTTTGATACACATCTCAACAACTGGAGTATAACTGGCTTGTTTAAAAAATATTGAGTTTTATTCATGATGGAGAGAATTAGCCAAATTGTTATAGTTTCGGACTGGTGCCAATCGCGCGCGTTGGGGGATGGTCTATGTCCCGCGTTTGGGGGTGGTCTATGTCCCGCGCCCGCGTTTGGGGGATGGTCTATGTCCCGCGTTTGGGGGATGATCTATGTCCCGCGTTTGGGGGTGGTCTATGTCCCGCGTTTGGGGGTGGTCTATGTCCTAGTACACTGCAATTAATTGTACAGTCAACGGCACATCAGACTATACATGTTGACCTTGACACCGTCTTTATACCGCATGTAATAAGAGCTGTTTACGTAGTTCAACTTACCGTGCTGTCGATACGATAGTAATTTTTATTTGTTCTGTAGTGATAGGCCCATAATGATGACTATGTCGTTAGGTAACTTTACTTTAAAGGCAAATAATATGATGCATGTCGGTCAAAATGTGTTTTATCCTCGCAATAGGCCATGGCGCGCAGAATACTTCATTAGTTTTTACTTTACCTACAGTTAAAATACCATTATTAATAATGAACACTACGTACTTACGTTTT
Source organism: Catoptria pinella (assembly GCA_963556745.1). Taxonomy (NCBI): domain Eukaryota; kingdom Metazoa; phylum Arthropoda; class Insecta; order Lepidoptera; family Crambidae; genus Catoptria; species Catoptria pinella. The sequence continues at coordinate 6,012,288 of OY750762.1, forward strand.
TACCACAGTTGTTTTACTCTATTCGATAGCAAATATTGAAAGTATAATGAGTTATCTAATCTTTCCCAAAATGTTTAGCATTCGATTTATTTTCAAGTGACCATGCATTACAAGGAATTATCAAGTCACACTTAACTGATATGCTTCGTATCGATTAATCAATTCGACAAATTCATTCAATAGGTTTATCTACAACGTCATCAACTAATGATTGATTGACAGTACTAATACGATATGCCACATTATTTACGACTACGAATTTGATTAATGTTTATCTGACGAAATTCGAGTTCGGATGTTCGAAGCTGGTTCGAAGTAATCAAAGAACTTTGTTGTCAATTACACCTTTTTAACAGAGGCCCAAAAATTTGAATTTTGTAATCAGGAAACTTTGTTGTCAATTACATACATCTTATTTAATCCCAGAAAGTTTTTCCCTTTAAGATGTAAAGGAAAGAGTAGATTTAATCTTAAGTCATTATCTAATTAAGTTTTGATGAATTCTAACTTTTGAAAACTTCTAAGTGGGATAAGAAAGATATTCCTTACAAGTGAATATACCTGAAGACTATATAATTAAACAAGGAAGCCTATTTTTAACCGACTTTAAAAATTTAAAAGGAGGAGGTTATCTATTCGTCGCGTATATATATTTTTTATATATGTACACCGATTACTCCAAGACGGCTGAACTGATTGAAATAAAAATCTATATAACTATCGAACCTGCTGACAAAATTTCACGAGAATCGGTTGAGAAATGCGACCTGTAGAGGAGAACAGATGGACATCCGGACAGCGGGAAGGACAAACGAAATATTTTTTGCCCAAGTTGAAGCAGAGACCACTAGGATATTCCATGACAATAAACGAGCGGATTATTAGTTCAAAAATTTGCAACCTTTCAATCTTACAGCCACTTATACGAAGCATAAAAAACTAGCCGGATCTGGCGTTAAATTGCCAGTGTCCTCCGAGTAATCACAGACGCTTCAAGTCGCGTTTGACAGAGCTGGCCACTCAAAGAGGGTATTGAATGGAAGGCGACTATTTGGAGGGCTGCCAGGACAGCGTCGTGCGGGATAAGGAACTAGCGTTCAATTGGCAAAATTCTTGAGTTTTACGTTGCTTAAACGCTGATTAAAGAGAAATATAAATTATCTTGGTATTTGGGATTTTTTTTTTACTAATTTTAGTGAAATGATAATCCCTGGTTTTGTAACATGTTTTGAACGGATATACTCGGCGGATGGATATACTCGGTGGATGGATATACTAAAGATCGGTTTTCGTTTTAACTTCAGTGTTCAATGTTGATATCCAAAATTCTAATATGACTATAACAGAACCAGATATATGACCATAAGAACAAGACGGTCAAGACGCGTAAACGCGTTTTACAGAACTACTAAATAGGTACCAAAAATAGGCATTCCACTTAAAATGTAATAATACCTCAAACCGATGTTAATGAACAAGGAGCTAAACTGTTCGCACACTATGAGTCAGAGGTGTACGACTCGATTCGCTAGTTATTTCTGTACTCTCACCTGACTTGCTCGTGCTTCTGGATGTAGATCTTGTGGAACTGGCCTTCCACTGGAGATATGATGTCGTTTTTCATCTCCATCGCTACGTGCTGCGGGAGGACCGAGAGCAGCAATCGTTCCTGTGAGAAAAAAACTAACATTACTAAAAAATAAAATATGTTTTTATCACACAACACAACTATTGTAAAATAAAATATGTTTTTATTACACAACACAACTATTGTAAAAATAAAATATGTTTTTATTACACATTGGGTTGGGATAGATCTAAAAGGCATAAAATCTAGGGCAAATAAATGTAATTCAAATAGGGAAAAAGATATGACTGATGATTTTATCGATAAACACATAGGTGATACGTTAATTCTAAAAAGGAAAAACACATAGGTGATGCGTATCACTCGTAAGTCGTAAAAGTCGATCAGTGTTTCAAGTAGGTCAAAGGTTGATTGCTTGTCATTATTAGCTTTAGTTGGAAGGAAATCTTGACCTAAACATTTGCTAGATGTGGCAAGATTAATATTTGTCATGTATTGTTATGAGCCGAATGTTGAAACTTCATTCCTTCAGGAATAAGAGTATCTTACATAATTAAAGGAGGGCTTTTAATAAACTTTAGTGAACTAAATCAGTATGATTAGTAGAATAAAATATCTGAAGAAGCCTTATTTATACCGTCAGGTTCAAGAGTTGGTTATCGATAGTGGTGATTGACTTTCAAACAATACAATCCTAATCAAGACCAATATGTATGTACAGACCCATCGGTCTGATTTGCAAGACAATGCTGACAGACAATTAATTAATGACACAATGTTTTATGTCTGCGAGGCCCCTAGACTATCTTTAATTCGGCCGTGTGTAGATGTGAAGTCACGAAGTCACGTCTAATAATTATGAGATTGAATCATTACTGCAACCTGGATCTTTTGTTAGGTACTCGAATAGTAACAATATTCTAATATTCTGTCCTGACTTCCGAACCCTATTCCAAATGTGAATGTCCATCATACCTGCCATTTTCTTCCATATTTATTTGAGCGTAAGTACGCGTAAGTAAGCGCTCTTACAAATATGAACTTTCAACGTTCAGCGAACTCAAAAAATCATGAAATATCACCTCTGTCATACATAGAATTCGATGCGTTAGTTGAAAAGTAACAATAAATCGTTTTTTAGTATACCATGAGCCGATTGTTTTACATGTGTCGCAATGCAAGTAATTTTTAGGAACTTGACAGGTAATTTTATCTATTCCATCTTAAACAAAAAGTTAGTGCCGAGCTAACCGTAGTCTGTAAAACAGGCACGTGCCAAGTAGGTTTAGTTATCGCACCCCATGCACATGGTTTTAATTCAATTACTTTACTTTATTGTGCACCTTTTATAGTGTGTAGAGCCACCGTTTCACACTCCTTTGTTATTTCAATGGCTCGCTCGCGTACTGTTTGCTCATGTGGCGATAACTGGGGCGTTCGTGTGTACCAACAAAAATACATTTAGGAGTATCATTACGATTCAATATTAAAGTAGCTCAAATATTGACTGTGAATTGAAAAAGGGGTAATAATGGGAAACTAATAAGCGTTATCAGTGGCGCCGTTAATGGATTGAATACATTGAAATATATTGATTAGGAAAACTTCTGGAGTGGGTGACGTATAGAAGCCATAACTGGTAACATTTGGTTCTCTTAAAGGGGTATCCACACTTTCCAATCAGACCTGTCCGATTATCTCAATTTTGGACAATACTGAACTCTAAAGACACACTTTTAGTTCAATATTGAACTTTAAAGACATGCTGTCGGACATCTTAAATCGGACGAAAGGTGTGGAGAGCCCTTAAAGCTTCAACAAAAAAGAACCCCTGATGTAAGACATAATTTTGATTAAGAATACAAACACGAATTTTCGGTATGATTTACGAGTAGTAGTGATGTGGTGAGCTGCAAACAGATCTGGGCTATAATCGTTCCCATACTGTAGCTTAATTACGATACGTTGATATGGCTCATAAAATTCATAATTACCTCTCATCAGCTTCCGACCGACGACGGTACGTTAGCGTAAATTACTACAAAATATTAATATTATAACATCAGTAGCCATTACTTGAAGAATGAATCATAAAAAAATAATTGATGATCATGTTTGTGTTTAGGCAAAGCAATATGTACATCTACTTACCTTAGGTCTACGAATAGTACCTATAAGTATAACTTATATCTAGTCATAGTGGCACATAATGGCGAACTATAATTGATTACACAGAGCAGAATTACTGGTATTACGTGTACTTTTTATGTGGTTTTAATTTAGCACTAATTTTAAACAAGAAACTAGTCTAGCAATGTCCGTGGACAATTTAATAAGTCAAATGGCTTGCCTCATGAATGATACATTATTACTCTCAACTACGCAATAGTTAAGTTAATGCATTCGTTAATTCAATATATGACTGGAAAATCATTTTAGTGCTAACTGACTTTATAAGTCACAACAAAAAATGCCTAAGTAGGCTGGATTTTCGGGTCCGGCCGTTACGCCCTCGTTTCCGCGAGGCGCGAGGCCGGGACTTTGCGAATTTCTTGAGAAAGTACTGTTGCGATTAAAATTGTTAAAAGAAAATAATAAATTATGTTAGTCTGAGTTGAACTATGTATTTTTTTGTTAAAATATGAATAAGTAAGTTGAATTTTTTACATATTTTATTTACCTTTAAGTTTATATAAATCTAACTTTACCCGGTAGCTGTAGTATTGTAGACTTATGGGAGTCTGAACGATTTTGCATGCCCAAATTATGTAATTACTTGTTGATTTTTCAATTTTGTTAGTTTGTAGATTTTTATATTCAAAACGATTCAGATTAATAATATTAACAAAAGATAAAAAAAGAAGAAAAAAATAAATGATTATACAAACAAAATCAACTAACTTTTATTTCACCTAATATTTCTATACAATTCAATGCGTTGGAACCTCCTAATTGTGCAAGAAATTCTACCAAAAGATCGCAGTCAAAAATCTATTCTTCGGTGGCGTTCGTATTATCTCAGTCTGATTAATTTGCAGAAGCAATAATGATAATTGCACAAATCATCCCTCTTAGTGTAGTAAGCGAGTCATCATAATCTAAGGTGACAATTGTTACACAGGGGTAGTAAGGCAATTTTTCACAATAAAAATAACTTTTAAACATTCAACGCCCGGAAAATGGGACGCAATAGATATTCCATTGTTATCCGGCCTCATGCGTCCGCTCGGGCGTCGATGAACATAACTAAGAAAAGGTGATACTTGAATTTGTTTCAAAAATGCACAAACACTGGCCTTCAAAACTTAGTACCACACCTCTAAAATTGCAATTTCTCTTCTCTTAAACAATGGAAGTTAGAGATATGAAAAAAAAGGTTTGTTTTCAAGAAGGTTTATCGATTGTGAAGTAATTTTTTTTAAATTATCAATTTTTTTTTAACTTTTTTATTTCGAAAATATATCTTGTGTATTTTAAAAGTTATAACAATTTTAACCTACTAAGTTTTGAAGGCTAGTGTAAATTGCTTCTCCTTATAATTTTAATTGATTTACTAACAAATATGTAATAATAATTTTATAACTTGCAATGATTGTGTACCTAAATTATTATTTTTTATTATTATTATTTTTTTTTATTTTTTTTATTTGAAAACCAACAGAGTTACAATTTTGTTTACACTACTAATTCTAACCATTAGCAAGGCCAATTACAGGTTTTCCATAAAATTACCTTACTTAGTAAATTCTAAACAAGTTTATATTAATACAATAATGCAATGTTAAGAAATCAGTCGCAAAGTAATTAGTAAAATAACTTCTAAATAAAAGATAAGACTATGTTCAAAACAAAATAGACATCTTACGGTCGTCGGTAAAAACATTAAATTATTATTAGACTATACATAATTAGAGGAATGACTGCGTCGCCGCGTCGTGATGTCGTCTTCATTATCGCCGAACTTCGAACTAACCTTAAAAAAGTGTTTTGAATGTTTGCTATTCATTAAAGATAATTTTTGTAATCAAATAATTTTGTGTATTACTGTTTTCTTATAACTAGAAAACAGAGGTTTACAAAATTATTCCGATATTTGCGATTAACTAATGGGAAATCATTGAATCGATGATATTGATCTTTTCTTCACTAGTATACCTATGCTTAAGAAACGCCTTAGTGATAATTTCTTTGTGAGGTTTGCCTGATCTTTATTATAATGTTGTATTTTGTGCTTATTTATTAAACTAATATTAAAACTAAATTTTAAATGATTTAATTCAAATTTGTAATGACTTTATGTTGCGGCAGATGTTAGGCAGATTTTATTCCATTACATTTTGGTGCATTTAGATTACTTGTGACGTTCACAATAACCTACTTTCATCAATATCTAACAGTTAATTAATTCTAGTGTTGTGCCTATAAATTGTAATATAGTAATAACGTATTTTCATTAAAGAAAACCTTTGCTATGGCAATCATAATTGTAAACTTAATTTAAAACTCAAATTAAAAGATAAGTAAGTAATAAAAAACTAGTAATTATTTTCATTATTTCCCGCTTTTGACGAAACAATTCCGCTTTTTAGGGTTCCGTACCTCAAAACGACCCTTGTATAGGATCACTTTGTTGTCCGTCTGTCTGTCCAGCTGTCAAGACCCTATATTTACTCTTTAAATAAAATCTGGCAACGCTGCTGGTATGGGGCCATGTATGACTAAGAATGACCATCATTGTAGATATATATAAATACGGAATGATGTGAGTGTGAGATTCTACAAATAACGCAAAACAAGATTTGTTGAACCGACAGTTTAAGCGATAAAACTACTTTACAGTTTGTTTTTACTAAAATATTCCAAGTCTTAAAGGTTATACTTACAGGTACTTACTTACGCTGTGCGGTTTATGAATATCATTATTAACCTACTAAGATAACAGTGAGCGCATACCTGCATTGCTCACACGAATGGTACGGTTATGCATCGATCAGAATAATAATGACACAAATGGGCGGTATCTTCCGATGCTTTGTTATGATGAATATATTTATTTTATAGAATGGAGTTCAATCAAAATTAGTAAGGATGAGTTTACAGTTTTGTACTCTCTCAACGTTTCGAATTTATTCGTAAACGTCGTAAAGTCTATGGTGGACGAAAAATTTGTATCCGGTGTTATTATTCATATTATGGTAGTCTTTTTTATAATTACACTGCATTTATAATTGAAGTGAGAAAAGGATTAGACGGAATTTTACTCTCTCACGTATCACGCTCTGCAAGTTTGTATAAAAATATCGCACAGTGTGGTGTAGTGTAGTAATCAAGCAACACACAATAGTCAATAGCACACATTACAACCAAGAACGAGAAGTTAGCAATTACATTGTCGGGTATGGTTTGAAGCGAGGGCTTTAATCATTCAAGGCAATGTAAATTTCTTCCTGTACACGGCTTGTATAGCGCTTTTTTCAAGAAATGAGTGGAAATAAATAACTTTTTATTTCAAATTTAATGAAAAATTAATATTATTTATTATATAGGGAAATATGTACAACGCCATCTACCGCCGAAAAGCAAAATGAGATTTCTCATGGCGCTGTACAAATTTCCCATACAAAATTACTCTATCGGATTTTTTTCTCGCCTACTTGCGCTACTTTCGCATCGTACTTCCTGCACTTGTGCGCAGTAAGTACTGAAATTCGTTCCTGAACTGAATTTCAAATTTCGAATTTAGAACGTTATTCACCAGACTGCCACGTAAATGTGGAACCTCTGGCATTCTGGTAATTAATATTTATTGTGTACGTATACGTGTATTTACAAAACGTTGCTGGTAAGTAATTCTGGTAATTTAAGTGGCACTCTGCCGTTGTAATTTAAAAAAAAATTAATAAATTCCTTTTTCAAATGCAATGTAATGATCATATTTCAGAGCATTAGTGAGAAAATATTTTTTCTACTCAAATTGGCATGACTCAGCGTCACGCGTCACAGTGTGTAATGTGTATATTACTAACCAACTTTTCGTTCTCGTCCTCCATGTCTAGGCGGGCGGCGATGCAGTTGCGCGTGTCGAGGAAGGCGCGCCGCTGGGCGGTCTCCATGAGCGAGTGCATCAGTGCTCCCACCACGTTTACACACACGAACACTACCACGTTCGCTACCATCTGTGTACAAAAAATATTCCTTTTAATTATTTACACAATCTTCGTTAGAATTTTGTAGAAAGTGTTGAAGGATGCGAGGACTGGCTGGTACTGGCCAAGTGACAAGCATGAATAATAATCTGCCACATTGTCTACTTGTTGTATTATGATTATGAGTCTAATAAAGATGTCTGAATCAAGAAGCTGTTTGTGTATTTAGCTGGTATTTGGGTGAGGCGCTACTCTGCAGTAGATGATTTTACATCAGAAAACATGGGTGAGGACAGAGCGTATCTGGGGCAACTGAGAGGACGGTGTCCTCTAAATATTTAAGTGTGACTTCCATACAACGGACATGATTTTTTTTCCGTTTTTTTTAATAATAAAGTTGGGGCCAATCAGTCTAATCATTAATGTTTTAATTGATTGATGAAAATCGGATATGTATTCTGGGGTATTGAGAAAAACAGCAAAAAGCCAACATCACGCGGTGTTCCCAGGCGGTCACCCATTCAAGTACTGACCGCGCTTGATTGATGATTTTTTTGCCGTTTTTATAGATAATAATGGTACGGAACCCTTCGTGCGCGAGTCCGACTCGCATTTGGCCGGTTTTTTAATAAAACCGTTTCATTCCTTCGAATTAGTGAATAATAGAGTTGATGTATTTACAAAACGTTGCTTGTTTCGATCAATGTCAGAAATAATCGACAGAATAAAATGGTATTACGGAACAAAGTCGGAACGGGCAAATGGCGTTATCAATCAAAGTTGCTCGAAACTTACCTACCTTTCAAATGCATGGAAATACAATGGCATCAACAAATGAAATAAATAATTACATACGTGTAATTACACGAAATAACCGTTCGTTGTTATGTATTTTAACATGTTAAGTACTGTTGAGATAATAAATTCTTGTCGGATATTCGGATGTTATTTATTTATTTATTTATTTGCAAGTCACAAGTTGAAAGGATGTTACAAAATTGGTAGGTATAGTACAAGTGACGCCCTGCTAGGGCACAGCAAACATGAGGGGCAACTATCGCCTTTTACTTTACTTATAAATTCAAATTAAATAATACTTAAGAAAATAATATTCAAATTGCCACATGCATACCATCGTATTAATAAAATTTAATTACATTGTGTTTGTATGTTTACAATTTTTTCATTTTTTTACATTATATCTTATCGTTATGTTTAATCAATATCATATCAAACGGAATATTAGTAAACTGTTTTTTTTTCAGTCGAAAATTGAGCGTCAGCATTTATATGGAATTAAATTAAATATATTGTGGGGCCAGTGGCCTTTTGAAGGCGACCCTCGACGCAGGGCCGTCACTCCAAAATGTTCGTACGTTTAGGGCTGAACAAAAAAGCCTACGCTGAATACTCCATCCCCAGCCTCAATTAAGCGACTGCTCATTTCAGCTTTAATGAGCTTATTAAAGGAATCATTTGAAAGTAAATTAAGATTAACGTTTTGGATAAGGAAAGAGTTTTAAGTAAGACAGACTTTTATGAATGACTTTATGAATTACTAATTACAAAATGTTTGTTGATACTTGAGACCAAACTTAAAAAAATACACTCTTTTTTTGTCGGAAAAAACACGAGCTTATTTAAAAAAGTTTTCATTCGATATCCGTTAACATAAAAGTAACTGTTCACTCGGGCAGTAATCAAAGCGCGTGGAGGTGAAACTCTCTTTAGAGCCAGTGGGCTGTGGATAGTAGACGAGGTGAGTTACATTAATGATAGTGGTTATGCGATATAGGTAGGTAGCGAATGTAGCGATGCGTGCATCATGCCGCATTATGCAAATAAAACCTGCCTTGCCGCCCTCGCGCTCTCTCGCTGACAAATAAAAATGGCTTAATGTTCCTAATCCCCATTCACAACTACTTCAATATTTCACACGAATTAGGTGGAACCAAACTATGTGCCAATACTTCAGGGGAAGGTCAGGGAGGGTACTCTAAGCTCTTAAAGTAACATTTAAGTAATGTTGTGATAGAGACAGAGCTATACATCGCGTATAGCGCCACCTCACTTATGATATTACTTTGATGTTACTTTTGATAGTCAGAGTAAGGCTGGTATTCAGAAAATATTAGTATTTTTTTTATTTTGTTTTTATTATACCTAAAATAAAAAATATTCTTTACCAATGTTTTTTAAAAACTTAAACCTTTCCTTTCCCTAGGGTTGCCAACCCTACTATACAATATAGTATCCTACTGTATCGATGGCTCGACTACTATATATTTTTTTAATATATAGTAGGCAAACTACTATATTTTTCAAGTGAAAAATTAAATAACACTTAGCATACCAAAGCAACAAAAAAATATTATTAAATGGGTTTAAGTATGAAATTGCTGATGTTTTTCTCACACCCAGACACCCTATACTTCTACGTTTTTAAAGATGCTTTAGTTGCTTCTTATTATACTTGCTCCTTGTCCAAGACGGGTTTTACATGTAGTAACGCTGATTATACCAGCGACCAGTCACAAGTCCAAAGCTATTATAAAAAAAAAACATTTGAATCTATGGTCACACTCTCTGGGAATGTCATTACGTTTTTTGTGCAAGCGACGTCACATTTTATCAAATTCGACGATTTGATTTAAATAAATAATATTACATAAAACTAGTGAATTTAGTGAATTAAACATAGAAATTGATCATTCAAATATGTGGAAAATAAATTCAGGTGATAATATCTGTGTCATATCAGTTTTAAGAAAAGCCGGAGATTCTTTCTCACAAGGCAAGAGATTCATGCTCTTAAGGTAAAATAAGCTATGTAATCTAGCTGAACCATGAATTATTGGTAAGTCAAGTAAATATATTTATAATACCTATCACAAATTCATAATAATTTACGTATCAAAATAGCACCATCGAAGTTAGGTTATGTTATGCCGGGTCGGTGTTGTTTAATTCACGCACCGTTCGGTCCTTGTTCTACCAATAGTGAAATAAAATCAAACGAAATATATGACTTCCGGTAAATTATTTTATTTGAAAGTTGGTGTTCTTTTCCCTCTTATTTTTTTCGCGCAACGTCTTTCTTTTAAAATCGAGACGTTTTTTCCAAAAAGCAACAGCTTCTTTCTAAAATAAAAACTATTTTTCGAAGTGATAAATTAGTGTTCTTATAAACTAATAACATGGGAAAACGACGCGGACGCAGTGAATCTATTGAAAAGATAAAGAAAAAGATAAGAAAACTAGAAAAAAAGCTAAGTGACAATAATCAAGATGAAGACAGCCAAGACATGGACGACGGAACGCCGCCAAGGCCAGCAGAGTGTATAGAAGAAATACAAGAACTGCCAAACCTGGACCCGAAAATAACTAACACAGGTCTGTTACTCAAGAAAATTTTATTATTGTAAATTGTTCAGCCCTGCTACATTACATATAGGTTACATACAACATTAGTTCTTGGTACCTATCACATTGGACCTTGGAGATAATTCTACCATATATTGAATATATATTCAGATAAAATAACAGTAAATACATAGCGCTACCACAAGCGGGTAGACTTTTTTCTCTATTGTTGTCAAGCGCTATCACTTTGCGGATAGACAAATACACAACTGCAATTCTTATTACAATACTAGAGCTATCACAAAGCGGATAGACAAATATTCTCTCTTTTAAATCCTGATATTTATGACAAACTTATGTCCTTTATTGTGGTTTACAGAAGAAAAGGATGAATTACCAGAAGAGTTCTTGCTAGCGCTCGGAAGTGAAGGGCTTCAGAACTCTGAGGAAGCGGATCCGATACGCGAAGAGTTAGCCCAGCGCTGGAGAAACATAATGCACAATGGTCTAACAAAGGAAGCCAAGGAGACACTTTTAAAAAAATACGCCACTCCTTCAAATTTTCAAGAGGCTATAGCACCCAAAATGAACCCCGAAATAAATGCTACCCTCTCTGAAACAAGTGTAAACAGAGACAAGAGGATTATATATCGTCAAAACCAAACGGGAAAACTCCTGTCTTGCCTTGGAAAATCTCTGAGCAGGGTGCTCAAGGGAGACATCAACAGTAAGACTCTCATAGAAGAAATAAATGATGCAGCTAAAATAGCCGCAGAAATATTTCATAAAGACACTGTCTCTAGAAAATTTTTTGCACTTGCTGGTACTTCAAAAACAGTTAAAGACACCATCAAAAATCAAAAACCGGATGAATTCCTTTTTGGCAAAGACTGCTCTGAAAAAATTAAAATTGCTCAAGGAATTCATAAGACGAGTACCCAAATAAAAATGCCCTCGTTCAAGGACTCACAAAAGAAACAGGGAAACTGGAAGAGCCCACTGCCACAAACACAACAGACGCTACGTCAAGGACCCCGCGGTGGGCGGCAACCACGGTCGTACAACAGGCCTCCTGCTCAAGCAAGCCTACCTCGACGCAACTGGAGACAACCACCACCTCCACCACCACCACCAGCATCCCGGGGCAGGCCTCAATACCGGCGGTAAATGCTCAGGTATATGCAGGTAGACTTAAACATTTCTATAACAACTGGCTACAAATAACAAATGACCCAACTGTGCTAAAATGGGTAAAAGGATATGACATTCCTTTTATTGAAGTTCCATGTTTCAATTGTGAACCTCAACATTGGTCTAGCGAACAAACCAAAGTTATAGATCTAGAAATACAAAAATTGATTAATATAGGTGCTATCTCAGAATGTTTCTATTCTACAGTTCAATGTACATCACCAATATTTCTTGTACAGAAACCAAATGGAAGCTATAGATTCATACTAAATTTAAAAAGACTAAATATGTTCATACAGACGGAACATTTTAAACTAGAAGATATCAGGACAGCTTATAAACTCATGTCAAAAAACTGCTATATGACAACCTTAGATTTAAAGGAAGCTTACTTTTCTGTGCCTATATCTGAGGAATATAAAAAATTTTTAAGATTTACATTCAATGGAAAACTATATGAGTTTAATGCCCTACCTTATGGTTTATGTACAGCCCCATTTGTATTCACTAAATTGTTAAAACCCGTACATACTTACTTAAGAAATGAAAATATGGTCTTATCTACTTACTTAGATGATAGCATTTTCTTCAACAATTCTGTCAAAGGTTGTAAACAAAACATAGAAAGAGCATGCGTTGTACTACAAAATTTAGGTTTTGTTATTAATTATGAAAAAACTAATTTTGTACCTAACACAACTTGCAAATATTTAGGCTTCATTTTAGACTCGATAAATCTTTCTATATCAGTTCCCCAAAATAAAAAGATTTCCATAGTAGAAAAAAATAATAATTTCAAACAAAAATCAACCTGTAAGATCCGAGAATTTTCACAACTAATAGGGCTATTAAATTCAGTTTGTATCGCAATTCCTTATAGCTGGGTTTATACTAAAATATTGGAAAGAGAAAAGTTTTTAGCCTTACAAAAATCTGATGATAATTATGATGCAATAATGACTTTATCAAAACACCTGAGGCCAGAGTTTCAGTGGTGGATTAGAAACATAAATAACTCAAATTCAATTAAATGCCTAGATTATAAACTAGAAATTCATACTGATGCATCAAACACTGGTTGGGGGGCAGTTTGTGGTTCGGAAAAAGCCTCAGGGTCATGGTCAATTAATGAAAAGAAACATCATATAAATTTTTTAGAACTTAAAGCAGCCTTTTTAGGACTTCAATGTTTTGCAAAAAACCATTCAGATTGTGAAATTTTATTAACCTTTTCACCGCCAACGTCGGCATATGACGTCATAAAAAAAAAGTGTCCCGCACGCCAACGTCGGCATATGACGTCGCCCAAATTAGATGCAAATTTAAGTATTCTACCAATCAGTTTATTTTTTTTTTTTGTCACAACTTGAAGTATTCAGCCTTACTAATATATTTTCACCAAAAACACTAGAAATTATTGCATATATATTGCAAAATCTATTTGAAAATAATTGGCCGTAACCAAGCAATACAGTCCGAATGTCCTCGGCGCCAGCGTCGGGAGCTGCCGACAGCGACGTCACAGGTAGTGTTGTGCTAATGTGTTTATTAAAATATAAAAAATATCGGTCAATATTTGGCTTAAATGGCTTTAGACCTTTGCGCCTATTGTTTTATGCAGGTGCAAGAAATTCTAAAGAAGGATTAGAAAGAACAATACGCTGGCACCGAGGCACGGCGTACTTTGATCAATTATTGCGAAAGAAAATAGATAATTTGGCCGAAATATTTTTATGACTGCCCATTGTTTTTAAAACAGCTGCAAGATTTTTTAGGCTGACCATAAAACAACAATGGGTACGTCGCGGCATCTATCAATACACTAAAATACTTTCACTTTTTATAAAATAGGTACCAACAAAACTGTTCTTAATATTACTTACGAAAATATTTAGGAATAAGTCAACAGATTTTCCTTCAATTTAAGTATACGATGCAATGATATTGAATAAAAAATTAAGTAGAATCAAAATAAAATTTCTATCTAATATTGAAAGCGCTATAAAGGCTATCTTTGTAATGTATTTAATTAATCATCACGCAATTACATGTCACGAGGAGAGAAAATAAAGTACCTACAAAAGAATGTTATAATTATTAAAATTATGTCGATGTATTAGAGGAACATCACTATTGTTAAAGCACGCGGCTTATATAAAGTATGGTCCCTGTACGCCAACGACGGCAGCTCACGTCCGCCGAGGCGACGGGAAGCTTAACTAGGGACGTTCCATTTTCAATCACAATTATTTATTGTTTACTTGATATTTTGGTTGAATGTTAATTTAAACACACAGTTATTGCTGTGAATTGTTATGATTTACGGAATCTAATAATTGGATTTAAATAAATGCAAGAAAATTCATAGAATATGGGTAGGAAAAGGTAAAAAAGGGGTTGTCGATTGTAATCACTGGACATCACTATTTATTGGAACCTGTTTTTATTGTTTTAGTGGCGTGGCGTGGGACAATAGATTTTTTTTTGCTATACTTGGCGGCGAAAAGGTTAAGAGTGGATAACACCACAGCCGTTGCTTACATAAATAAGATGGGAGGCATTCAATTCCCACACCTAAATAGCATATCACGTGAAATCTGGCAATGGTGTGAAAAAAGAAATATTTATATTTTTTGCTCCTATATAAATACAAAAGAAAATTACAAAGCTGATAGGGAATCCCGACGACTAAATATTGAATGGGAACTATGTCCTAGTGCTTACAAAAAAATTTTGATATCATTTGGCACCCCAGAGATAGATTTATTTGCTTCAAGAATCAACAATAAATGCAAAAGCTTTGTATCATGGAAAAGAGACCCTGAAGCCATTGCAGTTGATGCTTTTACTCTCAACTGGAAAAACAGCTTCTTTTATGCCTTTCCCCCTTTTGCTCTTATCTTAAAATGCTTAAATAAAATTAAAATGGACAAAGCGGAGGGTATACTAGTGTTTCCATTATGGCCGTCTCAGCCTTGGTTTCCCATATTAAACTCACTTTTAGTGACTGATATCATAATATTCAAACCTGAAAAACACCTTCTTTTGTCCCCTTCCAGAATGTGTCACCCACTTCACAGCCATCTTACCCTGGCTGCCGGTCTGCTATCAGCGAAGCATACATAAGAAGAGGTACACCAGAGTCAGCAATTGACATAATGGTCAACTCATTAGCCAAAAACACACTTAAACAGTATAACAGCTCTCTAAAATCATGGTGGGTTTTTTGTAACCGTGCTCATATTGACCCATACCAAACCACCATCTCTAATGTGCTGCAATTTCTAAGTGAACTTTTTAAGTCAGGGGCATCATATGGCACAATCAATTCAACAAGGTCAGCCTTAAGCTTGATAATGGGACCCGAAATAGGGTCAGACGATAAAATAAAAAGGTTTATGAAAGGAATTTTTCGATTAAAACCGTCAATGCCAAAATATAATTTAACTTGGGACCCAGGTCTAGTACTTAGTTATTTGGAAAACTACTATCCTAATGAATCCTTACCTCTAGAGATCTTAACTAAAAAATTAATTACAATACTTGCTTTAACAACAGCTCATAGAGTTCAAACTCTTTCATTAATTAAGTTATCAAACATAAGTTTTACAGACACTGGTGGCCACATTTATATCCCAGATTTAATCAAAACCTCAAAAAAGGGTCACTCTCAACCCCTGCTTTTTCTTAAGACATATCAAATAAAATTAGAAATCTGTCCAATCACTACCTTAAAGGCCTATTTATCTATGACAGAACCCTTAAGAAATGATAATGAAGATTTATTTATCTCATATAAAAAACCTTACTCTAGAGTATCGTCCCAGACCTTAAGTCGTTGGATAAAATCCACTTTAGAGGAAGCAGGTATTGACACAAATATTTTCTCAGCTCACAGTACAAGACATGCTTCTACTTCTGCTGCTAGGAGATCAGGCTTAAATATAGATCTCATTCGGTCTACAGCTGGTTGGTCCCAAAATTCCGCTACATTTGCTAAACACTATAATAGACCCATAGCGGAAACACCAACAAATTACAGCACTATAATTTGTAATACAGCAACTTAGTTGCATTAGTTAAATAAGTAAATTGTTAATTAAGTAGTGTTGTTTCTTTTGTTTTACTTTGAAAAAAGTTTATGTTGTTATTTTCGTTGGAAAAACCAACAGATTTCCTACTATAAGTAAAATATAACATGATGTTGAATAGTGTCTAAATGATTGTAGAAATTGTTTTAGTTTATTATTATTATTTTTTCTTGTCTAAATAAATAATAAATACTATTAATGTGTCTAATTATCATATAACTTCCTGGTAAAAATATTCACAACCCTTACTTTGAACAGCTACATGTAAAACCCGTCTTGGACAAGGAGCAAGTATAATTATGTGATTAAACGAACTTACCTTAAGTGAAGTTCTATCATAATTATACGAAGCTCCTTGTCCAAGACGGGACTCCCTCCCTCCCCAAAATACCATAGTACAGTATTTAACCCTTGGAGCTATGTTAAGGGTTCCTCATATTTTTTGAAAATAAATATATTTTAGGGAAGTAGGTATGTACTTCAAACGTAATGACATTCCCAGAGAGTGTGACCATAGATTCAAATGTTTTTTTTTTTATAATAGCTTTGGACTTGTGACTGGTCGCTGGTATAATCAGCGTTACTACATGTAAAACCCGTCTTGGACAAGGAGCTTCGTATAATTATGATAGAACTTCACTTAAGGTAAGTTCGTTTAATCACATAATTATTTCTAATTATAATCATGACGGCCAACTATTCAGCAATATTAATATTTCTGATTTGCTTTCCTTAACGACAGGAAACTCTTTTTTGTTATCAGAAATTACCACTAAATTCGTTATAACTTATAACGAATTTAGTGGTCATTACGATACGTACGATACCTATTGTTTCACTTATTTACTGTTAGGACACATATGTGGCCACTAAGTGATCACTACGTTTTCATACGGCATTAAAATATTTGTGCATAATTTTTTTAGAACATGAGCTAAACGCTCATGTTTGTTAAATAAATTAAGAAAATGTTAGTATGGAAAATGCAACTCCTTCAATATCCTCCATATCTCGTCCCTTCCTTCAATAAACGGCAAATTCATACTTCAACCCCTAATTATTTTAAACCTACAAAATTTTTGAACATTTTCGCCATGTACTATATTTTTACATGTAATAATCTTAAAAATAATATATTTGATGCAAAAAAAGTTGGCAGCCCTACCTTCCCCTGAAGTCTTGGCATATATGGTTCCACCTTATCTAAAAGCATTGACATCATGTTACGTAACGAATGCTTTTAAGCAGACATTATTATCTGTGTTTTGGCTGTAGATGTTAATGAATTGTTGTTGGTGACATAAAACTTCTATGACAATATATCTTTTCTTTCTTTATAACACTGTTATTGCTTGTTTACCATACACTTAACTGTGCTGGTATTAATAAAAAGTATTATGAATAGTGAAGCGATAACATCTGTGTTATACCACCCAATAGTATTTTTATTAGTTAACGACTGTGTAAACGGAAGTTTGCTATTGTTCCGATACTAAACTAGATAAGCTTTGTTTATGTGTTTATTTGAGACTGTTTATCTAGTTCATGTTTCACTATTCTTAAAAATAAAAATAAAATATTTGACAACATTACATACATTGCTCCGATTCCAAAATATAAAAATAAGTAGCTAAAGCACTTGTGTTATGGAAATCGGAGACAACGGTGGTATCACAAAAACCCTGACCTGAGCCAATATAGAAAAGTTCGTTTTCTAAATTGATCCATCCGGGGATCGAACCCGGGACCTCAGAGATGGCGACACCTTGAAAACCGGTGTACAAAGCCACTCGACCAAGGAGGTCGTCGATTCTATTAGATACGATTACATAAATTTGATTTGACAATAATCTTATGATAGGTCCTTCAATTTAATTTTGTAGATGATGTCAGCTCGTCTATTAATAACGATTAATACTTTTTACACAACTAATAATTAAGATAAGAAAAATTAAAGTAATTATCTTGGTTTCAAGATATTAAATTATTATCAATCTTATGATTATTATTGAAAATTGTACAAATGGTGAATGCAATACTAGTTGAGTTATACATACACTTAACAATGAAAGCACACCATACATTACAAGCTGCAAGTAAACATTGCCAAGGCAAACTAACTCGTAACAAGAAGGATATTGCATTGATTTTAGCTTCCATAGAAGACCTCAACTTTGACTTCTTAATTAATACGACGTGTTTATTATAGAGGTACTTTCTGATGGACTTGCCGATATCGTCCGAACTGACAATGAAATTTAATAATAATAATTGCAATACGTAACTACTGATTACGGTTGATAACATGAACATGATTTATTTCAAGAGTTGGCAGTTGGCACAGTTCTGTGGCAACTATTTCATTTAGTCTTTGGACATCGTATAATTAGTATCAATAATGAGAATTTAATAATAGGAGGGAGCAATAATTTCGTCGTTTTCAGCGATCGTGGTGGTTCCTGATCTCCCTCGAGTTGCAAAAATATTCTCAAACTTTTCCTCAACAATTGGCAAATATACCAAAGTTTACTTAGCCAACGTGACTATGTATACCAGTCTACCAATCTATTATGTCTAAACAAGACGTCGACAACTTCGTGACTTCGGGTGTGTTTTCCTACATCACTACAAATCAATGTATTTCTAGATTCATTTGCAATACAAAAAAAATATGTTTTAGAATCAATCAATCTCTGATTTGTTTAACTGGGTATCTAGAAGTTTACTTGATCTTTCATGCAAAGTAACATTATTTATACAGACAGACGGTCAGAAATGGTAGCTATTAGTTAACAAGATAAAATTCCATGCAGATGTGACGGGTTGGTCAGCTCTATTTATACAATTGTTAGTTCGATTGATTAATTGAGATATTATGCTCGATTCTGACAACACTCATTTAACATTTAAATCTTCTTGCATTCCTTTTGGAGCTATCTAGGATGTGTGTTAGGTCCCATATCACATGTACAATTGTGACGCAAATAAATATATATTAATCTTTTAAGATAGTTATTTTAGAATGGTAACACAAAGAATAACAATGGTAACCATTAGCTAAGAGTAACGGTTAATCCGAAGCACAGAGCAAAATAAAAATATCAATATATTTTTTTATTTAAATGTAGGTAGCACAATTGGAGTGCCTGCTCGTTTCCTTTCGTCATAAAGAAATAGTAATATAGTTTTACTTTAAAACGTTTTCTAAAAATGCCTAGTATGAAAGCCATTTTAGCCAAATTGCTCGTAAGGTTCACTTACAACGAAACAGGGAACTTGCTAAAAATTTACATTAATACACACGTAACCACACTTCATCTACCACAGCGCTTCTAGTGTCAATAGAGGTTGTTATCCAAGTTAAAATTTGTATAATTGTAGATGTATACTGACATCTCATGTGTAAATGGTAAACATCCCTTTACTAAGTCCGGCTTAGTTTTGTGTGGAGGCTACAGGTATAATAAATAAGTATTATAATGATGCCTTTTCCTGTTTATGAGAAATAAATATATTTGTATTTGTAAGTATAAATGTTTCCAATAAAACAAAGAAAATACAGACTGCTGGTTAAAAAGTTCTCTTTTAAATACGAATGCACTCCTTAAGCACTAGAACTCGTAGTTTATTTTGTTGGATTGCACCCATACATTAGCAAATATTTTTATAAGCCGCATTTGAATAGCAAGATCTGAAATAATACGTGATGTGATGTGATGATAAATACCCTGTTTGTTCTATTATAAAATATGATGGCATATCTACTGTGGGTAGGGCTGCCACCCGTCCGTCGGGTTTCCCCGGATTTGTCCTAGTTTGTAGAGCGTCCGGGGAGCGTACGGGCATGGGGTTCTTAAACAGTGCCCGGGTTTTAACCGGACACTGGCCCTCCGCTCAATAGATGCAAGCGTCTGGAACTGGTATTTGGTGGAGCCATCCCAAAGATGAGAACAGTACTCCATACAAGATCGAGTTATGTTATTTCATCTATTATTTTTCAGTTCCTAATTTTCGATTTTGTTTGCGTCTTTTATAGTGGTTTTGAGCTGTTGTAGTGCGGAGCGGTGTTTTTTTTTAAAGCAATTTTTTACAATCGGGTACTGAAATAAACTGTCATAAACGATGAATGTAAATTAAGAACTTAATATCTTTTTCCAGTCACTGTAACAATCACGTTTACAAAACTAAAAATGTAAATCGCGATATCTCACTATCCATTGCATAAAAACTTCCCATACCACAACAAAGCAACAAACATTGAGTTTTTCCCTCCACCGTAGGTCATACATTAAAAAATTTAAATACATTAACCAGTCGATGGCGTCATTATTTCAAGCATGACCTCTGTATAGTAGTGGAGTGTTAATAAAATTCATAAACGTACACTATACTGACATGGTATAGTACAATGTTGTTTAACAGAGCCGGCGTCATGTTCCGTTGTCACATGAATGTTTTGAATGGGACAGCCTCAAGAGAATAAAGGACTAGATTTCAAGCACAATGTTGACGTGTAATTTTGCTTGGAGTAGGGGAAATGGGAAAAACAAAGAAAACTGTTTTGCACAATAGATCCTGTTCGCTTGCGATATGATTTTGCAAATGAGTTTTCTCATGCATTGTAAAACACGTAAGTTTTCTAGAAAGTAGTTACGTGTGTGAAGCAAAAAACTTAACGCCAAATTTAAAAAAACTAGCTATTAAATTCAGCGTCGAGATTGCTTTAACCCTCAGCGACTGCGTCAGTTTGCTTCTATTATCGGCTATCCTATTCCTATCCCCAAACCGGGGAACCACTTGACTGGACTAGGGTAGCCCATTTCTCATCAATTTTCCAAAGTTACACTTGATTAGCTTCGCCGAAAGGAGGCCATTATTCTTCGTTTAAGCTCGCTGTAGCATGCCATGAACACAGCGGCTTATGAAATGGGCAGAACTGATGATCTAAACGGATGTACATTCATTTTTACAGCCACATATTTTGACTATGGTGTAGAGTTTGTGAAGTTAGGGCTTGTAGAGTTAGGGCGAGTAGAGTTAGAAGCTTGGCTCTACATGTGGTCTGATAACTTTTTTCAGTGCGAGCCATATGGTCTCGTCTTGGCAACGTTTTACATGAAAAATTTTGGTAGGATTTCACTTCTTTTTGTAAGTTGCTTTATGACAATATTTTTTTGGGTCCCTTTATCAACTTTTAAACCTCTAGCATCAAAATCTGCGGTAGTCTCATGTCTTAACTTCCATCCCTTATTTTAAGGGGTTGGGTTTTATATTTTTTTGTTGTTTATTTACTAATACTAGCTTATATACCAAATTACAGCGTTCTAGGACTTCAGGAAGTACCTTAAGAATTTTGATGATCATCAGTGATTCAGTTATGAAATCGGGGTTTTTTTAGATATCAATAAAATTTTAAGTAGCTATATAAGCTATGCAATGAAAACTTTATATATTTAATAAATCCACTATTGACATCATATCCCAAGAATGTTGTTTATCTGGTTTAATCCAATCCAAACCCAAGTTATGAAAAAAAAACGACGAAGCGCTTCAAGAAAAGACAGGTATAGTGCCCTTGCGCTTCGCTTGGTCGTCTTTGCGGGGGCACTACCGTACCCCCAGACTTCGATGCTAGGAATTATTTGATAGTTTTCATTTATTGTCGCAATGTCGTCTCCAGGTTGGGTACATCTTGCCACATTATTAATGTTTAGGTAGGTCGTCGCTATATGTCCATTTCACACCTGTCTGTCCACCGGTCCTTGGCCGAGCTATTATAAATTGATTAAGTTAAAAGTTATTCAAAACTCAATGATATTTTTTAACAAACAAAGCACGCTTGAATTTCGAACAAACAAAGCCGTGCGAGTCCTTTTACAGACAGCAGTCACCACACCACACATCGAAAATGCGTTCCGAAAAATGTTGTTGCCAAAGCAAAACAAAAGAAAAACGGCAAGCGTTCCATGATTGATCAGTTAACAGGTAGAATAACGAGTTCATATAACAGTTTGCATCGTACGATTCGTAGGGTAGAAGATATGAAAATGGTGGAAGCTGTGTTCAATTTGTTAGCTAAACATAAATAAATCTCGAAACGTCAAATTCAAAAAATAATTTTATAAAGTAAAATAAAATAAAAGCAAATTTCTTCAATTTGATGTTTCATCCATCCAGTGTTAATATTTATTTACTCTGTTGGGATAGATCGTCTTACGTTCAAACCTCTGACCCGCGACACAGTATGATGATGTAAGATTGCTAAAGCTTAGTGTACACAACCACAATTAATTGGTTCCAATCATCTCTGTCTATCTGCGCTCTTTCTCACACCAGGCCTTTATTACTGGAACACAGAGTCACAGATTGAATGACTCGTTGACCCAATTTTGGTCGGACTACTACCTATGTTAGATAATATGAACTCAACATTGATAGCAATCAACGGAAGCCGTGTCAGTCGATTGTAAAGATCGATTATTAAATTACATTGATAAAAGAGCGTGTGCCTGTATTCACGTTTAATGGATTGTTATGTCGATAAAAGTCGGCCTCCGGTTAAAATAATTGTAATTATTGTCACTCTTAATCATTCATTTAAAATCAAATAACGTAAATAATAAACAGGTTAAATATCAAATAAGTACATAAAACATTGTTAAAGTAGAGAAAGAAGAACATAAATAGTAGAAAATTAAACTAACAGCTGCACTGTATCCCTCCCAGGAGTGCAGGATACACAAACCAGATGCCACTAATGAATGATCTACGCAAATGATATCATGCACAAAGCAACATAAAATCACTGCTACTGAAACCTTCCAGCCCTCCACTTTAATGAATTAGTATTTATCGTATCGTGCCATAAAGCAAACACAAATTAGCAATCAGCCAGCACTATTCACTAAGAAAATATAAACATACAAACCTAAATAGGTTCTGTATGTTGAACTGTTTTTTAATTAAAGCAAGGTTTGATTAATATATCAAACTATTGTTTAATAAAGCTTTTTCAGTAACAATGTTACGTAACATTGGACAAAATAAAACTAAAAACACTTCAGATACTATAACGCCCGTCTAAATTATTTAATTCCCGAGGAAAGAAATGTCCTGTACTTTAGTTTAAATGCACCAGAATAAATAGTAGGTACCTACCCACTATAGTTAAAAGCGGACGTAAGACAAGTAAAAATTAAAACGATCAGCTCGTTTATATCTCGCCGCTTCTCTCAATGTTCGTCTCTTGTAAGATTTAGTGGGCACTAACCTCAAACATTTTATTGGTGTATTTGACAGTAAATTCAGACAACTTTTAATGGTGGTGAAAAGAGAAATATATGTAGCTTACTCCCATAAAAAAAGCAAATATATGTTGCTTTTTTGCGGGAGTAAGCTACATATATTTCTCTTTTCATAATGGTTTGGGACTTCCGCCAAGTAATGCCTGATTCAATAAAAAAAAAAACTTTTAATGGTGTTTAAAACATTTATATTTTTGTTATATTTATATTATACGTCCTCTTGACACGCGCGGGACGGCGCTTACTTAGAGCGAGTAATCAAATCAACAAATTTATCCAGTAGTTAATGAACACAGCACTAATGACTACTTTATTAATACTTAATACTATATTAATTCTGTGCTGATGACATTGACATTTAAAAAACACTAAAAATTCTCTAGGGAATATTAGTTAGGAATAAATAAAAGGTGTAAATATAAACTTAATTAGAGCTATTTTAGAAAAGCCATTAATTAGGATTTCGGAAGATGTAATCGCAGTTGGGATCCATCCAACTGAGGACGGTTTTAAGCTGTGCTTTTAAGATACTAAGTGCAAACAGCTCTGCCTTCGATTTAGGATACGATTTAGATTTCCTAAAATGGATAGAGTAAATTGTAACTAATAATTGTCTTACACACAATGTCATCGGTTTAAATCTAAAGACATTATAAAGAGATCAAACATTTTGATTAGGACCAACTAATGTGACCAAAACCGGAATTAATTATTTTAATGAAATTGGTTTAACAGAGGGCACGGCCGGCGGCGGTTTACTAATTGGAGTACTTGTTACCTGAGAAGTAACCGGCCACGCCAATGGCTCCTCTAAAAAAAGTTACATTTGCTGAAACGATTACGAACTTCCCAATAAAATAAGGCGGGCGGAATATTATTAAAAAAAATAGATATCGTGAACCAAATTCAAACTGAGTCGGAACGAAGTTTCTGATAGCGGGATCTAAAACAAAAGTTATGAGCAGATTGCCTTCCGGCTAGCGTCAGAAATTTGACAGAAAAAAAAATTTATACATGCGGTCGTGGGATTGACTTTATAAAATTAATGACTTCGTTACAATTGTGACAGTCGATCATATTCCATTGCACATTGTTGTGTTGTGTTACAACAAAAGTGTTTGATCAGCTATTATAAAAGAAGTCGTCACTTAAAGATTGTGAAAACATGTCATGAATAAATAAATTACTAAAATAATTTAGCAAAATATCGAACTACAACACATTTTTAAGCTCTGTTTGTGTATATATGCTATAATCAAACAAAAAAAAGTATTACCAGATACTTTATCCTCAATACCTACTTCTTGAATAAATTACAAAAACAGGAAATAATAATTGGACCCATCAGCCACTCAAACCAAATCAAAAGATTTTCAAGGATTTATGATAAGTAACACAAACAAGTGCAGACAGAACACAGACTAAAAAGCAATAATATTCGAAATTCAGTGTAAAGCAATATGAATTGAGGAGTCTCGAGGCCAACTTTTATTGTGGAGGCAGTAATGCGAAACTTTATTCGCTGCTTTTATGATTTCTACGTCAAATGTGTTTACTGATTTACTATCTATTCATATAAGAATGACTCACATACAATAAAAGTTTTGTTACCTAATAACAATATCATTTATAGCTTCAACAAAGTTGCTAACTGTGAGAAAACATTCTTATGCTATGACAAAATAAGTAAGTAAAGATTGCTAACAACGAAGTTTTCCTATTAAACCGTCCAACAGAAAGGTCAAGTACCTAATAAACTGAGCAAAGCACTAAACGGAAATTAGCGAAGTAAATACAAGTGGCTTGTACTAGCTAGCTTTATGGGGAAGGTTACGTTTGTTTAGGCGCTAGGCGTGACGTAAGATAAGAGGGTCACGCGACGGGGCTTGCCATGCTATAGCGCCGGGGTGGAGCGACCCTTAGCCGAGCCAAGGCGACTGCGACCTTCTGCAGCTCGGAATCGAATTTTCTGACCTTCGATCGACATTATTATGGTGTTTTTCCGTTTATTTCCGACTTAGGTTGGAAAATTATTATTAGGTACTTTATTCATTTTAAAATTTTGATTTTTTCCTTTTTATTACTGTATTTTGCCTTATATTTTGTGTGTTTTTTGCATTGTTTTTTTTTAATTCGTACTTTAGGTGATTATACTTAAAAAAAAATTAAATATATTTTTTTATAACCCACCATTTATAACGATTTATAATAGTTTTCTGCCCATGCAAGTACAGCTAGGACATCAAATTCGTAAAATTTAAAAATGGCTATTATAGTCAAGCTATTGCGTATTTTTTTTACATTTGTAAGTATTTGAACCAAGCCTAAGTTGCAAGATTAAGTCTCATTAAAAGGCTTTCCTAGGAAATATCCATTATTTAGTAGCATGTATGTACTCTTCAGTGATCCGACATTGACCCTGTTGTTCTATACAAAAACTATAGATAGTAGAGGACATCTTAATCTAGCTAAACTGGTGACTAGTAACTGTTATGTAACCATAAAACTGTAAAGAGCTCTTTGCAGCTACTTTATTGTAATGTAAGACATTAGCTGCCAGGAAAGGTCAATGCCAAACCACAGATTAATAAGGTTTCCGGGCTTCTTAAATTACCACCCCACATTTGGCACCCTTCACTTAGGAACGTATTTAGGTCCAACGTGAACAATAACAGCGAAGTTTTACTAATCGCTTGTTTTTACTCGACCAGTAAAAAAACGATCAAGAGCGAGTCGGATTTGCGCACCGAGGGTTCCGTACCATCATTCTTAAAAAGGTCACTATTTAGAGACATTGTTTCATTTTTCCTTTAATCTTTGCATAAACTTCTATTACATAAAATAATTTCAGATTTTTCTTTATGCAAACTTCGGAGAAAAGGGGGAACGGTATTTTTTTTACAATTTTCATCAAAAGTCGAAAACTATGCGACCTAAAAAAATTAAAAACAAATGTACGCATTCTACATTTACACGCATTTCTCAACCGATTGTCGTGAAATAATTATATAGAATTATTTTGTCTATTCCGTTTTTCGAAGTAAAAACAAAAAACATATATCTGCTATAAATGCTATTAAAAATTTTCAAAAATGTCACAAACGCGAGGACTGCACGTGAGCTGCATAGAGCCACTAGTATAATAATAACCTCTTAATCAATGTCTAGAATTTCTTAAACGTTACACTACACTAGCGCACTGTAAGTAACCTTCATCTTACAAAAGACCACCAATCAGGTATAAAAACATACATGAACCCTGAACACAATACACTCCTTTTTGGCAGTCGTGTACAAAGGCAATCCTCGAAGTGATTTTAATCGCCCCAGACCCAGCAAAGGATGCAGAGTATATGTCAAACTGAAAGCGATTGCTATGGATACTGGAGTCTGTTGAAGTGAAGATATATAAATGACGGTAGTTTTATGCCAGGTTTAATCGGGATTTAGTTAGTAG
This sequence comes from Catoptria pinella, assembly GCA_963556745.1. Classification (NCBI taxonomy): domain Eukaryota; kingdom Metazoa; phylum Arthropoda; class Insecta; order Lepidoptera; family Crambidae; genus Catoptria; species Catoptria pinella. The sequence continues at coordinate 6,039,428 of OY750762.1, forward strand.
TTAAGTACTAACCTGCTGCCACACGTGGTAAGGGAATCGGTTAGCGACGAGGGCCGCAGCGATGGTGTGCGCCGTCGGCAACAGCACCCCAAAGGCCGCTGCAACCGGCGCCCCGACAGGCAGTAAAGCGTATGCGGCGAAGACCGCCCAGACAACGTGGGCCGCTCCCTCGGCGGCGGCGCCGGGGCCCCAGGCGGGCAGCGTGGCGGCGAGCGCGACGCCCCCGCCGGCGAGGGCCAGCCAGCAGGCGCGGGGCAAGCGATGCTCGGGGGCGACGCCGCCTGCGCGCCCGCACCACCACGCCAGCCCGCCGCACAGCACCGCATGTGCGCTGAGCACACCCACCTGACAAGCGCAACAATTATTTGTATTCGTTTAAGACTGATTATAAAACATCACTAATGTATATGAGTGAGTTCATCAAACTAAACGAGAACTGCCCCATAGAACGCCAAACACGTAAAGAGCATACGATATATTCGTTAGTACCTACAATATTTGTCCTGTACAATAACAATACTACTTACGCAGGCATACTATACTAATTCTATGGCATAGAGTCACCAGACGTCAAGATTTGTCCTGACATCTCAGGATTTTTCTGTCCTTTTTTAGGATTCCGGCCGGAGTTGGAAATATCAAGGATTTTTTTTAGTATTATTATCAATCCAATACATACCTGCGGTGCCGCGCGCCAGCCACGGGTAGCCTCAACGGCCGCGAGAGCCGCCGCAAGCGCAGCCCACAGCGCGAGCGCGTACCCCACAGATGTACGCTGGAGCTTGCACGCGTAGCGCGCGTACAGCTCCTCCAACTCGGCGGACTCGAAGCGACGGCGCGCCACCAGTCGCGCGAGCGGCCCGCGCGCCGACATCGCCTTCACCGCGTGGTCCATCGCGCCGCCTCACCTCGCCGCCCGCGCCGCGACCAACACCACACGCCGCCTCATCTGTTTACAAAAACAAAGCGAAATAAATATTACGGCGGCTGACAAACACACCAATCATTTCAAACCAAGACTCGAACCCTTGGCCTTGGCGCCAGAAGTAGGATCGCTGCCACTGCACCGAGCTGTTGCAATTTACTCATGCATTTTCACAGCATATGTCATTGTACTGAACGTTTTCAAATATAATAATTATATTATGTTAGGCTCAAAGACAGAAATCGCTCATTGAGCAAAAAACCGCTCACAAAGCGTTGTGGTCACTGCCAAAAATAAAAGTTTTTTTGCTTAGCCTAACATATATAAGCCACGATTTAGTCTTTGTCTGTCCAGCCGAAGAATATACTTGAAAGTTATTTGTCGCCACCACCATTTTACGTACGGAGCGGAGCACAAAAGTCATGAAAATCGCGTTAGTAATAATGTTCAAGATCAAGATGTCAGATGCGATTTATTTTCTAGCGAGTTACCCAATTTTCAATACATTGTCTTTTTTGGTTAGCTTAGCTCCCATCTAACCACAAAATATAAATCAAATCACTAAGTTGGGAGCTAGCTACTTAGATTCCACTTTTCAGCAAAACGATGAATTTTCATGCCGATGTCAGCTCACGCAGAATACCGCTGTACGCTAAATAAAAAATAAATTTAAAAAAAAAGAAGAGCAATAGCCCATGAATTCATTTTGTTTTAATAAAGTACGAAGATTTAAAAGAAACCATGCGGGTAAAAGTAAGTAAACAATCGAAAACCAAAGCTGGCGTGATAAGTCAAAAGGACAACAATGAATGAGAAATTATTAATATTAACGATGAAAATATTCTGAAAGGGCAAGAACACGAAAACTAAACATTTCTTTTATTGATTATTAAATTCCAATTTTATGGCGTTCTTTTCTCACATTCGTAAGGAACAATAGTGATGCCGACTTGTTAATCTCACCGCGTTTCTTAAGAGCACAACATTTCTTGGCAATATTAATCAAATCGGAAGACAAATAACAATAATAAATTAACACACCCACCAACATAATCTTGGGTGTAACACGAGTAACACAGGGAATTTATACAACAGAAGTGATGTTGAGGCACAGAGTATAATACTCACAGAATATACAACATGTTACAAATGTACCCCTAATGCCGAATATGGTAGTAAGGGACCATCAAACTGAACAACTTTTACTATGGGACCATGAAATCGCGAAAAAAAACAGCTGTTAAATATTAATTACGAAAAAATATCAAAATGTATGAAACAGCTGATTTTTTTTTCGCGCTTTCGGAGTTGGTCCCATAGTAAAAGTTGTTCAGTTTGATGGTCCTTATATACCATATTCGGCATAAGGGGTATTTTTGTAACATGTTGTATAATAGTAGATGGTAGATAGAATACACTATTTGCAGTTTGCGGCGGCAAAACAGTAGTTGTTAATGAAGCATTGGCAAAAACAGTTGAACATCGTACTGGTACAGTCGAGTTTATTAATATGTACGCACCTTTGACATTCATCAACTTTATGTCTTTGTAATAAAAGTCAGCATCTGTCAAAAGTGCTTACATATTTAGTGTACCATAGCTTCGAGTAATAGCTAACGCAACTTCGGTTTCAGCACTATCGTGTTGTGCTGTGCATAGAGAAACGAACAGCTCAGAGGAAACTGTAGAATGAAGGTTCGGCATACAAACGGCGTAGTTAAATGAAACAATGAATGGGCTAATTAAATTAAAGCATATAATAAAATTAATGTAAGGATCCTAACTTGATGCTAGCAGAATATAAATTGGAGCATTTTGAAGCTCCTTTTAATTTATTTATGCTCACTCAACTAAGACGGCAAAAAACTTTTTCTAGATAATAAATTTAGAGCTACACATACAATAACAGTTAAAACAGTCTATATTATTTGCTTAAACAAAAATAAGTATATCAAAAATCTTTTCAGAAGTAGCAAAAATATAAAAAGTTGCTATGACTTCCAAAGATTGAGACTTTACACATTGCATGAAGATGAAAGAAGTATAAATACAATCTTGATCTCGTCTCGGACTTTTCCTTCCTGCTACAAAAATATCGGGATAAACGTCGTAAGCTTGAAGAAATAAATAAAACTCTTATAAAGGCACGAGCGAGAATGTATCTTCATACAACACCACCAAATTAGAGATGAAACAGACACCGGTCATCTTCTATCTTTATGGAAATTGAATGGTGATGGCTGATGAGAAATTTTTGGCTGTTATTTTTAACGGTAGACATTTGAATGGCTTGTTCTTCATTAATATTTTATCGTTCAACCACCCTAATGACGCCATCCATAACTGTTTTAACACTGGTTGACTTAAAAATATAGTACAACACATATTTGTGTTTTTCTATAATTAGATCCTTAATTACATGCGTGCACCCCTACATATTTATGAGTTGAGTAACCCTAAATTGTGCCCTGTGACTTGGTCAAAAACGAATCCTTGAATTGTAAAATATATTTTTAGATATCAGTGGTTCAGACTGCCTAACTTAGTATAATACAATAAAATTCGCCACGCAATTATTATGATTCCACTGACATGATTTTTTTTTTGTAGTTAACATGGAAGTCAGTGTATGATTCTGATTCGGTATGCAAATACTCAATGGAACAGCGGGCGTCTAACAAAAGGCGAAACTGAATTTGGAACAAACAAGTTATTATGGAATAATAACAGACTTGTAAGAACGAGAGGGGGTCGTGTCACGGTCGCTGGGTCAATGAACTTCCGACTTGCAGACGACGACGGGAACACAGTCAAGCAGGGCGCGCCGCGCGTCTGCAAAGACAGCAAAGAGTTGTGTGGATCTTCAAACAATAAAGAACCTTCTTACAAAAAAAATAAAGCTAAGAAGTCTTATTATTGATTGTTACAATAAATATCTTCCATAATTTAAGACATTTTGTTTAGGAATATTTCGTTCTAAGTACATAATCATAAGAAAAATAAAGACCAATTGATTTACCAAAACGTCTATCCAAAAAGGTTCAGCGAAGAATAAAAAACTGACAAAACAAACATGATATGTAATTTGTCACCTAAATAAAAGAAAAATTAATAAATAAAAATATTAAAGTCACGACTGACCTGCCGAAAAACGAACTAAAAGAAATTAAAAAGCAAGTGTCATTGCAGTCGGGGACCGCCATATTTAGAAAAATTTTCGCTGCACGGGACCGCTCTGTGAATAAATTTTAAATCTAGGTCCTTTTTAAAATACTTTAATTTATTTTTATTTCGTACTTTTAGGATCAAATTATATAGTTTTGGAATGTGCCCATCAAGGACTTTCATTTGATACGCATATTGTTGTAATTAAAGAATTTTTTTTTTTATAACAACATGTCGTCACGCATTAGAGATCTTTTCAAAAAAATATATAGCCATTGCCACTCGGGACGATGTAAAGATTCTAATGATACCCCACACATCCAAAACTATTTAGGTATTTAGAAGTTATGATAAAATAAAGAAACTCACATGAACTCTAAACACAATACACTCCTGTTTTGGACAGTCGTGTAACATAATGAAATAATAAATATGGAACGACACCCGTGTGAGTTATGTTCTGAAGCGAAAACAAACATATCGATGATCCGCAATCACAAAATGATGTGGATGAAAAAAAAATCAGCTGTTTCACACAAAAATTAATTACGAAAATATCAAAATGTATGAAACAGCTGATTTTTTTTCGCGATTTCAGAGTTGGTCCCATAGTAAAAGTTGTTCAGTTTGATTGTCTCTATCTACCATATTCGGCATTAGGAGTACTTTTGTAACACGTTGTATATTTGGGTCACATTCACATCACAAGGAGTTGTTTCAAGATTTGTTACAAAAAATAAAACGACCTTCAGTGTATTGGAATTTGATTTCCATAACCGTCTTTTTTTGATGTTCTTTTGTTCGTTGTAGAAAGTTGCAATACATAACAATAACAGCGTATGTACTATTGTAAAACTGTGGTATACCTATCCACTTCAGAAACCGAAAATTTGTCAACTAGTTTAATAAGCTGAACAATGTAATTATCTGCAAGCGGCAAGTTATTTCATCATCTATATTGTTAATCCTGTTATTTTGAAGTGCTGTCAGCGCCACATAACTGATACAATCGGGATCAAAGCATTGTCTCTTCAACGTATCAATTGAAATGTCAAGGTAATTGACGGCTTGTGCTCAGGCAGGAAACAGCGGAGTTGAAATCACGGGTTAAGTTATAATAGTTAGTCAACGATTGGCACCTTATTTTAAAATTAACATGGTTCACAAGCATCTCACTCTTTGTCAAGCAAAAAATTAAAATAAAGTAAAGAACGATAAATTGTTGATAAATCGTTTTATTGTTCGTATTTATGTGATCTCAATAATACCCCAAATGTAACTATCAATAATCAACAATTTCATTTGATTTACAACTTACCCCAATTGAACTGGGCAACTTGGTTCCCACCCACTGAAACACCAATTATTATGGTTTATATCACATCTGACGTACGCTACGCTACGTACCTCGTGCCGTGGGCATATATTGTATTAAAATGAATAAGTTATGTATAAGTTATTTTGGTATTAGTGAAAAAACCCAGACAGTGATTAAAAACAAACTATAATAATATTTTTTTGTTATCATAGATTATTAGAGTACTTATCTCTTTACGGAAAAGAAATAATAGTAATTATTGATTAGAATTGGATATTTAAGGGCGAATGATTTGCCTAGTTGGTATCTATCGTTTAGAATTCTAAGGATGAAGTCTCTTCTGGTTGTGTTGGCGTTGGTGGCGGCGGTGGCGGCTTACGAGGAGCCGTGGCGGTTCTACCACTCCTCGTTCGGTATCGCTGAAGCCACGCGCATCAAGCAGGCGGAGCAGGCCTTGGACTTTGACGGCAGCAGGATTGCCGGTGGCTCCGCTGCGGCTGCCGGTGCTCACCCACACTTGGTAAAGATATTTGCTTAGCTCTTGGGCTTGAGTTCAAGTTGAAGTGAATTTTCCTACATTAAAATTTCGCCATCTGTATTATAGTGTAAAGAAAAAAAAACTAATAATGGTTACTCTCAACGGCCGCGGCAACCGCCCCCCTGCCCGCGCTGCCTGTGGGGTGTCCCTCAACGTTGCTTCGCCTTGAGGGACATGCGCTGCATTGCGTGGTCGCGACGACAAGCTTAGAGGCCGAGCGACATCGAGACAGCGAGCATTGTTTGCCACACTTGCCACGACGCGTCGGTACCGCGCGCGGTCTTCGGAGACTAACCACTATTAGATTTCTTTATACTATGTCTGTGTATACAACGATAGACAAATCAAACCAAATCCAAGCAGGAGCTACCAACCTAGTAGTACCTAGAACGGAACTAAAATACTTAGTCAGGAGGTTAGGAGTCAAGTCAATAGGGAGATTACTGAGTTGTACTCGGGGCACTCACCTTTTGCTTAGTGCTTATAATTGAAGAATAAAGCTATTTGATTGACCCTCAATTTGATATACGGAATAAAAAAGAGAATCAGAATAGCATCGCGATCACAGTAAAGTTATCATCGCTATGATTACAAGTGTTGATATAGAAATCATATTGAACAAGTCAAGATTATTTACGCTGAACTATTCTGTGTTCTAGGGTGGTCTTGTGATCACGTTGACTTCAGGCCAACAGTCAGTCTGCGGCTCCTCCCTGCTGACCAACACTCGCTCAGTGACCGCCGCCCACTGCTGGAACGATGGCCGCAACCAGGCCAGACAGTTCACACTCGTATGGGGCTCTGCTCTTTTGTTTAGCGGTGGTAACCGTGTCAATACCCAGAATGTCTTCATGCATCCCAACTGGACCCCATCGAACCTCCAGAACGACGTTGCTGTCATCACCCACAACTTCGTCGGCTTCACCAGTTAGTATCTCGTTACTATCCTAATAAACAAATGTTTATATTTTTAATAATTAACTGGAATCTGTTTTAAAAGTAATTTCGCATTACTAACAATGATTTTCACGGATTGACTCACGCTTTTCTTATAGACACCATCAACCGCATCAATCTGGCTACTGGATCTAACAACTACGCTGGACAGTGGGCCGTTGCTGCTGGTTTCGGACGCAACGGAGACAGTAAGGCGACATCAATTAATTCAAATGTTGCTGCTTTACGATATTAAAAGCATCAAGGATAGACAGATTCATTTCTTTCTCTATTTTTACACTACAATCTGCATATAGGCCAAATATGAATCTAATAAATCACCCGACACTAGTATAGCCATAATAGTAACGTTATTTTATCTTTTCAGATGTTGGTATCACCAATAACCAGGCCAAGAGGCAAGTGAACCTGCAGGTCATCACCAACGCCGTGTGCGCCAATACTTTCGGCAATAACATTGTCGCGTCGACCATCTGTACAGCCACCAGCGGTGGCAACAGCCCTTGCCCCGGAGACTCTGGTGGCCCTCTTGCCATCGGCAGCGGAAACAACCGCCAACTCGTGAGTATATTTTGTTCTACGAAGTGTCCACTATTTATGACATAAGAGTAATGAACAAAAAGCTCGAAATCCTAACTAATATTACGAGTATAAATGTTTGTTTGCTACGCCTTCGCGTCCTAACTACTCAACCGATCATCATGAATTGCATACAGATTGTAAAGGACATAGGGTACCTTTCATTCAGAAAAAAGTTGGGTTTCCGAGGGAAAGGAAAAAAACTGTCCACACAACATATCAAGTTTAGAAGTGTATTGTCATTCCTTGCATTGCTGATTTTGTAACACAACACAACGCAAATGTCGGCGAACATTGAACTACTCGAATAGGCGCCGCGCGGCATATGTTTTATTGATTTTAGTACACAATGTAAATTGTACCTAATAATTTGCGGATGAATTAACGATTTGACGATCGTTTGTTTGGTCAGAAAGTTTTCTGGTAGGGGCATGTTATGGTGTTTATGAGTGTTCCTTCTGAGTCATGAATGTTTTAATTATATTTGCATACTATACGTTATTATTTTTTATTATTATTAATTTATTTATTATTATTATTTAGTCACTATAAGTTCTGCTTAGTTTGGGAATTTCTTATGCTAATCATTATTCTATTTCGCAGATCGGTATCGTATCTTTCGGATCAGCCGCCGGTTGCACCCGGGGCTTCCCCGCCGCCTTCGCCCGTGTCACATCTTTCGCTCCCTGGATCCAGGGAAGGCTGTGAACTACTGACACTTGATCTTGAAATAAAACTTTACATATTATTAAAAAAATATTTTATTGTTACCTTTCACCATATCGTCATTAGCATCTTTCAAACTATATCATTTTCATTCCTATTCATATGCGTCACTTCACTCCACACATCCACCTAGCAGTGTAAGCATTCTCTGCCACATGTAAATGTTTTATTTAAAAAAAATAGGTATGTTATTGTTTACGTAAGATACTTTTTAAATTTGAATATAACATTGGTTTCCTTAAAAATGCGCGTATTTCTAATGCCTCAAACATATTTTTATATAAAGTATAATTCAACACTTTTTGTCATAAAATATTTCAGAATAAAAAATTCCAACTTCTTGCTCGTTATTATTTTACCCAATTAATTCACCTGAAGTCAATCATTTTTCGTACATCGTCCAAGGAGAGTTTACGAATAGAGATTGCTCTCGAACTAATACGGCGTTTCGTGAACCAAAGATTTCCTTTACCTTTGACCCAAAGATGGATTAAATAGTGGGATTACTGATACAAGTTTTTTGAGGTTTTGGCTTACAGTCCAATCTTGATAGATGCAATGGTTAAGCTACTATGCCACTATGCCAAGTTTGATATCATACCTTGTAGGAGCTCTATTTATTTTATTTTAAAATAATAAATAAAGAAAGTAATAATGTTTGGCTAGTTAAAAAAAATAACTCCGTTACCAGTAGCAAAAATTAAAATTTTAAAATTCAAATCGAAACTAGTTGGTGGTAGGCTCAAATTGTAGCTTAAGTTAGCTTTACAGAAGTATTGAATAAAAATTTATGAGAAAACACTAAAACAAGTGTCAAGTTTTTTCAGCAACAAAGTTTTCAGGGTTGTGAACTTCGGTAAAAACTATTCTCAAGGGACCTAACAACATATTATGAAAAAATCGTTTTTGTGTCGATATTAACTGTTACTGGCCTATTTTGTTTTTCTAATAATTTAGTAATATTGGATACCTGTGAGTAACTTGTTTAAGTTTCTTTCAAAACAGTAACACAAAAGTATTAAAATGTTAGTCAAACCTCGAAGTTCAGGCGCTCCTAGGTCCAACAAGAAGACAAAGTCAAACCGTGTAATTCATAAAATATTAAAACGCTTTACAAACCTATCTTAGTTAAAAAGTGTTTTGGCTTTTTCTTTTGTGTTATAAACAGAGTTTGTACAAAGAAGACAAAACACATTCATTTTTTATGAATAACACGAAAAGTCTATTGATTTCGACAAAAAGTCAAAGTCGAAAACAATAGCGTGTTTAATTTATGTCTAATACTTTAATCCTAGGAGTGACCATATTGGACGGTTAAGCGCCGAAATTTAATACGGTCAAAACGGGGTTTGACGAGTAAAACCTAAATTAGATACAGGAATGAGTTACTTAATAAAAAAAAGCATATATTATTATTATTTCTTACTTATAATGTTCATTGTTTAAATTGTATACTAATACCTAATTCAAAATAATCGTTTCTTTATTTTTATTTTCTTTGACAAATTAACCATAGTTATATACAAGACTTCCGCGAGTCCAGTTCATTAGAAGTAAAAACCTCTTTTTATTTCTAGAGACTTCTTTTCTTTATTTCTAGACATAAAACACTTTTTACGGATTATAGCGCCGAACATGCCTCAAAGGGACCCAACCATTACATTACATTAGATAAACCACAAATCCTTGCCAAAGAACAAACATTCATTAGCAGAATGCTACGCGAGGCTATTGAAATCAACAAGTATCCAAATTTCAATAGAGAAGATGGTTGGAGAGTACTACCAGCTTGGGACCCCATAATTCATCAACTAAAATCCCATCCCAAATCACACACTGCAGGATCTAAAGATACAGTTAGTTCGTTTTGCAGATAGGGATCAAAAGGGAGGTTGACACAACCTCTCTGAGTTTTCTTCCGCCAGTTCTTTCTCTCAGAGGCCACCTAATTTGTGAACTGGTGGTAGATTCAGTAGCTAGATCTTGTTTTCTAATTAACTTTAATAAATTTAATTCAGTAATAATAGTTAAAATCAGAACGCATAAAATAATTTAATATATTTGAATGCATTTTTATAAAGTTCCGAGCGGGTGATTTCTTAAAAATATGAGCAGCCTTTTTGCTTTAGTCCTCCCGTGACCACGGCGCCTGGAATGGTTTCGAAACGTCGGAAATTAAAAAAACCAATAAATACAAACTAAATAAATCTAAAATAACACCTGAATTAATAATATACGCGCTGTAATCCGTAAAAAGTGTTTCATTTCTAAAAACAATAGTTAGTTGAACAAAAGAAAACACTAAAGTTTTACTACTACTACTAGGTACTACTGTACTGATACTAATATTTTGACTAGTTGACGCGTTGTGGCATTTTGAGTTGCACAATACGTTTGATCTTTTACATTTACACAATTTTGGAGAGCATTTTTTATTACAGTGGCATTCCTGAAAACTTGAAAATAGAATATTTTGCACTGATCTTCCTTAAAGACAGCAAAACGTTAGACTTAGATTAACTTCAAAATTGAGAAATTTATCTTTACATTCTTTAAGGTTTTAAAGGTGGCCGCGATAGGGTTGCCACTCGTACTCTAAAATAGAGTGTTGTCCTCAATTTCGTGTACAACTATATAATCTACGACAGATGTGCAGCAATAGGAGAACGCTAAAATACTCTATGTATGTAACTCTTATCTTGACTGATTTTGGCTTGTTACTGGTTGTGAGTACTTATGAGACTAAAAAGTTGCGAAAAGTAACACAAAATATGTTTTGAACGATAAATAAGAACCTACTTATAAATTATGTAGTCCTGTTTTTATGCTGCGTACTTTATTTTTATTCTAATGAAAAATATTCTATTTGTCTGAAAAAGGAGGAAAACTTAGGCCGCGATTTTAAACGTTTATTATTTTCGATTTTTGAGTATAACAAAGGATGGTCGTAAAAATATCCCCTCTGTTACCTATTTTGAAAGAGACATTGATTTGTGCAATAACATGACACGACTTCGAAGAATATCAGATAATATTAATAAATTTGTGTTCTGCGTCACACTAGCAGCCGCATCTCGCGCACGCGCAGCGCTGTAGCAAATACCGTAAAGAGAACACTCTATAAACTATTACAGCTTGTACATACCTCAAATCACTCTTTAAATATACTATTTAATTTTAAAACGTACAAAATATAACCACGGTCGTATACCTACTAATTGACATAAAACAACGTAACACGTAAGGTACAAAATCATTACAAATCGAACAAAGGACAAACAATGGCAACACCTAAACTTATCGAAAAAACATTAAACACAATATTGAATGAGGAAAAACTATATCAAATATCACAAAACTATATCAAATAACACCAATACACGCACTTAGTCATTTCACTATATCACAACACTATTCATACATACACATACTCAAGTTCATCTTGGCGGCCGTCTCGAACAAATTCTTAAGTAAAAGATTATTTTGATTAATCTAATTATTATCTTGACATAATAAATCATAACAAATTATCGACAAGATTCACTGTGATAAAATTGCTTTGAGATAATGCAATTTGTATAAAAGAATGGCCAGTGATCTAATGAGCACCTGTTGTTATACGCTTGTCTTAGGATGAAGACTATACTATTAGTGTTGGCGTTGGTAGCGGCGGCGGTGGCGTACGAGGAGCCATGGCGGTACTACCACAGCTCCTACGGTATGGCTGAGGCAGCTCGCATCAAGCAGATGGAGCAAGCCCTGGACTTCGACGGCGGCAGGATTGCCGGAGGCTCTGCTGCCAACGCTGGTGCTCATCCTCATTTGGTGAGTTACTTTATCAGATAGTGTAATTGCATAGAAGGGTTATCGAAGCGACTGTTATTCGGTCTGTTCGCTTCCTTCCACCACTGTTCGATATGAACCACGTCGGAGCACTCGGATGAAACAAATTTCTAAGGAGTGAACCTAGAACTGAACCGTGTACTTATCGTTCAGACAAGTTGTCTGACCGATAAGTACACGGTACAACAATCGGTACAACAATCAGGAGATCTGTTGTCTGAGACAACAGATCTCCTGATTGTTTCAACATATCCCCAGATTTTTGCAAGAGTTGGAATTTTTGTTCATAAACCCCGATGGAAAATTAGGGGTGTTATGTGTTTAACGTGTTAATCTGATCTGTTTGTCCGATCTTAGGGTTTGTTGCGCGCGACGTGGTACCACAAAAATAGGGCTTATTCCCGGAATACTGAGAATTTACTTCTCATTATTTCTACCAATTTTATAGCTTTGAATGTTGGTAGGAATAGTGAGACTAATTAATATAAATTTAAGAGACTCGTTATTTCTACCAGCTTTTTTTTATATGGCATGTACACTATCGGCTGCTAAAGTGCAAAAGAGTTATTTCAAACTAAAGGAAAGCAAAACTGACTGCACTTTTGTACTATGGAACATGTAATACTTTTTCATTTCACATATTCGGAAAGTGATGTATATTTAAACTGAACAGCGGGTTAAAAACTCTACGTTCCACCCTAGGGTGTAAAAGAATTTTTAAAATAGTACTGAATTTGGTTACATAGTCCACCATAGAGTTGGCATAACAGCCAGTGCAAAATTAAAAACATTGGGCGGAGCGGCGACGCGGGCTGTTCCAAATTTGAAATAAGAAATAAATTAATATGGTCTACCTATGTAGTTACTACATGTTTTTATCAATAAATATTTTGGAAAAGCTACGATTTTATTTACTTTCCATTCGAAATGAAAAGTAGAGTGTTTAACACGAGTAAAAGTCATCAATACCATACTCGAACAATCGTCTAAATATCTCGTATGGGAATTGCTTCCTTTTGACCCTTATCTAACAATCTACTATTATTTCTCAAACTGTTCTATAGGACAAGGTAAATAAGACCTCTTTACGATTATAATTATATTTTTTTGTTATGTGTTTTAGGGTGGACTTGTGATCACAATGTCCACAGGCGGTCAATCCGTCTGCGGCTCTTCCCTGTTAACCAACACCCGCTCGGTGACCGCTGCTCACTGCTGGAATGACGGTCGCAACCAGGCCCGCCAGTTCACTCTCGTGTGGGGCTCCAACAGGCTGTTTAGCGGCGGCACTCGCATCAACACCAACCAGGTCTTCATGCACCCCAGCTGGACTCCCCGCACCCTCGCCAACGATGTCGCTATGATCAACCACAACTTCGTCAGCTTCACCAGTCAGTTTCTTTTTTGCTATCAAGATTAATATTTTCAAGAACAAACTCTATATATAATGTTTGTTTTCATGACCAAATTTTGCTTATTTGGTTTACAGATGTCGTCAACCGCATCAACTTGGCCTCTGGCAGCAACACCTTTGCCGGACAATGGGCCGTCTGCGCTGGTTTCGGTCGTAATGGCGACAGTAAGTGATCCGTTTTCTCCGATATTATTAGCGATAGGTCGCCTTATTCAAGAGATAATTTTATAAAGATTTTTGTAAAACATGCTGTTATAATATTGCAGATGTTGGTATTACACAAGCCCAGGCCAAGAGGCAAGTGAACCTACAGGTCATCACCAACGACGTGTGCCGTAGAACCTTCAATGTCGTCATTGCATCGACCATCTGTACCGCCACCAGCGGTGGCAACAGCCCTTGCCCCGGAGACTCTGGTGGCCCTCTTGCCGTCGGTAGCGGAAACAACCGCCAACTCGTAAGTAAAAAGTTTCGGCCGCGATCATTACTGTTTCAATTCTCTGAGAAGTAGCAGCTGTAACCACATTTTATAGATCCTGTGTTCTGTACTTAGACAGCATTTAACTATTCGTTTTTTCTGCAGATCGGTATCGTGTCCTTCGGTTCGGCCGCCGGCTGCACTCGCGGCTTCCCCGCCGCCTTCGCCCGTGTCACCTCCTTCAACGCCTGGATCCGTGGCAGACTATAAGCTACTAACTACTATGGTTTCGTTTTATATCTTTGACAATAATTTGTATTAATAAACTAAATTTGAACTTTAACTTTTTTATTACTTCATCATTCTTCGTTTCGATCTATTCCTTTCTAATACCAAAAACTAATACCAAATGGTATTTGTTTATTACCGTTATAAAAATTCTATTCCCAACGAATACCAAATTTTAAAATTTGTAATATAATTTTTAATAAATATTAATTTTAAATTTTAAATACCATTGGTATTAGTTTTTGGTATTTGAAAGGAATAGATCTTCGTTTCAGCTTGGGCATGTCCGTCCGGCTATCCGTCTGTTCTTCTCTACGCTCGCAAAACTTCACGAACATCGGTTGAGAAATTAGACCTGTAGAGAAGAACAGCTGAACAGATAGACGTACGAAAGCCTTTTTGCTCAAGTTGAAACGGAGACGCTTCACGCTCGGTTGGTCAATTATTTATTTAATTTTTTGTTTTTTTTTTGCATAGTGGTTTTAAAGCCTCCAACATGCGTTCACTGGCTCTAACCAACATGCAGTGCCGGATTAGCCACTAAACAAATTAAGCAATTACTTAGGGCATCACGTCTTGGGGGGGCACCATAAACGGCACGGAAAAAATAAAATATTCGAAAACCCACGCGACTAGAGCAGTGATCGGCAAACCGTGGCTCGCGAGCCGCATGCAGCTGACTGGACTCCGCCCGAATGTTGTTTTCATTCGAGACCGGCATTTTTCATCGCGCTTAGACAAAATCATTAGGTACACCATCATTGATTGTAATGTTTTTGACCAAACCGTCATCACCGCTCGGCCCGGAGCGCGCCGCGACTAGGCTTTTACACAATGGGTACAAAGATATAGCCATCTTTCAAAAAACCACCCACTTGTGTAGAATTTAAATAAAAATACTATTTTACTATTTTTTTAAGACTGATACAAATTAGTTTACTAGTGGATAAGGGGGCCCACAGGCGTGGATTGCTTAGGGCATCAAGGAATCTTAATCCGGCACTGCCAACATGGCTACCTCTCAAATTGCAAAAGCTTGCCATGGCCACGTAGCGAAAAAACCCTGATATTCTATACACCGTGAAATGTGCATTACCTACGCCCGCCGCGCGCCGGGGTGAGCTGGAGCGTTTTAGCTACGAGTAGCCGACGCACCGGAGCGAGCGCCGTGACCCCAGAAACTAGGTTACATACATACAGCGCTGCCCAGCCTGATACATCTCGATGTCTTCACAGATGCTGCGTTGACCCTTACATGTATAAGTGTCCTTACAAAATACATCATCATTATTTATTTTTAGAGAAGGATTCTGTTCAACTCGCCTATGAATCGTAATTTTTAAAGCAGATTTACATTACTGCCTAACAACTAATAGAAATAGTGAGTTCGTTGAGTTGAGGAAGCTGATATCATACTACGCGTTGTGATCGCTGAAGTCTTGTGCTTCACTGGTTAACAAGAATTGTGCTTTTTCATTTTTGAATTGCGTCTTTGACAATTCTCTGGAAAAGGTCTCAATCCCAACTAGTAGCACAGAATACATAATCTAGTAGTCATTAGTAGTGCATTTCAATACTTGATCGTGTCACTTAATTCTCTGTCTTCGCAAATATTCTATACAGACAACTGAGAAATCGCAATACCTTGCTTACCTTGCGAGTTGGATGGTTGAATATCAACATCATCACATCCCATTATAGGCCACTGCAGAACATATAGGCTTCACCCGTAGGAGAATGTTGCCATCTTTAAAAATAAGTGGGATGTGGTTAGGGGCAACAACTATCGAGGAATAAAGCTAATGTCACACACATAGTATGAAAGCATGGGAGAAACTTATTGAGCGACTGAGAGAGAAGACTGAAGTTTCACAAAACTAGTTTGTGTTTATGCCTGGTCGAGGAACAACAGATGTAATTTTCGCAATTCGGCAACTATGCGAAGAAAACAGACGTGCGCTTAAAAACTTGCACATGGTTTTTGTAGAACTTGAAAAGGCATACAACCAACCCTGTAAGGTTTTATGATTGGCCCTTAAGGAGAAAGGTGTGCCTGAGAAGTCTGTAGAAATGATTAGAGTTATGTATAGTAGGTGCAGTAGCAGTACTCATGTCCGGACTTCAGTTGGCACAACCAATAACTTCAATGTGTTGGTAGGTTTCAAACTGCCTTGGCCAATCTGGAAATCGCTTAACCGCCTGCCGGTTGGACGCTGTAGGCATAGCCTGCATAAATGGGGGGATGCGGAGAGCCCTCACAAACAATGAAGCATCTGCTGGAGTGCCCCTTGTGTCCCGCCACTAGCAATATGGATGATGGAAGCAACGGACAACACGATTCGGTTTGCTGCTCACGTTGTCCATTCCATTATCATGATTCCAGCAACAGATTACACTTAATTTGTTACTGGAATCATCGACACGATAATGAAGACCAGGTTTTCCCGCACTATTTTTTTTACCGTTTCTTGCCGGTTCTTCTCGTTACAAGGTCTCCCGCTTAGGGTTTGCGAACCGATGGCGTAGCTTCTTTGACATTCACAAGTGCTTGTAACAGCCTAGACTGAATAAACGAGTTTTGAATTTTGAATTTTGAATTTTATTATAACTTCCCAATATTCCACACCATAGCACAGAATATAATAGTATAGTACTAACCATAGCCGCTAATTTACATATATTGATAACGGATATGATGAAAACCAGTTCTGTGCAACTTAAACTTGTGTGGGTGCTAGTCACAGGGACTAAATAAAAACAGATAACTAAACCAAGATAAGATATTTTGTAGATTATATCCAGTTAATAAATGACCCTAACAACCATATTACCTTAAGTAAAAGTTCCAAAGTAGCATAAGGGTATTGTGTTATTGAAATCAGTACCTGCCCGTAGCACGAACATCTATCGAGAAAAAAGTGCGCGTAAAAAATAGAGTAATTTTATATGGAAAATTTGTACAGCGCCATCTACCGCCAAAAAGCGAAATGATTTTTAATACTCTTCTATCAAAACGCGCGGTTTCTTTACAATAGATGTTCGTGCTAGCTAGGGGTATTCCATTTTATCGAGTTCAGTTCGGTGGCTATTTTAATTATTTTCAAATTGTATAATACCAAATAATATACTAGAAAAAATACGCTCTGACCGCTGAGCTACCGAGTTACTCGGTAGCTCTGCGGTCAGAGCATTGGACCGGATATCCAAAGGTCGCGGGTTCGATTCCCGTCCGAGAACATGATCTGGTGCAAGTCGTATTTTTTCAAGTATATTATTTGGTATTATTATAAAAATAGCATTGTGAATGCTAAAATCTCAAAATTTAAAAAAAAAATTTTTTTTAAATAATTCATAATTGATATTGTGTGTGGTGTTACAAGTGATATACAAGGTGTTACAAAAGTACCCCTAATGCCGAATATGGTAGATAGGGACCATCAAACTGAACAACTTTTACTATGGGACCAACTTTGAAACCGCGAAAAAAAAATCAGCTGTTTCATACAAAAATTAATTATGAAAATATAAAAATGTATGAACAAGCTGATTTTTTTTTCGCGATTTCAGAGTTGGTCCCATAGTAAAAGTTGTTCAGTTTGATTGTCCCTATCTACCATATTCGGCATTAGGGGTACTTTTGTAACACCTTGTATATGTGGAATCATAAAAATAACCGCGTTAGGCGTTAATAAATTGTTAGGCTGGCCCCAGACCTACCGGTTTCATTTCTTTGCTTTGCTGTTCTAGTTGAACAGGGGCTACCGGCTAACGCATCGAACTTCGGAAAGTCTGCCGGGCTTCAAATTAAAACAGATACACACGAACATCGATATCTTCTAAATAATTTCGGCGAATAGCACAATACAAAACTTCTTACTTCGATTATCTTTCATTAGTAGTGACTACCGCGGCAGAACTTACCGAGTAAACTGACTTGATATACTTGGTGCCAAAAGCTGCAAGATTGGAATGCGATGCACCCGCATTCTAATGTAAACCGAAACAATATCAATGAACCCTATCCAACACTTGAAACTGGCAAAAGTGTTCCCTGAAGAAGAGTGAATTGCTAAAACAAAAAATAAGAAGACATTGAACTCGATATAGTCACAAACACCCACACCATACAGAAAAGTTCGTTTTCTAAATTCTAAATTGATATTCCACAGAATTATAAAAACTTTGATGAAACGTAATAACTTGAATGAAGAAGGCGTAGGTAGGTAGTACTTTAGCGTTCATTGGCACTCTATTTGACACCATGCTGCATTGTAATGAAACCATATAAACAACATTATTTAAACCTATTGTGTAGTAATAGTAATAATAGTTTAAAGATAATCATTTATTCAAGGCACCTTATTTCAAAGCGATTTTTTTTTGCTAACCGTACATGAGGCTAATCAACCAACCAGTCTTATTTGCCATAACTTATCGATAAGCTTCTTATTTGAATTAACGAATAATAACATTAAACAAATTTAGTGTATAACAGTCAGCAACGAAAATCGCTTAACACTTTAGTACTTTGTCACAGCATTTTTTTTATTAATCTGTCAAAAAAATGCTATGACAATGTACTAAAATGTTAAGCGACTTTCTTTCGTTGCTGACTGTGTCTTATGCATGCTCCAACTCCAATCAAGATGATTCGGACACGTTCGGGTCGACAACAACCGGATTTCTTTGTCCGGTCCTAAATCATTACTTATATACAAAAAGGCTAAAATAATCATCAATTTAGCTCTTCACTCACCTCTATTATGAATCTCCGAGGGCGACGTCCCTCCACGCCGGAGTCGCCGGACGAAACGGGCGCCGCGCTTCGAACATAAACACTGCACCAATGCTTAGGACAAACCCGCAATAAGATGAGTTAACGCGGTATTTTATTTAACACTGCACTTCCACTATTACTGGTCACTGAAATCCAATAGTTTCGAATGTTTTTAGTCACAAATTAAGAATAACTGCGCGCATGTCACTCCACAAAACGTTAGTAAATTCTGCCGCATCGAAGCAACATCTTCCGCGACCGCCGCTCGATGACTAACGGACGCGTGCTATTGGTTGGGTTAACTCAACGCTGGGTAGAGAGGGGAAGAGAAGCTGTGCAGGGGGGATGGCGTATTTCTGCAGCCGTATAATACCCACCGGGCGCACAGGGCGGCACAAGAACAACAAGAATGAATGAACAATAAGCGGGTTAACCTATCCACCTCCCGCAAGGCAAATTGTAAGAAGATAGGCCGGTATTCAGCCAGGATAGTTATCCTAGTAAGCACATGGTTTTACCAACTTTCAGAATTCCATTTCCATAAACTTAAGGAGGTAGATGTGATATTTTCCAAAATGTAATTTTGACACCCTCTTTAATACAACATACAATTTATCGCATGCAATCTGAAAAAAAAACATGCGTATTACACGAAATGCGTAGATTTCAATCTTAAAAACGATTTATTATTATAATGCCCACAATCAACTTCCTATTCCCGCTGTCCCCACTGTTTATTCACCACTGGTAGATATCGGGAAATAAAGTATGGACGGTCTATTCCCTTTTTCCCAATATCCCCCAGTGGTGGACAGACGTGGGGGACAACGGGAAAAGGACTAATCAACAGATAAAATAAGAATAGTTTTCGTGTTTTCTCAAACACGAAAACTTTTAATTCCTGTGGAGGCATTAATTTGTTTGCATAGAAAAATGAAACTGTAAAGAAACACACCTTCAAAAATAAACAGCTCTAAAATAAAAATAAAAAGATTGATTAAGTTAAAATATGATAACGAAACAGAGGCCGTACCGGCTAACGCATCGAACTTTGGAAAGTTTGCCGGGTTTCAAATTAAAACAGATAAACCGAGCCCCAATCGGGCCAAAATGGCGAACCTCAATTCATGATGTCACACGAACATCGATATCTTCTAAATAACTTCGGCTCGAAACTCTTCGATTTATCTGTTTAAGTTGAAGCTTGGCAGACCCGCCGAAGTTCGAAAAGTTAGCCGGTAGGGCCCCAGGTTTTTAGTTAGATATTGATATTTAAATAATTTAAATACTTATCAAAATTTAGTAATTTCATCAATTCAATCAAACTAAAGAATAGAATTAAAAATCTTAAAATTTAGAATACCTACGTTAGTTATTTTGCCCAAGTACGTAAGTTTTGGAAACCGCCTGTTTTCGATTCAGAAATTCTGATCTAAGTACATAATTTAACACTATAGACCACCTTTAGACACCGTCAAAATTCAGGGAAACCATGGCCATGGCCACCATGGCCACGGCAAGCGTGATCAATATATTATTATACTAGAGCACCACGAATCAATTGTGTGACATCGTGCCCCATTCCGTTTGCTACGACTGCTACGAGCTACGAGTAAAAAATTGCAACTACGAGTGACAATTTCTATAATTAAATTCCTCGTTTCGTAACAATTTACTCAAATTTAAGTGCATGTGCTTTGTGGGTCAGTTAGTTTTTTATCAGCTACCGATCCTTTTTTTTTTTGCATAGTTAGAATGACGTATTATGGTATTCCTTATACTTACTTGTAACCAAAATTAATCTAGGTATCCACCCACAGAAAATATAAGTCTTATATATCTATATAGGTCTCAATCACAACAAGACACGAACCAGTCACTGTGGGATTTGCTTTCACCGTTTAACCAGGCCGTACGAATAATTGTATTAATGTATGAATAATTATATTGTTATAATGTATGTAAGCGCATCGTATTGTACCTGCAAACCCTGCAATATATCAAACCATCCATCTTGAGCTGAACCTGTGTTTGACAGTGGCAGGCAAGTCGAGATGCAAATAGCACACTGACGTCACTAGCAGGAGCAATGCCCCAGGGCACCCTGGTCAAGCAGCAACATTACAATACATACAAAAATGGTTAATAATTCAATAACAGACAACCTCTAATGGTGGATCTAGAGGGAGGGGTCAGTCACGTAGGTCATGCCCCCTCTCCCTGGGCCTAGGTCCAACTTTTTTGATAAATATTTTTTAAGTAAAATTGATATCTAAAGAACTGATTTTCATTATACCCTCTCGTAGCGTGCAGCTCTACGGTAGAAAAGTTCTTTTCTGCTTTCCGTCGTCCATTAAAAACATGGTTTCGAGCTGGTTTCAAGCGTCAAGTTCCAATTGACGTAGGTAGAGGATGTTATTAATATTATAGGTTCGCGAGTAGTGTTACAAACTAACCGGATAAATCCGGATTTTTATCGCGCTTTGGTAAATGCTGGGGCCATCATTGATTATAATGATTTTGTCCAAACCATCATTGCCGCACGGCTCGAAGCGCGTGGCGCGCAAGCATCTTTCAAGAAAACACCCATTTGTGTCGAATTAAAAAAAAATGTGAAGAAGTTTTTAAAAACTGTTGCCTGTTGCCACTGCCAGTGGAGAAAGAGGTGTACGTACCTATCTACCTATATAGGTAGGACCTAATGTGAATGGCCTAGTTTTTCGGAGTCTGTGACCTCCCCTTGGCTGGAAGACTGGATAATCCCTTAGGTGGAAAAGTAGCGATTAAGTCGAAATGTGGTCCACACCACAAAACTCAGTGAAATGTTCACTGAGTTTTGTGGTGTGGACCACATTTCGAAGGTTCCTTTAGGTTAACGCTGGCCTAATAGATTTTCCAGATGAACATAATTTCTACGACTATGCTTTGGCGGCGGCGGGGCGCGGGCACAGAATATACTCGTATAATAGTGTGCGGGTCACAACTTTTATCCGGTGCCACCGCGCGCCGGTCAGCCGGCTGACCGTTGGCGGGCAAATTCAAATGCCTTGGCGGGCCACGCGTGCCTGGGTTCGACCGGCCTTGCTTTGGGTGATATGTAGCTACGTCGTAACGTATCTAGGTTTTTTTATTTACTTCTTACGGTGCATGTGGCCGTGTGAAACATTGCTTCCTGGCTATTTCCTTCCTAGCTCAAGAGGAACTACTTTACTTACCCCGTGCAAAGATTTTGATTTATTTTGAATCGAAATATATTATTGTTATTCCTTTCGATGTGAAGTCGACGGTACATCAAACTATACGTGTTGACTTTAAGACTGCCTTTATTCCCTACGTAATAAAAACGTTTTCATGGTACAACTGCGTTTAACTTTATGTGCTGTCGTGTGTACCAACAAGTAAGCCATCCTACAATAATTCGTATATTAATCGACAGACAGTGTTTACTTACAAATACAGATTTATATTGAAATGATTGCTTTTCTGTTCCAGGAATTTTGGATAATGTCCAGGTCCAGGCAGTCTGGTGCAAAATGTGGGCGAACAACATAATTTTCAATATCACTGAGACAGTTAATACAAAAATATGACATGTGCAGTGAGAAAACATATATTACCAGTTTCTAGTATATTATTTGGTATTATATGTACATTACCAGTTCCTAGGTAAACTGTAGTTCGTACAGGAACGAATTTTTGCATAATTTGTGATATTATTTATTTAGGCTGATAGATTGACAAAATTAGCAATTAATGAAAGATTCTGAAACAACTTTACCAATTTATTCAGAAATATTAAACAAATTTAAATTAAAATGTTTTCAAAGATTCAAAGAGTATTTCGATGAAAGGAGCAAAGATAAAGAAATGTGGTATAAAACTTTAAAATGTCAGCATCCAAAGATACCATGGTTTTATAACATAAATAGTTCAAATTTCATAATAACAGCACTTCATATTCGTTCGGGTCATCATCCACCCAAAAATTTGATAATTACATGAAAAACTAAGATTCTCCAAATTGTGAAATTTGTTGACGACATACAGCACATGCTCCTGGAGCGTGTCAAATACAGTGAAGCGAGGGACTCGTTCATACAGAAACATAAAATAAATAGATTAGATGTAGGGAAATTGCTGACTATGCTAGCAGACCCGCAATCAGCGGGGTTAAATAACATATTAATATGTTTCTGTATCAATGACTGAATTATTCTCTTTTATTTATATTTGCTTAGTGTTAGTTATTTAGATAAGGGTATGATGAGGCTGACATACCTATTAGCTAGGTAAAAGCTTCTTAATAAAAATAGATTAAAAATAATTAGGTATTTATTTTATACAAATGAATACGAAGAGCACGCACACGCATACGCATCAGACACACACACGCAGACACACACACACACTTCATTAAAATACATTTAAGTGATCTTGTTATGAGAGAGCGATTTTCTCCTGGTACAAGTGTTTCTTACACTTAAACGGAGAAATCAACCCCCTTTTGCCGTTTCCGTAACTATTTTTCAGAACTCCTACGAATACGGAAGTTTTTTTTCTCGTTCAATAACCGGTTATCAAATAATCCATACTTTGTATTACCCACTTGTTTTTATGAAATAAATATTTTTTCTTTTTTTTTCACTGAAAACGCGAATCATATTAGAATGCTATGAGAGTGACAGGCAGTCCGCAGTAGACGAGACGAGAGCGCGCGCGACTAAAATTGCTGAGTTTGCTGAAATCTAATTTGTTACCCGTCGCCGTCGATAATTCCGCCAGCCTGCCTGCCTGCCGCCGCCGCGCCGAAAAATGAACACTTCCAATCTTCCATCTAACAGACATAATCTTGTTTAGGTACCTCGATTGCAGTTCTAAATAAGGAACGATTTGCTCGCTTCCGATATTTCTCGTAAAGTGTTATACTGTACTAACGTGTCTTCTACTCGTGTCTAAGTATGTGACAACACACACTTGGGTATCTTCGGCTTAAGTGGACAAACGTTGGACTGTAAACAGTTTTCTTGTTATTTGTGATAATGGAATACAAATATTGTCAAGACGTACCCTAAGGCCTAACACATAGGTAGAAGCTTGGTCGTTTGGTTTGCGTTGGTGGGCGTGGCATTTCCCCTTGTTAACATGCAACCCAAACCAAAGAACGTATTATCATATCATGGTATGAGTACCTTTTTTTTTATGCCGAAGTAGAAAACGCATTTACGCGCTTCCCCTCCTGCCGTGATCCCACCCAGCCGAGTGGCTCGGTGGGATCCCGGGAAGTGGGAATACCCACTAAAAACTCCGGCACTTGCCCTCGCGCGGCCTATGGTATGAGTACCTTAAATATAAAAATACGTTAGGTACTCGATTAAGACAAAATTGGAATGACCCTACTTGCCTAATATTTAACAGGTGAATTACGAGAATAACAAAACCAGCAGAATAACAGGAGACTGACAAATAACTTGGTAAGGTTACGGAGCACATTCTAGAAAAATACATGGGCGTACCCACAGTGGGGCAAAGTGGTTCGTCTACCCCACCCTCCACCCTGACTTTAAGCTAGATATTTGCAAAATTATTTGTTCAGTAATTTCATTCAAATTCAAAATTACCGCGTGACAGAACCGTAAACTGTTTTCTTGGTGAAGCTGAACTGTGGTATAATATATGTAATATATACAAGGTGTTACAAAAGTACCCCTAATGCCGAATATGGTATATAGGGACCATGAAACTGAACAACTTTTACTATGGGACCAACTTTGAAATCGCGAAAAAAAAATCAGCTGTTTCATACAAAAATTAATTACGAAAATATCAAAATGTATGAAACAGCTGATTTTTTTTTCGCGATTTCAGAGTTGGTGCCATACTAAAAGTTGTTCAGTTTGATGGTCCCTATCTACCATATTCGGCATTAGGGGTACTTTTGTAACACCTAGTATATATATATATATATTAATATCATTTATTGTATCGTATAATGATTTAAGTCTAAACCAATATCGCACTTAATTAGGCACAAAATAAATTTGAAAATAAAATTTTAACCAAATTTTGCCAGAACCCTTGCAGGTTTGTATTGATATAAGGTTTTATAGTCATATAAACTATGTCCGGTTTACACCATGTATTGCATCAGTTGCATGCGCCATGGTCACGGAAGAACTGTCGATTGTTGCGTGCGTGGGTGGATGTTATTGGCAGACGAATCAGTCTACCCTCCATCTAACTAGTTTTTTTATTATTACGGTACGTAATTACAGTACGTAGTGTAAATGGTGTTGGTACATGGTGTAAATCCCGACATAGTTTATTCTTAATATCAATATTGTCGCGTGCACACTAAATTATATTGTTCGTCCTATTTGAATAATTACCATCATTAGAATAAAAAAAAACAATCGGAAGCCCCAAACGGACCGCAATAAAAGCGGTCATTTGACGTCACACCACAAGAGCTAAAAATAATTCACCCAATAAAATTAAGCGATTCGTGCTCGACCTTGCCAATGTCCTACTGGAGCCTTAGAATTTGAATGATACCTCACGTGATCGTCACTGTTCCGTTCACATTATGCTAGCAGCATCGAAGATTATCTGACGACATTGAGGTATCGCCTCTTCGAATGCTAATTCCAAAGCATTTTCCTCACATGACCTCTGCGAAGGTTCGACGCATTGTGTTTTAATAGTTTTTGCAATCTGTCCCGTTAGTCGTGCTTTACGTGCGTGTCAATGCTTACAGGACAAAGGCGTACAACCTCAATGGGCAACAAACCTAGGGTTACCAGACGTCAGGATTTGTCCTAACATGTCAAGCTTTTGGGTTCCTGTCAGGATTCCGGCCGGACTTGGAAAATGACAGGCTTTTTTGGATTATTCACATTATATAAAGCAAATACGCTTTATTTATTTCTCTTTTTTGGTAACAATCAACTAGGGCATTTTAGTAAAATAATCAACTAACTTTGCAATACCAAATAATCAATTTTGAAATAATCTACATTTAAAAGTGAGAACTTTTTTGTCCAAGTAGGTACTTATTTGAAATATAAAGTTTACACGTCATTATAACAAGAAACAATAATAATTCATTTATTAAGTATATGTACGTACCTACAATGTGTTATCGTAAGCCGTTTGGGGGCGTTAGCAATTGTCAGGTCTTTTTAGTAGAAATCAGGCTTTTTGTCATATTTTTTAGATAAACCACCTGGTAACCCTAAACAAACCAGAACAAAACTCTAAATAGCCAGTCGGTACGAGTGAAAGTATTTTTAGCAGATGGCGCACACGTTACTTTAATTAAGTACGCACTACGCATAGTCCTTGTGCCGTGCTTGTGCTAATAAAAATGTTGAAAATATGGCGCTACCATCCCAATCGTAAATATCTATCATTGCTGATCAATAATTGAAGACTGGTGACGAGTCTGGATGTGTCAAATTATACTAGACAAAACAATTGTACCTACTTAAGTACCTACTAGAAATATCACGCCCTGTGAACGGGCACAGCAGTGCCTCAAGTAATTATTAAATAAATAAATAAATATTTGATAACATCACTTTACATTGCTCCGGTTCCAAAGTAAGTAGCTAAAGCACTTGTGTTATGGAAATCAGAGACAACGGTGGTATCACATAAACACCCAGACCTAAACCAATATAGAAAAGTTCGTTTTCGGGGATCGAACCCGGGACCTCTGAGATGGCGACACCTTGAAAACTGGTGTACAAAGCCACTTGACCACGGAGGTCGTCAAATGCCCTCACAGTGACGCCCTACATCATAATTAACTTTATTGCTTGCTAAGTACATAATGTATCGAAAATTCACACGTAGTAATTGAAGCTAAGGCTTTAATATTTTAAATACAAACAACAACCTCAGTAAAATATAGTTCGTTGTAGCAGTAGTAGGCAAAAGAGCAAAAAGTGGCCACTTTTGCACTAATCGCCTTAAATACCTACGCAGTTTATTCAGTAGCAACGGTGGCAGAACTCAGGAATACTCAGGATGCAGGAGATTCCTACAGGCGCGCCCATTTCCGGGTTGGCGAGCGATACCGGCAGCTCGCAGCCTCGCTTCCTGTAGAGTGCTGTGGAGCTCTTTGCCACAAAGTTGCGTTCTGCCGGCTTCTAAATATTTTTTAGTATAACCTATATTAATTTATTCTGTAGTTTAACTGAAGCATTAATTGCCCATTGTATAGAGTTGGTTCTGTTGTATTGTATAGTTACTTAGTTTTTGACGTAAGAACAACCTATCTGAGTAGGCTAATGTACAGTTTTAGTGTAGTATATACATAGAAGTCTTTGAATAAACCAAATATATTTTATTGTGGAATAGGCCCTAACACTTACTTGTTTGTTTGTTTATTACGTTTAGTGACTTTGGTTGCTAACACTTCTCAATATGTAACCTCTGTTCGTAATAGTGTCTGTAGGTAAATTGAAGGTGATTTATGGCACACTGTGCCGGCGGCATACAATTACAAAGTATATTATAGAAGAAATAAAAACAACCTTTATAAGTTAAGTTTTTAATAGGTAACCCCTCTGCTGGTTTAATAAAAAAATAGAACTGAATTTGTCTGCCAGGCCTGGAATATACCCAGAACCTGTGAAACTGGCTGAAATATTCAGATACAGAACGAATCGACCATTAGGCATTTTTAATGTCCTCACGCTAGGACACAAGCCTTCTTTATGGGTGGATAAGGACGATGAGCCATAACCCACCACGCGGGCCCATTGCAATCCGCATGTTATGTGGGTGTTAACGACTGCTAAAAATAGATTTCTAAATACCTTCCTAGATTCCCTCACCTCTCTAATCCACAATCCAAATATCAGCAGATTACATAAAGGTTGTAGGTTGTACATTCACAGAATATGCATTATACTTAGTACTAACGGTAGTAAGTACGACCGTTAGAACTATTGTGTAGGTACTACTTACATCTGTTATATTTAGTGAGTTACTTACCTTCACATGATTCCAATGCCAACGACGCCCATCTCCGAAGGTTCAAACGCCTGAAGGTTCCTGATAACATCGACGTCGTGGTTAAGGTCAGGGAGTCGTGGAACACGCGATCAGTCAATTTCGGAGGCAAACGCGAATCACCTGGTGTGCTTCCCTAATGGGGGTAAAGGCAGATCGAACCTCGAGATTATGCGCCATAAAATCATGGCTTGCTAATGAACTACCGCATAAAAGAAACCATTATCTGATAGTACTATCAAAGTTTACACGAAAAAGATTATTTTCTTGTTTCAACATTTATCCGAATTTGGATTAATTCCGCCTTATCTAAAAAGAGAAGAGGATAGATAGTATTTTTGTATCGCGATAGATAGTTTTTTGTGTGCAAGTGCAAGGTGGAATGCAGCCAAACATAAAATAAATTAGTAACTTAAAGCACAGAATTTACATGTTACAAAAATAACCCCTAATGCCGAATATGATATATAGGGACCATCAAACTAAACACCTTTTACTATGGGACCAACTCTCAAATAGTGAAAAAAAATCAGCTGTTTCAAAAATTAATATCGAAAATATCAAAATGTATGAAACAGCTGATTTTTTTCACGATTTCAGAGCCCTCAATCTCACGAATTGTCCAAAATCTCCATACCCCAATAACCGATGAAAAGGTCAAGTTCGAGCGCATTCACGTGCTTGGCCGCGTGTCCAAGGCCGCTGAACATCAAAGCTTTGCACATTTTACCCTCCGCCGAGCAGCCTGCCCCTATAAACATGTGGGGCGTGTCATCTAAACATAGCTTAAAACATCGTTATATAACAGGTACCCAGTACCAGTAGGTATACCTTTAAGTCTATGTCAGGGTTGCCAAACCAGACTTTAAAAAAACTGCTACGTTACTTTTTCTCTACAAAAAATATTTCGTACTTCGCTGAATGTAGAATTCCAATTCACAGAATAATTGACACAACCTATAGATGACTATCATTGGTGATAATTGACACAATTGTAAGTGAAGACAAGCTCGTTACGGTTTCTCGTAATAAGATAACAAACAAAACAAAGCAACAAATGGCTGCTGTGCACATTGTGTACATAATATTGCAATTACAAATAAACATTCATATTTGACACAGTAGACAGCTACGGCTCTGTATACCATCTCTTGTAGTAGGATTAGTAGGGTTCCCAGATTAAAAATCGAAATTTCGGAGTAAATTCATTTGATGAGAATTCCTGACTTTCTTGTAAATATAATATTAATGACGTTATACATCGTGCAAGTGAATAAACGAAGCAATCGAATTTTCTCGTGCGTGGGCCAATTCGAAGATTCGGAAGTATTTAATAATATTTCTAAGAGCATTAAATATCAGTAAAAATGGTTTAAATGAATAATAATGACCTTGATTGTTACCTTGATTTGTATAAAAAATATTTGATTTACTTTTTTTTTTTCACCCATTACTCAAGTTTCCCTTCGCATTCCGGACAAAAATTCCGGACGTATGGCAACCCTGCTCAGAAGCAACCTTCATCTTCCGTCATGATGTAACCTGCTGTGCTTAGCTTTCTTGTATCAATGGCTTCATTGTAGTAGGTATGTAAGGTATGGACAAATAAATAATTAACAACTCCACTACGTTATTCTCGTTCCTCTTGACAAAGCTAAATTGTACTTAAAAGCGATAACGATTAACAAAGCAAAGTAAAAAATTAGTTACTACAACCATTTATTCGGATTAATGAAGAAAGGTTTTTAAGGCGCGAACCCTGGATATCAGAGATAGCAACTAGCCTAAACCTATCGATGAGATGAGACTCCTCGACTAAGGAGGTCGTCCTGGAACAAAATGCGGGAACAAATCCTCAGGCATTTAATTAAATTGTACGAAAAAAAACACATTCGAGGTTTTAATCGTGAAACGCACAGAACAGAGTTTTATTTTACATAAAAAGTTAATGTACTTAGGTACTGGAGTTAAGTAAGTCGCAAAACTTACACCTACCTAACCTAGGTCTAATTCTGTTAGAATTGCGGGTATGGCAGAGCAGGCAGGTAAACGGTTGCTTTTGGAAACGTGAAAATATTCAGGATAGAAGTGCATATTGAAGTCAAAAGAAAAACTATCACTGCTAGGTAGGCTTGACAAGTTAACGAGTAATAGTCGACCTACTTACGAAATTAATTTATATTGGAAAGGTTTTCGTAGAACAATTTTATATTATTTAGTGCGTTGCCTGAAAAATAATCGCCGCATCCGATCCAACTTCTCTCATAATTAGTTTAGTAGGTATTAAATTTGCGCTATTTTTAAATCTTTAGCCATCGACTCGACATGAGCTTCATGTCATGAAGCTGAATCTCCAATTGAATCGACGAGATAACGTTTTGGAGAGTACTTTCTTCATTCTTCGTAACCATTTTGAGCTGGGTATACTAGGCACTAGTGGACTGCATTTTTAGAGCAATTGGGTACTTGACAAAAATTGATTTTATTCCATAAATTAAATTAATGCAGCGTTAAAAAAAATATCAGTAAATATTTTTTTCTGCGATCAATATTTATTGAGATATGCTTTGAAATCTTTAAATGTTGACATCATGGCGGCCGCGTGAAAACGCCCTGTACAAAAAGTATCCGAAAAGTGCCGTCACATTTATAATTGCGCGGCCCATATGTATGGCGCGCAAAGTAAATTTGTAATTATCTAAGCAAAAAATGTTTTACAATAATGTTTCCATAACAAAATTTTCTTGTAATTACGTATGAATGCTAATAATCAAAACACTATTTTATCACTGGAGCATTTTGATTTTTTAATTTTTTTAACAACTTTGGAGTGTTAGAAATCATAGTAAAATTCGTTATATCGGTGGAGAAGGGAACGCTGTGCGACCTGAATTGCGTTTTATTGTATGGGAGCAAGAGTCGCTATTCGTTTAAATGATCTTGCAGTGTCTCTTCTGTACTTGTACTACGTCGTCAGAAGAGATGAGAGTACGCGATAGAGAGAGGCAACTTATAGGTGAATATAACTGAAGAAAGGAGCGCTGTGCGACCTGAATTGCGCTTTATTATATGGGAGCAAAGGTCGCAATTTGTTTAAATGATCTTGCGGAGTGTCCCTTTTGTACTTGTTCTATTATGTATTCTGTGCTTTAATACAGGTTAATACTTTTTTAAAAACCAGAGATATAAATAAAACCACCAGAATATTTTTAACTTTTTAATAGGGATAACTTATATAATATGCAAGGGATAGTCCCAAGGATCCTAGTGATAAAACGGAGACCGTTCGAGAACGGCGGACCGCGTTTTACCACCCGCTCAATAAATACAGTCAACGGTAAGCATAATCTTAAACAACGTAATCCGTAAGTGATATTAGTCGGTGTGTCGGTGCGGGTGCCGGGCGGGCCGCGGGCGGGGCGGGCGGCGCGGCCGGCGGCGCGGCTAGGACGACGAGCCGGCGCCGAACATGCCGCCCGCCCCCGCCGGCGCCGCGCCGCCCGCCGCCGACCCGCCGCCCACCGGCGCGCCCGCCCCGCCGGCGCCGCCCGCCCCACCGGCCCCGCCCGCCCCTCCCGCCCCGCCCGCCCCGCGCGGCCGCGGCAGCGGCGGCTGCAGGTACTCGTGCCGCGCCAGACCGAACACGTCGATGCGCTCCTCCTTGCGGTACGCCAGGCACGCGCGGATGAAGCTCTGCGGAATACCACCTAAGTCAATACTTTATGCAAAGCTTCCGACTACTGCCTGCGAATTTCGTAGACACTTATGCTTCAAATCAAAACAAACATCTATCGAAGCTTTATGGAGGAGACTACATCACTAAAAGAATGGTTAGCAGACGTTAAAGACACTTGGAAATTTTTAAATTGATAAAGATCTCACCCGGACTTAGAATTGATTCATAGTTCTAACGCGTGAATTGTAAGCACCATATAACCTCAAATAATCTATAAAATCTATAACAACAAAATTGCGGCCACATTTTTAATTACAAATTCCAGACATCAGGTATAACTCTTAAGCAGGGAATGGCTCGAACACTATTAACTAACCTTAGCCTCATTGCTGACTGTGGGTTTGTTGGCGAACTGCACGTCGGTCGCCTTGAGGATAGTATTCTCCTCTAGGATGGTGGCCTGGCTCTGGTTGTGGCCGAACGGCTTCTTGCCGTACAGGCACTGGTAGAAAATCACGCCCACGCTCCACACGTCCACCTTACTACTGATCTTTGGTGGGTTTTTGCCGACTACGAAACACTCGGGAGGCAGGTACCTGAAAGGCAATTTAATTACTTAGTTTTTTTATCTTAAATATAAAGTACTAGGGCTCTGTGAGCTATAGACCTTGCTTTAACATATCTCCTAACTACTTTAACGTATATCATATCGCGTTTCGGTTGTCATGCTAGGGGGAGCAGGAGGCTGTAGAGAACAGACGGCAGCCGGAAAGCCGGACCGGTGCTCATTCCAGAATTTTTAGTAAGAAAAAATTAAGGCTGAAAAATAAAAAATCATTTTTGGCGAATTTTATATGTCCCAGGCCATTAAGAGGTGCTTATTTTTGTTGTAAGTTTAGTTTTTCTATGTTCGAGAATACCAGCTCCCTACACACCTGCTCCTAAATGAACTTTAGCCGCATGCATGTCCACAGAAACACGATATGTACCGCGCGATATAGCGTTTTATAATAGTAACAAATTGCTATATCATATAGCGCTTCTGCGGTCATAGGGTGGATGAAGTTGATTTAGGCGCTCGTTTTGATATATAATTCCCTTCAAAACTCCAACGCTGTTCAAGCAAAATTATATAATTGAAGTATAATTTAAAAAAACAGCAGCGCCGCCAAGCGTGATAAATTTTCTGTCATTCCGCCATTCAAATAATGTGCAATCTGACCGTAAACACACGCATTGTAGAATATCAGACAATGGATACTAATCGATAGCGGGTTTAAATTAATAAACTTATGTAAATATACGGTAATCGTATCACTTCCTTGCTTCTAAGTGATTATGATGCTGAGCATAATTAAATAATCATTACGATACTGGAGCAATCTATAAATAAACAATGGTCAACAACTCAACACGCGGGAAGAATGCGTTATCTTGTAGACAAGAACGCTTACACCTACCAATTCTCAACAAATGTAAATAGAAAATAAAACCCATAATCATTGTGATATGACATCATGCTGCGACCAGACAATCGCGCTGTCGCGAAGCTTTTCATTGTTGTGTTGTACAATTAGAAACTTTGAATCAAGGAATTAAGAGTTTAATTTTACTTAGAGGAAATAAATTAAATGAAAATAAACTTTAATCCCTTGACTCATGTACACACGACGGCACCTCACACTATACATGTTGACCTTGAGACCGCCTTTATGCCGTACGTAATAAAAGCTGTTTTCGTAGTTGAACTGTATAACCTGACGTGCTGTCGTGTGTACAAGACTATTGTACAAGACGACAACGAAAAGCTTCGCGACAGCGCAATAGTCTGACCGCAGCATTAGAAACCTCTCTAATGTCTGGATTACACGAGGCTAGTTTACTGTAAGAGGTATCTCAAGGCACATCATTCAATATGATATAGTGTTTAGGGTGTACATGAGTCAGCACCTACTCGCAAGGCCAGGAGGTGGAACACCTGTACGGTGGATAAGGAGGATGGGCCAAAACCCGCCACGCAGGCTCATAAGGATTGGTGGGTGTTAACGACTGCATGATAAATTTTTAGCCACCTAACCCATGACCGACCCTTGCGAAAGTTGCTTAACCTCCGCAATCGGCGGGCCAGGCGCTAAACTACTGCGCCACCGAGCTCTTCACTAGCTTACTAACCTAAAAATCTCTTTGGAGCGGACAAGCTAAAGGAAGAGGATCTAAAGCAGTTAACGATATGTCAACTCAGCAGGTACTGTAAGCGCACAGGTAGGTTCGAGGCTCCGACGCCGGTTGGGTGAATGATAACCCGCCTCCCCCTGCTTTCAGGGGAATTGAGGAACTGGGTGAAATGGTTCCGGTTAGGGAGACTGATCACCCGTCCGGCTTCCCTGGCGTCCCCCCCTTTCAAATAAATAAATAATAAATAAACCTAAAAATAGTAAGTATCCAACTCACCAGTAAGTGCCCGCGCCCTGGCTGGTGAGGTCCATGCCGTGGTCGGGGTTGTAGTTCTCCTCGTCCATGACCTTGGACAGGCCGAAGTCCGTGATCTTGATCTCGCCGCACACGTTGCCCTCGGTCAGCAGGATGTTGCCCGGCTTCAGGTCGTAGTGGATCACGGGCGGCTTGATCTCGTTCAGGTATTTTAGTGCAGACACCACTTGCATCACGATCGAACGCGCCTCGCGCTCAGGGATTGTTTTATGCTGTTGACAATTTGTAGACTTAGGCCCGTATTAATAAGCCGCCCTCGACGTTAAAAGCTATTTTGAGATCATACTTTCTTATAAGAACAGCATCTCAAGATAGCTGAGAGCGGTTTATAAATACGGGCTTTAGTGTCGTTGCAACATAAGTTAATATTAGACAATATCACATACGCCGCTAAGGCAGTACCATAAACACCCCACTCGAGACAAAAGTAGATTTTCTACATAAACCCGGCCATCGAACCCAGGACGTCAAGTTATGGCGGTACCATGTAATACGGTAAGAGCCACTCGGTCTGTGGTTGTCAGAAAATAAAAGCTTTTTGTTTGTAAGGCCAGGCCAGGGACACTCCGCACTTTAAAGCTTTAAGATTGTGGCGGGTCCGTTTAACCGGGCCAAAGTCAGAGGGCTGCCGCGCGCCGGCGGCCGGTTTGCACGTTAGTTCGATGCCCACTCACGCGCTCGCCGCGTCGCGTATGGTCGCGCGGGTCGTACGTTTCTTACTTAATGCTTAAAAAAATGTTCCAATATTTTTATTTACTTTTTTTTTTAGCTTTTTATTAACCGTAGTGCGTACAATCGCTTTGCTTTTATGATATGCTACGCAGTATCTTCGAAAGAAGACAACCCTAGCGTCGTCAGAAGAGATGAGAGTAGGAGATAGAAGAGGCAACTATTAGGAGAATATAACTGTGGGGTGGTGTAACTATTGTGTCAGAGCAAGAGTCGCTATTTATTTAACCCTTCAACGCCCGGAAAATGAGACACAATAGATATTCTATTGTTATCCGTCCGCGTGCGGCCGCTCGGGCGTTGATGGTCGGGCGATAAGACCGCCTTTGCTCACCGTACTTTTAAGTTTTATGTTATTGTATTTCCTGTAATGTGTGTGTTTGAAGCATTTATCTATCTATGAAGAACGAGATAATCCTCGACTTCAAAATAAAACAATAGAATATGAATTTAGCGGAAAATAAACCCATTTTCTCAATATTATTTTCTAAATTGCCTTGCTTGCCAATGAAATAGAATAGTTATAAGAGATTTATCTGCACTTAATTTTAATGTTTGTTGAAGCGTAAAACGAAATGTACTCACCTGTTTGAGATAAAAGTCGAGATCATGTCCGTTGCAGTACTCGAGAACCGTACAAAAGGAGTTGCCGTCGATCTCGAACACGTCATACAATTTAACGATACGGGGGTGATCAAGCGCCTTGTGGATGTTGTACTCCCGTAGGGCATGTCTGCAAATAAATTACGATGTTCGGTTGAGCAAACACGGGTTTTTAAGATTTTTAAAGATAGATGCTAAGAAATCAATCTCTATTACATTACTGGTGGTAATTCTCCAGTATAGCCCTGAATTTAGATTGTCGAAAATTTGAGATATAATAATTGTTTCTGAGATATCATATTATGTTAAGACGAGTCAAAATTAATTCTTATGTATAATAGAAAATAACAGTCCACTCCATTGTGTTGAAATTTGTAGGGTCGTAAAAATTATCGCGTCGCGGCTGTGTATGACCTGATTGCACAAAGCTGTTATTTCAGTGCATATCAATGTGGTTTCCTTCCAATATTTAGTGATAGGGTCAAGTATACTTTATTATTTCCTTTTGTGGTTAGTTCAAAATCGTATTTTATGTAATGTATTATTCATGTAAGATTATAAGATCACTATTTATTTGTCATGTTCTTTGCTACACTACAAACTTCTCTATCAAGATACAAATACAAAACATTCAAAACCGATCAGAGCAACAATCGTACTCGGATCTTTACAAATCACCATCTTAGAACACATACCTAACTTTATAGTAGAAGTTTAGGATTATGAGTTATCAACACACTACTTTTAAACATCTTAAGATAATTATTGTATATTGTGGTATCAGACAGACCAATCAAAACATAAAATAGCATACAACGACATTGATACAGTTTTTCAATTTGAGATTTCAGCATTCACAATGCTATTTTTGCAGTTTGTAAGAGAATTGGACTGGACTTCCAAAGGTCGCGGGTTCGATTCCCACCTGAGACGATCCTGGTGACGAGTCGATTTTTTTACTATATTATCTAGTATTGTATAAAATAGCACTGTGAATGCTAAAATCTCAAATTAAAAAAATATATAGCTGTTTCATCTTAATCAATTTTATTGTCAAAAATATCTGGAAAGATATTTCAGTTGAATGTCGAGGTAATTCCTCACATTGATGAAATAACGCTGGCTTGCAGCGTAAAAGTGGGATAAAAGAAGGATTTCGTCGATGCCACTAGTGACTCGGTAGCTCAGTCGGTAAGAGCATTGGACCGGAGTACCTAAGGTCGCGGGATCGATTCCCGCCTGAGACAAACCCTGGTGAAGAGTCGATTTTTTCTAGTATATTATTTAGTATTGATAGAGTCGTTTACTTGGGACGTGATCGTACGGACTCACTTGATATAGTTGGCCTTCTTGTCCTCCTTCCAATCCTTGTTGAGCTGGTGCACCTTGCAGGCCGTGTAGCGCTGCTCGCGCAGGTCGAACGCCTTGTGCACCTCGCTGAACCCGCCCTTGCCCAGCAGCATCAGCAGGAGATACCTGTCAGGCAAACAGACAACGACATTACCTAACTATTGGACCACTCAACATACAGATAATATGACATGACTTCCTGGATTACTAACAATTATTATGACTTGGAATGTAGTTCGGAATCGATCAACTTTACCAGCCTTTGAAAGCTGTCGGTTTCTATTTTCATTAGACACATAAAGCTCACTATACTGTTTTTCTAACTCGTCCTTTGTGGTAAATAGTTTGACTGTTTTCACATGTCTAGGGCCCATATTAATAAACTGCTCTCAACGTTGAGAGCTATCTTCTTGACATCATACCTAAGATGCTTTTCTATAAGAAGAGCATCTCAAGTATTATCTCATGATAGCTCTCAACATTGAGAGCAGTTTATAAATACGGGTCAGAGGGTGCTTACATAGAGAAACAGGTTTCCGGTGCAAGCGAGTCTGTGCGGGTGGTAAGGTACCGATCGGTGCAGGTATAATATTATCATGTTATCATATGCATTCATTTATAAAGAAACAGGTTCAAACTTACCTGTTTCTTTAGAAGTGAACGCATAAGATAACATGAAAATATTTTACTTACAGCAGTTATGATATCAAAATGGGCACCCTAACAAAATCGCCTGCGCTGGAAACCTGTTTCTTCACCCTACATGTCGAATGCCGGCGCCATACATATTTCTAGGATTGTGTTCAAACACATTTGAACACAATCTAAGACGCGTACAAGTGTACCTTTAGCTTTGATCACGTCATGCTCAAATAGCCGTGCTATACATGTGTTCAAACAAGTGTTTAAATCTTTGTACAATCAGCAGCACATCAAGTATACAAAACTGTCAAAAATCTCCATTTTTAAACTTAATGTCTTCGCATTTTAGTTTAAAATATCTTGCTGTGGTAGCTCAGCGTGTCGTTGACTGTACAATGTCTGACGCAGCATAAGTAAAAATGTTATTTATAAAAAAATCAAGGAATTTGATGAAGATTGTGACAAATTAATCACGAACCACGCAATTTTATGTGAGACAAAAGGTCTGTTTGTTTTTTTAACAATAGGACAAGTAAGAAAAAACTTGTAGATGACATCATACATTTAGCACAATTTCTTGCAATATGACTATATTTTGTAATAAAACAACAACTTTCATTGGATGAGTATAAGGATAAAATTTTGATTAATTTAGTAAAATTTATTGTCAAGTCATACTAATACAATACTATACAACTGAACAGTGTATTACTTATTTCGAATGATTTAGATATAGGAGTGTCATTTCGAGAATGCAACTATCATCATCCCATTTTGATATACTGGATAAAGATCTCATTAGTAGATAAAGCCAAATTTCAAGACAGTTTACTCATGCAAAAGACGAAATTACAACAGTTGTATTATTTGCCATAATAACCAATTCTTAGGCAACCACACAGAATAACGTTTTTCAAAGAGTTCTAAACAAATCTATTTAAAAAGAAAAGTTTAATTAACACCTTAATGATAATGATAGCAACATTTTTCTGTTACTTGAAGATATTTACTTAGTGCCAGCCAGCACAGGCCTTTCCATGATGAGAGATCG
Source organism: Catoptria pinella (assembly GCA_963556745.1). Lineage (NCBI taxonomy): Eukaryota > Metazoa > Arthropoda > Insecta > Lepidoptera > Crambidae > Catoptria > Catoptria pinella. The sequence continues at coordinate 6,077,935 of OY750762.1, forward strand.
AGTCCCACCAGAAAGACGGCCAACTTTACTGTGGAGAGAATTTTGTTTGTAGTTTGAACCTGAGTGACAGTAGACTTACATTAATTTGGACTTTTGTGTAGGTCATAATTTGTTAATTTAATAGGGCGACCAACAAGACATAAATTAGTCACATAATACTATTAAGGTGATGCCAGTTCACGATCTGACGAAAAGATTGATGTTTGAGCTTCCAGTGTGAAGAAATTATATAGAATTCTACTACACAAAAAATACTGTAGACTGAAAAATAAACAAAGAAACACAATAACCGAAAACAATATTGAATAATGGCTTGGTAACTCTGTAACGAAATCCTACACATCAAAAACATCATAAACTTCCATGTTGATGATTTCGTAATTTTCCACGAGAGTGATATGTTTATTTTCACAAAAAGGATAGCTTTTTTATTGTTCTAACACAATAACCGGTTAGATTTTTTATGTATGATTAAGTATTCAATTAAAATGTACTAAATAGTAATGTTTACGCTCGTGAACCTGGCGAAGCGACTGCATAGCTTTAATAGCTATGCAATCAACCATATTGTACAGTCAGTGAATGAAAGTGTAGATTTCCGGAACTGGCCTCACCTTAACAAGTTTGACTTATAATCTAAGTCCTGTATTCATTATAGGCCACCACGGCATGCATCTAAGTGTGTGGCAAAACAAAAAGAAATAAATAATAAAATTTGTCAACGCCCTTACCGATCAGACAACACAGGATGTTGTGAAAATCGACTCTGGTCTTCATTGTGTATCCTCTTCAGTTCTCTGATGTGAAGATTTCGTTCCCGTTCCAACTTTTCCATTTCTAATTGTAGATCAGCATCTTCTTTCTTTAGTGCACTCTGTCTTAGCTGAAAAGAAAATAATGTTGAGTATGTGAATCGAGGTGAAAATAAAACTGCATTCACGTTTGGTTGAAATTGTGGTGTGATTGCTAAGAAATATTTCGAGTGTACTTTGAATATTGTAATTATACATTTCTCCTTTTTGTTCGGTGCGTTTAAAGGTTTTAAATATTGAACCGATTCTAATTAATTTTAGTACAGAGCTAAGATTGGAGAAGGGCGTAAGCTGTTATTATATTCGAAATTTCACACTGACAAAGTCAAGAGCAAATGCCAATATTGAAAATAGTTCTTTTGGACTCGAGAAAACTAAGCCAGCGGGCCTGAAAATAGTATTTATTGAAAATAGTACTTTTGGACTCGAGAAAACAAATGAACATCGCGATTATTTATCGACACTTATCTTGCGATGTCTGTCCTGCTCATATCGGTACGGTGTGACACACTGCGCTCGAGCGAGAAAAGTGTGAGAACATTTTGTCGCGGTGAGCACGCTAGATCTACAGAAATCCTCGTGGTGAACGACGGTGGACGTCACGAGTGCCGCTAGGCCATCGTCGGCGATCAAGCCAACCTCTCTTTTAGACCTTTTATGTTTTTATACTCTGTGTACCATAAATAAAACAGTCGAGGAAAATACGTGTATGATCAACGGGCACGATGCGTGTGGTACCTTGAGTATCTCGTCGGCCTCGTAGTACTCCTGCCAGGTCATGCTGGGCAGCGGGTCGGGCTTGAGGAAGGTGGGCGCGTCGGGGCCGGCGCCGGCGCCGGTGCCGTTGTGCAGCGCGGGCGGCGCGGCGGCGGGCGCGCTGGCGGTGCGCTTGCCGCGCCCGGACCCGCCCTCGCTGTTCGACGGACGCTTCTTGAACAGGAGCTTCTTCTGCCGGTCGATCTCCTCCTTTTCTGCTGTGATTTCTTCTTGCCGCCTACGTGTTCGAATGCGTTTTAGTCGAATGGGCGTTTACGATTACAGTATTACACTCTACGCTTTCACGTCCTACTCGACCGATCGTCATGAAATTTTGCATACATGAAATGTTGTAAGGGGCACAGAAAAGAACATCGAATATCTTTCATCCACAAAGACGTATTGCACCCGAGGGATAGTAAAATAACTGCCCACGAAGACGAAGTCGCGGGCGGCCGCTAATCATCCATAAAGTCTTGTGGCGCAGTAACCAGTATTGCCAGACATCCCAATTTTTGCCCAAAATATATTGTCCCGCGCGAAACGTGCACAGTCCCGCTTTTCGGGGATTACTCTCCGCTCGATAGTGCGGAACGGACATAGTACTAACGTGTTTTTAATAAAAAAACTTTTTCTATGGCAATCATTAATGTTATGACTGGTTTACATTATCTTAGCTGTTAGTAGAGAGTGGAGGTACATTGCCTGGCGTGTTCGTTGATTTTAAAAGAACGTCAAACACAGCAGGCAATGTATGTCTACTCCCTACTAACAACTAAGATAATGTAAACCAGCCCTAAACTTCGTTTGAAACTCAAATAAAAAATCTTATAATAAAAAAGTAGTAATTTATTTACGTTAAACCACACCCCAGTCACTCCATATAACGTCTCGATTATATGTCCTACTTCTATTTACATAAACAAACTGACATCTGTACACACTTCGGATGTGTGGGTGAAATGTTCAGGGCTATTTACCTTTTTTAAACATTCGCTGAAAGCTAATTGTTATAAAAACTTTTACGTAATTATCATATTGTCTGTATCAACTGTCATATTACAAAAGTACTCTTTGCAACTATCGAACCGAGCGACGGTCATCGGACGGCGATGGCCCTAAATAACGAAACAGCAACTCGGCAACCTAGTGCGGGGCGGGGGAGATACCGCCATTCGGCGAGAGGGTGGGAGTGTCCATTTTGTACGTCAGTACTTTAATTAATTCTGTGGTAAAACGTAAAAAAATTATGTCCCACTTTTGACGAAAAAAACTTGCTTTATTCTTATAAGATTTCATAATCCCGCATTGCATAATAAAAACTGGCAACGCTAATTATAAAACTTACCTAGTGAGTTCCTGGAAAGCGTATCCATCAGTCCAGTTCTCCTGGAAGGTGGCCCCGACGCGCTGCGTCACGAACTGGCCGAGCCTGAGTCGGTTCTGCATACACCGCTGCCGCGCTTCCTTCTTCTCTATAGTACTCTTTTCATTCAACAATTTTTTTACCACTTCTATACATTTGTTGATGTGTGATTTGTGTTGCTCTATAACCTGAAAATTTTAATTAAAATCTTGATTCTTCATTTTCATTAAAATTTGACACTTGCAATTATGTATTGCCCCCCTAGACAAAGTCAAATTAAATTTGCAAATCTTCGATTGTTAACGAAAACCCACCTCAATATCACACATTTTTGCTGCGTAATACCATAAAAAGTGGCGCAGGCGCTGAAAACACCACTACATAACGAGCCCGTTCAGTTCGTGAACATTTGGCAAACAGGCGCATTCGCCAGATCTGGACGCACCCTTACGGAAGCGAAGCGATAGCGAAGATTTGCAAATGTGACATTGCCTAGGCGGTTAAAGGTCGTAGCACAATATCAACTCGAGCCGTTCAGCATCATTTATATGAAACTTCTTACTGCAACGCACACAAATCGGAATCGTAACGTAATAGCCTCGCCTCGGAACAAGCTCACGAATCGCGGTGCGGTGCGTGGTCGACTTGCAGATCCCGCGCTTACGTCTCTCCGTACCCTAGCTTACGTCTCTCTCCCAAATGATTGAACTGGTGCCGCTTAGCCGTCAACCAGCGGTCGGCGAGCCGTAAGCGCGGCGTCGCCTAGCCGTAGCCGAGTCGACGTGCCGGAGCTTCTGATCCGCTTACGTTACGTGGACGCCTGTTTGACGGCAAGGGGAAAGGCGAGGCGGTGACGATCTACTCCTGAGTTGATATGTGTGCTGTGACCCTAAATAGTAATTATCAAATTGAGATTTTTCGCATTCACAATTCTATTTTTATATTAAGACGGGGCTACGGGTGAGTCGATTCTTTCTATTATTTCCACCAAGATAAATAACATTCTAATATATTATTTATCTTGGTTGAAAGATTTGGTCGGAGATATCCATTCATACATACCTTGCTCTGTGCTTGCACTTGATGCTTTAGTTCTTCATTAGTTCTTGTTAATTCATCTATTTTATTATTTCTTAGTTCTAAATCAGATGATGCTTGAGTTTCTAACTCTTGTATCCTCTGACACGTCAGTTCTGTTTGAACCTGTTCAAAAAAGAATCATGAATATTTGTCACTAATTCTATTTATCACTGAGAAAAATAACTAAATCTGCTTAGTACCTGTTTAACAGAAGTATGAGGTCGTTGCTGAGAGGCGGAACGTAAGAAGTCTGCTCCCGAAGGTAATAATGACGAAGGTGACGGTGGGTACTGTTACAAAAAAAACGTAGCTAGAAACCCGGCATCTTAGAAAGAAGACTCTTTAAGGACAATATTCCCATCTCACGTAGTAGGAATATAACTCTAGCTATAGCTATAGCAGTGTTTGAAAATAACCATAAAATGCCGAATATGGTAGACAAGCACCATCAGACTGAACAACTTTTTTTGTACAATTCCCCCTCAAAAAAGCTTTTTTTTCAATGAAAACAGTGAAGCTTTTTTAATCACTATTTTGGTATTTGAATTTAGAACACAATTCGACCTCCATCATTCGACCTTGTGCAAAAAATACTCGATACTAACTCCTTGTGCAAAGAGTGAGTACTCGATACAAACTTCTTGTGGAAAAAATATTTTCGCTTAATTAAATCTTTCTTTTTACCGTAGTCATGGTATAAAATATAGTATGCAACTCTTGAATAAAACGGATTTATATCGAGGGTCGTTAATCACTCGCGTCGTTCAGGATTCTAAAACTTGAATCACGACCGTAGGGAGTGATTCAATCGTTAGAATCCTTCGCTATTCATCTATGGTTCTCGCATCGCTTTAAATTCGTCTTTTATTCACTGATTGCATAATATACTATTACTACTCTATAATCGCGAAAGAAAAATCAGCTGTTCCATAATAACGAAAATTTCATAATTAATGAAACAGCTGATTTTTTCGCGGTTTCAGATTCAAAGTTGGTCCCATAGTAAAAGTTTTTCAGTTTGATGGACTCTATCTACCGTATTCGGCTTTAAAAGGCTATTTCCGAACACCCTGTATATCGCGCCAGACTTCTAGCTCCGTCTGAACAAAAGGCGATCTGTAATTTCTCGCAGTACGGAAAATACATTCTACGCATGCGCGAAGCAACCTCAGAGCGAGCTAGAAGTTTGATGCGATTGTGACACAATTTATACACTATAGCTATAGGTAAGAATGCAGATTTATAAAGATATCACATTAGATACATGTGATATCTTTATAAATCTGCATTTTAATTTCTGTGACGGGTTTGGGTGTTACTATTTTTGTAATAATAATATTATTATTATATTTGTATATATACTTATATATTTAAAAAGTATATAAGTAGTATATCAGTTGTCTAGCACCCATATTACAAGCTTTGCTTAATTTGGGGCTAGATGGCGCTGCGTGGGGTCATCCAAGCATTTATTATTATTAATGTAGTCTTAATGTAGTAGAAAGCTACTACTAACATAAATAAAGTTTTGATAATCTTACCATAGGAAAATTTGGTGAGGGAGATTTTGCACCAGTGTGCCGTACAGGGCTGGACGATGGGTGCTTGGAAAAGTATTCTCTGATATTCTTGTCAGAGTTGTGTCTTTGTTTGCCACCCCCTCCCCCTCCTCCCCCAACACCTTCTTCACCTGAAAACATTCAAGATTGATTTGAGAAAAACATTATGTAAAAATTCAAGTCTATTAAATTATTCATAATGGAAGATATTATAATATTTTTTTATTTTACTAAATACTCAACACCAAACAGGTTATCAAATACTAACCTTTCCGTTTTCGCTTTCTTTCAGGCATAGCTATTGTAGGTGTGGCACCACTTGGTGGCACTAAAGCAGCGCCCGGCGCTGAATTTGAGCCTCGCATAGCTGCTGACTTCTCAGGCGTCAACGCATCTACTTCTTTATCACTATGTGATGACCCTGAAATACAATTATTGTTATCTTAACACCCTAATAATGTTTTTAGCTATTTTATTGTTAGCAACACATTTTAGAAGTTTTAATAGAAATAGACACTTACAATTATAACATTGTATAATTTAACATAAAAGAGATCAATACCATTGAATATTCATGACCTTTTTCAGTTTCTATAGCCTTTTTTTCATAAAATAAACAAGTTTACCTTGTTCCACTCTAACATACAGAATGCATATTCTGAAATCACAAAGATGTTACTTTATTTGTTCAAAGTAAATAAAGTCTGTTTATCCTTACTTGTCTTATTTAGTAAACAATCTTCACCCAACTCTTTATTAAAATAATCAATTATAAAATAATTCACTTCATTTCAATTCCACACAGATTATGAAAGAAATTATTAGTGTCAATTTGATTCAATAAGAAAACATTTTTAAATTATGATTTATATCTAAAAGACGTATGAGAACTGTTAAAAGCTCTTTACGAAAAAGGACAAGTAAGGATAAACAGACTATACCAAAAAAAATCTGAGCCTCTGACTGTTCTTTGCTGAATAATATGATTTTAACAAATGACTGCCCTTAATAGCATCAAATCTGCATTTTATTGTCTGGCAAAGAAAAAAACAGTACTAGGATCTGAACAAAACAAGCATTCTATATTTTTATACGTAAAATATAGTTGTTAATAAATACTTTAAATTTTTGCAATAATATGCAAAGACATTAATTAATAACATTTCAAGGTAATGTTAATTTATTATCTACCTACATAAATTACTAGTGTACATTATATGGTACAATTAAAATAAAATTGGATCACAGTAACCATAGAGATTGAGTTAGATAATAATTATGATACTTAATATTTTGCAATAAATATGTGGAACAAGGTTTAGAAAGTATTATAACTAGAGATCATGTATTCCGATGCATAGTTACCTAAAGTTCATATGTTGGGTATTATGAAAACACTTTTTTATCAAAAAAATCTAGGGATTTCATAAAAATCCAAGGATATTCCGGGATTGACAATTTTTAATGTTCACTGTATGAGATGTAATAAATTAAGCTGATTTGACCTAAACGACAGTTGCTCTGTTACAACGTAATTGGTTGTTTTTCCTTGCATTTATTGTCAGTGATTTTTGATGAAGCAAAATAAACCTTATTTATTACATTGTAATAAAGTGTCAAATCAGGCTCAGGAAATTAAGAATTTTAAATACATTAATTCATCAACACCTGAGGGGCCACATGCGGCCGGACAACAATGGAATATCTATGTCTCATTCCGGGCGTTGAAGGGTTTAGAAGCCACTTCCACAATATGTTATGAAAAATTAACTTTAGGTAAATATGCATCCAATTATCTGATCTCTAATTATACATAACAAATGAATGTTCACATCGTTACATTCTATCTCATTTTTTATATTAAAAAGGTTAATTTAGCAATTGTTTTTTAAACTTAATTAACTTTACATGAATATCCTGACATACAATGTGATTAATTTGACAATATGCAACATACGTGACCAATTTCAGAATACTTGTGGTACAATATACAGTCGGAGAGTCAGCAAACCATACAGTATCAAGTGAAGTTGCTGTGAACCATCCCACCATCCATTGTCAAATTAATCTAATTGTTTCTAGCTCATGTAAGCAATTTATACACATGATGTGGCTAATTTAAAATTATATATCAGTAGGTAAGTACTATTATAGTAATGTAAACAGTTCTAAGCAAGCAACCAACATACGGATAAAGACAAAGATTATCATAAAAGCATTGAACACACTTGATTATCTGATAATATGTGAATTTCGTATCATGAGCACTGAACTCACTTTTAGCCAAGGGGCTCAGTAGGCCGACGTAGTCTATGATACCTCCACTTTTACGGTCATGCATTGTTGCATGAGATCGTCTCGAACCACAAGAAAAGCGACACTTTCACAGTTCCGATCCGGCATCATCGCACACGATTATGACGTCACAGTACTCAGTTTTTAGTTTGATAGCAGTCGTTCACTGTTGTCAACACTTGTTTTCTTTAGTAAAGGTTAGGTTTTTCAGGATACCACCGGCGTTAGGTAAACACTCACAGCACTGTTCACAGACCACAGATTTAACGTCACTTCATCACTAAATCACAATTTACCTGTGCTCATATTGGAGTCCTGATTGAGAAGTGGTTGCCCCGTGTTGACAGTAGTTTGTGGTGCCATCTGAATTTGTGACCCAGCTGACATCTGTAAAGAAAGATGGCGTCTTTACATATGACTCGTTTATTTTGCCTTCACTCGAGTACACAACTAGCACAATAGTCTCCGTCATAATAACAGATCTAAAACTCACGGTGTCTATGTATACAATTTATCCATTATCTTCCATTTTGTAATAATTTTCACTACAAACGTCTAAATAAATAACCTAACTAGTTTGACAAGTTGTAAACGCCAGTCGCGACAATCGGATCGGATACGCATCCGCGGGGAGCGGGGCAGAGGGCAGAGGAGGGGTGGAGAATGGAGATCGTCACGAAGTTTGCTCCGAATGTAATAATAATACCGACATTCATTACGGACGGGCGAGGCGCCATTTTACAAGGATACAAGGCCGAAAAAGTAATGTAAGATCAAGTATTTATATTGTAATTGATCCAACATACTAACTCTCGAAGGCAAAAATAAAAGTATTCGTCTACAACAAACCAGTTGAATTCGTTGCCGTAGTGAAGGAATGATTGCTAAGTTCGCATTCGCACGGAGTTAGCAGCAGGCAGGTCAACAGCCCGTGATTGCAATCGCGCTTGTTGACTAATTTTTGCACAGAAGTAATTCCGGAATTTCAGGTGAACACATTTACTACTTTTATTATTATTCAATGATTTTCTTATTATTGAACTTAGTGATGGACGATCGCGGAAGTGCGCTTTAAGTTGTACAATTCGAATTAACCGATTATTCCCGCATTATGAGGTGGCAGAGGCGGGTGGCATGCCACCGACCGCGGCGAACGGAACGAGTGTCGAGTAGGTACGTGATATCGGCGCTCGTGCCCCACAACAAACTGCTTACTGGACGTGTTACGTAGGCGTCTGTGCCGCGATGTAACCAACATAAACATAGATAGGTCTACATAAAGTGCCTACCTAAATGTATATCCGACCCGACCAAGTAGCGATAAACTTCTGTTCCATCCACACAAGGTTTTTCATTGACTTGAATTTACTTCGCAGTAATCGCAGTTGCACCAATTCACCGGTGTTGAACTTATCATTACTTAGATATAATATAGGTATCTAAGCTACCTACATTGCTTTTTTCTTATTAGTACCTAATAACTTGGTTTGGAGATAGTCGTAAATCGGCGTACGTAATGTATTTTTGGTTCTATAATGACTAATGGGAATTAGCATGAATTCTACACTAGGGAAAATATCCTGCCCAGTTTAATTGATAATTTCTGGTTAGGTAATTCGACCAGGTTATTGTGAATTCGTTTCATTTTTGTAAATTCCGTAAATGGAAAGTAAATTCGTCACAATCACCACAAGCATAATATTTTAAAGTATGTGCTAAGGAAAGGTGTCGAAACGTCGGGAATTCTAAAAAAACAATAAATACAAACTAAATAATTCCAAAACAACACCTGAATTAATAATGAACTGTACGCGCGAAAGTCTTAGAAGTGTGTATGTGCTAATGAAGGCTTTTCAAAATGACTACAAACTGTAGGCTCGATAGATGGCGTTGATAAACAGGCAAGTGTCAGCTATAGAAAACGTAGAAAAGAGAAAACACAATTCACATGAAAACACCGCTAACAACCAACGAACTCCAAGAAATGAAAATGTCTTTTTTTTTAGCACAGGCCGTTTATTTTTCAAATTCAAAACCAATTTTCACACTTCACTTTTCCATCAACGCCATCTAGTGAGGCAAATAGTTACTATTTTTTTAATGTCACCAAGTAGATATGGGTTACCGAATAATTTACGAGGGTATTGAACGCCGTCATTCTCCTCGACATAAAATTGTCATAATAGATTTGCAAGAATAATATAAGTTATACTGCTAAACGCTAGTCGTCAGGGACCTATTCTCGTCACTGCACACGGAGACTGAATTTCCTTATTTTCTAAAATTTATGAAAAAATATATTTCACTTATTTTCAACTAGCTCACGCCCGCGACTTCCTCCGCGTGGACATTACGGAATACAGAGAGACGCTCACCGTTTCTTTTGATATGTCGAAGGCTTTTGCATGATAGCCTAATTGGCAAGCTTTCATCATACGGACTTCCCACCGGTTTATGTGTCTTGATTTCGGACTTCCTGAGATATCGGTCAATTCGAGTTGTTATTGATAGCTGCTCATTCGACCAGTTGGCGATCAATGCCAGAGTCCCTCAAGGATCTGTACTCTCTGCTCTACAACGCTGTTCCTGCTGCAAATTAATGACCGGCTGACTGACCCTCTATTTTGGGGTACGTAGATGACAGCAACGTTGTAGAGCCACATGTCTGATGCTCGAGCCGGTGCAGAAAAGGTCCATTCTCTTAGGGAGGCGACGGTCAGACGCATGAACCTATCACTGCAGGCAGTCTCCGAATGGAGCGATGCCAATCTGGTCAGGTTCAATACATCAACACTCATTACATCAAGCAAGACATGCCTGGGGCGTGTGATACAGAGAACAGACACGCCGCGTGTCTGTTCTCTGCTAAAAGGAGTAATTTCGACCTGACTCCTACTTTCCGAAGTGTATCCGTGCCGATTAATAAACAATTAGATCTTCTCCGCATGTCATTGACTCCAACACTAAAGAACAACGACCACTTCCCATACAAGCGTTGACCTGACAAATAACTTGACTGTGTAATGGCTACCTTAAGCTATAATCATCACATCAGTTATTAGTTTTTATTTTCTTTGCCTGGTATTATCCCTACTAATATTATAAATGCGAAAGTAATTGTCTATCTGTTACGCTTTCACGTCTAAACTACTGAACCGATTTTGATTTGGTAAAGAGATAGAGTAGAGCTAGGGAAAGGACATAGGCTACCCTGTATCGCGAAAAAAAGGCTTGAAGATGAAAGTTCCTCGGTTTCGAAGCTAGGATCTTCAAATTTTGTGTTTAGACTCACGATTTAAAATCAATATGTTGTGTTTCAGCATTTTTGACAATTCTACCCCCGAAGGGGTGAAAAGGGGAATAAGTATAGAAATGCGTTTAGAACATCTTTAATTTTTGGAGTAAGAAAGGTTGCAAACTAACGCAACGTATATTGGCACTGTTGAAATTTCGACCCTCAAGGGGGTGAAATGGGGTAAATAAACCTAAAAATCGATATGAGTATCGTTATTGAGGTTTTATGAGATGTTGATTGCGAAAATAACATTTATTTTGAAGACCAACACGGTGGACATATTTAACCTCTAAAGAGATGAAATGGGTGTTGAAATGTTATGGAAAAATAATATAAACACATTTTGTGATTTTCCGAAAATCAACCCCTTAAGGAGTAAATGGGATATTAGGTGAAATCGAAAATATATGGATGTCGTTATTGAGGTTTTATGGGATATTTATTGCAAATATGGCATTTATTTTGAATTCCAACACGACGGACATGATGCAACCCTTAGACGGGGACGGGACTTAAGGCACAGACAGGATCTAAAAAGGTGGTATCATTAGTGGTCATTGTCCTTTGTGTGATATCACTGGAGGTTTCTATCTATCTACCGGAAAGGTCTCCCTGTGCAAGTTTGTGCGAATGAAACCTAAGGTAATGTCGTTGTTGGTGAATGGCTTTCACCAACATTATGGCAATGGCAACTATAATGCAATTATTACATATTAAATCAAAGCATGCTTGGAGCGCTCCGTTAGCAAAGCATGGCTGGCAGAGAAGAGAGAAACACATAAAGCGAGCCTGCCTGCCTGCCTGTCGGGTGTCGGCATTCGGCATATTAGCATTATCGCCGTCGGTCGCCGCCGCCGCCGGAGCGAGCGTTGCCGCTCTGCATGTGCTCCCTTCGGAGCCTCTTTCCCCCTCCTCTCCTGTTGTGTGTGAGTGAGTGAAGCCGTCTCCTGTATTACCTATGTACTAATACTAAACGGCTAAGGCTAAGTGACGTACAAATAAAAATAATCTAATACGTTACATACATATTAACAACAAACTATAAAAATATACAAGACATAAAGGCGATATCGGAATTAGCTATATAACTGCAATCTACCTCAATTTACAAACCGACCAATGATTTGCCTGCACAGTGCTTATTGTCGCGTCTATTTTTAGCACATCTACTTACCTACCTAACATGAAGCGAATGGAAAGTTAGCGAGTTGGCAACCCATAGACGTAGATAAATAAAATCAATCAACGCTTTAGTTAGTTAGCCTCCAATATACATACTAAGTAAGTAATTCAAAATGTGAACGGATTTGCAAAAGAACAATAAGTAATAATAACAATTTCTAGACTACCTGCAGCAATAGTGTTTTTGGTTAATTTCCTAATTTTCTAAAACAAACTAAGTAATGCTTTTCTGGTCTGGATAAAGTATTTCTTTTACTTTTTTTTACGTAAGTAATCTGTTTTAATTTTGAACGTAATCCGTTAGTTCACCCACAAATACCAAACCTGCTGTCATTATTGATACTTATATGAATAATGTCTGATAATAATATGTCCTAATCAGCAATTCATACATTTATCTGATAATAGGTCATCATAAGTCTTATATTTTTTTAATAATAAGTTTTATATTTCTTACTTATCTAATCTATGCTTTGGTTGGTTTGGTAAATAGTAGAAATTAATGATTTTACTTAGTGCTTCAAAGTGCACAGTAAATCAGAAATCTTGTTGAAAAACTTACTTCAAATAATAGACCAATGTCTTGTATTTTTGTGACCTTTCAAACATATTTATTAAACGTGACCACAATATTAAACAACGCCTAAGTGTGAACAATCAAATTAAAAGGGAGATGGCTATATAATCAACAACCAGCCGTAGACTGTGGAAAAAATATTATTGATGAAAATAAAAACAAAAGTGGTGTAACATGATACGAGAAGAAGCCGTAGACTTGATGTGAATGAAATGCAAGCTCCATGTTGATTGTTAATTGCATAGAAAATAATTAATTTATAACAAGCATTGAAGCAGCTTGATCGATAGATTGCGAAAGAGTTTTGCGATTGTGGCAACATTCGCTAGTCGGTCATCAGATGGGTGACCAAAAATTTGTTATATCGGTGACTCGGCGTTAAGCGTTTAATTAGTCCCGGCCTTTGCAGATTCAGTCATTAACAGGCCACGAACCGCATTGGCCCCTGTGGTGGGTAATGTAACTGCCATCCTGTTCCTTACTCGTCCACAATGAGGAAGACTTGTACCATGCCCTAGCATCAGCAGTGAGGATATTTAATGAAATGTCTCATCTCATGATGTTGGTTGTAGAGGCAGGCTTTTGTCACCATGAATTCAGCGAAAAGAGAAGTTATTCCACCAGTACAGCTGTTCAATGCTGTATGCAACTTGTAATTTGCAACCGATGGGACTTAGAAAACATCAATATCGTGAGTCAGGATTCTATAATGTTTCGCTAAATTAACTTGAAGTTAACTGTGACGTCACGCTTGCTCGTGATGTTTAGTTTAACATTGTACTTTTAGCTGATCCTGCACATCTTGTTATTCGACGACTGCTTAAGTAGTGAAGCGATATGGTTGCGTGGCTACAATGGCCTTGTAAAGTTTGCGTAGGATGTGAGTGTGGGATAAGGGAGACATTTTGAACATCCCAAAAAAATAAATAATATTACGTTCATTACAAATTTTTGATAGTTTTTGCCGGACCGAAAACCTTTTCATACGTTATTATGATTATACTATATATAGCTTTAATATGTAAGTATAGGTAAGTAAACATCATAATAAAATGTCCAAGGTCAACTCGTTGACACTGTTAGCGAGGACAGTCTCGCTCTCGAACCCGTGTTGTTTGTAAGTATAACCGTTTTTTTAGTGATAAATCAAAAGTTGCCATTTATATCGTTTGGTACGTTAATGACTGCGTAGATACTGGAAACTGCGTCCCAATGTGAACAATCAATACTCTCTCGGTAACATCTCTGTCGCCGGATTCATTGTGGAAGCGCAGTTATGCGGTCCCTAAAATCCCCTCTTCCGGTGCGCGGCGTTCAGCCTGCGTTCTGTTTAACCCAATTTTCTAGTGTGAGGGGTGTGCAGGGAAGGTGAGGGAAGGGCTCGGCGCAACTTCAGCCGCAAGTGTGCAGCGCCGAAACGAAGAGTCACGAGATTCGAATCTGAACTTGCATTATTGATTACTTCTAGGTCGGACATCGGATACATTAACCACGACATAAACAATCTAGCTAGATCAATAAATTATTCATCAAAGAAGGATGGCCATTTCTGACCTGTCAAAATGTTGATTTTAGCAATTATACATACAGAAGAAAATAGCTCATATAATTGCATTTAATTGCGATTTATAAATTGCTAATTAAAATAAAAATCGGAAATGTAAAAATATAAATAGAGAAAATTAATAATAAATATGAGCAATATTTAGTACAACTAGAACATTATACTAGTCTACGGTTCTACGGTCATAGCAACTATTCAAATATAATTTTATCATCATTACACATCTACATTAAAAAGTTGAGGTTGTGGCAATGGCAACACACAACGATGTAGGTAGTAAGTATTTTTCATTTTCAAATGGTAAGGTACGGAATTGATTAAAACGAAAACATTTATGGCCGATCCGATACTTTTAAGCGTTATCATAATAATATATATTACTTTGATTAAATAAATTAAGGGCCTAAAGTGACTTTTTGCTCTTTTGCCTACCTACTAGCTAGGGTGACTTGCCTAGTTACCCATCCGGACTCTAGAACAGTTTTTCGTATAAAAATAATAAATTTGTTGCAATTTCTAACAATATGGATATTTTTATTTGACAACACTGTTATCGATCTATTGAATGGTATGGACATACATGAATATTTTTTAGTATTTTGCGGGCAGCGGGGCGGCGGCGGCGACGGCGCGGGAGCGGCAGGATTACGTAAAATCAAATGGGCCGGACCTCAAACTCGAAAACACGGGGCGGGAGCCGGCGACGAGTGGTGCACTCCAGTCCGCGCCGCCACCGCCGCCGCCCCGCTGCTGCCCGCAAAATTCGAGGCAGAGGCCTTAAGCCTACCACATCTGCATCGATTTCGCAAGTAAAGAAAAAAAACCTTAGTGGAGAGCTCTTGCCAAATAGTCAATATTCCCTTAAGGGCATCATTAAGAGCGTGTAGTCTGCACACTAGCGCCGCCATTGGAAAAAATCAAAGTGCTTAAATAAAGACGAAATTGTGAATTATCTCTCTGCAGTGCACTCCGAAGAAGCTTTTTAGTGGCCACTTTTTTGTTTTACAAACTAAATAATACTAGATAATACTAAATCATTTCATATCCTAAGTAAAAAAGTACAATCAATGTTTTTTTTATTACCAATTCAACAAAAAATAATTAACAAGCAAAGCCATAGGAAAATACTTTATTTTTATTTTTGTTATTATAAGATTAAGCATATTATATGAAATCGAATTACATATAATAATCTTAATTGAACCTTATTTTAACTATATTAACAAAAATCACAGGCCGTTTACTGGGCTACCTTAGCTTTTACCCAGTATCCGGCCGTGATGTTCTTTGAAAGGAGGCCAGTCCACTGGGCACAGGAAGGCCTGAAATAAAGTGGCTGGAAACTGGGCAAACCATACTTTATTTGGAAAATAATTTCTAATGACAAAACTAACTAATCTAACTTGCAAAAAATTAATGGCATTCCTCAAGGATATATCCAACCACATAAAAAATATTTGGGGTCATTATATTTCTTCAATTTAAATTATAAGTGAATAAAGTCAACAACTGCCTTAAAAGGCCGGCTACTAGGCAAGTCACCCTATTACTACAACGAACTATATTTTACTAAGGTTATTGTTTGTAAATAAACTATAAAACCTTAGCTTCAATCTGTGCATGTGAGTTTTTGATACATTATGTACTTAGCGAACAATAAATTTAAGATGAGGGCGCCACTAGAGAGCTCGCCTTTATAAAAATACTAGTGATGTACTCGTTTATTAGGCTGTTAAAATGTTTTTAGATACGATTCGAGGAGAACCACAGAAATGCGTTATTATGGTGCATAATATTGTTTTATGGGGCGGATGGCGGAGCGGCACGGGTGGCAGCGGCTGCGGGGCGCAGTGGGTCAGGCGAAGCAGTACGGGCGGACCTTGCAATGTCGTGGCGTGACGCTCAGCTGATGGGCCGCCCGCCGCGCGCCGCGCCCGCCGCCCCCCTCTTTCGTTCGTTCATTGCCTCCGTGGCGGCCGGTGCGAGTGCACGTTTGTATGCTACAAGAAGCGAACTTCAGCTACCATGCGAGTCTACATACGATGCGAAAAGTTTTATCGTCGAAACTTTGTTGGAGCGGAACGTGATAATAAATATTGTGAATACGTTTAATTAATGGCAAGAATGTGTGTGAGACGTGCGTTAGTAAGTAATTCTGGAGTGCGGTGACGACCGGTGCGAAAGGTCGGGCTGTGTAAAAATAACTGCGGAACCGGGCGGCTAAGCAGTGGAATGAGGTTTGACGGCACATTGTAGCCGAGGCGGGGCGAGGCCGTGTGCGCCGCCATGTTATAATTTCCCTTCGCATCGAATGTGCAAACCGACCGACGACTGACTGAACAGAACACTGCGCGCTGGCTGTGCCTATTTCTCTTTCTCTCAGTGCGAATTAAGTGTGTTTACATTATGGCTGTGTGCAATGCAAGACGTGTTGGTTGTCGTCGTCGACCGACAAACACTAGCATATAGCAATCTTGATCCGCATAAAAATGCAACCGTGAGAATGACTAGTTTCACGTTTGTAAACAATTACAGATAATATGCAATATTTTTAATTAAATAATTAATTAGATATTTTGCAAACAAAAAATAACATTTGCATAGCATTCAAAAACTGGGAATTACAATCAGATAGGTACCTACTAAGGTACTTTTATGTCGTTATAATTTATGAGCGATACCTAATTGTCAGTCGATCGGACTAAAATATTGTAAGTAAGTATTATACTTAATATTTTCATAATAACTAGGTAGGTCGTTTTCAAATAAAATAAATTAATTATTCATAAATAAATTGTTCAATAATGATTTGGTAAATAAAATAATTGCTACGTGGTAAGGGAATTTTAAAATCTGCCGTGATACCTATATTACATTAGGTACCTACATATCTACTTAACGACGCGGTTATAAGTAGCGAGCGACTAACTAATATCTCAATATTCTCAGAGATATCGTACGAAACCACAATGTGGTCAGTAAAATGTTTTGATTGTGTCCAAAATAGTCGGTTCAACTAGTCGGGGCCCGCGGGGCGCGCCAGTGTCGCTGACCCCGCGGCCCCGAGCCACTTGCCTACAGCGCCACTGCACAGCGCGCGAGCCGACATACTTTCTTGCTCGATTTAGTGCCAATACATCTATACCTACTTCATCGATTGATCATTTATTTCAAATTTAAATGTAATGTCAGACTATCAATAAACCACTTTAAATAATGTGTAATTTTGCAAAAAAACCTATAGGTACATATAATATGTAGTTTGTTGAATAAAATTATTAATTTTTAATAGCTTAGTATCAGTTTATATTTAAGGCTTATGTAAGTGCTAGGTGCTTTTATAATAAGAAGAGCAGGTAGGTAGCTCTTATGTATTACGTTATGATCCCGTGTTTCCCAAATCTCTTTGTACTTTGTAGTCATAATAAATACTTAGAACCTAACTATTTCTTACATAATATATCGATAATAAAAAATATAGGTACCTTATACCTACATTCCCCAAGCAAATCAATACCTACTGTCCAACTTCAACATGTCGATGAAAGTCTAATCGATATCAAGGTGAGTATCGTAGCGCGGCATGATACTACTACTACTACCGTAGGTGAGTTACCTACCTACTCAACTCAACAATAAATTCTATTATTAACGTATGCCATCATGCAATGGTTCGTCGCACGCTCCGCACACATACTAAACGGCACGATCGAAACTGATTGCAGGAAAGGAAACCAAAATAGTAAATCTAATTTGTTAGTAATACAAACTGTTTCTGCTAGACTACGTAAATAAACTGCTACTCACCGTCTTGCACTCGGGCGTCCGCTGAGTTTCTACCAGAATCTCCCTCGCGCTCACCTGCGAACACGCGATCAATAATATCAAACAAAGCATGTTCATCAATTAATAAATGTAGGTATTTGTCTATTAAAGACTGCAACAAGACACAAAACAGATAGTAATCAATAACAAGAGTTGTTCTATATGTGTCCTATCAACCTATTTATATCCGCCCGCCATCTTTGAATGACGAAATCTCGCTTCCACAGTCGTCGTCGTCCCTGTCAACTTACACGCCTACAACACAGAATATATAATAGTCCTACAAAACCAATCGTACTAGCTATACTTACATGCCTGCCTATCAATTAACATCATTTTAGAATGAAATAACCATTCTTTTAAATTCAATATACAATTAGGTAGGTACCTTATACAAGGAGTGTAGAGTTAAGACAGAGGCGTTTTGACTAATCAGTTAAACGTAATAGTTCAAGCATAAAAATAGTGCTTTGACGCGTCGATAGGACGACAGAGGGGAGCGGTTTGTGGAAGTGGACTACGGTCGGAGTCGAGCTCGAGATACATAATGGAATTACAGTAAAATACTTATCTACTACCTATATCACTTCGCCGAGAGAACGTTATGTGCACATTATACGCGACCTCAACGCGACGGGCGGGAGTTTCGGCAGAGGGGCAGGTGGGCATACTGGAACCGGTGCGATATCTGCCGTCTCGTGATCGAGACCGACTCACCGAATATCAACTCATTAACACAAAACATCTCATCCTCCGTTAGAGACTACAAAACTGGCCTTGTTAGTCCTTTTTACGGCCATAACGATTAGCATTTTCGATAAATATTCTCAAACACTAAACAGAGATCACACCTTGTGTAGCCAGTTAAAAATGTTCCTTTACCGATCAAAATACTTCCCATTCTTTTGTGATCCTTTACCGACCAAAATACTTCCCATTCTTTTGTAACTGTCTAAACTGTATTTTTAATAATCAAAGCTAATTACTTATTAGCCAACAATATTGATAAAGTTATATCTCGTCATTTGAGGTCTCATTATTATTTAGACTTATTTTATTCCATCCACAAACACGCCGCGCCGCCGCCATTTTCTTAACACAACGTAAGAAAGAAGCACAAAATAATAAGAAGCGGGACGCGTTCGTTCGTTGTTCTGATGTGAGGCTGTGACTGACGTGGCTCAATGATACATAGCAACGAACAACGACTCTGCGCTGCCATTCCGATATAATCTGAACTGTTAGCAGCCCAACCGTGCGCAGGAAATGTGAGAACAAAAGAATCACTTCGAAAACAACTTTGCGTAGATACACGACAGCACGTCAGGTTATACATTTAAACTGCGAAAACAGCTTTTATTACGTAGGGCATAAAGACGGTCTCAAGGTCAACATGTATAGTCGTCTGAGGTGCCGTCGTGTGTACGAACTTGTTTGATTAAGGCTTCAACAAAGCCAGTTTTAATTCGCACAAAAAGTACCTACTTTATGGAAATTCTATCAACATTAGAATTATTGCAACTTTCGATGCTTTATGTTTGAATCTGTATAGTTTGTGTTATATTATGTAACACACCCCAAACACGTGACTGTCTTTAGCAATTCGCTTTTATGCAAAAAAATTGAAGACTTTATTTCAAAAACCATCTTAGACAAAAACAAATTTTGCAATGTTTTGAAATAAATACTATTTTACCTACTATAAAAGATGGCAACCCTATTTTTTTAAATAAGGTACGTTTATTCTTAACATCGGCACAATTATCTAATATAATGTGGCAATGATCTAATATAATAATAAATAAGGCCAGGTGAGTAAACATTGGGATAACCACAGGCGAATAAAATTATTCTTTTTATAACTATGCGTGGCTAAAACAGAAAGATTGAAGCAAAAACACTCACAGAAACAGTCTGTTGGAGTTTTAAGTGTTGTGTTAGGTGTTACATACAACTCCATCAGAAACTCATATAACCAAAAATAATAAGAAAATGTAAGTCAAGAAAATGAAGATTGGGACCGAATCGTTATTTTATACTATCGAAGTTCGCTTATCGAACAAAAGTACCTACTTATCACAGTACTGTGTCATCAGTCTTTTTTATATAATATTAATTTGTGTTCTACGACATATGCACTATAAAAAATTAAATAAAAGAAAAAATAATGACGCGCTTGATTATTTGAGATCAGCGGCAGCGCTAACATTCTTATACAAAGGATCTAAGCTTGCAATGGTTATTTTGGCATCGAATTGGACGTGAAATGAAGTAATGTGAACAAAAGATGGATTGATAATCGACTCTATATAATTCCAAGCTTGGTTGTACAATCTTTTTTTATTATTATGTAAAGACCTGCGGAAACGAGATGCGTAAAAGACGTGGAGGACAAAAATGACAAAAGTCGGTCACAATCACAAAACTTTGCGGAGACCACAAAGAAGTTTAATATTTGAGCGATTACTAACCTTGGCGCCTAAGAAGCGCGCTTCCAGCAGCTCTTGCTTGCGAGGGTCCAGCGCCGCCTGGAAGTGCTCCATCTTGACGCCAGCACCTGTTTAAAGTAGATCATTTAATTGACTAAGAATAAAAGGAACCAAGTGAGATATAAGTGGTACTAAACTAAGGAACCTAAAAGTAAACTACTCAAGTCACTTACAACAGCACATCATGATATTAACTATACTATTGGGTATTGTATAGAAAAATGCATGTGTGCCCCACTTCCTATTTTTAACTGACTTCAAAAGCAAGGAGGTTCTCAATTCATCGTGTATATACTTTTTATGTAGGTATGTTCACCAATTACATGAAGTTCTACATTCTGAATCAAATATTTGCTTAAAATAAAGTCTTGTGACAAACTAACTTTAACCCATATCTACTTGTAACTAATTATAAACATTTATTTTTATGCTTGGACGAATTTACTTTGATTGTATGAAACTTATAAAAAATTACTGAAAATAACCTTTTTTCTTAATTATAAACACGTTTTTAAAACGGACTAAAAATATTTTCTCCCGTAAAGATAAAAACTATACAGAAGTTTTAAACCTTAAAACGTAGAGCGCATTTTGTAAGATTTACCATCAATCGTCTTTAGCATGCGCCTTCTGTATAGGGTTATAAATCTTAACGGAAGAAAATATTATAAACTTTTGAGTCAGTTTTAAAAACGCGTTTCTTTTTTTAAAGTATTTTCTTTCAGTAAATTATTAATCTGCTTTTAGTTAACGAGCTAAAACTAAAAATACTCCAACTCCTATCGGAGTACTTCTCAAGACTAATCAAATGAGTCCAAACACGATGGAGTTATGTGGTATTATTATGTTTCTGTGGCCTTCTTCCGACTCCATCATCAGACCCTGGACACTATTTCCCAACAAAGTACTCGTCAAGACGAATCAAACAAGCTTAAACTCGATGGGGTTGTATTGTATGACTTTATTACAGAGTTCCTGTGGCCTCTTTCCGGCTCCATCATCAGATCAGCTCAATGACACCATAATATTGCATTGTCTTCCAGGTCTAACCTATGTTCAAAGTTTCAAGCCTCTAGATCATCAATTAGTATTAAACCGTTTGCACAATTTGTTGAAAGAAACAAATAAGAAAGCAACCTAATAAAAAACGTGTTAAAACACATCTGTTTTCTGTACTACGAGCATTTTAGATGCAAAATAATAAAACTTATCAGAATATTTTAATTTCACTACCGGTTAGTCTAATGGGCCCTCCACATGCACAGACCCGGCCTGCAGGATCGTACGGAGGCGCGGAATCTCACGGTCGTCCGGCCAAATCTCTACGTGTGTAGGGAGAGGCCGGGCCTCCGGGGGCCGCGCCTCTCCCTACACGTGAAGATTTTGGTGAAGGCCGCGCCTCTCCGTACGATCCTGCAGGCCGGGTATATGCATGTCTGTGGAGGGCCCATTATGTTTGACCTTGACTTGACTGTAAAACGAACTATTGCGCTTTGAATCTTGTTTAGGGGCAAACATTTAAGTGGTGATCATAGCATTTATTTGTAGTTAACAGTCATGGTATCTATGTAAAAAAACCCGTTATTTAATATCCGTCGAACATGCGCTATAATAAAATAAGCGATTCGTTGTCGTTCTTGAAAGTCATTCATTAGTTAATTTGGTTTGTCGATAGAAATAATGCAAACTGGAGATTAAGACCTTTTTGTAATTTATTCCTTCTATACGAATTGGCAACTAGGGGTCGGGGTGGAGGGGTACAGGGTTTTGGCGCAGTATCTGGAGCAGACAGTCGAGTTGCGAGAAGTTAGGTACGGTTATATATATAGGTAGGTATGTATGTTCAATGTACATATCGATCGCCTCCCCGGGCCACTCGCCACTATGATCTCACCTCCATCCTTTGCGACTCCCTCCCTCGTCCCTCTTCGCCTACCGCACCATCCTGTCTGACGCCTGTAACTCTCATTGCCTAGTATCGGCCACGCACGTGCCTAAAAGTAACAACTTTTCCACGTTTATTATTATTGCATTTATCCAATTTTCTATTAATAATTTACCCATGTTATTTGACGCAACACAAGCAGTTTTGGAAATAAATTTATAATTTTGTGCAGGTTTGGGGTCTCATCTCAGAATATGTTCAGTGACAGTCTCGATGACACAAATCACGGACTTTAATCATGATTCCCTGCATGAGCCTACTACCTACCTACCTACACCAAACTAACTTTGTGTTGTCGGTTTAAACTTCAACAATTCGATCTTAATTTTCAACTTGGATATTGAATATTTAAAAAAACAGTCAAGAATAAAAAACTGTATTGCAAATATTTCCAAACTTGAATAAAGCTATAAAGTTAATGTTCCCATTGAGAAATTTGTACTGTGCTACGCCAAGTACATTTTATAAGTTAGTCGACTGTTACTCGTAAACTTAGTCTACTTAGCTGTGATAGTTTTCCTTTTAACTTCGTCATATATACAACTGCCGTGATTTTTTTCACATATCCATAAACTACCATTTGGCAGGCAGGGGGGACACTTAACTCTAACAAAATTTTGCACTTTAAAGCTTAATAATTCACAAACGGATGCCTCAATCAAAAAACTGTTTCCACAAACCCGCAATATTTTTAAAATTGCTCTCCATCGACACTCCACACTATGGGGTAGACAAGAAAAAAAAAATACAACCCCACTTCACGTGTAGGGGAGGTAACCTAAAAAACAATATTTTTCAATATTTTAATTCATCTTTGTCGGCGTGATTAATATGTATTCACGCCAAATTACAGCTTTCTAGTACTAAGAGTTTATGAGTTAGGCTGGGGACGGACAGACGGACATGGCGAAACTATAAGGGTTCCTTGTTGACTACGGAACCCTTAAAACGATGCCCGACTTTAATTTTCTATTATCGTGCAAAGTAGATCATTAATTTGATGACCTGAGTGGTGCAGTGGTAAACATACCGGATTGTCTACCACACAAGTGGTCCTGGGTTCGATTCCCGGCCGGGCATAAATTGAAATGATGAATTTAATTGCTGTGACGGTTTTGGGTGTTACTATGTATAATAGGTATATATTTGAAAAGTATATAAGTAGTATATCAGTTGTCTAGCACCCATATTACAAGCTTTGCTTAGTTTGGGGCTAGATGGCGCTGTGTGAAATTGTCTAAGCATTTATTTATTTATTTGTACGAGTTCTGTACCCCTTTCTGAAAATGATGGCCAACGAAAAATAATTATACGTATTGCTAGAATTAGCCATTTGGACCAATAGTTAATATGGCACAAAAGTAGTAGGATTATTCTGAGCCAAGCTTGGCTCAGAGTATTGATGTCCAAATCTGCTTCCTGCCTAAACATGACCTAAAATCACAAAAGGTAAAACGAAGCGAATGTAAGTAAGTACCTATAAGATACTCAATGGTGTCAAGATTAGATCATCATAACAGAAAGCTGTGACCGAATAGCTGAATAAAAAAAACAAAATCACACTCATCTGCACTTCATTAAATTATTCAAGTCCACTTTAAGGGTTAGTCCAAGCGAGATTAAGGTATCGCCAAAAATAGATAGGGGAATTTCTAGTAGGACTTAGTCCAAGTTCATATTGGTACGAATAATTTATTTACTACATTGTTTTAATTACATTCGGGGATATTGTATTGCTGTTGCTTCATGCTGATCGTTTGAGCGGTGGGTTTGTCTACATCCCAAAAGCCTTTAGTGGTAGTCGAGAAATAAAACCATATCATGAGTAATAGGTAGATACGGCAATGGAAAAAACATAATTTTGTTGACAATACCCCGGAGGGGTCGACGACAACAATGAACGAATTTACAGGTACAGAATACAGGTTAAAATTATTAAGTAATAGTAAGCGTTTTAGACGAAAGTTCAGACATTAAACAAAGTACTTATAGTTTAAGTAGTTATTAAGTTTTCTCCTTATTATTATATACAACATGTTACAAAAATACCCCTAATGCCGAATATGGTATATAGGGAACATCAAACTGATCAACTTTTACTATGGGACCAACTCTCAAATCGCGAAATTAAAATCAGCTGTTTGGAATATATATTATGTTTAATAAATAATAATACGTTATCAAACGAATATATTTTATCTGGGCATTGAAAAATTAGCCCTTAATGATCTATAAAGAGGTATTTATCTAAAGGAGCACGATTATGCGTGGCCTCCTAGCGCATTCGTTCTGCGATTGCATCGGGATAAGCAACTACACTGGCGGTAGTGGGTGGGATGGGTCATCGGATTATGGTGACCAAAAATGTATAATATCGAGCTCCTCCGATTATTTTTAAATGGGCATTAAAAATATTACCCGACAGCTACGCGGATATGTATTACTGATTCGGCGGGAGACTTTCAAGTGATATTCCCAATAATGATTATATTATTATAGTAAACTCTTACGTATTCAGATCCAAGTTCGGGTAAATCTCGGAGTTCAAAGCAAAAAAAACAAAACAAATTACAGAAAAAGCTTCCACTATTTCTCTTTATCCATCCATGAAGCCCTGAAGTGTCCCAGCCCCCAGCACAGCAGTGAGAACATAAAAGTGACCGATAATGATTCAGAACCTAGTCAGAGACATTAAATGCAATACTCCCGGTATGTGACTATGTGTAGTGTACATATAGATCGCGTGCCTAGTCGTTTTGTGTCTTAAGACAGTGGCATGCGACTACGGTTATCCTTTTAGAATTTAATATGAAATTAATAGGATAGGATTACTAGGATAATTAATCTGGGAAAAAACACAGCACACAAGCACACAGCACAGCGGATTACACTCCAAAATAAAAATCACCCACTTAGTCTTCTAAGAAATAAATTCCAAATTACAGAAGATTGAAGCCAAATAACATTGCTCATGTTGTGGTGTTGCCTTTCTGCTCTAAGTAACTTTCCAGCCCCGGGGATATGGAATGGGAGGAACCAAGGTCTGGGTTGACAAATGGCGAATGAGCCTACAGTGCCACAAGTAAACGTTTACGATCTGTCTATCTTTGTGTAGGTACTAACTAGGAATAGGAGCTTCCTAGCTCCTATTAGTAAGTTAACTTGTCTGTTGTCCTTGTCTTCTTCTTATGATGCCTCTCCAACTAAAGAAGGTTGGCAATCAGCTCTGCATATTTGGGTTTGTCTTTGCAAGACGAAAGAGTTCGGCGGCACTCGTTCCCGTCCACTCCCGAATGTTTCACAACCAATACTTTCTTCTGCAACCAGCCCTCGTATTACAACCTCTTAGAACTTCAAGTTTTATGAATGCTATCAATCAATGCGTCTCTTATATTTGCTATACAGCGAGAAAGAGATGCTACTATAGCAATTCATAAACCTGGCAAGTTTTTAATACATTGTAATGACCCTTCTGGTCTTCTTTTTACGGCAACTTTTCCCATCATAATCAGTTGCAAGAGCTCGTGTCTGTCGAGCCTAAGCACAGCCATCAGTCAGTCACAGTGCTTTGCTTAGATCAAAAGATGGAAAACTATAAAACAAGACAAACGTTCTACTACACACACATTTCGCGACTGTTGGGGATTTGGAGCAGGGTAACTCTGTCTGGCAATTTTTTATTAATGAGAAACTGATTTTTTTGAATAGAATTTAGATAGTATTACTCTCAGGACAGAGATTTACAAAAAAGCACATCTGAATTCATTATAATTCGACTTTTATCCAAACGCGACTGTTGGGGATTCGAAGCAGGGCAACTCTGTCTGTCAATTTTTATTTATAAGAAACTGATCTTTTTGAATAGAGTTTAGTTAGATAGTCTTACTCTCAGGACAGAGAGTTCATAAAAAAACACACCTGAATTTATTATTGTTCGACTTTCATCCAAATAAATCTAAAGACAGTCATGGTTTATTTATAGAAGAGACCAATGTTTACTTACAGTCAATGGATATGTTTGTAAGTAAACAAGCCAGGACAGGGCAAGCCTGAAAATTTTCTTTACTCTTTGCCTGAATTAAGAAAAAACAATAACCAATCAATCGATTTATGTCAACAAATCAAAAGAAAACCAAAGATGTCTGACGAACTATTACATTATATTTATAAGCTCTTAGCTAGCTACTGTGATAATTTTAACTCAGTAAATGAATATGCCGTAACTGACAGTGGTAACTGTATACGTATACAATAGGTAAATACAGCGCGCAGTGTTATGAAGAGATCGAGGCTGTGTGGGTGCGGTGTGGTGTACGTGTAGCAGTGGCCCACAAGCGGCCGGAGAACAGACAGACAGAATGCCCGCAGACGTCGACCACTACAGACACCCACCTTTGCAACGAGAGTTGCGGCGGCCGCGCTCGCTCTGTCGATCGCTCATAGCGAACGACTCCTTGAAATGCATCTTCCGACACCTCTCCAAACTCCATCCACATTCACGTGTATCATGGGCTCTTTAAATACACAATCTATCAACTATCACTGTCACCGGTAGCACACTGTATCTACAGACAGCTGTAAACAGCTCCTGTCACCCGCCGCCACTCGCGCTTGTTACGTTTTCTACGTGAACGTGCCACATTTTCTACGAACCGAGACTAGCCGACCGAAAGTTTCGTAGGCGCGAACCGATGCGACAATCGGCCTCGGGCGAGGACTGGCGCGCGATGCGAACGGCCGCCACCGCCGCCTCCACCGCGAGACCGGACCTTGCGTCTCGGGGGCGAGGATGCGGGAATCGGCTTCGGCGCAATACCCGTCACGAAAATAATAGGAACACCGAGTGCACCTCAGAAGCGCGACGCGAACGCGGTCGGTGCGAGCGAGACGCGGATAAACACCAGACTGTTTACTTACGGTGTTCGAGCGCAGGGTGGCGTAGCGGGGCGAGGGGCGATCGCCTGCAATCCGCGCGTTGCAATTACTGCCTGTACTTCACGAATTCATCCTAACTCTAACCAGAACATGTTATATCGTAAAATAGCGATAGGTATGCATTCATCCATGATTGCGGCGATTTAAGTAATTCTGCCATTTATCCAATTTGGCATTTGCGAACTCCTTCGGGCTTCCTATTTCGCCGAAAGTTAGAATCTTGATTTTAAAGACGGAAATCTCTTTATTGTTATATATTTTTACTGTTATCTTTAGTGTCGTCTCGTCAGCTACGAAATTAATAGGTGACGAACATAGAATGGACACCTTCCTGATGCGTACGTAAACAAGATTACTTAAATTGAGAGACGTTTCGAGGTGCTTAGCGTGGTATGGTATGACTGATGTCAAAAATGCTACTTTCCTTCCTACTAATATTATAAATGTGAAAATTTGGATGTTTGTTACTCAATCACGCAAAAACGACTGAACGGATTTAGATGAAATTTGGTAAACAGAAAGTTTATAGCCTGGCTTAAAACATAGGATACTTTTTATCGATCAAATGTTCCCTTAGGAAATTTCCGAAAGTTCTCGCGGCGTAATAAAATTGAGTTGTTCCGAGTTATTATATATGTGAATTAAACAAAAAGGAGAAGGTTAGTATTACGTAAACATATCAGCAGTAAACATGTTACATACCATTAGTCCATTATTTAGGTTAGGTTAGGTACGCATTGTTTGAGTTGAATTACTCCGTGTTAATTATATGTGTTAATACTGGATGATATTGATAGGTAGTTAATAAGATAAGTACCTAACCTATTTTTAATATACCTTTATTTAGGAAGGTGTTTATGAAAATATTTTCAATATGAAGTTGAGCAGGTATTGTTATTCTTATCGTCTACTTATAACGCATTAGTTAGTGAAGTGAACATGGTGAAGAGCGATCAATCGTGGTACTGAAGTAAGCAATGGCTCGCGCCGAGCTGTGTAGTGATGGTGACTGCATTCCGACGCGACGCGCGACGCCCCTGCGAGGAGCGCGGACTGCCTCACCCCCCCGTCCTTCCGGCGATCGTCACGTCACGTGACACGCCGATTAGCCGCCGAGTGCGCCACCGCGCGACCGAAATAGAGCGCGCATACAATCTCGCATCTCGTTCAACTCGACTAAACTCTCACGCCTCCTCCCTTCTGTTGGTTGTCTGCCGAAGTGCCAAACCACTAGCCGCAAGCCTACTTTTTTCCGGCACTTATCGCAATCGGCAATATTTTTTTAATGATCCATCAACAGTTAAGTAATCGTTGTCCTCGGTTTCAATATCAACTGACAAAAGCCCAAAACAAAGCATAAAAGTTCCAACCAGAAAAATAGGGGACCAATATCTGAAATACATCATCAGAATTTTTAATTAACTAAATATTCAGCAGTCTACAAAAACATTATGATAGGATACAATTATTATTAATCAATTTAATTTAGATTGGACACTTTGGAACGCCACTTGGCGTAAAAGTGGTCGTAAAAGTTTTAAAGAGCCAGTTATTGACGATTCACCTTGCTTTACAACTTTATATTTTATTTTTAGTAAGGAGGGTTTTTGAAGCGACATAATAATGCATGGAGGAATTGGTCAACAATAATTCACTACGCGAGAAATAATAAGTTATAAGTAAATATATAAAAAAATAAATGTATTTATTTATATTAACTTAATAAGAGTCCAACCAAGATACTTTCGAGTCTGAATCTAAATATTACCTACTCTGTTTGACACAAAATAGTTAGCAAACAGCACGCCAATCGTCGCCCATCTCATCAACGCGGTTTTTCCAAGTTCAAAAATCTCACTCTCATCTCACCACAGATGATATAATACTATACTAGTACTCTCACTAAGTACCTACTTGAAATATGGAGATATATCCTGCATTTAGTTGTGTTATGTTTGGGCATATTCTTTTCTCGCAAATCTCCTTAGATTAGACCTTGTTTGGATTGGAAGTAAACACGAAATAAGCGTGTCGCGTTTTGTAAGACGTTGCTCACTACTGATGAGTACCTATGCCAGAAATGGGCGCAGTATTAACAGCATAGCAATGCAACCAAAACTTCGTCTAAATTTAGACTCTTCTGGAACCTTATAACCAATGGCAAACTATTTTTATTATATTTACTTTATTTATAGTTCTATTGGGTTCTAAATAACTTAATCTTCTCAATTTAACAGCTATAACTTTGTGACGTTATGTTTAGTACTTAAATATTTTCCGTGCCATGACAACGTGAACAAATATCTGCCTGTGTATCTATCTACCTAATTAGTTAAAAATGGTTACATATCATCATCAAGCAACAGGAGTTACGATTACGATACTGCAAAATTGTAATGTCGGACGCAAAGCACCGACTAGTGTAGGTAAACCTAAATATAATAAAGGACGTAGTAGGTTTGGTATGTTATTTACTTGCACAATGTGTGGTGGGTACATACGTACACACATATATGAATGAGATATCTATGTAGGAGTTTCTAAATAACGCGTAGAAGGCGAAGGGTCTCACATTGTGTGCGAGCACTGTGGGTCGATGGACGGCCGCGGCCGACGCGCTGCCACCGCACCGCACGCGGCATTCGACATAATGACCACATTACTTATTCCCACAACCAAACTATTCAATAAAATCAAAATATTCCAATATAACTAACAATACCTACGACGAATAAGAAGTAATTGTCAATAATTAATGCAGTGTGTGTAAATACTAACGATAACAACCCAATGCAGAAATAGGTCTGTTAGACAAAAATAAAACAAAGCGAGGAAATAATGGCAACCTCCCAACGAGGCAACCCAAAGCTAAAGTGTAACGGGAACGACTAGGTAGGTACATGGCTGACGTGATAAAGCGTATATAACTTTTACACCATTAGGTAGGTAAGTAATAGATATTATGATGCCGTGAGCTGTGACTACCTAACTAATGTAAGTTTCACTTGGCAGGATTATAAGTAGGTTTTATCTAATTATCTCAGATATACATTGGTGCTATTATTGACCGAGCGAGAGCAAAGCGTCTCTACTTCAGCTTCGGCAAACATGCTTTCGTATGTCTGCCCGTCTGTTTTCCTCTACAGGTCGCATTTCTGAAACGATTCTCGTGACTTTAATACCTACTTTTTATACATAGTAACACCCGTCACAGAAATTAAAATTCATCAAAACTGCGGAAATATATTTGTTATAGCGAGATCTACAGCTCACAGAGCCACTAGTTATTACATACTTATGACTTTCAGCTAGCATAATTTGTAAAAAAAATCCAAAATGTCAAACCTCATTTGTAAATCACGAAGGGCTGCCGCACTTAACAACAAGAAAAAGACGACAGGATCAATACAGGCTGCAAAATGTACACGTGATCGCGTCACTATATAACTCGACCCCACCCCTCTCCGGCCGCACCTAAACACCCGCAACCCCCAGTACCTACACCGATGTCGACACTAAAGGATTTTTCTTTCCTTTGCCCTCTAATTGAAATGTCATTGCATATTATAACAATATTACAGAAAAAAGTCTGCAAAAATATATATAGAACTGTGTTCATGAACCATAACCATAATAATACAGGCCAATGTAGAAGACCAAACAACAATCTATGTAATGTTTTGTACCTAAGGTGACAATAACGCAGCATAAAACCAGTTCCCGTAGGCGAAAGGCGATGCGGGCCAACCACCGCGTCCTTCGTCTTCTTCGGGAAACGTAGGTATACACAGAACTTTGGAGAGAATTAATATTATTCTGCCGTTTTCCTCCATTCCAACGAAAAGGGAGCTTCTTATTGAGACTGCGTTGAATAACCCTTTCATAACGTCATAATATTATATTTTTAAAGTTAGGTACCTAAATATATTTATCTCCAACGGATGTTAGATTAATTTAAATGGATCAGGAGATACTGATAATTTTGTAAAGTCTAACCCAAAGGCGTGGCACTGTAAGACGTTGGAATCATTAGCGACGTGAATAAGCGATGCGAGGGTGGGTGAAGCACCCGGCACAAAAGGTTTGCTTGTAGATCTGCTACTCGACGCGTCCGGTCGATAGCGGCCGCGAAAAATGCCGCAGCCTCCGCTTTCAGTTATATAACACCTACCCCTAGGGAGCGCCTATTTTTGTCGAGCGAGCATCTATTGCGCCGTTTGGATTATGCTAATTTCGCTTAGTATACGACTTTCATCTAGAATTGAATTGAGTTGGTAATTTTATAAATAACTTCGTAGTCTGCAGGTACGTTAATCTAGCTAGACGCTTCTATCATGCATGATTGATTTATTGATTTGGTTTTGGGTAGCAGTTTTGTCTGTTTTTTCATGAGTGCGTGTTTACCAAATAGGTTTCCAAACGTCCTTGTCTTGACAGACATTTCCAATGTTTTTTGGAAAGGTTCTCAAACTGAAAGATTTTAGTTATAAGAAAAAGGAAGCTGGGATCACTAAATCGGTCTTGCGGATCGGTAAAGAAAATTAATATTCGATTTAGCCGCTCAATTTCAAGGTTTATGGTATTTAAGATTATTGTTTGTTGTTAATGACATTCATTTGGAAATTAGTACTTATTCTGTAAATTGAGGATAAAAAATATCTGTTAATGACAAATAAAACAAACAATAAAGAACTGTTGAGTATCTGTTCTCGAGGGATTAGTAATAATTTTGCAAATCCGCTGCGGCCTTGGTAAACACAGCTGTGGAACATACGATTTCTGCAATGAAAACCGTTTAAGTAAAGGCTATCATTGTAATGTAACGGTTGTGCCTGGCTGGCGGAGCGAAAAGTAAACTCGAATAAATTGCCATTTCTTTGCATCCACACTTTAGCTCTCAGTACTCACTTCACTACCTCTATTAAAGTATGTAAGTCAAACGTGTAATATTTCCAACTTTAGTGAAGTGTTGAAATTTGATAAAATCGTCAGGATATTATTTGATTCCTTGGCCCGATTCAGGAAAAAGCAAGTGGTCATTAAAAAAAGGGCCAGTAGTCTGAGGGATCAGCCAACAGCGATTTGCCTTTGTCTGATACTACGAAGAAAAAGATAAAGACGTACTACATTGCTAACTTACAAGCATTTTCTTACCACAACTTTCTACAACCGATTTAACCTAGTTGGTTCGGTTTCTTAACTATTCATAAAAGATTTTCACTCAATTTAAAGCATTTCGTCGATAGATTGGTGCCGGTGTGGATGTGGATGCGCGCAATGTTTGCAACGGATGCAGCGAAATGAACAGTTCGTTGACCCCGTGCGAGCCGGGTTTCACTCGTAGAACAGCATTCAGTTCACTGGCCCTATTATTACTAATTATACTGCTCTGCTTACAATATTTCCAATGTTTTGTACAGTTTTATTGACCGTATAATTGGAGAAACCACCATTTTAATTTTATAGGACTAATGCGACATATCACCCATTAGAAAAATAAGTTTTACTTTACGCTGACTAGGTATTATGTTTTACAATAGACCCTGTTCTGTGTTGTGGTAACATCACAGCCACGAGAATATTATATTTAGTGCGCTAGTAGTCTGAAGTGGCCAAAAATAAAGTAATTATTTTACAAATATTGCAAATGCGAGGGTGAGTATGTAAGTTTGTTTCGGTTTGTTTGGTACTTTTTTAGGCATAAACCGCTGATCTTATTTAAATGAATTTCGGCATAATGTATAGACTGGAACTTGGAGTATGACATAGGCAGGCTAGTATTGTTTGCGAAATTCAACGAATTCCACGCGGACGAAGTCGTGGTCTAAAAACTAAATAAACATATATTTTTTTAATCCTGCACAGAAAGTCCCTACTTCCGACAGATTTGTTATAAATAAATATATTTAAATTCGACAAAAATTTTAGTGTCTCTGTCCATAATGTACAATTTTTGTAAGCAAGGCGGAAAATCATAAATTATGCCGAAAGTTCCCACACTACCCACTAGCCACCCAGACATTACTGAGGATGGTGATTATAAATAGTTGGAGACTGGAGTGAGTTAGAAGGTGCAACTCTGATCCACAAAGCAAATCAATTATTGTGATTGTGAACACGCATACCAGCAGGTAAGCTGGCAACAGCGCATTCGATCGACAACGTTGCGGCGAACGCCTTCTTAACCGTCTAATTGTTAAGTGTCTGAATCATAAAATCACATTACATCCTTATTACATCATGGATTTTAACAGCAAAACCCGTGATTAACATAAACAAAGTCTGAAAATTACTAATAATGTTCATCAGTCGGTCAAAAACTACAAGATTCGTGTTAGTTCGTCACAATACCTCAAGGTCATCATGGTGCGCATGTGCGGTGACTTAAAGATTTTTTGTTTGTCACGTAAATCAATCCGTCATCAATCAAGTACCTAGTTATGAACGAGATCTAGTTAATAAGTCATCAGTATCAATAAACTGCAATATTTCTTATTCTCAGTTGTGATAATGTTTCTCGAGGTTTAGTATTTTTAACCGACTTCAAAAAAAGGAGGAAGTTCTCAGTTCGTCGGAATCTTTTTTTTATGTATGTTACTCGATTATCTTAAATACGTCTTTATACAAGGTCAACAGGAAAATAATAATTAACGCAACAACTTCGTAAGAGCATTGATAATATGCGTCTTTGAAGACTGTTTAGTGTTTACCTTTGTCACACACCAGTCAAGCTTAGTTTAATTAAATGCGTAACGTGTTTCCAGTCTTCATAAAAGTGTTATTGTCTTAATGAAAAAGGTCGTGGCATGTGTGGGCTCCGGCATCGATCCACGTCTTATGTACCTACTTATACTTCCTCGCGTCCTATGTATGTGGGAATTCAACTGCGATGCGTCAACCGAATGCATATGCTCCTACGCCCCGCACCCGCGCCCCTCGCCCTCGCCTTTAGCTCTCGTAGGGTCTATAGTTCTATACTTTACAACTTAAAAGATCGGAGGGTGTGAGTAGTCTCTGAATCAAATGTTTTTATTACTTGATAATACCAATATAAAAGAAACAGGACAGACAGAGTGATTATGTCCAGCGACCGTCATCAGTCTCAAATATTATTGAATAACGTTTTGAGTCCAAGGACAACGGGCATCGAACATTCAAAAGATATTATGTCTTTGCATGGGGCTTGAATATACTACATGTTTTAAGCCTTAAGGTCTTTAACAGTACCTTTCCAATACAAAAGTGTCAATAATAATACTATTGAAATATAATTGCTCTAAGATCGTTTAGGTTAAGATTATATTGCAAATGTCTCAAGATGTTCAGAGGAATATGTTTTGATTTTAATGCGTCATATTAAAGTAAGTAGGTAACTGTTAATTTCCTGCCACAGGATATATTATAAAGAGGGCAAGTTGTGGCAAAAGGCGAGGGCACTGAGACAAGCTGATGGGTGAAGTTGACATCCGGATTTGTATCAGGCGGGCGGGTAAGGCTAAATCGACGAACGGAAGTGGTCTCGAGGTCTTGGTGGTGATCTACTGAATGACAGGCTGTCTGTGATGGACGTCACTGCTACTTTAAGGTGAATAATCCTGTACTACCATAAATTTAGTAACACCTAAATGGTAACTAAGTCGCACTTTATTACTAATTCTATTATGTAAGTATTCTGTGAAAATATCACTTCCACAAACTCCATTTATAAAAAAAACTTATCTGAATAAATATTATAATTTTTTTTAAGCATGATGTTATTTCAGCACTGTAATAAGGGAACACTTGAAACTCAAATGAACAGAAACATTTATTATCTACCCGTAATAATATAGGGACGTGATCTTATCAACTTTTTTTTTTTTCAAAACGAGCTATCGAAATTCATCAATCAGGGGCCAGCATTGGAAATGTAAGTTTGGTAAAATGTCTTAATTATTTTAACCACTATTTAGCAAAGTACTACTATTCAATTGAGAAGAGAAAGTAAGCAAGATTATCTCTGGGGCTTTTCAAGATTCCTAAGCAGTCATCGAGTTCTGAGTGTCATGCATCGAATCAAGGGCGACTAACTAACTAATACACGATAAAATTCACGAATCAAGGCGGACAGCGGCGATGTCTGCCGAGTAAAGTGCTGTGCGTCATCTCATGTTAATTAAATAGTGCAGTTTTATCTTTTGTTTCTCTAAGATACACCGGCGAAGTTGTTAATTGCAATGACAATTGACAATCAAGGTAAAACTACCAATTTTTCTTCAATTTAATCTTCATCATACATCAGCCATCAGCCAAAATTTTGCATTTCACACATAGTAACTCTTCTTATTAAAAATAGTTAGATACATATAGGTAAGTACTATTCTAATAAAAAGCAAAGCAAAATAAAAAGGCTGGTTCACCTGGAGGTCTTTCACTACCAGGCTACCAAATGCAAGCAATGTTAAGGCATTAGCAATATTCTGGTACATATGAATTTGATTGGTTGTTTGAAAATAGTCGATTTTTTATCATGTGATCAAAATTCTAAATTCTAAATTCAAAACTCATTTATTCAGTCTAGGCTGTTACAAGCACTTGTGAATGGCAAAGTAGCTACGCCATCGGTTCGCAAACCCTAAGCGGGAGACCTTGTAACGAGAAGAACCGGCAAGAAACTCGTCAAGGGCTGCTTTTTTCTCCCTGTATATTTCATACAGTCGTCAAAATTTGAAAAATGAGGTCAGCATTTAAAGTGGCTTCATTTTCCATTACAATAATTAACAAAGTTTCAGATCTTTCAGTATAACAAAATTAATGGTCCAAAATATAAGTAAAGTAGCAATAAAAACTTACCAGGGTACAAAACCTTCTCCGTCATGCCTGCAGATGTAGTTTGTGTTTCCTTAAATCCTGAAGCAAAAAATATAGATTAGGTACAATCAATTAATTATACAATAAATAGAAGAAACCATTTTAAATTGTTCTTTATTACATAATAAGCACACCACATTGATATTTCAGAAAATCTATGTATTTCAATAAAAAAAAAACTGTTGCTATC
Organism: Catoptria pinella; assembly: GCA_963556745.1. Classification (NCBI taxonomy): domain Eukaryota; kingdom Metazoa; phylum Arthropoda; class Insecta; order Lepidoptera; family Crambidae; genus Catoptria; species Catoptria pinella. The sequence goes on from OY750762.1 coordinate 6,114,655, forward strand.
TATGGCGCTGGACACGTGACTTGTGAGTTGTGTGACGTCACACACAAGTAAACATTATAATCCCTACTTATAATAGTAATGCGAAAGTAATTCTGTCTGTCTGTCCGTCTGTTACGCTTCCACGCCTAAACTACAGAACCGATTTTGATGAAATTTGATACAAAGATAGAATAGAGCTTGGGAAAGGACCTAGGCTACCTTTTGTTGCGAAAAAAAGGCATGAAGGGGTTGAAATAGGGGATGAAAGTTTAAATGAAAGTACTTCGGTTTCGAAGCTAGGATCTTCAAATTTTGTGTTTAAGCTGACGATTAAAAAATAATATATGTATATGTATCAATCAGCGTTTTTGATAATTCCATCTACGAAGGGGTGCAAAGGGAAGTTGTGTTTAGAAAGTCCTTGGGTTGTTTATTGTGTGTTTTTTATTTGGGCTTATGGTTGGAAACTAACGCTACGTATAGCTTGGCCATAATGAGTAGAAATTAAATAAAATGGAACTAAAATTTGGCAGTACAAAATATAGTCAGTGTTACCAAGTAATTCCTGATTTTTACGTGTTTGCATAGAAAGTGGCGCCCTCATTTTTTATCAACTCTTTTTGGTCAAGCTGTATACGTATATTGTGTTTTTTTTTATTTCAACCCACAAAGAGGTGAAATGGGGTAAATAAACCTAAAAATCAATATGGATGTCGTTTAGTTGAGGTTTTATGGGATGTTGACTGCAAAAATATTATATACATTTATTTTAAAGTCCAACACCTCGGACATCAATTAACCCTTAGATGGGGACGGGAACGAAAAAGGGAAATGGGTATGGGGAAAGGGACGGGAAGAGAAACGGGTAAAAATGTACTTCTCCGCCCCACGAATTTGGGTATAGGGGGAGGGGGTGGGGAGGGGGGGTCCCCCTATCCCCCAAAACCATTCCCCCCCCCAGCAAACACATACTTCCAGAGATATTCAAGGTTAAAGTTTGAGGTTATGAAGGTAAAAATTAAGTATATAGACTGTTGCATCAGGGTTTGGGGGTGAAAGGGGGTGGGGGGGAAGCCCCCCCTTCCTTTAAAAGCTTTATGGCGTATAATGTTTTTTCTGTTGTCTGTTATAAAAAAATAACCTCGAAATTTCTAACCTAACCCGGGACCTACAGGAGTAAAGCAAGACGAACGAACTGTGACTGACAGATTGACAATGACAATGACAGCTTTGGGTCGCAATCAAAATGGCGTCGCGTCATTTGCGTTTTATTTCGCGGTGTAGGAATAAATACCTAAATAATAAATGTTTGAAACTTATCTTTTTTTGTGCATAAATAAACAAATTGTGTTCAATTTACTGAAATATATTGTTAATACACAATTCCAAACTTTAAAGTCTTATTTTATTCAAAATAACTTTTATATCTGTGGCTGTATAGGAACTAATACCTTTGCCTACACGTAACTAAACGCAATAAGGAAAAAAAAACGATGGCTGGTCGAAATATCAACAAAAATGGCAGTACAAAATGTTGAACTTTAAAAAACTTTTTCGGAAAAACTATTGGTTTGCTGGAGTTGAGACTTTCCAGAATTACTTCAATAATCCTAACCTTTTCAACAAAAAATTGCCAACTCCCAAGTCGTGGGGCGGAGAAGTACATATTAGCCGGGGGGGTAAAAACAGCTGATCGGATTTTGATAGAATGACAACAATTTTTTGTATATTATTAATGTTGTCAAATACTCAATTATGGCCCCCGATAACAATCAATTGCGATTGTCAATTTTTCCATCAATGCCATTTGCTCTAAAATTGACAATTGCTTCAATTGCACATATAAACGATCATTTTTCGCGTTAAGGAGCGTCAATTACGGAAAAATTGACAATTGCAAATGATTGTTTCCGGAGCGTTTTTCCTATGTATGTATACTTATTATTATAGACAATTTTTTTTTAAAGTTGTGTTGTTAAATATTAAAAGATACAGTCAAATGACATGATTATTTTAGCTAGAATAGCAATCTTCTCCACATTGCTTGTTTAGCAGAAAGTTATTGAGTGTAAATTGATTAGACTTCAAGTACATAATGTATGTATGTTCACCTCTCAAGCTTTGTTTAATTGTTTTATTTTGTTGTATTGTTTTATAATTTTATTTTAATGTATGTTATAAAATATTCATAATAAACTTGAAAGATGAATTTCAAACAATTAGCTATTTGAATTATATATTCTGCATGCAATTGAAAGTCCAACTTTCATGTTTATATACAGTAGTTAATAGCAGAGTAAGATTCAAACTTCTACCTAATAAGTAAAAAGTGTGTAATCAACAGTTTCTAAAAAAGGGGGTCAAGGTTTTCAGTGTACACAAGTACATGAAATATAATTTGCAATTCCACAATATGAAAACCTTTTAACTCTGTTGAAAATGTATGAGATTAGGATACAACTAGGTTGCACTTTCAAAATAATTATTAAAAGAAGTTCAGTAGTTCAAATGAATTACTTTTTAGTAAATAAAGAGGTAATAGATTGCAAAATATTTCTTTTTTTATCATAAGCAAAAAATATGGATAATTTAAGAATCTATTGGTCACATTGAAGAAATCTGGAGAGATGGTAAGATCCTAGATAAATTTTAAATCATAATGTTTCATTCAATTCACTAAATGTTAAACACTATTAATTTGATAATTTTAATTGATATTGTAAGAATATTGCAAGTTGATTGATTAATGAGATGGTCTAGTACTTTGATTAGTTAGGTACAAATAACTTTAACCCATCAAGGACCAGAAAATGAGACAATAGATATTCTATTGTTGTCCGGCCGCATTCAGCCGCTCGGGTGTTGATGAATTAAGTAGCTATTACTGGTAATGTAAGTCTACTAACAACCTCACTACAGGCAAAGTACGCATACTTACCTATTTAATTTTGTAGGTTCTACCAATTCGCTATAAGTTTGCCTCTCCATGTTTAAGGAAACTTATAGGGAACAGCCCCCCTACACTCAAAGGTATCGAGTTCACATCGGGATCGAATAAATGACAAAAATCTGTTTCTACGGTTTCCATAGTATCGTTTTGACGTTTTTTTCAGTAATACAGTGTTCATTAAAATTTGTGTATAAACTTCTATATTTAAACCATTCCTTAAATAATTTTTTTAACACAAATTTTAAATAGAAATTACATTGTCTCTATATTTTCGTTAGATACGTGGATAAAGTGCATTAAATTTAAAAAATAGTGTAGGTTATAATTACATACCTTTGATTTTACTTAGTAAATAAGAAAAAGAAAGATGTCAGTGTCATGATGTGACGATAATATATCATATAGGTAATATTCCAGTATCACGTAGGTACTACTGCACTGCCATGATTTAACAGACCTGAATCTTGGCTACGAACACTCAAAAATACATCTGGAAGACCAGCTGATTTCAAAACTATCTTGCAAACAACTTACAAAAAAGTAATTCATCCATTTATTTAATGACAAAATCCATCACTAACCTCGGAACAGTAGCAATAATGGATCATGTTGAACGCAAAATCACAGCACAGTTGTCAAAGGTCATAAAATGTTCACCGCGTTTATCACAATACCAAACTAATTACTACTATCATTTTATTTTAATCACAGTTTCCATGCACCTAAAGTGCGAAAATGGCGACGTATTATATTAGAAATTTTTCGTCCAAAGTTACTTCAAAACTAATTTACAAACATTTCACAGTATCATCACTTCCAGTCATGACACACACATTTTTCTTGATTTCCAGCATTTAATATTTATTTACTGTTCTAAACATTATTTTTGTTTAGAAGCATTAACCACAGATAAGGTATAAGAAAAATTAAAATGTCTAAAATGTCATGATGTCACTACTCATTTAACCAAACAAATATGTCTTTTTGTTTTCATGGACTGTGACGCAGAACGTGACGTCAAATCCGATTTCTGGAGGATTTCTTTCTGTGAATGAAATTCGCCGACTGCTATAATAAGAGTGGCGTAAAAAGGAACTAAATTGTAAGTCAAATCAAAATAGACTTTAATGAATTGTAAACGACGATAGATAATCTCTTGATAACATTTACGAAAGTAGCGCCATTCAACTAGCAAAAAGATGTACTTTTGTTTAGGCGCCAGACAGACCAACGACGCGTCAAGCAAGACCAACGACAGACGGAGACGGAAGAGATGAAGAGCACAGATAAGATTATTATTACTTAAAATAATAATTATCCTATTTTTGCATAAGCAAACGAATCTATTGAACATGCAGCCATTTGCTTCAAGTCTTAAGGCTCTAGACAGACGGACCGCATTTCAACTGCAATCCAACCGCAAATTGCAGTTCAGGTGCAGTTTGAATGCAGTTGACACGACTGCAATAGAACTGCAAACCAACTGTGCAGTCCGATTGCAGTTGAATTGTAGTCGGCGAGCAGTCGTGCGAACTCCGACTGCAATCGGACCGCCCGTTTGGTTTGCAGTTCTATTGCAGTCGTGTCAACTGCATTCAAACTGCATCGGAACTGCAATTTGGCAGTCGGATTGCAGTTGAATTGCAGTCCGTCTGTCTAGAGCCTAAGGGTTGAACCCACAAAAAAAATATTCAGGTCAATGGCTGAGCCGAGGCTGGGCCACATTTTTGTGGTGTGGTGCGCGTTGTATTAAGGCTCTTCTATATATTAGCCAATGATCGCCATTCATGTATTCGCCGATGATCGGCACAGTTTGGCCAGCGAGTCGTGTCATCTCAAACCACCGTGACATTTGAAAATCTTGAAGCTTTATTTATTACACTTACCCCTTACTAATTAAGATTGTATAACAGATGTATCTCACACAACAAACGAAAGAAATGTGTCTCTAGCCAAGCCAATAGAATACATAGCTCGGATCGGATACGCTGCTTGATGGTTTATGTTATGTAGCCCCTAAATGTCAAAGCATAGCTTGTTAAGCACTTAAATTTTTCAACTTGTGTATCCCATTTTGATCGTCTCGGCTTTGTTTGATGGCTTGACATCAAGCACGTAGGTATCACGTGATAACCGTGGCCTCTAAACTCACTTTTTCGAACACATTTAGTATTTAGTGTGTTTATGATCGATGAGTTTAGTGAATTGAGTAAAAACTTTTCATTTTAAGGAATTTGTAAATATACAATGCGATTAAATTGACAATAGATAGTGATCCGCTGCAACTTCACTCGTGAATGTATGCCAAAAAGAAACATTTTAGAAATTAAAATACGTTGTTTTGTACTGCAAGCGCTTAAGTTGGAGCATTGTGCTTACTGACAAATAAACAGAAGTGTTACACTTTTATTAGTTTATTTTAATAAAAATACTCTCCAGAGTATAATCCAACATTAACACATTTTATTCCATTTTTTAACTATGAAATTATTATTAAATGGTTATTTTTGTTTCTCTAAAATATCTTTCAATAACTTGTTCCTCTCTGCCTGCATCTTAATATTGTTCTTGAAGTCTGCTCTATCTAATCCTCAATATCTTTCTCTTTTTCTTTTTTTGGGATAATGAAATGCGATGGAAAAAACTTAGAAAAAATGACGTCGGATTGCATCAATCGCTAAAAAAGTCATTGGAATTTAGCATTCAGCAGATAATTAGCTACCGATGACTTAGCGATTAGTCTTCCAGAATGCACCCAATCAAACAAATTGTCAACTTCGAATTTTCTCATCGCAAGTGATTCGCCTAGTATATTTAGAGTTTTTGGCGCCATTTTGTCGAGTTTGGTTTGGTGTCTATTTTAAATATTTTCAAATTGATTCATAGTGGATATTGTGTCTTAAAATTGGTGCAGTTATATGGTACAAGTGTCTACGCAACTGAACAATATGTGGGATAATTGAAATAGCCGCGATCTTGGTTGTGTGAAGCTGAGACTTTTATTGAAGTGGTGGCTTCCTCGGCAGAACTAACCGAGTAAACAGTCTTGATATACTTGGTGCCAAATGCTCCAAGCAGCATTGGAATGCGATGCACCCGCATTCTAATGAAAAATTAAACAATATCTACCACTGAACTATTTAAACTCAAGAACTGGCAGTATGGCTTAGACCTTCGCCTGTCCTGAAAAGGACGAATATAACTACTACTACTACTAGTATATTTATCTGTCTGTGGTGATATTCATCTGTGCTCGCTATGTAGAAGTCTAGAAGTAATATTCAATATTACTTTATTCAAAAGTCAACAAATTATCTTGTCTTGTTTTCCAAAAGCAATGTATAGTTAGTCACCATGTCCTTTATAAATGATCCTGTTCTGAATATTATTGTAGTAGGATTCCATCATAAAAAAGGATGTCAGGTAAAAAGTGCTTTCGTCAATCAATAACAGAATTGGCAATTATAAAATCATTTTTGCTAATGAATTCTTTCTAAAGATTTCAATATTTTATTATGATACAGTGGTTTCTGTGCATTTTGTCCTTTGAATCCATCCGATCGTTTTTTCAGGTGGAACATTGTTACCCCGAGCTGGTGCCTGGTCGGCCGACAGAGTTACCGGCGGCCTGGAGACATCTGCCTGCGTTGGCGCTTCCGGATGGCTCCCATAATTATCCATCTGATACAATATACTTTAATTTGCCTGGTTTGAATGAACCAGCTCATACAGTGTATGGGATTTCGTGTTTTCGCCAAATCCCTGTAGAGGTAAAGTATACAATAATAAATATATATTTCGTATCTCATGGCAAACCGCCCCGAACCTGACTCTCCGACCATAATTTTGAACCTGCTTGGATTATTTTCTTAAGGCAGGTACCTGAATTATTGATGTGCTATCCTTACACCAAGAAAATAGTTGTTTAGGATTTTTTAGTCCTTAATCTCTGACCCAAAATTATAACTGATTTATCAGTACTAGGTTTGTTGTATTGCCATGACATGAATCATCAAAGAATGCAATTAAAGGTCACATTGTGTATTTGTTTGGGAAATTGATATCATTTGTTTGTAGCTAGCATTGACAAACTATGTGACCTACAGGTCTATGGACTAAAAACAATGAAATTAATGTAAACTGTTTTGGCAGATGTATGTGATAAATTGCTACTTTGTATTGGCACAAATATAAAACTTACCATAGAAAAGTAGCAATGTATCACATTCATCTGTCAAATCAGTAATTACAATAGCAATGTAAGTTAGCCGATAGAGCCCCTGGCCACATGGATTGTCAAACTTTTTGTTATGTATGTATCTATTTAATTTGTCTGTCCCCAGCCACCTGATTTTGTAACTCTGTTGCAATCAAATTCTGATTGAAACTAACAGAAATCGCAGTTACATTGCTTTAAGTAATTGCGTTTTTTTGCCTTAAATATCACAAACATGGAGAAATAATGATGGAGACCATCCCCCTGATTTTGTAACTCTATTGCAATCAAATTCTGATTGAAACTAACAGAAATCGCAGTTACATTGCTTTAAGTAACATAGTTGTCACATTGATTCTTAGTAAAGCAGCAATGTAACTGCGATTTCTATCAGTTTCAATCAAAAGTTGTCAAACAGAGGTACACAATCTGGGGGCTCATTATGTAACTCTGAATCAATGTGACAACTATGTTACTTAAAGCAGCAATGTAACTGCGATTTCTGTCAGTTTCAATCAGAATTTGATTGCAATAGAGTTACAAAATCAGGGATGGTCTCCATCATTATTTCTCCATGTTTGTGATATTTAAGGTAAAAAAAAATGTGAAAGAAATATATAAAGAGTCGGTCATGGTTTTTGAGGTGATGAACAGGAACAGGTGAACATGTTAATACGTTACTAAGTCATTGTTTTCAAATTAGTCACTGTTCGTAAATAGTTTTCTAGTCTTTCTTACTTCATACCTACCACATCCAACAAAATATAATTTTATATTTTGTTTTTTTATACCCATAGCTTTTTGATAATTCATTATTGATTGATTGAAAAGAAAGAAAGAAAGAAAATAAAATTTGAGACATTTAAATATACACAAAACATTGAACATTGAAAAATATTTACTGGCATTTATTGGCATTATCCCCTTGCCTTTCTGATTATGTACAAAAACTGGTTAAAAGGAAAAAAACTGTTACTTTACTCTATGGATGGACTGGAGATTGCAAGAACTCTATAATCATGGGGATTGCAACAAAAAACAAAAGAAAAGAAGACAAAACAACTAAATTATGCTTCTGGCGGCTGCACTGCACATACAAAACTTTGTTATGGTTTAATTAACATATTGACACAAACAATACCTACAAATTAAAAAAAAAAGAAGAACATATAGTTTGCTTTGCTATAGGAATGGTTTTGATTACACCAACATTATTATATTAGTGACAGATGAGACGAGTGACCCAAATGATTTATGTATAAAACTAAAAAATTGGTACGTTCATACCTTAGGATTCCTAAGGCACCAATCTTTTAGTTTCATCCTAAATTAGGATACTATACTTTATATTACCTTCCACCTATTTGTGTAGTTTCTTTTGCAAGTAGTTTTATTCCATTTATGCATCCTACCAATGCTTTGTTATCTCTCATACTAGCAATACATTAAGTTCTCTTTCTAATCATGAAATTAAAGATATTTTCAAGATATTTATAATTGTAAGTAATTTAACTTTATTGGCATATTATGAAATATCTGTATGTCCTTGATTAAGAACACAATATTGTTTCAGCAAGTTGTTCAGAAAACTGATGACATGACTCGGAGTTCAGTACAGAAAAGTGTGTGTGTGATTTGCCGTGCACCACTGTTTGGGAGGCTTGCAGTCAAACTGGAACTGGTTGTGCGTGCCTGGTTTCGTCAGGGAAACTTTTCACAGATCAAACTCCTGGAAGAGGCTTATAAGAATCTCAATAGTTGCCCTATACAAATAGAGCAAATGCTTGAAGGTACTGCTTGTTGTACACTTCTGTATCTATTTTTATTTTATATTTACTATTTAAATTACATTGCTCTTACTACACCCACCCACATGTGTGGTTTGTTGTCCGTCTGTCTGTCAAGATCCTTTATCTTGGGAACGCGTGGAGGTATCGAGTTGAAATTAAAACCATATACTCAGGTCTACAGTCTCCAGTAGCTGTGAAAATATCAAACTTCTAGGTGAACTTAAAAAAAAGATACGGCCGTTTATGCTGCAAAAAATGCATATTTCGACACTCAATGGTATCAAAATTCATAAAGTACTTCCCGTTGACTTAGAACTATGAAATTTGGCAAGTAATATCATCTTATACTACAAGTACAGTGGCCCTACCATGAGTTGATGCAAACTGCTTATGCAACCGTAAACTATCGGATATACTGCTCACAGTCAATGCGAGTGAAAGAGAGAAAACGATAGTTTACAGTAACGTTAATAGTTTGCATCAACTCATGGTAGGGTCACTGGGAAAAATCGGAAAAATATACATTTGTAATTATATCATAAAAAATATAATGATCGAGGTTAAACGACGGTATGCGCGGTCATAATTTAACTTCTGATTGACCTGTAAACTTGAGGTGAAAATGTTTGTTATTACCTATATTTTACTAACAAATACCAATATATTGATAATACTGTTATTTTTTCTTTCAAATTCCCTCATTTTCCAATTACAAACCAGCTTAATTTTGTGGTCAAACGAGTAGCACAGAAAAGCCCCGCCCCTGTAATTGTAATGTAATTAAACACAATCTTAAATCGATACCTACCTACTTAAGTGTCTTGTAACAAGTAGTATTATACAAACATTAAAGTAATAAATAAAACAAATATAGAGGTCACATTCAGTGGCGTGCCTGCCTAGAGAATGAAGCCTCAAACAACGTAAGCTTTTTTTCACCAGCTCGATACAAGCAAAAAACTATGCATCTCACAATAAATCGTTCGTTACTATTACTAATTTAAGTTTTTTTCACACGATGTCTTCCAAAATATCGATACGATACTGCGCAGCGCCATCTAGACTAATCTAAATAACAGATAACTCGTAAAAAAAAGTATAACCCTTGCTTACTTAAATTATTTTTAAATTAGCTCGACACAAATGCTAGATGGCGTAGCTTTGTACCTACTAAAAGTCATTGTGTCACTCGCTACATAATAAATAAATCATTTCACAAAATAGAATTTTAAGTAATTTTAAGTACTTTCATAAGATTTCCTAGCTAACTATAATTTAGGTATGAACTGTTAGCAGTTAGTATAACCACAATATCACTTATAAAACACATTATTATAAGTTTTATGAAAAGCTCGTAAAAACGGCGAGACTTGATTTTTGAACTATTTATAATGTAGGTACGGTACCCTCGGTGGGCGAGCCCGACTCGCACTTGTCCGGTTTTTTCAATAATGAAATTAATCATTGTTACAGGTCTCTCTGTACAGCGATTAGTAGAGAATTGGAAGCATAAAGCGCTCCTTCTTTTTAAGTTGCTCCTGCTCAGACGGAAGGTGCTTATCTATGGTTCACCAGCAGGGACATTATCAGCAGCTTTGTTATCACTCCTCTCGTTGCTACCACGTTGCTTAGAACATGGTTTGACACACGCTGCTAATGTTGTGTAAGTTAAATATACACATAAAAATGTGTATTTTACTTTTCTATAAAAAATACTATATAAAATTATATAATTTGTTTACAGATTGTCAAGACCTTTATCTCCAATACCAATGTATGATATTCAAACTCAAGAAAATGTTGAGAATGCTATAGAAGTATCAGATGAATTTTTGGTCAATGGATCTACCCAAGGTGAAGAGCTGTCGCCAAAAGAAACTGGCAACTTACTAGAGGAAAAAGACAGAGTGAGCAGGCAAAGTTTTGATGATGCTGTTCTAACTGAGAATTCTGACAGACAAGAATTAACAGCTGGTAGGGAAAAATGTCATAGTCTAGGTGAAAAATACAAACCACAAAAGGTTGTTATAGAAGCACAACAAAGTCCTACAATGGCGAGAGACATGAGTGTAGATGGATTGTACGTTTTGACGGGACAAATAGACCAGGCTGAATGTGGCTTCCCTTTACCTCTGTTTGAGGATGGTTATTTGTGTTTGCCATATTTATCACTTCAGTATCTCGATCTTTTATCTGATCCTGCTGTTCAAGGATTTGTAGTCGGTGCTTCTAATGTGCTTTTCAAACAGAAAAGACAACTGTTTGATGTCCTTGTAGAATTAAATGAGATGAGGATAGAGACCTCTGACATTGCACTAAGAAGGCAGTTAACTCTCGGCACCGAGGATCTCCGGTTTGCAGACCATGTTGTGCGACATTGTTCCACACAGAGTGATGCATGGATCAGAGATCAATTTTCTAGTTATCTGATTTATCTTTTAAGGACTTCTTTGTTGCCAGGTATGATATTTGTACTGGGTAATTTTTCAGTATAAGAAAAATGATACTAACTTTGTAGTTAATATAACTCCTGTTTTTTTACAGAAGGCAGTAGAGAGATAGACCCATATAATGCTCAGTTTATGGCAGCATTTAAAGCTACGCCAGCCTACCAACAATGGGCGAAGACTACAAATAATGGCGAAATCGAAGCTTTCTCCACTCTCGCCCCTATACATCCTTTTTCTGGACAATTGTCTGTAGCAGATATGAAATTGAAGTTGGCTCAGTAAGTATAGTTTTTGAATCAAGCCTCACATTTTTGACAACTCTGAATCTCGGAACTTTAGTTGTATGATAATCATGACATTAGTTTTTGTTCCGGAAACATGGTCAAGTATTTATTAATAAATTGTTGTTTATTACTAATTCAGTGTAAGTTTTGCTTTACTCGGGGCGAATAATGACTTTAGGACAGCTTAATTATTGAAAAAATATGTTTCAGTACGATGTCAACAACGGAAGGCGGGAGAAAAGTGACGGCGGCTGTTGCAAGCACGGGGCGCGCGGTAGCGACTACATCGCGGGCTGTCGGAGGCGCCCTGTCTCAGGCTCGCGGAGCCCTATCCGGATGGTGGTCCGCGTTGACGGCCCCGCCCCCGCCCGGAGAAGCTCCGCCTTCAGACCTTCCCCCTTCTGACGCGCCGCCCTCCGACGCCGAAGAAGCGGCCGATGAACCCCAGCGAGATGACAACAGACTCAGCTCGGAACCACCCGACAAGGCCATCGAGGACACCGCTCACAACATTAGCAAAATACAGGTAGTATAACCACTTTAGTGACTTCATGTGGACGTGTCAAGTTAAGGCTATATGCACACGATGTATTTTTTATATCAACACTATGCGACCAACGAGCTATCTGTGTGTCAGTCTCAGTCGCAGTGATAAACTTTTAAATGTGCTTATATAAAAAAGAATTGGCTGTGCTTATGCTCTATGTTGTGTGCATAGATCCTAGAAACAAATAAATTCCGGAATTCGGAATCCTTGTTTTTGATCTAATAACTTTAATTTAAAACAATAATTTTAGTTATTGAAGAAAGTGTTACTTTACTAAAATTATTGTTTTATCACTTTTATTATTTTTACATTTCTAACATTAAAAATTCTGTGTTATGTCGCTTTGTTTTCTTATGATTTCAGTTAGTAAGACATGTCCATGTGAATACTAAAATTGTACAGTAAAAAAACACCTAAAGTAGATCATGGTGTTTCATTAGTAACAGAAGCTTGAAACCGAATTTTTTAAAATGTTGTGTAAATAGTGATGATTATTTATTCTCTGTGGTATCTAATGTATGTAGTGATTGAGATTATAGTACTTTATTGATTGTACTAATAGCTGTATTTGTAGACTAAACAAGTTGAAATAATTAATAGTTCTTCTGCACAAGACGGCAGGCAACCAGTTAACATGTGTTTTGGATAAAAGATAGCCTTTATTCATTGACAATATTAAAAACGAATGAGTATGAAATATGCTGGATCATTAGCCACGGGCAGTATTTTCGCTAGGAAGTAAAATATCAACATAAGTGTGTGTATAACCTTTCTTTACTTTGTAGCTTATAATTTTTGACATGTGTTCATATAATGTCAACTTTAGACACAGTACTGGCGTGGCGTGGCGTCGCCAACACGATCGGTCGATATGACGATGAAATATTTATTCTATTAATTTTCTATAGATGATTGTTGAGAACGCCAAGAATGACATAATATGGCAACAATCATGAGCCAATCATTATACTTATAGATATGCCCACTATTTGCTGTCAATGGCTGCACCTAAATAAAATTATGTATAAAAATGAAAGTGTGCTTCTTAATTTGTGAGTGATTATTATTGTTTGTAGAGGAAGTCAAAATATGTGTATATCGTTGAAAATGTAGATAAATAGTTAATAATTTGATACACTTTGTGATCTCTAAAACTATTTTGTTTATTATTCTTATGGTAGGTAAATTATTAATATATAGTGGCATGAGTAACATAGCAACATTTTATATTTACTGGAAATATCTAAAATCATTCAAGTATAACAACTAATGAATTTTTATCATTTTATTTAACTAGCCTTTGTGCACGACATCGCCTGCGTGGAATTTCGATTCCCTTTCGGGAATAGTAATTATAAGCATGGCATGGCATAAAGATGATTGCATCTTGACCAAAGGCGAGATACAATCATGTTTATGCTAAAATTCATTAAAATTGATTCCGCCCTGCGGTTTATGCTTAAAAATTTACAAAACAAACAAATAGTCAGTTACTTTCGTGTTTATAACATCAGTATGGATGGATTAGCATTTCTGCCATTGTACTGCAAAAAATGAGATTTTAGCGTAGAGTCGAAGCGCATCAAAGCGTCTTCTCGAAGATAAAAAGATGCGCGAATTTGTGAACGGACAGGTAGTCGCTTCGACTCTGCGATATCAAGACATTTTTGCGTTTTTTCATCATGCAATACTAATGTTGTCAATGTTGTTACAATTATTTCTGTTTGTGGTTGTTATGTATATTGTCTCAAAATGCTCTCTGAATCTGTGTATAACGATGCTATAAGTGTGGGGAGCAATATAGTGCTTAAATTTATGATATTTCCATTATGGGACTTAATTCATTATAAATAAATGTGATAATATATTATATTTTGTAGTGTAGTAGACTAAATATTATATTTTTTTATATGATTTGTGTTGAGATTGTTTTTAAATAGTTTCCCTTAATTTTTCTCATAAGTATATTATTCATTTGCTTAGTTTTTTGTACAGATTTACTGATTATATGTATTAAGCAAATCGCACAACGATAAATTAATGAAAACTAAACCATTCCTATATCAATTTTATTTGAAAAATATCATACTTATAAAAAGTAAATTCGAGTACATTTTATTACCATGAGTAATATAGGTTTAAGTTGTTGTTATTCGCTAAACGTAACGTGTAGTTAATATATTCAAATTGTTTATAACACTCCTAATTATCAATATCTGCTTATTTAGGCGCTGCCAAAGTATATCAAAATAGAATTGCGATAACACCCTAGTTATTGCAAAAAAGTGTCCTGATTTTTACAAGTTTGCCTACAATGTGACGTCAAAAATTACATTAGCGATGTGACATGTATTATTTTGTTAATTCGTTAATGTTTATTGATTTTAAGACAACAATAATAAATAAAGAAGTTTTCTGTATCTGCGAATCGAGATAATTACAGAAGCGTTCGAAAAATCTTAAAACCTTTTAAAACAATGTAGAAGTTTTTCCGTCTCATGTCATGAGACAAGTAACATTGTTCCAATAAAGCCTTTTGCATTATGACGAACTATTTTTAAAAATACTTTGTGTGTTTGTATAAAAATGATATTAAGTTATGGCTTACCTATTTATTTCATTACGATTGTGGATGTTATTAATAAAGTTTCAAAAATCTATCTTTGCTGTCTTCATTTACTGGAATTCTTTTATAAGCATAATCATTTACTTTTTGACCAACTTCAAAAAAAGGAGGAGGTCATCAAGTCGACGGTTTTGTTTTTATGTATGTTTTAACATAATTCCTGGGTAAGTTTAGCACAACTGACCGCATTTTCAAGCAGATTAGTTGTCGTGTCCACTGAATATTGATTTATTATTATATTTTATTTTATTTTAGGTACACCAACAAAATGCATACAGCAACATTACACATATTTCGTTCATTATGCTATGCTTGGATGTGTATGATTTCTATTACAGGGTATACATATACATATATCTATACTAAATTAGTAACTATATCTAAATATCAACGCACAGCCCAAACTGCTGGGTCTAGATTTCAAATTTGGGTTGTTCCAATTTGTTCTACTGGGCAGTCCTACCGCAGAACTAATGATACATTTTTCTACTTCGAAGTACAAAACAAAACTTTTGATTAGTAGTTATTATAAAACGGCAGAGACGCAAGATCAACAAAAATCAACGAAATAAGAATACTTGTAATAGTGGTAAAAAAAACGAAATATAATTTCCTTATACTGAAGGATATAATATCACAATTCTGGGTACAGTTATTACATTTAAATGCAATTACTTTTGTCTTCATTTGTGAATTAAGTAACCTAGTACCTACACTACAAATCATACATTTTGTGCTTTGTACGATAAATGAGAAAATTCAATTTAAGGGGGTGGCTCTCGGACGGACGCGGCCGTTTTCGTCAGAAGTGAGTTATTATCGTGGACGTCGGATCTCGAGGGATCCCAGACGTAGACGGACGAAATTTAAGGGGCGGCGCCCTTCACACCGCGGAGTCTGGGTCGTCCCATGGCCAGGGCGGGCCCGCGTCGAGCGCGTCCTGCCGCCACAGCGCGCGACTTTCTGACATCCCGTGTGCTAGCAGCCGCATGTTATACGGCTCTATCATGTTAGATAGTGAGGAGGCACTGTCGAGGCGGGGCGTGCGGCGCGGCGACTCGCGGCCTCCCCCGCCCGTGCCCTTGTCGGTCGGCAGCAAGTCGAAGTCCGGCGCGCTGGTAGCCGGCCGCGGCGAGTCCAGCTCGGTGAGATCGGAGCGAGGCGAGGGGTCCGCGCTCGCGGCCGCCTCCCGGTCCCGCTCGCACTCGACGCCGAGCGGGCGCGTAGGCCCGGCGCCCGGTGACACCAGCGGCGCTGACTCATCGTCGCTGCCGCCCGTCGACCGCACCGGGCTGCGCTCACGAGACCCGCCCCCGCGCGACATTATCTTGTCTTTTAGTCGCGAAAGACGTTCGGCAGAGTTGACTTTGCGCAGTATGTCGACCGTGCGACGGAGGTTGCGCAGTTTTAGGTCGACGATGGGCGAGCCGGTGCGTGTGGAGTCTTCCACGGAGCGCGAGCGGGCGGTGAGACGATCTGGGGCGTCGCCCTCGTCCGTCACGAGCAGCGAGGAAGGTCGCGATCGCGGGCGGCGCGGTTCGTCGACAGGCGCGGGCGGAGCGGGGGCACGATAGTGGGCGGAGGAACGGGGTCGAGCGCTGAACGTGATCTGTCCGTCGTCGGAGTCCTCCTCGTTCTCGACGTTGAAGGTGACGGCAGGCGGGTCGGCGAGCGCGCGCCGCGACCGGAAACTGCCGGCGCTCTTCAGTATGGGAGGCTCGCGCGCGGGCGGCAGCTCGCTCTCCTCGTCTGAAAGGAGACGCTGCTATATCGATCCGAAAGGGATGAGAGAAAACACGAATGTAGTTATCGAGCTGAGCGACCGCGAGCGCGCCCGCCGATGCGACGGCCGACACCTAGAGGAGCCTTTCAGGACTGAAATTAAACTACCGATAACTTTTGTATATTTATTTCGATAATTCTGTATAAATCAATACATCACAATATTTGAAGGAATGCTAGGAAAAATATCGCGACTTTATGCCGGCCTTCGTCGTGTACCACGACACGACGCTCGCAGTCGCTCAAAACACTACAGGCTTTGCCATATTGATTGAACATTTTATTGCGACGTAAGAGCTATTAAATACAAATATAACAACAGTGGAGATATACAAAACTACATACACATGCAATATCTGGCATGGACCTTCTTATCACAAAAGTGAGATCTGCAAACCGACTACGACGTCGCAGTCTATGAGCAGAACTCGAGAGGGCCGCATTTACACCTGAGAACACAGAATTTATACCGCGTCCAATTGGCAGTACCTATTCAAACTAGTACCTTAATTAATTTGATGATATGTAAGTTCAGTTACACAAAAGACACTATTTTTATGTTAATTTTTACGTTACTTGCGGTTTTTTCTTTTTGCAACAACTGCCAATTAGCCTAATAATAACACGTTTCGAAAAACTTTTATCAGGTCCATCTATATTATCAGGCGAAAATGCGACCTTATAGAAGATTATGACGAAAAGGTTTCATATTTATCGATTAAGTACTAATGAGTTAAGTACTAATATTATATTTTATTTTATTGGGTCCCACACCATCAATTTATGTTAAGGATGGTTTGTTCAAAAAAGTTTTTGGACAAACTATTCTTAACTAATTTATTGATTTATTGACAATACACTAAAGTATTTTGACATTATTTTAATATAGCACAATAAATAAAGTAAAACGTTTTTACAACATGAGAAAATAAACACAACCAATAATGTTTGATAAATCGTTACACTTACACTAAATAACACAGATATTTAAATTATAATATAATATCAAGGGAAAATCCAGAAATCACAGTTTTATAGATATATATAAAATTTATTTTAAAGCAAACAAGATATGACTGATAAAAGGGATAAATGCTGCTTTTTATGAGTAGGACGGGATTGTGTAATCTGATTTTTTCGGCTAATTCCGTTTACCCACCATGAAACAGCCACCCTAAGGTGGATACTCGGAAAACGCGTGTCCATCTATCCACCCTATCATACTTGATAGTATGATCCTTGATAAGCCCTTTTTCCACATTCGATAGGTATTATGGTAAGAAATAACCGACTACAAAGTTTCAATAAATTATGTGAAGAGGATCACGTAAACACTATTATGAGGAATTGACGAAGAGTTTAGGATATGCATTTAATTATAATTTGTTTGACTACCATTATAGATCCTTCACTAATTTTATTCATAAGATTTATTGATATAATATATTCATATCGATATGTTTGAATTAAAAACTAACGTAACTTCAACCATAATGGCTATTAGTAGATTAGTCAGTTTTTTATTGCTATTAAGTAGTAATACCTTTATTCAATTCTTATTATAATTATAAATATTATTTTATTTTATATTAACTCTAAAAAAATATCTATACAAGGTGTTACAAAAGAACCCCTAATGCCGATTTATGGTATATAGGGACCATCAAACTGAACAACTTTTACTATGGGACCAACTTTGAAATCGCGAAAAAAAAATCAGCTGTTTCATACAAAAAATAATTACGAAAATATCAAAATGTATGTAACAGCTGATTTTTTTTTCGCGATTTCAGAGTTGGTCCCATAGTAAAAGTTGTTCAGTTTGATGGTCCCTATCTACCATATTCGGCATTAGGGGTACTTTTGTAACACCTAGTATAACGTATACTTTCACATTCTTTGTGATTGCTTAACTATTATTTATATCCAATTCGTACTGATTTAAGCTAAAATAATTTTTCGACGACTTAAATTATTTTGCACAAGGTGAATCAAACTAGAACTTATCAGATCGAGTAGAATTATCCAATATCTGGGCCAAATTACACTTTTCTGAAAAATAGTAAGTACTAAACTGTATACAGGATGTTTGATAATAACCTTATAAAGCCGACTATGGTTTAGGGTACCATGCATACAACACCGGAAAATTAGTATAAATAAACCCTAAAAATACCACATGGCTGAGAAACTTTGTTTTTTATTTGTATGTAAAAATGCTAAGTGACAGCCCTAGACGCAAATATACAATTGTTTTCGATAATCAATCCCATCAATAGGCAAAAGCAAAACACAATTTCGGTCTAGGGTTGCCACTATGCAGTTTATCATAAAAATAAAAAAGTGGTGATTTTCAGTAATTATTTTCCGGGGTTATATGCATGGTATCTACCATAATGTTCGGCTTTATAAAGGTATGTGTTTCCAAACAACTTTTATAAGTACATTGCTTATTGGCCTACTTTATTTTATCGTGTTGTATACAAATTTAGAAGAACTTTTACAGGAAGACGTCATCGGGTAAATTGAGGACAACGTGTGAGTTTTGGGGGGGCGGGTGGGCCTGTTGGGCAGGGGTGGGCGAGGGTGGGCTCTCACCTGGCGCGGCGTCATTCTGCAGCACATCTTCCATGGCCTCCTCGCTGAGGGTCTGCAGCGCGCCGCAGATCATTTGCTCCTCGAGAGTAACCTAAGAGCAACTATACGTCAGAACGTTTGCCAATCAATCATTAATTTTTATAGTTTACTTTGTCCAACTAACATTTCTAAATAATACGTTTGCTTTACTATGAAATCCGTTGAGAAAAAGGACAAAGTCGAAAAATACCAATTTATACAAAGACATGAAAATATATTTTGAGATGAAAGACACGCCCAAATACTGAAATGACATTCAGATTCTCATTTGAACAACCCTATATTTATGGTTAAGCAGATCTCGAAAATTAAGTAACATTTCAGTATTTTTCTGTCCGTAAGTCTTTTTAACAAGGGTATTTCACATGTTTCGGCCTTTTTCTAAACCTTGATCTAATGCGTTGTAATACGTAGTTAAATATTTTAAAGAGAAATGTTTAGCAGCCCTTTACTGTGTACATTCTTAATTTGCTGGGACGATCGATCGCTTTATGATTGGTGCTAAACACACTATGCCGAAGTTACGCGACCGAAGTTTGGCGGCAACGTTTTTGATAAGAAAAAAAACGCCTTTTCGGCAGATGTGTTGCTAGCCATTCACAAAACATTGCAGGCGTAACTTCGGTCGCATAACTTCGGCATAGTGTGTCTAAACACTAACTGTCGTAATAGTTACAGAGCTCGCGACAAAACACTGCAAGAGGTATCTCAAGGCCCATAATTCAATAGGGTGTACATGAGTCAGCACCTACTCTCGAGGCCAGGAAATGAATTGAACTGAAAAACTTTTAAATCGATTATTAACATCTATTACTATACTTAATCAAATAAAATAAGCAACCTAAAGTAGACATGACGGCATCTCAGACTATAATTGTTGACCTTGAGATCGCCTTTATGCTCTACGTAATAAAAGCTGTTTTTGCAGTTTAACTGTATAACCTGACGTGCTGTCGTGTGCTATTATACTATATAATATTATAAAAGTACTAAAAAAAGCTAGTAAATAAAAACATACTAAGAAAAATCTGTATTCCACTACCAATAAATACCTGATACTCCGCGTATGGCTGCAAAATTTCAAAATATTCTCATTCAAAGATTTCGTATACATGTAGTAATAATTCTTATCCTAAATGTTGATGAACTAATGTTACTAAATACATTATTTTTAGACGACTTTACATGAATTTTGTTTTATATTAAAAAAAGATTATAAATATGAACTGCCATCAGAATTATCATGAGACAAGCGTTTCTACTCTACTAAAATTGCCCGCTCTGACAACCATGAGGTCATACAAACTGATATTTTGTATTCATTGCTTACCTGTTTTTCAACATTACTGGGGCGGCTGCGTTGATGCTCAATCACTGGTCTGGTTTTCACTGCGTCTGTTTCCGTTTCCACATTCTTTTCAGATATAACAACTATAACAAAATGTGAACTCGTATTAGTAACTAAATTGTTGATGCGGTTTGTAAAATTTTCATTATTCGGGTGACGCCGCCGTAAAGTGTATTTTAGGCCTGGTTTGGGAGAATTTTTCTAATGTAATTAATTCATTTTTCATATTTTATACTTTATACAAGGTGTTACAAAAATACCCCTAATGCCGAATATGGTAGATAGGGACCATCAGACTGAACAACTTTTACTATGGGACCAACTCTGAAATCGCGAAAAAAAAATCAGCTGTTTCATACAAAAATTAAAATCGAAAATATCAAAATGTATGAAACAGCTGATTTTTTTTTCGCGATTTCAGAGTTGGCCCCATAGTAAAAGTTGTTCAGTTTGATGGTCCCTATCTACCATATTCGGCATTAGGGGTATTTTTGTAACACCTTGTATATTTGAAATATTTACCGTTAACAGTTGTTGCAGTAGGCAAACTGGCTTCAAGTTCGCGAAGATTTATTACAAGCAATTTGAATAGCTCCCAGTCGCCAAACGGTAGCTCAAGAATCTGAAAGGATATGGGACATTATTGAATGTATTTTAAGCACTACGATGGGGAAGATTGCAAAGGTATAAGACACGTTATTGAAAGAATGCAAAAGAATTTCGCATAACTGATAGGGAGTCATCCTATCAGTTATGCGAAATATAATTAAGAAATGTATTTAAGCCTTATGAGGGTAAGTATGTAGGGGTCTGAGGACTAAATTTCGCTGTAGTCCGAGGCGCGCTGTTCAAGTTTCAATATGGTAGAGTACAGTGCAATGGCTAAGCGGATAAGGCCTGTGCGGCGGTTGGAACTAACGCTAAGGTTGGTCATCGGACCCCTTACCACGAACATCTATCGAGATAAAAAACGCACTTGAGTTTTTTATGGAAATTTGTATAGCGTCAGCGCCACTTACTGCCTCACTATAATTTCCTATTAATAACAAGATTATTACATTTTTACGCGCGTTTTTTTCTCTATAGATTTCTCGCGTCTCGGCAACCACTGCGCGGTCGCGACGATGAGCTGAGAGGCCGACATCGAGACAGCGCGCAGTGGTTGCCGAGACGTCTCGACGCAGGACTGGCGACACGCTGTAGAATGAAAGGGGCCTTAGAGACAGTTAGCGCCAAGTCGAAACGCGCGCTCAATAAAATTTCTGCAAAGTGGTTAGGCATGTGATACAGAGTACGACGCCATTAAATTGCCAATAGATAGTGACAGCCATTTCAGAGCGCTTGCCTTACAAAACGATCGATAACGACGACTAACACGCGATTTGACACGCTATTTTGGTTACACTACAGTCAATGTTGCACAAGTTATTGACTACTGGCGAACAATGTATAACGAAACGCGTCTCAATCGCGCGTTTACTTTGCCATACATTGTCGTGGAAGTGTGAACGTGGAACAGACGGTGAACCACTGCATGGTTCACCGTCTGTTGTGAATTGAATCGCATTGTAGTTACCGGCTCCAGGTCTTGCAGGCGGCAGGCGGCGAGCGCGAGCCCGCACACCCGGTGCCGCTGCAACGCGCCGGCGGCCGTGTCCCCGCCCCCGCCCCCGCCCGCCCCCAGCGCCGCCCGCACCAACGCACACACGCGCTCCACGCTCAGCGTCGACAGCCGCAACCCTGACACATCGCCCTACGAACATAGTACATTATGATATAAGTGCGGTAAGTTGAAAATTACAGCCGAGGCGATATTGCTAGGCCGAGCCGTATGTGAGGGCTACAAGAAAACAGAGGCTATAATTATCAAAGCGCACGTATGTTATACGACGTTTTATAACATATTTGCGAGGAAATAAATAAAACTCGGACTTTCTTAAACGAATAAATTTTTTATCACTTTGTTAAAGCAGTTATAAAAATTACCATGTTTTGTTTTCACAGTGCTTTTTAGCATTGAATAGTAGCACCACAATGAGCTTGACTTATATATTTTTGAGAAAGTTTTATGAAATAGGCTCAAAACACACTTTCTGAAAATGAATTTGCACCTTTACTTGTTTTCCATATGATGAAATTTTGATACGCTTGTAAGTTTCTATCGGTCGATTTTTCGGGCAAGAGGCTTAGAGAAGCTTTTTTCGCTGCCTCTGAGACTTCTGGCGGTGTCTAATTATTAAATTCATCAGTATTTGACGACATTTTCAAATAAAAACAACTACAGCGAAAATAAAAAGCGCGCGGAATAATTTTTACTTGTTCACAAATTAGCGATGCGCGCGCGCTTTTTTTAAGGCAAAGGCATAAAAAACAGCCAGTATTACTAATAAAGTAAATTGATATTTTTGTGTTTTTGTTACAGATGAATAGCTGTAATCTATTGTCAAAATCAATAAAATTAAAGAATTAAATGTTTATTTATTATATTTTATCCTCCAAAGTTAATTTTATTCATAAAATGCTAACCTCTTCTCTGACTTAGCAGATTCTAATTCACCTGGGCTAATTCTTCATATCATACAATGATTTTCTTAGTTATCGAGTAGTAGACAGCGATTTCTCAACTAGTTGAAATTTATTTTACCTACCCATTGAATGTAAACTTTGTTAATTATTGTAATGGAAAATGACGTCACTTTAAATGCCGACCTCATTTTTCAAATTTTGACGACTCTGTATGAAATATACAGGGAGAAAAAAGCAGCCCTTGACGAGTTTCTTGCCGGTTCTTCTCGTTACAAGGTCTCCCGCTTAGGGTTTGCGAACCGATGGCGTAGCTTCTTTGACATTCACAAGTGCTTGTAACAGCCTAGACTGAATAAACGAGTTTTGAATTTTGAATTTTGAATTTTGACATAAAAACTCTTTGCTAAGATTTAAAAAAGTACCGTAGGTGTTAGACGGAGCATCTTGATAAACCGTGCGTTTTACATTACCATAACGCACAAGTACATAATGAGATACAATACGATATTGAAATTGGTGTAATTAGAGACCCTTTACGAGCAAATATGTTATAAATAATATTTTCAATACAGTTGCTCGGAAATGTGTGTTTTCGATGACAGTACAGCGTGCAGTAAGTTGATTTTGCCGCATGCCGTGCGTTTTGTTTACGGTTTAGTACAGCGTGCGGAAAGTTAATTATACCGCACGCCACCACTGTGCGTTTTTGTTTACGTTTTTTTTATTTCAAAAGGTACCTTTAATGTTTTCTCGCAAATTGAAAAACGTAGTATAGCACACGGTTGTTAAGGTTTTAAAACCTCCTTACCAACCTTGTATCATAAACTACTATTTCCAGTACAGTAGGACCAATTTGTATAAACCAAAATTTGATTTCGGCACCCTATGATCAACAGGCAGCATTCTGAATGCTCATCGACAACAAGAAAACCCACCAGGGGTAATTAACTAAAATAAAAGAAACATTTTTTTGCTTAAAATATGATTTCATTTGTAGAAAAAAAACACTTACCAAAGCAGGAAAAGCCGTTCTCAGCATATTGATCGGATTCTGCGCTGGCGCCGGGAACTGTGGCGGGTACTGCGCCGCATATTGCTGCATTGGCTGTTGCATCGTCTGCTGCATAGACTGCGGCATCGACTGCATGTACGGTGTGTTGGCCCAGCCCACCCACATCTGTTGCGGACTTATCCCCACTGGGGCGGAGGACTGGCTCGGTGGAGACAACCGCTGTTACAATAAAGTACCAAAATTAGAAAAAAAAAATTGGAAAAGATATAGATGACACATTATGAAATAACTGAACACCACTCATAATATGAGACATCAATCCATATTATGGAGACAGTGATTGCCAGTCTATAGATAAAGGCTATAAATTATAGATAAATAAATGAGTTGTTTAATTTCAACATAAAATGCCTGACCCCTTTTCAAATGGAAAGATTTATATTCATTTGAACATCAACGCTTACTTAAAACTTAGAAATAGGAAAATACTAAAACCGTTACAAGTGCGAGTCAAAAAGGGACACGCAATTCGAATACCTACAGACTACAGTTTGTATTTAGATCAAACCCAATTAAATCGCTGCCTGTATTATGACTTTGCAGTTACGTTTACTATACTCGATAGCGATTGTAGTACGCAATTTTGTATGCAATTTGGCATAGTTTCATACAAATATTACTACAGTCGCTATCGATTATGTTACATTATAGCACAGAATAGATATAAATACTAGATACAGAAAGGCTCCCCTCCCTTCCCACCCTATAAACAATTATCTCACCCCTCCCCGCGAGTTCGTGCCGATTCGTGTGCTCCTTTAGTCGTGTTTGTCAATTGTCAACTTTATTTTGATATTCAAAGCAATGCGTCGTAACTTTATTTACCAAAAAGTTCGAATTAGGAATTGAACGCCACTCATACAGTACAAACTGCATGGTAGCCCTAGACTTACACACACAGTAGCGCGTGTACAAAAACGTCATCTGTTTATGAAGGGGCAGTTGTATGGAGTGTCCAGGGTGTGATTATAGCTAAGTGAACATACATGTTTCCTGTGAAACAGTTTGGAATGCGGGTGTCGCGGGTGCTGCGGAGTGCCCCAGGGCGCCGCCCCTCCAGGCCCCACGTCGTCGTCGACACTCGATTGTAACTGCTCTTCTATAATAACAATTGTATGGAAAAGTTGATTACACACCACCATAACCGTTTCCAAGCCACGTAAATATGACGTTACGTAAAAGGAGAACAGAAAGTCCACATTTACTTTAAGTCTTGTTTGTTTCCCAGTTAATTTAAAAGAGTCCAATCCCCCTTACCTCTATATGTGGTCCAAAACAACAACAGGTATATTTACACGCATTTTTGTCAGTTTTTACATTATTTGCTACGAGAGTAAAGAAAGAGGGTTATAACATTAGTGCTAACTATCATTATTTAATTTAGGTAATTCAAATTAGACAATATTTTCCTTAATTATTACAACGAACTTTATTATTTTTCATTATTGATCTGTTGTCGACGTAACATAAGGAAACGTCGTGGACTCTGACCTTTGATGACCTTCTTGATGTAGGGGTCCAGGTTGATGGTGAACGGCAGGAAGATCTTAAGGTCAGCTGCGGTGAGCGTGGACCGGTGGAAGCTCAGGAACACTTCCAGTTTGCGCTCGTCGCGGTCTAGCTCCATAAGCGTGCTGGCCTCGCGGACGGTGCCCATTACTGGCTTGACCCTACAATAAGATTTAAAGTATAGTTGAAATTGTGTGTTGGAAGAACGAGACGCGAACAGTTCCTATAATGTTTATGTTCGGTAAGTGTACGGTTCGTTCATCGCACACTTACGTTTTTGCATACATCGTGACTCGTGTTAGAAATGCTATTGTTTGTTACTAACTTTGCGCACTCTTTACACTGATTTACCACAAAAAAATCGGCACCCTAACTTACTACTTGTATTTTTTAAATTAAATGTAGAATTCATATTAAATTACTCGTCAAGCACATATTTGATGAGAACTTAATCGAACTTTGTGAAACAGGCACAGCCTATAGTATAAGTATTATGCGTTTAAGTTCGAGACACACTGATCCTGCAGTCAAACTGTGTAAATAGTTTTTCGGGTCTATTAGATTTAAGTTTTCTTTAATTGTTTTAATAATCAATAAAATAAAATAAAGGATTAAATAGTAAATTTTAGTTATAATGCTGATGCGGCTTATTAACGGTCACATTACTTTAATTATTCATAAACGTATTTTAAGAAAATACTACTTAAGTGATGTTGCCGTTCTGACGAATCCATAGACAAAACAGGCAAATCCACTGGCTGATATCCACATCTTACGAAAAAAAAACAATTATCTATCATTAAATGTCAATATGTTGTAAAATAACGTGAAAGCTGTCACTTCGATCAGCTGTTATGTAAGTGACATTCTCTTTGACTATGTAGTCGGCCATGTTATTCACTAAAATAGGGATAAAATAGGCAGCACCCTTCTAACTTTATTGAGCGATTATGATTAATTTTAAACAAAATGCAAATCTGTTATTGACGACCTCCGTGGTCGAGTGGCTTTGTACACCGGTTTTCAAGGGTCACCATCTCTGAGGTCCCGGGTTCGATCCCCGGTTGTGTCAATTTAGAAAAACGAACTTTTCTATATTAGCTCAGGTCTGGGTGTTTGTGATACCACCGTTGTCTCTGATTTCCATAACACAAGTGCTTTAGCTACTTACTTTGGAATCGGAGCAATGTATGTAATGTTGTCAAATATTTATATTTATTTATTTATATTAGTACCCTAAGTTTGTAAAAGAATTATTGTTAATATTTATGTGCTATGGATTTTGTGATAACTGAAAATAAATAAATAAATGATTTTCAAGAAATTCCTTATAACAAGCTTATAGGATTCCATAACTTTTAATGAATAAGACGGTTAATCTTATACCGAGGACATAAGGTAACATTTAGCTCGCTTACTTCTCATAAATATGCTTGAGCGAGGTGGAGTCATCTATATGCTCCTCATAGGTTTCGTGGTGGTAGATTATCCAGGATGTGCGGTACGGCCACTGCTCCGTCAGGTTCACCCACGACGCCAGCTGGTACCAGTTGAACTCTATTTGGAATGCTTTCAGCAGACGACCTGAGAGAAAAGCCAATAATGTAGGTATTATAATGTAATTAGTTATTATTTATATCAATTCTGTAGACGGTGCGACACAATCCACCTGCAAGGATAGAGGTACGATACTAGTTGACTCCACAACCGACACGACTTTGTATATAATTACGACGATATTCAACACGAAATTAATAGAATACCTTATATCTAAGGGGGGATATTTGCATTTTTGTTATATTTTTTTCGAAATTAGGTTATAGTACTATAGTATAGTAGGTAGTACTCGCTTGTTTGAGTATAGCACTATACAAGCCTTGGTCGATAATGACTGAACTGCTGGCCACTCTATGATAGCCTCGAGTCGAGCTAAGCTTAACTACGCTGTCGGCCTTCAAGCTTGGTCATCATTGCAGCCCTTGTCCGCGTTATAAAGGCTTCGACCTCCAGCCTCGGCATTTATTCCAGCTTGTCTATAAGGGGTTGCAATGCTGACCGCGCTGTGACGGTCTGGACCTGCGCTAAGCTTCGCTCCCGGCCATCATCATTGCTGCCAGCAATGCAGTCATTATAGACCGCGGCAGTAATGTACTATTTTTCAGGGTGACTCGGCCACTACTCGTGACTACGAAGCGGCACTCACCGGTGACGTACAGCACGTTCATGAGGCGGCGCATGCTGCGCGGGTTAACGTCGCTGAAGTAGTCGTCGGTGAGCAGCACGCGGCCAGCTAGACTACGATGCGGCACTCACCGGTGACGTACAGCACGTTCATGAGGCGGCGCATGCTGCGCGGGTTGACGTCGCTGAAGTAGTCGTCGGTGAGCAGCACGTGGCCAGCTAGACTACGATGCGGCACTCACCGGTGACGTACAGCACGTTCATGAGGCGGCGCATGCTGCGCGGGTTGACGTCGCTGAAGTAGTCGTCGGTGAGCAGCACGCGGCCGAGGTCGGCGGCGCCGGCGGCGGGCGCGGCGGCCCGGTGCAGCCCCGACGCCACCGACGACGCTACCGACTCCGAGGGCCGCAGCCGCCGCGCCCGCGCCGCTTGCACGCTGCTACTCGGCACTTCTTTGGCCGGTTGGTTTTTTATACGCTCCTGGCTAGACATTAGCTCGGAGGTGGATGAGAGGCGGCGAGCTGATACCTGGAGTTTTCCCAATGAAAGTTACCAGAGTTGCGAAATTTGGAACAGAGCATACTTCATCGCCTCTTGGCGGCTGTGGTGTGGCTAACTTCACAGCCACCAATAAGAATGAAACGTATTCGAAAAGACAAGCGATCAGATTGTTACTTAAAGCTTAGCTTGTGAATTCACTCAATTTGTGACGTATTCAGAAAATCCTGTATCGTCAACCGACATATCTTTGCAGTTAAAGGATCTACTACTTACAGATCTCTGCAGCGAAGTAGAGAAGTCGTCCACAGCAAGTGCCTGCAGTCGCTTCGCTGCAGTCTGCTGCGCGGTCTTCACACGGCGCAGCGCAGAATTTTGCAGATAGAACGGCAGCTGCACCATGTTGCGAAGATAATCCCACCCACCTATGTTGCTTTCGGAGAACGCGCGACGACTGTTCACTTCTACGGCCTGTATAATAATATTTAACAGATTATGGAATTAAAAATATAGAAATCAAACATTCACTAATTGGAATTTTTGGTATAATAGAAAATCTGTTGTTAATCAGCTACGACACGAGCATGTATAAAAAACTGAAGGAGATGAACATGAAAAAAGTTAAACATGGTTTGCTAACAATTCTGTTATTTGCATTTGTTATATTGCATACATAAGTAGCCGGTCCGTACCACGCTGTTACAATATAAGTAACTTTTCTATAAAGGAATTTAAACATTCACAAAACGTCGATCGATGGGAGACATCATAGCAATATTGATCATATACAATTAGCATAGAGCATATTTTTCAATACACTGTAAAATACGGAACATAACAGCACAGATTATAACAGTTAGACTTGACTGAAGCGTATACTGATATTTGGTAGCATTTTATGGCTCAAGAGTACTTTAGTGCTAAGATAAAAAAAAATTGAAAAAATACTAGAAAAAATCGACTCACCCGTAGCACCTCAGACGCTACGGGTGAATCGATTTTTTCTAGTATTTATTCTAATATAGAATAGAATAGAATATCATTTATTTACATTTGATTAGGGAAATATAAAAATAGCATTTTGAATGCGAAAAATCTCAATTTAATAATTACTTTAGAACTGATATATTCACGGGGAGACGAGTAAGAAAACTTTTTTTGAATTCACAGACATAACGTTTTTAATTTACAAGTGTGTAGAATACATAGCATTCCAAAGGATCTCAACACTTAAAACTTAGCATGCTTTATTTTACACTCATAAAACAATGCTAACATTTTAGTAAACGATCATGCAGACAGATATATGAAATTGTCTCATAGAGCTTGGTATTCCAAACTAATGAGAGTCATGATCATCCAGAAGGTAGGCAGCATTTTCCGATGAAATCTGTCCTGGGCCCTGATTCATAAACGTCAGAAGAAACTTTCCATATCCGATGCTATGCTTTCCATATATTCCCGTAACTTTTGACAGTTCAATTCGAAACGAAGACTAAATTGTTGGATTCATTTCCGACAGCTATTTGGGACACCAAATACTCTCTCTCACCAACTCTTCCGACAGGAAGAGTTAGTATACATCGGAAAGAAAATTGACACTGAACACGGAAACCATAGAGAAAACATATGGAAAGCATAGCATCGGATAAGGAAAATTTCCGACGTTTGCGAATAAGGGTCCAGCACTGCAATTTCCAACCCACCTGCCAAGCGTGGAGGAAATAGTAACACCCTCCCACAGGAGAGGCCTATTCTTGCCAAAGAATACTATTACTGCGTAAAAAAGCGACACTCCCTTCCCCCGCCAATTTGGCGCCAAATTGACGAGGCAGTCAACCAGGCAGTAAGTGACAGTGACGCTCATAGTAACGCACACATTTGTTTATGTAGAGTAGGCTATCCCTAGGGCCTGGTTCTGCGGTGGACATTTAGAGCTGTTATGATGATGAGGAATGATCATATTTTGGATTTGCGGTACACAAGCCAACAGGTTCGACATAGATACACACACCATTAGTTGCATAACTAACCTCCATCCAAGCAACCTGCAGATAGGTGAAGCATGTTTAATCTAGTTTTATTGCACAGTAACGGTAAAACAAAAGGGTTGAAATTCTGGTAAATGTTATTTAGTTTTTGAGAAAGAAAATCCTTTATGTTTTTGTCAAAGACCTATAGTAAAATAAAATGATACATTTTCTACAAATATTTGTTTCTATATTGATTCGTGTTTGAAATAATGGCTTTTGTTGAACTAATTAATTAAAAATTTGGATAATAAGGCAAATGAGTAAGCATAAAAAAGCAAAATTTGGTAACTAACTAATGTATTACTTTTCAACAAACTGTTACGAAAACTAAGCAAAATAAAGTTGTAAACCCACAAGTTTGTATTATTTTATTTCATCACGATTAAAAAATTGATAATTTTATCGATACTTGTTTGGCTCATTATTTATTTTTTTGCTCAAGTCAAGTTGCCTTTTATAGCAATAAATAAAGGCAATATGAAGGTTAAAGATACAACATGGCTATCAATTACCCACCTTGCTGATGATATGTGGATCTATCGCCAGTAGAAGTATGAACGGGCTCTTCGGGTCCGAGCAGAGCGCGTGCACGGCGTTGAGCAGCGCTAGGACCTTCTCCTGTTCGCAGCTGTCCAGCGCGTCCACAACCACCACAAGGCGGGTCTGCTGTCCAGTGAACGCGTCTAGGCATGACACCTGGGTAGGAAAGATGATGGCGTCAGGGAATCGGTTACGAAGTTCGATTCAGACACTGAGGTAACTAGATGAAATCCGGGTCTCGATTACCCCAAGCAAATCCAGGATACTTTTTTAATTTGTGAATTTAAGAGTCTCTCTCTAATCGTCGTCAGCGTCAGGAAGGTCGTTAACTGAAATCGACTGAAAAACTATTCGTATTGCTACTTCAATATCAGTGCATGTTCGTGTCCAGTATCAGCCCCAGGTGTAGACTCACCATGTGCGTGAGCGCCTGCAGCTCGGGGCGCAGCGCGAGCGTGGGCGCGTCCCGCTTGAGCGCGCGGGCGAGGCGCGCGCGCGGCGGCAGCACTAGCGCGGCGAGCACGCGGCCCCACGTATACAGGTTCGCGAGCACCACCACGCCCGCCAGCGCGCACGCGCCGATCATCACGCCCTGTTGGATTTCACGCCGTCTGATCGACGACAGCACTTAGAGCCGTCGGATTTTAGCATAAGACTAATTGCTATCACTTATTGAATCGTTAAAAGAATACCTTCTTTATCAAAAGAAGAAATCTCTGACTTTTTATGAAATCTCGTAGGTACTAATTAGGAAGAAAAAATTCAAAGCGACTTCCAAAAAAGCAGAGTTAAATTAAAAATAATCAAAATAAAGACTAAAATTGGCGACTTGCTTACGGATTATCAGTTGCCTTGTCCGTGTAGTACATGATAAGTACACAAAGCCCGACCAGTATACACGTGAAACACACTTCAAATGTCACGATGTGAGGGATGCAGCAAACCCGCCGCCATCTGGTGACAAATAGTTTTTTTTATAAAAAATAAATATAAAATTTAGTAAATTACGGACACAGAGTCGCGTGCGTACTCTACTGAGCTTTGTATTTTGGCACCTTCCCATCGCAGTATCTTTTTTTCTCCCTCAACCAAGCTTAATTATACTGAAACAAAAATATTTTACTACTACCTGCTCTATTAAATATTTCCCACTATACTCACTTCCACCCCGATGTGGAGGAAACCGGCCTAGGTCTGAAGGCGCGTGCGAGCCGCGTGCACACGCGCCCGTACTGGCACTCCAGCGCTTCAGCGAGGCTGGCTATCATCTGCACCACCATCGCCTCGCCTTCTTGACCCGCGCCGCTTTTCATGCCTTCGGTGAAGTGGAATCTGTTGATCAAAATAATGTACATTCAATGCGACTAATTTGGCTTTGTACAGCAAAAATGACCAACTTCAGAGCGCTTACTGTACAAATTGTCAAGTGAAATTGCCGCGGATCACTGTCCACTATCAATTTAATCGCTTTTCATGATGTCGCCATTCTTGAGATTTTTCCAAATTCTATTTTCAATCGATTTGTTCTCGATTCCAAACTAGCATGAGACTCAAGATGGGATCTACAATGAATCGAATTCACCCAGAAGGTATTGCCGTTGTATCGGCTATCCGTAACACAAGTGCCTTCGCTGCTTACTTTTGGATCAGCATCGTATCTAAAGGGTTATTTTTATCTTCATCTTATTTCATATTCAGTCGCTTTTTGATAGACACAACGTAATTGTGAAAATATATATTTTTGTCAATCATTCATGCTTAGTCACTAATCATCATAATATCACTTGGATTTACCTTATAGGTGTAGCTGGAAGTGCGCGCGGGTCATTAGGACCGGGCGGGTGGCAGAAGACAACTTGTAACACGAGCAGTAAGGAGGCGAACTTGTGACCCAGAGCTGTTATGAGGCCGCCAGCCCACCACCATTCATACCTGAACGTATATATTGGTATAATTACATTAACGGTGACCATAGACTTTAAATTGCATACATATATATCAGTTAGAACAATTCAGCAAGACATACATGTGGGCACTGGGGCATAAAATAAACAAAACGGTTTGTACAAAAATAATACTATTTTAGCACAGTCGCTGACACTACACAAGCATGGATGCCATTTTCAGTGCAAACGAACGCACAAGCCAAACGGAAATAATTAAAATATTTGGTCACACCTCCAAGAAGGTTGAATCACAACAAACAATCTAATTATATAAACATTTCGTCATATTTCCCGCTGAAGTTTGAATGGCGACAAATAGATTAGTTGGCAAGAAGGCGGCCCACATGGTCTTATTAACTAATCATAAATTAAAATCAATACCATTAGACGGAACAGGAGACGCCCACTAACGTGCCTCAAATCATGAATTAGGAAAATAATGAGACAAGGTTTCAAAGGATTCATACAATGTTATGCTTGCCAATAAAATCGGAGATATTTAGTTTAATAATAGTACCTTGTTATACTACTATATTGCAATTCTTATTGAAATATATTTCCATGGTTTTGGACTCCTTAATGTTTTTATTTATTTATTTTAGGTATAGAAGGATATCAATTGATCATTTCTATTAACAAGCCATCAGTAATGTAATGAACTAATGATCTCTTTTTTCCTTTTTT
This sequence comes from Catoptria pinella, assembly GCA_963556745.1. Lineage (NCBI taxonomy): Eukaryota > Metazoa > Arthropoda > Insecta > Lepidoptera > Crambidae > Catoptria > Catoptria pinella. The sequence goes on from OY750762.1 coordinate 6,148,253, forward strand.
CTAAAACATTTGTCTAAATATACTTATAGTCGCTGAGATATAATAGGCCCGTTTTGACAGCTGATTACGACAATAAAATGCAACACTATTTACGTAATTTCCAAAATAGACTGTAATTTTTGTATTGGTACGAAACGTCTAAAAACAGTTAAGTTCTTATTCCTTTAATTTTTCAACAATAGTGCTGTTGTTAGTAACTGCATTATGGTTTAGATAAGTCTTATCATTTAATTAATGAATCAAATAATTATTGAGTAATAGTGTTAAATTGTCCATTTTTGCTTTTTTCTTGTCAAGAGTGAAAAACTACAGAAATAAGTGTTTTCTTGTGTTACATTACATTGTCAATAGTATTTTTTTTTTATTCAAATAAACTTAATAATCAAGCACTTTTGAATGGTCTATATTTTCCTACACACAGACTTTTTGGGTAATTTTATCACTTTATAAAACTAAAAATAAAAAACTATTCCAATATATTTAGAAGTTCATACAATTTGGAATCGATTTGTCGTAATACTAGAATATTCCCGTTATCGATTTCTTTGGTCAGCATCCCTAATTACGTTAAAGTGACAGTTGTCAAAACGGGCATATCATTATCTCGACAACTATAGTTAAGTTACGGAATAAATAATAATACAAATGGACAATAAAATTGGTCTAAAAAAAGTGGCAATAAAAAATTGTCACACATTTATGTCTGTAAAGTGAGCTCACCTGTTGCCCGTGTACCACAGCACGTAGAGCGCCATATAAAACACGGCGAACAGCGCGAAGCACACGGCGACGGCCACGTAGGCGGGCGCGCCGGCGGTAGCGGCGCAGGCGCCCACGCCCAGCGCCGCGTGCCACGCGCCCCACGCCACCGCCCACGACCACGCCCAGCCTGTTTCGCTCCACTGCCGGGCGAAGTTTTTCATTTCCTCTGTTGATTAATGTATGTGATGTAATGGCTTCGCGACGTAACTGAGCATTTATTTATCCTCACTCGCTATGTATTACGCGCCACGCTACAGAGCGACTGAATATTATCATGCGATAGAAATTGAGGATAGGGAATTTTACTGAAAGAAGACTTCATTTTGATTTCATAAAATATAAATAAATAAATATTTGACAACATCACATACATCGCTCCGATTCCAAAGTAAGTAGCTAAAGCACTTGTGTTATGGAAATCGGAGACAACGGTGGTATCACAAACACCCAGACCTGAGCCAATATAGAAAAGTTCGTTTTCTAAATTGACCCAACCGGGGATCGAACCCGGGACCTGAGATGGCGACACCTTGAAAACCGGTGTACGTACAAAGCCACTCGACCACGGAGGTCGTCAATGCCCTACCTTTAATATTTAAAGCCTGTTTCACAATGTAAAAGTAAATTCTGAGTAGCTTACTTGAAATATGTTAAATCATCTGTCAAGTAAGCTACGCAGAACTTACTTTTACATTGTGAAACAGGCCCTTAAGGTACTTTCTCACTCTGTTGCAAAGTTTTGGGACACCCTGTATAGTGACTAGGTCCCTTTACATATTTATTTGTGGGAAAAGATGCACGCCTCGCTGCTACGCTGACTCACAAAATATTCATATAGGTACTTTTTGTCTGCTAATGTCTTTAGTAGTAAGTTAAACAAACTATATGAAAAAATACTACGTGGTAAATTACAAATTAAAAATACTCACCCTTAAGTTTATTGAGCAAGAACGATTTGCCAGAGCCCCATCGCGCGTAGAGCCCCACCGTAATAGGCACGGAGAGGCTCGGCTCTGACAGCATGTCGGCTAGAGCCGCGCTATATAACTCGTATCCCAGCATATTCTCATTATCTTCATTAGTGTTTAACTTCCGAGCCCCAAATATTTGGCCCAGTATTGTCTTGTTGTAGCTCATGTCTATGTTATAAGGCGTCTCATTTTGCTTATTAGGCTTATATAATAATTGACTATTTTTAGGATTCCTAAGAAGAATTTCAACTATTTGCTGTAAAAGAAATAAAGAAATAAGATTAGTACGAGAGGCATGCTAAAAGTTTTTAGATACTCTTTACTCAATAATTTGATTCTGGCATGTTGATTATTTTGATTTTTCTTCAGTTGAGTAATTTTGAGTCGGTCACAATTGACAACTAACTAACAACCTGGTGACCAACAAGCGTTTCAAAAATACAATTTTTGCTTTGTCGAACGAAAATGAGTAGCAAAGAGCGCTCGATTCCAGCCATAGGATTAAAGAATAGGGCCCCAGATTTTAACAAATAAAATATATTTTAGAAAAAAAATGTTAGAATTCAAGTATGTTCCATGTTTAAAGGAGAAGCGGCACTCGCTATAGAAAAAATGTTTAACTTGTATACGATTGAATTTGTTATTAAAATTAAACCAATAATATTTGATACATTAATCAAGTTCCGTCTTATTTTTAGCGCATGTAGAAAACAAATTATTTAATTATGAATATTGTTTGATATGGAAACACTACAGAAACAACGAGTCATTGAAAAACGTTCCGTTATCTACATTCAATTTTTAAAGGGCAGAAAAGTCACTGTGAAATGTAAAAGCGTTGCTGCAAATAATATAATTATTTTCCTTTTTCCGAAATTAAGAAAACGGAATGTCAATTTGACTCACGATTTGGCATTGATCTGTCATTTAGTTGACAGATACCACAGTAGATAGAAAAAGTACAACAGATTATGAATCACAGATTAAAACGTTAAAAAGTATACAACATTAGCATTAAAGGCCGGGTCCCCTTTATCACTAAACAACAAGCGTTTATGTTTGTTAGTTATAACTTGCCAGTATTAAAATATTGAGTAAAGAGTATCTAAAACTTTTGGCATGCCCCTCGTACCTATAATATGGAGTTAGAGAAATATAAATGCTTCTTTTGAAGGACTCTGTAACAAGTAGGATTTTTAATCCGAGTCAAATTGACATTTGTAACTTATTAACTGATTCGAATTGAAAAATCCTACTTTAGTATTACTTTTAAGGGTCTGGCCATGGAACTGAACGGCGCGGCGTGCGGAGAGCGAATTCTCTATGCTGTGTTGCACGGACGAAACGCTCACTGCAAAGTGGTCAATTCGCATCACGCACCATTACAAATTAGCTGACCGCGCTGTCGGACGCTCGCTCTGTAGCGTGGTCAGGCCATAATTCCCTAAGTTTTAAACCATGCCTTCTCGTACCTTAGACCTCGCCCGCATGGCTATATGCAGTGCAGTGTCGCCGCGGTTGTCGGCAACATTGACGCGCGCCTTGCGTTCTAGCAATAACTGCACCATCTCCGCGTTGCGTGACCGCACCGCTCGCATTAGCGGCGTGTCGCCGCTCTACAAACAAATAATAATTATGCCACATACAATGCGAGTAAGAGCGTTTTCAAATTTTTCAGCAATAAATCAAGTCATTTATTACCTTACGATTTGGCGTCGATAAACTCATACGAATAGTGTCATCACACATATTACTTTGATATTGACAATTAACTAACAGCTCGAAGTAAGGTACAGTCAGCGCCAAAATATCTCAGAATTCAAACCTACCAAAATACCTAATCATTTGACAAAAATCAACTTTATGTCAATAAATAAAGGTGTACTTTCATTTGTTCTCGCGCTGACAGTACCTGTTTACTATCAATGACTATACATAATAAGAGCTCGTGTATTAAAAAGGATATTCAAAACAAATGAATATGCTGGAGTAATAAATGCTTACCACGGTGATGTGCACCAAGTCCGGGTTGGATGTCAGTAGCAGTTTCAATATGGCGATGTGTTCCTTCACGTCTACATCCACGTGCCTGTATAGCGCAGTACGTGTGTTATAAAGGACAGTCGACACGATTCAAAATGCTTACCACAGTAGTGTGCTCCAAGTCCGGGTTGGAAGCGAGCAGCAGTTTTAAGATGGCGACGTGGCCCTTCTCCACGGCAGTGTAGACGGGCGTTTTCTTCTCCTTGCCCGGCAAGTCTATGTCCACGTGCTTCTTCAGTAAGGCTTCTACAATATTCTTGTGACCGCCCTTTACGGCGTGGATTAGTGGCGTGTCTTTAGAGTGATCCTAAAATTAAGAAATAAATCTAAATATTGAACAAAAGAGCAGGACCACCTGAATTATATGAAAAACTAGGGATGAAGGAGACTTATTGCATTTTTTTTAAACAATCTGGTAGAAAAATAGATAGGTAGGTATTTTTTTTTTACTAAAGGGGATTCCCTTAAATACTACCTGCACATTGATATACGCGCCGGAGGCAATAAGCGCGAGAGCGATGTCGTAGTAGCCCTCCTTGCAGGCGATGGCGAGCGCCGTGAACCCGTCTTTGTCCAGAGCGTTTACGTTTGGCTTGTGCTCGAGCAACATTTGCACGATTTCGAAGTGGTTTCCTATAAAACAATTATTTATTCTTCTTATATTATTATTAAAACTTCCACCTTAGCAGGTAGTATTTATAAATGATTGCAACACTAGCTAGCTGCACTTGTACGTATTTGGTCAGTATGTACTACAATGTACGACGCTACGTCACGTACTGTCGCTATAGTGCGATGCAAACTTTACGTTTGTGAAGTTAGCCGCTATACGCGGAGCAAACCCCGCAACCGCCGTTGACACTTAAATTGTGTATTGCGCAGCGACTTTGTTGTAAATTCACTTACTAGCCGAGTAGCGAACACCCAAATACTATTGAAATATATAAGCAATGGTTCAATCAGACACATTATTCCTCACAAAAAAGAAATGACATCCGCCAATGTGGCGATTACATTCAATGACACTTGCTGGCCAGTACCAGCCAATCCTCGCCAGCCTGTTCTCGCATCCTCCAACAGACTTGTGTCGGTCTAATTTCACACCCGCCATATCGTTTATATCGTTTGCATCGCACTGTACTGTACTGTACATTTTAGAACTTTGTTGTAGTTGTCATTGATTTCTGTTCAAAAAAATAATAGTAATTGGAGTGACAAAATTCTAAATTGTATACATATTTATAGAGCAGTAGTGAGTACGCACCGTGCGCGGCCTGCAGTAGCGGCGTCCAGCAGTACATGCCGGCGGTGTTGGGGTCGGCGCCGGCGCGCAGCAGCGCCGCGCACGACGCCACGTCGCCCGCGCGCGCCGCCCACGTCAGCGCGGACGTCGCGTACTTGTCGCACGAGTTCGCGCGCGCGCCCGCCGCCAGCAGCTTCAGTACCACGCCACTGTGTCGCCTCCCCGCCGCCCATACTAGCGAACTGACAAAAAATTGTGTTCACGAATTTGCTTCTTGCAACTTTTTAGAAAAGATTACCTACTGAAATGCACGAAAGAAAGAGTAAATAAAATGGAACTAAAACTTTTCAGTACAAAATACAGTCAGTGTTGCCAAAATATTCATGATTTTGACGTGTTTGCATAGAAAGTCGCGTCTGTCCGATTACTGTTTTTTAGGTTTCCGATCACTTATAGTGTACTTACTTTATTTTTACATAGGTAAGCAGATATTTATCAGTAATAATTATTAAATAAATCTGCTGTTAGGTATTTATTTGTTATCACCAATTGGCTTATCATCGAAGTAGATAAGAGAGCTTTATTATATCTCATTCAGCGACACATAATATATCGCATGAAAGCTAGTTAAGCAGCGACAATATACACTCATAGAGTCTTCCATTATCATAAATATTGCAACTGTTTTGTATTATATTACAAGTATGCCTTGTACTTTAGGTGTTCACCGCAATCGTAAAACATAGAATAGGTACTTGACATTGGCAATAACTCAGTAATATATTGGTATTGCTTAATTAAAGGTTTGACGGGTGAAAACGACCGACGTCTTTAATCATCGTAAAATAAGGGTAATGCAATTTACAGGTCTGCGGTATATTTCTGCGTTACCATTATACCATTTTACGTTATGATGGCTCAAAAACTACGATGCTGAACTAATTTCTTGAGACAAACAAACATATTTTTATGAGATTGATAAAAAGTTATTTGTGGCTTATTATTGTATCCTGTTATTTTCTTTGGAGTAAAGCCATTAAATTTTACCGTACATCTGCCCAAACGCAAACCTTCTAAAAGAAGGACATTCTAATAATACGATAGCGGACGTTTGTTTGCTACCTAACTATTTTGACTAATCTTTAATTTGAAATTATTATTAATGACGGTATTCGTGGACACTCACTTGATATTGTAGTTGCCATGAGCATGAACATCAGCACCCTTCTCGAGGAGGATCGCCACAACATCTTCGTGGCCTTTGTACGAGGCCCATAGGAGGGGAGTCCATCCACCCTGGGGATTAATTAAATAGGTGAACTCTGTAGTGGTCACCATCAAGTAAAACATATCAATGAAGTATATTATGAGGGCTGATAGGAGTCAACTAGCGCAATATACATTTAATTTTATAACTTCTAAACTGAATAAAATATATTTGATAATGACTAGGTTAAAAGTAAAACAAAATTAAATGTATATGCGCTAGTTAGACCCTGTAAGCTCCTAAACAATAATGTTTAGATGCGAGATAATAGTAAAAAACAATGAAATAAACAGCTGGCTCATCATTAACGTCAGCATCAAATCATCTTCACGAGACGCTTGCTTGCTTGCTAATATTAATAGTTTAGCAAATTAATTAAAAAACGATCATGTTTTAGGTATGAAACTAAACTAGTGGCTCTGTAGAGCTGTCTCCTCGCGTTTGTGACATATTGAACATTTTTCGAAATGACTAAAATATGATTTTCCCGCCATTTAAAAAATTCGAAAGCGGAATCGTCAAAAAATCTGCTCACAAAATTTCACGGGAATCGTTTCAGAAATGCGACCTCTAGAGGAGAACAACGGACAGTAGGACAGGCATACAAAAGCATTTTTGCCCAAGCTGAAACAAAGACACTTCGCGCACGCTCAGTCAATTATGCTCGCGAGTGCATGTTAATAAAACGAAGCTCAACTTTCTAAACTTTTTAAATTTTGAGATTTAAGCATTCACAATGCTATTTTATATAATACTAAATAATATACTAGAAAAAATACGAGTCGCACCAGATCATGTTCTCGGACGGGAATCGAACCAGTGACTCGGTAGCTCAGCGGTCAGAGCATTGGACCGGATATCCAAAGGTCGCGGGTTCGATTCCCGTCCGAGAACATGATCTGGTGCGAGTCGTATTTTTTCTAGTATATTATTTGGTAAGCTCAACTTTCGTTATATATTTGGTAACAAATAAATATATCTCAAGGTTAGCATAAGGAAGCTATTTTGTCTTGTACACTGGCTGTCTGTCAACGCAGTTAGATCTGCAGATCTAGCCACTACAGTGGATTATGCAATGCTCGCCCTAAATTCTTATTTCGGGTAGAGTAACAATAGCATTCAATTTTAAAATAGAAACCGTAAAACTGGTAATGCATTAAAAAACTAGCACCATTAGATTTATGAGTGATAGATAAATAGCATGTTTACGCTTTTTGTACGGTATTCGTAAACATACAATAAAATTCTCTGTAATAAAACTATTTATGAAACAGTTCATTGATATATAACTAAAAATGTTTTGTTTATATTATGATCCACAATACAACGTTACAAAAAACCTCTAAAGTCGAATATGGTAGATAGGGTCCATCAAACTGAACAACTTTTAATATGGGACCAACTCTGAAATCGCAAAAAAAATCTGCTGTTTCATACAAAAATTAAAAATTTATGAAACAGCTGGTTTTTATGGCGCTTTAGGGATATTTTTTGTAACACGTTGTATAGCGTGACTCGTCAGCGTGTATATTTAATTGGATATAAATTGGGCTGTTGTTTTAGATGTCACTGACATCGTGGATCTTGGCAAAGTTCCGCCGAAAATATAAATAAACGAATATAGCGTGCACTATATAGTCCAGTGGGTTAAGTGCTAAATATGAGCCAGCTTAATTTAACAAAGGAGATTTTATGAATGATATCACTGTTGCGTAATGTGCTGACGACCTCCGAGGTCGAGTGGCTTTGTACACCGGTTTTCAAGGTGTCGCCATCTCTGAGGCCCCGGGTTCGATCCCCAGTTGGGTCAATTTAGGAAACGAACTTTTCTATATTGGCTCAGGTCTGGGAGTTTGTGATACCACCGTTGTCTCTGATTTCCATACCACAAGTGCTTTAGCTACTTACTTTGGAATCGGAGCAATGTATGTGATGTTGTCAAATATTTATTTATATATAACTTATTTTCATTAAAACCTTGCAGAGTAACATTGAATTTAAAAAAATTAAAAGCCCGTCTTGAACTCCGGATATAATTCAGTAGATAGCAGAAATGGAATGAATGTTTATTTAAAATAAACGCATTAGTTGTAGTCATGGACATGGTTGCCAGGCCACGGATGGAGTCAAATAATTTGATATACATACACACATTATCATTCATTCAAAAAGTTTCATAAAACGCTATTAATATCATAAAGAGGTCTTTATGATATTAATAGCGTTTTATGAAACTTTTTATTTGAATATTTTATTCCTTAAATTCACTATTTCTATGTAGTCTATTTAATAGACAAATTACTGAAAAGTTACGGTAATTGGTATGGCATTCAAAAGATGACGTAAATCGATGGATTAAAAAAAAAAGTGTATTAAATTGCGAGTATGCTTTAAAGGGTTTAATGTGCTTTGAAAAATGTGAAACATCAAATTCCTATTATTAGCACAGACAGACAAAAATGTTAAACATCAAATTCCTACTATTAGAACAGACAGACTATGGTTCAGTAAGCAATGTGGTAATTTATTGCCACTGACTAATTGCCGTAGAATCCAGAGAAATAATTCTTGTAATACTATCATAAAAATTTCAATCTTATCGTAATATTATTAAGTTCTATTTCTCAAGCATGGTAGTAAAATGTAAATAGTGATCGCACTATTTTTACAACCTTCTTCGAGCTAAATCGGAGTAGCAGAGCAAGCCCAAAACAAGCCTGCAATGTAAGTATGAAAATCCATAGCTGGCGTGTTTAGCAGCCCGCAATGTTAGTATGAAAACTCATATCTCTCGTGTAATTCAAAAATAGAACCAGCTTTTTCACAGAATCCCAGCAACTTTTTTTACATAAAGCATTCCATCCATCCTTTTCTTACATATCAATTTTACAAGTCTCATCCTTGTCACTCTATTTCTTTTTTCTTTATTGTTTTAAAAGGTGGTGTCAGTCAGAAATAAAAAAATCGCTTTGCCCCACGCTCGTTTTTACGCGCTAAAGGCAGCCTTTCGTGCTGGAGAGGTGAAAAAGATATTATCATGTCTACTCACACAGTCCTTGGAGTCGACTTTAGCGCCTGCATCAAGCAGTTCCCTTACGACAGGCAGGTGCCCGCCGCGCGCGGCGAACGCGAGAGGGGTCCAGCCGTCCGCGTCGCACGCGCACGCGTCCGCGCCCGCCGCCAGCAGAGCGCGCGTCGTCTCAATGCGCCCGCTCTCACACGCAACCATGAGCGCCGTTGTACCATTCTGGTTTAACAATTTTTAGTCGTAGGGTTTACCGAATATTTATACACATAAAAAAAACTACTGCAACAAGGGATCATTTCTATCCTAAACTTGGCTTTGTTTATAGAGCATCACTAAGTAAGACCTTAAAGTAAACAAGCAGTCATCAACAGCATTCAGAAGAGAAGGATATTGTCGTAGAGTACAATTCAGTCAAAAGGTTAAACATATTGTATTGTACTCTATTTCTGAGATACCTATCGTGTTTTTAAACTACTGCCCAAAACAGGAGTGTATTGTGTTTTAATATACCTACCAAGTCAATTTGATAAATAATAATAATAAATGCAGGTGAAGGGACAGGGACATTGGTGACGTAATTTGGAAACAATACACTCGAGTGATTAACGGTATGAGCAGTGTTCTCACCTTGCTACATAGTACATTGTGCTGTAAATTAACAGGTAGAACGTATGCAAACCTCATCTCTGTCATCAACATTGACATTCTTGTTGTTGGCTAGGTACTGCAGCAGCTCGGCTGCAGTTTCGCTGTTCACCAGCTGCGAGAGAGTCTTGAAGCACGCCAGTGACACCATCGACTCGCTGCGATGGAGGCTCTGTCGACAATACCAAATATTAATTTAACTAATATAATAAATATTATAGGAACGAACACGGATCTTTGCGAACTCCAGTCACTTTTGTAATAATTGGGCTACGTTGACATTGCTTACACTATGGTTACACTAACGTGTCCGTCAACTTTAGTTAATGTTACCCGTGATTGCTATAATAAAATATTTTTACGTAAAAGAAAAAAGATTAAAAACACCATAAAATTCAAATGCTTACTAAACCTATTTTAGTTAAAATGTGTTATGTCTTCTTTGTTTAAATTCAATTCATAATACGAAAGAAAAAGACAAAACAGTTTTAACTAATAAACCTATTTAATAATCGTTTGATTTTTTTATTAATAACACGGCAGGAATTTATGAGAACCTTTAAGTTATATATATAACGAAATAAATAATAGTACCTAATTAAGGAAGGTCACAATTTTAAGGGTATTATTAGTTTGAAAGCATACACACGAACAACAAAACTTCTTATAAATACAATAAAGTCAAAGCTTTGAAAAAGGTTATAAGACAATGTGGCTTGAATGAAAAGGTCGGAAGATAAGACACAGACAACTAGTTACATGGCATAGGTACTTGCGCAACAAGAAGTATATCTTTTTTATGTAAATTTACTCGACCGAAATAGGTATCACTCCTGTTCTGATCTTAATCTTCATATTTACTATGCTAGAATGAGTAATCAAAGAAATTCGTAACAATCTGTAAAGTGTAACAAAATTATGTGACTATCACTATACTGAAACAGGTGATAAGAGTTATTAAAACTGAACAACTTGGAGAACCAAGGAACATAGGTCGAAAAAAATATCATAATCTCATACAAAATGTATCAGTCAGCTCATGAGCTGACCAACTTATTTATGGAAAGGCGAACGAAAATTACTTTTTCAACCGATGTTCTTTGAAGAAATTTGTTCAGTTTAAGCAACAACATAATCACTTGTTTCAGTAGGTATAGTCACAAAATTTTGTTACACCTTAGTACTCGTAGGTACTGGTAGTTCTAATTTCTGCTAACTGTCAAGTGTACGTAATAAGTTTCAATATTTATTGCACATCCATGTCCATTGTTTATCTGAGTAAGTAGTTGCGTAGTGTGATGTTTTCTAAATTAATAAGTAATGGTCAATTTATACCACACACGAGCAATGTCATGTGTATGTACCATTTGTTATTATTTAATTACTTGGGTACCGCTAGCTATGTATTCCTATACAAGGTGTTACAAAAATACCCCTAATGCCGAATATGGTATATAGGGACCATCAAACTAAACTACTTTTACTATGGGACCAACTTTGAAATCGCGAAAAAAAAATCAGCTGTTTCATACAAAAATTAAAATCGAAAATATCAAAATGTATGAAACAGCTGATTTTTTTTTCGCGATTTCAGAGTTGGCCCCAAAGTAAAAGTTTTTCAGTTTGATGGTCCCTATATACCATATTCGGCATTAGGGCTATTTTTGTAACACCTTGTATACTCCATTCGTTTTAACGAGATTTAATGATTGTAAACAATTTTCATGTGTCGTTTTATCTTAGAAGACAAGTAATTGAAAAATAAGAATCATGATTTTTATGTCTGAAATAAATGTTTATTATTAGTAACTAAATAATTTCAAATTAATTTTGATAATTTCGACGTTTAGTTTAGAAGTTGAAATAAAATTTCATGTTTTGGATTCATGTAAAGGTTGTCACAATTATGGTAAATGATCGCTTCAAGCAATGCATTATGGTTCCATCACACGTCGTGACTATACCTACACCTACATAACACCTAATAAAATGGACAACCACATAATTAAACCCACACCCCCGTTATGCGCAATAAGCACAATTATGGCCTATTGATTATTTCTATAACAATTCAAATCAAACCTCAAGCGGGGAAATGGTAAAATTGGTGATAATGGGTACAAAATAGAGTATAATTATTTATTATTGAATCTACTCGAAAGCACGCATATAAAGAAAATTACTTCTTCTTTTAAATTTTCAAGCAACTGTTCGAATGAAACGTGGACACAGGAAACAGAGAATGTATGCGTAATCCCAGCAAATGTAGCGCCTTATAGAAATTATCTGTAATACACAGATAATTTGTTCAAGTTGTATTTTCGAAGTTATTCGAGAAAAACTGATTTTGCTGGAGTAACGTTATCCCAGCAAAATGTTTTGAAAAAAAAAGGCGTTTAGCGTGGAACCAAGTACATGAAAAGACGCTTTGAAGATTGAAAAGACGGGCGCAAGAAACTTATCAGCTTTAACTGAACTAAGTAACGATATTTACAAACTTTACAAGTAACGATAATTACAAACAATTTGAACAAATTTTGCTTTACTTGAACAAATTGCAACTAACTATGAACTAATTATCTGTAATACTCTCATTTCTCTAAGGCGCAACATTTTGCTGGGGTTACGTATGCCAGAGAAGCACTGCATTTAAAAAGTAAACACTTTCTAGTATGTATAAAATGATTAATAATAAATAGATACCTCAGATAAAGGCAAATTCCAACGCAGCATTATAAATTAATTCTAACACATTGATGAACGAAAAAATACTTAAGATTTGATAAAAGCAGACTATCTATGCATGAACAGGAGCAAGACTTCTGACGCAAGTGATTTTCATTATGAACCAGTTTATAGATTTAATGATAACAATGTTATCACACATAATCACAAGGTAGCCAAACAAAGTTAGCTGCAATAAACCGTAACAAGCAATAAGCTTTAAAATCAGATACTTAATTAAAAGACGATTAAACGTAGATGCAATGCATTAACACCCGTATTCAAGACGAGAACAATACTCAAACGACCCTTGCCTATGCGAACGCACTGCGTTGAAAATGTTGAAATAGAGCTCTGTGACTGCTTTGTTTGTTTTACGTGTCATTGCGTTGGGACGCTGTGCGTCCGCGGCTACTGTGAGACCTCATAGTAATATTTGTGCATGATATACATGGGTGTAAATCTGGGAAGACTTTTTACAATCATGGAAGTATTGTGGAAACAACAACTTGTTGGAGTATTTAAATACATACTTTGCTCATAATCATTAATCATCAACTACTTACTTGAGTTCCCTTATCTTTTGTCGTCAAAATATATTTTTTGTAATCAATTTTGTTTCAAATATCTACAAGTTGGATTTAACGTGCTGTTAGTAGTAACACTTCAACACTAGGGTGAAAAAAAACAACGCATTCACACTTGCAAATCATCCTTGCGCAGACCGTGTTAGAATGACGTCGCAGGGCAAAACCGTGGAACCCGGCGAATCCATGGCTCAGCCGCCGGTGATGGGGCTCCCCAGGCGGCGCAGTCACCGTAAACTTGGGCACAGTGAAATTCAGCCCCGCCGACTGAGGGCCAGGGTGCTCCATGCCCCCGCCCAGCGGCAGGAACGAAGGTCGTCGCCGTTTTTGCTTGACAGGTGGCGCCAACATTGAACCTGCGAAACTGTTGCTTTTCGCACGCCTGGTAGGAGCCAGATCCTCCTCGGCCGAGTTGAGATCTGACTTCTCTGATCCCGACACGCTTCTCTCCGTATCTGATGACGTTGGCGACTCCCTGACCACTTCCAGAGACACGCCGTCGTCGATGGAAGAGTCGGGAGGTCGCGATACATTTCGAGGTTTGTGTATATTCGCAACGAGACATCGTATGTGCACGTACTCGTTATCACCGCCGAGGGTCGGCAGTTGCGGTGGCAGAGACATCTCGTCTCCGATGTGCTCATACTATCAGACGAGCGCTCTCCGCGGCGACAAATTTGTAGTCGCGGTGAGTAAGCCTCGTTACGAGAGAATGACCGTCCCACGTCGGGCGGATACTATTTAGAGCGCGGCATGAAGCGGGGCGGGCGGGCGGCGGCGTAGGGCGGGCCAGTGAATGAATGCATCGAGTCCATACGTACTAGAGAATAAGTGCTGTAAGCACGGAGCGAAAGACGTTTGAGTATTGCGGAAGCGGTGCGGGTCGCGGCTCGCTCTGGGGGCAGCATGTCGTGCGAGGAGTCCGGTGTCGGCACGCGGCTGTACTGTGCCGGCCTGACACCGCCGCCGGCGCCGGTCGGGGACATTTACGCCGTTAGCCCTCCCCGCCGTCCGCCGCCATAGTTTACATGCACCTATTTGTTATTTACTTCATTCGTACCATACACCTTGTTTTTAAACACGGAAACACAATCAATGGCTTCCGTACACTTATGATTAAAAAATCTATTACACGAGGTGTTTAGAAATAGCTTTATAAAGCCGAATATGGTAGATGGAGACCATTAAACTGAACAACTTTTACTATGGGAAAAACTCTGAAATCGCGAAAAAATATTACAATAACTAATAACGAATAGGTATATCAAAATTTATGAAACAGCTGATTTTGTTTTCGCGATTTCAGTGTTGGTCCCATCCCATCCCATCAGGGGTAAAGAAATTAAATAAGGTCATTAAATCATAAGTATCATAACACATTTATACAATACAAAAAAGTGTCTTATCTACTTTTACTTAACAATAGGAACATCTAAGACCCTATTATTGTGGTGTAATTACTGTAATCAAAGTATTTAGTTTGGTAAATAGACATAATTAGTTCAAAGTGTAGCCCTTTCAGAACATTAAGATTGTTTAATTTTTTAACAAATTAAGTAAGTATTTGTAAGGAACTTGATGGCGCAGTAGTTTAGCGCCTAGCCCAACGATTGCGGAGGTTAAGCAACTTTCCCAAGAGTCGATGGGATGGGTGACCAAAAAATTATCATCTCGAGCTCCTCCGTGCTTCGGAAAGCACGTTAAGCCGTTGGTCCCGGCTGCATTTGCAGTCGTTAACACCTACCAATCCGTATTGGGCCCGCGTGGTGGGTTATGGCCCATCCTCCTTATCCACCCATAAAGAAGACTTGTGCCCCCGCATTGGGGACATTAAAAATGGCTGATGATCAAGTCTGTGCTCAGCAAAACGATCCAAATATGTACACTCAATTGCAATATGTCTGATTTAGAAGTAAGTATAATTTGTTCTATATAAAAATGAGTTTTCTTTAATTTACACAAAATATTTTTTCCACAGTCCACTGTCTAATTATTTTGTGTGCATGAGTTGAAGAAAACTCATGGATCTCATGGACTAGCAATCAATCACCGTATCGTAGCATCGTACACAGCAAAGTTGTCAAGGGGAAAGATCGCACTCGCAACAAAACGAAAAGCAAAAAGAAATGGGGACAAAACCGTTTCAACATTTACGTAATAAACCCCTTTTTCACTTATATATGACAGCTATATGAAATTCTGCTTTCAATAAACGTAGCCTAAAATATTTCGCTTTGACGGGACTGATCGGCGACGTGACTGATGTGTGTGCTACCTTTGATGGTTATGGAAAAGTCCTATACACAAAGAGGCAGAAAAAATATTTGATTAAAAAAAATCCAGTTTAAATCACAATGTAAATACCTGTCCGGTGTAAGTCCTCAAAAAAGACGCCGCACGCAACATTTCGAAAGAAACAGTATTAAATCGGAACGTATTCCTATTAATTGTTACACGAAACATGAGAATGCATTATAATTGAATCGAAGTAATCAGAGCTAACATACTAAAAAGCCTGAAACAGGTCACTTTGTTCTTATATCGCTCGGTGTTTGGCGAAAGCTTAACTACTGTTAATATTGGGTGTATAAGATATCATTATCTTAACAACAATATTTATTGGCCATTATGGAAAATGGCTATTCTTGTTCCATAGTTTACATACCAAAGGCAGAGATTTACCGCTAGTACTTGGAAGATTATTTTGGTTACTTTTTATTTAGGGTTCCGTACCAAAATGGTAAAAAGGAACCCTTATGGAGCGACTCAGTCTGTGTGCCACAGCTGGATATCTCGAGAACTACTAATGTTATCAACTTGGGAATAGTTTTAGATGACGTTTGCCCAACTATTTTGCAAATAATAGAGAAGTAAAAACATTTATATATTTTTGGCAACAGGGACTGAAAATGTGTCTTAAAAAATCGAAGTAAATCTTAGCAACAGTTCTGTTTCTATTCCTAAAACACCAAGATGTGTCCAATGTTGATTTAAGTATTTAAAAACTTATTTTGATTTGCAGTCTACTAATAGAACGGTAACGTGCGCTGCTGCTTAAGACTATATAACTCAAGTGGCGTCCTCATTTTAATTAAATTTATTGGTCGCTAAGTACATAATATATCGAAAATTCACATGTACAGATTGTAAAATTTAGACAGTAAAATTTTGTTCGCAAAAGTGCTAAAAGTGGCCACTTTTGCCACTTTTGCGAACTACTACTACAACGAACAAAATTTTAATGAAGTTATTGTTTGTAAATAAACTATAGAACCTTAGCTTCAAACTGTACATGTGAATTTTCGATACATTATGTACTTAGCGAGCAATAAATTTAATTAAATTGATGGCGCTACTTGAGGTATATAGGGGCCTTAAATTGAAGATGGCATTTACAAGTATTTGGGGCCGAGCTTTCAGCAATCAATCAATCTGTTGTACATAATCTATATATATAAAAGGGAAAATCACTCACTCACTGATCACGAAATCTCAGAAACTACGAGTACTAGGAGTCTCAAATTTTGCATGGGGGCTCCTTTTAGGGCGTAGGTGCTCACTAAGACGGGATTTTGCGAAATTCAACCCCTAAAAGAGTGAAACAGGGTGGCAAAGTTTGTATGGGAGAACGCGATTCCTTGGCCCGATTGACTTGAAATTTGGTATAGACATTCTTTCACAAAATTAATTAAACACGTGTTTCGTATTTTTTTTAATATTTATCCCCTAACAGGGTTCAAAAGTGATAGAAAGCTACTTTTGGGGTGATTGACTTCGACGTCGGAATTGAAACTTCTTTGTACATTTGATTGATTAATTAAGAAAAATAAATATCATTTGTCATCTCAACGTAGTATTACATTCTCTTTGGTCATTTCCCCTGAGAGTAGGTCGAATGCATTTCATTGAATAGTACCTATGGCGTTATGTTGACAGTGCTGACATTTTTTCCTTATTGCGTTGTAATAAGGTGCAAAATTATTCCATCTGATTATCAGATTAATTTTAAAAGAATACAATATCCGGTCAAGTCGCCTATATGCTATGACAATTAATAAGGCACAGGGACAAAGCTTAAGAGCGGCTGGTGTAGATCTGCGCAGTGATTGTTTCCTAAACCTGAAGCAAAAGGCTTATTTTAACCACAAAATTAATTATGAGTAAAGCCCTCATATTTACTTTTTCATATAATAAGTTGAGGGATTATTATATAGGGTTAAGGGGTAATATTCCGATCTAAATCTAATATATTTTAATAGATTGCTGTTTCGTTTATTTATTAGTGTTTGTTTGTTTTTTTGTCTACAAATTTTGCAAATTTCATTGTATGGTCAGTGGTAATGCCACATAGGTACCTACGCTGGTTATCTAAATCTGAGGAAATATTTGCACTAATAAGCCTATAATGCGCCTACAAACGTCTTTTACGATGTATAATGATAATATTGTTTTCAGTTTCCAACACAAAATCGAACAGAAGCTAATAGGCGTTTCCTGATAAAAATCTATATCATTCAATAAACTAAATAATGGTTTCGAAGAAACAGGATACCTGTGCTCCACTAAGTGGCCCTTTGGCACAGAATAATATAATAGCCTTTGGTAAAAATAAAGTTATTAGACTTGCAAACGGCTTAATTAGGCACTACCTATTACCATTTATTTTTTCTGTTCTTCTACCTAAGATTTTGAACTGACAAAACCATAATAGATAACCTAATAGATAGTTATAGTAATTACCTACTACTACTAGTTACTGTGTACAAAACCGCAAAAAATTACTTTTACTTATTAATGTTATGGTTGGTTACCTGCTCATAGTTTTTTGTCAGGTCTTTCAATGTCGAGCGGAAATTAAAAATAGTAGTTTAATATTCCACTGGAGAAAACGTGATACATGTAGGTACAGTATATGTAGCTTCCTAATAATGTACAAAAACAATTATTAGTACTTACATTTTTTCTTGATATACGCCAATGTAATGTCCGAGGTGGTCAAGCGGCCTTGTGTAGCCAAATCACAAAGGAGGCCATGTAATAAGGTATAATAGTATCATCAGAATATGTAAAAATAATTGTCATTTTAAACATTACCTCATTACAAGGGATAGTGTCACTCATGGTATCCCTCACAAACTTGTAATACGGGAAAAGGCTTCCATAACTCCGAGGCACTCTGCCAGCCAGCACCAAAGGACGGCGCTCGGCCACCGATGTCGAAGGGCCTGCCCTATCCATCGACGATGACATAACTTCTTTGGTGTCACTACACTACTAGTCTCCTGGTTTCTAATTCTATTCATTGTTTGCCATATCCACATTGGTCTCACTTTGAATAACACACACTAAACTGAACTTAGGGTGACTTATATTACAACCGCAAATTGTTTGAATGACTGTGCCATAACCGGTGCCAAATTGAGGGTACTTAATTTATTCAAAAAATCTCAAGAAATGCGGGTGGATAAGGATGTACATGTCCTGCAAGTGGCGTCTGACTGCGCCATATTTATTGATAAGAACCAAGTAATAGATTTAAATTATAGTATAAACAACTCTTATCGTTGTTATCGGTCGGTTGTTGAAATCGTATCCATAACTCTACATTAGGTGGGGAAGGTATACCTAGATAAATAATAATCACATCGACCAATTATTTACATTACAATAATAATAATGTGCTACACAACTTCGATTATGAACTTAAAGAGATATTATATAACTCATTCATAATCACAGACATCGGTTCCGTTTCGATGAAATTATTTTTCAACCATTGATAGATTTATTATCATTTAATATTTATTGTGTTCGTTTTTTTTTTTTGTAAAAAAATCATTTCGAGTGGCGCCACCTAGTAAAGCACCGTAGAACTAAACGTCTCGGACGCTATCGTTCGTTCCACAGTTGCTTTTTTGCGCAAGAGTTTATTCTCACGGAAACACGTTGTTGAATCAGGTTAAAATAAACAGATGGCGTTGTTGAGGAAAAGCAAGAAAAATATAATTTTCACATCATTTCCATTTCAGATAAGTAAGCTTTTTTCAAATAAGCGTTAATTAACCTTTTCGCCGCCAAGTATAGCAAAAAAAAATCTATTGTCCCACGCCACGCCACTAAAACAATAAAAACAGGTTCCAAAAAATAGTGATGTCCAGTGATTACAATCGACAACCCCTTTTTTACCTTTTCCTACCCATATTCTATGAATTTTCTTGCATTTATTTAAATCCAATTATTAGATTCCGTAAATCATAACAATTCACAGCAATAACTGTGTGTTTAAATTAACATTCAACCAAAATATCAAGTAAACAATAAATAATTGTGATTGAAAATGGAACGTCCCTAGTTAAAGGATACTGAGAAGGTCAATCGTATCTCTAATTCAAGAGATGAACCTTACTGACTGAGGCTGAATATGCTTTAGTTTAGGGCTTTACAAATATACTTACATGTAATAGAACTGTGAATTCTAAATGTTTGTGCGCGGATCATACAAAAACCACTAGACGGATTTTGATAGGCTTGTCACAATTTGGTAGCTTGTGGTCCAACATTATAATCTAAGCCATGTTTCATCTAATTCGGGTGAGTAGAATTGGAGAAACAACTTGAACTGTCCGTAGTACTAGCTCTCATACTCTAAGGAGGTCATTTGAACTGGTCAACCCATTTTTCTTAGGGTGTGGTGATATATTTTGCTCATCAGTTAGATGAGCAAAATATTCGTATTTTGGTGAGCAGAAAAATCTATTCGGTCATCCAAAATGATTAGTTGGTCAGCAACTTTTGATTAGCAAATATTTCTGAATCAATCAGCAATTAATGTCAATGGGCTGCTCTAATTTTTTTTTAACTGCAATCTATTAATCTGCTTTTAATAAGATTTTGGTGAGCGATTCAGTAAACCACGTTTAGTAAAATTTTGGTGATGATGTTTAGGACGGTAATAACGAATGTTAAGCTACTTTTGAAGAGGATGGGTAAGAGATAGGTGTCCATGTGGGACTGCGATACCGAAAGCTAAGCAACTCTTGAAAAGGTTACTATGAGGTGGGTTACTGTTTGGGACTGCGATAAGAAATAAAAAGGTCGGGTTTGGGATGGGTAACCCCAATGAGTGGGTGACGGTCACCCATCTTATACCCGGCCTATCCTAAAGCTGCTTAAGTTTCGTTATCGCAGTTCCACATGGTCTGGACACCCATCTTATATCCGGTATTTCCTAAAGTTGCCTTACATTTGGCCCATTTGGCGTTTGGCGCTATAGCAATGGCAATCTAATCAAATCTATTCGTACCGTACCGTAAGCGAACCGAGGAATAAGACACAATTCCGACGCAAGTATAACGCAATCCAAATACCTATTTATATTGTTTACCATTTTTTAAACATGCGTACTTATCAGATTAACTGCTTACAAACAAGTATTCTCTGCTAACCAATTTTGTTACTGACCAATTAGATACTTTGCTCTCCAACTGTTTATTAAATTGCTGACGATGTTAAGATTGTTTGCAGATCAAAGTTTGCTGGCCAACTAATTAAACTACTGATTTTTCGCTTACCATTTAGATTAATTGCAGATAAAAAAATACTTCCCTTAGGTTTTGTCGTCCGATCCTCTTATTTCCGTCAAAATTTTTTTTTTAGATTTCTGAATCAATAAGAAACCTAGTTTGCCATTTTGCTCGGTCAGAAACTAATGGAATCTCTGACAATCATTAGAATAGACGCAAATCTCTCATACAAGAGATAACCATGTAAATGGGAGTTTTATTAGTAGTAATAAATACCTACTTCAGATTATAAAACTAAAAATAGGACCTTAACCTAATAAAAGTTACTTAGTAATAAAAACCAGCGCTAACTGTTTATCTATAAGAAAGGCGAGCAAAAAACCATTTTGCTTATTTACTAACTCGATTATCTTCCTGATAACGTTGAATAAGTTGATAGTAGTAGATTCAGAAAGGTGATATATATAGATAAGTATTTTATTATCAATCATTCATATCAAAAAAATATAACCAATTCCATGATTTTATGTGATCGTTTCCTTGAATTTCCACAAAAATCGGTAGTTTTTAAAACAATAATATGTAATAATAATAATAAATACTTGGACAATTTCCCACCGCCATCTAGCCCAACCAAACTTAGCAAAACTTGTAATATGGGTGCTAAACAACTGATATACTACTTGTATGCTTTTTAAATATATGTATACTTATCATACATAGTACGGAATTAATGATGTAATATGAAATGATATATCTAGGTACTTCAATAAAGTCTCGTGTCATTTTGAAATCGTAATCAAACGTTGGCAATATGAAACCACGATAACAACACAATGCACTCTGGCTATGTACAATATTTTAATTACCAATGCAGCAAGGTCACCTGAGCTTGGGCCGCATACTGATGACTGATGATAACATCGACTAGTAATAATAAATTCGATAGATAATAACAATGCAATTGAAATTGCATCTGGCTGTAGTGAATTCAATGACACTTTTCAAACTATTTACATTTAAATTATTTAATTATTGAAACTTCTAGCAAGATGTATGTACTTACTATAATTGAAGTTTAACATTTTAAATTAATAAGACTTTTTTTCACCAACATTGCAGCCACACATGTTCTTTACTATTTGAAATTTTGAGATTTAAGCATTCACAATGCTATTTTTATATAATACTAAATAATATACTAGAAAAAATAGGACTCGCACCAGATCATGTTCTCGGACGGGACTCGAACCCGCGACCTTTGGATAACCGGTCCAATGCTCTGACCGCTGAGCTACCGAGTCACTAGTGGGAACGTCGAATTTCTTCTAGTATATCAACTCTTACGCTGCAAGCCAGCGCCATCTCACCAATGTAGAAGGAATTAACCTCAACATTCAACTGAACATATTTCCAGATATTTATAAACAGTTGATTAAGATGAGAAAGCTTTTTAACTTATTGAAATTTTGAGATTTAAGCATTCACAATGCTATTTTTATATAATACTAAATAATATACTAGAAAAAAAAGCAGAGCATTGGACCGGTTATCCAAAGGTCGCGGGTTCGATTCCCGTCCGAGAACATGATCTGGTGCGAGTCCTATTTTTTCTAGTATATTATTTAGTATTATATGTTCTTTACTCTCCGAATCTATGAGCTAAAATGTTCCACTAAGCGTAAAAGCCTCATAATGTGTACAGTAACCCATAAAGGCTTTTTACTTTGAACCATAAATAAACAGAATCAAACCATGCGAAACATTACGCAGTAACCTTACCTATAAAATTAGGTCCTTAGGTCTTTGTGTTAAGAGTCCGGCGAACGGTGGATCTATTCCTTTCGAACACCAAAAACTAATAGCAATGGTATTTGTTTATTGCCGTTATAAAATTTCTATGCCCAACGAATACCTTATTTATTAAAAATTATATTAAAAATTTAAAATTTGGTATTCGTTACGAATAGAAACTTTATAACGGTAATAAACAAATACCATTTGGTATTCGTTTTTGGTATTAGAAAGGAATAGATCGAACGGTGAGCTTCCCATACAAACGTAACACCAAAATAATTTGCTATTTGAGCATAATTAACTCTTCTTGTGATGTTATTCGGATTAAGTTAGTATTGTCTAGGTTTCTATTAAATAAAAATTCCAAAATAGTAACCCAATTTAAAATAAATGCCAATTATTTTTTTCACACAAAACTGTAAATTGCATTGATTTTTGAAGCTTAGTTCAGCTCCCCGTTCGCCGGAGCCTCAATTCAACATACTAAGTAGTTCTGTTATCTCTCTTTTTATTGTCATTCGAAACTAAGTACTGGACCCCTAGATGACACTGCATAAATTATGAACTAGAATTTAGTTTTCAAAGATATACTGTAAAAGAACTTCCCCGGGTCAGACAGAACCATAATTGGAGCGGACCTCTCTTTTATTTAGGTGAAAAAAATAGCGTCACGTATCGTTTTCTTTTATCAACTTCTAACTGATGTTTTATGGCTAGTCTAGGTAGGTGTCTAGTCTACATTTACGTTTTGTATACCGCCTTTGTTTTGTGTTCAAGGCCAATGTGGTACCTATCTTGTCATTGTGCGTCACGATCTCGCGTGACATCATCTGGATTCTCCAAATTAAATACTTTAGAATATTCCAAATTGTTTAAGACAATATTTTTTAACTTAGGAGAAAAAAATGCCAAGTTTTCGCTAAAATCTTTTTAGTACTCGTCACGAAAGGACGAACAATTCAAGAAAGCCATACATGATGTCGTAAGGTGCATAGCAGACTCATGAAAAGCTTTTAGGGAAAGACATTTACCATGACTGTAATCTCTGCTAAACACACACAAACCTTGTTGCTAATCACACCAACCAAACTGATATTTCAGACCGACCAATTACATATAACGAAGAGAAAGATTATGGCTTAGGTACCTAATCTTTTTAAGACAGTTTGTTTTCTCTGATATGAAATGAACTTGGTACGGAAATCGTTGTCCCAACAAAAAAATTAACGTGTAAGCAATAAGGCTTTTAATAAATTTGAGTAAAAACGTGTTGTATTTTTCAACTTATTCATTGACCAAAAGGCACGCCCAGTATGATTCATGGTGATAGCCAATTACTTCTAAAATGTTATTATGTTAGCAGGCCTAAAGTACTGACACAGAGTATTTTAATAGTACTGGCACCACTATCTGCAATGAGAGCAACTTCAGAAAATTGCAATTCAACGAAAATAAGAGTACTTACAAGCTGTTGAGATGCGAGTCACTGACAAAGAAGTTTCAACTAATAAATCACATGTAACGAACGTGCCAATACCCTACAACATTGGCACACACCAACGCTTCCATCTATCGATCGTTTAATCAGAAACTACTTTATTAGTGATTCCGCAAGCAGGGCTATTGCCCTATATTATATGACATAGGCCTCGGTTATCGTACGTACAATTGTCACTTGCACACTTGCCAAAACACAATGCAATTCAACTGATGACCATTTCAAATATAAACCGTGTTCGCACTGTTCGCAGAAAATGGGGCGTGATTTTAGCATCTATTTTAGAATTTACAAGACATATGTATAGGTTGTCGTTTATGGGCTTAAATGTATAAATATTTAACTATATTATTGTCCTATAATATACTTTTTATTCATTGTTCGTCATCATAATTGAACAGTTCAATTTGAACTATTATTACGATGGTTATCGTTGTTATTTTCGTTACATCAGCTTTTTCTCTGACACCCAAAGATTTAAAATCCCATATTTTGTGTCCCTTTGGTGATTTCTACGAGTAATGAGATACTTTTAACAATGAATTATCTTAGTACATATTTTTAAATAGTATCTAACTAAAGTATCGTAATTTCTAAAAGATAGGTAGAGTGATTAGTTGCAGTTATGGAATTTCCACTACTATTGTGTACTATAATATAACTAATATTTTAACATACCTAGGACTTGAACGATTATTTTGCAACAGAATCCAGTCATTACTTCTGAATTTTTAGCGCAATCACAGCCATGTTACTGTTTCCTCAAAGACCAGAGTGTATAATTATACGAATATGAGTACCTATAGGTACGGTTATGATTAATATTTTGCCAATAGTAGGTATTACATTAAGTTATCAGTATGTTCTCCGATTTTGATACGTACCTACATAATGCCATATTAACCTCTTAAAGATGTCAGTTGACAATACAACAAATTATGAAAGAGTTCAAATATTAGCGCGAAGAGTAAAAGACGAGTTCTTTATTTCCTAACTAAAGGTTTGATTGTTGGACAAACAAGTCAACGTGCAATGTTCGTGTTCGTGTAGTAGCAATCAACTCAACTAGCTAGTGGAATAAGATAGCATGAATGCGTGCGTGATATTAACGTGTAGCGGGTCTGGGTTCAATTGTCAGAATTAAATTGAATGCATGCAGTTCGTTCTTCGTCATGACAAGTGAGCTGTGAGAATTGAAGTTGTAAAGTCTGACGAGTCTAATTGAAACTATTTATAATTTACTATCATTTGTCTTCTACTTTAGTTCAGGTATTTATTATTTTGTTTAGCCTTTCCTTTTTAATACACAGCTGAAAGTTTGCATTGCAATTACTAACCGCTGCTATACCTGCACTTGCGAGTTAGTAAGTGAATAACCAGCAACGCAAAACTTTAGCTACAGTTGTTCGTTCACCACAATAAGTTACATTGTGTAACAGACCATTAGCATAGCATTCAGATTCAAATAGTTCAACAATATCGCATGATTCATACAACAGTTCAGTTTACATACTAGGTAGGTACCTACCCAAAAATAGGACCGTTCTTTTTAGTACATAAATTTTCAAAAATATTAAATACACGACTGCCCTGCCAAAAACGAACTAAATAGTTAAATAATTGTCATGATTGGAGTCGGGGGACCGTTTTGTAGAACAATTTTTAAACAAAGAGATCCCCCGACTGTAATGACACTTGTTATTTAACTTTTTAGTTCGTTTTTGGTAGGGCACTAGTGTTTTTAATATTTATTCAATTTTATTTTAGTGATAAATTTAGTATTTATAAAGTAAATATATGTATATTGTATATGTATGTTTACTATATGTATAGTTTTGGAATGTGCTCATAAAGGCCTTTCATTTGATGCCCATATTGTAATAATTGTAGATATTTTTTTTTATTCACATTGAAAGTGGCGTCGTACCGTGCAGTCGCCATAAGGATTTAAAAAAAAATATAGCCAGCGTGTCACTCTGGATGATGTAAGGATTCCAACGATACCCCATACTTACATCCAAACCGGTTAAGGCATTTAGAAGTTATGGTGGAATAAAGAAACTCACACATCCACATCACATACAAACATACATGAACACATTACACTCTGTTTTTTGGACAGTTGTGCAAAAAGCACGTTACAAAGACATTGTTCGACAAAAGCACATGTGTAGTGTAACTGGAACGGAAGTTCCATTAGCATCAATAGCATTACCTAATAACAACGTCTATACTTTATTCTACAAATTATACTTACGTAAACGGAATCTGACCAAAACATACGATGTTAACATTTTATATCGAGATGTTAACAAAATGTTTGTACGTGTAGTTAGATACCTAATTGATTTGCAATAGGTAAAGTAGCAACCTTGAACTGCCGAAAATAATAGACATTATAGACATGTCAATCCCCATAAGTAAAGCATTTTGTTGAAGTCCTCATATTGAAGCCTTTTCAAGCACTCCGGTAACGATCAATTGTCAATTTTTCCGTCAATGCCATTGTTAGAGCAATTGACAATCGCTTCAATTGCACATGTAAACGAACAATTTTCGTGTCAATCAGCGTCAATTATGTAAAAATTGACAATCGCAAATTATTGTTACCGGAACGCTTAACTGTTCGACGTATGTCTAACATTAAATATTTGAACGATTGTAAATGGCGTTAAATTATTACAAAAACATATGACCCCGAGTTTATCTTATTTACGCGGTCATGGAAATTGAAGGATCTTGAACTGATTCCACGGTTATCCGAAAAAAAAATGGGTACTTAAGTAAGTCAAGGTTTAAAAGGTAGGTACTCAATCTGCCAGTTGAGCAAACAACAAACACTGAAAGTAGTTTTTTTTTCATCGTGTGTTTTGTTTTCATCAATGTTCAGTCTGAATGAAAAACGTAATTTTGTGTTTGTTTGTCCAATACAACAAGTGGAGGAGAATGCTAGTTACACACAGATAATAAAAATGTTTACGAATTTTGTGAACACATCACTGGGACAAAATCATAATCCAAGAAACAACAGGTAAAGCATGCTTACTGCAGTGGACAAATTAATTTGAGTGATGCAAAGTTAGAGCAAACTCTACCTCATGAACTTTATGTGGCTCTCCTCCCCAAATATCTCTCCAATGAATAAGATGGTGGAGATGGTTCCTGTAGTTATGGTATGTGCGTTTTTTCCGCGAATCGGTCGGCGATGGAGGTGCAGTCAAAGATTGTCGGCGGCCACTCGACATAGCCACCACGATAGGCGGAAGCTGCGAGCTAAGGAGCCGCTCTGTCTCCGGGCCCTCGTCTGACGATATGCTATCCATGAGTAAACGCGTCGGCCTCGTTCCGCGATCTCCTCTCCCCAAACTACACTGAGAATCACCTTTTTTCATTTTTAAATCGTTCACTACTACACAGTTAACGACAAAGCACGGTATCTAAATTCGTTTGCGTATGTATTGGTATAATTGATAACATTTCGCGGAGTGATAAAAGCACAACGGTAACGTGTGCTGTGAGCCGTGCGACGCAGACGACGCCAGCGGCGGACTGCGGCGCGGCAACCAACAGCAACGGACGCACGTGGGCGACAACGTCAAAACATTAAACAACTCTCAGTGTCAGTGCTTCGGCGGCGTGTAGTCTGAAAACCGCATAATATAATATTGCCGCGCTTTTTTTTTCTCAGTGTAAGTGTATGCTGATAGATATTAAAGAAGGTAGGATCACTTTGGATATTTATCTATCTCTTAATTCTCCTAAGAAAATCCTTGTATGTATTATACAAGGAGTTACAAAAATACCCCAAAAAATCAGCTGTTTCATACAAAAATTAAAATCGAAAATTTCAAAATGTATGAAACAGCTGATTTTTTTTTCGCGATTTCAGAGTTGGCCCCATAGTAAAAGTTGTTCAGTTTGATGGTCCCTATATACCATATTCCGCATTAGGGGTATTTTTGTAACACCTTGTATACTAATCTGGATGTATTATGTATTATATATTAATCTGGATTGGCATAGTAGGTTAATGGTTCATCATAGTATAAGTGGATAAGTAAACAACATGGAGAGCCTGGCCTTGTAGTCATCGTTACAATTTTGCTAAAGCAATAAAAAACTTTGATAAAGCAATGGAATGGGATAGCCCCATGGGATAGATAAAAGTTTTTGCTAGGGATCGATTTTTCAAATATGTCAAAAGGCTTTACCTATTATGTTGAATTGCAAAGCCTTACATGAAACAAAATCAAAAAGTTGTGTTTTTCAAACAATTTTTTTTTCTTGATTCATTCCAAACATGTTAAATTTATAAATTACCTAGGTAGTAGTGGCGAAGGGTCCATACATGCCAATTCCTATCAGCTTACCTTTACCCACCCCACTTATTCACGACAGGTATGCAAGATCATATAACATTTCTGTAGAATGACTTACCTTCGCCATAATTTCCTTTGCCACTGGTAGGTGTTTTACAGTGGTACCTACTTATAATTATGTTGCAAAATATTTGATATAAGTTAATTATCTTTTCTGTATATTTTTATTTTATTATTTACTTTCATTTTAGACGCAGCTGCATAAATCTTTCCTGTATATTAATTTATGATTGATGTCTGATAATTATAATCATAACTTTTTAATATTATAATTCGAAGTGAGTTTGTTTGTTTGTTATGTCTTAACTACTCAACCAATCATCGTGAAATCGCATATTTGCATAGACATTGTCAGGGGTACAAATAAGAATATAAGAAAAAATTACTGTTCCCGACTGTGATAACTGTTCATGCAGACAAAGATGCGGGCAGCCACTAGCGATTGTTTGCTCAGACCAAGCTGAAAGGTCTGAGCTCCCTAAAATCCAATATAATACTTATCTAACTTGTACCTACCTACATTGATGTAGGTACCAATCTGGTACATAAATTACATTATGTATTATTAGGTTTTCGCTAATTAAACAAAATAAACGAGTGAGTAAAGGTCTTAGACGTCCCTTCGACCACTCGTTTCTCCAGCATTGGTTTGCTGTTTTAGTGAAACAAAAAGCACAATAGCTGTAATTATCGCCTCGAATTTAAAGAAATTGTAACAGTCAATTTCTTTAATTTATCTTAAATTTTTCCGGTGTGAGTGAAAAAATAATCAATGCTTACCTGGGATAGCAGAGCAGTAACGTAGTTCGGAGTAACTAATTAACCACAAGTTACATAATTACTTGGAGCCTCTATTATAAAATTATCACATTCTCTCACAACTTTCTGAAATGCCGATAATTAATCCGATACCATACCATTCATTTCTTTCTTTTTTTTTTGGTTAATTTTTTCCGGTATGAGCAGAAAAGGCAAAGGCTCATGTACGCCATACAGCCATGACTTCAGAGTTTATTTACAAAATATTTTTGTACAGCGTATGTTTACAAGTTTTCAGTCTTCATTCTCCTGCGGCGGTATCGGCTAAAAACATTGAAGTTCATGTTAACTGTGTTTTGACAGATGTATATGATACATTGCTAGTTTTCTTTGGTAAGTTTTTATTTGTGCCAAAACAAAGTAGCAATGTATTACATACATCTGTCAAAATAGTTAACATAAACTTGAAGTTAATGTTAACTGTGTTTTGACAGATGTATATGATACATTTGAGGTTATGTGGGCTAAGAGCTTAGAGCTTTAACTCTAAGCTCTAATCAATATATTATCACATCGTTGGATCACAGTATTTACCGTGCGTGTAAAGGCTTAGAGCATTAAGGTCATGAGGTACGTCGTGTGAATGCGGTCGAAAGCATAGAAGTTTAGACTTCTATGGTTGGAAGAGAAGAAAAAAGTTTGTCAGATTGACATTGATATCTGTCAATTTGACATTGATTAATATGTTGATTGATTGTTGTTGTGTGGATAATGTATTATTTTTCTCTTTGTGTGGATAGATGAGCACTGATACCGAAGACGGGACGGATTAAAAAATAAACGGGCTTGTATATTGGATACAGCCGTTTTAATACTCATTTATGCGATACTCAGCTCAAGGCTCAAGCTTTGACCGGGATATGGCTTTACCTCAAAAGAAATTTTATCGCCAGCGTGCTCATTCTAACCCTATCGCAGATCACTGTTTTGATTAGTAAGTGTAGTGAAAGTCTCGAAAATATTGCTTAAAAATGTCTACCTAAATACTTATTAAGTACCTTTCCAGTCCTGCTCATCCAGATGAATACGATTGGACTGCACTGTATCCGGCTTTTAATGAGAGTAGAAAAAGAAAAGTGGAATTCTTAGATGTGGGATGTGGTTATGGAGGACTTTTAGGTAAGAAATGAGAAAAGCAACAGGTTAAGTTTTTTGAAATCATAATAATCATGAAATAAAAAAAAATTGCAAAAATTAAATATTTTGTAGTTTGTATTTAGTAGTGTGTGTTTTTTGTAGTTACTCTATCTCCAATGTTCCCTGAAAACTTAATGTTGGGTTTGGAAATACGTGTGAAGGTATCAGATTATGTAAATGACAGAATCAAAGCATTAAGAATTCAGCAACCACATATGTATCAAAATGTAGCTGTACTGCGAACAAATGCAATGAAATATTTGCCTAACTTCTTCCAGAAAGGACAGGTTTGTGTGTTTGTAGTTTTTTAATTCATCTGGCCTTACTCATAGAAACAAGTTATAGGAGGCTTATAAAGTTTTTTGTTTCTTTTACTCATTTGACAACTGATAGGTAAAACATATTTTAACAGTGCAATCACTAAAATTGAATTATTAGGCGTATATGAATGAGGTCGATATAGTATATTTCCTTGACATGCTACTAATTATTCTTCAATTACATTCCAGTATGTGGAATACAGGGCAAAATGCATGGTGTTTTTTTCCTCCTATGTAGGTACTTAAATAGATTATCTGGCAATAAACATGTTATAATTCAAATTTTATTTTCTACAAATTTCAGCTAAAAAAGATGTTTTTCTTATATCCTGATCCACATTTCAAGAAAGCGAAACATAAGTGGAGGATAATAAATAAATGGTTATTATCAGAATATGCCTATGTGTTGGCAGAACAAGTATGTACCGCTGGCAAGCATTTACCATCACATTTATAAATTGAAACAATAAAATAAATCATTTTGCTCCAACTTTGAAATGTGACA
This sequence comes from Catoptria pinella, assembly GCA_963556745.1. Lineage (NCBI taxonomy): Eukaryota > Metazoa > Arthropoda > Insecta > Lepidoptera > Crambidae > Catoptria > Catoptria pinella. The sequence goes on from OY750762.1 coordinate 6,179,501, forward strand.
TAACACAAGATTGTTTTTAGGGTATAGTGTATACAATTACTGATGTGAAAGATTTAAATGAATGGATGGTTTTACATTTTGAAGAGCATCCACTTTTTGAAAGGATAAGTGAAGAAGAATTGGTAAGATTCCTGTTAGGTACTTATGTGCATGTTAGGTACCTATATTGCCAATCAATAATCATAAATGCCTAATGATGTTTTGAAAATAAATCTAAATCAATCAAACACTAGCACAGGACCACTTACTTACACATGTCACACACACCACATGGTGGGAAAATCCATCCTGTCCGTCCATCCATATTTGTCTATACTCTGTTTCTGTGGAATTCTCACATTTCTTGGTGTTACTAGGCAAAAAAATATTCCCTTGAGAAAAGGTAAGAATTTAAAATAAAATAAATGTACCTATCGGATATTGATTAAAATGTTTAAAAATGAAAATTCACATTATGTGTAATTTTAGCAATCAGACTTCCATAAAACCAGAATAACGACATCCATATGAATTTATAAGTTTATTTACCCTGTTTCACTCCCTGAAATTCCAACAATATCAATAGACATTATGTTAGTTTCCAATCAGAAATAAGCCTAAATAATAAATTGTGATTTTTACACAAAACTTCATTCCCCTTATCATCCCTTCACACATATATTATTTTTTTAAAGTCAGCCTAAACACAAAATTTTAAGATCCTAGCTTCAAAACCAACAAACTTTCATCCCCCATTTTAAAATCTTCTAGCCTTATGATAGTCTATGCCCTTAACCAATCTTCATTTTATCTCTGTACCAAATTTCATTAAAATCACTTTTAGTTACTTTCGCATTTAATAATTAGTATGGTTTATTTACGCCTTTCTATCAATTATTATTTAGTGACCATAGTAAACTTTGCTTAATATTTTATTTATGCGACTAAATGATTGGTGACTGGTGTGATTTGTTTAAAATATTAATTTATTCAATGATCCTGTATAAATTTGTTTTGATTATATTACAGAAATCTGATCCGATCATAGAGAAGCTGTACGAAAGCACAGAAGAAGGTCAAAAGGTTACTCGGAATAATGGAGATAAATATGTTGCAGTTTACAAAAGGATTGCTGACCCATATAGTTTACCAAATTAGCTAATAAACTAACATTTAATCAAACTATTTTATTTATTCTTATTCAGATAATTTGTTACAAAACACATTATATAGGTACCTTAACAGTTAGGTGACAAAGTAACTATGTGACCTAAAAGTCTTATTTATTTATTTTCTTCTCCAGTAAACTAACCCATCTACTCAATGGCCGAGATATGTTGAGATGTCGGCGCATGTAACTAGCACTGGTAACCATCCACTCTTTTCTATCAATCCACATTTTGTGAGTAAACAAAGATAACATAAGAGCAGCCCATATTTCTGCACTCTGAGGATACATGTGTAATCCTTTTTTGGCTAAAATGAAAGCCCTTTCTTTGTCACCCGCTATATGCTCAGCAATACTAGCTGTGGCAATCATTTTGGCGGAATTCAATGTGCAAGTTTTGTAGTTCGAAGAAATTATTGCTCTTTGAGCAAATTTACTAGCAACTTTTGCTCTTGTGGCAGTTTTAAGACTATATTCAGCCATACAAAACCAAAGAAGGGCATTATTTGGATGGTCATGAAGAGAATCACTTAAAAGTTTGATTGCTTGTTCCACATTACCTTCACATATGAACACATATGATTTCAAAAATCCAATATCAAATCCAAAATGGCTGTTCATTTCATATTTTTTTAATTCACTCAAAGCTAGTTTGGTCAAACTTATTTCTGAATGTATCAAGCCCAAGGAACATATTCCAAATAAGCTATATGCGGTCGGCTTTTTCTGAGATATCTGTATACTGTGAAATAGAATAGTTTTTGCATCTTCAGCACCTTTGAACATGTAGATGATACCAGCCATAGCAACAAGTAGATCTGCTTTTTCATTATCATCATTGCTCAACCAGTGAAGAGCAGTATCATATACTGAATAAGACTCTTCATATAAACCCTTTTTAAACAACGCCAGAGCCAATCCACATGTTGAGTTAAGACTGGCTTCTGTTATGGCTTTATATATTTTAATAGCTTCTTCATATTTCTCCAATCTCAGTAAAACACGACCAACATTTAGTAAAATTACATTTTTTTTATCATCTTCAGCATATTGTAATGCTTTTTCGTAAGATGATAATGCTGCTCTTAGGAGTCCACTTTTTTCTTGTAATACACCAAGAATATTGCAAGCACACGCATTATTTGGTTCAAAATTAGAAAACCATTCAATCAAGTCAATGGCATGATTAATTGCATATAAGCCTTCTATGACATATTTATATTCTGGATCTTCATTGTATTTATTATCCTTCAAAGTTCTGCAGACCCAATCTGCATAGCCAAGGGCGCTTTCTGGATGATAACCCAATCGTGATGCATGTCTGAAAAGATCCATAGCCTCTTCTTCACGAATTGCTTCTGCTATCAAGCCCTGCCCAATCCAACTTTGTGGGTATGATGGTAGTGTAGATTGTCCACGCCAAAAGCAATAATTTGCAAGTTTATGGAGTTTAAGTTTTAGGTACATTGTTCCTAAATTACACCAGATTTTTGCCACAGCCCATTTCCGCGTCACCAACAAAGCTTTTACGAAGCAGTGCTGCGCAATATCAAACCTTTTTATGAAGAGACAGATTTTACCAAGCAAGTTCCAGTTACGCCAAACAGTAGGTTTATCTTTCACACATGCGATTGCTATATTGAATGAAATGTGACAATTAATGACCTTTTTAGTTTCATGGTAAAAGTTAAGATATGCAGATGCCAAGTCATAAGATGCGAATTGTTGCTTTTGTTTAGCAATATGTGAATAACAAGAAATTGCGTAAGGAAAGATATCTAGTTTATCTTTTCTAATTTTTTCGCCATTTTCGTATGGAGAGTCTTTGATGTAAACATATGCAAACTTGTTTGGTAACTTTGTTATGAACATTAGGGTATCACCCAATAACTTCCAGAAACATGTAAAATGTTTTTGTTTTAAAATGGCTTTCATAACATAATCAATAGCATGCTGAGCACTATCTCTTGCAGTACCATAAAGTTTAGCTGTTACTTTATTTTTTGCTACCCTCATCCAGTTCTCAGCTATTCCTTTCAAAGCAAGTAGAGAGGATGAGTCTATATTCAGTACTTTTTTGAATGTTGTTATAGCATCTTCATATTGTGTCAATAAAGTATAAATGTAGCCAATTCTAGTAAGACAATGAGAACTCTTACTAGGATCCATGTCAATGACCTTATTATAAGCTCTTAGTGCCGATGTATAAGAGCCGCGCGAGTAGTAAGCATCTGCCAAACACTCAAAGGCAGTAGTGTTATTATGATCATTCTTGATAACATTTCGAAAGTTGATTATAGCATTTTCCCATTCTCTCTTGTTTAAATAATGTAACCCTAACCTCAAATACAGCCAAGATTGATTTGGTTGAAGAGATTTGCCAGCAGACAACAGAAATTCAAAGTCGATTTCATTAAGTTTCAAGAGACTATATGTTTCACTTAATTTTTTCACAGTTTTAGGGTCAGTGCAATTTAAGTTGAAAGCTTTTTCAAAGCACTTTCTTGCTTTCTCTAAATGTGTTTTAGTAAAATAATAATTTCCAAGATAAAAGAAAGTATCTGCATGTTCAGGGTCCAGTTTGGCAGCTTTTAAGAAATTTACTAAACATTTTTCATACTGTTCTAATTCCCAGTGTGCTCTGCCTAAATAGTAATATTTCAAAGGAGAATCATTAGCATCTTCTAACATTTCGATAGTCTCTTTATATTTCCCTTGATTCAGCATTGCCAGAGCTTGAAGCAAAGAATAGAATTCAGTTCCATGTAAACTTTCCAGTAAGTTTTCCGCATTTTCATTGGTTTCTATATGGCATTTGGCCAATGCAGCTCGCTCAACAGTATTTAACATGTCTATAGGTATATCTTTGGCAACTGCAATAGCTTGTTTCCATTTTAGCTGTTTTTCAAGTGAAAGAAATAGAAACTTTTTTAGAACAACTGCATAGTTTGCATCTTTCACTTTAGTTAAAAAGTTTGTTGCTAGTTTTTGTGTAATTGACCATTTCTTAAGCTTTATAGTACAATTGATTATCAAGGTAGCTTCTGTCATGTCAGCTTGCTGATAATTGACTAATGGAACACATTCTTTATAAGCTTCTAAGAAAAAGCCTTTGTCATATGCAATTATACTCTTAAGGAGAGCTGGATATTTAGAATTTTCTATTCCACATATAACTTTTTCAATATATTTATCAATATCCAAATTTCCAAATGACATATTCTTGATGTATTCCTTGCATAAGTAACTGCACAACCATTCTCTTAATAGAACATTACTAGGGAAATAATCCAAATTAATTATTTCTTCAACTGCTGATGCAAAATCACTTTTTTGCGCAATGACTTTTCCAATAAGAACTTGCAATGCATCAGAGGAATCTTTTTGATACATTTCCTTGAGAATATTAATAACCAACTCAATATCTTCACCTACACATGCAATATTGGCCTTCAACAAATCAATTAATTGCTGTTTAGCAGCCCCACATAATTTCTCATTTTGATTCGTAGATATATAGCAAATGAGTGTTGATAAACATTCTGTATCTTTCAAAGTACACCCTAATTGCCCAAACTTCACAAGTATTTCCATTGATTTATCCTCTTCCATTTGCAGCTTTAGCATTTCTTTATAGATAGGCAACAGCTTTGATTTTGAAGAATTGTCTTCTCTACTTTCATAGTAATGTGCTAGTCCTTGCCAAGCCAGTGGGTTATCTGGTTTGCTAGCTATGGCTTTCTGGTATGCCAGAGGTGCTTGATCCGAGTTATGTAGTGACTTGCCTAATAACACCAAAGCAATATAATTTTGTTTGTCTTTACGCAGAATGTTTTTGCAACATTCCTGTGCCTCTTTAAAATTTTTGTCATCAATAAGTTTTCTTGCTTCTTTGAGCAGTGCTTTTACGTCACCCATCCTGGATAATGTTGAGGGTATATAGTAGAATCGACAGTTTCAGTTAAAATATTAATGACAGGATTTTCATTTCACTTTTTACCGGATAATCTAAGCCAGTTTGTTTGTATTTAGTTTTAGTGAATAAAGATGAATGGACTACACTTGCATTTGCATTGCATTGCACCACGGGCAGAAAAAAAAATATTTATTAAAGCTGACTGACTGAACAGACTGAAGTTATTATATTTTGTGCTCAGTGGACTAGGGCTCTATCGCCTCTACTAGCATATCAGCTAAAAACATTGAAGTTAATGTTAACTTTGATTTGACATATGTATAACATACATTGCTAGTTCGTTTTGGCACAAATAAAAGCTTACTAAAGAAAAATAGCAATGTATCACACACATCTGTCAAAACACAGTTACATTATTAATGTTAGAATTAGTACTAAAGCATAGAAACCGCGCTAAAATAGCAAGTGAAGACAATATACTTATCCTTGATTTTCTTACGACATATTGAATGCGTTAGAATGAGATGTATGACGTTTTGTCTAGTCCTAATTTGTGTAGGTTGTCACTAGTTTTTTTCCTACGCTAGTGACGTGCTTGTCGGTGTTTTATTTCGACAAAATCTAAATAATGTTGAAGTGAAGTACATATTAAAATTGTATTTTTCATGAATTATGACATTAAGTAGGGACTATCGACAACACTTCCGCTTTACCACTCCTAAGGTTAAAATTTCTTTAGCTTTAACACAATTTTTTTATACGCGCACACACGATTTTTTCTGCAAAGTGGTAAAGTACGTGAGTTGCCGATCGTAGATACCTATTTCTGCCATGTGAAACCACAAAAATATGTTTTTGATAAAGATTTGTAATAAATAAGCAACGATAAAATCAAAAATTTTCAAAGTCTGAAATTGTATTAGTTTTAAGTTCTTAATGCTCTAAGAGTTTTAATCGTGTAAAAAGCTATAGGTAGTACACACGATGGCACCAGACTGTGCATGTTGACCTTGAGACAACCTTTATGTCCTACTTGATAAAAGCCGTTTTCACAGTTAACTGTATAATTTGACGTGTTGTCGTGTACCTAACCTACTAAGATTGCCGTTTATAAAAACATGCTATAATTTTTCTCAAATAAGTGATATAAGTAACTTTGACTAATTTAAATTAAAAAACTATAATAAGTAAATAAAAAAAACAATACTAAAAGTACTTACCCATTAAAATTATTTACTTTTTGTACAAATGAACAACATCAATAATACGAGAGGACTATCCTACTATTAATATAATAAAGGTGAAAGTTTGTTTCTTATAATTCTTACTCAATCACGCAAAAATGGCTGAACTCATTTTGGATAAAAGGCACACACATAGTTTATAAAACCTGAATTAGATGATAAGATTTTTTTTATCCTGGTTAAAGATATACCTAAGGACCTTCTTAATTGTCCATGCAGACGAAGTCGCAAGCGGAAGCAAGCCCAGGAAATAAAAGAATAGGTAAAAAATGACAGTCTTTATTATTTGAAGGCGTCCGCTGGGAAACTTTTTCAACTCTTTTTAGTTGTCGCTGCAAAACTAGAAATAATTGCTTCATGTCGACAGCACGCAGGGTCTCCTGAGTCCTGACGTATTATACTTTTGTGTTAGTTGGATAACGGCACCTAAAACAAAAAAAAAGAGCTTGTAGTAGTACCTACGCACCCGAGCGCGCTCGAGACTCGAGCGAAGCGACGGAACGCACCCCTAAATCGGTCGTTGAAAAACGCACTGACGTTTATCTTTTGTCATAATGTCAATGTCATTTGACATTATTTTGTAATTAGATGTTTTTGTGTCTAAAAGTTCATGGTTGCTCCTCAAAAAAACAGATTTTATTTGATTTTGTTTATAGGAATGTTTAAATTATCCGTATTCCAAAATAGAAAACGAAAGCTTTGTACTTAATGTTCATCATCTAAAGTTCTTTTGGGTTATAAAAACAACTCGATCGTTCTGTGGCTTGGTTGCAACTCAATCGAGTGAAACTAACTTTACCCAAACAACTACACCCAAAACGACGGAACGCACACTTGAAGTTCATGTTAACTGTGTTTTGACAGATGTATGTGATACATTGCTAGTTTTCTTTGGTAAGTTTTTATTTGTGCCAAAACGAACGTACGTACGTTAGCCCTACGTCGATGTATCTTGTGACACGGTTGTTTAGGTTTATTGATTTTGCTTTTCTGACAAGGATACAGATTGAATTAAATAAAGATTTGGATACTACTAAAAAGGTAGTTAAATTTCCTACATTTTAAGAACAACTACATTTCACATTTTCCAAATTATCATTATGAAAGGAGCGTATTATTTTAAAAGTTAAGGAAAATTTGGCTTTTTATTTTGTTTAACCAGCTATATCGATTTTTGAGTAACAGAGTCCCAAATATTCTGTGGTGGATTCTTAATTTAATCAACTTGACGGTAGTATTATTTGTTTGATCCTAGCTTCATTAATTAGCAAGAAAATAGCATTTATATCTAAGAGTCCGACGGCCGACATTTATTTTTAACATTCGCGCGGCACTGGGACTGTTGAGAGGAGTGTCGCGCGCGGTAAGCGGACTTACAAGTTTACCTACTTATTTGCTGATGGTAAGCCCCCAGCCCTCCTTGGTCTCCCCATTATGGTTTATGATTCTTTTGAATCTGCAGTTTTCTCCTCTCTGAGGCTACGCTACGATTTTTAGTCTGTGGCATAACCACAGAACACAATGCAATTACTCTGGTGAGGGCACAATTCTTTGCTTTTTTAATTGGTCTGTGGGATGAGGGTTAGTTTATTTGTTTGTGGTTGGTCGGTTTGTATTTTGTTTGTTTAAATTTTTTTTAAAAAGTACGAAAGTAAACGTAAACAATTAACAAACGTTTGTGATACCGAACTAAAATATTGATAATAAAATAATTTGTGAATGTATATAGAACTTAACCATGAGTAGCTCTCAAATCATGTCGGTATATATCTCGAAGCTAAGTATGTTTTGTATTGTTACTCAATATTTTTTTTTAGACAATTTTCTTGAGGTCTTTTGTATTGTGTTGTGATCTGAATCTGTTTACTTTTGCTTTCCAGATCATCCACTAAAGGAAATTCGAGAACGCTCCCTGAAGCTTTTACTTGCGAAACTCAGACTTGGTTGGGAACTAGAGGATGAGTTGTCTTGCACTAGGGAATTGTTGGAAGCTTTATTAAATTGGTTCTCCTCTCCTGAACCTTCTCTTCAAAAACATGCCCTCGAGCTATTTATGAATACTTTAAAGGTAGGATACATTAGGTGTTAATACTGCAACAACCTGTTAAATCAAGACTCAATATACTCTTTATTTTAAATTAGCACTATGTGCTGTTCATGGAAAACAATAGTTGTATTTTGAAATAAAATAGTTTGTGTTCAATTTTCGAAATAGAGAATAAAAGTTTATGTTTCCAGACAAAGTCAGGAACTTATATAGCAAAAGAATTTGGCATAACAAAAATCTTGGCTAACTTTAAGAAAATAAAGCATACAATAGATGATCTCGAAGCAATTGAGTTGTTAAATGACATCATAGAAACTCTGCAGTTTTTAAATACAGTAGAGTCCGAAGTTGATGTATCAGTTCCTCGTCTAAACTTGCCATCATTAACAAGGTAATGGGTTCTATATTTTTTTCGTTTATCAGTTAATGTCGTTTTCGTTACTTTTCTTTTATAGTGCATCTCCTCATAAACAGAGAGTTAATTAATTTTAATTGCTTACTTCTTTCAGTTCCGAGAGTGATGGAGGATTCAACAATAGCCTTTATAATATACCAACTATGCAATCTTCCAAAGAAACATCAACCATAACTGGAGATCTTGAATCAGGCGATAATTTGTAAATTTATAAAATATATTTTTTTTTAATACTATAAATTTCTATTTAGAATTATTGCTTAAACAGTCTACATATCTTGACTGTTTATATACTTTTATCTTTATAAATCCAGAACTAAAAAGCTTTTGATTATGAGTAAAACATTTTATTTCTATTATACAGAACTATTTTCTTATTTTAATATGTATTAAATAAAGTTATGATATATCATGTGGAGGCACAGTATTGTTTTTTGATTCTGTATTAATTTGATTTCTTAATTGATTTCAGGGTCACTCAAACAAATGGAATAAAAATTTTGCTATTTCCTTGGGTAGATCTTAGTCCTTCAGACTCAAAAACTATGTTATTGATAGAAGATGCACTGAAGCTACTTAAGTCAGTGCGACGATGCTGTAGGTTTATCTGTGATGTATTTTTGAGAGATTTCCCTGCTGAGATATTCTTAAACAGACCTGCTATAATAATGGTAAGTTATTATAGCTCTTTATGTCTTAGCTTCTTATTCATTGCAATTTACTCATCAACTTGAGGAGTAACTTTAGATCTCAACAGAACTTAGGAGGCCTTTGCAAAAGGGAACATAGATTAGAAATCAGACATTATTTAAATAAATTTATGAGCAAAAACTAAATTCCTCGTGAGAATGAAACTTTTTCTTCAAACTATATCATTTATTATTTTAACTATTGAAAAGTTGAGACTTCTTCAAAAACTTTATTTAACTTTTTCAGAACTTACTGGCAATTTCAGAAGGAAACCATGGAAGTCAATCAGAAGAAGCATTACAGGTTCTTTTATGTCTGACTCGAGCTCTATATAGACGTTTGCTGGAACTATCTTCTTTGGAGATGATACATGATGGCTCTAAGGTTAATAAACATAAAGTACCTACTGTAGACTGGTATTTAAATAATAGCAAATTGAGTTTAGAGATTGATCCCTGCATGTATATCTATCTATTCCTTCACTCATGAATACCTCTTTATAATAATTCATAGACTACAGATAAGATTTCTTTATTTTAGCAAATTGTAAAGATTTATGTGTTTCACATAAATGAAACATGCAACTTTTTAACTGACTAAAAAAACGAAGTTCTCAACTCGATGGTGTTTTTTATAGCTTATTTATCATATGTACAGGGTAATATTATTTAGCTCTGAAAATTCGTTTTATCGACGACCAACTGTCAAAATCCATTGTCTTTTGATAGCTAAACGTGATAAATTGCTATATCATATCGTGTTTCGGTGGTAATGCTCATGGGGCTGAGCCTGTAGCCAATGTCACATTTAAAAAATTTTTGCTTTCGCTTCGCTCCGAAAAATATTCGTATTTGACATTTTAAAATTCGATTGTTAATGAAACTTTATGTCAATCCCATACAATATGTTTCTAAAGCGACGCGATAACGAGGATTTGCAAATGTTAACGTTATATTTAAAAAAACTACAGGGTGTTAGTAGCACCCTAGCGAAAACTTTCAGTGCATAGTCGACTCATGATTCTGAGTCTATCTGATTTTCCTTTGCAAAATTCATGAAAAATTGAGGGTTTTTTTCTATCACAGATTCTGTCTTAGTCGCATAGAACCTAAATTTACAGAAAAATAATTAAAAAAAAACAAAATTTTATAAACCCGTAATGTACAACAACAGCTGTTTGCTATCGTTCGTTCGGGTTGCTGACACTGCTCGGTCGGCTCGCTGCCGGCTGACGGCATACATCTGTCTTTGTTGCACATACTTCTTGTTCGTCCGTAGTCGCGGCGGCAACGCCAAACTCACTTTACGCTCGTAAGCTAAGAGGCAATTTCGTTAGCAGCGTCTAGCGGCTCAAAAGAGTAGGTAGGCTCTTATAGCAATAGGTATTGACAATTTTATATGGAGTGATATATCTGTTACGTAGTAATTATGTTTAGTAATCTGTGGTTTTGGTCCAGAATAGTTATAAAACTTTTTAAACAGTTTTCAGATGAACAAAAAAACCTTTCAAATGAGCCCACTATAGAAATAGAGCAGATAGCGAGCAATGGAGAATTGAATATACCACAGCATGAAGATGGTCTTATTGCACTGAGGCAACTGCCAGCTCCACTTTTTGCACTAGATACTCTGCATGCTGTGTTATCGGCCATGTCCAGAAGCATTACTTTAGTGGACACAGCTAATAAAACTGAAATTTTAAGCTTGGTAAATTATTTCGTTTGATATTCTATTCATAACTTATTTTTACAGATTATTTGCTTCATCAGTCTTTTATTTTTTGTAATATTATTATTTAATTTTAGCGAGAAATAAATATTTGTTTAGATTTGTTAGAAAGTCTAATAAAGCTGCTATTAGCTTGTGTCAATGAATCTTTCTGGAGAGAAGATCACAATACTAAAACATATAGGGATATTGCACATAAGAGCTGCATGGTTATGCGATTGCTAGGAGATCTCTTGGATAAGTACAGGTATTCAATACATAGCGCTCTTTACAATAATTTACTATCTTTACTTTCATGATTTAAAAATTTCAGTTGTATGCTGGGTATAATTTAAGCTTAGAGCATTTTAAGAAAAAGTAGACACATTCAATCATACTGTAATAATTTTCTGCACTGTTGCTTATTCATATTTCGTGTTTTTCTTCTTAGTTCATGCAGGTAGTTTTATACAGGGTAATATTGCGACCCCTCTCCAAAATTAAATATGAGGTAAAGAAAGTAATAAGGAAATGGTGAGATAATTGTGAATGATTTCTTTTTTAATTCACAGTTTGCAGTCACTTTTTATATCCCATAAAAGTAGGTAGGTGCATACACTCACTTACGCGCAAGTCGGTGACGAATTGATAACAATTTCAATTTGTGTAGGGAAAAGTTTGGGACATAAATGTAAAATCCATACTAAATGCGAAAGTAACTCTGTCTGTTTGTTACGTTTTCACACCTAGACCGATTTTGACGAAAGGTACGGATATAGATGAAACCTTGGAGTAGGACATAGGCGACTTTTTATTCCATTGCTGGGCACGGGTCTCTATATACCGTCAGTAAATAACCTAACCTGTAGTCCACGCGGGTGAAACAGTCGGAAAGCTAGTGATTGCTTGTTATTGAATGAACTGAGAAAAGGGGTTCAAAAATTACCCTGTATTAAGGCACCACCCATTATAAATTTATAATTAATTCTATAGTAATCGTCCATAGAATAGAACGTAAACACTTTTCAGGACTGCTTTTTCCGAGGCCCCGGAGTCGGTCCACCGTCGCGCGGTGTGGTTACGCCTGGTGACTTGCGCGGAGAGTCTGCTGCGGTGGGCGCGGGACTCGGCCCTGCCGCCCACGGCGCTTGTCACCGCGCTGCAGGTCGCACAGCTTGATCCCGCGCTGCAGATGCTGTACCCTGAGTTGAGCGAGAGGGTTACAGCTGCATTGCAAGTGAGTATTGTGAAACACGAGCAGGAATACCTAATCGTTTTTCTAATAGGAGAGTATCAATATCTATCCATTGTTTCTGGCGATCTTTGACCGCGCCACCTATCATTATTTAATGTCCATCGCTCAAATACTAAAGTAGTAATATGTTATAACGCCACACACTTTACAGATTATGTATTCTATGATATTACTATGTCTAATTACGCCTGTCGGCACAAATGGGGATGGTCAGACAGCCCAATCTGCGACTGCGGTGAGGAGGCTCAGACTATGGAACACATCGTACAGCGATGCCCTATTCGTGCGTATCCAGGACCTACTAGTGATATGAATGAGCAACCACCTGACTTCATCAATTGGCTCCGAGACCTGGACACTGATTTATAATCAATTTATAATCGGAATTTTAATTTTATGACATTTAGTAAACAATTTTGACATGTATATTCCTCCTTCGCCTATTTTATATTATCATACGATTAAATAAAAACTATGTCTGATGTTTCCATTTCATTCTAGACAACCAAAACGTCAGTAGACCAAGAATATAAAAGTAAATACAGGGAGTTAATAAAACTAACATCAAGTATGGAGGATGCTGTACGTTTCATAAAAAACAAAAGCTGTCGAAATACTAAGGCTGTCTTCACTATTATCAAGAAATCACTACCAGTCTTGGAACTTCATATGAGCGAGACTTATTTGAATGACGTAGCTGACATTCTTCTAAAGAAGACTAAAGATTTTATTATGGATGACAGTGATTGGGATCTCGCTCGCAGCATCGCTTTACATTTGATGGCGCACAACGTAGAATGGGTGCGCGCCAAGTTTTATTCAGAGGTTGCCAAAATGGTGAAATTTGTACTTATCGGAGATGAGTTAAACCAGCCTGACAACGAGAAATGTTTGACTTTGCTGTGCGACGTCGGTATCATGACTGAAATATGCTGTCATGGGCTCTCTTCAAAATCAAAAGAGGTAAGAAAACTATATAAGCTCTTACGATCTAAGTTTTTGCGCAAAAATGTAATATTACTTCTGCAATTTGACTTCGGAATATTATTGACTGAGCGAGCTCTCTCTGCTTCAGCGTGGGCAAAAATTCTTTCGTATGTCCGTCCGGCGGCTGTCTGTCCGATTGTTCTCCTCTACAGGTCGCATTTCTCAACCGATTCTCGTGAAATTTTGTGAGCAGGTTAGATAATTATATATAATTTTTTGTCGAGCCACTTTTTCGAAATTGTACGTAAAAATAAATTCCACCATTCGAAAAATGATCAAAATTAGAAGCGCCATCTAGACTCGAATAGATATTATAAAAGAATACCTAACTGCACATAGTACTGCTTTTCAAAAGCAGTGTCAACCTCTTGGCGACATCTATTAGATTAATTTTTAAACAACATACAATTTGAGCGAGGTCTAGAGCTCACTGAGTCACTAATATTTATCACGAGTTCAAGAAATTTTTGACCGAGCGAGCACGAAGCGTCTCCGTTTCAGCTTGGGCAAAAATGCTTTCGTATGTCTGTCCGGCTGTCCGGCTTTCCGGCTTTCCGGCTTTCCGGCTGTCCGTCTGTTCTCCTATACAGGTCGCATTTCTCAACTCATTCTCGTGAAATTCTGTGAGCAGGATAACTACATATAATTTTCTTGTCGATTCAGATTTCGAAAATTTTCAAAATGATTGAGATATAGGGAAAATCATATTTCAGCTATTTCTAAAAATTATAAAAAATGTCACAAACATGTGTTTTGTGACATTTGGTTTACGACTCTACAGAGCCATTAGTGTTATTTTTATGCCACTATTTCCTAACTTCACAATAGGAGGAATCCCCCACCTACTCACAATGACGTCACCAGCTGAATAACTAGCGAAGTGACACGATTCATTTTCTCAAAAAATAATGATTAACGAAATTAAATCAAAACTGATTTTTATCATAGACACAAAGAACATTGAACTTAAAACTGTTTGTAAGAATCATGCATATTGACGACGTATGCGGCAGGCTAGGCGTGCGTTTAAGTTTAACCTTTATTCATTTCTGAGGTTTAATTTTCTCAGGTGGAAGCAAACGCTACAGAAATAATGTTACTTCTGGTGCGCGGGCGGCTGGTGTTGAGCGAGACGGGCTGGTGGCGGCTGCTGGCCAGCTTGCTGCCGGTGCTGCCGCTGTTGCACGCTTACGCCGAACATAGCACGTTGCTAGGTGTGGTTATACGTAGCAAAAGTTGTATTAACGAAATGGAAACGACCAAACATTTAAGGGTTGAACCACATTTGTTAACACGGAATAACGTTTTTTCATGCTCTATCCTCTTCTATCACAGCGGATCGTCATTTGCTACAGCGAGAAAGCTAGCGTGAACATCGCGCGCGGCAGCATCGCTCTAGCTGCTAGAGCGAAAAAGATAGCGTGTTGCATTGTTGATGCCGACGCTGCTCTCTTTTTTTAACCGATTTCAAAAAAAGGAGGAGGTTCTATGTTCGGCTGTTTATTTGTTTTTTTTTTAGCATTCTCTTTTCTCGAAGATAATTGAGCATGAAAAATTTTCAAAAAATGGGACCAACTTGGGAATAAACCTGATAAAGTGGCGTTTGAATCATGTCAATCGGGTCAGCCGTTCTCGAGGAATCGGTGGACATACATAAAAAAAAAAAAATAAACAGACGAACATAGAACCTCCTCCTTTTTTTGAAGTCGGTTAAAAATATGTTATTCCGTGCTGACAAGTGGGGTTCAACCCTAAAACTCTTTTTATATCAAAGGTTCAAATATTTTGTCTTTATTTGATTTATATCCCTTTGGAAAAAATAAATATAGGTGTCTATTGTATGAGAGATTCAAATATAATTGACTTTTTTGACTTTATATCCCTTTGAAAAACCCTTTTGTAAGAATGCTGATGATTTTAAATTCATCAACCTGTATAAATTACGTCATCGATTATTGGTAATAGTTAATTGCTCTCATTACTACATTTTCACATACTTACTTTAAGTTCTTTATATGAGCATCGTTATGATAAACTATTGAATTGTGTTATCTGTTGTTTCTCCTAGGTAAAGCGATCTGCAAGTCTTTAGAGACTGAAATAGCGTCTTGTATGGGCGTGTCTCTATCGGAGGTGGTGGGGGGACTAGTGCGGCTGTTGTTCGTGCGGTGCGTGGCCGTGCAACTGGACGCCGCGCATGCGCTCTGTCGCCTGCTTGGTAACTATCACTACATGTAGGGAACCGCGAGTGAGTACAGGGAGATAGCGTCATGTTTCTACGGAGGGTGGATGACGCGGCCTTTGTTGACAATTCTGCTCAAGAACTCCAATCCATGTTCAATAAATTTTCTCAGGCTTTTATTCTGCTCGCCATGTTTATAAATGTCAAAAAGACAGTCATTATATTACAGGCGGTTCGAACCGGCGATTTCACTCGACGGCGCACTGCTCGAGATAGTCGACCAGTTTTGCTACCTAGGGTCAGTCGCTCTCGCTTAATGCTGAGATCGACACCCGGCATTTTATACTCTTCCAATACAATTATTTGACATTGCTGCAATTATAATTACATAGTTTAGAACTATTTTGTTTCAGACGATGAAAGATATCTGCCACCGAAAGAGGCTCTACGTGCCGATGTACTAATAAACGCATTAAAACGCGTGCAGCCACAAGACTTCAACGTTGATTCATCTAGCTCGCCTTCGAAAAACCCACAAGTCAGTTTATTACGTTATTTCACTAATTTACAGCTTTAGCGCTTTCTCGACTTATGATATATCTCTTTTAGATAACGGGCTTGCTACAAATTCTGGACGTACTAAAACAAGACATAATTCTTGACGAAAATGGTACTGAGTACGTAACCAGAGAGACAGTGCAACCGACGCTGGAGCCTTCACTGCGGCGTAGTACACTGCAGCAGTTAGCAGTGCTACTGCGGCAACAGGAAACGCACGACGCGTTCCTGAGCAACGACGGGTTGAGGGTGGTCGTAGCAGTGTTGAGGTAAGTGGTACTCAGTACTGATTTTACGATTATAGCGAGTCAGTTAATGCTGGAGCCTTCGTTGCGGTGCAACACGCTGCAGCAGTTAGCAGTACTGCTGCGGCAACAGGAAACGCACGACGCGTTCCTAAGCAACGACGGCAATATTTGAGGCAATATTTGACAACATCACATACATTGCTCCGATTCCAAAGTAAGTAGCTAAAGCACTTGTGTTATGGAAATCGGAGACAACGGTGGTATCACAAACACCCAGACCTGAGCCAATATAGAAAAGTTCGTTTTTTCCAAATTGACCCAACCGGGGATCGAACCCGGGACCTCAGAGATGGCGACACCTTGAAAACCGGTGTACAAAGCCACTCGACCACGGAAGTCGTCAAAGTGTTCTAGAGATGAGTGATTGTTCTAGAGTGGCTGAAGCTACATTCTACCTCTTTCTTACTCAAATCTTATGACCTGGTTATAAAGAGTCTGCCATTCATTTGCGAGGAAAATCATAAATTATGTTAAAATATTTAATTAGTTATAATGAAAATACACTAACGCTAGGAAACTTTCACTATAACCGCTCTGTATTCGTTGTTTAATTAACACTTTAATTGCAGGATGTCTCTGATGGTGGATGACTACTTAGCTTACCCGGAATGTGCCATTTGTTGCGTCTCCATACTCAATAGCGTTTGCTTTGTGAGTCGGCACAGTTTGGCCAAAGTCACCGATCTGCCCGCCTTATTGTTAAGGGGTGAGTACGCTTTATTTTAACTTTATGTATGGAATAGATAAATAACAATATTAACGTCTTTCTGTGGTGGAAATCCTGTTAAAAAGGACAATCCGGACTGAGATTATACTGTCCTAAAGAGGAGCTCGGTGGCGCAGTGGTATAGCGCCTGGCCCAGAGATTGCGGAGGTTAAGTAACTTTCGCAAGGGTCAGTCATAGGATCAGTGACCAAAAATTTATTATCTCGAACTCCTCCGTGCTTCAGAAGGCACGTTAAGCCGTTGGTCCCGGCTGCATTTGCAGTCGTTAGCACCTACCAATTCGCATTGGGCCCGCGTGGTGGGTATGGCCCATACTCCTTATCCACCCATAAGGAAGGCCTGTGCCCCAGCAGTGGAGTCATTAAAAATGGCTGACGGTCACTAAATGTAGATTGTACTGATTGTTAGTTAGGAACCAGTTAACGAGTAACTACAAGTCGTACGGTACGAGTGACGTAACTACAACTCGTACGAATAGTTACTCGCTAACTTGTTCAGTGTTTCTTTTCCTGCGAACCAAATATTATTTTGTGAGTCAAACTGTAAGGCTATTCTTCTTCTTAAGAGGCCGTATCCTTCTATACAAACATAATACCAAAATGATTTGCAATTTGAGCATAATTAACTCTACTTGTGATGTTATTCGGATTAAGACAGCATTTGTCTAAGGCTCTATTAAATAAAAAATCCAAAATATCAAACCAAATAAAAATTAATGCGATTTACAGTTTTGTATGAAAAAATGTACTTGGCATTTATTTTGAATTGGGTTAGTATTTTCGATTTTTCTTTTAATAGAACCCTAGACAAATACTGTCTTAATACGAATAACATCACAAGAATAGTTAATTATGCTCAAATTGCAAATCCTTTTTGTATTACGTTAATATGATGGGAAGCTCACTGTTCGCCGGATTCTTAAGAGGCCTTTTTGATCCTCAAAAAATATACTTTTCTTTTGTTCCCAGTAATATTAGTATTCCCAGCGAACGATTCAGCGGTATTAATGTCGGCGCAAGTGTTAGCTTTGGTAGCGTGGTCAGGTTTCGCCCTTCAAGAGTTGGATTCTGAGAGGAAGCGAGTGCCAGCCCTACCTGCGTGCGTCACGTTGAGGACAACCCTGCCCTTTAAAACGAACAGTTATTGGCATACAAGCCCTAATGCTGAGCATTCTTCTATTGGTATGTCATATAGTTGTTGTCGTTGATATGACATGTGTATTTGCAGGTGTAAGTATAATTTTTCACGCGTATAACACTTTGAATTCATAGGCTTATTATTATTATTATTATTATTTTATTTTCAGAAAACAAGTTCCATACAAGAGTCACAGAATTTCAATTTATACAAAATTAACAAATTACAAAATAAATAAAAATTAAAACAGTATGACATTATTTGCCTGCACATGTACCATGTCACAGTGATACACGTACTGGCTTAGTGTTAATATGTATAATTTGCGATCATGAGTACTATATTAAATTCTCAATGTCCCATGAGACTTGAGGCCTGTAAAAAATTGTGAACTGTTCTCTTTTACACGGATATCTATCGAAATCGAATCGAGTAATTTTGTACCGAAAATTGTACAGCGCGCCCCCTCCTCCCAACCCACTCCCTGCTGCCGACCAATCACGACCGAGCTCTACTCATGGCTGCATATCTCGAGCATGTCATGATTTTGATAGATTTCGTGCTAAGGTTACTGAATTCCTCTTTAGAATGGTTAGCGAGTAGCGAAGAATGGCGTGGTGCTTTGCGCGTGCGCTGGTGGTGCGCGTACGAGGGGGCGGGGCGTGTGGCCCGCGGTGCGCCCCCTCCCCCCGCGCCCCTCTCCCTGCAGCCGACCAGTCACGACCGCGCTTTGCTCAGGGCTGCCTGCCCGCTGCATACGGCCACTACTGCGTTACTGGCGATGGAGAATGCTACGTCGCATGCGCAAGTCAATGATGCTCTGAGTCTATTAGAATGGTAAATAATATATTGCATACGTTACGTTACAGATTTAGACTTTTATTATAAAGTATAGAAAGCTAAATTGCCAGATGCCAAGTGTTTACACATTTTTAACGAAGGGTTTGATTACCTTCTTCTTTCTTACGCTCTTTTCCTCCCTAATCACAACAAGAATACACTAGTGGCTCTGTAGAGCTGTGGACCTCGCGTTTGCAACATTTTTCAAAAAGGCTGAAATATGATTTTTCCCCATATCTTCGCTATTTTGAAAAATTTCGACACAAAAAAAATTAATCGACAAAAAAATCCATATAATTATAGAACCTGGTCACAAAATTTCACGAGAATCGGTTGAGAAATGCGATCTGTAGAGGAGAATAAGACAGCCGGACATCGGGACATACGAGACAATTATTGATAAATTATAACATATTTTTGCTAAGTGATGCAGTTATTATTTCGTCAAATATAAATAGTGTATGCTGAGTGCATACAGGCCATATTTACAGCACTGTGTTAAAATTTTATAATTAGACTTATACCGTTAATCTCATAATTATTACTGAAACGCTAGTTTCGCATAGGTTGTGTTATTTTTGGATCGCAGACAATAGTACATTACTACCGCGGTCTATAATGACTGCGTTGCTAGCAGCGATGATAATGGCATGGAGCGGTGCTTAGTGCATGCCGTCACAGCGCGGTCTCGGCCTCGGACCGCAAGGGATGTAATGATGAGCAAGCTTGAAGGCCGAGAGCATAGTTAAGCTTATCTCGAGGCCATCATATCGTGGCCAACGCAGTGCAGTCATTATGGACCAAGGCTTGTATAGTGCTTTACTCAAACAATGCGAGTACTACCTACTATGCTATAGTACTATAACCTAATTTCGAAAAAATAAATTACAAATATGCAAATATCGCAGAAACGGTGCGTCGGAGCCAAAATATAAGGTTTTTTCAGCCCCCTACAGAACGATCTGTGAACTTCGCTAGGTTTTGAACTTGGTATTAATCGTTCAATAGTAGCGTAGCAATCCGTTACGCTGCCGCTCTTTTGTTTAAGTGTCAAATTTTATCATTACATTGTAATTCGCACAGCAGCGACACATGTGACCATAAACCGTAAACCTAAATTATAATGAGATTAAATTGAAAACATAAAACACTTTCATTTGGGTTTCAAAGTCAAAGTTGGGTGTTTTCCCTACTTGTAACGCTTCAACTGTTTGAGATTGTAGGGCCTGATACTGAGTTGCATAAAGTCCCTTATCTATTGTCTCTCTTTTACTAGTTACATCCATCTACTGCCCTGGTCGTCGGCAGGCAGTGAGTTCGCAGCGTTGCCATGGCAACACATACATCGGTTCTTGCGCGCACCACCGGCTTCGTCGCGGGACACAGCGCTACTGATAGCTCTAATGCATTTCCTCATCGTTTACATGGAATGTTTGCCTGATGCAGGTAAGTTCAAGGGCCCTATACCCAATAGTATGGACGTATTCGTTACCTTTTTAAAAGATGAAATAAAGGAGAAATGGTACTCGCCATAGATACACGCATTGATTTGATATACAAGGTGTTCATTGTAAAACTGACATTATTTTATTAGTTAATATTATACAATCTAATAAATGATAAAATAAGTATTAACTGATTTCATTTGTATCTCATGTTATCAAATAATCCAAATCACTAAGTATAGTCCTAATCACTATTTATGTGTCTGGAATTCTAATTCCATTATTATGATAAGAAACACCTTTTATTGATATTAGGACGTTTGTTATAATAAAAACCTCCTTCAAAAAAACCTTAAAAAAATTGCTGTAAAAAAACAGCTTCAAAAAACAGCAGCTCTAAAAAGCAAGAAATAATATTCAAATCTGCATAATTACTATTCAAGTACCTACGCATATCTGATATTAAAAAAACGTCTTTTGAAGTCGGGTGGGGCTAAAGATATTTTCCTTTTTTAATCATAATAACATTTATTGTGGTTTCTCTTTCTCAATTTGATTTTTTAATTCTTAAAGCCCCACCCGACTTCATAAGACGTTTTTTTAATATCAGATATGCGTAGGTACTTGAATAGTAATTATGCAGATTTGAATATTATTTCTTGCTTTTTAGAGCTGCTGTTTTTTGAAGCTGTTTTTTTACAGCAATTTTTTTAAGGTTTTTTTGAAGGAGGTTTTTCTTTTTAATTTTTAAAAGTTTTTTTTATTTTTAACTTTTTTGTGGTAGGTATGTATAAGTAAATGTTAGCGATGATATAAATATATTTTATTCATATTTCACACATTTCAATGGTATAATACGCCTAGTAACTCAATATCCACTTTTCGCACTGTTAAATTTAGCAAGGTTTAGACATGGGTAGGTGACCAAAGTGTATTATCTCGAGCTCCTCCGTGCTTCAGAAGACACGTTAAGCCGTTAGTTCCAGCTACATTTGCACATTAACACCCACCAATCCGCATTGGGCCCGCGCGGTGGGTTATGGTCCATCTTATTCATCAGCCCATAAGTAAGGCTTGTATCCCAGCCCCAGTAGTGACAATAAAAATGGCTGATGCGAAACCTTTCAATACCGTAGAGTAATCACTAATACACTGTCATATTTGATTTTGAAGAGTTCTCTTGTGTATCTTCGAAGTCCAAGGTCTAATGTGAAGGAAATTTGAATGAAAACATCCTTAAAGTGTCCCCTTTCTAACGAAACAAGAATCATCTAAATCGGTTTATAAACAAAGAAGTTATGTCTGAAGATCCGTTAAAACTCGTGCAAAAGTTACCTAAAAAATTACAGTATTTTCAGGATTACTCAAAAACTACTGAACCGATTTAAAATTTTCAAAAAATGGGACCACCTGGGGAACAAACCTGATAAAGTGGCGTTTGAATCATGTCAATCGGTTCAGCCGTTCTCGAGTAATCGGTGGACATACATAAAAAAAAAAAAAAAAAAAAAAAAAAAAACAAATAAACAGACGAACATAGAACCTCCTCCTTTTTTTGAAGTCGGTTAAAAATGGCCCACTTTTTTACTAAGTTTGAGATATACAGGGTTATTTTTTTAGTCACCATTTGTTGTAACAGTCACAGTCCTTGTAATTGAACAAGTTTCTCTAAGAAACATAGGAAAAAATATGTGAAAAACATAGAACCTCCTCCTTTTTTTGAAGTCGGTTAAAAATGTACTACAATCAAAGAGATAACGTATTTCGACATATTTTTTGGAGATTATTTTGAGTTACATGGACTGAACACTTCCTTCAAATTTGAATGGTGACTTAATAATTACCCTGCATAAATCCTCGTATTTTATGTACAAAATCTCTATGTAATAGATTAAATCAACGGAACTGTATGCAAGTTTAAAAAAATAATTTTAATGCAAATGTTCTGTTCAGCATCTTACCATACAATTAATTTGCAATGCTTGCTAATAGCCAAGCTACCTAGTGTCGATTAGAAGTACAATTGGAATTGCGAAAGTTTTACAATTAGAATTTGGCTCTAAAATGACTACATTGATTTTTTTTTCACACATTCCTTTCAATTTCACAAATGACAATCATCTTGTCTCTTAGATGGTGTTACGTCATGGATCAAGTCTTCCTTCATCGATACCGACACGACCGTTATATCCTTACTGAGCCGCGACCAGTTGCTGCCTCAACAGACTGCGCAAGAGAGCATTGAAGTAACCCAACTTCACATACACATAGTAAAAGTACTACAACGCTGTGTCAAGAGGCTCGAACATGAAGACTACGACAGCAGCAAACTGGAGAGTTTGTTGAAGATCATGCTGTCTTGTTTGGAGAGAATAGACTTGAAGAATTTTCACGTTTTGGGTACTTGTCAATACTACATAAGTAACATCACTATTATCTAAGTCCTGCTTGAGTTTTGTGACCTAAATAATTTATGTATATGATGAAAGAAATTTTAATATCATTGTAAAAATAATTTTGAATTACACTTTACATGAGTATTCATTCACATAATATATTTGTATTTACTATAATTTAATTTGATTTACTCATAATGAGTATGAAATATTGCTATTCCAGATATGAAAGCTAATTTACTTTAATTATTACCTATTAGTAATAGGAATCAAAGTGCGATACATTAAAACTGACCTTAATTTGACTTGTGCTGATACGTTCTTGTGTTTATTACTAATAATTTGTACTTATTAGGATTTATGTTAATGTTGTTTGACTCAAATTAAAAGCCATATATAAATTATTTCAACATGGTCAGTATTTCATTCAATACTATAATATTGTAAGTATTACTTTTAATAAGTAGGTTTTGAAATATTGATTTGGATACACATTTAATTTCTAGAGGTTGATGAGATATAAAAGTGTACATCTAACTTACTGAAATTACTTTTATCCCTTTTTTATTTCTGGTGTATTTATACAGGTTACCTAAACGATCTGATGCGTTGCATCAGATACATCCTCCATTCGCGATACTGCATGCTGTCTGAAGACACGCTTGTGTTAACAATGCGTGTAGTGGCGAGCACGCTCAGTGGGTGCGCGTCAGGAGGCGGGCGGAAGGGGCAAGCTTGCAGGATCGATGCTATTCTGTCACTGCTCGCGTTGCTGCGGCAAGCGAAAGAAGAAGGAGTACCGGTGCAGGTGAAATGAATGTCTTAGTCTCTTCATTTGGTTGAGCTTTAGAAGGCGGGTTGAAGGGGGAAGCGTGCAGTCACATACTGGTCACTAGGTGTTTTTTTTATGGTATTGAACTTGATGGTTTTGCCAACAGAGGTGGTCTGAAGTGTTCGACTCGGAGGTAGTGTGCGCGGTGGTAGCGGGCAGCCGCGGGCCGAGCGCGCCGCTGCGTGCGGCTGCGTTGAGAACCGTCGCTGCGCTTGCGCAATATCCGAAATTAATTCCGCATTTGATGCAGGGTGAGTTATATTCATTAAAGATTTGATAATTTTTTACGTTCATTTTCAATTATTCATTTGACAATAAAATATTACGTTAATGGTTAGTAGTATCTTAAAAACCTAAATTATATATAGGTACTATACGTTCTTAAAAATGGACAGAAATAAACTGACGGACGGAACAGAACTGAGGCGGTATATGTGTTTGGGGTTAGAGTTAGCAAAACATTAGCTTTAGCCATTTTTTTACGTGAGTCACAAAATCTGGAACATACAAATTAACATAAATAAACATAATTTCTGACTGCTGGAAAAAAATGATCGGACGTTCCAACTTTTCGTATAGTTACCATTTACCACGCCACATCACGATAATGTCATGTCCAAAACCAAAAAAGATTTCTCTAAAATAATAATAATATAATTCTGCCAACTTGAACATTGTTTTTTTTATATAGCTACCGAAGAATCCTCTCTGGCGCAGTGTGCTGCGGAGATCTTTGCGGAGACTCGAGAAGCCAATATTGTTCGTGCAGCTGCAGCGGATCTGCTTACCGCAGTCACTGCGCGCGCGTCACCGTACTGCGATGTAAGTACTACTCGATACATAGACTTAAGTAAGAGATGATTGGACTAAAAAAATACTTTAAATTGGCCACAATGTCACACTAATTTATTAGTAGCATGAAAATTGTTTGGTTTGCAAAAGTTTGCAATGAAAAACCTACCGAGTGTCAATAAATATTTGTTTGTTTTAATTCAATAAATATTTTTTCGTATTTGCGAACCGATGATGTCTGATAGTTTAAACCCAATAAACTATTTTGGAAAAATGGATGTGTTTATGATACGCGTTTATTTACATTGATATAACAATAATTTTACGATTTTACATAGTTCAGTCAACGAAGGGCTCAAAAGGGGGTGTAGAGTGCGCGAGCGGGTACCTAAGCGATTTCTTTAGAAATTTGTTAAGGGTGTTTAGGGTGTGAACATACTAAAAGTCCTCTCGCCTAGAAGGTGAGCGGGAGTGCGGGATGATTTGTCTAAAAAAGCCCTTCTAATGACCTTCTAATGATGTATCACTCGAACTCCAAACTCCCTTGGACCTGGCCCATCATCCAAATTTAGGAATTTGAACAAAGTGTATGGAATAACAGCTAGACATTTGATTAGTCTTGGTTATTGATTTAGTTTTTTAAGTCTATGGAAGATAAACAGTCGTATTTTGAGAACCGATCGTTATATGCGCTCTTTGTTGTTTATTTGAAATTGCACATTACTAATTTAGTTAGTAAACAATTACATGATTGTATTACGAGATTTTATTATGGAAACTTCTGTTGCTTAGAAGTGTTCCTTATATTTTTGATTTGATTGAAATTAAAAGGTGCATTAATTACTAATCTGATCTTTATGATGTCGAATTAATGTTGGGTTTAGCAATGTGAACATTTAACTGATCGTCCAATATTTTTTATATGATCAATGAGTAAATTTAATTAGTTGAACAAAAGAGTTTTCATATGTCTTTGTTTAAGACTGAATTCAGTAAATGAACTCTATTAAATTAGGTAAACGTATTTATTTGTTCCCACACGTCACGTTGTTGAACATTTGGTCAGATTTGTGGGCTTAAAAAATTACTACTGGATATTGAGATTTAACGTTGTTCATTTTATCATCGGTTTATCGTCCTTTCAACTACCTACCACACGATATTGCGCTGCGCGCAATGAATATTTATGTTGTGGTTATATTAGTACACTACATTCTGATTACGACCACCAACGGCGATAATTTTTAATAGTACTCATTGAAATTATAAATATAGTTACACAGATAATATATTGGTATACATAACACACATGTTATGTACTCGATTCGATTCCAAAGTAAGTAGTTAAGGCATTCCGTTACACAAGTGCAATGTAATGGAAATCAGAAACAATGATGTTACTACAAACACCCAGACCTAAGACAATTAGTAAAGATCTTTTCTAAATTGGCACAACTAGACGTCTAATCTGATCTCAGACATAGCGAAACTATGCAAGGTGTGCAAGTCATTCGACTACGGCAAGGTGTGCAAGTCATTCGACTACGGTAATGTAAATGAGTATAATTCATTTCATGTTCTAAAATATCGAGATCTTGTAAACTAAGGTGTGCAAGTCATTCGACTACGGCAAGGTGTGCAAGTCATTCGACTACGGCAAGGTGTGCAAGTCATTCGACTACGGCAAGGTGTGCAAGTCATTCGACTACGGCAAGGTGTGCAAGTCATTCGACTACGGCAAGGTGTGCAAGTCATTCGACTACGGCAAGGTGTGCAAGTCATTCGACTACGGCAAGGTGTGCAAGTCATTCGACTACGGTAAGGTGTGCAAGTCATTCGACTACGGCAAGGTGTGCAAGTCATTCGACTACGGCAAGGTGTGCAAGTCATTCGACTACGGCAAGGTGTGCAAGTCATTCGACTACGGCAAGGTGTGCAAGTCATTCGACTACGGTAAGGTGTGCAAGTCATTCGACTACGGCAAGGTGTGCAAGTCATTCGACTACGGCAAGGTGTGCAAGTCATTCGACTACGGCAAGGTGTGCAAGTCATTCGACTACGGCAAGGTGTGCAAGTCATTCGACTACGGTAAGGTGTGCAAGTCATTCGACTACGGCAAGGTGTGCAAGTCATTCGACTACGGCAAGGTGTGCAAGTCATTCGACTACGGTAAGGTGTGCAAGTCATTCGACTACGGCAAGGTGTGCAAGTCATTCGACTACGGCAAGGTGTGCAAGTCATTCGACTACGGTAAGGTGTGCAAGTCATTCGACTACGGCAAGGTGTGCAAGTCATTCGACTACGGTAAGGTGTGCAAGTCATTCGACTACGGTAAGGTGTGCAAGTCATTCGACTACGGCAAGGTATGCAAGTCATTCGACTACGGCAAGGTGTGCAAGTCATTCGACTACGGCAAGGTGTGCAAGTCATTCGACTACGGAGGTTGTCTACATCAACGCATTAACGCCAATAATTATTATTGTCAATATATCATAAAAACACACACTATTATAATGTTCGCTTTTTAAACAGTTTCTGTATGGTGAACTTTGTCAGTTATTCAAATATCTATCTACCTCTATATACATCAAATTTTATTATGTAACAATAACAAAGTTCTATTGGAATTGGTACTGGTGGTGAAATATGTATGACCCATTGTTTACAAAAACATTCATTTATATCACGATGGTCATTTTTTATGCTAATGTGCATCCTGATTGTGTTTCGAAGATAATTTTACTACTAAACCACGTTTGTAAATCATAAACGTGATTTTTGATTAGATATTTTGTTTCAAAGGTAAGTATGCTCTGATGCAAAAATGATTAATTCTCACCAAGTTGATAGTCGAGTAAAAATTTTAACTGTGATTAATTTTGAGGCTGCAGTCCTTATTTGGCGCAACGTATTTAAAGTCAAGAGTGATGAATTGATGAGAGCCATGCCAAGCCATGTAAGTACAATTTGATATTTTTTTATATCCTCCTGTCAAGTGTTCTCCGCGAGAGTACATCGAATGCGTAATTCGAAGATTATAACATATTCTTTCTGCATACAATGGGTGCCGTAAAACGCAGAGTGTGGATACATTCGAGTCACGGGCGTTGTAGTACGTCAACAAGTGTGGCCTTGAGTGCCTCTAGTGAGCTAGTTTTATCTCGGCGCGCGGTCGCGATACACATCAATTGGTGAGTGACCGCTGCCGCGCCCGCAGGCGCCGCCACCGCCAACGCCAACTCCGCGCCAGTCCACGCTCGCCGCGCACCGAGTGCGTGCCTATCGTTTGTTTACTCACAAGAAAGCCGGCATGCTCGTACATTCCCCGGCGTTTCGATAACCAACAATACGTTTGTGCCCAATATTGATCAGTGAACTCCGCGAAAATGTTCGTTACCGTTACTCTAATCCTGTTATGGGTTATAATAATTTTAACAGTTTTACTAACACTTTTCCACTTTTCTACAAATGGTAGAAAATATTGGATGTTGAAGAATGTTCCTTACCAAGAACCGTGTCCGATATTTGGAAATTTCGGCCCAATATTTATGATGCGTAAAAGTTACGCTTCCATGTTACAATATTTTTACGATAAATTTCGCCACGAAAAATACGTGGGAATTTATCAAGCTCGGAGGCCAACATTGATGTTAATCGATCTAGATATTGTAAAAAATGTTTTTGCGACCGAGTTTTCAAATTTTAGTGATCGGGTGTCTGTATCAACAGACACTAAACGAGAACCGTTGTTAAGAAACTTGGCGAACATGAGCGGTGCTGACTGGAAGGCAATGCGAAATATAGTTACCCCTACTTTTTCTAGTGCCAAAATGAAAGCAATGTTTCCGCTTATAGCAGAGTGTGCACAGTCTCTGAAGACTGTTCTACTAGATGAGTGCTCAGATGAAATTGAAGTTCCAAAGCTGATGTGTAGATACACAACTGATGTTATAGGCAGTTGTGCGTTTGGTGTAGATCCAGGGTCACTTAAAAATGCAGATTCACCGTTTTTAAAAATGTCCTCAAAGATGTTTAGAGCCGATCGTGCCACCATTTTGAAACGTTACTGTAGAACATTTTTTCCGAGATTGTTTAAATTGTTGAATCTCAAAAGTTACTCACCAGACGTGGAAGCATTTTTTACATTAATTATAAAACAAGTGCTAGCAGACAGACGAGCTACCGGAGTGGAGCGAAATGACTTCCTGCAGCTTATGTTGAATGTGCAAAAAACTGACACCGCGTTTGTTATGACGGATGAACTGATAACATCCAATTCGTTCATATTCATGCTCGCTGGATTGGAAACTTCTTCGACTACTTTATCGTTTTGTTTATTCGAATTAGCGAAGGATAAAGATTCACAAGATCACATTAGAAAAGAGATAGTGGAATGCTTAGCAAGGCACGGCTCGCTGACGTATGAGGCCGTAAGTGCAATGCGTTTGACCACACAGGCAGTTCTTGAAACACTACGACTGCACCCACCAACTCCTTTGACGACGCGGCTGTGCACGACGTCTTGTACACTTACGGGGACCGATTTGAAGATAAAAGCTAAAGACCCAGTCTTAATACCCATATGTTGCATACAAAAAGATCCACAATATTTTCCGAATCCAAATAAGTTTGATCCGGATAGATTTCGAGATGATTTGAACCCGCCAGGTTTCTTTGCATTCGGCGATGGACCTAGAAGTTGTCCGGGTAAGTACTTTTTGGTCCAGTAGACTTAACTTTCAGGACACCTGATTGAACTAAATGTGATGATGATAACTTAAAATTAGTTTCAAAAACAATGCTATGTTTTTTTCTACGATTCCATTGTCATTACAATATTTATTTATGAAGTGATGTCAGTTCAAAACGTAAGCCGAGGTTATTAAAACATTACTCGTGAAATCACTAATATCAATCCGTAGGTAAAGAAAAGAGTGGTGATCTTTATTCGATAATGGTAAAAGAGTTTCGAAACATCAATAATTAAGGGTCTGTTTCCTCCCAGGTGCTCGCTTCGCTCAGCTGACGGTGGTTGCTGGGTTGGCGACTCTGCTGAGTACTTTTTCTGTAGAACCGAGCGCTCGCACCACGCCAACCATCGAATATGACCCACGAAGCGTATTTTTGAAGAATAAAGGAGGGATATGGCTTAGCTTTAAAACCCTAAAGTCTGAGAGATAGTAGCTTTAATTTCGAAAAATTATAAAACTGCCTGACAGCCTAAGTCAATTGTTTACCCAAGATCTATGTTGGGGTGTGCAAAGACTTGACATGTGATTGTGAGAAATTATTTTATGAAGTTAATATATTTACAATGTTGATTGAGGCAAGCAGATTAGTATAAAAAATGTGTACTTACCTAATTTTAATGAGAATGTAAAGAATTTTATCATAATTTTGTACTTAAGATAAAATGCGATAGAATGATTGTACTATTAATGACAAAACGAAAATCATTCTGAGTGCATACATCAACACAATGTAAGCTACTTTTGTGTCTGTAGTAAATAAGTAATAGATAACTGCGTACCTATTTAGTATGTTGATTATGTATTTTCTGATACTGCCTTGTGATATCAGTGGCACACGCACCCGCAATGTTATTTTTGACATGATGATCAACAAAGCATTTCATTACTACTATGTATTAGAGCAAAATTAGTTTTATTACGTATACAACATTATGTACATTAATGTTTGTTGTGATCTTATTATCACTTTTAACATTGATTTACTATTCATTATAATGCATTAACGAGAACAGCGGCGACAAAAAATAAATCACATTTTACTTTGTTGGCGTTTTTGTCCGCGTAGATTTGTTTTTTCGTGGAAATCCAATTAATGAAATATAAATAAATACACATACACATTGATGTATGTGATTTTGTACTTATCCAAGATATAATTAGTCTATTCACGGACGTGAAAACGTAACAAAGAAACAAAGATTCGGATTTATAATTACGCTACCAGTTTTCAACATAGGTACCATTCAGTTCAGTAGTATTAAAAACATCACTGAAAATTGAGAAGTATTCGAAAATAATAAACTTTCTAAAAAAGAAATTCTACTACAATCGCCAGCGTTTTTTAGTTTTTTTCCGGTGCGCATTATATGCAAACCCTAGACTTTCTAGACTGGCTGCGCCCATATAACGTGCCTATAAACCGGTTTTGAAGATTTATTAATAAAGATTTTATAGCTCTAGCTCTTTGGTTGTATTCATCACGCGAATGTGGAAACAACAGTTCTGTGCTCTAATAAGGATCTTCATATCATCCTTAAGACGCCCACTGCTGGGTATGTATAACTTTTAATCATGTGTATTTTCAACTTTATTAATCGCCAATATCGTCATTATAAATACAAGAGCGGAAGTGTGTTTGTTTTTCATCTAGGTACTACATAGACTTACAAAATGGATCTCCTTAAGACCCACCATCCAGTCATTTTATCAGCATGGTACTAGACCATCTGACTATATACAGTGGTATTAAAACCACCAGTCGATTTTCATACAAACGAGGTAACTTTGAAGTCTTGGTTCTCCGCCAGGAATTGATCGAATTGTAATCTGATGGTGACATTCCAGGGAGTGAATGGAGGAGATCCAGATCGCTATACACATCTATCTGATCTAATCAGCATTCTAAGAGCTGTAAGGACCAGAGTTCTCAGTTTCAGGATTTCCATACATTTTAGCGTTTTTTTCGAGGTTTTTTCTGTCTGTTGGGTGTGTCTCCTTGTATAACCATCATCAGATCACAGCTCTATCAATCCCAGGTGGAGAACCAAGTCTTCAAAGTTACCTCGTTTGTATGAAAATTGACTGGTGTTTCTAATTATCCGTCCACCACTGTATGTACATACATTATGAAAGGCTAACTTTATTATTGTGTTTTAGAAGTATTATGTTAACATTGTCATATTATATGAGTTCATTTACCGCGCAGCAAATTATAAATATTCGTATATAATATGTATGTAGGGATTTTGCGGTTCCTGATGCATCATTTTACATATTGTGGGCAATAATAATATACATGGTGTTACAAAAATACCCCTAATACCGAATATGGTATATAGGGACCATCAAACTGATCAACTTTTACTATGGGACCAACTCTGAAATCGCGAAAACAAAAATCAGCTGTTTCATACAAAAAGTAAAAGTTGTTCAGTTTGATGGTCCCTATATACCATATTCGGCATTAGGGGTATTTTTGTAACACCTTGTATATTGTAGGCTATAATAATAGAAATATCGGATTTACATTATTTATAGCAGAATGTGTGGGTTCTGATGCGCGTTTTGTGCATTACCTAACGTACATCTCTTTCTAAGGCTGGGTTCATCTTCTTGATTTAACCTTAACCACAGAATATATAAAAGTAATACCTTAACTTTATTAGACACAAACTTATCTGACCCGGTGACAGCGTCTGTCGTCTATGGCGTAGACGTAGGCGTACTTTTCTTTTGTAAGTTTTTATTTGTGCCAAAACGAAGTAGCAATGTATCAAATACATCAGTGAAGACACAGTTAACATTAACTTCAATGTTTTTAGTAGAAACCGCCGCTGGACTCGCATAACAACAAAAACACTAACGAGCATTTACACTACCCAAAGAAACTAGTTTTCATCATCACATTAGCAGTGCCGGCGTTAGAGAGACTGACACCCTGGGCAAGAATATTTTGGCGCCCACTTAAAGAAATCAAAATCGAGTATTAATTTTTTTCTGAACCAATGTGAACGTGTATTAAGAATTCTATATTCCATCTTCCATCGAACGCTTAGCTATCCCCACCATCCACCACGCGTTCTAGTTTGGTGGGGGAAGTATCCCACCTCCACTAATCGCCCCCCCAAATTTGGCGCCCTGGGCCGTCGCCCCATCGCGCCCCCCCCTAACGCCGGCACTGCACATTAGTCATCTCGTGACCACGGCCCCTGGAAAGGTGTCGAAACGTCTTTGGGAAATCAATTCAATCTGTCAAAACACAGTTAACATTAACTTCAATGTTTTTAGCCGATAGAGCCCCTGATCCAGACCAATATAGGTGCACAATGCATAAGCTACAGATATGGTTTGTTCAATCAAGACACTGACTAGGCATTGCATTTCTTTTCTTTCCTTTAATATTAGGTATTGCAATTCATACTTATTTATTAACGTAGGTGATAAATATTGTTATTAGCTATAAATATAGTATTAAAATTCAAATGGAAACTGTGAATTTAGCTCTGTGGTTGATTGTTTTTCGAAATGGATTGGTAACTTTATTATACTGAATAATGATTATTGTAATTAAAATTTAATCTCAAAATACAATTTGTTTTATCAACAAGTTTTTAAATTTTGAGATTTAAGCATTCACAATGCTATTTTTATATAATACTAAATAATATACTAGAAAAAATAGGACTCGCACCAGATCATGTTCTCGGACGGGAATCGAACCCGCGACCTTTGGATATCCGGTCCAATGCTCTGACCGCTGAGCTACCGAGTCAGTGACTATTTTTTCTAGTATATTATTTAGTATTATCAACAAGTGTTTTTTATGAGTAAGTATTACCTTTGATTCTATTGTATTCTATATTAAATTCAATTTCAAATGAAAAGAACATTGATTCAGTCAAGGTTACAAGCACTTGTGAATGTCAAAGAAGCTACGCCATCGGTTCGCGGGAGACCTTGTATCGAGAAGTACCGGTAAGAAACTAGTCAAGGGCTGCTTTTTCTCCCTGTATATTTCATACAGTATCGTCAATAATTGAAAAATGACCTCAGCTTTAAAGTGATATCATTTTCCATCACAATAATTACCAAAGTTTACCTAAAATGGCAATAGTGGCAACAGTAAAAGCTTCAGTCATGTAATATCACATGACTGGTGTAATAGGTGCATGACGAAGAACTTCACATCGAATATGTCATATGACAGGGAATGACACACAGTATAAACCGCGCGCGCTGAAAATGGGATGGAACTTTGTCAAATTAAATCGAAAATGTTTGCTTGTTAAACCGTGTTTTTGGATATCCCTGTGGATAGCCGGCGAGCAAACGCGTCCCAGTTTGACAAGTTTCCATCCCATTCTTATCGCGCACGGATTATACCACTTTGCCTTAATTATACAATTGAAACTACTACTACACTACAATTAAAGTCTTGCCGGTTCTTCTCGTTACAAGGTCTCCCGCTTAGGGTTTGCGTACCGATGGCGTAGCTTCTTTTACATTCACAAGTGCTTATAACAATCTAGGACTGAATAAATGAGTTTTGAATTTTACACATTTTTAGCAAGGAGGATAAATACTATATTCCGAAGCCTTTCAAGTTTTGTACAGTCGAAGATAAACGTTGTAAATAACTTCTTGTAGTGTAGTTGAAAAAAAATTGTCGTTTACTAAAACTGGTCTGCCTCCAATTCTCAAAACAGTTTCGCAAGTCAGTCCAAAATTTACTCATCGAGAATAAGATTCATCTCCTGCGCATGTTAACGATACGCGAACGTTATTGATAATATGTGCGTGAGTATTTTTTGTAATAATATAAACGTCCTATAAACGAAACCCCTTCCACGCACCCTTCACCCTTCCGAAGCGCATAGCTTCTGGCCGCAGCTCTTGCTTCAAGATAATTTTCAGTATTGTTCTTGTAAAACGTTAGGTATTAATTAATTGTCGTTTAATTCCAGGTTCTGGAGAGTGACGTGTTGGAGCAGTTGAAAAGTAATAGTGTTGTGGAACACTGTCTCGAAATATTAGTAAGGTTCTGCAAAGAAAACAGCTACGAGAATTCGTTTGGTAAGTGACAGACTGACAGTGCCTTTTAATATTTTTTTTACTTGTTCTGTTACGGCCCGCACTCCGCAGTTTGCCTGCGGATAATAATCACTTATAAAGTACAACAAGTGGTTTTCCACACAGTGAAATCCGAAAGATATAATTAGTTATTAAAGACGATTTGATTTAATAAGATAACATATTTTTAAATAACAATTTAAGTTTAAAAGACGTATGACATCTATCAAAAACTGTTTACTAAATAGGACAAGTACGGATAAACAGACTTTATTAAAATTCGCCGGTTGAGGTGTGTAAACGTAACAAACAAACCGTCATAGTTACTTTCGCATTGGATAAAATCATGTACTTACAGAGCCCAATGTACCACAATCGCTTTTGGAGCGTCGGTCGCAGTTAGAAGTGCGTGCGCAGAA
This sequence comes from Catoptria pinella, assembly GCA_963556745.1. Taxonomy (NCBI): domain Eukaryota; kingdom Metazoa; phylum Arthropoda; class Insecta; order Lepidoptera; family Crambidae; genus Catoptria; species Catoptria pinella. The sequence goes on from OY750762.1 coordinate 6,214,366, forward strand.
ATGCGGAGACGTGCACATTACGCCTGCGCCCTCGTCGGTGCGTGCGCAACCGCCCCCGACTGCGGCTCTGGTAGCAGCGGTGGCGGATATGCTACATAATCTTAGCGGCTTCGCGCGATTTCCCGTGCAGCCTTGGAACGAACGAGGGATATACCGACTGCTGTTCAGGTATTGAACGAAAAAATATAATCTTTGAAAAAATAATACTTATAATAGTATGTATGTGAATACTAGTTTGCTTTAAAAAGTAACGAGTTGTAAGCGAGTCGGACTTCCAAGCGTCTCTTCACGCGTAATACAACCACACCGCCTCATAGCGACGAGAAGTGCTTGCAATTCAAAGTACTAATTTTAGCCTAACAAACTGATTAGTTTCGACTAAAACCACGTCGCTGCGATGTGCCGTAGTTGTGGTATGTGAGAATGGACACGAAAATGTTAATTAAATTCGGTTTCATTAATGTTATTTGTAAAACGTAAAAAATGACTTAAATTTGAAATTATAAGAAAAAGTTTGCTAGAGCATATAACAATATTTCACTTTTTAAGAAACTTGGATTGGCAATTTTGCGTTTGGTTACTTATAAAGATAAATCGATGTGCGATTCCAATGCAAACTAAAGTCATCAATGCGATTCCAAAATTATCAAAGTAAAGTGGCAGTAATATAACTTTATGGAACTGATAACCATTAATATATACGTTAATAAATTAAAGTCATAGCTAGTATGTTTACTGACGAAGATGATATTTTTTCTCAACTTATTTCTTAAGTTCATTCATTTAACTATCATATCCCGTATGGACATGAGGGATACCAGGCAAATTGTCACGGCTAATATAACTTACATTTCAACTATTTGACGACCGATTGGTGCAGCGGTAGTGATTCCACCTACTTCTATTCTTGCCGGTTCTTCTCGTTACAAGGTCTCCCGCTTAGGGCGCGCGAACCGATGGCGTAGCTTCTTTGATATTCACAAGTGCTTGTAACAGGCTAGACTGAATAAATCATTTAGAGTTTGAATTTACTGCGCCTAAGACCTTCGGTCTTGGTTTGAAATCCTGGTGGTGCAAATGTTTGTATGATTAACCTTATGTTCATTTGATAGAGAGTCATGGATTTTAACATTCTTATAGATACTTTATTTTGCCATAGTACAAGTACTGTTTAGTTTGAGACTAAATGATTGGTGTGGGTTTTCAGGAGTTATATGTTTATTCGGCAGATGTTCGTCGCTTTCAAGTGGTTCGCCCGTAGAGGTACAGTGCGTGCGAGCGGCCGCAAGTCGCGCGCTCGTCGCCGTGACGTCACACAAATGCGTGCGCGTCTCCCTCGCCTCCACCAAGGACTGTCTTCACAATTTGCTGAATACTCTGACACCACTGCAGGAAGGTAATATATTATTTTACCACTTCTTTTGCAGTATTTCTATTTATAGTCTGTTTATCCTTACTTGTCCTGTTTGGTAAACAATCTTCACCCAACTCTTTATTGAAATATTATTTTTTAAAATACAGCAAATGGATTTTCTCACACAGATTACGAAAGAAGTTGATAATTATTAATGAAAGTTTAAATTAATAGGACAAGATATTTTAAATTAAAATAACGATTTAAGTTTAAAAGACCATTGGCCGAATACTCAAACGGTACTCAACTTTGAGGGGCGCTCAAACATCCTGCTGTTTTTGTCGTATCTTTGACATTTAATGCGACAGGACGATGTTTGGGAGCCTCTCAAAGTTGAGTGACGTTTGAGTATTCGGCCATATATGTAGATATAAATACTGGATAAAAAAGTAGTTTTTTTATCCAGCATTTATATCAGATTATAATGAAGAAGTTTATGACCGTAAAGCAATCTATGTGGTTGATTTATAAATGAAACAATGCTCTCTTCCACTGCAGTTAATGATTTGTGAATAGAATAGAAATGTAAAACAATTGCTATGTTGCATTTCTAATTTGCTTTAGTATTTTCCTTGTGCTGTATATTATTAATTGTACTTCGTGGAACTAAACCTATTTGACTAATAAACCATAAGCACATAAAACAGTCAATACCTGGTATTGTAAATCCATGTCTATATTTACATTAGGAATCTTGGCGAGTGGCTGAATTTGTAGTATGCGATAAGATAACTGCAACAATAGATAAATTACCTACTTAGTATTATCTTAAGTTTCTTTTGCACATCAAATCCTACGAATATATTGATAATGAATCTCAGTATTGCTATTATATATTGCTGTGTTAAATTCGTTGAATAAGTTGGAATGCGCAGATCATTTTAAATAGTTTTTTATTTTTTTGCTAATAAATAAAGTTCTCATGCAGCCTTCATTATGTAAATTGTATGTAGGTATATGGATTCATTTGTAATGGAAAATGACGTCACTTTAAATGCCGACCTCATTTTTCAAATTTTGACGACTGTATGAAATATACAGGGAGAAAAAAGCAGCCCTTGACGAGTTTCTTGCCGGTTCTTCTCGTTACAAGGTCTCCCGCTTAGGGTTTGCGAACTGATGGCGTAGCTTCTTTGACATTCACAAGTGCTTGTAACAGCCTAGACTGAATAAACGAGTTTTGAATTTGAATTTGAATTTGAATTAGTTTTCTATCGTGGCAACGCAACGCAACGCAACGCAACTCAATACGCGACGATTATTAAATTGTAATGTCTCTGTCAGACTATGAGATCTACAGGGTTTATTTCGGGGCACAATCATTTGTATTGATGACGTTACTTTGCTAACGAGTGAAGTGCAGATTAATTCCTCAAAATATGCTTTGCTAATGGCCCGGCCTTCAAGCAGCGACCGGCGACGCGACGCACGAATTCCCAATACATACATGGTGATGCCGCGAATTGTGAATTAATCGCTGTGCGGTAAGCGGGTCGAGAACGCAATGAAGACAGAATTAGCTTGTTACGGCCCGCCGTTCGTCCTTTCATTTCTAAACTTCCGGCTGGATATGATAGGTTATTAACACCACACTAGCTCATATTAGAAAAACAATTTTCAGAGGATATGTACCAGGAATGCATAGAAGCGCGTGCGCACGGCTTGCTTCTGCTCGGTTCGTTGCTCGTGGATCGTTCGGCAGCTGAAAGTTTGTGGACGCAACTACGCGACCAACAGAAAACAGCGTTCTTCTGCTGCTTACTACAGGGGTTAGAGGCTGAGCAGACAGGTATTATATCAGATTTTGTGTTACCTTATTGTAAAAGCCCATAATGAGGTTTACGTAAATCGTGGTATTAATTGAACAGAATTGGTAAATCAATGCGTTAAGTAACTATGTAATTAATTGTAAAGTTATTAAGCTGAATTTGATTCGGCAACGTGCACTGAGCTCAAGATGCTCCTATTCAGCTAAAATGAGCGTGAATAAAGTTATTTAATTACGAGACTAATTGGTCGGTTCATTAATAAATCCTATCCATACAAAATGTAATATAAAAAAACCGGACAAGAGCGAGTCGGACTCGCCCACCGAGGGTTCCGTACAAACTCAATGATTGATTACGCAGAACGTACTTAAAATAAAGACTAGGTATATTTTTTATGATTTAATTACAAGTGTAATATAGTTAATAGTGTATAGGTTTCAGACTTTTCTTTTCAAGTAATAATGTATAGTTTTCACACTTTTCTTTGTATTTGTAGTATAAGACGATATTAGTTGTCGAATTTCATAGTTCTTGGTCAACGGAAAATTCCTTATAAATTTTGATTTCCTCGAGAGTGTGCAAATATGCGTTGTTTGCGGCACAAACGCCCGTTTTTTTTTTAACGATTGTAGACTTGAGTATTTGATTTTAATTTCAACTCGATAACTCCACGCATTCCCGAGATAAAGGGTCTTAACAGACAGACAACGAAGTGGTCCTATAATGGTTCCGTTTTTTCCTTTTGAGGTATGGAATCCTAAAAATGGCGTAATATAGGTAAAAAAATGATTATCTTTGTCCTGTTTGGTAAACAATCTTTACCCAACTCTTTATTGAAATATTCATTTATAAAATACAACAAATAGCTTTCCGCAGATAGATTACGAAATAGATTGTTAATAATTGACGACCTCCTTGGTCTAGTGGCTTTGTACACCGGTTTTCAAGGTGTCGCCGTCTCTGAGGTCCCGGGTTCTGTCCCCGGTTGGGTCAATTTAGAAAACGAACTTTTCTATATTGGCTCAGGTGTGTGTTTGTGATACCACCGTTGTCTCCGATTTCCATAACACAAGTGCTTTAGCTACTTACTTTGGAATCGGAGCAATGTATGTGATGTTGTCATAATTAATTACAATTTAATTCAGTAATGTAACATATTTTTAAATAACGATTTATGTTAAAAAGACATTGACAACTGTCAAAAGTGGATTACTAAATAACACAAGGAAAACCGTTTTTTTTATTTACAGAGCTTCAATTGGCTGCATTATATTGCTTGTCGGAATTAGCACATTCAGCTCCCAAGATGCACCAAGACAAGACTATGGACACCTCGCGGGTGCAATATCTCGACAACGTGAAGTCGCCATATTCGTCGGGCGAGCTCAGCGCGCGGGTCGGCGCCGGCGCGGGAGACCGCAACGATCAAGATTGCCAACCCGAGTATATGGTCGAGGAGCTGTGTAAAGTTCTGATGATGTCATATCAGAAAATTGAACTCGAGAACATGAAGTACCAGTGTTCGAAAGGTTTGTTCGTTTTGATAGATGTTGATTTCAAAAAGGAGTAATCTTGCATTGGCAAAATTTTTAGAGTACATTATATTTAAAGGAATGTTTGAATATACTTTTTACTACAAGAAAAAAAACTCTAAATGTTCTCAGGACACGAATTCAGAATAGAAATACAGTGTCCTGCATGCCAAAAATGTGAACGTATTGAAGATTGAAAACTGGATATAGCCCGACGAATGATGATGGATATATGGATATCCATCATCATCCGTCAGTTTAAAATTAAAGGCCCAGTAGTGGTCGTCGTCGTGAGCCTGATATGATGTTACTTGCATTTCACAGAGGACATCTGGGCGCGCGTATGCTCGTGCTTATGCTCGTTACTCGCAACGAGTCCCCGAGCGCGAGCGTACAGTGTTCACCGCGGATTTCCCCGGACGCTTCTTGCATCGCTTCAAGGAGTACGAGACCATCTATCTGTCATCGGAAAGCCGGTTGACACCATCAGGAACGCGAACCATGTAAAAATCATGTTTGTTCTTTTACAAGTTGTTTCGAATCGTAGGTAACATTTTCGCTAGCTATTTCAGGATCAAGGTATTTATTTAAGCGTCTTATTCGAACTTCAATTTAAAGAAAATTGTTACATTACAATTTTATTGGTAATGTCGTGATGTCATATCAAGCTACCCGCGTAAAATGAATATCGACTACTTTATATCGATGAAATTTACATGAGGAATAGCCTTTTGTAAATGATATTAATCCATAAGCGGGGCATGTAACAAGTAATATAGTGCATCAACGTCTTCCACAGAATCCCACAATGCGCGTTCTTTACTGGCTGCTGACTTTAATAGGCTCATGTCTGGTGGAATATCCGCCCGCCAAGGAGAGCTTCGCCGATGGAGGAATCGCCACCTCCCTGATCAGGCTGTGGCCCTGGTGCATGACCACGGACCAGCTGCGGCACGCTGTCCTCACGCTCATACACAACTTCACAAACGAATGCGCTAAGGGTATGTTTTTTTATTTATTTATTGTACACACAGAAACAAACTGATTTATCCACATAATCTCACTTTTAAAATAATATATTAGAAAAAATTTCAACGAAGCCACTAGTGACTCGTTAGCTCAGTTGGGAAGAGTATTGGACCGGATTTCCAAAGGCCGCGGGTTCGATTCCAGCCTGAGACACTCCCGGTGATGAGTTCAATTTTTTCTAGTATATTATCACTAATTTTAATTATTTTTAACTGTAGTATAATGAGGGGGTATTAAAACACGAATGTGGGTTTAGGCGAAGCCGAGTGTGATAATGGTATCACATGAGTGTTTTAAACCTAATTATGTACAGTCGCATACAAGACTTTATCTACACCTATGATATGAATCCTCTATAAAAGGTTTTAAAACAGTAGCTTATAGCAAACAGTAAATCAACCAGTGTCAAGGTTGCCGTAATATCGGAGCGAGTGGCTGGTCGCGCCGACGTCGATGTCTTCCTTGCTGCGGCTGCGGTATCCTCCGTCGTGACTAGCCAGAGCTACTGAGAATCCTGAGATACATGTCTCAGTTGTTCGTATATACACATGTATATGTGGCCGCCGGCATCGTGTGAAATTAACGTTGATGTTGCCTGTTGCAGCGTGGGCATGCATGTGCGTGTGCGTGGGCGGGCGCACGCTGGTGGGCGAGGTGTGCGCGCTGGCGGCGCGCGAGGCGGCGCTGCAGTCCCGCACGCGCGCCGCCGCGCTGCTGCTGCACTGCGTGCGCGCGCTGCAGCATTGTGCGCCGCACGCGCAGTGCCGCGCCCTCACCATCAAGGTACGGTCGCTTGCAGATGGGTCTTATCATAGTTCACTCGATTATAGATGATTAAAGAATGCTATTTACATGCAACCCGCATAAGACGAACAGTGTTCTGAACTTTCTCAGTACCTACAAGGAAAGTGAGGTTACCCATACAAAAACGATCTCAACCTGTTATTATAATTTAATAGGTTTATTGCAAGTTCATACACCTTTGTTTTTGCAGAGTGATATTCTAGCGACATTATTCAAAGCCATAATCCGCGAGCGGGGGCGCGGGCCGGCCACGGGGGCGGCGTGGGCGCGGCTGGCGTGCTCGGTGGCGCGGCACGCGGACGGCGCCGGCGCGCTGCTGGCGCTGCGTCCGTCGCTGCGGGCGCTGGCGCCGCCGCTGCGCGCGCTCGCGCTGCCGGCGCTGGCGCACGCCGCGCACCACCACCGCCAGCCCGTGCTGCAAGCGAGTGAGTACTGCACACAGACCGGAAATATCGTTAAGGACGACCGGCATGTATTGACGGCCTCCGTGGTCGAGTGGTTTGTAGGGTTCGATCCCCGGCTAGGTCAATTTAGAAAACGAACTGTTTTCACCTCGTAACCCCTGGCGCGTTATGTATAGCATCAACATAATTTTTTTTTTTGGGAAAACAAGTAATATTATTTTCATCTCTCCAGCACGAAAGGGCGCTTTTGGTGTATAAAAACTCACATCAAAATCGATTTTTGCTGCGAGCGTGAGGAAAAGTGCCTTTTAATTTCTAACACCACCATTTGAAATAATAAAGCCAAAAAATGATAGTGACAAGGATGTGACTTGTTAAATTGATATGTGAGAAAAGAATAGATAAATAACTTTATGTTGTCGAACATGAATTATAAAGTATTCAAAAATATAATACACGGATATACCAAGATGTTTTATTAAGAATTGTCGAAAAAGAAGGTTGATCATTCGAATAAAAGAGTGGACGAAATGAAGTCGCATGTATGAAATAAACATAAAATAAGAAAATTAATGATTGTAAATAAATAAGATGTATGATATATAAATGTACACACATCGAGTTAAAAAATTGAACCGCGGAAACAGCTTTTATTACATATGGAATATAGATGGTTTCAAGGTCAAAATGTACAATGCGATAAAATTGACAATAGATAGTATACGTATAGTGATGAGGTACTAAAACAACAAGCAAATGCATCTAAACAATCCTCAAATTTTACTCCACCCCACACGGATAGAGTTCGTTGACTTGATGTGGCCCAAAGAAAAAAAACATTTGTTGAATTTAAACACTTTTGTATGGAGAAAACCCCAAAAAATACTGTGATCAAAACCCTGTTGTTAACTATCTCACAACTTAACTAATAGTACAAACACACGAAACTGCTTTGTCACTGCGCACGACACTTGTTTTTGCTAAGTTCATGTTAATTTCATTGTTTGACAATATACGTTCAGACAATATACGAGTAAACAAAATTTGATCACATTAATAATGGGTTTGGCGTTCAACTATACTATACTTATCGACAGCTAAGTCAATAGTTACGTTCAGTGTCCGTGAGGCAAAAGCTAGCTACAAAGGTATATACGAAAAGTAGATAGAATCTTCATGAAAATTAACATACCAATATTAGTCATAACTTCAAGTTTTTTTATTTGCAAACTAGTGGACCCTGTAAACTTCGTTTTATTATCAATTTTACCGTGAGAATTTATAAATATTGAAAACCAACGCTATCTATTTAATTAGTTAGTTAATAACAAAGCAGGTGAATACTAAAATGAAAACTACGTAGGTACCTATGCTTTATTTCACCGAGTACTTTTTGTCATTTTAACTTTAACCGATCTTTTAGAATAACGTCTATTTGACCAAACCAATTTTTAAGTTAGCTGTCAAAAGTAATCCGAATTGGTAATTCCCATACAAAATTGCCAATGTTGAATTTTCGATTATTTAGCTGTTTTTTTGGGTTTTTCCCATTTTACAATAATAAAACACTAATTTGTCATTATATTTCATTATTGTTTCTAATTTTATATTTATTTCATACATGCGATCTCATTTGTCCATACTCTTTATTTCGCTTTTTCAACAATCCTTGTTTAAAACTCCTTAGTATATCTGTGTATTTCATTTTTTACTTTATAATCCACTAGCGTCCGCCCGCGACTTCGTCTGCGTGGAAAGTTTTTTGCTATCCCTCGGGAACAATTATTTTTTTCGGGATGAAAGGTACCCTCCCAACAAGCAAAGTAATCCTATAAAGAAAAATTATAAGTAATTATCTACTAATAACGTTCTTATAAATGTATTGTTGTAGACTTTTTTACTTATAATAGCATTGGACAAGATTTAACATACTCAAGAGCATTCATTTTTGTATCTTAGTCTTATAGTTTGCTACAAGACTAACGCACAGAACGGTTACAGGATACTTTTACTTATAGTAACCTTTCACAAGCGTACATACTCTCAAGAGCATTTGTTTTTATTTCACAGTCTTCTAGTTAGCTACAAGAATATCTTGTAAAACACTTACAGGTATAAGTATCCTATAATTGTTTGCAGAAAGATTAAGTAGTCCTGACTGATATTTGATCCTATCGTAGTATTTTATAAGAGAACAAGATATTATAATACACTAAGCTACGCTAATTATAAGATTGCATCGTTATTAGTCTTGTTCAAGATTCTTTTAAGTGTAATTGTACTTAATTAGGGCGATATTAGGTGAAATAACCGTATAAGCTACTAGATAAATCACTTTACTAGTAAACATCTGCCATTTTGTTCTGATACAATTGTTCACCTATTTGTTTTGAGAAAATTGTTAAATATGGATTTAAGAGTTAAAAGGAGCGGTGGTTATAGAAGAAAAGTGACGAACGATTTATACCTAAATAATTAGTGAAGCCATATTCTTTGGAAATAATTTCATCGGCCTCCGAAAGTAAACTTGGTGATATAAATGAGGGTTCCGCGGTGGATTTTTTTTTTTCACCCTTAGCCCATCATTTGGATAGCGAAGAAGTTGAAGATTTTTTAGAAGAATACGATTTCAATTTCGAGAAAACCACTGAATATGAAAAAAATCGTGAATTATAACAATTGAACAATGCGCTCGTATTATGTAGGTAGTTACTAAATAAAAATATGGTTATACTTTGTTAATACGGATAGTGAAAGATGTTATTTTATTTTTAATAGCAATAGTAACATTCATCTTCCGGGTAATGATTGTACACTAGCATATATTGACAGCCTTGACACCACAATTGTTTTATATTAAGAAGTTTTTTAATATTGATTATGTTAACAATAAAGTGACAGTACAATCTTGATAGAATAAAATGTGTCATTGTCCACGGCCATTTTTATTCGTTGAGTTTTATAAAGTTATCTTTACTTAAAAAACAGTCAACGTCTAAAAATACCACCATCGCGAAAGGAACTGAAAACAAAAGATTTTTTTTAAAGTGTGATAGAGTAACCCTTAAACTTTGTCATGCATTCATGACGAGAATAAGCTGTAATCTAGTGATTTATACGTCTCGTAATTGAATTCTAGCAAATTTAATTTATAGATTAGCAGGCAGATTTCGCGAGGAACCCTAATATGTTATAATATGGAGGCAAGTTATCTGGATTGAAAATGCTATAAGTACTAATTTACCTATAATTGTTCTATAACATACTCAATGCAGAGAATTTTAAAAGATGGCGAATGTTCGTAACTATTTTCGAAATATTATTTTAATAATAAATATGATATGTGCAATTTTTTAAAGGGCGTTGTGAAATTAACAAAATTTTGAGAGACATTTACAATAAATATGACTTCCTCGGCAAGTTTACACACTATAAATACAATATTTTACAATACTTACATGTCCTATGATAATACAAATTATAATAGTATAATAGTGTAAATACATATACTTATGTTATTTTCTTGTTTTTTCTTGTGTTTAATTCAAACCAACCGGCCGAAACTCAAATAGAGGTTCAGAAAAAAACGTACTTATAACTAATAACTAAGTACATTAGTAGTGCATTATAAACAAGATTGCTCTAGTAATGTACTTAAGTCACTAACTAATAAGAGTATTTGTGTTTAAAAATGTGTAGTCTCAGAACATTATAGAAGCAATTGCGCTTCCATAAGTGTATTATAATGCTTAGTGACATTCTGCGAGTTGATTATAAGATCGTTATTAGAAACTAATGCTCCTATAACTGCGCCCAAATCCAGCATTGTAACAAACTTCAAGTATCTTATAAGTAAAAAAGAAAGTAGCCTTAAAGAACACTTCAAGTATTGATTTTGCTTGTTGGGCTATGTCCTTCTCTGTACCTCTGACAACGTGTATGCAAAATTTCATGATGATCGGTTCAGTAGTTAAGACGTGAAGGCGTAACAGACAAATAAAGAAACGGACTTTCGCATTTATAATATTAGTAAGGATTCAACAATCCTTGTTTAAAATTCCGTAGTATATCTTTTTCGTCCGTGTATTTTATTTTTTAATTTATAATCCATGGCTGACAACTTTTAAAAATGTAAAAGTATTATATCCATCCTTTTCTCACATATCAATTTTACAAGTCTCATCCTTTCACTCTATTTTTTTTTCTTATTATTAGAAATTAAAAAAAAAACACCTTTCCTTACGCTCGCAGCAAGCCCAATAAAGGAGTGTTGATTATCTTTGTTTGAAGAAAAACATCAATCCAACTCACTCTAATACATAAGATTGACACGAACTAGTTTTCGTTTATTTATTTTGCTAAGGCGCTAAAAAGTACTGCGCTTAAAATTCTGTCTTATCATTGTGTTTGATTCGTCTTATAAATATGTTTACGTTATTAAATTATGGTATTCATGTGAATTGTTATCTCATTTTAAGCGAACATTTTTTTGAGAATAAATGTCATATTACTCTGTTGTGAGGCGTGGACAGGCCCTAATGCATTTTATTTTTTTTACACCTGCCACATAATACATATAATAATAGTACAAGTCCTCTCCATCTGTTGTTGTTTGAGTTCTATTTTTAATTAAGTTCAGGATATACTTAAGCCGTTTTATCTCTATCTTTTTATTATATCAATATAATCATTATTTTATTCTTATAATATAATAATAAATTTATAATAAAATTAAAATTTTATAACTAGCTAGGTAATAAGTTATAACTTAAACAGCCTAAGATTGTATCTTATATCTATGTGAGAGAACAAATAAAGATTTTTTGGTATTTGACAAAGAAAATTGCTACCGCTGAATAGAGTCACTAATTTATTCCGTGCTCATAAACACCTCTTTTTTTGTCCAGCCGACTTATTGGAGCTACTGTCGGGCACCCTGCTGGCAGGAGATACTGCGGAGATTGTGTCGGCGGCGCGAGCTGTGTGGGCCCTAGCTGCTAACAACCACAAGGTATTATTAGTCTATAACGTTCCACTGTTGCTCAATCACAAACCGAGTTGAAGCCAAGAGGGTTTTAGTAGCACAGAAAGATTTCTTTCCAAAGCCCGGAGAAGCTTTATTCAGACGGCGGGCTTTTTTTCTTCGGTAACCGGTAACTCTACTTAAGAATGTGTCAATAATTAATTAGTAGGGTAGTATAGGCGTTGCTAGTCAATATCATGGAGACGCTTGAGATACTAATAACTCATGAAAATCATACGTATTCTGTGAGATTTTTTTTCTAAAATGTAGATAATTCGCATGTTTTTCTTGTTTGTCTTTCTAACGGTGACGCAAACACATTGTTCTAACGAGAACATGTACTTAGATTCAGGAATCACTTTGGGAAAATCCCAGAATAACTATAATAGTTAAATATGCTCTTTAAAAACGTGATAACTGTTTACTTATTTCTTTTGTATTGTAAATGCACATAAACCATAAATTTATTAAAACGTAACGACTCGACGTTACTTCTATGAAACTGAGTATAGGCATTCATTTAGGTAAATTAGTATACAAGTGCTACATGTTGTTTTTATTTTTGTGTTTGTGTCATAAATAATTTAACACTAGTGGAGATTTCCACAACTTCAGATGTCGTATGTTTGTTAATTTCAATATTTTTGTATAACAAGTTATTTGTTTGTTTGTATGTAGGACGTGTATCTGTGAGTTCTGTGACTAATAATATTTATGTCGAAAATGATCTGACCAATTGAAAATACCTAAAAAAATTGTTAACGACACTACAGTGGTTTCGTTGACACTTGACAAAACACAGTATATGCGTGTATTTTTTTTTTATACTTTAAAAAGTCCATGTTCTTCAACATAAAGCATTCCATCTATTCTTTTCTCACATACCTTTAACTTGTACAAGTCTCAATCTTGTCACGCTATTTCTTTTTTCTTTATTATTTGAAAAGGTGGCGTTAGAAATAAAAAGAAAACTGCCAATGAGGCAAAGTGCCTCGTTTTTACGTGCCAAAAACAGCCTGTTCTGCTTGAGAGGTGAAAAAGTCATTTGTTATTAAACCCATTTTATCTATACCGAGTCCTTTCAGACCAGCAATTATTTGGTCATCTGCAGTGGAAGCCGTGGTACCAGCGTTAACAGGAGAAAGACTATACAATGCGATTAATTTGATAATATCCAACAGATGTGACCAACATATGAGCCCTTGTGGTACTATACGATGTTATTTTAATCTGTGCGCAGCGCACCAACACCAGCGTTCCATAACTTGTCATTCTCGAGTGAAGTTGCCGCGGACCACAGTCCATTTTATTTCATCGCATCGTACAATGTGAATTCATTCTCTCAGTCATAGAGTTATTTATTTTGTCATAGGCTAAGCTGGTGTTACGCAGCGCGGGCGTGGCGGCTGCCGTGCAGTCAGCGCTGCAGCACTTGCAGCGCGCTCGCAGTGATGATTCCTCGCAGAGAGCTCTGCAGCTTCTCACTTACACCAATACAGTGCTGCAGGCCACCTGATGCACTTATACTGACGGGATGCTTCAAAAATATGACCCATTAGAACCAGGCCTAATAATATTTTGATAGAAGAAAACACTTTGTCTTGATTTACAAAATTAAAAACAAAAAAGATAATCGAAAATAAAGAAGATAATTAATCTGGAATAAGCACTTCGTTTATGTTTGTAAAACCTCGTTTCAAATACGATGACGTAGACGTGATAAAACATAAAAAAATATTTTTTCCAAGTATGAAAGTAATAGATAGGCAACGCACTATTGTCAAGTGGGTCGGTATCTGAAGTAGCTGAATGTATAAATTACGATGTCTCTCCAATCATTCAACAGCATTATAGTCGGTGTGCCAAAGTACTTTTGAGGCCGACTGTACTCGACCACAAGACGAAAGAGAATCATATGAAGATCTAATTAATGTAATAATATGCGAAAAATTTTACTTGAAGTGTAGTTCTAATGAGATATTTATTTATTAATTACTCATAATCATGAGGTCAATTCTATTACGTCAAGTCTACGCTATTACCCTGGCGATTATATTTGGCTTTTGCCTTGAACAACTGTCATTTGATTATATTCTTATCAGAAAAATCTCAGTTGCTATCTTTGTTTCACCTATCTGAGGTTTCGCAAATAAATAAATAAAATTAAGTGTCGATGGATGGTGCCTATTTTATATGGAAAAATATGTGAAATTTACAGATTAGCTACCGCTTTCAGAATGTTTATAGATATAGCGTTTATGAAGTTTTAATGATTTGTGATAAGTGTGGTGATTGCAATCTTAAAATGAATTAATTAACTACTTGCAAGTTGTACAATATTACATTTTTATTGTTATAAACGCATTGACTGCTATTTTGAAGACTGATTTACATAAAGTAGTCGAGTTGTAGTTAATATGGAAAGTTTCAATTTGTTACTGTATGATTGTGTTACTTTAGTTTGACGAATGTTTTGATAAAATAAATTCTTCGTTATATCATATACTTTCTTTTTAATTATTAGAAATGTATTAAATCTACAATAAATAATTTCAGTATGATATTTATGTTTTTTAATTTTTGCCCTACTAAATAAAAAAGAGTTTTACATGATTATAATTACAAATAGAAGCATACCTATACGATATTATTTTTGTTCCTTTGTCATTATTGTACGTATACCTACAATAACCATTGTTGTGTTGTGTGAATATTTTATAACATAATCAACCGCACATTCCATCTGCGTCAGTCTGTTGTTTATTTATTGTGGAGTATGTAGGTACCATAAAATATCGTTGTATCGAGTGAATACCCGCAGTTCCCGGCGTTGAAAGTGGCGAGGACGACATCTGCCATCCAGCCAGTCTCGCGGAGGCCGGCCCGCGATAAGACGGAATTTGTACTACTTATTATGTATTCTGTGGCGGAATAAGTCGATGGGTAGTTTACGTTACTCATTATCGGCATAAGTGCGATAATCCGCGTTCGCACGGCGCCCGCCGGCGTCGCGTTAGTGTGCCCCTGCTTCGCATACCTAATAATAGTGTTCGTTAATCAATAAGGAACAAAGGATGAGCGGTGTGGTTTTAGTCGGCACGAGTGATAGCAGGACGGACCTTATAAGTGCGAGTGTCGTGTGTGACTGACGATGTCGTCTCTGCAGTTCAACTTTCCGCCGGAGAGCTATTCGGCAGTTTACTCGGACGCGAGCAGTACGAATGTGAGTACGCGGTGAGTGGCGATAGGAGTGGAGTGGACATCGCGCGGGGCGTGCGTGTGCGCAAGGTCGCGCACCGCGCACCGGTGCATTCAACTCGTTCAAACGACTTGATATTGGCGCGTGGCCGGCTCGCCGGTCAAGTCGCTTTCTTCCCGTGATCATTTCCTATGGTAGTTTTGCTGTACATTCATAATTTTATTTCCTAATGTATTTAAATAATAAACCGTTTATTAATAAATGCAACTTAATAAAATGGGTCAATAGGTTCTTGAGGTTTTTTCTTAAAGGAAGTCGCATGTGTTGCGACAACTTGTTTACGTTGTAGTCCATCAGCGGCAGGCCCGCACCGCAGGTCGGCGGCGGAGGCGCGCGGCGGCGTTTTTGAAAATCCTTCCAGTATTCACCGAGTACTTCTGAGCTGCGGGAGCCTTTACAAACGCAATACGCATCGTTATGAATATGAAATCCTACCGCTACTCAGTTAGGTAATAGAATACACTCGGTAAGGACTTCTATGTAAACGATCGAAGATTAAAAAAAGGATGAATATCAAACTTGCATAGTACCTACTCAGCATAGTACACAGATAATGGCTAAAGTACTTTTGCTTTCTAGGAATCTTAAGTATAGGAAGCGTTTCATTATGAAGTCTTGAATACTAAATCGGAATCAATACAAATCCAGATAGTTCGCAACTCTGAATAGGTAGCGAAATAGTTTAAGGTAACTTTTTGTGAATGAATGCTAGTAAACTCTCCCGGCGGCGCAGGCGATCATTATAACGGAAGGGTTTACTGCAAATATTATTGGAATTAATAATGGAAAGCATCTCAGATCAGGGGCTCTATCGGCTAAAAACATTGAAGTTCATGTTAACTGTGTTTTGACAGCTGTATGTGATACATTGCTACTTTGTTTTGGCACAAATAAAAACTTACCAAAGAAAAGTAGCAATATATCACATATATCTGTCAAAACACAGTTAATATGAACTTCAATGATTTTAGCCGATACCGTTTCCGTATACGCGGCGGCGGCGGCGCCCCGGCGGCAGCACCACACACGCACCCTAATGCTATTGTTGTTGTACTTCCAAGGTTAACGCCATGTAAAACGGTTTACCGAATTAAAGCAAAGAATTAGCGCACTGTGTAGGTACCTACTAGGTAAATACTCCGTCATAATATTAATTCTAAGCCACAGTCGTGCAACTCGTGCACTGTTATTTGAATTGCTAATGCTTCAAGAATTTGTAGTTTATGGTCTATGTAGTGTACGTAACTAATAGGGGTTTAAGTGTGAAATTGCCGTTTTGTATGGAGAATTTGCATTTTCAATAAGTTCGGTAAGTACTAACATTTTCTTAATCAGTTGAAAAACCATTAACGTTTATGTTTTATGCACAAATGTTTAAACACTCAGCCAGCTAACAAATGCCAAATAAGTATCGACTAGTTATAACGAATTAGTTAAGTGATCATTCCTGCTAACAAAAAACGGAATCACAGAAAATCAGAAATAAGTATTTTATTGCTGATAGTTGGCCGTCGTGATCGTCAAGCAACTGAAAGCATCTTGAGCGTTTACGAAATACGGCATTTCATACCAACTTTCAAGGCCTTATTTTTCGAAATGAATGAACCGATTCTAATGAAACTACATAGGTACACATAAGCAGAAAACATTGGTCTAAAAATATCTTATTTTAGACTTAGTTTGTATGAAATGCTGTTTTCGTCGACGCCCTTAACATCATAGAAGATATGATTATGTATTTCTGTAGATATGAGAGAGTACCTATGTAGGTATGTGTGTGAGAAAAACAATCGGTTTCATACTTATTTTGAACACAATTACTTATTTTGTTGTGCCTGAAGGCGACCTAATAGAAATAGGTTTACGTACCAGAAAATACTGTTTGGCAGGCAGCAAAGTATGACAGCAGGGTCACATACCTATAGATAACCGAGTTCACCAGTTTCTGCGCAGGCTTTGTGTTTTACAGGAATCTACTAAGATGACCCACTGCAGTGGTTCCCAATTAGTTTTTTATTAAGAAAGACCTCAAACTCGCGTACCCCTTATTGCAGGAATAATAAATTAAAAATGAAATCAGATGTATGAAATCATGTAACTAGATGAGATTGCTAAGCCTAGGTAGGTACCCAGCCAGGTGGGAGGGGTACGCGTACTTATTAGGAAACACTGACTTACTAGAATAGCTGAATAGCCTTTTTATAAAATTACTTAATACTACAAAATTTCAATCTTATACGGGAAATTCTTGCGGCTTGCTCAACGTCGAATGTGAGAGAACACTTCAACACAAAAAGTAATTGGTATCATTTCAAATAAAACGTAAACATCATTCTATACTTAGTTATTATTTCAATCTGCACCAAACTTAATTTGAACTAGAATAAAAATGGCACACATAAAAAAGTACGAAATTGTGTAGGCATCGTCTAAAAATACATAAGTAAGTAGGAACCTACCTACCATAGATTTCAGAAACGAAATATTAGATAAGGGTGATACAAATAAGTTTTGATCTCTAAAATAAAAGGAAACTAGGTCTCAATTAAAAACGGAAGTTTCCAAACAAGTGAAGTCAAATCTAGCATTATATTGTAAAGCTTTTCGTATGCTCTTTGAATTCTCTTGTGCAAGTTTAATTTAATTGATAAAGTATTATGTTCTAGAAACCATTCCAGTTTTTACTTTTGAAATGTTAGATGTTGATAAATAAATCTGTATGAAATCAAAGGGAACCTTTATATTCAATAAATACCGGATTCTTTTAAACAAGTGTATAAGTCTAGCGTGTGTGATGGAGCTTTTAGTTTCCTCATTGAATTTCCTTACAACTTGTTTCTATAATATTATAACATTTTTCAACTGAGCGACAGATTTCAATAAATCACCCTGTATAATCAGGTGTCCCAGGCTAGTTGGATCGATGACCCGCCAGAGGTCACCGGGGTTGATCAGATGCAGTGTGCAGAGGGCTATGCCCACGTAAACTCCTCGAGTGCTGGGTTGACTGACTCCTTTGACCATGAACAAAATAATTCAAAAGTTGTACGTCACTATTCGTGGTATACCTACTTGATTTCAGCCAAAGAAAATGTAATCACTAGTTCGTAGGAAGAAAAAACTATATTGGAGTTTCAAACCATGACCACTTCAAAAAAAGAGTCAACATTATTACTGGCTAAGTAAGTATCTACACTACAGCCTCAGAATAAAATTAGAGAAGCACTTAAGTAAGTACTTTGTCACACCAACAAATGCCTTGTTCAGTATTTACAACCCTACTATAATATGGACACGCAGAATTTGGCACGACATTAAAACGTCTTAGGCATAAGTACTTAATTGATCGGTTCAGTTGATCGGAAAAGAAGGGATAGTTTTGCATGGATTATAAAATTGGGATCATACTAATACTAATGATAGTAATTTCTACAGGCGTTCGAGAATTCATCAGCGTGCGATGCGGCGCCTTGTACAGAAGTGGCCACCCCACCATCGTCGTTGTTCAGCTGCTTCCATTGCGCTGTGAGTAAAATCCAAAATTAACTCAGTTCAGGAGTCAATTCCATGGGGATTCTGCGTAGAAAATAAATTGGAATCGAATTTTAAATACAATTGCAAAAAAACCGCTGTGGTAGAGCATTTATTAACTTTATTTATTTAATATCACTCTGAATGTGGTTATACATTCAAAAGGTACCCACACAGAATATGATGAGAAAACCTAATTTTCTAAATAAGGAAGGAAACATACATTTGGCTTCAGCAACTAAATTGATACAGAGAACATTAACTTTTCTATGTTTCTTTCACAGTTCAGAGACAGCATCCGGGTGATAGGGAAAGATAAACGCGCGGCAAAGAAAAAGGTAAGCAGTGGAGGACCATACTTTACTACCCACTTCAATCATTTACCAATATTGGCGGTATTCTTATGTGGGAAAGATCCACTTAACCCCCATTCCTATATTCGAGAAACGATTCGTTTTGCTTACAGGTGGTAGATTTAGACACATTTACTATGGACTTAATGCCAAAATAGTACCATCCGTAAGCACGAATCGTTTTGGAATATAGGAACCGGCCCCGATCCAAGAACTATTGGACAGCAAATTCGACTGACACCAAGTTGGTACCAAAGTCCACTTTGCGTGAGCATTTCCGACGTGTTTCTATGTAGGTATTTTATGTACATTTCTAGGTACCTATTTGGGATTTCCACTCAAAACAAATTTGTCTTTATAAAGTGCGTTACTCAAACACTGTCATACATCTACTTATATGAAGTGCTCGTATCTATCATTAAATATTAGTCCTGCATGAAAAATGCGAGGCAGATGCTTGTTATTAAGCTAAGCCTATTTAGTTTTACGTACAACAGCAGGTAGAGCTAAGCTTGGCTATGAAAACGTGTCCCTTGTAAGGCGATTTGCCGCTATGGTAAGTACTTAAAAAATAATAACGGGCGAGTTTCAGCAGGATCAGTGGCGTTGCCACCCAAGCTAACTGGAGTCGCTTGAAGTGGGGAAATTGCTTAACCCACGTGACGTAACACAAATAACATTTAAGTTACACGTTTTTGTCTACTGGTCGGTATAATTTTGCTTTTTTCAGGAATTTAACTGAAAAACCTATTGACTATAACTATGAGACATACCCCCGATAAATGCTGGGGGCGATTCGGTTGGAAAATCTAAAGACAACACATAGCTTTCAGTGGACGTTTACTGCCTACTATTCGTTTGTATGTTACCCAGAGAAGTGTTTGATCTAACTTTTTTTTATATAAGTATGTAGGTATGGGGTTTTCCAAACAAACTGACCAAAATTCATTAATATTAATTACAACATGTACTGTTGAAAAATATTTACCTCTGAAAAACGTTGTTTTAGTGGGACATTATTATTTATGTACTTAGTTGAATTGAAGTCTTAGACTTCTAAGACTTTCGCGCATACAGTTCATTAGAAATAAAACACTTTTTACGGATTACAGCGCGTATATTGTAATTTAAGGTGTTATTTTAGAATTATTTAGTTTGGATTTATCCCGTGGTCACGGGAGGAAAGGTTTAGAAACGTCGGTAATTCAAAAAACCAATAAGTCCAAACTAAATAATTCTAAAATAACACCTGAATTAACAATATACGCGCTGTAATCCGTAAAAAGTGTTTTATTTCTAATGAAGTCTTAGTTCAAAAATTTAATACTTACTAACCTAATTCATATTGCTTTTGGACTTGCTTAAGTCATGCTCACGCGCAATAGCAACATGTGTTACATAAACCCTGTTTATGCAAACAAAACACCCTGAGATTTTAATGCACTATGTATAGTACAGCTATTCAAACACTATGCTAACGGAAAATTAAATTATTTATTAATTTTCGTTTTTAAAACGGGGAATAATACCCAACCACCACTAGAAAGAGCACATAATTAAACATTACTCTTAGGTTACTACTTTGCCTTCCACAAGGTAAGTGCTACGAAATTATATTTCTCAAGAAAAAAAAGTTATGAAGGATCCTATAAGGCATTTCGATTAAGTTCGCTAACAAAAAAAGGAATATGCGTTGACCACACACTATTTAAAAGTACCATTCATTAATGATCACGTCAGTTAACTAAGATAATTGATCACAAAGATCACACCATCAAATCAAGCATCACACTTTGAATTTCCATCAATGTTGATTTAGAGAGAATAAAAGCTTTTCCTTCAAAAACCTTAACAAAAAAACAGCTCTAAAAAGTAAGAAATGATGTTCAAATCGAGTTCATATCAATTAGGTAATAAAAAAAGTCTATTGAAGTCGGGTGGAGATTTTACTAATAAAGATTGTATAGCAGATGTTTAGTTATACAGTGTTTTGTCCCTTTCTTTTTAATGTCAAACTTAAATAGTTCGACAGAGACTAACCATTGTGTAACTATACATCTGCTATGTAATCTTTATTCGTAAGGGGGTTAATAAGTATTCTACTTTTTTTATTTTAAAAGCTCCACCTGACTTCGTTAGAGGTTTTTATTTGTACCTAATTTCTAGCTTTTTTAGAGCTGTTTTTTAAAGTTTTTGAAGGAGGTTTTGCTTTATTTTATTTTCAAATTATTTGTGGTAGGTAAAAGTTTTAATATTAATACACTAATTCAACTTCCACATTTCGCGCTGTTTGTTGTTAAGGAGTTCCGTTGGGCATTCGCAGTCCAAGTCTAGACTAGTTAGCTAGTAACATCTATCGAGAAAAAAACGCGTGTAAAGGTACTCGAGTAATCCCCTATAGGAAATTTCTAAATTCATATAAAATGGTAACGTAAACGACCGTATTTTCAGGATTTCCTGAAAACTACTGACCCGATTTAATAACGTTTGAATCATTTCAATCGAGATAAATAATATGTTAGAAAAAATACTAGAAAAAATCGACTCACCCGTAGCACCTCAGATGGGACTAGTCAGTGCATTGGGCCAGAATACCAAGGGTGCGGGTTCGAGTCCCGTCTGAGGTGCTATGTGTGAGTCGATTTTTTCTAGTATTTTTTCTAATATATTATTTAACTTAATATAAAAATAGCATTGTGAATGCGAAAAATCTCAATTTAATAATCATTTAAATCGGTTCAGCCGTCTTTTGAGTAATCAGAAAAAAAGGAACATACCTACATAGAAAAAAATAAACATATTTACGCGACGAATAGATTACCTCCCTTTTAAATTTTCGAAGTCGTTAGTAATTCTGTCTGTATCTGGTGGGATAGGTAGATCCCAGGATTATTCGATTCCAAAAGATTATGTATTATTCTCAAGTTACCTAATTGAAATGCGTCCTTTCTACGATTTCGGTGAGGATGAACCCCGCCTGGGTCGAATCCTGAACCGCGGGGTCTGGCGGTGAGTGACCGGCGGCGACCGCCGCCGTGGTGGACGTCACGTGTCCAAGGCGTCTCACGGCGACTTCGTCAACCCCCCCCAAAATCCTGCTGACACCTCTCACACGTAACCAAATAATTGCACGCCTATTATTCTCTTGTAAATACTCGATGAAATTTCCTTAAATTCAGGGAATCAAGAAAATTCCTTAAAATCAGGGAGAAATTTTGTACAGAAACATGGAAAGCAGACAGTGTGACATCATGAATTGAGGTTCGCCATTTTGGCCCGGTAGGGGCTCGATTAATCTGTTTTAATTTGAAGCCCGGCAGACTTTCCGAAGTTTGATGCGTTAGCCGGTACAGCCCCAGGTTATCTATTCGTCGTGTACAAATATTTTTAACATTGAAAATGGTCACCAGTGTGTGTTCTATAAACATACAGGGCGCGGAGATTAATCGTATGGCGCTTGAATTTTGAAAATCGGTTCGTTAGTTATTGGGAAAAAATAAAAATTTAAATAGATTTTTTTGAAATAAGGGTGGGAAACGTTATCGCCGTTTGTATGACCGTTTGCTTCATAATCGGTCATTATATTTGTATGACCGTTTGCCTCACAATCCTTATAAGAAGACCGTCGAAGTTTTAAAAATTAATGGTTATTTGAACATGTTTTGAACCGAAAGAAATGTGCTATTATTCCTATTTCACACCAAAATACTATTGCAAAGTCAGCAAAGTTTTCGTAACAAATGACGTAGGTTCAGTCGGCGTAGCGCTCATGAGTTTTCCACTTATGTGTTTTAGAAATTTCGCCTTCACCTTATCGCGACATGTCTGATTTTAAATAATATCTAAGCGGTGCTGTCTTTGAATTTTTTGAAATGGCTGAAGAACTGAAATTTATTTATATACAACATGTTACAAAAATGCCCCTAATGTCGAATATGGTATATAGGGACCATCAAATTGATCAGCTTTTACTATGGGACCAACTCTGAAAACGCGAAAAAAAACATCTGTTTCATACATTTTGATATTTTCGATTTTAATTTTTGTATGAAACAGCAGATTTTTTTTCGCGATATCAGAGTTGGTCCCGTTGTAAAAGTTGATGAGTTTGTTGGTCCCTATATACCATATTCAGCATTAGGGGTATTTTTGTAACATGTTGTATTCAACGTTAAGCCGCGTAATCAAATTGCTTAAACATGTATTTCGGTAAAAGGTGACTTTTGCGAAAGTAGGTAATAATGAACAAATCAAGTCTATCCTACCAACTTTATAAATACCCACGTAGTCTTGTCACGTTGTGTCTCTTGTGATAAGTACTTCGAAATCCATTGAAATAAATTCAACAATTTCTCCGAGAAATGTAATGCGTATTCTCTGGTGATAATTTAGATTTTAGAGTAAATAAAATGCAGAAAATTAAATTAAAAAAACCCCTAAAAATAAAAAGTGTTTATTATAACTAACTTTAATATTTGTCCTAGTAATATTTTAATCTACCCTTAGCACGAACAGCTATTTAGAAAAATAACGCGCGTCTGGGTGGTCGCGTCGGGGGACCGCTAAGTGAAGAAGTTATCGCCTATCTGGGTATTTTTGCGGTACCCCGACGCGACGAGTAGAAGAGTCAATCAACAAATTTTTTTGGAAGCTTTTTTGTGGTTTCGGGTTCATTTAAATTATTAATTTAACTTTTATTTCATTCTTTTTCATTTACTAGTAGACCCGCTACGATCAACACTCTATTCCGCCATTCATATACATACTTTTCGGGACGAAATAAAAATTGCAGTAGAAAATCTTGCTAGTGTTATCTTCTAATTCTTATTGTACATGAAATACATTTTCCACCATGGAACCTCGATCATTATCTAACACCTACTCATTAAGACCATTTTAATAACCTAAACATGCTGTAAGTTGTTGAGGAGTTGGGTATCCCGCAGGCTACCTGCATGATGCTAGCATCAGCTCAAGGTTTCCATGTCATGTAAATACTACCAGCGTAACAATACACCCAAATTAATCGGTCCTGTGAAACTTGATAAGACTGTGACTATAACTGTGACTGTATTAATTTGAGGCATTGTAGCTCCCAAACAAATGGACCGATTTTGATCCGGTTTTTTAATTTGAAAGCTGGCGTAATTGAGATGGTTCATAGCTATAATTTATGAAGATATGTTAAGCCGTTTGAAGATCATCAGCTTATCAAGTAGGAAATAAGCTGATGATCTTCATAAATTATAACTAAGAACCATCTCGATCACGTCAGCTTTAAAAAAAACCGCATCAAAATCGATCCATTAGTTTGGGAGTTACGCTGCCTCAGACAGACAGACAGACACACACATACACATGTCAAACTTGTAACACCCCTCTTTTTGCGCTGGAGGTTGAAAATAGTAAATAATTATGAGCATCACCCACCGCTCACATGTTTGCCGATCCATAGGTAGTTTCATGGCAAAGTATTGGGAATTATTCATGGTATAATAATGTTACCTTCAGGAAGTATTTCTTCGAAAGTAACTGTTTCCGTCATTGCGATTAAATAATTTATATACCTATCTTTGGTATAAGTACCTATTCCAACATATTGTTTAGTTTAATTTTCGTACTGTTCGATGCTATTGTTACTGTTTTCTCGTGTTTGCGCAAACCATTTTTGAATTAAACGGATAGATGGATAGGCTTTACTTACAAGGAGATGACCGATCTTTTTTCTTATACATCTACAATGACTGAATTGTAGACGTATAAAAAGACCGGTAATTTTGTATGGGAAATTTGTACAGCGCCATCTACCGCTAAAAGTGGATTTAAATTTGTCATAGACAATTATTACTCTATGGAGTACTTTTAAGCGCGTGTATCGATAGTTGAAATAACTTTTTTAATAAAAAACACGTTTTGAAAACAAACTAAAAAGTATGAAATAATTTCTCCCTCAAAGATAACCCGATAAATCATTACCCTTTACAGAAGTTTTAAACCTAAAAATGTAGGGCACATTTTTTAAGATTTATCATCGATGTCATGTATATGCATTTTTCATGCATGCCCAGCTGATTTTCTGGCGGTAAAATTGAAATTTTGTCTTTTTCATATTTTTTATTAGATACGTTTTGCATTTTTTTTCGATTATTAACATGATGAGCAGGGCATGTGAAAAAAAACTCTTTGATGATAAATAATTATGTTTGAGGGCGATTGCCACAGGTTTTGGATATAGAATTGCTTATCTTTTCGTTAAAAATTAAAAAAAACGGAGAATAGTTTCTGTAAAATTATCTGTCAGGTAACTTAATTGGAACTTAACTGGTACCTGTGAAACACTTAATGCTTTATTTAATTAGAGTGTCCTGTGGTCATAATAGATGTACTTTAGTCCACGATAAGATGGTAGATTTGCTTACTGCCAATTTTACTTTGCCACGATGAAAAAGGTGTATGTTTATAAGAATTACCTACAACTAGTAGAAACATTTTATTTTAGATTAACTTATGTTAAAGGCACATTACTTATGCAATGTGCGTAGTAATTTATTATGTAGTAAGTAGGTAGGTACCTTACGCTGGCAGGATATCGTGGTAGCATTCGTCGTGTGTACAGTCTATTTCGGTGTCGATAAGCTGGCAGGAGCGCTGCGCAGAGGTCAGTATTGACGTCAATGGTGTCACGTGACCGTCGCAGGCCGGCGCGCGCGCACCACCATCATATCAAATTCGTAATGCGTCCGCCGTCGTCGTACGAAACAAACCTTTGAAAATTTATGGGTCTGCAAAAAGGGTTTGAAAATAGGTAGTGAAATATAAGACGATTCAAAAGCGCTCAATTTTATGTTTATGAATAAAGATATTATGACTTTAACTTTTGACTATGAAAGCTATTGGAATAGTCCTAGTACGCCACTCTGATGTTTTTAGAAAATCGCATCACACTATAAATCTTATACAGGGTGTTGGTAATACCGTTATAAAGCTGAATATGGTAAATAGGGTACCTTCCATGCATACAACCCCAGAAAACTATTATACTTACTTAAACCCTGAAAACCACTACATGAAAAACCACGAGAACTTATACGCTATCAGTGCCCGTAGCACGAACAGCTATCGAGAAAAAAATGCGCGTAAATAAACTCGATAATGTAATTTTGTATGGAAAATTTGTAAAGCGCCATCTATCGCCTAAAAGCGAAATTAAATTTCTCATAGACACATACTCTATCGAGTAATTTTGCGCGCGTTACTTTTCTCGATAGATGTTCGTGCTAGGAGTACAGATAGCAGAGGAGGGCGGCGGTAACTAGCTATCTTCCGTATGTTCGTAGGCATCTCCGCACATAACTTAACACAGTTTGAAAAGGCATTCTAAGAGCGATTTTGTTAAAAGTGGCCACAGTTGGTTCTAACCCGTTTTTAAACGATTGCACGCATTTTTTAATGTTGTAACGTTATTCAATAAACATTAGACGTCAATCACAAGACCTTGACTGATTCCTTTTTTAAGAAATGGGGCTTATTTAGAATAAATAAAATAAAATCGGCTGGCGGCGCTAGTTGGCTCATGTCAGCCCCTTAAAACAATTAATTTATTTGTCATAAGTTGTCATTTTGGTGTAATTAGTAGATCCTCCGTTTCCGCGTACGTTAGGGTCCCTAGCCAATTTTGGATCCTACATTTAGTTTTAAAATTTAAAAATAAAAATCTATAGACTTATATTGATGGGAAATTGGTACAGCGCCATCTACCGCCGAAAAGTGAAATGAAAATTCTCATAGACAATTACTCTATTAAGTACTTTTATGCGCGTATTTTTCTCGAAAAATTTGCTATTCAGAGTGTTTATAGAGGGCTCGTAAATATTAACAAGTAAGAATATTGTATTTATTGAATTGATATTATCATGTGAAGAATTAATGTTCATGTCAGCCCAACATTTTGTGACCCATCCATTCACTTTTACATTAATTAAGTTAGGTACAATAATATAATTATGGGCGTTGCACTCTCATAGCTGACCCTTCAGACGACGTCCTGTACCCTTAGCAGGAACAGAAATAAAACAAGAAGAAAACAAAATAATAACGCGCGTAAAAATATTCTATAAGTAGTGTAAATTTGTATGGGAAATTTGTACAGCGCCATCTACCGCCGAAAAACAAAACGAAATTTTCCATAGATAATTACTCTATCGAGTACTTTTACGCGCGTTTTTTTCTTGATAGTAGTTCGTGCTAAGGGTACTGGTTCAAATATCAATAAGTTTTTGATCGTTTTGTGAATTCGTTTTGCTTAATATTTCTCTATTATCCTGGGGTTTTTCCTTGTAACTCTTCCATAACCATAAACAAAATACAAGAATTACGTAATTGTTTGAATCGCGAGTTTATGGTCTTGAGTTCGGACAAAAATTCTCAGAAAAACAATAACAGTTTTTTTTCCTGATCTGAAAATTTTCCTTCAGTCAGAAATCAATAAAAACCTAATTCGGTCCGACTATTACTATGACGATGAATAGATTTTTAACCGATTTAAAAAAGGAGGAAGTAAGTTATCAATTAGTCGCATAAGTATATTATATTATTTGTATATCTAGGACGAACGACTATAGAGAAAAAAAACCGCGCGTTAAAGTATTCGATAGAATAATTGTCTATGAGAAATTTCATTTCGCTTTTCGGCCTTCTATATTATATACAACCAATACTATTGTGCTATTGTACCAAAACACTCATGCTCGTTTGCACTAAACTTAAGAATCGCCAAAGTCTTTTCCTAACTACAACTTGACCAAATTAAAACGGTGTCATTAACTTAGCTGTCAAGCAGCTTTCATGCGTCTATTTATCTTGGTCGAGTTGTAGTTAGGAAAAGACTTGGGCGACTCTTAAGTTTAGTGCAAACGGGTGTCAGAAGAATAACTAAAGACACTACCAAGACATGAACATATAAGTTTGGCCAACGTCTGTTGTCGTCGGTCGTCGGTCAGTCTCCATACTAAATGAATGGGAATCATACAAATTTAAAATGTCCATATTACTTTTCGTAGGAATTGTGTGGGGATAAAATATGAAAATAATTAAGTAATTTTATTGAAATGCTTTATACATTCATCAATAAGAAAAAAAACAATGTTAACCAGGAAAAATGGCCGTCAACGACATCTTCTTTTTTTGTTGACTTTTTTTTAGCTGGGAGTTGATCTACAAACCCTATATAATCCTATATATAGCAATGAATGAGATCATTAGAAAGGTCTTTTAAAGACAAATATTTGCTGTTAACATACTTTGCATCAATTGTTAGTATTTTAGGAGTTTTAGGTCATTAATGTTATAAAATAAATTTTTAAACTCTCATGATAAAAAATGTCAAAGCCATAGTAAAACCTTGGTTTCATACTGGTACTCGATGACATAAAAACAACCCCCTAATAAGCCCCTAATGTCAGTCTGACTTTTTCAAAATAAAAGTGTGTTACATATTAAGGCTCGGTTGCATCATTTTAATTTAACTATAACAGTACATGAAACAAACTTATCTGAGCCGGTGGCCAAAACTGGAACTAATGTTATTACATATTGTTACCTAGGTTACGCCGTAGACGACAACGACGTTGTCACCGAGTCAGATAAGTTGGTGTCTGTTAAAGTTAAGGTTAAATCAAGATGATGCAACTCAGCCTTAGAGATTGAGAGAAAAAAAGTGATAAAATTTTTCAAAATGGTAGAGATGTGGGGAAAGTCATATTTCAGCCATTACTAAAAGTTTTCAAAAATGTCTGGAACGCGAGTTCTACAGCTCTACAGAGCCACTAGTTTTTAACTCTTTAGTTCTTTTTTACTGACTTGTTTAACTGTGTGTGTGTTAATTTTTTGACCGCATATTTATTAATATAATAAAAAGGCGTGCCAATGCCATAACACATTTAAAACCTGTCATTTGAACTGATAATGCCTATACTGTAAATGGTACCTTACGTGCAAATCATGTCTCCGGTTTGGGCTGTGCTTTGATATATCAGTCAGTCAGTCAGTAAGTCATGACTTTGAAATTTATCTAGATAATTTAATCTAAATATAAATATTATGAAGATATTAAAAATAAATAAATGGCCGGATCGGTCCAACTCCAACCGCTCTCAAGCGATGCCTTTACTTAAAAAAAAGTAATATACAGGATGTCCCAAAACTTTATACCACACGAAGGGAAAATACCTTAAATATTGAAAGACTTCATTTTAATTTTAAAAATAATTGTAATTGCATTAAAAGATTTTTGAACAATCACCTATCTTAACCAGGAATCAAACCCACTAAGTATGAAAAAAATCTTTTATTTTTACGATACCGATATATTTTTTTATTGATTACACAGCATCTTAAACAAAAAGACAGCCATGAAATTAACATTTCAATTTTAATTATTTCGTATTGTATCGTATGCATTTTTTTAAAATCTTTAAATAAAATTTTATTTAAAAACATAAAGTCTTCTTTCAGTAAAATATCCTATCTTCAATATTTAAGGTGCTTTCTCTCCATGTGAAAAAGTTTTGGGACACCCTGTATATACTGTGCCATACCCAACAAAAGCAATTTTTATTCATTAGAAGATTATTTATTAAAAATAAAATCGTTAATTTAGTTATATTTACCATATTAAAATATAACTTACATAATTTATGTTAAAATCTCATTGCATTAGTAATTGATTTTTATGACATAATGCTTTAGCTACTTACCTAAGCTTTTAGTGACTCGGTTGCTTAGCGGTAAGTGCATTGGACCGGACTTCCAAAGGTAGCGGGTTCGATTCCCGTCCGAGAATATGATTTGGTGCGAGTCGTATTTTTTATAGTATATTATTTAATATTGTACTTACTGTACCATGTATGTGATGTTGTCAAATATTTAATCATTGTACTGGTTATTCAAATATTATTTTGAGTTAAACTTGCCTTTTCTAAAATTAGATGATCAGCTAGCTAGAGGGTTGTTTTATGTAATATACGAGTATATAGGTACTCAAATAAAAAAAAACTTCTGAAAAACAAGTACCATTTCTTCCATTCGTTCCTGAAAATATTCTAAAGACATGGAATATGTAACATGAATAACCACCCATGAAGCAGTTTACTTGACAAACAATTGTATAATATTCTCAGTACACTTCATGTGTGGAAAAACAAATTTTGAGTTCAAGGAAAGTCATAGAACTTCTGAAATTTAGATTAGAATCAGCCTCATGATATATGAAACTGTTTGGTCTTGAATCATTTTTCAGTAGACATCTACTGCGCATCATAAAAAAATCGTTAAAAAACGGAGTCGGATAAGAGCGAATATGAATTCCGTATTTTTTTGTCTTAAACTTTTTAGCTCTCAAAACATGCGTTCTTTTACATTGCTTCTGTGGTCTTGAGATACATCTAGGGTTTGATTCCCAAAAGGGGGGGACATATTTTTACCCCCCTTGTATAAAATATTGGTTGGAATATAATCAGTTCTTTTTGATTTCATACTTTCTTTAAGTTGTGTCAAATGAATGAGTCGTTGAGCATTTCATTTATATTTTGCATAAGTATCTCACTATTGCTATAAGCCTAATTTCACCGACGCAGGGACTTACACTTACACCACAGTATATTATAATATTAGCTTTTACAAGTTTACAAACTCTTAAGCATCTATACTCCATCCTTTTCCCCCAATTTCTCCTCCTTATCTTATAGAATGTTCCTGTTTTCGATTTTCGATAATATTCTACACAATGTACTCTACCTCAATCTCACACTCGATATTCCCCGTCCTTTTCCTCTTTCTTCTCTGTGCATGTTGTCCGTCTGTGGAACGCAATTCCAGAAGGCACTCTATACCCTTATAGCACGAACATCTATCGAGAATAAAAATCTATGGGAAATTTGATTTCGCTTTTCGGCACTAGATGGCGCCGTACAAATTAAAAGTTATTAAATTGTTTCAGAAAAAGAAATCAAGATTTTCATTCGATTGTTTTTATTTGGGCTACTTATAGTTTCTTTTATTTTCTTTTTTGCAGCATCAGTAAAATACGTCCTAGTAATTTAAGTAAGTAATTTATGTTCATAGTTTTGGGCGCGGAATCCTAAAATGGCCATAGTCAAGATCAACTAGTATAATGTTGTTTTTCTTCAGGATATTTTACATAACAGGTACCGTAGCGTACGCTTGCCAAATTATACCAGGTACCTATTTGATTTACTCCTCGACAGCATCTTCGACGAAGATTCTTCATATGATTTAAGCGGGAAATACATCAGGCACACGTGGGCCACGTATGCCGATCTGGGAACGTCGGAACCCATACATTTTGCATAGGGGCTGTTGTTTAGAGCTACATTACATCTACGTGTATCCACGCCTTGCGACGCGATGCTACGTTACGCAACGCAATGTAAAGTATGTCATCTGTCTGATGATGACGCGCCCATAGAGTACATTATTGAAATTAAAATTAGTTCTAAAGTTTAATTACAGTTCCACTCCTCATTCCCAGTACAGTCACATAATACATAATGGTACAGACACTATTTAACAGGGTGTCCCAAAACTTTGCTACACGATGGGAAAGTGGTATTAAATATTGAAGTTAGGAAATTTTACTAAAAGAAGACTTTAATTTTGGTTTTTAAACACAAGCAAGGCAAAAAGAGGTACCTAGTTTAGTTAAAAAAAATGGTACAAATACAACACATTTTTTTGAAATTAATATTCTTAATATTTAAAAAAAAAAGTAATGTTTTTCTTTCAGTTTTTGTCATCATCAATATTTTTAGGGTACTTTCCCTTCTTTCCCTTTTCCACCGTATTCCGAAGAAAATCAAAGCATAAACTATGAACTCAAACTGTTTGTAAACGTACAAGGAAAGAATGAGATATAAAACCACGATGTTAATTCCGGCCTACTTGCCTGTACATTGTTAACAGCAATGCCGGATCTTAGCAACAACTGTATAAAACTGGAATCAGGAGGGTCACTCCATCGAACCTAACCTAAGTACCTCCCTTTCCACTCTCACCCCAACCCTTTATTGTTACCCAACAGCATAAAAAAAACCTAAGTACCTATAACTTATCTAACTATTCAATAGTATATCTAAGAATATTTTCCAATATTTATAAGTTTATCGACCATTACTCGTCAAATTGTTAACTACCAGAGTGCTTAGTGCGAGTTTCTTTACCTCACGCTCGATCGTGAGCGCGTTAGAATTTTGTATGGCATTGATGAAGTTCATCGCGTATTCCGCTAGATGTCGGGCCACAAATCCTATACAAAATGAAGTTTACGTTAACGCGGTCGAGTAAGTAAAAAACTCGCACTACGCACCCTGAAAATAACTGACTGAATAACTTTTTGGGCAACTTGAAATTTTGCACAAGGAGTTCTTTTATAATTTATCTAGGGTAACACTTAGAAAATATTGGGCCTTTACCTATGAAATTTGTGTTTTTTTTTCTCACACACAGAACCTCATAACTTCATTCAAAATATTTATCAGTTGCTGGATATTACATCAAATGATGACCATAGCCGTACCACTACTACCAGCATAATTAAAGTCTATTTATTTTGTTTTCTTAGCATAAAAAAACACCTTGAAAGTGACTCCTTTTTTTGGTAGCGAAAATGACCATTTTAACCGTTGTAACTTAATCTAAACTTATTTTTATCGCTTAATTTATATTGCCTAAGTTAGCTTAATGTTCAAACATTTGTACATAAACGTTTTGTTAGAATAGCGTTCACAGTTGTTAAATAAATTATGAAAATGCTAGTATGGAAAATGCAACTTATTAAAAATTCTGCATACAAAACGTCAGTTTCATAAGGTAAGTTACATTATATTTCAGAAAAAATCGTAATTCCAGGCGCACGAATTACGAAGCCGCAATGATTGGAAAACTATTTAGATATTATCTCGTTATTCTCCACATTTTAGAGACAACATTATACCTAACCAAGGCTTCAATAACTTAGGTATACTTTTTGATGTATTAGATTATTAGAGTATTTTTTTTAGACTAAATCAGATAAACACTTTTTTCCCATATTTTTTTGGAAAAAAAACCTAACATCGACCAAAATCTGTTGTGCTTATCAAAAAATGTTAAACATATTTTGTAGTTTCTATTTTCATGCAAGAATACTGAGATGAAGGTCTTATAACGCTTTTCCGTTGTAGAAAAATAATAATTTTTAACATGAGGACGAATGTAAGCTTTATTATTAAACAAAGATGTAAACGATATAACCGATTTGTTTTTTCTAATTGTAAAACTTGTAGAGCGGGTGACGTCAATGAATGTAATGGCATACTTAAGTAAATCGCGATATCTTTAAGGAATACAAATGTAGGATAACAATGTTGCGCAAATAAACAGGCGGAACAAGGATTTAATTTATGTGAATTTTCTAATTAGGTATATTTATTACGTCACTTTTTTAGGTAGGTAAGTAGGTAATAGGTATTTAAATTGTTTTAAAACCGGACCGTTTTCATGAACTATGTTTTTCTTTTTTTTTTTATATTTTGAGTACAATAAAGTTAATAGTGTTACCGCGACGACGTGACGATGACGTGTGAAAAAGTACCTTGCAAAGTTCATCACATCGACTGCTGGATATAGTCACACACTGCTGGATATAGACAAAAGTAGCAGGATAAGGATATATAAGCGTCGACTACGCACGCGCGATGCAGACAGTGTATATCCTGGCTCTGGCCTTCTAACTGTCGTGGCCTATGTCTGCCCAACTAACATAGCTGCTAGCCACCTACAGACAGGTTAATTGGAGTAATCTCCTGAAAAATCTCCCGAAACAAACCACATCATATTCTCCTCTATTACCTTCCCAATCCCTGACCCAGACTGGATATTCTCAATCCCGCGGGATTCAGGTATTTGCGAACGGATGTAAGACTTCGTAAATAAATTATGAACAAATTATATTTTTGGAGACACTTAATTGAAACATATCATTTAAGAAACAAAACTTTTAATAGGTAATGTATTTTATTATTATATAAAATAAATAAATAATTATATAAAAAAATAGAATTTGTTTTTCAGTTTAAGTGTCACACCCGGTGTTAATAGATGACGTGGACTACGATGGGGCTTACCCAGATAAAAGTTTTTGAAAGTAGACAATTAAACACGTTTTTGGAAGTAGCTTATCAAAAAATATATTGTTACATCTGCTGAACGGCTTCTGATTTTGTATACCTAATATTATGACCAGAGCAGCGGGAAATCCTTGTTCTACTTCCACGTTTTTAGGGACTGTCATCATTAAGGTGTTATAGACGAATTGAAGGTAGCTGCCGCGCGCGGAGTAACATATGCATGAATTTTGCTTATGTTCAGTCCCGCAATCCCGCGTGGGATCCCGTTCAATTTACAATCGGGATCAATCCCGCAATTAGCATGCAGGATCCTGGTATTGCATTCCCATGACGTAATATGTGAGATCGTGTGTATTGAACTTAAATCGTAATTAGAAGGCAGTAGAAGGCAATAGGATCCAGGTTGATGCGCATTACTGCGCATGCGCCCTGCGGTCACGTAGGCGCCGACCGACCGACGCAGCGGTGTAACACGTGCCTAACCTGATCATTAACCGAGTTATGTAGGAGGAAGCGCTTTGACGTGCTCAATTTTTATTTTATTTTATGGAAATGATTTTGAGTAACCAAGATCTTAACATTATTGTCCACTTAAAAACTTAATGCACACCAAATCACATAAACATTAATTTGGTGAGAACTAAGAGTCTTTATTGTTTTATTTCGCGGTAAGTTCTAAATACAACATAATATTTTTTTTCTTTTTAGAAATGGCTGATAAAAACGACGATGATGAGTTTGTTTCTGAAATAAATAACGTTAGTTTGATAGTAGGATGGAACTCTGCTTTAGGTATCTTGTTTCCATAAAACGTAACTTATAGTATATTATTTTGAATTCCATTACGTACATTTTTTATTGATTTACGTAGTATGCGGATTTTTTTACAATATTTTTTTCATTTCTCATACTTGGAAAGTGACGTATATTTAAATCAAGCAGCGGGTGGAAAACACGACTTTTCAACCAAGGGCGGAAAAAAAAAAAAAAAATAGAACTAAATTTAGTTACATAGTCGACCATACAGTTACCTCATCGGCAACGAAAAAGTTTACATAATTTTTATATTTTTTGATTCCCGTCCGACAACATGATCTGGTGCGAGTCGTATTTTTTCTAGTATATTATTTGGTATTATTTGGTAAGTTTACATAATTAAAAAAAAATATGCGCGGCCTTGTTATACTTGTGAGCGAAAACAGCCAGTTCGAATTAAAGGCAGCCTGCTCAGTCGCGCTGGGCGGCCAGCCGCGTCGGGCCGCGGCGTGTTCCATATTTAAATAAAAAACCTAAATTATAATTTGGCAGGGTACTAATTCTTTGAACTGTGCTTAAATTCAAAATTTAAAACAGTTCATTTTGTAATTTTTCAGAAACTATTTTTTTACTGTCCTGATACTCGTAATGTATAGTAGAGTATTTAACACGGGTGAAAGTCATCAATTCCATAATCAAACTAATGCCGCCCTCGCTAAACTCGGGCTTCTAAATGACTCGTTTGGTCATTGCTTCCTTTCAACCCTTGTTTAACAATCTAATACTTTACGTCTCTTTATTTGAGCTGACCTGTGTGATCATGACGAGCTTTGTGCATTTTCCACAAACAAAGAATCTGTTCATAGACACAGAATAGATATAAGTCCTACGTATCATAGAGAGCTAGAAAGGATAAAATAATATAAGTACTTAAAGTTCTATCTTTAACAGCGATAGGAGACGAAAACGTGATTTAAAACATTTTCCAATAAAACATTTTCTTATAACTATCGTTTGTTCTTTGCAATTTAGTAAAATATTATTGTTTCAATATTTATAATAAACCTATGCATTAGATTAAAGACAGACCAAATTATAAAAAGATCTGCATAGGATCTGTATATTCGAATAATGTTGAATGATTTCGTTTGAAATGAGATAACCTTGTAATCTTGTCTATTTACTGCATGATGCGTACCATTTTGGACATACGTCAATTATTTGAATGAATTAAGCGATGTTGTGGTCATATTAATAGCTTAAATAAAATTATTGCCAAATGCCATTAGGGGCATAGCTATTAAGAGATGATTGCTGTTCTCATTAGAAGCTTGTCATTTTTGGAAACTAATTTATTAGCGTACGTGACTGAAGTCAAGTGTACAGTAATTAATTGGAGAGGGGCGGTGCCTTAATGGATTCTTAATTATACTCGGAAATCAAGCTGAATTTTCCTCAAAATAATCGAAGTAATGATATAAACAATGTTATTTGCGTATCTTTATTTCCGTACCCCCGATGCCTTGCGAAGAACAATGAAATTGACGAAGGAGAATATGTCTAAATATTAGGCAGTCGGAAACGTTCGCGGCCCTTTTGATAAGGTAACCACAGCGAGGAACATCTTTATCATCAAAATTACCAGACCTGAATCTGATGAACCATTTTTTAGCAGTTGTATTCGACAAAGCATCTTCTCCATAAATTACAAACCATATTTTAAGCACTAGCAGCATTCATTTTTTTCGTTAAGGGTGTGAACCCTTATCGAAAAATTTTGCAAAACGTATCGAATAAAAATTATTAAAAATATGAAAAATCAAGACAATTATCAATTTTACCGCTATGACCAGAAAGTCAGTTGTTAAGCAATACATTACATTCCCGCCTTAGTTTAGTATTGCCAGAAATATAACACGCAAAATTCAAAAAGGCCGCAACTTTTCCGACTGCCTATTAAATGTTAAATGATGATTATTTAACAATTTTTAGTCTGCTAAAAAGTTTTCTAAAATAAATAGATAAAAAAATATAAAATAGTACGCGCGGAAGTCTTATACAAGTACCAATGAATATATTCCCTAAATTTTATTTATACTAACGCTCGTATTCACCAACTCAATATCATGAATAAGTAAGGTGCCAACCTAAAATATAAGTAAACAAGATTTGAAAGGGAACTCAAAAATTCTCAAAAAATATCTACTTAGTGATTACTTATGTGGAAGATTCGTTTGACTTTCTCCGTTACAATCGGTGACTTTTTTAAGCATCCCACATTAAGACTGATCTCTATTTTGATCGTTAGTTCTAATACATTTAGTTTTTGTTATTATACGTAATAACTATTATGCAACATCAAAAATAGCTGCAATGTTAATATATAGCAACAAGTCGAGCTTTTACACCTCTGCGTAGATTGTTGAGATAGGTCGAAGGTTCATTGTATGTCGTGGTTGTGGGTCAAAGGGCAACGGTCAGGCGCGCGGGTGCACGTTAAAATGCAGACGGATGAACAACCGGACGGATGCATTATGCAGGGCTGTGTGACGACAGCTTTTAAACCTGGGGTCCAATCGCACTAATTTTCAACGATAAAACCAAAGCTAAATCGTGACAGTTTCAGTTTCATTTACAGAAAAATACGCGCTTTAGTTTTGTTACAATTGTTGAATGCTGTGCCTTCCCAGCCTAGGATGCCAATGGACAATTTAAATGAGAATTCTAAAGCTTAACCTAAGATTTTTAGGTAATAACCTAAATGAAAACGTGACCACGGCTCCTGGAAAGGTGTCGAAACGTCGGGAATTCTAAAAACCAATAAATACAAACTAAATAATTCTAAAACAACATCTGAATTAATAATATACGCGCTGTAATCCGTAAAAAGTGTTTTTTTCTAATTAACTGTACGCGCGAAAGTCTTAGAAGTGTATAAATGACAACGGTTTTGGTTTTATCGTTCAGAATTAGCGCGATTGGGCCCCAGATGCGCGCAAATTCATCGGACGAAAGCAGGAAAGAAGATTGAGGAAAGTTTTTGATTTACAAATTGACGTTGA
Source organism: Catoptria pinella (assembly GCA_963556745.1). NCBI lineage: Eukaryota > Metazoa > Arthropoda > Insecta > Lepidoptera > Crambidae > Catoptria > Catoptria pinella. The sequence continues at coordinate 6,252,484 of OY750762.1, forward strand.
ATGATGCGATGCGGCACTTTGAATTTGCTGTCGGGATATTTTTATTAGTTTTATTCGTTTCATAACGTGTCGTCGTGGTGAATTTGGGAAAATATTTTCTTCGAGCATTTGAACAACAAGTTGTGAGTGAACTTGGAGTGGAAATATTTCAATGAATACATTATAACGATTTCGTACATTTCGAGATGTATTCAAACTATTTTAAACAAAAATGGTTTTTCTTCCCATGCATAGCATTTTTTACTATGCTATGATAGCAATGATGAAAGCACATACCGCGCCCGCCCGCCCCCCTCGAACATCTATTGAGAAAAAAATGGGCGTAAAAGTATGTCTATGAGAAATTTCATTTCGCTTTTCGGCGGTAGATGGCGTTGTACAAATTTCCCTCACAGCTCTATCAAAGTTTTTTTTTCGATAGACCTAGATGTTTTTACGGGTGAGTTGGTGACTCGCATTCTTCTACGAGTATTCCGCTATCTGCTCGCTAGATAGATGTTGCTGTTTGTATGATTTCAGCCATACGAACTTTTCTATATTGGCTCAGGTCTGGGTGCTTGTGATACCACCGTTGTCTATTTCCATAACACAAGTGCTTTAGCTACTTACTTTGGAATCGGAGCAATGTATGTGATGTTGTCAAATATTTATTTATTTATTTATTAATCATTAGCGTTAGTCTTTTAATAAACAACAATAAAAATCCTATGCAAATAGATGTCTATATTTTCTTGATGGTGTAATTTGTTTAGATCGACAAAAAGACATCAGTCGATCTTATTGATATAATAAGTATTTATTTAAAAAGTATATAAGTAGTATATCGGTTACTAAGCACCTATATTACAAGCTTGCTTAGTTTGGGGCTGGATGGCGCTGTTTGAAATTTTCCAAGCATTTATTTATTATCATGGGTATGAAGTATAAAGTATAATCAATCCTAATGCTTTTATGATTTTTATAAAATAAAACGCTGATTTACTATGAATACAGGCATAAAGTTGACAACATCATAAACAACAACGTTTGTTCTACGACTTTTCCGAAAAAGCTGCAAACAGCTGATCGAGTTTTGTTTAGAAAGTAGTTTCTTTTTTGTCTTTTTCGGAACAGTCGTAGAACCAACGTTATTGTTTATGATATTGTAATGGCTGGTTTACACTATCTCAGCTGTTAGTAGAGAGAAGAGGTACATTGCCTTTTTTTATTAGAGTGAGGGCAAATACAATCTTTAGGTATTACCAAACGGCATGTTGGACTCGGTCAGCGTGCAGGAAGCCACTCCTGCTCTGGCATGTTCGTTGATTTTAAAAGAACGTCAAACACAGCAGGCAATGTACGTCTACTATCCACTAACGAACTACCTACTAGCTTCTGCGAGACCCTATAGGGTTATTTCTAAAACACCATCAACCACCATATGACAATTTGTCCTCTGTATATATGTAGAGGACAAATTGTCGGTCATGCAAAAAAAATAGTGGCGTTAATTAATTGGGGTTAAACGCATGTTGGCTGATTATTGGGCGTGACAACTTGACAAGCAGTTCATGAATGATGCGTGGAATTATGGTGCGCGCGCGCACGTCGCGTGCACGTGCCATATAGCGCGCAGACGCTCACTTTGAGATGGATTTTGAAGCAGCTGATGCTTCAACTAATAGGACAAACTAATATTTTGTTTACTCTGCTTGAAACGAAGAAACAGGATAAAAACTACAAATTATGCACAAATCGCGTACACTGTGCTATGCAGTGCAGTAAAACTATCTCAATATTTCAACACCGTTTACAACCCGCCCCTGCATGAACTAAACGCATGTTGTGATACTTTGTGACGACGCGACGCGGCGTGCAAGCGTTTTTACCTTAGGAGTGATAAAGCGACGTTGTTGTCCATGGGAACTGCTATGTAAGCAGGCATAGTACCTACACTACACGGTCTCAGCTGTCTTATGTATTTATATAAAAAAATATAAAACATGTTGTAGGAATTCCTCAGGAAAGAAGTAGGTAAGTATATGAACTTAAAGTTTTCTCAATGATGCTTTAATATTCATTGCTTAAGTATTATGGTCTGCGCATGCATGCTCTTTCATAGCCTAAGGTCCTAAGTTAGAAATAATTAAGAAAGGATTAAAAACACATGAAAGAAGACTGATGAAAATACGTCCAAAAATAGACTTTTTTAATATCATTGGTAAACATCGTTATCATTTGTCGCCTGGTTTTTAAAGACGTCGCTCGTTGTGTTATAAATAAAAAAACCATTTCGAATGAACAAAAATCACTTTTTAAACATCTAATTTGTTATTTTATAGAGGTAGAAAATTTGGATGCAAAGGACTTATTTAAAATTGGAAATCTTTGAAGTGTTTGACGTAGATACTTACTGAAGTAGCTGTATGGTTTGTATACCTATTTAATTATTTATTGCTGAAAGAATATATTCCTTTCATTTTACAATTATTCATGAAAAAATGTCTTGAACATGAGTTATTCATCGAGCGCTTCATATTTATCTAAGAGTGCGTAGAATTCAAAAAACCATGTGACGTGAATGATTACAATTCAAAATATAGGTACATCAGGTACCTACCTATTTCTGAATAACTCTTCTAAATCATATCTAAAGTATTTTCACAAAGGTAATCGTATGTGTACCTATTACGTACGTATTATGTTACGCAAAATAGGCGCTATAGACGTCGAGTTGCGGAAACCGCCCGTAATGAATGAATCTGTACCTATTGACAAAAGACAAAACGTGGTTCCACACCTTTTGGGCCTATAGTACCACCGGCTTGCACCACCGGAAGACCAGATCAAAGAGCTGCACCAAGCCTGACATAATAATTATTATAATATCCACAAGAAGTATTATGTAGAGAGGTACGTCAGTAGTACATTTAGGTATTATCTTTCGGTTATTCTATAAATAAAATATTTTATCTACACCCATGCTTTAAATCTATATATATAAAAGGGTAAATCACTCACTCACTCACTCACTCACTGATCACGAAATCTCAGAAACTACAAGTGCTACGAGTCTCAAATTTTGCATGGGGGCTCCTTTTAGGACGTAGGTGCTCACTAAGACGGGATTTTGCGAAATTCAACCCCTAAAGGGGTGAAACAGGGTGGCAAAGTTTGTATGGGAGGACGCGATTCCTAGACCCGATTGACTTGAAATTTGGCATAGACATTCTTTCACAAAATTAATTGAACACGTGTTTCGTATTTTTTTAATATTTATCACCTAACAGGGTTAAAAAGTGATATAAATCTAATTTTGCTGTGATTGACTTCGACGTCGGAATTGAAACTTTTTTGTGCATTTAATTGATTAATTAAGAAAAGTAAATATCATTTGTCATCTCAACGTAGTATTACATTCTCTTTGGTCATTTCCCCTGAGAGTAGGTAGAATGCATTTCATTGAATAGTACCTATGGCGTTATGTTGGCCGTGCTGTCATTTTTTCCTTCCTTGCGTTGTAATAAGGTGCAAAATTATTCCATCTAATTATCAGTTTAATTTTAAAAGAATACAATATTGGGTCAAGTCGCCTATGCTATGACAATTAATAAAGCACAGGGACAAAGTTTAAGAGCGGCTGGTGTAGATCTGCAGTGATTGTTTCTCCCATGGCCAGCTCTAATGTCGCCTGCTCGAGAGTCAGCTCGCCGAATAGCCTTTTTATTTTGCAACCGGATAACATGAGAAGAAATGTGGTAGGTATAGAACATGTTACAAAAATACCCCTAATGCCGAATATGGTATATAGGGACCATCAAACTGAACAACTTTTACTATTGGGACCAACTCTCAAATCGCGAAAAAAAGAAAAAATCAGTTGTTTCATACATTTTTATATTTTCGATTTTAATTTTTGTATGAAACAGCTGATTATTGTTACGCGATTTCAGATTTGGTCCCATAGTAAAAGTTATTTAGTTTGATGGTCCTTATATACCATATTCGGCATTGGGGGTATTTTTGTAACACGTTGTATATTAAAGGGAAGTGTTGGTTGATCGAGATTAATAATCCTGATAATGCACAACTTATTTTTATTTAGAACTAGCTGCACCCGGCATGCGTATTGCAATGCTCCGTTTTTTTAGCCAGGGATCTTCCCGGTCGTAAGCAGAACAACTCACCAAAGTTTCATCATAATCAGATCAATGGTTTGGGAGTCCCGTCGTCTGTACACTTAGATCTTTTAAACTATGCATAAAAAACCGCATCAAAATCGGTCCATAAGTTTGGGAGCTAGGTTGCCTCAGACAGACACACAGGTCAAACTTATAACACCCCTTGCATAAGTTGTCGTCGATTTTCATACAAACGAGGTAATTTTGAAGTCTTGGTTTTCCGCTAGGGATTGAACTAGCTGTGATCTGATGATGGCCATCCAGGGAGTGAAAGGAGAAGATTCAGATCGCAATACACACCCAACTGATCTGGTCAGCATCTAAGAGACGTAAGCATCAGAATTTTCAGTTGCAAGATTCTCATACATTTTTATGCTATATTCGCGGTATTTTTAAACATATCCTTACATCTCTTAAAATGCTGGTCAGATCACTTGGGAATGTATAGAAATCTGGATCTCCTCCATTCACTCCCTAGATGGCCATCACCAGATCACCGCTCGGTCAATCCCTGGCGGAGAAGCAATGCTTAAAAGTTACTTCATTTTTATGAAAATCGACTGGCGTCCTTAATTATGTGGCCACCACTATATATAGATATCCTGTAGTATAGTCTAATAACTTCACACTCACCACATTAGTAACTACATTGTACCCGTGCGAAGCCGGAGCGGGCCGCTAGTCCTCTATAAAAGGTTCCGTAACAGTTAGCTTCATACTTAGAATCCGCTTTAGCCACAGAATACATAATAGTACATAGTTTTATGGACAGTCCCTACCGTTACCGACTCAGGTATAAATAATCTACGTAGGAACCTATAGTATACCTTTACTAGAGCAGACACCGCGAAGTTTGCGCGCCATGAACGGGTGATGTAAGTACCTATCTAGGTACCTATGATAAAAACATAATGAATACTGATTTTTATAGCCAGAAATAAACTCTGGATATTGAAATATTCTAGAAATTCAGAGCCCAGATTGTCTATAGTTTGTGCACCCTAAATGTCGTCGCTTGGTGAGCAGGTCATGCGCCTTCGATCAAGCCACATTTACATTTCATTATGTTTGATTATCGCTTGAAGTATTTTAACGAGGCTCGTATTAATATTAAAGTGTATGTGGTGTATATTGAGCGCGGGCAAGGACCGGGCACTGGAGACCGCGACCGCGACCCGACCCTCGCCACCAACTGACGATCATGGCGCACTAAGCGACAAGGTGACATTTGCTGTAATAGTTCCTTTGATATATCTCGAGAACATTAAATTCATAGTGTCATTTAAAGTTTTTTTTTCTTCTTTTTTTTTGTTATGGCAATCTACTTTCCTCTAGGAAGTAATTTTTGCCAGTGTCAAGTGTTAAATAGTTCAGTGGTAAATATTGTTTAATTTTTCATTAGAATGCGGGTGCATCGCATTCCAATGCTGCTTGGAGCATTTGGCACCAAGTATATCAAGACAGTTTACTCGGTTAGTTCTGCCGAGGAAGCCACCACTTCAATAAAAGTCTCAGCTTCACACAACCAAGATCGCGCCTATTTCAATTATCCCAAATATTGTTCAGTTGCGTAGACACTTGTACCATATAACTGCACCAATTTTAAGACACAATATCCACTATGAATCAATTTGAAAATAATTAAAATAGACACCAAACCGAATTCGACAAAATGGCGCCAAAAACTCTCATTTAAAGTTATTGATATATCTCTACATTTTCTAAAAAAAAGGCGCATAATGTTATTATTTAATCCGGGCAATCCCGCACTGATACGGTGACATTGGATTGTTTGTAAATGGAATGTCAAAATATAAAATTGGAAAAACAAATTCGAACTTTGAGTTGTATAATAAAAAAAAACATTGTTAATTGATTCTCTTTTCAAGACTGAATATTTTTTACGCTGTAGGTAAATACTTACATTTTTTACCGCTGAAGACGCGTGGATCTGAGTTCAACGTATCCACTACTATCATTTCCCATTCAATTCGTCACCCCAGTGTTCATTATTCCATTCCATATTACGATTATTCCGGTATCCCATACATATAAAATTAGTATTGAAATTCCTTTATGGGCGCATTGGTCTAACGTGGAACCTCTCTACGGGTTCAAACTTGGGGTAAGCGAGTTCAAGCACATGGAAAGTATCATACTTTAAATAAATAAAACTAGCGGCTCAGTGATCTGTAGATCTCGTTCATTTTGTATGTTGTTTAATTTTTTTTTAAATCTAATAGATGTCGCCACGAGCTTGACACTGCTTTGGAAAAGTAGTACTACCTATAATGTGTTTGATAGGTTAGATATATTTTTTATATCTATTTGAAACTAGATGGCGCTAATTATGAACATTTTTCGAATGGGTGACTTCTTTTCGCAAAATTTAGAAAAACTGGCTCGACAAACAAAAATATAATTATGGAACCGCTCACAAAATTTCACGAGAATTGAGAAAATAATGCGACTTGTCCTCTACAAGTCAAGCCGGAACGACAGATAACGAAAGAAATTTTGCACTAGCTGAAGCAGAAACGCTTCACTCGCGCTTCGCGCTCGACGTTATTTATTTAAAAAGGATACTTAAGTATTTACTACTTCATTTTACATTTTATGTGGCTAAACACGTCAGTAGTGAAACTTCTAGATCAATATGAATAAATGAATTTATTAGCCTAAATAACTTTATCCTTCAAGTCAATATTTTCATTTGATGACTTTCAAATTAAAATAAAGACTAAGAAATGCAGCAAATATTATTAACGAAATGTAAAGGAAGAAAATAGTAACATCATGATAAAATTAACAGAATGTTTTAATTAAGTTCATGAATTAATCATGTGACGAATGAATTAACGAGAGACATTTGAGAGTGAGACCTTATTTACTTATCAAAAAAATTATAGGGATTTACTTACACCTTAAATAAGGGTTCTTTCGTAATGTCTTTCCCGATGTCCGGATGTCCATCTGTTCTCCTCTACAGGTCGCATTCCTCAACCGATTCTCGTGAAATTTTGTGAGCAGGTTCCATAATTGTGTAAATTTTTTTTAGTCGAGTCAATTTTTCGAAATTTATTTAAATATCGAAAAATCAACGTGTATTGTTATTTCATGGATTACACTATACATATACATCTTTAGAAATTATAACCCGGTTACAATATTTGTGGACCTCGATGGAATGCGATTATGGAATCGCATTCCAGCGAGGTCCATTTTTATTTTATTTTTCGGAGCAGGATGTGGCGGAATGGTCCACTTCCCCTAACCCACTCCGAATAATAAAATAAAAATTCATACTTAACTTGGAGAAGTGAGCTTTTTTTTTTACTTTCTCATTTCTGGTGCCCCTTTTTTCACACCATAACAAAGCATTGATCATCGACGCCAGGTCCACAGATATTGTGACCGCGTTATAAATAGCAGAGACTCCACCCCCGCCTGGAATGGAAATGAGCAAAATAATCTGCTTTTAAGGCGACTATATCCCTCTAGTGGCGCCCTCATCTTAATAAAATAAAGGCCGTTGTAGTAGTAGTAGGCAAAAGAGCAAAACGTGGCCACTTTTCTTCTTCGATACAAAGTAGGTACATAAATTATCGAAGAAGAAAAGTGGCCACGTTTTGCTCTTTTGCCTACTACTACTACAACGAACTATATTTTAATGAGGTTATTTATAAATATGTTATAAAACCTTAGCTTCAATCTGTAAATGTGAATTTCCGAAACATTTGTACTTAGCGAGCAATAAATTTAATTAAGATGAGGGCGCCACTTTGAAGTATATAGGGGCCTTAATGCGCTGAAGTGGTCGTTCCTATTTTCGGATTTATTTTAAGACTGTGGGTGGGTTGTTAAGGCCTTGGTCTCCTATTTTATGCTATACGTAGCGTCTGACGTCAGCGTAAATATTCCTATACATTTCATACGTACGTATACATATGGAAGAGACCACAATTAAATATTTCTGTATAATCATCTTACTCAACTTTGTTTTTAGGGTTCCGTATCCCAAAAGGAAAAAGGGTCTTGACAGACGGACAGACAGACAGGCGGACAACAAAGTGATCCTATAAGGGTTCCGTTTTTTCCTTTGAGGTACGGAACCCTTCTCTTCTTCTTCTTGCACTACGGGCGGTTTCCGCAACTCGACGTCTATTGCGCCTATTTTGCGTATGGAGGGTGTGCGGCCGGATCATTCCAACCAGCCCAGCTCAGCCAGGAACGCTCCAAGCGCTTTCACATTTGTGATCGCCTCCTGGACGCTGCCCGGCGAGCCGAGGTACCTCGCCCGGTAGGGGGCCACCCCTCTGCATTCCAGCAGGACGTGGGCGGCTGTTTCTTCTTCCTCCATGCAACCTCTGCATAGAGGACTGTCCGTGACACCTAAATTGAAAAGATGTCTGTTAAATTGTCCATGACCAGTAATAGCACCTGTTACCAGGCGGAGTTGCGGTCTACACAGTTGTAACAGGGCCCTGGATAGACGAGCGTCCACGCGCGGTAGTGCGAGTTTCGCCTGTCTACACGAGTCCAGAGAGCTCCAGTTCTGTTGGTGTAATTCTATAGTGTGTTCACGGATCTTACTTGCATACCAGCTCGCCGGGATAGGAGCGATCGGTTCTGGGCCAACTGGCGTCGAACCAGATGCGCGTCTAGCCAGTTCGTCAGCTGCATCATTTCCCCGTGATCCACTGTGACCTTTGATCCATTGGATAGTGATAGTATTATGTACACCTACTTTATTAAGGGTGTGGTGACACTCTAGTAAAAGGCTTGATGTGATGCGACTGCCCTGGAGAGCCTGTAGGACGGATTTGCTGTCAGAGAGAATTAAGATGTCGCGGTCTTTTACCTCCCTTGTAATGATTGCCTGAGCCGCCATGATTATGCCCACACATTCGGCTTGGAATACCGTGTTGTATGTGCTTAGGGGGGATGCAATCTGTATGTTGAGGTCCTCCGAGAAAACACCTGACCCTGTACCCGATGAGGTTTTGGAGCCGTCAGTGTAAATCAGGAGAAACTTGTGTTGTACCTTGGAGCTGATGTCGTCTATCAGGTGTATTCTGTACTTTTTGTCAAATATGAAGGTTGGCTTAACTTTGTCGCATACTGCTCCAATAAGAGGGATGTTCAGCCAATCCTCCAGTAGTCCACTGAGATGTTTTACCTTCTCGAATTTTAGAGATCCCAGTTGTTTTAGTCTTAACGCCGTTTTAGCTGCCTCCTGTTGAATGTGGAGATGCAGTGGTGTTAGGTTCAGCATTACCTCTAGAGCAGCTGTGGGAGCTGTGCTCATGCATCCAGTGAGGGCGCAGCAGGCCTGACGTTGTAGTCCCTGTAGCTTTTTAGCTCCAGTGGTTTGGGCGGCTTTTGGCCACCATACTACAGATCCATAGCTTACCAGGGGTTTTATGATCGTGTTATATAGCCAGAGGAATAGCTTGGGTGCCAGGCCCCAGCGTTTACCAATCATCTTCCGGCACTGCCATAAAATGACACTGGCGGACTGCGTTTTGTGCTCCAAGTGGCTGTTCCAATTCAGTTTGCTGTCTAGGATTATACCTAGGTACTTTACCTCGTTAGAGAGTTGTAGTGTTGTTCCAAACAGTTTCGGTAGGCGGAAATCGCCTACCAAGCGTTTGTTTGTGAACATTACCATTTCCGTCTTTGTAGGGTTGACGGTCAGATCATGTCTTTGGCACCACTCTTCAACCTTCCTCAGGGCTGCGGACGGAACCCTTAAAATAATTAAAAGTAAGGGTTCCGCCCTTACAGGATCAGTTTGTTGTCCGTCTGTCTGTCTGTCAAGACCCTTTATCTCGAGAATGCGTGGAGGTATCGAGTTAAAATTAAAACCACATACTTAGGTCTACAGTCCCTTGAAGCTGTGGTTTAGTATTTTGGATTTTTTATTAAATAGAACCCTAGACAAATACTGTCTTAATCCGAATAACATCACAACAAGAGTTAATATTATGCTCAAATTGCAAATCATTTTGGTATTACGTTTGTATGGGAAGCTTGTAGATAATGGTAGGGTAGGTTGGTATGTCACTAGTAGGAAAACAAAAGGGAAGATCTTGCTCCGGGCTGGGTGGTATTAGCCCGAGGACCGCGGTCCAACCGATGATGATTGGAAGTTGTACATATAGGCGACCATTACACACGTCAATCTGGTTTCAATCTGATCAAAACCGCTGATCGCAGCAGAATGATGGAATTTGATGCGGTTGGTTTGCGACGTTACACGGTCAATCCAGCAAGATCTGGATCGCTGTAGATCTTGGTAGATTGTCAATCTACCACGATCTGATGTGGTTTTTGGTAGGGTTGACTTTTTTGCATCAATTTTCGCGTGATATCGATCGATGACCTGAATGGTACAGGTGCTCAACATGCCAGTCTACCACGCAAGAGGTACCGGGTTCGATTCCCGGCCGAATTTGATTTGATGAATTTTAATTTCTGTGTATGTTTTAAAACAATAAAAATTCCTAGTTAAAAATAAATACCTATGGGCAATATTTTTTTATAAATTTCAAAAAAGTACTAAGAACACACGACGGCACCTCAGACTATACATGTTGGACTTGAGACCGCCTTTATGCCCTACGTAATAAAGGCTGTTTTCGTAGTTTAGCTGTATAATCTGACGTGCTGTCGTGTGTACATATTAATTTCAATGTTTTAAAAAATTAAAAATCCCTAGGGTACCCTTAATCGAGATAAAAAGTATCCTTTGTTTTAATCCAGACTATAAACTGTTTGCCAAATTTCATCAAAATCAGTTCACCCTTCATAAAAAATTAACATACAGACAAACAAAGAACCTCCTTCTTTTTTGAAGTCTGTTAAAAACATCAGATCGTAGTAGATTGTGGTAGATTGTCAATCTACCACGGTAGATTGACAATCAACCACGGTAGATTGACAGTCTACCATGGTAGATTGACAATCTACCAAGATCTACTGCGATCCGATATTTTTAACCGACTTCAAAAAAGGAGGAGGTTCTCTTGTTTGTTTGTATGTTTGTTTTTTAAGGGAATTTTTGATTGATGTGATTTAGTTAAGCATAAACATTGAATGAAATATTTGCAAAAAGCATAAATAAGTAACATGACACATATTTTTAAATTAGCATATTGTATAAAAACATAATCAATCAAATCAATCAAATCAATCAAATAAATCAAATCAATCAAATCAATCAAATCAATCAATTCAATCAAATCAATCAAATCAATCAAATCAATCAAATCAATCAAATCAATCAAATCAATCAAATCAATCAAATCAATCAAATCAATCAAATCAATCAAATCAATCAAATCAATCAAATCAATCAAACCAATCAAATCAATCAAATCAATCAAATCAATCAATTCAATCAAATCAATCAAATTAATCAAATCAATCAATCAATCAATAAATCCAATAAACAAACATACAAACGAACAGAGAACCTCCTCCTTTTTGAAGTCGGTTAAAAATATCGGATCGCAGTAAATCTTGGTAGATTGACAATCAACCACGGTAGATTGACAGTCTACCATGGTAGATTGACAGTCTACCATGGTAGATTGACAATCTACCATGGTAGATTGACAATCTACCAAGATCTACCGCAATCCGATATTTTCAACCGACTTCAAAAAAGGACGAGGTTCTCTGTTCGTTTGTATGTTTGTTTTTTTGAGAAGATTTTTCGAATGTCCACCCGGATGTAGTCGCGGTCGGAAGCTAGTTAAAAATTAATATGGGCTATATTCTTTTATAAATTTCTCAAAACTACTACATACATATTCATTTCAATGTTTGAAAAAAATAAAAATACCGAAATAAAAAGTATCCTTTGTTTTAATACAGGCTATAAACTGTGTGCCAAATTTCATCTAAATCAGTTCAGCCTTCAAAAAAAGCATACAGCAAGACTGCAAATACGCGATCCGATATTTTCAGCCAACTTCAAAAAAGGAGGAGGTTCTCTGTTCGTTTGTATGTTTGTTTTTTTAGTGATTTTTCAAATGTCCACCCACGCGGATGTAGTCGCGGGCGGAAGCTAGTTAAAAATAAATGTGGTCTTCATTTTCTATAAAAATCCCAAAAGTAAGTACTATACTTTTCAATGTTTTGAAAAAAATACTATTTACCTCGAAAAAAAGGTGCCATCCCTAAGCCAGACCAAGCCAGATTGACGTAGATTGACAATCCAGCTCAATCTGATCACGCCAGATCGCGCCAGATTGCGCTAGATCGCAAACAACGTTACACATTCAATCTCTGTCAATCTTCGTCAATCTTTGTCAATCTGGCACGGTCTGGATTGTGTGTGTAATGGCTGCCTTAGCGGCTGAGAAAACTCCGTGAGCGAGATGTAGGTACTCCATACTATGAGATGCTGTTCGCCGGACTCTTAATTGTGTGATACCTAATTTTGGAAACGTATTATAGAGTCAAAATTATTTTCAATAAAATCTGTCTTGGAATTTGCAACCTTTACTTTCTGAGTGAAACAAGTTTGTGTTTGCTGGCTAGATAATACACTGGCCTTCAAAATAGTACCACACTTTTAAAACTGTAATAGCTTTTATAATACACAAGATATATTTTCGAAATATAAAAGACTGAAAAAAAGTTTAATAATAACTTCACAATCGATGATCTTCTTGAATTTTTTTTTTTAATTTAAAAACTTATTTCTATTGTGTAAGTTCTACTGTTCTAAACTTAGTACCTATGTAGTAAGATTAGTAGGCAAGTGTAGTTTGTCAACGTGTGTGGCTTATACTCTCTAGAATTGCAGACCTCTCGATTTATTACATTCTTATAACGATTTATAGTTTTTAAACCTCTTCGGAATGAATACCTCACCTCGTGTTTGGACCTGGTACACGAGGAGCATACAGATGGTCGATTACGCCACCACCGCGGCGAGCCCACTTATGGTCTGCCCTGCCCACCCAGGTTGGAAGAACGGTCATATTTCTTTGTATTTACTTACCAAGTAAGCTTCCTCTAGAATATTCATCTGCCCATCTAATATGTCTGTAGTGCTAGAAAAAGTTGAATGTATTAACAATTTTGAAGTTTCGCGAGTACTTTGGCCCCTAACAAAATATGCATGTTTTGCGGCATAAACGGCCCATAGACTGTAGACCTGAGTATATGGTTTTAATTTCAACCCGATACTACGCGTTCCCGAGATAAAGGGTCATGACAGACAGACAGACGGACAACAAAGTGATCCTACAAGGGTTCCGTATTTTCTTTTTGAGGTACGGAACCCTAAAAATAATTAAAAGCAAATGGCGGAAATGTTACAAACACTTTCGCGTTGTCAAGTTCAAGGAAGTGTAAATATGTTAATTTGCGTCGCCATCCTATCCTACGGGCGTCTTATCGTTATCGGTAGATAAAGACTCAGCCACACTAAATACACACGACAAAAATGATTTTAATATTTACTTTCAGAAAATTAATAAAAAAACAAACATGAATCCATTTAAAAAAAAATATATGCCAAATCAGAAGAACTGGAATTAGGACATAACTTTGAATTTATAATTAGTAGGTGAAAAATAAACAAAAAATCTACCACTCTAATAAATGATTACAATGTCTTCTTTCCTTCAGAAAATTAATTAAAAACAAGCTTGAATCCATTTTAATAAAACAACTATGCGAAACTGGAATAAGGATATAACTTTGTTTTTGTGATGAGTAGGTAGATACAAAAAGAAAAAAACCTAATAGTAGGTCAGTGACGTAGTTTGAAACAAACACAAAACTATTAAAAAATATAAAAATTAATAAGTACTATCATATGTTTATAAACACCAATGCCTACATAAGTACCAATCAAAAGACAATACATAAGCAATTAATAAGAGCTAATAACTACTCTACTCTACCAAATTTCAGTACTCTACCAATGGTAAGTAGGATAGTTAGTACTATTCTACTCTACCCGTGTATAGCGCTCTTAAAGCTTTAAGTAACTGTGTATCCTAATTTTCATTGGAATAGAGATAGAATATTAATGAATTTTGAGGAAGGACATAGGCTATTACTGTTCTTTAAATTCCAAGCGGCTAGAGTCGCATGCAAAAGCTAGAAGAGTTTAACTACAGAATAAAATTTATTCTGTATTCTTGTACTATTATTTAATAATAATTAAATAATAGTTCATTAAATTCCAAGCGGCTAGAGTCGCATGCAAAAGCTTGAAGAGTTTAACTACAGAATAAAATTATTCTGTATTCTTGTACTATTACTTAATAATAATTAAATAATAGTTCATTAAATTCCAAGCGGCTAGAGTCGCATGCAAAAGCTAGAAGAGTTTAACTACAGAATAAAATTTATTCTGTATTCTTGTAATATTATTTAATAATAATTAAATAATAGTTCATTAAATTCCAAGCGGCTAGAGTCGCATGCAAAAGCTAGAAGAGTTTAACTACAGAATAAAATTTATTCTGTATTCTTGTAATATTATTTAATAATAATTAAATAATAGTTCATTAAATTCCAAGCGGCTAGAGTCGCATGCAAAAGCTAGAAGAGTTTAACTACAGAATAAAATTTATTCTGTATTCTTGTAATATTATTTAATAATAATTAAATAATAGTTCATTAAATTCCAAGCGGCTAGAGTCGCATGCAAAAGCTAGAAGAGTTTAACTACAGAATAAAATTTATTCTGTATTCTTGTAATATTATTTAATAATAATACAAGAGTTCAACATAAAAATTCCTCGTGCAGTCTGTAACTGCCTTCATTACAGAACACACTTTGGTTTTACATTAAACCAAACATGTGGGTATTACTTAGCTAATATTAGATTACCTATTAACTGTTTTATGTGTGCTAATTTTAATTTTCCTTATTTTGTGTTTATGTACTTACGGTAGGTATACAAATGTTATCTAAAATAGCCTTCGGATAATTCAGAAAAGGTATTTTTCAACATACTTGCTCGTAAAGTTAAAAATTAGAACCTTACCGCAAGTTATATGCGAGTAAATAGCATTCTCAATATAACCGGGTAATACAGTTTTTTTTTAGTAATAAAAAATAGGTTTTAGGCCGATGAAAATCCATAAAAATTTTTGGAATAAATAAATGTGTACGTCCTTAATTAACTCAAACAAACATTTAATATTATCAAATTACTCATAAACACAATAATCTGTTATAAAATATTAAAAGATTTGCATTTTATCACTTAAAATTATGATTTTGAAGTAGGCTGTATGTTCACTCACCCCTTTGTTCGCAAATTATTCTTGCATTGGGCGGGCGCGTGAAAAAATCCTCGCGCGCCTTTTCCCCTACATTTTCTTTTTTTTAAGTCGGTGTAAATATTTGTTTTTTCCGTAAATGTCTTGAAAAACATCATATGAAACTAATGAGCAGAGCATAGCTCACTTCATCATAATTCATAATATACTATAATTTAATTTTGCTACTATTAGTAAGGTTTTTTACCTCTCGGCCCTTGGCGCATAATGACACGTTCGCATAAACCCGTCGTCCTCGGCGTTTCGTAGAGATCTATCCATGGGAGGCCTTGGTGGTGGGCACTTTTCTCTTCTACCTCTCAGCCCTCGGCGCATAATGACACGTTCGCATAAACCCGTCGTCGTCGGCGTTTCGTAGAGATCTATCCATGGGAGGCCTTGGTGGTGGGCACTTTTCTCTTCTACCTCTCAGCCCTCGGCGCATAATGACACGTTCGCATAAACCCGTCGTCGTCGGCGTTTCGTAGAGATCTATCCATGGGAGGCCTTGGTGGTGGGCACTTTTCTCTTCTACCTCTCAGCCCTCGGCGCATAATGACACGTTCGCATAAACCCGTCGTCGTCGGCGTTTCGTAGAGATCTATCCATGGGAGGCCTTGGTGGTGGGCACTTTTCTCTTCTACCTCTCAGCCCTCGGCGCATAATGACACGTGCGCATAAACCCGTCGTCGTCGGCGTTTCGTAGAGATCTATCCATGGGAGGCCTTGGTGGTGAGCACTTTTCTCTTCTACCTCTCAGCCCTCGGCGCATAATGACACGTTCGCATAAACCCGTCGTCGTCGGCGTTTCGTAGAAATCCATCCATAGGAGGCCTATGTCACAGAAAAAATAATAGTACAAGTCTAATGCATTAATAATAGTTTAATGAATATTATGTTTTCTGTTCTTCACTCTAGAGTATTGGTATGTCGGCATAGGTTAAAATTTTCAATTAGTAATTCGTAATTCCCAAGCACAGTAGGTAATGCAAAGATTCCCAAAAAACAATTTGGTTGAAGCAAATTGTTTTTTGATGACCTCATCTGGCATTAATATTAAGTTTTATCCTTGTAAAATATTTTTTTACACATTTTTTCATATTCCATCCGTCTAAAAAGAATCTTTGAGCTTTCTTCCTTCCCACAACCCTTCATAATCATAACAAGTAGAATGTTTAAGTTTTCGTATCAGTGTTACTAATTTGTAGCAACAGAACCTAAAGATGTACTCTTGTAATATCTCGTATTAAATTATACGTTTATAGTAGAAAACGCGTTCTAATGACGTCAATGGCCGGTCCAGTTTAAATAAGAGGTTTGCCATAAATAGATAGTCGCAAACGGCTCGTATTTATAAACACGACCATAAACTTTTTTATATACTGTTAGTTAAGGCGAATGAAGATTCGAACACATTTAGCGCATAATATTATAAACTGTGGCATTGCCAATTTCTACTGCGGTTAAAACCGCATTTGTCACGTTTTAAAAAATTGGTTTACATTTTTGCTTTATTTTTATTTTGGCATATTAAAAATATATACAAGGTGTTACAAAAGTACCCCTAATGCCGAATATGGTATATAGGGACCACCAAACTGAACAACTTTTACTATGGGACCAACTCTGAAATCGCGAAAAAAAAATCAGCTGTTTCATACATTAATATTTTCGATTTTAATTTTTGTATGAAACAGCTGATTTTTTAACACCTTGTATATACCTATACAACGTGTTACAAATATACGCCTAATACCGAATATGGTAGATAGGGACCATCAAACTGAACAACTTTTACTATGTCACCAACTTTGAAATAGCGAAAAAAAACAGCTGTTTCATAGAAAAACTAAAATCGAACATATCAAATCAAACTGAATACATTTGATTTGCAGTAGGAAGGTACCTACTTACTAAAAAGTTTCTCATTTGTTAACAATGAAATAAAAAAATTACAAATCAACATTTTTTATAGTAATGTGTGCAAAATCGGTTTTTATTTATATTGCAGTTGCCTAAGGTGGTATAAGTTGCGATCTCTTTATGCCACTAGACTCAAGCTAGATTATTGAACATTATGCCACGCTACCTAACTCTCACTAGAATCTTATCTTGTTACGAAGATTACGGGATCGGATTAATTAACTCAAGGCTGCCAACTTTCCTAAAACAAATTGGGGGACAGACCTAAAATCCAAAATGGCCATGGACCACGGGAAAAAAACGCATGATCCGCAACCTCATTTTTTACTTGTTTGGGAAAGTGAGATTTGTGCGCAATGCGCTGAATACACTGTGGCTATAGCTGTTGAAGTGCGTATGTTTTCAATGTTGGACAATGTTGGGACAGTGGGACAATGCCGGACGCTTCTGATAAAGAGGAACAATAAGGACAAATGCGGGACAGTTGGCGGTCTTGAACTAACTTATGATTGATTAATTAGCCACAAATATTATAACGTTGAATCACCACGTGCATCGTGCAGATTAGAGGTGAACATTTATAACTACTTACTAATATTTTTTGAGGATTTTTTTGTGTATGTCGTCTGATGATTACTGGCGATATTTAGTTTAATTATTTGGGTTGTATTTTTATATAATGATTTGCTTTACAAGAATAAAATTACTTATTTTTAGTTAGTACATTAGTGGATACGAATTTCAAATTAATATTCGTCGAATACGAATGCGAAAAATTATCATTTTTGTGATTCGGTTACCGTGCTCTATCCGATAGAGCATTGTGCCAGACTCCCAAATGTTACGCGTTCGAGTTCCGCCTGAGAAGCATCTGGTAGCGAGTCGAATTTTGAAATGTAAGTATTGACTGTGCAAAGGTATTTTGTATTGAATATGTTATTCAAAAGTCTCGCACGCAGAGTTCTTATAGCCACAATAGCGTGAGAAAGTGCGGGTAAGTTATGGCGGTCGCGATTGACGTCAATCAGTGCTTGGTTTCATCACCGCACGAGGCGCTGCGCCCGCGTCACGCTCTCGCTGGCCGGCCGCCGGCCGCGACTTTACACTATCTACAATTTCACTTAACGACAATGCTTGCTGGCGTATACGCGTACCTATCTGTGAAAACTGTTATCAATATTTTGTAGAGACTACTAGAGAGAGAGATACTGTTACGAGTATCTGAGTTTACCTGGTTTTGTAATGATTCTGAATTTTGACACTTTGTTTCACCTAGATTGCTACCTATTTTGACTTTGGGTTTACGTAAGATTTTCTTAATATCACAGACTGACGAATAGATGCCACGCCACGTTCGTTTCGCACTATTATTTATTGACAATAAATCTATAGGTCATTACAATATTTCGAATAAAGTACATATTTTGACCAAAATTAATAGTACATTATGATATAAGTGCGGTAATTATCAAAGCGCACGTATGTCATACGACGTTTTATAACATATTTGCGAGGAAATAAATCAAACTCGGACTTTCTTAAACGAATATTTTTTTTATCATTTTGTTAAAGCAGTTATAAAAATTACCATGTTTTGTTTTCACAGTGCTTTTTAGCAATAATTCGACACCGCCAGAAGTGTCAGAGGCAGCGAAAAAGGCTACTCTAAGCCTCTACTTTCTTGTAGCCCTCGCCTACGGCTCGGGCTAGCAATATCGCCTCGGCTGTAATTTTCAACTTACCGCACTTATATCATAATGTACTATTACTTGTTCACAAATTAGCGATGCGCGCGCATCAGCGCTTTTTTTACGGCAAAGGTATAAAAAACAGCCAGTATTACTAATAAAGTAAATTAATATTTTTGTGTTTTTGTTACAGATAAATGGTTGTAATTTACTGTCAAAATTCATAAAATTAAAGAATTACATGTTTATTTATTATATTTTATCTCCCAAAGTTAATTTTATATTCTGTTTCATTTTATCTATCTAGGTATATTATCTTTAGGTAAGTTCATCTTTAAATGTTTTAAAACAAGACTAAAATTAAACATTGTTTTATGCACATCAAATACTACATGCAAACGCATTCATAAGCCTCGAAATAGGAAGGGATTGTTTTTACGACCTGTCGCTCAGCTTCCTTCTTGGCACAGAGCGAGTTCCCGTGCATTGGTTGCGTAATGGTGCGCTCACGCAGCCCGGCATCGGCAGCCGCAGCCTCCTCTTTAATCGTGTCACGTCGACGAGCGGTCGCAGCATCCCAATTGGTTCGTGAGGCTGTGACGTCAGCGTATAATCGGCTCATTAGCGCCACCTTCTTTGAATGGACTGTGGACGTTGTAGGAAGTCGGCTCACATTGATTAGATTGTATGCCAGATTGATTGGATACGCCTACGTGCTGATTTGCGCCGGATTAGCTCATCATATAATATCAGTCATAAGACGCCCACTGCAAGGCACAGGCCTCATAGAATTTGGATTAGTTGTTGAATTGATTGAGTGTTTCTCGGTTTTTTCCTTCCAATATTTTCAATTCTTCAGTCTTCAGTTATGAAATCTTTTAAGATTACTAATTCTACTAACATCAAAATAAATACATTCAAATTCAATAAAACAATCCAATTCCTAATCCACTCCATACAAAAAAGATTCACACAATTACACAAGTATTAATACACAGACATACAAGTGAATAAACGGTCTAAGTAGAAGAATCTCCTATTTTGAACTCTGTTAAAAAAGCTATACAGCTGTTGTTGGTTGAGAAATGAAATGTTACGTAGGTAACGTCAAGGACGGTAATGACGTAAAGTTACGAATGGGGACAAACGGCTGTGGTCAAATCACAGTAAAAAATCAACAAGATTTTTCCCTATTTCAAGTATTACTACTAATTTTCCCGACTTTGGTGTAGACTTCAATATAACTACTACTGAAAAATCTACTTTTGCCGATCTGAATATACCTAATTGTTATATTTTATCATTCGTGTATTTTTCCACAATAGTTTTAAATAAATTAAGTTCATCACTAAACCATCTTTTCTATCCAGAGATTTTCTATCCACCGTCTTTGTTGGTTTTGAAGCTTTTCCAATATTTTAAAGTTTCCTCATCTTCAAAATTAATAAATAATTTTATTTACTATCTATTTTATGTAAAAACACATACAAATATACTATGGAAATTACATAACATGTTTCTATGTAAGATTGAACTCACCGCATCTGTTGCTCCAAGAACATGAAGCGGTTATACGCGCAAACAAAGCTATTGTTTCTTTTGTTTATTCGCCGCAGTATCAACTCCCGCGCGTGGATTCATTAGCCAGTCGGTTCCCAAAGCAAAAGTGTTTATTCCAAAGATGAATGACCGCGGGAAACGAATGCGACAATTTCAGGAATTCGGCATGTTTTCGACTAGCCCAGCTGCCCAGACGCTCTATTTAGTAGTAAATAAAATACCACTTCCTAATAAAACTCTTTGTTATCCGACTTCATATAAATTTTAGATTAAGTGACGTGTGCGTTATTTATGCATGACACGTGCTTCCTGTATTGTTATGAAAATATTCGGCGTTTTG
Organism: Catoptria pinella; assembly: GCA_963556745.1. Taxonomy (NCBI): domain Eukaryota; kingdom Metazoa; phylum Arthropoda; class Insecta; order Lepidoptera; family Crambidae; genus Catoptria; species Catoptria pinella. The sequence goes on from OY750762.1 coordinate 6,273,453, forward strand.
ATATTTTTTCATTTTCTTAACATCTTGTCTTTCTTACTTACTTCGTTCGTGGGTGGTTCGTTAAACGGTCAAAATAATAGGTAGTATAGAACTTTTACTCTGCTCTAGGTATAGGTTTTATAAAAATGAAGAAACAGAATGAAATAACAAGTTTATTTAACGAAGTTAAATAACTTCACGAAGTTTAATTGCGTGTGTGGCTGTTTACCTGACGACCTTTGTCTTATGCCCGTTTGCACCAAACTTAAGAACCGCCTAACTCATTTCCTAACTACAACTCGGCCAAGATAATTAGGCGATTGACAGCTGCATGATAGCTAAGTGTATGACACCGTTTTGATTTGGTCGAGTTGTAGTTAGGAAAATACTTAGGCGATACTTAAGTTTAGTGCAAACGGGAGTGAGACTTAGACCAAGATTTAACTTTATGCACTAGACTAGAGCATGAAAAGCGATTTTATGCAGCGTATGCCCAACATAAAGACGAACTTAACGAGCATGAGAAGTGAAAAGTATATTTTCCGTTTCTATATAAATTTATATCGGGGTTTCGCTTTCTCATTTTTAAATTCTTGAAGCCCCCGACTTCATAAGACGTTTTATAATATCTGTACCCGTAGCACGAACAGCTAACGAAAAAAACGCGCGTAAAAACATTCGATAGAGTAACTTTGTATGGGAAATTTGTACAGCGCCATCTGTTGCCAAATTTTTTATTAAGTATTACGTATTGTAATGTATCGTATGCGATTTAAAAAAAAAATATTGCAATTTAGTTTAGTTAAAAATCAAAATGAAGTCTTTTTTCAGTAAAATTTCTTATCTTCAATATTTAAGGTACTTTCCCTCCGTGTGGCAAATTTTTGGGACACCCTGTATATGTACAAGTGAGCAAACTCGTTCGATGTCCTGTAGCTAGGATTATAAATTGGAATACGTTTTTTCCTTGAAGTTCCAGAATTTCCAATTGAGTAAGGGTACACCGATCCTTAGGCGTTCTAGGAAATAAGAATTTATGAATTAAAAATCAAGTTCACCTCGGTCAAGACGAAAACATTAGGATGATGTGGTGCATTCTAAAGTCACTCTGAGTATGGACGTCCAACATATTTTGAGCGCCATGTTTTCATTATGACGCCTTATCAATGTTTTGATAAATATACCTACCTACAATGGCGGACATTGGAAACATAAGCGTTTCTAAAGCTAATAGTTTTTTACGTCCTTCGCGTTAAAATTTTTAATTGATAATTGAAGTTACTTTAGTTTATTTTTCTCGGCTCATTATCTTCGCTCCATTAAATCTTTTATATCAAATAATGATGTTGGAACTAGTGAAAGGTGAAGAGGTGAAAGAGAGATTCATGTTGACTTATACGCAAACTAATAGTTGACGACTGTACGAAATAAATCAGGGAAAAAGAGCAGCCCTACGATTTTCTTTCTGGTTCATCGCGTTACAAGGTTTCCTGCAGGGCTTGCGAACGGATGGCGTAGCTACTTTGACATTCACAAGTGCTTGTTTTAACAGCTTAGAATTAATTTGAATTTAAGAAGGGAAGGAGCTGGATGGTGTAGTTGTTAAGCGCGGTCAGTCATCGGATGGGTGTCCATAAAACTTCGAGGTCCTCCGTACTTACGAAGGCGGTCCCTCCCAACTGAATTGGGCTTGCCTGGTGTATTATATTATTGCCCATCGTCTATTTATAGTAGATCCTTTGTCACAGCGGCGGCGTGGGGAAATTAAAATAGCATACAATGATGATGAAAGCCCTAGCTTTAGCCCTACCCTAGTGAACATCTAGTTTATGATAGCCATGTTTCGTACCTATGACGTATACAAACCTCGTATACTATACTCTCAGACCCAACAAGAATTTCGTCTACCGGGGTTATTCACCTCGGGTACTGCATTATGCATTTAATAAATTAACTGGCCAACGACTTCCTCACTTAGTTTTACTGAAACTGAAAACGATTTAAATTATTTCATAATTCATTTTTGGTGGTCTGGCTCTGGTGTATCGGCTACTCGTGGGTTTGTTTTTATAAAATCGATTTATTGATACTTAATTGACAAATTTATCTGCTTTACCAAAATTTCATTCATTATTCATTCTTAAAATTCCTTTGCACATTCTGTATAAAGTTAAATGTTTTCAAGCTGTAAGTTTTTTTTGCAGAAAGATTGTTCTGTAAAAGAATAAGAGGTATTATTAATGATAAGAGTATAGGTATTTACATTATTTATAAACCTTTATGTCTCCTGGGAAACCTCCCGGGAGACATAAAGGTATATATAAAATATATATTAGGAAAATAAGCCACAGATGCTCACTCACGATAAATAAATTAACCTTATTCATTAAGTTGCTTAATTTTCTATGTTATTTAGAGCTAACTGTTCAGTGACGCACTTTTCAGTAACTCCATGTGAGAAGGGGCTAGGGCTAGTGCTGTGTGAAGAATCTGTAACATAACCCCTGTTTGTGTTCTACCAATATGGCACCTCATAGTTACTTTTTCCTTTAGACTCCAGTTCCAAATAGATTCCAGTTACCCTGATTATAGAGCTGCGCTCTGAAGGTATTTTGTTGGGTGGGATGTAGAATCATTTTTTAGGGTTCCGTACCCAAAGAGTAAAACGGGAACCTTATTTATTTATTTATTTAAATTTCAATTGCCCATTGCACTTACAGTTAGTTTCACACCAAAGCGTGCAGTAGGCCAATTACATTTTATACACACAATAGACGAATAACACAATCAACAAATATATGGACAGACACACAGGGCATATTTTGCCGTCTGCGTGCGGACCGACAGAGACGCGAATAACCGTCGCGTGCGCAGCCGCGCCAATTTTTGAGGAATGAATAAAGAACATTTAGACAAGGTTTCAGGATTATCTATACTGTTGTTGAGGAGTAGATAATAATGTAAAGGAAGAGCACACTTTTGCCTTAGCTCCAAGGTGTTAATACCCACTATACCGGCTTATTACTATGACTCCGCTGTCCGTCTGTCGGTCTGTTTGTCCGTCTGTCACCAGGCTGTATCTCATGAACTGTAATAAGACAGTTGAAATTTTCACAGATGATGTATTTCTGTTGCCGCTATAACAACAAATACTAAAAAACAATAAAATAAATATTTAAGGGGGCGTTTTTGCTCGACATTGATAACGGCAACAGGTAGAACGCTTGAAATATTCACAGAATATTTAGTTATATATTCACTTTAGAAATAAATAATTAAATTATAATAAAAAATATATTTAAGGGGGGCTCCCATACAACAGCCGTTTTTAAAGATATTGGTACGGAACCCTTCGTGCGCGAGTCCGACGCGCACTTGGACTGTTTTTTTTCAAAACGTCATTCGACGTTATTTACTTGATTTAAATTAATGCAGTTGGAGTCAGATAAGGTTTTCCCTGTTTTACAACCTGGGTTTATCTTCCTACTCCATAATTATAAGACTGGTTTTAGGAATTGTTGTTTCGTGCCCGGATTTTCCCTATATATCGAGTATTTTATAAATGCGTATAGTATGTGTATATTTTCGCTGTACATTTTCCTCCAAATATGTGAATGGTAAAAGATTCCCCGTACTCTTGCACTTTGTATGAAAATTCACTTATAGGTTTGCGCGCGTACTAGACATTTAATGAAAATTTTAAGGATTTTCCATCGTGTTTAAAACTACTAATTAACCCTTCAACGCCCGGAAAATGAGACTCAATAGATATAATACCAAATAATATACTAGAAAAAATACGACTCGCACTAGATCATGTTCTCGGACAGGAATCGAACCCGCGACCTTTGGATATCCGGTCCAATGCTCTGACCGCTGAGCTACCGAGTCACTACTTTGAATTTAAGAAGGGTCACTACTTAGTGACTCGGTAGCTCAGCGGTCAGAGCATTGGACCGGATATCCAAAGGTCGCGGGTTCGATTCCCGTCCGAGAACATGATCTGGTGCGAGTCGTATTTTTTCTAGTATATTATTTGGTATTATATAAAATAGCATTGTTAATGCTTAAATCTCAAAATTTAAAAAAAAAAAACAAAAAACAAACAATTGTGTAATAGATATTCCATTGTTATCCGGCCGCATGCGTCCGCTCGGGCGTTGATGAAAATATTTTCTAAGGCAATTTTTCGATGGAATATCTTTGGAATCATTGTGTCTCTTATAATGAATACATTATAGAGGGGTCGTCGATTCCAGGAAAGCTCTAGAAACACAAGGAACAAAAGGTAAAAAGGGCAGGGTGCGCCTGCGTCGGTCCTCCACACCGACACTTCACTCCTCAGAGGCCATTGACGTCAACCATTTCCCATTCATATTTAATTCAGTGGTAATAGTTTCCCAAATGTAAACTTTAATAGTTGCTAAAATGTGGAAGATTCTGTGACAGGTATATTTGAATAATTATACGATTACTGCTGAAAAATTCATACATTTATAGACAGCTTTCAATAAATAAAATCATAAAGTTTCCATCGGGAATGAGTGCTTGGTAGCTACTACATATAAGATCAACATGTTGCTCCCCAATCGCCAGGTTTTAAGCAGACAGCGAAAAATATGTCCATTATATAATATTAATAATTTATAAGGCTTGGGCGAACTTTGAAATAAGAAATGACACCAAAATACCCATAACCAATGGGGGTTTGTAGCGCCTTTCGAAAGGTGTCTTCAAAATTAACTTTCGAAGAAGTCGTCATAAATTATGTTTACGAATAAAAAAAAATATCTTCTCATTTCCACATCCTCTATTTCTTAACGTATTTGGTTGAGAAGAATGCAATTGTGTGCGAGACGTATAGCGTGTATTGTCAACAACACCACTAAACGACACCACTGGGGTGTCGTTTATATTTTTTTTGGTAACCACTCTGCCGACTAGTGATGTGTAACATAGTGTCGTGATCTTACGAATGATAAATAATTGATATCGATAAATGCAAGTTTAGTATTAGAACTTCACTACAGTTGTGTGGTTGATTACAAAAAAATACTGTAAATGACACCTCCGTGGTGTCGTAAAATAATGTCGTTGACAGTACACGCGTGTACGTATAGACCAGCTGTTGGTGAAAATACCGCTGAGAGGCGGTTAACCGCAGACCGTAGTCATTTAGGAATTACGTCGGAGAAGTGTCTGACCCACAGTTCTCTGAATAAGCGTCATCACATCAGTGGGATTCTTTAACATCCGGTTACAACCATTCTTATTTTTATTGGTATTAAAAATATTAGGTAACTACCTGAGGGATCCCTCATACCTCGACGCACACGTCATTAAACAAATATCTCAACCAATATCTTGATTGTTTTTAACAAAATATTTTATTCGTTAGTATACCTACAGTTTTGCCTTTTCTAGACTAAACAGAAGAAGAAGCTTCGCTGACGTCATCGGATCGTCATCACCAAATATTGACCGATCCATTTTAGGTAAGAGTACGTTGATAGTTGATGCGCATAATTACACGATGGCTACGTGTAAATGTAGGACGGTGTATACGTCATAGGAAGTGCTACTTTGTTTACATTCGGCGATCATAACTTTTGTATGGTTATGTTCGCTGAAAACGGATCCGTTGAAAGTCACGGCTTTTACCTACTTTATATCATATTGGCGCACAAGCGTACATGGACTATGAACGCTAGCGGCGCCGGCGGCATTACCGACATTGAAAATTTTTATCAACTGACAAAAAAGCTATCAGTTCTTTATTTTATTTTATTTGGGAAATTAACAGACACAACATAATTTATAATATTTACATTTTGAGTCTGTGGCGTCTGCAAAGAGGTCACCACTCCTTTATGGTTAATAAGCAGAAAATAAGCTGCCTTCTGTTATTCGGGTTGATGTCACATAATTTTATAGTTGCGATTTTCTATTGGAAATCACGGATTGGTAATTAATATTATTCCTGCCTATTATAATGTGACTTATTTTCGTAAATATTCACTGTACATAACATGTGTGAAGTAAACATAGAGCTAAAACCACGCAAGCTGTGTTTCTACTTTAACCCGTAGTCAATTTTCCTAGGGCATCCTCTAAAATTGGACTTCCATCATCTTATAACAACGAACGCAAGTATAGTGCGTGCGGGAACCAAAGCCCGCACAAGTCTTATGATCCCTTCTCCGTTGTCTGGGAGGAACTGACAGTATTCTCACATGTCATTTTGAGACTGTAGGGTGGCCAGATAGCTGGGATCAACCGGAATTGTCCCGGAATATATCTATTCACTCTGTGCCAGAATAGCAGTGTAAGTCGCGGGTAAAGAATTTGCAAAGATTACCTAGAATTTAGAGAGTTAAAGATTACCTAGAACTTGCACCCCACAAACATGTTTTATAATAAATGTCAATCACAGTTAAAGTTCCGCAAATTGCAGTCTTTGATTTATTCGCACCTGCGCTTCGCTACATCCGCTTTTTTTACAACTCCTTTATTTATATTATGTTCAAAAAGGTTTAAGGTGGTTCCCCCACCAAAAGTGGCTCTCTCTGGGGTTTTTATTTAATAAGTTATTCAAAGAAAATTGTTTTAATAAAAGCAAACGTTACTATTGTTAAATGAGCAATGTAATATTTAAACAAAGTAGATTTATTCATCTGTATTTATTGTTAGCAAAAGTGCTAAAAATGGTCGTTTTTGACACTTTTGCTATCTATTTCGAAGAACGACTACGTGGGAATGTTATATAACGATGGTTTACATGTCATATAATGATACCTTCTAAAATGCTACTTATACAGTACTATTATATTATATTCTGTGCCTATGCTATAATATTTTAAATTATGCAACGTGCAATATTCATTGTAAAAGTTTATAGTTGAAACGTGGTTAAACTCTAGCGAAGGATGTTAGTTGGTAGTCGTGTATGTCGTACAGCAGAGCAGCATAAGTATACTAACAACCCTTCACATAGGGGTGTCTTAAAAAGCGACTATAATGAGTATAATCCGCGCGCGATGAGAATAGGATGAAACCTTGTCAAACTGAGACGCGTTTGTTTGCCGGCCATCCCAACAGGGATATCCAAAAACACGGTGTCACGCGTGTCACGCATCCGAGGTAGGGGAACTTTTGCTGCAGCAACTTCAAGTAAGACAACAAGTAAACAATTAGTTGATTAATTAAATTAAAATTAACTAATTTAGTCAGTTTCCAATTTACTTTGACAAGGTGTCATCCCATTCTCATCGCGTGCGGATAATACAGAGATAGATTATCCAACCCACGTACGTAGACCATCAGAAAGCAGCAACGTTTTTCGAAAACGGTCTAAAACTGATCTCAGCCCGCCTGCCGTGCCACGGTAATGGTATCGCCAAGCATGGAGATTATGGGAAAATCCTCCCATGGTTGATGTTATGGGCTGTAAGGATTTTAAAATGATGGGATGCTTATGGGAGATGAAAATAATAATGAAATAACGGCAACACATTTATAATGACCCGCTAGTATTGGAGATGTCCTCGACATGACGCTACTTGTTTATCCAGTCAACATTAGCTACGTGCTTACGTAACTTTGTGGGCGTTACCGAAAAGTTATGACGTTATTTAGCGTTTCACGGTTTCACATCTGTTTTTGTGTGTTTGTTGTGAAAAATATGGATGCTATTGTGAAGAGGTCGTATTTCGAATAATATTTGCGGCATTATCTTTACTATGAAGGTTCATTCTGTTTTTATTTTATTTTTAATTTCAGGCAGAAAAATAAAAACTGGTGAGTAAACTGTTTTAAATATTGGTTTGTGTAGAGGCTTACATTTGTCTACAATCTTAAAAATGGCGCACTTAAAGTAGGTATAAGACAAGTATTTTAATGTATTATGACTTCGGTTTCTTTCCTTAACACCCTTACCGGTTGACTAGAAAAAAATGCCTTAAGCCATTAAGTCCCCCATTTTCTTTGTTTTAAAAGTATTTTAAGTATAAATACCTAAAATTAATCACCTTAGTAATTAATATAAACAGTGCGTCAGCAATTTGTACACTATAATATGCTGCTTTAATTTGAATTGATAGTTAGTGTATTGTTATTTATGGATTATGTAAAATAGATATTTCATGTGGAAGAATTCTTGACGTCATTAGCTGCCATTGTTTACAAATATTTTAGGTACTTGAATTCACATTAGACAATGTCTTTGGTCTTGGACTAGCGATCATTTAAAGTCGTGAAATATACCTAATTTAATTCATCAACGCCCGAGCGGCCGGACAACAATAGAATATCTATTGTGTTTCATTTTCCGGGCCTTGAAGGGTTAATCGAGAAAAACACCTACATGTTGGGGTCCATCCCCTCTCCTGTTGGAATGACCGCCATTATTTCTCCGGACCTAGAAGATATAACAAAATACTTTTCGTAATAATACCACAAACCAATAAAAAAAATGTGTAAACATTAGATAATACGTCATAGAAATACTAAAGTCAATTTTAATCAGAAATTTGTAATGTTTTTTTTTTCTTACATACCTACCTATGATATCTTTTACTTTATATGAACTGCCTTATTAATAAATGAAGAATGTTTATACCGAAAAAAAACAGGTTTAGGAATAAATATATTCTGTGCTGGGGTGATGGGGGTGCTGCCTTCGTGATGAGGGTTACCATGTCATAACATTGGAAAATCAAGACATTGAAGTCCGGCCTTTATATAAATTATTAAATACATAATTTTATTTTCAATAATAATTCCTTTGAAATTAAAAGTCCAGAAAAATTAAATAGCTGGACAAAGCCTGGACAAAACCTCACAAGTCTGGGCATATCCGAAAAAAATCCAAAAATATGGTAGCTCTATTCGGATCAAATGGAGATACTACGCTAATTGTTTCTATTTCAGTCATTTTATTGTCTGTTTTTAATTGATTATAATTTTTTACCTAAGTTTTGTTCCTCATTTTAGCAGCCTTTCTGTTTGACATACTGAACTATCTTAATTATTATCAATGTAGTCGTTAAATCATAAAAGTGCAGTTTACTTAATTTTTTCGTTGTTTTTTTACTTTTGTTTCTTTAAAGATTTTTTTACTGCTGAACTGAATAAAGATTTAAGTTAACCGTATAAATTATGCCAGGGAAAGAGGCGAGACGGTGCTAATGGTGTCAAGGGCGCTATCAGGCGCCCCGTTGAGGTCGCGCCCCGATAAGAGGTCGGGGCCCTGTCTAAGGCGCCCCGGGTTTCGTCGGCGAGACAGACAGACGGACTACGCAGCAGAAAATGGAATATAACCACGGGTTCATTGATGTGTGACGCAACAGTCACTACGAGTTACGAGATGATATAAAAATAAATAATGAACGTAGGTATATACATGATGAAAATTTTAATGCCACCTGCCCCCCAAGCAGAACACCGAAATGCGATATGATATAGCGAATAAGTAATGAATGGCGAATAAAATAAGACAATGGATTTTGGAAGTTGAGTGTCCATAAAACGCTATATCACGTGATGTATTGTGTTTCGGTGGTCTTGCTAGGTGGCTGGAGGGCAAGTACTCTAAACAATGGAGATAGCAAATTTCACTCAAAGGAAACACTATCATTCCTCTTTTTTCAAAAGAAACAAACCTGCATTCACAGGTTTTAAAAAATATGCTTCCCACACCCAAGAATCGATCCGGATTATTTTTTCCATCGGTCCCGCCACCGGGATAGAGCCACCGGGATGGATGGATAATATCCGCTACGACATGACATGCCTTTTTTCTATAAAAATAAAAAAATGTTTGACAGGAACCACGTGCCAACGATTTCTGCTAGCTGTCATAGCCTAAGCCATATATAGTATGGCGAAATTCAGAAATTACATTTTTTGATGTGACTCTTTAAAAGATTTTTGGGTTTGGTTGGGATTTTATTTATTTTTTGCATTTCACGTTCACGTTATTTCGGATAGTGAAGTTTCTGATTGTCACAAAATAGCAATAAAATTCGTATCTAATGTCTCACTTCTATGCAAAAAAACTTTTTAAATATCGAGAATTGTTTCGTCATTTTGCCATGACACGGTCGCATGATTTGATTACACCGCTAAGTTGTCCAATTTGATTCATAAATTAGGTACAGCCCATGGCGGATGCGAATTGCTCCAATTATGCCTTGTTAGGCCACATGCTACTTCCCACCATTCAATTACTTTGACGCGGCTTGGAGACTGTTTCATCGAAACGGGGCACTTAATGGGTGCATTCCAGCAGACTTAGAGCAACGCGCCTTCCGTCCCGGAGGCCCGCGTTGCTCTAAGCCAGCAGACCAATCGCTAAGTCATCGATCACCACAGATTAAATTTTAACCATGGATTATAAATTTATTTACCACTAAATTATTTTATTTTCCATGGTTAAAATCCACTCTAATGCGATCGATGACCCAGCGATTAGCCTGCTGGAATGCACCCAATGTCTAATTTCAAAATCTATCGCAATCGCTTTCATTTGACAGATGGCTGTGATACATTGATACTTCTTTTTGGCACAAATAAAAACTTACCAAAGAAATGTAACATCCATCTATCAAATGAAAGCGCTTGCGATAGATTTTGAAATTAGGCAATAAGTAGAAGAACTGGTAAAGTAAAGTCACAATATTTTCTGCTCAGTGCCCCGTTTCGATTTCGATTTCGATACTATAGATTTCAGTTTGTATAAGTAGGAGTAGTAGGACTTGACAAAAATACTACCAGCGCTTGAACTTTTTCCGAGATAAGATAGCAGTCTATCTTATCCTTATGCAAGTGAAAAAAGTGCATAAAACCAAAGTAAGTTAGTACAAAGAGAACGAATATTGAAAAAAAACACTTTTTATCAATACAAATTCAATTTTATTTAAGGGTTTTTGATGTTTTGATTGGGTTTTCAATTTGATTTTGCAAACCCTACCTTTGTAGCCGCTGCGTGGGGTTGCTGATCAAAACCAAATCAAAGATTTCTAATACATCAAATAAAATCACGTTAAATAAGTTTTATTTCCAAGTAGGTGTATAATAGTAGGAATCGGAGAACTATCAGAATATTTTACTTGTAGAATTTATTTTTCATCGTAATGCAATAATTGTTTTAGATTCACTTACGAGTAACATACATAAACGTGCAATTTGTTTCACCAAATATACAATTAGGCGGCTATCATATCACTCGTGCGATGTCATGCGACGCGCACGCGCACGCGCAGGTTGCGGGCCGCGTGACGGATGATGATTAATCTAATGGTGTACAATAATTTTATGGTACAGGTATCCATAATCCAACGCTTTAAATGTTAACGAGCATATCAACATACGTGATAGGAGCATGACTCGTGGGGCAGCCTAGCTAGGTATTTTTTTTAAATCTACACTTACAATTAAGGCCTGACTAATGAAATAAAAAACCGCGATATGTTGCAGATAACTAATAAACTAAATTCTTTTTTTTTTAAACTAATGTAAATCTGACATTAGGACAACCCACCCAACCCATGACTGATTTGAAATATTATTTCAAGTAGGTAATGTGTTTATATATTTTCAGTCATCACATTTATCAGCTACACGACATCCACTACTGGGTTTAAGTCTTCTTTATCATAAGATCCCATCCGAATAGTATACGTACGGTATTCTAATAACAATATAACGTTATTTTTAATATTCATGATTCTAAAAATAAACATTCCACCTTATGGGAGGAAGTGCGTGTATCTCGACTTATGTCGGGCCAAGATTCGATAACAGGTTATGCAATACGTCTGGCCGACTCTGGCCCCGACTAGATTATCGAAACTGGGTGATGCGCACGCACTATTAGGGATGCTACATTGAAATTGGAAATCGATCATCGAAAATCAGATAAATTACGCAAGAGATTCCACAGAATGAAACATTCGTCTGTTTTAGACCTTATTCGGTCGTCAGTATTTTTGCTTTCATATAATCATAAGCAAATTAGTGGATTCATGTTCTTCTTCAAGTGTGTGGTCTCGTGATTCACTCATTACTAAGATTTTCACGACCTCCGTGGTTGAAAGCTTTGTACGCCGGTTTTCAAGGGGTGGCCATCTCCTTCGAGCCCCAGCTGAGTCGATTTAGAAAAACTAATTTTTCTATATTGGCTCAGGTCTGGGTGAATGTTTTTACCACCGTTGTCTTTGATTTTCATAACACAAGTGCTTTAGCTACTTACTTTGGGTTCAGAACAATGTTTGTGATGTTGTCTAATATTTATTTATAATTAAAAAAAAAACCTTTACGCAATTTAAACCTTGAGCGTGGATCCAGTTTACGGAACTCGAAAAGTTATGAAACCTCTATTGTTGTATGATTTAGAGGCAATAGGGCATTTTATCTGAAAATAAATCAAATTGGCTGAATATTTTCTTATTGGTAGGAATAAGCTCCCTCATTAATATTAAAAAAGTTTCAGAATTTTACATTACGTAGATTTAAGAAGAAAATATTTCGATTTCGCTGTCTAATATTTATTTATACTACTGTTAATTTTGTACGTTTTGCGGAATCAAAGTAATTTTAATTTTCAAATTGTTTTCCCCACAACCAGCATGAATGAATGAAAATTATTTTTATATTATTAAGAGAGCTTATTCCAACCAATAAAATTTATTCAATTTTATTTTTTAGTCATTCTCCATTCCGATGTGTAGTGGTGAAAACAATATTGACGGCCACGTTAGAATATTTCTTGTTCTTCTAATATCAAACTTGTACTTTAATATTAAGCTAGGCAACCCTAAAGTGCAGTGGAAACCGCCGAGCGATAACCCTGGTGGCGTCCGTCGTCTGACTTTGCGCCGCACGCGTATAGCGCCTGCGCGTACGCAGAACGTCATAAATGGACTTGTATTTACCACTTGTACTGTGACTTACTAAATATTTACTATGATCAAAATTCTGCTGATCTATCTATCATAGATAGATAACATCTTTATTTGACAACTACAGACACACACATAAAACAGTGTATAAAACCATTGAACTAAAATGACCTTTTATCATGCCTCCTACCTACACTAATATTGAGTATGTGCACTGTAGTAGTGCAATAAAAAAGTCAGCGATGTACCTATTTGCTTTTTTAGAGCAAATCCTATTTGCTATTTTAGAGTAAATCACTGATTTTCAGCCGAACCATAGAGAGCCGCTGAGGCAAAACGTGTTCGGAATCTATCATTAAATATCTATCTATCTGTTTATATGTTAGACTATGACGTTATAGGTACGCACTAAATAGACTTTGTATTCCCGTATTCCGTCATCTCTGAGTAGAGCTTTGTTTGTGTCTATGTTCCCTAGAAACCCCGTATAGAATATAATACTAATATACAAAATTGGGAACCGTTTCGGGTATTCCATATATATGACTCATGCTGAGGCTTGCAAAGTTCAATTTTTAATTATTATGTAAGTATTTAGAAATAATATCAGCCCCCCTACTCAAATAGCCAACATTATATGCGTTTGAACGCTTAACAGTGAACTATAAAATTGCGAACCGTTATCTTATCAATTGCATACCATCATCTGTGATTTACATAAGTTTGCGACATGTGATTTAATCGTTTATTGCTAATATTAAGCTTTAAAACTATGTGTAGCGTTCAAACGTATAGAATGTTAGCCATTTGAGTAGGGGGTCTGATCTGCCCAACTTTGGGGATAAATAGTAACTCATCGCAATATTACACTGCGTCGGAGTAGGTAAACAATGCAAATTCTTTGTTTTTTTATGAATTAACTTATTGGTTAAGTAAGTAGGTATATAATTTATTTCAACTTTCACATAATAATACAAAAATATTTCTTTTCAGATAATTTACCTTGATAAGCAAGAACAATCAACTGAACTCTATACCTTCTGAATCAAGCCTTGATTCAGAAGGTAAAGAGTTTGGTAAAATAGAAGACATAGGAAACATTATTTGTTGTGTGTTAGTAGGTAGAGTGTATTGTTTTTTTCTGTACAAAAGATCTTCGCATGATATAGCTGTTTGATCGTTTTACACGTGCTGTCGCTAACACTTTAATAATGTACTAAGTATTTAATGGAGTCGTTCAATCAAAGGGACTCGTGAAAGGTAGATATATCTCGCGATGCATTTTAAAATTTCATGTTCACCACTTGAGAAGATCATGAGAAGTCGATAATACAAAAAATAGCAAAATTAAAAAAGTTGACTGCATGAATCAACCAAACTTCAAACCTTGTCAAATTCATTTTAAAATTTAGATTTTATTTCAACAATATCTTTTGAAATACAAAGTCATAACTTCGACGGAGAAAAAGTCTGTGATTTTATCCCTTTCTTCAAAAATCCACCATATTTTTAACCGACTTCATTACTTTTGACATCTCTGAGTACTGCCGTAAGTATGAGTACTGCAGTATTTAGAGACGTCAAATAACCTATAATTTGATGAACTTCATCATATTTTTGAAATTTTGAGATTTTAGCATTCACAATGCTATTTTATATAATACCAAATAATATACTAGAAAAAATACGACTCGCACCAGATCATGTTCTCGGACGGGAATCGAACCCGCGACCTTTGGATATCAGGTCCAATGCTCTGACCGCTGAGCTCAGTGACTCGGTAGCTCAGCGGTTATCCAGAGCATTGGACCGGATATCCAAAGGTCGCGGGTTCGATTCCCGTTCGAGAACATGATCTAGTGTGGTATTATACTAGGTGTTACAAAAGTACCCCTAATGCCGAATATGGCATATAGGGACCATCAAACTGAACAACTTTTACTATGGGACCAACTCTGAAATCTCGAAAAATAATCAGCTGTTTCATACATTTTGATATTTTCGTAATTATTTTTTGTATGAAACAGCTGATTTTTTTTTCGCGATTTCAAAGTTGGTCCCATAGTAAAAGTTGTTCAGTTTGATGGTCCCTATATACCATATTCGGCATTAGGGGTACTTTTGTAACACCTTGTATAGAACTTCATCATATTTCTGAGGTATCCGTCGAACAGAGTAAATGATGTTTTTTTAAATGAACAAAATGAGGGTAGGTTTTATAATGGTACAAATTCATACAATGTGAAACTTAAGTGGACTATCTCTTTTGAATAGATTTACTGTTACGCAAGAAGATGTTAGAGTTCAATGAGATGTGTTTGTGTAAGTAATTGAAATTAAATTGATTTTAGTTAAAGTCAAATAAGGAATAAATCTTAAATGCTACTTAGAACTCGAAATGTAGTATGTACACACAAGTAGTAACTTTTTTTATTAACCCGGGACCTCTTGCGTAGGTTTTGATGTTGACCACTGCACCACTCAGGTCGTCTGATCTATAAAATTGATTAAAGCCATAAAAGTTTAACTTAAAAAAACATCAAAAGTTTATTAACCGTGTGGCATCCAGATCACTCATTGTTTGTTATAATAAAATTATAAAACACCTTTTATTAAGTAATCTATAAATTATTGTGGTCGTAAAATTAATGTCACAAGCAATTAATCGTAGGTCAAAGATCGTGAAAAAATCATCGGCTTGCCATCGTGTTCTAGGAGTGATCGGGTGATGTGACAACTGTTTATTAAATTATCTCTTTCTTATGAACATATAAAAGAGTAGGTTATATCCTTATCCAATAAATTATCAATTAATTATAGACTAGTACTATACTTATATAAAAAGCAGCTCTTTTATGTTGTTTAAAATCAAATATTAATATACGCATAGTCATAAGTTCTGTCACAACCTTATTATTTTAAATTTCGAATACCTATTGGCCAGAAATGTTTTGATTAATTTTGAAATATGAAGATTTGAGTCTTCTAAAAATAAAAAACTAAGCTTTGCACTGCTAACAAAAAAGGTTTGTACTATTTTTCAAAACGGCTGAAAAATTATTTTATTACATATCTCCGCCATTTTGAACAAAATTGAAAAACTGAATCGACAAAAAAAACTATACATTTATCGAACCTACTCACAAAATTTCATGAGAATCAGTTGAGAAATGCGACCTGTAGAGGAGATCAAACGGACATCCGGACACCGGAAGGACATAAGAAAGCATTTTTGCCCAAGCTGAAACGGAGACGCTTCTCTCTCGCTCGCTTGGTCAAAAAGAAGTTAAGGTTTTATTGAAAGTACTTTGGTAATTAGTTGGTAATTGGTTTGATTTTTTATTTTCCCTACGATTCGGCACCTTTAAGCTGCCGTGGTCGCGGGGGACTGAAGCTGCTCGTGAGCCTACCCTCAAAGACCCGCGATGTTTTTTTTTAAATTGGTTTAAATTAATGTTATAATTTAATTTTGTGAATTAATTAATGCTAAAAGAGATAATCTACTGAATCTACCACTATTTCACAAAGGGAGGCCCCTCCAAGAATGAAATGCGAAAGAAAACTTGAAGAGGATTGAGGACCTCCTTCTTTTATACTTATCAGTTTATTTACAAAAGGAACCAACTGTATCATTAGACCCTGCAGTCTGTGTTTGGGTACAGTTAAGGTATTTACAAGATTCAAAGCGTTAACCGATCAATACTTATCAACAGCCCATATGGTTTTTTTTACCGATGACTATTACTAAATCAACATAATATTTGTCATATAAAAGTCCTCAGAACCACATCGTGCTTTATATTAGCATTCCTTGATATATTATATTATAGGAAGTCATAATTATGTGCTTCATATAATATTAATCTATGTTTGCGTCCACTGATCGCATTTGAAGTGATTTAAAAATGTGCCCCTAAATAATGCTTCAAAACCGCTTAATTCTTAAGTTTATTTGAATAAGGATATATTGACTTTGTCTTTGAAACATCTAAAAATATCTGAAAAACTTTTAAATATAAAAAACACACTAATATGAATCTCTTGTGAACGTTGATTATGATAATAGTATACACAGAAGTCTTTGATGATAATTGACATTTGTCACGATATCATAATCGATTGATCGACATGGTAATTTATTGGTTATATTCTAAAAATATCACATTTATTACGTTTTCTATTAATAGTTTCGAGTTAATAACACCTGTGGCTTAAATATATAGGTATAAGTGTATGTGTATTCAGCAATAATGACGTAGGTATCTGTATGGAAGTAGCTAGATAAAAAGTACCGTAAATTGGGGTGAATAACAACAGTATTTTGGATTCTCCGTTCATTCTAGTCTACTTTACTAGTTCATAAATTTAAAGTCGGCACTCGCAGCACAAACTTGGCCTTTGACTGACTTTGGCCTTTTTATAACAAATTACTATTTTCTACCGAATGAAAGCTTATAAAATGTTCTACAACTTTTATTCTACAACATGTTACAAAAATACCCCTAATGCCGAATATGGTATACAGGGACCATCAAACTGATCAACTTTTACTATGAGGCCAACTCTGAAATCGCGAAAAAAAATCAGCTGTTGTTCCGTAGTAAAAGTTGATCAGTTTGATGGTCCCTATATACCATATTCGGCATTAGGGGTATTTTTGTAACACCTTGTATAGACTTTTCCGACTTTTCCATGGTTTTCGAGCTACACGCTCCAGAAATGTGAAAATTTAGATGATGGGCATGATCCAAGAAGTTGGTCTACATACCTTATATACTACGGGTGTTATATCACTAGAAAGACCTCTTTTAGACAAGTATTTGCTGCAAACATACCTTATATCAATTGTTAGTATGTTTGTGGTTATTTTTCTCGATAGATGTTAGTGCTTTGGGGTACCTTTTACCTTTACGCATGGTGCAGAGGGTTCGTATGTGGACCACAGACCCGTAGTATTATAATATCAAAGTTGTATCAAAAAGTATAAAAACTGTTATCTCGTAAGAGTTACATTAAACTTTTAACTTTTTCATAACTTCGTGAACTTATAAAACGTGTTAATGAATTAACCGAAAATGGAAAACATTTCATTGGACCATCGAACTAAACAACTTATACTATGAGACCAACTCTAAAAATGTTATGTAATGTTAATCTTTTCACGAGTGCAATTTGGTCCTTATCTCGATATTGGCATTAAAGAGCAACTAAAGTTATAATGAAAATGGCTTATCAACAACTATGACGTCAATGGGTTTGATTTATGGAGTAATAAACATTGAATGTTCGCCAAGTTTCACATTTTTTGCTTAAAGTGCCTAATTTTATTTTCGTTAGGTATTTATTTTGTTTAAAAAAAAAGGAAAAAGCTGATATTGTAAATTATGTTTTGGCATCTTAACTTAAGAAGATATAATGGACAATATTTTTTATAAATTTTATATTTAAAATATTTGACGATTCAATTCAACGCATAGCATTTTTTTCTAAATTTATTACCTATCGACACTAACTAAACCTGGCTTTTGACAGTTAATACTATGCAGGTTGACATGAAAACAAAGTCGAAATTATTTAAAACCAGCAACGAAATTAAAATCTAGTTTGAAAACTAAAACTCAACTACGGAAAAAAACACAAAATAAGAAAATATTGGAGTCCGAAATTCTAAAAGGATAATAGTAGTCACATGCCAAGTGAATCGCGTGCGAGACTGTGGTTTGGGGGCTACTTCATTGAAAAAAATAAAAGTATACTGATTGATTTAGTTTAGTGTGCATTATAAAAAAAACATAACATACTTACATGCATTTAATGTGACATACATAACCTACAACCTCTCTTTATCTTACATCTTATGTCATGCGACTACATAATATATGTACAATTGTACATACCTAACATACATGGGGTAGACGTGCTGAACTCTATTGTCATGCGACTATATACGTGACATACATGGATACGTGCTAAAATCATAATCCTCTCCAGTCAGGTAAAACAACAATGATCCAACGAAAAACTCTTAATCGTTTAAGAGGCCGACGAACTGTGAACTTCCGTGTAGAAATGTTATATTAAAATGATTTGCGATATGAGCATAACTCTTCTTGTGATGTTATTCGGCTTAAGACAGCATTTGTCTAGGATTCTATTAGGTAAATAAAAAATTCAAAATACCAAACCAAATAAAAATTAATGCGATTTACAGTTTTGTATGAACAAAAGACAATGCCACGAAATCAAAGAAAAAAAACCCAGAGTCGATTAATATAATTTATGTATGGTGAGAAAGACCAGACATAGTATGTCCCAAATATGCAATTTGATTTCGCTTAAACAATCCCCAACATTAAAAAAGTTGTGAGAACGCGGGGTACTATTACCTACCTACTACATAGTGCGTTTGTGATTAACATGTAAGTAGTTTTGTTACGACGTTAGGTAAATATTTTGCGTATTTTAATGGTGATTATTATGAATATTATTATTGCATGATGTTGATAGGCTAACAATCTGTAAAAAAATAACAACTAGTATTTAACAATCGTATTTAGAAATAAAACACTTTATACGAAACAGCGAGAATATTATTAATGCAGGTGTTATTTTAGAATTATTTTTGTTTGGATTTTTTTTAACGACGACGTTTCGACACCTTTCCAAGGGCCGTCCTCCCGTGACCACGGCTCATAAATCCAAACAAAATGATTTACTATTTTGAATTTTTTATTTAATAGAACCCTAGATAAATATTGTCCTAATCCAAATAATATCACAAGAAGAGTTAATTATGCTCAAATTGTAAATCATTTTGGTATTACGTTTGAATAGGAAATTCGCCGGCCTCTTAATGCGGTAAGTATTAATATTCACGAACAAGAAACTGTGAATATCTTGCGCAAGTTAGTGTTAACGTCAAACACACACGTGAGGTTATAGACTAGCTAGGTTATCTGCAAACTAGGAATACAGCTATAATGCAACTTAGTATCGCTATCACTTTTCAATCAAAATATTTAGAAAGAGATGGCAAGAGAAAATAAACAAATAATACGAGTTCTATCCTTCTTCGTTTACGAACGTCAAATCTAAGGTCGAGGGATGCCGGGCGTCGCGAATATATCAAAAACTGGTTCAAACTGCACTCGACTGATAAGTGTACAACAATTATCGTAATTAAACTTACTATAACGATAACTTCGTCTTTTATTAATGCTAATTGGACTTTAATTTTCCTCCTAAATGTTATTTAACTGTATTATTATGATTTTAAAACTTTTTTGATGTATTGACTAGAACGTAGATTATAAACTGAATCGAACTCTGTAAAACCCCATTTATTTAG
The DNA here is from genome assembly GCA_963556745.1 of Catoptria pinella. Classification (NCBI taxonomy): domain Eukaryota; kingdom Metazoa; phylum Arthropoda; class Insecta; order Lepidoptera; family Crambidae; genus Catoptria; species Catoptria pinella. Next base: position 6,293,679 of record OY750762.1, read on the forward strand.
CCAGTTATAACCTATTTACCTACTTTATGATTTCTTTAATTAATTATAATAAACAAAGCAAATCTGTTTTTTTTAATAATGCACGTTGGGAGTATCTATTACGGTTACCCCAAACCCCGAAATCAAAGACAATGATTATGTTTGAATACCATTGTTGTTATCTATATCTAACAGTTATATCTCAAAATGTCGATGGCCGCAGGAAGCACTAAATTGGTGTTTTAAAGTCTCTATTCTTCGCTAAATTTATTTGCCATGGTTTAAAAGGAAATGTCAATGACATACTTTTAGCAAAGAATACTACTATTATGTGCGGACTAAACATAAAAGTCACAGGCTAAATGATTTATATAATTACCTTTACGCGAAATCCAATATAAAACTGCTATTGTTCAAATAATTAAGTGATACCATATCATAACCAGATCATTTTCTCAGGCGGGAATTGAACCCGTGAACTTTGGAAGTCCGGTCTACTTCCCTCGACATCATCCAATTAAAATATATTTCCAGATATTTGACTATTGATTTTTAGTTACTTAGTTTTAATAAGAGTAGCATTGTGAATGCTAAAATCCCAAAATTAATAAAAAAGGGTCTTTATCATAATCTTAAATTAATTATCAAATGCACGGATGATGTATGCCGCTGGATGACATTTTTTGCGATTTTTGTAAAACAAATTGCTAAAAGCAGAAGTGAATAGAATTTCACAAGATAATTTTATAAAAAGTCTACGAATCCTGTCCCTGTATTTTTGCATTACGATTGCAACATGCCATTGCAATGACTTGAAATATTTTTTTATAAATTCGTCTTTTAGTCACTTTAGGTGACAATGACAAATGCCTCTACAAAAACATGACCGAATTGAACTTGCTATTTTGCAGAATCGGAATACTTACAAGAACATCAGTAAAAACTTTAATAGTTCGTAGACCCCGGCATTGTAAAGCAGGCATGACAGATATAGTTCGTAGTTATAGCATAGAACATGGGTCGCCAAACTTTTTAGCCTAAGGGCCAGACTAACTCCTCCACGCAGCCCCAAGGGCCAGAACCTAGTAGACCCCTGGCATAGAATAAGTTATAGTTATAAGGCTAGTCTTATATTGTATCTGTGCTAGTATGTTATCTTTTGTATTTGAGCTTGTAGTTTATTACTATACTTGATAAAACCACATACAACTATGATGAAGATAGTGCCGGGAGTACCCTAATGAAAACAGTATATTATTATTAAATGTAGATTTTTCGCATTCACAAGGCTATTTCTATAGCATAGTGAATGCTATAAAAACACCGAGTCGACTCGGTAGCATAATAGGTTAGTGCATTGGGCCGGAATCCCAAGGGTGCGGGTTCGAGTCCCGTCTGAAGTGCTACGGGTGAGTCGATATTTTCTAGTATTTTTTTTATTTATTTATCTTAGTATATTATTGTTGAAGTTAACTACAGTGCAGTAGATATACAGTAGTTGTAGATATACAACGCACTGTTAAAGATCTTTAACGCATTGTAGGAAAGCAATAAAGGATTATGAATAAATATTTTCCATCGTAAATTAAGTTCCTTTAAAATTTTCGACTTATGACCTGCAATTTAAAGATCGCTGCACGCTATTTTAAAATTCTTATGATATTATCTACCAACAATTTTATGAAAAAATATCTTTCACACAAAAAAAAACTAAACCAAAATCGGTTCATCCGTTTGGGAGCTACGATACCACAGACAGATACACAGGCACGTTAAACTTATATCACCTCTCTTTTTGCGTCGGGTGTTAAAAACTATTTTTGAACGTAAAGATTAAACTTCAAAATGTTTTTTTGTCCTACCTTTAAATTACCTTAAGTTTAGGTATTAATGCTTATATTATGAAATAAACCTTTACTTGAACCGCGCATTTTTCATTCCATTGAATACCAAAGTATTTTTAAACCCGTCGTAACTTCTAAACGAAAGGTTTAATTTAAGGCCCCTATATACCTCAAGTGGCGCCCTCATTTTAATTAAATTTATTGCTCGCTAAGTACATAATGTATCGAAAATTCACATGTACAGATTGAAGCTAAGGTTCTATAGTTTATTTACAGACAATAACCTCAGTAAAATTTTGTTCGTTGTAGTAGTAGTTCGCAAAAGTGCTAAAAAGGCCACTTTTAATTAAAATTTTAATAAGTTTAATTAAAATGGGGGCGCCACTTGAGGTACATAGGAGCCTTAAAGAGAAATTTACATGCAAATAATCAACCTTGATCATTAAATTATTTAGTTTGATAAGGAATTATATCATGCTACAAATGTCATCAAATTTCGATTTTAATTGACTAATTTAAACAAAAAGTGGTTGCTGTGACTAAACTAATAATAATAGTATAATAATAATAATAATAGTTAAGTTAGACATAATAGCCTCGCGACTTGACTTTTTTGTAAGTAATGATTAAAACTATAAAGTAGTAGTAGTTTACGCAGTTCACGCCAAATAATTACTTTAATAGGAAAAATGTTGATATCGTGGGTATCATTATTGAAATTTTCTAATTTTTTTAAAATTAGAAAATTTCAATTTTTTGAAAATAATTTTTTTGAAAATAAAATATAGCCTATGTTCCTCACATATAATGTAACTTTCTATAAGTGATTTTTTTTTAAACAGTATTAGTAGTTTTTGAGTTTATTCATTACAAACAAACAATTTTTACTCTTAATAATATAAGTATAGATATAGATATATAATATAGTTATGTGCAATTGGAAGGCCCCAGGCTTGACCAAGCAGACCTAATGTGCTCTAGGAATATGTTAAGGTTGTATAAAAATAGCATTGTGAATGCTAAAATCTCAAATTTAAAAACTAAGTAGGTACTATTGTTTTCCTAAACTGTAAAGTAAAATAAAATAGTTTAAAAAATTACAAGATGAAGTTTTGAATTTTGGCACAGCTCACAGAGTAAGTTTAGTATCCTGCCAAGCTATTTAGTCATTATTTTAAATATGGGACACGCCGCGGGCGGCCCAGCCCACACTTTAATTCACACTGGCTGTTTATACATAAGTACACACATAAGTAGGTACACCGCAATGCAAGGCCGCAACATTTTTTTAATTCTAAACCCTAAAATTATGTTAACTTTTTCGCTGCCGATGAGGAATTCTATCCTAATTTTTTTTTTTAATTATTTTCAGCCCTAGGGTAGAAACCATTGTTTTCCACCCTCTGCTTGGTTTAAATATACATCAGTTTCCGAGTATGTGAAATCAAAAATGAGTAAGTACCTAGTACTATTGTAGCGGTTATCATATTTCATTTTCATATGTGATTGATATGTATTAATTGTATAATAATGCAAAGTGTGTGTGTGATGTTCACTTGGCTAGCATGTACTAAATAGATTTATACCCTATTAGTCAAAAGGTGAAACATGCTGTTGGTTTGGACATTGACTAGCCAAATCTAGAAGTGCCAAAGCTTTGGAGTTTGACTATAACCTATACATTCATATGGTCGTCACTGTCTTACATTTTTCAACTAACGAGTACAGATTAGATTAGGTTGTTACTTAGCCTTTATCGCGTCCACTTTCATTAGCACTGCATAACTTAATGTTTACTTTCTCCTAATGGTTTGGTTTTAATTATTACCGACCACGACCTATGACAACAAAAAAGGTGCTTATAAATCGTTCCATATTATGTAGTGATATCGGCAATTTTTTGTATGATGTTAGTAGTTAGGTTTTTTATTATCTTGATAGTATCGTTAATATTTTTCATTAGCACAGTCTTTAAAAAACACATGCCTACTTATCCGTAGTCAGTGCTTGTATTATGAGTTTGCAAAGTTACGTTTACTATACTCGATAACGACTGTAGTAAGCAATTTTGTATGCAATTTGGCACAGCGCCTCTGGCGGTGACTATACTAAACTAAAAGTTGACATCTACAGTCGCTATCGAGTATAGAGGGCGTCATAATACGCCTAATGTGTCTGTATTATGAGGCGACTCTACTCTATAGCGGCTGTGGTTAGCAATTTTGTATGCAATTTGGCACAGCGCCACTGGCGGTAACTACACAAAACTAAAAGTTGTCAACTGCAGTCGCTATCGAGTGTAGTAAGCGTAAGCTCATCATACGCCTACTGATTAAATTGACGTATCTCATATGTTTTAAGAGTCATGGCCCATAGGCCATGGGCATTGGGGGTTAAAAACTCTTAAAATATATAAGATACGTCAATGTTATCAGTAGGCGTATGATGAGTTTGCGCTTACTATACTCGATAGCGACTGTAGTTGACAGTTTTGTATGTACTGCGCAATTTAATTGGCTTCAATGTATTAGCTTCAATGTATTAGATTTAAACCTAGAAGTCACAATAATTTAATTTTCTATTTTAAAGAAACAGAAGTATAGGGTTGAAATAGTGTGTAGTTAGAAATATAATTCGATCACAGAAAACCGATATTGAATCGTAGAATTTAAACATTAAATAGAGGGTCGATACAAAGAGGCAAGATTAGTGTTCCACTCAATGTAAATAGCGCCACAATTAATTTCTCTTCCATAACTCACAGCTTAAATATAAAGAAATTCGTTATAACATTGTGCTTGACCATACAACATTCACCAGACGCCGTCTGCCAGTTCCATTTAGCCAGCCATTACCAACTGTCGAGCGTTTAACACACACGAGCCAAACAGACTGAATGGAATATGGAAATTGAACATCAGTGTGCTAATAATAATGACTAATTTGGAATGGAGTTTATCTGCCCGGTCTATAATAAGAATAACCGCTACTCGGGACGCTTCTGGGAAGCGGGGAAGGGACGGGTTAGGCAAGCTCCATTCAAACTTATTCGTCAAAAAGATACGTTCAAAATCGTGTTCTCATAAGATATTTTTCACAAGCTTTAATGATAAGATTTGGTTTGTGTCGAAAAGAGTTAATTTTGTCACTAATTTGTGACTAATTATAAGTGTTTGTGTTAAAAGGTTATGTTGTGCACATAAAGGTTATGTTGTCAAAAGGATTTTTGGCAAAAGTGAGTATTTATCAACTTTTAATAAATCTATCGTGCTGTTTTTGTCGGTAGCTGAATATGCTAGGTGTTGATTTATCGGTTAACAGTAGTAGTTAGTTATTATTACAAGATAAAATCAGCCGAAGATAATGAGGATTAATTAACAGCCTCCAGATTGAATTAACTCACGAAAATCAAGTTTTCCACGTGACTAATTCGACGCAAAGTGGTCGTGAGAATTGATTCTGACGTCAATGTTTTGTTTTTAAGGTCGAACAAAAAGAGATAAATTGTATAACGCCATGTTTTTAAACGCAGAAATATGGTTAACTTTTATGGCACCATCTGGTAAGCGCTGATTTATGTTAAAAATTATTCAATTTTTTGTATTTTTTTGTAACTTATCATAATTTAAATTATTTATACTAATGTATTTCTGATACTCTGTTACTGACAGTTTAGCAATTAGCACCTATCTCAAAATAGAATAGAATAAATCTTTTCTAAAAGATTTAATTTCATCATTTATACATAATTTCAATACATTCAATATTTATCAAATTTAAATATACAAATTCTGCTATATAAAACATTCTGTTATATAATACTAAAATAAAAAAAAATATAAAAAAAAAAAATAAAAAAAAAAATCTGTTATATGTTTTTTTTTAATGCGAATAGGAATACCTATTCATTATTTGATTCATAATAATGAATAAAATAGGGTTAACTTAAAGGACGACTTACATCAATCAAAAATACTTCATCTACATATTCTAGACAGTCATAGCAAGTGAATGAATAACAACAAAGTGAAAAAATCAGAGAATACTTAACGTACGTAAAGATCTTTCTTAGACCAAAGTATACAATTTAAATCAGTATAGGTGATCTTTATAAAAAAGTGAGGTCGATTAAGTCGTGACGGAGTTATGAGGTAACACTTTAAAAAAGGCTGCCTACATCCAGCAAACCTCCAAGACTAAAAAACAGCATTCATTTCTGCCGTTGAAGGTCGTAATCAAGAATACTTTATGAAGTTACCGTACAATAATTATGTATTTTTTTTTGTAAGCTTGAAGACATCATTTTTTTTACTTTAGTTATGATACGAAGTTCAAGATTTAATGAAGTTATTGTTATTTAATATACTTATCATTTTTTTTTACCTTATAAAGTTGCCCTTATTCCTGCTGAGTAGATTACTCGCTAAGCAAGATGAAATAGCAGATAGTACCAACCATTTAGGCCCAAGTCTACAGATTCTCATGTCTACATATTCCCAATTCTATGGATTGTCATGTCTACAGATTCCCAATTCTACAGATTCTCATGTCTACAGATTACCAATTCTACAGAATCTCGTACAAACTGTAAAATACGGATGTGTAAACTAAATTAATTAGTCAAACCGACAAATGGGATGCTGAGTAACAGACTTGTCATGTTGTCATCATTTGCATGAGCAATAGTTTATAGAAATTATTACAAAATAGAGACACGCTCTGCTACGTCTTTTGTGCGCCTACGGTTTAGTTATTGCGCTTTGTTTCCTAATGAGCTATACAAATCTTTTGACTGTTGTCGGTTTATATGTATACAGTCTGAGTTTGTATTAATTGTTGATTGTGTTTTATGAATTAAATTTAAGGTATCTTTACGAACACAACTTTCATGAAGTTTTCAAAGAAAATGTGAAGTAAGTTTTGTTGGCAACCAGAGTATGTAGCGTGTAGCGGCCGCGAGTCAAACAACAAGGGCGAGCCTTGTCGTATGCTCGATGCTGGGCCTCCGCAATGTGCTTAGAACTTTTGATAACAGTCACCATGGCGCGTAGCATTTCAGCGCTATAGTGAACCGCTTGGTACATTTTGTTTTTATAACGAAATTTACGTTTCCTGTGTGGGCAAAGTGTGATTTTTTTTTCTTTGAATGTGTTTGAGGATTGGGATGAGATAGACCTTTTAGTGCTAGGTCGAAAAGGGCAGCTGAATTAAGTATAACTGTCGTAGCGTGCGCACTCCAGTTAACTTGATCAACTGTTTATGCTATTTAATTAATTAATTGTGATAAGTAAAAATAGTAATTTAATCAAACTTTCAATTACTTTAAACTTTACAGTTTTTATATAGAAAATAAAAAAGTTTGATGGTCTATGTATGTAACTTAATGACTTTGGTAAACTACATGTGGCAAAGTGTGACGACTTTCTTTAGCTCTAGTTATCGCAAACAAGGACGTGGGTACATTGTCGTGCTACATGCGGTAAAAGCGGGTCGCTCATCGCATTCAGGGAAAGTCAGTGGAGCGTGGTTACGCACAAGTTTCTTTTTGCAATCGCGGCATGTTCGCATGCGCGCGGCCGCTGCGGCTGAGCGGCACGCGGCTACGTCAGTGTTGCGAGGGACCGACGTTCACTTCGGACGCGCTGTTGGCGCTGCGCATGTGGTGACTCGTCCTGTGTAGTGAGTGCGTGTGACCATGAACGCAGGCGTGGCGTCCAGGACTACGGAGCCGGTGTCCATGCCCACCGACCTCCCAGTCCGGCTATACATGAGAGCCCTCCGACAGTACCAGAAGCTACTCGACCTTAAACGGCTGGCTTCCAAAGACAAAGTAAGCCCTTGCATCTGACGTAAATAAATTTTGTTTGACGTAGATAGGTGAACGACCCCATCCCCGCAGCCTTAAAGCTAAACTTCTATAGCGCTTAAAGCTTTCAGGGGATCAATATTGATCAGCACTTGTTTGAAAAACTATCAAGCGACACTATTTGAATAATTGAGCGCCGACGCTGCATAAATATTTGTTTCGCTGAAGATCTTTGTCCATTGATATTCTTGTGAATGCGTGAGCAGTTGTATTCATGTTTCATATTAACAGAACATTAACCACATCTTATACAAAAATAATTTTAAGTAAGTACTTAAGTACTGATTATTATTTTTTCCGAATGCGTAGTTTTAACCTTAAGATTGTTAATTTAATTAAGTAATTAAGTCAGCAAGTGTGTACTTTTATAGTAATTATTGAAGGTATATTTAAAGTATTTCTTCTCACTGACACTCACAACATGATGTAAGCTACGTAGGTTAGGTACCCACGACGAGTTAATATCATATTCATTATCTACGAGGCCAGCTCGTACGATGTATTACGTTTAAAAAAAATACTCTCAAAGCAAAAAGTTACTTATTGCAGTACCCTTTCGAGTGATTTTGTGCTGCAATTTTTTCTGTTCTCTATCCACAAGCTTCCATTATAATCGTTATCTGCACTTATCTCTATATAAATTCGTGGGACGTTATGATTAAATATTATGTGAAGTTTTGTTTGCATTACATTCGGGAGGCAAAATAATATTTAATGGAATATACTTACAAAAACGTTTACTGTATTGGACATAAATCAAACAACCTAACCAGAAACAAGATTTTTATAAATAATACTGAATCCTTAAAATCGGGATAAACAAACAACCTGCAAACCATTTCACTAAAATCTCAATGCTGAATTAATTGAGCGGTTTTTGTACAAATAAATCATAATTATTTAAACGATTGCGCATGCACTTGCATCAATCAATAACCGGGCAAACAACATTTATCCTTGTGTAAAGTGTAATACTTAATAGGAAAAAATACATTTGCATCAAAGGTGAGGAAAGAATGAATTAAAAAACATAAGTTAGTTGTTAGGTTATCGAACTTATTTATACTATTTAACTTAAATTGGCAATAAAAATCGTGTTAGAATAAAATAACTAAGGGTAGACTGTGTTTATAGATTTTAGTTTTTGGCGCGACTTTTTGTCAACTGAGCTAAACCATAGTGTAACAATGTTATATGGGTTAACGATATGTAATATCATTGAAAAAACCATTCGAAACGAAAATAACTGAATCCTTACATATAATCCTTAATATGAAATCTCTTTTACATTCAAGAGAAATGAATATCCATAATATAAAAAATGTTTGAGAATGTGCAAGCAGCGCTCTTTCATATGATTCCCACACACTTCGAATTTTTAAGACCATTTTGGTACGGAACCCTAAAACAAGAATAACATTAGGGATTTTTATAAAATATCCGGTGAAGTTTGGTATCTACATCTAGATATTAAATATAATAGAAGATACGTAATATGTTCGTTCGATAGATTCAAGGCTTTCCACACGTTATACGTAGCTAGGCTTTCATAACAACCTCACGATTGCTTGGTGCACGATTTTGTTTAGTTTCGATATGTTTGTTAATGGGTGCCGCATTAACAATGTTGCGTCTTGTATGACGAAGCTGAAATGGTCCATGAAACACTAAAGTTCTTTATGTAGAGAAAATATGACTCGGAGACGGCACTGAATTGTATTTTTGTTAGATGTAAAATAACGACAAAAGTCTTTTGAAAAAGTGAGCTGTTATCTTGTAAAATAAGAGGTTAAGACTCCTAGAGCCCTCAAGTGGCACCCTCATCCTAATTTAATTTATTGCTCGCTAAGTAAGTATTAACGGCCTTACCACAAAAGATTTTAAAACACTGTTCAACAAATGTTTAACTTAGATACTGTTTAAATGTGATGCTGTCACTTTTTTGACAGTATTGTTTGAAAGGGACGGTATTACATTTAAACAGTTGCTAAATTAAACTGTGTTTTAAAATCTTTTGTGGTAAGGCCGTAAGTGTTTCGATATAACAGTGTCAGCGCTATCTAACGATACATCGACACAGCGTTCGCTCGAATGTCGATCTTGTGTCCGGCGCCTTTCCGCGTTTTTGTCACTTCCTGCAGTTACCGACCAAGCTCAGTTTGATTAGTCGCTTCCGCACACATACCTGTCTATATCCACACATGTATTACAACGGCGGTATTCTAAATAATACCACAATACCGTAACTTAATTTCACAAAATTATGTTCGAAAAAAAAAACTAATCTTAATTCCCTTTTCGTTGGTAGGTGGCGCTTAATTATTGGAGAGTGGTGCCAGAGTTCATTTGACAATGGCTTCATCCTTTTAACACAATAGTTTGATATTTATGTATGCTTGATATGAATTGATTCGCTCTCAATAGTTTTTTGTGCTACGAGTAACCCGTAGCACGAACATCCATCTAAAAAATAAAGCGCGATAATTTATTTAAAAAAGTATATATATTTATATGTAAGTAAGTAGCTATTATTTTGATATTTGATTAATGCAATTATGCATTTAATGCATTTTACTTAGGCTAGTAGTAATGCATAATGCTATTGTCTTTAAGTTAATAAATTGCTAGCTATAAATACCAACTTTCTACTAAAGTCTAATAATGTATAAAATCCTCATGCAACAACGTAAACAAATCCTAATTTATTCAGAAATTTTCACAAAAAGTTTACTGTGACGCAGGTACAGTAAAAAACAAGCGAAGAGTACGATAAACAAAGAGAACTAATTAATTTGTTGAAATAACACCAAAATTTATCCTTTAATGGTAATTAATTGTTTAATATCATTTATTATAATATTTTTAAAGCATATACTATGGTACCCATATTACGAACTATCGAGAAGAAAAACGCGCGTTAAAAGATTCGATAGTCTATTTTGTATGGAAAATTTGTACAGCGCCATCTATCGCCAAAAAGCGAAATTAAATTTATCATAGACCCTATCGAGCACTTTTACGTGCGTTTGATTTCTCGATAGATGTTCGTGCTAGGGGTACAGACACCCTGACGACAGCTACCTATTTATGTTTCGATCGGTAAATAACAAACAAAGATAGCTAACTTAGTTTTATAATTACGTAAAAAAGCTTATCAAAAAATAGCACATTTTTCATTTTTAACCTCCGTTTCTGTTAATCGCTCAAAGTTTAATATAATTTTAGTAATAGTCGTATTTACTGCGTACAGGTTGTTTGGTAATACCCTTATGAAGCTAATATGGTGGAAAGGGTACCATGCATATGAGTACAACCCCTGACAGTTATTATAAACCCTGAAAACCAACATTTTTGAAAAAAAATCTTTTTATGATAAACTGCATGGTGGCAACCTTAGAACGAAATTGTCTTTTGCTTTTGCTCATTGATGCGATTGACTATCGAATACATTAGTCTATTTTGCGTCTAGGGTTGTTGTCTTTGCAGTTTTCCATACAAAAAAATCTCTGCCATATGGTGGTTTTCAGGGCTCATAATATTTTTCAGGGTCATGCATGGTTCCCTGTCTACCATATTCGGCCTTATAAGGGTTTTGCTAAACAACCTGTATATCTCTATTATTAAAAACCTTCGTATGCCTAGGAGATCGTCTCATTCACCTATAAGAATAAGCGAGGTCGACAACAGCGTCGATAAAACGGGTTTCCACTTCACACTGCAATGCCAAGGCGATAAACCCTTTAAAAAAACAGAGCCACTATCGCTATTTGCTTTGAACATCAGCAAAAAAGTGGTTCCGATATAACAAAATATTGGCCGGAAAATAGGAATATTTTTTTATTTAAAAAAATTAGATAACAAGTAGGTACCTACTTATAGTGCGCATACACATTCTTTCGCACAAAAGTTCATCGTACAAACGTTCGTTGGGCAAACATGCATCGATTTTTCGAACAAATATTCATCGTATGTCAACATTCGATTTTCAGTTAAACGCTAAAAATAAAATTTAACGAAAGTTTGTGACGCAAGTTTTGTGGGTGTGGTTAAGAGCCATTGTCTTTATTGTATTTACCTTAATAGGTAAGTTTGTACCTATTTTTAATTAACTTTGCATAGTTACACTTACTTAAGATTACAGTACACAGTACCTACAGTATCACTATGCCAATAATGAAAATATTATGATACAATATTTATATTCGATAGATATCTGTTGTTAGCCAAAATATTATTTATCTACTCATATATCGTAAAGTTCGGATCATAAACTTCAGAACTAGTCTATACTTATTGACATAATTTATACACGCAATAACGAAATAAAAAAAAATAACACTTCTCCGCTAACAAAACAATGTCATAATAGTTAAAAATATGCAACTTAACTTATTATGTACAGTTACATACAAGACTTTATTTTCACCCATGATTTGAATCATAAACCATAGAGTCATATAACAATTTTCTCGTTGGTGGAGGTGAAAAGTTGTATGTTTAACATGAACCCAATTTTTTGTGATGTTTCGTGCCTTTAAATTTCTCACCGTGCTCGGTAGTCTAATATTAGAATCACTCGTTACGCTCGTGATTCAATTCTAAACTACTTCGCTGGTTCGTGATTTAAAGTCGGCACTCGCAGCACATAAATTGACTTTGGTCTCTAGTATAACAAATAACTATTTTACTATTACGAAGTACTTAGTACTTAGTGTATGATGTAGTACTTAGTGTATGAAACTGCACATAACTAGGTATTATGCAACAGTTTCATAATCTAATATTATCTTCTTACCATTTCAAAACGTGTCGATTTTCAATGTAGTTGAGAATCATCGGTGGTATGTACCTAAGTACTAGGGTAGTTCATATCGAACATCAGTCATTTCCTGTCAAATGTGGCACAGGATGTGACATGCTTATCATCGTGAACAATAATATGCTATTATGAAATAATTATTCAACTAAAGAAACGTTAATAAGTTCTTGGCATGGAATTTTTATTTTTCATTATGCTGTTTTTATTACAGCTTTCTAGTACAGAAAGCTATAATTAATTAATAATACGCCGAAAAATTGGTAGAATAAAATCTTGAAAAATATTTTTTTGTGTACCTATCCTACATAGGTTAGGTTTCTGACGACCACTTTTCGATTGAGGGATTCGTTTGTAGCTTTTGGATACATAGGTACGTAAAAAAAAATCAGGACAAATTTCGTAGAAAAAATTTCTATGAATAATTGAAGGTATTCTTCCTAGTTATATAGTATAGTATAGTCATTCGTTGTATACGTAAATATAAGTTTCAGTCCGGCGCTAGGTGTCTTTGAGTAAACACGCGCGCTACGAGCTTAATTCATATATTTAACTTTAGATACCAATGTGTAAACTATTAATTTGTGGAAACTGTTTTGCCAAAGGTGTAATTCAATTGTGGAACCTACATGTATTGTAAAATTTCTGTTTGATTCCCTAAAGAACTAAATAAATAAAAAGCCATATGGTAATTGGATAAGGTAACTGCGGAACCCTATACTGCGCGTGACCCGACACGCACTTGGTCGGTTTTTAACAAGTAGTTAGGTACCTAACATCACCAGACAAAATTATAGAACCCTTCTGGCGTATTATAACCATAGACTACAGAACAGCGAATTTATTTCATGTTCTGTACCAGGGACTCTATTAAAAAAATGGTGTAAATAAAAGGATGATGTATAAAGCGGTTTTCACACTTTTAAAACCGCATGAACAAGTAAGGCCACTCATAAAAGTAAGGCTCATTATATTTTATTTTTAGTAACAATATTCAGCAATCATTCAAGCATTTATCAACGGAACTAATTTTAGTTGCTTTAATGACGCTCGTACCACTCTCCCAGGCAGGTCACGATACGCATACATTACACATTATATAAAGTAATCGGAAAAGTTCTTGGCCTTTTTGTACTAAAGATAATAAAAATGCTTCAGCGAGGAACATCTTTATCATCAAAATTACAAGACCCGAAGCTGCTGAAGCATTTTTTTAAGTTGTATTCGACAAAATATCTTCTCCATAAACATTACAAACCATTTTTGAGTACAGCATTCATTTTTTTTCGTTAGGGTCTGAACCCTTATCGAAAAGAATTTGCAAAACGTATCTAATAAAAAATATTAAAAATATGAAAAAGCAAGACAATTATCAATTTATTTTAATGTTTCCCCTATTACCAGAACGTCAGCTGTCCAACAGTATATTACATTCCCGCCAAGTTTAGTATTGCCAGAAATATAACACGCAGAAGTCATGTTTCAAAAAGGCCGCGAACTTTTCCGACTACCTATTGTTTATTTTTATAAACGTTGTTTCAGTCCTCTCATTGCAGGGGAGTTGCCACGTGTTTCCAGCTTAAAATACAAAGAGGATTTGCATTCGTTCCACTTTCACCGGCCGATGACAAGCTCATACATACAACTCTTTGTGCTAGAGATATTACAGAGTCAGCACACCGCCGATAATTTACGATTGCAAATATACCGAAGTTATGCTAATTTGCATAGCGTAACTTGATAGTTCGAATAAGCCGGCTTAGTTAGGAACGCAGAGCGACGAAAACATGTTTGTGTTGTGCGTCCTCTATTTTGGTTTATTATCTTATCGTCATAACAGCCTTTTATAGTTGTCTGTTTGTACGTAGGCTTCTCCTGTGGGAGGTTGTTGCATTGTTGCCACGTTGATGATGTTAACATCTCCACGCTTGTAAGCGGAGATCGCAGTTTTGGATCGCTTTCATCGAAAAACGTTGTTTCCCATATTCTGTGACCCTAGCACAAACATCTATCGAGAAAAAACGCGCGTAAAACTATTCGATACAGTATGTGTCTATGGAAAATTTCATTTTCCATTTCGGCGTTAGATGGCGCTGTACAAATTTCCCATACAAAATTACTCTATCGAATATTTTTACGCGCGTTATTTTTTCGATAGATGTTCGTGCTAAGGGTATTATTTTACGATTTTTTGTTTTATTTACATTGTTATAGAATTACCGAGTAAGTATTGTGTTTCAGTGTGATCTAATATATTAACTTAAATCTAATTTTAACCTTGTGGTTTCTTGTGTCCTACATTACCTATTGGTCTGTCTTCACCGAGTCGCTTCAACTTGCGTCGAACGCATGCATTGCCTTCAAACCATGCACTTTCAGATCAATTTAGACGCTGTCAACTTGATCAGTACCCCTAGCACGAACATCTTTCGAGAAAAAAACGCGCGTAAAAGTACTCGATAGAGTAATATTGTCTATGAGAAATTTAATTTCGCTTTCTGGTGATAGATGGCGCTGTACAAATTTCCCATACAAAATTACACCATCGAATATTTTTTCGCGTCTTTTTTTCTCGATAGCTGTTCATGCTACGGGTAGAATGAATTTAACATATATTTTTAGGGTGTAGTATACTATACCTGATTGTACAGTTGTAAAAGTTTTACATACGATAGGATTTTAAAATAAATTATAATAAAAATAAAATAAGATCATACTTATGACATTATCGTAGCGCTACGCCGTAGCACGAAGAACTATCGAATTCGTATCGAACAAAAATGTCAAACTTTATAATATATTTTCTAACGCCAGTTTAAATTATTCAACAACATATTTTTTGTTATTCACAAACCATCAATTTTTCAGTTCAAGACGTGAGGTATTAAGTAGGTAATGACATTTTATGGAGAGCTTTCTT
This sequence comes from Catoptria pinella, assembly GCA_963556745.1. Classification (NCBI taxonomy): domain Eukaryota; kingdom Metazoa; phylum Arthropoda; class Insecta; order Lepidoptera; family Crambidae; genus Catoptria; species Catoptria pinella. The sequence continues at coordinate 6,309,104 of OY750762.1, forward strand.
CAAATGATTGTAATTTTGTCATTACGTTATGAAATTCGTACTTATGCGGCTTAGATTGCATAAAGTGCTTTACAGTTTCATTGCGTGCAGTCAAGAGCAATGAAATGTACACAACATAGAACTATGTCACATTTACGAATGCATCCCAAACAGTTTTTTCAATGGTTTTTAGTTTACAGTACCTGCATTCGTTATGTTTTTATAAGAATAAGAATAAGAATAAGAATAAGAATAAGAATCATTTATTTGCTGAGAATGTAGGTACATACATAATTGTTGTTAAGGAATTTCCGGTCCAGTACATTCTGCCAAAAATTAGCATGCAAATATTTAAATTAAAGTTCAGGTAAACTAAGTATATTACATATTATCTTGTTCATTTCACAATAAGGTATTCAATAATTTAAAACAAATAATTTTAAACTAAGAAATGTCAATTAGAAATAATAAGGAATAAGTCGTATGATGTCAAAATTTATCAGTTAGAAAATCTGTAATAGAATAATAACATTTTTCTAATAATATAGATGTCAATTTCTTTTTAAATTTATAACTATTCAATTCCTTAATTTCGTCAGGTATTTTGTTATATATTGCCGGTCCCATTCCCATCACACTTTTCCTAAGCAATGCTGTATGAAATCTTCCCAAATTTAGCATGTTTCGGTACTGTGAACGCACTTTAATCGACCTTTTCCGTGTTTGGGAAACTTTTGTAAATAAGTGCTGGTTAGACTTAACAAAAAGAGCAATTTCTAAAATATATAATGATGGCAATGTTAAGAGTTTTAAGGACTTAAACACAGGCACGCAACTGTCAGTCATTTTTAACCCCGTCATGGACCTAATGCAACGTTTCTGGGCTTTGAAAATCGTCTCCCTGTCGCTGCAATTACCCCAGAAAATTAAGCCATACCTTAAAATTGAAGCAACGAGACCATGATATGCCATTATTATTGTCCCAGAGTTAACTTTCTTTGATAAGTAATATAATATATAAGCGGCCTTACTTAGTTTCTTACATACTTCATCTGCATGTGGTTTCCATGTAAGCTGACTGTCAATTAATATGCCCAAAAATCTTGTGGTGTTAACCTCCTCTAATGCATTACCTTGATAGTTAACATTGAAGATTGATTGGTGTAGTCTTTGATAGAAATGCACTAGTTTTGTCTTTTGCAAATTTATAATTAAGTCATTATTGTTAAGCCAGTCAATTATGTCTTTCAAAGCGTCATTAATATTATTTTCATATAGATTATAGTCAATACATTTTATTATAGCTGTACTATCATCAGCAAATAAGATCATTTGTTGTTGGACGTTCCTTGGTAAATCATTAATGTAAATCAGAAACAACAATGGACCCAGCACACTGCCTTGTGGAACACCACTTTGTATTTCCCTTGCAGATGACAAATATGTTTCTTCCTTCTTTGTATTTTTGTTTATTCTATTAATTTCTACAAATTGTTTACGACCAGTAAGATATGAAACCAATAGTTTAAGAATGTTGCCACGTATGCCATATGCGAAAAGTTTTTCTAATAATATTTTATGATTGACTCGATCAAAAGCTTTCGTCATGTCAGTAAATATAGCACATACCGGTAATGTCTTATCCATATTTAGCATTATAGCATTAAGTAAGTCATAAATTGCCATGTTTATAGTCAAATTTTTTCTAAATCCCTTTTGTTCGTCACATAAAATATTAAATTTAGTCAAGAAAGAATAGATAGCAATATTTATAATTTTTTCGAACAATTTAGAAAATATAGATGTTAATGCTATTGGTCTAATAAAGTTTTTTCAATATTATAAGAGCAGTTTACAGTAGCATTCGTTGTTTTTTTATAATTTAGTGTGATGTGTATGTAAATGATATGCGCCGGTGGTTTTTTTTGTGACAATTTGCGGTAATGTTTTACAAAAACTTTTTTGTGTAGGTACTTTTGATACCTACGTCATGGGTTCGTTAAACGAAGTTAGGACGAAACGGTACTCATGACAGCGTATTTTTCTCTATGTGTGAACTTTAACCACGAAAAAGGCGAAAATAAATTTAAGATAATATTGCTAATATGTTATTGATAATATGCTATCTCAAATTTATTTTCGCCTTTTTATTGGTGAGCAGTAGGTATTCGTTGAAAAATTTCTTAAATCATTGCGTTTATTGTTCTGTTTAAAATTAGGATCCAATTTGCAGAACAGTTATGCAGCGGCAAGTGTAGAATAGAGTATTTAGTATGTATACAAGGTGTTACAAAAATACCCCTAATGCCGAATATGGTATATAGGGACCATCAAACTGAACAACTTTTACTATGGGACCAACTCTGAAATCGCGAAAAAAAAATCAGCTGTTTCATACATTTTGATATTTTCGATTTTAATTTTTGTATGAAACAGCTGATTTTTTTTTCGCGATTTCAGAGTTGGTCCCATAGTAAAAGTTGTTCAGTTTGATGGTCCCTATATACCATATTCGGCATTAGGGGTATTTTTTGTAACACCTTGTATATGTATTTCAAAACATTTTTTTTTCTGTAGCCCATCTAAATACTTCTCAATATTATTTTAAAGATTCGTAAATATGACCACGTGTTATTGTTTTAGTGACAAGCACTGAGCAAGCAATCACTACCGTGGTGACAGATAGGAAGATACGATGACGTCATCGGATTCAATTCTCTCGCTAGTCTCGTTCGGAAAGGACGCCGACTCGCGGATGCAAACGTAATAGTATTTTAAGCAGACTAATTATTTACAATAACTTTGTAAATACTTATCGAATCGAAGTGAAATAAAAACAGTTGGTTTTAGAATTACGTCTTCTATGATGTTATAGGGTAAAAATTAACTTTTTTTTCATTTTTCCCACGTCCATTATTGCGTCCTTTCGGCCGCGTACGAAACCGGAGGTTTACTGTGGTTTTAGGCTAATCGTACAGTGTTTGTTTAGGGACAGTGAAAGAATGAAACTCTAATTGCAATTAAAAGACAAAATCGGCCCAATATTTATTACATGACAATTCTACTGATATTTATACTGATATTGGCTGATGAAACCCAATCACCACAATGTTATTACATATAATAATAATATTATTATCACGCCACTATTATTTGACGTAAGGAGATAAGTTTATCCAACTAAAATAGACTATTGAGAGAGATAACCTCGGGGTATATTATTATACCTAAAGCTCTTTTCCTTGCACTTACGTGGTGTGGTGGCCGATGATTGAGGACACCAGACGATTTTCATACAAAGGAGGTTACTTTGAAGCCTTGGTTCTCCGCCAAGGATAGACTTCGCTTTGTGACCACCTAAACGTGCCTTCCGAAGATACGAGCTAGAGATAATAAATTTTTGGTCACTCATCCCATTATCGACCCTTACGAAAGTTGCTTAATCTTCGTAAATGCTCTGGTCCAGGTGCTGCAGACCTGCGCCATCGAGCTCCTCAACAGTAGCTCAATAACTACTCATTCATGCTTAACGACTTACCAAAACCACGTTCTCATTATACAACGTGTTACAAAAATACCTCTAATGCTGAATATGGTAGATAGGGACCATCAAACTGTTACAACAACTTTTACTATGGGACCAACTTTGAAATCGCGCGAAAAAAAAAAACAAATGTTTCATACAATAAATAATTACAAAAATATCAAAATGTATGAAACAGCTGATGTTTTTTCGCGATTTCAGAGTTGGTCCCATAGTAAAAGTTGTTCAGTTTGATGGTCCCTATCTACCATATTTGGCATTAGGGGTACTTTTGTAGCACGTTGTATATGCAACTATTAATAATAATTGGCATAAATGCAATCGCGGTTTTTGACAAGTAAATTAATCAAAAACATTACGTTAGACACGGAACTGGTAAATTGCTTTTTGTTATTAATAAAGTCGATTAGTAGTAGCGTGTAAAAACATCAAATGCATAAAGACTGCAGTTTTATTTAACAGCCGAGCGACCTCTGCAATGTTTACAGTAGCTGAGGCTATCGACTTCCCGGCCATTAGATACTTACATTGACGCATTTAATACTATCAGCTGTTGTTACAGACAAATTCCCCCCCTCCTCTTTCCCCCTTACTCATTGATAACAAAACGCTTTAAAAGCAGTATTCAAAAAGTCCGATTGTTCTGTTTCGAATTGTTGTGCTAGATGTGGAAAGTTGCCACAAATATTTTAATATTCCCATCCCTGACCAATTAATTTGTCATGGCATTGCATTGTGCTTTAATATTTTTTTCTATATGGAAAATTACGTCAAGGTTTGGGCTTATTGTTTAATGAAATAATGATGTATAATGAAAATAATGAAAAATAATAAATAGCATTATCCGATATAATTCAGTTTATATCAAATAATAATTATAAGTACCTACTTATCATTTATTTGCAAGCGTACCTGCCCTGTACAAATCGACTGTGTTCATGTTGATGCACCAGGTAAAGGTATTCAAACGTTATGAATTATAATTTTTGACGACCTCTTTGGTCGAGTGGCTTTGTACACCGGTTTTCAAGGTGTCGCCATCTCTTGAGGTCCCGGGTTCGATCCCCGGTTGGGTCAATTTAGAAAACGAACTTTTCTATATTAGCTCAGGTCTGGGTGCTTGTGATACCACCGTTGTCTCCGATTTCCATAACACAAGTGCTTTAGCTGCTTACTTTGGAATCGGAGCAATGTATGTGATGTTGTCAAATATTTATTTATTATTATTTAATTACTCTATAAGTTTTTTAATGATAGATAGGCAAGCTTCTTGTCCGCTATCACGCCTGATGGTAAATGATGATGCGATCTACGATGAAACACGCTTGCCTAGAAGATACGAGTACCTATTCACTCGCGGCTTGACGGCCCCCAGATTGTGCCTAGGGTTGCCACATTTTTTTTGGACTAATAAAGTACATTGGTTGCTAAAGGTAGAAAAAAGTACATTTTATGGAAATAAAGTATTATTATATTTTGACGACCTCCGTGGTCGAGTGGCTTTGTACACCGGTTTTCAAGGTGTCGCCATCTCTTGAGGTCCCGGGTTCGATCCCCGGTTGGGTCAATTTAGAAAACGAACTTTTCTATATTAGCTCAGGTCTGGGTGTTTGTGATACCACCGTTGTCTCCGATTTCCATAACACAAGTGCTTTAGCTACTTACTTTGGGATCAGAGCAATGTTTGTGATGTTGTGTAACATTTATTATTTATTTATTTTTACCTTTCAAACATATTTTTTATTACTTTTGGCAATTTATCCTAGAGAAATAACAAGCCATGTGAAATAAATTTTTTTCACGTACTTTATTTTCCTCATAAAGTATAGAGTACAATTACCCCGAAATAAAGTATATACTTTATTATAAAGTACCGGTGGTAACCCTTATTGTACCTTTCGGGAAACACAGACTCAGGCAAGGAGTTCCACTTCTAGCTTTCTCGTAATATCAAAATGAGTAATATATAAAAAAAAAACATTCGAATTAGATATTTCGAACAAACAAAAAAATAAATTTAATTAACAAATAAACAAGAAAGCCTTTATGCGGCTTCTATCTACTACCACTACGAACGAATTATAAGTTTATGCACCAAGTAATTCTGTTGAAGATCCTTTGGCTTATAATTTTATGGCCACCAATAAACAACTTATACTCATAATTTATCTGTGGAAAGTTCGTACATATAAAATAAATCGAATAATAATAAAAAACCTACCTATGTAGGTACAGTTATATACGTCAATGCTTATGTACTCGTAGCTATTTTTGTCACAAGTTTGGCACACATTTTGTAATATTTAACCTTTGCAAGTATTCAACGATAACTATAATAAGTAATATGACTAATTAACTTGTTTTGAAAATACTAGCACATATTATGTTTACCTTCTTGTTTTTAACTTAACGTTGTCGATCAGTAATTTATAGAAAGTTTTTCTGCATTTCTTAAAGAAACCACGAATACTCAATTTGCTAATGTCTTTTGGGAAATCCTATACAAAGATTCATTCCACAATCTAAGCACATAATCTTTCTTAATTACTAAGCTTAGTTTTGAATACAAAAGATAAATACATTACGTACAGTCGAGTTCATTAATTTGTCACTTTTGACAGATAGTGACTTTTATTACAAAGACATTAAAATTTATGAACTGCCAAATGTGCATATTTATTATTGAACTCGACTGTACATAATGTTATTTTGTAACTTGCTCTACGCGCCATCGCCAGTCTAAATATTCATAAATAGAATATTTATGTTCAAAACCATGCAAGTTCTTTGAACCAAACTGGATTCAGTTTGAACGATTGACGTCATTTGACTTTTTGTTTCGATTTAAATAATTTTGGCTGAGTTCTAAAATGAGTTCTCAAATCAGGTTTTATTTGGGCGATACAAATCTAATGTTATTTTTTTTCCTTTAATGTTGTTTAAGAAAAGAAATAGGTTTGACTTACTATAAATATTCGGACTCAGTTCATAGGTTTGTGACGGGTCTGTTTATTGCTTTTATAATGATTAAATATTACGTGACCTTCTTGTGACAGATGATAAAATTATCATTACACTATATTTTATTTTTATTTGGTATTGTTTTCTATTTTTAACTGACTTCAAAAATCTAAATCTTCAAAAATATTCATAAAGCCCCAGCCCCCACCCGACTCCATAAGACGTTTTTTAATATCAGATACGTAGGTAGGTACTTACTTTATAGTAATTATGCAGATTTTAATATTATTTCTTGCTTTTTAGAGCTGTTTATTTTTGAAGCTTTTTTTAAAGCTTTTTTTTTAAGGTTTTTGAAGGAGGTTTTGCTTTCTTTTAAAAGGTTTTTACATCGTAGTTAGTAAGATAAAATAACTGAACATTTAGTCTTTGTTTGTGTGATAGAGTTTAGTATACATTTGCATGTGGTAAACTGATAAATAGAATTTACAGAATAGAACCTTAATAATAGCAATGGATTAGACGTACTGGTAAACGCATTTTGTGTCGGACACAGATGGCGGCGGAAGTCAGTCACTTCCTCGTTGCACCTTTAACCCAACTATCGTACAGATATCGGAATTAAATGCAAAGATTTTTTTTCTGCATTAATAAACAAAAAAAACTTTATAATAATTATGCAATTATAAAAAGAGATGTGATCGACGAATCAATTAGCGTCATCTACGAACTTAGTTGCTTTAAAATTTTGACTGTAAATTCTTCAATAATTTCAGTAAAAAGATACAGTTGAAGATTAAGAGTCCGGCGAACAGTGAGCTTCCCATACAAACGTAATACCAAAATGATTTGCAATTTGAGCATAATTAACTCTTCTTGTGATGTTATTCGGATTAAGACAGTATTTATCTAGGGTTCTTTTAAATAAAAATCCAACTAATTTAGCCAAATCAAAATAAATGCCAATTACATTTTTTCATACAAAACTGTAAGTCATATTAATTTTTATTTGATTTGGTATTTTGGATTTTTTATTTAATAGAACCCTAGACAAATACTATCTTAATCCGAATAACATCACAAGAAGAGTTAATTATGCTCAAATTGCAAATCATTTTGATATTACGTTTGTGCTTGGAAAGCTCACTGTTCGCTGGACTTTTAAAATACATAAATACTTACATAACATTTCTACAACAGAAGTGTGCGTACATCTGTGTAGCAATATATATTTATTTGAAGCCGTGCATCATATAACATTTCAAGTGGAACTGGTTATTCTTGCATTTGAAATGTCTAAATATGGCAGCTGGCTTGATCGGTCGTGTAGATGGAGGTCGGTGTTGTACCAAAGAAGTTATCTAGTCTTCGCGTCCCTGACATGTGGCGTAGGACCGAATTGTGTTGAATTATAACAATGTGTTTTGACCGCCTTCATGTGTTTGACAATAAGAGTAGGTAGATAATTTATCCCCAGAGGGTATTTTACCAGGTTTTTATTTTTCTTATATGGGAATTACAAGGGCAGTTTAAAGGCGCCTTTTATACACTACGAAAATAATACAACATTCTTCTAGACATTCATAAGCACAGTGTTTTTTGTTTAAATCTCAATTTTTTTTTTCTTATTTGATTATAAGATATATTTATCAACACGATATGGCGATACTATGTTTTTAGTTGTTTGGGACAATGTATTACCAAGCCGGATGGAAAAATCGAGAACTTTCATTTTTTATAATATGGAGACGTCACATGGTACATTATTATATATTCTAAAATCATCATACAAATGTATTCTAAAAGGAAACTTAGACATTTGCGTGTTAGCATTTAATAGTTGTCATGGGATGGGTGACCAAAAATTTATTATCTCGAGCTCCTCCGTGCTTCGGATGGCACGATAGGCAGTTGGTCCCGGCATTTGCAGTCGTTAACACCCACCAATCCACATTGGGCCCGCGTGGTGGGTCATGGCCCATCCTCCTTATCCACCTATAAGGAAGGCCTGTGCCCCAGCAGTGGGGACATTAAAAATGGCTGATGACCACTGTCGAATCAAACTTTTTTCCTTAGTCTTTAGATTTGGATCTTTGCTCATGGAAAGCTTCGATATTCCAAATATTTTTGTAACAGACTAAATGAAAACTTTAAAAAGTGTGTGTTTTTTGTAACAGACTAACAGAAGTTGTAAAAAGTGTATGTGTACGCACCGTTATTTAATTATGTTCTTATATTTTTTGCGCTTTGATTGCTCTTTTTATTATACTGCTTGCGGTTTCACATTTAGGGTATTGATATACAAAAGTAATTACAACATTTGTATTCCTTTTCATACGTACTTTGTGCAAAAAATAGTGTAATGATCTTCACATGATGGTTCTTATTTCGTGGCTGTGGACGTCCTATGGAGTGATTAATGACGTCATTCATTACTATAAGGAAAAACAATCGACTGTTTGATGACATCAATGTAACCGTATGTTCAGAAGCAGGGCGAATGATAAAGCACATGGGCCATCACGTGTGAAATAGTAACCTCAAAAACAATACATTGTGTACATTCATCTCGAAGAGCTTGGTCCTGCAGACAGTTAGCGGCGATTGCTGCGATAAAGCAACTTTGGCAAAGGTTGGTCATGGAATGGGTGACCAAAATTTTATTATCTATACAGCTCTAATACCATACTTCGAAAGGCACGATAAGCCATTTGTTACGGCTGCATTTGCGGTTGTTAATACTCATCATTAGGCCCGCGTGGTTGGTTATGTTATGGCCCATCCTCCTTATCCACCCCTAATGAAGACCTGTGCCCGAAAAGTGGGGACATGAAAAATGGATGATAACGATAATGAACATTCATACCTTCTTATTATAACATATACTATCACGAACCACAATAATAAGCGAATAGGGCAAAAGATTTCTAGGGGCAAAAGAGTTCGTTTGAAATTCTAGGGTCCAAAGAGTTCGTTTTCGACACGAACGGCTACGAGTAGATACTGTAAAAAACGCTATAAAAAAAATACCTGTACTGGTTCAGAACAATTAATTAATTGAAGACGATACCGTATGGTTACATTTGACTGACTTTTAAGATAAATAATAAATGAGGTAAAAGAAAAACAAATATCAGGATAATGAACTTTGTATGAGAAGCTCACTGTTCATGGGACTCCTAATAACAACCTCTCGATAGATTTGTAAGTTAATACAATAATAATTATTATATAAAATAACCGATGTTTTTACCCGACTGCAAGGAAAGGGTTATATTTTTCGCGCGTATCAGGTATGTATGCAACGTTTTTTATCACATATATCATTAGTATATCGTTAGATTTGTCTTGACAGCCCAAATGAAAAAGACATTAATTAAATAAAAAAAAAAACCCGCCTGCATCAAAAGACAAGTTAACTGAAAAGATGGAAACAAGATCAAATATTAAAGTCAAATCATTCATAATCTTTTCAGTTCACTTGACTTGACTTTGTCAAGAAAAAATATTAATACGGTAGTTTTTAAATTAAATATTAATGAAAATATGAAAAACTTTAAGTTTTTAATTATTACCAAAAAATTACACGACATTTTAAAGTCAATACTGAATTTTAATCGGGCGAAAAATGAATGTAGCTGCTCGTATTTTGACTGTTTTTGTTTTTAACTAATTTGACTGCTTCATCAATCAAGCTCAAGTATCTATATCTATATAATTATGTATTTTTTTGTAAGAGAAGCTATATGCAAATTTAATTTCTAACCACATTGCTGTTTTTTGTATAGTTACCTGATTTGATAAAACTCAAGGTTGTTTTTGTGTGTTTTTTTAACATAATCAGTTCCGTTTCCTTTGTACTAAAACACGTTTTAAGGTTAAGTAACTATAGCCCAACGATTTTAGCAAGTATCTGCGAAATATAGCATTCTAAGTTCATGTTACTATACCGTTTTTATACAAGTTTGATATAGGTACTATAATATAATAAATAAATAAATATTTGACAACATCACATACGTTGCTTTGATTCCAAAGTAAGTAGCTAAAGCACTTGTGTTATGTAAATCGGAGACAACGGTGGTATCACAAACACCCAGACTTGTGCTAATATGGAATAGAACATTTTTTTAAATTGACCCAACCGGGGATCAAACCCGGGATCTCAGAGATTCAAGCGACACCTTGAAAACCGGCGTACAAAGCCACTATACCACAGGGGTCGTCAATATGTATAGATAATCTAAATATTTATCAGTGTAATGGTTTTTATTGCGTGTGGATTAATTAATAAGCGTTTTTTGCACAATAAATAACACAGAATTTATGTTGAACGGTTGAACGCACTTAAAAAATGATTCTTACAAAAGTTTTTTTTAGTTCAATTATCTTACTATTTTTTGTCTACACTCAAAATTGGTTACTTAGGTTTAGTATAAGAATTTCTGTTTAAGTACAAATGTTGTTAAATAATGATTTCTGTAATATCTAGCCGTTTTGTTTCTTTTTACTACTTATGAAAGTATTCTTACTAATTTCAATGGGGGTTTTGTTCTTAGTTAACAAGCAATGATGTAAGACTTGTTTTCTCGAGTCAAGTGCACGTGTTGCATAATAAGTAGGTATTTTAATATCCATGAAATTCTTTTTTTAAAAATCCATGAAATTCCATTTTTAAAATCCATGAAATTCACGCAGATTCGAATAATACCTGCCAACGAGTAGATGCGTGATTTAAAACTCTCCATAAATTGTCAGTTGAATTTATTCTCCGCAATGAGGCTTACATTTCAAAAAGCATTCGGTATAAGACTTGTGTACACCGGTTGAAAATAGCCTAAATAAACTATTTTAAGTCATTAGAGTCTACGGCGACTGACTTATGTCCGATTTAGTCCGTCACGTTATTACTGAGAAAGCAAAGCTAAACTCGCGCGCGTATAAAAAAAATCACGAAAACTTTTTCAATCGTATTTAAATAACAATAATATCGCAGAGTGAATTTTACAAAGTAAAAAGTAAAAGACTGTTTTTTTATTTCTTGGAAGTGTAAAAACATATCATGGGGAGATTGGGTATCACAGAAGTACATAAGTAGGTTCAGTCGGCCTCAGAATTATGAGAATGATTACTGATGTAATCAAGTCAGGTCAGCAGCACCTTAGATACAACATGTAATTTTAGTTTTAACATTGGATTAAAAAATAGATTCATTAGGACTTTGTAAGGTTTGTATAACTCAACGTTTGCAAAGAAAGGGTTTTAGACGAGAAAAAATTATAACGAGACGAACACTGTGGTATTTACACGAGTCGGATTGGCAGGCGATTTTAATCAATTAGCGCTTTTTTTTTCTCTAATCTAATCGCAAAACTAATTTCAATGAGGTGGCGATTCGATTCTACAAGCGATTGACGAATAAAAGCGCTAATTGACTAAAATCGCCTGCAAAGTCGACACGTGTAAATACCGCCCAATGAACTGTGCAGTACAAGTTGCAGTTAGAAAGACTATTGCAACAATGTAACATATCAAAAACTTGTGTAAACATCTTTATAGGGAAAAATGTAGCTAAATATTTATGGTCTCAAGAGAGGCGGCAAAGAGTTTTGAAAGCGTTTTGTTTTGAATAATGACGCACGTCGCAGCCTTGCGCGGGAATTGCCCTATTTCTTAACTTGGACACGTTAAATAATAAAAATGTGCACTGATTCTGTACATACGCCGATGACGGACGTATTTTAATAAGGGTGTTTTACCCGCGATGGAACGGAGAAGGTATATTCCTTTAGGGAGAGGTTCAAGGGGTTGTTTGATGATGATGACAAATTAATTTTTCTCCAGTACCCTTAAAACGAAGAATAACGCACGTAAAAACATTCGTTAGAGTAATTTTGTATGGGAAATTTGAACAGCGCCATCTAGCGCCGAAAAGCTAAATGAAATTTCCCATAGATAATAACTCTATCAAGTAATTTTACGCGCGTTTTTTTCTCGATAGCTGTTCGTGCTACAGAACGGTTTGACCGATTTAGATGCGGTTTAACGTGTGAATTCTTTAAACAGTTTAAAATAAAAACCAAAATTTAAAAAAATTGGAAAGAACCCTCGACTATAAAAATAGTTATTCTTATGAAGAGTTAAATATTTTTTACGAAAAAGTGCCCCCGCTAAAGTGTGTACATACATATTTATCCACCTATTCATAAATTACAGTTTTTCAATTATTGATAACTATTTTGACCGTCGTGGGTTTAAAAAAGATATTTTTGGTTTTACGTCCTGAAAAAGCTCTGAAAATGCAAAAAAATAGAATTAGGTAGATAAATATTTGTTTAACTTTTGTTGAATTTATTATTTGGCGGTGTAACGGAATCATTTGCATTAAAAATTATTGATGAAATAAAAAAGAAATACTTATTTGAAATTCATAACAGAAGATTCCTGAAACTAATATTTCTGTGGGCACCACATATTAACAAATCTACTTAGTAAATCATTTCTTAGAAATATCTTCTTTCTTAGAAAAATCTTATAAATTTTTGATACGTTTAATATTTTTGACACATAATTTATATTAATATACAAGGTGTTACAAAAGTACCCCTAATGCCGAATATGGTAGATAGGGACCATCAAACTGAACAACTTTTACTATGGGACTAACTCTGAAATCGCGAAAAAAAAATCAGCTGTTTCATACATTTTGATATTTTTGTAATTAAATTTTGTATGAAACAGCTGATTTTTTTTTCGCGATTTCAGAGTTGGCCCCATAGTAAAAGTTGTTCAGTTTGATGGTCCCTATCTACCATATTCGGCATTAGGGGTACTTTTGTAACACCTTGTATATAACAATAAGACTTCCATAGTCATAGATATCGTCGCGCTGTAATCGCATCCCCTCCGAATACCTATATTATGTGAAATTTTTAATAGACCAAAATATGTTTTTCAATAATTTCAATTCCCACAGTCGAATTTTACATCTACAATTTGTATAGTACCTATCCAAGATTTTCAAGTTTACTTTTTTTTTATAAAAAAATGTTATGGAAAACACTGGTATGGAAAAAGTACGAAAGTAATTTAGGTACCAAGTGAAATCATTTACTGAAATAGTGTATTATTTATTCGCATTAGTTAATTACTGCACACTTCACTTCAGAGCGTCATGATCATCGAATAATGCTAGTGTTCAATACACAGTTAATAATTTACAAGGCTTAATTATTGTAGTGATAAGTAGCTATTGGCTAGCACAGAACTCGTGACAGCCTTTTAGTAGAGAATTACGTAAATAATTAATTACATGTTTACACACACACTACTACACTTAACTACAAATGCCTCATTATATTGCGCAATTATATTCTACTAGAAATGCGTGACAAATGACGATTAAGAAACACACAACGACGTAATTTTTAAGCAAAAAACAAACCAGAGTTTAAACACTGAAATACAATAGATGCGTTGTATGCGAGTGTGTAGACATTCCGGAATTCCTTTATTCTGGAAAAGTTAAGAATATCAAACGATATAGTTATTTAAGGGACTGACATGAGCCAACTAGCGCCGCCTGTCGATTTTATTTTATTTATTCTATGAAACTGAGCTAAAATGGGTTTCTAAATAATGAAAGGTGGGTTTAAAGGTAGTTTTAATAATTGTAAACTGATGTACACAACTTGACAAGAGGAATAAAAAACACAGAGTACAAAACAAGGAAAATATGTTATAGTATAAAAGGTACAGAATTCAAAAATATAAATTAAAAGTAAAAAACCATAAATTAGTAAAAAAGAGGCCGGCTCGGCAACATTCTAAATAAGCCCAATTTCTTAAAAAAGGAATCAGTCAAAGGTTTATTAATAACGTCTAATATTTATTGAATAACTTTATGCAGTTTGAAAAGGCATTCAAACAGTTTAAAACGCGACTTTGTTAAAAGTGGCCACTGTTGGTTCAAACCCGTTTTTAAACTATTGCACGCATTTTGTAATGTTGTAACGTTATTCAATAAACATTAGACGTCATTCACAAGACCTTGACTGATTCCTTTTTTAAGAAATTGGGCTTATTTAGAATAAATAAAATAAAATCGACTGGCGGCGCTAGTTGGCTCATGTTAGCCCCTTAAGTTTTTTTGATTAGCCACTGTCATAATACCTCTAGAACATTTCTTTTTTTTATGACAGAAGTGCTATGTTTTCTTGTTGATTGTACTCTAGAATTTGGAACTATTTCTTAGTTTGATAAAACTACGATTTCCTACGAGTAGGTACATTGCACGTTGCGTTTGCTCTAACGCAATGGGTATTGACGTCAATAGCATTTTGTAATTCACTATATTTCGTAATCTACACAGTTATTGTTAGAAAATAACTGTGTTTATCAAACTTTTATTTTGTTATTTTACTTTAGTGACATCGATTGGATTTGCTGTCATACCGTGGCATATTTTGTTCAGTACCCATAGCACGAACAGCTATCAAGAAAAAAAACGCGCGTCAAAAAATTCTATAGGTAGTGTAATTTTGTGTGGGAAATTTGTAAACCGCCATCTACCGCCGAAAAGTGAATTGTGATTTCCTATAGAAAATTACTCTATCGTGTTCGCCCTAGGGATACTGAATCTTCAAGATTTCGTTTACAGTAGATAAGACACCTTTTTCGCAATGGCAATGAAGAAAATTAATATCATTTGTATTCTATATACTATATATTAAGACGACCTCCGTGGACGAGTAGCTTTGTACACCGGTTTTCAAGGTATCGCCATCTCTGAGGTCCCGGGTTCGATCCCGGTTGGGTCAATTTAGAAGACGAACTTTTCTATATTGGCTCAGGTCTGGGTGTTTGTGATACCACCGTTGTCCCTGATTTCCATAACACAAGTGCTTTAGCTACTTACTTTGGAATCGGAGCAATGTATGTGATGTTGTCAAATATTTATTATTTATTTATTTATTATATAAACCAGTATTATTGACGTTGCACTCTTCTTTCTCCTTAAAATATTCGATAACTAAATCGTATTTTTTTTTATTTTACGTTGTTTTTGTCTCATGGCTCCATATTCGATGGAAGACAGGGTGATATATTTTCATGTTAAATGAAACAACCATTAAAAATTGTATATTTAAGAGATATTAGGTACATTTTGCTGTAGGGACAAGTATTTATGTAGTAAAAAACAAAATACTAATGAATGTGAGAACATGCACAAGTACCTATTCTTTAATCCTTTAGCCATCCAGGTTTTGCCAATTAATGGTGATTATTGTCTGCCTGTGGTTGTCCAAACTGACTTTCACTCCAGACAACATTCCTTATCAGCCACACGACACCCACTGAGGGCATTAAGCCTCGCCCAAGGATCTCCACCAATCCAATCTTTATGTAGTCAATGATGATATGGCAGTTGTCCAGCTCACCTCAGTTACCGATCTGATTTATTCATTTTAATTACAACGGCAGATAGTGCCATGCTGATGCGTCCGTTGCTCTGTACATTTAGCACGAACAGCTATCGAAAAAAATTAACGCGCGTAAAAGTAGTCGATAGAGTACCTAATTATCTATGAAAAGTTTTATTTCGCTTTTCAGCGGCAGATGGCGTTGTACAAACCCATACAAAATTACTCTATCGAAAGTTTTACGCGCGTATTTTTTCTCGATAGCTGTTCGTGCTAAGGGCACTACTGTTCTCTTGATGTTGTTGGTAAAGAGCACGACAGGATAATGGGTTACCAGGTAATTCGAACTTGTATTTATAGCCCATTGACAGGATATATCCAAGATCACTTCCCTCTTCCGTGATTCTGTCTGAATATAGATTGAATTTTGACGAATTTGTCAGGCCCAACTTTTTCATTGATAATTACAAATATTTTCAATTGATAATAAAAATAAAAAGTTTGATTAGTATAAAATAAAAAAATAAATAAAAAACAAGTAATATGCGATAATTTATGAACTGTTTAAATATTTTTATAGAGTCTCAGAACGACAATGGCGCTATGACGCATTTTAGGCAAGGTTAAGAACACGACATCTTCATTTACATTCAGCATAATCGTGTAGATATATGTAAATTATACTTTAATTGCATACCTAAGACAACACTGAGTTCTAACAAAAATGGCAAAGAACCTAATAGTTCTTAATTTGTTTATGATTTAGTACATAAAGTGAAATTGCAAAATACAACGCCCCTAAAAATCCTCCCTTTTAGCGTAGCCCGTGCGTAGCCCTTAAGAGTCCGGCGAACAGTGAGCTTCCCATACAAACGTATAATACCAAAATGATTTCAAATTTGAGCATAATTAACTCTCCTTGTGATGTTATTCGTATTAAGACATATTTTTCTAGGGTTCTATTAAATAAAAAATCCAAAATACTAACCCAATTCAAAATAAATGTCAATGACATTTTCTCATACAAAACTGTAAATATTATAACTGGTATGAAAGGTACCCTATATCTCTCTGTACCCCTGGCAATGTGTATGCAAAATTTCAATATAAAAAGAATGAATGACATGAACAAACAAACTGACTTTCGCATTTATAATATTAGTAAGGAAGTATGGTTTTTATTTCCACTTTCATTTCAAGTAACAATATACTCTAACACCTTCTAAAGGCGTCTGTCACTTTGTTTGTAACTGGGACTGAGTCAATGTTTAGTCTCACCCGGAGTGCTTACGTAACAGTATCCGAGTTTTGCTTCCACTTAGTAATACCAATTTCCTAATACTAAACAATTTTACAATTTACACAGCAGTTTCCGCTCCCGTGAATCATTAGGTATGACCGGGTAACTGTGCGATGTCGTTACAATACATCAAATTATTACATGACTATACAAAATGGTCTACATGCACATTCGACTTAAAATGAAGCATCTTGCAATTAAGTCTAAATTTCGCAATACTTACGAGTAACCCTAAAAGTTTACTTTGTGATTGTAACCCAACATCCCAACCCAGGCTCTACAAATCACGGTTGTTTTAAGAATTTAGAACTTTGTCTATTTTGTTTGTACTAAACATAGACTTATTTAATAAAATAAGTTCATGGTACGTACTAAAGCCCCCTACAACAGCGTCATTGTTGTTTCAGCATAAAATTCAAAAAATCCCACGCGGCTACAACAATGAAATATCTATTGTGTCTCATTTTCTTGGAGTTAGGATTAAAATGACACTAAGCTCAGCGAAGGCTAAAGAAATATATGCTCTTTTCGCAGCTAAATAAAATAAGGCAGTCGGGTGTTTATATGAAATTAAAAAAATACCAAATAGTGGCTCAGTGGTAGACCTCGCTCAAATAGTATGTTGCTTAAAATTAATCTAATAGTTGTCACCACGAGGTTGACACTGCTTTTGAAAAGTAGTACCAGTACTACGTCCAGATACGTCCAGAGACGCTTCGCTCGCGCTTCGTCCTCGCTCGGTCAACTAGGCACTCAAAGATGCAATGAGACATTTTGATTTTGCAGTCAACAGTAGGTAACACTAAATGGAAATCATAAATTTTTTAATACCAACGTCCAAGATTGACAGTGCCTTTAACCTACTTTCTAAGGTGTGTAACATGCATTCAACGAGCATACTCAGCGGTTACCTCTCTTGCCTTGACCCCGTTGGGTGCGATATCCTCGACCAGCCGTTCCGCCTAGATTTGTATTCGCAGTGCTGGGTTTCCGCTTGCCGATTATTAACATTCGACCCCGAAAACATGGACGTGGGGAAGCAACAAATCTGTTGGCAAATCTCGGCAAAAAGATTGAGATTTGAGATATCGAGATTAACAATGTTTTTTATTTGACTACCAAACACTTAAGTAATTAAATTCGTAATCATCAATTCAATGGAAGGATTATTGTCGTCGAAATTTTTTTCCGTAGTTTTGTAGGCTTCAAAATGCATTTCTCTAAGAGTTAATGCTGATTTATTTAGTTAACAATCTCAAAATATCATTGTAAGTCGTCACGCTTTCGCTTTTTATGGGATATGAAACATTCTCCTTCGATGTTATGAAGCATGACTGTGTTTAAACAAAACATTATCGACACCAAACATCGAAATCGTGTCTCGATCGTCACCGAAACCATAAAATAACTTCATGTTTTATTACAACTAGAAAAAGCATAGAGATGATAAAAAATGTGTAAGTATATTGTGTTTATATTTTCCTGTTGAAAACAGTTTTACTATTTTTAGATGGTTGATGTTTTTTGAGGGCGCCAGCTATTGTATGCACTTAAACTAGGCAAAGATTTGTTGTTGTTGTATAATTTCGACATGGGTGGTCAGAACCTTAGTGATCTTAAGGTCACTGGCTCCTGACTTGGTTATCAGAAAGCGTATGTCGCAGCGAGCCAACTCCGACGTGCGCGGCGGGGGAGAACTAGACGCCAACGTGCGCGACCCGTTCTCCCCTAGTCGCAAGGGGGGGCGCAGTAAGGCCCTCTGTCCCCCATAGGGTGAAACCCTAACGGGCCACTCCCCCCGGGTCATGTGGAGCGTGCCAACGCGTACCCACAGACTCGGCGGAAAAGCGCAGGTCTTCGAGAGGAGTTTAGTTGGTAGTGGTGCCTTCTCCCGACCCCCCCATCTGGCCTCCCCACCGAGAGTGGGTAGCCCTATGGGGGGCTTGGGAGGATGCTTCCTCCCCCTGCCCGGCCCCCTCTCGAGCTTTCGAGCTCGTTAGGGGGTGGGGCAGGGGTCAGAACCACCCAGCCTTGACGCGAAGCCTATCAGGCTTGGCGGGAGGGCTGGGTGCGGCGCTACGTACCCTTGGTATGACTGAGTCCAACATGCCGTTTGGTATGCATAAAGATCGCAATCTCCTCTTGTTACAACAAAAAAAAAAAAAAAGGTCAGGTATACTAAAGGTGATATCTTCAAATCTCCACACGTGTCTGTAAGAGTCAGTCTTTCTTACATAGTACCCCTACTATGTAAGAAAGGCTGTTATGCGTTAAGAATGCGTTTATGCATCCCGAAGGCATGTGGGACTCGGGCTGTAAGGGTCAGCCTTAACTTTTCCAAGGAAATCATTATAAAAATAAAATACTTACTGCCTATTCAACATGTTCTCACATTTTGTTCGCTGTACACGTGTAACAGTTTACGTTGTTTGCGCAAAAAATAACGACAGCTGTAAAGTTGATTACATTACATTAAAAAGTTGGTGCACCATGCCTTTTTGTTGCTATTTCGTACGAGTTTTTATAGTGTGGAAGGACAGAGTTTTCGTATTAAAACCAACGAAACACTTGTTTCTTCAGTCACAAATGAGGTATCGCCAAACAGCTATGTATTTATCGCCATTAGATACGTTTTGCAATTTTTTTTCGATAAGGGTTCAGACCCTCAATAAAAATGAATGAATGCTGCTAGTGCTTAAAGCAAGATTTGTAATGTTAATGGAGAAGATGCTTAGTCAAACACCACTGCAAAAAATGGTCCAGCAGCTTCAGATCTGGTAATTTTGATGATGAAGATGTTCCTCGCTGTGGTAACTTTATTACTTTTGATACAAAAAGGCCGCGAACTTTTCCGACTACTTAATATTATGCGTAATGGCTGTGTGCGGGCACATTCCATCACGGGCGCTTCCTGTCTGCTAACGGCCCATTGTAAGTTTCGTCTAAGTATTTGTTTTGGTCGGTGCCTCATAAGTTGGTCCCACCCATACCGACGATACGTGGATGAACCTGACGTCAAATCCATGTGCTACGTCTTAGGTTTTAATGCCGTCCTTTGCAAGCAATGTTTGTTTTCAAAAAATAATATTTGAAAATCCATAAACATTATTGCATATTATATAGAATAGTCTAGATAGACATTATTTAAACCAAAAAATTTAGTACATAATATGAAGAATGGTAGTCTCCAGAAATAGCTTGACACTTTAGAACCATGTTTGGTGGCTGTTTGTTATTCTATTGTTGTAATTATAGTCCTACACATTTTCGTATTTAAAAAAAAAAATCTACATTATGTTGATATGCAATACCATTCATACCTTGAGACTCTTAGCTCACTAATCAGGGACCACAGAACCTTCGATCATATCACAGAACCTTTGATTATTTATAATCAAAGCACAGAACTATAATTTTTTTTGTTGTGAAACGGATGGCATAGATTTTTATTTGACTGAGGTATTCCACTCTGCCCTACCTCACTTTAAACAGACGAGATAAGCCCAGCTTAAAAACATAACAGAGAAAACAGTATTTACGCGCATTGCAGAACTAATGAGTCACTCGTTGATTTTGCAACAACTTATCTTGTCCATTGCCCCTTTTGTTCACAACTTTTTTTTATAAAACTTACATGTAATGCAATGTAAAGGGTATTCGTATTATATTTGCAAACTCAATATTCTCAATTAAAACAGCTGTGTCAACTACACCGGCTGTTTAAATATGATCCTGCGTCATGGAGCCAATTTCGACATAATATATTGGAATAGAACATAGAATAGAGAATAAAAAACATAAATGCATAATAAGTGACGTGTTTTACAAAACGGTAGCTGGAGTTGTATAGAATATTGATATTCAATCGAGCTGGTGTAATCTATATGTGTCATGTTTGACGGCTATTGGTCTAGAGGTTAGTGACCTTGACTGAGAAACTCACGGTCGAAGGTTCGAATCCTAGTAGGGGTGAATGAAAAATTAGTTTCGTGCGGTGCGATTACCATGAGTTTGCTTTCGAGTATGTTCTAAAATTTAGTTTGGAAACTTTGGAATCAAATAATAATTTAAAAATTGATTTGTCAAAATATAGGGATAGTTTTTAAAGGTAGTAAGATAAAGAGCGCAATTTGACATTTTCTTTAGGTAGGTACTTAAGTACTTATGGATTTGTTTGATAATACAAAATTGTAGAGATGACTACTTATAGCAATTAATGCTATTATTTAGCAATTGCTGCATAACATAGGAAAATTATAAAGACAATTTTCGTAAGTATAATTTGAAATGAGGTAAGGTGAACTGTAGTGAAAAATAAAATATGATTGTGATGTAATTTAAATCATAAAAACTAGAATAGGTCTAAATTATAGTCGATTTAATGTTATACGGTTTAAAAAAACTGTGTTTTTTCGTATTTGCTCTAATATTGTGTTCGAAAGATACCGCGCGTCTGTATCTATACCAAGATTAGGGTTGTCACTTAAATTTGACACTATGTTTTTTAACCTACGTACTTCTTATTTACATTGTCACGTTCTTATGAGGTCAATAGAACGTTAAGTAACACAAGGCCACAAAATAAAACCACGCACGACGTGTGTCAAGATTCGACACGATGCCGTCAACAACATGAATTGGAGCTTTTAGTGCGCCAAATACAAAACAATAAGTTGCTTGTTAACTTGTAGATGCAGATTCTTGAGACTTTAGTTATCGCGTTGTTTATTGTTTTAAAGATAAACAAGAGGACGAGATAAACAAATGATATACTCCAACATAACTCAAACTATTTGAATGGAAGTATAAGCACGATATGACTCAGAGCACGCTTCTTTTGAATAAGATTATCATCTCCATTTTGTCTTGATTCATAGCTATCATTATGACGGGCATTATTTATGCATATTGTTTTGATCATTTGTCGTGTAACTTTATTATGAACATTCTAAGCTTACAGTGCGACAAATATAACTAGGCGACTTAATGATGGCGCCGCTTTCCCTGCTAAATTAATATTATGTTATTCAAAACTGACCCGTAAAATAAAGCGTAACAGCTGTCAAAATTATACCAGTACCCGTTAATTTATTTTTTATTATTGTGTTGATATCAGCCCTACTTAAAACAAACTAGCATAATCTGTTAGCTGCGGCTAAACAGGGCTGTTTGATTTGGACATTACTGTTGGTTGCGCCTGAGCCAGGACAAACATCGGAAAAGTACGAGCACTCGTGAGTTGACAGTATGGTTGCCAACATGTCTTAGGCGAAACATAGTATTTTTCAAATTAAGCTATAAAAAGCATAGTACACTTAAAAAATATATTATTTTATGGAAAAGGCAAAAACTAGGCAAATATTTTTATAAAAGCTTTATTTTTTCATACAGTCAAAATGCACGATCACAAATTTAAAAATGAATGATATGTTTCTTAGCGTTCGATGTTGAAAATGTAGTATTTTTGAGTACTATTTATTTCTTTAACAGTATATAGTATGCAGACGCGAAATATAGTATAATACTATATATTATAGTACGGTTGGCAACCCTATTGACAGTGCCCTGACCTCTATTTCACTCTCAATCCTGATAACTCATCGGGTTCTTACTAGAACCAACACCTCCCTAACTTAGTACTAATATTCTGTGCCCTAACTCCCTATAAAGTAATGCCAGCATTAAACTTTGTACAGTCAGCGACGGAAGTCACTTAACACTTTAGCACTTTGTTACAGCAACTTTTTACAAATGTATGCCTGTTTGTAACTTTGAATTCCCCTGCCGGGGCGTCTGTGTTTCCGAGCGCATACAACCTGACTCTATTCAAGGCCAGAGTGAATAAGCACCTTCTGGGCAAGCTCGTTCCATCGTAGGCCCTGTCTTTGCTTTTGGGCGAGACTGGGGTCAAGAGCAAACCCATTTAAAAAAAAACAATAAAGTTGCTATGACAAAGTACTAAAAAATGTTAAGCGACTGTCGTTGCTGGCTGTACAATCACAATGCATGCGTGTACATGTAATTAATGTACTATTGACAACACTTCCGCTTTACCACTACCTAAGGTTAAAAACGCTTGCACGCCTCTCCGTCACTAGCATACGTACGTTTAGTTCGTGTAGGGAACTAAACGTACCTCCTTTTTAGTGGGTATTCCCTCCTCCTGGGATCCCACCGAGCCACTCGGCTGGGTGGGAACACGGGAGTGAACAGTGGAGGGAGCCGCAACGTTGAATGGTGCGGTCCCCTCCTGGCGAGTCCCAAATACCCCCCTCTCGCTCACCTGCGAGAGGGGAAGCGCGTAAATGCGTTTTCTTCGGCATAAAAAAGGGGCGCTACACTCGCACACGAATTTTCTGAAAAATTCAAAAGAGCGTGCGTTGCCGATCGTACAAATTAAAACATAAGGCCTGGAAAGTTTCTCTAAGGAGTGCGCGATAACAGCAGATCAAGTCAAATTAAAACTTCTGTGATTAAAAAAATTGTTTGGCATTTCAAAAATTATATTTGTTTTTAAAATTTTAAGTTATTCTAATTATTTATAAAATCTTATTGTGTAGAGCCATTAAATAATATAAATACACCAAAACGGATTAAAATTGGGGATGAACGTTACGTAAACAAAACTCAATCGATTAGTTTAGAATGCGATCCATCTGGAATCTTCTGATTTGAATAAATAGGTTACTTTAATATGTTTAGGTACATTTAAAATAAACTTGAGCAAACAGTCTGTTTTCAGTCAAGGCATAATAACAGTTTAAAGAAAGAAACTAATGAATTTGAATTTAAATCGTGAAGTGATATGAGCAAGATGGCGGGCAGAATTGATGCTGCTGCTGAAAAGATCGTGGCATGCTGTTTATTATATCAAGACTTTTATTTATTTTATTCGGACCGATTTTTACATCAAGTTGTTTATATAAAGATCGCAATATGGCTGTTGTCAGGTAGCGCGGTCAGCAGTCAAAGTCAGGTGATTCAAAGTTTTATTTTTTAAATCTAACAAATACTTACCTATTTACAAATGATTTTAATTAATTTTATTTTCATTACATATCAATCAATGAGGAGCTCGGTGGCGCACTGGTATAGCGCCTGGCCCATCGATTGCGGAGGTTAAGCAACTTTCGCAAGATCCGGTCATGGGATGGGTGACCAAAAACTCATAACTTGAGCTCCTCCGCGCTTCGGAAGGAAAGTTAAGCCGTTGGTCCCGGCTGCATTTGCCTTCGTTAGCACCCACCAATCCGCATTGGGCCCAGCTGTGGGGACATTAAAAATGGCTGATGGTCACATATCTATCGCTTTTGTGTTTTAGAAGAGTAAAGCTTTTTTTTAAAGCTAAAGCTTGCTACAAAAATTAGTGCAAACTTACGTCAGTACCTACCTAATTCAATTGTTTTGGTAACGAAACGGTATAGATATCAGACATAAATATTTTTTCTTAGTAATACATTAGTCTGATATTCTCCTATTTGACGGTGTAGAAATCGAAAAGTACTTAAATTGAACTATATATTAAACCTTTTCTTTGTAAAGATCTGATTGTCATTTTGTAACAGAAATGTAGTGGTTTCCTACGTACAATGATTTATAGCTATATGTTTTTTTTTCGCGATTTCAGAGTTGGTCCCATAGTAAAAGTTTTCAGTTTGATGGTCTCTATCTACCATATTCGGCATTAGGGGTACTTTTGTAACACGCTGTATATTGTGAGACATGCCCGGTTAAAAAACAGTTTGACACAGTGACATATTGACATAAATTTATATCGGTTGCACCGTGTCTATGCATTTGGTGGCCTCGAGACGTACATTAAATCCACGCGCCGTCTGCGCATAAGCAGTTGCAATTTGTTGCAATTTGTTGTACTCTATAACTTTCATAAGATGTCCTTGACCTGAACAACGGTGAAAAACATCATTAGTTTATGTCAAAAATTCTTCTTCTTCGTGTTCCGATCCTATCGGAGGTTGGACGACATCATGGCCACCTTGACCTTCGAGGTCGCTGCCCGGAATACGGACGTAGTACTGCGACGGGCGACCGAACCAATCCCGCAGGTTCTTCAACCACGAATGTCGCCTTCTTTCAGCGCTGCGTTCAGCTCGCGCAATATAACTTGAGCCAAACCACTACCCATAATTGTACCCATAATTTTACCATTAATGATTAGTTGGAAAATTCTGTATTGATCGTTCCCCATCACATGACCTAAATACGGGAGTTTACGGCACATGTCAAACATTATGAAATCTAAACCAGTAATCCCGAGGCAGATACTAAGAAAAAAAGCCCAAGAAACTAACTTACTGTGCATAAACATCAGTTTTTTCGTTAGTAGGTAAAGTGAAACTCCATACAGTAAACAAAAGACAAAAAACTTAACTGTCTCTTAATTTCTTAAAAACAAATACGCGAATTAGAATTTGTCTAAAAATAGATTATTAGTCAACTTTTTGCGGTCATTGGTTAAATTACCATTTGGTTACGGCAGAAAACTGACTCATAAATAACCAAGATGTTGCATTTTAGTTTCTTTTAGACACAATAATTTGTGTTAGACTTTCAAAATTAGGCATATCTGCCTATTTAATTCGTTTAAAGCTGTGCAATTATTATTGATAGACTGTCGACGTCATTCATTTAAGTAATCAAATCATTATTTATGAATAATTTGAATCTCGTTATGTACCTACTTAACATATTATTTTGGTGATAATGTAATTTAGAAATATGTTTATAAATATTGTTGTTATTGTAAATCTGCTCAATAATTCTAAAGAATTATCATGAAATAGTTCTCAATAACGCTAGGAAGTTATTAATACTTATTAATAAAGAAAAAGCAATAAAAGGTTCATTAAAATGTGACTAAAAATACTTTACGCAAATTTTGGTATATTGTCATTTTTTTTTTACGCAGAATAAACATTTTGGTTGTTAAAACACATTTAGAAATTATGTCAATTAATTTTCTTGTGGCTTCTAATACATATTTATATCACTAAGTAAACATTGTTTGAATTGACAGAGAAACACGATTTAATGAAATATCTCGCTAATAGGTACATTTAGACCTCAGAAGATAATGAATGGTGCATGCATTTGTCTGTGCATAATATAAGTAATAAGTAATTGATAACATGTATGCAATGCATGCTATCAACGAATATAACGGGCAAAGCCGAATATGGTAGATAGGGTACCATGCATACAACCTCAAAAATGTATTATAAACCCTGAAAACCACCATTTACTGCATAGTGGCAACCCTAGACCGAAATTGTGGAATTGTGTTTTGCTTTTGCCCATTAATTGTATTTACTATTTTTTGTCTAGGGTTGTCACTTTGCAGTTTTTCATATAAATAAAAAAGAAACAAAAATTCTCAGCCATGTGGTGGTTTTCAGGGTTAAATTGACCGCAAAGCGTTTCCGTTTCAACTTGGGCAAAAATGCTTTCGTATGTCTGTCTGTCTAGCTGTCCGGCTGTTCTCCTCTACACGCTCTCGTGAAATTTTGTGAGTAGGTTCGATAATTATATAGATTTTTGTCGATTCAGTCGAACAGTATAAAATATAAAAGTAAATAGTTTTACTGACTAAATGCTCAAAGCCTTTTATCTACTGTCCAACATATCGCATTCCTTGTTTTACGATTACGATCCTCTTCAAGAAGTTGAAGAGAATAAGTCAACTGATACTTTACGTAGCTTCCAAGGCACTTACAACTATAAAACATTAAAAACCAGGGTAGGTAAGTAGATAGTATGTTTTCTCCTCTGCGAGCATTAGTTTTGAGTGATGTAGGCCTATTTAACGACTTATAAGTGTCTTTTTGTAAGTGAATGTTAAGTGAACAGTTGTACTTCCAAAATAAAATACTGAAGTGCTAATTTACTAAAAAAATAATTTACTGATTTCGAAAAAGGCGTACTAATTAACAAAAACAAAAGCAACTTACTTCATTATTTAATTCCAAATACATATCTAAAATAATTTCAAAAATACAAAGATTATTGACCAAGGCCATAATATATACTTATGACATCCAAAAAATCTTAAAATTGTATACAAGCTCACAAAACTCGTAGCAGTATTTCAAGATTTTGAATGAAGTAATTATTTCCCCAACTCGCGCATTAACTTAACTTAAATAACTTCTACTTTTCTATTTTAAGAATTATTCATTAATTTGACGGCGTCATTATTTAATTATGCTTTGACGGTAGTACTTAATTAATTATTTGCTACCTTTTAATTGTGGCGGGCGCCAGCAAGCTAGCTTAACTCTGTGACCATCAGCCATTTTTAATGTCCCCACTGCTGGGGCACAGGCATTCCTTTTGGGGGATAAGGAGGTTGGGTCATATCATAACCCACCACGCGGGCATAATGCGGATTGGTGGGAGTTAATGACTGCAAAAGCATCCGGGACCAACGGCTTAACGTGCCTTCCAAAGCACGGAGAAGCTCAAGATAATTAATTTTTGGTCACCCATCCTATGACCGACCCTTGCGAAAGTTATGCTTAATCTTTGTAACCGCTGGGTCAGGGTAGCCAAAATTTTTGATAATGTTTTTGATAAAGACATTCTTTATGTTTGAGTCACGTTTCAGTAGGATTAATAAATAGTGAAATAACAGTTTTTGTAAACCTAGGGAAACCTGTAATAATAAATACTTTTTGGTTATTACAAGTATTATGCGAAAAATTATTCCAAATTTCAAGTTGATAGCATTAGTAGTTCTTGAGATATTTTGAGATATCCAGCTGTGACAGACAATCAGACAGACAGACTGAGCCGCACCATAAGGGTTCCTTTTTACCATTTCGGTACGGAACCCTAAAAACATCGGATGCTACAGTAAATTAAACTGTCCTTTCTAAATTTTGGAAGATTAATACATCTTTTTCTGACCTGCGTCAAACTTACTACTTTGTGGTTGTAGTCAGCCTGATATAAAGTAGCCCAGTTCCTGGGTGTCCATGCTGTGCTGTACGTCATGGCGCTCAGGTACCATGTTGCCCTTCCCTTTGCGTCACCATCACCACTAAGGACACGCGCTGACGTCACTGTTCTACGCGCCATTTTGACGCACGTAATTTATAGTGAAACTTATTCGTGTATTATTATGGGGCGCGCATCTGTGCCTTTGTTTTGTTTAAAAAAAACAGTTTGAATACACCTTAGATTTTTTGTTGTCTTCTCGTTTGATAAAATCTTTTCTTTTTTTACTTTCCAACTAAGAACATTTGAAAACAATTTTGGTGCTAATTACTGTGATAGGATAATATCTATGCTTTCGTCACCGCCTACGTAAATCAAATCCTACTAAATGCATTATGCGGATGCGTTAATGGGTTTTTTACGTAAACATTGCTATCACTGAAATTTAGACATTGTGCCTAGGTACTTCATTTATTGTACTACATTATGTTTTTAAATACTGTGTGACCATGAAACGAGTCTCGAATTGAATTTCCGTAACGAGCAAATAACTGTATGATGCCACTTGTATGGGTAGGAAATCTTCTAACGACTACGTAGGTACGTGTTTGATAACTCTCGAAATATTTTTAAGTTGAAATTCAACTCACAATTTATTTTATTTTTACCTAACCACCACTTGGTCACACTATTTGCTTGGTAGGTATGTAGTAGTACCAAAAATAATGATTGAAAGAAACTTATCAGCTTTTTTCCATCCCTACCTTTGTATTCTCTATACCTACCTGCATAAAAAGGGACTATGGTAACTTATGTAATGTATATTTGAACTACACTGGTCATCACAAAAATCGGCGCACCTTTTTTTTTTTATTAGAGTGAGGGCAATTACAATCTTTAGGTATACCAAACGGCATGTTGGACTCGGTCAGCGCGCAGGATGCCACTCCTGGGCTGTCTAAAATCGGCCCACCTACATTTTACACGAAAACTCATGTTTTAATATTTTGAATGAAACAAATTGTATAATAATCGTATTGTTTACTAAACAACGTAGTTTTTTTACAAATTAGTCACTAAATTATTAATCTTAAAGTAATTTATATTGTATTGTTTAAGTAATTTATATTGTATCTTATCTTAAAATTTTTAGAAATTGTTTCGTATATTAACAATCAAAAAATTATCACAATCAAAAAGTACGTTCTGAGTAGTTTACTTGATTTGACAGTTGTGACATGAAAAATATGTCAAATCATCTATCAAGTAAGCTGCCAGAACTTACTTAGTATTAGGTCCTTACCTATGAAATTGACGTTTTGTATTTTTTTACAAATTTCATTTTCCATACTAACATTTTCATAATTTATTTAACAACCGTAAACGCTATTGTAACAAAACTTTTAAGTACAAATATTTGAACATTAAGCTAACTTAACCAACATAACTTAAGCGAAAAAAATAAGTTTCGGGTAAGTTACAACGGATAAAGTGGTAATTTCGCTAACAAAAAAGAGTCAAGGTGTTTTTTTAATTAATGCTAAGAAAACAAAATAAATAGACTTTAATGAAGCTGGTAGTTGACGGATATGGTCATAATTTGATGTAATATCCAACAACTGATAAATATTTTTAATCACAGAAGTTATAAGGTTGTCTAGGTGTGAGAAAAAAAAACACCAATTTCATAGGTAAGGACCTAATATTTTACTCTTATACCCTCAACGACGCGACGCCATGATTTTTTTAAGCGAGATACATCTGTCTATATACGTCATTAACGTCTTAATAACAACACTGAATTTATTGACAAGGTGCTGAACTTTGGACAGCAACTTAGACGCCTTCAGTTTTTATCCAAAGAGTAACTTAAAAAGAAAATGTATTTTTTTATATGTATTTTTTTCCTGACAGGGGGGTGCAAGTGTACCCCTTGCACCCTGCTGCCGGTGCCCATGTATAGGTACCCTATTCTCGGTAATTGTTTCGTATTGACTTGACTTAGGTATACTAAAGGCTCATTATCATTACCGTTATCAAGTTAGTACATATAATAATTTGCCCTACAACGGTGTTATTTACACAACCGGAAAACATTTATTTCTAAATAGTAGGTTAAGTATTAGGAGCAAACATCATAATAATTTTCTCATCATTCTTGGAACGTGAATTGGTTTCTAATTTCTATAGTTCGGTACACAGAATTATTTCGATGACGCATCTATGTCGCGTTTTCATTGATTATGGAAGTTAAGCAATCTTAGCAAGGTCCGGTCATCGGATGGGTGGCCGGAATCCCGAGTTGGTTTAGTATGTCCTTCGGAAGGTACGTTAACCCGTTGGTCACCATTGCTAATAGCAGTAGATATAGGTACCTACCTACTACTTCACCTACTTATGGCCCAATACCTTAGAGTGGCGCCCTCATCTAATTAAATTTATTGCTCGCTAAGTTCATAATGTATTGAAAATTCACATGTACATGGAAGCTAAGGTTCTATAGTTTATTTACAAACAATAACCTCAGTAAAATATAGTTCGTATATATAGGTATAAATACGAGTGATATAGTCGCCTTAAGTAGACAATTCACGACGGTGATTCATTCATTACCTATTTCCTAAAATAACTAAGAACAAATGTTACCTACAAAAATAGAAAGTTTGTAATGTTTGTAGTTATTTAGTATTTACCTTTCTACGTCGTCATTTGTTTAAGTTTGGCAAATAATCTACCTTTTCGTTCTGTTATGAATGTAACAAGTAGAAACTAAATTTCTGTACCCGTAGCACGAAAAGCTATCGAAAAAAATAACGCGCGTGAAAATATTCGATGGAGTAATTTTGTATGGGAAATTTGTACAGCGCCAAAAAGCGAAATGAAATTTTTCATAGATCTACTCTATCAACAAGTACTTTTGCGCGCGTTTTCTTTTTCGATAGATGTTCTTTCTAAGGGTACAGCAGACACTAAATATTTAGAATTATAGCTAAAATTTAAAATAAAAAATATAAGAACTTTTTTTTCACACATTTTCAGTTGGTTTTTCCGGCAAAGCAAATTCAACCTACAAATAATATAATTTTCAAACGTGCTATAATAAAGTACTGGGAGGACAACGACGTTATTCGGTTTTAAAATAGTTGCTTGCGATAATAAACAACAATTCAAACAACGTCACTAAACTTGCGTCTTGTATTTAGTATTTCATGAATACGAAATTTCAGGACATCGACTGTTTACAAAGTTAGAGTAGTTGCAAACAAATAGAATTCAAATACTTATTTACAATTTTTGAGTCTAGGAAGACCGTACTTACTGCGAAATAAGGCGATTTAATACAATATAGAGTCCAAAGAAGAACAAGATACGGATTTTTCGATTGTCGATTTTTCGGAAAACTTTCAGTATGAATCATTTTTATTTTCAGAAATTATATAAAAAACCTCTGAATAAATGATTACTACATAATAAAAATGTAAAACATTACACTTTAAGGAAGTATACACGGGATAAGTAAGTATAAGATTTTGTAATATTACAATTCTCGTAGGCACTGCATCGCGCTATCTATAGTGTTTGCGGCGAAAGTAACGTGTAGCTTTCACGGTATCGATTCGATCAATGGACAATAGACTCATCTTTTATGAAAACCGGCGCTAGGAAAACTCATAGCGGCGGAGAAGCGCGGGCGAGTCGCTGCGCTACGTCACGAAAAAGTCGAGGCCGTATATAACCTCAGCGTCCCTCCCATCGGCATCACTCGCAGGCCGCAAGCAGTCGTACACGCACGACCTCGCTAGCTCCCGCACTCTACTCACTTATCGTTCACTCGTGTTCGCGCAGCAGTTGCACGCACTCGTACGCCATGACCGTCACCAGCAAAATGAACAGTGTTTCCCGCCAATCGGTGCTGAGCCGCCTCGGCCCTGGCGGACTACTATACGCCGCAAATAAAATTTTAGCGGTACGTTTTCACTATGTGAAGTGTGTTTCGAAATAGTGGATTTTAAAAGTGCCTCCTTTTGTGTGAATAAACGTGATGTTTCAACGTGTGCTTTCGTTGTTCTCAGGTCGCTGTGCCTGGCAAAGAGGAGGACCGTTGGCGCGGCAAGGAGGAAGGTGCGCTCCTCTTCAAGAGATGGGGGCGCACCCGACCCTCGGTTGAATCCTCTCCAGCGATCACTCCCGCACCCAGTGCACAACCCTCGGATCTTCTCAAGTTCCTAGCTATTGTAAGTATTTATTTTTATTCTATTTCATAGTTTATATTTTAAAGTTTTTTCTTTTCATAATAAAAAGTTTAAAAAGCTAAGTCAATAAAAAAATACATTTCATTTAGTTGTATTCTAATTTCAACAGAAAGTTACTTACTTTATTAGACATTATCATTGTATAGTTTTTTCAAGAAAAGGGTATTTACTATTTATTAATATTAATGCAAAATATAACAATAAATTAGAATTCATATATTTTTTCTTGTTACAGAATGCATTAGAGCTTTCGGCTCCCGCTTCGGATGCTCTACTGAAGTCTCGATCGTCGGAATGGTTCCAACTATCGGGACACCCAGGATCTCTGGCGCCGGCAGGCCCCGGCACCGTCTGGAAGAGGCGCGCCGCCGGCGACCATCCCGCGCACAATCCTGAGCGAGACGCCTACGAGGCGCTTGCCTCATGCCCGCACATGCGCGCCGCCATCCCGCGTTACTACCGCGAGCTCGAATACGGCGGCGAGCGTTTCATTGAACTTCAAGATCTCCTGCACGGATTCCGAGACCCACACGTCATGGACATTAAGATGGGCACTCGCACCTTCTTAGAAGATGAAGTTAGCAACGCCAAAGCGCGCAGTGACCTTTACGAGAAAATGGTTCGCCTCGACCCCGGCGCTCCCACTGAAGCGGAACACGCGGCGCGCGCTGTCACTAAACTACGCTACATGCAGTTCCGTGAGGAGCGATCTTCGTCCGCGGAGCAAGGGTTCCGCATTGAAGCCGTCAAGTTACCGGGCCAGCCGCCGCTCACGGATCTCCAAAACGTTCGGGAGCCGCAACAGCTGGCTGCCACCGTAGCTCGTTTCTTGGGCAAAGATAAGCGCGCCCGCCGCGCCATAGCCGAGCGGCTTCGTGAAATCAGAGATCTTTTCGAGCGCTCTGAATTCTTCAAATCCCACGAAATAGTCGGTAGTAGCATCTTCATCATTTATGACGACGAGCGTGTCGGAGCGTGGCTTATAGACTTCGCAAAGACGAGGTGCATTCCGGAAGGTACACAAGTCAATCACCGTGCTACCTGGCAACAAGGCAATCACGAAGAAGGTTTCCTTTATGGTTTAGATAGGCTGATACATACTATAGAAACGGCGAAATTGCCTTCAGAAGGTAGTGGTGCAGTGGAACCTGACGTGTCGCGTTGAACGTCCGGCGAGAGATCTACCTGGACTCGCCCCGTGGTCACCACGCCGCCGGCACGGCCCCCAGCACTGCCCGCGCCCGCCGCTCTCTTGCGTTCCAGTCGACGCATGGAGATGTTCACAAACGTATTTGTGCATAATGAAAGAGAATCGCGATGAATCGCTTTACATTTTGATCTAGTCCTTTATAATAATAATTAAATAAATGTCTTGAATTTCACCTGTTTTCTTTTATTGAATATTTTCTTAATTATTTAGTTGCTTGCTACCTATCCCATTAACTTAATTTTAAATGAATTCTATATAATCTAAAATTTAACCAGGATCAGCCATTTTAATGTTCCCACTGCTGGGGCGCAGGCCTTCCTTTTGGATGGAAAAGGAGAATGACCTCATGATCATCTCATGATAGAATAAAACAAAATGAATAAGTAGTTACAGGAAATAATTCAAATTGATTATGTATTAGGTATAATCAGACATTCATTATTAGTGCCAAAGAATGTTGGTAAATTCTAACGTACGACGGATAAATTCAAATGCTCCGTTTTTTATTTACCTGTCGTGCTCCTTTTAAGTCTTGGGCACACCAGAGGTGTTACTTTATAAAGATTTGTACAATGTTAATATATTTTTCACTATATTTCAAATACATAATTTAGCAATTGATAATTTCCGTGACAGTGACTATGACTGTACGTGTATGACTGACAAGAACTTTAAATTCATATACTTACATATTATTATGATTATAGAAGGTGTGCACCACCTAACCACCACAGGAGAACTCACAAATTATATAGTTATTGTACTAAAGAGAAATTAGAGTAAAGTAATTTGTACGGGAAATTTGTACAGCGCCATCTACCGTCAACAAGCGAAATGAGTAGTTTTAAGCACGTTTTTTTCCCATAGACTTTCGTGCTATGTATGGGTACCATAGACTTAGAAAATTTTTCGCTGCGATGGGTCCTGACCCTGTGACGGCGGCGTCGCTGTAGTCTATGTAGACGACGGCGTAACCTAGCTAGGTAATAATAATGTAATTAACACTTAGTTCCAGCTTTGGCCATCGGGTTAGATAAGTTTGTTTCACTGTGTAGTACTACCCACATTGACAACTACCTGCTCAATTTTCTTTGGACAGTCATGCATGCCACAGGTTTTGGATTGTGCATGGTCCTATTTGGTAAACAATCTTCACCCAACTCTTTATTGAAATATTCATTTTTCAAATACAACAAATGGTTTTCCACACAAAGAATACTTACGAAAGAAAATGATATAATTTAATAGGACGATTCAAATTTAAAAGACGCTTGACAACTGTCAAAATCTGTTTACTAATTACCTATGACAAATAAGTTTAAACATACTACCTAAAGTAAAGTAAAGAGCGCTCGTCGCCTTTCGAAAATAGTGCCCCATAGGCCGGTGTTCAGCGGAGCAGTCGTCAACAGGTAGGTTATTATCATATTATCAATATGTCGCAACTAAAGTAGGAAAACGAAACAATAATTAATTTAAAAACTCCCAAATAAATAAAAATTAATACCCACTTGTATCTATTCACTGACACAGATTGTTTGATTAAACTACTAGCAGCGACATCTATTGTCAAGTAGTAAAAATTACATCACAGCTGTCAATACAGTCAAAGTTACTACAGTTACGTATAAATACTGTTAAATATTAATTATTATAACAAATTGAAGTTATCCCGCTGCTAGGATATAAAAATACGTAACCTAATTATTACGTATATTAAAGTGTGTACAGATCGCGCGGCGAGAGTTTGGCTTTGACCGTTATTGCGCAGAAATCAGAAATTGGGTATCAACGGGCAATTAGCGGGGTGCGAGGCGGGTGTGTAGGCGCACGCGGTGCTCTGATTGGCGCTCCAGTCGTTCCCATGCGCAGTAATCCCCTCCACCCGAAGGTCAAAGCCAAACTCTCGCCGCGCGATCTAAAGCAATACTGAACCAAGACCAATCTAGACAATAATGTTCTTGTCATCGTGTCAATGTCCGTCCTGAAACCAAGACAATACATTTCGGTGTGAAGGAGGTTCATAGCTGCGTAGGTACGTACACGTAGATTTAAACTAAACAAAAAACACTTGTTTGCCTTGCCCCTTTGTTTTGTCTAATTCAGCAAGAATAGCTTTCGGAAACTAAAAATAAAACAGGTAATTCGACACAAAAACCAATAAAATAGTCAATACCATGTACGTAGAGCATATAA
Organism: Catoptria pinella; assembly: GCA_963556745.1. Taxonomy (NCBI): domain Eukaryota; kingdom Metazoa; phylum Arthropoda; class Insecta; order Lepidoptera; family Crambidae; genus Catoptria; species Catoptria pinella. The sequence goes on from OY750762.1 coordinate 6,344,922, forward strand.
TTATGAATTCGTCCATGTCAATACCAAGAAATACAGAAACCCACAAAATGTGTACCTATCCATCCATCTCGATGCTCGATGGGTTATACCCCTAGCACCAACATCTATTATAATGACTGCGTAGCTGGCAGCGAAGATGATGGCCGTGCGCGGAGGTTAGCAGCCCTTGATGGGCAAGCTGGAATAAAGGCCATAACCGAAGGTTGAGGCCTTTATAGAGGGCTGCAATGATGACCAAGCTTAAAAGCCGTGACGTGATCATAGTTAAGCTTAGCTCGAGGCCATCATAACGTGGCCAGCAGTGCAGTTATGGACCAAAGCTTATTGTATACAGTGCCGGATTAAGACTACTTGAAGCCCTAAGCAGTCCCACGCCTGTGCCCCCCCCCCCTCTCCTAATCAAGTATACGTAAGACGTATGTCTTTATAAAGCTTTTAATAGTTTCATTACGTACGTACCTTAAATAATATAATATATACATACGATAGACACACGACGAAAGTCAACACCATGACATTACATTTATTTTAAGAGCCACACTTAATTCATCCCTGCTTAGTTTTTGTAAAATTCTAGGCATGGGTGGTTTTTTGATGAAAGCAATCAATGATGGTGTAATGATGAGCCGCACAGAGGCATGCGGCCCGTGAACTGCGGTTTGCCGACCACCTGCTCTACATAGTTAAACGCGCGGGCTTTCAAAGCCGCCTTGCGCGGGTTTCGAATATTTTTTCGATGCCCCATATGGTGCCCCCTTAATGCTCTAAGGGTGCCCCCCAAGACGTGATGCCCTAAGCAATTGCTTTATTTGTTTATGGGCTAATCCGGCCTGCTTGTATAGTGCTTTACTCAAACAATGCAAATACTACCTACTACCTACTGTAACCTAATGTCGATTTTGTTTTTTACAAAAATGTAATATCTCAGAAACAGTGCGTCGGAGCTAAAATGATTTTTTCGATCCCCTCAAAAGCGCCGGTAGTAGATAGGAGTATTTTAATGAAATGTCAAAAAACGGTCAAGTGCGAGTTTTTTATATTATTCTTTACGAATCTAAGTACTTACCTACATACAATTAATAAAAATCAATTGCCGAAATGCATGCAAGCGCATAACTTCAGAACGGCTGTACCAAACTAGATAGGTAATTCTTTTTTGCTGTTTGTTATTAACAGGACAAGGTTTGTATAAAATATAATTTCCAAAAAAAATTACGTAAAAATAAAATTCTCTTTTCCGTCATTTTAAATAGCAATATAACCACAGAATAAAATAATAGTATATAACTAATAGATTAGTTTCTTTGGTAAAATCAAGGTTCAAGATTCGAGTATTTTACGTGCGTTTTTTTTCTCGATAGAAGTATAGGTACATATAGTGTAGGTACATAAGGAAGTTCGTGCTCCGGATAAAGCTTTCAATGTATATATTCCTTATATATTCTAAAATTCTTGGTGTTACCTTAATGATTCCAAAAACAAAAGTTCTCAGTTCTTAAGCTTTATTAGTGAGTGGTTCGTTCGATCTGCAAGTGTAGAGGGATAGTGCGATGATGCTTGTTGGATTTTCTAACGCCTACAATAAATTTAGTAGCAATACATATTTACACACCATTATTATTCTCCCAGACATTGGGACCTTTACTATGGACAACTTACCTACCTGCAGCGAACATAGATGAATCATACCTTATTTTAAAGCCTAAGCTAAGTGGTCTAGTGGTACCGGCTAAAAGCGCATTATTGTGGGCTACCGGAATATTGAGGTATCTTGGAAAATATTTTCTATTAAAATATATTAATAATATATAATATGTACGCACAGCAGCACGTCAGGTTATACAGTTAAACTGCGAAAACAGCTTTTATTGCGTAGGGCATAAAGGCGGTCTCAAGATCAACATGTATAGTCTGAGGTGCCGTCGTGTGTACATAACAGGGGTCTGAAAAGAGTTCTTAAAAATACAAAATGGTGCTACTAAGCCATGGGGGTATCATAATATGAAAGTGCGCTGTTTGCACATTCTCAGAAAACAATAAACCTACTAAATTCAACTCGCATTAACTCCGACGGGAATTGTCTCGGTAGCTCAGTGGTAAGAGCATTAGACCGGACTTCCAAAGGTCTCGGGTTCGATTCTCGTCCAAAAGTGTGAGTCGAACTTTTGTAGTATTATTTAGTATTGTATAAAAATAGCATTGTGAATGCTAAAATCTCAAATTAAAAATGTTTTCTTTTTTTAGGCCGCATAGTTTACGACTTTTGATGAAAAATGTAAAAAAATAAATCTGTTCCCACCCCTTATCTCCAAAGTTTGCATAGAGAAAAATCTGAAATTATTCTATGTGATACAAGTTTTGTAAATATTACAGGAAAATAAAACGATGTCTCTAAATAGCACTTTTTCAGATATCATCAACTTTAGTTCCACTATCAATCAAGAGATAGCGCTGACCTAAAACTGCAATATTCAACATCTTCAACATCGTGGAAAAAATACATAAGCTTCATTATCAGTCAAGAGATGGCGCTGACCTAACCCTCTGCGCGAGACCGACTCACTCTTGACCGGTATACACTAAAAAATCCCGGTACTTGCCTTCGTGCGCCGCCGCCGGTTGCCACCAAGGGTCCCGTGGGAATTGCCTCATAACGAGCGATAAAACACGCATACCCAGAAAATACCTATTCACTCGCGACTGGACGGCCTACGTATCGGGACACACTCAGGCAAGGAGTTCCACTACCCTTACCGTGGTTCCACTCTCTAGCGGTCCATCTCCCTTTTTTATAAAGTACCAATAATAGAATAAAGCAGAGTAAAGAGAAAAAACTTATTTGATTCATATTCATTTATTACATATTTAATAATATTAATATATTATACATAATATTATGTAATAAATGAATATGAATAAAAATGATGGTATAAGGCCTATGGATTAAGGGGAAAAAATACAAATAGGTATGTCTATTAACAATTATAGTTTATTTTCAAGTATATTTAAGGGTCGATGATTATGTCATTCTACATTAAAGTATTCAAAATTAAAGAATAAAAATTATGAAACATGTATGCACTAATTAATGTCATAGAAATTGTAATTCCTTTAAAATTAGCAGTTAGAAAATCAAAAGAGAAACATTCCGCTTTTATATTCAAATTATAAACACTACTAGGTGCATTAAATCTATTCTACTAAATTTATAAATCACTAATAATAGCACATAACATTAGACACACTTTTCTTACTTCATGTAAACATGTAGTACAACAAAATATCATTAAACAAGTGTTAACATGATGCGAATAATTAAGTAAACAAAAATTACAAAGTATCAACCATAGTCAAATTTTTCTTAGCTTTAATTGTTCTGCAGTTATTTACTTTAGTGGCAAACCTTAATGAGTTCAGAGTCTCACCAAAGCATTCATCAAATTGGTTGACATTGACCAACATAAGGGTTTTTGAGTTCCCACCCAAACTGGGCATCAAAAGGTGTGTCAATTTTGAATTTCTGTAAGGAATGTGAGACTGGTTAGTCTGCAAAGACAGTATGACTTTGGATAGTTCTGACAATGATCTGTTAATGTGTTTGGTCTCATCCATTCTTTGCGTGGTTTTGCCGCTCTCGGAACCAGCCAAGTCCACTAAGTTTAAGTTACTTGTGAACTTCTCCTTACGTTTCTCATTGATAGCTGATATCTTTATTTGTGCTACAGAATGTGAACGAGAACTTCTCTCATTGTTGAGTGTAGCAGCTGTTTGTCTGTTACGTTGGGCAAATATCATCAACCTGATAAAATCATGTGAGCTCTTAACTTCCTCTTCTCTTAAATTAGAAACATAAATATCTGTTCCTTTTGAATTAACCATTTTTATATCATGAGCTTCCTGATCTTTGCTGTTATTTAGCAAATCATATATCACTTCATTGTAAATTTCTAAAAAGGATGCCCTTATAGTCAGCTCCCAGCCCATTCTTTTAAGGTCCTCCATGCATGTGAATATCATATTGAATGCTCGTGGTATAATCCCATACTGTTCTGCACCACAGCCACCTTCCATGGTGTAAGTCTTTCCAGAACCAGTCTGACCATATGCAAAGATACAAACATTATAACCATCTAAAGCGGACTGTACCATAGATGAAACCTCTGCAAATACATCTTCCTGAGATGAGTGGGGGGTGAAGATGCCATCAAAAGTAAAAGCATGTTGTGATTTGCCTTTTCTTGCAGAACTGAAGTTAAGTTCAACTTTTTCAACTTCTATAGAGCAGGCATCAATTACATTTAAATTAAACAATGGTTTAGAAGACTCAGACTCTAACGGTGGTCTTACCCTGCAGTATACTCTGATATTTCCTTTAAGATCTTGTATAGTATTTCTCAGGTCACGTTGTTCTTTGTACATTGACGCTAAAATATTTTGTAAGGCTTCTGCATCAGTTTTGTACTTGGTGATTGTCTCTTTTGCTTCTTTATAGTCCAGTTGTAGTTTGTCAAATTCAATAGACACCTTTTTGAGATGATCTGAGAGCACTCTCAATGCCTCAGTTTCTTCTTTGAGACTAGTGTGACGTCTAGTGAGGTCATTATAATCCGACTGTAGCTGATCTAATTCAGCTGTTTTCTTCTTAAGACCAATGGTCACTTCCTCTAACAACTTAGTTTTGCGATGTAAATCTTCATTCTCATGTTTCTGGATCTCAAAGTCAATTTTGATTTTTTCAAACTGTGCTGTCTTTTCCCTTAAATCGTTAAGGGTGTTCAATAATTTTTCCTTCAAAATATCCCTTTCAGTTGCAGATGACTGAGCAGACTCCTTAACTTTTTCATATTCATCTGATACTTCAATGTGTTTGTCCTTCAGATCATTAAACTCACCTTTAATAACTTTGTGTTTTTCTAACAAATCATTAAACCTTGCTTTATAATCATATGGGGGTATTTTAGGAGCAACAGCTGCAGGTTTCTTTTCAATTTTTGCAACCTTGGCAGATGGTAATGTGGATGTTGACGGCACTGTTGCTGCTCTCTTGAGCCTAGGAGCTGCCATTGAAGTTGCAGTTGTAGGACCATTGCGCAAAGGTCTTGTATGATTTAATAATAAATTCTTTTTGTCTGCTTCACTTAAACTGCTAGCAATACTCCTCGAAATAGGCCTGTTTAGTAAACCAGCTCTGTTTTCCTTGGTGCCACTAATGGGCAATTTTGGTATTCTTGACATCTAAAACAATTTAGAGTTGATAGATTTAGCGTATGTCTCTTCATTCAAAATAAGTTAAAGAGTTTCATTCATACCTTTACAACTTTATTTTTGAAAATGTTTACAAACTACACCCCAGCGCAACTGAAATCCAATTTTTAGAAGTTAATTTAATGAGACTAATAAGTAATACACAGAACGAGTTTCACAAAATCTTCTTTCAACCAACTTTCAACAACAAAAAAGATATGAACAGAAGACAAGACTCAAACAATTTCCCTTTTAGAAAACAAACTCCTATCTAACTTGTTTATTTGTAAAACACTTAAATTGTCGTAATATAAGTACCTACCGTATTTTCTCAAAATTCACTATTTTGTTTGTGTCAAGTCAAATGAAATAAACGTAACGAAATCTTTGATGAATGAAATGAAACGGCTTTTTCGATTCAATTCAAAATTCAAAAAATGACGCTGTCAGTCACAGAACGCTTTTGTGATTGTAAAAGATTTGTAAGCAGTAGTTGTTGTTTTTTAAATTCTCCCATTTTAGCCAAGGCAAAGGAGTTTATGTTTGGACAGCTAATTTTCAGTATAGGCACAGATAACTAAATAGTTACTTACTACGTGTATCTAGGTGCTGCGGTGTGATTACAGCTTGGCCAGACAGAGATGAAATTAAATAAAATGGAAATACAATTTTTCAGTACAAAATAAAGTCAGTGTTGCCAAGTTATTCGTGATTTTGACGTGTTTGCATCTAAGGTTTGGATAGAAAGTGGCACCCTCATTTTTAGTCAACTCTTTATGGTCAAGCTGCATCTTTAGTTATTCTTTTGAGATTACATCGACATGCTCTTTTTTAATATCCACTCTTTCTGGCGAAGCTGTACAGCGGCGGTATCGGCTAAAAACATTGAAGTTCATGTTAACTGTGTTTTGACAAAGTTTGTGACGAAATGCTCCTTCGTTTTGGCACAAATAAAAACTTATCAAAGAAAAGTAGCAGTGTATTACATACATATGTCAAAACACTAAAACTGAACTTCAATGTTTTTATTCGATACCGCCGCAGGGGCTCTATCGGCTAAAAACATTGAAGTTCATGTTAACTGTGTTTTGACAGATGTATGTGATACATTGCTACTTTGTTTTGGCACAAATAAAAACTTACCAAAGAAAAGTAGCAATGTATCATGTATAGCTGTCAAAACACAGTTAACATGAACTTCAATGTTTTTAGCCGATACCGCCGCAGGTCGAGGCCGATTAATTTGTAACTATGACAGCTTCAGTGGACAACCGAGTTTGTACCTAATTCGCTTGCAAGGGCAAGCGAATTAACTTCAATGTTTTTACAGCTAAAACATTGATGTAAATGTTAACTGTCAGCATAGAGCCCCTGGAGCAGAGACGCTTCAAAAATAGACCAGCGGCTCTATCGGCTAAAAACATTGAAGTTCATGTTAACTGTGTTTTGACAGATATATGTGATACATTGCTACTTCGTTTTGGCACAAATAAAAACTTACCAAAGAAAAGTAGCAATGTATCACATACATATGTCGAAACACAGTTAACATGAACTTCAATCTTTTTACCCGATACCGCCGCAGAAAGTTTTTCACTTGTTTATCGCGTTCTCGCGAGATTCTCTTGAGAATGTGGAGCGCCCTTAAGATATGGCATAAAAGACTTTGTAGCCAAGCCAAAAATCATAAAAAAAAAAAAAAAATAAGCATAGCAACATTGTCTCATTTTTCTTGTTCTCATCTGTCGTCCATTTGGCTGGGAAGCTTGAGAAATGCTCAATGCTTATTGGTTACTTTGCTTTCATTTTCTACCAAAACACCAATCGCATGTTGCATTTACAGCGTGATTTCACCAAATATATGTTAGTAGAGAACGAACAAACAGCGACAATTTAATCAAATTGCCATTTTTTATGCAGTCGTGTGGTGCAGTGATATTTTGGAAAAGTGCAGTTTTACTTTATATCGAAGTGATAACTAAACACATTATCATAATCTTTTAAAACATAATCGTAGGGACAGATATTTCATGTTGTAAGTGCAATTTTTGGTCTGATCAACAGATCTGTTAACCTGTTTATCACCATTGACGGATGTCTTTGTACATTTTGCAAGAGCCGGAGTGGCGGTAAATTTGATATTTGAAATGTTAGTTTTAGGATGTGAACAATAATTTGTAAAACTCAGTCGTTATGGGTAGTTCAGAAGAAAATGTGCGTGTAAGTGACGGCAATGTCGAATCAGAAACTCAAGAAAATGAAATGAGCGGTGAAATATCAGAGAATGAAGTGGCTGATACATCCACATCACTTGCTAACGTATCCACGAACCAATCTGCGTCGGAAGCCAATACTTCAAAAGACGACACTTTAGGCAGTTGTAAAAAATCAAAAAAGAAATCTCGTCATGGTAAAAAAGGCCATGTACCTGTTAAGGATAATACTGATAGAAGTACAGTTCGAAGAGTTCATTATCCTATTGCGAAATTCAAACAAGGCAGAAAAAGAGCACAAAGTTTCCCAACAATATCAAAGTTTTTTTTGCCACTTAAAAGACCTCGAAAGGAAGTGTTTATTCCTCCAACTAAGTTCCTTCTTGGAGGGAATATATCTGATCCTTTGAATCTTAACAGTCTTCAAGATGAGGATATCAATAGGGCTATGAATGCTGTGACACCGGAATCATCGCCTCTACCTACACCTCCTAGACACAAAGCAAAAATTGATGTCATCATACCTCCTAATATAAGAGATCCCTTAAACCTTATGGAGCCTGTGGATAATGAAGAGTACGAAAAGAGGTTAGAAATGCAGCAGCGTAAGCCACGAAAGAAGACTCGAATAAGACGTCGCACAACTGACACATCTGCCACTCCAACCACGGAGGTGGTTGTTGAAAAGGAAGAGGGTATTATAAAGGCACCACCACCTCCAGAGCCATCCACCTCGAAATCACGGAAAAGGTCATGTAGTGACAGTGACAATTCATCACAAAAGGGGAAAGATGGTAAGAAATTGCGGCGCATGGATTCATTGGACAAAATTGTTAGCCCTGTAGTTCCCCAGCCGGGAGCGTGGATGCGAGCTAGGCCGCAACCACGGACAGCTCCACCTGAACGTCCAGCATCCCCTCACCGCACTAAACAGAGCAAGTCTGATGGAGAACAAAAGTTACCAACGTTTCATCCTAAAAATTCCAGATACCAGTATGGCAATTATGACAGGTAAGTCAAACTTAATTTTATAAGTAATAAAAAAAAACACCTTTTACCTCATGATATCCATATATTAAATACTTCATCTTTTCTACGTTATTTATTGGGTCTTAGGATGCTAATAATTTTTCTTTAACAGCATAAAAATACCAAAAGCATTATTGGGCTCATAACCTACTGATTGTAGTGATTACTTGCTCACTGCTACTATTGGATGCTGATAACTGTTCCACATATAAATAACTAGCTGCCCACCCCGGATTCGCACGGGTGGCGCCATCTATTAGTTATATAACGATTTAAAATGTCAAAAAAGAAAAAAAATTTTTTTTACGTATATCCGAACATTTTTTTGAAAATTTGGTGCAGTCGTTCTGAAGTTATGTGCTTGCATATATTTCGGCGATTCATTTTTATTTATATAGAAAGGAATCAAGTTACTACGAGGGTGGTTTGATGAGTCCACGATTTTGGAAACAAGAAAACCTTTTTTGGCATAGTTTTTTTTTTTCTCTATATAATCTATTATAAGTTCTGAGTAGGTACTTAGTCCGATGAAGTTCCTACTTCTATATCCCATAATTTTTTTCTTTCTTCACCTGAAACATGTAACTGAAATAAGGTCCCATTTTTTTACCGACTTCAAAAAGAGGGTACTCAATTCGACTCGTATTTTTGTTTTTTTATTTTATTTTGTTTTTTGTATATACACCGATTACACTGGCATTGGTGTGCCGATTTTAATAATTGTTTTTTTGTTTGATTGGGTATACTGTCAATTTGGTCCCATATAAGTTTCATTGAGATCCGACGATAATCTTCGGAGATATGGGGCCTAATGTCATGGGAGTCATGAAAAATTAGATCAATAATAAGTAAAATCATCTATGTAAACATCAGCTTTTTGTTCTAGCTGAATCCATTGGTCCCGGCTGCATCTGCAGTCATTAATACCCTCCAATCCACATTGGGCCCGCGTTATATTAATAAAGTTAGCTATTTATTTTGTTGATAGAAGAGTGGCCGGGCCAGGCCACATGTACGTATGTTGTGTAGCCATAGGAGAAATACAGTGGTACCTACTGGTTTTATGCTTTTGGGTACCATAAAGTACGCACCTGTACGTCTACTGACATAATACAGAAGGTACACTAAAAATTATTAAAATAAAAAATGTTTAAAACCGACTTCAAAAAAACCTGAAAACAAAAACAAAAACAACTTCAAAATTAAATACCTCTATAAAGCAAGAAATAATTTTCAAATCTAATGATAGTTACGCATATCAAATTAATAAAAAACACGTGTATTGATGTCGGGTGGGGCTTTTAGAATTAAAAACAGAAGTTGTCCTCCCGCCCTGTTTTTTTAGGCACAACATTTTGATGAAAATATTTGCCTACCAAGACATTTATTCATGTTTGATAGGAGAAAAAATCTCAGCATGCTAAATCTAGAGAATAGAAAGGGTAAGGTAATATTTCATATTGTAATTAAATGAGTTTTGATGTCATGAGTGCAGCCGAGAAGGTTGACAGGGTCATTATGAAAAGTTAGAAGTTGCTTGAGCTTTTTGTTTCCAAAAGGTATATTTAACCTTTTGCCTTTGAAAAAATTCTAACGTAAAGCTTTGTAAGGAGTTTCTTTTTAAGAAACAAAAATAAATTATGAAAAAAAGTGTTTCTTCTTTCCAAAGTCATAGACTTAAACTGCCCTCGTAGTTATTGAGTCACTATAACTAAAATAAAGTAAAGAGTAGGTACTGAGTTAAGCAAGTTGATGCTTGTTTTCAGATACAGTTATCTATTTTTGCTTTATCAACAAGGCTTATTAATACTGAACAAGATTTTTAATATTATTACTTGGCATTGCCCCAAGAAGTAAATAGTTCATTGTTCTGTTTTGAGACTGCATTATGTATATACTTTCACTGCATGCTTCTTTCATGTGTATTGCTATGCTTTATTATTTTGCATTAGATACTGAGTTTATTAGGACAAAACATAGAAATTTTTTATTAAAATAATAAGAGGTAGGTATTACTTAACAGTAAAGGATTAGATTTGTCGTCTTCATAATATTGTTATTACTGTTAGGTATAATTGAACATTTTTGGAAAGATTTATGTTCCAAAGCTTTCTACTTCTTAAGCTGAATGATCAAATAATTCCATTGCATATTCACTCAACAATTATGTCTTAATCACCAACTGAAATAAAAAAATATAGCATATTTTCAGTTAAAAACTTTTCATTTTAATAACCGCTATGTTTTTTTTTTGCCTTTAAGTACCTACACAAGTTTGTGTTTGTCATGGTTGTGTTGTGTCCTTAGTCCAGATTTATCAATTTTATTTATTATTTTAAAACAAACAAGATTAGCCCCTTACCATAAGCTCAAACAATTTTTTGTAGATTGGTTGGATGAAGTCATAAATCATATCCAAACTCTCGATAGCGCAGTGGCTTAGGCTTAGCGCATTCTGCCTGCTATTGCGGCGATTAAGCAACTGGCGTTAGGGTCGTTAACACCAACAAAAGCGCATTTGGCCCGTGTGGTCGCCGCGGTTATTTATTACTAGCCTGCGCCCGCGACTTCGTCCGCGTGGACAGTAGAAAAATAAGGCAACCAGTTTAAATGACCTCCTTAGTGTATGAAAGCTAGTACTACAGAGTTTAAGCTGTTTCCCTGGTTCTATCCACCCGAATTAAATGAAATATGGCTTAAAGTTGGTCCCCATGCTACCAAACTGGAAAGCCCGTCAAAATCCGTTTAATGGTCAGAATTTACAGTTTTATTTTAAGTAGCCTACTACCACTACATATAGATAGTCCAGCCTCGTTAGCCAAGTAAAAGGAAGGCCGGTGCCAGCAACAGGGATATAAAAAAATAGGGATATTAAATAGGTTCATGAAAATGAATTTCCAAAAAAATTTTCAGGTATTACGGGTACCGAAACCTAAACGCGATGATGGACGTCCGGCTGCAAGTATTCGACATGCACCGGCATCTGTTCCAGCACAAGGATGTGCTCGACATCGGCTGCAACGTTGGACACATCACCATCGCGGTCGCTCGCACCCTCGGCGCGCGGTCCGTCGTCGGCATCGACATAGATCCTGGACTTATTGGTAAGTTTCACATCACGAACGACGATTTCTTTGCTGCAATATGGCGCTTTCAGATAATTTCACTTGCTACTAGTGCTAGTCGTACGCAAAAAAAAAAGATGTACAGGATAGCCGTTTGGCACACACTGACGCACGCACAGGCTCAAAAAAATTGTTTTGACCTCAAGTATATTGAAGTCGAAACATTTTTTTTGAGCCGCAGTTCTTAAAAAAACCTCACATATGACAGGAGTTTATCATGGTGTCATCTTTATTTCGGATGGGAACTTTTTTTGTTGTAAAACCTATCATGTGTAATATCCAATAAAAGGGCTGTTTGAGTCGGTTCTAAGAATATATCACATTATTATATTTCAGCCACTTAAAACATTTTCGTAACATACCAAGTTTGGGCTCCTCCAGATCCGATGCAGTTTTATTATTTTTTGTAAAATACTCCTAAAAGGATACATAATATCCTCTACCTCAGAGGTAGCTAAAATTTTAGTACTTTGTCACATCAATTCTAGGCTTGTTAAGTAAGTTGCAATAACTGCAATCTTCTTCTATGTCAACCCAAACATTGGCGCCACATGTTCGTATACTAGGTGTTACAAAAGTACCCCTAATGCCGAATATGGTAGATAGGGACCATCAAACTGAACAACTTTTACTATGGGACCAACTATGAAATCGCGAAAAAAAAATCAGCTGTTCCATACAAAAATCAAAATCGAAAATATCAAAATGTATGAAACAGCTGATTTTTTTTTGCGATTTCAGAGTTGGCCCCATAGTAAAAGTTGTTCAGTTTGATGGTCCCTATATGCGATATTCCGCATTAGGGGTACTTTTGTAACACCTTGTATATCATGTCTAGATATACAATGCGATTAATTTAACAATGTACAACAGAAGTGACCAACATCAGTTCGCTTGCGGTATTAAACGACGTATTTTGATCTGTAAAACTCTTTGCCATACAGTCTAGACTCTCTAGAGTGAAGTTGCAGCTTGCAGCAGATTAGTGTTTATTGTTAATTTAATCGCATTGTACTATTTCACTCAATTCATGAAACGATATTTCAGAATACTAGGCAGTATTTTTCCATTTGTTGGGAGGCTTAAATGAAGCTCCTCTTCCTTATGGAACTACTCCAGATACATAAGCTGTAACAGTACTGCATTCTTGTGTTATTTTTAGTTGGCCTACTAATTAACGTGCAAGTGATACTTCACAAGACGCATGGTCGTTATGTCACACATGGCACGCAAGCACATAAAAGCCTGTCTGATCTAAGTAATCAGTAGTCTTATCAACAGTTGCCTCTGTGACTACGAAAATGAAGTGAACGAACTACGTCCAAGTTTATCAAAGTGTAGGTTTTACTCCTACATTGAAATAACAAGTCAGTCCTAAGTTTGTTTTTTTGTTATAATAATATTAAATTGCTGTAATAAATGCTGAAATAGCGGCATTGACATCCACGCCATTACCTTATGTGCGGCTTTCGTGGAAGTTATGTTTACTCTCGATTTCGAGTAAAATGTTATAACCTTTGAAGTAAATACATTTGTTAGTTTGAAGTGCTATTGTTTCCGAGTGAATGCACTCTGGGTTGCGGTGCGGGGCGACCACCCGCGGTGCCAACGCGGAGTCTCCTGCATGGACTCATTTGAACTAGGCGCCCAACTACGCCAACTAGTGAAAAGTTTGTGTTGCATTCGTATTGACTTGAATCCATAAAATTATCCTTCATTTGTCTCTATTGTCAGATATTTATAAAGTTCCAGCTATTAACCATTACCATTTTTATGGACATAATATAATTATAATGACCCCATCATAAAGGCTTAGCTTCTTCGGAAGCGTTTTAAATTAAATTTATAGGTATTAATATGAACATTAATAATATGTGTAACTAAATAAAATAAATAAATAAAAATATTTGACAGCATCGCAAACATTGCTCCGATTCCAACGTAAGTAGCTAAAGCACTTGTGTTATGGAAATCAGAGACAACGGTGGTATTACAAACACCCAGACCTGAGCCAATATATAAAAGTTCATTTTCTAAATAGACCTAACCGGGGATCGAACCCGGGACCTCAGAGATGGCGACCCCTAGAAAACCGGTGTACAAAGCCACTCGACCACGGAGGTCGTCGTGTCCACTATAATCAATTCTAAGAGATAATGCTAAAGTAGCTCCTCTGGTTTCCGTTATTTATATTAAAAATACAACTGAATGTGTATGTTGTATAAAGCTATGAAAAACAGCCAGGCACAAAATACGACTCGCTAAACGAGAGACGCGTATAAGCGTTGCATTGTTTTTATGTATTTTTCGGATCTATGTGCGCATTAACTGACATTACCGTAGGTGGAGTACAATGCTGGCGTAGTATCCATGTGTCTCAAACATCTCAAGGTCAGACCGAGTTGAATCACTAAACATCATAAGTTACGTCATGTGACGAAACAGCTCTTGAGTTTGTAATTTTTTTTGTAAAGTTTTATTTAGATCCTGGTTTTTGTCCAGAAATACGACTGCATGATTTTCCAGTGCTTTCTTAGGCCGAAAATTATTCTGTTTACATTCAATCGAAGTTACGTCATATTGTGACAAATAAAACGCTATTACTTCAATTAAAGTAGTTATAAATTATTATTTCACTGACTCACGTCATAATTTCTTTTTTCCAATTTGGCGGAACGAACGGCATGGCATCGTTAGCAGTTTTTCTACGAACATTTTTACTCTTTTTGTTTCCAAAGTTTATGAAATTATTCAGATGGATGGCAGCCTTGACAGTCAACTGTGAAAAGTACCTACCCCATTTAACGCTTATTTTAGGTCAAACCCGTTTAAGGTTGTGAATAACATACTCAAAGCAGATGTACATACATAAATGAGTCTAAGTATAATTACTGTTAGAGAATCGGTTCATTTATATTCAAGGTCTATAGCTATAGGTAGTACGCGCAATCTTTATTCGTTATGTACGTATTAATATAGATTATAGATCGACCATTACACGAAGTTAATGATCTCAAACTTTTACTAAAGTGATAATAGAAAGTTTGTCTGCTTGTTTCTTGACTAAGACCTTGTCCAGAAAGGGCGAATTCGCCGCGATTTCACACGCGATTTTGGTTACATTGCTGTTAATATTGCTCACGTTGCCTACGTCGCTGGTCCTAGGCGAACATTGTATAAAGAAACGCGTTTCATGTCGCGCGTAGCTCTGGACAGGTTCTAAGTCATACTTAACTTTTTGGTAGATGTCTCATATAATATACAGCCACTCTTAAAATAAAATGTCTGGCAGCGAGAACTGCTAAGTACTTAAAACGAAAATAACTTCTGTTCTGTTCTCGCTGCCAGACTAGAGCTGGATCGTCATTAAGCGTCCCCATTTTTTCTCGCGCATTATTTGTACAATTATTTAAGATATTTAAATTTCTGATTTACAAATTATAATAGTTGAAGCGTACGTATACTATATGTATAGACATACTTAACAGTGGCGAAGAGTCCATACAAGCCGATTCCCATTAGCTCTTTTGGACATTCCACTCCACCGATCCACTATGCAGATCATAACATTTTTGTGGAACGGCTTTCGCCATAATTTCACCCTTCGCCACTGATACTTAGCAAATATAACCACTAATTTACTTAATGGTCACCACATATTAATTACAGGTAGGGCGCGGAAGAACCTCAATTCCTTCATACCTGTGCCTGCTGAAGTCTTAAAAATGGAAGACGTCAAAAAACCTGAGGATGAAGAGAAAAAAACAGATTGTGACAAATGCAAGGAAGAGAAATGCGGTGACTGTGTAGATCCGAAGCTAGACAAATGTGAGGACGCTAAGAAAGTGGAGCATCCCCACAGAAAAGTGAGGAAACCGAAAAAAAATAGGAAAGGGTTGCATCGACAGGAACATGGACAATGCTTCTTTCCGATGTCCATGTCGATGCTGTATGGGCCTTTAGGAGACTCTTCTGTGAATGTGGCTCCTCCCACGTTTCCATACAACGTCACATTCAAACAGGTATGTCCTATTCTTTATTTATAATACTTTTTTTGCTTCTAAGTATACAACATGTTACAAAAATACAGCTGATCAACTTTTACTATGTGACCAACTCTGAAATCGCGAAAAAAAATCAGCTGTTTCAAACAAAAATTAAAATCGAATATATCAAAATGTATGAAACAGCTGATTTTTTTTCGCGATTTGAGAGTAGTCCCATAGTAAAAGTTGTTCAGTTTGATGGTCCCTATATACCATATTCGGCATTAGGGGTGTTCTTGTAACGTGTTGTATAACTTTTAAAACATAGTCGATTTTACTACTGGCTATGGGTAAAGTTAACGCACCCTTGCGGTCGTAAAGTGCGAATTAGCTGTGAAGTTAGCGACTATGCGCGTAGCCGTGCTCCACCACTCACCTCTCCCCCCCACTGACATCTAAATTGTGTACTGCGTATAATCGCACAGAGCGTCCAGCGCGTACCTACTCTTCGTAGATCGCATTTTAAGGAAGTTACAATAGGTAAGTTTCAAGTTTATTCGCGGCTCGGAACATTGCGCGAGACGATACGCAGAACAGTTTCGATGTGATCTATTCCTTTCTAATACCAAATGGTATTTGTTTATTACCGTTATAAAATTAATATTCCCAACGAATACCAATTTTTTTTTATTTTTATAAATTTGGTATTCGTTGGGAATAGATCTTCGATGTAAGTAGGTGAGAGAGGCGAGTGGTGGGGCACGGCACGGCTACGCGCCTAATGGCTAACTTCACAGCTGCCAATAAGGATGAAACGCGTTTTAATTCCTATTTACACAGAAAAATATTGGCAAACAAACTTACAAACTGTCAGAGCTTTTTGTTGGTTTCTCTCAAATAGGACATATTCATTTAATAGTTAGTAAGAGCTTTTGCAAACATGTTACAGTAACGAATACTAATTGTGTGTTGTTCTATAATAGACTTTGATAGCTTATCGGGGTTGCTCGAGTGCAGGTAAATAGGTACACTACACACGTTGAGTTAAACAGTTACATATAATTGGGAGTAACAATGCCTTATCAATTTAAGTGTTATTAAAACATATTAATCTCGCAACGGTCACTTGCAAGTTTTAATTATGCGATGCTGTAAAAGTAGTTCTCAAAAGTTACGGTCGGACACACTCGGATTAAATAATTAAAAAAATCCTACAACACGCTGTAAAATGAACAGTTTTGCTCTACACCTTTATTAGATTTTATTCAATGCTTTTATTTCATTGTTACAGAAAATAATTAAAATAAAAAAAAGTGAATGATATGATGAAAACACATAAACATACATAAATTAAAAAAACAAATCATTTAAGAAACAAAAGTTTTAATGGTTAATGTTTTTGAAAGTCAATAATTACTATTTAAAAATAATAGAAGTTTTTTTTGTCTATAAGTGAGCATTTGTTCACAATCACACCCGGTGTCAACCGATGATGTGGACTACGATGGGGCATGCTCACCTAGATAAAAGTTTTTGAAAATAAACAGTTACACACTATTTTGAAAATCCCGCAATCCCGCGTGGGATTCCGTTCAATTTACGACCAGGATGAGTCCTGCAATAAGCTTGCGGGATCCCGGTATATTGCATTCCCTATACACACCTGATCCCCATATACGTATGTGCATATTATAAACATATTTTATGTGTATTGATAACATATTGTTCTGCAGAAGTTAAATGTTTTCTTTACGTTCTGTTATCATATCACCGTTAACTGATAGTGTAACGCTCGCTTATCTCCTATGTTTATTAAGGCTGGCTTGGCCAACACTAAGATAAGTTTTTATAGTTAAAGCTTAAGATGGTACCCAGACCGAAACTGGTACCGCAGTAAATTTTATTTAATATTGTAATTGTAATACATATTTTTTATAAAACATTACGTGGAGTTTTTAAGACCCATAAGTGTTTTAGAAGATATCACATTACATTCCCTCGTAGTCATTTCTAGAAGTAGACAGCAAAACTGCTAAAAGTGGACGATTTTGACACATTTGCTATCTACTTCTATGAGAAAATGTAATCATACCTTCTGAAAATACTAGACTGTGGGTCTTAATAATTCCATTAACAAATTTTTTTATAAAAAAGGGCGCCAGTTTCGTTGTTGTGTTCGAGTTGATTCATCACGGCATTCAAGTCCTTAATTTTCCAAATGAGTGAACTGATTTTAATACTCTTAATGCAGTTTTATAAGCATGTTTGGATAGTGGAGAAAATTAACTGTTGTGTTGCGTTACGGTTCATATGCTTTATATTGTAAAGCACATTCATAATTTATTGTTTTTATCAGGGCAACTACGTGCCTCGCGAGGACGTGGCAGTGGGTTCCGGCGAGAGTCCCCAGTTCGACCTGATCCTCTGTTTGTCCACCACCAAGTGGCTGCACCTGAACTGGGGCGACGCGGGCCTCAAGCGCGCCTTCCGCCGCATGTTCAACGACCTCCGCCCCGGCGGGAAACTCGTGCTGGAAGCGCAGAACTGGGCCAGCTACAAGAAGAAAAAACGGTTAACGGTTAGTAGCCTTGTCAACCTTATCATCAATACACATCAGTCGTAATACACTGCTGGGTATTGGCACAGTTTCATAATCTATACAGTTGGTAAACGGACTTGCGCAGAGCAACGGAATGGATCTCGCGGGGGGTTGGGCGGCGAGGATCGCGGCCCCCATGTAAATGTAATAAAGTACCTACATAGGGTACATGCAAATAAATGATTACATATTTATCACATTTATTTTCTTTTTTGACAACCCTTGTCCACCACCCACCCACCAACCCCTACACGGGCGGCGGTGTCGTCCGACATCCGAAGCGTTGCCTAACTGTATGGATTGTGAAACTGTGGTATTGACCTCCCCCAAGGGTAAACACGACGATCCGTCTAACGACTCCGCTTTTCCAGCTAGGCGACCTTGAGCGTTCTTAAAAAACCCACAGTGAGTATAACGATATTCCGCTCAAAAAATAGCACCACACAAAATGACAACCAAGTGGACAGGGCTAAAAATGCTGGCATTTAATTATGCAGCCTAAAGCAAATGAACACTGGTTGAATAATAGCGACCATAATCTGTATACTAATAGACATTTTCTATACTTAACCGAAAAAGATACGTTATCTCTGCACCTTTTTGCATTTTTTGCTTCTTTTACACCATTTGACTACACAGGACGTCATTTCTAATAAACTATCTCTTTTCTTTAAAATATAAACTGCAATTATTGCAAAGAACGCTATCTTTTATCACCGGGCGCGTGGCTGGCCCGGCTAAATGCTGTGCGAATTGTCATTTTTTAGCCCCGTGGTGCCATTTTTAAGCAATATTTGTTTGCAATTACACTTCCATAGATTTTAGTCCGCAATTCACCACAAAGCAATACATTGGTTGAGTTAAAGACTTTCTTCTTGAGACACTGAAGTAAGTAGCCTTGTACTTAGTTGAAACTGGGGCGACCGTCCCCCCGAGCGATCTTAAAAATGTGTTAATTAAAGATCCAACTAATATATCTTGATGTTCGGTTACAGCCCACAATCTACGAAAACTTCAACTCCATCGAGTTGTTTCCGAACAAATTCCGAGAGTACCTACTGTCCCCGGAGGTCGGGTTCAGCAAGTGCTGCATACTGGGCGTGCCGCAGCACGCGAGCAAGGGCTTCCGGCGGCCGATCCAGCTGTACATAAAGGGAGACTTCACGCCGAGTAAAGCGCGCTGGTCAGACGCGTACGTGCCTTCGTCGCACCACAGACCGGAAGCGGAGCCTCCGCGGCGAACGGTGTACGCCCCCGCCCCGCCCGCGCCCGCGTACCGCCCGAGCGACGACGCGCCATCCTGCGGCGCGGCCACCCCCTACTCTCCGAACCTAGACTGCTGCGCCGACGACTCCCCCTTCTACAACCCCCGCAGCGACTCGTACGCCCCCTCGTACCAGCCGCCGCGGCCCACCGTGTACGCGACGCTGCCGTCGCCGCTCGGCAGCGCGTCCCCCGCCGCGTCCCCGGCCGCGTCCCCCGCGTCCCCCGTGCCCCCCGCGCCGCACGCGTCCCCCGCGCCGGACCCGGTGTCGGCGCGCGGCTTCCCCTGCCACGACGACTGAGGGCCGCCGGCGGCTCCACGACGGAGAATCTTCATTGTAATCGCGCACACCCATCCGTACGTTGCACGCTTCGATTGAGAATATCCTAGATCCTTTGCTCTCTGTATGCCTAATCGTAAACTACTAAGTCTAAATCGCATATTCGCCATCGGGCTCGCTTTAAGACTAAAACACTTCAAACATTTTCTATAATTTTATTTTCACAAATTTTTGTGTTACATTATTTTTTCTTTATTGATGAATTTTAGGCAGAACGCGATTTAGTCATATGGCGGTAGGTAGGATAAGTATTTACAAAATTATTGTAAATAATTAATCTGCTTAAAACACTATTACGTTTGCATCCGCGAGTCATGCGTCCTTTACGAACGAGACTAGCGAAAGAATGGAATCCGATGACGTCATCGTGTCTTCCTGCCTGTCGCCACGGTAGTGATTACTTGCTCAGTGCCTGTAACGAAAACAATAACGCATGGTCATTTTTACGAATCTTTAAAATTTTATTGTTAAGTACGTTTAAGGGCTACAGAAAAAAAAAATTGTGTCATATTTTAAGTTAAAATGTATATATTTAAAAATATAAAAATAAATACTGTTCCCAAGCTCATAAAGTCTAGGCAAAACGCGATTTAGATTATGAGTACCGTGTTATTTCAAAGATTTATAAACACTGTTTAACTTAGACACCTGTTTTAATGTGATGCTGTTACTTTTATGACAATATTGTTTAAAAGAGAGCATCACATTTAAACAAGTGTCTTATTGTGTTTAAAAACCTCTAAGGGCCTGTTTCACAATGTAAAAGTAAGTTCTAAGTAGCTTACTTGACAGATGATTTGACATATTTTTCATATCACAACTGTCAAATCATCTGTCAAGTAAGCTACTTAGTACTTACCTTTACATTGTGAAACATGCCCTTAAGATAACACGAATTACGTTTTAGGCATACAAAAAACAAAAGTTCTAAATAACGCTTCACTAAATAAAACAGCACACAAATGTGACACCGGCTGATAAAACCTTTGGTGGCAATACGGATTAAGTTTTACTGATTGATGCCCAGTGGTGGCAATGAGGAATATTCTTCCTGATTGCCGCCTGATCGCCACCAATTCAACTTTAAAAATAGTAATTTTATTTATTACTATTTTTAAAGTTGAATTTAATTCATTGCACAAAATAAGCGCCCAGTTTGTAAGTGAGGTGTTATTATGAGGTGCCGTTTTTGATAATCTGACCGGACATCTAGGGTATTCTTGATCGAAGATTGCACGCTTAAAAGGCGATCGCGAAATGTACCGGATCGTCGCATTGCACGTCGTTGGTCGGCTTGCAATGCCCGTAGACCGCACCATTTCGTAGGATTATTATGTTATTTAGATTCTTTTTTTATTTCTGAAGTAGTTTCGATATAATCAGGCAAACATTTTAATTGTTACAAAAACTAGCTTCGCTTAATATGATTTTATTTGAATGTGACACAAAAAATACTAAGCGTTTTGTTTCTTAAGCTAATACCAAAAAATTATGTTATTCTCATTAATGCATTGTTTGTTCAAATTGAGGATTCGATTATGTATTTTATCTTTTGTGTTTTTTTTTATTTTTCGGTAGATCATAAGCGTTCGCCTATTTAAGTGCATTTCAGTATTTAAAGAAAACATTTTATATAGCGTTTATTTCCATTTTTACTTGTTAGAATCTCGGTAGAATGCGTTTGAGGGAGGGGCATGAGTTTCACGTCCCAAGCGTTATTATGAAGATTCCACGTTGTCGTCTGTGTTCCAGTCATGGACTTTGATGAAATGAGTGTATGCACCGAAGTTACAAAGCGCATGGAAACGACACCTGTGCAAACATTGTTATCTAATGTAACTGTCGTATCCATGCTTTCGTAACGCATTTTTAAAGTGTGTGTATCAAGGACGTGTGAGGTTATGACGATTAGATATTTTGGTGTCATTAGATGGCAAAAAGATCGCTACGTCCCGAGGCAACCCTCTCATTCCTAAGCTCCATGCCTCCCGCCTTTTTTCGTGTATATATCGGTTTAGAACCATAGGATTATGTTTCTATAGGTTGAAAGTATTTTATAATATTATACTCGTGGATTAATGTTACTTTGTATTATTTATTTCACCCTTTATAAGCTACAAGACATTTTCAAGTTCATGTTATAATTGTAATTCAAGTTTTACTCATGTGTCCGGTTCCAAAAATTCAAAGTTTTGTGTTTTCTTTACCAGCAGTTTGTCCCCACCGCTGGTGCACAGGCCTGATGGATGATCAAAGAGGATGAACTTTAATCCAACACGCGGGCCCAATGTGGATAGGTGGGTGTTAACGACTGCAAATGCAACCGGAACCAATGGCCTAACGTGCCTTCTAAGCAGGGAGGAACTCTTGATAATATTATTATTTTATTTTTATTGTAATATTTCCTCGTTTCTACAATTTTTTGTATATCAGCGCCATCTAGTAGACAACACGGTGAATGAATCATGTTTTTGTACCGTGTGTTGTGATATGTGCGGCGTATGGATGCCACCACATGTTCATTCTACATAGAATTTTTTGCTGTAGGGATTTTTCATAGCATTTTTTGTATCAGAGTACTATTATGTATTCTGTGGTGTTAAGTGTTAATGATAAAAAAATAGAGTTCGGTAGTATGAAATTTTTTGGTCTCATTTTTACCTTTCTTTTGTTTTAAGATACTTTTTATTGCTTTAATATGTGGGGTAATTTTACCCGTTCTTCGATCCACCGGTGGATTTATCAACCAAGTTGAACTAATTAGAACTTACATGCACCATTTCAGATTGGCAGAATTCTAAAAAGGAAAGTAAGTAGGTAATAATTTGACCTCGGTTTCTGTAAGGTCCAAGGCCTGTAAGCCGTGTGGCGCCTGACAGAATTGAATAGCACGAATGTGATGTAAAAGGTGACTATAGCTTGTAATAATGCCTTGGTTAGAAGGCATTATTACAAGCTATAGTTCAGTAGCTCAGCAGCAGCTATTCCCGACAAAGAGGTGTCACTGACTACAGCTGAGCCACAAAAAACGGTGGATCAGACTTTGACTAAGTATGTCGTGGATAAAAACAAGAGTTTGTCCATCTTGCGTTTATGAGATACGTGTGACAGGCAGGGCTCAGCTGTGTGTCAGATGTCTTTACAGCCATGGATCTGAAGAACGGAACATCGGCGACGCCGACGTTACGACGCTGCGTCATCCGTCGTAGCGAAATCTGAGGCAGTAGAGACGTAAGATAGACAAACTCGTCATCATGGCATAGTCAAAAAAGTGACTTCTACCGTTTTTGTTCACGACAGGAAGCGGTATTGGCATGGACCAAGGATAATACTTACTAACTCTATGGACACGACAAAAAACGTCCAACATGCGATCTAATATAGGTACCCTAGACTAATATAGGTACATACTCCGACCCGCCAGGTACAAGATAATGGCTACATCCTCCTACGGGAAAAGCCGTCTCAGTGGACTAGACATTTGGCCTGATACCAGCCCAATCATAAGATAAAAATGTGCCTGTAAGGTCGATAAGGTTTTTTTAATATTTTGTGTGTATTTTAAGCTACACTGGGTAAAAAATTGAATGGATTTCTTTTCATGTACTTTACTTACCTAAGTAATGGTAAGTACTACAACCTATCTATATAAAAAGTAATTTAGCTCCATCCAGCCAGTTTTCAGCGAATGTCTAGCTTGTGAATGGAGTAAAATTAGTGATATTTAGCAATACACATCGTATAATAGTGCCATCGAATTCCGTGCCGTAGGATTTCTGTCGTGCGTGGCCCAGTGGCCCCGCTTTCACATTTGCCGTTCATTCATCGTTCTACGCAATTGAATGACAGTTGAACGTGGCAACACGAGATTTGAACGATTCACTCAATGTTCAATCTTCACTATCAAGACAAGACATTAGAAATTGTACCTACAGTAAACAATATTATAAATACCTAGATACGAAAAAATGGTGTTTAAATGGAGAGAAGGGCAAACGCCTTTGTTTTTAGAACATTATAGGAAGTACACTTGCCTGTGGAATAACAAATCGAAGGATTACAAGAACCGAGATGTTCGCGCAAACGCTATAAAATCACTAATCGAAGATTTAAACATCGACGGCGTGACTGAAGAAGACGTGAAATTGAAAATCAAAAGTATACGCACCAAATATACTTGCGAGTTATCAAAAATAAATCGATCGACGAATAGTGGCTGTTCAACAGATGATGTTTATGTACCCAAGTTATATTGGTTTAAACAAGCGGATCAGTTTTTAAATGCTGTGTGCAATCCAAGGGAGAGTTCGAATTTCGTAAGTACACTACACCCACCCCATCTGTCATTTATTTAATCATAGAAAACATTAAAAGTATTGTAGGGTTAAAATGGTTATCCACTGCCTGCCTGCCTGTCATATTAACAAACATAACCTAGGTCCAGGGCAGGGTTGCCATTTCGAAATTTTAAGTTGCCGTGTTTTGAGATCTGGATTGCCGTGTTTTGGAATAAAAACTACAAAATTGCCGTGTACATTTTTATTTATTATATATTAACACGTAAGATAAAATATGACACAAAAACATTTGCCATCTTGCCATCTTGTCCCTTAAGCAGACTGTTCACTACTACACATCTAGGAGGACGCCGGTATTTGCTAGTTTTTTAGACTTGTCTAGAGCTTTTGACGTAGTTAATTATGATAAGTTATGGCATAAGCTGTCTTGTGAGACTGACGTACCTCGAGAGATTGTAGCAATATTTAAGTTTTGGTATGGTAGTCAGACAAATACTGTCAAGTGGGCTGGATGTCATTCTAATGAATTTGGACTACAATGTGGTGTGAGACAGGGTGGGTTAAGTTCCCCTCGATTGTTTAATTTTTATATTAACCAGCTGATAGGTCGACTCAATGGTGCCAACGTCGGCTGTTACATAGATGGCGTTTGTACGAATAATATCAGTTACGCTGACGATATGGTTCTGTTGAGTCCATCTATCGGTGGGTTAAGAAAGCTCCTGTCAATATGTGAGTACTACGCAGTGGATCATGGACTTAAGTACAACACCAGTAAAAGTGAGTGGATACTGTTTAAGTCAGGTACGCTAAACTATACTAATCTTCCCGAAATAACACTTTGCGGGAAGCATCTGAAGCGGGTTCAGAGTTTTAAGTACTTGGGCCACTGGGTCACAGAGGACTCTGATGATAATTTGGACATCGAGAGGGAGCGTAGGTCGCTGGCTGTTCGCTGCAATATGTTGGCTCGCAGATTTGCACGGTGTACCAGGTCAGTCAAAGTAACGCTTTTTAAAGCATACTGCCAATCTTTTTATACGTGCAGTCTGTGGGTTACCAGCACGCGGCGGGCATTCAGCGATCTAAGAGTCCAATACAATAATGCCTTGAGGGTGCTGTTGGGGCTGCCATGGCGATGCAGTGCCTCCAACATGTTTGCAGAAGCTCATGTTGACGGCTTCCATGCGATAGTGAGGAAACGGTGCGCCTCCGCGCTGACTCGGTTGCGTGGCAGCAATAACAGCATCCTTAAAGTATTTGTTGACAGATGGGACATGCCTCTGTTGCAAAGATGGGTTCATGCTCACACCGTGACAAATACGATGCTTTAATATTAATGTAATATTTTAATTGAATTTAATTTGGTTTGATTTGGTTTAATTTAATTTAATTTGATTTAATTTGATTTAATTTGATTTAATTTGATTTAATTTGATTTAATTTAATTTAATTTGATTTAATTTAATTTGATTTAATTTGATTTGATTTGATTTAGTTTAATTCGTTTTGATTTGATTTAATTTGATTTAATATTATAGATTATACTGAATTGTATTAATTGAAGTAATTTACTAACACTAGTCTTAAGATATTGTTACTAACATTTTTATGGGCTTTGCCTGAAATAAATGATTTATTATTATTATTATTATTATTCTTCACAGTCATCATACAAATTTCTTATCGTATCCAAAATTTCTTCTTTGTCTTTGTTTTATATTATTTTTTTCTTTCATATTGTCTATCATTTGTTTTGTCGGTTTGAAATTTACACAAACAAAAAATGAATGAATGATATGAATCCCATAAACAATGAAGTGTGCGCTAATCTATGTCGAATGCGCGTCGGGATTTCCCCGCTCATAGAGTCATCACTGCGTCTAGTGTAGTCTATTGATGTGCGTTGTAAGGACTTATCGACTATCGATTAAATTATTGGAAAAATTAGTAAGCATTGGATTGCCGTGTTTTAGAACACGGCAATAAATATACTGCCGTGTACCGTGTTTTATTGCTGAATAGACCCAAATTGCCGTGTGACACGGCAATCGCCGTGTAAATGGCAACACTGGTCCAGGGTTACCAACTCCCAAATTTTTTTACCCCTGAACTGAAGTAAAAAACCCCTAAAATCCTACTTAAAAACCCCTTATAAATTTCGTTGTTATATTCTGTACCTATTTAAAAATTCCTAGATTTATTCCGCTAGTCTGCGGCCGTCAGCGACTTCGTCTGCGTGGACAGTTAATTTATCCTTCGGGAACAGATTTTTTCTGGATGAAAAGTCGAGTTGAGGTCGAACAGTCGAGTTCAATAATATAGGTACGCACCTTTGGCAGCTCATCAGCCTTTAAGCCTTTGTAATAAAAGTCAACATCCTGTCAAGTGCTAACAATATATTAAAGAACTCGATTGTACCCCATTATGTAATTTTCTATAAATCCGGGCAACGTACAGTCTGTCAAGAAACTTAAGATACGGAACTAAAATTATTTTTACTAGCAAGCAACACATGGTTGTTGCATACAAAAGTAGTCAAGTGTTGCCATACAATAAACTAATGATAAAAAAAGTGGCTCCCCCGTTTTAAGTTCATGAGTTTCTTGACAAAATTTAAATGATGATCGGTTGAGTAGTTTAGACAGAACTTCTTAACTCACTTTCGTATAATATTATACTTAAGAAATGATAAACATTGGTGACATTTGTTTTTTATTTCACTCCGCATTTTTAGTAACGAACGAGGTTATTTTAGATAGATAACGTAACGGTTAATTTAGATAGATAACGCCAAGTCGTTAGGTAAACAAATAAATATGATAAGCTAGATTTGGTTATTATCAGTTTTTTCTCAATAAAAAATATTTTTTTAAATCAAAAAGTCCCTAAAAGTACCAAACTACCTCTGAAAATATTAACCCCATAATAAGCTCATCCCACTTATTTAGCACCGAGGGGGGAAAACTAAGTTGGAAACCCTGCCTAAGTGCCTAGGCCCGTACTTGCCAGTACTAAACTCATTCCGTTTGTTTGATATCTGTCATTTTGGCGTTAATAAGTATGCTGACGTTTATATCTTTTATACTAGTCTTTTATATGATCAAAGATGCTGACCAACGAATTCGGTAGGTAGGTAACCTGAATATCCGATTATTACAATAAATCGATTTCAAATTCTAGGAGCTCTTAATTGTTTTGTTTTTTGTTGTTTTTATTTTCATTTTTCTTGTTTAATTCTAGATAGTGATAAAATACCCACATAGTCAATGGGACACCAAGCAAATATGTATTTCCGTAGCTTTTCACTTTCACAAAAAGAAGAGCCAAAATTGACAGCAGTTTTTCGCCTGTATAGATATTTTGACGGCTTAAGTATAATATATCGAAATGAATATAAATCGGTAAAAATAGGTGCTCAAAAGACATTTTTTTTTATCAATAAGACTGTGAAGTAAGCTTGTTCCTTGATATTTGTATGAAATCCGTTTTTTTTGCGGCCCAGTAAGTATATTTTTTTCTTGTAAATAAAAAAAACATAATTTACCGGACATTGTAGCTTTACTAGCTTTCCATCCATAGCGCCACTCCACAGCTTGTAGTGGATAATCATTCGTTTTCTCCGTTTATTTTCACTTTGTGGTACCTGGGGGCTTATTACGTAACTCTGTTGCTAACAATTCTCGATTGAAATCGATTGAAACCGCAGTTACATTGCTGCTTTAAGTAAGACAGTTGTCACATTGGTTCTTACTAAAGCAGCAATGTTTCTGCTATTTCTATCAGAGTTGATTGCAACAAAGTTACATAATCAGGGGGCTGAAACAATAATTATTAAATTTTATTTACAGAGCTACGTAGACACAGACCAAATAACAAATACTAACGTAGAGCAGCATTGGCAGGTGACAAATTATGAGCAAGGCGAGGAAGGCCAGGAAGGAGAAGGAGGGCAGGAAACTCTCGAAGAAAATAGCGGCCTATCTCAGGCAACCAATGACCACCGCAGCGACGACGACGGTCGATCTCGTGCTCTGAAATTTCGGAAAAGACGCCAATTTGTGCCAATAAAAAAAGCTTTAAGGCATTTGAAAGCCATAAGCGATAGTAATAGCAGAGAACCGCCCACTGAAAATGAATATGATTTATTTTGCAAAAGTTTGGCAGTGCAATTGAAAAATATGCCCATACATCGAGCGTTAATTTGCCAACAGAAACTACAATCTGTTATGGTTGAGGAGCGTCTACAGATAATATTTGATAGCAAGTCGGAAAGTAGTTACCAATCTGATTGAACTTAATGGTACTCAAATTTACTAGGTACTTAGTACTTACCTACACACCAAACTAACAATGTTAACGAATTATTAATGACAGAACGATGTGCATCAATATTGAACATAAAAAACCTGCCGTTGCAAATGTGAACTTCAGCAGAGGAACACTATAAGCTATTCCAATTAGAATTGCGATGATTTTCATTATAGGGAAAAGATGACAGTGCTTAAGAGAGCGCATAGAAACCGCAGGAATGGGAAAGAAAATCAAAAGTTGAAGACGCATCAAGAGTTCATCTGAACTAGAAAGCGAACTGGTGTGGACGTAGCATTATGAAAGAGAGCGATTGTCAGGGCATTATAAGCATATTATAGGAATAAATTTTCCGTTAATGGAACAATGTCATTGTCGTTACGGCTATTGATAGCATAGGTAATAATAGAGTAGGCGGCAGTCCCAATGGATGCACTCTCTATCACGCAAACGACGTTAGGTCAGTCAGGAGATTTCCTCGGAGACACGAGGGCGAGCCGAGAACATAAAACACTTTTAAAATCATGACTCCTTATTACACAGATTTTCTTCTTATAAGACATGTACAATTACATTAATCTAAGTACTTTTCTTTGTGGATAACATATTTCATGAAGATTATTATTTCGTAACATTCTTGAAATGATGATCCCGGATTTTATCATCGACATGTTAATTTTTATTATATCAATAGTAGATACTTTGATTAAAATAATCAAAGAGTAAATATTGAAGTTATTATGAAAAATTAAGATAAGATCGTGCTTTATTTTCACACAACAATTAATTAAAACGTAGCATAGATTATTATGTAGCGTTAATTAAGATCAAGAACACTTTTTAATAATAATACGGGATTTCTTCTTAGTTCAAGACTTGTAAAACTTGTAAACTCCATAAATTCTTGTAATGAAGATGTCGGTTTTTGCGTGCTTATAGAATTGATTTTATTTTCGTCATGTAAATTATTATTTCAACAGCAGATATTGGTGATATTTGGTGTTATTTTAAAGTTATATGATGTCATCAAATAATATTAAGAGGATTATTTAATTCTAGTATGATAACTGGTAGGTTTTATAGAAAAATAAAACAGAATTTATTTAAAAAACACTTATTTTTATTCTTGGACCTTCACCGGAACTTGTAATACTATACAAATTTCCTTGATCTCGGGATATTGGAAAGAAACATTATAACTTAGTTTTTATAAAGTTTGACAAGTTATCCAAGCAATCAACTTGAATAACATACAGAAAAGAAAAACGGATTGAGATCGTGTTTCTCACAAACTTGCTGGTTTCAATTAAGGAAACTTATTTTCTTGCAGGCGGCAAGACACGTGTTGTAAAGCAGGCTAAGTTAGTTTTTCTTTTATTTTAAACCTCGTATTTATAGACGACTAAGTTATGACTTGGGTAAACTTACAATTTTCAAACTTCTAATATAATCACATGCAATTTATAGTATTTAAATGCACCAAAACTGCACTGAAACTGCATTTGAGATTAATTTTAAGTACAATAAATAGCATGTGATAAAAATATTAGAAGCATTTGAAAATTGCATGTTTTGCTCAAGTTATACTTACTCGTCTATAGATACGAGTAAGTAATAACTTGAGGGTATATATAGTAGTGAAATAGTTATTTTTTATGTGTAATTGATTGAAGAATTATTGAAAATGTTGTTTTATAGAGTGGTCCTTCCTTTGAATGTTATGCTTTTAAGTTACTTGATGTTATGTTGTTAAGTTTCGCCATCTTGAAAATAAAAAAGGTATCTAAAACTGGAATCCAAAACCATTGCGTCATTTTTAGCCTTAGAGCATTAAGTTTTTAGCAGTAACAATGAGTTTACTTCTGCAACTTGTTTAACAAATTACAAAAATCAAGCAATAAGTTTGAAGTCAACCCTTCATTATAATTCAAGTTGATGACATATCTATTATACCTATTGAATAAAACTTTCCCATGTTTTCAAATAAGTGTCTAACAATCTCTAACCTTTTAATTAAGTAAGTAATATCAAAGTTGTGAAAAGTAACAAGGCACGGTAAGTTTCAGAAGTAAATTCATAAACTTTTCGTCTTTCACTGAAAATGATTAATTGTATGTAGATAAAATAACAAATAAAATACTTAATAACTAATTACCATACCCTTTCGGCCGTTTTCGAAACCAAGTTTCACCTATTCATTCATCATTTGTAGAAGCCTGATAAAAAAATCCTAACGAAATTCCGATGGCTTACCGATCTTCAACCTGCGAAGATCCAGATATAAAAACCCACATAAAGAATGATGACCGTTTTGGCTTAGGACTCCTCTAGCAATGAGTCCAGTAGCAAATACAGAAAAAAAAACATGGAGGGGGAGGGGTGCGCTGATGGACGATGGCTTGAGTTCGACCATCAGCCATTTTTAAATAATGTCCCCACTCCTGAGGTACAGGCCCTTTATGGGTGGATAAGGAAGATGGGCCATAATCCACCACGCGGGCCCAATGCGGATTGGTAGGTGTTAACGTCTGCAAATGCAGACGGTACCAACGGCTTAACGGCCTTTCAAAGCACGGAGGAGTTCGAGATTATAAATTTTTGGTCACCTATCCCATGGACGACCCTTGCGAAAGTTACTTGACCTCCGCAATCGCTGGGCCAGGCGTTATACCAGTGCGCCACCGAGATTCTCAATGGCTTGAGTTATGGGCGTGTAAATAAAATACTAAAAATATTTTTAGATGTATCTACTTATTATATTATAAATGCGAAAGTAAGTTTATTTGTTTGTTACGCCTTTACGTCTTACCTACAGTACCCATAGCACTAACAGCTATCGAAAAAAAAAACGCGCGTAAAATCACATGATAGAGTAATTATTAATGGAAAATTTAATTTCGCTTTTCGGCGGTAGATGGCGCTGTACTAATTTCCTATACAAATTTCAAATACTCTATCGAAACTTATTACGCGCCTAATTTTTTTCGATAGCTGTTCGTGCTACGGGTACTGAACCGAACATCATCAGCTCCCGAGGCATAGAGAAATAACTGTCCACACAGATGAAGTCGCTGACGGCCGCTATTTGAATATAAAAGCGCCCCCCGTGTCCCCCATATGTATATGCACTTGTTAGAATAATAAATATGAAATTATGATAACTATTTAATATACTTATAATAATTAGGGAGCTAAAGTAACAAATAAAACAACTCTACTGATTGGTAATTCCCACGTGACTTCCTGCTGACAAAGTGGCGCGACCACGTGTTGTTTGTCAGTATGATTCGATCGAAGTGGGGGAATGCCTTATAAAAGCGGACTAGCCGTCAGTGTTGGCACTTTCGATCGAGGAATGGACAGTGGCGGAGCTCTCTTCACCAAAGCTAAGTAACCATCGTTACTGAATAAGTAAAATAATAGTGTTTTGTTGAAAGTATAGTGTATGCTTGTGATATATACTAGGTATATTGTATACCTATGGTTTATACTGAGTATATTATATACTAATGAAAGTATATAACACAAGTAATGTAATAATTAGTAAATATATTATATACACCTGAAATATTATATATATGTTATTGGTTATAAATAATAATGGTTATGCTACATTAATTAAAGAGTTATATGTTCTTACCTGACATAGAACATATTATATGTTATTTACTTACTTTAGTTTATGCTTATTAAATCATTTTATTTGATTATGATTCTGGCTTTGAAGCTTTATATACCTTGCCTATATTATTGCTATAGCTGACTAAATTAATTTGAAAAATATATATAATATGATGCAATATTTGTTTTTTTCTACTATTACAAAGATTCAGATACTTTTCTATTTCATTTATTCTATTGTTTACAAATTTATTCATACTAAAATCATTTAATAAACAAAAATCTAAGATCAGAAGTGGGATTGTCCTGGTTCACAATGACTGAAGTTTAATTGTATGTTTTAAGGATGAATCCGGAAATGTTCACAAGTTTTCTGACAGCAATTCGTGATGCTGTTTCCAAGCCTCATTCAAACGATGAAGACATCGCCTTGCCAGTATTCGACCCTGACAAGAATGACTGCGGAGCGACCGGCTGGTGTAACAGCATAGAGACTCTCGCTAAGGATCTCAAGTGGAGTAGCATCCGTACTGCGGCAAAAGCAGGTAAAGCCCTAAAGGGTTCCGCTATTTCTTGGTTCGAAACATGGGAACCGTCCGAAGGTAGGACATGGGAAAATTTTCGTACAGACATAATTGATGCTTATCCAGAAAAGAGAAATCTTACTGAAAAACTTACTAAAGCCGTATTACACACATCTGACACATCCGAATCATACAGTGAATATGTTAGAGAAAAACTTAGATTATTACGTAACACTAAAATTTCATTCACTGAGCTTCAACTTATAGAACTAATTTGTGGAGGTATTAGTGATATTGGAGTAAGAATGGCGTCCTTAAATAGCAATGTTGTTACAACTTCTGCTCTAATTACCCTGCTGTGCTTATACAGATAGTTGACAGTATTAAAAAGGTTGTTGCTTACTATAGCAAAAGAACTTCTCTCATAGAGGCAAAATACAGTTCCTATGATTTAGAGACATTGGCAATTTATAACGCTTTAAAACATTTTAGAGTATATCTTTTGGGTACTAAATTCAAAATATACACAGATTGCAATTCCATCAAGTCTACTATGAGTAAAAAAGACCTGTCCCCTCGTGTTGCTCGTTGGTGGGCATTTATGCAAGACTTTGACTTCGAAATTGTATATAAGAAAGGCAAGTTCATTGGACATGTTGATTTTCTAAGTAGAAATCCTGTTGAAGCATTGGTGCCAGGCAATGTTGTGAACAAATTTGAATTCTCGAACGCTGCCTCGACTTCAAGTGATCCCAATTGTATGTATAACAATTGTCCAAAGGTAGTTAACTTAATTGATGATCCTCAGTCATGGCTGGAAATAGCTCAACAAAATGATCCCGAAACACAAAATTTAATTAGTCGCGTTGTGGCTGGCAATTTGGATGAGAATCGATATATTTTGCAAAATAATTTGTTGTTTTACAAAATACAACCCGACGAACCCAAATTGTATGTGCCAAAGGGGTGTAGATTTTATTTATTACAGCTCTTTCATGACCAAAACTGTCATACAGGATTCGATAAAACATTGTCAAAGCTTCGAGAGCACTTTTGGTTTCCTTGTATGGCCGCTTATGTTCAGAAATACTTAAAGCACTGTTTAATTTGTATAGAAAGAAAGGGACATTCTGGTCCAAAACAAGGCTTCTTACACCCCATTGAAAAAACTCCTGTACCGTTTCACACAATCCATTTAGATTGCACCGGCCCTTTTTCTCTAACACCGGAGGGTTATAAATATATATTACTTTTAGTAGATGGATTTACAAAATTTACATTACTAAAACCTCTTAAAAGTTTGACAGCCCAAGAGTTGGTACCTATTATCCGTGACACTATCACTTTATTCGGTACACCTAGAAAAGTGATCACTGACAGAGGTACCAACTTTAGTTCACGTCAAATAGTATCCCTATTTAGGGATCTACAAATCGAGCATCACATGGTCGCCACAGGCACTCCAAGGGGAAATGGCCAAGTAGAAAGATATGTAGCTACAGTTATTGATATGCTAAACACTACTTGTAATGGTTCATCAGAATGGCCAAGCAGTTTGTGGAGGGTACAGCAGTCAATTAATACAACTTCACAAAAATCTACGGGTTTTTCACCGATTCATTTACTTATCGGTTGCAATGCTAATATACCAAGTATCCAGGCTCGTTTAGATGAATTAAATGTGTCAGAACCAAATATTGATTTAAGGGCAGACCGAGACTTAGCTTTTCAACGATTATTAGGTGAAGCAAGTAAATTCAAAAATAGATTTGACATAGTAAGACGGGATAATAAATCATTTATAGTAGGAAATTTAGTTTATGTAAACCAAGACCATAGACGACATGATAAGTTAAGTCCTCGATTCAAAGGTCCATACGAAATAACCGCTTTACTTCCATACGATAGGTACGCTCTCAGAGGTAGGGGAAATCTTAGAAATATAATAGTGTCTAAAGATAAATTAAGGTTATGGTCAGGTGAATGGACAGATGAAGATTCTACTGTTATGGCATGAGTAATAGAAAAATCATGATTCTTTATTTATGTATTAAACAACATCCACAGACAAACAATATTATACTTTAATGACCTATGACTCCGAAAATACTAAAAATTATTAATCTATAGTAGTTGGCTGCAAGTATTTGTCTTAAAAAGACCTTTGCAAAGATATACCACTCATTGCTTGAGGGGGGCTAGACCAACTGCCTTGTCCCTTGCCAATCAGCCTTTTAACTTGCTATCTACAACGAGCATATGAAGGTTATTTGCCCTTATATTAGGTTATTTGTTAATCTGATATTCAGCATTGTTGTATAAACATCGACAAAATATTGGTCTCTGAAATGTGATCATTTTCCCATGAGCCTAAGTTGTTAATGAAGCTTTCATACAATGTTCTACACCAAA
This sequence comes from Catoptria pinella, assembly GCA_963556745.1. NCBI lineage: Eukaryota > Metazoa > Arthropoda > Insecta > Lepidoptera > Crambidae > Catoptria > Catoptria pinella. The sequence goes on from OY750762.1 coordinate 6,379,888, forward strand.
TTTTGGTAGCACAGGTACTATTAGTATTCTGTAGTACCACATAAGATGATGTCATTGAGATCGGATTAGTCCTTAAGTGTGGGTTAGGTACCTATTCAATTTGTGCGAGAATTTTTCCATAGAAAATGAGAGAACCTACCTAAGCGAACAATGGTGCTTGGCTGCCAATTGCTTAGATACCCAAATTATTTCTAGATCATCTAGGTATTCATTACGAAGTTGTTATTCGCATTTTTGATTTAAATATTTATTATACAGCATGTTACAAAAATACCCTAATGCCGAATATGGTATATAGGGACCATCAAACTGATCAACTGTTACTATGGGACCAACTCTGAAATAGCGAAAAAAAATCAGCTTGTTTCATACAATAATTAAAATCGAAAATATCAAAATGTTTGAAACAGCTGATTTTTTATTCGCGATTTCAGAGTTGGTCCCATAGCAAAATTTATTCAGTTTGATGGTCCCTATATACCATATTCGGCATTAGGGGTATTTTTGTAACACGTTGTATAGTATAATGACAAGAAAGACAGAAAAACGTTGAAGGTATTTAAAATAATTTATTTACCTTAGCATTTTCATTTAAAATAGTTACGAGTTTTTCTCGGACTGAAAATGACGACATCATTTGTTGTTTACCTAAGGATATTAAAGGAAATCCATCTAATAATTAAAGAATTTCCTTAATTTTTTAAAACTCTGGGGAATATAAATTTTCCAGATTTTTTCTTGAAAAATTAACAAAGGGATCTTTAGAAAAAAATTTCAAAGTTGATGCTTTTAACTTATAAAAATGAAGTAAATTTTGTAATAAACTGACTAGGAAATGTTATTATGTATTACATAACTTTTCTTTATTTGTAGGTAAGTATCTAAGTAAAATTATTATTAAAAATAAGCATAGTGAATGCTAAAATCTCAAATTTAAAAATTATATATCTGTTTCATCATAATCAATAGTCAAAATATCTGGAAAGATAATTTCAATTGAATGTCGAGGCAATTCCTTACATTGATGAAATAACGCTGGCTTGTAGCGTAAGAGTGGGATATACTAGGAGAAATTCAACGATGCCACTAGTGACTCGATAGCTTAGCGGTAAGAGCATTTAGGCCGGACATCAAAAGGTCGCGGGTTCGATTCCTGTCCGAGAATATGATCTAGTTGCGAGTCGTATTTTTTCTAGTATATTATTTAGTATTGTTTAAAACTAAGTAGTTACCTATTACCTATTCCTATTTATCAAGTGCCGAAATTAAAGACTTTATTGAAATTAATTATTTTGTGGCAACTGTTTGCTGCACTACGACGATGGAATTTCTGGCTGCATTAGCTTGGATATGCATCTAAGATAGTACACCCACATAACCCATTTGTTGTGTGAACTCGACAAAGTGAATTCCTAGATAAGCGGTTTAGTTCGCAGTAGGTACTAAACTAGGTAGGTAGGTACGGTCAGCAACGTTTGTTTCACACTTTAGTACTTTGTCATAGTAACTTTTTTATTAATGTTCCAAAATGTGAGACATCTGTCAAAAAACTTGCTATTATAAAGTACCTACTAAAGTGATAAGCGAAGCGGCTTTCGATGCAGAAGAGCCGCTCGGCAGAAATCGCGGTCCCGTGCACATTATGACATTACGTATACAGGTTAACCTCAGGCCAAACCGGGCTAAGTCTACTAAGTACCTGTCTACTGAAGCAGATCCCAAGCAGTTTCCCAAAAAACAAATTAATGGCAGAGTTGTTTTCGAATACTTATGTCCAGAGCGGCGCCTTTGTCTAGAAAGAGAGGCGACCTTTTGTAGTTTCAGAAAATAAAACAATTGCTAATGCTAAGCGAATTGAACAATATAACTTTTCTGATTAAATTCACAATAAAGGTCTCGAATGTTAGAGCTGGAACAGCTGGTGCTGATGATGCAGAGAAATCCACTAAGCAGTAAACTTTTTTGTTACATATAAATGTCTAGTCTGGGTAGGTACTCCAATACTGAGTATGCCAAACAAAAATAACTTCTTTCTGAACGGCTTTCTTGAATTAAATCGTTTTATCGCATTTTACGAGACCTAAACCACATAATACTAACCTAAACTACAGAATGCATCCTAAACTAGATACATGAAGATTAAGCTTACCATCCGATTCTTAAAGCTTAATAAAAATCATACGATCCAGTAGGACTGGATGGAATAAAGGCAATTTAGGCCCTATTAATTAAACGTGACAATTATTGTCAATTACCATTACGATTTTGTATCCATTGGCCAACCAATTTAAAAATAGAAAATATACTGATCAAACTACTCATAGACACCGCTGCGTAAACCAAATTGTCATTGTAATTTACAATTTTATTGTCACGTTTATTTATAAAGAGTCCAGCAAACAGTGAGCTTCCCATACAAACGTAATACCAAAATGATTTGCAATTTGTGCATAATTAACTCTTCTTGTGATGTTATTCGGATTGACAGTATTTGTCTTGGTTTTCCCAATTCAAAATAAATGCCAATTACATTTTTTCATACATAACTGTAAATCGCATTAATTTTTATTTGGTTTAGTATTTTGGATTTTTATTTAATAGAAACCTAGACGAATACTGTCTTAATCCGCATAACATCACAAGAAGAGTTAATTAGTTATGATCAAATTGCAAATAATTTTGGTATTACGTTTGTATGGGAAACTCACTGTTCGGCGGACTCTTAAGTTGTAAAAACATAATTAAAAGTTTTATAATCGATCCCTTCCCAATTTCTTCAGAGTTTGACCCTCTGCAAAGGAATTGGGCGAGTAATATTAGACTAAAAAGAAACTCGTATTAAGTTCCAATTGTGTTTGACAAGAACGGGGTGACACATACAAGCCCGAGGGATTTTAATAAAAAACTCCGTTTCACTCGGGGACTTGAGATGTTTGTGAAGTTTTCGTTTCAGAACCTCTACATAAACACTTTTTTCTCCAAGTAATTTATTATTAAAACCTTTTAGGGAATTGTGTCAAAGATGATGAAAGATGTATTGTACGTTAGAAAAGTGTGGATAATTGTAAATCTGTCATTTTTTAAAAATATTTTTGTACTAGTAGATTGTCTACAAAGTTTTTTAAATGACAAAACAAAAAACTAAGGTTAACCATGGTTTTTACCCTGTATGTTTAATCAATAACTTATTTTATTTATACTAGACAATTCCTAATACAATACTACAACAGCTTTTGAAATAATTATTGTTCATTTTTAGATTTTTTTTCATTTCACAATGCTATTTTTATATTAAAACTAATAAATACTAGAAAAAATCGACTCACCCGTACCCACCTCAGACGGCGGACACGAACCCGCACCAAGATGAGATTCCGGCCCAATGCACTAACCAATTATGCTACCGAGTCGCTAGTGGGAGTGGCGAAATTTTCTAGTACTTTTTTAGATTTTCGCTGCAAGCCAGCGTTATTTCATCAATGTGAGAAGATACTCTCGACACACAAAAGAAACATAGTTGACTGCAAATGTTTGATTGTCAAACGATAAAGATGAAATAGCTATATTCATAAATTTTAGATTTTTTGCATTTCACAATGCTATTTTGTATAGTCGATCGTTTCTAGTATTTATTTATTTGAATATAATTATTGTTACCTACCTACTTAATAATATATAAACCATTATATACTATACTAAATATAATTTATACACAATAATTATTGTTACTTAACTTACTAATATATTTATATCCATTAATAATATACAAACAAAAATATTTAAGTACAAAGGCATGTTTATCTATCACCCACACATTTTGCCCCAAGCTGGATTCGACTCATTAAATGAGTTGCCCGTTTGTACACACGACAGCCCGTCAGGTTATACAGTTAAACTGCGAAAACAGCTTTTATTACTTAGGGCATAAAGGCGGTCTCAAGGTCAACATGTATAGTCTGAGGTGCCGTCGTGTGTACTTCTTCTGAGTATTGTTTCACATTATTTTATTTCAGTGAAAAGAAGAAAAATCTTAGTATATCGGATTGAAATATAGGTAGGTATATGAAATATGGAAAAATATAATTGTTTTAGGGTTCCGCACCAAAATGATAAAAAAAAGAACCCTTATGGTGCGACTCAGTCTGTCTGTCTGTCGCAGCTGGATATCTCGAGAACTACTAATGCTATCAACTTGAAATTTGGGATAGTTTTAGATGACAATATAATGTTTTAAATTTCCATGGTTTTTGACGTTATTAGAATAAACTATATCGGGATTTACACCATGTACCTGTTTCTTTTATTTTTTTTGAGACTCCGATATTTCGGCGCAGTTGCATGCGCCATGGTCACGGAAGAACTGTCGATTGTTGCGTGCGGGTAGATGTTATTGGCAGACAAATCGGTCTACCCTCCGTCTAAGTCTTTTATTATTACTAAGTCTTTTATTTTATAGTTTTAGATGACGTTTGCCCAACTATTTAGAAATAAATATATTTAATATTTTTTTGCAACAGGGACTGAAAGGCGTCTTAAAAATTCGAAGTGAGGCTACTAGGGCATATGGGGTATCAGAATGAATGAAGAGCGCTGCTTGCACATTCTCAACCATTTTTTAAGGCCGCATAGTTTTCGACTTTTGATGAAAAATGCAAAAAAAATACCGTGTAGTTTGCACAGAGATAAATCTGAAATTATTTTATGTGATAGAAGTTTATGTAAAGAGTACAGGAAAAATAAAACGATGTCTATAAATAGTAAACTTTTTCAGAACGATGGTACGGAACCCTCGGTGCGCGAGTCTGACTCGCTTTTAACAGTTTTTTTCCTGACCTTTCCGTAGTTTGGAGAACAAGCTGCATGGAAAGCATGAGAGATAAATTTAATTTTTAACACTTCTTTAAGACGAGGCTTAAAGAAAATTGCATTGTAATTGTAATATACAAAAATATTGTAACTGCTTTAGATGTTATTTGCTACGTCTACACTAGTGCGCTTTGAAGTTCATCTTGTGTCTTCAACTTTCAATTCGTCTTGCGTCAAGGCGTTTGCAATATTGATTGCCATACCTATGGGGCTTTCGTCTACACCTATGCGTTTTCGAGTCCAAAATAAACAAGAGTGATTTGTACGTGTTTTGCCTAAACGTTGTAAAATGTTTGTTGCTATTGCGCTTCACGCATGCGTCGGACGAAAAGGAGAAATAAACACGAAAATGCACTAGTATGGACGTAGCAATAAGCTAATGGGATTGTTAAACCAAAGTTATTATGTAGGTAGGTACAACATACCATAGTTTCAGCAGGATTTATTTTGGGGCCCGAAACAACGGGAACTATTTAAGGGTCATTATGTTGTCGTTAACCACACATGTTGCTGGAGTAAAAGTTTTATTTATATGATGCGTGATTTCTTACTTCTTGTTAGAGTACGGAATAATTATATTTCGTTAAAATAGAGTAAGTAAGTGAAGATGTGACAATATTTTCGTTAAAAGAGTAAGTAAGTTGAAGATGTGAATGTGATGTGATTTTTTTTCGGCAGATTGGTGGGTGTTAATGATTGGAATTGCAGCCGGCATCTACATACCTTCCGAAGCACGGAGGAACTTGAGATAATACATTTTTGGTCATCCATCCCATAACCAATCCTTGCGAAAGTTGCTTAACTACTCCAATCGCAGGGCGATGCGCTAAACTCACTTCGCCCTTGAGGTTAGTAGATTAGGTACACACGACAGCATGTCAGGTTATACAGATAAACTGCGAAAACAGCATTTATTACGTAGGGACTAAAGGCGGTCTCAAAGTCAACATGAATAGTCTGAGGTGCCGTCATGTGTACTATTAGGTATGTATTCTGTGATCGAGGTCACTTTTACACTAGTACTGTACTAATTCTGTGCTAATAGTATACATGTACTTAAATGATATATCTACATGTCATTCTTAGTATAGTGAAACTACTGCGAAGCAGCAATAAACTCGCCAACAAAGGCAGATTTCGTAATTAGATTTCCGTCCTGAGACTACTGCTAATGACAGACAATATTACTTGTTGGGGTTCGCAAGTTTATGTCTACACTTACACTATAATATGTAGATATGGGGGCATTCAGTTGTTAACTTGGGGTTGGAATAGGGTTAGTGATGTTTCTTTAATCACATTGCCACGCGGTTGTGATAAGGGCCTTCTGCGTATTAGATATGTGTACAAAAGTAAAGGGTAACAAACATGAGTGCGACTGAAACTCATTGCCAGTTCCCAAATGGAAAATTGGAAACCCAAATCGGAGCTGTTGTTAGTTAACTGTTGTTTTGGTTATATTTATTGTCATTTTCTGTTACGAGTCCTGCCGTTTGTATAGCGCTACAAAATGACATTAATGTTGTCGTAAAGTAAGCGGATGACTCTGTAAACTTATTACATTTACAAGAGTACATGACCCTATACCTCACTCATACGAAATATCACAAGTAGCCGTTGAAAAAGTTTCCGAAATCCGTGACTTAGGGGTGATACTGGACACGAAACTTAGCTTTAACAGTCATGTAATAGCTCTTTGTAAACAAGCAAACAGAACTTTTCATTTTATTATACGCACTGCTTCCCAATTTCATGACCCTAAAGTTGCAATATTACTTTATAATGCTTTTGTACGCAGTAAATTAGAATACGGTTCAATAATCTGGGATCCAACTACAGCTAAACATTCGCTACCATTGAAAAACTTCATAAAAAGTTTGCTCGCTTCTTGTACAAAAAGAAATTTGTTTATTACCCGTTTCTCAAGTACATAATGTATCGAAATTTCACATGTACAGATTGAAGCTAAGGTTCTATAGTTTATTTACAAACAATAACCTCAGTAAAATATAGTTCGTTGTAGTAGTAGCAGGCAAAAAGCCTTAAGGTGGCCACTTTTTGCTCTTTTGCCTACTACTATACTACAATTAACTACATTTTACTGAGGTTATTGTTTGTAAATAAACTATAGAACCTTAGCTTCAATTTGTACATGTGAATTTTTGATACATTATGCACTTAGCGAGCCATAAATTTAATTAAGATGAGGGCGCCACTTTAAGGTACCGGTAAAACGGTAAACTGGGGTGATTAGCAACTTGCGTGTTGAATAACAACAGCGACATTTTCGATAGAAGAAAATAAATAAAATTAAAATAACCTCATTAGTTTTATAGAAAATGTTTTATGAACGATTGATTTTGAATTTTTGTATTTTTTTTATCGAAAATATCTGTGTTGTTGTTCACCACACAAGTTGCTAATCACCCCAGTTTACGGTATATAGAAGCCTTAATAGGTTTGAAAACATGGGCGTACGCGTAACACGCTATGAAAGGTTTATGAAAAAACTGGTAAATTAACCCATCATCGCGAACAAAGCAACAATGAGTAAAATTATGTCTGAGCTTTTTTGTTGATAAAACAGAATTTATTTTAGCGTTGGAAGCAAGGTCGGGTTAAGGAGATTAGTTCTGCTATTTGGTGCTCGCATAGAGGCTAATTAGTAGAATTAAATTCGATAAAGAATAATTTTGTATGAGGAATTTGAACAGCGCCATCTACCGCTGAAAAGCGAATTGAGAAGCGGTTTCCCATAGAGACTATCGAGTACTTTAACGCGCGTTTTTTCTCGATAGCTGTTCGTGCTAAGTGTACAGTATGTTAGCACGAACACAGGTACAGTTAGTACGAACAGCTATCGAAAAAATAACGCGCGCAAAAATATTCGATTGAGTAATTTTGTATGGGTTTGTACAGCGCCATCTACCGCCGAAAAGCAAGATGAAATTTCTCGATAGATGTTCGTGCTCGATAATGGCTATCTCCTTCATTAAAGATGTTAGCGGAGGTAACGATGGTGTCTACTGTCCAGCAATGGCAAACGGCCGACAGTTAAAACATGGAAAGTCTCCCAGGGAATATTAAAAACAATGTTAAAAACATTCCCTGTTAGACCCGGCATAAGACTTTATTCACTTAGATTAGCTTACTCGAATGCGGATTTTCCGCACAGCGTCATTTTAATCCCCATCACTCGTGTCTTTTTAGATAGAGTTACTAGAAATATGTTTAATTTGCAGCTATACATTTTTTTGCTAAAACTTTTTATGAATGCATCAAAAAATTAAAAAAGACCCTAAAGAAGAAAAACTTTGGAACGTGTGCAATAACATTAATGGCACTTTTTTAAATTTGAGATTTTAGAATTCACAATGCACAGTCTTGTCGAATAACGATAGTCGAATTTTTCTAGTAATAATTTAGTATTGTATAAAAATTGCATTGTGAATGTTAAAATTTCTAAAAAACTAATAGCTGTTTCATATTAATCAATTGTCAAGGACTTCTAAAGGTCGCGGGTTCGATTCCCGCCTGACACAATCCTGGTGACGAGTCCAATTTTTTCTGGTATATTATTTAGTATTTAGTAGGCTTGTCGCTGAAAACTTATTTGCATGAAAACTATAAAAGCACACGGCCGCGTTTTAGTCGCATTATATAAAAAGAAATTACCCTGTGTTACCTATAGGCTTCTGCGAATAAACTGTGAGAGCAGCTATAGTTTCATTTAGTAATAACTTCCTAAAAAATCAGCTCCATTTCATTAATATTTGCTACATTATTCTACGTAAGCAGGTATTATTTCGCACAACGCAACATTACAGTATGAATTTTTTGTTCGTGTTGTTTTCTTGTTTGATTTTATTTTCCTGAATTACCACAGAATACATACATAGTAGCAGTTACCTTGATAAGATGGTGTGGTTGTTACGGTGGTGGTGCACAGTTAATATTTGTTTGTTAATGTAATCAACAATACCTAAGTATATGACTTTGACCTTCTGGGACCTATTTCATAAACATTACAATTTGTAACTACGGTAATTCGCATACATTGCGGTGTCTGTAAGTAGTTTATTTTCTAGTTTCAAATTGGCGACGCAATGAACACCAAACAATCGTTGTTTTACTATACTGAGTAATGTTTATGAAATAGGGATCTGATATTTTTTAATGTTTGTCCCTAGTGCAACAAAACAAGTACGGCAGTGTTTTCGAAAACAGCTAGAGTGGCGGCTGCGCTTCTGTCTAGCATACACATATTTATGCTTTGTAGGTATGTACCTACAATGCGACATGGATGTTAAAAAAACATACAATTCCTTTCATTCAAATTCTCAAACAGGCATCTCCTCTATTCAAGATTCGTTTCGTTACAAAAAGTAGACATTCAGAACAAGCTTTGAATCGCACTCGAAAAGGTCCCAAGGAAGTTTGAAGAGCTACAGACCGTTACGAAGATGTGAACACTCAGCCCAGGGCTGAGAAAACTTTTTTCATTAGGGAACAGGAAAATAACTCAAACATGAAAGATTGTTGCATAAAAATGTTCAATTGCACCTACCTATAGTCTATGTTAAACGTGTCGTACATGACCGAATAAAATTAAATCATTCATACGATTAAACACTATTTTTGATTGAAAGTTTCGTGGCTTTGTGGTAATAGTACTATGAAACAAAAGATAAACAAAATACTTATAATTTGTCTTTTGTTCCGGGCTCTTCCTATAACTGTGGTGATTTGTTTTTTTACAATAATTATTTACTACAGGCTGATTTTCTTTAACAGCCTGTTTCACAGGTTCCAAATAAGTTCCAATTAGCTTAATTGACAGATAATTTCAAGTAGGTAATTCTGTTTCATTGTTTAATTAAACCAGAAATTAGTGTAAACTGAAACCTGTAAAGCGGGCCCTAATCATTGATTGAAATAATCAAATTATCTATGAAAATATTTCTCACTAGTAAATTATTACATTACAACTTGAAGTACGAGTATCGTTGTAGTTTCGACTAGAACTTTAACTAGAGTTTTTATGACTTCTTTCTAAGATATTAAGGGTCAGATTTGATCCACCCCTGCCCAAGTCTATTGGGCCGCTCCACTCGAGAGTCTTGTCGGATCGTGCCAAATCTTGACGTACGACACAACATCTTCAGCTTGTAAGGACCAAACCTTTTCTTCGACCCAAACCAACCCTGAATGGTGGGCTGTTCAAAAAATACAAAATACCTATTTATTCTGTAACTATATAGTTACATGATTATCTAAGCTAGTGCCCAAAATCTTTTAAGTAATACTTTAAAAAAGCTACACGGACAAAGCGAAGTGGACACACAGAGTAACTATATGGAAAGGGCCTCCTAACAAAAGAAGGAGAGGTCCAAAGGCGCGATGGTTGGATGAGGTAATTGAGGTGGCCGGTAAGGGCTGGGATGCGAAAGCAAAGGACTACAAGACTTGGAGTGGAATGGAGGAGGCCTTCATCCGATGACGGGTCCTTTAAATATTAGGGTTCAGTACCAAAATGGTAAAAAGGAAAGGGTTCCTTAAGGGTATGGTGCGACTCAGTTTGTCTGTCTGTCACAGCTGGATATTTCGAGAACTACTAATGCTATCAACTTGAAATTTGGAATAGTTTTAGATGACGTTTGCCCAACTATTTTGCAAATAAAAGAAAGAAAAAAAAAATTTTTTTTAGCAACAGCGACTGAAAGTGTTCTTAAAAATTCGAAATGAGGCTACTAGGGCATATGGGGTATAATAATAAAGGAACGCTGACTTGCACATTCTCAAACATTTTTTTTAAGGCCGCATAGTTTTCGATTTTAAAATAACCGGTCCCCCCCTTATATCCGAAGTTTGCATAGAGAAAAATCTGAAATTATTTAATGTGATACAAGATTATGTAAAGATTACAGGAAAAATAAAACGGTCACTAAATTGTAAGATTCAAGGTCCGAGATCCGAGATCCTAGATCCGAGATCCGAGATTTGAGATCCGAGTTTCGAAATCTGAGATCCGTGATCCGTGTTCCGAGATCCGAGATTCGTGATTACGTGAGATACGAGGTCGGAGTTTTGAGTACCGAAATCCATAATCCGAGATCCGAGATCGATCCGTGATCCAACATTCAAGATTCGAGATAGCCGGATCCACACCGAACGATCCAAAATGGATCGGCGATCCCGCGATCCGCGATCCAAGATCGTGATGCGTGGAGCGTGGATCGTTCTAGGTCGATCCAACAGCAATCTTTTGCGATCCTGACTGGCTGCTCCAACGCGCTCCTGCCGATCCATACTGAATCAGTTGAATTTTGTCTGGCTATGGAGTCACACGTGCAACGACGGCGACGAATAGCCGTAGCAGCTGCAAGCTACATTTTACTTGTATATTTACGGCAAAAATTACTTCATTTTTTTCTTTAGTTCTGTCGTTGGAATATTGTTCATTTGCCGACTAATTTTCCGCCAGGCATCTTCTCTTACACCTCTATTTGTGTAATTGGTATCGTTAGGATCCCATAAAAATTTATTCTCCCTATATAGGGAAATTAAACGGATACATTGCGAATTATCCATAACGGCGGATCACGCGATTCTCACCGAACCGTCCAGACCGCGCGCGCCAAGCGACTGAGGCACCTTTGAGTCTGGCCAAAAAACCGACAACAAATGGATCGCACGCGGCGAGGAGCGCGCGCTCTCCGCCGCGCACATGGATCGCGCGCGGCACGTCTACACTTCACGCTCCGTGGAGCGCGCTCCATGCCGCGCGCGATCGGAGCGCTTTGGATCGTCCGGTGTGGATCCGGCTGATAAGATTTGAGATCCAATATCCGAGATCCGAGATCCAAGATCCGAGATCCGAGATCCGAGATCCGAGATCCGAGATCCGAGATCCGAGATCCGAGATCCGAGATCCGAGATCCGAGATCCGAGATCCGAGATCCGAGATCCGAGATCCGAGATCCGAGATCCGAGATCCGAGATCCGAGATCCGAGATCCGAGATCCGAGATCCGAGATCCGAGATCCGAGATCCGAGATCCGAGATCCGAGATCCGAGATCCGAGATCCGAGATCCGAGATCCGAGATCCGAGATCCGAGATCCGAGATCCGAGATCCGAGATCCGAGATCCGAGATCCGAGATCCGAGATCCGAGATCCGAGATCCGAGATCCGAGATCCGAGATCCGAGATCCGAGATCCGAGATCCGAGATCCGAGATCCGAGATCCGAGATCCGAGATCCGAGATCCGAGATCCGAGATCCGAGATCCGAGATCCGAGATCCGAGATCCGAGATCCGAGATCCGAGATCCGAGATCCGAGATCCGAGATCCGAGATCCGAGATCCGAGATCCGAGATCCGAGATCCGAGATCCGAGATCCGAGATCCGAGATCCGAGATCCGAGATCCGAGATCCAAGATTCGAGATTCGAGATAAGATTGTCTTGACCTTGGTGAAGAAGGCGACAAAATTGATACTATGTAACAAATTAATTTCTTTGAATAAACTCTCGGTTTTTTAATTTATTTGCAACTTCGTGGCAAGAATTTCTTTAAGACAAAGTTTCTTCTCAAGATGGTACTTAATAGTTAAGGTTACTAGATACTGGAATGTCGTTGGGTCATTTTTCATAAAACTACGAAACTTTATTAAAGTTGAGCTAGCTGCACACTGACAATAAAGTTTAGTAGCAGAACGTACCTACTGATACAAAATTATAGATACATCAATAAGTATCTGCTAAATAATTTTCGGTCGGTTTCTCAATTGAGAAATTAAAGTTGAGTATCCTAATGTTACTCAAGCATCCAAAATTAGTGTTTAAGTAGTTGCTCAACTTCAATTCCTTTTCGCGGAAACTGGCTGTCAGTGAATTAGAGGTTTTTATGCCCGTATTTTTATAAGATAAACTTCTTCTCAGGACCGGATTTAAGGGAGGGCAACCGGGGAAACTGCCCGGGGCCTCCACATAAATTGTATTTATTTAAAAAAACTTACACAACGAAAGAGTACCTAATATTACGATTTGAAAACATACCTAGTAATTTTAACATTATTCATAACTAGCAGTGCGTGTTATTTATTTCGTGCCATACGACTAAATAAATAAATAATTGGAACACTTTGCAAAATAAATATTATTTAACCTTTCTTAAAAATAATTAGGGGCCTCCACTCTCTTGTTGCCCCAGGGTCTCCACACCACTAAATCCGGCCCTGCTTCTTCTAAAAAAGACTTTGGACCTAGTGAATATCGAAGATGATAAAAGTATTTTATCAGGAAAGGTCAATGCGAGAAAGACTGGCATACTTTATCAAATCTTTGGTAAGCTCTAGCTAGATCGATCTAAAGATCGGTTATATTGTGTTATAATTTTGTGCTACACGAATTGAATTATCAATATAATTTTTTGGCCAGATAAGTATAAGGACTTCAAAAATTATTGTTGATTTTCATATATTATGCTGCCAGAAAAACTTTAACTAAATTGATATTATTTTTAATTTTGCTTGAAAATAAATAAATGGAGAGGAAAAATGTTAAAAAATATATTAAAATTCAAATGATACACTCAAAATTTGTTGCACAAAATTATAGGTTAAAACTGTGACACGGCGTTAAATCTCAATGGAGACCTATGAGTTTCACTTAATATTTTACTTTATCATACCTAGTATAGTAGAGATCAAAAGCTTTGATTAAATAGTATACATTCTTAAGAAGACTTTAATGCATCGGTCTGTTTTGCCCGTGAGTAGAACCATATGTATTCTGTGGTAGGACCCGCTGAAAAAGTTAGTGATCTCTGCCTGAAGGCAAGACCGGCATTATTATTAAATGTTATATTATAACGATCTTCCCTGATGACACCCACATTGACAAATACAGTACACAGTACAGTACCTGATATTACCGCAAATTATGACAAAACTAAAGCCATTTCAAATCATCAAATACATAAAGGTGTTATTAAAATTCATACTCAACCTCTTTGTTCTAAAAAATCGTTAGTGCGGAGATAACGACAGCTAGTTTTCTATCACCATAGTGTTGCTAGCGATATCTATGATACAGAAATCGAACCAAGGAATAATACAGTTGTGCCGACCGTCAGTGTAAGCTGCATAGCTATAAAAAAACGTGAGTTATTTCGTGTAGACGGTCTTGCCTTATGACGGTCTTACCCGCACTGACCTAATATAAAAATACTCTTAAGTTATATAAAAAAGCTCTCTTGGGTTTAGCTCGATGAAACGGATCCTTTATATTCCGGGAAACCTTTATATATTTATTCTTGGGAAAAGACTTTCATGTTTTAAAAAATGACTTAAAAAGAATGGCTTCCATATTATTATAATGTAAAAAAAAAGTATACAGCTTATAATTCGCGTTCGAAGCGTCTCCGTTTCAAATTGGGCAATAATGCTTTCGTAGGTATGTGTGTCTGTCCGGCTGTTCTCCTCTTCGTACAGGTCTTCTCTACCGAATTCTTGTGTTGTGAGCAAGTACAATAAATATGTAAAAAACTTTTTTGCGGGTCCCGATGGGGTTTTTCGATTATTTTTTAAATGGCGGGGATATGTTAAAGCTAGGTCTACAGTTCACAAGCTACTAGTTTATGATGGTGTAGGCAAATTATTTCTGACTTACCCTTGAGGCAAAATGATAACCTGACTGACATCTCACTGCTGCTTTTTCATGAAACGTGGCTGACGGCAATTCGTTAATGCTGACGGCTGCCGTACGGTAGATCAAAGACCCATTGTACCCCTTGTAGAGGTAGATTACGGATGTAGGCTCACGAATATCAAAGCACTTCTGAAGTATTGTTTACAGAAAATGTGAAATTCGAGTAGGTACCGTAAACTGGGGTGATTAGAAAAAATAGCAAAATTTCAAAATGAACCGCTTAGACCTGTTCAAAGAACATTTTTCTATAAAACTAATAAGGTCATTTGGATACTATTTATTTTTCTGCTATCGAAAATGTCGCTGTTGTTAATCACCACGCAAGTTACTAATCAGTAACTCAGTTTACCGGTACTTATTCTAATCCAACAGTTGCTGGCAATTAATAATAGTTTTAGATAGCACTGTAAATTTTTTGATTGATTAAGAAATGCATTTTACGAATCAAAAACATTTCATTTTAAATTAGAAACGTCTGCTTTTAATCTTCCTTTTTTACACGACTGCCCAAACAAAGAAGAGTGTTTAAAGTATACTATTAGTTTTTCACTTAGGGCGACTTGCACCATAAATTAAATATTGTTTAAGTGGTACTTTTAGGTTTTCGTATTAGATTTAACAAGTGATTGTTAATAAAGCCTGCCAAGTCGACCCGTGTAAATACCACATTTGGGTAAGTCTCCTATTGTATAGATCAATTTAATTAAATTAGATCGTGTAAATCATGTAAATTTGTAGCTATCAACATATCTGACAGATATTGTTCCTGCATTATGATCAAAGCAAATAAATTGATCGTCTCACTCTGCGTTCTACAGTGGTTTTGTGAATAGCTCCGGGCCATTATTTAGCGCGTAAGCACAAGCATTGACTTACATAATAGTACATTATGATATAAGTGCGGTAAGTTGAAAATTACAGCCGAGGCGATATTACTAGCCCGAGCCGTAGGTGAGGGCTACAAAAAAGCAGAGGCTGTAATTATCAAAGCGCACGTATGTCATACGACGTTTTATAACATATTTGCGAGGAAATGAATAAAAGTCGAACTTTCTTAAACGAATAAATTTTTTATCACTTGTTAAAGTAGTTATAAAAATTTGAACAATTTGTAAAATTGATTATTACGTTGCCAGTTGGCATTGCCACATGGCCACTTGGGCGTCTTTTTAGAAATGCCAGCAAGTTGGAGTATGACTTGATATCAATACCATGTTTTGTTTTCACAGTGCTTTTTAGCATTGAATTGAAGTAGCACCAAAATGAGCTTGACTTATATATTTTTCGGGTAAGAGGCTTAGAGTAGCCTTTTTCGCTGCCTCTGAGACTTCTAGCGGTGTCAAATTATTAAATTCATCAGTACTTGACGACATTTTCAAATAGAAACAATATAGCGAAAATAAAAAGCGTGCGGAATAATTTTTACTTGTTCACAAATCTAGCGATGCGCGCGCATCAGCGCTTTTTTAAGGCAAAGGCATAAAAAGCAGCCAGTATTACTAATAAAGTAAATTAGTATTTTTGTGTTTTGGTTGTAATTTATTGTCAAAATTACTAAAATTAAAGAATTAAATGTTTATTTATTATATTTTATCCCCCAAAGTTAAATTTTGGTTGTAATTTATTGTCAAAATTACTAAAATTAAAGAATTAAATGTTTATTTATTGTATTTTATCCCCCAAAGTTAATTTTATTCATAAAATGAGAAGAGGTCAGCCTCTTCTTTGACATAAAAACTCATTGCTAAGATTTAAAAAAGTACCGTATGTTTTAGACGGAGCATCTTGATAAACCGTGCCTTTTACATTACCATAACGCACAAGTACGTAATGAGATACAATACGATATTTAAATTGGTGTAATAAGAGACACTTTACGAGCAAATATGTTATAAAATATATTACCTACTGCTGCGCACGAAGTGAGACTGAAGTTAGATATATATATAAAACTTACACGACCATCCTTAAAATAAAACTCCAACACAACTAAAAATTTCCCCAAACGTAATTTTTTATTCCCCAAAATGATACGTTTTGTATGAAGAGAAGATTTTATTTTCTCCCCAATAATTAAATTTAACCCAAAATGGGAAACTACACAAAGGATATGCCTAAGCGTAGACCATAAAAGATAGAGAGGTCCAGGTTTTTCAAAATGTTGCCCATTGACATATCTCTAGGGGTTGTTTCGTTTGGTAATCATTCAATGAAAAGGGCACTTGCCCAGCCCACGGTTTTCAACCGATTCCAAAATTTATTTTTCCAAATGGTAGACAATCTATTTGCCTCGGGTTTTTCATATCGGCTTTTGTTTTCAGAGTAATTTATTTTTTGTCCGAAAAAACGGTAAATTTTATAGATGTTTCCACCATTTTCGATTTTCTAAAAATAGTTATGGACTGATTTTCGAAAATTTGGTACCATACGATGCCCCGCAAGCTCTTGCATTTTGACACAACTGATGCCTTTTGTTTATATTTATTACTTTCAGAAAAATATCTGAATTACCACTCCTCCATTATTACTCTCCCACGAAAACGATCTGATAAACATTTTCAATGTTAAAACATTGAATTGCATTCATACTCTTAGTCTGTTTAAAATAATATCTTATCGAATAACATCGAAAGCAAAGCCTTCGCTTCTACAGGAACCAACTGTCAAAGTGTAACTTCAGCTGTTGAGAGCAAAGTTCTTGCAATATAATATAAATGAAACTTCGACTCGATCAGATCGAACAAGGCTCGATTTTCGGTTGACAAAGCCTTTGATCATTATCGCTTGACACTTGGAAGTTTTTGTTATGACACTGAACTGGAACAAAAGAATGGCGATGAAATGTGCCGATATCAAAATCAATAGTACATTACAGCTGAGAACGTGAAGTTAGCATTCACATTGTCGAATCAGTCGAGGCAATGTAAATGTGAATTTTTACCAGTCATGTATGCAACCATAAAGTTTTATAAAAATAATGCTAAGCTAGTGAGTCCTACCGTTTTGAATTTGGAATACTACGTTACGATACCATACGAAGTTAGTATGGAAAATTCATTTCCGCATTGAATTTCAAATTTAGAACGAGATGAACCAGACCACCTAAATGTGGAACCTCCCGCGTTCTTTTTTCAAATAGTTAATGTTTTTGTTATTATTTTATTTCGGTCTCATTATGTATTACAATTACAAGTAAAATTCACTTCCGTTAGGCAATTAGGTACTTTTATAATCGTTTGGTTCTTTTGCATTTAAATTAATTTAATTGGAACTAAATTGGCACATGTGACAGTAGCTTATAACATAATAATATTTCAAAGACTTATAATTAAGTCTTGGTTTTGATTGTCACAGCGCAGGACTAAAAACACTTCAAAGTGTCTCCGAGTTTTGATTTTTAATTAATTATCTGCCCATCTTTCATTCAGTATGAAAGTTCTCAAGGCAATAGAAAGTACTTAATTCATTTTTTATTAGATAAAGCTATTAAAAGAATAGTTCCTGTGGAGAAACTTAGCGTTAAACTTTGCTCGTTATGTGTCTGAGTTTGAGTTACCTAATTGTTTTTTAAAACGGCCGTAACTTAAGCATTTTCAATAATTTACGAACCACCTTCATTTTGGTAAAAGGTTAATCTTCATTTAAGTAATAAGACAGACTTTTTTCCCGAAAATCCCAGGGAAAGCTTTTTGTTTCGTAAGATTACGTTAAGAATTATAAAAAAATATAAGTAGAATTAAGTTACGGTAATCAACTGGTTTGACTGATGTTGTAGGTAGTATTGGCTGTCTTGTTTAACCTTTATTATACCAAGGCAGCATAAGTTTACTTTAAAAAGAAACAACTCGTATTTATCTCTCCGACTTATAAAAATCAAATAAAAACATGATTAAATTATGGCTAATTCCACTCTACAAAATGTAACAGACTGTATAATATAATGGAAAGTATTTCAATCAATCAAACAGTTTTTCTTATCAAAGAATGGTCGAATTTGTATATTTTTGGCAGATATACGAATTTATAATTTTCCCCAGATCTCATTTTATTTTTGCTCAAAATGATAAGTTTGTATGAAGAAAAGATTTAAAATTTCCTCAAACATGATTTCATTGTTCCCCAAAATGTTACGTTTTGTATGAAAATAAGTTTTACTTTTTTCCCCAATTATATTTTTTCCCAAAATTGCGAAAAAAACCCAATTTATCAACCCTGATTGCCAGCCACTTTAAAGTAAGCTGTGCGATTCGGTCTTGAGAGTATTTAAAATGATTTATTATTTTAACCCTTCAACGCCCGGAAAATGAGACAAAATAGATATTACATTGTTATCCGGCCGCATGCGGCCGCTCGGGCTTTGATGATTAATTAGAGTAGTTTAAATTCAATGAAATTGAAAAATATGTCAATTTAGATCTTCAATCATAATAATTATCGTAACCTAAGTTCTTTTAAATCTCAAGGCTTTTCGCTTCTAGGCGATCAAAACGACTTGACAAAACAAAAAAATTTAGGTCATGTTTACGTACTTGTCAAGCATTGTTTGACCGTTTAGATAGAGCCTTTTACACTAAGTTCCCGCTCCTCGGTCATATACCTTATACTTCAATGAAGACGTAAGTATTAAACTATAAATTGAAATATTTTAGGGTTCAGTAGTCAAGTCAATAAGGAACCATTATAGTTTCGTCAGGTTCGTCTGTCCGTCCGCAGCTTAGCTCAGAGGCCTTTAATGCTAGAAAGCTATAATTTGGCATGAATGTGTATATTAATCACGCCAAAAAAGTGGGTGAATAACATTTTGAAAAATATTTTTGTTGAGTGTACCCATGTAAAGTGGGAATTAATTATTTTTCTCGACAATCGCATAGTGTGGTGTGTCGTTGGATAGGTCTTTCGAAAATATTGTAGATTTGTGAATACCACTTTTCGATTTAGTATTTTTTTACGAAATAATAATAATAATAATAAATAATAAGCAGGAAAACGGTTGCTTTTGGATACGTGAAAAAATTCAGGACAGTACTGAAGTTAAAAGGACAACTATCACTGCTTGGTAGACTTTGCGAGTTGACAAGCAATGGTCGATCAACTTATAAATATTGGAAAAATTTTTGTTGAATAGTTAGGTAATTACTTGGATAAAGGGAGTAAATATAAGTTTACAGTCGTAAGGTTGCTACAGAACCCTATACTGTATGTGGCTAAACACGAACTTGGCCGGGTTTTTTCTAATAACCATTGATTGAGGTGACTCAGAAGGACTCTCGTTAATTGCTTCTGGAATTGAAATGAAGACCTGAGAGGGGTGTATCGGTGACGGCTGTTTTGAAGAGCTGTAGTTTCACATTTTTATACTAACGCCATGACGGACAGAACGGAACGGAGGCGGTATATGCGTTGGGTGGTTTGGGGTTAGAGGTTGTTTGTTTGTTTTATTGTATGTCTGTTATCAATTTCCTCGGAAACTTCAGGGCCGATTTCGATACGGTCATTTGCACACGGGTATATGCGTTTGGTTGGTTTGGTGTTAGAGGTTGTTTGTTTGTTTTATGTATGTCTGTTACCATTTTCCTCGGAAACTTCAGGGCCGATTTCGATACGTTCATTTGCACACGGGTATATGCGTTTGGGTGGTTTGGGGTTAAAGATTGTTTATTTGTTTTATGTATGTCTGTTACCATTTTCCTCGGAAACTTCAGGGCCGATTTCGATACGGTCATTTCCACACGGGTATATGCGTTTGGTTGGTTTGGGGTTAGAGGTTGCTGTTTGTTTTATGTATGTCTGTTGCCATTTTCCTCGGAAACTTCAGGGCCGATTTCGATACGGTCATTTACACACGGGTATATGCGTTTGGTTGGTTTGGTGTTAGAGGTTGTTTGTTTGTTTTATGTATGTCTGTTACCATTTTCCTCGGAAACTTCAGGGCCGATTTCGATACGTTCATTTGCACACGGGTATATGCGTTTGGGTGGTTTGGGGTTAGAGGTTGCTGTTTGTTTTATGTATGTCTGTTGCCATTTTCCTCAGAAACTTCAGGGCCGATTTCGATACGGTCATTTGTACACGGGTATATGCGTTTGGTTGGTTTGGGGTTAGAGGTTGCTGTTTGTTTTATGTATGTCTGTTGCCATTTTTTTCGGAAACTTCAGGGCCGATTTCGATACGGTCATTTCCACACGGGTATATGCGTTTGGTTGGTTTGGGGTTAGAGGTTGCTGTTTGTTTTATGTATGTCTGTTGCCATTTTCCTCGAAAACTTCAGGGCCGATTTCGATACGGTCATTTACACACGGGTATATACGTTTGGTTGGTTTGTGGTTAGAGGTTGTTTGTTTGTTTTGTTTTATGTATGTCTGTCACCATTTTCCTCGGAAACTTCAGGGCCGATTTTGATACGGTTATTTGTTTTATTTTGTAGCAGGTTCTTAGACATGTTTCATGATGGTAGACCACCAGGGGATGCTACAGCCACTATGTAAGTCGGTACTTAAAGAGTTTTTTAAAACTACTAAACCGATTTCGATGCGACTTTTTGCATTCAACAGGTATCAAACTTAGTCTGAGAGTTTTAAGAGGAGGTTTTTTTTAAAACTCTGTTACCGATTCTACTAGCTGATTATAGTTTTGTTTAGGGATAGCCATCAGAATGTTTTGAATAAGTTATCGATTGCATTAAACTATAATTTAATGATGTTTAGGGGAGTAAATTATGACAATGAAATTGTAGTTAACTTTATTTATACTGATAGATAAATCGGAAATTATTCGAGGTAAAATGTAACTTTATATTTTTTTTAAGCACACGTACTTTCAATTACTTTTAATTTCCTGCCAACTCGAAGCTGACTTTCAGACGATCTTAGTAAAAGTTTTGGTGGAATTCCCAGCAACTAGAACATGTTTGTTTCATCAAATATTTGATACAAAAATACCTAGCTTTATATAAGAATGTAATCAAATTTAAATGAAATAAGAGCAATGCTATTAAATAACTCTTGGATGAGCTTGTCATTGAAAATCTTGACCCAGTTTTCAACTCAGATCAATCTGGTCTTGTACGAATTTTGTACATATTGGAATTCCAGAAGTAAATAAAAAATTATACCGTCGACTTGATAACTTCCTCCTTTTTTGAAGTCGGTTATAAAGTAGCATATTATATGTCCTACCCCAAGGTCCCATCTATATCCGTACCCAATTTCGTCAAATCGGTCAAGCGGTGTAGGCATTAAAACGTAACAGACAGGTTACTTTCGCATTTATAATATTAAAAGTACTTAAGGATTTATACCATTTATCATGGATACCAAGATAAAACTTCTATGAAACAACACTTCGGTCCGGAAACTCGATACTTTCAATAAACTGTAAAAATGTATTATTATTTACCTTGAAATCAGGCAATGGTAAAATAGTAAATTGAGTTGGCAAATAAGTGACGTCATAAATCAATACCTATTGCCATACAAAGTCTCTGAGAAAATCGCGTTTTGACAGTTTTTAAAAGTATGCCAATGAGCGGTTTTCAATGACACATTAAAGAAAAAAACAGTTACATTTCTCTTACTAGATGGCGCTATGTAAATGTATTTGTCAACAATGCTTGGCTGCATAGTGTAAGTGCTCCAATGAATAAACCCTTAAGGCGATAAAGGCCATTAAGGCCCTTAAGGGGGCCTTGAAAGCTTTTGGCACAGTCTTCGTCCGAAATTTTTAAAACTTGTGTCAGTCATACATCTTTAGACGAATAAAAATGTTATGTAATTAAAGGACCTAAAAAGTTATGTAATTAAAGTTTTAGTTTAGTGATATTTGGAAGAAAAGATTGCATTTCTGCATTTTTTTCAATTTTTTTATACGTAATGTAATAAAATGTTGTCTTGATTAAAACAATAATAACATCAACACAAACAAAATATTTCTTATTTTATAGAAAAATTACACTTTCGTTCATTCACTGGAACACTTACCCTAGGTTGTTATTCTTGTTGCCTGAATACAAGATGTAAACAAATCTAAATTTTAACATTGACATAATACATTTTTGATGACATCAAGAATATGGACGCACTTTACTAGTATGTTAGTTTTTTTTAAATGTGTCATTAAAAACCGCTTATCGATCGAGGTGTATAACCCAGTTCAATTAACTGACACGTGTGCTGTATGTAATCAAACACAGCAGTCATGGCACCAATATTGTTCGACAATCATTAATATTGATTGCTAGTGCGAGAGCAATTATCTCGAGAATTTGAAATCTGTTGGTTGAGTGAGGAACTAGCCCTCGTCCATTAGTTGTCAACCCTTTTCACACGTTACGTGTTTCGACTAATTTATATTTGTAAATATTTATATTGATGATGTATCATCAAATACATTTATGTAAAATGGGAAATAATATATCTAACTGTACTCCTACCTAGTATAAGATTGGAAAACTATATTTGATAATGAAATCTATCGCTCTGTGCCTTTTGGCATTCTGTCATTGACTGCTTTATCAAAAGGAATATTGACTGCTTTACCAATCTGATAGTTTTGGATATCGTTGATTTGCTAACGTAAATACCAAGCACCCACTGTATTAATTTTATTTTAATAAAGTAAGTACTTTACGTAGAATATAAACATTAGTCAACTGTCAAACAAGAACTGTATACCTACTGAATTTCAATTCTGTATGATATAAGAAACAAAATATTCACATTGTAGAAACAAATATTAAATGCACCTGTTCTGATTCTGACCCTCGTCAAGTCATTTCGTAATTCAATGCAAATCTTAAAAAGGACGGTGAAGGTTTTACTAACACGTATTGGGATGTATGAGAAATATATATCTTACATGTATGAGAACATGTATGAAACTGATTTGATAGGTCCGCAAGTAGACATGTAGGATTATGGAAGGATGCTGCTATACTTATATATGGAAGAGATTTTATGTTGTGCAATATCGTTATACACCCATGTTCACGAACATTACTATGAGGTCTCACAGTGCCCGCGGACGCACAAAGTCAAACGAACCAATCACACGTAATACGTAAAACAAACGAACCAATCTCAGAGCTCTATTTCAACGCAGTGCTTTCGCGTAGTCAAGGGTTGTTTGAGTGTTGTTTGTGAATAAGCGTGTTAACAATACCGTATGTATCGGAAGTGTTAACGTATTTTTGTGGTTGCAAACTCTAGACAGGCGTTAAAGAAATAATTTTATGGAAAAAAAACCTATCTGGAAGCTGTAAAACTGGCTATAGTTGTTACTTAACATTATGTTTGCTTGGCTTTAAATGTACCTATTGTAGGTATTATTATTATCATAATTAAATGAATTTACCTGTGAGGGAAGTTCTATCATTATTAATTACCTATATTATGAATTACCTATATCTGACCATATTTTCAAGTTAACAACAGAAGTCTATTTCATAAAAAAGACAATTTGTAATTTACTACGGTAATTCGGATACATTGCGGTGTTTGTTTTTATTTTATTTTCTAGTTTCATAGTGGCTGACGTAATAAACACCAAACGAACGACGATGTTTATGAAACAGAGTCCCTGGAACCAAAATTCGTGAGTAGGCCACAATACTCAGACTCTAGACTCTAGCGACAATCGAACAGTCAGATTTTATTACTTTTTGGTCCATCAAAACTCATCCCAACTACCTAAGTACTTGATAAGACGTTTAAATATTTATAAAATAGAAAAAATGCTTGTATACGATTGAATTTGGTCTTAAAATAAAGTCAATAATATTTACTACATTAGTCAAGTTCTGACTTATTTTTATCACACGTAGAAAAAAAGTTATGTGTGTACCAACACAACATTGAAAGTACAAAAAATCTCAGGGCCTGTTTCACAGTTTCCGAGTACCACTTCCTGGTTAACCCCCTTACTAATAAAGATTGTGTAGCAGGTGTATAGTTACACAATGGTTACTCTCTCCCAAACTATTGAAGTTTGACATTAAAAAGAAAGGGACAAAAACAATGTAACTAACTATGCATCTGCTATACAATCTTTATTAGTAAGGGGGTTAAATATGGAATCGAGCTCCTATGGAATTATCTATGCTTGGAATATTTGGCATTAACGATCATTCCCCTTTAGTTTCAAATGTTGTATTGTAATGTAATGGGCTTGGGAAATCAGGAGTAAAGCCACATTCGGAATATTCTAGACATCAGAGGCAATCAAAGTTAACTCGAACATTGCCCTTTAAAGGGTTATATGCTATCTTTACCGTTTAGGTTACGGTTCACTTTATTAATCATAATATGTAGCTTCGAAAATAGCTGGAGTTATCGCTGTTTCGGTGATAGCAATAAAGCTGTTTGCTTATATACCTACTATCAAAATGAAAGTGCCCAAATAAAATGGTTCATGGAATGCTCTCTGGTGTAAAGTTTCCGTAACGTTGCTGTAACTGTGACGCCAGTCGCATTCTATTTCATCATGACAAATTAAATTTCGCAAAAAATACTTTACCTTTAACTTTTTAAATTCAAGAGATGAAATTTTTTTTATGATAATAGGATTTGCTCACACAGGAATCGAAAGTGCATCTTAAGGGGGCACTGATAAAGTTATGTAACTAAAATACACTTGTGTCAAAAAAGTTAATGAATTGTTTATATTTGTAACGGGTAAAATTATGTAGATTTAAAATGTGCAAGTGATTGTTATCAGTTCAGTTCAAATATGAAACGGTTCTTACTCGAAAATAGCCTTAAGGCATCCTCAAGTCATTTCCATATTATGACTTGGATTGCCTTCATTTCCTAAATTTAATTAGGTGCAGATTTGCGCGTCTTCGCTACTTAAACACTTTTTATTTAACTCTAAAATTTTCCGCTATGTATATTTAGTATTCTTACCACTTTTTCTAGCACCATCTAATAATAATAATAATATTTCCGATTTCAACCTAAATTGTAAAATTCCTTTTTCAACCCACAAAACTATAATAATTTGTTGTGTCGAAGGTAGAAAACGGAATAGATTTTGGGTAGAAAGCGGAATCAAATATTCGTGGGTAGAATACAGAATACGAATACATCATTTTCGCGCGTACTATACATAAACACGTTTACAGCCATATTAGGCGGATTTACCAAGACAATGTAAAATTTCTTCTATCCTACTAATATTATAAGTATAAAAGTTTAGATTGGATGTTTGTTACTCAATCAAACAAAAATAGACTGAACAGATTTGGATAAACAGCAAATTTAGCCTTAATTAAAACATAGGACACTTCTTATCCCGGCCAAAGCCCCTTAGGGACTTGAATAAAGATATTTTGACTTTGACTTTGGAACCCTATACGACTTTTGTATCTAAGTGATTAACGCAGGTAAAGAAACTCGGGAACCACATGCGCGTCGTAAATTCTGACCCTATTAGGTTTCTTATATCCTAAAGCTCTGTAATCTTACTAAAACACAATTCTACGGAATACTTACTTAATTGGCTGCTGCCTCCTTTGAGGTTAATTCCACAAAAACAAGCTGACCTTTCACTGGTAGTTAGTTTCACAGCTGAAACCAAATCACCGAAAAAGAATTAATTCAGTATTAGCCCTTGAGGCCTAATTCCAATTATCATAAATTTGATTCAATAATTTTATACCTATGGTGTGTCCTGACACAATCACTTTCCCGTTCCACTTGCGCTTTCAACAGAGCATGCCTTATCTTTAAAAAAAAACGACAAAATTATATAGCAGAAAGTTGAAAAGAAAAGCGCACGGTTTAGATTGCAATATTGCATGCGTCTGACGCAAGTTGAATTAAAAGTTGAAGCGAGAGCGACTCGTTGAAAACAGACGTCTCCGTTATCGTGACAATGCAATCGTGAAACGTAGGGGAAGGCCGGAAAAACGGATATACCGGCTAAGGAGGGTATCCGAGATTTTACTAAAACTACACAATTATACGAGTATGCTCACTTCGATACTGAACTTAATAATGGCCGGAGTTGTTGTGGAGATAAAAAGGAAAGATTTTCGATGCGATTTTCGGCAAAGGTTGTCTTAAATTAAATTAACAGAGTTCGTTGTCTTGGAGATGCAAAAATTCACGAGTACTTACTTTGACTTTTATTCTAGCAAGAAGAATGTCAAAATAGCAAGGGAACAGTTTTCAACTACTTACACTTAGTATAGGTCTCTAAGAGCTTTGCACTTTCATGTAAAGGTCGTGGTGTATCCTGTCTTTTATGATGGCCGTGACAGGATGACACTTTCTGGAAACTAAGCTATAAGCGGTGTTTCACTTCCGGTTAGTAGATAAATTAATTCCCCGCAAAATAAATGGGTAGAATAGATCCTTAGAAAACATCACATTCATTAGCTCTGAAATCAAAGTTAGGTTTAATACGAAGAATGAACGCATTACAATGACGTTTCTACTGCCACTCAGACCCGAAGCCCGAGACATAATTCAAAAATATTGTTTTTCGATATTACAGAGATCAAACTTGGGATCAATCAAGCTCAGGTTTGTTCACAGATATTTTTTCTCTGTGTATTGTTCTTGTCATCGTTTCTGATGCCGACTAAATGTTATAGCTACTTAAGTAAGATAAGCTAGGTAAAGCTGCATTATACACTAGTGCTTAAAAGGTCTTCTAGAACAGAGACATGCCATTCAGACTAAATCAAATCGGATCTGTCATCGTCAAGCCAATTCACTGAAGCAGTTAATTTCGTTAGTATACCTATTTGAATTCCCGTTTACTATTAACAACTTTATTTCAATGGAATAAGGTCGATGTTTGGTACTCATTGGGCAAATTTTCGTGCATCCTTAAACATTTACAAGGGCGTTACAATTGAAACTGGATCTTAATTGTTTTCCGTCAAATGGGAGTAGTTTGCATTAACGCTTTGCTACGCAACGGCACAGAATGTATAATAGTACTTAACGTGCTGGCCACGCGACACTGAGACCAGCGACGCGACGCACGAAATCTTAATACATGGAGCTAGTATATTCATTCTAGATTTCAATAAATGGGTATGTTGACAAAATTAATAGTTAAGTTTTAATGCGGCTATGTTATTACCTACAGGTGAGTATATATTATATATATATATCAATGGTCACTGGTCAAATAATAATAACTCTAAAAGATTCCCTAATGGATCAGATTAATATGTACAGTGAATTAAAGTAAAAAATCCGGACAAGTGCGAGTCGGACTCGCCCACCAAGAGTTCCATACAAATTTGTAGGTACTTAAATAAAGTCTATATTTTTTAGTTTTAGTTTTCAGACTTTTCCCTGTGCTTGTGGTATAAGACGATATTACATGCGAAATTTATAGTAGTTCTAGGTCAACGGGAAGTATCCTATAAATGATTCCCTTAAGAGTGTGTATTATAATGTACTCGCCTAAAGATATAACATACGCCGCACTAAAACTAACGTCCGGAGATGAAAAGAGAATTCGCTTTTCGCGTCGCCGTTCGCTCATTCGTGTGGCCAGGCGGTTTTATCCTGTAGATTGCGTAATAGTAGATACTTAGGTGCTTTACCACAGAATAATTTGACTTCAATTGAGCTTGAAACAAGGTGGGAACGAAGTTAGGTTCGATTCGTGCATACAAAATACAAATGTTACAAAATATTCATTTTACTAGTGGCTCCGAGAGCTACTTTTAACGCAAAGTCTATCGCGTAAAATTATACGTTGTAAAAAAAAAAAATAATATACGCAGTCATAAGTTCTGTCACAACCTTACTATTTTCTCGAGTATTGGCCAGAAATGTTCTGATTGATTTGGAATTATGAACTTTTGAGTCTTCTAAAAATAAAAATAAAAACAAAATTTGCTTTGCATCACTAACAATAAAAGCATGTGTTATTTTTGAACATTTTTCAAAACGGCCGAAATATGTTTTTTTACATAATCTCCGCCATTTTGAAAAAAATCGAAAAACTATATCGACCAAAAAATTCTATATAATTATCGAACCTGCTCACAAAATTTCACGAGAATCGGTTGAGAAAGGCGACCTGTAGCGGAGAACAAACGGACATCCGGACACCGGAAGGACATACGAAAGCATTTTTGCCTGAATATCGAGCTTTGAGGTATTTAATTGAAGTGACAATTTACATTTTTAATTAGTTTAAGTTGGAGACAATGTCTCGTTAAAGCAATTTTCCAATAACAAAATTCTAAATTAAAGGCTGTTTTATTATTCGAAAGACAGCTTTTTTTGTTGAAAATTATTATTTGATAAAATAAATTTAAATTACCTGAAGAATAATGTAATTACTAATAAGAATAATTTGCAAACGAACGAAATGTGCAATAAAGAATAATACGAAACGTCACTTTTGTCTCTCTAAAGAAACAATAGACTATCTACTACTTTGTATTTTATGTGAAAAAAAAACTTATGTAGATTACCGACCCCTCACAAAAATGAGAAATGCGAATTCAGTAACAAAAGTACTCGCCATCAACTGTTTTTCATTCGGTCGTTTTGTAGTCAATTAACTTTTATCTGTCGAAAAAGAACAGCTCCTATAAAACAAACGAATAAGCTGACAAATGGCGTAGGGATTAGAATTTCCATTGTTAATTTGGGGAATTTGAAGCTGTACATTAGCCCTTTGTAGTTACACTTTAGTAGGTACTTTGCCATGCAACAAATAAAGTTAGAGAAAAGTTTGAGTTATCATGTTTCTGTCAATCTTATAACTGAGTACTATAATTTTAAATTTTTTTGGGACTGATAAATCCAGTAATACTGACCCCCTAACATGACCACCAAAACGCGATATGATAAAGCGATATATCACGTTTAACTATCAAAAGACATTGGATTTTGACAGTTGAGTTGCGATAAAAAGAGGGCTGTGTGAAACATGTGTTAATGTACGCATAATATGGCTTGCACGGTATAAGTGTTCATCTACAT
Organism: Catoptria pinella; assembly: GCA_963556745.1. NCBI lineage: Eukaryota > Metazoa > Arthropoda > Insecta > Lepidoptera > Crambidae > Catoptria > Catoptria pinella. The sequence goes on from OY750762.1 coordinate 6,409,424, forward strand.
CTGAGGGCGACTGTACCTACAGACGACGTCCATTTTGTTTCATTATTCCGTTGTCAGGCTGCATCACACGCGTGACCACGCACCGTAATAGGTACAGATGAGAGACTATACTGCTCTAGAGCAGTTTTGTGTTATACTATGTTTGCACGTACGTCGGCTGAAAATTTCACTTTAGCGAGCTTTAAGGCTCCTATCGCCCTCATTTTAATTAAATTTATTGCTCGCTAAGTACAGTCAAGTCTAAAGTATGTATACAGTTTAGAACTTTGTCACTTTGTTGTAGTTGTCATTAATTTCTGTTTAAAAAAGTAATAGCTTTTAGAGTGACAAAATTCTAAATTGTATACATATTTATAGACGTGACTGTACATAATGTATCGAAAAGTCACAAGTGGCCACTTTTTGCTCATTTGCCTACTACTACTGCAACGAACTATATTTTACTGAGATTATTGTTTGTAAATAAACTATAGAACCTTAGCTTCAATCTGTACATGTGAATTTTCGATAAATTATGTACTAAGCGAGCAATGAATTTAATTAAGATCCCTTTTGCCGTTTCCGGATGAGGGTGCCACTTGAGGGCTTTAGGAGCCTTAATAAAGCCAGCCACATTCAGACCGAAAAGAAGCGGAAACTCGTGTCTGGTTAAACTGATACCGAGTTATTCATAAAAAAATAAAACGCTTATAAACCTATTATAGTTACATTTTTTTTGTCTTCTTTGTTCAAACTCAGTTCACAATACGAAAAAAAGACAAAACACTTTTTAACTAAAAAAGTATATTAAGCGTTTGTTTTTTTTATAAACAACACGGATACTACTAGTGAAAGCTTTTGTAGTGATAAAATTTTTAACTTTTGAACCATAACCATTGAAGTTGAATCAAAACTTTCATGCATGATTAAAGCTTTATTGTATGAATGTGTATTTTTTATACGGATCATGCAGACCTATGTGGTTTATAATACTGTGTCTGTGTAAATAATTTTATGTAGTAAACTGTAACCGTGTGTTTTCACTGCATTGACAGATTAAGCTAATTTGTTAATAAAATTTATGACAGAATTGTGTTCTGACTTTCTGTCAGACTCTGTTTCGAATAAATATTTAAAAATTATTAATTGACTAGTGGAAACGCTCGAATAGAATAGTTACTGTTTTAGGAGTATTGTACAATTGTGTACAACTAATAAAGTAATAACTAAAATCACTTATTGAAAGACTTAGAGAAAGCCCACTCAATACAACGAAGGTAAGCTGTGGTAATTATATGGTATCACCTTAACATGCAATCTGTCACTGTCAGTGTCATATACCTCGCTTTGTTCTAGTGATCTCAACATAATCCCTAGACAAAAGCTGATGCACTAGTGCATTAGAAATTAGGTACAATATCGGTATTAGAGCGCAAATAGACAGGATGCGTTCCGGTCATGCGATCCGATCTAAGATCGCTGCGATCTATGTGTTTGAACCTGTGTGCTAGAGCTCTTACAGCCCCCTAAACCCAAAAGAATATGCGAAATATTTTACAATACGAACATGTTAAACAAAATCAATTGTTTCATACATTTTGATATTTTCGTAATTAATTTTTGTATGAAACAGCTGATTTTTTTTTCGCGATTTCAAAGTTGGTTCCATAGTAAAAGTTGTTCAGTTTGATGGTCCCTATCTACCATATTCGGCATTAGGGGTACTTTTGTAACACGTTGTATAAACCGGATTTCTACAATGTGTGTCTATTCACAATTACTTTATGAGATTTCTTGCTAGTGAATAAATAGTTTTGATTCAGCCTTTCCTTTTATAATGTACTGATTTCAAGTTCCAGTAAGATTGATCAATGTTTGACGTACAATCTGTTGAAACATAAATCTTTATTATCTGAAACGAAACTCAGAAGATTAACGAAAATGTAAGTAAAAACAATATTGTTTTTAATATTTAAGCATTCAGCGGTAGGTCCGACCCTTTGAGATAAGAAATCCTAAGAGCAAATCACCCATGAAGCTACTTTCAGTTTGCAAGTGATCCCAAACCCTTTTCAAACTACAAAGAGTTTTGAAATACATAGTTAAGGCTTGTAATAATATTAAGGATAAATCTAACTTTTCCAGGTACAAAAGGGATACAAACCCTTTTGTATTAGAATTTCGGGGCCTAAAAAATATTACAACTATTTATTTATTAGTAGTTAGGATACGGAGATTCTTTAAATTTTTTTTGGACAAATAAAGTTATGACGACGTGGACTCGATGAATCTTACCTAGAAACACTTAAACGTTTAAGTTAAACAACTACCTTTTTTTGGAAGAACAGTTGTAGATATATCCCTATGTCTTTTGCTTCCACGGGTTCTTTTTTATTGTATAGGTTGAGGATATCTTGAGTTCACACAGATAACAAACGTATTCCAGGCAAATTGATAGATTAACTATTTCCGTAGAATTTGCCAAAACTCCATTTACTCCATTAAACTTATAGGTATTATGGGTATGTATTGTATAGACGTATAAATTAGGCGATTTTAATTTGTTGAACAAAATGTACAGAAATGATGCTAATAGTGAAAAAATCTTTAACCTCTTAGACAAATTCTTTTGAATCAGATTACCTTTAAATATCCTGAACAAACATGTCACCTGTCAATGATGAACCCTTTTCAAAGGTGTGGGTGGTTATACTTGGTATAAGGGATGTCGACTTGAGGGCTTTAGGAGCCTTAATAAAGCTAGCCACATTCAGACCGAAAAGAAGCGGAAACTCGTGTCTGGTTAAACTGATACCGAGTTATTCATAAAAAAATAAAACGCTTATAAACCTATTATAGTTACATTTTTTTTGTCTTCTTTGTTCAAACTCAGTTCACAATACGAAAAAAGACAAAACACTTTTTAACTAAAAAAGTATATTAAGCGTTTGTTTTTTTTATAAACAACACGGATACTACTAGTGAAAGCTTTTGTAGTGATAAAATTTTGAACTTTTGAACCATAACTATTGAAGTTGGATCAGAACTTCATGCATGATTCAAGCTTTTTTTTTATGAATGTGTATTTTTATACGGATCATGCAGACCTATGTGGTTTATAATACTGTGTCTGTGTAAATAATTTTATGTAGTAAACTGTAACCGTGTGTTTTCACTGCATTGACAGATTAAGCTAATTTGTTAATAAAATTTATGACAGAATTGTGTTCTGACTTTCTGTCAGACTCTGTTTCGAATAAATATTTAAACATTATTAACTGACTAGTGGAAACGCTCGAATAGAATAGTTACTGTTTTAGGAGTATTGTACAATTGTGTACAACTAATAAAGTAATAACTAAAATCACTTATTGAAAGACTTAGAGAAAGCCCACTCAATACAACGAAGGTAAGCTGTGGTAATTATATGGTATCACCTTAACATGCAATCTGTCACTGTCAGTGTCATATACCTCGCTTTGATCTAGTGATCTCAACATAATCCCTAGACAAAAGCTGATGCACTAGTGCATTAGAAATTAGGTACAATATCGGTATTAGAGCGCAAATAGACAGGATGCGTTCCGGTCATGCGATCCGATCTAAGATCGCTGCGATCTATGTGTTTAAACCTGTGTGCTAGAGCTCTTACAGCCCCCTAAACCCAAAAGAATATGCGAAATATTTTACAATACGAACATGTATACAACGTGTTACAAAAGTACCCCTAATGCCAAATATGGTAGATAGGGACCATCAAACTGAACAACTTTTACTATGGAACCAACTTTGAAATCGCGAAAAAAAATTCAGCTGTTTCATACAAAAATTAATTACGAAAATATCAAAATGTATGAAACAATTGATTTTTTTTCGCGATTTTTGAGTTAGTCCCATAGTAAAAGTTGTTCAGTTTGATGGTCCCTATCTACCATATTCGGCATTAGGGGTACTTTTGTAACACGTTGTATAAACCGGATTTCTACAATGTGTGTCTATTCACAATTACTTTATGAGATTTCTTGCTAGTGAATAAATAGTTTTGATTCAGCCTTTCCTTTTATAATGTACTGATTTCAAGTTCCAGTAAGATTGATCAATGTTTGTTTGACATACAATCTGTTGAAACATAAATCTTTATTATTTGAAACGAAACTCAGAAGATTAACGAAAATGTAAGTAAAAACAATATTGTTTTTAATATTTAAGCATTCAGCGGTAGGTCCGACCCTTTGAGATAAGAAATCCTAAGAGCAAATCACCCATGAAGCTACTTTCAGTTTGCAAGTGATCCCAAACCCTTTTCAAACTACAAAGAGTTTTGAAATACATAGTTAAGGCTTGTAATAATATTAAGGATAAATCTAACTTTTCCAGGTACAAAAGGGATACAAACCCTTTTGTATTAGAATTTCGGGGCCTAAAAAATATTACAACTATTTATTTATTAGTAGTTAGGATACGGGGATTCTTTAAATTTTTTTTGGACAAATAAAGTTATGACGATTTGGACTCGATGAATCTCACCTAGAAACACTTAAACGTTTTAGTTAAACAACTACCTTTTTTTGGAAGAACAGTAGTAGATATAGATAGTAGTAGATATATCCCTATGCCTTTTTCTTCCACGGGTTCTTTTTTATTGTATCGGTTGAGGATATCTTGAGTTCACACAGATAACAAACGTATTCCAGGCAAATTGATAGATTAACTATTTCCGTAGAATTTGCCAAAACTCCATTTACTCCATTAAACTTATAGGTATTATGGGTATGTATTGTATAGACGTATAAATTAGGCGATTTTAATTTGTTGAACAAAATGTACAGAAATGATGCTAATAGTGAAAAAATCTTTAACCTCTTAGACAAATTCTTTTGAATCAGATTACCTTTAAATATCCTGAACAAACATGTCACCTGTCAATGATGAACCCTTTTCAAAGGTGTGGGTGGTTATACTTGGTATAAGGGATGTCGCACAGCGTCTCGTGTCGTCGTCGCCCCCACACTCGCAGTCTGACCAGTCTGCGGCCGGTGCGAGTGGATGCAGGCAGTGGGGAGATCGGCGTGCAGAGAACAACTTGAAACTCGTAGTTGCGGCCTTATTGAGGGCAGGTGCGGCACGGCAAAATTCTATGTGAACACCCGCTATCACCTGGGCCACAGTCTAAAAAATATGAGAGACACCTTGAGAGAAGAAAATACTTCGATATACCCTATTTCGGGTATCAAACCACTATCAAAGAAAGTATCTCAAAAATTAACCCCCTTACTAATAAAGATTGTATAGCAGATGTATAGTTACATAGTGTTTTGTCCCTTTCTTTTTAATGTCAAACTTCAATAGTTTGACAGAGAGTAACCATTGTGTAACTATTCAATCTTTATTAGTAAGGGGGCTAATGTTTTCCAACTTATGGCATCAAAAGTTGTCAGCTTATACCTATCAACCTTTCAACAGCCAAGACTAGTATGTGACGTCATCAATTTAGAACCTAAGTTACACTTCGAACAAGTAGAAGTGCTTGCTCAACTTTAAGTTTAGTTTCAAAGACTTGATTTCAAGTTTGGTCATTATCCAAATCTCGTTTACAGCCGTAAATGTACATTTTGCCGTTCTATTTAACTTGCGAAGGAAGTTCGTTAATAGGAACTTGAAATATAAAGTAAATTCAATTGAAATTTTAATCTCTCTGAACATACAATTTAGAAGATCTCGATATTTTAGAACCTGAAATGAATTATACTCATTTAAGAAATCTACTGACGGTGGAGCATCAATTAAACCCAATCCAATTCGGCGATTTTTTTTTAATCCTATCGCCTAAGATACGTATAAAAGTCGCTCCGAAAATCCCAAAATTAATAAAAGATAGCAAGGGATTGCAGACATCAATCACGCCAGAGGGAGTCTCGTCGTAGGTCAGTCCACGTTTAATGGCAAAAATATCAGTGGCTTTATGTTAATCTTTAGACTATTCCGTTTGCGTTAACATTTATTTAAGGGGCTGACATGAGCCAACTAGCGCCGCCAGTCGATTTTATTTTATATATTCTAAATAAGCCCAATTTCTTAAAAAAGGAATCAATCAAGGTTTTGTTAATAACGTCTTATGTTTATTGAATAACCTTACAAAGTTTGAAAAGGCATTCAAACAGTTTAAAATTGCGATTTTGTTAAAAGTGGCCACCGTTGGTTCAAAACGTTTTTAAACTATTGCACGCATTTTGTAATGTTGTAACGTTATTCAATAAATATTAGACGTCATTCACAAGACCTTGACTGATTCATTTTTAAGAAATTGGGCTTATTTAGAATAAATAAAATAAAATCGACTGGCGGCGCTAGTTGGCTAACGTCAGCCCCTTAAAAGTTAATATTAAGTAGTTACGTAGTACGGTTATCATAATGCAAACGCTTTTAATTGTAAAACTTAGTCTCTGTTTTAAAGTGTACTGGCACAATTTATGTTATTTAAATTCCATGCACTGTGTATAAAAGAACACTCAGCAATAGCAATAACTTGCTTAATGGATTTAATTTGCGCATATAAAGTTGATTGTTATCTACCCTGCGAGGTTAAGTCAAGTAAACATCTTGGAGGGTTCCGTCGATGTTTGTAAGTTTTGTGAAGTTTGGTTGTTTCTCTAGTTAACAAGCTACATAGCCCTTAACACAACCCTTGTAGACATTGTACAATAGGTATCATGTGTACTTTTACGTAAGCTCAATCAGACTATGAATAATTACAGATTTTAATTTCTGTAGACATTAAATGTAGTATAGTGTTGCTTAGCGTGTTTGGGAAATAAAAATGACGATAACGTAGTATTTTCACAAGTAAAATGGGTTGATAGGTACTTTAATAATTTATGCTGTATTCGATTTAATAAAGTTACTAGCATCCGTTAAAAGTGTTCAGAATATTTAAATTTTAACACTATTCTATCCTCTAAATCGATAATTGATTTATTCCCATCATCTGTGTTATTTATTATGATGAGTTTGCACAATTACGTTTACTATACTCGATAGCGACTGTCGTAGTAAGCAATTTTGTATGCAAGTTGGCACAGCGCCTCTGGCGGTAACCACACCAAACTAAAAGTTGTCTACAGTCGCTATTGAGTTTAGCGTAATATGCATGTATAGCAGTGGCGAAGGATCCATACAAGCCGATTCCCATCGGCTTACCTTTTAAAAAACCCACCCCACCGATCCACTATGCAGATCATAACATTTTTGTAGAACGTCTTACCTTTGTCATAATTTCATCCCTCGCCACTGATGTACAGTGACTATAATTAGTCCTGGTATTGTAATTTACCGAAAATATTCATATCCATTTTTAATTTTAATTTCCTCTTTTGAATAATAAATCTATGTTAATCAAGTAACAATATAATTAGTGTGCCTGAAATACCTATACGCTACCAAAAACAGTGAGCTCTCAATTAAAACAAAATTTGACTGAAGTTTTATGATATCTTCAGCATTTTCTCTAACTATCGTAATAATGACGACGTAATAACACTGTAGGTAATAAATTAGCGCTGAATTAAACATTACATAATACTAAATAATATACTAGAAAAAATAGGACTCGCACCAGATCATGTTCTCGGACGGGAATCGAACCCGCGACCTTTGGATATCCGGTCCAATGCTCTGACCGCTGAGCTACCGAGTCACTGGTGAGAACGTCGAATTTCTTCTAGTATATCAACTCTTACGCTGCAAGCCAGCGCCATCTCACCAATGTAGAAGGAATTAACCTCGACATTCAACTGAACATCTTTCCAGATATTTTTTTAAACAGTTGATTAAGATGAGAAAGCTATATAACTATTTGAAATTTTGAGATTTAAGCATTCACAATGCTATTTTTATATAATACTAAATAATATACTAGAAAAAATAGGACTCGCACCAGATCATGTTCTCGGACGGGAATCGAACCCGCGACCTTTGGATATCCGGTCCAATGCTCTGACCGCTGAGCTACCGAGTCACTGGTGAGAACGTCGAATTTCTTCTAGTATATCAACTCTTACGCTGCAAGCCTATTTTTTCTAGTATATTATTTAGTATTATATAAAAATAGCATTGTGAATGCTTAAATCTCAAAATTTCAAATAAACATTACATTATTAAAATACGCGTTGTAATCCGTAAAGGTGTATCAGGTATTCCACTTTGTCTAGCTCCTAAAAGATCACAATATGGGATAGTATCTGTAACTTGTTGTGAAGCGCTCATGGCGGAGCTTGACAGACTGATCGTACTCGATCACGTTTGTTAAGCAACGCTCGGTCCAGCGGTGTCGAATGAGTGACCGTTAAGTGGCATACAAGAGCGCTTCCGTGCTTCGGAGGGCACGTCAAAACATCAGTCCCGGCTGTTGTCATCTGATAACAGTCGTTAAGCCAAGTTAGAGGCCTTACAGACGGCTTGATAAACTCTAACACCAGAGGTGGCCACTAACCTTCATACGATAATAATAATAAAACGTGTTGTTTCGTACTTTATTTTGCATTCCATTTCCGAACGAAAATAAAATTGGTATTCATAATTTTATTTAAACAATCTGATACGGATTATGGGAGCATTTGGATGCTCTGTAGATTTACGTTATAAATTCAGCACACAATAATGGATTTAGAGATTCGGGACTTTCAAACAACTTCGAAATCCCAATATACATTTATTATGACTCCACTTATTTATGCTTTTGATTATTTAATAAAGGACTTTCAGATTGTATACCGTACTAAGAGTCTTCTAGTGGATTTATATTTATCAATTACATCATAAACTTTTTGACCAATATGAAATTCTAGCTTCCGTTTGCGTGGAATTTAGTCTCCTGTAATAATTTTAAGAATAAAACCAGTCTATGTTCTTCTTTGAGGTCTAATTTCTATCTTTCGTCAAAATTCATCGAGTGTTTAAGACCCATACATACTAACAAACAGCAATAGTTACTTTTGCATTATAATATACACTTTTAAACTTCTTTTGCGTTGCATAGTACTTAATAACTAAAAAAATACCAAACCAAATCAAAATTAATGCGATTTAGAGTTTTGAAATGATTTTTTGAGATGAAAAAATTTAATTGGCATTTATTTTGAATCGGGTTAGTATTTTGGATTGTTTATTTGATAAAACCGTAGACAAATACTGTCTTAATCCGAATACCATCACAGGAAGAGTTAATTATGCTCAAATTGCAAATCATTTTGGTATTACGTTTGTATGGGATGCTCACTGTTCGCCGGACTCTTATCATATCTATATTACTGGATAAAACAAATTCGTTTTACGTTTAGTGCACACATACGTAAGAAAGAATTATCTAGTTCAATATGTGAACTAGTAACCTCTGCAAACTAAAATAAAACTAGCTACTCCGGAAATTGATCTGTTTATTAAACCCATTCCATGATTTATTACGCTCTTAAACTTTGCCGAATTAAAACACTTCGATCATTTTCTGGATTGTTCGAAATGTGGAACAAAAGAATTTTATTTACATTCTCGCCCATTTTATGGATTGTAAACAAACCTCTATTTGTGTGCTTTCGTTATTAGCTTCTATTACTCAATTATATTACTTTCATATGGCTCCCCGGAAAATATAAAAATAACCTGCTTATAATTTTAGGTTATTAAAATCTCGTAACGGTCACCAAAGTATTTTTCTTACAAAATCCAACTGTACTTCTACTATCATCCAAATATTGATGACCAGGGGTGGATCCAGGATTTAAATGAAGGGAGGAGGGAGGCTCGGAGGTTTTCCGGGAACGAAAATGTTAGGTGTCATATTGTCCAAATGACAAACGTGCAAAAATGAGGGCATGCTGATAACAGCCAAATTAATGCTGGTACACACCTCTCTCCTAGTGTAACTTTATGTAATGAGTTCATAGAAGCATGACAGAACCTTTGTGTCGTGACGTAAAATGTTAATTAAGAATATTAAGTGAATTAAACTTTTACCACTGGGTAAACTTGTGAATGGATTCTACTTTTAAGGTTTAAAGCAGAAAAGGAAGCAAAATAAACTCCTACGCGAAATTTTGGCTCGATTTGCCGAATTTTACTATGATTTCTAAGACTCCAAAGTTGGTAAAAATTCACATGATGTCATCGGGTCTCAAGTGGGTAAACAGTATATACTGTCACACAGTGTGTCACTGGGTTTTTAAAAACTTCAGTATTGTGTTTATTTTATTGTAGTACAAGGTAAGTTCTTTGAAAGGTGAAATGAAATCCTATTCTACATATTTTTTGTACAACAAGCTTTCTTTACTTCGTCTCTTTTATTATTTTAATATCAGTAAAATACTAAGATATTATCTGCGTATATCACTAACTACTCGTCCTTGTGACAATATTACAATTGTTTGTGAAAGTTTTCCCATTTTCTGTACTTGTTTTCAACCATTTTCACGACACCTTTTCCTTAACTTTCTGTGACAAATCTAATACCGAGAGGACGAAGTTGCGGGATGCTGCTAGTCAGAAGTAGCCTTCACTACAAAGAGTAAAGTAGGGAACTTCAATAGTTTCAACTTGTACAAAAAAGTTTTCAACTCGTTTCATAGTGATTCCATAGTTAGTGTTGCCATTTTGAAGTTTCCGTGATACTTAATAAGTAGAAATTAAAAAGAGGATAGAGTACGAAAACAAAATAAAATTTCGCACGATTAAACTTTATAGAATTTTGAATTTGCATATACATTGTCAGGGGTACAGAAAAAGACAACAGGTACTTGTCATTAACTACACGAGAGATACGAAAATTACTTTAAGACGATTTCCACTATAACAACGCGGCCACGAATGATATGAATAATTAATCATAGTAATAAATTAATAATAAATGAATGAAAAACTGGTCACCTTATTGTAAGTTGAAGGCAAAAACGAACGAAGTCGCGGGCTAATGCTAGTGGAATTAAACTCACCATAGACAATCATGACGTTTTGATTCAATTTCATACACTTACGGCTTACCACAAAAGATTTTAAAACATTGTTTAATTTAGACACTGTTTAAATTTGATACTGTCTCTTTCAAACAATTTTGTAAAAAAAAAGACAGCATCACATTTAAAACAGTGTCTTAGTTGTTTGTAACACTTGTTGAACCGGTTTTGTGGTAAGGCTGTTAATGTCACATCTATTCTATTCGAATTATCGAAAAGCCAAGCGTTTGCCATTTGTCTAGGCCCTCTGGAATTCTACCTCTTTCCTTCGTTCAAATAAATGTTTTCTCTCTAATCCTCTATTCGTTGTCACAAGAGAATATAATGTTATTTCCAGTGTTAATTTTGTTATAAATATTTGTGCACGACATGCCTATTTACAAATGAGTGCCCTGGGAGCTATAATTTTATGTTTGCTCAAAATTAGGGATGATTAAGAGTCGGAACAAAGGGTAACCCTAATAAAAGGGTGTGTTTAAGTGACTGTCCCAATTAGTAGGAAATATAAAAGTGTTGAAGTCGGTTATAGCTTCCGACACGATTATGGAGTGGTCGCTTGTTCGTCGTGACGTGAGTTATAAATGACATTTCAGATTATAGATCGTTCATCTGTGCAATGGTTACTTTTTAGGGTTCCGTACCCAAAGGGTAAAATGGGAACCCTATTACTAAGTCTCTGCTGTCCGTCTGTCTGTCTGTCCGTCTGTCATGAACCGTGATAGTTAGACAGTTGAAATTTTCACAGATGATGTATTTCTGTTGCCGATTGACAAATACTAAAAACAGAATAAAATAAATATTTAAGAGGGCTCCCATACAACAAATGTGAATTTTTTTTGCTCCTTTTTGCTCAATGTTGATAATGGCAACAGGTAGACGCTTGAAATATTAACAGAATATTTAGTTATATATTCACTTTAAAAATAAATTATTAAATTAAAATAAAAAAAAATTAAGGTGGGCTCCCATGCAACAGATATGATTTTTTTGCCGTTTTTATAGATAATGGTACGGAACTTCGTGCGCGAGTCTGACTCGCACTTAACCGGTTTTATTTAGCAACTTTTAAATAAAAGTGCAAATATTATTTGCTGGTAAATATGAAAAATACAGAACTGATCAAATTGCTTTTTATAAAGTCTTATGGCCGAAAACTCAAACGATACTCAACTTTGAGGGCGCTCAAACATCTAATGTTTTGTCGTATCTTTGACATTTAATGCGACAGGACGATGTTTGAGAGCCTCTCAAAGTTGAGTGACGTTTGAGCATTCTGCCATAAGAAGAATGTGATATCGCTAATTTGAAAATAATCCTATAATGCTGAATAAATCCGAACAGGATAATAATTGCTTCACTCCAGCCAATTACACAGACGTGGTTTAATTAAATCCTTCTGTAGCAGTAAGGAATGTCTGCTTAGAACCACAGAAGTGCGACAATACAGTTGCAAGTTTAAGCCATTTAACTTTAGATTGTGTTACCATAAAATAGAGTTGAAGTTCGTTCCAACCAGGCAGTGCTGTATATTGAAATATGGTGGCAGGCAGTTTGCTGTAATTGTGTATCGCCTCAACAGTGTATACGCTGAAATTTTAATCATTCGGTTCCCGCAGTGGGGTGGTTCCACTAATGATTACAAGATACTTTCACTACGGGGCCAACTCTGATATCGCGAAAAAATATATCAGCTGTTCCCTACATTAAGGTCGAGTTGGTAGGTATTGCGCTTTTGTATGGAACAGCTGATTTTTTTTCGCGATATCAAAGTTGGACCCATATTAAAAGTTGTTTGTAATCATGAGTGGAACCACCTCACTGCGGGAACCAAATAATGAAAGTTTAACGCTGTGTTGCTTGATAAATGCAACTATCAACTCATGAATAAGGTTAAAATCAAATAAATAGATCAACGAACATCGTCCGACTATCGTGATTCTTTTTTGTAATAGGCCCTCAGTACTGAGGACTTGTTGTCTCTGATATGTAAAAAATACATTAGCAAATTTCACTTGGGCTACTGACGCAACCTAAACAAAGTCATAATTTGTCAAAATGGTAACGAGCTTCATTTTCGAGAAGTTTATGCCGTTGGTGTTTATATTTCTTGATTTTAACCCCATCCTGTGAGTGTTAAAACTGTATTAACTAAATGAAGTTTTCTCATACAACAGCGTTCCACGCACACAGGTTGCCTCGTACATAGCTCGGTATTCTGCACTAATAAAAAAATGGCTTGGTAATTTCCATACTATTCTGTAGTGTTTTATGAAGAAAAAATAAAATTGTATCTTTACGAAACGAAACGATGCCAGCCGCCGATGTGTGGAAGGGGGTATTTGACGTTTGTGGGCGGTAAACGAGCAAATACCTCCTTCTGCCACATCGGTGGACGCATCCGCAGATACATCTCCTACTGATGCCAATATTATTTTATATTGCCATACAGCAAAGTTATCATATAGAAAGGAATATAAAATAAAAAAATCTGTGTCTGTAGTGCCGAAAAGGATATTTACATTATCTTAGTCAAAGCACCATCTCTGTATCTTTTACCGTTTCGGCAGGCAGTTGACCATCTCCATAATGGCTAAATGAATTTCCATCAAACGTGACTAAGAACAATCTCTCGATTACAAAGCATTTTATTTAATTGAAAGTAAATTTACTTTCAATTAAATAAAATGCATTGTAATCGCTTGATCCGTTTAGGCACTACGAATATACGTACAGACACACAAACATAGGCTTCAAACTTATAACACCCCTCTTTGCGCTGCGTCGGGGGTTAATGAAACAGTTGGTTAAATAAAAAGTTTTATTTGGCGTTGACTGATTTTAATAATAAAAGTCGTGCGTATATAATGTACACACAGTATTTGATTTAATTAAATTGACTTAAAATTAACCTTCAATTCGTAGATTTACTACAGAAAAGTTTAAAGTTAAGACCTAATCATAATTACGAAGTATTAAAAAAAATACAAAATAGGTATAAATGAATAATAATTATATAATTTACAAATACATTTATTCGAAAGTTAATATTTTGGTGCTTAATCCGCTTTAATGTACACTGCTTATCATACATAATTTATTTACATGTCAGTGTCAATAAGCATCTTAACACAAATCAATCACATTCTAAAATACAACTATACCTTTGGCTTACTTAAATGCAATATTACTTCATCAATGGAAACTACAAAAAATTACAATAAAGTCATTTTGGACCCAAGATGTTGATATCTAACGACGTCCGAATATTTCTAAACATTTCAAAACAGCAATTAATTACCTACTAATAATAAGTATACAAAATATTATAAACCTAGGTCTTGCATCGTGGCTCAAAAGACGCAAGAACTAGTTCAAATCTAGTAACTATCTTAAGAATTAAACAGAAATTGAATTTAAAAAATATCTTAATGTAGTCCCTAAAGCTAACTTAGAGAGCGAGTTAGGTACCTGAAAAAGAAAAAAAACTTATTAGTAAGAAAAAAAATTTTTTCGTAACGTTTCTTGGTTATCTTCATCTACTTTAAAAAGAACATTTAAAAAATTCAGTTAATTGCTGGAATATTTCCGATTTGAATTTTAGCACTTCTTTGCGAAAGTTCTCTGGCATGGTTTTCATTACTTAGGTACTCATGTTCACTATAATTATTATTATAACATTTAAGGGGCTGATTGAACCAACTAGCGCCGCCAGTCGATTTAATATTCAAAATGCGTGCAATAGTTTAAAAACGGGTTTGAACCAACAGTGGCCACTTCTAACAAAATCGCGTTTTAAACTGTTTGAATGCCTTTTCAAACTGTGTAAAGTTATTCAATAAATATTAGAAGTTATTAACAATACCTTGACTTATTCCTTTTTTAAGAAATTGGGCTTATTTAGAATAAATAAAATAAAATCGACTGGCAGCGCTAGTTGGCTCATGTCACCCCTTAAGTGCTTTTATTTTTGCATGAGTTACTTTTTGCTTCTGTGTGCGTGGCAAGATTTTCCATTCCATAGCACATTGCTGATGTTTACAAATAGAAAAACATTATCGATTGGATAACTTATATAAAAGCTACTAATGTATAGTAATGTCACGAACAATATACTATTTCGAATGCTTGAGGTAAGATTCTTTAAAGACAAAGCCCCCCCTAAAGGGGACAGCAGTAGATTTTTAAGGAACGTTGCCTGGAAAGTCTCATATATGTTAGTTTCATCAAAATTCCGAGGGACTTCTTTTGTATTGTGGACTCTACTAAATAAACCAGTGTGGATGTGGACTTGCTGCAAAAACCGAACCACGTTAACCGGACGGCGATCTTATGTACCGCTTCATCATATTTTTAGCTCTGGAATGGTCCTAGCAACAAATATCTTACGACTACCGCGATTTATTTTTGTAGTATGCTAGATGTTCTATAAAACTAATGTTGTTTATTCTAGTTTCATAGTTAGATTTGCACTCTAGCCATAGTGCGTGAGATCTCCAAATACTCCACTTTCTAAGTTAGAATCTATTCATGCAGTAACAATTAAAGTTTATAATGGCTTACCTTCGTATTCTTATATAATACTCTCTTCTACCACCCTTAGTAGGGCGGGTATCTGTCGCTATAGCGGCCCGGTGACCTGCAACAATTAATTATCCTTAAAGTATGTCTTCATACGATTGCTTTCCCTTTGCCTTGTACTTTCATCTGCCGCATGCCTCATGGTACGCAATAGCGCATGCCCTTTCTTTTCAAAAAACGTCAAATTTGTATGAAAGAAAGTTGAATGTGGAAAGTCTGTTCCCTGATTATGTAACATTGTTGCAATTAACTCTGACAGAAATCGCAGTTACATTGCTGATTTAATAAGAACTAATGTGACAACTAACTTACTTAAAGCAGCAATGTAACTGCGGTTTCAATCGATTTCAATCGAGAATTGTTAGCAACAGAGTTACGTAATCAGCCCCCTGGAGGCAACCAATATGCACGTTTGACGCAAGTTGACTTGACAGTTGATTGAAAGATGAAGCTACTCGGTGAAGACAGACCATTAGAACAAGACTTGGGTAAGTTGGGTATAAAAAGTATGTAGTTATTTAAATTTTTAATGCTATGGCAAAAAAGTACCACCCTAGATACACACTTTTAGACTTAGAAAGTGTGGCAACTCGGCAATTGTAAACTTGGCTGCTTTTTTTATTACCTATTTCTCTGCTAGTCAAAGTTGTGGCATAAACAATATTTTGTTGTTGTAGGATTGACAAAATAATTAATACATACATTATAAAAATGAAATGTAAATATGTACAAAACATTATAAATGCGTACTGTTAGCTTATAAACAGTATAAAAATAAGTCAGTAATTAAAAATGCTAAAAAATACCAAAGTTACTGAAAAAATCTTCCCTGTTTATTTGTTAGACACGACCTGAAATATCAGGAAGTAATTATACTCAAAGTAAAGCTTAAATTAAATTAATTAATTACTGTCTATATTCTGGGCAGTGATAATTTTATTTATATCACTAGATTATTTTTATTTTTTGGACTGAATTTATAATAAAGGAATGATATCAAACAACTAACTCGTATAACTCAGATTCTTAAAATTAATTTAACGAGTTATGCCGGGCATCAGTATTGGGGAAAGAATTTCCATATATCTCCCAATAACACGTAAATTCAATAAAAGGTCTGCATGAAAAGTAGAATTTGGGAACTAGATAAGTAACATGCATTATAATCCCGGAAAAATATTATAAACCCTCTATAAACCTTGAAAAGCACCACATAGCTAAGATATTTTTTCATTTTTTTTTATAGAAATCTGCAAAGTTAAAACCTTTTTGTATAGGTATGACGTTTTTACATCCAGAGTGGTTTTTTTATTTTTTTTTTATTTTACCTTTTTGGAGATAACGTCTACCACCATGTCTAACAACCTGCTCTGAAAGGAAACCTTTTGAATGCAAAAAACCCACCATGTCTAACAACCTGCTCTGAAAGGAAACCTTTTGAATGCAAAAAACCGCATCGAAATCGGCCCAGCCATTTCCGAGAAAAATGGTAACAGACATACATACAAACAACCTCTAACCCCAAACGCATATAGCGCCTCCGGTCCGTTCCGCCCGTCGTGGGTAAAAATCCGGTTCTTAGTAAATCCATTACCTACTAAAATAAAATGTGCCGGGCACTGACCTGAAAAAAAATTGTGAAATATATGGAGGTCAGTGGTGCCGGAAGTATCACAGACATAATTATTTATGTATTTAATTATCTCACTAATAATAATACTCGTAAAAACAATGTCAAAATGCGTAGTTTCCATAAGTCCATATTTTTATACAAATACATCTGTGGTTACATATTGTGACCTCACAATGGGAACCAATTTTTTCCCTACAGTGTAGAATTTCCTATTCATTAGGAAAGTTGATAGCATTACGGATGACAAAACTATGTCCAAAGCTGAGCTCCAATATGTATGTAAGAAAACCTTAATGCTTTCGTTATATAGATTAATCCCTTACTAATCCCAAAAAAAGTTTCCCCTAAGTGAAGCTAGTGGAATTTCTTTTTCATATACTCTCAGGAACTTGTCACACAAAATTACTATCCAGGATTTCACAATAAAGAGATTTCTTTTTTTCACGGACAAGTTTCTTTTGGCCTTTTATTAAGGTGGGTCCTTCAGTTACGACATAATCTATTAAGTTTTGATAGTACCTCTCTATTCTTGTACTAGGTTAAGTTATACAATTGGTTGATAACGCATTGATTAAAGTGCCACATTCAACCCAAATGCAGTTCTATTCTTCAACTACTGATTATTATTGAGGGAACAGTATTTAAAATGAAATACCTACATTACCTAGGTATGCAGCTGCTTTAACTCTTGAATTTTATTTTCACTGACTAGAAAATCACCTTTAACTTAGGTAATTGATTCTCTTTTATAAAATTATAATTAGAAAGCTTGAAACCCCCCTTTTGCTGACTGCTGCGAAAACAAGACAGATAATTTATTGTGATTTTTCTCGACGAAAAACAAAATGACAGCCGTTTTTAGCTTTTTTTCACCACCAAAACTGCAAACATTATTGATCACCGAGTTTACGTGTTTATAAATAACAATTATTATTGATATTTCGCGAGGGGATCATCGCTTGGATGTTTAATTTGTATATTTTCACGGTATTTATTTTTTACGAGAGTGGCACTAGTGTTGCATATAGTCGCCTTAAGTAACAAATTACAAATATTAATAATTGTGTATCATTACTAAGTACCTACATAATAAGAATACATATTCTTTGTTTTTATAAATACAAATAAACTGTTTTTTCCTACCATGTGCCTTGATGTGATCGAACTATAGAAGTGGAAACAATTTATTATAGTGCCGAATGTGCGTGGTACTTGACAAACTCCCGCTTGACCTATTTTTTTTGTTATTATTTCATAAGTATGATAAATTGTAGTATTTTATATTAAGTCGATTTATCAGAAAATCACAATAAGCCATTGCTTATTGTGATTTTTAAGAGAAAATGTTTTTTTAAGAGAACGGTTGCAAAGATAATTTTGGAAAGAAAATTTAAATATTGTTTTTGAAAAACTCATTAAATACCTCGATCGAGGAGTAAGTGGGGTTGTTGACTAGCTAATTACTTTGGTTTGTCCAATGATGAATCAGTCAGTTGGAAATGTTAGAGATGTATAGAAGACCATTCAGTGCAGACATTACTAAGGATAAAGCTAAGTCCATCGACAAGTTGGCAAGATTGTGAAACCATTGGCTGCCTCGAAGGCTACTAGGGCATATGGGGTATCATATGAAAGGGCGCTGCTTGCACATTCTCAACATTTTTTAGGCCGCAAAGTTTTCGACTTTTGATGAAAAATGTAAAAAATACCGTTCATCCCCTTCTATCCGAAGTTTGCATAGAGAAAAATCTGAAATTATTTTGTGTTAGAAATTTATGTAAAGATTACATTAAAAATAAAACGATGTCTCTAAATAGTAAAATTTTTCAGAATGATGGTACGGAATACTCGGTGCGCGAGTCCGACTCGCTCTTGACCGTTTTTTCCTTAATAGGCAGTTTACGCATAGTAACTGGATTAAGTATTCGAAGAAGACGTGGGGCAGCGCCCGAGAAGGCCTTAAGCAACTTAACAAAATTATGATGGCCGGATACTCATACGTGAAACTATGTTCTGTTTTTCCCTTGAGAAGGGTCATATACATTACAACTACCTATCTACTATATTTCCTTTGTAAAATTAACTCTGTTTTGTTATTTGTCGTAGGGACTACTCCAGATCCATTAATTTAAAGGTGTTTGCAACAGTAGGTATTTTAGTAGCACATGAGGGTTAACCCTGACCCCCTTATCTCTAAAACCCCTTGCAGCCCTGCGCTATCGGTAGGAAACTAGTCGTTTCCAAAAGCAATTTTTCAAAATTATTATCGTTCGCTATGAAAACGACTAAAAGCAAAAGATGGTTGGTATGTGACTTTTTGCCAGATCTGAGAGCGTAAAGTGTTATGTTATGTTACTTCATGCTTCATGTTACTTGACTTCAAAGTTTAATCTTATTCTCTAAGTAATAAAAAGTCTGTCGTCTGTGAAGTCAACTCCGTAATAGAGGGCTTCGATTGGAGCCGATAATTTCGCTGGGTATTTCGGTATATTAAGCAATTTACTTATCATTACGTATTGTCACAAAATCTAAGTATTATATTTTTGAAGAAATCGGAGAAGAAAATAAATTACTTTGGGAAAAGAAAATTGTTGGCTTATATTGTGGAATTTTCTATCTTACGACTTGTGATCGTGATATTGATTGCTTGTGACGGAAATGGTATCAAGGGGATTTGTCTCCATTCTGTGAAGTAGGTACAAAAATGAGACACAATAGATATTCCATTGTTGTTCGACCGCATTCGACCGCTCGGGCATTGATGAATTAATACGATTTAATAAATGATATATTAGAAACACACTCAAACCTCAAAATGTTAATTTTATATAAAGAAACTAAAATTACTCCATTATCTGTGGTTAATAAAAATCTTAGAAGTAATTTTAGTATTCAAACCATATCGCTTTGTGAGTTCATGACCCCAGTAGAAAAGAATGAATGTTACCCAGAGGTCCATGATAATAATAATAAGTTCATGTCTTTGGGATTTAAAATTAAACTTAATTTCCATATTTAAACTCATCTAATACGACCGTGGGGAAAAAATACTTGAACACCTCTGAGAATGACCCCAGAAACATACTACTACCGAAAATAATTAAAAAGCTCATAACATCCCTATTCCTTTTGGGCTTTGTTATGTTAGGTAAGGCCAATCTCCCCCTCTCAAGGTCAAGCCCACCAAGCCCACCAGGAGCTAGGTCGGAATGGGAACACGGGAGGTAGTCTGGGTGGGTTAGCCGCTCGAGATCCCTCCGAGCAGTGGCTCGGCTTCCGTGGTGGGATCACGGAAGCCGGTCGAGAGGGTTGCTCCTGACGAGCCTTTGAATGATTTCTTTGCCAAAAAAACAAAAAAAGGGTGGGTTAACCGCTGACGCTGGAACTGAGAGATGCGTAACAGCATTTTCATCAGCATACGAATTAAAGAAGGTAAGGCCATCTTACCGGTAAGTCGTTCATTGATACCTGCGTTGTGGGCTCCAGCTTGGTCCCGAGCTTAGCGGGCTCCTCCGCCGCCGACAGCATCCTGCGCGCCAGCCTCGCGAAGGTGCACCGGAACTGCCTACTCATGCTGCAGTACAGCACGAAATTTACGGATGACGTGAACAGCGCCAGCATGTCCATTAAGTCTCCTGTAAAAAAAAAATTAAATGAATTGTGCGTAACGGCACTAGAACTATAAAATTATTACTATCCAACATGTAAAAGGTAACATTATATTATTTTATCAGACTTCGTTCTTCAACTAATATAATTGTAAGGTCTTTAAGGTATCTCCATGTAGAAAAAATTACTATTCGATATTGTCTCGGATCTGGGCGTTTGTGATACCGTGGTCGTTGTTTCCAATTTCTACAATTAGAATAACTACGTCTTACAAGAGTAACATCGATATGTTAACTATTTATTTATCTTTATAATTCGAAATGAATTAATTAAAATTGAGACTGTCCCAGAATGGACTTTACTTATTTTTTGTTATTTTACTGTGCTTCATTATATAAGATTGTGTATTCCATTACCCCGTCATTGAAACGTAACTTCGAAAGAAAGCAAGTTGGACAACAATAACATTATTTACTGAAAAATATTTATCAAAATGATAAGTATGTATGAATGGGAAAAAGCAGGAAATGATAAAGTTACTTCACGAATGAAAAATGGTGCCTAGCTTATCTTGAGGTTACGAGCACGAGTATAAAGGCAAGGGTTATTATTCATTACTGGGTGAATCTACGGGCGTTTCGAACGCCGTCATTCTCCTCAACATATTTTCATAATTTTAGAGTAAGAAAATTCTGTCCTCGTGCGCAGTGATGAGAATAGGTCCCAGACGAGTAGCGTTTAGCAGCAAAAGTTATATAATTTTTGCAACATCATGATAATTTTATGTCGAGGAGAATGACGGCGTTCAAAACGCCCGTAGAATCACTCTACTGAACAATACTATGGGTATTGAAAGAGCTTATCAAGAGAAGCATGAGAACTATCCTTTATATTGACGACCTCCGTGGTCGAGTGGCTTTGTACACTTTGTTTTCAAGGTGTCGCCATCTCTGAGGTCCCCGGTTCGATCCCCGGTTGGGTCAATTTAGAAAACGAACTTTTCTATATTGGTTCATGTCTGGGTGTTTGTGATACCACCGATTTCTCTGATTTCCGTAACACAAGTGCATTAGCTACTTACTTTGGAATTGGAGCAATGTATGTGATGTTGTCAAATATTATCAATATTATATTATTCTAACAGTATCTCACAATTCGCACACGTGAAGATTTATTTTAAGTCCCTATAGGGAAAAAAAAACAATTAATTATAATAACTCGGCTTCTAGTTGGCGTATTAAGATGAAGCATTTACATGACAAATCCTAAAATTAATAATTCATAAAATAAATTTATTTAAACTAGCTAAAGTGTGGAAAATAATAATTCCACTCATCCTATTCATCGTGTGACCCAAATATATGTGTGTATAGAAAGCTAAATAACGTCCATTCAATGAAATATTGTCGGAAACTTTCGTGAATAGATAGTCCAATATTTTTTATACTTATTCAGAATAAATATCTATGACATAATCAACACTCCTATAATAATATTTCTCCGATTGAATTGCTTTAATAGTGCACGAAATTCTATTGAACAAAAAACACGGCTGCTCAAAAACAAAACACAGT
Organism: Catoptria pinella; assembly: GCA_963556745.1. Lineage (NCBI taxonomy): Eukaryota > Metazoa > Arthropoda > Insecta > Lepidoptera > Crambidae > Catoptria > Catoptria pinella. Next base: position 6,431,797 of record OY750762.1, read on the forward strand.
AAGGCACAACTTAAAAAAAAAAAATCTTTTACTTTTCTGATTCACCTAGTAACGCTCTACAAACTGGGAGGGTACTCTAAGCTCTTAAAGTAATGTTGTGATAGAGACAGAGCTATACATCGCGTATAGCGCCATCTCACTTATAATATTACTTTGAAGTTACTTTTGATAGTCAGAGTAATAGGGCTGGTTCAATCCTCGTAGCGCTACGTCGCCTAGAACATAAATTATTTTAAGAAGTTTAAACCTAGTGAGTGACAAAATAGCATAAAACAAACACAGTATTTCTGAGAAACAAAACCAAAACACAGTATGAGACCATGGGTGTTACTAAGATTTGATTTTATTTCTGTGACATGATTAAGACAGCGCAAAACACATTTCCGCTTTTCCAGTAAAATTTTCCATATGTTGCTTACTGTGTTTTGGTTTTGAGCAGCCGAGCAGATATAAAGGAAAATTCCTTTACCGTTTCCATAACTCTATTGAATGCGTAATAGTGTACAAAATTATATTGTCAAAACCGAAAATGATGGGCATTAATTTATCTTTTTGTACCGAGTGTATTTTAGAATAACATAGTATCGTATAAAGAGCTTTAACTTTATGTGCCTAAAAGGAACTTTTGATAAACGAAATGTCGGTATCACTTTTTGTTTAGTTAATAATGTAGAATGTAGCAAAGAAGAAAGTATTTCCTCTCCAGCATACATTTTGGCAAAGCGTCCTCATCGAATACGTAGCCGTAATTCCTATGCGTTATCTAAGAAATTACCCAAGTTTTAATGTGATTTTCAAGAGGCCTTCTGTAATTGAAATGTCGTCTTAATTTCACTTAATTGGTGCTTCATTAGATTTATTATTTTTATTTAAACTGTTCCTCGTAATATTACTTCCTAATTGTTTCAATTATGTTTCCCGAGTTTTGGAAAGGAAAAAAGAGACGAGCAAATATTATTTCGCATGTAATATAAATATTCCTTTTGCAAATTGAATAATTATGAGGATTCAAGACATGAAACGTCTTGTATTTGGAAAAAATATATTACCTAAAGACCCTTACATCTTCCTTGTTTGTTTATACATATAATGTGATAAGTAAATACTTACCTATAGTAGACTTCAAAAAATGCTAAATAAACAATAAACTTACTGAACAAGCCTGCTCAATTTACATTAGGACAGTGGACAGTACAGTGAGACATGACAGTGACCAATTACATCCGTGTAAGCCGCGCGGACAGTGGCGCATCAACTTGGCCGCCAAGTTGCCGGACAGTGGATCCAAATAGAACGCCTTTCTATTTTTCGAGCCGCGCCCGCTCAACCCCGCCGTGCGACGGTTCACTTACCACTGGCCCAGTGTAAACGGCCATAGATAAGTCAGTGCATAATTGAAAGGCGTCCGGGGCAGGAAAACGCGTGATTACTTAACTCGCTAGATTGAATATTTTAGTACCCAATAGCACATTTAAAATGGCGAAATGGTCCGAGGATACGACTGTGAAGTTTGTGAAAAAGTACATAAACTACGAATGTTTATGGTATGTTAAACATCCATGCTATAAAATTAAATTAAATTAAATCTTCAATGTGCTCCAAAATAATATAAATATTTTTTTGTAGAATTCTCTCCATCTCGATCAAGAAATGCCACTTAACTGGCTTAGTGTAATAAACGGTCACTGCCCCTGACGCCCGCGCCGCTCACCACTCGCTACTGTCAATTTCGCTAAAACACTGTCATAATGTAAATAAGGCATTTAAATTAGTGTGTCAGGGGCCGACTTAGGGCACAGTACAGAACTTATTCAATTTTGTTTCTAATGAAATTTAAATCAAGTAATTTAAGTATTGTAAAAAAATAAAATGTAACTGCCAGTGAGAAATCGCAATTACTGTGATTTAATATAGAATGTTACAAAAAATTGCAGCAGTGCTTTGACATTTCTAAGATTTTCGTAAGATACGAAAACAGATATGAAACTTCATTAGAACATAATATTTTGCCACGAAAAAACGACACTAATCATCTGCTAAAATAGCTTTTGATGTAATAGTGGATTTGAGAGCAGCAAAGTAAATTTGGTATTTCTAGTTTTGTATGTAGTATAAAGGTTGCCGTTGATAATATTTTATGAATGAACCGATAATAAATAGCTTGTTAACCATCACTTTATTTTCATAGACAGATTTTGAAAACAATAGGTAGATCTATCTTCGTTATCAACATTCACGTTTGATGATCGATAGGCGCTCTGGCGATCCATCACGATATGGGAACTTTTTCGTCATCTATAGAGGCAGAGCTTTTGTTTTTAAATTTGGAATGGTTTCCTTTTCATATTTTTTAATTGGGTTACTTTGAAAAAAAGGTTCCGATTTGGTCAAGATAAGCGGTCCAAAAAGGTTGCATAGTAAATAACTAGTGAGCTGAGGAGCTCGATGGTGCAGTGGTTTAGCGCCTGGCCGCGATTGCGGAGGTTAAGCAACTTTCGCAAGGGTCGGTTATGGGCTGGGTGACCAAAAATTAATAATCTCGAGCTTCTCCATGCTTCGGCAGGCACATTAAGCCGTTGGTCCCGCCTGCAGTCCAAACCCGCCCTCGTGGTGGGTTATGGCCCATCCTCCTAATCCACCTATAAGGAAAGCCTGTGCCCCAGCAGTGGGAACATTAAAAATGGCTGATGGTCTGTGAGCTGTAGACCTCACTTTAACATATCTTCGGTCGCTTTAATGGGTCTAGACCCGTCACAGAAATTTAAATTTAAATATCAATTATAAAAAAAATCTACTATGTAAGTATGTAAGTATAATAACTAGGTGTATATTAAAAGCTCCCATATTACAAACTTTGCTTAGTTTGGGCTAGATGGCGCTGTGTGAAATTGACCAAGCATTTATATTTTTATTACGAAAAATTTCGAAAATGAATGGAAGGTTGAGGTTTCCTCGTAATTTTTGCAGAGATATAGCAAAAGAATCTTAATGATAGTCTCATTTTTAACCGACTTCAAAAAAGGAGGAGGTTCTATGTTCGACTGTTTATTTGTTTTTTTTTTTTTTTTTTTTTTTATTTTTTTTTTTTTTATGTATGTCCACCGATAACCCGAAAACGGCTGAACCGATTGACATGATTCAAACGCCACTTTATCAGGTTTGCTCCCCAGGTGGTCCCATTTTTTGAAAATATTAAATCGGTTTAGTAGTTTTTGAGTAATCCTGAAAATACTGTAATTTTTTAGGTAACTTTTGCACGACTTTTAACGGATCTTCAGACATAACTTCTTTGTTTATAAACCGATTTAGATGATTCTTGTTTCGTTAGAAAGGGGATACTTTAAGGATGTTTTCATTCAAATTTCCTTCACATTGGACCTTGGACTTCGAAGATACTCAAGAGAACTCTTCAAAATCAAAAATGATAGTGTATTAGTGATTACTCTACGGTATTGAAAGGTTTCGCATCAGCCATTTTTATTGTCACTACTGGGGCTGGGATACAAGCCTTACTTATGGGCTGATGAATAGGATGGGCCATAACCTACCGCGCGGGCCCAATGCGGATTGGTGGGTGTTAATGTGCAAATGTAGCTGGAACTAACGGCTTAACGTGTCTTCTGAAGCACGGAGGAGATAATACACTTTGGTCACCTACCCCATGTCTGACCCTTGCTAAAATTAACAGTGCGAAAAGTGGATATTGAGTTACTAGGCGTATTATACCATTGAAATGTGTGAAATATGAATAAAATATATTTATATCATCGCTTACATTTACTTATACATACCTACCACAAAAAAGTTAAAAATAAAAAAACTTTTAAAAATTAAAAAGAAAAACCTCCTTCAAAAAACCTTAAAAAAATTGCTATAAAAAACAGCTTCAAAAAACAGCAGCTCTAAAAAGCAAGAAATAATATTCAAATCTGCATAATTACTATTCAAGTATCTACGCATATCTGATATTAAAAAAACGTCTTATGAAGTCGGGTGGGGCTTTAAGAATTAAAAAATCAAATTGAGAAAGAGAAACCACGATAAATGTTATTATGATTAAAAAAAAATATCTTTAGCCCCACCCGACTTCAAAAGACGTTTTTTTAATATCAGATATGCGTAGATACTTGAATAGTAATTATGCAGATTTGAATATTATTTCTTGCTTTTTAGAGCTGCTGTTTTTTGAAGCTGTTTTTTATAGCAATTTTTTTAAGGTTTTTTGAAGGAGGTTTTTCTTTTTAATTTTTAAAAGTTTTGTAAACACATTTTTATCAATGTACATATTATGCGAACAATTTATACATTGCACGAATTTTCTATATAAAGTAAAAAAAAAAAAAAAAAATCCAGCTGGTTATTAAATTTAGACTTTTCGCATTCACAATGCTATTTTTATAATAACCCTTTCAGACCGGCGCCTAAACTAGATAGAATTTTTCCGGAAAAAAAGTCATACCTACTATAAAATGACCTGCTGATTGCAAATCTGAGGTCGGTTTTCCATTTTCCGGCCGCCATCTTGGAAAATTCTGACCCACACAATTGTATGAACAGGGGCCTAAGCCAGCGAACGCACAATTTGATTCTTGACTAATTAAAGCACCACATTAAACCGTGGATGTCAAAAAACATTTTTTTTTTCCCCAGAAGTACAAACAGGCTTCTTTTGATGACCAGTTCCAATCATGTAATCAACAACAATCAACTCCAGCGTAAGTATCGTTCGAAATATTGTGCTGGAGTTAATATTGCGTGTAGCTCAGGGTCTATTGAAACGCGGGGTATGGGTTTACAGTTAAATTTATTTTTCTTCCATAGTAAATTTGACAATGGCACATCTTCATCACTGCTTGAAGACTGGGATTCAGATGAGGAAAGGTTGCCCGTATCCTGGCCTGCAAACGGTAGCTCCGACTGCTCGTCATCATCATTTCCATCATCTCCAGAGCCATTCAGAAATTCCCCAATCTGATCTTCGTCTAAGAACCATGCCATCATTGAAAAAAGTCTGGAAAATAAACAAAATAACTCTTAGGTACTCAGTCAAAGAAATGGCCTCAGGCCCCACTTCATACAATTGTGTCGATAAACTTCGGTAACTCGACAAAGTAGCTAAATCACCGATTATTGTGTAAAAAATCGCAAAATACTACGTAAAAAACATCAAAGTTATGTTTCGTGCACAAAAATTTACAAGTAACAAACAAATATTAATGTACTTCTACTTACATTCACCAAAGCCGCGACCGAGAAAAATCGCAGTACTAGACAGGTCGCTGCCTGCTGGCCAATTGACCGACGCGCGAAATTCAAACACTAGGTCAAAGTTCGGCTCACGCGCAATCGTGTGGAGTCGAGCCCGTCCGTATACACGTAAAAGTTTTTGAACAAAATCGAATCTTGTGAACCACACAATCGTATAGGGCCAGTTCTGAAAGGGTTAAGATAAATAATATTAGAAAAAATACTAGAAAAAATCGACTCACCCGTAGCACCTCAGACGGGACTCGAACCCGCACCCTTGGGATTCCGGCCCAATGCACTGACCAATTATGCTACCGAGTCGCTAGTGGGAGCGGCGAAATTTTCTAGTACTTTTAACTTCTTCGCTGCAAGCCAGCGCAATTTCATCAATGTGAGGAAATACCCCCACATTCGAAAGAAACATCTTTCCAGATGTTTTGACAATCGATAAAGAATATATGGCTGCTGGTATATGAATAGCATTGTTAAAAACGGACTTAATGATATTCCTCTGATAAGGCTACGTATTAATATGGGTTGAGCAAAAAGTTGGGTACTTAACTTACTGATAAAAGTAATACAGACCGTTCATAACTTGAATTTAGCTGGATAAACGCCGGCTTAAAACCTTAAATTTTTAGGGTTGATACATGATAAACAGTTTTAATCACTCAAATATACCGCTGGAAACAAATAATAAAAAATACACAGAACTTCTGCCATAAATGATATATTTTATTTAAAAGTAAGCGCTTTTAAATAGTGAATATTATCCAACCGACATAGACATTTTTAATGAGGACACATAATTATTATTTACAAAAATATACCCATTTGTAAATGTAGTTTCGGTCTAAGATCCTGGACTTTCTTTTTAATGACGTAAAAATGAAAGTTATAAATCAATCAAGCAATTCTAGGCGGATATTTTTGTAACTGCTTATACAGTACTTTGTGTCACCTGCTTACTTAAAACACATTCTAGGATGGCTGAAAAGAATCTTGGAGCACTAAGGAGTTAAGTATAATTAAGTTCTTATTATGGATAAGTAGCACTATCAATAAAATTATGCGACAGCTTAGCTCTCTGACAAAGTTGTATCTTTGTAAGTACAGATTTTTTTACTAAAAAGTTAAATGTTACTGTTAGACGTATAACCCAATATATGAAAAAAGTACTTCAAACCAAATTAAATTATATTGGTGTGTTTAATTCACATTCACATTTATGAATACAAGAATGTATATCGTATGTATGATTCAATTCTAGACTAGCTATTCGCTAGTTCGTGATTTAAAGTCGGCACTCGAAGCACAAATTGACGGAATTGACGGTATAGCACGGAGTCCAGTCACTGGACATGCAGAGGTCGCGACAATGAAGCATTTATTACTTATTTGCGTGAATGCGCAAAAAAATGCGTGAAAAATTCCTAATACAATTTAAATGAGTTGCCATTAACACTACTAGTTTCAGACATTAACATGATAAATGTTGAAGTTTTCAAACAGAGCGCTGTACCCGGCCGTGCCTTTCGTGTCCGTGAATGTACGCAACTTTTGTGTTACTTAACTACACACGCTAGTAAATTAACGACTTTAACGTGATCAAGCAGAATTTACGAATTAGGGACGCATCATCATTGGTTTTGTAAACATTTTGGCCTAATACTTCCAGTAACAGAGCTTTTATAATAATCGAAACTCACACTTTGTCGCCCTAAAGTCTAAGTTATAATAAGGTTAGTACGGTCGGCCCATGAAAATGTTGAGCTCTTTTGAAAATACTAATATATTTATTAAATTTAGATTTTTCGCATTCACAATGCTATTTTTATATTAAGATAAATAATATTAGAAAAATAATAGAAAAAATCGACTCACCCGTAGCACCTCAGACGGGACTCGAACCCGCACTCTTGGGATTCCGGCCCAATGCCAGTGCATTGGGCAGGAATCCCATGTTAAAGTACTTCACAATAATTGGTCAGTACCAATTATGCTACCGAGTCTTGGTCAGAGAGTGTTGGTCAGTGGATTGGGCCGGAATCCCAAGGGTGCGGGTTCGAGTCCCGTCTGAGGTGCTACGGGTGAGTCGATTTTATCTAGTATTTTTTCTAATATTATTTATCTTAATACTAATATTATATACTGTGACTTTGGTACTGCGTTAAATTAAATAACAAATAGGCAAGAATAGGCAAAGAGTGACAATGACATGTTAGCATAATGTCAATTACTTAGTTTTCTTTATCAGCAACGAGGAGTGCTACAGTTAAAAAAGCTGATAAAAGGATTTCAAAGATATCTCGAAAAATCGATATTGACTTTTGTTTTTACAGGGCCTAAAGCTCTGCGATACTGAACAGAGTCGATGCAGATGAATGCTGGTAATTACTTAGCCGTCATCTTGTCATGTCGGATATTCTAACTTAAACGTTTAAAGCAATATTGTGTACCTATTTTCAATGTTTGAGCGCTTGTATAGAAACTTCAGATAAGTACCAAGAAAATTGAATGTTGTTGGACGGTGATAGATAGGGTTTTAAAGTGAAAACCTATTTATGAAATAAGCTAATAGTTGAAAATACGTATAATTTATATTCTTTGATTGTCTAAAAAAGGCACGATGGCAGAATCTGAACACGATCTATAAATTCTTGCGGTCAGTCGTTACTAATAATATTTAAAAGTACTTCACAATAATTAATTCTCATTTTAGAATAGTCTAAAAATAGTAAGTATTGTATTTTTACCGGCAAATAATTTCACTTTGGCAAAGGAAATTCAGCTTTGAAATGTAGAAACAGCTTTTTCCGGTTGAAAACTACTCGTGATTTTTGAATCTCTTGAACAAAGTGCTTATATTATGAACTTGAAGAAATTTAAATGTAATCTTGAATATAAAAAAAACATTTCCTAGCAGTTAAGACTCCATAAACACATGGTTAAACAAACGTCAACAAGAAATATCTATAAAAATATCCAAATTGAAAACGAAGTCGTTGATCCCAATTCGGATAAGTACCCGAATAACAGAACGTGTTAAATTACCGATTCAAAACCCGGACGTTTTATTTGATGGTAAGGATACTGGCATCAGAATATGATCTTCATGGAAGCACGAAGCCGAATGAATTTGTACAAAATCGGGATAACTCGATCGAAGTAAGTATATAAAACATTTAAGTTTTATTTATTACTAGCTAGTACAGCTGTAAAATTGGTTAATACGTTAATATGTATGCACCTTGACTGGCATGGTATTGTGGAAGAGAGCAGAGAAGAGGAGACAATAACAGTATGTCTATGAATCTCTTTGCCTTCTTCTCTTCTAACCTATATCGCAATAGGTCTAACTAACTATAATGTCTACTTCGCACTATGACTAGCCATAACGCGACTTAGTCTATCTACGCATTAGGTATATAAAAATCTAAAAGGATCTTAAGTATATTCTAAGTACTATCTTTAAAAGCATTAATCTAAACTTGTTAAGCTTTCTTTATTCCCAAGTAATACGGGCTATTATCCGGTAATGTGAAATTCAAGGTTATAATATGCAAGTATAGTTGTCGGCCTTCGTATGTTTTTGTATAAAATATTTATAAGTATCGCATTTAAGGAATTACACTACTGGGTATTGTCAGCAAACTCAGGAATAAAGAGCTTCGAAGATAAAATATTGTTTGCTTTATAATTGATTGGTTGTTCGTTGTCTCGTTATTCAAAGTATTTTCACGTAGAAAATATTGATCATATTATAAGCTTTAGAAGAGACCAGAAAAACGATTTCGAGTGATTGAATCCGTGGTCGCGCATACCGCGGTGATATAACCGTTACTGTTGTTTTATAGAAACTCCGCGTAGGAGTTAGAGGGTGGGTTTCATCGTACACGCTTTTTTGGTTACGTATCGCTGTTTAGTACTTCAAAGGGTTATTCCGCTCTGATTGGGTTATGCTTTTTCTTTTCACACATAAGTACGCTTTGTGGTTTATGTTAATAACAACATAGGTAAAATTAAAAGCAATCAGCAGCAATATCCGCCTCGTTTTATCTATGCGGCTCATTGGCCTTATCACAAAATAATAAAGTCCAATAGGCTATTTTGCGGCCTTACAGCTTGGCCACGTATCAGACGCGGCGGCGGGCGCGAGTGGATTTATATTAATAGCGTGTGATACAAATTAACCGCTGCAGTGAGCGTTTTGACCGCGTAATAAAAATAAATAAAAAGGTAATTATAAAAATGTAGTATTACCAAACAAACTGTAGCAGTTCTTGAAGAAGTTGGGGGCTAGTGCACTTGCCAGGCCGAGCAGTCCCTGAGGCACCTCGGTGGAGAGGAACAGCCCCAGCACTGCCAGCAGCATGCGCGTCGTCCTGTCGGTGCGGCTTGACCGACGCGCGCACGCCTCCTCTACAGCTAGGCACTGCTTTTCAGGCTGTAACAATAAATAAAAAATATTTGATCCCATAACTCTAGTGTATTAAAAAGACCATGGTTAGTGGGTATCGAATAGCATAGTTTTTATTTCAATTATCTTTTGTTTTTTCATTTGCGTTTTTATACAAAATAATTCATTAATATTAAGACAACTTATGCAAAACACCTCTAAATATTAAGGCGGTATATGACTAAAGCGAGATAGCAATGAGAAAATGACGCGCGAAACCGTTTTAACAGTTTAGGCGAAAAAATCAAGAAATCATTTCGTACTCAATAACTATGATAACGAGAAATGCTTTTACACTATTGTGCATATTTATTATACATATTACATTAAACAATCTCTACTTGAATAAAAATTTCAAACTTAAGAATATTTATTATTTTCTGGTTCAATACGTGTCTGGATAAAGACATAAAGAAATAAATAAATAATAAAGTTAAAATCTTAATTTCAGATCCGTAGGATCTTTTAGCGACCCGGCATTACATCAAAAAGTGTTATTTTGTTTAACCCTCGCCGCTTTTTTTCAAGTAGAGTGGATGGGTGATGGGTCACCCCGCTTACCTTTCGAAGTTTAATGAATGACTACTACTTTAGTACACTAACGTATGTTTGGCAACGTTGCAATAATAAAGAATCGTCATAAGGGTCGTCATACATCGTCATCGTCATAATCGTCATTTGAAGTAATTGAAAAAAAGAAAGAAAATTAAAAATATTTTTATTCCTTTAACTTATATTACTAACTTATAACCTGTGTGTGTGTGTGTGTGTGTGTGTGTGTGTGTGTGTGTGTGGGTGTGTGGGTGTGTGTGCGTGTGTGCGTGTGTGCGTGTGTGCTAAAGTCTTAAGCTCTTAAGGTTACTACTACCTTATACTTAAGGCAGGGTACGCAAGGTAGTAAGATAATTTAATTAAGATTGATGATATCTCCAAAACTATGCTTTTTAGTGGTCCAAAAATAGTTTTGGAGATATCATCAAGTTCATCATCATGTTCTAGGAGTTTTTATTATTATTTGAAAAAATATAGGGTGTATAGAAACTTCGCAGCATTATATTTTAACTTTCATATGTAGGTATCTTTCTATAAAATATGTCTATCATTATAGATACATTTAACTGATTAATTTATAAGCACTTCTAAGAAGCATCGTTACGTAAGTCTACGGGCGAAAGACCATGTAATGTGAAGTGACTCGCAAGGATGTCAACAAGAGCTTCTCCTTATATAATTGTCTGTTTCTCTCTGCGTAATATCGTACGAAGGTGAATAAAATTAAAATCCGTTGTAACCTTTTTTTGTGATTTTTCGTTTTCATCTTTGGTTTTAATCTGATTTTGAAATCATTTTTGTGATGCTGTTTTATATTTTATTTATTCATTATTTTTCCTATTCAACGTTCAGCTTTTGAAAGTTTTGTTTGGTAGCTTTAAATAATTGACTACACACTTATTCAAAACAAATGAAATAAATTATATTTTATTTATAAAACTTAATGCCTATAAACGACTTAAACCTTCAACGCCCGGAAAATGAGACACAATAGATATTCAATTGTTATCTGGCCGCCTGCGTCCGCTCGGGCATTGATGAATTAAAGGCTGATACCTCAAGTATTCATTACAAATGTGAAGGCTTGATGTAAAGCAATATATTTCTTTGAAGAAAAAACGCCTTCATTTTTCTCGCGCCAGCGTATTACGTAGTAGATAAATCAGGCACGATTACGTTTTCGTTTGATCGGAGCGTCGCAAATGCATAAATTCGCTCGAGGCAGCTAGTCTATATTTTGTCACACGTTTTCTGTAAGCGTGAACTCGTGTACGCGAACAGTTTTTCAAACTTTTACGACTAACAAAACATTTCAATTTGACGACGATTGTATTAGATAATTTTTTTTTACAGTAGAGGTGTAGATTGTTAAGAGTTTAATAAAAGTTTAATTTATTATAAAGTGTAAAGAATACTAAATAATATACTAGAAAAAATAGGACTCGCACCAGATCATGTTCTCGGACGGGAATCGAACCCGCGACCTTTGGATAACCGGTCCAATGCTCTGACCGCTGAGCTACCGAGTCACTAGTGGGAACGTCGAATTTCTTCTAGTATATCAACTCTTACGCTGCAAGCCAGCGCCATCTCACCAATGTAGAAGGAATTAATGCTATAGTAGCATTGGACCGGTTATCCAAAGGTCGCGGGTTCGATTCCCGTCCGAGAACATGATCTGGTGCGAGTCCTATTTTTTCTAGTATATTATTTAGTATTATATAAAAATAGCATTGTGAATGCTTAAATCTCAAAATTTCAAGTGTAAAGAAATCCGGCGTTACAACTTACAAATGGGACAGATAAAAGGTGATTGAAAAGAATAGAATTCCGTCAATAACAAAATATTTGTATTGAATACGCGTTCAATAATATATAGAGCAATTTTTTTTAAACCAGGTATTAAGTATAGTTATGTTAGTTTTGACCGACTCAAATAGGAATATGAAAAAACCTGCAAAAGACATGTGATTAAAAATAAATAGGTAGTCGGGACTGATCGTAATATTTACAGATGGCAAAGAAATATGTTTTTTTTCCTCATTCATGACTGAATGAGATATCGAAAGAAAAAATGTTTTCCCTAGCGACGAATGATTTTTTTTATTACTTGTGTCGTCTCTGATCAATCCAAATTGTTTTAATATGATTGATATAAAAAGAAGTATGTTGCCTTTGGCAGTGCTATTTTACTATAAGTTCTATTTGCAGATAGTTATGTGCAAAAAGTCCGGTAGTAGTCGTCAGGTAATCATCAGCTGCGGATATAAAACAAACACACTGACGAACAGAGAACCTATTCCTTTTTGAAGTCAGTTAATATTTTTTTTTTAGAATCACTAATTTTTTCTCTATCATTTCAGAAGGTGTACATAGACGTGGCCCAGGGGCCCTACCGGCTAACGCATCGAACTTCGGAAAGACTGCCGAGTTTCAAATTAAAACAGATAAATCGAGCCCCAATCGGGTCAAAATGGCGAACCCCAATTCAAGATGTCACACGAACATCGATATCTTCTAAATAACTTCGGTGAATAGTACAACACGTAACTCCTTACTTCGATGTATCTGTTTTAAGTTGAAGTTCGGCAGACCCGCTGAAGTTCGAAAAGTTAGCCGGTGGGGCCCCAGGTCGGAACATCACTTTCTGATCATTTTATAGTCGATCTTCAGTTCTGTTGTTAGTGAATCGGTTTCAATTTGGTTAACCTTGGAAGTTGAAATTCATTAACATAATACCTAATATGATGGTGCAAATTAAACTATTAAACTCACTGAAATACACCGTGCGTATGTGGGAATCAGCTAATATGCTATGCTAATAACATGGTTTCAGAAAAATTGTTATTTCTTTTAACATCGACAAGCCTTTGTGTTGAAACACAAAATAAAATTTCCAACTAGGTAAAAATATTTTGATGTCCGAACATTCGTGCCTCTTTGGGAGGGTTTTGCTCACCCGCATAATGGAAATAGTATTTATGTACATACTTAAACCGCAATGAACACTACTTCCTACTCAGTTATCTACCTAACATTATCAATTTTGCACCTAACTTGGAAACTAATTAAATAAGAAAGACTGGTTCTTCTTTATCTACGCCTACACTTTGTGAAAACGAAATTAAATTATGCTGTTCTTGACGATATCGTATTTTGGTAATATTGGATGGGTCGTTAACTTGCGACGAATGGAGAAAATGTTATAATTTTCAGAAATTGAAGAGTTCTCAACAATTCTGATAAACGAACAAAATTTACTTGAACCACAGAATATAATAATACTTTGACTTATGAGGGGTATCAAAATATTCAACTTCAAGAAATATTTAAGAGTCAATAAGGCTTCAAATAAAGTAATCTAAGTATTATACAAGGTGTTACAAAAACACCCCTTATGCCGAATAAACTGATCAACTTTTACTATGGGACCAACTCTGAAATCGCGAAAAAAAAAATCAGCTGTTTCATACAAGAATAAAATCAAAAATATCAAAATGTATGAAATAGCTGATTTTTTTTCGCGATTTCAGAGTTGGTCCCATAGTAAAAGTGGTTCAGTTTGATGGTCCCTATATACCATATTCGGCATTAGGGGTATTTTTGTAACATGTTGTATAAATAAAAATGAATCGCCAAAATGTATGTAAGCGCGCGTAACTTCAGAACGACTGCACCAAATTAGGTAAGTAATTATTTTTTTGTTGTGTTTGTCAGGACAAGGTTTGTATAAAAGATAAATTTAAAGACGTAATGTTTTTCTGTTTTCCCTCATTCTAATGGCGCCATTACCAAGGTACACCACCCGTGCGAAGCCAGGGCGGACCGCTAGTATAATATAAAACTATCATGAACATACAGACAGTGTTTATATTTAATTATCTGTACTGTCTGTATGTTCTCTTTGTTCCACCCATATAACCAAGTTAGATAACTAGTTATTCAGGGGGAGCAAGGAGGATCTTAAGGATATAATATTTATTTTGTGAAATTAGTAACATTCGAATAATTCTATGTTTTGTCGCGATTTCGTGCGTCGAATTTACGTATTACACTTAAGTGAGTCCATATAATTTTGTCTCAGGGATTTATCTATTCGCTCACATAAAGCTTGAGGTGTCACAAAACTAAACGAGTAGAAAAGCTTCAAACGTGTATTAGTTAACTGTGTAAGTTATAGGAGTTTGCAGAATCATGAAAAAGATGGATAAATTATGAAGGTATATCGGTGAGATAGCCGGATTTCCGTTTGAAATTCATATTGTAATATTGTTACAGGTAACAATCCTTTGACGTCTGAATACGAACGACTTGTGATGCCTTTAAGTGTTTACAGTACATTAATATTAGTAATTCTAAATACGTTCAAATTAACCGAGATAAATATTCTATTAATTAACTGAGAAAAACAAAAGAATAATTTTATAAAGTATACGTTTTGCATGGACTTTTATAAAATATTATGTGAAACATTTTTTTATTGAGGTTTCGACTAAATGAAATGTCTGCGAATGACAGGCGACGATATTGTGAGCTTTTAAGATACGATTCTTGCTATGGAACCATTGTTCGAATAAAAGGTACGAAAACAGTGGTTATTTATAAGTAATGAGATTATACACACTGGATTTAAGAACTTAAAACATGTTTAGTTCAATGCTATCTAAGGTTTGTTATTCAAATTATTCAAATAAACATGGTATTGCCTGAGAAGAGTCTAAAGATAAGTACTCGTAAAAGCATTGGCAACATTTGAAATATTTATAATCAAGTCAAAATTATACACCACGCACTACACTACACACCCATTACGTTCTCTTAAAAATAAACTTTCAACAATTTAAATGTGCTAAATGAATTCGCACTGCGCAGACAATAAAAGGTTTTATTCTCTATTTAATTTTTTTCGATTTACGTTTTGCTAAGACGAACTCATCCGCGTTTCAGTTTATGGGAGACGAAAATTCTAGCATTCCAAAGAGAGTTATAGCATGCACGCTAAAAGTCTAATAAATTAGCGTACATTTATTTCGTGTAACGTATTCCTAAAATAGTTGATTTTACTGCACTGACTGGTGTGTAAATATACAATACGAAAATTTCAGTTTCTGGATTGTAGCATTGGTAAGTGGCGCTGCTTCATATGAATTACTGCGGAAAAACAGCAATAACTACTTACAAAAAAAACGCGCGTAAAATTACTGGATAGAATAATTATCTATGGAAAATGTCATTTCGCTTTACAGCGGTAGATGGCGCTGTACAAATTTCCCATACAAAATTACTCTATCGAATATTTTTACGCGTGTTATTTTTTCCCATAGCTGTTCGTGCTACGGGTACTGTATAATCCATACACGATCGAACTTGCGTTTGGTATAAATTGAGCAGCAGTTCCGGCGTGAAGTACTTTCTCACCTTTGCCAGAACGCCAAGCTTTTACTTATAATAAATAAAAAGACTATTAATACTTGTTGCCTGCCTATGTAAAAAAAAATTAACGGTTTTCATCACGAGTGGAATGGAATTTTGCCGAAGTCTATTTTACTAGTAAAATGAAAATCTGTACCTAAAACAACGATTTCTCCGAAAGTAATACAGGATGAAAATGAATATAAAAGGGCAAGAGCTACTGAAAATGTCCAGTAGATTTTTCCTGGGTGTTGTTTCGGAGTTTGGCCACGGTTCATTTCTCAAAATGTAGACATATCAATCTAATGTTATTGTTTTTTTTTGTTGTACATATGAAAAGATTATTATGTACCTCTCTTATATATCATGCAATCATGGGCTTCACCTAATTCTACTTTATTTACATCATGATATAAGACGTGTTTTGCTTAAGATTAACGAGAGCCTCTTAAGAGTTACGCTTTTGGCTAAGCTACCTAAATTAATCAGCCGGCACATTACGAAGGTAATTAAGATATGAGTTTGATATTACTCTCGAGTACTAAATATTCATGTGATTATGTGAGATGTTTGTCTAAGAAAGCAGTGCGTCAATTTAAGGCTCATATATACCTCAAGTGGCGCCCTCATTTTAATTAAATTTATTGTTCGCTAAGTACATAATGTATCGAAAATTCACATGTACAGATTGAAGCTAAGTTTCTATAGTTTATTTACAAACAATAACCTTAGTAAAATTTTGTTCGTTGTAGTAGTAGTTCGCAAAAGTGCTAAAAGTGGCCACTTTTAGCACTTTTTCGAACTACTTCTACAATTTACTATATTATACGGAGGTTATTGTTAGTAAATAAACTACAGAACCTTTGCTTCAATCTGTACATGTGAATTTTCGATACATTATGTACTTAGCGAGCAATAAATTTAATTAAAATGAGGGCGCCACTTGAGGTATACAAGGTGTTACAAAAGTACCCCTAATGCCGAATATGGTAGATAGGGACCATCAAACTGAACAACTTTTACTATGGGACCAACTCTGAAATCGCGAAAAAAAAATCAGCTGTTTCATACATTTTTATATTTTCGATTTTAATTTTTGTATGAAACAGCTGATTTTTTTTTCGCGATTTCAGAGTTGGTCCCATAGTAAAAGTTGTTCAGTTTGATGGTCCCTATCTACCATATTCGGCATTAGGGGTACTTTTGTAACACCTTGTATATGAGCCTTAATGTAAATGTTTTGATTTACAAATGATTGGCCAGATTTACTTAATTCAAGCGTGTAGCTGCTTTAGCAAAACTTGTATGATGTAATAATGTGATGTTAATAATTTTTGTAGTTAGCAATTTATACCTGATTTAATGATAATTGTTTTACCAAAGAAAATTCACAAAGGTTAATTAAGCACCTTTTATTAGCGGAAAATGTCTGAAAGAAAACTACGAACGAAACCCTCCGGACCATCTGACCACTAAATCTTATCACCAGTGGTCAGTTGAGAGGAAAAATTTCTCATCTGACCACTGGAGGTGGTTGGAAGCAATTTATTCCTAATTCATCACCAGTGATGAAGTGGGTTTTTTTTTGTTTAACTGACTACCGATGACCTTCTGAACCATCTGACCACCACATGACTCCACAGGTGGCCAGTTGAAAAGGGACAGCTCGTTTAAATGAGAAGCTCTTGCGAGAATAAAATTGA
Organism: Catoptria pinella; assembly: GCA_963556745.1. Lineage (NCBI taxonomy): Eukaryota > Metazoa > Arthropoda > Insecta > Lepidoptera > Crambidae > Catoptria > Catoptria pinella. The sequence goes on from OY750762.1 coordinate 6,449,170, forward strand.
CCGTTTAAATATAAATATAAATATAAACATAAGAAATCATTTGAAAAATCTTATTTAGTGCGAACAAACTACACATAGTTGTATTTCTCTAATTCTTGTTTAAATTGATTATGTCATCTTATCTAACACTACAGCACCCTTGATTTCAAAATGGTGGAACACAACCCGCATTAAGCTTTCGAATAATTTATATTGTAGAGGGTCCAGTAGGCCCCTTTTAGTACAATTACTTCAAGCTGTTATATAAACAAGCCTTAATACCAGCTGCGAGGTGTAAATGTCACTTGTAAGTTTGTACACTCGTACTGTACATACAGAATAGAAATCGGCATAATTATTTAAGGCCCCTATATACCTAAAATTATTATTACCTTAAATTTATTGCTCGCTAAGTACATAATGTATCGAAAATTCACATGACATTCACAATACACATCCACACAAAAGTGGCTACTTTTAGCACTTTTACGAACAAAATTTTACTGAGGTTATTGTTTGTAAATAAACTATAGAACCTTAGCTTCAATCTGTACATGTGCATTTTCGATACATTATGCACTTAGCGAGCAATAAATTTAATTAAAATGAGGGTGCCACTTGAGGTATATAGGAGCCTTAAGTAACTACGTAGGACTTAGGTCACTTTATCCATTTTATTTTTAGTACCTAGTAGTCCAACCGCTGTCCATCCAGTGGCCTAAAGGTACAATAAAATTATCACTATTTCTTTAACAAACACACACATTCAAATTGTTAACCTCTTCATGATAAACAAATCGGATTAAAGAACCAAATTATGTTTCCATTAAAAAATTAAATAAAAAAATAAAGTGTCAATGTGTACTGGCAAAGGACATACGCAGCCTTAATTTGTCAGTTTCAACCGTTTTAATAAAATTAGTGTCCATTAATTGTAGGCTGTAGGTCACGTTAGCTCGCGTTAGCATACTAATGACTCGTTGGTTCAATGATAACTACCAAACTTCATAAATATAAATAAATTTGACAACATTACATACATTGCTCCGATTCCAAAGTAAGTAGCTAAAGCACTTGTGTTATGGAAATCAGAGACAACGGTGGTATCACAAACACCCAGACCTGAGTCAATATAGAAAAGTTCGTTTCCTAAATTGACCCAACCGGGGATCGAACCCGCGACCTCAGAGATGGCGACACCTTGAAAACCGGTGTACAAAGCCACTCGGCCACGGAGGTCATCATAAATAAACGTAATTTGCTCTCCATTATTTTCATAATTTGTAGTAAGGGCTACGTGAATTTTTAATAAGGCTAAGAGACCTATAAGCACCTACTAACTTAAAAACTTTGATAATTATTTTAGACTTCACTCTTTTATTTATTACTGAAATCAACCGAAAATCGGTACTAGAATAACACCAACTCATTATTGAATTAGTACTGTGCTTAATTAAGTATACCTACTCATTTCAGAAATAATATAGAAGATCGGTGATTGATCCGATAAGCTTGTAAAAGGCTTTACTCTGCCCACGCGTGTTTAAAATAACATTTTGTTTATTGGTAACAAAATAATAACGATCCAGTTAGCCCATCTCTATAATATTCTCGGGCCTTATTAAACTACACAGCTCTATATCGAGCCCTGACCAAGTCTCCTGAATTGTTAATGTCGAGAAGTGACGAAAAGGATCCATTTGTGTCCTAATTTAATGGACATCATAATTCAATTAGACCCTGATAATTAGCCAGCTCCGGCAGCCTACAGTTACAAAGTGTAATTAATTTTGGCACATAATCTGGATTGAATTTTGGGAGACTTAAGATTAAGAAAATATATTTTATAAAGTAATAAATTGCAGTACTAAATTTGGAACAAAATACCAAGAGTTTGTATATTTTTTAGTTTAGTTCTTTGTTTAGAATGTTTGAATGCTTTTTATGGACTGCGCGTAGGGATTTTGTTTGATGCTAAGGTCTCTAGATGAACGAAGTTTTTAAAAGGGTTCTTAAAGCTTTTTTAATGGTTGATTTATGTTTTGTATCTTTAACAATTTCAGATAGTCTAGAGATCCCTCCTTAGATAATTGAATTGGAACGTGTCAATAGCTACGGATGACTAAAACAAGATAATAAGTTACTTGGCGTGAGTTTTCCTGAATTCACTTACAAGTATATAACTTTCATATGGTTTGAGAATTGTTATTGTCCATAAATAATAATATTATTATTTTACTTATTTATTAAGTACCTACATAATCTGTTTCTTAGGTTAGAGTATTATGTTTCGTCAAATGCAGCTATCTCATAATTTTAGGTGTTACATATTATATTATTATTTATTTATTTATAACATTCTTTTCACAAGGTAAATAGAGCCGCTAAGAAGCGGTTCGTTCTAGTTTCAAAAAGTATTACATTAGTTTAGAAAATAATATTATCAATAATATTATATTCTGCTATTTAAAACTATTGAGAAAAAAATCTTAAGATGAGGCGCTACGAAGCGGCTCTACTCACCTTAATAAGTTCCATGACACCTACTGCTGGGTAAAGGTAATCTCTAAAAGATCTCTACAATTCTACGACTCTAGCTGTGGACGCAGGTCCACTTTTATAATCAGCTCCTCTAGCATAACCACCGAATCACGATATATATCCCGTGATCTAGTGTTTTATCGACACTCAACTGTTAAAATATCGCGTTTCTGTGGTCATGCTAGGGGTGCTGGTGCATTATAAAATTAATATTTTTCAACGCTTAATAAAATATTTTTGAAGGAGTTTCAAAAGTAAACTCTCCTTATCTGTGTTATTAACACTGAACCCCATTTAAGCTTACTGTTTAACTAAATCTTTGGTTTAAATTTAACAGCACTACTGCTGTTTGATAGATGTTGCCAGACAAATTTATCACTGCATCGTTTAATGCTTTATTGATTGAACTAAGTTAATTAATTTTAATGAAATGTAATAGTGTTAATATTATGAATCTTGGTAGGTACATAATTATAATCAGGTAAATAAGCGTTCAGTTCAATAATATACCGCATCTTGGTTTGAATCGCATTTTCGATAGGGTTTCGCGGAGAATTTACATTCTTATCGAACGCGTTAAAATGCGACTTCTTACGAAGCTTCCCCATTGGCTTGCTAAATTGTCTGTGTTTTCATGTCATTTGACAATTCTTTCGGTTTGGATCTTTATTTTATCTATATAGAAGAAGTGAGAGATACCATTACAGCAGTCGATGATTTCATTATATTCATTGACTAAATCTCACCCTTTCTAGTCTAAAGCATTTAATTCCCGAATGGATATACACCTTGTTACATAAATAAAACATCACCGCAAACCCCAGAATCAAATTACGAAACAAAATTTTAAAACCCATATTTGTTTACTACAGTTGCGAGAAAAATCCTTATTAATGTTGTTTTATACCACTGTAAAGGCAACCTACGCATTATTAGGGAACGTGCAAAGTTGAAAAGTCACGGACGGGATTGTCAGAACTCCGGCCACAAACTGTGACTTTACATCCTGCTGATTCAGGATTACGCAAATGAAAATTATACTGTTCTGAGTCACACGGCAACACAGAAATTAAGTTATTATTAAGTTGTAACTATGTTTTCCATGGTATAAAAACATGATTTGAAATTCATTTATTAATACAGAGATGGTACTTTCTGAGATCTAAGCTATGTCTCATATTGCAACCGTTTGGATTGAGGGCCCAACACATTCGGTTATAAAAGTTTTAATTCACGTTTTAGAAATTTTTGAACCTATGCTTTCAGTTTTTTGAATTTTTTACTAGGCCCGCAGTTCAGATGAACATTTTTTTCCTGTTGAATTTTTTTTTTAATTTAATAAAGCAAGTCATGGTTTTTACGTATCGCACGTATAGGTTTCGGCGAACAGTAAACAGCAGCAATGTTTTCTAGATTTCAAAATAAAATTATTCCCAGAGACTCAATTGCCATTCAACTTTGTAACTATAGTCTATGTCCGAATAATACACGCTTGCACAAGTACCCGTTAGTTTCACGATTTACGTAAAGTTTTCGACGTATTTCTGTAGATTTTATACTCAGAAACTTGAACAATCACCTTTGTATAGTGTGATTTTAATGGTTTAAAAACATTTCTTACACACATTACTTTTCCATCGGAATTTTCAATGGTAAAAAAATACACGATCTGTCGATCGTACTCTAACGGAAGCAATGAAAAATTATGACGATTTACATACGAAGATATTTTTAACGTATTAGAAACTGATTCTTTTTACTGTACGGATACGTTGATCATTAAATAATCGCAATGAAAGAGAAAAAAATGTACTTAATAAAATGATTTTTACTATCGATTTTTTGATTAGAGAGAGATACAGCTTGAGAACTAAAAATATATTATTTTTACAGTCAAGCGTCTTTAGATGGCATTTTTTTAACATTATCGTTCAAGGATCTTTCGTTAAATACCTAAAGCAATAAAAAAATCTAATCAAAATTAAAGTTATCTGGACTGGAAAGAGTATTCAATACCCCAAAAGAACCGAGATACTGAATAGATATTATTAGAAGTTACGGAGCAGAATATAATTTGAGCAGCCCACTTTCTTTGATGGAGTACCTCATTACAAGTCTCGAATTACAAAGAAGACTATTTATATTCCTTACCGAGTATCCTGTTAACTAACAGAGCAATATAAGGACAGATTATACCACAGAAACTCTAATAGATAAGTATTTTGTTGTCCAATTTATCTCATTCTAAGCTACGCGTAGATTGAAATTGGCGGTTTTTTCTTACACACACAGTCCGAAGTGGCATCACTCAGTCAGCTTTGTACCTACATATTGCTTCGCCCGCGTGGACTACAGGTTATATCGTGCAGGCGGAGATCCGTGCCCAGCAGTGGTATAAAAAGTAGCATAAGTCCCTCCTCAGGGTCCTATCTATATCCGTACCAAATTTCGTCAAAATCGGTCCAGCGGTCTAGGTGTGAAAATGTAACATACAGACAGACAGAGTTACTTTCGCATTTATAATATTATAGTATTTATTATAGCGTTTGCGACTGTCGAAATCCATTATAAAATGATAGTATGGAAATGTAACTTCTTTAAAATCATACCTACCAGTGCATTTGGTACTCGTAGAAAGCCGTTTAAAAAAGCTGCCAACATTCTTATTTCTGTAATGTCCATGAACACAACTCATAACAATAATCTTCTTTTACCAAAATATTAGAATCTAGGGATACCTAATTTTCCCCCGTACTAAGTAATAAAATGCCCTCAGGATTTGGTTACTTTATGCGCTCGGATTTTCTCAGACTCAATTTTGTTTTAAGCCTGGGTCACACCAATAGCGTATGCGTTTTGCAGTAAAGCGCGTTGCATTGCGATTGTTATGTATATGACAGTTATATGTCGCGCGGCTGATGCCCGAGGCCCCCCACAATAAAGAAAAATTTTTGCGACCACCTAACCTTTATGTGTTAGGTTAGTGTTTTGACCACTCGCAGCGGAGCTCCATAATGCTTGTTGCATGCTGCAAGCTGCATGTTGCATGCTTGTTTGCTTGCAAGTTGGGTGCTGGCTTGCATGCTGCATGCATGCTTGCTTATTGGGTGCTTACTTGCATGCATGGGTGCCTGCTAGCATGCATGCATGCTGCATGCTAGGAGTGGTGCAAAGGGCAGAATCGCTAATAGTTTTAATGATTATTAATAAAATACTTATGAATTTGAAAAATATGCCTTTATCACTATGCGTAATAAATTTATATCTTTTGATGATTATGCTTTTTAGACAATATGCCAATTAAAAAATATGCTTTTTGATATTTACGTTTTTGCAAATATGCCGTTTAATGTTTAAGCTTTACAAAATTCAGCCTTATGAAATTATGCTATAAAATATTATGCCAAATAATGATTAAGCCTTTCACTATGCCTTTTATGATAAAAACAAACAAGTTATGCGTTCCATTAGGTAATCCTTTTTTGTCTATATACAGGGTTATTTGTTAAATACCAACAACCTCGTAGGACTAGATTACTAACATCATAAACAATAACACTTGTTCTACGACTTTTCTGAAAACAGACAAAACATTCGTTATCCGAGAGAAGTAGCTATTATAAGAGACAATAAAATATGCCTTTCATTATTAAATATTTTACCGCAACGTTCACTTATCATCTTAAGAGTCCGACGAACAGTGAGCTTCCCATACAAACGTAATACCAAAATAATTTGCAATTTGGGCATAATTAAATCTTCTTGTGATGTTATTCGGATTAAGACAGTATTTGCCTAAGGTTCTATCAAATAACATTTTTTCATACAAAACTGTGAATTGCATTAATTTTTATTTGGATTGGTATTTTGGATTTTTTATTTAATAGAACCCTAGACAATTACTGAATTGATCCGACTAACATCACTAGAAGAGTTAATTATACTCAAATTGCTATTCATTTTGGTATTACGTTTGTATGGGAAGCTCACTGTTCGCCGAACTCTTAATAGGCAGCAATCAAGTACCGGTACCTACATCTTGAAAAGTTTAATGTTGTCATAATCATTTTAGAATCACAATTACCATATTAACATGATGGTACACAGTTTATGAATTCAGTTGCCTACGTGAAATTCTAATGCTAAGTTATTTCTGTGAAGCGTTGGTTCAATTTACGAAAGTATTTTTGTTCCTAATTGGGTCTCTATTTATATAAATCATATGAACATACTAATTAGGTACTACAATGTACTTGTGATGTGCTGATTGACGACCTCAGTGGTCGAGTGGTTTGTAAGCCGGTTTTCAAGGTGTCGCCATCTCTAAGGTCCCTGGGTTCGATCCCCGGCTGGGACAATAGAAAACTAACTTTTCTATATTGGCTCAGGTCAGGGTGTGTGTGTTTACCACCGTTGTCTCTGATTTTCATAACACAAGTGCTTTAGCTACTTACTTTGGGATCAGAGCAATGATTGTGATGTTGTCTAATATTTATTATTATTTTTACTGATAAAACATTATTATCTCCAAGCTTTGCTTGTATAAATATGATTTTAACAGGTTAAAATGCGTAGTTATAGGATTTCGATTTTCGTCAAAAGCTGCTTAAGGAGCCGTACAACGTCAAGTAAATTGAGTAACGATTTCACACTATACTACTTCATTTATCGGTCCCAAAAAAACAACGTAGTTATAGTAGTTATGTGATTGACAGATACATGATTGCTATAAACTTTTCTCGGTAGAAAAAAAAGTAAAGTGACCTCCAAATGCTTGCCAACCGTTAGCAAACCTATAATCTTGAAACGAAATAAAAAAACTAGTTCTTTTGTTTAGTGATTGACAGTTTTCCAAAAAATAAATAGTTGATTAGTTATTAAACGATAATGTTTTGAAATTTTCTAATATAATTATTCAAGAGACCATGACCATCAGCCATTTTTAATGTCCCCACTGCTGGGGCACAGGCCTTCCTTATGGGTGGATAAGGAGGATGGGCCATAACTCACCACGCGGGCCCAATGCGGATTGGTGGGTATTAAATGGTGGTGGGACTGCAAATGCAGCCGGGACTAATGATTTAACGTGCCTTCCGAAGCACGGAGGAGCTCAAGATATACTTAAAATTTTTGGTCACCCATCCCATGACTGACCCTTGCGAAAATTGCTCAACCTCCGTAGCTCTCTTATTTAAAACAATAAAGAAATAGAAATTATTATATCAAATAGAGCAACAAGGTTAAAAGTACTTTTAAATTGTCATTTTTTTTTAAATCCAGACGTCTCAACTCAAGCTGAGCAAAAATGGGAGCAAGGAACTCATCAGCGTTATCAAATCATCATTTACATAGGTCTAATATAAGAGAAGGCATTAAAGATCAAACAATTATTTACATTAATAACAGACACTTTTCTTTATTCGCGAGATCGGGTTTTGGTCGATGTTTACTTATAATTTAGATTGACGGATCCATTAAATAATGAGTATCGAAACTGCCATTCCATTTGTACTTACTTATGAACGAAAGCTTTTCCCTTTTGTTTCTATTGGGTGACGTTGTTTGTCAACAGGGCTTTGTGGTTTTCAATGAAAAGTGACTTAAAAGCTTTTGCTGGTTTCCCAAAAAGTGGGAAATTCTATCTCCTTTGGAGATCGCGTTTCATAATTATAAATAAATAAGCAAATCGTCTATTCTATGTAAACAAGAACTGCCCCCCCCCCCCAGCTCAATTGGCTAACATTCTATACGATTGAACGCTACGCTTACTTTTAAAGCATCGACATCAGCCATTTTTAATGTTCCCATTGCTGGGGCACAGGCCTTCCTTATGAGTGGATAAGGAGGATGGGCCATAACCCACCACGCAGGCCCAATGCGGATTGGTGGTTGTCAACGACTGCTAATGCAGCCAGGACCAACGGCTTAACGTGCCTTCCGAAGCACGGAGGAACTCGATATAATACATTTTTCGTCACCCATCCCATGACCGACCCTTGCAAAAGTTGCTTAAGCAACGCCATCGCAGAGCCTTGCTCTAAACCACTGCGCCACCGAACTCCTTCGAGCTTTAAAGCTTCAATGAGCAATAGACGATTAAATTACATGTCGCTTATGTAAATCACAGAATGTGATTTATTGTATAGAATCGACAAGCTTATGGCACGTTATTTTATAGTTTACTGCTTATTTTAATAGTAAGCGTAGCGTTCAAACGCATAGAATGTTGGCCATTCGAGTAGGGGGGATGGTCTTTTGTATTTATTTTTGCGTCTTAAATTGCCTAAACGGTCCATGGAACAATGGAAGAAGTCGGTTATAAAAGGTCTTGCGCAGAAACATTCACGGAGTGACAATATTATAGTTGTGATTCTCAATTAGAAACAAAGATTGCAGAATAGAGATTCAAAACATGTTAAAAATGCTGTTCAAATCTTTTTTGTATAAAACTTGTTTTATTATATAGGTACTGAATTCATTATTTTATATTTATTTCCTAAAGTACCTATATTCTGTTTGCTCTAACATATTATTGAGCTTATTAGAAACGCCGCCATAGTTTGGATGTCCCTGATATAGAGATTATGAACGTTAATTATTGTGATGAACTTATTGTGTCCTCGGAACTGGCATACATTTATTAGCTTGATAATGATTTTGATCATTTATAGAATCATTTTGATAAACTGCAAATCTATCAATATATTATTAACACTTCTACTTGACCCAATGAATTTACTCTATCTATCGATTACTTGACTTACTTAATTAATTTTGAAGTATGATGGAAAATTTTCAGATAGGTAACTAGTTTTTCTTACAATAATATTTTTTACAATACAATACCTGAAGAATTTCAATAATAGCATCTTATCAGTACGGACATTTCAACTAAAACATTTATAATATATTTCAATTTGAGGTTTTACTATTCACAATGCTATTTTTATGTAATACTAAATAATATACTAGAAAAAAATCGACTTGTCACCAGATCATTTTCTCAGGCAGGAATCGAACCCGCAACCTTTGGATGTCCGGTCCAAATGAGCTTCCGAGTCAGATGGAAGATCATTGGACCCGACTCTTTTCAGTACCCCTAACAAGAACATATATCGAAAAAATAACGCGCGTACAAGTACTCGATAGAGGATTTGTCTATGAGAAATCTAATTTCGCTATACAGCGCTAAATGGCGCTGTACAAATTTCCCATACAAATTTACTCTATCGAATGGTTTTACGCGCGTTATTTTTTTCGATAGATGTTCGTAGTACGAGTACTGGTGACGAGTCGAATTTTTCTAGTACATTATTTAGTATTACATTTATGATACAAAAAATATGATCAACTTTTTGAGTCTTTTCTGTTTCGCAAAAAAATACTATCAATATTTTCCTAATCTTGAACCTACTAGTTGTTTGTTTATTCACCCAAAATAGATTCTGAGAATAACTGCCCAACCTGTCTCATTATACTAATAGCTGTAAATATGGTTAGGTAGAGACAATGTAGATTCAATAATCCCTAGTTATTTTTCATGTTATTTGAATAAATACTTCACCTACCTATATCACATTAGAATTTCAGAATACGAAATGTTCTTGTTGTAACAATGTAAACATTTTTTGGCAAAGAATTATTTGGCAATCATTCAAACATGACTTTTTTTAATACTGTGGTACCTATATAAATTATGTTTTTAAAAATAGCTAGTTCGTTGTTTACTAATATAAGATAATTTATATTCGAATTACAGTCTAGCACGATCATCTATCGAGAAAAAAAAACCGGTCAAGAGCTAGTCGGACTCGCGTTCCAAGGGTTCCGTTCCCCTTCCATCATTAACATTTTTCACTATTTTTTTTTCCTTTTATTTCCTTTTTGGTACGGAACACTGAAAACGCGCGTAAAAGTACTCGATAGAGTAATTATTGTCTATATGATATCCCGTTTCGCTATTCGGCGATAGGTGGCGCTGTACAATTTTTCCATACAAAAATACTCTATCCATTTTTTTTCTAGACAGATGTTCGTGCTAGAGTTCCAGAATAGTCCAGATATCTTACCTCATTTGGTCCAACAGTGGAGCGTTTCAGCAGGTTCTGTCGCTTCCGCTCTGTCGTTGTTAATTTTGATATCAAACACGAACTCAAAATGGACAGGGCTATACTAGGGACTAGTTTCAATATCACACTATAGATCCACATTATTGCTGTTACCAACTCAACGTTTTTAGACATTTCCAACACATACACGGTCCGATTATGTGGTAGTGACAGGTCTTCAGCGAACTCAGAATTGTTAAGTGGTGTCACTTCACTGGGCACTATATTCATGGCAAAGTAAAAGGGAAGACACAAAAACGGACATATAAGGTAAGCACTCACTATAGCTAGAGTCGTATTCCTCTTACTACACCAAGTTCGATTCTTCTGTGGAAAAGCGATCGCAACATAACGCCACACCGCCAGCGTGACAGCTAGCCAAATCGAGATCGTGTGGAAAGTTTGACTGAAGATGGAATGGAAGTAAACAAAAACAGCCCACGAGTAAGTGTTTTTATTTAGTTGTGGTCCTATTTTGATGTTCATGTGGAGGGCGTAGGGTATGTATTCCAGCATTACTAAGAGATCGGCGACGGCGAGACCGGTAAGGATGGAATTGGTCGAGCTGGTCATTTCGCGACGGCTGAGTACGGCGATGTTGATGGAATTGGTGGCGGAGCCGACGATGCAGATGACCAGCGCGATGTAGCCATGGAGTCGACTGTATGCCTTGTTGAAGTCGGTGGCGCCTGGCACGCAGTATGCGTCTGTGGCGTAAGTGGCATTCGACATGCTCGCGCTCCACACTACTTCCTCTCCGGATTGTCATTGGCTCGGGCGCACGATCGACGCCCTCACTTCTATTTCAAGCCATGTCACATCACGATCCATCGTCACGACCTGCAACAATTAAACCAAGGTCAAGGACATCTACGTTACCTACTTTTTTTCAAAAGCTTTTTAAATGGGTTACAAAAGCACTCAGTGTTGTTTATTATTGTTCGACCGATTCATCGCGTTATCTTTGATGCGATTTAAGTATTCGTTAATGAATTGGCAAAAACACTCATTTGTTTTTGTATCATATAAAAATAGTTTTAGAGTACTGTCAAGCTAAGTTTAGCCACGAACATCACCCATCTTGACATAATAACTATGCATTTCAAACATCTACGAAATTAATCAGAAGCCAATTGCATTTAAAACATGTATTTTTTAAGTTTTCAGCGAGACGTTCGAATAACATTTTATGGTAATTTAATTATAAGCTACTGTTATTAAAACATTAAATTATTCTTGGTATTTATAAAATAAAAAAATCTTATTGTAAATCTCAATAGTCTAACTTTTTTGGCCGCCGATTGGTGGGTCTATTCTCGTTGTCCCCCACTTTTGTCCCCCACTGGGGAATATTGGAAAAAAAGTATGTAAAAAAATACGATAGATGTTCGTGCTAGGGGTACTGATGCCTAACCTATGAATTCCTATGAATGCTACTTGCGTTACTAGCATTATAAATGCCGATCCCGATTTTTGTATGTTCATAATGTATTCTGTCTATCCGTTATTTAGCTTTGCCTTGGCTTTGCCTAATTTGAAACTAAGAGATTGGTGTGAATTGTCCGTATTTTACCTTATTATAATTATTTCAACCTCGATAGGGACTAACTTATGTTTGTGTCATGAACAAGAGTGTATTTATAATCTTAGTTTACTTTGATAAATTTCTTAGTCTTACTTAAATGTTGTGAGCACTTTGTAGCCTTCTGCAAAGCATGTAACACTGCAATTTAAATATTACTTGTATCTATATTATCTGTGTATAGATACAGGCCTCAGCACGAATCTTGAGTGGTGAAATTGAATGCGGAGAAGCATAGCCTCTATTCCTATTATTTGTTATATCATATTATTATATTTACATGTATATATTTATTTAGGTTTATTTAAGTTTAGTTAGATATTGTTTAGGTATTAAGAATAATTACATTTCATGCCATTTTGCACCCCCTGTATACCACTTCTGTTAATCTCTCCATACCGTAGGTTGTCTGGAAGAGATCGCTTTTAGCGATAAGACCGCCATGTTTTGACACTAAGTTTTTATTGTTATTTCTTTATTATAATTGTTACTGTGGTGTTGAAATAAAGCTTTATCTTATCTTATCTTATTAGGTATTATTAGCAATCACTTACAAATAAACATTCACAACGTCAAAAGAAAATAAATCGAATGTATAAAGAAACGATTTCTGTGGAAAAATAACGAATAAAGATAGTCTTACCACATTTTATAATAATGGAGTCTGAAACAGCATTCACATTGAACGCAATAATACTTTGAATAAGAGATGATTTACTGAAAATTGAAAATCACTACTTAATTTCTGCTATATTTGTAAAAACAAGCCTCTACTTATTAGGATGTTTTTTTAAGATGTTTTTTTTATGATAATCTGTTCAAATTAGAAGTTGTAATACAAAAAACAGTAAGCTTTTTCGTGATGTTCTTTAATGGCGTCCGTTTTGCTTTTTTCTTATAGTAATATGGACTTACTATAAAAATCTGATGAAAAGCAGAAAAATAAATGGCCTGTCAAGGGAAAATGAAAAGTTGCGTTTTTCTACAATTGTACTAATGCCTTTTCTTGTTGCACGTCTACCTAAGTAAAAAGCACCAAGTAATACCTTAAGATTGAAAATGATTTTAGTATTTTTTCAACAATGTTTTTCCTATAATAAAAACAACTGAAAGATTGTTTCAGATTAGAAAAACAAATGACTACGTAAGTAAAAGAATCAGTATTTCAGGGATGACAAAAGCTATTTGTACCTTACTCCTAATCTCATAATAGGTACGTAAAAATAAAATCTTTGTTATTTTAAGGAAGTTATTAAGTCATTAGATCAAAATGCTAATGAATTTTCGCCCACTTCCATGCTTCATTGAATACCATTAGGTGCTGACGTTTTAATGGTACGATGACGTTTATAAAGTCAGTTATCTAACAAAGTCACGTTGATAATGCCGTGTGAAAACGACGAACAAAAGGTTGCTAATACAACGAAGTTACTACGACGTTAGGTCACAGCGAAATTTACGAAACGGGAAAATACTAACGCTTGGAGAAAAGATATTGTGCCGAAAGACAAGGTTTGAGTATTTTTATGATTAAATTGTACGTGAATATTTTGAAGCATTGGAAATGGTTTTTTTAACTTAGACAAGTAGGTAACTATAAATACGGTTAGTAAAAAAGATTTCAAAATGTCTGGCAGAGTAGCAGATTTGCCAAGTATTTTTTAATTAATAAATACTTAAGTAGTGCTTATAAAGGATGTTCCAATAAGAGCGTACATTTTCATTTAAAAATAAATCTCTTATTTTTAGAGCGAACTGTGATATTTTTATTGCATTGTATATTAGACATGTTCCGATTAAATATGGAATAAAATGTTTGACAAAATGCCCCCGCGGCTTTGATGACACGCCATTGCTCTTTTCATTAAATTTCTAATGACTCTTTCGCAAAGATGTAGCTGTATCTCATTGTTAATGCGTAGGAACTCTGTTTTGGGCTCAATAACTGTTTCTGGTTAAATTCGCCTACAACCGAGATTTCTCAAAACCCCAAAGGAAATAATCCTAAAAAATGATAATCTCGGTAGCCAGGTCTTGGTAGCATGATCTCGGTAGCCAGTTGACATCCGAATTTCGTGAGATGATGTGGTCTGGAAATTGTTACTGGAATAAACCGATTTTTTTCATGCGCAGTGTGGCTGGTTGCGTATTCCTGCTGAAACCACATGTCGTCCAGATTTATACCGATCAGTTAAGACCACAGAACAAATATTTTTTTTTCCTTGAGACCACACGCACTCTGTTATCATGTTTCACACTCCATTTATAATAATCGGAACAATCATAGGTGTAAAATTTCAGTGTTGCCACTTACACAAAAAAAGGCACACAATTCAAAATGTGCACTCTCAATGGGATACCCTATACAGGCTGCTAATCAATGAACCAAAAATGGGAAAACCGTTTCTTCGGACCATCAAACTGAACAACTTCTACTAAGGGACCAACTCTGTAATCGCGAAAAAAAATCAGCTGTTCATACATTTTGATATTTTCGATATTGATTCACTGTTTTATGAAACAGCTGATTTTTTTGTAAAATAACTATGATTGATTTTGTGATCGGAATCCTAATAGAAACCAAATATCTTCAATAACATCAACTTTATACAGATTTCATTTCTCATCCTATCAGACCCGACGCACATGGTCGGATCCCACGGTTTATCAAGCTAAAAAAATAAATAAACGTATGTAATATAATGTGCGTAGAGTTTTTATTTGAGTATTATTTTTGTCCCAAGATTTCAAAGCATGATGTAATGATTTCAGCCAGCCACAGATATCATATTACGATGTGGAAAATTGAACGATATAACTTGATCGTGTCTAGCCTTCGTAAAGTATTGGTTGCGACAAGATCTCTAACAAAGTACTGTCATCTTTTTTGCTGACATAGTTACATTTATATTGCTGAACTGGGTAAAGCAATTACATACACGCGACACAGAAATGGCAGTTAAAGGTATTGTTTGTTGCGACTCTTCACAATCGAATTGACTAACAAAAATGAGACGATAACTGTAAAACGAAATTCGAGTATATTGTTCTATCTAAAAAAATTGCAGCTTTCAGTAGCAAAAACAAACGGTGCAATTTGAGAAATTCGCTGCCAAATTAATAAAGAAATGGAAGTTAAAAATGTTAACGGACCCCCAATGATCCATTTAGTTAAGACTAAAAGCTAAATTGTGTTAATTTTAAGGCGCAGTGCGGTACGTTCTTCTCTTTATTCTTATTTCTCTGGTAATTACACGACAATTAAGAAACTTTTGTCAAAGTGACTAGTTTTTTTTTATTTTTATTTTTTTAGAATATCATATTTACTGCATTCCAACTGTACAACTTATAATTAAATTTGTAGTTATTCATATAAGGTATAAAGCTAACAAATGGGACTAACTTAGAAATGTTTTCGTGAACTTCGGCGCCATCAGAGGTTTTTATTTAATACGTTGTTAACAGTCGAGTCGATGAAGTCGCTATCTACTTCTACGAGAGACTACGTGAGAATGTAATGATACCTTCTAAAAATACTAGACTATGAGTCTAAAAAAATTACGTAAAGTTTTGTTAATATTATGTATTATAAATACAATATATTAAATAAAATTCACAGCGGCGCCATTTTCGGTCTGGGTACCGCCTTAAGCACAACTTGTTTGTAAGATAAAATGATGGCTTATACGCATGAAGTGTTCGTGAATTTCCATAAAACGCGACGGACAAAATGTGAAGTGAAGTGGATTATATTCTTAAGCGTTGTTTACCGCTGATCGCATGTGTGGATTTGTAAACAAATCATCTTAAGTGCATCAGCGTTAATGAAATTAGGGGGGTGCTCGATTGATGCGCCCCTTCGAACAGTATAAACATGAGTCATTATTACACTAGGTAATACAAAATCAACAAGTATCTTATTACTTCAGCGATTGTCATATTAAGTGTACGACTTCGTTCGCATGACATATCTCTTCGCGTGGTAAATAGCAAAAAATATTTTGTATTTTTTAATATTAACTTCTATTCAGATGGTTTTAAATCGATAGAAAACTATAACCAAAGAAGTAAATCGAAAACCATGACTAGGAGACTTATCATTACACCAAATAGGTTGATAAACCTGCGAAACTCAGCCGGAGTCTAACCCATATCACAGATAATATAATACCACAGGAATAAGTCAACCAAATAAATCTTTACCCTTTTTTTGTAAACGCAGGGGTACTCTTTTATAGACTTCCGGATGGCGGGATCCACTCCGGCGAGTTCAGGACTCTCCTCCGTACAGATCACAGAAGACTATTTATACAGGTCCGACAAGTCAAAGCCAAGAACTTTACATTCGTGTGATAATACTACCTAAGGATTCTAAGGGCTCCCACTCGAAACTGCGAGCTTGCAGGACGCAGCGCAAAAACATGCGATTTGTTTCGTATCACCTGGTAGCGCCACAGCTATATCTCATTAATTACAAAAGCTGTTATAATAAATCGGATTACACACAGATTTTACATTTTTTCATTTCACACACAGAAAGTAGTATGGTCACCGAAACCAATGCTTTGCCGCATTAAATCGTATCACAGCAATTAAAACATTATATATTATTATTATTATTTTAACATCACATACATTGCTCTGCTTCCAAAGTAAGTAGCTAAAGCACTTAATTTGTGTTATGGAAATCAGAGACAACGGTGGTATCACAAACACCCAGACCTGAGCCAATATAGAAAAGGTTTTCTAAATTGACCCAACCAGGGATCGAACCCGGGACCTCAGAGATGGCCACACGTTGAAAACCGGTGTACAAAGCCACTCGACCACGGAGTTCATCGAAGTCCCACATACAACTGCTAAGCATGTGTGTGGGAGCTCTAAGTCCGAACGAAGTATACACAACAGCACGTCAGGAAATACAGTTAAACTGCGAAAACAGCTTTTATTACGTAGGGCATAAAGCCGGTCTCAAGGTCAACATGTATAGTCTGGGATGCCGTGGAGTGTACATTCTACGATAGTTTCTGGATGATTGCATTTGTTTCATACTTCTGCGTATAATTTATAAACACCCATATTCAAAAACAATAGGTACTCAAACGACCATTGCCTATGCGAACGCATTGTATTTTAAAGCTCTGTGATCGGTGCGTTTGTTTTACATGTTACGTGTGATTGGTAGTTGGGACGCTGTGCGTCCGCGGGCACTGTGAAACCTCATAGTAATGTTTGTAAGTACAGGTGTTAGTTTAAAGATTTTTATAAAAGTTACTTCTGCTCTAACCCGGCTAAAAAAATTCTCACTCATGCTCCGAAATGTTCCATTTGAAAAAAAATGCGGGGCGCTCCACATTCACGTGACATGGTGGCTGGTATCACGTTCTAAATTAGAAATTCAATGCGGGAAATGAATTTCATAGAGAAACGTAAAAAATATATTTAATACTTATAAAACTCATCAGATGGCGTTATTTTTACAAAACTTTAAGACTGCATGACTGGTCACACAAACCAATTTAAACTGTATAACGCTTTTCTTGATAAAAGCATTATACAAGTCTTGTTCTGAAGGCTATATACATTGCCTCGAATGATTAAAGCTCTCATTAAAGGATTCAAACCATCCTCAACAATGTATATGCTAACTTCCGGTTCTCGGCTGTAATGTAATATTACTATGAAGTACCTATGTGTACCGTACCGTGATAGGGAAAAAATCGAAAGATGTCAAGTATTTCACAATTTCTGAATCTTAAACTAGTACCTACCTATGTACTTATTATTATTTAAGTAATTTCTGGTACTTAGTAGCTTCAAAAATGAAAAGATTACAAATTAAATTTCCGACACACAAAAATGTCTTTTCGCCCTCGGGCGAATAAAACCCTCGAGAAAGATCGCGGACAAAATTGAAAATATATTTTCATTTCTTAAAGCATTTGGAACCGCTTATTATGCAATGAATGTACCTATTTAAACGGTAAGTATACTTAGAACATAAAATAACACATAAATCGACTTGAGTGGTGCAGCGGTCAACGTGCCGTTCTACCACGCAAGAGGTCCCGGGCTCGATTCCCGGCCAGGCAGAAATTTAATTTTTTAAGATTTAAGATTTATTTATTAGATAACAAACATGTACACATTATTTATGAATCTCTGCGTCTGTTGTAGTAAAACTGTATTACAGACCGCAGTGACTTCCCCATTTGTGACACACAATCTTGTATACAATACAATTTATAGATAAATTCTGCTGTTTTCTAAATATATGTATTTGGATGTGTGTGTGTGTGTGTGTGTGTGTGTGTGTGTGTGTGTGTGTGTGGCTGTGTGTAGGTAGTGTAGGTATGTGTGTGTGAGTTGTGTGAACGATTGAACTAAATTAGTATACTATTGCAAACAAATTTTCAGTGTTATCATAGTCTAATACCTTTAACCATTGAATGAGTAGCTTCTTAATTTCATGGTTATTAACTTGTTTATAATCTTTTCCTGTAATAAATTTGTTATAAAGTAAAGGAGCATTGTAATTATAATGTCTTCTGGCAAATGCACTATTTAGGTTAGGCATAGGGACACGGACTCGTCTTCTCGTGTCAATAGGAAGAGTAGGCACTATGTAACGGTGGTAACGTCTCAGAATTTGGTGGATGTATAGTTTTCTTACAGAGAGAACGTTGCATCTGTTGTATAACTCTGTAGTATTATGCCTGTACGGAAGTTTGCACAAAGTTTTTAGTACAATACGTTGGGCTCGTTCGATTTCTATTAATATGGTTTTGGCAGCTCCTCCCCAGGCACAAATGCAATATGATATTAGGCTTTCCCCGAGAGCCTTGTATACCTTCAAAAGTGTACTCGTATCCAGAACATCTCTTAAGGCTTTGAAAACATATATGAGCTTTCGACATCGATTAGCTAAATGATGAATTTTAATTTCTGTGACGGGTCTGGGTGGTGCTACTATGTATAATAAGTATATATTAAAAAAAAGTATATAAGTGTATATCAGTTGTCTAGCACCCATATTACAAGCTTTGCTTAGCTTGGGGCTAGATGGCACTGTGTGTAATTGTCCAAGCATTTATTATTATTATTATTAACATTATTATTATTATTGTCTTTTATTTTTTGTTTTACTCTGTGATTTATCGAATGATCCTAATACTTATTTTTTTATACAAGGTGTTACAAAAATACCCCTAGTGCCGAATAATTATGGTATATAAGGGACCATCAAACTGATCAACTTTAACTATGGGACCAACTCTGAAATCGCGAAAAAAAAATCAGCTGTTTCATACAAAAATAAAAATTAAAAATATCAAAATGTATTTCAGAGTTGGTCCCATAGTAAAAGTTGTTCAGTTTGATGGTCCCTATATACCATATTAGGCATTAGGGGTATTTTTGTAACACCTTGTATTAAAGTAACGATGTACAGTCATAAAAGCTATAAAACAAAATGGCAAATGCTTTAAACAGCAAATTAATGAGAGTTGTTTGTAACCTCGTTTGTTCTAGTTTTACATAGATAACGAATTCTTTGACGAATTCAAAATGATTCGTTTCATTCGAGGATCTACTTGGTTGTTTAAGCATGAGTGGATGTTTCCTTTTAATTTAACTTGAACTGTTACAATAACGTACTGTATTTCAGATTCCAAACCCAGTGGGAATGGGTATGCTCCTGTCTGCTTGTATTAAGGGCATTGCATATAAAATTTTCCAGTCGATTTGTCAACTTACTATATAAACAAAATGGCACTATCTCTCAAAACATAAAATTCTCAAGAATTTAAAAGTATAGGTAACTAGTACCTTCCTTGTATTGTTATAATTGAAATAATTTTATATTATTAATTATGTAGTAGTATATAAGCAATGGCCCAAAAAATAATTTGGATATTAAATTACTTATGTCATGATCTCCAAAAAATACATCTTGTAGAAGTTACTCGTGAATTTCTATAAATAAATTCGAAATTGAGTAGAGTAATAGAGCATTTATCTTTTGTACTTACACTCTCTAAAAGGTACTCACGCCCAAAGTACAGCTTTAAGTTTAAGAACAAAACGGTCAAGAGCGAGTCGGACTCGCGCACAAAAAGTTTACTATTCAGAGACGGCGTTTTATTTTCCTGTAATCTTTACATAAACTTCTATCACATAAAAAAAAGTTTGAGAATGTGCAAGCAGCGCTCTTTCATATGATACCCCATATGCCCTAGTAGGCTCACTTCGAATTTTTAAGACCTCTTTCAGTCCCTGTTGCAAAAAAAATCACTCTCTTATTTGCAAAATAGTTGGGCAAACGTCATCTAAAACTATTCCAAATTTCAAGTTGATAGCGTTAGTAGTTCTCAAGATTCTCCAGCAGTCGCACCATATGGGTTCCTTTTTACCATTTTGGTACGGAACCCTAATAATAGTTGTAAATTGTAACTATACTCTTTAACTTACTTACATTGAAGGTTAAATAAAATGCACTCAGAAATGTTCGTGAGATAATCCCACTAAAGTAATATCATGTATTAAACTTCATCATTTCGTTTATAAAAAGCTTTGGAAACATCCAATTATTTTCGATGGTTTTTTTAGGCGGGTAAATGTTCTGAGGGCCTATTACAAAAAATATTCACGATAGTCGAACGATGTTCGTTGATCGATTTACTTGATTTTGAACCTTATATACACTAGTGGCTCCGTGAGCTGTAGACCGCGCGTTTGTGCTTTAAAATTAGATCAAATTGTAAGTTATTTAAAAATTAATCTTAGTAATAGATGTCGCCACGAGGTTTCCAAAGCAATGCTGTTTGGTATATTATTTGATATAATTAAGGCTAGATGGCGTTTCTAATTCTGATCATTTTTAGAAATGGGTTTTTTTTTTAATAAGTAAATTTCGAAAACTGACTCGACAAAAATTATATACTATCATCGAACTTGCTCACAAAATTTCACGATAATCGGTTGACAAATGCGACCTGTAAAGGAGAACAGACGGACAAATTTCAGTTTGGACAAAAATTCTTCGTGTGACCTTCCGGCTGTCCGTCTGTTCTCCTTTAGGAAGGCGAGTAAAGCGTTCGCGCTCGCTCGATTATTAAGTAAAAAATGTCACGGAGTGGGAAGAACATCGTACACTTACTTCGATGCTTTTTTGTAATAGACCCGCTGGTGAAACACGTGGGTATAACCGTGAAATGTACAAGTGATTGTTACCTTAAATAAATACGACAAAAGGCCTTTCAGCCCGCGGGCATGTTTCGGAATTTATGTATGTATCTAATACTTACCAGTTTCGAGCAAGCTTAGGCCCAAACGGCTTATGTACAGTGTTCAACCAAAATGTATCTTTATGTTACGGGTTAGGGATTACATTTTTTACAAGTATTTCGAGGATCCGTACATTTAAATACTTGAAAAAGATAAATATATTTGTGTAGGTAACATGTTTTCAATTTAAAATTCAATTGTTTTAAATTAAGAAGCCCAGAATCGACATAAACATAATATGGGACTTCTTCATAATTGCATAGCTGAAATAACAGGAAATGAGTTTTTGAGAAGGGCAAAACTCTAATAAACAATGTTTTTACAAATATACTTTTATTTTCAGCAACGCAATATTACTACTGTATAAACACAAAACTATTTGTCAAAACTGCTCTAGCATTTTAGACGTAGTCGCACTCATTAAACATTTATATTTACGCCGCCATATCAAACAAGCTTGTTTCACATTTACAAAGTTACACATCTATGTTATTATTAGATAATAACTACGTCCTTCGAAGATCCTTTCGTTAGTGTTGGGGTATATGATTATATTGAGCAATCAAATTAGAATATCAACGTATAAGCAAGCCACATTATACTTCGTAATTTTACATATAAGTTTGTTTCTGTCTGATTATGTATCAAATAAGATGAGTTTTGTTGCAGAATTAATTCATTGTGACTCATTTTCCGGGCGTTGAAGGGTTAAATAATTTAGGAAGACACAACTTCCGACATTTCATTGAAATTGATAAATCAAAGTGACTAATTATTTAGTCAGCTAATAAATGTGAGTAAATTGAGATAAATAACTAATAAATGCTTGAACAATTTCACACAGCGCCATCTAGCCCCAAACTAAGTAAAACTGATATACTACTTGTATACTTTTTTAAATATATTCTTATTATACATAGTAACACCCAGACCCAGCACGGAAATTTCATCATTTCAATTTATTCCCGGCTGGGAATCGAACCCGGGCCCTCTTGCGTGGTAGACGGGCATGTAGACCACTGCACCACTCAGGTCGTCGCAACTAACAAAAGAAAATAAAAACAAAGATCTTCGTCTAACATTTGTAGAGAGGTCGGATTTCACCTCGTTATTTTCAATCTATCCCCACTTTAGCCTCGGAGGCTCTGCATTGATATTTTAGCCCATCAAGATCAAAAATATTTGCAATTTTTTATTTCTGACATCTAATAAGACAGTAGAACCTGCAATTTCTCAGCTGAGTTGACTGAGATATGTTGATTATTAGCAGGGCTATTATTAATAACTTGACAGCTACTCCAGTGTTATAAACTAACGGCGTTATTCACAAACGCCTAATAATTCTATTTTAGCTATTGCACCGTTAAATTATGTTTTATCTTTATCATTTTTCAAAAGAGTAAAAGAAACAAAACACTTTATAAGCCTCCTCTAACTTTGCTTGATTTTATGAATATTGTTATAAGCACATTAAAACTAAAGTTAGCGAATAATTTCTATATTGTTGCGTGCCAAAAATATTTTCTTCACATTATGCTTGTTCAAAATGACAATTTCGATATAACGACAGTTCCAGTTGGTAATTATATATAATCAGAATATTCCCAAGGTCAAAACAGGCGGCATTTAATTAGCTTTGGCACAGACTTCTATTTATTTATAAGTTTCACCACGTATAGCTCGATTGAACTGAACCTCATACTTTTTAGTTTTCATCTCCACATGAATGAAAAGTTGTGAAATACCCAAAGCACAGCTGAAACTAATTACAATATGGAACACCGTCGATGTCTGAACAACATTTTCTACGTGATTAATTAACGCCGGATCTGATCTACCATGTGTTTCTTCAGCCCGTTTTCGCTTGGGCAAGATAACCGTAAAGTCGTGGTAATAGGACATGTAAATCGAAGGGAGAAAGCGTGCGATTAATAACAAGGATGTAGTTTGTAAGGACTCAATACATCCTAGTTTGTAATTGTAGCGGCGCGATCATACCGCTACATAAGCAAATCGACGAAGAAATGCAGGATCAGCGAAAAGTACAATATGTAAACATTACGCAGACGTGACGTCGCACTACGTCAAGCTAACATCAAGGCAAGAATGTATGAAGACCTGACTCACGATATCGAAGTTTTCTAAGCGCTTCGCATAAATACTCGACATCGAACGATTGGACCGCGGTCCCCGAGCAAAGACACCTAGCTCGGCGGAAGTACTTCCCTTTTCGCTGAATATATGGTGAAGAGATCTTGCCTCAACAATAATCGCACTTTCTTCCAAGTGATACATAATGCTTTATTTATATCACACCTATACGAATAAAACAAATACTAAGATGTTAATGAATGCTACAATATGGCGTCCTGCCTGCCACCCCGGACACTCCATACAGCCGTTATTACTACATATTACACAGATACACTTTACAGATGACGTTTTTGTTCTTTTCTATGAAAAAAATAAATAAAAAACATGCACATTTCATTGACCATCAGCCAAATTTTTCTCTCGCTTTAATGACTTTCTGCGCCTTTTTTTTAAAGTATAATAGAGTGCTTTCCGAAAAGTTGTAGTTTAAAAGTGATTTTAGGGTTAACGGGGCCATTCAATTTTTGCAGAATAAAAAGAATTAACTAATGGATTTTTTGGAATGTAGCAAAGTAATGATAATCCTAAAAAATAAAAAGAAAAATCTTTAAATAAAATCCTAATCTTCTTTTTCGGGATCCTGATAAATTGCTTTGGTTTAACCAGTCACCTTGTCGACTGATCTGAAGATTTAAATCTTTGGACTGATCAACGATGCGGTTCTCTGCTTATTCTGTGCCTCTGCATCGTTTTTTACGAGCACACATTTTTTTGTACGAGCTGGCTTGCTCATGACATTATAAGGGAATTTATGCCTGCTTTACGCATTCAATGCCGTTTGTTCCAGACAGTTAAAATCTAAAGTTTCTCCGCTACTTTACAGAGGACGATATAATAGTAAGAATGGTTTTATATAATTATTATATTCTTAATTTAAAATATATATTGGTAGATATTCTTGCGTGCATCCTTACAGTAACTGGCATGTTATTCCTTTCAAGTCACTCCTATTGAATGGTAAGAGAGATACAAAGGACTAGATTATAATAGTTTTAAGAAAAATAAACCAACCCCCCCCTGCTCACTGCAGGGTGGGGGGATGCGTAAATGCATTTTCCCTCTCCGGCATAATAAAAAAAGTTTATAATTGACGACCTCCTTGGTCGAGTGGCTTTGTACACCGGTTTTCAAGGTGCCGCCATCTCTGAGGTCCCGGGTTCGATCCCCGGTTGGGTCAATTTAGAAAAACGAACTTTTCTACATTGGCTCAGGTCTGGGTGTTTGTGATACCACTGTTGTCTCTGATTTCCATAACACAAGTGCTTTAGCTACTTACTTTGGAATCGGAGCAATGTATGTGATGTTGTCAAATATTAAAAAAAATATTAAAAAAAAATGAGCAGTAAAACGTATCAAATCATAGAACCACTCCACATGGACATCTTATAAAGAAGAAAATTAAGTGAGTGGATTCAAGACTCTATGTGGTAGGCATATATTACCACTTTTCATTTCTTGTGCTATACATAGCCTCTAGATTACCGGTTCATCATTTTTCTTCGTAACTGTAAAGAAGTATTTTCCAAAAAAAGGTCTGCGTACCCTTTCCGCTTATCATATGATAGCATTACGGGACACTTTCCGAATTAGACCCTTTTTCGGGACGCTAGGCATGCGACTGGTTTTATCAAACTTTCTGATAAGTGTCTCTGAAGAAAAAGTATTTAAAAGGGTTTGTTTGTTACAAATGAATCATTAAACGATTATCACTGTACTTATATTTTCAATTTCAAAGGAACTTATCTAAGCGTCTTCAAAATAAATAAATATATACCTCTAGATGTGCCAAAAATTGGTATGAATTAGAAGTGAATAGTCACAGCGGTTGAATCTTTCACAAAATATTTTTTTACGGGAAACAAGTTAAATTAATGTTTAAAAGTCACCCATGATCTGAACTGAACAATATGTTCATATTTAACATAACTACGGCAAAGCAACTTATTCAAATTAACCGTTTACATCATCAAATGCAGTGTTCAAGCAAAACAAAATATAATCCATTATGAAATTTTTGGATCGGTTGTTGTAATGTTTATTTTGAAGAAACATGCACAACGATAAAACGATATTTTAAAATTTATCTTGGTATTGTGTGCATATGCATAAGCAATAGAGGATAAATTTGATATGAATTAAAAGTAAATAGTCACAACGGCTGAAATCTCACTTTACATATTTTTATGAGTAGCAAGTTAAATTCATGTAGTAGTCACACACACATAATCCTGTACTGTACAATATGTTCATATTAACATAACAACAGCATGGAAACTTATTTAAATTACCGTTTACATCGTCAAATGCAATGTTCAAGCAAAACAAAATACAATCCATTATTATCAGGATCGGTTGTTATTATGTTAATTTTGAAGAAACATGCTGAAATGATAAAACGATGTTTTACATATTCTCATGATTTTATGTGCATATGCGATGGAGGATATTATGCAGTTTGGTACACAACAACCATCGTAATAAATTGCATTTTCTAGGTACTTACTTACTACAAATAACAAGCTGGCAATTCGCGTTTTTTAAAAATAACTGCAGACCAAGATGATCTAGTCAGCTTTCGGTAAGTACTTACATTTTTTATTTATAAATAAATAATACATAAATAAATATTGCTCCGATTTCAAAGTAAGTAGCTAAAGCACTTGTGTTATAGAAATCAGAGACAACGGTGGTATCACAAACACCCAGAACTGAGCTAATATAGAAAAGTTCATTTTCTAAATTGACCCAACCGGGGATCGAACCCGGGACCTCAGAGATGGCGACACCTTGAAAACCGGTGTACAAAGCCACTCGACCACGGAGGTCGTCAAGTATTCAATTCAATTCAATTCAATTCAATTCATTTATTCATGACTGTTTTGTTTGGAAATTTCGACTGTTTTTTCCCCTTTCAGTAAATATTCTATAAAATACGCTGTGACTCGCTTCGTGTAAATTATGCTGTGATTGAAAATAAAGAAAGGAATGTATTGAATATTGTTCGATGGATTTGTATCGACTTTTGCAGCAGATAAAACATTATTATTTCCGACGAGAATATTACAATTTTCTAGTTCTGCTAGCAAATTCTTTATACAATCAATCAAATTCATACAAAAGTGAGTATGTTTATTTATTTTTTGTTTGTTAGTTTTCACGTCTGCTATTCAACCGATAATCATGAAATTTTGTAAACACGTTCCACGCAGACGAAGTTACGAAAGGTTGCTAGTGCAATCATAAAGATAGGGAAAGCCAAAACATTGTTGACATGGTCACATGAACTATGATAATGTTTATTAAATAACTAAAATTTTATTGACAAGTCACACTCCGTCACTCGGTTACTGCTATGAATATTTTCTCGAAGCACCTACGCTTCGGTACACAAGTCAATTTTATTATAGCACGTCCACATCAATCAATCATCAAAATTAGGGAGAGCAGGACTCGGCTCACGTGGACAAACATACGGAAATGTATGACCAGTCGACGCACCCAGCCAAGGTGAAGGTCAGATCAATGACAAGTTTTTTTTATTCAAAAGATTCCTTCAATTTTCAAAGTGGTTGAACTTTTGGGTCAGCTGTTGTTTTTTATGAAGAAGGATTTACATTTGAGGTTTTCACAACATTTAAGTAAAATTTGTTATTATTTATTACTTACGGCTTCGTTAAACTAAAGAGGTGCTGGAAATAGTTCATTGTACATCGAAGGGAGTAAATGCACTTTCTCCCGGGTGATACATAGTGCTTTATACAACACCTATACAAAGTAAACAAATACTTAAAATGTTAATTAATTAAAATTATTACAATACGGCACACATGTCTTTTTTGTGCCTCTATATAAAATTAGTATAGAATAATATAAAAAAAACTCGCACTTGACCGTAGGGGATAGAACATAACCTTACTTTTTGGCTCCAACCGATGAACCGTTTATGAGATATTTTAATTATTTAAAAAATATTTGAATTCAGGTAAAATAAATACAGTTGGTACCCAAGTACCTTATGATAAGGTTCTTGCTGGTACCCATACTTATAACCAAAAAAAACTTGATCTTTGCCATTATGACATTAAGATGAAAATAAAATAAAAAAACAGCGAGAGTAATGGATTCTCATATAACTTACTTCCGCCTCAATCGGGAGTAAAGGATTTTCATACAACTTTTCTCCCGCTTTTTAGTATGGAATTAAAGAAGGACTTTCTGCTTCCTTTTTGAAAACTAATAGAGTGCTTGCCGAGTGTAGTATAAAAATATTATATTTTGACAACCTTCGTGGTCGAGTGGTTTGTACACCGGTTCTAAAGGTGTCGCCATCTCAGAGGTCCCGGGTTCAATCCCCGGCTGGGTCAATTTCGACATTGGCTCAGGTCTGGGTTTTGTAGTTCCACCGTTGTCTCTAATTTTCATACCTAACACAAGTGCTTTAGCTACTTACTTTGAGATCAGAGCAATGTTTGTGATGTTGTATAATATATATATATATTTTTTTTGATACTGTATGTAACTTGGTTAGTTGTCATAATGGTTATCGATTTTAAGCGAGTCTGCGCTGTGATTTTCATTACGATACGTCTCATAAAATCGTCAATACTCGTACTAACTAATGAGCCACTTGTAGGAACTTGTGCGCAGCTTCAAAGAGTGGTGTATGCTTTATACGTATTTAGAAAGTAGCAGAAGTTATATAATCTTCATTCAAACATGGATGCTCCGTAGGTACCTATCTGAGTTATTACTATATTGATTCTTATCTCATCATCATATCAGCCGCACGACATCCACTGCTAGGTATTGACCTCCCATGAGGATCTCCACAAGGATCGGTCCTGCGCTGCCCGCATCCAGCGGCTTCCCGCGACCTTCACCAGATCGTTGGTCCACCTTGTCGGGGGCCTACCCACGGAGCGTCGTCTGGTGCGCGGGCGCCATTCCAGAACCTTTCCGCCCCAACGACCATTGGTTCATCTCGCTATGTGTCCCGCCCACTGCCACTTCAGCTGAGCAATCCTTCGAGCGATGTCGGTTATTTTAGATCTCATACGGATCTCCTCATTTCTGAATAGATAAATAACAACGGCTCTCTTGTTATTATCATCATCATCATATATCATCCGTAATACGTCCACTGGTGCATATGCCTTTCCCAAGGATATCTACATTCTATTCGATATTAAAATATCACCCAAATGTAAACACAGAGCCACTTCTTTGAGATGTTGTGACATTAACATTCCGCTCACGAACCTATATGTCACGTGTAATACAGTTCTATTCATCTATGAATTCAGACGTGACATGCGAAAATATTGTTTGGTGGCAGAAGGTACTAACTTTATGGGTGGAACACAATAACGGCAAACGAGAAGGAAATATTTATTACTTAAATAAATGAATAAAAGCTAAGTTCTACAATAGCCAGACAGCTTCAAAAAATATTTTGATTTGCTTAGGAACCCGCATAATTTTACTCGATCTGTACCCGCAGCACGAACCTATCGAAA
Organism: Catoptria pinella; assembly: GCA_963556745.1. Taxonomy (NCBI): domain Eukaryota; kingdom Metazoa; phylum Arthropoda; class Insecta; order Lepidoptera; family Crambidae; genus Catoptria; species Catoptria pinella. The sequence continues at coordinate 6,478,335 of OY750762.1, forward strand.
AGATTAATGCGCGTAAAAACATTCGATAGAGTAATTTTGTATGGTAAATTTGTGCAGCGCTCTCTACCGTCAAAAGCGAAATGAGATTTTCCATAGAGTACTTTTACGCGCGTTTTTTTTCTCGATAAGAAGTCCGAAGAAACGAAATTGCAACAAAAAACTTGTTTCTATGTTGTGCTCGATTGAAGGATAAATTAATTATGGAACTCAATTTTGATCAAAATAATAAATAATTTCAACTTTTTCAAAGCACGATAACTTTTCCATAGTCTAATACAAACGAATACGAAAAAAGAATATATTTACGGCGACCGCTCGGCATCTCGGCCTAGTACGCAGTTGGCTATGTATTATAGTATTAGCACTTAGGTCCTTCTTACCTATGAAATTGACGTTTTGCGAGTCGTATTTTTTCTAGTATATAATTTAGTATTATATAAAAATAGCATTGTGAATGCTAAAATCTCAAAATTTAAAATTTATATAGCTTTCTCATCTTGATCAATTTAAAAAAAATATCTGGTAAGATATTCAATTGAATGTCGAGGTAATTCCTTGTACATTGGTGTGACGGCGCTGGCTTGCAGCGTAAGAGTTGATATACTAGAAGAAATTCGACATTCCCACTAGTGACTCGGTAGCTCAGCGGTCAGAGCATTGGACCGGATATCCAAAGGTCACGGGTTCGATTCCCGTCCGAGAACATGATCTGATGCGAGTCGTATTTTTTCTAGTATATTATTTAGTATTAAATAAATTACTTTTTCCATACTAGCATTTTCATAATTTATTTAACAACCGTGAACACTATTGTGACAAAACTTTTATGCACAAATGTTTGAACATTAAGCTTACTTAAGCAATATTACTCAAGCGAAAAGAATAAGTTTCGGCTATGTTATAACGGATAAAATGGTCATTTTCGCTTACACAAAAAAGGAGTCATTTTCAAGGTATTTTTCGAATTCTAAATAACAAAATAAATAGACTTTAATAATGCTGATACTTCTGTGATTTAATATCAATGACCATAGCTGTCACTATGGTCATTGATGTTAAATCACAGAAGTTCTAAGGTTCTCTGTGTGTGAGAAAAAAACACCAATTTCATAGGTAAGGATCTAATATTATGCGAATTGCCTACCAAAAAGGGGTAATTAAAAACAATATTAAGTACTTTACGAATTTCAACTTACTAAACGAAGGGTAAAAAAGTACTTCATATAATTTAACGCAAAATAAACGGAACGTTACAAACAACTAAGATAAAACGAGACGAGACTTTTTACGAGACCCACTTTATTATTACCAATTATTTTTCACCGCATAGCATTGATAAAATTAAAAATAAATAAGGTAAGTAAATATAATCTTTGATGATTGATCACACGGTCCTCAATACATTTATTTATCGTATGAACTTAATTCAGTTTCAGGAATAAATACAATTTGATATGTTTGTGCGCGAATTATCAGGTGAGGTCAATGTATAGGAAAGTGAATGAATATGTTAATTGAAAAAGATCAATTCCTGATGAAATTCAATGGAATATTATGGTCAAAAAGAAATGTTCAACACTGCTATACAATCCATATTTTAAAGATTTATTTTTTAAATCTTCTGAATCGAGAAAAACATTTCTTTGTTCTTTCTAATACATTTTGCAATAGTTTCCATACGAAAAAGATAAGACATCTTAAATATTATTCAAAGGAAATACCCAATGGCAAAGCAAAAGCTTCGGTTCTGCTTAGATTTTCATTTCTTCTAAAGAAGGAATGTATTTTTATTCACGATCAGCTTTCTTTTTCATTATCGAGATTCATATTTTGCCAGCAAGCCTCTGTTACTGCTGAATTTTTCAAATTACATTGAGTAAAATATATTTACTCAAGTCATATGACTACACAATATCTTTAATGACTAACTACAATTTTATAAGGATAAATACAATGGCGTAATAGTAGTTTATGATACAAGGTTGGTAAAGAGGTTTTAAAAACCTTAACAACCGTGTGCCATACTACGTATTTCAATATATTTGTGAGAAAACATTATAGGTACCTTTTGAAATAAAAAAAAGGTAAACTAAAACGCACGGCGTGCGGTAATAAACTAAACTAAGTAATAAAATAAACTTACCGCACGCTTTACTGTCATCAAAAACACACATTTTGGAGCAACTGTATTGAAAAATACTATTTACTTAATTAGGTATTTATTGAGAATTTACTTTAATAATGTTAAATCATTTTTACTAGAAATATCTAGGGTGTTTTGAAAATCTTGATAATAGGGGTTATCAAAGTAGGAAATTGCCGATTTTTCTCACACACAGAGACTCTCTTGTCTTCTATGATGTGGAAGATGCTTCAGTTGCTTGTTATTATTTCGAAGTATGATCAGTCGGCCAACTATCAGCAATAAAATATTTCTGATTTTCTTTCCTTCGCGTTAAAAAAGTACCTTATGACCTTATTTTTTGTTAGCAGGGATGATTACAATTCGTTGTAACTTAGCCGATTTTTTTTTCATTTATCACAAGTGGCATTAATTAGCTAAGTGCTTCAACATTTGAGGATAAAAGTTTTTTTTTTAATTAAGAGAATCTTAGTATTGCAAATGCAAATTCTCCATAAAAACGGCATTTTTATCTTAAACCCCTTATTCTTATAAAGAGTCCGTTTTGCCAATGATTTGTTATGGTGGTGTGAAATGTGTCCAATCTGCGCATAACGTGAATTAAAATCACTCTTAATCAGCCTTACGTTTTTAATAACCCTCGATTTAATCATTTATGCCAATGAGTGAGTACGTAGGCGTCACCATCTGGTGAAGGGTTAAGGGGGCGTGCACATGACACGTGCGTCATTTCGACTCGACATTCCCGTCAAGATATCATATTTGAAAATGAAAAGGGAAGGCACAGATGTGACCGAGCTTTGAATGACGAGCCTCGATAGAGTCAATTCAATAGGAAACCTCTTGTAGTTTAAATACTCTGATTGATGTTAGGTTCAGTTGATCGCTTTAGGACAGATTTTACTTATGACTCTCTAATCATAGCAGCTACTTTAAAACTTCCCTTCGTGGAATATTACTTTAATGTTGACTTTTATCTTAGATTAATATATTGTTTAGATATGCACATATATTATCAGCAAACATCACTTTCGTGGTCATTCTAAATCTGTTGATTGCGTTTGCACATCACGAGTTCTTCCTCAAAATAATAAATGTATAGCTGGCCTAAATAAGGTGATTGAAAAATAATGGAAATGAGTACCATAACGTTTAAGAACGCTCGTAGTACTCGTGTGGATTTGTAAAAACTTTTTACAAAATGTTACATTTTTGACCAAAATTATTTTTTGAGTTAAGACAATAGACACTTTAGCTTAAATATTATGAACACTTTTGTATCCTATAAAACAGGGTCAAAAGCGTACACAGTGAATTTAATTACTTTGCTTTATAACTGTACTGGTAATCGGGACCAACGTTCTTTATTTGATCCAGTTTCAAAGCGTGACTTTTGTGATTTTCTGCCTTATTCTAACGGATACAATACAAGTACTTATATTCTTCTCTCTACTGGCCCTTTCATCCTGCAATCATCTTCTTTCAAAGCCATCAAATAATGGTTGCGAAAGAAGATAATTATTAGGAAACGATTAAAGGCATAATTGTAGTCGAACTCAAATTTCATGGCGTAATAAAAAGGTACGTTTACAGATGATAACACTGAAAATATTTCAGCAGCACTTTATCAGTGGGTGTATTTTTTATGTATTTTGGGCGCACTGCAAAATACTAGTAGGTACTGTTTCAATTAAAATGAAATTGAACAGTTTCATAAAAAATGTGATAAAAATATACGTTTTTTTTTTCAAAAAATATTTGGAACATGATAGAAGATTTTTATTTTGCCATTGTCATTACCTTTCGGTGTTCGCATGAATGGTTCATAATTCAAGGGTTTCCACATTGACAAAAATATCCCTAATCCCCTATCCACGATTATTACTTCACATAACCGATAATACCTCCGACAAAGTTAATATATATGCATTTTATCACATGCTTGCTTCAAAAGGATTAACTGTTCCGTTTGTTCGCGATACGACAACATTTTTGCCAATCACTTATTGCCATCAAACCAATATAGACAGAGTGACTTACTCTGTCTAACTAGTACACCATTTAGCTAAATTTTTTATGACCTACAAAAAAACATTTTTTGTCGGTGGTAGCTAATTTTTAAATTTTGAGATTTAAGCATTCATAATGCTATTTTATATAATACTAAATAATATACTAGAAAAAATACGACTCGCACCAGATCATGTTCTCGGACGGGAATCGAACCCGCGACCTTTGGATATCCGGTCCACTGCTCTGACCGCTGAGCACTAATGACTCGGTAGCTCAGCGGTCAGAGCAGTGGACCGGATATCCAAAGGTCGCGGGTTCGATTCCCGTCCGAGAACATGATCTGGTGGTAGCTAAGTTTACTGCTGCAAGGAACTTTGAACCGTTACTTATGTCAAAAAGCGTGAGTGAGTGATGACTTTCCATCAAGTTTAAATTCATATTGAGAGTATGAATTTAAACGTTTAAACGGATTAAACAGGATTACCTAGTTTGAGGTTTTTTGGGACTACTCGTGACCTTGTTGCCGAGCTGGTCTCTTTTTTAATTCTGTTATTTTTTTATACTATGTAATTTTTACTTTGTTTTACACTCTGTGTTTATTGCTTGTCTTGAACGTAAAAATATATATATTTTAACTGAATAAACCGCTCATTCATTTCACCAGGCCATTAGTTCGCTCAGTTTCTATCAAAAAAAATGTTAGTTAAATAATTAAAATAAAGAATGCGAATTCCCTTCATGACAATTTTACCAATACACTGCATGCATATAAAAAAGTGGAAATTCACCCAGATACTACAAGGTTTATTATTGGAATTGACCTTGGAAAAGGTACGGCACAGTGTCAAATATATAAATCTTTGCATAGTGTACCATGCGGTTGGGCAATAACTGTAGTAATATAGTATGCATTAATTAGTGCGATACTCAAAATTAACTAATTAACATTTGCGAAATGAACGTGGAAAATAATGGATAGGTATTATTTCTTCTATTTGTTACCTACATAAACAAAATATGTACATTTATTCTTTAATTCCTACCAAAGTACAAGTACCACGGGTATTTATTTCTTTCCATCATATATAGTTTTGTAGAATATATTGCCCACAATCCACTTAGCAGCTCTCGGTTGAAAATCAACTATGAGCAAGTTGGCACAGGGACCCGTCGATTTTTATGAAAAAGTAACTAACTAAATAAACAATTATTTTAAATAAGGACCAGGATTACATAAATCTAGAGGAGGTTAACTTATATAATTTTAACATCCTGAAGTAAAAAGTATGGTAAATAACAATTGTTAATGTAAAGTACCAGGGTCACATAAATTTTTTCACATAAAAATTATCTGTGGATCCCATGAGAGCGGCGTTATGGGAGCCTAGTGCCCGGAGGGGTATTTGGACCAATCAACACTCCACGCAAATAATGTGTACTGTATTATTAACACGCTGAGCTTCAAAACCAAGAAAATTGGTATTGATGTTTTTAATGAAGATAAGAAGCAATTTTAAGATTAATGAATTTAAGTATGTTTGCTGAACTGTGTAATAGAATGAACGAAGTTTGCAAAGTAATTAATCAATCAAATCAACAGAGTACCTATTGAATATTGTGCACTCATTGATTTGGTTTCGAATTTTATGGTTTTTTTGGAATATGGTATTAGCTCCAATTCATTCAATTACCTACTGAATTATTCATTATTTTCTCAATGTTTTTTTCTGCGTGGTCCATTAGTGGTTTCTAAAATTAGTAGGATAGATTTAACGAAACTTCCTCGTTTGTGTATCGTCTGTGTTAATCTGTTCTAGGTTAAGCAAACATTGATATATGCCTCTTAATACCAGTTGGAAATAGAATGAAATTCTGTTTTCTACTAATTTCCTGGTTATTTTCAACGCAAATAAATTTATGATAGCACGCAATTTCACTCTTTCATGTAAATATTATGATGGTTTTATTTAAAACAATCTCTTTTCCTTTTTGAAAGAGCTGTTATTGGTGGAATGGTAAAAATACAAAACAAAACATGAGTAGCAACCAAGAAAACGTTTATATTAATTTCCGCAGCTCGTGTGATTTCACTATTGAGTTTTAGTCATTTTAATTTCATCAACGCCCGAGCCGACGCATGCGGCCAGATAACAATGAAATATCTATTGTGTCTCATTTTCCGGGCGTTGAAGGGTTAATTTTTAATTACTTAAGTTCTGAATTTGGACTAGATGTAGGTTCGCAGTGTTTTATGCGCATGAGAAAACGTCACTGCGTAAATAACAAATTAAAGCAATAAAATCAAAGAACACATCAATCAAGCCAGTGAGGCTTGTATTGTCAATGGGGTGTATCACTCACAACTTTTGTAGATGGCGCTCTCGGCAATGGTACCTTGCTTACAAATTATGACATTTATTTTTTGCGAATTAGATTAATTTAACTGGAAATAATGTATTATACACTATCAGTGACTCAACTAAAGATGAATTACGAAAGCGGAAAGCATCATTAAAAGGAAAGAAGGCTGATTTAATAGAGAGGCGAGTAAAAGATAACTCTAAATGATATCTGGCTGAATCAGATTTTTCGACATTTTTCGATAGTTGCAAGATTCCAGATCTCGGACTTGGTGCTATAGAAGAAGACTGTCTAGATGATGATAAATATGATCATCCACCTGCTGAAACATTTAAAAATATTAATACCAACTCAGAATCCACCTTATTCACTTAGCATCAGCCTTCCTAGCATGACCACCGAAACACGATATGATAGCGATGTATCATGTTTAACTGTCAAAAGACAGTGGATTCTGACAGTTAGGTGTCGATAAAACGCTATGTTACATGATATACATATATTGTGTTTCGATAGTCATGATAAAGTGTGTTTGTTATTCCATCTTATACCTATGTTATTCTTGGTAGTTTTGTTATAAAACATTTACCTTCTGCAGTAGCATTAAAATATTATAGGTTTGGTCGTTAATGTTGGTTTAATGTGCAAGTTAAATGTTTATGAGGTGAATATTATCTCTTTTAAGAGGTCACCTTTAGGTGTCACAAGCATAAATTATATCTTTATGAAAATGTTAAGGTGATAGCCTTAACATTTTAGTGCGACTCAGTCTGTCTGTCTGTCCGTCACGAACAGACGAAGAACTACTAAAGCTATCAACTTGTGGAATAGTTTTAGATGACGTTTTCCAAACTATTTCGTAAATAAGAAAGAATTAAAACTATTTTTTTTTGCAACAATGACTGAAAAAGGGGGTCTTAAAATTTCGAAGTGGGGTACTTGGGCATATGGGGTATTATATGAAAGAACGCTGATTGCACATTTTTTAGACCACATTATTTTCGACTTTTGATGAAAAATGTAAAAAAGAAACCGTTCTCTCCCTTATCTACCAAGTTTGCATTGTGAAAATTCTGAAATTATTCTAAGTTAAATAAAACGATGTCTCTAAATAGCACATTTTTTCAGAAATCATCAACAAACATTACATTAGTTCCACTATCGGTCCAGAAATGGCGCTGACCTAAAATTGCAATATTCTTCACCTAAGTGTAGAATATTCCTTAAATATTAGTATACGGAACCATCGGTGAGCGAGTCCGATTCGCTTTTGACTTTTTTCTCAAAGGCTGCTGATCAGATGGATGACCAACAATGATTGATTTGGCATCGATGCAAAGTGCACGTTGAAATATTTGACAATATTTAATTTGAATTTGAAACTACAGCTCATATATAAAGTTGTAATATTTTCTTCCTTTCTATTTAAAACATAAAACTTCTAACGACAAGAATCAGTCTTTAACAGTAAACTTTTATGTACATTTATTTACGAGATGAGATTTATCTAACATAGACATAAAAGCTTTTATAAAATAATTTATATGAAAACTTCAAACTCACCATCACAAATACTTAAACCCTTTCGTAATTATTATAAGCATGTGGGAATTAAAATAAGGCTTACATGTAATTGAAATGTGACGAGCCAACTGAATTTAAGAAGTATGAACTTTCAGGTAAAAGGTATTACTTACCTACCCTGCATTAGGTTCTAAGCTCGGATTACTTTACGAAAGCTTATGTTTGAAACATTTACGTATGAGGAGGAGTTGGGCCAAATTTTCTAGCTATTTATATTCATATTTAAGGAGAAGCTCGTGGCGTATGGCTGAGGGCATTAGCCTTGTGATTTGACAGTGAAGCAACTCTCGCAAGGCTCGGTCATAGGATGGGTGACCATAATTTATTTATCTCGAGTGCGGAGGTACTGGAGGCATGTCAAGCCGTTGGTCTTGGCTGTATTTGCAGTCGTTACACCCACTAGCCGGCGTGGTGGGATGTTGTAGTTCCTACACACTGAGCTGGCGGGCAAAGGCTCGTCCGGGCATGCCCGCAACACCGACCGGCCCGAGCCGCCGACCCGCTGCGCTGGCACAGTGTTTAAAAGAGAATACATCCTCTATATCCATCCATAAGGTAAGCCTATGCCCCAGCAGTGTGAACATTCAAAATGTCTGAAAAGATGATGATTTATTTAAAGTTAAAAAATACCGTAGTAGTTATGATAAATTGGGATGCTTTGGGTACTGAACTCAAGTGGCCCCCGATTCACTGGAATGTTTGTTTTATAAAAAAAAACTTATTAAGGTTGCCTGTTTTTTTTTCAACTTCAACGACGACTACGCAAGAGGTCCCGGGTTCGGTTCCCGGCCGGGCATAAATTGAAATGATGAATTTTAATTTCTGTGACGGGTCTGGGTGTTACTGTGTATAATAAGTATATATAAAAAAAGGGTATAAGTAGTATATCAGTTGTCTAGCACCCATATTACAAGCTTTGAATAGTTATGGCATAGATGGCGCTGTGTAAAATTGTCCAAGTATTTATTATTTATTAATTTATGTAGTTACTTAAAAATGTTAGGTATCCACTGTTTATTATTCTGCAGGTTTCTATAATAGAATATCTAAGCATACTTTAGGATGCCTATAACGTTCAGGCAAAGTGTCAAATTCTTGTTTCCATACTTTGCCTATGATCAAGTCTTACTTCCATCGGGGTAGGCAGAGATAATTAAACGTAATCGCATTATGATAATTTTAGGTCATAAAAAGCTATGGAAACCTACCGTTTTTTACTAGGTAGGTAAGACTTTTTACGGATTACAGCGAGTATATTATTAATTCAGGTGTTATTTTAGAATTATTTAGTTTGGATTTATTGTTTTTTTCTAATGAACAAAAGTGGAAATAAAGTGGTTTATTTCTAATGAACTGTACGCGCGGAAATCTTAGAAGTGTGTAGGTAGGTAACGTTTGATTTCATTTTTGTTTGATAGCTGAAATTCAAGGCTGGCGTATTTTTATCGGTAGATTTACTAATATTGAATGCTATAAAAACCGGAACGGCGTGTTTTGTTTGGGTTCATTTTACGCACTTTATATTTAGCAGTTATTATCATTCACTTCACAAGTAGTTTTACGAATATTAAAATGGAATTTTTCAGTAAATTATGATAAAATAGGTTTTGTTTTAAATCAAATAAAATTGATTCTAGTCACATTTGTGATCTCTACTCTACTCTTCTAATTTAGGAACTTACCTTATTTTGATATTTTCATTGGATTTATTTTTCAAATTTATCTACTTCTATTATTTTATAAACTTATCCGGAAGTTTATAACAAAACCACATATGAGTTAATAGTATTATTGAAAAAAACTGAGAAAACTTAATATTGATTAAATTAAAGTCGTGAGTCGACTATTTGGATTATGTTTAATTTACTCAGACAGGAAATAGAGAGTATAGTTTCATTTGTAAATGACGTAAAGAGTTTTTTTTTAGACAACAAAACATAACTTAATATGTTTTTTTCCAATGGCCTCGTGATGTAACCACCGAGCAAGTATCCTCCGCGCGGCCAGAACAGGATTCTAACAAATTCAATGTTTGCCACTGGAATATGATAAATTAGTTGTCAAACCAATAAAGCCGGAACATCACTAGTACAATACTAAATAGTACACTAGAAAAAATACCACTCGCACCAGATCATATTTTCGGACGTATATCGAACCTGCGATCTTTGGAAGTCCGGTCCAAATGCTCTTATCGCTGAGCTACCGAGTCACTAGTGGCATCGTCGAATTTCTTCTAGTATATCATACTTTTACGCTGCAAGCCAGCGTTATTTCATCAATGTGAGGAATTAACTTGACATCCAATTGAAATATCTTCTCAGACTTTTGACAATTGATTAAGATGAAACCATAGACTTAGAAAAATTTTCGCTGCGCTCAGATGAAACAGTTATGTAATATATTTAAAAATGCATAAATTGTCACGTTCCTTATGTCAATATCAGTTGATGGTGACAGCAGACATGGTCTGTGCTTTTTCTCTTTGATTTGTTTTTTTGCTATAACGGCATTTTTCTGTTTAATAAACAAAGTTTAAGTAATTAATTTCGTTTAATTACAACAGTGGTGTGAGTCGTATTTTTCCTAGTATATTATTTAGTATTATATACATTTAATAACATAGTGAATGCTAACATCTCAAAATTAAAAAGTCACTAGTACCTTTAATGAATGAATAGTAAATACTCGAGTACAACTAACTTTTGACTCAGAACTCAACAATTCGACTATTCGACCTTAATTTTATCAAAGTAATTAAAATGTATTTAGGGGTTTTTGGCGCCATTTTGTCGAGTTCGGTTAGGTGTCTATTTTAATTATTTTCAAATTGATTCATAGTGGATATTGTGTCTTAAAATTGGTGCAGTTATATGGTACAAGTGTCTACGCAACTGAACAATATGTGGGATAATTGAAATAGGCGCGATCTTGGTTATGTGAAACTGAGACTTTTATTGAAGTGGTGGCTTCCTCGGCAGAACTAACCGAGTAAACTGTCTTGATATACTTGATGCCAAATGCTCCAAGCAGCATTGGAATGCGATGCACCCGCATTCTAATGAAAAATTAAACAATATCTACCACTGAACTATTTAACACTTGACACTGGCAAAAATTACTTCCAAGAGGAAAGTAGATTGCCATAACAAAAAAGAAGAAGAAGTGTATTTAAACGTTTGGCAAGCATTACTGCGGCGGCGCGGTGCGGGCGTCTGCCTATAGGCATAGGATGTATATTTACACAGTGTTTTGTCCCTTTCTTTTTAGTGTCAAACTTAAATAGATTTACAGATAGTAACCACTGTGTAACTATAAATCTGCTATACAATCTTTATTAGTAAGGGGGTTAGTCTAAAATTCAGAAAATCATTAATTTATCTTAATCCTTGCAATGCGATCTGTCAATAGGTAGGTAATGTTTCACATCATCATCATCATATTAAAAGATCATATCATATTGTTGATATTATAATTGTTGTGTTCTGGCAGTTTAAACGTAAGTAAGCCATATACACTTCTAATACTTTCGCGCGTACAGTTCATTAGAAATAAAACACTTTTTACGGATTACAGCGCGTAGGTATATATTTTTTTTTGCTTTAGTCCTCCCGTGACCACGGAAAAGGAGTTCGACACCCTGAAAAGGTGTCGAAACGTCGGGAATTCTAAAAAAAACAATAAATACAAACTGAGTGATTCTAGAACAACACCTGAATTAATAATATACGCGCTGTAATCCGTAAAAAGTGTTTTATTTCTAGTAAGTAAGCCAGTTCCTCAGTAGTTGAGGATTCCGAGTGAAGTGCGCTTCCAACTTCGGTTTTACTGTCACAACATCAGGGAAGGTTAAGGCCAAGTACCTACTTACCTGGTGTGGATAAAAAAACAACACACCACACATAAGAATTAGCAAGGCTCATTCCCTCATTCATTCCCAAATTCTATTCTTTGCTTATTGTTTGACTGTGTTTTTATCAATTGATTGAGATCGATGTGTTCAGAATAAGACAATTCGCCTGAAGAAACAAAAAATTAGAATACAGACAAACAGCGGAACTGGATTGATTGATCACTTATAGAATAGTCTGTAAGGGGGCGCTCGATACCTACAAGTAATATATAGTGATGTCTTCATCTTTATAAACTCGGTATTCAAATGTTTATTGGTCAAACAGAACTATTTTAATTAGATAGTACAGGATAAAATCTGAAGAAGGCACATTCATTTAAAGACGACAAAGAACAACGACCACTTCCCATACAAGCGTCAAATAGTCAGACCTGTCAAATAGCTTTTTTGTAAAAGTTGATAATGAATGATGATAAAATATATTTCAATAGTTACTATGATCGTAGACCACTATTGCTTATTGAATTTTTATTTGGCATTCGGAAAAATATGTAATGGGTAATCAATTGTAGTTATAATCTTTATTATGAATGTTCTCTATTTCTGTATTGCAGGTTTTCATTTTAGTTAGCAATTCATAAATAACAATAAAAATGCAATTTTATGAACTATATAACTTCTCTATATACGATAATTGATAAAATCAACATTTTGACAGGTACATGGGGCTGTTTCTTATAAAGATATTCTTTGAAAGATATTCAAGAATTGATGAATTTTCCGGAAAAACCAGATAGTTTGTTTGAAATGATCAGCCAGTTATGACGTCTCTAACATATCCGTCTATGTCACATTTATAAATTTTCGCTATCGCTTCGCTTCGAAAAATGTATGGATTTGACGTTTAAAATTTCGATTGATAAAGAAACCTTATGTGAATCCCATACATGTTTCAAAAGCGAAGCGATAACAAAGATTTGCAAATGTTACTTTGGCTAGACCCCCAGGTTCGAAATATCACCTGCCTTTTAATTTAATTTCAAAGTGGAACAGAAATTCTATGACATTATCTACCAAACAAGTTATATGGAATTTATTCACAACCTGTGACTAGCCCAAAAGCTTTAAAATGAGGATTAAAAAAAAAAAAATGAAATCTCATTTAATTGTTAATATTCGAATAAGTTTGTCGCATCGATTTCATCTTCACTAGCGCATTACACACACTTGTTTATTTATTTATTTATTTGAACAACTGGCAGTAACATTGATTATTCCAATGACCTCCAAATATTTTATGCAATAGTATAATTCAGAAAATTTTAAAAAATAATGTTACTAGGCGTTATTACTTTTTTCACAACAAAATTAACCCAATAATCTTATTGAAAAATAATCTAGTAAGTATGTTAACGTTTTTATATTTAAATGAATTGATGTAAGAAAAACAATAGGTATAAATGAAGTCGTGAATAAAATTACCATGAAAATTATCCACCTCATGAATGAATATTTTTTAAAATTACATTTAACATTTTATATCGAAAAGTAAAATAATATCTTATTTATTTACTCACTGGTTATTTCTTTCAAATCGATGAAAGTCCATTGTTGTTTCAAAAGTACTATTTCCAATATGTTAAGTACGCGACACACTTAGAGCGGTTTATTCTGGAACACCACGTGCGACCGCGGCGGTGAATTGCTTCATACTGATTATTTGTAACGTTGACTCGAACTTCGAAGCAAAACCGCAGTTATACAGTATGTTGAATGACTATCAATAAACTATCCACAATAAAAGATAGGCCTACTTAAGATATGTAGTCTAGATATTTTTTTTATGACGGGAAATAAATAAACAGTAGCCTAGTAACTGATCTATAGTAGACCTATTACTCTGATTATAGATTAATGGAAATATATTACTATTTTCATTATTTCAAAAGAAGCTGGAATTAACCAGTATGCAAGAAATTCAATCAGACGTTAACTTTGAATCGAAATCAATCTGTAGTTAAGATTTTGCCACGAAACCGCGTTACTGAAAGCACTTTTACTGTCAATGAAAGCACAATTTATGTCATTGAGATTCGATATTATAAGTCGTTTCATTTTATTTTATCAAGTCTCACAAAATACTAACTTGATTGTATGATACATCTTTGCATTGGCGAAATAAAAAGTTTTGACAACCTCAGTACGCCGGTTTTCAAAATGTCGCCATCTCTGAGGTCCCGGGTTCGATCCCCGAAGAAAACTAACTTTTCTATATTGGCTCAGGTCTGGGTGTGAGTGTTTACCACCGTTGTCTCTGATTTCCATATATAAGTGCTTTAGCTACTTACTTTGGGATCGGAGCAATGTTTGTGATGTTGTCTTATATATAAAAAAAGTGAAACCTAGAGACGAATCTGAAAAGTACCTTACTGGCCTACCGATAGTCCAAAGATAAATGACTGAATAATGGGTAAAGTGTAGGTAGGTATGCCGTGGTGAACTATTCTTGAGCAATCTTGCCCTTTGACCGTTTCCATAAACTTTTAATAAAACTAATAAACTACTAAAATGTCGGCCTATCGATCGGATAATTTTAGTCAGCTATCCAAAGTATCAAAAATATGTTAAAACTTTACGAGAAACTTGGAAAGAGCCCTTTTACATTTTTGTAACGTTATCCTCAAAGGGAATTCAGTTTCGTATTTTTACAATGACATTATCACTTTTTATCAGTTTTACTGCCAAATGCTCAAGTTCAAATCTAATCAATCTATATTGCTCTCATAATCACTCCGGGGATAAATTCTACTTACTACTTACCTACTTAACATTGGTCTGCGCACACTTAGCTGTAATATAATTAATGATAAAAAAATATGTTTTGCATAATTGTTTAGTTAGACGTAATTAAACTACAGAAACATTTATCTTCTCTTATATAAAAATTAAGGGTGACTGATATATCAACGCCCAGCCCAAAAAACTGAACTTGAAAGTACATAAATGAATGCATGTTTTATGCATTTGTCTATGCATCCACTAACAAAGGATTTATGGAATTTTTTCTCCTTAAGGGGTGAAATGGGTGTTCAAAGTTTGTATGGGAAAAAAAAACATTTCGACTTGAAATTTCGTAGGAGTATTTCTTAAAACAAATAAATAAATAAATGATACTAATATTATTAGGGGATAAATAGGTAAATGAACCAAAAAATAGATTATGGATGTCAATATTGAGGTTTTGGGATGTTGATTGCGAAAATGGCATTTATTTTGAAGTCAAATACAGTATACAGGATTCAACCTCTAAGGGGGTGAAATGGGGTCAAATTTTGTATGCAAAAAAGACGGATTTGGTTTGGCACACAGATAGTTTATACTTTTTAACCCAGTCAAAGGTTCCCTAGGGATTTTCCGAAAGTCACGCGCGAAAGCTAGATTTCGTATATAATTCACACGTCGAATAATTTATGAGCATCGTAAGTAATACCTTTTTAGAGCACAGAGATATTTATGTATCAATTTAGCTTGACCTAAAATAATTATTGTATTATTGATACAATAACCTACATAATAAAAATATATTATGGTCAAATATATTTTGACATATTATGTCTGTTTTCATACAGTGAGTCTCCATTCATTTCAACGCTTTTAGCGCTCGAAAGTAACACCAAACCCTATTACGTGGCAATTTCGAAACGTCTTAACATTTTTTTTCTAATTATAAAATGAGTTTCGTGCCAAGATGTGAAATTTAAACCAACTATTGGTTGCCGACATTTATCAAAGTGTCAAATACTGTCCTGTTTTTGTTATTATTAGATATGAATGATACGAAAGACTAATGAGACATTAATAGATAAAATAAAAAAAAATAATGCTTTTACTCAAGATCATTACCTACACTTAATATTTTTACCACAATTTCAGTTTTATTTACACTACTTTATTTTGCTTATATCTTTGTATATTTTTTTGCTTATATTGTTTATATCGCTGCATAAAAATATCACGGAAATATGAATTAATGTAAGGGACAAAGGTCTACTTTTCAGGAGGAGCAAAAAACAAATTTTATTTATAATAATTGCTTGTATTTTTTTCACTTTTTATTCTACTTACTTGATGCCTATAGCAAAGTTGCTTAGGTTTGAGAGCTCTATAAAGCTATGCAAGCAAAATTAAGATTATCTTTATGGATTCCGAAATAGCATGTCTCTTACATTAAAAATAAATGTAGATGCGTTCTTTACCTTAATTGCATTTAACACAAAAATACTCCGCAGTAATGTAACAGTCATATTTACAAAAATTATATTAGTATTTTTTGAAGTAAGGTACCCTTTTGGGTTTAATTATTGCTGTATCCTAACTAAATACTATAATAAAATTTTACTTTCAAAAGCAAATTGGTTAACTTGATTTAATTTAGATAAAAAAAATTGCTATTATTGTGAATACATAAAATGATACAAAAATTGATCATTTAAAGTATTTATTTTTATTCAGCGTTAAACATAATCAGTCTCAATGTTAACAATGATGGCAGATTATAGGAAAAACATTTTTGAATGATAATCAACTGTTTATATAACTAAAAAAATAGTTTCCAAAATTTCAAGTTCAATAGATTTTTTCAAGTAATTATGGTTATTAAATTATAATTAAAAAATCAATTCTATTTGAAATTTGAGTATTATAGCAATTTAATATAAAGAACTTAAGCAAGATAATAACAATATACACACTACTAATTTATACTTAACCATATTAATTAAGAGCCGATTGTTCCAAAGTCAGGTAAAATTTAATCGTAGGGTAAAATTTATAATGTAATACGAACGATTTTTAAATGTCACGTCAAATATCAAGGCATTGAACGATGGTTAGAGCTTACTCAACGACTAAATTTTATCTGACTTAGGAAAAATTTGCCTAAAGCGAAAATACTACAACCTAATTGTTAACTGCAGCAGTTTGCATTATCAACAATCCAACGAAACATTATAAACAACATGAAAACGTTATCTACAATCCAAAAAAAGAGGAGGAAGAGAAACAGGTCGCGATGCGATTAAAAATAAGAATGAAAATCATAAAAATTTAATAAGTGGAGGAACTTATTCCCTTCTAGAGTCTTCGTCATCAAGTTTAATGATTTAATAAAACTTTGTGAAAAGGGTATTATACCTAAAACATATCAGAAGGATTACTTAAGTATTCCTTATAAAAATAAAATTAAAGACACTTTAAATAAGACTAAGACGAAGACTCTAGTAGGGAATAATTTCCTCCACTTAACCTGTTTGAGCTTTTTTTTGATATTTGATAACGTTGTTATGTTGTTTATAATGTTTCGTTGGATTGTTGATAATGCAAACTGCTGCAGTTAACAATTAGGTTGTAGTATTTTCGCTTTAGGCAAATTTTACCTAAGTCAGATAAAATTTAGTCGTTGAGTAAGCTCTAACCATCGTTAAATGCCTTGATAATTGACGTGACATATTTAACAATCGTTTGTATTACATTATAAAGTTTACTCTACGATTAAATTTTACCTGACTTTGCAACAATCGGCCCTTAATTAATACGGTTAAGTATAAATTAATAGTGTTAACATCGTTATTATCTTACTGAGTTCTTTATATTAAATTGCTATAATACTAAAATTTCAAATTGAATTGTTTTTTTAATTATAATTTAATAACCATAATTACTTTAAAAAATCTATTGAACTTGAAATTTTGGAATATATTTTTTTGGTTATATAAACAGTTGATTATCATTCAAAAATGATTTTTCCTATAATGTGCCATCATTGTTAATATTGAGACTAATTATTGTTAAACGCAGAATAAAAATAAATACTTTTAATGATTAATTGCTTTTGAAAGTACAATTTTATCATAGTATTTAATTAAGATACAGCAATAACTAGTACTAAACCAGTTACTTCTAAAATTACTAATATTATTTTTATTAAGGTATACAACGCATTTCAATTTATTTTTTATATAAGAGACATGCTATTTTGAAATCCATAAAGATAATCTTAGTTTTGCTTGCATAGCTTTATAGAGCTCTTAAACCTAAGCAACTTTGCTATAGGCATCAAATTAGTAGAATAAAAAGTTAAAAAAATACAAGCAATTGTTATAAATAAAATTTGTTTTTTGCTCCTCCTGAAAAGTAGACCTTTGTCCCTTACATTAATTTATATTTCCATAATCGATTAATGTTTACCTACGATACACGAAGCATGCAGCGGGCGGAGCAGGCGGGGACGGGCTCTAGTTTTCTGTTTTGCTCTCTACTAATTATATTGTAGTATTAGAAAAATAAAATGAATTCATATTCTATTAAAGTAATGTAAGAAACACGTAAATTATTACACACGCTGGCATATTAATGTAAGGGACATCATTGCCAAATACATAAATCATAAAGTAACGTAAGGCTGATCAGGTTTAGAAAAACGAAAACGTGGTTAGGGTAAAGGCCATATATAACTTTTTATGAGACATACCTTAAAACTAAAAATGACATTTTGTACAAGTGTATGATACGTCAAAATTTGTCGTAAAGATTTGTTTAGGACCTCTCAAAATGTGTACTGTAAGGGACAAAAAAATGATTTTTTTTCAAGATATCAACATTTCAAGTATACCATTCGATGGAGCGTAAAATTCCGAATCCAACGGTGTATATAACTCATTTTCGGTATATTGTCCCTTACATTAATTCATATTTCCGTGATCGTTATGCTAATAAATAATTTAACTTGAATTTTCGTTCACTTACTTTTTAGACAGGTCGATGAAAATGGAATATTCGCCAGAATGAGTTCATTATTCTTAACATGAAAGACCGTGTCTCGAAACTAAAACGAAAAAAGCAAAGTTAAGGCGAGGACAGTTCACAATCTGATGAAAATATTGTTTTTTGAGCTTCCAATGTGTAGATCTGATGTAGAATTCTACTTCACAATAATTACTGTAGACCGAACAAGAAACAAAGAAACACAATAATCGAACAAAACATTGAAAAATGGCTTGGTAACTCTGTAAAAAATCCTGAATAACATCATAAAAACTCATGAAAATAAACTTCCAATCGCCAGATCTAGAAATTTTCAACGACAGTGATATGATTTTTTATGCAAAAAGGATAGCTTTTTTTATTGATCTAACACAATAACCGAGTACATTTTTAATAAATGATCCAGCATTCCAAAAATTAATAAAAGTGTGCTAAATTTTGTCAAATTTCTGGCGAAGCGACAATTAAAGCTATGCAATAATCAACCTTATTCTAAAGAGTTAGTGAAAGAGTAGACTTCGTGAACTGCCTTGCCTTAATTCATGTAAAACTTGGAGCACATTGTTGACTTTCAAAATATTTGTTTTAGAGAATTTTACTGGAAGTAACTCTGTTTTTGGAATTTTCTTTATTCGCCATCCCTTGTGAAGGAAGCAGATTAAAATTCATTGTTCCTTTAAACTTTGTTCATATGAAGTTTCAAAGAAATACAACTTTGATGCCTGTTGTACAATCAAAATTTGTCCGTAAATAAGTAAAACATGATTATATTGAACTAGGTACTAACTTAATAATAGACTGTTATTTTGTGTTAATTTTGTCGCCGCAACATCTCACACTTAAATAATATTTACTTACATATTTTTTTACCTCTTTATTTAAACATCACCTTCGGGTGAGTGTTGTTAGAAGAGTTCCGTTTTATCTTTTCATTTAAGGAACCCTAAAAATTACAAGACAATACAGTTCACTATGCTCCTTTAAAAAACCACAAAGAATTTGTTATTCCCAGACCATTACGCGAAGGAATCTGAAACTTGATAAGACTAAAGAGATCAATCAAAACAACGCTGTAATGTTGTCCAAATTAATTATAAAATCTCTGTTCCCCTGGTCCCGCAAAGATTCCAGGAATTTATGAATCTAGTTAGGTTTGAAATTAATTTGAGAACGGTGCCGAAACGGCTGACTTATATATAACAGTACTGATGGCAAGATTTTCATAAGCATACTAATTAATATTAAAATAACAGTTATTTCTTCATAGTGCTTATAGATTACTTATTTGATAAACACACATACCAATATTAAAATATACTTAGGGATGATTTTTCAATCTTCAGATAACAGATATCAAGTTTAAATATTAACCAAAATATAATAAAACTATGTAATTCTGAAAATGGACAGACAAATGAATAACAAACATTTTCTATGTGGCGTGGTGGTATAATACGATATCAAGCGGATAAACCTTTATCTGGGCACTGAAAAATCCCTATAAATATTTAACAATAAAAAAACATAATATTTTACCTATTTGAATTTGGAAACTGTCTTTCATACATATATGAATATTCATTGTGTTTTCTCATTTTCTCCGTTTCGCGCCAATTTTGTGGTATTCATATGGAGTGAGGTGATAAATAGAACGGAATTGCTGTGATAGCATTACACAAAGTAGGTATGGAGTGGTACGCAAAGGGAGGTCATAGAAAAAAAATATTTACTGGCGATATTTTTTTTACTACTGAGCAATGTTTTAACAAGCAGAATGACCGAGTTTATGCTTGAAGCTCTATAGAAGCCTCCCAATTAGTCAGCAGAGTACAACGTGGACATTATCTTGTACTTGTTGTTGTTTTTTAAATTTTACCAAATATTTCCTTTTTTGTTTACTTACCCCCTTACTAATAAAGATTGTATAGCAGATGTAGATGACACAGTGTTTTGTCGCTTTCTTTTTAATGTCAAACTTATACAGTTTGACAGTGTCACCACTGTGTAACTGATACATCTGCTATATAATCTTTATTATTAAGGGGGTTAATAAATAAATAAATAAAATAAAAATTATTATTTCGAGCAAAGTAGCCCATATTATACACAAAAACACAATATAGAATCAAATAATAAATACTGTAAACAAATTGATCTAGTTAATATTTGCTGTTAGGCAGCACGTGCACCATACAGCAATGAATCATAATATACTGGCAGTCAAGTCTGCTCGCGAACATGCTCAAGATGCTGTTAGAGCTGGCCCGAACCCTGCGCACCAGGGATGAACACCGTTTCCGCATAATTATTTATACATAATGGTTTATGTATAAATAATAATTAGAATAAACTATATCCGGATTTACACCATGTACCATATCGGAGTCTCAAAAATAAACAGGTACATGGTGTAAATCCCGATATAGTTTATTCTAATAACGTCAAAAACCATGGAAATTTAAAACATTATAAATAATAATTGTTTAACCCGCTCAATAATACATAATAAAATTATTTTCTAGTTTGTAAGAAACTTGCACCCTTATGGGATTCTTGTTTGGAACTTTTTATTTTAAATGTATACAACAAGAACGCAAATAAAGAATATGAATATGAATATCCGACTTCAGTGACGGTTTGGTGGGGGGTATCAAGCTATCAAGGAGTGACTAAAATATATTTTTGTGTCAAGTCTATCAAGATACGCTTCTTGAGAAGATGGTTAAGCCTCTTCACAACACGATGTTCCATAAACAAGGTTCTTTCAGAAACACTGAGCACTGGGTCATAAAGCTGGATCTACCCAAGCGTAGTTGGAAACGAATGTTTCGGACTTTTTCATAGCTGATGACTGGATCGTCTAGTCCCGATCTTAATCCGCTGGATTATGATTAATTAGTTTTAGAGAGTATGAGCATAGGTATTTGGAGTGAGTGCGCGTTTCTATTGATAATTGGCCTCAACGTTTAAGAGACTGTATTACAGCCAATGGAGATCATTTAAAATGAGCTTCATATTATTTTAATGTTCTTGTACTATGTGTTACTAATGTGTAAACTAACACACATTACAGTAATAAATAAAGTATGCAATAGAAAAAAAAATAGTTTTCCTTGTAACAATACTTATGGCAAGACTAGATATAACACTAGTTTCCGCCCGCGACTTCGTCTGCGTGGAAATTAGAGAAAATCTTTAAGGAATGTTTAACCAATATAAATAGTATTCTATGCTTTAATTTCATCAAAATCCGATCAGCCCTTTCCCTTTCCCTTTTCGAATTGCAAATTAATTCAATATTAGCAAATCACTAACATATCAGTCAAAGGTATTCGAAATAATAAAAAATTGATTAATGTTAAATGACGTATTCAGGTTGTTTTAGCATCAAAGTGCAATTGTGTGTTGCGCCTACCTACTGAATAGTATCATCATCATCCTTTTATTATATTTTAAACTAAAGTTAATATTTGGAATATATGACCACTCAAAAAAATGTCTTGATCAAAAATATCACCTAATCTGCACTATCACTGAACATGTGGCTATAATATTTTAGTACCGTCCACGGAAAATGGAATTCCATGTGGACGAACCCGTGGCCAGAGCCTGTTATCTTTTAAATTGATCAGACCTAAAATCATCAAGTAAATTGTGTTAGTGACTTATTAAAACAAAACTCAAAGCATAAGCAAAAATAAATTCATTTAAACTCAAGCCATTTCTACGCATAATCTTAAATGACTTTAAGACTTTAAATGGGCCTTTAACCAAGATAAACGCAGTCAGGATTCTTACAAGAGCTCATCCCACAACAACCATTTTTTTTATCAAAATATTTAACCCTTTGCTGGCATTACACATCGCTATTCGTACTCGCGTATTCGAGTTATACGCGCAACTACTACGATGTGAAGTAGCTTTATTCGTCTATATAATATTATTCACCTATTTTCACAAACAAGACAAATACACAAATACTCGAACACGTAAATCGTATCCGCCGTCTTGTCGGTTTTTGGGCACAAATGAAAGGATTGCAAATATGCCGAATAAGTTCGTTTACCGTCCACACATCAGTGTGTGCAGTTCAAAGACTAGATAGCAAAAATATTCATAAATGTCGGAATATTCGCTGTTAATGACGATGTGTGGACGGTGTGTTCGTGTTTAATCGGACTTAAACACGAATATTAGGAAACAAAGCCGAATGAAAATTCGAATACCGAATAGCGTTGTGAAGTATAAGCATTAGACTTAATATCAGGCAAACAGATTTGAATTCAGTGCCTATTCAAATAAGTGTTGATCACATTTCACATTGCTGTTAAAATTTGTAATACTCGTATATTAATTCATAAGTCCCAGATATGGCTTTCCTGACCAGCTTAGCTTTTATAAACTTTTTCATAGATTTGTGTAAGAAAATATTTTACTACCACTTTCAGCCTTATGATCAAGCCACAATAGAAATACTGTATTGTATTTTGGCTTGGTTTTGTATTAGATGAAGAGCTCAATGATTTAGTGCAAACCAGCCTGCGATTGCGAAAGTTTAAGTAACTTTCGCTAGGGTCTATACCTTAAGCCGTATAAACCTTAAGCCGTAGGTCTCAGCTGCGTACCCGCAAACCCGCATTGGGCCCGCATGGTGAGTTATGGCCCGTCCTCTTTATCCATCCATTTAAGAAGGCCTGTGCCTCTGCAGTGGGGACATTGAAAAAGCTGGTGATGATGATGGTATATGTGTCCCAATTTACAATGGTTAAAGGCCGATGAAAATTAAAAAAGCAGAATCTGTGTTTAAGATTCATGTCAGGAAGCAGTTCTTCGGGAAAATACCTAAATGCAATGACAAAGTGATCAATTACTGAAAAGTCAGGAAACCCTATTCAATAAACGATAAAATTCTCATTTTATTGTTGAAATGACTATGTTGTATTAAATAAAAGCAAAATATATTAAGTGCGTGTAATTTAAAAAATATGTACCTTCTGAAACTTTTGTAGCTTATTGAAATAAAACAATATTTCTGACGACTTCGTTGACTTTCTATTTCACGCAATGTGTATGCAAACAAAAAATTAAAGTTGATTATTATACATATCTTTAACAAAATCTGATGGCTATGGCCACACAATGATGCTTTTGTTTCCGAATATTATTCATCAAAAGTTATTCAAAGTTAATTATTTCATCAAACTTTTAACAATTTTGTTAATTCCAGCATTGAATTCATTAACGATGAGAAATGAAACAATATGTTTGTTTAGTACTTGCTTGACCTATGTCAATAAAATGTAGTTTGGAGATCGTTAAATGGAGGTCATGGCACACCATGCTTTTCGCCAACTCAATTAAAGTGATTGGTTTTATTACACCCATAAAGTGAGATTCGATCAACAGAGCGAAGGGTAATTGAAATTAAGTGATTCATAGAATTCAACAAAAGTAAACACACTGTAGTCAATATACTTACCTACCGATTCATCTTTGTAAAGTTAATTAAGACAGTCAATAATATACGGGATGTCCCAAAACTTTGCCACACGGAGGAAAAGTACTATAAATATTGAATTTAACTGAAAGAAGACTTAATTTTGAGTTAAAAAATAATTGTAACTGCATTCAAAGATTTTCAATACGAAAATCGACCGAATCGAACCCACCAAACATGAAAAAAAACTTTTATTTTTACTGATCGAAAGGGTCTATTTTTGCTTGAATAACACAGCATAAAAGCTATAAACTAAACAAAAGGAAGACCATGTTTAATTATTACACCGTACCGTATGCGATTTATAAAAATACATTTAATGCAGTTACAATTATTTTTAAAATAAAAATGAAGTAATTTTTCAGTAAAATTTTCTATCTTTAATATTTAAGGTACTTTCCCTCTGTGTGGCAAAGTTTTGAGACACCCTGTATATGTCAATGATGACAAATTGTTTTTTGTAGGTTTGTCTGAATTTTTGTTTATTAACCAAAATATTTTTTTGCTAAAATTCATACATTTTAGATCATATCAAGAATTAACTTATAAATATTTAAGTAAAACGTTAGATAGCTATGGCAACGCAGGATCGACGTATATATTATATTTCTAAGTGAGTCTATCATCAACAGAGTTTTTAAGACATTTGACTGTCCTGGAAAAAATTGCGAGTGCTAATTTTCTGGTAATATTATTATGTAACATTTTTCCACCAAGTATGTGCTATAACATAAATATAACTCTCAATTTACACAAGACAAAGTACTACAGAACTGAACAGATTGTAGTGACTGAAACCCAGAAACTATCTGAACTTAAATGTTATTTGTATAAGAAAAACTTCCTTCAAAAAACTAAAATTAACAGCTTTTAGTTATTTATGCAACTGTAGTATAATGATTGTAATATTATGGTTACTATGACTCTAGTTAAAACACTGTTCAACAAGTGTTTAACTTAGGCACTGTTTAAATGTGATGCTGTCACTTTTTTGACAATATTGTTTGAAAGAGACGACATCACATTTAAACAGTGTCTAAATTAAACAGGGTTTTAAAATATTTTGTGGTAAGGCCGTAGTTGTTTTAATGTTAGCTGTAAGCTGTTTCATAAGTAATAATAGTTCTTGTGTTTGTTGATATAAATATTCTTGCCTCCTTATGTAGGTATTTAGGTAGCATAGAACAAGTTCTGCTTAGTATAATCCGCGAGCGATGAGAATGGGATGGAACTTTGTCAATCTGAGACGCGTTTGTTCGCCGGACAGCCACAGGGATATCCAAAAACACGGTGTCACGCATCCGAGGTGAAGGAACTTCTGCTGCAGCAACTTCAAGTAACACAACAAGTAAACAATTAGTTGATTAACTGAATTAAAATTAAGTAATTGGTCAAATTTCGATTTACTTTGACAAGGTTCCATCCCATTCTCATCGCGCGCGGATTATATCTTAGTAAATCGCAAACCTAATTTCAATGAGGTGGCGATTCGATTTTACAAGCGATTGTCGATAAAAAGCGCTAATTGACTATAATTGCCTGCCAAGTCGACCCGTGTGAATACCGCCTTAGTAGCATAAGTTATATTATTTTTGCAACCTATCATGACAATTTTAGACCGGGGAAAATGAAATAGTTCACAAAAGGGCGGTGCCAATACCCTCACCGCCATGAAATTAATTAGCTTCTGCAATTTAGAGTAGCTCGAGTTATAACGACACAAGCATACAATACAACCTTTATACTACTTTTAGTATGATAATTATTTTGTACTTCAAGTGTACACACGACGGCACCTCAGACTAGACATGTTGACCTTGACGCCGCCTTTATGTCCTACGTAATAAAAGCTGTTTTCGCAGTTTAACTGGTATAACCTGACGTGCTATCGTGTGTACAAACATGAATGGCGCACCCAAACAAATAGTGGTCAGCAATGTGAATAATAATTGTCAATAACAACTTTTGTTATAGTTCGATTCAAAGTATACAGCTACGCAAGCAAATTATACTATTTTTATTTAAAAGCGGATTCCTATAATTATTAATTAAGGCTATGCTAAGTGACACCCCCATACTTAATCTATCGAAAGTACTGTGCATTCCTTAAAAACACCCACACTCGTAGGTACAGTCACTTCCATAAATATTAGAACTTTGTCACTCTTGAACAGAAATCAATGACATCTACAACAAAGTGACAAAGATCTAAACTGAATACATATTTTAGACGTGACTGTACAAGTACTGTGTCAAGTGTAGGCAAACAAACTTTTATGCGTAGGTATAATGAAACAAAACTTTTATACAATAAGTTGATTATGTTATCCAAAATATAAACATATTTAAAGTTTAAATGATCGATTTTCTCGAACTTTCAGTTGGATTCTTTGAGTATTTATTCTTATTCTGCTGTTTTTCTTCAAGATATTTTAGTTGGAAAAGTACAACAACATACCATTCTGTCGCAAATTTCAATGATAGAGTAAATATTTTTATTTTTCACAGCTGAACTGCGAAAAAAACTTTTATTACGTAGGGCATAAAGACGATCTCAAGGTCAATGTACGCGGTCTGATGTGCCGTCGAGTGTACAATGTGATGAACACCTGCACGTGCACACTCTTTGAAACTTTTACCGAGTTTCTACAAAAACAAAAAGTAATTTAGTGAAACAAAACCATTCCATATTTTATTTCAAGAGACAAATGAAGGTAATTTTTTTTTAGAAGCAGGCCACGTTTTCGTCTGAAATATCGGTATTTTATCAGTGAAAACGAAAACACGAGGGCTACCATTCATAATATTTATACCATACGTTTTCTTTATCGCGTTTTTCGAGTTCCCTATGTGATATAATTTTTTGCGTCTAATAACTGTTTTTCACATTGTTCTATAGAAAGTCTTTTTAAGGTTTCGTAGTCAACAACCCTAGTTACGCCATGTCCGTCTGTCCGTCCCCAGCCTAGCTCATAGACTCTTAGTACTAGAAAGCTGTGATTTGGCATGGATATCATATTAATCACGCGGGCAAAGTGATAAAGTAAAATTTGGAAGGAGAATGTATCAAAATTACCACAAGATAGAAGAAATTTTGTGAGGATTGGCAACGTGTGTGTTTGATATTAAATGTTACCTACAAGTTTATAAAGCACCTACCTACACTATAGACCATGTTAAATTCCATCTGGCATGCATAATAATCGCTGAAATTTTTTTGAATTCATATTCTCGTTTCTTTAATAATCATTCTCGCGATATTGAATCGTCTATGAGTAAAAAATTTAAATTTCCCTGGTGTTTGGCGTCAGATTGATTGTCAATTAAAGGAGAGATGTTTTATTTACAGCGTCCGCTTTTAATACATTCTCTCGTTATAAAATCAATTAAGAGACCATTTTAGATTACTATTCGATGAAACCCCCGCGTAATCACGCTCTCCGTTGCCTGTTAATGAACAAATTTGGGAGAAGCTAACGAAACTATGTGACATTTGAGCAAACAAAATGGCCAACTAAATGAGTTTGTTAAGGTTTAGTTTATTCGCGGTCTGCGGTTATTTTGACGCTCAAAGGTTTTTGTTTATTAAATAACCCCATTTTACTATATGAGATAATATAAACTTTTGTTTATAGTCGATATCGTTGACCATCAGCCATTTTTTATGTCCCCACTGCTGGGGCACAGGCCTTCCTTAGGTAAATAAGGAGGATGGGCCATAACCCACCACGCGGGCCCAATGCGGATTCGAGTTGTCGTCGCACGGATTTGTCTTCGTTGTCGTTGTTTAAGTGCATATTTATGAAACCCCATTTTTTCTATAATCGTAGAAAAGAGTACATCGTGTTTGAATTACAACTCATGAAAAAAGAAAATAAATGAGTAAATTAGAAGTGTAGCTAAATATAGTGGTGGCCAGATAATTAAGGACACCACTAACTCTTGGAATGTTGTTCAGATCAGTTGGGTGTGTTTAGCGATCAGAATCTCCTCCATTCACTCCCTGAATGGCCATCATCAGATCACGGCTAGGTCAATCCTTTACGAACCAAGGCTTCAAAGTTGCCTCGTTTGTATGAAAATCGACTGGTGTCTTTAGTTCTCTGGCCACCACTGTATAGGTAACGAAATAGCTTGTAATTAACAAATAAAAAGGGGTGTTTCGTAATTCCACCTACACTCGCAGCGAGTTTTTTTTTATTTTATTTGCAATACAACGAAATTTTAAATTAAACTTGAGAGCTTATTTGCGGAGACTTATTTTTGAAGACTACGTATATAATACAAAATGTTTCGCTATTTTCTATCTGAAAGTGTATTTCATTTTCTCTTGCGCTAAAATCTCCGGAAATAAACCCATGTGCAATAAATTGTCTGCGTCTTTGCCACACAAATTGTGGAAATGCTCATGGCCGCTGTACATTTATGATGCAAGCGGGGTTCCAGCGACATCTCTGGACCTTTCCAGAAGTGATAATCATGGTCGTAGTTCTAAAACAAATGAAAATTTAATTTATACCTTATTTGAATGAGTAGAAGATGTTTACAGAAATTATTATGAAAAACAAATATTCAATATAACATCTCATTCCATATTAATATACCGACGACATCAAGTCTCTTTGGTTTGCCCTAGACTAGAGAATGACGTAGGTAATTTTAAGTGTTTACGTAGGTGGTGTCATTAAAATTTAATATTGGTTAGCCTTTAAAATTAGGCATACTTACGTAATTATGATTAAAACCATAGAACGAAGAACAGTTTTGTTATGATTAAACTATTTAGACAACTTTTCAGAAATGTAACAATAAAAAAGCGCTTGTCGGATATTACTTCAGTGTCACATTCATATTGGCTTTTGAACAAAATTAAATATAACAATAAAGAAATTCAATCCGAAATATTTTTGAAACACTGCCAGGAAACTTTAACTTCACCATTATCTTGGCGTATTTACGGCACTTTCCACAAAAGTATGCCGTAATCACAAGTTATTCCTCTCCTAGGGCATTAAGCATGTGATAGCTTGACTCATTACGGTGAAAATGTGCTACTCAGTGTCTGAGTGCTCATTTTGAATCAAATTAAAAGTTATACGTACCTAAGCTCCCCGCTTTTGTGTAGCAACAATAAATAATAATAATACAACGTGGCAAAAAGAAGAAAAGTTTTTACTTATAAAAAGTTTAAAATCTAACTTTATAAACACGCCAAGTAATTATTTTATATTTATATCTCTAGTCGTTTCTGTTGTTTGTCGCTCATCCGCAATGTTACCAACGTAGCCAACTGACATTAAATAAAAAACCAGTCAGGGGCGAGTCGGACTCGTGCACCGAGGGTTCCGTGCCATCATAATTATAAATAAAGCTGTTTTAGGTCAGCCCATCTTTTAACCAATAGCGGAACTAATATAATTTTTGTTGATGCCATGTAAGTTGACAAAAGTGTACTATTTAGCGGCATCGTTTTATTTTTTCTGTAATCTTTACATAAACTACTATCACATAGAATAATTTCAGATTTTTCTCTATGCAAACTTCAAAGATAAGAGGAGCGCTATTTTTTTTTCATTTTTCATCAGGAGTCAAAAATTATGCGGCCTAAAAAATTTTTGAGAATGTGCAAACAGCGCTCTTTCATATTCTTGATTTTACTAACGAGTTGACGTTAGCCAGCTCTGTAAAATTCATGCTGCCGATTTTACTAACATTCGTATCAAATACGTTATCGAGTAGTATTTTTTTACGCGCGTAAAATTTCTCGATATCTGTTCGTGATTATCGATGAAGGATTTTTTCGTAAAACCAACGGTCGAATAAGGGTGATTTCGGTGAAGTTATCTATCGACGAAGAGCCTTTCGATATACCATTCTAAGTTCGGTTCTCTCGTACTTTCAGTTTTATCACTTAGCACCAGTCAACAAAGTTTCATTTCTAAAGTACTGTACCCGTAGCACGAACAGCTATCGAAAAAAATAATGCGCGAAAAAACATTCGATAGAGTAATTTTGTATGGGAAATTTGTAAAGCGCCATATACCGGCGAAATTTTTCAAAAATTACTCTATCGAATAATTTTACGCGCATTTTTTTTCTCCATCGTGCTAAAAGACACCATGAAACACCTAATTGACACCATGAAAACCAGCGCACAAGCCACTTTACCAAGGAGGACGTCGATATTAAATTGTCAAAAAGACGACTCAGACTTCACAAGCTAAGCAATTTTAGCGCCTGAAGTTGATCAAACAACGCATGTCGCAACGTCTTGACCCAGTTCGGTAGGTCGGATTAAGCCTGACTCGCTCTAAACCGAGAAATGAAGAAGGCACATCCACTTCACTAAATATCCCTACTTCGCATCTTCATAATGTTTGTAAAAAGAAACAGGATTTACTTTTAGATATTATGTCACATATACCTATGGACATACAACGAACATCCAGCCTACAACTACTCATACAAAACATGGAAGTGTATTAAAATACTCAAAGGAGAACAAATAGCTATAAAAGGGTGACAATAATGTTAAATTACAGATTATTGCTAAACAATGGTAAAAAAATCTTTGTAAATATTTTTCGTGCTGTCACCAAAAATTCAGAGGATTGACAGATTTCTATAAATACTTCTTCTTCTCTTAAAAAATCTTCATCAAACAATGCATGATTTAAATGAGAAGAAAATTGCGAGCTGGAACTTCAGGAAGTATGGAACTAATAGAGAATGGAACAATTTAAAGATACCTTTCAGATAATTTGCATATTTCATTATAAATTGACGACCTCCGTGGGCGAGTGGCTTTGTACACCGGTTTTCAAGGTGTCGCCATCTCTGAGGTCCCGGGTTCGATCCCCGGTTGGGTCAATTTAGAAAACGAACTTTTCTATATTGACTCAGGTCTGGGTGTTAGTGATACCACCGTTGTCTCTGATTTTCATAACACAAGTGCTAAATTTGCTAAAATATTGGAATCAGAGCAATGTATGTGATGTTGCCAAATATTGAATATTCAATTTATTTAAACCAACCAGAAACAACATGCAACAAATACGAATTCTACCAGTTGAGTCAAGTTTTAGAATTATTATCTATAACTCCATCAGCCATTTTTAACGTCCCCACTGCTGGGGCACAGGACTTCCTTATGGGTGAATAAGGAGGATGGGCTATAATCCACCACGCGGGCCCAATACGGATTGGAGGGTCTTAACGACTGCAAATGCAGCCGGGACCAACGGCTTAACGTGTCTACCGTAGCACGGAGGAGCTCATGATAATAAAATTTTGGTCACCCATCCCATAACCGACCCTTGTGAAAGTTGCTTAACCTCCGCAATCGCTGGGCCAGTCGCTAAACCACTGCGCCATCGAGCTCCTCTATAACATAACGCTTATCAACATTTAAATGAATATGGAAAACGGCTCTTTCATCAAAATAAATGATAATAGCTGTAAAAGCGAGGGTCTATTGTTATTGTGAGGATTCGAGAGGACCTGAACGAAACCTATTCCATTATACTAACTCGTTTTCATAATCCATAAACGTGTCATCTAATTATTGCTTATTCTGCGGTTTAATGTACCCTTACTTATTACGACATGGCCGTGAAACCTCATATTCATAATTTTGATGGCATCGTGATCGTGACCTAACTGGCGGGGAGGCGAACGTAATTTATTCCATTACAAACGGCCTTTATCTGTAACAGTGTTATATTGCCTAAAAGTAATTTACTCCGCCCTTATTAATTACCTTAGAGTTGGTTAGAAACGTCACTTCCAATTTTCCTCTTGTAATATTAAAGTTTCCTGATGAATCTCTCATAAACGATTTCATCGTATAGATTTGTAAGATCAAGTTAAAATAGTACCAATCCGAATCTAAATAGCGCAACAGTTCAAGAGTAAATCTGATAGTATCGATTTTTTATTGATTGCTTTTCAAATAATATTGTATTTTTTATACTCATAAGACTGGAAAAATAGAGTAACGAAAACAAGCCCGGTAGTAAATACGTATTACCACAGAATATATAATAGCGAAAAACAACGTAGTGTCCGCAAAATTCACTTGGGTACAATGCGTAAATCCTAGTAATTTATAACGGTGTACTTGGGTGTAGTAATAAATTTATGGTTACTACGGTTGCTACAACAAAAATCCCTCGTTCTGTCGTTGCTACGGTGGTGCCTGCAATCTGCATTAGCAGTGCTACGATATGCTACACCGCTACGCTAGTAGCGTCGTAGCGACTAAAATATAAACGTCTACCGTACTTGACTCCGAACATTAGCCATGAATCAATAATTAATGTCTTCTTTTATACAGATATAGAAACTGAAAAATGATTTTCTAACCATCCACCCAAAGCTATTACCCTAATGGAAGTAAGTACTGAGGTTTATGAATGCCAAATAGATACGTGCTCTCGACTTAAAAGGACTTCTATTTAGTTCACTGTATTTGGAATTAATATATAAAGAACTCGTTAGCGCAGTGGTTTAGCGCCTGACCCTACGTTTGCGGAGGTTAAGCAACTTTCGCAAGGGTCGGGCACAGAATGGGTGACCAAAAATGTATTATCTCGAGCTCCTCCGTGCTTCGGAAGGAACGTTAAGCCATTGGTCCCGGCTGCACTTGCAGTCGTTAGCACCCACCAAACCGCTTTGGGCCCGCAAAATAACGCGCGTAAAAACATTTGAAAAAGTAAATTTGTATGAGAAATTTGTACAGCGCCATCTACCGCCAAAAATGGAAAATTATTTTTGTTTTTATTGACAACTACTCTGTCGAGTACTTTTACGCGCGTTATTTTCTCGATAGCTGTTCGTCCTAAGACAGGGTCGTCTCCAGCGTCAGCTGCTTATCGTCTTGTTTGTTGTCGATCGTCGTTTCTTCGTCTGTCACTCAAAGGTTTGATATCATTGTTTCCTCAAATTTATTGCACTTACCAAACAATTTATTTATTTAACTTTAAACGTAAGCAAAAACTTGACATAAGATCCAACTTATGGAATTTTAACTAACAGCCACACTCTTTGTAAGTAAATAAGAATTAAAAAAAAAGGAATGAAGAACCTAAATTATAAAGTAAAGACGTTTCTTTATTCGCCATTAGAATATCTATCAACAAGTAAAACACCTCCGGGAATTCAAAGATAAGTAAAATATAAAAGGACTATATTATTATCGAAGAGTATTGTAATAATATACTCGAAATAGCAAACTTTGCTCGTTATACAAAAATAACTCTCTTGAACCATTGAAACCACTTGCAAAGTAAATGTATTGTGTTACCAAACCTCTAACAAACCGGAATATTTGTATTCGCTGACTTCAGTTTGTGCGTGTAAAGGTACAGTATTGTACATTTTAATCAAACAAATGTTGCTAAGTTATTTTAACTATCTTCACAACGGGTGCTATTTCGATAGCATAAAATTTTTAGTCAAAATATGGTTTGGCATAACAGGAACGGCATAAGTTTTTTCTGGCATAAGTACAGTTATATTCGCAGAATAATTTTATTGGCATAACGATTACTTGTAATAATTTCATTTGTCAAAAATGTGATGAGCATATATTAAACGCATAACTTTAACACGCATTATAGTAATTAGACATAATATGCACATGGCAGAATTTATTACTATATGCTTCATAGTCATAAATTCACTGGCACTATAAAAACATTTGATGAACTGTTATGTTAGGACATTTGGTAAACAAACGATTAGGTGCGACGACGAGTCAGCACAGCAAGCAAGAAAGAGTTTAGGTTCCATTGTGACGAGCCGAGCGAGCGAAGCGAGCGTGCCGCGGCAGCGGCCGGTGAAGTGGCAGAACCAAACTGCTGGCATGTATGCATTATGCCACAAGTTATTGTGCTAATAAACGTTATGATTAGTAATTGTTATCAGTAGGTAAAAAATGTATGCAATCAAATTTTATGCTTTTTGATCATTATGATAATATACAAGGTGTTACAAAAATACCCCTAATGCTGAATATGGTATATAGGGACCATCAAACTGAACAACTTTTACTACGGGACCAACTCTGAAATCGCGAAAAAATAATCAGCTGTTTTATACAAAAATTAAAATCGAAAATATCAAAATGTATGAAACAGCTGATATTTTTTCGCGATTTCAGAGTTGGTCTCATAGTAAAAGTTGTTCAGTTTGATGGTCCCTATCTACCATATTCGGCATTAGGGGTATTTTTGTAACACCTTGTATAATATGCGGAATGAAAGTATGCGTAAATATTTATTCGGTATTAATGTTATGCGAATTGATCATTGTGCCAAAAAACCTTATGCCATAATATTATGGCATAAGTTTATATATATAGATATAATGATTTTAGTTAATATGACTTAAAATTTATGCATTCCCTTAACATTTTGTTATATCAAACCACAATGACGACTAAATGTTCGACGTTTTTAAATAGATTGCTAAATCGTAATAGCTATTTAATTGAGGTAGCCTATAGTTGCTTGTGTTAACAGGTATATATTTTGATTATTGAAATAGGTAAAATCGAAACCATAGTACCTACCTACGTATATTTTTCTAATAGCGTAAAACAAAAAAGAAACATGTACCTTTTTCAAGAAAGTTTGAATGACAATCAAATATAAAAAATAGATACATAAAAAGTAATAATTGTGGATAATGATCACAGAACAAAGAAAAAATAATGATGATGATAAATAAAACTGTATTTCTGGGCAGGGCGAGTAAATTTGCAGCACCTTGCGCCATCTTTGGATGACGAATAATATCAAGTGTGCGGCTACTTGCGACATCTAACGGAAAATTTTGAACTAACTAGTCTCTATCCAGAAAATGTGGTTACCAGACTAAACGATAGGATGCAGGATTCTAATCTAACATAATAAATCTGATCTCGAAAAAAAGCTCTTCCATCAAATAAGTTTGTGAACACTGTTGGGACGAGTAGGTACCTATAATAAGTTTCAGGTCATTCAAAACAATTGACGATTTATCTCTAAAAAAACTTATTATCATATCTCTTTACTGTACATTTATTGTCATAATAATTATGTCTAAAACATTTGTCTATTTAAAAAGATATGATGAACTTTTTGTGATTCTCAATTTCCTAATTCTTTAGATCGGTATAATAAAAAAGCGATGGCCAACAGATTAATCCTCAGATTTCAAGTTAATTTTCCAAGCTTTGTTCAAACGGAGCCCGTCATAAAATTGTAGGCATTCAATTAAGATAAGCTGCAGTAGGGCCCAATTTTTATTTGCAATTATCGTAACTTGATTAGAAATAAGCGGAAACGTTAAAGTACTTTTAATCCAAGTTGTAAAAGATGACATAGGCATAAACAACGCACAACAGGAATAAAACATTGATGGTTCACACAGTTCATTATCTCGAATAACAAAACTTAATGTTTAACATTGTCACCTTTTTCCTATTACTAATATTTTATTTAATATATGCCTTTGGTTGAACTAAACAATGAAATGTAATTATGATTTCATAAGACTGAACTTTTTATGTGAACTTGATCTAAATTTTAAGTGTCATTGTTTGTTTGTTTGTCTTGGATTTGAATCAAAGTAGTGGCCTGATTCGTAATGAATCCTATCGATGGCTCGAAACGAGACAAATAACAGTTAATTAAAGCCAACAACATGATGTTATTTTGAAACCACTCGATTTCTTCGATTTCACTTTCACTTGATAATGAATTTGACAATATATTAGTTAAAAGTACATATAATTATAATTTTTAAATTTTAGCATTCACAATTCTATTTTATTAAAATACTAAATAATATACTAGAAAAAATACGACTCGTACCAGATCATATTCTCGGACGGAAATCGACCCGCGACCTTTGGAAATCCGGTCCAATGCTCTTACCCCTGAACTACCAGGTCGCGAGTTCGATTCCCGTCCGAGAATATGATCTGGTGCTAGTCATATTTTTCCTCGTATATTATTTAGTATTGTACAAATAATTAGTTGTACCACGAAGATGTCGGCTACCGAAATTGAAAACCAAATTATAGCGTTTATGCTTGAAATAATTTTATCAATTGTAACTAAAAACGAAAATGTGTATTAAAAATCGTAATCGAAAGAAAACGTAAACAATGTAATCTAATCGATACTTTTACACTTCACGATCGCTACCGGTACAGCCTGTCGATTTTGTAACCAAACATGAACCTTCACTGCGCGGGAATTTTAAATCATAAATGAGATAATGATAGATTGTTTTCTAAATCATAAAAGATTTTATATATCTATGGTAGCTACGTCAAATCTTTTGCAATCGGTAAAAAGTAGCCAGATAATTTCTAATAACAAATTCATGCCAAGTGAAGTGAGATGCGAGTTTGGTTTCAGAATCGACAGGTACCCAAAACTTTAGGGCTCGTCTATCGATTCAGCGGTCGACCCTTGATCAACAAACAGCGTCAGTAAATTTGGGATTGATGAGCTAGAACCGTGTCAATAAGTCAACAGGATTAATGTCAGTTTTATCACTTTCCTGTGGATTTCGGGATTAAGGATAGTAGGTAAATACCTATGTACTTTCTTTATCGTCACCAAAAGAAAGTAACTACATACTATAAAAAAGCCGTAAACTACATGTAATATACAGTGTGGATGGATGTCCAAAACAAAGGACGATCGTAAAGTTCCCAGTAACTCAGCGATGTAACCGTGAACACCAGACAACAGTTTTATGACTTCATGTTCTACAACTGACATTTCTGTAGATAGGAGACAAGGCCAATGCAGTTAACCCCGACAAAGCAACAGGTTACTAGGATCCCAAATAAATGCACTTTAAGACGGTTCAATAAGACTTCCTTATTCCTTCTCTCTCTCCACTCCCCAATATAAATACAAAGTTAGGCGACGGCCACGGGGGCCTCTCAGAACGTCCTTTAGGTGAGATGGCGCTCGCTATATGCAGAGTAAGGGCCCATATGTTAGTTCCAACATTACTTCGGAGCTGTTACTCTGACGTCACAGATTTTAATTTCTTACTAAATTATTATAGTACAAAGTGTAAGATTCCAAGTTGAAATATAAGTTTCTTCATATCCATTCATCTAAGTACTGTAATTTCCTTTCCTTACTCAAAGTAAATGTATTAAAGTAAAAACATTACTTGAGTCGGTAAGTACCTACTTAGGTAATGGGATCTTAATCAAACAGGAAATCTTCAAGGTTCACCCACGTCTTTGAGTCGGTAATATTTTAGAATTGCTAACGCTTTAAATACTTTAATTAAGTTTCGATTCACTGACTCCCTACTACTTGGAATACTCGTTTATCATCATTAAGGTTACTTTAACTTAAAGGTAACTTTTACTAAGATTAATAATATGAACGCCCGCTAACCTAAAAAACAGCAAGACGTGTCGCGAGATACAGTGACACTTATTAATCTGAATCTTCCCAATCAATCAATTATTTTCTTATACAGGGTGTTAGTAGCACCCTAGCGAAAACTTTAAAGGATGACTCTACTCAGAGTTAAGCAACTTTCTCCATGGAACCACTAGTCGTAAATGCATGGTTGAGATTTTGATTTTTCGTTGAGAAGCAATGTACGCGTAACAACTCGATAACGTCGCGGGAGCGCGCACGCGATTACATTATTATATAATATATTATTATTTAAGTTTTTAAAAACAATATCCGCAATTTGTTTCCCAAATTAACCTTTATTTAAGTACCTGCTTACAAGTTTATTTCGTTACTTCCGAGAACGAGAGTTAGGTAACATTTTACATCTCTTTTAACGATTCCATCGCGTGTTGATAATCTTCAGCTGTCGTTTTAGTAACAACATGCCCAACGATCTTATGTAAGATATTCTTCTAATTTATTAAAAACAAAAGAAACCTGATGGGCGATTCAGACAGGTTACTTTCCCTTAAGTATATCAAGATTTTTCTATGTAGAACAAAGTATAAATAAGCATGTTGTTAATGAGAAAAGTTGAGGAAGTAGGTACGTTGTAATACAAGTAATGTTGGTAATTCGATTTTACCACGTAAAAGTTGCTGTTTTTATGAGAGGTTTAGGTTCTGACGTTTGTTATTTTACGAGAACTACTGTACCAGGTATTTAGTCGGGTTAATTAAGTCTTCTGTTCTTCATTACTGTTCGCTCTTAGAGTTTAAGAGAGTTTTAATAAAATTAGTAATAAACTGAAGTAGATTCTGCAGAATAAAAACGTTTTAACGAGCTCTATACGGTTAAAATACGTTTAATATCATTTCTGTTGAATATATTTTAATAATTTAGTTCTTTTTGTCACATCGCAGCAATTTAGGACCGAAAAAACCTTGATTTCTTTAACGAACTGTAAGATACTCTTGATCTTGATATTCATTAAATGAATATCGTCTTTACGGATTACAAAATGAATTTAATTTTGTAATTAAGGACGTTTCGTAGCTTTCTAATTGGGCTCACTCAGTATTAAAAACCGACACGTTTTTTTAGTACTTAAATGATTTTGTTTGCTATATTTTGGAAACCGTATATCGTCGTGTAAAGTTGTCTGTAGATACCTACATAACGCATTAGTAATTTTCACCAACAAGTGTTAGATACCTAGTCCATACCGTATTCTTCAGGATTTTAGATGTCATAAATTAAATTAATAAAACGATGCCAGTCAAAGTTTCTGAGTGGAAATTTTATGATAGATTAAACCCGACCTAAAAGTTTTGCGTCGATTGACACCAAAGACTCGAAGTTCGGGTCCAACAAGGAAGGTTGAAGAATATGACGAAGCCGATGAAAGTTTGTTGAAAGAATATACACATTTTATACGAAGCTTTGGAAATCGTACCAAAGTAAAATCATCTTACAAAGTTTTTGTACTTTTTCATCTGATCAAAACAAAGGTTGATCGATTTCTGTTTTTGTTTTGTTGACGATTTTGGGAGAGAGAGTGTTTAGAGATGAGAATGTTTATAGTCAACTAACCGATAATGGTGATTACAAAAAAGCCCGAACTGTTAAGAGTAACAATATTGAAAAAACTGCATTGCCTCAAGACTAAGTCACATGTGTAAACAATAACAAACTTAGCTCTCGAAAGTTGTATGGATTTTGTATTCAAAATCATTGGGATAGCGAATGATGTTTTACATTATTCGATGCAATTAATTATTATTTTGCAAATATGACTTTGGCTATTAGGAGGGCTGTTTTTTTTAGTCGTTTATCCATTACAATATTATTCTTTTAATATACCTATATATGACCATCGGCCATTTCAATGTTGGGGCACAGGCTTTCCTTATGGATGGAAAAGGAGGATGGGCCATGACCCACCACGCGGGCCCAAGACCATCGGATTAACGTGCCTTCCGAAGCATGGAGGAGCTTGAGATAATACATTTTTCACCAATCCCTTGACCGACCCTTACAAAAGTTGCTTAACATCCGCAATCGATAGGCCATCAGGCGCTATACCACTGCGCCGCCGAGCTAAATTGAATAATAATATATATTATAGGTGTAGGTAGGTACATACAATATTTTAATTTGTTAACACAAGGCCTACTTTAATCTGGTATCATTTCCATAGCGCTAACAGACAATGCTTTAATTTCCTTAAACGCAATGCGTCGTAAAAACAAGCAAAATAGTGACAGGTCTGTGTAATTTCCCTGAGTGCTGCCGCACCCTATGTTACAATGACAATAGGTGAGCTTCACACTAAGGTTCCCAAAAAGTTATCCACAAAAATCTTTACACCATTCATTTTACTTTTACTTCAATTAAAAACGTCTTATTCATTTTACATAAAAACGTCTCGACATTATTGAAATATTGTCTGTGTCGCAATTCCAAAGTAATTGAATGACTGCTTTATTTTCACCATAAATCAAACTTCTAAACTATTCTACCAACAATGCTGTATTATTAATACTTCAATTCAATATTAAATTACAACCAAGCTAAGCTCCAACCAATCGGCAATTATTTAATAAACTAATACAATAGAAAATTTCAAAATGTAAAATAGAAAGCTTTTGTCTGCTTTATTAATGATTTAGTATATTAACAAAATGTAACATACAATATAGATTACCTTGCTATGGCTAACTTAACTACTGTGACAATAACTTAATAAATAAGTTGGGGCATTTGGTTCGTCGATTACCTACAATAAATCCTACACAAACTATACTAGTAGTTTGATGTTGATGACAGTGACAAATAATTATGAAGGAACTATGTGATCAAATGTTTAAATTCCTAGTAACTCAAATATTACCTATGAAATCGGCGTTTTGTATGGAGAATTTTAAAGATGTTGCATTTTCCATAGTAACATTTTCTAAATTTGTTTAACACTAAGATAACGTATTTCACTAGGGTTAAGCGAAAAAAATACATTTTGGCTAAGTAAAAACGAATAAAGTGGTCATTTTTGCTAACAAAAAGAAGAGTATATTTTAAGGTATTTCTTTTAATGTTTAGAAAACTATAATAAGGTTTTTTTACTATTAATAGTTTGTCTGTGATAGTTATTATTCGATTAATATCAAGCAATTGATTAATAAAATAATAATAAATATTTGACAACATCACATACATTGTTCCGATTCCAAAGTAAGTAACTAAAGCATGTGTGTTATGAAAATCAGAGAAAATGGTGGTAACACAAACACCCAGACCTGAGCCAATATAGAAAAGTTCGTTTTCTAAATTGACCCAGCCGGGGATCGAACCCGGGAGCTCAGAGATGGCGACACCTTGAAAACCGGCGTGCGAAACCACTCTACCAAGGAGGTCGTAAAAATCGTCATGATGAATAATTTAAATCATAGAAGTGACGAGGTTTTCTATTTGTGAGAAAAAATCGCCAATTTAATAGGTATTTCATATATTTACTACCCAGTAAAGTGTTTGTTCGACAGACGGTTTATGGTTGATTCGGTCTACCACAAATGTCATGTCATGGGTTGAAGGCACTGGACCACATCATAATTAGTTTCTGTATTCGATACAGAAGCGCCGCACTGGCCATATTGGAAAACACCTCCGTGTTTTATTTCCACTTGTTTTGTTGCAGCTAGAGTACTAATATCTATTCTGTTCTAAATTTTGGAGTGATGCAGATGCGGAGAAAGCACAATGTTAATGTAAACAAACAATGAAGCATCTGCTAGAGTGCCCCTTGCGTCCCGCCAATAACCAGGCTCTATTTAATAACGTGACAATTTGTCAATTGTCATTACAATTTGGTTGTATTTGGTTTGGTAGCTATGAATAGTTGGTTCTATTTTCAAATTGGTTGACGAAATGGATATAAAATTGTCATGACAGGTGACATATTGTCACGTTTATTAAAAGGGCCCTGATGGAGGCAACAAACAACGCGATTCAGGTTACTGCACACTGAGCCAACCGGATGTGATTTGATTTACTGGAATTATCGACACGATGAAGAAGAGACAGTACTGACTATCTATTTATTTATTTAACAATCTTTAAATGTTACAAAAAGCGGATTTAATGCTAAACGCATTCCCTCCCAGTCAACCTTTAGGAAACAGATATCAATATCAGGCGGTAGATAAGGTAAAATAGTAAAATAAACATAACGTATAATTTAATGTATATATTATATGTATATAAAACATAAATAAATATGTATATATAAATAATAATCTACAATATTCATCAAATATATACAAACGTGTTACAAAAAAATATCTGCTGTTTAGCTGTTTCATACATTTTCATATTTCCGTTGTTAATTTTTGTATGAAACAGCGGATTTTTTTTCGCGATATCGGAGTTGGTCTCGTAATAAAAGTTGTTCAGTTTTGATGGTCTCTATCTACCATATTCGGCATTAGGGGTTTTTTGTAACACGTTGTATAAGGAGATACAAATAACGGTGATTCCATAGTTTGGTTCAGTCTGAGATTGCCGTTATGCCTATGTGTGCTAGCACGAAAAACCGCGATTAGTTCTAAGCTGCTCTTCTGTTGACTTTATATTTTGTGACTGGACATCGCAAATATTATGACCGACACGGTATTTGTGTACAAATTAAATTAACATGTCAATATTGCTAATTAGAACGACGTTAATGAGACATAGTCTAATAAGGTAAAATGTCCATTTTACAAAAATGCTGTTTTTACTAGTATGTAGTAATTCTAAATAGAAACTATGAACCATGTCATAGTGGTGTAAACAACGTGTAACAAAAAACCCCTAAAGCCGAATATGGTAGATAGTGTACCATGTGATGCAATTAAAAACCGCAATAAAAAATTTTTACTATCCCGTATTTTTTGAAAAACAATTTTCTTTTCCTGACAAAATGCTTTTGTCCATTAATGGGATTGATTACCGTAAGCAATAGTTGTTTTTAGGGTTGTCACTTTACAGTTTTCCATACAAATAAAAACATACGGGTTATTATGTACTGTTTAAGGGTGCCATAGTTTTGTTATACATATAGACAGTGAATAATAACAATACAATATAACTCTTTCAATAAGACTCAGATAAATGCAAATTAAATGTTAATAGCCAACCTCACACTTTGTTTAATTGATGTTTTTGCTCAAACTATTCTACTATAACTAAATATTCCATCAAAAAAGCCTCTTTGTAACCTAAATGATACGATACGCTTGCGGGGCCGTCAGAATGCAACATTTTAAATGGTGGGCTGTGAAATGCGCCGGCTTTTCACGAAACAGGAAATATTGGACCAGAAAATGCCGCCCCTGAAGTGTAATCAAGATCGATTTCTCTTATTAGCTTCTGACATAATGTAGATATACTTTTTATACATTAATTTGACTAAGTATGTAGGTATTTAATTAAATTGTTTCCAAGGAAATGTTCAATGGGTAGCAGATACATTTTTGTTTCAATTCCTTGAAACCATCTAACCATTCTTTGATCGTTTTGTTTCATAATTCCATCATACCGTCAATTCTTCGTTTTAACATTCCTTTGTTATGTTACTCAACTTAGGAAATAATTTGCGTAGCTTGGAAAGGTTTTATTTGAAATCTTTACAAGGTGTATCTACAAAGGAATATTATTTATTTTAGTGAATTAATATTACAAAATGGGTTTATAGAAATATGTTAGAAGTATTCAAACCAACAGAAGGGCGTAACTAATTTAGGTGGGATCCATTGTTACACAAGAACACTCAGATCCACCCAATTATTTTATTTCAAGGGCTACCTACTTACTGGCTTTGTTGAGAAACGAATAAAGAATTATAGCAAAAGATTATGGGATCAGGTTGGCAAACTGTACCCTTAGCACGAACAGCTATCGAGAAAAAAAAACGCGCATAAAATTACTGGATAGTCTCTATGGGAAATCTCATTTTAGATGGCGCTGTACAGATTTCCCATACAAAATTACTCTATCGAATGTTTTTAGGCGCGTTATTTTTTTCAATAGCTGTTCGTGCTACAGGTATGTACATGGTACTGAATGCACCGATACTACATTTTGATTGACTTGTGCGAAATCTTACCTAACACCTTGTTTTGCCGACCTACTGGCGATTATAATATTACCTACACAATGTCATATAGTGTGGGATTTACACGGGTCGATTTTCCGTTCGGTTTTCTGGTCGATTTTAGTCGATTAGCACTTTTAATCCACAATCGCTTGTAAAATCAAATCGCCACCTCATTTAAATGTAGATGGCGATACGAAAGCTAGGCTCTAGAGTTTTACGGTAACCATTGTTTACCTAACATCTTCATGTGAATTCACAGTCATCAGATTTTTATTCTAAAACTGAATCAAAATAGATTCTATCAAAATAAAAGCAATTATTTACTATCTAGAAATATGGCGGCAATTTATCACATGAGCTCCGATAACGCTTTACAAATCCGAGTTATGATATATACGAGGGGAGGTCAAAAAGTTCGCGGAATGAGAGGGAAGGAGATTGAAATTCTAAACCAAACTATTTTTCCTTTTCAATATATTCTCCATTAACTCTAATACATTTTTCTGATCTCTCAAATAATTTGTTTATACCATCGAAAAAAAATATTTGTCTTTGGTGTCGAAATAGGCCGAAATTGCGGACTGCAGTCGTCAAATGGTTTTCCACGCAGCTCTTTCTTCATTTTTGGAAATAAATAGTAGTCACTGGGTGCCAAGTCTGGTCTGTAGGGTGGGTGGTTCAATTGTTCGAAGCCGCATCGGTGAATGGCAGCCGTCGCAACATGGCACGTGTGAACGGGTGCATTGTCGTGCAGAAGGAGCACACCTTTTGACAGCTTTCCTCTTCTTTTTTCCTTGATGGCTACTTTTAGTCTTTCCAGTAAAGAAGCGTAGTATTGTCCCATTATAGTCACACCACGTTCTTTATAATTTTTTTGACGATTTCCGGTGTAGTGACCTCAATTGGCCGTCCGGAGCGGGGGTCGTCTTCAATGGACTCTCTTCCTTGTTTGAAAAGACCATGCCACTTGTAAACCATGGTTTTACCAGGGGCAGAGTCCCCGTAAACCGCCAACAGCTCTTGAAAAATAATCTGAGCGGATTTTCCTTGCTTGGTAAGGAACTTAATAACGGCGCGGTGCTCAATTTTTTCCATACTGGCTGACATCTTCCCGATTTTGTTGTTTAAAGGTCGATAACTC
Organism: Catoptria pinella; assembly: GCA_963556745.1. Classification (NCBI taxonomy): domain Eukaryota; kingdom Metazoa; phylum Arthropoda; class Insecta; order Lepidoptera; family Crambidae; genus Catoptria; species Catoptria pinella. The sequence continues at coordinate 6,523,309 of OY750762.1, forward strand.
AAAAGTTAATGACCCGATTCGGTTCAAACTTGGTATATATACTCTTAATGAGGTGCTTAACTAGTGACTACCTGCACGAGTAAATCTACCCCCGCCAACCCCTCCATTCCGCGAACTTATTGACCTCCCCTCGTAGACTGATGATTTATTTGCACTGGCCTTTTGACCGGCCCACGAACATCGTATAAATCAAGTTTTACAATTTTAAAATCTCAAATTATAGAGATTGAATTATGGATTGTAATTTAAAAAAACCGGAAGTTAGCCTACAATACGTTATGATAAATACATTTTCCAACAAAAGGTTGGCATAAAATGATTTTTATGGCTTCTGCGATAGCAAATAAAAACCATGGAAAAAATTGCTGTATGCCATAAATTAAGAAACACTATATTTTTCCTGTTTTTAAGACTATGATAGTTCATAACACACATACGAAACTCTTTCAACGCGTAAACTGGATGACAGCACGCCGCGAGTGCCGCCGCGGGCACCGCCGCACTTTTAACATACGCGTGTAAAATCGCTTCTCCGTAAAGGCTCTTATATAACGCCATAGTTATAGTGCGGGCCGCGCCGCCGCATCTCCGTAACGAGTACTAACTGCCTCCACTAAACCCGTGTGGAAAATAGTTTAGCAACATCTTTAAGTTGTAAGCATGATATAATTACCAGCCAGAATGGAATAAATTCAGTTTTAAGTTGCCAAGCTTTGTCATTCACGAAGGTATGGTGATAAGAGTGTAAGTACCAACATTCCTATTGTCACTTCCATACACGCACCTGAAACACCGGCAATTTTTTTTTCCTTATGAGGAATCATGCCTAGATTAAAATATGGAAGTATTATTGACCCTTTTATGTTTGATTGTTACACGCACTATAGGTAATATAAAGTTATAGGTAAGTTGTTACACATGTCAAAAAGTCGTAAAAGAGACAACGATAGTTTCTATAAATTCATTGAATGTACAGTGCAATAAAATTAAACAAACGATGCAGAAATAGGAGCACATTAAATTGAAAATTGTTCCATAAATCCTTACCGATTTATGTGGTGACCAGATAATTAAGGACACTAGTTGATTTTCATACAAACAAGGTATCCCAAAAAGACATATGTACTGGTATGTATGTACTTAAGACTCAAGACTGATTATGGTCAATTCACACTTAATTAACTGTTCGACTTACTTAAAAATCACGAAATATCGTGACGTTTATTGCTAAAAACGTTAGACGCTCATATTATTTGTTAAAACAATCTTGCTTGCTCAGGCAACTCAGGAAATATTTCCAAAAAAACTAGAAACATCTAACTCATTGTAAAGATTTTGCACCTAATCACAGTACATTTTGTTCTTTGAATCTCACTGACACAAAGCTTTCTTACCAAGTACTCTTCATAAAGCGAGCAATATTAATGGAATTCGAATAACTTAATGAAAGAAACTCAATTTTTTCCTAACAAACATAAGAACTGCATTCTCTTTGGAATACAACAAGATTACTCTTACATACTTTTGAGCAAATACGACAATCTCCCTATAAGACTTGAGCTTTAAAATTCAATTCGACGTATCTGTGAGCGCGTTATGAGCTCTGCGAGTAAACATTTCATAAGAATACGTGGAATTGCGTTATGCCAGGGAACACCATTCATATTGTGTCATATTGTCGTGGAACGCACTAACAAAATTCCAGAGGAGTATTTTATTAAGTTGAGAATGTCGGGTTTGATTTGTGATTCATCATGTGAGAAATCATTTTTTAACCGACTTCAAAAAAAGGAGGAGGTTCTATGTTCGACTGTTTATTTGTTTTTTTTTTTTTTTTTTTTATTTTTTTTTTTTTTATGTATGTCCACCGATAACTCGAAAACGGCTGAACCGATTGACATGATTCAAACGCCACTTTATCAGGTTTGCTCCCCAGGTGGTCCCATTTTTTGAAAATATTAAATCGGTTCAGTAGTTTTTGAGTAATCCTGAAAATACTGTAATTTTTTAGGTAACTTTTGCACGACTTTTAACGGATCTTCAGACATAACTTCTTTGTTTATAAACCGATTTAGATGATTCTTGTTTCGTTAGAAAGGGGATACTTTAAGGATGTTTTCATTCAAATTTCCTTCACATTGGACCTTGGACTTCGAAGATACTCAAGAGAACTCTTCAAAATCAAAAATGATAGTGTATTAGTGATTACTCTACGGTATTGAAAGGTTTCGCATCAGCCATTTTTATTGTCACTACTGGGGCTGGGATACAAGCCTTACTTATGGGCTGATGAATAGGATGGGCCATAACCTACCGCGCGGGCCCAATGCGGATTGGTGGGTGTTAATGTGCAAATGTAGCTGGAACTAACGGCTTAACGTGTCTTCTGAAGCACGGAGGAGATAATACACTTTGGTCACCTACCCCATGTCTGACCCTTGCTAAAATTAACAGTGCGAAAAGTGGATATTGAGTTACTAGGCGTATTATACCATTGAAATGTGTGAAATATGAATAAAATATATTTATATCATCGCTTACATTTACTTATACATACCTACCACAAAAAAGTTAAAAATAAAAAAACTTTTAAAAATTAAAAAGAAAAACCTCCTTCAAAAAACCTTAAAAAAATTGCTATAAAAAACAGCTTCAAAAAACAGCAGCTCTAAAAAGCAAGAAATAATATTCAAATCTGCATAATTACTATTCAAGTATCTACGCATATCTGATATTAAAAAAACGTCTTATGAAGTCGGGTGGGGCTTTAAGAATTAAAAAATCAAATTGAGAAAGAGAAACCACGATAAATGTTATTATGATTAAAAAAAAATATCTTTAGCCCCATCCGACTTCAAAAGACGTTTTTTTAATATCAGATATGCGTAGATACTTGAATAGTAATTATGCAGATTTGAATATTATTTCTTGCTTTTTAGAGCTGCTGTTTTTTGAAGCTGTTTTTTATAGCAATTTTTTTAAGGTTTTTTGAAGGAGGTTTTTCTTTTTAATTTTTAAAAGTTTTTCTTTATTGTCTGCAAGCAGCAGAGCTTTATATTATACGCTCAATTAAAAATCACCTTACCTCTTTCAACTTGTAGGTATGCAAAATATCATGATAATCGTTGACGTAAAAGCGTAACAAACAAACATAAAAGTTAGGTTAGGATATTATAGTAAGGATGGTTGCTTTGTCACGATGAGTGCTATGAGCTTAGAGGTCCGTTGCGGCCGCTATCCGATAAAAATGACGGCGGAAACTATTTTGTCGAGATGCTTTTACGCTGACCAAATAATATTGTGAACTCAAAGTTGTCATCGTGTGAAAGAACCCACTAGTCACAAAATATTTTAATAAAAAAACAGTGAAATAAATTAAATTTAAAATACTTTCCTCATTACTTATCATTGATAGTATAGCGAAGCGACTGATATAAAAACACTGTGTGTTAATACAGTTTTTTGTCTCTTCCACTTTATTTAAACCAAGCTTAAGAAGCTCGTTAAGCGTCACAGGTACTGATGTAAAAAATTGTGAAATAAAGTAAATACTAATAATAGGACAAATAAGTATCTGTTTTTGTACCCTTGAAGTTTGATGAATGTTATAACAGATCATACGTGGTTGGGCTGTCCGCCGGGAGATAAATCGGACATACGTAGGCTGGCGATTGTAGCGCCCAGAGTGTTTTAGGTACACAAATAAAACGCTGCGTGGGATATTACCATTACTTCTTCAATCAACAATACCACACTTCACTAACTAAAACAGAACGTGAATATGGCACCCCCGACTATAAATGGCCTACTCAAATGCGCATTTAAATTTAACGCTAGTAGATTAGAATTACAATGTATGGGCACAGATTACTAAATAGTTAACACAAACACTTCTTTTTGATTAATTAAACACATTAAATTTTAATATGATACCCTAACCTGTAATTTTTAAAATAAATATTTTGTATTTTTTTTGTATTTGTATTATGATAAGCATTATGTTTGTGTGGGATTGACATAGCTAACTTAGCTTATGGTAATCCCATCATCCATATTGTAATTCTATTCTATAGCGATAATTTTAGTAGAATGTGAATGTTGAGTAGGGGGGGCAGTCCTATTAAAGGAAAAAAAGAACGACAAAGTGTAATATGATAATTTCAATCTAATTTATGCTTTATCTGCTACTTCTAAGGCACAGTTTTGTATGTGTTAAATAAGACCCCAGTTTGTTGTGAGGTCTTATTTTCTACTGTATTTGATACTCTGACCGTCTGACCGGACATCGGTGTAATGTTGATCGAATATTAGCAGAAATAATTTCAAATTTTGAAAAATGTTTAATGGCCCTTCAAAAAGGCACTAAAGACTAAACGAGTTGTGTAACAGATTTTATTTCAAACGTCTCTAATTTTCATGAACTAGTTCAATTTCTCCACTTCAAAGCATTCGAAATAAAAACTTCAATTAAGTACAAGGTTGTTTCTAAAGTTGCGCTAACTGTTAATTACGAAACAACAAATCCTTTTGTAATAGAATATTTCAAGCGACAACAATTTTTGCTTTTATATACAGGTAAAATGTAAATTTTACACAACCTTAACAGCCGGACCTTTTTTAATTGATGAAATATTTTGAAAGGGTCGCTCGTCGCTGGAACACTAAAAGAATCTTTATATCACAAGGTTTAATTTAGAAAATATAATTTTCTTAATGAATGCTAAGTGCTTTTTGCACAATGTTAATGTTAATACGGTGAGCTCCAACGATTTACGAGAGAATCGGGTCAAAGGGCAGCTTTTACAATTATTTAGGGCTGTGTGTTTGTTTGCCAATCTTATATTACCTACATAAGTAATAAAAAATGTAACTTAATATTTATTTCGGATTATTTGATGTTTTTTTGGAATTTTTAGTTGTGTGACATTCGCCAGAGTAGAATAGCACAAGCCCTTCGCATTTATGGATATCGTATATTGCGACTATAATATACATGAAACATCTCCGTGGACCAGGAAATGGGCAGCTCAGTGTTTTCCGATGAAAACAGTCTTACACTGCGATCTCTACTCTAACCCGCCTGCCAAGCGTAGATTATGCCAACGTCCTGCGGCTTTGATCCCTTTTTTGCATAATGTATTTATTCCTAATTTAATTTGGCATATTTTTTTGTCATAATAATAAATAAATAAATATAAATATTTGTCAACATCACATACATTGCTCCGATTCCAAAGTAAGTAGCTAAAGCACTTGTGTTATGGAAATCGGAAACAACGGTGGTATAATACTTTTCCCAAAATTGTTTTTGGCAAGCTATTTATATTGGCATAATTAACATTTGGTCTAATTTGTTTTCGCATAATGTTGTTAGACATAATCGTCTATTCACCCAATATTACTTAGACAAAGATGAAAAACAGTAAAAATATTGCTTTTGCATTTTTTTGCCATAATATTTTTTTTTGTCTATATTTATCGTGGACCGTGAGCGTTACGACATGTTTCATTTAGGGCTGACAGAAAATCGGTCACCGATTGTTGGTAGTGAGCCCGCTTCCCGAGTCGAAAATAACTTTCTTACCTACCAAAAAGTACATGCTACAAATAAAACATACGAATATGTTCAACCTTTTATCGAAATAAGGAAAATTAGTTCCCACAGAAGGACACACCACTCCATTCACTCAAGATGTATTTATTATATTTTACAAAAAAACCAATGGAAGGTTAGGGATAGGCACTTTAAATAGTTGTAGTGACGATTAGTAGGAATTAATTTGGTACAATTTTTTGGTTCAGCTTCGAAATGAAATTCAAGTAAAATATTATAATTCCTCAAAAATGTATTTACACCACACAAAAGGTAATTCATAAGGCCATCCTCAAGGAATCGCAATTAATACCTTCCTAGAAGGCATGAACTTTTATCACTAAAGATTTACCCAAGACATCAATCCCGTTTTTCAATTACTTTCAGGCGACAGTGACTGAGCGCTTGCTTATACAGTACCAAGCAAATAAGATAAAATTAGGTAAAAAGTAATCTTAATTTTACGAGTTAAAAGTTTGCGCCCACGTTCCCCAGCTTCACGTGCATGAATATTTTTATGAGAAACATTTACATTTTATGAATTATGAATTGCAACAGACGAGGTGTTGTATTCATCTGTTTTCAAAGGATTTAGGTGAAAAAATTTAACTACGATGTCCTACGTATTTCGGTATAGATCGAAAGTCCGACTCTGAAATCAACTGTGTCGATTGGCAATTTGGAAATGAAACATTGATTGGGTGCACTGCCATAACAATCAGGCACAGTACGAGCTTCAATAACGGCTAGAAATCCAACACCGAACTTTCCCAAGAGACAGGAGTGGAATTGGTTTTCTAAACGTATGAATGATGGTATTCTTGCTGCAGTGAAGCTTGCCAATCACTAGTATTCTAAAGACAGTGAAGACGAATTGAATTTTTAATAAGTGAATATGAAGTAATCGGATTTTATAGAAATTGAATTATTAAAGATTTATCTTAAATATCGAGGCTAATCGATAAGAGAAGAAATTGAGTGATTATCGCTATAGCAATATAGATGATTGATTGCTTCAGATTTAGAGCTTTGCGTGAGCTCACCTAAGCTTTATTTAATACATGTTTCAAATTAAGTTTATAAATAAACCTACCTAAAATAATTTATTCAGGTACCTGTTTCATTCAGTTACCATTTTCACATACCTATGTGAAAAAGGGAAAAATGGTAACTTATCTATCTTGGACAAAAATTATTCTTATGTAATGAAAATGGCTAGTTGGGTGACTAGATTTTCCAATGATTAACGAGTTTAAAAAGTTGACATAAGTAAATTAAAAATCACAATCATTCCATTTCAGATTAGTTTATCAGAGAAAATCCAAGACTTTTGGTTTATTACTTATTGAAGCATTTCGATTTATGCAAATAAAGCCGCGTCTCTTGCGGTTTTAAGCGTTAGATTTAGTTAAATGTTTAATGGCAACCGAAGTGTCTGTATGCTCCAACCATTTTGTCTGTACAGTTTCAAGTGTCTTAATTGCAACAACATCTGAGAGATAAATCGTTGCTCCTTTGTGAGGATTGTGGTATGCCGCACCATAGATTTAGTATTCATGTTTATTAAAACTGATTATAGTTTCCTAATGAGAAATGTTTCAGACACCTTTCAATGTTTTTGTTTTCTCCTACTTAACAACAGTTAACTAAATAATCACCGATAATGACGTCATCGTATGAAAACTGAACTAGCATTCAATTAAGCATTAAAACTTATGCGATTTATCAGGATAATAACTAATCATTTATAATTTTTGAACCGATTATATTTCTACAATACTAAATAATATACTAGAAAAAGCACGACTCGTCACCAGGATTGTCTCAGGCAGGAATCGAACCCGCGACCTTTGGAAGTCCGGTCCAATGCTCTTACCAACTAAGCAACCGAGTCACTAGTAGCATCGTCGAAATATTTCTAGTATATTCCACTTTTACGCTGCAAGCCAACATATATCACCAATGCAAGGAATTACCTCGACATCTTAAAAATTTCCTTATGCATATTCAGTACATTGAAACATTCCACGGGAATTCCCAATAATCTTTTACATCCCAACAATTCAAGGCTCTAGAAAGCGTTGACAATCCCATTGCTAGCGCCAAATGAGGCCATTGAAACTCGATTTACGAAATCGGAATCGACAATCGAGCTCTATTAAATGTAGTCATAACAAACACGAATAAAGCTTTATCGACTTTATAATAAAAAAATACAAGACGATAAAAAGATAATATAAAAAAGATAGTGTATGTATTGTTACAACTTTATAGTGATTTTGTTGTTTTCACTCCGATGCAAAAATGAAATTCTTTCAAGTGTTTTAGACAAAAAAAATAAAAATATTTATTGCTAGAATATCTCCAGTGTACGAATAAGCAGGTTATGGTTTTCATTAAATTGAAATAATAAATAAAATAGATGTTATTGCCAAGATATAAATGGATGACTATGATGAATTTTTTATCAACAGGCAGAGCTTTATTGATACTAGAACCCGAAACGATCAAATATTGAATGAACGACGATGCCATATAATGTTATTAAGGTTGTACTGTACGTATTATGATAGGTATCTACTCTTATTAAGCTGCATCAACATCACATTACTACATTATTTATTTACGCAAGTCCTTTTGTGCTTTTAGATAAAGAAAATATTTTCCCACAACAACAAACAACGTTTTAAAAGACGATTCGAAGAACAACATAACTGTGAACGTTCTATCATTAGTAGATAATCACGGTAATTCGTAACGCAGTGTTTTGAGTGTGTAGGCTACTAGGTAATAGTAGTAAGAAAAAACGGTCAAGTGCGAGTCGGACTCGTGCACCGAGGGTTCCGTACCATGATTCTGAAAAAGTTTACCATTTAGAGACATCGTTTTATTTTTCGTGTAATCTTTACATTATGTAAAGATTAAAATCTGAAATTATTATAAAATAATTTCAGATTATTATATAATAATTTCAGATTTTTCTCTATGCAAACTTAGCAACTTCTCTATGCAAGGATAGTGGTGATTTAATATTTTTTTAATTAGTTATTATTATTTCATACATTTTAGTGACACATTATATTGTTTTGGAATGTGCTCGTCAAAGCCTTTCATTTGATGTAAACTTGTATGTCTATTGACTTTTTAAATTTTGAGATTTAAGCATTCACAATGCTATTTTATATAATACTAAATAATATACTAGAAAAAATAGGACTCGCACCAGCTCAGCGGTCAGAGCATTGGACCGGATATCCAAAGGTCGCGGGTTCGATTCCCGTCCGAGAACATGATCTGGTGCGAGTCCTATTTTTTCTAGTATATTATTTAGTATTGTATGTCTATTGAATTTAGTTAATGTTGCAAATCGTACAACATGAAGTACTTACGAGTAGGTATGCATTTTTGAGTAATAAACTGTGATTTTTTGACTACTTAGTTGAAAGTTATCTACCTATCCTATACTTAGATAGTTAATTAATGTCAACACCTACCCATTGTGTGTCAACTTTTGTTAATGATTATATGATGGAAATGATGCTGAAGTCATATTTCATTTTGACGACTCTGTATGAAATACACAGGAAGAAAAAAACAGCCCTTGACGAGTTTCTTGCCGGCTCTTCTCGTTACAAGGTCTCCCGCTTAGGGTTTGCGAACTGATGGCGTAGCTTCTTTGACATTCACAAGTGGTTGTAACAGACTAGACTGAATAAATGAATTTAAATTTTAGATCGCACTCATATTGTAAAATCGAAAAAAAAAATACAAGATGGCGTAATGTAGCCGACGTTTAATCTAGCCAGTGTCACTCAGGTTAGTGTAAAGATTCTAACGATATCTCACACACCCGAATCTGTTCAGGAATTTAGAAGTCATGTTATGAAAAAGAATCTCACATATACATACAAAGATACATGAACCCTGAGCACAATACACTCTTCTTTTTTTGAGCAGTCGTGTAATAAAGACGATCACTCTGTGATCTTTTTAGGCTTAACTTCTTATTTTCGGTCTAAAAATTACTGAAAAACCAGCTATCTGTAAAAATGGGTAATTAAATTCTTAACTTAAAACTTACTTACAATTTTTTTTACTCTTTTAATTTTATAAAAGGGAAATATTTCAAAGCCTTTGTTTTGACGTGGTGGGTTTATTATCTTAGATACCTTTTTTCAACATCAGAAACAAGAACAAAGAGAGAATCACTCACTGCTACTTACACGTATTTCATAACAAAAGATCCGAAATTTTATCAAACTACCCGCCCCGGCTTCGCACGGGTGGCGTCATCTATTAGTTATATTGCGATTTAATATGACGGAAAAGAGAAAAATAGTTATTTACGTCTTTCCGTACGTTTGGAAATTATATTTTATACAAACCTTGTCCTGATAATAACAAACACAACAAAAATGAATTATCAAATTTAGTGCCGTCATCCTGTACTTTTGCGCTTACATGAATTTCGGCTATTGATTTTTAATTATAGGTTTTTATCTTTTGATACCTTGCTTGCGTTGATATTTTTTTAAATAGATTTTACATGACAGCGGAATGGTGGTCACTGTCGAAAAGGATCTATTCTATCAAGGTTACAAAAGTTACAGAAACATCTTCTTTTTGCGTAATGTAGCAAAAACACCCGTATTCACAAACATTACTATGAGGTCTCACGGTACACGCGGACGCACAGAGTCCCAACTACCAATCACACGTTATACGTAAAACAAACAAACCAATCCAGAGCTCTATTTCACGCAGTGCGTTCGCATATGCAAGGGCCGTTTGAGTATCGTTCTTGAATACGTCCGAAATTGAAACGAATCCGTATTGTCGCGTTGCAGTCTAGTTGAGAATGTTTAACTTTTAGAAATTAGAATTAGAAACAGCAAGGTTGTCTCAAACGCAGTGATTTTACATAAATTATATAAAAAGACAATTAATTGGCTTCAATTCAATATTTAAATTTCACCCTCAATTAATAAATTAACGTCCATACTACGTACACTAACATAGAAGGGTACAGTCGGGTGCAGGCTGAATTAGCCTACTGAATAATTTATCTTAATTTTTTAGGAAGCGTGTTTACCATCCTTTCAAATGACAGTTTGGATAGGCCTTTGATAAATATTTTAGTGACTGTTGGCTGTTCTTCGGCAACCTAGCACAGCGACCTTGTGGTTAATTAACTTTGTTTCACAGAAGAAAACGTAGACCTTACTTTTTTTAGGGTTTCAGCCTATTTCAATCTCTTTGTCGAACAAATAACTTGAAATTGTTTCAATTTAAATACTTACCTATTATGTTAGGTTTTTTTCCACCAGAGGAAAGCTACATGGTACCACTAATACAATGAACGTCGCTTATAGACAGTAGAATATTAAACTATTTGAAATTTTTTTCTATAAAGAAATCCGCCGATGGCTTTTTTCACTTTTGTACAATTTCTGCGTGTAAAACTAAGTAAAGAAGAATGACAAACCGGAAACCACATCTTCAATATTTAAATACGTAGCATTCCCAATTCGGACTTATTCGGACCAATCACGAAAATAATTTTTTAAGGGAGCCAACATAACATAAGTATATAATTTAAATATTAATAAATATTAGACAACATCAAAAACATTGCTCTGATCCCAAAGTAATTAGCCAAAGCACTTGTGTTATGAAAATCAGAGACAACGATGAAACTACTAACACCCAGACCTGAGCCAATAAGTCTATGGTTACGATAATGTCTTGTATTTACTATGTGTGAGAGAACAATAAATGTCTTTTTTTTAATATAGAAAAACTTGTTTTCTAAATTGATCCAGCCGGGGATCGAACCCGGGACATAACAGCATAGGAACAGCATAAATGTCAAATGTCAGTTTGATTTTGTTATTGTCAATACCTACTGTCATTGTCATTCAGTCTGTGCTGCCACAGCAGAATAATTAAATAAATATCATCACCTAAAGTTGGGTTGTTTCGAGGTTACGTTTTAAAATTAACTTTTTATCCCTAGTTTAATGGTAAATCTCACCACTACATATTTTATTAGGCTACAAAAGAGTTTTAAAATTGTAATATTCACTTCATGGCACGCTAAGCTATTATGTGGTGTTGAAAATTCAAAGGTTTCTGCCATTCTCCCTATAAGAGATGAGAGAGAGAGACCCACACACCCACATCGAATACTTTACTTAGGTACAAAGTTTATTTATAACCGAGAACACTCAACCGAACTCAATGAAAACATCTTAATCAGCCTCCACACCACTTTGCCGCCGAACATACAGCCATGTTCATATTAATTAATCAAAGCAAAATAAACACACCCGTAGATGCCCCTATGTGAACTGCGCAAATTTAACTACTTAGCACACCTTAAAACAATACTAACGTCGTATCTACAAGGGTGGGTACCCACTTAGGTTCGCGAACCTCCGCGCTCTGCGAACATACATGTGCGAACATGTATGCGATGCGAACCTGGGGCCCTACCGGCTAACTTTTTGAACTTCGGCGGGTCTGCCGAGCTTCAACTTAAAACAGATAAATCGAAGTAAGGAGTTTCGTATTGCACTATTCGCCGAAGTTACTTAGATGATATCGATGTTCGTGTGTCATAAAGAATTGGGATTCGCCATTTTGGCCCGATTGGAGCTCGATTTATCTGTTTTAATTTGAAGCCTGGCAGACTTTCCGAAATTCGATGCGTTAGCCGGTACGGCCCCTGGGGGTCTAGCCAAAGTAACATTTGCAAATCTTCGTTATCGCTTCGCTTTTGAAACATGTATGGAATTGACATAAGGTTTTGTTATCAATCGAAATTTAAAACGTCAAATCCATACATTTTTCGAAGCGAAGCGATAGCGAAAATTTGTAAATGTTACTTTGGCTAGATGCAAAATAAAATTGCGAAGGCACACTGTTTCAGGTTCGCGGAGCGTGGAGGTTCGCGAACCTAAGTACCCACCCTAATGTCTTCAGTTTATAATTGAAAACGCGTTCCACATAGACGACTACTCTATAATATAGTAAAAGCAAAGTTATTCAGTGTCTATTACTTCGGTGTTTCGCAGATTCGTATTTGCGAAACTCCGAAGTCATAAACACTATAGGCACTTGCCTATAGACTTAAAATCCGCTACCGAGCCCTATTTAACAAACGTGACAATTATAAATTACAATGACAATTTGGTGTCCATTGCGTCAGCCAAAAAATATATTGATCAAACTACTTACAAGCACCGCAATGTAAACCAAATTGTCATTGTAATTTACAGATAAAATAAACCAGTTTTGCTTTTGTTTTAAATTTTTTCAGCACTTTTCGGGTGAATCTTTTTCGAAAATTGTGAGATAGCGGGTTTATCGCATTTTGTATATTTCAGATTCTGGCTGAAGAAATAAAACTAAATAGTCTTAAGTCGACAAAATTCAAACTTGCAGAAATGTTATTAATGAAAAGTGCTGAGCAAAGGAATCACTGTAATATGTACTTTAGGAGGAACTTTATGTGGTTTAGCTATAGAACCCGCAACGCTTAAGGTTTCAGCAGTTTAAAATGACAGGTCAATGATTACTGATGACATTACATATTAACAATTGTTTTGAAAATGTCGAGTAGCAAATGATGTAATTTAAATAGTACCTTATATTTTTATTCATCAAACCTAATAAACTAGTGACTCTGTAAGCTGTAGACCTCGCTTTTGTAACATTTTTCAAAATGGCTGAAATAGATGTTTTTATTTCTAAACATTTTGAAAAACTGAATCGACAAATAAACCTTGGTATATCGAACATGCTCAAAAAATCACGAAAATCGGTTAAGAAAATACGACGATAGAGGAGAACAGACGGACAGACATTACGAAAGCATCTTTACCCAAGCTGAAGCAGAGACGCTTCGCACTCGCTCGGTCAATAAAATGTAGGTACCTATTGACATCAAAGCAAGCGGTCGGTTCGGCAAAATAATCAAATGTAGGTTCATACTTACTTAGATATTTCATTGTCTTGCAACAATAGAACCTTACATTCCTCCGGTAGTCGTCGTATTTTATTTTTGTTTGGTATTTTCCTGAAAATTAATTGGAATAAACTGTTTGCTAGCGAGTATAAATGTTTCTTACATTTATTAATCAAATAGCTCTTCCTATTTTTAACATTGGGGGGAATGGAAAAAAAAATAGTTGCCAAAACCAAAAACGAATAACATCTGGCCACGACATTGGCAAATATGAAAACCTCCATTAGGTGCCTACTTTACATAGTATATACATAGTGTTATACATAGTATATATACATAGTATACTATGCTTATAGTTAGCTTATCCAGTTCGAATACCACCAGTCCAATCGCTTTGTTTGCAGACCGCCATATTAAATACCCATGTCTACGGAACCCCGATGGTGATGAAGAACCTCATAATTTATCGGAAGACCCTAATAATAGAGCCGGAATCCCAAGGGTGCGGGTTCGAGTCCCGTCTAGGTGCTACGGGTGGGTCGATTTTTTCTAGTATTTTTTCTAATATTATTTATCTTAATACTCTTAGCTGTTGGCACAAAAGACAAAACATTAGTATATATAACTAATCACTCGTTATTGAAGAACGATGTTCAGGTAACATACTCGTAGCCATTTCGGTTATGTCCCGTTCAAACAGTTGTCGCTTTTTCATTTATCCAATTCCGTTATAAACGAGGTCTACTAAACTGATTTCTAGTTATTTCCTTCCACTTTGACAGACTACGTATAAACTTGATTTCGCCGTTGCCTCAAGTAAATACATTCAACTTCTATACTTATCATATTTTATTCAACAGGTTTGCTTTTGGTCCCATCTAGCCCGATGGTTCAAAAAATCAAAAATTCTAAATTATTTATATGTGTAAAATTTTTAACAAAAACAAATTAACGTTAATAATAATAACCTTATCACCTTAACCTCTAACTTAAGGATGATGATTATAGTTGATAGTCATAATCATCTGAACTGAACTGGCGCTAAAAAGACTTTAATTGTGTTAAAGTAAGTAAATTGTGATGAATAAGGCTTAATAAGGCTTTTCATGTTATTTTAATTTTATGCTGTTTGTAGCGCCGAATGTTGAAAGGGAACTTTTGACCAGGATACAAAGTAAAGCCTATATTATGTTAATCCAGGTCCTAATCTGTCTACCAGCCAAATTTCATCCAAATCGGTCCAGCCGTTCTTGAGTTATAAATGGTGTAAATAACCCGACTTTGTTATAATGATGTTAATTTTTGCCATTTTTTATGAGTTTGACAGTCTTTGTCAATCTCTCCAAACAGGAAGCTCGAATAACATTAGTGTTAAAGTAAAAATTAAATGAATAAACATAAATCGTTATTATTTTGAAAGACTGATTACCTACTTATTCTAAAATTATCTTCAATTTATACGCTTGAAATTTATAAATACGTCAATCTCCGAAAAGATGGCGCTAAGAAAATCAAATTTAATTCGCTCATTGTCACCAATGATTCAAAGACTCAAATGAATATCTACAAATGTCAATAACGACAGCTCCCTTAAATATTTCTTGTTCCCCAATTTGCTGACAAAAAATTGAGTTATCACCTTTTCTTCTTATTCTCTACGATCTCATATTTTTCTTCCAAATCCTATATATTAAACTTTCAAGGGAAAGTTTCAAAACCTATTGTAAGACTCAGTCACTTAGTTAGTTCAATTAAATTAATGTTGGTGTGCCAATCCGAACATCTGCTATCGAATGCTTTTTCAATACCTATAACAAAGGATTTTGATGCAGTATGGGCAGCGAGTATGGGTTGTAACCCATACTTGTAATTAATCTTGTAAGATTAACAATAATAATGCGTTTTAGATTAAAGTTAGTTAAATGATTCACTTCAATATTTGCATACGGGACCACGGCTCAACGCATGAAAACCTTAGCGCTATAATTAATGGCGTTAAGCCTTATTATGACCCTCATAAGAGTATTATTTAGCTATCAAGTCAAGTACTCCCCGTTTATAGGGACGTCTTTGTAGCTTTATGACATTCGTTAACACATTATAACGCGCTTAGACTAGCGTTAAGAGGTTAACACTTCCCGCGTCATAAAGAAAATGTTGGCTCGAATAAAGATCTTTATCCGGGTCTGCTATAAAATACTTCATTGTATTCTAAACTAAGTCCTTTTTACGGCTAGTGCATTTTGTTATAAGTTATGTGTGATTGTTATAACTTTAACGTCGTTGAAAATACTTATGAAATTGTAAAACATTTTTTCTCTTTAAGATTTAAAAAATCAAATTGAGAAAGAGAAACCACTATAAATGTTTATATAAATTAAAAAAGGAAAATATCTTTCAGCCCCTCCCGACTTCAAAAGACGTTTTTTTAATATCAGATATGCGTAGTTACTTAAATAGTAGGTAATTATGCATATTTGAATATTATTTCTTGCTTTTTAGAGCTGTTGCTTTTTGAAGCTGTTTTTTATAGCAATTTTTTTAAGGTTTTTTGAAGGAGGTATTTCTTTTTAATTTTTATTAACGTTAAATTTTATAAGTTCCCAAAATAAGAAAAGTAACTCATCTATCATCATTGAGATGGCAATGGAACCCATAACCTTTCGCTATCCAGGCTGCTCTGACCGCTGAGCTACCGAGACATTAGTTAGAAGATTCGTCAGTCAGTGATGGATTATAAGAAAAGTTTCAAAAATATAAAACTTATTCCATTTAATTTTTTTTGTTACAAGGGAAACAATACCGCTCTTTCCAGTGTGAAATTATAATATTATGTACAAGTTGCATAAACTAAATGCATTAAGTAAACCAATAAGAAATTCTAAATTCTATAAACGGAACCACTATAAGCCTTTATTCAAAACGCTTACACTTGGAAAGTAACTTTGCCGATCGTTCAGCTTTCATCTCCTCCCCCCTCTTAGCCCCCATGAAAACAATGGCAACTTAAGCAATTATCTTTAGACTAACAGAGCATCATTTGACCTTAAAATTGTTTGCGTGAAAACTTCTCTTAACATGTTTCCCAACAGATTTTGAGATCGATAATTTCTATCACTATTAGGTAAGTTGTTTTACGTAGCTACCGTAATAAGTTCTAACTTTTGGGACTATATGACTGATCCCGCATTGTAGTCACGTTGTTGAATAACTTTATTAGGTACCTACCGCTAGCTACTGCCCGTGACATCGTCCACGTTGACTTTGTTTCAGGTCCCATACGAACCTACTCGCATTAAGTATTTTACACCCCTTTTTGACAAAAGGATAGCCTATATCCCCATGGTCCAATATATTTCAATAATTCATCAAAATTGGTTCAGTGGTTTAGAAATGAAAAGATAACAGATAGACAGAGTTACTTCACACGTATTATATTAATACGCATAACTAATAATTGTCACGCAATGCCCCTCGTGCTATGTGGTCCTCTACATTCACTGTACATTGTTATGCTAATAGACTTCGTTAACTTTATACTAATTCCATTTTGAAAGTCCTTATCGGCTTCGAATGTTTGAATATCGAAATGACCGGGTTAAATATGAATTATTCTGAAATAGTTGTGTTATTTATTGCATTGTTTCATACATATATAAGTAAATGTTTCATGCACAACTCACTTTTACTTGTACATTCCGAAAAAATATTCACTAAAATGTGTTTCAGCATTGGTTTTCATCTATCCAAATCGAGTCCATTTAAACTTTATTATTCCCACACTAGGACAAGGAATATAACATCTTTGTTAATTATTTTACGTAACGCCGTCACAGAATGGAATTATATAAAGTATTTAATTACATTTTATGTAATAAAAGGAGAAGCGTTGTACTCAGTGTGATTATAGGAAGCCTCAAAGGGACGCTCTTTATAATAACAGTGATACTTTAAATTAAATTATTGAAGCCATAACACATTTAAGTACGAGCAATTTCGAAAATTTATCGTAAGAAGACCTCGAAATGAAACAAATTATTTTTTTATTCAACATAAAAAAATAATGCATGGTAAAGGTAAGCTTTAATAGATGATCGAAGGTAAGTTAGTATTTTTTGGTAAAAGCAAGGAATCGAAACCGACGCAACCTTTATTTAATGTCAATACCTGGAATAACTACTCGCTATATTTTTATTTTTTAAGTTATGCTGTAAACTAACAAATCAAGTAAACACATAAACAAATCAAGTTATTTTGTATTTGCTTTAAATGCTATTAAATTATTGTCATCGCAGGAATTTCAGCTTTTCGATAAAAATGCCTAAGAAATGGTCAAGAATATTATGCTACTCTTTATTAACCACAAATATTATACGATAGGTATGTGTGGGTTTTAAAAAGCCATCTCAAGTAAACGCATTCAATAGTTAAACATGTGGAGTATACAGTATACAACATAGAAGTCACTGTCAGATATTACATTGGTGGTTAACTCCACACAAATAACGCATTATGCAACTCAGCTCACAAAACTAATACGGAGGTAAACATAAATACGAAAAGTATATTGAACTAAACGTATCTATAATAAAGTATGTTGAAATATATATTAGTATCACATACTCTTGTCAAAAACAAAGCCAAGTGATGCAGAGAACAGTAGTCATACGGCTTTCAGCAAAGGAAGTAAATAAAATCGTTAAGGGCCACAGCAGACACGATACTTTTAGTTTCGGCGAGTAATCACGGCTTTGAGCAAAGGAAGTAAATAAAATTGGTAAGGGCCACAGCAGACACGATACTTTTAGCTTCGGCGAGTTGTCACGGCTTTGAGCAAAGGAAGTAAATAAAATCGGTAAGGGCTGCAACAGACACGATACTTTTAACTTCGGCGATTTGCGTTTAAGCGACTGCATCGATGCTGCATCGTGTTTTAGCAACATGCTGCGTTCGATCGCGTTATCAAAAATGACAAATTGTAGCCTACACCAGCGTTCAAACATGTATAGCGTAGTATTATTATATTATCTGTGGTAGCGTTCAGTCGCTGTTTTGAGCGACTTGATTGCCGCGATCGTTTCTTTGTCGAATTCTATGTTGAGCTTTTGGTCACTGCATCTAGCTTCCGAAAAGCAGCTTAAAGCTCTTATAGCCTCAAGTAGCGCCCTCATCTTAGTTAAATTTACTGCTCGCTAAGTACATAATATATCGAAAACTGAAAATTGAGAAATTCGAAAATGATTGTACAGGATGATGCTAAGGTTCTATAGTTTATTTACCAACAATAATTTCAGTAAAATGTAGTTCTTTGTACAAAAGTGCCTAAAGTGGCCACTTTTTGCTCTTTTGCCAACTACTACTACAACGAACTATATTTTACTGAGGTTATTGTACCGTCGTTGCGCGTTGTAAACGTCGATCGCTGATGCTAAAAGTATTGTGTCTGGTGGCCCGAACATTTTGCCCCCAGCGGCTGGTGTGTTGACGAACCCCTAAAAGCTTTATAACGAGGGCGTTTTATGGATCATCCTTTATTCGGAATTGGCAAAGACGTTGCAGGGAAACTAAAAGCATTGTGTCTGGTTTTAGAATTTATTACGTTTCGGTGGCTTTGTTCGTTCGTTGATATGATGACAGTTGAAGTCCACTAATGGTTTGAAAAAATATTAAAATCTCAATTATTACCTATTTTTTTTTTATTAAGACCTAAGTATACTTTAGTTACTGGATAAACATTTGAAACCTTTCGTTGATGTTTCATCTTAATCGATTGTCAAATATTTGAAAAGATATTTCAATTGGATGGCGAGGTAATTCCTCACATTGATTAAATAACGCTGGCTTGCAGCGAAGAAGGATATACCTACTAAAATTTTTTTAAAAATGTCACTAGTGACTCGTCTCAGTTGAAAGAGCCGGACCGGACTTCCAAAGGTCGCGGGTTCGATTCCCGCCTAAGAAAATGGTGACGAGTCGAATTTTTTCAAGTATTAAATATTAGTATAATATAATATTGTTGAGTACTATATAAAAATAGCATTGTGAATGCTAAAATATCAATTTAAAAAAACTTTAGGTTAATTACCTTTATCGGGAAATATAGTAAAAAATTTATTCTCAAAATCAAAGTGAAAAATAACTTTATTCAAATAAACTTAGTAATTAATCACTTTTGAATCTTCTATATTTTCCTACCACGGGTGCGTACTTTATCAAATACAATATACCTTTACATAATTTAAATCAGCGGTTGATAATAAATACCAAACTGTGAGTGGGTTTAATAAACAGATTCCTAACATACAACTATTCGAATAGTATTAGTCCTTAAATCAATGGGTCTGATTGATAGCCCAGCTGAGGAATCCATCTTGTAGCTAGATACATCATACCTAATTGAATACAGTAGATCATCATGGACGTGTGTATTAACGCTCTGGCGCTTGTTGGAAGCAGACGTGTACACGAATTATCGAAAAATAATTAAATTTTTACAATAACTTAACAATTAGAAGTGATCTTTAAGTTCTTTACATTAAAAGTGAATTACCATTGCAAATAAAATTAACAGTTGCGGCGTTCCGCTTGTAATACGTGGACAGTGCAGTGAAGGTCGGCGAGTGCGCCCCCCTCACCCCCTCGAGTGAGCATATCGGTTGCTATTTTTCGTTGCGCTTGCACCCGCGGACAAGTTTACCGGACGCAGCTACTATCCCAGTGCATAATGATAAAGGAATCGGCTGGTTCGACATTCATAAGCGGCAGCGAAGGCGCTAGCGGGTCCGCACCTGACTTATCGATCTACGGCAGCAAAGAAGCACATGAACATGTCAACTTAAGAGATAGAAAGAGGAAAGAGCGTACTGAAGAACTGGAATATAGAAAAGAAATAATGAATTTTCGGACTGAAATAATGAAGTTTTTGGAAGACTTTGGAAGAACTCAAACCGAAGCATTATATCAAATACGAGAGGAGATATCTGAGGTAAAAAGTGATATTAAAATAATACAATCATCAACAGAAACTTTCACAAAACAATTTAAAGAAATAAACACAGAAATTCAAAATATCAAAACTAACGAAAAAGTAACTCAAGATAAAATCAAGAACATAGAAACTGAAATACATCAGATAAAGGACCAGCAACATAGTCAATATTCTGCTTCGCAACCAACTGACTCGCCTGCGCTCCACCACGAAAACCTCATCATTGAGTTGAAAGATAGATGTGAGCGCGAGAGAAATATTATAATCGTGGGTATACCCGAAAAAAATGAAAAGAACTATAAAATGAGAATAAATTACGACAATGAAGAGTTTGCAAAAATATTGAAAACCTTAGATGTTGATAATTGTAATCCGGTGAAATGTATGAGACTGGGAAAATTTATACCAAACAAGAACCGTCCCCTTAAAGTATGTTTCAGTAATAGTGATACGGTAAAAAAGTTGCTGCGAAAGAAGTCAAATTTAAATGAAAACATTCAGATTTACTCGGACCAAACTCCTACTCAGCAGCGATTCATGAAATCTTTAAAAGAAGAATTGAATAAGCGCATAGAAAAGGGTGAAAAAGATCTTACAATTAAATATACAAAAGGAGTACCCCGAATTGTAAAAACGGCCGATCAAAAAAACTAATTACAAAATCAATACAGAATGTTATTCCTACAGAAAAAATTAACCACTATATTGCTAAAAAATACGAAGAAATTCCACTACATCCATCGTCATTACGATTATTTTACGCAAATATGCAAAGTATTCGGAATGCTGGCAAGTTCGACGAAATAAAATGCATAATGAAAGCAATACCAAGTACCATTCACTTGTTGATATTTACCGAGACATGGTTTACCTCAGAAAGTGACGCTAAATTATATAACTTACCGAACTATGCGCATATCTATAACTATAGGCAGAACAGCAGAGGTGGTGGTGTATCTATTTACGTACACGAAAGTATCAAATATGAAGTTACGGAAGAACTATGCGAAAATGGTATCCACTACTTATGGATACACATAAATAAATTATCTTTGAATATTGGAGCTATTTATAGACCCGGAGATACCAGCCTTAGCAACTTTTTAGATATTTACGCGTCGCAGTTAGAACAGCGGAGCAGGGCCGTTGTTATCGGTGATTTCAACATTGATCTATTGAAAATGGAGCCGGACAGCAAAAAATACTTGCAGGAGATTCATGAAGCCGGATACGAACTTGTGAATAAAATAGATAAGAGGTATAACACACGTGAAACTAAGTCAACATGCACACTTTTGGATCATGTATGTACAAATATAAAAAATCACTCTTTTAGTATATCGATAATTAATTCCTCGTTATCGGACCATAAACATATTTTTCTAGAAATCAGTAGATTAGCACCATGTATTAACAAAAAAATCCAATACAAAGCACTTGATTATGAGAACCTTTTTATTAGTACAAAAAACGCAGAATATTCAAATGATAACAATGACTATAATTACTTTGAAAAATACATACAAAAACAAATAAATAATAATAAAGTAGATAAAATAAAATATTTGAATCCGCCAAAAGATGATTGGATAAATAAAAACATAATAAACTCAATTAACTTACGAAATCAATTAGGTCAACAAACTAAAACTAATCCGAATGATAAAATTTTAGAAAATCAATTCCACAAAGAACAAGCAAATGTCAAATCGATTATAAGAACACATAAAAGAAAATATTATTATAAATTATTTCAAAATAACAATAAAAATCCAAAAAAAATGTGGGAATTGATTAATAATTTAGCTCAAAATAAGATAGTAATGAATACACTTCCTCCTAAACTAATATCAACTTCAGGTACTATTACGGAAGGTAACGCTATATGTAATCACTTTAACTCTTTCTTTGCGTCAGTGGGTCAAGAACTAGCTAACCAAATTCCAAAACATTATCACGATAATGTAGGTAATATCTTAATGTATGATGATAACTACATTCATGACTCGATTTTGACTGATTTTGCCTCTTGTACTGTGGAGGAAGTGGAGAAAATTATCGATCACCTCGACATAAATACCAGCTGCGGAATAGACGGAATCAGCGCGAAAGCTATTAAATGTTTAAAAAATATAATAAGTGAGAGACTAACTGACTGTATAAATGCTTGCCTAAAACTAGGTACTTTCCCAGATTCGCTGAAAGTTGCTAAAGTTACCCCTATTTACAAGTCAGGGGTCAAAACTGACCCTAGCAACTACAGACCGGTATCAGTACTGCCAATTTTATCAAAAATATTTGAGCGTATTCTGTACGATCGTTTAAATAATTACTTAATCGAAAAAAACTTTTTTATTGATCAACAGTACGGTTTTAGATCGAAATCAAGTACTTTGACTGCAACCATAGACCTAATAACAAAAATAAAAACATCGATAGACGAAAAATGTATTTCTCTAGGAATATTTATTGATATAAAAAAAGCTTTCGATACCGTAAGTCATAAAAAGCTGCTTCAAAAATTGTGTAACATAGGCGTAAAAGGTACAGCACTTAATATGTTTTCTTCATACTTACAGAATAGACGGCAGGTTGTTAAGATTGATAATTTCGAAAGTTGTGAGCAAAATATAAATTACGGAATTCCGCAGGGGTCCATAGTCGGTCCATTAATTTTTTTGATTTACCTAAATAATATAAGTAAAATCGGTTTGTCTGGACAATTAACACTATACGCGGATGATACTTGTTTGTTCTACTTTGGTAAGTCGCTTCACGACATACTACAGGAGGCTCAAAAAGACCTTGATATCCTAAATGAATGGTTGAAATACAATTTACTGACCATCAATACTTCAAAAACATCGTTTATGATTTTTGCTGCAAAAAATAAACCATTACCAGATTTTACTCCAATTACTATAAACAATATAGTCATACAACAAACCAACAAAGAAAAATACCTTGGTTTATGGCTAGATGACAAATTAACATGGACCTTTCACATTAATCATGTAAAATCAAAATTAATGTCATTACTTGCTGCATTACGTAAGATAGTTAACTGCATCCCCACCAGAATACGTCCTATCATATACAACTCGCTGGTTAAGTCACATCTTGATTACCTTATTGAAGTGTGGGGATGTGCGGCCGAAACAAATCTCAAACCGTTGCAAAGGACACAAAACAAAATAATAAAAGTATTACACTGTTTTAATTATCTAATGTCTACCAAAGAATTGTACAAAAAAACTAAACTACTAAACCTTCGACAGTTATATATATACTCCACTTGTGTTCTTATTAGGAAAATTATTGATAACTCTGTCCGATCCAATATACAATTACACGTAAAAGAAAATAGACACAATTTAAGAAATAAACATCAACTACTATTAACTAATACACGAACAAATTACGGTAAGAAAACAATATTGTTTGAAGGTGTCCAACACTACAATAAATTACCTAACAAAATAAGAGAATGTAATCACTTAAACTCATTTAAATCCAAGCTAAAAGAATACGTGTGCACATTGTAACTACCTACTTATATTACGAATTTATGTTTGTTTGATGCCGACGCGCCAGAGGCACGATGTTAGTATTAAGTATCTTTTGTATCTCATTATAAGTAAACATTAATGTTTGTATGAGAATAAATGTCTTTAAAACCTAACTCCATTCTTACATTTCATATTATGTATAGTGGTGTTGATTAGGTTTATGATAAAAAGAGACTTCAAAAGATCAGCAGGGTTAAAGTAGCAAGATTTTGCATGAAACATGATTGTATTAGATTGGAAACACTTCAAAAAACCATATAAAATTAGTGAGATTAAAATATGCAACATCTGAAAACTATTCATATTTTATTTAGGACTAGCTTCCGCCTGCGACTTCGTCCGTGGATATTCGAGAAAACCCTTAGGGGACCAATAATCAGGATAAAAAGTATTCTATGTTTTAATTTCATCAAAATCCAATCAATCGTTTTTTACTTGATTAGGCGGGTCCTCACCAAGCGCACTGCCTCGCGCGAGGCAGAACGTTTGCCACGTGCGGCGGGCCTCGCTCGATGAGAATAGTTGGGTGTGTATAACGATCTGAATCTCCTGCATTCACTGCCTGGATAGCCATCATCAGATCACTTAATCCCTGGCGAAGAACCGAGATTTCAAAGTCACCTCGTTTGTATGAAAATCGGCTGATGACAAAGAGTAAAACATCACAGAAGTTTTTTGGTAGAACTCACATGAAATGGATTATATGGAGAGTATATAAAATTTAGTCTTGACAGCATTTACTATCAAGTGATTACATTCTCTTTGTTCACTATCTGACATAATTATTGAAAGTTTCGAATCAATTTTATTTGCTTTATTTTTTACAGCTTGAAGAATTTAAACTTTAGTAGAATTACATGTGATTTTACGACTTAATAAACGTAAATGTCGGGGTACCTTTGGGGCATTGGGCAACTCGTTAACGATCCTTCGGCTCATTTAATAGATGCTATACAGAAACATATATTGAAAAAACATGGAGCTGTTACTATCGCTACAAGCTCAAGCTCTCGTCACGAGAGGCCAAGTCTCAACGTCATTCCGAGTTCCAGCAATGACGTAACTGACAACATTGATTCTGGCTGCCGATTGTCTGTTTCAAGCAGCAAGAAAGTAACCGAACCCAGATCAAAACCAACAAGTACACAAGTAGAGATCAGTAAGACAAAACGTCAAAGTGTAGCCACGCAATGCCATGGATTAGTGAAAAGGAACAGTCGAACTACGAACACTCAACCAGTAAACTACTTGGAATGCAGTACTGTTATATCTACTGATAATGTACAAAAACAACCAGAAACAAAGGACGCTAATACCAATACAGAGAAACTTACAATTTGTAAACGACATCATAAGGCTCTGAAGACATTAAGCAATTGTGCTACGGTTGATAAATTACGATATCGAAGCAAAGCACAACCGCAAAAAGCAATGCTGACAAAACTGAAAAACAGAATAGCAGATACCTTTAGTTTCTTCTCCTTGGAAAAAATTGAAAATATACCACATTACAGTGGCGATGAGCAGTATTTTTTCAAACTTTATACTAGCTTTGACGCAGAAAATATGAGACGCGAAAAAATCCCAACAGAAATAAAACATTGCAAAATACCTACTAAGCCGCTACGACGCAATGAGACTCAAATTCTAGATACCAAAGCATAATAATTTCCCAGATGAAGTTCTCACTGTACATTATAAAAGAATAACATTAATTTCTCAGGAAAAACTTGAATGTTTCAACTTCACTGTATTGAGTTACTAATTAAAGTAGAAATGTTTTACGTCGCTATATTTTTCTTTTCTGCTCGTTATCCTCCCGAGACCCTACATAAATTAAATTTAGATCTGAAGATGACAAACACCATAAGTCTGTAGACTTTTACATTGAACACAGTTGAAAAATGTAAAAAGTTTTCTATTTTTTTCAAACATTTTGCAAACTATTAATGGAATAATTTATGAATATTTCTTTCGAGAAAAGTTGCTTACAAAAGCAACTTTTCTATACGCTATTTTTACAAAATAGTCAACAACAAAGTCTGACTTACTTTAAAAAAATCCTTGCTTTTTGGATATAAGTGTTATCATTTAAAATAACCAAGTTCTTTTCTTTTTTCAGTGACCAGTTTTTGAGCGATTACTTATATTTTAGATTTAAATGATGCTTTGCGTAGGTATTTGCTATATCCCTGGATACTAAGTAAGTAAGTAATTAACAAATAATTTGATTTTTTTAATTTTTTAGTACTTAGTAAAGAGGGATACAACATAATAGAAAGAATAGAAGGTTTACATTTAGGCCCTAGTGTAGATTTATGTCCTGCGAAACTACCTGAATCAACTGTTAGTTAAAAAAACAATTTGGTCGAAAAATAACGTTTTCAAGCGAAACTGCTAAATTGTAATTCATTATCTGTTGCAAAATACAGTCAAAGAAAATAGTCATACAATTCAGCCATAGACTTACGTCTATAATATGCCACACCGACCGATAAAATATTAAAGTATTTAAAAAGTACGTTAACATTTTCGGTCGCTGAGAAAAAATGGAATTGTCTAAAAAAGAAACTTTAATTTGGCAAACTCTTAAAAACTTGTTGTGTAAAATATATTACTGTTTCCAAATTATTATCATCAAAATGGCCAAGATAACTTCCAACACATTTCGCGTTGCGAAGAAAAACTTTGAAGTTCTTATTGTTAGATACTTTATTTTTGGGCAGATAAATCAGTCCGTCGCTCATGAAAAATGGAGGTTAAAAAAACTTGAAAAAATATTAACATGTATACTTACTTAAATGTTTTCTGCGCTCCATTTGTTATTTAGTAAAGCAAGGAAGTCAAAACTTTGTAACACTGAAAATGACAATATACATTTTCTAAAAATGTTAAATACCCTAATAAAATTTGATACTAGTATAGATAGTAAATACTAGGTATTCCTGACTAGTGTCCGCTACTTTCTAGTAAGTACCCAGCAGCAGATAAGATGATATACAAGTAACTTTCAGTATCTAAGTAAGTTGCTCAGAAGCAAAAAGTTATTTTGTCTCATGAATGCAGCTTTTAATTTAAAAAGTAAAAGAATCTCCCCGTTCGCCAGAATATGAGAGAGAACAGTGAAGTCAAGTGCATTATCTAAATGAGTATGCATGTACCGTAAGTGGGGATCGGTGAGCAATCCAGTCAGATGCTTCCCGGAAGGGGCTTCCAACGATGTAAAAGCAATTTACTTCCACTCTTTGAGCATTCATAGCCTTTTCGTGTCCAGCTTCCTAGGGCTACGAGAAGCTAGGGGAAATATTATTAAAGGTACCTGCTTGCACACTTGTTACATGAGGTAACGAAATTTTTCGTCAAACTTAAAAAAATCTAGCTTAGAAGTCAACTCATAAAATAAATATAAGCTGGGCCCTAAAGAGGTGAAATTGATTTTTGTATAGATTATCTCAAGATATTTATTTGAGGAATTGACTTCTAAGCTAGTTTATTTACTTAGGTTACCTGCCCCCCATCAGCCCAAGTCCCAACAATTATTGTGACATGGGCTAGCCCATGGGGCGCAGGTAACCTAAATAAAACAGGCCTCATTGGTTCAGTTTTTCCTTTAACATGAATAAAGTTTTTTTTTCAGGGTGTTATTAATATTAGTATAATTATAACCACGATTCAAAAGTTATAATGTGTAAAAATAACAAAAACCGTAAAACTTAAATTATACCTACGTAATAAATATATACATATATATAATATATACATATTGTAAATAGATCTTCTGTTATTGGCATAAGTAGGTAATTTAGTTAGCCCTTCAACTGGCATAAGCGTACGGAATTAATTTGATTACGTTTAATTGATCTCGCTGTTCCAAAACGTATATTAGGTTCCTAATGCTCTTACAATGAAATAATTAGTATTATACAGAAATTAAGGAGGAATTATTTCCACAATAGGCGGAAAATCTACAAGAAATAGGAGGTTCTTAAGGATTTGGACGTCGCAGCCATGAAATAATTTATTATTAAAACCTTTTTTATTTCTAGATGGAGTATTTCAGCCAACTTACGGAAACAATGTTTATAAACAAAACCTTATGTATTTTTCATAATATTCTTCCACAAATACGTTAATTTTCACAAAATAACGCCTTAAATCGAACTTGGACCACGTGTAAGCTAAATAATGACGTGATAATACACTGGGCCGCAAAAAAACACGTCACCACGTCACGGTAATTATATTATATTCAGGGTAACAAATATCAAGAAAGCATGCTCACTTTACAGTCTTATTAATAAAAAAGAAATTGAGTATCTCTGTAAAGATTTACAAATTGAAGGCTAGACCAAACGTTCTACTTATCAATAAGCATTCAAAGCATCTGCAAAAACCTTTAAATTTCCTCAAACATACAACAAAATAATCATGATTTCAACTCCATATTAAAATAATGGATACTAATTGCGGTTTACGTGTTTTCATTTTCAGGAAATCAAGAATCTGTAGAATTAGGTATTTGTAGAAATGTAAATGTACATGCTTAATCGACACTTAACATCCAAATCTACTTAACATGATTGACTGGTTGTTGGGATACGCGTAGAGCCCTAATGGCTGAAGGTAGAGACATCATTTTTAAAGTGTAGATACCATTCATGTTGTAGTTGAGCACTAAGAAAATTTTTTGGAAATTGAAAGGGAAACGGGAACGGGAACGGGAACGGGAACGGGAACGGGAACGGGAACGGGAAACACGCTCACGCGAACGAAGTCGCGGGCAAAACCTAGTCGACATATTAATAATTGCAGAGATGGTCAAATTTATATCATTATGACTGTGAAGTGAGCCTGTTTCTCGATATTTGTATAAAAATAACGAGGTGACCCGTTCGTTGTGGCCCAGTGTATTTATAAAAAAATACTGAATTTTTTGACGCCCAAACTCGACGGGAATGGTTTTTATTACAGAGTTTCTGTGGCCTCCTTCCGGCTCCATCATCAGATCAGCTTCATGACACTATAATATTGCATTGTCTTCCAGTTATGACCTATATTCTATGCTTCAAGTCTCTAGCTCATCGGGAAGCTAGTATAAAATCGTTTGCAAAAATTGTAGACAAACAAATAAACGAGAAAGCAACCTGATAAAAACGTGTTAAAAATGTATTTTTGAGATTTGTTTTCACGGCCTACCCTAACTAACTTTCGCCTAACTCTCGCAAAAGTTTGTTATCTGCCGCAGTCGCAGGACTATGCGCTAACCCACTGCGCCATCGAAGTCCTCAAATAAAATATATATTCACTATACCCGAGAGTAAGTGAAGCATAATTTTAAATTGACTGAGACTGATGGAGCCCTTACGTAGGTATTATTCGGCTTATAAGGTAACTTACACCGCATGGATCATTTTGTCGGCTTGAGGTTAATTACCACAATCTAATACCTGCCGCTGCGGGGCTTGGCGATTAATCAGCGCTGTTTGTTTATTACACAGCCAAGAAAATCCTTCATAGCCAATATGAAGTAGGAAGTTTTCACGCAAATATTATTTCGAGAGCTACCTACACGGAAATTATGTCTGCATCTTTCATACATTATGATCCTCTTGCTGATTTTTACATTAATGTTAAAACATGACATGTGAATTCAAAAAACATCGAAGTTCTCTAATGTATTTATAATAGTTCCGTCTCTCTCCGTCGTTAAGAAACATCGTTCGCTAGAGGAAGAATACCTCTCGGCAATGGCCGACTCACTAATCCCAAAGATTGAGGAAGCGGAGTTTGTGGTTTTCTCGTTCTGGTGCATGATGGCCATACCAGTCATGCATGCTACATGCCACGTATGATGGCGTGTGAGTTTGGCCCTTTTTCACGAATTCGATCTACAGGGTGTTTGATAACAGCTTTATAAAGTCGAATATGGTAGATAGGGTACCATGCATACAACCCCGGAAAAAAATTCTGTACCTAAGAAGCATTTCACTGCAATTTACAAAACTATGTGATAAATTAGTGTCAAAAAAGGTAGCTTGTGAAATAAGTATTACATCAAAAGAACGAGTCTTATTGACTAGGGATTTTGTTCATTAATTAAAGAAACTATTCTAGATTATATTTTAATTTATGTAAAATTATTTATTTTATTTTAATTTATCAAAATAGTAGTCACGTATGTACATTGTTATACTTCTAAATGTTATTGCGTTAAACAGCCAACTGAGACTTACCACTGAGCTACCGAGTAATCACTAAATCAACAAAGTGACTCAGTAGCTCAGTGGTAAGAGCATTGGACCGGACTTCCAAAGGTTGCGGGTTCGACTCCCATCCGAGAATATGATCTGGTGCGAGTCGAGTGTTTTCTGGTATATTATTTGGTATTGTATAAAATTTAGATTTGTGAATGCTAAAATCTCAAATGAAAAAATCTTTTTATGAAAAACTGCATAGTGTCAATGACAACTAGACCAAAATGGTGTTTTGCTTTTGTCCATTAATGGGATTAATTATCTACAATGGTCTATTTGCGCTTAGACTTCGGGTCATTATGGATTTTTCCGTACAAAAAAAAGTATTTTTGTTTCTCATCTCTCAGCCTTGTGGCGGTTTTCAGGGTTTATAATGAATGGATGGTTAACCTGTCATATTCGGCATTATAAGGCTATTACCAAACAGCCTGTAGGTAAAATGTAAGAAATCAATTTACATCACTAAGTTTTTGACTCGGTGAATAAACAACAACATTATGTGGCTCGGTGGTTGCAAATGGGTTCATTAAAAGTAAACATCTTTCAACTATTGCTTATTCTTTTAGCTTCAGTGTTGTTTGATATAACATGAAATGTATTTGGCTCATCGCCCGCCCGCTCGTAAAATATAAACTTTACTAAAGTCATAAGGCCACAGAGCCGCGTTGTGAGACCAAACATTCCAAATGCAATTTGGGAGTTTAATAAACTTTTTTATTATTAAACTTACTTATTTTGTTCAATATTGTACGTGACATTTCCTTAGTTAAATTACGCGGTGAACTTTTGGAAGTTCAGGGCCCTATTTGATGAACGTGACAATTTGTCACCAGTCATGACAATTTTATATGCATTACGTCAACCAATTAGAAAATATAACAACATAGCTACACCGCAATGTAATCCAAATTGTCATGACAATTGAGAAATTGTCACGTTATTGAATAGGGCCCTGGGCATCTGTCATGAATTCTTCTTGCTATGTCATTTGGGTCTTTGGTCTTATTAATTTTTTAAAGACAAAATTCTGCTTTTCGTCGTGTAATAAAAGAGCAATTTACAGCTTTCACCGCACATAATATGAGGACACTCGGATATTTTTCGTATGTGGAAATCGGAAAATTCCATAATTGATCTTGTTTTCATTTTTTTCCTTTTTTGGTTTTTTGTTATAAATCAACAGTGTATTCATTTCATCCATGTACTACTCCTGGGACCACTTAGGCTTAATGCTTTTAATCAGAGCGCTCTAATGTTCCTTATGCCCAAGGTCCAAACGAATGTACAAGGTCCATCGCAATGATAAATATTGGCGTTATTAAGCTTTAGTAAGCCCACATATATGATACCTACGAGCGCGCGGGAAAAACCATCGCGACGATCGGCGGCGGCGGCCGACCCAACACGACAAGCGACACTAGCGCCAGCCAGCGGTCTCTTACTACTTTTAATACAGACGATGGCACCTCAGACTATACATGTTGACCTTGACACCGCCTTTATGCCCTACGTAATAAAAGCTGTTTTCGCAGTTTAACTGTATAACCTGACGTGCTGTCGCGTGTACATTAACTTAATAATATGTGCTTACTACCACTCGACCGATGAGGAAGCACGCACGCTCCCTTTGCACACATCGTGGATTCATAAATACCTATGTTTTAATTCATCGAATACAGTCCGACTTTGTACCTACTATCGAAGTTTTACTTATTTCGACTTGACCACGACCACATCTCTAGTTATTGATCTAATCTTGAAGTTATTAAAACGAAACTACGTAGTACTAATATCTATTAGTTAATCCATAAACACTCGTGCGATGGTAAACTAAATAATTGATATTTTTCAGGATTATGAAAAACTACTAGCTTCTACTAGATCTCTGTAAACCACACACCACCTGAACTATGTTCTTTCAGATAAAGAGAAAGAGAATTATTAAAATCGGTTAACAACTGGCGAAGATATGGTAAAACATACATAAAAATATTGACGACCTGAGTGGTGCAGTGGTCAACAGCCGGTCTACAACGCAAAAGGTCCCGGGCTCGATTCCTGGCCGGGCAGAAATTAAAATGATGAGTTTTAATTTCTGTGACGGGTCTGGGTGTTACTACGTATAATAAGTATATATTTAAAAAATATGTAAGTAAGTATATCAGTTGTCTAGCACCCATATTACAAGCTTTGCTTAGTTTGGGGCTAGATGGCGCTCTGTGAAATTGTCCGAGCATTTATTTATTTAAAAAAAATACCGTCGACCTTCTTTTTTTGAAGTCGGTTAAAAACGTAACACCAATTACGAATTATGAATGTTCGCTACTACACCAGGAGGATATTCTTTCAGCTGTTTCCTGAAAATTCTGCCTCTCAAATTGCTAACCTAATTTTCCGACCACAACAGCACAGGTACTCTCTCTGAAATTCTGAAAGGCTTCGCCATATTTCTAATGTAGTTATAACTGCATTGAACGAACATCTGCATAGTTAACAATGATGTTCGTTTTAAATTTTTTGCATAAAGTGTAGAGGAACTCTCTACCTTATTCCATTGGGATAGCATCATCAAAATGTAAAAAAATATAATCTTACTTTGTTTTGTTTTTTCAATGGACGTCTTTTATTGGAAAAGAATTACTATACAAAAATGCACTTTCACAATAATATTATTGCGCAATAATGCCCTCTTTAAAGTTCTTGAAGTACTACCTACAATTATTGTTTAAAAAAATCTTCTCCACCTTCAACTAAGTTTTGAAAACTGTGTACATGTTCACACAATAAAATAAAACTGAATGTGTTCTTTTGTCTATATTTTATTTAGAATAGTTTAGTCGCAGTGCTCATAAAATATTAATTATATTATTTGCATGCTATAATAAAAACAAAGCATTCTACTAATATTAGCCAAATGCTCATAGGCCATTCCATAAACAACAAAATATTGACTGATATATATAATAAGAAATTAATTTATTTTATAATTCTATTTCCATTTAATTTACAACGGTTTCTTACACGTGCGTAAAATACTTTATTAATATTTCATTCATTATTTTCTGCTTCAGAATTTACAATGACATTCGGTCTATTTTTTCGTCTTTTCATTCAAATGGTTTCTACATTTCTCAGTCAATGTAAAATACACGATTTATGTACTTACTTATATATTTTATTTCTGTAACATACAATATTATCCTGAGGGACAAACGTGATCTTGTAAGTGAGCTCCGGGCTTTCACTAGCATTATCCAAATGGAGTTCAATATGTACTTGGAATATAATATTTTAGAAAATATAATGTACACTTTTCATGAATATATCAAAATTGTTGTGAAAGCACAATAGTTTGTTTTATACTCTTTTGACAACGGTTTTTAGATTTTTGAAATAAAAGTAATTATTTGTTTTTGATAAAAAGTATTCACCACTTGATTCTTTAGTATGATTAAAATGAATAACGCCTAGATTTTCATTTAATGGCATTATGACAAAAAGTCGCAAAGTACTGCGCTGCGGCCACATATATTTCGAAACTTGTTGTTACAAAGCGGCGGGCAGTTGTTATCACGCCTGAACTTTTGTAAACTGCTTTTCATAAGAAGGAGTGATGTAATAAATAAGGAGTTTTTGCTATTAAAATTCAAATATCTTGCCCAATGCCTAATGTATAATTGACAGTCCTCAGTGCTGACGCACAAGACATCAAAACTCATTGAATTACTTCCAGCTAGAGTGAAATATACCGACCTGATTACAGGACTACTACGTGTTTGAGTGATTCAAATAAACTTAGTACAATGTATGCACCACCACGTGCTCAGCACCTAACTTATACGACAATAAACCCTTGTCTTATGACAAGCAAACCAGCCCTGAAGCAATGTTTGTCTCTTGCCCTCGAACCAAAAATGACTTATATAACAGACATGAACATTAACCTCACTTAATTCCATCTAATTGTCCTCTCAAGTCTGAAAACAAAGACAGATGCTACAATTAAAGTCGGTCGCTAAATTAGGTCAAACTGCTGAACAACCCTATTGAAATTCTGTAGATTAGAGCTGGCTGTGGACTTAGGGTTGCCAGATGGTCAGGATTCGTCGGGATTGTCCCGACAATTCGTATGATGTGCAGAGTCCCAATAAAATACAAATTGTCCCGACAAATAACAACAGAAGAAAAATTTCAAATTGCATAATAATTAATCAATAATTAACGAGTGTATATTACTATAAGTGTATATTAGAATAAGTTATTAATGATCTAATAATTTGCAAAAAAGTGTTTTCTTTGTGATTATTTTAATTTTTATACTTAATAAAAAGTAATTTATATTTCGTAATATTTATTTGTGCACCATAATCCCTAAATCCCGACTTATTGAAATTTTGTCCAGACATTTTAAAGTTCCCATCTAGCAACCCTGTGAACTACCACCTTTCTACAAACTTCAAAGTTTAGAAATTGAATTGGAGGCAATCGCTTTAAAATCATTCTTATAGTATACAGACTATTATGTCAATTAGTACTATAGTATGTACATAATAATATATGTAATTAGGTACCTATACTATATGTAGTACATATAATATATGTAATAATTGCATACTAGGTATATGTTTGTACGATTACCGTTAATCATACATTAATTTATGAAATCATACATTATTTAAGACATTTTTTTGGAACATTAATTATAATATATGTTTTAGGCTGGTAATTTATCTGTTTATCGCTTCGATCAAATCAACCATGAAAACAGCGTAAACGCCTTAAAAATGACGCCGCGAACGAATGCTCCAATCGAAAGTGAGCATTAGATCGATCGCAGTAGTCATTTGA
The DNA here is from genome assembly GCA_963556745.1 of Catoptria pinella. NCBI lineage: Eukaryota > Metazoa > Arthropoda > Insecta > Lepidoptera > Crambidae > Catoptria > Catoptria pinella. The sequence continues at coordinate 6,558,530 of OY750762.1, forward strand.
CCGCTCGGGCGTAACGATGCATGTCTATGTGCTGTGAAGTTGTGCAAAAACAACTCGAAAAAGGGAAAAAAGATGGAATATAATATTTTTAGTAAGTATTGAGCGTACACATCATTTTACTATGGTTTAAAGTCAAACGTGTACTGAAACCACTTGAATTTCATTATTTAAATTAAAATATTGCATGTCGTGATTGAAGTTTTATCGCATTTAATTTATTTTTATCTGTAAACTACTACAGTGTCACAAAATACATAACACAGTGTTTTCAATAAAGTAAAAAAAAGTATAATCAGTGGCTTTATATTTTCAAAAAAAAAATAGGTATTGGAACTGAGTAACTGTATTTTATTAATGCAATAAACATTATTATGAGTATTTCATAGAAACGCGATAAAAATAAATAAGACCCAAAAGAAAATACCTAGCTTTGTCTGATCAATGAAAAGTTCGATTTTTCTGAAAAGCAATCAAACGAGAGCTTTGAAACACAAACTACTCTTGCCCAATTTAGCATAACTGATTGTATAATAAAAAATACATTTTCTTCAAACAAAGAATAAACTTGGCTGTCTCATGTTATTCCATAAAACGAGAAAAAAATCTCAAAGAAGAACATACAACACGAAAAACAGAAAACATTATTTCAAGTCATATTTTATTGGCCTCATTACGCCTCCTTACCTCATTTATAATACGAGTTATTCGTCATTCTGAACACGTATACAATATTTTTTGGTTTAAGAAGCGTAAACACAAACAAAACTTGAGGTGAATTTGTCGCGTAATTTATTGGAAACACTGATTCAAATATTTTGTTGAACTAAGCAAAATAAAAACGAGGCTCTCTCTACCAAGACGGACTGCGAGATAAGCTTTATCGCTTAGCATATGAACCGCCCTTGCCACTGTGTTTTATCATGCAGAACTGTATTCAACTAGATATTTTTATATTGTGATCTTATAGCACTAGATTTGAAACCGATCCCAGTTTTTATAATCTCTAACGTTTAGCGACCGTGTACAATACAATGGCACCGGTGTTCGACCATAGTTGAACCAAAACTCGACCGGTGTTAAACCAAGACTCAACCGGAGCAAGATAAGACCGAGAGACCTTGCTAATACATGATGGCCCCGTCGTAACAAATCATTTGCCATAGTAAAACCTCTTCCATAGTAACAATTAATACAACTGAAAAGAGTGAGGCATGCTTCGGTTGTACTCCGGCCAGGCGCCGGTCTGGTTCCAGTCTGGCTCCGGTCTGACTCCGGTCTGGCTACGGTCTGGCTTCGGTCTGGCTCCGGTCTGGCTCCAGTCCGGCTCTGATCCGGCACCGGTCCTTTCGGTCGAATTCCTGAAAGTAGCTATACCTAGAACTATAAAACCACGGGAATTTAAAATTGTATTTGCTTAAGAATGAGTTTATTATATTGTATGTAACTGATGGTTGTCATTCTTTTTCTATCGATATAGTCAGAAGTCCAGAGAACAATCCCTAATTCCATGGAACCACGGGTAATTAAAATTACCCATGGACCCAGTAATAGGTGGACCCACCGGGACCACGGGTAAACAGTGAAGCTGCCATATAAAACATATTGACATAGGTATAAAACTATTTCAATGGCTTCTTCTCGTTGGTAACATCATAAGGGTCAATGTTTCAGTGAAACAGGATACACAGAGACCGTATCAACGCGAAGGCCTGCAAATCCGGGAAATACATCAAGAAATAACAGCCCGTATAAATTATAAGGGCCGACCTCTTCCGCTTGAACAATATGCAAAGTGACTCCCAAGCGGTCCCGAGCTACGTATATTTATCATTACAATGTGAAGCAAATTAATGCTTCAGATTATTCTTTTAAAGCGGACAGGACCAACTCGGAAGTTTAGGCTCGATGGAAGAAAATTTTCTACTAGACCGACCCATCGGTTTTATGAAGAAAAAACATAACAACGGATTTGTTACCGGCGAACGCGAAAACACCTATATTTTGCTATAAAGAAAAGCCACAAACAGAAAAAAAATACTATTTTAATAACATTGTAATTGACTCTTGTGAAAAATGTAATTTATTTTATTGGCTTTTATTATAAGGAAGAAAATTTTTTATTCATTGTAAGGTTGTAAAGTATGTGAAACTCAAAGAGACACTTTTAATTACTTTAATGTATGTAGAGAGAGTATCATATTGTTTTAACTAAATTATGTGTGAGCATAAAGCCGTTCTGGTGGATAAGTTATTTTGATTCGATGGGGGTTGGTTAAGTTAAATACGAGCATAAAATAATTTCAGTTAATTATAATTTGGGACATACTTATAGTCGTGGCCATCTAATTAGGGCCATTTAATTAATCTCTTTGATGCTTATCTTGGTATTTAAATGAATTGAAGGCATTTTGAAAGCATGGACAACTAAATAAGAACACAGATAATCATAACAGAAATCATATTAAAAATAAATAATTCAATTACCAATTTCTCTTTGTTGTTAACGAAAATTTAATTTAATATACTCCAATAACATTTTAGTTACCCGTGTGGTTACCATTTGTAACCATTTGGCATCGACGGACGGGGCATGGATGCTATTAAATTCCGGTAGGTCTCTACTGAAATATTTATCCGAGCCTCTTGAAACTAGTCGTAAAGCTGTTGTAGCGTTCTGGAAAGTTTAGTTGCAACTTTATTCTTTACTTCAAACCACATAACTGTGCTCTATGGGGTTTAAATCGGGTCTATTTGCGGGCCTCTTAAGTACTCATACAAATACAAATACAAAATCTTTATTTGCTGGTAAGCTTGTATACAGACACCTTTATAAGAAATGCTCTTACAGACTGTGCTGTATGTTTGGTATCGTTCTGTATGTCCCATTTGTCCCATTGACCCAGTCTCATGGTGGGACAGGTGAGATGATTATGTCCCATTAGTCCCGTGGGACAACTGATACTAATCTATTTCATGTTGACACGTCCACGTAACAGGAAGATTCTCTTCAGCATAAGGCAGCACGAGTTTTTTCAAATACATATTTGTCGGTGTTGGTGTGTGAGTCTAGAGTGCCTTTAATTTTTCTTACAGATCAGTTATTTTTTAATTACTTTACTTGTTATTTTTGTGTATTTAGGGTTCATCGCTGCTTTTGAGGAACACCGTACGTACTGCTGGCCATCGGAAATTAGGTTTATCTTTTGTTTCGTCAGAAAACAACATAGGTACAATGTCCATATTGTCCATATTCCCTAGCGAACGCTAACCGCGCCGCTCTGTGTTCATTTTTCAGCAAAGGAACTTTTCGAGCAATCCTTCCAAAGAGCTGCGCCTCCACTAGTCATCGACGAATAGTTCTTGCTGAAATGATTTTACCTGTATCTATACCAAATATTTCGCCTTTTATCAGAACGGAACTCTTAAACGGTTGTTTCTTCGCCATTACGACTATCCTACGATCTTATTCAGGTGTTATTTTTCTCGGCCTTTTCTTTCTAAGAAGACTTTGAATCGTATTATGCGTTTTGCAGTGCATGCATTATAAACCATTGCTTTTTTACAATGAAGATGATCTGCTATCTTCCGATACGGCCATTGACGTTCATATAAATTAATATAATTTTTTCGCATTGGAGCATCACAGCTTTTTCATTTACCCATTATCTTTCAAGAAATAATTAATACTATTTCATGCACAAGACAACAAATAACGGCGATCATATGTTTTAAGCGTTTAAAAAAACATGTTTTGATTCCATCGCAATTATCCATCGCCAAAATTAAGCGACATGAGAAGAAAAATGCATTAACTTTTAAAATTTCAAATTTAGAACATAAATGTGATGGATGATGTCCTTAACTAGATAGCCTGGTAAAAAACGCAGTAAGTACGTAGCTAAGAGTTTTATTACTCTTTAAATGGGATAAAATATTACTAACTAGCTTTCCGCCCACAGCTTCGCCCACGTAGTCTACAGGTTATATAGTGCGGGCGGAGAACCGTACCCAGCAATGGAATAATAAGTAGCCTACGCCTTCCCTAAGTTCCCATCTATATCCGTACCAAATTTCGTCAAAATCGGTCCAGCGGTCTGGGTGTGAAAACGTAACAGACAGACAGAGTTACTTTTGGATTCAAGTATTTATTCAGAAACTCAACAGCTTTTTTTACAAACGTATCTTATATAACTTATAATATTTTTAACTCTTAAGCCAATTACAGAGTGAAACTTTGTAATTAATAAGAGTTTTACAACATGAAGTTTAGGTTTATATTTCAAAACATTTTATGACGCTAATACAAAAGATAGGAGGTACCCAGCATTAAAAACTAATAAGCAATAATATTAGCTAAATAAACATAAAAAGAAAGAATACTATTTCTTATAATATTAGGTCCCCACCTATGACATCGGCGTTTTGTATGGAGAATTTTAAAGACGTTGCATTTTCCATAGTAACATTTTCTCAATTTATTTTTAACAACCATGAACGCTAATGTTTTAGAACTTTTATGCACTAATGTTTCAACACTAAGATAACAGCCACTTAGATTAAGAGAGAAAAATAAGTTTTTGTTAAGTAAAAACAAATTAAGTGGTAATTTCTGCTAAAGAACAAAAAGAGATAAGTCATTTTACCACGTTTTTATTAGGTTGCTTTCTCGTTTGTTTGTTTGTTTGTCCACAAATTTTGCAAACGATTTTATACCAGTTTCCTAATGAGCTAGAAACTTTGAACAAAGGTCCAGCGATTGCGGAGTTAAGCAACTTTTGCAAGGGTCGTCATGGGATGGGTGACCAAAAAATATATTATCTCGAGCTCCTTCGTGCTTCGGGGAGCACATTAAGCCGTTGGTCCCGGCTGCATTTGCAGTTGTTAACACCCACCAATCCGCATGGGGCCCGTGTGGTGAGTTATGGCCCATACTTCTTATCCACCCATAAGGAAGGCCTGTGGCCAGCAGTGGGGTTTTTGCCCAAATATTATGTAAATCTTTAAAAAGAATGAATTCGGATGAAGGATCGCTTTTCTCTGAAGAATTTATTTTAAAAATGGTGTAAACAAACGCTAGAAGGATAAGCAGATGATTTATGGGTATGTCACGACCGCCTCTAAAAATAAATAACGGGAAATAACATGCAAAGTTGAAAATGGGAGTGTCAACACAGTACACAATATTTGACATGTTCTGGAAAACTAATTTATAGGAAAAGCTATCCATGGTGTGAAAGAATAGGCTTCCCACAACCTTTCACCCTATGCGCCTTACCCTACTGTATGCTAAAATACTTATGCAATTCGAAAGTGTTATAGGGATCGCAATCCCAAATTTTTTTTTTTTCGAAACCGGTATTTTCAGTATTAATCCGAGATAGAAACCTGTATTTACTTTCGGAATCCGAAAGTTGTTGTAGGTAGCAAAGACGAGGGGTGAAATTATGGTGAAGGTAAGCCGTTCTACAAAAATGTTATGATCTGCATAGTGGATCTGTGGAGTGGGATTTCTAAAAGGTAAACCGATGGGAGTCGGCTTGTATGGACCCTTCGCCACTGGTAGGTAGGTATCTGAAGTTATAGGCATATTAGTATTAATGCCAGCGATTAAATCTCACATTTTAGTGGTTAGGGGAAGTTAGATGAATTTTAACATTTATTTTTTTTAGGTTTAGATAAAACTTTTTTGTATAACAACAATATTAACGTCGTTGTATTCCCACCCCGTCAATGATAAGATAACCTACTCAGGATTTCAGACGAACTGCGCTACCACTCTCGGCCTCATCAACGCTTATGATCTAGCAAGATGTCACATTTTCTTTTAACAGTTGTTTAAAGTCGATAGCAAGTAGTTTGCTAATTACCCCTGCCACAAAAAAACAAAAGTCATCGGCACAAAATCTTATTCCACTGAGATTTTTTTTGGTTTTAACCCATTCTCGAGAAGCAGATTTTTGTCTTTTGGTTGGTAACATTTCTAAAGGCACTCAGAAAACGTACCTATATTAATATCACTTACCCAAGCTCATATTTACGAACCGGCCATTGTTTTAGCGGTATAAGGGTTTCCCATTACACCCCCTTTTCCTTGTCATAACGTAGTTGTTGTTACTAAGATAATATTTTACCACTCCTTTCCTACCAAACAATCGTCAATTCTTCTATTCAAATGACCAACTTTTGCTTCGTTCGCTAATTAAAAGTTTATAAGCAATAAACTGCAAAAAAATCGTTTCGTACGCTTGTCTATTCCATACAATACAACAATATCTGTGGTTTGCATAACCTTTCGACGTGCTTTTTTTTAAGTTTTAAGGGGCTGACATGAGCCAACTAGCGCCGCCAATCGATTTTATTTGGTTTATTCTAAATAAGCCCAATTTCTTAAAAAATGAATCAGTCAAGGTCTTTTGAATGACGTCTTAAGTTAAGTCTTAAAAGAATAACAGCCATTGGAATCAGGGGCTCAATCACGCTAATTCTGAACGAATAAACCAAATCTGTTACGTCGTCATTTAGGTTATATTTAGGGGCCTATAAAACTTTAGTTAAGCCACAGAATACATTTAGCTTTAAAATTCTCATTTAAATTGTCCAAGATTGGCATCCTTAGCTCCCTAGGCTTAACTTTCTACAATTTATTTTAATAAAATAAAGCGAGTATTTCTCTAATAACAAAACTGAAACGGTAACGATTTTTTTTGTTTTGGTTTTATTTTCTTTTGGTTTTATCGTTGCAAATAAGCACGATTGGGCCCAGGGCTCAGATAAGAAATTAATGACTGTTAAGACAAGCTATAATGGGACTATATTCGTTGTTCGTCTCACTACATTTTGGACGCTATACCCACACACTTGCTTTTGTGTAGACTTCGTCTGCGTGGACAGTTATTTATCTATCCCTTGGAAACCATACTTTTATTCTGAATGAAAGAAAAAATCTTTTCTGTACTCCTGACAATGTGTATGCAAAATTTTATGATGATCAGTTGATTAGTTAGGATGTGAAGGCGTAACAAACAATCAAACAAACTAACTATAGTTAGGATAGTACGAGATTAATAGCTTTCATTGTAATTGTCACTTCGAACGAAGCTTTGGTACTCAACCTAATCCCAAAATAAGGAAACGAATAAAACATGTTTTAAAAAAAATATTTTATTTCATTATCATCTTTGTTACAGTGGTCAAAGATTTAACATTCTAGACATCTTGTTATACAAATCTTAATAATATACCAATATACATTGTGTTACAAAATAACCCCTAATGCTGAATATAGTAGATAGGGACCATCAAACTGAAACTTTTACTATGGGACCAACTCTGAAATCGCGAAAAAACAAATCAGCTGTTTCATGCATTTTTATATTTTCGTAATTAACTTTTGTATGAAACAGCTGATTTCTTAAAACAGCTAGCATTAGGGGTATTTTTGTAACACGTTGTATAATTGGTGGAATAACTAACTAGTATACCAATTTTGCAAAAAACATTTATAACTTCTATAAGTTGCACGTAATGAATTACGTACAATTTTCTAACTAACCATAATAAATCGATCCATGAAAACCAATCAAATATTCGAACTACCTTTAAATAGCAACCATAGTGATCCCATTTAATACAAATTCGACATCAGCCATTTGTGAAGAGCTCAGTGACGCAGCGGTTTAGCGCCCTGCCCTGCGATTGCGGAGGTGAGACAACTTTCGCAAGGGTGTATTTGCAGTCGTTAACACCCACCAATCCGCATTGGGCCCGCGTGGTGGGTTATGTCCCATCCTTCTTATCTACCGATGATAAAGGCCAGTGTGTGCCCTTGTGCAGTGGGGACATTAAAAATGGCTGATGTCAAATTATAATACAAATACTTACTAATTTTTGGGGACTTAAATATGTTTGAAAAAAATCGAAAATTGATTTTACTGCAATGATAGTTAACTCGTTTACTTTTGAGTAACAAAAAGTAAATAATATTTACGATGAAAAACTATTTAAGTACAATTTATTTAAAAAAAGTAAATGATCTGGGGCTTTTCGTATTTTATTTTACACAACGTCAATTTTAATTCATTCCACAGTTTCAATTCAGCTAATATTTACTCAAATAAACTAATAATAAATTGTATTACATTAAAGAAGCAACTGTTTTCGTTATATTATAGGGCTTTTTATTGTTTTATCCAATTAATTTGCTCATAACCTAAGCTTTTTATACAAACACTAGTATTAAAAGTAACTTTTTTTAATAAAAAACGAAGTTATGAGCTTTCATTGGCTTAATACGCTATACTATACTAATATCTATTTATCGTAACACAGTTCATTGATTATTTAATATACTATATACCTGTTTAGGGTCAAAGATAATATAATCACTACTTAGGGCGTGTTTCACAAGTTCTGATTTATTCTCGGATAAGTTATAAGTTATCCACTTTCACAGATTTTTTTTTTTCAATACAAATTGTATTTGATTTTTAAACCAACAGGTAGTGCTATCCGGAACCTTTGAAACGGCCCTTGTTATCCTAAATAACGAACAGTGATGGATAAACAGTGCAATTTTCATATTAAAATTCCGGCGAACTGAGAGCTTCCCATACAGACGTAATACCAAAATGATTTGCAATTCGAGCATAATTCACTCTTCTTGTGATGTTATTCGGATTAAGAAAGTATTTGTATAGGGTTCTATCAAAAAAAATCCATAATACTAATACTACTAATTAAAAATAAATGCCAATTACCTTTTTTCATACAAAAACTGTAAATTGCATTAATTTTTATTTGGTTTGGTATTTTGGATTTTTTATTTAAAAGAACCCTAGACAAATACTGTCTTAATCCGAATAACACAAAAAGAGTTAATTATGCTTAAATTGCTAATCATTTTGGTATTATGTTTGTATGGGAAGCTCACTGTTCGCCGGACTCTGAAGTGCTGTTTACTATAAGTTTCACTATACGTCTCTTTTAATGATATGTACAGGCATATTCATATTTACAATACTAATAAAAAAATATGTTATCATTGGAAAATCTCGAGATACCATCATCAGCAAACCTTGTTTAACCGGACACTTAGATCAAATTTCGACAACAACAAAAAATATTTGGCTGCTCTGTAGTAGTACGATTCGCCACTGATGTGATAGTACCCGTAGCACAAACATCTATCAAGAAAAAAACTCTCGTAAAAGTACTCGATAGAGTTATTACTATGAAAAAGTTCGCTTTTCGGCGGTAGATGGCGCTGTACAAATTTCCCATACAAAATTACTCTATCGAGTTTTTTACGCGCGTTTTTTTTCTCTATAGATGATCAACATCATCATATCAGCCGCACAACACCCACTGAGGCCTCCGACCCCAGACTCCCTGATTGTGTACTACGCAATGTAGTATATAATTCGGAAAAATCATTTAATTTCCAAAAGTTGAAGCTTCATTTATTGACAACAATTGCATTGAAATCCGTTTTTAACCGACTTCAAATAAGGAGGAGATTCTCAAGACGACGGTATTTTTTTAATGTAGAAATTAGATCTAGTTAAATGTTCGGCCCATTCAGCCATCAAGAATTATATTCAATAAATTCAATATTCACTTAATTTAACATTGTTACTTGAAATAATTTCAAAAAAATAATTATTTGAAAATACTAATAAAAAAGAAATGTTATTCAAAATAATAATATGTAAATAATAATGTTTTATTCTTTTAAACATAACATAATGATGACTGTTGTGATAAAAAAATACATTAATACCCTAATTATTCTGTGACCCCGCTTTACTCGAGGGATACGTTCCGCAAAAACTTGCGTTAAGTGAAATTCGCGTAAATTAAGAGTTTGCGTTTAATCAATAGGTACTTTAATTCTGAAAACTCATTATGCAGCGTTCCATTACGCACTTGTTTTGCGGAAAACGTATCTATTGTCTTCTGGGATACGTTTCGTTTACGTGATTGTAAAATCTTTTCATGAGCGAGACATTTTAGAGCAAAATTTTTAATGCGCGTAACTCCGAAACGCGTATTGACGTGGTCGCGTAAAGCGCGGTGTTACTGTTAACATATTTACTGTCTTAAGTCAGTAGCAAAAATAAAGCTACGTTTCAGTTATACACTTTTATGACTTTCGCGCGTATTTCTAATTATTTCTACGTTTCAGTATTATGCCAATGTTTATTATATTTTGTATATTATATTTTGTACTGAAAGAAAGCTTAAATTGGGTCACATCACATCTTTAAAAGGACTACTTAAAAGAAACGATCGTTTTTAACCTTAATTATAAAGGGAGTTTCTTCCTTTCTTCTATTCCTTTTAAAAGAGATTTGGAAAGATAAAAGCGACTGAGGAATTATGATTTAAACGTTAGAAAATGAGCTTTTCAACCATTTCATCCTAACGAAACAATGTGCTCTCTTAAAATAATAACGACGTAGATACTGCTCACTTAAAATTTATACAAAAATAACATAGATATTATAATATGTTTCACTGTTTAACTTCACAGTTTTTTGTAATTGATTAAAATAACAATTAAGGTTGTTGTTGACTTTTGCCCACATTATTCAAATACTTTCGATTTATTTTCATATACTTAACTTGTATAATTAAAACAAAATAAAGTATGTACACACTTTTGTGGTGCGTCTCCTGCTTGTGTTTTTTCGAAACATTACACAAAAAACATGAAACAAAAACATTGTGTATGCATACAAATATGTGTATAGCCACGCCCCAATGTTTTGATGTTTTTGTGTAATGTTTCGAAAACACAGTCGCAGGAGACGCGACTTTACACATTTAAAGAGTATTCGATGTAGTTTCGGTGGCTTCAACTGATTTGAATTAATTTGTATTTGAATTGCAGTATTTGCTCTGCAATTGTATTAAAAAAAACAAAACTGTGATGCAGTTGCTACGAGTTTAAATAAACACACAATATATTAATAATAAACACAACCCATAAATGGATGTTATATGACATGCAATGTATGTTATAAGCTAATTTACACAAACTAAAAGTATGAATTTTACTTCGGAAATTGTTCACAGAAAAAATAATGGTAATTGATAATACGTTACAATATAAAGGTTACAAAGATCAATTAGTTTTAATCTAATGTTGAAACTTCTGTAACACACGCAACAGCTCTCTGTTACCGGCGAAACAAACAAAACGAGTTTGCAAGCCTTAAAAGCAAACGTATCTTCATACATATTTATCAAGTTGTGTTCATTGTGTTTCAATTTTCAACATAAACACACTAAAGTCACGGTTAAAAGTTAGAATAACTGAGCTGTATTTAAATTTTTAATGAGCTCTGTCCCAAACCAAAAGTTGTAAATGTTGTGTGGCAACATATATCTACCAGTCAAATTCATACGAGCCAAGCTGTTGCTGAAACGACAGGGATTGTCCTATTTTAGGGTTCCGTACCAAAATGGTAAAAAGAAACCCTTATGGTGCGACTCGGTCTATCTGTCTGTCTGTCACGAGAACTACTAATGCTATCAACTTAAAATTTGTAATAGTTTTAGATGACGTTTGCCTAACTATTTTCCAAATAAAAGAGAAATAAAAATATAATTTTTTGCATTAGGAACTGAAAGGGGGTCTTAAAAATTCGAAGTGAGGCTACTAGGGCATATGGGGCGCTGCTTGCACATTCTCAAACAAATTTTTATAGGCCGCATAGTTTTGGACTTTTGATGAAAAATGTAAAAAAAAATACCTTACTTATATAAGTACCACCTACCTAAACACAATAACTTGTATGGGAAAAGAGTTTCCAGATATTAAATACCTTTTTATTTAAAGTGCCCTGTGAACTACAGATAATGTACAAAGAAAATGTCAAAGCATTTCGGTTTAAGCTTTAAACAGTATTATTTACTTAACAAACAAAATATGTAAAATCAGCGATTTGCCGTCACCCAAATAATTTTCGTGGTGTGTATCTAAAATGTATTGAATAAACGAAAAAACAAGTAGAGTACGCGTTGAAGTCGATGACTAGGGCGCAGTTCCTCTAGAGATGTGCGAGGTAGCTAAGCTATGAAGCTAAGGTACGAAACTATATTATCTGTTTCACTTGAGCTAGCTATGAGATGTGTTATGAAGATGCGTGACGCGAGTTAAAAAAGATGCATCTGCCAGCTCTACTCCGTAGGTACAAACAAAGCTAGCTTGAGTCCTTAGCACACATAAAAAAACATGTTCCACTAGCTAGAGCTATGCTAAGATAATCTTTGAAAATAAAGCAATCCTATTGGTGTAAATCGGAACGCAGCTTAGCTTAGCTCAAGTGGAACCGCAAGTCCAGTGGTAGGCGTGCGGCTGATATAAAAGATGACGAGTAAAAGAGTCTGACTATATACCCCCCATGGACCCGCTATGGGGAAGTCCAATGAGGAAATCACCCAAATTCTTCGATTTATTATTACAAATGCACCACAATGAGCAAAACCATATTAATATTTAATAGTTAGTTAACACACATTTTGTGTTTAACCTGGTTCTGTTTTCATACTTCTGAAGCAATCTCCCTCAAACCCCGAGAGTGTCATAAATCTATGCAAACGACCAAAAGCAATAAAATAAAAGCGAATGACTTCACTTGAAAAGTGTTTGAATGACTCAATTTAGTCGTTTATTAGAATTCAATACACGGTAATGGGTTTGGTGTTCCGAATCGAAAACACTTCAGCGAGTCGAGTCCCTTCGTTTCGTATTCGAGACATCACAACTCTATGAATATTTATTTTCGAAGTGAAAACTAAACCCTTTTGAAAATTCTATTTCAAACAGGAACTTCTTTACGAAACGTACATGCTCCAGTGTTTTTAGGATTGTAAAGAGTATGATTATGACACACCGTCACAGCATTTAGACAGTTCACAGAATTTGGACAACTCGCACCAATATTTTATAAAAACAACAATAAAATAATACCACCATTCTTAAAAAAGAAAGAAATGGTCATTACTCGAACATTACCTATATTGGTAGAGGGATCCGGTTAAATGTAACAAAAATAATATAGTACGTTTGATGAATAATTAATATCCACTACAACTTTTACAATTTACAAAACAGTTTGAAACGTCAATATTAACACTTATTTTGACTGTTTACCTACTTACTTGACCGCCGAAGCCGCAAATAATCCTCCCTAGAAACTTCTCAGTATACTTTTCATTAAGCACCTTTAAGTAAAATTGTTCAAACTTGTTCGCAAGGGTTCATATAATTCAGTTTGGAGTGAAATTTCTCAAATGTAATTAATTTATTTCAATAACATCGCCGACGACGATTCTGTTTCAACTCAAAATAAATAGAGAAGGTATTTTGGAGACGAATTCGTAATGATTTCAGTAAATGACAGTAAAATGGTCGACTGGTTGAATTCTAATTTCTTCCTCAACAATTAACCGAAGTATTAAATATAATTGAAATTACAAGTACTTACGTACCTATTTACCGGTAAAGATCATATTATTGAAAGCTATATTTTTTTACTGCCAAAAGTCATTCTTGTACGTGTAATTTAAGATTCTGGCGAACATTGAGCTTTCGACGACCTCCGTGGTCGAGTGGCGTTGTACATTGGTTTTCAAGGTGTCGCCATCTCTGTTCGATCCCCGGTTGGGTCAATTTAGAAAACCAACTTTTATATGTTGGCTCAGGTCTGGGTGTTTGTGATACCACCATTGTCTCTGATTTCCGTAACACAAGTGCTTTAGCTACTTACTGAAATCGGCAATGCATGTAACGTTGTCAAAAAAAAATACAAACGTAATACCAAAACGATTTGCAATTTGAACATAATTAACTCTTCTTATGATGTTCTTCAGATTAAGACAGTATTTGTCTAGGTTTCTATTTAATAAAAATCCAAAATACTAAACTAAATAAAAATTAATGCGATTTACAGTTTTGTATGAGAAAATGTAATTGGCATTTATTTTAAATTGGGTTAGTATTTTGGATTTTTTATTTAAAATAAACCTAGACAAATACTGGCTTAATCCGAATAAAATCTTAAGAAAAGTTAATTATGCTCAAATTGCAAATCATTTTGGTATTACGTTTGTATGGGAAGCTCACAGTTCGCCGGACTCTTAAGATAATATCTATAAAATATAACAACTATAGGTAATTGGAATCGTTAATTACAGATGTCTAATAAAAACGTTATTCGTCGTCTGACTGCTAATTGGAAGACTAATAGCAATTAAAACAAGCTCTAATGCGTTTAATGACTGTAAGCCCGTATAAACCAACATAAGTAGGTTATTTCGTTTTCTAAAATAATTTCCTTTTTCAACCGACTATTTTCGTTAGTTCAGTACTCCGTCATTTATGGACCGATTTGGATAAAATGATTTTTTGTTTCAAAGAATTATCCTTTCAGATTAGTACCAGAATGGTTACAGATTTATTGAAATTTTGAAATCGGTTAGTAGTTTTCAGGAAATCATGAAAATTATGTCATTTTCGATACCATTACATGATTTTTTACCGATATAGCATAATTAAATAAAAAATCGGCGATTTTCAGTAACTTGAAGTATTAATTGATCTGTAATACGGAATAGAAGACATAATGAATTCTCAAATTAAATCGCAATTCTCGTCGTACGTCGGCGCTGCCATCCATAGTATAACAAAAATCAACATATTATATGTTGTATAGCACTCACAATATCGATGATATCCTAATTCACATAGACTTTATTTGCAAAAAATCTTTATAATGGATAGGTGCAAAAACCTTTTTCTGTTCTTACACAATAAAGATATTTTATATACAATTCCACGCAAAATGAGCATCAATATAGTGTGCCGTGTTTCCTTTACGTTAGCTTATTAAGAGAATCCTCGTAAAAGGAAAATAAAATTTCGGCAGCTTGATATTCCCTGAACGAGTCGCTCTTAAATTATTTGAAACATAATAATTCCCCTGACAACGATTCGGGCCCGCTGTTTTATTTCCCTTTGTGGATTAAACGTTAGATAAATACTGTTTTATTATTACTAGCTTACGCCAGCGAAACCGTCCGCATGGAATTCCACTTCCTGTGGGAGTTTTCAGAAATCCTTTCGTAGCGGATGTCTACGTCATCACATCCCCGATCCATCCAGCAATTTGATCTGTGCGATGAATTGTATCAGTTGGGAAATAGTATACTTACCACTTTGTGGATTTTATTTGATCTATAGTATAATTTTAGTATTTTGAAAGTGTTCTAATTATCAATCAGCACAATATCAATTTATAGATATAATTTTTTTCAATTATGTCATTCCTTAAATTAAAAAAGATTGATTGTATTTTAGTCTTTAGAAACCGACTATCGATTATTCGATTTAGAGTTGCCAGGCTAAGCAAAAACTTTGGTTAAGTCCATTGCTGCGTCAAACCCAGAACCACCCTATCCAATAAAATTCATTACAACATACCTACATTAATACAAATCTAAAGAGTGTTTAAGCTTTATAAAATAATTTAAATAAAATCAGGACTGCTCGCTAATTCTGGTAATATTGAAAATTGATAACACAAGTTTAAAGTCCAAAAGATTTCGCTATAGCAGTTGACCTTCTGCACAGCCATTTGCAGAAAAAATTGAGAGATCGAGATGTTTTTCAAGGAATGAAGAATCTGATGAAGCACCATGTGAACGTCAATTTTGACGCCGAGGTTTTTTCTAATGACACTATTTGACTAATGTAACAGTTGCAAGGGACTACATAAGTACAGGCTGGTTTCATAATAATCCGTAATTTTTTCTAAATATACTATAGTTTTCGATAATCAACCCCTTTAAAGGGCAAAAGCAAAATACAATTTAGGTCTAGGGTTGCCATTATGCCGTTTAAATTGAAAAGTTTATTAAGTGGTGGATTACAGGGTTTATAATAAATTTCCGGGGTTGTATGCATCTAGAATATTCACCTTTATGGTTTTTGTTTTAAAAAAAAACATCCATCTTTGTGTTTCCTCGTATCTTTTTTCTCCTGATTTCCTATTTTGCAATCTACATAAGTAACCTTGTTTTGGACTGAACACAATTGCTCGTGATCAGAAGGGTTTTAGGATTTTCGTACGGTCACCAAATTCAATAAAGTCATTTTCAAACTTTCTGGATAGGATAGGTACCTACTGGGATAACTTTTACCATAGTTCCTTTGACCATTATTATTTAGATATTCAAATTAAAACATATGTTTAGTATAATATTGAAGCTTACAAAACACTGTATGTAAAAATGTTATCTGATTTAGATCTCTGGTTTTGTAATAAGCTTAAGCAAATATTCTAGATATTTACGTGAAATCAAATACTTAATATGTACGGAACAATGTTAATTTGTCATTTTCGAAATAAACAATAGTTTTGAATAATTTAGGAAAGATCTGAAATTACTTATTCAAATTAATGACTTCTTGTTAAAGCTCGTTTCTCAATTTGAATACATTCAATTTCAAGATTTGTATTACAAATAAATTATTCAGATTAAGATTTTAATCAAGATTTTGTTTCAAAGTCTAAAGATGCTTGTCGATTTGACAAGAAAATCATTTCAATACTAAGAAAATAAGCAATAATATTATTACTTGGGTTGGCAGAGTAAAGGTCATTCATAAAGTAGGTATTAATTAGAATATTTCTCCTTTAACAAAATTAACGATGATGTCGGACAAAGGTGTTTGTTTACCTTTCTTCAAGATTTTTAGAAAAGGTTGCTATAATTATTTAAGAAGACCCTTATTATGGCTTATATTTTAATTTATCTTCAAGTA
Organism: Catoptria pinella; assembly: GCA_963556745.1. Lineage (NCBI taxonomy): Eukaryota > Metazoa > Arthropoda > Insecta > Lepidoptera > Crambidae > Catoptria > Catoptria pinella. The sequence continues at coordinate 6,575,361 of OY750762.1, forward strand.
TTGCGTTAAGCATACAATTTTTTTTTAAATATTATTTAGCTGTAAAATAAGATGATAATGAAAAAAATTACCAAAGCATTACTAATTTATAATTACAATACATTAAGTACAGATACTATAGTAATTGGCTTAATAACACAACTTATCTACTGGTAATCATTATTAGCATACAGTTCACTCCCAACCACATTTATTAGGTACCTACCTACTTACCTCTCAGGTACAGGAAAATGAGACACAATAGATATTTCATTGCTGTCCGGCCACATGTAGCCGTGTGGGATTTAATGAATTAAATTATTTTCGTCCCATCTCAACACACAAACCACTAAATGTTTCATAAAAGACGTTCATAGATTTACGACCGATGCGATCGCATTTTGTGAGCGCTACGTCTTCAAAGGCACCAGCTGTTCGCCGTTTGGTCTCGGGAAAGGCAAGACCTTACGAGCAAGCCTGGTAAAGGTACTACGAAACTGCCGGCTCATGCTGCAGTACAGCACGAAGTTGATCGCTGACCCCACCAGGGCCATTAGATCCATCACCTCACCTGCCAACAATAAAAAAACCTGTAGATATAAAGTATGTCAAACCGTAAATTCTACTCCTTGGCATTGCAACTGTGCAGATTCTGCACTCAGGTTGGACTGTACAATAGTAAAACACTGGTAGCTTGGAGAAAGTAATACGGGTATTTCGGGTAGTGAATAGTTAAGCTGAAATTTATTTCAAAAAACCAAACAAAAGTGCGTGTCGGACCACGCGCAGAATAGGGTTCCGTAGTAACCTCATACCATGTCATATGGCTATAAACTTATATTTACTTCCTGTTTTACACAACTAACGACTATAAGTATAGTAAGTATAATATCTAATTATTCAACTCAACTCATTCAACATTAAATTACTTAATATTGTGTAAATTGTGGCTCACGTTGATAAACTGACAAAAAGAAAGAAAATTATGTGAAGCGCAAATATTTCCATTTGATCCGTTTGCGGTAAACGTAATTGAATTTATTAAGATATTAATACAAATAAGTATTGAAATATTGCAAAAGATAAATTTGTAAAGGTAATTACTTTTGCTTTATAAATTACATTTACATTTGGATTAAACATAAGAAACACTAAGGCAGCATCCACATAATATATCTTTGTAAATGTACGACATAGTTCCCCTAAAACATTAAACTTAAGGAAGTTTATTTTATGATTTGTAAGGGTATCTTGTTTAAACAACCTATTTATATCCCTTCTCTTTACTTTGCAAATATAGGAAGTGGAATAAAAACAGATCCCAATACGTACCTTATTTTAGATAACTATGTTTATTTAAAATTTGCATACTTAACAACTTATTCTGTTTCATTCCTCTTCTACTGTTGGAATCCAATATTATTCAACCATAAAAGCCGGTTACAGACAAGAAAGTATTTAGTTAAGTATTAAGTGCAGATTAAGTGAAAACTAATTTTATCATCTTTTTGAAAATGTAAGTACTTACTTCAAGTCCGGCGAACAGTGAGCTTCCCTTACAAACGTCATACCAAAATGATTTGCCATTTGAGCATAATTAACTCTTCTTGTGATGTTATTCGGATTAAGACAGTATTTGTCTAGGGTTCTATTAAATGAAAAATCCAAAATACCAAACCAAATAAAATTAATGCAATTTACAGTATTGTATGAAAAAATATAATTTGCATTTATTTTGAATTAATATTTTTTACTTAATAGAACCCTAGACAAATACTGGCTTAATCCGAATAACATCACAAGAAGATTTAATTATGCTTAAATTGCAAATCAGTTTGGTATTACATTTGTATCATACAAATCATATCCCATAATGGGAAGCATGATCCCGCGGACTCTTAAATATAAGAAACTCTTTCACATTTTGGAACCATGAAATTTCAATCCATTAAAATAAGCGTATATTTCCAACTACCATTCAATAGCTTTTAACTGGGGCTTTTGCGGACACAAATTTCTTGAAGATTTACTGTTTAATTGCTTATTTTCCTATAGAAACATCTGAAACTTTATTTAATGGTTACTGCTGCAATAAAAAGGGCTGAAAATGATAATAAATAAAACTTTATAACAGTTTGAAATAAATTACATAGAACAACGCCGTTTTATTTTCTACCTCATTTTGCCTTCATTTGAAACACGTGTTTCACTGTCAGTATAATTGCACGAGTAAGTTGAACTTTCGTTTGACTTAATCACCTTCTGAGTGAAAATTCAAATATGCACCGTTAATTTTTAAGTATATTTAAATATGAAATGTGGATTTCAGACCACGTGAATGAACAATTTTTACTATGGGGCCAACCACGGAATCGCGTAAAATTAATCAGCTGTTCCATAGAAAAGTACAACATCGACTCGACTATTATAATGTATGGAACAGCTGCTTTTTTTTCGCGATTGCGTGGTTGGCCCGGTAGTACAAGTTGTTCATTCACGTGGTCTGAAATCCCCATTTCATTTTTAGATATACTTAAAAATTTGCGGTATATATTTTAAACTTTTTAGTTTTTTACGAATTTAAAAGTATTCATTTTTATGACGTTAACTATTTAACACAACAAACACGAAGATAGAATGTTAAATTGTACTCGAATCTCCATGATACCGTGCAATCGAAACGGGCGGATTCTGTTTCACAGGATTGCCACTCAATCGAAATCAAAGGTTTTTTCGATTTTGTCAAGTATTTGTGCGTTAAAATATTTCACAAAATAACTTTGTGATTAGATTGGCAGTAAAATAAATACAGTGTTTTTTTGTTTATATTCAAGCTTAGCACAAATTTTATTCAACACTTAAAAAAAAATGGCGATTTGGACAATTTTTCGAGAGCAAAAGTACTTTGACCAAAAAAATTTTGTACTAATCTTTTTTTATTTATATTCAAAGTTATTTTTGTGAAATATTTTAATGCACAAATATTTGACAAAAGCGAAGACAATACTTTGATTGAGTGGCCAATGGCCATCCTGTGAAATAGACAGTCCGTAGATAGTATGGACACTCTAGTGTCCTTTATCATTTGTTGTCTTGGCGTTTCCCTTTATTTATTAGTCCTAATTGTCAATACCGAAACGAAAACCATTATTCACAATGCGAAATGGATATCCCATTAAATCCCCAGTCGTTTGGCAATCCGCACGGCAATTATACTGATGAATTCGGTTGTACCGCCCTTAGCTAATCTCACATTCGTCAAAGTGGAACCTCACAATTAATATATGGCCTTTTATTTGATACCTGGAACGCACCACGCATGTAATAAATCAATTTTTTTGGAGCAAAAGCTTTAATTTCCAAGGAATTTTACACGTTTGTCATGAAAATTGTAAAATGGTAGCTGAAGGTATTTAATATCCTGTATTATGTCAGTGAGGTATGATAGCTGGAACATTAGATTCTATTCATTCTAATATCTCGGACTTACGAAGAGTAGTATAAAATATACCACAATAAAAACAAAAATTAGTCGAGATACTAGTAGTAGTAGTAATAGTACTACTATATTGTACTACCTATGTATTTTTATATTGCAATTTTTTAATGTATTCATTAAAACAAAACGAACTTGTCTGATAGGAAAAATTAAAAATGAAATAATAACGCACATATAATCAAACAGACTAAAAGAATGTTTAAGATTGTAAAAGTGTTCGACTTCCAAAATCATCTTTAGCTAGTCTCATCACAGATAGCTCCTCTCAAACAAGCACCACCTAGTTTGTGCAAGTTTGGCAGTATACTCAATTTCCCAACTACGCTTTTAATTGGAATCGAGTGAAGTCAAAGTGATACTGTATTGCAATCTCGAAGCACGGTTATCACTTTACAGAAAGTCAAATAATTGAACCATATACCGACTAAATGACGATTATTGAAGCCAAATTTTAACGAAAATCTATCAAACTATCTTTGACCCATGATTTTGTTCGCGCGGTCTATAGAATTGAATCACCTCAAGGGGGCATACAGTCTGGGATAAAAAATACGGTAATCCAGGCTTTAATCTATCTGTGTACCAGAATAAAACCATCAAAATCCGTTTTTTTTTTTCTTGTTGGATTAACAACTTTCAAACACTAATATGATATAACATTAATAGGATACCTCTTAACTTGATAATCAACAAAATTAAAGGGTAGGCTTTTCATATTGTGGGGTGCCGGGTGTCCCTTACAGCGAAAAACAAGGACCACGATAATGAGATTGCGAGCACAGCTAGTTGTTGATAAAGTAGTTAAAGAGGTTAATTGTATGTACGAACTAGAACGGGACCTGCATATAAATAACCTAACCTATTTGATTCCAGGCACTTAAAACTCTCCCACTTAACAGGACAATAGTTTAGCAACGATTCATTATCATTCTATTAATTTTAACTTCTGAAAACGGGACATTTCCATTCGTTGGAACAATGCAATACCTAATCGACCTACTTATTGAGTTTTATAACCACGAAAACAATTTATTCAATTTTATTCTAATTAAGTGAAAAATAATTTTGTAAGTTTTATCATCAAATCGTCTTTTGCATGCGCCCCACGTTTTTAGGTTAAAAACTTCTGTATAGGGTTATAAATCTTTAGTCGTTTTGAAAACGTGTTTTATAAAAAAATTTTTTTTTTTCATCAAATTATTATTTTCTGTTTTTTAGCCAACGAACTAAAACTAAAAATTACCATCTCCTATCGGAGTACCAGTCAAGACGAATGAAACGCGCCCAAGCTCGATGGGGTTGTGTGGTATTATAATAGAGTTCCTGTGGGCTCCATCACCAGACCCTGGACACTATTTTCCAACAGAATTCTCGTCAAAACAAATCAAACGAGCTAAAACTTGATGGGGTTGCATGATTTCACCAAATGTATTATATTTCAAAATCAAACTCCTTCATTAGAATTATAACTTAATATTGTTTAAACTACATAACGACTATCAACATCGATGAACCACGAACTTGTTTTTATCAGTTTCTTCCTGTAAGGCTTGTTTTTTATATTTTAAACAAGTATTATTTCGACCACATGAATATTTATGCCATAAAACCAGCCACTGGACAAGCCATCGGGTTGGAAAATAACCTTATGATTGATGAAAACATAAATTTGAACCACAATATTATTACGCTCATTTTATCCAGTTCATTGACGATGTTTTCCAATTATATTCGTGGTTAAAATAACCTATCTTTATCTCCGAAATCGTAGGTAGGGTTTCTTTTTCATGTATTCGTTTACTTCTTTGGTTCTTTATTATTATTCATCTGCATTTCAACTATATTTTCATTTCAAAATACGGAGTCGCGTTCCCAAAAAAATAAATAAAATATTGTGCCATATTATGTTAGGTTTCTTTTTGGTTATATTATTTGTTCTTCTTTATTATGTTAGGTTAGGTTAGACTTTATTTCAAGCTATTTATTATTGATGTATTTAAATACGGATTTTGATTCGACATTACTAACAAGGCGTTTAAATATTCAACAACCACAAATCTTAATAGTAGGTATGTTATGACAGAGCTCACGAGTTTCATACGACGTTTTTCAGCAATTTGCGAGGAAAAAACAAAATAATTTACCACACAGAGACAATTACCCAGTTAAATTGAGAATGCTCCGTATACTTGCACATAACTAGCATAAGGTACTGATTTAACTTTGTAGGGATAATTCTATTACGCACAGGTGTGTAATATATTACGCACGTGTATGTTTTAGCTCGGTTTATGGTCCAAAAAGCGATGTAATAAGGCTCACTTTACGAGCAAGTGTGATGAAAAATAACATGTTTGTGTTTCGTTGCGATTTATTTCTTAGTATTAAGGAAAATAAATAAAAAATGTTAAAATTTTGATAAAAAAAATTGCTTCTAAATATAATTAAAAGCTTTTATACCAATCTTATTTCTTGGCGAAACGGCATACATTTGGTTAATCTGATGTCATTAGATATGCTTCCATTACGCAATTATGTCACGTATATGTCCCTGATAGCAGATCGTTGCGTGCCTTTTGAATTCAACGAGACATTTTAAGTATTTGTAAAGTGTATTTGAAATAAAATTTGATCAGCTTAGGGAGATAGCTCATCTGCGGATCAATTCAATTACTTCATTGTGATAAACATGGTACCTACATTGATAGTACCTCCATAAAAAGATGGTTTAAGTTTAGCTCTCATATTTAAGCCATAGCATACATATAATATACGTAGGTACAAAATATAAGCAGTTCCCAGACTTTTAAGATTTTTATGTCTTCGTTTTTGACGTAATCTTTATAAACCTCATAAAATAATGAATTAAAATAATTGAATTTAAGTGAATAAAAGACGACATAAAATCAATACATTCTTAGAAAGAAGATAGTTTATACACCTTATTATGAGACAAATCGTGTAAGTAAGTGATTTGTCATCATATTTTATAAAAAGACATGGGCCTTTCGACCCACGTTGACGTAAAATGACAGTTTAGGGAGTTTTATCATCTACACTACAGCCTTCGTTATAATGTAGTATACCGAGTAGCTCAGTTGAGGATAAATTAGAAATTGATAAACCTGATTCTCTAAAGGCATGTTTTTATATAATATCTGGGAAATACTCTTTTAATGTCTAATTCGCTTTTCTCTAACTTAGTAGAATTAGAATACTTGATATTACAAAGTACACTATACAACCAACCGCTTTGCTTATCAATACACATTTTGCAAGAGTTTTTGTATCAAAAGCGTCGGTTACATTATCGGTATTTTCAGGATCAATTTGGCCACAAATACCTCAGAGATGCATGCCACAAGATCGCTCGGCGTTCTCATTGACAGATGACAAACGATCCCGGACGTCCCGGTTTTTCGTCCCGAAATTAATCCGGCTAGTTTCGGACCTCAAAGGACGTATGCTTCAGCTCAGAGGAGCTTATCTCGGTCCTGGACCAAACAACCTCAATGGTTGGACAAGGATCGCAATCCAATATGTTCGGTGAATCATTATGGATTAGTTTCTTTGGTTTCTAGTGATACTAAAGCCACAGTAAGAGCATTGAATGTAATTTTGGTTGTTTCGTGTTTATTGCATTTTTGTTAAATTGTTTTAAAATTAGTCGATTAGTACCTAATTTGCACTTGTTGCTTAAATACTTTTTAGTACACACGACAACACGTCAGGTCAGTTAAACTGCAAAAACAGCTTTTATTACGTAGGGCATAAAGGTGCTCTCAAGTTCAATATGTATAGTCTGAGGTACTGTCGTGTGTACCTACACAACATTTATATTTCGTTCCTAGGAATTATTTGATGATATCATAATACTCCTATAAACTAGTGTCACCAATGCTTTTATTTATTGTCCTGTTGTCGTCTCCACCTACATATAATATACATAATAATGCCTACTTCATACACTTTCATTTATTCTGTACATTTTTTGTTTTACACATTTTATCTACGTATATCAGTTAAATATTAACCCAAAAAAATAATGTCTCTAATAATAACAGCTTAGTAAATCGATATCGAAACCAGTAAAACATATTTTAATGTCAATATGAATAAATTAAAAGTCACAATTTCCAAACTTACAATTTTCTTAATTATACGAAGCCCAAGGCCTTAACTTAACCGAATTACTGAAAATACTGAAATTCATTTATTTAATGGAAACGCAAGCAATCGCAATTTAAACAACGTCAAGGATAGTGCTATAAATAATTGAAAATAACTTTACAAAACTTTTCGCCTTGAATTTCTATTGTTATTTTTCCATACAAAATGTTAAACAATTAACAAGTTGATGAAAATAAAATGACTATAGGACACAGACGCTAGGCTTGTGTACTTGTCTTTATACTCATTTTCGGAAACACTCGCCTGTAATGCAACAATCCAATATTCTATAATGAGCGTTATGATCTTTTTATACTACTTGCTCGTCAATGGCATATTATGTGTCATGCAAACCTTTCCTAAAGTAATTCATTACAGCCCAACGGTCTAGCCGGGTCATAATGTTGTACTGAATATCATTTTTTCCCATGGGAAATAATGTGATTTGAATTTGGAATACAACCCATGTAGTCGTGCTTGATCGAGGTTGGTTTCAAAAATGTTTAGGTGCAATGAGATTTTATTCTGAGTTAGGCTGTATGTTATATTTTTTTTGCACTGCCTACAAATTAAAAAAAAGAAAAACATGAAAGCTTTTTACGAAATTTATTTTCATCCGCGCACCAAGAAGGATTAATTCAAATGTCGAACTGACCCCTACAGAATAGACGACTCAAAAAAATTAATAAAAACTTATAAGTATTTTCTTTATAACATTCGTTTGTTTCAATTGCCTCGCAGAAAGTATAAAAAGTAGAGTATGCATCGCGGGCTTAAATGTGTATTTGTCTGAGGCTGAATATAGTGCCCGGGACATAATACACTACTTTAAGCCCTCGTTGCAAAATCTACTATTATGTTATAATACTGCCTCTCTGCGTCAGTAATGTAACAATATAATGGTCTGTTACAAGTTGTATCACTAAACAGTATACATAAAAATAACCTATATTTGATAATTAAATTTAGTGACAAAGTACGAGGAGTGAATTTATCGACTTGACCTCAGTAAAATTGCAACCTCAAAAGCCTCCTGGAGGCTTGAGAGGTTGAAAAGAATTATTATAAGAAAAAAATCGAAATGTAAATTTTATATTTATTCATTTCCACATCTTATATACTTAATTATTACATATTATTGTAAGTGCGTCAGCTGGATATACCTACCTAACACAGTCTGTGAGTTTGCTCTAGATACAAAGTCTAAGCTGACTCTACAGATATATTATTGTGTGATTATTTTAGGGATTAATAATAGTTATTATTATTATTATAATTAATAATGAGTGGAAAAGGGGTACCTAAAACTTTTCACTTTTTTTAAATTATTTTTTATTTAAATGGATTCAGAACTTTTTTGCTAGCGTTACTTGACTGCTTAACTGAAATTTTTTATTTACTTTGACAAGGTCCCATCCCAATCTAATCGCGCGCGGATTTTACTAATAAAATTTTATTTCCTCTTTGAATTTCTTGAGAAAAGCTCTATACAAGCCTTGTATTGAAAGTTATTTACATTGCCTCGAATGATTGTAGCCCTTGCATACCTTTATAGAACAATAATTTTACTTTCAAGTAAATTGAACAACACTTTCAAAGAACTAAGTTTATTTATTATACTTTAAATTCGACCATTTAATTGTCAAGTGCGACCAGTCATGCAGTCGTGAAGTTTCGTAAAACTAACGTTACCTGATGAGATCTATCGTTTTGAATTTGGAATAGGTACTTGTTGAGGAAGTAAGTAAGTATTGAAAATTCCCCGGACTGAATTTCAAATTTAGAACGTGATGAACCAGCCACCACGTAAATGTGGAACGTCTCGCATTCCTTTTTAAAATGGAATGTGAACATTTCAGAGCAAGAGTTAGAAAAATTAGTTCCTTGCTGGGGACGAGGTCTTCTGCGTTCGATTTACTACTTCCGACCTTATTGTAGCATTTTTTTTTTAAACTTAATCTATATTCTTTTACAATGGATTACCTACATACATAGCTTTTAAAATGCAAAGTTAGGAATATTATAGGTTCTCTAAGTTAGGAACATTGTCATGCGCATTAGTCCTAACTGTGGAACCATAATATGCGTCGCTACCTCAAAGAAGGACAAGGACAGCAACAAGACCACGAGCCTACATGCACATAGGTAACACATTGCGCACTAACTTTTAACTAATTATTATTATGAGCGCGTAGTCTGCACAATAGCGCCGCCTTTGAAAAATAAATCATAGTGCTTAAATAAAGCCGAAATTGTGAATTATCTCTCTGTAGTGCACTCCGATGAAGCTTTGTAGTACTTCTTATTGCTTAAACAATATTTTCTAGCCTGTCGTTTAGTTTAATGGAGTTTTTTCTGCTAAAAGTGGCCACTCTTTTGCAGACAACGCGCTCTTAATGCTAGAACACTTGATTAGCTTATTAAAATAACATATGAATGAAGAATTAGTTTGTGTTTTTATTTCTGTGGTTAAAAAAATATAATTTTAAGAAATATCTTCGTCATTTACATGATTCATAGACAGAAATTCATTAAAGCTGTTCACAAAATTTTGGTTCGACATCGAAAGACCAAAAAATATCCTACATATAAAGTTCCTTTAATACTTACATCACCAGTACATAAATTACAATCCGCCTTAAGGAATTGTGCGAAAATTTATAGCTCGTAAAGAGTTGGCACAAATTCAATAAGATCTACGCTTACCAAGCGTACCCTCGTTAGGCTCGATCCTAGTTGGGGAGATATCCGGTATCTATTTGCCTAGTGGAAATATTAAATATGAAATGCAAGACATCATACGTCGTCTTGCGCTTTTATTTTGTGCTTATTTTCACATCATCATTCTCATTTTTCCGTCAAAATAATCGAAGAGTGTTTACTCCAAATAATTATTATAGTAATCATTTATTTATTAAAACTTTATCGCACATGAAAATACATTAGCTGACTTATGCCTTAGGGCATTCTCTAACAGTCAACCGGTAAGGGGTAATATTCGCCTTAAATAATTTTCACCATTTCACCATATTATAAGGGTATTATCATATTCTTTACTTTTGTTGAAGATTTAGTGCGTGTGTCGCTATTGAACTTAATGAATAACGATTTTCAAGAAATTCCTCATTAATAGGCCTCCTATAACTTTTTGTGAATGTCGGTTCTTTTTTACTAAATTCTATTATTGGCAACTATCGTTGAGCAGCTTCCTTAAAGAATAACGCTTGTGTCATCAATATCAATATGTAAAAAGGAAAGATACCTTTACTCCAGCGAACTAAAATCTATGGAACAAGCATTCCGCTCAAAAAATAGCACAACACAAATGACAACCAAGTGAGCGTGGCTCAAAAATGCTGGCGTTTAGTTATGGAGCACAAAGCGACGGAACACTGGTTGCATAATAGCGACCATTATCTGTATACTCATAGATATTTTCTATACTTAAACAATAAAATAATTAATACCTATGTTACGTTAACTCTGCATCTTTTTACTGCCTTCTTTGCGTCTTTTACACCATTTAACTAAACAGGACGTCATTTCTAATAAACTCTCTCTTTACTTTAAAATAACTCTGCAATTACTGTACAGAACGCTAACGTATGTCACCGGGCTAACGTATGTCACCGGACTAACGTATGTCACCGGGCTAACATATGTCACCGGGCGCGTGGCTGGCCCGACAATGCTGTGCGGGTTGTCATTTTTAGCCCCGTAGTGCTATTTTTAAGCAATATTTGTTTGCAATTACACTTCCAAAGATTTTAGTTCGCTTTTTTACTTTATGATTTTGCGAAAGCCGTGTTTTTATTGCCCATCGACCTAAACGGCATAGTCGGTGAAACTCTTAGTACGTGCCAACCAATTTGATTTATGAAGGTCTGGCTAAATATTGTTAGTACCTACGACCTTTTTGCAGGCATAACTTTTACGACTTTATTTCATCTTTTACTGCGACCCAATCAAAATGAATCTGACTTGACTGAGCAAACTGGTGAAATCTATTTTAGGAATGAAGTGGATACATAACAAATATCCTACGTAATAACCTCTTGATGTTAAAAATTATCCGTCAAACTTGGCATAAATTACAGACCCAATGAATAGTGTCACATAAATATTCATAAGCCCAAAAGTGACGTCTGATCAAACAAGATAATTATAATAATCATTTTCCGGATAAATCTTGGTTTTAAGTTTGAACATTAACAAATTGTATTTATATTTTGTTTAAGTACATATTTCTTTTGAGAAAAGTATACTTAATATCCGTGTGATTGCATCGTTTAATATTAAAGGTCAATAATTTGATTATTTTAACTTACTCGAAATTCAATTTCTTTTAAAGAAACGGAATCTCGCACTTTGATTTTAGTTGCCTACAGTAACAAATTAGAAGACTAATTTCGATTCCAAACTTTATTTGTCGTGTTAGTCTTTCTGCCAAGATATTTCACCATCTGTTACACTTTCTCTACCTTTAATTATTAAGGTTCAAGTTTTAATTTGTTTTTAAGTTCACTTTTCTTCCTTACATTTTCCATCGAGCCAACAAACTTTACATTTCCACTTCATATATAATAGAAACAAGTTACGACATAGCAGCTGGCAGAACTTTTGTTACATAACTGTTTGTTTTAAAACTTCATCGATACTGCCTGCCAATGCCACAAATAAGAAAAGTTTCAGAACAAGGCTGCAACACTAGCATAAGCTGTAGCATAGCAAATTGTTTGCAGAGTTCGATGTTGTGTTCTTTAAATGTTATAAGCATGTCAGTAGGTATAACTATTAAAACTTAATAAACAAAGTTGAACATCCGATTATGGACAAGTATAGCCAGCGTCGAACAACTGTTTCGCTTGGCGCAGGACTGAGATAAGTTCTCTAAGCTGTCGGCTAATGTCAATTAACGGAGAGGCACTTGAAGAAGAAAAAGAAACAAAGTATGGCATATAAAAAATATATCGACAGGAAATTTCTGTTGAGTTTACCTTCTTCTCGATGAAAACTGTGACGAATCGATCTTGTAATTAGAAGCATCGTTGGAAATTCAAAATATGCCACTAAAAAGTTAACTCTTTCAATCGATTTTTAATTCATGCAAGCCGGTTATCTAAATTAAAAAGTGCCTATCTCGAGCTTATTCAGGAAAAAGGGCAATTTCGCGTTTAAACGCGCTGCATCTGACATATTATTAAAAGTTGAAAAAACACTTTCTTCTATACACTTGATATTTGCGAAGTTTAATCAGTCTCTACTGAACTGAGTGAAAACAATTTTGCCTGTAAATGAAAATCGTTATCACGAGTCAGTCAAAGCAGAAAAATACAGGCTTATTTTACACGTTGAAAAAACCCCTTTTCTTATTATATTATTTTTTATAAAATTATGCAACATGAAGAAGACAATACGACAATATATTAAATTCCACATGATGTATCTGTCGCAGGCAGCTGGCTTAATCAGCCGGTCAATTAGCGGCCTAGCCTTTTCATTGAACATTGCCTTTTAATCAGCGGCCTAAATGACCATGTGACGAAAATATATGAGAAAGATATTTAATAACAAGAATTCTTTATTTTAGTGATATAATTAAATGAACTGGCTGGCTACACTGTTCACAGAATATGGTAACCATATGAGGAGAAAAATATGAAATGGCACTCTGTTAGTACTCTGTGAGCACCTGAAACTGTCAAATTTCATTATTTCAAACGTTAGCAACAAAGTTACGTAATTTAGGGGGCTGGTCGACGCCATATTGACAGCACCGCCTAAAGCGCGCCTGGTGAAATAGAACTAAATTTCAATAATTTTGCTAGGCAAGTCATTCAACATTATTGAACCAAGTCATTTGCCAAGCTAGTTGGCTGTGACATATCGATAACTAAGCCATTGCTAAGTCAAAGATCCCTGCATCTGTACAAAAATCATAAATAAACACAATGTTGCCAAAATTCTTACTGTTGCCGCGCTGTTGCCGCTCTTACCATAACATAGGCCATTTAACAAGTCACTTATAAGAGTGACCTTTTGTTTTTTACAAGTTGTTGTATTATTACAAGTAATTATTTACTATTCTTAGATCTGACGTTTTGAGCGAGCTTTGTACTTTGCCCTTAACTTCTTATACTTACTAAAAAAACAACTTTTTTCTTCATTTGTTTTTGATGATAAGAAATAAACCAAACCTATTTAATTGCTAGGTGCCTTACAACATTGTATTAAATGTGATTATATATTTATCAAAATCTTAGTAGTCCTTCAACAAGAATCTGAAGGGCGTTAATTAGTTTCGTGAGCCTGCTTTTGCAATAGATTAATGGCAGAACAAAAGCACTCGAAATGAATAATAACATGCTAACGGTACGAGCCGACGGACAAGGAATAATATTCTAAGTAAAATCATCTTGTTTCCTTTATATGTTATACAGAAGGATAATCTTATTCACAGAAATCAGAGAGATCATTTAATACGGCTATTTACAAGCAAGTTCGTTTGATATATTTTTGTATGTCTTCATACCAAAGCGAAGGAATTACTTTACTTTTAATATCTTAGAAAATGTTAAGGTAAACATTTGAATAGCTGTTTGTGTACATAAAAATAAAAACTAACGATTTACTTAAACTTTTTTTCAATATCTAACTGTCTGTCTTTAAATTTTTAATAACAAATTATTTATTTAAAGTTGATAAATATTTTGAGACAGTCGTTTCATCAACGGTAACGTGAACGTTTGTCGAAACACAAATTGGTAAAAAATAAATAAATACGAAATATTTAGTTTTTTATAAAGATATTTACCTCTCGTTGTTGAACTAAAAATATATCTGATCAGATTTTGCAATGGTCAAAATCGGTTAACGAGTTTAAAGGTTTTAGTCCAGTCAATAAAGGAGTTGTAGAGTGCGCGAGCGGGTACCTAAGCGACTTCTTAAGAAACTTGCTTAGGGTTCTTAAGAAACTTGCTTATGGTGGTGTGAATATACTAAAAGTCGTCTCATCTAGAAGTTAACGGGAGTAAAGTTCTCACTTTTGGGTTTTTCGCAAATACTTATCCCCAAAACGGTGCATTGTAGAGAAAAATGCTCTTTTATTGAATAAAATCGCACAAAATTCTCTACACCTTTCATTCCGTACACTTTGTTCGCACTACCAACCGTTTTTTAGCTACTCGCTCAGACCAGAGGACTTTCAGTATGTTCACACCCAAAGCACCCTAAACAAGATTCTAAAGAAATCGCTTTTCACTCTACACTATACATTCGTTGACTGGACTATTTGTTACTTTTTAGAGAGATGATTTTATGAAGTGGATGGTAGGTAAGCTTTTAATGAGTTTGTTTATAGATAACGATTACATCACAATGTTCTAAAACATAAAAGAACTTATCGGAATTCATAGAAATATATGCATAAACGAGTTAAAGATTTATGGATGATTAAATAATAGTTATTTTTTGTTATTAAAGATATTGGCAAAGAAATTACTATTACTATTAGTTGATGGCAGGAGAAATTTTATTCCTTTTACATTATTGAAACATGCAAGCAGCAGTTTTGATGGATAAATCCACTAGCTTTTCATTTAATTCTGTAAAAAATAAAGTTAATCGAACAAGATTTCATAACGGCATCGACCCGTTATGAAATCTTATTCGAGAATTGCATAATAAAAAATAAAAAAATAATAAAAGAAAACAAAAAAATAAATTATATTATATTATTATATTATTATTGTATAAGCGGAAAGGGGTGATTGGATTAGAACAGTGTGAGCGATAATTCTGCGAATACATTGCTCAAACATGTAGAAAAGTAAAATGTTAAAACACAATAATTTATAGAGTACAGACCCATACATATATGCCACAGTTCAGGAACAAATTGCATTATGTTTCTTAAGTCATTCATCAATTTCCTTCTTAGCTCAATTAGCTTCTTAGCTCAATCGAGCGTCATGTTTTCTTTAAAATCTCTGTAGGAGATGTGAGGTGAGTAGCAACGTTTTCTAAAATATGACTAAGCTAGGATTGAATGAACATGTTTCATTAAATCCTAACTTAGTCATATTTTGTCTTAGCCAACCATTGGGTAGTCGCACTATTTGCCATTCTTATAAAAATACATCAGTTACTTACCGAAGGCATAATAGCATATCTGGAACAGATGAGGAGCAATAGCAGTCAGTAGGCCGAAGAGAGCCTGAGGCAGCTCCGTGGCGAGGAACAGCCCCAGAAGCGCCACCAGCATCCTAGTGGTGCGGTCTGTGCGACCACCACTACGTTTGCCGCCACCGTCGTCGTTCAGACGTGCTTTGTCGCCCTAAACAAGATTATAATAAACAAAAGAAAACTCTTTTGACGCGTCTCGTAGCCATAGACTACTACTATATTGTATACTACGAAAAAGTTTTTGCTCACATAAAATGAAGCGCAACCGCCTCAGTCCTATAGTAATTGGACTGTAAATGTGTGAGTTGCAGGTTGCAGTCCATGGTGGGTGAGCTAAAATTTACTTCGCGGTGGTACATACACATCAGTATTCAGTGCCATAGACTGAAAATGTACCTGGATTGTTTTAGCTACTCAAGTTGCCTTTGTACCTAATGCTCTGCTTGCCGCTCTTTATCATCTTTTAATTTTTCTTTACTCGAATTCACAATAGTCTAAAATTTATTTAAATAACAGCCATTTTTTTATATTTAAAACCGATATTTTATGTGAATAGAATGTACATTTTCCACGAATTTCTTAGAAATATATTATATAGCAACAACATCAAATGATTCCTTTGTTGAAATCGCTAACAATTCGCTGTAACACGATATCAAAGATACGAATATCTCGAAAATACTTCGGAACGTTGATAGTTATGGACCCTTAAAAAGTTTCAAGAGTTTTCTATTAGGTATCATACACCTACAGTAGGTATGACATTTAGAAATTCACCGATTTTTTATTTATGAACTTTGACCTGATTAAACACAGAATAGTGATTTTTTTTTACACTATAATGTTATAATATGTTACGGTATAAATAAAAAACAGAATCATACATTTCGTAAAAACAAAGTGAAACCAAATTAACTACAAACCTCATTGGTTGTTATAGTTGACTTTTTCAGTAGCTTTTGTCTTCTTCTATCGCTCGATTTCATTTTTAATATTAACAATACACTTAATATGGACAACACTACACAAGGTATGAGTTTTATAAATACACTGTATATCCAGAATATAGCAGTCAATAGAGCTTCGTTTTGTGTCATCGTAACAGCATACGCAGGAGTATTGCTCGTGGAAACATTTGTCATTTCTGTATCATTAAAAGTTTCATTTCCATTCGTATTTCTGTAAACTTCTTGAATGTTCATAAAAAAAAAGAAGGGCAGACACAAAATTGGACACACTGCGTAAGCTAAGGCAATGGCTATCGTTGTGTTCCTTTTGTTACATAATGTTCTGTTCCATTGAGGAAATTTTATTGCAATGAATCTCCAAACGGCAAGGGTGATCGTCAGCCAGATAGAGATGGTGTGGAAGGTCTGACTGAAGATTGAGTGAAAGTAGATAAAGACGGCCCATCCATAGGAGTTCTTGTCGTGCTGTGAGCCTATGGTGGTGTAGAGGTGGAGTGCGAAGGGGATATAGTCTATCATGACAAGAAGGTCGGCGACTGCGAGTCCGGTGAGTATAGAGTTAGTGGAAGAGGCCATCTCTTTCCTGCTGAGGACGGCGATGTTGACGGAGTTGGCGGCGGAGCCGAGGAGGCAGATGATCAGCGCTATGTAACCGTGGACTTGCACGTATACACTTTGGAAGACTTGTCCGCCGGGCACGCAGTACGCCACATCCGCGCTGCTGGTCTCGCCCTCGGGACTCGACATCTTTGTGGTGGTTGTCGCCGAGGCAAATCGCACCACGGCTACCTTTCCAGCATATTCTGAAAAAAAAATTAAATTCAGTCATTTCGAAAGTTGTAATAAGCGCGAGGTTTACAGCTTACAGGAGCCACTAGTTTTATCATTGTGTTTTATCATAAAAACAAACACTATTTTCTTTATCATCCACTTACAAAGTACCTAACTAGCAGAATATTTTTCGAAACACAATTAACCCACAAACAAAATTACGTGGCCCTTATTTATTCTGTAATTGCATTTGGGTATATGTAATGTAATGTGAAATGGCTTGTTGCTTACGTAACGTGGTTCTCCCAAATTGTTACAGATCAAATTACTACTCAAATCCGAAACTTATTCCCTACGCGGAAAGATAAATACTTAGCTCAAACGAAAAATGTATGAAGAAAAGATATAATATTAAAATAGTAACCACGATACAAGCTTTTATCCGCTGTAGTAAGCATTATCTAATCATGTAGCTTTTGGGTCGTACTATAATCCGCATCCGAATTGTTCAGCCTTACAAGGGCTCTTTATGAAGAGTCTGCCACAGTCACATATAATCCTCTTTGTCTCCAAGAACGAGAATGTCGAGATAGCTACTTTACTGGCAAAACAAAAGATCCCTAAAACGATTGGCATAAAATTTTCTTTGTATTACGTTTGTGCGTAATGAACTTAGTTTTCCAGTGAAAAGAAATATTATGAGAAAGATTTTACTTCTCTATAACGTAAGGACTAGATATTCGGAGACAAAAATAATAACAATAAATCACCAAACACGTCCAAAGTCTATACGAACCTGTTACATCACATATTATTAGATAATGTTTGGAGTGTGGGCATTTCTGAACACACCTGCGGTTGAAGAAAACATCAAGAACAGTAACTTATTTGGAAGCTTACGTGTATGTTTTCTTAGTATTAAATTATTATTATATTAAATGAAAATACCATAAAATACCACACCTTGAAATATAAATATAGCACCTCCTCGACTTATCCAGCCTTATGAAAGGCCAGAGCTGCAGTAATAGGGCACATAAAAAAAATATTGATGCCGAAGTGTAATCCAAAGATGATAAAAATTAACTAGGAGTGAAATATGTTTAAACACCACCTTCACACAAAAAAATATGTTCCTCTAGATTTTTATATTCCAATAAAATAAAAATCGAATGCAAAAATGCTGCTACACAAAGATAGACTGAGTTAATATTTATTCTGTACAAAATAGGATACGGACCTTTTTATTATTCCCTTTCTATCGTAGCTATTGAACATGCTATTAAATAAAAAATTCAACCCACCGAATGTAATTAGGGTACGCCTTTTTACATTTATTCTTGATGTGACGATAGGCTAAGACCCAATATTAGGTCGCAAGTCCGAGGCCGCAGGTCGGAGGTCTATAGAGTGTCTTTTAACTTTGAAGCGCTTTACATTAAGCTAGGAAATTAAAAAATTACTATAAACTTATTTTTACGTCTACGATGATCACGATAATCGAGATCATTTATAGGCTTATCAATCTGAAGCTAATCACAACCACTTGGGAATCTTAAAAGCTACGGCATCAGTTCGGAAATACCTTTTGACGACCTCCGTGGTCGAGTGGCTGTGTACACCGGTTTTCATGGTGTCGCCATCTCTGAGGTCCCGGGTTCGATCCCCGGTTCAGTCAATTTAGAAAAAACGAACTTTTCTATATTGGCTCAGGTGGGTGTTTGTGATACCACCGTTGTCTCTGATTTTCCATAACACAAAAGTGCTTTAGCTACTTACTTTGGAATCGGAGCAATGTATGTGATGTTGTCAAATATTTATATTTATTAATTTACCTGATTTTATACAGAAGAACTGACAACAAAAACCTCAGGGACCCAATTCCGCTAGTGTAAAGTGAATTATAAATACTACTTTAATAATTATTTGCTGTTATACAAAGTAATGAAAATAGAATTTAAAATTCTCAGCTCAATACAATTACAGTGTCAATGGTCAGAGTATAGTCGGGTATACCGACGGTAGTTTAGTGCGGTCATTAACTACAGTGCCCTGACCCCATGCAATGCGATGGCTAATTAATATCGCTGCCATTACCTAAAGAGAAAACTAACTATTCTCGAATAGAATGGATGTACTTTTAGGACTATTTGGGTAATATACAAGCTGTATAAACGGAATAAAATCGCCGGCAAAATTTTGGTAAACCATAAAAGTAATTGCTAGATTTCCAAATGTTTCTACTCAAAAGCTAATCGTATTTATTAATGCAATCCAAAAATATATTTTTTGTGAATAATTATTATTGTGTATACAAGATCAGCTTACTTTTGTGATACTTAAATGCTATCTAAAATATTCTTAATATTTGTAGTAAATTGTTGAGACAAGATAAACATTACATTAGGATACCCGTCCTCTGAGTGATTGCTTCCCCACAGTCAGCCCACAGTTGCCAAAACGTTTCATTTACCGTAACAGGATGATGAAACAGCAAATACATGTATCCATATAGTGCATTTGATATCGGAAACTCATCTAAACAACCGTTTGATGCTAGTGGTAAGCAGTACATAAATCAATGCCGATTATCTCCAAGCATCATTTATCACCATGACATAGGCTAAGAAATGCTCGGACTAAGGAACTCTCGGCATGAGTCCGACTGTTTATCTTGTTTTGGGATGTGACCTATGTGTCCAAATAGCGTAGGTGTAGCCTGTGCTGTCCGTCAGTGATACTTGATAAAAACAATAAAACTTGCAGTAAAATACACTATTATTACTTTTGGATAAGTACAGTACTTAGGAAAATTTACATTGGAAAATCTATTTTGCTTAAACACTTTTTTTTCGCTTCAAATTATAGCACCACTCAGCTGCTATGTTGGTTTTTTTAATGTCACTTACCTTAAGAACACTTGGGCTATCAAGACAAATCTAACGATATGTTAATTATAGAAATCCGTCCAGCCGTTTCAGACATATGAGATAATAACTGAGCTTGTAACACCCTTCTCTTTGCATCAGGGATTAAAAATATAGATCAACATGTTGAGATTTTAATTCCTGTAAATCGAGTGCTGCGAGCGTCATCAAACAGTTGACGATCGTAATAAAGATAAATAAAAACGTGTCTTGTGCGGAGGTGGCATACCTTGTAGCCAACAACGTGTGCTGCATTGATTGTATGGACCAAAAACAGACTAAGTACTTTCCATCAAGTCCAACTGTGTATTTTGTTTTGAGATGTGACCTACGATGTGTCCAAGAGTGTTATGATAATGTATATTATAACTTTTCCTCGATGTATTAATTCAAGGTCTGATTGAGTATTACTTCAGTATTTCAATGTTTGATATCTTAATTGATTTCTAACATATTTGTATCATTTAAATCTGTTAATATTGTAGTTTTTAACAAAGAGTTAATAATTAAAATTAAATGTAATACTAAATTGGTTTATTCAATTTATTTGTGGTGTATTTATAGTGTGTAATAAACTGCGTCCAAAAATACTTTTCCCTATAGTCCTGAGAAATTAACACTTTAATTCATCCTACGCACTGTTTACGGCACAATATTAAACTCCTACACACAAGCCACACCCTACTTTTCCAAGTATTGGACAATCAGAAAGCTTATAAAAGCACATTTAATAACATGATTTATACAAATGATACTGTAATATCTGTAACGTAGGTTTTTCGAAAGTAATTACTCACTAAAAGTAAACAAACAAAATGATAACGAACAAATTTAATTTTGTTTCGAGAAGTAACCTTCATGATTTACATACTATTTACACGTTAATCCGGTGGGTGTGCTCGCGGTAATTTAAGTGTTAACTTACATAAATATATATTTATATACATTTATAAAACTACTGGAATGAAAATATGAAACATTTTGTGTTTTCTACAATAATACTTGAATGTATTATCGGCTATAAAAAGCTTAATATCGTTTTCTTAGCACAGGGGTCTACTTTTACCTTGCGTTTATACCCCTTTACTAATAAAGATTGTATAACAGACGTATAGTTACACAGTGGTTTGTCCCTTTCTTTTTAATGTCAAACTAGCCGGATTGGCATGCTAAGAGTTAGCTCGGACCAAGTCACGACCGAGTCCATCACTCGTACGAGGCAGCTTCTCATGAACACTTATCATGTCAACCCGGCTTTATTGACAGAGAGCAACCATTGTGTGTGTAGTACATACAATTGATTATAATACAATCGTTACAATTTATAATGTATGTATGTTGTAGTTACACATACAATCGTTACAATGTATAGTTACAAATCTTTATTAGTAAGGGGGATAATGTTTATCACGTATGTATGTAGGTACTAAAAACTTACGCTCTACAGAAATGCGAATGTAGCTATCTGTTTAGTTAGCTGGCTGTGTGTTTTCACGCATAAAACGTATACAGATAGATAGATTGAGCCTTGGCGAAGACAAATACTCTTATTGGCAAAATTCTAACGGGAAATGAATTTCCACGCGAATGAAGTCGCAGTCAAATTAGGTTTACTTACTTTTTAACTGACTTCATAAAAGGAGGAGATTATCAATTCGTCGCGTATTTATTGTTACTAGAATTATTGCTAGAAAGCAATCAAACAAGTAAAAACTAAGATTGTTAAAAAAACACTTTTATAAAAACTAGAAAAACCTAGGAAATCTAATATCTTATCGCATTCTGAATCATTAATAGCACCCGACCGGCAAAACTTGTAAATACGTAAAAGCAATTACATAGCATGAAATCAAATTTGGGTCAAGCCAGTAAGCCGACGACGCCTCTAGTAGTGGAAACATTGACCATTCTAAAAGCTATAGTTTTCTCAAAGTTCAAAACTGTTACCCTTCATTGGGTAGACAATGTACTCGTGGCTACTGTTCGGAAACTAAGTAAGCCTGTTTAAGTTCCCCTTTGCCTTCTTGGCCAACAAACGTCGTTTTCAACTCATCAACAATATAATCTCCAAACCATGGGTATTTAAGCTCATGGTTATTATCCATTATATTATCTATGGTTATAATAATTTATTTATTAGGTTAAACAACTCAAAAGTTTGTGAATTAGAATAAACTTAAGTACAAATTGTAATGTTCTTGAATTAAATTGAAGTTTTTGCCTAAATTCAATGCTAAAGTGTTAAGTAACTTATTACGTAATCGACTTATAGAACGTCACAGACCGTTTCCGTCACAATTCAGTTTTTAAAATTTAGATTTGTTTAAAAAAACTTATTTTGATCAACGCTAATAAACCTTTCCCATTTATACTTTAATGGAGACTCGTGCGATATACTTAATAACTCTGCCAGTAACAGCGCAATAACTGTGTTTGACAGCAAAAACATTACCTAGGTGATCGCAAATCCTTGACGCCATAACTGTTCATTTTAGCTCCGAGCTTCGTCCCAGGGTAATCGGAAATATTGCTGCGATCCTTTTATGATCCAACGGTTGCTACTAAAATCTACTGACATCGTAATAGGAAAACAACGTTATTAATATTTAAGAAGAAGTTTGGAGAAAACTAAAGTCTTCTTTAGTTGATAGTCTTCGTTTACACTAGAAATTCGGGAAAAAAAATAATAACAAAACTTTTAAAAATTAAAAAGAAAAACCTCCTTCAAAAAACCTTAAAAAAATTGCTATAAAAAAATAGCTTCAAAAAACAGCAGCTCTAAAAAGCAAGAAATAATATTCAAATCTGCATAATTACTATTCAAGTATCTACGCATATCTGATATTAAAAAAACGTCTTTTGAAGTCGGGTGGGGCTAAAGATATTTTTCTTTTTATTTTAATCATAATAACATTTGTAGTGTTTCTCTTCCTCAATTTGATTTTTTAAATCTTAAAGCCCCACCCGACTTCATAAGACGTTTTTTTAATATCAGATATGCGTAGATACTTGAATAGTAATTATGCAGATTTGAATATTATTTCTTGCTTTTTAGAGCTGCTGTTTTTTGAAGCTATTTTTTTATAGCAATTTTTTTAAGGTTTTTTGAGGGAGGTTTTTCTTTTTAATTTTTAAAAGTTTTTTTTATTTTTAACTTTTTTGTGGTAGGTATGTATAAGTAAATGTAAGCGATGATATAAATATATTTTATTCATATTTCACACATTTCAATGGTATAATACGCCTAGTAACTCAATATCCACTTTTCGCACTGTTAATTTTAGCAAGGGTCAGACATGGGGTAGGTGACCAAAGTGTATTATCTCCTCCGTGCTTTAGAAGACACGTTAAGCCGTTAGTTCCAGCTACATTTGCACATTAACACCCACCAATCCGCATTGGGCCCGCGCGGTGGGTTATGGCCCATCCTATTCATTAGCCCATAAGTAAGGCTTGTATCCCAGCCCCAGTAGTGATAATAAAAATGGCTGATGCGAAACCTTTCAATACCATAGAGTAATCACTAATACACTATCATATTTGATTTTGAAGAGTTCTCTTGTGTATCTTCGAAGTCCAAGGTCCAATGTGAAGGAAATTTGAATGAAAGCATCCTTAAAGTATCCCCTTTCTAACGAAACAAGAATCATCTAAATCGGTTTATAAACAAAGAAGTTATGTCTGAAGATCCGTTAAAACTCGTGCAAAAGTTACCTAAAAAATTACAGTATTTTCAGGATTACTCAAAAACTACTGAACCGATTTAAAGTTTTCAAAAAATGGGACCACCTGGGGAGCAAACCTGATAAAGTGGCGTTTGAATCATGTCAATCGGTTCAGCCGTTTTCGAGTTATCGGTGGACATACATAAAAAAAAAAAAAAAAAAAGAAAAAACAAATAAACAGTCGAACATAGAACCTCCTCCTTTTTTTGAAGTCGGTTAAAAAGGTGATTTAGCTCATTAAATTATGCTGTGTTTTGTTACTTTTTTTGTACAATTCGAATGAAACATAATAATTTTATCTTCACATACTTGTTGTAATGCAACTATCTTTAATCAGGAATAGTGTTTCCTTGACAACGAAGTCAAACTTTAGTGATTTTAGCATTCACAATGAAATTTTTCTACAATACTAAATAATGTAATAGAAAAAATTCGACGCGCAATTAGAAAATATAGATAATAATTTGTTGTACCTACACTAATATTAGAAACAAGAGGTGCCTACTTGTAAGTAGCTTAAACTACTACTACTTTAGTTAAGATAAGATAATTAAGTAAGAATTGATGTAATAGCACTTAAACTGTAAGTAGGCCTTAATAAATAAATAAAAAATATTGACGCACTTTGAAGAAATAACTTCATGACAAGTACCTATCTACTTCGGTGCATTTTAATTGCCCCACACTTTGTTTACTACGGGAAAATAAAGTCACTGCTGCAATGAAATTGCGATTTCAATCACGCGATACTGAAGTAACTACTTACTGATAAGGATTACTTACGTGTAGACTTGTCATTGTTAGGAATTATTGTATACCTAATTGCAATGAATTTATTACAGCATTTTGTCCGACTGGATTTTTTATGTGGTTGGAATTTTTCTTACTTTTCTCCGTGATACTAATAAACTGCATTATAACATTAAAGTACATTTCTACGTTAAAATCTTTGATAAATATTTTTCTTCTTGTTTTGTCTTTCAAATCTAAAGCTATAAGATTTTTTAATGTTACTTAGAGTGTACTGCTAAAAAATTGTAATTAAAATAAAAACCAATCAAATCAAATCCTTATATAATAATAATAAAAATAAATAATAAAAATCTTTATTTCCGTAAAAATTTTACAGTAGTACATATTTCTAGCCCCCACACTAGGCGTAGCCTGTCCTGTGGGGAAAGTATACGTTTTACAAAAACAATTACGGCAAAACAGGATAAACAGTAACATAAAAAGAAAAATTAAAATTCGAAAAACAATGACCATAATGCTGTGGATAAATTACTATTGAAGTATTATTTGTGTGTTGGTGTGTTTATGTGTGTGTGCTTGGTGTATGTGTGTGTTTGTGTGTATATAGTTATCTGCAGCTTCATTTAATGACCTTAAGTGCGCCTTCAGTTTCCAGATAACTCCACTTCAATAGGGAAGTCGTAATGAGTGCCTTGGTTTCCCTTGCCGTGCGATCTTTAAGATTACATAAATTTGCAAACTTATTATATAAATGGGAAGAAAGAAAGTATCCAAAACGATGCGCAAAAGTTGTAGCCGTGCGAATGCTAGGTATCTTAAATATACGTTGTTGGGAGAGATCGTCGTATGATTCACAATTTAATACCTTTTTATGAACTGCGGACACTACTCTAACGATATACAATTTGCGGACACTCAATACACCGGCTTCCTCGTATAGAGCATCAGGAATACATACATCTTTTACACATGAAATTTGTGCTAATTTAAATAGCAGTAAGTATCTAAATGTGTTTGCCAATAGTATGGCATGCAAAAATATTCCATTATATTGACAATAATTATTACTTACATTAAAATTGTGCTTATAAAATAATTCTTATATAAGCTTAAGTTAAATCGAAATTGTTTGCCTACAATCAATCTGACTTTTTTCTAAAAAAACCGGTCAAGAGCGAGTCGGCCTCGTGCACCAAGGGTTCCGTACCATCATTATTGTAGTTTTAGGTCAGCGCCATCTCGTGACCAATAGTAAAACTGATGTAATTTTTCTGCGATGTAGAATTTAACACTGGAGCTGAGAGGGATAATAGTATTATCCAGCACAGTCAACTGGACCGACCTGATATCTACTTTGGCAATCTGCTTAGAGCCCCCGACTATGATAGCCTGGCATTATGAGGGATTAACCGCTGTACTGAAATTGGTGGACCATGTATTAATGCTAACTAGAACACTGTTTAATAATGTGATGGCTGAGTCAATTTCATCGACTGGCGGCTGTATGTAACTTTAAAAGGTCATCGGCGTAAAAGTGGTAAGAGCAGTCAAGCGATGCGGAAAAGGAGTTAATAAAAGATGTAAATAGGAGAGAAATAGTCGATCAACTTAAAAAATTAATTTCTATTGGTAAAGTTTTCGTAGAACTTTCATTGAATAGTAGGTATATTCTTAGTTTTTAGTCGTTAGTTGTGTAAAACATGAAGTAAATATAAGTTTATAGCCATGTGGTAATTGTATATGATAACTGCGGAACTCTATAATGCGCGTGGCCGAACACGCACTTGGCCATTTTTTTATTACTCCTTAGGGAACATTTCCAGTTTTATGCAAACGATTTCAATTTCACATTCTGTAACAAATCTATAGAACGAATGATGTATTGCCAAGAAATTAAAAAGTAAAATTAAATAAATCACGATTGTATTAAAGCAAAACAACGAAACCAATTAAAGTATACCCACAAAGATATTAGCTGTATTGGGTGGTGTTATATAAATTAGCGTTACTAAATACTGAATAGATTTATTTTGGAATAAGAAATATAAAAATATTCCATTTCTATTCCAAGTGGGATCTGCCAGAAGCAATAAATATTCTGGATGGAATACAAAGAATTAGTGTTTTCCATTTAGACCTGCTTCAAATTGGAGGTATTTTTTTTTACATGGTAGTTTTTGTTAAAACCATTTCTAAGTATTGCTGTTAACTTCCTTACGCTCTCTAGATTGAACTTATTATGTCAATTCCTCACAGATATCTCGGTCAGATTTTTCGATAATCCTGATGACAGCGGAGCCTTTTATAAAAGTAGCTTAACTTTCATAACCGCTATAGAACTCGCTAGCCAAGCGCTACATTCCGAAAACATGATTTATTTTTCTTCATAATTTTATTATACTTTATATTATCCTTACTTAGATATAGTTCAGTAATAGAATTTAGTTTTTATTGCTCATCCCGTCCTCGAAACGTTGATGTAACTCAAGGCCGGAGATAATAACTTGTCTTGAGGGTAAACTGCTTTCATAATATGCTTTTATAGGACTATTTCTGATCCCGAAAAGTAAAATATGAAACCCACTTACTCGCACAAGTGCAAGGAAAATGATTGATGTAGTAGAAAAGGAGTAGTTCCATTGGTGAGCTCACTACCACAAATAACGATGAAAAAATACTCAGTGATATTTCATCCACGGTTTTATTGGGTCCAGTTAGTGAAGTTTGCCCGAATATAGTTCACTAACGTTATTTAAGCGAACACTAGGGGAATGGAAAAAAAATCTACTTCCTTTTTTGTTCATATTGTGTGAAATGTCCGAAGCACAGGTGTAGGTTTAAATAATCACCAGACCAGCTGGATATTATGTATTCTTTTTTTACGGTTTCAGACAAACACGATGAAAAACCACGGTCTCCACCAAAACGAATTGACGATCTTTTTCATAGGCATAATCTTTACTACCTACTTTACTGAGAGCAGATATCGAAAATGTATCAATCATGATAGATGACATCAAAAAACCTTAAGGGAAGTTACTCTTCATTCATCCCATTCGTTCACGAATCCGGTTAAGGTAAAAAGAGTTTCTAGGTCGTTTCCGAAAATGAATTAGAAAAAGGTCGCATGATGATTTTAATTTCATTACAAAGAGTAATAATCCAATTCACGTAACTTAAATCGTAAGTCTATCTTAGCTACACTGTCGCACCCGGCACTGCATTTTTCCAAAACTTTTCCGTCACGTGGAAACTTTCTATATACAAGGTGTTACAAAAATACCCCTAATGCAGAATATGGTATATAGGGACCGTCAAACTGAACAACTTTTACTATGGGGCCAACTCAGAAATCGCGAGAAAAAATCAGCTGTTTCATACATTTTGACATTTTCTATTTTAATTTTTGTATGAAACAGCTGATTTTTTTTTCGCGATTTCAGTGTTGGTCCCATAGTAAAAGTTGATCAGTTTAATGGTCCCTATACACCATATTCGGCATTAGGGGTACTTTTGTAACACGTTGTATAATATATGTTAGGCTCAAAGACCGAAATCACACATTTAGCGAAAAAACCGCTCACAATGCGTTGTGGTCACTGCCAAAAATCCACAACGCAAAATTCGAGTTATAGCAAATATTTCTAAATCAATCAATAATTAAAGTCACACTGGACTGCTCTAGTTTTTTTAGCTGCATTCAGTGAATTATGTTAAAAATTTGGTGAGCCACGTTTAAGAAAATAAATAACTTCGTTTCTGGCACTTCGTCGGTTGGTAAAAGTTTTTTATGTATTTTTTTTTTCAATTCAACACAGTTAAGCCACGAATTGATGCACACAAAATATTAGTCATTAGAAACTACAATTACCTGTCCGTCGTGTTATGGTTGCAACAACTAGAGCTCAGAACACGTTCTGGCTTTTCTTCATAACGCGCTGTGACGCAAATTTCGCTTTGTAGTCTTTCTGTGATTACCACAACCCGTCATGGGCGTTTTTATAAGAGCCACGACACGAATTTCGCGTTGTGGCTTTTCGGCAGCGACCACAACGCGTTGTGAGCAAAGCTTTTTTCTCAATAAGCGATTCCGGTCTATCGGCTTAATTAATAAAAAAAAAAGGTTTACACCTGGTTTAGCAAACAATTTGGATTAGCAATATTACTCCTTACGTTTGACGTCTCAAAGCGTCATATTCCTATGCAAACTTTTTGGTTAAAATAAGTGTAAAGTCTTAATCTTCGTTTATTAATAAGAGGGAGAGTCTAACATATATACTAGACGAGAAAACCACTCAGCCGCTTGCATGTGTCCTTCGATTTTCTAATTTTGTTCTGTAGGCTTACTACGATCTCTTATTGCGATCTAGTTTAGGTCCCAAAATGACTAATGCATCGCTAATGTAACAGCGGTCTCAGCAGCAGGCAACTCAACGCTAGTTCATAACCCAAACTGAATCGCTAAGCCGTATTTCATTCACTTTTCTTACCATGACCATGCAATCAATAGAAAAATATTGAGAAAATAAAGGTTTTTTGCTGCGGTCTGCGATCGCTCGGGGTTCAATGAAACGGTAATTTGGCGATTTTGCTTCGCGGACACTAGCACCCCGGTATAGGTCATGGTACGAAATAAAGCGATTCAGTTTGGGAACCTAAACTGAAACTTAAAAGTTCCTGAGCGGCGAAAAGAAATAGTGCTACGGAAAAATTCGGAGCTAGGTGGTCCAACATAGCTTTATCCTTTATTAGAACGTACGTAGACGTTGAAAATATTTTCGTATTTTGATTTGGATCGAAATGACGTCAACCGTTTCGAAATTCACGAACGTCGATCGCATTTTAATTTGTTTCACAACATCTTTTCAATCGGAATTCGGATGCCAACCAGAAATATGAAATGTTTTCTTTTACAATACGAGTACCTATATATTTTGAATAACATTTTGTTATGGTCGTTCATTACTGTTACCACTTGAAATGTGTTTTTGACTGCGTTATTTGGTGGTGAGTACCTATAATACATTTTCCTACCTTTCACGACCTCCGTGGTCGAGTGGCTTTGTTACACTGGTTTTCAAGGTGTCGCCATCTCTGAGGTCCCGGGTTCGATCCCCGGTTGGGTCAATTTAGAAAACGAACTTTTCTATATTGGCTCAGGTCTGGGTGTTTGTGATACCACCGTTGTCTCTGATTTCCATAACACAAGTGCTTTAGCTACTTACTTTGGAATCGGAACAATGTATGTGATATTGTCAAATATTTTTGTTTAAATATTTATTTATTTAACATAGACATGAGACAGGTCGCTCCAGTGATCGTAGTTTCGATTACTAGATAACATGTGAAGACCAAACTTGGCTAGGAATCCGATTGAACGACTTTAGAACTTCAACGATGTTTTGATATTATCTATTGTTTACGTGAACCGAGCGGGCGGAGCGGCCGTCGTCGGGGCGCTGCTGCAGCTGGTGAGGCGGCTGGGTTGATGCTGTACGGAATTCCTCTGTTATACCTAGTCAGTGAAAACCTGAGGCGGCCAGAGTGCCAAGACAAACAGCGGTCTGTATTCACATTTACGTAATGCGTAAGTAGCTGTTTCCAACATTCACCGAATCAGCTTGAAGTATGTAAAATGAAGCAAATCAAAATAATTTCATTTTCTGGACTGACTTTTTCCAATATTCGTGGTTATTGTATATTCCGCATATTCAGATTTTACACATTTAAAATTATCCTATCAGTCTTAAAACAGAAATGTATTGATGTTCAAGGCATAGCTCGCCCACGCACAATTAACCGAAAATAAGTTATTTTTACACTCAATATGACTCAATTATATAGAGGAATGTTTTGTTTCTCTACGTTCACGTGCATGAAACGTGAGCTCAAAGCTGCTCAGAAATTCAAAAAGGAGGGATCTTATTCACACACATGCTAAACGCAATTTTTCGCTTTGGAAACGAGTCTGCGGGAGATCACTCGGCTGCTGAGCAGACGGCGCTTATAAATAAATATCAAAGTCTATGTGATATAGAATTTTCTTCACTAGATTCAGTCTCATACGTCTTTCTAGTAGTAAACTCATGCATTTTTAAAACTTGCTCAGAAATTGAAGTTTGCTGTAGATAAAACGCAACGTCTGCCTTTGATGTTAAACACGAAACCCCAGAAACTTAACTTTTCTCATTTTGTTCATCAGTTTCTAAAAAAAAATTCAAAGAACGAATCTGTTTGTTTAGTCTACAATTCTTTCATTGTAGACAAAATAAGTTTATTATTTGCGTTCAACGCGCACTGTAAGAAGATAACTAGGGATCTATTTACATGCCTAAAAGTTATTGAATCAATAAACCCATCCCTATTTTTCAGTTGTATGTAACTTGCGAATGCCTTATACCATTACTAACGACCGCCCGCGACTTCGTCTGCGTGGAAAGTTTTTTTGCTATCCCTCGTGAACAATTTTTTTTCAGGATGAAAGGTACCCTATGTTCTTCTCTGTACCCCTGACAACGTGTATGCAAAATATCATGATGATCGGTTCGATATTTAAGACGTGAAGGCGTAACAAACAAACGAACAAACTTGCTTTCGCATTTATAATATTAGTTACTAGCGACCGCCCGCGACTTCGTCTGCGTGGAAAGTTTTTTTGCTATTCCTCGGGAACAATATTTTTTCAGGATGAAAGGTACCCTATGTCCTTCTCTGTACCCCTGACAACGTGTATGTAAAATTTCATGATGATCGGTTCGGTAGTTAAGACGTGAAAAAAAAAAACAAACGGACTTTCGCATTTATAATATTAGTAAGGATAGGATAAGGGTACCTCGGTGCTCAATTTTGAGTTTAAACGTAGGCTTCTCAGAAACTAATTCACCACTAAGGAAGGTTAGGGCTTATCTGAAAGCTGTTAATATTGGCTTGTCTATATTAATGTCACTTTCAATAGCGATAAAAGATACTCATTTCCATAATCAATGCTTTTTATCAGTTGTCAAAACGTACCGATATTAGCTGCAATATCGAACACTTAGGTCTATATTCGAACAGAAATGAAAAAAGGTGGAAGGTAAGCTTAGCAATCGCTATTATCAGTCTTTTTTATCTAACTGCTCGATTAACGGGAAAATTCGGCGTATTTTTGGTGAACGATTTGGGAATTGTTTCAATGTTGTTTGCGGTGCGTACACTATGATAAAAAATAAGTCGGCGTGCTTTATAGAAGCGCCGCTGTGGCCGTAAGCTAAAACACTTTCGTCATTTGTTTCGGTGCGTTATAAGCCGCTACTCTACTCCTCTACCGACTTGACTGACTGACTTAGCTCGGTTTGACCCGAGATTGCCAATGCGCATGTCTATGTGTGCGTGCCTGGAAAACCACAATTTATTCCGCACTCTTCTGTCTTTTTTATATTTTGTGCTATGGTCGAGGCGGCCAAATACCGTGTTGCTAACTTGTCATGCATATTTGACAAATCGGTCGGGAATAAGCAAGCAGCCCCCGACCCTGATATCATGTCGAAACATTCATAGTTGCGGTCGAAACTTTGAGTTATTATATTGATAGAACATGTGTACTAGTCAGAGTTATTAAATTTATGTTACAGCTGTGTGAAAGCTTTGCAATTCTGTTTGAGTTCTGATGTGATCAAGTACCTAAATTACTATGCTTTATTCTAATATTTGAGTTTGTTTAAGTATGTTATGTTATGTATTATTAAAATATTCAAACAAACTCAAATATTTATAAAGTAGAACAAAATGTAGGGTGAATATTCCACTACACTCTCTCTAATGAACGGCAATAATATTAACCATAGCATTGTTTACCAATAACTGGAATTGGATATAGTACCGCAGCCGCACATCTACATTAACGTATTTACCATGCGATATCGCAAGGGTCGGTCTTGGATGGGTGGGTGCCCAAAAACTTAGTAAATATCACGAAGCCGTCATCGGGGCTTCGGATGACATTTAAGCCGTTGATCCCCTGTTATGTTGAAAAGTGTTGGCTGTACAAAAGCACAAATGTTCAGCTTCATTCTGATGCCGACCGTACTTCGCACCTCCACATTCACACGCCAATCTCACAGATTTTCATTTTTATGATTTTGCTGGACCTCTTCGACGCAGACTCTTTATAGTACACAGTATTTATAAGCAGGTTAGACTGAATGTGGTATAATGAAGTGTATTAGTCCAATAACATAAATACACGACTAGCCATTGCCAAGTTAGTAAGGTCTACTTATAGTATGGTACAAGGTATATGTAAAATGTAGTGATTATTTCCTCTGTGGTTGTGTGTTTACTTTTGATGCCTTTAGAATTATTTATTATGATTTTTAAGGTCAATCAATCAGCAGTATGAAGACAGTATTTGAATAAGAATATACAG
Organism: Catoptria pinella; assembly: GCA_963556745.1. Classification (NCBI taxonomy): domain Eukaryota; kingdom Metazoa; phylum Arthropoda; class Insecta; order Lepidoptera; family Crambidae; genus Catoptria; species Catoptria pinella. The sequence goes on from OY750762.1 coordinate 6,608,744, forward strand.
AAATAGACAACAACAAGCGAAACTCAATTAATAAAAAAAACATAATACCTTACAACTTTCCAGACTAATAATGAAATTCATGTACTACCTACTACTATTATGAAATTTGTAAGGCGGTATTTACACGGGTCGAATTGGCAGATGATTTAAGTCAATTAGCGCTTTTTATCGACAATCGCTTGTAAAATTGAATCGCCACCTCATTGAAATAAGATTTACGATTCGATTTTACAAACTATTGCCGATAAAAAGCGCTAATTGATTAAAATCACCTGCCAAGTCGACTCGTGTAAATACCACATAAACGTAAACCACAGAAGTCGATAATGTCCTTTGTCAAAAAACTATATCTCTTTCGACCTCGACCTGCTAGCTAGTTGCTACAAATTCAATCACTGTCGTGAGCAAAATCTCAAACAGGATATCTGTAGCAAGGCAATCTAAACCTTAAGCATCATCGGTCAGCCAGCAAGTAGGTCACCACTTATACCGACCTCTAATCACAGTATTATAAGTCTCAGTATTACGTCTTCATTCAAGCCGGTCGAAAACGGACTACAATGACGCGCTAAGGAATTTCGATATACTTCGGTACACAAATAAAGCCGCGAGTGTAACGTAGGTACGCTTCCCGCATTTATTTACGTAATTATGGTCGTATTAATAATATAATAATAGACACTTTTATTCAGCGTACTTGTGTTTGAACTCATCTATATGGAGACTAGTCAAAACATTTTTAAACTCAAAAGGGACAATCAATGGATGATATGGGCATACTTAGTACGTGTAACGGAGTGGCCTTAGGTAATTGTTTCGGGACGACACCACACAAAACACAATACCTGGTATAATACTAAATAATATACTAGAAAAAATAGGACTCGCACCAGATCATGTTCTCGGACGGGACTCTCGATTCCCGTCCGAGAACATGATCTGGTGCGAGTCCTATTTTTTCTAGTATATTATTTAGTATTATATAAAAATAGCATTGTGAATGCTTAAATCTCAAAATTTCAAATAGTTATATAGCTTTCTCATCTTAATCAACTGTTTAAAAATATCTGGAAAGATGTTCAGTTGAATGTCGAGGTTAATTCCTTCTACATTGGTGAGATGGCGCTGGCTTGCAGCGTAAGAGTTGATATACTAGAAGAAATTCGACGTCCTCACCAGTGACTCGGTAGCTCAGCGGTCAGAGCATTGGACCGGATATCCAAAGGTCGCGGGTTCGATTCCCGTCCGAGAACATGATCTGGTGCGAGTCCTATTTTTTCTAGTATATTATTTAGTATTATATAAAAATAGCATTTGTTTGTGAATGCTTAAATCTCAAAATTTCAAACAATACCTGGTACTTATATACTATTAGCTCCTGATGACTTTTCTGATATATTTTTATACTAATAGAATTTAACTACCAAACTGTATAATTTTTAATAAATGTAAATTATGTAGATACTTCGTAATTATGTAATTGTGTTTATACCCGTTTAATTATGTTCAATAATAAATAAAATAAATAAATATATTATGTGCTTATATACTGTGCCAATCACGTGGACACACCGCAAAATGTCGTCTAGCTAGCTCCATGAATTACCCTATCGTTATTTTTTTTATTAGTTTCCATTACGTTGGAACTTATGATGTGATAAGAGCAAATTTTTAATAGCAATACCTATCGCTGCGAAAGTAACTAAAAATTTATCGCTGCGATAAGTAGAAATTAGGGTTGTGGCATTTCTACCCATGCAAAACAAGCCTTAGGCTTGCACGAACAGCTATCGAAAAAAAATGCTTGTAAAAAGAATCGATAATTCTGTATGGGAAATTTGTAAAGCGCCATCTAACGCTGAAAAGCAAAATAAAATTTCTCATAGACAATTACTCTATCGAGTTATCTTAGAATTATAAAAAAAATAAGTTGTCCTCCAGCCCTACCCGACTTCATTAGACGTGTTCTATTAAAATTGCTCTGCGTACCCAATGATTTGAATATTATTTCTTGGTTTTTTGATTTAATTTTGAAGTTGTTTTTGTTTTTATTTTCAAGTTTTTTTTTGTTTTTTTTTTAACATCACAAACATTGCTCTGATCCCAAAGTAGCTATAGCACTTGTGCTATGCAAAAGCCTGTATATAAAATACTTCTTGCACTATTTGCAATTAATATTCTATTATTACGTTATTTAGAAGTTAGTAAGTAAGCTTGTTCATCACTTCTATCTACCAGTCTATCTAACTCAGTTAGCAAGTACTATATCAGAAGTAAAAGTATCGATTCAAAGTGAACCCCTATTGTATAAATACTTGAGAGCAAATTCCAATCAACTATATGTACACACGACAGCACGTCAGGTTATACCATAGACTTATTTATACTAGCGGATTATACAGTTAAACTGCGAAAACAGCTTTTATTACGCAGGGCATAAAGGCGGTCTCAAGGTCAACATGTATAGTCATAGCGTGTACATCTTTTGTTAAAACTTGTTTCAAACTAATCTATACTATCACATCAGAAATGTTGAACAGACTCTCGAGAAACTGCTTTATTAATGTAACAAAGTCCCCAACTAATTTTATTGAATTTCACCCAACTCGAAGCAAAGAAAGCTTCATTTCAAAGTGTGCTTAGTATCAATAGTTCCCTACTGCCGATTTTAAACACTAATTGGAAAAACTATAAGAAATCACTACTTAGTACACGGCACCTAAATTAGGGTACTGTACTGTGTAGTATAAATATGTTCCTGTAGCTTTGGAACTTAACTCATTCAAGTTCCTAAGTTCCTCGGAAAGGTCAGGATTGCCAACTCACAAATTAAGTCTTAGTCTCAAGAGTTTAGGAGGCTAATCTACCTTTTATCACCGAATTTCACCTTGATCGGATTTTGGCTTGTAGTATACATTATTTATTAATTTATTGCGAAACTGCACTTGGAACCCAATGCACACAGTAAATTCTATTCAGTTGTGAGTTGTGACAGCCCTACTGAAAATAAAACTAGATAACAACAAAGTGAGTCGTTACATCATAATTTGATAATTATTTTTTTACAAAACATTTTTTGTTGAGATCAAAATAAAAAGGCTTCTGGCCGTCAATCTTCGTTGAATAAAAAATTTAAAGCAAGTTTTTTTTTAACATTGTACGAGTATAATTATTAATGAAGAGAATAAAGCTTCAGGGTTAAGCGAGATTAAAACAAAACCATTTTCCTTTTAATTAAAATGCGGTTCGTTAGGATTCAAGCTTCATTAATAAAGGTAGACAAATACATATGAACTAGGTATCCTATCCTATACTCACTATATTATTGACCGAACGAGCGCGAAGCACGAGCGAAGCGTCTACCTAGACCTAGAATATTTTTTATCGATTCAGTTTATCAAAATTAAAAAAAAACCTATTTCAGCCATTTCGAAAAATGACACAAACACAGGTCTACAACTCACAGAGCCACTAGTAATATTTTAAATGCAAAAGTTTGTGTGTGTGTATATCAATTTTATTCTGTGGTGTGTGTTTGTTACCTCTTCACGTCTTTAAACTGCTAGACGGATTTAAATGAAATTTGGCACACAGATAGTTTAGAACTTGGATTAAAACATAGAATAGGTACTTTTTATCCTGGCCAAAGATTCTATAGGGTCCACGTGGACAAAGTCGCGAGTGGCCGCTAGTATGCATAATTTAATGTAATCATAACAGTGCATTGTTGATTTAAAAAGTATTTGAATAAGAAAATGTCAGACTTTTAATGTTTGTAATTTTATTACTAGATTGACTGTGCTGATATTTGATAAAACAACTTTTGTTATAACATAACAGTCGCATGTTTTAATTATTGTTATGTCAGATTAATATATGTTATATAATAATTGAGTTCAGATGTTGTTGTAATTATCAGGCAGACACAGACTGTAAAGCTTTATGCCTCAGGCAGATCAATACCTCACTCAACAATTTAATATAAGTCGTATTTTATAAATAAAACACATTTGACGCATTCAAGCGTGATTTTTGAAGTTCTTATTAAGTTTTTGGTTTTAGTAACCTTTGATCACTACAGCAACTTTCAATACGTTGGGACACGCAAAACTCGAATTAAAAAAACAATTAAAAACACCGAAAACTCGTACAGATATCTCGTAGAAGGGAATACGGATTTTTATTTACTGACTTCCAGTAAACTCATTCCCAATCAATCAGAAATTGTGGTAACCTTAAAAATAATGTGTAGTAGCTCTTAAAAGCTCTACGATAATAAAGCTTTAAAAGTTATGCCAGCATTAGAACATAATATTGATCGACGTACTATGCACTCGTTTCAATTAGATTAGCTGTAGACCTCGCGCAAATTGTATGTTGTTTAAAATTAATCTAATAGATGTCGCCACGAAGTTGACACTGTTTTTGAAAAACAGTACCACAGTCTAATAACCTCTTTTCCAAAGAATATTCTTTGAAAATAATAAATCCAAATCAGTCCATGAATGACGGAGTAGGTACTGAGGTAACTAACATTTAAAAAACATACCTCCTCCTTTTTGAAGTCGGTTGAAAATATTTTTATTTTTATTATTTTATTTTTTACATAATGGATCTGACATACATTTTATAATATAAAGCCGCTAAGTAAAGTATAGGATCTAAAGAAATAAAATACCTTTGAGACGCGTCAAACCCGGACACGGAAAGTTTGTTTTACAGCGAGTAGATGGCTTCAAACACCCTATTAAACTGACTCGTTTTTCGATCACTTCCGCATGGCGATCTTTTCCCCAGGAACTTGTTTTAGTGTAAGGCCGCGTTCAGACGATAACACATGATCTGAGCTGAGCTCGGAAAGCTCGTTGTTGAGCTCGGCTAGCTCAACAACTCAAACTCAACTCAACCGCAGCCCACTCCTTGAAATGCATTGCTAACAAATTTTGAGTCTTATGACAAATTAAAAAGGCGTGGACTGCGTTTGAGTTGAGTTTGAGGTGAGTTTGGGTTGAGTTTGAGTTGAGTTTGGGTTGAGTTAGAGTTGAGTGAGTTAGATTTAGATTTTTCGCATTCACAATGCTGTTTTTATATTAAGATAAATAATATTAGAAAAAATACTAGAAAAAATCGAAATGCCGAGTCGCTAACATAATAGCGACTCGGTAGCATAATTGGTCAGTGCATTGGGCCGGAATCCCAAGGGTGCGGGTTCGAATCCCGTCTGAGGTGCTACGGGTGAGTCGATTTTTTCTAGTATTTTTTCTAATATTATTTATCTTAAGTGAGTTGGGTTGGGGTTGCGCGTGGGACGGGTGTAGTTGCATCGGCAAAATATAACGGAGCTCATTAATGTGTCATAAGACTCAAAATTGTAAGAGATGCATTTCAAGGAGTGGACTGCGATTAAGTTGAATTCAGGTTGCGCTCGGGTCGTGTGTAATGTTATCGTCTGAATGCAGCCTAAGTATACTAAGTAGGTATATTTTCCTTTAATTTTTCTCCTATGATTTTAAAAGCTTTTAGAACTTTATACTTATAGGTATATCTTTATCCAAGAAAATCATATTACTGTTACTTATCTACTTAAATGAAAATTTCACCCACATAATCACAATTTATATGTAAACAATTTAAAAAAATACTTAACCATTACTTAAGTAGGTATCAAATCTTCATTTATATTTTTTATTACAGGTGGCGAAAATCTACACTGCTCAAGCATTCGCGCCCTAAACGCGATAAGCCGCCACGACAAAAGAGACCTTGTGGTCTGACGTCATTATTTAATATTTATTTATGTTATCTAATGCTCACTAGACACCGTGACGCGCTCCCAAGTGTTGCCGACAATAGAACGAACTGTATTCGCCATTACGCCGTAAATATTTCATGAAGGCCAACTCTCGTTCAAAGCAGGTTTTAAAATTACGCGAAGCCGCCCGGTGAACATTTTATATTGGCCTAATAAAATTCGAGTTTATGCCATTTGTGCAAATTTTGTTTGAATCGTTATGAAATTCAGGTTCGTTATTATGACGACGAACGTGTGTCGTCGTTTTATGATTACAGTGTTACAATTCGTTATATTGGCCAAACGTTTTTGCTTATTTTTCTAAATACCTACCTATAAAGCATTTCAGGGAAGAGTATGTACGACAAAAAATATTTCTAACTGATTTGCTAATACCTTAGCTCTACCTATAGAGCACCGAGCAAAGCATAACATAAATATCATTTTAAATATCTACAATATTATATACCAAAATAAAAATATTAATATGGATTAAGATAAACTGATTCAAATTGATCAAGTTTATAAGCTCTTAAATATCAATTTTAAAACAGCAATCGCTATGCACCCTTTGTTTATTACTTAATACTTACTCAAATTCTTCCGCAAATCTTTAAGCGCTTAGGGATTCAGATATAGGCTTTTAAGTGCCGTCGCTTCCCGCTAATCGACTTTGAGTCGGGTAAAAACCTCAGAACACCTCAGATGGTTTCGATGGCTAAAATGTAATTACTTGCGAGCCCGCCCTTCCGCCGTGTATCCGATCGAACACCGAATCAAGTGACATTACTCGCACGGGTGCACTTCGCACAGACTCGTGGATGAGGTGCGTGCGGTAGGTACCTATTTAAAGCGGTCTACAAATTAACGGCACTAATGAGACGGGAAATCGTAATTTAAGACAGTAGGTTTCACAAACAGTGTATCTTTTTTTTAGGTTTTGTAGGCAGGGAAGTAGGCAGAACATCCATTTTGCAGCGATCTGATACATCTTGCTCTCTATCTCTCTTTTTCTTATGAACACGTAAGTAGGTAATATTCGTCGTTAGATGTCATGTACAAATTCTGCTACACTACCTACCTACTGATACAGAAGTATAATATGTATAAAGGTTTGGTACAGTTAACATCAGGTTTTAGCTAAATATTAGTATTACCTTTCAGCGTTTTAAAAAAATTGTGGTTAAGTAATTAGCATGCACTAAAAGTGTAATGCCTCATTTTTAAACTTTGCAAAAAAGGACTTGCAGTAGCAATGCCGAAAACTGCTTAAGTTAAACTAAAGTAAAAAAAATAGTTTAGAGAGTTTTGAACAGACTTCTTTCGTTAACGTTTTTTTAGCGATTCGTTATTTTTAATCCGTTTTGCTATATTAAAGGTAAGTAATCATACAAAAACATTAATACCGACTTATATTATGAATAGAGCCCAAACCCTTAAACTTAAGTCTCAATAACTCATTGCAAAGCGTAACTACCTTCATTATTGCACGAAAGTTGAAAATATTTGTATGTATAAATGAAGGGCAATTTTATTTGTTACTGTCTCATCGTATCCTTATTTTTCATGTCATCTCTTACCTCATAAATTGACATAAATCCATCATAATGATCACATACTCATGTCGACTAGTCCCCTCATTGTATTACGTTAGTTTCGTATGTCGGTAACGAGCCGAATGACACGACAAGGCCGCGCTTCAACCCTAGACCGTGATTGGATATTTGACGGCCCCTAACTAAACGCAATAAAAATACCTTTCGCTAAGCTATACGCAGCTCGTTTACGGAGCTTTTGAAATAAATTAAAATCGGCAACTCACACACACCTTACGGAGCGGATTAATGCGGATTCAAAACATTGTTACTTTTCTTTGGTAAGTTTTTATTTATGCCAAAAAGAAGTAGCAATGTGTCACATCCATGTGTCTAATGAAAGTAATTACGATAGCAATATGTAAGTTAGCCGGTAGGGCCCCAGGACGCAATAGGCAGGATCGAACCGTCATTATCATATCCCGTTGCTTTAAACTGACTTTACTTTTGGTTGGCCCCAGACCTACCGGTTTCATTTCTTTGCTTTGCTGTTCTAGTAGAAAAGGGGGCCGTACCGGCTAACGCATCGAACTTCGGAAAGTCTGCCGGGCTTCAACTTAAAACAGATAAATCGAAGTAAGAAGTTTCGTATTGTACTATTCGCCAAAGTTATTTAGAAGATATCGATGTTCGTGTGACATCATAAATCAGGGTTCGCCATTTTGGCCCGATTGGGGCTCGATTTATCTGTTTTAATTTGAAGCCCGGCAGACTTTCCGAAGTTCGATACGTTAGCCGGTAGCCCTTGTTCAACGAGAACAGCAAAGCAAAGAAATGAAACCGGTAGGTCTGGGGCCAGCCTTACAGTAAAAAAATAATTGGGCATCTTTCGCCATCCACATATCATTGGAGAAAAAATACTAGATTATAGACTATTATTAATTCTAGGGTCATTTTATGGCTTCAGACAGTTTATATACTTATCTTATAAAGTTCTCGAACCATTTACATTGATTTAAATTAATCAAGAAATAGAGATTACTTCCTAGAGGGGGTAGCATTTAATAAAATGTTGGTACTTATTATATCTCTGGATATCCCAGGGGTTTTCAAAGTGGGGGACAGAGACTTTCCAAAGGGAGCGTATGGGCCACCTGTGTAGTCTATATGTTACTGTTTTGATACAAATATTTTTTTTTCTAACTTACTATTAACCCTTCAAAGCCCGAAAAATGAGACATAATAGATATTCCATTGTTATCCGGACACATGCGTCCGCTCGGGCGTTGATGAATTAACCTAAAATCTGAGTCATGGGGGCGTGGATTTTTTGTGGTACAAAGGGGGCTCGTCCCAAATAAGTTAGGGAACCCTGTCCTAGAGTTACTGAGTGCTCCTCCCTTATTTGCATATTTATTTTTATTTATCAGTCTCTGCAGCGTAAAATGTTCCGGTACGGACATCCTAATGTATAAAACAATACAGATGTTTTTCTTCTTCACGCTGCGTTTGTTATTTGATAGAAAACAAATAACATATCTTGTTAACATTTCATATCACACTTTTTTGTGAACAGTGAAAGCTTGATGAATATTATTACTTTCCGCTAAGAAATTCTAAATAGTACTTACCTATAACCTTTTAGTAATTATATAGGTATATAGGTCCAATGGTTTATATCAAGTTTATATTAAATAATTCACTTACTGAGATATTCATTACCACAAACCCCCTACAAACTTGCGTTAACGCAACGCCAATTATGAAATTAACGCTAGTTTAGCGTTAATTTCATAATTGGCTCACTTTGAGGACTAATCAGACCCATTCAGACCAATTATTAAGATCAAAGTTCGATAATTGTGCAGCTAAGTAAACGGGATTGACAGTATACTATTGTAATAAACAGAACTATAAAACATTTTGCAATACAGTTGCTCGAAAATGTGTTGTCGATGACAGTACAGCGTGTGAAAAGTTCATTTTACCGAAAGCCGTGCGTTTTTGTTTACGGTTTTTTTATTTCTATTGCAATTTCAGTAAGTACCTGTAAGGTTTTCTCGCAAGTGTAGTGAAAAACGTATGGTACACGGTTGTTAAGGTTTTTCAGAACTCGTGACAATTATAAATATAAAACGTCAAATCGGTTGTTATCAATTTGGTGTCTATGTTATTCGGATTGAGACAGTATTTGTCTTTTTCCCTAGGGTTCTATTAAATAAAAAATCCAAAATACTAAACCAAATAAAAATACAGTTTTGCATGAAAAATATAATCGGCATTTATTTTGAATTGGGTTAATTAGTTGGATTTTTTATTTAATAGAACCCTAGACAAATGCTGTCATTATCCGAATAACATCACAAGAAGAGTTAATTATGCTCAAATTACAAATCATTTTGATATTACGTTTGAAGCTCACTGTTCGCCGGAATCTTAATTTTATAGTCTAAAAGCCAATATATTCTAAATACTCTGTCTCTGTCTTTTTCTTTATGTGTGAAGGGTAACGAAAATAAGCTCACTTTTTCCTTTTTTCAATGTTTTTGTTGTTATTTTGCCCTTCGGACTGTAGGTTCCACTACATGGTTCACCTTTTGAAAAAATAACCGTTGAATATTCTTCTATATATGTCGAAGTTTTTGGCGAGTTCGGTTTGGTGTCTATTTCAATTATTTTCAAATTGATTCATAGTGGATATTGTGTCTTAAAATTAGTGCAGTTATATGGTACAAGTATCTACGCAACTGAACAATATGTGGGATAATTGAAATAGGCGCGATCTTGGTTGTGTGAAGCTGAGACTTTTATTGAAGTGGTGGCTTCCTCGGCAGAACTAACCGAGTAAACAGTCTTGATATACTTGGTGCCAAATGCTCTAAGCAGCATTGTAATGCGATGCACCCGCATTCTAATGAAAAATTAAACAATATCTACCACTGAACTATTTAAACTCAAGAACTGGCAGTATGGCTTAGTAGACATTCGCCTGTCCTGAAAAGGACGAATATAACTACTACTAGTAGTAGTAGTACTATATTATGTCATTACCTATTTTTCTATAAAATATAAAAAAATTCTTTGCCTTTTCATATTTTTGTAATCGAGTGAAGATACGAAAATCATGTTTTAGCCGTAAAATAAACAAGATCGTTTTTGAATTTACAATGTAAATATTTTTATCTGCTCAAAATAAAGAATATTTGATTGTTTACCGTTGAATCAAAAAAAGATTAATTTCTAAAATACTGGCCTTATTGAACTGCTTTCTAACTTAGGTAATATTCTATTAAAATACAATATACAATGCAATGAGTTAGATGCTACTGATGCAATTCTACTAAAAGCTTGTTTTGTGAGGTTCATAGAATCAAAAAATACGTATTCTAATATTTATAAGATTTTCCTTCAATGCGGAAACTTCAATCCGATTTCATGTTCGTTTTAATGATGCCCATAATTGGCGAAATCATTGTTGTGTCATCGATATATCTTATCTGCACTATTTTCTTTCTTATTGTCTTTGTCCAAGGCAAAACTAATTAAAGCAATTACTTCGTTTGATATTGACACCTGTAACTTTTTATGACAGAAAAAGGTAGTTTTTATGAAGAATGTTATATTTTCGGCTCTTGATTTAAAGAGTACAAAAAACACATACATATATCTGACTTGTAAAATCCTGGCCGAAATACCAATAGAGCTTACATGAACAATGACCATTAGCCATTTTTAATGTACTTACTCATGCACCGGCCTTCCTTATGGGTGGATAAAGAGGATGGGCCATGACCTATCACGCGGGCCCAATGCGGATTGGTGGGTGCTAAGTGCTAACGACTGCAAATACTTCTGAAGCACGGAGGAGCTCGTGATAATACATTTTTGGTCACCCTACAACTTGAAACTATCTTTCGTTTCCTTAGATTGAAGGCAGTTGATTAAGTAGCGAATTGATTTGACTTATCGTAATCAACGTCTTTCATTAGTACTTTTTTTATTTAATCCGTTTTATGGCACTATTTTCTCTTAAGTCCAATAACATTGTATTATTTTTTTATTCCTTACGATATATTTGAAGCTATCTTTCGTTTCCTGAGGTTGAAGACAGTTTTATTGAGTAGACAATTTATTTTACTTATCGTAATCAACGTCCTTTATATTGTCTAGTATCTAACCTCAAAGCACCAGAAAATGTAATTATTTTAATGATACCAGGAAAAGAAAAGAAAAACTAACTACTGCATATAGCTTAAGGCCTTCCCAGATACTTAATTTAATTACAATCACTAGGGCACAAAAATATTTACAGTGGTATGTTTTGTCCTTGGAAAATGGTCATTCTCCTTTCCTTAACACTTTATACTTTGGATTCTAATAATATGTAAATGAGTAGGCATTTCTTGAATCATGAATCGGACACAGAACTGAATGTATTTGTTTATGACAATTTTTTTTTTAATTCGTTTACATGAACACACTCAGCTATAACATGTACCATGTTATTCAAAAGAATATGTTGTGTTGAGCTTCTGATTTTAGAATCTTTCTAATATAGACGAATTTCATTTAACCTTCTGATATTTTCACATACCTATTGAATTTAAATTAATTCTGATTCTGATCTCGCTTTGCAGTTGCCTACTCGTATCGGATGTCGCGAAACTATTTCCTTGTTTCAACGGATGTCCTGGGATAGTTTCACCCAGCAATTTAAATTACAAGTAGGTACCTAATTAGGTTCCAATCTTTAATTTTCAATATTTTATGGTCACTGAATTTCAAAAAACATTTACTTAAAAAGGTAAAACTTTACGAATGTTACTAATTATTAAGAAAATCGTTACGTTGGTAAAAATTTATTGATACTTTACATCAATCAATTTGTTATTACACTCCAACCCTTTCAGAGACACACTTGAATCTTTACAAGTAGTAGTACTTGTATTTTCAATTTCGCAAGTTTTGTAATTTCCTGAAAGGCTTAACATGCAATGTGAGGAAAGCTTTATGTTACGGATGCGGAATATTCGGCAGCGGCATAGTAAGTTCCATACGAGTTGGAACTCAGATAAACACCTACCTACCTACTTACTTCCTACACAGATATATTTTCTATAACTAATATACAGGATGATATTATAAACTATTCCTTGTTTTATACAACGTGTTACAAAAATACCCCTTAATGCCGAATATGGTAGATAGGGACCATCAAACTGAACAACTTTTACTATGGAACCAACAATAGTAAAAGTTGTTCAGTTTGATGGTCCCTATCTACCATATTCGGCATTAGGGGTTATTTTGTAGCACGTTGTATAATATCATCGTACAGTTTGGGAAAAAAAGACGGTAGTTGGAGGGAAATTACCCTTAATATTAATGATCGCAAATTTTACTGAAACAAAACATTCCTTTATTTCTTTAAATAAGTAAAACTACATTCAAAAATTTTTTTGATAAATCGCTTGTCTCAGCTGGAAATTGCATTTATTGAATTATTATTTCCAAAAAGGTAGGGTAGGTATATAAAAAAATTGTAATATTTTTTCCTTTTTGAAAAAATGGCCACTAGGCGCATTAGCAATTTGCAGGGAAAGTATGTATACCACCTCATCTTCATATCCAGCAAGGTACCTAGGCAGCGCAAACCAATTCAATTCAATTCAATTCGTTTATTTGCATAAATATGAGTACATAAGAGGTCACAAGAGGTACAATATTGAGTCCGTCATATTTTACCCATAATGGATGTGCAAAATAGTAATAATAAAAGATTGAAACAATATAAAATAGAAAATCGGCAAATTAATTAATATCATATACTTGACGTCAGAATTATTGATAAAAATCATCATCAATCATTGCGGAGATCCTCGAGGGAAGCTCAGAAAGGGTTATCGTGCCGCTGATATGATGATCATGATCCTCTAAGATCGGTGTACCTAATGCGTAGACGGACCGACTGCCGCACTCAGAGACGTCAAATAAGTTTAATGCTTCATTAAAATTGGTGCTATCTCATTCTTTTCCATAGTGATAGTATAAGACGACAATTTTGACGATTTTGATACTTAATGAATCATTAAACTTAATTGACGTCTCTGAGTACGGCAGTAAATCTCGTTATGGCTAGTGATTTTCGTATAAACCCTAAATAATTTATTTAATTTCCACAGTATAGAATAATCATTGCGTGTGATATTCATATAATAATAGTAATAATAGTGAATATCAATTATTTCTCAATTATTTCTATTGAAACTCTACACTTCCATCAATATTTTTTGGTTTTCTTGAGTTTTATGTGAAATTATTATCTCCGCTTGCTTGAAGTATGCATTTTATTGCATACATTTGAATATTTTTTTCTAAATTAAGCCGTTTCACATTACAGTAGATAACTAAAAATTTACTATAAATTAAATATTTTTTTATGTTTCATCAACTCTTACAAGAACTTTCTATGACTTACCTACATCAAAAGAGAAACTTAAAAAGTAAGTAAAGTTCCTTAAAATTCAAGGTTTTTAAAGATTACTTACTTAATGTAAAAAAATACTCACCTAACTACAGCATTGTGGCAGTCTTTAAACTAATTTAACATCTCCAAAGTGATCATCACAACAATATCACTGAAACTTCTGCTAAAATTATTTGAAGTTCATTTGTTAGTTGTGTTTACTCAAGCTCGTTTGTGATTCCGGTGGAGTCACTGGAATGAAGTTTTGCGAAATAATAACTCATCGCAATTTGTCGGATGGGTGTCGTGTCCGGAATTATTTACGCGAGCGGTGCGCGCCGGCGGCAGGCGGCGTGTCGCGCGGCCGGTCGCATCGTGACTATGCCGCCAAAGCCGTTCGCCCCGATCCGATGATGTCGCGCGGCCGCCTGCGAGGGCAGTCAGTGCAGCGCCACTTGAGCACAAGGGTCGACTCAAGCTGGTTTGGTTTGGTATGTACATATTCTGTATTCTGCCATCTTAAAGTTGTCGCAAATATCAAACATCAAATTAGTCGAACAAAGACGAAACTGAATATAATTATCGATAAATCCAATGTAGGCACAGTTTGGTAGCTCCATGAGCTGTAGACCTCGTGTTTGTGCGTTAAAAAGTAGCTCAAATTGTATGTTGTTTAAAAATTAATGTAATAGATGTCGCTATGAGGTTTTCAAAGCAGTACTTATATATTTGGTATATTATTTGATATAATTGAAGCTAGATGACGCTACTAATTTTGATAATTTTTCGAAATAGGTGAATGTTTTTTTTTTGGTAAGTTAATTTCGAAAAACTTTCTAAAATTATAAATAATTTTTGAATCTGCTTACAAATTTTTACGAGAATCAGTTGAGAAATGCCTGTAGAGGAGAACAGACGAAAGAATTTTTGCCCAAGCTGAAGCAGAGACGCTTTGTGCTCGCTCGGTCAATTATCAAAGTATTTCCAAATTAAAAAACAGGTTAAAATTTATTTATAAATATATCATCTCCCGGGAAAATATTAGTGACCATATCAAAGCAGTGTATACAAATTCGCTGTCGAATCACATTCAGCAGTGGATTTCCAAATCCCGCAGAGACATGAGCCACCGATAGATCACTGACACAACCTGTGATATTAGAATACTCGCGGCAACATGTTCCCCACGAGACGTGACAAACATGGCACACCGATTATTATGAAAACAATTTTACTGAAGAAGAAAACACGAGTATTTATTTACACTCGTACGACAAGAACAACTTAAAATCTGAATTTTTATTAAAGAGAAAAATGACGTTTCACATTATTCGTAATTTCTCATTTGCTCGTTTGCAAATTATTATTTTGTAATTACATTATTCTTTAGCGGCCGAACACCTAAAGGATTCATAGCTTTAACTTAAAGGAAGCTGTCAGTTTCAACAGATTTTCAGTCAAAACTGACAACTTTTTTGATTTTAATTCATCAACGCCCGAGCGGATGCATGCGGCCGGATAACAATGGAATATCTATTGTGTCTCATTTTCCGGGCGTTGAAGGGTTAAGATCAACATCTATCGTAATTAATGATCAAAACAAATGTTACATTTGACAGATAAAGCTGTCTTTTTTGTCTCTCTAATAAAAAAATACAGATTTCACGCTCCACGCAACTATACAATTGAAAATTAACATCAAAATCATCGGAGAGTTCCATTTTAAGATTTGTTTTTGTAAAATTTCTAAGTTTTTTTATTGCATTAGTACAATACTTTGAAATCACAGCAAACCCATGAAATTTATGGAAAGCTACGATAACCTACTAAGATTTGTTTTCGAAATTTCTCAAAAACTACTCGACTGATTTTCAAAATTCAAGCACCATACGGTAGCTCCGCGCCCTGCACATTTTCCATAGACATACCTCCAATTATGACCGATCTACGGCCATGTCGCACTTTGGCTGAACATAGGGCACGTACACTGGTGATCATATAAACATTTTCAATGTTAAAAATCCACCTCTTGTAAATAATCGTAAAATCTTCCTAAAAGTTGACACTAAGTACCGTTTGGTTTCATTCTTTTGTGGTTCATATATTTTGGGATTTCGAAGCGTTCATTAATTTTCGAAGAAATAAACGTTTAGAAAATTGAAAAAGGAACCATTTCGTATAGGTAGCACCGAATACGGATATCGTACCTTGTTTATTTTCGATAAAAGTTTTGGTAACATTGGTAAGTACTTAAATAAATTCGGTTTCAGTTGTTCGGAAATTCATTGTCTATGAACCTTCTCACAGATGTCCGAAATACTTAATAAAGTAAGATGACACAATCCAAATCCGTTATTCAATCCGAATCCATTTACAAATCAATTTTCTGACTCCGAAACCGTGTCCAAAATATCAAGTAAAGGTAAAGGCAAGGATGGAGTTTTTTCCGGTCGATATCTATACATGTATGACAAAGATATGTCATAATATCATTTCCCTTTTCAGTGTAAAGTTACAATCGGAATACATAACGAACTGCTTTACATACTGCGTAACTGCGTACATAGATAAACTACTTTATCAGAGAAAATCTTTGTAAATGAAATAATATTATCAGAATTTCATGTGCTTCATATAGCATCTAGTAGACGTGTATTTCAGAAATAGGAACATATTTTCAATTTACTCGTAAGCTAAGAATCTAATATAAGATTTTATATTACCCATCTGTATATGAGTAGAAATTCTTGAACGTATATTATTATGTATATTTAATTGTGCAGTGATCTATGATATCTTTTGTAACGTTTTATAAGTCATTTTATTAAACTTAGAAATTTTGTAGTCAAGCATGAAACATTCAGTAAATTGTTCGCTATAGATATTTATGTTCCGATTATGGAATTCCGATCTAACTGAAACCAGGTATTAAATAGAAGAAATCATTTTGTGAACATGTACGAAAGTAAGAAATATTTAGATAACGAAAAGATAGTAAGAAAACTTATTATAAGTACCTAAGAAACAATGTTTCTCCCAAGATAAAGTGGAAGTTTCGCATCATCACCAAACTTCCTTAATTGACCAGCCTAATTAGGACAAGCGCGTCTTGGGAACACTTATTGAGGGAACCCTGTTTTCAGCGGTTTCACCTCATCAGGAATAAATTACTAATAACAAACAAGGACAACGATGACATAACAAAGGCTTCACAAAACATCCCACAATACCTATTGAGCGACATAAAAGAAACCGCCTTTATTTTCCTGATTGATTGATTTATGAATTTTCAATTCAAAATTGTTTTGTGAAGCCAGAGATATTTGACTAATTATATTTATAGCTACATTGTTTATAGCTGCCATAACAATATTTCGCCACTCCAGAATTTCGGATGGGAGAAATGTTTAGCTTTCAAAATATAAAAGTAAATAAATATAATTTTGCCTGTAACTTTTGTTAGCTGTCAAACTTTTTAGATTTAAGATTTAAGCATTCACAATGCTACTTTTATAGAATACTAAATAAAATACTAGAAAATATTCGAAAAATCACCAGAATTGTCTCAGGCGGGAATTGAAAATTCGTATTGTATAAAAATAGCATTGTGAATGAAATAAATCTTAAATTGAAAAATTATATAGCTGTTTCATCTGAATCAATTGTCAACATATATGGAAAGATATTTCAATCATAAACTTATTATACTTACGCTAGTATAAATAAGTCTATGATTTCAATTTAATGTCGAGGTAATACCTCACATTGATGAAATAACGCTGGCTTGCAGCGTAAGAGTGGGATATACTAGAAAAGTTTCGACAATGTCACTAGTGACTCGGTAGCTCAGTCAGTGGTCAGAGCATTGGACCGGACTTTCAAAGGTCGTGGATTCGATTCCCGCCTGATATAATTCTGGTAATATAGCTTTAGGTAGGTAGCTTTTGTTTAATATTTACTTCATGATACTTTCCTCACTATTTTTTCTAGTATAATATTAAATATTTATATTATACTAGAAAAAATAGGACTCGCACCAGATCATGTTCTCGGACGGGAATCAAACCCGCGACCTTTGGATATCCGGTCCAATGCTCTGACCGCTGAGCTACCGAGTCACTGGTGAGAACGTCGAATTTCTTCTAGTATATCAACTCTTACGCTGCAAGCCAGCTTTTGTTTGTAAAAAATATCTCTCAATAATGTAAGCAACAACATAGCTTTCAAAAGTCGTTTTTTTTCGTGGATTTGAAGAATACTATATAAAGATGCGTCGTCTAAAACAGTTTTACTTAAGGCTCCTATATACCTCAAGTGGCGCCCTCATTTTAATTAAATTTATTGCTCGCTAAGTACATAATGTATCGAAAACTCACAGACAGATTGAAGCTACGGTTCTATAGTTTATTTACAAACAATAACCTGTATTTTAATGAAATTTAAGCAAAAATGTGAAATTAATTGCGCCATATCTTGTTGTTTCGCACATAACACTTTGAGAATTTTCTTTAGAAACAGCACAGTTTTGATCCGTGTTGCTATAATAATGAACGATGTCATCCATTAAACATAGGTCACACACAAATTAATAGCACTGTTGTGTTTGGCGCTGTCGCGATCGCGGTGGAGCTAACCCCGTTTCCTTTTGTTTGACTGTTCATTTAAGGTTTCATAAGAAACCAGAGCCCGGCCTATTATCAGCTAATGGCACCATTATGAAATTGACGTTGTAGTTTTCATTCGTCGTTAATAATTTTGCGGTCACCCAATAGCCACGGGGAATCCCTAATGAGACGAATTGTTGGTCATCTTTATACAAAATATAGTGTGTGCGAGGGTTAAGAAAAATCTTGTGGCCCGTATTTTATCTTTAGCTGCATATTCTCTGTGAAGTTTTTAATATTGCAGGACCGCCACTTTGCTGATCACGAGTTGCACTCGTAGTTTTGGCAGTATTCCATAATTCAGTATTAGCTGACCCGACAGACGTTGTCCTATTCAAATTTAAATTAGTTTCTTTTGTGAATGTAGTTTTGTTCATATCTCTATTCTCCCGATATTTTCCTGATATTTTTCCATGATCACAAATAAACAAAACAAAAAACGCGATTCAAAATTCATTGTTTGAATCGTGATTATGGTCTTTGAGTTCAGCTTTTCCCTGATATGGTATTCTTTTGCAAAAAATTAAGAAACCTAATGCAGACTATTACGATAACATATTTATTAAGAAATCGCCAAATCGGTCCCGCTTTTTTCAACGATCATTTTTATATATTTATTTATTTATAATATTATCTAGATATTTTGCGTTTTCTTTGGACCATAAATAGTTAGCTGTTTGTGATATTTTAGAAAAGTACAATGTCCCAAACAATATAACATGCAAAATTCATTCAAAATTAATTCACCGAATCTTACTTTGCTTTTTAAAACTCCAACTTCGCGGAGAAAATTAAAAGGTGAGGAAAGTATCATGAAGTAATTAAAAATTCAGTTAATAATTTGTACTCGGGTGAACCTTTGAAACCACTTTAAATGTTTAAATGTTTTGTGAAACCAATTAGTAAAACTGTCAAATGGAAATACAATTTCGTTGTGTTAATTAGAGATTTTCTTTTTTTTTCGCATTCAACCTAAACAATGTTTTACATTTAAAATAAGAAAGGTAACCTTGAACTCATCCATCACGCACATATTTTTTGGAGTAAAATCTAGATGGAGACTGTACAAATTGGAAAGGAAAAAATCATAAAATCGGTGGTAAAGCAAACAGGCAAATGAACAGTACCCTAAAACCCAATCTGTCAATTTCAATCTCGTCTACGCTGAGTTAATTCTGTCTGAATCTTCGACAGGAACAGATTTGTTAATAAGTCTGCAAGTTAGTGTCTCAGTTTCCAAATCCCAATAATTATCTGGTGTTCCCGGGCAAACCCCCTTGAAACTTTACAACACTTTATCCCCTTTAGGTCCAGTCGAGTTTGTCGCAAGTATAAGGAGTAGACTAGGAATTACTAGCGTAGGAGTAAGTATACAGGGTGTATATATACAGGGTGTTTAGAAATACCCTTATTAAGGGAGGAGAATATGGGAGATAAAATACCATGCATACAACGCCGGAAAATGATTATAAACCATATTCGGGTATATAAGGGTTCTTTTTAAGGGTATTACCAAACAGCCTGTATTCCCAATCATAAAAGGTTTTAGAATTTCAATAATTGTTTATTGATAGCTCGAGGGAATAATAAAATGTGCTCACAAAAAAGGCAAAAATATAAAAACAATGGAAAAAACAAAAGCTATTTGTATCCACATTTACAACAACAATTAGTAACAATTTTATTAAGGCTAATAGTCAAACAAACTACTTGATTATTATTATATTTTACTGTGGTTGAATGAATGAATACAGATACCTATTAATTGAAAAAAAACATTTCTCTATGATTACTTTATGTTTATTTTCTTTATGTTACAAATAATGCCATTTATTTAGATAGGTACCATGAATATTTCAAGAGAGCGACCGTATTCCTTCATGCCATTTCATTGATAAACGTAAGTGTCTGTCATTGACATACCGTGTACCATTTTTTAGCCACGCTAACACATCCTGTGACATACTGTGATAATATTAGGTCCTTACTTATGAAATAGACGTTTTGTATGGAGAATTTTTAACAAATATGCATTTTCCATACTAGCATTTTCATAATTTATTTAAGAACCGTGAACGCTATTGTAGTTAAACTTTTATGTACAAATGTTTAAATATTAAGCTAACTTAAGCAAAATAACTTAAGCGACAAAAATAAGTTTCGGCTAAGCTACAACGGTTAAACTAGTATTTTCACTAACAAAAAAAGGAGTCACTTTCAAGATATTTTTAATGCTAAGAAAACATAATAAATATACTTTTATTATTTGATAATATACAACAACTGTATAAAAAGTTGCGTAGCCCAACAGCATAATTATTTAACTAGTAAATTTGCTATATTGAATTGAGAACCGTATTATGGGCAATCAACTGTGATTAACTCACGTAACTATGAAGCATGTGGTTATAATTTTACCTTTGCTACTGTATCACGTTTAACATTACAGGTACTTCGGGCTTTGAATTTCTCTTCGTGTTTACAAAAAGCTCCGAAACATTGATAAATTACGAAGACGTTGGCGTATTTTGGTTCAGCCTACATGAAATCAGATACATGACCCGAATGGTGATCATTCCCCAACCCAAATAAGCCCTGAAAGAAACTTGTCTTTTTTCAGCAAAAACCTTCTCTAAAGTGATAAAGCAAGTCCATTCAGTATTGAGAGAGCCGTCTAGTAGCGACGTGGTGGTCTCTAAAACGTGAAATATGTCCTCAATATCCGCCAACAGCTCCCGGCGCACAATCAGTAATATATGTGACCACGCAGGCTGCTTTATTGTGGCCGTTCACTGTAAATAACTTTGTTCGACGTGTCGAATCCAACAGTGAATACTATTTACAATACCCGTAGCACGAACATCTATCGAGAGAAAAAAACGTGCGTAATAACATTCGATAGAGTAATTTTGTATGGGTAATTTGTACAACACCATCTAGCGCTGAAAAGCCAAATTAATTTTTCCATAGATTTATAACTCTATCGAGTACTTTCACGCCCGTTTTCTTTCTCGATAGATGTTCGTACTAGGGGTACTTTAACCAGAATTAAGGCTTTTTTCATTGTCGTGAGACATTCTGTATTGCCATGATGATCGAAAATAAAAACAACTTAACTTTTTTAGGACTACTGTAGGAAAAATAAGTCCTGTATGTTTTATATTTCCGCTTGTCTCATTCCAGACAATTTGGATTGAAATAATTACGTACATAATTTATAAAGACTCTTCTTCACATTTTTAAAAGAATTATAAAAGGACTTTTCTCTAAATATACTACCCAAAAAAATTAATGAATAGAAAGTCGTCGGAAAAGAATCTTTCTTTTTCTTCACTAAAAGATTTTCCCGTTCCTAGCCTACGTGAAAATCATTTTGCTGAATACGAGGCAAAATTTTGTAGTGGATGGAAATTCATTCACGCCATCTTCAGTACTAACCTAAAATCCGATCAAACATCCTTTATACACAAACTCGACGTTTTCCGTAAATTGGAACTAGGAAAAATCTCGTTCTTCAGCCTCGTAGTTTGTCGCTGCTTTTTTTTTCATAGTATAAATAATGCCAGCTTTTTTTAGATTATTCTATGATTATAGATAGAAATTATTAAAAAATATCCATAATATTACAGAAAAAACCAGCTGGTATTTTTTTTTTCTAATATAAAGAGTTTACTTATTACTAAGTCCGTGTACAGTCGAGTTCAATAATACACTTTTGACAGGATGTTGACTTTATTATGTAAATGTAAGTGTTTTTAGTGTATAGAAAAACAACGTTTATATTGCCATATTTATGAATATTCCATAATTTCCATCTTATTTATTGATTTCAGGAGTGTATCAAATTGATGTAATTGAAGTAAAACCCTCAATTTATTAATGTTTGGTTCTTATTTTAAGCACATCAATAAATGGTGGTTGTGAGTAAATGATTATTATTATGATTATTTACAAACATTAACAGTTCATATTTTTTATTATTTTTCATTAATGTTACTTATTTTATACAATACCAAATAAAATACTAGAAAAAATACGACTCGCACCAGATCATGTTCTCGGACGTCCGAGAACATGATCTGGTGCGAACATGATCATGATATAAAAATAGCATTGTGAATGCTAAGATCTCAAAATTTCAAAATTACTTATTTTATATTTATTTCATACTTGCGAATTCAGCTTCGCGCCGTGAAATCTGAAAAGTTTTCCAACACTAGACAAAATAAATAGAGTGAAAAGGATGAATGGTGTAAAATGGATGTGTAAGAAAAGGATAGTAGAATACTTGAATATTTTTGAATGTTGGCGAACATGAATTTATAAAAAATAAAATACACAAATACCAAGGAGTTTTATACAAGGAGGTTATTAGTTTGAAAAAATAGTGTGGATGGAATGAGGTCGCAAGTATGAAACAAATTATAAAATAAGGAAAATTTATAAAATATAATAACAAAATTGTGTTTTATGTTTATAAATAAATAAATAGGATGAAAATGATGAAATATTTATAAATATGGCAATATAAACGTTGTTTTTCTATACACAAAAAACAAATTGTAATAAAGTCAACATTCTGTCAAAAGTGCCAAAGGCATAAAAGTTGATGAACTGTCAAAGGTCCGGTACCCATTCATAAAAAAACAACTATTTTTGCAACAGCATACATACAAGTCAAATTGCATCGGACTAATTATTTCCGTTCTAAGGTATTTTCAACCCCCGACGCAGCGCAAAGAGGGGTGTTATAAGTTTGAAGTCTATGTTTGTGTGTCTGTACATACCTATTTTCGTAGTGCTTAAACGGATCAAGCGATTTCAATGCATTTTTTTTTTAATTGAAAGCTAATCTCATCGAGATGGTTCTTAGCCACGTTTGATGGAAATCCATTTAACCATTATGGAGATGGTCAACTGCCTGCCGAAACGGTAAAAGATACAGAGATGGTGCTTTGACTAAAATAATGTACACCTTGGACCAAAAGTGCAAGAAAAAAAAAAAGGCATAACTTTTTTTTTTGTACTTTTTTATTGCATATAATTTTTTTACCGGTTACTTTGTTTTAGTTTTAAGTTTACTTAATTTGGTTTTTTGTTTCCCGACTGACGTTCTGGCAGTAATTCTTAAAAAAAATAACATGTAAAGGGAAATGAGTGATGACATTGGATTTGGAACGTTGGCGTCTGATCCCAAGTTATGGCAATTCATCTATTTTTGCGTGATTAATGGTAGGTATAAAAAATTGGCGTGTACCCGAGAATTTACAACTAATTATTGTCAAAATGAATTTTATATTATTAGTAAAAGTAAAAACATTTTAAATAAGTATGGGATAAAGATTACACATGAAAATTCATGACTGTATAAAAAATCTTACAGCCTGTAAGCTTTTTCACTGGATTTAACTCACTTCTTAACTTGAAATACTTATATACGTAGTAAAAGTTTTCGCACGTGTCCATTTCTACTATTTGTGGTTAAAGATTTTTTGAAAAATAAAAAATTCACTTCCCTTGCAAACTTTAAGATTAATACTTACAAAGGTAATGTAACATTATTTTGTCGCACGAACTAACGAATACTCGATGTGTGGTTTTACTAGGGAGCCATAAATGTTGTATCGTCCATAAGGGACAGACATCGGACAATGCTACGTAACTCAACGCAACGATGTTAATTTCGACTTAATCTTTAAAATAAGCTTCTTCCACGTCAAGCCACTATCCAAAATTAGATCCAAATACAATTCACTGTCTGATTTTTCTATTTCAATGTTGTTGACTTTATGTGATTCAAAATCTGATATGCTTTTGTTTTTGGCAGCAAATATGACATAGTGCGTTTTAGCCACAAGATTTTGTTGAAACCAATCTAAGATGTAAATCATTATTAGCGTCCCAGGTAATATATTCTATGTATATCATGTCAAAGTAAAACAAGCTAGTGTCATCAGCGTACAATGAAAGTTCTCCCTTAAGTTTAATTTTGCTAACATTATTGATGTAAATTAAAACTTTGGGATGTGTCGATGTCGAACTTTGGGATGTGTCGATGTCGATGTCGAACTTTGGGATCCAGCAATCTACTACTACTTGTGATCTTCTATTACTTTGTATTAAAACATTTTTTTATTTACACTTGAATTTAACGAGGTTGTTAACATAGTCTCGATTTTAACATAATGACTTAACTTTAATACTCATCTTCACAGTGATGGAAGATCGTGAAAAAAAATATCAGCTGTTTCATACATTTTCATATTTTCGATTTTAATTTTTGTATGAAACAGCTGATTTTTTTTCGCGGTTTCAGAGTTGGTCCCATAGTAAAAGTTGATCAGTTTGATGGTCCCTCTATAGCATATTCGGCATTAGAGGTATTTTTGTAACACGTTGTATAAAATGATGATTATAATATTATGAAATAAACATTATGTACAAAGAAATTTGTTGAAGTGTTGTTATGACTAACGTTTATTATGTCATATGGACGTTATTGAAATGAAATTATATCATTCATTACGCACCCATGTCCAGACGACTGCACCGAGGCCCGCCATGCCACCGTCTACGCGTCTTACATTTAACTTTTCAATCAACAACTGATTCCAACTCCAAATAAGCTGGTAATTTAATATTGCAATTCGTCAGGTTGATCTAGTTACGTAAAACGCCGCCATCTTTGATGAGTAGGTATACTTGATTAACAAGATGCACCTACCCACGAACAAAGCCTAGTAATAAAATTATTAATTTGGCAATACAATAACAATTCCCATTGAGCAGTGTGAATTAGTCCAAGTATTTTTGAAAATTATCAGCCAACGCCAGACATACAAACAAATCTTAAAATCAATTCTTATCATAAAAAACTAAATCTAAAGGAATTCATTATGATAATTTTCACTAATACCCTTCAAATCCTCCATTTTCAAAGCAAAGTACTTACTACTCTTTTAAAATCTCTAGAAAGACATTAAAAAGGGTAAATGGGTTCCATTAAAATAATACGCTGCTTATGACTTTAAACCTACGAGCATCAACTGGCAATCCCACAAAGTGTCCACGAACATTTACCACCCCACCTACTCGGATCAGGCTTAAAAATGACTGGCAATTCCAACAAACATTTTGTCAGTTCATTTTGCTGGCAATTACTTCGCAAATGGTTCTTCCTTAATTATCTAATTATGTTGAACAAAGTCAAGCATATTGCCGTTTGTGTTTGTCACAAAAAGATACACTTGCAACTGTACTTATCTATTTTAGGATAGATGGCGCGAACGGATTCCGTACGCTACTTTCGAAAATTTGAGCCATCGTCTGAGAATCGGGTGAAATCCATAAAATATATTGAATAACAAAAAAATAATAATTAAATATTATTTAATTCAATCACGATGACCGGTATTTACGATTATTAATGTAATCAACATCTAATCAAAATATATTAAAAATTTCGCACTTATTTTGTATTAAATTCCAACATTCCACAGATTGAAAAGTTAAAGAACCACGAAAAAAGAAGACTTTGTATCGATAGCTTTAGCAACCTTGTGTATAGCAACACTGACTATTGTAAACAATTACACAACGTAATCACAAGTTTTCTTTTAATTTTTTCTTCAGTTAATTCTTAGTTTTTTAGTTATGGTCCGTCTTCACCGAGTCGCTTCAACTTTCAAGTCAACTTGCTTCAAACGCATGCATTATTGATTGCCTCCAAACCATGCGCTTTCCCTTTCAACTTTAAATTGAACTTGCGTCAAACGCATGCATCATTGATTGCCTCCAAACCGTGCGCGTTCAACTTTCTGCCATGGAAATTGTCGTTTTTTGAGGCATGCGCTGTTGCATGACCTGAGGTACCCCTGAAGCATGCCTCTGTTAAAAGCGCAAGAGGAACGGGAGAGCGCAAGACCAGCGTGCTCTATTGAATGCCTTGAGGCATGCGTCAGATGAAAGTGAAGGAAAGCTATCGTATGAAGACACACCCTTAGAATGCATTTAGGATTTTCACCATAGCCTCTAAATCTATTAAAAAAAGGTTTCATACGCCCGGCGTCAAATCATTTAGCTAATGGATTTCCGTTTACTATTGCCTTTCAGGTTCATTTAACTCGTGACTTGAATCCTAAACAGTATTCATCCGATTCCGTGGAAAATCTAAATTCAAACCAGTACCAAGTTGTATCACAGCCAATTGAATAGGAACACCTTATTTTCACTTAGAATAATTAAAAAAAAATTGAAAACTATAATAGGTTTTCAATCATAGGTTCCCAAGAAACAAAAAGCTCGCTAAAGCTTTACATAAATATTATTTTTTTTCCTTGCAACTCGTTTCAAAAGTAAATATTTATAGGTGCCTGTCTGTCGCCGGACAAGCGAGATAAAAGCATCGGTAATACAAAAACAATCACAATTGTGAAAACAAAGTGAAAACCGAAACCGATCACTATAAATAGGGTTGCCAACGACCTTTATTCAAACAAGACATATAAAGTGTTGAGGGCATCTTTATATTATTTTAAAATTAGTTTTCTATTTAAAATAAGTGGTAGGTACGTTTACAGGGAAATAATTATAATAGACTGTATTATTACAGTTGTTGTAAGTATCAAAAACTATGCATGTCAGCGTATCGTAGGTAAGGTTAAACTATCAAACATCTTGGATTCTATATAATACCAAATAATAGTCACTAGAACCGAGTGACTCGGTAGCTCAGCGGTCAGAGCATTGGACCGGATATCCAAAGGTCGCGGGTTCGATTCCCGTCCGAGAACATGATCTGGTGCGAGTCGTATTTTTTCTATTATATTATTTGGTATTATATAAAATAGCATTGTGAATTCTAAAATCTCAAAATTTAAAAAATCTTGGATTCTTTTAAAAATGTTTTCGTAAACTACGAATATGCTGTATTGACTTTTCTTATAAAAACTTTTTTTGCAATTTTTAATATGACATTGGATTTTTGCTTACATCATGACGGCATCTGTGGCCATGGCTGTCCGTCGATGGTGGCCTCGTTCACCTCCGAGGTTCTGTACCCGTAGCACTATCAGCTATCGAAAAAATGACGCGCCTAAAAACATTCGATAGTGTATGACCGACCCTTGCTTAAGTTTCTTAACCTACGCAATCGACGGGCGCTATTACCACTGCGCCACCGAGCTCCTTCAATCTTATGTGTTCTCTTCATATCCAACGATAATTATTGTTATACCAGATTACATATCCGCATTATTGTCCCGTTCATTCCTTGGATGAAATCTATATGTATAGAACCTTTAACAAAAGTATACTGAAATAACATTTCGTAGCAAATGCGATCCAACCAAAATACAATCCATTGCCTTCATACTGTGACTTCACAGATATCAATTTGAATCTTCACTACTACACTAAATAAATAAATATTTGACAACATCCCATACATTGCTCCGATTCCAAAGTAAGTAGCTGAAACACTTGTGTTACAAACACCCAGACCCGAGCCAATATAGAAAAGTTCGTTTTCTAAATTGACCCAACCGGGGATCGTACCCGGGACGTCAGAGATGGCGCCACCTTGAAAACCGGTGTACAAAGCCACTCGACCACGGAGGTCGTCACACTTGTACTATTATATGTATTCTGTGTTACATATAATACTACTACCTGCTTTGAAATGTTTGATTTTGGGGAAGTAAAGGTGCAAAACAAAACTCATTTCGCAGTAACACACTTTTCACTTCGCTAACTTTGGATCAAACGTTTGTCCTTTATAGCGGTCCATCTGCACGGAATTGGAAGTACCCTCAATAAATTCAAATCCGGTATTATTGGGAAACGCCGTCGCCCATATAATTAAAAGGATGACATATTTTAATACCTACCACTCCTGAAGATTAACTGTAAGTACGATTATAATAGCACTTCGACCAACTTTTAAATTTCTGTTCAAAGCTCTAATGAATAGAAGCTCAATATAAAATTTAATTTCATAAAAGCCCCATTCGATCCGGTTTCTTTCTATAATCCTCTTAAGATTCCTCTTTTAGACGTTTATGTAGGTAGAAGTGCCTACTCAATATTTTTTTTTTTCAAATAAGTGAGGTATTAGGTATACCGATTTAATTTCTATCACAAAAGATAATAATATTTTTTAAGATGTAAGTATGTAGGTACGTAGTTAGGTACAAAAAATAAAAAGATTGTTGTATAAAAACAGACTGATTGGTACATCCTTGCTTGTGGCATTCGTTTAATACGCTTAGCATGAAAAACTATTGAGTGCGAATCGAATGCCTAACTATTTATTGATTACTTTCAAAATGTTGTATCGTAAACTTTCTTCTGATTACAAATGTGTCAGACCAAATGTTTGAAACGTACAGTTGTCGAATTATCGACTTATTTTTTCAATTTTCTTTAAACGAATGAAACCCTGTATTATTATTTATTTTCAAATAGGTATCTCTAAAAATGACGAACAATTCAACCATTTTCTTACAAATAGTCGTTCAAGGAACGCAAAATTGACAATACGCAGTTACAAACTTGTCGAATTGTTGTTGTTAAATTAGATGACAATTGTCGCCTCACGGAGAAAATCGATACATTGCGAATAATTTAACAATGTAAATTGATAATAGACAGTGATCTGCTGCAACTTTACTCAAGAATGTAAGTTTTCGCTTATGTTATCGCATTGTATTTTAATCTATAAAATTTACTCTTTGCCATACATTCTAACATAAGTAATCACCTCCGCCATATGAACTTGCCGAACAGTATAACGTGGTAATTGTGAATAAGGCTTCAGTAAGATTAACAACTTGTTCACCTCCGCCATATTTGCGCCTGATTGAATATTCAGTGTGTTTTGTTACTAAAAAATAAACACAGTTATTTACCTATCGCTGACAATGATTTACCTGTCATCAACAATGATTTACCTGTACCAACAGGTGTTTATACAAGACAATGCCATGACAACGGTTTTATGAAACAATCAGAAAAAGTGTCAATTTACCACTATTCTTGTATGTGTATAATTATAAATATTATGTAAAGTTTTATAAAACGGCAATTGTCGTGACAATCCGACATATCATGATTTCTGACAAATTGTCGACTTTCGAGCTTTATAAAATAAGGCCTTATATAATCGCAGACAAAGTTACAAAACTATTCAAGTAACAAATCTACCTTCATTTGAAATATGCAGCGTTTGAGGTGAGTCTTGAGTCCCTATGGACCTGCTCACTGCAAAAGCGGAGCGTTCTATAATCAACTATTGTTGTCAAACACAATGCTTGAAGACCTAGAATATGAAGCCAGACATCTGAAACTAGGTACACCTACAAATAAAATGGCGGAATCAATAAAATGGAGGCTGGCCTCATACATACGTTTTCCGTAGTTGCCGTATTCGTTTTCTTCGTTCGTTTCTCTCCGTACGGAAAACATTACGTACACATACGTTTCGAATGCCAGCCCGGAGATTCTATTCGGAAAAACCTAATAAAGTGATACGGAACGCAGCACTGGTATACATTTTGTTTGTGCCGCACACGTTCGGAAATTTACGTCAGTGTAACCAGATGCAGTTGGTTTCTACTTGTTTGATAGTAGGAAAATATGAATAATGTGTTGTCCAATACTTCTATTATTTAATTAATTATATTGATTCATTGTGTGATTCTTTTAATTTTTGATTCCTTAGAATATCTTTTGACATTTATTCATAAAATAACACAAAACTGAAAAATAGATCTTTTGATTTCGTTTCTTTTCAGTAGAATTTAGATTTTTATAAGATGTCCCAGTGTTGCCGTTTTAGCGCATTTGGCGCTAGATTTAGGTGCAATTTAGAGTCTTTAGTAATTAAATCGTTGTCCTCTATTGCCGTGCGTTCACAAAGCCACCACTGAACGTACCGGCAGTATATTTATACTATGCTAATGCAAAAAACCGAACGTCTGCGCTAGGCTCACGGAATCCCGAATTGCGTAAAACGTATTCGGAAACCGTATGCGGAAAACAAATTATGTGTTCGGCCAGCCTTAAGCGAATGAAAATTCATTACGTAACTACTATATTAAGACTTACTGTAACAAATCATTTTTCGAATTTATTGCTGTTATAATTTTGTAAAATCTCTACAATATTATACATTTCTAAGACCTCCGCGCGTACAGTTCATTAGAAATAAAACACTTTTTACGGATTACAGCGTTATTTTAGAATTATTTGGTTTGGATTTATTGTTTTTTTCAATTCCCGACATTTTGACACCTTTCTAGAGGCCGTGATCACGGGAGGAATTAGAAATAATTCTAAAATAACACCTGAATTAGTAATATACGCGCTGTAATCCGTAAAAAGTGCTCTACAACTTTTAACCTAACTATAATATTTGGACTACTTTCCAAGCAGCCTTTTATACAGATAATCATAATATACGATATTTACGAATCCTGTCTAAACAAACAAACATTAACAATATAAATAAACAAACATGACTAAAACGAAACATAAATATTTAATGAGATAGGTCATGTAAACAGATTCCTTTATCAATAATTTTCCAGTTGATACATTTTATAGTATGTACATACCTACTACTCAAAAGAAAATAGGGGCCATTATATGGTTTTCCATACAAACGAGCTAATTTCTGAAAGGTTTTTTTAATATAAATTCAATCAGATTTTATTCGAATTTGATATTGTTCGAAAGCTTTAATAATCAACTTGCAGACTTTACTGTCGAATTTACTGAATGATTTCTCCTATTCGCCGTGTGTCAGTTAGAACTAAAAATGTTCAATTTTTCGTATTTTTGTATGAAACACCAGTTTCATGACGACCTCCGTGGTCGAGTGGCTTTGTACACCGGTTTTCAAGGTGTCGCCATCTCTGAGGTCCCGGGTTCGAACCCCGGTATGGTCAATTTAGAAAAACGAACTTTTCTATATTGGCTCAGATCTGGGTGTTTGTGATACCACCGTTGTCTCTGATTTCCATAACACAAGTGCTTTAGCTACTCACTTTGGAATCGGAGCAATGTATGTGATGTTGTCAAATATTTAATATTTATATATTTCTTTCTATTATAACTGACACACGGCGAATAGGAGAAATTATACAGTGAATTCGACAGTAAGACCAGTTCACTAACAGCTTTCGAAGATAGCAAATTCAAATAAGATCAGATTGAATTAAAAACGTTTTAGAAATTAGCTCGTTCGTTTGTTAGGAAAACCATATACCTAGTGGCCCCTATTTTTAATTAATTAAAAAATTGTAAATGATGATGTTATATATTTTGAGCAGTGTATAATTTAAAATAAGAAAAGTGGATTAAATATGGCAATTAATTAAATAAAATCGTTCAAATAACAACAAGTATTGTTTACACAGTAAGGAACATTAACACACAAAGACGATTTTTGACGAAAATTATGTGCTCTTCGCAAAGTGTGCACCAGCAACAGTAACACACGTATTCAAGAACAAAATACTCATTGCCTATGCGAACGCACTGCGTTGAAATAGAGCTCTGTGATTGATTCGTTTGTTTTACGTTTTACGTGTGATTTGTAGTTGAGACGCTGTGCGTCCGCGGGCACTGTGAGACCTCATAGTAGTGTTTGCGAATACGGGTGTAAGTTGCTTTTGAATTTAACTATCATCAGAAGAGCGGACATGGTCTGGAAAAATACAAAATGTTTATTTCATTAACTAAACACCTATTTGATTGAATCAGGCGTCACTTGGCGGAAGTCCCAAACCATTGTGAAAAGAGAAATATAATGTAGCTTACTCCCGCAAAAAATATAATGCAGGATCCACCACCCGCCCGCCCGCAAAAAAATGCACATGCACACCACAAAAATATCAGTGCACAATACCTGCATTTAGCATGACAGCGACACACCTTGCACCTTCACTAATTTGACTACTCTACACGTGTTTCGACCCAACCCAGAGCATCCTCAGGAGTTAGATCGTGCGTAGATCGGGAGTAAGCTACATAATATTTATCTTTTCACAATAAACACATACGAGTATATTAATTGTAATATGTATAATAGACCTAATGTTTTTATAGGTATTTATATCTCTCAAAACTATGACTAAATTTTTTCCGTCACGTAGCTTCGATCATCTTCATGTACCCATTCATCAAACCCCGAGCGGCTACCGGTAGCCAGCCGGACAACAATGAAATATCTATTGTGTCTCGTTTTCCTGGGGTTGAAGAGGGTACAAACTTAGTTATAAATATAAGTGAGCTCCAATTTATTATATTACTTACCTACACTGTTATAACACTCGACCATATCATGAGTACCTAAACCCTTGACAGAGTCATAGAGTCGTTTGTAGCACATAATAATAATACGTAAGTTTTGTACTATTCAAAGAACAACACATTGAATAAAAAGATTTGGCGGCTGTGAAGTGCCCCACCGCTCGCCTCTCTCACTTAAGCCAACTCAGTTTCATTTTTCGCACTTATCACTAATGATGAGTGAATATGATCGATTCTTTTTTAATAGAAAAATGTACCTATCCCTCCTAAAACATTTTCATGTAAAATGTGGCCAAGATCATATGACTCGCACTTCGCAATGTAAAAAAATTATCAGACCTCATGTAGAGCCAAGCTTCTAGCTCTACACGCCCTAACTCTACAAGCCCTAACTTCACAAACTCTAAAGTCAAAATATGTGGCTTGGCCATTTCGCTACATTTACATGGCCGTATGGTGAAAATCTTTTTTTTCATTATTTTTTTTGGGTAAAGTAAATGTAAAAAATTGCTTTATTCAAATAAACTTAGTAAAAGCGCTTTTGAATCGTCTATATTTTTCTACCACACATTCCAGACTTTTTTAACTGACAAGGGTGTATTTCTTGCACATCCTTTTTCATAGCCCACTCTCTTAACAAGGAGTCCCTATATCAATTTTCAGACCACTAGAATCAAAATTTCAGCGGAAGTCTCATACAAACGTCCATCCCCTAGTTTAAATGGCACGACCCACAAAGGGGTCAAATAGGCTGAAACAGCATTTTTAAATTTTGCGGATGAAACCACAGATTACAAGATTACTGGACGAAACTGACTTAACTTATGAAAGAAAATAAAATTCGGTTTTTTAACTGACTTCAAAAAAGGAGGAGGTTATCAAGTCGACGGTTCTTTTTATGTATGTTTTACCCTAACTCCACCAGTTGTTAACCTATTTAAATACTTTTTTTATCTGAGGGAACATAGTTGAGGTGTGGTTTTATAACAGAATTTTGGCTAGTAATTTTTTCATAATCCTGAAAAATATTATTTAGCTTACCATCGCACGAGTTTTTATGGATTTTCAGGCATAACTTCTTCGTTTATGAACCGATTTAGATGATTATTTTTTTGTTTGATAAGGTACCATGTATGTATGTACTTGAGGCATACCTCAAGAGTGGGCACATTTTAATTTCATTGGTATTGGACATTGGACTTCAAACATACACAAGGGAACTCCTCGAAGTCAAATAGGATATGTATAGTAATTGAGATTTTGGTAGGTTTATGGCAATCCAAAACAAACCGACCTGACGTTTTGGATTAGACGGTCTACAAAGGTACAACGGAACTCCTTAAAAATAAACAGCGTGAGTTTGGAAATTGATAGTTATGGGCATTGGACGATTAAAAATATTAAGTTAAATAATATTTACACGCTTACATACCTACCACTAAAAAGTTGAAAATAAAAAAGTTTTTTTAAAGAAAAACCTTCTTCAAAATACAAAAACAGCATCAAAATTAAATACCGTAAGTATTGCCTCGCCCAAATAATTAAAATACCAGTTAATAAATACCTATAGATACAACTACACTCACCTTCAAAACTTAGTACCTACCACACTTTTGAAATTGTAGTAACTTTTAAAATACATATGTTCGAAATAACAAGGACATTTTTTTTTAAATAATAACTTCACAATCGGTAACCTTCTTGTCAACTCTAACTTCTATTGAGAGTTTTTGGCGCCATTTTGTCGAGTTCGGTTAGGTGTCTATTTTAATTATTTTCAAATTGATTCATAGTGGATATTGTGTCTTAAAATTGGTGCAGTTATATGGTACAAGTGTCTACGCAACTGAACAATATGTGGGATAATTGAAATAGGCGCGATATTGGTTATGTGAAGCTGAGACTTTTATTGAAGTGGTGGCTTTCTCGGCAGAACTAACCGAGTAAACTGTCTTGATATACTTGGTGCCAAATGCTCCAAGCAGCATTGGAATACGATGCACCCGCATTCTAATAAAAAATGAAACAATATCAACTCAAGAACTGGCAGTATGGCTTAGACCTTCGCCTGTCCTGAAAAGGACGAATATAACTACTACTACTAACTTCTATTGCTTAAGGGAAATTGCATTTTAAAAGTGTGGTAAAGAGTTTTGAAATCCAGTGTTATATCTAATCGCTTTCTTTACTGTCTTATTTAAAGTCAAAATATTACATTTATATTCATTTTAGTGTTTTCACTTTTCATTCAATTAAATAGCTTGTAGACAGGTAGAGACAACCATGTCGTTACTTACCTATAATTTTCTGAGACCTTTTCCCGTCATGTCAATCATTTCGCATTCCCACCTTAAAGTGAGGCTCGACTTGAGCCTTCGTAACTTAGTGCCCTGACACAGATTCGCAAAACATCCATCCATCAACTGCCTGTTACATCTCCTTAATACCGCAATTCCAACACTGAAATATTTAACTTTACATTTTTACTTGAAAGTTGAAACAGCGAGGAAACGAAAGATGGCTAAATAAATTATCTGTCACCATTGATTACCTACTTACAATATCTTAGAGCCGGTCCACACGGCGCGTTAAGTCTGCGTTGCGTCGACGCAGCGCTGTCACAGAATAGAGGTAGAGCCGATTGTGTCGTCGCCCAGCCCTTGGACATTATTTTGACACGTTACCAAATGACCCTCTTACTAACCTCTACCTTACAACTAGGCGTAATAGTTACAGAGCTAGTGACAAAATACTGCAAGAGGTATCTCGCGGCCCATCATTCAATATGATATAGTGTTTAGGGTATACATGAGTCAGCACCTACTCGCAAGGCCAGGAAGTGGAACACCTGGCGTCAGCACGCTTTCGAACGCTTTGAGCGACTGCTGACTGACTATGTTCCATGAATCTGTGGTCTGACTATTTTTTTTCATTTTGGTTTATGCAGCCACGCTTTTACATTTCATAGTGTCTTTTCTGCCCTTTGAAAATTGAACGTGAATAACGGAACTTTTTTCAATGATTAGTTGTTTTTTTTGTGTTTCTATATCAAAAAATATTCATAATTAAATAACTTTTTTCTACATGCGCTAAAACTAAGACTGAACTAGGTCAATGTAGCAAATAGTATTGGCTTTAATTTAAGATCAAATTAAATCGTATACAAGTTAAGCAAATTTCCTATGACGAGTGCCGCTTCTCCTTTTAATTTGCTCGCATTTCTTGAGAAATTCCCGCGCTCGCCTGTAATGTACAATGTACAAATCTACTATTATTGTTTCTCTTAACTTAACTCACACAGAGAACTTATTGATCCCAGCATGTTTGGTTATGACAGTGAATAAAATACATTCCAATGGGGCAGTCACGCTCACAAAGGAAATTTTTTGCTGGCAAGGATCCTCTTTGTTTATTGTGTTCACAGGCCTCACGGAGGAATTGGGGACACAACGGAAAAGCATTAATCTCCCTGTGCCGAACCTTTTTATACGTAGCTGTCTTCCAATACCTGCCGACAGTAGATAACCTCTGAATATTTCAATTTTGCTAACATTCTAATTTCGATACGAAGCTCCAGAATTTGTGAACTCTTTGGAACACTCAGGTGTTCAGAATATGCCTCATAGGAAGTGCCTCTTTTTTGTGTTCTGATAATGATGACAGTTATTAGGATATATGGAAAGATTCTATTATTATTATATTGCTAGAGATTTGTGAATGGCTACCTAATCTGTACCCTTAGCACGAACAGCTACTTACTTATCGAAAAAAATAACGCGCGTAAAAATATTCGATACATACATTTTGTATGGGAAATTTGTACAGTGCCATCTACTGCCGAAAAGCAAATGAATTTTTTTCTCGATAGATGTTCGCGCTAAGGGTACTGACACAGTACAACCTATGTCTTCCTAGAATCCTAGATAATCGTTTATTGCTGCTTTATCTACAAACAATTCAAACAACTTACATAATAATAGTCATGATGTAGATCAGCGATGTGTGCAGATTAATACTTATAAATCTTAGGTGTGCAGCAGCAACAGGGCCAAGGCTCAGCGTGGTTTTTGCCAAGAGAAAAACACTGATTTTCAGTCATCGTCATTTATTTTTTATTAATAAGTCATGAACTCAATGTTTTCAAAAACCATTTTCATTATTCAGTAGGTACCTACCTTGTAGAGCTAATTGTTTTTTTCGTTTTGCCTATTTTTTTTTTTTTTTTTTTTTTATGGCAATAAAGTTTGACTATTTTGCCAATGTCAAGTTCAAAGGTAGGGAAACAAGGTAAAGAAAGCAAATTGAATACGGAATTTGGAAGAGAAGGATCAGAGGAGTTGGTTTGGGTTTGAGATGATAAAATATTATTGGTAATAAATATAGAAATAATACAAATATATACATATAGGTATAAAAATCATATCTTAATATTATTAAGAATAATAAAGGATGATAAAACACTATAATATTTACATGGATGCATTAATAAGCAGGACATGCGGGTAGGAAATGGAACATCTAGTGCTGCCAGGGAGTTAATGAAAATGGAATGATCATAGCGGGGGCAAGAAAAGAATAAATGGTCGAGGTCTCCAACATCAGTTCCACAATCACACAGGTCACTGTTCACAATATGCAACCTAGCCAAATGAGCAGGAGTGCACACATGGCCAAGACGCATACGCGTAATGATGCTGACAGAAGTTTTATTACATTCTAATTGATTAAACCAAGGTTTTTGAGGTATGTTAAGTTGAATATTAAAATAAATTCTGCCTTTAACTAGAGAAGTTTTAGCGACGATTTGTTTCCAGGAATCTAATAAATAAGTCTTAGGCAAGGTAATCAAATCATGACAGTAGTTAAGATAGGGATGTAGGTCACCACATTTCACCGCTTCTTTGGCTAATTGATCGGCTCTTTCATTCCCACTGATGCCTTGATGGCTTGGAATCCAAGCTAAAGTAATTGAATAATTTAAAAATGTACATTTTAAAAGCTTTTCCCTCACATCACATATAATTGGATAACATGGTTTCATTTTAAAGGGAAATTTTTGTATGGCCTGTAATGCACTTTTGGAATCAGAAAATATAACTGTGTTTTTAAGTTTCATTAAAATAATATACTCTAAAGCTTTGTAGATACCTAAACATTCCCCTGTAAATACCGAAGCTTCAGGAGGTAATTTAATTTTTTGAACTATGTTGAACTGTACATGGAAAACACCTACTCCTACGTTTTCAGAAGGAGACGATTTTGAAGCATCTGTGAAGATGAAGTTTGCTTTCCCAAAATGTTCATCTGTATTATGGTTGAAAAGAGTGTTTGCTTCTATGTCATCTTTATTAACACCTACGTTATAACAAATGTTAGGTTCCAAGAGTAGAGACTCTAAACTAATTTTAAATAGCGGCAAAACATGAGAACGATAAATAGGAGCCTCTAGGGCAAGCAGTTTTTTATAACTTATAGAGAGACAAATGGGGGATTTGTGTCTCCAATAACTAAGTGAGTTTAAGTATTCTTCTAAAAGTTGTAGTTTGGGAAACAGAGGATGATTTGAATACTGATAAGCTTTAAATACAAATTTATCGCTGAGAAATTGTCTCCTTAGACTAAGAGGAGGTTCGACACATTCCACTTGCATGGCGTTGATAGGCGAAGATTTCATAGAACCTAGGATCAATCTCAAAGCTTTGTGTTGAATAGCATCTAATTTTTTAAAAGCGGCTTTATTTCCTCCTTGGAGCAAAAACGTTGCGTATTCAAGAATACTCCTTATTAAAGCGTTATATATTAGTTTCAATGAAGATGGATGAGCACCCCACCAGACCCCTGACAGACACTTCATCATATTCAAAGTCCTTTCGCATTTCGAAACAACATATTCGCAATGTTGGATTCCAGAAAGTTTGGAGTCCAACATTACTCCCAGAAATTTAACGTGGTCTTTAACTTCGATAGCAGATCCATCATATAAAATACTGACATCTGGAGCAATTCGTTTCTTAGTAAATAATACTACACCGCTTTTTTCAACTGATAACTCCAATCCATTTGTATCTAACCACTGCTTAAGCAGAGTTAGAGAAAAATTTAAAACTCGGCAAGCATCAACAGACGACTGACAAACATAGTATAAAAGTAAATCATCAGCATACTGAAGGATGTGAATATTATTTAATGAACGCTCCAAGTCACTGGCATATATGTTATATAACAAAGGACTTAAAACTGAACCTTGTGGTAGACCCTTGCCAAGTACTCTAGTTAACCTAGTTCCATCAGGGAGATCTAAATGAATATGTCTTTCAGAGAGCATAAAATATATAAACTTCGTGAGCATTTCTGAAACATTAAGGACTTTCAGTTTTTGGATTAATTTACAAACATTAACATTATCATATGCAGCATGAATATCTAAGAATGCTGCTAAAACAACTTTATTTTTAGAAAAGGCTAAATGGATATCAGAAGTTAAAATGCTGATACTATCTATAGTGCTTTTCCCCTTCCGGAAGCCGAATTGACTATTTGATAATAATTGATTGCTCTCAATATACCACTCTAGTCTATTTTTAACCAAGTGTTCTGCTAATTTACTTAAAATAGAACTCAAAGCTATTGGACGATACGACTTCGGGTCACACGAAGGCTTGCCTGGTTTTAAAATTGGAACCACTATTTGTGTTCTCCAGGAAAGAGGAACCTCCCCTGTAGTTATAACCTCATTTACAATTTTTAAGTAATAGGACAGAGTTTCATCATTTAAGTTAACAAAAAATGAGTAGGGTATACCATCTTCACCAGGTGAACTATCTTTTACACTATCTAACACCCCCTTTAGTTCTGAAAGGGAGAATGGATCATTAAGTGAAGATTTTGTTAGAGGTAAGTTAAAAGAAATAGAATCATATGCCTCTGCAACAGTTGGTGGTGCTAAATGATCCATAAAAGAATCTGCTATAGAAGGATCAAGAATTACTGATGATGAGGAGTTATCAATTCAATTTATTTATTCGAGAAACAAAGACTCATAATGGTTAGTAACAATGGAACTCAAAAGCTAGGTTAGTACATGATATTATTAAGATAATTAAATTAAATTAAATTCCCAAGTGCATTCATTCAATTATTATACATTATACATTATTATATTATGATTGCATGTCACTCTGCGAATATTAATGAATTATAATTAGAACAATAAAATTGTGGGTGGGTGGCTAGATGGAAGCATGCAGGTGAACCCAGTGGCGCAAGAAAGCTGAGTCCCAGTGGTCGGCGATGGTGCTCAGGATGGAGTTACGCGAGGCACGCAGTCGCGCCAGAGTCGAGGCGCAGCGCTTACGTATCACAGCGTGAAAACCATCAGCTCGTTATAAGCTGATCTGAAGCGTTTTATATTACGCCACACTTCAGACGGACAAGTTGTAGGAGAAAGTGATGTACAAAATGATATCCACCCATTTCTTTTTTTCTGTTTAAGAAATTTTTTGGTACTATTAATAACTTTACACAGATTTTCATAATTATCATTGGACATATCCTGCTTATATATTTCCTCAGTCTCCTTTCGTGTTTTGATAGCCGCAGTACATTCATGGTCCCACCAAGGTGGAGAAGGAATTAACCCTGAGGAAGCACCTTTTCTAGGAAATGTTTCATCTGCTGCTTCTATAAGACACTTGGCCAATGCTTCAGAACAGAAAGTTACTCCTGACTGTCTAATGTTAGGAAGGTCTTTAGTTTTGCCATGGACTATACTTTTAAATTTCTCCCAGTCTTTTTCAGATTGAGTTAATCTATGTTTGAGGCGAGGATTGTAATTAGCACCAGAAGGAGTTTTTATAGGGGTACTCATAATAAGGGGGAAATGATCACTACCAAAAGTTGAGTTAAGGCGAAACCAAGTAATCTCTGAAGCTAATCCAGGATTACAAATAGACAAGTCAACCGCACTTGCATTTTCGTTAGGTTTAGTACGACGAGTCGGTATTCCTGTATTTAAAATGCATAAATTATGCTGATCAATAATATCTAAAAAATGTTCACCATTGTTATCAGTAGTACCACAACCCCATGAACGGTGGTGAGAATTAAAATCACCAAGAAACAGAAAAGGACTATTTATAGCTGAGATTAATGGAACAATTTCATTATCAAAAATGTTAGAAGATGGGTAAGGTATATAAGTAGAGATAATAGAAACACCACTAGATAATTTTATACCTATAACATTAATATCATCTACGTTATGTGAGGGAAGTGTCAATCGTTGAAAAGAAATAGTATTCTTTACAAGAATGGCAACTCCTCCATGATTATCGGTTCGGTCTTCTCTAAGACATGTGAAGCCAGGAATTCCAAACAGAAAACCGGACCTCAGCCATGTTTCAGAGAGAGCAACTATACTAATTTTATGTTTATTAATAATATAAATTAAATCACTCTTTTTAGGCATTACACTCCTGCAGTTCCATTGTAGGACCTTTAGATCCATTATTATTACTTATTAAATTTGTGATAATTTCAACTATTGCAGCAACGTTGGACGGTTTCAATGAATTATTATTTAACAGAGAATTAAGAAATGAAATTATAAAGTCAATAACTGTATTATTTTCTACATTTCCATCTTTATTTTGCTTAAGAGCACTACCATTAGTGGAAGAATAGGGCATATTGTAGTCATTCATAATCTTGTTGTGAGCTGTTTGATCATAACCTTTGGAAAATGATGGAGGAGGACGGGGTTTTATAAAAACTGTTTTTTTATATGAAGTACTCTGAGAGTTTGATATAGGTAGTCTATTATTGATGTTAGTATCTTCTGAGTTTTGTTTTGTTCCAAGAACATCAGCATAAGGTTTGGATATAGCTGGGTGGAGTTTACTAGCCTCGTTATATGAAATGCAGTTATGGGACATACTTAGTTTAATTTCCCTTTGTCGATTAAATTCGGGACATACTTTACTAGTGGCGTAATGGTACCCAGAGCACATTAAACACACTGCACAACTTTCATCAACATTACAGTTCTCACCTTTATGTTCCTGAGAACATTTAAAGCATCTAGGACGGGACCGGCAATTTAACTTAGTATGCCCATAACGGCAACAATTATAACATTGAATGGTTGGATAGGTATACAGTTCTACTGGTAATGCATTGTAACAAATATATATCCTTTTAGGAAGAACTTGTCCATCAAATGTGAAAACTACTGACTGAGATGGTTTCCAAATCACTGACCCACTAACATTCACTTTATAATTCAGACGCCTGATTTTAATGATCTGGCCACACCCAATTGGAACTGTAACATTTTCTTTAATTTCTTCAGGAGTCCATTCAGCTGGAACTCCTCGAACAATGCCTAATCTTGTCACATTAAAAGTGGGAATGAAAGCCCGCAGTTTAAAATCTTTCAACTTGTTGCTGTTAATAAAGCCATTAGCATCATGAATGGTAGAAAAAGACACAGTGCATCTGTTTCTGCCAATACGTTTGACGCTGCCCGGTATAATATTCTTGAAGTCAGTTTTTTTAAGAAAATTGCCAAAAGTTATTGGGTGCAGATAACTCCCATCATTAGGAGAAGTTTCAGTTCTTTGAACATGGATCAAATATGGAGACACATCTGTGGAAACATATTGCTTACGGCCTAATTCAACTGCCTGTGTGGGATTAGTTGGTTGTGGAACCGAGTTGGAGTCACTTATATTCTTATCATTATCATTTGTACTCGAGTTAGGAATGTTTTGAGGATTTATAAAAACACTGTCAGTACTTTTGTTTAACAATGAATCGTGACCACAACATAGACAATCGAGATCATTGTTTCCCTGATGAGAAGTCCGTTTCCTTTTCTTATTGCAATGTTTGCACACTTTCTTAACTTTTAATCTCTTTCGAGATCCTGAACCTACACTGCTTACTGATGCATCAGTGTCCATTTCATTTCCCATATCGGGAACAATAACATTGAAACCCACGGGGGGACTCAGGTCGAAGCCTAAGTCCCCCGATGTAACGTTCTGATCAGGGGGCTCGGTCATACAATATCCATAATATACAAAACAACTATAAAAAACTTACCAGATACAGGAGAAATTACACAAATACAATAGAAATACACACTAATTAAATATTATGACCTCACAACAACTCAACTGATCGGTTATAACAGCAAAAAATTAAAATTAAAATTTCCGAAATAAAAGAACGTCCGTTTTGCCTATTTAAAACAACGTACAGTAGTAGTAACCAAAGCACAGATTACTAAATATGACCAAAGACAATTTGTGCTGCGAGTGCAGACTTTAAATCATGAACTAGCGAAGTAGTCTAGAATTGAATCACAAGCGTATCGAGTGATTCTATTATAGACTACTGATATCACAAAAAATTGGTCTTGAGTTAAAAATACAAAACTTTTCACCTCTACCAGCGAGAAATGTGTTCTAAGTTAGTAAGAATAGTTATTTTCACGTGACTTTCCTGGTAAAAAGCTAACCTCCGCATTAGAAACTTGTTCTCTCAACTCTCTTGGAGTAAGACAATCTGTCTACAACGCTGGACGCACTCATTTTCTTGTAATACCTATATCACAAAATAGTTCAAACAATATGATGAAAAAAAATTATTCATAGAGTAAAGTAGATTCCCGTCATTTTGTTGTGTTTTTCTATTATTTAATAATATTCCATCTTATTTATTCATTTGCAATCGTAAATCACAAATTTGTTATTATATTTCATTATTTTTCTTATTTTATATATTTCATTACATAGTGCGATCTCATTTCCTCCATACTCTTTATTTTGTATTATTAACCTTCTTTATGATCTCCTTGGTATACCAAGGAGTTTACCAAGGAGGATAACAGATATATCTGTGTATTTATTTTTTTATAGGTACTTTTTAATCCATGGCCGACTTCATTTAAAAATGTTAAAATATTCTATCTATCCTTTACTCACACATCAATCTTGCAAGTCTCATCCTTTCACCTCTATTTATTTTTTCTTTATTATTTCAAAAGGTGGTGCTGTAAATTAAAAATCACTTTTCCTCACGCTAGCAGCATAAATCGATTTTGCTGCGAGGTTTTCGCTCCAAAAGCGCCCTT
This sequence comes from Catoptria pinella, assembly GCA_963556745.1. NCBI lineage: Eukaryota > Metazoa > Arthropoda > Insecta > Lepidoptera > Crambidae > Catoptria > Catoptria pinella. The sequence goes on from OY750762.1 coordinate 6,652,650, forward strand.
TTCGTGCTGTAGAGGTGAACTTTATTAACTTTATTCATAATATATAAAACAACTGCTTATGCATTGATAATATTAGCGTTGTTGACGTGCCTGAGAGATCAAATCGACATCAAAGGCGCGGCTTATAAGTATTCTAATTCAAAGTAACACCAATTAGGCAAATTACTCATTTCATTTGAAAGCGACAATATTAGCTTCTGAATTTAGCAGTAACAATATTACTGTTAGAGACAGGGTTAACGTTCAGTCTTGTTAGGTCAATGATATAGAAATGCTTTGTACACCGGTTTTCAAGGTGTCGCCATCTCTGAGGTCCCGGGTTCGATCAATTTAGAAAACGAACTTTTCTATATTGGCTCAGGTCAGACTAACTAACAAATCGCAAAAAAAAATCAGCTGTTTCATAGACATTTTAATATTTTCGATTTTAATTTTTGTATGAAACAGCTGATTTTTACTACAAAACTTGTTCAGTTTGATGGTCCTTATATACCATATTCGGCATTAGGGGTATTTTTTAACACGTTGTATATTATAAAGAAGTGTTGGATGATCGAGATTGATAATCCTGATAATGCACAACATATTTTTATTTAGAACTAGCTGCACCCGGCATGCGTATTGCATTGCTCTGTTTTTTTAGCCAGGGACTTTTGAACAACTCACCAAAGTTTCATCATAATCGGATCGGGTTTAGGAGTCCCGGCGTCTGTACACTTAGATCTTTTAAACTATGCATAAAAAGCCGCATCAAAATCGGTCCATAAGTCTGGGAGCTAGGTTGCCTCAGACAGACAACACACACAGGTCAAACTTATAACACCCCTTGCGTAAGTTGTGTACGTCGTATATACATATACATACAGTGGTGGCCACATAATTAAGGACGCAAGTCGATTTTCATACAAACGAGGTAATTTTGATGATGATTTGGGACTTCCGCCAAGTAATGCCTGATTCAATCAAATACTTTGAAGTCTTGGTTTTCCGCTAGGGATTGAACTAGCTGTGGGGTTGTTCCGTATTCATCCCATGACGTCACATCCCACTTATTATTTTTTCCTTACTCAACCCAGTTTTGTTCCTTACTCAACCCACAACAATAATATCATTTTAAATTCCTTATTCATCCCAAAAGTAATCCTAACTCAACCCATTACGTAAAGCCACCCAAAAATTTAAGATTTATGTGTACGGTCTGAATAAAAATATTATCACTTATTAGAAATTTTAAACTCAGTTCATTTTTGCTTTATTGTTGTTATATTAAAAAAAACATATATTTCAAAAATAAAAAAGGTAAAAGAAACACAAATAATATTATTAATAATAACTTTTTTTTACAATCACATCAATTATCTAGCTGATAAGTGGTTTTCATTAAAAAACTGTGTTATGGAATCTAGATAGTGGATAAATATATTCTTATATGCTTACTTTTTAGTAAATAAATACTTAATATATAGGTACATAGATAACACCCAGGCCAAGACAAATAGACATGATCATGCACACAAATATTTGTCTTGTTCGGGAATCGAATCCGAAATATCTGGCGCAGAAGGTATCCTTCCCCTGCGCCAAATCGGTCGTCAAAAATGTATTATATTGTTCTCGCCAACAATTTTTACTTATCCTTTATTTGATAATCCAAAAAAATTTAGATGTTATAGACATTAGAACTTAAGTAAATTAACACTTATAAAAAATATATCTAAAAGATGGTAGATATATGGTATGGTAATAGATGGTAGGATGGTCATATATCAATGATAGGGGCCATAACAAATCAGGCTAAATCTGGAAATTTATTTAAATAATTTTAACTTAAAAATAAATTTTATTATAATTCGGGGGCAGTAAGGACTATAATATATAAGGGTCAGTAGAGAGTAAAAAATAATAAAATAAATTATTAAACTGCCCCGGGGGCAGTGGTGAATAAATCTGCCTATCTAAGGTATACTTTTATTTACAAAACATGCATATTTAATTTCTAATGAGTACATAAGTACTTAGTATTACTTAGTTCAATTTATTGTATTCCTATATAATTTTCTGATAAAATATTAATCATTGTATTGCTATCCATACTTTTTAGTGATAAATTAATTTGGGATGAGTAAGGAATGCAATTGGGTTGAATTAAGAAAATATATTAAAATAATGTAATGGGTTGAGTAAGGAATACCAATTTGGGATGAATGAAGAATTGGGATGAATCGTCATGGGATGAATTCGGAACAACCCTAGCTGTGATCTGATGATGGCCATCCAGGGAATGAATGGAGAAGATTCAGATCGCAATACACACCCAACTGATCTGGTCAGCATTCTAAGAGATGTAAGATTTGTCAGTTGCAAGATTATCAGACATTTTTATGCTATATTCGCGGTTTTTTTATTGATATTTTCGTAATTAATTTTTGTATGAAACAGCTGATTTTTTTTCGCTATTTCAGTTTGATGGTCCCTATCTATCATATTCGGCATTAGGGGTACTTTGGTAACACCTTGTATTGATATCCTGTAGTATAGTCTAATATTAAGTTCACACTCACCACATTAGTAATTACATTGTACCCGTACGAAACCGGGGCGAGCCGCTAGTCTTTATATATAAAAGAAAAAACTTCTCTCGAAATCTCAGAAACTACAAGTGCTAGGAGTCTCAAATTTTGCAAAGGGGCTCCTTTTAAGGCGTAGGTGCTCACTAAGACGGGATTTTGCGAAATTCAACCCCTAAAGAGATGAAACAGGGTGGCAAAGTTTGTATGGGAGGACGCGATTCCTTGGCCTGATTGACTTGAAATTTGGCATAGACATTCTTTCACAAAATTAATTGAACACGTTTTTCGTATTTTTTCAATATTTATCCCCTAACAAGGTTAAAAAGTAGTAGAAAGCTACTTTTGGGGTAATTGACTTCGACGTCGGAATTGAAACTTCTTAGTGCATTTGATTAATTAATTAAGAAAAATATTTTATTTATTTTATTTATTTATTTAAAAACCTTAATCTATCATTACAGGGTTACCCTAATGCGACAGCTAAGAACTTAAACTAATCAAAATTATAATACATTAAAACCTAGGTACATTACTTACAAAAATACATAATTACAATAAAGTTTAAATTAAATATCCTTCTGCTTATAACATAATACAAATAGTAACACCTTTGCGAATTCACTGAAACAACATGTAAACACATCAATCTGAGTTTGAAGACTATTGATGGTGCGGATAGCTCTTGTAAGAGGTGCTTTGGCGAGTAAGTTAGTTCTCGCTGAAGGTACCAGTAGCAGTGGCGGGCTTCGCCGCCGCCACACGTAGCGGTCCGGCACACACAGACTCAAGCGTTGCAATACTGCCGGATGCCTCTCCACCCCACGAAGTACCTTTACCAAGTAGGCTACCAGTGCAAAGTCCCGTCGTACATGCAGTTGATTATAACCAACCATGCCCAGAACAAACAGAGTGGGATACATCAGTGGGTAGAACGGATATACCCCATAAAGCTTCTTGTACAGATGGCGCGTGAACTTATTCTGAACGCGCTCCAGCATTACCGCGTACTTAGCTTCATGTGGGGCCCATATGACCGCACTATGTTCTAGATGACTCCTGACTAGATAATCCTGACTCCTGAATAAATATCATTTGTCATCTCAACGTGTAGTATTATATTCTCTTTGGTCATTTACCCTGAGAATAGGTAGAATTCGTTTCATTGAATAGCGAATATTCAATGAAACGTACTATGAACATTAGCTATTTTGTATGGGTATCGCCCACTGACCTCCATATAGTTAACTACAAAAAATTTTTCAGGTCAGATAATGATTACTTGCTCAGTGCATGCGCCAACGTGTAAATACGTCGCAAACTAACGCTTGCCGCAAGCTCCTTTGATCTGTGTTCAAAAACCGACACGGGCCGGGATCGGTGACAAGCTCTTTCCCAAGCCCACGAAAGCCCCGCCAAACACCGTGTTTGTGTACGACAACGTTCAACGACAAGCGTTCACACAAACACCATGCGTTTTTGAACTCAGATCAGCGGCGGTATCGGCTAAAAAGGCTAAAAACATTGAAGTTCATGTTAACTCTGTTTTGACAGATGTATGTGATACATTGCTTTTTTATTTGGTAAGTTTTTATTTGTGCCAAGACGAAGTAGCAATGTATCACATGCATCTGTCAAAACACAGTTAACATGAACTTCAATGTTTTTAGCCGATAGAGCCCCAGAGGAGCTTGCGGCAAACGCATGCGACTTGCGCAGGCGTGTAAATGTCATCCAAGCGTTTGTCAAAGTTGGTCGAGGCTTGGAGCTTGTGAACGCTTGCCAAGCTTTGGCAAGCGTGTAAATCCGGAATCAGTTTTTTTTTGCCGATAGAATTGTAATGTGTAGGTATATTATTATGCCGAGCTGCGAACCTCAGTTTTTCTGAGCTGCGAACAGCCGGCCGCGCACCGCCCGCCGCGCCGCCGAGTACGAAACAAAAAAGAACTCAACTCACCACGAAGTTGGAATTCACTCTATGCACTTCGTGCTCTATATGCTACCTTTATACTTGTCACAACTCACAGACACGGTTGCCAACTTAGAGGTTTTGCCCCCAAATAGAAAAAGCTAGAAGCTATTGCTAAAAGTGTTAAAAGGTATTTTTTAGTGGCTAGAATTTTTTGGGAATTTTTTAGGGGCTTCAAACAGAACTTGCAAAATCGAAAACAAAGCGTGTGTTTTTTGTTTTGTGCGTAGAATGGAACGTACGTACAATATGAAACGCTCAGAAGAATTACTAAAGCTATTTTTCTGTGATGAAACGAGTGAACGCGCGGAGTTATGACCAATCAATGTTCTTACATTCATTCACGTCACTCATTCATCCATCTCACGCACGCACACCTTTATTAAGTAGGTACTTAATGCTCTAAGAGTAGGTACATAAAAATTCTATATTTAGGGGTTTTTAGGGGAATTCAGAAAAAACTTTGGGGAATATTTTGGTAAGGGTTGGTAACACTGCTCACAGAACAAGAAAACTTGTCCCTTATTTATTTATTAGTCTGTGATTTAACATATGGAAAGTAGGTACGTGTGATTGATTATGCCGGTTTTGCAAATAAGTAAGTACTGAAAAGTGATCGTTTCTGAAGACAAGGTGTGCTTTTTTTAGTTTAATATTAGCGCGGTCTTCATAGTGTGTCTACTCAAGCGAAAATCATATCAGTTAAACATAAGGTTTTCTTCACTATTGACGCTAAAATGCCTCTTTTAATTTACACATTAATCTTGTGTTTGTGGTTAAAAAATGCAACTGGGTTAGGGGAAATTATTTATGCAATAAACGCTGGTGGCCCTGCCCACACTGACATTTACGGAGTGCACTACGAAAAAGATCCTTTACAAGGCAGAGTTGGAACTGCTTCAGACTATGGAAAGCAATTGGTTATGATAGGAAGAGTGAACCCAAAAGACGAAATACTGTACCAAACCGAGAGATACCACCACAGCACTTTTGGCTACGATATACCTGCTAGTAAAGATGGAGATTATGTCCTGGTATTGAAATTCAGTGAAGTCTATTTTAGTGCCCCAAATATGAAAGTGTTTGATGTGGTTCTTAATGGGGACCACACTATTGTTGCTGATTTAGATATCTTTGATAAAGTAGGCCGAGGAGTTGCTCATGATGAGTATGTACCTTACTCTATAAAAAATGGAAAACTATACTATAATGAAGAAGAATCAGATATAAGAGGAGGTAAGATCAAAGTGGAATTTATCAAAGGTTACAGAGACAACCCTAAAATCAATGCCTTGTATGTAATGAAGGGGACCATTGATGAGGTACCAAAGCTGCCCCCATTAGTGTGGCATGAGAATGAAGCAGAAGAACAGAAAGAAGAAGTTGAAGAAAAGAATACTAAATCTCGCCGAGCAAGTGGGCCTAAACAACCCGATCCTTATTCAATGGATGAAAGCTCTGTTCTTATCCCAGTGTTTATCACTATTGGTGCTTTTGTTCCCCTCTTGTTCTGTCTCTGCAAACTGTAAAATCATATGGTATTATATTTTATTTATTATAGTCATGACAAGTATTGTGAACTAGAAGAGATTTGTATATCTTGCAATTTATGGTTTGTTATTATTATCACCGTTATCATAGAGTACAAAAAGAACAGGAAATTGATGCCCGTCCCTTTTATGGTATTATGTGCACATCATAATTATTCAACATCTTGACATTTTCAAATGTTATTTATTATAAATACATAATATAGTTTAAGTGTTCAGTAGTTTTGACTATTATGATCACATAGCCTTTTTTTCTACCACTACCACCAAAAATGATTAATGAACATTTGCTTATATTTTTTCACTAGAATATTGATTGTTAAGAAATTGTGGCAGCAGAGCATCTTTCAGAGAACACATTTCTCCTTTATAACATTTGTAAACATCTCTTCATACCGTCAATAGAATGACAGTGCTTCCTTCAACAATGTATTTTAATTTTTTAACAAATAATATTCTCAAACTCAATCATACCTTTTTAGGTAGGTACTTTAAAATATAGTACTTATTAAATAAATTGTCACTTTACACAAAATACATATACTTCCTATTTACCTTATTATCACCTATTTTCTTGTTGCAAAGTTGAAAACTGTGTATTTGTAGTGATAATCAGGCCTTGTTAAATGTGCAAACGTTATTACCATGTTCGAGTTATTTGATAGTCCTTGATGCTATGACAATAAGATCTAGATTTAAATAAGATCTAGATTTAAAATCTCTTTAACTATTCTTAATGCAAATGCAATAGTAATGTTACTAACGTTTGGACATTTGAAAACACAAGCCTTAGGTGAAGTGATGTGTGTGGTAGACAGATTAACATACACTTTTCCCTTTCGGCCGTCTATGAAACCATCGTAACCAGGTTGTCAGTGAGGAATAAACTTTCTTTGTGCGAAAACAGTTTATTTTATGCATCCCTTGTAATTCACTGTACGCAATATGGATAAAGTAAAAGACTAGTTAACTAATAGTAGTAATCTAGTAAAGTGTTCAAGAGACTACATAAAGTACAGGTTGCACTAATGGTACATTTTATTCCCAATGGATGTATTATGATGTGGTATTATGTACTTTTCTATAAATTCTCTTTTTGTCAGTCTGCTGCACTTAATAATAATATAATTAAGTAACTGCATGAAAAATTCTGATTTGAGAAAATTCCTACATGATCACATTATGATTTTTGTTGCGATGTGGAGTACCTACTCATTAATTTGCTTACATTACAAGGGCCAGCCACCTTGGCTTTGGCATAATCAACCTGTGACTGATCACCCTTGCCGAAGTCCGGAAAAGCGATTGGACAGGATAAGTGGCGCCCCCTTTTAATCAAAATGCGCAAATACCGATTAAAGTAAAGCTAATGTAGTTTAAGGCCCAGCGCACACCGGCGGAGGCGCGGCGAAGAGACTGCTACATAATCAATCGAAATTCGACTTTGATTACTTCAGCATACGGTTAATCGCGTGGTGCGAGACGAGCGGCGGCGGCGCGCGGTGATCATGTGCGTGGAGGACCGTATGCTAATGCTACTAAGGTCCCTTTTCAATTGGTAAAGGCTAAATGCGCTTCGCCACGCTTCCAGCGGTGTGCGCCGGGCCTAAATGTTGCTGTTATCTTTATTGCATTTTTTATCTAATTAGGTAGGTAATAATTTGGTTGGGTAAGGGATTTTTTTTCTGTTTTATGACAGGTTTTAATTTCTAGAAAATTGGTATAATACTAAATATTTAAGTATAGTATATTATTTTATACGTAGAAAATAAGCACATTGGAGAGAAATATAATTTATTGCAGTCTTATACAATTTCTTAATTTTACGTCGTCGCCTTCTAGTCTCTTTGCTTACAGTCAATATTGTAGCAGGCACTACATGCCTCGGCATCGGCCACATCCACATTAATGTCAGTTCATTGTTTTTCCTCGACTTCTTTTCTGTTTTCTCTTCTCTTTAATTTTTGAGATAATTTAATAATTTTGAGCAGTCTGAAATGCGAAATATTTTTACCTAATTGCCTATTCAATACAAAGAACGTCCCTGTATTTTCGATTATTTTTCATCATCATTTCTCATGCATAAGGAAAAAGAAATAAAAAAAACCTTAGCAAATATGTTTATGTTTTTTTACGATCTAACGTTAGGCACATGTGCAGGTAATTTCGACGATTCGCTGTTCTATGTATATTATAAAAATATGTGTACCTACACAAGTTACACAACCTAAAAAGCTCTTTCGCAAATTCCGTAAAACGATAGTGACGAGTTGATTACGATTCATTTGAATCTTTCTTTCCAAAAAGTATTACCTACGTTAACTTTCCTCTACACAAAATTTAAATTTCAAAATAAGAATGAAGAATGAATTCACTTCGCTAGCTATAGATGAAGCATCATACTTACGCATTTGATGCATTTTGAAGTTTAAACTCGCAGCTTCCTTTTTGATTGAGTATGAATCCTCTTTTGCAATTAGTACTGTTCGTAGTTACGGGAGCAGCGGCCACAGTAACCTCCGGAACCTCCGTTTTTGTCGTTTGTTCTACGACGGTTTTTGTTGTTGTCGATTCATCAATTACTACAGGAAGATCAGTGGCGCTTGCTGTTTCAAGATTTTGACCAGTACTGTTTTTTATTGGTACCACCGTCGTTTCAACCGAGACCGTTGTTTCAATTGTGATGTTATCTTTTAAAACATCTGTTGCGATGCTGCTGCTTACATTTAACGGTTTTGGTGTTGTACCGTTTTGAGGCTTGATAGTCATTTCTGAGTAATCATAGGCGTAATCGTAATCCTGTAACGTAACAATAAGTTTAGGATAATATTATTAATCCGCGACAGTTAATCGGATACTTAAATACTTACTAAACCGAGCAGACCGGTTAATATGTTTGATTATATGATTTATAAAAAATACGTTAAAATTGTCACTTTTCAAACAAAATATTATGCTAAAACTTGAATATAATGTGTGCCGTAAAGTTGTCACTAAAATATTAAGTTTGTTTAATAGTTATTGTACTGATCGTTCTGTATAGCTAGTAACTCAGATTTGTATTTTAAAGTCGCCCGTTTTCTATATTTGTAGGTAGGTAGGTACGTACCTAGTCGTCCTCAGTCTTTTTGATACCTTGAATTTAAATTTAATAAATTTTGTCCGCATAAGCATAGGTAGGTACCCATTGTATTTACCTATTTTAATTCATAAAAAGCTAAAACTTGTTAAAGTTACTAATAGGTACGACGAATTTAGGAAGTTCCTTGAAAAAAAGGCATGCCTTGGACATGCATGGCTCGTAATCGTAATCTGTAACGACACATCGTAAGTCTAGAACGGGTAGGCAACGAGTCTAGAAGATCGTAGATCGTAGCGACTAATTCGCGTAGCAAAATAGATTTAGGTACTTATGGTATTCGATAATAGCACAGTTTTATTTACCAGTCTGGATTAGTACTTCATTCATTATGAATAGTCGTTTTTTACGAAACAGTCAATTAATAAATAATAAAACAATCAATCTCAAATCAACACAATTTTATCGCTTAAGTAATTAATTATTGATTTGATTAGGTACTTAGATAGCTACCTACCTAACAACTATTAAAAGAAGACCTAGGTACATACCTACTTTTAGTTCGTTATTTTTGAATCATGAATTTTTATAACTTACTACCTATAAGTGCCTACCTACATAGTAATAAGTATAAGTATTAAAACGAGCGTGCAAATTAAAAAAAACAGGAACTCACCACATATTCTTCTTTACCACTTTTCATTAAAGCTATAATTTGCACATCCTTCAAGTCCACCTGAATATTAAGGTCTCCCGTTTGACTCTGGTCGTATGTAGAAGCCGCAAGTGCAAATTCTATCAAAATAACAGGAATAAAAAATTTAACAAACAGGAACATTTTGCTTTGTGTATGCTAAATTTATCGCGATGGCTTGACGGGTCCGTCGTGCAGGTGCGACTGCGGCTCGGAGCCTCCGCCCTGCGCACTACTTGACATCAAGTTATTTACAACAACTTAACAGTTATTTCAAGTAACCGTGGGAAGGTCGATAGCCTCAGCATTGCATCGCGTCCTCAGATTGCGTAAGGACCGCAGATAATTTACCTTATCGACAGTTACCTAGACTAAATCAAACCGTCAATGAGCTAAGAAGAATAAAAATAAAAAGAGGAGATTGATACACGCGATAATTTGTAGTAAAATTAAGCTAAAGATCTACCATACTATTGCTCCAGTTGATTGCTTTTTTTTCTCCGGCGGATTTTTAGCTTCATGTTGTTTGAAAGAAAATGCTTTAAGGATGATATCAAATTTGATTTGCATTGGACCATGGACTTCAAAGATACCCAAGGGAACTTCTCAAAATCAAATTGAAATTAAAATATTGGTAGGTAGGCTTAGGTATGACAATCAAAAACAAGAAAGGTCTTAACTCTTAAGCTTCTTCTAGCCTTAGGCGAGACATCACTTCTATTACATAATATCTCCTTCTGTTTATTACAAAGTTAATACACTACTTAACATAATTTTCCCTTAACTGCAGGCAATATAAATTTAAAATTACTAAATGGCTCCTAAACATGTCATATTCTGAGACTGAGGTATTTAATCAGCTCTTTCGTGGGTACGAATTATAAAACAAGATGTAAAAAGGACAAGTAGGGAACCTAACTTACTCACTCACGCACACACAAACACACACGCACACAAACACACACATACCCCTAATGCCGAATATAGTATATAGGGACCATCAAACCGAACAACTTTTAATATGGGACCAACTCTCAATTCGCGAAAAAAAAATCAGCTGTTTCATACATTTTGATATTTTCAATTTAATTTTTTGTATGAAATAGCCGGTTTTTTTTTCGCGATTTGAGAGTTGGTCCCTTAGTAAAAGTTGTTCAGTTTGATGGTCCCTATATACCATATTCGTATAAACTTCCATGGCCTTATTAATAAACGAAGGGTAAATTTACACCCGGTTTAACCAAAAATTTTGCTTAGCAATATTACTCCTTACGCTTGACGTCTCAAAGCGTCATATTCCTAAGCAAACTTTTTCGTTAAACTAGGTGTAAAGTTACTCTCCATTTATTAATAAGGGGGCTATGGTCTAGACTGCTTTAGACATGCGCAAAATACTTCACTGAAGTGTAAACAGTGATATAGTTCAATTGGACTAGATGAAGTATATCTGTATATCACACATTTAATTCACTTGGGTCAGTACTTCAGTAGTCCATTTAAGTCACTTAGTCGTTATGTAAAACTAAGCCTTAATGTTTGCGCAATAGGGGTTGTTGAAGTCAAATTGAGTGCGAGAGGACTCCGACTCCGACCGACCGCTGGCCGCCGAACCGGGCAAAGGTCTCGCTTCCGCACGCGGTGTTCGTAATCTATCCGTTCGCTTTACTCTTCTTCAGTGAAGTGTGAACTAAATGAAGTACTGAAGTAATTGGGACCCGAATGAACGAGTGAAGGAGATATTATACTTGATAAGTGAACTAGTCCAATTGAAGGATTCATTCATGAACGACTCAACTCTACTGTGCTTGTGGTGCTGCTCAGGAGGATTTGAATCACATTTTATTAGGATGTTTTAGTAAAAAATACTAACATAAAACAATTTTATTTTTGAAGTGTTGTCCATTATCGATATAACTTTAACTTACAGAAATCCCACTGCCACATCACTATTAAAATCATGGTGACATTCTGATTTCATGGGAATTTGATGACATTGTCACAGATTAAAGTCAGTTTTAATTTTTTTTATCTTGAATTGGCAAGGCGCTACACATTAAACTTCCTGACAATGTACGTACTCACTCTCTTTTAGAATGAACAAAATTTCAAACAGTGATTTAATATAGAAAAAAAGATTTAAAATAAAAATAAAAAATACGTGTCCCATAATTTTTTATTTAGTTTAATTATACATAAGTAAAATTGACATATTATATTTTTGAAAGGTTGTCCATTGTTCTACATTCATTGCTTCTTTGATAGACCGCTTCCTTCGCGAGTTGCTTCGCTTCCTACCTTATTTTATACCTTAAATTATGATTTAGATAACTTAATATCTACATATTTAACTGATAATAATGTTAAACTATAAATATTTCCATAAAACCAGTTGTTTCTATATTACATAAGTAATCTTTTTATGTAGTTTATTCTTAAATTATTCTCAATACACCTTACCTTGATCCTATTATCGCTAAATTCCGATCCGATATTTTTATGTAAAGAATGGTTTCCCTACCTTAGCTTGTTTGTGGCAAATACACAAACCGCGCAACGCCAAAAAAAATACGATCCTCTACATAACGTAGTCATTATTTCCTCTGTGCCTTTTCTCTAATGTTGCCAATGTTACGGTAATTACCGTGTCCTACGGTAATCGGGGCAAAAATTAACCTTGCTATGGCCGCCAATGGCAGAAGTTTTCATACAAACACAGTAATTTCATAATGCAGTTCAGTGCAGTAATTATATCGAAACACGGTTTTTTTTTCGATTTTCCGCCGATCTACGGCTATTTTACTGACAAAACACGGCAACTAATAAATTTACAACGGCAACACTGTTTCTCTTTGACATATTACTACTTTGAATAATGTTTTCGCTTCTCGGCCTTCTCGCTAAATATTATTGTTTACCTTAACAGTGCATAGTGTAGTGTACCTATGAAGAATTTACGTAATTTCGGTCAGTACTGGCTGCTGACGTTGATATACCCACAAACGGCAATTTTACAGAATGATTAAGTTCTGGAAAAGCGCAGGTAACGTCGACATTCTTATCGTCAAGTGATTAATTTTATCAAGCTTATATTTCTTACTTAATTTCACATACATTTTTGTAGCTAAAGGTAAATCGGGATATCCCGTAAGACCACCAGAGCCCGGCCCTAGTTCACTAACTACAACTCTTTTGGATACACAATTAGATGAAGTTGAAGGTAAGAATTGATCATACAAAGATCACAATCGTCAATTTTTTAAGTGCTTTAAATAATCTTATGTTCGTTCTTTTCCAGATGAGGTGCATATATTCGAAAAGAAATCAAAGTTAAGTTTAAGTTTACATGACATACTCATTGAAGGAAAATGTATTAAATACTTTATGCAGTTTATGGAATCTATTGATAAATATGTACTTGTCAAATGTTGGTTGGAAATGGAAAATTTCAAAGTGCAGTTAACAAATACAAATACTATAGATATGTTTGACAGCCGTAGTAAGATCAGTCGGACCAAAAGTTTTGATTTTCAGTGCAATTGCAATACCCCCTTAGCCGCAAAAGATTTTTCTAAAAACATATTTTCAAAACATAAACTTGTCAATAAATTAAGTGAAACCAGTGAAAAATTTGTTAGTTCATCAAGTTCATGTGTGAACTTATCTGAACAAGATAATAAATTACTAGATAGCTGTAGCCAATGTGGTAACAGAAACAAATCCACTGCAACAGACTTCGCTATCACTTTATTCAAAAAGTATGTGGCACAAGAAGCTCCTTTCATGTTAGAGCTACCTGATAGTTATAGGAAATCTGTTATATCTAATATATGCCAGCCAGAAGGAATCATAAGAGAGGATTGCTTTAAACCAGTGCAGGACATTGTTTTCAACCAGATTAAGAATAATTACTTTAAAGATTTTGTTAATAGCCCATTTTATATAAAAGCACAAATTGATATTTTGACAAATGGCTCTCTCAATCTAAAAGACACTTTATATAATGATACTTTATTATTCTATTTCACAGAATATTTAGAACAAGAATCCTGCAGACATCTATTAGAATTTTTAATGGCTGTAATGCATTTCAGGGATAATTTGACCAATGGAAATCCTTGTAATCCCAGTCAAGCTCAAGCAGATGCTATCATTTTATATGACAAATATTTCTCTCTACAAGCAACAAGTCCTATTGGATTCCCACAATATATAAGATTAAAAATTGAAAGTGATATTTGCATAGATGGCGGTCCGCACCACACTTGTTTTGACTTGCCATACAGAATTGTGTTCAAAACACTATCTCGGTATGTCAAGACATTTTTAGACTCTGAATTATATTACAAATATCTTTCGGAGATGATTCACTCTGTGGATCAAATATGGTCATCAAATAATAGATCACAATCAGATTGTAGTAGTGAGTTCAGTATAAGCACTCAGAATACACTGTTAGCTATGGGAGATCCAGTCTTCCATAAGAAAAAACGAAATCATTCTGTACCTGACATGACAATAGACTCCAATCAGCTTTACAATGCTGATGCTTTATGGCAAAGAAAGAATGATGGCTTGACTTTAGGAAGAATTAATAGTTTAGGTAGATTTGAATCTAAGTTTGATCCTGATCCTGACAAGAAAGATAAGTCAGTCATTAAGAAGATGGTCAGCAGATTTGTGCCAACAGCTACATCGAAAGTAGAAGAAGAAATGGCCTGGCAAATTGCCCATATGATTGTGAAAGATGTGACTGATTTAACAATGGCCCCACCGGAAAATGAGCATGATGATAATTAAGTGTATGATAATCTTTGTTATTATAAGATCTGTTGTGTATAAATATCAACTTATTAATAAAATGTAAAAACTTCTCAGTATTATATATTTTGACGTACCATTATTATTATCATACCATGTTAATATTTTGTTTACTCTTTAGTGTAACACAATACTGTGATATTGTTTATCTTAATCATAAAATAAGTGATAAAAAATATATATATTTTCTTATTAAAGGGAAATAAAACAACAATTAAGTTTTGTATAAAATAAATTCTTCAAAAAGACCCTGTAGTTTAACTTAAAAATATAGTGCAATATATCACGCAAATGTTTCAAAAAATGCTCCAATACACTCTTTACATGGTAGCATAGTTATTAATACTAGGCGGAACTGGAGACAACTGCAATCTGGCCGGTTCAGATCCCAATAAAGGCGACTGCTCATCGTAAAAATTAAACTCTTTATTTGTCGGCACAAATCCACTTCGAACTAGACTGCGGTTATGGAAGTTCCATTTCCGGTATACGAGTGCATTCAACAATGCTTGCATCGGATTCATTAGTGCCTGAAAAAAAAAACTCATACAGTTGCCTTACTTTCGCACCAAAAGCCTTTAATATCTAATAAGTAAAGGGTAGGTTATATGAGGTTTTTATCAGATAGGTGCAATCAATGTATTATGGCTGTCTATACATGCAGATAGGTATAACCAGCCTATATGCGTATTATTGCGTATTGCCAATCGGCTATTCACCTATGCTAAATTAGGCTCTTTTTGGCATGACTTTTATGATTGGTTACGGCACCTACTCCACTGTTTGGCCAGTAGGCGAAGGTTCGATTCCCTTTTTTTATGTATATAAGAATGCATGCAGTAACGCACGCATAACAAGACGGAAGCCCCCTGAATCTGTTCTAACTAAACATCTGCAAGATGAAAATTAATTAAGCTTTGATATCAAATGGAGACAATAAAATCATAAATCTGTATTCTAGACAGAAAACATTTCCGTCATTTGTTTTGTTGCGCTAGATTCGCTAGAAGAATCCTTTTATCAAGACTCAATACGAATGTATGACACGGTGTCACACTGTACACGAACCAGTGTTTCTAGAGAATAAAAATTCGCATCGAGTCACACTGTGACTCATTACGAATTAAGGCAACAATCAGCACCATGTAGATAGAAACTGTTAATGACAATAGTCTGGTTTGGCCTGACCTAAGAACGTGTAGTACGTACTGTCTGTGCATGCACTGAGGTATACCTATTGTACATCTTACTAGAACAGACACTGCGAAGAAAAAAGCGCACCTACCATGGACCGCAATTCATACAGTTGCGGTAAATTTACTATAGGACCATTTACCTAGGCCTGACGAATTTGTAGTCCATTTTAGGTGAGCAAACATTTTCTTCGAGGTGTTCTGCTCTAGTTTAGACCCCGTCACGGATCTTGAGCGGTGAAATTTAATGCGCAGAAGCATAGCCGCCTCTATTAGAGTAGCAATAGAGGCGGCTATGCTTTGCCTGCACGTAGTACATTTACACCCCTTACTCTGAGGTGCATGGTCGGAAAACCGCGATTAATTCCGAGCAGCTCTTCAATCTTCTTTGCGCTGAAGCTGCAGCTGAATAAAGTAGGAATACAGTTCTTTATACTTAAATCTTTACTTACCATAATATACCATATGGTAATAATAACATTTACGGGCATATAAAACCACATAGTCCATAATAGTATGCCGTTTATAAGATTTGGTAACCAGCAAATATAGAAGACAACATTAATCAGTAAGAATTTCAGTCTTAAAGCATCAACAACTCTCCGTTCTTTACTTGTGAACTGTAAAAACAAATAAAAGTAAGTACCTACATTAATTATAGTAGTAGTATAGGTACACTACATTCGACAGTACTAAAAATTAGTAGAATTCAAATAATAGCAAAAAAAACATTTGGCTGAATTCCTGCTACGCTGACGTCGTCGCTCGGTCGCGCGTACGGATATGCAGTGGTGTTCTATATAGCACCACACTCACTACGACCACGCTCCACACCACAATGCATAGGTATTAGTACGCGCGCGCGACCGACGTGCAGGGCGTAGCAGAAATTCAGCAGCCCAATGTTTTTTTTTGCTGTTATATTATTATCTTATCTTTAGTCTGACGGCCAGTGCTGCGCCTTACGCGCTGTTTTGAGATGTTTTCGTTTTACTATATTGTCTACATTTTATTATTGTTTCGATTAGATATGGCGAAAATAAAGAACTTTTACTCATTCTTTTTGTGTAAACATTATAGTAAAAAATTATAAAAAAAAATTTTTTAGTTTTTTGTTCCTATGGGAGCTAGAACTTGAAGAATTTTGTATGGAGCATAATAATATATTAAATACCTCTGTACTACCTGTATTTGCAAATAAATTGAATTGAATTGAATTCAATGCGTTTACCCCTCTGAGCGAAAAAAAAACAAGGTGCGAGCGGAGCGAGCGTGCCACGACAGCAGCTGGCAAAGTGCCAAAAACTACGTTTTTGTAAAGCCCCTGGCATAGTGAGGGCAAAATTTGCGCTTGTTGTCGACCAAGCGCGCTCTAAACGGTGCGGCCCTCACATACCCCACCGCCAAGTTGGTAGATCTCAAATAAGTTTTCTGTGAAAGCGAGATGCCTGCCATAATTCAAGAAGTTTGCTATCATCTGTTCTGTAGTTGATTTTGTCCATGTAAAATCCATTCGTAGATTTTTATGTGTAAGTGCATTTATCTAGGTACCTACATCTACATTAAAAATATATTATGGATTTTAGACATCAAGCTTATATAATTACAAACCTGTGCTAATGGTAGTGCAACTGCCATTTCCACATCTTTGCTAGCTAGTAGATACATTATTGGATTGACTATCATAACCATAGCAATGGGTAAATAAGTTGCACAATAATTAGGCAATATTTTGTACAGGGCACTTGAAACTGACGTTAAATTGTGGCATCTGAAAACAGACAGACTCCGTTTGAAATTATCATATCTATGAACATCACAAGAAACTTATGCTTCTAATTAAAAATGTTATGTATGTCAAAATTGATTTTTATCTTACGTAGCATTTGGAATGTATAGAATAGATAGGCCTATGCTAGTGGTAGCAGCAGGCACACCCCAGGCTATAGAATGGTATAATACAGGGTGACAATCATGGCTTTTTATAGTACGCCAGGTATCTATTGCATAGAACAAAGTCCAGAACCAAGATGCTGTAAAGAAGTATTGTGTCCATGCCTGAAATTGAGAAGACATTGGGATGTTTTTTCTTATATTTGATTGATGCTTGATTAACTTGTTTTAAATTGAAGTTTAACTTTGTCCTCTAATCTCGAACTAACCTAAGATCCCTTACAGCCATAGCTCTACAAGGGATCTTAGGTTTCATTTATAAAATTATCCCTAAGAAACAATGTTTATTTTATACATAATAATTTAGATTTTTTTTAGTAACCCCCTACTTATAAAGATTGTATAGCAGATGTTTAGTTACACAGTGTTTTGTCCCTTTCTTTTTAATGTCTTAGAGTAACTATTTTTTTACAATCTTTATTAGTAAGGGCATAAGTGATTACGACACACAAATAAATACAGATAGGTACCTACAGATGTTATGCTGCAAAATAGTACGCTTACTTCATCATCAGGCATTGGCATTATATTTTTGTATTTCAACCACAAAGAAGAACGCACTAAGACTCCTGAAAGATTATTAAGTATCAAATTAAAACTGTAAAATATTAAATAACCATTGGGTTGTTGTGTACATGGATTCTTAGTTAACATATTATTACTATCAAGGATTTGATTAATATACTAATAAGATGCTAATTATGAAGATATTGAAATAATAATTGTACTCACCTGATGAAGCCATCAAATCTGCAATAGCTAACCAAAAGATAATATGTCGTCCTCTTATAGATGCTGCAGTTTGCCACCTTTGTGATCCTCTAGTAACTATCTGTGGAAGTACCTTCGGAATAGGAAGTAATAGAAATTAATAGCTGTTGTTTCAAAAGTTGATGATAAAAATTCTTATGCAATGAATAAACTGACCTGGTACAAGGAACCTATAATTCCAATAGTTGATGAAACAACACAAACAATGTTATATGAATCTGTATTGAATTCACTCATAATTTTTACAGCCATATCTTCTTGACGACCTGAATGGTGACAGCAAAATGTTTGTATGGTAGGATCCGACATTTTACGTATTATCAAGGCAGGCAGGTTTCACTTCACGTTAGTTATAAACTATAGTAATAAAATATAACATTAGGTATATTTGTGCAAGAATCAATATAAAAAATAACGTCTCTAAGCGGAACACATCGTTCACGAAATACGTGTTTACATTAATTAATACCGAGTCCTGACTGACTGTCCCACCCACAGATGAATTTTATTGACTGTCCACCTCTGTTAATGAATGCGTTTAACAATAACAAACTGCAAGAAATAAAAAACCCCCAAACAAACAGCAAAAGATTTATCTTATCATTATTAATAAGTATTTCTATTCTAAAATCTAAATCAATCAGCAAGGATGAATTGCATTCCGATTCAGACTAAAATAAAATCATATCGCGCTTTTATGATTATTATGACAGAAAAGACATGACAGTGGGAGGCTTTGCTTTTTTTTTTTTTATTCGTTCCGAAGAACAGGCTAAGGTCTTAGACCATACTGCCTCGTCATTAGTTATATCTTTTTTCATAGGTAGAGTTTTTGTTATTTCATTAGTTTTTGTTAGTCCGTGAATAAAAGTCATAATTCGGGGGGGGCTTTGCTCTAAGGGGCCTCTCAACCTGTCATGTCAATTTTTTTTTTAATAATTTATTCATGACTTGGATACAGAGTCCTTCAGTCGCATACATTTTAGATGTCATGTCAACACTCAACAGTGTGGCCAGATCTTGACCGAGTGAAATCGCCAATTTAGCGGGTCTTGCTAGACCGGCTAAATCCTCGCTAAAACAATGAAGTTAATGTAAACTGTGTTTTGACAGATGTATGTGATACATTACTACTTTTCTTTGGTGAGTTTTTATTTGTGCCAAAATGAAGTAGCAATGTATACATCTGTCAGAACACAGTTTACATTAACTTCATATTGTTTTTAGCCGATAGAACAGCCCCCTGATTATGTAACTTTGTTGCAATCAACTCTGACAGAAACCACAGTTACATTGCTGCTTTAGTAAGAACCAATGTAACAACTATCTTACTTAAAGCAGCAATGTAACTGCGGTTTCAATCGAGAATTGTTAGCAACAGAGTTACGTAATCAGCCCCCGGAGCTCTATCGGCTAACTTACACATTGCTATCGTAATCTCTCTGATTTGACATACGGATGTGATACATTGCTACTTTTCTTTGGTAAGTTTTTATTTGTGCCAAAACGAAGTAGCAATATATCATATACATATGTCAGAACACAGTTAACATTAACTTCAATGTTTTTAGCCGATAGAGCCCCAGAGCACTTCTGACTGAGTCATTCCGAATTCACACGTTTGCCCGGCTTGGCAAGTGTTCACAAAGTCCAAGCCTTGACCAACTTTGACAAACGCTTGGATGCCATTTACACGCCTGCGCAAGTCACAAGCGCTTGCCGCAAGCTCCTTTGATCTGTGTTCAAAAATTGACACGGACCCGGATGCCCCGGATCGGTGACAAGCTCTTCCTAAGAGCTCTTCCAATCCAAGCTCATACAAGCCACGCCAAACACCCGTTCACACGCTTGGTGTTTGTGAACGCTTGTCGAGACTAGCCAAGCGTGTAAATGAGGCATTATGCCTTAAAAAACCGACCCCCCTGCGACAAACTCTTCCAAGTTCACGCAAATCCCTAATAAAGGCATGGTTGACTGTTTGCGACTTTGAAAAAGGGTTTAGGTTTGGGATGGCAATAATGAATGTTAATTAACTTTTGAAGAGGCCGGGTATGGGATGGGTGACCGTGGGACTGCGATAATGAAAGTTAAGATACTTTAGGAAAGGTCGAGTATGAGATAGGTGTGTCCATGTCGTGAGACTGCGATAATGAAAGTTAAGCAACTGTAGAAAAGGCCGGGTATCAGATGGATCACCGATTAGGACTGCGATAAAGAATATAAAGCATCTTTATTAATCAAGTTGTTGATACCTAACATACCTAGTAATAATAAGACTATGTGTGTTGGCTACATATTATTTCAATCCATCGGTTTGCACTTCGCTGTTGCGTCAACAACTCATCAACATCAATATGGAAAATTGGAAACTATATGGTAGGTAAACAAATAATGCTGTCATTTGCCGAGAGCGCGTGGTGCTGTGTATGTGTTAAATAAAACGGAAACAGTAATCTACCATGGTCATCGCTAGATAATTCAGACTCTGATAAGTATATTTTTTAAAAGGTTTCCCGGAAATGGTGATTTCCGGGAATCGTAGTCATTAAAAATTACCTACCTAGAGTACCTAGGTGTATACATATACAGAGAACAAAAATTTCGTATTGTGCTACGATAAGGTATTATTAAGACCATGATACTTACCTTACACGAATAACTAGTGCTGAGTAATATTGTTCCGTGAACTAGTGTTTGTTATACTTATTAGGCAGCGGGCGACTGAACCACAACAATCCAGCGGTGTTAATGTAAACTGTGTTTTGACAGATGTATGTGATACATTGCTACTTCATTTTGGCACAAATAAAAACTCACCAAATAAAGTAGCAATGTATCACTTACATCTGTCAAAACACAGCACGTACCAAGCCAAGCATAGTCAACATGTCCATTAAATAAGTGAAGTAAAAATGCAAGGAATTACTTTTAATAACTTTTATTACAAAACTATATTTCATTAGATTTAAGTATTTTTATATTTTCCAGATTAGAGTGATTTCGTTCTTAAGTAGAGTAGATACGTAGGTAGGTAAAGCTGCAGTCTGTCAAGAAAGTCATGTAATTAATGGGGGAGCCACTTTCTTTATCATTAGTATTATATGGTGGTGGGTGGCAACACCCACTTCTGAGTATATATAACAAACAACCACGTGTTTTTAGTAAAAATAATTTTAGTTCCGTTTCATTAGTTCTTTCTTCTTGATAGACTAGCAACCTACCCACCGACCCCACCTGTTTTTTTTACTTAAATACAATACATAAGTATACAAATTATTTTAACCATTTGCTCAATTTTATGTAGGCATGGACCAATTATTATCATTGGTCCATGATGTAGGTAATTAGTCTCTTTTAACACCATGCTTTTGTATGGCTTTTGTTCAACTTTTTTTGGATCGGAGCATGGTATGTGATGTTGATTACTCAATAATTGATTACATTTTTCTACATTTTATTTATTATTTTGACCACAAGTAGGTACCTAGGCAGCGAAGAATCGCCAAACAAACAAACTCTTCGTTTGTTTTTTTTTTACAATAAGTAACTACCTATAGGTAATAAAATTACAATCTGGTACTTAAATAAATAAACTAAGAGCCTTACCAATAAATAAACAGTAAAAGTTATGTCTAGAATAATTTAGCAATATTATTCCTTCCTTATTAAAAAGTATTACTTAATTCCTAAACAAAGTTTTTGGTTAATATTTTATGAATTCATGACAGCCGACACTTTTTTTATTTGGTATGAGCCGACAGGTATAATGATTCTTCATTTATTTATTAGTAAGGCAGCTAGTCTATATTCTATAATAAATTCGTACAAAATCTAGGTTCAGTGAGTGTGCAGATATGAGTATTCGTCGTTACAATAACTTGCATTGGAAAAGTATTGAAAGTGTGGCGCACCCTAGAACGACTTTTGGGACCGAATATTGGGGTTATTTCTTGTTCTGTGGTTATTATTATCATATAGGTACCTCTTATGCTCTAAGAGGTACCTATATCGTTCGTAGACTTTCAACATTTTGTAGGACCGACTTTTTATAGGACAATGTGCGTTTCTATACTGAAATCGTTACTAATTTTGCGCCGATAATCGGTCACCGATTGTCGGTTGTGGGAGATGGATCACAATACTTATCTATTAGGTAGAGAAGCTGGTGGGACTCGTTGATTCTAAGGGAATTACTGTTAAATTGTGAGTTACAGCTAAACATGGATTTAATGGATCGCGAACCTCCCCATTTTCCTGAAGAGATTGACAATCAACTTGAATATTTTCAGTGAGCTTCAGGGCTGAAGGCTGATCGGTTGAGACTGAGAGTCTATCGCTACTAGGTTCTACTGTTGAATTTAAAGTTTGTAGATCGCTTTCTACAAGGTGAGGTTCTGTTACATTATTTTCTGCAGCAGTGTTTAAGAGTATCGAACATGGTATTGTTGTCAAAAATTCTTTTCCTGCCGTCGTTACAACTGTTATTGTGCATTTCGTGTTGTCAGGTTTGCTGTTTACAGCATCTGCATCTTTGACATTAGCTTCTGGCGTGAAGGATGTAGCAATCGCGCAAGGTATTGCCAAAACTTCGGTCGCGTTTTCACTACTTATAGTCAATGTGCAATTAACTAAATCTTTCAATATAGATTCAACGGCTGGGTCGGTGCCGTTAGCTGGAGCTACTGCTACTGGTTGCCCGCGATTATCATATACAACGGTATGATGGCTGCGACCTGTCGATCTGGCCAAATTCCACAAAGCTAAACCTGTCAACACTGTACCAATACCGGCTCCAGCGAGTCCTAGACCACCGAGAGCACTTCCGGACCGGCTCACACCACCAAAACCTCTGCCATTATTGCTACCGTAATTTCCAAAATAACCTGGCATTTGCGGGCTCGGATTAATCCCATGACCACCGTAACCGTATTGAGAACCATGACTTGAGTATGGAGGTGGTGGATGGTAACTGTTACTGCCACCGTACGCTGGATAACTTCCAGCAGCTCCAGTTTTATATCCATTGTAAGGTGGAGGAGCTCCACCTACGCCAGATACACCCGTTCCATGTGGATAACCGCCTCCTGTGGCTACTGCTCCGTTAGTTTGTGGATAACCGGCACCAGGTCGTTGAGCAGGCCCAGGCCCAGATCCAGAAAGACCGCTTCCCTGAGGGTAACCTGCCGATCCTGAACTGCCTGAAAGTCCATTAGATGCGGGATATGCATGACTAGGTTGATTATTTGCTTGTGATTGAGTGCCTGGTCGTTGAGCATTTTGTTGAGGTGCATTGTTTCTTTGAATGCTCTCTTGGTATGCGGGTGGTTGCTTTACAGGTGTATTTCCGGATAATCCAGTTTGGCTTGAAGGATAACCGTGATTCTGTCCAGAAGTCGGATTAGACTGTTTTGAAGGGTACGAGTGCGTGTCACGCGCTGGTGAAGGTTTTTCTTGCCACCCGGATAAGGAAGGCTTCGGTGCAGATGCCTGTGGGTTGCTGAATGAAGTTGGTGCGGGCTGTGGGTTGCTATTGGTTTTTCGACTGCTACCACGACCTGACCCAGAACTACGACCCCTAGAAGTTTTTCTAGTTTCAGTACAAGTTAAAATAATCACAAGTAATAACAATGTCACAAAGATAATATTTTTCATTGTAACACCACACCACAAATCACTTTTATTTCGAATTTAACACCCCGCTAGTTATCACACGAAAGCTCGCTTTGCGTTCCACGCGATGACTAACTCGATTATTGTTGTATGACACCAGTCTTCTCGAACACTGAGTTGAGTAAATTATGATGAGGTTGATTGTTGGTCGCCCACCCCACTGCGCTGCGGACGTTGGTATTATTACAAGGACCTATGTATGTACAACTACAAACGACTGCGACCTACTACCTACGTCACCTTGGTACGGCGGGCTCACTCAACACGCTAACAAGTAACTTTTGTAAAATCAATAATGGTTCTTGCTACTAAGAACTCCATTGTTTGTTTGTATACTTTGTATACCCTATCATGAAATATATGAGTGGGTGTACCTACCTACATAAAAGTATGACCTAAAATAAGATAATTTTGTGAGATAGCCTAGGCTTGGTCTTATCTAAACCTACGTGTGGTGTAGTACCTGCCTAGGTACCATAAAAAAAATTGTCAAAACAGAAGAAGTCAAGATTAACTGAAATGATAGAAGATAAGTTTAAAAAATATTGGTTCGCGGTCACGTCATAGGTCTAGGTATGTATAATAACTACGTAAAGTCCTATTAACAATTTGATACAAGATAAAAATATCTTTAAGGCACTTTACCCCTTTCCCTCAAAACTAGGAGTAAATACCGAGAAACTTTAGAATAATCTTGTTAAAATAATGTAAGTATGTACTATGTACTAACCTACTTGTGTAAAAGAAATAAACATTGTAGGTACCTACTTCGGTCAATTGGTAAATTGATCCTCTGGAAGCTACGAGTACCTACACGCACGTAACTACAATGATCGATCAATAACAAGCTAACAACCGGACACCGTGGTAGTGACCTGACACCATACAACCACAAAATAAAGAGAGGACAGAAGTCAAGCTTTGTATTACGCCTGCTGAGCCACACGTATAGGTTGCACCATCTGCGACGGGATCACGGTAGGCGGAGATTAAAATAAACAACCAAAAAAGAAAACAATTAAGTGCATTCATTCGCTCGAAGAGTCTAGAGGAAAATGTACGCGCGGATTATCGCTCGGCTTTTGATTTAGCGGGTGGTAGAGCATACATTTTATTATTAGCAACAAACATTAAATGACAGTGAGGAGCGGCCGGGCCGCGTGTATACAAGGAGTTACAAAAGTACCCCTAATGCCGAATATGGTGAATAGGGACCATCAAACTGAACAACTTTTACTATGGGGCCAAATCTGAAATGGCAAAAAAAAAATCAGCTGTTTCATACATTTTGATATTTTCGATTTTAATTTTTGTATGAAACAGCTGATTTTTTTTTTCGCGATTTCAGAGTTGGTCCCATAGTAAAAGTTGATCAGTTTGATGGTCCCTATATACCATATTCGGCATTAGGGGTATTTTTGTAACACCTTGTATAAGTATCCCTTGTTCACCACGTTCCCGCACGGAGACGAAACACCATGCGATTTCGTCGTTCGCATGGGGTCTTTATTATTACGTCTAGTCTAGGTCATTTCATTAAATCAACTCGATTTTCTCGCGTTATTTCGTGTAATTTCATTACAAAACCTTGCTCATTACGTCTTCAATGGGTGACAACCCAAATCAAAAGAGGTTTCTAATGATATATAGTGCTTAAATAAAGACGTTGTGCACTCCGAAGAAGCTTTGTTGTTTTTTTTTATCGCTTAAACAATAATTTCTAGCCTGTCGTTTAGTTTACTCGTGTTTATTTAATGAAGTTTTTTTTACTAAAAGTGGCCACTTTTCGCATTAGGTTAGGCCTACCTAGGGTAATGGCGCTAAAGTACCCATCTATGTAATGGCGCTAAAGTGGCGCCCTCATTTTTTGTCAACTCTTTATGGTCCAGCTGTACCTACACCTACATAAGTAAGCTAAGTTTTATCAATATATTCATACATTCGTTTTTACACCTTCATCGGAGTTTTAATTCAAGTTAAGAACCAAAGGCCGTACCGGCTAACTTTTCGAACTTCGAAGGGGCTGCCGAGCTTCAAATTAAAACAGATGGAGCCCCAATCGGGCCAAAATGGTGAACCCCCCATTTGCCCCCCAATTCATGATGTCACACGAACATCGATATCTTCTAAATAACTTCGGCGAATAGTACAATACAAAACTCCTTATTTCGATTTATCTGTTTTAAGTTGAAGCTCGGCAGACCCGTCGAAGTTCGAAAAGTTAGCCGGTAGGGCCCCAGCTCCTAAGACTACAAAGCAAGAAGTCAAAGTTCAGGGGCTCTATCGGCTAAAAACATTCTTCTTTTTCTTCTTTTTTGTTTTGGCAATCTACTTTCCTCTTGGAAGTAATTTTTGCCAGTGTCAAGTGTTGAATAGTTCAGTGGTAGATATTGTTTCATTTTTTCATTAGAATGCGGGTGCATCGTATTCCAATGCTGCTTGGAGCATTTGGCACCAAGTATATCAAGACAGTTTACTCGGTTAGTTCTGCCGAGGAAGCCACCACTTCAATAAAAGTCTCAGCTTCACATAACCAAGATCGCGCCTATTTCAATTATCCCATGTATTGTTCAGTTGCGTAGACACTTGTACCTTATAACTGCACCAATTTTAAGACACAATATCCCCTATGAATCAATTTGAAAATAATTAAAATAGACACCTAACCGAACTCGACAAAATGGCGCCAAAAACTCCGGCTAAAAACATTGAAGTTCATGTTAACTGTGTTTTGACAGATATATGTAGTACATTGCTACTTTTCTTTGGTAAGTTTTTATTTATGCCAAAACCAATGTACCTAGCAATGTATTATATACAGATACCGCCGCATATCTAAACAAAAAAAATATTTTTATGGCCTAAAGTGAAGAAATTTGGTGTTATTTGTATACGTGTTACTCACGTTTTCTTAATTGGATGTTGCCATTGCAAATCATGCAAAAATTTGTGAAGTTTTCCAATTTGAGACTATCGCTAAATACGAAAAACAAGTCGCAATTTCGGTCGCGAGGTAGCCCGAATCGCAACATATCGCCCAATATGGCAACCCTGGCCTGGCAATACAGATTGATATGAACTAGCTTTTCATACAAATTATTAACTTTATACAGATTTTCCTTGTCTAAATTTTGTATGAATTTTGAAAGAATACAGATTTTATTTTTTAATTGCCATAGAAATAATACATTTAATGCCACTATACAGATTTACTTAAGCAGATTTACATTTTAAATATCTGGTAACACTGCCACAGACTTTTACTTTAACCTAACCCTATCCAACCATCCAACCAACCAAACCAAACTACCACTTTAAGTAGTCTGTCTGTACCACTGTGCAAACTACAACAATGCCAGTTTAGCAAAAAGAGCGATATTTTCATTACAAAACTCATTTTTATATTACCTACCTAGTTTGTGAATGTGTGTATTCTACAGACAAATCAAGAGTAAAAATATTGACGGCACCTAAAACATGAGCTAACTCGAAAGTTTTGTTGTGAGTCATCAGCATCAACCAACAACAGCTATGATTAAAGTGTACCTATGTACCTAAGACACAGTTTTCTAGTTTGTCATATCATAACTTAAATATTTAAAATATGTCTGAAAGAAGAGGTACAAAGGCTTTGGAGCTATGGTGTAAACGTCTGGTGAAAGATTGCCCAGATGTGCAAATTGATAATATGACAACGTCCTGGCGAAATGGCATTGCGTTTTGTGCACTAGTTCACCATTTCAGACCAGATTTGATGTAAGTAAGCATGTCATAAATTAATATAATATCAGCATAAAAGTCTGGAAAACAAACTTATAAATAAGTCTAGTTCAAAATATTGTTGTCAAATCTTACAAAACTTTTAATTTTCAGAGAATTATCTAAATTAAAACCAGAAAACATTTATGAAAACAACCAATTAGCTTTTAGTGTAGCAGAAAAGCATTTGGGTATTCCAGCACTACTTGACCCTGAAGACATGGTAGAAAGTGAAGTTCCTGACAGGTTATCAATATTAACTTATCTTTCACAGTTTTATCAACGTCTTGGTCACACAGGTGAGTCTCAACTCTCGATATTTTAAATTTAATTGTTAACACCTTCGTGGACACTACGTCTTTGCGGGGTATTAAAAGGTTTGAAAAGCGACACCACTTTTTATGACTTTGTGTTGTTTAGAAAATGTAGGCATGGAATTTTTTACTCTCATTAAAAACTACCGCCATGTGGTTTTTCTGTTCACAAAAGTGTTAACATAATCTTTCGAGCGCATGTAGTAAAATGTGAAACCTGATGAAGTGCAAATTGATGATCATGCAGGATACATTTAATAACACAGATATTACTTTAAAATTATGCAACATGTTACAAAAATTCCCCTAATGCTGAATATGGTATATAGGGTCATTAGGGACCATCAAACTGAACAACTTTTACTAAGGGACCAACTATGAAATCACGAAAAAAAAATCAGCTTTTTCATACATGTATGTGATGTTGCCAAATATTTATTTATTATTTATTATTAAATATACATTTTGATATTTTTGATTTAAATTTTTGTATGAAACAGCTGTTTTTTTTCGCGATTTCAGAGTTGGTCCCATATTAAAAGTTGATCAGTTTGATGATCCCTATATACCATATTCGGCATTAGGGGTATTTTTGTAACATGTTATATTTCTTTAATTATATTTAAATGGCCTGTCACGACATGCCCACATGTAGCATATCCACTGTTGTCCAGTCACCAACACCTACGCTCGAAAATGGGTAACTAGATATACATATTAATTAACTAAAACATTTATGTTTTCAGTAAACACAAAGACTTCTTCAGAAGTTGAATCCAACCTATCATCTACATCTTCAACACCATCATCAGTAAGTAGGCCAAAGAAACATTTTCACTGAACCTAAATGACTGTATGTTTGCAATCTTTTCTGGAATGTTTATTTCTATCTTAACATCTTTTACCTTCTCTTTTTCACTTTCTAGACTCCAATCAAGTTCGGCAAGTCCGGGCTTGACAAATGTGCTGCATGTGGCCTGCCTGTGTACTTGGCACAACGCCTAATTGTATCTCATAAGCTTTACCATAGAAGATGTTTTCGTTGCTCTAAATGTTCTGGACACATGAACCCAAAGAATTTTGATATTATTGATGGATCTGAATTTACTTGTGATAGTTGCAAAAATGAAAAAAATATATCGCAATTTCTCAATAACAATGATCATGAACAAATTGGAATGCTAGCATTTAGTGAAGATTCTCAGACAAATAGCTCTGAAATTAAGAATGAGGAGTCAATTAGATCTAAGCAGAGGGCGAGGCCACTATCAATTATTGGTGAGTTCTTTAATCTACACTCTGCTTTTTGTTTTTGTGTGTATGTTTTTAGTTATTAATATTTTACTTATCATATGAACACTGATCTATCCACCTCTATTCCAAGTCTCCTGATGCTGCACTTACTGCTGTTGTAAAATGTAAAACTGAGTTTAATTAATATGATTTTAACATTTTCTATGACAATATTGTCAATTTAAAAATTTAATTAATTTTGTTTCAACAGAGTGAAATGTTAAATTAAAATCACAGGTACAGTTATGCAAATTTAATGGTGGTTGTGAAATTAGCCGATATGCACGTAGCCATGCCCCACAGTCTACCTCAATGTACCGCGGATAAACTCGTTATACTAGTCATCGGCATTTACACATCACATAATTTACACTATACACACGGGTAGTCAGCCTGTGACACCATGCAACTCGGCTGAAACATCAAGAGTTTTGGTAAGTGTGTAAATGTCTCTCACTAGTACAACATGTTTAATACCTGTGATTTTAATCTAACAAAATGCAAGGCGCAAGTTTAAAAAAATTGTGGAATATGTGTGTCTATAGTGCTGAAAAATTAATCTTTATTATATACTCGCCCATTCTCCTAGTATTACTGATATACTTTTCCAATAACAACGGCTGTTATTAATATCAACATTAGGCTATGTATCAAATTTTATAAAATAATGTTAATAAAATAATTTGTGTATGCTGCTCTTCATATGCAACAATTAAGACTAATAACATTTAATTAACCACTAAATATTGTGAGGCTCTTAGTACTTACACTTATTTTTATTTCAGAAAAAATAAATATGTTTGAAAAGAATTCAGACAAAGAAAAAGACACTGTTACTGATAAAATTAGTAATTTATCTTTAAAAGATAACATAGATAGTAATAATAGAAAAATAAGTGCATCAAGTTTAGTTATTAGTCCAACAAAAGAAATGAATA
The DNA here is from genome assembly GCA_963556745.1 of Catoptria pinella. Lineage (NCBI taxonomy): Eukaryota > Metazoa > Arthropoda > Insecta > Lepidoptera > Crambidae > Catoptria > Catoptria pinella. Next base: position 6,683,218 of record OY750762.1, read on the forward strand.
TGGAACCTGATATTCAATCAAACTCAGAAACAGATTCTAAAGAAACAATCAAACCTAGGACTATACATGTAGAAAGTGAAAATTCGTTACACAAGGATTTGCCTCCAAAAGAGTATAAAAGTAGCATCCATAAATTTAACTTTTTACAAACACAATTGTCTAGTGACACTTTATCAAATAACTTATCTATAGATGACACAGAACCTAATGAAACTTTAGAGACGCACAAAAGTGAAGACTGTTCCAACAGTATTAATTTAAACATAGAAAAGGTACCAAGTCGGGCTAGTATCAAGGAAGAAACAGATTTATGTGATAGGCAAAATGTAAAAGAGGAATATAATGTAACTGATGAGTGTAGACTAGCTAAAGTACAGAACACAACATTAAATGAGGAAAAAAGCTTACAAAAAGTAGAACAAGTAACCAAAAGTGAAGATGACCATGTAGTAAACATAAGTGTACCTCCTAGAAGAAAAAAACAAGCAAACAAATGTTCATCAGAAGTAAAAAAAAATGAAAATAAACCAAAAGAATATCCTGATCACTTAAATCCATTTTCAGATGATGAAGAGGTTTGTTACTTTTAATTAACTGCTATGTTTGTTGTATTTTTCTAGTATATTATTTAGTACTGTTAGTAAAATACGAGAACAGATTTTATTTGTGTTAATTACTTTTTAATTCATCAACGCCCGAATGGCCTCATGCGGCCGGATAACAATGGAATATCTATCTTGTCTCGTTTTCCGGGCGTTGATGGGTTAATGTGTTATTTTTAGGACTCTGGTATTCAGCCATCTTCCAAGAAAGTGAGCTCAAATCCTTTTGGGAGCAGTGATGAAGAAAATGATGAGGTTCCTCCAATACTGACTCCACCAAAACTCTCAAGCAGCCAACAAGGGATACCTGTGTAAGCTTATTTTTTCATTCGGGCTCTGCCTGCAGTCCTAGACAGTGTTATAATAATACTAGTGGACCCTGTGAACTTCGTATCACCTACTATTTATATGATAATCAATTTTACCTTGAGAATTTTAAAATATTGAAAACCAGCGCCATCTATAATAAGTTAACCAGACTGGGGGCGTTTTATTACCGACAAATCAGTTTTAAAAGAATAAAAGTTTCATTTGACTAATATTACGGAAAAAAAGAAACGAAATGTCAGCTCGTGCGGTGAACACAATCAAGGAACATAGTGCGTTTCATTGAATAGTACCTAAGACGTTATGTTGGTTTTCCGAAAATCAACGTAATTTTGCACCTTATTACAACACAATAAGGAAAAAATATCATTACTGCCAACATAACGCCATAGGTATTATTCAATGAAACGCATTTTACCTACAGGGGAAATGACCAAAGAGAATGTAATACTACGTTGAGATGACAAATGATATTTGTTTTTCTTAATTAATCAATCAAATGCATTAAGAAGTTTCAATTCCGATGTCGAAGTCACTCACCCCAAAAGTAGCTTTCTACCACTTTTTAACCCTGTTAGGGGATAAATATTTAAAAAATACGAAACACGTATTCAATTAATTTTGTGAAAGAATGTCTATACCAAATTTCAAGTCAATCGAGCCAAGGAATCGCGTTCTCCCATACAAACTTTGCCACCCTGTTTCACCCCTTTGGGGGTTGAATTTCGCAAAATCCCGTCTTAGTGAGCACCTACGCCCTAAAAGGAGCCCCCATGCAAAATTTGAGACTCCTAGCACTTGTACTTTCTGAGATTTCGTGATCAGTGAGTGAGTGATTTTCCCTTTTATATATATAGATTAAGTGATCGCGAGTTTGTGATTGTTAGTTGTCACCAACTTCAAACTCAAGTCTTTGCTGGGCAGATTGCAGGAAATCCAGAATGTTATTGTTTTTAAGTTTAGTTTTAAAAGTAGCTAATTGTATACTGATAGTAATGTAAATCTTTTGTGTGCAAACAGGAAACGACTTATTACTGCATACAATCCATTCTGGTCCGACGATGAAGAACCATCTTCGGAGGATGACGACGTACAGGGAGGGTAATTAGTTCTAATTTTAATATAAGGTCTTAAGGCTAAAATCACCGGATAGCTACGCGTAGGTAGACACAGTGCCCTTGCACATTCCACGGCGATACATAGAATTATATCAGACACGATAAACCGCTTGTGTGACGTCCAGTACATGTGTACGTATTACGGTTTACTATATCACTACATATTATAAAACAATCGCCGCGTCTGTCTGTCTGTTCGCGATAAACTCAAAAACTACTTAACGGATTTTCATGCGATTTCACCAATTGATAGAGTGATTGCTGAGGATGTTTTAGGTGTATAATAAGTTGAGGCTTTATGTAAATTGGTAGAAATATGACGAGTTTGAAGATGTCGGCAAAAATTAAGCCAATTGGGAGCTTGCATCGAAAACGCTGCATAAACCTTTTGAGCTATAACAAATTAATGTATGATGGAATTGTTCCTCTTTTATATATCTACAAAAAAGTCTGCGATGGCATATAATCTATCTTTTAAGAATAGTTTACTATACCCTTCATCTTCAAAAAAATGATCACGTACAATGCGGTAATTTGAAAAGCTATTTAGAAGGATACCGTATTATCCTTTTCATCTTAAATACGTTAGTTACCTTAAGTATTTCATGCACATTATTTTAACCTTTTACACCATACCATTAAAATGAATATCTTAGGAGTTGTTGCAAAAAAATTAAGAGTGCGAAAATAAATTCAAGTGCGTTTCTTACATCAATGACGGGACGGGACTCGAACGGGACGGAAACAGACTTTTGGAGCGGTATTTGTTTTCTTTTTGGTTGTTGTTGGAAGGTCGCATTTGGCAAAAAAAGGAAGGAACCAAACCGAAGCGAAGGCATGTCGCTAGTAGTTTCATATAGTACAAATACAACGTATTGGAATATACACGTCTACGCGTACACATTTGGTGGGTATCCGCCTTAATATTAAAATGACTTTATATTTCGCAAGATTGTATATATTTAAAATAATATTTGATTGTTTTATCTCTGTATTGTACCTACTGGTGCTGTAGTTACAATACAGAGATAAAACAATTCATCTTTTTTATCTTGATGTGATTTACTTTTAGATTAACTTTACGAAATCACTATTATCGCAGTGCTGTGGCGCAGGTCGTATTCACAATGGCGCGGGAGTGGGCGCAGCATTGATTGATTATTTAGGTCTATCCTTCTACTCACAGACAGCATTTAATACACTATATGGTATACGATCACTGCGCCTATGCATTGTCAATCATGTGGCGGGCCCAATCCTTGGATTATTTAATTCCTTTTTTTAGTTAAGCCGCCTCGTTTTTGCTCCCGCAAAATGGTTTAAAAAGCAAAGTCGATACCTAAATAATATTAAGCTCTTTAAAAGAGAAGTGGCACTAAAAATGCTTAACTTGTATACGATTGAATTTGGTCTTAAAATAAAGGCATTAATATTTGCTACATTGATCAAGTTGCGTCTTATTTTTAGCGCATGTAAAAAAATATATATTTAATTATGAATATTTTTCGATATGGAAACACTACAGAAACAACGAGTCATTGAAAAACGTTCCGTTATCCACATTAAACTTTTAAAGGGCAGAAAAGTCTCTATCTATGAAATGTAAAAGCGTGGCTTCATAACCATTATTATTTTTCTTTTTTCGAAATTAAGAAAACGAAATATCACTTTGACTTCCGATTTTGCATTGATTTGTCATTTGGTTGACAGATACCACAGACTAATGAGTAAAAAAGAACAGCAGATTATAAAGTATACAACTTTAGCAAAAAAGGCCGGGTCTCCTTTAGTTTTAACTGGTAGCATCAATAAAAATCAAAATAGTGATACAAGAACAAGGTACAACTAGTATTGGGACAATGTTCCATTTCGTCACGAGATTTTTTTTTCTTGAAGTTCGAAAATGTACAAGTCTTCAATGGCGACTAGCACGCCCAACCTGCCTTCGAGCACGCCGCGCCGTAAGAAGGCCCCCGCGCCGCCGCCGCCGCCCGTCATCACAGTCTCGGAGATGCCACCCCTGGAACACCCATCTACGTCTATGGACGACGTCGCTAGTATCTCCTCCCTCAGTTCTTACAACTCAACTATTCATTCGGACCAAGTGAGTACTTCTCATTGAAAATATTGTGTTGTTGTCTTTAGTACAATCTACCTCCTAATTATTAATTAAAACTAACGTTTTATCAGGTCGGGTTATCAACCTGATGACGATGGTGTGTTGAGTAAAAATAGTTGAAAGTAATAATAATAAGTACTTAATGTGTTATGTAGAAAAGTCTTCGTAAAATAATAGAACTGACTTTCAGAAATCCAATGGTATTTTTTTGTTTTTTGATGGATTGTGTATCCTATCCTATATGGTCACTGGTTCATATCCGGATCGAAGGACCTTAGATAAAAATGAAGCTGACTGTAATTATTTTCACTGATTTTTATTGGCCGATTTTAAATAGAAGAAGGTCTTGGATACGTAAACGCGCTTTATTTCCGTAGAATGAACAGGCGGAAGTAGTAAATGTTGCCAATAACAAGAACTTTCCCATCTGGTTTAAATGTTTGTCATTTTTTTTAATAATTCTTTTGTTTTCGTTAGAAGTCTTGCGGAGTATCGACACCACGAATGAAGAAGAAGCGTCCAGCGCCGACGCCGCCCGACAGCCTGTCCATCGTGTCGGGCTGCGGCTCCATGGACAAGGGCATCGACTCTTCGGGATTCCGCTCCAATATATCTGACTGTATGTTGCTATTTTATTGACTTTTTAGTAAACAGCTTTTGACAGTTGTCATACGCCTTTTAAATTTAAATAGTGTTTTTTTATATGTTGTATCATTAAATCAAATTGTCGCTGATAATTCGTAACTTATTTCGTAATCTATGTGTGGATAACCATTTATTGTATTTTATAATTGTTTTTTGTTTTCAATAAAGAGTTGGGTAAAGATTGTTTACCAAATAAGACAAGGATAAACAGACTATAACGGCTTTACCACAATAGATTTTAAAACACTGTTCAACAAGTGTTTAACTTAGACACTGTTTAATTGTGATGCTGTCACATTTTTGGACCACATTGTTTAAAATCTTTTGTGGTATGGCCGTAACTGTATTTGAAAGAAAATGTTTTCGGTAAACAATACTAATCAACATTTTGACGACCCGATTGATGCAGTGGTCAACATGCCAGTCTATCACGAAAGAGGACCCGGGTTCGATTCCCGTCCGGACAGAAATTGAAATGATGAATTTCAATTTCTGTGACGGGTCTGGGTGTTACTATGTATAATGAGTATATATTTAAAAAAGTATATAAGCAGTAAATCAGTTGTCTAGGACCCATATTACAAGCTTTGCTTAGTTTGGGGCTAGATAGCGCTGTGTGAAATTGTCCAGGCATTTATTTATTTTATTCAACAGCAAGTAGGAAAGCAAAAGGCCCCGCTCCCGGGCTCCCCTTGCCGGAGAGACGCGAGGTGAAGCTTCAAATCACTCCAGAGGAGCTACAGGTTCAGCTGGACCTGCTCGAGACGCAGCAGCTCGGGCTCGAGCGGCAGGGCGTGCTCATTGAACAGATGATACGCGACAAGTGTGAGGGTAAATTCAACTACTGCACATTACTCTTTTATAGCTTAGCACATACTATGTACTTCTGTATGTAAGTATAATAATTTCATATATATTGTTTTTTTCTCCATACTTTGATTGAACAATTTTGGACGTTTTTTAAGTGGTAGCGAAGGCTATAAAGTTGTTTGTTGCTAAATAAATCGGCGTGAGTTAAGTGACAGAATTGTAATTTTGGCGGATATACGGGATGCAGCCTCAAAGTTGACTATTACAGCTTTTGAACAATATCAAAATTCAAATAAATCCGATTGAATTTATCATAAAAATTATCATTCAGAAGTTCGCTTCTTGATATGGAAAACCTTTAGTAACTCTTATTTTTTTGAGTATATATATTATATACCATAGCATTTTATACATGACAACGTCGTTTGCCGTCACGCTACGCAACACAACGCACACGCATTCGGTTCGACCCAGGCTTTAATATTTCTTTTTAAAATTAAACATTGTCAAAATTAGGCGACGCGTGCATTTCAGACGTGGATGTATCGTACTTATAGAGAATACAGTGACTTCCGTAAAAGTGAAATGATAAATAATTGATTCGTTTTCTGTATTTTTTTTGTCATTGTATTTATTTTATTATGGTTACTACTGATGCTCTTCACATGCTATTTTTCTGGTTTTTGAAAATAAATGTTTGTAATTATTGAATTTAGATTTTTCGCATTCACAATGTTATTTTTATATTAAGATAAATAACATTAGAAAAATACTAGAAAATATCGACTCACCCGTAGCACCGTCATCTCAGTCTCGGATCTAATGTTATTTATCTTAAATGTTTGTATTTTATTTTTGATTTTTGTATATGCACACCTACTAAGTATCCAAGCTTAGCACCGACTATTTATTTTATTTTGTTATTGTGTATCGATTATTAGATCAAACATACATTTTATCAATTTGTTTGTTCTCAGGCGATGAACCATCTCAAGTGCCACAAGAGGAAGTGGAAGATTTAGTAATACAGCTGTGTGAACTAGTCAATGAGAAAAATGACCTGTTCAGGAAACAAACTGAATTGATGTATATGTGAGTACTGGATTGAAATTCGCAGATTACTAGGGAAGAAAAATAATATGTTTGTTATAATTTTAGCATTTATTGAAATAAATTGGAATTGTATTATTATTTAGTAAGTTTGGTTCGGTAGATTTTTTACATTTTTGTTTAAGTATTATTATCAAAAGAAGATATACAATGACTCGTAAGAGGCCCTCATACATCAACTAGCGACCGCCCGTGACTTCGTCTGCGTGGACAGTTTTTATTCCATCTCTCGGGAACAGTTTTTTTTAGATGAAAGGTGCCCTATGTCCTTTTCTGTACTCCTGAAAACGTGTATGCCATGATGATCGGTTGAGTAGTTAAGACGTAACAAACAAACAAACTGACTTTCGAATTTATAATATTACGTGTTATTACTAAAGATTTTAAATACCACGTATTACTACCATTAGTACGAAAGTGCCCACTTTTGGTTTAAAACCATTTAACAACGGTGACTAATAGAAGAAATTTGAGTAAAGGTCGCTGTATACGTGACGGGAAATTTATCTGTGGTTCCGGAGTATGCGGACTAACATCAGTCAGTGTAGGAAGGGTAGCAAGAAAAGCGACCGTGCGTAAATGTGACGATTGTATTGTACTCCACAACGAATAACAATGATTAAAAAGGTACAAGTTTTTATCTACTTCACAGTGTTTCGATTGTTTTTGGTTTTTATAATATTAAGTATGTATATAGTTTTAAGTTCTCATTTTAAGTGAACACATTCTGTATGTTCGTATGAGAAATAAAGATTCTTTAAACCTAAAATACTTCGATCGGGACGGGGACGTCGCGCCATACATTTCCCCCGTCCCGTTCCGTCCGTGTTCTCGTCACGTATATTTGTTACCAGGGTTGCCATTTCGAAATTTTAAGTTGCCGTGTTTTGGAATAAAAACTACAAAATTGCCGTGTACATTTTTATTTATTATATATTAACACGTAAGATAAAATATGACACAAAAAAATTATTCTTCACAGTCATCATACAAATTTCTTATCGTATCCAAAATTTCTTCTTTGTCTTTGTTTTATATTATTTTTTTCATTCATATTGTCTATCATTTGTTTTGTCGGTTTGAAATTTACACAAACAAAAAATGAATGAATGATATGAATACCATAAACAATGAAGTGTGCGCTAATCTATGTCGAATGCGCGTCGGGATTTCCCCGCTCATAGAGTCATCACTGCGTCTGGTGTAGTCTATTGATGTGCGTTGTAAGGACTTATCGACTATCGATTAAATTATCGGAAAAATTAGTAAGCATTGGATTGCCGTGTTTTAGAACACGGCAATAAATATACTGCCGTGTACCGTGTTTTATTGCTGAATAGACCCAAATTGCCGTGTAAATGGCAACACTGTTTGTTACTATATTTTTCTATACAACGATGTCAAGAAATCGCCCCGTTCCGCCAGGGACGTGAAAAAACCCGTTACGTGTACCGAGACCTTTATATGATAAATATTAGACACAGTTATGAGAACAGGGTGTTTCTCTTTTCAATATTGACGTAGTTTGTAATTAGTATGTATTGGTTGGCGGCGCTAGTTAACGCATTTTACTTAATAAAAATATAAATAAATAAATATTTGACAACATCACATACATTGCTCCGATTCCAAAGTAAGCAGCTAAAGCACTTGTGCTATGGAAATCAGAGACGACGGCGATATGACAAACACCCAGACCTGAGCCAATATAGAAAAGTTCGTTTTTTCTAAATTGACCCAACCGGGGATCGAACCCGGGACCTCAGAGATGGCGACACCTTGAAAACCGGTGTACAAAGCCACTCGACCACGGAGGTCGTCAAAATATACCTTTGCTACTAGTTTATTTGTAGTAAACAATGTTTTATTCTGTCTTTAAATCTATTCAATTTTGATTTTCAGTCGCCGGCAGCAAAGATTGGAACAAGAACAAGCAGATATCGAGCACGAAATAAGGGTTATTCAATCAAGACCAGCGGTTAATCGTATTGACGCTGATAAGGTAATAAAAGTCTAACGAAAGCTGACACGTAATTGGTAAAGGGACTAATTTTGCGCTCTAATATAAGGATCAGTTTCCATTAAAATAACGGATTTAACAAGGAAAATGGCGCCACCATTTAGATGACACGACACCACTCGCAGCCAGTCTCTACATTTGAATTTTTTTTGAACCGAGCATCGTTAACTAGCCGAAACTGATAATGAAAAAAACAAAAATCGCTTTCATTTCATATTTAATTTGTACTTATAAAGTAAAAAAATTAGAAACAATAAATTACAAACATGTTTACTGCGTACTATAAATAGAATATTGTCAAATATCAGGCTCGGGAAGAACAGTTGGTGTCCCGTCTGGTGGAGATAGTGCGCATGCGCGATGAGCTGGTGCAGCAGCTGGACGCGGAGCGCCGCCGCGAGCGCCAGGAGGACCTCGCCATTGCCGCCTCCATCGCCACTAAACGAGGTCAGTATAGTAGGTCAGAGATAGTGCGCATGCAAATGTAAGTTGAACAAGAGCGTTATCGAGTTACATTGAGCTTTTTCCTGTTCACTTGTCTTGACACTTGACACTTGCTTGAATATGAAATTGACGCCAAATATACAGAATATTATTTTACTTTACGTTATTATGAGTTATGTATGACTGCCGGCTACACACGCAGAGGCCCGGCTGGAGAGATTAAGGCTGGCCCCAGACCTACCGGTTTCATTTCTTTGCTTTGCTGTTTTAGTTGAACAGGGGCTACCAGCTAACGCATCGAACTTCGGAAAGTCTGCCGGGCTTCAAATTAAAACAGATAAATCGAGTCCCAATCGGGCCATAATGGCGAACCCTAATTAATGATGTCACACGAACATCGATATCTTCTAAATAACTACAATACGAAACTTTTTACTTCGATTTATCTGTTTTAAGTTGAAGCCCGGCAGACTTTCCGAAGTTCGACTTCGGCAACTTCGGCGAGATTGCCGAGATTCAACTTAAAACAGATAAATCGAAGTAAGGAGTCTCATATTGTACTATTCGCCTAAGTTATTTAGAAGACATCGTTGTTCGTGTGACATCATGAATTGGGGTGCGCCATTTTGACCCGATCGGGGCTCGATTTATCTGTTTTAATTTGAAGCCCGGCAGACTTTCAGAATACCAAATAATATACTAGAAAAAATACGACTTGCACCAGATCATGTTCTCGGACGGGAATCGAACCCGCGACCTTTGGATATCCGGTCCAATGCTTTGACCGCTGAGCTACCGAGTCACTAGTGGGAACGTCGAATTTCTCCTAGTATATCAACTCTTACGCTGCAAGCCAGCGCCATCTCACCATTGTACAAGGAATTACCTCGACATCAACTGAATACCTTTCTAGATATTATTAAACAATTGATTAAGATGAGAAAGCTATATAATTTTTAAATTTTGAGATTTAAGCATTGCTATTTTATATAATACCAAATAATATACTAGAAAAAATACGACTCGCACCAGATTATGTTCTCGGACGGAAATCGAAGCTGAGTCGGTCGGCTGAGGCGGTCAGAGCATTGGACCGGATATCCAAAGGTCGCGGGTTCGATTCCCGTCCGAGAACATGATCTGGTGCGAGTCGTATTTTTTCTAGTATATTATTTGGTATTATATAAAATAGCATTGTGAATGCTTAAATCTCAAAATTTAAAAGACTTTCAGAAGTTGGATGCGTTAGCCGGTACGGCCGCTGTTCTACTAGAACAGCAAAGCAAAAAAAAATAAACCGGTAGGTCTGGGGCCAGCCTTACACCCGTATTCAAGAACAATACTCAAACGACTACGCAAACACTGCTTTGGAATAGAACTCTGTGATTGGTTAGTTTGTTTTACGTATTACGTTTGATTGGTAGTTAGGACGCTGTGCGTCCGCATGCACTGTGAGACCTCGTAGTAATGTTTGTGAATACGGGTGTTAGTTTGGACTGCATTGCGTGCCAAATTCAAATCTCACCTGTGTTTTTTTCTATAGTTTTTTTAAGATTGTGTTTGTGACTTTTCTTTTTCAGCTCAAAGAAATAGCGAGTCGAACATTTCATCTATCAAATCTTTCGAAGTTGTAACAACTCAAAAAAAAAGCAAAGTGAAGGATAAAGTCAAGAAACAATTCAAAAAAGCTAAACACACTTTGATGTCAAAGAAAAAAGAAGATGGTACGGATCGGAAAGAGGAAAAGTCTGAAAAAGGGAATAAATCTAAATAACTTAAAATTATGCTTTTTTGGATGGTTGTACATTGAATGAAATACTTACTTAGTATTATTGACTCGATGCTTTTGAAATTAGGTTGCAAGTACTTAAGTAAGACTGGGACATTCCACTAGAGTCTAGTAACTAGACTGGTATAAAAAAAATATAATAAATATAAACTCAGATTATAAAAGTCAGTTCTCTAAGAGATATTATTTAAATAAGTAAATGATAGGGCTAACTTCACAGCCACCGTTAAGTTTGAGACGCACTGTACTAAGTTATTGTAAATTTATGATTTATAAATGCCTCGTAAAATATATACGCATTTTGCAATACCTATCAGTTTTCTGATACTACGAAATTGATTCTTCATTCGATCCACTTTTTTGTTCAGTTTTGGTGTTCGCAGATGAAGGTTAAACATATCGAATATGTAAATATTTTATAAATTTTAATTTATGTTAAAGATAAATGTATAGTTTAATAAAAAGTATATTCTAGAATTTCCAGATAACGTCAGGTAGACATGCCATTTAATCGTTTTCTTATAGTTTAAATTTATCTTAATTACAGTTGTTTCTTGACTATGTGCCAGAATTAGGAATTCTAAAAAAAATTAAATATAATTGCTTTGTGCCACGAGAATATTAAGAATCTCTTTATTAACTTGCAATCAAACAACTTATATTGTGCAGCATCTGGAATTAAATATTTCTGCGACTAACCAGTGTACTTACTTTGTTTTTGTTTCATTTTCAGTTTTCTTTTTAGAGCGAACCGAAAAGTTGTTGACATGTTATGAATTTATTAAAATAGTGTAAAAACGGATTGTATTTCCATATAAATATTTTTCATTTCAATTAATAATGCGCACGAAATTTGAAGTAAATGTATTCAAAAATTAATAAGCACAATATTTTGTGAATGAATAATATTTATTTCAATGTATATTTATAGGTATCTATATAACTAAGTAGAGTGACAAGCTGGTTACGGAGTTGATGGCAACTGTTATCGGATATTCTGCTCACAGTCAATGCGAGTGAAAGAGAAAACGATAGTTTACGGTAGCGAAAACAGTTTGAATCAACTCATGGTAGGGCCACTGGTACCTAGTGGGCAGGCTTTTATTTATTTTCACTTAATTAATTAATGGTAGGTAGTTGGATCATGAGCACTATATAAAGTTGGGACCACCCACTTAATAACAACAGAAACATTGAGAAAATAAAAAAGTTGGGTTATTTTCATTACTCTTCACACATAAAGACAGAGACAGAGTTTTTCGAATATACTGGCCCTAAGTGGGTACCACCCACCTTTAATACCCCGTGCTTCACCCAGGTGGAGAACATAAGCTAGCTGGACAGTGCTGCCCACATACGATCCGTCTGCTCACTGCTCTGGTGTTGGATGAGTAAAGAACCTTTTTTCTTGGTATAAAAAGATGGAGCTCGGACTCGGAATTTTTTGTCATAAAGATGATTTTAGTATTTTATCATCTATATTTGAAAAAAAATCATGCCCAAACTATGTGTTGTATTGTATGCACAGGGTAGCCAAAATGTAGGTATAGTCTTAATGTGCCGTCGTATTTATGAAAACAAAAGTATTATGATTATGAGAGTTTAAGTTAAAATACTTTATTTTAGACATAAGTGCACAAAGCATACAAGCACATGGTACTTTTATATTATAGAATTTCATTAAATAAAATGAGTATATTTTTGTTTTTGTTTTTTATTTAATTGTGAATGGGAATAGGATCAATTATTACAATAAAAGAAACAATAGACAAATTGTATTGTAAATAATATATTTATCCTAAACCTTATATAATGTTTGATGCAGCCAGATTATAATTCATCATAAATATAATGAAAAAAACGTGATAAAATAGCTTTATCAATTGTCCTATTTATTCATAGTTCACTATGAGACTTTATGGTTTTGTAAAAAAAACACTACCTAGAAGTTAGTATTTTTTTACAAAACCATAAATCTAATGAAAAAATAACGTGGTCAAATAGCTTTATCAATTTGTCCTATTTATTCATAGTTCATTATGAGTCTTTATGGTTTTGTAAAAAAACTACTAACTTCTAGCATAGTTGTTGTCTATTTCAATACGTAAATTTGATTGTTTTGATTTAGACAATCTTTCTCTTAAATCATCTGGTTTCCTCTCTCTCTTTGATTTTAAAATGTTCCTCAGGTCACTGTGTTCTTCAACATCATTATTTTTATTTTCTAATCTGGACCATACACTTGAGTTAGTGTTAGTATTGATTTTTTGAACTCTGCTCATAACATTAAAGTCTGCACTATCTGCTGAGGATTCATCACTCAACAAATCTTCATTAGAATTAGTGATCTTTGAACCCAAACGTGATTGTATGTTAGATTTGGGCATTTCTTTTTGAATTATTTTAAATTTGTCAGATAACTTGGTAGATTCTTTTGGTTTGTATTGACTTTCTGAATTGATTACTTCTATGGACAAGGGTGCATACACATCTGTATCACTCGATGATTCTCTACTATAGTCTGAAGGTAATCTTTTCTTGTGCTTGGGCTCTTCATCATCAGCATGCATTCGCATTCTTGGTGCCTTTGATTTCTTTTTCCATTCTGTATCTGAACTACTGTCTTCACTTTTATAACTTTTAAGTTTTTTATGATTCCTTTTCCCTAAACGCATTGCCAACCTTTTATTTCTTATTTGGATAACATCATCACAATCTTCTATTTCTTCCTCAAGGTCATGACTGGGTAGTTTACGTTGGAAAACTTCCTGATGGTCATATACACCCCATGTTTGGCATAAATCTCCCCATGGATTTTTACTTGACATATCCATTGATTGATCAATGAAATCATTTGAATGTTTGATGTAATCTGGTTTCTTTTTAGACATTTTTTTGTCTCCATTGGTAGCAAATCTCATGAGTATCAAATCATTTTTAGGATGTGGCACTCCTTCCCTCCAATGATGATGTGATTTATCTGCCAGCATTTTTTTCAAATCTTCTTTTTGGATTTCACGAGAATGTACTAACAATGCTAATGCAGCAGAAATGTGATCTTGGCATACAATATTGCCTGAAAAATAAATAATAAATTAAATATCTCAAGTAAAACAGTAACAAAAAAAAATTATAGCATAATAAATCGGTCTCTTTTTACTCTAGGTACTTTACATCCAACCACATAGCAGTCATTATACATTTTTTATTGCGTCATGTTGGTATTACAAAAATCTCACATTAAGGTCTGTCTATCCTTACTTATCCTATGTAATCTTTTGACAGTTGTCATACGTGTTTTAAAAAATCATTATTTAAAAATATGTTGTCTTATTAAATCATATTGTCACTAATAATAAGTAATTTCTTTTATAATCTATGTATGAAAATCCATTTGTAGTTATTATTGATTTTTCCTATAAAGAGTTGGGTGAAGCTTTTTTACCAAATAAGACAAGTAAATTAACATAAACATAAATATCTGTATATTAAACTATATTTGGTGTACGCCTACAGTATAAATAGACTTATCCTTCCAGTGAATCGAGCTATGCAATGATGATACCTGACAGTTGAGGATATCTTAATAAAATATAAGCACCTACTTAGAAGATAACCTACTGTAATCTTGTATTATTCTCATGAACACAACAAAAAAATAAAACAAAAATGTATACAATTGTACCCACATGAAGTTTTGTCAACCCATTCCATGGAGACTGGTTTAAAGTCTTCAAGATACTCAAATATTTCTCTAGTGGTTAGACCTTCAACACCATGGAGATGGATGGAGTCAAAACGAAAATGCCTTTCATTTCCACTTTCAATACCACAATTAGCGTACAATTCATCAATCTGTCTCTGGCTAACCACTTTACTTCCAGTTAAGTCTAATCCAAATCTTTTAGCTCGTTCTTCCAGTTTCGCAGCGTCAACTTTTCCCAGTTGTTTTACCAATAACCCGTTCTTGTCAGCTTTAAACATCTGTTAAGCAAAACTTAATTTACTGAAGGAAGTAAATTTTAAATATAGGTACAAAACAATTTACACCATCACATATTTACCACTGTGTGTTGTGTTTGCGTTGTTGCAAGGCAATGGTCGACTTCAACCTCATCAACAAGCATAGTGCTATCATCATCGCTCATTTCACCTTCTTCCTTTTCCATTGAAAGGTTGATATTCTTTATTAATTAACAAGTAATTGATTTAGAAGATATCTTAATTATAGAGAAATATATGTACAAGCACGCTGTTAATTATAATACAAAATGAACGAATTCTTCTTTCCTTTGATTAATTTGAGTTGAGTGAGTAAGACCAGACCACAGACCACCACAGCAGCACAGACTTGAGGAAACAAAGAGTAGGCAGTTTTTTCTTTTTTCTGAGCTCTGAAAGATAAAATCACTTCTTTTAGGATCCGACCGAACCCACTTTTCTGCCAAGAACCGAAAGCGAAATGAGATGAGACCGAGATATAAATTAAATGTCTTTTTCATCAATATTCACCATTGATGAAAAAAAACATTTAATTTCTTTAACATTTTTTAATTATTGGGTGACTTTCCAAATCAAAAAAAGAAAAAGAAATTAGTTCAAAAAATCGCCATAGATGGCGTTTTAAAATAGCTGAGCCCTCATAAAGTTGCTTATATTTTTCGCCGTTGTAACTCCCCCGCCTCGTTTATCACTCTCCATGGAGGAAGGGTACCTACAGTATTTGCAATCAAAATCTTCAGAAAATTGCGTGCGATAAATTGCTTTAAATGAAGGGGGCCGCGGAGCGGCCTGCGGCGCGGCAAGCGACTACAGTAATCGCTGAGCGATTGTGACGACGAGCTGCGAGGCTGACATAAAGATAGCGCGCAGTGAATATTGAATTTAGTTGCCGCGCACCGCCCACCGCGGTAGGCTATGGCTGGGTCGATATGTAGCACGTAGCACCCATCAACCCTCGCTATTCTACGAGTGAGAGAGGCTGGGTCACGAGGTCATGTGTGGGGTGATTTTCAAGAGGTGTGGTGTGCGTCATGTATTTTACACAAGAGCATGCCAGTTACAGGCAAGCAGGAGCTACTGGCATGTGTATCAAGCTTAAGGAATGCCTCTTTAATTTACATTCGCTTGGTCCGTTTCACATTAGTGTGTTAGTGTTTTCCTAGGAATGGAGAATATTTTGTGATCGAAGATGTGAGGCGTCAGCGCATGTCCTGTGGCATGCATTAGTTCCAATGACGGATGCCTCAGCGAATAAGAAAGCGCATGAGTGAGGCCTGGCTGGGTGAATCTAGGTTTTTCTTTACTTCCTGCGTCATTGTCGTTACTCGAAAATCTTAAAAAATCCAATGCATCACAAGGGAATTTGCCATCATTTACGTTAGAGTACGATAGTAAATTATATTAATTTGCATATTTTTAATTTATTTATTGCGATGCATTGGATTTTTAAAGATTTTCGAGTAACGAAAATGACGCAGGGATTAAGAAACAACGTAGATTCGCCCGCCTACGTATGTACTTTAATAAGCTGAGATGGAGACAGAAACGGATACATAATTTTTAGCCGAGACCGAGATCTCGGTCGGACCTTTCTCTGTTTTGTACTTAATGCTCTAAGGGCCACTTTTACGAAACACTAAACATGTTTAGGAAATCTGTTTAAGCTATGTTAAATACATTTAAGGAATCAGAGTCTTTCACCACTTATTAAACGTGTGTATCGAACTGTCAAAGTTAAATGCCCAATTTTGGTTGTTTAATCTGCTAAATACATTTAAGAGCTTGTCATGAGAAAGAGAGGTTATGTGATTTCTTAGTTTATTTTAACATGATTTATGAGACTTTTTGTGGGATGATGATGATGAAGAGATAATTGACTGTTTATAAAGGGCGAGAGCATTGTGATTTGTCGGAGACAGAACAAATTTTATTGAAACTAAGTCAAACAAAAAATATATCGCATCCCTAAACGTATTTAGCTAAACAATGGTATTTCAGATGTGGTGAAAGACATACTTAAACATTATTAAGTTAATTTTGATTAACGAGTTAAACAAAATTAGTAAAACGTGTTTATGAAATATTTAAATAATATTTGGTAAAAGTCGCCCTAAGGTTTTGTACTGAGGTTTTTTTTTTTTTTTTTTTGAAGATTTTTGGCTTGGATACTAAGTCCTTTAAGCCATTTCTTGGTGTGTCTTCTCATCTCTTTCACAACTTTTCTATAGTACATTTTATATAATTGTAAAGCGGCACAAAGCTTTTGGCACTTTTTAAATAGTCTTGTAAGCGGCGGGCTTCATTATTTACATTTTCACGTCTTAATTCATCACTACAAGCACTATTATAAGTAGAAGCACTAGCACTCGTATCAC
The DNA here is from genome assembly GCA_963556745.1 of Catoptria pinella. Classification (NCBI taxonomy): domain Eukaryota; kingdom Metazoa; phylum Arthropoda; class Insecta; order Lepidoptera; family Crambidae; genus Catoptria; species Catoptria pinella. The sequence goes on from OY750762.1 coordinate 6,700,579, forward strand.
TGGTATCACTTTCTTCTGACAGTTCGCACGCCAACAAAAGACGCTGAATGTTGAACTGACGGCAATTGAATAACAAATGTTGAATGTCACCAACTTGATCACTATTACAGTAAGGGCATAAATTGGATGGTATTATCTTGAGTCGTCCCAAATGAGCAGGAGTTTTATGGTGGCCAAAACGTAGTCTGTTAATGGTTGTAATGAAGTCCCGGCTAGCTATCTTCAACTTAGCGTACCAAGGTTTTGCAGGTATTCCTTCTTGTATGCTTCCGTACCATTTGCCTTTAGTTTCTATATCTTTCTTCCAGATATCATCCCATAATACTAACACATCTTTTTTTATTTCAGAATAGCAATCAGTAAATGGAATTTCTGTTATGTACCTTACATCTAAAGAGTTTATTCCTTCACATGCAGTCTTATCAGCTATTTCATTACCAGTGATTCCTTTGTGTGAAGGAATCCACAGCAAAGCAACTTCAATGCCTTTTTGTCTCAAGTTAAGTATAAGCTCCTTTATATTATAAACAATGTAATTAGTTTTAAAATGAACAGAGTAATTTTCTAGACATGTAAGTATGCTAAGAGAATCAGTCAATATAAGAAAATATTTACAACTATTTATAGTACAAATACGTTTAAGTGCTTCAAAAACTGCATATGCCTCTGCTGTAAAAATACTACAATTAGAATCAAGTATAAAGCTTTGGCAAAACTTTATCTGGGGATCGTATACAGCACTTCTGACATGTGAATCAGTTTTACTACCATCTGTATACAAGGTATAATAATTGTTCTCATCTAAAAAGATTTGTAAGTCTAGATTATTATTTATCTGTGTTTTGATAATATTAACTTCATTGATTAGCGTGCAAAACTGTTTAGAATAGAATGGCCACAAACAGTCTTTTTGTAATTTTTGGTATTTCATTTCCAGGTCAACAAGAATATGAGGTAATTTTGGAAATTTATGACTAAGCATATCAGAAGCAGTGGTTAATGGAGTCTGAATTGGTATAGGATAAGGTACTATCTTTTTAACAACTTGTTGATTATTCGTAGATAACAGCTTTATACAAAATCTTTTCATAAGTAATAGACGTCTAAGTGAAAGTGGCATTATAACTGTTTCAACTTCCATAGCTCTAATGGGAGTTGAACACATGGCCCCAGATATAGTTCTCAAAGCCTTATTCTGCACTATGTCTAGTTTATTTACATATTTACTATCATGATAAGCAATACAGCTATAATCAAAATGGCTTCTTACAATAGCTATATATAGTATGGAAAGAGTCACTGGGTCTGCACCCCAAGATACTCCAGCTAAACATTTGATAATATTTAACCCTTTCATTGCTCTTTGTAAAATATAATTAATGTGTGGCTTAAAGGATAATTCTTTATCTATTATAACACCTAGAAACTTATGTTGGTTAACTGTAGGAATAGGCAAATCATTGTACATAACTGATGTAGAAGGAAAATCTTTGCTAAATATCATTGTACTACTTTTACATGGATTAATTTTTAGCTGTAGTTTATCATAATATACTTTTAAGTTACTAAGAGCTGTATTTACATTTTCAACAGCAATATCAATATTATTATTTACACTATAAATCACTAAATCATCAGCAAACTGGAGAATATTTATATTTTCAGTATTTACATATTTACATATTTCAGCAGTGTATAGATTATATAGTAAAGGGGACAGTGTGGCACCCTGCATTGTGCCTTTAGAGACAGTTCTAGGGCCATGTAAAATATTATTGAATTTCACATATAAGATTCGATTAATAAGAAATTCATAGATCCACTTACAGAGTAGGCCAGGTATACCTAACCCTGATAACACATGAACTAAGATTTCTGGTTGAACATTGTCAAATGCCCCTTGAACATCAAGAAAGGCACATGCTATACTCTTATTATTTTGTTTTCCATTTTTCAGGTCAGAAATAAGACATGTAAAGCTGTCAGCACAACTTCTACCACGTCTGAAGCCATATTGAATGTTTGGGATAATATTAGTAGATTCAGTGAAATGATCTAAACGTAGCTTAATCATATTTTCAAATATTTTTCCTAAACATGAAGATAGTGAAATGGGTCTGTAGGAATCACAATTATCAGGAGGTTTGTCTAATTTTAGAACTGGGATAACACATTGTGTTTTCCATGATTGTGGTATTATTTGTTTGAGCCAAAGATTATTGAGGATATTTAAAAACAGTTTCTGAGCTTTAATATTTAATTTTTTTATTAAAATATAAGGAAAGTCATCTAAACCAGGAGTAGTGTTTTTCCGAGATTCAAGACTAATCAAGAATTCGCACCATGTAAAAGGTTCCAATAAATGTTTTGATTTAATATCATTATTGTGTAAATTAAAAAGAGTGTTTAGACCATCTGTACTTTCACAAACATTGCCTGATAATTTGTTTAAAAATTGTGGAATAAATTCATCACTATAAGATTTAGTATTTGTTTTAATTCCTTTAAATCGCTTAATATTATTCCAAATGGTTGAAATGGGGGTCATTCTATTAAAACTGTCACACAAAGATCTCCAACTATTCTTTTTTTCCTCTGCAATAGTTCTCTTTTTTAAGGCATCTGCTCTCTTATATGCAATATAATTTTCAATGATGGGAAAGCGTCTGTATAATTTTAAAGCCTCTTTTGATCTAATAACACATTCTTTGCATTTATCGTTCCACCAGGGTGTTGGAGGTCTACTTTTGTGCTCTGAAGTTTTTGAATATTTAGGTACACACTCTGATTTCAGGGTGGAAAGTGTATTACAAAAAGCATCATAAGAACTAAGGGGATTGTCTAGACTAGGGATAATATTATCAAAAGAAGTTTTCGAAAGTTCATTGTATTTGATCCAATCAGCTTTGTTATATAGAAACTTATCCATAGGAGGATTAACATTATAACGATCTATTGAGAGAGTTATTTCAGTAATTGTCGGAAAATGATAACTACCCATGTTATCATCGTGGACTGACCATTTACAAAGAGGTGTTATAGATGGACTAGCCAAAGAAATATCAATAGCAGATGGATTACGATTTGGATAATGCATAGTAGTTATGTCACCTTCATTTAGTATGCATAAGTCTAAGTCATCTATAAGAGTATACAATTGTTCACCTCTATTTTTGTTAGATAAGCAACCAAAAGCTATGTGATGAGCATTAAAATCTCCAGCCACAAAAATAGGTTTCGGAAGATTATGAATAATGTTACGCAAGTTATTCGTACGCAGGGGACCTGAAGGTGGGCAATAAACGCACAAAATGGTAATATCACCACGAGAAGTAGATAGAGACAATGCAACAGTTTGCAATTCTTCATAAAAAACAGTTGTAAGAGGTTTATATTTTAGGTATGGTTTAATAAGTATGGCTACTCCACCATGTTCGTTAGAAGCATTCTTAAACAACATGTTATAGCCAGGTATTCTACAAGGCTTACCATCTTTTAACCAAGTTTCATTTAATAAACAAATATCAATATCATTTTCTCGAAGGAAATTTATCAAAAGAGGCACTTTATTATTGATACTTTGTATATTAAATTGAGCTATTCTTAAAACAGACTCTTTAGGACCGCTATTATCCATTAAGAAAGATTTTTGACTAATAAATCTTTAATAGAATTTGAATTAATTGGCGTATCGTCCCCTTTGTTAGCTATAGCAAATAAGAGTGCGAACTATTGCATTAGTTATTTCAACATTATTAATTAATTGGCTTTTCAATTCATCTAATGACAAAGTTTTTTGTGTAGCAACTTTAACAGTTTTTTGTACATGAACAGCAGGGCGTCCCTGCTCAGTGTTCATTTTATTTACATTATTATTATTATTATTATGTACAAGTGCTGGAAATTCAGTATCATACTTTTTTTCGTTTGTAAAGGCAACAGTGCTTGCGTAAGTAACTTTGTTTTTCTTTTCTTGATTTTTTTTAATTTTAACAGGACATATATTCGAAATTGCTAAATGTGGTCCACTGCAGTTAACACAGTTTAAATCATTGGGTTTATCACATTCTTTATAATAGTGCTCTCCGGAACAAACGCTGCAGCGCTGTTTGCCGTTACATACTTTTGCTGAATGGTTAAATTTAAAACATCTATAGCATTGCTGCAGAGGAGGAATGTACTCAAATACCCGATAAGAAAATAAGTCATATTGTACACTGTCAGGTAATGAATTTGCAAGGAAAGTTATGCTGACTGTTTGCAAAGGAACTTTTTCATGGCCAACTTTTTTAATAAAGCGTCGCACAGCAATAATTTCATAAAGGGATGTTAATTTAGAATACAGTTCCTTATTTGATATGTTAGTTGGAACATGTCTGATGACTCCAGTTTTTTCAATTTGAGCTGCTGGGATATACGCCTTTAATTTATATTTCTCCAGAAATGTAGAATTCATAATAAAATTGTTGGCAGTGTTGTATTGCTTGAATACAACCGCAATTTTGCTCGCGTTGACCCTATGTATGGCCACCACTCCTTTTACATCTGTTGTAAATATGTGGTTTAAATAAATGGGACTCTTGTTGCCCAAACGATCATTACTGTCACTTTCAACGAAAACTTTAAATTCATAGTTTGTGGAATTTTCCGGGTAAAGTCTTTTATAGTTTGGTTTTAGAAACGGTAGAAAGTTCAAATTGTCCTCACCACCGCCGCTTACACCATTGTTTTCCTCTTGTTTATTCATTTTTCTAGCTCGTTTTCCCGACGACCCCGGGCCTTTGGTGGCCGGGGGGATTTCACCCCCGGCCTCACCGCTTAACATCGTATTTATTTACAAAACAAACTAATATAGTATATTTACAACAATTAAACTAAGAAATATGCAAATAAAATAAAACTTGGTAAAAATTTTCAAACTCGAGAAAAAATTGTGTCCTTTCTCTTAAAATTCCCGCCAAAGAATTGTACTGAGGTTTTGTAGACATAACACCACAGACTACAATAAATGATACAGTCCAAGATTAAAAAAATAATCTTTACAAAAAATTTGGACAATTTCATGCGACGCGGCGGTATCGTATCTTCTTCTTCTTCTTATTGAGTATATCTTATCGGCTCTAAAAAAACAATGAAGTTAATGTCTGTGTTTTGACAGATGTATGTGATACATTGCTACTTTTTTTGGTAATTTTATATTTGTGCCAAAACGAAGTAGCAATCTATCATATACATCATTCAAAATACTGTTAACATTAACTTATGTTTTTAGCCGACAGCCGGACATACGAAAGCATTATTTGCCCAAGCTGAAGCAGAGACGCTTCGCTCGCGCTTCGCGCTAGTTCGGTCAATAATAACAGGGGTGGTTTCTATGGGCTTGCGAGCACGATTTAAACAGAGCCAGACAGCCTATTCCCACTATTGACTAGTCTCCTAACTAAATGCTAGCTTTCTACTACTTTGGTAAAATAAACAAAGTCGTCAACGTAAATAGATGCCGCCGCCAATAAAAAAAACAATCTGTATCAATAATACTCATTTGTAAGTAAAATAGTGATAAGAACGGGCATATTATAAAAATAAAAAATAACATTGTGATACACTTCACTTCAACAAAAAGGTTTTTTTTTATAGTAAAAAGAAAATCTTATCATCGAAGAGTTAATACACGGTTACATTTTTAGCAACCCGAAAAATTGTAGAGGTAGTTAACTTGCACGAAGTGTCCGTCAAAGATGGAGTCACGGTAATTACCGTACATTGTGAAGTTTTTATAGAATATTTTATGAGAAGGTTCCGAATCACCTGGTGGGTAATTGTTTTTTATTCCACTTAATATTGAGACGGGAATCGAGCTTAAAATTTTTCTGGGAGATAAAAATTACCGTCTATTCTATTTCAACAAAACACAATTTTTCTATTATATTTAAGGGGCATGTAGCCGTCCTTACTCTAAGTAGCCGTCAACTAGCGCCGCCAATAAATTTAAGTAAAAAATAAAAGAGAAAACAACTATGTTCTCCTAAATCTGGGTCCAACCACACTTCTTTGATTAAACAGTATTACCACCGCACGTCCAACCAAACTAGCGATGTATCATATAGACACGGTGATCTGACACACCAAAATGTTACAAATGTGGATCCAGCTTAATATGTTTCTTATTTAATGAATAAATCTTGAAAATATTAGTTTTAAAACGGTATTATAACAAAAGTGCTCACTTTTGGTGGCGGCGTTCGCTATACATTACATGCCCTTTAAATTACATATCCGTAATATGATATTAATTAAAAAAATACTAGTATTCAATATTATATTAAAAACGAAACAATTTCGATAAAAAGACACAAATCAGCTACTTCGTCACAAGCTTTAACACATTATCCATTCTACTACTAAAGTTAAACTGACAATTTGCTTCAATATAAGGGTGCATTCCGATTCGCGCTGACAGCGATGTCATCGCGCTGGATTTGCGTACCGCGCGATAACGGCAGCCCGGGTGACGTCACTGATTGCGTCATAACATCCGCCATCTTGCGCTTACGCCGCCCATGCACGAAGCATCGTGCGTCCATGTTCCGAATGATATCGCTGTGTGCGTCCTGTCTAAACTGACACTAGTTTGTTTTATTTACCTCACATGCATAGGTATATATGAAAATTTAAAATTGATTGATAATTCGTGCCGCATACCATGGTAGTAATAGCCGAAGATATTATCCATTATAAGAACATAATATAAAATAAAAAGGTTGGAATTTGAGGTTATGTGGGCCAAGAGATCAGTGAGCGTTATGAGCGCAATATCTGAATCGTACCGCCTGTTATCGCTGTCAGCGCTGAAATTCATTTTAGTCTGAATCGGAATGCACCCTTACTTACACATTATTTTTATACTTAATTTTAAGTACTTACAGTTACTTTTTATAGACCTAACAAAAAAGTCACGTGCCTATCCCTTTCATTACTTCATATTACAATACAAAAAGGATAGTAATACAAATTCAACCAGCGGCGGTATCAGCTAAAAACATTGAAGTTCATGTTAACTGTGTTTTGACAGATGTATGTAATACATTGCTATTTTTCTTTGTTATGTTGTTATTTGTGCCAAGACGAAGTAGCAATGTATCACATACATCTGTCAAAACACAGTTAACATGAACTTCAATGTTTTTAGCTGATAGAGCCCCAGATCAAATATTATACAACGACCATATAACAGTTATGAGCTTTTTCAAAGTGTTAAAGTTCTAGTTTATAAGCATAATATAGGTACCGGACTACCGGCCCGGTTCTTGACCACTGGGCAAATCGATGGGAATAGCTTTGTCTCTGAAACTATAGCGTCTCTCTCACAGCCGGAAAAGTAATCGGATATTCTGAATAGAATTGCTCAGCGCTCAAGGTCCGTGCCGAGGCCTATATCAGCCCCCTAGCTTAGCATGACCACCGAAACACGATATTATCACGATAGCGTTTTATCGACCCTTACTGTCAAAATCCATAGTCTTTTGACAGTTAAACGTGATAAATAGCTATATCCACTTCCCAATTTTCGGTGATTTTACGGGACTAAAAAAAAGAAATTAGTTCAAAAAATCTCAAAGATGTCGTTTTATGAAAGCCGAGCCGTCGTAAAGTTGCTTATAATTATGTCTATCGTCGTTTTGACTCCCCCGCCTCGATCATCACTCTCCAAGGCGGAGGGGTACCTACCTCAGTATTTGCGTTCAAAAATTTCAAAAAATTGTGTGCGATAAATTGCTTAGTGTGAAGGGGTTTTAACTTTACAGTTCGGCTTACCTACATAAAACGCCATTTATCGAAATTAAAGAATTGTTTCAATTTGAGCTGTCAGAAAGTCGCCTCGGAAATGGGCGATCTTTGATCTTTGGGGTGGGTAAGAAGTAAGAACTATCAACATGAAAAAGATCACGATTTAACAAATTTATTTTATTTATTTATTACATCAATTTTCTTTTACAATTAGATACATCAATATTTTAATACCGTCAAAGTCACACATTATTATTATTGTAGTGTAATGCCATTATGATGAATTGGGGGAATAACCTGATAGCCTGTCGACTGTAGAGCAATAACGGTGCATGTGAAACAAATACCCATACACAATTCATACTATAGACATTTACCGTGCTTGATTTATAAACTTAGACTATTTAACCTTCTAACTAGACAGCTTAAAAATAACATGACTAATTGAATTACTTACTTTTCCACAGTTCAAATTTTAAAGGTACAAATACATACTAGGTTGTAAATTTCACACCTTCACAGGTTGCTGAATAATACTTTGTGGAAAGTGGATATATCGGGTTCCACATTTGAGTTGGTGCTGTATAATGCAGGTTTGGTACTGCTTCTGGAATAATAAATAAATAAATAAATATTTGACAACATCACATACATTGTTCCGATTCCAAAGTAAGTAGCTAAAGCACTTGTGTTATGGAAATCAGAGCCAACGGTGGTATCACAAACACCCAGACCTGAGCCAAAATAGAAAAGTTCGTTTTCTAAATTGACCCAACCGGGGATCGAACCCGGGACCTCAGAGATGGCGACTCCTTGAAAAACGGTGTACAAAGCCACTCGACCACGGAGGTCGTCAATTCAGGAATTAGAATAATATTTTATTATTAAACTGAACTGATACTATTTTTTAGAATGCATTATTTCATGATGTTTCTGAATGGTTGACTTGAAAACTGTAGTTATTGAAAATATAACAAGGGAAACAAACATTCAGAGGGCCTAGTATGAGTTGGTGTTTTCACTATTTCGAATAGTTAACTATCGTTTTTGTTTCTTTCACTCATTCATTCACTCACATTGATTATGAGCAGTCCGATAGTTAACTATGCGAGAAGTGAAAGAAAATACAACTCATACTAGGCCCTGTGTATGTATTTTTTTATCCACATCGGGATAGTTGCGGTTGTCCCGTTATATCGAACGGGGAAGTGGCAGTATTGTATAAAAAAAAGTGAGAACAATTGACCGAGCCAGCGCGAAGCGTCTCTGCTTCAGCTTGGACAAAAATGCTTTCGTATGTCTGTCCGTCTGTTCTCCTCTACAGGTCGCATTTCTCAACCGATTCTCGTGAAATTTTGTGAGCGAATTCGATAATTTCTTTTTGTTGAGCTAGTTTTTCGCAATTTTTCAAAATAAAAAAATAATGCTTGGATAATGTTACACAGCGCCATCTAGCCCCAAACTAAGCAAAGCTTAGTGACTCGGTAGCTCAGCGGTCAGAGCATTGGACCGGATATCCAAAGGTCGCGGGTTCGATTCCCGTCCGAGAACATGATCTGGTGCGAGTCCTATTTTTTCTAGTATATTATTTAGTATTATATATAAATAGCATTGTGAATGCTTAAATCTCAAAATTTCAAATAAGCAAAGCTTGTAATATGGGTGCTTTAAATATATACCTATTTATTATACAAATAGTAACACCCAGACCCGTCAGAGAAATTAAAATTCGTCAAAATAGCGTAGATATGTTCTACTAGCTCACTATGTGTTACTACAAAAGGTGATATCTCTCTCTCAATACTTTTTCTGTATAGCTTTACAGTATCATTAGTACCTAGAGACTGTTGCATTAGCACGTGGAGTTACAAGAAGACAATTCATTGGTTGTCCATCTAACTGGCGGTTGTGGTATAGATCCACGGCCCGTTGAGCGTCCTCCTGCGACTTGTAGATAACCTCCGCTGTTCCAGGCCGCACTAGGCGGGACTCCACCATACCGCCTACATCTCCGAACAATTCCTGTTGTACCAATGTATACACTAAAATTTATCTCAAAACAAATAAATATTTCTCATATTAATGTATCATCTAATATACCAAATAATCATAAATGCCTAAGGAAGAATTTTTGTTTGTTAAGCGTCTTAACTACTCAATCGATCATCATGGAATTTTGCATACTCGTTGTCTTTGGGTGAAACGGTTCCGATTAGGGAGACTGATCACCCCGGCTTCGCTGGCGTCCCCCCTTCCAAATAATAAAAATAAATAAATAGTCGTTGTCAGGAGGTACAGAAAAAAAAGGACATAGGGTAACTTTCATCTAGAAAAAAATACTTCTGGCAGCAATATTTTTTATGTCTGTTTCCTGTTTATATTTCTCACCAGTTAAGTGCCCCTCAATCAATCTATTCCCAACAAATAATTTTGTCAATACGGTTTTCAAGTTAAATGAAATTGATTCAAGTTGGTATCTCAAATAATATTTGGGTCACTATTTTCTATTGCCTGAATCTGTCCTCCAAATAATAGATCCGGCGAAGTGCCAGAACCGACCAGCTGGCGTGTAAATGAATATTATATTTATAATGAAATTAATTAAATTAGTAAATATTATTTGAAATGTGTTTGTTGTTTGAGTGATATTATGTGATGTAAATGTTTGAATTATGTATAACACAAACAATTTATACAATTAATTATTTGATAGGTACCTACTCAAAACTATTTGTTAGAGATTTCATTTTTTTTTGTAAGCGTTTTGGTATATGATTTGGTGATTATATTTAGGTGACAGATCTACTATTTTAAGGGCCAAATTTTATTAATTTGGTAATTGAATGAGCATTTATTTAGTGATAGTTAAAATCATACCCGATAATTTATATACTAGCTAGATAAATAATAAATTGCACCTTTTTCATGGTTTCTTACTTTACCTGTATGTCGCCAGAAGTGACAGTGTTGCGTAGATTGCTAACTATAATCCTGTACTCTAGCACAGGTTTATCAGTCTTTTCAATTGGTTTATCATTTCTTAGAGATGCCATTGGACGTTTTTTCAATATAGATGGAGGTCTTGGTGGACTCTTCTCTTTTTCTGATATGGCAGTTCTGAAACTTCATACTTGCAAGTAAATAAATACCTACATAAATATTGCATCTATTTGCAATTGCATCTTTAGTTTTATGAAAATGTTTAGTTTCTTAATTTTGATGCAGTAGACAAGATTTAGTCTTGATACCATTATACAAAGCAAGTTTCTATAACTTGCTTGTTATAAGTTTTGTAACGCCCTCTAGGGTGTTACAAAACTTATAACATCCCTCTTTGCGCTGCGTCGGGGGTTAAAAATAAGCCGCAATGCCGAATATGATAGACAGGGACCATCAAACTGAACAACTTTTATAATAGGAACAAGTCTGAAATCCCGAATAAAATCAACTGTTTCATACATTTTGATATTTTCGTTACTAATTTTGGTATAAAATAGCTTGTTGATTTTTTTTTGCGATTTTAGAGTTGGTCCCATAGTAAAAGTAGTACCATATTCGGCATTGCGGGATGTTTTGTAACACCCTGTATATGAAACTGATTAGTTGTAGTAGTTACCGCTGGTTTAAAACACTCCTACTATCCCACATGTTATCATTGTTATGTGCAACAATTTTAAGCTGAAGGCTAGCTCTACGATTTAGCAATGTCTTTGGATATTCGAATTCTTCTCCCATTGGATCATCAATGATTTCAATATCATTTTCAACTGTTCTCACAATTGGTTTTGGAAGTGGCATACCACCTGTAATGTTAAATAATATTGTTTAAGGCTGCATTTCCACTGAGGCGAAGCTGGGCGGAGCGGTGCATGAATTGACCAATCACGATGCTCGAAATCTGGAGCAAGCGCGAGATCAAGCATCATGATTGGTCAATTCATGCACCGCTTAGCACTACTTCGCTTGGCTCCGCCTTAGTGGAAACCCAGCCTAAGAGGGCGTTTCCACTGAAGCGTAGCTGAGCGGTACGATGCATGCATTGATCAATCACGATGCTCAAAATCCTCTTTAAAAAATAACATACTACCTCCTAGGCTACGTTTCCACTGATGCGGAGCGGTGTTTAGCGGTGCAAGAATTAACCAATTATGATGCTCTAAATCTCGAGAGATAATATTTTGGGCATCGTAATTAGTTAATTTATGCACCGTTCAGCTCCGCCTCAGTGGAAACGCACCCTTAGAGTGTGCAAGCTTAAGATTTACTTGGTGTTTTCTATCGTACTCTAATCCAAATAAAATTATTACTTCTTTGATTTTTTTGTATAAGGATTATTGTTTAGTAATAATGTATACCTAGGTATTTACTTACCTGTATTTTTTGGTTGCTTATATTTAAAATTGCTTGTAGTAAACCTGTTTGAATTGGTTTGTCTGGGATAATGACCAGATTTTATAAGTGGCTGAGACACCACTTGTCGAGATGAATCAATGAATACTGGAATGATTTATTACATACAAATAAAATAGGTACCTAAATACATACATATTTTTAATTTCAACACCAAATGCTATTTAAATTAAGACAGAGCCAGTCTACTTGTAAATTGTTAATTATCTCTCTGTAGTGCACTCTGAGGAAGCTTTGTGGTATTTTTTATTGCCTAAGCAATATTTTCTAGCCTGCATAATTAAGTAAAAAAAAGATGTTTTTAAACATTGTCGGTGATTAGATTTTTTTTATCAAATAAATTAATTTTAATTTTATTAACTCACCTCTTTCCTTATTACTTATAGTTCTGACAAATTTATTACGTGTTTGCATCTTCATTTTTCGAGGCTTTCCTTGTGTTTCAAGCTGTAATTTAAAAAGCAATTCTGTTAAGATAACAGGAAATTACAGCAGTCGGTCTGAGTGTCACAAAGGGGGTGCACCAAAAGTTAATAATTTAATATTAATTTATTGTTACATAAAACAAAGGTTACAGATATCAGAGAAGTCTGATCCTCTATGCTAGGTTTAATGCCTTCGTGACAGAGTGACATTTATGTTAAGTAACAATAAGAGATTGTTTCTTATTGTTATAAAAAAAGAAGTAATTTTAAACTTATAACAATGAAAATGAAGATCTTGTTATGGTGTACCTGTATGTGGATAAATGAAATATGCATGAGTGCAAGTTGGGTTGGGAATCGAGTCAATGTAAATACGTTTTAATCCAGTACAGTTGCGCCCTCAGAGGTTTTTATTTTATTTAATAAGATGTTAATAGAAAAGAATTTTAATAAAACTTAATGTGTCATTATTAAGACCCATAGTTTAGTACTTTAGAAGGTATCATTACATTCTGCAGTTTTTCTATCTACTTCTAGAAATGACAATGAGGGAATGTAATAATGCCTTCTGAAATTACTAGACTCTCAGCGCCTCTCGCTAAGCAAGTAAGCAAGTAAGCATCCCTATACTATTTATTTTCTACATCAATGAAATAGTAGCTGTCATGATAGACCACAAATTCATAATATATGCGGATGATATCTCAACAATTGTAACTACTGATAAAAGTAATAATTCAATAATAAATCATGAAATGGAAGTAAATAATACAATTGACAAAATAATTAAGTGGCTTGTAGCAAATAATCTGAAAATATAATCTCAACAAATCTTTGTATATTCAATTTAATCAATCAAAGCATCATATAATTTTAAATTAAATATTCCTAGAATAAAAGAAGAGTCATCTACAACATTTCTAGGTGTTACTATCGATAGTAACTTAAACTGGAATCTCATAATGAAAATGTTTGTGATAGGGTAAATAAATTTTCATATCCACTATGGCAAGTGAAAAAAGTCACTGATATGTACACGGCTGTTCTTTCATACCATGCATATGTTGAATTTATTTTACATTACAGCCTTGTGGTGTGGGGAAACTGCTCAGATTGGAACAGAGCATTCGTAGCACAAAAAAAGTGCATCAGAGCGATATGTGGAATTCCTACTGATGAATTTTGCAGACCATTGTTTTAAAGTCTTGGTTTGTTACTACTTCCTTCGTTGTATATATTTGAGATTAAAGTTTGTCCAAGCACAAAAATCTCTTTAAAAAGCCTGTGATGTAATTAAAAACCGGCAGCACAGAAATTTCCATAGACTAATTTATTATAAGCGATTTTCCAAAGTCAGCTAGCTTTAGAAAAAGCTGCCTGGTAATGTGTGTTCAAATCTATAATAAGATACCAAACGAATTTAAAACACTCAATATGGTGTTCTTTAAACATAAACTTTTCAGATGGTTGAATGCAATGAATTTTTACAGCATAAAAGAATTTCTTGATCATAAATTTATTTTAATATGTCATTTATTTATAAAAATATTATATACCATAGCCAAAGTTGTGTTTAAAATGTTAACATTTATTAATTTCACACAAATTTAATAGATTTATATGATATTGGTATTTTGTATTTGTATGCTGTTTGATACAGCAAAACATAAACACCTACCCTTGTTCTTAAGACAGAAATACAGAATTTTATTATTAATTATTTACATTTTTATTTAGTTATAAGATCTGACTTAAAATATACCTGTGTTTCGTGTGCAATAAATGATTATAATTTGGTTGACAGTATCTTGATAACTAAATATTGTCAACTATTAAAATTTAAATACAAATGGGTTTGCTGTAACTTGATTACTAAATACCTATCTCAACTTTTAATTTATCAATGCCCGAGTGGCGGACGACAATAGAATATCTATAGTGTTTCATTCTCCGGGCCTTAATGGGTTAAACTTATACTTTGATTATTCCTATAACATTTAAATTTTCTCACCCTCTTTAGTCTCATTTGCTCAATTTTTAACCGGGCATCCTTTTGTTTGGCAAGTTCAGCTAGCTTTTCACGAGCATCAGTTATCTGAATACGTTTTTTGGAAATAATTTTGAGTCTCGCATCAGTAACTGGCTGTTTTTGTTTTAGTGGCATTGGAGCTTTGCCTTTATTGATTTGTGGCTTTTTGGATCTGTGAAAAAGTTGGTTTAATATATACTTAGTTAAGTAAGTTATAAAGTTGTATTGTTATTATATCATCGAAACGAGTGGGATTCAATAATTCGTCTTGTAATTTGCAATTAAATACAGCAAAAACAAAGTACAAAAATCACCTCATTTCACGTTTCTTCTTTTGAATGATGTCTTCCAAACTCATATAAACATCTGAATTCATTTTGCTGTCCATAATAATAAAGGAATGATGGGCAGGCAGAGCAATTTTCTATAAACCGCTGTAAAATAATGTTTTTTTGAGAATTGATCAATTCAATTGGGATTTGATTGAGTCATATTTTGAGATTGAGAAGGAAGGAACATAGACTCTCTAGGAAGGAAAGAACGAACGAATGAAAAAATTTACCACAGATTACACAGTCAATGACAGTGACAATCACTAACTAGACAGACAGAATCATAGTTTTTTTTTTGTTGGATCGTACGATTTGTACATTTGCTATGTCCAACCGTATGTATCCCCTGAACGGTCAAGCACGTAAAATTTTCTGCATATCAATCACATTTTGAGCGTCTAGGACGCTTTGACGTCTTTGACGCTTGACTGCTTGACATCAAGCACGTAGGTATCACGTGATTATCGTGCCCTAGGTTAGGTAGGTAGACCACACCACCCCCAAATGGTAGTGGTGGTGGTAATTACGTGTACATGCTTGATCGTCTAGGGGCTTGGGGCTTCATCACATTTTGATATTTTGATCGTCTAGAAGCGATGCTTGACAGCTTGACATCAAGTACGTAGGTATCACTGATATAGTGGTGCGTAGTGGTAATTACTTAAAGCATAATTACGAGTACGTGCTTGATAAGCCATGCTTGATCGTCTAGGGGAGCATAACGGACGGCCATTTTAAATGCGTGCGGGTTGCTTGCTTGCTTGCTTCTCTTTGGGCGGATAAAAACGTTCGTTGACACGCGTGTGTTATTTTAGAAAATCTACTTATTTAAGTTTACTTTATAAAATGGGAGATCGTAAGTAAATTTTAAAATCTTCCTGCTTACATATTTAAATGCCTCGGCGTGCCTAACTAAATATTTTATTTATTGTAACCTCTTCAGCATTCGCATCAAGCGATTACAGTGGCGGCGGTGGTGGATATTCTGCTCAATATTCTGTACCACCGCCTCAAATGCCAGCTGGGGATAATAACTACGCTTCAGGTGGCCAAGCCAGTTATAATCCGAGCAATTATTCTAACCAGTCCAGTGGTCAGGAATGGAATCAGCCAGGCTCAGGTGAAACCTTCCCCGTTCCATTATATTTTCCTATCACAAGATATTTTGTTTTTATTAGCAAACTAAACGTTTAAATCTCGTAGGGGGAAATTCATACGGCGGCGGTGGCCAATCTGGAAACAATTACAACCAAAGCTATGGTTCAGGCTATGGCAGTGGAGGCTATGATCAGAATAGCTCTAGCAATTACAATGTTAGTGGTGGAGACCGTGGTGGTAGCAACTACAGTGGTAATGGAGACCGAGGAGGCTCAAATTATGGAGGAAGTCGAGGAGGAAGTAACTATTCTGGCAATGACCGGGGGGGCTTTGGAGGTGGGGATAGATCAAGCTACAGTCGAGATGGGGGGAACAGAGATGGAGGCTATGGGTAAGTGTCACTTAATAATTGATTCTTTATGTAAAAATCTTGATTCTTTGGGCTTTACTGTATTTAGAAGTGGATTTAAAAAAGTCACAAGTCATATTTGTTTCATTAGACCACTTTGGATAAATTGTGGTTACTGTGTTAAAAAAAACAATTTTATCCTATTTGTAGGTTTGTATTATGAAGAAAAATACTTTATTAATTTTCTATCGACATAAATGTAAGCATGTTTAACAGTGAATTATAAAAAAGACCACATTTGGCTGGACAACAATAGAATATTTATTGTGTCTCAATTTCCAGTTGTTAATGGGTTAGTCATAATATAACTTTCATTATTCATAAACATATTTTATGAAAGTGTTTGCACTGGGTTACTTTAGCGTTATTATGTTGTCATTCTGACAAGTCCATAGACAAAACCGGCAAATCCACTGGCTGATATCCACATCTTCATTAAATGAACTGAATATTAGTTTCTGTTACAACCAATACAACCTAAGTATTTTCATTTTCATTTAATCAAGTATTATTTTTTACTACTACTGTATTGTAACCATGTTTTCAATTAGTTGAAATCACTAGGAATCATCATTAGAAATTGCAGCTTTAATTACCATACCTAACTTATTTACTCCTAAATTGATTCTTTTTTTTCTTTACTTATTTATACAATCACATCACAAAATATTATAAACTTGTTTACATTTACAATCCTTAGAAAGTTAGTAAAATATAATATGAATACATTATTATACATAGTTACACAGGGAGCTAATTTGCAGCAGAGTACCATCAGTATAACTTTGCTTAATAATTGATTTAAAGGGGACTAATCTGAGCAGACCCAAAAGTATGTGATTGGGCAGAACTGATGAGTCTGGAGACCTGTCTGATAATTAAAAGCTTGTAGTTTACTATGGGATTTTGTAGGTAGCAAGTTTAAGTATTTTCTTATGGTGTGTAAGCTTGGGAAGCTGTACCACGAACCAGCTTAGTAATGAAGAAATGCATTTGCCTCCCAAGGAAATGTGATCATTGCCATGCAACTTACCGCTTGATGCGAGCATTTGATGAGAGCCTCATGATGTTGGTACATGGAATTTGATTTAATAATAAATATAATGACTTTGTTGTACAATACATATATTCTTTCTTATACTATATACTTTCTTGATGAATACAATAAAATTGTATTCATCAAGAAAGTATTCTAGGCTTCCTTTTTGCCAATAGACTTTGCATTATTTATTTTTTTAATCCCTATTGCTATTTAATAAATACATCAATAAGGCAGACTTAATGCTCAAAGGCATTCTCTCCCATTCAAGCAGTGAGTGTTAGAGCAGGGCAGTGAGCAACATTCTAATTCTAAGAATTCTAAATGTCCATAAACCATATTTATCTCTCATTTTTATTAAATTAACATCTCATGAGTAAACAAATTACTCGAAAATCAACCAAAATTGCATTTTAACAGGTCTCCATGAACACTAGCTCTGCTCATGTCATGAGAGAATTGGCAAACAGAACTACATTGCTTGGTAATACAATTTGGCGTATTTAGTGCGTCTTGCTTCTCTGCTGCAGTACAGTTCTGTAGAGTGTGTTATTAGGGTTGATGTATGGAGTACTGACAATAAATTATCAAGGCTCTTAAAGGGAGTTGCTGTCGAGTGCATGGTTGGACAGACTATTGAGAGTCTTAAAGGTGTATTGAAATTCTACAATGTGCGTGTGGTGTGACAAACAGGCCTGCTGTGCTTATAGGAGTAACAGTATTTAGCTGAATTATGTTATGCTCACAGATGGGTAAACGATTACACTTAGTTGACTGAATCATTTTCTTGAAAAAGTGTAATATCAAGCTAAACTATTCCTCATCATACCTTTCAAAGATATTTTGAAATATTAACTTCATAAGCTGTTTTAAAATAATATAGTGATTTAATGACACTTGTTGATCTAAGTAATTTAGTCATATCATTCTTATTCTCATGTTTACTTCTTTTGAGGAGGTTTTTGATTTCTATTTAATATCGTCATTTTGTATGTTGGTGTTGATTAGTAGCTAGCAAAAGCTAATGTAACATAATTCGATGTAAGAATGTTTAGATTCACATACATTTTTTCAAGATTGTGAGCTATTCGAGAAAAGAGTTGGAGCGATATTATTTTCTAGTACTGTAAGCATGAAATTATCAAGATAATGTTATAATAAATGTCTTGCAACACTGTTCTAAGATTTTCAAGGTATCACGGTATAAACGTTGTGGTAAAGAAAAGGATTCAACAGTCGGACTGAGGTCACTGGATAGTGTACCTAGGTGTTGGTCAATCATCGTGCGGCGTACAAGTGTCCCCAGCCTGCCCAGTGTACTAAACGCTGTTTTTGTTGTTTTAGTGGCGGCGGCAGGGGGGGTGGTTTTAATAAAGGTAAAGCTCCTCGCGATAAGCGAGCGGTGCTATTGTCTTAATATTAATTTGTATTAATAAAGGGCTGCCAAACATAGGAAAAGTGTATCATGTATAGTCACTACTTGGCTGTTGACAAACTGTTATATTGTTATGTACCACTCTTACTGCGCAAAAGCGTGTATTGTGTTACGAAATACGTAGTATGATATAAAACAGGTATTCAATTCAATAATTTGAAATTATAATATAATTACGGTGCGAATATGACAAGGCAGGTGGTCGACAGCAGCGTACATAAATGAATTTGGACTTTAAGACGAGAGTTGGTCTTCGATTTGAAAAATAATAGCATTTCTAAAAACCATATTAAAGACTAATATAAGTTTTTTTTTGAGATGGAAGCAAAGATATAAATGGTGTTAGAAAGGTTAAATTTTTCTCCTAATTTTATTGTGATTCCTACTCGACATTGGCTCTCGCCTTAATTTAACCTGTTATAAATAGTTATGAAAAAGGAGACAAGGTCTTGATGGCGTGTCATTACAGATTTTTGGGGTATTTTTTAACTTTCCACCCAATCTATTTTTGTTAATTAATAGTGCTTATCGGCAACAGCACTTCGCATTCGAAGTATGACGAAATCTTGTCTTTATGGACCACATTGCCCTATATTTGTCTGTGCGTGTGATGTCGCGGCCAACGCCAAGCGAGGGCCCTGTTCGCCGTTTCACGTGTCGCCTTCTACAGAGACGGCAAAACAGCTGCTGCTGCTACAGAAAAACTAACTCGAAGTAAAGATACTAACTTACATAAGGTGAAACCAGTTTAAAAAAAATGGGTCCATCTCGTAAGAAAAAAATATAATCGGTCCATAAATATCGAACACAGAGCACGGCGATTGCGTGCTCTGTGATATCGAAGTACGCGCGAACAACGATAAAAAATACTACAATCGAATTAAGAACTTCCTCCTTTTAATTTTTGAAGCCGGTTAAAAAATTAATAAAAAAATTAAAATATACAAAACGTGAATCTGGCGAAAGCTATGCAATAATAAACCATATTGTAAAGAGATAGTGAGAGAGTAGATTTCGTGAAACCTTTTTATGTCAATCAATAGAGCAAAAAACAGAAAAAATTCAAAAACGGAAAAAGAAGTTACTTTATCAGGATCCTTGCCTCGTAGTGGTCACAGCGTACGAGCTCAAATGGAAAACCCCAAATCGATGTACAGGATATCCGTTTGGCTTACACATACTTGAGTCCGGCTGTCAATACCTACAATGCAAAAAAACCTACGTAGCACATAATCCACATAGGTAAAAAAAATATTTTGATCCGCAGTCTTTAAAAAAGCTCCCTTAGGAGAGGAGGTATGGTTTCGTCTTTATTTACTCATATTATAATAACGAATAAACTGCAATTTCACTGAACAAACTTGTATCAGTGGTCTCCTAACACTAGTAGGTACTTGAATCATTATTATACTTAATAAATTGATGATAAAAGACTAATTTATATTTAAAAAAAAACTTCGTTCCTTGAGGCGTCCGCCCCAATAGTGCTTGTCGTACCACTCGTACCCCAAAAAAAATAAGGCAAATCGATGTATCAGGATAGCCGTTTGGCATACGTATACTTACGCCAGAATAGTTTTTTTGAGTCGCAGTTCTTAAAAAAAACTCCCTTAAGAGAGAAGTTATGATGTCATTTCTTTTGTATGTGGAAAAAATTGTTTTTGTTACAACCTATCACTATAGGTTGTATCATCGGATCTGAAGGAACCCAAACTTGGTATGTTTTGAAAATGGTTTTTGTTTTAATTTAAAACAAGTGGCTGAAATGTAATGATGTGACATTTTTTTAGAACCGGTTCAGAAAGCCCTTTCATTCGACGGCGCTGTTCAATCAGCGGCCTATGATATCTAAATATAGTGTCGTTTTCTGTAAGCAGAGTTGTCAATATGGCATCGAGCTTTGATATTTTTGGTGTTTCTCACGATTTAACGAGAAAAAGATACGTTTTCATGAGAATATAGTTAAATAAAAGTGTGTGGTTATAAAAATAGTGTAAATATGATAATATTATAAAATTTTGATACTTTCACAAGTTTAAATATGAATTTGATTTGTGTTTTTACGACCTAAGAATCTGCCAGCGTGTTAATTAAATGTTGCATTATACGCATTGGCTGAATGTCATTTAGGCAGGTGATTAATCGGCGCTTTTCAATTAAATGACTAGGCCGAGTGGTCGAGTGGTTGATTGAACCAGTTGGCCGTGACATATATACAGGGTCTTTTAATTCCCGTATAACCCAGAGACACCCTGTAGAACATTCAAATTGTATTTTAAAGCGCAGCGCCAGCCTGTAGAGGCGCGGTGAAGAGACTGATTAATTTATCAACCGAAGTTCGACATTGGTTGCTTAAGCAATAAGCGTGCATGATGAACCGTATGCTATGTTAATGTCACTAAGGTCCACTTTCAATTGGTAACTAAATGGCTCTTCGCCGCGCCTCCGCAGGTCTGCGCTGAGTCTAAGAGGGAAACAATAAAAAATTATAGGTACTTACATGAATTATACTTTTTAAACAGAAATATTTCTTCTGGTCTGGTTTATTGGTAACTGGTTGCTTGAGTTTAAGTCTGTTGTCAGCAGTCTCGTCAAGTGTAAAGTAAACTAAGTAAAGTGTTAGACTAGGAGTACCTATGATGGTAATTCTGCAATATGGTAATTTCGTTATACAGTGTAACTGGTAAAGAGTCCCTATATCAGGTTGATTGTAATCATGGTTTGAGATTTATTTATCATCAGTCATCACTATTTTTATTTGACAATACAACAAAAGTAATCTTCTTAACAACCATGAATACAAACGTCTTGAATTTTTGATGGCTAAAAAATTTACTAGAAACACTGTATAGTTTTGGCAGCCCTAGTTTATGGTGTTATAGAGAGTAAATGACAAAGATTGACGAAATCTTCTACTGAACAATATTCAGTAGATATTTGGGCAATGGGTAAAAGTAATCTTCACTTCAATAGCAAATCGTAATGCTGGCTAGCTGCTAGCGCTTGCTAGCAGCGCCACGTCGTCACTAGAGTAATAGGTATAGTCTGTTTATGCTTACTTGTCCTATTTAGTAAACAGCTTTTGACAGTTGTTTTATTAAATCTAATTGTCACTTATAATTAGTACTTAATTTCTTTTGTAATCTATGTGTGGAAAATCACTTGTTGTATTTGATTTTTTCAATAAAGAGTTGGGTGAATATTGTTTACTAAATAAGACAAGTTAGGATAATCAGACTAGGCGCCCCAGCCCCCACCCTTGGTATATAACGTGTTAATTAATGAACCAATAATGGGAAAACCGTTTCTTCGGATCATCAAACTGAACAACTTTTACTATGGGACCTACTGAAATTACGAAAAAATGACTGTTTCATACAAAAATTTATAACGAAAATATCAAAATGTATGATATCTTTTTCACGATTTCAGAGTTGGTCCTATAGTAAAAGTTGTTTAGCTTGATGGTCCGAAGAAATGGTTTCCCCATTTTTGGTTCATTCATTAACACCCTGTATACAGGATGTTCCAAAATATTGCCACTCGGAGGGAAAGTGAAAGAAGATTTCATTTTAATTAAAAAATATAGTACGAACTGCATTCAAAAAAATGTAAAAAAATAAGTGATAAATAAGTAATATTATCATTTTGTGAACCCACAAAATGATAATATGTTATTTGGTGGGTTCGATTAGATTCCATCCGTTCGATTAGACAACAAAAGGAAGACCATATTAAAGGGGTTTGAACATTTTGGCATAGTGGTAACCATATTTTTTTATTTCGGCGGAAAAAAACATTTAGTTTTTAATTATTACCTACGTTGAACTGCAACTTACAACCAATTTTAGGTTATGTTTTTCTTTAAAATGCTGTGTTATTCAGAAAAAAATTAAATAAAAAAACAAGCATTTCGATTGGTATCGTAAAAATATGGGATAGTTTTTATTTTCATATTTGGTGGGTTCGATTACCGGTCAAGGCAGGCAATTTTTGTAAATTCTTTGAATGCAGTTCAAATTATTTTTAAAATTGAACAAAATTAAGTCTTCTCTCAGTAAAAAATAATATGTTCAATATTAAGCATTTCTGGGACACCTGTATACAAGGATGGATTAAAAATAATAGTAGGTATGACATAGTCACATTCAAATTATTTTTTAAATAATATATAAATATTTTTCTGTCTTCAATACGTCATCTGAAATTTTCAAATGACTGGTTTTTATAACCGTAAAGAAGATATTTTAAAGGTGTAGTGTACAACAGAAGTCTTTGTAAAGAGTATTCGATGTGCGTTGTTGGAATATACATATTGAAAAAAATGCTTTTTTAGCTAGGTATTTCGCTTTCAGACTGAAATATCTGAATGTGATTGTGTTCTATTAAATGCTTAAATTTATTTTGTATAAAACTTTTTTAAGTTAAATATCATCAACTTGGATAAGAAGATCGAGTAATAAATGCCCTTTTTATTATTCTTGGTGGAGATTCTAAAATATTGAGATCAGTTCGTCTTTATTAAGTGGAAAGAAGGAATCTGTTATGTTTATGATGATTGAAACAAATAAATAAATAAATATGTATTCATATTCAAGATATAAATTAAATAGCGCCAAACCGCGGACATCCGCATTTTATTTCAATATGTTAGCTTGTAAAACGAGTATTCTCTGAATACTGTAATGTTTGCATTTCTCTGTTTCATTGATCATCTATTACTTAGTACATAAGTCAAGCGATTGGTACGTTCCTGTTCCTGCCCTACCTATACTACGTTTAGCACTTTTATATATTCTGTGCTATAGTCAGTCTATACTATAAACTATAGTGTCAGTGTCCCATGTAATAATACAATGTTTTGGTAAAGCCTATATACAGGATTTTTTAAATTTTTTTTTTTTTTTTTTTGTTTGCTTATCTGCGATCAGTCTCTTGACTATGAGCAGATGAGATGTAGGCAATTGTCATGCAGAAGGAGTACTCCACTGAGTGTCCCTCCATTACTTATTTTTCTATCATTCTCCTGTGAGTGACAATTCGATGATGTGTTGTCGTTTAAGCCTCTTGGGATAGTTTATAGTGGTCAATTGCGCTGCTAGGCGGTTGGGATGTGCACTAAGGCGGCTCTTGTACTTCGTTGAGTATAGTTTAATTTCCTCATTGATCGAGTTTATCTTGAGTTCAGCATGCAGCTCAGTAGTCTTTATAAACCACGGCGCATTAGATAAGTTTTTCAGAATGCCATTTTGTGCCCTCTGTACTATTTCAACGTTGGAGTCACAGGCTGATCCCCATAACTGTATGCCGTATGTCCAGATAGGTTTTAGGACGACCTTGTATATCAGGAGTTTGCTGTCTGTGCTTAGCACTGAGTTTCTTCCGAGTAGCCATTGTAGGTTTCTGTATCTGAGGTTAAGCTCATCTCTCTTTTTCTGTAAGTGTTTTTTCCATGTCAGTCTCCGATCCAAATGCATCCCAAGGTATTTTACTGAATCCTTGTGTGGTAGAGGATTTCCTTCTAGCGTTACAGGTGGGCAGTCTCCTTTGCGAAGTGTAAATGTGGCTTGAACCGATTTGGAGGCACTGGCTCTGATTCTCCATTTTTTGAGCCACTCTCCAATTTTGTCTAGCTCCTGTTGGAGTAGCTGGGATGCTTCATCTGGACTATTACTGCTGGCAAGTATAGCAGTATCATCTGCAAATGTAGCGGTTAATACCCCGGTTGTTTCTGGTAAATCTGACGTAAATATCGTATAGAGAACAGGTCCCAGCACCGAGCCCTGGGGTACTCCAGCTTGTATTTCATGAAAGTCAGACGTATACTCGCCGTCTTTTACGTAGAATATTCTTTCAGATAAGTACGATTTTAGTATCCCGAAGAAGGAGTGTGGCAGTAGTCTCTTTATTTTATAAAGTAATCCTTTATGCCAAACTCTATCAAATGCTTGTTCTATGTCAAGGAAAGCCGACGAACAGTATTCCTTTAGTTCCAAGGATTTCCTTATTTGATCGACAACTCTGTGGACTTGTTCTACTGTTCCGTGCTCTTCTCGGAATCCGAATTGGTGGTCGGGAATTATGGATCGTTCAGATAGGCAGCCGAGTATTCGTGATAGCAATATTTTTTCAAATAACTTTGAGACAACCGGTAAAAGACTGATGGGTCTGTAGGAGCCAACTTCGTTGATTGGCTTTCCGTCCTTATGGATCATTATAATGCTAGAAATCTTCCAAATGCTTGGATAATAGCCAACTCTCATGATGCCATTAAATAGTGTTGTAAGGAACACTATACCTTTTCTTGGCAGTTGGACCAAGATCTCTTTTGTGATTTCGTCGAAGCCGGGTGCTTTTTTGCTATCGAGTTTTAAAAGGTACCTTGAAACTTCTCTAGTGTTTGTTGGCTTTAAGGGAAAATCTAGCTGGAAGTCTTGATTTAGCATGGCATCAATATCCGAATCATCATTACTTTGTCCTTCGTTAGGCTTGAAGACATTAGATAGGTGATTAGCAAACGCATCTACTCTTTCTTGTGCTGTTCTTGCCCATGTGTTTTGATGTTTGAGTGGAGGTCGAGTCTTTTTTGGTTGGTTAAATCTAGATGTAGCTTTCCAGAGGGAGTAATTTGTGGACTTTGTTGGTGTTAGTGACTCCAAATATGAGGTAAGTGTATTGTTTTTAGTGTCATTTATCAGTTCTTTAAGTTCCACTATAGCTTTGTTAAAGGCTTTTTTATCTTCTCCAAGCCGGGTGCTGTGCCAGACTCTACGAAGTCTTCTCTTGTCCTGGATTTTGGATCGTATGGCTGAGGGAACACTGTTGTATTTTGGGGTGTTGTCATGTTTGTCCGGGGTTGTTAACCAGCAAGCGACTTGTATCAGGTTTGTAAAATTGGTAGAAGCAGTTTCTATGTCATCCGAAGTTTTGAGAGCAATTTTTAGTTCCAATCTTCTATCGATTATCTCGCGAAATGAGTCCCAGTCAGTGTGGTTGTTGTATAACCTAGGACTTGCCTCATATTCCAGCAACGTCGTGCTTATAGTGAGTAGTACAGGGGTGTGATTCGAAGATCCATCTAGGCATGCATAAGTTTTGGAAGCATACTGTGACATCCCTTTGCATATAAAAAAGTCTATTATGTCCGGTAGTTTGTTCACATCTGAAGGCCAATGTGTTGGCTCTTCGGTAGAGAGTGTTATAAGGTTGTTGACGTCTATCGCTAGTTTTAATTGCCTTCCTCTTGTAGATTTTTTAAATGATTCTGTAATATTATGATTTAAAACAACGGATTTAAATAATATTTTTATTATCATACAATCTAAACTTGATCTAATATCCACGAAAATGTTATGTTTATGGCTACCTCACCGCGACCGGGATGGTGACTAATTTTTGAAACCGCTTTAATTTTATAGGTAGACATGTAAATAATACGAAAAAAAAAAAATAAGTTCAATGTTCAATTTTCCCGCCTAAACGCAGTAAACGCTCCAAGCAGTCAAAGTAACGTAATGATAAATAAACAAACCAATGTCAAACATAAACTGTCAGCAACAAACACAATGATGACAATCTTTATTTTCATGGATGACACTATGTATGACAGTGACAGCTTTGTCTTGTCTCGTTTGAGTTGCATCCATAGATTAATATGGTGGTATCTCATGCCGTTACGTAATGCGCTCCGAATGGCGTTTGCAGTCACGTGATACATTTTTAATAATTTTTATTTTTATTACGGATATTTACAGTTACAAAATATGATTTTCAGTATATTATATTTTCTTCTACAGTTTGAACATAACTTTTTATGTATTTGCGATTCAAGTCACCATCCATAATGAAAAGGTAGATTTTGATAGCTCAAATCCCTCACGTAGGCACCGCTAGGTGCCGCTACGTGACCACCTCGGTTATCCTACGGTATCCACGAGTTATTTTTTATTGCGTCGGACAAATTCTAAAATATTTTTTTTAATGTAATGATGTCTATTAATTACCGTTACTGAATTATATAAAAAAATATTCGCACATTCTAAAAAAATATCCTGTATTACTATTCTACACTAGATTCTGAACAAATCATTTTGAGGTTTTGCGTATTTCACGTATGTACGTACACGTTGTCGTAGGTATACGTGTACATAACATAATAGCTGTGTAATCAAATCTAAAGTATTTTGCGAGACAGAGCTACCTTAGATGATTTCAGAAGTGCATATTATTGTAGAAATTTGTAAGGACACCTGTATTCTGAAGCCTATCTTTTCTTGAGACTGAAATAATGTAAGTGTAGGCAGGTAGTATGGTTTTCCTAATAAGGTAAATAATCTTGCACTCACGGATATAATTCTGATTGTGTTTCGGTTACGAAAATCAGAATCGTTATGCATTGTCTATGCGGTGTTTTATGATCATCATGGTATTTATATTAACCGACTACAAATTCATGTGGTATAGATAATATATTAGATAGTTATGGATTTATGATACAAATCATGGGTGGTAACCCTAATAGTATCAGGTGGTTACTTTCAAGAGGACTCTTATATGATATTGAGTGAAGGATTGACTTCTAAAAACAGACGCGACGGCGACGACTGTTTCACTTCATAATCTTGTTTGTATTATAGTATAGTGTCTAAATATCAATGATACTTATTGGTGTGGTAGAATTTATCCATAATAAATAAGCGTTTTAAAATGATAATTGGTCGAGTCCGTCAAGTCCGTAATTGCTTGACGGACGGAAAATGTTGTATTGCACTGTGCCTGGAATCTAGTTACCAACATAGATTAACGAATATTATCGATTTATAAATATTCGATACAATCATCTTATTTAAAAATTAAAAATAACATTTGTATTGTACAACTTTATTGTGCTCGTACAATCGACAAAGAATAGATTACATATACATATTCGAACTTGATAATACTAGCCGCATTTAAGAATATTAATTAAACTATGCGCGGTTATGTAACAATCGTATAATTGTTTTGTATGTATTAAGGTGGTGGTGGCGGCAGCTACGGAGGAGATCGGGGGGGTGGAAGTGATATGGTCACGCAAGAAGACACTATTTTCATTCAAGGCATGAACCCCTCTACAACTGAAGACGAATTATGTCAACATTTTGGAGCTATCGGCATCATAAAGGTAATTATTTATAAAGTGCACCTTGAACTTTTTATACTCTGCATATTCAACATTTTGAACTGTTACTGATTTTTATACTTTTTATACTCTGCATATTCAACATTTTGAACTGAATATCTCCTAATTGTTACAGACTGATAAGAAAACGCAGCGGCCTAAAGTATGGATGTACAAAGATAAAGCGACTGGACAACCCAAAGGTGAAGCTACAGTAACCTACGAAGATTCTAATGCTGCCTCGTCGGCCATTCAGTGGTTCGATGGGAAAGATTTCAATGGGGCAACCATCAAAGTGTCACTCGCTCAAAGGCAAAATACTTGGGCTGGCGGTAAAGGAGTCGGCGGCGGCGGCGGCGGCGGCGGCGGCGGTGGTGGTGGATTTCGAGGAGGCCGGGGAGGAGGCGGGGGTCGCGGCGGCGGTGGCGGCGGCGGCGGTGGCGGCGGCGGCGGTGGCCGTGGGGGTGGCGGTGGCGGTGGAGGTGGACCGCCTTCTGGCAACCGCGAGGGCGACTGGAGATGTTCCAATCCTAGCTGCGGAAACACAAACTTTTCGTGGAGAAAGAACTGCAACCGTTGCAATGAGCCGAAACCCGGCGGCGGCGGAGGTGGTGGCCCTCCCTCTAGCGGGGGTGGCGGTGGTGGAGGCCGCAGTGGGAGTAGTGGACCACCGCGGGGCGGTGGCGGCGGTGGGCGCGGTGGGCGCGGTGGCGGCGGCGGCGGCTGGGGCGGCGGCGGCGGCGGCGGCGGCGGCGGACGAGGCGATCGCGGCGGGGACCGCGGCGGAGATCGCAGAAGCTACGGCAGCGGTGGCGGCGGCGGCGGCGACCGCGGTGGCGGCGGCGACCGTAGTGGCAGCGGGGGTGCAATGAGAGGGGATGGCGGGTAATAACCATTAATATTCCATAGACCTGTTTATAGGGTTCCGTCCGAAGGCCAAAAGCGACCCTATTGCTGTCGCTCAAGACGTGTCCGACCGTCGTCTGTCACAAATAGATACAGAGCTCGAGACAAATTACTGTAAGAGGTATCTCAAATCCCACAATCCAATATGATTTAGTGTTAAGGTGTACATGAGTCGGCACCCACTTGCGAGGTCAGGTAGTGGTACACCTAGCGTCAGTACGCTTTGAAGTATTTTAGCACAGATAAGCCCCGCCCCTTAGCACTATTTGGTACGGGACCCTAAATGTGCGAAGTCCTACACGTACTTGTCCGGTTTTATTTTTGTTTTTCATATCTATAAACTCGGTCTTAATTTATCATTATTGCGAGTTTTTTTATTATAGCCAAAGTCACTTGGTTTACTCCTTGTTATTAATTTTAGTTCTGTCTCTTGACAAAAAAGGAGCACTGAAACTGAAAGGATGATTGGTTGTCCGTCTGTCTATTCGTAATGTATTAATTTAATAGATGCAGCAACCAATTTGGCGTTTATATTGCATTAGGTTTTAGGCTTTTAAATTTTATTATGATTAATAAGTATTATAATAATAATCTTTAATCTTGTTTCAGGGGCAGAGATCGACAGAGACCATACTAAGTTTAAGTTAGTACATCGTGTTTATTATTTTGACGTTAAGTTGTAATTTAACAAGTTTAACCTTAGAGATTTATGTCATGATTTGCTACAACAATAAATTCAATAATGCAACTGGATTTCTTCTGTAGCTGTATGTAGTTATTAGTCTTAGAAATGTATATCATTATCAGACGACATAGCATTTTTTATTTTATTCAACGAGGGTATTTACCAATCTCACTGTAATGATAAGCCATATTTTTAAAGCATAAATTCCAATTGTTAAGTATATAAGTGTCTTCATTAGGTATTTTAAAACTTGAAGTTGAAGTTTTTGTGACTTTCTTGAGCACCTGCCAAAAACTGCATGTCTAGTAAAGTTTATTGAATTAATCCACGTAATTAGTAATAGTAAGTTTTACTATACAATAAAATGTTACTACTTTTTAGACAGAAACCAGATGTATTATTCTGATAAGTGTAATAAAATAAGTGTGGGCGAATAAATGTCGTGTATAAGAAAATGACAGTTATTTTTTTATGAAAAAAAAACAGCAGCGCTATCATTAGCTATATAGGCTTAATTAGCTTCTATGCCAGCGTGCGTGGAATTATTTTTCCGTGGCAAATGAGTCGTTCGAACAGATTCCGGAAAATTTCGGGTTTCCGTTTCGACAGATTTTCGTTTCGTCAGATTTTTGATCGACAGCGTATCACTTTGTTATGTAAATGTCAAACGTACAGCTACGTTCAAAATAAAAGACAATATCTTTATTGATGGTAAGTTAAAACTTAAACGTCAAATAAGTGAAAACAAAAACGTCAAACTATATAATATAAATCATGTCAAACCCAATGGCAATCTAATGATGATGATAAAAAAATATTAAATTGAAATTAAAAAAAAGTTAAAAAGTTTTTAAACTTGTAAATGCGGATCCTAATAAAAGTAGTAAGTAAGAAACAAAATTTACTGCTGAAATATGTATAAATAATAATGATATTGTGACGAATTTAAAAGATATACAAGCGTGTGCTATTTTCCTTTTATCAGATTTTTGATAGATCACGTACTTTTTCTGTTGAAGCAAAAATCTGACGAAACTGAAATAAAGGAAAATTTCGCCCCCTCTTATCCTCAAACCATAAATGGGTGACTTCAACATTTGCCTGATAAAGACGATTTTCGTGCCAAATATGACTATTCTAATTTACACATTCTTCCAACTCATCACTTTCCCAATTGCACTCGGTCACTAGTTGACCTTATAATTGTCTCTTCTCCTATCTAAGCTAGTCAATATTCTGCGCAGATGCATTTTCCTGCCATGACTTGGTATAGGTACTTGTCTTATCGCATTCCCCTCTGGCACGAATTTGAAGGGAACATCTGGGAAATTTTTGTCCCAGTTGTCACCCCGGGTGACAGTGTTAGAGGGGACTCCTGGGAATAATTCCGTCCTCCCAAACTGAAACCCAACGTTAAACTTCAGCGCAACTTTTCATAAAATTAATCACGAGCGCCTGCTCGAAGTCGCCGCGAACATGAACTGGGCTCCGATATTTGCTACTGACAACGTAGATGTGTAGGATGGACTTTTAACAAGAACCTTACTGAGCTGTACGACGTACATGTCCCACTTCGACCTGTAAAAATCTAACACCTTCCTGCGCTTTGGCTGACTGAAGACATGCGTAACTTAATGAACCGGAAAAACAGGACTGAGGACGACTTGTACCATAAATTAACCCTTTAACGCCCGGAAAATGGGACAATAGAAATTCCATTATTATTCGGCCGCATGCGTCCGCTCGGGCGTTGATGAATTAGATTTAATGTTTAAGTACCACTTGGAGTTGGCATATCTTGTGATTTCAATAGTTACAGCAGCATCCTTAATTTAATTTAATTTAATTCGGCTTAATAATCACTTCACCTCGTCTTTGCTGATTGATGGTACCTAATAGGTACTAAAGCCAAAACCTTATCACATCTTTCAACTTTGCCAACACCAGATTCGTCATTTATTTATTTAATCATTTTGCGGACGGTAATGTTAATAGAGGAAGAAGAATTCGATGGAGTGGTTTGGCTCCTGGCCGAGGGATTGCGGAGGTTAAGCAACTTTCACAAGAGTCGGTCATGGAACGGGTGACCAAAAATGTATCATCTCGAGCTCCTTATTGCTTCGGAAGGAACGTGAAGCCGTTGAATCCGGCTATATTTGCAGTCGTTAACACCCACCAAACCGCATCGGGCCCGCGTGGTGGGTTATGGCCCGTCCTGCTTATCCACCCATAGGGAAGACCTGTGCTTCAGCAGTAGGGACATTAAAAATGGCTGATGGTCTAATGTTAAGAGAAATATCCTGTCCCCCAATGTTGTGGGTGCTGATTCTACTTGTCGTAAAATATATTTTCTCACTTTGATAGATACCACTCCTTGCTCCTATTATTTGTCACATCCTAAAACTCCTCTATTTTACTCCAGTATTGTGCACCAGTTTCAGCATAAGGGACGGAGTAAGTTGGTAGTTTGTCACTGTGTCAATTCCATTTTCATCAGTTATCGCCAATTTATAAGTCGGTATATGAAAGGGTTCAACGGGGGCGGAGAAATTGTAATGTTTGAAAATCTTATACATGTAGGAACATAAGTATCCTATTTGACTTTGAGGAGTTCCCTTGGGTATCCCTTTAGTTCACGTTTAACTATTCAACCAATCATCATGAAACTTCAATGGACATTAAAAAGGTTCAATACCTTTCATCCACAAAAAAACAAGAAAAAATACGGTTCGAATTGAGTACCTCCCTCCTTTTGAAGTCGGTAAAAAATGTACAGGTTGTTCCCAGGAGACATTAAAATAACTGTCCGCGCAGGCGAAGTCGCGGGCGGCCGTTATTTATTAAAAAATCTGAAATATTAGTACGGAACCTTTGGCACGTGTCAGACTCGCGTGCACTTGGCCGGTTTTATTTCTAAGCCTAAATAAAGATAATAATATAATAGTATGGCATAACAAGGCTGAACCTATCATACTTTTCTGACTTAACAATGCCAATTATTATTGCTTTGATATCACAGCACGATAATGAAGCATAGGAACGCGTAATTACGGTACAGTCGGCAACAGAAATCCTTGAACATAATTTGGTTTAATTATTTCCTAATTCTGATTTAGTGCCTTCAGTTACTGATAAAGGTATCTACCTATAACTACAAAACAATTTGTCCATACCATTTAGTGGTACAGGTAGGTACATTACGAATGACAAATGATCTGCCCCTAGAATGACCACCGAAACGCGATGTGATATAGCGACTTATTACTTTTAACCTTCCAGCAGTAAAGACAAGCGACAACAAGGGTGCGACCGCTGGAAGGTTAACTATTAAAAGACAATTGATTTTGACAGATCTAAAAAAGTTTCCCAGTTGCCACCTAAGTAGGTATATCTGGATATACAAAAAACTACTCTACAAACAAACTACCCTTTCACGTTCCTACTAACAAAATAGTAGGTATGCGTACATTACAGCCGAGAACGGGATGTTAGCATTTACATTGTCGAGGATGGTTTGAAGCTCGAGCCGTAGGCGTACATAGGTGAGGGCTTTAAGCATTCGAGGCTTTAAGCATTCCCGTACAAGGCTTGTAGTGTGCTTTTCCCAGAAATGCGAAGAAATAAAATTTTGTTAGTTAAATGGTAATTAGGGTTCCGTACCAAAATGGTGAAAAGGAACCCTTGTGGTGCGACTCAGTCTGTTTGTCACAGATGGATATCTCGACAACACTAATGGTATGAACTTGAAATTTGGAAAAAAAAATTTGGATGACGTTTGCCCAACTATTTTCCAAATAAGAGAGAAATAAAAATATTTATATATATTTTTGCAACAGGGACTGAAAGGGGGTCAAAAATTCGAAATGAAGCCGCATAGTTTCCGACTTGATGAAAAATGTAAAAAAAATACCGTTCCCCCCTTATCTCCGAAGTTTGCATAGAGAAAAATCTGAAATTATTTTATGTGATAGAAGTTTATGTAAAGATTACAGGAAAAAATGTATTATCCCGGAGATACCTTTATAACCTCATGGTTTTCAATTTTGTCCATTTTGCAGAAATACTGCGGATACCTAGGGTAGGTATCAGAAATAATCGTAAAAAAAGCTAGTTGAGCTACACGTTTTAATAATTTCTAACTGACTGTTGAAAGACTGGAGCAAAATATGAGGGTAGGTACTTTGAAAATTCTAGGATGGTCCCTTCAATGTCAGACCAAGAACTTTTCAATCCACCCTCGTATTATATTATGACACACGATAATTTGAATGACAAATTAATTGCTGGGTTGGAGCGGTTGTCGGTTGTCGAGTTTTATTCTTTGGGGTCTCTAGTTAATATGTTCGTGCAGATTTAATTGCTTTTTGACACGTTTTTACTAGGTTCCTTTTTTATTTGCTTGTTTGTAGCAAACGATCTTATACATCTTCACGATCAGCTAGAGACTTGAAACTTTGAACATAGGTCAGAACTGGAAGGCAATGCAATAAGTATTATGTCATTGAGTTGATCCATTTTGTGAGCTGATCTGATGATGGAGCCGGAAGAAGGCCACAGGAACTCTGTAATAAAACCATGCAACCCCACCGAGTTTGAATCGCCTTGACGAGTACTCTGTTGGGAAATAGTGTCCAGGGTATGATGATGAAGCCGGAAGAAGGCCACACAACCCAATCGAGTTTGATTCGTCTTGACGAGTACTCTGTTGGGAAATAGTGTCCAGGGTCTGATGATGGAGCCAAAAGAAGCCCGCAGAAACTCTAATACCACAAAGCCCCATCGAGTTTGGGCTTGTTTGATTCGTCTTGACAAGTACTCCGATAGGAGATGGCGTATTTTTTTTAGTTTTAGCTCGTTGCCTAAAAAGCAAAAAACAATAAAACAATATAAATTGTTTTTTAAAACGGACTAAATGTACCTACATAAGTATACAATAATTTCTCCCGTAACAGAAGTTTTGTCATAATTTCTGTCACAACCTTATTATTTTCAAATTTCGTATATTGGTCAGAAATTTTTTTATTGATTTTGAACTAGGTAAAAATTAGGCTCGGCAAGGTAAAAAAAACGGCCAAGTGCGAGTCGGACTCGCGCACGAAGGGTTATCCGAACCATTATCTATAAAAACGGCAAAAAAATCATGTTTGTTGTATGGAAGCCCCCCTTAAATATTTGTTTTATTTTAATTTAATTATTATTAAATTTAGATTTTTCGCATTCACAATGCTATTTTTATATTAAGATAAATAATATTAGAAAAAATACTAGAAAAAATCAACTCACCCGTAGCACCTCAGACGGGACTAGAACCCGCACCCTTGGGATTCCGGCCCAATGCACTGACCAACTATGCTGCCGAGTCGCTAGTGGGAGCGGCGAAATTTTCTAGTAGGTACTTTTTACTTATGTAAGTACTTAAAGTAATTATTCCCTCGGGACCACTAGCTTTGTTCACGTCTAGGCTACGGAGAGCTTTAAGTACTTACCGCTTTGTTTCAGATCTGAAAGTCTCCCATTGAGGAGTCAGCACGAGAGAGGTACCTATCGAGGGTGGAATTTTGCTACCGACATCTAGACGCGCCGCAAAAAGAGAGGCAAACAAGTTTGCTTTCTCACTCGCAGTATGAGCAAGCTATCCGTCAGATTTCAGCAGTGGTGGAAGTGAAGGGCTACAGAAGTTTAATTCGGCTGCTTTGGCTAGGGACCAAAACTTTCTACTTTGAGATGGGCGGACTGGGCGGGAAGCAAGTGTAGCTCCAATGCGGCCAATGTGGTCAAAACGTGCCCTGCCCTACGCAACATCCGTTTACTTGACTTATCGGCTCGTATATAAGGTGGTACCAAATAATAACAAAGTAACAATACTGAAACAGGTGATACTGTTGTTTAAACTAAACAACTTCTCCAAGGAACATGGGAACACAAAAAAAAATTTCGTCCTCCCATACAAAATGTGTTGGTCAGCTGAACGACTTAGTATGGAAAGGCGAAAAAAAAATCCTTGTAGAAAGTTGTTCCGCTTAAACAACACTATCACCTGTTTCAGTATTGTTACTTAATTTATGGGACATTCATACATTTTGATATTTTCGTAATTCATTTTTGTATGAAACAGCTGATTATTTTTTCGCGATTTCAAAGTTGGTCCCATAGTAGAAGTTGTTCAGTTTGATGGTCCCTATCTACCATATTCGGCATTAGGGGTACTTTTATAACACGTTGTATATTCTGTGGTTCGGTTATAGGCTTTCTTCAGGGTTTGTGTGTCCGTTGATCTGCGCGCTCGAGCATCAGCCCAGGCTAAAAATCCTACGATGATTGCACGTCATCCAGTCCAATGAGTAGTGTACGTACAGGCTCTATACTTTTACCATTACCGTACTTTTACATAGGTAGGTATAAATAGGTAAGTATATACATTTGTTACCAACGAATGAATTCGGCCGATGACACCTAGCAATAGAGCACGGTTTTAGTGTAATTTGTAAAGTACCGTTATGGCTGTAACGTTGTTTTTATGGCATAAGTATTCATTTTCAGTGTTTTGTTTAATTAAATTATTACCCTATTTGGCCCTCTACTTTGTTAAGTGATTATGGTCCGATTTAGTATTACCTAGTTCATTATCTTTTGCTGCTGACTGTACTATGAAACTTTAATTTGTTATAATGTTTTAATGCAAAACGGTGTGAATAAAGTGAAATATATCAATCATTGTCAAATCATGGACAGAAAGATGACCACACAGTAAGTACCTACATAATAAACATGATTTCGTAGCCTTTTGTAGCACAATAAAAAAACGCATAAATAATAACACCTACTATTTGTTGAAATCTACTATAAAAATAAATAGTTTTTCATTTATCTATAAGGTGTAGAGTCCACTGTTTATCTAGTCAGATATGTTTTTCTCATGGCGATTACTTATATTTTCTAATAAAATTACGAAAATCCCAGACGACGTTGTGCCGAGTACGACCCTTAAGCGATGGGGCGTATTATGATAAATTAATAATTTATCATCAGAATTTCTAGCATACAAAAACGTCGTTTCTTGAAAATTGAGATTGATGAGGGGTTCTTAAATATTGGATTTTTTTTAAATTTATTTCTAATTGTATTTTTAATGTTCACATTATTCAAATTTTATTTATTTATTTTTAATGAGTTTTTTTTATAAATTAATAAAAATCAGTTAATATTAATGCACGCTATTCAATATACAGGATGCTACAAAACAACCCGCAATGCCGAATATGGTAGAATAGGGACCTCTGAAGAAAGAAGACCTCTTTCTTTAGGGTCTAAGTAAAGTAACCCTTTTTACACGACTGCCCAAAAAAACGGAGTGTAATGTTTTCAGGGTTCATGTAGGTATATTTGTATGTATAGGTACTTAGGTATGTGAGTTTCTTTAATCCACCATAACTTGGATGTATGTGGTATCGTTAGAATTCATACATCATCCCGAGTGTCATTTTTGAAAAAAAATCAATATGGCGACAAATATCTTTGTATGGCAACTGTACGACGCCACTTTTAAATGTGAAAAAAAAAATCTTCAATTACTACAATATGGCCGGCCATCAAATGAAAGGCCATGATGAAATTGAACACATTCCAAAATTATATAATTTGTCACCAAAATGAGTGAAATAAAAATAAAAATTCATCGATTTTGGAGTGTTATTAAGTCATCAATTGTAACTCACTCAAAATAACTCGTATGAATTACTTACACGTTAGTAAAAAAAAAGAACAAAAGTTTAACACGTCAGTAAAAAAGAACTAAAAAGTTGAGAATAATTTTATTCCGATTAGATAATAAGCCGTTCTAGTATACTTATCAACTTATGTATATGGAAATAATATACAGGTATGTATACGATACCTGTATATTATTTCCATACCAGTCTTCGATCATATAAAGTTATAAACCCATACCAGTAGATACTAAATCTTTGTGTAGGGTAAAATATACAATGATTGGCACCCTAAGCGAAATCTTTCCTTAATTTGTTATTTAGGCGTAATTTACAACTTACAATAAATTTTTTATGGCTTATTTCTAATCGGAAATAAGCAGATTTTACTGATTTTCGTGTTGACAGTTGTCTATTTTTACAGGGGAAATAAGTTGAGGACACTCGCCTTTCGTCATAACAGGATACTAAGGAATTTCCTCATGCCCATTGGTGTGTGGCCGGGCGAGGCGCTGCAAGACAAGATGCCTCTGTTCAGTCGCATCCATCAAAAGTTTATGTTCCTAATGCATACCGTTATGTTGGCTGGGCAAATTAATTATGTAGAAAAAAATTTTGGACGAATCTCTTTCTTTTCGCTTGGACAAGTCTACATAACTCTGTTTATGACCTGCCTTGTATATTTAAGTATCAGCTGTTATTATTGTCATACCTAGGTTGTCCAGTTGTCAGGTCGGTGTATTCCTCTCTAGCTGGAAATAATTCAAGGAGTTTTGATTTCTTGTGCGTCGGGTAGAATGTAATGGTCTAAAGGCACGGTAATGACTAAACATAGTCCAGTAGTCAGGTAATTTTGCCTGGAAGGGGTTTTGATTTCTTGTGCGCCAGGTAGCACTGGAGGCTGTTAATCATACGTTGAATTTGCGACCATGGAAACTGTGCGGTAGTTATAAAAAAAATGTGATTAAGCCTTTGGATTTTTTATAATATCTGAAATAAAAAAATCCTTAAAAGAAAAATAAATGTTAAGAAAGCGACCAAAATTGAAGGGGGGAGAAAGGGGGACCAAATTGCGAAGGTAGGTACTTAGTAGTAATTATGCAGATTTTAATTTATTTCTTGCTTTTTACAGCTGTTTTTTAAAGATTTTGTCTTTCTTATTTCTTTAAGGCTTTTGAAGGAGATTTTACTTTTTTTTGAGACATTTTATTTTTCCGAATTTTAGATACCTTAAGTAAGAAGATCAAAAGTCCGAGGTCTCGATCACACTTTTTGGTGTTTTTAATTTTACTTCCAGTTTTTAAGGTCGCAGATTCAATGTAAGGTTGTACCTTTGATTAACAAGAAATCCTAATAAATCAAAACTACCTTCCAGGCCCAATTACCTGACGGACTATTTATTATAGTACCTACCTACCTATGCTTAATCTAAAGGTAGTACTTACTTAGTTTATTTTTTTTTTTTATCTTTTTATTACTTAAGTAGGTACCTGCGCAATTTCATTATGTTAGTCTTTTTAATTAAGTAAGTGTACCTATTTAGATAAGATTGAAGTTAGTTTTAGTGGTGAACTTAAAAAATAACCACATCATTGCTTCAAGTTTTTAACGAAATTAATAAACTAAATTTAATTCCAGGTTAGAGATGTGATCCTCTGTTTAAAGGCGCATGGTAAACTGGTATCCTTTTTTTATACAACATTCGACTTAGACCATTTCAAGCATAAAGGGCCGAACTACGAAAAGGTAAATTTTGAAAAATCTTTTTGCTTGATTGATTACAAAAGTATGTATCAAACCAATACAGGGTAATTTTTGGACCCCTTGTCAAATGCCACGTCATTCTATCTACTTATTCTACAACGTGTTACAAAAATCCCTTAACACCACGGTCAAGAGAATTGAAAAATTTCTATAGACAGTTGACAAAATTAACTTTTGGTAATCCCCTGTTTCCTCCTCCAAAACTAGACCGATTTCGTGCGTTCTATTCTACGCACAAAAAAATCTAAAAAGGCACGCTTTGTTTCCGATTTAGCAAGTTCTGTTTGAAGCCCCTAAAAATCCCCATTAAATTCCAGCCCCTAAAAAGTCCCTTTTAACACTTCTAGCCCCTAAGTTCGGGGGCAAATCCCCTAAGTTGGCAACCGTGCGCGAGATTTTTTCAGCAGCAGATTTTTTCCCAAAATTACAAAAAGGAGCTAAATAAAGCATACACAGTCATGCTTTCTATTACCATGGCAAAATTAGATCTAGTAAAGCTTTGTATAAAAAGAAATCATTCCAGATGAGTTGCATGCTTGGTTCAAAAGTTTGCTAACTGACAACCAGCTTGTAGATAGCGTTCCAGACGTCGACATGGAGGACTATCTGACTCTTCCCCTCCATGTGGCATAGGCCGTGGGACACCCTGTTAATAAGTATATGTATGTATGTTAATATGTCTTCAGACAATAAATATGCACTGAGAAAAATAGGTAGACTGCCACAAGTGAAGTACCTATCCCAACCAACAAAAAAAATGTCTTTCTTTTATCCGCAGATGAGCGCTACCGTGTACAAAGTTTCATATTACTATGCCCATGTAGTAACTGTGATGATGTTAAACGGGATGGTCTTATACAACGCATTGCCAATGTACCATAACTTTCAATCGGGTATATTCACTAACAACCTTGCTGAAAATGCAACCCTGGAATTTTCTGTTTATTACTTATTTCCCGGATTTAGACAGGATGACTATTTCTGGATATCAACACTTACGAATTTTTATTTAACTTATTTAATTTCCATTCCCATGTGTATATTTGACTTATTTCTGTATTTCTTGGTCTTTCATATTATTGGACACATGAATGTTCTGATGAATAATATTAAAGATATTGGAAAGGTTAGATCACAACATCGTCAGATTTCTGATAAGGGAACCGATATAGCTGTTCAGTTGTATGATAATGAAGAGAACGCAGTAATAAATACTAAAATAACAGAATGTATTAATTATCATAAGTTCATAATCAAGTAAGTACTTATTTAATATAGTTTATAAGTAAAGATGATTTGGTCAAAGTACTCACTTACATTAGATCAAAAAGGAAAAATTTGTATCCTTCGATCCACCGGTGGATCCGAGTGAACGGAGAGCTCTTTATGGATCCTCCGGTGGAGCCTGGCGGTGAACGGAGGGCTCTTTATGGATCCTCCGGTAGAGCCTGGCGGTGAACGGAGGGCTCTTTATGGATCCTCCGGTAGAGCCTGGCGGTGGATCCGAGTGAACGGAGAGCTCTTTATGGATCCTCCGGTGGAGCCTAGCGGTGAACGGAGGGCTCTTTATGGATCCTCCGGTAGAGCCTGGCGGTGAACGGAGGGCTCTTTATGGATCCTCCGGTAGAGCCTGGCGGTGAACGGAGGGCTCCTTATGTATCCTCCGGTGAAACCTGGCGGTAAACGGAGCGCTCTTTTTCTAGAGAGTGTAATTATTGGTCGAACCACAATTTGTGAGAAGAAAAAACAAACGGTTTTTTTTAATCTACCTTGAAGAAGAGTAAATTAAAAAGTGCTCCTGCTCCGGTGGAGAACCTTAACTTATATTAGTTATACAAGGTGTTACAAAAATACCCCTAATGCCGAATATGGTATATAGGGACCATCAAACTGATCAACTTTTACTATGGGACCAACTCTGAAATCGCGAAAAAAAAATCAGCTGTTTCATACATTTTGAAATTTTGGATTTCAATTTTTGTATGAAACAGCTGATTTCTTTTTTCGCGATTTCAGAGTTTATCCAATAGTACAAATTATTCAGTATGATGGTCCCTATCTACCATATTCGGCATTAGGGGTATTTTTGTAACACCTTGTATATTAATTTTTGAATGAAACAGCTGGGTTTTATTCGCGATTTTATAGTTGGTCCCATAGTAAAAGTTTTTAAAATTATTTATCAATTAAATTACTAACGCATAATTATGATTTTTTCAGATTCACAGATGATGTCATCACTTTATACGGGCCTGTATTGGCAGGCTCGTATTTATTTCATCTAATTAGTTGCTGCCTCTTGCTGCTGGAGTGCTCTCAATTAGTACGTAAAAATCAATTAGTTCATCTTCGTTCCTGTGTTCACAAACATAACACACGAGCTAAAGTTTTTTTTGAGAAGTATTATTTGGTCTGCCATTATTTTAGCAAAATTATCCAGCTGTATGTTCTCTGCGTTATTACCTGTATAGGGCCATACGTTACTTCACCAGTTTTCGGCGCACAAAATAGCCGTTTTCATTGTGGTGCGGGGAGTTTTCTATAGGTCATCCTATGAGTAGAAAAAAAAACAAATATATATTCGAAGATATCTATTTAAATAGGTCTTAATTTGTTTAAAAGCTGGCATGGCAAAATACTGTTTACGATGCAGAGAAATGAAAAATTTAACGTTCTATGTGGCATGAGAAGATTGCGAAGTATTTGGCCATAAACAAACATGCACCTCATACCGCACTGTATTAGAGACGCAATGCGTCGTTTCGCTTAGTTTCCAGACGTGTTCCAGCGCAGCGCTGCAACACGTCTGCGAACTAATCGGACCTTTCGTTTACGGCAAGAAGGAAAATTCGAACAGTCCTACCAGTCAATTCCAGATATCCAAATTTGGAATAAAGGTTTATTATTTTATAATATAATCATTAATGTACCTAAGCTTATTTTAAAAGGTAGGAATAAAAACATTTTAAAGATTAATCTTTATGTACAAAATCTATTAATATAATTTACACCGAAGCGAAGCGAAGTTGGGTCGTTATAGTACTACGCGTTCACTTCATCATTGCCGCTACCTCCCGGCCCGCTTCGTCATACCGCACCCCCTGCGTCGCCTTTCTAGTACGGCTAGCAACGCAAGGCTTGATTTTTGTTTCTGTTTATTTAATCATTACGTTCGTTATTTGTGTTGTTATAATGATAAAAAAGTAAAGTTCCTACATAATGGCGAACCTAACTTGTTATATAAATTGATGACACTCTATGAACAAGAAAAAAATTAAAAACAGTTGAAAACATGATTACTTTTTTGTCTACAGTACCGTTAGCTGTGACGTAATAACGGTCGTCGACGGCAATCACGAAGTGAACGCGTAGTACATAATAATATGCTTTACAGGACCCTGGTGCTTTGATGCAATATGGACCACTAACAATCATAATTTTTGTGCAGCTGATTCAAATTTCTGTGATTTTTGAATTAATTCGAACTGAGGTGGGTATTTTAAACCTGGTAGTCTAGTGTAGAATGCGCGAGCGGGTAACTGAGATTCCTTCGGAAACTTAAAAAATCCTTCATCTAGGAGGTGAGCCGGAGTGGGGGTAGTGGGGTGGGGGTTTATTTTCTCCTCCTCTTCTTCGCCTCTCTGGCGGCATCGCTTAGTTACCCATTCGCGCACTCTACAACCGCTTTATTGACTGGACTATACTGTACTGTAGCTGGTATGTTTTTAGGAATCGATAATAATGCGTTTGACACAGCACGAGCAAATAGTAAGGTTTATTTAAATAAATGTTAGACTCAAAGACCAAAAGCGCAATCTCTTCTCAACTTAACTCGCAACTAAGTAATTTTTACTTGGAATCCTTGTGTGTTAAAATATAATATAATATTAAGTCCTCCTATGAAATTTAGTGTTTTTTTCTCACACACAGAGAACCTCATCTGTGACAACTTCTGTGATCTAAAATATTTATCAGTTGCTGGATATTACATCAAATTATGACCATAGCCGTCAACTATCAGCATCATTAAAGTCTAATTATTTTGTTTTCTTAGGATTAAAGAAAGACCTTGAAAGTGACTCCTTTTTTTGTTAGCGAAAATGACCACTTTATCCGATGTAACTCAGCCGAAACTTATTATTTTTTCGCTTAAGTTATGTTGCTTAAGTTAGCTTAATGTTCAAACATTTGTTCATACAAGTTTTTTTTACAATAGCGTTCAACGCTTGTTCAATAAATTATGAAACTGCTAGTACCTATGGAAAATG
Source organism: Catoptria pinella (assembly GCA_963556745.1). Taxonomy (NCBI): domain Eukaryota; kingdom Metazoa; phylum Arthropoda; class Insecta; order Lepidoptera; family Crambidae; genus Catoptria; species Catoptria pinella. Next base: position 6,744,033 of record OY750762.1, read on the forward strand.
TTATTTGTTAAAGATTCAATTTCATAGGTAAAGACCTAATATTAATTCCCTGAACATTAAGCATGATCTTTTTTTTAGTTTCATAATTCACCATTAATCATAAATAACTGATGATGTAAGGACACAAAATACTTAAGTAATTGATTATTTTTGATTAAGATTCATAATTACTGATTATTTTGTCAAAATCATCTAAACTTGAAATTATTTTATTTCAGAGTGATAAAATCAGTGACGTAGTATACAGCGTGCCCTGGGAGTCCATGGATGTTAGAAACCAACGGTCATTGTGCATCTTCCTACACAGGGTGCAAACACCAGTAAATGTTTGCGCGTTAGGGCTAGCGGAAGTAGGAATTCGAACAATGGCAGGGGTGAGTAACAGTATTATTACAGGCCTTTGATTACCGCTGGCATATACCAAAGTATATTACGCGATGCAAACTAACATTTAAGCCCAGCCAAAGTAAATCGCTTCGCTTCTGAAACATGTATGTATTTACCGTTTTAAAATTGATTGGTAACGAAAACTTATGTCAATCCTATATACATCTTTCGATAGCGAAGCTATAACGAAGATTTGCAAATGTTACTTAGATATACAAGGTGTTACAGAAGTACCCCTAATGCCGAATATGGTATATAGGGACCATCAAACTGAACAACTTTTACTATGGGACCAACTCTGAAATCGAGAAAAAAAAATCAGCTGTTTCATACAAAAACTAAAATCGAAAATATCAAAATGTATGAAACAGCTGATTTTTTTTTCGCGATTTCAGAGTTGGTCCATAGTAAAAGTTGTTCAGTTTGATGGTCCCTATATACCATATTCGGCATTAGGGGTACTTCTGTAACACCTTGTATATTATGTCTCAAAGATAGAATTTGCTCATTGAGCGAAAAAACCGTTCATTACGCGTTGTGGTCACTGTCAAAAAGTTACAACGCGAAATTCGTGTTATGGCTCTCATAAAAACGCCCATGACGCGTTGCGGAAATAACAGAAAGACCATAAAGCGAATTCCGCGTCGTAATCATCATACTAAACGACCACGACGCGTTGCGGAAATGACGAAAAGCCATGATGCGTTCCATATCCGCAGCACGAATAGCTATCGAAAAAAATAACGCGCGTAAAAGAATTAGGGAAAATCTCATTTCGCTGATAGATGGCGCTGTACAAATTTCCCATACAAAATTACTGTATCGAATGTTTTTACGCGCGTTATTTTTCTCGATAGCTGTTCGTGCTAAGAGTAGCGTAACGCGATGGACAGGTACCTACCTAATTGTAGTTTCTACTGACAAATATTTTGTGTTCAACAATTCGTAGCATTCTTATATTGATTTGAAAAAAAAAATTATAAGAAAACTTTAACTGTTACTTAAAATAATTAGGAAAAATATTTTTTATTTAACAGCTCAAAACATTAATGACTTTCTTTTCAAAAAGAATTGAATACTACAATGTACTTAAATAAGGTTTTTAAAAACAAGTGGTTTTTTTAAATCAACAAAATAGGGCTCTGAAGTGCTGATCACAAAATATTACTAAGTACCAAGGTAATTGTAAATTACAATTACTTGTCTGTCGTGTTATGGTTGCGCCAACTAACGCGTCATGGCCACCCATCCCAAAGAAGTTATTGATCATATTAGAAACAGGATCGATTAGCGTCAAAAAAAATTGTAATATGGCCATTTCCTTGCTAACTTTACATTATTTTTTTAAACTGAATGGGATCAAATCTTACTAAAAAGAGTTTTTGTGCCTTAATAATTTTAATTGATTTTAGTAGCTGATGGATTCCTTAATTATAATCAGTAATTAGTTTTTGATATTGTTATATATAATTAAAATGGATAATTGCACTGCAAAATATGAACAGCTGATCGAGTTTAGTATAAAGAGACGTTATTTATTTGTCTTTTTTGGAAATTCGTAGAACATACGTTGTTGTTTTTTACTAGTAATCTATTCCTGCGAGGTTGGTGGTGTTTTACATAACCCTTTTTATCAGAACAGCTAATATTGTGTTGTTTCTTTGTTACAGATCTTGAAGACCACCTTTACTTATTTTACCTTTCTCAAATCGATAGCATAAAACTAAATCTATAGTTCAATCAATCCTGTGGACTGTTTAATTAAAAAAGAAATATTTGTTATAAAATTGATTTTTTTCTGGTTTATCTTGATTAAAATCACTTTTACTCCTTACTTATCGATACACCTAAGTATAATAATTACATTAATATATTTTACTATTTTTGCAACTAAACCAGTGTTTCTTTCAGTGGTAAAAAGCCCGGGAGCAAAAAATGTGTACCTGGCGTCTCGGGGAGTTCACTCCCCTCCCTCGAACATTTTCATTGCCCCCCTTGGATTTGCTCTGAAAGAAACACTGAACTAAATTAACTTGATACTTAATAACTGTGTAGATAATAGAAGTAGTAATTTAATAAACAGACATTTGCACGACATCAAATTTGGGAAAAATATGTGTGGAAGTATACCTACTAAGAGTACCTACCATAATAATACACCATTATTTATGCAAATAAATTATCTTTATTTTTACATGTTTATCTTGTACCTACACCTTTTACACACGTTTGTCAGAAATGGTAAGAAAAATGGAATGAATTAAAATAGAGTGAAATGGATTGAAATAAGTAAAATAAGTTTTTTAGCTGAGAAGAAGAACGGGCGAAAGAAACTCGTCAGTTTTTCAAATACTTACATCGTTACAAAATACAATAAGTATTAAATTCAACTGTGATAGGTACTCAACTGTGATAGGTACTCAACTGTGATACTATTTACTAGGCCAATGCAATAGAAATCTATCTAATACTTTACTTTTATTACAACAATAATCAGAATAATCATAAAATTGGGTATGAAAATTAACAGTGGATAGCATGTCACTCAATTATTGTTATAATATAAGCATTTAAAACAAATATTTCAAAATAACACTAAACAATGATAATGTTCCGTGGTGCTAACTTAAAAGTGAATTTGTACAAGCAAAGCATTCCCTGCATTGAATTTCAAATTTAAAACGTCACTCTGTGCTTTACTCGTGCGCCACGTGTTTTTAGAGGTTATAAAGATGGTTGTCCAAATGAGTGCTCTCAAGTTCTGGAAGATTGTCATACAGGCGCACTTGACTGACCAAGGAATGTTAGACCGCAAGTTTCCACAAGTGACATTTTCAAAGGAATTGCGAAAAATAATCACGCTATACAACACCAAAGCGTAAACATAAAACTTTAACCATAGTAGCCGAAAAGTGTGCATAGGTACATATGCTTGTTTTTTTCCTAACATAATAATCCGAACGCTCCGTGAGTCCGAACAGGGGTTGGTTCTTAATGCTCTAAGGTTTTTGTTAGTTCGGATTAACGAGGCTACTATGCATTTGAAGTTTTATTAAAACTAACCTCAAAATGTATGAAAAAAGAAATTTAAGGGGGAAGGGGGAGCAGAAAAAGGGTAGTGGAGAGGGGTGTTTCGCCCATCCCCCAACAAAAGCTTTCAGGGATAACAATAAAAGAGATTTCTGTAGTCCGTTAAAAAACCTTCACGTGATCTACATGAGTAAGGCCACTTCGATTCCGAATTAAATAAGGGTAAAAAAAAGTGATTCGTGTTGTCTGTTTCCTCCTTTTACTTTACTTTTTTCAAACATTTTGAGGTTACTTTTCATAAAAATTTCCTCCCCCTCCTCCCCCAAATTCGTGCACAGCTATTCTAAATCCAAGCCATATTACTTATTTTTATTTGAAATAAACCCAGCCAAAAAAGATTAATTTCTCCGGATCTAGAAGTCCTACAGATATAAAAAAGAAATACTATTCGAAAGGTAATACCCAACTAGCAAAATAATGTCATATAAACGTTATGTTAACGTTTCTTATGCGACTTTAAGTGATTATATGACGGTCATATAAACATCAAGTTAACGTTTATAAAACGTCAAAAGGGCCCATTTTATAAAACTAAATGGTCATGTAGTAGTCCAGTAAAAGTCGTGAGACCGACTAAAACGTTTTATTAAAGGTTTAATAATATTAAGCTATGACATTTATAAAACATTTTTTCTCCATCCTAACTGTCAGATTGTATTGTGCTCCAATTGTTCAACAACTTGAAATTTTAATATAGTATTGGTATCAAAAGGTTATTACTTTTACAAAATATTGATAATTTAACATGAATAAGTGAATGTGGTATTAAGCACGTTTGGGACTAGTTTCTCATGGGAACTTTACTTTATCGGTAATGTATGTGACGATATGTACTATTTTCCTTAAGCCCTCTCGATATTCATGATTTTTCTGATGTATGAGAATATTATTTTCATATAAAATTAATCTTTAAGACTAGCCATTTTTAGTTTAGTTTTATATAGACTGCTATACAACTACTAAACAACAAAATAGTCATGTACACGTTTTGGTATGACTATTGATAATCTCCATGTTTTATCGCTAGGGTTCTCGAGGTAAATAAGTGAACCCCGTGGCAGAGTAGATTTATATTACAGAAATCTTATACATTACGAGATATGTATTTGTTAGGGCAGATTGTTGATACGTAAGAATAATCTTTCAAAATATTTCAGTAACTACTAGGTAGTTACTGAAAGATCTTGTAAAAAAAATTTTATGTATCCTTTTTGCTGATACTTATCTCTAAGTTTTAGCAAAAATGCACGTAATTTGTTAAGTTTTGTTACCTGCTAATATGCACATTCAGCCACTGAGAAACCTACACCCCGAAGATGTAGTAGGTTTGACTTCATGTGAATCTCAATGTTTTTAAACGAAAATTAATAACAATGTAGATTTTGATTACTTCTAGTATTAGAAAAAAAAATCTCCGAAATACGTTGAGTTACCTACTGAAAAAACAAAATTGTTCGCAAGGTAAAAATAAATAAGATTTCACTCTCATGGGTAAGTATAACGTAATAAAAAAAAGTCACCACGTTTACTAACTTTTAACCCACCAATATAAATGCAAGCTACAAAATTGTAATTTAACACTTACTTTCGAGATCTGGTGTATCTTTATCAAAAAGTGTTTGTACGGCACCTTTTGAACTTTCAGTGACACTTTCTTGACCAACACCAGTTGTTGAACAATGCGTCGATGAAGTACTAGCTGAATTTTTAAGGGATTTATATGCCTTAAAAGGGTTATATTAAAGTTTTGTAAACACTGAAATGTTTTATAATAGTTAGGTTATCCACATTATATAAATTGTTATATTGCCGTTATATAAATGTTTTCCTTAAAACGATTTTGTCTTTTATATGACTTTTATCCAACCAAAACGTTTATAGGACTAAATTGGTGTTAGGTAAACGTTTTCTATTATACCATTATATGATCGTCGTATAAGAAAGTTGGTAAAACGTTTAATGGACGTACCAATACGACTAATTCGGTATACCACTATTATGTAAAATCTCCAACTTCTATACGACTAATAAGTAATGGTAAAACGACTATAAAACATTTAAATGACTGGAAGTCATATAATTTCTGTATTATATAACCATTTTGCTAGTTGGGTAATACCTACCACATAATATCAAGTAAAAAAACTATGTATCATGTTGGGGATTGTTTAAGCGAAATCAAATTGCATATTTCGGGCATAACTACTATGTCTGGTCTACCTCACCATAGGTAAACTATTTTAATCGACTCTGGGTTTTTTTTGTGGCATCCTACTTTCATTCGAATAAAAAAAGTAAATTATTTTTGCAAACTATGTTTGCCTCGCCGTCATCCATCGTCATCTGCACACTCTCGTACAGAGACAGTTGTGCGAGATTCATTTGGAATCGCAGCGTACTTTAGAGAGACATGAGACATGCCCGTTCGAATAATTTTAAATCCCGAAATTGAAAAAACAGCAAATCCAGGAATAACACCCTATCTCCTATTCAACTTTAGCTCAAGATTCGTCTATCCGTTTAAATATCTATACAAAAAAAAAGAGTGCTGGGTATTACGAGATCTCACGTGCAGTGCTTTTGTTTCGCTCAATGGTCAAGAAAAATATTCAAAACTATAGAAACAGATGCGATGCGATTAATATCGTGTTCTTTGTTAGGGTAAAATTTAATGATCATACTATTGGAAATATTAGAAACTTCAGGGTTACCCAATGAGTATGAACAACAGAAGTGACCAACTTCAGAGCGCTTGTGGTACATACAGAATGACGTATTTTAATCTGTAAAATTTTCCCTTTGCCTTAAATTCTCGAGTGAAGTTGCAGCAGATCGCAGATTTAATCGCATTGTAAGTACCTAGTTAAACACTCTGGGGCCGACTGGGTAGAATCATGCTTCTTACAATATTAAATCAGCAACTGCAGTTCTGTTTTTTGCCGAGGGACTCAAACGGGTCTATGCTATATTGACACCATGTCATGTCAATCATATCATTTTTGCAGCAAGCATTTTGGTAATTTAATTGCTTGCAAGAAAACTCACTCTAGTTATTATACATCGATAAGATCCTTGTTTACAAGATTAATTTGTCAGGAGGGAGACAAAGTACCTACTCACATCACAACGCAAGTAAAGGGGAAAAAAAACAGGGAATCGTAATTTGGAACGTATGTACCTACGCTGGTAAGGAATATTAGTACGGAGCTTGGCACGTAGAAGAGTCAGATTCGCACTTGGCCGGTCTTTTTCTATTAATAAAAGCTTTAATAATAGCACAACAAGGCTAAACCTAAGTACCTTACTTTTCTGTCTCAAAGACATTAATTAAGTACTTACTTGCTTCGAAATGACAACATGATAACTACTGGAACGCATTCGGTAGTTAAATATGAAACTTTAAGCTTCGTTCATATTGAGGCGAATCCCGCGCGGGACGCAATTCGCTCGCGCCGATTGCATCAGCTAACTTGTATGGATGGACATGTTCAAATTGGCACGAATAGTAGCGTGTGCTGCAGCAAAATATACGCGGGATGGTGCCTGAATTTTCGAAATTCCGTTGAACCTTGAAATATTTAAAAAAAGTAAAAGATAACAAGTTTCTATACGACCTCAGCCACGAAGACTATAAAATAATCTCCAATAATAAAATACTCTCAAAATTCTATGCGTTGAGTACTCAGCTCATGGACCATTTTCTTCTTTACTTCCTCATATCTTGAGATTCTTCTTTAGTTAATGCTAACAACAACATAACATCAACTTCGATATCAGAAGACATTTGTTTTCCTATTGAGTAACCAAAAATAATGACGCGCGGGTTTCGCCTCAGTTTGAATGAAGCTTTAGTTTACTACCTATAAGCGAAAATAAATAATATTTTAACTCAAAACGGTGTGACCAATGTGAATTGAATCATATTTGTCTTAGACAGCAAAATGGCCATACAGTAAGTAACTATGTAATAAAAATATATATAAAAGCAGCCTTATCTGTTACACAATCAAGAAAACACACAAAATCACAAATCCCACTTACTATTATTTTGTTGAAATCTGTAATACAAAAACTAAAAATTTTAGAAATTATAAGTAAATACTTTTATAAATATGAATAATTATAATATTATAAAAATCAATAACAAACAAGCGCCAATGCAGACCGTTCTGTGGATCAATTTTTATCTCAGAAGTCCCCCCGTAGATAGTACACTATTATGTCCCTCGACTCTCTCGACATAACGAAAATAACGAAAGTTCAAAATGTCTAAAACGAAAATGTAGAACGGACAGAATAGTCATAATTAAAAAAGTCTAAGTTTAAATAATTTAAACTTAAAATGTCTAATATTCAAAATAATTATAATTGTTAGTACCTACTTACTTACTTCCGTGCCGCACGGCCTGGCGGCATGCCGCGACTAGACTTCTAAGCGAAAACCACCCACTTGTGTTAAATTTTACAAAAACTAAACGCGAGAAGAGTTAAAATTAAGCTTTAGCTCTCAAAATAATTCTTTTCTTTCTGACATGCTCAGCGTAGGTGTCGAGAGGCGTTCAGAGTCAGACACCTAGCGGCGGGTTAACGGATTTGGATGTATGGGGTAAGGTGCACCGGGGCTATTGTAACTAAAAATTTAAGTTGTTTAACTTTGAAGTTTCTTAACTGTTACCTGTTAACTATTTGAATATATATTTCGGATGCATATCATTGTATATTTAATGCAGAATGTTTTAATATTATTATGTAACGAATAACTTGATATCTAGGAGTCAAATATATGATTAATTTGTTGAAGGTAGAAATAGTTACATTTACTCCGCATAGGGGGTAAAAGCAACTAAATGCCATAAAACGAAATTCTGATAAGTTTTGCGAATAAAAATAAAACAAAGATAAAACTCAAAACAAATTTTACAGGATTTTCAATTCTGTTGCCAGCATATAAGGTTAACTTTCGATTAAATCAAACTTTTATTTCTATTGGGGGTAAATGCGACTATTTATAGGGGAACTAGTGTTGGGACACCTGGCAATGCACCTACATTTACGAGTAAAAAAAAGACACTGCAAATCACCCATGACATTTATTACGTATAAAGGTTGACTTCCGTTAAAAATCACAATGACATATTTATACTGTCATATTTCTTCTGAGTATTTCATTATTTTTTTCTTTTTATAGTTACGAACCATCTAAAACAACAAAAACCAAATTAATGTATGTAGAATTTATACTTACCACTTTACCGAGATAGTACGAGATTCGACCATAAGATATAACAATGCACATGATATCGATACTTTATCTTCAAATAAGTGTATTAATCGATAATTACTATATCGACACAAGACATCACTAGTGATTTCGGTTTCATACAAAATTTCACGGGGCTATTGCAACTAACCTAAAAGTTGCAATTACCTCATGTATCACTTTTGATGAGGCAAATGTGACTATGCCTTTTACTGACTATAAACAGAACATTGGATCAAGAAAATACAACAAATGTTACTTACGTTTATCGTTTATCACAAACACAATCGATAACAAACGAAAAACTCAATAAAAATATTTTTTTCGTAATAAAACACTGTGCCACGTATCCGAGTCGAAGAGATTCAAAATGGCGGTTTGACATAATGCTTTGCCGTTCGCAAAGTTTTGATCCTACTAGCGACATCTGTGGTTTATAGTGACAATTAATCATTGCAGCTTAAGATCACAGATGTCATTTTTCACCAAAACTCGTATATAAATAATTATTTAGATTAGTCGCATTCGCCTCCTAGTTACAATAGCCCCGGTGCACCTTATCGTTAGAATCCTTACATCATCCCAAGAGAGAATAGCTATTTTTTTATAATCATTACGGTGACTGTACGACACCGACGACTTTCAAATGTGAAAAATTTGGCCTTGATGAGCACATTCCAAAACGGGTGTTTCAAAGATAGTGTTTTGGATTTATACGATAGTATCGATTTTTTGAAAAAAGGCAATTATGTCAGCTCAATAACGCCATTTTGTAATGAGAAAAAAATCTTCAGTTATTGCAATATGGGTATAAAATGAAAAGGCTTGATGAGAACATACTAAAACAATATTAATTATTACTAAAATGTATAAAATTAAAATAAATAATTAAAAAAAAAACGTAATATAAACACGACTACCCTGCCAAAAACGAACTAATCATTGCAGTCGGGGGAACTTTTATAATTAGACTAATAGTAGCTAATTCTAAAAACTGAAACAACAAAAAAATATATAATCATCGAACCTGTTCATTTCATGGGAATAGAATCGGTCGATAAATGCGATAGAAGAAAAGAACAAATGGACAGCCGGACGGACATACGAAAGCATTTTTGCCCAAGCTGAAATAGAGACGCTTCGCAAACGCTCGGTGAGTAAAAAAATGTTCCACACATCAGTCCCCCGACTGCAATGACACTCTTGTTATTTAACTTTTTAGTTAGATTTCTTAGATATTTTTTGTTGCATGAGCGTTTTCGGTCTTTCAGCCTAACTTGACATTTAATAACTAAAGTCTACAACTCAACACCGAATCGAAATAAGGTCGGGTCACTAGTCAATGATAAGATAACATTGATAACGAATTTAATTTGGATTTCAATAAGAAAATGTTCAAACAATACTTGTTTTTATGTTGATAGTGGCCTATCTTTACAGGAAAAATAAGTTGAGGACCCTCGCCTTTCGCCATAACAGGATATTAAAGAGTTTCCTTATGCCCATCGGTTCGTGGCCGGCCGAGGCGCTGCAAGACAAGATGCCTCGATTCAGTCGCATCCATGAAAAGTTTAAGTTTCTAGTGCATATCGTTATGGTGTTCGGGCAAATTAATTATATAAAACACAATTTTGGACAAAAATCTTTCTTTGTGCTTGGACAAACGTACATAACTTTGTTATTGAGCTGCGTTGTATTTTTAAGTATCAGTTATTATTGTCAATATTGTCATAACTATTAGTCTAGTAGTCAGGTCGGTATATTCCACCCAAGCTGGAAAAAAATCAAGGAGTTTTGATTTCTTTTGCGTCAGGTACCTAGTATAGTAGGTACTAAAGGCACGGTTCACGGTAATGGGTAACCTATCATACTATCAAAACTTTATGTTCGAATTTCAGATGTTCTAAAACAGAATGTCGAAGTTTCAAATACCAGATAGTATTTTTTACATAATTTTGTTAGTCCAAAACTTATTCTATGACTGTTTCATTTTCCAGAAAAAACAGCCGAATATTAAAAGTATTTTTTCATTTGACAAATGTTTTGATTACTTTAATTTCCATTGCTAGAAATACCAAAGATCGAAGTAACTTAAACGAAAGTAAGGACGACATGAATAAAGTTATATATTTTGATACAAATATAGCATGCTAACTTTAATTTTAATTAAAATATTGTCTTAAAAAGAAAATACTTATGTATTTTTTTCCTGAAATATCGTGCTATAAAAGTCAGTGACAAAAACGAATCGCTGCAACACCAATTGCATTGTAGTCTTGTATTGTCATTGTACCCCTAGAGTGTAATTTAAGCCCGCGTAGGCGCGGAGGGGTGAGGCGGCCCTGGGGCTGGCCCCCCTGCTCGGGGGGGTCGGTGGCCTGATGAACCCTTAGGCCTACAAAGAAAAACTTTTAATGCACTAAGTTAGGTTAGGTTAGGTTAGGTTAGTGTTATGACCACTCGTTAAAAATTACAAAAAATGTTTTTGCCGGCTTTTTTTTCCGCCATTTTGTTTTTTTCATTTGCCCAGGGTGTACATTATTTTAGTCAAATCACCACTTCTTTATCTTTTACCGTTTCGACAGGCAATTGACTATCTCTATAATGGCTAGATGGATTTCCATCAAACGTGGATAAGAACCATCTCGACTCCGCTTGATCCGTTTAGAGGCACTACGAATATTTGTACAGGCACACAAACATAGGCTTCAAACTTATATCACCCCTCTTTGCGCTGCGTCGGGGGTTAAAAATACGATTTTATACTGTTTCGAAGTCCAAATGGACAATTTTGGGCACGCATTGATAGTGTAGGATTATTGTAAACGTGTGAAATATTGACGCAGAAGTATTTTCGAGGCGGGAAAATTAGATTTGGCTGTAAGAGATCATTGAGTGTCTCACTACATACAAAAAAAACATAAAATATTTTTTCCGGCCAAACTATTCATTTTAGACAAAAAAGTCTTACACAGTAAAATGTAGTAATAAAAAAATAGTGTAAAGTCGTTTTAACAATGATTTTTGATTTGAATCATAACCGAATCAACTTCCGGTATCAAGAAATCTCAGTTTCACTTAATAACTAAAAATATACGTTGTGTCAAAAATTAACTAAAATCTAAAAAGATATAACACGCGCATCATAGCTTTGAAATGCAACCACTGCGAGCCGGCAAACCGCATCGTTTCAGCTCCGGAGACGTCATACATTGAATATTATTTACGTACTAAAACTGACCATTTCTCTCAACATTTTTTTCGCAACAATGAAGCCTCTTGTAAGCGCTATAACTCGAAGTTGCAACCACTGAGAGCAGGCAGACCGACATCATTCTCATTAGGGGACCACTCTATAACCCATACAAATAAATCTAACCGTTTCCCTTCTTGTAGAAGCTTTCGCTCCGACCGCCGCGTGCGGATTTATTGGTGTACAATTATTGACCGTATGACAAAGTCTTTAAGGTTTATATTAAATTGTTGTATTCAATTGCGCTCCGCCGCGCTTCCAGCGGTGAGCGCTGGGCCTGAGACTAAAATTTTGTTTATTATTTTTAGAAGACTCAAAACTTCAAAATCAATCAAAACATTTCTCGCCAATATTCGAAATTTGAAAATAATAAGGCTGTGACAGAACTTATGACTGCGTTGTTTAAAAACAAATATTATTTATTTGTTTTTAAACAACATACAATTTGACCTACTTTTTAACGCGAGCTGGTCTACAACTCACTACCAGCCACCACCCAGCCACCACGAAGCTACTAGTGTAAGTAATGTTGTAATAAATCAAAACTCCTAATTATTTCCAGGCAAAATTACCTGACTACTGGACCATATACGTTTAATCTATAGATAGATACTTAACTTACCTACAGTAAAAAAAATATCTATTACCTATTCATTCTAGGTTAGAGAAGTAATCCAATATTTAAAGGCACATGGTGAACTGGTATGCTTTTTTTATACAACATTCGATTTGGACCATTTCAAGCATAAAGGGCAGAACTACAAAAGGGTAAATTTTAATAGCTGGAATTCAATCTTTTTGCTTGATTACAAAAGTATGTAAGTAGGTGGTATATTCAGGCCTCCTTCTCATTTGAAAAGGGGTAAAAAAAATTACCCTGTGTCAGGGCATTCCACGGCTATGCACGCTATGCCTTAAGGAGGGAAACTACCTTAAATATTTATAATATTGCCTATCTGCAACATTTGAGGTACAATGCGATAAATTAACCTTTTTTCATGTTCTGTGAAATTAACAATGTCTGTGAACAGAAGTGGCCAACTTCAGAGCGCTTGCAGTACAAATCGACGTTTTATAATCTGTAAAATTTTCGATTTTAGAATTCATTCTCGAGTGAAGGTGCGGCGGATCGCATCTATTATCAATTTAATTGCATAGTAAGAGTACTTTCCCTCACCTTCGTATGGCATAGACCATGGGACACCCTGTTAAAGGGACAATTACATTACACAATTTCTAGCGTGCGATTTCAAGTCTCAGTGTAGTGTAAACGGAGTTAGCCTGTTCGAGTCTTGAAATCGCGCGGCCGAGCCCGCTCGATAAATTGTGTCCGATAAATTGCGTGGTGTAAACAGAGCTAGAGTCTAACTGTACATACGACGGTACGTCAGATGTAACAGTTGTACTACAAAAACAACTTTTATTACTTAGGGCATAGAGGCGTTCTTATGGAACTAATCTGACAGACAAATGATACTGCCATAGTAAAAAATCTCTTCTCTGTTTATGTTAAATTTTTAAATTTTGGTTTTGATTTTGATTTTGATTTTGGTTTTGACTTGGGTTTTAACTTTGGTTTCTCTTTTCTGTTTGTTAAAGTTTTGGATTTTGGTTTTGATTTTGGTTTCGGTTTCGGTTTCGGTTTCTGTTTCTGTTTCAGTTTCGGTTTTGGTTTTGAAACAATTTTCATAATTAAGTCTCTAAAGACGCCAGTCGTGAAATCCCAAATAACATTTACTTGCAGTAAAGTTTTTTTTTACTACATGCACGGCAGTGTGCCAACGTGCCAAGCCAACTAAGTTCGGCAAAGAACGCCAGTCATTCAATCCCATATAACATTTTACTTACAGTAGGTAAAGTTTTTTTAACTAGACGTACGGCGCAGCAGTACGGCAATACTACCTACTCCTTTTTTAAAATTCAGAATCAATATAGTAGCAAGCAACCTTTAGCAGTCCTGTAAGTTTAGGCAAGTTTTTGTGGACGGCGAGATTGGTATACAGATATACATACAGGTAGGTAGGTAACATACATTTGTACCTACTATTAGATATGTATTCTGTGGATATACTTACAATTCGTCTTCTTCTATTCCTATTTGGCAAACAATCTTGTCTCAACACTTTTATGCAAGTAAGTACCTTAGGTAAGTACTTAATGATTTTATACAATAAAATTTAGCTATCCACAGCGTTTAGTAAAAAGTAATTAGATAATAAATAAGTAAGTGGTCAAGTAGGTACAATTTGATTTCACATGCCAGCAAATGGAAAATGGGATATATTTATTATTAACCACTTATTGACAAACAATGGTTATGGTTACTAAAACAGAAATAAAACTAAGACAAAGACTGCAATGTAAATAATCCGTTGAAAAAGACATTAGAGACATATTTCCTTCTATTTTACTATGTAATAGTTAGCGCGGTCGAGCGTGCGATAAATTGTGTAGTGTAAATAGTGCGCAGATTTACTCGATTTCAAGACAGACTAGATATTGCATGCGGGAAATTGTGTAGTCTGATTGTCCCTTAATATGTATAAGTATTTATGCAATGTAGGTATTCAGAAAAATTGGTAGTCTGCCACAATAGTGCTCTAACCAACCAACAGAAAAACTGTCTTAATTTTATCCACAGATGAGCGCTACCGTGCACAAAGTTTCATATTACTATGCCCATATAGTAACTGTGATGATGTTAAACGGGATGGTCTTATTCAACGCATTGCCAGTGTACCACAACTATAAATCGGGTGTATTCACTAACAACCTTGCTGAAAATGCAACCCTGGAATTTTCTGTTTATTACCTATTTCCGGGATTTAGACAGGATTACTACTTCTGGACAACGACTATTACGAATTTTTATTTAACTTATGTAGTTTCCATTCCCATGTGTGTATTTGACTTATTTCTGTCATTCTTGGTCTTTCATATTATCGGACACCTGAAGGTTCTAATGTATAATATTAAAGATATTGGAATGGTTAGATCACAACATCGTCAAAGTTCTGATAAGGTAACTGATATAGCTGTTCAGCTGTATGATAATGAAGAGAACGCAGTAATAAATACTCAAATCACAGAATGTATTAATTATCATAAGTTCATAATCAAGTAAGTATTTGTTTCATAATATAGTTTATAAGTAAATGTTGATTTTGTCAAAGCACTCACTATTTTTTTAGAGTGTGTTTAATGGCCACAGGCCACAATTTGTGTGAAGAAAAAGCTGACAAAAGATTTTTTGTTAATCTAGGTAGGTAGTTAGGTACCGTGAAAAAGAGTAAATTAAAGGTGCTTCTATTTGGAGGAGAATTTTTTTTTACTTTTTAATGCGGGTATCAAAAAGCATAAATCATTCACTTTGAAAACAGCGGTAATGAATTTCAATAGGTAGGTCTCCTCTTTTTCTTTCTGCAAAAAAAAATTTTTCTTTTCTATGTTTTTTAAAATCGAATTTCTTCCCATTTTTTGAGAAAAGTAATATACAAGCCTTGTACGAAAGCAATTTACGTTGCTTCGGATGATTAATAAAGCCTTCCCGTTCTCGGCTGTAGTGTTCTATTCAAGATTTTATTCTACAAATTGGCGTGATTAATATACAATACAAAATTCAAAACACATTCAAATGTCAAATCACAACTTTATAGTACCTTTTTAGAGCCTCTGTCTGAACTAAGCCGCAGACGGACAGAGGGACAGACAGACGGACATAGCGAAAAGGGTTTCTTTTTTACTTAAATACGGACCCTAAAAGAGCTGAATTAAAAGAAACAATAGGTAACTAACATCATATAAAATTACTAACGCATATGAATTTTTCAGATTCACAGATGATGTCATCATTTTATACGGGCCTGTATTGGCAGGCTCGTATTTATTTCATCTAATTAGTTGCTGCCTCTTGCTGCTGGAGTGCTCTCAATTAGTACGTAATCACACGTTAGTTAAACACATCAGTAAAAAAAAGGTTAAACACGTTAATAAAAAAAACCCCGACACAAAAAGCTAACTCTTAATAAAAAAACCCCCATACAAAAAAGCTTAGGTACTCTTCAAAAGTTAAAAATAATATAATTATCATCATTATCATCAAGTCGTAAATAGATCTATGAAAAAATCGTAGACGTCGGGGGACCGCTAAGTTAATGGATGTACATGTATCTATCTATCAATGAGTTGTAATTCGAATTTGAAGATAAAAGTGGAATAAGACATATTTTCCGCTTTTTGCATAAAAAAAATATTTAAGTATTATGAATATAAGCCTGTAATTGTACCTACTTGTTTTTGTTTTACAAAAAGATATAATACTTCACAGTAATCAATGAAAAGAACACACCCCTCCAATACATTTTTTGTACACCACAAACCTAACAAAAGTGCACCAAAATACATGTGTCAAAGTCAGTTACAAAAAATCACCTTATGTTAAAACAGATCTCTGAATGTATGAAGTATGAGTTTTAATTATGTTTCGTGCTTTTAAATCACTCACTGTGCTCAGTAGTCTATATTAGAATCACATCGTTAGTTCGTGCTTTAAAGTCAGCACTCGCAGCACAAACTGACTTTGGTCTTTAGTAGGTATAACAAATAACTATTGTCTGCAATAAAAAAATCAGGCTATTGTCGTGCAGCAAAATGATTTGATCAACAAGATATTAAATTGGTCAGCAGAAAAAATATGTCTACAATGCATATTATTCGCACAGTCTAATAACCTCTTCCCTTATTAGTTTGTGTGTCTAGATAAAAATATTACATTTAAACAAAATATTATTTAAACAAATATTTTAGTATTTGGATAAAAATATTTAATAATTCTACTTCCGCAGGTCTATTTTGTAGCATAAAACTTATAGTCGCGCGCGGTCTCTGAGACCGCACTGAATTTATTTCAACAATTTTACGTAAACTATGATAATAAGACGGTTAAGCTTCCGTGATTTCCTCGTGGTGAGTGAGGTACTACCCCTTGAAGCACTGCAAGCGCACGTGCTTCTTTATTTGTGTTTGCAGTGTCAGAGTCCGCGCGCGACCGGTTGTGTACTGGAAAAAATTATTAAATTTTATATGTAATTTATTAACTTTTTTTTTTTAAATTTTTGAGATTTAAGCATTCACAATGCTATTTTATATAATACTAAATACTACCGAGAGCTACTCGGTAGCTCAGCGGTCAGAGCATTGGACCGGATATCCAAAGGTCGCGGGTTCGATTCCCGTCCGAGAACATGATCTGGTGCGAGTCCTATTTTTTCTAGTATATTATTTAGTATTATGTAATTTATTAAGTCAAATCAATAATTAACACAATATTATAATAATAAACGGTAATGTGTTAATTATTAACTGAATTTACTAGAAAAATACATTTTTGTTTTGTTATTACTGCTGCTACTAGCCTATGGAATAACCTTCCATCTGATGTTCGTCACTCGAAATCCCTTGCCGTATTTAAGACTCATCTACACGCTTAATCTACTGGCTAAATCCTAGTTTGCAACATTGCAACAAATATACAAGGTGTTACAAAATACCCCTAATGCCGAATATGGTAAACAACATGTTACAAAAATACTCCTAATGCCGAATATGGTATATAGGAGCCATCAAACTGATCAACTTTTACTATGGGACCAACTCTGAAATCGCAAAAAAAAATCAGCAGTTTCATACAAAATTAAACTCGAAAATATTAAAATGTATGAAACAGTTGATTTTTTTTTGCGATTTCAGAGTTGGTCCCATAGTAAAAGTTGATCAGTTTGATGGCCCCTATATACCATATTCGGCATTAGGGGTATTTTTGTAACACCTTGTATAGGGACCATCAAACTGATAAACTTTTACTATGGGACCAACTCTGAAATCGCGAAAAAAATATCGGCTATTTCATACAAAAATTAATTACGAAAATATCAAAATGTATGAAACAACTGATTTTTTTTTTCGCGAAATATCTATATTAAAACTACAACAGATGTTGGAATCACTTTTTCGAACACATTTAGTATGGGATTGTGTATTTGATCGAAGAGTAATAATTAAAAAACGTAATGAACAAAAAAATTTTCACTATTATACTTGTTATAAGTAAAACATAGACTACACCGAAGCAAAGTGAGGTCGAGTCGCTACGCTAGTACATAATAATATACTTTACAGGACCCTGGTGTTTTGATGCAATATGGACCACTAACAATCATAATTTTTGTGCAGCTGATTCAAATTTCTGTGATTTTTGAGCTCATTCGAACTGAGGTGGGTATTTTTAACCGAACGAGCGCAAAGCGCAAGCGAAGCGTCTCTCGGGCGAACTGACGTAAAACGCGGAAAAAATGCTTTTGTATATCCTTCCGGTGTCCGGATGTCCGTTTGTTCTCCTCTATAGGTCGCATTTCTCAACCGATTTTCATAAAATGTGCGCAGGTTCGATAATTATATATATTTTTTAAACCATTCAGTTTTTCAGTACAGCGACAGAGACAAAAAAGATGCTTGTCTTGGAGGTGTTGTGTCTTTTTCGTTATTGTTATTAAAGTGATAATATTTGTCTGGTCTGAAGATGAAACATACATGATTATAATTCGATACTTTGTACAGCGCCATCTACCGCTGAAAAACAAAATGAAGAACTATTGTTTTTGTTTGTCGGTAAAATATTAATGACGTAAATATTAATCAATATAACCTTCTTTAAAAGTTTCTGTACTTATAATTCAGCAAGGTAATTTACCTATCATATAGGTATGACTAATGATTTTGTATGACATAGATAATGAGACAACATAAAATAAATTAAATAATTTTTATTTCAGATAAATTACATCCATATGTGTTAGTACCTGATCTTAATGCTATTGTTAGTAATTTAATTTATATCATCATTGTGCCATTAATGGCTATTACATAAAAGCTTAGATAAAAGGGTAGGTTCCCGCGGCTGTCACTCTTCGTTTTCTAATAAATCACTTCCACTCTAGGGATGTGTATCTATTTGCCAGTTTTTAGGTTACTATTGGGACTGTCCCTCAATCTGCGGATTAGAGATGTGGTTTTTTTACGTAAGATGGCTTCGAAACAATCAGCTTGGTATACTCCGCAAACATGCCAGATGCAGTGCAAAAGCGAGACAGACCAAACATCATCCTAAAGATATTTTTATAAAGGATTCACAGTGTTTCCAGCGACTTTTTAGTATGGCTAACCTACAGATTTCCCGTGTAAAATATTTATGTTTTGGCAATATGCCTTAAAAAGTGTGACTTTAATGTCTTCTGAGCAAGCCAGCATGTTACCTCTAACCGCTAACCAGAACCCTACGCTCACTTTCAATGTCAGCATCTCTTTGAGGCTGCTAGCAATGATATGCCCCAGATATTTAAATTTCATCACACGATTTATGTTCACGCCATTAAGAGTAACGATAGCTGTATTCTCGGGACTTTTACCATCAGCCTCAAAGATCATGAGCTCGGTCTTTTAAACATTATATTTGAGCCCATGCTCAGTTAGTTACATAGTCATTGATTATGATTCTGTAAATTGATTATTGTTTCAATATCATCCAAACTAGAAATGATTTTATTTCAGAGTGACAAACTCAGTGACGTAGTATACAGCGTGCCCTGGGAGTGCATGGATGTTAGAAACCAACGGTCTTTGTGCATCTTCCTACTCAGGGTGCAAACACCAGTAAATGTTTGCGCGTTAGGGCTAGCGGAAGTAGGTGTTCGAACTATGGCAGGGGTGAGTAACAGTATTATTACCAGTTTGAAACCAATATTAATCTGTGGCGCGTAGATGACGACGACAATATTTACAGGTCGTCCACGTCACCAACGATCGCAAAGACTTCGATAGAACGGAGATAGTAGTAGACTGTAAACACTAGCACTAATTCACACAGGTTTCTCGCCGGGAGAGGTCACTCGGTTGGAAACACTATCACGGAAAAATTACTTCACTCTACAATAACCGAAAAGGAGCACAATTACCAGGAACAACGTTCATAAATCGATAGCACTTTAGCACAAACTGTTTTCACTTCAAATAATCCTCGTAGTATTTCGTCGTACAGTGTAATAAGTCCGGTAGCACACTTCGTAATAAATTGTCACACCAACACAAAACACAGGTACTTGTCCTTATCACACTCAATTGTAACTCTAATAAACTTATAGTTCACTATACAACTAAGGGTTAGATTTTCGGAAAATCATAAAATGTGTTTGCTTTTTTTATCCGACTTCAAAAAAACGAGGAGGTTATCAAGTCGATGCTATTTTTTTTTATGTATGTTTTAACATAACTTCACTAGTTGTTAACCGATTTCAATTATTCTTTTTTTATTTGAAAGAACACAGTTCGTGTGTGGTCCCATAAAAAAATTACAGAGATTTGGCTAGTAGTTTTTTCATAATCCTGAAAAATAACAATTATTTGGCTTACCGTCGCACGAGTTTTTGCGGATTTTCAAGTATAACTTCTTTGTTTATGAACCGATTTCGATGATTCTTTTTTTGTTTAAAAGGGTATATCTTAAGAGTGGTCACATTTTAATTTCATTGGTATTGGACCTTGGACTTCGAAGATACACAAGGGAACTCCTCAAAGTCAAATAGGATTTGTATAGTGATTGAGATATTGGTAGGTTTATGACAATCCAAAACAAACCGAGCTATGGTCTGCGTGCGACGTTTAGGACTAGACTCGGACTACGAAATACGAAGGCACAACGGAACTCCTTTAAAACAAACAGCGTGAATTTGGAAATTGAGTTATGGGCGTTGTACCATAGAAAATATTATATGAAGTTAAAAAAATATTTACACGCGTACATACCTACCACTAAAAAGTAGAAAATAAAAAACTTAAAATAAAAAGAAAAACCTCCTTCAAAAACCTAAAAACAAGGCATTTAATTTTAAAGCAGTTTTGTTTTTGTTTTTAGGTTTTTTGAAGGAGGTTTTTCTTTTTCTTTTTATAAGTCTTCTGTGTGTGAGAAAAAATCGTCAATTTCATACTTTGAGTTATATCCATGGTTGGTCTACTTATTAATCATATTTGGCTTTATAAGGTTATTGGAATACCTATATTACCTAAATAACAGCTAATATTGTGTTGTTTCTTTGTTACAGATCTTGAAGACCACCTTTACTTATTTTACCATTATCAAATCGATAGCATAAAACTAAATCTATGTTTCAATCAATTCTGTGGAGTGGATAATTAAAAAATGAAAATTATAAAGTTTAATTATTTTCATGTGTTTATCTAAGGTTTACCTTGATTAAAATCATTTTAAAGGTGACATGGCCAACAGTGAACCACTAAAAGTTTGAACCTTCATAAATGTACACCTTAATAAGACTGTATTAAAGAAATATTTTGATCAGACGAAAGAAAATATATCAAATAATTGTTTTCAACTATAAATCTCAGAAAATAATAATTATTTTCATTTTCTTAAAATACGGCGATTGGTTCACTGTGTACAACTATAGGCATACAGAGAACCGGTAGGAGAGTCGACAGTTAAACACTTACACAGTATCATCTGTAGTATCGTATTATACTTAACTTTTATTTATTACTCATTAGAAGCGAATGTTGTTATTATAATAAAATTATTGCAATTGTTTTAATAAATTGATTATTAATTTGACAGCAATAATCATTATAAACTGTACCTAAGTACAATAAAACATTTGTTAATATTTATTACTGGAAAAATATAAGAGTCACATAAAATCTAGTACACACGACAGCGCGTCAGGTTATACAGTTAAACTGCGAAAACAGCTTTTATTACGTAGGGCATAAAGGCGGTCTCAAGGTCAACATGTATAGTCTGAGGTGCCGTCGTGTGTACAAAAACAGACATTTATGTATTAAAATTAATGGAATCTTAGAATATATTTTCTTTCCTCGTGTAGTCATCAGTGAAGGTCACCAAGTAGGTGTACATCGCACCTCAAAGTTGCACTGTTGCATGGGGCCCGCCACATCTGTGTGGACTATTTATAGGGGTTTAGCAGCACGTGTAGCCTCGCCCACAGGAAACGGCAAGCGAGTTTTGCTTCCCGAGTAGACAGGTCTCACACTCAAGATTGGAAGTACACGCCTAAACATCACTCCTGTTCCAAGTCCATCCCTTAAAGCACACATACCCTTAAATCCTGAATGCCCCAAACGCTTATGCCAGAGCTCAGCTGGTTGTTCAGTAGCGCGACATTAGCACTCTATATTTTCTTACCTATTACACAAGAATATAGAAGAATGCACCTTTTGCGAAGCACATCTAACTTGCCTACCTTGCAATTTATAAAGCCCGTCATTAATTATGCCAGAGAGGAAATAAGTTTGCCAGGTAAAATAGGTTTGCCATGAATTTAACTATAAACATGACAAGAATCTTCATTAAATACAACAATGAGGTCCTTCTTAGTTAATCTACTAATTGACAATAAATTAGCTGATATATTAGGAATGAGTCCAACTTCACTTCACCGATCCCTTCAGCGGCAATCAACTGATTATTGGCAAGCTTGACACCGCTGTGTTTTCCAGCAAATCCTACGAAATTGCTCAGCAAGTCCTTATTGTTACAAATATGGTTAGAGCAAACTGAGTCTTTAACCAGTCTTCAGTCTTCGCGAACAAAGTTGTGACCATAGTGTCGATAGCAAGTAGCGAGTGGTTGAATTTCTTCTTGTTGTTCATGTCACGTTTCAGTTTGAAGCACTTTTATTTCATGTTACAAGCGTTCCCATCCCAGTATCAGTGACGACCGAATGTTTTTTTAAAATATTATTTAATTTGATATTAGCTTTACATGAGAGCATGTAGGAAATCAAATAATGTGCATTAAATTCTCTATCATTCGACACCTTATTAACCGACTTCAAAAAAAGGAGGAAGTTCTATGTTCGTCTGTTTGTTTGTTTTTTTTATGTATGTCCACCAATTACTCGAAAACGGCTAAACCAATTGACATGATTCAAAGCCACTTTATCAGGTTTGTTGCCAAGTTGGTCCCATATTTTGAAAATTTTAAATCGGTTCAGTAGTTTTCGAGTAATCCTGAAAATACTGTAATTTTTTAGTTAATTTTGCACGAGTTTTAACGAATCTTCGAACATAACTTCTTTGTTTATAAACCGATTTAGATAATTCTTTTTTTGTTAGAAAGAGGATACTTTAAAAGAGTTTTCATTCAAATTTCCTTTATATTTGACCTTGGACTTCGAAGATACACAAGAGAACTCTTCAAAATCAAATAGGATAGTGTTTTAGTGATTACTCTACGGTATTGAAAGGTTTCGCATCAGCCATTTTTATTGTCACTGCTGGGGCTGGGATACAAACCCTTACTTATGATGCTGATGAATAGGATGGACCATAACCCACCGCGCGGGCTCAATGCGGATTGGTGGGTGTTAATGAGTGCAAATGTAGCTAGGACTAACGGCTTAACGTGTCGTCTTAAGCACGGAGGAGCTCGAGATAATACACTTTGGTCACCCACCCCATGACTGACCCTTGCTAAAATTAACAGCGCGAAAAGTGGAAATTGAGTTATTAGGAGTATTATACCATTGAAAAGTGTGAAATATAAATAAAATATATTTATATAATTGCTTACATTTACTTATACATACCTACCACAAAAAGTTAAAAATAAAAAAGGTTTAAAAAATTAAAAAGAAAAACCTCCTTCCAAAAACCCTAAAAAATTGCTATAAAAAACAGCTTCAAAAAGCAACAGCTCTAAAAAGCAAGAAATAATATTCAAATCTGCATAATTACTATTCAAGTACCTACGCATATCTGATATTAAAAAAACGTCTAATGAAGTCGGGTGGGGCTAAAGATATTTTCCCTTTAAACCGACTTCAAAAAAAGGAGGAGGTTCTATGTTCGTCTATTTTTAGGGTTCCGTGCCTCAAAAGGAAAAAACGGAACCCTTATAGGATCAATTTGTTGTCCGTCTGTCTGTCTGTCTGTCTGTCCGTCTGTCAAGACCCTTTATCTCAGGGACGCGTGGAGGTATCGAGTTGAAGACTCAAATCTAAGGGCACTTGCAGCTGTGAAAAAATCAAACTTCTAAGTTAACGTAAAACAAAGATACGGCCATTAATGCCTCGAAAAACGCATATTTCGACACCCTCAAGGGAATCAAAATTCATAGGGTACTTCCTGTTAACCTAGAACTTTGAAATTTGGCAAATAATATCGTCATATACTACAAGTACAGGAAATAATCTGAAAACTATACATTTGTAGTTAAATCATTAACTGTCTATCTGTCTGTCCATCTGTCTATCAAGACTCTTATCTCAAGAACGCGTGAAGGTATCGAGTTGAAATTAAAGCCATATACTCAAGTCTACGGGCACTTGCAGCTGTGAAAAAATCAAACTTCTAAGTTAATGTTAAAAAAAGATACGGCCATGAATGCCTCAAAAAACACATACGGCAACGCATTTCGACACCTTCAAGGGAATCAAAATTCATAGGGTACTTCCCGTTCACTTAGAACTATGAAATTTGGCAAGTAATATCGTCTTATACTACAAGTACAGGGAAAAATCTTAAAACTATTCATTTATAATTATATCATAAAAAAATAGTCAATAAAGTACGTACTCAATCATCGAGGTTAAACGACGGTATGCGGTCGGAAAAAACTGAGACTCGATTTCTGAACTATTTATAATGTAGGTACGGAACCCTCGGTGGGCGAGCCCGACTCGCACTTGTCCGGGTTTTTGTATTTAGAACATACCAAACAAGTACGTACATACATGTATACCGAATTCTGTATGGCAGAGCTGAGCCACGAAAATCGTTATTTGAAGACTTTTTTACAAATGGGGCTTGTATTACTACAATGTCGAAGGCTGTATTTAAAAACTAATTATCGTATCGATATAAATTTAGTATTGATGTTTATGAAATTTAATGTAGATTAACTTCTTCTTAAGGACTGTAGGTACCTACACACTGGAAGCATTCGTTTCACGAACGAGCGTTTGTAGCATCCCAGGTAGCAAAACTTGTTGGTATAAAAGCCATGAGCACGTATTTATTACAACTTTTGGCTGCAGTGGTTATCATATAATTGTATATGGGTGAATCAACTTTTCGTTGTAACAAATGACTAAATTTTTTGAAGAAAAAAAAGTCATTATTTCTACATTTCTTTAGATTAACCGTAAACTAGAACTAATAAAATTTAAAGTTTTAAGTATGTCCGCGAAACTAAATATATTTTACAGCAGTTTAAGAGCAAAATACTGAATATTGGTCCTATAAGGCGTCCCCTGGACGACTGATATTTATTTAATAAAACAACGACAAATTAGTAATCAAATCACTGTAATATCAAGAAAAGTACAGCAACGTTATTTTAATAATTTTAAATCAATGAAATGCCAAGTATTTATTGAGAAATTGTTATATATTGTGTCTCATGAGTCACCAATGGAAAAAAAACAAATGGAATTCGTTATAATTGTTGTCAAAGTAATTAAATAAACAAAAAAAACATTGGGCTAGTTCTCCCAATCATTTAAAAGCAATCGTATAAAACAAAATGATAATAACACCGAAGTTTTTTAACATAATAGCACTAACAATCATATAATTTTTGGGGACAACTTGGTTTGTCAAGAGACAAATTTGATGACTCAAAGGACACGAACTTATGTTAATCAACTTAACAAACGTAAACAAATATCAACTTTGTTGTAAAAACCTTCTAAATCTTATTTTTAATCAGTACAATCATATTATAACCAAGAATTAGGTAGCCAGTAACAATTAATAAGCAAACATATGTTAAAAACTCAACAAATGTGAACAAATATCAACTATATCTGGTAAAAATCTTCTAAATATTCTTTTAATTACTACAATTATATAACCAAGAATTAGGTAGTAAGTAACAATTAATAATGTCTTAAAATTACAAATAGGAATAGGAAACTACTTAGAAAAAGCGTACTTATTTAAAATCACAACATAAGAGATCAATTTATTGTTCTTAATTTAAATAATAGGCTAACCAATCAATTCTAAGTTCACTTTTCAAAAATATCAATAGGGCTGCTAAATTCGTAATAAATTTGACCTCGTTTTTCCTTAGTCAATGGTTTTCCAAGGACTGTGACAATATCTTTATAATCAATAAAAGACATATCCGTTTTGTCTAAGCGAAACTGTTGACCATTTTTCACACATCGCAAAAAGGTAACAAAAATATCATCATCATCGTCCACATTATTAACTAGACAGGCATACCTATAGACTTTACCTTTCGTTGCATGCACATTAACAATTAAAAAATCTCCAATTCGCACTGCAGAATCGTTTTCTTTATTTTCCACATTAAGACTTGAGATAGATGGTTCTTGATCATCTTCCGACTCGTTAGGTGTATTGTATACTTTTTTGTACAAATCTTTGGGCTTTGTCTTACACAAATCTGAGAGATTTATCTCTTTTAATGGAGATTTCACAGAGCTGTTGAGTTTACTGAGTGGAATATCTTCATCAGATGAAACCAAATCTTCGATTTCGTAGCCGCAGTTTACCGGCTCCACGTTTACCTTTTTGACAGACACAGAAGTTGCAAGAGGCTGATAAATTTTAGGTTGAAAACATGCACAAAAGCCCCTTTCACAGAAACAACTTAGATTCCGGTATTTCAGCTGACCACGAACTGACGTAAATACTTGATGGACGTGTAAAGTGCCTGAAAGGGGTGTGATATTAGGTGGCAATTGCTTGGTAATGCCTTCTATTTCTTCTGTGGGAATTAAGAAAAGTTTAATTTTACTCTGGTCTTTGAGTGCCTCGTAAAATTGTTCCGCACACACAATGTCCCGCCCAGTTGCTACCATGTTATCAGCTGTTCTTTTAAGAAAGCCGCCAATACCATCGGCGGGGCCTTTTCCATGTCCCGCTTCGAAGAAAGACCACGTCATTGAAGTAAATCCATAATCAAAGGTTTTCGTTGAACAAAAATAAAAATTTTGTTTCTGCCTGTACTGGCTAAACGGTCCATCGGTAAAGAAATGAATGGTTTTTATTTCTGGATGTTTGTAACGAATATCTGTCAAAATTGGATTAAGATGCGCCCATATGGCTGCAGGTTGATGAATTGTCGAGGCTGATATGGTGCAATAAGATTCTACTTTATGTCCACAATTAGATTCTTTATCAGGGATGTAGGTTACCACCGTATGCAGAGAAACTTGTTTCCTGGATCCGCCGAAATGATGCGCTTGGATTTCTTCGTAAAGCTTGCAATTATAGTTTTCACTAAAATCGGCTACAACTATAACCTCGTTTTCTTGGATATTATTCACGGCTAGTCTGAAGTTTTTAAACTGTGTTATCATATTGTAGATGTGTTTTTTTAATATTTTTAGTTCTTTGTTAAAATTTACCATCAAGTCTTTAGTCCGTCCTTCTTTAACATCTTTGACATTTTTTACAGCTTTCGTTCTTTTGCCGTCTTTTTCATATATCTCTTCTCGCCTGCCCCACTCACACCACTTTATAATTTCATTATCCTTTGATGTATCATGCCGTACTTCATTTCTCCCACATTTCTGGCAATTTCCATACATACATGCTTGATTCTTAGTATCACAAACTGTAGAAGAAATGAGGACGTTTAAATCTTCAGTGTTTATTACACGCTTTCTTTTAAGCACCTGTGCTTTGTAAACAGGATTAACGTGCAACTTGCATAGACACATTTCGCGGCCATCTATTGAAGGCTTAACAACGAAGAAAGGTTTGTTTTGAGTAAAATAATAATATGAACATCTTGTGTCAGGTTTTTCTTGTTTGAATATTTTGTACAAATTCTTCATACTATCTAACAGAAACCTTTTCTGACTTTTAATTTTACCCTTAGTTTTAGTTTCTTTCTTGCCTGATGTGGCTCTTGATATGTCATCTCTAACGAAAAAATCATGAAGGGTTTTCTTTAATTCTGTTACACTTTTTCTATTTTTCGCTATTGTCCTTAACTGTCCTTGTATTCCTAAAGATTCAGTTATCATTTCTTCTTTCGCACGTCCATCAATATTTTCAAAAATACTTTTAAATAGCCTCTTGTCTTGCTTCTTCTTAATGTGTTGGTATCTTTCTTTTATAGCATTAGTTATTTTTTTATATTTAATTTTTTCATCTGGTTTTGGTTCTTTCTTTGGTTTATAAAGTTTTTCCATTCTTTGATAACGTTTCTTGTATTTGTCACATTTCTTTCTAAGCTTTTCAATTTCCTCATTTATTTTTAAATTCTTTTGGAACACTTTCGATCGGTTAAGATTTGCTTTTTTCCTTCCCCTTTTCTTCTTCGTTGGGATCGGTGAATCACGTGGAGTATTATTTTGCAATGGTGGATCTTGTAAATCCTGTTCTTGTATTAAGGACGGAGAACTGGGAGGTGTATTATTCAGAAGCTGATTCAAATTTTTCTTTTTTTGTCTTAATTCTCTCTTTCTCAGTTTCCAAATAACTCTGGCATTCGTTTTTTCTTTAGGAGTTAAGTCTTTCACTAACCTTTTCTTTGCATGATAATTTTCCCTTTTTTTTCTTTTGTATTCTTCGTATTTCTCAGAGTCTTGTTTTAACTTTTCTTTATAGCGTCTTTGCTTTTCAGCAGCTGTTAGTGGTGGCATTTTAGCTAAAACAAATGGAAAATGATCTTTTAAGACAAGCAAATAAGAAAATATGAAAAAAGAAACAAGTATCCGAGCTGTGAATTGTCTAAAAGTGTTAGCGCTGATATTAACTCTATCCTCAACTTCAAAAGTCACACCGACACAGCTGCAGAATCCGATCGCCTACCAGGTTAAAACTTAAAAATATTAAGCATATAACAAAATAGTGTACCTAAATATAACAATAAAAAACTTATCCGAAATGATCCGAATCTCCTGGGTCACCGCAAATGTCTCATGGGTCACCACGTAAGTGACCCAGCGGACTAGTGACTCAGTAGACATTTAATGGTAAAAATATTTTTTAAATCTAATTATTGCAAAAATCTTGAAAATAAATACTGTTAAAAGCATATTAGACTGTATTGCACTAATACTATGCTCGCAAATACATTAAAAGTTCAAAATACTTACGACTTTTCGTAGTTACCCAGCAGACCAGCAATAAACACAACTTGCCTCACTTCGAGCCGTGGACGAAATGGCCGATCGAATGTGCGCGTCACTGGTTTGGCGGAGTGGATCACGTGATCACAGATCGTTTTCTTATTGGTTAGTTAGGGTTAGTGCTATCTTGCTTTAACTTTGCTGTACATTTTGTATGGTGAGTCAGTAGACTTCAATATAATTGCTCTATCAGGGACACGGAATTAGAAGACAATTGTGAAAATTACAATTAAGTTAAAAATATTTTACATCAAAATTTGAATATAATACACATTAATCTTACTACAGACGGCATAAAATCTAACATGGTCATATCAATATTTTGAATTGAACCGCGGAATTAGAAAACGTTTGCTCGGGGGACAGTTAATATTTGTATGGGTGCTCAAAATTGTCCCGTAGGTCACCAATAAAAAATTGGTTAATTAGTAAATTTGTATCTAGGTGAATATTTTAGTTTAATGCCTTGTGGTCTAATTTATTGTTAAGGTCATTATAATTATATGATTTTCCTAATTTAAATGTAAAAAGATATTGAATCACATGGGGACATGAAAAAACAACAAAAAGTTGATTCACCCACATGTAAGCTTCTATACAACTTCTATACAGCCGGTTAATACAAAATAATTGCTTGATACGCAACTTTTATTTGACTAAAAATGATATAGATGTTAGTTTTTGCAACTTGAAGTAATTTAATTAATCCCAGAACAAAATGAATCAAATTATCTGTTAACTAATTCACAATTGTAATGCTTTGTCTACTTTAATGGCGAATATTTATTAAAATATTTATATTTTTAAGGTGATTACACCAATAACAAGCATGATTTCTTATGCAAATCAAATTTTACTGATAATTTATACTCATGTTTTATGTAAATTTTTAATGCGCTGTTAATATTCTGCTATTTTATGAAATATATAAAAAAAATCAAAATTGCTAAAAGCAGTAATTTTATTAATTATCAGTAAAAGTGTAAACAAACGTTTTGTAACAGCTATACAAAGCTATGGGTTAACAAAACACAACATTTTGGTAGTAATTACCAAGGAAAATACATTTTAATATTGTTCAATGATTTATTCTGCAAATAGAATTTACAAAAAACATGGCGTTGATGTTTATATTACAAAAAAGTGTTTTATACTGTTTATTGCAATGAAGGATGCTAAATTTGAGCACTTACATTGCTCTTAGCTACAATATTTGCATTTATGTTGCTGTTAGCAAGAAAAGAAGCTACTAGCTTAGCTTTAATATAAGCAAAGAGATAGCAAAATGAAATCAGTTCCGTGCAATTTTATCTGATCGAGTGTGTCGTACTGAATTTTGAAAGCAGCACTTGAAGCTTTATAATATTATTTGGGTATAGCATTTTAATAGTGTTTTATTGCTCTAAAAGTAACAAATTTGTCACTTTTATTTATAGCTGCTGGCAAATAACTGACAATAGTAACAACTTTTAACCGATTCCGCGTGGAAAAAAAGCTATTTAAATGTAACTTACAGTGCTTCTTTATGATAATTGTATGAAGATAAGTTTCCTTGATTATTAACACTGTTAAATGTACTTAAAGCAATATAGAAGTAAATTACTCTACGGTTATACAGAAACTAACAACTTAATGCCTGCGTAAGAAGCTCTTTTACTATTGCTTTTCAACATTAACATAAGAACGTTTACATGGCTTATTTCAAACCCTGTTAAATGGCAGCAATTTAAAAACGCTGTTTAAACGTTTACACCGCTATTTTATTAAGCTTATGATGAAAAAAGATAATAAACCATATATTATGTCTCTATCCGGCTGCGTATTTTGTAAATTGCGGCTACACAACCTTCTTAAGATTCTATGCTATATAAGACAAATCATACACAGCGTTTGTGCTACCTGGGATACCTACCTAGCTCTACGCGTTCCCTAGATAAAGGGTCTTGACAAATTGACAGACGGACAGACAGACAGACAGACAGACGGACAACAAAGAGATCCTATAAGGGTTCCGTTTTTGGTACGAAACCCTAAAAATCAGGAAATCGTCAGACTCGCACTTGGCCGGTATTTTTTTAATTCCACTAATAAATACTTTAATAGTAGCACAACAAGGCTGAACCTAAGTACCTATCTAACTTTTCTGACAACACAATGCCATGGATTACTTTGAAATGACAACATGATAGCCAAGCACAGGAACATAATATGAAACTTTAATTTCCTTTTATTATTGTTTAAAAACTTAAAGCGATGTGACTAAGTGAAAAATATTTAATCATTGTCACACCTAGACAGCAAGATGACCATACAGTAAGTACTTACAATAAAAATTGCTATTTTGCAACCTTCTGTTAAGGGACAATAATTAGACCACACTTCACAAAGTCCGATTAAAGAGCTTATTAAACCTTCCTGAATTAAGGATCCGTTATTCAGTCGGATGCTAAATACAATACTTACATCTGCTTTTAGTATAATAGGTCAATTTGGCAACCCTTAACCCATAATTTAGAGACTTGTATTCTATGCAGACATTTATATAGGTAGGCCTAATTAACTAGAGACGATTTATATTTATTGATTGACAAAATAAATGTGGTATTTTATAATTATATGGGTCGTATTCACCATTGTTTTCAGAATTTGAGAATTTTAAATATACTACAGATCGATAGTGGAGAAAAATCTAAATAAGATTTCATACAAAACTCATTTTGGCCAAAATGTTACACCCTTCGAGCCGCAAGGTATCGATAAACGCAGTTCATTTAAACAAACCCTAGCGTCGTCAGAAAGAGAGAGAAGAGACGTCGTAGGAGCTGTAGGGGTGTCCGATCTGAATTGCGCTTTATTGTGTCGGAGCAAAGTCGCAATTTATTTAAATAACTACTGTGGCGGAGCGTCCTAAATGCGATTACACTGTCCTTAATTTAGCATCCGTTAAGAGCCTATTAGACCTTCCTGAATTCCGGATCCGTTATTCAGAGTCCGATTTAGCATCCGTTATTCAGCCACCAGAGCTTGCTGATTAAGAGCTTATTAAACCTTCCTGAATTCCGGATCCATTATTCAGCCGCTCCTTAATTCCGAGACGTTTAATTGCAGTCAGGAAGGTAGGATACTACCTAGCATCCTTAATTCAGGATGAAATGTTCTTCGGCAGAAAGGATGCTACATTAAGGACAGTCTAATCGCATTTAGGACGCTCTGCCGCAGTAGTCATTTAAATAAATAGCGACTTTACTCCGATACAATAAAGCGCAATTCAGATCGGACACCGCTACAGTTCCTACGACGTCTCTTCTCTCTCTTTCTGACGACGCTAGGGTTTGTTTAAATGAACTGCGTTTATCGATACTTTGCGGCTCAAAGGGCGTAACATTTTGGCCAAAATGAGTTTTATATGCCATCTTATTTAGATTTTTCTCCACTATCGATCTGTAGTATATTTGAAATTCTCAAATTCTGAAAACAATGGTGAATACGACCCATAAATTATAAAATACCACATTTATTTTGTCATTACAAAAATCAATAAATATAAATCTTCTCTAGTTAATTGGCCTACCTATATAAATGTCTGCATAGAATACAAGTCTCTAAATTATGGGTTAAGGGTTGCATAATTGACCTATTATACTAAAAACAGATGTAAGTATTGTATTGTAATATAAACCCAAAAAATGGAATAAAATAACATCAGAATGATATAAACTACAATTTTTTTTTTTTTTAAGTTGGTGATTACACCCTGCTTTACTCGCAATTTATGGGGACTTTAAATATCGGAATACTAGCTTTATCTGTAGAATGGCGGTGTCGCTAGTGGTGAACAAATAGTAAACATCAAAATGACATTAGTGTCAAAAATCCATGGCTGCAACGCAGTTCCATTTTATTCGACTCGAGTTGAGAACAAACGAACAATCAGTCGATACATTCGGCCCCCTGATTATGTAACTCGTTGCTAACAACTTTTGATTGAATCTGACAGAAATCGCAGTTACATTGCTGCTTTAGTAAGAATGAATGTGACAACTATGTCACTTAAAGCAACAATGTAACTGCGATTTCTGTCAGTTTCTTGATTGCAACAGTTAAATAATCTGGGGGCGGGTCGACTCGGGCTTGGTTGGGATCTTCGTACATTTGACATTTATAGTACTTAGCAATTAGTAGTTATTATTCGAACATAGACATTAGTATACTAGGTACTAAATTGCCATTCGAATATCCAAATCAGTTGTTACGAATTAGTCGAAAAGTAGAATCATTTGGAGTCGTGCATCGCTAGTAAAAAATATCGTTAGGTATATATTTTTTTAATATGATATTATCGTTGATATTTTTTCTCTATTGTAATTCATTTAAAATCTCTCGTGGGGTTGATCAGACCATCAAACTAAATAACTTTCATTATGGGACCAACCTTGAAATCGCGAAAAAAAAACAGCTGTTTTATACATTTCGATGGAGTAGGCAGGCATTGTACTTTTGTATGAAACAGGTGTTTTTTTTTTCGCGATTTTAAGGTTGGTCCCATAATGAAAGTTGTTCAGTTTGATGGTCTGATCAACCCCACGAGAGGTTTTAAATTAATTACAAATGACCCTGTATAATTATCATTAGATCGATATTTTTTTTCTCAATATATCGATATTTACACACATGAAAACCGTATGAAATTCGATATTTTTTAGATCTTATCATGTCTTGTATCCGACCAAAAACAACGTTTTTTAACATAAGTAGGCTGCATGTGTTTAGTTGCCTTGTAAAAAATATCAAAATATAGTTTTTTTTTATATAGCTATAGTATGTATCGTTAATATTTTTTTCTCGATATATCAATATATCGATATTTTGTTATTTTTACATATTAATAAGATATATTTAAAATAATATCGATACGATATATATTTGATTCATTCACCCATCTCTATTAAGGACGCTGAATCAAGGAAGGTGTAATCAGCTAGCTCTGGCGGCTGAATAACGGATGCTAAATCGGACTCTGAATAACGGGTCCGGAATTCAGGAAGGTCTAATAAGCTCTTTACACCTTCCTTGATTCAGCGTCCTTAATAGAGATGGGTGAATGAATCAAATATATATCGTATCGATATTATTTTAAATATATCGAAACATATTAATATATAAAAATAACAAAATATCGATATATTGATATATCGAGAAAAAAATATAAACGATATATACTATAGCTATATCAAAAAAAAAATCTATATTTTGATATTTTTTACAAGGCAACTAAACACATGCAGCCTACTTATGTTAAAAAACGTTGCTTTTGGTCGGATACAAGACATGATAAGATCTTAAAAAATATCGAATTTGATACGGTTTTCATGTGTGGAAATATCGATATATTGAGAAAAAAAATATCGATCTAATGATAATTATATGGAGAAAAAAATATCAACGATAATATCATATTTAAAAAAAAATATACCTAACGATATTTTTTACTAGCTGTCAAGGATAGACCCATCCTTGTATAGTTTATTATACTTTTTTTATACTATGTAAATATCTATACTATGTGCTTAACTCTCTTCTCTATTCCTGTCACTTCTTGTTTCTATTGCTTAGCTTTTGTATGTAATTAATGTGTTTCTCTTTCAATATATCTTCCTTTTCCCCTTCCAACCGCCGTTTCCTTTGCTGTCCTCGACAAGGATGTCGAGGACAGCAAAGGAAACGGCGGTTGGAAGGGGAAAAGGAAGATATATTGGAAATAAACACATTAATTATATACAAAAGCTAAGCAATAGAAACAAGAAGTGACAGGAATAGAGAAGAGAGTTAAGCACATAGTATAGATATTTACATAGTATAAAAAAGTATAATAAACTATACAAGGATGGGTCTATCCTTGACATATTGGTGTTACCAATGTCAATAAGCCAGGTAAACTTAGAATCGTTCACGATGCAGCCGCTCTTACTCATGGAGTCTGTCTAAACTCTCTTTTACTGCCAGGGCCAGATCTTTTGCAATCTTTATTAGGAGTTTTGATGAAATTTCGCGAAGGTCAAGTCGCCTTGACAGGCGACATTAGGGAGATGTTCCCGCAAATCAAAATTCGAAGTGAAGATCTGGATTGCCAAAGATACCTCTGGCGCTCAGATCTTGATGATCCTGTTAGAGAGTTTAGAATGACATCACTAATTTTCGGCGCGTCGTGTTCTCCTTTTATTGCCATTTATATCAAAAACAGAAACGCAAAAGAGTTCGAGTCTGAGTATCCTGAAGCGTGTAGAGATATAGTAGAATGTCATTATATGGACGACTATCTTGGCAGCTATGATAGTGTAGAAGATGCAGCTAGGGTGGCTGCTGACATCGTCCATGTCCACAGTCAATGTGGCTTCGAAATGCGGTCGTGGGTGTCCAATAATCCAGAGGCTCTTAAACTGCTAAAGCCGAGCTTAGTCAAAGAAGAAATTCGAGAAGTTGATTTGAATTTTGAGGGGGTAGGCATGCGTGTTTTAGGTTTGCATTGGATCCCACACGCTGACCACTTTATTTTTAAGATTAATTTCTGTTCACCTGATCTCGAAGCGCTGACGAAACGTCAAGCGCTGCGAGATCTAATGAAAATTTTCGATCCTTTAGGTTTTTTGACTCCCATCCTTACTTCGGGTAAAATTCTATTTCAACGTACTTGGCAGTTGGTGCGGGAATGGGATGAATTGTTGCCCTCTGCCGAACGCTCGCGATGGGGGGAGTGGTACCACAGTGTGGCATCTTTAGGATCTCTTTCGATTCCACGCTGTTATACCGATACCGTTGGTCCCGTTGCTCGCGAACTGCATACATTTTCAGATGCGAGCAACCAAGCTTACGCCTGCGTTTCGTACTGGCGATTTATTTTCGCAGACGGTTCCGTGAAAGTGGCTTTTATAATGGGCAAATCTCGGGTCGCGCCGCTGAAGCCGACTTCAGTGCCGCGACTCGAATTGCAAGCCGCGTTGTTAGGAGTTAGATTAGCTACTACGATTTGTGAGCAGCACCGTATTAAGCCCTCCAAAAGATTCTTTTGGTGCGACTCACAAACCGTCCTTGCTTGGATTCGGAGTGCTGCTAGCGATTCAAATACTTTTGTGCGGAATCGGATAGGCGAAATTGCTGAGCTGACTCTGGCTCACGAATGGTTTTGGATTCCAACCGAGCTTAATGTGGCTGATGACGCCACTCGTGTCGCGTCAACTGGCGTTGAATCGTTAAGTAGGTGGCTGCAGGGACCTGATATTTTGTTGCGTAATCAATTGGAATTCCCTGCGGAGCCAAGCAATCCTGTAGTAATTAAAACGTTTGTTACATTGACTCCTACGAGATTTTTTAATGTAGTTCATCCTAATTGTAAACTTTTTAGTTCTTGGATTAGGTTATTACGTGCTACTGCACGAGCCCACCAATTTTTGCGTCTTCTTCGTGAGAAGGCTTTTACTAAGCGTCCTCGCCAACGAGGAGGGCCGCGTCCGCTACTAGCCGCTGACATGAAGAGCGCCGAATTGCACCTTTTGCGACAGAGCCAACAAGAAAGCCTCAGTGTTAGTTGTATTGAGCACTTGCAAGCTAAAAAAGATAGCCAAGGTCTGTTTCGTCTGTACGGTCGAATTGCTGCTGCGAGCGACGTCGCGGAAGATATGAAACAGCCTGTCATTTTGAACGGGTCAGATCATGTTACCCGCCTCATCGTCCATCACTACCACGTCTGGGCAGGACACGCTGGTCGAGAGATGGTCGTGAACGAGCTTCGACAGCGTTACTGGATAATTCGTCTCCGGCCTACCGTCAGAACAGTCGCTGCAGCCTGCCAAGTCTGCAGGAATAAGAAAGCCACAGCGTCTGTCCCACCAGTAGGAAACTTGCCTGAAGAACGACTTTTCCACCATCAGCGTCCTTTCTCCTTCACCGGTTTGGACTACTTTGGGCCCGTCGAAGTTGCTGTGGGGAGGCGCCGAGAGAAACGTTGGGTCGCACTCTTCACCTGCTTCTCCACCCGAGCTGTTCATTTGGAGGTAGTGGGAAGTTTATCAGCCGACTCTGCGATCATGGCTCTCCGTCGGTTCATATCTAGGCGAGGATGTCCAAAGCAGATCTTTTCGGACAATGGAACATCTTTTGTTGGAGCCAATCGCGAGATCCAGCGGGAGTGGCAGTCGCACCAACCAGCCATCGCAGACTTCATGGGCAATCAGCAGATAGAGTGGCACTTTCTTCCGCCTTCAGCGCCTTTCATGGGAGGAGTGTGGGAGAGACTTGTGGGATGCGTCAAGCGAACCCTATCCGCAACCTTAAAAGAAAGAGCCCCTCGTGAAGAAGTGTTCAACACGCTTTTGTTGGAGGCCGAAGGTATAGTCAATTCTCGGCCGATGACCCATGTTCCTGTAGAACCGCAAGACGCGCCAGCCCTTACACCTAATCACTTTCTCATCGGTCAGACATCACCCCTCTCTCGTCCAGACAACCTCGAGGACAGCGACCTGGTGCGACGAGCGAACTGGAAGAAGGCAGTTAGATTGGCTGACCATTTTTGGCAGCGTTGGGTTCGCGAGTATCTTCCGATTTTGAACCCAAGAAGGGATGCGGGTGCTGTGTCGACAAACATAGAGACCGGTGACCTTGTCCTCATATGTGATTCCAACCTGCCGCGTGGTGTATGGCCTAAAGGCCGAATTGATAGAGTCTACCCCGGGCGAGACGGAATTGTGCGAGTAGCGGACGTGCGCACAGTAGGCGGCACGTTAAGACGTCCGGTTAGAAAATTGGTTAGACTGAGCGTCTAGATTTTTTGTTTAATAAGGGTTTTTTTGTTTTTTGAGTTCATGTGTTAAGTTAAAGGGTCTATTCTTGGCTAATTGTGGTAAACTTCGTTTACGAGGAGGGCTATGTCAAGGATAGACCCATCCTTGTATAGTTTATTATACTTTTTTTATACTATGTAAATATCTATACTATGTGCTTAACTCTCTTCTCTATTCCTGTCACTTCTTGTTTCTATTGCTTAGCTTTTGTATGTAATTAATGTTTCTCTTTCAATATATCTTCCTTTTCCCCCTTCCAACCGCCGTTTCCTTTGCTGTCCTCGACACTAGCGATGCACGACTCCGAATGATTCTACTTTTCGACTAATTCGTAACAACTGATTTGGATATTCGAATGGCAATTTAGTACCTAGTATACTAATGTCTATGTTCGAATAATAACTACTAATTGCTAAGTACTATAAATGTCAAATGTACGTAGATCCCAACCAAGCCCGAGTCGACCCACCCCCAGATTATTTAACTGTTGCAATCAAGAAACTGACAGAAATCGCAGTTACATTGTTGCTTTAAGTAACATAGTTGTCACATTTATTCTTACTAAAGCAGCAATGTAACTGCGATTTCTGTCAGTTTCAATCAAAAGTTGTTAGCAACGAGTTACATAATCAGGGGGCCGAATGTATCGACTGACTGTTCTTTTGTTCCCAACTCGAGTCGAATAAAATGGAACTGCGTTGCAGCCATGGATTTTTTACACTAATGCCATTTTGATGTTCACTATTTGTTCACCACTAGCGACACCGCCATTCTACAGATAAAGCGAGTATTCCGATATTTAAAGTCCCCATAAATTGCGAGTAACGCAGGGTGTAATCACCAACTTAAAAAAAAAAAAATGTAGTTTATATCATTCTGATGTTATTTTATTCCATTTTTTGGGTTTATATTACAATACAATACTTACATCTGTTTTTAGTATAATAGGTCAATTTGGCAACCCTTAACCCATAATTTAGAGACTTGTATTCTATGCAGACATTTATATAGGTAGGCCAATTAACTAGAGAAGATTTATATTTATTGATTTTTGTAATGACAAATTAAATGTGGTATTTTATAATTTATGGGTCGTATTCACCATTGTTTTCAGAATTTGAGAATTTTAAATATACTACAGATCGATAGTGGAGAAAAATCTAAATAAGATGGCATATAAAACTCATTTTGGCCAAAATGTTAAGCCCTTTGAGCCGCAAAGTATCGATAAACGCAGTTAATTTAAACAAACCCTAGCGTCGTCGTCATGCTGGGGCTACATTAGCGGGCTACGGCGAATATTCGTGTTAACGCGATGAATGTGGCCGGGTTCATCGTGTCATCGCGTAGTATTCGGGCGAAGACGATGTAGTATCGGGGAGCTGTCGGTAAACTGGCGCGAATCAAAGGGATTTGTCGCGCCAATATTCGCTTAGGTGGCTACATCTACGTCAATTCAGTGTCGTCCAGACATTGAAGCGAGACGGACGTGCATTTAATTTTTACACTATGGAGTGGAGTAACGAAAAAGTGTTAGAATTCATTCAATTTTATGAAACTGAGAGTATTATATGGAATTTACTGACATATAATGCAAAGCCACTATTTCCTCTATTTTTAAATTACCGCCCACGTCTCGGCCGCACAACAAACTGAACAACACAATCCGGCACGATGCATCGCGTCAACTCGACATGAATCTTCGCCCGCCTTAATGTAGACAAGAACATCGCCTATACCCGAACACGATGTTTTTGTCGCGCCTACACGATACAAATCTTCGCCCGCTAATGTAGCCTTAGCATCAGAAAGAGAGAGAAGAGACGTCGTAGGAACTGTAGCGGTGTCCGATCTGAATTGCGCTTTATAGTGTCGGAGTAAAGTCGCTATTTATTTAAATGACTACTGTGGCAGAGCGTCCTGAATGCGATTACACCGTCCTTAATGTAGCATCCGTTCTGCCGAAGAACATTTCATCCTGAATTAAGGATGCTAGGTAGGATCCTACCTTCCTGACTGCAATTAAACTTCTCTGAATTTAGGAGCGGCTGAATAACGGGTCCGGAATTCAGGAAGATTTAATAAGCTCTTTATGCCGGAGACCATTTCATCCTGAATTAAGGATCCTAAATTAAATTCTGTTCCATTTTTTAATTAAACCAGAACCAGTGCCTAATCATATAATTGTGAAAGAGGCGCACCTATTTAAAACAGTTAAAAAACAGGTTATGAATGTAAGAATAGTTATTTGTCACAAAAGAGACCAAAGTCAATTTGTGCTGCGAATGCCGATGCCGACTCACTAAAGTGCTTAGTAGTCTGTGTTAGTATTCTGTATACATACTAGCTACATTATACCATATACTATACCCTAGCTTAGCTACCTATAAATAAGCTTTGGTCCGTCTGACCCTTATAAACCAACAAACATAATGTCTATAAATTCATTTTCTGTTACATAACTAAAACCTT
Organism: Catoptria pinella; assembly: GCA_963556745.1. Taxonomy (NCBI): domain Eukaryota; kingdom Metazoa; phylum Arthropoda; class Insecta; order Lepidoptera; family Crambidae; genus Catoptria; species Catoptria pinella. Next base: position 6,784,533 of record OY750762.1, read on the forward strand.
TATTAATAAATTAGATTAATTCTTAACCTAGCTTTTAGATAGTGATTGTGTTATAATCCCATGGATAGTGATAATAATAAATAAAATAAATAAATAATGGAAGTACCTATAACATGATAGTGATAAGTGTGAAAACTTTAATTAGGTAGGTTTTCAATGTTCAGGACTGATTTTTACAGGGAAAATAAGTTGAAGACCCTCGCCTTTCGTCAAAACCGGATATTAAGGAGTTTCCTCTTGCCTATTGGGGGGTGGCCGGCCGAGGCGCTGCAAGACAAGATGCCTCTGTTCTGCTACTTCCACCGGACGTTTCTTCCTTTCGAGTGTATTTTTATGATCAGCGTTCAATTTTATTATTTGGCACACAACTTTCGACAAAAATCTTTTTTCTTGCTCGGAAGTGTCTATATAACTCTATTTATGACCGGCGCTGCACTTTTAAGTATCACAATTTTGTTTTTTATATATTTTAGTAAGTATGTACTTAAGTAGCATTTTATTTGGCAAGAAAGATTGTCAAATAGTTATTTGTTATACCTACTAGAGACCATAGTCAATTTGTGCTGCGAGTGCTGACTTTAAATCACGAACTAGCGAAGTGATTCTAATGTATACTACTGAGCACAGTGAGTGATTTAAAGGCAAGAAACAACAAAAATTTGGTCTCGTGTTAAACATACAACTTTTCACCTCTGCCAGCGAGAAAAGTGTTATAACCAGGTAAGACTAGTTATTTTCACGTAACGTTCCTGGTAAAAAGCTGAATGCAGCATGAGAAACATGTTCTCTCAACCCTTTTGGAGTTAGACAACTAATGCACTACAACTTGACCAAATTAAAACGGAGTCATTAACTTAGCTGTCATGCAGCTTTCATGCGCCTATTTATCTTGGACGAGTTGTAGTTAGGAAAAGACTTAGGCGTTTCTTAAGTTTAGTGCAAACAGGAGTAAGTATTTAAGATTGAATTTCAAAAATTGTTGACTCGGTCGAATTAGCGCAGTTCACCCTATATGGTTTTAAATTCAACTCGATATCTCCACGCGTTCCCGAGATAAACGGTCTTAATAGACATACGGGCAACAGTGATCATATAAGGGTTCCGTTTTTCCTTTTTAGGTACGTAACTACTTGAACTAGGTTTAACCTGTGTTTCAGGCAAAGAAATGTAAAGAACACCACGATTTCTCCGAAATCAAGGATTTTGGGATCTCGGTCGAACTCGAACGCCTTCGAGTTCGACCCAGATCCCAAGATCCTTGATTTCGGGAAAATCGCATAAAGGGCCCGCGCCTTAAGGCGACACCCATGGCTGATAGTACAATTATAAATAAACCATCAAATGTAGAAGTAGTACGCGCGTAAATCTCAGAAGTGTATACTTAAACTTAAACTAATTCCAGGTTAGAGATGTGGTCCCCTGTTTGAAGGCGCATGGTGAACTGGTACACTTTTTTTATACAACATTTGATTTAGAACATTTCAAACATAAAGGGCCTAACTACAAAAAGGTGAATAGTGTTGAACTTTAATGCCTGTATAGCACACCTCCCCGCCGCGAAACAATACCAGCGAAACCGCAGTTGGTTCCGCCGTGACTTGTCTTCTATCGACGACGATAATATCGATACATTGCGGCTCAAAGGGCGTAACTTGGCCAAAATAAAGTTTTGCATGCCATCTTATTCAGTTTTTTCTCCGCTATCGAACTGAATATTTAAATTAAAGTTCTCAAATTCTGAAAATAAACCATTGTTACCACCAGGATACGACACCAAATTTCAAGGCTGCATGGTTATGCAGAATTTTTTGTATCTTTGGACGTAAAGCTATTATTATTAGGCATTATCATAGTGCTAGACGTAAACGTCACTCTCAAATAAAATTGTGACTATCACATCACCGTAGCAGTTTCGCGTCATTATTTCGCGGCGGAGGTGTGTCAACGTGTCAACGGTTGAACTTAGCCTTAAAACAAAATTCAGAAAGTAATGTAGGTTCTGAGAAAAATATACTTAGTCAGACACACATACACAAGTGATCTAACCAACAGAAAAAATTGACAATACATTGACAATTTTATCCGCAGATAAGCACCACTGTGTACAAAGTTTCATATTACTATGCCCATATAGTTACTGGGATGATGTTATGCGGGATGGCCCTATTCAACGCATTGCCAATGTACCGCAACTACAAATTGGGTGTATTCACTAACAACCTTGCCGCAAATGCATCCCTGGAATATTCAGTGTATTACTCATTTCCTGGATTTAGACAAGATGACCATTTCTGGATAACGACAATTACGAATTTTTATTTTACTTATGTTGCTTCCATTCCTATGTGTGTAGTTGATTTATTTCTGTCATTTTTGGTCTTTCATATTATTGGACACCTGAAGCTTCTAATTAATAATATTAAAGATATTGGAAATATGGTTAGAACACAACATCGTCAGACATCTGGTAAGGAAACTGGTATAGCTATTCAGTTGTATGATAATGAAGAGAACGAAGTAATAAATACTAAAGTCATAGAATGTATTAATTATCATAAATTCATAATCAAGTAAGTATATTTTTTTTTATAATTTTTACTTATTACTAAGGATAAGTAAGGTTATCTTCTAATAATGTTCCAGATTCACAGATGACGTCTCCTCTTTATACGGGCCTGTATTGGCAAGCACATATTTATTTCATCTAATTAGTTGCTGCCTCCTGCTGCTGGAGTGCTCTCAATTAGTACGTAGAAACTGCTTTAACTTTAATAATTGGTGAATTGAAACATTCGGGTTCGCTCGTGTACTATAAAAGCAAAGCTACACATCACACGAGCAAAACTATTTTGATTTTTCCACATATTCACCCCCAAGCTAACATTTTTTAATCCACCATTTTGGTTTGGTTTCGGCAAAGCCTTCATCCTAGTTAAAATGATTCATCAGAGCTCTTAAAATTAAAGCCAATTGAAATTCTCTTATACCTAATTAATGAATTCTAAAACGATGCTTGACTAAAAGTCTCTGCATAGGCAAGGATTTGATCTCTGTTCGCAACTATTGATCGAAACCACTCACAAACATTGATTTGTTCCGATTTGTAACACTAAATCCTATTTGTTACGGGTATGATTTTAACTATCACCAAATCCAACCATCATTTCAATATTGTCCAAAATAATAGATATGTCGTCAAAATAATAGACCTTCACCAGAACAGAATCACCAACTCTTAAATCGCGAAAAAAAAAATCATCTGTTTCGTACATTTTGATATTTTCGATTTTAAATGTTGTATGAAACAGCTGATTTTTTTTTCGCGATTTGAGAGTTGATCTCATAGCAAAAGTTGTTCAGTTTTATGGTCCCTATATACCATATTCGGCATTAGGGGTATTTTTGTAACATGTTGTATATTTAAAGAGGAAAGATTTGCTTTTTGTATGTTTGTTTGTTATGAATGAATAAAGTCAAAAACTACCGATCAGTACCTAGAGCTATTTAAACGAAATGGAGAATATGGAAATGAAAATGATGCAATAAAACTCGCTTAACATGGAAGTGTACCTATTGAAGAATTGTTTATTCTGTGCAATGGCACGATAAAATAACGTGGTTTGATTCGATTCCCGTCTTAGTAGTTGAAGACGGGACGAATTGTTTTTTCTAGCTTTAATTAAAATTCAATATCTAAATAGCGTTATGAATAAAAAACCATTATACTTGCACAATAATAATAAATAATAAATAAATAAATATTTGTCAACATATTATCACATACATTGCTCCGATTCCTAAGTAAGTAGCTAAAGCACTTGTGTTATGGAAATCAGAGACAACGGTAGTATCACAAACACCCAGACCTGAGTCAATATAGAAAAGTTCGTTTTCTAAATTGACCCAACCGGGGATCGAACCCGGGACCTCAGAGATGGCGACACCTTGAAAACCGGTGTACAAAGCCACTCGACCACGGAGGTCGTTAAAAAATAATAATATGCTTTACAGGACCCTGGTGCTTTGATGCAATATGGACCACTAACAATCATAATTTTTGTGCAGCTGATTCAACTTTCTGTGATTTTTGAATTCATTCGAACTGAGGTAAGTGAAGTAGGTAAGTATGTACTTTACACCTGCATTGCAACTGTTGTTTTGGGAATCGACAACAGGTATACGACAGAACATAAACACGAGCAACCCAGGTAGCACAAACGCTGTGTATGATTTGTCTTATATAGCATAGAATCTTAAGAAGGTTGTGTAGCCGCAATTTACAAAATACGCAGCCGGATAGAGACATAATATATGGTTTATTATCTTTTTTCATCATAAGCTTAATAAAATAGCGGTGTAAACGTTTAAACAGCGTTTTTAAATTGCTGCCATTTAACAGAGTTTGAAATAAGCCATGTAAACGTTCTTATGTTAATGTTGAAAAGCAATAGTAAAAGAGCTTCTTACGCAGGCATTAAGTTGTTAGTTTCTGTATAACCGTTTAGTAATTTACTTCTATATTGCTTTAAGTACATTTAACAGTGTTAATAATCAAGGAAACTTAGCTTCATACAATTATCATAAAGAAGCACTGTAAGTTACATTTAAATAGCTTTTTGCCACGCGGAATCGGTTAAAAGTTGTTACTATTGTCAGTTATTTGCCAGCAGCTATAAAAGTGACAAATTTGTTACTTATAGAGCAATAAAACACTATTAAAATGCTATACCCAAATAATATTATAAAGCTTTAAGTGCTGCTTTCAAAATTCAGTACGACTCGATCAGATAAAATTGCACGGAACTGATTTCATTTTGCTATCTCTTTGCTTATATTAAAGCTAAAGCTAGTAGCTTCTTTTCTTGCTAACAGCAACATAAATGCAAATATTGTAGCTAAGAGCAATGTTAGTGCTCAAATTTAGCATCCTTCATTGCAATAAACAGTATATGAAATCATGCTTGTTATTAGTGTAATCACCTTAAAAAATATCAACATTTTAATAAATATTCGCCATTAAAGTTGACAAAGCATTACAATTGTGAATTAGTTGATAGATAATTTGATTCATTTTGTTCTGGCATTAATTAAATTACTTCAAGTTGCAAAAACTAACATCTATATCATTTTGAGTCAAATAAAAGTTGCGTATCAAGCAATTATTTGACAATTGAAAAGCCTTTTAATTAGCTACTTCACAGCTTGTATGCAGCAGAGAAAGGCTATGTAAAGTGCGCCCAAACCGGCTGTATAGAAGTTGTATAGAAGCTTACATATACAATTATATGATAACCACTGCAGCCAAAAGTTGTAATAAATACGTGCTCATGGCTTTTATATCAACAAGTTTTGCTACCTGGGAATTTAAAAACAAATAGAAAGGTACCCAAAATCATCGAAATATTATTACTAGTAATATTACGAGGCCTAAAATAATTTTTTTAGGTCTCAGTAAAACCTTATTTGACTTTTAAGGTGCTATTTCGCAGCGAGCTACCAACTGCACCTGCCCACTGCATGAGTTTTTTTATATGAAGCGATCACGCTTGGCCGCGGCACGTGCAGCCGCGCTTCGTATAAAAAAACACGTGCTGTCGGCAGTTGCAGTTGGCAGATCGCTGCGAAATAGCACCTTCATTCATAAAAAGCTATGGAAGGCCTATAAGCTTGTTATAAGGAATTTCTTGAAAATTATAATTCATAATCGCTCAATAGCTTTAAAAAACCTTTGATAGTTATAGAAAGGGGCTGCCTATTTTATGCCTATTTTAGTGAATAACATGGCCGAGCCGACTACGTAACAGCTGATTGAAGTGACAGCTCTCACGTTACTTTAAGGAGTTGATGCAAACTGTTTTCGCTACCGAAATCTATCGGGTACAGCTCACAGTCAATGCAAATGAAAGAGAAACAATGATACATAGCAACTCATATAAACCCGTTACAAAGGCTACAAATTAAAATAATTAAAATCTTATTTCGTTACAATTATCTAACTCCTACGAAACAATTATATGAACGAACTAAATTATTAAATTTTAAACAATTATACATATACATACTACACTAGCATTCTCGTCAAGAATACTAATCTACTAATTCCATCCAATCTAATATATTACTACATAACAGGGTAAATAAACACCTTAAGAAACGCGAACACACTTCAACTCAAGAGCGTGCGAACTAACTACGGGAGAAAAACTGTACTTTTTGAGGGAGTAGGTACAGCTGTATAACAAACTGCCAAATGACATAAAGGAGTGTAATAGTAAAAATATGTTCAAAAATAAACTAATGATTTTTTTATGAAATCAATAACTTTACTTGGCAATTTAAAATTACAACAAGGCAGTTGAATGTAGAATAGTCCAATCATTTCTATTAAGGCTGTGTAGTCTGCATACTAGCGCCGCCATTGGAAAAAAATCATAGTGCTTAAATAAAGACAAAATTGTATCTATACGGAGTGCACTACAGAGAGATAATTCACAATTTCGTCTTTATTTAAGCACTATGATTTTTTTCCCAATGGCGGCGCTAGTGTACAGACTATGCCCTCTTAATGTACTCCTTTAATATTGTTTACCTAATTAACAGAAGTGAATGTTGTTTCGTTACAGAATATATAAAAGTACTAATTTTGTTCAACACACGTTTTAATCAATTTGTTGTATTACTCAGTATGTGATTCGTTTTTATGTAGGTATGGCTAGCAACAACATAAAGTATTTTTATTTTGTTATTTTTAAATAAATAATTGTGCCATAACAATTAACATAAGACTCATGCATGTTTTCTGCCATGTTCTTAGTGTGTGTGTCGGGTATCCGATGCTTTAGAAATAGTCACATAAGAAAAACCTGTTTCTCATTTTATGAGAAATAAATTCTTTGAACCTAAATGATTATTATGTTAATATCATCAGAAACTTCAAATGATTTTTTTTGAAAATTAAAATATATTTAGTAAATAGGTTAGGTACCAATAAATTGTTTACATTGACTCTCTCTATTAAGTGCATAGTGCACCTGTGCCAAATGGAGTCGTTCTTCCATAAGAAACGAGTAATAATAAGGGTAAAATGTACTTACGTGTTAACACAGACCTAATAAATGTTGGTTTATGCTAACTAATTATTATTTCAGAGTGACAAACTCAGTGACGCAGTATACAGCGTGCCCTGGGAGTCCATGGATGTTAGAAACCAACGGTCCTTGTGCATCTTCCTACACAGGGTGCAAACACCAGTAAATGTTTGCGCGTTAGGGCTAGCGGAAGTAGGTGTTCAAACTATGGCAGGGGTGAGTAACAGTATTATCAGGGGCGGATTTCCCTATAGGCCAAGTAGGCCCGGGCCTAGGGCGGCAAAATTTAGGGGGCGGCAAAATTTGGTGGGTTTTTTTTTTTGTTTTAGTTGTCGCGCCTCCTGTGAACCTATCCGCCAACTCAAACTCAATAATCTCAACTCAAATGTAAAAACTCAAGTGTAAAAACTCGAAAATGTGTCCATAGTATTTCACAAAAAAAAATTACACGTATGGCGATTACGATTATTAAAAGTTTGGCTCATGGAACTGGATTTTTGCTTACTAGTTTACTACAAGTTCAAGCGTATCATTTTCATTTTGCTTTACTACAAACTACAGATATTAGTACTGGGTTATCTAGTATTATCGCTGCGACTAGTATTAGTTTTCGTACACGGTGGAGAAGAGATATAATCGTTCCCAGGATTCGTCATATTTCTACCGCCCACCGCTCGCAAGCCTCCTAAAAAACACCTTTAATTTGTTAATTTTTTTAACCATATCAACTTGTTTCTCAACCGTTTTTCGGCTTGCTTTCTTGTACTCTGTACTCCGCTTCACTTTTTTCTCCCAACAGTCATCTTTGCAATATCAAATACGTAACAACACGTTTCAAACTGTAATATCTATTTGATCGGAATAAAACTTATTAGACCACCAAAATATGAGTAGATCAAGAAATTAACACAACTATTTTAGCCAATCATCTACTTGTGTTATTAGTTTCGCACTGAATACTGTCTTTTCACTTACAGAGTGGGTTTAAATCGAATCACGATTTTCGAAGAGCCAAGCGCAAAGAGCAGGCTTGAGCGGATTGCAGCTCGTTCACGCAACATTGTATATCAACAACCACAACATACAATGTTGTGTAAACGTGCTGCAACACGCTCGGTCCTAATACTTTTTGCTCTCGACTCTTCGAAAATCTTGATTCAACTCAAACCCATTCTGTCAGTGAGAAGACAGTGTTCAGCGCGAAAGTAATAACGAGTGTGCATGATTAGCTAAAACAGTTGTGTTGATTTCATAATCTGCGAATATTTTGGTGGTCTAGTGAGTTTTAACCCGATCAAATATATATTACGGATTAAAAAATTAGTGTTAAGTATTTGATATTGCAAATATGAGTGATGGGCGGAAAAAGTTGAGCGGAGCGGAGTACAGAAAGCGAGCCAAAGAAAAGACCGAGAAACAAGATGATGTCATTAAAAAAATGAACAAATTAGAGGCATTTTTCAAGAAGCCGGTGGTAAGTATAACTGACCCTGAGAACAGTCATTCCTCTTCTCCAGCGTGTACGATGATTGAAACTATTGACGGTGCAAATACCGAACAACCCGGTACAAGTACCTGTAGTAACCAAATCGTGGTCACCACAGTTCACGTTGGCTCTACTACCGACATTCTCACGGAATCGTTGAAAGATATGAAAAATGAAAATAATACGTTTGAAGTGTGCGAAGATCCAGCTCAATGGCTTATAAACGATAGGACTAGGGACTGGATAGCGATGAATGGAGTGCAGCAAAATATGCATGCTGATTTTTGCCAAAGCCAGCGCGTATACGAAGACCGCACGCGTTATCTGTCAAAATCGTTATTTGAACGGCAACTATTGAATGGAGAGAAAGCTCACCGAAGCTGGTTGATTTATTCTCAAAGCACCGGTCGAGTTTATTGCGGGTCATGTCTTGCGTTTGGTGGTGGGACCCAGTTCGGCAGCTCAGGGTTTAATGATTGGAAGAATGCTAACAGTCGGGTGGCACAGCACGAGAACTCCGCAACCCATAAGTTATGCATTTTAAATATGAAGAAGAGAGGAAATATTCTTGGTCGTATTGATCAGCGGCTGACAGCACAGCTCAATGATGAAATAACGTATTGGAGAAACGTTTTGAAACGCGTAGCGGCTACTATAAAAGCTCTAGCATCACGAGGACTACCATTCAGAGGTCACGACGAAAAGTTTGGTTCATCAAATAATGGAAATTATTTGATGACTCTGGAGCTACTGGCTGAATTTGATCCATTTTTGGCTGACCATATTTCGAGGTATGGCAATCCGGGTAGTGGACGTACAAGTTATATGTCATCGACGATCTGCGATGAGTTTATCAAACTTATGGCCGATACAGTACTCCGTACTATTGTCAGTGAGATCAAGTCAGCGAAATACTTCTCCATGATCGTAGACTCTTCACCAGACATATCTCATGTCGATCAATTAACGTTTGTGATCCGTTACGTTCAAAATGATGGTTCTCCGATTGAACGCTTCCTCCAATTTATTCCTAACACCGGTCATAAAGCGCAAGAGATGACAGACGCCATAACTTCAGCCTTGAAAAAATTTGACATTGAGATCTCAAATTGTCGTGGTCAGTCATATGACAACGCTTCCAACATGTCCGGTGTTTACAATGGACTGCAGGCACAAATAAAAAAACTGTCCCCAGAAGCAGCGTATGTTCCCTGTGCAGCTCATTCACTAAATCTCGTTGGGCAATCGGCAGCAGAAAGTTGCGAAGAAGCTTGTTCGTTTTTCAGACTTCTGCAAGAAGTGTACAATTTTTTTACTGCATCAACACATCGCTGGGAGATCTTAGAAGCTCAACGTCGCTCTAAAGAAGATTTGAAAGCGGGAACAAGTACCGTGAAAAGCTTGTCGACAACTCGCTGGTCAGCTCGTGCAGATGCATGCAAAAGTTTGTTGGAGTCTTGGAACGAAATTTATACAGCGTTGCACACCTTTGAACATGATACCACCGAAAAGTCGATCAGTCGATCTGAAGCGAACGGTATTCGATTGAAGCTAAAGCGATTGGAGACGGCGTTCATGACCGTTTTTTGGGGTTTCCTACTCAATCGGTTGAATATTGCCAATAGAAAATTGCAGGCTGTAGACGTCGACATATTTACCGCTATTCAGATTTACGACTCATTAATCGGTCTCATGTGCGAAACTCGGAACAACTTCGATGACTACGAAGAAAAAGCGCTGAAACTGTCTGAAATCGGAGAATACGAAAAAGAAATGAAGCGCAAAAAAAAAAGAAAACTCCATTTCGACGAGTCTGCTGAACAAACAGAAATGAGTGGTCGGGAAAAACTACGTGTCTCCACGTTTTTGGTCATCATAGATCAACTTCTTTGCGAGCTGCGAAAACGACGAGAAGCATACCAGCAATTCCATGATAAATTCTCGTTTCTCACAAATCTGACGATCCTAAGCCCAACTGAAGTAGAAGAAAGAGCAACAGCGTTAAAAAATATTTACTCTTCTGATCTCGAAGAGGGTTTCGTTGAAGAGTGCCAACATTTTCGCTGCCAGTGTTTTTCGAGTCGAAGCCAAACCGACACGCCGATGACATTATTGAAATGGCTTCATGATCAGGATCTCCACAGCATTTATCCTAACGTTGATATAGCTCTACGCATGTGTGTTTGTATCCCGATTACGAACTGTTCCGGTGAACGCAGCTTCTCGTGTTTGCGGCGGGTGAAAAATTATTTGCGCTCGAAAATGAACGAGGACAGGTTGAACGCTCTGGCTATTCTCTGCATCGAATCACAGCTACTACGGTCTTTGGATTGTGATGATTTGATAAACAAATTTGCTGCTCAGAAAGCCAGACAAAAGACAATTTGTGAATAACGATTCAATGTTACTCACAAATAGAAATAGTAAGCATCAGTATTTAAAACACTGATTGAGATAATTTTATCATTTACTGACTTTCGTTGTTTTTTATTTTAATTTAATTCCTATAGTTCATTTAATTTTTCGTGATTTACAGCGAGTAGGGGGCGGCAATCTTTCATAGGCCTAGGGCAGCCAACGTATCAAATCCGCCCCTGAGTATTATAACCAGTTTGAAACTAATACTGGTCGATGAAGCCACGGTAAAGTATTGGTCAAATTGGTCACGGACTCTTCAAGGATCCTTTGGATTCTGTACGATCCGCTGGCCTTAGATCACCGCTGGCATACCAAAGTATGTTGCACGATGTCAGCCAACAGCTAAAACAATAGCTAAAGTAACATTAGCAAATCTTCGTTATCGTTTCGATTTCGAAACATGTATGGATTTGACGTTTTAAAATCGATTGTTAACGAAAACTTATGCCAATCTTATACTACATATACATCTTTCGATAGCGAAGCGATAACGAAAATTCGATATCATAGTCGTGTATTCGTGCACATCTCTATAATCGATCTATTCCGCTACTCATCCGCTATTCTATATTTTAGTAACTGGTAGATGTCTGGCATCAGTTAATTCCAAAAAACTGAATTTAGTTACGTGTAGAGTTAGAAGCTTGACTCTACATAAGGTATAACATTTTGCGAACCATGTGGTCTCGTCTTAGCAGCATTTTACATGAAAATGTTTTTGGTGGGATATTCATTTTCTTTAAATCGAAAAGGCAAAAAAAAATGTTGAATTTTTAATTAAAATCGAAATAAATTAAATGATGCTTGCCGCTGATATTTTATGCACCCGTTTGATAATAGTACATCTATATATATAAAAGGGAAAATCACTCACTCACTGATCACGAAATCTCAGAAGCTACAAGTGCTAGGAGTCTCAAATTTTGCATGGGGGCTCCTTTTAGGGCGTAGGTGCTCACTAAGACGGGATTTTGCGAAATTCAATCCCTAAAGGGGTGAAACAGGGTGGCAAAGTTTGTATGGGAGGACGCGATTCCTTGGCCCGATTGACTTGAAATTTGGCATAGACATTTTGTCACAAAATTAATTGAACACGTGTTTCGTATTTTTTAAATATTTATCCCCTAACAGGGTTAAAAAGTGATAGAAAGCTATTTTTGGGGTGCTTGACTTCGACGTCGGAATTGAAACTTCTTTGTGCATTTGATTGATTAATTAAGAAAAATAAATATCATGTGTCATCTCTACGTCGTATTATATTCTCTTTAATCATTTCCCCTGAGAGTAGGTAGAATGCGTTTCATTGAATAGCGAATATTCATTGAAACCTGAAACATACTATGAACATTGGTTATTTTGTATGGGAATCGCCATTTCGGGTTACTTTTGACAGCTAACTTTTGATAAAGAGGTTTTAGTGTAAATAATGATCTTAGTAATGTTGGATAAAAGGACCGTAGTGTTGCGTTCATTTATTCAGCTGCTTTGTTATTAACTTACTAATTAAAAAGATAGCGCTGGTTCTCAAGGTAAAATTGATAATCATTCAATTGTAGGTGAAACGAAGTTCACAGGGTCCACTCCCAACTAGCAAAATAATGTCATATAAACGTTAAGTTAACGTTTCTTATGCGACTTTAAGTGATTATATGACGGTCATATAAACATCAAGTTAACGTTTATAAAACGTCAAAAAGGCCCATTTTATAAAACTAAATGGTCATGTAGTAGTCCAGTAAAAGTCGTGAGACCGACTAAAACGTTTTATTAAAGGTAGTTATAAGACTTCATTATGACTAAAATGGTTTAATAATATTAAGCTATGACATTTATAAAACATTTTTTCTCCATCCTAACTGTCAGTTTGTATTGTGCTCCAATTGTTCAACAACTTGAAATTTTAATATAGTATTGACATCAAAAGGTTATTACTTTTACAAAATATTGATAATTTAACATGAATAAGTGAATGTGGTATTAAGCACGTTTGGGACTAGTTTCTCATGGGAACTTTACTTTATCGGTAATGTATGTGACGATATGTACTATTTTCCTTAAGCCCTCTCGATATTCATGATTTTTCTGATGTATGAGAATATTATTTTCATATAAAATTAATCTTTAAGACTAGCCATTTTTAGTTTAGTTTTATATAGACTGCTATACAACTACTAAACAACTAAATAGTTATGTACACGTTTTGGTATGACTATTGATAATCTCCATGTTTTATCGCTAGGGTTCTCGAGGTAAATAAGTGAACCCCGTGGCAGAGTAGATTTATATTACAGAAATCTTATACATTACGAGATATGTATTTGTTAGGGCAGATTGTTGATACGTAAGAATAATGTTTCAAAATATTTCAGTAACTACTAGGTAGTTACTGAAAGATCTTGTAAAAAAAATTTGATGTATCGTTTTTGCTGATACTTATCTCTAAGTTTTAGCAAAAATGCACGTAATTTGTTAAGTTTTGTTACCTGCTAATAGGCACATTCAGCCACTGAGAAACCTACACCCCGAAGATGTAGTAGGTTTGACTTCATGTGAATCTCAATGTTTTTAAACGAAAATAATAACAATGTAGATTTTGATTACTTCTAGTATTAGAAAAAAAATTCTCCGAAATACGTTGAGTTACCTACTGAAAAAACAAAATTGTTCGCAAGGAAAATATAAATAAGATTTCACTCTCATGGGTAAGTATAACGTAATAAAAAAAAGTCACCACGTTTACTAACTTTTAACCCACCAATATAAATGCAAGCTACAAAATTGTAATTTAACACTTACTTTCGAGATCTGGTGTATCTTTATCAAAAAGTGTTTGTACGGCACCTTTTGAACTTTCAGAGACACTTTCTTGACCCACACCAGTTGTTGAACAATGCGTCGATGAAGTACTAACTAAATTTTTAAGGGATTTATATGCCTTAAAAGGGTTATATTAAAGTTTTGTAAACACTGAAATGTTTTATAATAGTTAGGTTATCCACATTATATAAATTGTTATATTGCCGTTATATAAATGTTTTCCTTAAAACGATTTTGTCTTTTATATGACTTTTATCCAACCAAAACGTTTATAGGACTAAATTGGTGTTAAGTAAACGTTTTCTATTATACCATTATATGATCGTCGTATAAGAAAGTTGGTAAAACGTTTAATGGACGTACCAATACGACTAATTCGGTATACAACTATTATGTAAAATCTCCAACTTCTATACGACTAATAAGTAATGGTAAAACGACTATAAAACATTTAAATGACTGGAAGTCATATAATTTCTGTATTATATAACCATTTTGCTAGTTGGGACTAGTCTATATATATATAAAAGGGAAAATCACTCACTCACTCACTCACTGATCACGAAATCTCAGAAACTACAAGTGCTAGGAGTTTCAAATTTTGCATGGGGGCTCCTTTTAGGGCGTAGGTGCCCACTAAGACGGGATTTTGCGAAATTCAACCCCTAAAGGGGTGAAACAGGATGGCAAAGTTTGTATGGGAGAACGCGATTCCTTGGCCCGATTGACTTGAAATTTGGCATAGACATTCTTTCACAAAATTAATTGAACACGTGTTTCCTATTTTTTTTATATTTATGGCCTAACAGGGTTAAAAACTGGTAGAAAGCTATTTTTGAGGTAATTTACTTCGAAGTCGGAATTGAAACTTCTTAGTTCATTTGATTGATTAATTAAGAAAAATAAATATCATTTGTCATCTTAACGTAGTATTATATTCTCTTTGGTCATTTCCTCTGAGGGGCCCTGAGAGTAGGTAGAATTCTTTTCATTGAATAGCGATTATTCAATGAAACGTACTATAAACATGGGCTATTTTATATGGGAATCGCCATTTCGGGTTAATTTTGACAGCTTCTACCTAGACCTTTTGATAGAGGTTTTAGTCTGAATAATGATCTTAGTAATGATAAAAGGACCGTAGTGTTGCTTTTATTTTAGTATTCTGCTGCTTTGTTATTAACTTACTAATTAAAAAGATAGCGCTGGTTCTCAAGGTAAAATTAATAATCATTAAATTGTAGGTGATACGAAGTTCACAGGGTCCACTAGTTATGATATAAGTGCGGTAACTTGAAAATTACAGCCCAGGGCGATTGCTACAAGAAAGCAGAGGCTGTAATTATTAAAGCGCACGTATGTCATACGACATTTTATAACATATTTGCGAGGAAATGAATAAAACTCGGACTTTCTTAAACGAATAAATTTTTTATCACTTGTTAAAGCGTTATAAAAATTTGAACAATTTGTAAAATTGATTAAATATTACGTTGCCAGTTGGCATTGCCACATGGCCACTTGAGCGTCTTTTTAGAAATGCCAGCAAGTTGGAGTAAACCTTGATATCAATACCATGTTTTATTTTCACATTGTTTTTTAGCATTGAATTGAAGTAGCACCACAATGAGCTTGACTGATATATTTTTCGGGCAAGAGGCTTAGAGTAGCCTTTTTCGCTGCCTCTGAGACTTCTGGCGGTGTCGAATTATTAAATTCATCAGTACTTGACGACATTTTCAATTAAAAACAATACAGCGAAAAGAAAAAGCGCGCGGAATAATTTTTACTTGTTCACAAATTAGCTACTTATTACTACTTTTACTATTATTACTTTTTTAAGGCAAAGGCATAAAAAACAGCCAGTATTACGAATAAAGTAAATTAATATTTTTGTGTTTTTGTTACAGATCAATGGTTATAATTTATTGTCAAAATCAATAAAACTAAAGAATTAAATGTTTATTTATTATATTTTATCACCCAAAGTTAATTTTGTTCATAAATTGCTGACCTCTTTTCTGACATAAAAACTCTTTGCTAAGATTTAAAAAAGTACCGTATTTTTTAGACGGAGCATCTTGTTAAACCGTGCGTTTTACATTACCATAACGCACAAGTGCGTAATGAGATACAATACGATATAGAAATTGGTGTAACTAGAGACCCTTTACGAGCAAATATGTTATAAATTGATGTTACACGGGTATCGCCTACTTGCGACCTCTACTTGGGGGGGAAGATTATTTGTTCTGTGGTTATATCCATGGTTATAACCACGGAAAATTATTATTGGTAGTCAGATAGGGTACCCTATCCATCTACCATATTCGGCTTTATAAGGTTATTGGGATATATTACCTAAATAACAGCTAATGTGTTGTTTCTTTGTTACAGATCTTGAAGACCACGTTCACATATTTTACCTTTCTCAAATCAATAGCATAAAACTAAATCTATGGCACAGAATTAGTATACTCTATGGTTCAGTGAGCAGTTAATTAAATAATGAAAATTATAAAATTGTATAATTTTCACGTGTTTATCTTGATTAAAATCACTTGTACTCCTTATTTATCGAAATATTAATGTAGTACAGTACAGACCTAAGTACTTATAATAATTAGATTAATCTCTCTAAAAGAAACACTGAATTAATTTGACTTGAAAATAAATATGTATAAATAATTTAATAAACAAACATTTTGCACGCTATTACATTTTGGAAAAATATATCTAGGAAAAATCTTAGAAATAAAACAAGCAGAAAAAATTACGATAGGTATTGTTATTATTGATAATTCAATACAAATCAATCATATTTTATTATTTCCTTTTGGTCTATAAATAAATAAATTATTGCGTTTGAAACTAATATATACTAATACAACTCCTATGTACAACGAGGGCAGAGGCAGTGTAGCGCTTATCGTCTTTGGAAGCTGAATATCTTGATGAGGACTAAGCCCATGACGGTGGCCGCGGCGACGCCGATGCCGGCCTTCCACCACGACGCGTTGTCGCCCGCCAAGCTTGCGAAGTGCTTCAAGTGTCTGTCAACATTTACATGCAATCTGAGACTTCGTCATTTGATCCTCAGAGAATTTCTGCTCTCAGCGGGAAGGCAGACATTATTTCCACATGGATTGGCTTCAGTTGAATATTAGATTTTAGGTTTTTTTTTCAATAATGTATGTACTTGTGAATCTGCTTCTTAATCACCCTTAAATGATTGAATTCGCCTCATATCTATCTAATAATTTGCTTCACACAGGCACATCTACGATCATATGAAAGCATAGAGGATACTATTTATAAATAATTCGAAGTTATGCTAAAATGTTATTCTTTACAGTAGTTGGGTTGTTACTTACCTGTGCTTGCTGAATAAAATCCAAGCAGCTTGAAATTGACTGATAAAAATCATTAAAACAACAGTAGTCAAAGATATGACAAGTTCTACATAGTACCAACCAACAATAACTTAATAAACATATTTATCTGAATATTGAAAATTATATCTTCGGCTTATAATAATAACACCGAGAACGATAGTTCCCTACAAAGCACACCGTCAAAAAGAAGCAACTAAAACTGAGCCATACCCTAGTATCTGTAGACGCGAGAATGATATGACTTGAGTAAAACTTGCAATTTTTAAATGTTTCTAATATTTTATTAAAGCATAATTAATCGAGTGTTGACGCAAACGGCATTTCGTACAAACTTTTAAGTCTTTGTTTTTCGAAATAAATTAACCAATTTTAATGAAACTTCATAAGCAGAATTGAGCTGATAACATTTTTAAAATGTCTTATTTTAGTTAGAAATTTATATTTCTATGGAAAATAAAAAAAAAGGTGTAACACTATTTATCTGAAATGTATTAAGCTTATGTGTATGAAGTTTCATTAAAATCGGTTTATTCATTTCGAAAAAGAAGCGACTTGAAAGTTTGTATGAAATGTCGTTTGCCGTCAACGGTCTTAAATGCAGTTTTGGTGGACTTAAGACTAATTCATACTATAAACTGCATGTGAATATAATATTAGAAGCATTTGAAAATAGCAAGTTTTACTCAAGTCATTACTCAGTTTTCAAATATCATTCAAATATCCATCATACGTAACCTAATAAGCCGTGGTCCCCATGGACCAACCGCATTGTGCTATTATTTAATATATTATTCAAATATACACTGTTTCTTATCTCTATGACACAACCTAAATAAGTATACCTATAAAATTATAAACGACGTGAATACTTACGGGAAGGCGGCCATGGTGGCGAGCTTGACGAACACGTCGTGCTTGTTCTCGCGCACGTGGAACGTCTGCGGCGGCAGCAGCTGGTACTTGCTGCAGAACACCTCCGGCTGCAGGATGTACTCCTGCCGCGCCGGCAGCGACTCCCCGCGCGTGCCCACTATCAGCACCGGAATGTGACTCTCCGCGAAGTATTTCTAGGAACGAAACGTCACCGTCAATGTTTTCATTTCATTTCACACTTTTGCCAATGTACACACGACGGCACTTCAAACTGTACATGTTGACCTTGAGACCGCCTTTATGCCCTACGTAATAAAAGCTGTTTTCGCAGTTTAACTGCATAACCTGACGTGCTGTCGTGTGTACTTTGTGAAAACATATTGAGAATCAATTAGTTTTTAATTGAGCTCGTTGGCGCAGTGGTTTAGCGCCTGGCCCTGCGATTGCAGAAAGTTTAAGCAACTTTCGCAAGAGTCGGTCATGAGATGGGTGACCAAACCTTTATTACTTGTCTCGAGTTCCTTCGTGCTTCGGAAGGCACTTTAAACCGTTGGTCCCAGCTGCATTTGCAGTCGTTAACACCCACCAATCCGCATTGGGCCCGCGTGGTGGTTTAAGGCCCATTTTCCTTATCCACCCATAAGGAAGACCTGTGCCCTAGCAGTGGGGACATCGAAAATGGCTGATGTCGAATTGACTTTTGAACAATATCATCTTACTCTGCTGATTTACAAATTTTTATATATCTTAGTAAAAAAAAATAGTGTGTATTATTTATTACCTTGTTGAATTATTCGTATTCGTATTCGCCGAATAGTAGGTTTGACATTCCTATTCGTTAAAGTAGTATACGTTGCATGACTACTATTTTTATTCAATACTAAAAAAAATCCCTTCTTTGGTGCTGGCACAACTACTCGCACCAGATCATATACTTGGACGGGAATCCAACCCGCGATCTTTGGAAGCTATTATAATGACTGAGCGAGCGCGAAGCGTCTATCTCCGTTTCAGCTTGGGCAAAAATTCTTTCCGTATGGACATACGTCTGTTTGTCTCTACAAGTCGCATTTCTCAACCGATTCTCGTGAAATTTTGTGAGCAGGTTCTATAATTATATGATTTTTGTCGATAGTTTTTCGAAATTTTTCAAAATGGCAGTGATATGGGGAAAAATCATATTTCAGCCATGTCGAAAAATGTTTAAAAATGTTACAAACACGAGAGCTACAGCTCTACAGAGCCACAAGTGATTAAAATTTTAATTAAAATGAAAGTTTACAATATATATCCTGGCGATGTACTCGAAGGAGCGGCTGGCGGCGAGGTCGTACACGAGGCAGGCGACGTCGCAGTTGACCTCGTGCGGCTGCAGCGGGTCGGACACGCGCGTGATGGGGATCTCGCGCAGCACCAGGTACTTCTCCTGTCCGTACACCACCACCGTGCTGATGCAGCAGTTTTCCGAGCTGTTGCCGTCTCCGCGCTCATGCCCGTGCGGTTTTATTTTCTATTAACAAAGAGTTGATTGTTCATTTATAGGGTTCTGTACCTAAACTGGAAGAAAGAAAAAAGGAATCCGTCTGTCTGTCTGTTAAGACCTTTTTGCTTATGAACGCATGATTATGACTTGAAAATAATATCAAATACTCGGGTCTGCTTTCCCTGTGCTGTGAAAAAATCAAACTTCTGAGTCAACGCAATCAAAAGTTATGCCCGTTTATGCTTCATATTTCGAAACTCGCAAGGAAATCAAAACTTATAGGGTATTTCCCGTTGCCCTAGAATCATTAAATTTGGCAAGAAGCAATGTCTTACAGCGCAAGTAAAGGGAAAAATCCTAAAACCGTAAAGAAGGACGCCCATTTCTGACCTGTCAAAATGTTAATTTTATCATTCGTCGTGTATAGAGAAGTAGTATAGCTCATAAAATTGAATTTTTATTGTTATTTATAAATTGCTACTAAAATAAAAATCGGCAGTACATAAATAGAGAAAATTAATCATAAAGTTCGCTAATATTACAAACTAGAACATATTCATTTTACCATTACATATTTTTCTGATTGCCAAATTAAAATTCAGCAAATACTACTGTTCTACGGTCATAGCAACTATTCAAATATAATTTTATTATCATTACTTATACATAAACTTTTTAAAACAGCTATTTGACAGGTCAACGCTTGTATGGGAAGTGGTCATTGTTCTTTGTACTTAGTGACATCAATTTACACACCTACTAGTCCGTACGGAACCCTCGGTGCGCAAGGCCGAGTCGCACTTGGCCGGTGTTTAAATTAAGTAGTAATAGTGGTTGCAATAAAAAATACTGTTTATATAGCTTTAATCTACTACTGACCTTATGAGCTATACCAAGGAAACTCCTGCAT
Source organism: Catoptria pinella (assembly GCA_963556745.1). NCBI lineage: Eukaryota > Metazoa > Arthropoda > Insecta > Lepidoptera > Crambidae > Catoptria > Catoptria pinella. The sequence continues at coordinate 6,805,003 of OY750762.1, forward strand.
ATAGATGTTTTCCCACATGACCTTGGGCCAATGACGTGACATTGGTAAACGTTACGGCTTGACTGTTTCTTGGCAATATCAACCTTTTTCTCACGAGTTACTGAAATCACGCAAATAATTAGAACAGCTCTAAAAAGAGCTTCTCGCAAAAAAAAAGTGTAATAGATGTGATGATGATGATACTTTGTTTGTGATAAGATAAGAACTTACTGTGTATAGCAGACTTTTGTGACTCATTTTCAAGGAAATTAAAACCTAAATAAGCTAAATATGCGCTGGTGTTTTGTAAATCTAGTAATGTCATTAAGGTCCATCTACACATCCATCCTTGCAATGTGAGATAACCCTGAAAAAGATAAAAAAGATTTCAGAAATATTCTACAAATCCTACATGATCGATCAGTCATCATTTTTGTAAATATTACCTTCTCATTGGTAGGTACAGTGTAGCGCAAATTGTGCCATGGTATTCTTGGACAAGACGAAAACACATTTTTCAATTCAGTTGGGTTCAGCATGCCATCTTTATCTTGGTCATACTTCTCAAACAGTTGTGTAAGGAATTGCTGCCCTTTATATGACAACTCCGAGGTACAACCAACAGGAACTTTAAAGCTATTAAATTAGAATTAATTAATTAAATTAAGAAATTTAAAAGAGATCAAAAACACTAAGCAATATAAAATTATGAATAAATTCACACTTACTTAACATACAAATAATCATGAGTCAATTCTAAGCTTTCATCATAGCCAAATTTACGCAAAACTGTCCATGTAGTCTCATTTCTTCCCCTTTGTATAAATAAACAATGTAGAAAAATAAATCCCTTCAATGTTATGCAATCATTTTCAATACCACCTGCGATGTTTTGGGCAATTACTGACTTTACCTCATCTAAAACCTGCAATGAAACCTTATAATCAGGAGAAATGAAACTAAATAAAATTCTCTTTCTTTACTCAATTGACATAAGACTTATTTCATTATACTATGTAGGTATGTACAGTCGCTTCACTGCCAGACGCTTCCCTTCGCTCTTAATTGAGCTTAGGATAGATGAATAGATACAAGTGGCAAAAGGTCCATTCAAGCTGATTCCCATCGGCTTACCTTCAAATCTTACCCCACCGATGGAAATCATAATTTTTTTGTAGCGGCGCCTTACCTTCGCCATAATTTCACCCCTTGCCACTGATAGATACCGTTTCCAATTAAGGCTCAGACGCGAACATAAAACCGAGTTCAAACTTGTGTAAAGTAACGTGTTGTATCGAGCGATGTGCGCGTAGTGCTGCCGGCCGTCTGCACACAGAATTCGGTGTGCAGACGGCCGGCAGCACTACGCGTATTACATGTAACACTGTCTCGTTGGTGTTCACCTGTTCCTTCCGCTGTAAATTTTTAGCTTAACACAAAGACAGTTGCAGTACTTGCAGTGCTTGTTTGTTTGGCAATCGTGACTGTTGTATCGTGTGGACGTCAAAATTAGGACCAACTGATTTTGACGTCCACACGATGAAACATGATTTGCTACAAGTTCATATGTCTCCTTCGACACTACTTGCGTAACTTATGTTATGACACATCACACTACAAGTTACACAAGTCTGGACCCGCCACCAAAAAAACCTTATTTACCACTTTAATTGTTGATATTTCAAGACCATTCAACAACCATCTTAGATTTTCCCAGACATTGATTGTTTTGTATTTTATTCATTAGTCAATTAATTTATAAGTAGGTATTTCATTAAGTATACACAGTTTAATCACACAAAACTGAACTTAATAAAATTATGTACTACAATGTAATAAAATACTTTATAAAGCCTTAAAAAGTGATAAGCATAATTAAATTAAGAATATACAAATAAAATACGATGTTTTAACTATAATGTACCTACTATAAAATGATCATACCTGTAATTGCAAAGGTGTATCAAAACATTTTCTCTGAAAAATGGTTACTTCATAATCATCAAGAACTCCATCCCCGTTCAAATCACATATCTTAAATATCCTGGATAAAGCTCTCTTGCATTTTTCTGTCAACTAAAATGAAAAAACATTTACAGGTTGATTACAATCGGATGCCAACTTGTTCTTCGATTATTCAATTACATACAATTTTGCATGAATACTAAAAATATGAATTTAAACTAGTAGGTAAATGATAATCTGAAGACAAAGAAAAATGTTTTTTTACAGCCTTACCACAAAAGATTTTAAATCACTGTTTAATTTAGACACTGTTTAAATGTGATGCCTTCTCTTTCAAACAATATTGTCAAAAAAGTCACATTTAAACAGTGTCTAAGTTAAACACTTATTGAACAGTATTTTAAAATCTTTTGTGGAAAGGCTGTTGATGTCAACTTTTACCTCTTGTTCTTCAATTGAGTATATTGGGTTTATTGGATGCAAAACTGCTTTTTGTGCATTGTAAAACATTTCTGATACATTTGTTAGTGTCTTTGCTGAACATTCTATGCATCTATCCACTTCTGGGTACTCCTCTGCTATGTCCCAAATATTCTAAAAAAACACAAACTTACACTTTTTACATGAAGGCAACAAGGCAACAAATGTTATTTTTATTCTAATATAAATTCAATAAAACATCATCAACATTCAAAGATGACTAAACTGTGAGAGATTTTTATCTATGATCTATCTATATCAACATGGGTGAAATGGTTCCGATTAGGGAGACTGATCACCCGTCCGGCTTCGCTGGCGTCCCCCCTTCCAAATAATAAAAATCTATATCAACATGCATTCTTACAATCATTTATCATTATTTTATTATTACTTGGGTAATTCGGTAAACAATTTTCAGACAACTCTACAATCAAAATAATTATTTATGTTTACCAGACTTCATTTATCTTAGCACTTAAGGTTTACTAACAAGTGTTTAACTAATAAAGTCAATTTGATAAATCAAGTTAAAACTCAGCAACTTATTTTATCTAACTACAAGGAGCATAATCTTTAAAATTATTAAAACTTTTTGTAAATAATATGTAAGCTAAGCAAAAAAATTCATTATACATTATAATAATGTTCATTGACAGCTGTGAAATTTGGGGAAAACAAAAACATGTAACAACATATTTATGTAAGCAATTGGGCATGAGGTTACAAAAAGAACACTCAGCTATAATCAACTAAATGCAGTGGCCGATACAGAAAAAAAACAAGGGAAAACAAGCAAGTGGCTTGAGCTTTGGGCATTTAAATAAAACACTAGAAATATTTTGTTTGTATTGAAAATAATGGGGAGAAGCTAGATATGTATCCGCCACTAATTAAGCAACAAATAAACAATATTTTTTTTACTTACATCAATAATAGAATAATCAATCAAGTCTATTTTATTTCCAACTAGAATCACTGGTTTTCTAAAATCTTCTGGGCAGTTATCCCTCACAAATGGTAGCCAATATGAAGAAATTTTACTCAATGTTTCTTGTTTATCCACAGAAAACACTATGCATATTACATGAGCTTTTTCAATTTCTTCTGCCACTTGTTCCAAGGATTGTTCAGCAACTACAACAATAAATTAAGATAAAGTAGGTTTAAAAAGGGAAAGTCAATCATACTTATTTATGGTTAAGATACATACCGCAAATATCAACTATGTTAGTTGGTACTTGTTCAGGAGTGACATCAGCAGGGATCGTGATTTCTTCAGCTTTAGGCGGCACATGTTCAGTAAATTCTTCAGTTACTAGTGATAGTATCAAAGAAGTTTTCCCGACTCCTGGATCTCCAAGTAACAGAATCCGCACTGTTCTAGGAAGGGACTCATAAACCATTTTGGCAAACGTTTCCAAGAAGACTGAATATTACGTAAACATGACAAATTAGATACTTTTACACTTGATCAAATTTATAATATCTAAGTCAATAGATAGAAAAATAATGAGTTTATTTGCAAAACTTCAATAATTTTTTTAGTTGGAATAGAATTAGCTTTGGTTTGGTTGGTTCGTTTTGGTCACAGCACAGACTACAACACAGCAAGACAATGATGGATCACAGATCACTGTTTAGGTAGCAAGTTGCTACTAGCAACCCAGCCAAAAATCTCGTAGATTGGCAACTTAGAGCATTATTGGCAACAAACTTAGGTTTTTTTGTCATTACTTCTATGGGTTTTGTGTTGTGGTTTGTGGTTTCTATAATTTATTTTCTGGTTCGTTTTTTGAAAGAAAGTACTTAAATTGGTGTTAGTTAAATCGTGTTTTATCAATAATGGGCGAGTTGAATAAACAATCCGATTGGGATAGCACCAAAAGACTACGTGAACCAATAAAATCATTAGAGGTTAGTATTAACAATAATTGTAGTCAAATAATAAAGTTATATTAAATTAACTTTATCTTTTCGATTTTGTTTCCTTAGAATCAAGTTTCTAGAATAACATTTCTATTTATTTTTATTATTCAACTCCCTCTTTAAAGTTATCCCGTAATTAAAATAAATAAAAACAACTATAATGCGATTAATCTGATAATGACAGTGGTTCTCGGCAACTTCACTCAAGAATGTATGGTATGTATGGTGCGCACTTAAAATACACTGTAAGTACAATACTTCAAAGCGCTTGTGGTGGAAAATAAAATGTACCACTATCACCAAAAGTGCTTTGAAGTTGGTTATTGTGCACATTCTTAGAATAATCGCATTGTACTTCCCTGTGATAATAAAACTTTCTTTATTAACAATGTTCAATTTGGAGTCAGCCGCCTTGAGGGAAGTTAGTCCTACCAAACTTAAACTTGGCTAGCTTATGACTTTCCCTTCAAAGTTGATTATATTGTAATGGTCTTTTCTATGTGACATGCATGGCTATTTTAGCAGGCCATGTACGGTCAGCAATGAAAGTTACTTATCACTTTAGTACTTTGTCATAGCAACTTTTCTGACATATGTCTCACCTCCCGTGACCATGGCCCCTGGAAAGGTGTTGAAACGTCGGGAATTAAAAAAAACAATAAATCCAAATTACCTAAATAATTCTAAAATAATACCTGAATTAATAATACATGTGCACTGTAATCCGTAAAAAGTGTTATATGTCTAATTAACTGTACCTATGCATGGAAGTCTTAGAAGTATATAGATGTCTCACAGTTTAAAGCCTAAGCCCAAAAAGTTACTATGACAAAGTACTAAAGTGTTAAGCAACTTTCTATGCTGTACTGTACCGGACTATACCATACAAAGCTTTCTTTATTTTAGGAAAAATGGAAACTGGTTCCTTCATTTTTACAAGTGAAAGGATTAGTGAAACAACACATTGATTCCTTCAATTACTTCATTAATGTTGAAATAAAGAAGATTGTTCAAGCCAATGAAAAAGTGTTTTGTGATGCTGATCCTTTATTTTATATAAAATACTTAAATGCATATGTTGGCACACCTGATCTTGAAGAAGGCTATAATGTAACCAAACCAACTACACCGCATGAATGTCGCCTTAGAGACATGACATATTCAGCACCAATAACTGTAGACATTGAATACATCAGGGGGAATCAAAGAGTCATCAAAAACAAGCAGCTTATAGGAAGGTACCCTGTTTATTTTTTTTGGTTCATATTGAATTTGGTATTATTTCAATATTATATTGTAATGAAAGTATTAAATAATTTTGAGGGCCCAGTGCAAGTTGATGATTTCAGTTTTCACTAGGGGGCCTACCCTCTGTAATGTTTTCAATCTGGGAACTGAATTAAAATAATTTTGCAAGGATCAGAACTTAAGACCAATTATACTTTAATGGGACATATTCATTACCACCAATTATTTTTCACTACTATTGTTATGTTTCAGAATGCCCCTTATGTTAAGGTCTTCCAACTGTGTTTTGACTAATAAGTCTGACTTTGAGTTGGCACAACTTAATGAGTGCCCACATGACCCTGGTGGCTATTTTATAATTAGAGGTAATGATGGTCCTACCTACCTCTATTGATTACAAAGTACCTACTTATTGATCTATTAACCAAAAATGATGTATCTAATCTAGGTATATTATACATTTATATGATCAATCTTTTACTGTAACATTTCAAGTAAATGTCCTAAATTAAATCTATTTCAGCATTTTGTACAAAATACTCAGTCCTAAATTACTTGTAATTTAACTGAAATTAGTGACTTACAGCGTTTAACTTACTTTTAAAATAAAAATTCTTTTAGGTCAAGAGAAAGTCATATTGATCCAAGAACAACAGTCCAGAAATAGAATGATAGTGGATGAGTTCAAGGGAGCAATACAATGCCAAGTAACAAGTTCAACACACGAGAAGAAAACTAGGACTAATGTGATCGTGAAAAATAGCAAATATGTTTTACGACATAATGCTTTGTCAGATGTGATTATAACAATATTTGTATATCATAGCTTTACTTAATAGGATCTATTTGGTGATTTATATTGGATCCAACATTTCTTATACCTAATGTTTAATTATATCAATATATTGTAACAACTTTTTTTAAATCAGGACATCCCTATTGCGGTTGCTTTCAAAGCCATGGGTATTTGTAGTGACCAAGAAATAATGCAGTTAATAGGCACAGATGATAATACTATGAAAAAAATGGGCCCATGTATCATGGATTGTCATAATATGAAGATATTCACACAAAACCAAGCCTTGGCTTACATTGGAAGCAAATTAAAAGTTAAAAGGTAAATAAGTTAAATACTGCTAATGTTTTAACCATTTAAGATTTACATTTTTGACATATTCTTGATGTTATTTGTTAGATATCAAACAGGAAATGCCCGCACACCTATTGATGAAGCAAGAGATCTACTCGCCACCACGATTTTGGCTCATGTTGCTGTAGAAAACTTTAACTTCTATGTAAAAGCTATATATTTAGCAATCATGGTGAAAAGGGTGATTGATGCCGAAAGTAATAAAGCAGCCATCGATGATCCTGATTACTATGGAAACAAAAGGTTGGAGTTGGCTGGCTCATTACTAGCACTAATGTTTGAAGATTTATTCAAAAGATTTAACTGGGAGTTAAAAACTACTGCAGATAAAATAATACCAAAAGTAAAAGCAGCTCCTTTTGATGTAGTAAAACACATGCGACCAGACTTGATTGCAAATGGACTCTTTGCTGCCATTTCCACTGTAAGTGTTATTTTATGTCTCTAAATATCTGACTATACCTTTCGTTTTGTCTATGAATCATTCAGTGTGTAGGTACTCGTTTACAGGGCAACTGGACTATCAAACGTTTCAAAATGGAAAGGCATGGTGTTACCCAGGTCCTCAGTCGTCTTAGCTACATATCTGCCTTAGGAATGATGACAAGAGTAAATTCTCAATTTGAAAAAACTAGAAAGGTGTCTGGGCCTCGCTCACTGCAGCCCTCCCAATGGGGCATGTTATGTCCTTCTGACACGCCTGAAGGAGAAAGTTGTGGTCTCGTCAAAAACTTAGCTCTGATGACGCACATCACAACTGAATGCTCAGAGGAACCAATTGCTAAGCTAGCTTGTAATGCAGGCGTAGAAGACGTCAGATTACTAGGTGGTGAAGAAATCAATCATCCTGCTGTTTATATGGTTTTCCTCAACGGTGAGACATCTTAGTGTAAATTCAGACAACGGCGGGAACCGCAAAGTTGATACGCGATTTGTTATACATTGTTCGCTCAGGATCAGCTGTGTCAGTAACTTGTGCAATATTGACACCAGTGTAATCAAAATCGCGTGTTAAACCGAACGGTTCCCGCCTTTGTCTGAACTAGCACTTAAACTCTGATGTTATAACAATATTTGTATATCGTAGCTTTACTTAATAGGATCTATTTGGTGATTTATATTAGATCCAACATTTCTTATACCTAATGTTTAATTATATCAATATATTGTAACAACTTTTTTTTAAATCAGGACATCCCTATTGCGGTTGCTTTCAAAGCAATGGGTATTTGTAGTGACCAAGAAATAATGCAGTTAATAGGCACAGATGATAATACTATGAAAAAAATGGGCCCATGTATCACTTAAACTCTGATGTTTACAAATAGATCATAATATAAAAGATCATGGGAATTAGTTACTAATAGCATGTTTTTTTCAGGTAATATTTTAGGTGTGTCAAGGCAATATAAAAGACTTATTAGGGTGTTCAGAATGTTCAGAAGACGTGGTCTTATCTCAGCTTTTGTATCTATTTATCCAAACCACAATCAAAGGACAGTTTATATTTGTAGTGATGGAGGTCGATTATGTCGACCGTACATTATAGTAGAAAACGGTCATCCACTAGTTCAACAAGTGCATATCAATGAGTTAAATAAAGGCATAAGAAAATTCCAAGACTTTTTGAATGATGGTCTTATTGAGTATTTAGATGTAAATGAAGAAAATGATAGCTATATTGCTACTGTGGAAGCTGAGATAGACCCGTATGTTACAACGCATCTTGAAATAGAACCATTTACTATTTTGGGAGTCTGTGCCGGTCTCGTGCCTTACCCTCATCACAACCAGAGTCCGCGAAATACTTACCAATGTGCCATGGGCAAACAAGCGATGGGTGAGTTAACACTATTTTAATAATTAAGACTATGTTCAGTTATGGTATGGAAACACAATGATTTCCTAAACAAGTACACACAGCAGTACTCTGGGTTAAATATTTAAAAAGATAATTGGAGTTTTCATTTTTGGTATAAATCCTCCAAAAATGACAAATCCCAAAGAAATTAAAAAACACACGTTAATAAAAGCCTAGTAAACAAAGCTACTTTATCTAAATAAACATGTTATTCACTAACTTCTGAGAAAGATTGTCTTGTAATTTTCAGGAACTATTGGTTACAACCAAAAAAATAGAATAGACACTCTCATGTACAATCTAGTGTATCCTCAATGCCCAATGGTCAAAACAAAAACTATAGAACTAACAAATTTCGATAAACTACCGGCTGGACAAAATGCAACTGTTGCCGTCATGAGTTACAGTGGCTACGACATTGAGGATGCTTTGATTCTTAACAGGGCCTCAATAGACCGAGGTTATGGCAGGTGCCTCATCTACAAAAGTTCAAAGACCACTATGAAAAGGTACAGCAATCAAACTTCAGATCGAATATTAGGTCCTTCAAGGGATGCCAACACCGGAAAAGTTATAAGAGCCCATGAAATCTTAGATTCCGATGGAATAGCGGCGCCAGGCGAAATGGTTGAAAATAGACAAGTGTTGATAAATAAGCAGATGCCGCCTGCCACTCTCAACCCCGTGGCGCAGGGCCAGCCGCAGCAAGTTGATTATAAAGATGTCCCGATCTCATACAAAGGTCCCGTCGAATCTTATATTGAAAAAGTCATGGTGTCTTCAAATTCAGAAGATGCTTTTCTAATAAAGATTTTGTTGAGACAGACAAGAGTGCCAGAAATTGGAGACAAATTCAGTTCCCGTCACGGACAGAAAGGTGTAACTGGGTTGATTGTTCAGCAAGAAGATATGCCATTCAACGACAGAGGAATTTGCCCTGACATGATTATGAACCCACATGGATTCCCGTCAAGAATGACGGTCGGTAAAACAATAGAACTGCTGGCTGGGAAGGCGGGTCTGATGGAAGGGAAATTCCACTATGGTAATGTTCACTTACATAGAGATTATTTAAATTTACGATTTTTTATTATTACTCTATCAATCATAAACTTTTCAGGAACTGCATTTGGAGGATCAAAGGTGAAAGATGTCTGTAAGGAGTTAGAAAAGCATGGCTATAATTATCATGGAAAAGATATCTTCTATTCAGGATTGACAGGCGAGCCGTTAGAAGCTTATATTTATTCTGGACCAGTAAGTATTACGATAATGTCGATAATGTCTAGGAGCTCCACACACTGAACTGGCAGTCTGGAACTGTCGAATAAAGTTGAATTTGTGTCTTTATAAAACCTACATAGCCGCGTCGCGTTCGGTATGTGGAGCTCTTAAATTCTAAATGACGAGCTCTGTATTGAGAATGGTTGAAACCAGAAAATATATTATTACATCACTCATTAAATTCCTAGGATTAAGATGAATAATATATTAGAAAAAATCGAGTCACCCGTAGCACCTTAGACGAGACTCGAACCAGCACCCTTGGGATTCCGTCCCAAATTTATAGCATGCAATTTTTGGAAAATTTTGATCCCAAATACTGTAGGTAGTGTAGATAGGTAAGTACACTTCCGCCTTATTGGAGTGATAATCGAGGCAGGGATAGACATATAAGCAACTTTACGACGGGTCGGCTTTCATAAAACGCCATCTATCCAGATATTATAAACTATTTTTTTTTTGTCTCCGAACAACAACAACAGACTGTGATCCGCTGCGACTTCACTCGAGAATGACGGCAAAGATAAACTTTTACAGATTAGAATACGTCGTTTTGTACCGCAAGCGCTCTGAATTTAGCTACTTCAATAACGTTTTATAACATTCTCAACAACATTCTCACAGGCTGTAGAAAAAAGTTACACGCTGTTATAGAATGTTATCGTCTTACACAATGTTATATACCCGCTGTAGGGAGCACCTGTACATTGTCTAATGAATCGCATTGTACTTTCAGGTGTTCTATCAGAAGTTGAAGCACATGGTGCAAGACAAGATGCACGCTCGCGCCCGCGGGCCGCGCGCCGTGCTGACGCGCCAGCCCACTGAAGGGCGGTCGCGCGACGGCGGCCTCCGCCTCGGGGAAATGGAGCGCGACTGCCTCATAGGCTACGGAGCCAGGTGCCCAATCGCGCTAATTTCCAACGATAAAACCAAAACTAAATCGTTACCGTTTCAGTATAATTTACAGATTTTTATTTTTATTAAAAAAAATTCGACTGCCCTGCCAAAAACGAACTAAAAAGATAACTTAGAAGTATCATTGCAGTCGGGCGACCATTTTGTAGAATCTGCAATGATACTTGATTTAAGTTTTCAGTTCTTTTTTGGCAGAGCAGTCGTATTTCTAATATTTTTTAAATTAATTTATTTTTGAATACGGGTGTTATTATACTTCCCGACATGCAACCTTTCTACTTTTATACAATGCCGGGATGTCATAAAATATATCCAGCTTGGTGGCGCTGCTGTATATGGAGAACTTTTGTACGTGTGCATGTGGGTTATTATCCCGGTTAATTTTCAATTATATCTAAAAATAGTTGATAATAATTATTATTATGGTTGTTCGACAGTTTCTAATTTCCAAAAATTTATAACAAATACATAGCAAACAAAAAAAATACAGGTCTACATCTACACTAGCGCCAAGCTGGCCCTCTTACGCACTAGCGGTCAATCGCGGCGGCAGCCAACCGCGCGGCTCGCATTTTTAACCGACTTCATAATATGAAATTTCGTGGAGGTTACCTAAGTTGGAAATTTGAGCAACTATGTTGTTTTTAGTTTGCACCAGGGTTGTTGCAAATATCAGCATCACCACGGTGAAGAGTTCGCCGTGGGCGGGGCCTAGTGCAAGTCGCGTGCAGTTTTTACCAATCATAAATGCTTAACCGCTTAGCCCATTATTTAGAAGACTTTTATTGACACTATCTTTTTTTTGAGACTTGAGCATTTACAATTCTATTTTTATACAATACTAAAAATTCGACTCGTCTCAGAAATTTATGGTATAATATTCTTTTTTTAAATTATTTATCAATTAATTTATTAATATCAGCATCAGCATCCGACACTGTAAAAACCCCCATCCGCAACAACCCTAGTTCGCACATTAAGCAATTGGAGCTGGAAGAAGACATGATTGTGCTGATTAGAAACTTTTGATTCAATCCAATTCTCTTTTTTTAATGGTCAGCTCAGTCAGACGCAGCAAAATCCTCAAGCACCTGAGTAAACTACCTTTTCACCGCCAACGTCGGCATATGACGTCATAAAAAAAAAGTGTCCCGCACGCCAACGTCGGCATATGACGTCGCCCAAATTAGATGCAAATTTAAGTATTCTACCAATCAGTTTAATTTTTTTTTTTGTCACAACATGAAGTATTCAGCCTTACTAATATATTTTCACCAAAAACACTAGAAATTATTGCATATATATTGCAAAATCTATTTAAAAATAATTGGCCGTAACCAAGCAATACAGTCCGAATGTCCTCGGCGCCAGCGTCGGGAGCTGCCGACAGCGACGTCACAGGTAGTGTTGTGCTAATGTGTTTATTAATAAATGGCTTTAGACCTTTGCGCCTATTGTTTTATGCAGGTGCAAGAAATTCTAAAGAAGGATTAGAAAGAACAATACGCTGGCACCGAGGCACGGCGTACTTTGATCAATTATTGCGAAAGAAAATAGATAATTTGGCCGAAATATTTTTATGACTGCCCATTGTTTTTAAAACAGCTGCAAGATTTTTTAGGCTGACCATAAAACAACAATGGGTACGTCGCGGCATCTATCAATACACTAAAATACTTTCACTTTTTATAAAATAGGTACCAACAAAACTGTTCTTAATATTACTTACGAAAATATTTAGGAATAAGTCAACAGATTTTCCTTCAATTTAAGTATACGATGCAATGATATTGAATAAAAAATTAAGTAGAATCAAAATAAAATTTCTATCTAATATTGAAAGCGCTATAAAGGCTATCTTTGTAATGTATTTAATTAATCATCACGCAATTACATGTCACGAGGAGAGAAAATAAAGTACCTACAAAAGAATGTTATAATTATTTAAAATTATGTCGATGTATTAGAGGAACATCACTATTGTTAAAGCACGCGGCTTATATAAAGTATGGTCCCTGTACGCCAACGACGGCAGCTCACGTCCGCCGAGGCGACGGGAAGCTTAACTAGGGACGTTCCATTTTCAATCACAATTATTTATTGTTTACTTGATATTTTGGTTGAATGTTAATTTAAACACACAGTTATTGCTGTGAATTGTTATGATTTACGGAATCTAATAATTGGATTTAAATAAATGCAAGAAAATTCATAGAATATGGGTAGGAAAAGGTAAAAAAGGGGTTGTCGATTGTAATCACTGGACATCACTATTTTTTGGAACCTGTTTTTATTGTTTTAGTGGCGTGGCGTGGGACAATAGATTTTTTTTTGCTATACTTGGCGGCGAAAAGGTTAAGAAATGACACTAAACGTACAGAAAGAGAAGCACTTCGGAGGTGCTTAAAATAATGTGCAATTTGAAATTGTACTTTATTGCCGTGCAGCGAGAGAAGCTTATTATTTGATTGTCCTCGCGCGGATGGGCTTCTGTACTCCTATTATATATTCTGTGATACTAGTTTGAATAGTCTACCTGTACGTTTAATGAATGTGATTGTTGTGATGTACAGTATGTTGCTAATGGAGCGGCTGATGCTGGCGTCGGACGCGTTCAGCGCGGACATCTGCGGCGCGTGCGGGCGGCTCGCCAGCCGCGCGTGGTGCCACGCGTGCCGCTCCTCCGCCGCCGTCTCCACGGTCGAGATGCCCTACGCGTGCAAGCTACTCTTCCAAGAACTCGCCTCTATGAACATCGTGCCTAAACTAACTCTCAAGAAGTACTGTTGATCTGTGAACGTTATGTTGAAGTAAAAGTGTTATACGATTTGATGTTTTATTTTTTGTACTACTACCTCTTGACAAGTCAGCCTACCGCGCAAGGGTCGTCGGCATCGCTATCGGCTTTATTTGACAGATAGATGTGACACTCAGTAAAAAAGTAGCAATGTGTCACATCCATCTGTCAAATAAAGCCGATAGCGATGCCGACGACACTTGCGCGGTAGACCTACTGAACCTTTCTTATGATGTTCATTTGTATATTGTCGGCGAAACGACTATTTTAGTTATTTTACAGGAAAAATTAAGACTAAGTTAGATACATAAAAAAATATATTTATCAATCAGATTAAGATTACAAGACATAATTTAAGTATTAACCGGCAACACTTTTAACATTCGCAAGGTTACTTTGCTGAGTACAAATATTGACCACATAAAAAGTATAAAAAATAAATAGGTAAGACCACTAAAAGAGAACAATCTGAACAGGAGATAGCCAACGGTCATGTAGACGACAAAAGCGTGTGAACCCAGGCGCCGCAGCGAGAGCCTTGCGGGGAGGTTTTGAGCAACTATGTGCTGGTGGTTGGCCGTGTCTTTGACATAAGTGTGGATGGTGCATGGCTTTTGTAATACTTCGCGAGCTAGATAACCCAAGAAGGTGTCCGAATTCCAGAGCTGCGAAAACTCGTCTTGATACTGAAAAAAAATATTGACCCGTATTAATAAAAACATTTAGGTGTAATTTAGTCGTGAATATAGAAATAATATACAGTAAATAACAGATGAAAGAATAAACCACCATAAAAATATACTAGCATTACAAAGAGGGTCATTCATAAGATGTGATCAGTCACAGAAAAAAATATCAATGTACGGTCAGCGTCGAAATGATTTGAGCGTTCAATCAAATCTACCAAAATAAAAGAACATTTGGCAACAATTAAGACATGATGAAGGTGAACTTTCATTTGTTGTCTGAGAATAACAAAACTTGACGCTGACTGTACAAACAAATCCGAGTTGAACTTTTTTGACAGATGTCATAAGCTGGGTACACAGTCTCGCGAACCTCGGGGTGCGTTCCGTCGTTTTGGGTGTAGATGTTTGGGTAAAGTTTAACTCGTTTGAGTTGCAACCAAGCCACAGAACGATCGAGTTGTTTTTATAACCTAAAAGAACTTTAGATGTCGTTAAGTACAAAGTTTTCGTTTTCTATTTTGGAATACGGATAATTTAAACATTCCTATAAACAAAATCAAATAAAATCTGTTTTTTTTTGAGGAGCAACCATGAATTTTTAGACACAAAAACATCTAAATACAAAATAATGTCAAATGACATTGACATTATGACAAAAGATAAAAGTCAGAGCGTTTTTCAACGACTGATTTGGGTGGTTGTCTGCAACACGCTCAATGTGGACGCTATTGCGAACTTATACTTACTTTTTAAAGACTCATACCGATAAAAAAAAACATAAGATATTACAAACCATTTCATTTATTCTTGTTGATATTTGGTATAGCATCCTAACTAAAATAGTACTTTCGAAAGACGATATGGGCATCAGGTCCGGATCACCCATGTAATGCACTGATGTCAGTTTGTTTCGGAGCTGTAATCAAAACCATAATACAATAATATTAATACACACGACGTCACAGAAATCACACTTCTTCAAAAATTGTCTTTGAAACAATTTTAATCATATCTAATTAAAGGGCTGACATGAGCCAACTAGCGCCGCCAGTCGATTTAATTTTTTATTCATTCTAAATAAGCCCAATTTCTTAAAAAAAGGAATCAGTCAAGGTTTCGTTAATAACGTCTAATATTTATTGAATAACTTCACAGTTTGAAAAGGCATTCAAACAGTTTTAAAACGCGATTTTGTTAAAAGTGGCCACTGTTGGTTCAAACCCGTTTTTAAACTATTGCACGCATTTTGTAATGTTGTAACGTTATTCAATAAACGTTAGACGTCATTCATAAGACCTTGACTGGTTCCTTTTTTAAGAAATTGAGCTTATTTAGAATAAATAAAATAAATTCAACTGGCATGGCGGCGCTAGTTGGCTCATGTCAGCCTCTTAATAGTAAATGTTGTCATATAAGTACTTCTACCCCTTCGTATATAACCAACAGTCTCTCAAAACTGTTGGAACACTCGTTACACGGAACTAATGACTGAGATTTCGTTTCCGTGCAACATTAGGTACACAGTCGCATATTTTGCAATATTACAATTTTATTTGAGCAGCTTCATGCGCAATAGTATCCATCTTGGGTGTTCCTTTTCTTAATTGAGCAGTTGACGTGCGTTCTCTCTAACGTTTCGATAGTGAATTTACCCGATTCTGGATTGACCCCTATTTATACCCTTAATGATTGCGCAAGTAATTACATGTGTAGCGTTTAATTGTTATTATTTAAAAGCCCAATAAATATACTCGCAATAGACATAAACATTAAATTAATAATACGTGTGCTAGCAGTAGCAGGTAGGCATATCTAAACTAATTTTCTAGGAGGTGCGATTTTTTTGACGCTGAATGTACAAATGAAGTGACATATTATTATTTTCATTTGTAAAATATCCTCTTTACCATACATTCTCGAGTGAAGTTGCAGCGGATCCCTGTCTGAGTTAATACTTATTTTTACTGTTATTAACTACTGTGTTATTAACAATTAGTTCTAAAAATTAAAGTACCTTTTGAGTAATCGAGTTTGAAAAATTTGTGGAGTTAGCAAATGACGAGTGCTCCAGGCTGTCCTCCACTATTTGCTGTGAATTCTGCATAGTGTATTCATTTAGCTGTAACAAGTTGAATAATGTGATATTTTTTTGTATTTTGCACATGTATATCTAAATAGCAATTTGTACTTTTCCCATTCACACAACTCAATTCATGAGTCTCAAATTATTTCATACTATTTTTTTAAACCAGCCGCGACCTGAAGCTAGTAACTGAACTGATTAAGCTAGTTGGGTGAGACATATTACATGAAAAATATAATTGTTTTAAGACTATTTTCTCTACTTACTCCATAAATATCAGAAAAATATTGAACAGTAGCATTTAAATAACTGGGCACTTTTTTCGCTTCCTCTAATAATACCATATCTTCTTCATAATTTCCCATCATAAACCAATCCTTTACACTCGCCCAAACACCTGCAAAAAATTTAGTATACATACGTAGGTACCTATTTGAAGTTAAGTCACACTGTCGCGACCGCGACTATTATCGTTCTATTATGGTTGAAATAAAACAAAACACTACATATTATAAGCACAGAATAGATATTACTTAGTACTAAAATCAGTTATAGGTTTTAGATGCTGTAGATTTTTTTTGTTATATTAACTCTTGTCTGCTAGTCGTTCTTTGCTCTGAAATATAATCCAAGATTAAATCTTTAAATTATGAATATATATTGGATATCTTTACCTTGATGTTGTTTGTTTAATTTTTTGTTCAATTCTTCCAAGTTTTTCTCTCCTTGGATCTTAGAAGACATTATTTTTCTTAAAAAGTCTAATGCAAACTGCTTTTTACTCTCGCTCCAGACAGGATCATATTCAAAATTAGCAGATAAATTTAGTTCAGACAATGCTTGTTTTGCTATTGCAACCCATTTGTGTAAAGAAACTCCATTATATGTGTAGCTAAAATTGGAAACAACACTTAATTTAATGAATAGCTTTTTTTTGCATTTTATTAATCTTGAACTTTTCATATTTTTTGTACCTCTGTTCAAATGTGGAGTTATTCAAACTTGTATCTGGACTGTGGTTAAATCCCGAGTTGTCTACAATAGCTTGTTCTAAATTCCACAGAATAGGCACTAAATGTGGTTGAGAAAACACCTGAAATTATATTTAAGAAAGTAATTTCATAGAAATCTTTACATTATAATCTGATTCTTAGCTAATCCCTTGCTAGCTAAGTAATAATTAATTACAATTTGATTGTTAGCTAAATATTACAGTTAAATAACTCGCCTCGGTAACCATGGCAACCACGCCTTTTTTGTTCAGATAAAAAATGTATTTACGCATCCCCTCAAGCATATGAGCAGAGGGTTCGTATGTGGAGCTCGTCAGGAGAGGACGTTGCGGCTCCCTCCACAACCGCCTCCCGTGGTCCCACCCAGCCAGTGGCTTAATGGGACCTCGGGAGGGGGAATGAATACCCACTAAAACCCAGTACTTGCCCTCATGCGCCGCCGATTGGCCCTGAGGGTCCCCTGTGGGAATCGCCTTTTTATAGCAACCACGCATGTTTACTATGGCGAGGCGATGTCGTACCGCTGCTGCGCCGACAAATGAGTAAAAGACCTTACTTACCTTCCCCAATCGGAACAACATTACAGCATTTTTATAAGCAGCCAAATCCAGTCTCATAAATCTGGGTACAACCAATTGGTATATACAAGTGTAAGAAGGGAAGTTTTCTGCAATAAATTGGGTGAAACTTGCATCAAGAACATTTGCATTGCCTTCTTCTTGGTTGTTATTTGAAACAGGGAACCTAGAGAAAAATAACTTGTTAAATAACAAAATATACAATTGAAGTATCCAAGTCCACTTATATTATTTGACTTTATACAGCACGAGCGCCCGCTCGCGACTTCGTCTGCGTGTACAGTTATTTTTCTATGGGGTACAGTTTTTTTTCGGGATTAAAGGTACGCCTTACGACCAAGTCAAATCCGCAGTGGGAAACCGTGTGTCTGACTGCGCCAGACACTCTACCAATCGGGAGAGATGGCGGGAGATCGTGCGGAAAGCTGTGTCCACCTCTACCACCGACGTGGAGGCCTCAACGTGACCACGACCGCTCTGCCAAGAGCGAAACGACGAAGAAGAAGTTATGTCCTTTTCTGTACCCCTGACAACGCGTATGCAAAATTTTATGATGATCGGTTGAGTAGTTAAGACGTAAAGTCGTAACAAACAAACTTACTTTTGCATTTATAATATTAGTTAGCATTTCAAAGAACTACATATCATAATTATGCCACACACAGTAAAAAAGATACAAACCCTTACCTATCATGACTAATAACATTATCTGTGTACCGCCATGGTTGGATGAGACTCAACCACAGTTCCATGACAAGTCTGAACGAGGCATCCAGTGGCCATGTCATTACTAGGTGTTTGACATAATGATAAGCTCGAGTGCACATAATCTGGCGAGCGTATTTCCGCAGCACCGACGACCGGGAAGCAGGATCAGCAAGATGTTTAGCAGAGTATGAATGCAAATGCTTTACAAGAACTCTTACTATCCTTACTCTTTCTGGACTTGAGCAGACGATCGGGTAGTTTCTTTGATATGCCTTAAAAACAAAAAATAGTTTATTCTTTGTAATGTTTTTTTATAAAATAACATACAAGTGTTTAAGCCAAGTGCCAGCAAAGAAATTGAGCCACCATGTTATAATCATAGGAACTTGTACATTTAAGTTACATAAATCAAAGTTTCCCTTTTCAAGTTCTATAAATCATAAATTGTTCCATTTTGTTCCACAGAAATAAGGTTTGAGGAAATTGTAAGCTTTTCCAGAATTTAAAAATAATTGCATTGCAGCATACTTTTATTATTTATTAGTGAAGTGTGCATGTTGCTATGGAAATAAAGTGGGTTTCTCGCTGCACTGCAAGTGTATTTTACTCATCATTATTTAATTATTATAAAGTAGGATAGGCAAAAACATGGAATAAATATATGGAAGCAGTAACTTGAAAAGCAATTGGAACCAACAAAAATATTTTGTATTTTCATTAGTTGCAATTTATTATTGAGTACCAAATGGCCCACTTTTGTTTGATTATTATAATGATAATATAAGTGCTATTATAATTTACTGACCTCGACATTTCTACCATTGAATTGTTCTACACTCATCCATATGTCATTGAATACTTGCAGAACTGTTTCTGACCGCCATACTTCATTTCTTGTTTGGGTTTGAGATGTGTGTTGGTTACTTATACCAGATAAATCAGGTATCAACAACAATGATGGCGAATACAGTGGTCTTAAAATAAAAAAATAAAATAAATTTCTCTAAAGTAGTTATTTATGTAAAGCATGGATCAGGGAAATAAAGTAAACCATTGAGCAGAAAAATTGTACTGAGCAATCTTTTCTACCATGTACGGGACAGAGGTTATTTATAGCAAATATATTTTTGTTTACCTATTCGTGGGTTGTAGTGGTGCTGCCATGGGTACTTTTCCAGTATAATTAGGTATGTGAGGCAAGACAGGAACATTAGGATCAGATGGTAAAAAGTGCATTAGATAGTCACATGCCAGTGCAAAGTATACACTGTTCCAGTTCTCCCACGAGTTTTTGGTCACACTGTTGTTAACCAAATACAGTGCAAAATTGAATATGTAATAATCAAATGGATCTAATAAACTATATAGGAAAATATTATTTTAAAATTGTAATAACTTGCATTCATTTTTTATACTTGGTTTTGTTAACATTGGAATAGAATAAGAGTATAATATTATCTAGACTGAAAAAAAACAATCATCAAAAAATATACAAAGGTTAGGTTGACTTAGGTTATTTTCAATCCCATTCTTTATCTAAGAGGGTTGTACATTAAAGAATTAATAAATATTGTGCAAAGGATACTCAGAGCTAAAGCCACAACATTTAAAGACTGTGAATCCATTGTTAACATATCTGCATAAAACTGAGAATATCTTCCTCTTTCAAGAGACGTTTGCAAGTCAAGCTGAAATTTTGTAAAATAGGCTATTTATTATAAATTCATAAGATATTAAATAGTGATATACAGTTATATTTATTACCGGTAGTAGGTTCAAAGGTAGGTTGTATTTCAATTGTGGATCAGATAGAAGTTTGTAGCACAAACGAAATAATGGTCCTTGAGGCTCAAAAAAACTTAATAAAGCTTCATACTCATATCTATTGGCATCAAATGTTAAGGACCTCAGCCCCCAACCATTATTAAATGATGTGGAAAATATGCTACTTATCAGCTGCGGGAATAAGGCTTGTAAGTCTTTGTTTGGACTAGACTGATCTATTATTCTAGTCAACTCGTTGATTTTTTCTTGAAGTGGTAAATTTAGAGACATGTAGAATTGACTCTGAAAGTAAGAATAAGTGCGTTAAAATAAAATAAGTAGTAAGTGAATTAATCAGTAAAATCAAAACTATTTAAGGTTAGGAATTAATTTTTTGTTTTACATACCATCAAATCCTGCGCCATGATAATAAATCTTAATTCTAAATGTACGTGGACAAAAAGCTTTTCTATGCTCAAAATGGAATCTTTGTATTTAACCACTAAAATATCATTATTGAATTATTAAAACAGTTATTTTTCTGTGATTAAAACAAAACAATCCAACAAACCACAGATCACATCACATCACATCACAGACAGACAGACAGCCACTAGACAACAGACATGGACCGATATATCAAGTATCTTATATTGGCTATCAGTTAGATATCATATCATATCGATATAAAATTTTACGTAACCGTTTTCTAAAAACTATCAGACATGGGCGTTTTCGATATTTTATCATAACCGATATAGAGTTTTTATTATTATTATTATCAAGACCAAAACTCAAAACTGTAAATCGAAAAACTATAACGAAACCACAAAACTCAAATTGACGAAACTATTCATAACCGAACGTACGCACGACAGCACGCTAAGTTAAACGGTTGAACTACTAAAATAGCTTTTATTACGAAAGGCATAAAAACGGTCTCAAGGTCAACATGTATAGTCTGACGTGCTGTTGACTGTACAACGATATCTTAGTTCAGTTAATATTCGCTTTTTCCGAGACGGTATACTTACATTGGAGTAAAAGAGATGACTCGGTTATTCAGATATTATGGCGTAATGAGTACCTAGGCGATGTCCACTCTAATTTGCTATCAATAAGAGTCAATTTATATTGTACCTATCGTATATTCGTTCTTAGTTAGCAAACCATACAACCAGGTATCGATATGTGATATCGGATATCATATCCGATTAAAACTCTATATCGGTTATCATAAAATATCGAAAACGCCCATGTCTAATAGCCACAGCGGCGGTATCGGTTAAAAACATTGAAGTTCATGTTAACTGTGTTTTGACAGATGCATGTATTCTTTGGTAAGTTTTTATTTGTGCCAAAAAGAAGTAGCAATGTATCACATACATCTGCCAAAACACAGTTAACATGAACTTCAATGTTTTTAGACGATACCGCCGCAGATTTTAATGCTCTAAGCCACAGATGAAAGCATAGATTTTTATAATATTACACAGACAAAACCACAATGATGCTATATGAATAGTAATTTTACTCCTCAAAGTCTTAGGTTCTTAATGCTCTAAGCTCAAAGTCTATAAATCTTTAAATGTCTGTGATGTGAGATAATCTGTGATCTGCTGTCAAAAAAAATTGAGGTTATTTACATATTTCAGTGATTTCATTTGATATATTTTTTTAATTCTTCTCTTAATCTTTTTTTCTAAGTTTTAAATGTTAGATTGTGATAAATTTAGCTTACAAAATATACCACATTCACCACAATAATCTTATTACCTGTTCTAAAAGTTACGATACGTAAACTGCGCGTTTCAGCCTAAAATCAAATCCTACTCGTAATAATTGGATGAAGGAAGAATCAAATTAATCTAACACAAAATAATTATGTCATCAGAGTGGTTTGAATCTATTGGAAAACCTCAATTTGTGGTAGCCCCCATGGTAGATGCTAGTGAACTAGCTTGGAGACTCCTTTGTCGAAGGCATGGCGCACATTTATGTTACACGCCAATGTTTCATAGTAATGTTTTTACTAAAGATCCTAAATACAGAAAAGATAGCCTAGTAACGTGTCCAGAAGACCGACCTTTGATTGTACAGGTATGACTTGTGGTTTTCTTTAGTTTTTAAATATAATAACTAGACCCTAGCTTTTTATGTTACAAATACTTTTTTCCCAGTTCTGTGGAAATAATCCGGAAATTATGGCTGCGGCTGCTAAAATGGTAGAGAACAACTGTGATGCAATTGATATTAACTTGGGTTGCCCGCAATCAATTGCGAAAAGAGGAAGATATGGTTCATTTCTTCAAGACGAATGGAAATTGTTGCAAGATATTGGTAAAAATGTACATACTATATTACATGATAAAATTAAATTAAATTGATTTATTAAGTTTTAATGTTAATTATTAACCCTTCAACACCCGATAAATGAGACACAATAGATATTCCATTGTTATCCGGCCACATGCGTCTGATCGGGTGAGATGAATTAATAATGGGTTATACATATTTATAACTAGAGATTGGATTAACTCACTTGAACTTTTTAGTTAGGTATTTATTCAATAAACCACTTATTTTATTATACATGGTATTAAATGTGTTCATAAATAAAACAAACAAGAATGAGTTTATTAATATTAACATAATGTATATTTATTTAAGTCAAAGCAATGTCTCAAGCAGTATCTGTTCCAATCACCTGCAAAGTAAGGATATTTGAAGACATAGAAAAGTCAGTGCAATATGCTCTAATGCTACAAGAAGCCGGATGTAAATTGCTAACAGTTCATGGCAGGACTAGAGAACAGAAAGGTCCTCTAACCGGAGTTGCTAGTTGGAAACATATCATAGCTGTAAGGTTTGTGTTTAGATACTTATCAATTAATTTACATATCTACCAGCATGGTGGGGCCACATCATCGTGCTGTTGTGAAGATTTTCATTGTCTTGTTGTAAAAAATAATTAATCAAAGTTTTTTTTCATTAAATCCCTTTAATTTATTTCCTTAAATAAAATTTAACCCTAATTCCTTGAGTTTCTAATTGTACAACATCACAACAAAAATCTTTGCAATAATTTGGCTGTAGCATTAAAATCAGAACATGAACAGTTTTTCAGTTGACATTTAGTAAAAAAATATTGAAAAATAGTTTATTTTTAGATACTAGAACTAATCTTCAATACTATTTGTATTAAGAAGGAAAACTAGTGCTGTCACATTCATATTTCATACTAATATCACTAATATTGCTTTACTAAGTAAACAACTTTAAACATTTCAGAGAGGCAGTCTCAATACCTATGTTCGCAAATGGCAATATTCAATGCCTAGAAGATGTATACCGATGTCTGCAACACACCAAAGTTGACGGGGTGATGAGTGCTGAAGGAATCCTTACTAACCCATCACTCTTTGAAGGAATTAATCCAGTATCTTGGGAAATGGCTCTGGAGTATATTGACTTGGTTGAAAAATATCCTTGTCCAACATCATACATCAGAGGTCATTTATTCAAAATTTTCCATAAAATGTAAGATATATTACAACCCTAATGGGTACCTACTTAAAAATATATTTGTAAGGACCTATCTATACTCCAGCCAACTTATGGAAAGAATGTTTGTAAACAAAACTTTGCACATTTTTCGTAATTGTTGCACAGATACGTAAGGTTCAGTTAATTTATACAAACAATATGAGGACAATAATATGACAGTAAGTAAGTTATCAATGATACCTATTCATATATTTATAAAAGTTTAATAAAAAGTACTTTTGAGCCGAACCACCCATACTTAACGGCGGTTTGTTTACAAACATTCTTTCCCTACGTTGACTGGAGTATAAAAGGCAAAGTAACTGGAGTAACTGGAGAAAAATATGCATATAACTTGCCTTCTAAAATTGGGAGAAATATTATATATTTTTAATTTTATTTAATTAAATCAATTTAAATTTATTTCAAAGGAATCAAAAGGTGGTAATTTTATTTGTAGATTTACCTTTCAAGAGAATTGTGAAATCAGGCAGCATTTAGCAACCGGACAGAATCTTGGAGATTTCCAACAAGTTTGCATAAATATTAAAGAAAAATATTTGGAATACCATGAGGGTAAAATAAGTTTCGAAAACAATGAAAATATAACTCGTAGTGGCTATAATCTTATACTCCCACCGTGGATATGCCAACCATATGTCAGAATGTCTCCTGAAGAGCACACACAAAAAATGGATTGTATAAATAAAAACCAGGTTTGTATTTTCATAATAAGGGGATTTTATGATGTTTATGTTAGTTATTCTTACATGTTATGGTTTTGTCTCATCTAGATTATAAATGATAGCAAAAGGATATTTGAAGATCCTGATGGAAATGCTATATCAAGAAAAAAAATGAAAAAATTACGAAAAAATATGAGAAGGCCAGTTAAAGGAGATGAACAGCAAAATGGTAGATCTGGTGAAATTTGTGTAAACAATATCTGCCCTAATCCACTAGTGAGTGTTTTATTTCATTTAATTACATTTTAAAGCTGGCACAGTTACTTTAACAATTAACTTTTGGTATTTATTATTGTGAATATATTTTTGCAGGGTGGTAAGTGTGAGTATCAGCTTTGCAAAAAATGTTGCAAAAATAAATGTTATGAACAAGATTTAGATTGTAAAGGACACAGAATACTTGTACATACCCGAAGAGAAATGGCAATGAAATATGCTAAGGAAATAACGACGTTATAAGTGGGAAGATTACAAATGTTAGTGCCGTTACCATATTTAATAATAAAAAAAATTAAATACTTACATACTTAATTTTTTTCACAATTTTCATGAATTATTGTTTTTTTAATACTTAAAGTACCAGATTGGCTATTAGTTACAGTAAGTAACAGTAACAGTATCTTACCTTCCATTAGTTCCAATAACTGAAGAACCGAGGTATCACTTTGTTTAACTTTAGTCATAGTGACTTTGTATAGATGACACCATAGCCGGCCTGGACCAAACGGGGCTCCGTCCTGTCAAAATCACAGCGCAGGGCCTTCGCAATGGGCTGGCTGGGCGCCTCCGCTGCGATCCGACTGGATCCTACAGGACCAAATCTAGCTCTGAGTCGGGGTCTGGTCGTGCTCAAGCGCCATCTACACGAAGCATAGTATTCCATCTTCATACAAACCGTCGAAACCCGAGCCATACCTATGCACCTCGAATTCGGTCTGCACACGGTGCACCGCAGTGACGAACGAAAGATTTACGTACGTTTGATTGAAATACAAGTACTTACTATGGCTGTAGGCAGGTAGCCCTATCGCGTGTTGACGTACCGCACGACTAGGTAATTATATCATGTACAGGGCCGAGTTGCAATACTGGGGGTCTAGCCAAAGTAACATTTGCAAATCTTTGTTATCGTTTCGCTTTTGAAACATGTAAGGGATTGACATAATCTAAACATTTTTCGAAGCGAAGCGATAGCGTTAAGTAAACTCTAAATAGTAAACTTTTTCAGAATGATGGTACGGAACCCTTGGTGCGCGAGTCCGACTCGCTCTTGACCGTTTTTTTATGTCAGGGGTGTTTTGAAATGTATAAAATAATAAAATTCTAATATTGACGCAGTATAGTCACTATCACTTACTGTTTATTATGCTTGGCTTATTGGCCTAGTCACCCCCACAGCTGCTGTTGTTATTATTTTAATCGGACTACTTACTAATATCTGAACCAAAGTCACGGTAAAGAAATCTTATACTTTATCATTATTTTTAAGTATGTTTATGCACTTAGTACCTACCTATAGAAAGTCGAGTAACGACTTCCCGAAAGGTAGGTAGCGGTCTAGATTACATTTTCATCATTGCAAAACTAATAAATACCTTTATTAGATAATAATATCATACATCTACGCATATATATCGTTATAAATTATTTGTTTATATCGCCTGTCTGTCACCATAGAAACAGTTGAACTCCTAGAATAAAAACTCAATCAATACGTAATACGTAGTAATACTGAATAAACTATATTATAAAGAGCAATTGGTTTTAATTAACCTTAATAATATGAAATGTATTAAGTATGTTAAATTAGTTTACCTCCAGCCACATGCGCGCGCATTGCTTACGTAGAACATATTGGGAAGTCTGTGACATTTCAGTTCTTGACTTAACTTAATTAGAACAAAGACGTCCTGTTATCTGTTAGTTATAAATAAAGTGTCTGCAAATGCACAAATGTTGCGCAATAAATCAAACACATCGATCTCAGAGGAGGATACATGGACTGCAATTGCCTCTAAATTATCTACAAGTCATTGGCTGGATTGTTTTTGTGACGACATGTATTCTAAATTTCGCAATCGTCGTACAAATACAATTTTCAAAAGTAAAGTTGATAATACAAATCATCTTCATAATATTATACACGTCCCACATCGTGTCGCACATGACCGCAACTCTGCTAGACCCCAGTGAAAAGGAATTACGAAAAATGAAGATAGAGGCTGTTCCAGAATTCGATCGCAATATCCACGCCCATGTTATAGAAAATGGAAGGTGTCATATATGCAATGTTTATACGAGCAGTAAGAAGACTAAACATTGCAGCATATGCAATAAGTGCGTAGACCGCTTCGATCACCATTGCAAGTGGTTGAATAGCTGTGTGGGATACAGAAACTATGGGGCGTTCATAGCGAGTGTCACTACTGCCCTTCTTTTGTCGTTGATGACGACATCGTTGTGTTTAGGTGCAATTGTATTATTTTTAACTGATACTCAACAACTAAGTCCTCTAATGCAAGATATTTTAAACTGTTCTACTGTAAACTTCACAAATATGTCATATCACTATGATAATGATATCAAGTTTTGTAGAAATTCAATAATGTTTTTGATGTTTCTAGTTATATTTGGTGTATGCGCTATAGTTGTTGCATGTGCTTTTACACATTTATTATGTTTTCATATTAACATTTATATGTCAGGAGTTTCTACATACGAATATATAGTTCGTAGTGGCAGTTCCATGACGGACGCAAATCAGTCTAAAAAATGTAATTGCTCGTCATGTAAATTACCAGGTAAATTTTATGTATTAAACAAATCTAAAACTAATAACAACTCCAGATCAGAAGATGAGACGAAAATTGAGAGAGAAGACCTCAATATGGAGAGGAGTACTCCTGTAAACGGTGAAAGAAACGTTGCCAATTTCATAGGAATTTTGGTAAACAATGAGCTGGATAAAGCTAAGAGAATAATATTTTGGAGCGAAGAGAATAAGATACATCCCCATGAAGAAAACAGTTAAGGTACCTACAATAACATTAATGACTCTACCTACATAAAACAATAAAGAATTAAAAAACCTGTTTTTTGATTGTCATTTTCAATGCAACTCCAATGTAATCAGCAAAGCAATCGGCCTTGTGGGGGGAGGGGGGCTAGGTCTCCCCCTGGATACGCCCTTCCCCCACTTTTCCTATTTAGGACGTCTGACGTTATATGAACTCTAAAAGACACTATTACATTAAGTACAATATTGAACTCGGAATAATACCAAAGTTGAATGTCGGACATCCTAAATCGGATGGTGTAGGTAGTAATAAAGTGACCGCTTGCGACGCTAGGGCCACTTTATTACTTACTAGCGGCCGCCCGCGACTTCGTCAGCGTAGACAGTTTTATTTTAAATCCCTCGGGAACAGTACCTTTTTCTGGATGAAAAGAAGGTACGCATGGTGAGTTAAATAGTTGAAACTACGAAAACAGCTCTTATTACAGACGGCATAAAGACGGTCTCAAAATCAACATGTATGGTCTGGTCTGACGTGCCGTTGACTAGTATTTTCAGCCCCCTGACGTGTATGCTTTCGTGATCGGTTGAGTAGATACGACGACTTGAATGCGTAACAAATAAATCTAACTTACTTTCGCATTTAAAATATTATGCGAGGATAACTTAAAACTGAAGACTGATATTGATCAGTAAAAAGTTTAAAATGAATATAAGCTGAAGCAAATGCATTTGACTGCTTGCTTATAATTTCGGGCTGTTCTTATTTTATTTTATTTATTAATTTTAGGAAGACTATCGACTAATACATTTTACTACATTACAACTTAGCAACAAAGAGTCATTTATAGGTCTCCACTTATAGAAACAGCTTGATCTCTATACTTAATAATCACTTGTTGCATAGCTCAGTGTTAATGTACAGACTACTTCCTCTACTACGCGCCGGATGAGAATATTACCAGAATGCCATGAGTTCTTAGCCCTTTTGATTGAATTGGTGCTTCAAGTAGTACTACAGCTCGCACAAAATAACTTGACCCATATTTTAGTACCACGTGACTTGCGCACTACAATTTTTGTACTGAAAATTGTTACTGTGCAAGCCTCATTGTCTAGAGGTAGAGTTATTTTGGACAAGCTGTAATATCTATTCTGTGCTTTAAGCATGGTTGACTGAGGAACATGACTGATTGTGGCCGAGAAAAAAAATATAGACTCAAAACAATTATTAGGTACCTACTCTAATTTTGGAAATAGCTATTGAAGTTTTGAATGATATAGGTATATTGCTATCAAACCTTTAACTTTATTTCAACCAGTTCCAATTTAGAGCTATAAATAATCGAACTTAATATTATTTCATAAACATCATTACAGAAATATTAAAGAAAATACTTGATGTAATATAAATTGACTCAAACTGAGTTTTTTCTTAATCACGCTTGCGGCGGCGATTTTGTTCCTCCTGAAACAAAATATTTTCATTCTTAAATTAATATCTGATCAATCTTAAAGGCGAGGATGAAAGGACTCCTGATATTCTAACCTGCTATTTTACTAATTGCAATGTTAAATGTAAAAAAAAGCAGAAGTGGTCTTTGATATCAATTTTAAATATAAATAGTTATAGAACAGCTAAATCAGCAGAAACATTACAATAACAGTATGCTGTGAAAACAACCATAGTATTATTACCTTTTGTGTCAAAATGATGACTAGCCTCCTGAACATTCCAACTAAGTCAATGAACAGCTCCAGGGCATGTTGCACAAAGTCCTTGCTTCCCATGCGGCGCTTCTCAATGATAAGTTGAGTGTCAAACAGAACAAAACCACACATGAGCATGAGTCCAAGATAAAGGTGAACCTGGAAAATAAAAGATATTGTAAAGCAAACTAGATACTTAAAAAAAGTAATGTAAACAACTCAACTCAAATCTTTACATTCAATAATAATAAATGCTTAGACAATTTCACACAAAGCCCCATACTAAGCAAAGCTTGTAATATGGGTGCTAGAAAACTTATATACTACTCATATACTTTTTAAATATATACTTATTATACATAGTAACACCCAGACCCGTCACAGAAATTAAAATTCATCGTTTCAATTTCTGCCCGGCTGAGAATCAAAACCTCTTGCATAGTGAACCGGCATGTTGACCACTGCAGTCATCATTAAATAATTAACTAATTTTGATAAACTAATACAACATTAAATAAATTTGAAGACTCACTTGGTACAAGAAATGTGACTGCGTAAACAAATTGACTAAAGTCATCAAAGACATTGAAGTGAGAAGTGTCATTAGTGTGCCTCCAAGGAATAACCAACTGCCGCGCTCTGCTAGCATTGCTGCTATGGAGAAGCAAACAAACACCAGGGTCGTGCCAAGAAGAGCTGTTACTATTATTGATGGATCAACAATACTGGCATATTCAAGCAGTGGGCCCATACTCATTCCTGAAACAACCAACAATTGAATTTAAAAAGAAATTAGTTTTTTATCAATCTATCATTTGTAAGAATATTACTTACCTGAAGTTAACCCAAATCCCAATAGGTAACCTAATCGAAGGCTTGTGTTTTTGCCATTGTCTGGGGTTGCAATAAGCATCAACATCAAACCAGCGCCAACTATAGCAGATAGGAAACCGGCCTGGATCGGTGTGTATATATCCACAAAGACTCCAGCAGCAGCTGAAGCGCATGTCATCATTATGGTGCCATATACATTTTTAAGATGTTGACGTACTGGCGGTTCACTGTGAAGAACATGTTTATAAATACATATAAAAAATATATGCATATATTATACATATAAGGCTATCTATTGTTATCATTAATATTGTGGCTTATTAAATAAACTTGATTGTTTAACATTGTGCAAGGCCAGTGCGACCAGAAGCAGCCGTAGCTTCTGATTAACATATAATCGGGAATTGTAGAATATTTTTAGAATACATTAGTAGAATAATGTAATAGCATTAATACTTGAAATTTCAGTATAACGTAAGCACTTTTACAGAGCTTTTACATTCTTAACGACGTAATAGAAGAGTCTAGAACAAACAAGAAAATAATTACGTTGACCTCGTTCTTTATCTATAAAATTAGCACCAACGAAAATTAATCTGCGAATGAATATGGTTTAGCGTTACTCTTATCAAATGAAGATAGATACTGTTTGCAACTTACAGTCTATTTTGGAAGCTATTCATGAACGTCTGAATGTTGGGCGTCATTTTGACTGCTTCTTCAGGTAATTGTGGAACGAGTTTTCGTCAAAACTGGTTGAAGTACAATGGTATTAACTCTTCGATAAGATTAAAACACTGTTTTTATTATGGCAAGGATTTGCACAAGATCAGACGAGCAGTTGAAATTTCACTGATGCAATGCAAAATGAATGGTTGATTGTTGGTTGGTTGTGTGACTTGACTACGTGACTAATTAAATATTCTACGTAATACGAGAGAGATGACAGTTTTGTTTTTGACTTTGACATGACCGCTGCAACTTCGAGACTGCTTTTCACGTTAAAGGGCTCTCCACATCTTCCGTTCCGAGCCGACCGTCCAAACTAATCCTAATTATTTTGTCGGATGAAATCAGTAATGTGACGGCTCTCTACATCTTTTTTTATCCACAACGGGATAGTGCTTACCAATTATCTTTGAGTAGTTTTTAAATGTTTAAATTAATTCGTTTTTTATCAATCCGTGAAGAAAAAAGTTATATTTCGGTAGTCAATCCAAGATTATAAAAAATAGGCAAAATGTCAAGCCAAACGGAACTCCTAATAACTATAGTTATAGAATAATATGAATGACATTTTTGTATCAGGAATAAAAGAACAGACTAATATAGGCTGGTTTCACATTCTGAGGGTTTCACTCCTTTGCGGGAGCCACAAGCCACGTGAAATTATGTTCTAATGCGAGGCTTCATGCTAGCGCACTTCTATCGCAGAATTGAAAAGCATCGAAAGCGTTCAATCCAAAAGTTAATACCGCAAATTGTCCTTTATCTCAACAACGCAATGCTCACATTTCTTCGGAGATAAAAAAATAATAAGTAAATTAACCGTAAATCTGGCAGCCTGACAATGGCACCACCATATTCGCTAAACAAAATAATATTGGACTGTATCGTTTTATGTTAATAAACATTTTTCTTTGCCGTCAAAAAGGACTTCCTATAAGAATGGAATATGTAAATGCTTGGCAAGCCGTTCGGGCCATTCCCAAAACGATCAAGCATGACTTGTCAAGCACGTAAATGCAATGTAAATGATTGACAAGCAGTGTTGATCGTTCAGGTTCAGGGGGTACTTATGTAGCCCTAGACGCTCAAGCTTGGCTTGATAAGCACGTAATTTTTTTGGATTGTCAACAATCCAAAAAAATTACGTGCTTATCGAGTCATACTTGACCGCTTAGGGGGTACTCTAGTTCCGTTAAGAAGCCCGGCAGACTTTCCGAAGTTCAATGCGTTAGCCGGTACGGCCTCCTGTTCTACTAGAACCGGCAGATCTGGGGCCAGCCTTAGACTTGGAATTTTGCTACTTACGCAAGTAATAAGTTACAAAGAGTGTTTACATTTGCTTTATCGTAAGTTAATTAACTTACAAGCTTACAAGTGTATTTGCGGATAGTCTGCGTGGTGTCTTAGTCTATGGTAATTAGTGGTGGAGTTCAAGGTGGTGGACGTGGTGGTGGGTGTGTGTGTGTGTGTCTAAGGCTAAGGTGTGTGTGTAATCAATCTTAGGGATGGGCGAGGTATTAATATATATCGATATAAATCGTATCGATATTTTTAAAATATATCGAAACATATCGATATATAAAAATATATTATATTGATATATTGAGAAAAAATATTAACGATATACTATATTAATATAAAAAAAATATTATAAATATTTTGATATATCGATATTTTTTACAAGACAACTACTACGCGTTCACTTCGTGATTGCCGTCGACGACCGTTATTACGTCACCGCTAATGGTACTGTAGACAAAAAGTAATCATGTTTTTCAACTGTTTTTCATTTTTTTTCTTGTTCAAAGAGTGTCATTAATTTATATAACAAGTTAGATTCACCATTATGTAGGAACTTTACCCTTTTAATCATTATAATAACACAAATAACGAACGTAATTATTAAATCCACAAAAACAAAAATTAAGCTTTGCGTTGCTAGCCGTACTAGAAAGGCGACGCAGGGGGTGCGGTATGGCAAAGCGGGCCGGGAGGTAGCGGCAATGATGAAGTGAACGCGTAGTAAACAAATGCAGCCTACCTTATGTTAAGACTTTTTTTAGTCAGATACAAGACATGATTAATTATATCTTAAAAAAAATATCGAATTTGATACGGTTTTCATATTCAGAAATATCGATATCTTAAAAAAAAATATCGATATGTTGATATATCGAGAAAAAAATATCAACGATATATATCGATTTTTTTTTACCCAAGCCTAATCAATCTATGCTATGCTTATGCTATGCATGCATCCTAATAACCTACAAATCCTACAATTTTTCTTTAAACTGACTGGCTCCCTCGTGGATTATCTCAATATTAATGTTGACTAAATAACATATTTAAAAATGGGGAAGAAGACAAAAGTAGGAAAACAGCGTAAAGATAAATATTATCAGTTAGCCAAGGAAACTGGTATGTGATTCGAGTAAATTAAATTTATAATTTTAAGAAGCAAGATAACTTTTAACTAATTTTATTTTTGCAGGGTATCGCTCAAGAGCGGCGTTTAAGTTAATTCAACTCAATCGTAAATTCGGCTTTTTACAAAAATCCCGAGTATGTATAGATCTTTGTGCTGCTCCTGGAGGTTGGATGCAAGTGGCGCATCAGAACATGCCCGTATCCAGTATCGTCATCGGCGTTGATTTGTTTCCAATTAAACCGGTCCCTGGATGTATAGGACTTACTGAAGACATTACAACTGAAAAGTGTAAAACAGCCATAAAAAAAGAAATTAAAACATGGAAAGCAGATGTAGTTCTACACGACGGTGCTCCCAACGTCGGTCTTAACTGGCTTCATGATGCGTACCAACAAGCATGTCTTACGCTGAGTGCTCTAAAGCTCTCGACTAATTTTTTGAGGGATGGTGGTTGGTTTGTTACTAAAGTGTTCAGATCTAAAGATTATCATGCCCTGTTATGGGTGTTAAAACAATTTTTCAAAAAGGTACATGCTACTAAACCACAAGCATCTCGTAATGAGTCATCAGAAATTTTTGTGGTATGTCAAGGTTATATAGCACCAGATTCTATTGATCCAAAGCTTTTGGATTCTAAATATGTATTTGAAGACTTAGAAATAGCAAAAAAGACTCATTCTAATATATTGCATCCGGAGAAACAAAAAAAGGCTAAAGCTGAAGGGTACAAAGAAAATGATTACACAACTCATCATAAAGTGATGACATCACAATTCTTGGCTGCAGATGACCCTATAGATCTCCTTCAAGGGTGTTCAGAGGTATCACATAGTATATTATTATGTACTTATATTTATTAAAAATCCTATATTTAGCTTAATATGATGTTTTATGATTTTCATTGGTGATTTATAATAGAAACACATAAACTGTATTTGCAGATAGTATTTGATGATAAATCCATTGAAGAGCATCCGAAAACAACAGAAGAAATTAAAATATGCTGTAAAGATATTAAAGTTCTGGGTAGAAAAGATTTAAAGGCATTGTTAAGCTGGCTTAAGCATATGAAAGAATGGAAGAAACCCAAGGTAAGCATATATTGAAAAAGGCTTAAAACTTAAGGCTCCGTTTCTACTGAGGCGGATAGCGGTGCAGAGAGCAATGCTTACTGGTGCATGAATTGACCAATCACAATGCTTGAAAAGCGCAAGAGATGAGATTTTCAAACAATATTATTGGTCCATTCATGTACCAATAAGCATTGCTCTGTTCTCCGCCTCAGTAGAATAGAAACACACCCTTACTAAAATTATTTTTTTCCATCAAGGAGTTTCACTTAGTATGAAACTAACTTAGCTACTTATGGTGTCAGATAATGGAGGCCTATGTCAAAAGGCACAATGAAAACAATGACATATTCACTTCTAAGACTTTCGCGCATACAGTTCATTAGAAATAAAACACTTTTTTACGGATTACAGTGCATATATTCTCAATTCAGGTGTTGTTTTAGAAGCCTTTTTGAATTCTCGACGTTTCGACACTTTTCCAGGGGCCGTGGTCACGGGAGGACTAAAGCAAAAAGGCTGCTTATATTTTTATGAAATGGTCCGTTCGAAACTATAAAAATGTATTCAAGTTTATTAAATTATTTTATAGCAGCATTCTGATTTTAATTATTATTACTGAATTAAATTGATTAAAGTTAATTAGAAAACAAGATCTAGCTACTGAATCTACTACCAGTTCACAAATTGGGAGGCCCCTGAGAGAAAGAACTGGCGAAAGAAAACTCAGAGAAGTTGTGTCGACCTCCCTTTTGATCTCTATCTACAAACCGAACTAACAATCTTTAGATCCTGCAGTGAGTGATTTTAGTTTTAGTTGATGAATTATGGGGTCCCAAGCTGCTGGTGGTACTCTCCAACCATCTTCCCTATTGAAATTTGGATATTTGTTGAATTCAAGAGAACTGGTAGTAGATTCTGTAGCTAGATCTTGTTTTCTAATTAACTTTAATCAATTTAATTCAGTAATAATAATTAAAATCAGAACGCAGCTATGAAATAATTTTATAAACTTGAATACATTTTTATAAAGTTTCGAGCAGGTAATTTCACAAAAATATGAGCAGCCTTCTTCTTCTTTCACTACGGGCGGTTTCCGCAACTCGACGTCTATAGCGCCTATTTTGCGTATGGAGGGTGTGCGGCTGGATCACTCCAGCCAGCCCTGCTCAGCCAGGAACGCTCCAAGCGCTTTCACATTGGTGATCGCCTCCTGGACGCTGCCCGGCGAGCCGAGGTACCTCGCCCGGTAGGGGGCCACCCCTCTGCATTCCAGCAGGAAGTGGGCGGCTGTTTTTTTCTTCCTCCATGCAACCTCTGCATAAGGGACTGTCTGTGACACCTAAGTTAAAAAGATGTCTGTTAAATTGTCCATGACCAGTAATAGCACCTGTTGCCAGGCGGAGTTGCGGTCTACACAGTTGTAACAGGGCCCTGGATAGACGAGCGTCCACGCGCGCGCGGTAGTGCGTGTTTTGCCTGTCTGCACGATTCCAGAGAGCTCCAGTTCTGTTGGGTGTAATTCTATAGTGCGTTCACGGATCTTACTTGCATACCAGCTCGCCGGGATAGGAGCGATCAGTTCTGGGCCAACAGGAAACCAGATGCGCATCTAGCCAGTTCGTCAGCTGCATCATTTCCCCGTGATCCACTGTGGCCTATTTGGTTTAGTCCTCCCGTGACCACGGCCCCTGGAAAGGTGTCGAAACGTCGGGAATTCAAAAAACCAATAATTACAATCTAAATAATTCTAAAACAACACCTCAATTAAGAATATACGCACTGTAATCCGTAAAAAGTGTTTTAATTGTAATGACATATTATTAAAATATTTTTTATGTAAATATTAGTCATAACTTATTGTTTGTTTTCAGTTAAATAAAGGCAATTTTATTTTAATTTAGGCTACAGTTCAATATAGTTTTCATGAATCACAAGTTACTTTTCAAATGTGTTCTTCCATTACTTATTTTTAATAAATTATGTTTTGAGAAATATTTCCCTATTATAATTGTTTAACTTGACCATCAGGATACTAGCACTGACAAAGAAAAAATTGATGCTGAAAAAGATACACTATCCGAAGAGCAAAAGAAGGATGAGGAAGAAGAAGTTGAGGAACAAATAGCTGAACTTCAGGTTGTTTACTAACAATTATAATAATCTCATTACACATTTCACTAAGAACTTTCAGGGCTGGTCTTCATCAAAGCAGAGCTATGTGCTGTTGTGCGAAGCAGAAAGTAGACCCACTGAAGCTGCCTGAGCTAGACCGGAGCAGTGATGTGTACTCACTAGAGGAGAGTTGAGCTGCGACGTCCTTATTTAAAAAAGGACTGTTTACTTCTGCAGTTACCTTATACAATTACCATATGGCTATAAACTTTTATTTACTTCCTGTTTTACACAACTAATGCCTAAAACTAAGTATACTTAACACCTAACTAGTAAATGAAATTTGTACTACAAAAACTTTTCCAACATAAAAAGTAGATAGATAGAATAATATAAAATTCATTTAAAGTAATATAAAAAAGTATGCATTTTTAGTGCTTTTTGTTTTAACGCTTACTTCTACACTCGGCGCACGCCGCTCGCATAATCTCTTCTCCGCTTCGCGTCGCACTATATAAATATGAGACATCTCTCCTCTCGACTGCTTTGGTGGGGCCCTTTAGACTGTAAATAAATTGGTATTGTGTTGATATTCATGTTACACAAGCATTCTACTTATATTATTATTCTATATTTTAGTATATGCATATGGCATTGAGATTATAATGCATTATTTTACTTGTTCATCGAACCAGCATATCAATTGTCATTTTTTGTAATCTTTGTCAATCGTTCAGGATGAAGAACGGCGATTATCTAAGCGGAAAAGGAAACAGTTGAATAAACAGAGACAGAAATTGGCTG
This sequence comes from Catoptria pinella, assembly GCA_963556745.1. Taxonomy (NCBI): domain Eukaryota; kingdom Metazoa; phylum Arthropoda; class Insecta; order Lepidoptera; family Crambidae; genus Catoptria; species Catoptria pinella. The sequence continues at coordinate 6,842,447 of OY750762.1, forward strand.
AGAAGATGAATTTAAAAATGGTATTGAAAGGTGATGGTGGTCCTATTATGGAGAGTAATGATATGTTCCAGCTTTCTTCTATTAAAAACGCTGAGGTAAGTGTAAAATTCCGGGTTATTTAAAAAAAAACTCTTGTGTAAGTATAAAAAAACTTAATTAACTGACTGGGTTCAAGCCAAACATTCACCGTAAAGGTCAATGTGTGTTAAGCCTTTGAAGTTAAGATATTAACAATCGTTACAATTACTAAAAATTAATTGTCTTCAATTTTGCAGGAATTATCTCGTTTGATAGACCAACCACCTGACATGGTTGTTGATGCAAGTGATGAGTCAGATGATGAATTAAAAGTTAAACCAAAATATGTCAAATATGATGTTGAGTCATCTAAATTGGATTCATCTGGCCTTTATTATAAAGATTCTGACAGTGAGCTGGAAATGGAGTCTGACGAAGATGAAGGAAAGGAAAAAGATTCTTTAGGTACTGTGTTTGTTTCTATTAATATTATATTCCAATAATATTATATTTTAATAAAAAGATGTTAGTTCTTACTCATAAAAATTACATTGCAGGATTCTCAGACTCAGAAAATGAATCTAAAAAAATTGATAAAATTACAAAAGTAAACACAATGAGGAACAGCAAAATAAACAAAGTACCATCAATACCTAAAAACAATCCTTTGTTGACGGATCTCGACAACACTGACCCTGTTTCAAGACGGTCTATGAAAGCTGAGCTCTGGTTCCAGAAAGATTGTTTTAAGGATATTCATGAAGAAGACGATGAGGGTGTAGATTTGGATAAGATTGCTACAAGCTATAAGGAGAAAGGTAATTAATCTTATTATAGTTAGATTTTGGTATTTGTTATATAAAATCTAATAAATATAATAAATTTTGACGACCTCCGTGGTCGAGTGGCTTTGTACATCGGTTTTCAAGTTGTCGCCATCTCTGAGGTCCCGGATTCCATCCCCGGTTGGGTCAATTTAGAAAACGAACTTTTCTATATTGGCTCTGATTTTCATAACACAAGTGCTTTAGCTACTTACTTTGGAATCGGAGCAATGTATGTGATGATGTCAAATATTCTTTTTATTTTTTTATTTTAAATTGTATTCGATAAATTGTAGGAAAAAAAGTTACTGAAGATAAGGATGAAAACGAAAAAGAAGGGCAAAAAGAAAAAATTGGTGTGAAAAGAAAATTAAATGAAGTAGAGAGTTCGGATGACGACTCTTCAGACAGTGATTATGATGTGGAGGATACCATTGCACCCAACGCCCAAAAAGTAGGAGCCAAATCTGGCAAGAAAGATGATTTTGAAGTTGTTTCACAAGATCCAGGTGATTAACAAACTTATAATAAATACATAATACCCACTATTTAAGTCAAAATACAGCATATTGATTGTGTTATCCTATTGTCTTTTAGATTTAAAAAGATTGAAGAAATCTCTCAAAATGGACGCTGAAACTTTAGCACTGGGAACTATGATAGCTACATCGAAAAAGTTCAAGCGGGATCTGATTGACGATGCCTGGAACCGGTATGCCTTCAACGACAAGAACCTGCCCGATTGGTTTGTGGATGATGAGAAAAAACATATGAAGAGACCTGTTGCGATACCAGAGGTAACACATAATTATAATAAATAAATCGGCTTTATAAAATCAGTTTGTAGCAGGTGGTTACAACAATCCCAACAATTTTAATTCTATTAATTTACAATAACTGAATAAAACACTTTGAATGCATTCAGTTTTTTACCACAACATTCAGCAATTAAGTTCCGCTACGTTGATACCTGTAAAGCCACTGCAAATAATTTATTGGATTGCCACAGGATGTTATGGTTTGGAAATTAGTCATCATGGATGATAAAACTAAACTTGTATTTTAATAATACTGGTGGCTCAATGAGTTGTAGACCTCGCGTTTGTGACATTTTTCGAAATGTTGAAATATGTTTGTATTGGAAAATTTCGAAAAACTGAATCGACAAATAAATAAATATAATTATAGAACCTGCTCACCAAATTTCACGAGAATCGGTTCAGAAATGCGACCTGTAGGTTATTCACGATTGTCGAAAATCTACTCGAAAGTATTCGATTCGAATACGTATCCTCCGATAGATTCGAAAACCGCTATTCACAAAACATTCTGGCATTCGATTCACTTTCCGACGGGAAAGCGCAATGCATTTACAAAGTTTCGCAGCATAAGGCATAAGGTAGAAAAAGATCTATATCGGAGGACTTTCCGATTCGATTCGGAAAGTTGATTTCCGACAATCGTGAATAACCCAACAGACGGACAGACATACGAAAGTATTTTTGCCCAAGTTGAAACGGAGACGCTTCGAGCTCGCTCGGTCAATTAATTGAGTAAATATTTCATATTCTTATTATTTTATAGATGACTGGTAAACTAAGTTTGAATAAACATCATACTTTTTTTATTCACAGACATACACCGAAGAATATGAAAAGAGACTTCAGGATATTAATGTCAGACCAATCAAAAAGGTGATTGAAGCTAAGGCTAGGAAGAAGAAGCGCATGATAAAAAAAATGGAGCGGGCAAAGAAGAAGGTAGAGGCAGTGATGGAAAATGCGGATATGTCGGAACGTGAGAAAGCGCAGCAAGTGAGGCAGTTGTACAAGAAGGCCCAGACTGAAGGCAAAAAGAAAGTCACTTATGTAGTTGCGAAAAAGCACACTACGGCAAAGAAAATGAAGCGGCCGACTGGTGTCAAGGGACATTACAAGGTAGTCGACCCTCGAATGAAGAAGGACATGCGCGCGCAGAAAGCCAAGGAGAAAACTAAAGGCCGCGGCAAGAAGGTCAAGTTTAATAAAAGCAAACCTGGCAAAACATCAAAGGCTACTAAAAAGAAAGGGGCAAAATCAAAATAGGTTAGGGTTAAATAATATTATTGTTTATCACTGTCCACCGTGTACCTATATATTTACTTAACAAATTAATAAACTATTTATGCAATTGTTTGTTTATTTTTTATTTTATCGCTCGTCCTGGCGATCGGTAGAATTATTCCATTCGCATTATTGCTTGGCTCCAACATGACGTATTATCTAATATTTTTACTTTTCAGACACATTTTTTAGTTTTAGATGGATTCAAACGGATTAATTACGCATTAAGATATAGGCCGGTATAGTGGTTGCCGACAAGTTAATACGAGTAGGTATCCCAAAAACCTCTGACTTTGACATTGTTTTGGCGATCAAATAAGAAGTACAGTGCTCCCAAAGTGATAATGCGCATAGAAATCTTCGTCATTGTTCGGCAACAGTCGTATTCCCCGAGCGTCGTAAGACGATATGTATATAGAGTGGTTAAGTGCATTTTCTTCATGCATAATTTAGTAGAATTATGTATGTTTCCGGGAATACGACAATAAGCGAAGATCTGCATGTGCATTATTAATTAGGGGGGTACTGTAATCTCCTTTCCACATTTGGTCAACCATCTTTTACAATTTATCTTTGATGCAAATACAGGTGATATCGAAATTATTGGCAATTTTTTAAACTAAGAATGTAACCGTTTCATGTTAATTTCAATTCACCTTGAATTTTGATCATTTTGATTGTTAAAGCTATATCGCGGTTAGTTTAAAAGATTCTCAATAACTTTGATGTCTCCCGCACGTGTATGTATTTATTTATGTTACATGGAAGTTGCACCCACTTTCTTTGATTGCTTTTTGAAATCGTTAGAATATCATTAAAGAAAAAGAAGATAGTCGCACACGGAATTAACTAACGTTTCGGCAGCCGAGCGGTCAGAGACTCGGAGCATTCGCCCAGATTGCGAAAGGTCGTAGATAGGTATTTTCTTAATTGAGTTGGTAGTTGGAGAAGAGATGCTTTTATCAAATAGGTAGGTACCTACCTATTTACCTATAAAGTTTAACTCGTCCGTCCCTCCATCTGCAAACATAGATCTTGTTATTGTAAATAATAATTAACAATTCACTCATTACAGGTATTGTGGTTTTGTGTCATAGGCAAAGGAAATTGTATCGTTATCGTTCATTTCTTCGTCGTTTGAGAAATGGAAAGACACGTGTGGTGGTGTTGTGTTATTGCTCAGTATTGTTTATAAGGAACCTTGGGTGAGATTTAAAAACAAATATTTTACGTTCAACGTTCATGTTGTGTCACGTCATGTTTGATAATGAACACGTCATGTGAAGCTATAGATAAAAGCATCTCACTGATTATTCGCACCATGAACTTTAATATGACACGCTTGCACCATAGGTACCTACTTGCCGATTGTCGATAGGTACCATACCTACACTGTCGATTGGATATATTACAAAAGTACTCTTTGGTTACTTACACTCATCGAGGCCAAATGTAGTTATAATAATTCAGTGGTTACACTTTAATATAAGTATTTTTTTACTTACATTTTTGAAAATCTGTAATAAAATTCGTGTGTGCCTAGAGTGGAACTAGGTAGTAGGTACCTACTTACATGGAAAAAACAGGGATTATTTTTCGAGTAAGGTCATCGTGATATTTGAAGCCACGTGCGTCACTCGCCGCTAACAGAGTTCAGGGACAAGCACGCCATATAAATGATATCACTCGGCTCCGCGACGACCTTGGTGTCTAATTTTGATTCGCTCTAACTATCTACGCCATACGCCATAATCTATCCATATCTCGCGAATAAATCGCATTAAAATAACCGTTTTTGTTACTATTTACGAAAAATTTGGACTAAAGATCGTTATATTATAGTTAATTCCGAGATTATCAAATTCTGATTTAGGGTTTAGTTTAAGCATAGAGGATACGGAGACGTAATAACACTAAAGGTTAACTACGCCGCATCTGAAGGTGAGTTCTCGGCCGGAATATCCAGAGAGCATCACGAGGAAGTGTGGGTGGTGTTGGTGTGAGTGAGGTGTCGTGGGGTGGTGGTCGGAGGAAAGGAGGAGGCAGGGCGGCGGCCGGGCTATATCGAGCGCGCGATCACGGCCAAGGCCGCGCACCGCCCCGTCATCGCACCCGAGCGCGACCGCCCGCCCGTGCCCCGCGCAACATCGCAAACACTATACATAAAACTAAATGAATAATTGTGTTCTATTATGCAATTTATATCCTCGATGCGCAATCATAACACAATAATGTAACCTAATCCATCATTCTGTCGTTATTGCGCCGCCGCGCCGCGCCGTATACTGTTAAAAAGTTGATCCGATTATTACTAACTAGCTTTCACCAGTATATTACCTATATCTGGCGGAAGAAGACTACTAGAACCACAAAATATGAATTTGCAGAAGAACCACTCCCGCCGAACTCGTGTTACCTAAACATGGCAGGCAGGACTCACTAGGGTTGCTTGCTACTTCCTAGGTATATACCTATATTGGTTCTAAATTTTAAAAAGGAGTAGGTAGTAGTAGGTACTACCGCCACAGAATATATAATAGTACCAACCGCACTAGTAGTAGTAGTATTAACTGTTTTCAGTGAATAAAATAAGCTTTTTAGAGGGGGAATTGTATATTTTTTTTTCTTCAAACATTACAATATGGACATCTAATGAAAGGCCTTGATGAGCATATTCCAAAATTATGTAATTTGTCACTAAAATGTGTGAAAATGTTAAAAACACGACTGTGAATATGATATGAGAAGAATTTGAAAATTGAAAGTTTTACTCAAGTCATACTTACGCGCCTATAGACACGGGGGTTAAAGGTCGGTACGACAAAACGTCTACTGGGATCGTCATAAGTTTATATAAAAAAATAAAAATAAAATAAAAACACCACTGCCCTGCCAAAAACGACTAAAAAAGTTAAATAACAAGAGTCATTGCAGTCGAGGGACCTCTTTGATTGGAAATTGATCTACAAAACGGTCCCCTGACTGCAATGACACTTGTTATTTAACTTTTTAGTTCGTTTTTTAAATATTTTTTTTTAATATAAAGTCCTGGGACCGTTTTGTAGATTAGTTTTTAATTAAAGAGGTCCGCCGACTGCAATGACACTTATTATTTAACTTTTTAGTTCCTTCGTTCTTAGTGGTATTCACATCTTCTATATTTTTGGTAGGCTACGGGTAAATAAGTAGGCAGTTACGAGTTTGACCTTCTACTCCAAATTAAGGTCGACCGCGCTTATTATGTATCGGTAGCTATGTAGGGTATGGTATGAGGGTTTCGGTTCGGAGTGACGTCCGCGGAGGCGCAGGTAGAGGGCCGGCGGGCGGGTGGGTGCGAGTGGCGCGGTGGCGCGGTGACCTCGCCCTCACAAGGTCGCGGGTTCCATTTCGCTCCGTTGCCCCAAACGTCTCTTTATCCCTATATAGGTATACTAAGACACTGCCATAAAAGATTTCGGTTCCCAAGGCTAAAGAAGGTACTTTACGAAGCTACTTGTCGGGGAAGTTTGAAAGCAATTATTTAAGGTTATACCTAGTGTGTGTTCCTACGTAGTAGATACATTTTTAATCCCCGACGAAAAAAGAGGGGTGTAATAAGCTTAACGTGTCGTGTCTGACATTCAGAGGCATCGTAGCACCCAAACGAATGGACCGATTTTGATGTGGGTTTTTTAAATTAAATGCTTGCGTTTGATTGAGTACCGACCTACCCTACGTATCAATGTATTTTTTATATTTTTATAAAGATATGACGTTTTTCTTAATTTTAAAAGTTTGAGGGAAATGTGAATTTGTTTAAAATAAACAAAAAACAAAAAACAAACCTTCATACAACAAAAACTTAGGTCGTAATCGGTTAGGTTAGGTTAGATATTTTCTTTTCTAGCTCCCGCCCGCGACTTCGTTCGCGTGGATATTCGGGAAAATCCTTATGGAACCTTTAACCAGGATTCTATGTTTTAATTTCATCAAAATCCGATCAGGCATTTTTACGTGATTAGGCGGGTCCCCATGCAGTCCCCACCAAACGCGCTGCCTGGCAGCTAAGTTTATTCGAACGAAGAATTCCAATATATGTATACCGAATTATAATCCAGATATATTAGTATCTCGTTCCCTCTCCCTCTCCCTCCTACAAATTATTTTATTTTTCAAATAAATAATAATAGTTTTGCAAATAAATAGTTCCGGATCACGGTAACAGAGCCTCGTGAACGCACTGACGTTATAAGTTTTTGTTGCAGGTTTGATTTTTGGCAGTTTCGGTGCATGACGATGTATGACATCATATTATTATACAGTATTTATGTTGAAGACGTTGAAACTCAAGACGTAGACGGTGTGATTTGCTACTTTCAATTTCATTACTGTAGTTTTAAATAAAAATAAAATGTTAAAAAAGTTACTACTCACTTGGTTTGAATTTCCGCGCATTATTTGAGAAAAGTACTATACAAGCCTTGGCCGCAACTAGGCATTGATGAACTCACGTATGTGTGCCTCGGCTTCGATTCAATTCAATGCCTGTGTTGCATGCCGCTGCAGTAATGTACTATAGATTGTTCACCATAATAGAAAAACATTACAGGAAAATCTACTGAAAAAAATCTCTTTTTATAAAAAAAAACACGTTTTTAAAACGGTCTAATAAGTATAAAAGAATTTCTTCCGCAAAGATTTATAACTCTATACAAAAACGTGGATACGTCAGTACTATTATTAATTCTGTGACGTGGGGCGCATTTTGTAAGATTTATCATGTTGTATTTATAAAAAGTATCAGACTCTGGACACTATTTCCCAACAGGGTACTCGTGAAGACGAATCAAACGAGCACAAACTCGATGGGGTTGCATGGTTTTTACAGAGTTCCTGTGGCCTAGAAAAAGCAATACTTCCAGGCTAGAATAGAACAGCGAACTGCGACCAAGAACCGAACTATAAAAAAGGTCAATGACCCGACTTTTGGGTCAATGACCAGTCCATGACCTAGGTCAATGAATTCAAGGTTATTGATCTTTTAAAACATGCCTATGTGTGCACCCTTTCCTTCACTCTGACCATCGTTATTGGACTGGTTAGCTATATACTTCCAAAGTTAAAATTCCTTTGACCGCATACGAAACCGTATGATCGTAACCAGTTGCGAATGAGGAAAAATATCCTTGACTAATCTAGACAGAATCGAAATCAATATAATATATAACAATAATTTATTTTATTCATCCTTTGACCTTGAATTGTTGATTCAAAGCCATGCCAGTAATGTCAATCAGCGCTGTTGGCTATCGAGGCGATATATAAGTCACATGCGTCAGTACGCTTGGTGATTACCCATTCTTCTCGCTCACAGTCATCAGGTTCGCGGATGGATGCGGGCTCGAGGGACGTTACACAAATCTCGTGGACAATCGGCCGCCCCCGCCCAATAAACTCGCGACTTTAGTGTATTGCGAGCGGGCGGGTGAGCGACCAGTTTCACGGTCGGCCGGCGCGCGGGCGCGGGCACGGCTAGCAAACAACGGCGAACAAAGCGACGACGCCTCACAGTTACCGCAGGTGAACGACGATTAACCTCTCGGCGAACGGTCGTTAGCCGAAATGGACTCGGAAATAGTCCCAACGAAGGTGACGCCAATCTCGTTACGATACCACGCAGACATTTTACGATGACTGCTTTATAATAAAACCTGCCTCGCTCCCTTATTGTACTTTCTTCAGTTAATTGTTTCAGTTAAACACTGAGATCACAACAACATTAATTAGGTAGTTCATTAGTACACTTGTCTATGTCATGACGTCACGTCTAGATTTATGCAAAAACTAAAAATTAAGGGACTCTAAATTTTTAAGTAGGTAATAAATAACCAAAGCAAGCTTTTAGTCCTCGCCTTATAATAGCAATATATTATTACTGCACTGACTAATGTAATCTAAAATAACAACTTGGTGGAAAAATACCCTTAGCTAAGTACATAATTATAGCATTTTGTAGGTGAAGGTCAGGGTAGAGCACGTAAAACCCCCGATGGGGGACCAATTGACAGCCACCATAACACCCCATTCTGGGACCTTCTCTGCGATGCGATGTCGTCATGCCACCATGTCCCTGACGCACGACTTTATGTACTTATGCTATACTCACTCAGTGATAGATAAATTATGAAAGATTTGAATTTAGTTTTCACACCTATTAGTTTCTGACAAATACTAGTAACTTTTTATGACATTTTATATTGATGTAGCTGGGGATAAAAAACCTAACACGCATGTTTCGAGTAAAAGATTCGGGATATTGTCAATCGATTTTCTCTTTTAATCACTATGTAAGAGGGGCGGCGAAAGAGTGGGGGTGTAGGTATGTACTTAGTACGTAGTACCTATATAATAGGAATGAGTTTCAAGGACTTTAGGGGAAATGAAAGTCAAATGTGTATATAATATTTTCCAAGCTTATATTCTGGCGTTTCTTCCGCAATAGAAAAGACATACAAACAAGTAATTTGTTAGATTTCCACAACACAATGCCATTTATGCAAAGGAGCCAATAATATTAAATTGATGCACATTTTATAACGTTGTCGTTTTACAATTACTTAATGTATTTATTTACTGATATACAAAGTGAAATAGCCTTATAACGCGGAATATAGTAGATAGGGTACCATGCATACAACCCCGTAAATTAACATAATTCCTGAACCACCACATGTCTGAAAAAAATGTTTATTTATCTCTATGAAAAATTGTTAAATGATAACCCTAGATAGACGCATATAGATAAAAGGTTTATAATCTCTGGAATGCGGCGAAGTGCGCTGTGCGCCATATGAAAAATCAGTATAGGCGCTTCCCCAACTATAAAAAAGTAATTCTTTCAATAATTTAGGTAGTGTAGTGATACAGTTATTAGCATTTCATAATAATATTTTCCGTAAGTAGGTAATTAGTTTTCGCGTTATAATTATATATATTAGCAAGTGTTGTGGACACATGTTATTTGTGTATGTACTAGTATAGATACTTTTAAGAACTATAGATAAGAAGAAAGTTTTGTACAATACACTGTTTGTGTTCCTTAAATAAATAAATAAATAAATAAAAATTGAGGTTACATTATTTATCTTACAAAAATTATACTTCTCAATTTCACTAGATGATGAGATGATCTGATATATAGTCACCGAGTAAAGAGTAAATATTGTAGTGATCGATATTGTAGCGTTGTTATAGGAGTGTTTTTTCCAGAATAATCAATATTGTATTATATAAATGATTCAGCATTTTTGTACATGTATATTATTTAATTATTTCGCCCCTAAAACAATAACTTTACCAATTTTTAATAGAATACTTACGATTCCTAAAAACTAGTGACTGAGTGACCTCGCTCAAAATGTATCTTGTTTAAAAATTTATCTAATAGATGTCGCCACGTGTTTGACACTGCTTTTGAAAAGCAGTGCTATGTGCTGTTTGGTAGATTAGGTATTCTTTCGGAGCTATGGCGCTTCTAATTTTGAACAATTTTCGAATGGGTGCTTTTTTTTCTAAAATTTCGAAAAACTGGCTTGACAAAAATAATCTATATATTTATCGACCCTGTTCAAAAAATTTCACGAGGATCGGTTGAGAAATGCGGTCTGTAGAGGAGAATAGACAGACATCGAAAGCATTTTTGCAGAGACGCTTCGGTTGCGCTTCGCGCTCGCTCGGTTAAAGTGTGATATAAAGTCAGAATCTTAAAGTAAAGTATTTATATTGTGTATTTAGTTCACTCGTATGTTGAAAAAAACAAGAGATTTACGATTATAATGACCATCTTTATACCACTTTGAATGACAGTAAAAATAAAAAGGCGCATACCTCAAGTTCTCATGACAAGAGCCGTCTGGGTCTATAACCAATAACTATGATTTAGTTTGCAAATACTGAGATTGAAGATTTTGCTACATCGATGTAAGGTGTCACTACTCGTATCCGATCAGCAGTTTTACCTATTATTTTATTATTTCGCCCCTAAAACAATAACTTTACCAAGTTTTAATATAATACTTATAATTACATAAAATAATTCGTAGATTTGCGAGATCTCGCAAAATACCGAGATCTTGCGAGATAACATCTCTTAAATTTTGCAAACACCAAGATTTTGCGAGATTACCTCTCTTAAATATTACAAATACCGAGATCTTGCAAGATTATATATCTTAAATTTTGCAAATACCGAGATCTTGTGAGATTACATCTCTTAAATTTTGCAAATACCAAGATCTTGCGAGATTACCTCTCTCAAATTTTACAAATACCGAGATCTTGCGAGATTATATATCTTAAATTTTGCAAATACCGAGATCTTGCGAGATTACATTTTTAAAATTTTGCAAATACCGAGATCTTGCAAGATTAAATCTCTTAAATTTTGCAAATTCCGAGATTGAAGATTTTGCTGCAAGATTACACTATTCAAAACGTATTTTATTTACAGCCTCAATAACTGAAATAAAACTCGTGCTACATAGTAACAGTAATTATTAGGACAGAATATAAAGTGGAACGAAGCGCTGTAGATTTGTTTGTTGTTTGTAGCTGTAGCGGCGGGTTCGACGACCGGCCGTGGCGGGCCGGCCATTGCACGCATAGCGATACATATCTGACCGATTATTGCTAGCCGAACACAACACAACACAAGCTCAATGGAATACTTGCAATTCACGCCTATTGCTCAACTTACTTACATAAGTTGCGTGTCCGTTTTTGCAAGCAACAATGTAAAATTTCAACGAGTAAATGAAACTGTGGGAACGTTATTAACAAATCAATGTTTTTGTAGAAAAATTCCAATGAAAATTGTTGATAGAATCATAATCTTAACTACTTTATTAGTATATACATTAGTATGTAAAATCCTCATCATTAACACCTTTTCCTTAAAACTAAGTCGCCTAATTAACTATTTTAGTGCACACTTTACGTTTTTGAAATTACTCTTAAAATTATAAGAATCCTAAATGTTATCCCAAGCCAAAATAAGCTGTTTTATTTCTATCTAAAGTGTTCTATTTATTAAAAAAATTGGTAATAAACTTGTATTGGTAATAATCTTCTATTTGTATAACATTTAGATTTCAATTAGGTATGCATTATTTGCTATCTTTACCAAATTTTTTTTTATTTAGTGCTATAAGTATTGTTGTATTAATGTAAAGTAATTTTATTCGGTAAAATCTGCTGCGTTAATCTTTTCGGCGTTGAAGGTTGTATAATTAAGTTTCGGAAGGTTTCACACGAAAACTGGACATTGACGAATTACAGATAGTACGGAACCGGTGTAGATATAACGTGGTTAAGCACAATGTGGTGTACCCGGCGCGGTCGTCGACCGAGGCCCTTGACTCGCGCGGGTTCAGCGACACCGGCTGACACCGGCCGGCCGCGCGCTCCGATATCCGCGCGCCGCTCATCCACAAAACGCTACCAATTGCACTGACAATATTCAAGTTTGTTTTAACATTATGCCTTTACGAATATATTTAGTATCTATATAATATATTTAAAAAACTTGAATCCTTAAGGCACTCCTTTACTAAAGCGAGATAACAATGAGAAAACGACGCGCGCGGGAGCGAGACCGATTTGGCATATTGCCTAATCTGCCAAATGCGAAAAGATCACGAATTAATTCGTAGTAAGTAATTTAAATAATAAACGTATTGTCAAAATATACGGTCATAAAATCAGTTTTACGGAGAAGTATCGAATAGGTACAGCATTTTAATTGCTTAGTTTCAGCATAGTTTTGCAAATATTTGGTTATTTTCAAAATAAAAATCTTTTGAGAAAAGTATTACCAATCGTGTTTCTGTTCTGTATATATTTAGTTAAATGACTGAAGTTACACATACTAAAATATAACGAAGGAAATCATTTTTAAAGTATTTTTTTGAAAACATAGCAGGCTTTCAAAAATCACTTTTCGCTATATACCGGGCCTTAAACGGGCAAAAATTTTGTTATCTTTCAACTAAATATACATAAATCGACATACACACGTGGCCGGCTGGTACCAAGCAAAAGAGGCCCGGGTTCGACTCCCGGCCGGGCAGAAATTGAATTTTAATTTCTGTGTCGGGTCTGGGTGTTACTATGTATGTTAAATAAGCATATCTTTAAAAAGTAATATATCAGTTGTCTAGCACCCATATTATAAGCTTTGCTTAGTTTGGGGCTAGATGGCGCTGTGTGAAATTGTCCAAGCATTTATTTATTTATTATTATTATTAAATAAGAATTTAATTAATCTTGATTATTCTATTCAAATGAGAACTAACTCCCTTGAATCACACTCAATCAATAAACAATCAAGCTTGTTTAGTTTTTTTCTTCCAAATACCAACCTTTGGTAATTTTATTTTTATTTTATTTATTTCTTAAACCAACAAGATTGAAACCAACACAAAATGATGAAAAAATCTTACATAGAATAGATATTAAGCTAAGTACAATCATAATTAAAGGTGTTACACAATACACTACGTAAACAGATTAAGTATGTACTTTAAAGATATAGATTATTCGTAAATAGTTGATAAAAATAATGATAAAAGAAACAAATTAATACCAAATAATATACTAGAAAAAATACGACTCGCACCAGATCATGCTCTCGGACGGGAATCGAACCCGTGACCTTTGGATATCCGGTCCAATGCTCTGACCGCTGAGCTACCGAGTCGCGGGTTCGATTCCCGTCCGAGAACATGATCTGGTGCGAGTCGTATTTTTTCTAGTATATTATTTGGTATTATATAAAAATAGCATTGTGAATGCTAAAATCTCAAAATTTAAAAAAGAAACAAATTAAATTAAATTACGAATTAAAATAATTAACAATGGATAAGAATAATAAGGCTAGTACTATTGAATATCATGCAAATTATCCAGAGTCAATTAAAAACGAAATGTTATTTCTATTAATAAGAGTCAAATGCGCTACAACTGGGCATTGAGTACTATGTGCCACCGACTTCAGTGACTGTTACTTGTAATTACCGATGGGAATTACAGGGTCAAATGAGCATGCATATGTATACGATATTTTCCCGTATGGTGAGAAACTATAGATTTGTAATATTATGTTGTTGGTAATACTACAGACACATACAGATTTACGGTCAACACAAGTGTTTTTAAGTCGGTGATGATTTGCATGTTTTTTATCCCAAGCAGTTAAACTATTCCTTATTTATTCAGCAAATTATAATTAAGTAATTTCAAACGTTTAGTTAAATAGTAGGCCCGTTAATTAGTTAAATAGTAATACATCGATTAATCTTCGAAGTAATCAAAATGTTTATAAACAGTTAGCGGGCGTTTAGCCGTTCAAAGATCTCGCTTGCCATGGCGACAGATCCCTTTATATTATGCTTGTGAATATTTAATTGTGTTTCGATAGCAAAGAGATAAAATTTCTTATTCCACATGGAAATATCAGTATATTACAGCTTTGTTTTAGTAGGTATTTTAAATTAATATTGTAAGTCTATTCTACTTATTGATGCTCGAGATACTTTTCAGCTAACTGCGTTCGTATTAGTATAGGTAGATTGCAATTTTCCGACAATTGGATGCAAGTTAAGGTGACTAAATGTGGAACTTATAAAGGCACGGTAAGCCGTTGACCCAGGTGCTGTCGTGTGATAGCAGTTGTTTCCACTCGCCCGCCACATGTTTTCCTCAAAGTAACCGTTGGGCGAATGTCAGTTAAGTGCCTTCTATTCGACTGCAAACTACGTCCGAACCAAGTGACCTTGGTTGACAACCGACACAGCTTGTTTCGAAATTTGGTTGTAAACATCCATCTACACTACTGTATACCACCAAGGTCACCTTTGTTGGGATGTGGATGGCAGCCGTGTAGCACAGGCACAATTATAATTGTTTGTTGATACTTTTAGTTTGTAAGTAAAATAATGTTTTATTGCCACAGCCGGACGAGTAATCATTGGGCGAAAATCAGTTTATTCTGATACTTTTAGTTTGTAAGAGATGAATTTGAAAGAGCCGGGCGAGTGACTATAATATAGCACACTGAGAGTTCCGTACTTATACAGGGTGTTATTGAATGAACCAAAAATGGGAAAACCGTTTCTTCGTTTCTTCTACTATGGGATCAACTCTGAAATTGCGAAAAAAAATCATCTGTTTCATTTTTGTATGAAACAACTGAATTTCTTTTTACTTTCTTTTTGGTTTTTTTTATGTCACATACCTATGTCACTCCGATCTCCGATGTTGCATCTTTCTTATTTTCATGATTGATGATTGATTTCATGATCATGAGGTAAACAGGAGATCCCACATGGTTGTTATTATAATAATTTACGTATGCTTATTCGAAATATCTGCGCTAAGCCACTGCGTCACCGAGCTCCTCTGTATATATTCCTGTAGATATTTATTTAATGGAAAATAAGTATGACTAGTTGCTCTGTGAGCTGTAGTAGACCACGCGTTTGTAACATTTTTGAACATTTTTTGAAATAGCTGAAAGCTTTTTTGTCGGAAATTTCGAAAATCTAAATCGATAAAATTATCGAATCTGCTAACAAATTTTCCCGAGAATCGGTTGAGAAATGCGACCCTGTAGCGGAAGAACAGACGTACATTCGAAAGCATTTTTGCCCAAGATAAAGCAGAGACGCGCGCTCGCTCTGTCAAAAAGTACAAATAACGTCATCTGTGTAATAGGGTTTTTTCCCCTCGATGTACAATGTACTATTTTTCACATAACTATGTTTGAAAAAAAAACTCGACAATAACGGAAAAGGAAATTGCTGGTGGCTAAAACTCAATAATAATGTACCTAATTCCATACAAATTTGCTACGTCACCATCTGAGGAGCGCGGCAAGCTCGACTTTGTCAAAGAAGGTTTCAAAATAATGACCACATTACAAGCATATTTGAGTAAAAAGATATTTCTAGTTTATCTAAATTCAAATTTAGTTTCGTTTCAAATTGTATCCGAAATTACAGCTTCATGGTCTGTCTTCACCGAGTCGTTTCAACTTTCAATTCAAAAGTCAATTCTTTTACAATGCTTTATTAAACGTTTTTTAACTTTCATACCTATTTTCGTACCTGTTTTCAGAAAATGCTACTTAACTGTACTAAGCGTTATTAAAAACAATTATTTGTCATTAAATGTCAATATGTTGTAAAATAACGTGAAAGCTGTCACTTCAAGCAGCTGTTATGTATGTCATTCAGTAAAAAATTGGCCATGTTATTCAGTAAAAAATCCTTATAACAAGCTTATAGGCCTTCCATAACTTTTTATGAATAAAGACAGTTATTTTTTTTTATGAAAAAATATAATATTCCGTAATTGCCGCCGTCGTACAAATTATTACAAGTAGATATAACCAAAAACTAATAGTGTGTCAGAATATTTTATCTGACGAATTATGATTTTTTTCTTGATACATTTTCTAATCTTCTTACATGGTAACGTTTAGTTTGGCAGTGGATTTAAACCAAAACCTCAGTACTTAACAACATTTTTGAAATTTCAGAAAATTCAGTTGGACAATAATAGTAAATATTAGCCCGCTCAGCCTTTTCAGACAGTAGAATTCCATCTATCATCAGCTATAACGACTATTTTGGGTTTAAAATAATACTGTAGTAAAAATTGCTGTTATAATTTTATTTTGATATAAAAGAAAAGTCGAAAAGCTTTAGCATTGAATTTTTCTGTAAGCTTTAATTCATTCAATTAAGGCTCGCCCGCCTCATAATTAAAACGGGGAAGTGTGAGCTTTTAATGCACTTGCTGATGATGCACACGTGTGTAGTGCACGGCACGTGGAGGTGCGCGGGCGGCGCGGCGCGGCGGCGGCTGCGTTGCGCACCCGACCAGTGAAAGTGGGTTGACTGCGGCGCCATTACTTTCAGTTTCTCTTGCGCACGCCCGATCGCGGGCTCGTTACAATAAACATCGCATCCCGTCGATTTCTCGCTCCGCTAAATTTCACCTTTTCCACTTCACTGTGGCACTGCTCTGTTTGACCCGACGACTGTGGACTTTCCATAGAAAGCTGATATAACTATGAAATTGGGTAACTGTGTCGGTCAATATGGGACTCTAAGATAAACGTATACGTAACATTTATTAGTAGCCTAATCTATATATATAAAAGGGTAAATCACTCACTCACTGATCACGAAATCTCAGAAACTACAAGTGCTAGGAGTCTCAAATTTTGCATGGGAGTTCCTTTTAGGGCGTAGGTGCTCACTAAGATGGGATTTTGCGAAATTCAACCCCTAAAGGGGTGAAACAGGGTGGCAAAGTTTGTATGGGAGAACGCGATTCCTTGGCCCGATTGACTTGAAATTTGGCATTCACATTCTTTCACAAAATTAATTAAATACCTGTTTCGTATTTTTTTGATATTTATCCCCTAACAGGGTTAAAAAGTGATAAAAGGCTACTTTTGGGGTGCTTGACTTCGACGTCGGAATTGAAACTTCTTTGTGCACTTAATTGATTAATTAAGAAAATTAAATATCATTTGTCATCTCAACGTAGTATTACATTCTCTTTTGTCATTTCCCCTGAGAGTAGGTAGAATGCATTTCATTGAATAGTACCTATGGCGTTATGTTGGCAGTGCTGTCATTTTTCCTTATTGCGTTGTAATAAGGTGCAAAATTATTCCATCTGATCATCAGATTAATTTTAATAGAATACAATATCCGGTCAAGTCGCCTATGCTATGACAATTAATAAAGCACAGGGACAAAGTTTAAGAGCGTTTGGTGTAGATCTGCGCAGTGATTGTTTCTCCCATGGCCAGCTCTAATGTCGCCTGCTCGAGAGTCAGCTCGCCAAATAGCCTTTTTATTTTGCAACCGGATGAAATGACAAGAAATGTGGTAGGTATTTAGAGAAGTGTTGGATGATCGATCGAGATTGATAATCCTGATAATGCATAACATATTTTTATTTAGAACTGCTCCCGGCATGCGTATTGCAATGCTCCGTTTTTTTAGCCAGGGACCTTCTCGGTCGTAAGCAGAACAACTCACCAAAGTTTCATCATAATCGGATAAATGTTTAAGGAGTCCCGCCGTCTGTACACTTAGATCTTTTAAACTATGCATAAAAAACCGCATCAAAATCGGTCCATAAGTTTGGGAGCTAGGTTGCCTCAGACAGACAGACACCCACACAGGTCAAACTTATAACACCGCTTGCGTTAGTTGTGTACGTCGTATATACATATACATATAGTGGTGGCCACTTAATTATGGACACAAGTCGATTTTCATACAAATGAGGTAATTTTGAAGTCTTGGTTTTTCACTAGGGATTGAACTAGCTGTGATCTGATGGCCATCCAGGAAGTGAATGGAGAAGATTCGGATCGCAATACACACCCAACTGATCTGGTCGGCATTCTAAGAGATGTAGCATCAGAATTGTCAGTTGCAAGATTTTCATACATTTTAATGCTATAATCACGGTTTTTTTAACATATCCTTACATCTCTTAAAATGCTGGTCAGATCACTTGGGTGGCCATCACCAGATCACCGCTCGGTCAATCCCAGGCGGAGAAGCAATGCTTAAAAGTTACTTCGTTTGTATGAAAATCGACTGGCGTCCTTAATTATGTGGCCACTATATGTTACAAAAGTACCCCTAATGCCGAATATGGTATATAAGGACCATCAAACTGAACAACTTTTACTATGGGACCAACTCTCAAATAGCGAAAAAAAATCAGCTGTTTCATACATTTTGATATTTTCGTTTTTAAGTTTTTGTATGAAACAGCTGATTTTATTTTCGCGATTTCAGAGTTGGTCCGATAGCAAAAGTTGATCAAGTTAATAGTCCCTATGTACCATATTCGGCATAAGGGGTATATTTGTAACATGTTGTATAAGATATCCTGTAGTATAGTCTAATAACTTCACACTCACCACATTAGTAACTATATTGTACCCGTGCGAAGCCGGGGCGGGCCGCTAGTACCAAATAATATACTAGAAAAAATACGACTCGCACCAGTGACTCGGTAGCTCAGCGGTCAGAGCATTGGACCGGATATTCAAAGGTCGCGGGTTCGATTCCCGTCCGAGAACATGATCTGGTGCGAGTCGTATTTTTTAAAGTATATAATAAATAAATAAATATAAATATTTGACAACATCACATACATTGCTTCCGATTCCAAAGTAAGTAGCTAAAGCACTTGTGTTATGGAAATCAGAGACAACGGTGGTATCACAAACACCCAGACCTGAGCCAATATAGAAAAGTTCGTTTTCTATATTGACCCAACCGGGGATCGAACCCGGGACCTCAGAGATGGCGACACCTTGAAAACCGGTGTACAAAGCCACTCGACCACGGAGGTCGTCAAATTATTATTTGGTATTTAGTCATAGATGTTAATAATATTCATCATAAATTAACTGAACTAGGTTAAATCCGGGGGGTTTGTCTTTATGTACTATTCATAGATAAGTCGTTTATTAGTCGTAAATTATAATACTCTTGAATTTCAAAATATAAAAGATATGTCTTTATTTTATTTTTTACAGGAAAGGTTTTTAGGCACAATTTGATATGGTTTATTGAACTACAAAGCTAATTAATCTGCAGAATAATTTGGAGCTTCCTGTAGTTTATCGCATCTATGTTCTATCGATACATGCAATGAATTCATAGCTATTAATCTCGGTAAGTATTATACTAGCCACTATAGCGTACAATGGTATGTACCTACGACCAAGTAAACAAGCAAGGATTTTAAATAACGAAGCAATTTCACAAAATAAATCTGAATAATGCACAATAGTCCGTTGAGGAGGCTCAAAAATCGGCCAAGTGCTACCTCGACCCACGCTAAGAGGGTTCCGTTGCAAAAACTCTCATACCCCGAGAGGTTGCCGGTAGCAGCACAAAATAAACAAAGAAAATTAAAAAAATTACAGTCATTATTTATATGTATAATAATAATATTAAATAAATTGTTGGACAATTTCACACAGCGCCATCTAGCCCCAAACTAAGCAAAGCTAGTTACTTCTATAAGTGATACCTTATTTTTGGGCGGGAAAAATGCAACTAACTTTAAGAATTAAGTACAGCAGTGAGATATTATAATGAACAACTTACATGTAGCACACACGTGTGTATGTTGGATTCCGGATTTATTTTATCGTAGTCATTATTTATGTGTTTCAAAAACTGTCGCAAGCCTATTATTAGATAAGCCCCCTGTGCTATTGAAATAACTTAATTTACTTTCATTGGAATCGTTATCCATATATTACAAAAAACAAAACGTAAGGGAAATGAGAAACGAATGTAAGTAAGCAATATTTATATTTTGTTTGTTATAATTTACTTCATTCAATTTCAGATTTTACACAATAAATAACTTTCTATTAATTTTGTATAAAACTTTGTAATTTTAGTTACAAAGTTAATCGCATCACTTGCGGTAATACTCTTTCTGTAAGATGTTGTGTTTTCATCGATATTTTTTACGTAATTAGAAAACCGTAATATTATGAGTCCGTGATTAGTGTGACGGTGAAGAGCGGCCTAGAAAGTTCTTACTTTCGACCGCTCCTGCGCCGCCAACCCAACGAGCGGCGCCTCTGTAGATCGTATTTTGCCTAAAATCCGGTTCACATTTATAAAGAAAAGGTCCCACGGTTATGACGTTGGAATTCATTTCAACGTAAGAGAAATTAGCCTAAAATGCAAGTTATACGACCATACCGACTAGACTGTAGTTAAAAATAAATCATACGCATTTGAAAATGGTATTGTGTTGAGTGTCACATGACATTTGGTGGTGAATGGGAGCTAGAAAGTGTGCATTTGTGAATTTTTTGCATGTATATGTACAATCAAGTAGGCCAATGGGTAGATTTGAATACATTGAATAAAGTAGTTGAAAACAAAAACATGATTTTATTAACTAATAACTAAATTAAACAATGGTTTTAACAAACAACATGATACTTGCCCCCAAATCAAAGATGACACACACCATAGAAAATCACTTCTTGCCGCAAGAAGCGAAAAGCAAAAGTCTGCACGTGCCGAACTTTCAAAATTCAATTGTCTTGAAAATGCAACGCAACTCTTTTCCTTTTTACCGACTTCAAAAGGAGGGAGGTACTCAATTCGACCCGTATTTTTTGGTTAATGCGATACAATGTAGGTTATGATAAACACCTTCGACCTTCAACCCTTCTTAACGTCTTTACTTTGTTTAAAAAAAAAACTATAAAAATGAATACCTAGTAGATTGTTATACAAGGCGCTAAAATGACCTATTGTATACGAGGTAGTTTTACTCCCAAGCTTTAGCGAGGGAGTAAATAGAAACCGAGTTATAATGGGTTTTTAGCGCCATGTGTTACACTCTACTTTTTACTACGATAGCGAGAAAATAAAATACAATAATAAATAGTATATTTTATTAAATCAATAAATATGCAATTTGTATTCTGGATGTTGTAAGCCAGTTCTACTCCTCTGCAGGCAACGCTGATCACAAAAATTAAGGCAACCTGTAAAACAAAAAATAAGTGTGTTAAAACTGTATTTTGGTTTGATTTAGTTTAGTTGATGAAAATAATAGAAAAGCGTTTACAAATATAAGAAGTTAGAAAAACGTTTACAAACTACCTTTGTTGTCAAGTACTTTTAATTCCATAAGCAAATCCACTTGTTTTTCTATCCTACATAAACTTTTGGTAAGTATTTATTTTAATGCTTTGTGACCGCTTGAAGGCAACAGATTTAAAAATTATTTCTTTTCCTTTCTCTTCCATCTGCAAATTAAGGGTCTCCATTCTCACTAGATGATGACATTTTCACTGTTATAAAATAAATTACAGTCACACAATTCAATCAATTTGTAATTAGAGAAAAATTATAAAGATTTCGCGCTTATGCTTTTTTAATGTCTTCTGTAGCCGCAACAACACAATGCACGCATTCTACGATTCTACCCATAAACTTAATACAGTATAAATAAGTATATTATTTTAACGACGAGAACGAGTATAGTATCATTTTCAAAAAAAAAATATTTTCAAATAAAACAGTAATAAGTCGTGTCTTTAATCGTGATTAGAAAACACGAATCACCTATGAATAGTACATTTTCGTTTTTGTAGGCTCGTTGGTAAAAGACAAAAAAAACTTGTTCCCCTAGAGCATAAACCTAGAGGCAAATATGCTTTTTGAGCAAGAGGAGTGAAGTTATTTTCTTCTATTACGTCACAATGAATTTAATATTACAATGCTTTTGCTGCCTAGGCAACAATAAAAAAATGATGTTGAATATATTTATGTATTCACAAATTCTTAAATGACACTAAAGATGTTATGTTTTAGTATTTAAAGAAAGGAGGTAATGGACACGCGCTAAGCAGCACGGCAAATGTTCGGAGCGGTGCATCCGAAAAGAAATGAACGAAAATGAAAGTGACCCAGTTCCTTGCGCTTGCGACCCTCACGATGCGCTTTCTCGCGCTTTTTTATTCGAATCTATTAGCTATAGTTTTTACTCGCTTCCGGGTATTTGTTTTTTTGACATTTTTTGACGTTCAACCTAGATTTCAAAGTAGGAAGTAGGTACCACAGAATACCATTTTCCAAAGATCGTCATCCACTTTAATAAGATTTTAATTTTGTAATATTAGTTATTTAGTTAATAAATAAATGAATAAATATGTATTTACAAACTTATGCCAACAAGACAGTGTGAGTAAATAAAAAAAAAATACGTATACTTTCTTTTAAAGACAACTTATAAATATTGTTGACAAAAGTCTTTTCGAGCAAGATTAATGTTTCAAGATTCACAATAAAATTATTCTCTGAAGAAAGAAGACATCATGCTAGAGATGGTTGTGTGATGAAGGTACCTAGTATAATATTGTACTTACATACCCCACCTAATCCAAGAATATATATATAATATAAAAGATAGATTTGAAGTCGATTAATTTGATTTAATAACAGGCTGTTTATATACGTTGAAAGTTTGGTCAGCTGAAATAGGTACATACATACTAAATGTATTTATAAACCTTATTAATTAGTTAATTATGATAATTTAGAAAATAAAAAAACCGATGCTTTCCCTCTAGTTACCTGCCACCAAACTTTCATAATTCCATGTTACAGTTCTAGACACAATTGATATGAATCACGATGTCAGCATAGTTCGCGAAGGCTTTGTAGAAAGCATGCCTCGGACGCAGCCGCGGCGCGCGGCGCCTGCGCGAGAAAGTTCCGTTCTTTTATTTCTCAAATAGCATGATTAATGGCCTCACACTGGTAATGACATCGCAATTTCACTTTATCACAAAAGACACTAAGTAACTTTTTGTTGTTTGAATATAATGGTGAATTGAGACACTTTTTGAATCAGTTTATTAATAAAAAATTGTTACAAAACGAGTTGATATTTTGAGTGATTTGTCCAAAGCTACTTTCCATTTTGTACTTTTAAAGTGACTTAGTATTTTGTAGAGCAACTGGGTTAACGATTGCTGTCGGTGGTGAAAGATTCATAGTATGTACTAGAAATCCATAGTATTCTACTCCAAACCGTTGTTGATTCAGTTAGTTGAGTCCAGTTTTGCATAAAAAAATTTAATTGGCATTTATTTTAAATTGGGTTTGCATTTTGGGTTTTTTATTTGGTAGAACCCTAGACAAATACTGTCTTAATCCGAATAACATCACAGGAAATGTTAATTCTCTCAGAGCTCAAATTGCAAATTATTTTGATATTACGTTTATATACTCCGGACTTTTAACTGGGTTGATACATAAATGTTTTGAGCATTTGCCACGAAAATGAATGAGGTTGTATTCCTATTTGTATAATATAAACTATGGCAGTAAACCGTCAGATACAAAATAAAAATACATTTTCTTTATTGCTATAACTAAGTGTATACTTATGTAGGTGTTATACATACCCAGAATAATTATAACAAAAGTTAAAAAAAACGTAGTATAGGCTAAAACTTAAAACTTAAATATATTTATTTTTAGATCCTAGCATTCACATCGCTACGCATAAAAACAAATATTTTTATTATAATATCAAATAACATACCAGAACCAGAATAGAAACGAATTTGAACATCACCCTTTAAAACATCACCCTTTGTTTAATTACATTATGTCGTTAGCTTTGTTATTAAAAAAACGGACAAGAGCGAGTCGGACTGGCGCACCGAGGGTTCCGTACCACCATTCTGAAAAAGATTACTAAAGATAGTAAAGATAAGTAGTGTAATCTTTCTAAATAGAGACATCGTTTTATTTTTTCTGTAATCTTTACATAAACTTCTATCAAAGAAAATAATTTCAGATTTTTGTCTATGCAAACCTCGGAGATGGGGGGGGGCTACCCCCTTTCAGAGGGTGGACCCGCCTGTTGCAAAAAATATCAACATTTTTATTTCTCTCTTATTTGCAAAATAGTTGGGCAAACGTCATCTAAAACTATTTCTTTCAAGTTGATAGCATTAGTAGTTCTCGAGATATCCAGCTATGACAGACAGACCGACAGACTGAGTCGCACCATAAAGGTTTCTTTTTACCATTTTGGTACGGAACCCTAAAAAGGGAAAATAAATTTAAAAGGGTAGGTATTATTCAAAGAACAGAAAACAGTTTGCAATTAAGTAATCTCTTAAGAGCGCGTAGTCGTATGGAAAAATTGGAAAAATAGTAGTACATTGGAAAAATATCATAGTGCTTAAGTAAAGACGAAATTGTGAATATTTCTCTGTAGTCTGAAGAAGCTTTGTGGTACTTTTCATCGCTTAAACAATATTTTCTAGCCTGTCGTTTAGATTAATGGAGAGAGCTAAAAGTGGCCACTTTGCAACGGTGTGGAACGGGAACGGGAACAGGAGGGAATGGGAACGGGAACGGGAATGGAAAATGGGAAGCAGAAGTAGCATACTTGGTGGGGAGGGACCTGCCTAATAAATGCCGTAAAGACGGCTGATCGGATTTTGATGAAATACTATTTAGCCTGGTTAAAAATTCCCTAAGGATTTTCTCGATTATCCACGCGAACTAAGTTTCGGGCGGAAGCTAGTACATAATATAAAGCAGCTGATGAATTTTAAAAATTATAGAATTATGAGGCTCTTTGTGTGCAAAAAAATCCCTCCAAATCAGCAAGTTTATTATACCCCTATTGTAAGGTTTCGTTAACGAATTAAAATTCTAAATAATAACAATAAATATTGTTAAATAATTTTTTTGTGACTTTCTTTTGATGAATAAGTCAACTTATGAAAATTTTCTTCATTTAAGTTTGGTTTTAAGCTATTTAGAAGATAAAAATTGATAGAAATACTTATATTTAAGAATATTCAGATTAATTAATTAATTTTAACATTCGCAGTTTGTATTTTATAGATTTCTCTATTTCTCATGTCATATTATCTACTTAGATTTTCTATGATTTGTTAAGCACTTCTAAAGAATTACTACATCAGTTCTTTGATATCAAGATATATTGGTTTTTGCATTGTTTTATATGGAAATGAATGATATAATACTTATTTATTATTACATTATAACTGGCGCCACAAAACGCCATAATAAATAAGTTCAAGGTGGCAGTCTACCTTCAAATGGAATGAACCGTATTATATCCCGTTTGGTTGAGTGTAGGTAGGCAAGTGTGTACCTTTATGCCTCAACTGTCGAGATACAGAACGGGGTCAACGACCTCCGCACGTTGCGCGGCTGCGCGACACGATTTTTGACCCGACCGTAATAACAGCATAAAACAATATTTGCCGTTTGAAACAAAATCGCCTAAATGCATGCTTGCGTCAAAAATAAATCAGAATATACCTGCCTACGTTAGATCGTTTCAAGATCTAATACATTATAATGCAGACACAAATGTTTGCTAAGAACTATTGTTATATAAGTAGTTTGTAATGTGTTATGAGCTATGTTTGATAGTCAATAAACGTGGTGCTGTATTAAATAAAATATTTAAACAAAGTTGTTTATCATTGTTTACTTGCGATTTAATAATAATAACTATAGTAAACGTACCTACTTATACCTAGAAAATGGCATTAGTTTTAATGCTTATTATATATTTTTTACTATTTTGTAAATAAGTTAATAGGTATGATGTGTATTCTTAAGCAAAAACATGACTGAAAACAAGGAATATGCCTTTATAAAACAAAGCTGAGTGAAAGAAAACATTCGAGAAAATTTAAAATTCAGATCAGCTTCAAATTTGAATGTTCCTCATTACTCTACCGAGTTATTTTTAAACATAATGGAATCATAATGTAGAGAATTAATTTATAAATACTGTAGCTGAAGCATTCTGTCCTGCACTTTTGTGACGGTGGTGATATATATGACACGTACATAGTACGTAATAAATATGCGCATGCGACTAGCGGACATGCTAGAGATAGCCGCGGGTCGGTGACCGGCCCGAGGCCGATGCCCTCTGACGTAACGTTACGCGAATTCTACCCCCCCTCCAGCCCGCGGCGCCCCGCCACTGGTCGACCCAATTCCTTCGAAGCCACTTCGTTTGTGCATCGCTAATTATAAAGCGTCGTTGCAGCACTGCCAAACTCGTTCTATCTCTATTTTACGTCGGTTATTTATGTAGAGCCTGGCGATGATAGGGTTGCAAGTTGCGACTTACGGATACCTTATTTTTTGCGTAATATTTATTTGTATACATTTTATACTGTTTACACACATTTTGTACTGAATCGAGTTATTTTATTTCAATTTGAACTTTTAAATTTTCTGCCAAAATGTGTTATTTCCTAACGTATGAATCAACTCTATTTTTATATTTGTATTTGACTTTAGTTATAATGACTAAAGCAAAATCAGATAAAAACAAGGCATAAAAAAGTGTTATATACGTGGACACATAACAGCGAAACATGGTAAAAAGCAGTTTTGCATTGCAATTAGTCTGAAGACAAAGTGAGTTGAGTTGAAAAAGAGTTGAGTCTGCTTTTAAAGTAGAAAATAATTAAGTGAGTACTTACTTTTTTTTAAATTTATTTAGGTCAACAAACAACTGAACAAGGAGATTACATACACATAGCATATTAATCGGTTCTTTTAGTATTTGTACAGTCAACACCGTTATCCACAAAATATCAAAACGTATTACATATTATATTAGGCTAATTAGCCCAAAAAAATTATAATAATTATATATATATATAAAATATTAAATTTATCAAACATCTACATATAGGCAAACGCTGATTTTGGATGAGGCCTCGCGAGGCTGCTTGCTCAGTGTTGAACCGGTTATTATCAAATAACTGCTACTGGCAACATTAGGGCTTCGTTGTATATGACACGACAGTGACAGTTCCGTATCAAATCAAAACCAAAACAGTGTCCCCCGCCGCGTTCAAGACCTCCTATGTAACAGTGATTTTTTCAATGCTATTTTTAAGTACATTATTACCACAGTGGAAAAGATATAATTTAGTGACCTATTCTCTTGTGAATACTAATGTACATAGTTTAAATTTATTTTGTTGTAATCTGTCTTTTGTTTGTTTATCTTATTTGTTTGTTTATCTTTAAGTTAGTGATTTTTATGTTAATGCTACTCTTATTTTTTTTTTAATTCTACCTTTTGTGTGTATGTACGTAATATATCCTAAAAATGTATGCGACTGAAGGACTCTGTATCCAAGTCATGAATAAAATATTAAAAAAAAAAAAAAAAAAGTTGTTATGTCACGACATTACGGAACTATTACGGAATTGCGACTGCCCTGAGCTATAGGCTCCATTGTCAAAATTTACTGTCTTTTGACAGTTATAAGCGATGAATCGATACCTAGGTATATCGTATCGCGTTTCGGTGGTCATGTTAGGCCCTAACATGACCACCGATTAAGGGGGCTGGCTGGTGTAGGAACCATATAAGGAGACTTCGTGTAAGTATTTCTCAAAAGCTTACAATGTTTTAGAGTCCTTTATTATTTTATAAAGGATGATGGGCAAGGGACAAAGGCAGTTGGTCTGGCCCCCCCTAGCAATGAGTGATATATCATTAGAAACAAATATTGACTGCTAACGCCATTTATATCAGTATTTCGGAGATTTAGGTCATTAAAGTTGTAAAATTGTTAACTTCAGCTCCCCTAGCATGACCACCGAAACACGATATTAATTGCGTGATACGGCGTTTTATCGAGATTCAACTGTCAAAATCCATTGTCTTTTGACAGCTAAACGTGATAAATCGCTATGTCATAGCGCATTTCGGTGGTCATGCTAGGGGAGCAGAGCGTTATGACTCCTAAAATACTAATAGATGACGTTTGCTGTCATACAATAACATGTTCCTTTAAAGACCTTTCCAATGATATAAGATTGAGGAGGCCTAGCGCTCACCATACTTTAATTTAATTTGACAAGGGGTCCAAAAGTGACCGTATTGTTCTTTAGAAAATTGTTTACAATTATTAATAGCTGTAGACTCAAAAAGTTATAAGTACGTAAATGTCATGCCAAAGTGTAATTTATTTAGAGAAATACACATTGTAAACTTACCTAAATGAATTTTTTACCCGCCATAAATGCATTGTCTGTTGTCCATTGACGCAAGTGGTGTATAATATTTGTTAGGTTATATGAGTCAAAGCTGTGATTTCCATGAGTGTTCACATTATCACTAATGACCTTCAAGTTGATACCTATGACGTTTTAACATATGACTTATGGTTATGAATATTGTATTAAATTTGGTGCCCATTTTGAACTCACGATGTATGCTTTTTCTTGCCAAGCCAATAAACGTGTAGATACCTGTCCTCTAGATGTTTGCTGAGCATCCTTTTCATGTGATATGACGTAATGGAAATCCATGTTAGTACTGAATGTGGCTCGGATGGCAATTAATCAGGTTTTCTGCCCTCCAGACAGCGCGGGTCAAAGTGGACAAAGAATTTAGACTCAACGATATTAGTTAGGACTTTATATCGTTTGGGCGTACTGTAAAATGATAACACGGTAATAAAAACACAATAAACAAGAAGACTTTAAAATCAATAACTGCACCGTGAATACAACATCCTCTTTTATAAATAGTGTCACTTTGACACAAGCAAGCAAAAATAATAACCTTTACAATGGATACCTTGCATATATCCTATAAAGCCTAGTATTGCTTTGCGTCAGCAGCGCATCAAATGGCTGTATAAAAACACCAGCGGTCGGGCAAAGTCACCCTTCTTTCCGGCAGGTCGCCGCGGTCACATTCGATACCAACAAAATATAAATTGGCGCTGCGACTCTGCGACCTACCTGTCTGGAAACGAATTAATCATGCGATTCCCCAACCGTGACTAGGTAAACAAAATGTACTTGGGTAAATGAATGACAATTGTTATCATTTCGGAGCTGTTACGTACGGTGTTTCTTATTATCGTAATTTATGTAGAATGTAGATCAATACCGTTAATAAATAGTGGCAGACAGTGCGTACCGTACCTTGGTTTGATGTTAAAATTCTACATGAAATCGACGAATATCACTCGTTCGCTTAGTATTTCGATACTTGAGGAGTAAAATAAATATGCTAAAATCATTTTTCAGACAAGTAATCTACTTTTACCGCTTACTTGTGTACCTTTTTTACTTTGGAAGTTTTTAAGTGCTGGATTAGAGCTTCCTAAGTAGGTACATACATTATATAAGAAAGAAAAAAAACACAAACAAAATAAACGAATAAGTATTTAACATTCTTCATATCCATATAAAATAATAATGGACACCACGTAGACACGCTACACAAGATTTTTCTGTACTGCGGTGTAAACACTTTAACTAAGTAAGATTTATTATTAATAATATATCTACTAGAAAAAATTCGCATCGCCACCAGATCAATTTCTTAGGCAGGACTCGAAACCGCGACCTTTCCGGAAGTCCAGTCCATGTTCTTCCAACTGAGCTGCCGAGTCAAGATAGAAAGATGTTGTGTAACATGTATGAATGGGCAACCTAAGATTTCAAATTGTAGAAAAACTGATTATCTATATATATAAAAGGGAAAATCACTCACTCACTCACTCACTCACTGATCACGAAATCTCAGAAACTACAAGTGCTAGGAGTCTCAAATTTTGCATGGGAGCTCCTTTTAGGGCGTAGGTGCTCACTAAGACGGGATTTTGCGAAATTCAACCCCTAAAGGGGTGAAACAGGGTGGCAAAGTTTGTATGGGAGGACGCGATTCCTTGGCCCGATTGACTTGAAATTTGGCATAGACATTCTTTCACAAAATTAATTGAACACGTGTTTCGTATTTTTTTTATATTTATCACCTAACAGGGTTAAAAAGTGATATAAAGCTAATTTTGCTGTGATTGACTTCGACGTCGGAATTGAAACTTTTTTGTGCATTTGATTGATTAATTAAGAAAAGTAAATATCATTTGTCATCTCAACGTAGTATTACATTCTCTTTGGTCATTTCCCCTGAGAGTAGGTAGAATGCATTTCATTGAATAGTACCTATGGCGTTATGTTGGCAGTGCTGTCATTTTTTTCCTTTTAGCTTTTTATTTTGCAACCGGATAACATGACAAGAAATGTGTTAGGTATAGAACATGTTACAAAAATACCCCTAATGCCGAATATACAACTTTTACTATTGGGACCAACTCTCAAATCGCGAAAAAATAATCAGCAAAAATTCAAATCGAAAATATCAAAACGTATGAAACACATTTTGATATTTTCGATTTGAATTTTTGTATGAAACAATCAATTTTTATTATAGAGAAGTGTTGGATGATCGAGATTGAGAATCCTGTTAATGCACAACATATTTTTATTTAGAACTAGCTGCACCCGGCATGCGTATATTGCAATGCTCCATTTTTTAGCCAGGGACTTTCTCGGTCGTAAGCAGAACAACTCGCCAAAGTTTCATCATAATCGGATCAATGGTTTAGGAGTCCCGCCGTCTGTACACTTAGATCTTTTAAACTATGCATAAAAAACCGCATCAAAATCGGTCCATAAGTTTGAGAGCTAGGTTGCCTCAGACAGACAGACACACACAAGTCAAACTTATAACACCCCTTGCGTATGTTGTGTACGTCGTATATACATATAGTGGTGGCCACATAATTAAGGACACAAGTCGATTTTCATACAAACGAGGTAATTTTGAAGTCTTGGTTTTCCGCTAGGGATTGAACTAGCTGGGATCTGATGATGGCCATACAGGGAGTGAATGGAGAAGATTCAGATAGCAATACACACCCAACTGATCTGGTCAGCATTCTAAGAGATGTAAGCATAAGAATTTACAGTTGCAAGTTTTCATACATTTCTATACTATATTCGCGGTTTTTTTAAACATATCCTTACATCCTTAAAATGCTGGTCAGATCACTTGGGTGTGTATAGAAATCTGGATCTCCTCCATTCACTCCCTGGATGGCCATCACCAGAACACCGCTCGGTCAATCCCTGGCGGAGAAGCAATGCTTAAAAGTTACTTCGTTTGTATGAAAATCGACTGGCGTCCTTAATTTTGTGGCCACTACTACACCTATATAAATATCCTGTAGTATAGTCTAATAACTTCACACTCACCACATTAGTAACTAGATTGTACCCGTGCGAAGCCGGGGCGGGCCACTAGTTTTATTATAAGGCAAGTTGAACAACAGTGCGGTATGTATGTACATAGAAATTGAAAACATCGTAATTGCTAGAACGATCGCAAGCGCACGTGTAGTGGTGTGCTGCGCGCGCGGCCTTGCCCGCCGGCCAGCGGGCCGCCGGAGAAATGCGCCCGCGGTGACGCTGCTGCGCGTTATCGCGTGCTTATCGCAAAACCGACACGTGGCACTGACCATTTTCCTCGCATGCTTATTTGCAAGTTAGATTAAAAAACTATTGCAGTTTGCAAGTGGGTTTACGATCTGCTCAGGGTTAATGCTATTAAATCTATAGGAAACATGAGTAAATAAACTACTCTACGCTGGTTGCTAACGTGATTATGAAAAAATAAAAGGTTTATTAATGTAACCGTTATTTCAGTTCACGTTTCGTTTCTGTGGAATCTTAATTTACTTATATCGAAATATTGCTAAAGTTCTAGATGAAATCCTTTAATTCATCAAAGCCCGAGCGGACGCATGCGGCCGGATAACAATGGAATATCTATTGTGTCTCATTTTCCGGGCGTTGAAGGGTTAAGGTATAAAAATTAACGTCAACAGTAATACCACCAACGTTTTTAAAATTAAAACTTTTTTTTCATAAAGCATTATGTAATGCATTATTATAACTTATTAATTCATTAAAATTGGAGAAACCCTTTAAATTTTTAAAACAATTGAGGGGTGTCAATATACTATTCTTTTATTTTCAGTATAGAGAATAAAATTGGCATTGGGAAAGATGCATGCCTTCCACTAGCGTAGCGCCACAAATTGATTTGGTTATATTACTCTTAAATCAAAAAAAGGAAACAACCACGAACTTTTCATATCTTCAATTAATTTTAAACGAAAAGTGGCAATTTCCCTTTTAACACAGTTTTATGGTGCGGTATAGATCCTAAAAGTTAACAGTGACCAAAAAATATTTTTAAGTTTTCTTCTTTTTCAGAAGACTTGCCGATATAAATATAGCCATCGAAAGTTTTTCCAGAGAGTTTAACGAAGATTACAAGAGAAGAGAGAGCTTACACACCATAAAGCTGTGTTGAAAGGAAAATTGACACTTTTAGTTTAAAATTAATTGAAGAAACAACTTTTCTGAAAATTTTATAGATAAGTAATAATTATACATTTTTTGATTATGAACTTCAAAGTTTGCATGAAAAGCCCTACTGCCGAAGGTGCAAGAGTACTTCATCAGGAAGTCTACTATCGCCTATATCTTACCTCTTAAAGCTGGACTATTGTTACGGTGACTGATCGTAAGATGGTGCTAGCTAGCCAGGCGTGCTGAACAGACTAAACTCATTCCTTTGTACGCCAAATGAAGAAAACCTATCCAAAGTTATTTCTTTGGCCAGGAAAATGGGATACACTAATTTCCAAGTTTGTCCAGTATTATCATTGCCTCAGAGTCAGAAATGCTGTTGACCAAAGAGAATAATGTTTTAGTAGTTTTGATTATTATTATCTAAAAATATGTTGGTAAGCTAGTATTTACGTTATCAAGCTGACTTAATACTTTGTATAGAATACTATAGAACGACCCATACATCATTCAAGCATTTTTAATGTAAACGTTTTAATTTGTAAATACTGTAGGGACACTTAAAGACGAAGAAGTCATTGTACAGTTGACACGTGGTATTAACTATAATAGGCATGCTTTGACACATCGTGGTTGAATGCGAACTTTATGAGGTCCTCAGGTCAGGAGGCACAGCAATTTTCCTATCAATCATCCAACTAGGTGTCATTGAAGGTATCGGTAATGGGTCATTTACAATGATAAATTGGTAATAGTTAGCAACCGGAGCGGTAGGTGTCGTCCGCGCGCGTCACGAGGGCGGCTACGGCGGCGGTCGTCTCAAGATCAAGGTCGCGCGGCAGACGAGCGGCAAGGTCACTCGCCCCGCGCCCGCGCGCCGCTCGCGCGCAAATATTTGCGACCGTCTGTCCTCCGCGACCGATACGCCGAGGTCAGCTTGTCAGTAGACCTTGAAGTAATATTATCCGACCTCTCCAGATTGGCATGAAAGGCGACTCCATGTACTAACGTATTTTTTATCGGTCACAAGCGCAAGGAGCTATTTGTCCGAGTTGAATGATAACCTCTACCGATCGATGTATTGAGTCAAGTCACAGACGATTAAAATTAATAAATTACTTATATGTACTATAGGTATTAATACTTGGAGCTAGATCAGTAACCGGTATGGATTCAAAGAATAGGTATGACAAACTGTTGTTTACAATAACCGCACTGTTGCAGCTGAGTATTTCACTGACACATCATATTTCATTTGCACTTTTGTCTAGGACCTAGGTAGTAGTTGTTTCTAATACATTACATACATAATAATAGGAGGTACTGAAAAAAATATTTGTTATGGAAACTACAAAACTTTTTGAGCATAACCGCCATGTAATAATAACTGATATCAGGTCTCCTAAGCAAAGCTGTTATTGTAAAAGCGATAGCAAAGTAAAGATACATATTATATGGGATTCACATAAGATTTTACTATAAACTTTCATCATCATCATAAAAACTGCTAGATATCACCATCAATAGCAGAACTTAACTTTTGCGTGCTTAAGCAAATCATTTTTCAGAAGTTGGAAATCCGTACATTTGGCAACAGTTTTCTAAACCTAAAATTATGCTACAACATTAAAAAGGACCACCGTGTGTATCGTCACAGATTTATGTTATTAGGAATAATGGAATAAACATTCAACCTCTACGTATTTTTTGTGGTTTGGCATTGGCGTAGCCTTTATGAAATTTCATGAAGACCCAGAACGTTGCCTTGAATATATGACTATACATAATGGGCAAGGGGAATAATAGATCTTCTGAGATTACATCATTTTGGTGTGTAGATAGTTACCTAACTTTTAATCTTTATATATACAATATCTTTGATGTTGTACTAGCGATAATTTTAAGGCGTGAAATATACATAATTTATTCGACAAAACACCTTTGGGTCCATCTCCTCTTTTTTTGGAATGACCGCCATTTTAAATTTTACCTTTTATTTTAGACGGCCCCACCAAAAAATGTTCGATATTTCTCCGGATCTAGAAGTCCTACAGATATACAAAAATACTATTCGGAAGGTATCACACAAGTGAGAAAACTTTATCAAGATGCCACATATAAAAATACTTTGTGTAAACCTTCAACTTTACGTCATTAAAAATTACTAAAATCAATTTTAACCTAAAATTTGTCTGCTTTTTTAACACGTTTTTATTAGGTTTCTTTCTAGTTTGTTTGTATGATTGTTTGTTTGTGTCTACAAATTTTGCAAACGATTTTATACTAGCTTCCCGATGAACTAGAGTCTTGAAACTTTGAACATAGGCTAGTACTGGAAGGCAATGCAATATTATGGTGTCATTGAGCTGATCTGATGATGGAGCCGGAAGAAGGCCACAGGATCTCTATGATGAAACCATACAACCATATCGTGTTAGGGCTCGTTAGAATTGTCTTGATAAGTACTTTGATGATAGACGAGGTTCAGGGACTGATGATGAAGCCAGAAGGCTATGCCATAGGAACTCAATATTGAAACCATGCAACTCCATCGAGTTTGGGCTCGTTTGAATCGTCTTGACGAGTACTCTGTTGGGAATTAGAGTCCAGGGTCTGATGATGGAGCCGGAAGAAGGCCACTGGAACTCTGTAATAAACCCATACAGTCCCATCGAGTTTGGGCTCGTTTGAATCGTCTTGACGAGTACTCTGTTGGGATATAGTTGTTTCATGAAAAAAAAAACAATTTTAAAACGAACTAAAAAGTATGAAATAATTTCTCCCGCAAAAAATTATAACACTTTACAGAAGTTTTAAACCTAAAAACGTGAGGCGTATGCAAATGACATTGATGATAAACCTTACAAAATGCGCCCCAAGATTTTAGGTTAAAACTTCGGTATGGGGATAATAACTTTTTGCGGGAGAAATCATTTAATACTTTTTAGTTCGCTTTTTTAGTTTATCTTACAAATCTTATCAAACTAGGGCTTTAATGTATATAATGACACCAAAATCATTGCTCTCAGTTACATATTTCAAGAGTTATAGTTTTCTGAATATGACTCTTACAAGCACTTAATATTGATCTTATACCCATTCATCCGCAAAATTCATCCGAATTATTTTTTTTAAATAAGTTTTGAAAATGGACATAATTCAAAACTTATAAAAGATTGTTTTTATCGTTATTATATTAAATTATCAACTTAATTTAAAAAAAAAACCAAAATGTTTTTAATTTTGTCCATTTTCGAAAATTGACATTCAATTGGTTATAAGGGTCAATATCAAACACTGGCTTTTTTACGTAAAGCAAAATACATTAATTTTTTTTTATTTAACTTTATAATAAACTTTTTTATTAAAATATCCCACCAATCCGCCCAAGCCCACGTGGTATACCATGATGGTCCATCTTCCTTATCCACCCATAAGGAAGGCCTGTCCCCAGCAGTAGAGACTTTAAAAATGGCTGCGATGACGAAAAGTAAGTTACCGCATAGGTTTCATTTTAAGAAACCGTATTACAGTACAGAAACACCATGCGTTTCAGATTACACTGAGTATCAGATCAACTGTCTATCGCAGCAAATATATGACATGACCATGCGAACAAAGTCGACGGTGCAGCTTATGCTTGTCATAAATATTTTTAAAATTCGCTCATTGTTTAAACAAATGTATAGTTGTATCAGAACTTTGTTCATTATACACAAGGATTTCGAATAAAATAAACAATAAGTGTCTATACATTTAGAGGTCATTCGAGGATACCAAATGCATTCACTCACCACCTTGATATACGTCAAAGTTATTTTGTTGTTGATGATAATCACGCTTAGTTATGTACACACAATGTCATTAACACCCGTATTCACAAACAACACTCAAACGACCCTTGGCTACACAAACGCACTGCGTTCAAATAGAGCTCTGTAATTGGTTCATTTGTTTTACGCATAGGTGTGATTGGTTATGCGACGCTATGCGTCCGCGGGCACTGTGAGACCTCATATAATGTTTCTGAATACGGGTGTTATACTTGTATTTGTAAGAGTTCTACATATACGAAAGGACGATCTAAGTTAAAAAAAAGTTACAAATAATAAAAAAAACGTACTTTTGTATAAAAAAATGTGATATTAATTATCTTTAATTTTATATTTTTGTGCCAAGGGATTCTTTACCGTTTTCAATCTCAGGAAACCAAAGATAGTTTCAAATATATCGTTAGGTTAAGAATGAAAAAATATTACAATTAGTGGATTCTAGTTTGTTGACGCACAGGACTTATAAGAAGATGGTATTATTAGTGGTATTTTCCTTTGAGTTTTTTGAACAGGAATAAATTTCAATCAATTGTATGGACAAAAAAAACAAAGAACGCAATTAATGTTTGTGTTTTTCTTCTGTTTTCTGTAAAAAAATATCGCAATTTTCTGCCCAAAGTCTTCTTATTTAAAATAATTCAGCATGTTTGCGAATTTTTCACGACGAATAGAAGTATTTTT
Source organism: Catoptria pinella (assembly GCA_963556745.1). Lineage (NCBI taxonomy): Eukaryota > Metazoa > Arthropoda > Insecta > Lepidoptera > Crambidae > Catoptria > Catoptria pinella. The sequence goes on from OY750762.1 coordinate 6,879,748, forward strand.
TTGAAAAACAAAATATATCATCGACTTTTCTTTGGTCTTTGTAGTCTATTTATGACAATCCGACAGTGCTTATTTTTTCCACATTTTTTTAGACAAGGTTTATCTTCAATTCGATTGTATTGTCGACTAGTAAAACTCTTTAGCGAGCCATATGTTTTTTCGTTACGCTTAGGTTACGTTTTTTATTTAAAGTTATGACAATCCAAGAGCACGTTGCTAGTACCGACCCATAAGCAAACTAACAACTGAAATAATAATATAGGTAGGTACATACACACAATTCGTATAGGTTTTCCTTACTGCTTTACACTATTTCATATTGTGTAGTCAAAAACTATGGTAAATTTTTGCTGTATCAAAAATGAACATTGTCAATCATTGTGAAAAATATATTTTTGTTGGACGTGAACTATATTGACATCAATAAATTACGTCGCACAAAGTACATATATCTAACAATGTAAGCATAGAACATTTTCATGTAAGTATACATAGAACATTGTATTCCGTCGTCCTTGTAATTAACTGATGGGCATTACATATTCGGCTGGATATGTCAGCGGAGTTCGGGGCTGTCGTCCCGTCGGAAGCATGCGGCGAAGCTCACGAACGGACATCGGGGCCAAGGTCTCAATGAATTATGGAGTATATGGCATTATTCGGGCGATGTTGAGCCATGTTCGCTCTGGTTTCGCGGCCACTGTGCGCGTTAATAATAGCGGCCGAAGGTTGCCTCCGACACCAAAGAGGTCGCCTCTCCGGTCGCTCACGTTTCCGGATTTTTGGTGCATTTGACTATTTGACTATTTGCATTTGACTATTTATATTGTATTTGCATTTGACTATTTGACAAAAAAAACTTTGCTCTGTGATTTGACATGTACGATTACAACTTTCGTTAAAACTTAAATTATTAGGTTTGTTGATTGCCTTTGAAAGCTATTGGTATCTTTGTTATGTCTATAAGGCTTGAGGAGCCACGCCAGCCTTTAAAACGCAGCTCACACCATTATTTAGTAGCAAAGTAGATAATTTTGCAGCACAAATATATCAGGAGATTTATCAATGTAAGGGTGGCTCCTCAATCTAAACATCAGGATTGAGGAGCCACCTGGAACTCGTAGAACTATACAGGATTTGTGCTGTAAAATAATCTTCTTTGCTGCTAAATAATGATGTGAGTTGCGCTTTAAAATCTGGCGGCTCCTCAATCCTTATGGACATTCTTTGTTTATTTAAAATATTTAACAATAGTTGTTGTACTGTCAGCTCGATATAATAAATCAATATCATCGATCACTATCACTAATTTTGCTAATTCACTTGAGTACTTTCAAAATATGAAATCTTTTTACCATTTTTGTTTCTATGCAGAAAGTCGTTAGTTAGTGTGATTATAAACCATCTACACAAACAAAAGCAATTTGAATATTCACTGCAATTTATTTTATTTTTAAACAAACAATAATTGTAAAACAGTAGCTATCTAGGACATATTCGTATGAAAGGCGAACGAGAGCGGCGCTCGCGATTCCTAAATGAGGTCAGTGGAGCGCGAGGCATTACACTTGACCTCTTTTCGTCGAGTCCTTACCTCCGCCAGACCTTCACACTTTTTACAACGCTTTTACGAGCTAGGTCAGGTCAATTAAGTTTCGGCAGTAGAACAACGGCCGGCCAACAGGCGGCTGCGGCTGCGGCGGCAGATGCGCTGCGCTGCCCTACGCACACTCTTGACACACATTCGCGTTTCAATGCCTATCGACGTTTGTTTTTTGTTAATGACCGACTGTTGAATGTATTTCGAGACGGGTCGACATTCATGAGCGTTATTGAAAATGTGTGTTATGAATATTTTCACATAATTTAGTGGCTTCAGTAAACTCTGGTAAACTTTGGCAGTCATCTTTGCTAGTTCGGAATTTAAGTAGACAATTTCTGCGTCGCCTGCGCGGAATTGTGTCGTATCGGTTGCCTATTTTTTATGACAATATTCTGATATAGATAGAGTAGCTTTCTTAGAAAAGATATCATTTATGGAGTTCTGATTTTCGTACTCGTTCGTTATTCGTTAACTCGTTTCTATATTTTTGATACTGTTTGTAATTCGATGTGGATAGTAAAATTCCAGAATATAGATATTGGTACGTTATTTTTTTTTTATTTTTGTTTTACTTTGTCTATAGGTATTGATGATATTAGAATGTAGCCGTTTCCGAATCCCTATGCCACTTGTTTACTGGATTTTTCCTGGCACGACACGCGCCGTCCGGCGGGCGGCGCTACTACGTAAATGCAAATGACTATCAATGGACATAATTAGAAATAAATACGCAAACTGACACATTGGTTCCTAGTAAACAAGGTCGCCGTGACCTTGGTATATTATGTTTTTATTGTTATTTTTGCGGCAATAAGAGCACAAAGGCAAACAAGGAAGTTGCGACGGGCTTTGCGACGGCTCTGGGTAAGAATATGTAGATTGTATTTACCCGTGATCTCTGTTCATGGTCACATCAAGATATCTTATACTTGTTGCAGAGATACTAAAGTTTTAGATAAAAAAATATAAGGTCAGGTGGGGAAAGAGAAACACTGAGGCAAGTGAAACACCCAATCATAACTAAAAACTATCTTAGTTTTTCTCCTTAGCGACGTGTCGATAAAACAGGAATGACGAAATAGTTCCTATATTACAACATAGATATCGCTATAATCACTAAACTAGCTAGTAAACTAAAAAGAATGTCAACACGCAAAACACGATTGTAAGGCGGGAACATTTTGGCAATCATACAAGCAAAATTAAAGAGTAATTTAAAATATTGTTATGCCAAGTACAGCATGTAAAGTGTATATTACATGGTCCAACGATTATAGTAAAGAAACGTAATACGTAACGACGTAAAGTAATTAAAATACAATTACACATTTAAAATTAAAAAATATACGATAAGAAATTATTAATATTAAAGTAAATAAAATCATCGGAGTTAAAATTATTAAAATAAAGATGACTGAAAATTTCATTAGTATAAAAAAAATAAAAATAAAAATAAAAATAAAAATAAAAATAAAAATAAAAATAAAAATGTATTTATTGTTTGTCAGCCCTGACCATCGCAACCACAGCGTGAAATTTTAATCATTTGGTTCCCGCAGTGGGGTGGTTCCACTAATGATTACAAACTTGTAATTATAAGTGGAATCACTACGGGAACCAAATTATTAAAATTTCAGTGTGTATGTTTCACTTCTGCGGATTATGTTTTTTTAATATTTAAAACTGAACCCTATTTTAACAGATTTGATACATTGTTGATATTAACGGTTAATCATGACACTTTTGTCCTATTTTTATTTAAATGGACCCCATATTTAAAGCTATTTTGGCCACTGTATCACGTATCCCCCTTTTCAGGTGTAAGTGAAACACATCCTAGTCTTCAATTTTTTTTGTGATTTTGTTGCTTAATGCAAGTCTATAAATATTTAAATTCATACCGCTAAAAGCTGATTTAATAAGGAGTATATTGCATTTTAATTGCAAACTTTACTAAACCTCTTTGATAAAAAATAAAAATAGAGTATGTTTCATTTACCCCCCTTGACGTTAGATAATTCTGCAAACTCATACTTAATGATAATTATTAATTACATACTTTGAATTTTTAACTTTTTTGTTTTTATTTAGGTATCGGTTTTGGCAAAATTGTGAATCATGTGAAACCGTGACAAAGGAATAAAAAAAAATACGGTGTCAAAGTCGTATGAGTAATACTTAAAAATACCTATTATTATTCTGGTTGTTTATGTACCTACTCGAAGCATTTTTTGTTCCCAGAATACTAAGGTGGGATTGTTTGCGTTCCACTCTAGATCGGTAACCGAATATGGGTCAGAAAGTGTTTTGGTGGCGCCATACTTATCTAGTGGCTATTTATCTGTAAAGTGCAGTATACATAAGCGGGAACATAAAGGACGGGGCGTATACATCTGCTGATAAGAGTAAAGAGTGACATTATGCCAACGTGACAATAAAGGACTCGAAGAATATCTTCCTAGAATTATGTTTATATTTGCGCTTTAATACAATGTCTCTTTTTGTAGTTACTGGTATTTCCATTTATTTATAACTATTATGATATCAGCATTTAAAGATAACTATCCTCAAATGGAAAAACAACAACAATAAAATACTTCTATTGGGACTTCGAATCACTTTCGATTGCGGAGTTATTTAAAATTTTCGGGGACTAAAGTATATACGTAAATCAGGAGAAAGAGAGAAGAGACGTAAAATTACAAACGCTGGTCCGTAAGAAGGGCTTATTTATTTCAAATACCTTAATGAATAATAAATACATACCTCAATGTATATTTTCATTTCCTTTCCCCCTAATATGTATGATAATGATGCGTTTATTTACTATCATTGGTGAAAATTTTAATATTTATTATTAAATTCTATTAACAAGAAGTTCAACAATAGATCTATCCTTAAAGATGACGTGTTGATGTAAATATAACCGGTTGGACATCTGTCAATAATAATTAAATGCACTTTGTAAACAAGTGGATAGAAGCAACAGATAGATAAGGCGGGGGCGCTGCTCTGCTCTATCGTTCAAGATTAAGGTCGTTCTATCTGAAGGCCGCTCTTTATTGCAATACACTAATTCACAACTTTAGAGTGTGTCGCCTTTCTTTTACAAGTAAATGTCACAAACACTACAAGAAAACTATTTGATAGGTACTTTACTATACTAGATAAAAAAGGTTATAGAATGAAACGAGGCGTTCAACACGAGTCTTCGAACTTCTATCAGTTTCGGTATTTTTCTCTTAATGTTAAAAATGGTGATAAATGCGTAATAACTATACTAGGTGTTACAAAAATACCCCTAATGCCGAATATGGTATACAAAAAATAAAATCGTAAATATCAAAATGTTTGAAACAGCTGATTTTTTTTCGCGATTTCAGAGTTGGTCCCATAGTAAAAGTTGATTAGTTTTATGGTCCCTATATACCATATTCGGCATTAGGGGTATTTTTGTAACACCTTGTATAACAAGTTCCATTAGGGATGACTCACACGCTGCACGGGTGGGTCCGAGTCGAGTCTCACTCGTATGTAGAACGGTTTCATACATTTGTTGTCTCCGAGCGTCGTACGTTACTTGCTCGTAGCGAGAGCGGGATAATATAATATTAGTTGACCCGGCATCGTGTAACGTGACTCATCCCTATATTCAGGCTTATTGGTATTAGAATAGAACATAAATAGGGGTTGATGTTTTGTGAAATAATTTAATGATAGATTAAGGACATGTGCAAATTGTGCAATGTATTGTATGGGATTAGCAAGCTTACGTTACGTCACAAAAAATAATTTAAACTTTATCTCATTACCTTTGGTGACACCCCTCTGATAATATCTGCTAACGAAATTGTCTGATGTCATTCGCATTTGAATACGCTAGGTCCGCTAGGAGCTAGACAGTCCAACTGTACAAATATTGTTAAAAATAATTCATTACCGACCATGAGCGCTACCGCATATTACAAATTAATTAGTAAATGCATACCTATTTAAGCTTCGTGTAAAAAAGAAAATGAAAAACCTTGCAAAATTACACTTTAAATTAATCGTCATAAGCTATTGCATAAGTTAATTTATGATAGTTTCAGACGCAGGTTACGATTTCTAAAAGCTTTTTATTAATGTATCTATCCGATTTCATCTGGGTGACGGTTGAAAATTCATGTTTTGCCGAAAGGCAAAAATGCATGCCTTTTATTATGTATACTTACTTAAATGTCAATTTTGTTTGTCTATTTCTTTTAATCATTAATTGAATATAATGTAATGTTATTTGTATGAATGTATGTGTTCTGGCAAATAAACTTCTTATCTATCTATTTTCTATTCTATTTCGTATTTACTTGAAGATCGATAACTAGAGTTTTTTTCCGCGCTAACTGCAGCGGGCTTTATAGTGCCGTTTGGTTCCCAGGAATTGAAAATATATGGATATTTTCGGACAAGGTTATAGACTACTTATATTGGCATACAGAGTTACTGCGCAGTACCTACACGTTGTTTACATAGCGAGCACCAACAATCGAGTACGTACGTTGATGTTTGATAAACATTGTTGCGCAACCAGCCGAGAACAATGGTCGGCTGGAGGAATGTTGCCATAACACTTAGCGACAATCGCCGCTGCACTCGGTGTCCTTCCTGCACGGGCTGCCGCAGAAATAACCATATTTTGCTATTACATCATTTCTGTACCTTCAGTGAAAACTGATCTAACTCGAGTTATATCGATTTTGAATTTATTTCACTATTCAAGTCATCGAAAAATTAGCTTTTTTTGTGTCTAATCGGTGTATTTTTACGACTCATATCAACAGAGATAAATTTTGTGCATAGTAATATAAGTGCTTGCTTTTCTATGATTTTTTTGAAATAAAATGTGTATATTAATATATCTCTAGTTAAAACAATGTGTACCGAAACTTATTTCTCTTTAAATTAGTGTCTAGAAATATAACTCGTTTTAAAACATTACACACAATTCAATAACAACTGACTTAAATTGTGCGTAGTGATTTATCTAGAATTATATCAATACACACATATCATTTCACAGTATGCTAGTTTGTGAACATTGATTTAACTCGACTTATAGCATTAAAAATGAAGTAATAATCAAGTTTTATTTTGTGTTTATTAATATAATTCAAGTTGAATCAATAATCACATATAGGTTTGGGATAGGTGTAAAATGATATAATTGACTTATATCAAAAAATATTATGAATAAACGAAGTAAAACGTTTGATTACTTATTGTGTAAAATGATAAAACTGCCCAATAAACCCCCCGCGACCTCCCCTTCCCTCGTACCCTTCCCCCGCGCCTGTGTGGATACGACAGTGTGTTGTCTCAGTATTGCGCCGACGTTCATGCGCTGCGGTCACATCAGTAGAGACTCCGCGACACTAAACAAGATGAATTTAAATGTAAGTTGTATCACTTTACACAAAGCATAATACATTGTGCCATTTTATTAATAATGGGCTAAAGTCATTGATGGGATGAAAATCTGCCCTATGTTCCTTAAAATAAGTGTGAGATTGCTTCGATGCTTAATAGTGAGTTGTATCAATATACACTAACTTTTTACATTATTGCACGTTATTTTTTACAAGAAATTAAATAGGTACATAGTATTTTTTGATACGGGCGTATTTTTTGTTTATTATTATTCATTTTTGCCTGTCTTACTAACACGTGGAAAAAGAGTTGTGTTTTTAACTGCTTTTTGACCCCCGACGCAAAAAGAGAGGTGTTATAAGTTTAACGTGTCTGTGTATCTGTCTGTGGTATCGTAGCTCCCAAACGGATGAACTGATTTTGGTTTAGTTTTTTGTTTGAAAGATAATTTTAACCTGATTGTTCTTAGTCATGTTTCATGAAAATTTGTTCAGCTGCTTGAAGATCATCAGCTCTTTTCTAGTTGATGACGGGATCTGACTAACTTCTTTATGTCCGATCGATTCGGAATTTGGTACAGTATTACTTCAACGACATTGAAAGAACATGGTAAGGTAACCATGACCTGATCAGCCGTTAGAAGATCATCAGCTCTTTTGTAGTTGATGAGGGGATCTGGCTAAGTTTCATATGTCCAGTCAATTCGAAATTTGGTACCGTGTTACTGCAATGATATTAAAAGAACATGGTAAGGTAACCATGACCTGAAGCTTAAGCATTAACTGGAATCTGCAGAATACTCAACTCCTCACCAACATACAGCAGAGGTATAGTGTTTGGGATCACTAGAATGGTCTTTAATAAGTAGATTGCGAATAAAGTATAATCGGTGGTGATGATGAGGCATCATCTAGAATCTGAAGGATACCCAACTCTTCAACAACATACAGCAGAGCTATCGTGTTGGGGATCACTAGAATGGTCTTTAATGAGTCAATTGCGAATAAAGTATAATAGGTGGTGATGATGAGGCATCATCTAGAATCTGAAGGATACCTTACTCTTCAACAACATACAGCAGAGGTATCGTGTTTCGATGATTAGTTTATACTAATAGATTGGTAAAAAGGACTCATCAGCTTTTTGAAATTGAATTCAAAATTTGGTACCATGTTACTTCAATGATAATGGCCGAAAAAATTTAGTTTAAAAAGCTTCAAATAAAACTGAAATTAAAAATTTAATAAACCCCCGATACAAAAAGCTAACTCTTAATAAAATACCCCCATACAAAAAAGCTAACTCTTAAAAAGTTGAAAATAATGTAATCATATCATCAAGTCTTAAATAGATCTTGGATTTACATGTAAGCTCGTCACATTAACTTCGCGGTCCATCGACGTCTACGATTTTTCCATAGATTTATTTATAACTTGATAATAATGATGATATTATATTTAACTTTTAAAGAGTTAGGTAGCTTTTTTGTATGGGGGGATTTTATAAAGAGTTAGCTTTTCTGTGTTGGGAGTTTTTAAAGAATAATTTATTTACTATAATTAAATGTACTATTTTGGGAGTAAATTCATTTATTTTAATTTGCTACTGAATGGAAATGGGTCTTATGAGTGGTTTTTTTAAGATCGATTTATTGCTAATTGTCATTTACAAGTTGGCTAAGTTTGAGTCTGAATGACTGTAGTGATGATTGTGTTGTCTTAACATGAAGCACTCCGTAGTCAAGTCAATATTAAACCAATGGGATCAATTCCCGATCAGCTCAATGGAATAAACTTTTATATTCATTTTCTTTTCTCTGAGTAGGTGTTTAAATACCAGCCCGTTTTCTATATTATGTTACGTTGAATTTCGATACAACAACAGTTTTAACAAGTCTAAACATCTGTTATGTTTTGTTTAAGTAAACCTTTAAGTTTAATATTGTTATGTTAATTTTTCTAAATTTAAAACACATTGTTCTGCTTATTCAAGTTGATTTAAGCGCTAATGAAGCAAGATTTAGTATTTTATATGATTACCAAAGTGTTAGTAATAAATTACCGAAATATTTTTGGGTTTTAATAACAGCAAACATTACCTCATGATATTATTTAGTATTTTATCATAAGTTATATCACTATTCACATAGTATACGTACTAGTTATATCGTTTGTGATAAAAGTTATAACAATATCCACATCGATTTTTTTCAAAAAAGTTGTGTAAATTGATATAATTCGACTTTTTTAAACGATTCTACAAAACTAAACTCTAATTACTAACATTTAGAGTGTGTTCAACAATGTTTGTTCTACAACTTTAAAAAAAACATACAATTGAAAAGGCAGACACAAAAAAATAAAGTCAGTTAACATTTTACACGAAAGCAGATTTTCATGGTGAAAAATGATATAAGTCTTATTACATCAATATACACAAAACAAATAAATGTGATTAGTGATGTAACTAAACAATTTCATGAATACTGAAAAATCTGTAAGACATTTCTCTTTAAATAATACAAGAAAACAAAGTTAGCTTAACCATCTACAGTCTACAAGCACTTATTTTATTTTATCATTCTTAGTTGAAGAGTGAGATTTTTTTTAACTTTAAAGTCAATTTCCCGAAAATCATGTTTTTAGAGTTATACCTCTTTTCACGGAAGGTACAGATTTATATAAACATTTGCATCACTTGTTTCTGTTAAACTCGCTTGCTACTTATCACTTATCAATAATTCCTAAATCATTACTGTAATTATTCATATAGGATTATGACTTAAAGAACAATGTTATGAGGCAACTCAAAAGCTTTGGAATTTTAGTTTTTAATAAAATGACCGACCAGGTGCGAGTCGGACTCGCGCACGAAGGGTTCCGTACCATTATGTATAAAAATGGAAAAAAAATCATGTCTGTTGTATGGGATCCCCCTTAAATATTTTTTTTTTTTTTTTGTGAATATATAACTATATAGTCTGTGAATATTTCGAGCGTCTACCTATTGCCGTTATCAATATCGAGCAAAAACGAGCAAAAAAATCACGTTTGTTGTATGGGAAATATTTAAATTTTTATATAAATATTTATTTCATTCTGTTTTTTAGTATTTGTTGTTACAGTGGCAACAGAATAACATCATCTGTGGAAATTTCAATTGTCTAACTATCATGGTTCATGAGATACAGCCTGGTGACAGACGGACAGACAGACAAAAGATTCTTAGTAATAGGGTCCCGTTTTACCCTTTGGGTACGTAACCCTAAAAAACGAAAATGAAATACCTGTACAAGATAAAGATAAACTTTTCAATCAATTAATATTGAAAAGTTTATACAAGTCTTTATACAATTCTTCCGCGTGGATGTTCGAAAAATCCTTGGGAAACCTTTGACCGGGCACAAGGATACTTTTTGTATCCTTTTTTTTAATCCAGGGTATAAACTGTGTGCCAATTCGTTCAGCCGTTTTTGCATGATTGAGTAACAAACATTTAAACATCCAAACTTTCCCATTTATAATATTAGTATCGCGTACTCGATAGAGACCCCATACAAAATTACTCTATCGAATGTTTTTACGCGCGTTACTTTTTTCGATAGCTGTTCGTGCTAAGGGTACAGCTCCTTAGTTGGGCCCTCCTCCTTGTTTAGGGTTGAAATAAAAAAAATAAAAAACAAATATCACGAAGGCAACCTTTGGTCAAAATTTCAGCTTTCTAGATCCAAAGGTTTGGACTGGGCGTTGATAGGTCAGTCACCCTTAATTTTTATATAAGAGAAGATAGTAAAATATTTTTCACTTAGGTATGCGGTATCAATGACCCTAAGCCGGATAGTTACAAAGAATATGGTAACTACTAACCTAAAAAAAAATGTGACAATCTATTGTGCAGACCACGTTTTATTTCACAGAAAATGCTACGATTCTCAGTTTCGCGGAAATATTTTTAACATCATTTAGCGGACTTCTTTTGTTTTGCATTTGTTGTCAATTGTAACAAAACTATCTGCAATGTTGTTTCGTCCATTATATGATACCATTGTGTGATAAGTAGTAGATTTTTTTCTTTTAAATAGCATGTACCTAATGTAATGTAAACAGACGCGTGTCTTTGTACTGAACCTTGCATTGCCAAGTCCAAGTTTACTCATGTCCACTCATAACATATCCAATTCTTTAAAACCAGAAGGAGAATAAATATTGGAATACAATTGACGCAGCATATAACCTTGCGGGGATGAATAACAAAATATTTACAAGTGTGGTTTATTATTCATGTGAGCAAACCACAATTGGCTTTGGTATTTTTTTTTTTCATAAGTAGAAAAGTAGATGAGCCACTTAAACGCGAATTTTTACCAATCACATTTTACATTATACAGTGAGTAGGTAGTCATTTGTCAAATATATCTGGGTTGATAATTACTGTTATCACGTGTATGTGTTTGTCTTACATAGTTTTATCATATTTTTTGCAAATGTTGCGTGACCTTCACTCTTTTCCGTGATTCGTCTTCTAATGGCATGACGTTATAGACGACACATTATTTCCTGATCTGATTGTGTTTATATTACTATTGAAACTAGATAAGTAATGAATTTATTACCTCTTTGTTATTAATAAAAGTGTTATTATGACTGCTTGAGTATAGTCACCTTGGGTAATATGGGGGGAGAGAAGGGGTCCAGTTCGCAGAGGGTGGGGAGGGACGGCGAGCTTGTGCGTCGTCACTGCCGAATATTTTTCGCAAGGTCGAGGTCTAATTTATTTGACTTCCTAGATCGGAGTGACCTTGCTTCTAACGCTCTCGTTCATCTACTGACCTTTTATAACGGTTCCTTGGTCAAAACAAAAGCAGCCCTGGCTAAAATAATCATGTTCGGTTCACGCGTCAACATTCATAAACAAAATCGAATGTTTTTGACAATAAAATTGTATTTTAGGTATTAACATACTTTTTACGCCTCTTCGTGATCTATATCTACGTTACCACTCGCGAAAATACGGATAAAAATATCCAGGGTCAGGCTCAAGGTCTTACCGCTTTTCTGATTAGGACTATGGCGATAAGAAAAGAAAACAGCCATTCAAATTTGGTATCTCGAACCTCGCATTAGGTTTCAGTTTGCAATGTCCACCTACATGTTTCAATGAAAAAAACAATAACTGTAATTCTGCTGATTTGTTGCCTGCACAAGGTTACAGTGTACACGTTTGAAATAATCCATGTGCACATGAAATAATAAAATATTTTATTGTGTTGCGTAAATGTCGTCGTATAATAGATTCATTTTGTTGTTGCCAAAGTCTTGATATTATTGTTATTGAGATAGGAACTCTTAAGAATTTATTGGAAAGAAGAATGTAGCCGTCATTTGTCCCCTTGGTTATATAATAGCGAGAGGGGGAGGCAGGGCAGGAGGAGGGCGGCCGCGAGTACGGGGAACGACCTTGCGAGATGACATTGACGCGCACGGACGCTTCCTGTTATCTCGCGACACTCGACCGGCATTAATCATTATTGGAACAAAGAATGTCCACTCACGGTAATTGTAATTAACACGCGTCGCCCTTGACGCGCTCATTATCTCAGTTGCGGCGGTCACCATGCCGTGACGTCACAAAGGACTTCATTAAATAGCCATGCGAACAGAAATGTTTTCCTTGATCATTTGTTTTTATTATTGTATATGTGTAGGTAATCGAAGAATCAGGAAGACATCACTTGTATTGAATGGTTTCGAGAGGAAATTATGTACTTTTCTGTAAACATGTTATTATGATACCATATAACGCTACAAGGTCTCATAGAAGACGTCATCAAGACATGCTGAAAAACATGTTGTAATAATATTTTTTTATTATATTTTTAGTTTACAAAATGGTTTTTATTTACTTCATTAGATTAACATTTGACAGACAAAATATTTGTTAGAAAATCTTATTTAAATCCGAAATAGCACCTATGTACTGTATTTACAAGTAAAATCAATGTCGCATTTAACTATAAATGTTGTTTTTTACCATAAACTAAATGTTTATTTGTATTTTTAAGAGTATAGTCATAATAAAGTAAAAGGGTTTAAGTAGCCAACAACTGTTATCAACTACAATATGCCGTATCATGCTATATCGTGTACCATGTGAAACTTTAAAAAAATACTAGTCAACAGATAAAATATAATCTGCAATAGAAGAAAACAGCTCATAATTCGAGACGCCGCCGGGGTTCAAGGAAGTTGTACCTTGCTAATGAAATAGTGCGGCGTAAAACCTATACAAGACGTATTCCAGCAATATGACACACGCGCAGTGGTGGTAACCGCACAAACATGTTTACCAGCTCGAAAGTTCAAGGTCCTTGCTAACGACCGACGGAACAATGTACCGACGGAGGTCTGTCGAGGACGCCTCGCAGTCCTTACCCTGTTCTGTCTCATACGAGCTCGTACCCATTCTGGATTGCAACCTTGGGGAAATAGCTCAGTTTATATCCCGGTAAAAATATGTTTCAATTCAATAGTTTGTTGTTTAATTTTAACACGTTTGTATTATTATGTCAAATCCTACGACCGATTCCAAAAGGATGGTCGTTTCGCACTTACCAGTTATTTGTAACAAGATGTAAGAATACAAATCTCTTGCTACTACCTAGCTAGAAAGTGCTTACACTAAATTTTTTTCTGATTTGAAATAAATAAATAATACGCCGTAGAGTCGGGTAGTTAGACGCTACGGTTTGCGTAGTGTATATGCTATAGTCAAGGCTCATTTTGACTAACGCTCTTAGCCAAAACAGTTTTGATACATTTTTGCAGTCAAAAAAGTTTTTGACCTACTTTCTTAGTTAAAAGTGGTTTTACCTGATTTCAAGCTCAGATTATCGGACATTAATGTATGAAAATTTTTTTTTAACACCTAGATATTCTATACAATTCCCGAACGCGCAGCCGGTAATGTGTGTAATAGACGAGAGCCAGGAAGTTTCATGTTAATTTTATTTTGATTTTACTGTAGGGATAGAAACGAAGTGTCTTTTTATCGGTGCAGTTTTTTCTATTAAGCTATGCAGTATTATATCATCAGAAGACCACTATTGATAGTAAAGGGGTATGAGTAAAAAGTGGGTCATTTTTTTTTGCGATGTCGCTTCCAAAAAGCTCTTTTATCTCAAAGACCTTATCGAAATAACCAAAAAATTATTCTACAGCGTAAGTCTATCATGGGCAGTTTTTTAGATATTTAAGTTTAAAAAATTAAATTCGGGTCATTTTTTTTGCGCTGTCTCTTCCAAAAAGCTCTTTTATCTCAAAGACCTTATCGAAATAACCAAAAAAAATATTCTACAGCGTAAGTCTATCGTGGGCAGTTTTTGAGATATTTAAGTTTAAAAAATAATATGTGGGTCATCTTATTTTTTTTGCGTTGTCGCTTCCTAAAAACTATTTCATCGCAAAGATCTCATCTAAATAAGCAAAAAACTAATTGGCAGCGTAAGTCTATCATGGGCAGTTTTTGAGATATTTAAGTTTAAAAATTATATGTGGGTTATTTACTTTTTTTGGCGTTGTCGCTTCCAAAAAACTATTTCATCGCAAAAATCTCATCTAAATAAGCAAACAATCATTAAGTAGCGTAAGTCTATCATGGGCAGTGTTTGAGATATTTAAGTTTCAAAAATGATATGTGGGTTATGTACTTTATTTGGCGTTGTCGCTTCCAAAAAACTATTTCATCGCAAAGATCTTATCCAAATAAGTAAAAAACTATTTGGCAGCGTAAGTCTATCATGGGCAGTTTTTGAGATATTTAAGTTAAAAATATAAAATGTGGGTTCTTTTCTTTTTTTGCCGTTGTCGCTTCCAAAACACTATTTCATCGCAAAGATCTCATCTAAATAAGCAAAAACTAATTGGCAGCGTAAGTCTATCATGGGCAGTTTTTGAGATATTTAAGTTTAAAAAATAATATGTGGGTTATTTACTTTTTTTGGCGTTGTCGCTTCCAAAAAACTATTTCATCGCAAAGATCTCATCTAAATAAACAAAAAACTATTTGGCAGCGTAAGTCTATCATGGGCAGTTTTTGAGATATTTAAGTTTCAAAAATGATATGTGGGTTATTATCTTTTTTGGCGTTGTCGCTTCAAAAGAACCGTTTCATCGCAAAGATCTCATCTAAATAAGTAAAAAACTAATTGGCAGCGTAAGTCTATCCCATGAAGTGAATAACCCACATATCATTTTTGAAACTTAAATATCTCAAAAACTGCCCATGCTAGACATACGCTGTTCAATAGTTTTTTGCTTATTTGGATGAGATGTTTCCGATGGAATTGTTTTTTGGAAGCGACAACGCCAAAAAAAGAAAATAACCCACATATTATTTATTAAACTTAAATATCTCAAAAACTGCTCATGATAGACTTACTCTAGCTCATGGTTGTTTGCTTATTTAGATGAGATCTTTGCGATAAAATAGTTTTTTGGAAGCGACAACGCCAAAAAAAGTAAATAACCCACATATCATTTTTTAAAGGAACTTAAATATCTCAAAAACTGCCCATGATAGACTTACGCTGCCAAATAGTTTTTTGTTTATTTAGATGAGATCTTTGCGATGAAATAGTTTTTTGGAAGCGACAACGCCAAAAAAGTAAATAACCCACATATCATTTTTGAAACTTAAATATCTCAAAAACTGCCCATGATAGACTTACGCTACGTAATGGTTGTTTGCTTATTTAGATGAGATCTTTGCGTTGAAATAGTTTTTTGGGAGCGACAACGCCAAAAAAAGTAAATAACCCACATATTATTTTTTAAACTTAAATATCTCAAAAACTGCCCATGATAGACTTACGCTGCCAATTAGTTTTTTGCTTATTTAGATGAGATCTTTGCGATGAAATAGTGTTTTGGAAGCGACAACGGCAAAAAAAGTAAATAACCCACATATTATTTTTTAAACTTAAATATCTCAAAAACTGCCCATGATAGACTTACGCTACCTAATGGTTGTTTGCTTATTTGAATGAGATCTTTGCGATGAAATATATGTTTGGAAGCGACAACGCCAAAAAAAGAAAATAACCCACATATTAATTTTTAAACTTAAATATCTCAAAAACTGCCCGTGCTAGACTTACGCTACCTAATGGTAGTTTGCTTATTTGGATGAGATCTATGCGATGAAATGGTTTTTTGGAAGCGACATCGCAGAAAAAAATTACCCAAATATTTTTTTTAAACTTAAATATCTCATAAACTGCCCATGATAGACTTACGCTGTTAAATAATGTTTTGTTTATTGGGATAAGATCTTTGCGACGAAATGGTTTTTTGAAAGCGACATCAAAAAAAATATTGACCCACCTCTTCTTAGAAAATTACTCGTACCCCTTTCACAGAAACGTCGTTTCTGGCGCTTTGCCGGCTGCTGCCGCTGCACGCTCGCTCCGCACGTTCGGCTCGCGCGTTCTTGATCGCAGTTCTAACCCAACCTAACCTAAAGAACTCTTTAATTCATCAATGCCCGAGCGGCCAAATGCGACCGGACAACAATGTATTATATATTGTGTCTCATTTTGCTGGTCTTGATGGGTTAAGGCTTCTCCATAGCTGGGGGCTTCGCCCCCTACCCCTCTTGCTCTTGCTTCTCTCTGCTTTTGTGTCAACCCCCTTACGTACCAACTAATATCAAAATCTATTTATATTACACATTGCAGGTTAAAAGTGGTTTTGATTAACGTCCTTAGCTAAAACCACTTTTGACTGCAAAAATCAGTTAAAAGTGGTTTCGACCAACGTCCTTAGTCAACACCACTTTTGCCTGATTTTGGCCGTCAAAAGTAGTTAGTAGTAGTAGTAGTAGTAACATAGTATATATTATTTGCTACGGTGGTGGTCTGAAAAAAATAAGTTATTTTTGCGAAATTTTTACTGCGGTAGAATTAAATTATTCGAAATCATTTCTGTCTCATTTATTATTTGACTACAACACTAAACATACTGTCTGATGTAAACGAGCGTGAAACAGTAATTTGTAGGCCAACAGTCCTAAGTAAATTTATTGTGACAGGTCAGAAAATTTGTTAATTTTTAGAAGAGCATTTGATTAATTGTGTGACAACACACAGTCATTTGTGATTCTTTTATCTGTTTGTCCGTCTTCATCTTTCTGTTGGCACATTCTTGGCACCACATAAATGTTTGTTTTTGTCTGTATCACTAATTTGTTTATTTTTTGGAACGAAAACATTAGAATACTTCGTTATTCTTTCCTTTATTTAAATTTAGGACTATGAAATATCCTTGGAATCCTTGAAATATGAGAATTTAAAATTATAAAGGAATTATAGAAGTAAGTATGAATATTTATTACTTATTGTTATCATGCCCAGAAGTTAATCTGCAAATAATAAAATTATTTCCAGATGTTTTTTTAGTAAATGATGTAGGTAGATGTTGTGTTTGTTAAAAATCTTTTAAACATACATGTTATGTGTAAATGTATAGGTAAATATTAATTTATGATGAATAGTATAGGAATAAAAGTTCGTATGCGGTGGTAGCGAATTTACAGTGGACGTTTCAAGCTTCTTCGGCCGTAAACGAGAAAAAAAGCAGAAGAAAGGAACTTAAATTATGAAATCTTTTAAAACGAGTACGCCAGGTGCAGGAGCGTAGTCACCTGCAACCTACTTTCGATCGCGCGGCGGTTACCATGATGGGTAGTGCTGTGTTTGTACAGGTTTGAATTATTGCAATTATTGCAGTTGTTGTAATAATTTGATTTCAAGATTACAGAACTTTCAAGTTCTATTGGTTAATTTGGAAGTCAGGTTTCCTAAATATGCAAGAAAGTTACAAAAAGACACAAAGGGCCTGTAATATGTAACACATAATATGAATTAATAGAAATACTGTTCCATTTTTAAATTTAAATCAGAAGATAGTGAAAAACCGTAGATTGAGATAAAAATTACTTTATTTTTAACATTGAATATTTTTATCAGATCATTGTCGTGGGGGAGTGTAATTTGGATATATTTCCGAAAGTTATAAAGATAAACGAAATGCAGTGGTGTCAAAAGATGCAGGAGTTTGCGGGGCATTGTATAGTATTACATTTTTGAAAATCGGTCCGGCATTTTTGGATAATCGAAAATGGTGAAAAAAAAACGACAAAATAATAAATAATAAATTATTCGGGAAAAAAGTAAAACTCCTGTGGCAGATAGATTGTCTACCGTTTAAAAAAAGAAATTTTGGAATTGGTGGAAAACCGTGGGCTGGGCAGGTGCCCTTTTTATTGTCAGGGCTGCCAGGTTGGGGGCTTTTTCCGGGTTTTTTCCCTATTTTGGGGAAAAATATATTGGGGAGAAAAGAAAATCTTCTCTTCATACAAAACGTATCATTTTGGGGGACAAATATCGCGTTTTGGGAAATTTTTAGTTGTGTTGGAGTTTTATTTTGAGGTTGGTCGCGTAAATTATGTATAAAAATATAGGCTACGCTAAGTATGTTTACATGTGTGAATTGTATTTTAACATTGAATTACTACCTTTCAATATAATAATAATTTTTATAACAATAAAATATTTTCTTTATTTAAAATTCATACACACACACAAAAGAATACAGAAAAGTAGACACTCTCTTCGATTTTCATGGATGAGCCGATGGCTGAATTATTTTTGATATTCATTTTCAATATGACCTCAGATAGTTGCGAGAAGCGCGAAATCTGTTTTTTTTTTTAACTTTTTGAGACTAAGACTTTGTGCCGGAAGATCAAGAATGGAGGGGATTAATTATCATAGTCTGTGGAAAAAGAACTGAATATAATTATTTAGAGCGTTTATTATAAATATAAGAGTTCGCAATATATATCAATAATAGCAAAAAAGTAAGTCCAGTAAATAATGATAAAGCTGTAATTGATCGGCAGTAAATATCATCGTATCTTGCTTTTGTCCCGGCGGCGTCCTCTAACGTAAACTGCCACTAAACACCTATGAGAAAAAACTGAAGGTCGAACGAACACTAGCAATCGGCCTTGGTTTCATTTACATACTTTAGAGGTGATCTCAGGCGCGACTTTCATACGTCTTAATATTTAAATTACAATAGTTTTGTGACGTTAACAGACTACATCTGAATAAACAATCAAGTAGGTATTACCAGTTTTGGGTTCCTGACAAAAAAATATATTTAGATACTTTTCTTGCGCTCTGAAAACGATATCAAGGTGTTATGTATGTATTCTGTGGTGTGCCTGAAACTATGAGTGCGGTTCATGTGTTGAGAAACGGGTTCCTAATATGACACCTTCGGAAAGGTTAAGTTTGCCTCCTGACATTGCCCGCGCTTCCTGCCTATTTGCATGTGTATGAACTACCTCCAGCGAAGCGGGTGGAGGCCGCGCAGACTCACTTTACGTCGACTGTTACCTTCGGTGTCTATTGTCTGACGTCTGTCTTTGATATTTATTTAAAATCTTTTGGTGGAAGTCTCATCGAAAGTTTCCAAACTTTTTTTCAATATTTAATTTAGAGCACACAACGACAAAATATTTTTAAGTCTAAGATGATTTTATTACAGTTTTATTAATATAAATATGGAAATCGATTTATTTTGGAATTATGTTGTTTGTAACCAATACGAGGTTATCAAAAAAGTAAAAAAAGCTCGAGCAATAATGCATGCATAACAAAAGGACAATATCGTATTGTAATGTTTTTGAGTGCTGGAACATGTTGACAATGTAGAAGTTGTTAAAAAATATTTAGTTTTAATTCTATGTGTTATACTTAAAAAAGTCGTACACGACTTTTGAACAACAAGGAGCTTAGAGGCCACTGAACAACAATAAAGGGTGAAGGGTGAGTCGTCGCATTACCGAAACTCGACACCGCGTCGGTCGGCGCGTCAGCGTGAGGCGCGGGCGACGGGCGCGACCCTGACTCTTGAAATAGTCTTCCGCGTTAGCAGAGCGAAAATATCGCATGATGCTGCCGAAGGCCGGCCTGCCACCCCCGGCGCGCACCGTATAAGGATTAAACTGTTGACCACTCGATTAATCTCACATCTTGTTACTCTGATATTTAAATAAGACAATGACACGAGACTTCTTTATCTTATGAAATCATTGTTTTGACTCGACATTGCAAAAAAAACATTTGTATTATTATTTTACTACTTCTTTAGTCGTGCAACCACATAGCTGTAACAATCATTTGCAAAAAAACCAAGTAAGAAGTATGTAACTTCTTATTTAATAAAAATATCCTTCTCAACGCAGTGTCTGCCACTAAGGACAGTTAACCGTTTCCACTCATCATTTATTATATAGGTACGTATGTTATTAAATCGCAGCTTAATGCTGAATTTGTCGTTGGGATGAAACATAATATGAGAAGATATAAATTACGGGTGTCACATGTGCTTAGCGATCGTCCAGCTGGACAATGATTCTCGGTATCAGATCGCTTCACTCGGGTTCAGTCTGTCAGCAGGTAGCAACCTTGTTGCCAAGAAGATTTTTTTATACAGAGCTAAAATTGAAACCATCGTCACAATACAGATAATAAACATTTAAACCGTCAATCATCTTATTTATTAAGGGTCTGTTTCACAAAGTAAAAGAAGTTCTGAGTAGCTTACTTGATAGATGATTTGACACTTGTGATATGAAAAATATGTCAAATCATCTGGCAAGTAAGCTACTCAGTACTTACTTTTACATTGTGAAACAGGCCCTTAATGAAATAAATCTTATTAAACATAACATGTTGTTGTTACTATAAACACTTTGTCAATGGATAAATATACTTTATACATATACGTATGTTAAATTTTGGGATAAAGTTGCAAATATTTTTATAAAGAGATAGACAATAAAAAAAATACAATCGAATTGAGAACTCCTCCTTTTTTGAAATCGGTTAATGAGTAACAATAATGAGACAAAGACGCAAAATGTGTTGGCGCCTATCTACTTATATGAAAAATATGTTGACAGTCAACTACGTAGCGCTATCCTATAAAAAACAGCTTCGCTCGTTCCTTAGGTAGAGATAATGCTTTCGTGCCTAACATATGCAGAACGTGCCATGACCTTGATTTCAAATAAAATATATTTTGGTGTGTATGTTAAGTTGTAAATCAGAAGCAGATCGCAGCCGTAAACAAACGGCCCACACTTTGCAAAAAAGCGAACGTGTAAAAGAGAGCGCGCTGAAAAAATTAACCTTGTAGAAAATAAAAGCTTCGCTTGTTTCAGTGCCAACAATTTATATTTTTTTTACATTCTGTAACTATTTGGTAGCACCTTATCATAGTTTGCACTGAAGTTAATCAAACATTTAAAGTAAATGACACCAATTATTTAAACATTCTACCATCCTACCATGGTTGATGCTTATATTTTATGAATAAAGTCATAAGAGTAAACATGAAAACTAAAAATGGAGTTAATTTAATCGTACCTATATTACCTATATTCATGTTTCACAGAAGAACAACAAAGTGAAATTCGCGTCGTGGTTATCATATTAAATGACCTCTACGCGTTGTGGCAGTGAGGAGAAGCCATAGGTAGAATACGACGCACGCAGTGAAGCTGCGTTCAGACGATAACACACGACCCGGGGGCTAATTGTCTAATTTCAAAATCTATCGCAATCGCTTTTATTTGACAGATGGATGTGACACATTGCTGCATTTCTTTGGTAAGTTTTTATTTATGCCAAAAAGAAGCATCAATGTGTTACATCTTGAAAGCGATTGCGATAGATTTTGAAATTAGACAATAGAAGGGCTGATCTCAACCCGAACTCAACTCAACCGTAGCCCACTCGTTGAAATAAATCGGTTATAATTTTGATTTTGAGTCTTATGACAAATTTATAAGCTCCGGTGAGTTTGAAAGTTTGAGATTTTTTTCAATCTCATGTTAGAATTTTGTATTTATTTGTTAAGTCTCATGTATTTTTCTAGGCATCATGAAGTCGTAAAAAAGAGTACCTACATGTTTAGCTCCACAACGTGTAGTGGCGATGGGACGGTACATACGTTCGATCACGTTACGGGGACATGGTGCACGCACGCAGCACGCCACGTGTGCGCCGATAACGCTCGCTTTTGCGCCGCACTCTAACGATGTCTTTGCACTCTGCTGCATCATTGCATTTCTTCCAGCTTTGCTACTACTTTACCTGACCTTGCTGCGCTTATTACAAACAATTATGACCGCGCATACCGTTTATAGTCTCAATGATTGATTAAGTACTTTAAATATAGACCATATTTTTTATGATTTAACAAATGTATAGTTTTCAGATTTTTTCCTGTACTTGTAATATAAGACGATATTACTTGCCAAATTTCATTGTTCTAGGTCAACGGAAAGTACTTACCCTATTTTCGATTCCCTTGAGAAATATTTTTTTTTAATCTTTTTTTACGTTAACTTAGAAGTTAGATTTTTTTACAAATTCAAGGAACTGTAGACGTGAATATATGGTTTTAATTTCAACTCCATACCTCTACGCGTTCCCGAGATAAAGGGTCTTGACAGACAAACACAGACAGACAGACGGACTACAAAGTGATCCTATAAGGGTTCCGTTTTTCTCTTTTGAGGTACGGAACCCTAAAAAGCGCGTAGCTGCGTAACTTTAAAAACATTACTGAATGTCAAGGCGCTATTATAAATTACATGAAAAAGAAATCACTGAAATTCTCCGACTTAGACAGCTATAAATCCCCTGTTGAAATACGCTCATGATTTTAATCGTTCCGTTTAAAAATGCTATTTCGAGTTTCTAATTCCGAAAATAAGTGCCTTAAAGACGGTCGTTGCGCTCGTTTGTCGCTCTTGTCTCATTTGTCAGCGGGCCTAACAAAAAAGAAAGCACAGCCTAAAGTAAACTGCGATAAATCGGAAAAAGACCTGCGCGTTGTGGTTCGCGAATGCAGGTCACCGACCGCCACGAAAAAACACTTCAGCGATTTTTTATTGTGGCGAAGTCGTACGAATTTTCCCTTGCGTTACACGAGTTCACAAATAAGGCCATACTTTTAACAAAAGTAGTATTCGCACATAGTTTTTCTAGTTCTGGTACTAAGTAGAGTGAAAACATTACTTTCACTCTTGTCATTGCAACCTACTTAGGTTTTATTTTTAAAGAGTACAGTTTTTGAAGAATAGTCTTGCCGTACAATTCTTCACTTCAATTTATATAATAAATTTTTAATGCATTTTATTTTATTTCAATCAAATTATTTTATATTATTTCAGTTGATTTTAAATCAAAGCCTCAAATTATCAAAATCAGTTAAATTAAATTTATTTTAATGTCATTTATTGTTTTATTTCCATTATAATTTTTTTGGAAAAATTATTATCATAATTATTATTTCAGTGCTTTTATTTATTTACAATTGGGAATGCTATGTACGCCGCGGTTATTGTGGGATATGTATCCGAGAACGTATTTGAATTAGTCTGTAATGCATGTGTTAATGTTTCTCATGTGGCTGTACAATGAATAAACAAAAATAAAAAAGAGTAAATTGGTTTGTTTCTTTCCATATTTAATTGTCAAGAATTTTTAGACATCAAAACTTTATTTTATGAATGTGGCTTTGATTTGGTTATCAATCTCTGGATTTTTACTATTTGTGATTGAAATAAATATTAACACAACTTTTATCTTCAGCAAAAAAAAGGTCTGGTTGTTGAAGCACATTTTGTGATCTGGGTTATATGCAGTTAAATAATATAGTGTAGTATCATTAAATAAAAAAAATATTGAATCTTAATGATAAAGGTAAATTTCTATAAATCCATCAAAATTAGATCAACCAACGGTTTGAGCGTGATTTCGAATTTGAACTATTAAAATAAAATAAAATACATTAATTTTAGACAAGGTCCATATCATTAACACTTAAATTAAATCATCATCATAATACCTACAACACCAGATCATACAATTAAAATACTCGCATAAATTCTAAATATAAAACATAAAATTAACAAAATGTAATAAAATTTGATTTACTTACTTTTATTAATTACAGACAAAAAAGTACTAAGCCCTTTTCAATTAAACGCACCCACCGATGCAGCGGCGCGTGGCGCGTGGCGCGCGGCCCACTGCCCTGACCCACATTTGTGATGATTGTATGTAGATTCTGTAAGCCGTAAGTCAGACGAGCCACGGCCGATGACAGCATCCGCGCGTTTTCTCCGCCATTGTCGGCGTTGGCAGCTGCTCTGGCACAGCCGCGCCCTCGCCATATGTCGCTAGTGAAATTGAGGCGATATCGCGTGTAAATACTGAACTTTTTGCGCCGGGGATATTAAGTCAGGGCTCTTTTGCGACACTATTGATGCATTAGAACTACGTACTCACATAAAGACGTCAAGACGACACAATATGACGTCTAAAATACAAAATTCATTAAGAGTTTGTACATATTCTACTAATAATAATTAGTAAGCTATTTAGGCAGATGGCTTTACAACTTCTCGCGTGCAAAAAGGGCTTAAAAAGCGCGTAAAAAACTGTTTTCTGTGACAAATAGCATAGTGCGTGATAATTTCATGTATTTTTTTTTTATGAAAACTGAACAAAGAAAATTGATTTTCTTATAAAAGTATAAATTATCACGTTTTCTGAAAACTACGCAAACAGTACGCAATGAAATGTACATTTCACTGCGTCTACTGTGTGGGTGGCGATTGTGGCATGAAACAATATGACTTTCATGGACAACTGTAAATTCTCACGATAATAGCATTGAGGCTTAAAAAGTAAAGAGATAGTAGTGAGAGTGAACTATAAGGACAGACGGAGTCCTTTCTCCCGCGCCCACGGCCGCGGCCGCGCCACGCCGCCACCCGGATTTCTCTCGCGCGCCCGTATGGATCCAGGTCGCGCTCATCTCACCTAAACACCCTGGTTTACTTTCAAAATAAACGAGGCTATCTTATGTAACAAAAAAAGTGTTAAAATAGGATATAGCCTCGTAGTCACTGCCAATATTTTCATCGTTGAAAATGTTTAATCAATGGTTAACCTATTCATATTCGCATCATTAAATATAGAAAGAACAATGACCACTTCTGATACAAGTGGATTTAGATAAATTGTAATATAACTATATTTGATTAGTTGTTATAACCGTAGAACACTAGTATTTATTGAATTTTAATTTCGCAATCAGAAAAATATGTGATGGTAAAAATCAATATATTCTAGTTGTAATTTTTGCTAATCTTTATTATTATCTTTCTCTATTTCTATGTTGCATTTTTATTTTAATGAGCAATTTACAAATAACTTAATAAATAATAACTTTAAAATAACTTAATATCTACTTCTTCTGTGATTTTAGTATCTAGAAAACAAACTTATTTCAGTCTCTAACTCTGCAAATCAGAAGCCATGTACAAAATTTAATTTAATTCAATAACAGGCTTTTCATTGAATTGGAAATAGCTTATAACTAATAGATACAGTGAAAGTAAGTTTATTTTTTACTTACTTGTTTGTTTGTAAAAAATTAACAACAACAAAATATACATATTTTAAACGGCTTCTGTTTAAATAATCACCATACTAACCTAACATAACCACCAGAATTAGTGAATGATCACCAAATAACTTGGTGGTTTAGGGTTTGGTATTTACTAATTTTGGAGTTTGTATTTGCTGTGTTAAAGTAATTATTCCCATTTAAAACTTTTTTAAATTATTTCGTTCGCCAAATTGCAATGACAGTTTGTAGGCGCACTTATTTCTTATATTCTTCGGTCGCTTGTTTATTTTAGAAATATTACCTTTGCTTTGTAATTATATACATATTGCTAGCTAGTTACTAATTAATTATAATTACAAACTTTTATGAACATTATAGGATGCATTAGTTTAAATTTTATTTTTAATAAAACTTTAAACCTTATTTTAGTTTCTTCTAAAAATATCGAATATTGATTATACAATTTAGGTAGGTTATTAGCGTGATGCGAGGACGGCTAAAGTTCGAGTATGGATATGATGACTTCACCCATTGTTAAATTTTGAGATTTTAGCATTCACAATGCTATTTTTATATAATACCACATAATATACTAGAAAAAATACGACTCGCACCAGATCATGTTCTTTTCCGTCCGACTTCACCCATGTTAAGCACTCTACTTTTCATTTCGAATATAGGAAAGTAAAACAAACAGTTTAATGATTTTTTTTTTACTTTTTTAAACACATTAGGGTTTTTAAACTCTAAACCATATTTTCGTTGCCAAATTCAGTTCTATTATTAAAATTATTTCCGTCCTAGGGTTGAAAGCAGTGTTTTTCATCCGCTGCTCGGTTTAAGTATACGTCACTTTCCGAGGATGAAAAATGAAAAACTATTTTCATTTATTCTCAACTTTATTTTACATACCTTCTAAAATGTAGGCGATAATATCTTAATTGCTAAAATTATCAAGTGTAATCTAAAAACTAATAAACAAGACATGGTGATAATATTGGCAGTACTGTTATAAACTACAGGTAATTTAAGCGTAGCGTGTTTGTAGCGTTGCGTTAACGAAATCTACGAAGCTCAAAAACAATATGAAAAACGAATCCGTTTTAATTAACGAACAGTCAAATAATTTGGCTTTATTGTCACGCACAGAAGTTACTGTCAATCAATCAATTTCGGGTGTCAGTACTAAATAATATCCTGACTAGCAATGGTAGTGGCTGCTTCTTCAGCGGAAGCCGTATAGCAGCCTCGTCTTCCTGGAGTGATGTAACAGGAAAATCCTTGCGATTTAAATGGACGAGGTCAGCCATTATCATTTAACTTGACTTTGAGTATTAATTCGGATGTCTAGTAACTAAAACATCCAAATATTAATAACTGTTAGTGAGTTATCAACTTTAACTTTATGTGAGAAATTTATAAGTTCCATAAACTATGCAAGAAGTAAACATACTTATGCAGTTTTGCCTGTAGGGGTAATTAAAGCATAAATGAAATTCGTTAAACTAATTACATCACATAAAGTCTAGTAAAGTAAACAGTTCAGCAAGCAAGTCTATTATCTGTTTGAGTTTGGCCTCGAGGTGTGAGGTGTGGTCAATGTTAACCGCTGCTTCCTGGTTAGCAACTCAAAGATCGGGAAATAGTTGAATGTCAAGTTGATATTTTTGCGCGACCATGAAAACACAAGGTCGACGCAATATTTTTGCGGACGGCAACGATAAACTTGTAGAAAGTGATTCCAATAGCGTGATACTTTGGCACGATTCCAGTCGCTGAAATACTTGTGACACGACGAATAGCTGCAACCACATTCATCCCCGTGACTTTTCGCGAATAAAAAATATACTTAGGTGGCTTTAATACAGCAATAAAACAAAGCTTTAATTTTCACGACATTGTTACAATACTGCGTTATAATTATAATATTATTGTGTTATAAAGGGTGCAACATAACATGATTACGTAAAATTTTAGTTTACTCACACCTATTAATATCTGCACATTAGCTAATTAGTAAGTGGCATAGCTAAAGCATCTTATTGTAGTCTGGCGCCTGTTGCCGACGGTACAACACGGAAGCAGGCAAGTGGCCGGCGGGCGGCGTACAGCGGCGAAGCTGCGCATGCGACTCTACGCTATCGGTCGGTATCGCTATCTCACGGGCGTCGGGCACCTTAGTGGAGGTCGTGCGCTGACGTCACACTGATAACAATTTGCGCGATGACCTTGTCGCGCGCGCCGAATCTCAAGGTCGCCTCTATTTGTACAGTCAGATAGGCTGTCCGCGCGCCCGCGCCCGCGCCTCTCCTCCTGCGTCACCCGGACTTGCCACTTATTGATTATTATTTGCGGAGGCCGTCCACCGCGTATCTACCTACCTATTTGTTCCTAACTATTACATAAACGGTTGACTACATAGGAATAATTTTAGTAGGAAATATTTAATAAAATAAACTTATTATTATTATAAAAAAAAATAGATAGTGTCTAATAAAATTATAATTTTATAAAAAACGTTCATACGATAATCCCTAAGTATACTATTATAGGTACCATGTCATGTAGTGTACATAATTGTCACAGAATCCCATCTTGTTCCTTAATTATGTGAATTAATTATTAAATACCAATAAAGAGCAATTAATTGCTTATTGTAAGTTACGGAAACAACACGGTTGCGTCGCTGTCGCCAATAAATATCGTTATACTGGGGCGACCGCGACCTCGTCGCCTCGCGGAAGCGACCGGTTGCAAATTAGTATTAACCACAAGGACACGTAAACTCGTCAAATCTGTTTGTCGTTTATAAGGTTATATCTACCACGTGCACGGTAAGTGTACTTGTTGTTTTAGGAAATATCTTAATTTAGTTGAAAACTTTCGATTTGTACTAACAGTGGATGTAGCTAACAATTATGTACCAACCTAGATCGAACTTAAAAGTAAGAGCTTATATGGTAACGTGTACTATTCAGCAACAGTGAAATTGCCTCATTATTCTTCTGATGTGCATGAGTAAAAAGTAAAAAAAAGTGAAACTGAATTTTCGTGACAATCATTGAATATCAGAATAATGTATGAAGAAATGCGGTCATGTATATCACCCGGCGCGCGGTGCGCCAATTGCCATCATGCGGTCAATGTCAATGCCAGTTTCAAAATGGCTGCACGTGACTACGCTGCGCTCACGCTCATCGCCTCAACCATTTATGAGAGCGTGACTCATTTTATCAAATTTCAGTAAGAAATCTATGATAGTATTTACAACTGCCATTAAAATGCTCACTTCAGTAAAATATTACTGAACAACACAAAAATAGAAAATATTCATATTTTTTACAGTCACGATAAAATATATAAAGACGGTCATTGTGATAACTTTTTCAGCGTTCCAGTTATCAATGTGTTTACTTAACAGCAACGTGATCTTCCTAGCACATTCTAGCGACTAATTATAACTTATTCCTTTAAGCAAAAAAGTGAAAAGTCCCTTGAAAAGTGCCATGTTTTAAAGATTTTCTCAATTTTACGGAAAACGATACAAGCTAGAACAAACTGGTCACAGACTAAATTTATAAATAAAGTACATTTATTTTGATACGAGTTAAGCTACAGAGTATAATATTTTTTGTAATCAAGTATGAAAATGGTTTTCTAACCTGTTTAATAAACCCACAGCTTTTGGGCCATAATGACAATTGATTATTAGACCAACCAATATCTATCATTATTTTTTATTTCCCAGCACTTTCAGAATTCAATAAATAAATAAAAGTATGAAAATGACGAATCTTCGAACTTGGATAACTTGGCTCAGAGCAATCCTACAACTTTTGTGCATTGCTCCAAACGGCTAGTTCTAATCATATGTAAATTTTTTTTTGTTTGTTGGAGAGTGCCGCTTTCAAAAATTATTACCTATTCAGTCAATTATGACGCATCTTAGCTTGAAAACTATAACTCATATCAAAATAAATGAAGGTATTTATTTGTAGGAATTTATTCTTAATTAAATTAGCCTTTGACCATTTTGTCCTAGCTTGAATTGTTTTCATAAAAATTTAGAAAATCTGTTAAATGGGGCACTTTTCAAGGGAGGAGGGGTGACTCGGTTGCGGTAGAGTTGTGTATTATATACTCACTTATTACTTATGTACTCACTTATTACGACCTCCGTGGACGAGTGGTTTGTACGCCGGTTTTCAAGGTATCGCTTTCTCTGAAGTCCCAGGTTCGATCCCCAACTGGGTCAATTTAGAAAACGAACTTTTCTATATTGGCTCAGGTTTCGGTGTTTGTAGTTCCACCATTGTCTCTGCTTTCCATAACACAAGTGCTTTAGCTACTTACTTTGGGATCAGAGCAATTTGTGATGTTGTCTAATATTTATTTATAGGTATAACACGTATTAAAACGTAACTATTAATTTTACCGCTTAAAAATCTTGAGTGAATATCTATATTTGCAAATGGATTGTTTATATTTTCTGCGTCTCAAATTATTTTTCCTCAATCATCTTAATATACCCTGCGATTCTTGTCAGTAAAGTCATACATATTGAAATGTTATTATGGTGAACATTTTATACCAAAGACTATTTACTGGCATTGTACCACTTTATTATATTATTCGCATTAATTCGCAAAATTATATTGTGTTAAACTTATCAGACTTAATCTGGATATGCTTTTCAATTAATAGGTAACTTAAAAAAACATTTTAATTGAAATTTATATCTAAGATATCCTGAAATCTACAAATTCTTCAAAATTATTTATAAGAATGGTACTAATAAGAATTCGAGTTGAGAGTTTTGAAACCGATAATGAGACATACGTAAATTATTTTACTTTGGGGACATGTAAGATAGTACTACAGTTTTATCATAGCGAGATAGCAAGTTATTTGCGCGTGCGTTGTGACAAGTAGATGTGAACCCGGTCGGTGGCGCGCGCGGGTTACGCAACTCGTGCGCCGCCGCGTGAAGTGTGAAGTTCAATGTCACGCACACGCTCACGCGCGCCTCTGTAGCTACGACGCGAGCTTGTGTGCTCGCGATATCTGAATAATCGCAGCCAACCCGCTACTCGCCTCTATCAGTACTTCCCGGAATAATTCGCGAAAACACGATCTTCCTTTGTGCGCTGACGAATGTTGCTAAAGATTGATGTGTTTCAGTTTCAGCGCAAAGCCATGGTAAAGACGAAATATGTTCTATTTCCAGATAATATACTAAACTATTGATTCTTTGACACGTTTATTAACGCTATTGTCACGACTTATAATAAAGTTGCGGATATCTTTGAATGACGCACACGACTGTTCATTTATTGCGTACTAACCCTTCATACTTAGATCGTCTGGTGTAAATACCACGCAGTAACTTACAAACATCATGGAAAATAACTTTTTCCTATTTTTTGAGAACATGTTCGAAAAATATTGAACATTTCCTCCTAGTTATTAATCACTATCTCAATGTCATGTAGCAATGTGTGTGAAAAATGATGGATGTGTACATTTAGTTAGGACGGCTGTAAACAGCTTGCGATTGTGAGCGACGCCCTTGTCTAGCGGTATTCGGCGGAGGCACGCTGAGGGCACGACGCCCTAGGTCAAGGGCGAGACTCACTGACCTACATCGTCGCTGGTGCGCCCTCGCAAGGTCGCGCCCCGCGCGCCCCGCACCGTCCCTACCAAACTACTCAGCCATTTAGTTTAGCCCTTAATGTCGAAGTGTCACTTTGAACGAGCGTAATGAAGATTACCAAGAAGTAAGCTCTATAAAGTCGGTATTGTATAAGTATTTACTTAAGCATAATGTTTCCATTTGAAACCCTCACAGCTAATATTTTCAGGGAGTTATAAAAAGTAAACCATTGCTAAAAATATTATCTCATTTAGAAAATGCAATTAATTGTTTTCCCGAAACATGCGTGGAAATTAGATCATTATTTTGACAACCTTCTTCGAGATAAATCGACATTTTCGTCAGGTCAGTAAACACAGACCCTGTACGACAATGTCGATATACAAACAACAGGCCGGCAAAGTAAGTATGAAATCCATATCTGCCTTGTTTAGCGCATCGTTCATGCTTACAACCTTAGAGCATTGCGGGGCCCGCGTTGCTCTAAGCTTACAACGCTCACGTAAGTTGAAGTAACGTCATCTAACGATTCGAACCGGCATAAACTGACGTCACATGTGTAAAGTAAAAAAACAAATTAGTGATTGTCATTTAACATTTTGGTACCTATTCGTTTCACAAATGTCAAACGAATAGGTAATTAAGTCATAGGAGTTCAAGAGAGGAAAATGTGTGAAAATATTTTGAATTTCCGCGCATTGTTTGAGAAATGTACTATACAAGCCTTGGCCTTCAACTAGGTATTGATAGACTTACGTACGTCTTCGCCACACGCTAGGTGACTCGCTGAGCTCTAGGCGCTAAGCAAGTCGCCTATGTCAGTGCGTGGCCTAATAAAATTTAAAATACAGATTAGATTATTCAGCCTTTCATTCTTCTACGTAGACCGGAAGTCTACGCAGACTATTTTGAGACACATCAGTCATATTTTCGTTAAATTTTTTGACAGTTCGCACACTTGGTGCAATAACGTCAGAAATGCAAAATTTTGGTAAAACGAGTTTTTGTCACAAAATGATATCAAATAATCATCTACTTCCGGTGCAACAATATCGTAAATGTAACTCATAAAATGAACCACAGGCGGCGCAAGTGTCGTTATGATGTTGGCGCGTTTTTGTGAGCGCTAGCGCGAAAACGTCATGATTGGTCAGTTGCGCGCGGCCCCCCGCTGGAAGTATTTGTTTGCAGGTGCAACAACAACGTAAAGGTAATTATGACAAACTTTTTTGGCAATTTTGAGGCAATAACGACGTAAATGTGCAGTTCTGATGTTGTTGTTCAAATTTCTGTCGCGAATACTTACTGGCAATGTCATTTATTACATTTATGTTATTAATTATACATTATTACATTTATGTTAATAACTATATATAATGAAAGTGCTATATATAAATAGCACTTTCATTAATATATATTAATGAAAGTACTATTTTTTTTTATTTCTATGGTTGATTAGTTTTTTGTTTGGCATTAATGGCGTTATAGCACAAAAAAAATCCACTTTTTATATAACTTTCCGTACAACAATGTCATAAATGTAGGTTTACATGAGGAAATTAAATAAAAATTACCTTTTAAATTGCTTTTTTTATTTCTGAAGATATCTTAACTGTAAATTATAGATTATTAGTAACAGTTTTATAATCTATATTTCACAGGATTATAAATACATTTCATGTTATTAAACTAATAACTTTCAAATCGATCTCCTGAAAAAATCGCCAACTGTTATCTATGACGTTCTTACACCAGATGTGCGAGTTGTTGTTGTTGTTGTATTCGATTCGTAATCGATCACACTCGATAGTTTTTCATATTAAGGGTACATACAGAGAAGTTGCTATATTTCATTACCATAGAGCTGAAATGTAATTGAATCAGGTTTATAGTTCGTGTGACAAAGTTGTAAGTGTTCAGCTATTTCTGTGGTCGACTGAAAATAAATTAAAATCAAGTTAAAAACAAACTTTTCTTTTTTACTGAAGGTAACCTACAGTAAAAAAATAAAGTTAGTAAGTACTTACAGTAAAAAATAAAAGTAAGTACATAATTATAGTAAAAATTACTAGCGAGTTATTGTGTTACATCATTTCCACGCATTCCGGTCTTTCAAATAATCGTCTACTTTATAATAACCTTTACCCATGAGCGTCTTTTTGACATGATTTTTAAATTCATGCAAAGGTAGATCAATCACTTGTTGTGGAACTTTATTAAACAAGGTTATGCGTTTCCCCATAAATGAACCTCTAGTTTTTGCAAGCCTAAATCTTGGAACGGCAAGTTTATCTTTACTCCTTGTATTAATATGGTGATTATCGCTGTTGTTAGCAAATGAATCATAGTGTTTCCTTACACATAGTAAATTTTCATAAATGAAATGTAGAAAACGGCTTAATGATTTTTTATAAAACATACGCTAAATAACTTGTAATATACTCATATTTACAATTATAGATTTTTTTTATTATGGTAGCAATTTTAAAAATACAATCATTTACTATATTATTGAATATTTGTTGCCCTCAGTTCTAAGGTATTATTCGAAACTTATAAATAACTAGTGGCCCGCCCCGGCTTCGCACGGGTACAATGTAGTTACTAATGTGGTGAGTGTGAAGTTATACTACAGGATATCTATATATAGTGGTGGCCACAAAATTAAGGACGCCAGCGATTATCATACAAAGGAAGTAACTTTTAAGTATTGCTTCTCTGCCAGGGACTGCCCGAGCGGTAATCTGTTGATGGCCATCCAGGGAGTGAATGGAGGAGATCCAGATTTCTATACACACCCAAGTGATCTGACCAGCGGTTTAAGAGATGTAAGGATATGTTTAAAAAAACCGCGAATATAGTATAGAAATATATGAAAACTTGCAACTGAAAATGCTGAGTGGGTGGTGGAGTTGGGTGTGTATTGCTATCTGAATCTTCTCCATTCACTCCCTGGATGGCCATCATCAGATCACAGCTAGTTCAATTAGGGATTGAACTAGCAGAACTAGATAGAACTTAAAACCAAGACTTCAAAATTACCTCGTTTGTATGAAAATCGATTTGTGTTCTTAATTATGTGGCCACCACTATATGTATGTACGACGTACACAACATACGGAAGGGTTGACTTGTGTGTGTCTGTCTGTCTGAGGCAACCTAGCTCCCAAACTTATGGACCGATTTTGATGCGGTTTTTTATGCATAGTTTAAAAGATCTAAGTGTACAGACGACGGGACTCCTAAAAAATTTATCCGATTATGACGAAACTTTGGTGAGTTGTTCTGCTTACGAAAATATCAAAATGCGTTTCATATATTTAGATATTTTCGATTTAAATTTTTCTGTTTTTTTTTCGCGATTTGGGAGTTGGTCCCAATAGTAAAAGTTGTTCAGTTTGATGGTCCCTATATACCATATTCGGCATTAGGGGTATTTTTGTAACATGTTGTATACCTACCACATTTCTTGTCATGTTATCCGGTTGCAAAATAAAAAGGCTATTCGGCGAGCTGACTCTCGAGCAGGCGACATTAGAGCTGGCCATGGGAGAAACAATCACTGCGCAGATCTACACCAGCCTTAAACTTTGTCCCTGTGCTTTATTAATTGTCATAGCATAGGCGACTTAACCGAACATTGTATTCTTTTAAAATTAAACTGATAATTAGATGAAATAATTTTGCACCTTATTACAACGCAATAAGGAAAAAATGACAGCACTGCCAACATAACGCCATAGGTACTATTCAATAAAATGCATTCTATCTACTCTCAGGGGAAATGACCAAAGAGAATGTAATACTACGTTGAGATGACAAATGATATTTATTTTTCTTAATTAATCAATCAAATGCTCAAAAAAGTTTCAATTCCGACGTCGAAGTCAATCACAGTAAAAGTAGCTTTATATCACTTTTTAACCCTGTTAGGTAATAAATATTAAAAAAATACGAAACACGTGTTCAATTAATTTTGTGAAAGAATGTCTATGCCAAATTTCAAGTCAATCGGGCCAAGGAATCGCGTTCTCCCATACAAACTTTACCACCCTGTTTCACCCCTTTAGGGGTTGAATTTCGCAAAATCCCGTCTTAGTGAGCACCTACGTCCTAAAAGGAGCCCCCGTGCAAAATTTCAGACTCCTAGCACTTGTAGTTTCTGAGATTTCGTGATCAGTGAGTGAGTGAGTGAGTGAGTGAGTGATTTTCCCTTTTATATATATAGATTATATTATAAAACAATAGGTAATCGCAAAGTGTCACACATCGTACTAGATTCTAGTGACTGGAACATGAAAAGGCGGTAGAGGGCGGAGGCATACACCTTCACCTATGCTGCGCCCTTTTATAAGTTTGAGTAACCAAATGTGGATCAAAACTACATAACATTGATAATTCTAAGGACTAAGATCTAATCTGATTTATTATTAAAGACTTCCATGACATTAGATATAAGTATATTACGAATTATTTGGCGTATGCTATTAAAAAAAATCGTTTAGCCGTTTTCTACCTGCAAGAGCCTAAACTAGTTAGTAAGATATGAAAAGGTTTTTCTGTTTAACCCTTGAACGCCCCGAAAATGAGACACAATAGATATTCCATTGTTATCCGGCCGCATGCGTCCGCTCGGGCGTTGACGAATTAAAAAAACAATTAGGTGTAAAGTAATAATTTAGATATATTTGGAATCAGCTCATGAAGTCCTTATATTTAATATCCCACTCGTTGGGTTGTAGAAAAATCCATACAAACAAATTATGATATCATAGCGAATTCATAGCGTGCTGCGTACCTTTCAATAAAATAGTAATGTTTATAACAATGAAATATATTTTCTTTATATGCAATTCATACACACACATCAATAGATACAGAAAAGTAGATACTCTCTCCGATTTCAACGAGCAGGTGGCTGAATTAGATATATAGATATTAGTACTTTTTTGTATGTTCATTTTCAATGTCTTCCGATAGTTGCGAGAAGCGCAAAATCTGTATATTTTTTTCTGGGCAAAAGGAACCCTATATGTTCTTTTATGTACCTATGACAACGTGTATGAAAAATTTCATGATAATCGGTTGAGTATATATTTAAGAAGCGAAGGAGTATCTAACAAACAAAAATTCTCATTGTTTTCATTCAATTTTTATTAGGGTTTAATAAAATATAAAAGCGGAAGTCATGTTTTTACCTGGGCAACTAAAAGACTACTAATAACTAAACTATTAGACAACTAGATAGATATGAGATCCATCTACAGTTTGATTCAATATTATATTGTAGTGGTTTTGTGATTGTATATTAAAATACAAATATTGAATATAGGTAGACAGACGCAGAAAATAATATAACACTATCACAGTACGGGAGAAAGTAGCAATCGTCAGTTTTTAATCAAAAGCTAAGTCAAAAGTGCTTGAAGATTCATTAAAAGTTATTCGTAGTATAGCGAGTAGGCGTTCACAGAACAATATCGAAAGACAATGGGAGTCCGACCCCGCGACCTTGAGGCGTCCTCCCGTCCCGCCATCGTAGGACGCGCCCGCGGCCTTCAGCGAACCAGGGAAGCCTCCAGATAGATCTCATTTCAGATTCGCCCATCTACAATTCAGATTACACGGCACATGGCGGTGACGCACCGAATAACGCCGACCTTCTAATACTCTTCCAATGATTTCGATTTATAACTATCTACGTAGCTAAACCCCGATTTAAACACAAATTAATCATTCAATAATGTGTTGAATATTTGGATATTGTTCATACAAATGTGCACATTTCACATCAACACATGAAACAATGAAGTCGTGATAAACAAATTCTTGGGTTGTTCCGTATTCATCCCATGACGTCACATCCCACTTATTATTGTTTCCTTACTCAACCCAGTTTTGTTCCTTACTCAACCCACAACAATAATATCAATTTAAATTCCTTATTCATTCCAAAAGTATTCCTAACACAACCCATTACGTAAAGCCACCCAAAAATTTAAGATTTATGTGTACGGTCTGAATAAAAATATTATCACTTATTAGAAATATTTTAAACTCAGTTCATTTTTGCTTTATTGTTGTTATATTAAAAAAACCATATATTTCAAAACCCAAATTCTTTACAAAAGAAAAATGAGGTATTTTGCATCAGTTGATAATTGTTGAAAAACAATAGATAGTTAGAAAATAAGAGAATATCAATCGATAATATACATTATCTCTTTCTACGTTATTAATACCTAGCAGCGGCCACCCTCTAAGAAGGTCAGAGAGATAAAGATTACCAAAAATTGTGTATTTAGGACACGATGTCCTACAGGCACACAGGCTACCGGCTGCGTTATTTGGGTCGTCGGTTTAGCTTCTGCATGATCACCCGCGAGCCCTGCGACCTAGATTCTTGCCCAAATGCCTGCCTGCCAAGGACTCGAGGGTGGCAAGGCTGGCTGTTTATTATCTACTTTATCAGTATGACATAAATGTTTGGTAGGCATTCGGATGTTTTATGATCTCTAGTTTACGCAATTATATCAAATACTTTATTGCGAAAGTGTTCTCCAAACCATATGTATTGGATCGAATTGAATTAACACTAGCCGAAAATTATGTTCAAAACTACTCAAAATGAAAATTAAAAAAAAAACTATTAGTTCCGTACCTAACTACCTACAGCACCTGAATACTGACTCGGGCTTGATTCCGCAATCAAGCTTGTCGTCGTCAAACTAGCACAATTCAGGTTTTCTACTATTTTTTTGGAATAATTATATTGTTTTTATGTAAAAACATTTATTTTGTTGACGTTAGGACTTATCCTAAACTCATTTACTTTAATTTATTCGACTACAATGAGTTTTTTTATATTTTAAAATCTCGTTGGTCCATTCTATTAGAAAAAGAGTGAGTCAATACGGGAAGGCAGGTAGTGCTCAAAGGGATATAGGTACCTAAGTTCTTTTTTCAGAAATAAGTCTTCAACAATGGGAGTATCAAGTAAATCTCTTCTGAAATAATTAAAAATAATTACAATAACATTGTTGATAATAGCAACATTTTGTTCAGATATTTTTTATTGTTTGATTCAGCAATCGTCTGTTAATATCCTCGTTCAGAGAAATGGCTGATCTCATATTGTTAATACCGTGTGATTGGATAGCGATGCGTGTGGGTAGTTATATCACACACAACAACGCGTGTATACGAAGGCCAAGGCCGGAATGAGGTCCCGAGCGTTCCTGGAAAATATATCAACAACAGTGAACGACAGTTCAACTCCCACGAATTCGTGTAAATTAATACTGATTGTGAAAAAAAAACAATTTTTTAGTAAATATTTGTGTAAAGATTACATTTCTAAGATTTCCACGTTTCCAAAACAGATTTTTACAGATTACAGTAAGTAAGTACCAACTGTTTTAACGTGATTTAGTTTGGTTTTTAATTTCATGAGACGTATCGGCAGCATTCAGAATTTGATGTTTATTGTTATTAAGATTCAGGCTCTTATGATTGCTTTCCTCATGCCGGAAAATGTGACGCAATAGGCTGACATTTGTAGCGAACTCAATCACTTCCAGAAAAGAGTACTCTAGATGTGGGCCTGAAAAAAACATTAAGTATTTATATAATTATTGCCGAGGAGGATAAAGGTCACCTCCCACGCAAATCTAGGGTGTCATCGGGGGTAGAGTGCGGGGCGGGGCGGGGCGGGCACGCGCGGGCACGGTGACCTTGCCCGGCTGTGACTCTGCGACCTTGGAGCCTCCGCCCCGCGCCCCTGCTTCGCCCCGCAACCCCACGCCCACACCGCCGCCCGCCCTATCTCCTACCGCCTACACTCTGCAAATTTCAACATCTACTATAAGTACGTACACGAGGGCACGGAACTGAAAAGGAAACGTTGACCGAACGTTAAACCTGAAATCGTTCAGTTCTGTGTCAGAAAAATGTCCTGAAAATGTTGCATTAACGTCCTGTTTTATTACAATGCGCTTCCTGGCAGTATAGAACAGTTTTGT
This sequence comes from Catoptria pinella, assembly GCA_963556745.1. Lineage (NCBI taxonomy): Eukaryota > Metazoa > Arthropoda > Insecta > Lepidoptera > Crambidae > Catoptria > Catoptria pinella. The sequence goes on from OY750762.1 coordinate 6,918,991, forward strand.
AGTTCTCGATTGGTGATATTATCATTGTAATCGTTGAAAAAAGTAAAATTGTCCGTTAATTATGGTCCCGTTTTTCTATATCAAACATTAGCTAATGGTCAAACATTGTCAAACATTAGCTAATTGATCCGTTCAAGGGCATCACCGATAACGCCTTGTTAGTTGTTTCCTGGATGGTGTTTAAAGTTAATTAAGTACTAATTATTGGTTGGTGCTTAATAACATTTTACGCAATTTGTAGTCGATAACATTCATTACAGATTGATTGCTTAACTTCTATATTTTATGACTATACAACGTGTTACAAAAATACCCGTAATGCCGAATATGGTATATAGGGACCATCAAACTGAACAACTTTTACTATGGGACCAACTCTGAAATCGCGAAAAAAAAACAGCTGTTTCATACATTTTGATATTTCCGATTTTAATTTTTGTATGAAACAGCTGATTCTTTTTTCGCGATTTCAGAGTTGGTCCCATAGTAAAAGTTGATCAGTTTGATGGTCCCTATATACTATATTCGGCATTAGGGGTATTTTTGTAACACCTTGTATAAAAAACTGAATAATTATTGTTGTTATTGTTTACTTAACTAAAATATTTTTTGGATATTTGTCTTTGAACTTTGCAGAAAGTTAACAATTAGTCATACATGTTTAACAAGTGCATTCAGTCGTTGTAATAGGTCAATGAGTAATGGTGTAACAATTTTTTTTTTTTAATCATAATTTTTACTATCGCCAAATCATGTGCGAATGAAAGTCTCGTAATCAATTTAAAACCTAAAAATTATAGGGGTTCCTTATTTTACTATTTAACCCTAAAAATTGTATTGACGTTACTATCTAATTTTCAGGTTTCAAACTTGTGATGGTGAATCTTTCAGAACATGATCAATAACTTCAATTACATAGACGAGCTGTTCAAAATTAAAATTGTGTCACAACCAACCTTCGCGGCGCATCAACTGTTTCTATTGGTCGCTCGCAATAGACTAAAGGAGTTGCGGTGCATGCACCGTAACTTAATGAGCAATTTTTCGGTATTGTATAGCCTGTCTACAAATAGAAGTCTTTGAACATGATTGATTTTTTCATAGTGCCCATCGAAGTTATTCCTTAACCCCCTTACTAATAAAGATTGTATAGCAGATGTAGGTATAGTTATACAATGGTTACTCTCTGTCAAACTATTTAAGTTTGACATTAAAAAGATTATATTTGTTGAAAAAGGAACTCTATCGCTCTGACTGAATATACTCGTAGTTATTATAGTAACAAAATGAGATCAGATGTATTTGTAGTGCTTCTCGGAATGGCAATGCCTAACACAGGAAGTGGAGGCATTCAATCCCAATTGGCTTTATTGATGTGGTTCGCAGCGAAAGGAATGCCTCGGAGTTATGATAGCCACCGTTACTTATTCAATGCATAATAGTAAAAGAAAATCACTGACTTTGTTTACTATGTCAAATTCTTGCGTTCGTGGAGTCATTAAGGCTTACTGCCTTATTCATAAAAAAACTTAAAATAGATAAAATGATGATAAGGCTTATTAAACGTCATATAACTTACGTGTTTCAAGCAGACAAATTAGAAATTTAATTAATAATATTAATTTATTTTATTAGTTTAAAACATATTTTTTATTTTCATTTTTCCCACTTACATTATCTGTCGTTAAATGTCAATATGTTATAAAATAACTTGAAAGCTGTCACTTCAATCAACTGTTATGTAGTTGGCCATGTTATTCACTAAAATAGGGATAAAATAAGCAGTACCCTTCTACTAGCCCGGCAAATTGCTAATGCGCCAGGCGGCCATATTTTTAACCTCAAAGGAAAAACAATTGTAATTTTTTTTATATATTAAGACCCAATCTTATTGAAAATAATAATTCAATAATGAATACATTAAATTAACTATTAGATTTTTTGTTACATACCATTTTTGTGGCGGATGACGTTAATGTGGATGTTAATGTGACAAGGTTCCTGCGCATTAGCCATTTGCGGGGATTGTATAACTTTATCAAAGGTTTATAGAACTTCAATCATAGATTATGAATAATTATTTTCAAAAAAATCCTTATTCTGTATGTACGGTGTTCAGGGTTCATGTATGTTTGCATTTATGTGAGTTTCTAGTATTAAAAAGTCTATGTTCTTTACATTTGTTCTTTACTCCACCATAACTCCTTAATGCCTGAACAGATTTGGATATGTGAGGTGTCGTTAGAATCCTTACGCTGAAGAGTAGAATAGAATAGAATCCTTACGGTTATAGATTTTTTGTAAAAAGTCAATATGTCGGCTGCATGACGCGATTTTAAAATGTGAATAAATAAATTATACAATACTAAATAATATACTAGAAAAATAGGACTCGCATCAGATCATGTTCTCGGACGGGAATCGAACCCGCGACCTTTGGAAATCCGGTCCAATGCTCTGACCGCTGAGCTACCGAGTCACTATTATTATTTTCTTTGATTATTACGATATGGGTATTAAATGAAAAGCATTGATGGCCATATTCAAAATTATTTAACTTTTTAGTTCATTTTTGGCAGGGCAGTCTTGTTTATAATATATTATTTTTAAATTATTTTAAATCAGTTATATTGTACACTTTGCCTTATGCTTATTGCGTTTACGTATACTTATGCATATGGAATTTCTTTCCACAAATATGGTAAACAAAAGACTTCCCTTGATGCTGCATTATGGGGAATGGCACTGGTACAGTACACATATAACATGCGGTGGAAAATCCCACGTAGTTGTGTAAACGAAACACTCTTGAACTACAGAACATTACAGAGCTATAGAACTCTATGACGTAATAACCTCCCTAACTGAAACGGCCTGTAGTTTGTATGCGTAACCTTGCTGCCATCGTAAAATAGTTATCATTATTTGTCTTTAACAAACTAGTACAAACATTTCAGTCTGGATATTGAGCCACCACTTTATAAAGAAATCTGAATTAATTTTTAGGGCCAAACTACATCCATACTCTCAAGGCCGTCTTTGACCTATTTGAGGCCCTGGGCACATTTGGGGGCCCCTATGATCTTGATTTAAATTTATATAAATTCAGATCAGATGCAATAATCAACCATATAGGTAAGAGCTAAGCCGAATTTACATTACGGAATTAGTATCATGCATAATGAAACTAATTTCATGAAACTTGTTGCAGTACTTGTGTAACTAGTTTCGTTTTAAAATGACAGTGTTGTGAAATCAACAGAATAGCTGGAATTATGGCTCCGACAGCATCGAAGCTTTATTTTTGGTAGCGCAAAGACAAGGCGCAGAGGCGCTTTCGTGACACTAGTTTAGCGTCGCATTTAGACGGTAAAATTAGTTGCATGACATTAGTCTTACTAAAAAACTGCGCATGGCACGAAACTATTTTAGTGTCTTAAAATTAATGCATGCATTGTAATAGGTACTTTATGTTTACAAGTACAATTGTAAATGAAATTAGTGTCCTGATATCCGGACATTAATTTTATGCCACTAATTTCGTAATGTAAATTGGGCTTTAGTGAAAGAGTGGTGAACTGTCTCACCTCTAGTATGTAATGCATCAATTTTTTTTACCGTATTTATTTTATGCTAATGATAACGTTTCGCTTTGATAATTTTATTAAATGCGTTACTAAATGGGTTTATTGAAAGTTTATTGCAGTAGGATGTTGGCGTGGGTGGTGTAGGGGTTTCAGGGGTAATGCGGAGGCTGTAGGTTGATAGTGGTCGGGAGGGAGCGGTGGGTGGGCCGCGCGTGTCGGTCCACGGGCGGGCGATGCACCGGGAGTCAAGTGCAGGGCCGCGACTGCGCCGCGCTACGTCGACATGCGCCCAGCTGCCGGTCAATAGCATTTGCCCCCCGGCAAAACATCTTTCTCGAAAGTCATAGAACTTCTGCAACGCAATTACATTCATATGTATAAAAAAAATTTAACTTACAGACAGATTTTATTATTATTTTTAGTAATTGGATTTACGTATTTCCTTTTGTGTAAGGTTAGTTGCAATTGTAACTTAACCGGAATTTGTGCAACAGGTCCTAAATGTTTCATTATTTTTTATACCGCTAGCGCAAATATAAATTGTTAACTATTATACCCGACCCCAATCATAATATACAAGGTGTTACAAAAGTACCCCTAATGCCAAATATGGTAGATAGGGACCATCAAACTGAACAACTTTTACTATGAGACCAACTCTGAAATCACGAAAAAAAAATCAGCTGTTTCATACAAAAATTAAAATCGAAAATATCAAAATGTATGAAACAGCTGATTTTTTTTTCACGATTTCAGAGTTGGTCCCATAGTAAAAGTTGTTCAGTTTGATGGTCCCTATCTACCATATTTGGCATTAGGGGTACTTTTGTAACACCTTGTATAAATAAGTATTTTTGAGGTATCATTTCATGTCTCTTTTAGGTATTGTTATGGAAAACAGAATTAATATGCGACTTCTTTTATCTTTGCTGTCTATAAATAAATAAGATTCATTAGGTGTTTGTTCGTATTAAAGTAACCCAAAGCTAAGATAATACGACACTGCTTATTGCACGTTTTTATTTTTTTTTACATTTATTTACAGGGTTGATTATAATTATAAACTTATGACAATCTCAGAATAATTTGCTTGTAACCGACCCTTAAGGCTCGTAGTGCTAGATACACTACTGTATAGAACAGGAATAAAACAATATTTTCTATTGATATACTTGGTTTTGATTTTTTATGGATCAGGAATTAGTTCGCTGATTCACAGAATGCATAATGTACGATTCACACCAACCAGCGCGAGTCGGGCCGCGCCGGAGCGTATTTTACAATCTGCTGAAGGAAATTTAAGCTTCCATACAAGTAGTTAAGTTTTATATACGATATGAAAATGTTTAAAGAAATTTAAAGTGAAACTGATTGCCTTTTACTGCAAGATGATCTAATAAGATTTGAAAGCTATTGTGATTCGAACAGACTCGATCTAAACATAATAAGTTCATTTTATTCTATGCTTTAAAAAAAAACAACGTATTTAACTTAATTTTAACTATAAATTGAAAAATAATATCCATTCTATTGTTAACCAAACGCGAGATCTTGGAACTATCTAAGACTCCTGGACGTATTTCATGAACAAATAGAAAATATCGCAAAAAAAAAACCTCAAAAGCATCAAGGTTTCTAATGAGAACCTGCTCGCAGTTTAAAAATCTAAAACAATAATAAAAGTCTTATATTGTTCTCTTGTGCGGAGTATTCTCGAATAGGAGTGTAGCCGGTCGGCTGCTCTCGGTTGCCGACGCGCCCGGTGACACTGACTGACGGGCACAGCACGGTGACTGCACGGGCGCGCTCCTAGAAGTATGTGCCGACGGATACGGACACGTGCCGACGTCGACGGATGCGCGCCCGTGCTGACGCATACGTCGCGCCGGTTGGTGTGAATCGTACATAATAGTACGCTAAGTATTTAAACATTTCTGCATAAAATTTTTAAAACTTTCGCGTTCATGGTTGTTAAAATAAATAAAAAATCCTATTATATTTTGTCTTTTGACAGCCTTTGAACTATTTGAAACAATATAAGTTTGGTTTCATTAATTAATAACTTGCAGTCTACATTTGGTTGTTTAGCTCGTGTTATGGTGAACCAGTGACATCCTTGGTCTAATTCTGCATTAAAATATCAAATGCGTAATAATTTAATAAATACAAAAAAGAAATAACTATAATTATTATCTTATTTCCTTGTATTTGTTCTATTCTAGACGTACCAAATAGAAACTAAGAGAAGATGAAATTTATTTCTTCGTTTCATACTACACTGGCCTTCAAAACTTAGTACCACACTCTTAAAACACACAAGATATAATTTCGAAATAAAAATGGACTATTTTTTTTTTAATATTTGCTTTACGTTTGATAACCTTCTGGATTTTTTTAATTTCAAAACTCTTACTTCTATTGTTTAAGAGAAATTGTAATTTTAAAAGTGTGGTAAGTACTAAGTTTTGAAGGCCAGTGTAGTTAGTGATACAAAGAAATGTGTACAATCGGAAAAGTTTGAAAGAAAATTATTCCATTCCAACGGAAAACTTTTCGAAAGCCGCTGTTGGCATTATAATTGTGAAAAAACAACCTTAAAATGTTTTCGAGCTGAAAACGGGTTTGTTTTTTTAAGTATTATTTTTTTGACTGATGTCGGCTTCGAAGCAGAGAATGAAGGTTGGAGAAAAGTTTGTGATGTTAGTTTTTTGATACACATTAGCTTGACCGTCAATCGTATCACTTAAGCATCGATTTGCTATAGTTTCTGCGGTATTCCCTAAAATAAAAATAAAATGCTTTGAGTGTAACATATCTTGAAATTTTTTATTATTATATTTTTGTTATAAGCTTTCGTTCAAAGTTCTCGTAATGAATCCCTATTGGGTACCTACTTCATAATTGCTAGTACACAAAGCTGCGGTCAGCTTCATATAACAGTTCCCTACTTACAGTTGTTTCATTTCCTAGAAACCTTAATGGTCAGCGAGCATAGCGGCGGTATTAAGAACGCGGAACGCCGCGCGGCCGTGGGCCTGGGGTCAGCTGGAAGCGGCAGTGAGCGCGGAAGCTGCGAGGGTCGTCGACCGACCGCCCTTCTGCCATTGTAGTTCCACTTTTTAAATGCTATTCCGGACAATACACGCCAATACGTGATTTGATAACGGATAGAAATACAAAAATTATTAATTATCCATGACTCATAATTAAATACACAATATGCGGCCAGGATTCGAACCCGGGAACTTTGGCTCAATAAGATCTTTACATCAGCACTAAACGGTTGTCAAACTATACTTTGCTGTACTATCCAAAAGCATTTTGTAAGAGGTTTATATTCTTATAAATGTTTTTCAAACACTTAATTTTGACCTCATTCAACCAGATTAACGCTCATGTCAGATTCTTAAGTGCAGCGGAACTGCATCCTGTTTGATAACGATTTTCATACCTAATCGTTTCTGAACTCTACTCTCTATAAGTAATTCAGTGACGAGTTTAGTCTTTTCGTGACGTAGAAAATCTGTGACTGTCCATTAGAGAATATTTGGATGCTTTCGAGAATAGTAAAATAAAATAAATAAGTATGTTATTTTGTATTTTTAAGCGTCTTTCTGATTATTACCTACATACATAATAGTGACTATATAATATGTTGCAATGTCTGTTTCGTTGTTTGCTAGAGATATTTGAAATAATATTTCCCCTTTTATTTTAAATAATTTAGTAATAGTATTTCCTTATGACCATAATGTAGTTGTGTACTACTTAGTACTCAATCTTCAAGATATCCTCGAATTATGACTTGAACTTGAATATCATTAATGGTAGAATTTGTATAAAATGAATCGTTACTTTATATGAGTGATGCTAAGTTTCTTGAACTGACTCTTGAGTTCATTTATCTTAACTTACCTAACTTATTTTTGAGATACTTCTAATGATTATGCTTAAGGGTTTTAGGATAGTAGGAGTAAAATTCAGAAGTAATTTTTACAAGTTTGTTTTAATTCGACAACCTGTCATTATTTATATTAACAAACAAATGACTGAGCACGCTCACATACGCACATACGATACACACAACAGACATACCGCGACCGGCGCTCCATTGCATTATTATAAATTACACTTATATAGTCTTAATTAAATTATTTCAGTCTGTATGGGCTCTCCTCGTCCGGCGCCGGCCACGCACGCACACTTCCTAAACGAATTATCACATATAATATATTAAAACGATCTGCGAACGATTATTATTAACTAGTGTTTCAATTTTAATTTAATGTAGGTCGGGGTGGGGTGGCGGAGACGTGCGGCTCCGCGGGCCGGCCTCACGCGGGCAACATCTGCAGCATGTAGGGGCGTGACGGCGTGGGCGACTTCTTGGAGAGGTTGAGCGGCTGCGGCGCGTCCGCCTCGGCCACGTCCACCTGCAGCGCCAGCACGGGTGACGGCGCCGGCGACGCGCCGCGGTAGCACGCCAGCAGGCCAGCGCGTGCGGGGCACTCGCCCGACGTCTCACCGCGTCGCATGTACTGCTGGATGATATCCGTGCGCTTCAGCTGCTCTGGGGTCATTCTTGGACCCTCCATCAGGCTCTTGGCTAGAACTGAGTGCGTTGACGATAGTGAAACGCGCATCGGGCGTGGTGAGTGCGCTGGATGAGACGGACTCGCCGGATGCGGGTGTTGCGGCTGCGGCGAGGGCGTAGGTCGCGCTGGCCGCGCTTCCGCCTCGCCGGTATCCCGACGCATCGCGCGGAATTTCTTGTGTGGCTTGTATGCTTCATCCATCAACAAGCTCGCGTCATATAGGGGGGGAGCTTGGAGCACACGTTTCAGAACGGGCATGTCATCAGCAGGCCCTGAGATCTGTTGCCGCCTGTCTTCGGGATGATCCTCGAGTGACGAGCGGGGGCTAGAACAGCCGGAGCCTGGGCCAACTATTCTTTCATGTTTTTCATTTCCAGACTCGATGCCAGAGTCGGTGGGCGAGTCGAGCTTGCGGTAGCGAGGCGGAGGACGCACAGGCGTCACTGTGAGACCGTTGTGTGCAAGGTGAGCTACACCGAGCGCTTCTTCATCGACGGACCCACGAGAGTCAAGTCGTCTGCGTCCCGCAAGCGTGGCTGCCAGTAGGGGTGTGCCGCAATCACCGGCAGCTTCACCGGACTCGCTGCTCGATACTGATCCAATGGGGCTCCTTGCTGATTCGTCAGCTCCAGAATCACCCCATGAGACACCTTCTTCATCTACCCACATCTTTTGCCTTAGCAATTCTTTGTGTTCTGTGCGGAATACGACGAGTTTCTCTGTATGTAAGGTACTGAGAGTTCTCAAGTCGGGAAGAGTATCCATAAGTTCTCGAAGGAAACCAGGCCTGTCGGGTCTGTTTTGGGCCACAACAGTTTGCAGGCATGACTTAAGCCGTGCATGCATTCTCTCTACAAGCTCGATGTTCCGTAGACCAGGTCGATCAGGAGTGATGAGTACGATTGCACAGAAGAGACCAATTTCGGCATCAGTTAAGTTCATCGAGTTCATTCTCTCTGCGAATTTGAATGTCGAGTCCACAAGAAATCTAGCGTTGGCACCACTCTGGATAGAGTCACGTTTCATAAGCTGTCCATTGAGGCATATTATGCTGTTTAGTGGCGCATCAAACATGCAGATCAGACGCACAAACAATGCATCAAAAAGTCCACTTTTTAGTAACGTGAACTTGTCGTCTTGAGTGAGTAACTGGAATCCAGGAATGAGGCCAGCGAAGTCGATCACGCCACGTATTACGTGGGCGAATCTTTGGGAGAATTCCTTTTCAGACTGTAACTCTGGCGCTGGGTTTAGTGGACAGGCCTAGAACAATGGAAAACTAAATTAGACTAGTTGTCTATAAAAAAGGTTACAACATTGTATTGTAGAATGCATGTTAAATGCATTGTGGTTCTGTTGAAAAAGTGATACTTACCAAAGTGGGTTGTGAATAGGTGGGACAATCACGAGCTCGCGCTCGCATCTCGGCGACGCGGTCGCTGGTGAACTCGCAGGTGTCATAGTGCGCGCGCACTACGCGAGCCAGCAGCCGCGGCCCGTCATCGAGCTCTGCGGCTGCAGCCTGCTCGTGCGCCCGCGATGACGATGATTGCTGCATCGCAGCGAGAATACGCGCTTTTTCGCGCTTTGGCACGCGTCCGAACCGGACAGCTATAACAATAGAAAATTTACATAAATTTCAAGAACGCAATAGATCATTAATATAATTGAACCGTGGCTTAACGACAAAAATGTTGTGCAAGGTCGTGGCTAAACATACGTCGGACTGCAGCTGTCGCAAAGTGTGCATGTATGCGGGTACGCGAGACATGTGCACGCGCAGCTGACGGTGAGAGGGCAGAGTTCATCGCCCGTCGCACCGGTCGAACCCACCCTAATAAAGCTTTACAAAATCCACGGGCCCGATGCGTCGCGAATAACGAACGAACTAGTTCGAGTGATCAGTGACAAAGCGCGAAATGTGAGGTCAGAGTAAAAAGTGTTACAACTTTCTCGCTGTAGGCGCTCCGAGTTAAAAGGTAGTATACGGTGGGGGCGGACGCGTCGCTTGCGCTGTTCGTGCGCACGCGGTGAAAGTGTTTGAGCGCGCTGTTGAAAACGAAAGCGGAGAGCGCCCTCTCGCCATTTCTCCTGACTTTCGCTGCGCTATGTGGGTCGCGCGCACCAGATGCATGCTTCCATTGTTTAACATTCTCAAAGTGTTGCCTTCTTTATTTACGATTTAGCAACTTTTAGTCTTATAATAATGTCTAAATGTCTTTAAGGTTGTTGTGCGAAGCTCTATCTCTTTAATATTATAGAAGAAAACAATATGAAACTAGTTAAACTTCAAACATATTTAGTAATAGTTGCATTGTGAAACTTTTCAACTCTGCATAGAAATATCTGTGAGATTTTTTTTATTTGAATAGGTCAAGATCATTCTCCGATTATCTATCTACAGAACTATCTCCATAAACAAATGAAATTTATCAAAGTTCATTAAAATTTCAAGTATTCATATCATTAATTGCATATTTGATGACCGTTTTAATTCAATAATTAAACATAATAATCTAAATAAAACTTATAATAATTTACGAATAATTAGTGTGAACAAGTTCATATAAGTGCTAATATGCCGGAGCATTCGTAGCCAACTAATTTAAAAAGTAGTTGAAAATGTTTTATTATTTTATGAAAATAATGTTAATCTGATATTTAATTAAATTATACGTACGAGCATTGTGATATTTCACGTCTCCGTTCAGGATGCCTTTCAGTATAGGTAAATCTTCACCCATGTCTGACACCATTTCAGTTTATTTCACTAACAACTATTTCACAGCCTATGGCCACAGATATTTTTTTTAATTGGTAACTATAAAGTTAGTTTTTGACTAAAATTCAATAATTCACTAAGTGTAATGTCACATAGCACATAAGTTTATAATTAATAACACAATCACTGTAATCCAAATACGGAGTAATCCAATGTTTGTTTGAGTACAGCACGTAATCATCGGCATGCAGTGGAGCAGTCACTGTGAGCGATGTTCGCGTTCTCGTGGCGGAGCGGCGAGCGGTACACTGACATAGCGATGGCGATGGGCTGACGACCGGTGCGCGGGCCGGACTCCCTCGCACTGCGCCGCGGCGCGCGCCTCGCCAACCTTGAACTTGACGCGCGGGCTGGCGCGGCGGGGTGGAGAGGGGCTGCCGTCAATAAACTCCGCGCGGCCTGCGCCCGCGAATGTTTCCCCTCTCTCCCCTCTTGCCCCTCTAAACCCCCCACCCACCTCGATCAACCCCCCCCCCCCCACTCCCTTCTATAAGCGTTCGCGCCACTTGAACCTTGACGATTTGACAACACTTACGAAATTAAAACTGTTCTTTAATCCCATATACTACATTATACCAATTTCATGGAAAAAACAATGCTCGATTTTTGTTTCAGTTTCTTAGAATTAGAATGGAAATTGTTTGTTTTCAGTGGCCAGGCTTATTTTTTGCTAAATGAAGTTATTTATGATTTTTTTATCATAATTTTAATTTTAGTGAGTCTTGAACATAAAGCAGGCAATAGTTAATTGACAATAAAAACGTAGTACCTATGTTTAAATAAAAATATAGCACGTATTTCGTCGATGTCTTTTGAAGGCACGAATTTCGAATATGCTTTTGATTTGTGTTACACACTCTTCAAATGTATATTTAAAAAAAATCTGTTTTTATTTTTATTTTCTTAATGTAATATAACAAAACAATCAGTTTTAACATTTAATCATAGAAAGGCTCAGTCAATTAGTTCCAAGTTTTGCCGCGTAAAATATACGTGCGCTGTTGTAGCTTAAGCGCGCCATCTAGCGTCGAGTAGCAGTACTACCAGATTTGAGAAAGATACGTCACTATAATTTTCATTGTTTTGTGTCTTAGCTGATAATAAGATGACTTTTTGTTATTATTGCTACTTTATTAATTTATAAGATGCTATTTGAATGGTTTACCAGATTGAGGTTGCTATAGATAGAATTTCTGAAAGTTAACATTGTATTTCATGAAAGATTTCTTCTCAAAGAAGCGCATAATATGTCCATAAAACGAATTCGTGGTTTCCGTATTGTTTTGATTATGTAGATGATTGAGTCTCGCATAAAAGCATTTACGTGAGGGCAATGAACTGCATTACGAAAGTGAAAATATAAATTTCACTCTTTCGCTTACGAAACATGCCTTTCTCCGCTTTCACCCGCGGTTGAGCTAGTGACGCGGCCACAGCGGGCGGGTGTCGCAACGAGCAGAGCAGCGCGGCTGCGGCGGCCGTCGACCCGCTTAGCGTGCGCTCACCCGCGCTTGCATAACCAACCGACCTCCCACACCACAGGGCCTATGCCCCGCGCGCCCCGCCCTCACCTCACGCGAGCTGCACGCTCCGCTCCGCGAAATAGGATCTGTCTTAGCAGCACGCGCGCTGCCCCACTTGGCACACTCAGATATCGCGAGGACGACCTTCCCGCGCTAATTGCGTATACGCACTACCACTACATGCACGTATGCAAAACATTTGTACGCTTAATGCAATCATTTGACATATTTTGATGATATCGCAATATTTTTGCATTAAAATTGCTAACAAAAAAACCACGGTTCAATAAGATATTAATCTTTTCAAAATATGTTTTTGGCATATTTTTTTTAAATGAAAGTTAATTTTAATTACAAAACATAAACCCAATTAATACAATTTTGAATGGAAACGTTATGAAAAATGGTGAAAGCACAATTTTGACTTTTTATTTGTTTGTTTTTATGATTTTATATTGCTTTCAACAAATTTCAAAACACGATATTGTAAAAAATATATATTTTAACACTCACCATCTCTGCTCATGCCAACAGCGATGCATTTTTTCAACCGGCAGTATTGACACCGATTTCTGTTAATCCTAAGTATGGAGCACTGTTGGTTTTTCGTGCAAGGCCTGTATTGGATCTTCTGTTGAATGGACCGCCGAAAGAAACCCTGGGGATCACAGCGGCAATTAGAGTCTCGCTCAGCGTCAGAACTATCGTCGCTGGAGCAACCTGAGTCACTAGACTCGCGGCGACCCTCCAACATGCTGACCAGTACAGAGTGCCGCTCGCGCAGTTCAGCGCCGCAAGACATGGTACGCACCATTCACTAGCATAAACCAGACACAAACACCACCACTCGCTTATCCAACTGTGAAGAGACGTTAACTGGCAATAGTTTAGTGCGGTGCACCGACACGGATGGTGACTGAGAGCGGACTGTGCGGGCGCTGCGCCGCGCGGCACACAGTTACCCGCGCGACCTACTTGCCGGCCGCCGACCCAACCGAGAAAGTGAGAGTGCCCCCGAGCCCCGCGCACGCCCCGCGCACGCCCCGCTCGCGCTCCTAACGGTCCTCGCCGCTCTAGAATGCGCCGCTGCCGCTGCACCGGTGCGCCGGATATAGGCCGGGCGCATCCCGGCGGCGTCGCGGCGCACGGGCGTTCACCCCGGGTCACCGACCGCTCGATTGCACAACCGCCGACCCTCCCCTCTACACCCTCTTTCGCCCGGGAGCCAGGGCGCAGCTCGTTTGGGTCGACGACCGTCTTAATACGCTTTGACGTCTAACATACGTCACGGCCTACCTCAATGCGCGCGCGCTCCTCATTAAGGGCTGCAATGATCCGATTAATTACTCGATCATTACTTCGATAATGGTCTGGCGAACGAATATTTTAAACACAGCTCTGAATTATCATCTTCTTCATTGAAGAATTATGATAATTATAATTATAGGAATAAATTTAGCATAAACAAGTAAACCTAGCTGAACTATCCGACTTTATACATTTTTATTCACTTTCCTAAGCATAGAAACAAAAAATATTGCAATTGAAATATCAGTTATGTATTCTTTGCCTTAATTTATTTTTGCCTTAACTGTGACAAAATATAATATAGTTTTGACAATGCAACAAACAATTAAGTTTATTTTCTCATTAGAGGACTCAATTCGAAATGCTTTTAAAGGAGTACGGAGCCTGCGCATCTGAGGCGCATGAAAGAGAGGGCGTGCGGGTCGGCGCGAGAAGCGTTCGGGTCGGTGGCCCAATTTTGCGCTGCCATCGATCCATTGTGCGCTGTGCGAGTGGCCCATAATTGGTCGCAGCGCGGGCAGTGACCGACCGCGCGGTCGACGACCTCATACCGCGAAAACAAAACCTTTCCCGCCGCTCCGCATCACACTTCGAATACAGTGTCTATGATAAAATCAGTAGAATTGTGTGTCCATTCCATATGTGACGTTGAACTTTGTAATAAAGAATGTGAGCAAATAGGAATGGATTTTGTAGTTTTATAAATTCGTTCGTATTATTCTATCATATAATATATAGGCATCTCTTATTGGTTCACATGGACTTAACTTTAATCAAGTAGCCTCAATGTGTCAACGACCGCTAGCTAGCCAGCCAATTAACACGGTTACCTACACAGTTTTGGATTCTAAAAAGTTATTTTGTTCGTATCCGGTCCTTATTGAATGCTTTAAGTGAAACATAGAACATTTATGTTAGTCCTATTTTATGACAATATGATTCAGAATGTCAACGTGCGTAATTTATTGTGTGTGACTAATATTCATTTATTCAACTCAATAGCATCATTTATGTTAACTATGAATACTCAGTTAAAATTTTGTACTTTATGTATAAGTCGTCAAATAACACCGTTTTCTAATAACTAAATAGCAGACAATTATAAACAGCTACGTAGAGAATTTCGACAGCTTAAAGTAGGTCACGTTCTCCATCCATCTAGACTTTTCGTCAGAGTGATTACAAGACAGTAACAAAGTAAAATATGGTTCAAGGGACAAGAAATCAGTCATCTAAAAATTGGAACATTATAGTTTCGGTTTCATAACTACTAGAGATTCTTCAAGAGCTTATTATTCACCCTCCTTTGAAACTTATCCTTCATTCAACTCATATAAAAAGTTGACTGAACCTCTGACAATATTGTCCCTATTAGTCCCCTAGCAATGTAAAAAAAAATATAAAAGAAATCTACGCATTTATTGAACATCAATACCCAACTTGTATTAGGAGATATTTATTAAATGATTAAGGTAGAAGCAACGTATTAAGGAATTAAAGCTTAACGCTCATATTTAACTCAAATAATTTAAATTGTTTGCCAAATTATTTAATATGGCTATCACAAATAAATGATGTGATGGTTCGGACGAGTCGCCGAAGCGGGCGCGGCGTAGAGGCTAACGGTGCAGCGGCCAACGACTTCGCTAACACCGATCGGCTAAAGCCAAAAACATGCTGACGCATCCGAGTTTCCGAGGAAGCGACCCTCGGCAAACAGTCCACTACGTGCCTGCCGGTGCACAGATGTTTACTTGATAACACTGTCTCTGACTCATAATGGAGTTGTGATTCACTTTGCGTTCATGTATCGCTATTTTATATCTACGTCCTTTTACGTCAGTTTTTTTACACAGTTATACCTATTGACGTTTACGGAATTGCCAATGGAAAACTAAACGAGGACCAGTTCAGTTCTTTGTTTGATTGTAAAAATAACTTGATAAAAGGATTTTGGTGTACAACATACACTGGAAATAAATAGTGACTATTGTATAACTTAATAATTATGTCTGCAGGACTTCAAAATTAGTAATGCTGATCATGATCACTTCTGCGACGTAATGTTTCATGTAACGAATTACGAGAGGCTAACGCGCTTACTATCAATGCTTCATAATAATTGTATTTACATGTTTACAAGTGTCACGGGCTTAATTGATTCGGCAAGAATTTGAAATAGATCCATTTGATTAAGTTTTAATATAGTATATTATTATAGGAATTAAGAGAAAATTCGTCAACTTTAATTTGAATTTCAGCAAAATATCTCTTGTTATTGGCACTCAAAGGAAGTCATTCATATGAGATTTCTACAAATACAGTAAACACATCAACTCAACAGGAAATCATAAACGCAAATGCAACACTATGATGCTCTGCTCCCAATAAAATGTGACCGCTCCGAGATCAATGAACTTTTAAGCTGACAGTTCAAAAATAATGTAGGTTACGTTCACGTTGCGCGTACATTTGCTGCCCGTAGAAGTTGTTTACGGGCGGTGCGGCGCGCGGCGCGGCGAGGAGAGCGGAGTGCGCGCATGCCTGGCGGGGTCAACGCCCGGGTGCCCTGCACCGCGTATTGGTGCCGAAATATAAGCGACCCACAATACGCAGAAATAAGTCGGTCACCACGGCGAACAAAGAACATGCCGATTCCTGTTGGCTTAGTTACCGAGGAAAACAACAGGAAGTAGGGATATTTAATAAAAAAATAGGTACTTTAAAGTTATGCAACTATAAAGTTTTTAACAAATAAAACTTGCAAACATATACTTCAAGACATTAGGTTTTTAATTTATATTGAATTATTAATGTTATTATTTTATGTGTATGTAGATACTAGGGGCCGCCCGCGACCTAGGGAACCTTTGACCAGGATAAAAAAGTATCTTATGTTTTTATTAAGGTTATAAACTATCTGTGTGCCAAATTACATCTAAATCCGTCCAGCCGTGAAGAGGTAACAAACACACGCACACACTACACACACCCAAACTTTCGCATTTATAATAATATAATAGTAATTAGATTGCAATTTTAAATTTGATGATTGTGCATTGAATTCCTCCTAATAAAATTTAATGATTTGACAGAAATTATAGTTTCGTATTTGATGATAAAACATAATAAACTTTTCCGAAAATCCAGAAACGTCGTCAACTTATGTGACATAAATAATGTCATGAATGATTGAATAACTACATGTAATGAAAAAAACATTGGTTTAGAATGGTAATATGATTATGACGTAGACTTCAATATATTAAAAGTTCGTTGACTTCAAGGCGTAGTATGACTCTTCGTAGTAACTATACACTCGCTCGTCATTCATTCAAGCGTTTAACATTTGTATCCGCACTACGGTGTGGCAGCACTGTCGACGCAGCGCCACCTTGTGTCGAGTGGAAGAACTTCATAGTGAGTTGCGCAATACAGTCGTCAGAAGGCGCTAGACGTCACATCTAAAAGATAATTTATAAGTTGCATTTTTTTGATGAATTTATTTTGATTTTACAGATTTACTTTTTACAAATACGATTTATTATTTCATCCTGCTTGTATTAATAACCAAAGAGATTTTTTTTTCCTATGTATACGTTTTGATTTAAACGATTATTATTAAAGCCTTGCTGGGCATAATAATGAATGGGCATAATGCGTTTTTTTTTAATTCAGACATCAAAAGACAATATGATGGAATTTGACGATATGATGTTTAATAATTATGTTTTGAATGATACTCGTAATCTCCGCGCTATCATCGTATGCACATTGCCCGTATCCTTGTCGATAGCCCCTGCACAATGTGATGCGTCTGCGTCTGTATTGCGAAGGACGCGCTTTGTGCTGCGAGCCGACCAAACCAGTTCGCGGACACTTGCACTTCTATCGTATCATGTCTGCTTCCTCGCCTCACTTTCACGCTCATGAATACGACCTTTGATGGGTCGAGGGGCGGTTACTGACTTCCCAATTTACGATGTTAATGTAAAGTGGAGCTAAATGGGATCAATGCTTTGATGCGTTATTAGGGTCGTCATAGGGACACTTATTCTAAACTTGCATCGTATTTTTCAATTATAATGCAGTGTCTTAAGAGCAGCTTTCAAGTTCTTTGCTTTTTGCCGTTTGTTGACATGGTATAGTTATTTATTCTCGTCGGGGGTTCGGGGGACGACACAAACTCACGTCACGACCTTGGCTCGTCATTTTTTATTAGGAGTAGTCTAGCCGTGGCCAACCTGTTTCGGTTTTGTGTTTTTATTTCTTTACTCGCACTTTCGAAGTCTGACAGTCATGGACTAAGCACATAAAATAATATGTAAATACGACTGTTTTATATCTTTGCAATAACTAATGAAGATCATGTGAGATTTCAAAATTAACCCTTTTATTTTTTTATTTAACTATATAAATATAAACCTCGTAAGATAAAAAAAGTTCTGTAATATAAACTATTTGTAATATGTATAAAAAAACCAGTAAAAAGTATTTACTTGCGTTTGGTATGATGTTGTAGTATACATGTAATGTAATTGAATGCGTTTTATTAACAAAACTTATCGTATTTAAGAATGTCACACACATCCATCAACTTGACATTTTTAACCTATCAAAATACATCGGTCGTAAACAACTTTTATGAAACGATGACCTCGGCCGGTGCATCTGACACACCAATTCAGTCAGTCCCCTTTAGAGTAGCTTCGTTCCCATGCGATTGCTCGTTCACAGGTATCAATAACAAAAATAAAGGTTTTAATAGAACTGGGGCGTTAGGGGTTGACCGTCTCGTCGAGGATAGCAGGTAGATGCGACCAACCGTTCCAAAACGCTTTGAACCCAACAAGTTCATACAACATTCAATGGATAGTTTTATTACGGGTGAACTTGACTCGCATAATATTTGCATTTCATAATAAATAAGGTCACCTGGTCGGGCTTTATGTATCAAATACACAGAGATTGTCTTCCGCATGGAAGGCCTTGCGTGCGGCGAAGTCTAGTGCCTCTCGAGACAGGCCGTGACGAGCGGAGGGTATGCCACTGTCACTCGCTCACACGCTTCCTGCTTTATAGCACTACCCGCATATCTCTCATTCAACTTCATTAAAAACAACTCATAAACGGTATGTAAGTACCTAGCTTTGTCTTAATAACTTGAAAAAGGAAACGAATTAACACGTCACAGTTGGTTTCGTTGTGGTCTTCAGGCGAACACTCGGTACTGGTATGCATTTGACGATAGCATAATAAAATATTATATTTTTATATTCAGAAATAAGTAAATTTACCTTGCAGCCCTCGCACGAATGCACGCCGTAGTGGAATCCACTGGCTTTGTCACCACAAACGCGGCATAGCACTGTGGTACCATCGAACTCTGTAACAAGCAAAACACAAATTAGAAACAATCAACTTAATTTTATCGTGCTGGGAAATTTACAATGGTGTAAAGATTACGGTGTTTCGCCAAACATCCTGGCCGGTGCGCCGAGCTTGTATAACAAACAGCAACGCCCACGCACGTGATTCTGACGATAACTCGGTGACCTTGCAGCCAAACCGAGCATTCAACTCGCATCAAAATACGTTTCTTAACTTCATAATTAGGCCTGACACAGCTTTTGTGTACAACAAAATTAAACATGATAATCATAAACTTCCCGTAAACTTACAATTGGATATGTTTATTAAATATAAAAACAGGAGTGAATCGCCTTCTTTTTTGAGTTCTGCACAACTTGTGTAAGTACATCAATCAAACAAAGGAGACGAAAATTTGGAATATCAAATAACAGCTATCCTAAACGTAAAAAGTACGCAATCCGTGTATAATGTGTACTCGAGTAACAGCTTTATGTTCCCAACGGTGATTTGTTATCAGTAGTCACGTGCCACCTTGGAAGTCGCGCGAAAATGCCTAGGATTGTTACTCATTACCTCCTCGTACATAATGAACTCTTAAGTCATTATATGCCTCGCGTGTATGTATGAAAAACTAAGGCATATTGGAAGATGTAAAAGTGGGTCGGGAGTTATCTAACTTTACATAACAACCAACAACGTAATGCTTCAACAACAGATTAGATGAATTCATGTACATTCCTAGAATTACTTCCTTTAACAAGAAATAAACAGGAATTGCAATAAATCGGAGGTTTTCATAAAATTCATGACAATGCAGCTAACTTAATACTAATGGAACGTATGACGCAACGGCATCACATTGCGTTGCGTGTCTCAAGGTGACACTGAATAGCTATTTTAGAAAGCAGCCATCTCTCTTTTCACGACGGGTAAAGTCAACGACCGCATCGTCACTGCATAACACAAAAATTTAATAAACGGACTGGTCGACAACAATATTATCTCATTGATAAATATATCGGTAAGTACACAGACTGATCGTTTAACGTTCGCTAGTTAATGTGTATTGTAATTTCGTTAGTGGGTCAGTGATAGACATAATCTCAACAATAACATGTGACGTGGCGGGCGGCGCGGGGCGGCACGGAACTGGTTTCGGCGCCCCCGACTATTCTCACTTTCCTCTCCCGTCATTTGTTTATTTGTCAAAGGGAGCAGCCGTGGGCCTTTTCGAGGAACTTTCTATTTCTGGCTCGCTCGCCGCGGGTCGACGTTCGAGCAGTCGCTTTCTATACTGTTACTTTCTTTTTTCTAGATGTAGCGTATTCGCCCTCGGCGCGATAATTTCGGTCTCATCTCTAAGAGCACTTTCCTCGGTGCATGCGCGGGTGGGGATCACAATAGAGCGGGGAAAGCGTGGTGAGACGTAACTAGTGCAGTTGCAACAGAGTCAGTGGTGTGCAGCCATTTCTCCTCGTGTGATGCAACTTGTGCGTTTTTCTACGGCACGTGTGAATCGCTCGTTCGTTACGTCAATTAGAGGCGAGGAAAGCGCGCGAGAAAGTCCGCATCCACGTAATGCGGGCTGACCATGCAAAAGCGATGCGACCATCTGACCGCACCAGCGCCAATCTGTGTCACGGCGACTTTTGTTTGTAAATAATTTTACCACTACATACCACCAAATCACGTTAATAATCTTCCTAGCATTTTATCACGTACTTCTTTTTTTAAATTTTGAGATTTTAGCATTCACAATGTTATTTTATATAATACCAAATAATATACTAGAAAAAATACGACTCGCACCAGATCATGTTCTCGGACGGGAATAAAAAACGTACTTTTTGCCTAGGTGTACCTGAAAATATTATGCGATTCATTTGCATATATAGATCTATCGATGGGGTATCTTTATTTTATCCAAAATACTACATAGTGCTCCCATTGTTTAATTGATTGTTGTAGTTCTTCCGTCATTTACTTAAATAAACGTAATTACTATTTCTTCTCACACATACGACTCGAACTATTGTTTATATTGTGACAAATGAAGAGTAAAAGTGTTCGAGAGCGTCATCGAGATGCATACTGGTGGAACATGCTGCGCAAGCGCCAAGAGAAAAGTAAAAGTTGTGCGGCAACTGTGGCTGAACCTGTTCGCTGTCGCGCTGCGCTTGTAATGTATTTCTTACGCCTTTCGCTACAATCGTCATTAAGTAACTAAGTTTTCTTATAATACCCTTTAAAAGTTCACATCAAAAAGCAACGGTTAACTCTTTGTCAACAACAAATTTCATGGGAGAGATCGTTACAAAGTTAATCGATAAAAAAACACGATCATTAAGTATCGAACGCAAATCGATAGGGACTCCCTGCAGTCACAGTCTGCATTGGAACGTCGATTTGTAAAAGGGCTGTCGATATCGATTGTCGAGACTATACATATTTTGAACAATGGATTTTAATTGTTTTTGAACCTTTCCGAGCGGAATTCCAATTTAATCAATCACATTCGTTCTGCGAACGAATTCGACGGTTAAACAAAACTTTTATTTCACTGTTAGGTAAAGGGTAGTGAAATAAAAGTACAAAATATCATTTGTTACATCAATAACATTGCTCTATTGTAAAATGATTGCAGATTCGATGTGCATGAATTGTAGCAATCATCAATCAAATAAAAATAATTGTAGCAGCGGCTAGGTTCTGTGTACGTAGGTCAATATAGTAACATGATATCATTTTATTTTATTTTATTAGAAAAGGTCAGGTAAATTTTTCACGAATGTAAAAAAGTACAAAACGCATGAATATTACCGATTAAGAAATGAAGGCAAAAAGAATGTGGTAATGATCAAAAGTTTTCGTAGCACGTAGCACGTCGTAGCTGATTTGGATCGTACAAAAATATTAATCACATAATTATTGGATTTAAGAATTTTATACTTTTTATTTCTTTTTCTTCAGTCGGGCATAACACGAATGAAGTCTTTTTCTTGTAAGTATCTCAGGTTCTACATATATAAATATGGTGTATATATGGCCATTTCTTAAATATTTATTTTTTAAGTATTCAAATCAAATCAATACCTAAATTGGAATAAGAAGATAACTATAATAAAACATGTTTGATTATGCAATACTATAATAATATTCATGTTATATAGATGATACATACTTAAATAGAAATAAAGTAATATCTTAGTAAATTCAGAGAGAAAATTCACACAAGTTCACATAAAATTTATAGTTATCTCGTTAGTGTAAATAAATATTATTATGTTGTACTGTTAATGTAAACAATGGATAAATTAGTTTGTTAGCCTACCTATATGCAGTTCTGGTTCTCGTTCCTTATGCACTGGACTCATGAGTCTGTTCTCCACAGGTGTAGGCGCATCGTAGCGCCCATAACTACTGTCCGGAGACATCACTGAAGTCATATGTTCTTAAATAAAACTAAGGTAGTAATAAATGTCCTCTATCGCACTTCACTACACGAAAGCCACATCCGAGCCTATAGGTCGCTAGTCACTGACGCTCTTCGTTCCCTCACCCTATATAGGACAGGAGTGCATGGGCCGGGGTTTGCGACACGTCGCGAGGGATGAAGGTCGCTCGTCCCGCTGCACGCGCGTGCGTCTTACTCGAGCTCGTACGACGAACTGAGTGAGGGCCGCGCGCGCTGCCGCTTCAAGCCACGCGAGGCTCCCTTAAGAGTGAAAGTCTGCAAAAAGATCAGCGCTCCAAGCGATACAATCGGTTCGACGACGAAGCTTGCTACGCCGAGCAATATTCGCCTCTATCGGCCGGCGAAGCCTGACGATCTGCGCTTCAAAGCGAGGATCGGCGCGTTTCGAACTCCGGTCTCCGAGGTCATTGCCGCGCGTTTGACGGACCAATAGCGGGCGCGCGTAGACGAGCGCGGCGAGCGATTGGAGGGCCGGTGGTTCCGCACCCCGCGCCCGCTCCGCACGCTGAGTTCGAAGACCCGAACCTTGCGGCGCACCGCGGCCAAGGTCGCGCGAGAGCGGCACCGACTGAGAGCGCGCCCGAGCGTTCGAGTGGGACACAGCCGCTGCCAGTTGCGTCACACTACGAAAATATTTTCGGTGATGGAACGTTTCGAGTGAACTTGAACACGAAATCGAGCTAATGGATCGCCAGCGCTGTGTAGGTCGGCGTGTGACGGACTGACCCGCTGCGGGCCGGCCTGCTTGCCCGCTTCCCTCCTAGCACACACTTCCGGGGATACATAACTGACTTCTCTTCATGCGAGTATAAACAATGTGATCATTTTCCCAAGAACAACACTGATACAGCCACTCTTGTAAAAAAATAAAATAGTCACTATTACTTGAAAACTTAATGAGTTTTCAACTTCTGTAATAATAAATAACCAATACCATTGGCCTCATGTAAATCGTCATAACTGTTTGTGTTATTATAATTGAATTGATTATTATTAAGAACATTAAACTGCATAATGCAATAGAAAATATAGAATACCTAATGAACTAATAGGATATTATCAAGTTCACGTAGGTATCACGCACGCTACCTTATTTTTTGGGTTTTGATAAAAACGTTCCTATCAACAACACTTTTATAAACACATTTATGTAACGTTTACGCTGCTAAGTGTGGTAGATTATGCTTTAAAAGAAGGTGGTAAGGTATTATTTCGGGTGGTCTCGTGATTATTTATGCGAGATAAAGCGGCGGTGGGCGTCGCGGCGCGGGTGAATGACCTGTGAATTTTGGCGCAGGCCGGTCAAGGCCGCGCGCACGCAGGCGCTCCGCGGCCCGGTTACACGCCTCGCTGTTTACTGAGACGCAATCATATTATTATTAAAGTTACCTACATCTTACTCTGGGTTGTGGGACTTGTGGGGCAACCGGCAATCGGAGAATTTCATGATTCCCTTCATGTAACTAACTAGATGCTCAGATTTTGCCATCGCTACACTTTAACCACTACTCATTATTATACTATGCTTTAACACATTATTTCTCTTCCAACGATTTACATTTAAGTTAGTATTCAAAATATGTTTATCAATTTGAACAAAGTTAACATTTATTATGAATTATTATTTATATAGGTACTCATTATGTTGTAAAAAGAAATGCTAATAAAAATAAGTTCTTCAAAAACATCCAATAAGTGCAGTGAAAATTCCTCAACATTTTTCTACATACAACGGCAAAAAAAAAATTTTGAATCTGTTTGAATCCGCTCTCCTTTTTTAATGAAGTTAGTAAGTAAATCTCTAATAATCCGAATTTCATTGTAATAGCAGATGTACACAGCAAGCATCCATTAAAAGTTCCAAAACACGTGTATTTTTTGCAGCAAAGGGTTGCGTATCCATTTTGATCTAACCGAAAATGTGCACTTTCAGTTTTTTTTACTATGATTATTTTGCTTCAATACTTTCCCTTTTTTACCAAAAGGAACTTCTAAAGGGTTTCGCAAATATCCTCCTACTCATGTTTCGTATGAAAAGCGTTTTTATGAAATAAAAAAACAAACCATATGGTAGGTAAACGAATGGAAATTTTAATCTCTTTTTTTTCATTAGTACTGGGCCTAGTACCCTAAAATATTCTTCAAATTTAGATTTGCAAACTAGGACGTGCAAATAAATTAATCTACAAAGAATACCTTAAAATGAATTCATCATTTGGTTATTTGTACGAGTCTTTGTTTGTAATGAAATTATAAGTAGATTAATGTCCGTGCACACATTTTTGCAACATATGTCCACAACGATTAAACGTGAAAGTGAATAGGAACCCACTTTTTTACTTCCTTCCGCTGTCCTCACTTTTTAATGCCAGGGTGCGAATATCAAATTTCAAGAGTCCGTTCTGCAGAGTGAATTAAAATGAGTTATACAACATCTACATTACGGTTCATTTTTGTTTGTGTTTTGGTGGTTAGAAAAAAAGCCTGTTGCCGTCAGTCGGTAGCCACATGATATGTATAGTTTCCATTGTTCATTGTGACCGCAGTCTATAGGACTCACTTTTGATGATCTCGATTGATCGGAGTCGGACGCAATTTTTTATTTAATAACAAAAAGTATATCGAATGCCATATTGTTTGCAATTTATGGCTTCTACTTTTTACGCTTCCGGATTATTATTTAGTAACGACTTTGTCGCTGTACTTTCTTAACTTTTAGGATCGATCGCTAAAATAGCAGTGCTTAAAAGCTCCGGTACGTTGTTGAAATATAGTGCAGTCGTAATATTTATTGTAACTGTAGGTAGCTTTTTATTTAAATCAAATGACAAATAAAGAGCCGATTCGAATGAATAGCTATTAATGACAGTTTCAAAAACTGGGGTCCGAGAATGAAGGACGCCGGACAATAGAGGGGCGCGGCCCGCTGCCCACGGCCAGGCCGGGAATATTTACTATTCCGCTCGTAAATTAGTTTAACAACTTTACTGCTCAAAGAATGTGGTCAAGGATCCCTTTTTATGGCTGTCAACCGCAAGGGCCCGTTGAAATATGACTCGTGGTTGTTTCATTTTACTTTAGGTGTGCGTAAAACGGGATCTGGTGTGCAAAATAAAAATACTAAAAACAATAAACGTTCCAAGGTGACGTTCTCAGTTGTTTGTGCTGACCGCGTGCGTTTGGTTCATAAATATAATGTTTTTACATTGTTTCTACGTTCAATACGTGATAGTTTGCAAAGATCGTGGTAAAGTAAGCAAACATGTTTAAGAGTACACAGGAACATGCCCTTTTAGTGTAAATATTTAGGTCGAGGTTAACGCGTAAAAATTAAAGTGAACGTATTATGTGTATTATGTAAAGTGTTCACGTGTCTTCTAAATAAACATTCAGCTCTGACGCGCAATAAACATGTAATTGGAGGCTTGCAATGGCGATTCACTGAGGAAGTTCTGCGAAGTCACGAGGAGCGTGTTCGGCGAGCCAGCGACATGGTCAAGGCCTTTACTGAGCCAGCATTACGTCCGATGCGCACTCCGCGAAATTCTACCCTACAGCACAGCACAGCCATCTTTGTCGCCATGAATACGTTGTCATATACATTTCTAAAATATCATTTGTCAAGTTGACCTACATTTTATTAATAACTTAGGTACTATGTTGAAACACCAAAATAATTACATCAGTTAATTGCCAGTATGTTAGTTTGTTATTCTCGTGACCCAAAGCTTGTTTTTCAATAACAATACATAATTCTAAATATTACAATGGGAATCAAAATTATTGCGCGTCGCTTTTATTGCGCGATAGGCGGTAGAAGCCGAGCCTTGACGAGTTTTTCCGAAGCCTCGCGAGGTCAGCGCAAGTCAATTACCCCATCTTGGATGGCGCACACCATAAAATGCTCAAAGGGTTTAAATCAGCAATGGGGACAGACACCATGCTAATAACTCTCATATGAAGTGATTTTGACCCTGATACCTTAATTTTGAAGCCTTTAATTGCTTACATATTTTAAACAAAGCGCACATTTTTGCTGCAGTTACCAGTTGTCAGGTCGTCTTCGTGAGCTAAATGATATCCTACCTACTTATTATGAGTGGACAGTGAAGTCTGACATGGATCGTGTGATCCGGACGCTCTCAATCGACGAGGTCGCGATTCGGCAACCCGTGCCAAGGCCAAGGTCAATTGGCGGGTGCGTTCAATTAGTGGGCTGATGTGACTGCGACCGGCTCCGGGGCCCCAGCCGGCACTAACGTTTCTCATTTGGACGTTCTTTACAAGCCGGCTAAGATTAGTCCGGCTTTTCTGTGTACAAACTTCTTAATGTACTACAACTATAAGGAAGGCAATTACAAGAAATACAGACATTTGCGTTCATTGCCATTTTTCGAAACATAATACTTGCTAATCTGAATTGACGATTATTACGACTAATACAAGAAACTATGCTCATGAGGTAGTTACTTGTAGGGAAGACATTCGGAAAATTCCTAGGGAACATTTGACTGGGATAAAAAGTATCCAATGTTTGGCTCTAAACTACCAGTGTGCCAATTTTTATTCAAAGCCGTTCAGCGTTTTTGCATGATTCAGTAACAAACATCCAAACTCACAAACTTTCACATTTATATAATATTATTATTATTACTAATAGGAAGTAGAATTTCTTGCAAAACAATAACGCTTTAAGTAATCTAAAATTTGATATTCAAAAAGACTTCCTTTATATTTTAAAAACGGCCAGTGTCATCGCGTATTTCAAATTTAAATACAAAATCATTGACGTAACTGGCCTTCAAAGTTTGGCAAAAACATTATATTAGACATGCAAACTACGGCGTCCTCGCTCGGCGTGATTCAATAGTTAGATCTCGTAAAATATATAATTCCGCCAGCCAGTTCAAACAATAATAATAAGGTAGTAATTAAGGTTGATGCCATGGATCGGTAAAAACTACAGTAACTACCTTTTTTTGGGAACAAAAACTTAAGCTGAAGATTCTTAAGTTTTGAAATGTGAAACAACGGACACATTATTATTAGATGTTTTTTATATTATTGAATTAAAAACTCATTTTTGTTATTAATTATATCTTTCAGGAATTAATTTTGACTAACTGTATTTGGAATATATTAAGTTGACCCCGACCGAGAACTGCTTAGAGGGCACTTCCTTGTTCAAATATCGGAATATGTCAATGTCGTAAGCGCCAAATTAGAAGCAATGTCACCTTCAAGGTAAACCCACACGAGGAAACTATGCTATTATTCAACTAGCACACACAAATTTTGCACAAGGTTACTTCATGTATTGACTTGGAACTTGAACAAACGATAGCGTATTATGCCCAACAAAACCTTCAATATGTTTATTACTACTGAAATCGACATGTCGTCAACATGAATTCAGTTTTGTTTTGCTAACGGCTTTCAATATATTTTTTTAGACAAGTAAAAGAATTTTTACATTAATGAACGTGAAACAACGATATTCCGACTTGCTTGTTGCTATCTACATATATATTTAAAAAAATATAAAGGGCATTGTCACGCAATTAAGAATACAATTTTAGACGTAATTTTATTATCGATGTGAATCCCTTCTTCTTCGCCATATTGCCTTGATATTTTACCAAAGCTGAGCTTCCTGAATATAGTTGAGGATAACTAGTAAATTACAAGTTTAAGTACCTAGGTAGGTACTTGCTGGTGCGGCTGCGACTTCTTGTATGATGAAATGATATACCCATCTTACTGTGTTACTTTGCAGACAACTTATCGCATGACTTTTAATTACCTATATTCATTTTGTTTCATGCAAATGCATTTAGCATTTGAAATTTTCTTCATTTCGTTGCTTTTGAAGTACAAATTGGCAATTGTAATAATAAGCAGAGTCCACTACGTGAACCTCATGTACGACATCAATAATTCAAAAATGAATAACAAATGGAGCAGTCTACCCCTATCCACTGACCGAAACAAAACAGAACGCAAACGAATTAATTAGAGCGGCAAAATCGGCTATTAGTCCAAGATTCCAGAGCTTTCGGTCTGTTTAATTAAACGTTACACACGGCGGCTGTGAGCTGTGAGGTATATCGACGAGATGAGTTGCGCAGTAGTTCCCGCGTAATCAGAGTATGGCGGCGGCGTGCGTCTTCTCGTGAGTGAGGCGATGTGCATGCCGCCGCCGCGGCGTTGTATAATCGCGGAGTGTGCTGCGCCCGCGCAACTCGGCGTAACGTTGCACTACTCACCTACACTACACAACAGCGCACCTCGCAAGAACGAGGAACGCTCATTTCCTAGTGTTACATTTAACGTGACCTCTTTACCAGGTTATTATTTTCTAATCATGTTCTTCATGATTGTAATTTCCTAGACGACAAATAAATCATCCACTCACTAGTTATTTCATATAATGTCGAAATTTTACCGATCATCATGAGTGCGACCTCATTCAAACTAAATACTCCGAACGAACATAGCATTATACTGTCCTGAATTTTCGACCAAAACTATCATCCATACATATGCGATCAACCCCGGCCCACTTGAACTCGCGCTAAATACATTTTGATAAGCTGACAAAAACAAGGAGAGACGGTAGGTATCTGCATCTAATGTTGTTTAGATGATCTCCCGCTGGTGCCGATAATGTAGAGATATCGTATCGTGAGAATCGCAGATGTAATATTTTCGTCAACAGCGTTCCTATCAGCGAGTCTCTCTAATACGTATAATAATAATAATATGATGGTTAGGTTGGGAGGCGGGCGGCGGGAGAGGCGCGGGGTAGGCCCGAGGCCCCAGCAGGCTGAGGCCGGAATATTGCGCAGCATTCGCTCCTGAAAACGTGTCCGAAGAAAGTTCACGGTCGCGCGTTGACGTCGCCCGCCCGTGCCCCGCGCCGCCTCCACACAACCTTTCTCGCCTGCCATCATCCTGCCGTTTGTTGCGAACTAGATAAATAGCCTCCATCCATTATACTTCTGTGTACTCAATAAAAACGCTATGATAGGGCGATGGAATAATACCAATTATTTATTTTTAAAGATTACAATTTCATTATGAAAATTGTAGTTCAACATTGGAAAAGAGCCAAAAAAAAATATATGCTATAAATATATTACCTACCAAAAGGTACCATTATAAATATAAGATTTTTAACAGGTATTACATGGCAGGAAATTAGGAATGGATGTTTTTTTAATTAAGCTTTTTAGAACATTTTGGAGGATTTTTTTTCTTGTTCTTCTTTCCTCCATATTTTCTAATATTTACTAATTACCTTTTCGCAATTTTTTTAACTTGCAAGTACATGGTATGATATGTACTTAGTCGGCAGTTTAGTTGAAGTGAGTTATCGATGATTTTCAAAAAGTGTTTCAGTATTTGAATGAAAACTTATGAAGTAGGATAAATAGTGAGTATTAATAATGGAGGGAGTCAGGTGAGGCTGGCAGGGGGGCGGCCTTGGTGCGAGCGTTGGCCCACGGCGCGGCGGCGGCACGTCCCAAGCAGCAACCAAGCGTAATGAACACCTAAAACGCAGCCAATATAGCACTTAACGCTGTTTTACAGCTGTATAAGAACGTTGAAAAGACATTGTAGTGTTATAATGTCGGTTTAGGAGTAATTATTCAGCTCTAACTGTATTAAGTCTGTATTAAGGAGTCGAAGTACGCTTAAAGTTCTAAATCAGTGTATGATAACTGTCATGTACAGCTTTAAGTTTCCTGTGACGCTTTAATCTCATTTTAGTATTAAAGCTGTACAATAGCTGCATTTTGCATACCGTCACTTACTTAATACAGCTTAGAGCTGTATTATGGTTGTCCTCAAATCTTATTTCTGTATTATGAAGTAGGCAAACTCTCTTCTACAACTTCTTTTTATGGTGTAATTGTACACCCTTTTACAGGCGATAGCTATCTAATTTCTGTCTTTGAGAGCAATAAACAGCAATAAAAATAAATGACGCCTATAGTACAGCCTTAATCTGTATAAGTGACAGAGTCGCCATTTTGAATTATTGTGCACTGTATTCTGTATTTTGTGACTGTTTTATAAATATGTGGAAAAAGCGAAAAAGATTTGGTGCTATTAGAAGAAAGATTGAACAGGAATATTTAAATATTACAAATTATCAACAAAATGAAATTACTGCCGAGGAACATGGAGATATTGCAACCAATCAGATCACCTACAGTCAAGCGTCAATACCGTCGACAACTAATGAAAGGGGTTCCGTAGAAAATATTGTGAATGATCATAGTTATATCAGATGTAACTTATTAGCTTTACCTTCTGCAACTGATGACGACATTTTATCATGCAGCAGTTCAAGTGACGGCGAAAGTGAATATGAAAAAAACGTATTATTTCGCCAACAAATACAGAATTGGGCCAGAGAAAGAAACATAGCTCAAGTAGCATTGAATGATTTAGCTACTATCATAAACTTAAGATTTCCAGGAATTTTACCATGCGATGCCAGAACAATTTTAGGTACTGCAAAGCAAATACAAATCAAACCGATTCAAGGAGGTGAATATTGGCATAACGGCCTAACTAAATCTTTAAAAAATAAATTAGAAAAATGGGTTGACGTTCCGAGTAAAATTTGTTTGAATTGAAATTTTGACGATCTTCCAATATTTAATAGTTCTAATAAAGAGTTTTGGCCGATTTTATGTACTATATTTGAAAGACCTGATGTAGAACCGTTGGTGATTGGTATTTATTTTGGTGTTGGAAAACCAAAGCAAATTAACGAATATTTAAATGATTTTGTAAACGAAATTGACAACCTAATTAAAATGGAATGTACGTTGAACAAATCAAAAGTAAAGTATCTATAGGAATAAGATGTTTTATATGCAATTCTCCTGCGAGAGCTAATGTAATAGAATGAGCTTAAATTTAATAGAATTGAAACAATAGAATATAAGTAAATCATTATGCATAAATATAAAAAGATTGCAATTCACTTAAGTAATGCTACTACTTTTCTTTCACTTAAGTAATGAACTATGAGAATAAATATGAATAATATAAAAACGAGTCACTTTGATAATGGTATATTAATTTACTTTTCAGGTTTATGCAATTTTAATGGAAAACATACAAAAGAATATTGTGTTAAAAGTTTAATTTTTTTTTTTGTTCAATGGAAATGACTCCATCTTCTCTAGGTCTGAAATCTTCTCTAGAGTCAATAGGTTTTATGATGAAAGCTTCACTATCAAATCTAAGTTTGGATTCGGCCAATGAAACCACATCTGCATTTTTGTTCAGATCCTGCTTGGAAAATCCATCGTCTAATTGTACCGATAAGCTTGCCAATTTATGAAATATTTTTTTTTGATAACTTTCCAGAATGTTTATTTTTTGTTCCATTTTGCAAGATATTTTGTAGATACTGAATAGTCTGATTACCATCATTATTTTGCTGGGTTTGAATAGGAATTTGAGTTTCAAACTCATTGTGCAAGGTTACCATGCTGCCCGAATTTGTTTCTACATCTGGTTTATTCACGACGTATTGAACAATATATTCCGTTGAAGCGTCCAGATCAAGATGTAAGTGTTCGAGTATTTTGGTTGAAGCTGATGAAGTGGATGGTAGAGTTGGTTTCTTAAAAACCTGAAACCAACCATAAACAACATAAAATAAATATTATCAAAAACATCATGAAATGTTATCAAAACTGCAAAATATTTATAAGTCTAAAACGGAATGTAAACATTTCAAACAAAATATTCATATTGAATAGGTATAAAGCGCGCCGGTGCCGAAACACGCGTCGCTTGTCAACGAGCCTGAGTCGCTGAACAAAGATTTTAGGGTTTTGTAGAAGACGCTGTTTAATGTTTCATAGTGGATTCGTGTTATTATAATATTCAGAAACCTAAACTTATAATTTCCCAGATATAGAAGGTGCATTATGAGAATTGATGAATTGCATATGTTTTGGACTGCATCACTTTATTTATTTCTTTACAAATTCTAGGACGCAAATCTACAATAATTGCTTTGAAAGAGCATCATGTGCTTTTGGCATACCTACCTGTCCGCCATTTTGAAAAAAATCGGTTATGGAGGCCTGTGATGAAAATGGTGCCAATCGATAGAATAAATTATTACAAACAAAAAATATTAGTAAAAAAATCTCGTAAGTAATATACTTACTGAGATATTTGAGTTTGAAGTTGAAAAACAAAATAAGTATTTTTTTTAGATCAATCGATAGAATAACTGGAGCACACTTCGTCAGCCCATTGGACGCTTCCTACATACATAAAATAGCTCAAAAACAATCTGCATAGACATAACCACTAAATCCAGACTAAGATTTTGTTTATCAAATTCAAACTCGAATATCTCAGTAAGTATATCACTTGCGAGATTTTTTTCTTATTACTTTTTGTTTGTAATGACTTATTCTATTGATTAATGCAGAAAATGACAGATTTTGTTTTTCAACTTCAAACTCAAATATCTCAGTAAGTATATCACTTACGAGATTTTTTTACTTATTACTTTTTGTTTGTAATTCCTTACTCTATCGATTGACACCACTTTTAGCACAGGCCTCCAAAACCGACTTTTTTCAAAATGGCCGACAGGTAGGTATGCCAGTCTTCATACATAAATGACCGATGGCTTTTCTAAAAAATAACTTTAATACTTTATTTTCGAAAACGTGATGTGATCTCTCAGTGCATTTTGGTTTTTCACTTAATATTACGTATCCCTAAAAAGAGTTACAGGTTATGTTCGAAACACTGCTATGCAACATTGATAGTAAATTTATTCGTTTATACAGCGCATCAACCGCTAAAAGCTGAATACCTATCTATCTAGTATCCATTACCTACATAGTACAGCTATTAATGCTATAAGACCATCAAAATAGAATTTAGGCTGCTTAGCAAATTGTCGCCATTTTATCAATTACAAATCGAAGATTACGAACATGAGTACATGAAAATTAGACTAATATTTTTATGTTTATCAATATTTTCAGCTTGTTCAATAACCTACTATGCACCAATGAGGCTCTACGTCCATTAATTCAAACATTTTTAAATTCTAACCTATAAAAACCATATTTACTTACCTTATTTAATATCTCTTCCTTGGTTATTTTGCTGGCGCGTTTATTTTTTATCACAAAACATATATATGTCCACAATAAATTTATTTTTGCACGATAATGCACTGTATCCTGCGCCTATCGAATCTCCAAATCTTTAAACACAGCGTTTATAATAAATGTCACTTTGATCAATATATACTGATTATAAACGCCATCATTAAAAATATATCTTCTGTTTTGTTTTAATTCTTTTGCAACTCTGTTCAACAGACTTATTACAACGTAAAGCTTAACAAGTGAGTTACAATGTAGTAATTGGAGTGTATTGGTTTCCTCGTACACCATAGTACAGCCGCAAAACAGCTATTATGCAGCCTATTTTATGCTTATACAGCTACTGTACAGCTAATATAACGCAAAACGCTGTATAATTTGTGCCAATTTCAGGGGTATAAGGGCTGTATAAGCGCTTATACAGCCTTTATGCGGCCAAGAAATACAGCATTAAGAGTATAAACGAACTTTAATAGAGCTGTTATACAGCTTGTAATGCTGCTTGGGGTGTATCGCTCGCGATAATTTGGGCGGTTGCGCGCCCAGGCGAGTCTACTGACCCCATGTTTGCGACGCAACTGATCCCCTTGACTTTATTAAAATTATAAACCTACTCACTGCCTACTCTAGACTCTAGACCCCGCTCTGAAAACCAATTTAACTTTTTTCTTTCCCGTAAAAGTCTGTCAAAAAGGAATGATAACATTATAAAGACAATGATTTAAAAATATTAAAGGTTGAAGGGACATGATTTTGAAGTGAGAGTGTAGATCTCGGAGAAAGTACTCTGCAAGCCAGGCGGCTTTCGTTTTTTCAACCACATGGTACCCACCCTCGTGGTTACGACACATGGCATTCTTTGTTGTAGGTCACCCACCAACGACAATATTAGCTAATAAATTAGTAAACAATGAAATGATTTGTTTTATCTACCCAAGTCTAAAAATAGTATTTCTGACTAGCTTTTTAGTCGACACTATCGACATGATGACTAAGAAAATTAGCGTTGGTGGTATTATTTTCGGAATGGATATAACAATTCTAATGGAGCTGTTATTTATGCGTATTAGAGTATCAGTTTTTTAGTTTAAGTTGACCTTAGGAATAGCCGATGAATAAAAACAATAAAGAATTTGTTCAACTTCCGCGAAGTGCTACCTCTATTTTAAAGCGTGGCGGTAAGTAATATTTTATATTTAACAGAGAATATACTTATTAGTGGAGCGGTTTCAATTTTTGGCAATGGGCAATTTCTCGTATTGTGCGAGCACTTCCTCGTATTCCACCTGGCGGTGAAACATGGCACCCGACCGCACTTTATTATTAAAAAGTGGTTGAAAGTAAAAAAGATCGTCATTTACATAGTTGATTCTTTTGTGGTGTATTTTTTTGTAGAGGAAGAGGGTGGAATACACGCGCCATACGCGTTTTGCCGCGTGCCATGACACAGCCGTCGTTTATAACGCCGTGTTATTCTTTAAAACACCTTTAGTAATATTTGGCTGCGAAAAGTAGGTACGTTTGCCTTTTTTTATAAATTGGCATTTATAAAATTAGGCTGATACCTTCAGTTTCTTTTGGGGTATATAATAGTTATGTAAGTTATATTTTCAGTTTTAGTGAGGCTTCTTTCTACTGGCTGTCGAGGCGGGTCGTAACTGCTGGTGTCGGCGACCGCGCGCGCGTGCACTCAACCCAGTGAGTGCGTGTAACGGTGCACCGCGATTTGCTTTGCCATTCTGTTATTACACTAAGGCATATTACATGTAGACGAAAAACTCACGGTATACATGTCCCAGAAATTGCCCCCAATTTTTTTTAGTATTCTTTACGTCAAATGACTTTCGGAGTTTCGGTTGCGTTTAATGAGTAATGTTTTTTTATTTTAATTAACTGAATACTGAGAATGTTTTTTTTAAAATATTACTATAGTTAATTTAGCAGTTAGAAGAGAAAAACAACAAGATAAAGTGAGATGTTTCATATTTATTATTTTACTATCGGCCGCCCGCGACGTCGTCTGTGTGGTCAGTTATTTTTTTCTCCCTCGGGAACAGTACTTTTTTTCTGGATGAAAGGTACACTATGTCCTTTTCTATACCCTTGACAATGTGTATTGAAAATTTAAGACTAAAGCGTAACAATCAAACCAACAATCCAAAATACTAACCCAATTCAAAATAAATGCCAATTACATTTTTTCATACAAAACTGTAAATTGCATTAATTTTTTATTTGGATTTTTTTTGAATAAAACCCTAGACAAATACCTACTGTCTTAATCTGAATAACATAACAAGAAGAGTTAATTATGCTCCAATTGCAAATCATTTTGGTATTACGTTTGTATGGGAAGCTCACTGTTCGCCGGACTCTTAAGGCGAGGCCAGTTCACGATTTGACGAAAAGATAGATTTTTGAGCTTCAAATGTAAAGACATTATGTAGAATTTTACTACAGCTTACAACACAAAAACTACTGTCGACTGAAAAATAAACAATTGAACACAATAACCGAACAGAAGGAGAAGAAACTCTGTAAAAGAATCCTAACTTAATCACCATAAAATAAACTTTCAATAATCAGATTTCGTAATTTTCAACGACAGTGATAAGTGAACTTATGTTGTTTTTAGGGTTTCGTACCTGAAAAGAAAAATGGAACTCTTATAGGATCACTTTGTTGTCGTCTGTCTGTTTGTCAAGACCTTCTACCTCGGGAACGTGTGGCAGTATCGAGTTGCAATTAAAACCATATACTCAAGTCAGTTAAAAAGATACGGATATTTATGCCGCAAAAACGCATATTTCGACACTCTCAAGGGAAGCAAAATTTATAGGGTACTTTGCGTTGACTTAGAACTATGAAATTCGGCAAATAATATCGTCTTATACTACAGGTACAGGGAAAAATCTGAAACTATACATTTGTAATTAAATCACAAAAAATATAGTCTTTATTACAAATTGATACAGAACCCTCGGTGGGCGAGTCCGACTCACACTTTTCCAGTTTTATGATACTTAAGAGTGATTACCGTCAAAATTGTTTTTATTGTGTTTGTGACTTTTGGTTGTGTATTTTTTTAAACTAATCCGACACAGAAACAAAAGTTTTTTTTATTCAAGTCCGTATAACATGGGTTACTGGCGATTGTGTGCCCCATGGTCGTGACCCACATTGTTGTCGGATCAGAGAGCAACGAGCGAATTTAATGCCATCTGCTACCCCAACAATGGACCGACAGAAATCTTCTAACCCTTAAGCTGGCTTCCTTTGTACAGCGATCTTAAAGATTCCAATTTTTACCTATTTTGCAAAAAAGTGCAGGTAAAATCGAAACCATTCATCGGTAAAAAAACCTCATTGCGATTCGACCTACCCTTTCTTTAAATCTCGGATTTCACGAACAGGTAAAGTTCAACTTTTTGTCCAATGTGTATCTTTGTGCTGTTTCGCGATATCCAACTCTTCTGTCAAGATGTAAAAAAATATTGTTTAATCGAAATCTTTTGGTCCGCAAAAAAAATTGGATAGAACTTTTTAGGTGTAGTTTTTTAACTTCCTTTTGTTGGACAGATTCGTAACCGACATTCCCAGATAGTCGACGCATTGTGTTGACGTTAAACGATAGCGCGATCTAGTGGAGCCCTTTTAAATGTTCTTCTTAATGATAAAATACCAGCGGGATGCCTTGCAATATTTTCACAATATTGTATTCTCATAATTTTGGCGTTTATTTTTACTTTGACATAAATGTCTTTCTATGTATGATGAATATTATTTTTGAATCAGCTGGTTTCTTTTTTATTAATTTGTCAATAGTATTTATGTGTCATTTTTCCGGTTACCTACTGTGTGAACGTTTTTATGGATAAATAGGTAGTTTGCAAAAAAAGCTGCCCTTGAAAACTTGATCAATACATTGGTCACTCACTAGTCCGTACGTTAGATTCGTTACGGTGTGGTTACTTCTTTTGTTCTGATGCAAATACGGTGAAATACCATAGTGCAACAATTGAGGGCTAGCACATTGTGATTGTGACTTTTGTGTTAAAGACCCAGTGGGGTATTCGGTCATTATTACCGTGGCAAATCGTTGGATTTTTGGAATGACTATTGTAATAATGACGTGTCATTTTGTTCTATCCTCGGATAGGCAAGGAATGTTCTTATTGAGTATGCACAAGGTGTGCTGGAGCTGCATTAGTAAGCTGGATCGCACGACAATTGCAGCGCGATGACGGCAGCAGTCGGCTGCGGCCGTAGGGCCAGCCCCGTTAGGATGGGGTGAGTGACTCTGCCACTGCAGCCTGGTGCATTGTGCTCTAACGAGAACACACCATTACGTGCAATCATAAACGAGCCAACAAACCTCACCGGCGCGCCTCGTGGCTGCGGCCTCCAGTAGCTTACCTGAGAACAAGGAAAATTATACAATATAAAATGATGTCATACAATAGTATTAATTGATTTAAAGTAGGTATACGCAGTTCGTAACGCTAAATAAGTTTAACTTTAAACATAACTGTGGAGTCTCTCTATTTTGTGGACGAGTCCGTTCACACCTAACATAATCACTTTATATGTTAATGAGTGTATTGTTTGTAAGTCAAAGTCGATTATATGGCTCGCATACATTAGTATTTAAATAGAAATTTTAACTGATCTATTGACCATTTCTTCGGTTGGCTTGGCACAGGAAACGACTAGGGTCAACGTTCGAAATCGTGTCATTCACTGTGGAAGGTAGCTACTGAACTCGAGCCAGTCGTCCTTGAGTCGGCCACAAAAATTGCCAATCACTAACACAGTCACAGCTAAATTTGAAGCGTGGCGATACGACAGCTACAGCATACGTGTACACAACAATCTTAAGAAAGTTTACCCACACATGCACGGGAAATAAAACACTGAAGTACCAACATGCGAGCGGGAGTCAACGGACTGACTCGTGAAAACTGAACTGACTGTTAAAACATACATTATCAAACTACAACAACGTACGGCCAATAAATTAACCAGTTTTTGTATACAAAGTTTGTAGCGAGCACAAAACACATGTCTATCAGCACAGTTTTACAATCCATCCATCCATATAGATTGAAAAACTGTGCTATCAGACAGTATTTTGTGCACGCTACAAGCTCATACAGTAATGGCTGAACCAGTTGCCAGATAATAGAACAAAAGCCGTGAACAGCAGAAATGTTTAATTTAGTCAATCATACAAAATGACGCCGTACTTTATGGAGGTCTTCATTAAAATCCAACTTTTATTGAAGTCTGTAGAAACTGATGTTTTAATTTGTAGGGCATGCTATTTATTTGTATTTCACACTAAAATATTTTTGATGGCGTTACGCTTTACAAGAGATTTTGTAATAAAATCATCAATCTTACAAAGGTTAATTAGTCGTTTTATAAATAGATCATTGATTGAAAGAAAACAAACAACGTACTTATGTAATCAGTAATTCGATATGAATAAGCATTTTAGTAGATATCCAATTCAACTTTGTAAGTTAGTCCGGTACCGCTGTGCAAAAACAGAAAAATATCTAAAATGAAATTCGGTTTACATTTGAATTTGTGTCACCATGGTTTGGGGGAATATAAATAGCGTGTTAAGTGACTTATTCCCGGATAGAATGGAATATTCGCCAGCAGGCCAGCAGCAAGGTAGGACGCCAATAAAAAGATTTGTCAGATTACGTGCGCGGGGCACTGACCGCCGCCGAATTTCAAGGTCTGCGCATCGCTGTAAACAAGTATCGTAGATACCGCCGAAACTTGTACCTACCGACGCTAATAGTCTTATTAACTATGCGTCTATACTGTCATCACATCGCTATATTTAAACGCTGAATTATGTAGGTAGATTATCTCTTTGGCTAAGGCTTATTCAATTTCATGAATAGCGATATAAAAATGTTGTAATGACGTGGTCAATTTTTACTTAACAAACTTTAATATATCTAATAGAGTGAATGGTGAACAAAATATAAACATGAATATTATCATTTATCGGCGTCATTATAAAAGAAAAGATGCCATTTCATATAACAAGTGATATAATAAATAGCAATATGTGGCTTTGCCACGCGAGCATACAGACCAACATGGCAAATAGCCTTAACTATAACACAGGACGATCGGCAAAAAGGTGCAGCAACCAAAAAAATATTCTTAAAAATAAACTCCCGACGTTTCGACACCTTTCCAGGGGCCGTGGCCAGTATTCCCCTGAACACGGCCCCTGGAAAGGTGTCGAAACGTCGGGAATTCTAAAAACCAATAAATACAAACTAAATAATTCTAAAACAACACCTGAATTAATAATATACGCGCTGTAATCCGTAAAAAGTGTTTTATTTCTAATGATTCCTATTTTAAATTAAGAAAAAATATTCTTAATTTAAAATAAGGATAGGCCATCGAAAGTTCGATAACGTTTGTAAATCACCTCGACATTATTAGAACATAATATATCGTGAGCGAATCAATAATACGCACCGACAAGCGATGTTCATCACGAATCGGAATCGTGATTCAAAATTTTGGTTGATAGCAACGACCACTTTCATTTACAATGTTGTATTATCATATCTATTTCACAATATTTACTTTTTATGAAACAAATAATAAAAAAAATATTTTGAATTTTTGCAACTGTTACACAAAAGTTTCGTAGCCGATCGTAGCAACGTTCGTAGCACGTCTACATGCATCGTAGCGGTGGAGCCGGCCATAACATTGAGAGTGGGAGAGAGCGGTCAGTGAGCCAGTATACTAGCTTATTCAGGCTGATGGCGCGAGGTCTGTAGAGCTGAGCGAATTGGGGAATTGGCCCAGCGGTCACGGGGCCGCACATGCGCTGCTTGGATTGGCCACAAAGCAGTTCGATTAGATAACTCTATTTACGTTTTTTTTTAAATGGATGGACAGCTTCTAGTGAAGTTTTTCTTGTTATTCAAATGTTTGTCAATGATAAGAAGAAATAGTTATCGTGAATATTTTATTATAATTTACATTATTTCACGAATGCGTCATGCACGTCACACGTGATAGGCTTACCATTTTTTTGTTTTATCAAGTTCATTGACACCTTATCTTTTAGCCTTGAAATAATCCGCTTTGCCTATGACATTTAGTCTGACTATGGATATTTTTTATACGTTTATCGTTTTTTCAACTTTCTTTGTTTCTGATAAAATAATAAACTTTTCAGTATCATATTCGTAACCAAAAAACATCTAGTACATTTTAGTCCTCCTGGTGTCTAATAAGTAAATACTGATAATATTTTTACTTTCAGTTTTAACACATCACAATTAAAGTAAAAAGTTGTAGGTACTCAAAAATGAACATTCTCTCTGAGTACTTCAAGGCCTAAGTTTAGTTTAGAATGCACATCGTGCACATGCCAACGTCAAAACCTATGAGGATGGCACCACACAGGGCGCGCGCTGCGTTCTCTGTAACCCGACATCTTCCTGGTTCGTGGCCAAGTCACCACCACGATCTGTCGCGCGATTTTCCACCGAGCGCGCGTCAAAGCCACCGCGACGATGTCAATGCCCCCAATGAACTTTCCACTGACTTAAACTTGATTATTGACATACGGTGCCACCTATGCTTGCGTAACACCTATTGGGTTTCTAACATAACCGGACACTGACACCTTATGAAAGCTGTTTGTATACGGGTATACATTGTAAAGTATATAATATTCATTTGTAGAAAGGCGTTCAAACAATATTAAGAACAAAAAGTTAGTGGCAAATTGCCTTGAGGAATTCCTTAGAAAAAAAAATAGATTTTACAAATTTAATTCCACAAAGTTTTGAATCACGGTATTATGATGTTTACATTCTCTTCCATAAACCATTTCACATCTTGTTGATTTAGTTCTGCGTAACCACTAGTTGCTTGCCGGTAGTAATAAGTAGTGGGTGATAGGTAATACAATACGCAATAATACGCATGCGTGGCGCGTAATCAGACAGGATTCGCACGGTGCAACGATGCACCGGGGTGCAGCGGGAAAGAGATGGCGAGAGTTCAATGGTATTTGATATAGTGCACTGGAGTTCTTTAACCCCTTAGCCTACCTGTGGATCCTGCGAATGAGGCGGCTCGGCCGTTGTCCCTGAATGTACCACTATCAAGCACGTATCTTTATAGGTCGCTACTAGGCGGTGTACAGACAGAATGCATATTCTATAAGCAAGAAATCTTTAATTTCTTTTTCGTATAGTAATTTAATAAGGTATTCTTTTCTTTATTTCTGAAGTAGGTAGTTGTTTGCCTTATAATAATTTTTGAATAAATATATATACGCAGATTTTGACTTTGTATTGTAAATTAGAGTTAATTAAATAATTATGATTAATTACTTCTAATTTCTGTTTGTTAGTCTACTACAAATTAATTGAGGGTCAAAAAATTATGTAAGGAGTGAATACGTCGATACTCTGATAATATTTTAGTTATAATGTTCATCAACAATATGCGCGTAAAAAAAAGATCTTGTTGTCCGTTTTCTTTAAAATAATAAGAAGATCCGGAATAAGTCCACATCTAACTAGTAATTCAGTATGTCGTAATAAAGTCGAGTTCAATCGCTAGCATGTACTACGTGTAATTATGAGGTAGGCGTCACAAAAACGGGTTCTCTCGTTTATAAAGGCGATGAGTCGAGTGCAGAAAATAGTGATGTAACCGATCGGCAAATTATGCGAATCACGTCTTGTGGGAGCAACTCGCATGTCAACTATTATCTAGGATTTTTAAATTCACAGCAGGTGTGCCTGCGAGGTTTGCGGGAGGCAGGGCTGCGCGGACGCACTGGACTGGTTTCCGTTGTTTCGCAATAACTCGGGTTCAGTGACGCCTGCACTTGTAATTGCTGCCGTGTCATGAACGCGGGCTTAGTCTAACTTGTGAATAAGTACCTCTTTCCCATAAATAAAAAAAATATTGAAATTGTAGTTTACTTGGTAATATTTGTCCGCTCGCACTTAAGAAAAGGTTGGAGCTATGTGTATATACGTACAA
The DNA here is from genome assembly GCA_963556745.1 of Catoptria pinella. Lineage (NCBI taxonomy): Eukaryota > Metazoa > Arthropoda > Insecta > Lepidoptera > Crambidae > Catoptria > Catoptria pinella. The sequence continues at coordinate 6,961,862 of OY750762.1, forward strand.
GACAAGTTAACATACGCCAATAAAATTTTAGTCATTTCTCTTTACAATATGGAAATAAACATATTACATTACATCTGTTTAATTTAATATTTGCGTTTAGGTTTATTTGAATCCTCCAGAATTTTCTGACCCTAAAGATAAATATGTAATGTTTTTTATCTTCCTCAATTAATGGTGTTACTAAACAATAACACAAACGAGTTCAATAGCTATTTATTAAACATTTATGATTACTAACTCCAATTAGCGGTTAGTCTATCATTTCACGATAACTGACAATGGTTAGTGGCTAATGCAACAATAGTTACGGAAGGACCCGCAAATATAGACTTGTAGGTATTTACCGTCTAGTGACCCAGAAAGCAGATAACGAAGAAAGACAACAGATATTCAATAATTCATACAGAGGAAAGGCTAATATTGTTTTGATATTGACCTCTTTCCATTATATAAACGAAACAAATGTGGTATTGACTTAACTCTGTCAATAATAAATATTTTGTTCCTAGGTATTATGACATGATTTCTCTATTAGAATTGTATTATTAGTGTATTTAGTTTCATTATACAATACTTTGTCATATATTTATTGAGAATAAACATAAATTGGGAGCAACTTAGAAATTAGTATTAATCACAAAGCATTGTTATCTAAATAATTAGGCCACACAATAATTATTATTAAACGTGACCTTATACATGTTGCATGGTTTTAGAAACTCTAGGTTATTTAGGATAAGAAAAAAACAGTGCAGTTTTTTCATCGCTAATTGTGAGCGCGAACTTGACAGTGGTCGTATATTCAATGAATGAAATTATGGAACAAGTTTGATGGGAATGTTGGCGGATAAGGCGCGTCCCACAGGTGGGACGACTGGGCTAAGCGCAGGCGGCGCGCGGCGTTGACCCCGCGAGCGAGCGACGACCCGGCGGCGGGCGACGGCGCCCGGTGCCGGATCCGACACCGGTGGCCTGATACCACATGCTACCCTAACAGGGCTTTTCACATTATGTAGCTAACTATTGTTTTAAAACAACAATCGTTGTATGAAACTTCAGTTTTATAACACGCAAATCCTTAAATACTTTATGGTAAATAATAATACTATCATAGTAAATACCAACACCAACAATTTTGTAATAGCTACTTATGAAAGAATTAAAATTAAATTGTTATTATTGGTTAAATGATCGTTAATTTATCAAAAAATATTTACTAGTTTTTTCACAAATAACTGCTCAGTTGAATATATACTAATTACAAATTGTAGTTTAAAATATGTCTTCGACTGCTGGGTTGACGTATAAAAATCTACAAAATCAAACAGCCGACGCGTTCGGCCATTAAAAGTGTTAAATTAGATTATATTGGGTATCTCATTGAACGTCCGGGTGTAGAGCACCAGTTGTTTCATAAGCCGTGGTCGATGACTCCGAATGTTCCAGTACATCTCCACGACTTACGCAATGCGAGAAAGTTGACATCGGTGCGCGGGCGCGCCGCGGCCACGCAGCTATCTAATCTATATTTAGTTTACTTTTTACGGGTATTCCAAATTCAAAACAAAATAAAGGAGTAAAATCAGAACCTATAGTAATAAAATAGATCGAATATAGCATAGTTCAAAATGTATCTTTATATAGGTACCTATAGTACCTAACCAATATTAACAATATAAATTAGATTTATTTTGTAAAATTTTAAAAGTATTTTATCATAAATCAATCAATAAAAATATAATGACATAAAATGTTATTGGAACGAAGCACACCACAATGTGCGAGTGTTTACACTCATGTTAACGCTCTATTAATAAAAGCTCGTTTATCATGAATTTTCATTGCCATTGCGTTATCGGAATCGAGGGCATTTTTATATAATTTTGGGTCAATGTACCGACGATGTTTTGTTCGGCTTATCGTACGCTGCTATCGAGAGAGCTATGTATGTCACATCACATGTGACAACGTCTATGTCGTCGAACAAAGAAGTTTCATTACTGTGTAGTTCATATGAAATAAAACCGTAATGAGTATTTTAGTAATAAGGTCTATTCCAGTTTATTTAAAAGGATTTGAGGAATTAGATCACTTGAATAAAAACCGTATTTGGTTAAGGTAAGAGTTTCCAAAGTATTGTTAGCAGCACTACACAAGAATTTATATTTTTCAGACTTTTTCGTTTACTTAGGTACAACTTACAATGTTACAATCAACTGTTTATTACTTACAGCTTCTTGAAACTTCTTTAAGACAATTTCAGTTGTTCTTTATACAAATAAGGTAACACGGTAACAGAAAAAACAAGAACAAACTAAAATAAAGCGATAGCTTTTTGTTTGCAGCGAAAAAGTCAATGACTTGTTTACCAGAAAAGTTTTAAGCTACATTCAGCCGTGGTGATGTGGCCAACGTGGTTTCTGAAAGTCGATGTCAATGTACCCGATGGACCGTGCGAGTGTGAGTCAGACGCACGCCGAACAACGCTGTAACAGCGTGCGATGTCGATTGACACTGCTGTCATGCAGTCGACATTTGGAGCCAACTAATTACAATTGGCATACAAAATCTTATTTGGTACTTGTTTCAGAACCGTAATGATAAATGTTTTTCATACTAAAGTTGATTGATTGCGAAATATAATACCTTTGTTGATAAACAAAGCAGATGGTAATAAAGCTAAAAAAACTTCTGAAAAAGAACATCACTAGAATAACATGAATATTAAAAATAATGTACCTACATAATCTTTATTTTTAGATTTTTATTGTGGATAAATATTGATTTTCAAGTTCAGTATGTTTTGTTATTATTTTCGTTATGTCACTGCAATCGATCAAGTTCTCATAGCTTTTTTGAGTGCTCGTGTAGGTAGGAAGGATGTTACAATTTATTATATAAGGGTCATGTTTGTTACGCGTGACTCAATACAGCGGTGACGTATTATTTTCTATATTTACTGAACGATATTAATTAAATTTTAACGAAGTAAGTTTTAAATAAAAGTTACGTAACAAATACACGTAGTTGCGGTACAAAACAGAACTAAAGTGATATAAAATTTAATTCCAGCGAGTATAACTAAAATGCTGTGGAGTCAGGGTGAGTGACCCAGTCATAGAAGTTATTTGTACAATTGTGTTTGTAGATTCGCTTCAAGGACGCGGTTTACGTCAGCCCGCCGGGGTGATCGACTGATGGAAAATGTACTGAGCCATATTCATCCTTAATGCCTTCCAATAAAGTAATATATGCGAATTTCTGAAACTAGATAACGATAAAAAAAATTGATTGGTTTAAGCGGGCGTAGTCAGAATCAGGATTTGAAAGGTCGTCGGTACAATATCTGGCATGTACCGATACCACTAAGTACTCAAAATGTTGATGCCGATAGCATTTTATTTATTCATTACTTATCTACCTATCACGTAGACATGAGATAAAAGGAATGTATAGTGTCAACTTTTAAAACTAAGAAACAAAAGATAGTTGTAGACAGGAAAATGTTACTTCGTATTTTAGCTTACTACAAATCGTAGACATGAGATAAAAGGAATGTATAGTGTCAACTTTTAAAACTAAGAAACAAAAGATAGTTGTAGACAGGAAAATGTTACTTCGTATTTTAGCTTACTACAAATCGTAGACATGAGATAAAAGGAATGTATAGTGTCAACTTTTAAAACTAAAAAAGTAAAGATGGGTGTAGACAGGAAAATGTTACTTCGTATTTTAGCTTACTATAAATAAGTTTTGAACTAAATATGACTTAACTAGGCCGTAAAATAGTATTTTATTTAGTAGTAACCGTGTAACGGTGTGTCACACGACACTGTGAGTTAGCTCGGCCGTTGACCCCGCCACCCCGTACTTACACCCTCAACCCCATTCACTTATTTAGAACGTAGCTTTAGTAAACAATTTACTTTTATATTTTTGTTATTTGCGCTTGAAGTTTATGAATAACAAAAGCACATAATTCCGAGTTAATGTTGTATACAGGTTAAGTTTTTATATGTGCGTATATTTTTTATTAAATTTGTCCGACGCAATTAAAAATGACTCGTGGATACCGTGCGATGCGACATGTGTGAGTGTCAGTAGTGGTGCTTTGCCCCACCTGGCACCTCTCTGTACCCCACAGAACAGTAGAATAAAAAAAATCTCTGAACTGTGCAGTAATTCTCTTTCAATTCAATTAACATGTGTGGTCACGGCGAGGTAGCCATAAACATCGGATTTTTCTTGATATTCATTCAATTTAAGACTTTTAAAAAAGAATTCGCACATATATATTTTTTTTCATATTTAGATTTTATGTAGCATAAATGTTGATAAAAATAGTACGGCGTTGCTATGTAATTTACTACATCAAAGTCGTTTTGGTATCCAAATTCAATTATCATGATTATAAGTCATTCAGGACGTGTGGCGATATAATCGGCGCAAGCACAGGATTGTTCTAGACCTAGGCCCGTACAGTTAGTTAACGGCACAACCATTTCCGCGTCTACGTATTCATTTCGACAAAGTATATTAAAAAAAATTACGTTGATTAAGTTCAGGTCAAGTCTTACAATAAAAACTGTGGTGGAAAAACTCATCAGTCAAAAGTTGTTTCAAAAATAACCCTTTTTTATTTAAGATAGAACAAGACCAAAGATTGAAGTTCTAGAAAGATCTTAATTTCGGTATTTGGAAATAAATACAAGTATAAAACTATTGTATGAAGTACTAAAAGCAGTAACACAGCGTAAGGCCTAAACTTAACGTGAACTGACGTGGCGACATAGTTTCATACTAGAGTAGATGAGGTTCAATTCGCGGCAACCGATATAGGGGAGTCGCACGCAGGCGGGCAACGACCGCGGGAACTTGTAACTACATCCGACGGCTCGGGCTAGAACGACGTAACTATCGCCACTCCGTACTACAACAGCCTAACTCATAGACTGAGCTTAGCGCGCCGTCAGCATACCGCTGGGCAGTTAAGACGTTTCGAACAAAATTAACCACGAGCGCTTTGAACTCAGGGCATTCTTCGCAATACGCCGGAATAGATCTTCCGCGTTATGCCGCTAATTTAAATGTAAATACAATTGTCAAGTGATTTTTTTTACATTCACAAATTTCAAGAAATGTATACAACTTCAGCAATACGTAGAATCTTGTGTGTATATAAAAATATTCGAAATATTGACCACCCATATATTTTTTTTCAAGTCAATATGGCCTTAAATTCAAGCCCCCAACTCAACACAAAGTAATGTGAAAACTCAAAAAAATAATTTATTGAAAAAAAGTATGTAAAACTTCCACTTTCAAACTTTCGCAACCGTCACCTTTTAGCGGATGATCGTAACTCGGAGAAAGGTCTTAGAAATTTCCCGCACGTTACGACATCGCGACCGCTGGAATTAGCGAGCACAGTCCTATGGAAATGGAAAATCGCGAGGTGAGCAGGGGAGAAGGGTGGGGGGGCCCGGCCATTCGCGTGCACTGGCCTATATGCAGTGCGACGACTCGGCGCCCGGGAGCGATGCACTCTGAGTACATACTCCGTGCCGCGTACTCGACGCACACTCAAGCACACACTTATTTTTTCTATCCGCAACTATTCTAGGCTCATATAGGCTCTACAAAAAGTTTGCATCAAAAGGGCTTTCAACGACCCGAAGAAAATTGAAACGCAGATGAATACGACTCCTGTGGTGGGAAAATTGTTGTTGCTAATATGTAGTTGGAGAAAGTTTATGTTTACATTGATTATTTCACCAACTCTACCGAGTATTTTTAATAAATTGCATATAATTTTCATATTTCCACGAAATATGATTGCCACAAATATTTTATTTAATATAATGTATTGTACAAATTATATATTTTGACAATAAAGAATATAATTATTTATGTGAAGTATCTGTTGATAAGCTTATATCAATTGTGAGTTATTGAAATGGTACAACCGTGGCCGCTTGCAAAACGTGCGTCGCATCTACAGGCATGTATGTACATGACGATCGCAGTAAAATTATACAACGCATAGAACAGAGGATATTCGTAAAAGTGGAACGGATATCATGCACCGCGATGCACGCATAACTGTAGCGTCTTTGAGGTAACGACGACACGATGACGTGACGAAATTGGTTAGGAGCCAACCTTTTAAATATGGAATAGTTACCGTACTTACGAAATTGTCTTAAAAATAACAGAATTATGTATCTTATAAAAATCACTCAACTGAAGTGATAGCCGATTGTTTTTTAGAGGCAAAGGAAAGGCCGATGACGTAATGTAAACAAGCTCGTTTGTAACCGAGCATTGACCATTTGTGGCTCGCTCGGGTATACGCAATGGAATGAGGCAAACTATGAGGCTATAGCCACGTGGGTCCAATGAATGAAAACTTTTTATTTATTCTATACGCAGATTTTATTCTTTCACGAATTTTTTGATGAACGGACCTTATATTCGTAATCTTGTTGACTTTTCAGTAATCAACAAGATATTAGATTCAGCCATAATATTGATTATTTATTATCAATATCATAATTATAAGCAGAGTCAATAGCATTATTATTATGTTATTAAAGTTAAAAAATATTGATACATATTAGCTGATATTGATGCTTTGTCTGAAACAAAGGTTAGAAGTTAGAATGTTTGGTAAAAACAAACTACGAAACATTCTAACTTCAGTAAACGAAAATGATTAAAAACTGGCTTTCGCCAGCGACTTCGTCCGCGTGGACATTCGGAAAATCCCTTGGGAACCTTTAACCGGTATAGAAAATATCCTATCTTTTATCGATGTGTCAATCCAAATCTGTTCAGCCGTTTTTGCGTGATTATGAGTAACAATAAAAATCCAAACATCTAAAACCATAGTATTAGTAGGATATCCATAGTCCGTTCCCGTTCCCGTATTATCATTCCATACAAAATTTGGAAATTTGAACCAATCATTTTGTGCCGTTTAAGGGTTGAATCTGGATTTAAAAAAAAATAACATTTTCGCAATCAACATCCCAAAAAACCTCAATAACCACATCCATATCGATTTTTTCAGTTTATTTACCCCATTTGTCTCCTATAAGGAGTTGAGTTTCGGAAAACCACAAAATAAATGTTTGCTTATTTGTTTTACTACTACTACGAAGTTTCAAGTCGATATGTCTTTTTTCCATACAAATTTTGAAACCCCATTTCACCTTTTTGAATTCCGAAATATCCTTACTTATTGCTTGTTTATATCACAAAGGGAACGCTTGTGCAAAATTTCAGCTTTCTAGGTCCAATGATTTGGGCTGGGCATTGATAGGTCAAGGTGAGTCACCCTTCATTTTTATATTGCAAACTTAATTAAAAGTTACATTAGGTGAATGAAATAATATAATATGAACTTAATTTAAGCAACTTTTATAAACAGAGAGACAAAATATATATTTTAAATTACCTACTTAAAAGTGAATTAATTCCTTAAAATTGACATTGTGTCGTTTACAAATAAAACCTAATTAATTATTCAGCCAACCGTTTCAAGTCAACTTTGCTTTAGAAAACAGTAAATTTCATGATCAAAAAATTACTGTAGTGGGCAAACTCGTAAGGACTAAGTTCATTGACATTATTCGCAATGTTGATAATAACAATAAATCTTTATAATAATTCTACGAAATGAATGACTTACCTGCGACATCGAGTGGAAAAATGTCTTCTCTATTAGTATCCATGATAATCGTTGTAATTAAACTGGTTATTGAGAATTAATTAGTTTAGCTTTAAAATTAGGTTATGACTGTGGCGCGCCTGGAGATGGTTTGGCGCGAAAGCCGACGAGTCACTCGGGTACGCGCGTGGGCGGGTGGAACGCGCATGCGCTTCGTGACGTCAACCGAATAACCCCCTTTATGTCCTCTTGGATTAATTACTTCCCCGGGACTATTATTATAATAACACACAAACGAACCTTCTAAGTATTTAGTCTTTTTATATTAACTGAAAACATAGTTTGATAATGTTTTTTGTTAGTGCATAACTGAACTGATAATTGTTTGTTCTTAAATGAATTTGTAATAGTATTAAAGTGTCAAGATATGAGGATTTAAATTAGGTGCTAGAGAAAGCGGTATTTTTTGTAGGTATGAAGCGAAGGGGTAGGAAAATGCCAGAAGCTCGTGGAGCGGGGTCGCGCGAGTTCACGGTCGCCACCCCCTGCGCCCGCCGCCCAGCGCCCGTTGAAAGCTCTATAGCTCTATTTTTAGTCCCAGCTAGATAGCCTCCATAAATACGCCATCATCACGGAAATTCAATGCTCCATACCCTTAGCACGAACACCTATCCAGAAAAGAAACGCGCGTAAATAACTCCATAGAGTGATTTTGTATGAAAATTTGTACTACGCCACCTACCATCGTAAAGCGAACTAAGATTTCCCATAAAAAATATTCTTTCTCGATAGATTTCATGCTAAGGGTACGGGTGTTATACCGATACGCTTACTATATTATACCGAATATTCCGTTTTCATGTCATAGTTTCGAACGCGAATGAATAATCGAGATGAATGAACGGAAAACACGAAAAAAACTTTAAAAAAAAATTTGAGATTCTAGCATTCACAATGCTATTTTTAAATAATACTAAGTTAATAGTAAGTTAGTTAGTATTATATAACAAGATGTTGTTACATATTATATAGTTGTCTATTTTTAAAACAAGATATGAAACAAAACCGATAAGTTTAATTAGTATAATAGCAAATAATCGCCACAATCAGTCAAAATGTGCCAATTAATGGTCGAGCGCAGTTGTGTAAATAACAATGACGATTTTGGCGTCCATTGCGTTTGCGTCAGCTAATTTGACCAGAAAAACATATCGAACTATTCACTGCCACCGCAATGTACACCAAATTGTAATAGTCATGTTTAAAAAAGGGGCCCTCGATTAAATACAAAAAATGAATTTAAGGCGACTTAAGGATATAAAAAAACATACAATTTCCATAACTTAAAAAGGGTTTTGTATCGTGTTGCGTAAAAGGCCTATTGGATGATTTATTTGTCTGAAAAATATCGCTTTCAAAATGAAACACTAGTAACATCTACAAGATAACGATAGTTCATTTTACGATTCATACAACTTTATTTTGTAATTTTGATTTCAGGATGTTCCCAGACCGACAGTAGCGCCGAGGTGAATTTTATTTAATATTGAAATTTTAAAACATAATTTCAATAAAACTAAACAGGTTTTTTTAAGACTCCATAGTCTAGTATTTTTAGAAGGTATCATTAAATTCCCTCGTAGTGATTTCTAGAAGTAGACAGCAAAACTACTAAAAGTGGCGGTTTTTGGCACCTTCGCTATCTACTTCTACGAATGTCTACAAGCGAATGTAATGATACTTTTTAAATATGCGATGGGTCTTAAAAATTCCACGTTTAGTTTTATTAATATCCATTTCTATTAAAAGGCCGGCGGACAGTCAGGTCCGACAGGCATACAAACTTAATAAAAATGATTTGAAATTTGAGCATAATTAACTATTCTTGTGATGTTATTCGTATTAAGACAGTATTGTCTAAAGTTCTATGATATAAAAAAAAACAAAAATACTAAACCAAATAAAAAATATTGCGATTTAAAGTTTAGTACGAAAAAAGTAAAATGGCATTAATTAAAAACCTCTGAGGGCGCCACTTTCACAGTGGGATCCACCTTGTACGAAATGAAAAATATGTATCTCATGTACATTCCATTATTGAATTGATCGTAAATAAAATGAAGCTAAAATATAACTAACAAATATTTACGAAACTAAGGGTCACTTATTTGGTCTTATCTCATGTATAAGGTATGAGTTTACAGTCTACGTCTACGTGTACGAGTAGGTCTTTTTTATTATAACAAGATTGTCGAAGCATAAGAAAAAACTACATTATCTATCAAAAATTTAAAACGTGATGCAAAGAGTCTCCGTTTCAGCCTGAGCTAAAATGCTTTCATATATCCGATTCTAGTGAAATTTTGTGAGCAGGTTCGATATGTCAATTCAGTTTTTCGAAATTTTTCAAAATGGTGGAGATAATGGGGAAAAATAATAATTCAGCCATTTCGAAAAATGATTAAAAATATCACAAACGCGATGTTTACTCTAATAAAACTAGTAGCTCACAGAGCTACAGACTACTCTTATTTTATTCTAAGACCAAAGAATATAAAGTGCCTGGTAGTCTTAAAAAGGTGAGGTGGCGCCATCTGTTGGCGCTTCCGGCATTAGCTACTCGACGCTAGATGGCGCTTACAAACGCGTTTTCGTTTTGTACTAAAATCGTCTCGGCCCATTATTTTTCGTTCAATGTGAAATGCTAATGAATGATTTTTGGTTAGTTTTTTTTCTGTACAAGTGATAATTATATTTTTTTTTAAAAGACTGTACGCAGACCCAAATGTGACGCCGTGGAGAATTTTATTTAATATTATAATTATTAGGTACATACATAATTTTAATTAAACTTTATGTGAAATTTTTAGTCTAGAGTCTAGTGTTTTTAGAAGGTATCATTTCATTCCCTCGTAGTTATTTCTAGAAGTAGATAGCAACACTGCTAAAAGTGGCCTTTTTGACACATTTGCTATAAGTAAACTTGTGTCTCAGAAGTCAGTTCCTTCCTAATTTGACAATTTTTATTGGAATGTAATGAAATTATATCTTCTAAAAATACTAGACTATGGTTCTTAAAAATTCCACGTAAATCTATTATCAACTTATTAAATAAAAACCTCTGAGGACGCGACTCTCAGTATGGGATGCACCAACAATAAAAAATAATGTTTGGTTCGATTAACATGAAACGAAGCAGGTAACATCATGGATTCTACCAAAGTGTCTTATGCCGCCCTACTTAGGACTGATGAAATGACCGAAATATTCGTTTCGGGCGGGCTGAGGTCGTTGACCCCACTCCCTAGCCTAGTCGGCAGTATTTGGAGCACGGCCGCCTCCCGCTCTCTCGATACAGCCTGCCACATCTGGGTCACCACTGACTCACGAAGTCATGACCCACTATACTTAATCATCATAGAGTAGCGTAACGGTTGTGTTGTCATATTAAAAGACCACGTAACAGAAGTTGCGATCCTTATATTTTGCAAAAAAGTGACTATTTTTGGTTGTAGATTTTTTGCTTGATCTTTAAAATAAGTTACGGTTCGGCGATACTTTTCATGACTTGAGTTAAAATAAGGAAGGGACCTAAAAATATAATATGGCTTATTATGTTTCGTGAAAAATCTGTAAATGTAAATAATATTTTTTTACTATCACTCTGATCTCAACATGCTTAAAACTTAAATCAAATTTATAAATTTAACACATTCAGCGTCAACTACAACTGTTGTCTAATGATTAATTAAATAGCTTGCGGTTTAATCGACATTAATTCATGGAGCGGGTGCGATCGACAGCCGCGAAGCGAACTATCGACGCATCGACACCACGGCCGGCTCGCTATACTTGCTAATGTTGCCCCTTATGTAACGCGCAAACAATTGAATGACGTGTGGTTACGAGGCGGAGTTATTACGTTAAACCCGTTCCGATTCGTTATTTAAGTTACGAATATTTTTTATTTTGGTTGTTTAATATTCAACAATGCACGGATTTGTAAACTGTAATTAATGAGTAGGATAGAAATATCGGCCTATAAATTATTGTTTTATTTTATTTTATTTTTCACCAATAATACCTAACATAGTGTAGACTACTACACTATGTTAAGCAATGTGTATGTATTTATAAAATAATTAAAACTAAAAAAATCCATTAAGTAGGTGGGCATTAAATAGGTTTAAAAAATCTAATAATGAAACTAGCAATGGAGGCCAAATGGACCGAAAAACTGTGGGTTTCCGCGCTGGATTGCAGCCGGGTTAGCGGGTTATGAGGGAAGTGTAACAAGTAACAACACGAGGCGCACTGTGGACAGAAACTTTTCGAATTTTAATCTCAGTTTTTTTAATAAATGATTTGCACAATACATATAAAACAGCCAGTACTTTTTAATGTGTTCTATTTTTGCTTTCAATTTACCATAAATGTTTTGTTATTTATGAAGTCATTGAAAGAGTGGGTATTTTCCGCTGATACCGCCTGGACTCGAGGTTCGCGCGCTATGACGCGAGCGCATAATGTATTGAATTGAGGTCAGGGCGGCGCGGGCGTCGACCTGAAATCCTCTCTCGCTCCCCCCCTCTTTGTCTCCCCACTCTTAACTCCCTCCCTTTACCCCTACGAACGAACGTCCTCGCTACTTTTCCTTGCAACTTTCGCTGAAGGCGATGACCGTTTTATATCCATATTAAAGTGGTCATTGAAATTCTGACAAGTAAGTCTGTAGCGTAATAGTGTGACTATAATCGTTATCTTACGTGTTACTTAACGAATTAAAATAGAAAGTGAATACGAAATGTTGACAACTGACTTGTAAAATATATTGACGTATCATTTATTTATATATTGGCTAGATTGTGCTTTGTCTGTTAGTATAAAATAAATGTAAACATTACACTTACCTACTAATTTAAATGAATATTAATTTCACGACAAATGTAAGTAGTGTTAATTAGTACATTTTACGGTATATTAATATTGGTGTGTGACGCTACATGGAAGGATTTGGTGTAATTTTAAACGGTTATTTGTGAGCGGCGTGGAGCAAGCGTGACCCAATTGCGGGGCGGGTGAACGAACTCGGGGCCTTGATCGCAATACCGCGCCGCCCGCGCCCGCGCCCGCGCCCGCGCCCGCGCCGCTCCCGCTGCCTACGTCACCTTCACGCAACACATTGTTTCGCTCACTTTATTACTTTTCATCTGATCAATTTTGGCAATTTAAATATCAGGTTTTTATTGCAGTTTAGCCTGATTGTTGATTAGTCAATGTTGGCTAAAGTAGTTTATTTTTCTTTTCCAGTATTGTAATAAAAACGGTGCTTTAGTATTTTGTTTACTACAAGATTGAAAATAATTTATTGTTTATTATTAAAAGATTATTTATAAATATTTTGGAATAGTAAATTATGCATCAAGGGGATAAAACAGTGTCTTACGTCGCGGGCGGCCTATTGGACCCTGAGCGTAATGAGGGACTCGGTCCTGAGTGAACGAGGGACGTTTAGTACAATATTATATTCTGTGGCGAGGAGTTCAAGTCGCCCAAAACCAAGACAAGCATTATCCCAGAGGTGAATACTCTACCTTTCACACCTTCGGCGAGATAATAAAAAGCCTGTTTATCCTTACTTGTTCTATATAGTAAATCATTTCTGACAGTTGTCAAACGTCTTTTAAACTTAAATCTAACGATTAATTAATTATTGAATAACTTCACTAATTGATTAATGCTTTCATAATAAATCAAATTATCATTCAAAATTAACAATTTATTTTGTAATATTTGTGTGTAAAACCATTTGTTGTATTTTATAAATGATTATTACCACAAAGACTTGGATGAAGAGTATTTACTAATAAGCAAAACTATACATAAATACGGAACTGTTAAAATAACAACAAACACTGGATGCATTCCAGCTAATCACTAAGTCACCATTAGAATGAGATATAATATAATTTAATTATATTTTTTTTATTGCTAATGGTGACCAGTTCGATTTTGAAATAAACCCACTTTACAATGCCTGTCCGTATGCTAAGAATTTTCATTTTTATTCTAGCGCTCCAAATTCAAAGCACATTATATCCCTTTTATAGATTTTCATACAACTTTATATCCCTTGGGATACAATGCCTTGCTTTACGTTGAGATTGCGTGATATGTAATTGGACAATGTGGAGCAGGTAGTGTGAAAATATGATTATAGATTTACGAAGGCTATGTAGAAGGAAATCAAATGATTCAATTAAAGATACTAAAAATGTCAAAAAACATGGTTAGTTGTTGGAGATATAGACAACCTCGTATAAGGTGAAAAGGTGTGAAACTGGGTAAGACTATTAAACTAAAAATATCTTGGCATTTGTTCAAAAAATTTTCAAAAGTGTCGGGAAAATATAAGACTGAAGTACTAGTAATATGAGCTTGAAGTCTAGAATATTCTTTAACCTGTTCAATCACCTTAGGTTCGCTGATATGAGTAAAAGAGATAGATTCTAGTTAGTGCTCGAACAGAGTTTGAAATAGGTATTGCGAAAGGAGTGCCGTCGCTGATATCTAGCAGAAAATTGTCGTGAGAGAGAGTGGGACAACAGTATGCTCCAAGGTTTCGCGTGGATTATTATTAGAGTATCGGCGCGCTAGGTTATTCTGAGGCGACCTAGATAGCACTCGGGGCCGTTGACCGCGGGCCCTCCGGCTGCGCGCGCGGCCTCCAAAATAAAATGGCATTCAGCGATGGACTCTACTTGCGAAACGCGACTCGGCCATGATGTCGAGCTCAGATACTCACTCTTCTTTGCGAATAATGCAATCGCTATTGACTAACATAAATAATAAGTACCTGATCCTGAAGTTTACTGGTGCTATAAAAGTTAAATTTTTTATTCAGCCCATTTTAATCTTCTACTATTTAAAAAAAAATCTTGAATATTGTGTACCGTATTATATTATTATCTCCAACACAATTTTTTTTATTCTTTTTTAAATGACCTTGAACGACTACAAAGTTTACAACTAACGGCTTAACCATCATTGTCCAATTAACTGAGAATAGTTATAGTAGTAATAGTAAATAATAGTTAATCCAAAGAGTTTTAATAAGAAGAATTTTGTCAAAAGTAGAGTTCGTCTCTGTAACGAGCGGGAGGGGAGCAGAGTGAGGCGAGGCGGCGGCGGCGGCGGGGGCGGTGATTAGCGATGTCGAATATAGCCGGGAAGGCCGAGGGCAACGAACTCCGCCTGACCCAGATCTGCGAGCCGCGAGTGCCCACCACTCCGCTCCCCTCCGCACCGCACACGAAAGTGAAAAGGATTTTGGCCCTTAATTTATCATGGACTATGACTATAATCAACAAAAATAATAATCAAGTGCATTCGAAAAACATATGCAAGAAAGTCGAAAGTCACTAGCTTGAAGAAACACAATAAAAAAAGAAAACAATAAACATTAGCTACAGTAATACAGTCTTACAGTCATGAGAAAAAACAATCCCAATTATATCCATCCAAGAACAAAATCAGCAAAACGTGCACTGCAGTAGACCCTTTAGAAAACGCGCGAAAACCAATGTTGGATCACAAAAGGTATCGATCAGCTGTTTGCAGCTCACCTGCCAGCACGCGTCCGAGGAGGACATCGGCGTCGTTGGGCGGCGGTGGGTCCTGCTGGTCCAGGCGGGGGCACTCCGTGACCGTCATGTCCGGGAGGAGACGCATGGGCCGCGCGAGAGGGGCGCGTGCGGCCGGCGGCGGCGTCAACGCGAATGGCGCGCGCTCTACTACGCCGCCCGCGTCCGCTCGTAGCGACTACGCGCCGCCCGCCCCTAAAGCGCTCCCCTAGTCTTGTTTGCCGCCCCTTAGCTACACGCACGTAGCTCAAAACTCAAAAGTTCGATAGCAAAAAAAACACGCAAATCTATGATGCCGCACAGAAAAATTGTTTACAACAAATTTTGTCATGATATTTTTACATTTGTTAAATAATTTCAATTACATTTGTCTAATTCCATCCTGTCAATTTATATTCAATTCAAAGGTAATTTTAAATATATCGGATGAATCATTTATTAATTGTAGGAGTGTTAATCATAACTTATATAAAAGCTTTTATACCAAATACTCATCAACTTGTTTATACTTTTATTTCTTACTGAAACGTAAAGGAAAATCTGAGAAACACATACGAATGATAAGTTTATAGTAATGCGGGTTGAATACATATCGGGGACATAGTGTGCAAGTTTTGTTCTAACATTTTGTTTACAAACATCAGTTTCGAAATCGTGTTCTCAAAAATTAAGTGTTCCGTACCGTACAGCGCTCCGGTAATACATTTCGCTTCTTAACACGCTTGATACTCGTACTCGGAAAAAAAACTCAAGCACAATTTTTACTTTATTTTTGTAGGCACTGGTTGTATTATTTTTTAGTAAATAGGCTAGTTGGGTTAGATTACAATTACTGTAACCGGCAAAATTAAAAAGACAAAATTATTTACTAATAAATTTTGATTTTTGCATTCACAATTTTATTAATAACACGTTTTTATTAGGTCGCTTACTTGTCTATTTATTTATTTGTTTGTCTACAAATTTTGCAAACGATTTTAGCTACTCTATAAGCTAAAGACTTAAAACTTTAAACATAGGTCAGAACTGAAAGACAATGCAAAATTATGGTGCCATTAAGCTGATCTGATGGTGGAGCCGGAAGAAGGCCACAGTAACTCTGTAATAAAAACAATTACAACTCCATCGACTTTGGGCTCCTTTGATTCGTCTTGACAAGTACTCTAATAGAAGACGCTGTCCGGGTCTGATGATAGGGCCGGAAAGTGGCTACATGAACTCCGTAATAAAACCATGCAACCCCATAGAGTTTGGCTCTTTTGATTCATCTTGACAAGTACTCTGATGGGGTTATAAATTTTTACTGAAGAAATTATTCTACTTTGTAGTCCGTTTTTCCCGGTCCATTTTTATATGTTTTTAAGACGATTTTTATACTTTTTAAATAAATAAATAACAAATAAAGTTGTTTAAGGTTTACTTATACAACGTGTAAATTAAATAAAGCAAAACCATTAATTATAAGACAATTTAAGTATAAGACTCAGAACTACGAACAACTATTTGTATGAAAGCAATTCTGAAATCGCGAAAAAACAGCTGTTCCATACATTTTAGTAAAGTTTGCTTAAAATT
This sequence comes from Catoptria pinella, assembly GCA_963556745.1. Classification (NCBI taxonomy): domain Eukaryota; kingdom Metazoa; phylum Arthropoda; class Insecta; order Lepidoptera; family Crambidae; genus Catoptria; species Catoptria pinella. Next base: position 6,978,752 of record OY750762.1, read on the forward strand.
TTGTATGAAACAGCTGATTCTTTTCTGCGATTTCAGATTGTTTCCAAACAAAAAGTTTTTTGTAATTATGAGCCCTATACTTAGTTTAAAGGTTTTGCTTTATTTTATTTACACATTACATAACAATAATTATACTTACTATAAAAAATCTCTATGGACGAGTTGTTTTTCAGTAGTATATTATTTAAAGAAATTCTTTATTTTTTACGCTATTAGATACTATCTGTTTCTTTCTGACTTGCTGAAGTTTTTTGATGAGCTTTTGAAATAATTTGTTTTCTCTTTCATCTTTTCATAATCAGTATGTTTACAAGCTTCTCTAATTTCTGAACTGCGATGCGCCAGTGAATTAATTTTTTCTTGTACAATACGAATATTTTCTAACTTATTTCTTGAACACAAATTCTTACACTTTAGCTCGTGCAAGTTATGTTTTTTTGGTGAATAGTTACCTATTGCCTCTATAACTTCATTGAGGTATCTAGAGCCATATCATATAAATATACATTACTTTCAGCAACGACAGTTAATTTTTTGCTACGTAATATATTTGCATAAGTGAAAAAAGTAACTTTTATTTTTTGTTATTTTCATAATACAGCTATTTTCAAACTCGTTTAGTAAATTATCCAAACAAACTTAAGAACATAGTATATTGAATATCATTGTATTCCTTCATGAACGAACAAGAGGGATGACAATATTATGGGACTGGCGGGAGCGGCTGCAAATTGTACTTTTGCTAGTTGGCTTAGTTCTATTACATTGTAATACTGCTGAACATCAGGCTAAGGTAAACACTTTACCATTGAGAGAACGCAATGTAACAGACATAAAAACTACCGTTCGACAAAACCGCGAGTAACTTTTTTCCTACTGGGAATTTGAATGCTGTGCAAAATAATGGGAATACGAAACAAGCAATAACTTAAATTTTTAAGTAAATTCTCCCCTAAAACATCAAAATTGCAAACTTCATAGAGAAATCTATTTTTATACCACTATAATGAGAAACATATTTTTAAACGGCTGTAATTAATGAACGATGAATTTAAAGATAACCATAGCTCACCACCATCACCACAGACTTCCACAGATGGCAACAATAAAAGCCGTTATCACACAAACAATGTCAGCTAATCAGCGCCAGTGCCGAAAATGTAGACTTCGGAAGCACCACTTCAACCTACTGAACTGAAAACCTAAATCTAGAATTGGCGAATGATTCGGTGAGAGAAACAGTTTATAGGCCAAGGCGACCAATTACGCCGCATTGAGTGCTCACCTCTTCGACATTCTTTGCTCAGTTTTTAAGCTATTGTCATCATAACATTTTTTAACCCTTTGTTTGTCACAAAATAAATAATGCATATTACTGTTTATACAAGCGTTTAAGTATATTGTGATTCTACTATTAAATTAATACTATTAAAACTATAATATCCATATTTAAAAAATATCCAATGCATTATGTAAGTTTTATATAATTCTCAATTGTTATGTTACTGACTATTATTATTTGGAATTACAAGCACCTAATTATTAATTTAAGCCATTGCTATATTACTATATTATAAGATAGTTTGAAATTGTTGTGCCCCAACGGGGTTCCATGTCTGTACTTTTTATTTAACTTGTGACCTTGTAAACCATGGAAACAATAAAGAATAAAGTTAAAGTTAAATATGGTTTCATTAAACCATGTCCTAAATATTAGGTAATATTATATTAGGTTGCCTTATCAGTGAAACAATACACGCTTTTCAATCAACTATGCAATGTTAATTTTTTGAAAGTAAAAGTATAAAAGTCATGCACCAATTAAAAGTATTTTTTTCTTCTTGCGTATAGTGTAAAATGGTTGTTGTTCTTGTTGCTGTTTTTTGTTATGCGAATATTTAAAATAATTATAATGTATGATAAAAGTTGTTGTTACTTATCATATTGTTTTAAGTCACCAAGTGCTCACAAAATTCTCAAAATGTACCATTAAATATCTGTGCTACCTTTACACTACCATATCTCATTGAGTAACTAAATTTTAAATTGCAGAATTAATAGCTTTAACTCTCACTTATGTAGTGAATAGGAATTTAATGTTTTGTTTAAATGTATAATTGTATCATTTTAAGTCATATTCATCTAGGTATTACGATAGGGGACTGCCTCCAGCTGCCGCTGCAGCATTTCCAACCTATGTCAATATGCACGTTACGTAATTGCAGATAGGGGTGTGAGAGGTCACAGTCCGGGTTAGCTTCAGCTGCGGCCAGCATCAGGTCGCGTTGACGTCATCGCCGGTCGACCACCTCAACCCTCCCCTCCACCGCAGCTCCTACCCTCGTTCCACATCCAGCTCCTGTCGGTACCAACTACTTTGCAATATGCATTCGAAAAACTCTTAAACTATGTTAATTTCTCTTTGCGGGACCATTCTCTTCGACTGTTTCGCTTGTGATTTTGTTTTACGAGGTAGTTGTTAATGGGAATTTGGAATAACATTTTGTGAAAGGTACAACTTTAGTATTGTTAAAGCAATTTGTTTATCAATAACTTTCGCTGCCCACTATTATTGCCAAAGTACGATGTTTTCTATGGAATACAGTTCTTATTTTCAGCGGAAGTCGGTGGCGAAGAAAAATGAGCTTTATTGGGGCTTTTGGGCTTTATAGGGATTTAATGGGCTTTATTATAAAAGGGTTTGTGTTTTAATTATAAGACTTATATGACGTAAGCATTAAGAATAACAACATTGTTATTCTTAGCTTAACGTTTATAATTCTACTTGACAACATTGCCGTAATGCTAAGGATCGTGCAACCAAGGAACCGATTGGTTGTTTTTAGAGGCAGGACTGACGGGTTTGTTGACCCCCCGTGGAAAGTGGACCGAGATGACAACACCACTTTCGTTTTCGCACAACTCTCACCAGCGCTTCGAGAGCGAAAGTGTACTACTTATGCGCTGCGTGCGCGCAGCTCCCCCCTACTCGGAGCAACTTTCCTACAACGCGCTTTCTTCTGATAGAGCCGCGCGCTTGTGCAATTCGCTTTCTAAATGCATTATGATCGCATTGTGACTGATAGACTTCTGAACATCATCACGATGCCCCACTTTCTTCTATGAACGTTGTAATTCCAATTATATTTCGATACGTAAACGATCTATCTCTATAACAATAAAATCAAATGACAGACAGTTATAAATTGGGATAGAGAAATTTAATTGGATGAAAAAAGTAATGGAGTTGCTTATGCCAATAAAGGATTAGTGATTTATAAGTATTTATGTTGTCCAATTATATAAAAATATGTATTATGACAATGATTATTGGCCCTATTTTGTGGCAAAGATAAACGTTAAATAACAAAACAACCAATTTCCAGAATGAGTATATAACCTAAATTATATTTAATTAACCTACAACCTATAACTAATTACAACTCGATTAGTTACCAAGTCGATTATAGACTAATGGTATCGTAAGATATTGCCATTTTACTTTAGGAATAAGAATTTGTGAAGGTCATTAACACCAGAAAGGTCATCACAAAACAATTAAGGTTAAGTGTTGAGGCGGCTGAAACACGGATACTAGACTCGTGCAAGAAACAATATATTCATATGCATTACATAATAAACAGTGACGCCACGAAAAAAAAGACATTTTAATTCTTCAAACATGACTTCATAATAAGCAGACTGTCATGGCAGTTACTTTTTAATTCTTTAATATATTATTAATGTTTTACATATTATGAATACGTATTAGCGGCTTTATGTTGTTATAATGAGCTTTCATACTATATCCGGTTAGTGATATTAATAATTTATTATCATACTTGTCATGAACTTAGGCAAAATAGTACTACATATTATCGTGTGTATACGGTGTCTCCCAATGATTTACCCGGTATATTATATAGGTCAGCGAGGCCCCGTATTCAATGCAAATGAGCAATGTTTTCTTCTCGCCCCAAGCGTCCCTTTTAATATGCATATGTTACAGGAAATGACTCGAAAAATTTAACTATATTATACAGCTTGCTTTTGTTCAGCGTGTTCAGCTATAACGGACTCACTACTTTGCATTCAGGGCCGTCTAAAATATATTCTTGAGTCGTAAACTTTATTAATGTCCAATATATGTCAATCCAACGGTTTGTTTTTACGTAATTTATGTGCCGACTCCTTACTCATAAACTCATTGTTATAGCAGCAATATAAACAGTTTTATTACTATTTATTAAAATTAACCTTTGTTAACGGCTTCGCAAGGACATTTATGCCACATACTCATAAAACGTAGGTATACTCAAGCACATAGTTAGATTTAATTAACGTTTTTAGTCTTTATTTAACATAAAATATTATTAAATACACCCATCGACCTGCAGAAACCGCTTCACCAGTATTTCAATCTCTTCACAAAAAAAGTGGTAACCCTTGATTTGCGGGTCAAAGGCCTTGCTGTCTTTAAATAATGTTAATTAAAATATTAAGTATCACTTATGCTACGTAATTTGTTTTTTCCTGTCATTGATTTAATTAACCGCGATCTAATTATTTATATCATGTGGTAAATACCCTGACTAATCTAACTAAACAAAATAGAAAACTATTACCTATGTATCTATTATGTAAACTATTATATAGCTTTTAACGACCTCCGTGGTAGAGTGGTTTGTACGCCGGTTTTCAAGATGTCGCCATCTCTGAGGTCCCGGGTTAGATTCCCGGCTGGGTCAATTTAGAAAACTATCTTTTCTATATTGGCTCAGGTCTGGGTGTTTGTAGTTCCACCGTTGTCTCTGATTTCCATACAAGTGCTTTAGCTACTTACTTTGGGATCAGAGCAATATTTGTGATGTTGTATAATATTTATTTGTTTTTATTTCTTGTGTGTTAATTATCTATTTATTTCGTAAAATCCGGATCTCATATGCCTGACGCCTGAAAAATTAAAGGGCCTACTCCGAAAACCTATCTATAATAATTGGATGAATGATCGTTCCCCTTGGTGATATTATCAGCTCAATAATAAGATAAGGTACTAAATTAAGTAAATCGTCTGATTATCGCGAATATTTCTTTGTAGTCCTCTACTATTAGAGGATCTATATCCACTCTGAAAATTAAACAGGATATTGCGACAATGTTCGGATTTTTCTTTTGACTTTGAAATCGCAAGCATCGTGAATCGTTGATTAAATCGAATGAAGGTGCGATTTTAGAGTGTTGAAATACAGTATTCCATGAAGACCCTAGATACAAATAGTCATACTACTTTTTTGTGTAATGTGACAGCTATAACCTTTAGCACGAACAGCTATCGAAAAAAATAACGCGCGTAAAAACATTCGATAGAGTACATTTTGTATGGGAAATTTGTACAGCGCCATTTCCCGCTGAAATGCGAAATGAAATTTCTTATAGATAACTCCTCTATCGAGTACTTTTACGCGCGTTTTTTTTTCATGATAGATGTTTGTGCTAGGGGTACAGATAAGCTAACCGTGTTGCCAGGATCCAGGTTTCGGGCACGAAACTTTTCGGAGTTAAACGAATACTTGTGGAAAAGTATGTACACACAACAACCGTCTGTATTTTATTTCAAGTTATAGCAGGGTTTTACGAAGTACCGTAAACTCACTCTTAATACTAATAAACCGGTCGTTAATTTATTTTAAAGTTGATCGATTTTCAACTCTAACTATGTAGGATTAAGGGGCGGGTAACTCGCATCATCCGTTAGTTTCACGGCTATTTCATAACAACGAAGTATTTATAACTGGGCGATCGAGAAGGTCACCATGTACGCGTATACGTTTACAGGTAGATGCGATAAGGTTTTACTGCCTGGCAGCGGCAGGTAAACAGCGTGCATGGTTATCGGGTACCATTGTCCGTGGCATAATGTGAGAGAGATGCACAACCTTCAGTGCCAAAAAACAAATTTGAACCCAATGACACCGAATAGAATGAATAACAAACCCAAAAATCTAAACTTTTCAAATTATGGTTAAGGTTAATAAAATAATTTAAATGTAGGTAATTTGATACATACAATGTCTGTATAATGTTTAATAACTCTAATTAATTATGTTGCAAAGGTTGTATTGTATACTTATTTATATTTACAAACTGTCTGGCTTGTTTAAATAATGTTGTAAAGCTGCCCTAACAAAATAAAAACAAAAAACTTTAAAAATGCCAGAGAATACATTGAGGGAAACGTCAAAAAATAGACTCTACATTATTACATCCTCATGTAATAATGTAAATACATACTCATGTAATAATGTAGAGTCTATTTTTTGACGTTTCCATTCATTATACAATTGTATCCATTATACTCATAATGGATACATCATAAAATGATAAAAAAAATTACATGTCGTACTTATTGATTATTATACTAAATACATGTAAAAGGAAGACACCAAATATTAGAACATCAAAGTATGATGAAATCTCGGTATATGCCTGACTATTTTCCGTTTCTAGACAAACCGAATGCTCCGGACTACGGATACTAAAGACATGAACGTATGATGTCTTTTCCTCACAATAGAAGCAAAAGTAAGAGGCACAAGCCAGGGCAGCCTTGATCGCTGAATTGGCAATATCCTGGAGCGCGAGAAGCCCGATTGGCGAAACCTTGCGACCCGCGAACTCGGTCGATGAACTCCGCAAGGCCGTGTTGCCGCTTTCTTTGTTCGCTGTCGCAACACTAGCAATCGGGTCACCACTTATCTGAAAAGGTATCTGGGAAAAACTTTTATGTAAACTAAAAAAAGATATAAAGCTTCACATAAGACCTTCGCCAATCAATTGATTAAAAAAATTGCACGATTTTATCTGTGACAAATAAAGTGGTGGCTTGCGTTATCTGTGACGTACATGTGATGGCCCAAATTTAAAAATAGAAGACGAGGTAGTCACCATAAAATAATGTTTCATTCCTATCTGCTACTTTATGCAGTGGTACACGTCCATGACCTATTTTATTAGTTGCGTACTCTACTCTTGGATGTCTTGAATTTATACAAGTGAAGAAGAAATAATTTTAGTACTCATAAGAACTTTGCTGCCGAATACTCAAAGGCTCCTTAGTTTAGGTTAATCTTTAGTAAAGGTCTCCTTAACTTTAAGGAAAATGCCAGTTTCATAGAGTTTAGCTGTCAAATCTGATAACTTTTTTTAATTTAAGGCGACCTTAACTTTAAGATTCGTTTGAATATTTGGCCGATAATCATATTAAAATTTGTTCAATTTTTATATATGAAATAGTGAACAAAATATTTAAAGCGTTCAGGTACTCAACATCCTTGAAAGCATATTGATCGATAGTAAATGTATAATATAATATATGTATAGAATATTGTACTTAAATAACTCTGCAAACAATAAAAGATATAGCCTTGCAACTCACTATTAATACAATCAGATCCGCGTTGTATTTCTACTAACCATGCTGAATTAGATATAATATACATTTTTTAAGTGAGACCCAAACTAAGGTGGCATAAAAAACTAAAAAGGGAAAGAACATTGATGAAATCAGACTTTTATATATTTAGCTTCAAATTCTAATGAGAGATCTTAATTATCCATAATATAATTATTACCTTAGATGAGGTAGAGCCCGATTTATCAATAATTACTTATGTTGAAAAAACGCACAACAAGAATAATCATGACCTAACAACTCCCGCAATATACTCGTATTACAAAACATAAATTAAATTACCACCATCGAGAATTATGCCAAGGAAACGTACAGTATCCTTTATTGTATAAGCAGAGCTTGGTAGTTATATTTACGTAAGATGAGGCCTAGGTATTCAATCACTTGTTACCTTCTGCCGGTTATACAATCAACTGCACTCAACCAGTATTTTCGTGGTACAGAGTCATGCGTCACAAACAATATCGTCACTTGAGGAAAAGTAAGTGATAAAGTATCTAATAATAATGGGATCTCGCTGATTCACTTAAAATAAAGTGCTTATTAAACACTAAGAACGGTAAGCTGGCGATACCCCCATATTTTTTCTAAGAACTATGTAGTTTTCATTATTCTATGTCAGTTTAGTAACCTAGACAGCATTTTATTATATGTAACATTATATTCCTCTGAATTGTACAAAACTCTATTAGTCAATCTCAATTATTTGAGTTTCGAAGGGAGTTTTCCTGCACAATCCGCAATCTTGATCCATTTGCTCGGTATGTCGTGTGAACGAACAACTAAAGGCCATACATTTACATTTTGCCAGCGGAGTATTTCGCAGTTATCGTAATAGGTTCCATGGCCACGTTGCAAAAAGGCAGGCTCGTGCGCAGGTTAGTCGTCAACGCGCCTTACCGCCATCGCCGCGGAGGGGGGGAGGGCCACTTTCACCTAGCGAGGCTGCGCGGGCGTCGACCCCACTGCCCTACTCCGTTGACCCACTATGAACTAGCCGAAACGCTGTTCACTTTCATTTCTGTAAAGCTCGCCAATAGGCCTGAAGTAAGATGCATCTTGCGAGTTGAGTCGTTTCAAATCGTCGCACTACGTCATATCTTTACGTACTTTTTCTTATTGTCGTGAAATGCGGTAGTGGGAGTGCGTTTACGATGCGGAGATAGTAGCGGATAGAGAGTTGTCAGAGTGACGGCGGCTTGCGTAAGACTTGTTATTGGTGAGAGTGAAAGTGGTGAGGCTCTGACTCCATACTAATGAGCGCGAAACGAGTGCGTTGGACTAGCCAGCTCCGGAATATGCAGTACTGTACTGGGTTAAAATGTCATGAGACTACTTTCTTACCGTTTACATAACTTTGCGTTTGCTTACAATGAAGGGAAATGGTAAACAATTAAAAAATTATGTAACTATTTACGTACATAGAAGTCATTGACTGGAAATGTTTTCTCCAGTTTTCAGTAAATTACCGTGATAAAGTGGGCAATTAAAGTATCATAGATTACCTACATATATAGCTATTTAAATTTGGCGGGAATTTGTCGTCGTTATTTTCCGTAGACCGTCGGGTATAGTCGGACGGTCGGTGTCGCTCTCAGCGGCCTCGAGCGCCACAGGGCAACGAACGCTGACTAGGCCGAATGTATTACAAAGTCCGAGTGGCCGCTCCCTGCCTCTTTGCCTTTAAGATCCAGCCTAGCTCGCCTCTTACCGATACCAACGGCCTGTGCCTGTAACTCAATATGCCAAGGTGAAACAAACAGCCTATTATTTGAAACATACATCTCCAATCATAACTGTAGGCCATAGAAAATTTTATACTGAAAGTTGGAACTCAGAATGTTCGCCATAAAAGAAATATCAAAAACAAATTAGTATTTTAAAAGCAATGCGTAACATTATAAAATGTTCAATCTATTGTAAATTACATTTATGAAAGATATTTTTAAACACCAAGTTATAGGCATTAAAAAGGCAGATGTAGGTAGTAAAACAACAACTAAACTTAATAATACGATTCAAACCGTAACTAAATTGAATCGTGTATATGAAAAATATTACAATTTTATTATAAACAACGATATTTGGGACGATATCAAAGACTAACTACCTAAACTAAAACATAGGTATGATTCAAGTTCTCAGTATAAGAAATATTTTATCGAACAAGTAGATAAAGCTTAAAAGTCGTCGATTGTTTTCCTTGACAAACATATAATGAGTGTATATGTTACCGCTAAAGTACGGAATACGTTAATGTGCGAATTATCTAGGTAATCTGCAAATTACCAGGTACGATTCATTTAATTGCGAAATTTTTCTTAAGTAGTAGATTTCCGCACTTTCCCTAGTTAATTTGCATATTAACGGATGCTACACCATTAAACTGCGAAAGACAGTGAGTGAAATAGCTAAGGCTTCAGGAAATTTAAATTAGTAGACTTCTATTGAAAGTAAATTTTACAAAAACGTCGTTTCTGGCGCTTCGCCAGCCGCTGCGACGGTACGCTCGCTTTGCTCGCTCGGCTCACGCGTTTTTGGTTTGGTTCTAACCTAACCTAATGAACTCTTTAAAACTTTTTTCAAGGCAGGGGTCTCTGCTCCCCAAGACCCCAAATCACTCTTGTGGGGGGCTATGCCCCCCCCGCCCCCCCGCTTTTGTGTGATTACACTATTTGTTCAATTTCTGATGCTTGGTCATTAATCTGCAGATTATCTAGGAAATCTGCAGATTATCTTGTTAATGTAAGAACTGAATATTTTTTTCCCAGTTTAACAGACTCGAACAGTTATTCTGCAGATCAACTAGTTAACACATTGTGCACTCTAACTGATTTACGTACTTAAACGGTAACATATTTACCTCTTTATATTAGTTGAATGACCCATCAAGGTAAATTATTTATGAAAACTCTACTCTCATTTACATTTGTTTTTAGAATAAATCACATCATATTATGAAGTTTTTAGAGTTTAGTTAAAAAAAAAAAAATTATAAAAGCACTTTAATAATAACTAACAAGTACTCTGAGTAGTTGACGTAGCCTCGTTAGAAACACATTTTATTATAATAAACTGAAGTAATTGGAGGTCAACTAAGTTTTCCTGTTAGCACTGTGTCATTCCGGTCAACCAAACCCATAAATTAATTTATTATGATTCGTTACATTTTAGCTTTCAAAATTGTTTACTGAAATAATAAACTACGAGCAGATTATGGTGCTTCTAGATTTGATTGTACAATAATTATCGATTGTGACATCAAAACTATAACGAGGATCGCCACAATTGCAACTAAAAGTTGTTTGTTAGATTCGCGAGCGTTAGGCTCTGTTTACATTGCTAGTTTAATCATATAATATCGTCAGACCTAAATTGTAGGAGTATTCCATAAGCAAGTTAAAAACGTTGATGTCTTTTGTTTAGGAAAAAATGCAGTAGTTAAATATGATGTTGTTGCTATTCTTTATGCTGTGATACTATTTCATTATGTTCAGGCTAGTTGAAATAACTGTATATTTTTTGGTATTTAACAGTTTTAAGATTAAGTTCCATGCAATACTCGAAACTAACACTAAACCCACAAAAGTTTCAAATCAACTACCTATTATATTTTTTCGTTAAGATTTGTATTCAACGTACACTAACGTACTTTTTTTCTGAATTTGTTGTATTATTAGAAAGGTTGGCATTAGTATTGCTTATACCTCCAAAGTGTTTTTGTAATTTAATTTCAATTGCAGTTACTTCAAATAAATTTCAATGATGCATCTATACCTCTAGTATTTAGTACTTAATATGATTCAGCTCCAAAAAATCTTTGCAAGTTTTCCCCAACGTTCGAATCTGTTTATTCTAGTGAGTTCTAAAACTTTAACAACATTAAGAAAATATGCAGTAATAAAAGGGATGGGGTAATCCCATCGAAACGCCGGTTTAGAATGGGAATTCGCGCGGCGCACGCTCGCAAGATAAGTCAGTCAGGGTCGTGTCGGTGCCGATGGCCGGCCGTGCACCCGGCCCGCGGGCCGCTTGCGACACCCGCGCGCCCGCGCGCCCGCGCCCGCACCCGCGCCCGCGCAGCCCCCGTCTAAGGCCTACCACACACTCACTGTAATACCCAATGTTGGGTATTAAAAAGAAGAAGAATTTTCTGCGTACCAAAATTATACTTTTTTGTTAAAACAAACCTTTGATTTTTAATAATTTTTAGGGTTCCGTACATCAAAAGGAAAAAACGAAACCCTTATAAGATCACTTTATTGTCTGCCTGTCTGTCAAAACCCTTTATCTCGAGAATGCGTTTAGGAATCAAGTTAAAATTAAAACCATATACTTAGGTCTACAGTCCCTTGAAGCTGTGAAAAAATCAAACTTCTAAGTTAACGTAAAAAAGATACGGCCGTTTATGCCGCAATATATGTATATTTTGATACTCTCAAGGAAATAAAATTTTACAGGCTACTTTCCGTTGACCAGAACTATATGGCAAGTAATATCGTCTTATACTACAAGTACAGAAAACTATACATTTTTAATTGAATCATAAAAAATATAGTCCTTATTTAATATCCAGTTTGTACGTAATCAATCATCGAGTTCGTACGGAACCCTCTGTGGGCGAGTCTGACTCGCACTTGTCCGGTTATTTATTCTTATCCTTAGTTTATATTAGTATGTTGTAGATTATAACATTTGAAGACACATTCTTCTGGTCGACCTCGCTCCATGATGTTATTTTTAGTTTTAGATACAATGAGCAAATGTAAACCTATAAAAACATGCTTCGATTCCAAGCTAATTACTAGCTATAACATATGTTTTTCAAGGAAAAGAGATAGCTGAATCACCCAAAAACTAAGAGAAATATTATTTCTACATTAAAATTGCTGAGATTCGAACCAGAGACCTAAGAGATGGCGACACAATCAAGACCGCTGCAAAATGCAGAATTTAGACTTTCGATACAGCTGCGTTTCACAGCCTTGGATGCACATTATCTTGCATTACTGCTTAACAATCTCAATAAGACCTATGATAATAATACACCGCCACGATCTAATAACTGAAACGTTAGGTTTGATAGCTCTTTTTGTATGATAATAATATACAGACTAATATTGAATACTGGGAGTAATTGTTTTAATACTATAGAAGAGCATTTTGAGCTACCATGCATTCACAATGATTATGATATGCAATAAGTTTATTGTAATCTTCAACAATTTCTTAACTGTAATTTATGTAACTCATTAAGTTTGATCTTGGTCTTAATTTATACTTACTATGTCAATGTCATTAAGCGCCCTAATCAAAACTTATCCCACTCTTATCCGTTCTAAGCCTAATGAGCTTTGTTATGCCATTTACTTGTGTATTAGTGTTTCGGGTACACAAGAAATGTTGTTTGCTAGAAAGCAAGGACACAGGTTGTTTGTTGCGATATGCTTCATGTGTTTACCGCTTTACAGTGCCGACATAAGCTATGGGGTAAACAACACCGCCCACGCGCGGTGACGCGGTGACGCGCCGGCCAGTGTGATTACGTTGCAATGTACTAATTCTGTACGAACGCTCCACCTTGCTCCACAAATATCCTAGTAAACCGAAGTGGAACACTGCATACGTAAAACTACGTTGTACTTTATTATGTTCCTTTAAATAACTGAGAGAAGCAGATTTTTTGTTTCAAATTCAAATTATCTAAAAACACTGCACTATAAAATTCAATATCTGTAGTCTCAATTACCACAAAATTTTGCGCTACCAAATTAACAAGAATGGTAATGAATTGAACTAAAGTATGGGAGTTTATGTTCCAAATTATTTACAAAGGCTGTAATAGAACAACAGAATTTTAAATGAAAAGTGTCAATAACAACACACACGACCTAGATAAAACGCTTCATAAGCAAATGACCAGGCTTATTTTCTTTGCTATAAAGTTATTTCCTAATCGTAATAACTAAAAAATCAACTACAATACCATCGGTATTTGCTATAGTAAAATCTTTATGAAGGTCGTTTCAGTCATAAGTCATCATAATTCAGCCGCACAACGCTCACTGCTGGGAGTGCTCGATGAGTTAGTGACGTCTTGGACAAAATAATTTCAGACACTTTGTCCGAAATGACACTTTTTAATTTTATTACTTTTTCACTAAGGACTAGGACACTTTTTATAGTTAAAGAGTTTTTGTACAGTCAGACTATAACTATAAAAGTGTCCGAATGGTCAGTGAAAAAAAATAAAATTAGAAAGTGTAATTTCGGACAGCTTGTGACGACCAGTAACTCTGCTGGGCATGAGCCTCCTCAAGGATCTCCACGAGAATGGATCGGATGCTCAAAATTCCAATTGATGAATGATATCTTCGATTATATTTCAGGTCATGAACGAAATAGTATTTAAACAATGAGTAATTATCATTATAATCAACAATTTTTTTTATATATATTAGTATTTATTAATGTTATCTAAAAAAAAGGTACAGACTCCAATGGAAAAAAGGAAGGAATCTTACTTATAACAAAGTAGGCATGAAGTAATGAAGATGCGATGAAAAAGCTTTTCAGCTATTTATAAGACCGATTCTCAATGAAAATTGCTAACGGATACCAAAATAAAATCGTAACAAAAATACATTCATCGCTTTTAAAGTAAACAACAACACGCTCGTAAACCGAAGTAGGGGATTGATGCAGTTGTATAATATTCGGGGGTGGTGGCGGCACCTAGTTTCAGTGCGTCGACCGCTGTATTTTTAGCCCGTCTCCCGGGCGTTGCATGCGGGCCACTACTCTTTCAACTGCATTCGTTACTGTGAGCACGTAGCCATGGTGGCTTGGCTATATAGAAATATATAAGCCATGTCTTACGGTTAATCCCCCCGAGCAGTTGTGTAAACAGGCCGATTGAATTTATACTGATTGATATGTCACATATAACTAAAGAGAGTGTTTAGTTTAGATAATGTTTGAAACTGGAAACATACAGGTGCTTCAAATATCTTACTTACATTTAAACGTTATTTGAAATTATAACAAAGTAGTTCTACAAATTTGATTGTGTATTATGTTAAGGCCGTTACTAGGGTTCCGTACCAAAATGGTAAAAAGGAACCCATGGTGCGACTCAGTCTGTCTGTCTGTCACACCTGGATACTACTAATGCTATCAACTTGAAATTTGGAATAGTTTAAGTTGACGTTTGCCCAACTATATTGCAAATAAGAGAGAAATAAAAATATTAATATTTTTTTGCAGGAACTGAAAGGGTCTTAAAAATTCGAAGTGAGGCTACTAGGGCATATGGGGTATGATATGAAAGAACGCTGCTTGCACTTTCTCAAACATTTTATAAATGTTTTTAGGCCGCATGGTTTTCGACTTTTGATGAAAAATGTAAAAAAAACCGTAATAATAAGGGGGGGCGGCCCTTATCTCCGTTTGCATAAAGAAAAATCTGACATTATTTTATATGCTAGAAGTTTATGTAAAGATTACAAGAAAAATAAAACGCTGTCTCTAAATAAAAAGCTTTTCAGAATGATGATGGAAAGGACGGAAACCTCAGTGCGCGAGTCCGACTCACTCTTGACCGTTTTTTATAATTACTTACTGTTTGTCTAAATCTTTTGTTCTTTCAACACATACTTACTCACTCCCTTTCTGTACTGGGAACAAAAGTCTTGAACTTACCTGGAAACAAAGAAAAGTTATCAGAGTGATATCTACGAACTATGTTTACTCTAAAGTGGTGATGACTGTCATATTGAGAGATAACACGGTTAAATAACAACAACAACATGGTATTCACGAATATAATCCTTTACATACAATCGAGAGTGAATCAATTTTCTCCTGAGGGTACAAATAAAGGTAGATTCTAGACTAGAATAAGGTTAAACCCATTATTATGATATAGTAGAAACACTTCAAGCCAGCTCACTGCCGTCGGAGTCAGCGTATTTGCCTAATTGATCAAATACATGTAGTTCAGTTCGTGGTTGCGCGCCACTATGATCCTTACGTCTAAAGCTTTGTAGTCGAAAGTTAAATGTGGTAGCGAGGCGTTCGAGTCGTTATGTTGTCATCGTCCTAATTTTGCAGTGTCCTCGTTTTTGAGGTCAGCCTGTATCGGGCCAACGAACTCATGCCCTTATCGCGGAGAGAGGCGCGGGGCGAGCGGAGCGCTAAGCGCCTCTCGGTTACAAGACATTCTTCTACTCTACACCAGATGGCGTCATATTTTAAGTAAAATTTGAATCGATTATGAAAATAATGAAAGTGTGATGTCTTCTTTCATAAATTTTGTTGTTCAGCGAGCTCTCCATGTATTACCTATTAAATAAACTGGTCAACGCAAAATTGTATCTGACATTTTATCTTAAGAAAGTATTCAGCCCCCAGGACTTATTATTTTTAAATCGCAATAGGTATTTCAAGATAATAAACACTGCCACTAAAATCATTTTCATGAAAAATGTTGCCAAGACGAGACCATATGGCTCGCACTGTCAAAAAGTTATCAGACCTCATGTAGAGCCAAGCTTCTAACTCTACAAGCCCTAAATTCACAAACTCTACAAAATATGTGGCTTGGCTATTTCGCTACATTCACATGGGCTTAAGGTGATTTTTTTTTTTAACTTTTCATTACTTTCCTGTTATACAATAGTTCTTGTACTAACGAAACGGCCAAGCCACATATTTTGACTAAGGTGTAGGGTTTGTGAAGTTAGGGCGTGTAGAGTTAGAAGCTTGGCTCTACATGAGGTCTGATAACTTTTTGACAGTGCGAGCCATATGGTCTCAACTTGGCAACATTTTATATGAAAATGTTTTTGGTGGGATTTCACTTCTTTTTGTAAATTGCTTATGACAATATTTTTTTATTTTGATTGATGTCTGCTCCCAGATCAATGTTCTCAAAAACAGAAATAGCTATGGTATCAACCCATGCCACTCTTACATGACAAAACACAAGCTTCCATCATTATAAATCTTAACTAAAACATACCCATAACGAAACGCTATAATTAGTTACGTCACGGTGCATACGTGACACGTCTCGTAGTATGATCGTAGCTTGTAGCTACGCATACATACACTGTCGTAGATACTAACTTCTGAGATCTCCTCGCACGTTTGAATTTGTAGCTTATATTATTTTGATTAAGGTCGGATGTTGTTCGATGGCTGGTCGAGAGCGTACGGCTCGGGTCGACGGCCGGCAACCGGGGCAGCCTTGCTCTGTCCTCCGCGCCCTATTTCTGTCGCGATCTCCCCGCTCCCCGCTCCCCGCACCGCGTCCCGTCGCTCAACCAACCCTCCACGTTAAAATTACACGGAATTACAAGTGTTTGGCACATTTTAAATACGGAACTTAAATGGGAAAAGCTAAATAATTTCAGACGGTTAAAAAATTATTATACGAAGATAAGATAATACTATACTAACTAAACTGAACATATTAAAGACTTAAATTTTATTTTCATTAAGCGTGTTTTTAACTACACCTTAACACTCACCTTTTTAAACGGCTTAAAATGTAAGTTTCATTTTATTAAAACAATAGGTACTACAATATACAGGGTGTTAGTTTCATACCCTGGCGAAAACTTTCAGGGCATAATCGACTCATGATTCTGCGTCTATCTGAAGTGGAATTTTCCGCCGCAAAGTTCATGAAAGTTTGAGTGTTTTTCTTTTTATTTTTTCTATCACACAGACTCTTGTCTTAGTTGTATAGAACCAAAATTTATAGAAAAATAATAAAAATGTCAAAATTTTATAAGCCCGCAATGTATGTACTACAGCAGCTATTTGCTCGCGGTTAAAGGTCGTGGTTTTATTGTAAGCGCACGCGCGCTGCCGCGATGTTATCAAAATATTACGCGTACATTGCTGCTCAACGAAAAATAAATTTCAACTATGCATTTGCGAAAAGTGGTTCCATAGAGAAAGTTGCTTAACTCTATGTGTTTATCCTTTAAAGTTTTCGCTAGGGTGCTACTAACACCCTGTATATTATATTTTTATCTTTTTTAAACACTATAACCATATGGTTTGATTAAAATTCAGAATTCAGGTATAATGTGCCGAATCATATTAATAATTAATATCAATTTTTAATTTCAAAGAATACTTGGACTTATTTTAGACAAGCTTTTGCTCGCGACTTCACCCGCGTGAACATTCGGAAAATTCCTGGTCAAGGTGCTTTTTATCCTGGTCATGGTAGGTAGGTAAGGTAGTAAGACAATCTGTGTGCTAATCCAAATCCATTCAGCCAAAAAAAACATTCAAATTAAACTTTCACATTTATAATATTAGTAGTTCCTGTTCCCTTTCTTGTTCTCATTTCTGTTCCCGATCCCGTATTATTTTTCCATTTAGTGTTATTTTTCCATACAAAATATGGGCCCCATTTCACCCATTTAGGAGTTAAAATATGGCCACTATGTTGAACTTCCAAATAAAAGTCATTTTCGCAATCAACATCCCAACCTCAATAACAACATCCATTTCTATTTTAGGTTTTTTAACCCATTTAGCCCCTTAGGGGTAGATTTACATAAATTCCCGAAATAATTGTTTTTTTATTTGTTTATAAAAGTTCTCATACGAAGTTTGAAGTTGTAATTAATGTCTATCTATATTATATTTTTTTCCATACAAAGTTTGAACTCATTTCACCCATTTAGTGGTTGAATTAATGTCTACTATGTTGGTCTTAAAAATAAATGCCATTTTTGCAATCGACATCCAATAAAACCTCAATAATGACAGCAATATCGATTTTGAGCTTTTTTTAAAAAAAAAAATTGTATGGAAAAATAATATAAAATAGACATTTCGACTTGAAACTTCGTAGATTTAGAACCCTGTAATAGTGACGAAGGCGCGGGCGGAAGCTAGTTACAGTAATATATCAACGTCTCATAATTCAGTGTCGGTTTTGTACTGTGTTGGTAGCTTAGTCGTCACCACGTCGTCACCGCTATCACAAGAAGATCTAATTCAGCGTATATGCAATTTTGTAAAAAGGTTTGCATTGAAGATATTTATTTAGTTCTAAGTAAGTAACCAATAAATCCTACGGCTGACTTCTGGTATGGTAAATCCTATGGATTTGGACTAGAGACAGACAATTTTTTGTGGATATCTATCTCATGCCCAGGGGCCCTACCGGCTAACTTTTCGAACTTCGGCGGGTCTGCCGAGATTCAACTTAAAACAGATAAATCGAAGTAAGGAATTTCGTATTGTACTATTCGCTGCAGTTTTTTAGAAGACATGTTCGTGTGACATAATGAATTGGGGTTCGCCATTTTTGCCCGATTGGGGCTCGATTTATCTGTTTTAATTTGAAGCCCATCAGACTTTCCGAAGTTCGATGCGTTAGCCGGTACGGCCCCAGGCCTCAGCATCAAATCTTAAACCATTGGAGATGTGTTGTATTATAGCATACAAGTACGCAGGCGGCACACACGCGCGCCATGACGTGGCGGCCGGTGACGCGCGGTTGCATCAACTTTTACTCGCACTTTCTCGGGCCGCTTGCGCAACCGAGCAATACTGGTTCACTCACCCACCGTGTAGTGACAGCATTTTCATTAGCATTCAAGGTAGGTAGGTACATAGAATTTGTAACAATACTGTTAGAAAATTATAAGTAATGAAATTTAGGCGAACTCTTTTCCTTAAGAAGGCTATAACTACATGAAAATGTATCATTTATTATAAAAACGACATAATATCTTAATGGATTTACTTGGATTTAAGATTAAATATTAGATTTAATTAAGTTTAATAAATTGTAAGACCTTTGTCTCTGCAGGAATTTCTCAACTACGATTTCTTAGCTTGTTTCAGTTGAAATAGTTTTATCACTGACTCATTCTCTCATTTCATTAATAAATAATTATTGTAATGATTATTTTATAAACGACTTGGAACGATATGAAACTATGCTGGATTAAACCCATCGACCTTAAGATAAATATTAATTATGCAGCCTGTAAAGTCAACACAAAGAACATAATATCATATATCTGTGGTACTGGAAACGGAAATAAAACGAAAACATTGTTAAGTAAACCGGGCTATTTGTTGGTTTTGTTGTAAATATGGGTGCTGTAATTACATTCCTGAAACGAGTAATAGATATGTTTCAATGAAAAGCTAGTGGTAGGTAACGGGACGACAGAGGGGCGGGGGGGGGGGCGGAGGGGGGCACGCGGTACGTGGCCCAGTTTCGCTCGGGTGCATGAACTCAAATGAGGTAAGGCCACCGACCGCGGCGGCCGTCAACGTAATCTCCACCTTATTTACATTGTACGGAGACTTGTTTTGTGATGCAAAGCAGTCGGTCTGTATATCGTCATAAGCAACCTAACTATTGATACCACATGGAGGTGCTGGGTGTGTGACGCTGACTCCAGCTGCGGCACGACCTTCGCAATTATCGCCCTCGCGAGGTCCGAGCCACTGCTGTGCATTCATTTGAACAGAAATATCTATTGTTCTTCTAGAAAACATGGCGGCAACAAGTCCTTTATACACACTCTGCACAATTGACAGTAATATCTGTTTGATGGCTACAATAAATAGGTCATGTTTGCTTGCTACTTTTACCATGTCTGTCTATTCTGTGACCATGTATTAGATTTTGTTTACATGAGTAACGGATGTGATTATATCGTCAATGTGACTTAACTCTATTCATAATTTTCCTGTGTCAAACTGGCATACATTTTCAACATACAATTACATTTTTTAGCTATGTAATCAAAAGTAAGAATTTTATCAATTCCATTAAACAAAGCTCTCTCTCTTAATGTAGCATTATTTACTACAAAGGTATGTTTGCATTTTGTTACTAATTTAAAATATTTTTTGAATGAGAAAGTAAGTACCTATACTTATAGGAGAAAATAACAGTAAAGTCGGCAAGCTGACTATTACAGCTTTCAAACTATATCAAATTTAAATAAAATAAGATTGAATTTATCAGAAAAATACCTCTCAGAACTTAGCTTTTTTGTATGGAAAATCATATGGTATTCCTTCTTTTGAGCAGTTTTAACCTAGTGTATACATTTACATAGTTTTGTATTTATACCAGACATATATTATAGGCTATGCACACGTCAACTTCGAGTATTAATTTGTTATAATTAAATTAATATAAAATTTCAGTGTTGTTCTATTATAATTTATTAAATGCAACAAAATAAAACGTAGAAGATTTGCATTGTCATTACCGTTTAATTTTATCCGTCCATTTTTCACTCATTTTATAAACTACATTATTTGAAGAAATCTCATTGATGTAGTTTTAACCTTTCAAGTGTAAAATAAGATAAACAAATAAGATTATATCTGATTGTCACATTTTCAGCTATCAATATCGACTTATAAAACAATACGCGTTATAAAGCGAAATAACAAAGGTTTATCATAAAAGATTCATGAATAATTCTATTGTAGTGTGTATATAGGTCACGTCTCGATGGATGTGTAAACAACTGTACCCATCCATAGTACGAAAATCGATCGAGAAAAAAAACGCGCGTAAAAAAATTCGATAGTGATTTTGTGTGATAATTTGTACAGCGCCATCTACCGCCGAAAAGTGAAATTAGATTTCCCACAAATAATTACTCTATCGAGTATTTTTACGCGCATTTTTTTCTCGATAGCTGTTCGTGCTAAGGGTACCTCTGTCGCTTCAACAGGAGATGAGCCCTATGTGAAACTGGGACAATTATTACTTATATTATATTATTATTAAACAGGAAATTCATATTTCTCTAAAGTTGCAATCGTTATGAATGTTATGATTTATAACATTTATAATTGTAAACATCATGATTTATAACAATATGCTTATCAAAATAGCATTGTGAAAGCAAAAATGTACAAGTTGACCTTTAATAATAAAATAATTAATGGTTGTTATCAAATACAAAATTGTATTTTTGTGATTATTTTAGTTTCATTTTTTTCTTTTCTATCAGAAATTTTATATGTACGGTTTCTGTTGTTTGTAATTAAAAATCTAGAAGAGAATTAAATATTAGATTTAATTTTATTCTAACGATTCGCAATTGTTTTCAATTTTCAGGTCGCATCCAATCATATTTACTCATACAAGTACCTAGTTAAACAAACTAAGGATTACCTTTTAGCGCCGCGATGCGTGTAATCTACGAAGTAAACAACCTACAATTGGAACAACAAACTCCATGAAGAACGAGCGATAATTGTTTATGATAGTTAAATAATTATCTCATTATGTTTTCGAATCGGCGGCCGCATACAATTTGCATGTTTATGGTTATATTTACAATGCTAAGAGTAAAAATGTGCTGGTGGCGACAAAGATCAGATTTGCCTGTTGTTGACCTACTTGTCAGATTATAACTCGACTGACGCCAAGGATAAAATCACCCTACTTCTATTATAATGTGTCTCCGCCCAGTTGATACACATACCAACTCATATAAATGTTTATAATAAAACATTGTAATTTGAGTGCAAAAAACAGTATTCACTTTGTTAATTTAACTTTTATTTTAAAGATACTGATAGGATATTGAAAAGATATTAAGTACAGAAAATAATAATCTCTTGATACATAAATCTATTAAAATTGCAATAAAAAATAGTTATCCTCATTTCGAGACCATTGATAGCAAATCTACGGTACTATTAAAGGATATTTTTTCATAATAGTCCCATAACCTTTGAATGGATTTAGCACAGACAGAGTAAACAAAAATCTATTGATTATAATTGATTATAGTATGACAGAGTGCAGCCAGAAGTGGTTAGAGCGCGTCTGTGGAGTGGAGGTTAGACCGGCCGCGGCCGCCCCGCGCGGGGCAACAAACCCTGCAAGGTTGCGCGCCGACCGACTGCACTATCGCTCGCTACCGAACGGTCACGATAGCGCCCTTCTCCGACAAACTGTTTTATTTTATCATTCCTACCTACCGTATCAATGCAACATCGAAGGTCTCTCGGATTATGTTAAAGTTGGCTGTCCCAGTTTCCATTTTACAATATTTGTATAGATAATGTCTGAAAACGGAAAACTTATTAACTAAGTAAGTATTATTGATTCTTATATTTTTTCACCGAAAGATTAATTTTCGATAAGCTATTGATTTTGGTTAAATACACCATTGTAGGGTCAAATGACATCAATACACTGAGTAATATTGTTGTTTTTGTTTTGTTGATACACTAAATACTTCGGCATTAATGACTTTATAAATTACTAAGGCAAGCTGAATTAAATCCACAATACAAAATCCAGAACAAGTTATAGTAATAAAACTGCGTGGTCTTGTAGAGTCGGTTATGAAGACTGAAGATTGCTAGCGCCATCTAGTGGCGAGTAGCAGTACTGAATTTCTACTTATGAATGAACCATGGTAGGAAAAATTTCGTTATTTTTGTAAGAAGTATTTTTAGGACATTTACATTCATAAACGTGAACGCCTATAATTGGCTGACTGATAATATATAAAATATATTATTCTGTTTGTGTTGCTGTTCTTCTTCCAAAGACTAAATAAATAAATATTCATTATTTTTTATAAAATGCTATAATAAACACTTGAACTAAACAAACTTCCTTTGTCATGTCAGAATTAGTAAGAAAGAGAGAGATAATAGTTGATAAGTATATTTGTGAAAAATATTGTCTTTTGTAGCTTTTACCCTGCAAAAAATGATTCAATATTCAGCACTTCAGCTACATTTTCAAGGACCTTTTCAAAGTAAATGGCATTTTATCGTCACACAACAGAAGAAGAACACAAAACGGAATAACTAACATTGTAAATAATTGAAATGACATAACGGTTGAAGCCGTAAGACGTTAGTATTTGTCTCACTAATTTATTGATACCTATAAGAGAAAAAATGCACGTGTCAAAGCGATAAACAGAATGAGTCAGATGCTCAACAGCTTGAAAGGGAGCGACGACCGCGGTGACGCACTCTGCGTCGGTCGTGAGTCGTGACTGCGATGGCGCTACGTGTACACGCAAAATGCGAGCGCGATTGCACGCGATGCCCATCGGACAGAATTAAGGTACTTGGGTAGGTACCCATTTTGTAAACCAAATTAGTATCAAACAAATGACTGATGTTGTACTGCAGTTGGAACGGTAAAATGTAATGCAAACTAATTCTTAATACTTAACACAATGTTATTGCGTATAAAAAACGTAAATGATAGAATAGCACAATATTAATTCACGCTATTAATGAGAATTATAGTAGGTATATGAGAATTATATACAAGGTGGAAAAAATACGGTGGTCGGGGGGAAAGCTAATAGGTACTAATCGATTAGGCCAATGAAAAGGGTCAACTTCTTTTAAATAACAGACGAGAAGGATAAAAAAGTAGGTAGGTAATAAATTATTATTAAAACATATCTTCAATATTGAAAGTATACTTTCCTTTCGTTTGTCAAAAATTTTATTGTACCTAGGTACATACTTATTAGTAGTAAGAACCAATACGATTTTTTTCTAGAACGCTAAAATCGACTCAACCGTAGCACCTCAGACCTCCTCCTCCACCTCCCGTCTGAGGTGCTACGAATGAGTCGATTTTTTCTAGTATTTTTTCTAATATTATTTATCTTAATATAAAAATAGCATTGTGAATGCGAAAAATCTAAATTTAATAACGATTTTTTATCTTTCTTGGGTTTGACTTTAATTTAAGATACTAAGTTAATTAGAAACAATTGCCCCTTATCATTGATCCTATCGATTCTTGTCATAAAAGTACAGGTTTTATTTTGGATTTTAGCCCGTTCGATTACCAGGCGAGACGAGCTATTTATCAAAAATGTTTGAATGCAATTTTACTTATTTTTAAAAATAAAGGAATGTTTCCTTTGCCATCATGAATATTTATGGTAGGTACTTTTCCTCCAATTTTTTTTCCACCCTGTATACCTATGTACCCTTAGCACGAACAGCTAACGAAAAAAAATTGCGCGTAAAAGTGAGTCGATAGAGTAATCATCTATGAAAAGTAATTTTGTATGGGAAATTTGAACAGCGCCATCTATCGTCGAAAAGCGAAATGAAATTTTTCATAGATAATTATTATTACTCTATCGAGTACTTTTACGCGCGTTATTTTTCTCGATAGCTGTTCGTGCAAAGGGTACAGGACGCCCCAAAACTTTGCCACACGAAAGGAAAGTACCTTCAATATTGAAGACAGGTTTTACTGAAAGATGACTTCATTATTGTTTAAGTAATTGGAACTGCATTAAAATATTTTTTTAAAATGCATACGATACGAAACCCACCCAAATTGATACAATACGTAATAATTAAAATTTAAAATGTCAAATTGCATGGTCTTTAAAAAATTATCCTAATAACCTTTTCAATCGGTATCGTAAAAATAAAAGATTGTTTTTTTTCATATTTGGTGGGTTCGATTCCTGGTTAAGGCAGGCGATTTTTCAAAAATCTTTGAATGCAGTTCCTATTATTTTTAAAATCAAAATGAAGTCGTCTTTTAGTAAAATCCCACCTTCGATATTTATGGTGTTCGTTCCTTCGTGTGGCAATGTTTTGGGACACCCATTATACCACAGTCTAATAGTGACAATAGTATTTCATTTTATTTTATTTTAAATAAAATAATAATAAATAAACATTATTTCGATAGGTACGATACGTTCTTCAATGGCTTTCGAAATCCGGGGAATGTTATTATACAAAATGGAAAATTGGTTATGTCTTTTCCAAGTGAAAGATCGAATAATATAACATTAATCAATGAGAAATTATATAAATTAAGGCACCACCCATATTAAGCTGTTTGGCGCCACACGGTAAAAGCTGGTACCACTTTCTCTGAAAGCTCACTTTACGTGATAAATAGCGCCATCTCTTAGAAAGCCACGAAACCTCCTAAGTAAGCTGACTTTGTTAGCAGCACCACCTAGCGGAATTTTCCAAAACAAAACAAGTTTTCAGCGTTCTTACTTCGAAGTAGGTTGCGAAGCTGCTACTAGATAACGCTTTTAGCACTTATTTACATGTTAACTTTTTCTTATCTATTGATAGTTTTACGTAATTATCAAAAAATACAAAAGGAAATATTGACATAATGTTTAACCTTGATACTAGAAGTGCACTCTATATATTGACATTACGTTTTTATTGACAAAATGGATAGGCAAAAAATGACCGACTGTGCAAATGACATATTATTTCGAAAGGTTTTTACCCGACTTATCTGCTATACAAATAAAAGAGGACAAAGAAGACATCATGCAGTAAAATTTTGCAAACTTTTCCATCACGACCTGCTAATTAACTTAATTGTGCATTTATACACGAATTTGCTTATTATTTGAACATGCTCGAGTTATGCGGTAATCTAACGTAAATATCTACGTAATGTAACCTCCAGCCGACTTTCGGACAATCCGTACCTAACAAACGCACTCACTGACCTACAAACAGCCACGAACACCGAATGATAAGATAGTTCATCTCACTCTAACACCAGGCGAGGTCACCCAGTGCGGAAGAGACAGGGCACCTGGGTGATGACGAGCCTCCGCGCTCAATGTCAAGTTCACCGATATTATTAGAGCTCAATGCCACGAAACACACGCAAGCATAATGGCGACTGCTCTGGCGATAATACATAAGATTTTTTTTCCTGTGCTCTCATAGAAACCTGGAAAGATTCCCATCTCAAGGTATCTTACACAACATCAATTTGGCTTTCACTCATATTTAAACAAAGTTCTTCTGTGTTGTTTTCTGTTTTAAAGAAACAGGAACGCAAATCCCGAACGCGATCAGAGACCGAATTGGTATTAAGTAAACGTCAAAACGGTATAATGGAAACCATGGAAACAATGAATTCAATGTATACCAAAATAACACATTTTTAAGGTCTATTCGATCCTGGGGAACGATTCTGTAACCACTCGCATTTCATTTCGAACCTCACTTCACTCCGCGTGAATTTGTTTTTGGAAATTAGCTGAATGTAAGCTACTTTACCGAATGCAAAAGGTTTTAGGTAGTTACCGTAGCTATCTCAAGTCTTTTGTGATAAAAAAACAACCTATCATTATCTCATTTATGATTCAAAATTTCCGCGCAGTGAAGTGAGATTCGAAGTGAGGTTCGAGATTGGTTAAAGAAACAGGCTGATGTGAACTCGATCTCGTCAATTCCCGTTCTTATGCTTCCTTCATTAGATAAAGCTATTGGTCGCTTAGGTTAGGCTTAGGTATATTATGTCTTCCAAACGCGAATACTTGTAAATTGTATAGACTTGTCTTTGTCAAACTTTTTAGCTTACTATTTTTTCCTTTGTAATTTCTTAATAATAATAACTAGTGGCTCCGTAAGCTGTAAACCTCGCGTTAAAAAGTAGCTCAAATTATACGCAGTCATAAGTGCTGTCACAACTTCATTAATTTCAAATTTCGAATATTGCCAGAAATGTTTTGGTTGATTTTGAACTATGAACTTTGAGTCTTCTAATAATAAAAATTTGCTTTGCACCGCTAAAAAAGGTTCGTGTTATTTTTGAGCATTTTTCAAAACGTCTGAAATATATTTTTTTTACATAGTTATCTCCATTATTTTGAAAAAGAAATCGAAATACTGTATCGTCTAAAAAATTCTATATAATTATCGAACCTGCTCTCAAAATTTGTCGGCTGAGAAATGCGACCTGTAGAGGAGAACAAACAATCCGGACACCGGAAGGACATACGAAAGCATTTTTCCCAAGCTGACCCAAAGACGCTTCGCGCTCGTTCGGTCAATAATAGCTAAATGGATTTTGAGAGATTGTTTCCCTAAAATGTGTAACTGTACAAAAGTATCAATCAAAGAATCTTATAAGTACCCAACTTTCAAATAACCTTAGACGTAAAGGTTTTTATGATCAAGTTTTTTTTTTCGGAAATAAAGATAGATATCTATGAAATCTTCGATTAGCTGACACGAAACTAAAGTAGAAGTTTTATAAGAGAATAATGTAGATTTTAGTAGTTTTTGCACGCTATGATGTGGGACTCAGTATATTTACATTTTAATTCGTCGGAGTGTCTGTGGTCAGGGAAAGACGTTTCAATGTCAATTGTCTGACTCGTCTGCATCAGTAATACAAATAAAAGGTTACATACTATATTTGATAATTCAGCACTTCCTGAATCAGATAAATAATACACGAAATCATAAGCAATAAGGTCTTTGGATCGATTATTTACATTCATCAGTTTGCTTATATGATTTTAGAAAATATTCCTATTAATAGTATGTACTATTTTATTTTCATGTAGGTAAATGCTAGGTAAATGAAATTAACTACCTTTTACTTGATGTTTAGTGAGTGCATGTGTGAAGGTGGACACTGGAATGTGAAAGATTACTTTAGGTGGACCTACACAGTGTTGTTTGTGCCATGCTAGGATACAAAAAAATAACGGTTTTATTTGAGACCGATGTTTTATCTATGAAAATTATAGTCAATTCGTAATACGAGTAAAAGTGGAGAAGTCCGATTAAATCGAATGAGTCAAATAAATACGTACAAAATCTAAGTAAAAACAATTTAAGTAATTGTGTACTTTTACCATTTTCATAGAAGATATCAACAATCGGAAAGCAATTTAGATCTCGTCCATCGATTTAAATTGTTCAATTTCGAAACTTTAAAGCACCTATATAATACAACACAGGTCAAGGTGAACAGTGAAGACCCAATACGACAGTTTTATTCTAAAAATCCTTGGGAGTAATTTACGAAAATAATGTAAGGTCCTTTTTTGTAAGCGCTACAACAAAATTTCCGTCGCTGTGTGATCAAAGAGTTGTTTCTTTCTATCCCTTTATTTGTATTTAAAAATAAAAATGTTACATCGCTCTCCAAAACTTACGTAATTCATAAACTCTTTTTTTGTTTCTGTTTTGTTTCGACGGAACTCATAGGCATTCTGTAAAAAAAAAATTCTTACAGACTTAAACTGTTACTTATCACGAAAAACTAAATCACGACCTATTTATTTTTATAAAGTTCGTTGTTGAAAAGCGTACAAACCACTCGACCACGGAGGTCGTCAAAACCAACGTATTACGGCATTTTATGTTTCTTTTTCCTTTCATTGGATGACCAATATAAATATGAATTTACTAGATAGTTTAAATACAACTACATAAGGGGAAACCCTCATAGCCTTCTCCCTGTATCGATAAAATTCGGGGCACCTTTATGCACCGGCGCGGATGGCGTGAGCATCGTGAGCACGCATTTTCTTGCAGTATTGATCGCGGCCATGACTCACGCCGCCCTTGCCCGACATTCAACCTTCCCCAATAGCACCCCCGCCCCGCGCGCCCCACCCCACCACCCTGGAACACCCCGGTGCAACGCGTTATCATTACATCTCCCTATCTTTTCGGTTAGTTGTCTTTTCTATGATTAGCATATGCAAACAGTGACAGTCTCTACTTTCAATTGTTTATTACGAATTTAAGTTCATTCAAAATTCTACAGAAAAAGGACGTTAACTTCTCCCCTAGTTTCAATTTTTCAGAGAACTAGGTTTTTTTTTCTGTTAAAGCCCAAGTACGTCTGACTTATGAACATTTTTAAACAGAAAATAGCCAAACCGGTCCAGCCATTCCCTCCAACGAACAGTGTTTCATTTTTATTTAAATAGATTTATGCGAACTTAACCTTTATCACGTATCCTATATTGTATTCTTTGTCTGTGTATTTATAACATTTTTATTTACCAAAGATAAAACCAAGTTCCTGTAGATATGAAACTTAAACCAATTCTGTATTTTCGTTTTGCTTGTTTCGTTTAGGATCTTGCTTAACATTTTATTCTTTGCCCCCTTCCCTACTTATTCAGCGTGGGTTCCAAGTCCCCAGCTAAAGACGGTTTTATAAGAACGCACAGGCACCCCCGTGACCGGCACCCTACTAACTTTTATTCCGTTATTAGATCGAAGGAAAGAGGGAAGGAGGGCCCACTAACTTTGTTGTGCTTAGATATCTTTTCCAAGGGATTCGTATTTTGGTCCCGAGTGCATAATTTCTTCTAAAAATAATTGTAAAGTCTTGCAAGTAAACAGGGTTTACACGTAGATAAGTTATTAAGTATTGTAATGTAATTTAGAGTTAGCACTAAATTATTATTATTTGTAGGTGGTCTATCCCGTATTAGTATTAACTACGATACTTCTCATTACATCCTTGAAACCGTTTTTTAAATTGAATCAAGAAATATTAAGTCCCATATTTCGAAAATATAATAAGAGGCCTAATTTAGTCCGCTAATTTTAGATCACGAGGCTAAGGAAGGAACAAAAGTAATACTCTAATGTTACCCACAACAAAATTTAAATATACCTGCGACAGAAATAACTTGACTGAACACGAGATAAGGGCTGCCTATACTCACCCTGAGGGCTATGTCTTCGGTATCCTAGCACCAGCAGGGCCAAAAATATATACGCATTATTGTGAGTACGATTTTTAACTTCGGTATTGTTTTTAGTCTTTTATCGGTACATTAATTATTATTAGACTTGTTTATTAATGTTTTAGAAAAGAGGCGGCCAGAACGCCCAAGTTAAATTAAAGAAATACAGTGGTTTTTTATTGACTTTATAATTTCTTAGTTATTCCAAATCTAAGCAAAACTTTCATCTTTTACTGAACCCTGAGTTCTTAGTCTTTCAACCTTCGTAGTTTGTTACTATAGGACGTCATTTCTTTTGATCTCCAGCCGTCATTCACCATGAGTGTGTTAAAAGTGGCTGCAAAGTCAGCACACACCATGCACACACACTATTCTGCTGGAGGGCCTGTTTCAAGTTCACCTGAGCTTAAAGCTAATGATAATGACGATGACGACGCGTCGGCGACGATGCTTACGTGTTTGAAGTCACGAACCAACGATAGAGACGGTGTTGCCATGAACACTTTTTTAATAATTCAGTTTCGAAATATATTTTTGAACTAGTTCACAAAAGAAATGTGTGTAGTAAATAGATAATTTGCCTGTGTTGCACGAGTTTATATTATATTCGGGTATGTATTATACCAGTGCTTAGGGTAATAGGGCAAGAAAACCAATTCAATGGAAAGTGTTTAAAAATAACATTTTTTTTACTATAAACTAAGGTTCCCTTATTATTATTATCTATATTAATATAGCAATTCAAAAAATTCATATTTTATAAAGATATTATTACATAAGAAAATTTGTATCATAAGTGCTAAAATAAAACTTTGTTTGTTCGGTAATTTAATACGGATTCTCTAATTTTTTTTTACCGTCTTTTCCTAGCAGGCAACACTGGGGAAGTCAAAGTCGTCACGTTCTTTCCGTTGCGCGAGGGTATGGCCGACGGATCGATGCCGCCCCGCGTTCACGGTCATCGCCCTCCGCCCGCCCTACGTTTCCGCGTCACCGCAGCCCCCTCCCCACCTCTCTAAATATACCACAGTCCCTTTAGTAACCAATTACAATTAGCTCTAATTCTTATCTCAAACTACCAAGTATTATTTCATGAGGAACAGAGGTATTTAAACTAAAAAAAAAATAGGCAAGTGTATCTTTATTTCTATAACGAGCTTTCGTAGATTCTTGTGTTGTAAAGAAAGAATGTGTTTTAAATAATCAATTATAATAAGTAGCAAAACAATTTTAAAATACTAACCTACAGTGTACCCTTTTTTACGTACTATTCTTGACTTTAATTTAGCTAAAATATTTTATTCCTACCGTACTGATTTTTTTTTTAAATAGTACTAAAAACGTACCAAAAAGCTTTTACCTCACACGCACTCTTAGAACTAAAAGTGGATTTTTGGGCATTACATACATTTTAAGTATTGAAAATATTCAGTGCTAAATGGCAACCGACTCATGCTCCAGGCTTCATATTTTTATATTATTATATCCTTCGATCAATAATATCCTAGATAACGCTTCACGAACTAAATCAGCACGCAATGTGGCACCGACTGACAAAACAAAAAGCGATTCGAAATTTTGAAATTCGAATAACACATGAATATTCTTATTTGGGTGCAAACAAATTACTATTCTTTCCAAAAACTTTCAAATAGTAAGAAACAAAGAATAGAATATTTTGTACAAAATAAGCACCCAGTTTGAAAGTGGGGCATTATTTAGAGGTGCCGATTTTAAAACTCTTCTTCTTCGATTCTTCTTGATCAAAGATTACCTTTATCTAATGTTTATTGAATGTCACAAATATACATATATGCTGGTGGTTTTTTGCATCCTACTAGATGATTGAATGTTTGTTACTCAATCACGCAAAAACGGCTAAGCGGATTTGGGTGAAATTTGGCACACAGATAGTTTATAGCCTGGATTAAGACATATGATACTTTTATCCTGGTCAAAAGTTCCCTAGGGACGCGGACGAAGTCGCGGGTGGAAGCTGTTATACCTACAGTAATTTTGTATTCTTTGCATTCATGCTATTTTTATATTTATTCATTTATTTTTTAAATAGCAACGCTATAACGAAATGAAATGAAAGTTAAAGTTGTTTACAATAGTCTAAGTTATCTATCTACAAACCTTAGTTTAACTTTTGTTTAAAAACGAAACTCTTGTTTACAACATTCAATTAATAAACAACCAAACGTGTTCAATCTAACCTGAAATAATTTTGTTCTAATTTAGTCGACGCCAGTTCGTGGAAGAGTAAATAGTAGCGAGTTACGTGGACTCGCAGCGGATAGAGTCGGCTCGGTGTCACAAAGGCTTATTAAAGGCAACAGCCCATTGTCCTAGACAGCTCCTTCTGTGGCCTATGAATGCAGTGTTTACGCGCAACCTGAGACGACACCTCCTGGAATCGAACGTGCCTAGAATTGATAGACGTGTCGACTAACCTGACTTTATTATACGATAATCATGGGGTGTTAGAAGTAGTTAGCCTATGTGCAATAATCTATATTTTTTCTAATTTAGGCTGTAAAAAACACGATTACAAGGAATGTCACCAGCAAGAATATACAGGGTGTTTGGTAAAAGCCTTATAAAGCTGAATATGGTAGATCGGGTACCATGCATACAACCCCGAAAAATATTATAAACCCTGAAAACCACAATTTAAAAAAAAAACAAACATATTTTTTTAATTAAACTGCATAGTGGCAACCTTAGACCAAAATTGTGTTTTGCTTTAGCCCATTCATGGGATTGATTATCAAAATACAATGACTGAATGCAATCTATTGGCGTCTAGGATTGTCATTTTGCATTTTTTCATATAAATAAAAATCTGTGGTAGACATGACAACTTATGGTTTCAAAACTACAGTGTTAAAATAACTAGAATGTTATGTAGGAACTATAAATTAAATTTTCATTATAGTGACACCTAAAGTTTGTTTAGATATCTTTGTAAACAAATAGAGATCGAATAAATGTTATTTATAGGCACAGGTTTCACAAGACGATTAGGGGTATTTACATAATAGTACACCCACCAATAAGGACCCATACTCTTTACCCACCCATAAGGAAGACCTGTGCCCCAGCAGTAGGGACAAATGGCTAATGATCACATAATAGTAAAACTCGGTCCTGTGAACGAACGAAACGCGATAGGTACCTGGATACCTAATAAAACTTACTGCGGCTTTCGTGATTGACAACTTCAAAACCTTGATGAATAATAAATGTTGTCAAGGTCTTTGTCACAACAATATGTTATAATTTATAATCGAGGCGCCTAATGTTCCGGGTCCAACCCTGACATTGTTTGAATGTAACACAATCAAGGTGATTTCAGACGTCCCTATTAACTGATCCTTGCTTCCCCACTGGCTAAAATAACTACACACCTACATAAAATGGTACATATAATACTACGTCAAACGCGACGAGGGTCCTCAGACAGTGGAATATATAAGTTTAGATACAGTGCAATGAGTGGGTGAACAGACTGCAGTCAAAGCCGGCTGAATCCCGGAAAACTACCGACCCAGTCTAGACATGGGGGCACTTCCCCTCGACCCCGCCGCCCGCGCACCGTGCACCCCCGCTACCCTGGCGCTTTCACCACCGACTTGCAGACATTACAAAAAGAGAGCGCACACTCTTTTGAGTGATGTAGTGTATGACGTGCGAACAAAACCTTGGGAAATGGAGATGAAAAATTACAAAAAGTGCCTTTGAAACGCAGCCCTTGTGAGGGACGGGTGGAGCGCGTATTAGTTGTGTAATTGCAAAGCGCCTACCTCAAGTAATTATGTTTAAACAGATAATCTTAAAATATAATTAATAACTAGTAAATTAGGCTTTATCGTCCATGCAATACAAGCTTTAAAAACGGAACTTTGTTTAGAATTGTCTTAGCTTGCGTAAAGAAAGAGTAAAGTAATATTATGGGAATAACTTTTTATGTTCATTGTCGACCTATGTAAGTAAAATTTAATTCAAATGTAGTTATATTTTTATATGTAGTATCCATTCATGCCATGCACGATTGAATCTCAATTTTATTCTAAGGTTAATCAGTACAACTAACCCTGATTTACAAGTTTTTTTAATATTTATTTTCATACTATTGCAAAGTTAAAATTACTTTGAGGCATACACACAAAATATATCACATGTCAAGGAAATCACAATAATTAGCTTTATTGTAACCTAAACCCAAACAGAAATTTTATCATTTTTGTTTAAAACTAGGTTCAATCAATTTAAATACAACTCTTTACAAAAATCTTTAAAAGAGAAATCTCTTTATAATGCTAGCACCCAAAATAATGGTGTACACCTCTGATTCGTATCACCTTGAATTAGATAGGTACGATATGCATGATTGACTGTTCTGCAGTGGGTTAGTGAGAGTGAATTACACGGGCGCTGCAAGGGGGCAGACGGGAGGAGACCAGCGGTGTGGGCGCAGACGGGAGGAGCGACGCACCTCGCTTCCGCACCACCCTATACTCGTACGTACAACACCGCATATGCAGGGTAATCGGCGACAATGTAGTCTGCAGTGCCTGCACTCATTCACATGCGAAGCATTGAAAGGGCATGCATATAAATGGGACGCTTTTATGTTACGGTTCTTTAGACAAATGGAATGCATACTTGCCTTAAACGTTGGATTTTTATTACGTGCCAGTTACAAACATTATTAAACAAAAAAGAGTAACAGTCACCACATCTCGAGTCGTGACCAAACATTTGTGGTGTACTTAGTGAAGATTTTGTACAAGAATTGAAAAGTTGCAAGTTAAATTTATTGAACCTAGTGTATGTCTCGCATAATATTACCTTTGCGTATATTTAAAACATATTTCGTTGATGTTTTTGACACGTGGCAAAAATATTTCTACAAGTGTCTAAGAACCACGCAATAAATATCAAAAGAGCTGTCGAAAGAGCTATAAAAGTAAATAAGTACTCGTCATTTTAGAATACTCGATATTAAGAATAGCTCGGAAAGTACATACACCACCCGAAGTAATCTTTATTTTATCAAATGGTATACGGTACCTTCAAAACCATGTAATAAAACCTGAAGATCAATAAAAACTTTGCATAATGGGTAAACAATTTCTTATCTACATCGTCATAACCGTTCTTATGTATCATCATATATAATTATACACCGTTCGTAAAACTAAACCGGCACATACACCCCAGTGGGCGTGGGGTTAAAAACTCCATAAAAGTATACATATAAGTAACAAACTCCTAACGCGGCGAGATCGGTGTAGGCACAGTCAA
This sequence comes from Catoptria pinella, assembly GCA_963556745.1. Classification (NCBI taxonomy): domain Eukaryota; kingdom Metazoa; phylum Arthropoda; class Insecta; order Lepidoptera; family Crambidae; genus Catoptria; species Catoptria pinella. The sequence goes on from OY750762.1 coordinate 7,014,062, forward strand.
GTTAGATAGCGCGCCCCTGACCGCCAGGCCTTGGATTAGGCCGTCGACTCCCGCATAAATGCGAAGCCCTTACAGCAGCACCAATAGAGAATTAAACAATATTTTTTATACGTCAATGGCATATTATGTGTCATGCAAACCTTTCCTAAACTAAGTCATTCTAGCCGGGTCATAATGTTGTACTGAATATCAGTTTTTCCCATGGGAAATAATGTGATTTGAATTTGGAATGCAACCTTTGTAGTCGTACTTGATCGAGGTTGGTTTCAAAAATGTTTAGGTGCAATGAGATTTTATTCTGAGATAGGCTGTATGTTATCATTTTCTTTGAGTGAAATTGAAAAAAAGAAAAACATGAAAACTTTTTACGAAATTCATTTTCACCCGCGCACCAAGAAGGATTTATTGGCATTGGTTTGAATTGCCTCGCAGAAAGTATAAAAAGTAGAGTATGCATAGCGAGCTTAAATCTGTATTTGTCATGGGTGACCTCGAACCCGGGACATAATACACTTCTTTAAGCCCTTGTTGCATAATCTACATTTTTTTTTTTAAATACACTCGAGAGGTACCTTTTAAATTCTTCCTTTTAAAGTTTACCAAACCTACTTAAATTCTCGCGGCCAACTTACTAGTCAGTGTCGTGTTGCCAGTGATGATCACGGCAGCGAAACGTGGTCACTTACTATGGGTCTCATAAAAAGGCTCAAGGTCACCCAGCGTATAATGGAGAGAGCCATGCCTGGCGTTTCCCTGTGTGATCGAATCAGAAATGAGAAGATCCGTAGAAAAACTAAAGTCACCGACATCTCTCGAAAGATTGCTCAACTGAAGTGGCAGTGGGCGGGACACATAGCGAGAAGAACCGATGGCCGTTGGGCGGAAAGGTTCTAGAATGGCGACCGCGCACCGGATGAAGCTCCGTGAGCAAGACCCCGATGAGGTGGACTGACGATCAGGGGAATGTCGCTTTAAGCCGTTGGCAGCGCAGGTTGTAGTTATATTTTCTTTGGCGCAGGACCGATCGTTGTGGAAAGGAGGCCTTGTGATATTGGGAGAGGTTGACATTAAATTGGTTATTATCATAAACGATTAATTTAACCTTAAAAACTCCCGATTTTTTTGTTTAAGACCGATTTATTTATTAATAATTTCAGGCAACTACGCCCGAGAAAACTCTTAAGGCAGGAATTATTAGGTAAGTAAAGTACCTAGGTAAGTAAAGTTAGGTATTTAAGTCAAGGAAATATCTTTTTGCATTAGAAAACATATTTTTTAAGTTTGTGAAGAATAAGGTCCAAAGCGTGAATGAATTCATATATTAATTCAAATGAAGAAAAATAAAGAACTTATTATTTTAGTTTAAAAATTCTAGTTAGTTCAGCAACTTTCTACTGGTTTGTAAATAACACCAAAAGCGTTGAAACTCTGAATAAATGGAATATCTCGGACCCGATAAAATTAACGAGGACGGGCGCCGAATACCCAAAGGATTTTAATGTTACGATGCTTTCGAGAAACTATCACGTTATTTTCATTAATTTGAAACAAATTTGACTGATTACGCTTATTATTATTATTATATATTCAAATAAATTTGATTTCAAACATTTTTTGTCTCTAGTACAACATTTTGAATGCAGTCAACGAAAAGTGTAATTTCAATTTCAGTAACATCTTAAATTAATTCCGAGAAGCTAGTGTTTCAAGAGCTTATGTTTTTACTACGCCCTTTACATCTGAAAGAAAGTGTAATTAAAGGTGTGCACCTAAGTGCTTATCAGGAACTGCAAGAATATCTACTTGATGCGAACTTGACCTACCTTAACAAAGGAGATTCGCTTCGCATGCTAGGGTTTATAACGTGCTTTTGAGTTTAGTGCCATTAAACTTGTTACGGAAAGTTCATAGCGATAAAGGAGGATTACGGGAATGTCACACAGAAGACTTTGTTTCCCACAACTTTGTTTTTTTTTTTTACTAGCAAAGTAAACTGGATGAGAAATGAGCAGTCAGCTGTTCTGACTTGTGGTTAAGTTTTATGTCATCTACCACCAATAAAATTATTGTAAAATCATTTGTGCAAAGCATTACAATAATCAAGTTTTAACTTGTGAAGACGCGAAACATTGTTAAGGGTATTAAGTTCGCTGAGGTGAGCTTATTCAATCTTTTTTCGTTTTTTAGGAAGGGCTTGCATTATGATTTAAGCCATCACATCTAAAAGGTTCCAAACTTCATTAGAAAATGTTATATCAGACGTTAGAAAACAGTCAAGTTCTCGAAAGCTGGAGCAGCTAAGCTTGGTTGGCGGTGGCGGGCGCGAGGTCAACCGCCTTGCGGCGGTCGTCGGCCAGGTCGCCGGCGCATCTGTATGCGGGCGGCACGGCGCGGGCGCAAAAACTCAACAACCCTGCTCCGCGCCGCATTGATATCTTAACATTACTCCCATTATAATTTTAACTGCTTTACGTGACTCGTTTAATGTATCATATATGCTCTAAATACTTATTAACGCAGCTTTTCTATTAGTCAGTTCACTGTTTGACGTAGCGTAACGGTATATTTGGAAAAGCGATCAGTCCCATTTTTTATTCAGTTAACCCTTGAACTTTACTCGAACCACGTTCAAACTATGATAACTCGCCCGCCCGCAAGTGGCTGACAAAAAAAGGTTAAATTTTAAATTAACAACGGAAACATTTTTTTGGCTGAGACACATCATTATTATAAATTTATAACACGGTTAATTTTATCAGTAAAACGTAAGTTTGCAATAATATGCTTTTCACAAATTATATAAGAGTCCGTAATACTAACCTACACCATAATATTATAAGCTATACCGTACACTTAAAAGGCAAACCAGCCATAATAAAGGGTTGCCGTATTTTCCGGTAATCTTAATTACGTATAAGTCGCATTGGTAATTTTATGCGATTTCCTGACCGTTCAGTGTCACTTCACTCAGGGATTTTCACTTCACTTTCCATTTCATGGTACATATTCCAAAATAACATTTATTTATCATTACGAAATACATATAAGGGTTACAAGCAAATTACAATATTTTCACCTAGTTAAATAAAAATACGTTTTCTTGTGGAACACACATAATACATTTTAAATAAGTTATTTTCTATTGCAGATTAAAATTGATTTATTACTTGAAACAAGGCTAAAAAGACACATTTCAAAATGTATCAAGATTCAAGAGCGAAGACACAGCGACCGTGATTCAAGTCTTCGGTCACTGCATTGCTAATATATCATTGATCCGTCGAATCATGCATTTACCCCTTCAGCCATTTTCGAAACCAATTTTCCTGTTTTATTTTGGTTCTATCCAGTGATTGACCGCATAATAAAATAAAATCGCATAACAATTTAAAGCGGTAAGCGGACCCTTAGAGTATAACATTTTGTCAATGAAAAATTGGAAAATAAATGGCAGTGGTACATTGGTGTTGCATATTTTGTAGCACGAGAATCGAAAGTAGCCAGTAATGGTCAAACAGACAAAGAGCACTAAAAGCTTAGTTTTTTAAGGATGATGATTATCTTTATCTTATCTTTCAACTAGGAACGACAAAATAACTGAAGAAGATGTGGATATGTTAAAGTATTCTAAGTAAAGTAGTACTATAAGAAAAATGTAAGTATTCAACTTTCAAGCAAGGAAGACTAGTGGTCATGTAGATATCACGGTTTCTCTTTTACAGAAATAAAATTAAATTAAATACACTTAACTTTTTAAATTTTGAGATTTTAGCATTCACAATGCTATTTTATATAATACCAAATAATATACTAGAAAAAATACGACTCGCACCAGATCATGTTCTCGGACGGGAATCGAACCCGCGACCTTTGGATATCCGGTCCAATGCTCTGACCGCTGAGCTACCGAGTCAGTAGTGGGAACGTCGAATTTCTCCTAGTATATCAATTCTTACGCTGCAAGCCAGCGCCATCTCACCATTGTACAAGGATTCCCGTCTGAGAACATGATCTGGTGCGAGTCGTATGTTTTCTAGTATATTATTTGGTATTAAACTTAACTTTTATTACTTGTTAATAAAAAAAAAGTAGTATTGTATTTTAGATTAATAACAATAATAATACCGATTATATATACATATATATATATATATATATAATGGCATTGTCATCAGAACTAAAGGTGTATTTAAAAACAGCGCAATCGGTAACCGGAAAGTGGATCAAATTTAACTTGCAAGGATTAATTACAGACAAACATAGGGACAGGTGAAACTAAATAAAAGCTTGTAAAATTACATCAGCTAAAAATAGATCTGAATCAGGGTAGTATTTTAATACTAAAAACCGGCCAAGTGCATATTGGGCCACGCGTAGTATAGGGTTCCGTAGTTACATACCATACCACATGGCTATAAACTTATATTTACTACCTGTTTTACACCACTTACGACTACAACTAAGTATAATACTTAGGTATTCAATAAAATTTGTACCTACGAAAACTTGTATCCAATCCATTACTCGTCAACTTGTAAAGCCTACCAAGCAGTGATAGTTTTCCTTTTTAAATTCATTATTATGAATTACAGTCCTGAATTTTTTCACGTATACCATAGCAACCGTTTACCTTGTAGAGGAAGGGGGACACTTGACTGTAACAAAATTTTGCACTTCGAAGCTTGATTTCGCAAACGGATCCCTGAACCGAAAAGTGGTCTTCACAAACTTATAATATTTTTTAAAAGACCTATCCAAATACAACTCTCATTATGACATTGATAAGAAAAAAAAATCATTTTTTACCATTTTACAAGTACGGGAGGTACACTAAAAAAGCATGACTGAATTATATTTAATTAAAAAACGAAGCATAAAATTATTCATGATTTTATTCTATAAGTTTTTGACGTTATTAATAAACATGCACATGCCAAATTACAGCTTTACAGTACTATGGGCCTCTAAGCTAAGCCGCAGACAGACAGATGGACAGAGGGACATGGTGAAAATATAAAGATTCCTTGTTGGCTTGACTACGGAACCCTAAACATGGAACAAAACACTACATGCTACAAAAAATAGCCTTGAGAGGGTTTTTTTGGTGACACAGCTTTAGAAATATGAGTCATGAAATAGGAAAAGTTGCACGAATTTTCCTCCCATTAATGGAGTAGTGACTCATTGGGACAGTCAGGATTTCCCGGAATCGACTGAAACACGTCACGAGGGCTCCCTCGGGATGCGATGATACAGCCTTTTACGAGCTTGTCTTGTTTTCTTACAACCAGTAACATTCAAACACAACCTGCTTTCCGCAACTTGAATGGCTTCTGAAGAACATTGTTTTTTTCCCGAATAATCCGTGGAAAGTATTCTGCTTGTTACCATACTGTACATTTCATTTTGTGTTTACTCATATTGCATTTTTTTGCTCATTCGTTTTTTGTTCGTCATGCTTTTCGCAGACATTTGAATTTACTCTTAGATATTTCCTGATTTTATTTGACAAAACAACGAACACTCAAAAACATTCATCATTTGCCGACCGCTTTAGTATAACTAGAAGTACAAATCCTCAGTAAAAATAAAACAATATTTGGAAAACTGCTCTTAACATTTTTCTCTATTGTAAATTTAGCTTATTTTCATTACCAAGTATGGAATGTATATAATATTCTCATCTGCTAGGTCGACCCGCTCCGTAGCGTGCCGTAGCGTAGCTGCTACGGGACTACGCGACGCGTTTGGGTCACTGGCACCGGCAGGGCACTGCTCCCGACTACCTTAGATACTTCTAACATTGCAACTTTTTCTATTGCCAGCATTCCCACCAAACAACTCGTTATATAAGTATCAGCCACCCGTTGAATTATAACCATAGAGCGAGTGTTGTGTTTCTCTTTTTCTCTTACGCCTATGTCATAAAGTTACAAAAGCCAGTTCTATTTATGATTATTAGTTATTATCGTATGTCGCCCTGTTTATCCTGCGTATAAACATACAATTAACGCTTAATAGATTGTGTTGTTGCATTAACACCCTATAAACAATTAATTTGAACCAAAGTAACTTCAATAATGATTTTTATTCAATACTAACCATTGATTAATTAGTTAGTTCTTTATCTTGAAAGATATTTTTATTTAGAATTCTTATATTTTTAACCGTTTAGATTTTTCAATCGAAAGTCGATGATAATAATAGGTCGATATAAAGGAACAAAATATTAGTGCCTCGATCCTAGGTCAGGTAGTAGATCAGGCATGTAATCAGGAATCGAAAAGAAAATCATTCATTTGGTGTGTTTCTTTTTCTGACTTCTTACTTTTTCTAGACTTATGACTAGACAGTAAAATTGATATTAAATGTGAAATAGGTAATTATTATAAAATGTTATCTACGTAATACGCCTATTAATAAGAGCTCTACGGAGGTCGCGTCAGATCTTGTTGCATTTATTAAATGTAGTGACTCGGTAACAAAAAGCTTACAAAGGGCCATCATAAATGAATGGATAATGTCAACAGGCGGTTGGTTCGCATCGTGAATCACTTTCGCGGCGCGGGCGCATCGCGAGTGCAATGCCCTCCTGAACTTCGGTACTAAGTGGGCCGTGCATCGCTGTCTATACTTGCGAGTATTTCTGTGGTGCAGTGGAGTTGTGTTGCACAGATATTTCTAATTCAGTTTGAACTACAGCGTGGTCAAGTTTCAACAACGAGTGTCGTAATTATATGCTTACCGAACTTTATCGTCATCATAATCATGCTCATCTTCTGTTATCCGTTCCTTTATGAGATTTATCCCATAGTTTGCCATAGAAATTTTTAAAATAATATGCCTTTGAGAATTAATTAATTAGCCATTCGTCTATGCAACCTACACAGTTTATGCTTTTACAATTGTGTCTTTCAACCTCGGGATATCTGATATACGCATCGAGTTTTTCATTAGTCGCTCGCGTTGGTTTTTTCTAAGCTTCTCACGTTACAGGTAAGTCGTTTGACGGTTAAAGAGCGTGCGGCGTACAAAGCTGCGCGAGCGCGCTCTGAAATAGTCAGGGCAAGATCTATTTCCCGGGCAGCTGCACGGTGCAGTGCATTGCCCCGCGCAGGGCGTTAGAAGTGCAACGACCAGCGATCTCTGCAATTATCGCTCGCTACTAAACTTGAACTGCAAGCAATGCAACCGTGCACCTCACCTTCACTGCTTAGAAAGCAACATCTATTACGTGCCCAGCTCACTACCACAGTCACGCCCGCAGCCACGCTGCTGTGTAAAAGCGAGAGCGATCGCAGTTTTCATTGGATTTAATTGCATACCAAGTTTTATTTCTAAGATTTAACTACAAAAATTACTTTAGAAAATGTTACCAACATTTTATGTTTTTTAGCTTTTCATTAAATACCAAATTTAATTGATTGATCAATTAAGGCACTTTTCATTTTGAAAATATATCACAAATGCTTTGTAATTTATTATGTTTATAAAGAGCGATAAGCACCTCTCATCGGTTTGTAACAATAATTAAAAATATTTGTACAAGTGAGAGTGTTATGATCTCTCAATTAAATTGGGTTGTATGTGTTTCGTGTCGAGGTGTTTTTCAAAACATTTCGCTCGTACATTACATCGGCAAGCTATGCATTCTGCACACTTAAGATACTTTGTGCGTTTATTTTAATAACATTGTAAGTTTTTTAAATTAACAGTGTAGTTACAATATCTTAGATTGACTCCAATCTTTTATGAACGTTAAAAGACTGTCCTAGGAGGGTGTTCAACTAAACTTTTGTTCCCGTCCAAGCCTGGGTCTACGTGGACTTTCGCTTTCTCTAGGAAACTAAATATTACTTCAAATAAAAAAGAAACTTCACAATTAGTTTCATAATAATATCTTGTAGATACCTTCCTCTAAAATTCCTAAGGATCTAGCTATACAAGGTGTTACAAAAATACCTCTAATGCCGAATATGGTATATTGGGACCATCAAACTGATCAACTTTTACTACAGGACCAACGCTGAAATCGAGAAAAAAAATCAGCTGTTTCATACAAAAATTAAAATCGAAAATATCAAAATGTATGGAACAGCTGACTTTTTTTTCGCGATTTCAAAGTTGGCCCCATAGTAAAAGTTGTTCAGTTTGATGGTCCCTATATACCATATTCGGCATTAGGGGTATTTTTGTAACATGTTGTATATATAGTTAAATTTAGTAACAGTATAGATGATACTCGTACATTCAGACAACCTGAGTTCAGTGGTCAACATGTAGGTCTACCACGCAAGAGATCCCGGGTTTGATTCCCGGCCGGACAGAAATTAAAATGATAAATTTTAATTTCTTTGACGTTTCTAGGTGTGACTATGTATAATAACCCCCCTTATAAAGATTGTATAGCAGATATATAGTTACACAATGGTTAATCTCTGTCAAACTATTTAAGTTTGACATTAAAAAGAAAGGGACAAAACACTGTGTTATATTAGCAAGGTTGTAAGTATATTATATTTAAAAAAAATATAAGTAGGTAGTATATCAGTCAGTTGTCTAGCACCCATATTACAAGCTTTGCTTAGTTTGGAGCTAGATCGCGCTGTGTGAAATTGTCCAAGCATTTATTATTATTATTACATTTTGAACACCTATTTCTATGAAGAAAATTAAAATATTATTTTAATCGGCAACAGACATTTGTTAGAATTTAGCATTCTGTAGATGCGCATAATTTTGCAAAGTGCAACAAAATATTTCACCTACATCGCTGCTCTGCTGCCCTGGTAAGTCGCCCGCGCGTAGTGCATTCGGAGTCGACACAATGCAATGAGCCTCATTTGTTTATATTATTTTTCAGCTTTGCACCATCTTTTAATTATACAGCGATTTAAAATGACAGAAAAGAGACAAATGATTTTTTTACGTCTTTCCGCACAATTAATAAACAAACACAAAAAAAAACAAATGATTTGAAGTTATGCGCTTACATACATTTCGTCGATTCATTTATATTTAATACTTCACTTTTTTCAAAAACATATTGCAGAAAAAATAAGACGACTGACAAACGTATCACATATTATTAACTTTTAAAAAACTATTTATTTATAAGTAGGTATTATGAGTTTATTATATCACAATGCAGCTAGCATTGTCATAGGTATTTTAGAAGCAATTTTTTACAAATATTTTTTTATATTTTTCTTGATCACGGTGTAAAGCTTTGGTGGCTATTTAAAACAAAAAGCGCATGCGAAAATTAAGCTGAAAATTTCATCGGAAAAATGCAGTTGAAGTAAGTGTAATCTTGAGACGAAGTTTCTCTTTGCGGTACTAGGATTGCTGAACTGTCGAAGAGTTTTCACGTGCCAAGAAAATACCGCACCTTGCATTTACATGCACTTCGACAGAACTACATTTTGCAACTGAGTGCGCAAAGGACAGAAATATATCTTGCGTGTGTGCGTACCAAGATCGATAGTGACGTGTGAGTCACGAAGGAGTAAACGTTTGCATTTCGTGGATGTATATTGTAGAGGTGAATTTTGTCATAGTGGTAGTAATTGCGTCGTTATATGCCATGCCTACAGTGCAGGAAGGCATTTATGACATACATACCATCCATACGACAGATACAAATACCACCAAATATGTTAATTTGACATGGATGTTCAAAATAATTCATTCTTAAAAACATATGCCATTCTAGGACATGTTTTGCAGTAAATGACACCCCTGTCACCAAACAACTCCATAAAACAATATTGTATTGTACTCGTATGTATTTTTAAGCCAAAAATGACCACTTCGAGCAATTTTGCTATCATTTCATTACTACAGTAATGATGTAAATAATATTTTACAAAGTCAATAATTTCCAAATAAACTACAGTACTTTATATGTAACATATCAAATACAAGGGAAAAAATAAATAAAAAACGGTCAAGTGCGTGTTGGGCCACGCACAGAGAATAGGGTTCCGTAGTTTCTGTTCCAAGTTGAAGCAGAGACTACGGAACCGCATTCCAACTGAAGTAAACTGTAGTTGCGTCCAATGTACTTAGAAGTTGTAGTTTTTAACGGTTTTAAAAAGGGAAGTTTCTTTTTATTTCAGAAACTTCATTTGTCTTGATGCCTGTTATAATTTAATTGAAAATATTTGTATTCGTATGTATTTTTAAGAGCAGTATTGCTGATTTTTTTTAGATTTTTATATGTTTTATTTAAAAAGTTACACTTTGCAGACCTCTTTGAAGCTTAATTTCTCGGAAATAAAACTTACTTAACTTAAAAAATTGACAATTTAACCTCAAAATAATTTCAAAAGACCTTTTGAATGACAATTGGGATATTAATGCAAAACCGTATCCACTTAAAACTAATCGATGTCGCAGTGTGCACTGCGTAACCGCATGCACACAACAAGGGCATCGCCGCGTCGCCCGCGCTGTCATCGCAACCGCCTCAGTCGCTCTGCACTCCTGGTATTAAAGGTTCCCAATACACACAACCCTTTTCTTGTCCTAGAACTATCACAGTCTGTAAAGGACTCTTTCAGACCATTGTTTTATAAATTGTTTCGTGGACAGAGCTCAAACAATGAGCGCGTCTTATTGAAAGGAGTTGAGGCAGATATTTTATACTCGAACAATTTTATTTTTAACACCGAGTCACCGGGTCGCGGTCCTTTAACAACTTCGGCCAAGGTCGTACAGTACAAACATGAACTGATAATATAAATCAGTAGTAGGTAACTCAGAATCAGACATCACTTTGCACAAAAACGTGTTGATTCGTTTTGTTTGCAAGTTTGAATCACAAATATACAGGGTGTTACAAAAGTACCCCTAATGCCGAATATGATAGATGGGGACCAACAAACTGAACAACTTTTACTATAGGACCAGCTTTGAAATCGCGAAAAAAAAATCAGCTGTTTCATACAAAAACTAATTACAAAAATATCAAAATGTATGAAACAGCTGATTTTTTTTCGCGATTTCCGAGTTGGTCCCATAGTAAAAGTTGTTCAGTTTGATGGTCCCTATCTACCATATTCGGCATTAGGGGTACTTTTGTAACACGTTGTGTATTTTCACACGCTCTAAATGGTATTTCCATATTTGTATCAACTAAAATAAGGTGGAATATTTGTAATATTGAGAGAATATTCTTAATTCTGTTGGGATTTATCTATTATCTCAAAATAAATAAGAAGGAATACTTTTTAGGTGTCCTGCAACTAGCGCCTTGAAATCTCAAGACATTTTGCACTACGTAACCAAGTCGGTATTATTCAATGTTTTTTACCTTCGATAATATATGTTCTGACAACGGGTTATAATTTCATTAAGAAATCGATCGAAAGAGAGGAGCTCGATGGCGAAGTGGTTCAGCGCTTGGCCCAGCGATTGCGGAGGTTAAGCAACTTTCGCAAGGGTCGGTCACAGGGTGGGTGGCCAAAAATTTATTTTCTCGAGCTCCTCTGTGAAGCGGAAGGCAAGAAAATTCGTTGGTCCCGGGATTTGCAGTCGTTAACACCCAACAATCCGCATTGCGCCTACGTGGTGGGTTATGGCCCACTCTCCTTAACCACCCTGTGCTGTGCCCCATCAGTGTGGACATTAAAAATGGCTGATGGTCTACTCAACCGAGCAGTAGAGCAATTGTTTTCAGCGAAGACTCAATATTAAGTAGGTACTGAAGAAACTTACACAATGTTGAATCGCTTAATTCCATCTCAAACATGTAGATAGAGACCCTTTTTTATTGAAATAGAAATAGTTACTCACTTCGCTAAGTATTTCATAGAACATTTTGAATACTCTTACTTCTACTTCTTATTTAATAAACGTGACAATGTCACCTGTCGTGACAGTTTCACATCCATTGCGTCAACCAATTAGAAAATAGAACAAACCCCAACTAGCAAAATAATGTCATATAAACGTTAAGTTAACGTTTCTTATGCGACTTTAAGTTATTATATGACGGTCATATAAACATCGAGTTAACGTTTATAAAACGCCAAAAAGGCCCATTTTATAAAACTAAATAGTCATGTAGTAGTCCAGTAAAAGTCGTGAGACCGACTAAAACGTTTTATTAAAGGTAGTTATAAAACTTCATTATGACTAAAATGGTTTAATAATATTAAGCTATGACTTTTATAAAACATTTTTTCTCCATCCTAACTGTCAGTTTGTATTGTGCTCCAATTGTTCAACAACTTGACATTTTAATATTGTATTGACATCAAAAGGTAAGTTTATTGGAGTTATGTCTTTTACAAAATATTGGTAATTTGACATGAATGAATGGTGGTATTAGGCACGTTTGGGACTAGATCCTCATGGGAACTTTACTTTATCGGTAATGTATGTGACGATATGTACTGTTTTCCTTAAGCCCTCTCGATATTTGCAAAATTATGCATACTAACATACGGAGTATAACATGTAACTTTGATAATCTCGAAATATTGTTAAATAGAATTTGTGTTCAATGTGATATACTCGTTCTTACTGAATGTTGGTTGAGCAAGGCTTCAGTGATTCCAGCTATTGCTGGATATAGGTCTTATTCGTCTGAATATACAAACCAAAATGAGGGTGTCGTTATTTACGTTCACTCTGATATTAAACACAACGTTACTTGCGTCACTGTGCTTGATGCTAACTGTCTTGTCTTGCAGTGCGGTATTGAATATGCAATCATAGCCATCTATCGTTCGCCATCAATTACTAATATTAATAATTTCTGCAATAGCCTAGAAACTTGTCTAACAACTTTAAAATCAGTTAAGTCATTGATGCTGATAGGTGATATTAATATAAATATTGCTTCAGATAGTGATGACCCAAATTGCAACAAATACTTGGATTTCTTAGCACACCATGGTCTCCTGGCAGCACATGTCTTTCCAACCCGTAAAAAAAACTGCCTTGATCACGTCATGCTCAGAACGGGTAAACGTGCACTAACTCTTGTATTGGACTCTCCCATCACTGACCACGCACCTCTGGTATTCTGTATGTATAGCAATATTATACGGAACCAACACAGCACAAACATCACAAAAATTGATTATCCTGCTTTGCTTGACAATTTAGTGCGCGTAGATTTTAGCAACTTTTATACATCTGGTGATGCCAATATTGCCGCTGAGACTCTTATTAATATAATTTCCGAAGCTATCAGTGCCCACTCCAAACTAATACAAGTTGTACACCGGCATCGTTTTATTAAGCCATAGATGACGTCAGGCCTAGTACGATGCATAAGAAACCGCGATAAGCTTCATTTGAAAGCCAAAAAACAACCGAACAATGGAATACTTCAGGTCACATACACAAGATATCGCAACTTTTGCAATAATCTGCTTAAAAGATTGAAAGCTGCATATGAGAAATCGGCTTTGCTGAAAAACAAACGGAATCCAAAAGGTATGTGGAATACCATAAACAAGATCGTCAGTCTAAAACAAATCACTCCACCTCCTCTCGAATTGCTTAATTTAAGCAAAGATCCTGATGAGTCTGTGAATATGGTGAATAACTACTTTGCAGGAATAGGGGCAAGGCTGGCTGATGAAATTCTGGCTAAACAGGGTATCGGAGGCACTATAACATCTAAAAGTAATGAAGGAATCGATTTTCAGAAGGATTCTATGGTGTTGATGGATGCTGACAGCTCGGAGATTGTAAACATCATTTTAAATCTGAAAACTGATTCTGCAGCAGGCTTTGATAAGATACCAACGCTAGTAATCAAAAGTGCTCAAAAAATTTTGGTCCCTCCTCTCACTTATCTAATAAACTTGTGCCTGGCAACTGGAGTTTTTCCTGATATTTTGAAGAAAGCGCTAGTACATCCTATTTATAAAGGTGGGGACAGGGACAGTGTCGGAAACTACAGACCAATATCAGTTTTGACTGTAATATCCAAAATATTAGAGAAAGTGTTAAATAATAGGCTTATAAAATATCTTGAGCATAAACAAATAATTGCCGATAATCAGTTTGGCTTTGTGAGAGGCAGGTCCACCGATGACGCTACTCTGCTTCTTACGGAAACGATTACTCGACATCTTGATAGTAGATTGAAGGTCATAGGAGTGTTTCTAGATTTGTCAAAAGCTTTCGACACTGTTCCCATCCCTCTTCTGCTCTGTCGCTTGGAGTCGATTGGGATACGAGGGCCTGTACTGGAAATCTTTAGTAGCTACCTTACTAATCGCAGTCAATGCGTAAAAATTGGAGCGTATAGCAGTAAAGACATGAACTTGCAGTTTGGCGTACCACAAGGTAGCGTACTAGGACCCACCCTCTTTTTAGTGTACATCAATAGCCTGTGCAAAAAAACTTTACCCTACTGCAAAATGGTCACCTACGCTGATGACACGGCTTTGATAGTTTATGGTAAAGATTGGAATGAAGCTCAAAGTCGCACTGAAATAGTTCTTAGAGAAGTAATGCAATGGTTAAACTGTAGCTTACTAACTTTGAACATAGCAAAGACCAAGTACATTACTTTTTCACTTCGGCCTAATACACAACCACCAGATAGTTTTCGTATTCGAGCTCACTCATGCAGTCAAGGTGGAGGGTGTGGATGTCCTGATATTGATAAAGTCCCCAATATAAAATATTTGGGTCTTACTATTGATAGGTTTTTGAATTGGTCGGAACATATTAAAAATTTAACAAAGCGTATAAGGAAACTAATACCTATTTTTCGAAAATTAAGAAATTCAGCAGACCATGAAACACTGGTTTGTGTTTACTATGCTCTTGCACAGAGTCTAATCCAATATTGCATAACTACATGGGGTGGTGCTGGAATCTCTACTTTACTTTCTTTAGAACGTGCACAAAGGGCTATACTTAAAGTCATGCTTGGTAAACCAAGAAGATACAGCACAGATATACTTTATAGTGAATGTCCAGTCCTAACAGTAAGAAAGCTTTTTATCATGAATGTAATCTTAAGAAAACATAAAGATATAAATCCTGCTTGCTTGCCAAAGCGCAGGAATAAGAGAGTTTGCCCAGCACAGTCGCACAGAACAGTAATTGCCAAACGACAATTCTATGCTTGTGGTTCCCATATTTATAATGTTGCAAATAAGGTAAATAACGTGGTATTATTGTCACCTTATAAATGTAAGCAGATAGTACGTCAATGGTTACTAAAATTAAACTACAAAGAAACAGAAGAAATTCTACTTATGTAACACTAATACAAACACACACACACACACACACACATTTTGTGGTATATATAATATTGAAGACAGATGACGATTTGTTATAATATTGTTTTGCTTTCGTTACTTTTAAGGTTTTCTCTTTGTAAATTGTTTAATAGTTCTTGTACCAGGACGGTTGGGAGACGCTGACAGCTGTGACACAGTTCATACTAGTACGGCTGTCAACGTTAACCTCTGAGTAGCTCATTCATCTAATGTTCCATATAATTTATAAGAGGATTTTATTGTAAGTTGGAGTGTGAAATAAATAAATAAATAAATAAATAAATAAATAAAAAAATAAATAAATAAATATTCATGATTTTTCTGATATATGAGAATATTAATTTCATATAAAATTAATCTTTAAGACCAGCCATTTTTGGTTTAGTTTTATATAGACTGCTATACAACTACTAAACAACAAAATAGTCATGTACACGTTTTGGTATGACTATTGATAAGCTCCATGTTTTATCGCTAGGGTTCTCGAGGTAAATAAGTGAACCCCGTGTCAGAGTAGATTTATATTACAGAAATCTTGTACATTACGAGATATGTATTTGTTAGGGCAGATTGTTGATACCTAAGTAAAAAATTTCTGGCATATCATTTTTGCTGATACTTATCTTTAAGTTTTAGCAAAACTGCACGTAATTTGTTAAGTTTTGTTAATAGGCACAGTCAGCCACTGAGAAACCTACCCCCCGAAGACGTGTAGTATAGTAGGTAAGACTTTCATGTGAATCTCAATGTTTTTAAACAAAAATTAATAACAATGTAGATCTTGATTACTTCTAGTATTAGAAAAAAAAATCTCCGAAATACGTTGAGTTACCTAGGTACTGAAAAAACAAAATTGTTCGCAAGGAAAAAATAAATAAGATATCACTTTCATGGGTAAGTATAGAGAAATAAAAAAAAATCACCACTTTTACTAACTTTTAACCCACCAATATAAATGCAAGCTACAAGATTGTAATTTAACACTTACTTTCGAGATCTGGTGTATCTTTATCAAAAAGTGTTTGTACGGGACCTTTTGAATTTTCAGTGAGCAAAAATCACGAATTCTGCTTTTGTTTAATAATAAAAGTTGGGTTAAATTTATATGACTGAATGTCGGAAAAGAGTTATATTAAAGTTTTGTAAACACTGAAATGTTTTATAATAGTCAGGTTATCCACATTATATAAATTGTTATATTGCCGTTATATAAATGTTTGCCTTAAAACGATTTTGACTTTTTTATGACTTTTATCCAACCAAAACGTTTATAGGACTAAATTGATGTTAGGTAAACGTTTTCTATTTTACCATTATATGATCGTCGTATAAGAAAGTTGGTAAAACGTTTAATGGACGTACCAATACGACTAATTCGGTATACAACTATTATGTAAAATCTCCAACTTCTATACGACTAATAAGTAATGGTAAAACGACTATAAAACATTTCAATGACTAGAAGTCATATAATTTCTATATTATAAAACCATTTTGCTAGTTGGGACTACTCATAGCAACACCGCAATGTAAACCAAATTGTCATGACAATTAACAAATTGTCACGTTATTAAATAGAGCCCTACTCATAGCTATACCGCAATGTAAACCAAATTGTCATGACGCTTGACAAATTGTCACGTTATTTCCGAAAAGGTTTAATGGTTACTTCTTTGTGATGGATATTGCTACTTAGTTTTGGAGTGAACTCTACAACGACGAATGCTGATATTTTATCGTAGATATTGCCTTTCATTAATATACAACATGTTACAAAAATACCCCTAATGCCGAATATGGCATTAGGGGTATTTTTGTAACACTTTGTATAAATATAAGACAACATCACATACGTTTATACATTGCTCCGATTTAAAACTACGTAGCTAAAGTACGCAAGCAAGCAAGTGGTAGCTACCACAAACACCCAGACCTGAGTAAATATTAGGTTCTTACCATAGACATTCGTATAATAAGTTTATGGTTCTTACCTATGAAATTGACGTTTTGAGTGGAGAATTTTTAACAATTGCATTTTCCATACTAGCATTTTCATAATTTATTTAACAACCGTGAACGCTATTGTAACAAAACTTTTAAGTACCAATACTTGGACATTAAGCTAACTTAGACAACATAACTTAAGCAAAAAAATTAAGTTTGGATTAAGTTACAATGAATAAAGAGGTCATTTTCACTAAAAAAAAAGATGTCACTTTTAAGATATTTTTTAATGCTAAGAAAACAAAATAAATGTACTTTTATTATACTGATAGTTGACGGCTATGGTCATAATTTGATGAAATATCCAGCAACTGATAAATATTTTAAATCACAGAAGTTATGAGGTTCTTTGTGTGTGAGAAAAACACACCAATTTCATAGGTAAGTTATATAAGTAAGTAAGTTTTTTCTAAGTTGATCCAGTTCGGAGATCTAACCCGGGACATCGAAGATGACGACACCATGAAAACCCCCTTTATTCCATCCAGTCCGACTATTAGTTCGATAGTCGAACTGTTTGGACAATTTTTTTCCAAATTGTTAGACTGGCGGAGATAATCGAACTGTTTGGACAATTTTTTTCCAAAATGTTGGACTGGCGAAGATAATCGAACCCGTGTTCAGCACACTTGAGCACGGAGGTCATCAAAACTTTCATTAATTTCATTATTATAATTGTGCAAACGGGCGTTTCTCGTTATCCCGAGCTATTCGCCTGCGGCTGCAGCCGGGTGCAGTGGGATCGATTGGCCGTGGCCATGGCAACCTGGGCTGAGGGTCAGGGACGTCCTCACTGCCACGTTCACGGCTAGGTACCTAGAATTGCCTACATTCTCTCGGAACAATATTTGAAACTGGAAACGCATTTCAGTGAAATTGCAATTAGTTACTGTAGGAATGTTAAGTTCCTGTGAATGTAATGTTCGTAAATATTTTTTCCTACTACCTACTCAATACGAACGAAGGTAATTTAAATTACAGTAGCAGTTTAGTGACAAGTCCTTTTTCAAAACTACCTTGATTCCCTAGATTGATCGCAGTAACCTGATTGTACCTAGCCTTGACATTGAAAAGGAAAATACAAATCATATTATCTTTCTTTTTGATGTTTTTGTAAATAGAAAATTGATATTAAATTCTAATTTTCCGTATTCACAATGCCATTTTTGCCTAGCGACTCGGTAGCATAGTTGGTCAGTGCATTTGGCCGGAATCTCAAGGGTGCGGGTTCGATTCCCGTCTGAGGTGCTACGGGTGAGTCGATCTTTTCTAGTATTTTCCAATATTATTTATCTTAGAATATTGCTATTTTACAGAATATAAATTGATATCGGAAATTAATCCAACCAAGTTCCTTCAAGATTGTTTCGTTTTTATTACAATACACGAGGTAACATTACACAAGGCAACATCAGGTAACGTTTGTAATACTCTTTATTCTTATCAATGACCTTCATTGCACTTGCACAATCAACAAACACGAAAGTAAAAATCTACTTTTCATCATTCATGCTCTCAAAGGTGGTTTGCATTTAACTCTAAATCCGGGATGTGAATTAGAAATACATAGTACCCAGGGATGTAAGTAAATTTGAACATCGAGCGAGGCTCCTTTACGGCATGGCCGACCTGTCAAAATATTGTCAAGAAATATCGTGTGGTTAAAGTATAATAGGCAGTAATATAACTCATAAAATCTGTTATTACAGTTTTCCTTTATTTATTCGCATTTGTGATGAAAAGTAGTGTTCAACTCGAATATAACATTTGAACTTTAAGCACCCTCGCTCGCTTTGCTCGCTTGTGCACTTAAATATCTCAGGTGCCATAGATCACTGACGACCCTTAAATAATAATCTACTATTAGTGCTTAAACTTTAACGTCAAAATCAATTGGAGTTCAACAATTTGATAGCTTGATGTGCCGTTGACTGTACATGCTTTCTGGTTGTTAATGTCTCTAAAATATAATCTGCAAGTAAACTAGATAATCAGGAGGATATATAATATTTTAGTGCTCGAGTAGAGTGCTTATTATCGTTCAAGGACCCGATCCAATGACGCCCTTTGTGTGATAATATGGCATTGATTGATCTATAAGTTAATTAACCAATAAAGCTATTAAGCTAACCATTATTGCCCAAAACCAAGCTATGAAACCTTTCGAATGTCGCATAAAATTTGAAAACATGATTCCACTGGATTTTGTACAACACTCATATAAAAGTAAACTGAGTATTTATGAATACTTTTTTCAAATTAGCTAATAGTTTTTATTTACATAAATAAACAACAATGTTTATTCTTTAACCGAATTCAAAAAACAGGAGGAGGTTTATCTATTCGTCGAATATATTAATTTTATTTGTTTTTCTTGAGTTTCAAGCTATTCACTAGTTATCAACTAGCGCATCCATGCTCAATGTTGTTTATTTAATTATAGTTGACCGTGACCGTGGCCGACAGTCAGTCGTGATAAAAAATATACATAATGCTAGTAAATATTTATATATTATCGTCTTATTATGTGACTATTTCGGATATAAACATGGCACGTTCTTCGTAAGCATAATTATAATTTAACCGATGCATTTATTTATTACATAGATTATTCTTTTGACTTTACGGTAACGAATAACTTTTTTTTTGTATATAATCATCACAAAAAAGTTGAGAAGAATAAAATGATTCTCTTTCCTGATAACCATTCACTTGATTTCATTTAATTGAAGAAAATAACCTCAAAGCCCTTTGCTATTGGTACCAACAATCCAAACAAACCTTGTTATTTTCTTTTATCAAAAGTGACTTTCATCTCTTTTTCAACAGATCGCTAATTACGTTCACATTTGCATTACATTATCACCTCATATAAATAAATTTAGAGTTTATAAAATAGCTCTAACAATTATTATTAGTGATTTCACATATTACATATTACAATTATAAAAACCATATTCGATGATAAACAAATAACGTATACTATATACCTACCCACACTTTATATAAAAAAAATCTTGGGCACGTGTTCAGAAATACGTGTGACCATGACCCTAAGCCGGTCATATTCGGGGTTGATCGGAGCGTGGGGGGATCCAAACCGAAGGACGCGCGATGGGAGGGGCAAAGTGGGCGCTCTGAATAGATCTTCAACAATTTCATTTGTTTTTATACGAATTCATAGTGAAACTGAAAAAGTGATCTTCGACTGTTTTAATTACTTTTGTTTTCAGCAGGTAATAAATTATTGCCATGGGCCAGCGCAATGTTAGCATTCGGTACATCTATGTTTAGTGCGAATCAGCAAAAGTTTTGGAACATTATACATAATTTTAAATATATATTATATCATAATTAAGATTATTAAATCAATGGAAAGAGAGAGACACTAATTCATAGGTACTTTGTGTTTGAATGACTAAATCAACTCGCAGGTATCTGTTATAACAATATGAAAGAGTGTGTCTCAGCAATTAATCTGGTTTACAAAGCAATTTGTTGTTTATGTAATGGAACGATCTATTATGTATATTGCGAGTGACGCGAGGCGACCTCGGCCAAGGTTGTGAGCCAGCACTTCCCTATGTACTCGCTCGTTATAGAGCGCACGCATACAGACGCGATCATATAGATTGTATGCTCTGAGGTAAAATTACTCTGCACAGTCTTCCGGGATTTTCTGTTTTAAGGCATTTCATACACTGTATGTCAACACAACCATAAGTAATCCTATTTTGTCACAGCATTACATTAAGACAACGTATTTCGTTAAATAAGACTAGTTATATCGTATCTTCATAAAATTAATTAAAAAAGTTGTATAAAATTAATAAAAAACTGTTGTAAAACATATTTTTAAGCGTTTGATAAACCACTTTAAGGTCAAATGTGTTACGTCAAATAACATCCATTAAATTTGCCTATGTAAGTATAAAGCAAATGTAACGACATTTAATATACGACTATTATTTCCTAAAACCAGGAAGAGTGCGATAAATATCGCGAACAGTTATCAACGGGAAGTAATTTGTACTGCAGAAGGTTATGATAAGGTATCCAGCACCACGGTCAACTCTTCAAGAGAAATTTGCGTCGTTTTATTCCGCAGAAAATATTATATAATAAAATACTGCCTATCTAACAATGCAAAATAATAATTTGTATCGCACACAAGTTTATTACTTAGTAGTGTAATTTTTAAAGTATCAATAAAAATAAAATGAGACTGGTGGTTCTGAAAATATTTTACGAGTTTTACTCGTCCTTGTTAATCTCTTTAGTTCGAAAGACTCCACCCTTAACTTGCCACTTGGATTCAAACTTTCCAACTGACTTTTGACAATAAACAACTTTTTTTACATACATTTTAAAGCGATGATAGTGCAATAAGGTATGAGTCATTTGACGGATTGCTGTTAAGTTTGCGGTGAGGTTTGTAAACAATCAGGGTGAGTGCTGCAGGGGTCGCGCAGTACCTGTTGCGCCCGCGCATTTGACATTGCCAGATAAGATACGGCTATTATTTTGTCACTGTTATCTGCCCAATGTCACAGTGACCTTAATGACACCGAATGACGCGTCGTCACCACACGATGTGCTGACCTTGTGATATTTATCTAATCTAGCATTCGCGAAAATAGGTATGGTTAAGGATTATTATCCAACGTGCTTTTGTCTACCATGTTTTTTTCTTGTTTGTTATTTGTCTAAGTTGACAATTATATATTATGCATTTGACGTCAAAGTGTAACAATCATGATTTTAACTATGTAGCGAAATATGTATTTAGCTTTAATTCATCGGTGAGTTTGTTATTAACGTAGTGGAAACTTTTTAAAATTGTATTATACTGTAATGTATAAATACCACGGTGATTGAAAATGCAACAGAGACGTGAGGAAATCACCCTGCTTAGGGTTCCGTACCAAAATGGTAAAAAGGAACCCTTATGGTGCGACTCAGTCTGCTAATGCTAATGCCATCAACTTGTAATTCTTTGGGGTCTTCAAAATTCGAAGTGAGGCTACTAGAGCATATGGTATCATATGAAAGAGCGCTGCTTGCACATTCTCAAACATTTTTCTTTATTTTTTTAGGCCGCATAGTTTTCGACTTTTGATGAAAAATGTAAAAAAAATCATCGCCACCCCCTCCTTATCTCCGAAGTTTGGATGGTAAAAATCTGAAATCATTTTATGTGATAGAAATTTATGTAAAGATTACAGGAAAAATAAAACGATGTCTCTAAATAGTAAAATTTTTCAGAATTATGGTACGGAACCCTCGGTGCGCGAGTCCGACTCGCTCTTGACCGTTTTTTGTTTGTTTTGTGTTGTATATTTTTATCTTAGCTGTAGCTAACGCAAGTAATGATTGAAAGCAAAGTCAAAACTTCTAATATTTTCTCACACATAGAGGACCTCACTAATATATGATGCAAAATATGCTTCAGTTACTTTATAAATAAAAATGTTATATAAGTATTTTAGAAAATGCATTTTTTTAATTACAAATCGGTAATTTCATATTTAAACCCCTTTAAGACAGCTGAGATATTAAACATTAGGTTTTCCAAACAAAATACTTTTTATTCCAATGCAGGTACTGTGAATCTGATATTGACTCAAATAAGTAACATTTCAACTCGCTTGATGTGTTTTTTTTTTTATTTTATTTTTTTTATTTAATAAAGTAAACTTACAGCCATACACTTGGTGAAATTTTAAAGAATCTTCTAGATTGCACACATGCAGGCCTATTATAGGCTTACATAGCTTGGAGCTCGTTGGCGCAGTGGTTTAGCGCCTGGCCCAGCGAGCGCAGAGGTTAAGCAACTTTCGCAAGGGTCGGTCATGGGATGGGTGACCAAAAATATATTATCTCGTGTGAGGAACTCTACATAAGTTAAATGCAAGGTGTCTTGTGAATGCTCGTTGAATACTTTCTATTGTTTGGGAAGCATTACCGTAAACCGGGTCCGTATAATTACTTAGTATAATCATGTGCAGTGCATATCACTTTTTTGACAGCACCAGTAACATTATTTCAACGCAATGTTGAATAATAAAGCGGCTGTAAAGTGATTGATCTTATTTTGCTTATTTTCAAAGATAACAGCCATAGTAGGAGATCATTTTTAGATTTGCTTCTGCTGCAAACATCCTGGTTTTCAGAATTCCAAAACTTGATGGTTGGGTTTCCATGCTTCTTATTAATTTGGTTGGGTTGAAACTTACCAATTAACGTAAGTAACAGCCTGACAAAACTACTACACCTAAACCTACACAGAAAACAACGATGAATTTTCCTTTTTATTTATTGTTACCGTGAAATATAGCTTGATATTTACAGAATTCCGTAACAACAGAACTGATAAGGTTTTCTCTAAAATACCCAAGTTGTAACCCTTTTTTTTTTAAATCTACCATGCCTGTCACCTACAAGAGATTTTTCTTGTTTGATTAAGTAACAATCGCTAAGGTCGGCCATGGGATGGTTGCAAAAATTGTATCATATCGAGCTCCTCCTTGCTTGGAAAGGTACGTTAAGCTTGGTCCCAGATGCATTTATTTTATTTTATTTATTTATTTGGGATAATAAACAGCGTTCACAATGTATCTTATGATCTAAATATTAGTAAAACAAATTTGCTTATTGCGAAGCCCACACCATCATCCACGGGTTAATCGTGTGATACTCGTTACTTACTAATGTGAAAAAGCTAACAAAAGGAAAGTAGGTAAGTCTTAAAATTTGCAGTTGTTATCCAACAAATCGTCATTGGGAGTGCGTGGAGAGTTATGACCGATCGTCCTATCCAGCCATAAGGCCGGCTTGTACTCCGGAAGTGGACATTAAATGATGATTACGAAGAATCAAGTAAGAAAAGTAATATGCTTGCATTTTCTTACTTTATCTTCCATTTATACAACGTGTTACAAAAGTACCCCTAATGCCGAATATGGTAGATAGGGACCATCAAACTTAACAACTTTTACTATGGGACCAACTTTGAAATCGCGAAAAAAAATCAGCTGTTTCATACAAAAATTAATTCAAAAATATCAAATTGTATGAAACAGTTGATTTCTTTTTTCGCGATTTCAGAGTTGGTCCCATAGTAAAAGTTGTTCAGTTTGATGGTCCCTATCCACCATATTCGGCATTAGGGGTACTATTGTAACACGTTGTATAACTAATAATTTTCTATGTGAAACAGAAAAATAAAATACTTTCTATGGTCATAAGATGTTCAAGTTAAATCATTCATTCAACCGTGTGCACCGAAGATGACATCAATGCATGTGTCGTTCAATAAATAGTTGCGACCTTCGGCGCAGGCCGTCATAACCCGGAAACGTACGGCGTTACAGTTTTCCGAAGCAGGAAGTATATCCATCAAGGTGAGGTGGAATCTGAGCAATTACAATGTGGTTTACAGGGTGACATGACACAAAATGCGACTGTGGGGTGTAATTTGCAAATTTTTTAACGTTATTGGCCTTGAAAAAAGATTTGATTTTTATGTCGTGCTTGAATGTTGGTGTGTAAGTAATAAGTTGAATAATTACAAAATTATGTATATTTTTGTTAGCGTCATGTGTGCTGTTGAAAATGAAAACCATTCTTCATCGATAACAGTTTTTGTTACCCGTGTTAGTTGATGATTTGAGAGACATTCCTAACTTTTGACGATCCCTTACCACCTGTGATTTCTTATTATGTACCTCTATCCTGGAAATTATGACCCTATATAATTGGATGTTTTTGAAATATATAATATGTAAAATAATACGTAATGCATGAGGAGCTCGGTGGCGCAGTGGTTTAGCACCTGGCCCTGCGATTGCGGAATTGAAGCAACTTTCGCAAGGGTCGGTCAAGGGATGGGTGACCAAAAATTAACCACCTCGAGTTCCTCCGTGCTTCGGAAGGGAAGTTATGCCTTTGGTCCCAGCTGTATTTGCAGTCGTTAACACCCACCAATCCGCATTGGCCTGTGTAGTGGGTTATGGCCTATCCTCCTTATCCATCCATAAGAAAGGCCTGTGCCCCAGCAGTGGGGACATTAAAAATGGCTGATGTCAACAATATATAAATACGCGTTTTATTATAATTACTAATATCAAATAATACCACATCGTAGATTTTTACACAAAATCTTTAAAAATTTATTCACTTTCAAAAGAATACAAATAGAAAATACCATGATTTATACGTTTCAGTTTCAATGTTAACATTGACACGGTAATAGTGACATTGAACCAAATAAGACTTCATAAAATATATGTACTCACCTAAATCTGGAATGGAGCTGGATGGTTCCTCGAAGGATGGTGGTTTGTGCAGACGTGGTGGCGGCGGAGGCGGCGGCGGTGGCGGTGGGCGCATGCACTGTATGACAGAGTGCGTGGGCACCGGGGCCGGCGCGGCCAGCAGCACAGGCGCGCGGAACTCCTTGCCTGGTGGCGCCGGCAGCTCTAGGCGACGAACCACCGGCAGAACCTCCTCATACCCGCCGTCGGACGGCTCGCGCTTCGGCGACAACTTAGGGTAGCACTGCATAGTTCTTCCAAAAAGTCCTATCTCAGTCTCTTAAAATTTAAACAACAAATACGAAGTTTCCACACATTATAAGTAAATAAACATCGAATGCGGAAGTCTTCATCGATAAGTCATTTACAGGGACAAAAAGTGCATTTGTTTACTTCGGATGCATGGGATGGGAAGTGCAAGGACGGCAAGGCCGGCACCGGTCGTATCGCGTATCGTGCGTGCGCGGCACGCCGCTCCCGCTCTCTCGCCGCGAGAGTCGTTCGCTCACCGCGGCTAACTTTCTCTCACTGGCGTGTCGGGCGGCCGTGGCCGGACGAAAGTGAATCTGCACGGGCGCCCCGCGCCCCACCCGCGCCCCCGCCCTCAGGTGTCTCGCCCTGCGCCCTGCACCGCCCGCCCTGAGCCGTCGACGTCGTTGCAACGCCCATCCGACATCAACTTTAACCTTAACTCTGACCTTTACTCGAGTACACTGCACTCCAATTCGACGCCCCACAATATCTTGCAATAGCTCTAATTTATAGGCATTTTCCTAATTATATGTGTAATGTAATGTACTCCGCACTATTTGAAATGGATCAAGAGTTGATAAAACTTTTTAATCGTCATATTTTCGCAGAACATATTTAATTCTGTGATATTACTGAACTGAAGTAAAGAGGATCATATAAGCTATCGTCAAATAAATGCACGTTCAATAATCTAATAAATGAGATCTGTCTCCAAAATAGTAAATCTGTAACGCTCGCACGTTTTTGGTTGCAATTCCAACCTAACCTAATCTAATGAACTCTTTACGACTTTTTTTATGGCGGACCCCATGCCCCCCGTCCTGCTCGTGTGTCTACTTATGTATTAAATTTTGGGAGTGAGTAGGGGGTTCCCATCTCTCCTCTCCCCCCCCCCCCCCCCAAATTCAATGTCAAAAATGAAAAGAGCATTCTACCTCGAATTAAGAGACAAAGTTATTTATTTGGCAACATATCTACTATTTAGGCGCTAGAAATCACATTTTTGGAGATAGATCCTATAATCAGGGAATAAATCCAAATGGTATCCGAAAAGTATTTTTGAATACCAATTTGCATTAATTTGATGATACGAACTTGGAGACCGTTTTGGTTAATATAATGTTAAAAATAATTGTTGGAAATAAAATAATTAGGTGAAACTTACCTAATTGGTGACAAATATAAACTTTGGTGTTAGAAATAATTGTCCCCATTAATATTTATCCGTCACAGGATTTTTCTAAAAGAGATTGATTTATTAAATAACTGGACATTTGACAACTAGTGGCTGTGAGCTGTAGACCTCGCGAGAGACATTTTTAAAATATTTTTTTTAAATGGCTGAAATATGTTTTTTTAACGTTCTCAACCCACACACTCATTTTCGAAAAACTGAATGGATATAAAAAAAATATTTCAATTCAGTTTAATAAAATTCCATACAACTATCGAACTAAAGGAGAATGACCATTTTCTAAGGACTGTAAATATTTTTGTGCCCTAGTAATTGTAATTGAATTTCTGTTAAATTGGAAAGGCTTTATGCTATAATTAGTTATTAGTTTTTCTTTTCTTTTCCTGGTATTACCTATATATTAAATTTTCTGTAGTATTTTGAGGTTAGATATTAGACAGAGGATGTTGACTGAGTGAGTCAAATTAATTTGCTACTCAAAAAAACTGTCTTCAATCTCAGGATATGAAAGGTAATTTCAAATATGTCGTTAGGAATGAAAAATATAATAAAATAAAATATTGGATTTTATTTTGTTGAGGCACGGAGCCTAAAAAGGTGCTATTCATGTCATTCTCCTTTCACGAGCATCGGTAGAGAAATGCTACCAGCCGGACATCCGAAAGCGTTTTGCCCGAGCTATGAAACGTAGACGCTTCGCGCTCGCTCGATCCAAAAATTAATAAAAAGAAATCTTCGCGGAGATAGAGAGACACCTACAAAAATTGCAAATTAGATAATTATTAATTCTTTGGTATGCTACAGAGAAATCTCGTAAAAATATTTCATATCTATAATCAAGATATATCCCTCTGGCCACGTGTTCCGACTTCCTTTGTTCTACCGATCGGACGACATGAACTTTTTATAAGGATGTTTATAATATTTTTGTGATGTGAAGTATCGTGCGTGTTATTTATTGCTATTTTTATAGTGCACTATATTCCCAAAACAGGTAACGAACATACGTTATTTCAGTACGTTCTGTAAAGGCTGACACAGAAAAACATAACACATTGTAACATGTTTTGAATATTAGCCGCTTGTTTGCGACGTATAACGCTACCGTATTATATTTGATGCAAAATTATCTACAAATATTTCATGTAGCGTAAGAATGCTTTTAGTTACTTAGGTCACATTCGTTTTCGTATTATCTGTCTGTATTAAGAATAAATATCGTAACATACATACAGCCAAAACATAACAGCCACATGAAGAATTAACAAATGACAGCGATAAAAAATATATTAAAAATTATGTATTGATTTTTATTTTGATCAAATAGATAACACGAAATTATTTCAAACATAGAGTTAACAATATTACGCAACATTTGTTTCATAAGTAAGATTTAGGGCTAAACATATGGAAAGTGTAACAGCTGAAATGTTAGACCTAAAACGTTGAACTCGGACAATTTTTAATGATTGAAATTAAATAAAACTGTTATCGTTTCCCAAAGATAACGCGATCGATCTTGACCATCACACGCGCACCGATAAGCGCTGATAGCCGTCCTGTAGATAGCATAAGTTTCTACTATTTAAACAGAAGGTATCTTTATCACTGATTAGAGATATTACACGACCTTCCAGCGAAAGAACGTGCCTATACAAAATTGGAAGCACGTCTGAAATTATAAGTTACCAAATGATTGAGATGCGATCAAAAAGATAATGGTGCGCGTAGTATGATCACTTAAATTGGTTAAATGAGATAAGATCTCAAAAATCATTGGTAAATATAAATATTGTAAGGGGTTTAGAATTTTCATTGCTCGCTTTTATCGAATTTTGTGTGATTATTTAGCAGAATTAGATTCTATATAATAGTTGAGCGCGGGGGTGGGTGGTGGCAGCAGGGCGGGCGGCGGGAGCGCGGGCGGGCGGGTGGTGCAGCGCGGGTCACTGCCACTGCCTCACGGTTGGCAGCCGTCTATTTTGGAGACAAGTCTCAATGAACCGAACGCAGTTTCTACTAGCAAAATAGTTTGACACTTTAGATTTGCTAGATTCTGATAATCACGCAAGATTCAGAAGAAATACATGCTATTTAGCTTGAAATATTGTTTTAACGCAGTAAGCAAACAATAATTTAAAGGAACCCATTCAAATAGATTTTTTTACAAATATTGTTCTATTCACATACCCAATATTTGGAATTCCATGAATAATGTAAGCTTTACCCTAATTCGGAGCCATTTATGGACTAAGTAATAATGATAATGTAATCGATGATTGCTGATACAGTGTTTACTTATTTCCTATACCTACATGAATTTGTAAAATATTTTACAAAACTTACTTTTTTAATATGCCTACGACGTGGGCACCAAGTAAAAATGTGCATAGTACCTTACTCTACTGTATTAGGATTTGGGTAACGTCCCTATCGCTGGAAAACCGACGCAATGCGATTCATCGATAGCGCAGGAGCGGCGGGCGGGAGTGAAAGTTATCGTAGTCGGGAAGGGCACCGGGACACGCATAGGGTGCAATAAGGGGTGCAGTGTAGCGCGCGTGCGCTCTGCCGCTCCGCCGCGACGGGCGCTCACACCGACCCACCGGTGAATTAATTGGTTAACAAGTGGTTACCAATTGTTATTCTTCTTTTAACCTCATTGTCTTAAGAAACTGGTCATTCACTCAGAACAAAGTAAAATTGTGGTCATTCACAACCCTGTCGTATCATTTAAAACAGTTTTATTATGATGGACACAGACAGAACTTATCGATTTTCTTGCGACATTTCTAGCTGAAGAAAACATTTATGATACACTAAGCAAATCTTTTATCATCTTTACTATGAATATTGACTAAGTAGTATTGTAAAATGAATATTCTACTACGAGTTAAGCAACCTACAAAGTAAAACATTATTTATCAATACTTTCATTTAACCTTGATTGTAGTGAAAAGAAAAAAAATATTATTTAGTATTATAAAAAAAAAATATATCAAATAACTTCTGCACGATGATTTTGTGTTTGCTATAAAATCGATCGGTTATGACACCACGATTCTAGGGTATGTCAATAGAAATAATTTATACTTTTTATATAATATTTTGTAACAGTTACATAATGCTTGTTTTAGTGTGCTCATTGTTGTAAGAACCTGAATAATAAAAAAATATGATTTTCATAACCGTTGTTTACTACTGTCTTACTTACTATATGACCTAACAGTCCTAACTGTTGGAGAAAAATATTGACTTCTATTTGACTCAAGTCAAAACTACTGACTGGCTATTTTTATTTTTAATATTTTGGATTAACTACACAAATTACTTTATTTTTTTATAACATCTTATATTTCGGACTGCCTCAATCGAAACAATGTTTTTCTATTTTTGATCTAACACATAGAGGTGCATCGGTGTGACTGCATTCCGGCGGGAACGCCGCCCGCCGCGCCGTGGCGCCGACGTGATCGATACGCGACGGCCGACGGCGGCGGCGGGACACTGCGTGCTTCCCAGACCTTCCCTGTCACGCGGTTGCGCAGCGTCGCGCGTCGGCGACTAAAATCAAGCGAAATAAGTAGTTACAATGCGATTAAATTGACAATAGACGATGATCCACTGCAACTTCACACGTCACGTCACTTCTGTTGTACATTGTAAAGTTAAAAGCATTATACCTATATTTATAGTATGAAGGTGATGCAGGTGACAAGTTCTTTACTGTCAGTTTCTTGCAAAATAAATTATGATTAACATGAAAGTGACTTTGTCTGTGGATACTAGCGTGGTTTTATAATACTATATTATGATACAAGTGAGCTATGTTGCTCATTGCACACGAGGCTGTGGGTTGCAGCCCGAGCTGCAGGCGAAGGCGTTAAACAGGCGGCAACCATTTTAATATAAAGTTATAAATAACTTAAAAATTATGAATAATTCACAATAATTTGTTATAAAATATTAAAATATTTGCATTTTATCACTTAAAATTTTATTTTAAAGTAGGCATGTTCACTCACCCACTTTTTTCGCAAAATATTATTGCATTGGGCGTGTGAAATTTTTTTTTCCATAATTTTCGTATTTTGTTTTTATTGTATCACTGTGTGGTAAATTATTTTGTTTTTTCCTCTCAACACATTTGTGTTAAAACACGTCGTATTAAACTCGTGAGCTCTGCTCCACTCGGCTGAATTACGCCCTCATCTGCGGCTCGAGTTGCAACATAGCTCACTTGTATCATAATATACTATTTTGGTACATACCAATTTAGTTTTGGTTTTTAACCGACTTCAAAAAAGGAGGAGGTTCTATTTTCGTCTGTAAGTGTGTGTGTTTTTTGTATGATCACCGATTACTCGAAGACGGCTGGACCGATAGAGATGATTTAATCTTATTACATATTACATGAGGTTTGTTTCTAAATATCTTAACTGATTGTGAAATTTCATACTTTTATAAGCAGTTAAAAGTATGAATTTTCACAATTTCACGAGTATTTGATTAGTAAAGTGAAGAGATACGGCGATTACTTTCTAGATGTACCTACTTAAAAATTAACTGTGTATACTCGATATATTATTGAGTACCTACTCCTTTTTTGATGTCGGTTTGAAATATGAAAACACTAGCTACCGCCCGCTACTTCGTCCACGTGGCCTTTCGGAAAATCCATAGGGAACCTCTGACTGGGATAAAAAAGAATTCTATGATATTAGAAAAAATATTAAAAAAAAACGACTCACCCGAAATCGAGCACCTCAGACGGGACGATCGAATTTTTTCTAGAATTTTTTCTAATTTATAAAATATTCTTAATATAAAAATAGCAATGTGAATGCGAAAAATCTAAAAATAATTATTCTATGTTTAAATCCAGGCTATAAACTATCTGTGTGCCAAATTTTATCAATTTCAACAATCATGCAAAAACTACTGAAAGAGTAACAAACTTTCACAATATTTTATTATGTTTATATTTTCAAAGACACTTGCTTATAACAACTTTTTTCAGTTAATAATACATAATTTATTATAATAATCAATCACAACAGAAAGTCAATTTACTTTGACAAATTAATAATATTAAACACTGACAGATGTCAAATGCGATCTATTAAATTGGCCCTACTTTTAACTGCTTGCTTGCCAACCATAGAATATGATTACTTGAATCCAACAATTATCTTTTAACGTGTTTTTGAACACTTTTCAGTATTCACATGCACAGATTGGATAATTGAGCATCTAAAATATATTTTACTTGAAATACGAACTAACCAGGCATTCATCACTACAATAAAAGAAAATGGTGAAAACTTTAAATAATAGGCAGGAAATTAAGAGCCCGACGAACTGAGAGCTTCCCATACAAACGTAATACAAAAATGATTCCCAATTTGAGCATAATTAACTCTTCTTGTGATGTTATTCGGATTAAGACAGTATTTGTCTAGGTTTCCATAAAATAAAAATGCCAAAATACTAACCCAATTCGAAATAAATGCCAATTACATTTTTACATACAAAACTATAAATCGCATTAATTTTTATTTGGTTTAGTATTTTTTATTTAATAGAAACCTAGACAAATAATGTCTTAATCTGAATAACATCACAAGAGGAGTTAATTATGCTCAAATTGCAAATCGTTTCCATACGTTTGTATGGGAAGCTCTCGGTTCGCTGGAGCCTTAAGATCATCAATTCAAAAAAAGCTTAGTTACCAGTAGGTACCTATTGGTAGTTTGCTATTACATATTTATATTCTTGCTTGAAAACTATAACGACTTCAAAAGGACTATCGAATTTAGATATGTTCCTGGCAGACATTTTTTTACTATTTTGATGATAACAGCATTGATTATTATTAGCTCCTTCATTATGATACAAACTTATAGGTTACAATGTCACTTAATGAACACGAAAAAAATAAACAAATGCGACAGCACTTCATTGTCTCAAGTATGCGACTGGGTAATCAGTTTCATTAGCTCAACGAATCGGGAGTCGACAGTTGCTGGTCGATGGGAGCCGAGTAAAAACCGTGCTGTGCCTGGCGGGATACGGGTTCCCGAAGGAGGGGCGCGGCGGAGGGGCGGCGGAGGGCCGGCTCGGGAGTGCATCGGGACGTTGACTGTCTGGCTCCTGCTTGCGTTATCTGCAGTTGCCCTTTCGTACGATGCACCGTAAACCCTCCTTCCACCCCACGAGGGGGTAGACTACTGCGGACCCCTCTATTTTCCAGAATTTGCTATTGACCTGAAATAAGCTGTTAAACAAGTTTTTAGAAAACGCTTTCAGCTATCAATGTTTTAGACGTTTTTCTAATAGCATGTTATCATGTCACGTTTATATATATTTTTGTGTTGAAATACTTTGATTAACACATTTTTCTAATGGCTAAAAGATACTACACAAAGGAAATTGCTCCAATTGAAACGTAACGAATGTTTTTTCTGGATAACATTTTTGTTTCAGAATTTTACTAAATATTTTTTTTTCGGAAATCAGTTTTTCCGAAAAGATTAAAACTGTTATAAGTCGATGAACTGTAGTTTTATAAAATTCATGGATTGAAATTGATCAAGCAATATTTATGAATAGCAATATTTTCAATATTTTTATAGATACTTTTTCTCCTTATAATATACTTACCCCCTTACTAATAAAGATTGTATAGCAGATGTTTAGTTACACAGTGTTTTGTCCCTTTCTTTTCAATGTCTAACTTAAATAGTTTGACAGAAAGTAACCATTGTGTAACTATACTATTATAACTATACTATATCTGCTATACAATCTTTAATAGTAAGGGGGTTAAAAGTAATTCAGATTTTTTTCACCATGGTTATATTGGTTGGTACTATGTAATACCAACTACTGCATGAAATTACTCAGTATCAGACCTTGGCAGGTCAATAATTCAATCTGGCCAGTAAACAATACGTGTCGATCCTTTGATTGTGGGGGATCATATACACTGTGTACATTACACACCGATGTTATCTCGAGGGCTAATAGTTGCGATAGCCGTAACCTATTGCCAGTAAACCTTGAACCTGCGGTTTAAGGACCTGCGGTGCCGCATCCGTTGTTTATTGAGCATTGTTTTATTCATAATTATGCTCGTTTCTATACCGATTCTTTGTTACACAGACTGCTTTGATTAGTCAATATGTTAATAATCTACTAGACAAAGTAGATGTTCCCGTGTTCGAGATAAAGGACGCGCGTAAAAACATTCTGAGAGGTATTTTTTTATGGAAAATTTGTATAGCGCCATCTACCGCTGAAAAGCAAAATTTTTCATAGAGAATTACTCTATAGAGTATTTTTTTTACTCGCATTTTTTCTCTTGTTCACGGAAAAGTTTAAATGATGAAAATATTAAGAGAAGTCAATATTAAATTAAGATTTTTCATACAAAAACCCTGAACACATTACACCCCTTTTTTGGGCAGTCTTGAAAAAATACAGAAATTGATAATGTTTTCAGCATTGAAAGTTTCCATTAGAGAGGACCGTCAAGAAAAGTTATGGCTATAAAACAACTAAGTAGTGTAAAAATATTTCAAGATAATTCAAACTAAAAAAATAAGTACCTACCTAATTATTTTTTTAAGTTAAAAAAATATTGTTAGGCGTAGGTAATTTTTTTTTTATTTATTTTAGTATACAAAATGCGTAGGCAAGGTATTCGTATAACGTACAGTGTAATTAACAGTAGTGTGTGGCTTAATTGAGAAGTTTATTATTGCAGTAAATTCGGTTCAGCGTTATTCCAATAGGTAGAATACTGGGCTTCAAAACCAAGGTCGATCGGTTGTCCTCCAGTGTTTGGGCCGGCGACCTTAGCGCGGTGTCCTCGGGCTGTGTCAACGACAGCGAAGGCCAGGCTTCGCGAGCTCCAAGCCAACCCTCCTCCCACCGCGCTCCCACCCTGCCAACTTCCAGAAATTAAATGAACTCGCCTGGGTATCTTATTTTCGTTCAGTTGTATAACTATTGAATTGTTGCCTAAATTGTGGTTTAGATTAGGTTTTATATCGGTATAGGAATTAAAGTAGCAGGTTCTTTCTTGTGAAAGTGAATAAGTTTTGTGATGCATCCTGCATCAATTTCGTGTCAAATTCGCCTGAAAATTTATGAAAATCTGTTGTTTGAGCACAATACCTAGTTGATTGAGTGCAATCATCTTGATATAACAAAATGAAATCAAACTACTACACAGGTTTCATATGTAATAGACTATCTTTGTTTGGTCAATTTTCATGAAACACGGGTAAGTACATGCAATAAATCAATACAATATTGTTTAACTGTCTTTGTTACAGCCCCCATGTTTTGTGAAAGGCAGTAGTGAATTTGGCGAAGTAAAAATTCAAGTTTAGTCATTTTGAACGCTATTGTTAATTTGTCTATCTATGGGTTGGTGAAAACTAATTTTAATCCCACAAATATTTATTTTGTGAAGTTCGTTATAGCTTAATTTTACCTAAATGAGACGTTGACTTACAGGTTCAGTTCATGCTTACACTTCTTGTTGTGATGCCCGAGTAAAGTATTTGCATTGCACTACAGTTAATCGTTTTAATCATAATTGACATTAGGTAATACTAAATAATATACTAGAAAAAATTATATAACATTAGGTAATTAATTAGTTTGCTCTACTATCCTATACAATAACTTAAGTTGCCAGCATAAAGTCAAATTTATTTTATTAAGAAATTACAAAGGTTCTTAAAATTCGAATAATAAGCTAAATGATAATGACTTAATTAGTTTACTTTCTCAGTAACTGAGCTGCGTAATGTAAACGTGCCTCCAAAAACTAGAGTTAATTAGATTGCTTACGAGTCGGTCGTCGATATTGGTGAGGGCGGCGCGGCGACATTCAGCCGCCCTTGCACGGCCATTCGTTGCTGCAGCCTCCAAGGCCGAAGGCCAAAGCACTGCTCTATTGTGGAGCTTCGGCTCACGAACTTCTAACCTTGAAAGAGTTTGTAAGACGTAAACAACGCATTTGTCTGTGTATCTAGATTACTTGGTGAGTGGTACTGTAACAGTTGACGTGACACTTATTATTCCCGATACCTACTTAAAAGCAAATAATAAATAATGTAATCATACTTTTTGTTAAAATATTGTTGTATTATTTATAAAAAGTAGTAAAATAAGATCTTAGTCTATCTTTTTTCAGCTTTCATAAATAAACCAATGCGTAGAATGGAATATTGTGATCATAGTTTAAATACCGTGGTGCACAACTTGTAAATATTTTATTATTTTGCTTTTTACCACTGCTTTAAAAAATTATAAGTATTATAACTCGAGAAAAATTTTTAAATTTTGAGATTTTAGCATTCACAATGCTTTTTTTTATATAATACCAAATAATATACTAGAAAAAATACGACTCTCACCAGATCATGTTCTCGGACGTTGATGTTGGTATTATATAAAAATAGCATTGTGAATGCTAAAATCTCAAAATTTAAAAATTATATAGCTTTCTCATCTTAATCGATTGTTTAAAAATATCTGGAAAGGTATTCAATTGATGTCGAGGTAATTCCTTGTACATTGGTGAGATGGCGCTGGCGTGCAGCGTAAGAGTTGATATACTAAGAGAAATTCGACGTTCGCACTAGTGACTCGGTAGCTCAGCGGTCAGAGCATTGGACCGGATATCCAAAGGTCGCGGGTTCGATTCCCGTTCGAGAACATTATGATCTGGTGCTAGTCGTATTTTTTCTAGTATATTATTTGGTATTCGATAAAGTTGGTTAGTTATATATAAAATAAAATATAAATGCATATTAAACAATACCAGGGCCAGGGATGGTAATTCTAAGTATCGGAACACATACGTTGACTGGCGCAACCGGTCGATATGCCACGACAGCAGCGCTGCCAGTGACAGAATTAATAGATAGCAAAAGTTTTTCTTTTTCTTTTTCTTCATACATTAAATAGGCCGATGATAAGTAGTACTTACTTCTATGGTTTAGCAACCCAAACTGAATTTTGGCCTCTGGGCTCCGACACAAGGTGACGCCACTACTCCTTGTCTTGCGCGATCTCTTACCAGCCGCTAGTTTCCAACAGTTCACGCATCCTTGTCATTGTATGTCCTTGGTGACATAGTCCATCCAGCGGTACTTGGGTCGTCCAATTGGTCTTCGTCCTCTGGTGTGTAGGTGGCGTCACAATTATTAATGATGAACTGATGCGAATGCTAATTTCTGATACGTGTTTCGGGGTCTAGTACAAAATGTAGCTCTCTACATGAGCGCCCTTCTACGTTCAGTGTACCAACACGTAGCACGAACAGCTATCGAGAAAAAAAAAACCTGCGTCAGAAAATTCGATAGAGTGGTTTTGTATAGGAAATTTGTACAGCGCCATCTACCGCCGAAAAGCGAAATGAGTTTTTTTTCTCGATAAAAAAATCATCTAAATCGGTTCATAAACAAAGAAGTTATGCCTGAAAATCTGTAAAAACTCGTGCGATGGTAAGCTAAATAATTGATATTTTTCAGGATATAGGAGTTGGAATCGATTAATATCAAAACAGTAGGTACTATGGAAACTATGGGACCGTTTTCAATTATGTACCAAAATAACAGATTTTTGACGTTAATTCGATCCTAATGTGAACTCAATCCCGTCAATTTCCGTCGAGAGCAGAAGGGCAGATCTCTGTATTTTTTTATGGGACCACGTCTGAATTATGTTCTTTCAGCCCCCCCATAGCATGACCAACGAAACATGATAATGACATAGCGATTTATCACGTTTACCTGTCAAAAGACAATGGATTTTGACAGTTGGGCGTCAATAAAACGCTATATCACGCGATATATATCGTGTTTCGTCGTTCATGCTGGGTCGTCGTTCATATTACAAAATAATTATTTAAAACGGTTAACAACTGGTGAAGTTTTGGTAAAACATACGTTTAAAAAAAATAAAAGAAACTGCCGACTTGATAACCTCCTTCTTTTTTTCAAGTCGGTTAAATTAAGTAGTGCCTAATAAATTACAACACCTATAAAAGTTAATAAGTTTACTTTGTTGATTGCTTGTTTGGCTTCAAATATATTCTGTGCTTCAACTTCAATTTGGTAAAGTGAATGTATGGCAAAGTGAAAATTTTACAGATTAAATACCTACGTTTTTTTTACCGCAAGTATATATTATATTAGTTTTATTTATGCCAACAGATGTTGGTTATTACTAAATATATTTTTTTAATGTCAACCAACAGCAACAACCCCAACAAACAACCGCTGATGAGCTTCAAGCGGGTCCTAATGCTTGTATGCCCAGTAATACCTATGTACCATATCTCTAATGTTATGTCATATCGAATTGACTAATATTGGATTCGCACTATAGAGTGCCCCTAGGGTCTATACCCTGGGGTATAGTGCGAATTGATAGGTGTCGCGTGTGGGGAGGGAGAGGCGCGTAGAACTTGCGGAGGCTGCGCAGCGCGTGTCAAGGCCGCGTCCTCGGCCGTGACCGCCGCCCGCCCGCTCGCGTCCGCCCCCCGCGCCGCCCGTCAACATTTCAGAGCGGTTACCAATACCAACATACGTAGATGCTATAAATACTGGTCAAAAAAAGCCCTAATACAAACATTAATATCACGATACCCTCCTCAAGCTTGTTTCCGGGAACACGGAATACTTAAATTATTTAGTTCACATTTGAACGCCTGAAAACCCAAGGAAAATAGAAAAAAGAGATCGCTGTTTGTTGCCGAGCCGGCCTCTTTTTTACTAGTTTAAATGGTTTTTTACTTTTAATTTATATTTTTTGAATTCTGTGCTTTTTATACTAAAACATATTTTCCTTTGGTTTTGTACTTTCTGTCTTTTTTGCCTA
This sequence comes from Catoptria pinella, assembly GCA_963556745.1. Classification (NCBI taxonomy): domain Eukaryota; kingdom Metazoa; phylum Arthropoda; class Insecta; order Lepidoptera; family Crambidae; genus Catoptria; species Catoptria pinella. The sequence goes on from OY750762.1 coordinate 7,052,995, forward strand.
ACTTATGTCAAGTTGTGTTTGCTATTATTTTTAATAATAATTATACTACATTTAAACCCATATCGACTCTAATTCATTCATCAAGTAACTGCCTCAGCCCACTTTAGCTCAGTTTCACTGTTTATGATTTAAGTGGTTTTCTGTTTACTTGTCTAACAAAGTTTTTAAGAACAGGTTATTAATTTAAAGCATGTAATTGGGAGATATTTAACTTTAAGCACATATTTATAATAAACTAAAATATAGTTAGACAATAAACACATGTTTTGGTAAATAAATAATAATTTTGTTCTCCGAAAAGTTATTCAGCTACCCCAATCTTATTACAGAAAACAAAACAAAGAAAACATATGTATTTCTATATTAAAGTCCCATTGGGTAAGCTTACACAGCTGTGTAGGCGTCAATCCACGCTTTTGCGGAATCGATAGCATAGGCGCGTCACTAGGGGCTTTATCAACTTAGCAATATCCTTACTTCCTATTTTATTATCCATAAAAATTAACAAATACTTAAATTCCTTTCCTATACATTAATATTCACATACTTAATAAAAAATATCGCAAACTGTGGTAGGCCCTCAACCATAGACTACGTCAGTGTCCACTCTAGGAAAGTAATGTAAATGTAAATTATTTTTTTTATAAGCTTCTCGAATTTTTTACATTTAAATAATTGGCAGTTTTGCAGTATCTAGTTTCTTTTCAATAGTTTAAATAGGTTAAACAATTATCTTTTGTCTAAATAAGTGCACTACTGCAGTCCCCAAATAGGGGTCGTATCTACGGACAGCAGTTCCCCTACCGGATTCTCTTGGCCGTCTACCCGCTACACCTCCGGGCACCTACCTGCCTGAGTCACCACCCGCTGCTTCCGGCCTACCCCGGAGCATCACCCACGCCAAGTCTACGTACGCGCTTCTCTCGGAGCACACTCTATTACTGAGGCTAAACATACAGCTCCCCCTGCGAACGTAGCGCTTCATGCTGCGAACGTAGCGCTCCGTGCTGCGTATGCACTTCTGCCTCCTGTAGGCCAAAACGAAGCTAAGTCCCTTCTTTTTACGGTTCCGTACCTCAGAAGGAAAAAATAACGGAACCCTTAAAAGATCATTTTGTTGTCCGTCTGTCTGATAAGACCTTTTATCTTGGGTACGAGTGGAGGTATCGAGTTGAAATTATAACCATATACTCGGGTCTACAGTCCCTTTAAGGTGTGAAAAAAAAACAAAAAGATACCGCCGTTAAAAAAACGCAAATATCGACAGTCTTAAGGGAATCAAAGGGTACTTTCCGTTGACCTAGAACTATGGGCAAGAAAATATCGTCTTATACTACAAGTACATGGAAAAATCTGAAAACTATACATCTGTAACTAAATCATAATGATAATAAAGAAATATTATATGTACAAAAAACATGTTTTTAACACAAACTAAAAAGTATACAATAATTTCTGTCGTAATGATTTTCAGATTTAAAACTTCTGTATAGGGCTTAAAATCTTCACGGGATATTATTTTTCAAACCTATCATGACCCACAGACCATTTTTACTCTTAGCAAACGAGCGTAGGGACACAAAATGTATGTGGTTATTTGTGGAATTTTTTTTCTAGATCCACTAAAATCCATTGTAAAGATCCCGATGAATCTTTGTGGGTTTCATTAATTATTGTAATTTTCGTACGGATCTCTTAATTTTCAATAATAAATTCAAGTTTTTAAATTTTTGAGATTTTTTGCATTCACAATGTTTTTTTTATATAATACTAAATAATATACTAGAAAAAATACGACTCGCACCAGATCATGTAATGTTCCCGTCCGAGAACATGAACTGGTGCGAGTCGTATATTTTCTAGTATATTATTTAGTATTAAATAAAATACAAGCTAAGTTACTCGCTCATAATCATAATGTAGCTTTCAAAAGAATTTTTAAAATCGGATCAGAAGTTTTTGAGTTAATTCAATACAAACAAACACAAAAACCAACATACAAAAAACACACAAATATTTTAATATAGAATGCTACGTTTCTGTAAATCTAAGAACTCATTCATGAAATTAAAATCAAAATTGACCTAAAGTCGCGAGTTACTTGTTTGTTATCACAACGCGAAGTTCGTCGTCCGTAGCAAAACAAAAATATTTCAAGGTAACGATTTTTTATGATTTTGAAACTTCGCTTTCTCAGCATATTTTCACTGCTTTACTTCTAAATGCTTTAAGAATAGGAAGACTTTTATTTAAGTATCGTAAAACATTGGTATGCAGAATGTAATCGTTTTCTTGTCTCTCCTATGATGAAATTGGTGAAGGTCGGGATTCAAATGCGATCACTGTGCAAAATATGACTATTGTCACATGATTAATAATTGAAGGAAACCGGCATATTACCTATTGGAGAATTTGAGGATACTTGGGAATTGGTATGACACAAAATTAAAAAAAACCATCAGCATTTAAAAGTTAAGAAACTTTGTTGCCGCTGGATTCTTCATGAACTTACCATAGAAAAAACGGGTTTGAATTATTTGATGTAAAAAATATGTTGTTAAAGTGCGAGCACTATCGTTCAAATGCTGTGTATCATATTGTGATAGAAGATAAAATTTGGATATATTATTATTCCGGAATCCGAAAGATAGCAACAGTCTTTTTATTAATGTTCGAAGTCGACAAACAACCGACAAAATTAGACTGGCGAGAATCGTGGGCAACGATTTGACTGCATTATTTTTTTCCCAGTCGAGTCCTAACTGAAAAAACCTACTTGAGGAACAAAACACAGTTAATGCTGAGTAGATCACTACCATTTGGTTCCCAACTATGGTTAAAAAATGTAAGGAAAAACGACCAAGAAGTGACATCCTATTTCCAGATGTCAATTTTTCACTACGTACCACGATGAAGACAAAGTCATTTTCGGCTCTGAAAGTTGGAGTTCACGATCCATTCCGCATTAAGTTTAGACCTTACATCTTGCGATTTCTTATCAACTTAGAAATTAAAGGTACGATGAGAAATTTCACATTTATGGGGCCAGAGGAAGCGGTGATAGCTTTTGAAAAACATGCCCTTAGACAAATGATGCTTATGTTAAAAAAAATAGTTGAACGAATTAAAAACCTTTTAAATGTGTGTCCATTTTGTGCTGTGGCCGACGTACATATTATGACGTCACAGAATATTTAATCGACGCGACTGTGAAAACTTGAATAACTCATTATTCAACCTTTATTAATAAATTTTGTTTATATCTTTCCATTCATATATTATGTAGTTGTTGTTTTTAAGGGTTGTTCCCTATTCATCCTATGACGTTTCATCTCAATTCTTCACTCATCCCAAATTGATATTTCTTACTCAACCCATTACATTATTTTAATTTCTTTTCTCAATTCAACCCAATTGCATGTCTTAAGGTCAGCTCACACCGAGACGCGACGCTGCGCGTACATTTTAATAAGCGACTCAAAATTTGACTTTTTTACTTCATGAAAATTTACACATTTCCGCGCGATGTAGCGCGACGCCGCGAGGCGCAGCCTGAGACCGCCCTTTGGCGAATTGTCTCGTCGCATCGTATCACTAAAAAGTATGGATAGCAATACAATGATTAATATTTTATCAGAAAATTATATAGAAATACAATAAATTAAACTAAGTATGTACTCATTAGAAATTAAATGTGCATATTTTGTAAAAAAAAGTATACCTCAGATAAGCAGATTAATTCCCCATTGCCCCCGGGGCTGTTAAATCTTATTTTATTATTTTTTACTTGCCACTGACCCCTATATATTATAGTCCCCACTGCCCCCGAATTATAATAAAAGATATTTTTTAGTTAAAGTTATTTAAATAAATTTCCAGATTTAGCCCGATTTGTTATGACCCCTATCATTGTACACACGACAGAACGTCAGGTTATAGAGTTAAACTGCGAAAACAGCTTTTATTACGTAGGGCATAAAGGTGGTCTCAAGGTCAACATGCATAGTCTGATGTGCCGTAATGTGTACCATCTTTTAGATTTCTTGTAGATTGTAAAGTTAAGCAGTATTTATTTACAATTATTAAGTATTAAGTATTTATTAACAAAAAAGTAAGTATATATATATTTATCCGTAATCTAGATTTCATAACACAGTAAACCTCTTGTGAGCTAGATAATTGATGTGATTGTAAGAAATTTGTTATTTTTATTTGATTTTCTATTACTTTTTTATTTTTGAAACATTTCCTGCTGTTTTATACAACATTAAAGCAAAAATTAACGGAGCTTAAAATATTTCTAATAAGTGTTAATGTATTTGTTCAGACCGTACACATAAATCCTAAGTTATTGGATGGTTTTACGTAACGGTTGAGTTAAGAATACTTTTGGGATGAATAAGGAATTTAAAATGATAATTATTGTTGTGGGTTGAGTAAGGAACAAAACTGGGTTGAGTAAGGAAAAAATAATAAGTGGGATGTGATGTCGTGGGATGAATACGGAACAACTCGCTTTTAAAATTATGGAAACTTCCCTAATCCGCGGTCATTAGTTGCTACAATTTTATAACCATTTATTTCTATTGAGTAAGAAATCACCCCAAAAGAACACTGAATTGCGAAAGCTGAATACGGCCCGACAAATTAAGCTATTGAATCTGTAACTTAGTATATTCCAGCCTACGCATCAGATACACGTGCCGGGGTCACACCAAGGTGAAGGTCGCGGCTCCAAAGCGATCTACCCCGAAATATAGACCCAGGGTTGTCGACCCCGAGGAAATCTTCCAGGGAACGCAACCTTGACCTTTACTCGCGCACGCGCAATCCTCATCACCCAGTACCCTGACCCCGTTACGAAAGAACCTGCCTATGTAGCTGCTTTGTATATAATGTATCACAAACAATGCCTGCTTTCAAGATCAGGCGATCAAGTTTCCGTATTCATTGTCCGCAGATAGTAGATACCCATAGACTTCGTAGAAAATACGCTTTGATGTTGCTTTATTAGCACATTATTGTTATTTGCGTAATATTGTTTGTAAATATTGTAATATCATTTTGTGCAAACGTGTAGCTAATAATCTTAGATCATAGAAACAAAAGTTGAAAATCGGCATCAAGGAATCATACAAAACAACATCATGTTCAATCAAAACAAACAACATTTCGAATCTAAAAATAAAATAAGCCCGCTGAAAAACATCTATAAGTACGCGGTTACTTTTGAACAATGGCAGGTACACACGACGGTACCTCAGACTATACAGGTTAACTACGTAATAAAAGCTGTTTTCGTAGTTTAACTGTATAACCTGATGTGCTGTCGTGTGTACATAAATACGGGGATTACCTGAAATCAATTCCCAATTTAAAGAGATTTTGAGATATTGTTTGGGGATTGTGTGAGGTGTGGAAGTAGTGTCTGAGTTTTTGACCTCGAGGAACCTGTAGAAACTTGGGAGAGGCAAAAAACCTCGGAAATTACGGACTTTATTCAGACTTTCGCTTATAATAATGTCTTCTATACCATGCTTTTCTTGGGAAAAGCGTTGACGACAAAGTTGTAGAACATTTTTGCTTCAATTTTTGTTGATGATAATAATTTTTTGACCTGATACTTACCGTGATACTAAAGTACAAAATATATGGAACAAAGATTATTTTTTGGGCTTAGAATAATAGCACCTAGAACTCGAGTCCTTATATGCAAAGTGAGGCAAAATAACTAAGCCAAAATGGCTCAGTTTTCAGATTAATAGGTTACCTTATCGTAACTAAAATCAGATAAAATAGTAACGAACGAACGAAGCGGTAGGGAAATTGAAACATTTTCGTTTTTATAGGTACGAATTTATAGGTAAAAATCTGAAAACTGAGCCAAAATGGCTCAGTTTTCAGATTTTTATCCTTCATAGTAATTAATGTATGAAAATTACGAATCTACGAACTCGAATAACTTGGCTCATAGCATTAATCCTAAAACTTTGGTGTCATGATAACTTATTGCTCCAAATGGCTAGTACTGACAATGCGTACAATTTTATATTTTGTTCCTTATATTTTGAGCTTCTGTATCGTGGTAAGTATTGGGTCAAAAAAATATTTTTTCCAACAAAAATTAAAGAAAATTTTATGCTCTAGCTAGAATGTTGTCGTCAATGCTTTTCGCGAAAAATGATTGACATGATTTAGAAGCTTATACGGCGAAAGTCTGAAGGAAAGGTCGTATTTTCCGAGGTTTTCTTGCCTCCCCCTAAGTTTCACAGACTCCTCGAGGTCAAAAATTCGGATTCCACACCATAGCCAAACAATATCCCACATTAAATTGGGAATTATATCCGGGTAAAAGTTGTAACATTACGAAAGAGAGAAAAGAGAAAAGTGTAAAGAGAGCCTACCTTCGATAGAGGATTGTCTCTAACTAATAAGAAGTAGAGTAGAAAGGTAGAAATAGTTTACAATTATAGACCTACAGACATAAGAGCTAAGGAACCTAAAGTAAGAGAGAGGGGAGAGCGCTAAGATAGGGTGAGTCTTCAGGGGTTTCAGAGGGACAGAGGGGGTGTAACGTAATCTTACACGCTGAGCGGGGACGCGAATGGGGCATAGATGGGGCGTAGACGAGGAGCGTCGACACGGAGCGTAGACGGGCCGTATCTAGATGGTCAAAGGACGAGCGTAGATAGTCAGCAGAGGTCGTGCAGCGGCAGCAGGATAAATGGAGCTGACCACGTAGATGCGACGTAAGTGTGGGCGCTCGGAGGCCGTCCAGTGACAGCAGGAATTGGAGTCTCTATTGGCCAAAAACATTGAAGTTAATGTTAACTGTGTTTTGACAAATGTATATGATACATTGCTACTTCGTTTTGGCACAAATAAAAACTTACCAAGGAAAAGCAGCTATATAACACATACATCTGTCAAAACACAGTTAACATTAACTTCAATATTTTAGCCGATACAGCCGCTGGTAGAAGCTTTTGACAGATGACATTCGCGGCAGCACGGCGCAGGGCTTTCTTGACTCCCGGGCCTTCACCTAGGGCCCGGGAACGGCCACTTCTACGTTATTGCGGTAGATCTCTCACGGAGTGTTTACATTCTCTTTGTGACTCTCGACTCAACGAGGCGGGGCCTATTATACAAACTAGGAATTTTGAAAACCGAAAGAAAACGCGTAGAAGAAAAATTATGCTATTTTTCTTCTACGCGATCACTTTCGGTTTTGAAATAAGCATTTGTGTGGGTACTCACTTGGTAGCAATATGAAAGAGCGAGAAGAATAATAAACAGATATGACAACTGTGAAATGTAAAGAAAATCAGATGAAATAAAATGACATGAAAGACAAGCAGATGTCAAAATAAATACATAAGTATGAAATTTTTGTATTTTTATTTTTTTTGTAAGATGAAATCGAATAAAAATGTATGAGAGACGGTAATAGTAGTTTATGATACAAGGTTGGTAAGGAAGGAGGTTTTTAAAACGAGTTGACGTTTTATAAGCCCGAGCTTTCCCCGAGCCGTAGCGAGCACTCTATAATCATCACGCACGAGTTTTAAAATACTAGTATGGCAGTTATCGGGTTGAGTTGTCAGGGTCGACTTGTTGGGGTTGACTTATCGGGGTTGACTTGTCGCGGGTGGCTTGTCATAGAGTTGAGTTGTCGTAAGGACACGTTGACGGGGTTAAGTTGTTGATGTTAAGTTGTCTTGAGGTTGAATTTTCGTGAACCGATTTATTTAGTTGCAAGACTTGCACAGATTAGAAATAGTACTACATACCACAGACTATAACTTACTACTTACGCAATTGCTGGCTGTATTTAAAAAATATACGTCAGTCATTACTGTGCTTGGCAGAATATCAGTGCAGCAACCTAGCCTGCTGCACTGAGCCGAGCACAGTTTTGGCATCACGCGACAATGCGCAATGTTAGTGTATGTCCCTTGCTTGTGTTTATTTTTTGTACTGTATTTGCATACACTTATTATAAAATAAGTTTGTGTCTTTGTAATGTTGTATATTGTTGCTAAAAATATTTTACATATTGTGTTGATTGACAGATACCTACTTAGCTAAGTACGTATCCTGTTGATTTTATTTATTTAACTTGCGATAGCCCGCTACTCGGATACTTTTTTCTGGATGTTAGGTATCCCTGACAACGTGTATGCACAAGCGTTACAAACAAACAAACTCGCTTTCGCATTAATTACTGTCAGAATATTATTGTATGAATTTAGCTTTTTGTACGGCATTGACGACATTTATATAACAGAAAAAATTGCTATAAAAACAGCTTAAAAAGCGACAGCTCTTAAAAGCAAGAAATAATATTCAAATCTGCATAATTACTATAAGATCCTACGCATATCTGATATTAAAAAAACGTCTTTTGAAGTCGGGTGGGGCTAAAAGATATTTTCCTTTTTTAATTTATATAAACATTTATCGTGGTTTCTCTTTCTCAACTTGATTTTTTAATTTTTAAAGCCCCACCCGACTTCATAAGACGTTTTTTTGACGTGACCAAAGTGTATTATCTCGAGCTCCTTCATGTTTCAGAAAACTCATTAAGCCGTTAGTCCCAGCTACATTTGCACTCATTAACACCCACCAATCCGCATTGGGCCCGCGCGGTGGGTTGTGACCCATCCTATTCATCAGCCCATAAGTAAGGCTTGTATCCCAGCCCTAGCAGTGATAATAAAAATGGCTGATGCGAAACCTTTCAATACCGTAGAGTAATCAAGTACACTATCCTATTTGATTTTGAAGAGGTCTCTTTGTATCTTCAAAGTCCAAGGTCCAATTTGAATTAAATTTAAATGAAAACACCCTTAAAGTATCCCCTTTGTAACAAAACAAGGAGCATCTAAATCGGTTTATAAACAAAGAAGTTATTTCTGAAGATCCGTAAAAACTCGTGTAAATATTACCTAAAAAATTACAGTATTTTCAGGATTACTCGAAAACTACTGAACCGATTTCAAATTTCCAAGAATGGGACCAACTTGGGAACAAACCTGATAAAGAAACCTTTGCATCATGTCAATTGGTTCAGAAGTAATCGGTAGACATAAATAAAATAAATAAAACAAATAAACAGACGAACACAGAACCTCCTCCTTTTTTTGAAGTCGGTTAAAAATATTCCAAAACGTCAAATTATAATAAATTTGAGAAACGACTAATATTTCCTTCCATTTCTATAATTATTTTTCATTTAAGTGACGTTGAACGATTTTTTTTTTACCCTTGGATTGGGCATTTATTGCCCAAAGCGCCTGGATTTTTTCCCAATTTTTCCCGCCTGGCCTGAAACACTTTCCTATATGTCAAATTCAGAGCAAAAACAAGTGTTATTCGTCGTGTTTTTAATAATTTTCGTTATTTAAATTGACAAGTTTTTCCACTTGAGATGGGGTGAGCTATGCATAGGTGTGGAACGTGGGCGCGCAGCGCGGAGGCGGCGCGGCTGCAGGGGAAGCGAACGTTAACCCTTCTGCAGTTCATTCGCCGTCTGGCCTCACCCCAGACACCACCCCCAGCCGACGACCCGAGTGCACCCCTGCCATACTGCAAGCCAACACTTTTTACCTACTGCCAATGAGCTCTAGCCAACCATATACACAACTTCACCGCATCAATGGCCCATAACCACAGAAAACATAGTACAAGCCATAACCAAAACACAGGTAAATGTACAGTCGGCACAATATTTGTGTTAAAAATTTTAAAAACTAAAAAACCCGCCTGCATCAAAAGACAAGTCATCTGAAAAGATGGAAATAAGATCAAATATTAAAGGCAACATAATGTAGTCGGAGGCATGACTGTATAAAGTGCCATTATGAATGATTTGACTTATCATTAAATTCTATGTCTCCGACTTAGATGATTATGTTTTTGTTGGAAAAGGGAAACCTATATGTACATAGTCCTTTTAATTGCATTGACATTGGACCTTGGACTTCGAAGATACATAAGGGAACTCCTCAAAATCAAACAGTATAATGTATAGTGATTATGATAATGATAGGTTTATGGCAATCCAAAATAGAGTAGGTAGGTAGGTACCTAACTATGATCATGCACTATCGACTGCGGAACTCCAATGTGTAAATTAAGATATTAGGGATTATTATAGCATTGAAAAGTATAAAATATAAAAAACTGTTTTATTTATATTATTGTTGCTAAACCTACCACAAAAAAATTAAAAATAATAAGCTTTTTAAGAATTCCTCCTTCAAAAACCTAAAAAAAACTATCAAAATAGCTTTAAAGAATAATGTAGATAGTAGAATAAAATACTTAAGCTTCGATTACATTAGCCAATCTAGTGTCCAATTTAGGAACCAATTTAGGGCTGCCACCCGTACTTGACAATAAAATATAGTTCGCACAACAGCACGGTAAGTTAAAAAGTTGAACTACGAAAACAGCTTTTATTCCGTACGGCATAAAGACGGTCTCAAGGTCAACATGTATAGTCTGATGTGCCGCCGACTGTACTAAGTTCAACTTGAACTTCTTGTGCTTGAACTTTATTACACAATATTTTATTGTCAAGTGCGGTTGGTTACCCTAATTGGATTACTAAATTGGTCACTAGAATGGCTAATGTCATCAAGCCTGCGTAATTGACAGAAACATGATAGCTAAAGCCGGAATCATACTTTTATGTATAATTATGAAAATACACTGAGGCGTGCAAACTATCCCAGACTTAAATGACGACAGTATTCGTGAAAAGGAGTTTTTGCTGCAATTTACTTCACTACAAATCCAGAGATTACATCATTGATCTCAATGGATTACATAGATAGAAGTTTAACTGAAAAAAACTCCTAAATTTAGGGAAAAATTCCCACAAGGTCAAGGAACACTGTCAAAAGTTTGAAAAACAGTTTGAACATTTACCGGGTCCTTTAAGTAAAATTAAGTATTGTTTGACCTCTTGGCAGTGCATTAATTATGTACTCCTGAAGAAGAACCTCTGAAGAATAATAACTAACACCCGTATTCACAATCATTACTATGAGGTCCCACAATGCCCGCGGACGCACAGCGTCCTCAACTACCAATCACACGAAGTTATTCAGTTAAGTCAGGATTTATTTGACTTATCATTAACTGCATGTTGTTATGTAATGTTGCCTTTAATATTTGATCTTGTTTTCATCTTTTCAGTTGACTTGTCTTCTGAAGCAGGGGGGTTTTTTTGTTTTTTAAATTTATTTTAGTAACATTTTTAATTGCAGTGCAGAAAGTTCATTCTCCGTGCTAAAAAAGAATAAGAAATTATATGCGCTCTCGCATAAGTGAGGAACGTTTGAATTGTTAGGCAATTCGCAATATTGAAGCTAAAATAACGAAGTCACTAGACTATGTAGACGTCATAAATGACTTCGCAAATAAAATGACGCGTCGGAAAAAATTGTAATTGTATGTGGCTGTGTGTCTATGTTCATCAATACCTAGTAAAAAACCGGACAAGAGCGAGTCGGGCTGGCTCACCGAGGATTCCGTACCTACCTACATTATATAGTTAAATCGAGTCTCACAGATTTATCCCGAGCTTCTCCCAAAATTCAGTTCCCAAAACATATAATTTTGTGTTTTAAAAGTGATACTATGGTTATAATAACTACACAGTTCATACCTAAATTAGTTAGGTAGGAAACCTTATCAAAGTACTTAAAATTATATTTTGTGAAATGATTTATTTATTATGTTCGTACCTATGAGTGACACAATAATTTTTAGTAGGTACAAAGCTAGGTACGCCATCTAGCATTTGTGTCGAACTAATTTAAAAATAATTTAAGGAAGCAAGGGTTGTGCTTTTTTACGAATTATCTGTTATTTAGATTAGTCTAGACGCGGTGTCGTATTGATGTTTTGGTAAACATCGTGTGAAAAAAGACTTTTATAAGTAATAGTAACGAACGATGCATTGTTTTTTGCTTGTATTGAGCTGGTGAAAACAAATAGTCGCTTGTATGGGCTGGTGAAAAAAATAGCTTGCTTTGTTGAGGCTTCATTCTCTAGGCGGGCACGCCACTGAATGTGTGTTTTATTTATTATTTTTTATGTTTGTATAATACTACTAGGTACCTACCTACAAGACACTTAAGGTATGTACCTATTTAGGATTGTGTTCAATTACATTACCAAATTATAAAAATAGGGCTAAGGGGTGGGGCTTATCTGTGCTACTCGTTTGACCGCAAAATTAAGCTGGTTGGTAATAGGAAAAAGAGGGAATTTAAAAGAAAAAAATCAGTATTATCAATATATTGGTATTTGTTGGTAAAATTCTACGTGTATAATAAACATTATCACCAAATTTCAAGTTTATAGGTTAATTAGAAGTTAAATTTGACCGCGCGTACCGTCATTTAACCTCGATGATCGAAATATGCATTTTTGCGGCATAACTGGCCGTATCTTTTTTTTTACGTTAACTTAGAAGTTTGATTTTTCACAGCCTCAAGAGACCGTAGATTTGAGTATATGGTTTTAATTTCAACTCTATACCTCCATGCGATCCAGAGATAAAGGGTCTTGACAGACAGACGGACAGACAGACATACAGTTGATGATTTAATTACAAATGTATAGTTTTCAGATTTTTCCCTGTACTTGTAGCATAAGATATTTTTTGCCAAATTTCAAAGCTTTAGGTCAACGGGAAGTACCCTATGAATTCTGATTCCCTTTAGGGTGTCGAAATATGCGTTTTTTGCGGCATAAATGGCCGTATCTTTTTTTACGTTAACTTAGAAGTTTGATTCTTTCACAGCTTAAAGAGACCATAGATTTGACTATATTCCTCCACGCATTCTCGAGATAAGGGTCTTGACAAACAGACGGGCAGACAGACATACAGTTAATGATTTAATTACAAATGTATAGTTTTCAGATTTATCCCTGTACTTGTAGTATAAGAAGATATTTTTTGCCAAATTTCAAAGCTTTAGGTCAACAGGAAGTACCCTATGAATTTTGATTCCCTTGAGGGTGTCGAAATATGCGTTTTTTGGGGCATAAATGGCCGTATCTTTTTTTTACGTTAACTTAGAAGTTTGGTTTTTTTTCACAGCTGCAAGAGATCGTAGACCTGTGTACCTATAATGGTTTTGATTTCAACTCGATGCCTCCACGTGTTCACGAGATAAAGGGTCTTGACAGACGGACTGACAGTCAGACAGACAGACAGACGGACAACAAAGTGATCCTATAAGGGTTCCGTTTTTTCCTTTTGAGGTACGAAACCCTAAAAATCAACAAATTATTGCCTTTTTTGTTCCTTCTCTCTATAGCGGCGGCCCAATCGTATTCGCCCGGCGCAGAAATCCGAAATACGTCCTAGAAGAAATTCGACGATGCCACCAGTGACTCGGTAGCGCAGCGATAAAAGCATAGGACCGGACATACAAAGGTCGCGGGTTCGATTCCCTTCCGAGAATATGATCTGGTACGTGTCAACAACTTATTTAACTTGTTAATTTCAATGATATTAAAAACTTTTATTTGATATCATTGGTTAAATTTAAATTAACATTTAACATAGTCTTATTTATGAGTTCAAGGGTAAGTGATTTTAATTACTTATACTGATTTTTTGATCCATCACCAACGTTTATAATGATAAAACCTTAATTAAATAACGATTTGAATTGGTATTTTCTCATATATCTTTTTAAGTTATTAAATTGAAGCAAGTCTGGGGCTGGGTAGGACTAAGAAACTAATCAAAAATCTAAATTCAGCCGTCTTTTGAAAGGATGGCCGAACATAGAGCGACTATGAGTCCTATAGTCGGCCAACAGTCAAACCGTCGGCCGCCGCACATGGGCGTTATGATATTTTCTATTTTCGGCCACGTACTGACGTTAGCTCTTAATAACAAAAAAACATTGTACCTATTAACGAAGCTTAATTTTGCTTAATTTTATTTTTGATACGCTTAATATTATTAATGGTATAAACATAATAATAATGTTATTTTTTGCTATCTATGCCGAATTTAGGGAAAAAATGGTCCAATTTAGGGCAAAAGCGGCCAAAGGGGTATGAGTAATTTTCTAAGAAGAGGTGGGTCAATTTTTTTTTCGATATCGCTTCCAAAAAACAGTTTCATCGCAATGATCTTATCCCAATAAGAAAAAAATTATTCAACAGCGTTAGTCTAGCATGGCCAGTTTATGAGATATTTAAGTTTAAAAAAAATATTTAGTTAATTTTTTTATGCGATGTCGCTTCCAAAAAACCATTTCATCGCATAGATCTCATCCAAATAAGCAAAAAACTATTCAACAGCGTAAGTCTAGCACGGGCAGTTTTTGAGATATTTCAGTTTAAAAATAAATACGTGGGTTATTTTCTTTTTTTGGCGTTGTCGCTTCCAAAAAACTATTTTATCGCAAAGATCTCATCCAAATAAGTAAAAAACTGTAAGGCAGCATAAGTCTATCATGGGCAGTTTTTGAGATATTTAAGTTTAAAAAATAATATGTGGGTCATTTTCTTTTTTTGGCTTTGTCGCTTCCAAAAAACCATTTCATCGCAAAGACCTCATCCAAATGAGCAAAAAACTATTAGGCAACGTAAGTCTATCATGGGCAGTTTTTGAGATATTTAAGTTAAAAAAATAATATGTGGGTTATTTTCTTTTCTTGGCGTTGTCGCTTCCAAAAAACTATTTCATCGCAAAGATCTCATCTAAATAAGCAAAAAACTATTTGGCAGCGTAAGTCTATCATGGGCAGTTTTTGAGATATTTAAGTTAAAAAATTATATGTGGGTTATTTTCTTTTTTTGGCATTGTCGCTTCCAAAAAACCGTTCCATCGCAAATATCCCATCTAAATAAGCAAAAAAATAATTAATTAAATATGACTCTTGATATGATCTACTTCCCAATATTGGGCAGTTTTTGAGAGAAATGATAAAATAACCTAAATATTATTTTTTTAACCTAAATATCTCAAAAACTGCCCATGATAGACTTACGCTGTCAAATAGTTTTTTTTTATTTAGATGAGATCTTTCTGATGAGATAGTTTTTTGGAAGCGACATTGCCAAAAATAGATAAAAACCCACATATTATTTTTTAATCTTAAATATCTCAAAAACTGCCCATGATAGACTTACGCTGCCAAATAATTTTTTGCTTGTTTGGATGACATACTTGCGATGAAATGGTTTTTTGGAAGCGACAACACCAAAAAAAGAAAATAACCCACATTTTAAATTTTTAATCTTAAATATCTCAAGAACTGCCCATGCTAGAGTTACGCTGTCAAATAGTTTTTTGCTTATCTGGATGTGATCTTTGCGATGAAACGGTTTTTTGGAAGCGACAGCGCAAAAAAAAATGACCTGAATTTAATTTTTTAAACTAAAATATTTATAAAACTGCCCATGATAGACTTACGCCGTAGAATAATTTTTTGGTTATTTCGATAAGGTCTTTGAGATGAAAGAGCTTTTTGGAAGCGACATCGCAAAAAAAAATGACCCACTTTTTACTCATACCCCCTAAATTTAAGGAAAATTGGTCACTCGTTAAACTTTATTTTTTTATAATTTTAACACGTTTTTAGTATTATTATTTTCTTATTATATTATTAACAATCATATTTCAATCGTAAGTAACAAAAATTACACAGCTGCAGTTCCATTTTAATACAAATGTTTAAGATTGAATTTTAAAAATTGTTGACGTGGTCAAAAGGGCATTTCACCCGACTTAATGAGTTCCAAATGGCTCCGCAATCCTGATGATTAGATTGAGGAGCCACTTTTGCATTAATATACTTATCTTGTGATATACCTATTTAGCTGCTAAATCCAGGATTTGTGCTGCAAAATAATCTACTTTACTGCTTAATAATGGTGTGAAGTGAACTGCGGTTTAAAAGATGGCGTGGCCGTGGCTCCTCAATCCATACGGACACAATAAAAAGACAAATTATTTACCCCTTTTTCTTTGTCGCAACTTATTGTTGTTAAGTACGGGTGGCAACATTGGACACTAGATTGTGTAAATAAGTTGGGTCAATGTAATCATCAAAAAAGCATAGAGTCCGGAATGAACTGACTGTCAAGTGAAGTCCACAGAGCACTAAGTTACTGTCCTCTATCTGTCATGAGTCATGTCATGAGTGACAGCCAGTGTGACACCACCCACCCACCCCACCCCACCACATATATACGACACGACCAAAAGCAATTTCATTTCATGAGGTTTTCGTAGTTAATTGTTTATGTTTGTACTCAAGATTATATAAATTATGCCGAAGAATAAAGGAAAAGGTGGTAAAAACAGGAGGAGAGGAAAGAACGAAAATGAAACTGAAAAACGTGAGTTGGTCTTCAAAGAAGACGGCCAAGAGTACGCCCAAGTCACAAAGATGCTCGGTAATGGCCGCTTGGAGGCCATGTGCTTCGATGGCATAAAACGTCTATGTCATATTAGAGGAAAACTAAGAAAAAAGGTATGGATAAACCAAGGAGACATAATATTAATTGGTCTAAGAGATTATCAGGATGCTAAGGCTGACGTCATATTAAAGTACACACCTGATGAGGCAAGGAATCTGAAGACCTACGGAGAATTCCCAGAAACTGTACGTATTAACGAGACAGTGGTTTATTCAGTGGATGGTCTTGATGAGGATATTGAATTTGGTGATGAAGTCAGCTCTGAAGATGAAGCAGATGCAGTTGATGCTATATAGAAACCCATACCTAACTATATTTATTATATTTACAGTAAGTCATGTAAATTAATTTGCTGTTTTAAATAAACATGTCTTTGTGATTTCTTAATGTTAGTTCACAGAATCTACATAATATATGAACCCCTTCTCAATAACCCTCAGTTCATTACTCGAAATTGTAAGTGTTTATAACACATTTTTGTATGTATCATTTGGATATTGACTATTAAATTGTTTACCATCTATTGTGAAATTAGTTATTTGAATACATACTGTACAACATTCCTTGAAATTTCCCTCATCACCATAGTCATTTTAAGAATTAAGGAATGTATATAATTAAAATACATACTGTCCATTTTTTTTTATTAAAGTACCTTCTCCCCATATCAATACATAGTAAACAACGGTAAGTGTGCACTTGTCCAGGTAAAATAGAAAAAGCCGTGATATAATATATCTAGGGATATAGTTATGTAACTGTTCATAACTATCTTACTAGACTAATCTAATAGTTATGAGTTGAGATTTTCTTTGATTTGCACAACAGCTGGTTAATAATTTTTACCCACGGCCAACGGAACAGAGGAGGTTTTATGTTTGGTGTAAGAGGTGTACCTATGTCTGCCGTATGTAAAATTTTGCATACATATTCGGATGATAATGCAATATGATTATGATATATAGCTGATCTAATGATGGAGTGGAAAAGTGGCCATGGGAACTCTGTAATTAAACCATGCAACCTCATTGAGTTTGGACTTATTTGATTCATCTTGATAAGTACTCTGATGGGAGATGGTGCCCAGGGTCTGATGACTGAGCCTGAAGAAGGGCACAGGAACTCTAATAAAAACATACAACCCCATTGAGTTAGGGCTCGTTTGATTTGCACTGATGGGAGATGGTTTCCAGGGTCTGATGCTCCATCATCTGTCTCTATCTGCTTCGGATTCAAATTCAGATTTGAATTCGGCTTTGGAATAGGATTCAGCTACAGTTTCTTCATCGGATTCAGATTTGGCTTTGACTTCGACTACCTACAGTTTTGGCTTTGGATTTGACATCAACTTCAGCTACAGATTATCGCTTAGGATGAGGCTGTATAATCTTCATCTGTATCTTATGACATAACTTCCTGAGCGAGTAGCTAAAAAACGGTTGAGAAATATCACAAAGAAGACAATGCCGAATCTGTAGCTGAAGCAGAATGCAAAGCCGAAGCCTAATCCAAATCTAAATCCTAAGCCAAAACAACTAGCTGAAGCTGAATCCAAAGCTAAATCTGTAGCTGAAGCCAAATCCAAATGAAGCCGAATCCAAAGCAGACCCTACATCATCAGACCCTGGGCACCGTCTCCCATCTGAGTACTTGTCAAGACATCAAACTCGATTGGGTTGCATGGTTTTTTACTGAGTTCCCATGGCAACCTTTCGGCTCCATCATCAGATCAGCTATATGTCATCATAATCACAGAACTTATAATCATATTACATTGTCATCTGAATTTAATAATTATAATAGCTATTTCATTTTTATCGATTGTCAAAACATCTGGAAAGATGTTTCTTTAGATTGTCGGGGGTACCTATTTCCTCACATTGATTGAAGTACTATCGCTCCCACTAGCGACTCGGTTGCATTATTATTGGTCAGTGCATTGGGCCGGAATCCCGAAGGTGCGGGTTCGATTCCCGTCTGAGGTGCTACGGGTGAGTCGATTTTTTCTAGTATTTTTCTAATAAGTATATTATTCATCTTAATATAAAAATAGCATTGTGAATGCGAAAAATCTCAATTTAATAATTATACAAGGTGTTACAAAAGTACCCCTAATGCCGAATATGGTAGATAGGGACCATCAAACTGAACAACTTTTACTATGGGACCAACTCTGAAATCGCGAAAAAAAAATCAGCTGTTTCATACATTTTGAAATTTTCAATTTTAAATTTTGTATGAAACAGCTGATTTTTTATTCGCGATTTCAGAGTTGGTTCCATAGTAAAAGTTGTTCAGTTTGATGGTCCCTATCTACCATATTCGGCATTAGGGGTACTTTTGTAACACCTTGTATAGCTATTTCATCTCTATCGATTGTCAAAACATCTGGGGACGTACCGGCTATCGCATCGAACTTCCGAAAGTCTGCTTGGCTTCAAATAAAACAGATAAATCGGGCCAAAATGGCGAACCCCAATTCATGATATCACACAAACATCAATATCTTCTAAATAATTTCGGCGAACAGTAGGTACAATACGCAACTTGTTACTTCGATTTATCTGTTTTAAGTTGAAGCTCGGCATACTCGCCGAAGTTCGAAAAGTTAGCCGATAGGGCCCCTGGAAAGATATTTCTGAGTTATTGCCTCACTTTAATGAAATTACGCTGGCTTGCAACGAAGAATTAAAAAGTACCTACCATAATAATCGGTCAGTGTATTGGGCCGGCATCCCAAGGGTGCGGGTTCGAGTCCCGTCGTGAGGTACTACGGGTGAGTCCATTTTTTCTACTATTTTTTCTAATATATTATTTATCTTAATATAAAAAAACCCCCGATACAAAAAAGCTAACTCTTAAAAAATCTCTCAATTTATTAATATCTGAACATTAGCGATGCGCGATTAAGAATGATACTAACTAAATTAGTCCGATTATTGTAATCATTCGAACTACCACAATATAATAATTAGTAGTGGAAAGGAACCGCTTTTGAAACGAAGCCTAATAAACATTAATTAGCATACATGTTAATGTTAGTATAACTAACTATAAAAAAAGTACCTACTCTGTGAACTAACTAAACTAGTCTGCGAAAGAAGACGCGGGGCCGCGGGGGTTTTTTTATGAAAGATATCAAAGCAAACTGCAAATGTGCAAATTTATTAAAACTGAAATTACCAGTCATAATAATTGCGTTAATACTAGATAGGATACCACTGGTGCTGCCATTTTATATATGTTTTTTTCAATTTAATAATCTAAATGAATAGTATAAATAAAAACGTTCCCAACCTTAATATCAGCACAGACAGAATCATGAAAATTATACACTTACTATTATTTAGTCCCTAGCTAGACGATTAAGTATGGCTTGTCAAGCACGTAGGCACACGTAAAAACCTACATGTGATTACTATGGCCTCATTCTTCTGAGACTGTGGCCTACCTTTGATAGGCCACAGTCTTAGCACAGTAATCACGTGATACCTACGTGCTTGATGTCAAGCTGACAAAGCATCGCTCCTAGACGATCAAAATTTGTCAGCTTGATGTCAAGCATGTAGGTATCACGTGATTACTGTGGCCTATCAAAGGTAAGACGCCCCCAAATGGTAGGTAATGGTGGTAGTAATTACATGTACGTGCTTGACAAGCCATGCTTGATCGTCTAAGCGTGCTTGACTGTTTCATACTTAATGCTACCTGTGATTTTTTTTTCTAGATGTTGCCACCTTGCTTTGCCGCCATGTTGAATTTTGTTGTGCTTCGAAAACATTGTGAGCACGTGGATTGTTGGACTAATTTTAGCGAAATTTGGCAGTAATATCGTTTATTCTATTTTTTGGATTGTTTCATTTGATCTCCAGAAAGTGTGAAAGTTATTTATTAAAAATCAAAGTAAGTACCCTCTTGGATTTTGCCGGTAACCAGCTTACACATTAGGACCATCCATAGGGTTCAGCCAGTAGGTAGGCTCGTAGATCACGATGCTATTACCGTAGTTTCCAAACAAATAACTATTTCAATATAGGAATAACTCAAGACCTATCTTATCACCATTAACGAAGTCACTTGCACAGGGTTAAAATTGCGTAACCTTTCATTTTGTAATCACTTTGCTTACGTGTTGGTTGTGTAGCTTTTTACACATTGCTCGTGACCCTCGATTAGCTATACTGCAATACGTTTATTTGGCAAAATTTTCGGAAACACGTGTCTACGTATTTTTTTGGTCTGAACATTGAATTATTCTTTCGTGTACGTGTCTACTATTATGAAAAGTGATCGTAAGAAGGTGGTGGTCACACATTCGTGAACAAAATTTGCCTCGAGCGGTATTCACTATCTCGAAATCAGATCAGTAGTGATTTGAAAACGTGTAATAAATACATGTGCCTTTCTTTGCACTCATTCAGGCTATTCATAACTCAATGTGTTATTTTGCAATATTGTTCTTTTCATTTATAATCCGTGGCGCAAAACTATGATGAACAATAACCTATAATAAGTTTGGTAGCTGATAATAATATAAATTCTATATATGATAAAAAGAAGTGAATCTGATATAATGGAATGGCTAATAGTAAGTAAAGTAGGTCAATTGCTTATCTAAATTTATATTCGCCTTCCTCATTTTATTCATAACATTGAATTCAGTAAGTATACTTCTTTCTAGTAAAAACAAGGTTTTATTTCATTTCATTAAGTAAGTAGTTAAGACAAAAATTGTTCACGTTTAAATAAATTTAATTGTTCTACTAAATTAAAATTGGTTTGTATTGCATAGATATCTATCTGTATAATGGGCCTTCCTCATTTTTATTATTTATTTGATAATATGCTTTTGATGACAAAGAAGTCTCAAACATTTACATAAACCTCACTATAGCTAAAGGGTCTGAAACACTAAATAACACTTAAAAAAAATTGTAAGTATAGTCTAATGAATAATAAACATAATGAATCGACCCCTCTTACTAAAATGTACAGTATTGCACCATAAAGAAGCCTGATACACACCTATATCGACTTGTATAGCACCAGTAGAGATTTCTAAGAATGCTGTGCTCCACTCAATGTGTTTATGTTATCAAGAGAATTATTCTGTCAACATTCCTGATGTGTTTTTTTTATCTTAGAACTAATTAATATAATTGTGTTCCAACTAATTTGTTTTAAAGTTTTTAGATATTTTCAACATTTATTAACATTGAAATAATATTTAACACTTTAAATTTCATGTTTTGCCATAAAATACCTACATTTATTTATCTAATCAGGACAACACAATAACAATCAATTTCACATTCATACAGACAAGATTGTTACAATCTTGACATTTATGTGTCTCATTAATATGAATACACTATAGATGAGCTAATTCAACAAATATTACCTTGGAATATAATAAGTATGTGCAGTTAAGAATGAAAGAACTAAAACCTTCCGAGATATTTTTTTTTGTTCAAGACACTACTTATTAGATAAGTATTTTACATTAGTTATTTCTAATAGTTATTATTTTGTTTTAGATTATTAATAAAAGTGGCTCATTACAATGGCACCTTGTCGTCAATTACTTATATGGTCGGTACCATCAATAGCTGTGTTGTTGGGCATTTTTTGGATCCGAAAAAAGAGGGAGTATGCCAAGTCTGACCCCGGAGGAAGAGAGAAACTGAAGAGTTTGCAAGAAGAACTAGCTGAAGTATTAAGTGCCCAGCTTGAGGCATCTCAAAGTTCCCCTCTTGGCAAAGCAGAGTGTTCACTCATAAAATCTGCACCAATTGACATAATTCCCAACGGCAGTGGCTCACAAAGATCTTCACCGCTACATTTGACTGATGAAGAAGTAGATATAGAAATAGAGAAAATAATTAAGAAGAAATCTCTTGAGAAGGAGAAAAAGATGTCATTTGGAAGTAACATTCAAAGTTTTGTTGCTGCTAACACTTGTACAAAAGAGTCATCATTCATTGTAACAGAATCTTGCTCTGATCAGATATCTCCAACTAAATCAGAAAGTACTTACAGTAACAATGATATTGATGTTTGTTCAGTCCAAACAAATGCAGACACAAACATTGTGAACTCTAAGGATAGTATTGAAGATAGAATTGATGCAGAACTGTCTCGACAGAATAGTACACAATTTGATATGGTTCCATCTGAAGTGGACATTACTGAAAATAGCACTGTTGCAGAGACTGATGAAATGACAATGAATAATAATGATGATGTTGATGAACCTAGTGACAGTAACGACAGTGAAAACAGATTTTCAACAGCACAAACAAGACACATTTCAGAAAGAGATTCTGCTAATCATAGTCCAGTTGATCCTATGTTAGCTAGTCCATCTATGTGTCACTTTTCAGACAACCACAGTGAGGTAAATTTTATTCATTTATATTACATGAGTTATCAGTGGGGATCTGATATTCTGATACATATATTTACCTAAAGTTCAGATATTGGGTGTCATGGAAAGCATTTTTTTATCAAAAAATTCTGGGATTTATAAAAATTCCAGGGATTCCAGGATTAACAAATTTTAGTGTATACTCCTGAGATTTATTAAAAAAAACCCAATTTTAGATAAATTACAGTTGCACTGTTACAATGCAATATGGTTGCTTTTCCCTACTTTTATTGTCAGTGATTTTTGACTAAGCAAACAACCTAATTACAATCAAGGCTTTATATAACTTTCAGGGCTCAAGTGATAGTGGAAAAGGATGTTCAGAGGCTGCTAGTCCACCTCCCACAACCTTGAATATGGTCCCCTCTGATACTGGGCTTAGGATACATCAATTTGTTATACCACAGACCCTGGTTGGTCTTCTGATAGGGAAACATGGTTGTTTTGTAACTCAAATTAAAGCTAAAACTGGTGCAAGTGTCTATGTGAGGAGACATCCTGATTCTGTAAAATTAAAAATTTGTGCAGTTGAAGGTCGGTAATTCGAACATTTTAAAGTATATTTATATTTTGTTAGTGTTGTCAGCATAATAATGTATTATTTATATGGCTCTCGATTTTAGGAACTCAGAGTGAAATTGAAGCAGCATTAGAAATGATTAAAGAAAAGTTCCCAGAAAAAAGATTCCCCAATTTCTCACTTCAAGAGATCAGTGCTGAACTATATCAAAGGCTGGCTCCTTTAGTGCCAGAGTTCCTTCAAGTGAGTGTTAGTTGATTTAACTCAAAGGCTTCTTAGCTAAAATCTTTAGCTAAGGTCTTCTTAACTTTAAGGAAGCTGTCAGTTTCATAGAGTTTCTGTCACATCTGACAACTTTTATGAATATAAGGTGGCCTTAACTTTAAGATTAGTTTGAGTATTTGGCTATTAGAGCCATCGATTACAAATTTTGGTCAAGTTATTGTGTGGAGTGATAGTTCGCTTTGAATTATAGCTATGTAATGATGTGTGTGAACGTTAATCCTGAGTGTATCAGTTGCAGCTAGTGGAATCAGTGAACAATGATACGATAATGACGTGCTTGGTGAGCGCGGGTCACTTCTTCCTGCAGCAGCCACTGCACCCCACGTTCCCCTCGCTGCACGCGCTGCACCGCCTCATGGCCGCTACTTACCAGAACCCGGATGTGCCGTCTCTCCCACGCCCAGTAAAAGGTAATATACACACACAAGCTTACTCATTGCCAATTTTTTATTATTCCAGTCCTCAGAAAAAACTTAGTTAAAAAAATCATGATACAAACATTCTTTGCTCGAGTGCTCTCCATAGTGTGTTTAATAAAATTTGTTTTTGCTGTAAGTTCATTGAACCTTTAGTTACTTAAGGACTGATTTTGCTGTGTCCTGATAATCCATTTTATGGTAATATTAAAATTTGCAAGATACCAAGAATGGTGCTGACTCACACTGTTTTACTTTCAAATATATCACTATTTATTTTCGCAACAAATATTGTTTTGGATAATAAAATAACACATGAATGTTTTACTTATTTGTAGGTAGATAAAATCAAATTATTGATTACAGAGGGATCAATATGCGCTGCGCCTACAGAAAACAACTGGTATCGAGCGCAAGTGATCTCTACATCGGAAGAGAATGACACGTCTGTCGTGAAGCTGGTCGACTTCGGCGGCTACCTGACAGTCGACAACGACCAGCTGAAGCAGATCCGTTCAGATTTCATGACACTGCCCTTCCAGGCAACAGAAGCCCTTCTGGCCTTCGTGAAACCAGCAAACAATGGTTAATTTACTTCTTTACCCTTGCTACATTAATTTCATTCTTGATCACTCATGTTACTTACATTTTCTATAACGCCTTGCTTTACTTATTTTTTCATGGCAACTTATTAATGTATACTGATGTATTTCTGCATATTATGCTTTTAATATAATAATTTAATTTTATGTCGTGTTTTGCTGGACATTGCTCATCAAATCATAATAATATGCTTTCCATTTTCTTGCCCTGGTGAGTATCTATCTATCTAAATAATGCTTTAATTTTATGGTAATCTAGCGACCGCCCGCGATCTTGTCTGCGTGGAAAGTTTTTTTGATATCCCTCGGGAACAATTATTTTTTTCGGGATGAAAGGTATCCTATGTCCTTCTCTGTACCCCTGACAACGTGTATGCAAAATTTCATGATGATCGGTTCAGTAGTTTAAACGTGAAGGCATAACAAACAGACGGACTTTCGCATTTGTAATATTAAATATACATATATTAAGTAAGGATGATTAAACAAAGAAATCATAACTGCTAATGCTAACTCTTAAATATAGTTGCCTTAAAAAACAACACTTTTTTACAAGTTTTCACAAAATAACATGACTCATAAACAAGTATCTGCTATTTCATACATAACAAAACTATGTTGTTATTATTTCATACACAACTTACTGGCTTTCTATGTGTTTACTATTTTTATGTTATGTGTATTTATTTATTTGTAGGTAATTTGGGTGGTTGCAAAAGGAATTTTTATATGTATTAAGTTGTGTTGGGATCTTATGAGCATTGTCATATTATGAAGCTCAAACACTCACTCGCACTTTAAGGTTATTTCACTAAGTAAATCCAATATATATATATATAAATAAATGTACGTGAAATATTCGTGATAGTATTATATTGACAATGACATTCACCAAAAATAAATCTTTAGAAAAGTTCAAAGGTATGAGTGAGACAGCCTATCTGAGCAGCAAAATGTGACAATGCTCTAACGGACTTGACTGATATAGAAAACAGAGGTGTATAAAAAAATGAGTGAGGACACGCGGGGATGGGATGAAATTGGCCGAGCCGCGCGCACAAAGCTTGCAATATTTTGTTCCATGGATAGCCATAACTGTTTGTATCACAGCGCTGCTTCTAATCTGTGGTCTAGTGGTTCAACAGTGTTTAAGACGCAGGGGTCCCGGGTTCGATTCCCAGGCGGCGAGTACATTTGTATTCGGTTTGGTTGGTGGTAGGGATATGTCAAGCGCCTGACTAGCTCTAGCTACTACCATCTTACCCAAGTCTGACGCCATAACGTCAATATAACATTGTTGTGTTTCGGCAGTTAAAGGTAAGATAACCACTTCCTTAGAAGTTAAGGATTCCGTATGCAGTGCGCTTCCACCTTCGGCATTGTCATCACTCAATATCAGTCCTCCTAGCATGACCACCGAAACGCGATATGATATAGCGATTTATCATGTTTAACTGTCAAAAGAAAATATATTTTGACAGTTATGTGCCGATACAACGCTGTATCACGCAATATATATCGTGTTTCGTCAGTCATACCCCCCTAGGGCAGGTGAGATGTAGGCCAAGCTCTAACCCGATGTGTATAAAAAATGTTTTAGAACCGGAGTGGAGCGGCGAGGCGCTCCGCATCATGGCCGGGCTGACGGCCGGGCAGCTGCTGCACGCGCAGGTCGCCGGCTACGACGAGGCGGGCCTGCCGCTCGTACACCTCTACCTCACCCTGCATCCGCAGGTAACCTCGTGCATTCATTCACCTTTTTCTTCTTTAGGTCTCAAATATAAAACAAGATTATTGATGACGTAGAGATCTCTTTCGTCCGAAGACAACACGACCACCGATAAGGAAGTTTCCTTAAATCGAATTTTGAA
This sequence comes from Catoptria pinella, assembly GCA_963556745.1. Lineage (NCBI taxonomy): Eukaryota > Metazoa > Arthropoda > Insecta > Lepidoptera > Crambidae > Catoptria > Catoptria pinella. The sequence continues at coordinate 7,079,586 of OY750762.1, forward strand.
AAATAAAATCATAAATATTTTAAGCATAAGCGTTTAATTTATATATATATAAAAATAGTTTTTCAATATTTCAATAAAAAATATAAAATTATATAAAAAATGCAAAAATAAAGAATCGTCATGAGGATAATAACTTTTGAAGTAATTTAACCTTTTCGCCGCCAAGTATAGCAAAAAAAAATCTATTGTCCCACGCCACGCCACTAAAACAATAAAAACAGGTTCCAAAAAATAGTGATGTCCAGTGATTACAATCGACAACCCCTTTTTTACCTTTTCCTACCCATATTCTATGAATTTTCTTGCATTTATTTAAATCCAATTATTAGATTCCGTAAATCATAACAATTCACAGCAATAACTGTGTGTTTAAATTAACATTCAACCAAAATATCAAGTAAACAATAAATAATTGTGATTGAAAATGGAACGTCCCTAGTTAAGCTTCCCGTCGCCTCGGCGGACGTGAGCTGCCGTCGTTGGCGTACAGGGACCATACTTTATATAAGCCGCGTGCTTTAACAATAGTGATGTTCCTCTAATACATCGACATAATTTTAATAATTATAACATTCTTTTGTAGGTACTTTATTTTCTCTCCTCGTGACATGTAATTGCGTGATGATTAATTAAATACATTACAAAGATAGCCTTTATAGCGCTTTCAATATTAGATAGAAATTTTATTTTGATTCTACTTAATTTTTTATTCAATATCATTGCATCGTATACTTAAATTGAAGGAAAATCTGTTGACTTATTCCTAAATATTTTCGTAAGTAATATTAAGAACAGTTTTGTTGGTACCTATTTTATAAAAAGTGAAAGTATTTTAGTGTATTGATAGATGCCGCGACGTACCCATTGTTGTTTTATGGTCAGCCTAAAAAATCTTGCAGCTGTTTTAAAAACAATGGGCAGTCATAAAAATATTTCGGCCAAATTATCTATTTTCTTTCGCAATAATTGATCAAAGTACGCCGTGCCTCGGTGCCAGCGTATTGTTCTTTCTAATCCTTCTTTAGAATTTCTTGCACCTGCATAAAACAATAGGCGCAAAGGTCTAAAGCCATTTAAGCCAAATATTGACCGATATTTTTTATATTTTAATAAACACATTAGCACAACACTACCTGTGACGTCGCTGTCGGCAGCTCCCGACGCTGGCGCCGAGGACATTCGGACTGTATTGCTTGGTTACGGCCAATTATTTTTAAATAGATTTTGCAATATATATGCAATAATTTCTAGTGTTTTTGGTGAAAATATATTAGTAAGGCTGAATACTTCATGTTGTGACAAAAAAAAAATTAAACTGATTGGTAGAATACTTAAATTTGCATCTAATTTGGGCGACGTCATATGCCGACGTTGGCGTGCGGGACACTTTTTTTTTATGACGTCATATGCCGACGTTGGCGGTGAAAAGGTTAATTAAGATTGACGATATCTCCAAGACTATGCATTTTCGGACCACATGTTAAAGGAGTTTTTTTATTATTTTAGCCTATAGAATAACCTCAAGAGTTATAGAATATCAACATATACAGGGTGTATAAATACACTGCAGTGTAGAATACTGCAGTTTTAGGACCGATAGTGGAGCTAATGTAATTTAATTTAATTCTAAAAGAAAAAATGTTTCGAATTGTGCAAACAGCGCTTTTTCATATGATAGACTGCATGGCCTAGTATCCTCGCTTCAAATTTTTAAGACCCCTTTTCAGTCTCTGTTGCAAAAAATGTTTATTTATTTTTCCTTATTCGCAAAATAGTTGGCCAAACGACATCTAAAACTATTCCAAATTTCAAGTTGATAACATTCAGATGTCCAGCTGTGACAGACAGGCAATCGCACCATAAGGGTTCCTTTTTATCATTTTGTACGGAACCCTAAAAAGGCATAAAAAATATGCTAGTTCTACCAATTCATAGTTCGTACTAAATGAGGTCAAGAATTTAATGGATTATCTTCATCTATCTCTTGATTGTGTTTATCAAATTAAATGCTAAGTTTATACCAGAAGTACCTATTCTAATTTTTTGACATCACTTTAAAGCAATCTAGTGTAATATGCTGATTTATGTTTCTTAAGTTGTGAGGAATTTACAATATTGTTCTACTAATAAAATGTGAGACGTTGGGCAGTTTCTATACCGACACGTAGTGACCGCCAATCTGTAGGAACTCGTTATATTTCCGGGTGGCGATGCCGTCCCCTGACCTCGGCATATAAACATCTTAAACAGACCTTGTACAAAATGTGCCGAATAAATTGGGGTCAAATTTAAGATTGCGTAATTTTGTGAATGTACTACGCGTTCATTTCATGATTGCCGTTACCGCCCGGCCCGCTTCGTCATACCGCACCCCCTGCGTCGCCCCTTTAGTACATAAAACAACGCAAAGCTTATTTTTTGTGTCTGTTATTTATTATTTACGTTCGTTATTTGTTTTGCTATAATGTGTAAAAAAGGAAAAGTCAAATGGCGAACGAAAAATGAAAATCAGTCGATAACGCCATTATGATCAAGATCTTACGCCGCGCCGCCGCCGCCGCGCGCCCCGCTCAATTCTTCGCAGTCAAGTCGCACTATAATATCGGATAAAAAACATGATTACTTTTTTGTCTACAGTACCGTTAGCTGTGACGTCAAAACGGTCGACGACGGGAATCACGAAATGAACGCGCATCGATAAGTTTATTCAATTAAGGTTTAAAATCCATGTTTCTCATTGTACCGATTAAACGAAGCTTTTAGAAAGTCATAAACGCGTTAACGGAATTGTTAATAATTTTTTTGTGATTATATAAACCGATAATAGATATATTTTATTACACACATTGTTAAAAAAATACTGTTCGTAATTAAGTACAATTAAGTAACCAAGTTAGAGAAATAACAAAAACAACAATTTAGGTGACACATAGATTTATAATCAACCTTTATTTTATCAGCCTTTCTTTTATCAAACAGTCAACCGAAACTATAGTAATTGTTTGGTTGTTGAAACAAAGAGAATACTAAACTATAATATAACGGATAATACATAGGTAGTTGAAAAAATCTTTCTACTATTTTATAAAACGTCAAAACCATTGCCATCAAGAACTTGAAATCTGCTTGAAATAATATGGGATCAGCCAGGATTTTTTTCTTTTGTCAACTAGGTACATGCTGAAGCAAAATATTCCGCAAAATCCGATTGTTTGAAAGATATTGCACCGTAATAAACTTATTCTTCTGTTATGATTATTTATTACTACTTTTTGAAATACCAAGGTAAGGGCCCGTTTACCAGTTTTAGGATAGCACATATTTTCTGATATAATTTAAATGGAATGGAATGTTTTAATCTGTCATGTATTTTTCTAAAACATATCCATAACAGACAAAACTGGCCTTATGATACCAATGAGTTTTTTTATAACCAAATTTCTTTCTAATCAATTTAAACTATCTTTCCTATTGCCACTAAAGCAATATGTAGAATAAATAAACAGTCTTACACAAAATTATTATAAAATTTGATGTATGATATGATTTACGAACCACATTTCCTGTTATGGGATAAATAAGCTGATTGGTCGATTCTGTTGCAGCAAGTAATATTCCTGAACCGAGAACTAGTGGAGCGCGGCCTGGCCGAGTGGGACATCCCCGCGGACTCGTGAGCGTGCTCAGCCACGGGCCGGCGCCACTACTTCGACGCTATTACCTTATTGACTAGTTTTATGGTATTGCATTTGTATTGACGCATAATTTGTACATAATTTGGTTTTCACTAAGGCTCCTCAACGCTCCGGTGAAACTTCGAGTAGTCACTCACTTGCGTTTAGTTTGTATGATTTGTCATTTGTAAGCTCTTAAATTAATAAATGATGTTGTTCTCATTTCAGTTTTGATATACGTTTAAAAAACAGATATCTAATTGACTCATTTATGTATAAGTAGTAAATTGAAACGATAGTAGGATATGTACTGTGGTACATGCTTTTACAGCAAACTTAGTTTTAAAGCTCCTATTCGTTTGTAACTTACTATTGATACTCGTTTTGTCTATGCTCCCACAACAGGAACATTAAAATTACAATACACTTATACGATGATGTAGATTTCTTGTAAAAGTATAGCACTAATGGTTGTAATAATAAGGTACCTACATTATATGATTATGGGCTCCTGTAGACCAATTTCATAAATTGTAATTTTATGCGATAAAACTTTAATTAAAAAGATTAGATTTTAATGAGATTTAGGATTCGCTCATTATATTGTTACAAAATGTTGCGCATTGTTCTTTAGCTAAAATAATGATTAATTTGAAAATTATTTGCTTATTTGTTTTAACTAATGTGCCAAATCTGTCAGTTTTTAATTTTCTACTTTTCAGTTGCATAATTTACGGTATTGAAATTATTGTACTTGTGTATAAATGAAGGCCTTGATTGCCTTGTAAAATGTGCCTTTGTTAGAAGTTTTGTTTATAATTAAAAAGCTACATAATTAATTGTGTAGAATATTATTAGTCACAAAAGAGGTTAATTTATCACTGTAAACTCCGCATCGTCTTATTTCATTAATTATTTAGAGTCATGAGTACCTTGATTGTGACAAAGGTATTTTACTTGGAATACCCCGTTGGAGTGCTAATTAAAACCAGTGATTATTCTAACGAATATCGTTGAAACTAACGATCTAATGACTGAAACAGTATGATAGTTGTAATATTGTAAAGTATTGGTGTATAAAAGTACAATAAGATGTGATTGGTTCTAGTGAAAATAAATTTATCGGTATGTTTTTCAAATTCTCAGATTATTATTTTAACTATTTAATAAAGTGGCTGCATAGTTGCAATTTACTGTAAAACTGTTCTTTCAATTTCTTCTATAAGCTTTTCACAACTGTTAATACTTCCAGCATAATTATTGGCCAAGTATTTAGTCACTTTATTAAACATTCACCCTTGTCCATCAAACTTCAATTTTCTTTCAGATGGCACATACTTTTATGTAACAAGTTGTATCGCATCAGCAATGAAGCTTTGTGGTAAATTTTTGAAAGAATAGTATAACAAATGAGCACCTTGGTTATCCTGACTTATAGTATATAGTGTACATACTTGTGTGTTTAAGTAGTTCTAAAAGCAATATTCAGTGTTCTTTTAGTAAATTCAGTATTTGTATTATGTTGGAAAATTTTAGTGTTTGTTCTTAGTGATTTAATTTTGTATGCGTATTGTGTAGTGAATTTGGCAAGCTTATGGGGAAGCTTAGTGGACGATTCGTCGGTAGTTATTTTTACAACGTTGAGTCGCGATTTGATTTTATGAAGTACCAAGTGTTATTTTTAAATTTCACGTGTTGGAATAGTTGGTATGTTTTTGAATAAACCAGTTAGTGTACTGATAAACTAGATAGATAGTTGGCTCATCGTTTGCATTTTGTTGACGTCCCTATTGTAAATAAACTAATATATTTGCGGTTAAATCAATAAATTATCGTTTAAAATCAACATTTTTCATTTTTTCACATGTCTATGCATTCAATACAAATACAAGTAATTACTATCGTATCATATACCTATAATTATTGCCATTGCAGCACTGAATACATAACAAGTCTAAATACCCATTTGATATTCAAATTAATTCAAGAGAAACACATTTTTAATTTATAGTTTAGCTGTTAAGGCACACAGAAGGGACACCGCAAAAATATTTAAATAAATAGCGGCGATCCTTGCTCCGACACAACAAAGTGCAATTCAGGTCGCGCAGCCTCCCTTTTATTCCTCTTAGTTGCCTCTTTTTCTATCACTTTCTCTCATCTCTTCTGACGACGGCTAGAGTTGTCTTTTTTAAACGAACTGCGTAGCATATCATAAAAGAAAAGCGATCTTATAATAAAATAGGTTAAGAAGACCCCCAATTACCAACGAGATTTTTGTTTTTAAAAAAACCTACAAAGGAGTTATTCGTTGCAAATTAAGGTATCGAAATGTTACTCTGGTTTCCTAGTGGTCCGATCGGATCCGATCCAGCTCCATCCGACATCCGTACATACCAAAATCACCTCTTCAAACTTAAAGACCTTCGTCTACTTCGTGACGTATTTTTTTTTTCTGCTGAAATAACTTCACAGCTCTGCACTTTGAGTCGAGTCCAATAATATGTACGCAAGTTTGACAGTTCATCAACCTTATGCCTTTGGAATAAAAGTCAACATCTGTCAAAAGTGCTTACATAACTAACTTACATATTTACGAACTCGACTGTTCATGCATTACAAAATCTGCTCTGCGTAAACTGCGTCGTCGTCTGCGTCAGCATACGCTAACCCATAGATAGCTCGCTTTAAAAACTACTAAGATAAGAACTAAATAGTAAATAAAACAGGCATTACTATATAAAGTTATATTGAAGTAATATATAAAAATTACACATTTATTCTCTTATATCTATTTCCCAGTCCACTTACTTATAGTATTACATATTATACCTACCAACAAATCGTAAAAATGATTAACACTCAACAGCAAGTTCAACTTCTAAACACCATACTTTTTACTTCTACCTGTATAAAAGGTCAATAATACAAAAAATATGCTTCTAATCATATATTAACATACAAATGATCAACAATATTTTAAAATCTGTATGCAACTCATAGTTGTTATTGGAACAAAAAGTCAGATTACATCACAAGTATCCTCATTATTCTAGGACAGTAGTTAAAACATAATCTATACATAAGCTATAGTTATTCATTTGAAATAATATACTTATAACAGATAGGGAATTTTCAACGATTATAATATAATAACAAAATATTTTCAAAACAATGTATCTTTTCGTCATATACATATAAAACTAAGTTTAGGAATAAAAAAAGGAAAGTCATATTTGTACAGAATTTTACTACTATGTTCACATGCAATTCAAATTTTATCTTTGGATACATGTACATTGTGATAAATAAGATTGAAGATTTGTGCCCACAATATTACTCGATTATCACAATAGATTTACGTGGGTAAGTTACATCGGACAATAAATTGTATTGCCTAGTTGCAAATAATTTACCTATAGAAGAAAGTATTGGTTTAGCTCCAAACGTCAGATGAATATTTCTTCATGGAATCCAATTTCTTAAGGAATTGCACAGCCTCTGCTTCAGTTCGACCGCCCTTTTCTTGGACGGCTTTAAAAACAATGTTCCTCACATCGACAGCCATATTTTTCGCATCTCTGTAGAAAAAAAATCAAAATGGGATTAAAAATTGGTTAAAGTTTAAAAGCGTTCTTTATTATAATGCAGATCATGCTAGATGCCTTTAAGTAGCGGGGCTTAAGTTTATCCGTTTCTTGCAGATTTAACAGCGTGTTCTTTGGAGAATAAAAAATCAATGTTACATGAATAAAACTCAAAATCAATAAAGTCAATCATCTCATACAACCCGTGTTTTGAAAATAGGACTCACTAAAAAATCCCATTACACATTGATTCAATAATTAAATCAAAACATAAACAAATAATGGAGTATTAAAAAACTAAATCAAAATTGAATGCTTTTAAAGTGGTTGTGTGTGTTTCCATTATGCGGTATTTACGACTAAAGCCACACGACCTTAGCCGCACGGCGAAAATCGACTGTGTAAATGGCAATTCGGTCTAGACTGCAGGTGACTGAACAAACTTATCTGATCCGCGGCGGTATCGGCTAAAAACATTGAAGTTCATGTTAACTGTGTTTTGAGATGTATGTGATACATTGGTACTTTTCTTTGGTAAGTTTTTGTTTGTGCCAAAACGAAGTAGCAATTTATCACATACATCTGTCAAAACACAGTTAACATGAACTTTTTAGCCGATAGAGCCCCCGGTGGCCAAAACTAGAACTGCGTTATTACATAATTGTTACCTAGGTTACGCCATCGACTATATAAACGACAGTGACGCCATACTGATACAATTTTACAAGCGAGGAGTTTTTTGGAAGCGTTTTGTTAGGAGACTAAAGTCGACCGTCACAGGTGACTAAAATCTACCCATGTAAACCCATTAAAAGTCAATTACTTACCCACAAACATAAAAGTGTCCATTGCGATTTCCAATGATATCCCATACTTTGTCAATATTTTGTTGCAACAGATGGGTCACGTAAACTTTGTGTTCTTGGTCTCTCGAGAAAGCCACGTTCAATTCAACATCTCCATTCTTTTCATATTTCTCCAATTCCTAAAAACATGGTATATGTAGAGAAATCGATACATATCAATTTAAACTGCGCTAGGGATTGGATGAGCTGAATAACTCACTTCTTGGTAAATGTAATCTTCGTTGCGATGCCTGCATCCAAAGAAGAGAATATTTTCGCCGACAACTTTTCCGTTAGCCCGCGCGTAGGCACGCTCCTGCAGGAAGCCGCGGAACGGCGCGAGACCGGTCCCAGGGCCCACCATGATGATGGGGGTCTGTGTTTGGAGAGGTAATCTGAAAATAATATTCAATGGGAATTTTATCGGAAAGATATTAAAGGTCACCTACAGTCAGATTGTAATTAACAACTAACTAATTCTAAGCAATAACACTCATAGGTCAGGGAGTAGGTATTTTATTTATATTTGTTGGCACTCAAGTTCATCCTGTAGATTTGTACAATACAACCAGTTTAGGAAATGAACGTCTGTTGTCCAAAATAAATAAAATAAAAAAGAGTGATGAAGCAGGTTAATCTGATAGTAATTTAACACAATTGTGTGAGATATTCACATGCCATTACTGACGTGGACCACTGTAGGCTCTTTCAGGCAACCTGCCCCCCTAGACAGTCGCATTCGCAAATCTTCGTTATCGCTTCACTATCCAGAGGCTTTTTTATTTATTTACCGTTTTAAAAATAGGGTAATAACAATGCTCGATAACAGCCACGCAGGAGTAGATTTCTTACTAAAATCATAAACATTAACAGCCGTAGAACAAAGTTTGTTCTACGATTTCTCCGAAAACAGACAAAAAAATCGGCCAAATGCGAGTCGAAGTCGCACATGAAGAGTTCCGTAGTACCAAGCATAGGTATTATATTATATTGAGAATAGCAATTAATATTTGACAGGATGTTTGTATTGTTACTTTGATCGATGACAATAATTTATGTTGTAAACTGGCAGTTAGTATTGTAACTTTGATCGAAAACAATAATTTATGTTTGCCATCCTGTATAATAGGGAGAGAACTTTATCTCTCTATGCTTTGTGATAATGATAACTAAACAAAGAATTATATATTCTCTAATGTCTGAAAAGTCGATTTCTTTTTGTCTCTTCGGAAAAGTCGTAGAACAAACGTTGTTGTTTATGATGTCAGTAATCCAAGTGAGTGACTCTGAGTGGTTTACAAATAACCCTGTATATCTCATAAATAAAAATAGAGGGGGGCTGACATATCAACGCCCAACCCCAACCACTGGACCTATACTTGAAATTTCGTACAAATAATAATATACTTTATATAGTGTAAGCATTCACTAAGAAATGATTTTTGGAAATTCTACCCTGAATTTCCGAAAACCAACCGCTTAAATGGAGTAAATAAATCCTAAAATCGATATGAATGTCGTTATTGAGGTTTTATGGGATATTGAAAATGGCATTTATTGCGGTGGACATGATTCAATGTGAAGGGAAGGGATATGGATATCCTACTAATATAAATAATTATTTTATATTATAAGTTTGTAAGTTTAGATGTTTGTTACTTAATCACGCGAAAACGGCTGAACGGGTTTGGTTTGGCACAGAAGATAGTTAATGCTTTTTATCCTGGTCAAAGGTTCCCTAGGGTTTTTCTGAATGTTCACATGGACGAAGTCGCGGGTGAAAGCTAGTGGGACATAAGTTTTTAGAACAAACGATTTTCAAAACTCGAAAGATGTTTGAATTCGATTCAAACATCTTTCGAGGGGGCTGGCCTCATAGAATAATAGTTATTTTAGAAACTGTCTGCCCGCGGCTAATCGTACGGAATAAAGCAGTACAGTATATATTTTAGTTGAACATAGTTCTAGTAATTGGGTATTGTTTGCTTGGAACAGTAGAGCTATATAGCAGTATTTAAGCATTTAATATGTGATGCCACAATCGCACATTCGCGCGAGCGGCGAGGCGAATAGCGAGCTGGCGTTGGTAGCGGCATTTCGGACACGACTCAAAAGGCACAAGCGGCCCTTACGGTGGCAAATGTACTCTATGTTCGCGTGCGATCCAAATTAATACCGCGCGAATGTATGAACAGTGCATGGACGGACACGAATATTTCGTCGCGGGACTCGCGAGTGGCGAGGCGAATAACCCAAATCAAAATAAATGCCATTTTTTTCATACAAAACTAAATCGCATTAATTTTTATTTGGTTTAGTATTTTGGATTTTTTATTGAATAGAAACCTAGAAAAATACTGTCTTAATCCGAATAACATCACAAGAAGAGTTAATTATCCTCAAATTGCAAATAATTATGGTATTACGTTTGTATGGGAAGCTTACTGTTCGCCGGCGTCTTAAGTGGCTTAATCTTAGACTGATTTGCGTAATCATTGATTTAGTTGAATAATTGCTCAATATAAGAAGTTAAATAAAATTTGTCATCTACATGTCATTCACACGTAGCCAATTACAGTGACGTTATGCAAGGTAATATATTTGACATTAACTGAGCAAGAGCCCATATTGATTTCACTATTTCGAAATACATACCTAAATTGTGATTTGCGAATGTAAACGGGCACTCGGGGGAGTGGTTTGCCGGCCTCGGGCTTGTGCTGCGCCAGCCACGTGGTCGCCACGCCCTTGTTCACACGCCCCGTCGTCGTCTTGTACTCCACCACGACTGCTGTTATGTGGACCGTTTCTGGGTGTAACTGGAAGTCATTACATTTCCATCAATAACAGTTAAATCATATCAAATCAATACATTACATTCATTTGAAATAAGACTCACTTTGGGACTTGAAGAGATGGAGTAATATCTGGGCTGTAGGCGCGGCAATAATTCACAGAGATGATCGAGAGGTGGTTTACATGACTTAATATCTTCAAGTATGTGAACAATGTTTCTGCAGGCATCAACCACAAATGAGTGGTAGAGGTCCTTGCCTTCTTGAGAATTAGTAGCCATCAGGAGGAGCTTTTTCTTATCCTAAAAAAAGATGAGGATTTTAATAATTAGTAGTAGAGGACCAAATACAAAAAAAAAATCTGAAGTAAGATTTATTATTTATATATTAGGGGGCCAAGTCAGTTACAATGGCTTGAGAAAAAAGGATGTGACTTTATAGTACTCACCTCTTCATCTGTACAATATTCAGCAAGTTCTCTTAATATATGAGTGCGAGGCAATGCTGTAATCTCTAAGTAATGTGACAGTGCAGTTCTGTAAGATGTGGGACAGGGGAATGGGTGCTTCTTGCTACTTTCGAGATCAGTGTTGATTAATGAAAAGGTTTCATCCATATCGGCTCCGGTTAGAGCGCCGAGGCGATCTACTAGATTTGTGTCATTAATGGGATATATAGCAATATGGTCACCTGTAAGAAACATCACAAATTAAAAATAAAATATTTGGTACAATAAACACAAGAAAATTTTGTGATTACTGGTGTTATTTACCTGCTTCATATCTCATTTTCGAATCTGAAATATCTAACTCCACATGCAAACATGATCTGTCACCACCTTTGTGTAACTCCTTATTGACTGTTATTAGTGCCAGGAATGGATTTTTAGCATCATAAGGCCTGAAAATAAAGCCTATGAATCAGATTTGCCGTTTTGATTGTTTGCTAACAAAAATTACAAAATTGTATTAATGAAACTCACGGCCTTTGAACTTGGTAGGTATGAAGTCGGGCAATTTCACCAGTGAAAATATTTTCAGGTGGTATTTCATCTGGTTTGTGAGTCACTAGACGGAACTGGCGCAACAACTGTTCCTCACCAGTGCTTTCAATATCAAATTTCTCACATACTGCTGGCCAGAATCTATCTTTCCATGAAATAAAGTCATCTTCAATGCTGTAATTGAGGAATAATTCAATAACAATATGAATGACATAAAATTAATCCATAAACAGCACACCCCCTTCTTGATTGAATATTTACACTGTGGTACAGTTTTCAACTGCACATAAATTACCTACTTACTATGAACAACAGTACCTAACTATTGCCCATCTTGTTGAATTGATGCATGTGTTAGATAATGTATCAAAGAGAATTAAAAGTTAATGCTTGCTGTTGTAAGTGAAAAGGAGTTTATTATGAAATTTGATTATCTACAAATCAATTTTAATGGAAACAATTTTCAAATTGAAATGTTTGAATACCTATTAAATATCATAAGACTATTTCTTACTTTGCATCATCATCTCCAAGTCCTAATTCAAAGACTCTAGTTGCTCCAAGTTCCTCAAGTCTTTTGTCTAAATATATTGCCACAGCATTATAATGTTCATATGTCTTGTTACCAAGGCCAAATACCTAGAAATAAAATAATATGTGGAAGAAATATTACAGAAATTTATAAAAATAACAAAAACATGCAGTCATACATAAATAATAAAAATCCAAGTCAATTATAACAAAATGTAAGTGATTCATATTCATTAACTATTGAAAGTTCATTAACTGCCATATTTTAGCCTCTTTCGATGACTATTTGTTTATCATTAGACATGTTAAACCAAATCTAAATAAGTAAGTAGGTACTCAGATATAATTACCACTGTGTAAGCTCATACCATGTAACGCAATTTCTGCAATGGTGACATAACTCGTCTCATATATTTCCATTTGTTTATATACCTTGGTGAACATCGCATTATATAATTCATGTTTGTCTCCTCTAAATTTTTAAAATTACCATTTTGCTTCGTTGCCTTGCCTACCTCGTCGTGTGTGATTATAGGTTATATTTGTAGTATTACAGATACACAGTACTTAAACTATCCATGAACTTCGAAGTTAAACTCATATCTTTTATCTCTTCAAAACCTATTTTAAATTATTTATTTCATTTTAGTCAAGCAATACTATGAAATAACCTTATGCACTGTCTGTCACTCACGTCAAATGTCAGTAACCTTCACCTGTTGTCACTGTCACGTGTCAGCTGTCAGCAGATTACACAACACATTGGGTACATTCCAGCAGACTAACCGCTAAGTTATCGATTACTAACTACAGACTGAACGCAGCCAAAATGCGATGACTTGTGACTCGAGCAATCGGACGCCACTCGTATTTGATTTTTGATTGATCGATGACTAAAGCGGACGCGGCTGACATGTGTGCACAGTTGAAAACATCCAACATAGTTATTCTTCTGAGCATCCAACACACCAAATTGCTATCGGACGTCCGATGCCATCATATTAGTCTAAAGTTACGTCCGCGACTTACCTACGTACGATAGTTTACACACCTCAGTGCATTTTTATTATCCAGCGGCTATCGGCTAAAAATAATGAAGTTAATGAAAGCTTTGATTTGAAGATAATATGTGATACAATGATGAATTTTTATTTCAGTGACGGGTCTATGTATAATATGTACCTATATATTTAAAAAGTACATAAGTAGTATATCAGTTGTCTAGTACCCATATTACAAGTTTTGCTTAGTTTGGGGCTAGATGGCGCTGTGCGAAATTGTCCAAGTTTTTATTATTATTTATTACCTATTATTATTGCTAGTTTTCTTTGGTAAGTTTTTATTTGTGCTAAAAAAAAGTAGCAATGTATCACATACATCTGTCAGAACACAGTTTACATTAACTTCATTGTTTTTAGCCGCGCTGTCAGCTACGTCCATCAACCGCGACAAGGCAAAGGGATAGAGACTAGTCGTTTAGCGCTACACTACATCCACCGTGTATCCACGCCTTGCGACAATAATTTCTAAAATCGATATCCAGCTTGACCCAAACTTGACCTTTTTAACCGACTTGAAAGAAAAAGAGGAGGTTTATGTCATTTAGCTGAATTGTTTTCTGACTTTTTAGGTATTCTGCTTTTATGTCGTCTTGACCAAATCGTCTTCCCTCTAGCTGGGGCTCTATCGGCTAAAAACATTCAAGTTCATGTTAACTGTGTTTTGACATCTGTATGTGATACGTTGCTACTTTTCTTTGGTAAGTTTTTATTTGTGCCAAAACGAAGTAGCAATGTATTATAGGTATACACATCTGTCAAAACACAGCTAACATTAACTTCAATGTTTTGAAGCCGATAGAGCCCCTGGTTTGTACCCTAGTTGATATTTTGAAATCAGTTCAGTAGTTCTCAGGAAATCCTCAAATTACTTTCATTTTCGTTACCATCATTGGTAGTTGGGGGTTTTAATAAGCGTTTCAGAATCACGAGTACCTCATAGGGTTTTAGGTAGGTACCTCACAATCCCTCAGGACCAAGGGCAAGTGCCGGAGTTTCTAGTGGGTATTCCCTCCTCCCGGGATCCCACCGAGCCACTCGGCTGGGTGGGATCACGGGAGGCAGTCGTGGAGGGAGCCGCAACGTTGAATGTTGCGGTCCCTTCCTGTTTTAGGTACCTACATGAACATGGGTTTAAATCTTCAGCCTTTGTTGAAGTGGCAGCAATTATTTATTCTGTGGTGGCAGGCGCAATCATTGGTAGATGGATCGCTATTGACATACCTACCTAACTGCACTCAGGGAATGGCACTCAGGTAGGTATTGTTTTCAGAGAAAAGATTATCAGTTTCAAGAATATCAATATTTATGTAGAGTTGATTGTCCCGTTAATTAATTCCGGTAATTTCGGCTGTTCAACTGACATTTTTAATTACCTATCACGTCATTAGGTCTGAGAAGCAATAATGCTCATTCATTAGTAATTTTCTTTTACGTCAACTGTACAGCCTCCAAAGTACTTACCTACAAGATAGTTAACTATTGGACTTTTTTAAACGGAATTACAAGTAAAACGTAGGTACCTATGTAACTCAGAGGTTAACCGACCTACTACTCCCCAAACATTTACTTGGCTAGCCGTAGCCTTTTTTCCGGGAAGAAGTCTAGAAGACAGGTAAAGGTAACACATTTTACTATTTTGTATTACGCTAGTAAGTATAGTACCTACTTACCTAGTACCTACCTACTTGTTTAACATCTTACTTAACACTTTGAGCCTTTGTCAGTTACGATAATATAACTTACCTACATTTTACATAAAAATGAAAAAATATGTTTAAAAACTCATTGAACAATCAACATTTACATAGTTAACTATTAACAATAAACATAATGACGTCAAAGTATCTTACCACGTAATTAAGACCAGTTAGATCCGGTTCTCCGTTCTTCAGCCATTCGTAAAACTCCATAGCGTTGTCGGTGGGGTCACCCTCGCCGTACGTCGCCACACAGAATACAGCCAGCGAGTTTGGTATTTCCTGTAGCTTTGTCAGTTCCTCCTTAAATATCATAAAAACACACACGTTAAGAATGTGATACATACAAACCCGCTTCGCTACGTAGACCTAACTAGGTAGGTAAGTAGTTGTTATTTAACCAGTTTTTAGATTAAAGAACCAACCAGTTTCAATAAATCGCATTACGCCTTGATCTACCTTGATTATCAATGACAACGGTAGAAACAAATTAAGAATTTTGTAAAAATAAAAATTAGGTAGAGGTAGGGTGGGTTGGAGAAGATACAAAACGGGATAAGACCAAAAACCATCGATCTTGCCCTTGTAGTCCAATCAATAAAGGGGTTGTAAAGTGCGTGAGCCTTAGTGAGCGAATACAATACGCGATTTCTTCAGAAACTTGTTTAGGTTGATTAGGGTGTGAACATACTAAAAGTCCTCTCGTCTAGGAGGTGAGCCGGAGTGGTGGGAGGGTTTTGAAGGTCTAACTTTTGGGTTTTTCGCTGTAATCTCCAAAACGGTGAGTCATAGCGAAAAGTGTTCTGTTACCGAATGAAAGCTTATAACATTTACTACTACTTTTATTTTATTCACTTTTTCCAATTTCCTCATAGTTTTCGAGCTACAAGATCCGGTAATGTGAAAATTTGGATGGTGGGGAAAATCTAAGGAGTTGGTATACTCACCCTATACCAGGGTTGAGGAAATAGATTGCGAAACTGTTTTTTTTTATCAATGTGGAGACTTCAAGATGCTACTTTCAAATGTGAAATAAAATCCTGAATTATTATTATTATTACCTATGACTCCAAAAATACTAACAATTGATATAAAGTATGTCTATATACAAGGTGTTACAAAAGTACCCCTAATGCCGAATATGGTAGATAGGGACCATCATACTGAACAACTTTTACTATGGGACCAACTCTGAAATCGCGAAAAAAAAGAATCAGCTGTTTCATACATTTTGATATTTTCAATTTTAAGTTTTAAACTTTTAAGATTAATTTTTAAGATTAAAAGTTGATCAGTTTGATGGTCCCTATATATATACCATATTCGGCATTAGGGGTATTTTTGTAACACCTTGTATATGCTGTTATTGATTTGCAGCAAATACTTGTCTAAAAATGGCCTTTCTAATAATAATTATAATAATATCACTCATTGGTATAAGATGTCGCAGCCTCGCAATCAATAGCCTAAATGACATCCCGGCATTTAATTGATAGGCAAATGACTTGGTTTAATAACGTTTAATGACTAGCCAATTCATTGAAATTTAGTTCCATTTTTCTATCATTAGGCAATGGTGGCAGGCGCCGAAACATAGACAGCACTCTTTATAGTAACTTGTTTTGTTTTGTTTTTTTTTCGTAATTTATTGTTTGTTCCGTTATGTGAAGTAAGAATCTTATTGTCAAGTTTAAATATGAATGTGATATGTGTTTTATCTTTTTAAGATCTCATTAAAAGACTTAGGAGGTGACCCACTCTGGCTCACCTCCTGGACGAGAGAACTTTTAGAGTAGGGTCACACCCTAAGCACCCTAATCAAGTTTCTGAAGAAATCGCGTATGTATTTTCTCTATGAGAGGCCCTCTATGAGAGGGATTATGGGCCCTACACATGCGCAGCGCAGGCCCCGCCAGAAAAGGACATACGAAAACTTTCTCTTTCGTTTGTATTGCTCCGTACCTCTTGGCCTCTCCGGCCGCCTGTGCATGTGGAGGGCCCATACACGATTATTCAGACCAGACTGATACAGGGCTGCCATTTGTATGTACTTAGAATTTCTTAGAAAAAAAAGCGCAAATGGCAGCCCTGTATTCCTCTCAATGATATACATATTAATACATAATTACACTCACTTCAACTCGCTAGGATGGCAATTAACTGTACCTTGGCAACAAATCATTAAATAAATAATAGAGACGGGAAAACAGGAAAACTATTATGGTTATTTAATAATTAAAGGGTTATCTATAGTTTTTTCAACAATAGATATAATTATAATGAGGTAGTAGGGTATATAGCCTACTGTCACCTGTCACGCAGGTAAATAATCTTTATTCTTGCGTAGGTACTCGTATGTTGTTTTTGTGGCGTCGTTTAATATTATTATTTAATAATACATTTGTAAAGTCATTCTAACCGTGTGTTGCCAGTCCACTGCACTGACATATTAGGCCAATCTGTCAATAAATAAAAATTTTGACAGAGTTGTGTTCTCACTATCTGTCAGGCTCTGTTTCGAATTAATGTTTGAAACATTGTTGTAGTGGAAACCAACGGTGAAGTCTATGACCGTCTAATGGCCAAAAACTCAAACGATACATTAAGTTAAGGCCATAAACTTATTTTACTTTACGCTAGTATAAATAAGGCTATGGTTAAAGCCACCTTAAATTCAAAAAAGTTGTCAGATTTGACAGAAACTCTATGAATCTGACAGCTTCCTTAAAGTTAAGGAGACCTTAACTGAAGATTTTAGCTAAGAACCCTGGAAAATTATTACAAAACTTATGCGGTCGAGAAAACACGGTTCCACCTAGGGTTGACAACATGTCTTTGGCGAATTATAGTGTTTTCAAATTAAGCCATAAAAAATATGGTACACTTTTTCTTTACTTTTTTATGTTTATAAAAACTATATTTTTTGCAGTTTCTGCATTTTTCAATAATTCAGATACACTATACACTACACGCTCTCGAATCAGTCAAATGCACGATCACAAATAAAAAAAATTAAATTTTGTTTCTTAGCGTTCAATGTTGAAAATATAGTATTTTTGCGTAAGTGCTATTTATTTCTTCAACAGTATATAGTACGCAGACCCGAAATATAGTACCGTTGGCAACTCTAGTGCCACCCCGAATCTGCCAGACTATTATTTATTTATGTGATGTCATTATATATTCTGTGGTGTGGTCAAAAGCGCAACTCTGTCATCAGAAAATAAATAAGTACTTGTCACTCAAAAAAAAAAGTACTTATGTACAAACATAACGGTAACTAATTTAATCTGAATAAAAAACCGCAACTGCACACTAAAGGTGTGATTTTGATTGATCAAACTACGTAAAGAATAAACGTTATAAATTTGCTTTTTAACGGTGACAAATATCACAAGTAAGAGGTGTTTGTTGTATGGAGTATATAACCACACATTGCAAATAGTGATGAGTTTCCTTATCAAACACATCTGGCTTATAACAATAGAGGTGCATAATCCATCATACCATGTCACATTCCTCAGGGTCAGCTACCATGCCTTTCATCTTGTATCGGACGCCCTCCTTGGCCAGGCGGCCCGCAAACTCCTCGCCAGTGCCAGTCTGGGAGCCATAGAACACTACCAAGCTCCTACCAGATGACTTGAGTTTCTTGATAAACGAGTTCTCCGCCACTTGTATTGAACCCGCTGTCCTGTGACAAATAAGAACCATTTTACTAAAAAATATCACGCAACAAATAGGCACTATCGACAACACATATCCGCTTTACCACTTCTAAGCTTAAAATCGCTTGCACACCGCGTCGTCACTAACATACGTTTAGTTCGTGCAGTGGCGGTACGCGCGCACACGATATTTTCTGCAAACTGGTAAAGCACGTGAGTTGCCGATCGTACTTAATTAATTACATTATTGCACTTTCATGTTTTTTAATTACATACCTACAGGATGTCCCAAAACTTTGCCACCGGCGGGAAAGTACCTTAAATATTGAAGATAGGAAATTTTACTGAAAGAAAACATTTTTTAAATCGCATACTACCTATACGATACAATTTTATACAAAACGTAAGTAATAATAACAAAAGATTGATTTTTTCATTTTTGATAGGTTCCATTCCGGTTAAGGCAAGCAATTTTTCAAAAATCTTTGAATGTAGGTTACAATTATTTTTAAAATCAAAATGGATACTTCTTTCAGTAAAATCTACCTTAAATATTTAAGCTACTTTCCCTCCGTCGCCGGCCTTATAGGGAGATTACATGTTAACTTTGACATCAGTCCAATCCATCAGTTTGGTACGTACTTTGGATCATCAGTCTGGAAAAATTTAAAGTGTATACAGACTGATGGAATGGACTGATGCCAGACTGATCATGTAATGTCCCTCTTACCAAGCAGCTTTTGTTGACCGACCTTATGCAAAAACAGCTGTTTTAGTGAAAATTTTGCAAAAGCATTAATATGCAATTTGAGTGTCCGAAAGGGACCTTTAGTTGTCCCTTGTAGTTGTGTAGTCCGCTTAAAGGCATACCATAGGACGTTAATGTTTTTAACAACAAATTAGGTCAAGGGTGTGTTGGTGTGACTACGGATCGGGCGGGATAAATTATCCTTAGTCACACCGGTGTAACTACGGGTAAAAAGAATGTCTGTTTGTCACACCGGTATGGTAAATTGGTGTGACCACGGGTCGGTTGGGCATCAATCGTATTTTAAGTAGGTCATCATCAGCCTATCGCAGTCCACTGCTGGACATAGGCCTCTCCAAGTGCACGCCACTGAGATCTGTTTTCGGCTCTTCGCATCCAGCTCCTGCCAGCCGTCTTGCGCAAATCATCACTCCACCGTGTCTGAGGACGTCCTACACTACGTTTGCCGAGGCGTGGTCTCCACTCTAGAACTCGTTTACCCCAACGGTTATCGGTTCTACGGCTAATATGGCCAGCCCATTGCCACTTCAGCTTGCTAATCCGGTGTGCTATGTCGACGACTTTGGTTCTCTGACGGATCACCTCATTTCTGATGCGATCCCTAAGAGAGACACCGAGCATAGCCCTTTCCATAGCCCGCTGAGCAACTTTGAACTTGTGGACCAGCCGTGCCGTTAGTGTCCACGTTTCGGCTCCGTAAGTCATGACGGGTAGGACGCACTGATTGAAGACCTTCGTCTTTAGGCACTGTGGGGTCGACGATGTTAGGATTCGACGTAGCTTTCCAAATGCAGCCCAACCCAACTGAATTCTCCTATTCACCTCGTCCTCAAAATTGTTTCTACCCAACTGCAATGTCTGCCCGAGGTATACATATTTGCGAACAACTTCGAGGACGGCGCCGTGTATAGCAATCGGTTCCGGTAGAACATGTTCGTTGAACATGACCTTGGTTTTGTCCAAGTTCATCCGAAGGCCGATGCGTAGAGAAGATTCAGCTAGGTCGTTCAGCATTTGTTGTAAGTCCTCCAGCGTCTCTGCCATGATGACGATATCGTCAGCAAATCGCAAGTGAGAGATGTGTTCGCCATTGATGTTGATGCCTCGTCCTTTCCAGTTCAGCGTCTTGAACATATCCTCCATTGCATTAGTGAACAATTTCGGGGAAATGACATCCCCTTGTCTCACTCCTCGATGCAATGGTATGGGCCTTGTTTGCTGATTCTGTACTTGGACGGACATGGTGGCAGCTTCGTAAAGACATCTCATCACTTGGATATATCGCCAGTCTACTTGGCAACGCTGTAGGGACTCCAGAACCGACCAGATTTCAACCGAGTCAAAGGCCTTCTCATAGTCCACAAATGCTAGACACAGGGGCTGATTATACTCTTCAGTCTTCTGTATAATCTGCCGCACTGTGTGGATGTGGTCTATGGTGCCGTATCCGCTCCGAAATCCAGCCTGTTCCGGTGGTTGGAACTCGTCGAATCTACGCGCAAGACGGTTCGTGATCACTCTTGAAAACAGTTTATAGACGTGGCTCAGGAGGGAGATAGGTCGATAGTTCTTCAGCAGGGTCTTATCTCCCTTTTTGAAGAACAGCACGACAACACTCCTACTCCACGCCTCTGGAGTTCTCCCTTCGAACAGGACAACGTTAAAGAGCTTCTGAAGCTCCCTCAGTACGGGTTTGCCTCCTGCTTTTAACAGCTCTGTCGTAACGCCGTCCTCGCCAGGGGCTTTTCCATTTTTTAGCTGCCTCAGAGCGATCTCGATTTCGCCACTGCTGACTTCTGGCAGGTCTTCAGTGAAATGGCGTGTTAATGGAGCTCTAGAATCCTCATTTCCGGGATCAGGTCGAGATGCATGCGATGCGTATAACCGGCCATAGAAATTCTCCACTTCCGTAAGGACTGCCGGTACCGAAGAAACGACTTCTCCACTTGCTGTGGTCAGCTTCGTCAAGTGGCTTCTTCCAAGAGATTGTACGAACACCTTTGACCCCCGATTCTGCTCTATTGCTGTCTCAATAGCAAGGGTATTGGAGCGACGGAGGTCACGTCGTACGTGCTTGGTGATCTCTTGGTTTAGAGCCCGCTTTGCGGACGAAGTGACGGGTGGGTTTTCACGTCGTTTCTTCATCAACCCTAAAGTCTCTTCGGAAAGCTTTGACTTCTTACCCTTACGCTGCATGTTACAAAATCTCGAGCCTTCCTCCCTGAGGACCCGAACCACATTTTCGAGGTTCTGGTTAACGTCTGTTGTAGTTTCCACGGCGGCAAATCGGTTCTCCAGATTTGACTGAAATGTTTCAGACCCGGCTATAGTTTGGAGCAGTGTTGGTCGGAGCCTGGCCTTCATCAGACGGACACGTTCAGCCTTGAAGTTGATATTCAGAGAGCCTCGGACAAGTCGGTGATCGCTACCGGTATTGAACCTGTTGATCACTGAGACGTCCCTGAATATGCGCTTCTTGTCCGTCATGATGAAGTCAATCTCATTTTTAGTCATAGTGTCGGGGCTTTGCCACGTCCACTTCCTTTGGGGCTTTTTCTTGAAAAAGGAGTTCATCAAGAAGAACCCCTCCCGTTCGAGGAAGTTGACAAGCATTTGCCCCCTATGATTCCTGCTTCCAAAACCATGGGATCCTACTGCCGATTCACCGCAATTCTGTACTCCCACTTTAGCGTTGAAGTCCCCCATGACAACGGTGTACTGGGTTTTTGTAGTGAAGTGGAGGGCCCTCGATATGTCATCGAACATATCCTCCACCTCATCGTCCGAATGTGTCGAGGTCGGAGCGTACACTTGCACCACCTTGAGGCTATACCTCTCGGTGAGCTTTACAATGAGGTACGCTACCCTGTTCGACACACTAGACATTTCCACAACGTTGTCAGATAGGGACTTATGGACCAGAAACCCAACGCCACCTTGGGACAATCGGTCTCCCTCTCGGAAGTACATTAGGTGGCCTGATTCGAGGGTTATGGTGTCCTCCCCCTCTCTTCGGACTTCACATAATCCTAATATGTGCCACCTAATCTTTCCGAGTTCTACTTCTAGTTGCGCCAGATGCGAATCAAGCCGCAGCGTGCGTCCGTTGTAGGTCGCAATGGTCAGTTGTTTTTGGTGGCCTACCGTAGCCCGGGGATTCTTCGCACCCCCTGTCCCGCCGTTACCATGGTCGCCACCGTGACCAGGAATAGCGGGACTGCCGGGAACTGGGGGCCGTGGCTTAGTTTTCCTATACATTTGGAGGATTATAGCCTACTGCTATCACGCTGGCCAGACGGGTTGATAGAGGGTTTGTTTCAAGTTTTCCTTCTCTCACACTGGTGTTTGGTGTATTTGCCTCACAGTCGGCTCCTACGACTTCCTGGGCATGTCAAGGAGTGGTGACACTTGTATTCTTAGGCCGTCACCACACGGCGAGTTTAAGTAGGTATCGTCAATTAAAGATCAGTGACATAATTTTTGGTATATTTACTCTTTGGACGTAATCGCTCTGAACCAAATCTTAAGTCGTTACCATCTTATCTTAAATCTTTTAAGAGAGTTATATCACGGTAATAGTACCTATAACTATGATGCAGCAATTAAATTAGAGGTAAAATCCCTATTTGGCATGTTAGTTAGGTACAGTTGAATACAGTAAACATTTGTATTTAGTTATAAAATTAGTGGCTCTGTGAGTTGTAGACCTCGCGACCCTGAAGGGCCATACAACATCAAATACACATATTTGACTAATTTCACACAGTATTACTTGATTTATCAGTCCCATAACGTTTTACCTCTGTTCCCAGAATAATATTTATATTCCAATCAGTAAGCAACGAAGTCCTTATAGAAAATCCAAAGTCATTCAAATCCAAATAATATACGCTGTCATAAGCATTAGAAACTTACAGAATACAGAACAAAGTCAATGGTCACAGCCCAAATAACCCATCACATAGCTCCATTATTTTCAAATTACGAATATTGGCTAGAAACTTTGAAGTCTTCTAAGAATAAGCTTTGAAGCTGTTTTTATTAGGTTTTTTAAAGAGGTTTTGTTTTTTTTAACATATCTGAAACCTCTGAGGGCGCCACTTTCGGTGGGGTATCCTATCCATATTTAAATTGAAGCCAAATAAATACAATCAATCGGAAGGGTGAGAGGAAATCGAAAATTAAAGAGCGCGTTGATGTCGTTTGAAAGAAAAAATTATGAAAATTACTAAAAGGTAAAGTATTTTTTCCTGTTGTACTTGTGTCTCTGTCCTTGTTGTGTGTGTTTTGTGTACCTACCTACATAGTTTTGGTCATACATAATACCTGCAGTTAACAAGAATATGAAAAGGAGAATCTTCTGTGAACATCGCACTTCCCACGGATTTTTAATTTCACTGCTTATTGCATTATTTTTTTCCTCAATAACATACTCGGCACTACTAGTGTACGCTTCGTTTATCGTACTGCTTAAATGATCCTAGAGGGTTTTAATCAGTTTTACTTAAAAACAATCCACTTATGAATAATTAAAACCGCTAAACTCAATTTAGAATAGGGAATGAAAATAAACACCGCTCAATCGATTAGCATATTTGTTGTTCTGTGCTACTAGATTAATAGCTTCATTAGCTAATGTTGACATTGTAATTCACTGTCATTGTGTTACGGTTTTGTATAAAATAAGGGCCTAGTTAGTAAACTAATTTGAACTCGTTTTATAGTTTTATCAAAGCTGTGATTTACCACAGAAAGATTACACAGATTTTTCACAAACACCGAGTGAAAAGGATATTACAGTAGGTGAAAATTGGGGTTTCCAGATCAGAGATCTGGAAACCTCCAATTTTCACCATTTTTTTTTATAATATTTCACTATTCATCTAATCAATAACCGAAAATGAACTTTAAAAAGTACCTTATAATATATGGTACCGAATTGTTGATCTTTCGATATATTCATTATTAAAATTATCTGCTCGAATGCTAATTTGAATCTTTAGAGAATTCACCTAATCATTTCAAAAAGTGTCATTTAGGTAGGTAGAAAGTTGTGAAGAAGATTTTTTAAGTAAAAAAAATTTATTTTTTATCTTAATTTATTGGATATAGTTAAAAAATATCATTTTCTCTGCACCACTTGTCCAAACAGAATACATTTTTTAAAGCACATATATTGTTATGATGTACACAGCTAATAATATCTGAAGCACATGAATATTTATCATACAATGTAACTAAACTAGGACAGTTTCTATCTTCTAAATTATATACTCTATTGTTATTAAACATATCTTTAATCCATAAAACTTTTTCATGACCTTTAGTTAATATACATTTATTGTTTAAAAAGTCGCTTATATTGTTCTTATAGTTAAAGTATGGCGTGTATCCTTCATTCCAATAAATTCCTCTATTTTTCTCTATCCAGGCTACTTGTAGGCGTTCTTTTTTCGATAATTCATAAAATGGGTATGGTGGTTTTATTAACAGAACAATTATGCGCCTATTCCACAGGATCGCTATTTCCTTTGGAATAAATTGGTTATATTCGTCCTTGAACCCTTGTACATCCACGATCACATTCATGATAGTTTTCTTACAATGTTGCTTAGAGGTTTGTATTCGAAAAGCCGATCATTTATTATCAGACAATAAGCAGTTGTATTATCTGGTATCTGTTCTGAACATTCAATTTCTATCCGAACATCAACAGGTCCAGTTTTAAGAGAATCGTTTTGCCTTGAGCAATCAATTACGAACAATGGAGCTTTTTCCTTAAACTGAACCAAGTTAAGTAACGGATCGACAGCAGCGCTGTAATACGACTGACGAAAGTTAGCGTACATTTCATATAATATACTGTATTTACCTTCATCAAATTTCAGATTAAGTGAGTCATATGGAAAATATTGTGAGTTTAAAAATAACTTAAGGTTGGTAACTTTACAATGATCAAACATCGATGAACTTTTAGCACTATCATTTTTTCTATTGGTTTGTAAGCCAAAAATTACATATCTTGGTTTTTCTAACTGAGAAGCAGTTTTGACTGACCATGAATGCTTAGTAGTTTTTGGTAATAATGGATATTCGTATAGGTCCCAATTTCTAAATGCCAACTGTATAGGACGATTTTTTTCTAAATGTTTGAGTAACATCAATTTATTGCGATCAGCAACTTTTATATGAGGGACACGCCATTGAAGTTTTTGAATTTCTATTGCTATATTATCATTTTTATCTAAAATTACACAGTTTAAAACAGAACTACTTCTATGTAATATAAGTTCATGTCTACAATTTATAATTATTCTGTTATAATCTTCAGCAAATCCCAATATTTTACTTAATGGGATAACACCACTAAAATGACCATCTTTCAGTTTTGTACCGTTTAAATTCCATCCCCAAACTGCTGCTGCTTTATTTTCGCCTTCATTCATAGAGATAAAAGATTTAATCGTCGTAGTAATTCCAGCATTTTTGATGCGATCTATTTCAACACCGTTTAATTCATACCGTATATCTTGAAACAAATATGAGAGTGGGTTGTTGATAAAACTTATTTCTTTTTTCACTGCTGGGTCTTTAGAAATCACGTGCGCGAAGCCTTCTATGTAGATAGAACTGCCTGAAGGTAGTACATATGTATCTTGTTGGTGAATAGGTATTCTAATTTCATCATTGTCTTTAAAGCTGTTACTATATGGATTGTAACTATGAATTTCATAGCTCTCAATCGAATTATCATGATTTGGTAGATCTGTGATTTGCAACATTTTGTAATTTAAATCCAAGATCTTTTAAAAATATTTTATTTTCTTTAGTTATTTTTTTTGTTTTTACAACACTGAGACGTCTGACTCCTTTCAACATAGAATGCGAAATATCACGTTTGTCTTTTGTAGTGAGATTTTTATTAAAAATTATCATGATTTTTTATTTAATAAAAATATTAAGATACTATGTACCAATCATCGGTTTAGTATAAACAATTCTTATCTAGCTTCTAGCACAGACAGTTAAAGAATGTGCATATAGTACTGGTTGTTATCGTATTTATATGTATTATAACTTGAACAAAGTAAATACTAAATCATTACTTAATTCTAAATGTTTACATATTTCTGCCCCAAAAAGACTTTAAAAATTTTAAACATAAATGTCCACAGTTGTATAAATGATTTTTTTGTAAATTATCATAGTTATAATGTATATTTGGTCCTAAATATTTTATCAATTCTTTTGGTGGTTTTAAGTTACCGTAACTGTCAAAATATTCTACGTTATCATTTAATTTTCCATAGGCTACCCAATGAGTTCCAGAGTTTTTAGAAGTGTCGAGATTTATGACACCGCATTCTGCCGGGTAAGGTTTACGTGGTAATTGGTCTCTCATAAATACACCTCGAAAAAAGGGAATATTATATGAATGTTCCATAATATCAATATTCGTTAAAGCTCTTTTGGGCAGCCTAGAATTTAGTTTTTTTTCTTGGTAACGTAAATTCCTAGTCCCTCTTTGTAGGGCTTCAGATGTAATCCTTTGCCAATGCATACTGCTTCTATCTGCTTATTATGCCTTTCCATTTCTGTCAATTGTTTTTTGGCTGTTTTATATGCGTTTACGGCCTTTGCGATTCCGGCAACACCCCCCACCAAACTACCGGCAGCAGATAAGCCGGCAAAAATCGGTATTAACGGAAGAAATCCACCAGTTTTAGGTACAGGTATAATTCTCGGTAAGTTAATAGATGAGTCTGATGCTAATTCTTGCGCTGTTGCATATGCTAATTCCATTAAAGCCTTTTTACATTTAGGTTTAATGTTCTTTATATGTTTTTTGGTACGTGAAACAACGTTCTTAAAGGTTTTCTTCAAGCTTGTCCCTGAAGACGATACATCACGTTTATTGTTATTATTAGTATATGTATCTTTGTACTTTGTTTCTTTATCACAAAACTTACCAAATCGATTTTTTTTCATTTTATTAAAATTTAAAATTTAAAATGATAATATTTGTTTTGCAATGGTCTATATCGTTTTAAGAACTGATTACGAATGAAGAAAGAATAATGAGCAATGACTTAAATACATACATAATTTAGTGTTGGAAACTAAAAAATATATTTGATTTATAATATATTTGATTTGTTAATCCAACTGTTCTCGCTTGTCGGGAGACCTAGCCATTTAACATATACAAAGTTTCCTTTTCTTTTTAAAACTCTTTCAACTAAATAAACATCATGATGTTTGGTTTTTTGAAGTTCCTGTGGATAAAATGCTCCAAGTATCGGTCGACATTTAGAATCTTCTAATAAATAGGTTATAGGGTTAGTTTCTTGTACTTTATTAATCTTGAATATTTCTGTGGACCAATTAGGTGTATAACCCTTATCAAAACAAGCTTTGTGTTTGCTTATTCTCACATAATCACCGACTTGAAACTTTTTATTTTTTTTTATTTCTTTAGAATGAGCCAGTTTTATGTACCTTTTCATTACTCTTGCTTTATTATTATGACAAATCGTTGCCGGAGGCTGACCGACAGTTCTATGCATGGTGTTATTGTACTCATTTATTTTTTTATTGAGTACTCCATTATTCCATTTGTAATTCCCATTGATATAAAATTCTTTATACAATTTACTCTTTAAAGTTCTGATGAATCTTTCAACAATGGAAGCTTTTTTAGTGGAGTATGAAGAGTAATGATTAATATTAAACTTATTCATAATTTTTTTGAATTGGTCATTATAAAATTCTTTTCCAAGATCGGTTTGCAGATTTTTTGGAATACGTCCGGTTTTTAGTATTGTTTTGAAAGCTTGACATACATGATCTTTATTCTTTTGCTTTAGTCCAATAGCCCACGAAAATTTTGTGAAACAATCAATAACTGCCAATATGTATTTATTACCGTTATTAACTTTTGACATTGATTGCATATCTATTAAATCTGCTTGCCAAAGATCGTCTATATCTTTAAGTAGTACACTTCTTCTTGGATAATTAGTTCTAGCATTTTTACAGATTTCATTTACAACATCTGCTTTGCTCATAATGCTTATTTAATTTTCCTGCGAGATCTTTGATATCAACACTTTTTTCAAGTTTTTGTATTCTGTTTGTTAAAGTTACAATTAACTTATTAACATTCACAATTTCTTTTAAAATATTAACTTTAAATTGATCTATGTAGTCTTTGTCGAAGCTAGAGCAGGATATGAATTCACTCGACGATGCCACAATCTTATCCTCTAGATTTATGTGTTTAATTTGCTTTTGAGTAGCTTTAAACTCACTATTGAGTTTATCAACATTCATGATCTATGTTCCTTATGTTACTAATCACTAATAAGCGGTGCTAAGCTTTTTATTCTTTTATAATGCCAGCTTCTGTTAGTTCTTCAATTATAGATAAAATTTCGTTATCATGATTAGTATTACCAGCATTTTTTGACGCAATCAATAGTTTAAGCCTTTCTATCAGTTCGTTGGGATCGTCCCAGAAAATATAATCTGTATTACTTTTATATTTCTTATATTTTGGTATGTGACTACCACCACTCTTTGTTTTATTCGAATTTTTGTTTTCAACCATATTTTGCTGAGAAAACAATGGTTTGATGATTTGTCGATATTTTAAACCTTTGTCACCCTTCATTTGACCGTTCGGATCAAAGTTTCTTTTATGAGCATTTGTGTAATGAAGTATATCTTTATAGGTTATTTTATCTTTTTCATTAACAATTTTGAGATTAGGTTTGTTGCGCATAAGAAGTTCCTTTAAGCCTGGTGTTAATTCATAATGTTTATTACCAACGCTCACAACATAATTTCTATTTGTCAGCGAAGCATTACTGGTAGAAGAAAATGATACTTTAGAGTTGCCTATCATCAATTTTTTGTTTTCACTGCGTACCCCAAACGGTACATTTATATTATTATCATGAATGCCAATTACTTCATCCCTTTCTAGCGACTTGAGCGTATTGTTTAAATTTTTATAAGGACTTCTGTCATCGTCAGTATAATCGTAGTATTCAGAGCTTTCATTTGAATCTACCTGTGCGTTCTTACTAAAGTCTTCATAATCTAAAGAAGAGTTTTGATCATCATCTTTATCACGATTACTCATATCAATAGACACATTTAGGGAGGGCTTATATTTGTCATTAGCTTTTATCATTGTCTCCAAATTATCTGTGATTGGTTTAAATACCTTTCTAAATTTCAAATTAGCAGCATCTTCATCATTTTGAATTTCCTTTATTTTATTTTTTATATTATCTACAGATTTTATCAGTTGTTTTTTAATTTCCGTGTCCATTATTTGAAACTATACCCAACCGCTTTTTGCTAATTTTCAAACACTAATAACTTATTTTCAAGAATATATATTATTATATACGTAGTTATTCTATAAATAAATGTAGGTATCAAGGCCTTGTCTATATCTTCCTTTATTAAGAGCACAATCTTTATTTATGGTTAAAAAGCTAAATCGATCTTGCCATATCATCATGCAAAGCTTTTTAAATTCCAGCCAGCCAAAATCTGTAGTTACATGTTCATTATAGATGTGTTTTAAATTAATATCATCTTGTTTGAATATAATCAGGAGATTGACATTATCACGTATTAATTGTTTAGGTATTTTGGTATAGGTTTGTGACAGATAAAAACAATCGATCTGTCTATGCCTGCCCATAGCAAAATAATTACGAATATTTATCTGATTTTCACATGCGACATCATCAAAAATCATTATTGAATTTTTCAAAGCATCTTTAGGCGAAATCACATCTTTGTTTTCATTAAAAACAAATAACTTCGCGTGAGGAACGTGTTTTATAACTTGGCGTAAGAAACAATATTTCGGTTGAAAAGCTGTTTTTGAGTACAGATAAATGTGTTTAAATTTAAGACCGTTTTCATGTAACAGTAAATTTAGCATTACATTAGTTTTCCCGCAATTCGAAGGACCACATATTACACATCGGATCGTGTCAGGCAAGAGTATACTATGTTTAGCTTTGTGTGCAATATTTTCTATTTTTATGTTGTTCACTTCTAAAGTGTCAGATTGTTTAATGAACTTCATTGTAAATGAGACTAAAATATGCTACATGCCTTTATATAGGTGGGCATGGGCAGGTAGTTCAGCATTGGTATATAAAAAATTAACAACTTATGCATCATTATATAATTTATTAAAATTAGAGTACAATATTTTATTAACAACTTATAAATAAGGAATAATACATATAATATTTAGGGTTATGGTTTCACAAAAAAAAAAAAAAAAAAATAAACATAGTGTAATATTATTGATCTTCACAATTTCATGGTACTTACTTATATTACTATTTAATGATATCGTAATACAAATTTACTTAGACACTATAACTATGTGTATATTAAGAAATTAAACTTTTAAAACAATGTTTTACAGTGACCCCAAGGTAACGTTTCTGTTTGGTTTGGAAGTATCTGTCTCTTATCATCACTTTTATTCAATGCTACTTTCCGAATTTCTTGAGAGTATAGTACATGTTTGCTGGATTTAATTATGTTCATTTTACATTTAAAATTTGTTTCACTTGTTAAAGCTTTGTTGTAATGAGATAACTTTAAACGACTAGTTACAGCTTTAGATATTCCTTTTGCTTTTGTAATGTGAGTTTTTAAACTGTTTATACAATAAAGCTTCGCTCTCAGACCTACAAATTCACATATAACATCACCTCCAAGTTCATCTTTAAACAGACCTGGAATTTTAGCATTTACTCTCGTGATGTTATAGCAATTGTTATCCTCGAAATTACTGGTATCGAATTTTGCAACGTCACTTTTTATGTCTTCATAAAAATCCTCAGTGTTTATGAAATACAAAAGGCTATCTGTGTCTGTATAACATAATCTTGCCCGATTTTTATATTTATTTTTAATGAAATTGTAATGAAACTTGTATAAATGTGTTTTTGCATATTCTAGAACTGTAAATCCTATATAGATAGGTCTGTCTAAGACAATTTTTTCAGGACTCAATTGCAGAGCAACAAAGTTTTCAGAAAAAATAGCAATACTTTTTAGATTTGGCTTGGCAATCAACTTTTCCGCGCCGAGGTGCTTGTTTGTTGTGTTATTAACATCGTCCCACATAGTCACTAATTTAACATTGACTTGTTTGCGTCTATTTTCAATCGTTTTTCCAAATATAGCATTATTAAGAAGTTTAAAAAAATCTTTTTCAAATGCAGACGTTGAAGCTTGCCGTAACCTTGTATTCAAGTCAATATATTTTTGTAAAAAAAATTCTTGTCTAAAAGTTAGGACACGGTGAATTTTTTTTAATATAAGTCCATTTTGTAAACATTCTTTCAAGTGGACGTAGTGAATAACATAGTTGAATTTGTCATATAAATTAGCAATTAATTTAGATGTTTTTCCACCAGGAGGTATGAACTTCTCCGCAGCAAATGGTAAATCACTATGCATATTATGTAAATTCCCGGGATAAGCCAAATCTACTTCTAAAATGTATCCATATTCAGAATCATCAGATATCGTAACTATATTTATGGTGTTAATTTCATCGATTGTCAGAAAGCGGAATTCTGAAATTGGCATTTTCATTGTCATCGCATAACCGTATAAATTATTACAGTCAAGGTAAACTAAATAAGTTGATTTTTGTGAAGCATCATAGTCCGGTAAATATTTATTATTGGCTTTAGCGTGACGTAGAGAACATTGTGCCAAGCCCCCACGAATTCCTTTTTCCAATAATTCATACATTTGTAAATCATTTATTAATTCTAATTTAACGTCTGTATACAGTAACATCGCATCCCAGCTTAAGCTAGGTGCTGTAATATAGTAGGCTGGATCGAGTTGATAATGATGCAAACAAGTCTGTCTAAATTTTTCAAATACATCAGAAAGAAGTAACACGTCGGTCTTTAAATATAAATCTGTATATTCTCCAAGCGTTTTAATATTAAATGAGTGCCAAATATTTTGAGCATGGGTATACTCATCATTGCTAATATGTTCGCATTTCAAACTATTGTAAAAACAATGTTTAGGTGGAAGTCGAGTCTCATTATATTTTGAGTTCGCATTAATATAATCATAGGGATAAATTCCTTTTTGTCTTAGTAGCTTCAACTGATTATAATTAATATATGGAAATTCTTTTG
This sequence comes from Catoptria pinella, assembly GCA_963556745.1. Taxonomy (NCBI): domain Eukaryota; kingdom Metazoa; phylum Arthropoda; class Insecta; order Lepidoptera; family Crambidae; genus Catoptria; species Catoptria pinella. The sequence goes on from OY750762.1 coordinate 7,112,430, forward strand.
ATAAGTTAACAAAGTCAATTTCAGTCAAATTCTCGGCTAATACATTTAAACTTGAATTAAGGAATTGAAAAGAATCTATAAACTTAACTTGAATAGGCCTTGGAGTATTCCTTGTTTGAAATATTTTCGTGAAAGACATATATTTTTCTTTGGTTTTTGGTATTATTTTAAAAGCTCCTTTATACTTCGCTAATTCTTTAATAAATAGGTGAGAGTCATAACCAGCTAAGTTATGAAAAATAACGGGGACAAACGGACATACTCGATACATTAAATTACAATGAGAGTGAGCTGCGCCTCGGTACTGAGATGTAATATGATCGTGATCCATTACTTTGTCATCAAAGAGCAAATGGTTACAGATGTGACATTTTGTAGCATTTTTGTAATCATTTTCTTGTTCTATTGTTAAAGACGTCATTGGCATTTTATTTGATAACATACTGTAAATGTTTTCTAAATCATCAATCAATTTTTTTATAAATACTTCTACACAATCAGGTCCTCTATATGTAACATACTTATTTAAGTCCTGATCATGCGAACAGCAAATATAGTAACCAAAACATGAAGGTTCGTGAACCTTATATGTTCGAGTGTTTTCAGTTTTACTTACGCTGCAATCTAGCAAAATACTTTCGAAGTCTGCATAAATAACGAAATTAATTTTTTGTTTTCTTTCAAAGTTTTTAAACTGAAGAATACTATTTTTTTCAGGCAACACTGTCAATACATTAGGACACGTAGTATGCTCACAAATTTTTTTTTCACTCGTGAATACTTGTAAGCATGTCTCACACAGATACATTTTACCTTTATGTTTACTTATTTGACGTCTGACTAATCTCAATAGATTTTTTATTAAGCAATAATGACCACAACCTTTTCGTTCAAAGTATAGTAAATTCACATGGTGTTTTTTTCTTAAACTTGTCACGTATAAAGGACCAGTGATCATGTTTTTATCATCTAGTCCATATATGTTAACACTTATATTAGGATTAATCTTTTCGAACATTTTAATATCATAATTCGATGGTGGAAACGATAGACCATCTATATTAAACAGTGTTGTAAAATATGGGTATGAATCTGTTCTGCAAACATTAGATTTTGCTGGATATAATGCTGCTGCAATACTCCATAAAAAGCAATAGTTATCATTGTTTTGTACATTTAAGCAACTCCTCGTTTTTTTTATATCATATGGTAAATCAATGTAAGAACCCCCTTTCAAAGGGGAATATTTATTAATATTAACTTCTAGGTGGCTTATAGAAAAACAAGACCAGCCAGATTCACGGTGCTGGAATTCCGACAGTTTTCTCTCAAATATATTTATTGTTTTCAAATATAATTCATTTATATCAGTACTATTATATATGATTTCGTATTTTGTGTTGAAAGACTTAAGCTCTTGCTCACCAGATCGTGATAGAATAAAGTAAGCAAAGAGCTCAAAGTTTAACTTAACACAATTATGTTTAATCAGACAATCATTAATTAACTTTAATACTTGATGCTGATTATCCATTAGGAAATCCTCAGGTGTAAGGTATTCCATCGATGGATTCAGTTTGTAAGTTATTATTCTGTTTTTAAAAGCCGTAGCTATAATATCAATATTTTCATAATCAGTTTTTAATATGCAATTAGATTTGTGTAAATTCGTTCTCAAATGATACAGATATTCATTTTTTGGTATTTCAGTGTGACAATTTTCACAAATAATTATATCATTGTAATTTGTTCTTTCTGGTATCGGTGAAACTGTAAGAAAAGAAAAATAAGAAATATGAAATTGTTATAAAACTTCTTTAATATATAAGTAAAATTATATCAATGATAACATGATTTATTTAAATGTCTAGCGTAAGTTTAACCTATGTTACTTTTGTCTTCTAATCTGTAAGTATCGGTATTGATTGAATACAATAGGTAAGATAGTTTTCAATAAGTAAGGTAAATTATAATTAAGTAGTAAGTTTGAATATATCATTGTAATAGTGATTAAATATCCTAGTAGTAACGTATATTGAAATAGAATAATAAAGTATGTTATTAAGTGTATCGTTATATTTTTATAATATGTAGTTATAGTATAGTTATATTATAGTAATACCTATCTATCTATTTATTTTTTACCATAAAGCACTATTATAGTTACTAACAAATGTCTGGGGGCAATTCATAAATTCTTTTCTGGTTGCCATAATAAAATTAGCTAGGTGTTGCCATGCATCCGTGTTATCATACGTTTGATTTTTGACGGTCACTATAGCTTGCCGCCACCTATGTATCGGCTGAACTTTATCAATTTCATCGCACCGGTATATTTTCAAATCTATATAGTGCGATCCGGGCTTACGATCGAATGTTTGACGTGACTGACCGTTTGCAAGGCGTCGTGTTAGATAAGAAGTTAACGGGGCTGGTGCTTTACCGGTAATAGGGATATCTCCCTTCCCCTCGTCTTCACTGTCAGTTCCGAAGAGATCGTACGCCGTCGTGGGCTTCTTTGGAGGAATCGGCTTGAAATATGGTTTCTTCGAAGCTGATGACCGCGACGGTGGCAGCGGCGCCGGACTCGCTCTCGACGACGAACAAGATGCCCGAGCCGGCGCCGGCTCTGTGCGTGGAGATGGCGCCTGCTTGTTTTTCTTGGCTTTTTTCAGAGGTGGTGGTGGTTGAACCTCGTCGTCGGATGGAAAGAGGGTCTCTGCGTTTTCTTGAGACCTAAAAAGAAACAATAATTAAGTTGGCATTGTAACTTTAACAATAAAATATTCTTAATATAATATTAAGCCTCCATTATTTTTTATTGATAACGTGAACATTGTAGATAATTCATTGTTATATAATGATATGTTCTAATAATTACATTTCATAATCTGTCGCCTACAATTGTCATAAAGAGGCCCTTCAATACCATTTAATGAAAAATCTTAAGTATCATAAAAGGTAATGCTGGTATCGAAAGGTATAGTACAATTTAATAAGGGGATTTGAACCCCAGGCTCTGCAGTCACACTCGCACTAATTTATAATCAAAAAAAAAAAACCTTAGATATGAATACGATCTTATATAATTATGAATGATATACTACTTACATGTTTCCTTAGTGGTGAACAGAGGTTAATATTTTGTTGTTGATGTTTATTCCGTGCTCCTGGAAGCTGAATTAAGGTCCCTGATTTTCTCTCGCGTTTAAATAGCGTGAAATCCACGTGAGTTTTTCCATATAAGTAACGTACGCATGATCCTAAAATCCTGAATCAGGACTTATCCATAAAAGAATGCCTAGCAATAGTAAACAAAAACTTCAAATCTCAACCTTAAATACTCATAACTAAATCATATATTTATTTAGGCAGTGATCAAATAGCACCCGTTCCGGCATACTACTAAAATACTACGGCTTTACACATATAATTATTGTTCAGTAAACATATCAAAGAAATTGTAACAAACAGAAAATATATGTAAATTATTTTATTAGTAGATTATAATGTACAATCGACACCACCTCAAATGCAACACCAGACAATACTAACTATCCTTACTAATATTATAAATGCGAAAGTCCGTTTGTTTGTTTGTTACGACATGAAGCGATCATCGTGAAATTTGCATGTGAACGCAGGCAAGGATCTTTCATCCGAAAAAAAAAAAATATTTTTTCCCAAGGGATAGCAAAAAAAACTTTCCACGCAGACGAAGTCGCGGGCGGTTGCTAGTTGATAATAATACCAGAAAAAGTTAAACCATGCTATAAAGCAAACTTCATACACAGTGAGACCTACTTAAATTGGTACTTAAACTTTGTCCCGATATTCGTGGCTTTTACGGTTCTAAGTATAAGTTGCGTTCTATCTCACGGAATCCATCGTCGACACTCTTATCTCCTTGCTATACAGTTGAAACTCGTTTAATTCATCGGTCTTCGTAAGATAAAACAACATCCAACATCATTGCGGCAGCCGGCGCGCGGCGGCGGCGCCGCGCCGCTACCTACCGCATTCAATAATAGTGTCATATGAGTCGCGTTTACTTTTATGGTATTGATATAAACACATAATAATTGCATCAATTTTGAACTCTATGATCGAATATTAATTTAATATATAAAGGGATTTTCAAAAGAAAATAATATTAGTTATTTTTTATAAGCGACGCTGTTCATAATATTTCTAAATGTCGGTGAGTGTTTTTAATTTATAATAACAAAAATAATAATATAAAAATTAAATACTTGTTTATATTTAAATATATATAGTTTACTTACCATTAAATAAAACTGTAATTTTGATAAAATATATAGAAGTATTTCAGTTTCAATCAATATATCTTACGAAAACTACTCGTAGATACTATTTAAATTAACTTCCTTATTACAGTGTTAATATACTATTAAGTACCTACCTATTTATTTTTCAGGACTCCGAAAACGAGCTGTTTAACTTTGTTCCTATGAACACCGTGCACCAGCCGAGAACTGAAAAACGATTAAATCTCGAGCCTCCCAGCAAGAAGCTGAAAAATAACTCTTCCGTCTTTACCTATGCAAAAAAACGAACGTGTGGTGGTGGAAAAGTAATAAGAATAGAAATATATGATGTTGATCATTTTTCTAATAGCACAGATTCACTGTGCAAATGTGATGCAGAAATTTGTGTCCAGCATATAGTGAAAAATGTATACGTGGACGATATTTATAAATCGATTAAGGAACTTATTACTAAAGTTACAGACAATGTAAATATTTCTTAATAAATGTTATACTATAATATGGTACATATTCTTTTATTTACTCACACAAACATCGGCACCTCTAAGTATTGGAATAAAATAAATATTAGGCTCTACTAATTAGGGATTTATGAAATTGTATGAATGCATTTAACAAACAGAACATTAGTTCTGAAACGTTTATGCACAAATGTCTTAACACTACATGTGATAAGTGAAAAAAAATATCGGCTAAGTTACAACGAATTAAGTGGTCATTTCTACTGATAAAAAGCAACCTAATAAAAACGTGTTAAAAGAACCTAGATTTAGCCGCATTTTTATTTATTCTCTTAAACAACGTTGTTATTTTTATATGGAAAGATTAGTAGGAATAATTATATTGAATTCCAAAACAATGACGTAATCTCATCTTTCTAAGTACCTATATTAAGCGTCATTTGATAGTGAGTATCATTCCGCCTTCGGCGACACTGCAACAACATGCTGAATGACATAGTATTCGATTGCAAACATTTGCATCCGTCGAATCGACGAATATAACAGTGGTTTATTAAAAATGAATATATCGAAAGATCAACAATTCGGTACCATACGAGTGTATTATAAGGTACTTTTTAAAGTTCATATTCGGTTATTGATTAGATGAATAGTGAAACATTATAAAAATATAAAAAATGGTGAAAATTGGAGGTTTCCAGATCTCTGATCTGGAAACCCCAATTTTCACCTACTTATTACAATTGTTACTTTACTTATTTCTGATGACAGATCTATCTTTTTCAGAGCGAAGATAATTTATAATCAACATAATCAAGAATGCAGCATTTATTCTACTAACTATAGTGTTTAAAACTAGAGACAGTTTTATTAATCTAAATAATGAGTGGCCCATCCTTCTTATCCCGCCACGGAGAGGGCCTGTGCCACGGTAATGGAGGTAACCAACCATTACGGTATTCTTTGTTATTACCGTGCCTGTACCCCAGCAGCAGCACAGCAGCCAGCAGTGGGGATAAGTAAGCTGGGGATATTAAAAATGACTGATGAGCAAATAATAAAAATCTATTGAGGAGAAAAATATGTTTACTTAATTGACGATTCACTTATGATATTACTTTGATGTTACATTTGATAGTCGGAGTAAGGGGGCAGGACGTCTTTTATATATGTTGATGTCATTAGAAGCTTATTAAACCTATCAAACAAACTGAGATTGAATAATACTGCTTAAACCGCTCAATTCTCCTGTAATTCGACTTGTAAAGTTGAGTACATATATTTTCTACAATTTGTACCTCTTAATAGCCTTAAATCGATCACAATATCCTAAAATCTCGCGTAGTCGTGCCAGGAAACTCCTCCCGTGCGGTTAGGTATGTCAGAACGTCGAAACAAGATAAATTTGTTTTGTTCAAAAGTACAAACGACAGCATGTCAGGTTATACAGTAAAACTGCGAAAACAGCTTTTATTACGTAGGGCATAAAGGCGGTCTCAAGGTCAATATGTATAGTCTGAGGTGCCGTCTTGTGTACATTAGAGTACATTTTTTTTCATGAATATGTACCACACATAAATTAAGAAAATCCTCCGTAGCCATTCCAGTAACACAATTTATCCTCTCACGCGATGCCCGCCGGCCGCTTGGCCGGTCGTGGTTTATTTTAATGCAAATAACGGGTAGGTACCTACTTCAATAAATTTGCACTAACTTTATAAACACTTAATTATATAATATTACATGATATTAAATAATATTTAAAATAGTGCAGTTTTATTGAGATTCCCTACATTTGTTATATTCCGCCATATAAGACTTGAAGACAGAAGGCCGCGAGGTCGAATCAAAAATTAGTCATTCATTTCGTTATGTGATTTCCCGATTAAAACGATTTCCAGGAAAATGTTGGACTAGTGTTCTTACTAACAGCTACTACTAGACCCTCAGGGCCGGTATCATCAGAAATATTGGACTAGTGTTCTTACTAACAGCTACTACTAGACCCTCAGGGCCAGTATCATCAGAAATGTTGGGCTAGTGTTCTTACTAACAGCTACTACTAGACCCTCAGGGCCGGTATCATCAGAAATGTTGGGCTAGTGTTCTTACTAACAGCTACTACTAGACCCTCAGGGCCGGTATCATCAGAAATGTTGGGCTAGTGTTCTTACTAACAGTTACTACTTGACCATCAGGGCCGGTATCATCAGAAATGTTTGACTAGTGTTCTTACTAACAGCTACTACTAGACCCTCAGGGCCGGTATCATCAGAAATGTTGGGCTAGTGTTCTTACTAACAGCTACTTCTAGACCCTCAGGGCCGGTATCATCAGAAATATTGGACTAGTGTTCTTACTAACAACTACTACTAGACCCTCAGGGCCGGTATCATCAGAGATGTTGGGCTAGTGTTCTTACTAACAGCTACTACTAGACCCTCAGGGCTGGTATCATCAGAAATGTTGGGCTAGTGTTCTTACTAACAGCTACTACTTGACCATCAGGGCCGGTATCATCAGAAATGTTGGACTAGTGTTCTTACTAACAGCTACTACTAGACCCTCAGGGCCGGTATCATCAGAAAAGTTGGGCTAGTGTTTTTACAACTCAGTTACCGATCTGTTCGAAAATTCGATTTACTTTTTAAATTTTTGCTGTAAGGCAGCTATTTCATTAATGTGATTATGTGACTCTTGACATTCGAAAGAAACATCTTTGCAGATGTTTGACAGTCAATTAAAATGAAATAGCTATTTCATTATTATTAAATTTACCTAGGAATTAATCATAGAATAACATAATATACCTATTTATTATACTATACCTAGTTAAGTGTTAATAATGACAAAATTGTACAAATCGAGTTTTGACCTTCATTTCGACAGAGCTGCCTGATAATTATGACGTCAGTGAGCGGACCGAGGATCAAAATCCAGTCCAACTAGGTAACTTACCTACACAAATTTATGTATACCTAAGTAACAAATGTAAATAAGAAAAAAATAGTACGAGCATTTTAATGAATTTGTAAGAAACCAGTCGACATGACGATACATTAGCCTGATGACTGAAGGCCAGTGTATTTTAATCGATATTTTATCTGAGACACTCGATAAAAACGTAATCGTATTTAAATTATTAACTATAGACACTATCTTAGAGGTATAGGATTTATGAACAATGCTTAGTTTATATCTAAAGAGTATATATGTTAATCTATGTTAATTGTAACATGTATGAATGTAATGTCCGTCCATTTTTTACTTATTTTTTTTTTTTGTTTTTTTTTAGTTATTATTTATATTACGCTCATGATATAACTTTTTCAAATTAAGACCTTTAATTATGAAGACGTTTAATTTGATGAATATTTGATTGAATCAGGCGTCACTTGGCGGAAGTCCCAAACCATTGTGAAAAAAGAAATATAATATGTAGCCTACCTAGCCAAAAAATATATGCACGATGCACCGCCCGCCCGACCGCAATGTTCATTATTTTGCTTGCATCTTGCATATTATATTTTTTGCGGAAGTAGGTAAGCTACATATTTTATTTCCTTTTTCACAATGTAATAAAGAATATTACATATAATGTAATAAAATAAACACACATACATACAAGATACGCGCGAAAAACAGCCCTTTCCTTGCAGTCGGGTAATCATATCCTCCTAACTAAGGTACCTGCAATAAATGTGCAGTCATCTCGGACTTTCGTCTTCAGAACCGGATTTAAATCGAACCCAAGAACTTTAATGAATTTAAAGTTCTTGATCGGACCCCATTACCCCATGTCATGGCACGTCAACAACAACGTCAATGTCACGCAAATTGCGTAGGTAGGGGGTTATTATGTAGGTATAAACTGCCCAATTTTTTTCAATTTCTCATACGATTTTGTGAACAATTGTCAATAGGAAATTGTATGTATTGTTAATTCCTGTATCATTAAAATTGGCTATTCAATGTCTGTACCTGCGTCATTAAGTTATTTAAATATTCTTGACCTTGTAATGTTCATAATTTACAAAGTTAGGTCCTACTAACGTAGATCTAGGTAAGTATACGTATTTTTGAATTCTAATAATTTGATGTCGTAGTCAACTTCTAGTTCTTCATCTAGAAGGTAGGTATCATGACATCAACTATACGCAGTTGGTTGTACATAATACTTATTATGTTTTATTTAGGTGAGTACCTACAGCTACTTATGTATCAACATTTGACAAGTTGACAAGGTTCTACCGTAGCCATCCGCACTGTAAATAGAGTAGGTATTGTCCTATATTTCGTGTAGGTACCTACTCTGTAATCTACGACAGCAATAGAGTACGCTAAAATACTCTAGTCTAGGAGTACCTATTTACATAACTCTTGTGTAACTATCTTAACTATATTTGATAAAAGTTGCGAAAAGTAACACTAAAAAGTTTTTAAAGATAACTAAATAAGGATGAAATATATACCTATGTAATCTTTTTTTATGCTGCGTACTTTATTTTTGTTATACCTAAAAAAAAAATACTCTGTCTGAAAAAAAGTGGCAACTCTACTCTACAATCAGATCATATTGTGGACCAACCAAAATGTTTTTCAGGTCAGTGTGTAGACCCTATTAAAAATGTTTAGACTTCATATCTTCATTATACTTCATTAAAGATGACGTCACTAAGTTAAAACGTAAAAACAGCTCGAGCCATTGATATAAAAGAAACGAATAAAATCATCGCACTCGAATGACTATCCACTTTGGTTGGTATAATCAGCAGCTACGGGTATAAAAAATTACAACGTACAGTGCAGTGCAGCTCCACCTGCTGAATAGGGAAAATGACTAATTCATATAGTTGCTGTCCTTTTAAAGAAATACCTACTTTGACAATCACGAGTTGCTTGTGCGTACAGAAACTTCATTATCTTAGTAAGTAAGTTGGTATTTATAGAAACTTGAACAATTATGCACAATCATGCACGATTACATGATAGCAGTACTTAACCACGTTTTGCAAGTAACATTAAATAATGTACTACTTATAATAAATGAGTATGTATTGATACTTACTGAATTGAATATTTACTAAGTACAATCTTATCTTCCTTGTTTTCTTTTCTAGAGCTGTATAACCACCAAACCGCAGCTCCCAATAAGACAATGAGCATAACTATATCGAAAGTGCTGAAAAGTGACGTTCCAGCGACCGCCGCGGCGGCATCCTGCACGATATCCTGTGCGTTGTCTGACATTTTGGAGGTTATAACACGGCAATTATTTTTACGTGGTATCACTAAAATACACAGTACAAGGTCAATAGATACTACTTAATAAAAATTACACTACGCGAAAAAAGTTCGCCACCTGTCCTGTGACAGGACGTCCTTTAACGAACACAACACGAATTGCACTGATTGAATTGACTATAATTTCATTGTGTTGTGTTGGTGTGGTGACGGAATTCTTGTTCGACGAGCGCTATCGGCATGGGCCGTTCGTTCGTTCGTCCCGACACGAGACACGAGAACTCTCGACTGCAACCGAGGTTCGCCGAGCAAGTCGCGTACGTGAGTCGTGCGTGCTAGCTTGAAATTGAATTGAAAATGAAACTAGCTACGTCCAAGTTAAAGGTCCAACGAACGAGACGTGCGTGGAGACGATGTCCGATACCTCTAGCACAGAAATAGTATCACAGCCTATAGAAATAGTACTATATGATTGATGTAATAGATACACACTAGTTAAATAAGTATTTCACAATAGACAATTTCAGACTTCGCTTTACCTATAGGTACTTAAATTAGTTTTGGGTAGTTAACCTTAAATAGGTAGGAGTTCTTCAAAATCGCTCCCAATGATCGTTTCTAGTATCTAGATAGAGTTTACGTCACAGTCGCAGAAAAGGAAAGTGAAATCAAAATTTTCTTATAAGTGTCTAATTTAGGAATCCAATTAGGGTTGCTTTGGGTACTTGACAATAAAATATTGTGTAAGTAATAACTGTTTTTTAGATTCTATTCTCATCTCTAATCATAAACAATGTTTACCTTTCTGTCTTAATTTACTGTTAAAATTAAACTTATTATAGAAATTTATGGCAGCCCTAAATTGGACATGGACACTAGATTGGCTAATGTAATCGAGTACCTAGTGCTTATTTGATTGAGAAACGATAATATTGTTTGTGAATGATCGAAAATTGTGGTGGGTGTTACGTAAAATAATTTATTTTAAATAGTGTTTTGTTTTTCTCTATAATAAACCTTCTCTAAACACATTCATAATTTTATACCATAGGTAGGTAGCTGTTCCAAAGTCCAATTTGGCGTTGAAACTACCAAATTGTTGTTTATTATTAAATTAAACGTAATTTGTAATATTTTTACGTTATAAAAATCAGCAATATTATTAAAGTAATACATATTACATTGATTAACAATTAAATAAAATTAAAATCACTTTCTATATTTTTTAACGAATATTATTTTAGACTTTCATAATGTCACATAATAAAAATTCGTCTGCGTGGTCAGTTATTTCTATGCATACAATAACGCATGTCCAATCATCTCAATAAAACTCAAATTTTTATGGGGGAACGTTGAAAGGAAAAGCGGTTTGGAGGCGATATTGCTTGCGTCTGACGCAAGTTGAATTGAAAGTTGATGCGAGTCGGTGAAGAAAGACAGACCATGCCCTTTTCTGTACCCCTGACAACGTGTATGCAAAATCGTATGATGATCGGTTGAGTAGTTAAGACGTAACAAACAAACTTACTTTCGCATTATGATATTTAGTAAGAATATTTTTTGTCTTCAAAGAAGTTCTTAGAATATTATGATGAAAAATAATAAAGTTAGGTGGTATGAACGATGAGCCCGCCCCGCGCCGACACGTCAATTTTACATTTTAATCTTTTGCATTGCATTAACTCACATCATTATTATACGTATACGTCTTTTGCGTTGTTAATGTTTAGATTCCTCGTGATCGAACGAGATAATTAAGTATCGGTGATAAAAACGAACAATACAAACTAAAAAAACCATGAAAATTAGCACGCGTTGATGTCTTTTGGTAGAAAAGCGCATGCGAAGTTTTGTAAAAAAAATATTGTAGAATAACTCAAATCATTAATAATGTCACTTTATACATGTCATGCCTCCGACTGCATGTTATTATGTTGCCTTTATTATTTGATCTTGTTATCTTGTTTTCGGGTTTTCTAGCTTTTTTTATTTATTTTTAGGTGGTTCCCGAAAATTCATTGGCCGATTACCACTTCCCAACTAAAACGTTACGCAGAATATTATTTCGCCGCTTAATCATTTACCAAACTATCAAATAATTTTGTTTTATTTCCAAACCTCACAGTTACCAACTGTACGTTTGGTCTGTTTTTTATAATGACACTTTTCAAAATGCCAACATTCAAGTAGCAGAATGTTTTAGTTAGCGTAATATTCATTTAATTATTTTTATTGAAATTATCAATGTGACCTAAACTAAACCTAATAGTTTTTTATTTTTACAAAAGCGATTCGCTTTTGACACTTTGCTAGCCGCTACCGCGGCACGCTCGCTTCGCTCGCTCGCTCGTGCGTTGTTTGTCATGTTCTAACCTAACCTAACCTAACTTAAGTTACTGAGATTTTTTTTGCTATACTTATCTATTACCACCATATGTGTGTTAGATTTCGAAAAAGCTGCAATACTGAGTATTAGATCAGATATTTTTTTACAAGGATTACGTTATTCGTCTTACTAAGTAATAGTTGTGTGGCCTAGTGAAAGATTTGACAATTAAATGATACATGTTCCAAACGTTTTATGGAATTATAATAATCAGCTTAACAATAATTCTACCAAATGAAACGTTGTCATACAAAAATTTGCTAATCGTTAGCTTTGTCAAAATAAAACAGGCGAAAAAATGTTAGTGAAATTCAGCCAAAAAAAAATCGATGAAAAGGCAGGACACCATTTAGATGTTTAGTTCATATAAGTAATTTTAAAATTGACGACCTGAGTGGTGCAGTGGTCCACAGGCCTACCACGCAAGAGGTCCCGTGTTCGATTTCCGGCCGGGCAGAAAATTAAATGATTAATTATTGTGTTCAACAGTAATTTTCACGAGAAATATAATATAATTGCACGTCGTGATGTGAATGATGATTAGTATGACGAGTGAAAATAACTAAGGTACTTTAGTACGTACGTATGTAAAAAATCCTACTATATTATTTTAATTTTTATAATACCTACCTATTGTTGCTGTCGACAAGATGCGACGTACGTACACGTGAAGCTGTATGACTGTCTTTAATTAAAATACCTATTAAATACGAACATTAAATATTAAAATGTTTGTTAGATAGGTAGGTATCTACACACGACAGCACGTCAGGTTATACAGTTAAACTGCGAAAACAGCTTTAATTACGTAAGGCATAAGGGCAACAAGGTCAACATGTATGTATAGTCTGAGGTGCGGTCGTGTGTACATAATGATAATGGTAAGTAATTTACATAAATTAAAAATATTTAAGGTTCTTTAAGGAACAATTTAGAGCACATAATTTCAAGCTTGCGATAATTTTAGTCTGTCTTGAAATCGAGTAAGAAATTATAAATGTCCGAGTCAAAACTTAATTTTATCTAGATTAAATTCTAGAATATCTAATTCTAGGCTGTCTAACTAGGAAGGCCGTGGGACTTTTTTGAGTGTAATCCTGGAATGGAAGGTCCGAACATTTTCCAAAAGGAAATTGGTAAATTTTTACTGGTGTAAGAATTTTAACTCATACCAAATACTTTGGATATACATGCCTACTATTGATTGAGACAAAAGGCGTGCTCTAAACTTTGAGCCAAACAAGTTCAATAATAAGTATTTATAATTTAGAAAACTGCTTTCTCAATTAAAACTTAACTGAGGAAATATTGGATTCCGATTCCGATTATATCCGATTTTATCAAAATCTCTAGCCATTTGAGGTGTAGTTACACGATACAATTTTGTCGTTCCAAACTACAAAACTTCACACTACGATTTAACGAACGGGGACTCGCAGAATATATATCCAAATCAACAGAAGCATATAGCAAGACCACACGAGCCGGCTAGGAGAGGAGAATATAAAATTTGCTCTTCTAAGAGTCGTCCTCAATTTAAATATTTATTACCTTGAATGACGCAATGAGGGGTCAGCTACTCAAGGTGACGGCCGGCGACGAGGCCGGCTGGAGAACACGCACGCAACGCATTCTACAATCTACATCATGCTGATCTGGAAGTGAAAAAATCTTGAGTGTTTTTAAGAGGGGAAGTAAATTATAAGTAGTATAGAATATACTTATTGTTATTGTATTTCATGTGGTACATTACAGATCTTAAAAATATTTTGGTGCATACACATGAGTCCTGTAAGGACATAACAATATTGGTATTTAAATTAAATTAAATTCAGAATTAATTGAAATATTATCTTAAAAATACCTAACGGAAAAGAAAAGAAACAAAAATATAACATTTATAATATGATAGGTAGATAGGATAGTGGAGGTTAAGCAACTTTCGCAAGGGTCGGTCATGGAATGGGTGACCAAAATTTATTATCTCGAGCTCCTCTGTGCTTCGGAAGGCACGTTAAGCCATTGGTTCCGGCTGCATTTGTAGTCGTTAGCACTGGGCTCGCGTGGTGGGTCATGGCCCATCCTCCTTATCCACCCATAAGGAAGTGGCCTGTGCCCCAGCAGTCGGGACATTGAAATGGCTGATGGTCATATTATTATGATGCATTATATGAATATCATTTTATAAATTTTTACATGGAATTAACTTTAATATAGTATATACCTAGTTGGCTATTTTAATGCATAGACTTATAAAATTCGTTAAGTTTAAATAACATTTATCAATTAAATAATTATTTTGATATATTACAAAATTATTATAGATTTCGATTTCCCCTATTGTACAGTTTTATCGCCATAGGGTAAGGTCCTGAACCAACTAATATCATCTAGGCAAAACAACATTCCTTTTTCTTAATGTCATTGCTCCAGTGTAATTATCATCGCTTTTTATCAGTTGGGAGGCAGGGAGTCATTTGTTTTTTGACTCATTATGCCTAAAAAATTTACATTCGATAGAGTAATTTTGTATGGAAAATTTGTACCATCTACCGCCAAAGAGCGAAATGAAATTTACCATAGATAATTACTGTACCGAGTACTTTTACGCGCGTTTTTTTTTCTCGATAGCTGTTCGTGCTAAGTAGGTACTGAACGTTCATTTTCTGTTCTCAAAAGAATAAAAAAATATCTCCGTTCATTTGAACAGTTTAGCCATCCTAAACATAGAAATTACTCTAGCCGGTAGTTTGACGAGATTGTCCGCTTAATACCAGAGTATGACCAAGACACATAAACTTGGTCAAACAAATCAACTTTATCTTTTAATTATTCAAAGACTTTATCATGGCTTATGTAACATGGGCGCCGCTAGGATTTCTTTCAGGGAGGTGCATTTGCGTTAAGTAGTCAAAAAGTCTGATTTCCAACTTTTTTGTTGTGGATCGCTCGGTGTGGTCAGCGACAAAAGCTGACTAATTCTGTTAATTGACTGAGCGAGCGCGAAGCGTCTTTGTTTCGGTTTGTTCGGATGTCCGACGGCTGTCCTCTACGTCGCATTTCCCAACGATTCCTTTTTGTGAAATTTTGAGCTGAGCCCGTAGCCAATGTCACATTTACAGATTTTCGATATCGCTTCGCTTCGAAAAATTTTTGGCTAGACCCCCAGGTTCGATAATTACCTACCTATATGGATTTTTTTGTCGATTCAGTTTTTTGAAATATTTCAAAGTGGCGGAGATATGAGGGTTAAAAACGTAAAAAACCTATTTCAGCCATTTCGAAAAATGTTGAAGTGCGCGGTGAACATTAATTCAGTTAAGCTGTGCAAAGACAGATTCGCGAGGTCTACATATACCTCAAAGCCACCAGTCATAATAGTGTGACCTAACGAATTTGTGAATGGCAAAAAAAAGTTCTTTTGTATGCGCCTTTTTAGACAAAATGGTGCAAAGGAACCAAATAAGAGAGATTTTTTTATGCCGAAGAAAACGCATTTACGCGCTTCCCCTCCCGCAGGTGAGCGAGAGAGGGGTATGTGGGACTCGCCAGGAGGGGACCGCAACATTCAACGTTGCGGCTCCCTCCACGACTGCCTCCTGTGATCCCACCCAGCCTACTACTAAAAACTCCGGCACTTGCCCTCTCGCCGCCGGTTGGTCCCGAGGGACCCTTGTGGGATTCACCTCATTGGACCCGGCGGCCAGCCCGATTATCCGGGCCTCCTCGCGGTTGGGAGATGGCCAAACTTGCTCGGCCATCTCCCCAGACGGTTGAGACCGTGCAAGGCAGGCGATGTGTCACCCCCCACTGCCCGCTTATTCCCGTTTAGGGGACAATTAGGTTCGCGTAAGGACGCCTCCTTATCCCCGTCCATCTGCGGCGGAGAAGAGCCGCCTGAGCGTCCTCTTCGTGAGCTCTCTCCGCTGTAATAAGAGAGAAATAAAAATATTTATATATTTTTTGCAACAGGGACTGAAGTGGATCTTAAAAATTCGAAGTGAGTGAGTGTGATGAAAAGCGCTGCTTGCACATTCTCAAACATTTTATTTTATTTTATTAGGCCACATAGTTTTCGACTTATGATGAAAAATTTAAAACAATAAACATAATTATCTCCGAAGTTTGCATAGAGAAAAATCTGAAATTATTTTATGTGATAGAAGTTTATGTAAAGATTACAGGAAAAATAAAACGATGTCTCTAAATAGTAAACTTTTTTAGAATAATGATGGAAAGGACGGAACCCACGGTGTGCGAGCCCGACTCGCTGTTGACCGTTTTTTTTTATTATTAACGGATTAACGAAACGGATTCAGAAAAAATAAAAGCACATCTTTAGCTACATTCAAATTAATTAAATCTATTACAAGCGTTCTTAATGATAACATTCCAGTATATACACTTTTCCTAGATATGTCGAAGACTTTCGATTATGTGTGCCATGAACGTCTTCTTGACATAAGCTCACAAATATGGTAAACGTGGACCATGATATAATTGGATTAAAGGTTATTTGTCACGGAGGGAACAATGTGTTGAAATACAGAAGTGCTGTCCAGAAAGCAGATGCTTGAAAATAGATAGATCTACTTTAATTGTGAATAAATATGACGTTACTCAGGGCAGTATTTTGGGTCCACTGTTGTTTCTCCTGTATATTAATGATCTACCTAGCTCAGGAATGTATTTTGTTTGCTGATGATACCATGATTATCTTTAAAGGTAATAAAAATATCGATGTAAAAGAATATGAAAACTGTACTAATATAACTTTTATACAATTACTGAATGGCTCAATTAACCCTTCAATGCCTGGAAAATGAGACACAATAGATATTCCATTGTTATCCGGCCGCACGCGTCCGCTCGGGCGTTGATGAATTAATAGTAATAACTTGAAAATTTATGTTTTAACTAAATATTTTCAATTTTTTTCGAACGCATATTAATGGAGAATTAGTCGAATCAGCAAAATACATAAAATTTTTAGGCATAACATTAGACAGTTTTTGTAATTGGAAACAACAATACAGAGTCACGAACTTTACCCATACTTCGTGCTGCTCGTAGTCATTCGTAGAAGTAGATTGTCAAAAACGGCCATTCTTAGCATTATTTTTTATTTGGTCTGAGGCATTAGCAGTTTTGCTATCTACTTCTGGAAATGACTAAGTACGAGAGTGTAATGATACCTTCTATAAATACTAGACTTATAATTAGGTAATATTCAATCAAATTCACCGCGGCGGCGCCACTTTCGGTTTGGGTACCGTCTTAAGGATGGGCCATAAATAACATAACCACGGGCCTAATGTGGATTGCAAATGCAGCCGGGAGACAAAACGTACCTTCCGATAAGTTTCGAAGCATACGGAGGAACTCGAGCTAATAAACTTTTGATCTTGCATCCAATGACCACCATTCAATCGCAGCCAAGAGCTCTATCGCCTTACATTTGCTATCATAACCGCTTTGAAAAAGAAGTAGCAATGTACACACGACGGCACCTCAGACCATGTTGACCTTGAGACCGCCTTTATGCCCTACGCAATTAAAGCTGTTTTCGTAGTTGAACTGTATAACCTGATGTGCTGTCGTGTGTACCTATCACGTCAAATCGTCAAATTAAAATTTACATGAATTTCAGTATTTTTTTAGACGGTAGAACCGCAGGTTAGGTTCTATAATCACGGTTGTTTCAGGATTTTGGATATCATCAACAAGGCTCTATCAGCTCTCCTCCCCCCATTAGGTTGTTGATCTGATCTACACAGTTAATTAATACCCATCAAGATTTTACGTATGATGTCTGCAACAACAACTCAACGTTGTCACATCGCGGTGTTTCGACGTAATAAATATTGCGTAAGCATTAAAACAAGTTTCACAATAGCGTCAATGAGCAGTCGACTTAGTATCTTTGCTTTTAAGAGCGCATAGTCTGCACACTAGCGCCGCCATTTGAAAAACAATCATAGTGCTAAAATTAAGACGAAATTGTGAATTATCTCTCTGTATTGCACTCCCGAAAAAGCTTTGTAGTACTTTTTATCGATTAAAAAATATTTTCTAGCCTGTAGTTTAGTTTAGTGGAGTTTTTTTGCGAAAAGTGGCCACTTTTATAGGATATATTACGCACTTAGAGCATTAAGAACGCTCTAAGTATTACGCACTTATAGAGACGCACTAATAGAAGCGAGGGTTTATAATCCTCACGAGTTTTAAAAAACCTTAACAACCGTGTGCCATTCTACGTTTTTCAATATATTTGCGAGAAAACATTAGAGGTACCTTCTGAAATAAAATAAAACAGTAAACAAAAACGCTCGGTGGTGGCGTGCGGTTAATTTAATTTTCCGCACGCTGTACTAAACCGTAAACAAAACGCACGACGTGCGGTAAAATCAACATACCGCACGCTGTACTGTCATCGAAAACACACATTTTTGAGCAACTGTATTATTGAAAACTTGTAGTAGTTTTCAATAATACCTCCATCAACTTTTTATAGGGAGTTTTATTGTTAAATGTGGCCACCTTTCGCAAAAAAACTCTATTAACCTAAACTACAGTCTAAAAATATTGAAAATAAGTACTTATTAATTGAAAGTTAAGAATTATACATAAAAGTTTCTGACACTGCCAAAATTCTCAAGAGTTGACAAAAACTAAATTTAAGAAGATTAAAATATCTTATTTATTACTTATTAGTATTTCAATAATTATGATTGGTTATTGTTTTTATTATATTATGATTGTGATCGGTGTATTCAAATTGGGTGTTTGCGTCCAATCGGTAGAACAAAGGAAGTAGGACCACGTGGCCAGAGGGTGCTTTTTACTAGTTTCCCAGATATTAAGTCATTTCCGGAATGAGTCCACTTCAAATAAGTCCTTATAGCAATAGGTCCTATAAGGAAAAGTTCATTTTCCATTTCCGGCATAGGGCATTATCGTAGGTACTGATCGGTAATTTCCTACGGTAATGTTTTTGAAACAGGGCCCAGGGGTAAAATTCAATTTCTTCTAGAAACGTTTTTCTTGTTGGCTTGTAACGCAGTCTGTCTGTAATGAAATGCATCGTCGATTCAGAAAAAAAATTGGATAGTTTGGAAGCTTAGAGCGTTGCCAGACGTTCTAGGATTACTCTCGCTCTAGGGTGCGGAACGGCGGGCGGCGAGCGGCGCAGGCCATTATTACTTATTTAATAATATTTAACTTTTCTAAACAGCGTACAGGGTAAACCAGACAGATAGGTATTATTATTAGTACTTATACAGTAGTAACGTATTTCATTAAAAACCACTTCTATGGCAATCATTATTGTAAACTTAATTTGAAACTCAAATAAAATGATAAGTAATAGAAACTACTAATTATTTCCGTTTTTAGGATTCCGCAGGAAAACAAGGAACCCTATAAGATCGTTCGGTTCGTCCAGTCTGTCACAGCACAGCATAGCATCTACAGTTTCGAACCAAATGACAAATAAAGTTTCCGAAATAAAAAATAAAATAAAATTACATACCAAAGTTACAAACTAGTATTTGTAGTGCATCTGCATACGACCGCAAATGTAAGTTTGTCAACTCTTATTTGACAAGTTGCTACGGAACCCTATACTGCGTGTGGCCCGACACGCACTTGGCCGGTTTATTTATTATATCCCGCTTTTTTACTCTTAAGGTTTCAAAATCCTGATTTGCCTAAAATAAATCTGGCAACGCTGGTCTCAACTGACATTTTGAGCTTTGCATTTAAGGATTATTAAATCTTTTAATTGAAAATGGTTTCTAAAGTCAAAATGAGCATAACAACAACATTATTTAGTAAGCCGAACCGACATTCTGTCTGTATTGAAATGGATAGCCTATTCAGATGGATAGCTTGGAAGCCAAATGATCCAACTGACATTTGAGTTAGAATAATAATTATTTTTTGTAAGATAATGGTAAGTCAAAATGCAGATAACAATAACGTTATTAGGCCCAAATGCAAATGTTAGATGGATCACTAACCCCTTGTTTAAATTAAAGAATGACTAAATTTTACTGTTTTTATTCTTATAAAATAAAATAAAGCATTTATATGATGCCGATTTTGTTGGCAACATCTAATGCATCATAGTCTCTGGCAAGTCGAACATATGCCTTCTTCTTGCCATCGGGCCTGCAACAAACAAATAATAAGAAATATTAAAAAAGCAATTTCAATAGGGAGTATTTTATTTCGATGGTCTGAAATCAGAGTTGTGTAATTTTTCTTTCACTATATATCAATGAGATTCCCACAAGTTATCATCATTTGAAGAAAACAAAAATATAGATTGGAGTTAAGATGAAATCATACCTGATAAGAGTGTTCACTTTAGCAACATTAATGTCGTAAAGTTTCTTGACTGCTGCTTTGATGTGGTGCTTGTTTGAACTAGTGTGGACGATGAATACTAAGGTATTGTTGTCCTCAATCTTTTTCATTGCTGCCTCAGAAGTCAGCGGATACTTTATAATATTGTAGGCATCCATGCTAAAATTAAATTACACAGATAAAGGATCCAAATATTAAAAAACTTAAATCATTAATTCTAAGTAGGCTTACTCTAAAATCCATTTAATCATAGGGTAGATATGAAAATATAAGCACTGTATTGATATATTTTAATTCTTTCTTAATGCAATGAACCTTAGTGATCTTCACCAAATATATGGCTCTGTAATTTATTTTTTCATTTTAATAAAATAATAAAAAAGGTAAATTTACTCACCGATTTCTCTTGGGCAAAGATTTCCTAGGGTACTTAGGATGCCTAGGAGGCTCGAAGGTCTTTGGCCTCCGGAAATGTACTGATGTACGAATTTTACGCACTCGCTTGCCATGTTCACCTTTCACTACCTGAAATGAATATAGGTAATAATCTTTAAATATAGACTTTACATAGATTGTTAAATCTACACTGAACTTAAACATAAATAATTGGGTTTAATTACCTTCCTCTGCGCCTTTAGAGCTTTGACTACAGGTTTAACCACCTTCTTTTGTCCCTTAATGCCAGTTTTTTTGGGCTTAGGAGCAATCTTCAGTTTGGTGGCTGCAGGCTTGGGCTTACTCGGTTTGGAGGCTGCAGCTGCTGCTGCTTTCTTCACTGAAGGCTTGGCACTAGACTTGGTTTTCAGGGCGGCAGCCTTTGCAGAGCCAGGCTTAGCAGTAGGTACTGCCGATGTTTTCTTCTCAGCCGGCTTGGCGGCCGGGGCCGGAGCCGAGGCTGGCTTTGCCGCGGCAGGCTTAGCAGCAGGGGCTGCTTTGGGAGCGGCAGCCTTGGGCGCAGGGGCTGGCGTTTTCGCAGAAGCTGGTTTGGGCGCACTACTTGTAGAAGCAGCTTTAGGGGCGGCCGCAGGGGTTTTGGCAGTCGCGGGTTTCTTCTCCGCGGGCTTGGCCCCAGCAGATGCTGCATCGGAAAATTTGAAAACAATATTTTATAACCTAATAGCTTAATCAATCTTAATTATTAACAAAGCTTTTTAATATGAAAATCAACACACTAAGCACTGTTACAAGGTAATTTCATATTAACTGTAAATACAAATAAATTGAAATAATAAAATCGCTGCGTGTACCGCGTGGCTCAACAAATGTCACAAAGATAAACTATCATTATTCGCGAATTCAGGTAAAATTCTTGACTTTAAATGTTAGTTTTTCGCGTAATGTGCTTCACTTTAATTTTCATGACAATAATGGTGAGAGAATTAAACAGAATTAAAAATACACACCGGATTTCTCTGGTTGCTTCTTGGGAGGCATCGTGATAAAAAAGATGGAGGAATCACGATGTTGCCATACCAAAATGTATTTACTTCCAGCTTGGCCAGAAAGAGATGAAATTAAATAAAGTGGAACTAAAATTTTTCAGTACAAAATATAGTCAGTGTTGCCAAGTTATTCGTGATTTTGACGCTTAGAATGCTCTAAGTTTTGACGTGTTTGCATAGAAAGTGGCGCCCATATTTTTTTTTTCAACTCTTTATGGTCAAGGTGTAACTATAAGTATCGATTCTGTGGTACAAAAAAGAGGACAGACGAGAGAAGTAATCACTTCACTACGAGGGCTGCGGGAGTTTTTGGCGCCATTTTGTCGAGTTCGGTTTGGTGTCTATTTTAATTATTTTCAAATTGATTCATAGTGGATATTGTGTCTTAAAATTGGTGCAGTTATATGGTACAAGTGTCTACGCAACTGAACAATATGTGGGATAATTGAAATAGGCGCGATCTTGGTTGTGTGAAGCTGAGACTTTTATTGAAGTGGTGGCTTCCTCGGCAGAACTAACCGAGTAAACTGTCTTGATAAATACTTGGTGCCAAATGCTCCAAGCAGCATTGGAATGCGATGCACCCGCATTCTAATGAAAAATTAAACAATATCTACCACTGAACTATTTAACACTTGACACTGGCAATAATTACTTCCAAGAGGAAAGTAGATTGCCATAACAAAAAAAGAAGAAGAAGAAGAGGGCTGCGGTGCCTCAGTAAGTTTCTAATGCCTCTAATCTTTATTTTAACCGACTTCAAATAGAGGAGGTTCTCAGTTCGTCGGAATGTTTGTTTTTAAGAACAAATACAACTTTTAAGGGTGCATTCCGATTAGCGCTGTCAGCGATGTCATCGCGCGCTCTCAGGCGTAGCCATTGCTGATTGAAAGGCGCCATTGACTGAAAAGGCTAGGCCGTTAATTGAACGACTGATTAAGCTAGTTGGCTGCGACATCGATACTATCGCGTTAGCAGCCGGTCCGCATGTGCTCCGGTAACGTACATTTGCGATTGTCCATTTTTACGTAATTGACGCCTTGACGCGAAAATTGATCGTTTACATGTGCAATTGAAGCGATTGTCAAATGCTAAACAGGATAGAGCATTATTTTGGTTCGCATTTTGTTACCTAATATAAATTATGAGCTCATTAATAAAGGTGAAAAAAAAGATGTCGGGTGCACACGACTCAATAATTAAATGCTCTTCATCACTTTCGAGAAGGAAAATAGTTAAGTCATATATAGCTGTCGCGACGGACGTACCGGTCGCGATGTTTGTTTTGCCGTTATGAGTGTCGCGACGGCCACACCGGTCTCCAAATCTCATATGTCGATTTAAGCGCGATATCGAATGCGGATTGCGCGTGAGCGTTGCAAACGCCACTAACTTAGAGCATTAGCCACTAACGATATTATTGCCATTTGGACCGCAGTTTACATGTTCAGTCTGACATCAGTCCATTTGATCAGTGGTTAGAGGGAGATTACAGGATCAGTCTACCGCCGCCAGTACATTCCATCAGTTTGGTCAGACTGGCGAGAGACTGGTCGTACAACTCACTAAAATTACGGACAGGTGGTAAACCAACAGTCCGTTGTAGTATTCCATCAGTCTGTCGCCTAGTGTAACCAGACATCCTGTATTTATCGGGACTTCGCGTTTTTCAGCAATCAATTTGACCGTGTCCTTTAATTTAGTAGAACCAAAATGGTAAAAATACAATGTCCTGTATTTGAGCATATTATCACAGTTTTACAATCCATATAAATGTGATTATTAAGTCATCATTTATTTACATGTATCTATGTACCTAATTACATGCGTACGTACATGTGTTGCACTGCCAGATATTTAAGTAACACTTTATTTTTTTAGTTTTCCATTATTTAATTTAATTATGGACACATGAGATGGCCGTAAATTTAAAATCTACTTAAGTTTATTTAATACATTAAATAATTTCACAAAAAAAAGTTGTTTCCAAGAAATTAACGTAAATTCTACTTTTCTAGTTCCTTACAGTAAGTAGGTAGTCAATAAAATCAGCTGGAGGTAACTGGAGCCCACCAAAAGAATCACGCGAAGCAGGTAATGTATTAATGCACGTTGGCGTTTAACACGGTCGCGTCGCGTCGGCAGCGTTCGAGTGCGCAAACTAAGCGCGTTTGGGGGCCCCGATCCACGCCGCCCAAACTTCCGCGAGATCTCCTCCGTTGATGCGCAAGTACATTCGCTTAACAACTGTAAAACTGTGATATTATCCTCTCACGCGATGCGGCGGCGCTCGGAGGGGTGCGGTTTATTTTAATGCAATATTATTTATATAAATAGATTTATAAGCAATAAGTCATTTTGTTACGCCCGATAAAAACGATTTCCAAAAGAAAATTTTTTTCTTTATATTTCTTAAAATATTATTTTAATCCTAAATCCCGTTTAAATGCTCTGATCTTGTCACCCTACAGTCACGACAGTCGCTGCAATGTAGGGCTGCCACCCCTACTCTTAATAAAATAAAGTGTGGTCGACTCATTGATAAGAGGGAGATTACAATATGTTCATTCTAGCATCAGTCCATTCCATCAGTCTAGTACAAATTTTGGATCATCAGTCTGGAAAAAATTTCAGTCTATACAGACTGATGGAATAAACTGACGCCAGAATGGTCATGTATCTCCCTCTTACACAGAAATAGCAATTTACAAGTGCGGTTATGGACTGTTTTCTGATAATTTTAAAGTTTTAAACCGACTTTAAAAAAGGGGGAGGTTCTCAATTCGATTGTGTTATTTTTTATCTATGTTCGCGCATAACTTCCGCATTTAAAGACCGATTTCATAATTCTTTTTTTGTTAGAATGAGTTTTCTTTCGAGATGGTCTCATTTTTGGGTCAGCTTGGGATAAAATGCTTTCGTATGTCCTTCCAATGTCCGGATGTCCGTTTGTTCTCCTGTACAGTTCGCATTTCTCGTACGATTCTCGAAATAAAAAAGCTTTTTAAAAAAAAGGAAAGGCTCCTACAAGAACCTGAAAAAAAAGACTAACAAAAACAGCTTTAATATTAAACAGCTCTAAAAAGCCAGAAATAATAATCCAATTATTACTAGTGGCTCCGTGAGCTCTGCTTCAGCTTGGGCAAAAATGCTTTCGTATGTCTGTTTTCCTCTACAGATCGCATTGCTCAACGATTCACGTGAAATTTTGTGAGCAGTTTCGATAATTAGGTATATTAAATACATGTTACAAAAATACCTCTAATGCCGAATATGGTTATATAGGGACCATGAAACAGCTGATTCTTTTTTCTCGATTTCAAAGTTGATCAGTTTGATGGTCCCTATATACCATATTCGGCATTAGGGGTATTTTTGTAACACCTTGTATATTTATTAAATATTTCACGCCTTTAAGCTATCGCTAGGCCAAGACCAGACATATAATTTCTACTCTTTATCGCTCGCACACGACCACGACCAAATAACTACACCTTGGCCAGAAAGAGTGGAAATTAAATAAAATGGAACTATTTTTTTATATAAAATAAAGTGAGTTTTTCCAAGTTATTCGTGATTTTGTCGTGTTTGCATAGAAAGTGGCGCCCTCAATGTTTGTCAACTTTTTATGGTCAAGCTGTACCTATTTAGTAATCAGTGCCACGACCAACAAACAGGGTCCCCTTGCTTCCTTACCTTAAATAATCAAAGGACATTTCCAAAAATGTAAAGAAAAATACGAAAAGTTATTTACTTAAAATCTATTATTAATAGATAGTCGGATTACAATAAAATGCTTTTCAGCAACACATTAAGGCTGGCCGCACACATACGTTTTCCGTATACGGTTACCGAATGCGTGCGAAATCCACATTCGGAGTTCCATGAGCCTCGCGCAGACGTTCGGTTTTTTGCATTAGGATTTTATATTGCCAATACGTTCACTGGTGGCTTTGTGAATTCACGGCGATGAAGGACGACGATTTAATCGCTATAGACCCTAGAATTGCACCTAGATCTAGCGCCAAATACACTGAAACGGCAACAATGGGATATCTTACGAAAATTCAAATTCTACTGAAAAGAAAACGAAATCTTCTAAAGATCTACTTTTCGGTTTTGTGATATTTTATGAAAGAGAAACAAAATATAAAGGAATCACACAATTAATCAATATAATCAATTATATAAATATAAATATTGGCCAACATCAGCTACATAAATATTTTCCTACTACCAAAAAAGTAGAAATATACCTACTGCATCTGGGTAGGTACAGATTAAGGTGCACTTTCATGTGTTCTCAGACAACAATAAAGTTGTTTTTTGTCAAATGTTCAGGTATTTTTGGTAGGTTTGAATGATCATATCATTTTAGCGCTAACTTTATCCGCGGCTTGTTGCAAATTTCAAACTCAATTTACGCACTGTGTGCGGTAAGTATCGCAGGCGGTGAGGATCCACCTTTAATCTAACCAAACTGATGGAATGGACTGGCGCCAGACTGATTATGTAATCTCGCTCATAAGGTTTTTTCCTAATGGCTCCGAACGCGCGGGCTGGCATTCGAAACATACATACGGAAAAAAAGGAACGTGTGAGGTAGTCAATGTATTTTATATTGATTTGATACATTCGGGTCTCCGAATGCGGAAAACGAATACGGAAAACTTATGTGTGCGGCCAGCCTAAAATTACTACAGCAAAATACATAGGTACTTAATATACTATTAACAAAATATATAAATAAAACATAGGTAGGTACCTATTTTTCTATGTAAGTAATTATCAGAGGCGTACTATCGACAACACTTCCGCTTTACCACTCATAAGGTTGAGTTGACATCAGCCATTTTTAATGTTCCCACTGCTGGGGTATAAGGTTAAAATCCGTTAAAATCGTTTGCACGCCCGTCGCGCGTGCCCGTTACTAACATACTTTTAGTTCGTGCAGGGGCGATACGCGCACACATGAATTTTTCTACAAAGTGGTAAAGCATATGAATTGCCGACCGTACGTTGTAGTCCCTGTAACATGACGAGCTCGAGTTTTTGTTTACTATCCATCCATCCATGGTATAATAATACTATATGATGTACACACGACGGCACCTCAGACTATACATGTTGACCTTGAGACCGCCTTTATGCCCTACGTAATAAAAGCTGTTTTTGCAGTTTAACTGTATAACCTGACGCGCTGTCGTGTGTACAACTTCGATTAAGAATACCCTAGCCTAGATAACGCTTCTATTCACCCGCCATACAACTCTTAATAGTAAGGGGGGTTTAAAGCGCAGTTGTTTGTATCAATATTTTTCCAGTTTGTGGCGCTATTCGAAGTAGGTATATGTCATCGACATTGTAATTGTCAGCTAAACAAAAGGTTTCTGTCGTCGGTCTCGGTGGGATGTCATTTTTGACTTTTCGTCGTAGACAAAACCAAATCACTCTAGACTCGAGCTTGTCATGCTACAGACAGGGGCAGGTGTGGGCAGCAGGACACAATTTACTATCATCTAAAGAGCTTTCAAATATTGAAAGCTAAGTATAATGCGTTTCATTCTTATTGTGAATCATCTATGCGCGTAGCCGTGCCCCACCACTCGCCTCTCCCACCCACCCACATACATTGAAATTGTGTTCTGCTCAACGTCTCGCGCGATGTTCCGAGCCGCCAAAAAGCTTGAAACGTATTGTACATGTACAGTCAGCAGCACGTCAGGTTATACAAAACTGTCAAAAATCTACAATTTGTTTTAAACCTTAATGTATTCACATTTAAGTATAAAATTGATTGAGTATATGATTACGCTTTTGTGGTAGCCCAGCGTGCCGTTGACTGTACCTAATCAAGAGCCGTCACATTGAGCTTGTTGAATACAGTACAGTTAAATTATATAGCGTTGTTGTAATCACTGTGTCCATGAGTAGAACTAGCGGCAGTTCTATGAAATGAGCCTACATTGAGAAGAGGGGTGTTGTAATTCGCATTCATATAACCAGGTTGAGGGGAAGCAATGTTATTTGGATTACTTTGAATGGGTCTTTTTCCTACTATAAGAGGAAAACATTCATCACTGATACATGATAAGGCCATCTGTATTCTATTTATTCTATTAGAACACTCCTCATAGTGATCTAATAAATATTTCAATTCAGGGATATTAGATGGATTAATATAAGTTTTCAAGGTTTTATCAATAACTTTTAAACCTTCTGGGGATGTAAATGTTACTTTTTCACCACTATAAAAAAACATTTCAATGTCTGTATTGTTTTCCATTAATTGGCATTTAGCCAAAGTAGAATAAAGTGTTATTTTAGGAGTTTTAGCTTTAACAAGATCAACAAACCTGGATGCGTACAAATATTTCTTCCAATGTTTCTGTGGTAAATTATGGTATGAAAATATTTCGTCTGGACTTGGTTCATGTTCTGAATTTTGGGCTCCAATAGTTCTACAATTATCAGCTGAATAAATAATAACCTTCATACCATCTTTAGTTATTTTGCAAACTTCCACTACTTTTTCTTCTCTTTCTTTTCCTCTTTTTTTTATAAATTCAACAATAACCGAGTCAGACTCGATTTTCAAAATGGCATTTCGAGTTCTGTGAGATATGGTAGGCAGCCTATCTGCACACAATGGAGGTACACCAATTGTATTGGAATTGACACTGCAAACTCTAGGAATATTTTCTTTAATATCATTCACACTAGCAACAGAGTTACAGCCTTTAATATCAAATTTTCTGAAGTTTTCTGTTAATGCAGTGTTACAATTGTAAGAATTGGGCTGTCTATGTGACATTAAAGTACTAGTTGCTTGGATTTGATTTTGAAAATCAAGAGCTTCTTTTGGATTACTGTCACCTGATCTATAATCATGACTGTTACAATAAGATGATTGAGATTGGCCATCTTGAATCCCAGAAAAAACATTAAATGTCACAGGTTGCAGAACATCTGTTTGCATCAAATTGCCACCACCCTGTTTTTTATTCATGCAAATATAATCAGAAGGTACTCTATCTTCACTTCTAATCTTACTGCTATGCTGTGTACTGTGTAATGTTGTAAGAAACCCTGAATCCCTCGAGATGTCTGGTTTTGTTATCGATTGAACTACACTGGTGTTTTTTAGAAAAGGATGATCCATTATTTCCTTCAATGTTATTCTTTTTGTGGGGTCTTTACACAGAAGTTTTTGTAGCAAATCTTGTGCTGAATGAGATAACTCAGGTGGAATTTTGTAATCTGCATTTATAACTCTATTAAGTGTGGTCTTAACATGCTGGGTGTGAAATGGAGGGCTTCCAACCAGGAGGGTATATAACATACAACCTAAACCCCATACATCAGCGGGTAATCCATGTAATGCTCTGGAAGCTACTTCTGGGGATATGTAATTAGGTGTCCCACACATTGTAACATGTTTCTCATCAGGACCATTTAATTGAGTAGCCAGTCCAAAATCTGCAATTTTTACATTTAAGTCTTTTGTAAGCAGCAAGTTGTTCAGAGACAAATCTCTGTGAATTATATTGTGAGTATGGAGATACAGAACCCCACTGACAACTTGTTTAAATATGTCAGCTGCAGCATTCTCTGATAGTCCTCGAGTTCCTAATTTGAAGTGTTTTGCTAACTCTCCATTGTGTGCTAGTTCTAAAACTAAATAAACATAATGTGCATCTTCAAAAAATGTATACAGCTCTAAAATGGCAGGATGCTTTAGGCGAGAATGTATAGTCACTTCTTGACGAACTCTTCCTATCATGCCAGCACTCGCCATTAAAGCTTTGTCTATCATTTTGATGGCAACAAATATCCCTGAGCTGCGACATCTTGCACGATAAACATGTGCAAATCCACCTTTACCTAAATGTTCCAATATATCATAATCTTCAATCTTCTCTCCAAATGTATTCATTTTCTTACAAAATAAGGATATATAAATGCTTTTTATATCGGCTCTTAGTGCAGCATTTAATGAACTCCATTATTTGGCAGTATACTGAAATATAGATTAATTTAATAAGTATGTAATTATTTCATAATTCTGAGATACAGAATACTAAATAAGAGATATAGTTAATATGCATATAATGGCTTACTACCTTATTCACAATCCACTTTGCATCCTCAACACTTTTACGAATTATTTCTCCAACTCTTTCTGGATCCGGTTCAAACTTATGTTGTTTGTAACTCTGAAATGAAATTTACACTTAGTTAAATCAATCAGCAGTACAATAGGCATCTTCTATTATAATCTTTACAAGCATTACTAAAATTATAGTGCTTAGATTAGACAAAACGAAGTAACTAACAATGCAATTAAATTTATAAAAATAAAAATAATTTAAGTTGAAGATAATCGCTAAATACAATTCCTTTGGAAAGTTAGGTATACCTGTTTCACTGCAAACTTATAATATTTACAAGCTTCAGGAGGTAATTTCTCGCATTGACGTAACAAGTATTTATAAAGTTGAATGGATGTCATTACAACTTTCGATTCATTAGACATTAATCTTCCCTATAAATTACTTCTCTTTGTACATTAATCTATAGCGACGCAGCATTAATAAACGAAAACTATTTAATTTTAAGATTTACACAAATAATCAAAGGAAAACTATAAAACACTGATCTAAAAAACAAACATACAATACACGATCACTTTTTCAATTATCTTTTCCGTTATATTGTGCGAGCGAGCTGATTATTATATTTACATCAGTCACATCAGTGTGATCATTGGTTTCATCACTTGGTTTTTTTAGTTTATTTAATTGTTTCTTTGATATACCTTAACTCTGTTTGTTTTGTTCGATTCCCTTCTCTAAACCAAGGAAAAAGAACATTTTACTCCAACTGTCGAACAGAACAGTGCTGCCAGAATTACCAGATATTTATTATGTAAAATCTGTATCATGCTTATCATGGCATTAAAAAATCTGTATAAATGTATGGATAAGGTATGGATAATAAAATAAAAATCTGTATTCTTACAAAATTTAGACAAGGAAAATCTGTATAACGTACTACGCGTCGGCGTCGCGTTAACTTCATCATTGCCGCTACCTCCCGGCTCGCTTCGTCATACCGCACCCCCTGCGTCGCCTTTCTAGTACGGCTAGCAACGCAAAGCTTCATTTTTGTTTCTGTTGATTTAATCATTACATTCGTTATTTGTGTTGTTATAATGATTAAAAGAGTAAAGTTCCTACATAATGGTGAACCTAACTTGTTAAATAAATTAATGACACTCTTTGAACAAGAAAAAATGAAAAACAGTTGAAAAACATTATTACTTTTTTGTCTACAGTACCGTTAGGTGTGACATCATAACGGTCGTCGACGGCAATCACGAAGTGAACGCGTAGTAAAGTTAAAAGTATCATATCGATCTGTATATAAAATCTGTACCCATCAATACAGATAAATCTGTATCTGCGGCGGTGCGGTATTGAATATTGAAACATTGAAGTTAACGTTAACTGTGTTTTGACAGCTGTATGTGATACATTGTTACTTTTCTTTGGTAAGTTTTTATTTGTGCAATAAATAAAGTAGCAATGTATCATTTACATCTGAGAAAACACAGTTACAGCTTGGCCAGAAAGAGTAGAAATTAAGTAAAATGGAACTAAAATTTTGCAGTACTAAATATAGTCAAGTGTTGACAAGTTATTCATGATTTTGACATGCTTGGATAGAAAGTGGTGCCCTCAATTTTTGTCAACTCTTTATGGTCAAGTAACAATAACTTCTTTAGCCGATAGAGCCCGTATATATGGCAGCACAACGTACGAACCCACAGACTAATAAGACCCACCAACGCGGTAAATTCGTTTTTTTTTTAAGATTTTTGGCTTGGATACAAAGTCCTTTAAGCCATGTCTTGGTGTGAGTAAATTCGTTATTTTTTATGGCAGTAGAGTTTTTTGCCAATTTCAAGATCAAAGGTAGGGAAACAAGGTAAAGATGTATTATTTGTATGTTTATTACCAATAATAATTTATCATCTCAAACCCAAACCAACCCCTCTGATCCTTTTCTCATATTTATTAGCAATAATATTTTATCATCTCAAACCCAAACCTTTTTCTTCCAAATTCCGTAAAATCGTTTAAAAAAAAATGTCGCTACAAGTTCCACAGATATTATTTAGCCACAGATTAGGGGCTCTATCGGCTAAAAACATTGAAGTTCATGTTAACTGTGTTTCAGACATGTGTAATACATTGCTACTTCGTTTTGGCACAAATAACAACTTAACAAAGAAAAATAGCAATGTATCACATACATCTGTCAAAACACAGTTAACATGAACTTCAATGTTTTTAGCATACCGCCGCTGATAGAGCCCCTGCTATAAGCACGGACCACAGATTTACATTCTTTGTGATTAGACACGGAAAATGGAAGAAGCGGTGGGCGCTATATTATAGGTGCTCTAAGTTATAGGCAATAAAATGTACCTTTTTAATAATTAAAGTCTACTCAATCAACAAATGGCTCAAAAAGTGTAGAGTGCGTGAGTGAATATTATATAGGTAGCTTCTTAGATGCTCTAAGGGTAGCTTAGAGCATTTTATTACGTTAAAAGCTATAAGCTTTTATAATTTATATGGCTTTTTTTAAGAGCTATAATATAGCTCTAACCTCAAAACATAAAGCTAAGCCCTTTCGTTTATTGAGGTAAGATACAGCTATATTTATTAAAAGCCTTATAACACTTAGGTTTGGTGAGGTTAGAGCTATATTATAATAAGAGATGATTTCGCAATTAATAAAAATATTTTAGTGTTTCTAAAAGTTTATTATTTAAACCAAGGAAAATAACATATTAAATGCTCTTTGGGAGCTCGAATGTAAGGGACGTTATACGTTATATTAAAAAAGCCTTTATTTTTAACGGCTATACGTTATATTAGCCTTCACTAGTGGAGAAGAGATAATAGCATATCCATACCATTTATGTATTTCCTTCCCTATTTCTTTGTAAATTTGTAATTTATTTTAGTGCAGTAAAAGTGTTGACTTGACTATTATCAGTATCAGGGTTGTTCGCGGAGTAAATAAAAAGCCATGGATCTTAGAATAAACAAATATAATGTTGATTCACTTTATAAATTTTAACATAAAACTGATTTACTTTGAAGATTATTAGGCTAGCCAGTATTTCTCTTTTTGTTTGTGATTGTGTACTACTGTGCTAAATGATTCGCCCTTTTCGACAGTGCTAATGTGGTATGGCCCTTGTTACAATACGGCGTTCTTCGAGTGTGCGAACACCAAGGAAAACGGTAAGTAGGTAGTTACTCTACCAATGTTTTACTCGCCGTACAAAAAGGTTGACAAATGGAAGTTCAACCTGTCACCCTCTTTATAACTACCTAATCGAAAAACCGATTGGACTTTTCATTTTCACATCCTGGTCGTAGATTATATCTAGGTATCATGATCCTTTGAACTTTGAAGAAAATATTCCTGCCGTGAAAAAGCAACCAAGCAGTTAATAATAATAATAATAGTAGCAGAGAAAGAAAAACAAAAAATATATACCTATATTATAATAGACCTCGTTATCTGAAGTACATTTTGGGAGCAGACGTTCTTAGTGATGGGGTAAATTATTTTGGTAATTATTTTGGTTTATCGATAACTTAACACAACTAAAATAAACATTTTATTTATTTTAAACAAAATATTTTATTTATTTTAAACAAAAATGTTTTATTTATTTTATGCATATACAGGTTCTTACATTTAAGATTAACAGAAATACTCAAAAGAAAATGAAATAATATTTGAACAGAAAAACAGTTTTAATCAACATACTTATATATACTTATACTATATTTTGTTGATTTAAACTATGTTTGTGTTCAAATATTATTTTATCTACTTAAGTGTTATATTCTAGTTGAGTATTCCCTAATTCATAAATGTAAGGACCTGTCTATTGGTAAAATAAATAAAATCTATTTGTCATGTTGTTTAATTAAAGTTCAGTCGACTAAATTTATCGATAAACCAAAATAATTACCAAAAACTTATACCCCATCCCTAAGAACGTCTGCTCCTAAAATACACCTCCGATAACGGGGTCTAATTATAATAACCAGTTATAAGCTGTGAAAAAATAAACTTTCATAATAATAATAATAATAATCTGCTGCACATTATACCAGTCTCAAAGGGCTTTTGCGTGTTGGACCCATGTCTCCTCATAAGTCTGGCAAAAAGACCAGGTTTGTTCCTGAGAAAAAGAATGAGATACAAAATAATTATAACATTTATTTCACACTACTTCATACAAATTCTACAAGGTAAAGTGGTACAATTTAAAGACTGGTGAGCTAATACCCGAACTAGAAAGATTCCTGTGTATCAGGTTATCAACCTACCCCAAGGAATAATCATAATGCAGTAAAAAAAATTAAATGATTCTTCCAAACAAATGAAAAAAAATGTCAATCAAAACATTATGTGGAAATCTTGTAACTGAAAACTGATCCTTATATCTCTTAAAATATTGATCATATCAGTTGAGTGTGTATAGCAATCTGAATATCCTCCATTCACTCCCTGGATGGCCATCATCAGATCACAGCTAGGTGGGAGGAGAACCAAGGCTTAAAAGTTACCTCCTTTGTATGAAAATTGACTGGTGTCCTTAATTATCTGGCCACCTCTGTTATAAATAAAACAAACTAAAGTACCCAACTATGTTTATAAATAAGCGATAAAGCCTTAGCAGTTTTAAAGTTAAGACAAAAAAATTAAAGCCTTTGTCAATGAATTGTTGTTATATGTGTGAGAGAACACCTTTTGTGTACAAATAGTGTTTTGTCTTTGTAATAGATTAAGCAATAAGTCATTTTACTGGAATATATTTTTGTACAGCTAAACTTGATTGTAAAAATGATTTATATCATTTGTTCATTTATAGAATTATTGTTTATCATTACACTTACATAATTGGGTAATAAAGTTATAATTAGAGATTATATAATCGGATGCATATTTAGCTAAACTCAATTGTTTGCCAACATATTATGGTAGAGGCTTCTTTAAATATTTCAAATTATGGTTTGGTTGTCCAATGGAAGAAGGGAGATGGCTGAATTGGGTTGTGCATTTCCACTGCACCCTCGCCTTGTTACAGAATAGACTATTGTTGCCGATGAGCTTCCTGGCCCTCCGATCAATGGACTCAAGCATTTAAAGTTAGATAGGTTATTATTGTAACTTTTGGCAAAAGCTTGCTAAAATAAAATTGCAAATATAATATTTTTATCTAGTGCTTAGCCTTTACTTGAGTTACTTTTGTATTATGAGTTACTTTAGTCATTAGGGTTCTTGATTAGTACCTGCCTGCTCCTGTTTCCTAGTAAGTTCCTTATCATCTGGCCTAAGTTTGAATTGAAAGGGTATTGAATTATCTATTTAATCTAAAATATTCAACATAGGTAATTCACTTGAATGACAACTTTCCAAGGCACTGTTTAGGGGGCCTTTAGGGGTGGAGGGGCAGATCCAAATCTCACCTTATTTCACATGGGGGAGAGGGGGGTATTTGCAAATATCACGTAACAAGGAAGTTTCCTTATGTCGAATTTTGAGAAATAAAATCATAAATATTTTAAACATAAGTACCTAAGTGTTTAATTTTAATATATGAAAATAGGTTTTCAATATCTCAATAAAAAATATCAAATTATATAATAATAAGAAAGGAGACTTGTGATTGTGACGTTACATATCTTCGTATTTTGTAAAATTATGTATGAAAAATGCAAGTCATTAAAACTTTGAACTGATATATCTTTGTCGTTTTTTGTAATATCAAAATATTTTATACTGTTATGTAAATATAATTATTAAAATTGAATTTTAGAATCCTAAAAAAAATTGGAAACTTCCTTATTCTTTAAATAAAATAATAAAACTATTTGAATTAATTATTACTCAATCAAGTGTATTCAGTTAGATTATAGCAATGTATAAAATTTGTGTATTATTAATGTTATTATGCATGTGATATTAATTAATTCTATTCATGATTTTCATGGACTTTTTTTTACAGGATGAGGCAGAAAAATCAGATTGTACAGAAGACGATGTGGCGAACCGTGTCAACAAGAGGTAGGTAATAACTGTTAATGCATTCTACAATACCTACCTATTTACTAACAAACATGGTACACAAAGTACATACTTCTTACTTTTAGTCCAAAATAACACAGTTAAGGGGCTTTATAACCGGGACTGCACCATATGCAGGGAGGAAACGATAATAATTATAGGATATGTGTTGTAAAACAACCAATTATTTTAACCAATAGAATTTCATTATTTACACTTCCTGTCTTCCCTTAGCTTCATTCTTGAATGAATGTCTATGGTTAAGTTCAAGCTAAATTGCGCGAGCTGTACTTCAGGTTGAGTGGAGAGTAGAGGAGATGTCTCGTACAAGCGTATCTTGCACCTGGCGCTCACGGGAAACGTTACTGTGACCACAGTTTTGGTCGCAGTGACACTTTATTATGAATCGGGATGAGCTCAGATATCTGGCAGTGTAACCAACACAGTAAAAAACCGGCCAAGTGCGAGTCGGACTCGCGCACGAAGGGTTC
Source organism: Catoptria pinella (assembly GCA_963556745.1). Classification (NCBI taxonomy): domain Eukaryota; kingdom Metazoa; phylum Arthropoda; class Insecta; order Lepidoptera; family Crambidae; genus Catoptria; species Catoptria pinella. Next base: position 7,149,282 of record OY750762.1, read on the forward strand.
CGTACGTATCTATAACAACAGAAATATATTATCTGTGCCAATTTCAACTGTCTAACTATCACGGTTCATGAGAAACAGCCTGGTGATAGACGGACAGACAGACACAAACAGACAGACAGACGGATGGACAGCGGAGTCTTAGTAATAGGGTCCCGTTTTACCCTTTGCGTACGGAACCCTAAAAACTACTCCTGTCCCCGTGAGGACAGTACACTTACTTTCTAGACGTGCCTCGTATCTGTGCACAGCTTCGGTGGATCGGTAGGAAAATGGATAGATGTAAGGATCTCCCCTCCCTTGGGCTTCGCACATTTTCGCTTTGATGGAGTCCCGGCCTTAAAATAGTTTTCCTTTAGTTCGATAATTCAATATTTCAAATCGCAGAGCCATGTGGCGTTTACTATCTCGATATGTATCAAGTTGCTTTTCCACCAGCAATGCAAATCGAATAGAGTCTGAAATTGAAATCTCTCGAGCCAATTTTCAGCAAAAAGCTGTAAAAACGTATCCCCACGATTTAATGCCTATATACAACGTGTTAATGAATGAACTTTTACGACGGTGGAACCAACACCGAAAATTTGAAAAAAAATCAGCTGTTATATCATACATTTTGATATTTTTTGTATTAAACAGCTGATTTTTTTCGCGATTTCAGAGTTGGTCCTATAGTAAAAGTTGTTCAGTTCGAAGGTCTGAAAAAACGGTTTTCCCATTTTTGGTTCATTAACAGCCTGTATAAAGCTGCATTCTATACGAAATGTTAACTATTCACTGTCTTCTTCTGTGCTGTTCTACCTACACAGTTCATATCTTGCTCAATCCCCGCGAATCCAAACCATTTTAAACAGACGAACGAGGGAGAAGTAATATTATTGGCATCCGCGATCCGCCCACCACTGCTGGTCAGCACCTTGTCCATATTTCTCGGCGGAAAAGGGCCCGCGTGATTTTCTATTGTCTGAAATCAAATGTCTAATGATCGGACTCATTTTTAGATCTATCAGCTGGGCATGGGAATCAGCTGCGCGTCGATAATTATTGTTTTTGGCGTTTTCGTTTCCTCTTCAGAATCTAGGTAGTCGATTATAGAATTGAAATAAAATAAATATTACGAAAAGCACAACATTCACTAATTTAATGACAACAACAATCAGTTAACTATGAATTAGGAAAATAAGACTATAAAGTATTTACAATACTTATGCTAAAAATCTTATTATCTTATACTTTTAAACGACATGCCTATTGCTTTGTGTGAAGCCTGTTCCATGTTCCATTCAACATTATTATTTAATAATGAGGAAGTTTCCCTTTTTTTTAAGTTTCTAATATTTAATTTTAATGACTAAATATTATTATATAGATATTAAGACGCTTAGTGCCCTCACAGTGGCGCCCTTTTCATAATTAAATATATAACCTCGATCAAATATTGTTCGTTGTAGTTGTAGTAGGCAAATGTGCCAAAAGTGGCCACTTATTGCTCTTTTGCCTACTACTACTACAACAAACTATATTTTACCGAGGAGTTTGTTTGTAAATAAACTATAGAAACATAGCTTCAATCTGTACGTTTGAATTTTCGATACATTATGTGCTTAGCGAGCAATAAATTTAATATAATGAGGGCGCCACTGTGAGGCCACTAATCGCCTTAAAAACTCTATCAAACAAAAAAAGGAATCATCAAAATCGGTCCACAAATGTAGAAGAATGCGCGAACAACGATACAAAAAAAATATACAATCGAATTGAGAACCTCCTCCTTTTTTTGAAGTCGGTTTAAAAACAACAAAGATATAGCAGTTCAAAGTTTTAATGACTTGCATTTTTCATACAAAATTTTACGGAAAATTTTTTTTATGACGTCACGAGTCTCCTTGTATAATTTTATATTTTTAATTGACATATTGAAAAACTATTTTTATATATTAAAATAAAACGCTTATGTTTAAAATTTCTATGATTTTATTTCTCAAAATTCGACTTAAGGAAACTTCATTATTGTATGTTATAATTTGTACTAAGAAATAACTACCTGATTTGAACTAAAATGTCATCGCGATCGTGGAGATGAGTGTGTGATGTTGTAAACTAACGAGGATTCTTCAAGTCGTACGTTACCTTAACTAAACTAGAAAACGCATGCGAAAATCGTCACTCAGGTCAAGCATGGCCAATTGACCAACGCTCTTTTGGAATGGAAATGTAAATTCTACAGAACTCTAGGTTACAGGGCGTAGTAATACTTTCAACTCGTCACATTTTGCTTCGGAGTTTTAGCCGTCCGTCGTCTGCTTAGCTACGTTTTGTTACCTTACATACTAAATATCAGGGACGAATCTCCGAAACTGAAAGCAGATCGCGGAGTTCGACCTCAATAATAATTGACTATATTACGTTTTGTGGTCTGTGGTTTGTAAGTGCGCGACAGGCTTACATGTTATTTACGGCGTTTCATCATCTTTTATTTTATTTATATTCACCATCAAGAAGCAATAACATTGCGCGTGTAGAGCGGTGCACGCTTCTAAACGCCTCGTGTTCCTGTTCTGCGTCCAGTTTCTATATTTACGCGGCAGTTTGTGCTCGGCTCGGAGGGAAGTAATGATGTCGCTCGTCGGGTGTGCTCAGCGGGTAACTGACGTCCATAGGGCACGCAACGTGATCGGGATCGGGACGCTCTGCTTACGCCCGGAGCGCTAGGCGCTACTCCAGTGTTAGTCTGTCCCTTCGCGCTGCGGCCTGTCGATGTCGGGCCGTAATCGTCGGACACGCGACTTTGTTTTGCGCCAGCTCGCGTGCTTGCTATATCCCTCAGGACATTACCATAGCACCATGTTTATGTGCCAGTTTCAGTGAAGGTGAAATTGAGTGCAGGAACATGGATTATTTACGTTTTGGATTGTAGTGATTTGGTCCAGAAATGGTCGCCTTCAGGTAGGATATGTTTTTAATTGATCATCGTTTTTATTTTATAAATGTGTTTTTATTTACTACTTATTTAATCGTGGGCCGATATTAATGTAATCACTTGAAGGAAAACGTTGGTCTTATTGATTCAGGATAAAAATATTATTTTGTGATAAGCATTTTAGAATGGACAAACCGTCGAACGACGTCGATCATTGTGTATTGCTTGACCCTTATTGGGTTAATATAATTTTTGATAATGTCGTTCTAGCTTACATGCTAAATTACCGTTTACATAGAATATTATGAAAAAAAAAATTGAAAAATCATTTTCGAAAAAGAGTTAAGTGTGTGCTAGGGTGAGCACTGAGGCATGAAATACCAACAAAATACAAAATGAGCATGATGAGCTAAATGGTCCTGGTCTCCAATTAGTCCGTAAAATCTTTAAGTGAAATACTAGAACAATATTTTCTAGGTGCTAATTTCATTGAGGCCTAATATTTTAAGTCACATCTAGTTTCCGCTGATTGAAGGTATGTTAACTATACTAATGATGTATTTAAGTGCCTATTTGTCAACATGACCAACTTATGTTTCGGTTTAGTTTTTACATTTAAACAAAAGAGCTTAAAAAGGGAACAGGTTTCCAGGTCGTGAACGGTATTTCTGTTTTTGGTTTTCGTGATGAGTCTTCCCTCATGTACAGCGTTGATTTATGTATGTGTGAGTGACTGACTACACACTAGGTAGCTAGGTAGTCATATAATTAAATAATGTTACCTATGTTTCAGATAGACAGTTATTATATTAGGTCGCCACCTATGAAATCGGCATTTTGTATGGAAAATTTTAAAGAAGTTGCAATTTCCGTACTAACATTTTCTTAATTTATTTAACAACCATGAAAGCTAATGTTTTAAAATTGTATGCACTAATGTTTAAACACTAACATAACGTATGCCACTTAGGTTAACCGAAAAAATAAGTTTTGGCTAAGTTAAAACAAATAAAGTGGTCATATCTGCTAACAAAAAGACGAGTAATTTTTATCGTATTTTTTATGTTAAGAAAACTATAATAAGGATTTTTTACTATTGATAGTTGTCTATGATGGTCATTATTCGATATAATATCAAGCAATGAGGTGTATCACTTAAAACTTTTATAGATGGCGCTCTCGGCAATGGTACCTTGTTTACAAATGATCAATTTTTTAAATCATTGAAGTGACGATGACGAGGTTCTCTATTCGTGGGAAAAATATTATAAATATCCCCGATATCGCATACGGAAGTTATTTAAAAACCATCTCATAGGACCAATTTAGGCATGCACCATCCTATTGCACGAATATGTAATGCATATAACGAGACTAAAAACAAGATACCCAACATTGATATTTTCAGTAACTCGGCTCTAATTTTTAAAAACAAATTGTTAAATTTCTTTCAACCAGTCAGCACACACTCAGAAAATATTTAATTTTGTAATTTTCTTAATTTTTTTAATCTGTATAAATAAATAAATATTGAATATTAGGTAAATAACCACATAATATACCTACGACAAATGCTGTGTATACCTGTAATTGGCGAGCACGTTTGTACTAACACCCTTGAAACTGATATTATGTAAATCTAATGTGTATCGCTGTTGGTGTACCTTATGATTAAATTTAAAAAAATTCGCCAATTTCATAGGTGGGGACTAGAGTTGCCACCTTTTTTTGGAGGTAAAATAGAATTTTTTTTTAAAACATTGCAAAAAATATAGTACTTTTGGAAAATTCTGGAAAAAAAAAACGTTTAATGAGCGACGAACGGCGTGAAAATGCGTATCGTACTGAAGTTCCCAATGCTGCGTTGCGGGTGCGTTCCAGTCACAGTTAATCCATAAAATAATGACTATCTAAATGTCCATGACCAACAATATTGCATCTTAATAATAAATTCAACGGAATTAGTTAGTTTATACTAGAGCGTACATTTTTTACTCGACTACGGCGAAGCAAAAAAGAGGGTGATGATTTTGACTGGTATGTATGTGTGTACGTATGTATGTTAATCTGGTCCCTCATAACTTCTAAACTACTTACCATAATTTGACAAATGAGGTATCTTAAGAAGTGTTTTGATCGTTCGCTGCATGGTACATGGTTAAGTGTTCTACTCTTGCCTATTTCTGTGTTACCAGTCATAAAATGAAACTTCCTGACTCCCATTAATAATTATAACAGCTCTATAATTAAACGTATGAGTATTTTAGTGAAAATTACCTTCATCTTATTAACTTGAACTGTTTGCTAAGAGAAACAAATCACAATTGAAATGCATTATAATAATTTTGTGATGAGTGATGGATGACAGAAAAATATCCCTAATTCTTTGTTTATTACCTTGCATTGCATTACTTTGCAACTAAATAGTAGAACTCTGGATGCTTGCTTGTGCAGTAAGTGTCATCCGGAACGCCAGACCTTGTTTTCTTAGATCATGGTCCGCTGCGCTGGTTATAGGCTATGTGACGTCACATTAAATTGAATATGGCGTCAAAGTCGGGAACTAAAAAAAAATATTTCCTAATAATTATGCCGTGTTGGGTAAAAGATATTCCGAGTCCGAAATTCAATAAAAAAACCGCCTTCAAAAACCTTAAAAAACCTAACAAAACAGATTCAAATCATGGTTTCAAAACCCCACCCGACTTCTTAAGGCGTTGTTTAATATTAGATAATAACAAACATTCCAATTACTAATGATGAATGCAAATGCACGAGTTACTTAAAAAAATCTATAAGTGTGCTTCTAATATTTGAAGAGATCCCTTGATTTCTCCAGGATCCCATCATCAGATCCTGACCTTATGACAAAGGAACCAACTTGGAAGTATATGCTTTCAAACAACAAAACAATTTTTCCAATCGGTCCAGCCGTCTTCGAGCAATCGAGTAGCATACATAAAAAAAGGATTCTGACGAACTGAGAACCTCCTCCTTTTTTGGAGTCGGTTAAAAAGGATAACCGTAGTCGCATGCCACGCCACCTCCAGCCTATAGTCGTTCGTGTCGTGCGTGTCTGTCTAGCTAGGACAATGCATGCAACTACAGTTATCCTTTTTATTGAATTTTAGAACATATATTTTCTTGGATAGCATACGTCGAATTAAAAGGTTATGACAGAGCGTTTGCTATTCGATTCATTGCAGCATTTCCAAATTACAGCCAATAAAAATAAAACGATTGTGTAAAAGAACACAGCCCAAAAATGAGATTAATATTTTTCAGGAAAAGTTGGGATCCTTAACCCTTCACTTATAATTTACTTACTTATAAATACGCACATGAGTTGGGATGCGCTTGTTGGACGTGTGTTGCTGGACAAACGCCAGGACGAAAAGGCCCTAACGATATAGACCATTGATCTACTTATTCCTGTACTATTGTCGAGTTTTGTTTGATAACGTTGTAATTTAACTTAAAACAATTAAAATAGATCAAAGAGTTAGTATTCAGTTGTTTTCAACTTCCAGGTGAATTGCTTTGGTAAAATAACGTTACCACCACACGACGCAATTTAAAAATAGGTAGGCAAAAATAGGATTAATTTAAATAACTATAGATAAAGGAATAGGGACAATTAAGGAAGCCAAGCCCTTATAATTCATTCCTTACGAAAAATATAAATTCAAGTAGAGTAGAGTAGAATTAATTGAACTGTCTCTTATCTGTTAATCATGTAAGTACTAACTAGTACTAATAATTATCATTATCGTTTATCGTAGAAGGCGTGGGTGGTACAAGTAGCGATTCGTCATGGATGGTTATGCATTTTAAGCCAAGAAAAATCGAAGAAATAGAATAAGATACCTAAAGGTGGGTTCATACTTGTATCATTTTGAGGTGTCAGGACTCAAAACACCGTATGACACCCTGTCTTTAACATACATCGTTAATTTACCTTCAATACAGTTATGAACAGCTCTAAGATCAGTAGTAAAATACACGTCATAAGAGCTCATGAAAACCTAAAATATGTCATGCATCTGAATTCGGATCATTCGAATATCGAACCAAATGATCGAGTAGTTTTTATTTTTTACACTCATACTGTTTCTTGGTTCCTATGACCCCCCGACATTACACGAAATGTTTGTTTTACAAGCATTTCTAAAAGTTTAAATCCCAAAAATTCTGGTTCTGGTTACAAAAATTCTTCACTGGTTGGTAAACTGGTACTTCTCATAAATAAACACCACAATCTATTCATTTCTTGATCACATAGTCATAGATAATTTATCTGGTTTTGAACTGTCGATCGATCTCTTCTATGAAGAAAAACTGAGGTTATCACCAATTTCGTCTCTATGATGTCCTTAACTTGTGTAATTCATATTATTATTATTTGTGATAATAAAATAAATTATGATGATGCTGATATTATGATGTCAATACTTGTGTAATTTATATCTGGCATGAGCATTTTGAACTGCCTCCAGACCGTTTACGATGCAACCATCTTGCAATTGAGCGGAAATAGCGGTATAATGACTTTATAAAAGCCGCTAAAGCACAGAACAGCATTTTTTTTTCTGTGTTCTGTGCGCTAAAGGAATACTTAGTCTTGAGGTTTCTCGTCTGCCTCGCTGTCTAGTTATTTAATGTGTTCCTCTTGCGTATTAGCGGGTTGCCGGCGGCGAGCCCGCATCGCATGTTGGGTTTGGAGTTCACTGAATCGGGTTAAGCGTGGTGTGGCGTGGTGCTGAAACGCAACGTGGCGGGGCGGGCGGCAGCGGCGGCCGGGCGACGGCGCAGCGGCCGCGGCGTTTACCGCGCCCGTACTCGTATGGGCGGGCAATACTGCTTTGGCAACACGCCGTCGCTGCTATTTTTAATGAACCTTGAGAACGAGCGCCCTTGCTACTTAATACAAGTCAAGTCATCTCAATATTGCTCGTCATTATTTTTACTCTATTATTAAACGCGCGTCTCACCTTCCCTTCTATAGTTAATACTATCTTATTCCCACATGTTTCCCGTTGCGCTATTTTCGGATGACCTCATCATGTTTTACGCCCAATACAAATATCACTTTTGAAAGGCGCTCGGGTCGTATAAAGTTAAATGTCACTGCGCGGCCGTAATCGCACCTTTGTCTCTGTATTTTTAGCCATACGTGTTAACGGGTATGTAAACGGTATACCAAGCGGAAACAGTTTAATATGTATAAAACAGTAGGGGAATTTGTTCACTTCTTCGTTTCCTATTTCTCGCATTTCTCAGAAATGGTTGTTGATTAATTTTCCTTATAGTTTTGTAGCTAGCTTTGTTCTGCTTATAGAGCTAAATGAACGTTGTTCTGTTTTCCGAAGTAGCGAATGAGTAATCACGTTGATTGCGGGCGTTTGATTAAGCAACCGGGTCTACCACTCCAGCCAGCCCGCCGCCGCCGCGCAGGCCGACTCGAACTCCGGCCTGCGCCCGCGCCGCCGGTGAAAGGGAGGTTAAACACTACGCGAAGACGGATTACAGCAACTTTACTAAAATGGCGTCATTCATACATTTTGCGGTTGCATTACATTTAAAAAGCAATTACTATTGTTGTGTGCCTCAATACAAAAATGTTGTTGCTTGATTGAAGGACAAAATTAAATAATGCGTATGCGTACGTTATCTATCATTATGTTTTTATGTTTGGTACTTAATCGATCATAACGGTTTATCACGCTTTATCATGTACTGTTTCTCAATAAATTTAATACAAGTTAAGTTACGGTTAAGAACGTTTAAAACTATAAAGAGGTGTAATTTTAACAAAAATATTTTTGTTGCAGCCTCAATGAGTGTTACTTCGCGAACAAAGGCGCGGCGCTGGTGCTGGGCGGGTCGGAGCGCGGCTGCGCGGACCCGGCGCGGTCGCCGGCGCGCGTGCAGCCCCAGCCCGACATACAGCACCACCTTCAAGCCATGTTTTATTTACTGCGACCCGAAGAAACTCTCAAAATGGTAAATCATCATTCAGAATAGTGTCAAAATACTAGTAAAGATACGCGAATATCTTCTAATAGAGAGTAATTATTTTCAATAGATTTTATTGGGCATTCATTGACAATGCTAGATTGTTCAGACAAGCTTCAACGAAGTTTATGCTTAGTCTCGTAATAAACATGTGCAATCTATCTATATCGATATGGGATTGTTTTTTATTATTTTCCATAACAACAAAAGCACATATTTTCTCTCTTTGATTATTTTTACAATCATAACTTTTTCAAGTATTGGATTGACCTCAAGAGTCTCGTTTGGTTCTGTCCTAAACCACAGATCAAACCTTAACTTAACCAAGAGTTATAAACTAAACTTGATTAATGTAATGAGCCAATCGTATTGTCGCAGGCGGTGAAACTGGAGAGCGCTCATGCAGGGCGCACGCGCTTCCTGGTGGTGGTGTGCCACCACGAGGAGGCGGCGCTGCTCGGCATCGACTGCAACGAGCGCACCACCGTCGGCCTCGTGCTGCGCGTGCTCGCCGACACCTCCATCAAGCTCGACGGCGATGGGTAATACATGCAGATATTATTATTTTTACCTCTGGTTTATTTTGGAAGATCTCTGAACAGAACGATCTGTGGTGTCGCGGTGAGTGAATTCCTAATACACGGTGTGTAATGTTAATTAACCTGTTCCTAAGGGCCCTTGCGGACCACGTTTTTTGCCGTCGCCGTTGACGCGCGTTTACGTCAAATCGAACGCAAATGAGACGCGCTGCTAATGCGTGTTGTGAATTGTGTTCACAAAAACAACGATACTGCGCGCATGGAGAAAAACGTGGTCTGTCTTGGAATTACCCTAAGCTTTTACTCGTCTAATAAAGACAGATTCGTTTACCGCGCCGCTGGTCGCTCTGTTCCTTGGCCAGGCCGTCACTACAGTACTTCCCCTTTTGCGGACCAGTTTTCGTGCTTTTTGGAGCTTTGTATAACATTATCATTAAGTTCATAAACCCCTTCAGTTTGAGCAACTTCACACAACGGAACGTTAACGTAAACCTTAAGGTTTGACTGCTTATTTAAATTTAAACTAGCATCTGTTTCCAATCTTGTATGGTTGATATATTGCGATGTTGAATAAGAGTGTCTTACTTGTGATGAAATTGCTCTTACTTTGGACTCATTCTATTGTAAAACCATGACGCACAATGTCGCCAAAGAAAAACATAAAAATGACCGCTCCATTTGTGACAATTAATTTTACTGACCTTGCATAACTTGATTTTGTGGCCATCAACGCCAAACCATAGTCGTGTTACGTACTGCAATGCTACCAAATAAGATAGTTCATAGCTATAACAACAGCAAGTCACCCATTTGTCGACGCTACATTTAAGTAAGCTTGGAACAATAACTAATTAGGGATTCATTGTCCACAGAGGGTTTAGCGTGTGTGTGTGTAACCAACAACACATATTCAAGCCGGTGTCTGTACAAGCCATGTGGTGAGTGTGAGCTAACATCGCGACCATTACTACTTACGTATGGTTATCATTGCATTTCGTGTTTGTTATGAACCTCATTATTTAATTTCAATTGTTAACTTATCTCATAGCACTTGATAAACAAACAGACAACTGTTTTATGTTCATTATCAGGACTTATACACTATTAATCTTATTTTAATTTATTTAACTATTTTTCTATATATACGATACAGTCAACTTCGTACATATTGTACAAAATGTTAATTGTTCGTTTTAATAATAAGCTGATCATGCTACTGGGGCGTTGTTGTGTCTTCTCACCAGTTTATTTACACTTATATCGTTAATTGAACGTAAAATTTTCGCTCATTTCTAACTGATCAGCAGATAAAATACCACAGCATTGGGGTGCTAATTGGGACTTGGGCATGCTGATAATATAATTGATAGTATAATACTTGCCATTTTCGTATCTCACCTTCAGCCGCAATTAGCATGAAGGTTTGATCAAAGTCAGCAAAGCTAAATTAATGAGGCCTAAATGCGTTGTGTTGAAGCCGGTCCAAAATATAATCTTGAAAGGTCGCGGCTTTTATTCAATGTAAACTATTTGAATTCTTGCAATAGCAGTTTGTTGTCTTTTTCGTTTGTTCGAAATACACGCTTTGCTAACTTGTAATGGAATCTGATTGTAACCATAGTTCAGATATCATATTAATAAGTATTAATAATTTGATTTTGTGTAAAGGAAAATTTCACGAATACTAACAGTTAACACTGTGTAAATCAAGTCCAGCCCCCGTATTACGACCTCTTAATACTTGCCAGTTTTCTGAATGACTATCAATGTGTCTCTTTTATTTGTTATACAGCTTGAAAGAGATGTAACTATAGCAATTCATAAACTTGGCAAGTTTTAAGAGGTTGTAATACCTTCCCAGAAATGTTATCTTTTACGTTTGTGTCACACTATACTGATGTTAGGTGATTCTCACTCTGCGTCGGCGCGCACGCTATATATGCGGCGAATAAGATCAAGGACAGAAAAAAGGATAGGACAAATCGATCTGCATCGCGTAGTGTGAGAATTGCCTAACGGACGGCCACGGTATAGAGCGACTAGCAAATGTTTCGCCCGCCCAATGAAGAGAGAATTTGCACGCGTATTTCAAAGTTTCTACAATAGAGAGCGTGCGTTTCCAGGTCAGCGCTGCAGACGCTGCACCGCGCGAGCGGGCGGGCCCGGGAGCTGAACCACTTCGCGGGCGGCGCGTCGCACGCGTGGTGCGCCTACTACGAGCGGCACGTCGACTCCGACCGCTCGTGCCTCAACGAGTGGCACGCCATGGACAGCATCGAGTCACGCAGGCCTCCCTCGCCAGACTCACTAAGGCTCAAGTGAGTACTATGCTGTGATTTTTCTTATTTCTCGCTGCCTGCAGTGCTAACTATATTGCTGCTATACCTGTAGCCCGTAGCCCTGCTGCGCAACCGGACCTCTCCTACGACCTAAAGGCCTGGTCAGAGTGGTCAGACAATGATGAAGAGGTGATGGTGACTAATTTTTGTAACAGCTTTAATTATATAGGACATGTAAATAATACGAAAAAATGAAAATCAAAGTAAATTATTTTTCCGCCTAAACGCTCCCAGCACTCGCAGTATATTAAGGCCCCCCGGTAACGATCGATCGCGATTATAAATTTTCCGTCAATGCAATTTGTTAGAGCAATTGACAATCGCTTCAATTGCACATGTAAACGATCAATTTTCGTGTCTATGAGCGTCAATGACGTAAAAATTGACAAACGCAAATGATCGTTACCGGAGCGCTTTATTACGCATATTTACAGTTACAAAATATGATATTCAGTATTTTAATATTCCCTTCTACAGTTTAAACATAACTATTTATATATTTCCGATTCATGTCACCATCCCTATTGTGTATGGGCAACAACTTGCGTCTAACTTCACACCTGCTTATGGGTTTGGAGCAGTATTATCCTGCTCTTTTCATCAAACCAATCCTCCAAGGGTGCCATGTTCTGCGAAGCTTTCAGCTGAATACTTATATTAGCATAGGTAAACGGCAGTGTATTACATTGATGAAATGTTTCCGATCTGTGTATGAGGTATGAGGAAAAGAAAATAATCAAACGATATTTCATAAAACAGAAAAAAGCTTTGAAAATCTCATTGTATGGTATTGTTAACACTATAGCAAAACTATTATTTAGTACTACAAAAAATAGAAATTCATTCGAGTCGTCCCAGACGGTCATAATAATAATTAATATACTTCGGCTTAATTAATCTACAATGCGTTTCAAGGAAAATCGTACGGAAGGAAACAATAGCCTAACAGTATTTGATGATTACAGTCGAAACGTAATTACCGAACGGTATTTGCGCGTAACATCACACATCACGCATACAACCGCCTAGACCCAGATTCTTGGCCTCGAAAAGGATCGGACTTCGGACAATGCGTTAATTGAAATACTTTGCTTTAAGGATAATATGTTCCGTTTCATTTGCCTGTAAAACATCGATACCTAGCTAATAAATTGAAAGAACGTGCGTACTGAGTCGTTACAAAAATCGTTACGTCAACATTTTAATTCAAAGTTGAGAAAATCTTAAAAAAAACACAATTAAATAAACTTAGTCGCAGAATAAAAGAAACAGCTCCTAGATTTTCGATGTGTTCGATTAGTCGATGGATTTTTAAGACGCAGACGTGTGATATTTTCAGGTACCTATATCGTTGGCAGAACTTTTATATCCTTACGTGGTTGATACCTCTCTTATATTAGTTTTTATTATTGCGTTCAGGCGTTGGTTTTGTTGTTCTCATCCGTAAAAACTGTTGTACGTCGGTCATACGTATTTTTTTTCTATTTTAATAGAATCAAAATAGACTAATTTCATTATTGATATTTTAACATTTTTCAGGCCTCGAGAAAGGGATGAAACGGAGCGTGTGATTCGTTGCACATTGAAGGAGATCATGATGAGCGTAGACCTCGACGAGGTGACGAGTAAGGCGATCCGCGGCCGGTTGGAGGACGAACTGGACATGGACCTCGCCGAGTACAAGTCGTTCATCGACCAGGAGATGCTCACGATACTCGGCCAGATGGACGCACCCACTGAGGTGTTCGACCACGTATACCTCGGCTCGGAATGGAATGCGAGCAACTTGGAGGAACTACAGCGAAATGGGTAAGATAGCCTTTTCAATGTAATAAGTATTAATTTAGTTAATAAGTTAAACTTAATCATCAGAACCCAGTTGAAATATGTATGGGATATGCAAAGGATTAACTTCGATTTTTTTGTGTTCCAGGGTGAGGCATATCTTGAATGTGACAAGAGAAATCGATAATTTTTTTCCCGGAATGTTCGACTATTTAAATGTTAGGGTATATGACGACGAGAAGACTGATCTACTCAAACATTGGGACAACACATTTAAGTACATTAACAAAGCCAGAAACGAAGGTTCAAAAGTATTGGTTCACTGTAAGATGGGTATCAGCAGATCCGCCTCGGTCGTCATCGCCTACGCGATGAAGGCGTTCAACTGGAACTTTGAGAAAGCACTAAAACACGTGAAAGCTAAAAGAAATTGCATCAAACCGAACACAAATTTTTTGAACCAATTAGAAACTTACCAGGGAATTCTGGATGCTATGAAAAACAAAGAAAAGTTGCAGCGATCTAAGTCAGAAACTAATTTAAAATCACCTAAGACGATATCGAAGAACGAGAGCAAAGCGACGGAGCCTCTGCCGCTGGTGCTGGCGCTGAGCGGGTCGTACCCGGGGCGGCCGCGCTCGTGGGCGCCCGACGCGCGCGCGCACCTCGCCGCCGCCGCCGCGCTGCTGCCGCCCACCTCCGTGTCGCTGGAGAACCTCGCCGCCGAGCACCGCCACATGCTCATGCCCTACGCCAACGGCACCTATAGCGTCTCACCTAATCAAATTATAAGGTTAAACGAAGAAGGGGCCCCCTCGGTCAAACACATAGTCAATGAAATCGAAAGTGCAGCCTCGGGAGAACGAAGAGATTTCAAAAGATATCAAAGATTGAATTTCGGCACCGGGAACGACTCGTCGAGCGACAGATCGTCCGACGCGTCGATCGGGACGGTGACTCAACTTTCGGACGCGCCGTACAAGCCCCTCCTCACTTCGCCCTCTAAAAATTTAACTCAAAAGTGTACCAACTCCAATCTCGAAACCGACAAAATTCACACGTGGGATCCGGGGGAAACGCCGTCGTCTCGCCTAGAAGAGAATCGGAGCACGGCAGATAGTGATAATATAGTGAAAAGTGATAGTGGAACCTTAGACGTGAAAACGAAACCGAGTGACGTTTTTTCAAATTCCTTAGATCGTAACGTAGAAAGCGAGTGTCGGCGGGGCGAGGAGGAGGCGCCGCCGCCGAGCCGACAGAGCTCGTGGAGCTCGTCGGACAGCGCCGCGGGGGCCGACCTGTCGCGCCAGCCCTCGTGGAGCTCCGGCGAGCCCGCGCGCGCCGCCTGCGACCTCGCCATCATCACCGAGCACGCCGAGGCCCGGGCCGCGCGCGCCCACATCAGCGACAACGTGCGCAAATTCAACGAGACGTGTGCCATACTGAAGGAGCTCGCGAGCGCGGCGGCGCGCATGCAGCGGTCGCGCGCGCGCGGCGCGTGTACGTGGAGCGGGCGGCTGTCGGCGTCGGCGCCCGCCGACACGTGGCTGCGCGCCGGGCTGCGCCGCCGCCGGCCCGCGTGCGCCTCGCACGGCGACCTGCGCGCCGCCGCCGCCGCGCCCCCGCCCGCCGCCACCGCCGCCGCCGCCGCCGCCGGCCTCGTCAGCAACCTCAAGAAGGAGTTCGAGGCGCGCTCCGAGGGCGACACCGTGCGCCGCTCCAAGTCGCGCGGCCGCACGCCGCTCGCGTCGCCGCCCTCCGAGGACCTCTCGGTGAAGGTGCTCGTGGACCGCTACGACCAGCCGGGCCGTTCCCGCTGTGAGTCGGCGAGCGAGGGCCGCGCGCCCCCCAAGAGCAAGCCGACGGAGGGCGAGGGCCGGGCGCGCATCCGGAACTCGTTCTGCGGCACGTCGAGGGCCGGAGGCGGGGAGCGGCCGCCGCCCGCCCCAACAGTGCTCGCGCTCGCGCCGCTCGACTACTCCAATATGGTGGTTTCAACTGTGATGTCGAAAGCTCAAAACAAAAAACAATTGCAACACGGAAAGACCCATCCGTTGACGAGGCTCAACTTGAATCGGTCGAATAATAGATGTTCAAATCCTGTATATAATACTATGTAGAAGTATTTATGTTTTTTATTTATTATGAATTCTTGCCAAACTCGATATTTTATCTTTCTAGAGTTTTATAAATATTTACAAATGAAATCACAGTGTATTTGTCTATCACATAAATTGTATTAAACGGCTGTTTGTGCGTAGGGAAATGTTAAATAAATGAGAGAATAAATTCAAAATAGAACTGATGTACAACTTTTAAGCGCATGTCTCTTATTTTGCTACCTTCATTACATGTAAGAGCAGTGTGTGTAATTATCCACATGATTATGCTCCTCATGGTTGAAATAATTTCTATAAATAAATATTTTTGTTGTCAAACATGATATTTAAAAAAAGGAATATACCTAAGATTAAAAAGAAAAGGGGTCAAAATATCAACTTACTGTTTAGATTTTATTTTACAAACTACGGCTCAAATAATAACTAAATATTATTGCCTAAATTATATAAACAGACAGATTCTACAAACTTAGGAGGTACATATCGTTATTAGATTATGCTAATGCTATAAAAATCTTATCAATTTTATGAAGAGTTTTTGAAATAACAATGACTATCCGAAATCTATAGTTTGCACCCTTTTTCCAGTCACAAACGCTACTCTGGGTATAGAGTCGATATCGCTTATTCTCTTGTAGGTATCTGGTACTTTTTTAGTTTTCCTTCTTACAGTTCCAAAGTCGAACGCATAAATTCCTCCTGGATTGTTTCTTATAGAGCATTCTGTCTGTTAAAAAATATTGTAGTATTAGAATTTTAATAAAAATTTAAAATTAGCTAACAGGAAATAGAAAACTAAAGGTCGCCACTTACAGGTTAGGTATGTACAAATTACAAATTAACTTTATTTGCTGTAAATAGGGTGATTACAATTCTGAAGTCGATATTTGACTAGACAGGGGGTCTAGACAAAGTAACATTTGCAAATCTTCGTTATCGCTTCGCTTTTGAAACATGTATGGGATTGACATAAGGTTTCGTTATCAATCGAAATTTAAAACGTCAAATCCATACATTTTTCGAAGCGAAGCGATAGCGAAAATTTGTAAATGTTACTTTGGCTAGACCCCCAGGACAGAGCCTGTATCCAATGTCACATTTCCACGAGGTTTTCGTTACTAATCGGTTTTTAAAACGTCAAATCCTGTTTCGAAAGCGATACGATAACGAAGATTCGGAAATGTTACTTGGTTAGGAGGCAGCACAATTAAGGATTTTTCGTCGTCACAGACTTCGACATATTATTTCGTCATGTTGTCGAGCCGTCATGTGGGTCAATCGGGTAAAGCTTTATGGAAATGAGGTTCAGGCTTATCTGGCATTCAAATTCTCTATTTTTATAGATTTTTGTCGCTAGAAGCGAACCTCGTTATACGTCATACACGGTAGACCTTAAAGTTGCGGCCTTAATAATCTTCAAAACTACTTACTATTTTTAAGTTGACATCCACTACTCTTAAAATATTAGCATCCGATCCTCCGCAAACTATGAGGCTAGTTCTCGGAACAAACTTTCCGCAGTACAACTTTGATTGATAATTATCTGGTACTATTGTTTCAATTAATTTACATGACCCGTAATCCCAGATTTGTATGCTGTCTTTGTCTTGCCAGGCACACGTCAGTATCTTAAAATAGTAATACATTTTGTTGAAGGCATCTCAATATTAATGAATTCAATGTTCGAATTCTATATCACGGCAAGTATTATTTTTCATTTGTGTTCGACCACTATAGATTTTGATATCGTATAAAAAAGTGGCCAATTTTTGCTCTTGCCTACTACTACTACAACGAATTATGATTTACAGAGGTTATTGTTTGTAAATAAACTATAGAACTTTAGCTTCAATCGGTACGTGTGATTTTCGATACATTATGTATTTAGCGAGCAATAAATTTAATTATGTTGAGGGCGCCACTGTGAAGGAACTAATCGCCTTAACGTTTTACTCGATCGAGCAAACACGTCGAGTAAAAATCACGGCTTTTGTCCACACTTTCAGCATTAATTTGCTGAATAAGCTGTATTTAGCAAGTCTCGCAATTCTTCATTATAAAAGAATGAATGAAAATAAAATTAACAAGCATAAAAGGAGTCGAGCTTGACCGCTCTCTTCTAGTAGGTACTTAGGTGCGAACGAAATTACAATTATTTCATTCAATCAAGGCGAGCCGGAGTTGTGAGTTTTGCGGTCCACACGTTGATTTTTACTCATTTTAGAGTAAAACTATTGTAGAGTTATATTGAACTATATATACTGGTTATATTGAATGTGAACTATCGAGTTATACCGGGTACGGAGCATAAAATAAATCCGATCTTCACTCTAGTTTTGGATCTCTCAAAAACTGTCCGGAGTTGTATGGTCGTTTAATGCGCGGTCCGTAGTCGTATGGTCATTTAATGCGCGGTCCGGAGTCGTATGGTCGTTTAATGCGCGGTCCGGAAACTCCGGAGTCGTATGGTCATCCGCACGATTCCGACCAATTTCTTGGGTTTACCTGGTCGCGGTCGGAGTCGTGGCCGTGTAGTGTGCGAGGTTCCCTTATATAGATAGTGTGCTATATTGATCAATCAAAACTGGATAGCATAGTATGTGACCTACCTGTTTTCCAGGCTTATCAAAATCGAGACCTTCTCCGCATATGTGCACTCCAAAAATATGTCTGGTCGCATAAGGCTGCCGGTCATCCCAGCAGATCACAGTGTCATCCCATCCACCAGATATTAGTTCATGGTGTGATTTTGGGTTAAAAGCACACGCGAAAATTCGTGAAGTGTGACCGTCTACTATATTTTTTCTTGGACTGGAAAATGCCAATTTAATTTAGTTGCGTAGGTAGGTACTTCTTAATATTGATGATTTCCACGATAACTTCCCGAAAAACTTGTCATCCATGATATTTATATGATTATGAATGATAAAAAATAAAATGTTTTAAATTTCCATGGTTTTTGACGTTATTAGAATAAACTTTATCGGGATTCACACCATGTACCTGTTTATTTTTGAGACTCCGATATTTCGGCGCAGGCAGTCTCAAAAATAAACAGGTACATGGTGTGAATCCCGATATAGTTTATTCTAATAAAAAAATAAAATCGTAGAAAATAAACAACCATTTATAGATAGATACGTGTACCGACTGAAATATACCGTCTATAATGCTGCAAGTTCGAACCTTGTACCTTTGAAAATCGCTAATCCCTACTATCTTTCCACCACTGAGTAGGTAGGCGTATGGCAGGCTGTATCATTTATCCAAAGGTTCGTAGTGCCCCTTAAATATTATCATAATGTTCAACACTTAGTTTAGGGTGAAGTACCTACCTAGAATAAAATGCCCTTTCCTGTGTCTGCGCTTCTTCGTCATACATGTTCAATTTGGCATCATCACCGTATGTAACAAACTTTGTAAAATGCGGGTGGTAGCACAAACCCAATGTCTGTCGTTTCTCTCTTATAGTATATAGACATTGTTCGTATTTGTACTTCCAACACTTTATACATCCATTGACATCTAAAATAAGTATAACTATTGTTAGACGAAATTCATCATTATCAGCCGCAAGTCGTCGCTCACCCGCTGATCATATGCAAGCCAAATAATTATTGTAACAGATAAAATTAGATAGGACTAACAACACGAAAGAAGCATATTAGTTATGGGATGAGCTTCGCTGACTGGACGATGCGTGATGGCAGTCACCGGCCCGGGATACGACTTGCATTCGTCGTCGACCAGTGTTTGCGTGCTATTGCCAGTGGCGCAGTCAAATAGCCTCACGGTGCCGTCTGTGAACCCTACTGCCACGTCTCTAACGTCTTCTGTGTACTTGCAGCACATTATATCTTTATTCGTTTCTCTGTAATATAAATATTTCTTTATTCGTTTCTCTGTAATATAAAATTGGTAAGAGGTAAGTAACCACCACGTCTGTATGCTCTTGAACGGTCATGACATGAAATGATACACGGGTCACAGTTTTTATAAATCACATTACTTACATTACGGAGAGAACATTAACTTCTCCATGGTAAATTTGGTTCTGTTCTGCATAATAAGATTTTCGTTCAACAGTGGGAGTTGCGGTGTGGACCGTGATCAACTCTTTCGGTGGAGCATTGCTCTTGTTGACGTAGGTACTATGAACACCTAAAGTTTTGTGCGCTGCCTTCATGCTAGATGGAGCCATGGGACCAGCTGGTAATTTCCTTCTCAGTTCCATTGTCAAGCTCTACATGATTAAAAATGAAAATGTTCAACTCATTTTTGGTATAAAGTTGCACACACATTCTGTAGGTACCTATCTAACACAAATAATTTATGCTGATGTTGGATGGTTGGATGTCGCCGTAGTTTCTATATTTATAAATCTGTGGATGACAATGACGCTATTATTGATTCCAAAGAGTAGTATTTTTATTCTATCAAAGCGTGTCAAAGCAAAAAAAGTAAGTAGCATAATTAGCTCGCTATCTGCACTGAGCAAGTAATCACTACATTTTTAACCGACTTCAAAAAAGGAGGAGGTTCTATGTTCCGTCTGTTTTTTTATGTATGTCCATCGATTACTCGAGAACGGCTGAACCGATTGACATGATTCAAACGCCACTTTATCAGGTTAGTTCCCAAGTTGGTCCCATTTTTTGAAAATTTAAAATCGGTTCAGTGGTTTACGAGTAATCCTGAAAATACTGTAATTTTTTAGGTAACTTTTGCACGAGTTTCAACGAGTCTTCAGACATAACTTCTTTGTTTATAAACCGATTGAGATAATTCTTGTTTTGTTAGAAAGGGGATACTTTAAGGATGTTTTCATTAAAATTTCCTGCATATTGGACCTTGGACTTCGAAGATACTCAAGAGAACTCTTCAAAATCAAATAGGATAGTGTATTAGTGATTATTCTACGGTATTGAAAGGTTTCGCGTCAGCCATTTTAGTGTCACTGTTGGGGCTGGAATACAAGCCTTACTTATGGGCTAATGAATAGGATGGACCATAACCCACCGCGCGGGCCCAATGCGGATTGGTGGGTGTTAATGAGTGCAAATGTAGCTGGGACTAACGGCTTAACGTGTCTTCTGAAGCACGGAGGAGCTCGCGATAATACACTTTGGTCATCCACCCCACGACTGACCCTTGCTAAAATGAACAGCGCGAAAAGTGGAAATTGAGTTATTAAGAGTATTATACCCATAGACTTAGAAAATTTTTGCTGATTATACCATTGAAAAGTGTGAAATATTAATAAAATATATTTATATCATTGCTTACATTTATTTGTGTTATTAGGTATTATACCATTGAAAAGTGTGAAATATGAATAAAATATATTTATATCATTGCTTACATTTACTTGTACATAGCATACTTACCTACCACAAAAATGTGAAAAATAAAAAAGCTTTTAAAAATTAAAAAGAAAAACCTCCTTCAAAAAACCTTAAAAAAAATGCTATAAAAACAGCTTCAAAAAGCAACATCTCTAAAAAGCAAGAAATAATATTCAAATCTGCATAATTACCTACTATTTAAGTAACTACACATATCTGATATTGAAAAAACGTCTTATGAAGTCGGGTGGGGCTTTAAGATTTAAAAAATCAGATTAAGAAAAGAAACCACTATAAATGTTTATATAAATTAAAAAAGGAAACTATCTTTCAGCCCCACCCGACTTCAAAAGACGTTTTTTTAATATCAGATATGCGTAGTTACTTGAATAGTAGGTAATTATGCAGATTTGAATATTATTTCTTGCTTTTTAGAGCTGTTGCTTTTTGAAGCTGTTTTTTATAGCAATTTTTTTTAAGGTTTTTTGAAGGAGGTTTTTCTTTTTAATTTTTCATAATATGAGTGACGGACACTAACCTCCATAACTACAAAAAATATATTTCAGGTCAGTGGTGACGGATGACTAATGTGATGGTAAAACGTAGTGATTATTTCCTCCTATGGTTGATGGTTGAGGTATTGTTATTCTTCTGAGTTTCAGGTAAGTATATTGGTAGCGTATGCAGCAAGAACTTTAAATTCATTCTGTGTCGAATGAAATTAAAGTTCCTGGTCTTGGTAGGTACCTATGCAGCTCAGAAGTTATTATAAAGTAGGAACCTACGGTACCTATGCACAAAGATCATTCACTACGTTTTAGGTAGGTTTACCTATGCAGAGACGCGCGCGGCCCGACTAAAACGTAGTGATTACTTACCCCAGAAGTTATTCTTCTGAGGTGATTACCATGATTTTAATATCATTGGTGATCACCTATTATTCTCTTTGCGCGCGACGCAGACCGTTGTCCATTCCATACCATAGAGAAAAGTAAAAAAAAATCTGACACAATATTAGCGTAGTGATTACTCTTCTTCTGAGGATTACTTGCCGCCCCATTTATTACAAAATAAACTCTGCCCTGCGCACTGCGTTGCGTCGACTGTGTCACGTTACCGTGACTGTGTCGACCTGCTGCGGTATCGGCTAAATACATTGAAGTTCATGTTAACTGTGTTTTGACAGATGTATGTGATACATTGCTATTTTTCTTTGGTAAGTTTTTATTTGTGACAAAATAAAGTAGCAATGTATCACATACATCTGTCAAAACACAGTTAACATGAAGTTCAATGTTTTTAGCTGATACCGCCGCTGGGCTTGCATCATGTGGTCATAGTCACAGCATACGCTTAACTTACTAGCCTCATAGATTAATATTGCGTAGCCTTAGCCTACCTAACTAGTGCGGGTTATGCCGGTTCGGTTGCAGACCAAGAAGTCAGCAAGTTACCTTATCTTTTGAAATCTGTACGTTAAGAGACGCTACGCGTCTAAACCATAGAATTAGCCCTACTTTCATTATTATGTTTGAGACCACTCCTTCTTCCTTCCACACCACCAACTATCTCCCTTGAGCGTAAGAGAACTATAAACTTATATTAGTATTTTCTTCTAGAATATCTAGATATTCTAGATAGACTATCGTTACGAGAAAATCACTAAACATACCATATCTTTATTTGATGCAAAAACCAAGTTTTTATGAACTTTTCTCTAATTATTTCTATGTTAAAATTTACTCGATGATCGCAGACGATGAGTGCTCCGTGCTCCAGTGACATTTGACTCACAACAACAACGAACTAATCACAAATTAATTACACTGACCAAGTAATCACATCATATTAATTGTACAGGTAGGTACCTATTTCCTAAATTACATTTATCTTATCAAAAATAACAAAGGTTGCCTAGTAACGGATCAGTGAGAGTTGGTTCATAATCCACTTTCTTTTCCTTTGGCAGACCGCGACCGCCCCGCCCCCAAAGCCTGGCGCAGTGCGGTGCGATCCGGCGCAGCGCGGCTGTCGCCCTACGGATCACACAGGACATCTACGACGGACCTGAGCGACTCACCCGTATTCAAAAGCAATACTCAAACGAGTCTTGCCTATGCGAACGCACTGCGTTGAAATAGAGCTCTGTGATTGGTTCGTTTGTTTACGTGTTACGTTACGTGATTGTTATAAGACTCGCTGTGCGTCCGCGGGCACTGTGAGACCTTGTTACGCACACGTAGTACATGCATTTCGTCATATAAGCATCGCCCCGATTCCTCGCAACAACAGCCAAGTGCACGAGTCGCCGACGCAGCACAACGTGACCGCGCCGACGACACCGATTTACCTCATCGTGGCTATTTCATAAGACATTCTTGTACCTACCATCGGACGAGTTTCATTCATTATAATTGTAATTTTAAATATTATATTTTTATTAAATAAAATTGATTTTTTTTAGACCTTCCGTTGCGCCCGTACGTAATTGGCGCAGTCGGTAGGATACCCGCGGGTCGGATCGGGTATTTAGAGTAAAATCATCTTACTTTTATCCCAAAAAGCCGCCCGAGTGGCTATTACGTCGCGTTCCGGGTATTACGAATCTACAACGGGCTGCAGCAGAAGGGAATCCAGACATCGATTCAACTAAGAAGAAGATACCAGAATTATGTTGTAAGTACCTTGAATCTTTCAAGTTCTTGCTTTCCTTACCTCCTAGAATTTTCCTATATTTCTATAATATACTATATTCGTAATTTTCTCATTATAGATTATAAAAAGTTCTTTATTGTGTGTTAGTGATATATTAAGCGTTCAAAATTTTTCATCCAAGAGCTTCCCGAGATAGTTTAGGCAGTAGGTCAAGTAGGAATAATTATATGGACGAGGCTAGGAATATTTTAGTCGAGGAACTAATTCAATCAATAGCACCGGAAGCTACCGCCCCGACAATGTCCAACGACGATATTGACGTAATCCTCAAATCTCTCAGGTTAGTGCCCGAGTTTGACGGCAACCCCCATGTCCTTACGCGCTTTATTAATTTATGCGATCAGTTAGTTATCAAGCATTTTAAAATTACCGCCCCTGATAATTTAAATAATTTAGCCCTCATAAACGGCATACTCAATAAAGTTACTGGCCCCGCGGCTAGACTTATTAACTCAAGTGGTATCCCGGAAAATTGGGATGGGATACGTACCGCTCTAATAAATAATTTCGCTGATCATCGCGACGAGACAGCGTTATATAATGATTTATCCATGCAAACCCAGGGTGCCAGTACCCCACAGGAATTTTACGAACGGTGCCAGAACCTGTATAGTACTATAATGACTTATGTTACCCTTCACGAAACTGTGCTCAGTACAGTCGAGGCTAAACGCACCCTTTATAAGAAACTTACAGTACAGGCTTATTTGCGCGGTTTGAAAGATCCATTAGGTTATAGGGTTAGATGCATGCGCCCTACGACCATTGAGCAGGCTCTTGAATTTGTCCAAGAGGAACTTAATACACTTTATATGCAACAACGTAACGAAGGGCCTAGCCGAAAGGAATTTCAACCCCAAAGTGTCCATAGTAATTTTAACCTACCCTTAAATAACTTTGCTCAGAAAATGCCAATTTTTAGCATGCCTGGTCCATCGAGACAGCAAATAACGAATATTCCTGGTCCATCCAAGCAACCTATGCAATATCCCCCTAACCAGGGTTGGAAACCGAACTGGCAACAGGCCCAGGGTCAACCCCCGCGTGGCCTGACTCGTACTCAGCAGATGTTCCGGGCCCCTCCACCAAACTATAACCAACACAGTAACGTTTTTAGGATGCCTAATAGACCTCAACCTCAGCAGTCTTATAATTTCGGTGCACCCCGTCCAATGAGCGGTGTTAGCCATTTTGTTCCGAAGCAGTTACCCCCTTCAGGTCACGACTGGCGGAAATTCGGAAATCCGCCGCCTAGTAATTACTTTAAAACACGTGAGGTCAATTTTAACGATTTTGAATATGATTACGACCCTTACTATGAATATAGCCACGTTGACTATTACTATCATCCTGATTTTGCTACTTACGAGCAATATTCCGATTTAAATAATGTTGATGAGCAGCCATGGCTTGAGAGGCCCATGGTCGAAGAAATGAGCCAGAATCCTCCCCCATCTGAGGAGGAAAATTTTCAGAAAATATCCAAATCAGACACACAAAAATAGAGGTCAACTTTCATATTCAAAGGCAGCTTGGCTATATTCAAATCAGCAACCCCCCACTTAAGTTTCTGATCGATACAGGAGCCAATCAATCCTTTATTAGCCCTCAAGCTGTAAAAAAATATTTTAGTCATTTACCCTTAAACTATGAACCTTTTCAAGTCACCAATGTTCATGCTACCAGTAGAAACGATCATTCGATTACCTTACCTTGTTTCTCAGAATTTAGGGAACCGGGAGACATAACATTGTTCGTTTATGATTTTCATAACTACTTCGATGGCTTACTAGGATTCGATTTGCTTGATGTATGGAATTCTAATATCGATTTAAAAAATAAACTTCTTATCACTCGTAGTACGCAGTTACCTATAGAAATGTATGATTCACGTAACGCAAACTTATATGAAGAAATTATCCCAAGTAACACTACCAAATTAGTTCGATTACCCATAAATAGTCAAGACGGAGACGTACTTATTAATGATCAAACTATATGCAACTGTTTAATTTCTGAGTGTTTAACTCAAGTCAAGAATAACCGAGGCTGGGTAGAAATTACTAATATGTCTCCTAATGACGTCATATTTTCTATGGACCGCCCTGTATCAGCTGAATTATTGAACATAGAATCTGATCGTACCGAAATTTCATCGGATCGCATTAAAAATGTTTTGTCGCGTCTCCGCACAGAACATTTAAATTCTGAAGAGTTAGTTAACTTACAAAATTTGTGTGCAGATTATGCTGATGTGTTTTATCTTGAGGGAGAAGCATTGACCTTCACCAACAAGATCAAACACAAAATCAAAACCACTGATGAAATTCCAGTACACGCTAAAAGTTACCGCTATCCTTATGTCCACCGACAAGAAGTTCGTGATCAGATTGAGAAAATGCTCGCTCAGAACATAATAAGACCTTCGGAATCTGCATGGAGCTCTCCTATTTGGGTCGTTCCCAAAAAGGCAGATGCGTCTGGTAAAGTTAAATGGCGCCTTGTAGTGGACTTTAGAAAAGTTAACGAGAAAACGGTTGATGACAAATATCCGTTACCGAACATTACGGATGTTCTGGATAAACTGGGTAAATGTCAGTATTTCACCACCCTTGACTTGGCCAGTGGGTTCTATCAGGTTGAGATGGACCCTGCAGACATAGAGAAAACAGCATTTAACGTAGAAAACGGGCATTACGAATTTTTAAGGATGCCCATGGGTCTGAAGAATTCTCCATCAACCTTTCAAAGGGTGATGGATAATGTCTTGAAGGGTCTTCAGAATGAAGTTTGCCTGGTCTATCTCGACGATATTATTGTTTACAGCACGTCCCTTCAGGAGCATATTCTAAACCTTAAAAAGGTGTTCGAAAAGCTGCGAGAATCCAACTTTAAAATACAGATGGATAAATCTGAATTTTTAAAGTTGGAAACTGAGTTTTTAGGTCATGTAATCTGTGGAGACGGTGTAAAACCAAACCCGGGAAAAATTGTTGCAATAGAAAAGTATCCACTGCCCAAAACACCCACGGAGATCAAACGTTTTCTCGGCTTGTTGGGGTACTATCGAAAATTCATCCCGAATTTTGCCAAATTAACTAAACCTCTTACTCAGTGTCTAAAAAAGGGCGCTAAGATAACACTCGACCAAAATTACGTTAGTTGTTTTGAGCATTGTAAAACGTTATTAACAAACGATCCAATCCTCCAGTATCCGGATTTTTCTAAGGAATTCTTGCTAACAACTGATGCCTCAAACGTAGCGATTGGTGCTGTGTTATCTCAGGGCACAATAGGCTCGGATAAACCCATCGCGTACGCTTCTCGGACCTTAAATTCAAGCGAGCTTAAATATAGTACAATAGAGAAGGAATGTTTGGCTATCGTATGGGCTATCAAATACTTTAGACCTTATCTTTTCGGCCGTAAATTCAAATTGATTACTGATCACAAACCTTTGCAATGGATCATGAACTTAAAGGATCCTGACTCACGATTAAATAGATGGCGGTTGAAGCTGAGTGAGTACGATTATACAGTAGTTTATAAACCGGGCAAAGTTAATACTAACGCGGATGCTCTGTCGCGAATTGAGGTTAACAATGACGAAATCAGTTCTATTATAGTAAACCCTTCCGAAAAGATTCCTTCTCTCGATGATTCCAGAACCATCACAGCGCCAGAGGCTGATGATTCTAGAACCATAACAGTACATACAGAAGAGGAAAACCCTATTTTAGAGGTCCCCATCACGGATGACCCCTTGAATAAATTTACTAAACAGATAATCTTTAACGTTGTAGGCGACATCAAAGGACGGCCTTCGGTAACTAAGCCCTTCGAAACGCACACGCGCACGACTATTCAGTTATCAAAGTCTAACTTGGAAGATGACGTCATTAACGCCATCAAAGAGTATGTTCATCCTAAAATTAAAACCGGTCTTCTTATAAATCCACCTGAAACTATGTATGATATTGTTCCAATTATACAAAGGACATTTAAAAATTCAGCCATGAATCTTATGTTAGCCAAACGAGAGCTGGAAAATGTCAGAGAGTATCTAAGACAGCAGGACATTATTAATAAATATCACGACGGTAAGACTAATCATCGCGGTATCAATGAAACTTTTCTAGCACTATCACATAAGTATTATTGGCCAAAAATGCGAGAGCACATCGTGAAATTTATTAATGAATGTACAGTTTGCGGCCAAGCAAAGTACGACCGCAATCCTATAAAACAACAATTTCATATAGTACCACCTGCAACTAAACCGTTTGAATTAGTTCATTTAGATTTATTAACAATTCAAAGCGAGAAGTTCTTAACAATAGTAGATGCCTTTTCTAAATATGCTCAGGCTTACTACCTAAGAGACGGGACGGCTGTTAGTGTCGTACAAGCGTTTCTAAAATATTGTACTCATCATTCCATACCTATCACATTAGTAACAGATAATGGTCCTGAATTTAGTAACCAACTCTTTGCCGAATTCACAAGGTTGCATAAGATACAGCATCATCGCGTCGCTCCTCATGCTCCTAATGAAAATGGCATAGTTGAAAGATTTCATTCAACTGTCTTAGAGCATCTCCGCATTTTAAAAATTGATAAGAAAACAGAATCCGTAATAAATCTGATGCCGTACGCCCTTTTGGCTTATAACAACACCATACACAGTTTCACTAAATGTAGGCCAATCGAAGTCATAACAGGTCACTTTGACCCTCGCGATCCTTTTGATATAGATCTCTCAACTCACCTATTACAACAATATATTACTAATCATAAAGATACAATGAGAAAAGTCTACAATTTAATTCATGAATCTGGTACATCATATCGTAAGGAATTAACAGATAATCGAAATAAAGATCGTGAAGCTGAAGCTGAGTATTCTCCCGAGCAACAAATCTTTATAAAGAACCCTTTTGCAACCCGTCAAAAGCTTGCTCCACGATACACTAGAGACGTAGTTATGGCGGATCTTCCTATTCATATATATACTAGGAAAAAACGTGGCCCTGTCGCCAAATCTCGATTAAAAAGAGTACCTAAAAGCGCCCAATTGTTGCAGGATCCTCCTGGCCCTACATATCTTCCTGCAACCAGCTCTAATGCAGGAGATAAAACTTGAAAATCTGGATGATGGACCCGGTGTGTTACCCTTTAGGCTAGGCCCCACTAACGTCATCTCAAATTATCATTCGTTTCTACAATACGTAGATTTCGGAGATTTACAGAGTAGAATAACCTCTATAAATGATCAGTTATTTAGTATTAGCCCAGACCTTAATAATAGTACCTCTTCATTATTCGAACCCCATATTAATTATTTAAAGAGCAAACTAAAATCATTGTCTCAGCAGTTATTAACATTCGAAACTAATCGCGTCAAAAGAGGGCTCATTGACGGTCTAGGTTCCGTAGTTAAAAGTATAACTGGCAACCTCGATTATGCTGACGCGCTGCATTATAACGATGCTATTAAAGCTCTACAAAATAAGGAAAACGCGATAATTACCGAATTAAATAATCACGTCAGCTTAACTAAAGGATGGTCATCTCAATATTCAAAGATAATCGACAGTATAGTTTCCAATCAAAATAAAATCGAATCAATAATTAATAAAATAAAAGAAAGTGTAGCTACGAACGATTACGATTTAGTTAAATACGCTCATCTAGCACAATCTTTTCTCATCTTAGGAGATAACGTTGATTATATATCTATAGAGATAACTAAGTTGCAAAATAATTTGGCTTTCATTAGAACCTCCACTATGCATCATTCTATTGTTAGCCCAGACTCCATTCGAGACCTCGTTATTAAGATGAAATCCTTGTATGGAGACGAAAGTATAATTAGCTTGGACACTAGAGAATATTATGATATAATTAAGTTAGGTTCCTATTACGTAGGAAACAATATAGTTATAGTATATAAATTCCCTATTATTTTATCTCAATTATACGATCTTTATAAACTATCTATTATACCCAATAAAAATCATGAGATCCTTACTCCTTTATCTCCCTTCCTGGCAATCCATGAGAAAGATTTCAAGTACATAGCGGCAGAATGCCCGAAGACGAGCAAAGGGTATCTATGTGAAGAGATGCGGAACCTGCGGAGCCGAACGTCACCAGACTGTATTCATCAGCTGATCACCACGCAACAAAGGACCGCCGTATGTAACCCAATTACCGTCCTGTTAGAAAATCCAGCCTTCGAGGAGCTCGATGACCGGCACTACACAGTCAGCTTCCCGAATCCGACCAAGGTACATTTATCCTGTGGACAAGATTTACACCAAATACTTCAGGGCAGCTACCTCATCATGATCCCGCACAGATGTTGCATCGAAACTCCAGAGTTCCTGATATCAAACACAAAGGATCGTATAAAAGGACAGGCGATGAAGATCATGGACCTGCCAGAGAAAAGCAGCATCAGCGCACCTGTAGCACCCCCATTCAAACTTACTTCAGTCAATCTGGACCATCTACATGAAACCAATTCTAAGATAGCTTTGCAGATACCGACAGAGCCGATCGCAGCCACCGACTATAGCCTGTATCACACAACTATCCCGATGTATGTAGTACTGCTCGGTGCATGTGTACTAATTAGCGTCGTCATTTACCGCAAGTATACGAGCAAGACGAAGGTCCAGACAGACAACTCTCAAGAAGATCATTCCAAACTTACGAGAGTTTACGCCATCCCAAGCGTATCAAGAATTCATCTCAACGCAGACTCAACGCAGCTTCCAGCTCAATTTACGACAAAAGTCTTCAATAGTCGCTGCACTACGGGGGGAGGTGTTACGCACACGTAGTACATGCATTTCGTCATATAAGCATCGCCCCGATTCCTCGCAACAACAGCCAAGTGCACGAGTCGCCGACGCAGCACAACGTGACCGCGCCGACGACACCGATTTACCTCATCGTGGCTATTTCATAAGACATTCTTGTACCTACCATCGGACGAGTTTCATTCATTATAATTGTAATTTTAAATATTATATTTTTATTAAATAAAATTGATTTTTTTTAGACCTTCCGTTGCGCCCGTACGTAATTACCTCAATGGTAGGTAATGTTTGTAAATACGGGTGCCTGTCTGTTGAGTAGGTCGGTACAGTCACGCACGTCTATAAATATGAAGGTATACAGTTTAGAACTTCTTCTTCTTCTCAATGAGTGGCTTGCTCTGTGGTCTATGCACACTATTCACTGACCTCCATACCTATATTTCACACAAAAAAAATTCAGGTCAGTGACACTATTACTTTTTAGAACAGAAATCAATGACAAATGACAACTTTTTACAACAAAGTTCTGAACTGTGTAAGTATAAAAGTACTTATAAATATTTTAGACGTGACTGTAGGTACACACACTGATGTGAATTTGAATAATAATTACGTCGTTTATTTGAATAATATGACACCTCTGAGCCCTGTTTGAAGTCCCACCATAGAGGAAAGTAGAAAAAAATCTTTAGGTCTCGAGACAGAGTAGAGGAGCCTACCCGCGTCGTCGTAGACACCTATTGGATTAATTTGAAGATTAGATGGTAGAAACATAGGTATTGATTTCTCTGTGAGTAGAAAGTAAAAAAGGTTAGCTAAGTAAAATTAAGGATGTTTTTTCTTTCTTCAGTGGGGGAAGCGTCTACAGGTTTCCAAAAATGAAAAAATATGTCACATGGAAATACTCGAGCGTGTCAAATATTGATTGTGTATTAGTAGATTATGCAATAAGAGCTTAAAGTAGTGTATTGTGTCCCGGGCGCTATTATTGAACCCCGAGTACGAGGGATTCTATGGTTAACTCCCGAGCGGAGCGAGGGAGTTAAGGCTAGAATCCTGAGTACGAGGTGTTCAAGATCGCCCATGACAAATACACATTTAAGCCCGCGATGCATACTCTACTTTTTATACTTTCTGCGAGGCAATTGAAACCAATGACTGTTATAAAGAAAGTACTTAAGTAATTATTTAAAGTAATTAATAAAATATGAAAAATTAAGAATATTTATTGAAAATTAAAAGTTATGTTAGAAACATTACACCAATTGTGCAACGACAAAGTTACATTCTTTGGTACATTTATAGTTGGGTTAGAGTTTATGTTTTTGTCGTCTATTCTGTAGTGGTCAGTTCGACATTCAAATAAATCCTTCTTGGTGCGCGGGTGAAAATGAATTTCGTAAAAAGTTTTCATGATAACATACAGCCTAACTCAGAATAAGATCTCATTGCACATAAACTTTTTTGAAACCAACATCGATCAAGCACGACTACAAGGGTTGCATTCCAAATTCAAATCACTTTATTCCCCATGGGAAAAATGACTTATACAAATACAAATACAAATACTTTATTTGCCATTAAATAGGGTAGTTACATAATAAATGTGGGTGTTATAAAAATTAATCGTAGCTTTGAACCTATTTAGCCATATTCAACAGCATGCAAAAAACCATTAGGCACATCATTAATACATTTTCGATATTAATTATTTGTTTTAACATTTATATTACTTAATAATTGAAATTGCAAACTAAATTAAAATTTACTAATAAATATCAATTTTATTCATTTAAATATTTGTTTCTATTAATCCCAATATTGAATTTAAATTAAACTAATAAATGCATCAGTTTCATTAAAATATATAAATAAAATCAACAGAAAACAACAATTACTTACTTACATTAAAATTTCTAATTCATGTCATTTATATTGCAAAAATTCGTCAATAGAATAAAATGCTTTTTCTATCAACCATCTGCGCAATGATTTAAAGAACATGTTAGATGGGAATTGTTTAATGTCCTCAGGTATTTTATTATATATAATTCTACACGCAGCAAAACCATTTTTTGAGAAACGCCTTGTTTTTGGAACAGTGTCGAGGATGATCTTGTTAGGGTACCTAAGACTTCTCGTTGTCACTTGATGTGCTTGTGTGAATAAATGGCTATTATTCTAACAAATTTACCAACTTCAAGAACATAAAGAGAAGTGACGGTCAAAATTTTGAGAGATATAAAATAAGGCTTACAAGGGATATCTGGCGCTATACCACATAAGGCTCTTATACATCTCTTTTGAGCAACAAAAACTTTATGGATATGCGTGGTATTGGCATTCCCCCATATTATTATACCGTACCTGAGTACAGATTCGACATATGCGTAGTAAGCGGTTATAGCTGTACCTTTATTTGCAACCCTTGTTAATTTGTATAGAGCGAATGCAAATCTGTTAATTTTATCACAAACTTTATCCGTGTGTTCCTTCCAGTTAAGTTTGGAATTTATTTCTAAGCCTAGAAATGTTACTTTGTCAGGATTTATTAGGTTCTCCCCGTTGTAGTTAACAGTAATATTTTTATTTTTAAAATTATTAAAATTTAGTATATTAGTTTTAGTAAGGTTAATTTTTAGGTTATTTTTTTCAAGCCATTCTATTATTAGCTCTAATGTTATTTTAATGTCATTTATATGCTGATCTACGTTTTGTTGTTTGTTTGTAGTAACTGAAACCGAGACATCATCCGCGAATAGAACCGTTTTATGTTTTATTGTGTCAGGTAAGTTATTTATATAGACCAAAAAGAGCAGTGGTCCCAGCACACTGCCCTGTGGTACTCCAAGAGTATTATATTGCAGTTCCGACCGTTGTGCCTGTTTAGTATTATTTAATTTATCGATATATGCTACCTCTACACTTTGAGTCCGGTTGTGTAAATATGACTTTAGCCAGTTTAACGCAGGACCTCTAACTCCATTATTTTCGAGTTTCGAAAGTAGTTGTTTATGTGATACAAGGTCAAAAGCCCTGGACATATCTAGAAAAATCACAGTGGTGTAGTTTCCTTGATTTTACATTTTGCAAAATTTCGTTTATTAGACTAAAGGCCGCCTGCGCAGTCGACTTATTTCTTTGGAAGCCAAACTGATTTTGTTTTATTATGTCATGTTTATCAAAAAATGATATCAGTTTATCACGCATGATTTTCTCGAAAATTTTCGAGAAAATAGATAGTTGAGCTATGGGTCGATAGTTTTTTATATCAGTTCTATCTCCTTTTTTATGTAGCGGCTTAACAATTGATATTTTTAGTTTATCTGGAAAAGTTCCGCATTCTAAGGAGAGATTAATCAAAAATGTTAGCACTTGGCTTAATTCATTTTTGCATTGTTTAATGACTTGGGTGCTGATGCAGTCATGTCCTTCTGATTTTGTATTATTTAATGATGCTATAACTTTTTTAACAAGGTTTTCATGAATCGGCACCAAGAAAATTGAGTTTGGCAAGTATTTTTTGGATGTATTCTCTAATTTATTGTGTACTGTAGTTGTATTGTTCATAAAGAAGTTGTTAAATGTCAATGCGATTTCTTCAGGATTTGTGATTTCTTTGTTACAATCTATTATTTTGTGTATATACTCTGTACTCTTACTTTAGGAAAGGTTTGCATGACACATAATATGCCATTGACGAGCAGGTAGTATAAAAAAGAATTTTATGTTTAACTTTTGCTCGCGATTTCGTTTTTATCACGGACGAGTAAAAATTTTTACTCGTCCGTGGTTTTTATAAAATCTTTAGTGCCTACCTGTACCTAGTTTCCTTTTCAAAACCCTTTGAAAGGGTATCTACCCTCTAAAAATTGTGTTTTTATCTTCAGCCGGTAACAATTTCAATATTCCTATATACAAATTCCCATAAAAACTTGCATCCCCTTAAGGAGTGAATTTTTAAAAATCCTTTTTTTGTGCTCACCTACACAATGAAAGAAATTCCCATAAAAAGATTTCACTCCCCTTAGGGGGTGAATTTTTAAAAAATATTTCTTAGTGCTCACCTACACCATGAAAGGTCTACCCTTCAAAAATGGTGTCTCTACCTTCAGCCGTTAGGGCTCTACGCGTATCCCAACAGTCAGTCAATCAACCATTGAATCAATTTAGAGTTTTATATGTAGGTATGTATCAAGTATGTATAGATGACACTAAAATATAAATTTCATTGATTGTGTGCATGCACGTGACTCTGATAGAGGTATGTTAATCTGCTGGTTCGCATGGTGGAGCTGGCTGTACGGAAGGGTTGAAAACGGGAAAAATAATTTTTTTTCGAGCGCTGCACAGTTTTAGTATTTCTATCAATCGATTTTTATATAAGTTTAGCTGCCCTAGACGCGCGGTCCTATAAGGAAATCGACGAATCTCTTTTCAAATGTAGTACATAACTATTCTATTATTAACATTAAGATTGTGAAAAATGTATCCTCAAATGAAACAGAATTGCAACGCTAAATAAATTTTATTTCATGAATTCATGTCAATAAGTATTCATTATTCACACTCAAATTAAAATGTACAATCATATAAATAACGTAGAATCTGCCTAGCACATTGGTATATTTTAGTCATTTTAATATCACGGAGCAGCAAAGGACAAGGATGTGCAATTAATCATCAAATATTAGTGCTGTTGTCATTTTATTAGAACACACACATTTGAGTTGAAAGTGCTGAAATAGCGCCATGGCCACATTGTCATTCAGTGTCACCAAATAATTATATACATAATTCTATGTAATATATGTTTAATGTGCTTTTAGATAAATTAACGTACAGTCGACTCCAGAAATAGTTGAACAAGTACTTTGTCAAACCCTACTGTAGTCTGGTCAGCGAGTCGTGTCATCGAAATGGTGGCGCCACTTTCTCTGTTAAATTAATATGGTGATTGGAAATTGAACCTTAAAATAAGGCGCAAAATTAGTTCCTTTTCCGACCACGTGCCAGCGCAAATCATTGGTACTACGATTTGTACGACATGCCATACCATGTAGCATCAATGATTTGTGTTCATAGTATTCAGTTATTTCTGAGGCCGATCGTACCATCGAGAAAATTGGAATTACACTACCTACTTACTTATGCAACTGTTATTGATGACAAGTTTCTCCTCATTAATCCACAAGAAGATACAAAAACGCAATTACAAAAATAAGTTAATTTAGGTAAGATATAAAAACATAAAAGGTAACTGTATCACACACATATTGGACTCAGAAATGGTTTGGTATTTTGTTATTTCTGTTTGATTAAGGTATTGCACATTGTATTACAACAGGTTTTAAAATGTAGACACAATTAATATAGAAGTGTAACTAGGTAAATAGACACGTACCAGTTGATCACAATCATTTTCACTATGTGTTATTTACATTAAATTAAACCACATATAAAACACCATTATTCAACACGACACTGCACTCGAATCGAACAATAAATAGACAATTATTAATTTACAAGAATCTTCTCAGACACTTCTTATCTTACAGCCATTGCGCACATGATCATACAAGAGCCATGACGCGGAGCACCTCGACAATTTACCATCCATCTATTTTGGAACAATCTAGCGATTTATGTATTAACATTTTGTACCTATGCACAGTTATTGTGGTAAAACAACATTATAAGGCCTATGTGAATATTGTATTTAATAATTTGTCAGATAAAGCATACATAATGTTGTTTCTTATTATTGTCTTTTGCATACATCTGACAGCTTCAGTTCGTACGTAGGTTCATTATACCCACTATCATAAAGTTATTAAATAACTTTAAGATAGTGGGTAATTTGTCTTTTACGAAATATTTAAGTACAAATCTTATTTTAATCGGAAGCATTTTAAGATCAAGAATGAGCAAAATATGTAAATATTTTCATTAAGTTTCACGGTTGGTAGTAGATCTACTTGTCACAGGATCATCACCGTAGGCGTAGCTTTTTAAAAGTTTACACTGTTTACTGTGCCTATAGGCCTTATAATTGATTTAGTATACAAAATAGACAACAAACAAAACTTGAATAAATATAATAATATATTAAACCAGTATTACCGACTCCAAGGACATGATTCTGGTAAGACAATAATTTTACAAGGAATGGTTACATCAAAACTAAGTGCACATGTTAATTGTCAGTGCTGATTGCACTATAAATGGTTCATAAATTGTATAGAATGGTTTTTAAACATATTGCTCATATGAATAAACTTTTGGAATTACAGCGCATAGAAGAAGAATTATGTTATTTGTTTCTAATAAAAGAAGCATAAAAGGGAAACGCCAAGGTAAATAATAATAATATATGTATAGGTAGGTAGGTCAGGTTATAAGTCTAGCGAACAGTGAGCTTCCCATACAAACGTAATACCAAAATGATTTTCAATTTGAGCATAATAATTAACTCTTCTTGTTATTTTTAAATTTTGAGCACTCACAATGCTATTTTTATATAATACTAAATAATATACTAAAAAAAATACGAC
This sequence comes from Catoptria pinella, assembly GCA_963556745.1. Taxonomy (NCBI): domain Eukaryota; kingdom Metazoa; phylum Arthropoda; class Insecta; order Lepidoptera; family Crambidae; genus Catoptria; species Catoptria pinella. Next base: position 7,186,438 of record OY750762.1, read on the forward strand.
TCGCACCAGATCATGTTCTCGGACGTGAATCGAACCCGCGACCTTTGAATTACCGGTCCAATGCTCTGACCGCTGAGCTACCGAGTCACTAGTGGGAACGTCGAATTTCTTCTAGTATGTTCTTCTTGTGATGTTATTCGGATTAAGACAGTATTTGTCTAGGGTTCTATTAAATAAAAAAAACCAAAATACCAAACCAAATAAAAATTAATGTGATTTACAGTTTTGTATGAAAAAATGTAATTGGCATGTATTTTTTGATTTTTTATTTAATAGAACCCTAGACAAATACTGTCTTAATCCGAATTACATCACAAGAAGAGTTAATTATGCTCAAATTGAAAAAAAAATTCGTATTACGTTTGTATGGGAAGCTATCAGTTCGCCAGACTTTTACTTAGTGGAATTTTTTATAAACACATTTACAATAAAGTTTATTTAAAGTACGACCTAACTGATGAAAACGAATTTTTAAGTTATTTCCAACATACCTACCTATTACATTACAGAATAATAGACTGTCCTGCTGGGACATATTAGTAAAATAAGCAACTATAGTGGCCATACACTCAATGGTTTAGCGTAAATCGTAGCGTGTTTGTTCCCTTTATTCATTCACTATTAGTTCCAGTCCAGTCCTACTATTAGTTCGATAGTCGAACTGTTTGGACATTTTTTTTTCCAAATTGTTAGACTCGGGTTAGCTCGCTTTTCGCCCGAAATGCCGTTCCCAACGTGAACGCGAGAGTGGCCAATAGCGATCTTATATCAACACAATATGCGAGGTCGCTATTCACCTGATCGCCTCACCATTCGCGCGAATGTATGTGATTGCGGTATGACAGGTTTATCACACACCTACACGCAACGAATTACCGGAACAGTATCTTCACAGGTAAACCTGTCAGGTATTGGTTGCGTGTATGGCCACCATTACATTGAAATTGACTTCGTACGTTATGTTTGAAACAGTAGCCGTATCATCTACAATACAAAACACACTTTAATTCTTATATAATACCGACGACATGCATATAAATTAGAACCAAACAATAAATGGATAAATTGAAATAAGTTATAAAACAACAAAGTCAAATCAAAACATTATACACAATAACACAAAACCAAATCCTCCACTAAACTACCTAATGAAATTGTGTATTTTAAGGTGCATAATAGCCAAGTAGAAAATATTGCTGACGTCAGAGTAAAATAAATATGAAAGCGATATAGGTTCAAGATTATCTTATGATATTGTACAGAATATTAATTTTATATAATAAAGTGCAATTCTATTGGAATCAATTTCTCATACCTTTGTATCAAAATTACCAAATCTTTGCATTGTACTTCTATAACAGGGAACGTCCATAAGGCTTTTGTGTGGATACACATTTAGTCAAAATGACATAATACTTAACTACTACGTAGTTTTTTTAACAGCTACGGCTGTTTGTATTACAGTATAATTACTAAAATAGATATAGTATTAGACTTGCATCAAATTCTGCCAAAGTCGCTTAGTAGGGGGTGGCAGTATGTAGTATAGCAGATATACAGAATCCTAAAGCGTCTTAATAATCTAACATATAGCTTTTTGGAACATATTAAAAATAAATGTTTAATTTAAACTAGGGGAAACTGTCCCAATGCTGGCACGCCTCCACTTTATTGGCACCTTTTAGTTTAGCAATGAATCATAAGAGAATTCAAACTGTGTTGCTTCAAAAGACTTGTTGATTCTTGTTCTAGTTATGGCAACACTGTACTGTTAAATGTATTATTTCCATAGGTGTCAGAAACTGGTCTGGTCTAAAACAAACAAATCGTATGGAATTACTTAATGGGCCTGGAAATTCTGAGTAAAAATGTATAATTTGGCTCGAAGACAGAAAAATTGGATTATATTTTTATACTTGCTTACTATCAAATGTTTTAGAATTCAAATACTTAAAAAAAGATGTAGGCACTCAAAATGATGGCGGGGGGTGGTGCGCAGGCGCGGCAGCACACACCGGTGCGTTCGCCATGCAGGTACAGGAAGTCATAAACCAATAAATGATCACATTAAACTACGCGTCCATTTCACCATTGCCGTTACTTCCCGGCCCGCTTCTTCATACCACACCCCTTGAATCGCCCTCCCGCGCGCCTCACCAGGCAACGCAGGGGGCGCGGTATGATGAACAAGCGGGCCGGGAGGTAACGGCAATGAACACGTAGCTTACTTAAATGATATCATAAAAAATAAAACGGGACTAAAGAAGTTAGAAGTATTAATACCTATTTATGATTGCAAGTCTAATAACAGCATTTAAATTATGATGACTGATTTTACCAAGATTTTACCTAACTAAGGTATGACGTCACTTTCCATATTATTTACAGTCTAAGAATTTTGTACAGCTTTTCAATAATTCTGTAATTTTATATACAGTGGCTATTGCATCAGTGCATATATTTAACATTTATCTACCCATTCTATAAACAACCACATTGTTTATCCACAAAAATATTCTAGCCATTATTTAGATCGACAAAAATAGATATCTGTCTCCAAGTTTCATACCCACATCCATCTGAGGAAACACTCAATAAATTTATTACAATCAACATTATTGATAAACAATGATAACAATTCAATAGATTTCATTTTTTTCTATACAAGTACTTATGAACTTTCAACAGTTTGTTAAAACATATATCATTAAATGTACAAAAAAAGTTTCTTAATTCTATAGTGTTTCAGTTATTTTGTCGTGATTATGGCAAACAGAATTAAGAACATTGATGTTTACCTATTGATTTTTTTTTAAATAATTACCTCCTTGTACATAGAACTTATAACTTTAGAAATTAGGTAAGTAAGTATACCTAGTCCCAGATATCTATAACGCCATAAAAGTAAAGACAGCACTGTTATTTAATTGAACCGTAACAATTTCATTCGTTTTGATAAAAAAATATTGTCCTGGATTCAAGAGCTCTAATTCATTAAAAGAAAGTTAAGAATTGTCAACAGTACATCACATGTATTCAAAATATCAAACTGTAAAATTTCTCTATTCGATTTTAAATGTGTCAGATGCTAAGTTCTAGTTGATTGACGATCTTTAAATTTGAATGAAATAGTGATCCCCACCCCAAGGCGTTGCTCTCTGTACCTAATAAATCGTAAATATATATGGATACAAACAAATCCATTTCCAGGTTCCTACCATCCATACCCTAAACCCATCTTTAATATATTTTTTTATCTAAAACCAAATATATCCCATAGGGTTAAAAATAAAATTTTTCTTTACCTGATAAACTTTCTAAACAGGCAATAGGTACAATAAATAATTATCAAGAGTATGTTATAGCATAAGTAACATAAAATCTTGAAGAGATAGTCAAAATAATACTTTATGTATTATCAGAAATTCACCGATATGCAATGGATTAAATTAACTCCTCTTTTTTTGGAGCTGTTCAAAATTTTAAGATTTTTTTGTAAAAGATGTTTAGTTTTACAAGAAAAAATTAAGGACGTTTAATGTTGTCTTTACGTTTATGTGTTCTCTGAGACCTTTAGAATTAAAAACTGATTTTTATAAAACCCACCCACCACATGTCATTAATTTATGAATACTTATGATCATACAAATAAAAATGAATACTGGACAGTGATAGTACATTTCCTGTAAGCCTGACCTGAGATGATCACTTATATAAAGATGTTTTAATGTTTTTGTGATATAAATAAATTAAATTTTATGTTATACAACTGTAGATGCATTTTCGGATCTTCGAGGCATGTCAAATAGCCTAGTTCCACTATAGAAACACTTTGTCTCTATTGGAATGAAAGTTTCATGTGAAAGAGTACAAATAAAATAAATGAACAATTTGCTTATAACATTATACAAATCAAAAAGTAGTGTGTAATTTGGCTATTTTTCTGACTTGTGCCAGATAACAAAAATATATTACATCCCTCTGCTTAACACTCATGAATTTATAAAGTGCATCAACCATTTCAGGCATGGTACTGACAGTATTATGTATTCATAATTAATATAATTGCACCTCCAAGCAATTGTATGTAATTGTTGTGGAACTAAATATAGTCAACATTTCCTTTTTCCCTTAACATAATTAAGGTAGGTACAAAATGTTACAAGAAAGCCCATTTGAAATATTATATTATTAACATAGATGTTTTTAAATTTTTTACTCTGTAGGTAACTGATAATAAATGAAAGCAAAGTGATCTGCTTCAAAATCAAATCATTATTGAGGCACACACTTGAATGGGCAAGTCCAAGTATCATTTATAAAATTAAAATTTACTACAGAATCTGAATAATTAATTGTGACTAATATAATTAGTAGGTTTAAGGCCATTTTCAAAAATGTGAATTGACAAATAAAAGCACAACAACATTTATATTACTTAATTATAAACATACACAATTATCTACACTCTGTCTGATTCATTTATTACTACACCATCCTTCTATAAATTTTTAATATGTATACAGAAAAATCAACAAAACACAAGCAATTCCATAAATAAATAACATCTGTAGCAAACTAATTAGGTTAACCACTCTTCACCAACAGAACAACCCATTTGTATTGTAGTTAAAAACAAAATGATAATTTATCTAATTGTTGCTACAATCACAGTGATTATCATGAGCTTGTTGAATCAAATATCGGATCAAACAGAGTGGCCTTGGGATTGGTGCCTTTGTCCCCATTGACTAGAAGGACCCTGAGCTGAAGTACCTTGTTGCATCCATGAGAGGAAGTTAGGTGGACCGGGAGGAGCAGAAGATGCTGGACCAGCAAATGCACCTTGTTCTGAACCACCTGATGGGATGTTGTTGATTAGACCCCAGCCGGCTTGGTTGAGAGCTGCTGCAACTAAAGCCTGGTTCACGGGCATACCCCCCATTCCTAAAGGCAGATTTCCACCTTGAGCTTGACCACCACCACCAGCCACTGCGGTCTGCCCGTGCTGACCTGATATACCGAGGGCTTGCATATTTACCATGTCCATGTTACGGCTACTCCAAGAGTTGTTGTTGGATACATTATGAGGGTGTCCTTCATCATAGTTTCTGCTAGGTAAGTTCCTTTGGTTAGCACCACTCTTGTTTTGCTTTGGAGATGCATTTGATACATTGACAGAAACACCTTTTATAATGTGGTCTTGTCCACAAAGACTTTGTGCTACTTCGGGATCCAAAAATGTGATAAAACTAAAAGCTCTAAATGGTTTTGGAATAAAAACATCTGTGACTTCACCAAATTGAGAGAAGTATTCTCTCAAATCATTTGCTGATAAATCTTCTGTGCAGCGTCCAACAAACACTTTACAAGGCATAGATGTAACTGATCCTTCTTTGGAGTTTGGTATCCGAACATCACACCATCGCCCATCAATCATATGCCTCTGGGCTAATACTCTCATTTGTGAAGAATAAGAAGCAAAGCGGATGAAAGCAAAGCCTTTTGACATACCAGTTTTTGGGTCTCTTTTGAGCTGCGCCATTAAAACTTCCCCGAATTTCTCAAAATACTCACGAACAGTTTGTTCAGTGGCTTTCCATGGTAAACCAAGTACAATTAAATCAGAACACAAGTTGTCGTTCCTTTTGTTCTTCATCATGGATGTTTCAGCATTTTCTCCGGATTTACGTTTATTTTCCTTAGGAAAACTGCAAACATACAAATGTGTACCCCATCCCTCTGGGGGCGGATACAATCTGCCATCTCTTAATCTGATTCCTCGGATATTTTTCGTTTCTGGGTGTCGATATTTCAGCCCACAACAGCCAGGAAACTGGGCTGATACTGTTGTTAACATCAGAGTCCCATCTTCCTCTATAGGTAGTTCTATGGGTTCTTCATTTTCGTCTTCAGCCACGGGCAAGTACTCGAAGGACATTATTTCTTAATCATGAACTATATTTAATAAAAATCGATAAAAATAAACACGGTAATTACTTAACACTATACAAATGTACAATTTATTTCATAAATAAATAAAATTAAACGTCAGCCACGGGTTAAGTACCCATTGCAATTTTGCAGGTTGAAAACATAGTCTGATTAACTAATTTTAATAAAACTTCAATGGAAATTTCAAGAGATTTTTCTCAAATCTGAGTATCAAACGTGTTTGGTTGCGCTATTTTAATAGACAACTTTCTAAAATTGACATTTTACATCATCAGGGTTACCAATTAATCTATGACCAAAATGCCACGATTCAAAAATAAGAATTCATTACGTAACAACCCATGAAAAATATTTATCCTTGTTTAATAACTAAAATATTAATGTTCTAGTTGTTAAACAATGATAAATCTACTTCAAAGCTTGCAAACTTGGAAATTAGCTCTCTTCTGTACAAAACATTTGTAACCACTGAGTATCTCGTTGTTTGTAACGACAACACCATGAATGACATCATGATTCAGGAAGGAAAAAGCAGAGAACCAATTTTAGGGCCTTGTTCACACGGGTGTTTTTTTACCGCCTTGTTTCAATGCTGTTTACATGAGCGCTTTTTTAAACGTCGGATTCAGTCACCAGTGTGGCCAAATTAAGCGATTTATCGCAAAAAGGAACGTTAAATAAATATAAATATTAGACAACATCACAAACATTGCTCTGATCCCAATGAAAGTAGCTAAAGCACGTTTGTATTATGGAAATCAGAGACAACGGTGGAACTACAAACACCCAGACCTGAGCCAATATAGAAAAGTTCGTTTTCTAAATTGACCCAGCTGGGGATCGAACCCGGGACCTCAGAGATGGTGACACCTTGAAAACCGGCGTACAAACCACTCGACCACGGAGGTCGTCAAAGTTAGGTTGTAAGAAGGCCAAAAAATAAAAACAAAGATGAAAAATAATTAACGGTTAATAAAAGGTCATTAAAATTGTGACGCTATATGAAGAATTCAGACGATATTCTGAGAAGCTATTTTCTTAACTAATTCAGAATGTACTAGAATTATGTAATTGTGTAGCCCATGGATCAGGCCTAAAACTTTTGAGATAAATCTTACCTAGTTTGCGATAAATCATGTAAAATCTGGCCACACTGGCTGCACTTCGAGAGGATCGGGCGTTTAAAAAAGCGCTTGTGTGAACATCTCGAACGTTTCCCCTTTGTTGCATTTGTGTCGGCGTTTTCCGCTCGGGATACAAAACGCCCGACTTATAAAATAACTCGCGTGTGAACACACAGCCGAGAAGTCATGTGGTCTATTCGAAGCGTCAGAAAAACGCGCGTTAAAACGTTGAAAAAGCGCTCGCGGGTATAATGCCTAACATTAAAATCAAGAAGTAGCAATCATTTGCCAAATCAAATCAAGTGTTCAATGAGGACCCGGGGCTCTATCGGCTAAAAACATTGAAGTTCATGTTAACTGTGTTTTGACAGATGTATGTTATACATTGCTACTTCGTCTTGGGACAAATAAAAACTTTCCAAAGAAAAATAGCAATGTATCACATACATTTGTCAAAACACAGATAACATGAACTTCAATGTTTTTAGTTGACAAATCTACTCAAAATTATAGTGTTTTACTATGATTTCTTATTAATGTAGTTTTTAAATCATCAGAATCGGTCCTTCCTTTGCGATTTAAAAACATTTTATCGACAGGCAGCCGATCCCTGCGACGACACATCATCGGAGTTGAGAGAAATGAAGATTCTGACATAAAAATTAAATAATATAACCGAAGTTACAAACTTGTATTTGTAGTTAATTTCATACAAAACGAGTGCATACGACCGCAAATGTAAGTTTGACAACTTTTTATATAAGCGGCCACGGAACCCTATTCTGCGCGTGGCCCGACACGCACTTATCAGGTTTTTATCGATATCTCTTTTGGTTTTCGAGAAGATTGAGATTCTTTGAAAAAAAGTTCCTAAAGAAACGGTCAAAACCCGGCGTTTATTTTTTAATTAAAAAGAATACTAAAACATTTTACAAATTTTGTTTATAGCAGTATTGTAGGCCTTTTAATATCTTTTGATGCCATTTTCATTTCTCTATCCTAATTGAGGACGCTAGCCCCCAAAATGCGTCGCGGGCCTTATTAACTTCGAGCTACTCCGATGATGTGTGTGACCCTTAGAAGGTGTGACCTCACCTCACAAACAGTGTACGTACAGTCACAGTACACCTTAGTAGTACACAGTCACCGCCGCCGGTCCGCGCCGCGCGCCGTAACTAGTACATTTATTTGTGAATGATAATGAAACAGGGCCTAGATTGGCCAATGTAATCGCGTCTTTACATTAACTTCATTGTTTTTAAGCCGATGGATGTTAATAAGTTCGTTATTCTTCTGAGGTTAAATATACATATCATAGAGAAGAAGAGAAGGGCAAACTAATTTTATTTAAACTGTGGCTTTTGCTGATTGGCAAATAAAAAACTAGTACAATAGGCACCAATAGGGTACTAATAAACTTAATTCCTATTCGTCTAAATGCTGTCATGTCAAACAAAGAGTAGGTATATGTCAAGTCAAATGAAAAACTCAAACAAATTTATCAGTGAAACAGATAGAAATGATCGAAGAGATAGAAAGAAAGAGCAAAATTTTTAATAAAAAATAAATGCGAATACCTCTATCGCCAATCAATTTAATAGTTGTATTTGTAAACTTTTGTGGAGAGATGTATTTAGATCAAGTAGGTAAATGATTTACAACCACAAACATTTTTTTAATTATATGAATCAAGTGTTAATTTCAACATAACCTTAGTGAGTTCATTGAATACATCTGATGGAATTCGGTATAAAAACAATATATTTATCTATATATTAAGCAACCTCGATTTCGTAAATTAGTTTAAAATTAGGTGTGAAATTTTTTACTGTTTTTAATGTGTGCATACTATGGATGATGGTTCTAAGGAATACAGAAAAAACAAACCACAGCAAAAGTTCTACAAACCTGGCAGTGGTCCTTTAAGGCGTTCAAGTTATGGTTTGGATGGTAAATCAGACCACTATGGTTCTCAAAATTCAATAAATGGTGAATCGTATATTGATACACACAAGGAGCAAATTAATCAACGTCTCAAAAAACCTGAAAAGCAGTTATATGTACCAAAATCAGGAGATAATTTTTCTGATGTTGAAAGACAAACTAACACATTTATAAGGTCTGATAATTCTAGTCAGTACAATAACAAAAGAATGTCAAGTAGACAAGAAAAATCTGGTGTCAGTAGTGGTACAGGGTCTTACTCCAGAGGTGCCTCTAGAAAAGATAGATCTTATGGTGAACATAATTACAAAGATGTAGCTCCTAATGATATTAATTATAATAATAGACAATATAGGCAGGCTTCAGAGACAAGATCCATATCCCCTACTCATTGTGTTCAAGAGAAGAGTGGTATAGAAAGAAGTCGAGATAGTAGGAGCATGGAAACCTCGGCAGGAAGACATATTTCTACAGCCGGAGGAAAACCTCCCTCAGGACGAAGGAATTCAGCTGGTTATAGCTCAGATTCCTCAAGACCCAAATTCATGGTTAATATAGACAATATACCTCCAAGATTCAGAAAAAAATTTTTAGAACAATCTGGTCATCATAGTTTTGACAGTGTTGATCAAATACACAAAGACAGGCAAATCTCAAATAGTTCTGTTCAGTCTAGTTATAATCAAAATCAATTTTATAACTCTAACCTAAATTGGTCTCAAACATTACCATCAAGAGGTCGTGGGCGATTACGTGAAAATGAAGGCTTCGACAGAGAAAAGTTTATTAACAGCTATTTGAAAAATTATGATGTACAAAATTCAAGAAGATCCACTCCTAGTAGTTCATATATGAATTTGTATGAACCTAATGCAATAGATTATAAAAGTGAAAAAATAGATCCAATGACAAGTAGTGTGGAGAGCCAGAAGGATTTTTACCGTAAGTGTAATGTTTTGTACCTAAAGTTAAATCAAAATTATTTTTCTTCTTTTTATCTTTTGATGACCTCCGTGGTAGAGTGGTTTGTACGCCGATTTTCAAGGTGACACCTGGAGGAACTTTTTTATATTGGCTCTGGTCTAGGTGTTTGTGATACCACTGTTGTCTTCAATTTCCATAAAAGAAGTGCTTTAGCTACTTACTTTAGAATCAGAATAATGTATGTGATCCAATATTTATTTATTTAATTAATTTTATCCTTTTTATAGCATCCAAAAATGGAATTTCTGATGTCTCATATAATCATCAACAGTTTCAAAATGATGATGCTTCCCTGCATGAGAATGAGACAATAGCTCAGATTACAACTAGTCTTTTGGATATGACAAATTTAGTAAGTATAAGTATACTTTGATCATTTATCACACAAATATTGTTTTAATTCAAGTCATATTTATTTAGAGACAAATTGCAAAATTTGGTATAAAAAGAAGAAATTAGTAGTTTTTTTAATTGGCTTTACATTCTTAACCAGGTTTGCAGGTTTTAATGACATTGCCTGTATTTTTAACTGATTGAAGTTATGCATGAATAACAAATACTTTTCCACAAAAATATCCTGCTGAAAATTCAGTAAAAATAAATAAATAAAACACGACTGCCCTACCAAAAACAAACTAAAAATTTAAAATCAAGTGCCATTGCAGTCGGCGGACCATTTTGTGAAACAATTTGCTCTTTGATTAAAAATATAGCCCTTGTCATTTGGGATGATGTAAGAATTCTAACGATGCCTCATACATCCAAATCCGTTAAGGTATTTAGAAGTTATGGTGAAATAAAGAAACTCACATACCCACAAACTACATGAACCCTGAACACATTACAATCTCTGTTTTTTGGGCAGTCATGTTAAAAAAGACGGACATTCTCATTTTATAATTTAATAATAATATGAATTTTACTGAACTCATTTGATTATTAACCTATTTGTGAATTTTAGGATTGGACTGAAGAAGTTGAGAAAAATATAAAGTTGGATGACATTTCTGACACCTCCACTAGCTTTTCTCAAAATGTGAAACCAGTAGTAACTCAAGAAAATAAACTAGCAGAACCTCGAGAATCTAAGAGGAATGGACGATCTAGACGTAGGGATAGGAGGTAAGAATTTGGTTCATTATTGCATCACAATTTAGTTAATGATTAAATAACATAATATGCTAGAAGTGGTTATTGTGATATTTTTTCATACTTTTGTAAGTTGTAATTGTTTTTTTCTAACAGAAGCTCTAGCAGAGGCCATAAAAATTCTGAAAAGAAACCAGAGCGCATTAGAAAAGATAGTAATGCAAGCATACAACATGAGCCTGAACGAAGCAGAAAGGACAGCAATGTCAGCATTCAACATGAGGCCATATTTTCTAATTTGAAACAGAGGGACAGAGATAGAAGAGATAGCCATAGGAGTAATCGTTCTTCTACCATAGGAAACAGTAGAGATGATTTAGACCGTTGGAGGTCTTTGCGCTCTTACAGCAGGGAGGCAAGTGCTGAAGGGTATGTATTTATTTATTTGGGGACACCAACAGGTAACTTGTTCACATTATAACAAGAAATTCCTAAATCATAGGTCTATCATTCAATACAATTACAGGTGAACAAATCATTTGATAAAGTTACATATTTGTTATTATGACTATTTGAACAGAATAAAATGAACCAAAAATCCTTATAAAAATGTCATAATATTTGTGTTTTTTTTTAGGAAAATTGTATCGCAATGTAACAGTAGAGACACATCTGCAAATCGTGCAATGAGCCCAAGGGATAGCGAAGGTTTTAGAGTGCCATCTGGTATTCCAAAATCATTATCAAATAACCAGGTTAGTGATTAATGAAAATAAATATTGTTATAAAATGAAATAGATATGCAAAAACAGTTTATTAATACAAATAAATTTTCAATTGTTTCATTCTAGAAACGTAGCAACGGTTTATCGAGTAGTGGGCATGCGCCAAGTGCGGAGCCAGGTCGACATTCACCCGCACCGAATTTACATAAGACAAGTGGAGTTGGAGACGCAGGAGAGGGGGGTGCAGGGGAAAGCGTTAGTGGCGAAGGCAGTGGAAGACGTTCTCGAAAACGGGCCGGCCGTCGCCGTGGGCGCAATAATGACGCGGTGCCGTCCGTGCATAATTCTGCCCCACTCCATGCGCCGCCGCACCAGCACCATGCCTCCTCACACCAGCACCATGCCCCCCCACACCAGCACCATGCCCCCCCACACCAGCACCATGCCCCCCCACACCACGCATCTGCCTCCTCCACGCCCGGCACTATGAACTGGCGCGAAGAGATCTTGGAGTCAAAGAAACATCATTCCCATGATGCCCCGCCGGAAACCAATCATCGTACAAGGAAGAACAGCACCATGTCAGACAAGTCTGTATCAGAGTCTTCAGCGAATCAACCCGGTCTACTTGTACTGCCACAGAGCTCGATGTCTCATATACAGAAAGATCATGGGTTAGTTACGATTTTTCTCTTTGACTGAAAATTAATAAAGCGCTCCGATAACGATCATTTGCGATTGTAATTTTTTTCGTAATCGACGCTCATTGACGAAAATAGATCGTTTACATGTGCAATTGGAGTGATTGTCAATGGCAATGACAGAAAAATTGACAATTGCAATTGATCGTTACCAGGGGCCTCAATAATGTGCTTAAAATATAATCTGTCATATTTTTTGTTGTTCTCAGAAGAGGAGGTTCTATGGAGACACAGAAAACTTTGTATGATCATCATAATCCATCAAAGCCAATTATTGTTCAAACAAGTCCAACTAAAGTCGACATTAGGATGGAGCGAGGTAATTATAACTTATTTATTTACTGTACACAGATGATTAAACTAACCACAGAAATAACTGAAAGTAACAAATATGTTTCATGCTGAAAAAATAGAGTGTAGCAGCGTGATATTATCAAACACCTTGCGCATGCATGACAAATGAGAACACAATTCTATAAATTCCACGCCTTTCATTTGTACTAATTCCGAGAAGATTTTCTATATTACTTTTTAGTATGGTGTTAAATTAATTACTTAAAAAGATATAAGAGCAGATAAAGTCTAGCAACATGTACATACTAACATTTTTGTTCTGCATGCCTGCAATTCTTAGTTGCATCTTTTGCACTAATGTGCATTCAGCGGCACGTCAGACTATACATGTTGACCTTGAGACCGTCTTTATGCCGTACGTAATAAAAGTGGTTTTGGTAGTTGAACTGTTTAACTTACCGTGCTGTTGTGCGTACATCCGCACAAACGTTTATAGCACAATGAAATTGTTCTTTCACACAAATGCTCATTGCACTATCGTCATTCGACCTTCTGTTACACACTCTGTCGCTCGGAGGAAAGTTTTGAGTATCCAAAGAAAAGATGGATGGACTACATATAAACACAGAATAAATAATATTACTAAACGTACAGAAGCCCATCTGCGCGAGGACAATCAAGTAGTAAGCTACTCTCGCTGCACGGCAATAAAGTACAATTTCGAATTGCACAGCGCTGCGTACCTATTATTATAAGCACCTCCGAAGCGCTTCTCTTTCTGTTGCGTCGCGTAACACTGTCTCAACTGACACAATGACATCCCTCGTGCGCTGCTCGACTGAGTGAGCCGCGAGCAGTGAAAAATTTAAGATAAAAGTTTAAGCGCGGAGTGAGACCCCCTGCTATTTCAAAAGACGATATGTCTAGAAAGCAGGTCGATTCTTAGTGACGAGTGAATAGAGATAGACATGCTGTGCCGACCTCCATTAAATTGGGATAAGGGTAGGCATAATGATGAGAAAATAACAGCATATGCTGAGGCAGGGTCCTGGATCCTATTTTATAAACGTGACAATGTTATGACGCTCATGACAATTTTATAAAGATCGATTTTGGTTTAGTTTTTTTGTATAAAAGATAATTTTATCCCGAGTGTTATTAGTCATATTTCATGAAAATTTATTCAGCCATTTGAAGATCATCAGCTCTTTTTTAGTTGACGAGGGATCTGACTAACTTCCATATGTCCGATTGATTTGGAATTTGGTACCGTGTTACTTTAATGACATTGAAACAACATGGTAAGGTAACCATAACCTGATCAGCCGTTTAAAGTTCATCAGCTCTTTCCTAGTTGATGAGGGGATCTGGCTAACTTCCATTATGTCCAGTCGATTCGAAATTTGGTACCGTGTTACTTCAATGGTATTAAAATTTAGGTGCAATAAAAAAAACAAAATGGCTGCAAAAAAGAATGGCCGCCAAAAATTAAGTATAAAATGCTTCAAAGAACTTAAATTAAAAATTTTAAAAACACCTGACACAAAAGCTAACTCTTAATATAAAACCCCCGTACAAAAAGTAAAAAAAACTCGTAAAAAGTTAAAAATAATATCATCAAGTCATAAATAGATCTAAGAAAAAATCGTATACATCGGGGGAAAATATCGTGGACTACTCTGGACTGATAGGTATACTGTTAGGTTTAGCTAGACATGGGACGAGCTTAGATCTAAATCCCTTAACTTAGCGGTCCCCCGACGTCTACGATTTTTTCATAGATCTATTTATGACTTGACGATATGATGATATTATTTTTAACTATTTAAGAGTTTTTTTTATTACGTTCTTGTTGTGTGATGTGAGCCAATAAAATGTGATTCACTCGTTCATTCATTCAAAATGTGACATTGTACAGGTATGAAAGAGACGTCATCTCGCACTGCGTGCGGGTACGAAGCGGGCGACGCGGCCCGCGCGGCGCGCCACCGCTCGCTGCTGCAAGAAGTAGACCGCGCCGACGCCATATTGCAGGCGCACATCCTGAGCGGTCCGCTTGCGCTCGCCGTCCACTGGGAAGATGTCATCGAGACCAGGTATAGTCTTCAATAATAAGGTGTTAGTTTTATGCCGCCTTTACATTATTCGGCTGGTACGTGCAGCCACGGTAATAATATCTATACAGTATTGTGACTCGGCCCCGTCCTTGAAAAAATTACCTACAGCCGCGCCGTACGTCAGCATGCGATAGGGCTACCCGCATACAGTATTTTAATTTCATCTAGGTACCTAATCGAGTTGCTGAACTACTGAAATCTATTTTTAATGCAATAAAATAGGTTAATAATACTAATGGTCATAGGTTGCATAGAAAAGAGATGACTATTTGACAATTGACTATAATTTATTAATTAATTTATTTATTAAAAAGTATACATATTTTACTATACACAGCACAATATAGTGTATAATTGCAATTTGCCATAGTAAGTACTTGACTTTCAACTTAATATTAAAATTTTATGTTTAGGTATATAAAAATAAATCACCACTTTCCTTTAGGAGCAAGGAAAAATGAAAACAAAATAATCTTTGGAGAACAACAGAACAATTTTATTGAGGTTTTGCTGGCTCTATACAACGTGTTCTAAAAATACTCCTAATGCCGAATATGGTAGATAGGGACCATCAAACTGAACAACTTTTACTATGGGACCAACTTTGAAATCGCGAAAAAAAAATCAGCTGTTTCATACAAAAATTAATTACGAAAATATAAAAATGTATGAAACAGCTGATTTTTTTTCGACATTTCAGGTCTATCAGGTCGGATTTATCCACGCGCCTCGGATCTCGGTATACTCTCGGTATACTACCAGTCGTGGCTCGCGTTTCGACCATTTGTATGAGGACAGAATACTGATAGATATTATTACCGTGGTGCAGCCCTCATTCGGTTATTCGGCTTACGGTCGTTCTCAATAACCTATCCTCAGTTAAAAGATAGGCCTACTTAAAAATCAATAAAAATATTTTGACTGTATATCTTGTATAATGTATATTTATTCTCTTCCAGAAAAATTTTACAAAATGCTCTCCAACGATTGCTGATGTCTGATCTCAAATATTGTCAAGCCGACAATATTGAACATCATTTTTGGAAGATTTTATATTATAATTTTATAGAAATGTTAAGGAAAAGTTTTTCACAAGTTTCACCCGATGATAAAACTAAAGTAGTGAAACTAATTAATATTATCATTGAAGAAGGCAATAGTTTCTTCGAGAGTCTCGTACAGTTGCTAGAGAAGTCTTACAAATTTAATACTGATGATTATATTAATGACAATCATGTGATACCGCCCAAAGGCCTCGGCTACGTAGGTCTAGCATTGATCTCTGTTCAGAAGTTGTATATATTCCTTGGTGACTTAGCAAGGTACAAGGAACAAGTTAACGAAACAAATAATTTCGCCAAGAGCAAATTTTGGTATACGAAAGCGCAACAAATCAACCCTAAAAACGGAAGGCCTTACAATCAACTAGCAATACTAGCGGTATACGCAGTAAGTAAAAAGCTCTAAATCTGTTTTTTAATAATTTTACTTTAGTATTTGGCGATTGTTAACTTTTTCATTGTTTTTCAGAGAAGGAAACTGGATGCAGTTTATTATTATATGAGAAGCTTAATGTCGTCGAATCCATTTCATTCCGCACGTGAAAGTCTATTGTCCCTGTTTGATGAAAACAGAAAAAAGGCGAGTTTGCTTATTTTTGTTTAAATTAAGAATAACTTAATAATATTTCCCCACGTCCCTCGTTTTGTGCCATCAATAAAAACAATAGATGTGAAAAATATTTTATCAAAATAATATATTTCATGCGCGCACCTATTCTGCTTTATTGTAAAATATGTAATCGTTGCGGTACCCTAGTAGCTTATAGCAGTACAAACTATGCGTTTCTTTTGCCAACGAAATAACCAATATTATTGTCGTTGACAGTACGAAGCAGCTGAGCGCAAACGACGTGCGGCGTTAGAAGGCGCTCGCAACGGAGAGCCGGAAAGCAGTCAGTGCGGGCGCGGCGGGCACGGGTTCCGGCGCGAGGTGTGGGTGCGGCCCAGCGGCCGGCGGACCACCACGCTGCAGCACGACACGGGCGACGAGCGGCTCGCGGCCATGACCTCCGTGGAGGTAATCATACTGAGACCATTACAGAGTGCACGCCACCGACACTCGGGCGGCAGTCAGTGCGGGCGCGGCGGGCACGGGTTCCGACACTCGGGCGGCAGTCAGTGCGGGCGCGGCGGGCACGGGTTCCGGCGCGAGGTGTGGGTGCGGCCCAGCGTCCGGCGGACCACCACGCTGCAGCACGACACGGGCGACGAGCGGCTCGCGGCCATGACCTCCGTGGAGGTAATCATACTGAGACCATTACAGAGTGCACGCCACCGACACTCGGGCGGCAGTCAGTGCGGGCGCGGCGGGCACGGGTTCCGACACTCGGGCGGCAGTCAGTGCGGGCGCGGCGGGCACGGGTTCCGGCGCGAGGTGTGGGTGCGGCCCAGCGTCCGGCGGACCACCACGCTGCAGCACGACACGGGCGACGAGCGGCTCGCGGCCATGACCTCCGTGGAGGTAATCACACTGAGCCCATTACAGAGTGCACGCCACCGACACTCGGGCAGCAGGCAGTGCGGGCGCGGCGGGCACGGGTTCCGGCGCGAGGTGTGGGTGCGGCCCAGCGGCCGGCGGACCACCACGCTGCAGCACGACACGGGCGACGAGCGGCTCGCGGCCATGACCTCCGTGGAGGTAATCATACTGAGACCATTACAGAGTGCACGCCACCGACACTCGGGCGGCAGTCAGTGCGGGCGCGGCGGGCAGGGGTTCCGACACTCGGGCGGCAGTCAGTGCGGGCGCGGCGGGCACGGGTTCCGACACTCGGGCGGCAGTCAGTGCGGGCGCGGCGGGCACGTGTTCCGGCGCTAGGTGTGGGTGCGGCCCACCACGCTGAAGCACGATACGGGTGACAAGTGGCTCATGGCCATAACCTCCGTGGAGGTAACCACATTGAGCCCGTTACAGGGTGCATGCGACCTTCACTCGGGCGGCAGTCAGTGCGGGCGCGGCGGGCATGGGTTCCGACACTTGGGCGGCAGTCAGTGCGGGCGCGGCGGGCACGTGTTCCGGCGCTAGGTGTGGGTGCGGCCCACCACGCTGAAGCACGATACGGGTGACAAGTGGCTCATGGCCATAACCTCCGTGGAGGTAACCACATTGAGCCCGTTACAGGGTGCACGCGACCTTCACTCGGGCGGCAGTCAGTGCGGGCGCGGCGGGCACGGGTTCCGGCTCTTTATTCATTAATGAGTTAATGAACTTGCGAATAGTCACAGAGTAATATACTTTCTGGATTATTTTGTGTAAATAATTTGGTTCTTACAATCAAATCTGTATTATGGATAATTTTGTGATGAAGCTACGTGTACGTAGAGTAAGTGACCTACTGTTAACTTAATCCTTTTCCAAATTGCTCTAACGGCGGCGTCGAGATAAAACTTTATGCTACGACTTGCTTCAAACGGCGCATATCAGTATATTTTACAGCACTGCTAGGTATTCGTACTTTCATTACATTATGCAGTAGTTAAAGTTTACAGTTTAGTTTTAATAAAATAAGCTATCTGGCCTTTGAAGATCTTCGATCATATAAACCCTAGATACAGCGTGAGCGCACTAAAAGTGACGCCGCAAACGAATGCTCCAATCGAAAGTAAGCATTAGATCGATCTCAGTAGTCATTTGACTGCCGGGCGTTACAATGCCTAAATGTGCTGTGAATATGTGCAAAAACAATTGAAAAAAGATGTAATATCATATTTTCAGTAAATATTGAGCGTACACATAATTTCAATATGAATTTAAAGTCAAACATGTACTGAAACTACCTTAATTTTATTATTCCAATAAAATTATTACAATATTCCATGCCGTGCAACCGTTTATTCTATTTGAGTTAGTGAGATAGATGCATTAAGAAAGAGTAGCGTCCGTCGACCGATTGGCTGCGGACGACCTAGTGACCATTTCATGTAATAAAATCGTAAGTACCACCACTGCCGTCCGAATTTAAAACCAGTTACTGTGGTGTAAGGTCGAATATCAATACCAAATATAGGCAGCGGCAGTATTTGGAAGCGATATATTTATATTATAACTACAACTGTATAGCACTGTTGGAATCACTTTTTCGAATGCATTTAGTATGGGATTGTGTATCTAGGGTTTATATGATCGAAGTTGGAGATACTTAATGTTAGACATTGAAATATCTCAAGCATTATACAATTGCGCCATTATACGCGCGCCGTTTGTAAATTACACTTTATTGTTTTTCTTCACGCCCGATTTTTGAATGCTCTCACGGTTTTTTACCAGTTTCTTAGTGTAAAGGATGTTTTATATTTCAAATGTAATATTTTACATTCAATAAAGTTGATCGTACATTTGTCAGCACCCCCCTTTAGAATTTGGGTGAAATGTTCGAGCTTTAATATGACGGACAGTACTAAATGCGGTGAGTGCGGCGCGTATGGAGCTGACAAATGTGCGATCAACTTAAAAACAGGTTCTTTGTGAGGACATTTATTTTATTTTTATATTCTAACACGGTTTGATGTACTTGTATAACAAGTTATTTTTTTGTTTCAGTTAAACAAAACCTTCATAACTAGTTATTTGCATGTACATGGAAAATTAATAACGAAAATCGGGTAAGTTCCTTTGCGAGTATAGGAATTGGTATCTAAGTATTTATTTGTTTACTGAAATAGATGTACACAATTATGACACTTACAGTTATAGTTAAATTCTCAAACGAATCTTGAAGTTAAGGCCACGTAAAATTCAAAAATGTTGTGAGATTTCACAGTAACTCTATGAAACTGGCAGCTTCCTTAAAGTTAAGGAGACCTTAACTAAAGATTTTAGCTAAGAAGCCTTTGAGTATTCGGCCGTTATACAGCCAACGGGACAGTCAAGTTGGCTACCACAACATGTCAAAGGAGGATGAGCGGTTTGGTTTTGATCTCCGCTACGAGTCATATGTCATTGTAAATGACAAAAGAATGATGCCAATTTCTGACCTGTCAAAATGTATACAAAGTATGTTAGCAGTAAATATTTATCTTGAAATTACCTTTCTAATTATTAATGTATATCACTCATTGCTAGAGAGTAGGTAGACCAACTCCTTATATTTTAGCCCATCCTCCTGTCCTCATCTATTTTAAACTGAAAAACGAAAAATTTAAGGTTCAAAATTGATTGGAGATATTTGACTGATTTGTATAACTTGATGTGCTGACTGTACTTAAAAAAAACCTATTGCGAGTTGTGCACTAACTACATTAATTTACGTGTGCGACAAAAGGTAGGTCACTAAATACACTTTTATACTGCGATGTCTGACGTGATAGTAGTTCATTTTAACACCTCATTTTCCTGCGGTAGTATGGAGAGTTTCCACGAGTGCGCCGCCTCGATGCTGCGGCAGTTCCGCGCCCTGCTGCACCGGCAGCCGCTGCCGACGCCCGCGGCGCGCTTGTTGCAGCTCACAGCGCTTAACATGTTCGCCGTCGAAACTACCGCCGCTTCTCTTAAAGGTTAGTGCTATTATTTGTTGTGTCCAACTGAATCTTCAACTTCGGCCGTAAAACTACCCGGGTTCAGCCGGGATGTATCTAGTATAGGCTAAAGCCGAAGGTTTCTAGCAAGCGCCGAAATTAAACGAACTGTTATGTTGTGATATGAATTAATAAGATGAGCTAGTGATAAGGTTATTTATGACGAAAAAAACATTACTTTTATTTATACACTTAAAGCTAATTTTTCAATTGGGTTTCTTAAAGTAACTCGGCCTTCGGTTACGGCACAAGGAGATTTGCGACATTGGCTATGTCTGTGTTCAATGGGTGATATTTCTGTCCCAAAAAGCTAGAAACATTTAATGTTTGAACAGTTTATTAAAAAAATCTTCGTGTAACCTCCTCAAATTTTTGTACGTAAACCGACAAACTTGCGGATACGAGTACATAATATTATGACTACGAATAACATTTGAAATATAGTTGTTCTATCTCACGAAGACCGTTTTGCTATGAATTTTTAGGCGTGCACATGCACATTATTTTAGTGTGCGTAATACGAGAGCATGCAGACACACACTAAAACAACGTGAACGCCTTACACATCCATAGCAAAACGGTCTTGGTGAGATAGAAGAACTATATTTTCCGTAGCTAGAGACACGTCGTTTTCATAGAAATACATAGAAACCAGTCGGCTACGAACTCGTACCTTTAAGAGTATGGATTACCTATACAAGGTGTTACAAAAGTACCCCTAATGCCGAATATGGTAGATAGGGACCATCAAACTGAACAACTTTTACTATGGGACCAACTCTGAAATCGCGAAAAAAAATAATCAGCTGTTTCATACATTTTGATATTTTCGTAATAAATTTTTGTATGAAACAGCTGATGTTTTTTTCGCGATTTCAGAGTTGGTTGTATATGATAGTAGCTGTCGTCCTTGATTATTATCTGGAAACGAACGTTAGAAGAATAAAACAAAAAACTTTCAGCGACAAAGCAAAACACCTCCAAAGCTTGTTTACTGTCATGGACAAGATTGTCATCCTTATTAAACAATGTATCATTATTGCAATTCGAATTCAGTAAGGCTACAAAGCGATAATTAAAAACCAGTTTTCGTACATTATTTGAAATAAAAAATAAAACTGTATTCGTTTCTCCGCGTATAATCAAACATGGACTTCAATACAATAAACTCGGTTTATTATTATTGTATATTTACTTAGCTGTATTTGCGAATTAATGTTGGTTGCGCATGTAAAAACAAAATTAACGACATTTATAAATCGTAATAAACAATAATTATTGAAGTATCAGCATCTATACAACATTTCGCCTATTTCACAATTGTGGGAATTGAACAGAGACCGCAGATGGTAATAAGTTACAAAATTATATTATAAAATTTCTAAGGTATTTCTTGACTGTAATTTACTTTGCCGGTTTGATTATGGCCTATTTAATTAAAGCTGTAGGATACTGTCGTAAAATTGAAGAAAAGTAGTTAATTGTTAACATTAATGTATACTGAATAATTCTGATCAGACATTCACATCGAGAGTAGGCTATGTACTGTAACTACTCGTTTAGTTATTGAAATCATTATACAACGTATTACAAAAGTACCCCTAATGCCGAATATAACCACTTTTACTATGGGACCAACTCTGAAATCGCGAAAAAAGAATCAGCTGTTTCATACATTTTGATATTTTCGTAATTATTTTTTGTATGAAACAGCTAATTTTTTTTTACGATTTCAAAGTTGGTCCCATAGTAAAAAGTGTTCAGTTTGATGGTCCCTATCTACCATATTCGGCATTAGGGGTACTTTTGTAACACTTTGTATTATTGTTAACAAAAGGTTTACGCTTTTTACTCTATGTTGTACTTAAATAAATAAAACTTATTTATTGCATATTAATTATGAGCATTATTTTGAAAAAGTCTGTGAAAACAATTAGGTAATTATGCGGGTTAAATTGTTCTATTATAAGTTGAACAGTGTTGTTTATTAACTTAGCTCGATTGGTGTTAGATGTGATGTTAAAATATTTGTCTGTATAATTGAATTGTATATTTGCTCGAATTCGATTTATAGAATTAATACATAAGGTATGCTTGTAAATGCGGCTATTTCCTGCGGCTCGGTCCCGGTGCGGTAGGTTTGTAATTACAAATTACAAGTTATCGGAGGTTGATGCACTGCACTCCCGACGGGCGACGCGGCCTCCGCGCGCGCCTCACAAATGCACACATTTGATGGCGACAGGTTCAACAAACTGACTTGCGACGCCACTCTGTGACGAACACAGTTTTACGCCATTACCCGTAATGATATTTTGAATTATTAGAGAAAAATTATGGTCGACGAGGACCGTAATTATCCTTTCTGCAAGCCGATGCCCTTTGGCGGAGGGCGTTCGTCAGGAATTTCCTGGAAAGAAAGATAAGAAACAATATTCAGGGACGCAAACTGCAGAGGATAACCAATTTTAATAACGATAAATATGCATTTTTGTAACACTGTATTAATTATTAAGATTTACACTTAGTATGATCTTAATGGGAAGCTTGTAAATAGGTGCAGTATTGCTTGTAATAAATAGTATGCAGTAGGGGTTTCGTTGTCAGTGCAATCCGTGCAGTATATTTTTAGCCCACTCTATTTATACAAAACCGGCTTAGCAGGATCTATGTATCGGTCATCATCCACAGATGGTGACCGTGGCTTGGTCTCATCGCATTTCACTAAGCACCCATGTCTTTAGTTACATTAATAATATGTCAAGCTCATTATGTAAGTAAGTGGCAAAAATACTATTAACGAGGCCGCTTTGTGTCAGGACTAATGATTACTATCCATACGACTTGCATTAAGATCCAATATTTGATATTACACGAGAAAGCTTACATTGTTGTATTGTGTTCCTTGAGAACCTGATTTTGTAACGGGATGAAATAAACTTCTTATGCTCCCTGTACAATAATTATGTGAACCCGGTAGAGTAAGGAATATAAATTTGATGGTGGAACGCGCATTAATACCATCCAATAGTAGCTTGTTTTATGTTACTTAGATTTTGTTAAATGTATTGGGTGGAGTAGTGGGCAATATCAGTAGTCTCATGATTATTGCATCTATGTAGCAAGGCATTATTGTAGAACTGTGATTATTATGTGACCCATAGCTAGGAAGCATAAGAAAAAGTGTATTACATTCTAATCATCCGGTCTTCTGCAATCTTAAAGTCAAATTCAAAAGTCAAAAATAACTTTATTCAAATAAAGTTAGTAATTAAGTACTTTTGAATCGTCTATATTTTCCTACCACCCGTTCCAGACTTTGACGTAGTAAGACCCTATAGCGCCTAGGCCAGGGTAATCAATCGCATAGATCCCAGTTTTGCAATTAATATTTTCCTACGACATATAAAATTGTGACTGATGTTTATGTAGGTTACAGTTACAAATTAAATTTAAGTTTTTAAGTTTGTAAAAATCATTACTTATTTCTGTTAAAGCTGATAAGTTTCTTGCGCCTGTTCTTCTTGTCAGTTAAAAAAGTCTGGAACGGGTGGTAGAAAAATATAGACGATTCAAAAGCGCTTAATTACTAAGTTTATTTGAATAAAGCAACTTTTTACTTTTTACTTTTACTTTTAATTTTTACAGCCATCATTTGGTAACCAAGCTGGTCATTAACAAATAAAACCTTAACATTAGGTATAACTACTTGGCTTAATGAATCGGAAATTATAATTAGCGATAGTGGTTCCAAACATGTAGTTCCCACCATATTTTGTCTGCCGTCAATTTGCAAAGAAATCGTCCGATTCATTCAAATATTTACTTATTAAACAAGCTACCGTCTCGTCCGAAAGTTCGTCTACCGTTCTAGACTCGTCGTGTTTGCGAAATTGTACAAAATAAGTGGTCGCTGAACTGAGGAATTATTGATAACAAACTCGAACAATTTAAAGATTTATTAAGAGACTTTTGCAGTTTCGGTATGTTTTCCATTATGAATATGCCGGAACTAAGAGCATTGGTTAACAGAGTGATTAAACAGTTTTATTATGGTACCATAGACCCTTGCCTGAGGTCTGGGTTTATTCGAAAAGCTCATTAATTAGAAATCTTCCGATTTACATGATAACACTCAATAAAATTATTATTTTGCGAACCAACTAAAGTTACCACCTGAAATTATCTGTTGGAGAAATTAAAGGGACGTACAACGCTGGAAGAAATTTATTTTCACACTAAAAATTTATTTCTTATTTCGAAAAACTGACAATCACGAAACTAGAGCTAGACAGCTAAAGTTTTTTTTATTATAGTTTCAAGATTATTGGTTGGCACAGCAATGAAAAACTACAAAATTGGAGATCACTTTACGATTTTTTTCTTTACTGCACACGTATACTTAAGGTAAAAACAATTGTTTTGAGCCGCAGTTTAAAAAGAAATCCCTTAAGAGAGAAGATACGACGTCATCTTTTTTTTTATCGTGTGCAATTCCAAATGAAAGCGGTTTAGAAACGGCTCAAAAAGCCCTTTCGTTCGATATCATACACGATAGGTTTCAGAACAATAGTTTTTTATCATACATAATCACTTTGTAAAAAATAAAAAAATCTTAATGTAAATATTTTCAAAATTGCTTTCATGAGGTTAGATATGAGAATATTACGTATTATTTAAGGCATATTTTACGAAAAATAATTCAACCGTATCGTATTTGGAGGAGCCCAAACTCGATATGTTTTGAAAATATTTTTTGGTTTAATGTAAAACAAATGGCTGAAATGTAATGATATGGTATATTTTTAGGATCATCTCATAAAACCTTTTCATTTGGTATCATACACGATAGGTTTTAGAACAAAATATTTTTTCCCTTTCAAAAAAGTTGACGTCATAACTCCTCTCCTAAAGAAGTTTGTACCTGTACATCGAATTGCGGTTTTTTCGCGTACGACTAGCACCTAGTAGTTCTAGTCGGTGTGTATGTAGTCATCAGACTACTATACTACTACATCATATTAAGCGGATAATGTTTCCATAGACGGTGGCAGTGGCGAGCGCTCAGCGTGGCTAGATTGCGCGCTGGGCATTTCGCTGCTGATGTTTGGTGCCCTCTTAGAGCGCTGTTGCGCGCTGTTGACGGAGCCGGTGCATTCACAACAGCACACAGATGCGCTGCTACTCTTACCAGCTATCAAGGTTCGTTTATAACTTCGTTCGTTAGTTTACTGCCAGTAGCTTACGCTCTGTGGTTAAACATAAAATGCTTTAGCAATAATCTTTAGTTATAAAATCTTGATAATATCTTATTCATTCCAGAGAGCAAACACTGCAGATAGAGTACTTAATTAATCAAAGAAGGCATACTTTTGAAGATGTTATTACGTTTATGGCATTAATAAACTTTCCAGCTCTTTTATTTGGTTTTATGAGTTCATCAGGGTTGTAAAAAGAGGAAGGCATTGCGTATAGTAGTTTATAGACTGTTATGAATTATAGGTGTGGTGAGTGGTGAATGGTGATTGGTTTCTATTTTGTATAATGTATATTTTTGTAACAGGTGTGGTCTGACTGGATGTTATGCCACAGTAGTATATGGAATCCACCACCCTCGTTCGACAATTTCGAAATTGAGTAAGTAGACCAATGCAAATATTATGGTGACGACAATGTTATCCTTATGTATATTTAAATAACTGTAATGCTTGCAGATCTGATAATGATCCATGGGATTTCCTGGCGAAGCTCATGAACATCCTAGAAGCACTTGATGACAAGACGATTGAATTGGAAAACGAACCGAAAGAAGGTAAAATACATACTTTAATAAAGACTAAGGAACTTTTTTACATGTACATTATTTTAAATACCGCCGGTAAAAAGTTTAATTTACATGTTTTGCCTTCATTTATCTTGATCATAGCCGCGCGTATCGACCAACGAAGTTTTGCGTTTACTGCGTTTCGTGTTTAAAGAGTTTGGATGCCTTAGCAACGTTTCTTAATTTATAATTCAATCACGTTTCGCACTCATCTCTTTGCCGCCCCGTTATGCGTGTGCGCAGGCCGGCCTTGAATGCTGCGCTTGATTGCGGTCATTAAATATCCTATAATCTGAAATTTATTTAACTTGCTTACCGTCTATTTATGAACGAGTATAGAGTTACCAGGGCTCATTTCACCAAATCGACATTATGTCGGTGAATTTTACAATTCTCGTTTCTTTAATTAGGGAAAATTATGTTGTACAGAAAAAAATTTTACAAGTCGACAATTGCAATTGCAAACTTGACTTGGCTTCAGCTCCAATCTCAGGTCGAGAATTACTGGCATAATCATTATCCCAGTTTCACAATATAATTGTTCCTGATTAATACTTTAATTTGTAAAATTCACCTTTTATTTCACTGACAAAATATGTCGATTTGGTGAAATTTGGCTTAATTCTGAAATCCGGTTGCAAAAGTTAAAAAATCATTGTTTTTGAACAAAAATCCGGTTGTATTTGAGCCAAAGCTCAAATAATACTTAATAGATTAAATACTTTTGATTGGGAAAAAAATAGCAGGTAAATTATTCTGCGCTGGCAACACTTTCAAATCTACTCGTTAGTTGGTTTGGACAAAATCATTACAATCAATGATGGTGGTTTATTCGTAGGGCACATAGTCGTCCGCCTCTCCGAGGACGCCACCCTGGGTGGGTTCACGCCGCTCATGTACATGGAGGCGGCAGTAGCGTGGGTGCGCGGCGAGCCGCCCGTGCCTCACCACGCGGCGGAACACGCGCTACGGACCAGGAAGTTGCTGTTCTTTGGCACCGAGTGAGTGCTGAGTCTTACAGTTGTACACTATGATGCGATGTTACTTATCACTGGAGATCGGATATTCGGATGCATATTTACTTTATTTATTTGTGTTAAATTGGACCTTTTAAACCCCAGGGAATAAACACATTTTAGGAATTTTAAATATTTCAAGAAGCCGCTCCCATAATATGTTAGCCAAAAATTGACTTTGTAAATATGCATCCGATTAACCGATCTGTAGAGATCTGAAGAGAGAGGTAGCGTGGTTTGTGAGTAATAGGTATTTATCACGCATAAACCACGCTACCTCTCTCTTCGAGGTTTTAAGCTTATGATGCTTGCTGAAATGAACAATTTTAAGTTTCAACGGTACAGAACTTGGCTCGACAATGCACACATAAGTCGTAAAGTGTAGTAATAAACTTTGTATTAGTAGTGAAAGTGATACGATACGATCATATGTTCACAGTTGTAACTCCATGAGTCAATCTTCTTTTTAATAAATATTGTTTTTACTTAATATGACATCGATAAAATCTTCTTTTAAACACATCCTTACACAAACAGCGGGTTGTTAAAATTATCCAACATTAACTTTGACTATCATAGGATTCAATACTCGTCTCCAACTCGCTCGTTTTATGTACCAGGTACTTGGTAGGCGTGGAGCCGCCGGTGCTCCGGCTGGAGTACCCGGCGGGCGCTCCGCCCCGCTACGTGAGCGCCGTACAGCGAGCGCAGCCGCTGCTTCAGCCATTACAGCACTTGGTAAGTCTCTTCACTATTATGACAACGTTACTCATTTGTTTTCAAAGATGCAAGTCAGACAAAGGATTCACAATCTGTGTTCTAATTCTTCCAATAGATGTCGGACACTGGGCGGTCTCCATATAAACCCTTTCAATTTATATTGCTTAATATTATTTAACAAGTCAAAGGGTCCTAGAAGATTATCTTTATTTCACACGTTTATTTTTTGGGTGCTTATACTAAGTAAAGCTAGGTGCTAAAGCTCAGCGAGACCACGGGGACACCCGAAAGAGACAAATTGCATTAATTCAGTACGCGTTACAGCGGCGTTGGCGTAATTTCTTAAACATTACTCTATTCAATCTAAATCATTATCAAGTTTTAAATACAAAATGCTTTATTTATTTCTTGTAAAATAATTCCTATTATTGCGCTGATTTATACCACACAATATTCTAAAATAACGCGACCTTCCTATTGGCACAGATAACTATTAGTTAACTAGTTTCTAGTTTTACTCGAGAGTTAAAACTAAAAATAAACAGCAATATATACGGTGAGCTTGAAACTGGTGTCATAAAATGTGATAAGATATGAAAATAGAGCTGTAATCGATACGTGTGCTTTATCAGTGCTCGGATATCAATAGGAGGGTGTATTACTGACAAGACCTGAATGTAGTAAATTATTTAGAACTAAAATTAACGACACAGATCGTTCCTAAGTGCAACTTACGTGAAACTAGTTAAACGAGTATGGCGCCTGGGGCTATTCTCTCTCATATTTTTTAGTATTAAAATAAGCCCTATGTGTTAAACCTGACTTAAAGACAGTTTCTATGCTAATTTTAACATTACGTGTATTGTATAACGATAAGTCTCAATTACTATTTAAGGTACGGATATTCAGATTAAGCGTCATTATAACTTATTCTAAATATCTTTAAAATTTGTAAACGGGACGGGAAATAAAATATACAATTCACTCAATTTATTTTCGATAGATCATAATATTATAACGAGGTCCAACCATAATAAAATCACAAACTTCGTACCCTAACCGACCATTCAGGGGCCCTACCGGCTAACTTACATGGCTATCGTAATGGCTTACATTTGACAGATGGATGTAATACATTGCTACTTTTCTTTGGTAAGTTTTTATTTATGCCACAGGGTACAGAGTTTCACAATTTTCCGATTATCGATCTTTCCATAAAAAAGAAGAACCTGTGGGGTTATTCTTGGCAGGATCGAGATCGAGTTCGAATCGACTAAACGTCAAAACGGTACTATGAAAACCGTTACCAAAGTACCAAAATAACAGATTTTTGATCCTGATATGAACTCGGTCTCGTCGTTTAGGGTCGTCGATGTTCTAGCCTAGGAAGTTATTGAACTATTTGACGTTTTTGCAGTCTGAGGACTCTGAGGACGAAGAAAATGCGAGTGGTACCGCGAGTGGACCGACCAGCTTGGGCGAGGGCCTGGAGTCAGGCCCGGAAGGCACGGACGAAGCCACCAGGAAGCTGCTGCGACGCAAGGAACAGCTCGAGACGAGGAAGGCTACTTTGGAGCAACGACAACAACGAATGCAGGTGATGACTTTATTATCTAGTGAATTTCTAGTGTACTAAAAATGATCTTTGAGGTGTATTGTTTTTTTCTGTTGCATCAATTTGCGTCACCTTCTTAATTATTAAAAAAGTATGAGAAAAAGGGCAATATTAAAAATAAATAAAGTTATTAAATTGAGATTTTTCGCATTCACAATGCTATTTTCATATTAAGATAAATAATAGCGTCCCGTCTGAGGTGCTACAGGTGAGTCGATTTTTTCTAATATATTATTTATCTTAACAAATAAAGTTTTTCATTTCCAATATGAAGTTTATCCGTCAGCCATAATATGCAAATAGACATTGATACGAGAGTTCCGCTAATTTGGTGTTATGAATACCGCTCGCATTAGCCGCGCGTCGGAGCGTTAAATGATATTCATGTTTGCATTTCACACGCGCCGCCCGCGCGGCTCCAACCGATCGCACGCTCATGCCACTATTTTTAACCATCAACATCGGTAATAAGAATTTTGATGTGATTATAGCATAATTTACACTTCTGTGCAAACTATTATCGGCACTGGATGTTTGTAATTGGTTTTCTATTGGTTCAATCATTACTACATTAATGAAATCGTTTGATAGGCTCTCTACAAAAATAATAAAATTGTCCTCTTACTTCGTTTTCTAAATCCATAAGACAAAACAAGACAAATTATGTTACTTGAGCATACGTGTTTTCTTATTTAATATGATTTATTTTTCTACACTTAACGCTTTCCATAGTTCATTATGACGTCCCTTTTTAACCGAGTTCAAAAAAAGGAGGAGGTTATCAAGTCGACGGTATTTGTTTTTTAATAAACTTTTTAATTAACTAATTAATTAACTTTGTATTAAATCTAATTATCTGAGTGTGTAAAATTATTCTGAATCCTGTTATATAAGTTATATTGTCTCGAGTCTCGGGTCTTTGTAACAGGGGACCAAAGACGATATTATAACCACCTTGATTAGTTTTGTTATGAAATAAAAATACTTGCTTACTTTATGTTTTTGATAATTAAAACATTTGTCTGAATGTCGCACAGGAAATATTACGCGGTGGATGGGTGAGCGTGGAGGTGGAAGTGCGGCCGAGATGGCTGGTGCCTGATACGAACTGCTTCATCGACCATCTGGCGCTGCTGCGGGCCGTGGCGGCGGCGCCCGGCCAGCCTTACACTCTTGCCGTGCCTCTAGTCGGTGCGTTATAGAGCCTAGCCTAGTACCTACTAGTAGAATGTAACACTCGTTACCAGCTGTTTCCAGCGAAGTAAAATCTATAGAACAAGCATTCCTCTCAAAAAATAGCACCACATAAAAATTACGACCAAGTGGGCGAGGCTGAAAATGCTGGCATTTAGTTATGCAGCATAAAGCGACTGAACACTGGTTGCATAATAGCGACCATAATCTGAGTGCTTAGTGCGAGTTTTCTTACCTCACGCTCGATCGTGAGCGCGTTAGAATTTTGTATGGCGTTGATGTAGTTCATCGCGTATTCCGCTAGATGTCGGGCCACAAATCCTATACAAAACGAAGTTTACGTTAACGCGGTCGAGTAAGTAAAAAACTCGCACTACGCACCCTGTATACACATAGATATTTTCTAAATTTAAACGGAAAAATATGTAACACTTATGATACGTTATTTCTGCATATTTTTGCCTTCTTTGCGTCTTTTACACCATTTGACTACACAGGACGTAATTTCTAATAAACTCTCTCTTTTTTAAAATACAAACTGCAATTACTGTAAAGAACGCTATCGTCTGTCACAGGGCGCGTGGCTGGCCCGACTAAATGCTGTGCGGGTTGTCATGTTTTAGCCCCGTGGTGCAATTTTTAAGAAATATTTTATTGCAATTACACTTCCATAGATTTTAGTTCGCTGGCTGCTTCAATATAAACTACTACGTATAAAATGTCTGTTGCAAGTTCAAACAAAACTCAAAGCTGTGTCGGTTAGCTTCTCCTAATGTCTATCTAACTGAAACAAGGTTTAGACCAGCAATAAAACTTGCAAAAGTTGACTTGAACAGCCCCCTTACTCAAATGGCCAACATTCTATGCGTTGGAACGCTACGCTTACTATTAAAGCTTTAAAATAAGCAGTTAAATATATCAAAGTCTGTGATTTACATAAGTTTGCGACATGTGGTTTAATCATCTTCTGCTCATATTTAGGCTTTAAAAGTAAGCGTAGCGTTCAAACGTATAGAATGTTGGTCATTTGAGTAGGGGGGCAGGTGTGGCAAGCTAAATTAAATTCTGATAGTATCACAGCTTGTGGAACTTGCTCGTTCAAAAAATTGCAGAAAGAAGAATTTGCTAGTCAAAACCAGTTTTTGTTACTTTATCCTGATTATCCAGATCCAGAGTAACATGGTATAATCACGACTAGATTTAATCCAAGAACAATAATGTAACTCAAATCTTTGTTGTCACAGTTCTATCAGAGCTAGAAGGTTTGAAGAAGTGTTCCCGCGTGGGCGGCAACGCC
Source organism: Catoptria pinella (assembly GCA_963556745.1). Taxonomy (NCBI): domain Eukaryota; kingdom Metazoa; phylum Arthropoda; class Insecta; order Lepidoptera; family Crambidae; genus Catoptria; species Catoptria pinella. Next base: position 7,218,613 of record OY750762.1, read on the forward strand.
GGGTCTGCTCTAACGTGGATATCAAGCGGCGCGGGGGCGGGCACGGGCGGGTGCGTGCGGCTGGCGACGGCACGCGGGTCGCTGCTCGCGTCACGCGCGTTTACTGCCGAGCGAGACGTACCGCGTGCTACTAATGATGACCGCGTGCTCGCTACTGCGCTCAGCCTGCATGAGAACCTCACTGTACAACCTGGTGAGTGTAAACAACAGTGCGTCTAGCAACGGATTGCAGGTCGTTGCTCGCGTCGCGTGCTATCACTGCAGAGCGAGATAAACCGCGTACAACGCTCAGCCTGCATGAAAAGCACTACCACTGGCAAATGCATGCTATACACCTGGTCAAAAGTCAATCCAAATCGAATTAGATTTTGGTGTGACACGTATTATTAACGAGATTACCCACATTTAGTAAATACTAAAAACACTGACAAGCACTATGTCATAATTTTTTTGTAATGCAGGCTATGTTGTCTTGTTATAAAACGCGGATTTTGTTATAGAGTCGCACACGGAAGATGCTGACGCATCCCAGTGCGTGCGGCGCGTCCGCGATGTGGTGCTGCTCACTGACGATAGGAACCTACGTGTTAAAGCAATGGCGGCGGACATGCCCGCGAGAGATCTGCCCTCCTTTGTGCAGTGGGCCGGCATCACGCCCGACGACGCGGTGAGTAGCTGACGTTACATCACCTATAGCAGACGAGCTCTCATTGACGATAGGAACCTACGAGTTCAAAGCAATGGCGGCGGAGATGCCCGCGAGAGATCTGCCTTCCTTCGTGCAGTGGGCCGGCATCACGCCCGACGACACGGTAAGTAGCTGACGTTACATCACCTATAGCGGAGGAGGTCTCACTGACGATAGGAACCTACGAGTTGAGAGCAATGGCGGCGGAGATGCCTGCGAGAGATCTGCCCTCCTTCGTGCAGTGGGCCGGCATCACGCCCGACGACGCGGTGAGTAGCTGACGTTACATCACCTATAGCGGACGAGGTCTCACTGACGATAGGAACCTACGTGTTAAAGCAATGGCGGCGGACATGCCCGCGAGAGATCTGCCCTCCTTCGTGCAGTGGGCCGGCATCACGCCCGACGACGCGGTGAGTAGCTGACGTTACATCACCTATAGCGGACGAGGTCTCACTGACGATAGGAACCTACGTGTTAAAGCAATGGCGGCGGACATGCCCGCGAGAGATCTGCCCTCCTTTGTGCAGTGGGCCGGCATCACGCCCGACGACGCGGTGAGTAGCTGACGTTACATCACCTATAGCAGACGAGCTCTCATTGACGATAGGAACCTACGAGTTCAAAGCAATGGCGGCGGAGATGCCCGCGAGAGATCTGCCTTCCTTCGTGCAGTGGGCCGGCATCACGCCCGACGACACGGTAAGTAGCTGACGTTACATCACCTATAGCGGAGGAGGTCTCACTGACGATAGGAACCTACGAGTTGAGAGCAATGGCGGCGGAGATGCCTGCGAGAGATCTGCCCTCCTTCGTGCAGTGGGCCGGCATCACGCCCGACGACGCGGTGAGTAGCTGACGTTACATCACCTATAGCGGACGAGGTCTCACTGACGATAGGAACCTACGTGTTAAAGCAATGGCGGCGGACATGCCCGCGAGAGATCTGCCCTCCTTCGTGCAGTGGGCCGGCATCACGCCCGACGACGCGGTGAGTTGCTGACGTTAAATCACCTATAGCGGACGAGGTCTCACTGGCGATAGGATCCTACGTGTTAAAGCAATGGCGGCGGACATGCCCTCGAGAGATCTGCCCTCCTTCGTGCAGTGGGTCGGCATCACGCCCGACAACGCAGTGAGTAGCTGACGTTACATCACCAATAGCGGACGAGGTCTCACTGGCGATAGGATCCTACGTGTTAAAGCAATGGCGGCGGACATGCCCTCGAGAGATCTGCCCTCCTTCGTGCAATGGGTCGGCATCACGCCCGACAACGCAGTGAGTAGCTGACGTTACATCACCTATAGCGGACGAGGTCTCTCTGAAGATAGGTACCTACGTGTTCAAAGCAATGGCGGCGGAGATGCCCCCAAGAGATCTGCCCTCCTTTGTGTAGTGGGCCGGCATCACGCCCGACGACGCGGTAAGTACGAGTAGTTGCCATTTACCTGGTAAAGCGACCTCACGAATATCGGTTAACTCCCGCAACGTGAAGTAATAGTAATTTATGATATGTATGATACAAGGTTGGTAAGGAGGTTTTTAAAACGAGTTGACGTTTTATAATTACTTTTAATGTAATTAAGTTTTTATATTGACGGCTTATAACCGTCACGAGTTTTATAAAACCGTAACAACCGAACCGTGTATGGTACAACGTTTTTCAATATGTTTGCGAGAAAACATTATAGGTACCTTCTGAAATTAAAAAAAGAAACCGTAAACAAAAACGCACGGCGTGCGGTAAAATCAACTTACCGCACGCTGTACAGTCATCGAAAACACACATTTTCGAGCAATTGAAAAATTAATTTATTGTAAAGAATTTATGCATGCGGTATGTACTCAATTTAAGAATACTTAATAGTAGATTATGCAATAAGGGCTTAAAGTTGTGTATTGTGTCCCGGGCGCCATTATTGAACCCCGAGTACGAGGGATTCTATGGTTAACTCCCGAGCGGAGCGAGGGAGTTAAGGCTAGAATCCTGAGTACGAGGTGTTCAAGATCGCCCATGACAAATACACATTTAAGCCCGCGATGCATACTCTACTTTTTATACTTTCTGCGAGGCAATTGAAACCAATGACTGTTATAAAGAAAGTACTTAAGTAATTATTTAAAGTTAGAATAATAAAATATGAAAAATTAAGAATATTGATTGAAAATTAAAAGCTATGTTAGAAACATTACACCAATTGTGCAACGACAGAGTTACATTCTTTGGTACATTTATAGTTAGGTTAGAGTTTATGTTTTTGTCGTCTATTCTGTAGTGGTCAGTTCGACATTCAAATAAATCCTTCTTGGTGCGCGGGTGAAAATGAATTTCGTAAAAAGTTTTCATGATAACATACAGCCTAACTCAGAATAAGATCTCATTGCACCTAAACTTTTTTGAAACCAACATCGATCAAGCACGACTACAAGGGTTGCATTCCAAATTCAAATCACATTATTCCCCATGGGAAAAATGACTTACTTTAGGAAAGGTTTGCATGACACATAATATGCCATTGACGAGCAGGTAGTATAAAAACATACATATGACCGTACGTAGCATAAACCGTAGTACTTACAAGTATTTTAGAAAAGATGATGATGCACCTCTGATTTCCACTGCACGTTGGTGGCAATAAAGCGGCAACATAGTGAAGGTGAGAATTAAATTAATATGACATGATATAGTGAATAGCGCGAGGAATGGTGTAATAGGATGGGACGAGAACGAGACTAGAGAAGACTTAAAAGACTGCAGTAGAAAGGGTTTTCCCTATTCTTACATTAATTTGTACCGGTCATAGTTTTACTTATACTAGGTGTTACAAAAGTACCCCTAATGCCGAATATGGTATATAGGGACCATCAAACTGAACAACTTTTACTATGTGACCAACTATGAAATCGCGAAAAAAAAATCAGCTGTTCCATACAAAAATCAAAATCGAAAATATCAAAATGTATGAAACAGCTGATTTTTTTTCGCGATTTCAGAGTTGGTCACATAGTAAAAGTTGTTCAGTTTGATGGTCCCTATATGCCATATTCGGCATTAGGGGTACTTTTGTAACACCTTGTATATCGCGTTAGCGTTGTTCTTCTCTTTCCGCTTCTGACCGATTGTAAAGAATTTAGTAGTAAACCCTAAGGTTTTGTCGTATGGGATTTCCAATATTGAATGGGTATACCTAAGTATAACTGTTTTTCGCTATGTGTCACAGTTGAATGTGGAAGTAAATACGGGAAAATTGAACTAACATATTATTAAACTTAGTCATGTTTTAAATTTCCATGGTTTTTGACGTTATTAGAATAAACTATATCGGGATTTACACCATGTACCTGTTTATTTTTGAGACTCCGATATTTCGGCGCAGTTGCATGCGCCATGGTCACGGAAGAACTGTCGATTGTTGCGTGCGGGTAGATGTTATTGGCAGACAAATCGGTCTACCCTCCGTCTAAGTCTTTTATTATTACGTTCGATACCGGTACCACTGTCTGCAAACTCACTACTCACTCGAATCTGTTCACGACACACGACACTCACTGTATCTGTACGCGAAACGGCGCTTTTACATTTCATGTTGTTTTTACACAAACGGATTATGCGGACGTATGTGTAAAAACACATCTACCCGCACGCAACAATCGACAGTTCTTCCGTGACCATGGCGCATGCAACTGCGCCGAAATATCGGAGTCTCAAAAATAAACAGGTACATGGTGTAAATCCCGATATAGTTTATTCTAATAAACTTAGTCAATTTATTATTGAAATATTTAGAAAAACCTTGGTTTTTCTTTTCCGTTGTGTAGAATTTGAATTGGTTATTAAAAAGTTAGAATATCAAGCAGATAATATAAGATTCAACGCCACTTACCAAAGTATTTCAAGTACTATTATTGACAAGTATTTCAAGTCTTGATTTTAATTTTAACGTATAGACAGTTTATCCTTACTTGTCTTTTTTGGTAAACAATCTTCATCCAACTCTTTATTTAAATAATCATGAAATACCACACCGGATCATACTTCGTAATATATTTAGGAAAAAACTTGAAAATCTAAAGTTAAATATGAAATGTAATTTAATATTTTATTGTTACAGACTGTTACACAACCATTGACAACAGACAAGAGTGGTCATAACTGAGCATACACTTATCGAAACCTATTAGCTCATATTATGATAATGTGAAATGCAAGGCGACTTAATTTATAGGCGAGATAGTAATACAATTGACGAATAGCGGCGACACGACGCCGACGTGGGTAGCGGCCCGCAGCTCCCGCGGCTGCGTGGCTATCTAGTTTAGGAATTGAATAGATTAAGTAAAATTAACACACCAATAGATGGTTTAAAATGTTAATGAATTTTGTTAAGAGCCCTAGGTTTCATCATTCGAGTCCCCGGGCGACATTTTACTTTGTTATTTTTACGTATTTTCAGTTATATTTTTCAAGGTATTAGATAAATCGTAAATTTAGTGTTGCTGAGCTATTATTTTATATTTACTTTTTTACAAATTAAGTATATTTTTTATTATTTTGTAGCTAGGTAATAGTAACAAAATATACTATATGACCTATCGGTAGCGTCAAGTTCGGCTTGCTTAGCATCTTTTTCACATAGGCTATTGATCGACTAATATTCATACGGAATAAAATCGACTGCACTTATAAGGATAAAATATTATCTAACGACATTTATATTATACATTTTAGAAACTAATTTTCTTGAAAAATATTCGTTTCAATGTTGCAGTACAGTAAAGTGTTTTGTGCCATTCGTCTCAATTTTTAAATTAGCGTGATTTCAATGCAATGCTTAGTCTAAGAGTATTTCTAGTAATCCGTTAATAGACGCATTATAACGATGGCTTCTATAGGTCAGTATATTCACAGCTCATAAAATACCTACTCATATTATATTGAGACAACGTCTGGTAATATTATTACAATAGTTGAATGTATAATTGTGTCTGAAATAAAATAACACAATACTTACATTAAAGCTTAGAGAAAACTGACCTCTATCTAATGATTTTTTGGATGTTATATGATTAGCAATCATATTAAATCCGAATAATCATTATTGATAGATAAAATTGCAATTATTGACACAGTGATAATCAATTTTACTTTCAGTATCACTAAAAACAGAACTATATAATTATATAGGTTTTGCTAAATAGCAATTGGTTTACTTAGCAGTGTGTTATGGCTTAAAATTAGAATTATTACACAAGGCAAAGATTATATACCAGAGTATTTCTGAAACTTAGTACAATGAAAGATAATCTAATATTGTTTGTTCACTCTAAGCTCAATAAGTACAGAGATAATAATGAAATTATAAATGTAATTTGACCTACTTGTGTTCACAGATCATGTAATGTAAACGTCTGAAGCAAGTTATTTACTTTGTAGAAGAATAAAAAGTGTTGTATAAAACAGAATGTAATAAAATATTGACTCCTATTAAAATTAATATTATTGTAACGAGTTTTTATTTCTTTTTTAAACGAATTTGATGCTGTTACTTTTGTCTTAATCATGACGTTTTAATAAACATTGAATTACTTCAACCTTTTTTTATTTCAAAACCCGAAATATCTGCAGTGCGATAAGCTCACAATGATTACATGCAAGTAAACAGAATTACCAAATCAAAAATTAATTATGTTTGTATGCGTTAGAAGACCCGAAGGTCGTATTAGCCTTGTATGAATAAAAACCGTTGAAATAATTACCATTATCGAATATCGTTACGAGGAGAATTCACACAGACTAGAGGATTAGCCACCAAAGTGGCGGCAATGAGATAAAGGTTGTATTAGATTGGATTTGAGGTAAAATGAGCAAGGGTATTTTATTCAATCGGCTTTACTACGGATATGGATGGTAAATCTATTAACGGTCACACAAGTGAGAAATTCCGATGTTAAGAGTTAAGCAATGGGAATTGGCAATGCTCCGTGGTACGGCGCATCGGAGCGCTGCGAGGCTGTAAAGGTACCGTTATACTTATTTGGCGTGCAGCGCATTTATTTGCTTTAGGCGCTACGCTAGCAGGTTGGCTTATTTACCAATATGCCATAGCAAAGTGTGCGTGTATCCAGCCTGTAATGGAGATGTGAAGTTATCGCCACCACCGATTATCCAGGATTTGGTTAATCGTCAATTGAGTTGCAATTTTATTTGTCTTTCATGCTATGATTAATAATTTAAATAATCAATCGTACATAATCATAATCCATAATATAGGTTGGTACTATATCTATAAGATTTATTATTTTAATCAATAATGTTTATTATAGTTAATTTTCAGTTCGTGCGATTTCGGTTAGAGCATATTGTCAGCAGAGCATTGTGTGGCCCTATCTAACGAAATTGAATAATATATGATTACATAGTTCATGAGGGTAGTAAATGGTAGTATAACAACAAGCTTTTTGTTTCAGATTTGAAAATTGTGCGTTTAATTATATTTAAAACTTGGAGCCAGTTTCAAAGGTTCTGGATTTATTTCAGATGGTACTGGTACAGGTCAGTTGATCTGTCAGATAATTCATACAAGTTCAGGGGCCCTACCGGCTAACTTTTCGAACTTCGGCGGGTCTGCCGAGCTTCAACTTAAAACAGATAAATCGAAGTAAGGAGTTTCGTATTGTACTATTCGCCGAAGTTATTTAAAAGATATCGATCTTCGTGAAACATTATGAATTGGGGTTCGCCCTTTTGGCCTGATTGGGGCTCGATTTATTTCTTTTAATTTGAAGCCCGGCAGACTTCCCGAAGTTTGATACGTTAGCCGGTATGGCCCCTGTTCGTTTGCATAATATTTAACATTAGAGCGTTCCAGATGTATTTCAGATCAACTGGCCTGTCCGATAATTTTCATACAAGTTCTGTTCCATTTTTATATTAAACCAAAAGATAGGTACTATCGGCAACCTGTGAAACTGGAACTTAACATTACAAAATACGTTGGGGCTCAATATTTATATAATATAAGTAGCTAACTGAATTAAGAAACAGAGTAGAATATTCGAGTTTCATTTTGGTATTGGTATTACATACATCTTGTAATACGAATACCAAAAACTATGAAACATTAAAGTTAATACTTACTACTTAGTAAGTTAATCGCCTATCGGACTGAAATGACTAACACGCAGGTAGGTACCTACTTAATAAGTGTCTATAGAAGGGCACAGAATCTTTAATATAAGATTTTAATAATTTTAATGGTAGTAAGTAAATACTTCATCGGCTTCGTGGAATGATGTAAACATTGATACTTATCTATCAGATAGAGACGATTTTATCGATTTTATTTATAATGCTATAGAGCTACATAAGAAGTATATTCTAGTTAAAAGTATTTTTAATCAATTAAGGAAGACTTATAAGAAATAAACTTGTCATACCTAGGTAGGTTTTTGATAAACAAAAATAAGTAGGTAAATAAACAGTTACATACAACACTCAACCCCTAGGTCAAAGATAAATGTGTTATGGTTATTTCCCACTTAATCTTCATTTATCGCAAGTTACCACACCATACAATGAATTAGGAAAATTGTCACGCTATGACTAAAAAGCGCAATAACGAAGATAAAATATTAACATATAAAACTATTCAGACATGGGCCTATTAACATAAATATTCAGTTGATGGCCAATCAGGAAACCTCCGAGTTTATGCCGAGTTGGAATACAACGAGTGCCTTCCCGAGTGTGGTGTAGGTAATTGGCGCTTAAGGGAAAGACTTTCAGTGAGTCCAGGCTGCGCAGGAATGCTGTCTGCTCACTTTTTCAAACTGCCATCTTAGCAATATAATGTAATTGATACCGACATTTACTCGCTATATTTTACAACAAATGCGTATGACCGGTAATAGAAATGGAACAAGTACTTACACGAAGCAATTTGCATTACTATTTTGCATAAGTACTTATAAGGGAAATGAAGAGCTTCGTTTATCTTATGATTACTATAATGGATAGGTAGTAGTAGGTAGATACTCGTTTGTAGTAACATTTTACCACCGTAGATTTTAATTATGTATTTTCGCAGAGACTTCGTGTGCGTGTGAGAAGTACACACGACAGCACGTCAGGTTATACAGTTAAACTGCGAAAATAGCTTTTATTACGTAGGGCATAAAGACGGTCTCAAGGTCAACATGTATAGTTTGAGGTGCCGTCGTGTGTACAAGCTGTGGTGGTACTACACAATACCTTTATTGACAGTGACTAGCTGTTTTACGATATAGTTAAGTTACCCATTCGGTACATAATGCACTCACCTTCTAAATGGCCAATGAAATATGAATTTAATGTAAAACTTATTTATCTTACTTGTATCTTTTAAATAAATTCATAAGGTACTTATGGTGCAGGACCTGTGAAGCTAGCCCTAATAGTACTCATATCTATTCTGTGCCCTATAAAAAATTGTCTTTGTTTGACTAGGTACCTAGTTATAGTTGCTTTTGGAAAATTACCATAAGAAGTCTGATTTACAGCGCACATATTCAGTAAAATGTGTTTCAATTACATATTATCACATTAAATTAAATAAAAACTGGGTAAGCTGTATTTTGGACTACAGCCGCCAAGGGTTTTTTCATGAATTTCCATCGCGCTGAACTAATGTTGCGTAGGTATGAAATAAATAAAATACCAATTTAGCAAAATGAACTGCTTTATTTTTTGTATTTAATTTAATAAACGTCTTTTTGACGGTCTTACACTATCTCTGGATTATATTATCTGTGATCCTACTAATATTATAAATGTGACTGTTTGGATTGTAGGAATAGAAGTATGGAAAGATTATGGAGGATGGTATGCCACTAGTATGAAGGCCAAATGGAAGATCTTCCGGGCTGGGTAGTATTATTAGCCCGGGGACCGCGGTCCAACCGATGATGGTTGGAAGCTGAGTCGCTGAGAGAACTCCGTAAGCGAGATGTAGGTTTTCCATACTATGAGGTGCTATTTCATACCTACTAGTTCTCATGTTTTTAGACACTAACGCCATCTAGTGAACCGGTGATGAATCTTGTTGTCACCGTGTGTTTGGTATGTGCGACGTAGGTAGATGCCGCCATAGGATGTTTGTTGCTCAATCACTCAAAAACGGTTGAACAGATTTGAATGAAATTTTACATACATCTAGTTTATAGCCTGGATTAAAATAGGTAGGTATATGATACTTTTTTATCCATCAAGGTTCCCCGGGGATTTTCCGAACGTCCAAGCGGACGAAGAAGTGGGTGGAAGCAAATTTGCTAACTAACGGCTTTTTACAGTTGGTAGCTTGGAGTCCAACCTAAAATCCAAGTCATGTTTCATCTGATTCGGGTTCTAATTTTGGAACCAGGGAAACAGCTTGAACTCTCCGTAGTACTAACTTTCACCAAGGAGGTCATTTATATTTTTCTACTGTTCAGAACGCGGACGAAGTCGCGGGCGGAGGCTAGTTGTAAATAAGGTAGAAAACGCACACAGATGCAAGGCCAGTGTATTAATTCGATCGTTGTACAACATGTTACACAAAAGTACCCCTAATGCCGAAAATGGTATACAAGGTGTTACAAAAATACCCCTAATGCCGAATATGGTATACAGGGACCATCAAACTGAACAACTTTTACTATGTGACCAACTCTGAAATTGCGAAAAAAAATCAGCTGTTTCATACATTTTGATATTTTCGATTTTAATTTTTGTATGAAACAGCTGATTTTTTTTTCGCGATTTCAGAGTTGGTCCCATAGTAAAAGTTGATCAGTTTGATGGTCCCTATATACCATATTCGGCAATAGGGGTATTTTTGTAACACCTTGTATACCATATTCGGCATTAGGGGTATTTTTGTAACACGTTGTATAGACTATTTTCGTTGGATGCGGACTGCCCTTCTTAAAAACTACCTACGCCAAATGTATTCTCAACAAATATTACCTACTAACGAAGTATTTATCCATCGTCGAGTATTTTCCTGCTACTCGGTATCGTCTGCACCAGCCGCGACAAACTTGACCCATCGGTCACAAGTAGTCACAACACAACCACTGGGTCAACTGACTCCATATCAACAGCAGTATCATCAGAGACCATATTCATGTCGATAACAGAACAATTCAATAGTCAATATTTCTTTATTCAAATAAACTTAATAATTAAGCACTTTTGAATCGTCTATATTTTCCTACCACCCGTTCCAGACTTTTTTAACTGACAAGAAGAACAGGGCGCAAGAAATTTATCAGCTTAAACAGAAATAAGTAACGATATTTACAAACTTAAATTGTCTATATTCCCCGTCGTTACTATACTATACTATCGAGACGATTGCGTATGGAATAAAAGGGAATTTGTTTTCTTTCAGCTTTGTGTTCAGAACAGATTAAATCTAATTTTCACAACAGAAACCAAATAGGTAGTTAGCATACGATGCTAATTAATGCGTCACAGTAACATGCGTAGTGCGTAAAACCCTGGAAAATTATTAAACATTGAAAACCACCGCACATGCCTGAAAAACTTTGTTTTTTATTTGTATGGAAAAATGCAAAATGAGAACCCTAGACGCAAATAGACTATTGTATTCGATAATTTACTGAAAATTGGATCTACGAATTTGCGACTTTCATTGTTAGTTTTACACAAATTCGTAATGTTGACGTAGTCGTATTTCTTCTACGACACTGAGGCCGAGCAATTGAAACGACTGTAACGACACTGTAAATCTTACAATACAGTGGTGTTTTCAAGTTCAATAATTATTAATATTCTCAATATTGTATTGTAAATAACGGATAAAAGGTTTTCCTTAATTCTTTTTTTACTGTTGAGATTTGACCAACTTCTCAAAATTGAACGATAGATGTTATGAAAATAAAAAAGTGCTGGTAGTTAGGTCGTAGGTCGTAGTTAAAAGGCAATAAATAATACATAATTATTTTATCGTTTTACGTTATTATTGGTGATTATCATTATCCTTATCAATTATCGTAGTAAAGTCGAGTTTATTGACATAATGTATAACACGTTTGCCTCATGATTTCAATTACACAGGTTTTATTGGTGCACTTCACAGCCAATGAATGTCATTCATAATTAACAACTGTTTAAGTTGAGTTATGCTGAGCTTCTTTAATGGGCAAATGAGATCATGCCATTTTTATTAGGGTTCCGTACCAAAATGGTAAAAAGGAACCCTTATAGTGCGACTCAGTCAGTCTGTCTGTCTGTCTGTCACAGCTGGATATCTCGAGAACTACTAATGCTATCAACTTGAAATTTGGAATAGTTTTAGATGACGTTTGCCCAACTACATATTTTGCAATTAAGAGAGAAATAATATTATTTATATGTTTTTGCAACGGGGACTGAAAGGGGGTCTTAAAAATTCGAAGTGAGGCTACTAGGGCATATGGGGTAAAGATTACATGAAAAATAAAACGATGTCTCTATGTTAAGATAAATAATATTAGAAAAAATACTAGAAAAAATCGACTCACCCTTAGCACCTCAGACGGGACTCGAACCCGCACCCTTGGGATTCCGGCCCAATGCACTGACCAATATTTTTTCTAATATTATTTATCTTAATATGAAAATAGCATTGTGAATGCGAAAAATCTAAATTTAATGATGTCTCTATGTCTCTAAATAGTAAACTTTTACAGAATGACGATGGAAAGGACGGAACGGTGCGCAAGTCCGACTCGCTCTTGACCGTTTTTTATTTATTTGATTGGAAAACCAACAGCATCAATAATACTACAAGCTACAAGATATTAAACAGAAAGCCAATTACAGGTTTTCACTTTTAGCAATAAATTAATACATTAGGGGGTGTGAACAATATGTATGTTACAGCGTAATTATGAAGATGTTAACACATTGTTTATTGATGTGATGAGCGAAGATGTGATTAACCTGTTTACAATATTACCTAACTAATAACCTACTTAGGTTAAGTATACCTGCACCCGTTTTGATAAGTAAGACACGATCACGATCCAGTAATATAACTATCTTACAATACTAATCTAGTGAAATGATTGTCGATAACTATATTACGGTCTTCGATAATCGAAGATTACGGTACTTTTCCCTAGGGATATAAATATATCACGGCTTTAACCATCTTATTGCTACATTATTGGTGTAAGTATTATAAAGAAAATGGTAAATATTCCTGACAAATCACACCATAATTTAGTCCCGAATCAAACAGCTGATACAAATACTTACATCAAAACTCGGGACTCGTGACTCGGGAACAAATGAGCCATATACAACATGTTACAAAAATAACCCTAATGCCGAATATGGTATGTAGGGACCATCAAACTGAAACCCACTTTTGGGTCCGTAACTTAGGTTCGACAGTCATATGTTCGATTAACGGAAAGTCGTCTGAACGATTGATCGAATTGAACATATTGCGAAACAACCTTTGGTCACCAAACGCTGCTTCGACTGAACGATTCATCGAATATTTATTAATCGATGGACTGCTTCGAATGATTTTCGCGATTTCAGAGTTGGTCCCTCTGCTGTTTCATACAAAAAAAAAATCGAAAATATCAAAATGTATGACGATCTCCGTGGTCTAGTTGGGTCAATTTAGAAAACGAACTTTTCTGTATTGGCTTAGGTCTGGGTGTTTGTGATACCACCGTTGTCTCCGATTTCCATAACACAAGTGCTTTAGCTACTTACTTTGGAATCGAGCAATGTATGTGATATTGTCAAATATTTATTATTATTATTATTTATAAATTATGGTTGGGAATCTCATAACTGATAAAGCAAATCTATTAAATGTGAAGATTTACCATAATATAATATTTCATTGTATCATTTTCTATGTTTCGAAAATGTTGGAAACGCACCATCCATGGCAAATTGTTTTTTAAGTAAACAATATCTAAGATACCTACTTATATTAATAGTAATAAGTTATCTGTGGTATCTATCATAAAATTAAATGAAGCAAAGTCAAATTGCTAACGTTTTATGCACATTTCTGTCTGTGTTTATGCATCCAGCTCAGGAGGGTAATTAGCGAGAAGACTGAAAGGCATTAATTATAACGAAGATCGTAATAGTCGTCGGTAATGGAAGATGTCCGCCATTTTTATTGGCGATTCATAGGTAGTGCAGCGCTGCTTTAAAATTATTTCCCTTTATTATAGTAGGCCAAGAGCTGGCAACTTAGTCGTAATTTTTGAATGGAAATTATGAGTACATAAAGATTCATTCAAGATTCAAGACACACTATGGGTACATTCATTAGTGGGGAAACCGTCACCTGCATAAGCTAAGATACAGTTTTGAACAACCTTTCTAGGTAACATGGGAATATAACAATAATTAATATATTATGCTATACCAACAACATTTAAACAAAGAAACAGCACACTGATGATGTAACTGACGTTTGTGAAGAATCATTCACTCGGTCCTGCTTTATTTTTCCAAAGCAGAACATCATTATGTGTTCTTTTTTCACATATCCTTTATTTTCGGGAGAAATAGCTATAGGTAAATAATCCATCGGTTAGGTAACTGTTGTATAGTCATGAAGTGGATATAAAAATATTTTAATTACAGAGTTCCTGTGGCCTTCTTCCGGCTCCACTATTTCCGAACAGAGTACTCATCAAGACGAATCAAACGAGCCCAAACCCGATGGGGTTGCATGGTTTAATTACAGAGTTCCTATGGCCTTCTCCCGGCTCCATCATCAGACCCTGGATACTATATTACCCAGCAGAGTACTCGTCAAAACGAATCAAACGAGCCCAAACTCGATGGGGTTTCATGGTTTCAATACAGAGTTCCTGTGGCCTTCTTCCGATTTCATCATCAGACCCTGGACCTCATCTCCCATCAGAGCACGTGTCAAAAATAATCTAACGAGCCCTAATTCGATGGGGTTGTATTTTGTTATTACAGAGTTCCTGTGGCCTTCTTCCGGCCTCATCATCAGATCAGTTTCATGTCACCATAATATTGCATCGTTTTCCAGTTCTGACCTTAGTCTCTAGCTCATCAACAAAAGGCTGTGTTTGGTGTTATTTTAACAGTTCCGTATTTCAGTATAAAAATGTTGTCGAGCGATAGTGATTGTCTCCCAGAGGATGTGAAAAGCAGAGTGTTCACCTGTAGGATAAAACCTGTCTGTGTAAGAGCTTGATGCATAGTCTACTATTAAGCGTCTATTAATCTTTCTAATTCAATTGGATTTTAATTACTATATATAAAAACCTTATCATTTTATGGAGTATTCATTATGTTTTAATGTAAATGAATAAATTTATGTGAAATTATCGGTAGTAAAGTAAGAAAGTGTATAGGCACTACTGTGATATTACAGATAATAATGTTTGCGTTGCGCCTAATCATTAATGAATGATTATAAGAGATAATATTTTCATTGATTCTAAGATTTTAATAAGAATTTACGACTTGATTGAAAACATTGAATGATTGTGTGATTGTGGCATGATGGTGATCTTATTGTCAATATTTTTTTTTCAATCCCCCTGCGTTTTACGCTGGTGGGCAAACCACTAGACCACTGAGGCGGTTAAAATTTTAGAGATAGCATCTAATACATTACCTTAGAGGAAGTAATTATTATTATTATTAAAACTGCAAATAGTTAATTACATTAAGTACAAGCGGTATCTCACGTGCTTTACCAGTTTGCAAAAATCGTGTGCGCGCGTATCGCCCCTGCACGAACTAAACGTATGTTAGTGACGGCGCGGCGTGCAAGCGATTTTAACCTTAGGAGTGGTAAAGCGGATATGTGTTGTCGATAGTACATCAATTTAATAACAGAGTCAATAATCCGGAAATATTTACATTCCTTGCTGCGATTATTTTTATCTAAGTTTTGACTCCTTGAAGACATCGTGTTGACATCAGCAACTCTTCCATGAATAGAGGTAATATCCGGTTCAAGCTCAACTAGTACTATAGACGTATTTGATATGTGAATCATCCGTTTTTTTAGCTAATGTAATACCATAATAAGTGGGTAGGTACATAAGTAATACCATAATGGCGAGGTGTTGAAATGTAATAATGAGTTCATTATTGCATTGAATCTTCTGCGAGAATGAAAATTCCGTGATTCATTTAAGGATTGTTTTTCTAAACATAGAAGTATAATTCTATTCTGTGTATTTATTGTGCGCCTTTAAAAAATGCCTTCCTGGTTAATCTTCTGGTTTTCGCGGTATTTATTATAACTGCTTGAACCAGGGTTTCCCAAACTCTAATGTAATAGGATAATAGTATTGCGATCAAATAAATGTTGCTGCGCCACAAAGTTGCATTGCTTTGCGGAGGTTGGTTTGGAACTGAAATACAAATTCGGTTTTGTTCTTTGAAGGGGCTTCCAAGACGGGAAGTAAGTTACGTGATTCAAAGGGAACATTTAAAGGATCTCAAATGAGGACGCTATATGCATGTAATTTGCTGCAAGAGGGATTCCACGACATCAACAGTATGCAATAAATAAATAATTATATATTTGCATCCTACTTTCTACCTAAAGCTAACGCATTTGTTTATGTAAAGAAAGAGGTGTCTAAGTTTATCTTGCCATTTCAAATGTGTTATTTTTTTGTGAGCTAATGCCGTTAATTTTGCTAAGTTACAAGGAACACAAATATGTTTAAAAAAGTTTTTCACAAAAAAGCATTTATTTATTGTACATACTTACACGTCAGTTAAATAAAACACTCGTTTTTTATAAACACACTCTATTTGAAGAGTCCATCTACAGAGATTATTATCCACAATACGTTGTGCAATATGTTGAGTTCGTGCAGTGCGGAAACAGTTAGGCAGATAAGTACTAATAATATGCCTAGCTAGGATATTTAGATTGCTCGCTAACTGCGCAATTCTAGCTACCATCTATGTGTTCCGGGCGAGACTATTAGAGACAAAGCGTTGTAAACTTAAAATTCGATAATTTCGGTTGAAATGATTAATTTTGGTCGATGATTGATTTTTTTTATAGTTAATCAATGAGTCGTGCGTCGGACGGGGCGGGTTAGCTCATCCGCGAAGTATTTTGGTGGTTTTTGTTATCGGACTGCGCACAGAAGGTCTTTGAGAACACGATTTTATACAAATGACGACATGCACACCTCTCCGTAACTTCGCTTTTCCTTTTAATGGAATAAACCTATTGATTCGTTTGAAATTCCATGTAAATGATAGGTAAGTTACCTGTAAATTTTGTGCAGGACCTAACGTTTTGTTAAACAACAGCTGCTGTTGTCACGTTGTTTTATGTAACTATGCTTTTTCAAAAGCATTCTTCAATGAGGTACTTAAGAAATACTGAGCGATGTGTGTGATTTTTTTTATTTAGATGGTGTGACAAAACTCGATGGGGTTGTGTTGTGTGATATTATTTTAAAGTTATTGTGGCCTTCTTCTGGCTCCATCATCAGACCCTGGACACTATTTCCCAACAGAGCGCTCGTCAAGATGAATCAAACGAGCTCAAACTCAATGGGGCTGCATGGTTTTATTACAAAGTTCCTGTGGCCTTCTTCTGGCTCCATCATCAGACTCAGAAAACAATTTCTTAACAGAGTACTCGTCAAGACGAATCAAATGAGCCCAAAGTCGATGTAGTTGCAAGGTTTCAATACAGAGTAGAGAGAAGAAAGCCACATGTTTCTTCCGTCTTCATCATTAGACCCTGGACCTCGTCTCCCGTCAGAGTACTTGTCAAGACAAATCTATCGAGCCCAAACTCGATGGAGTTGTATGGTTTTATTACAGAGTTCCTGTGGCCTTCTTTCGGCTCCATCATCAGATCAGCTCAATGACACCATATTATTGCATTGTTCTGTCGTGTTTTCAAAGTTTGAAGTTTCTAGCTCATCGGGAAGCTAGTATAAAACCGTTAGCTTAATTATTGGACAAACAAAGAAACAAACTTGGAACTTTGGAATCGGAGCAATGTATGTGATGTTGTCAAAAATATATTTAAAAAAAAAACAAACATACAAACGAAAAAGCAAACTACTAAACACGTGTTAAAAACAGAATTTTTGTTTTCGTTGAAAAGTTTGAAAAAGTAACATCTACTTCGTTTTCAAACGTACAGAAGTATCAGCAGAATGGATTATTCCCTTGCTACCACCACAATATTAAAAAAATCCTGTCTACAGCACTTTCACATAATAAATGGCTATGCAGAAATATCATATTTGTTAGTTGACTTAAAAAAAAAATGTGGTGATTAGTTACTTCTATAAGTTTGCGAAAACGAAGTAATAACTTTTACTTTTTAAATTTGTCCACGCAACCCTAAATTCTGAAACTGTTTTCTATTAATGATGGAAGCTTATTCCTAAAATATCCAGTCAATTGGTTTTCTTTCAGACATTCCCCATTAGAAAAGTTGTAAATTCAATATAATTTATTAAATATTATGAACAATTAAAGAAATAAAAATAACTAGTGACTGGTGCAATGCTACGGTCTACGGTTGTAAAATCTATGCTTTAAACTATTTCATAGTATGAAAATTCGAAAAAGTGTACATTTGTTAACAATAATTTGTGTGTGACAGGCCGCCAAACTCGGAGCGGGCCCATTGATGTTTGTTTTTACTCATTGATACTCGTCGCTGAATGACGATCACGCGCAAGCGCAGCAGGCACGCGGTATGTATTAGACATCAACGCTCGCCCGTACAATTATGTTTTTAAACATAAAAGTTAAGTATGTAGTATTATTTCCAATTAAGGCAGTGTTTAATGTTTATACGATTTAAATATTTGATGGTTATCATAAAAAAAGCAAAATAAAGTTGCATTGTTTTCCAGTTCTGACCACTGTGTCTGGCCTATGTTCAAAGTTTCAAGTGTCTAGCTCATCGGGAAGCTAGTATAAAATCGTTTGCTTTTGTGGACAATCAAAGAAACAAACAAACAAATAAACAAGAAAGCGCCCTAATAAAAACGTGTTAAAATACAACTATCTTTTTCTAGCATTTATGTGTTAATTTTATTACTTTTATAAAATATTTTGATTTTCCAATATTTGTTTTATATACTTATTATTTTTTATAATTCATTGTCGCGATAACCTTTTCAATAGTTTATATGCCATCTAACTACCACGTTTTTATGTCTCAAGCCGTTACGTAACATCAAATGAAATGTCTGCCATGCTATTCTAATCGATTATAAAATTATGTAATAACAATACATTGTAGTAATGCTATGTGTTAAAGAAGAAAGGACCCTAAAGTGTGGCCGGCTCGACGCGTTTTTGTCAAGTGCCCTCAGTTAATGAGCTTCGTTATAAAGTATGTTTTAAGGTTTTTAGCTCCATCCAGCGAGATTGCTTTTCGCGGCCAGAGTCTATTAATAGTTATTTATAGTTGAAACCCTAAGAATTACCTGGCACGAGCAAGAAGGCTAGGGTTGTTACTCGCTTATTGATCCAGCTTCTTTTAAAAAATGGAAAAAGTATGTATGTCCATGCCCTACATCCTAATTTGGTAGACTTGTAAAAGTGCTTTATTCACGATAACTACCTATGTCCAGAAAAAGTTTATATGATAAAATGTAATCGATTTAATACATGTAACTAAGTAATGGAGAGTAGGTTAAGTACTTAACTAAGTAATGATAAATTATTGTTTGTAAATTCTAGTTTGTTTAAATTTTTTTATGTTCTGGATTTACATAAATTAGAGTCACTGCGTAGTGCGTATCAGCGACTTACTCTTATAACGTAATTTGCAGTGTTCAAATATATGGTAAGGCACCAAGTATTTTAAAAATCTTTAGCAGCCCTGTTCACATAAAGGACCGCCAACAATGTGTCATAGGTGAGCATCATTCACGCAACAATTACCACCGATCGCAGGCGGCTCCGCCGAAGATTCTTTCACAATGACGCAACATTGCTGCCCGGGAACAACAATAAAATGTGCGAAACCCTACAATGTTGTATGAAAAATTAGACCTCAGAGATTGTAAGGAACTTCATTATGAACGCGAACCATCTATTAAAAAAGCACATTTAGTTGATAATATTGGAGGATTTCGAAAACATTAATCGAAAATTCCTTTCTAATTTGAATTAAGTTTATAAAAAGTCTTTACATGTCGGTATAACAATCTTTACAAGAACTTGAATATAAATGCATGTGTATGTACAGATTGTACAGTAAGCAAAGCAATCATAAAAACGAAATCATTAAACTTAAGGGCTCTATAGCCCTCAAAGTGGTGGTTAATTATTATTATTGCTCCCTAATATAATGTATCGAAAATTCACATGTATTGATTGAAGCTAAGGTTCTATGGTTTATTTACAAACAATAACCTCTGTAAAATATATTTTGTTGTAATAGTAGTAAGCAAAAGAGCAAAAAGCGGTAACTTACGGCATGAGGAGCTCGGTGGCGCAGTGGCTTAGCGCCTGGTCCTGCGACTGTGGAGGTTAAGCAAATTTATCTCGAGTTCCTCCGTGCTTCGGAAGGCACGTTAAGCCGTTGGCCCCGGCTGCAATCGCAGTCGTTAACACCCTCCAATTCGCATCGGGCCTGCGTGAAGGGTTATGGCTCATCCTCCTTATCCACCCATAAGGAAGGCCTGTGCCCCAGCAGTGGGGACATTAAAAATGGCTGATGTCGATTGTTGAAATAAACTATAGAACTTTAGCTTCAATCTATGCATGTGAATTTTCGATACATTATGTACTTAGCCAAGCAATTCAATTTAGTTAAGATGACCACTTGAGGGCTATAGTCGCCTTAATGAGTAAAAATAATTAAAACATCTTTGATATGTAATTGTATAAAAACAATTTGGGAAAGTAATAAAATGTGCATTTTGTACTAACGCAATAGGACCGTTGGAAGCATCAATAAAAAGTTAAAGATTATGTTTAGAATTCGTCATATATTTTGTATTTTATTATCGACAATTAAGACAGATTGCGGGCCCCCATTTATTTGAAAATTGGACCTACGAAAAGTGTTTTGATTTGCATAATGTTACCATATACGTAATTTAGAATTTTATGGACAATCAAAAAAGAACTAGAGATCGCTTTTTTAAATACACTAATTGACGTAAAATTATAAAGATATTATCAACGTCCGCTTGGAGAATGGCGTGATGTTATAATTTTAGATGTTACTTCGGCAAAACAACTGAATTGTTTGTGTTATTCCTGCATTCCTGGCACAGGCTATACAACAAATACTACGATTCCAGGTCTTTGTTATTTGGTTTAGAGAAAATATAAGATAATATCAAAATAGCTACAAATGTGATGTTTGGACTGTGTGTAATATATTTTTGTGATTGAAAACTTTACTTAATAGTACATTAAACTTTATTTTTATACATGTTCTATATATAAATACATACCCATCAATATATCGTGTCAATTGTACAAAAAGACACCTTGAATTTTTTCCAAGCCAAGAAAATTCCAATTAAGGAAAAGCAGATAAAAAAATATACAGTAACTGAAAACATCTGTTTTATAATAATATATTTAGATATTTTGATTCTCGACAGAAACGTGCTAAAAAGTGATTAAGATCAAGGTAATGATGTAAAATCGATTATCCAGTTCCGAGTGTCGGTGATCACAAATTAGCAAATGCACTGGACGTGAGAGCCCGCTAATGACAGAACTGTGGCTCGCAGTAAGGTGGGCTGACATGCCAACAAAATTGAGATAGTATTCTGCCTTTCATTGGTAAAAAGATTAAGCACTTATTTTAAGTTGCGATATGATAAAACTCAAGAAGTGGACAAAAATATAAGAGTGTAGGAACTTTTCTACTATCTGACTGTCTGACTTCGTGAAAAATAACTTGGCCCTATTCCAAACACATTTTAGTGAGTCACTAGCGAATTCAATGGAACAAGCGGTACCTATTTATTAGCAAACTACCTAGTTGTGTTTATCACATCATAAAACACTTTGCGCCGGCTCACCTACTTTAAATGTTTGTTTAACGGATTTTATTGACTACTAGTTACGTTCTCGCACCTTAACCTCAGACAATACAAAAGTATCTTCTGTTTTACTGGTTTCGACGCAGTATTTTTTCTGGTAGCAGTCACTTAGATCATCTACTACTAGTTGTGAGTCATTATTGTGTGTGTTAAGTTTGAGACTTTTCGAATTTTTGACGACTAACGGAATGATTGAGAGATGTTATTTCAATTTCTGCCTCAACAAAGTGTTTTGCTTGTCACTCTGAGCTATATAAACCTAATGTAGGTTTTTAAGATATTACTTACCATTAATGTAACATGTTTGTTGGCAAATGAATAAATGAAAATGAAAATGAAATTGGTAGTGCAGGTAATAAATACGATGAGAAATTGGCGTCGGTGAATGTAGTTCGCAAAGTCACAGGCATGTAAGCCTGGTCGACATACCCTTGAACCTAAGTGGCAGCCCGCGCTGCGTTGCCAATGACCCCGCGCAGCCTGCGCTCGCGCTCGCTCCGCGCCCCGCACTCTAATTGTTATGTAACACGAACAACTCCACCGCAACGCACTCCAATATTCGATACAAGCCAATTTTACTTGGACGGGTACGTCCATTTCAACTACACATAATTGGCCACCAAAATCTCTCCAACCGCAATATTGGGATGCGCAAACAGGTTCTCGGAACGCGAATGCAGCTCCTTGCCAGCTCCGAAGGGAAGTCAAAGTCACTGAACTTGTACTTCGCAAGCTATATCTCGTTCCTTACCTCATAGTTCTTGTGATTGTGAGATTACTCTTTGTGAGATGCTGTTTATATACTTGGGTTTTTAATGTAAATTTAAATTTTATCGCGCAATATAGTATGCATGCAATACAAATAAAACATTAATAAATATAAACTAGTCCCCAGAGTTAGTGTGCGCGTTAGTGCCTCAAATAGGTATAAACAGCTGAACACTTCACAATAAAGTTTCTTACTTTGCTAGTGGTTACTGTGTCCGAACACACCAGACATAAACAACTTCTTGCCATGTGGGTATGTATGCTATCACATTCGCAGTTTTTTGCTAGGTATGGTATTTAAATAGAAAATAAACTGTCGATTATATGCCAGATCTCAATTTAAACTGAATCTCTTGTAGCACGTCCAATAGTTTCCCACTGCATTGTGACTCTCTTATATGTCGATTTTTAGAGAGATCTTTATTTACCCACTGGAAAATAGAGCCGCATGCTACTCTCGATAATAATATTTTTTAATAACCACTTAAATTGAAAGATATTATTATTTTATAGTATGAAATATTTTATAAGTTATTATTATCGAATTAAAATAGAATTTAGACACAAATCATAGTTAAATCTTTATATACAATATGATGTAACCATGAGATGTTGTCGTTTTTTAGTAGTAGTTCGCAAAAGTGCTACTTTTAGCACTTTTGCGAAAATTTTACTGAGGTTATTGTTTGTAAATAAACTATAGAACCTTAGCTTCAATCTGTACATGTGAATTTTCGATGCATTATGTACTTGCGAGCAATAAATTTAATTTAAATGAGGGCGCCACTTGAGTTATATATGGGCCTTAAATTGGCGACGTAAACTGTACTGTACTGCACCAATTGAATAGGATAAATAATTTTAGGTACCGTGCAGGGTTCGTTTTTCGGCCATGTCTGTATAAAAAACCTACCTTTTCTATGATGTTTTTAGATCTGATTGGTGGTAGGCATCTAACTTTTTATTCCCGAGTGACAAGTATTTGAATTATAAGTTTCCTGTAAAGGCCCAAAAAGCCTGATGGTGCTGTCCTGTAAAATTATTTTTCTTATTGATTATACACTGGATATATAATAATACTGGCTCGTTATTTTATTAATTTCTTTTATTATTATGACAGGCACGTGTAATTATGATAAATTATTGTAAGTGTACTAAAATTACTAAAGTGTAATAATAATTTAACATAGAAAAATATGCATTAACTACACGCTAACAAAAACACGTGGACCTATAACATTAATTCAAATAAAGTCCTCAATTTGTGCTGATCACGGCATGCCATGTAAAGGTAAAAGCGACGCAGTTATATGCTCTTCTCATTTGTGTGTTGGGCAAGAGACAGCACGAATGCCGCGGGCATCTTGTGCTAGAATTTTGATTGATATTTTTTGTCAGTTAACTCGGCCACAATAAGATGTCAGCGGCAACAAGAGGAGTGCAAAATGGACGTCGTAACTGAAAGTATCAAGGTTAGTCGCTGACGGGGCGGCCGACAACTCGGCTAACAGTAACAGTACACCCACGCCACGACCGACACAAAAACCACGCACCCAGCCGGCTGCCGGAGACGATACTACCTTTGTGCTGCTTCCATTCAAATTAATTAAGTACATCAAACTTATGAATGGAGCACAGTGCATGACGCCCCCCATATGTACCCGGCGATAAGGATTCAATTAGCAGTCTCGCATCACGCAAACCGTTCTCTAGACTGCAATGCGATGATTGAGCAGATTTTTTCATAATAAGGATGGAGAAAGTCCCACTAAGTTGGATGACAAAGCTTCAAATTAAGTAGCGTATCAATTTGATAATGTGTCTTGCGAAAATCAAATTAGTAAAGCGAAGCTCCTGCTTTTTTTGGAACAATTAAAGGCAATTTGGTGGGTGCAAGAAGGTTGGGCGCGCGGCCGCGTCCGGCCAGCGCTGCCGCTTTCTCGGCCTCATTCTTGACCGTGAATCGGAAGGCGCTGTGTTCTCATAGTCGACAAACCGATGTATCTATGTCGATTGCTTGTAGGCGGCCTTGAGCGGTAACTATTAATTTGTGTGCAGAGCCGCCAGCGGGGTCCCGTTACTGCGGCCGTCGAATCTCGAGCCCACTCACCGATATCAACAGATAGCCTCTTGGGTCACTTCGAGGGACATCTTTAGCTTCGGCTGCATATCTTTCTTCAAATACATCTTCATTTTTTCACTATTAAATAGCTTTGGCAATTATTACTGTTCCGATGTTACCACAAAACAGCGCCTACCTGCAATATAACAATGCAAGAGTTAAGTTCACACGCAGATCATCATTAAATATAGCGGTTCTTAATAATCACTCATTTCCGATGTGATAACGACGCGGTGACATTATCTCGATAAACTGCAGCTGTAAAAAGTATTTCAAGGTTTATTATTTATATACTATTGCATGTAATATTTTAAGCTTTTACAATCTGCCGACTCAAATGATACTTCAAACTTTTGTTAGAAATTAATTGAAAAGAAAATTGAACGAAGAGGACTGATCACGTGGAGCTTCACGTAAATTGTTACAAATTGTGATGTAAGAGTAGTTTTCCACTTCACCGAGGCGTTCGAGTTTATACGGTAAAGTTTCATGTCGTCCGCGTTTCCGCGCCGTCGGTCGCCAGTCGCCACCCGCCCGGTGTGATCAGAATTTGTTTATGTTAGCCTGGGAATAGCTAACTCAGATAGTGCTCTCATTTAGCCAGGGAAAACCTTAACATTTTTACGCGCAACGCTTTGCAACTACGAATAAAGTCATGCATTTTAAAAACTAGGCGGAGCAGATTTACATAGATAGGAATAAAATTACTCTACATAAAATATTCTTTTTTAATTCCGCGACAGTAACAACGAGCAAGGCGCAATGGAATGCAAGCTTACTTTGTTATATACCTAATCATCAAGCTTTTATTGCATTGGGCCAATAAAAACTGTCGTACGAGTATCTTTAATTGGGTTTAAATATTGTATGTAATTACAATGTTTAACTTTGTATTGTTATACGAGGCTCGCAGTATTTTAATAGCATAGCACCTTAGTTTGAAAATTAGGTGTTTCTAAGACCTCGACCTTCAAGATAATGTGTTTTCTATTACCTAGGTATACAATAGATTCATAGAAAATTCTTTAAATTTATCGTGAAAGTTAAAAACTAATTTCTTACGTTCAGCAATAAACTTTAAATTATTCTATTATAAGTCATGACAATTATTATTCACTTAATTTTATTTTTCGTCCTCAAACCAGTGCCGGTTTAAGACTACTTGATGCCCTAAGCAGTCCACGCCTGTGGCCCCCCTGAACTAAAATATCAGTCTTAAAAAGTTTTTAACGTATTTATTACTACGAGATAGAACATTACGTACGTACCTCAGATATGTACGAAAGACGGGGAGTAGGTATTACATGCAATAAAAACCAATGCATAATATTTTTTATTACAGACAGATCCATATGTAAACACAACAATACAACTGCGCCGAAATATCGGAGTCTCAAAAATAAAAAGGTACATGGTGTAAATCCCGACATAGTTTATTCTAATAACATCAATAACCATGCAAATTTAAAAAAATACACCATGACTTTAGATTTCTTTTGAGAACCAAACTTAATTTTAACTCTTCCCGACTGTTTTTGTAAAATTCTAGAAGAATTTTAAAAATAGAAATGAAATTGGTTGAATAGTCGACCATAGAGTTAGTATAACAGCCAGTGCAAAATTAAAAACTGGGCGAAGTGGCGACGCGGGCCTTTCCAAATTTGAATTAAGAAATAAATAAATATGGTCTACCTATGTAGTCACTACATGTTTTTATTAATAAATATTTTGGAAAAACTACGATTTTTTTACTTTCCTTACATTCGAAATGAAAAGTAAAGTGTTTAACACGGGTAAAAGTCATCAATTCCTTTTGAATCAATCAATTCAATCAATCAATTCAATGGAATTGCTTCCTTTTGACACTTGTCTAGCAATCTAGGTACTATTTTATAGTTGGTAATGTGTTTGATGAATTGTAGGTATCGCTGCATCGTCGATGATATGACTTTGACGACATTGAGACAGATGGCGATGTAACTACACACACAAAGGATGATTGAATAGCATTCAATTGCTGCTCAAGATCTCATGGGTATTCTGATAATAACAGTAGGCCTTTATAGCCCGAGGCGAAGTGTTTCAATTTCACATTGTGTGCATCGGATATTGGATTGGCTTCCCATAACGCGGATGTCTGTTGATTGATAAGTATTTAGTTTGTAAGATTACGGTTCCCTTCCTTTGCTATTGCTGCTTATCCATCCATAAGGGACATTAAAAAACCGGCCAAGTGCGAGTCGGACTCGCGCACGAAGGGTTCCGTAAAAACCCTCTCGTAGCATCAATGCGGATTGAAATTGAGCAGTAGAATTAAGCGTCCTATATTTTTCTATAAAGTCGTAAATATTTCCCGAACAAATAATTTGAAAAACTCTTTCTTCATGGTTAATGCTACATCTGACACGTCATGTTGTTTATATAAAAAATACCCAAACTATGGAAAACTGGATCGATTGTTAGCAATTTTCATTCTTAATAATTAGCCAGTGATATTTTGCCACCGAGCAATGCTCTAATATAAGATTGGGAAGGTAATTTCCTTCGAGTCATGACTCGTATATAAAGAAAGTGAGCTTTGAATCTTTTAAAACCTATATCCTAGATTCACAATCACGAAACAATAAAATATTATAATTTTACTGAATAATTATACTTGAAAGCAGTAGTTCTTCTGTAATTATTTAATAATGTTCATATATTATGAGATCATTATTATATAAGAGGCCCTGGGTATATCTAGTAATAACACAATATTAAAGTAGCGTAAGCTTTTTATATTTAAAATCCTTGTCAGAGAAAAACGCAATTTAATATTGTATTAATTTTAGATTCTATTTGCGAAGATCAATACACGTCTTAAACCTCTTTCTGTCCTTAAAACCATTATTTCTCTTGTAATATTTTTGTCAAGATTAAACTGTACAAATTACCCATTCAAATGTAGTGCACTCTTTCATCGTTTCTCTGGCAAATTACTTAATATATCTCCATTCTCACGAGAGAATCGCTTAAATGATAACGGTACTGATTGTTAAGGCGCTATAAAATTACGAGTAAAAACAAAAGGCGGAAACACATACTTTAGAAATGATGTTTATAAATAAGGATGAGCAACACATAGTGACTTGTTTGTGCCGTAAGATAGTCCATGTGTTATCATCACATAACTATAACTAAAATAATGAACGCATATGTATTTATATAAGGCTTATTTAAGGGCAAAAAATAATCACCTTACAGAATGGAAATTACTGCATTACTCAGATGCACTGAGTATGTCGCCTGACTTGTTTGTCCTCTTACGGTTGGTTTTTAGCACAGTTATATTATTAAAACAAGTGATGTTTTGTTGAAACATAACGATATCACATTTGTGTAGTCGAATTCAGTAGAGGCTGAGCTAATTACCGCTTCGTGAATAGCCGATCCATAGTTGTATAGGTTGGTCGTTCCGACACACGCTCATTTATTAAAAGCATGATGTAAAGTTATGGGAACATGTTTCGTCCGTAGCCGGATCTAGCTTGCACTATTTGCGTTTTACTGACATGACTAAGAAGGAATCGCGATGTCGGTCGGGCGTGAGGTGATCGTTTCGATAAACGTAATGAAGACACATGCAAACAAAAAACAATTCGACGCGGTAATTCTACGGCGATTGCATGGCTGATCCTGTAACACAATATAAAATTTTGATAGCCGCATTTTAATACCATAAATCAATTAGCAGACTTTTGAAAAACTAAATTTTAGTTTTGGACCAAAAATAATCAATATGTTTTTATTTGATTGAATGCAGGTGAATATTTAAAAAAAAAATATCACTAAAGTTTTGTCATAAATGGAAAATATTCCCTAATGGTCAGTTTATTTATTTAATTTTATGCAATATGGATTACCATGTCATAATATGGGATGATTGTATAATTCAGACAACGTCAGAGATTTCTTCCATCTGAAAAATTACCGTATCATTTAGCAAATTAAATAATAAGCTAGTTAAAGATTATAATTAGGTGTGTAAAATTGATTTATATAGCATCAATTTTTGCACTGCCGACTGGGCTGCGGTAATAACAAGCAGCGATTATCAATTATCGATCGCAAACGATAAAGTAAAAATGATTAGTAATACGTGATAAATGTAAAGTCACTGCGAAGGCAGTCGGGTCAGAAACGAAATCCGCGCTCGGGTCACGATCCGCGCGTGAGTCAGCTACGAGGAAGATGGCCAGCAATGGCGTCACCGCTGCTGATGCTGCCTCTCATGACCGGCTGCCTGATAAACGCTAGATTATAATATAATTAGCCTATGTTTGCCTTGACCTGTAGTACTTTTGTGCTTGAAGGGCTCCCGATATTACAAGTGAAATGACTAAACTGTTTACTTCATTAGTTATATAAATCAGAAGTTAAAATAAACATTGCTCTAATTTCAAAAAAGTTTAAAAATTCAGTTTTACAAAAGAGTTTTTTGTCCTGAGCAGTAAATAAATGTACTTAATATACTTTTTGTAATGAAAAATGTGTACTACTTACCTCTATACGCACCTCTTCGTCAGCCACTTTTACAATACTAACGATTTTTCTTTAAAAGCCTACCTACATAATTTCGTAAGATCAAATATAAGAACGTTCACAGAAAAAGTGTACTTAAATAATTTCCAAAAATAAAGGATACTTACATTAGTGTTCGTTGATGTCTTTTTAAGTAATAAAAAACGATTTTAAACTTATTTTTAGATAGATAAGATTCACTGACAAGAATTCCATTACTTAAAGACTTTAACCATTCTATTTTTAACTTACTATATAAAAACAAGCTTTCACCCGCGACTTTGTCCGCGTGGACATTTTTTACCCATTTACCCCCTAAGGGGTTGATTTTCGGAAATTCACGAAATACGTGTTTGATTATTTGTTCAAAGTTCAAAGTATGTATTGAAAAAAACATTTCGACTTGAAACTTCGTAGGAGTACTTCTGAAAACACAAATTTCGTGAATTTCTGAAGATCGATCAATTAGGGGTAAATAGGATAAAAAAATCGATATGGATGTTGCTATTGAGGTTTCATGGGATGTAGATGTCGAAAATGGCATTTATTCTGAAATCCAACACGGAGGACTTGATTCAACCCCTAAAATGAAATAAGTAATAATCGAGTGCGGGAACGGGAACAGGAACGGAACGGGAACGAACAGGAACAGAAGATGAATATCCTACTAATATTATTAATATTTGAAAGTTTGGATTGACACACAGATAGTTTACAGCCTGAATTAAAACGTAGGATAATTTTTATCCCGGTCAAAGGTTCCCTAAGGATTTTCTAAATGTACACACGGGCCAAGTCGCGGGCGAAAGCTAGTAACCTCATATAAATATCTTCCGTGTCACATTCAATCACGAGACAGGCGGCTGGGTCATTCGATCGCCTACTTTTTCACTTTCAATCAATCATTACTTAGTTATGCTATTGTGCTCGCACTTTTACTTTTGCCAAAGTCACACATTATATTGACAATGAATCTAGTTAAGCCAGACTACTTTTTGTTTTATTTAAATATATTCTATAATTGATAATTATTTTGCAACGAAAGATATATGTAAAGGAATAAGATCCTTTCTTTTTACTTTTAAATTTTAGCGCGCCTATTTAATATTAATGGGTCGATAATTGTTACCTTGGTTACTCTCAAGATGGCGCTATCTGGCGGAGAGACAGAATGACGTGTGATTTTCGAAAGGGTGACATTTTTCACTGAAGCTTCATATTAGCAAAACATAATTAATTAATTTGGATTGTAGAAAGGAATAATAAACTTTAAATGTCGTTTCTTTGTTTTCAGGTAGGTATAATGTTAAGTAATAATGTTCATTTGTGTTTTTGTAAAAAAATGTGAAAAGTGGGGACAATAAAATAACCTTTGTTTTCAGAGCAACTCATGGTTTACTTTCCAATCTACAACCACCTATAATAATAGTCTTATAAAACGACATTTCTAGTCAAGAAACATGGAAAAATTACGATTCACGTTCACAGTATTGTCGGCGGCCGATGGAAAGAGTAATGTTCTATGCATAACCTCAATTGAGACACCCGATGGGTGTTTATATGATATACCAGATGAACTAAAACCGGCAAGTAAACACACTGGAATAACAACCTCAGCTGTTTTTACAAAAATTAAAAATTCTTTAAAGAAAAGACATCAAACACGAAAGCTATGGATCCCATTAACACCGGAATTGAAAGAAATCTACTTGGATGAAGGAGAAAATATACAATTTTGCGACCAATACCTAGACGAAATAACAAATGAAACCAAGCTTTCAAATACTACTAAAAGTATAGAAATGGAAAATAAAAATTTAGGAAAGGTAGCTGAAAGATTTTTATTGGAAAAATTTTCAGGAAAAACTTCAAATGTTAAACAATGGATTAATGAATTTGAGAGTGAGTGTACGCGTTTCCAAATAATAAAGGATGTAGAAAAAATTGAAACTTTAAAACATTTACTTGAAAAGCAGTGTTTAGATTGGTATACAAGTATGTTAATAAAATGTACAGTAAATGCAGAATGGACAATATGGAAAAATAATTTTTGTGAGACTTACGGAAATAAAGGTTGGTCACAAGTTAAATATGCATTTATGTTTAAATTCCAAGGAGGTTCATTACTGGAATATGCCACGAAAAAGGAAAGACTGCTACTAGAGGTAAATAAAGAAATTGACACACAGACAATGATAAATCTTATTGTAATGGGCTTACCAGATTATATAATGTACAAGATGGATAGGGAATCAATAACATCCACTACTAACCTTTACAATGAAATTGGTAAACACGAGCAAACAGTATATAGAAATAGTTATAATAAATTCAAAAAAAATTTTTTGGATAACAAAGTGAAGGCTGATAAAATAAAACCTTGCAAGATATGCGAAAAATTAAATAAAGGTAGTCGTTTCCACGCTGAAGAAAAGTGCTGGTTTAAACAAACTGATGATTATGACAATAAGAGAAACTATAGCAAGAATATAAACAATACTGTATTAGATGTTGAATTGAGTGAAAATGAACAAAAAAACGAATAATAACACCATTAATTAAAGTCAAACTAACACTAGAAGAAAAATTAGATGTACTTGGTATATATGATTCAGGATCCAACGTTTCTTTGGTCAACTCTAAATTATTAAGACTAAAGAAAGAAGAAAATAATGAAAACAATGCAAATTTAGTAACAATTAATGGTGTTAAAAGGACAAAAGGTTTGACAACGATAAAGATTAAAATTTTTGAAATAGAGAAAAAAATTGATGTTTATATTGTAGATGGAAAGGATTTTAAATATGATTTCCTAATTGGACTAGATATGATTAAAGAGTTTAATTTGATTCAGAATGAAAATTTGGAAGTGTTACAAAAAACAGAAGAAAATGTTACTAAAGAGAAATTACACATGAAAAATATTTCTAATAAAAATGAAGATATATCAAACTTGAATTTGGTAAATTTTAATGAACATGTTAAGGAAGAAGAATTTATAATGGTTCAGAGTCATTTAAATAATCAGCAAAAAGCTGAAATAAATAAACTCATTGAAAAATATAAATCAAGCTTTGCAAAGGATAAATACGATATTGGAACAATAAAAGATTATGAAGCACACATTGATCTGCTTGTGGACAAATACTGTAGTAAAAGACCTTACAGATGCTCAATAGAGGATAAGTTAGAGATAGAAGAACAAGTAGGAAAATTACTAGAAAGAAACCTTATAGAAGAGTCATATAGTCCCTTTGCAGCACCGGTAACCTTAGCTTTTAAAAAAGAAGACAATAGAAAAACTAGATTGTGTATTGATTTCAGAGATTTAAATAAAATAGTGGTGCCACAGGCTCAACCGTTCCCTTTGATTGAGGACTTAGTTACAAAAACCAGAAACTGTAAGTATTTTTCAACATTAGATATAAACTCTGCATTCTGGTCCATTCCCTTGCGAATTGAAGATAGAAAGAAAACTGCTTTTGTAACACAGGAAGGTCATTACCAATGGACATGTTTACCTTTTGGTTTAAAAACCTCTCCGGCTACGTTTCAGAGAATATTGAGCAACATACTAAGAAAGTACAAATTAATGGATTTTACAGTAAATTTCATCGATGATATTCTGATATACTCCAAATCTTATTCTGAGCACATAAATCATTTATCACTGCTTTTGGAGGCAATAAAAAAAGAAGGTTTCAGACTAAAATTCACAAAATGTACGTTTGCCACAAATTCAATAAAATATCTGGGACATATAATACAGGACAATACAGTTAGACCAGTAAGAGATAATTTAATTTCAATAAGGGATTTCCCAACACCAAAAACTCAGAAAAATATTAGACAGCTTCTGGGAAAAATAAATTTCTACCGTGAATATATACCGAACAGCTCAATAATTTTAGAACCACTACACAATTTACTAAGAAAAAATACAAAATTTATTTGGTCAACAGACTGTCAAGAGGCTTTTGAAAAAATAAAACAACTGCTGTGCTCACAACCCATCTTAGAAATTTATGATCAAAACTTGCCGATAAACATATACACTGATGCATCATTACACGGTATTGGAGCAGTGTTAAAGCAAATACAGCCAAATGGAAAAGAAAAACCGGTAGCATACTTTTCGAAAAAGTTAAACGAAGTTCAAAAGAAAAAGAAGGCTATATACTTAGAATGTTTAGCCATTAAGGAAGCAATAAGATACTGGCAATATTGGCTCATAGGTAAACCTTTCACTGTATATTCTGACCACAAGCCGTTAGAAAATTTAAATATTAAGACTAGAACAGATGAAGAATTAGGAGAATTAGTATACTATCTATCACAATATGATTTCAAAATAATATATGCTCCAGGAAGAGAACATTTAGAAGCAGATTGTTTAAGTAGAAATCCTGTATTGGAAGCAAATAAAGATATAGATGAACAATTAAAAATAGTAAATTTGATAACATTGGATGAAATAGTAACAGATCAAGAAAAAAATGAGGATTTAAAAAAATATAAGAAGAATTTAATACATAAACACCAAATATATTACAAGAGAGTAAATAAGCAAGAAAAAATTTTACTGTCAGAAGAATTCAGTATAAAAATTATTAAACAAATACATGAAAATATGTGTCATATAGGTATAAAACAAATGCAGAAGAAAATAGGCAAATTTTATACAGCAAAGAATTTGACAAGAAATATTAATGATTTATGCAAAAAATGTGAAATATGTATAAAGAATAAGACAAGAGGGCAAATAAAATATGGTTTAATGTCGCACTTGGGTCCTGCTTCAAAACCATTTGAAATTGTCTCAATAGACACGATTGGAGGTTTTGGCGGCTCTCGATCAACAAAAAAATATTTACACCTTTTAGTAGATCATTACACTCGATATGCATATATAGTAACCTCGAAGACACAAAGTGCAAAAGACTTTATAAAACTATTAAATAATGTACCAAATTGTAATAAAATTGACATAGTTCTCAGCGACCAATATCCTGGAATAAACTCAAAAGAATTTAAAGATTTTCTAAATGAAAAATCAATTAAGCTAATTTTCACTGCAGTAAATTCGCCATTTTCAAATGGACTTAATGAACGATTGAACCAAACCCTTGTAAATAAGATAAGATGCAAAATGAATGAAAAACCAAATACATCAGCTTGGACAACTATTGCTCATAACTGTGTGGATAGATATAATAATACTGAACATACTATCACAGGCTACGCTCCGAGATACCTGTTGGATGGTACAGATGTTTCAATCCTACCAATTGAACTTAAACTAGGAAAAGAAACGGATGACTGGATTAAAGACAGAAAAATTGCATTTGAAAGATCAATTA
The DNA here is from genome assembly GCA_963556745.1 of Catoptria pinella. NCBI lineage: Eukaryota > Metazoa > Arthropoda > Insecta > Lepidoptera > Crambidae > Catoptria > Catoptria pinella. The sequence continues at coordinate 7,253,181 of OY750762.1, forward strand.
AGTCACATGAATATAACAAGATGATAAATGATAAATGTAGAACACACCATAATTTTAATACAGGTGATATGGTATATGTGGAAAATGGGCACAAACTAAATAGAAGGAAACTGGACGAACTAAGGATTGGGCCTTATAAAATCGAAGAAAAAATTTCACATACAATTTACAAGATAAATACAGGTCAAAAGAAATTAGAGTCGAATCTATTCCACATTACTAAACTTATTCCTGTTCCTACTGAAAAGGACAGTGCGGATGTTAGCGAAAATTTTAGTAAAAAAATTTCTAACCTAGGGGGGGAGATGTAAAGGAATAAGATCCTTTCTTTTTACTTTTAAATTTTAGCGCGCCTATTTAATATTAATGGGTCGATAATTGTTACCTTGGTTACTCTCAAGATGGCGCTATCTGGCGGAGAGACAGAATGACGTGTGATTTTCGAAAGGGTGACATTTTTCACTGAAGCTTCATATTAGCAAAACATAATTAATTAATTTGGATTGTAGAAAGGAATAATAAACTTTAAATGTCGTTTCTTTGTTTTCAGGTAGGTATAATGTTAAGTAATAATGTTCATTTGTGTTTTTGTAAAAAAATGTGAAAAGTGGGGACAATAAAATAACCTTTGTTTTCAGAGCAACTCATGGTTTACTTTCCAATCTACAACCACCTATAATAATAGTCTTATATATATATATGGCAAATGAAGTTACTTTAACGCCGTTTAATGAGCATAAATTAATGAAACTGCTTCTTGTAGCTAGCTAATTTATTTTAACACTTTAAATACACTAAGTTTACTTTGTTCCTATTTTATTTTAACACTTTAAACATAGTTCAAAACTGAAAGACAATGCAATATTATGGTGTTATTGAGCTGATCTGATGATGGAGCCGGAAAAAGGCCGCAGGAACTCTGTAATAAAACCATGCAACCCCATCGAGTTTGGGCTTGTTTGATTCGTCTTGAGGAGTACTCTGTTGAGGAAATCTAAAGCTATTTATAACTCCTATGTGACTACTGAATACTAATTTTCATGAAAGTGAACATTATACTGAAAATTTCAGTGTGTGCAGAAATACAAATAAAGAAATTAAATTATTGTAAATGGTAACACACATGTTTAGTGCTGAACTAACACCCAACAATCACTCGCTGAAGTAGCGTCTATTTATAGGAGTACCGAGGCAATTGAGATTCAATCCAGGAACCAAACTAGGACCTCAAAACCCATTTAATTTTACAGCTGAATATAACTATAAAATCGCTTTTTCATATCAAGTTTTGGTGGTAATGCTACGGCTGCTGGAACTGGTGTAATAGTTCATATAGAGTCTGTTGAAGGTTTTCAATTATTATTTCCAAGTAAAACAATCAGTACGATCGAGTATATTAACCGTGTTTTTGTATACCTACCTTATTAAGACAGTTAACATATTAAGTGGACAGATAGTCCTAAACGGGAAGTATGGTATCGATCGCCTCTTTGACTCCTTGCCAACCGGATATTTGTGTTGTTGTCCCACCTGGCAGCCTCTCGGCTCGTTGACTGTTGTTCGGGTACTGCTATTCACTGACATACTCGTACTACGTACGATGGCACTACTATGATTATTGGCGATCAAGCCAACATTCTTTTTAGACATTTATTGACAGTTGACGAAAATACGTCTATCATTTACAATGGTATTAATGTTTCTTGCGTTTTACTAAACTTGAATAATCCTCATTTTAATAAATTATATAATTGGAGTGTATAAATAGCATTGTGAATGCTAAAATCTCAAATTAAAAAAAAATATAGCGGTTTATCTTAATCAATTGTCAAAATATCTGGAAAGTAGAGTTGAGACGTATTTACTGGAATAAGTCTTTGGAATAAGTTTTTGCTTGGACGTCTAAATACTGAGTATCGAATCAGCGTCCAACGCGTTTCGAGTATTTAGAAGTATCGAACATTTGACGGCGTACATTACTCAATTACTCACACAAACTTATTAGTAAGGCAGAGTCGGAGACTCGAAGACGCGGTCGGTACGCGTTCGATCTAAGTGTGAGTGAGAGTGATTCCTATACATTTACGATCAACCTTAATGTTACGTGTTAAAGCTGCTTTTTGTTTGCAATGTGGGTTGGGTATGAGTAAGCGTCTGAGTAAGCGAGTCCAAAGATTTTCTGTCTTGTTTCCGCAGCTAGATAATAATACTTTAAGTTGTTGTAATTAAGGTTCATATTCTAACTTCTAGCCGTGACCGTTTGCTTTGTCGTGTGTTTTTATTCAAATTTGAATAAAATTATCATCAGTTGTTTTTGGCATCTCGTATTGCTTTCTCGCGGTTAAAGTGAATTATTAGTTTAACATATTAGCGTTTATGAAAGTTATGAAGATATTTATACTTACGTAAATTAAGAAGATTTTGGTGGTGATAAGATTTTTTGGCTATAATTAATTTATTATTTATCGAGTGTTTTCGGCTTTTCGCTCTAACCAATGGTGAAGGTGTTGCTTTTTAGCTGTAAATAAACTTTGTGTATTTAATGGTGAAAGTTGGTGAAAAATTTTAGACTGTAAATAAACATTTTGTTTTCTTTTTAAATATAATATAAATACTATGGCTCCCAAAAGAAGTATAGCATGGGACTACTTCGAGGATAAGGGCAGTTCCAAAGCTCAGTGCAAAATATGTAAAATGGATATATCATTTAAGGCTTCAGTTTCAAATTTAATAAAGCATTAATAAATATAACTAAAAAACAAAAAAAATATAAAAGTACAAAAAATATATATAAAAAAAACAAAAAATATATAAAAAGCAAAAAAAGAAACAAAAAAAACATGACATGTAAATAGTAATGTGATTATTAATTATTGATGTACCTACCTATGTATATAAAATGAATTGAAGAATTTTAAATGCGCCAGCTTTTATCACTAATAAAATACCTATTTAACATTTATCTACCGACCTCTAGATGCGTATTTGAAGCTGACAGTCCTAAGCCTGTTGAAGCATGAAGGAAATTTTTCGATTTGAATTTATACCTAAGATTGTTGTTTCTGCAACTTCAGAAAGTTTATTCTAAATAACTACTTCTTTGTTTATTAAGCTTTATACTAAGTGTTTATATCAACCAATGTATGTTTTGTTATTCAGAATATTGTGCAGAGCGAATTATAAGTAAACAACATACGTAATCGAAAAGAGTAGAGTAATTAAAAACGCATACTTCTAAATACTCGTGGAACAGGTTTATGGAATAAGTATTTTGGTGTACTCGTACTTGCAAGACTCGGTACGTATTTGGCCTAGTACGTCTCATCTCTACTGGAAAGATATTTCAATTGTATGTTGAGGTAATTCCTTACATTGATGAAATAACGCTGGTGTGGTGAAATAAGTGGGATATACTAGAAGAAATTCGACGATGCCACTCGGTAGCTCAACGGGAAGAGCATTTAACCGGACATCCAAAGGTCGAGGGGTTCGATTCTCGTCTCAGAATATGGTGCGAGTTGTATTTTTTCTAGTATATTATTTAGTATTGAAGTACAACATTTAGCAAAGGAATTGCTACTTTGCAATAATAGATAATTGCAATAATAATCTAAATATTATCTTACTATGATAATATTAGCTACAAAAAATAGCTATAAAAAATACGACACTAATCTTTTTTATTATTCTAAAGACAAAAAATTAATCACTTATATATATGAAAGGGTGTTTCTTATTTAAACTAACATTCACGCCAATGATGCGTAATACTAATTAATGTTAATTTATTGTCCATGACGTTACAATCAAACTAAAAAGGTAATATTTTTTCCCCTAACTCGTTTAATTGTGACCTTTACTTGGATCACAGTTCCACGATCGTAACCGTCTTGTTTAACCGCATGATATCATCATTGTGCTAATAATATTTTTGGGATCAGAAGCCGCAAATAAATCCAATTTCCAGTTATGATTGCGTAACATAGATTCCTAAGAAATCCTGGAATCGTTTTACGGTGCGGTGGTTTTCTAAGCTGCAGGAAAACTCGATGGATCAATTTCCTAGGTAATGCACAATGTTTCTTCGGAACTACGCTCATAAAGTCACTAAAGTTAGTTCCTTTCACTATAATATATTTCGTTTGACACAGAATTCGATTATGATTGACGTTTCAGTTTCCGAGTTACCAAAATTATACAGAATAGCAGTTACTGCTGTTTTAAAAAACACTTCCTGCATCTAGCCCCGCAGGCACTCAATTTAGTATTTTTTGTTTGTCAGATACGAGATGTTTTCTTAGTGCCGTCTCACGAAAAGGTGCAATGTGATAATTTATGAAATAGAATGTTACCGGTTCTTTCTCCGCTCCGTAGGTAATGAAGCTGTGTTTCGTTCAACTGATCTGATGGTGTTGCGCTCGTGATAATTTACGCTTGTTTGCGATGTTCGCTCACACCTTTGGACGTGCTCGCCTTAATGTTTTGGTGTCGATATCGTCGAGTATCGGATATTAGGAAATAATGCCAGTACTTAAATTGGAACCTTTTCTGAAGAGCTTCTTTATCTCTTTCATTACTCTTTAATTTGCTAATCTGGTGCAGTGAAAGCCTACGTGTAATTATATACCTGATTAAAAATATGGATTGAAATAAAATTACCAGAAATAAACTACTCTGCTATCCTTGTTTATACTATAAAATGTCCAATGTAACACAGACCCTGTGGTACAACTCGATGTCATTAAATTGCATATATTTACTAAAACACAAGATGTAGTGCAGCGTACTCGACCTAGACATTGATTCGGAAAATATATTATCATCCCACATTAAATCCATTATAAACTCATTAGCGTAGCGGGCAACGGCACTCGGCCGAACGCCAAATTACCAACATTATCAATTTATACTCGCCAATGCACAAACAAAAAAGTCGAGTGTAGATGGTTGATTCCCGTTAACAAATTTGTATTGTGCAATGTAGGAGAAAAATTGTTACGCATGTTTTAGACGTTCTTTTTGGGGTTCCGTGCGTAGTGCATACCTGGGGGCGTAATTACGTATGGCTTTGTTTCCAATTGTAACATGTTGACTTGATTCCTTGTAAGTACAAACAAAGTATAACACGCAGATAATAGTTATAAAAGAAAATATCTTCAGCTTTCTATTTTGTTTGATTCAATATTTGTGAACCTGATTTGGGCACTTACTTATTTTATTTATTGATTTCTTTATCAAATTCAACAATATTTATTTACGTACTGTCACTTCAATTTTTTTGCCGTTCATGGCATAATGGCAAAAAAAATTGAAGAATTAATAATTTCAATTATTTATGGGCACATTTAATTAAGGGTAGTACGCGTATAAACCAGTCCATACAGTGCTCATATCTGCATTTATTATTTTAATTCGTTAAAATTAATTTTGATCAAGCTTAAGTGGCGATTATCTTTGTAAGAAGGAACCCTTGCAATAGCATCTCCTCCCATGCTTGTCGTATCAGTTGGGTAGGGTTTGGTACCGCTATAGAAGAAGTGTGTATCCACTTAAATGCTTTCACTGCCTCCACATCAATCATCGTCGCGGGCGCACGTACGCATCTAGTGCGCGGCCTTACAAGTTTCCACCCATCAATCTTTCCAATCTTTCCATTCCAAGATCTCAAATATTGGCCACGACCTTCTTAATTACAAAAAAAACATTCTTCTTGCTAATAGGTAAATGTTCAGTTGGTGACATCCTTAAATGTTTGAATGATTGCAATATTATGAATTCGATAATATTTTTTGTTATAATCAAAACTTTTTGTTTCAAACAAAAAACGAATCTGAAGGTTTATCAGACGATGTTCCTTTGTTTTTGACTTTGTTTTTACAAAGAAATACAGAAAAAACTAACATCGAATATCAGTTAGTTTTCGAAGTTTACCTTGTTGTTGTTGTAGTAGCTTCTCTATTTACGTTATTAATCTCTTTTAACTAGTGGCATTTCTCGAAGTGCCTTTATAGACTTTACACCATCGCCCTTTGTTAAATAAATAATAATTTGTTTTTAATATTAATTTGTTTCGCACAGTCCTGAGACCAGACACGTAACATGATATTCTTAAACTTACATATAAAAACAACATTGTTGCGCGACATTCCGTAACGTGCGCAAGCGCCGGCGAGCGACATATCATTTGTAGCACGCCAGACTAACTACATTTAATTAGTTCGTGGCTAATTTAATGCTGCAAGCATGTCCTTTAAGGGTCTTATTACAGCAAGATTTAATCTTCTCACTTTATTGGTAAATTGATGTGCTTATATTTCTTTCGTAGAGTCATGAAGTTTTTTAATTTATTGACAGTTTGACGAATCCAACATAATTATGATGAGCCATATAAATGACTACACAGCAATTATTTATGTACCGTAATTGAATTTGAAACCTTCATATTTTTGTTATTATGGAGGCAACGTCGAGTGTAATGGTACTTTACCATAGAAAGGTCACCATTTCATAATTATTTTTTGTCGTACGTACTTACCCTGCGTTAGCAACATTTAAAACGTATTGCTTAAAATGGTATAAAATAAATATCAACATCGACATTCGGCAAGTAGAAACATGAAAAAGTGATTGGAAGAGGACTGTTTCTTAACAATGATTAATCCATACTAATATAATATTATAAATGCGGAAGTAACTCTGTCTGTATGTCTGTTACGCTTTCACGCTTAAACTTCTGAACCTATTTTGATGAAATTTGGTACAGAGATAGAGTAGAGCTTGAAAGAACATAGGCTATGTTTTATCGCGAAAAAAGGCTTGAAAGGGTTGAAAGTTTGCATGAAAGTCCCTCGATTTCGAAACTAGGCTTCAAATTTCACCAAATCGACATTTGTCAGTGTTGTTTTTACAGTTTCCTTACTTTAATAAGGGACAATTATGTTGTCAAACAGGGGATAATTTGTACAAGTCGACAATTGTCACGCAAACTTGACTCAGCTCCAATCTCATGTCAAGAATTACTGACAAATCTAGAAGTATGTCGAGTTGTAAAAATACCCTGTTTCACAACATACTTGTACCTAATTAAAGTAACGATAATTTTAAAATTAATTGACATATTATGTCACTGACAAATGTCGACTTGGTGAAATAGGGCCCAGAAGCTCTATTTTTGAAATCATTCGGCTGTCGTCGAGGCCATGCTGTCGAATTTTCATTCGACAGCATGGCTGTCTAAAGAAAATGAGCAGTAAAGAGTGCTTGAAGCGAGCCGAATGATTTCAAAAATAGAGCCCCAGGTCTAAAGCAGCTACAGCGGTTTAGGTCTTGGACTAAAGTGCGCGATATTCCATAGATAAGCTCATCTTTACATAGGTTTTAAAGACAGTTCAAAGGTGAAACGGAAACGATATTAAAGTCAAAAGTCACTCATAATATCTACAAGATCGAACTAAGTAATAGGTCTTTAACTTGACACTTTGTTTATGCCTTACCGGTTTGAATACTTTCAGCAAAATTTATGCTGATAGTCTTCGAACTTCCAAACGATCGACTTGATTGGAAGATTATTTCAATTTTATACCGCGAATCTAGACGTTAATTTATGAAAATGTTTTTCACAGAGAAAATTTTAACTAACGAGAAAAATTTTAACCATTAAAATGCTTAATAAACCTATTTTACTTAAATTCGTTTTGTCTTCCTTATTCAAACTCAGTGTTTTGTGTTAAAACACTTTTTTAACTAAAATAGATGTTAAGAACTCCTTTCCCTAAAATAGGTTTCTATGCTATGTAAAAACATTGACTCTGACAGTATGAATAATAACCTCCTCCTTTTTTTGAAGTCGTTTAAAAAAGGAAAAAGCTATCGAAGGATTAATGGATATTTTATTATTTTAATGTACATTTACTACATGTTCTACAATAGGTTTATAAAGCGTTGTAAACTAACATTCACCCCATTGTTTTGACAGAGAGCTCTTCTAGCTATGAAAACTCAAAAAAAACAAATTGCTATTAGTTTAACAGGTTATGACTAGGTATTTAATACTTATTTCACCTCAGTGTATTTGCCCAAGTGAATTAAGTCTACGACAGGTTGGCGTAGCGTTTGTTTTCAAAGTTTTTGTCCGTACTACTGAATCAAAGTGAAAGTAATCTTTCTTTAATATTTTTTGCGTGACTGCTCATCGAAGCCATTTACTTGTTCGTAATGTATCAATTTATCGATATAGGTAAGTTTTATTCAATAAACTTATTAAGCTAGTTAGCTCCTAGTTAGATTAGTTGGCAACTGTTCACGAAATATTGCACTGCATAAAAACGTGAAATTTAATTCTGATTTTTATGTAAACGTGCTGTTGGTTTTTCGTTAATTTGATTAGAGTCGTGCACATTAATATTGAAGTAATTTTATATGGGCGTTTGTTTAGACAGGGTCCGATGTTAAAGGTTATACTTCCGTGTAGTCTGCACTACGGTTTGCGCAATACAGCGAGACCCGTCACGTAGGTACTAGGATTAGAATTTACACGGTTATCATCATCTATGCGCTATTAGTTAAACATAAATGGTCGGCCTTCGCAAGGACGGTCGTTAACTACTTACATCATACATCAGACGTGAAAACGCGTGAGTATCGAAGCAAATGAACTTAATCGTAATCGTAGCAATTTGCAATAGGTAAATAAAGTTGTTATAGAGAAGCAATTTGCGGTATATTACTGGGGCGGGAGGCGCGGGTGGTTTCATTTTCCCTTGCGTTTTATGCCAGCTCCCCTCGGCTCGAACTTTCCCACCTGGATCCCATTTCTTTCAAGTGCTCGTTTAGTGCCTCGATCACGGCCCTGTGATCATTTTTGAAGTTTACGTCCTCTTTATGAGGATTTTTCACCAAATCCACTCCCTTGTGCGGCTTTCTTACTGGGCCAATGTAAGGGTTCAATTATTATTTAAAAAAAAAATAGCTAGGTAGTCGCAGCAATACTTTTTATGGTATTAGATAGTATATTATTATGTTATACATAGACATAAACAATCAAAAGAATATATACAACATATTACAAAAAAACCCATACAGCCGAATATAGTAGATAGAGTACCATGCATACAACCCTGTAAAATTATTATAAACCTTGAAAACCGCTATTTTTTTGATTTTTTTTTCTTTTCATGATAGACTGCATAGTGGCAACTCTAGACCTTGATTTTGTTTTGATTTTGCCCATTTGTGGGATTGATTTTACATAATAATAGTCTATTTGCGTCTAGGGTTGCCACTTTGCAGTTTTCCAAACAAATAAAAAACAAAATTTTACCGGATATTTTGATAGACCATGTATATGTTACCGTTAAATTTTAATTACCGTTAGATTATAAATGTATCTCGAGAGATGATAAACAGTCGATCCGTAACATATTGTTTACAATTTATCGCATTATTTTTTGATAGACTATAATCTATCGAAGTCAAACCGTCAAATTATGAAATGGCATGCGACGCGCGCTGATTGGTTGAACGTCATGTGCCCTACGCAAGCCTCCGTTGGTTGTCAATTCGTTGGTTGTTAAATGTAAACAAACAGTGTTTTGGTGATTTTCAATTGATTTTGTGTTGGAAATAACTCAAAGTTTGGATATAGTAACATAAAATATTGTGGAAGGAAAATTAATCTCCGATTAACAAAAAAAGTGTAGTTTAATAGTAGATTATGCAATAAGGGCTTAAAGTAGTGCATTATGTCGCGGGCGCTATATTGATACACATTTAAGCCCGCGATGCATACTCTACTTTTTATACTTTCTGCGAGGCAACTGAAACCAATGACTCTTATAAAGAAAGTACTAAAGTATTTTTTTTCCATCTATTCTGTAGTGGTCAGTTCAGACATTCGAATAAATCCTTCTTGATGCGCGGGTGAAAATTAATTTCGTAAAAAGTATACGTTTTTCTTTTTTTTAATTTGTATAGGCAGTGCAAAGAAAATGATAACATGCAGCCTAACTCAGAATAAAGTCTCATTTTTTTTTTTTTTAATAATATATTTGACAACATCACATACATTGCTCCGATTCCAAAGTAAGCAGCTAAAGCACTTGTGTTTTGGAAATCAGAGACAACGGTGGTATCTCAAACACCCAGACCTGAGCCAATATAGAAAAGTTCGTTTTCTAAATTGACCCAACCGGGGTCTAACCGGGGACCTCAGAGATGGCGACACCTTGAAAACCAGTGTACAAAGCCACTCGACCACGGAGGTCGTCAACATACAGCCTAACTCTGAATAAAATCTCATTGCACCTTAACATTTTTGAAACCAACCTCGATCAAGCACGACTACATAGGTTGCATTCCAAATTCAAATCACATTATTCCCATGGGAAAAATGACTTACTTTAGGAAAGGTTTGCATGACACATAATATGCCATTGACGAGCAGGTAGTATAAAAATAATATTAACCTAAGTTATATTTTTCACACAGAATGATCTACCGCGAGACCGACCAATCGGGGACAGCTTTAGGACAGTTGACAATTTAATGCACGACAGATTGTGATTCAACGGTTTCATTTAGATTATAATCTATCGAAAAATAATCATCAATCTACAATATTGGCCAAATTGCGTTGCTGTCAATATGATATTTTTCACTCTACTTTTATACGGCCTCATTCAATTCCAACATTAATATAAGACAATTCAACTCGTCAGTTCACACGGTTTAAGACCCAAATTGTGTTAACAGTTGACCAACTAAAATCAGCTCGTGAGAACACGTGAGAGCATTATCTGCAAGGAGAAGAGCGTGCGTAGGTTTGAGGTATAAAATAACGTTCATACGGTGTCAAGCTTGACGGATCGTCGGCTCAACCAAAAACGTTATAATCATATTCTATGATACGTGATGATTAGGGAATATTCTCCATTCAGGGGCCTAATCAATAAAAGTGACAACTTGTCACCTGTCATGACAATTTTATATCCATTGCGTCAACCAATTTGAAAATAGAACAAACTACTCATAGCTTCACCGCAATGTAAACCAAATTGTCATGACAATTGACAAATTGTCAAGATATTAAATAGGGCCCTGCTGTTATAATCGCTATTACGCCTGGCGGCCATTTTATGAACCTCAAAAAGGACAAAAAATTGTAATTTTTAATATACCTAGACCTTATTTTATTGAAAATAATAATTCAATCATTAATATATTAAATTACCTACTAGAACTTTCTCGTTACTTGTCATTTTTAGTTCGGATGACGTCAGCGTGGATGTTAATGTGACAAGGTGCCAGCGCATTAGCAATTTGCGGGGACCATCCGTAGATACATTTGCGAGGACGAACTGATTTTAATTTTTAAAACGCACTTTCTCAATTCTAAAACTTTTTTCTATTAATAAGGGAGCTTATTCCTAACTATAAAAAAATATTCAGCCAATTTGTTTTTTTTTTCAGTCACTCCCCATTATTTTTTTTTAATAGTTTCAACGGAAAACAGAACTAGCAGGTTCTTATATTCCTGACACATCAATTTACCTATTTGAAAACACTTAGAAAAAGTTGAATTTGATAAAATATAAAATGAAGTGGCAACGCGTATTTGAATTTTAAATCACAAAAGTATGTTTACTTTTTTATAAGACTATAGTTATGAAAATATGCTCAGTAGTCCGTTAAGGTCAATAGTACAATATTAAGCAAACGTGTCCAAGCATAAACTTGGAAAAAGGAGTGTTTTAGTAAATATTTATAGCTTATTTTATTCAGAAAAGCTATCAGAGTAGATACAAACATTACGCAGTCACTAAGGTACTCGCTACACAGGAAAAAAACGTGAGATTGTCTGTCTGTTAACGAGTTTGTTTGATTTACTGTTCAATTACGCAGGCACGATATTGGAAGAGCTATCCGTGAGATGTATACTTCCTTCTCGGCAAGGTTCGAGAGCTTGACTTGTGCTCTATCACGGAATCAGCCTGCAAATGAATCGCGAAATCTGTGTATTTACATTAAAATGCCTGTTTGTACGATAGGTATGTTTTCTTTTACACTTGCAACATTGTAACAATTGCACATAAATCTTTTATAGATAATTTTGTTTGTTACTGTTGAATTGCAGGTAGTTGCTGCTAGTTAACTACTCTAGTTGCATAAGCTCCTTGTAAGAAGTTTTATGAATAAAGAATGAGGCAGTCTGACATGATAATACACGTGAACAAGAAAATAATTTGTTAGTAACTGATCAAAAGATATTTAAATCTCTCAATGTGGGTATGAGATAAAAACACAGCTTTGAAATTGTCTGAGGGATATTCTATCTGATTGATAGTTGTAAAAGCTACGGTTGTTTTGACTATGATTTTACATTATGAATTTTGCCTATGAAAAAAGAAAGAAAGTGGTACCAACTATTTGATATTATCGAAGCTTAATAATGTGGAACAAGGCGAGGTGTTTATACACGTTACCGGCGTATTCACTTACCTAAGCTGCAAGTAGTGAAAGCTGACACAAGCTCATCCAATCTGACCATCGACGTATGTATCATATTCTATCATGTAATACATATCTTAATGCGTACAGACAGAAACAAATCCAAAGTTGATAAATGGCCTCGTTATTATAACGGTTAGGAGAGCTGCATGATTTTCATTTCGAGGTCACCATAGCTCTTTGTGAAGCATGCCACATGTTTTATTAGGAGATCATGATTTGAATTTTTTTGCAAAACGCATTCACGAGAAGAAGCGAATTGTCAAGAGGAGAAATCGTGTCGCAAAAGGCTCCAATGACACGTTAATGTGAATACGATCTAATCGAACAAAATAAATAACATTCAATGTTAAAATTCGACGTGTGCATACGTATGTACCTATTGACGTCGAGGATTGACGAACGTTTGGGTCACAGCTTCAGCTAACCTTACCCTCACCCGGTGCCTTCACCTAAATTTAACATAAAGAACGCTTTCACAATAATTTTGCAACGCAACCTTTAATAACACAATATTTACAATATCTTCTTCGCATCGCGCGACATAAAGGGTCTGAGTCTATGACTACGTTCAAGCTCGATGTGATTCATCTACTTGCATTCTCACCAAAGTACAGGAAAGAGTTATTATGCTATTATGGTAATATCGTCGTGAGATCCGAAGGCGCCTAAATTAACCACGGAACGATGGATGCGCTAAATTTGACACGCCATCACTTTCTGCAATTGGTTTTTTTTGTAGCGAGCGTTGGTTGGATTCAATTAGCTTCGTTCGGAGTAATTCATGTCGGCACAGATACATAACCCACATATGCTCACGAAAGCACACATAACTGTAAGTGTATCGAAATAAATACAGGGTGCCCGGTACAGGTACGTTAGAGGCGGATGGTTCACCTAAAGAAGGCCGCGCGGCGACCTTCCGACGCTGGCTGGGCGGCGAGCGTTGACCGCGCCGCGCTGCGCCCGCGCTGCCGCCGCGCCGCCCCGCCTAATAAAGCGGCGCCAATTAACTTTTTGCTTCCCAAATCGCAAATATCCATGTAACATTTCAAAACAACAGCGCCTGCTCTGTGTTATGGTTATTTCAAAGTTTGAACTCAACAGGTTTAAAAAAACATTCTTTAGCAATGGGAAGTTTTTCAACAAATTATGAATGTACTATAACAATCTACACAGCCAAGCAGTATCAATGTAGAAGATTATGCCTTTTCAAGAAAATATCTGCAATGAACATCTGGACATGAACTATGACTGTAATATCGTGTTAAATAAGTTTTGCCGGAAATGTCTTGAGTAAATACAAAAGTTAATTTATCAAAACGACTATTAGTTACCTATAGCAAAAAATGCTACGTAGTACATAAACTAATATAACATAAACTAATTAATCAAGGTTTAATCTGATGTAAAATAGGAAATAAATACTTAAATATAAATAAAAATTTAACTACTAGTTGACTCTATTACATTTATTTTCATATGCACACATCTTGCGTGATAAAATCATAGACAGAATTTTGAATGTTTGTAGTCGCTGCACTGGCACTGGCACCATCAAGATAGTATTTTCATTAATTATTATAATATTTCGGAATGTAAGTTTTACAAGATAAGCTATGAATATTTGTCATTAACAGCATCAAATTGTTGTGGTAGGGAATGTCGAATAAACAGTGGTATTTTGGAGAATGAGTCAGTACTACAAGACTGTGCTTAAACTTTTCCGTTTTTTTTGTTTGATAAGTTTGGTTTTACTCGGGTTCACTGAGGTCGACTTTTTATAAAATGAAATTATCTGAAATGGTGATTCATGTGTTACAGGGAATTTTATTAGTCAACTTTAACATTTTTATAAATAATAAGATCTGCGAACCCTACGACCTTCTTATATACGAATATCAAACTTCTGAGTGAATTCAATCAAAAGATACTGTAACTAACTACATACATACGTCGCATATTTCGACTTAGAACCTCATAAATTTAATTGATTCTGGTATCAAAACCTATGGGGTTTTACCCCTTGTTCCTAGTACACACGACAGCACGTCAGGTTATACAGTTAAACTGCGAAAACAGCTTTTATTGCGTAGGGAATAAAGGCGGTCTCAAGGTCAACATGTATAGTCTTAGGTGCCGTCGTGTGTACATAATATTTCTGGTCTACAGCACAAGTAAATAAAATAAACTAAATTGTCGTTTTGCAGGTATTTACCTAAATTGTAATACCACATAAAAATAATTCAGCGCGCGAGGCAAACTCGCACTTATCCGGTTTAGTTTCAGTTTTGTTACAACTGTTTTTAGCTCTTAAAAAAAGCACGAAGGTATCTCTGAAAAAGCTTAACAAAGCTTCAGCTTAACAGCTTTTTCGAGGGTTCACCCAACCAAACTTAGAAAAGAAAATGTTTCAGGTTGTATAAAGAAATTGAGATGTATGTGTAATGTTATTTCTCTTCGATCGTTTTTATTTCTACCTCAATTTCACACAAACTTGTTCAGGCATTCAATCCGTTTTCAATTTATTTACTTCATAACCGTTATGCAGTTACGTGTATCCTGTATAACCAATTTTGCATTCTAACTTTAACGCGTTGAATAGATTCATTCGTTTATTATAGAGAAATACTAGCATTTAGTTTAAGACGCGCCATTTCGTGGAGTTAGGTACATTAAAAAGAGGCCTATTAAACATTTCCAGTCGCGAGCCGTCTGTACACTTGAAATTGCAAACCTCTAATCACGACTGGCAATTTTCCTAGCCATAAATTTGTTATTTTAATGAGTTCGCATAAAATTATATTACATTCGAGGCACACAGATACTAATATAAGTTGAGGTACTGTCGGTAACTTGTCCATTAAGTACGTGTGAAGAGTTTATTTCCTTGCGTAGTAATTACCGTTATATTAGCTGTTGACTTATGTATATGTTTTCATTAGTGGAATCGTTATTAGGACAAGAGTGACGCGTGTGGGCTTGTTTGGTTAACACTCATGCGTGCCTTCGGTGACAAAATTCGCGTAGAAAAAGACACTTGGATGATTACTCGATTTTGATTGAGGCAGATTTTATTGGCCTCATTAGCACCTTCACCTTCTCCTTTGTGCAACGGCTGGTGATAATTTGATGATCGGCGCGAGAGTGTGAGAGAGACACGCGCGCCTCTGCCTATTGGTTAATTAAATGTTTGCACGCAGAGTGTAACGCCCTTTGTGTTCCTTGTTTTGTTACACAATATTGAACACCGTTTTATTTAACACTAACTTTCAAATTATATTGACATGTGGCGACACGGCCCTGTGGCTCGCTCAAATAGAGTTAAAAAGGTGATGCAAAATGGTGTCGTTAGGCTGCTTTATTTTAGTAAACGAAATATGTTTTGGTTAGTTAACAAGGGTATAATAGTAATTGATACATTCTGATGTAATTTCTATAAGATTAGTATTTTTCAGTATTTTTTTTTAATATAGCAATGAAAATATTATAAATCCCACGGCCTACCACCACGGATCCTTTGCAGACTATGTGTCCTGTTGGCACACCACTACTGGTTAAATATTTTGTTTCTCGGTTTTTCATATAATTTTTTTTTTACTCAACGAAGTTAAATGAAAGTAAGTATTTTACTGAAATGGATGGATGTGTCATAAAAACTATTACCGTGTGTAAGAAGAAATAAATATAGTTGATAAGAAAATATTCATTTACAATCTACCTTCAAAGTTATTTTAAACTGAAAATGAATCAATGAATCTCTCACAGAGTAAACAGAAGTACTAAAATATGGTCGTAACTGCTTGGTGCATATACGACGAACCGAACATTTTTTAGGGTTCCGTACCAAAATGGAAAAAGGGACCCTTATGGTGCGACTCAGTCTGTCTGTCGGTCTGTCACAGCTGGATATCTCGAGAACTACTAATGCTATCAACTTGAAATTAGAAATAGTATTAGATGACGTTTGCCCAACTATTTTGCAAATAAGAGAGAAATAAAAATATTAATATTTTTTTTGCAACAGGGACTATAAAATTCGAAGTGAGGCAACTAGGAAATATGGGGTATCACATGAAAGAGCGCTGCTTACGCATTCTCAAACATTTTGATGAAAAATGTAAAAAAAGATACCGTTTCCCCCCTTATTTCCGAAGTTTGCATAGAGAAAAATCTGAAATTAATTTATGTGATAAAAGTTTATGTAAAGACAACAGGAAATAGAAAACGATATCTCTAAATAGAAAACTTTTCAGAATGATGGTACGGAACCCTAGGTGCGCGAGACCGACTCGCTCTTGACAGTTTTTTGCATACTGATTCCTTCTTGCCGTGGAATTGAGAGTACACGGATCTGAATGACAGTCCAAAATTATTGTAGCGCCTTTGAGGTGAATGCTCGTAGTCGCGCAGAAATTAGGAGCTTTATTTATATTAATTAATACTGCCTTAAAATGTATTCCAACTTACATTATTTGCACTATGATCCATAAAATCTGTGTACGAAGGAATAAATATTTTGTTACAATGTTACTCGAAAGACTTTATAAAAACTCTTTTATGTCCATAAATCTATACTGAATAACTAGGTACCTACTTAAATACCAAAAAGGAAAGGAAAACGAAGGAAGGGAACGAACCATTAGTGTGTTTTCTGTTACCAAACAAAACTCCCTACACGTTTACGATATTTGCCAATGTAATGATATCACGAATCGTGGAAGCTGCCTTTGGGTCTAAATTAAACGTTTAGCTAACTTAAACGTTGTAAAGCTCTTGTTAAAGCACAATTATTTAATATTTAACGTGTCAACACGCTAATGGCATACCAAAGATCATGTTACGAGGCTAGTTACCAGTTTGGTGGGTGCGTGCTGTACAAACGGTGATGCGCATGAGTACTGCACAAATCTATGGATGCGCCAAAGACAAAGTGCCAATGAACTCGGGATAGCCATTGAAAGGTATTGCGTTAAGACAAACAGACGTTCCGGTGCTGAGACAAACCTCTGCGCTCGCGCACCTCAGCCGGCGCACACTCCCGACAACCTCTATGCAAATACTGATTGAAAGCAAACAGGAACTCTCGCCAGTGGTCATCCACTAACTGTAGAATTAACCATTCCCCATGGGAAAAAAGTACAAAATATAGATAGGTACCTATAGTTAGGGACTTATTACTGTTTGCTTAATTAGATGACCATTGCCACAAGAAAATATTGTTCCTTGGTTATCAAACAAATACGAGTGTTAATTAATTAACTAAATAATTAATTACTGTAAGTTATATTTTTTTTTGCTTGGTCTGTGTAATCTAATTAACTATATAATTAATGATTTTAGTACAAATGTTCATCACAATCATTTGGCCCATACGGGATTTCAACCTGTAACTGAATATTTGCAATGAGGATAGAAACTAACCGTTAAACTAATCTGAGTGTAGGTAGGTAATGAAGTAAGTAAAGGCTGTTAAGCACTAATGGAATGAATCATTTCCCTAGCCATTTTGTAAGTCAAGTCAAACCATTAATTTTAGCCTGTACCTATTGGAAATGACAAAGTTTCAAAGAAACATACTCCGAAGATACTTATTTTGATAAAAGTTTTAGTCAAAGTAAAGAAATAAATACGTTATTATATATTTGAACATGTTACCTAATATCTGAATATGTAGCAAGTTATGCATTTCCGCAAGTCAAAACACAAGAAGTGACAATGACCAGTCCCGTTAAACATACTTACTTATTAATATGAAAATCGAATAGATGGCTATATAATTATATAACTGCAAAATTTTGTGCTTGAATTTTATGTCATTGTTGTTCAATTATAGTGAATCGTAAACCCGTCGTTTACGTCTTAAGTTTAATTTCAGTGGTCCAGTTAGGCACGTTAATAGTACCGTTGTGAGAAATGGGTGCCGTCTTTCTGTCGCCTTACCTTGTGTACCCTGACAAAGGATAACATAGGATAAAATATTTGCATGTTATTACCATATTTTTTGCTCCACGCTATAAGTATGAGTGAATAAACATCGCATAAAATGATTAAGTGCCTAAAAAGACGATAGAGTTGTGCTCACAGTAATAATTTTGGAATTCCGCCGCGAACGGTTCTCGTTTCGAAATAAGGTTGATTCTAATTTTCATGTTCTTTCAAACTCAATATATTTGTTATAGGTATGCCTACATGTCATTACAAGCAAAAGTAATGATAGAAGCAGAGGAATCACATTAGTAAGTCGAAAGCGAATCTATTTAAATTATAATTTCCACAAATGAAATGAATTTACTGCATAAAAAACTGCAGTTTTCCTATTCCCTGCAGATTTACAAAAAGTATCTAAATATTAAAATATACTAAAACAAAGGCAGCAATAATTTCTATCATAATAATATACGCGCTGTTCGCGCTGTAATCCGATAAAAAGTGTTTTATTTCTAATGAACTGTACGCGCGGAAATCTTCGAAATTCTATCAGCATAGTTTATATTTGTCACCAATTAATTTCACCTAATTATAATATATTTAGTGATTCAATTTTGCCGACATATATTTTGTGACAAATCTTATTCCTTAGGTCATTTGAATGTGCATTTATTGATTTGACGATAGCTAAAATCATACCCTAAATAGAAGGAACATATGAAAAAGTTAAGCCAACGATCTCAACTCAAGTGATATCATTACTTCTTTGCAGAAATATTATCGATAACTTAAAAATGTATACTTATTCATTCCTATATTTACTTCAATTTAGGTAGGTTCAAGTACAAACGGGGTTTTCACCACATAACTGTACGAAACAAGTGTGTTAAGTCTGTGCATACTAGCAATGCTTTGATGATTACTATAAAAAATGTTGGAAGCTGGATGGAAGTTATTTTAATTTATGAAAAATTGCGTTATTATATAGGTAATAGTTGTCCTTTGTTGTCAGAAGCAATATATCAGACATGTTATTGCATGTTCATTTTCGTAATGGCGAATGCAATCTGGAAGTTGGGGACGGTGCGATCTAAGGAGTAAGTATCAGAATACAGCAGAATGCTAGTAGTACGGGGATTATTGATAGTGACTCGGTAATGGGTTGGCGCGTGCGCAGCGATAAATCACAAAGGACTAAGCGGCTAGATTATACTGGGAGCTAACATCTCCCTTCGTGCTCCTTCAGTAAGTATTCTTATTGTATTGACCAGTAAAATGCGAGCATTGCGAGCTTCCACGGATATTACAATCTCCGCAACAAACAACTAAACTTTAATAGTTTACTGAAATCTTGTGTAAAAACACTAATGTTGTTTTTGAAAGGTAAATTGCATCTTACGTTTAATAATCAGAAAGACGAATGGAATTGAAGACTGTTTAAGAAACACTAATACTGCTATCAAGAGATTACAATTATTACATTTAAGTCTATAGCATAGAAATACATTTCTAGTATCTCAGTATCTACGTATTTTTATCTGAGGCAATAAAATCAGTATGGTTGTCTCTTCATGAGCCAATGACCTATAGACGCTTACGGTACTTCATGGACTAGTGTTTACAATTGCACATGATCTATTCTTCGATAATAATTTCAAGTACCATATTTTATTGCCCAAGGTGTACAAGGTGTTTTAAAACTGCTATTAAGTAAAGTCCTACTGTTTTACTAAGTAAAGATTGACGACTTCCGTGGGCGAGAAACTATTTAAAATGCAGTTTTCTGGCGTCACCATCACCAAGGTCCCGTGGTTTTTTCCCAGTAATAGATTTTTTCATATTTTCTCTGGTGTAGTGGTTGTAGTGACATTTTTCTTGTTCAAATCGTATTACGCATAATTATCCGATCCAACTACGAGTACAACAGGCTTATGAATAAAATTATTGAAGCACCACACTAGTAATAAAAGAAACAAACAAACTAAATTAATAAGCAAGTAAAAAGGTAAGAGAAACTGGACTTAAACGGACTTTCAGTCCGAATTAAGGCTATCCCGTTTAAACAAAGCCTTGTAAGAACTTCATAAGACGAAGAAAGCAGTACCCTTAGCACGAACAGCTATCAAAAAATATAACGTGTGTAAAAACATTCGATAAAGTAATTTTGTATGGGAAATTTATACAGCGCACCGCCGAAAAGCGAAACGAGATTTTCCTTAGAGAATTACTCTATCGAGTACTTTTACGTACGTTTTTTTCTAAAGTAAAAAAAAACGCGCGTAAAAGAATTTGATAGTGTAATTTTTATTTTTTATTTTAATGGGAAATTTTGTACAGCGCTATCGTCCGCCGAAAAGTGAAATTTATTTTTTCATAGACAAATACTCTCTCGAGTAATTTTACGTGCGTTGGCGTGGACAATGTCCACTGAATATGGTGCCAGATTGAATTTATCAGGAGGTACAGGCTAGTGCAATTTAATCTGTGGTGCAGTTTTAGATCCTGAGATAGGTAATTTTGTTTGAAGACCGTCGTGATCGACTGGCTGACATACTGGACATTCTGGCCCCGGGCGGGACGATGTACAAAAACGAACACTGAATTTTATTATTGGTGTAAAAGGCATGTTGTTTAAGGTACCGTTATTGTATCCAATTTTCATAGCCACTGAAGGGTTGGAGCAACGAATGTGATGTTGCCTATATTTCTTTTGAAATTATTTTCTTTAATAGTTGTACTTAATTATTTTCTATATTACTGCACACATTTACAAAAATGCTTTATTTTATGCAAATTACAAGTAAAATGATTAATGTACGAGTAATAGCAAGACCGCTTACCGGCAAGCGCTTTGTTTACCAAGTAATTGTTGCGGTTTCGCGGATTATTGTTTACGCGCCGCCCGATTAGGAGGTGCCTCCGCCAAGGACAGGCCCCGAGCCAAAATAACTCTGGAGCACGGGCGATCACCTCGCAGCCGACGACCCCACGCTCATTACCGCCGTTTGGACTACTAGCTTGTTCTTGGAAAACAATCAGGTAATTGAAGATAAGATATCTGTGATTTAGAGGAGCGTCCGCCAAGGACAGGCACCGAGTCAAAATAACTTTGGAGCACGGGCGATCGAAGAAAAGCGTCGGCCAAGTTAAAGTTGACTCCACGTTTCAGATTAAGGAGATACGACGAGTCACCTAGCTATATCATTTCATAACCATGTCCTCTCGTTCAATATTCACTTATAATCGCGAAATCTGCAGCTCTTGGATTGCACTAACCTTTAATGATAGCAAAATAAATTACTGTATCTTCGTCATCATCTTCTCACAATTTAGGAACACCACTAGGTACTCTATGTTAAGAAGTAGAGCGAAGTAGAACAGATGTGCTACATGCTTCATCTGAAAAATCCCATGTATAGGTAGATGGGATAGACAAATAAAAAAAACAGTCAATTGTGGACAATTTTAAGTAATCAACTAAGCAATTTGTACTATATTTAGAAAATTACGTTTATTATGGTTAGAAAAGTAAACATTGTGTCTCAGATATGTACAAATATTTGAATTTACGACAGAATATGTTCGTCTTGCGAGATTCGGAGGCACAGTCACCAAAAGGGCGTTCCAACTTCATAAAATTACCAAATTAGCCCCTTAATGTAGGTACAAAAAGTGATTTAGCTTTTCTTTCCTGTTTTCATATTGGTTGCAATCAAACCTGGAGTTAAAAACTGCTGTTTTAACCAAACAATTTACTCAAAAATTATTTCACTATAAGAAGATACTTTTCCGTTATATTCAGATGTGTCTTTATTGTAATAGGTACTTACTTAATTTTTTTTTAGTCGACACTTTAAAAAAATAATAAAAGTTCTTATAAAATAATGATACAAAGTAAATAATGTTACTAATGTCGATGTGTTGACGAGGAACCACAAATAATGTGAAGTACAATATATTAAATTGATTGATGAAGAAAGATTTTGTTATAGACTTAAATATTTGAATCATTGTTGTTTGATTGGACAAGTAAGAAAATAAATATGAACAGTACTTAAATCCAATGGGTACGTTTACCAAAATCACAAGTTATATAATTTAATGTTTACAATCACTACCCAAAAAATCACTTCGTTTTTAATTATGATTTTTTATTTCTTCGTTTCAGCCAACGACACCCTCATCATTTTGAAGTCTTACATACTTATAGTTTATTAAAGGATGCTAGTCGTCGACTTTGTCCATTATAATACTATGCATTTGATAAATCTAAATTTTATAAAATATGTAGAAAAAGTATTTAAAAATATTTTCATATCAACACAAGTTTACCAATTACATTGAAAAGTACCAGCAAACACCATCTATCCGATCGTTTTGATCGTTCGGAGCGCAGCGTGCACGAGGTTTTAGTTTTAAAACAGTAACAAAATATATTCAAAGTGTTTTAATAGAAGTCTATAAAACAGTAGCATATTTTATTTTAAAAGTAATTAGTTAAGTTACCACCTACGTAAAAGTACGCAATGATAACCGTTGCCATCAAAGTTACTCCAACAATAATAGATAACGTAGACTTGAATTCGAAATAATTAATAATCAAAATGATAATTGTATAGCAACTATAAACTGTAATGCGACCCCATACAACCGCAATATATTGCAAAATTGATTCTCCGCTTGTTTAAGTCGCCCGGCGATCAATCTCACCGTTTAGTCAGAGACTTGGCAGTCGGCCGGCGTGCAGCCGCTCCTGTTCAACGTAATGTGATTCGGTGTCATCCTTATTTATATTCATCAGTTCAACTTATTCAGAAGATTTGAATCCCGAGCTACCTACCTATGCAAATTGGCTTGCAATTGCTGGGAATCATGAGCTTCACTAAATTTTGGCGAAATTCGAAGGAAGTTTTCCGTTTATTTAGTTGATTGTATGTTAAAGATAACTGTTCAAAATATGCAACAAATAAAAACAAGAATACATCTAGTAGTAGTAGATTCAGTAGCTAGATCTTGTTTTCTAATTAACTTTATTCAATTTAACTCGGTAATAATGATTAAAATCATAACGCAGCTATAAAATAATTTAATAAACTTGAATACATTTTTATAAAATTTTCGAGCGGGTAATTCCATAAAAATATGAGCAGCCTTTTTGCTTTAGTCCTCCCGTGACCACGGCCCCTGGAAAGGTGTCGAAACATCGGGATTCTAAAAAAAAACAATAAATACAAACTAAATAATTCTAAAACAACACCTGAATTAATAATATACGCGCTGTTATCCGTAAAAAGTGTTTTATTTCTAATGAACTGTACGCACGAAAATCTTAGAAGTGTATAAGAATACATTTATAAATAGCAAAAGAGGTAAATATATCACCAAAAAATAAATAAGGGACATTAATAACATGCATAATTCAATTGATAATTAAATTTATCACAACTAAACAACCGCACGTCATACATTATTATGTGGACAAGTGCTTATTATTTTGAATTAGATCATATTTCAGCGAAAAGGTTTTACTATTTGTATGATATAACAATAAGCCACGTATTTTTTGGATTCCAAAGATTTGAAATGCGGTTTTGCGGTCGCGATAGAATTAACTACGGAACCCTACCGGTCACGCTTTACTAGCTATGATCTCATCACAGAACACAAAATAAAGCCAAAAAACTCGATGTAGCTTGACATTACGATTGTCCTTCAATTACGTGAAGACTTAATCGCATATTGCACAAGCTCATTGTACTCTTCAATCATATAAAAGCGCTATTGAATTTGTGGCATTTTGAATTGAAATGTTTTGATATGGCAAAGACGAGCCCCGTTCAATAAAATAACGCAGTTACTTTCAAATGTTCAATACCAACCTTCTTGTAATACAATTATTGTTAACTATTAAACCATTTTGCAAGAGAGACCTTATTTTTTTCGAAGCTTTATTAAAACATTCCAATTTATTTTTTATCTATACTTACCAACATACCTATTAGGTTTCGTTTACACAAGAACACACAAATTTTGCAAGAATTCTGGAGATTCAAAAATACAAGTTTAGGGCTGATTTTTCAATCCTCAGATAACAGATATCAGTCAGTTAAATTATTACTCGAATAAAATAAAAGTCATTCAAAAAATTTGACAAACTAACATATGACAATAATTTTTAATTTGGCCGTATAATACGTTATCAAACGAATAATACTTTATCTGGGCATTGAAAAATCAGCCCTTAACCTGAGAAGATTCAGGACTATTTTCTGATTTAATTTAAAAATAGAACAGTTTTTCTATGAAATTATCTGTCAGGTAAGTTTAGTTTTGGAACTTAACCGGAATTTGTGAAACTGGAACATTTCTCTTTTTCTTTTCTAAACCAGAAGTTTTCTTTGCTTTTCAGACTAAATCTGATTAAACTTGTATTTTTTAGATCAACCATAAATGTAATCATCATTGTGAATAAAATAAAAATGCCAATCTTATAAAAAGCTCAATACGAATATGCGTGGAAAATGGCAGGGACGAGTAGGCACACGGTCGCAGCTGCTTTTTACAGGCTTTACAGCGGTTGCATGCGGCGAGCATGCTCGGTAACGACCTTTTTGTCTACGCTAATACCTTTTCAATTAGCGCCCGACGCAGAACGACGGCATCATCCATTTTTCGCTTACAATTTTATTCCTGATCTGACAGGTGTCGCCGCCATCGCCGTTCCCAGGGTTCGCGAGATATCATAATGATACGTCCATAAAATAGCGTGACAAATGCCATGCCCTCGTAATTATGCGACGCTGTTTGTATCCTTCTTAATGAGATTCCGCCGCTGTCTCTGTGTTTTCATTAGCCAAATTAATTCGTTGAACTCTGTTCGTTACCCGACGACGACTAAAAAGTTTGCACAGACGGAAGTCTAAACCATTACCAAATGTGTGGATCGCATCCATGTACTTCGCAGAAAATCCTCTCTGTCTTACCGACCGACGGCAGGCATTGAGCAATCTATACAAGTACTCTTTTTAAGGTTCCGTATCTAGAAAGTTGCTATGGAACCCCATTTACGTTCCTTCGATAATCATCGGCATCGAGGCTATACTGTAGCGCTAGTCGGTAGCCCCATGAAACTAAATGTTATCAAGTAGAAAGGAAAGTGACTCAGATCTCATATGTTATCTGTGATGTTGTCATATTTGATATGATAAAATATGAAAAACTACCATCATGGCAAAATTAAATGGATGAGTATTCGGAAAAGTTTTCTGCAAACACTCGCCGATTTCGCTAAGTCGCCTGTACAAAATGCAGTGTACGCCGGTGATACTTATTTGGATTATTGCATAAAAACACATCAACTTGCGATAAAAATAATATATTGGTAATTAAAAACTTATAAACATGTATTACATTCTAGTGTCTAAATCGGTGTGCAAAAAGCGTCACTTAACAAAAGACGATCGTAATTATTAGAATAATAAAAGTTGTTTTCGCGGAGGTTGCATACCTTGCTGGTATACAACCTATGTTGGTTTGATTCTAGACACGCCAGTTATAACTGAACTATTATTTTTAATTGACCGTAGCTTTTTGATGCAAAAGCGAATTACTTATACAAAAATATTGTAGAGGGATTTTAATATCGACATCAAACAATTAAACTTATTATAACTAAACAACTGAGCACCTCTTTTACAACATCAAAGGATCAATGAATAACGTTTCGTTCTCTGTGAAACCCTAAACATTTGAGAGTAATTAGAATTAATGAGAAATGGACAGAAAGGCGTTCGTTGACACAACGCAACACGATATGGCAACAAGCGTTGGGGTGATTCGGAAATGTTGGTTTCTTTTTAACTGACTTCAAAAAAAGGAGGAGGTTATCAAGTCGACTGTATGTTTTTTATGTATGTTTTACCATAACTTCATCAGTTGTTATCTGATTTAAATAATTCTTTTTTTATCCGAATGAACATAGTTCAGGTTTGGTTACATAAAAAAAATCCAACATTCATACCCGCGAAATGCGAATATTAGCTCGCATTAAAACTCTGAACGTTTCAAGTCTTCTTTCACAAACAGCCTTTAATACCGATCGCGGAACGTAAACCTTTTGCAAACCACCATAAAGCTGGGATTAAAAAACTCTTCGCATCGAGATAACTTTACGAGCTCACCTGGATTCCGGGTGCTTATGAAGTTGTGAAAATTGCTCGTAATTCATTCGTAGTTCACAAACAAACGTGTGGGATGCAAATCCAGGGCCGGTAGTCTTGCGCTCAATAAGAGAATCCAGACCCCACAGCATTCAGCTTCCGTCTAGACGGAGATTATGCAAAATGGAATATAAGCTCATTCGTTTTTCACGTCCTTTTTACGCGCAAAATTTGCGTTGCGCGTTGTGATAGCTCTCGTTTTACTTTATTACTCTATTTTCGGAGAGATTCAAGAGCGCTATCTCATTGTAGCGCCTCTGTTTGTTTAGACGAGACGATTCACGGGTGCGAACATTCGTTAAAGTGTTTTCTTAAAGGCTTTCCTTTCAGAAAAGCTGACGGTGCAAAAATGTCTTTCACTAAATCTTAAGAAAAATTATCTCTATCAATGTTGTTTCATGTGATGACTAGTCGCGTTATGTTTACAATTACTGGGGCATAGTGCAAATACGGGTCATTTTAGCAAATGAGATGCCGATGCAACAGATGGCTTATGCGTTCGATAGATTAATACGCATTGTATTATTAACGACAGTCGCTGTGACATGCCCTCCGAAAATATTTACAAAGAGCTCACCTACCGCATTCGGATCTGTCTAAATGGAAATTGCGGAAACTTAATATAAAACGAATAATCCATTCTGGTGTGGGGGCCGTTTTGGGTCGGGAGGATAAATCTCAATCGGGGGTGAGGGGGGTCGGTGCAGCGCGGGAGGGCTGCAGACGGCGGCCGGCAGGCCATCTGGCGCGCCATAAAATCAATATTATTTAGCAACGGTGTGACGCTGCTCACGTGGCCCGTGCCGCTGCCCCTAGCCGCGCGCTGACTCCGCACAAACTCTCACTAGGGTGCTCCACTAACAGTCACGCAGTCTGATTAATAAGATTTAACAACTGACCCTCTCACTTATGGTATATGCTTTCCAATAAATCTATTAATGGTGGTGGTGGTACTAACTTCTTTTGTTTACATTTCTATTAAAGGTTACTTATTGACTTTTAACAATAATAATAGTAACTTTATTTCGGATAACAATGAGATCAATGTTCTTATATAAGCTTACCTAAACTCTAAATGCAATCAGTAGCCTGGCATGGTGGCGCATGATAGGCGAGTCGTACCTCGCCGCCACGGTGTTCTGGATGAAGTTAGAGCTAGCCCGCACTCTGCATAGCATGGAGACTATATAAATGTGACCATATTTACTCTATAGCTTAAAGTTAAACCAACTTCACCCTGGTAAATTCCATACTCCACGTAATTCAGTGTAAACAGATAAAGCTCACCTTTTTTGTACCTATATTTTAAATACACGAGATTTTTCGCGATCTCGATTTAATATATTGAACAAATAGAAGAACTTTGCTTCTTTTAAACAAATGTCAATTTAACAAACTTTCTCATGAAAGAAAACAAGTAAATTAACTGGCATAAGTTCGAAACGTGCAAAGAAAAATAAGTCAGCCGTCAGTCACCGCTGACACGATTCGGAACTCGCAAGGGCTCGGGACTGCCGCCTGTGGAAAATTCTAGATTTTTACTCTTTAAGATAGTAAATAGAAGAACAAACTATAAAAACAGAATTACTAAATATGTTCCATTATCATTAAACGGATATTTTAAAACAGTAACCTTACCATGAACAGCTATCGAAAAAAAACGCGCGAAAAAACATTCGATAGAGTAATTTTGTATGCGATATTTGTATAGCGCCATCTACCGCCGAAAATCGAAATAAAATTTTTCATAGATAAGTACTCTATCGAGTACTTTTACGCACGATTTTTTTCTCGATTGATGTTCGTGCTAAGGGTACAGAATGTTTATTGTTACTAGTATAGTAGCATCTGCTCACGACATAAAAGTGAAATACCTATACGGCGATTACAGCGTTTGGTGAGCGAAGAATATCCTTTAACAGGGTGTACCTTCTGATCCCTTATAGGAGTCATCTTGGAATTTTGTATGAGAGGAAGTTATAATATAACACATTTTTTTTCTTAAACCCATCGTGTGGAGTATCGAATGAAGGAGCTTCTTGAGCTGATTCGAAATATATATGTCGTGGGCCTATCGTTGAATAGTTCAATGATTGGCCCACGACATATACAATATTATTACATTATTATATTATTAGTTTTAAATAAAAACCTCCTTCAAATGCGTAAAAATAGAACCAAAAACAGCTTCAAAATTAAATAGCTCTAAAAAGCAAGAAATAAAATGATTTAAGGGTTCAAGAGCTTCACCCTGCCAATGGATGTCCCTCGGTCACCAAACATCGTATTTTTGACCCAGCACACGACACTAGTTAGGATTTTGAAAAATAATAAGTCACTATTACTGCTGTTACGTTTGCTTCAATCAAACAAACACAAAAGGTAACAAAATATTAGCAACTTTTGAATTGACCTCGAACTGCAA
Organism: Catoptria pinella; assembly: GCA_963556745.1. Classification (NCBI taxonomy): domain Eukaryota; kingdom Metazoa; phylum Arthropoda; class Insecta; order Lepidoptera; family Crambidae; genus Catoptria; species Catoptria pinella. The sequence goes on from OY750762.1 coordinate 7,282,260, forward strand.
CATCTCGTAAAATAGCCTGATACCTATTATTTACGAGTAAATGTGCGCTAGCACGAATAGCTATCGAGAAAAAAAAACGCGCGTAAAAGTACTCGGTAGAGTAATTCTCTATGGGAAATATCATTTCGTTTTTCGGCGATAGATGGCGCTGTACAAATTTCCCATACAAAATTACTCTATGTAATGTTTTTACGCGAGTTATTTTTTCGATAGCTGTTCGTGCTAAGGTACTGAAAACTCTACCACGCCATTCATTTCATAGATTACCTTTCGAGAAAGTTTCCAGAGTTTGCAAGGATGATATACTGTATAGATTCGTGCAGACGAACAGTAAAAAGAATGAGATCGCATATGAAACATTTATGAAACAGAGCCAAGTTTGTAGGGTACGGGATCGGAATACATATAGGATAGCTCGTAAAGATAAGGTTCCGGATAGCGAGTAAATAAGCATTTTAGTGAATAGAAGCGTTTCTGATTCTTTAATAAAATCGGATATTGTACGCTTTTATCGCATCACCTGTAAGACTCTTAAATAATAATTCCAAGAAACTCGGTTCACCACTGTAATGAACTCGGTGAGTAAACTTTGAGTAAGTTTGATCCCTTCGTGACGTGTTCGGGTCGCCTTAATGCGCTCAGATTAACTATAGATGGAATTAATAGAAAATTCCCGTTCGTAAATTGTTTTTGCGAGGGGCTGGAAATTGAGTAAATATTAATGAAGATTACTCTAAGCGTTATAAATTCGGGTCACAGAGGGCCACTGTATTTAATTTAGTTTTTTTACCTGTCGTCGGTGGCAATGACTGCAATGGCCAAGGCCGACCAAGTGACTTAGGAGACCCTTTTTCTGAGAGATTATTAATACCTTAATACCGGTTACGAGAGGTTCAGGATAATCGAATTTAATTCCTCCTCTCCGAGTTTATACCTGGAAACGCGTTGAAAAATCAAGAAAGCTTGAAAAAACACTTTTTGTGAAACTTTATTTTCTTGGTTTGAACACCTGGGAAATTCCTGTAATTCCTATGAGTTCGTTCGTGCGACAGCAATATCATCACTCGATAAAAAGTACTGAATAAATATATAAATGAGGAGAATGCTCAGGTGGTTGGTTTATAATTGTACAATATAAGAAGATTATAAACATTGAGTTAGTTCAATGTATTTTCAAGTAAAAAGTTAATTAGTATAGACTGATTTTCTTTAATAAATACCTATAGCTAAATCAAAGTCATGCTCAGATTAAGTATTGTGGAGGATTATAGTTTTTTTATATTTGTCTATACTTTTTTATCTTTTTTTACTGAGGTTTTTGTCTCTTTGACAATAGATTTATGCTCAACAGTCGCGTTGTTTCCGTTTCCTATTTACAGTCCCTATTCCACAAGTATAACGTTTAATTTAAAGGTATTATATTATTATGTTATGATTATAAAAAAATACGATTGCAAAAGAAATAACCAACTAAGTTATATATTGTTTATTTTGTTTACAAGCTAAGTAATGATTGCTATTTATCTATTAAAACGCGACGAGTCATCAGTCCATTATTCTTAATGTCGGTGTAATAGGTTCTTTTTTGTGGAGCTTTCTGAAAAAGAGTGATTACGCATATCAGGATATGATACGTCTGAACCGTGGCCAGTGATCTCTGGTTAAGCTTATGTGACGTCAAGGTTTGGCTGAGCGAAATGATTGGAAGGAGCTCAATTAGGGACGTATTTCCCCATGCATCGAGATGTACGCGAGGTGAGTCACGGGCGGCGGCGGACCGCGGACGCGAGAGTGAGAGCGACTAACTTACACGGGGCTGCATCCTTCGTCCGTTTCATATCAGCGCAAACTGGTCACTCTCAAACTTTTAATAACTAAGTCCTTTGAGTTTAAGTTGGTGGTTATAAATCGACCATTATCTGCCAGCGTGCATGCAAAGATGTTTCTAAATTACATTTTTCTTTAGTGTCACGTAAATCGTCTTCTGTCAAAGGAGCCACTTTATTCTGTGCCCAATGAGAGTGCACCGGCAGCGGCGGCGGTGGCGGCGGCGAGCGGTTGCGCCGGCGCTGCCCGCCGACATTCCACGCGTACGTTGCCTCCCGGTCCCGACCGCTCTGATGCAATATTCAACTTTACTGCGTCCTTGCAATGCCGTAATTCATTATAACAAGTTTAATAGCTATGAAGTCATTTTTATCATTTTCTGCTGTAGCTCTATCGAGTCTTATTTGCGCCTCCAAGGCCACTCCGGCGTCCTTAATTACCGTAAGTCTGGACTGAACGACGACAAGATTAAATAGGTTGAGGACACGATGATTATACATGACCTTACATGAAGTATCACAAGAAATGTAGCACCTATGAGAAAAATACCTCTTTGTGTGTGACAGAAACAAATATAGAGTTAGTGGAGCATGTTAACGTTATACAAATAAGGTGGCGAACGTCTGTCATGTTGAGTGGCAAATTGGCGTCGTCTCCGCATTTGTTCCAGGCGGCCGCGCGACAGCCGACCGGCTATGATTCTTCACTTTTTTTATCTCGTTTTAGTACACAACTCTTTATAGAAAGAATTAACAGACTAGTAGAACAAATTGTCAACATTTGAATTTTTTATCTCTATCTTTTCTGACTTAATTAGTCTAAAGTGTAAGCTCTACATTAGGTACACACGGCGGCACCTCTACATGTTGACCATGTATAGTCATACATGCTGACCTTGAGACCGCCGTTATGCCCTACGTAATAAAAGCTGTTTTCGCAGTTTAACTGTATAACCTGTAGTGCTGTCGTGTGTACTACGTTCATGTCGCGCATTAAGTACGTTGCTTTCATTACAATCTATAATGTTCTTCATTACAAAATCATTTATTTTCCGATTCGCGGCGGTCGTGAGGTGTCCGGGTGATGCGATAATTGGCCCCTGGTCGTCGGCCGCACCATCAGCCTTGTGACTACTAACCAGTGTCTATGTCATTGCCATTTCTTTAGAGATAATAATTCGATTCAAAAAAAGTACATAAACAAACTCACCTCTCCTTTTGCGGACGCTTATTAATAAATACCGCGTAAGGTGACGTGAAAATTACGAGTATACTGACGTTTTGTTTTGTAACTGTGCAGGCACATATGGATAAACATAAAGGTTTAAGTATGTACGGCCTTGTACGTAATTGATTTCTGAATCCAAACAAAAAGTGTTACATTTAATAGTCTTTTGAGAATAAAAACTATTAGCGCAGATGATTGATGACAAAGACGACGAACGAATCCGAACAATAAATAAAATATTGTTAAATTTTAAAAATAAACTGAAATAAGCCTGTGAAGATTGCACTAAACTGACGATGAGACCTACATGGTGTGCAGTATGTAGGTAGGCAGGTACGAATTCTGCAGACGGCTCGATAACCGATAACCTCGGCACCACCTCGCTCGATAGCTTCGGTTAGAACTGCCGTTACTCGTAGAATCACACGCACAATCATCCTTACATTGTTTAGCCGCGCCCAGAGTGCATTAGGTTTTCAAGACAGGTTGTTTTATGAAAATGCGATGGAAGCATTCGCTAACAAAGATTCCTGTGTGAGTAATTTTGCAAAAAAATGACAGGATGCAGAATCGGAAGGCGTGTCGAGTAGTGCCGCGATGGTGGTGAGCGCGGGTGGTGCGCGGGGTGGCGGGGTGGCGGGGCGGCTGCGGCAGGGCGAGCGCGACTGCTGCGAGCGTCCGCGGCTGTCAGGCCGGACTAACCCGTCGCTCCAGGTCAGCGCTCCAGCCGGCTATTTATAGAGGTGCCCCTTAAACAGAGTAATTATTCATTGATTAGCACTGCGAGGAATAGGGGCTTGCGCTTCTGATAGCAATCGCACAAACAAGAATCGTCGCCGGCGCCGCGCCGTGTCGCGCCCCGCCCGTTAAGCTGCGCTCGATAATCCACTATAAATAGACAACATAGCGTGTTTACTTAGAATACCTCTCTAATAACAGGGACGAGCACCTTCATAATTCTTGAATCTAAAACAGTGTCGTATTAACATTGAAGCATCTTAGTACTATACTTACATACTAAATACTTAAACTGTATACATAATGTTCAAGTTATAAGAAAATTGCACCTTAACTAATGTTCAATTAAGTAACTTTGCAATTATGAATAAATAGGGACATATGAAATGTTAATCTAAAAAAAATGTTTTAGTAAATGTTTCTTGTAAGCCGTCGGGAGATTATGGAACGCAACCTCAAGAAATACATTAAGATAAACGTATGGTAAATTTCCATTTACATCCTAAGTTTCTTAATAATATAAGGGATTATGGTAATAATTAATAGAAAAACTAATAATAGGTCATTTATAACACGACCATTATTGCCCTACGTGAGTGAACAGCGGACCACGAGCGCCACATGGAATAAACAATAGTGCGTGAAACAGCGGGGCGCAGCTAGTTTCTAAGAATCTAAATCTCTTAGAGCTTTAATTTATAAAAAAATATGAGAAAATATAGTAAAGAGTGTTTCCTAACTTACTTAAGGCTCATATATACCTCAAAGTGGCACCCTCATTTTATTGCTCGCTAAGTACATAATGTATCGAACATTCACATCTACAGATTGAAGCTGAGGCACAGAATACATAATTGAGGCTCTATAGTTTATTTACAAGAAAGATAAACATTAGGTTGGGGCTGCCTAGTAAGCATTAAATAATACTAATTGTGACAGACAAGGCTCCTTTGCAACACTTTATATACTATGTATATAACTACTCGTATAAACAAAATAGTCCATTCCACGAAACGAGCTCCCAAAGAAAATCAGTCCGTGTGCGCCCATTGGTTAATGCGCGTGACCTTCAATAGCCTGAGCATAGCCTTCTCTATTGTATAAGCCATAAAATGAGGAGAGCGGCAACGTCGCATGTGGTATAATAATAATATTTATTATTTATTTTTCCTATCTCTTAACTATGTTGTAAATTGTGTTGTAAGATTTTATATTTAATTTTTTATTAAACAAAAGGTTTGAGTCAAACTGTTTGACCGTCTCGGGGCCCTTTACTACGATGAGCATTTTGATCTAGGCCTCCTCCAGCAATAAGTCTTACATCATTGGAAAGGACTTTTTTGAAACATTTTATTGTATGACAGCAAACGTCAACTATTAGTACTTGCAAGAATTTTAGAAGACTCGAATATGATTTTAAAGATCTTGGTACTTTGGGAGTTATAACGCTGTGAACTCAACCAAATTTTAACATTAATGACCTAAAATTCACATAATGTAAAAATAAAGTATGTAAGCAGCAAATATTTGTCTTATGAAAACCTTTCTAATGAAATATCACACATTGTTAGAGGTGGGGTAGATCAACTCCCATAGTTATTGAACAGTTTTATACTTTAATGATCTATTAACTCTGAAAATACCAACAGTTAAAAAGTTCTATAAAATTTTTATTAATTTTTTAAGTATACATACACATTGGCTGTTCATAATTTAAATTAATTATTTATACTTCGCAAGTCCTTGGCTGTGCGACTAATATGGTGTCTCTACTATTTCAAATAATTAATTTTATAATAGCACTACATGAATTGTACAAAATATACAAACTATACAGTGGTAGGTACGTAGTAAAGTAATTTCGGCCCAACTAGTGGTTCTCAACGTTTTCTTGACAATGTAAAAGAAAAATAAACTAAGAAGGTAAACACAAAAATATATTAAAATCTAAAACTACATTTTGACGACAAGCTTAGCATAGAAAAGATTAATTTTTCAATAAAAAGTAAAATCATAATACTAAATAATATACTAGAAAAAATAGGACTCGCACCAGATCATGTTCTCGGACGGGTGACTCGGTAGCTCAGCGGTCAGAGCATTGGACCGGATATCCAAAGGTCGCGGGTTCGATTCCCGTCCGAGAACATGATCTGGTACGAGTCCTATTTTTTCTAGTATATTATTTAGTATTATATAAAAATAGCACTGTGAATGCTTAAATCTCAAAATTTAAAAAGTAAAATCATGTTAAATACTAAGCTTCTACTTAGTACCTACTTATTGGACTTGTTGGTTAAAGCTACACGTAAGTCATTATTAATCGGGTGCGGACCATAAATGGCTCTTGCCGATCATAGTTGGGAGCCACTAGGCCAGTCAATCTATTTTTAAAAGAATAAAATAACTTACGTTTAAAGCAGAACAATAAACTTTGCTTGTCACGAGTAAAAGATACCAACGAGTTCACATAACTACACATGTGTGAAATTTTGTATGAGCGAAAAAAAGCATTTAAATATTTTGCTTGTCGCTATTGGAATTTAATCCTTGCAAAAAAGTTCCAATAAATACCGATTTATTGAGGGTCACCAGAAACAATTTCGAGTTTCCTTATTTTTCACCAAAGCTGACATTTTTGAACTCAAACACACTTAATCACGTAGTATGAGATCATGTTTGACTGCCAGGTTAGTCGGTAGCTAAGTACTAACATCCGAATTTACAAAAATCCTTGTACTTCGTTACAATGCACTTCGCATTGTAACTTGGAAAACTTGTGCAATTAAACAAAATGATTTGAGCATTTTATGCTAAATTTAAGATTTCCGTATCTGCATAGATTGGTTCTTTGATTGTTGAAACATTCAAGATAAGATGATGTTTGCGAATATCGAACGAGATATCTGCTAAAATTCTGAAGAATTAAGACCGTAAAAGAACTTATCTGCAACCTCTTATGGGGTTTCATAGTATTTTACTTCTATTTTTATCTAAGTTTAATCTAAGCTTTCATAAGGCTTGAACGGTACAACAAGCTCATATTGGTTTGATACTAAATATAAAGTCATATTTTTGGAATGAGAAAAGTTAAAGTAAATCAATTTATTTACATAGCTCAGTTTACAATTAAAAAACCGGCCAAGTGCGAGTCGGACTCGTGCACGAAGGGTTCCGTTACCATTATCTATAAAATCGGCAAAAAAAATTTGTTTTATTTTAATTTAATTATTTATTTTTAATGTGAATATATAACTAATTATTCTGTGAAATATTTCAAGCGTCTACCTGTTGCCGTTATCAATATCGAGCAAAAAAATATCACGTTTGTTATATGGGAGCCCTCTTAAATACTTATTTAATTCTGTTTTTTAGGATTTATTAGTAATTATTTGTTGTATATAGCGGCAACAGAAATTCATCAATTATGGAATTTCAACTGTCTAACTATCACGGTTCATGAGATACAGCCTGGTGACAGACGGACAGACAGACGGATAGCGTATACTAAAATAGTTTCCCGTTTTACCCTTTGGGTACGGAACCCTAAAAACAATTACTTCTAAACGATGGGTTTATGAGATCCAGGAAAATATAAATTTCTACCAGGAAAAATCCCTACAACTTACAAAGTAATAAGTACAAAAAATGGCAGACATAGCCGAAGGATGGAAGGTCGTTTATTTTTGGTTTTATTGCTCTTAAATTCTAAGTAGGTTAAATATTTTAAGATGGGTCAAACGTCAGGGTCCGACCGAACGTAGGTGACTCATATATATACCTAAGTGTAATCTCGTTTCACAACAACATAGGTACGTCGCATGATTTATGGAGTGCAAAATCTCTAAATGTTGGAGTGAATAATAAATAAAGTTTGTTTCGGAAGCGAAACCCGTTATAAGACCTCCGAAACAGCGTCGCGTCGCGGCTGCGTCATTATAAAATCGGGATCTGTAACAATAAACGAGTTCTAGAGGTTCCGTAATAAAATGCTAAATAATATTCACAAATCGTAAATTCGTCTGTCAATCAAGTATAGTTTTGTTTTTAATTATAAATAAATCTAAAAGTTTGGTACGTAAACTATAAAACCGTTAGTCTTTTAACACCCAGTCAAATGGTTTTGTGGATTCACGTTATGGCCAAAATGGAATAAGATAAAATCAAATCAGATTCTTTCACTTTTAATTATTTGTTGTCGAACAAGAGGTAAGATTTATGAATGTCACTTAACGTAGGTATTTCACGGAACTTGATTTATTGGTGAATAAAATAATTTAACATGTGACTAAAATAAGAAGAGTTAAAATTCTAAAAAGTTTTAAAGTTTTTCAATGTTGCTTTTAATTTTGAAAGAAGGACCTTGTATTATATAGGGTCATAATTATAACTGTAAATAAAGGTGGATTTATATCTATAAGAGATTTCTTCCAGCCAACCTAATAGGTGTCAGAGATTTATAGTAAACGAGTACATAAAGTGCAAGAAAATAGAGATGTAGACCTCGCTCTAACGTTGGCATCTCCGCCATTTTGAAAAATTTCGAAAAACGACAAAATAATTTTATATTAATTGAGAAATGCGACCTGTAGAGGAGAACAGACGGCAGCGGGACAGCTGGGTTTACGAAAGCATTGTTGCCGAAGCTGTAATGGAGACGCTTCGCTCGCGCTTCACGCTCCGCGAACCTGAACCAAAAATAATGTTAACATACGTCATAGTATGTACGTGTGCGAACACGTATGCGAACCTGGTTCGCACATGTGCACACTATTGCCAAAGCGAAAATAAAATGTTTGCTATGGCGCACTGTTCCAGGTTCGCAAAGCGCGGAGGTTCGCGAACCTAAGTGAGTATCCACCCATAGAGATATAGAGATAAAGCTACGGAATAAATTGAAGACGGGTGGTCCAATAGATTAGTGGCTCTGTAGAGCTGTAGACATCGCGTTTGTGACATTTTGTTCATTTTTTGAAATGGCTGAAATATGATTCATCATATCTCCGCCATTAAAAAAACTAAATACTAAGTCGTCACAAATTCCATATATTTATAGAACTTGCCCACAAAATTTTACCAGAATCGGTTGAGAAATGGGGCCTGTAAAGGACTGACGGACTGCGAGACAGCGGGACGGACATACGAAAGCATTTTAGCCCAAGCTGAAATTATAGCAGAAGTGATTAGAGTTATATTTATTACTTGATTGAGGCGTCCTCATTCGACAGTTAATCCTGACGCGGGAAAACTTTGAAGTTTAGCCGTAAACATATTGTTTGGCTGTTTAGTTGAAGATGCAAGTTTTGTGATCTGGCAAAAAGCGTTAATTTTTTAAAATGTCTATTTTCTAATAACACAGAAGAAAGTTTAGCATAAATCATTATATGTTTGTGTTTTTGCAACAATAAAAACATAACATTTGGCAATTAAATTGTTTTATAATTCTATCATTAACATAATATGCTTAAGGTAAGCCTCGGTCCATTGCTTTACCCCTTAACTAACTTAACTAGTTATTTTAGTGGCTTATTGTAATTAAATACGGAGTTTCAATAAACGTTTATAATTGCAGGTTGTCTGCTTTTTATAGAACGACTGCTTATTTTTATAAGTCTCCAACTGTAATTAAGACTCCGCGACACATAATAAACTAGTTTATATGTTAAGTTTCGGAAATATTTACTTAAATGTAGACCAAAATAATCGCGTTATTTATACGTCATTTACATTACGATATTAATACGCATGAAATACAATCAAATTGATATAAAAATATAGCTAATATTTATTTATTTATTTATTTATACAATAAACTTACGGGCTTACAGAATTCTCCAAGACGCCCGCAAGTTTAGTCAAACAATAATACAATTTTATAATTAACAGTAGATAGAATAAGGTATTATTAATTAAGTAGCAAGCAATGTCATTTTATACTTAAAACATATGTCAAAATATTAATCATGCAAAAATGTGAATACAAAAGAAATGCAACTATGTCAATAATGATAAAAATAATAGTTTCCAAATGTCAATGATAATAATAATGATTGTTGTGGGTGGCAAGATAATAGTGATTGAAATACAAATACAAATGAAATACAATACGTGCTATTTTTTCAAAGTTATTGAATAAGCTAATTGATGTTGCAGGTTTTACACTATTTTTATGATATAAAAAGCTTGTGAGTAATTTTCCCCACTTCTTTAGGTAGTAGGCGACGATTCTCTGGAACTATATTACTGTGCAACTTATCACGCTTCTGTGCATGTACCTATGACTAATTGGTATGCCAATACTATGTTTGTGCAGCAACAAGTTCATTCATAATAAATATTACTATTCAAAATATTCAAGGCACAATCCGAGTGTGAATTTTCTTAGAAGAGAAACGTTTTATAAACACGGTTTAGCTGCTTCCCCTAGCGTCATATATGAGAAATATGATAATAACTATATAAAAGTACACTCCTTATCCATCCTTAACGAAGAACTATACACCTGCAGTGATGGCATTAATAAAAATGGCTGATGTGATTGTCGTGGCGGCGGCGGCGGCCGGAAAAGTGACTCTCGACAACAAACAGGATGAAAGGTTAGGTACAGAAGCTGAAGAGAACCAAGAACCGAGTGAAGTAATTTCGACCAAGGCAAGGTCAAAGACGCAAGGCTTCCTGACGACGGCGCGACTAAACAAGTACAGCCTTACTCTTAAACACACGTTACATTATAGATCACAACTTATAATGTGCGTTCAAGAGAGCCGTGTACAAAATTTAAACCTTAAAACCTACCCTAGGAAGAAATAAATAAAATCCAACTACATTTGTTGTGAGTTCAGCATAAAAATTCCGTCAACTTTGTTGATATTTTCCTAATGGACCTACAGGCAGCCCAGCCTTACTTTCTTGTAAGAGGGGCGTGAAATTTCTACGGGATCAGTTAGCTGTGGTGATAAACAAAGTGCTAATCTAAGTGGTAAAATAATTAACTTAAAAAGCTCAAAGCTGTTCAGAAGAGTGTCAGCTGTTTCGAAAATAACTAGTTTTCTTTCTCGTTTTTAGGTTCATTGAGCAGAGATAATCATATACCAAATTACAAATTAATATCTAATAGCCGGAAACTAAGCTTCCAATATTGATTTAATCAATCCTGATTGATCGAAGACTTTTCTCATTACGATAAGTGCGACAAACCTTAACGAAAACCGGAATACATTTAGCGGTAAAATATTTTTTTCTCAAAAATATAATTAAGTAACATTATTCGTGTCCATTTGTTGTTAAATAAAGCATGTTTATGGAGCAGTGCGCTGCTTGAATATGAGCTCTATATATAAAGTTTTAAGGCTACAGGATAGCTACGTAATTATTATCTATGGCCCATGGGTACCAATTAAGCCTCAAGAAGGAGTTCTGTGAACTCGTACTTCCGCTAGCTAGTGTACCTAGTGGGAATTATTTTATAAGCCACGCGGTAATATATGACAGACATAAACATGTCTGGCAAATTTATATTTAAAATTAAATTCAAACTTCATGTGATTGGTTTGAAAGTTTTACATCGAATAATATTTATTGTTTGAAGACTGGATGTTTGAAAATGTTTTTTTATGATTGGTAGAATCGTCAAAATATGCATGGCAAAGTACCTATGGCTTATATTTTATAAGTAACTTGGTTTTTACCATCGCCATTCAAAAAAGAGCGTTTAATTCACCGATAATAGAGAGTATAACGCGATTTTATTATTAAAAATATTTTGAATTTGGAACAAGCACGCAAATGAAGTATGTACTAGAATGTGCTAAAAGTACCTACTGGCTGGCTTAATTTCCATAGAGCTATAGATACAATAAAAAATATATAATGTCAAGGGGTGAGTTTCCACTGAAGCGGAGCGGTGCTTCGTGATTGGTCAATTCAATTCTCCGCGCAGTACCACCACTCTGAGAAAGAATACCATCAAAATGGCGCATTATGACAGTGACCAGTTATTGACCATCAGCCATTTTAATGTCCCCACTGCTAGGGCACAGCGACTTTCCTATAGGTGGATAAGAAGGATGAGCCATAGCCCACCACGCGGGCCCAATGCGGATTGGTGGGTGTTAACAACTGCAAATGCAGCCGGGAACAACGACTTAACGTCTTTTCCAAAGCACAGAGGAGCTCGAGATAATAAACACCCATCCCGCTGACCGACCCTTGCGAAAGTTGCTTAACCTCCGCAATCGCTGGGCCAGCCGCTAAACCACTGCGCCATCGAGCTCCTACCACCACCACTAGACCATTTATTACCACGGGCTATTTTCTTATTTGTCACAAAACAGCATGTCAGCGACCGAATTACGTGAAGAAAACCCTCCGATAAAGACGACGTATTTAACTTTCATAGATACTAATAATTCACTTGTATAAAGGGAAAGCATGTCAAGCATTTTAATAAAGCTCCTTATAATTTGGCATTTTTTTAAAATACTGTGACGCATTCGTCGAAAACCCAAGAGTTTACCTTAGCGAACAGTTACTGCAACAAGCAATTTTGTCGTGGGTGTGTTATCAAGTTATGTGGGTCCGTTATTTGTTCTGATTTCCCATAACGAATAAATTAATATTAAAAATACCACTTTAGTATTATTACCGGTAATTTGGCCAACAATAACCAACAAACACCAATTTCCAAACTTAAAAAAAAATGTTTCAAATGATGGTCAAGCTAGTGGATAAAACTCAAGTTTATTTCTGGTTCTCCTAGACGCCTAGAATACCGACTTGAAAAAATAGATAACATTTTTTTTATTATTTTACCAAAACACTTAACATAATCACTAATTTCTTTTCAGAGTGTCTAGCTTTGTTTTTTTGTTTATTTTTATTAAAAATCAAAATAAATAAAAAAGGATCTCAAGAGGTAACTACTATTGCACTATTATTTATTATGACAAACACTCGATCAAAAAACTTTTACGCTCAAAAACAATTTTGTAAAAATCATTTACTGTATGTTTTAACTTTTACAAAATTTTAAGAACCAGAAACCATATAAACAAAATATCAATACGTAAGTACTTGTTTTTTTTAGGTAAGTAATTTGAGAAAAAAAACAAAATATTACATAAAACAACACGTAAGTATTACACATTACTCTTACTACTGTTGTATTCCTTATTTTTCATATTAATATTTGACTTTACGTATTTTCTACTTGCGTAAATATGGGAGGCATGAACCGATCCCAAGTTTGTTGACCGGTTTGGCGGGAAATTCGCGGAAGACTCAGATAAACGATCCCCAAATGTTTTTTTATAAACAGGAAAACTGACACGGCTATAATCATTTTGCGACAAGAAACAATTGAACCCAATAATTTTATCATACATTCAAATTATACCAACAGATTTTCCTTTGAGTATTTTCCATTTAAGCTTGTACCTTTATAAGAGAAGTAATAGCGTACATTCTTATTTCGGAAATAAGTGAATAATTATTCGTCATAATATAGCATTTGAATGAGTTTATAATTTTCAAATAATATCATCATAAACAACACCTTTTTAGCGGGTTAAGTCTGAAATAAAAAAAAACTATGAAATATTTAATTTCAGAGTATAGTGATACTTACTAGGTATAAGAGCAATTTATCTCACAATACACTTTTGGCATCCATAAGAACCAATAAGCTAAGTAAACTTCCAAACACTTTTAAGCGGTCTATTAAGAGAAGTAACCGTCATAGCAGCTCCCTCCACAAAAGCGAGCACATATTCGTGAAGCGGTCAATAATTTGATAATAATAGACTGGTAATAAGTTTAGAGTTAGGCAGCGGAACCCGATGCAGTTCACCGCCGCGGGGTGGACAAAATCAATAGTCTCACTACTACATGGCCGGGATGTGCACACATCGCTTCCTCCGCCCTAATCCCGAGTCCCGAATTATTGTCTCGAGCAGGTGGCGCCTACGACCAGCTCGGCAACAATATTGTGGTCGGGACGCTTTTTATGAACTCCCTCGCGAGGTGAGCGCTCCAGGTTAAGTACTTCTAAGTTGGTAGTGCTCGTGAAGTACGCAGGATTTTCCGTGGGTAATATTAACTGCGCTGAACTACTTAAATTACGAACTTGCGGAGTCATCTTTAGCTTAAGTATGCGTTTTATGAGATTGTGTGTTTTAAAATATCCACAATTTAAAAGACGATTCTTACTTTATTTAATCCTACGCCGAGTTACAGGGTGGGTAGAGGCTAGCAGAGGGCGATTTTATGAAATTGTCTTTTTTCAGACAAGCATTCATTAATTTGCATTTAAATATGGCACTTACTCAAGAATATGACAGAATGTAAAGGCTTTATAAGTAATTTATCATTTTAGGCCTCCCCTTAAGCGAGCGTGTGACACAGCTCCTGTTTGGCTCAGGGCACATTTATCAAGCAAATGTGATTAAGCACACAGATCGAGATCTGCACAGAAAAATAACCCGTATTAGTGTTCGAGATATGAACAGCTGAAGCATTCTCAAACGGTCAACTATCAATCATATTTCTGCTACAGTTAAGTCTTAAAAAATGTGTGTCACATTGCGGATGTCAAGAAAATACCCTAATAATAAATTAGCATAGTAATGTTTGAGGCCGTTAGTTTGGGATTGAGTTCGGCTTAATTAATATAAAAAGCGGCGCCTGCTGGAGTCAGTGCCCTCTGACCAGCGGCCAGCGAGCATCAATAAACACGTAATTAAAAGCCCGATCATACATTCCTGCTTGGATCTGCAACGACAACAATTAAGCGACACGAGCGAGCGCCAGTGTGATTGCTGTCATTAGTTATACGATTATTATTCTGCGCGATTTGGCATAATTGATGGACTGCACTGGTGCCGTTAGTATTTTTATCTCTCTTTTTTATAGAGCACATAATGTTTATTACATTAAACATTCAATATATTTTTTTTGTGACGACTAACAGTTCGAAAATGTATTGACATTGATTACTACCTACTTTAATATTTATTTAGATAGAAAGGAAACAATAAATTCAGTACATTTAATTGAAAAATTATGGTACGAGTAACTTACCATTAAAAAACAACGCGTTGCATGTCGCGTGGCGCGATGAATTTTCCGAAAGACACGCTGTAAACGAACCCTGTTGCTTTTCATACAAACTGTTGTAGTAACTTATTTCATGTAAATAGAGAGACCAGTGTCCAGTACGTAAGTAGTTAGTAGTTAGCACGAATATCAGAAAAAAACGCGCGTAAAAGTACTCGATAGAGTATCTATGGAGATTTTGCTTTTCGGCATACAATTATTCTATCGAATGTTTTAACGCACGTTTTTCGATAGCTGTTCGTGCTACGGGTGCAGTAGTATCCTTAGCACGAACATCTATCGAGAAAAAAACGCGCAGACAAGTACTCGATAGAGTTATTATCTATGGAAAATATCATTTTGCTTTTTGGCGGTAGATAGCGCTGTACAAATTTTCCATACAAAATTACTCTGTCGAATATTTTTACGCGCGCTATTTTTTCCCATAGATGTTCGTGCTAAGGGTACAGTCAGTAAGTGTAGGTACTTATCCTTAGTTTAAAAATCCATCAAAATCGAATCGTGTAATTAAGTATAACATTATGTATAGCACTGCCTACATCATAATGTGCAATCAGATTTCACAGCAAGTTCTCGGTTTTATAAATTTTGTCATATTCTCGATTTTTAATCTCGACGGACATGGTACATTTCCGCAACATCGCGCAGTGAAGAGTGGGTTTCACTTAAACACAATTATGTGACTTAGGTGCCTATCAGTTACCGTAGATACCCAGACCGGTCATAAAAGCCTGGATCACTTTATAATTAACAACATTATTCTTTACGATACAAACCACGTCTGAATAACAAGATTTGCTATGTGGTAGTAGGACTGCTTTTCTAAGAAAATGATTAATTTTATAGGTAATGACTAACATTTAAACATAAAACGATGTGTTCTTATTATGCATTCTTTGATAATGGGTATGCGAATGGTTTTTATTCCATTCTGAATGAAAATAAATCGAGACTCTACATGAGAGATATAAAAACCTCTACCGAGAAATTAAATTACGATTTTTTTATGATATTTTCGATATGTGCAATGAAAGTAGGTACAATGAAGAAAATTAACATACCTATAAATTACTAAAAAATATGGTGCATTGTCAGATCTAAAGAGTAAGATTAACATATTTCTTTTATTGTACCTAGTTAGATCTTTCCAAAAAATAATAAAGATGAATAAGTTCTATTCAACTCATTCTGTCTTATTCAGAGATGTTTCTTAAAACTTGGGTGCAAGACGGTCCTAACAAAACCGGGTTTTATGCTTAGATCCCGGACTAGCGATTTTGTTATTCAGAGACACACTTGCCACAACATGATAACTAAACCGTGAATTAAGCAATGAAATGGTAACACTGTTATGAAGGAGTGAATTATGAGTGAGTTTTTTTTTTTTTTTTTTTTTTCCTTTTTTTTGGCTCCACCCGGTTTGGGTATTAGCCATAACAAAAGGTAGGGAAACATTATAAAATAAAAGGATGATAAAACGGAATTTGGAGATTTGGATAGTGGAGAGGATTCATGATAATAAATAAATATAAATAAAAATGATACGGAGATAAACTCAAATTCTTATATTATTGGAAATTATAAAATCGGATATACATTTATATATATTACTATCGTTGGTACATAAAAGACTTAAAATATTGGTAGGAAGAGGAATTCTGAGGGATATAAGGGATTCATAAAAGGAAGTGTGATCATAAAGTGGGCACGAAAAGAAAATATGGTTAACTTCTCCCACTCCAGTGCCACACACGCATGTAGGATCCTGTACAATCCGTAATCTTGCCAGATGGACAGGGGTGCACGTATGACCTAGTCTCATTCTTATGATAATTGTGGATGGAACTTTACCAAGCTTCATTCTGCTAAACCATGGCTTATTAGGAATATTAGGTTGAATGAGTTTATAAAAGCTACCTTTAAATTGACTACTAATCTGCCATTGGGATTCCCATGAGTCTCTGAGTGAAACGCCTGCTTGGGCACATAGATCATAGCAATAATTTTTATAAGGAAACAGGTCTCCAGAATTGATTGCTTCTTTCGATAGTTGGTCAGCTTTTTCATTACCTGCAACATTGCTGTGACTAGGCACCCATACAAACGATATATCATAACCTTCCAATGAACATTTATGAAGTAAACAACGGCAGTCTATAATGATTTGGTGGCTTAGATTACTTTTAAAGGGGAATTTTTGTAAAGCTTCAAGAGCACTCTTGGAGTCAGAGAAGATAATAGCTTTTTTTAATTTAAAAAGTAACACGTACTCTAATGATTTAAAAATACCGTAACATTCGCCAGTAAATACTGAAGATTCGGGTGGGAGTTTTACTTTTTGAACAATTTGGTACTGTTTATGAAAAATTCCAACGCCAACATGGCTATTATAATCGAGCTTTGAAGCATCACAATAGATATGATGATAGTCATGCCATTCATCAGCTAAAAGGTAATTAAAGTTATACTTTAGATTGCAATCATTTTTATGAAAATCTAAATTAATGATAATATTAGGAAAAAGAATTAATGATTCGTAGTTTTGTGAGAAAATTGGAAGATATGATGATCTATGTGTTGGAGCTTGAAAAGAGCAAAACTTATTAAAACTAACAATAAGACATGGTACTTGTTTATGAGACCAATATGAAGAGGATTCCACGAGTTCTAAAAGTCTAGTTAATTTATCATAGAGTGGGTGATTGTGTAGCTGTAAAGCTCGAAATAAATATCTGTCACATAAGTATTGGCGACGTAGTTTTAAAGGGGGTCAGATGACTCAACTTGTAAAGCGTTTGTGGGACTCGATTTCATGGCCCCAGTAACAATGCGGAGAGCTTTTGACTGTATAATATCAAGTTTGTGTATTCCAAGGGCACTACAAGGTTCAAGAAAATATGTCCCATAATCTAAAATACTTCTAACTAAAGAATTATATAGTTGTTTCAAGGATGAGGGATGAGAACCCCACCAAACTCCAGATAAACATCTTAGGATATTTAACATTCTTTCACATTTGGCAACAACATAGTAACAATGAGCTAGGCCAGTTAATTTACTATCCAATATGATTCCCAAAAATTTGGCTTCATTTTCAGTTGGTAACATTACATTATCATAGTATACAGAAATGGGAGGAGGGCAACGCATTCTTGAGAAAAGAACTACATTACTTTTTGTTATTGATAGACTTAGACCATTGTTTTCAAGCCAAGTTTTGAGACAATTTAAAGCGTGGGAAAGAGAGTTACACAAGTTTCCTATCGATTTATTTGTACAATAAATAAGCAAATCATCAGCATATTGTAATATGCCAATGTTATCGGGAAGGGAGCATTCTAAGTCATGGGTATAAATATTGTACAAGAGTGGACTTAACACGGAACCTTGTGGGAGTCCGTTCCACACTAATCGTGACTTCATGTTTTCAGTGCCTGGGTTTAAACTGATCGTTCGCTCAGATAAAATGTTAATAATGAAATTTATTATTATTGGAGGGACCTGTAATTTAATAAGTTTGTTTTTGAGAATACTTAAAACTACATTATCGTAGGCGGAAGTGATATCAAGGAAGGCTGCCAAAAGTGATTCGTTTAAAGAAAAAGCTATTCGAATATCTGTTGTTATAATTCCGATGCTGTCCATCGTACTTTTATTTTTTCTAAAGCCAAACTGGCTGTCACTTAACAAGCCTCTACTTTCAATGAACCACTCTAATCGGATTTTAATCAGATGTTCTGCAATTTTGGCCAAAACTGAAGATAAAGCAATTGGCCGATATGAAGAAGCATTGTTAGCCGGTTTAGTTGGTTTAAGAATGGGTATGATCTCTTGTAGTTTCCATGTAGAAGGAATATCGCCGGTTATCATTACAGTATTGATAAGATTTAAAAGGTACATTAAACTATTATCACTCAAGTGACTAAGGAAGGAATACGGAATACTATCACAACCTGGAGCAGAGTCCTTAACATAGGATAAAACACCTTTAAGTTCAGCTAATGTAAAAGGAGCACTGAGTCCTGTCATTTCAGCATTAGAAGTAGAAGTGAAAGGAACCTGCAATAGTGAACTATCATTAGCAACATATGGAGGGGCTAATCTATCTAGAAACTGTTCAGCTAAATGTTCAGGAATATTTTTTGGGGTGGACTCTTTAAATGCTGAACGGAAGCGGCGAATATTGGACCAAACAACCGATGGAGAAGTATTAGGAGAAATTGAAGTGCAGAATTTCTTCCAGCCTTCCCATTTCTTTTGTTTGAAAAGTTTTCTGGTATTATTAATCAAATCAGACAATATATTAAAGTTTTCCGATGTTGAACAAAGATTATAATTTATTTCAGCCTCTTTCCTTTTTTCAATAACAGCAGTACATTCCTGATCCCACCAGGGTGGAGAAGGAATATAACTGCGATGACCCGTTTTAGTTGGAAATACTTTATTTGCTGTATTAATTAGAAGAGAAGATAGAGCAGTGGCACAAAATGAAATGTTATTTTTATCAATGAGAGGGAGGGAATCTATATCTTGTTCAACTTGTGTTTTAAAAGTATTCCATTTATCCTTATCTAATTTATGTTTCAGACGGGGTGGTTGATTTTGTGGCTGATTTATAGAGTTATTTGTGAAGGTAATTATAATTGGGTAATGGTCACTGCCATATGTGGAATCTAATGTTGTCCATGTTAATGAAGTGGCAAGGCAAGGTGAAACAATAGATAAGTCAGGAACACTCCTACCCTCATCTGGCTTGGTTCTACGTGTGATCTTCCCTGTATTAAGTAAACATAAATTATTATTATGCAGCATTTCTAGAATTCTACTGCCGTAATGACTTGATTTAGAGCTACCCCAAGAATAATGTTGGGCATTGAAATCTCCCATTACAAGGAGAGGTTTTGGTAGAGATTTTATAATATTTTCAATTTCATCATAGATGATTGAAGAGGGGTAAGGTATATATACAGAAACAAAAGAAATATTATTTACATTAGCAGCAATGATAGAGTAATCACTGCGGTGTTGAGGGATTGGAATGTGTTGAAAAAATACAGATTGCTTAACTAATATGGCTACACCACAGCCTACTGTGGGGTCAAGCCTGTCTTCTCGTATGCACGAGAAGCCGGAGAGTTTAAAGTTGAAACCTGGTTGAAGCCAGGTTTCTTGGAGCGAAATAACAAAGGGATTATACTTATTTATTAAATGGATTAGGTCAGACTTTTTACTGTTGATGCTTCTGCAATTCCATTGAATTACAGAGTTCATTAAAATTATTAAGGTTTATAAAATTAGAATCAGAAGGTGCAGCGTTGGGCGGTGAAGCAATAAGATTGCTGTTGGATAAGGTTTTTATAAGTGCAATTATCAAATCTTTTATTGGTAAGTTGGAGAGATTGTCACTATTATTTAGAGCAGTCCCATTAGGGAATGATGGAATTCTATACTCATTTATTAAAGAATTATGAGCAGTTTTGTCATAGCCTTTATTTGTAATATGGGGGGTTTTTGGTTTAATAAATATGGTTTTTTTATATGAATTTGTTTTAATAGGTATTTCATTTGTAGAGTTCAAAAGATTATTGTTTGAAGGGTGTGCTGAATTTGAATAAGAACTAGGTGAAGCAGGTGATGAGGCTAAAACATCTGCATATGGTCTATAAACTGGGGGGTGAAGTTTTAATGCCTCTGCATAGGATATACAGCTCTTGGCCATACTTTCTTTTATACTTTTTTGCCTAGAAAACTCAGGGCATATTTTATTTATGGCAGTGTGTGAACCAGTACATAGACAGCATCTTATTTCTTCTTCATCCACAGAACAACTCTCACCAGAGTGTCCTGATCCACATTTAAAACATCGTGTAACTGATCTGCATTGGGATTTAATGTGACCATAACGACAACATTTATAGCACTGTATAGTAGGAAAAATATACAAATCAACTGGAAGAGAATTATAACACAAAAAGACCCTTTTAGGAAGGACTTGCCCGTCAAAAGTCAAAACTACAGTTTCTATAGGAGCAAAATCTGTTTTGCCATTATTAGTAACTTTTTTTTTCAATCTTCTAATTTTAATAATATTACCACAGCCTATGGGTACTGAAATGTTATTCATGATATCCTCTTCAGACCAGTCTGCAGGGACACCACGTACCACACCCATCCGGGTAATGTTATGGGTCGGGATGAAGGCCCTATATTTGTTTGTTTTTAAAATATCACTGATTATAAAGTTATTAGCATCTTGAAAGTGAGAAAAGGAAATAGAAGCTTTATTTCTTCCAATTTTCTTTAAACTACCATTCACAATGTTTTTGAAAGTATGTTTTTTTAAAAACCGTCCTAAAGCCACAGGGTGCAAAACGGTGTTTTCATCGGAGGATACTTGCTCACGTTGAATATGTACAACGTAAGGAGACGCGTCAGAAGTTTGGTAAAGTAGCCTAGCCACGGGTGTACGAGAGTTGGTGTCAGGAGTTTCGAGAGTACTTTGAATTGTGTTCTGTGTAGGCACTGGTTGGGAAGGTTGAATATCAGGTGAATTCGTTAAACATTGTTCATTAGGAGTTGAAAAATCACAATGGCAATCAAATTCAGTAAGAGGATTTTGATCAGAAAACTTATGTTGGCTTTTTTTCTTTTTTTTATTGCAATGTTTGCATAATTTGCGTGCCGATGATCGTTTACGTTTGGGGGGGTTTTTATTAGATTCTGAGCAATCAGTATCAAATAAGGATCCCTCAGTGTCCATTCCTGAAGCATTGCTAATCGTAATAAAGTGAGACGCCTGGGGGACAGAGCCCCCAGGGTCTTCGGGCTCGTTCATAGAAACAATATAAAAAACTTACCTAATCCCGTACTATTCACAAAAACTAATAGATATATACAAATACACTTAGATAAAAAACTTTAAACTATTATTTACAAACCACTATCCAAATAAATAAATAAATTTCTAAAGCCAAAAAGAAACACGACCGCCTTTCCCAAAGTTTCCCGCGCTTTTTTCATGAGTGAGTTTATACATGAAGAAAGGCAAAATAGTCTATGGTTTGTCTTATCACCCGAAGAAAAATAAAATGTCATTGTCACTTGTCCATCCACTATGTAGGTCAAAGAGATTTTTTTATAAAAATAAAGCGGTTTGATTTGAATATTGTTGGGAGTCTGTATAATACTTCTTCGTATTCTCTAATTACATTTAGTTTATCCATTTTTTCGAGGTTATAAACAATTACAACATAGAAGTTTTTGCTCTCGGACGGGAATCGAAGTGACTAGGTAGCTCAGCGGTCAGAGTATTGGACCGGATATCCAAAGGTCGCGGGTTCGATTCCCGTCCGAGAACATGATCTGGTGCGAGTCCTATTTTTTCTAGTATATTATTTAGTATTATATAAAAATAGCATTGTGAATGCTTAAATCTCAAAATTTAAAAAGTTAAATAGATGTTTTTGGTTATAAAATAGCATTAAACCACCCTTAAACTTACCCTCAAGCAGGTTTAAGTGATGAATGTATGATTCCACTAGTAAACCATCCTTAAACGTGGGACTAAACGTTAAACTGTCACTCTGAATATGATTTGCGCTAAAATGGCGTTAGTACGTGGTCTAACACCAGGTTAACTTTAGCCCTGGTTTAATGAACGCACTCTGAATAAGACAGATTATGTTTTGGTTGTAGTAAGGTGTTTACCTAACTGTCATAACGCACCTTGTTATTATGCGATCTTCACCTCTCAACATTTCTTGTTGAACTCAGGTGACTTCGGACAGTGAGTCATCAAACTAGTTCGCACATCCAATTTACATCATTCGACCATTGAAATGTGCTGTATTCGTAAAAGTGTTAATGTGCACCTGTTTCTGATCAAGCATCAACTTACGATCAACTGTTTGAACAATCATTTTTTAACCAGCCATTGAAGAGCTGTAATGCACACCTATAAAATTGAAATTTCGTTTGAAAAAAATTTACACACAAAATAACACTTTCCTAATTTATGAAATTTAATCGAGAGAATTAAACATGCGGAAAATCTTCCCAATTTATTTTTAAGCGGACGTTCCTGATCAAAACTGCTAAATTAAGTGTATTTGAATAATTTTTTTTATACTTTTTCAGCAAAATTTATATGTACACACAATGGCCTCAGACTAACATGTTGACTTTGAGACTGCCTTTATGCCCTACATAATGAAAGTTGTTTTCGCAGTTTAACTGTATAATCTGACGTGCTGTCGTGTGTACGAATGAACGTTACGACAGTTAAAAAAAACAAATAAACAGACGAACATAATATGCAAAAGAAAATTGCTTCTTATTTCTTAATGTTGACTGTTATGAATTCGATATACTTAATATAAGTACTTTAGAGTAAATTATGAGCTTGACAGTGTGTAAGAAAATATTGGCTATTTCTTTGGTAAGGTCCTTACAGATCTACATTGTTTTAAACCAATATTTATTGATCTACCTAGTTGCTTAATGCCTTTAGCTGAGAAATCGTAACGGGCATACAAAGTCATCCATAATGAATGAGTTTGTATGTTCTTATCTAATAAAGAAATTCAGAATTTGAGAATAAAATAAGAGTAGGATCTGCAAATGCAAATGTCACCTTTGCGCGGAGGCTTGACGTCAGGTAATCATAAGGAATCCTGAATCAGCTTGCGGAATTAAAATGCCCCCTGAATACAATACTTACCTCTAGAGATCTCAGACACATCGGAGGAAGTACTTCCTCTGTCATTTTGCAAAATTACAATTCGTTTTTTTGATATATTTCCGATTGCGTGAAACGTTAACTGTGTTATTTAATATTCAAAAACAAGTCGTGTTATGCAGGGCCGGATTTAAGGGAGGGCAACCGGGGCAACCGCCCGGGGCCTCCACAAGAGAGGGGCCTCCACAAGAGAGTGGCCTCCACATAAATTGATATTAAAAAAAGAATCTTATATACACAACGAAAGAGTACCTACCTAATATTACGATTTGAAAACATACCTAGTAATTTTGATTTTAATATTATTTATTACTAGCGGTGTGTGTCATTTATTTTGTGCCATACGACTAAATAAAAAAAAGATTAAAACACTTTGTAGGAAAAATATTATACAAGGTGTTACAAAAATACCCCTAATGCCGAATATGGTATATAGGGACCATCAAACTGATCAACTTTTACTATGAGACCAACTCTGAAATCGCGAAAAAAAATCAGCTGTTTCATACAAAAATTTAAATCGAAAATATCAAAATGTATGAAACAGCTGATTTTTTTTTCGCGATATCAGAGTTGACCCCATAGTAAAAGTTGTTCAGTTTGATGGTCTCTATATACCATATTCAGCATTAGGGGTATTTTTGTAACACCTTGTATAACCTATTTGAAAAATAATTAGGGGTATCCACTCCCTTGTTGTCCCGGGGCCTCCACACCTCTAAATCCGGCCCTGGTGTTATGTTTAGAACTATCAAGATATATACATATATTTAAGTTAAGTACCCAGAATATTATTATGTGGTTGCATTCAATCAAGTACAACTTTGTAGCGGCCCTTTCGTGAGCAAGTTACTAAACAGGCGCCATGTAATTTATTTTTTGTTAAATGTTACCCAGGTCTTTATGATTACTCTTATGGCTAGCTTTCTGCTTAGATAAGTTACCTAGCGCTTAGCACACGTACTCTCCCTATTCCCCGATAGGCGCCGCGCCTGTTAGGCACGCTCATTTCCCATTGCATCTATCATCATTCGGTCATTGTAAGAGGAACTAAAAAAGCAAAATATACTTCAAAACTTCTTATAAAGTTGTCGGTGTTGGGTAGTTTTTATGAATGATGCTGTCATAAAACTACCGGTGCGTAGTTTTGTAAAGTGGTTTTATGTAAATTTGTATAAGTCTTAATCACAATTCGTGAATCGCTAATTAGTTATACATAGTGTATTTCCGGAAAACTTGAACATATTATACTTACTTATCCATTACCTAAACCACTTTCCTCAGAATAACTGGAATAGCAATTATATGCCGTAAAATTGATTTAAATAAAACTGATAAGTAACTATATCGAATGGCGTAGGTATACTATTTATAAAACGCCTGATATTTATTTCGTCCGTGGTTTGGTATCAAATTTGATTCTGATTGAATTTGATTTAAATAATTATAAAAGGACCGTTGCAAAGAACCGGCCTAATCAATTTCACGATAATAATGCTGTCGTAAATATTATGTAAAAGCATAAGAGTCGAAGAGATAAGATAATTTTCCTACGAAATCAGCGCCTTTTTTTCTATTTATATATTTTGCCAATGAAGTGCCCTGGTATCTCATGTACCACTTCTATTATGTACTAATATTTGTAATTACTATATTTTTTATTTAATTGTATTTATTAATTACATAAAATAAATATTTGACAACATAACATACATTACTCCGATTCCAAAGTAAGTAGCTATTTAAAGCACTTGTGTTATGGAAATCAGAGACAACGGTGGTATCACAAACACCCAGACCTGAGCCAATAAAGAAAATTTCGTTTTCTAAATTGACCCAACCGGGGATCGAACCCGGGACTTCAGAGATGGCAACACCTTGAAAACCAGTGTACAAAGCCACTCGACTACAGAGGTCGTCAATTACTCATAAATCTCCTAATAGGTAAGTAATACAAGTTAATAAGTGATACTGTTTAAATAAAAAAAAACCTGAAATAATAAAAATAATTGAAATCGGTTAACAACTGGTGAAGTTATGTTAAAAAATACATGAAAAAAATACCGTCGACTTGATAACGTCCTCCTTTTTTTTAAGTCGGTTAAAAATACTTACGTACCCAAAAAAACTGCAAGGTGATGTACAGGATAGCCGTTTGGCACACGTATACTTGAGGTCAAAACAACTTTCATGAGCCGCAGTTCTTTAAAAAAATCCCTTTGGAGAGGAGTTATGGTGTCATCTTTTTTTTGTTTGGGGAAAAAAATGTTCTAAACCCTATCGTGTGTGGTATTTAATGAAAGGGCTTTCTGAGCCTGTTCTCAAAATATATCACATCATTACATTTCAGCCGAAACAGGTTATTTTGCTTGAGGTTTGACTTAAAGGTTGGGAAATTCTAGTGCGAACCTCCTGCGCACCTGCAGGGGGGGGGGGGATTATGCGTAAGTGCATTTTCTCCGGCATAAAAAAAAGGTTCGGCTAAAAATACATTGACTATAACACCTATACTATGTATTAGCAAGTTTTCATTAATAATGAAAAGATTTATGTTTTCTTAAGCACTCCTGTGTGTAATAGAGCTTATAGAAGCGTGGAAACTCGCTAGTAAATTTTTGTAAGTCTGATTTTTAACATGGTAGTTTTTATTTTTCATTTTCATGTCATTCATCATTCAATCAATCTACACAAAACTACCATTTTAAAACTGTCTACCATTTTGGTAGAAAATTTTCTAGTATGTAGTTTTGGTCTAGGATCATTTGCAGAAATACTATGTTAAAAATCATTCTATAAAAAAACTACAATAGCAGTATTGAAGTTTTTTTATAGAATGATTTTTAACATAGTAGTTAACATTAAGTTTTTGTTTTTCATGATTTTTATCATGATACATTTAATTAGAATTATTTCTAATGTTCCTAAGCAAAAACTACCATTTTGAAAAAAAAAAACATTTTGATAGAAAATTTTCTACTATGTAGTTTTGGTCTAGAATCATTTCTGCTAATGGTGTGGTTTTTGTATAGAATGATTTTTAACATGGTAGTTTTTATTTTTAACATGTTTTTTTTTTACCAAAGATGTTTTGTTTCTACCATTTCGAAAATTATCTACGGTAATATTTTGAATTTCCGCGCATTGTTTGAAAAAAGTACTTTACAAACCTTGGCCGCAACTAGGCATTGATGGACTCACGTATGTTTATTTTCACATTCGTTTTTAACCGACTTCAAAAAAGAGGAGGTTCTATGTTCGTCTGTTTATTTGTTTTTTTATGTATGTCCACCGATTAGTCGAAGACGGCTGAATCGATTGAAATGATTCAAACGTTATTACATTATAGCATTACATTTAAAAGTGAAACATTTAAGGAGAAGTGAAAGCGAAGTTTCAAAATCCTAAAAAATGTCACCCTGAAATCTTTTCGCGATCGACGAACTTCGCATTGTGATAAAAAAACAAATGGCTGGTGACTTCCGCACAATTTTAATTTTAATTTCATGAATGAGCTTTTAAGTTAAAAAATATTACATTCTATATTCAAATATTTGTGAGTTGCGAGATACGCAAAACTTTCAGAGTGCCCTGTTTTGAAATCAATTACGGTTTTCCCTGTTTCATATTCATTTAAGTACCCTTAATACATTGCCTACTATTATTGATATTAACTAAATAAAGAGTATATCTTTTAGTACTTTCTTTATTTTCTTAATTAGGAGTGGCTATTTAGTTCGTGTATTAGTTTAAGGGTTTTTAACCGACTTAAAAAAAAGGAGGAGGTTCTATGTTCGTCTGTTTTTTTTTGTATGTCCACCGATTACTCAAAAACGACTGAACCGATTGACATGATTCAAACGTTTCTTTATCAGGTTTGTTCCCAAGTTGGACCCTATTTTGAAAATTTTAAATCGTTTCAGTAGTTTTCGAGTAATCCTGAAAGTACTGTAATTTTTTAGGTAACCTTTGCACGAGTTTTTACGGATCTTCAGACATAACTTCTTTGTTTATAAACCGATTTAGATGATTCTTGTTTTGTTAGAAAAGGGATACTTTAAGGGTGTTTCCATTTTAATTTCATTGACATTGGACCTTGGACTTCGAAGATACACAAAAGAACTCTTCAAAATCAAATAGGATAGTGTATAGTGATAACACTACGGTATTGAAAGGTTTCGCATCTGCCATTTTTATTGTCACTGCTGGGGCTGGGTTACAAGCCTTACTAATGGGCTGATGAATAGGATGGACCATAACCCACCGCGCGGGCCCAATGCGGATGGTGAGTGTTAATGAGTGCAAATGTAGCTGGGACTACCAGCTTACCGTTTTTAAAAGCTTTTAAAAATTAAGTAGAAAAACCTCCTTCAAAAAACCCTAAAAAACTGCTATAAAAACAGCTTCAAAAAGCGACAGCTCTAAAAAGCAAGAAAAAATATTTAAATCTGCATAATTACTATTCAAATACGCATATCTGATATTAAAAAAACGGAAATGAAGTCGGGTGGGGCTTAAGAATTAACAAATGAAAAAAAAAAGCTGAGAAAGAGAAACCACGATAAAAGTTTATATAAATTAAAAAAGGAAAATATCTTTCGGCTAAGAAATAATTATGCAGATTTGAATATTATTTCTTGCTTTTTAGAACTGTCGCTTTTTGAAGCTGTTTTTATAGCAGTTTTTTAAGTTTTTTTGAAGGAGGTTTTTCTTTATTTAGTGTTCATCATTCTGTCCTCTTGGTTCTGAAACTTACATGAATAAGAAAGTTTTTTGCTCCACTTTGGAGCCATATCGTCAGGCCACATCAGGTGTGAAGACAAATTGTGGTCATTCAGTAGGCTTGTTATTACCAATGCGCTACAGACTTGATAGACGATAAGGTTTTATTCATATTACTTACTAGATTCTCGTTTATAACACTTCCTCGTCGCTGTAGCTCTTTGGTACAAAATCAACTATTAACTATATATTTCATTAAATTCACTACTTATATTAAGTAATGTTGACCGTAGTTTTGGACTCCTGCAATACCAGGTGCATTTCGACCTTGGACAATAAAAAGTACCCAACTAGTATTTATAAATTCTGCTTAAATGCCTGAGTAATTTGGGAAATCTTCTTACAAGAAAACTAAGTAAATGGAAATGGAAAAGTAAGCTTTAAATTTACTCAACGCATCGCATTACGATGCAAATAATCACAACAATTATTACACGTTTATGACATAATAATGATGAGAACACGTCGCATATGGGTAATTGTCGGTAACAGCATTAACAGTCCGAAGCGGGCCCGTTCGTGACACGACTGAGTCTCCAGGGTTTTGATAATTTGTCCGATAGATAAGTAATAAAATCAGCGAGGACGACACTGGTTGCATCTTGAATTTATGTCGATGTGGATTCGCGATGCGTCGCCGCCGGACGACGGCCCCCGCCACCGGGCTTCATATTTATACGGTAAAGCGGGTGCTGCGAAGAGTTCAAACGTGCGTTGGGCGCGCGGAACATTAGACGATCGAGAGAATCGCAACGCGTGGGTAGACAGGGCGAGTGCAGTGTGCAGTGCGTGGTCTTGTGTAGCTGAAAGCTCGACCGCCGCGAAGCCTCCGACGGCAGCCCGAGCGTCGAGTCGCGGGACCGCGAGCCCGCCTCGCGTCAGTGCCGGCCCGGCCGCGCCACAAACACCACGCTCCGGTGACCTCTGCTCTTCCTCGCTGGACAGTGAACTATAACACCGGCGACTGCCGACACACAGTGCACTATCGTTATATTTTAATACGAAAGAGGTAAGTACTCTTTTAAATCCAATCGTTTGTAATTAAGAAAATGTTTTCCATTTTAATAATAGCCAAACAATTAATAAGTACATTAATACAAAAAATAGGTCTATTTTTAAATTAAGTTATATGTTTTAATAAAAAAAAACATAAATTAACAATGGTTTGTCTTAAAATGGAGCCTATTAAGAGCGCGCATCTGAAAACGCCGGCAAGCTTTTCCGGCGCTACGGCTGCTTAACATGACGTCTGATGTGATACAGTCGGATGCTATTTTAACTCGTAGCAAATTACAACTTTAAACTTTGCTGCTTTTGTGCATGTTTGTTGTGCAAAAGTAAGAGATATTAAATGTTCTTAACAGAAGATAAAAGATTTTTCGATATTAATTTAAAATATTTTAGTTACTGCTTTAGCTTTAATAATTCTAATTTAAATTAAATTACAACATTTTATTAACAGAAAATTTAAAGCTTTTCAACAATACCTATATTCCATAATTACGCCAAAAAAGCTAGAGCTATAATTCAATTCAATTGTCCATCCCTAACAATGTTGTATAACGTTTAGAGTTTGACCACTAGTTCTTGCAATTGTAAAAAAATATAATTGGATTTCTATAGAATCGGTTAGCCGCCTCTGAAAATAAATTACCTTACTCGAACATAGATGTAACTGTTAAATCAGTTTTAGAGTGTCTTTTGTGCAACTAAACGTATTTACCGCTATTGATTCATCCATATTTTAATAAGATTAGCAATAATAAAAATGAATGAAATTTTTCTGGAAAATTTAACTATTTAGTTAGTAAAATTTTTGGCGAAATTCACTGTTATATGTTTCAAAATTCGCAAAACATTATAATTTATATTTATTTGTATTTGTAACCTAACTATTAAAATTTTTGATTGTTATTGTACAAAATAAGCAATAAAGTAGTACTCTAAAAACAACATCTAAATACATTTGGCTCTCCGGATCGCGTGAGTGCATCGGAGCCGCCGCGTGCCGTCGCGAACCGTAGCGGATCCGATATTTCACACTAGCCACCAGTAATCATTGCCGATTGTACTTACAAAATAGATTGAAATCGAATCGGGCACACACATTATATCAAACATCACATTAATAAACATACCACTGTTCTTCTTATTGTTTATGAGACCGAAATAAAAATAACACAAAAAAGTGTTATTTAAACAAATTCTGTTTTAACGAAGCAAGGATATATTTTTATACCAAATTAGATTGATACCCAACATTTGCAACTTTTTAGACGTGTGCGTGCCTAAATACCATCCCTGCATCAACATATTTAAAATAAACTATCGTTTTCCTTAAAGTTGTTCCATAGCGAGTGAACTACGTAAGACGCGCAATAATCATACGAATATTGAATACTAAATAGGTATATACTCGTAGTACTTATATGCCATTATTTGTATTTTATGTATATCAAACACATAAAATACAATCTACAAAAAAAATGTAAGTATTCATTGTTTGTTTGATAAAGCTTCGTTAAAAGTTTGTAACCTGCATCTTTACAGCTCACACAGTTCACATACTTGCGATATTTTTTTCTAATAAATATTAAAGTGATTCACCATCTAGATTGATATTTAAATGTTTATTGACATTAAATAAATACACCTAATAAATATTTATTTACGTATAACATAAAGTCTAATTGAGATTCATTTAATTAAAAGATATTCTAAATTTTTTCTATTCCCTTTTATACTAGAAATTACGTCAATAAGTTAAGCAGGAACAGTGAATGTCAGTTGGTAAGGTCTTGACCGCGCTCAGTGCGAATCGTCTGAGCGATTGCGCAAAGCTGCGCGAGCGCCAGTCAAGTGCAGGGTGAAGGCTTCGAAGCGCAACCTCCGCGCGCCGGTGGCGATTCTTTGCATAATAAATTACATATTTTGTAATATCGTTTGTCATTCGCTAAGTGACAGACTAATGATTTAAATCACCGCTAATGTGATATACGTACTGAGTATAATTTGCAACCTCTAGTAGATTTAGCTTTAGAGTTATATGCTTTATCTGTTACTGTTGTTATTGATACTTTAAACTTAGGCCAATTGCAACACTTGAATAGCGATATTTATGCCTTATTAACAAATTTACCCTTCACTTAATTTTCGTACCATCTTGATAATATTGTTGACTTGGCTTTTGCTTAAATTGCGTTACAATAGTCATTGATGATGACAGACAAGGACGGTGAGCATCCGATTCTTTTGTTCTAACAGTTTCACACTTTAAACCACGGAAACACGGCTAGTTGACGGGTGCTAAATGACTAGATTACGTTTTTCCTAATTATACCTACGTCGTTTTTGCCAAATAAAACACATTTAACGGAAACTCTAATGTTAAGGAAAAGCGAAGAGGATGCTGTTCATAAAAGCTTCATGAAGCATTCAGGTTGCAATATGTGAGTCAGTAGAATAATGGACTTAGTGGTATCTTCGAACACATGCCGTGACATAGCGTACGTATAAGCGACAGCTATAAAATTAAGAATCCCTGAAACTGTGGAACCTCTCCACTGACTCTGCATTAATGTAGTCCCGCTTCAATATGCGTGCGCGCAGTCTCGCCGTGACAGAATGCGCCAAGCCGAGCGACACACTCCAAAATGTAGGCCTTTCACTGATCATCAACGGTCACATAGTTAATTTCTTTCTTTATTTCAATTAAGCTGCAAACAAAAATAAAAATTATCAAATTTTCACATTCTTTGCGAATTTAAATAATTTTAAAAATGATTTTTTATATCCCTGATGAAATGAAGCTACACTTAGCTACAGAACTACTTATAGTTAAAAAAAAGTATACAACCTGGAGACCACAATGCGACAATAAATTAAATGTCATATATAGCTGAGAACGCTCCCATGCAGTCTCATAAAAAAAAACAATAGAAAATATCCAATAGTTTAGTCACAGGAAATATTTTTCAGTTACGATTTTCAGTACAATTAATTTTCGTGCTGTTTAGTTTGTTTGAAAAAAAAATATTTCGTTCCTAGGAATTATTTGATAGTTTTAAAATACTCTTTTGAACTAGTGTCACAAATATATAATAAAGTAAATAAATATAAATAAATAAATAAATATTTGACAACATCACATACATTGCTCCGATTCCAAAGTAAGTAGCTAAAGCACTTGTGTTATGGAAATCAGAGACAACGGTGGTATCACAGACACCCAGACCTGAGCCAATATAGAAAAGTTCGTTTTCTAAATTGACTCAACCGGGGATCGAACCCGGGACCTCAGAGATGACGACACCTTGAAAACCGGTGTACAAAGCCACTCGACCACGGAGGTCGTCAATTAACTTGACAAAATTAATAAACTTGAATGCATTTTTATAAAGTTTCGAGCAGGTAACTTCATAAAATGATGAGCAGCTTTTTTTCTTTAGGCATGCCGTCACCACGGCCCCTGAAAAGGTATCGAAACGTCGGAAAATTAAAATAAATAATATATCCAAACTAAATAATTCTAAAATAGCACCTGAATTAATAATATACGCGCTGTAATCCGTAAAAAGTGTCTTATTCCTTAAGTTTACTAACATTTGATTATTATTTGTAACATTTTTTCCGCTTGAGTTAATCGATTTCCATGCAATGCAGATTAAAATAAGAGAATATTTGTTTAATAATACTTTTGTTTCAAATTTATTTTAAGTTGTTTTTCCTCCAATTAATTTATCCTTTTGTACACAATATAAATTTTTATTTATTGTTACAATGAAATTGAATTAATTTTGGATATGTATTTGTACCAATGGGTCTCGTTTTGGATGATTAGTAATACTATTATTTGCAAACAACGGCTATTAGTAAGCTGATTGATTAACATACCACTAGTCAGACGAATTTAAGAAGGTCCCGTGTCTACATAAAGTTATAACGCACAGCGGCGCACCGCCGCCGTCGGCTTCCTGAGAAAATGGCAACTTATAGGGAACTGAATCTGGGCCTCGCAGGTGCCATTGACCCCTGCAACCTGCCGCACTTCGCACACATGTGTCGCCATTCACATTTAATATTTACTCACATTCCTCTACTCTATATGGGTTTATAGGCTTATAGAGTCTGCCCACAATGGGGTGGAATGCGCATTCGTTTAACGACTCTTTGCGGTAGATTAGTCGCTATAGTAACTGTAGAGAAATTATTTGTTACAACTTCAAAGAGGATCGTGATTTTCATCGCCTATAGTGTATTAGCTGTTGGCCCAGAGAGGCGGAGGAGTAGATGGTAGCAGTGATTACGCATGTATGCATGGAGGGCAGCCGGCGGCAACGCTGACCCGGCGCGTGAGTGCATCGCGCATCGCGCGGCTGATCCGCGCTCGACGCCGCAGCGCTGTAGGAGCCGGGACCGTTATCATCGGACCACAAAAATGTCGCAAAAAAGCTCGAAAACCGTTTCTGTTTCACTTGCAGTCATTTCGTGACGTGAATTTGATTTCATGCCATTTTGAAGATGGTTTATCAACAATAGAGGTTTTCGCGCATTACATTATATAACTATCAAACCGTGTAGTTCGTGATAATGTAATGAAATGAAAAATATCGTGTCGTGACATAACTAAATCTTCCGTTAATAAATCTGAACATTTCAATGTGTCTCAGCCACACACTGTCTGCACACACATCTCTTCTCAAAAGGTTATTCCGTGAACTCAGGCTCTCTTTATTGCACATCAGATTTAACCTACATTATTTCATGGCTCCCTCTGGGAAAGAGGCAGTGTACAAATGCACACGTTGGCGAAACAATGAATAAATATTGTTTTATGACAGGATGGTTATTGGTCTCCAGTGTAATGAACACAAGTCTCGAGTGCGGAGCCCGCGACAGGTCGCCGCTTGAATATCAATATAAGAATATAGCCGCGCTGCGATGCCGGCCACAATGACCGATAAAGAGAAAACACACGAATATGACCCTACGTGGACTCTATTTAAAATTCACCTTCAATGGCAATAAGTCGTTAGGTGCTCGCTGCCACCAAAAGGAATGTAGGTTATGATGTTATTTAGCTCGCGTTTTTTGCCGGTCTAAGTTTTTTTATTACAATAGTTATCTTCTTTCAAGTCAATCAGTTTCGTATAAGGCGTGAAAGTACTGACGTCACTGTGCTAAATTTTATTTAGTTATCTTGATCTTATTGGTCCTCGCCATTGAGTCAGAATTTTACAAATAAATACGTGAGAATTGACTCATCATACATTTTTATTTCTATTAGACACAAAAAACTATTTGATAATGTAAAGTTTGCCAAAAAGCAGTAAAGGACTCAAATGACTATAAAATATCACGACAAGTGTACCTAACTGAGACGATATCAAAGGATGTGGGTCGGTTTTCTACGGTTAGGGTATTATCTAGATGCAAGTGTCCTTCCTTCAACCATTAATTCAATATCATGAATTTAATACATCATTCATACACGTCGAACTCTATACGTATATGAAAGAAAGTTGAACTCAATAAATTTTTAAAGTAGACAGAACGGATAACTAAATTCATTCAATGCTCAAAATGCGTTCATTATTGGAAGAAAAATAAACCGTTGCAGGTACTATCACTTCGCCTCCACCCTAAAGAGGATAGGTTGCACACGTTCATAGCACCCACACTCTAAATAACAAGACAAATAGTCTTGTCCACTTTACCATTTACCGAGTAAAAATTCTCATGTCTTGTTTGAATAGGTCTTTTACCAATTAGTATTTGTACCGATAGATGACGTTAGCTTCGTTTAGTTTTGTCTGTTGCACTCACTACACGCTTTGTGTAGTGGCCGACACCCTCTCCGCGCAATGTGAGGCGTGAGAGAGTAAGGACTTTGACTAACTCTAACAACCCATTGTTTGTGCTCAAATACCAATCGTTTGAGCTTTTATGTTTTCGCATTAAAGTTTTGATGGGTTGTTACTTTCATTGATTTCAAATATTTTGTAATTTTAACACAAATCGGGAGAGGTCATGCAGAGGAAAATAATGTAGAATACACTAGTCAATCAACATTACACTTCGATTTGCGTTCACCTCGCGTACGAACGAAAGCCTTTACCTCTTTTCGTGACCAAAAAGTAAATTTCTTTGATGAGAAATCTTTTCACTTCTTTAATATATTTAGCGCAATTCATGGTCCGATACCGTAAATCCTGTAACTTCTCATCTGTGCGAATAATTCTCGAAAACAGTTCAGTGTTCGCGAAACAAGCGTGAAAAGTCTTAATGACGCAATTATAACTTGTGTCTAACAGTTTTTGCGTTAATAAAAAGGCTCTTGCAAGACTTCATAATGTCCAGGTTGTTTTATCGTGCGGAACGTGCGATGTCATTGTCCTACGGGCGAGTGCACCTCGGTCTCGCCTCTCGCCTCTCCGAAGGCACCACCACTATATTCGCATCACACCTTAACCACCAACACATTTCCAAGTATATTTTTAATTAGCCGAAACGCTCCGGAACCACACGTATGTCAATGAACTAATTATAAATTTTGCGCTTCATAACTGGACTCCGAAAGTACTTTTGATTTCCTAAATTATGACTATAGGTATTGTTAGATATATTATGTACTTGGCTTTAAAATTTTAAGCTCGTTACGTTCCTTTGATGTGATACTCATTGTTATTTTATTACTCGGCGTTGAGTTTGACGCTTATAAATGCACCCTATTTCACCGACATTAGTACGAAGCACTTTAGTACTTTTCTTTTCCTTTAATCTTGTGACTGTCGCATCAGAAAGTAATATATTAACAAAATCCCCACATGAATTATTCAGGTTTAAGGAGAAGGAAAGGAAACGAAAATCAATAGATTCGTTTGATGAAATGATATCAAGATGGTTCCATATTCTGTTACCTCCTCCCGCGCTCCCCTTACATCGATAGGAAGTACTGATTGGCTTCAAATGGGGAGTGACCTATCTCTGATTCAAAACCAAACGTAAAATCGCAGACACAATAAGCTCTATCACCTTGCGTGTAAGCACATTAAACGTGATCATTAACTTAATAGTATTAATTTATAACAGGCACTTCCTGGTTCGTGGCGCTTCCCTGAATTTGCTCTTAAGCATTCGTGAGCCGACATCTTCACCTTGAAAGAACATAAGATTTTTTTTGTCGTCTGTTTTTTCCATGCCAATAATGATAATTTTTAGAAGTATTCATTCAATATCTTGATGCTGGAGCGAATCACGACCGTTGCTGTTCTTATAAAGATAAGAAAAAAATCATACTCACCGGCGATGATGGAAATAAGATAACTATAGATCTGACGTAATCCGGCTGGTTTCCTCACTTTAAATTTGTTTACTAACAGGCAATCAATCTCAAAATACTATAAAAATAAATTATCAATCACTATTCTTTTCTACATACCTAATCATTTGATTTTGAGATGTAACTACACATGGACGTTTGTTACGCAAGTAAAATACCTTCGAGCGATAAAAATATTAAAATATCGTCAGCTTTATCAATATTCTATAATATTAACGTTTTCCTCGACAAGTCAAAGGTTAATTTTATTAGAAGGTACTGCATCAACGTAAACTAACAACCCGACAGCCGTGTCAATAAGGAGGCCAGCGCCAAGAATTCGATTTCAGCGTTTTTTACGGTGTGAATCGAAGTTTTATTTTGATTCGTGCCATGAGTGGTATCTCACTTTTGTCAATTTTAAATTAAATTTCGTGCGCTTATTTCAATAAACTAAGGGTCAAATAAGTGGATTCGATATTTTCGAATGGTATAAAAAAATAATTTGTTGACAGTTTCCGGTCCATTTACATTGCTTGTAAACACTGATAGTTCCCACAGGTAGCAATATAAAAACGGCATCGTGGCCGTAACGGCACTAAATCACCAGTAATACGGCTTGTTGCATAATGTGTAAGTAAAACGTACCAATTTCCTGAGTCCGACTCTCTTTTCACAGTTATTGAACTTAAAACTTTACATTGAGTATTGCAAACCGATACATTATACAGCATAAATGGTACTGCAATCGAAGTAACGTTATTTGCGTCAAATTGAAAAATCATATCTCATTTATAGGCAAACTTGTTTTATTGTAGTTTCAGAATTGTTGTGTATTTATAAATATTAAAACAACATTAAATAATCTCATTATCGCGTTCATATCGACATAGTACTTAAAAAAAATGTATTTATTTTAAATATTTGAAACAATAACAAGTTCTGCTTATTGTAACGATAAAATAATGGTAGTCTTGAAAAACCATCAGTTTTAATAAAAAAATAACATGCTAACTTGGTATTTTACAATTGTTAATTATAAATCAATTAAATTGTACTTAATAACAAATTCTTCTTCAACCTAATATCCTTTTTTACCCTATCATCCCTAATACGTGTAAAGCGACCAACTTATTAGAATATATCGATGAAATTATTTAATGTAATTTGCTACAATATTTTCCAAAATTTTTACGGGCTGGCTCTTCATTTATGTTATGTGTTACGGTATGTTAACGTCGTTTACCTACGAGTTTAGTCTTACAAACTACTAATCGTAGCTTACTTTTATGTCTAATTGCCTTATGGCTAATACCTACGTAGCCCTTCAGATTTTATGATAGGAATCAATGACTATCAGGCCTGTTTCAAAGGCTCCGCGAATAGCACCTATATTTTGCTTGAGGAGGAAAAGAAGTTGAAGAGGAGCTCGGTGGCCCAGTGGTATAGCGACTGGCCCAACGAGTGCGGAGATTAAGCAACTTTCGCAAGGGTGGGATGGGTGACCAAAAATTTATTATCTCGAGCTCCTCCGTGCTGCGGAAGGCACGTTAAGCTGTTGGTCCCGGTTGCATTTGCAGTCGTTAATATCCACCAAACCACATTGGGCCCGCGTGGTGGGTTGTGACCCCAGCAGAGGGGACATTAAAAATTTCTGATGGATTGATGCCGACACCATGGGTCGGTTGTCGGTGGTCTGGGCCGCGGTCACTGTACCAATTTTATATTTTCGTTCTATTGTTACGGGCTCTTTTGTCAAGCTGTCGTTTTGCAGGAGAAAACGTTTACAATTGAGGTCTACATACAAGTAATTTACATCTCATATATGATTGTATTGAAACGTAACAATTAAAATGCTCTTTTGTTTCTCTCTAAGACAAGCTTTTTGTAAGTTTGATATTTATTAGATGAAAGCTCTTATAATGGAAGTAAAAAAATGTGAGCACTCTAGAAGCACAATTGATAACTGATCTGTTCATGAAATGTGAGAGGGTATTAAAAATAAATATTAATGTGTTTAAGGAGGTAGTGGTATATTTTATTTCAAAATCTGTCACAATATTCACTTAAATTCACAAATCATGTCCGGTATGAATATAATAAGGGAACGAATCGCAATTTTAAAATATTTAAATAAGTTTATACTGATTATGTATTATGTGAAAAACTACTATGGCATATATCTGTTACATTACAAGACATGACAATGCTTTTAAAATACATAACATTGAGCAGGTGCTTTGTGAACTTCGTTTTAAAGTGGACCGTTATAAAGCGGTTTTTTGTAAATTTTCCAAATGGAGTTCGTGGGAAAATGCCACACGATAAGTATTTAATTTATTTACTTGACATTAATCTACCATCTCGTTCGCGGGTGAAAGAAAGACGATCTTGACATGGGCGGGACGGGCGCGGGAGGCGCGCGGGCGCGGCTGGCTATTGTGGCCCCGACTTACTAAATCAATATTTGCGCAGATGTCGGCGCAAGAGCATGCTGTGCTTGTAGCGACCTAAAATTCGTACAGCATATATGGCAATGTTAGCGGTAAATTTTCTCGGCAGCTACTTGTAATCCTTCAAATGTGGGCCGGTGCTGCACGCGCAGGCTAACCCTAGCTTGTTTAGAAGGGTAATTCATCGAAAACGAGGCCCGAAATTATTGGATGCGAACTCCTTTTACGACTTATAAGAGCACCTATCATTTTACAACAAGGCTTACGTGCCATTACCTCCATCGGGGGAACTTTGAACTTGTGTACAATGTTCGCGTCAGAAACTTTCATTTTCTTGTCTTTGGTCACGGCTTCGAGATGACGGTGTATGTATGTCTGAATAGCCTACTGACCCGCTCTCAACCAACATGGTCAGTTTATAGCCCGAATTTCCGCCTGTTGAAGGTTCTGCAAGCTAACGTTTTTTCACCTGTGACCAATTATATTATTTACATTGAAAACCAGGTGTATGATCACTAATAGCAATTAATATTGTTTACCTCTAGATGGCAATAGTTTAATTAGAATAATAATCATAGTTCTCGAAGATACAATAGTTCACACATATTCAAAAACTTAAGTTGAAAAACAAAGAATATTTTTTAATATATAACAATATTATTATACAATTTTATTGCAAACTTGTTCAGTTTTCGTTTTAGTACCATAATATCTTACCAAGTCGTAACTTTCAGGTTTACGCGTAGGGATCTCATTCATGAACACATTACATTTTATACATAACATAACATATTTTATGAAAATAATGAGATGGTTGATTAAAACCAGGCTTTTTATTGCTTTTGAGTGGTTTATAGCCTGAAATAATAATAAAGTGGGGGCTAATCATTAGTAATGAAGGTTGCAGAGAGCATCGTAAAAACATCACGCTGTTAATTACTGGGTGCAGTTTGCCGACAAACATGTATACCATAATTCGAGTGCAGGATAGCGAAGCGCGGATTCCGCGCGCCCTCCAAGGGAGTTTTTTAAACTTTCTCGCACAGTTTTTGTTCCGATGTGGTTACAGAGTGAAAACGAATCGCATAATTTTCTAAGCGATGACCACGATTCCCGTGTAATATGATAATGCGATGTATAAATATTTCATGTCTAGGGTTCACTGTGATCGTTTTTGCAGCGGAACCTGTTCCTACACTGCGGTGCCATTCGCGGGAGCTGCGCAGCGATTTTTGCTATTTTCTAGAGACTATACTAGTAGGTATAGACTTTGCGTCACGGCACGTCACGGTATAGGGGCCATAGGCACACCGCTGCTGCCTGCACGAACCAAACGTCGTGTCGTATTGCTTTTTATTGACGTAGGTCAGACAATCATTGTATCAGATTTAAAAAAATAAAATAAAAAGTTTTAACGACATTTATCTTTTTAAAATACTTTAAGCCCTAAATCATCTGATGATCTTATTAGAAATAACGCACATTCCAACAAAATACAATCCTCCAGTGAGCCAGATACATTTGAACGTCAATCAATATGAAGTTTAATGTTAAGGCAAGTAATGTTTTCCTTGAAAACATGTTTCGAGCCGTAAAATAGTTAACGGAAAGCTGTAGGAGATTTAACCATCTACGTGCCTCAGCTCGGTCGTTTAGAGTCAAGCTCTGAAGTTCGTTTGTTAGTACTTGCCATTCATTCCTTACATAGAGCTATGGCCGGTAATGACTGGCCGGCCTGCTAGCTATCGGCCAGACGCTCGTAAACACTATTCCACTCGAAGCATTTGAGCATAGCTGCGAATGCTACTCAATAGACATCACGCCGAAAGGCACACGCTTCCAGGCATTGCTAACTGTCCACACCCTAACAGACACAAAACTTTCTGAAAGCATTTAATTCGATTTAGCACAGAGTGTACAAAGGTCACCGATTTAGAGACTAATACATTATTTTTTCTGCTCGAGGGGTGCATAAGTATCACGGGTCAGCGGTCGCTCTAATAGCTGGTGTCAGAGAGCGGTCAAGTCCCCGAGGGCGACAGCGAGGGGTGCATCAGGCACGTCCCTCACTCGGAGACATCAGTAACGCATCAAGTTGGCACAACGAGCGTTCAGATTAATGATATATCCAGAGGTCGGAATTCTCGTAATTGTATTTTACGTGCAAATGCGTTTACGGTAAACCTGTGCACTTAATGGCTGACTGCTTAATGATCTAAATTAAATGGCTTTAACGTTAGTGCAATTAGTAAAACAATGTTATTGCATATCGTGAGAGGTGTCAGCGTGCGTGCGGCGGATGGCGCTGCGCGGCCGGGGGCAACGATCATCGTGTGAGCGCTGCGCCCGCGGCCCAACAATCGCGAATTCAACGTATGCCTAGCAACAGCCACTCACACTAACGGTGGCTGTATTTTCTTCATGCACACAAGCGCAAGCTGCAAGCGAGCTTTAAGCTTTGATGGACTTTGTGACATTAAAAGCCCATGGAAATGCAGCTTTTAATGACTAAAGTCACAAAAGCTACCAACAATGAAAGAAGGAATTCGCATATATACATACTTGTCTACGCTTCTCCAATACTCAAAATTGTACGTGAGCAGAACTCTTCGTTGCGGGGTTTCGTTGAAGGCATTATAACAGGATGCGCGCGAAATTTTGATGCTTATGTGCGAATTCTTTTGAAATATATCAATTTGATAAGTATAGATAAACATCATTGTCTTAAGCACCGTGGAAATAATGTGCATCTGAACTGAGAGCCCATAAGATAATTCGCTAGAATGCGGTTCGGAATTTTAACGTGAAGTAACGGTGATAAGTCGTCAAGAGCGGAATTACCTAAATTATTCGGTCTCCGTTAACGATACGTGCCTCTGCGCACGATTCAATATTGGATCTTAAGCCATATGCATTTATCTATCAACGTTTTTCATTGCTTCGTAAGACCATTGGAAAAAACATTGTATCATGCCTTTTTCTATTGATTATTTAAAAATTTGAATGTTTCATCAACCAAAATACTTTTTAATTCCTTTTCAAAGTTTGTACATAAAAAGTGCATGTTTTACGTATCTAATTCGTTAGAATTAGTTTCGCTCGTGAACTCACTAGAACTGAAATGAAGTCTTGAAGGTAATTACACTTTAGCCCGTGATTACCATTAGTTATGAATTGATAAGCTCACTTTAGCAAATATCAATCTGTTGCCAATTTACGTGAACTTAGATCGGTGACTTCATCGGAATAGCCAATTATGTTTCAAAAGGACGAGTTTATCGTCCTTGTTTACGTAAAGTATAATGTTGCTTATCAGTATAGAGACACAAAATTTGCGCGGGTCAACGAACCGTGAGCGCCTCATGAAGGAAACTAATATTTGCCATCCTCCTTCCCATTTCCCCGGGGAAACAGGCTCAGCTGCGGACTACCTACGCACATCCCGCTATACCTCAGACTCAATTAAGATAAACAAACTCCTTTCTTATTGGTTTCGTGCATTTGAAATCATTTGTATAAACCTACGTGATAATAATCATTTTTTTTAAATAAATGCATAATTATTGCAATGTTTTGAAAAACTTGTCTGGGTTGAACGCTGAAACAAATTTTAAATAAAACACTTTAATGATAATAATGATTTGGTTATCTAAATTTTATTTATGTAGGTGTGGTGTCAGTTAAACAAGTAGACATGTCTGCTGCAATCGTAGCAGCTATTTAGTATGTACAGGGCGGCCTGCGCCTGCCGTTAATCGACCGCTACACTCCACTGACAATTATCGCCTAATAACGATGTATTGTTGCTTGTAGTCGAATCTAATAGCGATTCACATTCGCCATGTCCACGTTTTCAATGCTAATCACTTGAATTTACGGCGCCTGATAATCGCGACACGCGTACGTGAAGACATTGTGCCAAGAGTGATCGCGTACTGGATATTTGAGCGTTCCGTGAATAAGTGGACTTTCAAATACGAACGTGTGAACTCACTAATCGATCCCATTTATATTGCGAGTTAACGTCGCGGCAGCGATCCTTATCCGACGTCGAGTAGACATCAAGATGGAACATAAAAGTGGTGTAGTACGCGAACAGCATTCGCGAAGTAGGCTGGAGCGGCGCGACGCGTTGCCCTCCTGTCGGGTGACCCGCCGGTCATCGCATCTCTCATCTAGTGCGCCTCTTAGCATACTTAGCCAGGTCTGGTCGACTACATTTGTATCGTGAAACACATCGGTAGATCGTGACGATGTAGATTTTTTACGAGCTTACAAAAAGTACGAAGTTTTTAATATTTATTGTTGCGTTCACTTTTACATTGTGAGATTGTAGAACGAAATCTTGTCAGAGTATTATTTCTTGTTGTAAGCTTCCTAATATCGAAACTTTGATCCAAAGTTCGTCTTAAATTGGTGTCAATGCTCTGCGGTTGCAGTGTTCCGAAAGTGTTGGGCAACCGGGGCAGCGACCCGCCAGCGACGCCCTTCCGATCTGATAGGCTTCGCCGGACCGGCCGTGTGCTAATTTTATCATGAGCCAAATTGCTTGTCTCGTGAGCCGCTAGGAGTATGGAATTTTCATTAGTATGGACTAATGAAAGCTTACTCAAGCTTTCATTAATAAATACAACATAGCTATAAATGTTTTAATTTGATAATTTTATTTTAGTTAAATATACAAAATTATCCCGCTACATATCGTTCAAAGATATATTTAAATTAATAATTCATTTAGATAAAGTATGTAAATTAATTACTTGATAAAATCGTTTCACTTTTTGTGACAAATATTTTAACTGTCTGAAACATTTCTGTTCCTTTCAAATCATGTAAGTTTCTTTTACAAATAATGTTAGCCATTGTCTGAGTGTCAGAATCAAACGACATCGCTTTTAAGTTCCGCTGTTTACTTTAAGTGGTGTTTCGCAGTGAGACTTCTGAGGACAGAGTTATTTCGAGCACGAACAATAATTAAACCAC
This sequence comes from Catoptria pinella, assembly GCA_963556745.1. Lineage (NCBI taxonomy): Eukaryota > Metazoa > Arthropoda > Insecta > Lepidoptera > Crambidae > Catoptria > Catoptria pinella. Next base: position 7,326,436 of record OY750762.1, read on the forward strand.
AATGTGTGGTTTCCTACATCCGATTTAAATTTAGGTTTATTTCAATCGGATTAACTGTTACTTTTGACGCCACACCGCTGGAACAAACGGTAAGCCAAATTATGCTTGGGAAGTGGGCTTCTATTGTGTAAGTACCTACATCAAGAGAATTGGTCTTCCCGTAACGAAATCGGCCACTTAATTACAGAGTGACTAACGCAACCTCCTTGTTTATTATTACAATCAGAGAGTAAACAGAGTGTTAGTGGATTATTATTTGCTTAATCTACTTTTGTTGCAAATCAGAACAAGGCCATGGCCATTCTATTACCTAACTAATCCATAAATCCATAGTTACAACGGAAACTTTGTCTACGCTACGAATATCGTAGCACTCAACGGTACAATGCTTTACTACAAAAATACATGAGGGTTCGATTCGATCACAAGCGTTAGCCGTATAAGAAATTCGATGTTCAGTACAGACAGAATTTAAGTGTTCCGTCACTTCCATTCCGAAAAAAATGTGCGAATTTATCGACGTGACAAAACGAATAGCCCTTCACGTCCGGAACACGTGGTATTTTAGCAAAGCAAATAAATAGATAGTGGTGAATTGTGCACCCTCACCCTCCTCGTAGAGTGCGGAGGTGACTTGCGGAGCGTCTAGACGGAGGGACCCTTGCCGATGTCCCTACATACAATATATTTACAATCCTCTAACAAGTCGAATTGAATTTATTGAGATTTAGAAGACTACATCTGGATTCAAACTTTTAGTGGCGAAGCTTTTCGTACATACTCTTGACGATGGGAAAGGGTTTTATACGTTGGGGTGTAATGACGTGACAATGTAAGGGAAGGACAAAAAAACATAGAGAGATTTTCCCCCGTGAGTTGTAGTGGTGTCAGGGTAGGTTGTTGAAAAATGCGTGTAAGATGCGGTGTATAATGAGCGGCGGCGGTTGCGACGCGGGGTCCGGAGATCGTTCCCACGGTAACGCGTCTGCATGAAGGGCCTGAATTGCAATAATTCGCTCCATAACCAGTGACTCCCTTATTGTGAGCCATAAAAACGCGACTGCACCCACATGATGGAAAATGGTTGTTAATTATTTGCTAAATGACAGTGTGCTAAATGACCTGCAAAAGTAGCTACTTTACTTATCACTTTTTAATTCGCAACAAGAGAAAAAATGTAACTAGGTACTGATAGTAAAAGCAATTATGATGCCTGGACTACTTTGTGACGCATTATGGTACAGTTTTTTTAAAACCTCTATTTTTGCTTTTAACGTTATTAAGATGAAGCTAAACTACAAAATACAAACTTAAATACTATGTAAATTAAAAGTGATACCTGACACATAAAGTCAAAGTAACCTAAGCCCGTTATGTTTGTTAAGTCGTAGGTTCTACATTCCTAGTAGTTTCTAGAAACATTTAAGATTTTCTACACTGAAAATCCTTTAAAAGTGGCTACATTGTTTTGAATGGTGACCGCGTGCGGTCGCTGAATGGACTGTTAAAGTCGCTATTCACTCAAAGTTAAATAGGCGCATTTTTGCGTTTCCGCGTTCCTGACTGAGAGGGCCCGCACGACGCCCGCTCTACGACCACGTTATTACCTCATTGTTTACTGTGCATCAAACCTACCCCTACTCACCGTAAATAAATATAACACAATTACCTTTTCCGCGTCAGTACTTAGATCCCCTGACGACTCAATCAAAAACTGAGTACCTGGCTGACGTTAATTAACTACTTACATTTTCGGTACGGTTCGTTTCACATTGAAATGATATCGTCCCCTAGTCTAACTCTGCATATCGTAGATTAGGTATACATTCTCAATCAGGAATAGATTCAAATTATCAGTTACAATCAAGTTACAGCTACTTAGGTGACAGTTTGTGCAAAACTTCGATTGAAAATAAATAACCTTATTAGAAGCACCCGCACCCGGGTTCGAGTCCCGTCTGAGGTGCTACGGGTGAGTCGATTTTTTCTAGTATTTTTTCTAATATTATTTATCTTAATATAAAAATAGCATTGTGAATGCGAAAAATCTAAATTTAAAAAAATAAATAACCTTGCTAATAATAAGTACCTTTGATTGCCGTGCGACACTCCACAATTCGACGTATCCGGTACAAAGAAGTTTGTGTATAAGTGTGATCGTATAGAGATGCAGAGAGGACGCACACATTTCCGATCCCTCCCGGCTGAGGAGTGAGGACGGTCCTCCGACGCGCATGGCTCCGCACTGCCTCACCCCCGCCTGCTCGAACCACGCACACAATAACACCTATTAAATGCCCAATTTATTGCACATACCATCATGCAGCTTAACCTATTTGACAAACGTACAATAACCCTTAGATTACCGCGGCAAAATATAGGTTTCTATTTCAAAGTTAAAATTTATACATACTTCAACCATTCTTTACGGAACCAAGGGTACAATAAAATACGAGTAAGCGCATTTTAGTATTCCCCTGATAGTGACTTTCTCGCTTTACTTGTTATTTATGTTCCTATGTAAAATAGACTTTAGTTCAGATCAGTTCAGGTCTGTATAACTACTTACTTATATGATAAGTAAAGATCTATACTTAATTAAAACTTTTCTTAATATCTGTCTGAATCTGGGTAAAGTAAACTATTCGAATTCCGTATTTTTTTTTAATAATTTATAATAAATCGACCTACACTGGCCTTCAAAACTTAGTATCACACATTTAAAATATACAAGACTAGTGGCCCGCCCCGGCTTCGCACGGGAACAATGTAGTTACTAATGTGGTGAGTGTGAAGTTATTTGACTATACTACAGGATATCTATGTATAGTGGTGGCCACAAAATTAAGGACGCCAATCGATTATCTTACATACGAAATAACTTTTAAGCATTGCTTCTCCGCCAGGGACTGACCGAGCGGTGATCTGTTGATGGCCATCCAGGGAGTGAATGGAGGAGATCCAGATTTCTTTACACACCCAAGTGATCTGACCAGCATTTTAAGAGATGTAAGGATATGTTTAAAAAAACCGCGAATATAGTATAGAAATATATGAAAACTTGCAACTGAAAATGCTGACCAGATCAGTTGGGTGTGTATTGCTATCTGAATCTTCTCCATTCACTCCCTGGATGGCCATCATCAGATCACAGCTAGTTCAATCCCTAGCGGAAAACCAAGACTTCAAAATTACCTCGTTTGTATGAAAATCGATTTGTGTTCTTAATTATGTGGCCACCACTATATGTATATACGACGTACACAACATACGCAAGGGTTGACTTGTGTGTGTCTGTCTGTCTGAGGCAACCTAGCTCCCAAACTTATGAACAGATTTTGATGCGGTTTTTTATGAATAGTTTAAAAGATCTAAGTGTACAGACGACGGGACTCCTAAAAAATTGATCCGATTATGATGAAACTTTGGTGAGTTGTTCTGCTTACGACCGAGAAAGTCCCTGGCTAAAAAAACGGAGCATTGCAATACGCATGCCGGGTGCAGCTAGTTCTAAATAAAAATATGTTGTGCATTATCAGGATTCTCAATCTCGATCATCCAACACTTCTCTATAATATACAACGTGTTACAAAAATACCCCTTAAGCCTTTTTTCGCGATTTCAGAGTTGATCCCAAAGTAAAAGTTGTTCAGTTTGATGGTCCCTATATACCATATTCGGCATTAGGGGTATTTTTGTAGCATGTTTTATACCTACCACATTTCTTGTCATGTTATTCGGTTGCAAAATAAAAAGGCTATTCGGCGAACTGACTCTCGAGCAGGCGACATTAGAGCTGGCCATGGGAGAAACAATCACTGCGCAGATCTACACCGGCTTTAAACTTTGTCCTTGTGCTTTATTAATTGTCATAGCATAGGCGACTTGACCGAATATTGTATTCTTTTAAAATTAAACTGATAATTAGATGGAATAATTTTGCACCTTATTACAACGCAATAAGGAAAAAATGACAGCACTGCCAACATAACGCCATAGGTGCTATTCAATGAAATGCATTCTACCTACTCTCAGGGGAAATGACCAAAGAGAATGTAATACTACGTTGAGGTGACAAATGATATTTATTTTTCTTAATTAATCAATCAAATGCACAAAAAAGTTTCAATTCCGACGTCGAAATCAATCACAGCAAAAGTAGCTTTATATCACTTTTTAACCCTGTTAGGTAATAAATATTAAAAAAATACGAAACACATGTTCAATTAATTTTGTGAAAGAATGTCTATGCCAAATTTCAAGTCAATCGGGCCAAAGAATCGCGTCCTCCCATACAAACTTTACCACCCTGTTTCACCCCTTTAGGGGTTGAATTTCGCAAAATCCCGTCTTAGTGAGCACCTACGCCCTAAAAGGAGCCCCCATGCAAAATTTGAGACTCCTAGCACTTGCAGTTTCTGAGATTTCGTGATCAGTGAGTGAGTGATTTTCCCTTTTATATATATAGATATATTTTCGAAATAAGAAGGGCCAAAAAAATTAATATTAAAAAAAAATAACAATTGATAACTTTCTTAAAAAAATATTTTTTTAATTTAAAACCATAACTTCTATTGTTTAAGAGAAATTGCAATTTTAAAAGTGTGGTACTAATTTTTGAAATGTATTATGTAATAAAAACAATAATAGAACATTATTGTAAAGGCATATATTAATTTCGATAAATATTAATCTAAGTGAGATCAACCCTCCCTAGGCGTAGTGAATAAAATCCAAGAAAAGTTGTCTTGTTTGCTTACATCAGAATGTAATTTTTGACGCTTCTACCACTGAACGGGGCGATATCGAAGTCATTGGCAATCTTTTAAACTAAGATTCCATAACTTTAGGACAAATACTACACTTGAACAAGTAGTCAAAATGAACATGAACAGACTAACTCCTCGAAATGTAGGCAAAATGCGAAAATTGGCAACCATTTTACAGATGAAATAAACATAAAAAAATCACTAAGTAGATGCCATAAGTTTAAGATTAACTGATGTTAAAAAAACAAGAAAGTAATGTTTTTTTTTAAAGTAAAATAAAAAATCATTACTTTCATGTGTTTTTGGTTGTTTGTGATTTTTTATGATTATTTCACCTTGAATTTTGATCACTTTGATATAAGAAATTTTTATCCTGAAGTTATCAATGTCGCGGTTAGTTTCTTAGTTATCAGAGGGGCTGATTAGATGACATATTTGATGTTTTAAGTACTTAATTTGTTCGTGTGTACCATTTAATCAAACGAAATTTTCTTGTTGTTTCAGACGGGCCGCGGCAGATGGATCGGCGGCGCGCGGCAGGAGCGCTGCTCGCGCTAGCCGTGTGCATCGCGAGCTCAGATGCAGGTAACATATCATTTGCCTACGAAGCATGGGCTGTTGTAATTAAGACTTCGCTGAACCGGAAAAAGAGCCAACGATTTTTTTTTATAATCATCTTGTCCCAAATGCACTTAGGTGACAAGTTGATGAACGTCTGTTCATGGATCGATTTTTTCGTTGCCATAGCCATCGAGAGACTCCTCGATATCGATTACATTACTTACATTTACATTATTTCAAGGTGTCACCATCTTTCGGGTTCGATCCCCGGGTGGGTCAATTTAGAAAACGAACTTTTCTATATTGGCTCAGGTCTGGGTGTTTGTAGTTGTCTCTTATTTCCATAACACAAGTGTTTAGCTTCTCACTTTGGAATCGAAGCAATGTATTTGATGTTGTCTAATACTTATATACCTCAGTGCCAGGTTGAGATTTTTCAGTTTCAGCCTAGCATCGACTAAACATCAACGTTTGTTTAGCAAACGGCACCGAAACTGACACTATACTATTTTATTGTCTTCTATATCCTTTAGATTTTACTGATTTGTATCGTTTAATCCCAAAACAATAGATTATCAAACAAAATAATTCAAAGTCTTGGATTTCAAAGTGTTTGTAAAAGCAACTGCAAGTGTTTTTGGATCGATCATGATCATCGAAGTATTTTTGAAATACTTACTTAGAATAGGTCTAGTTATAAAAAAATTATCAATTCATTTGTAAGTATAACAGAATACGAAAAATCAAATCAATCAAGATACAATGCGATTAAATTGACAATGTAGAACTGAAGTGGCTAATTTCAGAGCTCTTGCGGTACAAAACGACGTATTTTAATCAGAAAAGGAGATCCCACAGTCCCCATACAAGAAATGGGGCCTGACGGTACAGAGCTGAAAATTCGCCAGAACATTATGAAATATCTTTTTAGCCCAATTTTCAACATAACAGCAGTGGTAAAATATTTAAAATCATGTATAATAATGAGATGCATTTTAGGTTTTGTGTCATAACGTTTTAGGTTGTGTCAGCGCGAAAAATATTCATTAACATCTATATTATATTACATTAAGTAGGTAATATCCAGTAAGGAAGGTGTGATAAGTAGAAAAAGTACCTTATAAATTAATATTTTATTAATCTCCATCTACCTACTTATATCATCGTACAATATATGATTTGAGGTTCAAATCTTTCTTGTGCACAAAAGAAAGTATCCTTCATCTTTCAAAATGCAATAAAATTTCATTATGATTATTAATTTTCGATGTTCTATCAAGTTTCAAATAAAAAAGTTGTTTTTTATATTTGTAGAACTAATGCATCAATTGCAAAAAATACGAAAAACGAAGAAGATTAATAAAAAGTGGCAAATTTATTCAAACATTGACGAAGTTACAAACTCAAACTGACGCGTACCAGTAAAAGCAATGGCGAAAATTTTTTTATTAGGGCTCATCTAAGCTGCGTTCCCAGCGGAGAATGCGCGGAATATTAAAAAATATAATATTCTTGTCTTCTTTGAAACTTGGATTTGTTATTCAAAAATTCTATTGACATGACTTGGTGATATCTTCAAATTCAGGCTTTTTATGGTATTTATCTACTGTCAGTATATGTTTAAGTAATTCCTCCAAGCAAGGATTAAATTTGTGCCCAAGTCAGATACTTTTTTAAAGTTTAAGTTTCATTTCTATGACACATTCACCGTATCAAAAGTGGAACGAAAATATTAGACACAGATTAATTTTTTATAAGCGTATAATTCAGGCAAATCGTTTAATCACAGTATAAATCTCGGGTGTCCCCTAAATTGCATAACATTAATAATCCTATTTTTAAAATCCATAACAGACTTCATATAACGTTAATTTGCAAAACAATAAAAATGTATAATTTAAAAATATAAACCACTAATTAGCATAACAATTAAAATCCAATATGTTCAAATCCATAATTATTTAAACACATGAATCAATCTGATTTTGGTAAATTGTAAAATTGTAACACAAAAGCAGAGGGACGAGGGGCCATGAAAAAAGTCTTGACAGTTCATTGGATTAGGTTAGGCTAGAACTGCGACCAAAAAAATGCGCGAGCCGAGCGAGCGGGCCGCGGTAACGGCGGCCGGCGAAGCGCCAGAAACGTCGTTTTTGTAAAACTAACTATCAATAGAGATCTTAACCCTTAAATTTATTTCACTATTAGTATGATACAGCTCGCGCAAAATAACTTGACCCATATTTTAGTACCACGTGACTTGCGCAGTAGTAATTTTAGGTACAAAAATGATTAGAGCGCAAGCCTCATTGTCTATGGTTGGGTTCAAGTTATACTGTACGAGTAACTATTTTACGGTACATAGGGAGGGATATAAACAAATTCATATTAATATCCTTCCATACACAATTTTAGCACGTTATTGTTATATAATACCAAATAAAACGTTATTGCTTTTAAAGTTTTATCTTGTTACGTACACATTGTACAGCAAATATGCCATTTTGATTAACTGTTATTAGTATTCACATTATTTATATTAGGAGTATGGGTTTTAACTTATATTTGCAGTAAATGATCAACACAACTAAAACTTGAAACACAAAAAACTAATTTAACTTTATTTTCGTCTTCTTTTTAATTTTATCAGTAGAAGTTTGTCTGGATTTTATAGGAATATATATACCATCTGGTAACCCCAACTTCCGAGGGTGTTGATCTCCTAAAGATATAGTTTTCACTGTCAATCAATTGCTACATTAATTTTACAGCTATCACAATCAGATTATACAAAAAGGCAGTCGTATAATATTCTCAACTCCAATAATAATAAAATATATATCTAGTACCTAAATATTCGAAACTATTATGAAAGCGTCAGATTTTTCATGAATAAATTGATGTCAAACAAAACGGTTTATATGGCAGCAACACGCATAAATAATACACTATAGAAGCCACACGTATCGCAATATAAGCAAATATATCTTGTCACGATATCATGAACTTAATTAACAAATAAAAAAGAAATGGAAATGACAAATCACTTGTGACATTGAAGTTGTTCGAATGAATCAGCGTGAATTTATTTGCGGTAACGAGGAGGATGTGTTCCCGAGGACGTTCCGTGTCCCGCGCCCCTTGTCCCGAGTGCGGTCCCGTATCCCGCGTGACTCAGCAGCGCCGCCGGCTGGAGCCGAGCTGGTCGTTGTCCCGCTAACTGTAAAGGTCCGTGCGTGTCTGTTCCGCGGAGCATGCAGTTAGATGATGCTATTTTCGTCTGCACTCAGATTTAGTACCCTCTGCACGGCTTCTTCAAAGAATTCCAATTGAATTTACGTTATACATAGGAAGTATATTTAAATGCGGCCTACAATGTTTAGGTCTACCCGTGTGAACTTCATCACGCATGGCGACCACGGCGACATTCATTCATTGAAACGACAATCCATATTAATGTAGTGCAAATTTTAAATTCATGCTGCTGCCTCATTTAGATTGCCTGGGGCCATGTTCCTAAGCGCACGATTTTGCATAAGTAGTTTTTTGTTCATGCAAAGCCATTTATAACGTCACACTTATACGTAAACGCTATTCATTAGGTATCCTGGGAATTTCAAAGATGAGAATATACGTCACGAGCGTGCTTAGGAATTTTTATTTTGGTTTTTGTTCAACACGTCATACCTATACCTACAATTCAAAGAGTGTTGTCCCTTGTCGCATAACCATCGAAGGACAATAGAAACGAGTGACAAAATTCTCAACTATTGCACTATTGTCTTCGAAATATCTGGACGTTGACTTACTTTAACTTAATATCCTGTGACCCCTAGATAGGGCAGAGGGCGTCCACAGTGAACCTTTATCGCGTTCGGTAACTTCTTATGCGGAGTTAGGTTTCTTTGTAATCGTAATGGCATCAAAACGGAGAGAGGAACCTAGTACGGGCTAGATTTTCCCGTTATGGTCATAATTTTGGTTTTATGAGCGGTGTCAGTCGCGAGAGTGGAACATTATAATTGAAATCACGATTGGCAAAAACTGGATGCTAACGACATTCCTGGCGACCGTTAGATGGACGTTCTGGCGGCGCAGGCGCAGCTCGGGCGCCGCGCACGCGCCATATACAGCGGCGAGACTAGAGCTTCGCCCTAACGGTGCCGTCTACTCCGATAAGCCCAAACAAACCGCACTACCAAACGTGATCAATTGAGCAAGCCTTTAACCACAACAATCAGTCCCGAGCGCTCGGCACCCTCGCCTCGCGATCCTATTCAATGCCACGGTAGCCGTCACAGGTGTCACAACGCCTTCAAGATTACCAATCTCGAGCAATTATCAAATGTACCATTTATATCTCTTCAAGAACTGTAGGTATTTCAAAACATAAGGCTGTGAATACGACTTAACTTATAAGATGTCATAAATACGAAAAACCCATTATTAGTCATAATTGTTACCTATTGCAACACACCTGAGTGTTATCGTTAATAAATCGATTAAAAAGCTTGTTATTATTTTCTAGAACAGCATGAAATGTTTTTGTTGACATTTACATGCGCAAAGGTTGCATCGACAGTGCAGTGTAATGCAACTTAACTTAACCTAACCGCAGGCGAAGAACGAACGGTATCTTTATGCGTCTAGTGACTTAATCGATTACATACTGAAGTTTCCTACGGCGTTATGACTTATGAGTTGTACCCTAATCATCGGATTGTGGTGCCCAGCTCGATGTTAACGATGCGCTCCGTTACTTTAATTACAGTTTTGTCGCTTTCACCGCCGCCTTCAGTAATTATACGCAGTAAAACGGATATGTGAAACGACTTTAAGACGATGACCGATCGGAACACTTATGATTTGCAGCCAATATCCTGTCCAGCTGTGTCACACTTAACAAGCGAACCATAAAAACAGCAGTAAAATTTTCTTAGAACACCTTCAATATACATTCAGTGTCTGATAGGTGTTGATAATTCTTTCGTCTGAAATTAAAACATGTTCCTAATGGTAATTAATGATTTGCAAAAGATTAAAGGAAACTTTTTTTAAAGATTGGTTTGATTGTATCTTATGTGTATGTATTTATAAAGATAAAATGTGTCCACATCTCGGTTCACTTTAAGTTGGCGTGAAAAGCAATCGAGTAGTAATGGTGAGGCGCAACATTCTCTACGCGAAAACGTAGCCGTGACCAATTCACACACTTCTTTTTTCATTTATGGCGATAAAACGCTTACATTTCTGATTACCTGAAAATTGTTTCATATTTCGATGTTTATAAAAATATAAAGAACAATTTAAAAAAATATTGTGCTTGATTTCAGCTCCCACAGCGAGCAACCAGACGACACTAGACCTTTATGATGGTACGTAAATTTTCATTTGTAAAGAGAGTGCTTAACGAAAGATAAGCACCTAAATAACAATATGGAATATAAACTTCGATCAAATCTTATTTATACAAGGTGTTACAAAAGTACCCTTAATGCCGAATATGGTAGATAGGGACCATCAAACTGAACAACTATTACTTTTTTTTTTTTAAATCAGCTGTTTCATACAAAAATTTATTACGAAAATATCAAAATGTATGAAACAGCTGATTTTTTTTTCGCGATTTCAGAGTTGGTCCCTTAGTAAAAGTTCAGTTTGATGGTCCCTATTTACCATATTCGGCATTAGGGGTACTTTTGTAACACCTTGTATAGATATTCTTGATCGAAGATTACAAATATATATTTTTTTGCGTTTATAATTTAATTTTACATTCTGTTAAAAAGTTCTTCTATTTCATTAAAACTATTATGATTTATTTAAACGAGCGCTTGCGGCTTTGCCCGACTCTTTCGGAGTTAATGTCGAATCTCTTTTAATTTATCATAATAAAATTATATCTTTATACTTTTTCAGGTGCAGCGGAAGGTTGTTATTACAACTTTCAACATTACGGCGAAGGAGACCGAATAATGACAAACGAACCATGCCTGAACTGCACGTGCCACAACCGAATGCTCATGTGTTACCTGAGGGTGTGTCCCTTCACCAAGCCCATAGGTCAAGATTGCACTGTTGAAAAGAGGGCAGACCAATGCTGTCCTATTGTTACCTGTCCAGATGGTAAGACTTTCTTATGTACTTATCACAGACTTAAAATACGTAACATGTGAAATAAAAGTCGTATGTTGAAAACTTGTATAAAACTGTCTTCTAGTACGTTTTAGTGCTAATATTCTGTGCTTCTAGTGAAATACTAATAGATAGTTTTGTACTATTTTGAAGTTAAATCCTCCTTTATTACAGTTCCAGTCGATCTGCTGACATCGACATCGACGACTTCGCCAGCTGAATACGGCGCCACTGGCGTTGGCAAGCTCGATAAGTACGGTTGCGACATCAATGGAAAATACTTCCCAGAGGGGTCAAAGGTGCCACCGAATCCGAACAACTCCTGCGAACATTGTTATTGCATTCGAAATATGACGACTTGCGTTATGCAAGAATGTACCCTACACGTGGATGGCTGCACCCCGATCTACCACAAAGGTGTCTGCTGTCCCGTCCGTTACTCGTGTGGTAATTATCTTATTTTTTCTTTACTTGTATTCTGCCTTTTATACGACGACGAGATTTTTTTTACCTACACTTAAATACCAGACACACCTGATGAAAATTTCACCTGGTCGGGAATCAGAGCTTATTAAAATCTCCACAGTGCCTGTCCCTTGCTAGCATTCTTTGTCAACTAAATTATAATAAAAATTTCCATAGACTGCAAGATCTATTAACAAGTGAAAATAGTTGAATGTTTCCTAAGGCTTATCTTTTTTTTATAAATCTAGTTTAATTAAATGGACACCATAGTCAAACTTATTTTTGTATTTTTCAGATCACCCTGAGGATGAAATGTTACTTCTTGATGATATGACTACTACTGTACGACCGACACCAGGATTCTTACTAACTACTACGACGCTGTCTCCAGTTACACAAATGTCTCAAGACTGCGTTCATGAAGATAGAATCGTTACTGATGGTGCTTTGATTAAAACAGAAAAGGCATGTGAACACTGCTATTGCATGAAAGGTGATATAGTATGTGTCGTACAGGAATGTGGAACTCCAATGGAAAACGAAGGTAAAAATTGTACTTCTCAACCACCCAGAGAAGGACAGTGCTGTCCGGATACATATATTTGTGAAGGTGACGAGATTGCGACAGAATTGCCATCTGGATTAACCACTGAACCAACAATATCGGAAGATATAACTACATTGTCACCACCTCGAAGGATTGGAGTAGAAGGTAGTGGTTATAGAAAAGAATCAGAAGAATCATACACTGAAGTAACACCGTTTGAAACAGATACCGAAGGAAGTGGTTACGATCACGAGATTGGACCTATAATTGATACTTCTGACGAAAAACAAACACCTGAAATTACAAGTGATACTACAGAAGACATACTTTATATTACTACTTCAGCAAAAACACCTTCATTGGAAGAGATTGAAAAAACAACTGAACCTGACAAAGGGCTTAATACAGTACCAAGTGGATTATTTGACGAAGAATCTCACGAAACATCTATGACCCAAAGAACAACGTTATCTGAAGATATCCACCTTACAGAACCAACAATAATTACAAAAGATAAGAAGGATGAATTTGAAGATAAGACAGTTGGTCCTGAAATAACTTTGTCAGAAATGACAGATAAGCACGATGAAATTCTAACAACTACAGAACCAACAGTAGAAGATGAAAACAATGAAGTCACAGATTTGACTGAACATACAGAAGGTGATAAGATAAGTACTACACAAAAGCAACCATCCGAATCATCCACACCTCAATCTGAGCACGACTTTTCAGAAATCGAAACCAAAGCTCCATCGGTTGATGAAAGTGAAGTGCAAGTTACAACGGAATTATACACTACTAAGTATGAATTACCTGTAGATAAAGAAACGTCCAAACAACCATTCGATGAAATTACCTCTGCTGAAACAATAAAGTCATCTGGTGAAGTAACCATTGGTGAAACTGTAAAATATGATGAAGCAACAACACCATCAGTTTTGGAAGCCTCCGAAAAAGATACCACAAAGTCGGATGTATCTACCGAAGGTATTGTAAAACAGAAAGAAATTACTACTGAATCATTGTTAGAAGTTATTACTTCTTCAAGTAAACCATATGTCAATGAAGAGGTTGATACAACAGAAGAAAATATAGTAACCACACAATCCTCTTTAGCACTCTCCACTTCTACAAAAGCAATCGAACCTACTGTAGAAGTAAGTGAAGATGTTACTTTGAAAGAAGAGAAGGAATTTACTACAGAATTACCATTAGTAGTTTCTACTCAAGCGGAATCTGCTGGACCATCTGAAAAAGACAGTCTTGATAAAACAACGAAAGAGAAGGAAACCACTACAGAGTCTTCATTAGAAACTTTGACTTCTACAGAAGATACAAAACTTTTAGTTGAAGTAACTAGTTCTAGTACAACGCAACAAAAGGAAGCAACGACTGAACCAGCATTAGAAACTTCTAGTCATGCACTTACTACAGATATACCAGATGAGACAGGTGATGAGCATGCAATGAAAGATAAGGAAATTACGACAGAGTCATCATTACTTTCTTCCATATCTGACAAAGTCACTGAATCGTTGGAACTACCAACTACCCCTGAAACAGGAGGAATGGACGAAATAATATCTACAACAGAAAAAACAAGTATTCTTGAAACTACAAGTATTGACAACAAAGAAAACGAAGTCGAAGATTTTGCTAGAATTCCAGGAGAAGGTGACTGTTTAGTTAACAGTGTAACATATAGAAATAATAGTGATGTACCAAGTACAAATAATTGCCATACCAGTTGTAGATGTGTGAGTAGTATTGTTAAGTGTGATCCTATAATATGTAGCCCTCCTCCAGAATATATGGACAATTGTCAACCTATTTATGATTCACCGGATTCTTGCTGTCCAACATACATTTGCCACTCGGGAGAAACCATACCACCTCAACCCGATAGCCATATGTCTGGTACAGAAAAGCCAGTCACGTCATCTACTCTTGAATGTAACGGAGATCAATGCATAATTAAGCAGGACGAGGAATCCCCTGCACCTAGTGCTAAACCTGCGGTCAGTGAATGTGGGTCTACTAGTTGTGGTGATGATGCCCAAGGGTACCCACATGTTCCTGATATTGATAAAATCTCGACTGATTGTGATGGAAATGAATGCTTACCGTCAACTGAAGTCTGCACTAATGGTAATTGTCAAGAAGCTTTACCAGCAAAACCATGTGAAGGTGAAAAATGTGATATTGAACCAGTCATTATACCAGTTAAGAATATACCACTCTGTGAAAATGAAAATGATTGTAAGCCCCAAGTTATACCATGCGAAGGAAACGAATGCGTCCAAGTTGATTGTAATACTTCTGATTGCGGTGCCACTGCTGTATCTCCATCTATTGAAAATGAGCAAAAGCCGGAAGCTTGTAGTGACAAAGATAATTGTCAGAAACAAGAAGACGAAGCACAATTACCTTGTTCTGATGACTCATGCAGGAGGAAAGAAACTGAGGTATTAGAAAACCAATTGCCAATTGATTGTAGTGGATCTGATTGTGAAAAACAAAAACCAGATGTGGTTGAAAAGGTTGATATACAAACAGATATGCCGATTAAAGTACCTGAAATAGTGACTGAAACAATACCAGAAGAACCATCGTCAAAATATCCTCAACCAGCAGAAGAATCGCCTGTTGAGAAATATGGAGAAACACCATCATCTGAAACTCATTCTACAACAATTATGGAAAGTTCTGAACAAAGTACGCCAAAATCAGATCTAGTTGATGAATCTTTCAGTTTGGGTACAAGCACAAAGGCTGAAACTTTGGGATCTTCAATTACAACAGAATCTTATTTAACAACAGAATCAGAAAAGATAATGCACTCTGAGCCTACGCCACAGTCTGCGGATATCACCACTTCAGTACATCCCAGTGTAACTGAATCACAACCTCCAAAAGAAACTATACAAACTGAAGAAGAATTTATGAAACCAACTGTAGCTTCACCTGAAATTTCAGATCAAACATCTGAATATCCAGAAGAACAAACTTCAACAAAACCATCAGACGAACCAGTTGCAGTGGATGAACCAATGGTAACAGATAAACCCGTTGCCACTCAACTACCTGAGGCTTCCGAAATCCCAACTGAATTGCAAGAAACTGTTTCCGAGTCTCAACCTACCACAGTATCAAGCTTAGATGTTGAAATTGAAGCACTTGGTGAAACTAAACCAGAGGCTAGTACAGAAGGTCCATCATTAACTACTAAAGTTACTGATAAAAATATATTAGAATCTCCAAAGTATACAACAACTGAACCACAGCACGATATTCGTACAACAGAAGCTACAACGATATATAAAACGGAAGAAGTTACAATAAAAATTCAAGAGGAAGAAAAAGAAACTGTTACAGCTGCAACAATACAAGAATCAGAAAAAAGTTCAACCAAACCAGAAGTTTCAATCGCTGAGACTAGTGAAAGCAGTACTCAATCACAGGAAACGGAGATACAACAAGAAACTCAGACATCTCCGTATGAACCTTCTGACGAATCTAGTAGTACTTTATCACATGAAACTGTAGATGTAACTACAACAGAATTCCCTCAGAGAATTGATACCGATAAAACAGAATTAAATGAAATAGCTGAAAGGACCACTTCCATACCAGAGAAGCCTAAGGTAACAGAATCAAAATATGAAACAACGCCAACTGAAGCCACAAAAACTGATCAGAGTACAGTTCATGAAGATATTGAATCTACATCTAAACCAGAGTTACCAGACATGCTCAGTACGATACCAGCTATACAAGAAGAGGAAACCAAAGCACCGTTCACCAGCAAACCAAGTGTATCATATGAAGATAAAACAAAGGTTCCTGACATGCCAGTCACAGAAGAGAACATTGTGACTTTGAAACCTGAGATATATACTACTGAAAAGCAAGAGGAATCTGAGGCCTCCGATATACCTGTTACAACCTCGTATGAAACAGTTACAGCCAGCAAAGAAATCATACCACCAAAACAAGATGATATGGGAACTAAATCAGATTCACTTGTTACTAATGAACCTGTAAAAGGAACAGAGACAACTAAGAGCGAGGTTACCGGTGAATTAACTACAGAATCTTCAATGACAAAACAAGATCTTCAAACAGAATCATCGCCAGCAGCGCCAACTACATCTGCAGCAGAAAAGACAGAATCATCGCCAGCAGCGCCAACTACATCTGCAGCAGAAAAGACTTCTAGCATTTCACAAGACTTATCAACAGAAAGTGATATTGAATTTACAAAATCTCCTAAACAAGATCAGGTAACAGATATGCCCGTAGACAGTTCAAGCACATATGAGCTAAACAAAGAAGAAACTACTGAAAAGGAATCTGTAAGTGAGATACCAGAAAAATATACTACTTTAATCGATAAAATTGATACGGAAAAGCCTCTTTCTGAGACAACTGAATTTGAACCAGTTGTGACTGAAAGTTCCACCTCAAAATTAATGAAAGAAAGTACTGAACCACAACTTCCTTCCGTTTCTGAAGAAGCTAAACCAACTGATCATACTGACGATCTTCCACAAACTACAGACAAAATAAAGGAAGAAGAAGAGGATATTCCAACGGAAAGACCAGGCCTTAGTCAACAAGAAGGAACATTTACAAGTATACAAACGCCTGATGAGCCATTCAAAACAACGTCTGTGCCTAAATTTACACAAGAAAGTGCTACTGAAATAGGCCAACAAGACTCTAAAACTACAACCACTGAATATCACCAAGAAAAAGAAGAACCAACGGAACCGTCTGTGCAAACACACACTGAACCACAAGAAGTGGAAGACAAAACTCCAAGCATAGATATGGTAACACCATCGTCGGAGGAACCAGCTACTGAATTACAATCAACTAAAGAACCTATTGATTATTCAGTAACAGAAAGCGAGCTATTAACAGAGACTCCGGGTCAATTTGTCACCAAAGAAAAAGAAACAACTGCTTCTGAAAAACTATTCACTACAGAGGGTTCTGAATTATTCCACACAACAAAATCAGACGAACATTCCACGAAACTTTACCCAGAGGAACAAACATTAACTGAAATTCCTGTTATTGTAAAAGAACAACAAAAAGATACTGAAACAACCGACACATCAGAATTGGGACCAAAAATCAAGGAACAGGAAACTAAAGAACCTGGTCCAACTACGCTTGCTCCATTGGTCACTGATGCCGAAAGTAAATTAACACAACCAGCTGTAACATCATTTGAAACTAGCAAAGGCTCTACTGAATCATCTGTTACTGAAATTACGGTGTCATTATCTACAAATATTCCAGAGTCACACATAAAAGATGAAGAACAAACCGTGACAGTTACAACCTTCACAAATATTCCAACTAACGCACTACAAGAGGAACAAACACAAGCACCACATTCAACAGTGTCTGAATTACAAACAGAAGAGTTATTAGAGGTAACTGATAAACCTCAAAGTTTGTTTACAGAAGAGCCCCAAGCAATAACTACGCTGTCTGTACCAAAAACTACCGAAGACATTCATAAAGAAATTGTAACTGACACTCTTCTTGAGGCTACAACAGCAAGTATTTTAGAGGAAGCTTCACAATTACCTCAAGATAAAGTAACTGAACAAACTGATGAAATGTTAACAAGAGCACCCGAAGATGTTGCAACAGAAGTACCACAAGTAGAAGTAACCACTAAATTGACTAATGATACTTCTGTAGAATTACAAACTGAAACAGAAGCTGCTGTTGAAGAAACATCTATGGAAAAAATCCATGAGCCATCGGTGACTGATACAATGATTGATATTGAAAAGTCAACATTGAAATCTGATGAGCCCGTTACAGAAATTACTCAAGATGTAATAACAAAAACTACACAGGAAACAGCTGAAGAGGAATTGAAGACAACACAGTCTCCAATCGACTTAACAACTAAATCTGAAATCCTGAGAGAAAGTGACGTAACTAAAGAATCAGCAACAAGTGCAACTCCAATTCCTCAAGAAAAAACAACTGTAGCATCAAGTGAGACTATTTCAGAGGTTCAACCAACTTTAACTACAACAATCCCAGAAACCATCAATACAATATACGGCGAAACATCAGAAACTTTACCTGGGTTAAGCACAAGTTCACCCGAAGAAATGATAACGGTAAATGTTCCAGATACCGAAGCCAGCACTAAAATAGCTGAGACATCAACTAAATTACCTGATTACGAAATAACTAAGTCAGAAGTTAAAGAAACATCTGAACCAAAATATGACATCACAGAAACTACACCATACGTAGTGGAATTAGAAGAACACACGCATAAAGCTGTAGAAGAAACATCAACAATGGTATCTGACGACCTAGAGGCGATAACTAAACCCACTGAAAGTCACATAGAAATGTCCACTGAAAAGGAAAGCGCTACCGTAGAAGTAGAACCTACTGAACATGAAAAAGATCAATCAACTTCCAACTTACCTGGCGACGATGTATCTAAACTATCAGACGAAGATTCAGAAAAATCAACGCCATCTTTGTCACCTACTGATGAATTAACAACACAATCTACTGTTGCTGCTGAGACTCCGGCTGAAAAACAAGATGAAATTCCATCTATACACACACAGCCACACGATGACGCATCGTCTACCTCGGAGCAAGGAACAGAAATTCCGCTTCAAACGGAAAAGACTCCCAGTACAGATTTATCGCCCGAAATTACTATGCCAGAAGAGGAAATTCTACCCGCAACAAGCAAAGGTACAACTACAAAAATAGAGGAAGATATTACAACGTCTTCTCCGGTATTTAAACCAGAAGCAAAGCCTTCAGAAACGTTGCCACCAACTGCTACACCCGAAACACCAAAGCCAGGATTAAACGAAGTATTACCAACAGATGAAATACCTGAAGATGATGGTCACTTCCCACCAAGCGGTGGTTCTAGCGGTTATGGTCAGGAGCCTGATTACGTCGAAGAAGATCAAGCTTTCGGTCCTGGAACTTGTCGTTATGGAGGCAAAGTTTATGTATCCGCACAACAAATACCTAGAGACGATCCTTGTGACTTTTGTTTCTGTTTCAGAAGTGATATTATTTGTTTACAACAGAGTTGCCCACCACCCATTCATGGGTGTCACGAAGAACCGATACAAGGGTTCTGCTGCCCACGATACGAATGTCCTGTGGCTATGGCCACTTCTCTCAATGTTACAACGACTACAACAACTACCACGACGACATTGCCACCACATTTCCTTCCCCACGCTTACAAGGGAGCGGCGCAGCGAAGAGGTTGTCAAATAAAAGGACACACCTACAAAGTTGGAGAAGTTGTACGCGCTTCCTCAGGCCCATGTTTACATTGCACGTAAGTAATAATAATTATTTATCTTCGTAATTTAGTCCCATTAGTTTTTTTTATTAATTTGCTTTTCTGACCTTGTGAGAATCTCAGAAATCTCAAATAGCGTGTTACGCTATAGTTTTTAATAAGTGAAATATGATTTATTTTGATACAAACCACAGCTTTTTGTTGTCTAGTTTACGCTTTGCTCGCGGTATTCTTTTAATGCACTTGTTAAGTTAACAAACGTCATATTGTAAAGAAGCAAATGCATGTGCTTAGTATTTGCATAAAACAAAACTTTTTTTTTGTTTAGGTGTGGAGGAGACGGTCAAATGAAATGCGATCCAAAGGCGTGCACCCCAGAGCCGATGTTGAGGCAAATGATAGCTGCGGCGGTTTCAGCCAAGCGACGAAGGTGAAATACCACACAGGACTCCTCACATCACTTGAACACGACATCACAAGGATAAGCGCCTGTGTGATAATCATTTCCATCTACTCTTCTATGCACAAGAATAATGCTCAAATTATCCCGATGGAATAGTTTAAGATTTCGTGTCATATGTAGTAATTGATATTATGTTATTATATTTTACATAAAGTGTCGTGGCACAACTCAATATGATGAATAAATCATGACTGTGATTAAAATGTAAAATTTTAATAATAATTTTCTAAAACTGAATTTATATTGAGACTAATGATATTTATTTATGTTTTTTAACAAAAGTCAGTGCCAAACGATAGTGGTAAGTTGTAAACGACTATACCTTTTGATATGATGTTCCATTTGTTAAGAGAACGTTCCGATGGTTTGTACTGGCCGAAGCGAAGCTGTAGAATTTCAGTACAATTATTTTCATTAGAGGAGGGAACTCAAGCTTCGTGGGTCAATAGATCGCCGAAATCTTGACCATATAACATGTAAAATTGTTTTACCGATAAATATTTTAGTCAATTTCTTTGTTTTTACACGATGTTACAATTATTAGATCTAGTATCGTGTAAATATGAAGTAACTTTTAAGAATCCCTGATGTTGTAAATGCCTTACTTAATTTGTAATAATTTATATATTTTAGGTGTATAGTACTTAAGCCATGTTTTGAGACCAGTGACTATTATAATTTAGAAATAAAACGAGAAACGGCCCTCATTTTAGTAGAAAAGAGCTGGTCGACGCGATCGCCACGCCGCGCGCCGGTGCCGCCTTGGCCGACCCTTTTCCTTGTTCAACGTCTTAGCGAAAACGACACTCCAATTGGTCTTGTTTTCCTTAATTCATGAAATACATAAAATTTTTGACACTTATAATATAAGTGATGGAGGCCGATATTTTTAATCGTTTTGTAAAGACCATTTACAATATGATAAAAATGTTAAAAAACATATTGTAGGATCTTTTGTAACTTTTGATATTAAAGTGCTGGTAGACTTAAATATGTCAAAACGGGACAGATCGAGATGTGTACGGAAGCCGGCGGTCTGTTGCGGTCGCTCATCGATATTGGAGCCCAGACGAGCGGCTGCATTAATTCGTACAAACCTCCGTCTGTAAATACTGGTTGTAGTTATATTTCTTTTTATTTATTTAAAGTCTTAGGCAATAGATTATAAAATAATTGGTATAAAATCGTGATGATTAAACTCATTAAGTACACAACAGTTTCCATAATAACGTACGCAATGAAAAAAAATGTATATGTCTAAACATATTTTATTTGTTTAATTATATTTTACCGAGTCTAGCTATTTTCTAGCTGTTTGTGCAAATGAGTTTAAAATAAAATATTCCCAATGAAATGAGTTACGTTATTTTCCTTTATTTCGAATTACACAAAATACTCGTATCATAATCCTCTGACAATACCACTGTCCCTTTTTTCTCCTTGTAAAGGGAAAAAGGGACGAGGAGCTCGGTGGCGCAGTGGCTTAACGCCTGGCCCTGCGATTGCGGATGCTAAGCAACTTTCGCAAGGGTTATTCATGGGATGGGTGACCAAAAATTTACTATCTTGAGTTAGCCCGTGCTTCAGAAGGCACGTTAAGCCGTTTGTCCCGGCTGCATTTTCAGTCGTTAACACCCACCAATCCGTAGTGGGTTATGGCCCATCATCCTTATCCACCCATAAGAAAGGCCTGTGCCCCAGCAGTGGGGACATTAAAAATGGTTGACGTCAAAAGGGAAAAACGAAGCTTTTTCGAGCTCGCTTTTAGTTAATATTAAATAATATACTAGAAAAAATACGACTCGCACCAGATCATGTCTAGCTTTCAGTTTTTTACATTGATGCATATTATTATCTCTGCTAAATCCATATTCAGGTAACTATAACAACAAATACTTAAAAACAGAATAAAATAAAGTTTTAAGGGGGCTCCCATACAACAAACGTGTTTTTTTTGGCTCGTTTTTGCTCGATCGATATTGATAACGGCAATAGGTAGACGCTTTAAATATTCACAGAATATTTAGTTATACAACATGTTACAAAAATAGGGGTATTTTTGTAACATGTTGTAAATTCACTTTAAAAATAAATAATTAAATTCAAATAAAACAAATGTTAAGGGGGTCTCCCATACAAAAAACGTAATATTTACGTCTGTCGCATTTATCATCATAACAGTTCATTATAATCCACTGCAGGACGAAGGTATCTTTCATGGAAAGTTATGCCATAATCTCCACGTCGCGCAAACTGGGCCCTATTTAATAAACTTGACAATTTGTCACCTATCATGACAATTTGTCACCAATCATGACAATTTGCTTGTAATGTGCAATGACTTCAATTATATAGACGAGCTGTTTAAAACTAAAATTGTGTCATAACCAACCTTCGCGGCGCATCAACTGTTTCTATCAGTCGCTTTTCGGTACTATACAGCCTTTGGTAATGTGATCATTATTGTGAAAACCTTCTTTGAGCAAAGTTGAGCTTGTCGCGCTCCTCGGATGGTGGGGCAGAAAATTTTTATGGCATTTCATTATTTTCAATTTTTAGCTACCAGCAATGCCTTTGAGAATCCCTTAATGTCGAGTTTTATTTCAAACATAGTTAGGTGAGAAAAAGTACATTGTACACACGACTGCACGTCAGTTTATACATTTAAACTGAGAAAAGAGCTTTTATTACGTAGGGCATAAAGGCGCTCTCAATCTGAGGTGTCGTCGTGTGTACATCGAGGAGAGAAAACTCTATTACACGATGACGTTTTAGTATTTTTATACTAGATTTTATATCAAATTAGTATAGAAAAATATAAAAAACTCGCACATGACCGTTTTTTGTCATTTCATTAAATACCTCATACACATAACCTAAAATGTATCTCATTATTATACGTGATTTTCAATATTTGCTGGTATAGCTATAAATTGGTCCAGAAAGACATTTCATAATGCTCTAAGTGATGGCGAATTTTCAGCTCTGTAACGTCAGGCCCAGCTTGTATGGAGACTCGGGGATCTCCTTTATACAGCGCCATCTACCACCGAAAACCGAAATGATATTTCCCATAGAGAATTTTTTCTCAATAGATGTTCGTGCTTGGGGTACAGAACGTCGCTGACCATAGCTCGATTTGTTATTGCATTGTCCTAAACCTACCAATATCTCAATGACAAGAACCTTAGAATAAGGTTCTTGCTCAATCACTATAATTACAGATATATCCTATTTGACTTTGAGGAGTTCCTCTGAGTATCTTCGAAGTCCAAGGTCCAAAATGTCAATAAAATGAAAAGGACTACACTTAATGTATCTCTTTTCCAACAAAAAAATAAGTATCTAAATCGGTTCATTAGCAAAGAAGTTATGTCCGAACAACCATATCATCAATGTAATAATTAGTATTTTCAGGATTACTTGAAAACTACTGAACCAATTTAAAAAATAAATAAATTGGACCATTTCACAAGAAAACTCAATCAAACAAAAATATATTCATTAAAATCAGTACATCGAAGTTAATATGCGCTAATCACGATAAAAAAATATACAATCTAATTCAGAACCTCCTCCTTTTTAAGTCGGTTAAAAAACCGGCCAAGTGCATGTTGGGCCACGCGCAGCATAGGGTTCCGTTGTTCCGTGGTAACCTTACACCATACCGTATGATAACTTATACTGATTATCTATTTTATTTTACACAGCTAACGACTAGGTTGACGAGAAAAAAATGCTTATCCCTACTTTACATGTAGAAAAATGTGTTGAAAAAAAAATTAAATCTTTTTTCTACCACTTTTTTGGCGTAAATAATATGTATAGGTAAACATTCATTGCCAAATTTCAGCTTTCTAGCAGTAAGAGTTTCTGAGCTAAGCCACGAACAGACGGACGGACATGGCGAAGGGTTCCTTGTTGACTTGACTACGGAACCCTAACAATAGAAATTATTAAATTGTCACAGAATACATAATAATACAAGTTTTATTGCTCATTTTACAATAAAAGCGCCCTTACTTAAGCGTGGCAATCACATGAACTACAAGGGTCTTCCATACTTAAAAGCATCAGTGCCCTCCGATTCCGGTTCGTTGCTACGAACTAAGTTTAAAAGCTACGAGAGCTTTTTGGTAGATGTCGCTAGGCTATCTTGCACTACCAAGTAGTACCGAGTAAATATTTTTAATTCGGTTTTGGTTGTTTTAAATAAGAAAAATTTGGGTAAATTTATCCTCTTTCAATATTTTCTCCTAATTTCAATTGCCAGTTATTTTTTCCCCTTGGAAAACATAAATCTTTTTTTATAAAATCATATGCGCAAATGCTTCTATTATCAATGTTTTTGTAAGAAACTTAGATAGGTAGTTGAAATACAAAAAAGCTTCCTTAAATCTTTTTACATACCCGATTGGATAGACGCTGAAATAAAAATAACAGTGACATGATTTATTAAAATCAATTAAAACAAAAAACGATATCATTCAAAATTAGAAAAATCTGAAACTACCTGCACAACCTACATATTCAAACAGTGTAAATACCTGTTCTTGAAGTTGCTCCTGCAACTCTCTTCAACTTTTCTACTTTTTGTTCCGTTATCATAATATGGGAATGCCATTTAGATTTTGAACGTAATTTTGTTGACGATATCTAAACGAAACAACAAAACATGCTGTGATACATTTGGACTTAAACTTGTAAGAAATTAAATCTCTACCTAAGCTCACTACAAAGTTACGTTAGAAAAGTAAAGGAGTTTTTCACGTTACTACACATACCATAAAGATTAGTGTAAGTAAGCAAGAAACATAGTTCCACAATCCACACTTTTGTAATTAATAATAGTGAAGTAAAATAATGTCATGACTTTACATTTCAACATTAAACGCAATAAAAACCATACCAGACATGCCACTTAAATAAAGGCATTAACATAAAGAATTTTAATATTTTTGTCGTATCCATACTTATCTCATCAAGCTATTTGTTACCTATGTAGAAATATGTACCCTCAATTTGAATAACCTCCTCTCTCTCGCACCAATACACCGTCGCGAAGACTGTCTCATTCTATCCCATTACTTTTATATTGTTCGCTAACTTTCTTGTTTGTATAAGCAAATACACGTATTTGAAAGTTTGTATATTTGTAGGTTGTATTGTACAGTAATAAATAAGTATCTATAGACACTCTTGTACAGTCTTAAAAGGTTCCAACATTTTATTGGATTATTCAGTATCTTTCGTGTACTTTTAAGACAAGTTCGTGAATATTTCATAATTATAAACGTGCTCTCATTTTACTTGAATAGTAATTGTGATTTATTGTAAGCTTGGTTGATGCTTATATTTAATCAGTTTGATTTATGAACACATCACAATAATTATCTTTTCTTTATTGCTTTAAAGTATAATTACTTATCTAAGTTATCATAGCATCCACGTAGCAGTTTAAGTCTCGTTTAATACTAACTACTTTCGGACTAAGTATACGTTTGGAGCAGCGGACAAAATAATGCAAAAAAATAATAATTAAAAAACTAAAAAACCTGCCTGTATCAAAAAGATGGAAACAAGATCAAATATTAAAAACAGCACAATAACATGCATGTGGACATTGTACTGAATGCATTGATACTACATTACCTATCATTTTTCCGAGATGACTTGTGCGAAAACTAACTTAATAACACCTCATTTTTCCGTCCTACTAATACCAATACATTTTGCATTTCATTTACATTTTAAACATCCATTATATTTTGCTAATGGATAAGAAAAAAAGAATTAGATGTTGTTTGGGACTGTAGTTCTGCCATTTACAGAATCTGCCATTTACAGAACCTGCTATTTACAGAACCTGCCATTTACAGAACCTGCCATTTACAGAACCTGCCATTTACAGAACCTGCCATTTCCAGAATCTGCCGTTTCCAGAATCTGCCATTTAACGAAAAAAGGAAGAATTTGATGTCGCAATAAATGTGTTACCTCTAATATGGGAAGTTGAGCATGAGCATCACTTGCAAAGTCATCATCATTGGATGGGTGGCCTATAAATATATTAAATATATATAAATATATATTATTCAGACCCATATTTTGTAAAGTGGGGAAGTATTTAAATCTGGACACCTTTTTAGATATTGAATGAGTCAGTCAAGTTGAATGAATGCAGTTCCAATTATTTTTAAAATCAAAATGAGTTCTTCTTTCACTAAAATTTCCTACTTTCAATATTTAAGGTACTTTCCTTCCGTGTGGCAAAGTTTTGGGGGGGGGGGGGGGGGGGGGCCTCTATAATCTTGTATATTTAGACAGATCAAGGTCATTGACGAGATCAATTTACGTCCAAATATTATTTAAATGTACGAAAAATATAAGGACGTGAAACCAGACGATCGCAACACTTGGGCGGGTGCACTGCCGTGCACGCATACACATAAACGAACATTTACGATTCCAATCGATTGGAAATAGACTGTGTTGTAGTACAAAAGAGAAAAGGAAGACGGTAGCTCCCACTTTTGATAGCCTAACGGGTTATATTTGCTTAGAGATAAATGTTGTTTAGTAAAAGCAATTAGAATACATACTTTTTTAATTTTATCAGAAATTGTCAACAAATAATATGATGATGCCCTGACCGATTTCGGCCGGCGATTGCATCAACTCCTTTGTTGTCGTGTGTGTGCTCAGTAATAAGTTTGTTAATACACACAAGATTATACCGTAATCTACGAGTATTCAAGGCCAATGTAACTCATTTTCATTTCGGAAATTGTTGTGTGCTTGAATAATAATCAAGAATCCCCAAGAAGCTTATTCAAATGTCCTTCGTAATATCGCTTGAGATACCTCCGTACCTTAAACCTCGTCTGATGGGTGAATCATCTTACAATAGGATGCATAATATTACTGTTTTCCAACAACATCATTTAACTAAACACACGACATTTCAAAATTCGAAGAGAATGCTTTTAGCATTAAGTCCGCCATTTGTACCTTACTTTATGTATATGTACAATAAAGATTTATAAATAAAAAATAAAATAAAAAAGATTACAGAAAAAACCATTACACTTTAATTTTAACGCTAACCGGAAGATATACCAACGTCAGTAATGTAATTTCATTGAAATAATAACGATACCTTTCCTTATCTTACATTGAAGTTCATACGAAAATAGTCCAATTTACGAAACCAACAATAAAATCTTTGTATTTCCTTAACGTGATTACCTACACTGGCGGAGCCTTGTGCATCCCCAATTGGGTAGCTAACGAAACAGTATTCCAGACAATCAAATAATATTTGTTGAACTTTGACCAAGCGTAACCTTTGAGGTCAACAGTAATAGGGCAACGTACGATCCAAACGGATTCGCAGAATCATAACCATTTTGATTCCCGAATTTGTAAATAACAATACAAAATAATCAAATATTTTTTGATAATAATTTGACAACCTCCGTAGTCGAGTGGCTTTGTACACCGGTTTTCAAAGTATCGCCATCTCTACCTCAGAGAGATCCCGGGTTCAATCCCCGGTTGGGTCAATTTAAAAAACGAACTTTTCTAAATTGGCTCAGGTCTGGGTGTTTGTAATACGACCGTTGTCTCTGATTTTCATAACACAAGTGCTATAGTTACTTTGGAATCGGAGCAGTGTATGTGATGTTGTCAAATATTTATATTTATTTATTTATAAATCTACTAAGAATAATAGAATTTCATTTATTCAGGAAAATTACACAGGAATTACAAAAAAATATTAAATTAAAGGTAAGTACTTACATTAAAATAAAAAAAACATTTAAAATAAATTAAATTGAAATTATAGGTAATAAAAATTACTAAATGGGACTGATTCGCATTCATAATCAAACTGGTTACAAATACAATGCAATATATACTAAACTTTCAAATTCATAAACACCAATTCCCGATTAGTACTGACCCAAAACTACCTGTTAAAAGATTCTATGAAATTGTGTTATATTTGGAGGTCCTGTAGCCCACTTGAAGCTCGATAGATCTTTATATTCGTCGATTTTTTCAAAAAATGCTTAGTTATTTTCATACATTTTCCTCGTTGAAAAATCAAATGCTAAATTGATTAGACATACCTACCTACGTATAATTTTTACAGGCTAACACATATTCAATAATATTCATATAAATTCATCTTCCACTATTTTATCTCATTTCAAAAAAATTAGAAAACAATATTTTTTTAAATTATTATATTTAGTAAACATTGTTGTTTATGCTACTTTATTATATAGATTAAGTAATTCCACTTCCTACAATCCGGATTTTATAAGCCTCAAATTAAAGTCGTATAAAAACAAAGAAATTAGTAATAGACATTGTTAATTGCATCAGACAAAGCTCGCCGGTCGTCCTAGGGCCGCATCAGACCCAATCTGATTGGTCCGCATTAGTCGCCGGCCTGATAGTGGAACAGCTCTATATCGAACAGTTAGCATTTGCAGATAATCTGCTTATTCTAATGAGATTCATTTGGATCGCATTCAAATGTTGAAAGCCAGGAATTGCCTAATATTTTGTAAGTAGAGATGCTTTGATTTTTTTAGTTAATAAGGATACCTACTAAATGAAAAAGTAACTAGAACAAATTAAATGAACAGAAACGTAAATACCCGGAATAAGGAATGTTAATCCCGAATACACAATCCAAGATATTAAAAGCAAACAATTCGTGAGAGGCGCGCGTCATCTTAACCGGCGTATTTTTATAGAGGGATTTGTCCCAAATAAGGCTGTATCTATTTTTTCATTTGGCGAGGGCTCGCGGGCCCGCGGTGCCCGTGCACCCACCATCCAGCCGCGGCGCCGCCCCGCTCGGTTCGCGGTCTCCATGGCGACCAGCTCGAATGACGTATCGATCCCGCGGGGGGAAGGGGCCAGGGTGGCGCCGCTCCACCCGCCGCGCCCCCCTCGCACCCCTGCCACCGCCACTCGACCGTTGGCCCATGCAAAATGACGGATGTAAAGTTTGGATATACCTCCTTCCAAGGAAATAATATTTTCATTAAAATGAAAATGAGCTAATGCTCTATGATTTATTCCGATATATTCGTTACCGCTGTCTCGTTCGATCGCAATGAAGTCGTGTTGTTCCTGCATCTCTGTTCCAATGGTAATGTAACGTACTTTATGATCTTTTTATGAAGACGTAAAACGTATTTGTTGGCGATGTTGCTATTTAGTAATTGATTTTATTACGGCTCATGGAAACGAGAATCTTGTTTATTTGATATTATAGTGACATAACAAAATTTTTTTTTTCAAAGATGCTAGAGAAGACTAGTACCTAGTCTACAGTTTCTGGATGAGTACAAAACATACGTCTTCAGGCATTATTCTAATAAACTATCTAAAATATATCAGAGCTACAAACTACCTAATAGCTTACACAAAATAACAAAATTGATCCAAAGAAGTGCAATTCCGAAATAGCAAAACACTTCACTGCTGTGGGCTTGGCTTTCTTGAATTTTCACCCAAATAGCCTAGAAATTCTACATTTCCTAAATCGAACTGACGTATCCCCAAACTAAACTACTCCAATACCCACCACATCTTTTTAACATTTTAATGTTATTTCCAAATTAAACATGGCTATGTTTAAACATCTCTTCTAAAATTTTGTTTCAAACATTAACATAATTAAGTGGTTCTCAAAGTTTTCCCATTATAAACTTAGCGAGAAATTTTATTTTTCCCTCAAGTCACGCGTGGCTGTGTGCACGCGTGTGTACGAGACAGCGAATTGGATTTTCTGTGGTGTGAGTAAACCTACTTTTGCCGGGAGAACAGGAAAACCTTGGAGATTCATGAAATATTAATACAAAACGTCTGATAACTTACTTTTATGGTATTACTTACTTATATTTTGTACACCTAACTTGGTTGTGTTTATAAGCACAAGTTGAGATCCGTCTAACGAGCATACATAAAATGTTGTTGTTTTATGTTACTTCAATATTTTTTATGTATATCTAAGTAAAGTTAATTATGTTACTCAAATACTCCTAGTACTTTAATAATTATACTTACTTACTGAATTTGAATATGTAGTATTCATGTATAGTTATACAATTTTATTTTAACATAAATAACTTTTCTGATAGAATTTTCTTTCCATAGAAGTAGCTCGAATGACTTTAACACTGAATTACTTAACTTATCTAACTTAACTTCTTAACGTCAGTTTATCTACCTTTACATAATAATACACTCATGAATTCCAGAATTACGACTCCTCTCAGTTCTATTTTCGTACCAATTTGGATATTTCAATAACATGGATTCCAAAATATAATATAATATCCTAAAAAGCCACAAATCATTAAATAAATAACGAATTGGACAATATATTAAATTGTTTTGTAACAGAAACGATTCTAACGACGTAAGTTTCAGTCATAACGTCTTCCCTCTTCGCGAACTAAGAAATATAGATCTTCGCGAGCAAAACCTGTACTAAATCACTAGCCTGCATTATTACATACATATAATTCCACGATCATAGACATGAAGTCAACGTCGCTAACAATGTTTATTGATCTTAGTTACTTCAACGTCATGCAGATATTTTTTTGCGAAATATACTTCAAGTACATTTTGTACATTCATCAAATTGAATGGATGCAATTTGTTTGAGAAATATTTTATGTTGGATTTTCATTTGTAATGAATTTTGTATTGAAAAGCTTTAAGCTTCACTTGTGATTAATGTTTTTTTATATTTAAATAATAAGGAAATGAGTACATATCCTCGAATTAAAAAATCGTATCACATCGAAACTTGTTAAAGATTCTTTTGATAGGTTGTTTTTAAAAAAAAAAAGAAATGTTTTAAACGAGGCGAGAGTTTTAAAGATAATCTGTGCCTTCAATTACATCAACTTATCTAAGTACTAGCGGCCGCTCTTGGCTTCGTCTGCGTAGACTGTTAATTTTCTATCCCTCGGGAACAATTCCTTTTTCCAGGATGAAAGTTACCCAATGTCCTTTTCTGTAGGTACCTCTGACAACATTTGTATGTACATGATGATCGGTCGAATAGTTAAGAAGTGAAAGCGTAACAAACAAACATTTCACATTTATAAAATTAATTTAAAAATTTACTATCTAAATAGGTAAATACTCAAAGAAAATCTATGTTTCACAAACTATGTAATCCGTAAGCATAAATTAAATGCCCTTTACAAATTGCACTCGTTGTTAATATTCCCTTTTCTCGATATTACGTCACATCCTGTATATTTCTTGATTGGTTCAACTTGTACTGATAGTTCGTATTGCAATTCGTTCGAATTCATTGAATTCATTGATATTTTCATAACAAAACGGAGATCAGTCACTTTTTATCGTGAATTAAAGTTTTAAGCCAGCATTTCAGTGTATTTCAGTGCCTCTTAAATGTGCAGAGACGTATAGCTAAACCTTCGTAGCTACAACAGACGGTTTTTTTTTTCTGCAGTAGCGTTACTTGAAAAGTCTATACAAATACAATTGTATTTTGTATTTTTTTTTGTATTGGAAAGACTGGTATTTCAAAAATGTTTATTGACTGTATGACATAAGTATCTTGTTATTTTTCTATACAAGGTGTTAGGGGAATCATTCCGAAAAGCATAGGTGGAAAAGTTACTGAATTTTTATAAGATATCATTAAAATATTTTTTTAAATAATTTTTTTTCAGGCTTTTTTCAACAACAATGGTGTGAAATTAACTTAAAAATGCTGTTAGCATTTTTTTAGTTTTTTTTTATCAGCAGATTTATTATTAATGCGTTAGTGTAGTTAGAAAAACAATAAAATAAAAAATATAACCGAATTAATGAACCTCCTCCTTTTTTGAAGTAGTTTAAAAAGTCGTTTTAATAAGTTTATTTCACACGATTGCAGTTTAATAAAAAGTAATAAACAAAATACTTTTAATGCCATCTTACCAATAAATTCAAACTAAAACTAAATTCTAAAATAACACCTGAATTAATAATATACGCGCTGTAATCCGTAAAAAGTTTATTTCTAGTTCTACCACCCGCCTTTTTTACGGAAGCGTTTCCCTAACACCCTATATTTTTTTAAAGAATGTCCTATATCCTTTTAGTATTTTATTAACAGCAAGCAAACAACTTTGTTCAGTGCAATTTTTTCTATTCGTTTCCTCATTGTTTTTGTATAGAATATTAAACTAAAAAAAACCGAGAATATTCCTGTACGAGAAACAAAAAATCTTCTTGATATTTAAGTAAAATATTTTTTTAAGCTAATCTCTATAAGAAAAGTTTTCAAACCTAGAAAAATATTTATTAACAGAAACGTTCCAGCGACCCCTTATCGTAAATGTCTCATTCCATCGGGCCATCAATAAAACAACCTACAGAAAACGATACAATAAATAATGTCAGACAAGATAAATAAAATGTACTCTCTGCTAATATACCTACCTATGACTGTAACAAACATCCTTTTTAATCCTTACGTAATATTATAAATGCGAAAGTCCGTTTGTTTGTTTGTTACGCCTTCACGTCTTAACTACTGAACCGATCATCATGAAATTTTGCATACACGTTGTCAGAGGTACAGAGAAGGAAATAAGATACCTTTCATCCCGAAATAAAATAATTGTTCCCGAGGGATAGCAAAAAAACTTTCCACGCCGACGAAGCCGCAGGCGGTCGCTAGTATTGTTATATAGGATTTGGTTCATTGACCTATCTATAGCGTCCATGGATAAACCTACATGTAACAATAAAATTCATAAACCCATATGTTCGATTATTTATACTAGGAAAACAAAAGCTCATTTGTTTAATAGAGCTTTCAATGTTACATACCTAAAAAAATTACAGATTTCACACTCCACGCACGGTAGACAATCTATGTCAATCCTCGGGGGCTTTTTTAATTTTTTCGATATCGGCTTTCGTTTTCAGAATAATCTCCTTTTTATACTTTTTGTCCGAAAAAACAGGAAATTTTGTAGTTTTTTCCACCATATTCGATTTTCTAAAAAAGTTACCGATTTTCTGAAATTTGGTGCCATACGATGCTTTTGCATCTTTTGACACCACTGCCTTACGTTTATCTTTATAACTTTCGGAAATCTAGCCGAATTTCACTCTCCCACGAAAACTATCTGATAAACATTTTCAATAATCAAATATTGAAAAAACAAATGCATCAACGTGCTTCAACCGAGTGAATATTTTTCAAAGTATTTAAACAAAATAAGGAAATGTAACTTCTCTTATCCCGTTTGTCTAAATTATTTGAACACTGCTAAATATGATATTCTGTAATATTGATGTTTGGTAACCAGCTCATTAAGTACTGTTAACAATTTCTCTTACGAACCGGTTTGAGTTTGAACAAACTCACGTGCACGTTGTGCGTTGAGACTGGTTATTTCATAATAAGTAAGGATTATGCTGGATAGCACTCATTAATATTGTATAAACTTCACAATACATAGGTATAAACTTTTATTATTTGCAACTTGTAACATTCTACAAGCAAGCTTAAAATTAAAACATAAGTCACTATTTCTAACCAATAACCATGGCTGTCTTGAGCGTTTGGTTTCGCTGCACAGTCACCACATTAGATCCGTGGCTAAGGTTAGGTATTTTGTGCGGTTGTGCCAAAAGTTGATAATTTTACTATGGAGACCGAACACAGTAAACGGCTGCCCTATTTGTTAAATGCACTTCCACAGGAAACAAAAGAAAAACCACTTTAAAAATAAGTTGAAACAACATTACATAGGTAACATTTATAGTCCTCAATATAATTATACTTAACTTTCAATTATAAATACTTACCACATTAACGTCAATAGTCTGTTGCATGAATTTAAATAACTAATGTTAGGTTTTAAGATATTTTTTACATGTTTAATTTGTTAGTGAGCTCTTCACTTGCAGACAAAGCATTGAAATGGTTTTGCAGGGGAAAAAATATGTAACAGATTATATAAGTAAATGATATACGTTAGTTAATATTAATAATTGATAATAGTTGCCTTTACATATATTTTTTGTTATATTGTCAACGAAACGTTTTCAAAATCTGATCTGCTTCTATTTTATCTAAAAAGTTTTAAATGTTAATCCATATATCACTGAATCCACTATAACTAGGTATAATGTTTTAAAAATATTTGGCGGTACTCTATATTTTAAATGATAAAATTTACCTAAAAGTAATATAAGTTTACTACAAACCAAGTCAATGTATTTCCAATGAATACCCAAATAATAAACATTGGAAACTAATTCAATTGGAAATAAATTACAGGTAGTCGGTATATACCGCATTATGAAGGCAAGAATTATTGGAATACGATTATAGGGCGATCAGATGACCATTCTCTTAGTTTTTTATTTTTAAATAATAGATAAGCAAGCGCTTACCCGCTATCACGACTGATGGTAAGCGATGATGCGATCTACGATGTAACGCGCATGCCTAGAAGATACCTATACACTTGCGACCTGAAGGCCCCTTGTACCTGTCGGGAAACACAGACTCAGGCAAGGAGTTCCACTCTCTAGCGGCACGGCTGATAAAATTCGAAGCAAAAAGGCTTAGTGCGATTTGTGAATTTAGTACCATCCTATTATCGTGAGACCTGGGGCCCTACCGGCTAACTTACATGGCTAACGTAATCGCTTTCATTTGACAGATGGATGTGACGCATTGCTACTTCTTTTTGGCATAAATAAAAACTTACCAAAGCAAGTAGCAATGTATTACATCCATCTGTCAAATGAAAGCCATTTCGATAGCCATGTAAGTTAGCCGGTAGGGCCCCTGCTCCAACTTATTGGCAATAATCTCTAGCAATCTTATATGTTTAACACTATATTTATACAGCAAGTTCCTCCACTCAGGGTCAATTCCACAGATTCTGGTTAGCAATGACTTGTATTTGAATCTGAAAATTGAACAGATATCTGTTAAATTATCTGTCAATGAAGTCAATTGGACCTTTTTTTTATGAAACATGCTTATCTCATTATATTGATAATCTTATTTTCAGAATTTATTACTTGTTGTTACTCCTTCTAAAGTTAAAGCCTATTACTTATAAATCAATGAACAATTTATCACTGCACATTGTTTAGATAGTTTGAATTTAGCAAGCGTTGCTAAACTAGGACAGCGTTTAAAAGGTACCCAACCTGACCTAAATTACGTAATCTGATAATATCAACTGTCTGACATTTCAACGGTAATAAAATCACAATCTAGATAACACACCATTTACCTAGAAATATCATGTCTAAGTATGCAATCAAAATCAATAAGTCCTCGCATCACGCTAAAAGGACTATTTTTTTTATGGGGAAGTGGTCCGTGAACGAATAACGATACTGTTGTATTATTCCAGAACAGTCAAACAATGTATTATCTTTACTTTTCTGAAATACAAATGAAACTATACACTTTCCCCCTTACTAATAAAGATGGTATGACAGATGTGTAGTTACACAGTGTTTTGCCCCTTTCTTTTTAATGACAAACTTAAATAGTTAGACAGAGAGTAACCATTGTGTAAAGTTTACATCTGTTTTACAATCTTTATTAGTAAGGGGTTTACCAATAAGGTCTACCCACTTTTATACTTTATTAACGAAAGCTTTCTTAATTTTATATGACAGATAGTACCTTTTTACTACTAAATCGGGAATAAACTAGCATTCTAACGTGCAAACGTGAACTATCGCGTAAGTAAATGTTTACATTACATAGTATGTTTTCCTACAAAATAATATGTTTACTGCTTATTTGTTGAACTGAGTAGATAAAAGATAAGACAAGAAATTAGATAGATAAGACTTAAAAGCAAACACTTAAGATTTTTATAGGTTAGTTTGATCAAAGAGGCCCATTGAATAAATTGGTCACTTTTAGGGTTCCGTAGTCAACAAGGAATCCTTATAGTTTCGCCATGTGCGTCTGTCTGTTTGTCCGTCCCCAGCCTAGCTCATAGATTCTTAGTACTAGAAAGCTGTAATTTGACATGGATATACATATTAATCACGCGAACAAAGTGATGAACTGAAATTTTGAAAAATATTTTTTTTAGGTTTCCTCCTCTACACGTGAAGTGGGGACGTAATATTTTTTTCTTGTCTATCCCATACCATATCTAGAGTGGGGTATCGTTGGATAGCAATTTTAAAAATATTACGTGTATGTGGAAACAGTTTTTTGATTGAGGCATCCGTTTGTGAATTATTAAGCTTTAAAGTGCAAAGTTTTGTTAGAGTTAAGGAAGTACCTACATTTAGGTATATGAACATGGGCTACGGAACCCTACACTGCGCGTGGCCCGACATGCACTTGGCCGGTTTTTCTCTTTTGCCTACTACTGTCTACTACAACGAACTATATTTTACTGAGGTTATTGTTTGTAAATAAACTATAGAACCTTAGCTTCAATCTGTACGTGTGAATTTTCGATACATTATGAGCTTAGCTTTAAAAAAATTCATTACGTTTCTGCTTTCATTCAGGAAGGCAGTTGTCACACTTTATTTTATTGAGCGTTAAACGATAAAAATTAAAACTACAAGTGTACGCGATGCTGTGTAAATAATCCAAAGCGTCCAATGTGTAAGTCTAAATAATAAACGTTATGGCAGCAATTTGTCAGACAATGAGCGCCCGCATGCTGTTATATTGACTAAAAGTTCAGCCAGAACAAAAGGTTATGATCGTCACATTAAATATTTCCATGAAATTAGCCACCAGTTATAGCTCACAACGACGTTATTACGCCAAACTATTGTTGGTGGGTATAACACGGATAAAGTGAAAATACCTTTGTAACATAAACATTGATGATAGCTTATGGTTTGTTATAAATAACATTTATTCTACAGCTGTTTACATCTATTAATAATCGAGATAAATGAACTAACTTTGAAATATCACTTTTTTTAAGAAAAACGCTGCAATGTGGAAATCTATTATTTACCGAAAAACAATCTAGATTTCAATATAAATAATACATTTAATAAACGTTGTGTTGTATGACAATTGAACTTTAATTACGTTACTTAGAAACGAAATAATTATAACATTAATAAGCCGTTTGAATTTGTTACAAATATCAGCAACCAACTTATATTCCACTTAAATATGACAACTTAATTACACATAATTGATATGAAGCATAGATTACAATGTATGTATTATACAATTACACTTACTTAAAGAAGCATTCACCACTATTTTCCTAAGGGCAAACGACTAACAGAACGAGTCGCAGCGTTCTTGCAATTGTTGACATTTAACAACCAGTTTGACTGCAAACAATCGGTATATTCTGTTCAGGAAGAAAAATCTGTGAACTTCACCAATATGCTAAATTGTTGTTTATTATTTATTGTCCTTGTTTATCACTCTTTTAGAGTAAATGGAGTGATTACTAGTTTAATAGATAACGCGATAATCTACTGGTTATAACATTGAGTCCAGTTTCAAAGGTTCCGGAAAAGTTCAATGAGTTCAAAGGAGAAAGTTTACTGCAGCATGAATTTTAGTTTCCAATTGAATGAACTTGTACCATAAACCTACCCTGATTTTGCAGGGTTTTAACCCTATATTTGTTTTTTTAACATGATTTCTCTAGTTCGACGGATTTCTGAGAAATATGCCTCAGAAATCAAATAGGTTATTTTTACACATATAAAGCACTACATTTTTCAATTTTAGTTTGTATTCTTTTGGAAGTTACAAAACACGACGAAAGTTAGACCCATTACTCATTTGTCGGCGCAGCATCGGTAGGACATCAGCATACTCAGTATACGCGGTACCGAAAGCTTACTGGACGCCTATATTTCAACAGAGCGTTACTCAATACCAGAGAACTAGACTCTTAGGCCCTTTACTCATTGTCGGCGCAGCATCGGTAGGACATCAGCATACTCGGTATACGCGGTACCGAAAGCTTACTGGACGCCTATATTTCAACAGAGCGTTACTCAATACCAGAGAACTAGAAACCAGTTACCTGATCATAGTTATCTCCAAGGAACAAGGGGACTCTTAGGCCCTTTACTCATTTGTCGGCGCAGCATCGGTAGGACATCAGCATACTCGGTATACGCGGTACCGAAAGCTTACTGGACGCCTATATTTCAACAGAGCGTTACTCAATACCAGAGAACTAGAAACCAGTTACCTGATCATAGTTATCTCCAAGGAACAAGGGGACTCTTAGGCCCTTTACTCATTTGTCGGCGCAGCATCGGTAGGACATCAGCATACTCGGTATACGCGGTACCGAAAGCTTACTGGACGCCTATATTTCAACAGAGCGTTACTCAATACCAGAGAAATACACTCTTAGGCCCTTTACTCATTTGTCGGCGCGGTACGCGGTACGCCGTGCTGAGTCGCGCGCGCAGCTGCTGCCCCGACAAGTGACGCTCTATTGAAATATAGGCGTCCAGTAAGCTTTCGGTGTGCTTTCGATACCGCGTATACCGAACATGCTGATGTCGTACCGATGCTGCGCCAACAAATGAGTAAAGGGCCTAAGAGTCTATTTCTCTTGCATTGTTTTCCCCTATTTTTTTTTATTGTAATGGAAGTATCATTCATTCATAGAAACGATAATATCAATAAAAAACCACTGAAGTATCTAACAAAAACGAACTTATCAGAAAAGCGAATACGACGAGGTGACGTGACGCGGCTGATTGTCATTTATAAGTTTTGATTATTAGTCTGTGGTTTTAAATACTCGAAACATTGCGAGACAGTGACAACATTCTCTTTTGAAACTTACTTGACAAGTAATTCCATTAATATAATAATAATAATAGTTCCACAAAATCCTTCTATTTTGTATATGGACCAGATTTTGTGATACTGATATTCAGAACTTGTGAAACTGACCCTTTTTGATTTTGGGGAATACATAACTTACGTTTCTTTCCGGGAAAATATATTTAAAAGATATTGATATCGTGCCTATACGTGCACGAAAATGTATGAGTGCGCTTAATTATTTTTTTTGTCATTAACGTCAGTATAGAACCCCCAAATAATTATAGATCTTAAATTCAGTTGATTATACTCGTATTCTGTTCTGGATTCGATCTTATTATCAACTTCATTAAGTTCAGACTTGCGATCCGAATTATTCATAAAATATGTAATGGTCGGATTAACCTTACAGAATATAATGAACTTTCTTGAAAATTTGGAGACGAGCTTTTACTATGTAAATATCAAAAATTTAAGAATGTAATGAAGTGAAGTAACTAAAATTTATTCAGGTTCAAGTACCTACAACAATAAAAAAATGACTAAATACATCTTAAACATCCACATATAAAACCACTTTACCATATTATCATATTATATTGTTGTAGGCTTTTTCGTTTTCATTTCTATTATCTGCAATACAGTACCAGCCAGTCAATCTAATGAAACAATTCATCGAGAAAAATCCAATTTACAGCGGTTATCGCTCGCGGAAATCGAGTTCAAAGTTGTAACATATAGAATAATATTTAATGAACTTTTAGAAAAAGCATAAGTAGGTATGTGGACAGACTTATCTTGGTTTTATCTTATCAAAATATAAATCTTAATAAGAATGGCTACTTTGTTAGTAGTTTTTAATTCATCAAATTATTTTCAAGTCTTGTGATAGTTGGTAATTTGTAGTAAACATCTGCCATATATTACATGAAACTTTAATAATAAGAAATGTAAGGTGTTTGTGAGTCCATTGTTTAATTGTGACAGGTAATTAATATCGATATCCGGAAAACATTGTTTAAACACAATAGAATTGGATGGGACATGTCGATCCCCCCTCCCCTGGCTGGCTCCCCCCACCGGCGCTGGAATGTGCCCATTGTCCCGCCGATATGATATTATGGCGAGCCACTTATGTCAATAGCTATAAGTACTATACATTTGTCCATACCAACCATCTTTGCGTTATTGTACTCATTATTCAAGCTTCGTAATATTTTCCCGACAATTTCAATTTAATGAAGCTGTCATTGCTAAGTAATTCCAATTCTTTAAACTGTTATTAAATATTATTATTCAAGTTTTACATTACGTTTTAACGCGTGGCTTGGCAAGCTCAAAGCATATTTGGCCTTATAATTATTGTTCTAGAGTTGAGTTTTGATATTAAAAAATCCACTTAAATGAAATGCTATGCCGTCTCTGCTATTAAGTTTTTGAACTTATGTATCTTTAAGAGAAAATGTTATAAACTTAAATTACTTAATACTAAATAATACCTATACTAGGAAAAAGTTTAATTCATCACCATTTTCTTTGGTAGGTAATTTTCCCGCCTGAAAAAATGATCTGGTGACGAGTCGAATTTTGTCCAGTATATTATTTAGTAAGTATTATATAAAAAAAAGCATAGTGAATGCTAAAATTTCAAATTTAATAACTTAAATTAACCTCAACATTAGAACACAGAATTCTTATTAAAGGTTTTTTATTTTTATTATAGCTCACTAGCTTTTTGCCCGCGACTTCATTCGCGTGATTCAATATTCAAAATTCATTTATTCAGTCTAGGCTGTTACAAGCGCTTGTGAATGTCAAAGAAGCTATGCCATCGGTTCGCAAACCCTAAGCGAGAGAATTATGCATTTATTTTAAAAGTCTACCTTCCAAAATATATGTTTTTATCTTCAGCCGGTAGGGATGTATCACACATTTCAATTTTCCTATACAAATTCCCATACAAACTTTCATCCCCTATTTCATCCCCTTAGAGGGTGAGTTTTTAAAAACCCTTTCTTAGTGCTCACTTACACCATGAAAGGTATCTACCCTCCAAAAATGGTGTCTCTACCTTCAGTCGTTAGGGCTCTACGCCTATCCCAACCCAACAATGAATGAGTGAATCAATCAATCAATTTAGAGTTTTATATGTATAGATTTTGCAAGGCCCAATCACAAGGTATTATAGGAATTTACATTTTGATCAAAAATGCCTTTA
Organism: Catoptria pinella; assembly: GCA_963556745.1. Taxonomy (NCBI): domain Eukaryota; kingdom Metazoa; phylum Arthropoda; class Insecta; order Lepidoptera; family Crambidae; genus Catoptria; species Catoptria pinella. Next base: position 7,367,771 of record OY750762.1, read on the forward strand.
ATATAGCGAACATTTCCGTCGGGTTTCCTTATTTACTTATTTTAAAAGCTCTTTCATCACGATACAATGATACGAGCGTCTAAGCGCATTATTCAACTCTATAATTTATAGCCACGAGGCTGTCACCATGGCAGGAAGACTTAGATAATATAGGAGTAAAAGCTTTAGTACATTAACAGGTTTGTGTGCTTTATGAGACAAATGAACGACGACAAATCATGTTTTGAGTAGACGTCGCGCGTGTGAGCGCAGACGAGCGGAGAGCGTAATATGTAACGCATAGTTGCACCGGCGTTATAATGTTGTAGTGAAGTTATTAGTGGTTGATTCAGCCGAGAGGCTCACGGCGCGGAGTGAGCGCAGCTGTCAAGGCCAACAGAGGTCACTCCACCGACGCTCTCCGAGCTACGATGCCCGAGACCGGTTCTACAATTTTAGTCTCTTTTTATTTTCATTTTTGTATACACGACTCTCAGACTAAACAATGTTTTATACGACTCAGCATCGGATTAACTTTTATTGCGTAGTTAAATGAAATAATATTAAAAGTAAATTGCATTTTTCGAATCATTTTTTTATTCATACTTTCACACAATCTACACCGCATCATAAGGTTGAAAACTGTACAGTTCATTCTTCTTTGTCCTTAGAGGAAAGGCAAAGAAAATTGGAACTAAAGTAAGTTAGGTATCTTGTGAATTTTTCAAATGCCAGCCATTTTCATTTCATACCGACTCGGCACAACACATAATATATCAATATGTCAAATTTAGTTTAAATAAAACAGTCTATTTATGATAGCGCGTTTGTTTATTTTCACAGAAAGTTTATTTTTTTCTCGATGAGTTGATGCCCGCCAGATGGCGCGTGCACAATGTTCCCGCGCACAGTATGGTTTCATTTCGTAACAGACGTAAACATGGCACCCTCGTTCCCGCTATGGAATTTTTACACGCACTTCAACTCCAAATAGCAAACGAATGTAGTCGTTAAGATTATTGTGGGATTTCCCGCTGAACCACTTAAGTATGTACAACTTAATCGGAGGGACTAATCATTGCTTCTTTGTACCGGTAGCGTTTTATTATATGGTAGAACTGGTAGGTGATGTCAGTACAACCCTTTAGAATCATAACCTGTGAATCCTATTATTTTTTATCGTTGCCTGAACTGAATTAGAGTTCTGCTACGCTAAGTATTTAGCATTTTCCTACCCTTTCAAGTTAATAAATCACATTACGTCTACTTAATTTCTTATTTTGATAGCAATTGGTTTTCAAAATGATAACAAACCAAAAATATGAGTCAATTCGAAAAAGTTGAACGTTCGATTCTTGATCCAAATTAAAGCTTTCGCTATGTAACCCGTAAGAAATGTTTGTAGAGTAGTAATAATCAAAGAACAAAAAAATAACTTTTCCAGGGGCCTCGAGTTTCATTTGTTTCTGAGCGTAGTTTAACCATAAATTTAGTATAGGTAGTTACCTTGACGAACATTTTGTTTTTGAAAAGGAACGTTATCGTGAAAAGGATCGACCTTTGAAAAGGCATTTGTTATGTGGTCTGTGGTATAGTTAACAAATCTCATCTCAATCTCATGCTTCAGAATAAGATGCTTTTACTGGAGCATGATAATAACCATCGGAAAACGTATATAGCTTAATTAATACATTCTTGATTTTATTAAAACCCTCGTCGCAATATTGAATTACCCGTTTTCTTTCTTAACATTTTCAAGTAACAAGTATCTAGGAAAGACAGTTAAATAGCGGACAATTGAGAGTTTGACTCGCCCACCGAAGGGTTCCGTTAGGTATATTTTAGTGATTATACACAAGTAAAGAAAAATAATTTTCTTTTACTTAGTCAAAATATTAGAAGCTTGATGTTTCATAGCTTTCTTTCCATACAAATGGATTGATAGCTCTAGGCGTTTCTGAAAAAAATCAATTCAAATCCGACAGCCAAGTTATCCTTTAACTTTCCGTTTTTTCTATTGAGGTACGGAAACCTAAAAGTACGACGAGTGAAGCTATTCGTCGACTAATCATAATTACTATCGCAAACTATCACATTATAACAGAAATACCTACTTAGATATTTCGTCCTGATCTTAGCTTCCACAAAAAATTGTGCTTATCTTGTCACGTAAATTTTTTTTTTAATCTAGTCATCGAAACGCCTTTATTCATGCATGCAAGCATTAGTATTCAATAGTATAACTGAATTGTTATGATACAGATATTTCGTTGAAATTTGTGGAGTACTTACCTAACTGATTATAATCTATAAAGACGGACAAAAAATATTTGAACCACAATGATAGGTACGATCGTAATCAATAACTATTAACAGCCGAGTTAAAAACGGTAATAGACAAAAAATACACTCACAAAAGATTATAGACAAGAATATAGACTGCACATAAAGAATAATCTACGAAGTACAATTTAATAGCAGTTACTTAAATGTAAGTACTACAACCATATCGCTTATTACAGTTACGTAAGGTATAAAAGGTAAGTTACTATCTAATTTTATAAACTTGTCTATATTATAATATCAACTGTATAAGGTTGTTCTATTAATCTTCTTATGTAAATGACAATGTTTCATACGAGTTTGCTGATTCAAATGTAAAAAATTAAGTACCTAACTAATAATATTTGTAATAACTTGATAAGAAAAAAATATCTTCATAATATCAATTCTATTGCTGTTGTAACGAAAAACAGATTTTATAATTATTAACAAAGTCAGTTCCTATTAGTCTTGTTTTAGAATTAATGAGACTTTATTTATTAATTTAACATACCTAACATATTTATGTTTAAAAAAAACTTAACAAATTAATTGGCAAAAATGCTACCTTTTCTTTCATTTTATAAATATCCAATGTGCATCATGTCTTTAGGCATTTGTAATTGCACAGCACAATACACAAACACAACCCTTCATTACGCCTCAGTATTTACTTATAAATTCTATACAAAGATGTTATTTATCTGTAAATCTTCCATGAAATAAAGAAATTACTTAAATGAAATAAACATCGCGCCGCCGATCACGAAATTATGACCGACATATTTTACCTACTTCTATACATTTTATCTTTTTAAATCACATGATTAAAATGTGACAGTGGACATTTACTGCTTTAGTAATAAATAAATATTCTAAACGGAATATATGTATACGGTTTGAGACGGTAAACGTAAGTCGGTAGTAATATTGCTTTGCTATACTAGGCAAACTCTTTGATTAAACTAGGTATAAACTTATTATGCCCGGTTTGAGGCGAGTGGTTTAAGGGTTAATATTTGGTTTACAGATAATTTTCATACTTTAAACCAGCCTCAGTAGCATGACCGACGAAACACGATATATATTGCGTGATATAGCGTTTTATCGACACTCAACTGTCAAAATTTATTGTCTTTTGACAGTTAAACGTGATACATCGCTATGTCATATCACGTTTCGGTGGTCATGATTGGGGGGCAGATAATGTGGACCCCTTATCGAACAGATAAACCTTCCTTAACCTCCTATTAAGTACCTCTGAAACGGGGATTAGTAAGAAAGTAAAATATATGTATTACATATCATTAAAATATACACATTGATATTACTAAAGTTTGATGTTTCCTACATTCATTCTAGAAATAGCGATATAACGTGAAAACGACATACTTATTTTATTTCGATAAACTTTTTGAACTTTTGCTTGATACATTTTCCATAGGTACTAACTGTGCTGTAAGCTTAGGTACTTTCCGTAACATCATGTCATATATTTTGTGAAACCCCTGGCTCATTGCCAATAGATTATTCCAAAGCTTTTTATGAAGATTGCGAATTGACTAAGGTAGACAGCTATTTTAAGAATTTATTTGCTCGTTATATTTTAAGTACTTTTCGACATTATAAAAAATACAAATTCTACTCGTATTCCTTGCTTTATGCATTGATGGATTCGGTATTATATGTAACACTTCCCGCTTTCAACTGATTTCGAATAAGGAGATGGTTCTATGTGTTTCATTATTTAATTTTTGATTTTCCTCCAATTTTGAGATAATACACTACACGGCTTTTTTTGTGCCGTCTTAATTGTTCACTGATTGTATGTTTATGTCTAATTAAAATAAACGTCGTCAGTAGTATCTGTGACCAGTGACTAACGATTCTGTAACAATTTTTTGCTAAAGAATAGACGACTGACGTGCAGCAGATGATTGTGATTTTCTTTGTTGTATTTTTAAATAATCTATGTTCTACACATTTAACAAACAAATATTAGATCTCTTAACTGCAGACATACTCAATCTGCATCAGAATAAATTAATACCGTTGAGTAATTAGTGAATATTTCGTTATTGTACCAATATATACCAACCCAAAGAGATTTAAAAAAACATTGAATGTACCAATTATTACTAAAACTGTACATTTTACGGTTCCGTAGCCAAAGTTAAAAACCAGAAATGTCAATAAATTATCTGACTGCAATTTCAAACGCTGAACAATAATTTAACAAACATAGTTTTCTAGATAGTATAGGATAGTAATCTGAGTGAAGATGAAGTTGTTTTTTCAAATATTGCAAATACCTACATAGTATGTACACACGACAGCACATCAAGTTATACAGTGAAACTGCGAAAAGAGCTTTTATTACGTAGGGCATAAAGGCGGTCTCAAGGTCAACATGTATAGTATAGTCTGAGGTGCCGTCGTGTGTACCTAAGTTTAAAGATCTACGGAACACTACTTACATCTTCCACAACTTTATAAACGTGACCGGTTTTAGTCCATAAACTTTTAAAGTCTGCGTGTAGAAAGATGTAATTAATTATCTCACTTGATTTTAATTATTTTAATAATAAAGTAAAAATACATTTCTATTTAAAAAAAACCTTGGAAATTTATAATTAAAAACATTTGCAAACTGTTTTATGGGATTCACGCATCGCTAGATATGTGTATCACTTACGTCCAAGCGTTGGAAATGTTGGAGAAATATCAACGAACTAAAGAACAATGGAGTATTATGTGGTAATATTGGAAATATATTCGTTTGCTTATGCGTGGAAAAAAGTATCTAAACAAATCGGGGCATTGTTATATCGAGCGCGGGTAAAACAACTACACAGCATAATGACAACGTATTATATATCTGGATTCAAGGCTATTTTGGGACTCTTCGTATTCTCCTTTCGTTGCCCTTTTATTTACAGTATAACATACGAATAACAAAAAGCCTACACTTTTAACTTCGTGGCCAATTTGGAGTAGGTATTTTGTAGATATAATGATATTTAATAATTTAAAAAGTATTTCAATGTAGGTTCCCAATCTCTCTACTTCCTTCATAGTTTCACGAACCTTAGTTAGATTAATTAAGTAATGAAAGTATCCAATTAGTTTCGTTACAGATAAGGTATAATGCGTACCTACCTAATAAAACCACTTTTCACCTAATTATAATTTTATACTTACCTATGAAGCAATTAAACATGCTTAGTACCTACCTAGTAAAATAATAGGAAAGCCGACAACTTTATTGATCCTATACAAATTAAATATAGAAAATAATTTATTAATTAGTTTTTAAATTTTAATAATCCAATAGATCGAGTATTATATTTTTACATTCAGAATGTTCCTTTGACCGAGCGAGCGCAAAGCGCGAGCGAAGCGACTCCGTTTCAGACTATTATAATATATTCTGTGGTTTCAGCTTTGGCAAAAATGGTTTCGTATATCCGCCTGTCCCGCTGTCCGGCTGTACATCTGTTCTCCTCTACAGGTCGCATTTCTCAACCGATTCCCGTGATATTTTGTGAGCAGTTTGTTTGTTTGTTTGTTTTTGTTGTAATATTCTATAATAATATTTTTGTCGATACAGTATTTCGAAATTTTTAAAAATGGCGGAGATATGGGGAATATCATATTTCAGACATTTCGAAAAATGTTCCAAAACATTTCTACAGAGCCACTACCTAGTCTTAATATTTTAAAGTTATTCGATTTATTGACCGAGCGAGCGCGAAACGCGAGCGAAGCGTCTCTGTTTCAGCTTGGGCAAAAATGCTTTCGTATGTCTATCCGGCTGTTCGGCTGTCCGGTAGTCGTCTGTACTCCTCTACAAGACTACAAGTCGCATTTCTCAACCGAATTTTATGAAATTTTGTGAGCAGGTTCGATATATTGTTTTTTTAGTCAATTCTGTTTTTCGAAAAATAAACAATCAAAATCAAAAGTGCCACACTCGTGAGGTCTACAGAGGCTCTAGTTTAATCGATTTTAAATCTGATTAAGAAGAAACTCAGTTACAAAACTATTTAACAGAATTTCCTTGATATATAAACTAAATTACGTGATTACTGGGAATCACGTGCAAACGTAAAATCAAAACGTCAAGATATTCTTTATCTTATCCTGGTTCGGGACAGAAAGGACCGGGTCACTGGCTGTTACCAGTATATGCTGAGCTTTTGGCCCCCCTTCTCGATATGAGAATAGGATGTTAGAGGTGTAACTTATAAAAGACAAAGGGGTTTTGGAAGCTGGTCGCTTCGGAGGCTTCGAGCGAGTAACTCGTCGGGGTCATAACCTGTTTGCGACCCTCCCGCGGGACGGCTGTCGGTGTACTCTAGTGACCCGAGCCCTTTGATGAACAATGGAAACGTGTTTATTCTTTTACAAACCACAATACTTACTTAATTACTTAATGAAAATAATCCATCTTATAAGACTGTTGTGTACTTATTATTATAATTTGTTTCAACGATTTCATAATTTTGCAGACACTACCTGACTAGTTTAGGGTAAAAGTTATTTACTCTAAACTTACGAGTTTTAGTTATAATTTTCCTCCCATCATCGGTTCAACGACACTTGAACTTAGTGCACTATGTTATGTTAGTTTAAAACGGAGTTTGTCGATTTAAATTTGAAAGAAAAGTAGTAACGCATAGGTACGTGATACAATTTTGGTACGATGCAGGGTGTATTTATAGAGATATGGTTTCCGTCGAGTGGCTGTGAGCGCATGTGGGGAGGGCATAAAATTTAAATTGGCTGGAATTGTCGATTTGAGTTTGTTTGCGTAGGGTATTTGATTTGTTGAAATGACGTCGTAGACGTGTTGTATTTATTGTGTAGTTCTGGCCGTGGATATTGTTAAGGCTCACAATGCGAGTGCAGCGGGCCGTTGTGCCTTGTGAAATGTTGCACGACTACTTTTTTCGTCTGGATTCTATACCCACGATACTCGTTTTTTAAGCTGCGAGCCCGAGATGTACAGGTTTATCTGTTTAAAATTTATTAACATTGAGAAACAATTTAAAACCTTTTCTTCAGACATCCCATGAGCGATTCATGATGAATGGAAATGTATGTTATTATAACTCATTGTTCAGACGTACCTTTACTTATTTTATTGTTTTATGAGTTCCCTTTAAAAATAAAATAATCATTTAAACTTCGTAAGAGTATAATAAATTATTTGTAATTATGTTATGTGGTAATTCGGTAAGGTCACTAAACCGATATTTTTTTATCGTATGAGATTGGTTTAAATAAATTAGCCGTACAATTTCTAAGTATAGTTTAATAAATAAAGTTATTTATTGTGTACGCAATACTAAGGCATTGTTGGGTAATGTATTTTTTTTTAACAATTACTGAATTACACGTACTTAATCCAATTTCAGTAAATTATAATCAATAAAAAAAAAGAATTTAAGTGCCAACAAAACTTTTAAATAAGATAAATCTTGCTCTATTTTGTACCAACTGGTAAACCTCCACATAATACAATAGTAACATAATTTTCAACATTTAATTTAAAATAAATGCATTTATAGGTTACTCAAGTAGTCAATCTCGGGGAAGGGATTTTAGGTTTGTGATAAAAGAGGCTAGATCACACAACCCAGGGTATCCCCGTGTGTGGTCCTCTGCTTATGTATATGTTTTGGGAACTATGATTATGTTATTTCTCTGAAAATTTAATGTTACCTAGGTCTGTACTAAAGTGGTTCTTTAGTACAGACCTAGATAGTGGTTTTCAGTTTGACAAAAAAACTGAGAAACGGAGCTAACGTTATTTTTGCTAGCCACACGTGGTTTTTGTATAGGTACAAAAGTAGTCAAGTGCTGCCACACAACTAACACACTTACTTCCAAAAAGAAAGCTAAAATTATTGTCTACTAGCTACCACACGCGACTTCGCCCGTGTGGACAATCGAAAAAATCCTTAGGGAACCTTTAACCGGGATAAAAAGTATTCTATGTCTTAACGTCCTGCCTCGTGAGGCAACGCGCTTGGCGTGGACGTGCCTCTCGCGCGGCAGACCTCGGGTGAGCGCGTACGAGACCGAGTGCGGCGTCGTCGGGCCGCGCGAGCGAGGTACTACGTCCACACCAAGCTTACTGCCTCGCAAGTCAGGACTTTAAAACAGAGAATACTTTTAAGCCTGGTCAAAGGTTCCCTAAGGATTTTATCGAATATCCACGCGGACGAAGCCGCGGGTGGAAGCTAGTATTATAAAAGCATACAATATGAGAAAGCCAAAGCTATGTTTTATGTTACATAATTTAGTATCGTATCACAAATTATTGTACCAACACAATCCATTAAATAAAACCAATTGCAATGAAATAAATATTAAATGTTACTCCAAAATACACAGTTTATATAAACGTCAAAACGATTGGGTAACTTCTTTCTACTTTATTACGCACAAACATACAGACAAACAGTACAGTCAACTTTTCTACAGATTTATTATATGTATAGATAAGTTGTTTTTTGCTAGACCGTACTTCTGTAGCCGACTGTACCACGTAAAGCTTTTCGCACTCGATAACTTAACACGCCACGAACGCCCATAAAATCTATAAAACCAGTTTTTTTTTAGAGTAAGGTCGAACAGACCATTAATTATTACGAGATAATTACACACGATAGTTATAATACTTAAGCACCATTCTAAATGTTTTATGTGATCTCAAGTAATAATAAATTCCATCGAACGAAGGGCGAAACACTCATTTCAATATTGTGATAAAAGTATTTTCACTTAAGTATGTTACTGAGCAACTCTTCGCCCTTTTATACGAATGTTAAAAATTCAATGAATTTAAATTGTTTTACTCACCCAAAGCTTCAGCTAGGTACCTGTTTAGCTGTGCAAAATAAAACACCGTCAACCCTTCTGTCTAGTCAATTTTCTTATTGACTATACAAACTTGATAGACAGGGTTATTTGTAAAACAAAAAGCATAGAAATTAATAAAATTAAAAAAATAGTTTATTTCATTCACTTAATACAATATAAATTCAATGGTCAGAACCATCCCAGGAAGCATGTGAACAGCCTGTGTTGGGTAGTTCTGGTATGATAAGTCAAATCATTCAAAATGTCACTTTATACTTACATGCTTCCGACTGCATATTATTATGTTGCCTTTAATATTTGATCTAGTTTCCATATTTTCAATTGACTTGTATTTTGATGCAGGCGGTTCTTTTTCTTATTTTTTCTTAATATGTTGTGATTAGGGATTAGCAAGGGAATATTTTAATTTCCATTCTGCTGTACGTTTTGCGAAATCGAAATAATTAGTTTTATTTTATTTTTTTCCAAAAAAGCAAAAAAAATTGATACTTTTTTAAATCTATAAGGTGTTTATCAATACAGGGTTATTTTTAATTCACCATTCACAAGGAAGTGTTCAGTCCATGAAACTGAACAACTTCGCCTTAGAACATAGGGCCAAATATGTAAGAAGAAATTGAATATCCATACAAATGAAAACGATCACGTGATGTTTAGTAAGGGGGATGACCAAAATTATGTGGCGAATTTCGACACATGTTTCCTGGAGAAAGTTGTTTAGTTACATAGACTGAACACTGCCTTAAAAGGATAGTGATTAAGAAATAACCTTATATAATGAAAAAAGATTGAGCCAATTTAATATTTTACACATTCTCATTGTCCAGAACGAAAAAAAACGTTTGTAACCTTACAACGAAAACACACACTACCAAAGAATTATTATACAACTATTACAATACCCTAATAATAGTTACAGAGCAGTAACCTAATATATATTTACGTCTAGACAAAATTGCTTGCAAGATAATTTTCTATCCATTGATTTCTAAATTCTACCTTCTACCTTGGATATTATTTGTTTAGCGCTCTCTTTATGAGGCTAATAAAACGTTTTATGTGCGTAATATTAAAATTGTCCTGTGTAATATAAATACATATAAATGTTACGGAAATATTTTCAAATTGTGATCATTACATAGGATATCTACGAGCAAACTTTTTTCTTTCGGTAGCAAACAATTTGTTTAACTAGGTAAGTAAGTATAATAATTAATGATATATTTACTGAACCTTAAATATTTATGAGTATTTTCCCCACAACTTTTTCAAGTACAATTAGTACGATAAATCTCCACTCTCTCTACATATTTCCTAACAGAAACATTAATAAAATCACAGCACAGTAAGTATAAAAAATTAATTAATTACAAAACAAAAAGCTCTCAAAAGCTTTCCTTTTGAAACTCCGTTGGGGTGGCGCCCCTCCGTTATTATACCCACCACACTAAATTCATCCTTAATGTACGAGTATGTTGCCGTTTATTCAACATAATTTTACTTTGTTCTACATAAAATATATTACTTTAATAATAAATCTCTAAATTGCGTTTTTTAATAATATCATTACATTTAATCAGCCTGACGATCGTAGTGAAATTAGCTGAATATAAGCTACTTTACTGATTGCTAAAAATTTCAGGGAGCTATAGTAGATGCTAGCAAAAATCTTTTGTGATTGAAAAAACAACCTATAATTTTCCCATATATGATTTACAATTCCTGCGCAGTAAAGAAGGTTCGGGTTTGGTTACAAAATCGACAGGCTGCTGTATTTATTGAAAAATTACAAGTGTAGTAGTACAGGGTACACAATACAGTAGGGTAAGTTAAAGTTTCTGATGTATTTTTTTACAGAGATATTCACTTACGTGAAGCTCTTCCGTGTAGCTTGAAATTTTCCAGTAAAAAACTGGCAAAGTGCGAGTCCTATTTTTGTATGTGATATAGCTACACAATTATATAATATTTTTTTAAATTACGTATTTCATTATCTCACCTTGCTTTCTGCCAGATTTAATAATACTTTGCCAACAGGAAAATATACCCAATAGGTTTTAATTACTTAGAGTCGAAATACCTATGCGAGATAAATCTTAATGATTGAGTTTTTGTTCAACTCATGTTTATTACTATTTGTGTATTACGCTATTAAATATCCATCTTATACGCTCGTTGAGCTTAAAATTAAACGTTTTTGATGTCCGAAATATAAAAAAGAATTCAAAACCATTAAGAACTTTCACATACGTGGTTATAGCTTCAGTCTAATTTTTGGGTCATCCGGAGTCATTTTGTTTGATGTCACAAGCCTTCCTTATAGATGGATAAAGATGAATAAGGAAGATGGACCATAACCCAACCACGTAAATGCGGATCGGTGGGTGTTAACAACTGCAAACGCAACAGAGACCAACAGCTTAACGTGGCTTCCGAAGCATAAAAAAACTCAAAATGTTAAATATATGGTCACCCATCCGATGATGGAGCCCTGTGATAGTTGCTTAACTGCCGCAATCGCAGGCCAAGTGCGCTTAGCCACTGCGTCATTATAATTTTTCGTGATAAACCATAATTTTGTGTTCAAATTACGTTTTGTAGGTACATTCAGCACTTTAGCACTTTGTCATAGCAACATTTTTGATTAATATTTCAAACTGTGAAACATTCTGTCAACAAAAATTATATGACAAAGTACCAATGTGTTAAGCGACTTTTGTTGCTGACCGTATCTTATTAGTAACTATTTTACATATTTAAACACGGAATTGTTTTCAAAAATAATAATAAAAATATTGTACTTAAATTTTAAGTGAAAATACCCTTTAGACGCTAAGACGTTTTGCGCCTGTCACAATGACGAAATCGCGGACGTGGTATTGATCTTGAGTGTTATTCTTTAAGCTGTTTCAGCTTCGCAATTGTGTAACGATTTCATAAATGGATGTAGAGTATGTTGTGTTTTTAGTTATGTTTAGGCTGCTTAAGAACTAAGTTAACTACAAAATGTTTTAATAGTGAAAATTTCCAATAACTAGGTAGCTGTATAGCGAAAACATTTTTCATGCACTAACAAACTGATCTAATAGCCTACAGCAAGCTAACACTATTGACGTCATATCGACGTTTGGAAAAATGATTCATTTTGGTTGTTTGTTTTAATGTTGATGGTCTTTTACAAATAATAGAATAAAGACCAATCCTAAATATCTGTAACAAATAGCCGAAATATTATAAACTAGCGACCGCCCGCGACTTCGTCGGCGTGGAAAGTTTTTTGATATCCCTCGGGAACAATATTTTTTTCGGGATGACATAATATATGTCTTTATTTGTACCCCTGACAACGTGTATGCAAAATTTCATGATGATCGGTTCATTAGTTAAGACGTGCAGGTGTAACAAACAAACAAACGGACTTTCGCATTTATAATAATAATAAGGATAAATAAGGATATGGGGAGACTGGGGGGGCACGGCCCCAGACACTATAAAAATGATTGTATTTCTAAATTGATCCATTCCGTAACGTCCGGGGATTACCGAAGCCCGCTATGATATTCTGCAAAGTATCTTTAATAATTCAGTTAGGTAATAATTTTCCAAAACTGAATTTACGATGTTTATGATTACGAGTAACCATGACAGTCAAAAAATAAATAAAAATCAACCAATACGATCAACACGAAACTGAAAAAATAAACTAGCCCGATATTCTGTATTATCCTATCACCTAACCAAGTTTTATAAAACTTCCGTTCTTTAGAAATCAATGACCTAACCGAGGTTACAGAGATCAAAATACCTTTGTATCCAAAAATGGAAGGTAGTACGAAACCTAAGTGACAGTTTGTTTTTAACCCCCGACGTAGCACAAAGAGGGGTGTTATAAGTTTGAAACCTATGTTTGTGTGTCTGTGCGTATATTCGTAGTGCTTAAACGGATCAAGCGATTTCAAGCGATTTTTCATGACGACCTGAGTGGTGCAATGGTCAACATGCCGTTCTGCCACGCAAGATGACCCGGGTTTCCCGACCGGGCAGAAATTGAAACGATGAATTTCATTTTTTGTGACGGGTCTGGGTGTTACTATGTACAATTAGTATATATTTAAAAATATATAGGTTTAGGTTTAGGTTTAAAGATATTTATTCACATAAGAACTAGTAAGTATAAGATAGATAAATAATATATAAGTTAGTAAGTATAAAGTAGTAAGATATAAGTAGTATATCAGTTGTTTAGCACCCATATCACAAGCTTTGCTTAGTTTGGAGCTAGATGGCGCTGTGTGAAATTGTCCAAGCACTTATTTAAAAACTTTTTTATTTATTTAATGCGGTTTCTAAATTAATCGAGATGGTTCTTAACCACGTTTGATGGAAATCCATCTAGCCATTATGGAGATGGTCAACTGCCTGCCGAAACGGTAAGAGATACAGAGGTGGTGCTTTGACTAAAATAACATCCTGGACAAATTTAGGTGCAATAAATAAAAAAAAATAAGTTTAAGTTTTTTTTTCTAATCTTTCTGTCTGTCTGTTAAGACCCTTTTTTCTCAGAAATTCGTCAAGGTATCGAGTTGAAATTAAAACCATATTCTCAAGTCTACAGTCCCTTGAAGCTGTGAAAATATGAAACTTCTATGTTAACCTAAAAAAAGATACGGCCGTTTAAGCCGCAAAAAAGACATATTTCGACCTTCAAAGGAATCGAAATTTATAGGGTACTTTCCATTGACCTAGTACTATAAAATTTGGCAAGTAATATCGTCTTATACTACAAGTAAGTACAGGGAAAAATCTGAAAACTATACATTTATAATTAAATCATAAAAAATATAGTCTTTATTTAAAGTTCCTAATCAATCTTCGAGCAACGGTATGCGCGGTCATATATAGTTTAACTTCCAATCGAATTATGAACTTAAAATTTAGTGATAATGTTTATTATTACCTATATTACGCGTAGCACAGATATATCCCCTTTAGCCCTATTTGGTACAGAACCCTAAATATGCGAAGTCCGACACGCACTTGGTCGGTTATTTTGTAATATCTGATTTTTTATAATGTTCGTGGGATTGTTTTAACGACAAACTACATCAAAATTAATAAAAACATAATCATAGCCAAAAAATACCAACCCCGTGTTACCAAAGAATAGGAACAAAACAAAAATACTCGCGCATCTTAAGAATTTTCCAAAGTTCTTAGATTTAATTTGGGAATGTTTGTTTTGAAAAATATGTTTTTTTTTCACTTTGTAAATTGGAGTAAAATGAAGGAGCGTCCCGTTCCCGGCGCGGGCCGGAGTAACACATGGGGTGCAGCGAAGGGTGCGGCGGGCGGCCCACTGAAAAGTGCGCGGGTGGGGCTGAACAAACTCGCGGGGACTTTCAACAGAACCCGCACACTTTCCGCTTTCCCTATTTGTAATGTAACGTTATTAATATTTGTTAAAACGACACAATGAGAATTTATTCAGTTCAGACGCTAATATGATTTTGGCATGAATTTATTTATTTATTATGAAATCTTTTGTCATGAAAAACGGTACGATAATTGTTATTGATATGGTATATGTACAAACAAATTAAATGTTCATTAACAAAAATATCTGTATAATTTTGCGACTTTGTATTTTGTGAAAGTGGATAAAATACTATAACTTTTTGCGAAGGTTAACTGCGACACTCGCAACAAATAAGAACAAATATTAGCTTGCCTCATTTTAAAATTATAGCCGTTTGTCAAAATAAAACATAAAACCGTCACATAACTATAGTTGTTAAAACACAATGCATTACAGATAACAGTGTGCAGTAGAAAGTGTGTCACATTCACGTTCGAATGAAGACGCATCCGGTCGTAAATCTTACGTAAAGTATTCAGCTATTAATGATAAATGAAAAAACTGATACATAATAAATGAATAAGAAAACTTTTTTTTCCCGGGTAGCAGTTGATCGTCCCCCCAGCATGTACTCTCAAATAGGGGAACAAGCATTTTAGCATTACCCCCGTGCACAACTCTTCCCGCGGGGCGGGGGAGGGCCCACGGCGACGTAAAAATCAATATGCTGGAGTTGTTAAATCACGCTTATAAACGAGTACTCGTCTTCGTTTCATTTCTCAAATTGCTGAAGCACACGTCTTCATAGTTTTCGCTTGGACTGTTTTGTTAGTAAAGTTATTAATTGTGATCAACGTCAACATATTCACACTTTGATGTGTTAGATGTTTAAATACCGTAATAGTTGCTATTAACATAAGTAATTGACATTTATTGCGTATATCCTTGAATGAAACTGAGCTCAAGTGGAAGATAAGCTTACTAATGGGCGGAGGGAAGCCGGACAGACGCAGAATTCCCTCGCGCCCGGAGCGGCCGGCGGCGGCGGCGGCGGCGGCGCCCGCCGAGCCCTCGCGGCCGTCACGCGGAAAATAACGATGTATAGTATCTATAGCCGCATTCGTTATTTCGTAGATCGTATTTTTAACTAACTCGTTATCTTTTTAATTGCCACAGACATAATTAGCTTCGATCGAAATTACCTTTCGAGATTGCTACTTAATATAATCAAAAAAATGTACTATTATTTTTAAATTTTGAGATTTAAGCATTCACAATGCTATTTTATATAATACCAAATAATATACTAGAAAAAATACGACTCGCACCAGATCATGTTCTCCGTTTCCCGTCCGAGAACATGATCTGCGTATTTTTTCTAGTATATTATTTGGTAAAATGTACTATTAATTCATTTTAATTGGATAAAAGCAAAACATTAAAAAAATATTAAACTTGAATGTTGTCGACTTGACACTTATAATTTTTGTGTTTATAGGTATTTAACTTTTTCTAATATCTCTGAAAATGCTGTATAAACGCAATGTTAGTGTTACTTTTTTAAATAAATAAAAAAAATCAAAGCTTTTGGTACCTATGATTATTTTTTCTAATCTACTTTGCGTTATTAGAAAAAGCTTTCTTGCATTAAATACACTTTTCTACCGATTTTTGTGATACTTAATACGATAAGTAAATCAGTCAATTTTTATTTACTACATAATTACAAATAATGAGGGATAAAAAAGCTACCCGAGAAGAAACAAACGCTGTGTTGATGTATTTAAAAACAAAAATTGACCTCGGGGGATCAATAAAATTAACTCAGATTGCTCTAATCGTTAATTTAGTGCATCTCCGTTTCATTTCCCTCGTAATCCGCCCCTCCCCACCCAACGTACCCTATCTTTGAAATGATTAATATCCAATCTCGATTAATAGCATACTCTATTATTTTTTAAAGCCTCACATTCTAGAAAGAGCTTTTGTAAATTACCCTGATTACAAAACGTAGACTAATATTAAACTGCTATTTTTTTCTTCTCTTTAACGAAAAAAGTGGCAGCATCAGTTTTAAATCCATGTTTTAGAATAAGAATACTTGATGGACGCGTGAAATATCAGCAATGACGATGATATTCACATTATGTTCATTATAAGCCTTCTAAAAGGAAAACGTGAATGATTTTTTTAACAGAAAACCTGCTGGGTGATCTACTGATAGCTTCAGGGAGACCTTTCCAGAGACGCAAAGCATGCAGAGTGAAAAATTCGGACATTATGGCTGGATCGAAACAGAGGAGTAGAGAGAGTGAGAGAATTGGTAGAACGAAGTTGGCGATCATGAGAATCACAGAGATATTGAAACAAGCATTTGGGATAATCGGGAGAATGAGGTCTGTTTAAGATAGAATGGAGAGGGCAGAGCAACCTTTGCTGTCTGCGCTGATGTGCGGAAGCCATTTAAGCTGAGACCGGTAAGAAGAAACGTGATCAAACTTGCGAAGGCAAAAGACGAAACAAATAGCGTTATTAAGAAGGCGGTCCAGCTTATTGAGCAGAACCTCATTCAAGTCTGGAAAGCAGACATCAGGGCTCAGATATAACATTGTTAATTTTAACTTATATTCTTGTATTTTTATCTATCTGTTGCCTGTAATTGTGCCTTGTGTAAAAAAATAAAATAAAAATAAATCTTTAGTTTAGACAAAGAAAAGTTATAATTTAAAACAATATTAGATCGTACACACCAAAATGAATAAAGCCTATTCCTAAATATTAACAACATTACGACGGGCATCCAATAGAGATAGAGCCCTTTGATCTCATTAATCGAGCCGGGTGGAATTAATTAAAAAAGGTCACTGCTACAGAAACAATGTCCCACGTTTCCCCTCCCTCCACTCGTCAGACACGAGCAAATAACCATTTTAAATTGTCATATTTCGAAATGCAAACATGTTTTTATACGTCGGCTTAGATTTTACATTGTGGTGATATTAATATTGTTTGATTCCTGAAAGTGTAACAAATCAAAGTGTGTCCAAACCAGCGAACTAAAATCTATGGAACGAGAATTCCGATCAAAAAATAACACCGCACAAAAATTACAACCAAATGTTATGCAGCACAAAGCGACTGAACACTAGTTGCATAATAACGACCATAATCTGTATAAGTACTCATAGATATTTTGTACTATACTTAAACGGAAAAATATTTAATTACTTATTATACGTTATCTCTGCATCTTTTGCCTTCTTCGCGTCTTTTACACCATTTGACTACACGTCATCATTTCTAATAATCTCTCTCTTTTCTTTAAAATACAAACTGCAATTACTGTAAAGAACGCTAACGTCTGACACCCGGCGCGTGGCTGGCCCGAATGCTGTGCGGTTTGTAATTTGTTAGCCGAACGGGTTATTTTTCTACAAACATTGCTTAAAAATAGCACCACGGTGTGGTTTTTGAAAATAAAAAAACCGCACCGAAATCGGTCTATTAATTATGGAGCTACGTTGCCTTAGACAAATAGACACATACACTACACACGTCATAGTAGATTATGCAACAAGGGCTTAAAGTAGTGTATTATGTCCCGGGAGCTATATTGCACCCCGAGTACGAGGTATTCTAGGGTTAACTCCCGAGCGGAGCGAGGAAGTTAAGGCTAGAATCCTGAGTATGAGGGGTTTAAGATCGCCCAAGACAAATACACATTTAAGCCCACGATGCATACTCTACTTTTTATACTTTCTGCGAGGCAATTGAAACCAATGACTGTTATAAAGAAAGTACTTAAGTATTTTTTTTGTCGTCTATTCTGTAGTGGTCAGTTTGACATTCGAATAAATCCTTCTTGGTGCGCGGGTAAAATTGAATTTTGTGAAAAGTTTTCATGTTTTCCTTTTCTTTTTAATGTGTAGGCAATGCAAAGAAAATAATAACATACAGCCTAACTCAGAATAAAATCTCATTGCACCTAAACATTTTTGGAACCAACCTGGGGACCGTGGGGCTGTAATGACTTACTTTAGGAAAGGTTTGCATGACACATAATATGCCATTGACGAGCAGGTAGTATAAAAAACTTATAACAACCCTCTTTTTGCGTCGGGCGCTAAACTTCGGTTTACTTCAATTTAGGATAGACGAGACATCGCAGTTCACTATTTCATTAGGATTTAAGTTTTCCAGATCAAGTTACAGAAAATTATATACTTAGCACATAAATACTCATACATTTAATTCAAATTGAAATGTTTACGTAAATAAGCTATAAATACGCAATAAAGTGCCGTGAAACTTTAAACCTCCATCATCACAACTCCATTAAAACTGGAAACTTATAAGTTTATTCCGTTTAATCTAGTCGGTTCTAAACTCGTTACTAAGTTGCCAACGGGATTTAAGTATATATTTGACTTTTGATTTTCTATCAATTAAGAAATTACTTTGAAGATATGTTGATATACCAGCCCCCTAGCATGACCACCGAAACGCGATATGATATAGCGATTTATCACGTTTAGCTGTCAAAAGACAATGGATTTTGACAGTTAAGTGTCGACAAAACGCTATATCACGCGACATAAATCGTGTTATGGTGGTCATGCTATGGGGGAAGGGATATTCGTACCGCTGAATCCTGATGGACAGAATGAAAAATATTAGGGATTTTCCGAATGTCCACGTGAATGAACTTACGGGCGGAAGCTAGTATATTTAAAACTAGCTTACACCTGAGATGTCGTCCGCGTGGACATTCGGAAAATCCCTAATATTTTTCCAGAAATTTTGACCGAGATAAAAAGTATTCTGTGTTTTAACCCAGGCTATAAACTATGTGTGTGCCAAATTTCATCCAACGGCTGAGTGGATATACTCTCTTTTTGTGTGATTGAGTAACAAACATCTAAACATCCAAACTTTCACATTTATAATATTTTATAGTAGGATATGTATAGATAAGTAAGTTTTTCCAAAGATGATGAAATTAAGTACAAACTAGAAGTTTAAATAATTTTGTTGATTAACATTTCATTATGTTTTTAATCCATTCTCTCAACATATCCGTCTTGTCCAACCTTCCCCTTTTTTGGCGCCTTAAACCAACAAAACCAACACTCCAATATTTTGTGTTAATCAGCAGCACAATACTACAATACAATTGAAAAATCATTTCATTGTTTTTTATTTTAACTTTCCAGCTGTCGTGTTCATGAAACTGGAGTGCCGGTAAAAGTAAACGGCTAAGTTTATCCCGTAGAGGCACAAAGTGAAGGACAACCATGGATGAAGATAATAAGGAAAATCGTAATAAAGATGTCGTAACTTAGCCTTAGCATAAACCTATCATATTTATATTTACTTCTATAGTTTAGATTTAGAATATTATGTGCAATTTAAACTTAAATCCCAGATCAAAGTCATAGTCGTATTAAAGCATTTCTTTATCAGTCACTCTTTAAAACTTAATAAGAATTTAATTTTATCTAGAGACAAAATGTATGAATGGGAGCGGCGACCAATGAGTTCAATGTCGGTCAATACGTATTTTTCATTCGAATGCGTCACAAAAACCTACTTTTAAAATTCCATTCAAATTATAGTCCGCCACACGAGAGCCACTGAGACGTAAACGTTTAATATTTTGTGCTAAACAAATAGTAGATTGTACAACAAGTGCATAAAACGCACCAATTTATCTGAGACGTACGTATAGCCGAGTTTAAAATGGGTTTTATGTACGAGTTATAAACTCTGCTTTTCACTTCGATTTTGAGGAAATTAAATAGCAATATTGCAAAAACAAGTTTATTTAACGAAGTCTAATTGCGTGTGTGGCTGTTTACCTGACGACCTTTGTCTTAGAGTCTGAGACTTAGACGAAGATTTTACTTTATGCACTAGAGCATGAAATGTGATTTTATGCAGCCAAGTGAAAAATATATTAGTACCACACTGGTATGTTTGAATATTTTTTAAATTAGTATTTTAAAGCGACTAGCTTAAATATTTAAAAGACATCCAATATACTTACTACGCGGAAATTACAAAAAGTTTTTTTTTATATTTGCCGTGCAATAGTAATTTGTTAAATTATAAGATAGCTAAGCCAATTTGTGCTGCGAGAGTCTAGCGAAGTCGTCTAGAATTGCAGCGAGTGATTCTTATATAGAATCACTCGCTGCTCGCTCTCTCGTGTTAAACATACAACTTTTCACCTCTAGCAGCGAGAAAAGTATTATAGGTAAAAAATAATTATTTTCACGAGACTTTCCTGGTAAAAAGCTAAAAATGCTATCCTGAAAAATATTGATCACAGAGAAGTAAATTCCTATCATTTTGTTTTTAATAAGCTTTTTTTTATTTAAATGTTGCGTTTGGAAACTCACTGCTTAACATTTTTATGAAAAGAAAACATAATTTTATTTAAGTCAACGATATTAACCTACTAGTATATATTTAAAAAAACAATATATTAAGAAAACAATAGTACAATTAATAAACTTAAATTTGAATATAACATAAACATTTTGTGCAAATGACACATAATAGATATTAGTACCTATAAGTTAAATCGCTAGTTCGAAATGAGTTTCTGAACTAAACAATGTCACAGATTTATTTTTTTCAACGCTGAGTATGTGTGTATTTTCCTTATACAAGGTGTTACAAAAATACCCCTAATGCCGAATATGGTGGATAGGGACCATGAAACTGAATAACTTTTACTATGGGACCAACTCTGAAATCGCGAAAAAAAAATCAGCTGTTTCATACATTTTGATATTTTCGATTTCAATATTTGTATGAAACAGCTGATTATTTTTTCGCGATTTCAGAGTTGGTCCCATAGTAAAAGTTGATCAGTTTGATGGTCCCTATATACCATATTCGGCATTAGGGGTATTTTTGTAACACCTTGTATATTAATATTCCATCTTATTTATTAATTTACAATCTTAAAACACTAATGAGTTATTTATTATATTTAATGTTTTTTCTTATTTTTGTATATTTATTTTATACATGTGACCTCATTTCGTCCATACTCTGTATTTCGAAATCAACCTTCATTTTCAACAATCCTTGTTTCTCACACATCAATACATTAAACATCTCTCATCCTTTTCACTCTATTTCTTTTTTCCGTTCTTAACCACCAAAACGTGCCTTTTTAGTACTGGAGAGGTGAAACATACTTTTTCTCATTTCTATAAAAACAGTTGAAAAGTATCTACTTAGTCTTTTTAACGCATATGCAGACCTATAATTGACCTTTTTTAATTCATTTTTTTTTTAAACTGTTAGAACCACTACATATTGGATTATTTTTAAATCTGTTACAAAATAGTGTCTAAAAATATTTTTTTTAGTAATCAGTTAATAGCAGTAAAGCAAAATCGAAATAAGTAGGTACCTCTTTTCTATTCAGGAAAAATTGCAGACGTTTATGCAGCATATTTTTGTCGGAGCTTCAATCTTTCTTCGATTTCGTCGGCAAATCCTCAAAAGGGAAGTACTCATTCTATCAATTTGTCTTTTTCTTTAGGATGATTCAAATATTTATATTTTAGGTTCAAACGGAAAACAACCTTTTGATTAACTTTCTCCGAAGGTCTATAGTATCGGCTCTTCGTTTTTCCTAAATTTCAGGGTTCAGTACCTCAAATGGGTAGTGGGAAACCATTATATTCACATAGTTGTACACCTGTCTGTCAAGACCCTTTTTCTCAGGGAAGTATCAAGTTGAAATGTTTACTAAATAGAAGGCATATAGCTCCTCAGAGCGGTAAAAAATATATCTAAGCGTTTTTGTTTAAAGCGTTTTGTCCATTTCTTTCGAATCATGAATTGAGTTCGAACTAAACAAAACACCTTTTTCGCAGTTATTGTTCATTTCGTATGTAGTTAGAGCCTTGCTATACCTTTGCGCTTTCCGATATTGTCTGCGATCACGTAAATCGATATACACGGTGCGATCCGTTGTCTCGATCTGTCAGAAATAAATGACATATAGTGTATGGGCACTTTAGTACGGAACCATCAGTGTGTGACACATTTGTTGCAGGTTTTTTCAGTACACATACCTACATCCTATTGGCGTATAATACATACTGTATTTATGTTACTCTTTATAGGGTATTTTACGTAATGGTTGACATAGCTATCAAAATATATCATAACTGTACACTCCCATATCAAGAAAATGTAACCAAAACATTCGTTTTTGAAAATAATTGCTTTTTGAATATAATTACAGTTTTAACATTTTACTGTTGTTATGTAAAGTTTAAATACGATTTGTTTGTACAATAAATGTGTTTCTGGAACAAACTCACCCTCCCCATTCCTAAACAAACGTTTGATCTTCCGTTGGAAAATTCACCTTATACCACTGTTTTAAAGGTCTTAATTCACAGACATTTGAAACGAATATAATATAACAATAATGAATTAACACTATTTAGGTATCTTTTATCTTTGTCGAAGGCACTGTCAGTCAAAAATGAGTTTGGGAATCTAGACGTAAAATTCTTAGACCCTGTCCAGAGCTACGCATGAATTAGGCGCTTTTCGATAAACAATATTCGGTTAGGACCCGCGACGTCAGTAACGTGTGCAATATTAACAGAAGTGTAACCAAAATTGCGTGAAATTGTACGCTTAGTTAGAGATATTCCAATTGATTTCTTCTATAAACTGCTGTTACAATTTTAAATTAAATTCTCACTATATAATTTAGAGAATAAAGACTGAATAAGATATAATACTTTTGGATCAGTCGAAACAAAAAAAAACAAAATCATAAACACATAACAAGTAAAAACTTACTGAATTCACAAATAACTGTTATTTTCTTTAGCCTACCTGCAGTATTCTTCTCGCAACATTTTCAGTAAGGAGGAAAAGACAATCATAAAGAGGATTGGAGTAATCCGGCTAAAATGGAAACTTTGTACAATTTATATATGTTATTATGACGATAAAACATGAAATAGTTACCTAAAAGTAAAAAGTAATATTACTTGTCCTGTTAAAGTGGGTCACCCCCGCCCCCGCGAGTCGCGCCCCCCTCCTCCCTCCACCGGTATCGCTCCACCACCCACGCCCCCCTCCCCAACCACCCCCAACATTCATTGTGCCGCAATATATTTCTTTTTATGTGCAAACAGAAAAGTCATTTATTTAAATTTTCTCACGAATTCACATCGCAATTTTATTTTATTATATTATCTGTATCGCATTTGGAGTGCTCCGTGCGTGTATGTAGCATAACAACGTCTTATCAATGCGTTGCTGTTGCAAAAGCAATTATATAGATCCAGGGTATTCAGGACCTTAGGTTCTTCACTTACGTCCTAGAGATTATATCATTAAAGAACATTTATAATTTATCAATTTTGTTAGTGTGCAGATGTGACCATTTCAGAGTTAAATATTTAGGTACTTACATACAAACATTGTAAACAATTTATTTATCCAGATTTTAGCTAATGGAATGGGAATCAAGCACCTACTGCCATAAAAATGTCAAAACCTGGTGACACCCCATCCATCAGATGACGTAACAAAATCATTTATTTTCACCCCTTTTGAGTTTACCCTAACATACAAACGAAAGCGCATTAAAACATGCAGAATTCAATTAAATTAAGTTATGGTGAAACTTAAAAATCAAAATTAGTTTATGAAACATAATATTGAAAGCTGCGCGGTAATCTTTCCAGCGCCGGCGTTATTGCTGTGTCCTCGAATAATTAAATTCAAAGCCCTCGTCGTCGTCGTAGGGAATGATATTTAACTCGATTGCGCGGCAAAGATCACAATTTCCGACTTTATTCGACATAAAATTGGGGCTATATTACAAATTAACCTTTTCTATTACAATACGATATTATGGAGAAATGAATTTCGACTTATATTAAGGCATATTTATTGTTTGAAGTAACTATTAATATTCATATTGAGCTGGGAAGTTTTTACACTATAATGTCTCAGTATGTAAGGTTATTTAACACAATTCAACTGTGCTGGTGTACATTCAATTTTGTTTGGGGATTTAGTTTCGCCTACCTACAGCGTTATGAATACCTCATGCAATGCCTCTCAAAAAATTCGTACAAAGTGAGATAATTTTTTTTGTTAATGTTTCCACAACCTGTCCCGGCCCTAAATCATTATTAATACGGGCCAAAAAACGTTACATTTTGGCTTCTACAATGGAAATGAAGTGAAGCTTTTGAAATTATTATTATTATTATGTCCATTTGGATTTTTTAATTTTCCAGTCTATTTTTTTAAGATAGTCATTGTCATAGTAGATCCTATGACTTTCAATAGGGTTGCCTATACAATATTGTAGTAATAGATCAGCTGTAGGCGACTAGGCGACATAGACAAACTTCGTTACTGGTGGTTACTGCGGTTTCGTTGCAATACAACCGGAACTAAATTAAATTGTATACGTAGCCCTAGATATTCGTGACTGTTAGATGTAAATTAGTTGGTGCACGCTAACATTTCTTTCGTAAGAGTGCCCGATAAATTTTCGAATTTGAAATTAAGTTACAAATAAACAAAGTAAGTTTAACAAATAATATCGTCACAAAATACATGCTGAAACTGTGACCCTACAGAACAAATGAAAATAGTGAAAAAGGGGATAAAACAATGTATTTATGTCGAGAGCAAGCGATTGAATCCAGTGCACAGTCAAACTTTTTGTAATAAGTGCTTAGGTTTGCAAGAGATTCTGAAGTTGACTCCTAAACTAAGCAAAACTTTAAAATAGAAATCTAAGCGATCGATTCAAAGGTCCCATCCTACATGCAGTTACATTATACGAACTATACAATGTTACCGCTTATTAGGAAATGTGCCAATTTAATAATTTTTTCTTATAAAAGCAATGAAATTTGTAATAGTACTTTACTTTTAACATATACATATTTTTGTTTAAAATATACGAACACATTTTTATTGTAATGGATTACGTCCATTTTGTTAAAATCGAAACAACATTCATTCAATATTTATTCGTAAAATCGTGCACAAACAAACAGCTGTGTGGGAACAAACGACGGCACGATTTTGTTTTGTAGCATAGGAAGTGCATACATACTTTTATAAGACTTTAGAGTTTTGCAAATAAACAGTAAATAAAAATAATATCAATCGACAGAGATGTTTAAATATTCGCATGTACGGGAAAAAGTGTGAGAGCTACTTAATTATATCCCACGATAAAATTCCATCACACGAAATAGCAGAGTGCCTGTCTTTATTTAATTACAAGAACGCAAATGAATA
The DNA here is from genome assembly GCA_963556745.1 of Catoptria pinella. NCBI lineage: Eukaryota > Metazoa > Arthropoda > Insecta > Lepidoptera > Crambidae > Catoptria > Catoptria pinella. Next base: position 7,393,641 of record OY750762.1, read on the forward strand.
TGTAATGATCCATTTTATTAATTCGATTGGTATTCGGCAAAAATTCCGCGCGTAGCTCGCTCCGTTCCGTAGCACCTTCGTAGCGGGCTTTTGATGTAGCACGTAATGTATTTTATAAATTAATTACGCCATTTCATTTCAGTTATGGCGGTTTATTGATCTTTAAATTTATTATTTATGAATGTGTACAAAGTGTACAAAAGTTACACGGTAACCATTACTCAGTAAATAAATATGGTTCGAAGGATACGATAGAACATGCTAGTTCTTTCATACAGGATTAAAATTAATAACGGAAATTTCAAAATGTATGAAACAGCAGATTTTTTTGCGCTTTCAGAGTTGGTCCTATAGTAAAAGTTGTTCAGTTTGATGGTCCCTATTTACCATATTCAGCTTCATAAGGCTATTTCCAAACATCCTGTATTTTTTTCCTTGTCTTATACGGTAAAACCTTTTGTTCTGTTTTGACAGTTTTTTATGCGAGTCCAATAGTACCTTTTTTTCAGTGGAATGATCGGACTTCGACTGATACGGCATGACGCCGGAATATTTGCTAATGCGAGAGCTTTTTGCTACGAACTTTTATTCTATGATGTTAAGAAAACCTTGGGCATGTGACATAACAGAATAGACCTGATTCCATTGTTTTATATTGTCCTGACCTGACCTGATTTTACTGTCTTATATTTATAACATAATTTTATACTATATTTAGCTGTTTAGATAGGTAATAGAAAGTTAGTGGATTAACTTATAAGATGGAGGAATAATCCCAAAGTGCCATTATGTATGAATCAACATAATAGTCCAAAGAGGTGGAGATTAAATCAGAAGATTAAAGGTTACTTTGTGCATGGGTCCCTTACATTCATACAAAATCACTGTCACTACTTGACACAATATAAATTACAATGGTTTATCCTCGTGTTATTGTAACGATTAGCGACCTCTACCCAAATATTAGGCGTTGACGCATCGGGGGTTGAGTGCGGAATGATTGACAGACAAACAGGTAAATTACAGGTGTTTGTTACGCCAACCGACGCCGAAGAGCGGGCGGCGCCGATAAAAAGCGTGGAGCGCGCCCATTCATGCCGCCGGCCGGCCGCGACCGCTGCCGACGGCAAGTAGAATAACACAGAAGGTCTTTTTAGTTAAGAAAAGTTAACATCAATCCTATGAAATTGAATCTCGTTTGCACTAATAAGCCTAAAACTTAACGAATACTATTTAGTTAATGACCTAGAAATGTATAACTACTTAGTAAATAATAATATTTGAGCAACTGTTTTACTACAAGTTCTCACTCCTTGGTGTACCTTGTTAATGGGAAACTACAGAGGTCCACATTCTTATTAAATTATCGCATTTTAAACTTTACTTCCGATTGTGGTTACCATTTGACAGAAAATGAAAAATTCATCATATAAACTATCTGGCTTACTTAAAACATACATTTTAATTTAAGAAACAAATGCAATAAGTACTTACTAAAAAGGAACAATCGCTGTGTTTGTATACGCGCAAAGTTATCCTTCTGTCCTATGCTTTTGTGTAGTTCGGCGCGCCACTACCACGTACGCATTCTTTTACACCTTGCAGGCATGTGCTTAATTCACGTCACACGTTACTGAATTAAGTCATACAAATAGTACATCCCAGAGATAACAGCCCGTTCTGCCGCCACTTGGAATGAAGATTTGCTTTATTCACTGCCATTGTGATGTCTTCTGAGAAAGTAATCGTAGAGCCCAGCATATGAGTACCAAATCGGTTGTCTTGTGAAGTAGTTATTGAAGTTTAATAGACGTAATGAAGTGTTGGATACATACATACTATAATAGTTAGCGGTTATAGGATTTTTATAGCTAATGGAAATTAATTGCTACGCCGTGCTCTAAATTGCCTTGAATACGACGTTATATTGATATCGCCTTTATTAAAATATAAGTTCTTCAATCTGTTCAAGATTCTAAAAAGATAAGATGTACGTAACCACAACACGGCTTTTCTGGTTCAAATAGCCTTGCATACCTACGCCGACCTATTGCAAATGAAGAGACTAGAAAATACTTGAAATGCTTAGCTTAATTTATATGATCAAGGCTTAATGAAAGGCCAGTGAACTCACCAAAGATATAAATCTGGCTAGGCAATACCCGAATTTGCTCATTGTAAGTCATAAGAACGATGAGCCTAAGGTTGTGACATCGAATTAAATTAATAGATAGCGGGAATCTTATAAGATATTGGAACACTGACCTGTGTGAAGGCAAGGATACCGAGCGTTTCATTGAGATGGGATATAAACAAGGCTGGCGAGCGGGCGGGTCACCGAAGTTAGTGTCGGCTCGTAAACGTATCGGCCGGGCGGGGGCTACCGGCGCCCCCGCCGCGACCGCACTCGACGCCATGCCGCACGTCGCCGCCGCCGCTCTGAATCGCACCCATTCACATGTTTGCAATATATGGATAAGACTTGCGAATTTTGCAGTACTAAATTTTATTATTTATGAATATCTTCACGTAATTGATTGAATTAAATAATCTGGTCTATGACGTGCTCATAAATTTTCCTTTATTGACTAAAACTCAGTTATAAATAAATTTTCAAGAAAATATCTTATCGTATACATAACAATATAGTCGTACGTCGTAGTCGGACGAGCAGGCGCAGACGTGCTATGCATTGAAATAAAACACATCGAATACTAACGCGACCGCTTGCAGCTGCCGTATTCACGAGTTATATTATAGAGCAACCCGACAAAAGTCCTGTAATAAAATTACGTTATTTACTATAATATTTAGTATAGTATTTTATTTTAAGAAAATGTAAAGTTCCCAAATACTGTTACTGATAATAATATTTTTTCAGTATAGTTAAGCATTTTATTAGTGGGCATATGTGAGAATGAAATACTTTATGCACAAATTATCATAACTTATGATAAGATTTTTCTCTTTACAATGAACAATTGAATAGAATGTGTGAAGACGTACCTAAATAATGACGCAATATTATCTGAACTTTGTAGAAAAAATACGTTTCTACTTAGATTGTTCTATTAAAGATGACTTGTTTTAACAATTACTTACAGCTTCTCAATTATTTATAAAATTTTGGCTGCCATTTTAAAGTATGTCAACAAAAATTGACCTTATAAATAAAATCATGAATAAGAAAAGAATCGAGGATCAATAGCCGTCTTACAGGGATCCCCTAAAAAGTGGGATTTAATTGCAGGGCGTGTCCACAATAGGCTCCCCTGGGAAAGGCGGCGGCGGCGTTCCGACAACAGACAGCGGGTGTCAGCCGCCACGTGCTACCCAAGGCCACTCGCTTAGTGTCAAGGTCATTGCCACTCCAGCTCGGCACACGCCGCACCCACGCCTCTCCTGTCACCACAAATAGACCGGCCGCCACCACTTGCACTCCGATCTACCGCAACACGCGCCTCGGGCGCCGGATCGCACTTCACGCTACTTTTTTGGCGTGGGACGGACACGATCAGCTGACGTTGACAACCGACTCACCCACTTGTATGGCTCTAGGCTACTTGTTGTGGTTCACGAACTCGGCAGTTGGAATTGGGTTCTTGAGTTTAACTCTTCGGTATACACGTTCGTTTAAGTTCAGTGTCACTGCAATTGATAATGTTGATCAGTTACAGTACAGTAAAGTAAACATTTTTTTTTGTAAGATAATTTACTGGACAATCTTTTGTATGAAGTTCTCGTCTCGATGATGCAGTGACTTAGCTCATTCGGCCTGCGAATGCAACGTAAGGCATCTTATTGTTGGTCATAGGATAGGCAAGCAAATTAAATCCTCTGAAGGCATGTAAACAGTCCGTCCTGGCTGCAAATGTTGTAGTCAACGCCCTCCAATCTACATTAGGTTCTCATTATCCATCCAAAAGAAAAGCCTGTGTCCCAGCAGTGAGAACAATAAAATGGCTGTTATTGAGAGCAATCACACGATGATTGCACTCAACTCTGGAACACATAACGATCGTTGGATGCTACAATCTCAATGACGACGCTCAATAATAACTACCTCAACAAAAGTTAACTTGAACTAAACTAACTGAAATCAAAGAAATCGTTGCTATCTTATTTCTATTTACAGACTCAGATAAATTTCAACTTTACTGCCGAGTGCATTCTCAAAATTACCGCGAATTTGATGACACGGTATCAAATAACTTAAATAGTAAATCCAAGTAAAGCGCATGTTTCATATTCATAAAATTACAGGTAAACAATTTCGTCTCTACATTTGATCCACATAATTATACAAATCTGTCTCGTTGCATCGCATCGAATGTAAAGACAAAATATCCTTATTTTATTATTTGAAGCGAAAACATTTGATGTAGGTATATTATTTACACATCATCACTACACGAAGTACACGATAATATCATTAATCGTCTCCCAATAACATTTCACAACCATTTCGTTCAAAATTTGTTAACTAAACACATTGTATAGGATGAACTTTAATTACCTACTAGTCAGAAATAGTGACAAAATCTTAAAAAAAGAGAAACATTTTTGCGTATGGTTAATTGCAATTTTCTAAAAGAGACATTTTGCGTACTTATTAATCGTAAAATGTTATTACGGTTTCTATAAAATAGTGTTGTCAACCTTGTAACAGTTATAGTGTCCACGTCACTCAAATATCAATCTATTCGATCGTTTAAGCTCTAAACTTGATTGACATTACTAAGTATTATCGGCTCTTTCAGCCATGATTATTATCATAAACATCATTGAAATTATCACTCCCATACATAAAAACACTAAATGCCATAACTTATTAGTTTATTTACTCCATGGATATGATAAATTCTAGCAAGAACTTAAGTAACAGTAGTCACAATACATTCTGTGATAGTAACGTAAAAGTAAGTTAGAGGAATGACAGCGGTTTTTAACCAGTTAGCTCAATAAATAAAGCAGTTTTGCCAAGACAAGGTAATTATATAAATATAATACTTTTTATTGCTTCTGCCTTTATGGAAACATAAAGGCAGAAGCAGTATTATTGGTACAAAGTTTTACTTACTTAAATAGTCCTTCAACTTGGACATTGTGTTTCAGGCAAGTAGAGCAAATCAAGTTCAAGATTTACTTATAACTTCTTGTTATTATATAATTGGGTTTCCTCTGATAACACTTTTCCTAAGATGTTTTTTAAAAATGAAAGATTAAGAAGAACTTAATAATAAATCTCTGACACGTCTTAGGTTAACTGAAGGAAATCTTAGAAATAAGTCCACCTTCGCTCACAATTTTCATTACTGTTCCTAAGATGTAACTATGTTGTTAGTGAAAAAAGAGTCTAGAAGATTTAGCAAATAAGTAAGTTTTTCATTAAATGAAGCTGGGAGGCTTTTCCGACGTAATCATCAATAAAGTTTTCATCCTTCCTTTGTTTTTAATCAATACGTTAATTTCCTCCTTACCCGAGACACGGAATCTGTAATGAATGACGTCAAATTAAGCTCTAAGCTTAACAGAAAACATTACTGGAACCTTAATTCGCGATTAAGGCAAACATAGTATGCGGGGTGAGTGGTGGCGTGGAGACGATGGTGGCGGAGTGAGTGCATGCGGCGAGGGGCGCGCGGGGAGGGGTGCGCCGCGGGCCGGCACTTCTGTGCTCGAGGAGCCCCGGTACACCTCGGTTTCCGGAGCGCTCCCTCGCGGATCCGCCAGCCCGTCCCGCGAGGCCGATCGCCGCGTGACTCGCACGTGGCCCGCTCACCTACTGCTTACTGCTGACTGCCGACACCTTACTACTTCAACCCCATTGATAAAACACTCCGATGACGGATTCCAGTAACACTTCCACTGCGTTTTTCCTGTGATCACGTGCGTATCTGTCCTCTAGTTCAGTTCCACTCATTACAGAAATATCGTTCTAAAAGATTACGGTGGAATTTTCATAATCGGAGTAAAAGTTTTCATCCAATTCTTTCGTCATAGTAATTGCTTGTTTCGATATTAATGATCCGTGAAATTGCATTGCTGATTTTCCTTAATAAAGACATCAACGTCGTAATTTCCAATTTACAGTAATTGTATGCTAATATATTTTTTTATTTAAATCTAATATTTTTGACCGTCATAAATTCAAATGTAGTTATATCTTACAAGGATCACATGGACACTTATATCTTGAAGACAGTGCCTGAACACTTCAATGCGCCGAAATGGAATCGGTCCAAATGCCATTGGACGACCAGGAACGGACATACAAACTCTACAATATGTACAAGGTAAGTAAACGTAAATTGCTTATAAGTTCGTTAATTTTTACGTTACTTAATAGGGCCCAGATAGTAAGTCTACTTGGGCCCTATTTAATAACGTAACAATTTGTCAATTGTCGTAACAATTTGGTTTACATTGTGGTGTAGTTATGAGTAGTTGTTCTTTTTTCAAATTGGTTGACGCAAGACGCAATGGATATAAAATTCTCATTACAGGTGACAAATTGCCACGTTTATTAAAAAGGCCCTGTAAATTATAAATAAGGTGATTACCTTTGAAAATAATAATCCGATGCTTTTTCATATTAACATTTTCTTAATTACCTACTTAACAAATGCGAACCTTAATGTTGCAAAACTTTTATGTACAAATGTTTGAAGACATAGAAAAAATTATTTACAATTACTGATAATTGACCATTATGATCATATTATCATAATTCGAAATAATTTTAAGGAACTTACGCATCTTTTAAATCATAGAAATTATGAGATGAGGTGTTCTGTGTGTGAGAATAAACGGCAATGTTCATAGGTCAAGGACTTAATAGAAACAAAAATCATATTTTGCAAAGAACAATTTTTACTAGATGTTATTTTCTATGGTATTATTATTCAGTAGTGAAATTGAATAGTTCCTTCTTATCGTTCACCTCAAGATTTTCAATTCAATTAAAAGTTTTAATAATAGCATGTGTATGTACATATACGTATGTTAAAGGGTTATTATAACATAACACAGTCACAATTTATGTGGACCTGTAATGCGATCCCCTCCCGCTTCACCCTCAGCCACACCGAAAAATAAAATAAAAATGCATACTTAATTTGGAAAAGTGAGCTTTTGTTCCTTACTCTTTTTTTCGTGATGCTTTTTTTCACACCGTCGCAGAGCGCCGATCATCGACGCCAGGGCCACAGATATTGTGATCGTGTAATAGGTGCTTTTAATCTTTGAAAGCTTCTATTAGGGTGTTCCCAGAGCGTATTACAGGACTAGTTATTTTATATTGAAAAACTTAGAAAATTCATAACTTTAGATATACATATTTATATTGTAAAACTCTGAAAATTCATAACATTAGATATTTTTCCACCCAAAAAAGTCACCGTGAAGATATTTTTCGTTATGAGATTTAAGGACCTATTTAACAGGTACCCGAAAACACTGTCATTTGGTTTATTTTAAAACTATAAGTATGTACATTATTCCTTATATTCAATAAAATCCAAAAGAATTTTTCTTTATAGATACTTATTTGAAACTTAATTTACCTATCTAAGTATATCATCTATCTAAGCTAACCCACCGCTTCTCCTAAAATAATTTTAAATTAAGTGATCCCTGATATTATCAAACCAAAAGCCATTGTTTGAAAATATAAAAATAACCACAATAAGTTGCTCTCATTTAAATTTTATTATTAAAAAAACTAAGGATGACAATATCAAACTACCTATGTATGGCGATTACTAGTGAATTCCGTATAGGAACTTAATAAATTCTTATAACAATTATTTCGACGACGTTAAAAATTCCAACGTGAAGCTGAATTATCTATAAAAATTTACTTTTTTATAAATCTAACTATTATAAAACTCGCTTAGATTGTAAGTTCTACAGAATTGAGCTTTTAAGCTATTCAAGTTCATTTTAGGAATTTTAGCGGCATTTTTCGTTTTTCATTTTAAATAAATATAGAAGGAAATGAACGTCAATCATGATTTTGCCGCACGTTTACGCTTAAACATTCTACAGATTTTTCATAAAAACTTAAACAACACATATTTATTTGGCTGAATTTTGAAAGAAAATTAATTAAACAGCTATACGGCGTAAGTTATTGTTACATACATAATTATAAGAACTAGGAAATAGCGGTATGAAGGAGCAAGGTTAAGCCATACTACGTTTCATTTTTATATCATACAATGTTGCTTCGCCCACCAAAGTTCCAATTGAAAGATTGGGCAGCACGTCTTTGGAGTCGGTGGCTCGAAGCATGGCAACAGCAGCGCCGCGGGCGGGTGCGGTGCTCTGCGGCACTAGCGGCCCCTCCGAGCGCCGCGCGAACACCGACCGCCACGCAGTCTTCCCGCGCGCGCCACACGTGCGTCAAGCGTGCCTTCACGTCCTTTTACGTGAACGAAACTACTCAAAAGTGCGCCCGGAACTAAACACACAAAATCCCAAGTGCCAATTTGTGAACTAACACCGACTATAACCGTACCGTGCGAAGTCCAGTGCTCTATCAATTGATGTTTTAATTGTACAATTTTTCTTCCTTGATAGATTTATTAGATCTTCCACAGCACCGGAAAGCGTTTAATTAATGAATGGAATTAATTAATCGACTACATTTGTCGGATGGAATTTAGGACAAGAAATTGAGACTTTTTTAAATGGTAGGTAAATATATGTTTGTTATTTTAAAATTTAAACTTGTTTCAAATATTCCATAATTACAAATTAGATGACTGACTGTAACTTTGAAAAAAAAATTTAATAATGCAGACAATATTTGAATAATATAATACTTTCTATTTAATTATCATTCTATCACAGTATTAAAATACGCATCGTCAGTCAGTCAAGCTACTTATTATTAATGTCCAATTTACACAGAAATAGAAATATTTTCAGATAGGTATGTGTGGCTCGCCTTATAAAATTCAATTGAATCCATAAGACCACAGATCAATTATTTATTTTTCACGTCTTTCTTAGGTATAATTTATTTCAATGACATTACAACTTTATTATCTACGACAATTTGGAGCGTGATATAAACGTTGATAAGATAAGGTGGAGTTAATTGTTGTTTTATTGTGTTTGTATATATTATTGTTATACGTCTTTACATTCTAGGAAATACATAATGTAGGGCTTGATGTAGCGTGGTTTTGTAAATTTTTGTTTGACTTTAACAATGTGCATACCTGTTATGCATCCTTTTTAACATCACACCAAAACTTTTATAACATTATTATAAAAACATAATTAAACCATCAAACCATTCCAGGATTTTTAGGAAAATGCAAGATTTTCTTTACTCATTTTATATTCGAATAATTATTAAGAGCCTGTTTCACAATGTAAAACTAAGTTCTGAGTAGCTTACTTGACAGATGATTTGTAAAGTAACAGAATTTATTTAATGACACAAACAAATTAATTAATTTAATAAAAAAAATACTGTCAATCTCCAGAATATTCAAAATTCCCTAAAAATCTCAATCTAAGCGAATCCTATTATGTGGAAACTCAATTAGCGAATGTAATAACGAGGATAAAAATACACGCAACTATTGCCAAGTACAAATATATTTCAGGGCCGGATTCGAACCATTGCTTTTGCAGGTAAAGTTACTAATGCTAGCCTAGTGACCGTCCAACAATGAAAAAGAAATCGTTTAAATAACATATTATGTGACTGAATTTTTTTACGTTTCCAAAAGCAACCGTTTACATGGTAGGGGGGGGGGGGGGCACTTGACTCTAACAAAATTTTAATTTTCACTTTAAAGCTTAATATTTTGCAAACGGATCTCTAAATCAAAAAGTGATTTTTACAAACCCACAATATTATTAAAAGACATATCCAACAACACCCCGCACAATGAGATTGATGACAGACACAATAAAAATCATCCCCTCCTCACATGTAGGGGAGGTACAATATTTTTTTTTATTATACAACTTTTTTGGCGTAATTAATATGCACATTCATGCTAAGTTACAGCTTTCTAGTACTTAAGGCCTCAGAGTTAAGCCACGGACGGACGGACATTGTCATGTCGAAACTATAAGGGTTAGTTGACTTGACTACGGAACCCGAAACGGCTGAAGGTCATGTTTTAAATGTGTTGACTATATTATGGCTCACAAATCCAACAACAAACCAATACTTAATAAAAGCTGCAAGGTATTTTTTTTCTTTTCAATTTAGTTCAATGGTTACTAATTAAAAAAAAACTAACTGAACCGAACATCGTTTTATCTACAATTTCTTCAGCACCTGATAAAAGAATAAAAAGAGATATCTGATATCACAGCAGAAGAATAAAATTCTATATAAAACACGTAAGCAAAGAACCTTTAGAAAACACTATCAAAACTAAAGCAATAATAACAAGTTAAACAACAAGGAATGCACCCTATTTCCCGAACGGAAATAACCAAGATATTAAAATAAATGAAACAGACTTGCGTCGATAAATGTGCTTGTCCTAAAAATAGGACAAGAGTGTGCCGCGGCATGAAGCCTTACGAAAGTTTTATGGGCACATAACATAACGGCACTTTGTGAACAAATGGGTTCACTAAACGTAGGTACATACATATTACCGTGTATGAACGTCACATTCTCATAATATTAAATTATATTTAAGAGCATATTTTAGCGCATTTATGTTACATTAATGTTTCGAAATTCAATAACCATCAAAAACTAACAAAAAATCATAACTCAAAATTAAACAATCACACCTGCTTTTAAAGTTAACACCAACCTATAAATACCTCCATAAACAATGCGTCTCTACCGGTTTTCGAAAACAAAAAAGACCTATCCACCTGCTTTCTTATTTTATTTGTTTGTCTCCCTCCCCCACAAAATGTAAGCAAGCTACGATCTCAGATGCGTTCCAATTGTAATAACATCAATTGATTTAACGATATTTTAGTGGGAGGAATATAACGAGGTCACCGACCGGCAATTATGTCCTCCTAGAGACTCCACTACGACGTTACAATAATTCTATTACGCTTTCTTACATTCAAAGTATTCAAACGTTTACAAGTATAAACGTATTCGTATCATGCACACTACATCCAGTTTGAAAAATTGTTAGTACATTATTCTATTGTTTTAACAGTAGTAGGTAGAATTTCTGCAACTATTGAAATAAACCATCAAACAGTTCATTTTCGAAGAGTATTAAACTTACCTACTTTACAAAACTTTCTACTTTCCACGCTCTAAAAACATATTAGAAACATGGTATCGTTATGGATGCCACATTATAATCGACAATTACCGAGATTTATCGGCTAAAAATATTTCAGTTATCTTCAATCCTCCTTTTCTTTAATTAAGTATTAAAATATCTAAATTCTTTCGCAATACTTAACGTCAAAGGCTTGATGGGTTAAGTGTATCGAGTATCAATAATTATTTACCCTATTTCGAAAATCCATATACCTAGTACAGAAAACAATTATCAGTGTCCTTTCACTTGTCGTTGGTAGTGTTGTATAAAGTAAGGCTCATTTGGGCTCGCTCGCAGCTGGTGCGGCGCGGAACCGGTCCGAAGAATGAGACCGACTCCGCTCAAGGTACAAACAATCACAATGTTGATCAATCGGATTTTGGAACGATTAAAACGGTTCTCACATTCAAAATAGCTCGCTGAATATAAATCCAATGACTGTCTGTTTGTACATCAATAAACCAAATATTATGTTGATGTATATTCATGCTCGGTTTTAGTTAGATGTTAACATTTATTACGGGGCTGCAAAGTAAACACAACGATCTTAACATTAACAGAATGCTAGGCAACTGTTTAAAAAATTTTAGATACTTCAAAAACATAATAAAACATGAACAAGTTTATTATATATTCAGGAGATACTTTAGTAGAATTTTACTTTGATCTCGGGTTCCAAGTACAAACGGAGTAAAGTTTTTTTGTAAAGATTCGGAGAATGACGTATAAAGAATAAAATATGAAATTCAAACTACCTATTTAATGGCCCACAAAATATAATACCTACTCAATAAGCAGTAGTACTTTGTTTTACTTAGAAATGCTAAACAAAAATGCTTAAGAATTTATCCCAATTATAATGCAAACATTCAGCTGCAAGTCTTTCAATTAAAACTCATCGACGAAAATAAACTGCGGAGGTAATAAATAATAGTACTGTTGCATAGATCAAACCAAATGCTGTAGCCGATTGCCATTTGAAAGTTCAACACAACGTTATTCAATATCGTAATGTTAAGAAATACTAGATCGTGAATAATCATAGATACTGTTCTGAAATACTAATTTGCAATATTTTTAACTTTGTAAGTTTTTTAACGATTTCCGTTAATTCGAAAATAAATTGTAAATGAATTAAGGGATTACTCATGTTAGGTACAATGTTATTTTCGTACTTTAAGTTTCTGCTTCATCTGGCGAGATATAAATAACCAACGAAAACTGTTGGCCTCGCGAGCGGTGTGGAGGCCTCGCTATCCCTCGGGAGCCTAATTTTGTTGCGAGAGTACCCTTTTGCTTCACGTAAAAACCTTAGATTTAAAAATTTAGCTTCAATATTTAAGTTTGCAGAACATATACCATTAGTTTATTATAGATTCGATTCCAAGAGCTGATCCGATCCGACATCATGAAAATGATTTAAAATTAAGTAGTTATAAGGTAAAATAAATTAAGCAAAAATCACCGATGATAAATATCTGTAATACTATATTCTTTAAATGGTCAAAATGGCTCTACTTACTTGTTTAATGCCTTAAACCTAAAAAAGATTGGGTAAGTTTGTATATAATTTCTTTAAATATAAATCCGAAAAATATGAACCGTATACTTACCTACCTAATAAAAAAGGAATCTTACATTCGGTATTAATAAAAAGTCCATCGTTATAAAATTGAACTTTAGTAATTGAGTTTTTAAACGAGTTTACTGCAATAGTAAATTAAGTTTAGATCCAAGACTTGGAATAATTTGCTTGCAGTCGAGTAAGATGCAATCATCAATTTACTCAACAACGTAAGAAATTTAATATCGTGTAAAAAGTAATAAAATTGATCCTCTAACTATCATGGCGGGAAGTTAACGAGGTTGTTATGGTCAACGCCACTTATTGGTTTTATTTGATATTGGTCCCTAAGTCAATAACTATAAGACTACGGACTACGGGTACCTATTGTAAATATCTTTATGATTATGTTATGTCAGAAATTGTTCCAATAAATCTAGGCTCGTGGAGCTTGCGACTCTGTTGCTCTAATATTATCAACAACAAAGAAGTTAAATCTTATGAAAAATAGTTGTTTTATGCTTTCCTCAATAGTGAAAAGACACCGTAGACGCGAAAATCGCGTAAGGTTACAATAAATTGCCTGTACGAATTTTTGGGATTACTAATTATTAGTAATTCGTAAACTCGTGGTTGGAATTTCGAAATATCTCTATTGTACTTTTATGAATTACGATTTCAATTCAATCACACTACCTAGATGTGAAGGTCCAATAAAACCTAGAAAGAACACTTCAAACATCTAGCTTATTCAAAAAAATATTCCATGAAAAACACTTCCAAAAGATTTCCTGACTTTTTTAGATTTTTCCAGTTGAATATCTCGATACCCGCTCAGTTTCAAAATGGATAATGTTGGGAGTGAATCTTATTTTCTATTGCTTAATTTTTGAAAATGTACTTTTCCATAGGATGCATCTCGAACTGAAAAATGAAAAATAGAGGTTTTCTCTAACGAGGTTTCAAATTGTTACCAAACAACCAGCAATGCCAAATATGGTGGATCGCAGTTGTTTCATACATTTTGGTATTTTCGTTAATAACGATTTTTGTATGAAACAACTGATTTTTTTCGCGATTTCAGTGTTGGTCCCATAAAAGTAATTCAGTTTGATGGTCTTTATCTACCATATTCGGCATTTCTGGTTCTTTGTAACGCCCTGTATATGTTACTGTAAAAGCCCGTATATTGGTAAATCTTAGATTTTTATAAAAATATTTGCACTTACCAACATGAGTTGGTTAAAAAAAAGTCGGGCTTTTACCGTTAGAGTTCGTACATGCTAAGTTTAACCAATCACGATTGATAAATGTTAGATTTTTAAAAATAAAACAGTGAACTAGCTAACATAACTTTTTCATTTTTATCCATTACCTATCAGTAAAAACCTCAAATATTTTTAATTATCATTTTAATACATTCTTCTTCACTATCATTTTTTGTAGGAGTTGGTAATCAGGTTTTACTGCAAAATTTTAGGGTTTACCTAAGTTCGGGGTTTTATAGTACCATAATATATCTTAAAAACGTCTAAAACAGTACCTAATCATTTTTTGTGAACTCCGTTGTTTTAGATACAAATAACTGACATACGCTTTGCTTCTAAAAAAGGTAGCTACATCGAACTCAACGAACAATTGAAGTGAACCGAGTAAAAGAAGAAATCGAGTGTTTTTTTAATAATTATTCTTTTGTCGCCCTATCATAAAATTACTTTTTTTCTTTTACTTTCATCAAACTTGACAAAAGACTTTGTTTGCTCTCATAAATAAGTACTTACTTACCTACTTAATTATCTATCTACACAGTCTGTACTAAATTACTTACAAGTTTATTTTTCTTATAAACATACTTTCTCGTTCCATTCTCATTAGCATTTATCTCATTAAAGTTGATGAGTATGTAAATCTAAATTAAAAATACTCTGGTAGAATAGGTTTAAAATAACAAAACTTTTACAGTTAATTTAATCATCGTTTTCTGCCATCATAATTGACTGCAGTAAAACTTCGACCGTTCATATTATATTAGGGTTCCGTACGACTAATGCCATCAACTTGCTACTAGGGCATATGGGGTATCATAAGAAAGAGCACTGCTTGCATATTCTCAAAAAAAATTTTCCCCTATTCTCCGAAGTTTTTTATATAAAGGAAAAACTGAAATTATTTTATGCGATAGAAGTAAAGTAAAGTAATTCAGAGTGATGGTACGAAACCCTCGGTGCGCGAGTTTGACTCGCTCTTGATTGTTTTTACATAATATAAGTTCTTACTTAATTTGATCTAATGTTTTCTTCTAATCTAAGCTTTAATAGATATCTATATGCGACAAATTATTAACATTTTATTCTCATATAATATCTTACGTGTATAATGATAATACAAAAAAATGCACATTAATGTCCTAGTTTTTGAGATATGTGAGAAAAACTAAAAAAGCACACAAATTTTGGATTAAAATTTACTTTAGTAATTTTTTATGACGCATTGAAGCTGAAAGTCTAAAAATTTTTTTACTTCATAGTTGATATTATTAGTTTTCGATTAGTATTTTTTTATAACTGTTGGTCTTTTAAATCCGGTGAAATAAATATTTATCGGTAGGGTCATCTAAAGTAAAAAGTCTTTAAAATGGCGGTCATTATTACAGGAGATGGGATGTAACCCAACATGTGGGTGTTTCTGTCGATAAAATTAGATATATTTCATGCCTTTAAATTATAGCTAGTACAAGACCAAAAACACTGTATAAATACTCGTAATACTTAGGTAGTTACTTAAAATTTTCAATGCTTTTAACAATATTGCTGATTCATGCTTAATTTTCTCCTTTCTTCTTTCACAAATCAGTTAACGATTCTTCTTTTGACATTTCGCTTTGACACTTTATTAGTTTCATCAATCGTTTAAAGTAACTAAAGTTTTTATATTTTAGAATTTAATAAGGTACACAGAAAGAATCAGAACACGATATTACACACGTGAAAATAATTGTGATTCTAAGCGAAAGAATATTTTAAAGAATGGTTTGTTGTATGTAGTGCCGAAACATGCCTATGAACTTTAAATAATACCTAAATAAATTTTGACAACATCACATACATTACTCCGATTCCAAAGTAACTAGCTATATAAAGCACTTGTGTTATGGAAATCAGAGACAACGGTGGTATCACAAACACCCAGACCTGAGCCAATATAGAAAAGTCCATTTTCTAAATTGACCCAACCGGGGATCGAACCCGGGACCTCAGAGATGGCGACACCTTGAAAACCGGTGTACAAAGCCACTCGACCACAGAGTTTATGTATAATAAATTAAAAAATATTAGCTACCCACATAAATATTTTATTTAACAACTTATAAAGTATTGTTATACGGTCATGTTATAATACCGCGATTTAAGTGAAGAAAATTGTCTTTCTCTAGAACCTGACTTATAATATGTATGTTCTAACAGTTTTTATTTCTTGTCGCAGCGACCAGAAAACCTCGAGTCGTCGCTGTCAGCTCCACGCGACAAAGCCAGCGTGTACGCTATGAATGATCAGGTTGGTATAGGTAAAGAATACTATTAGTAAAGTTATCATATAAGCTGATTAAAACTACTTGAGAACCTCCTCCTTTTTTGAAGTTGGTTAAAAAAACTACGAGAAGTTGTAACAAGCCCTCTTGTTTTTAACTGCCTTAGGATCAATTTCACTTGTCCCGGATAAGCTCCGGTTTAATTACTTGATCCTTCATGTATTTTTTTTTTTAATTTTTAAATTAAAACAGGAATTAATCAGACAGAACCTGTGCTGTGATCATCAGCTTAGACACTTTGACATCCTTACTGATTAGTCAATCAGATTACTGATTGACTGAGAGGGAATACTATTGGGTTTTATTTCGCCTTTTGCTGCATTTTAGCAATAAACTTTCAATAAAAATCAAATTTTAACCGTACAACATTCAACCAAATTAAATAGAAAGAGACTTATCAAATGCTTTGATTTGCATGAGTTTCGCAACTTGTTGCGAAACTCAGTTTGGTAATCTATCTTATAAAACCCGCCAAGAGCATGTCGGACTTCGCACATTTAAGGTTCCGTACCAAACAGGGCTAAGGGGCTTTTCTGTGCTACGCGTTTGACTACAAATTTAAGTTAGTTTGTAATAAGAAAATGAGGGAATATAAAACAATAAAACAGAAATATTAAAATGTTGGTATTTGTTGGTAAAATATACGTAATAATAAACATTATCACAAAACTTCAAGTTCATAGGCAGCGCATACCGTTGCTTAACCTCGATGATTGAAGACTATATTTTTTATGATTTAATTACAAATGTATAGTTTTCAGACTTTTCCCTGTATTTGTAACATAAGATGATATTACTTGTCGAATTTCATAGTTCTAGGTCAACGTTAATTACCCTATGAATTTTGATTCCCTTGAGAGTGTCGAAATATGAGTTTTTTGCGGCATAAACGGCCGTATTTTTTTACGTTAACTTAGAAGTTTGGTTTTTTCACAGCTTCAAGGGACTGTAAACCTGAGTTAATGGTTTTAATTTCAACTCGATACCTCCACAAGAAAAAATAAATAGATATTTCGACTTGAAACTTCGTAGGAGTACTAGTAAACAAGTATTTCGTGGTTTTCCGAAACTCAACTCAATAAATAAGGTAAATGAACCGAAAAAATCGATATTGATATTGTTATTAGTGTGTTATGGGATGTTGATTGCAAAAATGGCATTTGTTTTGAAGACCAACATGGTAGACATTATTCAACCCCTAAAGGGGTGAAATGGGGTTCAAATAAAGAAAAATGAAATAGGCATTTCGACTTGAAACTTCGTAAGAGTACTTCTAACTAAAAAGCTAACACGTATTTCGTGGTTTTCTGAAACTCAACCCTTTAGGGATATATTGGGTTTAATGAACCGAAAAAATTGAAGTGCAACATGGTGGCCATGATTCAACCCCTAAAGAGCTGAAATGAGGGTTCAAATTTTGTATGAAAAAATAATGCGGAAACGGAAACTGGAACGACAACGGGTACGGGAACGGGGCAGAAACGGGATTTGGATATCCTACAAATATTATAAATGTGAAAGTTTGATTTATATGTTTGGATGTTTGTTACTCAATCACGCAAAAACGATTGACCGGATTGGGAATGGCACACTGATAGTTTTACTTTTCATCCCGGTCAAAAGTTCCCTAGGGATATTACCGAATGTCCACGCGGACCAAGTCGCGGGTAAAAGCTAGTGTAAAGATAGATTTGATTCGTAAACGTTTTACTCTTAAACAAAATATCTTAATATTACAGTGGTTGTGGTGAAGATATTTTTTTAAATAATTCAATACAATACAATATATTTATTTGCGACAAAATATATGGTACATTTCGATGTTACAAGAGTTCCACATACCTACTTGACCTATAGGAGACATGCAAATGTTGGATACAAATTATAAATGATAAAATTATTAAGATATAGGTGTCAGAATCAAAATTAATAACAAATCAAGTTAAAATTTTGCTTGTAAAAGTTATACTAATTAATTAACAATTACAATACATTCAGCTATTCAAAATTTTAAGTTAAAATATTCGTTGATGTCTTAATCTTTCTTGTAAGAGAAATGCAAAGAACTTTCGTTTAAATTGAATTAGTGGCAAGGTTTTTATGGATTCTGGTTATTTATAAAAGACTGATGCTCATATACACTCTCTATTTTTAACAAAAATAAATTTGTTTTAGGCGCGCTGTCAATAACGAGTCTGTTAGGTTAGGATCATAGAAATCGCAGCGAAAATTTTTCTAAGTCTATGGTTAGGATATCGAGAGAAGAACCTTTTTTTGAATAAAGATAAGTGACTTTTGACACATACAGCCATTTTATATAGGCCACCGGTAGAATGAGAGGTCTGCAAGGTTCTCGAGATGTGACACCACATATTGCCTTTATGCTTATACTTCCATATACAGATAGAATGAAAACCAAATTAATGTTGCATATTATCTACCTATTTATTATTCGTATACAATGTAGCTACAATAGAACAAATAACAATGGTACAATTACGAGGAGAGCTTTTTATTGCCATTAACATTGTATAGTATCTTTTTGTGTCAGTATTCTCATCTCACATATCTAAACTTTCTTTGTGTAAATGTTGTATTAAATAACACTGCTCATGAAAGAATTTAAAATACTTGTTAAGTTATTTACAGTCTCTTAATAAAACTACATAGGTAACTGTGCATTATTTTAATAATCACGAAATATTATCTTATTGCTTGGATACATATACACCTACCTCTTTTTTTATGCTTTACTACAATTAAATTTTTGACAAAAACTTTGATTGAAGTTAAATATTACATATACCTAATACTTATTATGATTATTAACTCTACAAAATTGTAACCAAAAAATCTGTAAATTGAAATGTTGCACACTTTAGTCTTTCGTATGCAAATTGATTGATCGAAAGTTGTTTGCAATGAAGAATTAACACAATGTCTAGCGCTACACTATCGGACTTTTCGCAATGCAGTCAGCCAGCCAGCTCTACCAAACCGAACTTTTGTTCGGTTTGGTAGAGCTGGCTGGTAAATCTAAAAAGATTTGGCTGTCTAATTTTTAAAGTTATATAAAGTCTTCCTACAGTAAAAGCAAACATATTAACTCCATCTAATATTCGAGCATTTCTGCATAACAATAAGAAAACCTGACAAACACATACCTTAGGGCTTAAAATGAGTACCAAAACCCTCCCTTCTACAAATATAGGTAGGTTAAATAGGTATCTAGTGTATATTGCAGGTTTGTGGTCTTCACAAACATGGCCTATGGCCATAACATGGCATAATATGGCCTATACAAATCTTTGAGACTAAGTGAGATCTTTAATTCTTTTAGAAATTGTAATTAGGAATCTTTCCTTTTTATACGAAATTTTTAAATTTATTGATAATGTATGCGTTTATTTAATTTCGTTTCATATTTAACTACAATTTAAAGGTATTTTTTTACTTTGTATTTGTATGTAGACGATTTATCAAGGCCAAAATCTATGTCTTCGGAATTCCATTACTTTGCTTAGATTTAGCTAGAAACTGATTATTTTTTTCTTAGATTCCTAAAATTAAAGAATGAAAGAAACTAATTAACCATTGTTTTTATGAGTAACCTTTAATATTTATTGAATTATAAGCATTTCAAATTAGGTAGGCCTTATTTGTATCAAGCACTTTATTAAAAACCGAGACGTAGGCGAGGTTTTAAACACACACTCGTGTTTTAATACCTAGTTATGTGCAGTTTCATACACTACTTTATCTACTCTCATACAATTGGGATTGAACATACTAAATAAAACTGGTCAAGAGCAAGTCGGACTCGCGCACCGAGGATTGTGTATAATACCATCATACTTATTTAAATACACTGCGGTGTAGAATATTGGAGTTTTATGTTCAACGCCATCTCTTACCCTATAGTGGAACTAATGTAATTTTTATTGATAATTTCTGAAAAAGTATGCTATTTAGAGACATCGTTTTATTTTTCCTGTAACCTTTAGATACATAAACTTCTATCACAGAATAATTTCAGATTTTTCTCTATGCCGACTTCGGAGATAAAGGGGATAAGTTTTTTTACATTTTTCATCAAAAGTTGAAAATGTGCGGCCTAAAAAAAGTTAAAACCTGAACGGCTTTTTTGTATGCTAAGGAAAATGCATAAATACGCATCCCCCATGCTACTGCGCCATCGAGCTCCTATTTCATTTCATTTTTAAATTAACCAAAATTAATCATTGCTCTCACTCGCTTTCATGTGTGAATGCATTAAATTTTAAGTCATAGTAATTATCATTGGCTAAAAGTTTTTTGGCAGAATGATCAATTCGCATAATATTAATACCGATTAAATGTTAACGCATACTTTTATTTCGCATAAATACTATTATGATAATGATCAAAAAGTGTACAATTTTATTGCATAAATTTTTTACCCATAAAGATCACTAATCATAACGGTTATTAGAATAACTACTTAGTCTTGTAGTATAATGTACCTATACACGCCAGCAGGTCGGTTTTGTCTGGCACTTCGCCGGCCGCTCCGGGGCACGCTTGCTTCGCTCGCTCGACTCGTGCGTTGTTGGTCGTAATGGGACCTCACCTCCTCCTCGCTCGCTCGTCACTGCACCTAATCGTCTGTTTACCAAAGGTCCCACATAACTCGTCCATCAAATGTTTTTATAGTAATAAATTATGCAATTTGTATATTATGTTAAATTACTATTATGCGTGTTAAAGTTATGCGTTCAACATTTATGCTCACCAAAATGCCAAATGAAATTTGCACAAGTACCTACCTAGGTAATCACTATGCCAATTTAACCATTCTGCGAATATAACATTATGCGAATATGCCATTATGCGAGCAACGTCTTCAAGAAACCGAATGTGTTTTAATGCATAGATAGATAAAGTAGTAAAAATAATATATATACCCGTCGAATTGGGATTATCCTGTACCTAATGATAGTTGTAAGGTTTGAAGTAAAAATAACTAAACAAATAAATAAAACTTACCTTTTAAATGTTTCTCGTAGACATTTCATACTCCATCATTCGGCGACGAAGAATTCGACATCCCTCTGATGCACGGGCAACACGCGCCCGGCGCTGTGCAGAGTTCGCACATGCAGTTCACGCAGCTGCACCACGCCGCGCCACAGGTACGTAAACAGGTACAAACTCTGCTTTATTATATTTTATACACATAAGGGTCTTGGCCTTGCGACTAGATTTTTTACAAAAAATGTGACATTGTCTAGGTGTAGTCTTTTATTTTCACTTGTTTTGTTGCGCTAGGAGCTGCTACAGTACTGTCACAGCCTGGTTTTGGCCTGAGATTGCCTGTTCGTAATAAAAACGTGATTTGTTCCGAGCGGCTCGTCTGTGTACTTTTTTAATATTTTTTGTGCCCCTTCCCCTCTTTCCTCCCTAGTCCCTAGCGTAGCTAATAGTAGATTATGCAATAAGGGCTTAAAGTAGTGTATTGTGTCCCGGGCGCTATTATTGAACCCCGAGTACGAGGGATTCTATGGTTAACTCCCGAGCGGAGCGAGGGAGTTAAGGCTAG
Source organism: Catoptria pinella (assembly GCA_963556745.1). NCBI lineage: Eukaryota > Metazoa > Arthropoda > Insecta > Lepidoptera > Crambidae > Catoptria > Catoptria pinella. Next base: position 7,415,654 of record OY750762.1, read on the forward strand.
AATCCTGAGTACGAGGTGTTCAAGATCGCCCATGACAAATACACATTTAAGCCCGCGATGCATACTCTACTTTTTATACTTTCTGCGAGGCAATTGAAACCAATGACTGTTATAAAGAAAGTACTTAAGTAATTATTTAAAGTTAGAATAATAAAATATGAAAAATTAAGAATATTTATTGAAAATTAAAAGTTATGTTAGAAACATTACACCAATTGTGCAACGACAAAGTTACATTCTTTGGTACATTTATAGTTGGGTTAGAGTTTATGTTTTTGTCATCTATTCTGTAGTGGTCAGTTCGACATTCAAATAAATCCTTCTTGGTGCGCGGGTGAAAATGAATTTCGTAAAAAGTTTTCATGATAACATACAGCCTAACTCAGAATAAGATCTCATTGCACCTAAACTTTTTTGAAACCAACATCGATCAAGCACGACTACAAGGGTTGCATTCCAAATTCAAATCACTTTATTCCCCATGGGAAAAATGACTTACTTTAGGAAAGGTTTGCATGTCACATAATATGCCATTGACGAGCAGGTAGTATAAAAATTAGTTTTATTAACCTTTTACTGTGAAAGAGTTTAGACAATATCATGAATTGTACCCGAATCATGCTATTGTCTAAACTCTTTCACAGTGATTGACAAACAATGATTATTAAGCAAAATATTGATGATTTACAAAGTTACAAACGGCTGAATCAAGTTACTTAGGGCTGGTTCACATATCTTAGCTGTTAGTAGAGAGTAGACGTACATACATTGCCTGCTGTGTTTGACGTTCTTTTAAAATCAACGAACATGCCAGGTAATGTACCTCTACTCACAGCTAAGATAATGTAAACCAGCCATTACCTTTTAAAACCAAACAAATAAATTCGTTCGGTTAGTTAGTAGGAGATACTACGCAGTAGACATACACACGCACGATAACGTGGGTATCTGTGTGAAGGTGGAAGTAAATAGGTTATCATTTTTAGCTAAGCTTAACTGCTTTCCTAGACAAAATCAGGCACAATTTTCGTAAAAGTGCCGTAAATAAACATAAAAAATTCTTCAAACGCCTATAATATAATTACCTAGTTCGCAAAAACATAAGTCAACCCCACACTTTCTCATAAATATCGACTCCAAAGATTATGTAAAGATGACAGAAAAATAAATATCAATAAAAATAATAAAATAACAAAAAATAACGCGCGTAAAAACGTTCGACAGAGAAATTTTGTATGGGAAAGTACAGCGCCATCTACCGCCAAAAAGCTATATGAAATTTTCCATAGATAATTACTCTATAGAGCCCTTTTACGCGCGTTTTTTTGGTCGATAGTGATGTTCGTGCTAAGGGTACTGAAATCGTCCACAAAAAAGGTCCACCATCGGTCAAGATATGGCGCTGACCTTAAACTGCAATATTCTACACTGCAGTGTATTCATTGAGTACCTACTGACTGTATTCTTTTTCAGAAACCATCAATAAAAATTATATTTGTTTCACTATCGGTCGAGAGATGGCGCTGACCTAAAAATGCAATATTCTACACCGCAGTGTATTTATATAATAATGATAGTACAGAACCCACTGTGCGTGAGTCCGACTCGCTCTTGACCAGTTTTATTTGGAATATTTAGTGAAGACCCTGCACTACCAAACACGGCAACTGCCTTCAGAGGTCTCAGGCACTCACTCCATTAATTCTCATTAATTTCATTAAGTATCTCCTAAACGGTCAAGCATTGTTTGTCAAGCATCGTGCTTGACAAGCCATGCTTGAACGCTTTGGGGGTTTTATTTTTACGTGCGTGAAGCACGTAAATTTTTCAGCTTTTCAATAACATTTTGATCGTCTAGTAGGGACGCTTAACTACTTGACATCAAGCACGTAGGTATCTTGTGATTACCGCGGCCTATCAAAGGTAGACCGCGCCCCCCAAATAAGCCATGCTTGATAGTAGAGGTTTATCATTTTAAACGAAAAGCGTATAAGCACGCTTAAAAGTTTAACACCCGTTTACACAAAACTTAAGAATTTCCGAAGTCTTTTCCTAACTAGAACTCGACCAAGATAAATAGGCGCATGAAAGCTAAGTTAATGACACCGTTTTAATTTGGTCAAGTTGTAGTTTGGAAAAGACTTAAGGATCATTCCCACAGCTCCGGCGCGGCGCCGGCGCGGCACAGGCACGTCCGTCAACTTCACAGACGTGTGTGAACAAGCATTTCAGATCAACGGCGACGCGCCGGCGCCTCACCGGCATGACAAGCAGGGTTGTCACTTTTTTGTTTTAATAAAGTATTGGTTGCTATAATAGGTAGAAAAAATATAATGTTTTAAATTTCCATGGTTATTGACGTTATTAGAATAAACTATATCGGGATTTACACCATGTACCTGTTTATTTTTGAGACACCGATATTTCGGCGCAGTTGCATGCGCCATGGTCACGGAAGAACTGAATGAAATGAATCCAAAGTAAATAAAAAAGAAGGTAAGAAAACATCATCACAGAATTCGTAAAAATAGAGGTGCAAGCGATTTTCGACCTTAGTGACGTTTGGAATGCGGATGTTTTTTCCTATATTTTCATTCACTAACTTTGAGGTTTCTCTAAAAACAGTTAATTTGATAAATGTCATTAAGGTTGAAAATCGCTTGCACCCGTTTTTTAACTAGAGATCAGTAGACAAATGTATTCTGACCGTACAAGCGATTTTCGGCCTTATTGACATTAATCAAAATCACAGTTTTTATGAAACAGCAAAGTTAGTAAACGAGAATATTATGGAAAAAAACAACCGAATTTTCATACGTCCATAAGGTCGAGAATCATTTGCACCTATTTTTAGGTATTCTGTGATAACGTTTTACTACCTTCACTTTAAATTATCTTCTCACATTCTCTATTTAATTTCTCTAATTTGTATGAAGAGAAGATTTAAAATTTCCCCAAATACGATTGTTTTTATTTCGTTAGATAACGTTTTGTATGAAAGATACGTTTTGTATGAAAATAAGATTATTTTATCTCCAATAATAAAAAAAACCTAAATTTCGTTAAAATCCTCCTATCTACCAACCCTGCTAGTCATGCCGGTGAGGCGCCGGACGTGCCGGTGCCGTGCCGTCGCCGGGCCGTCGCCGTGCCGGCCGGCAAGTCACCGGCGCGGCGACGGCACGTCCGGCAAACAGGGTTGCCACTTTTTTGTTTTGATAAAGTATTAGTTGCTATAATCGGTAGAGAAAAAGTACATTGTAGTATGAAAATAAAGTATTATTATATTTCAACTTTCAAAAACATGCTTTATACTGCTTTTGGTAATATTTTGGTAACTTTATTAGACTTAATCCACCTTTTCCACTAAGTTCAAGTAAAGATACTATTTTTTAAAATTTTCAATAGAATTATCATTAGACAATGTACTTGTACTATTATGTATTCTGTAATAATGTTTTACTACCTTCACTTTTATTTACTTTGAATTCGACAAATTATATTAAATTATCTTCTCACATTCTCTATCACTTTGTATGAGGAGAAGATTTAAAATTTACCGAAATACGATTGTTTTTATTTCATTAGATAACGTTTTGTATGAAAGATACGATTTGAATGAAAATAAGATTATTTTATCTCCAATAATAAAAAAAAAAAACCTAAATTTCGTTAAAATCCTCCTATCTACCAACCCTGCTAGTCATGCCGGTGAGGCGCCGGACGTGCCGGTGCCGTGCCGTCGCCGGGCCGTCGCCGGGCCGTCGCCGGGCTGTCGCCGTGCCGGCCGGCACGTCACCGGCGCGGCGACGGCACGTCCGGCAAACAGGGTTGCCACTTTTTTGTTTTAATAAAGTATTGGTTGCTATAATCGATAGAGAAAAAGTACATTGTAGTATGAAAATAAAGTATTATTATATTTCAACTTTCAAAAACATGCTTTATATTGCTTTTGGTAATATTTTGGTAACTTTATTAGACTTAATTTTCCTTTTCCACTAAGTTCAAGTAAAGATACTATTTTTTAGAATTTTCACTAGAATTATCATTAGACAATGTACTTGTACTATTGTGTATTCTGTGATAGTATTTCCTACCTTCACTTTTATTTATTTTGGATTTGACAAATTATATGAAACGGAAATTATCTTCTGACATTCTCTATCAATTTGTATGAAGAGAAGATTAAAAATTTTCCCAAATAAGATTGTTTTTATTTCGTTAGATAACGTTTTGTATGAAAGATACGTCTTGTATGAAAATTAGTTTATTTTTTTCTCCGATAATTAAAAATGTTCCCAAAATTTCGAAAAAATCCCCTTATCTGCCAACCCTGCTAGTCATGCCGGTGAGGCGCCGGACGTGCCGGTGCCGTGCCGTCGCCGTGCCGTCGCCGGGCCGTCGCCGTGCCGGCCGGCATGCCGTAGCAATACGCGTTTGATTTGCCGGTGACATGCCGGCGAGGTGACTGATGTGTGTGAACAGTGTAGTACAACTTGTATGTAACTATATTTTTGCCGTTGACTCGCCGGTGGCGCGCCGTTGCCGCGCCGGAGCTGTGTGAATGATCCTTTAGGCGATTCTTAAGTTTAGTGCAAACCATTATACGCTTTTCACTTAAAAATGTGATCGCGCTTTTTCGGCTGAGCGACAACGAAACACAACTGAAGATGCACGCCATCTATGAGGAAGCTCTAAAAGCACTTCAATGTATCAAATGTTTTGATACTTTTGCCACTAGAGGCAGCACCTCATTCGTCTTATCATTATTATGCGACAAAAAAGCGTTGCACAAGAATTTTTTATCGAATTGGTTAATCAGACGCTTTTTTCATTTACGTTTAAACTAACTAAAGTCTAGTACGCTTTTCACAGTAGGGACAAGTGCGTATTAGTTTAGTTGTGCGGACTGCGGTGTGCTTGCTTACTAAAATATAAAACAACTTAGTTCTAACACTGTATTTGAAGCTATATAATTTTACTTTTAAATGACAACGAAACACGCAATAAGCAGGTAAAACGCTTAGCCCTTTATGTTGTCGACACAACGTTACACTTACACGCGTTTAAGGTTTACTATAACGTTTGAACGAAAAAGCGTTTAAACGAAAAAGCTTATTTTTAAGCGCGCTTATTTTAAAAAGTAGGTATGTACAGTGGGCAGCACATCAAGTGTATACACTTTGACCTTGAACCCGAATGCGAATGAACAGGGAGAATCGGTCGCATGAGACAAATAGTGTTTTCGTAATTCCGTCTCGACTAAGTCGTGGTGCTCGATCGACTGTGCTTGTGTGCGTGATGCGCTTCTAGTTTATTTTAATAGATTATAGTAGTGTGCGTCGGGCGCGGCTGCTAATTCAATGAGTTTGCCGTGCAAAACAAATTTGTATTGAACACTGTATTTCAAACATGCTCATCGCCGATTCACTAACCTAATTGTGTATTTAACGAGACGAGAACTAAAAATTACTGTCTGTGACGTTTGCTTATGTTATTAATTTAATAATGATTTACTTAAGTATGCTGGAATGGTAAACGAGCTTTTAAATGAGGAAATACTTACGTTAATTATCTTAGTATTTAAAATATTGTAAACACTATTTTAAATACTAAGATAATACTTATGATTTACACAAAAAAGATAAAAAAAGTCACTAACGAGTGGTAGGAAAATATAGACAATGCAAAAGCACTAAGTTCTAAATTTATTTGAATAAAAAATTTTGACTTATTGACTTTGATAAGAGGCAAATAAGATATAAAATATATCTTTTATCATTTTAAGTGCAAATGTTGCTTATCTGTGATCTACAACATTTACTATTTGTGAATAATTTTAAAGGAGCTTTTTCTTTAATCTTAATTTCACAACTCGAACTCTAATGTTACAAAACTTTTATGTAACGGGCTGATGGAACACTAAGCTAAGTAGTGCCACTAAAATGAATAAAAACATATGTTTAGGCTAAGTTGAAACTAACAAAGTGAAGATAATATTTGGTTTTGCATGCGAGTGAAACGAATTCTACGAGCCTTTTGCGTGAGCGTCAGAATGGCTGGATGTGTGCTATTTATTGCTACCTATTTGCTACCTACAGTCAGTTAATCGCTACCTAATTATAAACCAAAATAAAGGGATTGCAAAATGTCCAATCATTCTGATATCAGGATGACTGGTCCACTCTCTGTTTGTGTAAACTATACAAATTCTGTTTGTGTAAACTATACAATTAAAGTTATTATTTTTACTTCAGTAATTGCTACCTGATTGCTACTCTCACGTTTATCAATGTCTACCTTGTAGCTGTAACAAGTAAAAAGTTATGATCATTTGAAAATTTTACAGGGAATGGTATTGAAATAAGCTAAAACGATTACAACAATGTTTTTATTGAAATACATTCCATTGCATAACAGATGTATAAGTTACACACTGACCGACATCCAAAGGTCTCGGGTTTGATTCTCGTCCGAAAATATGATCTGGTGCGAGTCGTATTTTTTCTAGTATTGTTTAAGTAAAAACATGTAACAATTTTATAATAAAAATAGTGTTAATAGTTATAATAGAAATAAAAATGAACATAAAATATATGACATTGACGACTCGCTGGACTGGACTAATAAAAAATATTTACACAAATATTGCAAATAGGTAAGTAAAGCAATAAAAGTGTAAAACAGATGTATAAGTTACACACTGTTTTGTCCCTTTCTTTTAAATCTTTATTAGTAAGGGCATTAGTAAATAGATATTATTTCATATAAAAATGTATTTCAATAAAAACATTGTTGTAATCGTTTTAGCTTATTTCAATACCCTTAGTCCATTCCCTGTAAAATTTTTAAATGATCATAACTTTTTACTTGTTACAGCTACAAGGTAGACATTGTTAAACGTGAGGGTAGCAATCAGGTAGCAATTACTGAAGTAAAAATAATAACAGGAATTTGTATAGTTTACACAAACGGAGAGTGGACCAGCCATCCTGATATCATAATGGCTGGACATTTTGCAATCCGTTTATTTTGGTTTATAGTTAGGTAGCAATTAACTAACTGTAGGTAGCAAATAGTAACAAATAGGTAGCAATTTTTGGTCACCAGCTTGACGCGAACCGATGCAGACAACCAGCCATCCTGACGCTCACCCTTTTGCAGCTCTGCCGCTCAAGGTCAAGCAAGACAATACACATCATAAAAATGTTCACTATCAATAGGTAATGCATAAAATCAAAATAATAGGCTGCGCGTCTTTCCAAGTGATAATGTGCAAGATAAGGCTTACAATTCGGTATTTTTCTTGAATGTCTTGCTTGATCATACACTATCATCGTGTAGGTAGTAAATAGGAAATAAAACACTTACGTTTATACGGTTAATAAATAATTTATTATTAAATAAAACCTTTTTCTATTATATCAATTATAACGAAAGAACTAACAAAACGGTATAATAAAAGCTTATTGCTTTTTCTTGTTTTATCACTGTTTCTGATTCTACAGTTTGTAGGTAGGTAGTATATCGACTAAGATTTAAAAATCTGGGTAAATAAAATCACTTTTTGAGGAAGCAACATTTTTAAATTTGAGATTTTAGTATTCTCAATGCTATTTTTATACAATACCAAATAATAAACTAGAAAAATACGACTCACACCAGATCATATTCTCGGTCGGGAATCGAACCCGCGACCTTTGGATGTCCGATCCAATGCTCTGACCGCTGAGCTACCGAGTCACTATAGTGGCATCGTCGAATTGCTTCTAGTATATTCCACTCTTACGCTGCAAGCCAGCGTTAATTCATCAATGTAAGGAATTAACCTCGAGATTCAATTGAAATATCTTTCGAAAAAAATTATCTCTTAATCTTATCTTTTTAAAAATCTCAAATTCAAAAAATATATAGCTTTTTCATTTTAATCAATAGTCAAAATATCTGTAAAGATAGTGACTCGGCCTCAGCGTTCAGAGCATTGGACCGACATCCAAAGGTCTCGGGTTCGACTCCCGTCCGAAAATATGATCTGGTGCGAGTCGTATTTTATATAGTATTGTATAAGTAACAACATGTAACAATTTAATAATAAAAATAGTGTTAATAGTCATAATAGAAATAAAAATGATCATAAAATGACATTGACGACTCGCTGGACCGGACTAATAAAAAATATTCACACAAATATTGCAAATAGGTAAGTAAAGCAATAAAAGTGGGTTGTTAAACGCAAAACATTCACAAAAAAGTAGACAAACAACAAAAAAACGGTTGCATTGTTCTGTTTGGAAACGTAAAGTGAATATTATCTTCATAGCCTTAAAGAGCATAATTGAATGAACAACAGCGGTAGATGGTCGGTCTAGTCAAAGGACTTACGATACTTTTGTCATGTTCGCTAGTAAATGTGTGCCTGTTGGCACTTATTTGTAGACCATCAGAAATCAGGAATATAATATAAAAACGTAATGTGTAAGCATAGTGATATAAATAAGTTGTTTTGAATAAAAAAATAAGTTATTCTTTAATTTAGTCGAGTCGCTTTTTGATTGTGATTTGTTTTTTAGATTGTGAAACAGACACTTAGCAAACGAAACTGTTCAATAAAATAAGAATGAATGATAATATTTTAAATACCGGTAGCGAAGATGACGTAAGCTAAGTCCAAAACTTGACAATACTTATTTTTCCTATCTTACTTAAACATAGAATACACACATTGATAACTAAACAAAAAAAAGATGAATAAATAAAACGTGATTTTATTTATGCAAATATATCTATGAAAAATTAAAAGTAACATGTAAAAAAATATTAATAATAGAATGAAATAGTGCGCTCCGTACCGAGAAGCAAGAATTAATGTTGGCCAAGAGTAAGTAAGTAATAATAATACTATTTCATGGTAAATTTTTTAAATAGTATTATTTTTAAAATAAATTTTAATAAGGCAAACATTAATCAACGTTAGGTATTAACACCACAATGTCGATTTTCATTCAGAGGTAATAAGATCGGCATCGATAAAAATTTGTGCATGTTCAGGATTTAGTAAATAAATAAACTCTAAATCAAAACGTGTTAGAATAACAAAGATGCTCATGACCCGAGGAGCTCATCCGCCATTTCTTGTCTCTGTGTGGTGCGGCATTATTTCATTTTTTTCGCTTCTTTCTAGCTTCTTTTGATCTCCGCCGCACAGTGTCCACGGAAATCTAAAACAAAAAACACTTCCAATCAAACTACTATTTAAAACTAATTTTTTTTCAACGAAATTAAGCCACATTGTGATTGTGAATCAGTTTAAATCAAGTGAGCAGGCTTCACCGCTAAAAGGCGGGTTAACATTGTAAGTATTAAATAGTTAAGTTAAACCACGTTAAGTAAGGCAAGTAAACGTCGGGAATTCAAAAAACCAATAAATCCAAACTAAATAATTCTTAAATAACACCTGAATTATATACGCGCTGTAATCCGTAAAAATTGTGTTTCATTTCTAAGGTAAGGTTTCACTTTACCGGGTTTACATATCAACATGCAAAATCAACAATGAAAATCTCAACACCATAATTATAATCAACAATTTAATATTTCAAAGAATCAAAACATAAACGGTTCAAAATGTTTAGATTATCAACGACTCGCATTTACTCTCGTTTAGTTAGACTCGTTTTAGTTTAAGTTTAAACCGATAAGTAAAAAAAATGTTTACTTATTCGAATGCTCTCACACTAAAAAAAAAATAATCCTTCGCCTTTTGTTTTTTCATGGGCGGCAAGTTCAAAGAATCAAAACACAGGTGTCTGTTTTGCTTATGTTTGGAAAATTACCAAGTCATGAGAACAAAAACTACTTATGAATTATTTTTATTTTAAATACGATATGAAACGATATAATATTTTAAAAGAAGAATAATGAAAATTAATATGTGCGGCTTCGAGTCCCGTCTGAGGTGCTCGATATTTTCTAGTATTTTTCTAATATAATTATTTATCTTAATATAAAAATAGCATTGTGAATGCCCCAAATCTCGATTTAATAATTATATACTTAGCTATTTCATCTTTATCGATTGTCAAAACATCTGGAAAGATGTTTCTTTCGAAAACGGGATGAATGGTCACGTTAATTATGCCTAACCTAATGAAATTATTTTAAATACTGCTGCAACATTTTATTAAAACACACAAGAAGGCCTTGACAAAGCTACATTTGAAAATCTTCGTAATTGCTTCGCTTTCAAAAGATGCATTGGATTGACAAAAGTTTTCGTTACCATCGAATTTTAAAACATCAAATCCTTGATTGCTAAAATTTTACTTTTGACTAGGGGGGCAGATGTAAGAGACTAAGATAATTACTCACATTATCAATTTGAAGAGGATGTTCTTATGTTCTTGTGCTTAAATATGGGTCAAACTATCTACCTATGGCCTTCTCGTAGCGCTGTCGTGATGAACCCCCTTCCCACCGCCGCAGCCAGATGGTTCGTCTCTACGGCAAAAACATAACATTTAATAATAATAAAGTTATAACAAAACCAAAACAAAATTAAGAAAAAAATAGTAAATTTAGAATTTAATCTATCGATCTAAGAGAAGCTACTCGTAATCAAAATATCTATCATGCCAAGATATTAAAAAGCGAATAAAATATTTAAGACAACACTTATCGATCATAATAATAATAATTATGAAACCATTGAAAATAAACGCTATAAATTCGAGATAGGGGCATTGACGAAAACGTCATTTTCAAGTCCTTATTTTTCGAAATGAATGAACCGATTTTAATGAAACTTCATATGCATAAGCAGAATACATAGGTTTAAAAAGTTAGCAAGAAACATTTTATAAATATCTTATTTTAAAAAAGATAATTGGAAATTTCTATTTCTATGGAAAGTTTAAAATCGGTCTAACTAGATGTTATACTATTTATCGAAAATGAGTTCTAATAACTTTTTAGACCAATATATTTTACTTATGTGAAGTTTCATTAATTTCATTAATTTTTATAAATAAAGACTTGAAAGTTGGTATGAAATGCCGTATTTCGTCAACGCTCACTCGATTTGTTTAAAAAGACTAACACTTTTGATAAATTTTTACTTAGAAATACTATAAAAAGTTACTTACCGATATTCCAGTTTGTTGTAATTTTTTTTCTGTTGTTTTAAAAACTTCACTTGCCGCAACACGACACTAAAAACTGTGTGCACTGTCTACTGAGGTCAACTGACTGACTAATGACGTCACGCGAGCAGCCAGACGGGGCGAGTGGTGCCGTATGCGTCAGGGGCGTTGCCCACTAACGTCAATATTTTGACAGCTGATCAGTAATTGGCCCTTAATTTTGACAGCTGAGCAGTCATTGGCAAATTTGCACACACTAAACAAATCCACCAATGATGACAAGGTGACTTTCTTTCTAACACTGTATAGCGTGTCGTAGTTATAGATATGTATAGTGTATACCTTGATATGCTGCTTTGCGTACAACGCTTTTAAAAATTAAGCCGTTTTTTTCATCGCTACATGATCGTCTAGCTAGAGCCTACTTGATATCAAGCAAAAAAAAATATGATGCGTACTGTGCTCTATTTATTTTACCTTACCTTTACTTAACTTACATACTCTTTGATGTGATGTGGTGTGATGACAAATGGATAGAATTTAATTTATTCAAATTTAATTACTTACGTACAATTGATCCTTAATTATTTGTGTGTTATTGTATATTAACTAACTCATAGAAAGTTCTGACAAACAAGCTTTGTAAAAGCTGATCTTCTGCGGTTTCATTTGTAGGTTATGTTGACACATCGCGATTTGAATTATTTTGTTAAAAGTTTTAAAGACGAAAATTAATGTGAAATGAATAAAATTGAAATTGTTTCAGGTGGGTATGATGAACCCAGCACAAGATGGCCTGTCCCCTCCAGGGGGTGCACCCTCTTATCAGCAACCTTTATACCTGCAAGAACCACACACCCCGGTTACTACGCATAGGTATGTTGGTCATGTTGGATTGTAATAAGCAATCTCAAGCAAGCACAGTCTATCTAGATTATTATTCTTTCGATAAATAAATTTGTCTACCTACATATTCTTACTGATTCAAATTATTAAAGGCATCAATTGATTGACTCTTTCTATTAGGCAAAGGCAGGCTACATTAAGTGTCAAAATAAAAAAAATGTTTGTACTTAGTTATGTACTTACACGTTAAACTTCTTTATTACTTTCACTGGAGAAATGAGTTTTAGAATGTTTGATTACCTCATTTCAATATTTAAAAAGACACTATTTTCATAATTTATGGTTTTCTAGTGGTGCGGGTGCCCCAGCTGGTAACTACATGATTCAACAACAGCCCGGTGGCCAACAAAGGCTGCTCATGATGCAACCCACTCAGGTGATGAGTGGGCCTCCTACTCCCAGCACCCCGACTCAGCCATCAGGGCCAGTTTATGGCTCCCCACAAAGAGCTTCTCCACCAGGGACGACCAGTGATGACTCTGATGATAGTGTACCTTCACACCATTCACAGGTAATAAAAAATAGATTATTTTTTTTAGTTCTTAATATTATTATATTAGAATAATTAATGATAATATTTTATTATACTGTTAACACTTCAAGGCCCGGAAAATGAGACACAATAGATGTTCTATTGTTGTCCAGCCACATTTGGCCGCTTGGGTGTTGATGAATTAATATTTAATGTAATAAGATATTCTGAGCAGTAAATAACACTGAAACTTTGCCTAAAAAGCCTACTTATGGATAAAATGTTAAGTGATTTAATAAATCATTTTTTTATTTTGTAGTCATCAAAGTAAATGTACTTATTTCAAAATACTCTGCCAGTTGTCAATGTCTTAACTGTTAAAATATAGTTCATTGGCACATAATCTACATAGTATATGTAATAAGTAGTACCTAATATAGAAAATCTAATGAATTGGTTGTTTGTTGGTAGTTGCCTGGTGATGCGGAAAGCCTTCTGCCTATCCATTATTGCTCAGCGAGCCGGCAGCAACAAACTACGCTTCATCAGGTATAGGCAAATTTTATCGCTTTCATACTTTCATGTAGACATAATATTGCCTATTCTGTTATAGATTTCTGTTGCCAATGAACTATATTGTTTGTAGTTGTAGTTATTGATATTTTTCTTCATAATATTAAATATTGGTTTAAATACCTCTTTCTTATGTTCAATTTTCTATTTTTATTTGTAAACAGATTAACATTATATAATATCTTTTTTGTGCAGATGGGTGTCAATAATATGGGTGTAAAACGATCTTCTCCTGAACCTATGGATAATGGCATGAACCGTGGCCAAATGCAGAAGAAGCCTAAAGTTCAAAAGAAAAAGAAAAAAAGAGACCCAAATGAACCCCAAAAGTAAGAGTTGTTATAAAAGTTCACATCATATTATTTTGTTTTTTTTATTTGTGGCAAAGACTTATATTCTAAAAATCTTTATTTTTCAGACCTGTATCTGCATATGCCTTATTTTTCCGAGACACTCAAGCTGCAATTAAAGGACAAAACCCTAATGCTAGTTTTGGTGAAGTTTCAAAAATTGTTGCTTCAATGTGGGATGGACTGGATTCGGAGCATAAAAGTGTATGTGATATATTTTAGTTATACCATTCCAAAAAGCTTATTTTATTCACTGAAAAAGGTGAACAAAAAGCACTTTTAATCACTATTTTGGTGTTTGAAATTAGAACACAATTCAACCTAAATCTCAATGCTATACAACCTCCTTGCGCAAAAAGAATTGATACAAACTCTCTGTGCAAAGAATACTTAACATAGAAACTCCTTATGCAAATAATATTTTTGCTTAATCTTTCTTTTTCTCGTAGTCATGGTATAAAGTATAGTATGAAACTCTTGAATAAAACGGATTTATATCGAGGGCCATGAATCACTCGCGTCGCTCAAGATTCTAACACTTGAATCACTTCCGAAATCCTTCACTTGCTCGTAATTCATTTATGGTCCTTACTTTAAACCCGTCCTTTATTCACTTATTGCATAATATATGTACTATTTCAAATTTTAATAATTTAATCAATTCAGATAAAGTTGCCAGTTACCATTCAGCACAAACTTGGATAAGCTCAGTAGTTAGTAATTTTCTGTGATTCTATTAATTTGGAGAAGATCAATTACATTATTTCATAAGAAGTTTATGGATTTCTGCAAATGATTCTTATTGTATTTTATAACAATATTTCCAACAGGTATATAAGCAAAAAACCGAAGTTGCCAAGAAAGAATACCTCAAAGCACTTGCTGCTTACAGAGCAAGCCTAGTATCAAAGGTAAATAAAAACAAGTTTATTCTTTCCCAAAATCACCTTCCTATTCCTATCAGGTAAAAAAACCTAGAAAATAAGTATTGCAAATCAGTAAGAACTTAATAACTTTTATCATTGGTGACCACTTTAAAAGGCAGACTATTACCAATTATACAAGGTGTTACAAAAGTACCCCTAATGCCGAATATGGTAGATAGGGACCATCATACTGAACAACTTTTACTATGGGACCAACTCTGAAATCGCGAAAAAAAAATCAGCTGTTTCATACATTTTGATATTTTGTAATTAATTTTTGTATGAAACAGCTGATTTTTTTTTCGCGATTTCAAAGTTGGTCCCGTAGTAAAAGTTGTTCAGTTTGATGGTCCCTATCTACCATATTCGGCATTAGGGGTACTTTTGTAACACCTTGTATATTCTGAGCTATTACCACAGTCTAGTCTAGTATATTTATATTACTATAATAGTCAATGCTTATAAATAACAACAGCATCTACATACACTGTTGGATAGTATTATAGATGCCTGACTAAAAAGGATTGTATAGTTACACAATGGTTATTCTTTGTCAAACTATTTAAGTTTGACATTCAAAAGAAAGGGACAAAACACTAACTATACATCTGCTTTACAATCCTTATTAGTAAGAGCGTATCTATATGACATTCATATTCAGATACAATTATCAACTGAATTTAAACAATCAAACATTTAAATCGTAAAAAATGACAAAATGTTTATAATTTTGTCCATTTTGGAAAATAAAATTATTAGTTTACATTTACCAACATGTCGTGTCGTCATGTTTTGTCGATAAAATTATGTGTATTTAATTCCTTTAAATTATCGCTAGTACAAGACCAAAACACTATTTATATTGTACAAGAATGTCAATGACCTAATGCTTTTAGATAGCACATCTCTGAATCAAAATTAAACTATTATTTTGTAATACAGTAGGGTTATTCACTATTGTCGGAAAGGAAATCTACTCGAAAGCATTCGATTCGAATACGTATCCTCCGATAGATTCGAAAACTGCTATTAACAAATACATTCACTGGCATACGATTCACTTTCCGACGGGAAAGCGCAATGCATTTACAAAGTTTGGTAGCATATGATAGAAAATAAGATCTATATCCGATTCAATTCGGAAAGTTGATTTCCGGCAATCGTGAATAACCCCCCTGCGGCGGTATCGGCTAAAAACATTGAAGTTCATGTTAACTGTGTTTTGACAGATGTATGTGATACATTGCTATTTTTCTTTGGTAAGTTTTTATTTGTGCCAAAACGAAGTAGCAATGGATCACATACATCTGTCAAAACACAGTTAACATGAACTTCAATGTTTTTAGCCGATAGAGCCCCTGGGGCTCTATCAGCTAAAAACATTGAAGTTCATGTTAACTGTGTTTTGACAGATGTGTATGATACATTGCTACTTCGTCTTGGCACAAATAACAACTTAACAAAGAAAAATAGCAATGTATCACATACATCTGTCAAAACACAGTTAACATGAACTTCAATGTTTTTAGCTGATACCGCCGCTGGTCAAATGGGTGATTAGCAACTTGAGTGGTGAATAACAACAGCGACATTTTCGATAGAAAAATACGAAAAATATAAATAAAATCAAAATGACCTTATTACTTTTATAGAAAAATGTTCTTTGAACAGGCCCAAGTGGTTCTTTTTCAAATTTTTTTATCGAAAATGTCGCTGTTGTTATTCACCACGCAAGTTGCTAATCACCCCAGTTTACATGAAATCGCAACCAGAATAAAAAAACCGTCATTGTTTGTACACTTGTTATGCTAGTACTATTCTGTGGTAATGCTGTTTTTCAAAGCTGTGTGGTCATAGATTCCAGAGCGTGTTATTTAGAATACAGACTATGAATTAAAAAAAGTAAAAGTCACTGTCATTTTGTCTGTGATGGGCTCTATCGGCTAAGCGCCTGCTTTGGTCTGTCTGTCAGTGTCAGTCGGCTCGGCGCGCGGTTGTCGATTCGGTTTTTCTCTTTACGAAAAATAAAAGCTCTTGAATAATAGGTAGGTAGCTAAAAAGTCTAAATTTAAATAGGTACCTAACTTATGTTTAGATAGAAGTTTGGAACCATACCATTACAGTATTCTGAAAACACTGCAGTTTGTTCGTACCCGTTTTTCAGTACAATGGACCCTTTTGTAAGTTTTACGATTCGTAGCTTTTTTGAAATCTCCATTCCTTTTTTATAATTATCATTATGGTACTTGCATTGTAAGTCTAAAATATTAAGACTATGACAATTTTATTTATCAGTTGTTTTTTGTTTTTCCGGAGCTTTCTAACCTCTAAATTAAATGTCAAAACAAAAGCTTTTGGTCTCAGGAAAACATACGGCCGATAATTATGTTTGACAAAATGTATAAAGTACATTTTATATTTAGTTTTATACCTATATTATTAATTCTCCGACCATTAGTTCACAGTAAGGGGGGTACAACAACTGATGAGATCTAGTTCGAATCGAATAAACGTCAAAACAGTACAATGGAAACCATGGCAACTATTTCAAAAGTACGAAAATAATATTTTTGACGTTAACTCGATCCGATGTGACCTTTTATACTGTCGAGAGTAGAGGGGTTGGTTTTAATACCTTGATTTGTTCTAGGGTAATGACCAAGAAAATCAAGCAATGTATAGTCACCCCAATAATACCAATACATCTTATGGAAATTATTACCAAGGGCAATCATATGGCAATGGTCATTCGCCCCAGGGGTTTGTATCAAACTCAGTGCCTCAAGGATACTCCCCACAAAACTATCCTGGAAACCAGGCTCAAACTGCCTATCCTGGACAGCCTGCGCAGGGATACCCACCTAATCCTCAACAGTCACCTCAGAACTATCAAGGGAATATGGCACACACACCACAGACATACCAGGTACCGTTTTTACTACCCAAAAAGACACAAACTTGTAAATTCTTTCAAAGAAGTGAATGCATTGTCTTACATCACCATTTTGCTTCTACTATAGGGTGTACCAGGCCAATCTCCGCAAGGCTATCAAGTGAACCCTGCCTCTTCACCCCAAGGCTGCCAACCAAATCTCGCTCAGTCGCCCAGAAGTTACCAGCCTGCACAGTCTCCATCAAGCTACACAGCCAACTCTGGGCTATCACCTCCTGGCTACAGACAAGTTCAGTCACAGTCACCACCAATGGGATCTGTACATCCTGCCATGCAGTATCATCATTCTCAACAGGTAATTAAAGTCTAATATTTTTAACCTCTGTTGTGATTTGTTTGCTTATTTTTACCTTACACATAAAAATTAACATAATATTGTTTTGAAATTATCTGTTTGTTTGTTACTATGCCTTGTTTAATTTTACTAAAAATATTTGGTTACTTGACAGCAAATGCAACAAGCTCACCAGCAGATGCAACAGGCTCACCAGGTGCAGCAATATCAACAGCAGCAGCAACAACTTCAGCAACAACAGCAGCAACAACAACAACAGCAACAACAGCAGCAGCAGCAACAACAACAGCAGCAACAACAACAACAACAGCAGCAGCAACAACAACAGCAGCAACAACAACAACAGCAGCAGCCACCACCTTCGCAACAAACGACACAAAACCAAGTACCAAAACCTGAACCACATTCACCCAACAGTAATGGAAGTTCAGGCATGCCACAACAATCGCCAGATGTAAGCCCAAAATTAATTGTGAATAGGTTTTTTTATACAATTGAGACTTGACTGAAATCAACTCAAGTGAATGTGTGATTTCAGCAGAATGAAAATAGAAGTACTACATCATGTATCCGCCAGGGCTGTACAAATCCAGCCATTGCTAACAGTGAATGGGAAGATGAATATTGTTCCAACGAATGTGTTGTCAGCCACTGCAGGTTAGTTAATACTAATCTAAAACTAATCTTGTTTTAACTGAATAAAAGATATTTTGAAATGATAATTTATCTGTATTAGTCAAATGGAGAAGTCAAATTTTATTATATATTAGTTTGATAATAAATTTAAAGATTTTTTTTCATTTTAATTACATGACACACAATTTCTGTGTGGTGTACAGCAGTGGCCACTGTGCAAAACAAACCAAGAGGGAGCTAGAAGATTTTACAATCTAAATATGCTTGTGTACAGATCCCTGGGATCATAATTCACACTAATAGCAAACAAAATATTTTGAACAAACATTATTTCTAGATAAAATACCAAAAATCTGCATCATTTTAAATCGTTTAAATATTCATTCATTCACATCACTGAAAACTTATACAAAGATGCTATTAATTTGTCACCAATGATAAATTATTTCTATTCCAGAGATGTCTTCAGCTCTTGGGTAGCATCCAACAGCAACACCCAGATGCAAAACTTTTCTGCAGTTAAATGAAATAAATGTACATATCAATATTTAATGTAAATTAATAATTACTCATCTTTTTTTAATTAATCTAGAAGTACATAGTTGAAATTTTAAGCAAGTTTTATTTTACTTGTTTATCGTTTATTTAGCATACATAAAAATTATCAGCAATCATCATACATACTAGATAAATATTGGAGTGATGTTTATTACAAACATGATTATGATTAGATTTTACGCATTTACATGGTTGAAAGGTTAGAAGCATTTTAATTGGTATTGTACCAAAACATTCATTATGGTTGGGCAACTGGTTTTTCTTTTAGACTTTGTGGACAAAAATGAAAACACTAAATATTTCGTTAAACAAAAAAATTTTATAACCTACATAACTCTGTAGTCTTATCTTTTTAAAATTAAGCCATTTTCAAGAATATCAGTTGTGTTGTGATGTGAACCAGGTGTTTACTACATAGGTCTGAACCTTTGTAATGTATAATCTTCAGAACATTTGTGCCACAGAAGATCAGACCAAAATGTTGTTTCCTAAATACTGCTGAGAGATGTTCTAAATTATTAAATGCGTACCTACCTAATAAATTACTTATTATATTTGCTATTTAATAGGCATTAAAATTATCAACAAGTCCTATGGAAAATGTAACTAAGATTTAAGTAGATGTATATACAAAGTGAGCATTTATTAGTTTATGTAATGTTAACATTACATTCGCACTTTAATTTTATCAGAAAACTGATATTATGCCTAAAGTCTACCAATATTGATAAATAAAGCAATCCTTGCCTTATGTATTATATTATAATACTAATTTGTAACTATTAATTTACTCATAGCCTAGATCTAAGCTCGAATAAAATGCATGTTGTTGCATGTTTGGAAACAAACTTTGTTATTTGTACCTTTCAGTATTGTTGATTGTAATTGATTAATGTTAGCCTATATAAAATGCAATTAATAACTTGTTAGTTATATTATCCTACATTATTTTTGAAAATTTCAAAGCAATAGGTACTTTATTATTTGTGTAATTGCTTTTTGGCCATAACTCGTTAAAAATTGACATCTACAATAATTATAAGTTGTGATTAGCGTTATACATTGAATAATGTAAAACTAGTGTACATTTATGAGGATATACTTACATAGCAATATATATTTTAATTTTGTACTAGTTGCGTTTAGAGTTATAGAATTTAGCTGGACCAAAATTTCTTTATATTAAAAGCGAAGGTATTTAAAGGCATATAAACCATAAGTTTTATGTATATTCAATGTATTACAATTTGTAAATAAACATGCAATAATAGTAGTAGGTAACAACCTAGAGTAGAAAATACGTAAAATATTTTCCAGTTTATGTTATTTATTTCGTAAACTTGTTAGAACTTTGAATAGAATCTTAGAATCAAAATAATCTTTCTAAAGTGTAATATAATGTTGTATAAAATGTAATTAGAAAACAGTTTCATTAAATTTCTTAAACATTAAAATTTTAGTCTTTATTTTAATGTTTAGTTAGATCACAGAACAAGAAAAAAGGGTTTTTTTTTTCTTGAAAAACCTTTCTTCTTTTTCTTCTTCTGTGAGTTAGATCGACTGGACCCCTAGTCATAACTTTTGACTTGCGCAACAAAATACTCAACTCATACCTCAGATAACACTCGCTTTAACTAGTACTTACCTATATTATATTCATCTGTGACTCTCGCGCGAGCAACGAGACCTTAGAGCACTTTTAGAGTATAACGAGACAGACTACCCGCGTGACGCGACGTGCACTCTTAGCTCGTCTCCGGGCTCGCGTCGAGAGCGGTTTTTTGTGGGCACGAGTCAAAGGGATTCGCAGGGGATGTGAGCGCGGTGTTCATACTCGCGTTCGCGTTTCATAAATTACAAACATTTGACCGTGCCGGTTGTGTTATGTTGTGATTGTAGCAAGTGATGTATTGTAATGACTTGCGTAGTAGTAAAAGCTCACTAAACATAAGAGTCGATGCTGTTAATATTTCGACATCCACCATCGTTGAAAGGTCAACAACAAATGAGCACGCCGTCCGCTGAAGGCAGGCAACCCTGTATATTCATGAACGGCACGTCTAGGGCTAGTAGGGCTATCGATCTGCATCAATTTTATCTCACCACCAGCGGCGGTATCGGCTAAAAACATTGAAGTTCATGTTAACTGTGTTTTGACAGATGTATGTGATACATTGCTACTTCGTTTTGGCACAAATAAAAACTTACCAAAGCTGGTGAATCTACGTTATTTCTTGTTTCTTACTTACTGCGTCATTGTCGTTACTCGAAAATCTTTAAAAATCCAATGCATCACAAGGAAATATGCCATCATTTACGTTAGAATACGAAACTAAATTATATTCATTTGCATATTTTTAATTTATTCATTGCGATTCATTGGATTTTTAAAGGTTTTCGAGTAACGATAATGACGCAGGAAATAAGAAATAACGTAGATTCGCCCCCTACAATATGCAATATTTCTCTGAGGTGCAATCAATGGCTCACAACACAAAACTATCACTGGCTTTGGCACTAGGGAGTCTGGCGATGATGTTTTTTTTCAATATTGCAACACTGACAAATCTGACAATGACTCGTGTCAATTAAATGTCATTATGTTTAGAACAGTCAAATCAAAAACTGTCAAAAAGGAAAGGAAGGAGGGTGACGGTGATGTGATAAAATCTAATAAAAGGTGTTGGTCTCCCTAAATTAAATGATTACGTTTTATTTTTAGTAAAATTTACTAATAAGATCTTGTATTGTCTGCTGTAAACTTGATATTCCGTGTCGGAAATTATCCAAATTTTAAGTTAACCTCTAACTTACAGCCTCAGATAATGTACGTACAGTGATTACAAATTAATTTAAATAGACAGGAAACTTATCAAAATGATGGACGGAAATGATTTAGCGTCGGAATCAACAAGGAAAAGTGTTATTTCACAAGCCTGGACGCGTATTTCACAGGTATTTTATGGATCCTTCATCACATAAACACGTATCCAATAAATGTCACCATCTTCATTAGTTTTCATGACTACAAGTATTTTTCGATTCTGTCTGTCTTCCAATAGCTTCCAATAATTACCGCCTTGTGGCATGGTATTGTTTTAAATGTGAATTAGCATTTAATATTAATTTCCAGAAGTCTAAATTCTCTATAAATACGATACAATATTATTTTGTATTAGAGATTTCAATTTAAAAACCTTACGAAATCGTTCTAAATCGAAATGTCTACTAAAATGAGTAAAATAAAGTTGGGACTACACACAGAATTACCACTAAACAAAAATCTGACTTCACTGTAACTTTTGATTCTATCAACCAATTCTTTAGGTAAGTACCTAATAGAGATTTCATTTATGCTCACAAATACTTTTTCTTTTAGATTTATCAAGGAACATTAGACAGATGGACCCCATATACAAAAGGAAGATGGATAGGCAGTGTAGTGCTCTTATTGATATTTTTGCTTAGAATATTTACAAAACAGGTAAGTGTTTTGTTTTCATATTTATAATATTAATTACTTTGAGTTGAATAAAGGTCTGCCTTTGTCCTACATTGTACAAAATGACATTAACATAATATAATGTTTCCTCTGATTACCCTTTTTACTATATTATTATAATAATTAAATAATGTTCCAATTATAGTCCTTAAGGTAATTACAAAATTCCTAATGTATTGTAATGTATTGTATTGTATTGTATATGTTAAAATGCCCGCCATGAAAAAAGTCTTAAAGAATTCGTTAAGTTAGATTAAAAATGTCAAAAGCGCTAAAAGTCAAAATGTTTCAATTATGAGATTTACCAAATTACCATGATTTAAAATTTATTTTGGTGAATTGGAATTCATAAATAAATAAATAAATAATGAACATAAAATGGTTATTTTTTTCATTATTTATTTCTGACATCAAATGTTAATCTTAAATTAAAATACACAAAGGCGACAAGATCTTCAAAATCGTAATGTGTATTGTACATTATTTATTTTGTTGTAAATAATTATCTCTTATGACTTTACTCTTTGGCAAACTATTTAAGTTTGACATTAAAAAGTAAGGGACAAAACACTGTAACTATTCGCCCGCTATACAACTCTTATTAATTAGGGGGATAATGTACAGCAATTGCAATATTTATATGAAAATATAATATCATGTTTTTTACAGGGTTGGTATATCGTAACCTACGCCCTTGGAATTTATCACTTGAATTTATTCATAGCATTCCTGACACCAAAAATAGATCCAGCAATGGATTTTGATGGTAAGTAATTTAATGATTGAATAGATAATGTGTGATAATGAGACATACCCTTCAAAGTTTATTGATTCAATATCTTTTAAATATCACTTGAACATAGAATTTATGATCCAATTTTTTCGTAATTAGACATCACTTGGACACTAATAGACTTAGTTCTAGTTCATTGTTTAGTCAGCCCATTATTAATCTACTCACAGAATTACCAATAGTTAATTTTAATTATTAATAACTCAAACGTAAAGATCAGAAACATGCTCCAATATACATGACAATACAAGATGACATACTTTAATATTTATTCTTTTATATTTCAGGTGAAGATGACAATGGCCCAGCTCTGCCAACGAGAGCCACTGAGGAATTCAGGCCATTCATACGACGGCTGCCAGAATTCAAATTTTGGTTATCTGTGACAAAAAGCACAGTTATAGGTTTCTTTTGCACATTCATCGATGCATTCAATATTCCAGTATTTTGGCCAATTTTGGTCATGTATTTTATTACCTTATTCTGCATCACAATGAAGAGACAAATTAAGGTACCTAAATACTTACAATTTTTATTAATATTGTATCATTACATTACTCATTGTTTGCCTTATCAATATTTATTTAGTTAAGTCCGCAACGGAAATCTCTATCTGCCACGGTCTGCTTCATCTTACTGACAACATGCCTAGCTAGGACTAAGTCCAGCTGGACTGTATTATTACCTGATATTTTGGATATCCTGGAAAATTATTTTATTTTTTATGTTATATTACTATTTTACGTTCTTATGATACTACCAGCTTTCGCCCGCGACTTCGGTTCGGAAAATTCCTAGGGAACTTTTGACCGGGATATATGTTTTAATCCAGGCTAAACTATCTGTGTGCCATTCCAAATCCGTCGTTTTTGCGTGATTGAGTAACAAACACCAATCATCTAAACATTCAAACTTTCACACCAGGATATCCATATTCCGTTAATGTTCGTCCCCGTTCTCGCCCCGTTCCTGTACCCATTTTCGTTCCTGTTTCCGTTCTCGTATTATTATTCCATACATAAGGACCACCATTTTGGGCCCTATAGGGGTTGAATCATGTCTACCGTGTTGGCCTTCAAAATAAATGTCAATCCCCATAAAACCTCAATAACGACATCCATATCGATATTTTCCGTTCATTTACTCCTTTTATCCCTAAAGAGTTGTGTTTCGGCAAACCGCGAAACAGGTGTTTGCTTATTTGTTTTTTTAAGTACTCTTACGAAGTTTCAAGTCGAAATGTCTATTTTTTCCATACAAACTTTGAACCCCCATTTCACCCCTTTAGGGGTAGAATTTCCAAAAATCCTTTCTTAGTGGATGGATGCTTACACTGTATAAAGTATGTATGTACAAAATTTCAAATCTCTAGGTTCAATGGTTTGGGCTGGGTGTTGATATGTCAGTCACCCCTTCACTTTTATAGATTGTCTGTGTGTTCTCACACACTAGTAAAACTTACTTGCTTACTTATTTACCTATAAATTCTATTTATTATTATACATTTTTAACATTTTTTTTTTCTTTCAGCACATGATCAAATATCGATACCTACCGTTTACTCACAGCAAGCCAAAGTACAAAACTGTGGACTCAGCAGTAACTATAAACTGACGACTTATCTGCTTATGTAAGAGTTGAGGTACTGGAAAGAGTTATAGTTAATTTAACTTAAAAAAACTGTTGTATGTTTCTAGAAATACAGTTTTTAACATAATGTTTTATTTTATTTAATTTTATGAGCCAAAGCTATGATGATTATTAAAAAATATAATTTGTAATTTTATAACTATCATAAATACAATATTTAGCTGTTCAATTAAACATGATATACGATAAAAGTATGTATGCAACATCTCACAGTATTGTTATTTATTATGTATAGGTATCATAAAATAGAAATCTCTTACATTTCCAACATTGTAAAATAAGGTAAGAAAAAATAATGTTCTTAATTTAAATATTAATAATAATTCTTCAATAACGACAAAATTGCAGTTTAAGTTCGTTTGAGCACTATTCTGTGACTCAGTCATATGACTGGTTCGTTATTCATGAAAATGTGATTCGAAATAGCCTTTGTAATGTAAAAAGACTCTGAAATTCACGGAAAACCGTTGTACACTTACTCGTTTTGATTTGTAAAGCTTTGTAACTAAATTCAATTTAAGACGTTATAAAGGGTTGTGGCTAAAAAAGGTCAGTAGACAATAACTACTAAATATGTAGTAACAAAATATTTTTATTGCTTTGATGCATAAATTATAATATATTCACCCACTTACCAATAAAGAATGTATAGTTACACAATGTTTACTCTCTGTCAAACTATTTAAGTTTAACATTAAAAAGAAAGGGACAAAACACTGTAACTATGCATCAGAATCTGGGGCCGTACCGGCTAACGCATAGAACTTCAGAAAGTCAGCCGGGCTTCAAATTAAAACAGATAAATCGATCCCCAATCGGGTCAAAATGGCGAACCTCAATTCATGATGTCACACGAACATCGATATCTTCTAAATAACTTCGGCGAATAGTACAATACGAAACTTCTTACTTCAATTTATCTGTTTTAAGTTGAAGCTCGGCAGACCCGCCGAGGTTCGAAAAGTTAGCTATACAATCTTTATTAGTAAGGGCGTAAAACTATAATTACAAAAAAAAACATCATTCATTCTGGGTCTTTTCTGTAAGTGCCGACCAACAAAAAAAATGTTTTAATTGCAAGAACTAGACGTTTGGAGCAATAGTTAATATGACACAAAAATTGGAGGATTACTCTGAGCCAAGATAGAAGTCTTTGCAAGATATCCATGTTCGAAGATTCGTCATTGGGAAACATAAAATAATGATACATATTGCTGGAACTAATCATCCGAATAGTCGGTTATAAATTAATTAGGTCTAATACAGAGCACTCTAATTTTTTTTTGTAAGTATGAAATGTCGGTTTTCTAACTTGTATCACATGTTCTGTAACTTATACAAGTTAGAATACCCTACTTTAAGGCCATTATGACAATTGCTTTAGATTATTAATTTTTAGCAATATCTATCATTTTTTAATAAATTTAATAAAATAAACAGGTACATGGTGTAAATCCCTATATAGTTTATGTAATAACACTTCAAACACACTCCCTATATAGTAATTTTCCACCACTTTATAAGAATTCAATAAATTTATTATTGTATGAAAATGGTGAGTCTTCGAACTTTAATAACTTGGATCAGCAATCTCATAACTTTTGTGCTATATTAACTATTGTTCTAACAACACTTACGCACAATTTTTTTGTTGGCTGGCACTTTCGAAAAAGGGCCAAAAAATGTATGGCGCCTGAATGATCTCTTTTAAGGCTTAATATAGTCCGTTATTTTCATTTACACTTTTTTGTTGTGCCAATATGTTTTTAGATTGCATTGTACTTGACTGTACTAACATTGGGTGCATTTTGTTATATAGTCTGTGGTTGAAATGCACACATTGAATGGTAAGCAATCACCGTAATAAACAAAACACAAGCGAACACGTGCACTACGTGTTCGTCAAATCCCTTGTTGCATCTCTGAACAATGGCTTATGGCTTGGTATTCGCTAAAGAGAGCGTGCCTTTCATAAAGAGAATGATTAAATGTTTCAGTTTGTATGAAAACCAACCAAGTTCAACTAATATTTACTTAATAGATCGTTAGAGTTTCGTTAAAGATAGTTTTCATATTCGTGTATTTTCATAATTTCCGATTCCTTTTCATGGTGTTCATAAAACACGGAGTTTCGAATCACATAATATAATGAATAAGTATTTATATGAACGAACACCGAGTGCACACTATAAGCGCTGTATTTAAAAACATTATTTTTCGCTTCTCCAGCACGAAAAGGGCGCTTTTGACGCGTAAAAATACTTTGCCTCACGCTCGCAGCAAACACTTTTGCTGTTCTAGTAGAACGGGGCTGTACCGGCTAACGCATCGAACTTCGGAAAGTCTGCTGGGCTTCAACTTAAAACAGATAAATCGAAGTAAGAAGTTTCGTATTGTACTATTCGCCGAAGTTATTTAGAAGATATGGATGTTCGTGTGACATCATAAATTAGGGTTCGCTATTTTGGCCCGATTGGGGCTCGATTATCTGTTTTAATTTGGAGCCCGGCAGACATTCCGGAGTTTGATGCGTTAGTCGGTAGCCCCTGGTCAACTAGAACAACAAAGCAAAGAGAGAAACCTGTAGGCCTGGGGCCAGCCTTATGGAAATAATGCATCAAGAAATTGACTTCTCTGGTTTTAGATTCTATCAGTTCGTTCGTTAATTTTTTTTCATGTATGTATCTATTGTTTCCCTGTAAATCTAAATAATTGTGAACATTATTGAAACGGTAAATTTTACTGTTTGTTTAAACCTAACAAAATGTACGTATGTATAAAGTATGTATAACAAACAGTATTTTGTTTGATGTGAATTTCAGACAGTTGAGTCAATTTCAATAATTATTTTTACTTTAGAAGATTAACTAAAAATGCAGATTAAGCATTTAATGTCCGGTTCACATAATTCCAGCAGCAATCCAGTCCCGTGATCGAATCCAGCGCTGGAATGCCACTGGAACTATATAAACCAAAACTGGAATCTCTGGATTGGGTTGCTCACTGGAATTTGTACAGTCCGTACTGGACTTCACTTCACTTATTCCAATGGCATTCCAGCGCTGAATTCGATTGGTGAAGTGGATTACTAGACAGCAATAAATGAGAACCGGACGTTAAATCTTTTAATCACCATATTGTAAAGAATTATTTCGTGCTAAAGTAGGAATAGTAGTAATACATATTCTTATTTATGTGTATAACAGATTATGTTTTTGATTTTTGCATTGGCAATTCTATTTTTGTTAAGCTTCAAAAATGCTTTTCTCTAATCTAATCGCTCAGGCAAGGTTAACGTCAGACCGAACTCACACAGGAGATTTCTTATTGACGCCTGTAGCACAAATGTGCCTGTAGCAAACCTCCGCCGCGAAACAATACCAGCGAAACCGCAGGAGGTTCCGCCATGAATGTACGTCAAGCGAAACAGATGCGAAGCGAAACAGCCTGTTTTAACGCGTAGATTACTTTAGCTAAAAGCACTTTAACATTAAAGAACAGCCAACTTTTCGTTACCTAATAGCTCAAGCTAGAGCTTCGCCCCGATTGTGAACGACACGGGTTCCTGTGATTCCCACCACCTAAGCGATTGGAAGCGAGGTTTTTTTCTACTGTAAAGTTTAATGAGATGTTTAATTCAAAATTATTTCACATTCCACCTGCCAACCTAGCAATTAATTCATCATGCTTAGCTATTAACAGATAGGTAACCTATGTCAGAGATCAAAAATGTAAAAAATAAATATAATTATTTTTTATTTTTTTTTTCTTTATTATTACTAGCGGTATTCTGTGCTAGCATGTATTTTGTGACAAGATTGTAATCTAGTAAACTGATCATTTTATTAACCATTTTTATGCAGATTAGATATTATCTTATTGTATGTTTTTCGTAAAGAGTAAACTAGGTGAAACTGGGCATCCTCCTTTACTCCTATACTGTATTATTTCTCTTCTAGTCAGCCTAATGTTCAACGAGAACCTACGGACAAACTTTGCTTTTGAAGACTTCATATACCCATGCGACGTGCTTTATTTGCTACGAGCACTCATTTTACAGTCCCTTATCTTCTGGACCGAGCGAGGGCGGGCGGCCCGGATCTACGAATTTTTCGAACCGGGGGAGTAACTTGAAACCTGTGACGCTCTACGCGTCTCTCTATTTCCACTACTTAATCAATTAACAATGTTTTAAACACTACTGTTTTCAAACGGAATCTTATGGCAGAATTCAAATTCGCAACTAGGGGAATGTCTGAAAAAATCAAATAGGCTGAATATTGTTTTTTCAACGTAGTATTGGAGTTATTTACATTGTAGTTTTTGTTTTTGTTTATTTTTTTGTGTAGTAACCATAACCATTGTTTGTTTATAAGAGGTTAATAATAAATATTTTTGCTGTCGTTATCGTCCAACGTCCACCACTAAAACACCGCGTCACTTTAAATCTTCATCGCTGGAATGCAAGGTCTATGGCGTCGGACGAAAACGGTCTTTTTGTAGCTGAAACTGTGTCGGCTGCTGTAAGTGGTGAAGGTCGCCTCGAAACCCGTTATCAAGGTTAGAATACTTTCCTCTGGAGCTCCGACCGCGAGTGAGGGAAGTGTTGAATCCAATTTACTCGTTATAACTCTCATAGCCGGCTATAGATTGAGTCTCCATCTACAGCCGGCTATGAGATTCATGTCATTCAGACTCCTCTACTGATATCTACACCGCCCGCGCCCTCTAAGAAAGGGAGTAAGGAGTTAAGTACTCGGGGTCAGGGTAGGCAACCTATGCGGCTTGTGATCTCCAAATTTGTCTCTTTCGATGGGCAAACGTTTCGATCTGTCGCCTTAATATGATGTAATTTTCGGTCAAAATAGCGGTACGAAACGACAAAAAAAAAATGTTCTTCCAGGACTTAGAGCGTTCTTAATGCTCTAAGTTCCAGGATATGCGATGGCAATAAACTACAAATCATCATAATACACTTCTGATCTGCCACCTTGTGAGGTAAGGTTTCCTGCAACGGGAACTTATCTATCAGGAAAATTGTAGCTCTTAAGCTACAACTGATGATACATTGCTACTTCGTTTTGGTACAAATAAAAACTTACCAAAGAAAAGTAGCAATGTATCACATACATCTGTCAAAACACAGTTAACATTAACTTCAATGGTTTTAGCCGATACCGCCGCGCGCGGGGCTCTATTTAATAACGTGACAATTTGTCATTTGTCATGATAATTTGATTTACATTGCAGTGTAGCTATAAGTAGTTTGTTTTGTTTTCAAATGGGTTGACTCAATGGATATCAAATTATCATGACAGGTGACGAATTGTCAAGTTTATTAAATAGGGCCCGAACATTATTTTACATTGAGCCTACCAAGAATGGATTCCTAGATCTCAGGACACAACACTACACAGCATGGTAGATGGTAGTCAGTACCAGCCACTGTACAAAGAAGGTTTGACAGTTGTTACATTAATAACGCTTGTACCTCAGAAGAATAATAGTTATTCTTCTGAAGCTTGCACTAGACTGCGTGGGCACGAAAATGGCGACGGCCCAGCGATGGCGGGGCGACGCGACGCCGGCGGAGCGGTGGCGATGCATACAACAACATGGACAGTAATAGTATAGGTGACGCGCAAGAAACGGGCGGGGCGATCGAGCGATGCACGGGCGGGAGCGGAGCGCGGCGGCGCAGGAGCGACGAGAACAAACTAGTTTGATTTGGTCGCTCGCGATTACAGTATTGTTATTTTTATTTCGATAAGTTTCGTGCCCACGCGAAATACCGCTCCTCATCGCCTCACCCCGAGCCGCCCCGCGATCGCCATCGCTTGGCCGCCGCCATTTAACGAGCGACCAAATTAAACTAACAAGCGACCAAATCAAACTAGTTTGTTCTCGTCGCTCCCGCGCCGCTATCGCTCCGCTCCAAAACGCACGTGCATCGCTCAATCGCCACGCCCCGCCGCCACCACTCGTTTCGTGGTGGGCTATCACGACAGGATAATCAAATTCAATCATTTTTGTACTTTAATAAAAAGTGAGTAAGGTTCAAAATAAATTGCGTATTTTTTAGTTTTGTGTAACGCGTGCCGTTCACTGTACTTAAGTATATAGGTTAGGTATTATTCGTAGGTTATACTATATAAACTGTGGCGCGAAGACCAATGGATAATAGAGAAATATGTATTACCTAGGTGTTTACTCGTACGACGAAAACGCATCGTTTGCTAGTGCGATTGTATCCAATTAGGACGACGCCTTACAAACAAAGGCTACAAGTCATTTTCGATTTTTTTCAAAAAGGTGGAGATGTAAAAAAAAAATTCAGCTGTTTTGAAAAATATTAAAAAATTACACAAACCTATTTGTAGCGGTGCAAAGCTTTTATTTTTTTATTTAGAAGACTCACAAGTTCATAAGTACGTACCTAGTTCATAATCAATCAAAACATTTCTGGCCAATAGTCGAAACATGAAATTAATAAGGTTGTGACTACCTACTTGTGACAGAACTTATGACTGCATATATTATTTGGATTTAAATGACTTTGGATTTTCTATAAGGACTTCGCTGCTTACTGTGGGCCTACCGCGTAAGTGCCGTCGGCATCGGCGTCGACTTCATTTTGACAGCCGACGGCGATTTCGTACCGCGCAATCTCCCAAACCGACGCGTCGATGGTCAAATCGATGCCGACGGCGAAAGAACGAATGAAACGCTGTTTTTGACAGATAATCGGTACCGCGTAAAAATTTTGAAACCGACGGCCGTTTCGACGCGTCGATTTGAAGTGTCATTTCAATACGGCATCTCTTGAGGTGTCGATTTGAATGTAAAAAAGTTTGTTCGTTCCAATTTTAGCTTGCTTTTTTTAATTATTCTGCTTTCTAGCGACTAATTAAAGCACTCTTTATCTTTTTTTTTAAACACTTAATCGTTTTTGCTGTGTTGTTGTTTTCTTTGTGTTTTAGAAGGAAAGCGGCGGATTCCATGGCTTGGGTGGCACTCATGGTGGCTGCGGAGGAACAGCGGCTGAAGAAGATGAACGTCACACGCAGAAGGATGGAGCGCGCACTGGCACGGCCGTTGCTGCTTCCCGACACCGATTTCATCGGACGGTTTCGCTTATCAAAAGCGAATTTTGTGAGGCTATGCGAAGACCTTATACCGCTCTTGCCCACAAATGAAAGGATCACCGGGATTAAACCCGAAATTAAGGTACGTACGCATACGTGGACAATTGGTCGCAAAATGTAGCATATACATATCATTGTATCATCCGACATACCTATAGGGCCAATTATTGACCTCATACATATAATATGTTTACAGATACTGGCTGCGTTAAATTTCTATGCCACTGGCAGTTACCAAGGTAGTGTGGGGGAGAATGACTTTCTTCACCTGAGCCAGCAATCAACATCTGATTGCTTGCGTGATGTAACAGATGTGCTCAACACTCCTGCCATTTTGAGGAAATATATTAAATTTCCACGAACCCAGACGGAACGAGTCTCTGCAGCCATGAGGTAGGTACCTAATTTTGATTCTATTGCATTAGTGGGTAGATAGTTACAAAAAATAAATATAGAAGTACCTAATACTAGGCTACTTTCAGATTTAATGAGAAGTTTGGATTCCCCGGGGTCATCGGCTGTATAGATGGGACCCATGTGGCTATAATAAGACCAAGCGATCATGAAGAGGCATTTTACAACAGAAAGGGCTATCATTCCCTTAATGTTCTTGCGGTGAGATATACACTTTTTATTTTGCATTTTTTGTCCAATGTGGGAGAGGCTTATGTCCCATTGTGGACTTTCTTTACAATATTGGTGTTGATAATCTTTTGAGTGTTTCAATTGTTCCTTTGTCTCTTTGTATTTAGGCATATTAATTTACAACTTTTAAAAAATTTAGACTTTTAAGACTATGTCACTGATAGACAATGCTCAGCTTAAACCACTGTATCTAGGAAACATGAAATTCGGAGGAAATATTCCTTAGGTAACCTACACTTGGTGCACTAACAAAGGATTTTGGGTAATCCCCACAGTGGAAGTAAGAATAAAAATGTTAAAATATTTTCAGATTTGTGATGCGGATCTCAAAATCTTGCATGTTGATGCCTCTTTTGGTGGTGCAAGTCACGACTCTCACGTGTGGAACATGTGCCCGGTCAATCCAGCCATGCGTAGACTGCATGATGAAGGACAGAATTTCTGGCTTTTGGGTAAGCAGTTTAAATACCTCCTCTAGTTTTAGATCTTGGGTAATATTATAGTTATTTTAGGATTTTATGTGACCATGGAACCCTTTGCATAACCTGACACACACTGTCCAATTTTTACCCCCGATGCAAGCAGAGGGTTGTTAAGTTTATGATGAAAATTGGTTCAGCCGTTACCAAAATATTTTGCTTTCAACCGAGTTGGTAAATTACTTTGACTTGGCGATAACTTTTTAAGGATTTTCTAAAATTTCAATTTATAGTTATTTATTTAAGTAGGTACATAAGATTTGTAATTTGCAACACTGTAAGATGAAATAGATTCTTAAGAGCATTCCATAAATACTTGTATAATAAAGAGAATGATAACAATTCAATTAAATTGCAGGTGACTCGGGCTATGCCCAGCGTCCATGGATGATGACTCCTATTCTCCATACTGAGCTGAATTCACCGGAAGCTCATTATACATCAGTCCATGTGCGCACACGGAATGTCGTCGAGCGCACTTTCGGTGTGCTCAAGTCCCGGTTCCGCTGCCTCTTGGCACACAGAACCCTGCACTACAAGCCACGAAAGGCTGCGCAAATTGTGAACGCATGTGTTGTGCTACACAATTTTATAAATGACCCAAATTTCGAGGTCGACAATGACGCAATGGGTCGTGATGAGGAACGCCAGCCTCCTCGTGCGCCAGGCCACTCTCACGGAGATGATGGCTTGATGGACAGGCAACATATAGTGGAGAGGTTGTGGCGCAACCGACACTAATTTATAGCGACAAGAAATAAGATGGTAAATTATTTTTTAATTTTAATGACCTAACTTTAAATGCTGAGGTCGTTTTTCAATTTGACGACGCTGTATGTAATATACAGAGGGAAAAAAGAAGCTCTTGACGAGTTTCTTGCCGGTTCTTCTCGTTACAAGGTTAGGGTTTGCGAACCGATGGCGTAGGCTTGTAACTGCCTTATAACTAGCTTCCGCCCTCGACTTCGCGTGGATCCTATGTTATCCATGTTATATACTATCTGTGTGCCAAATCTTTCAGCAGTTTTTGCGTGATTCAGAAGGTAACAAACAAACATCCAAACATCGTAACTTTCACATTTATTATAATAAAATAGTAGGATTAACTCATATCTCCATATTATAGCAAGAATTCAATACAAAATTATATTTATTTACAGCACGATGACTCTCAAGAACGAAGACACCAATAGAATTAAGTTGAAATACTTAAGTTGAATTATGTTATTTAAGTGGACTCATATGGTCCTTGAAATGTAAATACTTAAGTTTAATTAAGTTGAAATACTTAAGTTGAATTATGTTATTTAAGTGGACTCATATGGTCCTTGAAATGTAAATACTTAAGTTTAATTATGTTATTTAAGTGGACTCATATGGTCCTTGAAATGTAAATACTTAAGTTTAATTAAGTTGAAATACTTAAGTTGAATTATGTTATTTAAGTGGACTCATATGGTCCTTGAAATGTAAATACTTAAGTTTAATTATGTTATTTAAGTGGACTCATATGGTCCTTGAAATGTAAATACTTAAGTTTAATTATGTTATTTAAGTGGACTCATATGGTCCTTGAAATGTAAATACTTAAGTTGAATTATGTTATTTAAGTGGACTCATATGGTCCTTGAAATGTAAATACTTAAGTTTAATTATGTTATTTAAGTGGACTCATATGGTCCTTGAAATGTAAATACTTAAGTTTAATAAGGTTATTTAAGTGGACTCATATGGTCCTTGAAATGTAAATAGGTACTTAAGTTTAATTATGTTATCTAAGTGGACTCCTATGGTCCTTGAAATGTAAATACTTAAGTTGAATTATGTTATTTAAGTGGACTCATATGGTCCTTGAAATGTAAATACTTAAGTTTAATTATGTTATTTAAGTGGACTCATATGGTCCTTGAAATGTAAATACTTAAGTTTAATAAGGTTATTTAAGTGGACTCATGTGGTCCTTGAAATGTAAATAGGTACTTAAGTTTAATTATGTTATCTAAGTGGACTCCTATGGTCCTTGAAATGTAAATAATTACCTTGAAATACTTAAGTTTCATGAGATTATTTAAGTGGACTTTATAGTCCTTAAAATGTAAGTAATTATCCTGAAATAGGTACTTAAGTCTAAATATGTTATTTAAGTGGACTCATATGGTCCTTGAAATGTAAATAATCCCGGCTGAGTTTCTTGCCCGTTCTTCTCAGTAATCGGTGTAATCGAATTGGGCGGATTATTTTTTTAATAAACTACATTGGAAAAGTGTTTGTTAACCAAACTTAATTTGACATTTAATTTCAAACAATTAATTATGTAACAATGGGTGCATTCCAGCAGACCTATCGCAAAGTCATCGATCACCATGCGCCATGGAGAGTAATAAAGACTAACATTTTTATTAATTACTTTCCATGGTTAAAAATAATACTGTGGTGATCAATGCAATGACTTGGCGATTGGTCTGCTGGAATGCAGCCAATGTTACTATCATTCATACCTACCCTATTTGATCTTAAGAAAATATTCATAACAAGTTTATAGAATCTATCATTTTACATTTTTTTATTATTTTCTCATGTAAGCGCCAGTTACTTTATTATGAGCAGCATTGATCAAAAATTAAGGCGCTTCGTGAATAGAAGGAATGTTGGGAGTGCTATGATGACCTCGCGACTAGAGTTATTACAAAGTAACGATTGTACCCCACTGCATAAGTAATGGTATAAAACAATAAAAGAGTTCTTTTATTCAAAACAAAGAAATGTTTAATTATTAATAGTACCTACTTCAGAATGGCGGGCCACTTTAAAATAGGCATAAGATAAAAATACGTTTAGGTAGGTTTGAGTAAAGATATTGATTGAGAACTAACATACTGTGGCCGCTCAACTACGAATTTTCATAATCCAGAGGTGCCACTGACACAGTAACGCCGGCCGCGACTATATTATATTCTATTTATTTAATTAATTTCAATCCCTACCCATTGTAGGTAAACTTTAGTTATTAATGAAATTAATTATTGTGATGGAACATTACCTCACATTAAATGCTAATGTCGTTTTTCAATATGACGACTGTATGTGATATACAGGGAGAAAAAAGCAGCCCTTGACGAGTTTCTTTCCGGCTCTTCTCGTTACAGGGTCTCCGCTTAGAGTTAGGGCGAACCGATATGGCGTAATTGAAATTGAGATTAAAAATGAAAAATTCTTTATTCAAATAATATGCATTTTTAAAACGTCAATTCTTTTATCCTACCACTCATTATGTTAGCTGACAAGAAAAATAAACACAAAAACTTTATCAGCTTTATCAGAAAGAACGATATTTATAAATATGTATATCGTTTTCAGACATTACATTCATATATGTTACAATTAACATAGATTAATAAATAAATAACTAATCATTTAATTAGCTGAATTAACTTAAAGGTTTCAAGCTAAATTCAAAATTTAAAGTAATTTTTCGGCTGTTACGAAAAAAAATGCAACTCATATAAATCAATAAACGTTAAGATAGGCAGTCAGAAGCAGACCCATTCCCACGGGCAGCGCAGCACCCGTTCACAACATGACGCATGAACAAGTCATCGCTTCGCTTAACCATATCCGAGCGAATGTAACGCATCCTCAAACGACACCACCGCAGAAATGATTATAGAAAGCATGACATACTTAAGCTACCCATGTTAAGGCATCAAATTGAAAAATAATATCCAAAAGCTTTTCATAGGCCTTTACTTACAAAACTACTGACTATAGAAAGTGAAAAGATTGCAATTAAAAAAATCAAAACAATGTATTAGTTCTGAATTTTATGTTTTGGGTAAGAAGTGCCATACATATAGATAATATTCAGTTTTTATATATAATATACGACTCCCTTAATACAAGCAGACAGAAGCAGACCCATTCCCACTGGCATAGCTTCTTTGACATTCAAAAAATATTATTCACTAGGATAGCATTATTTGTTATTAGTTATAAGGCCGAGAGCGCCATACTTAGCCTACCCAAGTAAGGAGGACAAGATTATTCCCAACCGACCACACTCCTCTGCCCCCATGAAGCAATTATATTTTAGTCACATGAAAAAACTAAGTAAATCAATTTAATAAAACGCTTTAATTAAAAATAACGAATGAATACATAATATTTGTCATTTTTAACAAAAAAAAACTTTGGTTCCAAGGTTTGATTAACTGAAGCTAACTGAAGGAACACGTTTATCGTTTTGGGCATAAAAGAAATGTTTCAATTTAGAAATTCCGTTTGAGTATTTTGAATAAAATGCTCAAAATAAAAAAATTGGGACCGCTTACGAAGCGCCTTTGGATTTTGAAAAATCTGTAGATATTTAACAGCATACTTTAAGTAGGTCTACTATGTTGGCATGCAAAATTTAATGTGTGGTCGGTTGGGAATGGGACGTCAAATTTAAAAATGCGTGGGGGCGGTGGCGAGGTGGTTTTCTATTCGAAGAAGTGTAGCGGCCGCACTCTCTTGAGCCACTACACTCCTCTCCTGGGCCGCCACGCTGCGCTCGAATAGCGCCACCGCTCGCTCGAACAGCGCCACCTTCCGCTCGTCGGCCTCGAGCCTGCGCTGGTCCAAAGCGAGGCGGTTTTGCTCTGCCTCCCATGCCCAGCGTGGCTGTGGAATTTCCGCGGAGTCTGAAAAAATAAAAACCGGTAGTGAAAATAAACTGCCCCCCTAGCATGATCACTGAAACGCGATATGATATAGCGATTTATCATGTTTAACTGCCAAAAGACAATGGATTTTGACAGCTGGGTGTCGATAAAACGCTGTATCACGCGCATATATCGTGCAGTGCCCTTGTCCATGTCGGAGCCAATACTTTTTTGAAGGCGGTCAAACCACTGCACCGCACTCTACGGAGTGTTTTGCTTTGTAAATCTGCGCTCCGTGACGGAGCGCGGTGCAGTGGCTTAACCACCTAAAACCTTATTAGACCACATGAGCAATAAAGATATTAGTTTAAACTCACTGGCCGATGTGGCGGTGGCGTCCGCCGTCACTCGCCGACGCTTCGCCGCTGGTGAGCGTGCTGCAGATGGAGGTCCTAAAACATTTTACACAAACATTAACTAAATAAAAAACAGTGAAGGGCTCCGTAGTTTTGATGTTTTACACAACTACCTAACGTCTAAGTAATTTACAATGGAATTTATATGAAACATTCCTTTTCACTATTATTACCCGAAAACTTGTAAAGGCTTCTTAGCTGTGAAAGTTTTCCTTTTCACTACCATTTCAAATATCCAAAAACAACCATTTTGCTGGCAGAGGCGGCTACACTTGACTCTAACTAACGAAAATTAGCACTTTAAACTTAATATTTTGCTAAAGAATCCCTTAATCGAAAAATGGTTTTCACACCTGCTATATTTTTGTATGACCTATTCAACGACACTCCAAACCAAGGGATAGACAAAAAAAACTTGCCTTCAATTGGAGAAGCACGGCTCGTGCTAGGCTGGGAGGCTGGTGGCCTAGGGAGTGGGGCTGGCAGCATCAGTGGCGCTTCGACGGCAGGGGAGCACACCTCTACTTCAGCACCAAGCGAGGGTAGGCTTGGCAGTGCCGGGAGAGCGAATTCTTCCTGAAGATGTAAATGGACAGTTTAATTAATAACTGTAGATTGAGTCATAATTGATGGCATCTCAATACAAGTAAATAATATTTTTTTAGAAGAACATGTATTTATAGCAATGTTTGCTGTGTGCATTATCTTTTGCCTGTTATTCAGACATTTTATGAAATTTTATTATTTTTTATTTTTCATTTTCATACAAACCTAATGCTTGAATGTAAATTATCTAATAATGAACTTACAAATATTTTCCTTGTAAGATATTTTTAATAAAATGTATAGAAGCATATTGCAAAGTTAATGCATATCCTTTGGAACACAGTGTATAAGAAATATATACCGAAAGTATGCTAAATAAACAAACATCACAGTACACCTAAGTGCCATAACGTTTTAAGTCATGCTATTGAAAAAGGAATGATTATTGCTAGCAAAAAATTACTTAAGTGCATTATTTGAGCATGTGAGTTAAAATATGAAGTGACCACTACAACGTAATATAACACCAGTGTAGTGTAAAGCCTCATGTTCATGGTAAACAATTGGTAATAAAAAGCATTGTGTGCAAAGCAAAGTGTTGGTATCAAACTGTCATGAGCATAAACCATTCAGACTGGTTATTGTTCTTCATCCGTTGCTCTATGAAAGTTTACCATGAATACAAGGCTTATGAAAAATAAG
The DNA here is from genome assembly GCA_963556745.1 of Catoptria pinella. Taxonomy (NCBI): domain Eukaryota; kingdom Metazoa; phylum Arthropoda; class Insecta; order Lepidoptera; family Crambidae; genus Catoptria; species Catoptria pinella. The sequence continues at coordinate 7,454,979 of OY750762.1, forward strand.
CAAAGAAAAACAAAAGCATCATACATCAAATGGAATCCGCACTTCGTCATCCCCCAACACTGCCTGTCTGCCAATGATGGCTAAAATCCTCTCTTCCACTGGAGTTAAAACCTCAGTGGAAGGAGGACCTCCTCCTGTCCCCCGCTTGTGCACCTCTTGCTCCCCTACTTTCTTCTTGACGCGATATTTAATATCGCGCCAATACTAAACATGCAATTAGTGGAAACAAAACCATGAAATGCATGAAAACAAAATGATTATTAGTGGAAACACACAAGACAAAAATAATGGGAATGCAAGGAAAAAAGATTAGTGGAAGCACACAAGACCAAAATAACCGAAATACATAGTGGACCAAACAAACAAGACCAAAATAACTCTGAACCAAGATTACAACTCTTTAATCACTTACTTCACGCCACTGATTGCCAGTTTTGTCGTGCCCCATCACCGCATTGAGAGTGGCCGCCAAATCCTCCCAATGTTGCCTAACAGTGGCCTTGGCCTGAGGCGTATCCAAGGACTGGCCCCTAGCCAAGGCCCTGTGCTCCTCCATAAAATTTAGCAGGAGCTCCATTTGCAGCGCACTTACTTTTCTTGCTGCAGGCATCTACAAAATACATAGGAATGAATTCACTGTTATGGACTATCTAATAAATTTTTAGTAAGTCCTAAAGAGTTTGCTCTTGTTGTTTACTTACTTTCTTTCTTTATTTAAGATCACAATATTGTTCACAACACACACAACAAGAAGAATACGCGGTAATAAAAATCGGCGTCGGCTGTCATGTCAAAAAATTTTACGTTCCGTTAACAACACACGCGTTTTTGAAAATTAAATAAAAAACACTTTAAATACCACTAAATTAAGTGACTTCTTTATGAAATCAAATAAACTAAGGATAGTAGACCTTTATGTACCTCTAAACAAACAAAATTATAAAATTATTGCAACAACGTTTTTTGTAATAACTTGAATGTTCTGAATAGAACGGATCGCAAGTCGACGGCGTTTTTCCATTCGTTCACGTTCTCGACGGTCAGCAAATCGACGCCAAATTATTTACGCGGTACCGATTATTTGACAGCGTCGGCGTCGGCATCGTAATCGAGCGTCGAAATCGAGTTCAAGTCGACGGTAGTTACGCGGTAGGCCTACTGGTTGGAATATTAATATTATTCTGGGAACAGAGGTAAAACGTTATGGGATCGATAAATTAAGGAATACTGTGTGAAATTGTTGCTCAAAAATGTGTATTTGTCGTTGTACGGCTCCTTAGGGGGTGAGCATTGAATCGCGAGGTCTACAGTTCACAGAGCCACTCGTACATATTTTACCTTTTACCTAAGTCGACACATGTTAATTTAGATAGAAGTCCCGCCAGTGATTAAATATATTCTCAGTGGTCCCGTCCTGCCTAGTAGGTGTCGTGGAAATTAATTTAATGGCCTGGAGCAATCGTTATTGTTGCAATTAGAATCTGACGAACACTAATGTTCGGAATGCTCCATGTATTTTTATCACTAGCGACTATTTTTAACTTTTATTTCCAAGGTACCTACTAGTAGAACAATTCGCGATCTATTTGTTGTCTTTGTCTGTAACTGTAGGTAGGTACACACGACAGCACGTCAGTTTATACAGTTAAACAGTGAAAACAGCTTTTATAAAGTAGGTCATAAAGGCTCAAGGACAACATGTATAGATTGAGGTGCCGCCGTCGTGTGTACTTTAACTATTTTTGTCATCGGGCGGCTCGTTGTTAATAATAATTATCTATAGGTAGTTAGTTTAATAAAGAGTTAGAAATAATTTCCGGCTTAACGTGCTCCTGTAGTTCATTTATACATACAGAAAATAACTTGACCTATATTTAGGCTGGCCCCAGACCTACCGGTTTCATTTCTTTGCTTTGCTGTTTTTTAGTTGAACAGGGGCTACCAGCTAACGCATCAAACTTCGGAAAGTCAGCCGGGCTTCAAATTACAACAGATAAATCGGGTCAAAATGGCGAAACCTAATTTATGATGTCACACGAACATCGATATCATCTAAATAACAACAATACGAAACTTCTTACTTCGATTTATCTGTTTTCTTTCCGAAGTTGGATGAGTTAGCCGGTACGGCCCCCTGTTCTACTAGAACAGCAAAGCAAAGAAATGAAACCGGTAGGGGTGGGGCCAGCCTTAATTTAGTTCCACGTGGCTTGCGCACTAGCAATTTCAGGTATGTACAAAAAAATGTTTAGTGCGCAAGCCTCATTGTCTATGGTAGGGTTCAAGTTATATGCCGTGAACTTAAGAGCTCTAAGGCCGTGAACTCGAGTAGCACAGTTAACACAGTTTTACATAGACTGTTGTGGTTTTACTGTGAAAATAGTTGATTTTTTTTCATTTTAGAGTTGGTCCCATAGAAAAAGTTAATCAGTTTGATAGTCGGGCGAATCTACGTTGTTTCTTACTTCCTGCGTCATTGTCCTTTACTCGAAAATCTTTAAAAATCCAATGCATCGCAATAAATTAGTTAAAAATATGCAAATTAATATAATTTATTATCGTACTCTAACGTAAATGATGGCAAATTCCGTTGTGATGCATTGGATTTTTAAAGATTTTCGAGTAAACGACAATGACGCAGGAAGTAAGAAACATAACAAAACAACGTAGATTCATCCAGTCCCTATATGAAGTACCTACCATATTTGGCATTAGGGGTATTTTTGTGATATGTTGTATATAAAACTCGATAAGAGTTTACCAAGAATTTTGCTTATTGAAATAACGTATTTTAACCAGCAAAATTCAAGGGGAATGGGTCGAAACTCGAACGCACTCCGGGTGCCCTTCGCATTACATAATTTCGATTGTCCCAAAGTCATTTGGCATAATAATCACAAAGCATATTATTTATTTAGCATTAATTTCGATACACATAAACATTGTATAGCATAACTTTTAAAACGCATAATATTTACAATTCCTAATTTTAATTTTATTAGTAGGTATATGTCAGTAAGCATATTTTGAAAGACATCATTTTGTTAATATGCATAATTTACATAAGTAGGTAAGTAGGTAGTAATGTTTAAAGCATAATGCTTATAAAAAAGCATAACGAATTTAAATACTTAAAATTTATAAAGAAAATCTTTTAATGCGACCACCATTGTTAGGTCAGTGTTTTGACCACTCAAGACCGAGCGAAGCCGGTGGAGCTTAATAATTCTTACATACATGTTGAATGCTTACTTGCATGTTTGGTGATTGCTTGCATACTTGCTTGCATGTTAGGTGGTTGCTTGCAGGGGGGCTGGCCCCCTTGCTCGGGTGGTTAGAGGGCCCGAGGCCCTCCGCTATAAAGTAAAGCTTTTGCGACCACCATAAGCAGGTTAAGTTAGCATGCGTTTTATGTTTAAGAAATAAAAAGTTATACGTTTCATCACGCACTCCATGTGGTAGGTTCATGTCTAATCGTAAGGGCGTTTTCAATTCGATTCGATGAAAACGTAGCCTTAGATTCCGACTGCGTTTTCAACGAGGCATAGGTAACTACCTACTCATTTTTTTTCTTGGATCTCTTTCATTTAGTTAAGTCTAGCTGTCACGCGACGGCGGCGGTGCCCCGGCGCGGGCGGACCGCAGTACCTATGAGTATGCCTGGATTAGAAGCATGATAAAAATATAAGTAGACAATCTTATTTATTACCAAAACAAAAATATCAATAGAGTAGATATTATTTTTGTTTAAATACCTATGTAATAAATAGTACTTACCTACCTACATAACTTTTTACCGATTCAAATACCAGAAGAAGTTGAATGCTCTAGGAAGATTCGAATAAAATTTATTTGCATGCAAATTGATGAGTGGGTAAATCAAAATTGCGTTATTCCACTAATCGAAGACAAAAAGAAAAAAGAAACAAGCCCGCTTAGGATTAAAACAAACTGCAATCAAGTTGGTTGATAAAGTCTTGCCAGTCCTGTGAAAATTACACCAAGCCAAAAAACCCTTAGAGCATAAAAAACCGTACGTAAACTGGGGGTGATTTGCAACTGCAGGGTGCAGAACAAAGCAGCAACATTTTCGATAGAAAAAATAAAAAAAATATTCAAAAGCTTGGGCCTGTTCATAGAATATTTTTGAATAAAAATAAAAAGGTCGTTTTTTTTTTCAGTTTTTTTCTATCGAAAATGTTGCTGTTGTTAATCACCCCACAATTACTAATCACCCAGTATACCGGCATTGGTTCCGATACCAAGTTTGGTAATGTAATAACCCCCGCGGGGGTAAATTGTCTAATTTATGGGGTAACAGAGTTGGTACCTACTTAGTTCGAATGAATAGAATAGAAAGTAAAAAAAATAAAATGACATGCTCTTAATTTTGCATTTCGTGTAGTGTATGAGTATATTCACAAAATGCAGCGTGATGTGTATGCAGGCGGCAGGGTGAGGGGGTGAAGTTGAGGGTAAAGTCTGTTTACCTTCCCTATAATAGGTCATATTATTATGGGTATCAATATTGAAAAGGTTAGGAACCCCTAATCTAGGGACTTGGGATATCGAGCGTGGCAAGTTACAGTTCGAACAGAAATTAAGACATGCACAGAAAAAGAAGAATTAGTTATTCTTGAGCTTGGTACAGTCAAGTTCATTACTATGTTGGCACTTCAGACAGTTCATCAACTTTTATGACTTTGTAATAAAAGTCTCAAAACTGCAAACATATTAATGAACTCGACTGTACCTACTAGAAAAAGGAGTGAGAGAGGGATGCATAATATAAAACTTGTACCAGCTGTCAATGTCAACACTAGAGAGACCGTTTCATTTTGCGCATCAATATAATATATCGATTTAACGAAATAATTCTGTCAAAATTATTTTACTGGGCTATTATCAACAGCAGAAACGAAACGTTATGAGAAGTAAGTTTAGGTGAAAGATGTGAAAATTATGGTATTTTTGCCTACATACCATAATGGAAGAGCTATGGTACGATCACCCGGAAAATGGTATAATTATGATACGTATGACATCACTAGTGTTATCTCCAACCACCTTTAATTTGAAAATGTTGAAGTTTTTTATACTCAAAATATTGCGAAATATCAATTTTATACTTTTTATTATATTTCTTTAGCTTGGACTTTTGTCAAGGTGTATTTATGATAAAAAATTATATTTTGCAGTATTTAGAGTGGTTTGAAGTGACACGACTCACTGGTCAGACTTTTGTAAGTAAATTACACGGTCATAGAAGTAATCACGAAGTAATATTAACTTTGATATATTATTCTGTGGTGAATGGTGACTGGTTACATGTAAATATACTTCTTTTTTATGTTAATATTACAGCAGAATATTAATTTTCAAACATAAATAAATAGTTGGGTTGAGTTGGGTAACTTTAAGTAGTAGAATACTGGCAATAGTTGCAAATCGTGCCAGTGTTACCTACTATGATATTTTCAAAAGTAATAAAACGCGCTCGATATCCCTGTTTATTTTATTGACCACTCGCCAGATGTTTGCGCATTGTTTTCCAGTGCGCAGTAGTTTCTCTGTCGTGAAATTGGGATTCTGTTTTAGTATTATATCTATTCTGCCATTTTGAAAATAGTGGCGTGTATGGATTAGACCTAGTGTTTTTTATGTGACAAATATGTCCGGGAGCAATGATAAAGTGTCGACTACGCAGCGTATGATCCAAAGTGTCGCTTTCCCTCCCAGCCACAAGCTCACTGTGTCTGAAGTATTCGATGAAAAAGCTGGAAAGCCTCTTCCAGAAGTACTGAAGCAACATTTTATTTTAGAAGGTCGCATCGAAGAAAACGCGGCTTTACGAATCATCCAAGATGGTGCCACCCTATTACGATCAGAAAAAACTATGATCGAGATTGATTCACCGGTGACCGTGTGCGGAGACGTCCATGGCCAGTTTTATGATTTGATGAAATTGTTCGAGGTGGGAGGATCTCCCTCTTGTACCAAGTATTTATTCTTAGGTGATTATGTCGATCGAGGTTATTTCAGTATAGAATGTGTTCTTTACCTTTGGGCTTTGAAGTTGTGTTATCCGAAGACGTTATTCTTATTACGCGGCAACCATGAATGCCGACATTTGACGGAATATTTCACCTTCAAACAAGAATGTAAAATCAAGTATTCTGAGAAAGTATATGATGCATGTATGGATGCATTTGACTGCTTACCTCTTGCTGCTCTTATGAACCAGCAGTTTCTATGTGTGCACGGAGGTCTTTCCCCTGAAATCAACAACTTAGATGATATTCGTAAACTAGATAGATTCAAAGAACCACCTGCATTTGGAGCTATGTGTGATCTGCTTTGGTCTGACCCTCTGGAAGACTTTGGTAATGAAAAAAATGCAGAACATTTCTCGCACAACTCAGTAAGAGGTTGTTCATATTTCTATAGCTATGCAGCATGTTGTGATTTTCTACAAAGAAATAATTTACTGTCTATCATACGTGCCCATGAAGCTCAAGATGCTGGTTACCGGATGTACCGTAAAAGCCAAACCACAGGTTTCCCAAGCCTTATTACTATTTTTTCTGCTCCTAATTACTTGGATGTTTATAATAACAAAGCTGCTGTCCTTAAGTATGAGAATAATGTTATGAACATTAGACAATTCAACTGCTCTCCTCATCCTTACTGGCTACCTAATTTCATGGATGTCTTCACTTGGTCTCTTCCATTTGTTGGTGAAAAAGTAACAGAAATGTTGGTCAATGTGTTGAACATTTGTTCTGATGATGAGTTGGGCAATGAAGGAGATGATGCATTGGAGGAAGCTAATCTCAGAAAAGAAGTAATTCGCAACAAAATCCGTGCAATTGGTAAGATGGCCCATGTGTTTTCTGTACTTCGTGAGGAAAGTGAATCTGTTTTGCAACTGAAGGGTTTAACTCCAACTGGTGCACTCCCACTGGGTGCTCTCTCTGGAGGAAAAACATCATTAAAGAATGCTCTGCAAGGATTTTCTCCAAATCACAAGATCACTTCATTTGCCGAGGCTAAAGGGTTGGATGCAATCAATGAACGTATGCCTCCTAGGCGTGATGGTCAGCGTACACCAGATACACAGGAAAAGAAGCCACATGTAAACAGCAATGCACACTCGTGAAGTGTTAGTTACTATTTCTCTTCGATCCTTAATCTTTGGTCCACGATACCAGTGGTAGTGAAATATGTGTGAAGGAGACTCAGCTTTTGGAATGATATTTCACATTCATAATAACTAGGTGGATTTGAAGGGAATTGTCATAATAGATACAAAATATTTATAAATTTGGATTTAACTTTTTTTCAATAGTTAAAGTTAAAATTTCTCTTAAGATATTACCTCTCGATATTTAAAATATGTCAGATCTGCAGGCAACAAATTTATTTAGTCAATTAAATGTTAAGGTATGCACATTTATTTATAATGCGCTGCACTGTTTAATTTTTGGTAATGTAATTTTAAATTTTTCATATGAAAAGACATGATATTGTAATGTAAATTTATTCAGATTGTCTACTTATACTCTACATTGTTATCTACATTAGTGAAAATTAGACATGTCTATAATTTTCAAAGCATAATTAGCTGTGATATTAAGCGACGATCGATGTATTATTTAATAGCAAAATGCTAGTGAAGTACAGGCATGTTCATTGGCTAATCATGCATTGAAATATGTAAAATAAGTGGGAGAGTTCTCAGCTTGGGCGTGTCTTTATATTCTATTAAGTAATAAAATTAATTATGTACTATAGTGTGCAGCACATGGTGTGTTGTTGCCGTGCGTGTGTGCTGTGTAAATATGCCTTGTGCGTACACACACGTTATTGCAGCTTTAACACTTGAGATAAATATAACTCTCTTTAATATCTTTGCTACAAGTTGTACTTAATTGTATTTTATTGTACAAAATATATTAAAATTACTATCTATGACTATTACTTAAAATTAATTTACATTTGGGTGTATGCTGGCCCCTTGTTGCCTGCATGCAACTGAACTTGTATGCTGGAACATCACATATTAAAGTTTCTTAGCCATAATGTTTCGGTATATAAGACGTAGTGGCTAGTCTAATTGCAGATTTTCTTACAGCTTCTATTCCAAATTTCACTATTATAATTATTAGGTTTAATGACCTATGCACTGTTGGAAAATCTCTTTTGGTCTGCCAAATAATCATTAATGATGCAATAAGTTCATATTGTGAATACTAAAAGTGGCTTACATCATTTTTCAAAGTCAGTACTAAGTATTTTATCTCAATTCAGTGTGTAGTCCTTCATAATATGTTCTGTACTTTTAAATAAATTTTACCTATGTAAAAACTAACAATATATTTAATTTTATTTTGTACTAATCATGGGAAGTGTTGTTTTATCCTTATAAAAATATATTAACATTGAGCTCCATAAATTATGGTTTCACTTAGTTTGACCTACCCATACCCACATCTTTATTAGTTAGCTAGCGTTTGTCCGCGACTTCGTTCGCGTGATTAAGATAGTTGTGCATTTATTTTGAAAGTCACGGATTACTAAGGGTAAATTTATACTAGCGCAGAGTTGAAGCGCATCGCACTGAGCAAGTAGTAACTACGTTTGCGCATCGAAGCGTCAATTGAAAACTTAACATAACAAATTCAGCCTTATCTCCACAGCGTAATGCAATTGCTCACATTACTTCTGAGATTTAAAAAACGCGCGCATTTTTCAGAATTCGCGCGTATGCGCGTAACCAACACTGATTGGTGCGCGCGCATTCTTGCGAATCCACGCGCCCACTAGCGATCCTATGAGATCCTACACGTCATCATTCGGAAATAGGCCTGCGCCGGTGTTGATCACGATGGATTCGGACGAGACATTAATTTACCTAGTGCAAAAGCATGAATGCCTATTATAAGAATCAACTGGCAAGTGATTTAAAAGCACTGCTACTGATGTGCGGTACCTACTACACGTAAAAGCGTGCGCGCATTTTTACAGCTTCGCTTCACTGACGATGACGCTTCGATGCGCTTCGACTCTGCGCTAGTATAAATTGACCCTAATATACCTAGGTTACAGGAGATTATTATTTCACACATTTAAAATTTCCTATAAAAAAACATATACAAACTGGAACATCCTGTAGTGCACCCTGTATAACAGGAATTTTCCATAACTCTTTCTTAGTGCTCACCTACACCATAAAAGGTATCTACCCTACAAAAATGGTGTCACTACCTTCAGCCGTTACAAACTGGAACACCCGGTAGCACACCTGTATAACGGGAATTTTCCAAAACCCTTTCTTAATGCTCTACTACACCATTAGGCTCCTAGGTTTGACAAGAATGCTAGTCAAAGTCCAAAACAAAAAGCGTGTTTCGGACTTTGACTAACGAATTTATCTTAGAGGAATTTATAGTCAAACGCCGAAACTCAATACGATCAAATTCGGGTTCGACCAATCAGACTTAAATTAGGTACAGAATTTGTTATTTTGTATGTAAATATATGAAAATTTTTAGTAAATTTACAATCTTCCTGTGAACCAAATATTGCCGTTTGAAAAAAAAACCGGCTAAGTGCGAGTCGGACTCGCGCACAAAGGGTTCCGTAAAAATCAATAAAAAAATCCGTAAAATTAAATATAAATAAAATTCCGTAAAAACTCCTTAAACATTTGTTTTATTATTTAATTATTTATCTTTAAAGTGAATATATAACCTAGTCTAGCGGTTGCCGTTATCAATATTGAGCAAAAATCAAGTTTGTTGTATGGGAGCCTCCTTAAATATTTATTTTATTCTGATTTTTAGTATTTGTTGTTATAAAGGCAACAAAAATAACATATATTATGTTATAATCTGTAAAAATTTCAACTGTCTGAGGTCTAACTAGCAGGGTTCATGAAATAAAGCCTGGTGACAGCTTGACAGATAGACTTTTTTAAAGATCAGAAATATTTGGTTTAAAGAAAAATTGTGAATTTAGATAGATTACCATACAAAATAACACATTCTGTACCTAATTTAAGTAGGAACGACTGGTCAAACCCCGATATGAGTTTCGGGGTTTGTTTGACTGTCCAAGTTGATCTCTCCTAGGTTTAGACAGAAATTCGTTAGTCAAAGGCCGAGACACGCTTTTGGTTTGGATTGGACTTAGAGTTTTTCAAAGTTTTGTTTTTTTTGGCTTTGGTCAAAGTGTTTGACTGCGGCTTCTTGTCAAACTTGATGTTTGACTAGTCAAACCTAGGAGCGCCGGAGCTTCGGCGTTTGCCTTTATTAGGAATACTATATACCTATGATAATAATATAGATAGATAAGGTTAAATAAATTATGACTTATGTTATGACCTGGATATATGACGTGGGGATTTTGGGATACCTACTATATTACATAGTATCAATTTGTATGTTCTCTGTGCTCCAATTAGTAATTTGGTATTTCATATCGATCTGTGAATTTTAATGAAAATCTGTATCAATATAGATAAATCTGTATACCTACAAGGTGTTACAAAAAACCCCTTATGCCGAATATGGTATGGGACCATCAAACTGATCAACTTTTACTATGGGACCAACTCTGAAATCGCTAAAAAAATCAGCTGTTTCATACAAAAAATAAAATCAAAAATATCAAAATGTAAATATCTACCATATTCGGCATTAGGAGTATATTTGTAACATGTTGTATAGTGCAACTCTGGAACAGCGCCGTTTAATCACCGGCCTAATTGACATTTAGCCAATGCGTCTAATACAACATTTAATTAACGGGCTGGCGACTAAGCCGTAAAAACACATTACAAATTTATATTTAAACTTGTGATAGTATCATTATAATATCCACATATCGCCTAACAAACAATAATGACTCAGTTGTGTGAATGATGCCTTAGGGTTCCGCACCAAAAAATAGTAAAAAAACCGGACAAGTGCGAGTCGGACTCGGTTCCGTACAAACTCGATGAATGATTACCTACGTACTTTAAAAAATGTGGAACAGAAGTAAGAATAAAAGTGTTGTAAGTAATATATTCAATTAGGTATTCACTTGAATACCGATTACCTACACCTACCCAAAATGCCATTATAATTTTTCGGCTGCAAAAACAACTTTTTGTTTATCATTTATACAAATGATAAACTTATATTTGCAGACAGACAGGCATGGCGAATCTATAAAGGTTCCATTAGGCTACGAAACCCTAAAAATCACAAATATTGACTCACTACCAAACAACCACCGTAATTCTGACAAGAATTAACTTTGACAAGCAAGACATGGAACCTTGTCAAAGTAAATCGAAATTGTTTACTTGTTATCTTACTTGAAGTTGCTGCAGCAAAGTTCCCTCACCTCGGATGCGTGACACCGTGTTTTGGATATTCCTGTGGCTGGCACTCTCTTCGCCATCGTATAATACTAATAGAGTAGATAGATACTTACCTACTTTCTAATCTATAATCCATGCTATAATTCATGCTGCATGATGATGGTGTATGACTTCGATCATGAGACGCCGTCCGCAAGATTCCACCGACAATGCGATAATGTTACCTATACATATCGTTACCGTGCTTATACCTAATCAATACTGATGTTTTTGTTATCTAGGATACTGCCGCAAGGCGTTGTCAGTCGCTGGCGCTGGTACCACTGCAGTCGCCAAAATACATTATGACGTGCATCAGTATTGGATTATAAACTTTTTGCCCTAACTAAGCAATCCACGCCTGTTGTCCCTCCCCCCTATCCACTAGTATCGGTCTTAATATTTTTTGGGTTCCATTTATGATGCCCTTTAGAGCATTGCTCAATTTCTTTATGGGCTAATCCGGCACTGTGACGTGACGCGACGCATTTGCACGCATTTTTTTCTTTTCAGCGAACGACGCGGCTAACTTTCATAAAACTATGCGACCTAAAAAAAAAAAAAAAAAATTGAGTATGTGCAAGCAGCGCTCTTTCATATGATACCCCATATGCCCTAGTAGCCTCACTTCGAATTATTAAGACCCTCTTTCAGTCCCTGTTGAAAAAAATATGAATATATTTATATCTCTCTTTGCAAAATTGTTGGGCAAACGTCATCTAAAATTATTTCAAGTTGATAGCATTAGTAGTTCTCGAGATATCCAGCTGTGACAGACAGACAGAGTCGCACCATAAGGGTTCTTTTTACCATTTTGGTACGGAACCATAAAACCATAGGGATGAAAAAGTAAGTGCATGCAGCCCATGCAGGTCGTTAAAGTTTGTTCAAATTAAAGGTAGTCGATTCCAATATAAAGACTGGTTAAAAAAGAAATGGCATCAAATGCATTTTATTTATCAAGATACAGTTTTTTACACACAAATCTTATGTTTAAATCTTGTAATGGTGGTACCTTACTCTCATCACATGTGCTTAAATAACAACTTTTTTTACACTTGTTAAGGTCATAGCATATACAATTTGCAGAACGACTTTGTGTGGTAATTCTTTTATTAATATGTCCAGAATAAGGATCACTTATGGTGTTAATACTGTCAATGTTAGTTGTTAGTATTAAATTAGAACTGGGATAAATAATGAAAGCAAACAATGTTAAGGCCAGTAGGCACTGAACAGGGACTGCAGTAGACCAGTACTTTTGTGGATAGTAATATATGTTGAAATAATGTAAATAATGATCTGGTATAAAAGACCAGATGCAATATACACCTAGAATAGTTTTGCTGAACAAATACATAAAAAATCCATACAGTGATCTTGCATGAGTTGGGGCTGGAGTGTGTTCAGGCATGTTTAAACTGATTTTGGAAACATATCTATTGTTTTGATTATCAACAAAATACTTTTAATGATTGAATTAACTGCCACTCTTATTTTTTTAAGGTCTGGACCATCAAACTTTCTGTAACAAAAAACATTATTAATTTTTAAAGCTAGTATATTATTATTATTGTTAATATTTTAAAGTTGAATTTGAGAAAATGATTTTCTTTCTTTTATTCTTAGTAAATAACTAAATTTGCTGTTTTTATCTTAAATTCAAATGGGTGACGGGTATGCACCTATCAACCAAAGCTTTCATTTGGTTGTGGTCGAAAGGTCATCTTTAATACTACCCATGTAGATAGGTGTAATTTTCTATTTAGTCGACTTGATACAAAAACACCAGAAGAAATAAGTTGCACTGCCAAATCGCAAGACTAAAGAGTGCCAAATCACAGTCTGAGTGAAGGATAGGGTGTGCACATAAGCATTTAAAAGGTCAATGACTTTGAATTCATTGAAGTCATTGGCTAAAGGTCAATCCCGCGGCACGTTCACTTCTGCTACTTCTACTTTGCTTACAAAATTTCAAATTGTTTTAAGTTGTAAACAGCGAATTCACTCACTATTTTCTAAGAAACTAGGTATGATGTTTACAACTAAAGACATGAGTAAAAGTTCTTTATTTTCATCCAATTTAACTGAAACAATTATGTAAGTATACAATATCATAAAACGAAGACATTTCAATTATTGTAAATCTAGTAGGCCTTGCGCACCCTTTCCTGTACTCCAACATGTTTTCTAAACAAGATATATGGTTTACTTACATATGTAAGTTTTGTCCAATTAGACTTATTTCTCTTTTTACTCCACTGCTCTTAAGTTCTTTATCAACATCTAGCACCTCTCCTACTAGAGAAGCTGTGCCAGCTGAAGTGAAAGGAACACTTATGCTTCTGAAAACAGAAAAAGTTATAAAAATATAGTTTCTATGTGAACTTCTAATGAAGTTTTAATAATTACATTAATTTATTTCCAACACGACATAGTTTGAATAAATTGTTAAATTGAGACAAATCACAAATACTTACACAGATTTATTAGAATTCGTATCTACCATAGTGTGGAGGTAGTAGAGGAAACATAAAACGAATTTACAATTAACATTCAATATAACTTCAAATAACTCAAAACAATAAATTCATCCTAAGATACAGTCGAAACCACAGTCGAAAAACAAACGCGTTACGCGGTATCTATCATGTTGTGGTATCATCCACAACACAAACAAAGATTCCAAAGAAAGAGAATCACCCATAGACTTAGAAAAATTTTCGCTGCATTTCTATGGAATCACCTAACGCACGCCTAACGAGTCGTACACTCTCGGTCGAGTGCACTCGTACGAGAGTGTATGTACATACATGGTGGCGCTCGCCTCACCTCGTGATGTCTCGGTTGCTGATTGCTGTACACTTTCACGTGCTTCAGTGCACAGCGAGCAACCGAGCCGAACACACGTGTTTACTTACCAGCAAAATGTGGAACAACGAAACTGCGGCGGTATCGGCTAAAAACATTGAAGTTCATTTTAACTGTGTTTTGACAGATGTATGTGATACATTGCTACTTTTCTTTGGTAAGTTTTTATTTGTGCCAAAACGAAGTAGCAATGTATCACATACATCTGTCAAAACACAGTTAACATGAACTTCAATGTTTTTAGCCGATAGAGCCCATGCACTGAATTTCATAGAAATATATGTATTCTATATATTCTCGGCGTTCGAACCGCAACTGCAGTGCAGACGAGAGAACAGGCGAGACTTGACAAGAGTACTCGCGCGAGTGTACGGCTGTACACACTCGATCGAGTGCACTCGTACGAGAGTGTACATTGTAGAGCGCTCGCGGATAGCCCTCTTGGACGAGAGCTCTCGGCGAGACTTGACGAGAGCACTCGCACGAGAGTGTACAGTCGCCTTAGGATAGCCGCCAAATATAGTCCAGTGTTGTCAGATCCGTATGCTAGAATCTTAGAATGCTCTAAGGCTAGAATAATCTTAAAGTGATTCCAAAATTTTCGTGTTTTAGTTTATGACCGAGTCTCGGGTCTATCCATAGAATGGGTCTATCGGCTAAATAAAAAAATGAAGTTAATGTTAACTGTTTTTTGACAGATGCACGTAATACATTGCTACTTCGTTTTGGCATAAATAAAAACTTACTAAGATAAAAAGACGAACATAGAACCTCCTCCTTTTTTGAAGTCAGTAAGTAGCAAGTAGCTCGGGCCCGCAACCGCGGCAGGCGCGGGTGAAAACCGCGTCGTAAGTTCTTAGCGTAAAATGGTGAGAGTGGTTACATTATCTTTAGCGGCGTGCACCGTCACCCGCAAGCGGGCACTGCTACTCTTAACGCCTCGCCTCTTTTTTTCTGTAGGTAAATTTATGAGAGATACTCACTTGTTTTACTTACGGCCGAATACTCAAAGGCTTCTTAGCTAAAATGTTTAGTTAAGGTCTCCTTAATAGGGATGCAAACGATACATCGATGTATCGTTCATAATCATCGATGTAGAGGATGTTAACATCATCGATGAAACATCGTTCTTAACCGTAGAGCATTGCTCCAAGTTCTTAACGATGTTTTTTCTGCGCCGTCTATGTATTGGTTGTCAAAACTAATTAAATATAATACGATTCATTTTACATTTAATGTGTTCTACTCCTAATTCCTAGCTAAAATATAATTTACATCTATATTACTTCGATGTATTAACATTTATATATTGAGAAAATGCGTTTTTTCTGTTTCAATCGACAGACTGGCACGAGGAATGAAAATTCCTGTTTATTCCACAAGGGTATATTGTTGGTGACACGACAAGAAATGGGAGAAAATTAAATCAGCATATTTTAATTTACGTCTGTCTCTAATACGACTCGTTATCAATGATCATTGCTCGTTATCATCTGTGTTTACAAAGCCAAACAACGCAACGGTTATCTGCATAGAAAAAAAATAATAAATACGACGATCTTGTAAAAGATTTTATTAATATTTCAAACGCAATTTACTATGTACAAATTACTTTGTAAAAATATTCAATCTTGTCTTATTATTTATTACTTACTGATTCATTTATTGTAGGCAACACTTATAAAACATAGTATAGAAAAAAATCAATAATGAAAATTATTATGAAAAATAGACATTTCATTGTAAATTTATCCAATAAGTACGTAGAAACATAATTATTAATTATTCTGTTGACGAGAATGCATAAAATTAGATTACTTACATAATAAATTCCCACTAAATAAAATAAGGAAAAACCTTTGCGAGAATGGCATTTTAGGGTAAAGAACAAATGATAATAACAACATGGCGATAATAAATACTAATAGTAAGCACAATACATTAATCAGTTTTTATTATTTCATTGTAAAATCTCGATCGAGACGAATTCGATTGACTGGATTTTCCTCTATACTGAGAAATACGACGAATATGGAATACTCTTTCTAAGAGTGTGGATACAATACAATAGGAATTGGATATTACTATTGTTTACAAATTACTGAGGCACAGTCGCCCGGGGCTCCGGCGAGAGTAGGCCGCTCGCAGACGCCAGCCCACCATAATAATATGAATCCGTGGCGTACATTCTCTATTCTACCGGCAGACTTCATAAAACGTGTATACAATATATTATATATATCGTGTTATACAAATATTTTAATTTAATATTATTATATAAGTCCTCGTAACGAGTCGCAAAGGCTTCGGAGACGAATCAAAAGAACGAAACTGTTCATGTCGACATGAGATCGACTGCATTCCGCGATCTCTGTTAATTTTAACCGCGTAGTATTACTTTTTTTCCTACGCCCATGATAATATGAATATGACTAAGTACCGATTTCACCGATTCCTTTAAGTTTTAACATTTGACTATCCATGTTTTTATTGATATCGAAGATTATTCCCGCTGTAATTTTCTTTTACACAAATTTTTGGTGAGGTCTGACCCCTTAGCCAAAGTAACATTTGCAAATCTTCGCTTCGCTTTCAAAACATGTATGAAATCGACATAAGGTTTCGTTAACAATCGAATTTTAAAACGTCAAATCCATACATTTATCGGAACGAAGCAATAGCGAAAATTTGGAAATGTGACATTGGCTACAGGCTCTAGACTTTCAATAAGTTTCGACGCGCACAGAGCCGGCTAGGAGGCGGTGAGATCGGTGTAGGTTTCGTTCGGTCGATGCGTATTCGATTTTGTTTAAATTTAACGACGCGGTCCCCAAGGCGCGGGGGAGGGTTGGGGGGCGGCGGCAGGCGCGCGCGTGGCGCCGGGCATGGTGGGGAACTCGTGCGTGGACGCGGTGTCGGGGGCGCGCTGCTCCCAGGGCCCACCCTTCACCACGAACCCAGTGTTGGGGCCTGCGGGGGCACCGCCCGCGCCCGCACTCGCCCCCGCGCCCGCGCTCGCACCCGCGCCCGCGCCCGCCCCCGCAACCGCGGCGCCTTCACTAGCGGCCGCTACCGATGCGCCGAGCACGTCACCGAAGTCGCTCAGCGACGGCCCCGCTGGCCGTTGGTATCGGTCTACCACGTCTTGCAACTGTCACAAAATCAAATTAATTAGTATTTTAAATGAACTGTGTGGTAATTTGGTTGAAATTTTATTATACCTAATGTCATAATATATACTCCAGCCAACTTACGGAAATAATGTTTACAAACAAACCGCGCCCATACTTAACCTGAAAAGTATTTTTTAATTGCATGTTTTATAAATCTATGAATATCATTGATAGCTTACCTAACCTTTTCCAAGTTGAATTTATAGTGTTAATTTACTAAAACGTTAAGTTTTATGTAAACGTTATTTGTGGAATAATTATGAAAAATGCGAAAAGTTTTGTTTACAAATATTCTTTCCATAAGATGGCTGGAGTATAGTGCACTTTCCACAACCTCAAAAACATAAGAAATTAGGCACATTATCATAACTAATGAGATGAAACGTGCTTTCGAGAAAATGACATTGTGCGAAAATATCATTATGCGAAAGTGACCAAATTTTTCACGATGTCATTTTGCGAAAGTGACGTTTTGCGTCACGTCACGACCCTTTTTGTGCATCAATAATTAAAACGGCAACAGCACATTAGGCAATTTAATCACTGACTGATTTCTGCAATTAATGATTCTCAAATCCAAAGTCGTTTGAAGAATTTAGTCATTTTGTGGTATGCAGATGAAAGCATGACACACACACACGTCGACAAAAATGTTGTCAACTTAAAAATATAAAATTTCATTTTGACAATGAAACCAAAAGTTGTAGGGATGTCATATTTAACGTAATTATACTATATTATACTATATTTTCTATATAGACAAAACCATTCTCGCTCGTTTTTTTTTATACTAGATCAATTTCAGAAAATTATTGAATATCATTAGTAGAATTTTTAATCATCAATAACTCACGTATTCCTCAGCGAGATTGAGCAGGTGATCTTTAGCGTCGAGCACATTGTCCTCGTCACCGGTGATGAGGACGAGGCTGTCGTCGTTGTTCTTGGGGAACCGGATGTCAACCTTGTAGTCGTCCATGATGCGCCGGATGTTCTTGCCGCGCAGCCCTATCAGCCGCCGGTGCACGCGTGGGTCTATGTCCACTTCCTCACGGAATTGATTGTCCTGATGACAATTTATTTATTTATGACAATATCTTAAAATTTTATCTATTCAATAACAAAAAATAAAAAAATTCAAAACTCATACTTTTAACACATAATTTTGTAATTATTTTCTTTTATTATGGAAATATAATTTTGGACAATAATATTTTTTAAACTTTATTATGGGTCTTGGAACTTTTTTCTGTTTAATTAAGAACAGCTCGTCTAACATGACTCCTCGCTCCTGCCCGCCCTTTGGAGTAAGATATACTTACATTCAAATTTCAGCTCTATTTGAACTAGATAAGGTTAATATTTCAATAAATTGTTGAATACTGGCCTCTCCGAGCTGACTATAAATCAATGCAAACTATGAAAGATTTTTCTATTGACTCTTTATAATATTACTTATTCTGTTTTATAATTCATTCTTTTCCATAAAATGTAGGTAATTGAATTCATATCTCAACATCTGTATATAATGTGTGTAACAAATCAGAATATCCTCACGCACGAGCGCCATCGTTGCTTTCAGTATGTATTGATTCTATAATTTCCATTTACATTATTTCTACATACAAAAGCTTATGAACAACAGAATACTCACGAGTTGGTGAACAATGGCCATAATGGCGTCCTTGGCCTGGTGAGCCTTATCTTCGTATCCTTGTATCGTGATGATGTCATCGTCGGGCTCGCCGCGTTTCGGCAGATTTATTTGTACTCCGTAGTCAGTTCGGATTTTGGTGATTACAGAACCTCCCTTGCCAATAACAAGAGGATGATATTCTGGGTCGACTTTGAATTTGAGCTCATATGATCTGTAAAACAAAGTCTTATGTTAAAGCAAAGGCGTTGTCTTATTAATATTTAAGCATAGATTATTTAAATGAAATTCACCTGAGCTTCCTGTCCTCTTTTTCTTTTTCCATCTCAACAATCTTTTCAGTCAATGCTTGCTTAGCTTTTTCTACATTCGTGGGCGTTCCAGTCACCTATACCAAAAATAATTTCATTAATTTGTAGAGGTATGATGATAGTAATCTATAATTTTGTAATTGTTAAAACATACCTTGACCAAATCACTAGGGTCATCGTTAGGCGGCAGCAAAATGTGAACGTCGTAAGTCTGCATAAGTTCCCTCCTCTTTTGTCCAGCAAGGAGTCTATGCAGTTCGTTTGGAACCTCTACATCAATGGTGATTGGCACCTATTCAAATAAATTAACATAATAATAATAATAAGAGAAGAAAAGAACAGGATTGCATGCATGATAAATTATCGGGGAAAACTTCCCTAGTAGAAAAATTAAATTCAATTAAAATTTACACTAAAGTACCCAAAAAAAAGATTTGGAATGAGGGAAGAGTGTCTAACTATCGACAAAAAAAAACAAATTTTATTGTCGATTTGTTTGCACACAAACTGATATAAAATAATGCCATTTTATAATTTGTTATATCAGACAACCTATTAATGAAATAATATGTGCCTGCACTACACATACCTGTTCCAACAAAGCCTTCTTAGCAGCTTCGCAGTTTTCGGGCCGGCCGGTGATCCTGATGACGTCATTGGGGCCCGGTTCAGCGGCGGCGGCATCTTCACCGTTCCTCAGCGGAATATCTGCCGCTTCAGCGGTGTCTCGCTCAGGGAACTTGATTTGAACGTCGAATTCTGCGGTGATGTCCTTTACTTTGGCTCCGCGCGCGCCCATCACTGTGCGGTGGTGTCGTTGGGGTATCACACACTCGATGTTAACCTGATGAAAATTAAAGACTTAGGGCCTGTTTCACAATGTAAAAGTAAGTTCTGAGTAGCTTATTTGACATATGATATGACATATTTTTCATATCACAACTTTCAAATCATCTGTCAAGTAAGCTACTCAGAACCTACTTTTACATAGTGAAACACAGACTTAGAGCCTGTGTCAAAAAGTAAGTTCTGAGTAGCTTGCCTGAAAGGTGATTTGGCATATTATTCATATTATGACTGTCAAATTATCTGTCAAGTACGCTACCCAGAACTTACTTTTTGATTGTGAACAGGCCCTTAACAAACAAAAGAGGATGTAACCAAAGTTAATAAGTTAGTTAAAGTATTGTTCCGAACAATTAAAAAAACAAAATCAACATTAAGATCCATATTCAAGAACAATACTCAAACAACCCTTGCCTATGCGAACTAACTGCATCGAAATAGAGCTGTGATTGGTAGTTGGGACGCGTGCATCCGCGGACACTGTGAGACTGAGACCTCATAAGTAATTGTAAATACGGGTGTAAGTGATTTTATTCGAGAGATTTATTTATTTGGTATCACGACAATTTAATTTCAAGACAACTTAACATCAACAACTTAACCCCGTCAACTCGACCTTACGACAAATCAACCCTATGAAAACTCACCCCCGACAAGTCAACCCAGATAAGTCAACCCCGACAACTCAACCCTGACTACTCAATCATCATTCACACATTTATCATTTGTCAAATCTTTCACTAGGCCACACAACTATTAGACGAATAACGTTTAATTATTATTATTATTCATTTTATTTCAGATTAATAAAATCCATACAAATGTGTTAGTAAGGTATAATAGCTAGTTTAATCCTTGTAAAAAAATATCTTCAAAATTTTATCTAAGACTCAGCATGCAGCTTTTTCGAAATCTAACACACATACTTTTGGTGGTAATAAGTATAGCAACAGAAATCTCAGTAGCTTAAGTTAGAACATGACAAACAACGAACAAAACAAAAGCGAATCGCTTTTGTAAAAGGAAACACTTAGGTTTCGGAACCTCAGCAATAGAATGAAACGTCCCAGAGGTCGAGTTGTCGGGGTTGAGTTATCGGTGTCGAGTTGTCTCAGGAATGAGTTGTCGTAGACTCATTTATTTAGTCGCGTCCTTGGCGCACAGCCAGTGTGGACGCATCATTCGGCGCCCCACTAAGTTAATATTCGATGGAACGCGACGTAGATACGCGACAAGTACAAGTGTGGGTCCAATTTCAAATCATTGATCAACTTCTATCATAAAACCCAAGGCATAGCAAAGTAGCAAAGGATTTAGCAGAATACATACCTTGGCTTCCAAATCCTCAATGATTTCGTTGATGCGGGTCTTAGCGGCTTCGATGCACTCCTTAGGTCCCTTCAGCACAACACGATCACTGCTAACCCCCTGCCGCGGGAACGATATCTGCACGCCGCCGCAGTCGTCGGCGATGCGGCGCAGCACCTCGCCGCGGCGCGCCACGAAGTGCCGGTGGTGGCGAGCGGCCACGGTCATCTCGCCTTCTGACACGTTGCTAATCTCGGCCACGGCTGCTTCTAGCTGCTTGCGAGCTTGCTCTACTTGCTCCTCGCGTCCTGAACGAACACATTGTTATTTGTAAACAGGTGGATTAGAAGTTAGCGCTACCCTGTTCTAACACAAACTATCGCGGGTAGGGTTACAACTCCTAAAATAAAAAGTTCCCTAAAACAAGTTGAAATACCCCCTAAAAAGCCCTTTTTTACTCGGTTTGTAAAAAAGGGCTTTTTTACAAAAGACAGAGATATTGATACCACAATGATGTAGCGAAAAAGTGAAATTTTAATGACTTATTATGAATCAACATAAGAACTTGTATTTTGCAATATTACAACAATTTAAATAAATGAGAGAGAAACTCACCAATAATGAAAATAGCTTCCTTATCTTCATCTTTTTCAGTGGGGAAAATAATACGAGCACCGGTTTGCTCGCGGATTTTCTTAATATTAGCACCATTTTTCCCAATAAGGAACTTGTGATGTTCAGGCTTGGCGCGAACGTGGGCCGTGTGCGACGTGAGCTCGCGCTCCGACGCATGTGCGAGCAGTTGTTGCTTCGCCTTCTCAACATCCTCGACGGGACCTTTGATAACAACCTTGTCGCTATCGCTCTCCGCCGCCGGGAATTTTATAAGTACTCCGCCACACTCTTCCATTATGGAATGAATAAGTTTACCACCCGCTCCGATTAACGAGTTGTAGTATTTAGGCGCAATAGTCACCTCCTCGGTGACGATGTTCGCCTTTTCGTTGTGAATCTGCTGTATCCTCTTAACTGCCTCTTCCACATTCTCTCGTTTACCTCGAACGGTTATGACATCACTGTCGTCTCCTTCTGCCGGCAGGTCGATTTGCGTCAGTGTCTCATCGCGAATTTTCCTCAAATTAGCACCGCCCTTCCCGATGATAAACTTGTGGAACTGCTTGAAGATGGGCACCTCTTGCACATAAGAAGATTCAGCAATTTCCTTCAACAATTTGTAGAGGAACTTTTCGCATTTCTCAATGTCTTCTTGCGGACCTCTCAACTTGATTGGACTTCTCTTTTGCCCTTGGTCGGGCAAAGTAATAAGGACACGATCAAACTTTTCACGGATTTCCTTAATCTTCTCCCCTCTCACTCCAATAAGAGATTTAACATACCTATGATCCACATAGACTTCTTTCGTCCTTTCGTTTTCTAGTTTCATAACCATTTCCCTTAGTTCCCTTTCCGCATCAGCGACGCCTTGGTGGCTGCCTTCAATGCGAATAACATTGTTACCTTCGTTCTCAATAATGTTAATAACTACACCAGTCTCATCTTTCAGTCTGTTAACTGGAAAAGAAAACTTAAGTTAGAACCTGTATATAGGAGAAAAAGGAGTGAACGTCAAATTGTAATGTTTAGGAAATAAAGACATACTGTTTGATCCACTTTTGCCAATAATGTGCTTGAAGAATTTCGGGTCAACAGATAACTCTACATAAGTGAGGGTGGCCAGCAGATTCTTAACAAAGTCATCGAGTTCCACTTGGGCACGTTCTACCTCTTCTGGGGGGCCATCAATCTTCACCTTGTCTTCGGAGTGCGTAATATCAACGTGAATCTAGAAAACATTTACAAGTCAATTTACAAATCCAAATCCATTCATAAATTATCTTGATCAAATAAACCATTTTGTTTTGATTCAAACAAACCTTTGAGAAATCTTGCGTTATTTTCTTTATGTTGGAGCCATTTTTGCCGATGATGTATTTATGAATCCAGGTCGGAGCATCCACAGTTGCAGTTTTTACAGAGTTGGCTTTCTCGCATACTTTCGACAGAGCTGTAAAAACGTTAAAAATTAAATTAAAACTCAGATGTGAACAATTGAGTGAGACACATGTAGGTTTCATTGGTGGATTTGACAAATTCTTACCAAGGCCAATCTTGTTGTGAGGTCCATGAAGCGTGATGGTGCCAGTAGGTGAATCTGGAGGAGGCATTTCTACTGAAACACCAGTTTCCTTCAAAATCTCCTGGATGGTGGTGCCGCGAGCCCCAATCACATACTTATGTTGGGATTTAGGCACTTCCACACGAACCGTCGAACATTTCTTGACCTGAAAAAGAAAATCTGTTAGAAACCCTGTAAATGTTGCATTTGAAATATATATATAAAAAAAGCCTGTAGCGAGTGAATGGAGGAGATCCAGATCGCTATACACACCCAAGTCTGATCTGCATTTTAAGAGCTGTGAGGACCGGAGTTCTCAGTAACAGGATTTCCATACATTTTAATGCTATTTTCGCGGTATTTTTTAAACATATCCGAACAGCTTTTAAAATGCTGATTAGATTATTGGGCGTGTTTAGCAATCTGAATCTCCTCCATTCACTCCTCAGATGGCCATCATCAGATCATAGCTCGATCTATCCCTGGCAGAGAACCAATGCTTCAAGGTCACCGCGTTTGTATGAAAATCGTCTAGTGTTTCTAATTATCCATCCACCACTGTATGTTTGATTATACAAATTAAGGGAAAAATCCCACACATTTTGTAACATTTGTATATGATTTCCATAAAAGTTCACATTCACAAACTCAAACCAGACTAGCAAGAGTATAAATTATATTAAAATAATTCAATATTTTCTTAAGACGTCAACTAACTTACCATATCATCATAGATTTGCTCGATTTGCGCCTTAGCTGCCAATACGCCGTTTTTCTCGCCAGCAATAACGATTTCATCCTTTTGTGTGGAGGCCGGAGGCACGTGGATGCGGGCTCCGGTCTCCGCGCTAATGGCGGCCGCGCGCTCGCCGTACGGGCCCTGGATGAACGGGTGGTAGATCTTGGGAATCGAGATGCGCTCTAACGCTTTACGCGACTGGAAATTAAAAATTGAATCAGCATGTGGATAAATAAACGACAAGAAGACAAACAAGAAATAACAATATCGAATATTTATTGGCTAGACATACAACAGAAAGTCTGTTTATCCTTTCTTTACTTGTCCTATTTGGTAAAACAATGAAACTCTTAAAAACCAACTCTTTATGAAATAATTATTTATAAAATAACAACAACTGATAATAATAATGTCAATTTGATAATAATATAAGAAAGCTATTTCTAAATAATAATTTAAGTTGTCTGTTAAAAAACTGTTACTATTTAGTAGACAAGTATACTATACATAATAAAAGCATAATGAAGAATGACACAGAACACATCCAACACATGAAAATCCATATCCATTAATTATCTAAATTTGATCACTACATTATTATATCATCTGTAATCAGTATTTTTGTATAGTGAGAATAATGGAAGAAAAGACTACATCCATTTTAAAAAATAATAAAATTACCTGTTCTTCAGAACACACTCTGATCTCATGTTCAGCTTTTTCAATGCCTTCCTTGGTTCCAGTGATGGTGATAGTTTCGCTGTTGTCAGCAATGCTTGGGACACTAATTTTTGTTGCAGTAACTTTCTCAAGGTCCTTCAATTTTTGGCCTAGTTTTCCCAGGATCCAGCGATGGTGCTCTTTAGGAATCGCTATTTGCTTGCTTGCCTGTATAAAATAGTGTCAATTAATGCCTACATTTTAAACATAGTATTTAATAATTTAATTCAGTCAAAAATATACCAACCTGTTGTTGAAAATGGGTCAAAATCTGCCTTCTAGCCTCAAGAACAGCGCTATGCTTTCCAGTAATAAGGAAAGTCAAGCTTCCGTCCTTGCTGGTAGATATTTCAATATGGGCTCCGGTGTCCTTGGTGATAGCTTGACAAGTTCTCAGCGATTCTCCCTCACCAAAAGTGTTGGCGTTATCTAATTTCCTTTCTTCATATGGCACATGGAATACCTGTTAATTTTATCAGATATTTATTAAAGGTCATTATTTTGAAATAAAGTTGACATTGCAAAGCATTTTGGATTGTGCACAATAAATGAGGTCATCACGAGGTCATCAAAATTTGACAGGTGTTTTGAGGTCTAAATAAGATCTAATTTCGAATGGACGTGGCGATAACGAGACGTGACGTTAAGGCTATGCTAAGCGACTAGCGAAGCGAAGGCGCCTGGCGAATCGCCCGCAAGGGTAAGACGTAGGTGGGAGCGGTGTGTGTGTTTCAAGTTTCGGGGGCAAAACGCGGGGGGGGAGGACCACCTCCCTTTTCCCCGCGGCCGATTCACCAGTCGGTTGTATCACTATAGCGTCTTCTCAGTTTTCTTATGTATCAATTTTTCAGCCCCTTCTTTAGTAACAACATCTTCCTTTCACACAATATCAGAAATGATAAGGATTTTTAAATTTTAATTTATTTTTTTATATAATACCAAATAATATACTAGAAAAAATACGACTCGCACCAGATCATGTTCTCGGACGGTATTTTTATTTTTTTATTTTTCGGAGTCGTATTTTTTCTAGTATATTATTTGGTATTTAATGATAAGGATGTTTAAAAACACATTCAGTGTTCACACGCATATTATTATCAGTTGGCAATGAAAATTAAATATCTCTTAAAGCATTATCAGGTGATTACATAAGACTGTTCTAGGTATTAAGATTGGGCCACATGTTTGTATAAAAATAAAAAAGAATTGGATGTATTTGTTCAATGTATTTTCAAAGAGATATAAGTGATCTACTAGATACTCAAATTAGATGTAATACTATGTTTTAAAATTATGGTTGAATTCTGTACCTGGGTGTGCAAAGAAGAACCAACACGGAGCTTATTAGTCACTTGTTGAATGTTTCGCTGCACAGGTGGCTGAGAGTGGGGAAGTGCAGGGAACAAATCATCGTATGCATATGAGCCACTGTTATCGTAGCCCACATTGTTCATTTCCTCGGCATGCACGGGTAATTCAGGGTGAACGGGTAACATATCTCCAACCATCATGGATTGCTGATGCATCATTTTCGTCTCCTCCAGCAGTCCTTGTCCGCGCCAAGTCGTTACAGTACTACAAAAGATAAAATATGCTGCAGCTGTAAATTTATTTTCAATATAGCCCATACTGTATTTGCATTACATATTTGAACAATTGTTTAAACATTATAACATCTTCTTTCATGTTAAGTAAACATGGTTGAAGGTTACAGGTCATATTACAAATCTATTTCAATCAATGTAGAACATTATAAATTGGGATTTAGTATATTCTATTCTAATACATAAGTTGGTTAAGAATGTTGAATAACTGTTAGAAACATGTAAGCAACATGGTTGAGAGATAAAATTTCTAAAAAATTTAAAGCCTTATTTTTTAGAAACTCCATCTCTCAATCCTCAAAGTGTTCCAGTTCATGTATTTATTATAATATTTTATAATTATTTTATTAAAGTATTTTTTACAAAAACTACCTACTTTAAACAGTTGGTAAAAGAATTAGACTTTAGAGCTATACAAATTAGAATAAGACAAACAATCAATAAGAGACATTCAACTAAATAATGGGAAACATTCATTTATAAATCAATACATAATATGGTTAGTTAGATTATTATTCTAAAACCTTTTATAAAATTACTCTTTACAAAAAAATGGTCAAAAATTTAGTAGGTCTTTCTATTTTTCTAAGAAATATCTTATCAATTGTGCATATTGGTGGCTATACTTGCAATGGTGTACCATCCAGTATATCTGACAGGATACCTGACAGGTTTATCATACACATACACACACACTACGATTTACCAGAGCAGTAAACCTGTCAGGTATACTATTGTTGCTCCTGATACCTATATAAAAATAAATACATATTCATTTATGTAACTACCACTAGATTTAACTGAAAGTGGTGTATGTTAAAAAAAGAAAATTAATTTCATTTTCATTGAAACTTATTGATATAAAACTAATAAAAAAATACCTTTAGTTCTTTACTCAATTGAAAGAAGATAAAACAGTGTAAAAAAAGAAAGATAACATTTTGATTGTATGTACAACTAAGAGATTATTCACATAAATTATAATTGAACATGCAAATTTTTTTCATACACAGAGCTAGCTTGCACATGTAGCTCTTGCTTTATAGATTGACTTACTCTTGCAATCTATGAAGATCTGTCTATGATTAGTTTCATTGCAAGGGCCAGTTTGAAAATGAAAACTACACAACAAATTATTCATTACAGAAGTGTTTATTCAGTATTTTTAGTGTTTTGAGTATTTGCACATGTTTGGAATTATAAAACAAGCAAAAAGATGTATGTACAGTGTACTTATAGCTTGACTTGCCTTCACTTCTGCAGAGGCACTATATTCTTTCAAATGTAACCAAAATCATGTTATCTCTTATAATAAAAGAAAGCAATTGAAAAACTGTAAATATTATAAGATAACAGACCGCTGGCATGGTGGCTACCTATTGTGATAATACGTGTCACCTTCCAACACATTTGACGTGGAACTGGCTGAAGTAAAATTCGACACTCACCGTATGTACTGTAGCTAATCGTCCAAAACGTCTATCCTGTGGAAGCCAGGGTCAGCTATTCTTTCTCCTGCACAAAATTATGTGTTTATTGACACGAAATAAAGCATAAAAACATTATAATTTCCTAATTATTCAGCAATACACACGTACCTATTGCTGCCGCGAGGAGAAAGACTCACAGACTATTTATTAGTTCAATTTAGTTTTAGAGGTAATATGTGAGAGAGAATAGAGAAAAAAATGACAATAGTTTTACCTGTCTCTGTCTTTTGCCTTTTGAGAGACAAAGACGACAAAAGAAAGTGGAACCACAGAGCATAGAAAATTGAGTAGAATGGAACCATGTAGAACCCATAAAGGGCTTTCCACATCTTCCGATAAGGCATTGCTTAGATGCTCTAAGGCAGGGATGAGTGGGAATGTTGACGAACAAAGTATTGCGGATGCTTTGTTATTGCTGGCAGCAGATGACGCAGAAACAGAATCACAGTAATAAAAATTAATAAATTGTTAACAGTAATAAATTGTTAAGAAAACACTATGTTTTTATTTTAGTTTTAAGTTTTTACATATAGGCTCAAGCTTTGAAAAATGGCGACACCCGGTGAGTCGTTGGCAATGGGGATCTTACGATCCCCCAAAGTATCGATACCTATTCATATGAGTAGTACACACGACGGCACCTCAGACTATACATGTTGACCTTGAGACCGCCTTTATGCCCTACGTAATAAAAGCTGTTTTCGCAGTTTAACTGTATAACCTGACGTGCTGCTGTGCGTACCTTAGTCTAAGAGTAGTACTCAAATCGCTTTTCGATACTACTCTTATGAGTAGCCCTAAAGTATCGATACTTACTCATATCGATCCTTTTAATATAACTTTTTGAACTTCTTATGGGAAAATATATTGTGATTTTTATAAAACTTTTTTAAGAAATTTAATTGTATTTTGATATTTTAATGATTAAATTATATATATTTTTTTCATGTAACTGATAGACCGAATAAACAAATACCTCCTATTTTAAGTATTTTGTTAGTAGATGCATAAAATAAAAAAATATATAATTGAATAATCATTTATTAATAATTAAATCAGTACGGTAACTAACTAACGCGCCGTAAGATGCGTTCATAATTATAAGTTGCGTTGGGCGCATTCTGCCAGACAAATCTTTGAGTCATCGATCGCCTTAGAGTAATTTTTAACCATGGAAAGTAAGGCGGTCGATTACTCAGAATGCGCCCAGTCGTTCAGTCTGATTCGATTCGATACCAAGTACTTGTTTGTCGATACTGAGTAAATATCGGAAGATTGATTCGATACCAAAAGTACTTGCTATCGAAACAAAAGTATCGAGTACTTACTCGTATTTACTTGTATCGAAAGATCCCTTCCCTAGTTGGCAATACTGTGTGTGTGTTGTGCATGGGATCTTTTGGTTGAATTGATATCATATTCGCTTATTTCGTTGTTAAAATAAACTAAAACAAGGTATCGGACGTGAAGCTATATTAGAAGTTGCATCTATGCTACGCAAATAATAATGGATAAAATTCCTAGAACCCATGAAGGTAAGTGATTTTCGTTTCGCTAGATTGAGCATCGGCCATTTTTGTGTAATTTTGTTTTCTGCACAACAAGTAATAACACGAGTAAAATTGTCTTTCTGTTAATAAATCTTACAGGAATTACTGACTACTCCGTAAATTTAGTTTATAGGTACGGTTTTAGTCCGACGTTTAATTTAATACATCCAACAAACATAACCTGAATACTAATGGACATGTACTTAGGTACTCTGGCAACGTTTTAACTAATGTTTGTTTCTTATCTTCTTTTAAGCTATCGAAGCTCAAATAAGAGAGATACAGTCCAAGAAAAATGAACTACCAGAAAATGGTTCCGGCAAGGGTGTTTCCCTTGCAGATACTTATTATGACAGTGATATCTATGATAATGCTGGTCAAGGGGGGAAATCGAGATACGAAGGATACGTCACATCCATAGCTGCTAACGATGAAGTGGAAGATGAAGATGTTGAAAATGTTCCAATTTCACAAAAAAGATCTGGATATACAGCACCTGCCTCTATATTGAATGACATAGCTCAAGTAAGTATATCCCATGTACCACACAAGCCAATGTTTACAGTTATCCTCAACAGTAAGTTGCGCTCTCATGATTCAAGTCTGGGATATTAATATATCCCAGACTTGAATGATGAGTGGTTTAAATAGTCAGCAATATATTCATATTTTGGTGAGCAGAATAATCTACCTATTTGGTCAGCCAAAATGGTTAGTTGGTCGACAACTTTTTGCCAGCAAAAATTTCTAAATCAATCTGCAATAAAAGTCATACTCATACTGGACTGTTCTAAATTTTTTATCTACATTCAGTGACCACCTATGTTTAATAATATTTTGGTGAGCAATTTATTTGGTGACCCAATTTTAATTAAATTTCGGTGAGCCACATTTAAAAAATGAAACAAACCCTTCCCTTATCCACCCATGGGGGCAATGTTTTCCATCAATAGTCGGGAGCATTATTTAGTTTCCCATCACAGTTTGCATCTCAGAAAAGATAACAATATGTAGTTTGTTTTGCTTGATAATGTTTGATTTTAAATGACAGTTTCTAATTGCTATTAATATGTTGTTATAGAGTGACAAGGATTATGATCCATTTGCTGACAAAAGACGTCCAATAATTGCAGACAGAGAAGATGAGTACCGCCAAATGAGACGTAGAATGATTATATCACCTGAGCGTAATGATCCTTTTGCTGAAGGTAAGTATTTTTCTACTTATACAAATTAATAATCAAAGACAATAATATTATACCACAGAATAAATAATACTACTAGAGTACAGAAGTTAAACTGGTTTGATCTAGAACCTATCTAGTAGATAGGTTCAAGATCATTTATCATGATTTATAGTATTCTATGTAAATTATATGTCTTCATTAAAATAGTGTGTTATCAACAATTCTTTCACTTTAATTACTTCACTCTTTTATGTGCATTAAGTGTTTTTTCTTATTTATTTGATTTAATTATACAATCTTCATGAAATATCACTTAAAAAATCAAGATTTCGTAAAATGTGGTCTATTCTGGACTATTCATATCATCTCAAGTATTTCGTTCTAACCACTACTAGAACGACCTTTACAAGATTCACAATATTTATTCATACCAATTTTTAAACTTCAATAAAAGAAATGAAAGCGCGGGAATTGGGAATCGGAAAACACTGTGAAAACGCAGTTATTCCGAGAGCGTGACGACAGCCCCACCGATATTGCCCTCGCCGAGGACGCTGAGCGCTAGGAGTTTATCTTATACTACGCGCGCGGAGTAACAGAGCCCTGATAAATACATTCAAATCTTTCTTTTTTTATAATAATATTAGAAAAAAAGTATTTTTTCTAATATTATTTATCTTAACATTCAAATCTTCTAGTATTGAGATTGATATTTTATAGTTCATAAATAAATTCTTGTTTAAATAAAGCTTTATGCTTTATTCACAGGTGGAAAAACGCCAGATGTTGGTTCCAGAACATATACAGAAATTATGAAAGAGCAATATCTACGCGCTGAAGAAACCGAAGTAAGTTAATTACCTAGAGCTAAGCCTTAACAAACTAGCACTAATATGAAATGGTGTTATTATTAACATAACTTCTAGAAATTCAAATTGGATTGGATTTAATGTTTTAATGAATGAATGAATTTAACTTGTTTTAGTTAAGAAAAAAACTTCTGGAGAGAGCTAGAGAAGGGACACTAAAGCCAGTACCGCAATCAAATGGTGAAGCTCCAAAAACTGCTGCCAAGCGTAAAGGACGCTGGGATCAAAGTTCAGATGACACACCTTTGGCTAAGAAAACTATATCTACTACTCCTAGTTCACAAGCCACACCATCTTGGGACACAGAGGTTAGTTTCAGGATTCCAAAATATCCAATATTTATTATAAATATCATAATATCGGATATTTATGATATATATCCGATATACATATATCTAAAGTTTGATATATGTATATCCATTTTGTAAGAAAGCCATATTATTATTTTATTGTATTATTTATGTATATATTATTTATGTATATATTTATGTATAATAAATTATTTAGGAAAAACAAATGTTTTTAATGTTTTATTTATTTAGGTAGGTACTTAACAAATGAAACCAAAACAAAATCTTTTAGATCAGGCAAAATCAACTAAAAATATACAAAAAAACTTACTCTTTCATAAAGAAATCTTTCTGACACGACTAACGCCATTAATGCCGGCAGAAGTGTTGCCATTTATGGATTAGAACTTGCTATTAGGGAGTATGTTTTAATTCTACTCCAACACCATCTACATTTGGGAAGTAGAAAGACCGTAACAAACGCCAAAAAGTACATAATAATATAAATTTTTTAAACCATTTTTGTTTTGATTACAACATGTTACAAAAATACCCCGAATGCTGAATATGGTATATAGGGACCATCAAACTGAACAACTTTTACTATGGGACCAACTCTCAAATCGCGAAACCAAAATCAGCTGTTTCATACATTTTGATTTTATTTTTTGTATGAAACAGCTGTTTTTTGTTGTGATTTCAGAGTTGTTCCCATCGTAAAAGTTGATCAGTTTGATGGTCCCTATATACCATATTCGGCATTAGGGGTATTTTTGTAACATGTTGTATATCATAATAAAATATTTTATATATATCCATTGAGATATATCCTCGAACTGGTTAGTTTATGTATGTCGCAGGAAAATGAGGATATCAGAGATTTCACAAAATCCCTTGGGATACCACGAAATCACGGTATATGTTGAATATACTTATTTACGACGTCTTCTTACTAAAATAGGTCAGTGATATGTCGTTTCACTAAATGAATCTAGTGAAATGTCAGAAAAGTGGATACCGCCGAGTAAAAATCGAGCCATGCATCTTTCTCCCTCTCTCTACTCAAACGGACACTAGTGGGAGCGGGAAAAATGCGTCGCTCGCGGGGTGCGTGGTATCAAAGGTCCAGTGTAAAACTAAAAGATGCATTTGCAAAAAACAAAATAATTTATGTAATTCAAGGTGCCACAAATCGCTGCCATGTTTGAATAAATAACAAGGCTTAGTCGAACCACGCATACCTACTGTTAAAAGTCTATTTTCTTATGTTCTTTTTAGCTAACTTGAAACTTTATTGTCTAATAAATAAATATAATCTAATAATTTTGTTGTATTATTTCATTCATTCTTTATTTCACTAGATTTAGTTGAGTGAAACGATATATCACTGATTATATATTCGTATTTTGTCATATCTCTAAATTTTTTTAGATCTACCGTGATTTCGTGGTATACCTAGGGATTTCGTAAAATCACTGATATCCTCATTTCTCAGCGACATGTATACTTATTATATTTCATTACCTCACTGGGGTTTCTTGAGCTTTATACCAACAAAGAAAAAAAAACTTATACTTAATTACATCATCTATTATAAAAAAAAGTTGTTTATCTTTAATTGTCTTTTCTAGTAAACAGTTTTTCACAGTTGTCATATGTCTTTCAAAAATATGTTGTCTTATTAAATCAAATTGTCTGTAATAATAACAATTCTTTTCATTATCTATGTGTGGATAACCATTTGTTGTGTTTTATAAATGATTTTTTTAATAAAGAGTTGGGTGAAGATTGTTTACCAAATAGGACAAGTAAAGATAAACGGACTATATCTATTGGCAGCTATAAAACATAACATTTATTTAATAGAGAGGTGCTTGGGAAGAAACTCCGGGAGCTGGTGGCCGCGGCGGAGAAACTCCTGGCGCTACGCCTTCAGCGCGCGTGTGGGACGCCACTCCTGGCCACATCACTCCCGGCCACGCCACTCCGGGAAGAGAAACGCCCGCTCAACACACATCGAGGAGAAATCGATGGGACGAAACTCCCAAAACAGACAGAGGTAACTTTGAAAAATATATGTCGGAATGTTCATCAAATCGATGTAAATAAAAATGAATCGCCTAAAGGTATGTACGCGCATAACTTCAGAACGACTGCACCAAATTTGATTATTTCTTTTTTTGTTGTGTTTGTCATTATAAAGACAAGGTTTGTATAAAAAACATTTTTAAATATTTTAGAGAAAGCCGTAATTTTTTTTATCAATTCCGTCTTTTTAAATCGGAAATATCGGCATTATTATTAATATATAGCGCCACCCGTGCGAAGATGGGTCGGGCAGCTAGTAAATAATTAAAAAAATAAAATACAATGTGTACTTACTTTTATTTTATTTATTTATTAAGAAGCAAAAAGTCATACTCATTTATAAACAAAAAAAATTAAATAACATCTTACATAAGACCTATAGTTTCCTTAATGAAACAATGGAGTGCAAATCATTAACACAAATATTATGATACACATACCTACTTACATACGCGCTTACGTATATAAAAAAGTACAAAGAAATATAGAACAGGTTGTTTTTTGCGCAATATTGCATAGAAAAATATACTTACAGCCTGAATACAACTGATTAAATGTTTACAGAAACTCCGGGCCACAATAGCGGGTGGGCCGAAACTCCGCGCACGGATCGTGGAACAGGCGTGGATACGATACAAGAAACGCCAACGCCAGGAACTAAGAGGCGTTCCCGATGGGACGAGACGCCCGGCGCTACGCCCGCCGCCGCCACGCCCACGCCCTCACACGCCACGCCCTCGCACGCCACGCCCTCCCACGCCACGCCCTCACATGCCACGCCCACTCCACACACACCTGTCTTCACCCCAGGAGGAGTAAGTAGCCATATGTTCAATTTCAACGCGATACATACACAATGGAGAAGCCAACTGAAAACTATCTGTTGATAGCGCAAGCATAGCTTGTGTATGCCTGATTAGCTTTAAAAATATGTATTCTACTTCGACAGGCGTCCCACAAAGTCCGATTCTTAAAATGATTTCATCATGACCTCAAAATGGATGAGGCAAAGTTTTTTTTATTGTAGCTTTTAACCGTTTTTTCTAAAATGAATAAAAATATAAAATATTTTGCTTGCCACAGAAACATCATAATTGATATTGAAATTGAAAAATAAATTCTTTATTCAGATAAACTAACAAAGTAAGTGTTTTTGATTTGTCTATATTTTCCAATTGCCCATTAGATACTTTATTAGCTGACAAGAAAAATGGGCGCAAGAAACCTAACAGCATTATCAGAAGATACTAAATATTGCTCAGTACTAATTTATTTGTCTCCTTTTGTTATAGTCGACTCCTGTGGGGGTAAAGGCTATGGCCCTCGCGACGCCGACACCGGGACACGTGGCTGCCATGACTCCGGAACAACTGCAAGCTTACCGCTGGGAGAAAGAGATAGATGAACGAAACAGACCTTACACCGACGAAGAACTCGATTCCATGTTCCCACCCGGGTACAAGGTTTTACCGCCGCCGGCCGGTACGTACATTCTATATGAGTTTTGGACATGCTATTTTTATAATTATTCATTTCGTTTCATAAGATATTTAAGGACGAACATCATAGTTATTAATCCCCACTTTAGTTTCAGGACACATGTATTAAAAGCCTTCACCGTGGATATCCGACCGTAACGATACGTCGATACATGTGTTGTTAAATTAAAAATTAGACAAATATTTTAATACTCACTTTTTCTTTCAGATCGATGACAATAAGGCTAAACGGTCTCATGCCGTCGGGACGAGAGCTTTTAAACTACTCAATCGCTGTTAATGAGATTATATAGTCACACGCTTTATTCGAACCCGGCGGCGTGAGAGCAGAGTGTTAACTTGTGATATTGTTGCCCAGGTTACGTTCCGATTCGGACGCCGGCTCGTAAGCTGACCGCCACGCCTACCCCGTTGGCTGGTACCCCAATCGGCTTTTTCATGCAGACGGAGGAAGTGGGGGGCTCCGCGGCCGCCGCGGCGCGCCTGCTCGAGCCGCAGCCCAAGGGCGCGCAGCAGCTGCCCTTCATGAAGCCCGAGGACGCGCAGTACTTTGACAAACTGCTCGTCGACGTCGACGAGGACGCGCTCTCTCCGGACGAACTCAAAGAAAGGAAAATCATGAAGCTCTTGCTGAAGATCAAGGTATGAACGACGGCACACGGCACACACACACCGGCCGGCTCGTCCGTCCCGCTCGCGTCGGGGCTCACGGCAGTATATCCGAAAGTATCTTACTTTAATTGATTTTGAACCTTAATGTGTTGAACATTGAGTTCAAAATTACTGGTTTGGTTACCCGCCTAGCAGTGTTTCTGAGTTTTATTCTGTTACTAGCTTTTGCCCGCGACTTTGTACGCGTGGAAATAGTTTTTATTACAGTTTAGCTTTGCCCGTGACTTACAATAAGACGACTAGTTTATTATTTACATATTTTTTATTATTATTTATTACTCATGTCAGTAGGCCGCGTTGTTATGGCGGAAAAAGGTCTTAAAGTAATTTTGTATCCCTAGGGAAAAGTATATTTTACTGGATGAAAAATTTCCTATGTCCTTTTCTGTACCCCTGACAATGTGTATGCAAAATTTCATGATGATCGGTTGAGTAGTTAGGACGTGAAGGCGTAACAAACAAACATACTTTCGCATTTATAATGTAGGTAAGGATGTATGAGATACTGCATCATTTATAATTAATTAATTTTAAAGATCCTTGGTATTTGACATTCTAAATTGAGTTCATTCAAATTTCAGAACGGAACTCCACCTATGTGTAAAGCGGCGTTACGTCAAATAACGGATAAAGCTCGTGAGTTTGGCGCGGGTCCTCTCTTCAACCAGATCCTGCCGCTGCTCATGAGCCCCACGCTGGAAGACCAGGAGCGCCACTTGCTAGTCAAAGTTATTGACAGAATCCTATACAAATTGGATGATTTAGTGCGACCTTATGTACACAAGGTAATGTAATTATTTCTTGAAAATGTTGTATAAATTTAATGACTTATGCCGCTGTTTAACTTTAAAAAACCTATTTGTCCTTACAGATCTTGGTCGTAATAGAACCGCTCCTAATTGATGAAGACTATTATGCCCGCGTGGAAGGTCGTGAGATCATCTCAAATCTGGCCAAAGCTGCTGGGTTAGCTACTATGATTTCCACCATGAGACCTGATATAGACAACATTGATGAATACGTGCGAAACACGACTGCTAGGGCTTTTGCCGTAGTTGCGTCGGCCTTAGGTTTGTTTTTATTAATTATTATATAATTAAGGTCATCTTAATTTTTATTTTTAATCTTTAATGTATTTTTCAGGTATTCCTTCCCTACTTCCGTTCTTGAAGGCCGTGTGCAGATCTAAAAAATCCTGGCAGGCGAGACACACTGGTATCAAGATTGTGCAACAAATAGCTATCCTGATGGGTTGTGCTATCTTGCCGCATCTTAAATCCCTGGTCGAAATTATTGAACACGGTATGTAACTTCGTTTGACACTAAAACTCATTGCTTGTAAACTTTTTTGAATAAATGTTTAATTAGTTTCTTCTCAACAGGCTTGGTTGACGAACAGCAAAAAGTGCGTACAATAACTGCCTTAGCCAGTGCCGCTCTGGCTGAAGCTGCCACCCCATACGGTATCGAATCGTTCGATTCAGTGTTGAAGCCGCTCTGGAAAGGTATCCGTACCCACCGCGGTAAAGGTTTAGCCGCCTTCCTCAAAGCTATCGGCTACCTCATCCCTCTTATGGATGCCGAATACGCTAACTACTATACGCGAGAAGTAATGTTGATTCTTATTCGGGAGTTCCAGTCCCCCGATGAGGAAATGAAAAAGATTGTATTGAAAGTAAGTGACTTGACTTTTATTTTTTTTTATATTGAGATTCTATTTAGCTCGAGATATTTAATGATTATTGTCTTTCAGGTAGTGAAACAGTGTTGCGGTACTGATGGTGTCGAACCACAGTACATAATGGACGAAATTTTGCCACACTTTTTCAAACACTTCTGGAATCACCGCATGGCTCTCGATCGACGTAATTACAGACAACTTGTTGATACCACTGTTGAAATTGCCAATAAGGTAAGGACTTGTTATAGACACAACTAGAAAAATACTTTTATCTTTGTACAATTTAGCAGATTGTGTAAACATTGATTGTTTTAAAAGATTAAAGACATTTGTTTATGTAAACTACTTTCGACCAGACACCCAGTAGATACCTAGTTTATTTTATTGCATGAAAATAAATGTCTAAAACTTGAGGTAGACAGCGTGAATTCCGAATTGGTCAGTTCCTTCAACATTCGTTAGTTCGACGTTCCTCATTGTTCGAAACTGAATGATCGGATTGATAGGCAGGTCGAATAGAAAGACACCTGATTTATTAGAGTTTAAACAGATATATTGATATACACTGCTTGGTTGTTATTAAGTGTCTGTGTCTGTGTGGTGAATGGCGATGCTATCTACTTTGACTTATATTGGATCTTTCTACAGGTTGGCGCATCAGAAATAATTAACAGAATAGTGGATGATCTCAAAGACGACAATGAACAGTACAGAAAAATGGTAATGGAGTCTATTGAAAAGATACTTGCTAACTTGGGTGCAGCTGATATTGACTCAAAACTGGAAGAGGCTCTAATCGACGGTATACTGTATGCATTTCAAGAACAGACTACAGAAGTAAGTATTCTATTCTATTACTATTAAAACACTTGTACACACAGCAGCAGCACTGGTATATCTAATTTCCTGAATCGACTTTGAGCTTTATGTACAACATGTTAAGGTTTAAATTTGATTGTAGTTTGACAATTTTAACACACCTTACTGACTGTACAAAGAGGAGTTTCTTGAAGGCTTTGTTTATAAATATATACTTTGTTCACAGGATGTCGTAATGTTGAACGGGTTTGGTACAATAGTCAACCAGCTGGGCAAGCGCGTCAAACCATACCTGCCTCAGATTTGTGGCATCATTCTGTGGCGTATGAACAACAAATCGGCTAAAGTGCGACAGCAAGCAGCGGATTTGATTTCCAGAATTGCTGTGGTCATGAAGACGTGTCAAGAGGTAAGTAACATTCATCATCAACTAAACAATTTTATTTTATTCTAACAGTTGGCATCAAAGTTTTTTTTATTTACAGGAAAAGTTGATGGGTCATTTAGGCGTGGTATTGTACGAGTATTTGGGTGAAGAGTACCCAGAAGTACTTGGTTCCATCTTGGGCGCTCTGAAAGCTATTGTTAACGTAATCGGTATGACGAAAATGACACCACCTATAAAAGATTTACTACCGAGACTCACACCGATTCTCAAAAACAGGTATGTTTATTGTCTGTTGTGGATGTCAAGTACATTTCTTGCCACGATATTAATATTTAAATTTTATTTCAGACACGAAAAAGTCCAAGAAAACTGCATAGATTTGGTGGGACGTATTGCAGACAGAGGCCCAGAGTTCGTGTCGGCGCGTGAATGGATGAGAATTTGTTTTGAATTGTTGGAACTCCTAAAAGCACACAAAAAAGCCATCAGAAGAGCGACTGTGAATACGTTTGGTTACATCGCCAAGGCTATCGGTCCACACGATGTACTGGCAACCCTTCTCAATAACTTAAAAGTACAAGAGCGACAGAACAGGTTTGCTATTTTTTTTTTATTAAATATGAAATCATTATTCCTTGCTCTTTACTAATATTTGTCTTTTTTTTCAGAGTTTGTACAACAGTGGCTATCGCTATTGTAGCTGAGACGTGTTCGCCTTTCACAGTATTGCCTGCGCTAATGAATGAATACAGAGTACCAGAGTTAAATGTTCAAAATGGAGTGTTAAAATCCCTGTCTTTCTTATTTGAATACATTGGTGAGATGGGCAAGGACTACATCTATGCTGTTTGCCCATTACTCGAAGATGCTCTAATGGATAGGTATGATTTTTTTCTTCATACTTCATAATATTTTATTATAGTCGCATATTTTGTAATATAAATCTCAAACCCATTCGATCTGAATACCTTTGAGTCAGGGCTAAGAGACACAGAAGTTGCAGTGAGTGCCACATTCACTGTCAAACCATTTTAAACTTTATCTCAATTGTGTAATGCTGTCGCCAGTGACGAGCATGGACAAGCGGCTGAGTACTTTCGATGCGATTACATAATGGACATGCATTACGTATTGGAAATTGGGCTTAAATTGGCTTGACAGTGAAACTGCAGGCCACGCCATTTAGTTGCTCAGACTTATGTCCTTATTACACATTATCAGAGAGACACTACCACAGAATATATAATAGTAATAAACATACAGAAGCCCATCTGCGCGAGGACAATCAAATTATAAGCTACCCTACTAATAAAGTACAATTTCAAATTGCACTGCGTGCCTATTATTTTAAGCACCTCCGACACATGACATCCCTCGTGCGCTGCTCGACTGAGTCAGCCGCGAGCAGTAGGCTAATATAAAAGTTTAAGCGCGGAGTGAGACCACGTTCTTATATAAAAATACATTCTCTGTATTATATCATCGTTTTTGTTACGCGGAACTTGCGGTTATATTGAGGGGGAAAGTTCGGCAATTAATTTTATATAGATACCAGCTTCGAAATCACCCGTTAGTATAGAAATGTCTTTCTTTACACATAAATTACATATTTCTAAACTATTCTTATTTTATTTCACAGAGATTTAGTCCATCGACAGACAGCTTGCGCTGCAATAAAGCACATGGCGCTAGGAGTGTACGGGTTCGGGTGTGAAGACGCTCTGGTGCACCTCCTGAACCACGTGTGGCCGAACATATTCGAGACGTCGCCACATCTCGTGCAAGCCTTCATGGACGCCGTGGAGGGCATGCGCGTGGCACTCGGGCCCGTCAAGATACTACAGTACGCGCTGCAGGTTAGTCGATTATATCCATCCGTCGCAATATAATATATTACATTGTTCGGAAAACTGTAATCTAACCACTGATTACTAACTACGATTACATTTTGTAGTTAGTGATCAAAATAATAGATATGATTTAAATAATCGTAAAAATTAGTTAAAACATTTCAATTACTAACTACAGTTAGTAGTTGCAATCACGATTGAATAGTAAAGTAAGTAGAAAAAGTAATCATACAAACACATTGAACATGAATAAGCACAAAATTTTAACATACGCATACAAATATTTAACTATAGCTAGATTCGAACCAATTATAATTCGAAATAAGCCGCCGTAGTTGAGAAACCTCTAGCCATGTTATAATACCCTTTTTTTATTTTGTCTTCAGGGTTTATTCCATCCTGCGAGAAAAGTACGCGACGTGTATTGGAAGATCTACAATACTTTATACATAGGTGGACAGGACGCGTTAGTCGCTGGCTATCCCAGGATACAAAACGATCCTAACAATCATTACCTAAGATATGAATTAGATTATTTGTTGTAACACGGTTAAACATAAGGACTCCTACACTAATAGATATTTTGTTTGATTTCTATAGTAAAAATAGTTGGCAAAAATCTGTTAATTCTTGAGTTGTAACAACTAATCAGGCCCATTCTTAATTATAAAGTCAAAATATCAATCATATTAACTACAACACTGCACTCTATAGTAAAATGTTTGACATCATAATAAGCAGAATCCGGTATCCTCATAGTTGTTACATCCCAAGAATCTACTTGCAATATAAATACATAATACTATGTCAGTGGAAGTGTTAATAAACAAAAAAATGTATGTGCTATTGGCATGTATAAAAATGGGTGTTTTATTTTATTTAATACTAGTCCATATCCCTAACTAGTATGTGCTTCAGTCGGACACAAAAATTATCTTTCTGCTGAGGCGAAGCTGAGCGGACGGAGTGGTGCTTAGCGGTACATGAATCTCGACGAGAGAAGATTTCGAGCACAGAACAATATTACTCAGGGGAGAAGAATTGTATCTCCATAGAAAAAAAATGGCAACCTAAATTTATTTACGTATACAACTAGCGCTGCAGCGGATTGTCAATGAAAACTTCTAAGCGCGCGATTATTCAAACTGCTTTTTTTAAATTACCAAATCAAACTAGTTTGGATCTTTTTGTGAAGAGATGTCGATAATATATAATGTATCACTTTCTTTAGTGATAAATTATATATTAACATCCCTTCACAAAAAGATCCAAACAAATTTTTTCAGTAAAATGTTGTTTTCCTTATTATTTAATAAATAAAACAATTCTTTTATACTTAATGTACGGAATTTTTATTAACATAATATACACTTCTCTTATTTTACACAAAATGGCTCATTCATAAGATAGTTTGATGTTATGGCATAAGAATAATTCTTATGGTTAAAGCTAGGATGACCGAAAATAGGGTATTTTGTTAGTATACTGAAACATACACCTTTATAAGATGATATATTCTCCAATTGTTTCCGCGATCCTCGTTTTATCATTAATAAATCTACACATAACATTGAACAGTTTAAAATTAAATTGGACAGGTTTCAATTTAATTACATCTAAGTCTTTGGAGGTTCTTTTAAAAGTTGTAAGAAATCAAGCCATTGACAAATTCAGTAAAACAGCAGTACAAAACATTCTCTAATAACTGTTCATCTTTTAAGAAAATGAAATAGATATGTAGACGGCAAATTGCAACAGAATATAACAATATTCTATGTATGTCGGTATGCTTTTGAAACAACTGTAACATGCCTTTGTTTCATTGTTTCAAAAGCATACATACATACATAGAATATTGTTAACAACAAATTATTCATTATGAACTTCAAACTACAATTATCAACTTTTTTAAAACAGATGCTTAGAACTTAATCAGTTATAAACACAAACAAATACATTGCGTGCATTAATTATGTTTTAAGATTTTCA
The DNA here is from genome assembly GCA_963556745.1 of Catoptria pinella. NCBI lineage: Eukaryota > Metazoa > Arthropoda > Insecta > Lepidoptera > Crambidae > Catoptria > Catoptria pinella. The sequence continues at coordinate 7,498,166 of OY750762.1, forward strand.
TTTTTCTCTCCACAGCCTTCTTTTTATCATCTTCTTCCATTTCTCTGTTTTTTAATATTATAAAACGTTTCATTACAATACAAAAAGTGCTAATTTTTAAATGGTTAACATTCACTTCTAAATGCTCTTCACATTTATTTAAAAAATCTAAATTCACATTTTCTAATACATTCATAATTTTAACTTTTATATTTGGAGTCCAAGCATCTGTTCTTAAAAAGTTATTAATTATTGTTGCCATTGTTTCAACACACACAATCATATCTTTATTTGCATATTGTAAAGAGTTAGTTTTATCACTATATTCCTTAAAAGTAATGAATGTGTGTGCAGCTTCATTATTTTCGGACAAGAATGCTTTTCTGCAATTTAAACATTCACTATTTCTTATTTTTTTAATAATAAAGCCGCACACATATGCACAAGCTTGGCTTTCGGGCGTCGCCATCTCAGTTGCTTCGACTGCATCGCAATATATTGATTCTATGTCATATATTTCTTCGCTTATCATAGTCGGAGTTTTATCAACTTTTGGGCTCTGATCTACAGCCATAATAAAATTTATTAAATTATTTGATAATGTGCAGGTGTCATCTTCACAATTTTTTTTCAGACCCGAATATTTTAAATTACTAACTATTGCGGTTTTAAGACCCGCTACAAATTGTTGGACTGTGGGGTTGTTATTGGAACCACTACTATATCGGATGCAGCCGAAGCAATTTTCTAGTGGATCCTGATTTAGCCGACGCGTTGATAGAGATTTTATTCCACTTGATTGCAGGTTTTTCCACAGGTGTTCTATTGCGTTCATTGTGTGTAACCATCCATTCTGAGAGGGAGGATCGACAGCAGACCCTACGTATTTCATATTCGATATGAAATTTTTCATTTCAAAGAATAATTCTAAATGTGGGCTTCTAGGAGTCAAGTTTGTGGAATATTTTTTTCCACCGCGCAAATCTGCAGTGTCTGCGTTCACAGCATCAAAGAGCTGATCAAATTTGTGGGTGAATGTTGCAGTCACGTGGGCTTCACTTGGTAGTTCATCTGTGAAATAATAATAAATCTTATTAGAGATTACCTTCATGTATTATAGTAACTAGCTCCCAATCGCGACTAAGTCTGCCAGCACCTGTCTTATAAGAGTTTGTCATTATTTTTTTACTGCATTTGTTACTTTTAATAATAATATGCTGTCTGGTTGACTTTATCCAACTAATATTATAAATTGAGATTTTATATTATTTTTATGCATTCACAGTGCAGTTCTGTAAGTATAGGAAAAATGTGATAGTAAAAAACCACGAGCCCTATAAGTAGCTTTCATCCCGCCTGAAAGCTACTTATAGGGCTTGTGGTTTTTACTATCACATTTTTCCTATAATATTATAAATATGAAAGTTTACATGTTTGAATGTTTGTAACTCAATCACGCCAAAACGGCTGAACGGATTTGGCTGAAATTTGGGACACAGATACTTTGTAGCCTGGAGAGGTATATAGGCTACTTTTTATTCTGGAAATGTATCACATTCCCGCGGGGTAACATCGTGTAGTTCACGCGGGCAAAGCCGCGGGCGGAAAGCTAGTAATCTATAATACTTGGGTTAAACCCGTTTAATTATGTTTAATAAATAAATATTTATTACTCACTTGTTGCAATTTTGGCTAAGATACCAGCTGAAACGGAGTGGCTAAATACTTGCGCAGCCAGTTTCACTTTCATTTTCTGTTTAATATTAGGATTCAGATGCTGCTCTGACAGTGCAGGAGCAAAAACAAAGTTTGAATTATTTTTATCTAAATTATAAAAGGCTTCAATGTGTGCCCATTTAGCCAAACCTAAAACAATAAAAAAAAAATTCTAGCAAAGTTTCTAAGTCATCATCAGCATCATCATTAGCCACAGCGTCAGCCATCATAAGTTCCCACTGCTGGGGCACTGCCCTTCCTTATGAATGGATAAGGAGAATGGGCCATGACCCACCACGAGGGCTAAATGCGGATTTGTGGGTATTAACAACTGCAATCGCAGCCGGCTTGGCAGGACCAATGGCTTCACTTGCCTTCTGAAGCACGGAGGAGCTTGAGATTAAGTTTTTGGGGACCAACCATTGCGAAAGTTGAAGTTAACTTCAGGCCGAGCGCGCTGACCACTGCGCCACGGGCTTCTCAGTTTCAAAGTATTACTTGGCAAATCTTAGCAATATGTAGTCACTTTTTGGAAGATAAGTATGTAACTGTCAACTAGTACTAGCTAATTACCTAATATGAAGTAATTATTTGTACCTTTTTCATTTCCTCCAATAGACTGGAGTTCAGATTTACACTGAACATTATGTTTAATAAGAAGATTTCTGGTGCATTTAAGCAGATGTGGAGGATCAAAAATAGCAACAACTTCTTTATCATTATGTTTGAAATATGGTTGTGTAGTAGTGGCACCTAATAATTTTAAAACTTTAACATTTACTGTTGACATGTCGCAGACAGTTGCAACAACATTAATGTTTGCATTGAAACATTCTGTCAGTATCTGAAAAGAATTAAAATATAATTTGAAATAAATTATTCTATTTTATAAATAAGAGTAATTTCTTACTGTTACTCAGAAACAAATTAAGAATCCATTTTTAGTCTCCAGGCGAAGCAAGGTTCAGTTTCTCTAGTGCATTTTATTAATATTATAATAAATGAAAATGCTAAATATGCATATTTCAAATAAACTAATTTATTACCTCTTTTAAAATTACAGCCATCCTATCTGCTTTCAAGGAATGTGATAGGTAATAAGCAATTGGCTGCTTCCATTTTTTCCTTATACCCGAAAGCATAAACACAAGTGCTTTGGTGGCAATTATATTCTCCCTGCCATAGTTGCCAAGATCTTGAAATCCTTTTACTTGATCACTTTTAGGGTCATATGCAAAATGCTTTCTTATTGACATTTCATCAAAGGATAATATACATATATTATAGTCTTCATTGTCTTCTTTTAATTGTTTTGTACTCATTTGTTTCAGATTCAGATTCAGATTCAGATTCAGATTTTTATTGCATATTTTCAATGACTCAAAGATATGTTTGTTGATCCCTGGTTTTAAGGGCACTCTGTTTAAAAGTTTATTCAAACTGCTTTGGCATGGCAAAGCAAATAGCCTTCTTAAAAGGCGGTAACAGGCTGGTGACTTTTTATATATCACTAGGGCCATTATTTTTTGCTTCAAAGTGTATCTTCGGCCCTTTGGTTTTTTCGGGCAATTCTTCAATTGGCTTTGCAATAAGACCAGAAATGAACTGCTAATTTTCATGTCACAAAGCTTTTGAATATTTTCATCTTCACTCAGAGTTTTAACAGCATTCTTTTTCTTTTTAATTATTTTTCTTAGCCGAGCTATTTGTCTTAACTTGTTTTTGCAAATTTTATAAAGTTTTAATTCTCTGGGGGACATTTCTTGGGATTTTAATATATTAAGCGACTTTAAAATGCCCTTGCGTCTTTTTGATGCAGATGGTGATTTAGTTTGTAATGGCAAAACTTGTTCATTCTAGAAACAAAATAAAAACCTTTCATCAGAAATCAAAACTCGTTTGTCATTATATAGTAGTCTACCAACACAAGTTTGAAAGTACTAATCTCAAAAACAATACATTCTGAAAAAGAATAGTCTATTTATCTACCTGTTTGCTACATGGCAATTCATCTACACTATTCATAGAAGTTTGTTGGATATTTAATATTCCACTTGTAGAAGGTTGTTCTGTGTGTTGAATAGAAGGATCAATATTTTCTATTGATGACAATGGCACTCTTGTGGGTTGCTTTCTTCCAGCACAAGTTAACAGCTCATTCTGAAAAATATTTTTTGTAATTAAGCTTACAATGAATCAATAAATCTTTCTCTGACCAAATCTTTAATAAAATTCATTATTTATAAAATTTAATAAATTAAAGATTCCTTTCTACATGAGAAATACCTATATAACCTTTTACAATTACTATATGCTAGTAAATTACACTTTTGGTTTTAAAAAAATAACAAGATATTAAAATACTAGAAATAATAGTGAATCGATTCGAATTTAAATTGCGAGCTTGTTGTAGGTGTGTTCAAAATTATTTTAATATTTGTCTGCCTGCCTAGCATGACCATCATTATATCACGCGATATGATATCATACTGTCTTGCTTACTCCCTCCACTAAGGTGTTAGCAAGATATAAGCTCTTTATCATGCGTCAATAGTCGATAAATGCTGCTCATGCTAGGCCAGCTGGTATATAAACAAGTAAAATTAAATAGCATTATGAATGCAAAAAATTAAAAATAATAATTTAAATAGTTAATTTGATAAAACTGTCAAGTTCAAGTTAAAATCATTGTGGTTTTTTAAAGTTTACTTTTACTGATTTAAAATTTTAGATTATACATACCACATTAGATACATTTTCCTGTTCATTCAATACTTCATCAAATTGTCTTGCATAAGGAACAGCAAATTTACTGAGTTTTTGTCTTTTATTATCATAAAATTGCGAAGAACTAAAATGTCTTCCGCATAGAACCTTGCTGGAATTATGCAGAGAAATTAAAGATTCAATGGACCAATTTTCATTCGGCCAACAATATTTAGCCCAAGCACGTGCCCTGCAATTAAATGATTATGTCACATAGCTTTCACGATGTAGAAATCAGACAATATTAATTTTAAACTAGGTAGGTACTTACTTGGTGGCATTGCTGGTTCCTGGATTTGGGAACCTGTGATACGTCACAGTTAAGTCTTCAGAACGAGTTCTTCCGCACTTAGAACATTTTCGATGGTTGTTTGCAGACATTTTGCTTCAATAATATAAAAAAAAACAGTTGCTTATTACTACAAAACTTAACCTAAAACGTACTTTCGTATGATTAACACTAAACTTAACTAATAACGTCCTTGCGTAAGTATAAACCACTAAACTTAATTAACAACGTCCTTGCGTAAGTATGGTAAGTATTTAAAATGCAAAAGGCAAAGAATTTGCAAAATAATACAACAAACAAAATGTGGAGAGAAACCTCGACTCGATCAACACAAATTTGTAAACAACCATGGCGGAAGTGTGACCAGTTTAGAATCGTTTTTAAAATGAAGGATGTTTTTTTATATGGTATACTTGGGCAACACACACATGTAAGATTTATTGTATGTGTGCAATATTATGAGCCAAACTTTTCTTAGGAAGATACCGGACCCTGATTTCGAGTATCGTAATTGGCCAATGCATGCACCGCAAGCTCCTTTTGCACTATAATTATTCGTATTCGGTTCGTGTGGAAATTCTAGTACTGTATGGTTTACGAATCGAACGGGCCTTAGCGCGAATCCCAGAGGCAGATGCGAAGACGACGGCCAGGGCCTGAACGTGATCAATGGCTAATACCGAATAGTAGCCGAATATTCCGTGGCATCTCTATCTACTCTGACATTGTCATTGTAATTTACTGGCAGAATAATGTGGTTCACAAATCGCCCACCCATCGGTCTGGGACCCAAAAAATAACCGGGATTTTTCCACTTAAACTAGCGGACTCTGGGAAGCGAGAGGTCTTCAATGACCGCTACCAGCACCTTGTATATTGTGCTTTCTGTGCACCGCAGTCATGGCGCAGTCTTTAAATTCAGGTATAGCTTAGCCAAGAATAGAAAAATAAATTGGGGCCGCCACTTTCTATGCAAATGCAAACATATCAAAATCACGATAACATGGCAACACGACTTTATTTAGTATTAAAAAAATTTAGTTCCATTTTATTTAACTTATACCTTTATACTCTTTCTGGCCAAGCTGTACTTTAAACATAGTGATTACTTGCTCAGTGGCTGTACTTACCGATTGAAGCGACTAACTATGATCAAGTAATCTACGTGCCTTCTGTTTCTTCAGTCCACTCTGCAAGTAATCACTTGCTCCAGTCTTCGAGGACCGGACGGACAGATTCTGCCGTTCGTAGTTCGGCTATTGGGACTTCCAACTGTCGTTCCCATTTCGCTATTCATCTGCATCTGAGCAATGCGCCGGACATTTTTCTCTGCTCTTCCGGGGCTAGGCGGTCACGCAGTCACCCGCTCGAAATTCCAGCGGCTGTCCAACACTAGCCCCAACAAAAATAAGATTTTGACCATCAGCCATTTTTAATGTCCCCAACTCCCCACTGCTGTTGGGGCACAAGCCTTCTTTATGGGTGGATAAGGAGGATGGGCCATAACCCACTACGCGGGCTCAATGTGGATTTGTAAAAAAAGATTTAGTCTTATCATAACTGCATTAATGTCTGCACCATTAACTATTATACTAGCGTAGTATAAGTTTATGGTCTGCACTATTTGACGGTATTGTAACGGAAAGAAAAAAAGAAGTTATGGAATAAATTAATATATTCTCGAGGTTTATGCTGATACAAGATTCGATACGCTTTGATTATAGCTTAGGATAAAGACATCAATATCTGCATGACCTAAATGACTAGAAAATCATAGTTTTTCATTTTGATAACAATAATGTTGACAATCATCTCATCAAATCAAAATACAAAAAAATAAGAATACTTATATAGTTTACGACAATAAATTAGGTACGTAAACGATAAATAGTAAAATGAGCAACATAATTTATTAATATAAAATTCTTACAGCACTAAATAAATTCTTTAAGTCTTGTAGCTTTGTATGATAGACTAATAAATACCTATAATATATAATAAGCGGCAGCTTAATATTTCTTTAAATAGAAAAGAATTTATAAATTAATGCTATTTATTACTATTTCATGCGATTTAAGCTTAATTTAAAATATCAAATGGAAGTTTTAAAATTATTCGAGGAATGTAAAAATGGAAATAAATACATAGTAGGTACTAAATTGTTACTTTTAACTGGTTAAACTCATTTTCACCTTTGGTGGATCTCACATTATCTTTGAAATTTTTACAGGATACAATTTTTAATGATGTGTTTATAACTAATAGTTTGTTTATATTATTTTTTACGCTGAGTTAGGTACTGATTTTCAAGTCCACTTGTATTACTCACATATCAATAGATTTGAGGGATTCAATTTTGAGTCTTGCTTATTTAGTAAGTATAACATTTTTTCGTGATAAATATTGATCAGACGGCGATTTACACAAAAAACTGGTTTCTTAAGTCTTTGGCGTTAAAAGTCACGTATGAGTATTCTACTGCAGGGAAGTTCCCCTCGCCGAGACGTGCACTATGGGTCCGGGGTGCACGAGTTGCCAGCAGCTGCCGGTGGGACAGTCCGCCGTCACGCCCAGCCGCCGGCGGAGGCCCCCGTCCGTGCTCACAGCCCACACTTGCTGCTCGACCACTGATACGTCTTTGAAAGTTGTATCACATTCTGAAAAGTATATAAAAATATTTGAATATTACCAGTATATTTAGTGTAGCTAGCTAGCAAGGTGGTTAAGTAAGAGTTCATGAACACTAATTTTTAGCTAGCTAAGATAATAATAATTTAGAAAATTTAGAATAATCGACTCACCTGTAGCACCTCAGACGGGACTCGAACCCGCACCCTTGGGATTCCGGCCCAATGCACTGACCAATTATGCTACCGAGTCGCTAGTGGGAGCGGCGAAATTTTCTAGTACGTTTTACTAGTTTTTACTTCTTCGCTGCAAGCCATCGTAGCTAGCTGGCTATTTAATTGCTATCGCGTATAGTAGGTAATCATACCTGTTAAATATTTCCACTGTTTTCCATCCTGACATTTAGAACTTATTTCGGTTCGAACAGCAATGACGCCATTGGAAAGTAACACCCAAGCGGAATTTTTAGTTAGAGACACAGATTTAGCCCCCAAAGATTTGTGATTGTAAGTATCTTTACATTTCGGAGCTTCTATTAACTTCCAACTTAATCCTGTTACATTTTCCTTACACGAATTTTCTCTATAATAAATCTCTCCTTTTCGTCCAACAGCCCAAATTGAATAATTGTAAGTACTTATGGCAATTAATAGTTGAGGGCTATTAACATGTTCCCAATGGATACCCTGAAAAAAAAATATTTTGGAATGAAAAATAAAAAGTATTAATTTCCTGATATTTTGATTGAAATATATTATTGTCGCTTACAGCAGGCGTACTAGCAGTCACTCCAGTACGATAAATTGCTTCTCCTCCTAGGGTAATGGCCCAAACCGAGGTCTCACCGCCATTGTTCTAAAACAGTTGTAAGTCTGATAAAGTTCCTATTACTGCTTTTCATTTGAGCAAGTGTTATAAACACAAATAGACCGTAGTGCCAGTTCTTTAATTACTCGACCGCGTTACGTAAACTGCATTTTGTATAGAATTGGTGGCCCGCCATCTGGCTGAATACGCGATGAACTTCATCAAAGCCATCGTACAAAATTCTAACGCGCTTACGATCGAGCGTGATATTTAAAACTCGCACTAAGCACTCAGGTTAGAAGGACCAATATGATTAAGTTTAACTATTTAACTGCCAAACATAGAAAAAACTTGTACCCATAAAGAAATATCCAACAGAGCAGTGCCCCCTGCACGAATCCAAGGGCCTTCAGTGACGATTTGTGCTTTACGATACCAACGTCGACGTCTAACACAGTCAGTGAACAATTTTTTGCCATGGTATGGTGCGGGAAAGTCCGTTGCATACTGCCAGCCGTCGCTATCTACACCACCAGGCGTGTTGTAATCAATCATCCATTCAGATATCTAAAGCAAACAATAAATAGGTTAATGCGGACAACTTCTTCGATTTCCAAACTTAAGAGCTATACTGAATAACGCATAGAATACATACAGAAATAATAACATCCATGACTCGGGAACAAATGCTCATGCTCATACACAAACATAGACCCTACCAGGATTCGAACCCGGAACCTTTGGCGCAGTATACAGGATGGAACGGTAGCGTTGCGTTCCGCCAATTAGTCGTTGTTGTAGCATATGCTAATGTTCATGTTCATCAGTAAATAAATACTGTTATCAGGTTAAGAAAGTAGCTCTACCATGAATTGATGCAAACTGTTTTCACTACAGTCAACTATCGAATATACTGCTCACAGTCTATGCGAGTGAAAGAGAGAAAACGATAGTTTACGGTAGCGAAAACAGTTTGCATCAACTCATGATAGGGCCAAAGTTGTCAAGCAAAGGACCCTCATTTACCCAATGCCAATGACGACTGAGCAACTTCGTATGTTCCCGAGTTCTTTTGTGCTTCCCTGTTATGTCACTCCACATATATCGATCTGTAGGTAGTCCGGTGGAGGTGTATCCTGTTAATGGATTCCATCTCTGATTTTCATAAACACAGTATGTCTGTGTATCTGTCATTGAATTGATACCTTCATTGGTGCCTATTGCTGTAACAGTTTTATAAATAATAATAAAACAACCATGGAAAGTGTGACAGCGCTGTATAGTTGGAGAGTACAATAAACCATTCACAAATTTACGAAATGATCTCTCAGAGCACGCACCTACACATTATAAAAAGGGGCGTAATTGTTGCGTTGCTCACTATATGAGACAAGCTCGTGCGCGCTCGTTGGGCGAAGTTTCCTTTACATAGCACGCGTTTTCCGGGCGCATTAGACGAGTTTACTACATACACGCAGTGGGTCTGTTGAATTATAAATCACGCTGCTAGGCTACTTGCAAATAGTAAAAATCTTTTAAAAATGGAATGGAAAACCATTTGTTGTATTTTAAAATTGATTGTTTCAATAAAGAGTTGGGTGAAGATTTTTTACCAAATAAGACAAGTTAGGATAACAAAACTTATAGCAATAACCGTATGCGCGCAACACAATCGCTTCGATTTGTACCCAATCTACAAAGAATTTTTGTATTAATCGCTGATCGTAAAATAGTTGTACAAACCTTTTAAAACACCTCCACCCCATCCTCCTGTGTAAACCCAAGCTCTATGATCATGACTTATGCCCCAAGTAACGTCGTTTTGCGAGCTTTCAACCCTACGCAAGTACCCCCCCATAACACGCCAAATCATTTCTTCTGGGTCTATAATAATACTGGTTGTACAGTACTCCATGGAGTAAAGTTTTAGAGGACCTTTCACTAACACAGTTGTAATACTTTCAGGACTTAATCTATGTTCAAAGAAGCAATAGTTTTTATCATTGACAATAATATTGAAACCCTGTTCTTCACAAATAATTTGAACACTAAATTCTTGTCCAGGTGAGAGTGGCAATTCATGGCGTTCTTCACATCCCCAACTCCCAAATATTTTTGTATTGCACACTACAGCATTCTCATCGAATCTGATGTTAAAATGTAAAGGAATATCCGTAACTTCAACCTCTATTTTGTGCCTCTGTTTTCTAATTTCTGGCCCTTGTAAGTCTATTTGAAATCTTTTTATATTGTCATTTAAACTTCCTATAACTTTTAAAGAACTGCCAGGTGGAAAACTACTGCCCAAATTAGTTGAGGATCCAGATATAATATCTTTTCCAAAAACTTGAAATTCCTTTGTATAGATGCCTTTATCAACAGAATTTATTTTTGCTGCCTTTGGATCCCAGTTGATTATATCCCCTGAATTAGTGATTGCCCATAAAGAATTAGCAGATGGTTTCCCAGATAATCCATTTATCTGTGATGTTATGTCCACCAACACACAGAACCATTCTTCTTGTTCCATTTCAGATATAAACTGTACTTTGATACCATCCTTATGATGTCTAGGTACTATCAAAGTTATCCTTGGACAGCCAGGTTCAGATGAGTTGAAAATACTTGTAACTTCACCTAAATTCAATATGAATTTGATAGTTCCATCTGGTTGAAATACTGAAAGAGTTCCTATGTTTTCTAAAGCATGCCAGTAGAGAGACAGAATGCAATCTTCACCAGTGTAGTTTGTATTTACCAATCTAGATTCACAACTGCGTGTCCAGCCTTTTTCTTCAATTGCAATGCCATAATTAGATAAATCCACATTATGATCACGATTTCTATTCTTTAAACTCTCTAGGATTTGGAGTCTCCATTTGGTAGATAAGTCTGAATTATGAGCATTTTGACTATCAGTGAACCAATGTGGAATCTGAACTGTGTCTATACAGCAAGCACCAGCATCAACATATGCCCAGGTGGTATCACATGTGCCCCAAGCTGTTTGACTAACCTCTTCATCAAAATACATTCCAGAATCTACATCAAAGACACTGCTGTCACTATCAGGCTGAGCTTCCATTCCAACAACAGATCCAACACTTCGAACTGGGCTCCAAGCTCTTGGATTTTTCAGAGTAGTTTCATAACTTTTGCCAGTTAAATCAACATGTTCAACATGGGCAGTTCCTTTGGAACGTCTTTCTTTGATTGATTTTACTGGTAGAGTGTGCTCTATTGGTGCAGAATGTGATTCTTCCCAAGAATTATTTAAATTTATATTGGATTTAAGCTCTGGGCCTGTTTCATTAAGTGTATTCAGGCTATGATGCTTAGGATTAGAAGCTGAGGATATTACACTTGTGGTACTTGAAGTACGACTAAGTTGCATATTAGCCTGTACCATCCTCCATCGTTTTCCTGTCAACTCTGAAGGTGTTATTCCACTACGCCAGTAAATACTCTTATCTGACTCGCCAATAGCAAAAACCTGATCATTTCTGCCAACTGAAACCCGAACCATATTTCCTGTAATTTCTAACCAACCTGTTCCCATAGCAGAAACTTCAGATGATCCTACCGAATTACCATCAACACCTTTTCGAAACCAAACTCTAGCATCAGAACTCACTGCCCACACTGCATTGTATCCAACAGATATGGAAGAGAGTTTTATATCACTGGGAGATTTGACTTCAAGCCAACCATCACCCATAGTACAATCTTTGGTTACACCTTTTCTAACAATAGCACGACCAGTCCATAGTAGGGCCCATACTAATCCAGTTGGGCCAACAGATATTTGTTTGACATCACAATTTGGTGGAATGCTAACATTTATCCACTTCAATCCTTCAGGTGAAGTTGTACTCACTCCAGACCTGTACATGACTCTGCCATGGGCTGTGATGGACCATACTGATAGAGATCCAGGAAGAGCATGAGGAATTTCGTTCCCACCAATACTAACATCAATAAAGGGTTCTTGAGTTGGATCTTTATGGAGGGGAGCAATAGCACACCATGAGTTCATAGCACTAAATTTCCTATACCTTATCCACTTTCTTCTTCTCACACAAGACTTCCATTGTTTTACTGGACCAAACTGTGCAGGAAAGTCAACTGCGTAACTCCAACCATCATGATCAAGAGGTTGTCCATCTAATGTTAACTCCAGTTGCCAATCACCTTCCCATTGCCAAGCCATGGATGGCAAACGAATATGGTCTATTGATCTATCTTTTATGCCATCTTGCGATGAAAAATGATATCTATCTGTTGGAAGCAGACGCCCACTAAACCCTTCTAATGGTAACCATCTTTCATTTTCATATGATTCCTCTTTAACTCGTATAGGAATTTCTAAGCCATGAACGTGTAGATATATTTGGCGGTCTCCTCCCACAGCCCATAAATAATGAGGCACTGCTGACAAAGTTTTGAATTCTAAACCAAGGTACATAAATTCTCTCCAGCATGATCCACTAGTTGATAAAGCATACACTTTGCCTTCATTATTGATGGAAAACAACAAAGAACTGCTACATGACATTTTGTAACTTATGCTAACATAACCAGATAGGTATGGTATGCCAATTTTTCTATTTATAGAAACAAGCCCATGGTAGGTATTTATTCAATAATTGATATAATATAGAAATGAAATAACATAAAAAATCATTATTAAATACCACAAGTCCACAAGTACCTACTATTTTGTATCTGCCACTGCATGGACAAAATAATGAGTTGAGTGACAGCTGATTTTGACCACAGAGTGGGTAGGTACTGACAGAGACAGAAGTTGTTGTATGGCGAAGTCTAAGTAATACTGCCACTTAGAATGCTCTAAGTACTGCCAGTTCTTAAGTCTTGGTGTGCGTTCCGTCATTTTGGGTGTAGTTTGGGTTTGGGTAGGTTAAAGTTTAACTCGTTTGAGTTGCAACCAAGCCACGGAACGATCGAGTTGTTTTTATAACCTAAAAGAACTTTAGATGTCATTAAGTACAAAGTTTTCGTTTTCTATTTTGGAATACGGATAATTTAAACATTCCTATAAACAAAAAATCAAATAAAATCTGTATTTTTGAGGAGTAACCATCAACTTTTAAGATTTGTGTCTAATTTTAAAAAAAAAATGTCAAATGACATTGACAAGGATAAACGACAGAGCGTTTTTCTCAAAGACCGATTTAGGTGGGAACCGAGTTTGGTTGCTGCACTCTGACCCACGGAAGGAAGGTGAAACCGTGAAACTACGCTCAGAGTAAAATTTCACCAAGCCACGGAACGGCTAAGGCCGGCACCCACTGCCGGCACGGTATGGCATGGCACGGCAAAGGATTTTATTACTAATCAAGTTATTATGAATCTTATTTCAATGATCTAGAATTCATGTTACTTTATTTCGATACCACGATGCCGCCGCGACGTGCCGCAGGATGCCACGGCATGCCACGGGACGCCGCGGGATGCCGCAGTACAACCTGCCGTACCTTGCCATGGGCGCCGGCCTTTAGAATGCGCACCCGAGTGCGAAGCGACGGGACGCACACTTGATTTCTTAAAATCTTGTTCATTAAAAAGACAAATCCAAATCTTGATGTCTTGTTGGTGTTTTTAAGGCAAGAAGCCAAATCGTAAACTATTTTTGAGTAAAATCTTGTTGTATCAATTTTATCTTTAAAAGTCATAGTTCAGCGTCAAGTACTCAGGTTCCTACATTATTATTACTGTTTACTTAGAGCATTAAGAAACTGTTTAGAATAATTATTACTGATAATAATATTAAACTATAAATATTTCCATACAACCAACTGTTTCTATATTATGTAATCTTTTTATGTAGTTTATCCATATTTTTGGAAAACACCTTTGATCATAGACTTAGAAAAATTTTCGCTGCGCCGTTGATCCTACATCTATCCCTAAATTCCGATATCCAGTAAATAAAAATGATTTCCCTGCCTCTTGTCTGTGGCAAATGCACAAACCGTGCGAACCAAAAACAAAAAAAAAACAACGTTACAGACTATTATTGCCATAACAAAAAAAGAAGAAGAATAGTTACCAACCAATGGCAACCAACCAGCGTTGCCAGAATGTTACAAAAGTAACATTTTACGTTACTTTTGACCCTCTCATGTTACCTCCATGTTACACGACTCAATATGTTACTTTATGTTACTTTTTAGATTTTCCAGCAAACAAAAAAATATCGTGAAACGGAACGCATTCAAGTTTTTTTTTGTTCGTCATCTTCTTAGAATAATAACTATATTCTAAGGTCATCTTGGCGCACTTGATTTTGTGGACTGACTGAATGCGACATATTCACTCACTCGCCTGTATTTCTTAATTTTCCATCCCGCTTACTTAAGCACAAGTGAGGCGAGTGGTGACTAGCAGCGAATGATTACAATCGATTTTAAAATTTTAAATGCATAAACAAAATCATTAGGTACAGATTGATTGCAATGATTTTTTGACCAAACCGTCATCACCACAGGGCCCCGAGCGCGCGGCGCGCTACGCACACCGCGACTAGACTTTTACACGAATGGGTACAAACAAAGATGTAGCCATCTTTCAAACACAACCCACCTATGTAGAATTTTAATATAAGAAAAACTAACTAAAATGTTTTTTAAGACTGTTACTAATTAGTTTACTAGTGGATAGGGGTCCACATCAGGCATTTTTCAGAGCATCGCCAGTCGATTATTCGATCAACAATTATTACGAATTTTTCGATGTCTAACAAATGTGACAGGAAACTTATTTTAGTTTTTGTGTAATAAAATGCCATATTAAAGAATTGTGTCATTTTCCACAATAAGTAGGTAATGTTACTTTTCTCGTGAAAATGTTACTTTTTGAGCTGTCTCATGTTATATTTGACTATCTGCCACTGGCAACACTGCAACCAACAACAACGTCAAATAAACAAACGTCAAATCCACTTTCCACGTGTTGTTTTTTTGTATTTTATTTCTTTCTACAAGGTAATACTGCTGAAATAAATTGGCTCTGAATCAAAAAGAGCTATTATGGACTATTTTCGTGACGTTTCCTCATTAGCTATAAGGTTATACGTTTTTCGCTTTCGCTTACTTACAGTTACGTAGGTACACTATGAGAAGGTTACGCAATACTAATTTCCATCAAGAATACTATGACTTATTGTTTAGTGAGCATCTATTGCTGAATGTTGAATCAAATACGTCCTTTCTATAATGGGTGTACTTAGCAAAGTAAAAGTTGTTTTTAAGAAATATCCTCTTCTTCGTGGAATGGCATCTTATAGTATAATATGGCCCGTTTCTAGTCTCGTACAACAGTCTTTTGAGGGGAGAAATATAGGTATGTAAAATAGTTGGACCAAGTTGTATTTTTGCTCTTTGTATTAAAAAGGGATAACCAATACGATTAAGTAAATGTAACTTACAAACTACAACATGCTGATAAGAAACCAATAAGTTCCTATGTAAATACACCTACCCTAACTGTGATTTCAGTTACTTTAATTGTACAAGCAGTAGGTTATAAACACTGTTGGCTTGTTGAGTGTTTGTGCTGCTGCTACATACTAACATCGGTTTTAGATAATTATGATTGGTGGCGAAGTGCTCGATATGGCCTCTATGGATCCTGTTATGTGGCCCCCACACTATATAGCTGGTTAACAGTGGCAAATGTGATGTGGCCTGGAAATACAATTAAAGCTGGTTTAATAAAAGTAAGATTGAATGTCATAGTAAAATTATAATTGTGTGCATAGTGATAGAATTGCATATTTTTCCAGATAAAACTACTTAATATTTTTTTACAGACATTTGTTGAAACTATGACATATACACCATTTGCTATGTGTAGCTTTTATTTTGGAATGAGTTTGTTGGAGATGAAGCCATTTCATGAAGCTCTTGCTGAAGTGGAGGCAAAATTTTTACCTACATATAAAGTAAGTATAAAATTGAGATGGGTACTTTAGTAAATTATCCTGCTAAATTAAATATTGAGTCTTTAGGCACCTTATTCTTTTCAGATTGGTGCTTCTGTATGGCCTGCAGTAGCAATGATAAACTTCTGCCTTATACCTCCAAGAAATAGAGTACCTTTTATAAGTCTTTGTAGCCTCGTATGGACTTGTTTCTTGGCTTATATGAAACATACAGATAAAGAGAAGATAACTTCAGAATCTCCCATCCAGCTTCTGAAGAAACCTCTGAAAATGGTATGAAACTGTTTAGATTTACGTAGTAAAAGTATACCTTTTGTTATTTTAAATCTCTGATAGACTATTACATAGTAAAGTAATTTATTTTTTATTATAAGGTTTAAAAAGTGATCTTCTAACCTGTGATAATATAGATTCTACTAACATGTCTCAAATATTTCATGTTAGGGAGATTATTAATTTATTACAATTAATCAAACTGTTAAGAAAAAATGAGATATAATAATTAAATAAATATTGACATTCACAAACAGTATTTTGTGGTTATAATTATAAGGAGAAAATAAATGATATTAAAGAAATAAGCAGCTGAATACTTTCTCACTTATTATTATAAATATTATCTTAGCTATAATATGCATAAACCTGGGTAACCTGTTTCATGTTAACTTGTGCCAACACCTCATAACTCATTTAGATTGACTTGAAACTTGCTTTGCTACTTAACAAAAAAACAAAAAAATATATAGGTACTTAAGTAAAATATATGTATATCAGTGTTCTTGGTCATTAATTATTCACTGCACTTTATTTGTTACTATTAAGTGAGTAATACCTATTTAAGTGCACAAGGAATTTGTAGGGTAATATTACTGACCGACTATGATTTTTTCCTAAGACAGCAGTATTATAGTTATACATTGAATATATTATTATGTATGCATCGTTATTAGGGCGGCCAACTTAAAAAAAAAGAAAATGCGGGACATTCTGACTATCCACAAGCAAGATAGATTGGAGGGAGACCAAGGTCACAAAGTAGAGACGGAACAGAAGTCAAGCTTAGTACTACGTGCGCTCGAGCTACGCACACATAAAGACCCTCTTACCAACACGGAATAACCCAAATCTCAGACCAATCTCAAAACGAGTTCAAGTTCGTGACTTCAAAATCTCTATTTTGTGGCGTGACGTAATGTCTATGTGTATGTGCAATGCGCACGTAGTAGATACACAAAGCTTGACATCTGTCCTCTCTCTATTTTGTGCTAAGGATGTGTCGTTGGTGCACTTAAATTAGAAAAAGTTTATTTCAAACAAATAACATAACTACTGAATCAACATTTATTTATAAAATCATATTTTTCACTTGAGTGGCATTTTTTAATAATTCTGGGTTTTGGTTCAGAATATCATAAAACTTTTGACAACTGCTCATACTAAATTTTACAAGACGCCGACATGCGGGATGCAAGAAACGAATTGCGGGACAATTTTATTAAATATTGCAATGCGGGATTACAACTGTCATTACATTACGGGACGGTCCTGTAAAATGCGGGACGGTTGGCCGGGAAGTATTGTCATTAGTACAGAGTTGTTGTGGTAGGATAATTATGAAATGGGTTTCCAGTTCAATTCCAAAATAAAGTTTAAAATCATAATAAATCATTATAATCTTTTAATTAAATTGTTTTGTGGTCAGCAATACTAGTTAGTAATTATAGAGAAATATTGAATGCATTGTTTCATTCCTGTTATATCAAAATAATCTGATTTTTTTATATTGTTTCCATGTAGTTTTTTACCATAGAAGCAAACTTTACTAGCGTTTTAATACAGGCAAATATAACATAGAAACTTTATTCTCTAAACAAAATACTGTTTTGTAAGCAAGAGTATTACTATAAAAACAAGTTTATGTAGCTTTTAATAAATATTGTCACTTTACAAGTTGTAGTTTTTTTAACAAGCGATTTGCCAATCTGTTATAATAGGAACACTGACCTCTCCATAGTGGAGAAGAGAGGTCGATCTTTACATCCTTCATCCATGTGTTTACACCAGACGGAAAGATATAACCGGCGGCCGCAGCCAAATTGTTCGCTGCCACTTGACTTGGAGCGGTCTAAGTATTTGTGGAAAATCGTAATGTCGCTCAATTTTAACTTTATTATGCCCATAGCAGAACCGCATTATATTCAACAGGAATCTTCAGTTACACGAGGAGTACCTCTAGGGTCGATTTTTGGGCTTCTCCTGTTAATTATTTTAATAATGAATCAGATGTGTTATTGCCATATCTATTTTCAGTTACGATAACCCAATAGAGTAAATCCTACGACGCATGCGATCTTACACATGAATAACACATGCGTCCAAATCCCAATAAGTATTCAATTCAAATTATTAAAAAACTCCTTTTTTTTTTTTTTTTAATAATTTATTCATGACTTGGATACAGAGTCCTTCAGTCGCATACATTTTTAGGATATATTACGTACATACCTTAGAGCATTAAGAACGGGAGATGCCAACAGCACTCTTCTACACTAGATTTTGTTCACCGATTTTGGAGGGGGACGAGGTAAACACGCACAGCACACAACTTCATATTCACGCACACTCTTGTAGAAAAAAGGCTTGTTGTTACACACGCACACAAAACAAAATCCCACACAGTTATAATTGTGGGTGGTCAAATTTGGAACTAACAATCTCAGTACAAATTCTGACAGATCACGCTACGGCAGCGCCAAACTTAACAACAACAGCTAGTGATGTGCCGTCAAAAGACCGATGAAATTGAATGATTGGAAGATGAGTGATTGATTACGAACAAGATTATGTTAAATGGTTTTCATTTGATTTTGTGATATACACCAACAATCACTAAAATGCGCTTATAATTAAATGTTCAACATACATTTTTTATTTATTTATTTATTAAACAAAGTAAAACATACAATTTATAGAAAAACCCAGCGACTAAAACGTAAAACCCGATTAGGTTTGTCCAGTCACTACGTATTCGTCAAAATAGATAGTCGGTATACAACTAAGCAGTATTGAAAAGAAAAAACAAATTGCTTCATTCTTATGAATAAAAAAAAAATATGTATACACCATGTTACAAAATACCCCTAATGCCGAATATGGTATATAGGGATCATCAAACTAAACTCTCAAATCGCGAAATAAAAAAACAGCTGTTTCATACATTTTGATCTGATTTGATTTCGCGATTTCAGTTTGATAGTCCCTATCTACCATATTCGGCATTAGAGGTACTTTTGTAACACGTTGTATACATATATATATTATTTTAAGGTCTTAAAAAATACTTAATAAACACAATATTTGATCGTAAATGCGTGTGCACAGGATGATGTTAAGAAAAAGCTGACTATTGTTTAAATACGAGAAATTCTAAAGCAAATTTTTGGTAGAACAATAAATTTTGAGTTTTTGCTTCACACTTTTGTGTTTGAGGTCATCTAGAATAATCTATAATTCTTTAGGTAGATTGTTAATTATGACAGGAAGAAGATAAGTAAATTTTCTCTTTCCGTAAAAGTTATTTGAGCGGCCCTTGAGAAGTTTCTTTTGCGTAATCTGTCTTATTTGTATTCTATGATTAATCCTCGGCAAAGAAGCAACGTTATCGAGTTGTTCAGTTATAATTGCGTAACTCACTTTGTCATGAACCGATATGACCTTGCATTACCTAAAGAGTTCGTCATACTTATCTTTATAGATACGATTTACTTTCTTACTAACTATAAGCTTTAATATTCGTAATTGTAGATTATACATTTTCTCTAAGTAGGTTGAAATGTGCGTCCATAGCTTGAAATTCCATATGAAATTATAGGATCTACCAAGGATTTGTACAGGATTAATAGAACTTGGAACGGTATTTTATTTTTGATTATGACAAATTTAGCTAACAGAGCACGAAGTTATGGCACACAGTTTCGATATGAGGACCCCAGTTGTGGCGGTTGTCAATTGATAGGCCTAAATACTTTTGCTGTTGCACCGTTTCTATTGGTTTGCATTGGCAAGATGATACTTTATTGTGCATACAATCGTGATCGTGTATTACTATTGAAACGTCGTGGTCTCCACAATACGAGTTGTTAATAAAACATAATAGTACAAAAAAGTGAAATAAAATAATAAATGCTTGGAAAACAAGTGATTTGTGTTTCATTTTTATTAGGTATTATTAAATTTTTGTATACATGTTCTGCCAAAACATGATTAGTTCGTTCCGATGCCAAGGTAGGCTTTATCCAGAAGCCTTGTGTAGATGTGCTGGAAGGCTCACAGCTCCGCTTTTCAAGCCAAAATATAAGCAGTAGTGAATGCTTGCAGCCACCTTAAAATGAAAAAGTTGGTATGATAATATGTTAATACCTATAATCTACAAATAAATATGTATTGGTTGAATTGAAAACCTCCTTTTTGGTAGTTAGTAATTTTTTGCAAGGAAAGTTTAAGTAAACAAAAGTTTTGAAATTTCTTACCTGCAGAAGCTGCACAATCGGAACAATTTGACTTGAGGATCTCGGCATCAGTTTCCTTTATTTTGGTTAATGATTTTGGTGTCCTATGCTCGGGTTTTGACAGGACTGATTTATAAGATTCTCTCCACTTCTACATAACCGACAGACAGCCGAGGACTAGTAACTATCCCGGGATGACCTAAAAGAAAGAAAAGATTAAAAAAGGAGAACATCACACCCGTAAAACAGTGTCTCCAATTAATACTATGTATAGATTTTGCAAAAAAGTCAATACCTACCTATTACATATTAAATATAAAAAATAATATTTGACAATTTATGTGCTGGTCTGATCACATCAAAATAATAGTTAAAACTCATTCACTTGATCATTCATTCGTTCTTAGAGCATAAGCATTCGTTCTCTTTGTCGCAGCACTACGACTTTTATTATGGTATTCGACATGTGTTTGGTATCGTTTTGCTATCGCAATGTCGTCATTATCTTACACAAACAAAGTGCGTTTTCTTCGTAATTATATTATAGTTTGGTAATAAAATTATTCTTACGTGTGATAGAAAATCCCGTTCTTAGTAAAATTTGAATTTTCAGATCGTCTTTTGCACGAAAACACTGCACAATTCACCATTTTTGCGGAGCTGCGATCGGTGACATGTGTTCTTACAAAATGACGGGTGTTCGAGACCAACTAGTTTTTATAAACTGTCACGATCAAATTGGTCATGTACTTTGGTGAAAGGGGAACGTGTATTTGCCATCTCCCGTTCTTAATGCTCTAAGGTACATACACACAAAAGGTAGAATTAAGAAAAAAATAAGAGTAGCATTAACATAAAAATCAGTAACTTAAAGATAAACAAACAAATAAGATAAACAAACAAAAGACAGATTACAACAAAATAAATTTAAACTATGTACATTAGTATTTACAAGAGAATAGGTCACTAAATTATATCTTTTTCACTGTGGTAATAATGTACTTAAAAACAGCATTGAAAAAATCACTGTTACATAGGAGGTCTTGAACGCGGCGGGGGACACTGTTTTGGTTTTGATTTGATACGGAACTGTCACTGTCACTTATTTCACTGATAAGGGTAGACCGTTGGATTATAAACTTGGAGCAGTTGAGGATTATGTGTTGCAAATCGGCATCTTCTTCAGAGCAGTGTGGACATCTACTATTGCTGGAAACATTGATTCTATGGAGATGCGTCGGAACTAAACAATGGCCAAGTCTCATTCGTGAGATTATAGTTACAAATTTCCTGCATTCAAAGCTCTTACTTTTGCTATACCAAGGTTTTGCTGGTAAGTCTTTCTGTATCTCAGCATACCACTTGCCTTTAATCTGTAATGTATTATTCCAGTGACTTTTCCATAGGTTTTTTGCATTTGCCTTGAAATATGCGTAGTAATCTGTAAATGGTACTTGAACTGTTTGGGTGTGATCTTGGTTATGCTCCATGCGTGTCAATTCATCTGCTATCTCATTACCTTCAATGCCACTGTGTGATGGAACCCATATAAAGTCTATACATTAAATCCTTGGTTAGTTAATTGCTCTATTAAACAAAGAATTTTACACAAAATATAGTTTGATTTGTAAGACGAAAGGCCATGGAAAAGAGAAGATAATACACTTTTGGAATCAGTGACTATAACAATATTTACATTATTTACATGACAATTTATATACATTAAGGCTTTGAGTATTGCATAACTTTCTGCTGTAAATATGCTGCAGTTCTGATTTAACTTAATACAATCACTGTAACTAGCTTGCGGATCATAAATAGCTACTTTAACATTGTGTTCATCTTTAGAGCCATCTGAGTATACAAAATAACTGTCAGTTTTATTATTCTTAAACTCACTAAAATCTATTTTACTTGTTATTAAGTCTAAATGGATCTTATTTCTATCATAATTTATCAGGCTATTGTAAGAGCAGTCATAAATAGGCCATTTATTACATTTAGAAATATCTTTAGATGCATTTTTAACATGAGTATAAATTGTTATGATTTCAGTACCAGAAGTGAGTGAATGAGGAGTTAAATTAGGAGCTGCTATTGAATGTAACTTTTCTGTCATTTGATCAAGTTTGGAGTCAAGGCTATTGTCAGAGGATACAATTTTTAAAAAGAAGTTCTCAGCTAATTGCAGTCGCCTGAGGAATAAAGGAGGTATGCAAGTTTCTACTTCTAGAGAATTAATGGGTGTGGAGCGCATTGCTCCACAGATTAGTCTTAATCCTATATTTTGTATTACATCTAGTTTTCTGAGTAGGCTGCTACTGGCATTCAAATAGGCTAAACTACTGTAATCAAAGTGGCTTCTGACTATACTTTTATACAGCATGCTCATGGTTTTTGGGTCTGATCCCCAGAAAGTACCAGCCAAGTGCCTTAAAATATTAATACTTCTCATTGCCTGTTTACAAATGTAATCAATGTGCTTATCAAATTTTAATTGTGTGTCAATAATCACACCAAGAAATTTGTATTGAGCAACAGTGGGTATTTCAGAGTTATGGTATAAAATTTTCATATTGGTATTATTTTTACTAAAAATTAAAACTGAACTCTTTTCAGGACTAATATCTAATTTAAGTTTATCATGGTAGTATGCAAATAATTGGTTTAAAGCATTATTTATATTATTCTTAGCTATATCTATGTTTTGATTTATACTGTATAAAAGCAAGTCATCTGCAAATTGCAAAATATTTACATTATCTGTATTTACATATTTTAAAATTTCAGAAGTATAAAGGTTGTATAGTAACGGAGATAAAGTAGCACCTTGCATTGTTCCTTTATTAGCTACCCTAGGGCCATGTAGTTTATTGTTATATTTTACATAAATGAATCGATTGCTCAAAAATTTAAAGAGCCATTGTAGAGTCTTTTTTGGTATTCCAATATCATGCAATACTTGAATGAGTTCTTCTATATTCACATTGTCAAAAGCACCCTTAACATCTAAGAAAACACATACCATGTTGGAATGACTCAGTTTTACTTGTTTTATGTCATGTATTAATGATACAAAGCTTTCAGAGCAACTTTTGCCTTTTCTGAAACCATGCTGGACTGAAGGGATTAAATTGTAACTTTCCGAAAAATAGTCTAAACGTAGCTTTAACATGTTTTCAAATAATTTTCCCAAACATGATGATAACGATATAGGCCTGTAAGAAGATGCAATATTTGCAGATTTATTTGGTTTTAATACAGGAATAACACATTGTGTTTTCCAAGATTCTGGAATGATGAGGTTTTGCCATAATTTATTATAAATACAAAGTAATATTTGTTTTGCATTAGGATGTAATTTTTTAATTAAAATGTATGGAATGTTATCTAGCCCTGGGGTGGTATCCTTCCTGCTTTGTAATGAATTATTTAGTTCATTCAAAGAAAATGGTTGGTTCAGAAATGAATTAATTGTATTTTCCTCAGCACTATTGAATAATGATAAAAGTCTCTCTTCATTGAAATTGTTAGAATCCGATAAATTGTCTAGAAAACTTGGTACCCATTCATCATTAAAGTTCTTATTATGATTACTACTGCCAATTCTTTTAAATTTTTTAATGTAGTTCCATATCTTAGAAACAGGTGTCATTCTATTAAAACTACTGCATAAGTTTTTCCAAGATTCAGAACTCTCTGTTTTTATAGTTCTTTTCTTAAGAGCATCCAATTTTTTGTACCGTATATAACTATCGATAGACGGGTTCGATTTGTATTCTTTTAATGCTTCTTTTGAGTTGTTTATAGCATCTTCACATTTTGAATTCCACCAAGGAACTGGTTTTCTATGAATATTATTATTTAACTTACTTTTTCTTTTAGGGATAGTTTGTTCCCTTAGGTCATTTAAAATATTTACAAAACTATTATACACTTCTAGACAATCATCAGTTTCAGTATTTAAATCAGAGAAACAGTTTTCTGATAAAGCATAGAATTTAAGCCAATTAGCTTTTTTATAAATGTATTTTTCTTCTACAGGACCTACTTCATACAGGGATGGTTGGATATTCACATGAAGAGATATTGGGTAATGATAGCTGCCTAACGGATCATCCTGAACATGCCAATCACACAAATGAGCTATGGAAGGACTAACAAGAGTAACATCTATTGCAGAAGCCTGTCTATTAGGATATGGACAAGTTGTGGGTGTGCCGTCATTCAAAATGCATAAATCTAATTCATCAATTATATTGTATAAATTATTGCCTCTATTATTATTACTAAAACATCCAAAACTTACATGATGTGCATTAAAATCACCCATAATGATGCATGGCTTGGGAATATTATTCAAAATGTTTTTTAATTTATTAGTGTCAAACCTGCCAGTGTTGGGTGGACAATAAACACAAAGTATAGTTATATCTCCTGACTGCGTTGTAATAGTTAAAGCAACGTTTTGAATAGTTTCATGAAAATTAGTGTTTAAGACAGAGTATTTCATACCATGTTTGATCAGTATACCAACACCATTATGTCTGTTTTTAGAATTTTTAAAAATCAAATTATAATTGGGAAAGTTAGGAATAACAGATTTATCAGTAAGCCAAGTTTCGTTAAGCAAACATATGTCAATTTCTTTATCTAAAAGCAACTTTTGTAATAGCGGTTTTTTGCTCTGTAAACTTTGTACATTAAACTGTACTATATGTAAATAATTATCCATTAAAGTAAGTTAGATATAAATATTTCTTTTATTTTCTTAGTGGTTAAAGGAGTTTTGCTATCTTTGTTATTGCCTAGAGCTATTAGCGACTTTACAATAGCATTTAGGATTATGTCATTATTAGCTATTTGAGCAATATCTACATTTTCATTATTTACATTTTTTACATTGTTCAATGTTGGGTAGGATTTTAAATCATTAATGGCTGGAGGGGGAGGGGAACTCACCACAGTGGCATAATTTGGCTGAGAGTACTTCTTCTTATTTTCTTCTAATTTCTGTTTCTTGATGGGACAGTCTCTGGATATGGCCAAGTGGTTGCCGCTACAGTTAATGCATACTACCTCTTCTACATCGCATTCTTTATATGAATGTTGTCCAGCACAGGATGAGCACATTTGTGTTCCTCTGCAAACTTTGGCGGAATGATTAAATTTAAGGCACTTAAAACATTGCAGGACAGGTGGTATATACTGGTGGATATTGTATCTGAATAATTGGATGTAAGCATATTGGGGTAAAGTAGTTGTAGCAAACGTAACAGCGATAGTAGTCAGGGGTACAAGTGTGTTATTAACCTTTTTCATAAATCTTTTAATTGAAATTACTTCAGCGTCACAAATGATATTTTTATATATCTCTTCATTGGACATTTCTATTGGGACATATCGCAATACACCAATTTTTTCAGTCAAATAAGATGGTACAAAAGCTCTCATTTTATGTTTGCTTAGGAAGTCATCCATTTTTAAGAAATAGTTAGCAGATGATGCTTTTTTGAAAGTGACTCCAATTTTGTGAGCGTTTATTCGATGTACGCCAGTAATGCCTTTTACATGTTCTGAGAATAATCTCGTCAAAGTTATGGGATTTTTGTTACCTAATCTTTCTTGCTCGGTAGATTCAACAAACACAGTAAAATCTCCTGCACTGTTTTCGAGAAATAATCTTTTGTAATTAGGTTTCGTATAAATTTTATACTTATCATTTTGCTGTTCTTGGGGGTCGCTAGAAACCTCCGTATGTCGTCGTTTTCTCTTCTCCGCAGGGTCCTCCCCCTTGCTAGGAGGACCCATCTTGAGCGCGTTTAAAGTTTTCTAGTGTGTTTTAACAGAAATTGGCAGGAATAATAAACTTTTAATAAAAAGAAAATTTAAAGCTGCCGCCTTGTTCGACTTCCCGCCAAAAAGTCCTTAAAAAACTCCTTTGTTAAACCCATTAAAAAACTCCGCGCGTGTAGGGTTACCAGATGAAAAGATCAAAAGTCCGGAGAAAAGGCCCGATTTTCATTGAAAAATCCTGAGACTTGTAGCAGTTTCAAAATAACGTATGGCGGGGGTTGTTGATTTTTATTGTGCATGGATAAAATATAATGTAGGTAGGTAGGTTCTTGAAATAATACACAATAGATTTAATTGAAAGCATTTTAAAATGTTACCACCTTTGATGTACTTAATAAAATTCCCGTGGAACCTGTTTTTGGTCTTCTGTGTGTTTCTGGTAGTTAGTCATGTACAATATAATAAACAAAGCATAAAAATCGGCGATGTTAATACCTTCAATCTTAACACTTTCGTGGCCACAAGAACCACGTGGCGAGTTCGTAAAATGACTTCAACTTCAACTTTTATGGTGAATGGCTGCGTCTCGTTTTACGTGACGATTCTGCCAATGTCCGAGTTAAAAGACACAGTGGATTACGATACGATACTGTTTGGTTTTTGTAAAATGACAACGTACAAAATTCCATACTTTTCCCCCGCCTATTGACGTGTCATATTGTGATTATTCCCCCTTACTAAAAAGATTATATAGCAGATGTATAAGCACAGTGGTGACTGTCAAACTATTTAAGTTTGTTACAATCTTTATTAGTAAGGGGGTATAAATATAAATATACCCATTGATCAAGACAATGGGGATAGTGGGATGTACAGTCTCCTGCGGCGGTATCGGCTAAAAGTAAAAAAAATTGAAGGTAATGTTAACCACAGAAAAATATTCAATATTACTGATGTTAACTGTGTTTTGACAGATATATGTTATACATTACTACTACTACTTTTTCTTTGGTAAGTTTTTATTTGTGCCAAAACGAAGTAGCAATGTATCATCTAAATTTAGTTACTCTTTTGAGGATAGCATTCCACACCATCGCGACCACGGGGCCTACGCGGGATGAGAAGACTGAGCTGAGAAGTTATTCACACTGAGCAAGTTTAGTAATCATTCTTCTGAGACGGAGACCAATCACGCACGAGACAGGCCATGCTCTCTCTCTCGCACTCGCACCAGGGCATTCGTGCGTACTCTCGTACGAGTGCACTCGCGGCGAGAGTGTACGGAACACACTTTTAAATTACGCACTCTTAGGCGTCGTCCTAATTTACTTCGATCGTACGAGCAAACGATGCGTTTTCGTCGCACGATGAGATTAAGCAGACACGTTTCTTAAGTGTGTCCTGATTGGTCATCGCACGACAGTCTATAGAAATGTTTCATCGTGCGATGAAAACGCATCGTTTGCTCATCAAGTTTGGTTCAAAACTGTAGACGCTACGATGCTGTGATAATAGGTACATACTATTCATTCATATTATACAAGGTGTTACAAAAATACCCCTAATGCCGAATATGGTATATAGGGACCATCAAACTGATCAACTTTTACTATGGGACCAACTCTCAAATCGCGATAATAAAAAGCAGCTGTTTCATACATTTTGATATTTTCGGTTTTAGTTTTTGTAACACCTTGTAGGTATATTATATTGAGCTGTATTTCCCTTATCCAATAAAATTAAATAAAGACAGGCTGGGACGGACGGACGACGGACGGATGGACTGAACGATCTTATAGGTTTTGTCTTATAAGTTATATGGGTTCCTTGTTTTACTACGGAAAACTGTACTCGTTCAATACACTACAAAATGTTAATAAGTTAACCCTATTACATTATTATTATGTTCAACATCATTTTTGTCGCAGCAAAACGATTATAACATACTGTCAAAAAATCATGAATATTTTTACGATGCTTCTCTTTGGTCAAACTTGGCCAAGGATGTTGGACAGCGCCATCTAGTAGATTTTTAAGGAACGTTGCCTGGAAAGTCTCTCATTTATTTTAAAATAGATATTTTATTCTCCTCCCATAGGAGTAAATTATTCTGTGCAAACACATTTATGCTGGGGGCTTAGAGCTAAGTTCGCGCTGCAGTCCTCGCAGCGTCCGCAACGTCCGATGCGTCCGCTGTGACAATCGTAACGAAACCTAAATTAAGAAAGTATGTCATCGGTACATTACTTGTAGGTGGTTTTAGAAAGCAATTATGCAGTGGCATGGAGGTTTGCATGCTCACCCGCTGTGGAGGCTGCGGCCGCATCGGCGGGCGTCGCGGGCACAGTGAACGTCGGAACCGTCGGAGTCGGAAACACGAAGGTGGTCGGTCGGTAGGCTGTCAGCTGTCACTGCCACAGCTGCCATACCAAGCAAGTAAAAAATATATAAAAAATAGTCTGTGCTGTTGTGTCGTTTAATTTTGGGGATTGTTTTGATTTTTCTCCTTATAGATTGGATTCGATAGATGTTAATGTTAATTAGATTATTTTACAGATATTCTGTAATAACATACCTAAGATAATTATCAGTATGCCTGTCTATGAATGGTAAAAAGCAAAATTGTGTTATATTACATACTTATATTTAACATTGGTTATATTCAAGAATTTTATATTCCTAATGACCTTCCATGTATGCTTATTTTCTATGATAGCTTATTTATTGTGATGTTATTATTGTTTTAGGACTTCTAAAAAGAAAACGGGTCGCTTCCGTCACGAATATCCCCGCATTGAAGTCGGCAATCATCCCTTAAAGACAGTTTATGTGAATGTGGTAAGAAAAACATTTCTATTTTCTATCACTAATAATATAATTATTATAAATGGTTACGAAAGGGTGCGCAAGGTCCGCGAGACTTCAAATTAACTGAGATGTTTTCGCTTTATAAGATTGTTTCAGTTAAATTAGACGAAAATAAACTACCTACTTTACTCATGTCTTTTTCCGTTAACATTATACCTAATTTCTTAACAAAAATTGCGATTAAAGGTTTCGTCGTTTAGAGCTTAGAATTATTTGAAACACAGGAGCAGGAGGTCAGAGGAGGTGCTACCCCCCCACCACAATACAAAAAACTTACATCAAAGAACTTTAAAAATAAAGGTCAGTGACCCGATTTCTGAGTCATTGACCTTTAGCCCATGACCTCTAGGTCAATGAACTCGAAAGGCATTGATCATTTAAAAACATGCCTATATGTCGCCGCTTTCCTTCACTCTGACCAAATAATCACTTGCAAATTATAATTATTCTTTAAAATGTATGTACCTACTTGTTGAAAAACTTCCCACAACTTTTTTTAATCAAAATATCTACCTACTAAGTATGATAAATATTTTGGCAAAATATTACAGAAACAGAGCACTAGTAAGAGCTTCATAGAAAATTTAAGCAAATGGAGTTCCGCTTTTGAAGAAGTTGACCCTCTCTTAAGATTTGAACAAATGAAACAGGAAGAAGATGTAAGTAATGTACTGCTTATAATATTTTGATAATGTCATATAAATATTATATAGCAGTAGTATAGATGTATCATATACAAAATATCACTAATAAAAATAATAGAAACACAAATCCAAACTTTGTTTTAAAAAGATTTGGTGATTTTAGATTATATAAACAGTATTTTTGTCATATGTAGGATTTAAGCCCAACTGAATCCTTCACTGATGATAGCAGACAATATGCAAGTGCTTGGAGTGCAAGGCGTTCCATCGTTTTAAATAAATACACAACTGGAGAAAAATTGACAATTGTGAGCAGCTTCCTACCTGGAGGAGAAAAAAGTATGACATTAAAGAATAACTTGGAATAATAAAAATGAATCACAGCTATTAAATTAAATTTGTTTTGGTTTATTTTCTTTTATTTTTAGTTAGTTCCATTTCAGCTCTTTTCAGACAGGTATCAAATTTAAATGAAAAAGTCAAACACAGGCTAGAACAACTAGATGACTTTGAAGAAGGATCTGTGAGAAAAACTATGGGATTAAGTCAGCAGGAGTTTGTGACTAAAATTAACTTACTGAATGATGAAATCAAGAAGGTATGTGATATTATTAGTGAAAGATACAGACCTTAACATAAGACAGGCAGAGATCTTTTTCACCATAATTTGTGTTGAAGTAAAAATAAGTAATATGTTAAATAGCATCAGTAAATATTTTACAGGCTTGGGAATCAGAGCAAAGAGTAAGGGCATTTAAAATTGGTATTCAGTGTTCAAAAATGCTATCTGATGTTAATGTTATGCAGTTCTATCCAAGTAAATTTGTATTGATAACTGATATATTGGATACATTTGGAAATTTAGTATTTGACAGACTTAAGGGAAAAAGTTACAAGTAAGTATAATTTACCATATATTTTTAAGTATAACTTAAAAACTAAAATAATTTTAAGTAATTTGAGAGAGAGAGAAAATTCTTTTAGTGTTATACCTTGATTAACATAACATATCATCAGGGAATATAACGTTATTATATTCCTGATGAGTATATAACAATATTTTTGTAATTTTAGGCAAAATGAAGCAAGAGAGATTAACGACATTGATCCGAAATTAATACCAGAGACTGCAAAGGAGACCTGCCAGAACTGGCTATATAAAATGGCATCAATACGAGAATTGCTTCCTCGATTGTATATGGAAATGTCATTACTTAAGTGTTATGTGTTTTTATCAAAAGATGAAATAAAACCTACCATAGCCAGGTTGACCATAATGATTAGGGGGATAGGAAATCCCTTAGTAGCAATTTATTTGAGACTTTACTTGTGTTGTGTAGCATCAAAGTTATTGGGAAAAGATAGTGAAGAATTTTTTTATAACAACTTAAAAGAATTTCTTGAGGAATACCAACAGGTAAAAAATTTACTACTTTGGAACAGTACAAAGATTTCATCAGTGTGTTATCTTTGTGATTGTTATTTTCAGATTTTCCATCCGATGATGAAAAAGAAATATGAAACGCAGTTATTAACTCTGGACAAGTATTTAAATCTTTATGTACCAGCCGTAGATTGGTTGCTATATGGAACCCTTAATTCCAATAAATGCAAACTAACTCTTTTAGAAGAATTGCTTCAGAAATGCGAAGATATGGAAAATTCGTGTGTATAATTTTAAAATAATTATTTTGTGAATGTTATTTGTTATTTCATGATCCTAGGTATTTCTTTTTTCAGTGAATTGCTGCTTTTCTGCCTTGTGCATGGTTTTGATTCAGAAAGTGTGATTAAAAAGTCCTCAAAGATTTTGGAATTGGTACAAAAATCTGCAGATAAGATGGGTGTGTGGCTGTTGATTATCTATCTTTTTTTTGTAATATGTAAAATAATGTCCCCTAAATCAGCTTGATAACAATACATAATGATTATTTAATAGTGGGTTGTCTCCACCACAATGAGGTGGAGTGCGGGGTAGGGGGAAATCCCCCCACCGCTGCGCATACGGAAACCCTTCCAGTATTAAGCACCGTTACTGATCTGAGATGCAGGAGACTTTCTAGTGATATTTCGAATAATGTTTTCAGTAAACCCCTTGTTATACAGATCCCCCTATCGTGACCTCCGAAACACGATTTTATATGCGATTTATCGCTTTTAACTGTCAAATGACAATAAATTTTGACAGTTGAGTGTTGATAATTGTTATATCACGCAATATATTCTCGTCATGGTCCAGGGGCTGGAAGGGTTTCCATAAAACCCCCACCGGTACCTCGCAGGCTTACCGGGTACCTTGTGACGTCACAAATTCCGTAAAATTTGGTAAGAAAAATGCAAGTCATCTTTGAACTGCTATATCTTCGTCGTTTTTTGTAATATTAAAATATTTTATACTGTTATATTAGCATTAAAATTAAATTTTAGAATCACAAAATATTGGAATCTTCTTCATCGTCTGCATTTATCACTAAGACAGGAGTTACCTAATTGTAGGAAAAGATATTGATACCCGGGTTTTGCGAAATTTTATAACTTTTGAGTTGACTATTTTAGTTATACATTTGTTTTTATGTATGATCTTGTTTTGGTATGTTGTAGTGTTAATACACGATATATTAACTTCCCTTGGAGAACATTTGTGTCGCGCTGAAAACCACCGACAGCTAGCACCGGAGGCCCTCATCCAAACTTGGTGGAAAATAGCAAGTTCGATGAAATCTACTTTTCACTTCTTGCAAGTATTAGAACCATGGATTCAGGTTGCGTGTACTCATTTATCAGTAAGTTGTTACTTTTAGTACCTTTTGTGATATAGGTATCTTCTATTTTAAGTTTGTCTTGTAACAGTTCTTTATGATTGGATTTTGAATAATAGTTCCTTTCAGACACAACACGTAAATATTATTTTAAGAGGAACAATTCGTTATATGATAAAAAGCGGCAAATCGGCTGACGAATTTTCTGGCAACTTTCAATTTGTCATCAAAAGAATGCTTAGATCAATTCCTGATGTAGAAGAACTATTTTTAATGGTAAGTTATTAACAGTTTTTAAGCTAGTGAGTTTATTATAATTAAAATATTACCCACCTTTTATTATTTTTAACAGGATGCATTCATGCCCCTTGTGGAGTTGGTCCAAACATCTAACGCCCGTACAATGATGGCAAAGACGGTGCTTTCCATTTTCTTCTCGAGGTTCACCTCGGTAACCATAGAGGATCATATTATAATTTCCAGCCTCATGAGGCTCTGCTGCATACTGCACGACTCTATAAAGTAAGTGAAATAAAAACTGCATATTAACTTCATTATTAGTCATTAGTCAGCACTGTATAGTCCGTTTATCCTTACTTATCCTGTTTCTTTTGCCGGTTGTATTGTATTTTATATGACTTTTTGTACTTCAGCAACACGAAACTGAAATATATTTTATAATATCTGTAATCTTATATTGCGAAAAAAGGCACGCACACAGTTTTTTAATAAGCACTAAAATTTAAGAAATCTTGAAAAAACATGAAATGTGAAAACGAGAGAGCAGTAAAACATGGACGGTTTCTTAATTTATTTATTTATTTTATCTTAAATCATATTAGCATAAATAATAAACAACTTTTTTTAATGAATAAATATGAATAAATGAATATTTCAATAAAGAGTTGGGTGAAGATTGTTTGCCAAATATGACAAGTATGGATAAACGGACTTTAAGAGTCCGGCGAGCAGTGAGCTTCCCATACAAACGTAATACCAAAATGATTTGCAATTTGAGCATAATTAACTAGTTCTATTATATTAATAATCCAAAATACCAAACCAAATAAAAATTAATAACAGAAGAGTTAATTATGCTCAAATTGAAAAGCATTTCGGTATTACGTTTGTATCAGAAGCTCACTGTTCGCCGGACTCTTAATGGATAGTCAAAAAGTGTTGACATCTGCATTATAAAGGTCTGGATACGCGGAGAAGTGCAAAGCGGCACGGCACGTCGAGCGAAATTCTGAATACACTTGCCCCTTCGCGTGGCAGGCCGTAATTTTTATAGCTGGTATTCTTATCTTACATATATATTTCAGTGCGGTAACTGTAGAGGATGAGAGCAAAGCATGTGCGGAGGTAATAATTAAATTGGTGCAAGCCGTCAACTACGAGGATGACTTAGAACAGCAGCTAAACTTTTACGTTGAATGCAGGTCTGCTTTTATTAAGCTCGACGCCGTACTTGTAGCACTGGTCCACGTAAGTATAACAATGAACAGTGTTGTTAATATACCCCCTTACTAATAAAGATTGTATAGCAGATGATTAGTTACACAATGGTATTTCTGTCAAACTATTTAAGTTTGACACTAAAAAGAAAGGGACAAAACACTGTAACTATGCATCTGCTATACAATCTTTATTAGTAAGGAGGATAGTGTTTAGTTAGACAGACGAATAGATGATGGTAAGACAAAAAAAAAAACAAGCAACATTTCAAAAGTTAGTATGGTCATGGAAAAGTTAGTATTTTTTTTTTTTTTACGGCCGGGAGTGGATATAACGAGCAAAATGCCAACGTATTCGCCGCGAGACACGACCACAGACATCCTACTGTATTCGAACAATTAAAATGCGACTAGAAAACTGGTTTGGTGGAAGTTGCGAACGAAGACTGTTTTATGCTGCTGCCACACTAACGGCCAACGTCGTATAATTTTCGAATAGATTAACCTTATGTTTATAGGCATAAGGAAAATAAGCGCCATAATTTAAGCCTTAGTGTGGCCCCAGCATTTGGCGTACAACATTAGAACTTAGAACTTCGTTAATGTACCAGCCTATTTACAGTGATGAGTACGCCTGGTGAATCACCTCGGTGGACGTCGAGAACGAAGACTGTTTTACGCGCACACATTAGAACCTCGTTACTGTATCAGCCTAGTTACAGCTCACTAGTGAGTACCCGGCTTAAGACTCCGGCGAACAGTGAGCTTCCAATACAAACGTAATATCAAAATGAATTGCGATTCGAGCATAATTACTCTTTTTGTGATGTTATTCAGATTGAGGCAGTATTTGTTTAGGTTCCTATTAAATAAAAAATCCAAAATATTAACCCAGTTCAAAATAAACGCCAAGTACATTTTTTCATACCAAATTTTAAATCGCATTCATTTTTATTCGTTTTAGTATTTTGGATTTTTATTTAATAGAATCTTAGACAAATACTATCTTAATCCGAATAACAACACAAGAAGATTTAATTATGCTCAAATCGCAAATCATTTTGGTATTACTCCGGCAAACAGTGCGTTCCCCCTACAAACATAGGGGGAGCTCACTATCGCCGGAGTAGAGTCTCATGCTGCTATCACATAAGGTCTTGTTTTGTGTAACAGGCAGTGAACAGGCTAGCGGCGCGCACGTCGGCGGGGGCGGGGGCGGGTGTGGGGGCGGGGGCGGGGTCGGGGGGCGGCTATGCGGGCGGGGCGCGGTGGCTGCAGCGCGCGTGCGCCGCGTACTGCTTCGTGACGGTGCCGTCGCTGCAGTGCGCGCTGGCGCGGGCGCACCTCTACCTGCTCTCTGGGCAGGTGGCGATGCTCAACAACTGCATCGGACAAGGTGACTATGCACATCAGCCTTTTTTAATGTCCTCACTACGGACGATAACTGTAACTACACGATAACTGCACGATATCGTCCGACTGGTAGTTTGATACAATCACTACTAAATGCTTTCACATTGTGTCGTTGTAGACGACGTTATCGTCGCCGACAGATTGTCGTGCCGATATCGGGTGATGACACAGTGCGGGGTGATGCAGGATCGCGGGGGATTCATATACGAAAGCGTTCGCCTTACACCATGTATTCAGGGTGCCTTGTCTCACCTTTGCTATAGCAAAGGTGACATATAAATTTGCCTTATGTAATAGGGTTTGTCATGCAACATAACATAACATACTGCCTACTCGTGCAAGTATGCAATAAGGATAATTGTTATTTTTTTTATTTTATTCATAGCTGAAGCTAATTTTAAAGCTCTTGTTGGGTTGATACCAGACATTCCTGAATTCACATTGGAAGACAACCAACGAAAACCTACAAAAGTCAAAGTCGATGGCATCATAAGCGACTTTCTATCGACACTGCTAATGTTGCCTGTGAGTATGTTTCGTTATTTCATAACCTTGCTATTCTTGACTTGTTTACCTAATTAAAATAATGAAATGATATTCTAAAATAATAATGTGTTGTTGATTATTTTTAGGACAACGTAGATACCAATTGTAAAGCCTACATTCTCAGTGGTTTCATAAAGATGATTGAGAGAATACATTGGAGCAA
The DNA here is from genome assembly GCA_963556745.1 of Catoptria pinella. NCBI lineage: Eukaryota > Metazoa > Arthropoda > Insecta > Lepidoptera > Crambidae > Catoptria > Catoptria pinella. The sequence goes on from OY750762.1 coordinate 7,534,471, forward strand.
AACAGATTCATTATACTATAATAGTCTTTTACGAATCCTGGATATACTGTGCGAGATGTCTCAAGAAACGTATTCATACCACATAGATGATGGTAGGTTTCAATATAGTGCCCTCAGCAGTGGCGAGGGGTGAAACTGTGGCGAAGGTAAACCGTTCTACAAAAATTGGATTTCTAAAAGGTAAGCCTATGGGAATCGGCATGTATGGACCCTTCGCCACTGAGTGCCCTATCCGCCATAAACCATTAAATAATTTTAACATAATTGTGATATGAGCAATAACAATCTTAGGTACAAAACCGACTTCTGCGCAAGCATACTCGTCTGTTGTTGTTTCAAATTATATCCCGCGACCACAATTTTTTTCTATGTAAGAAAATCTTTTCTTTCTTTCTTCAACAGTACTATCTAACGACAAATTATATGGGTCCGAAGAGGAATTCATACAGGTTTTAGACAAACACGCCACAAACATATGTCAGGAGCTATTAGTCGTGTTGAAGATGCTAGGAGACACTAAGGAAACCAAGAAACAGTACAATCTTGCTCTTGAACTATTCTGGCGCGTCGTGCGGCGCGGAGACATGAACAAAACGCCAATGCTAAGTTTGGCTGCCAACCTTTGGATATTGTCGCGGAAACTGCAGGATACCAATGATATGATAGCTGTGAGTATATTTCAATATCAAGCATTTATGTATGTACCTTTCAAGAGTTGATAACGCATGGTAAAAAACTAATTTAAATAAAATACAGCTCCAAAAGTATCTTCAAAATTGTAAGGGCCTGTTTCACAATGTAAATGTAAGTTCTGAGTAGCTTACTTGACAGATGCTTAGACATATTTTTCATATCACAACTGTCAAATCAACTCTCTTTATTTTACTTTGTGAAACAGGCCCTAAATGTTCCTATTTAAGTAGGTAAATTAAGTCTAAGTAAATTAATTAAGTTTACTGCACATCAAACAGATATGGTTAGAATTTCGTTTATATTGTTATTGAATAATAAAATGTGTAATGTATGCTGTAGCAACAGCTAAGTTGGTGCACTGAATTAGTTGGACCATTTACCAACATTTCGTCATATTTCTGAATAAAAAGCGACCACTTTCGTAACTTCGAGAGTGTTTGTGTCATGCCTTTATTATCTTTTGTGCTATGATGTGTAACTGACGACTAAATAAATATACGCTGCAGTTATGGAGAAAGCACAAGGTTACTGATGATAATCACTTACTTTCAGAAATCGATGCTATCGGCAGTAAAGAACGACCCAGCCTGTGAAGTTTTAGTAAGAAAATTGGAGGAAACTACTTAAGGTTGCATGTTTTTTTAAGAAAAATGAATTTTATATGACGAATTTATATTTAATTTATAACTATGCATATTATTGTATGTATTATTGTACTCTATAATATACGCATTTTCATGTATTAAAGATGTGTAGCCGTAGAACTGTTTTATCAATAGAGCTTTCACTACTGACGGATAGGAAGAACTAAATAAAACGAGATGTGTAAAGAAATATCAAAAAATATAAGAAATGATTTTTATTTTTAAGTCATGAATGAGCCATGAAAAGTGGCAACTGAGGCTATTGGGGAAAAAATATATTATCGTTTGTCCTTTTTAAAAGCCCGGTTTCCTAATTAGTCCTTTTTTAAAACACAAATTATTCTACAACTGTTGTAGTATAGGTACCTAAATAATAAAGACTGACAATCGATAAATAATGTTTTCAATGCTATTTTGTTTGCTTGGGTGTTATTCCTTTAACTTTGCAGAAGATAGTTGTCAACAGAGTCTTATTTGGATTTTTTAATACATTTATGAGCAAAAACTTTTTTTGAGCATTTTAGCAATTCGAGACAAAGTTACTAAGATAGTAGCTTTCTTACTAAAATGTTTCAATTAATTTAGTTGCAATTTCCAATTAAAGAAAATGTTAATGATTATGCACTTGTTTATTTTTCCAAATCCCTTTGATTGCGCGACGGAGCCCTGAGCACGCAATCTTTCGACCTGGTATCTGCAATGCCCCGCTTCGTTGCGCGTCTGGCGGGCCTCAGTGGATTGTTAGCGTGCAAATAAAATAAGAATTATCTGATACATCTTACGCATCTTGATTACGCGTGTGCGAATATAAAAAAAGTTATCCGTTGTTTCCTACAAAGGATGAAATTAATCCAAAAGCTAAAGCTTTCATTTCAGTACCCTTAGCACCTTAGCACGAACAGCTATCGAGAAAAAAAACGCGCGTCAAAATACTCTATAGAATAATAATTATCATTAATATAAGTAGATGGCGCTGTACAAATTTCCCAATTCATCCCACAAAATTACTCTATTGAATGTTTTTACGCGCGTTATTTTTTCGATAGCTATACGTGCTAAGGGTACCTACTGTACTTGTAAACTACCAGTCAAAAAATAATAAAAATATTAAACCTTTGCAACACCACATTACCAAATAATAGATGTTCTGGAAACGTTAAATACAGTATGTGTATATGTACCAAAAGAGCGGAAACTTTTAATGAAAACCTTAGAATTATCAAACGACAAATTGTAATCAATTGGGCCTTATGTGCTTGATGCTTTAATACGACGACGGCGACCAATCTTCATTATTGTTAATAATCGCATGGCAACTTCGCGGCATATTTTTCGACAATTTTTCAGTAAAGACCTCTACGCGGACTTAAGTTCACGAGTAAGGTCAACGAGGTTACTGCATTTTTTGCCCTTAATTAAAGCTTCATCTACGCCCAAACATCCGAGCAGACTTCGCGTGTTTAGGGTCATTATCCTCTTGCAGAATCCAGAAATCATGCAAAATCTTATGTTATTTTACAAAGCATTTTAGGCAAATGATTGTTCTATCCTGCCTAATATTTATTTGTATAAACTGCCTATCCAAATTTAAAAATGCCGATCACGTTTTTGTTGTACACACTGTAATTACTAAACATACTTACATACCAGCTAGGTTTAAAGTTGAATAATAATATTTGGATACTCTATAACGATTTGTAGGGGCGTGGATGAGGATGATGATGGAGGACAGTGTAAGTCTTATGTATACAACGTGTTAATAAAATCAATTGTTTCATACAAAAATTATTAACGAAAATATAAAAATGTATGAAACAGCTGATTTTTTTTCGAGATTTCAGAGTTGGTCCCATAGTAAAAGTTGTCCAGTTTGATGGTCCGAAGAAACGTTTTTCCCATGGGTTCATTCATTGATATGTGCCAATTCAATGCTAATGTTAAAACGCTTGACTTAAATTATTACATGAACCGTCTTGCAGCGCGAGTTCAAATCACGTCCGTTGCGAATTATTCTTATCAGAAAATCGCATGTTATCAGTCAAATATTTCAAATTTGTGTAATTTGCGCAGACTGTAAACAGCTTACAGTTATCGCTTAAGCAAAAATGAAGGGTCAGTTTTATAAAAGCAATTATACTGATTTCAAAGGGTGTAGGTACCTAATAATACTGATGTATGGTTTGTAGATTTATTGACGCATTTAGTGTTATGTCGCGGGGCGGGCCGCCCGCACCCGCGCCCGCGCCCGCCGCCGCCGCCGCGGTGACCCCACGCAGTCCAGCGCCGGATGGAGTAAGCGGACATTGTCCGCAGCATGACACGCTTCAGTGGCGCGCGCGCTCGGTTGCACCGATCTTTCACCTTCGCAATATTGACACCTATAAAACGTTGTCATTGCAATATTGTGACGTTACTTTCATCTCGACACAAACGAGAAATACAACTCGACACTGTGAGGAGAAGTGGAATAAAATATCGTATCTGGGTTTACACCCATTTAATCAGAAATGTCAAAGCTCGGGTGTTTGGTACGCTACAGAGTGATTTAAAATAAAAAAGAAATAATTAATAACAATATTTAATTTTTAAAATTTTTGTCGCCTGTTACAGTTACTAGTTTGGGTGATATGTGAAGGAGTTCTTGCTAAGGAAGAGAAGGATGATGGCCTCGTACAACCATTGGATTTCGCATCTGCGTTCGACTCCGGAGATGAGGGTGGGTAACTATATCAAGATGTTAATTTGTCACTTTAACACGGAAAGCTTATGCGTGCACGCAAATTAAAATATGCCTCAAACAAGTTATTGTATTTTCAGGCATCACTTCACTGGCTTCAGATCCCATAACCGCAGCAGTACTTAAAGTAGATAAGAGCCAATATCCGCAACTGTTTGATACTATTGTCAGTAGTTCCATTGATTCCTTGCAAGTGCGCGCAGCACCCCGAGAAAGCGTATTTTCTCCCGAAAATTTTGGTTTTCAACCAATTGCCAGTCAAAGCTTTCATCCACTCGTGAAATCTGCACAATTAGTTGCGAAACCAAAGCAAGCACAACAGCAGCATGTAGTAATTGGCCAACCACTGCGATATGATATAAGAACTGTTCACGACGCTGATTATAAAGTTTACAAACCAGAAGAAGAAGAACAGAACGAAGATATATTATCTTCTTTGAAAAAAAATCCATCTGTTGCCGCTTATTTCAAACCCGCTGTAACAAATGTTGAAGTTGCTCATCCCTTAAACTATAGAACAGAGGAATTGATTGAAAATCCCGAAATTGAACAAAACTACAAGCCAAATGCTTATATTCCAGGCCTATCCCGTATACGACGATACACAAGTGGAAGAAAAAGAGAAAATTTACGGAAAAGCAGCGCTGACGAGGAAGAAGATCCTTACAGCTACAAAGTAGATTATTTGTCTAAACCAAAAGCCTTCGACGGTGCCGCTTACAGCAGCGCTTACAAAGAAGAAAAAGACCCTAACAAATCTGAATATAACTACAAAGGTTATGAAAGTCCTTACAGTAGCGCCTACAAGGAAAAGAAAGATCCTAACAAAGATTACGAATACCCCTATGGATATGATTCAGGTTATGATCATAAAGAATATGAAAGAATAAAAGAGTTGTCTGAAAAGCAGGCGGCGGAAATAAAACAAAATCCTCAAAATTGTAAGGAAGTAAAAAAAGATGACATGACTTGTATGATTTGCAAGGACCCAAAAACAGGCGGAAATTATGAATCTTGCTCTTATGTTGCTGAGCCTAAAAACAACAAATATGCTTATTCAAAAGAAAGAAAGTTCGATAGTAATGATGAACCAGATGAACCCGAAGCTAAGGACCAACCTGAAGCTTCAAACAAATCCGCTAAGTATCAAAATCCTAAGGATGATGTTCAACAATTCGCTAAACCGTCTTCATCAGAAGAAGAAAAACCGTACAGTAGCTACAAAAAAGAAGAGAAACCAGAAGCTAATGACTCCGATGAAAACTACAAATCTTATTACGTCCATACATCCAAACCTAATCCTAGTGAAGCATTGCGAGCTGCCGAGGGAAGCGAAAGTTCCGAAGAACAAAAAGATCCGTTAGTTAAACCATATAATTACAAACAAGCTATACCTGGCTTTTATTCCAATAATGAACAGAAGAAGGACGTAGAGCACGTTTTGGCCGAATTCAAGAAAAAAGACAGATCAGCGTGTAAAAAGGTCCAAAAGAATGGTATGACCTGTTTCCAATGTCTAGATAAAAATGGATTGAAACACGAAGAATGTATGTTTGTGTCTGAATCTGCCCCCAAACGTAGTCATTTAGCTTATCAAGAGCTTAAGGAATTCACTTCCAAACCAGCAACACTTAATGATGGAAATGAAGGAGCTGAAAGCATAACTGTCACAACGAGTACACCTCCCGTTGCGCAAAAATCAGCAGCTTACGTCGTCGCTAACACAGGCTACGGAAAAAAGTTGAAACGTAAGAAGGCACCACAGGCTGCCGTTGCGGCTGCTTCTAAAGCAGTTGTGAGTGCGGTCCCCGCTGTTCTAACTAATGTGCAAAAACCAGCCGTCCACAAAACGAAAAGGAGTGTCGTCGATGCTGAAGCAGAAGAAAAAGCTAAAATAGCTGACGAAAGCAATATTGCGCCGCCTGAAGAATTCGCGGGAGATAGCTCCCCAGGAACATTTTGGGCGGAAACCCAGCCGCGATACAGTGCGGCCTTGGGAGTCACTCTGCCCGAGTTTATGTTATCAAGGTCAGAGCACGAAGCTTCGTTCGATGAAGTCGTCGCGGGCGCGTAAGACTGGTATTGTTAGCCAACACGATGTTAGTAGAGCGTATCCATTTTACAATACTTTACTTTTAAATAAAGCCCCAACAAATTGTAACGGGTAATAGATATTTGTTGCGTAACGAAATAAGATTGCACAGATTTACTTTTAAATCGGCATGAACAGTTTCAAAATAAGTCAACGAAGCCGAATTAAGAATAAAAGCCGAGAGGTTTTTATCGTTATTGTTTTTGTTGTTTACTATTGTTATGGAGTGATATAGGTATAGCTGCAATATAAATGTTGTTGAACTTTTCACAAGGACTGTCTGTTCGTTGTTAACTAGTTATAGATATGAATGAAAATAAATTGATAGTTTTTAAACATTATCTTTTATTTTAAATGTCTTTGAATAAATCTTTTGAGTTTATGATATTGTTCAGTAAAAAGACGGATTCAGAAAGTCAACTGGGAATCAATGGTAGTTATTTGGTTTCGTTTTCTATTTTTATAAAAGTTTCGCAGTGAAACTGCTCTAAGAAATAGTTTTGGTAATGAATGACCTTCTTTACAAAGGCAACTGAAAGTTTAATAAACGCCGAATTTTAGAAATCTTCAGTCTTATCTGAAATTAATCTTACTAAGTCTTACTTACATTTACCTTTACCTACTTACCTAGTCTAAAATAATTCCCATTCGCGTTCACGAATTGGGTCTAAGACTGTCATATAATTGAGTATTGTTTACATAAAATCATGAAAGTCAACGTGATTAGATCAAACAATAGTTGGCAGCGATTGAACCGGGCGGTTGGTGTCCTAGATGTCAATTGGAACCGTCTTTAATGTTCCTATTTTTGCTGGTAGCTGTCCAACATACGTCACGAAGGAGTGGAATTATTTCAATTACAGGGTACACCAGACTTCAGAGAAAGCAGCCCATGTCAGTCTATTGCGGCCCATGCAACAGTTCACTTGAGATTATAAATAACTTTTATTACATTAGCCAATAATAAACTGTTTGAGTTGAGATTACATTCTGTGCTGCGTGTGTTTTGTTCTGTACAACGCGAAAGTTTTCAGTGGCTTTGTGTATTTATTACTTGGATTGTTGTCTTAGCAGTCGTAAGTTTCTATTTTACTAATTTAAGTCTTTATGCACTTTGACGTTAGTAAAATAATTAAAGGTTCTGCTTAAATTAGGTAACTTTAAAATGTTAGAGCTAATATCTTAAGACTGATAGCTTGCATGATTAGCCGGTATCAAACGCTAGTTGGTCATTCAAAGCACGTTGTTGAATCTTGTGACGGCTAATAGTATCCAACTTTTTATATTGGATGGCCTAAGCACATAGAAAATGTAGGAGGTGTAATTTTATAAGAAATTATTAGTTAAGGGTTCCAAATCCAGAATAAAGATAAGGTACCTTCTTAGTTATATTAATTTAGTATGTAGGTAGGTGCTTTGAGGTGAATATTTATCCAAGAATTAAAAACGGTAATCTCGCCTATATACTAAACGTTTGTGAATAATTATGTGACCATCAGCCATTTTTAATGTCCCCACTGCTGGGGCACAGACCTTCCTTTATGGGTGGATAAGAATGATGAACCATGTCCCACCACGCGGGGCCAATGCGGATTGGTGGGTGATAACGACTGTAAATGCAACCGGGACCAACGGCTTAACGTGCCTTCCGAAGCTCGGAGGAGCTCGAGATAATAAATTTTTGGTGACCCATCCCATGACCGACCCTTGCGAAAGTTGCTTAACCTCCGCAATCGCCCGGCCAGGCGCTATGCCACTGCGCCACCGAGCTCCTCGTAAAATTATATAAGTAATGTATTTGCATATTTAAATGTTGATATTCTGCTTTATTGTCGACATAAGTACAGTTCTGACATCCTTCTTACTAGTTGACTGTTGGAGAATGCCTAATGGCATTAAGTCCCCCATTTGCTGTAATTTTAGCAATAAAGTTTTAATAAATAAATAATGTGTTATACCTTTTCTCTCTCTTCTTCTTGGCTTTGCCACCCTTTTTCCACATTGGAATAATGTACCGCTTGGAAAACTGATAGAAACTGAAAACTCTTTGTCCAAACTTGAACTAGTGCTGCGTATGGCATTTAATCCTATCCTACTAATATTATAAATGTGAAAGCTTGGTTGTTTAGATGTTTGCTACTCAATCACGCAAAAATAACTGAATGGATTTGAATGAATCCCAGTCAAAGGATCCCTAGAGATTTTCCAAAAGTCCACGCAGAAGCCGCGGGCGGAAGCTAGTTTATTATTAATTAAAGTGAAAGTTTTGTTACTTAATCACGCAAAAACGGCTGAACGGATTTGGATGGTTGGCATATACCTAAATAGATAGTTTATTAAGTGGATTTTAACAAATAGGATTATTTTTATTTTGGTCAAAGGTTCCCTGAGGATTTTTGGAGTGTTCTTGCGTACGAAATCATGTCTATAAATCTGCTCTGCACCACAAACGTGATCAAGAAGTAGACATGGCCTAAGTATGCCCAGGTATCCATGGGCGTCTCGTGCGGCGGCCGAAGAATTGGAAGCGCGAATTTTTTAAGTCGATTTTGTTAACAAATACCTAGATTAAAAAACAATCAAACTTGTCTAAAATCAAACGTAGAACGAGTGTTTGTGATTTTTGGGATCATCAATTTATGTAATGACGGTGGATAATTATGTAAGAATGAAATATAATATAATGATACAGTTTTATTGTTTATTAATCGATGTATCGTAGCTAGACGTTAAAAAAATATTTTCTTGACTCTTTGCCAACTGACCAATCGAATTAAAAATCGCCTGTAAGTTTATTGCGCAGTAGTTTTTTTTAGATGTTCGCTTCGTTACGGAAAAATGTTATTATTGCTTTTCATAGTTCTATTGTGTTATGAATCTAACATTCAGGGTCACGAAATCCAAATTGACTTACCTAAGTTCTAATTTTTTTGGACTACCTATTGTACGTTTTTAGCGACAAAAGAAACTCTTCTGGAACTACAGTAATTTGGGGTGAAAAACAGCAACATTTTAGAAGAAAGAAAAAAACATTCGCTAGTTCAAAACCAATTCAAAACAACGACGTTTTGACGACGTCCGTAAGCGAATGTTTTGTACGCCGGTTTTCAAGGTGTCGTCACCATCTCTGTGAGGTCCCGGGTTTGATCCCCGGCTGGGTCAATTTAGAAACGAACTTTTCTATATTGCCTCAGGTCTGGGTGTGTGTTTACCACCGTTGTCTCTGATTTCCATAACACAAGTGCTTTAGCTATTTACTTTGAGATCAGAGCAATGTTTGTGATGTTGTCTAATATTTATTTATTTATTTTTAATTATAAAAAACTGCTCATCTTTGTTCACAAATTCGCTTTATAGAAAAATAAAAGTTTTTTCAATGATTTTTTTTCGAGAAAGTTGCTATTATTTCACACCCTTAAGGTTGATTTTTACCCGAAAGTAATTGCAATAATTGGAACCACAATAATAATTATTGAATGTGGACTTTAAATAATAAATAGCAAACAAATCAGTCCCAAACTAAGAAAGCTTGTACTATTCTGTCCTATGGTACCTACCTAAAGTAACGGATAGAAATACATAGTTTAGGTACCTAATAAGAATAAAAACTAATAAAGGGAACAAATACTTATGCTCATCGCACAGGCTCATGCCCCCGAACCCGTCACCTTTGGCTTAAAATCCAGGGTTTAGGAAGAGACTTTAACTTGCCCATTCACATTTTGAATCAACAGATTGAATGTGAAATTGAATTGTTGAGATTCCCTACTCATTTGGTTTTTATTCATAATAGACAATGAAAAATATTAAAGAGCAATGTGGTGCGCTGGAGTAAATGTATTCTATCATGTGGCGCTCCCATAGCAAGATTTTTTAATTTTCTGGTCAAGCTTTACATTGGTTAAGCCGCGTTGACATGATCAAAGTATACTCGAACTAATTAGTTTGGATGACTTCTTGGACGCTACTTGGATAATGTAAACGAGCAATCAAAGTACACTTTGATCAAAATATTAATCAAAGTAAACTTGGACCATGCTCTACTTTCTTCCTAGCCTGCTTGGACCAAGTAGTTTTAATAACTACTTGGATCATGTAAATGAAAGTGCACTCTGACGTCGCCGTCTAATCAAAGCTACTTTGTCCAAGTATACATTGATCATGTCAACAGGTATCCAAGTAAACTTGATTAAAGCTACTTTGTCCAAGTATACTTTGATCATGTCAACGCGGCGTTAGTAGTTAAAGCCAAAACTATATCTTTCAGCATATTAAGTTGGCAAAGATGAGTTCTCCGCCGAGAACGGAGGAATTCGAGCCGGAAGAGTACGTGGACGTGAGCCGGCTGCCGCTGCGGCCGCCGCAGCCGCTGGTGCCGGCAGACAAGCCGGTGCGCCGTCCTTGGCACCCCGTCATGTGGGACAGCTCGATCATTGGTGTCCCACCGCCTGAACCTACTGACGCTCAAGAGGTACAATTCTGTCTTATCCGTGACCAAATACACTCGGCGTCAAAAAAATCGCACCTTTTCAAAAAAATTCTTTGAAACCATTTTAATCATATCTAATTAATAGTAAAAGTTGTCATATACTTCTATCCATTCGTATATAACCAACAGTCTCTCAAACCGTTGGAACACTCGTCATACGGAATAAATGACTGAGATTTAGTTTCCCAGCAACATTGCACTGTCACATTTTTTGCAATATAACAATTTCATTTGACAAGCTTCATGGCCAATAGTATGCATCTTGGGTATTTCTTTTCTTAATTGAGCAGTTGACGTGCGTTCTCTCTAACGTTTCGATAGTGAATTTACCCGATTTTCCTGGATTGACCCCTATTTATACCCTTATAATGAATGCGCAAGTAATTACATGTGCAGCGTTTAATTGTGGTAACTGTTATGTTTTTTAAACAATAAATGATTGTTTAAAAGACCAATAAATGTACTTTCAATAGATATAAATATTAAATAAATAATACGTGTGCTAGCAGTAGCAGGTAGGCATATCTAAACTAATGTAATAGAAGGTGCGATTTTTTTGACGCCGAGTGTACAACCTTTTATTCAATCTTTAGAAAAGTTAGATGTACCTACGAGATGTTGTCCGGTGTTTACTTCTTAGAATACAGGGTCATTTTTGGACTCTGTCAATTTTTTTAATTCTATAAGCAGAAGTATAATCGATTCATGGAATATTTTTTTTACATTTTAGTCCTAACTTTACTATAGGTACACAAATTTAAATTATTGTAATAACAACGTGCTCACCAGCCAGAGCGAAGCCCCCCTGTCACCCCACCCTCCACTCGCGAGCTGAGTGCGAGGGTGAGCGTACGCGCCTAGAATGTTTGAAATTAAAAAGTGGCTGCAAACTGTGAATTTAAAAAGAAAACATTCGTAATTTTATCACCAAAATTTTTTTCTTGCACTCACTCATTTAATTTAGGCAAAGGGTCCAAATTTACTCTGTATGTAAATATTAGGATTATTTCCGATGGTAATGATGATTTGCTTTGGCATAAACAGCAATAAATAATGATAGTTAAATTTTTGTTTCAGCCTACTGAAGGATCTCATGAATATCCACACAAGCAGCGCATACGCAATTTGCGGCGACTAATAGCAGACGGCAAAGTCAAGCCTACTTCGGAAACGCTCATCTTTTTCCTCTGTAATAAGTTTGCCGTATCAGACGATAGGCATGACAAAGTTTCGTAACTACGTAAGTTTATTAACGTCTAGACATTTACAAATCTATAAATTGTATAAAACTATTATTTTACTAATTATTAATCAAACTAATATAACTGAAAATAAGATTGTGGGCTTACGTGAAATAGGGTAAAGAGAAAAATAATAAATTTTGTAAAAATCTAGCCTTTAAACTTTAATTTCTCCTTATCATAAGAAATGCAGTTTATTGCAGTACCCTCTAATGTGAACATAAATATTTAATCAATATTACAATAGATCCCAGTATGTACAAATTGTTACACGGGCGCCCGGCGAAGCGGACGCGCGAAGGCGGCCTCGTCCCCGCGGCGAACGCAAACGGCGAAAAATTCAAGTCAGATTAGGTACATATATTTTATATTCTTCATAAAAATTATCTACACACAAGACTTTAATATAAAAACAAAAGTTCCTCAAATATAACTTAGTCGTAGAATTTAAGATGGTCGCGGCTTCAGCGGGGCGGGGGTAATGTACAGGGGGCGGGGCGCGGGGCGCGGGGCGGGCTACGTGGGCGCGTGGCCGCCCCCGCCCGCGTCGCCCGCCGCGCTCGCGCCCGCGCCCGCCGCCGCACTCGCCGCCGCACTCGCCGTCGCACCCGCTGTCGCTGCGGATGCGCCACCCGGATTGAACTCCTCGTCTTCTTCTTCCTCCGGGTCGAACTTCAGCATAAGCTGTTTTAGCTGCAGAAAATATTTATGGTTAATAACAAAGTTCAATCAGAATTTCTAGAGGTTTTATTTAGTACACGATTTCGAGACGTCTCTTTTAGCAGAATTAACTCGGAGTTAGAACGGTTTGCACTGTGTCCAATCTGAATTTGAATTCAGAACGGATTCAAATTCTTCTGCCCATCTCTAGTTCACATAGACAACTACTGCTCTTTATCCTCATACAAATGAGGGCGGTCGACGGACGCTACTCTTTCTTACGCATCTATGTCTTACTAACGCAAATAGAATAAAAGGTTGCACGACATGGAATATTGTAATGATTTTATTTAAATAATGAAATTAAGGTGGTTTCATTACATGTTTGACTTTAAAATTATGTGTACGCTCAATACACTACACAGCACATTTAGGCATCATTACGCCAAACGGTCAAATGACTAATGAGATCAATCAAATGCTCACTTTCGACGAGCGCTCGTCGAGCTCGTCGCCGTGGTCAGCGTCGTGCAGTTGCGCCATGGTCGCCTTATGATGTGATGTAGTAGTCGTAGTAGTAGTGTGACTTACCTCCAGGTAGTCGTCGACTAGCCGACGGCGGCCGCGCTCGTCGAGCTCGTCGCCGTGGTCAGCGTCGTGCAGTTGCGCCATGGTCGCCTTATGATGTGATGTAGTAGTCGTAGTAGTAGTGTGACTTACCTCCAGGTAGTCGTCGACTAGCCGACGGCGGCCGCGCTCGTCGAGCTCGTCGCCGTGGTCAGCGTCGTGCAGTTGCGCCATGGTCGCCTTATGATGTGATGTAGTAGTCGTAGTAGTAGTGTGACTTACCTCCAGGTAGTCGTCGACTAGCCGACGGCGGCCGCGCTCGTCGAGCTCGTCGCCGTGGTCAGCGTCGTGCAGTTGCGCCATGGTCGCCTTATGATGTGATGTAGTAGTCGTAGTAGTAGTGTGACTTACCTCCAGGTAGTCGTCGACTAGCCGACGGCGGCCGCGCTCGTCGAGCTCGTCGCCGTGGTCGGCGTTGTGCAGCTGCGCCATGGTCGCCTTTGGCTCGAACATCGGCGCGTGCCGCCGCGATACCGCCTTTTCGTACACTTTCACGTTCTCCGACGGCGAATACTGATTGATTTTACTGAAAATATACGCGTTCTTAGTACAAGATTCTCTTGACCTTACAGTACATCAGGTTTTACAAGTGTCAAATTTCTCCAATTGATTTTGAACCTTAATACGTTGTAATTAGTAGTAGTAGTAAGATATCTTGCTTCAATAATACGCAACAGAACGACAAGTGGCGCAGCGAGCGAATTCACTCTTTACTTCATGGTCGCGAAACACTCTGCTTATAGTGGTTATAAATTGCCATTACAAGCCATGTTTTAGGAATTACCTCACCGTGTCAACGACAGTCACTATGATGCTTGGCCAGAGCAATAAATTTATTCAAAGCTTCTGGGGCTCTATCGGCTAAATACATTGAAGTTCATGTTAACTGTGTTTTGACAGATGTATGTGGTACATTGCTCCTTCGTTTTGGCACAAATAAAAACTTACCAAAGAAAAGTAGCAATGTATCACATACATCTGTCAAAACACAGTTAACATGAACTTCAATGTTTTTAGCCGATACCGCCGCTGGTTCCTAAACATTAACAGATACTCACGCGTCAGTAAACCCGTAGAGTTGTTTGAGATGCTGCTTGAGCACAAGCAGCAACAAACAGCCGCGCGCTTGCCGCATGGCGTCGCGCAGCGGACGCGTGCTCTCCGGCAAACGCATCATTAGCGATTCCGCTTCCTCGTCGTCCTCTTCTTCGTCCAGTTGTTCTTTCTCTTCTGAATTTTCTTTTATTAGGCCCTGGTGATAAACAAATTTTAATACTTATGGAAATGCTATGATTGTTTGCTATATTCTGGCAGAACAATTAACGCTGCGAATTATGCTTCATTATTTTAAAAATAACTCTTGTATTAATTAAAGCTCACACCAAACAACAATACCTCAGGTTATCCAGAACTGTCAATTATCCAAGGTAGGTTTTAGATCTTAATATCCAAGACATTAAAGTTAAAATCAATTGAGAATATTAGTTAGTAGTAACTTTCTGTCTGTAGTTGTGTAGAGCGAGAGAGGTTCATACACTAGTGTAGTAAGTGACAAAAAAATCTAAAGTGTTTAGCCTAAGTTACCACTTACCTCACGAAAAAGCTGTAATAAATTTGATCCTGATGTGGAAATTATAATATCAATGTGATGTATAATAAATAGCGGTTCATCTTGGACTTGATATGGGAAATAACTTAGATTATCTGCCAGGTACAACATTTGATCCAGAGGCGCGGTCTGAAAGGAAAAGCAAACAAGTATAAATATAATTTGCAAGTTTACAAATATATAACGATTTTAAACAAAAAAAAATGTTAGTCATCACTTACAGATACATCGTCAAATTGTTTCAGCAGTGATAAGACCAATGCTCGTCGCTGCGGCCTCGTGTTCCGTAATAAAGAATATAAAAATCCATTTAACGATGTAGGTAAATCATCTTGGTCTTTTTTCCTATAAAAATAAGATACATTTTGCGTTAGTACCCACACTAAAACTTAAAAGAAGAAAATGAAAATAAGACATTGTAGATTTTAATATTTACCTAAATCCTCGTATGATGTCGCTTTTATTTTTAGATTGTATTATTTTTTGTAGTTGGTACGACAGTTTAATTCCCAATTGGGCCTTCATATGAATGAAGCCAGGATATTTTTTATCTATGTCTTGAAGGTTTTTGTCTGCCGTATGAGACACTGTAACCTCTATATCTGTACTCATACATATTAAATATGGAACGATCTGAAACAAATAAACAAAACGAAATTGAAAGTGTAAGAAGTTAAAAATTCAAGTCTTTATCCAAATCTAATTTCATGATAGAACACTATTCTTGTACAACACTATTGTACAGTCAGCGCCAAAATGATCTGAGCATTCAAACCTACCAAAACAGATAATCATTTGACAAAAAAATCAACCATATCTAAAGACATACACCAATACATTATATCCATTTTATAAGGAATACCATCAGCCCCCGTAGCATGACCACCCAAAACAAGATAATAGTGTGTAATGTAATAGCGATTTATCGACACTAAACCAAACTCAACTGACAGAATCCATACAGGTTAAAGCGATAAATCGTCATGCGGGCTGATGCATGATTCTTATTCAAAACAAAGATGTCATATTTTTTCCTGTAAGTTGAGTCGGAGGTTTCAAGATGTAAACAAAATAGTTCATTTTTTCTTGAAATCATGAAGTGGAATTTAGGCTTAGAATATCGTTCATTTAGTTATCTGTCACCATCATGCTGAACCATCAAAATTAGGATTATAGGACGTTACAACAAGAAGCTGGCTTTTATCCAAAGAAATTCGAAAGTCAGGAAGCAGGTCGTAAATAAACGAATCGAACAGACAGACAATAAGCTGTTTGGCTCTTTGCCAAAATACAACATGACGTCCATGAATTTTTCAAACATTATTCCATGATCATTTCCGTTGTTAATGTCCATGTCATGTCAGTACACAGAGATTTAACTTAGACAAAAATAATAAAATGAAATTTGAATTATGTTAACCCTTTGGCTGCTCAAAACTCACGTCGTGAGTCGAAAAATTGCGATAGGTGTGCGCGTCGACTCTCCTAGGGCGTCGGACGTTGTGGCGGTTGCGCCAGTGCTAACGACTCACAGCGCGAGTCCACCAAAACAAAACGGCTGTGCTCGCAACCTGCGAGTGGAGTCCACTAAAACAAAACAGCTTTGCTCGCGCGGGTTGTATAGTTAATTTTAAAAACTCGCTAATCTCCACTAGATTGCAGGGTAGCTAAAAAATATACTAACAAGTAGGTATTGAAAAAATAAATCAAAATGTTTCAACGTATAATTTATGTTTAAACAATTTATAAATAAATGTTTATATAGGAGTTCATTAGAACACAAACATTTAAACATTGATTTTTATTTATACATATACAATATGTAACAAAAGTAACCGTAATGCCGAATATGGTAGATAAGGACCATGAAACTGAACAACTTTTACTAAGGGACAAACTTTAAATCGCGAAAAAAAAATCGGCTGCTTCATACAAAAATTAATTACGGAAATATCAAAATGTATGAAACAGCTGATTTCTGGTATATTATTTTATTTGTTGAGATGAAAAAACATACAATATCAATTTATTATTATGGACTCCCGTAGCGCATCCGTGAGCACAGGCGTCGCGTCAGTATGGACTCGACTGGCATGTTCGCCGACTCACGTCGAGAGTCCACGCGCACAATCGTTGCGCCAGGGCCCGACTCACCTAGTCGGTCCGGTTAGCACACGCGGTGCAATTTATCACTGGACAAACGCGTGTGCTATGGACTCGCCTAGCGAGGCGAGCGCAGCAGTTAGTGGTACCGTGCGAATTTAGTTCAGCAGCCATAGTGTTAATGTATCAACAGTTTATTTTGCCTATTCCATCCCATTACTACAATCCGAGGATTTTTATAATTTCGATTTTATCTGTAAGCAATTGCTGATAGAATGTTTGTTTGTACACTTTGGAGAAAATGAAGAACGTCCAAATTACTTGTATTGTAATATAGTGTAGAGTGTAGTGTAGTTTTTTTTAAACTGCATCAAAATAAGATGTGTTAATTTATTTATATCATAAATTATAATAGTGGCCGTTCGCAAGTGAAAATGAAATAATGGGCTGTAAATAATCTGTTAGGTGACGGGTGTCACAGACAAAATCAAGATAATACGTTTCTGAGATTTTTTAACAAATTCCTTATGTCAATTGAATAATAGTAGATTATGCAATAAGGGCTTAAAGTAGTGTATTGTGTCCCGGGCGCTATTATTGAACCCCGAGTACGAGGGATTCTATGGTTAACTCCCGAGCGGAGCGAGGGAGTTAAGGCTAGAATCCTGAGTACGAGGTGTTCAAGATCGCCCATGACAAATACATATTTAAGCCCGCGATGCATACTCTACTTTTTATACTTTCTGCGAGGCAATTGAAACCAATGACTGTTATAAAGAAAGTACTTAAGTAATTATTTAAAGTTAGAATAATAAAATATGAAAAATTAAGAATATTTATTGAAAATTAAAAGTTATGTTAGAAACATTACACCAATTGTGCAACGACAAAGTTACATTCTTTGGTACATTTATAGTTGGATTAGAGTTTATGTTTTTGTCGTCTATTCTGTAGTGGTCAGTTCGACATTCAAATAAATCCTTCTTGGTGCGCGGGTGAAAATGAATTTCGTAAAAAGTTTTCATGATAACATACAGCCTAACTCAGAATAAGATCTCATTGCACCTAAACTTTTTTGAAACCAACATCGATCAAGCACGACTACAAGGGTTGCATTCCAAATTCAAATCACTTTATTCCCCATGGGAAAAATGATTTACTTTAGGAAAGGTTTGCATGTCATATAATATGCCATTGACGAGCAGGTAGTATAAAAAGTATATTTTCTATTATCAGGAAAACAATATTCCAAATACATTTTATTATAAATATCAAGGAATTTGACAAAATCTGTCAGAAACGCATTCTCTCGACGTGTCGTCTGTTTGGTTGGTAGACAGATTAGAACCTGGATAACATATAGGCTTCTTTTTATCCTGGTCAAAGGTTGCCTTTCCTAGGGTCCACGCTTTACATTACGGGTCACAAGAAAGTTTGACCTACTAGGAGCCCAATCGCGGTAATTTTCAACTATAAAACCAAAACAAAATTGTTACCGTTTCAGTTTCATTTACAGAAAAATACTCTTAGTTTTGTTAAAATCGTTGAAAGCTAAGGCTAGGGAGCCTAGGATGCCAATCTTGGACAATTTAAATGAGAATTCTAAAGCTAAACCAAAGATTTTTAGGTAAATAATAAACTAAATGACAACGCAACGGTTTAGGTTTTATCGGTCAGTATTGGTGCGATTGGACCTCAGTACGGGGTGACCAAGCCCGTGCGCCAGCACGAGCTACACAATCTTCATGGCGGTGCTGGCGTGCAGGAATCTCCTTCAATTAGCTGCTACATCATGGGTCACAAAATAATATAGTTTGACCTACCTGTACGGGGTGAACGAGCCCCTGCGCCAGCACGAGCTGCACGACCTTGATAGCGCTGGAGCGCACCACGGTGCTGGCGTGCAGAAACGATCCCAGGATCTCCTTCAGGTACAGCTGGATCACCGTCGATGCCATGCCCGACGATACGTCGCCCATCTCTTTGAGGTTTTCGTGCTTCGATCGCTTCGACCCTACGAATGAAAAGCTTGTATGTTTCAGACCATTTTGCACAGAAAATCAATACTGTAAACAAGGTAGCGAAGGTTTTTTAAAATTCTTAGTTTATAACTAAGCGAACGTAATGACACGTTTACATAATTCGGTTGCCCGTATCCCGACGACACGCTGCCCCTCCCCTCCGCTTAGTTTGAAGAGCAGGATTATTTTGTCCGAACGCGGTCGCCGAATGCGGTGTCCGAAGTAGGTGTAAACGCGTCATAAGATGGCTGGACTAACAGCGGGTGATGTGTGGAACAATCACTTATTTGCTTTAAGGATCCGAAGAACAGTGAGCTTCCCATACAAACATAATACCAAAATGGTTTGCAATTTGAGCATAATTAACTCTTCTTGTGATGTTATTCGGATTAAGACAGTATTTGTCTAGGTTTCTATTAAATAAAAAATCCAAAATACTAAACCAAATAAAAATTAATTCGATTTACAGTTTTGTATGAAAAAATATAATTGACATTTATTTCGAATTGGGTTGCCACCACTCGGGCGTTGATTTAATTCATAATCAACTAAGTGTGGAGGAAAATAGATTCGAGATGTAAATAAAACTGAACTCACATTCCTTATCCTGTCTGATCATTCTTTGTTCTTCCTCCTGTAAGTACATTTCTATGTTCCTAAGCACGTCAGCCTTCATCTCTATGGGCGCGAGGTCTGAAGTCAGTAACTGGTGATAGAACTCTTTCAGTTCTGGCCTCAACATGAACTCGTAATGCCGCACGCATATAGAGCCGAGCGCTTTCAAAGTGTGTGATACAAAATCTTCGTCTTCTAATCCGACGAAAAACATCATAGTACTGTATACTTGTTCCTTTATGTCACTCTGATGAAATATAAACAATCAATTAAAATTTGTAAAAAGTGCACATGAACTAATTTGAAACAACAAATAATGAACTAACCGGTAAGCCCTCGATGACCTTTGCGTCAGTAAAGTCAAAATACCGCAGCAAAAGACCAACTATGAAAAGCGCTCGTCGGAAATGAGGCCTCGTGTGCAGTGCTCGCGTCAACTCCGGGTTCCGTTGCCAACTGTTTTTCCATTGAAGAAGTACGCCTGCAAGGATGCAACTCTATGAAATGGATTTCAAACGAAATTCGACTATGACACTTATGGCCGTCTAGATAGGGTATTTGACAACATTAAAAATATACTACAAATTGTGGTTATCCTATCAGATAATAGCGTAAGAAATACATTAAACTAAATGAAATATATTTATTAATAAATTTCACCTACAAAATGCAATAATTGACTGATGACGTCACACGCAAGTAAATAAATATGGATTCATTTCGTTGGTTAATACGTGCTTTTCGTTTTTGGGTGTTGTTCTTTATGATTTCAGAAGAATTTTTATGATGATGTATGCTAAAGTACTATAATATTAAGGTTATTACAATATTTACTTGTATGTGACGTCACACAGGTCACTTGACCAGCGCCATTAGATGGCAGCAGCGTATTTCGCGCGATTATGAATTTTTTACTATAATATTGTTTTTTTTATTGAAATACATTGGTTTTTCCTGGAATATCAATGTGATGTGCTTATTATGTAATCACTACATATCATATAAAAACAAAGTCCCTCGCCGTCTGTCCGTTCGCGATAAACACAAAAATTACTGAACAGATTTTCATGCGGTTTTCATTAATTGATAGAATGATTACTGGGGAAGGTTGTTGAGATTATATTTAAATTGGTAAAAATATGACGATAAGTGTTGAAGATGTCGGCAAAAATGAAGCCGTTTGGGAACTTGCATCGAAAACGCAGCATAAACCTTTTAAGCTGTAATAAAATAATATATCATGGAATTGATCCTCTTTTATAGATCTACAAAAAAATCCGCGATGGCATATATTAATCTTTTAAGAATAGCTTACTATAACCACTATATCTTCAAAAAAATAGCTTTCCAATGCGGTAATTTGGAAAGCTATTTAGAAGGACACCGTATTAATCCTTATCAACTTTACCTTAACACACATTATTTTAACCTTTAAACCATACCATTAAATATCTTAAGAGTTGTCGCAGAAAAATTAACGCAAGCGAAAATAAATTCAAGCGAGTTTCTTACACCGATGGCGGGACGGGACTCGAATGCTTCTCGAACGGGACGGAAACAGACTTTTAGAGCGAATGGCGGTGACGACTGTACGGTATTCGTTTTCTTTTTGGGTGTTGTTGGAAGGTCGCATTTGGCAAAAAAAGGAAGGAACCGAAGCGAAGCGAGGGCGGGTCGCTAGTAAGGAATAATTTAAAATGGTTTTCCAAAATCAGTAGACTAAAAATTTCGTATAAAAATCAAGATCCAAGAACAGGAAGTAGTGAAATGTGGCAATGTATGTGACGTTAAGTAGAGTCAAAATATTACAATTACCATGATATTTATTGAACACGTCCCTAATAAGTTTGTAGTTGCGCGTGAGATTGTTAACGATAGCGGCGAGGCAAGCGATGCAGGCGGCTATGACGAGCTGCCCCCTCTGCAGAATAAGCTTCACCGCGTCTTCTTCTAACTGCGCGAGGAACACCTCACTCGGGTGCTCCATCAAAGGCACCACTAGCTCCAGCGTCGACGCTACCGTCGACATTATCTGCTGTTCGTATTGATTCTGTAACAAAACACAGGTTATGGAGTGAATCTCAGTTATGGCACGGACTACAACACATTGGTAATCCAACACTGACTGCTGTGTGTACATAAAAATAATACTAACGAACTGCATTTAAATGAGCTCGCGAACAGTTTTTGAATATAAACATTTTAACTTAAAATATGACATTATTTTTTTTACAGGGCTACAGAGCCCTTCTACATACTTCACAATATTTTATTAAAGATTCGTAATAATGACCACGCGTTATTGTTTTCGTGACAGGCACTGAGCAAGTAATCAATCACTACTGCGGTGGCAGGCATGATGATACGATGACGTCATCGGATTCCATTCTCTCGTTAGTCTCATTCGGAAAGGACGCATGGCGCCGACTCGTGGATGCAAACGTAATAGTGTTTTAAGCAGATTTATTATTTACAATAACTCTTTGTAAATAGTTTTCGTATCGAAGTGAAATAAAAAATAGTTGGTTTAGGAATTACGGCTTCTATAATGGTATGGGGTAAAAATGATCTTTTTTCCCATTTCCATTGCGAGTCTGCTGCAATATTGCTATAAGTAGTATTAGTGCAGTTTTTTGATACAACTGTATCGAAACTGCCAACTGTTAAGGTTCGTTTATTCAGCTAGTTCGTTCGTTTATTACCAGCACGTAGCGTGCCCAGCAGACAACAGTTTTCACATCTAACTAGAACGGCGCACCCGGCATGAACAGACCCCCTCAGGTAAACTAGGGAGTGCACATGCATTATCGTGTCCCGCAATTTTTCGATAGAAGAACTAGCCGTGATGGCAATATTACTAGAACAGGAAGAAACGGGTCGTGTAGAAGAACAATAAAGAAAGAGAAAGTTTTTTTATTATCACTACCTGCGATCACTCATATCATACAAAAATGTATATTCCCGAACCTATGCAATTCATTTTTCGTTGTTCATGTTTCTCTACCAAGCCGTTGAAAAATAATCAAACGTATTTATATCCGTGTCAGCGATCACATTCATACTAGCCGCGCGACAGCCACCGACATAGGCAAAACATTCTCGTTGAGAATATTGGCCGGTGCCGGCCCGTGTCTGCCCGGGCACGCTCGGCTCGCACGCGCTAGACGTGAACACCATACCATGTGGTATAAAAGAATATTATTTTGTCTGCGCGTGTCTGGCACGCCTAATGTCTGTACATATAAACAAACCTTTAGTCGGCGACTCGGCGGCGGCGTGCAGTTCAGATACGGTTCTCTACGGAGACGACTACTATGTTGTTCTTACTGACATTACAGCATTTAAGTCGAAAATAACAATATTTATCAAAAGTTACTTACTTGACATTTTAAACTCAGGTACGGTTGCAACGTCAACGCGTGATTAACTAGCAATTGAGGCCTAATTTTTGCAAATAAGTGCAATGTTGAAAGGCACGCTAAGATGCGTTGTGATGACGCAGATCCTGAAAAGAGCACATTATTTACTATTATGATCAAATTGAATTTTTTTTCTTTAATAATTGTAGTCTCCCTTACCTTCGGTACTAGATTCTTCCAACTGTAGTAGATTCTCTATTAGACAGTCTACGATTTGCTGGCAAGCTAATAATAGTGATTTGGGTGGTTGATAAATAATTTTAGTGGAATCGTCTTTGTCTTCTTTTGGTTTGAATAACTGAAAAAAATATGACAAATATAGCCATACATATTGGATTTTTGGTTCATCAACAGTTTTCATTGGGTATCATTACAGTTCTCTATACTTCAAAAAGATCAACAGATTAGTACGACAGTCGAGCGTGCACGTTAAGATGTGTCTCCTGCGACACTGTTTTGTGTTTTCTAACATCTAACAAAATATGGGCGTGGCCTAGCTGTTTTGTTAGCTCAAACAAGCTGTTATCCGAGGCGGACGGAAAACATCCCCGTGTTCGCCAGCGGGGGGAAGTGGTAATTTTATTCTCACCATAACCCATTGATAATTAAGTAACATTAATAAGGACTTAAGTACAACATGCTTAAATATAATAACTGAAATAGGTAAATAAGGCATACAATATAATGATAATAATACTTACACTCATAAGTAACTGCTGGAACCACTCAAGGCCCATGTCCCTCGAGGATATAACTACATCGGTGATATTGAGTACTTTCCTTGTAAGTGGATCAGCAGTGGCTGCAGTCATATCGAGCGTTCCGAGCCGCGCCGAGTTCGGGCATGGACTAAACCACATGTTTTGAAACACTTCCATTACCAGCTTCCTGATACCTTCCTCGTCGTTTACTCGTCTTATCATTTTCACACAGATTTCGGGGATTTTGGGAAATTCTGGACATTCTATACATATGTCCTTGAGAATTTTGATCACACGTTTCCTTACTGATACTCCGGTGTCCTAGAATAGAAAACATTATATTGTATAACACTGCACACCAATAATCAATCCAAATCACTAGTCATCATAATATAAACAAATAAAAATCTCAGATGTCCAATAAAAATAGATTACTTAATTCATATACTAAGATGAACCGAATATTGACTATAAACATTTTTGAATGCTGTACAAGTGATTTTTCAAACGAAAAAAATTAAATCAAAATCAGTTCATTACATTGGGTCCACAATACCTCGACAAAACAACTGAATACAATTGATTCAACTCTGAATCTGAATGAATAAAGCATTATGTCGCATTGACATGGTCAAATACCAAGGAGTTTTGATGACTACTTTGATCATGTAAACAAGCAATCAAAGCGCCCTTTGATCAAAATTTCAATCAAAGTAAACTTGGTCCATGTTCTACTTTTATCAAAGTTTGCTTCGACAAGTAGTTTTGATGACTGCTTTGAGCGTGTAAACGAGCAATCAAAGCGCACTTAGACGTCGGAGTTCAATCAAAGTGGACTCGGAGCCACGGTATTCACGGTGTCGGACACGGAGCCATGTTCAAGAGAGGCAAAAATAAAAAAAATAAACTTCGTTCAAAGCCACTTTGTCAAAGCAGACTTTGAGCGTGTCAATAGGTAGGTATCCAAGTAAACTTCGTTCAAAGCTACTTTGTCAAAGCAGAGTTCGATGATGTGATCGCGGCTTTAACAAAAATGTAACTCACGAGTATCCTATTGGAGAGCATCCCATAATACTTGTCGATGAGGTCGGGGCGGCTGAGCACGAACTTGCCGACGAGGTCGACGGCGGCCTCGCGCACGGCCGTGGACTGGTCCAGGAACGAGCGGTGCACGCCGATCTGCATGTCGGGCCGCGCCAGCACCGCCGGGTCCGCCTCCACGATCATCGCCAGACACTTCATCGCCTTCGTCCGAATAGCTATAGTGTTCTCGCACAGAATCACCAGTATCTTCCTCAGGTACCTATCGAAACTCTGCGAAAAAGATCGCTTCGAAGCTAAATACTGCGATATCAACTCGGCACCGCTGTAGTCGATGTACGACTGCATCACTTGCACCTGTGTGCCTCCCTGATATCTGAACGGTCTTATTTTTTCTAAGAAGAAGCCCTTCCGCCTCTCGATCGTTTTGAACTTCTCGGCGGACATTATTGCGGTCATACCGTGTTTCTTGTCGTGCTTAGATTCCTTGACGCCGCCGTCGCTGTCGTCGTCGACGTCCGATTCCTCCTCGCTACTTTCGTCTTTGTAACGCTTCTTCGACTTGTTTTTTATTTTCTTGGTGGGGGAAGTACTTTTCGGTTGTATCACCATGTCTCTGTACCACTGAGTGATGTAGAAATGTCGCGCGCAATTCCAGGCTTGATCTTTTTGTCCATTGATTGCCAGATAATCTAATAATACTCGTTGTAGAAATTCTGTTCTTTCTTCATCTTCATCTAATCCAGATGTAATACTCTGTAAAAGGATCAATAAATTGAATTAGTAACTGATCTTACCTTACTACCGGGCCCAGTACTGCGAATCATAGCCTTCTCTATTGTACAAGCCATGAAGTGAGGAGAACGGCAACGTCACATGTGATCAAACACATGGTATAATTAATATTTTGTTATTATTTCTTTTTCCTATATTATCTATGTTTAGACTAGTTGTAAATTGTATATTTATTATTATTATTATTTATGACATAAGGTTCGAGTCAAACTGTTTGACCTTCTCGGGGGCCCTTTAGTACGATGAGCATTTTGATGTAGGCCTCCACGAGCAATGAGCCTTACGACTTTGGAAAGGTCTTTAAATTTGAAACATTTTATTGTATGACAACAAATGTCAACTATTAGCACTTTAGGAGTTGTGACGCTCTGAACTCAACCAAATTTTATAACATTAATGACCTAAAACTCCGAAAATACTAACAATTGATATCAATGATATCATAGCTGGAGGTGGGGTAGACTCCCATAGACAGTGAACCAGTTTTATACTTTTATAACCTATAACTCCGAAAATACTAACAATTGATATAAAGTATATAAACAGCTAATATTTATTTTTAAAAGATCTTTCTAATGACATATCATTCATAGCTAGAGGGTGCGTAGATCAACTCCCTGCTGAAAAAAATCAACAAAATAAGAATATATCTTTGACTAATGTTTTTCTCGTGGTTAAATATTTAAACCCCACACGATTCCTACGAAAAAGAATATCGACCTTTTTAAATTGAAAGGTTCCCATTCATTTAGTATGGAGATTGACCGACGACATGACCACGAACTGACAGGACGTTGCCAAACTTATGTTAATGGTTTGGGTGGCAATAGAGACGGATATAAGCGAGCACAAGTTACAACAGACAGAAAGCAGTACCTGCGCGTGGTTGCCGTCCTTCTCCTCCTCAGCGCGTATGTCTCGCACGACGGCGTCCATCGTGGCGAGCTTGGCGCGCGACTGCACGCTGTCTCGCCGCAACCGCGACGCCACAAGCCCCAAGTACTCTAGCGATGCTACTCGCACTGGCATTTCCATGGACTTGTCCGACATGTACTTCACCTGGGAAATAAAAATGGTTTAACATAAGATACTAAATATCAATGAGGTTGTATTGAATTTGAAACTTTGATCGCTAGGCGCAACGAACAGCATAAAGGCTGTTTATTACGTAGCTACTACTAGAGACTTAGTACTACCTAATTCCATAGTTAAGACAAATGAATATTTTTACGATCAACAGCTAGCAGCTCTAACCGTCATTATAATATATCAACTTCAGCCATTATTTAATCGCAGTGCGAATGCGCTAACCTACTGCGCTATCTAGCACGTTATATCATAAAATACAGCACTCATTTTTAGTTAAATGTCCGAAACATTGTTCAAAATGTCATACCAGCATGGTTCCCAACAGGCTGAGCAGTAATTCAGTGGCGGGCCACTCTGGTTTGTTGACGGTGGTGAGTAGATCGTGCACGAAGTTCTCGAACAGGGGCCTGAAGTCCACCTCTTCCGAGCGGCTGCGGCACTTGTTCAGGAACGACGTTAGGAAAGTGCCGCCGACACTTATTGCCGCCTCATACTTTGATATTATCAACAAATCTTTGTCTATTTGCTGAAAATAAAACATTGATGAATAAACATGTAACTTTGAAAGGGGAACTGGCACATTCCATACAACAAATGCTTAACTTGTATGCAGTTGAAATAGGTGTTAAAATTATAGCAAATAATATTTGCTACATGAATCAAGTTCTGTCTTATAACTCTTCGATTTGGTACTGATAGGTGTCATTTGGTTGACAGATACATAGAATCACACATCAAAAAACTAAAAGGTATACTAATTGAGCATAAAATGACGTGTATCCTTTCTAAAGTAATAGTTTAACTTTTGTATAAAAGCAAATGTTCATTTGATTGATACATTGTTATAAATAAAAGGAGGCTAATCCTAATTTAATATTATAAATGTGAAAGTTTGTATGTGTGAATGTTTGTCAATCACGCTAAACGGCTGAACGGATTTAGATGAAATTTGGCACACATATAGTTTATAACCTGGATTAACACAAAAGATATTTTTTTTATCCTGGGCAAAGGTTTCCTAGAGATTTTTCGAATATCCACGCTGCCGAAGTCGCGAGCAGAAGTTAATAGTACAATATAAATAAATTAGGTTCTTACTTTCTTGCTATCGGGTTCCGAATGCTCTTTGTCTTTGTCTTGTGATTTGCACATAGATTCGGGCAGGGTGACCACACACTGGACCAGCTGAAGCACGAGCGCTGTGAGCATCTGTATGTGTTGGTCGGAACTCAACTGGAATGAACGTAGGTTGTGCTTCGAGCTCGGTATGCGCGCTATTGAGGCCAGAATGTCCTCTAATAAGAGTCGCCGGTGCTGCTCGTACTTGGTGAATATCTACGACAAAAAATATGTCATCGATTATCATACGAAATACTAGATAGTAGCTGTCACCGGGGCCGCCCATTAATAACTTTACGAAATTACCTAATATTTTACTCATTTCTCTTATATTTATTTGGTTCAGAGACTCTTTACAAAAAGA
Organism: Catoptria pinella; assembly: GCA_963556745.1. Classification (NCBI taxonomy): domain Eukaryota; kingdom Metazoa; phylum Arthropoda; class Insecta; order Lepidoptera; family Crambidae; genus Catoptria; species Catoptria pinella. Next base: position 7,562,530 of record OY750762.1, read on the forward strand.
CAGCAGGCAAATTGGAGCAGACATAGTATTTGTCGGTTGTACTTAGGACTATTTCAGTTAGCTTTTTCGGCCCTACTCGTACGAACTTTGACGCACTCGAAGGTTCATATAGGCGCGAGCGGCGAGAAACGCCTCCCCGCCCAGCGGTGGTGACCGTTCATAGACTCACCGTGGTGACGAGCTTGAGCGCCGACAGTTGCAGCTCGCTGACGTTCTCGACGAAGAACGGCGAGACGCCGACGGTGGAGGCGTGCAGCACCGTGGTGTCGGTGAGGTGGTGCGCGGCGAGCAGCTCGGCGAGCAGCGTGACGCTCTCGTGCGCGTGCGTGTACAGCTCGCGAGCGGCGCGCGTGCTGCCCCCGCCGCCCCCGCCCCCGCCGCCGCCGCCGCCGCCGCCGCGCCGCGACGTGCTGCCCGCGCCGCCGCCGCGCCTCTTCCGTCCGTCCACTGGAATATGGCTTACATTGTACGACTGCCAACGACATGGCCCATTGGCATCACTGAAACTCGACCGAAACCTATACACCTTCTCAAACATAATATTCAATTTTCAAACATATAAATTCTTATATTCATTTAGGTTATTCGGGGTCTTAACGTGTATTATCTGTGCCTGGACCTTCCAGTTAAAGATTAGTTTTGCGAGTCACATGCGGGCGCACGAGAGGGCGGACCGTCGGACTAACACCTGCTGAAGATGAGACATGTTACAGTCGCCGAGGCCAAATAGAACCTTGCATAGAAAATAATGTATGATGGAATTGTTCCTCTTTTTAACCGATTTCAAAAAGGAGGAGGTTCTGTTCTGTTCGTCTGTATGTATGTTTTTTTATGCATGGCTACCGACTACTCGAAGATCCCAAGTTGTTCCCATTTTTTGAAATTTTGAAATCAATTCAGTAGTTTTCGGTAAATCCTGAAAATACTGTCGTTTTCGTTACTATTATATGAACTTATACGGATGATCGACCATAATTTCTTTGTTTATGAACCGATTTAGATCTTTTTTTGTTTGAAAAAGGATACTGTAAGAATTTTATTTTAATTTCATTGGTATTGGACCTTGGATTTTGAAGAAACACAAGAGAACTCCTCAAAATCAAATAAGAACTATATATTGATTGAAATATTGCTAGCATTATGACAATCTTCACAAGTTAGGTACCTATTTGTTTTCTTTTTGGGTGTTGTTGGAAGGTTTCAATTGGCAAAATAGGAAGGAACCGAAGCGAAGTGAGAGTGAGTCGCTAGTGATAGATAAAAGTAATTATACATGAACACTTTTTTTATCCTAGCTCCCCATACAATTATTCAGAGTAGAGTCAACAAATGCAGTGTTTACCTTTCTTTTTGGATGTAGTTTGAATACTGTAAACGGGATCGTAAACACAATATATTGTGTTATTCAGTTGGAATTTAATGAACATTATAATTCTATCTATTACGTCTTCTAGAAACACGCGTTTAGGCATATTAGGTGAGGTCATTATGTACAATGCAGTCAAACACGCATCCGATGCACACATCACTCTTTCTAACGCTGACTCCAACCATATCTGTCGCATTTCCTCACTGTCCTCCTAAAAAAAAAATATCAACATTAATAATTTTAACCGATTTGTAATCAACTCAAATAGTAATAATAGTTGTGGCTGTAGAAACAAAAAATACGACGTTTCGTGAACCAAAGATTTTCTTTGGTAGGATCAGTGCTTAGGACCCAAGTTAAGATTTAAGAAGTGGAGCCACCTTAAAGATGGTTCTTTAAGTAATTTTTTTGAGGTTTTGGCCTTCAGCCCAATGTTGATAGATTTATTAGTTAAGCTACTATGCCAAGTTTGATATCATGTTTGTATGAATAAGGAGTGTCAAATCATTTTTGGATTCATATTTACACGATTCATTTGTTAAACTATGTAAAAAATAAAAGATACTTGCACGATTAAAAAAAAAATACACATTACCTATACTCTTTTTATTTTTTAAATAATAATAAAAGAAAATGTTCTTGTTTGGTTAATTAAAAAGTTACCGGTGTAAGGAAGTTTTTTTTGGGTAAATATTAAAATTTTAAAAATCAAATCTATACTTGTTTGTTAAAGGCTCAAATTGTAGCAAATTTAATTAGCTTTATAGAAGTATTGAGTAAAGATACCTGAAAAACGCTTCCTTAAGTAGTATTTTTACGAAAATACTGAAATTAGTGCCAAGTTTCTCCAGCAGCACAGGGTTTCCAAGGTTGCAAACTTGAGAAACTCTGGGGACCTCTTTGTTTAAAAATAGTTCCACATAACGGTCCCCCGACTGCAATGGCATGCTTGTTATTTAACTTTTTTTAGTTCGTTTTTGGCAGGGCAGTCCAGTTGTGTTATTATTTTTATTTCACACATTTTTGTGACAAGTTATATAGTTTTGGAATGTACTCATCAAGGCCTTTCATTTGATGCCCATATTGTAATAATTGAGGAAAAATTTTTTTTCACATCTGAAAGTGGCGTCGCGTCGTACAGTCGCCATATTGATTTTTTCAGTAAAAATATAGCCAGTGTCACTGGGAATGATGTAAGGATATAATATCTAATTCCGTTAAGGCATTTAGAAGTTATGGCGGAATAAAGAAATTCAGATACCCAGAAACATACATGAACCCTTCATGGTTGAAATGACAATGTGTTCACACATTATTACACTCTCTGTTTTTTGGACAGTCGTGTAAAAACTACTCATAAGGGACCTAACAAAATATGAAAAAAAAATCGTAGTTACATGCGCGCTTGCGATGTTTGCCTTTTTTTGTCGATATTGACTGGCATGGCATATTTTGTTTTTCTAATAATTTACTAATAGTTTTATACTTTTGAGTTATACTGTTAAGTTTCTTTCAAAGCAGTTACATAAAAGTATTATAATATATATTTGACTATTTATTACCTTTTATTTGATTATTACCTATATTGTTATTTTTGTTTTATTAGTTGCGTTTTTTGTTTGCAAATAAGAACATCAGTTTAATATTTACGGTGACTTTAAGTAAAAAAATTGTGGTTGAAAAATTTTGGTTATTATATAATTATATGAAAATGCTTAATAAACTGATTCTTTTATCCAAAAATGGTACTAAACTTGGCTTAGTACCTAAACTTACGCAGTTATTAACCTCGGACATAGTTAAGGCTCAATTCCCCTCCACCTGCATGAAAAACCCAGGTGGCTCCAATTCATAAAACCCATCTTAGGAACACAAAGATCAATCCTGGCGGAGGTAACTTTTGGTTCAGCAATAGCCGTATTCTACGTGTTTTTGTCGTGTACAGTCACTACTACAATGTCTCATAACTTACTGGATCTCCCAATAATGACATCTTCTCTGCTGCTCTAATATTTTTCTCCAATATATTAAGTAAGCGAACTAATCTGTCAGAAGGAATAGCTTCCATAGCACCAAGATTCTTAAGTTTAGCTGCCTCAGAACACAGCTCTTGAAGTTGATATCGCTGTAATAATAAATCTTCTGGTATATCAGTACCCTCTGTAAAAGAAATATAGGAATATTACAATAGTTGATCAACGGTAACTGCCTGTAATGTAAAGAAGTAAAAGGTTTGTTGTTACTTACCCATTTCATCAGTTATAATAACATCATCATCAATAGTCTCAAATACAGTTTCAATTAATTTGTTAAAACGTTGATACGTATTTGTTTCCATTAATTCATCAACTGATAGCATTTCCAGAACAGGTACTAATCTTCTTTCAACTTTTCTTAATTTAGGACGAACTGCAAAATCAAGTAATTTAAGCAGTGTAAGTATATTGTGTTCACTTGTACAATAGTTAAATAATTAGGTATATTCTGTGTATATGTTAAAATATAAATATTATAAAACGCCTATAACGCGTTGTGGTAATCCCAGAAAGTCATCATACTAAACGACCACAACGCATTGTGGCAATAATAAAAGCCATGATGCGATCCGAGCACTAGTTGGTGCAACCATAACGATATATACAAGGTGTTACAAAAATACCCCTAATGCCGAATATGGTATATAGGGACCATCAAACTGAACAACTTTTACTATGGAACCAACTCTGATTTTTTTTTCGCGATTTCAGAGTTGGCCCCATAGTAAAAGTTGATCAGTTTGATGGTCCGGTAACATATATTTAGAATTCGGAAGTACTGAGTGTATTAAAAAGGAAACAAAATGTAAAATAATTATTTCTGTGTGTTTACATACCAATAGCCGCTTCAGCTTCTTCTTTTTTACTCGCTTCTTCATGTTTTCTTTTGACTGCTTCCCAATTTTTCTCCCGAGCTATATCTATTGCTTCTCTCTCTTTGTCTACTGTTGCAGTTGAGTTACTGGATTTTGCCTTAAGCGGTATATTGTCATCTGAATCTGATTCTAGTGTACTATTTTTTCTAGACCTCTCGTGACCTGATGGTTCATGCTTTTTCAGAATTCCTTCCTACAATGCAAAACACAATTTAAGTTAGATACTTTCTATCACAAAACAGAATAAGCAATAGAGCAAGGTGTGATAATGGCGTTGCACAAGGATGTCACATGACGTCACTAGCATGCTATATAAAACAGCTAAATTTAAAAAGCTACATAAAATAATGCTTAATATTATTACCGATAAACGTCCGATTTTAACAACAGGGTATCTGCTATTAGAGGTCTTAGTAATTGTATTAGCTTCTTGTTTATCTGTCTGAGGTAACGCATAAGGCGCTCCCATCGACGGTTGCGGAACATGGGGCTCCTGGCGCAACGGTGATGGGGCTACACTGGCTTGCGCTGGAGACTGGCCAGTTACTACATTACCATCTAAAATATTAACATAATTATATTCTCAGGAGTAAAAATGAAAAGTTATAAATACAGACAGCTTTTTATTAGAAACATACCTTGCACAAAAGCCTTTTCTTGTGACTGCAAAATAGTTCTTGGCTGGTCAGTTGAATTAGTAGGTGACATAGAGAGTGGATCTTTTTCATCAGATAAATTAGTTAAGGTTCTATTGTCTGGTGTCAAACTGTTGTAAAAACCACCATTCTGTGGGTTCGTGATCAATGGATTTGATATTGAGCTTGAATATGCATTGGAAGAATTAGCATTATTCCACAATGGTGACAAATTGTTTTGTGCATTAATATCGACCTGGCTGCCAGGTCTCGATTGTGAAGGTGGAGATCCCATATTCACATTTGGTGAAGACTGACATGGTGTGGCTAGAAGTTGCTGGTTTGGAATGGTACTTGCATGCATTGTTGAAGGGCTTGAATTCACAGTATTATGAGCTGTATAATTATATGTATCATTAGGTGATATGCCATTATATTTTGCTGAATGTAAATGATTATTCCAGTGATTCCTTTGCTGTTGATCAAACACATTAGGATTAACATTTAGAATGGCTTTTAATAGTTCAGGTGTAGACTGTTGTGGAGCTGGACTAACTGCATTAGGTATACTTTCATCTTTTAAATCTCTGAAATAGAAAAAGGAAAATAGTGAATTTGAATTCAAATACAGACAGACACCCCATTTAAAAGTTGTTTAGTCACAAGTGGTCCAATTCACCCTTTTTTAGGTTAGTCCAATTCATTGGATTAGTATCGCAAATTGGAACAACCGTAAAAAGGTCTTATTTTTCACCATTGGACCAAATGCAATTAGACCACGCCTAAATGTTTAAAAGAAAATAAAATACTTACATATGCTGAACAGAAGTTTGCATAAGAGATTGTATTAATAATGAAACTAAGTTATCATCTTGAGTTGCAAGCAAAATGGCTGCCTCCTCAGCAACTCTTGGGTGAAACAATTGTGATTTGTTATTCAATGTAGATGGTAGTGGTGTTGGTAGTGGTAACACTGGTAATACTGCAACGGTAGAATGATTTATACACAAACCATAATTATAGAAATATTGTTTACACAATTAAAGCTCAGAATTTATAAATTTTACAATTAAAACTTTCCTTACCAACCATTGCAAACAAATCATTTAAAAAATAACATGAACTGGGTTTGATCCCGATTAAGGCCACACAATAAGGTTGAAACTTGTTAAATTCACCCTCATTTGTGAAACAAAACTACTTTAACCATTCAAGAGTAATAAAAAAATGGTGTAACGGATATTATATTTACTTGGTTATTTAAATACACCCAGCTACTGCATTCTTGATTATTTAAATAAATTCATGTGGAGTTAGCATAATCAAAACTCAATTGTAACAAAAAGATACCACATAAACTAGCATCAACAGTTTAATTATGAATGTAGTTGTAGTAATTTGTAAAATATGTAATAAATAACACAAGTACACCTTGGGCAATGGATTATGAGCGCTCGAAAATGTAGTAGTAATTTGTTATGAAAAATTACTAGTATATTATATGGAATATACTCTCTCCTACTGAGCACTCATAATAATTCACTGTGCGAAGTGTAACATAAATACTGAAAATTTAACTATTTATTCATATTTTACTGGCTTGTTATTAAGAAATGCACCAAGTACCCAGCTAGGATAGTATGTCGTCAGTTTTGGTACATTTTCAGATAAATAATGCCTGCCTTATTTCATAGATAAAAATTATCTAAATAAAAAAAATACATTGTAGTATGTACTTGAATTGACCCATAAGTTTAAAAATCAAACTGTACTACTTGACCAAGATAATTAGGAACATGACAGCTAAGTTCACGACTCCATTTTGGAAATAATACCTAATTTATTAGACCAATAATGTGTATCATAATAGCAAGATTTATTTTTCAGTTCATACAAAAAAGCAATATTATTATATGGTAGATGTGTACATAAACAGAAGAGTAATGTATGATTTATAATTTCCCTTTTGATAGTATATAATGTAATTATTAGTATTTCAGTTAAGAAAAAAATGTTAAGTTTGTCAAATAGTACAAGTTTAGATTACTTACAGTCTGTCAAGCTGGCTACACCTGCTAAGGTTGTAATAGGGACACTGGGAATATCCCTTTCATTCATCTTGTTATCAATATTTTATGATAAACCAAAGTTTTATTTTTCCAAGTCTGCTAGTGCACTCCTAGAAGAAAAGAAAGTCTTTGCTGGTGGACAGTAAAACACATCGGAAATAGCTTGCGTTGTCGTAGTTCTCTCCATTGCCGTAAACTTTCTACGTGTCTAACATGTGTACACACATCGTCCTTGTGGGATTATACATTTGCAAAAGTCCTCATTTCTTACACTTATTCACTTCTCATAAAACAATATCAGATACGATTTTTGTTGTGGAAATGGGGCAGCCGTCAATTTGATGCTTTGTTGTGCGTTGTGCATCCAAACGAAGGTCAGCGCATCTATACGACACTCCCAATCGAATAGCGGGACGGCCGCAGTTAAAAGAATCAATGTTGTTCTGATATCTTAAACAATTAAATACTCACAGAAACATTATGTTATTGTTTATTAGATTATATCCACGGCAAATCAAACATTATTTCAACATTTAGGTAATCAAGTCAAGAAACTGAAACTGTCTGTCTGTCGAGTCGAGTGGTTACATTCTCTTTGGTCTGTCTGTACAGTCAGTGTTGCCATAGAGTAAAACAAGTGTAAAATATTGAAATGTTTGTTTGTGGTGTGTTGTTTAAATGCTCTAAGTTTAAGGCCCTGTAAACACGGGCGATTTTTTTACCGCGCTATTTTTGTACTGCCTTGTTTCTCGACGCTTTTCACACGGGCACTTTTGGTTCAGTGTGCTAGTGTCGGTTTTTTTACATTAAATAGGCTTATGCCCGTTTGCACTAAACTTAAGAATCGCCTAAGTCTTTTCCTAACTACAAATTGACCAAAAATTAAAACGGTGTCATTAAAGACTGGTATACACTTTGATTAATCAAGTGCTTAGTGTTTAGTGCAATGTTTAGTATATAGTGATTAGTAGGTGATGTCCCATATTGTTTAGCAAACGCTGTTTAGTTCATTGTTTAGTTGAATACGTCGAACGCAAAATTTTGGCCTAGGCCTCCTTCACCCCGAAAACTTCTAAATGCATTTCAGCAGCTATGGTTTGCAGAGCTACGTCTCTTGCCTGTTTGTTTTTGTATTTAGGACATTTTATTATAAACAAGCATGTTGAACATTATTATTAGTTAAGCCTTTTTATTTTCTTAATAAAATAACATTTACATCATCAAAATTATAATTATAGAGCATGCCATTCCCTTTCCCGCTACTTTTAAAATTTCATCGAACCACTCTGCCGGTCTGCCTCTGTTTCTCTAGCCGATAGGTCCCTTCCATGACACTATTTTTTTGGCCCACATGTCCTCCTTATCCATGCAATATGGCACGCCCACTTCCATTTCTGTCTTAAGTGTTCTAGAGCATCAATCAACTTTGTTGTTTTTCTTATGTACAAGCTTCTCTTTTTGTGTCTCATTTTTAGATTCAGAATGCTCCACTCTAGAACCCTCCACTCCACCCTATGTTGAACATATAGCTCCACAAATTTGTGGGTTACAGAGTCGATCCACCTGGCTGCAAGTGAGGGGTGAAGGCAGGACGCGCGGGAGGAGCTACTCGCAGAAAAAATAGAATGCACTATAAACACTGTACTTCGCTAAGCACTAAACACTAAATGAGCCACTCGCACTAATCATTAATCAAAGTGTATATCGGCCATAACTAAGCTGTCATGCAGCTTTCATGCGCCTATTTATCTTGGTCGAGTTGTAGTTAGAGATGGGCAAAGGACCCGATTTTTACCCGACTGCTGGGTTTAAACCCAATAAAAACCCACATTGTATGTTAAAGAAACTTTTTACAGTTTTATATGTCTATTTATATGTCAAATGTGACATTGCTACAACTGTGAAATAGAAACAATTTCTTGTTCAAACAATACAGAAAAATATTCAAAGGATAAAACATCTCTTATTTCTGAAGATTTGATTTAGTTCAAGAAAATGGTATATGGGCGTGGTTTAAACCCAGCAGTCGGGTAAAAATCGGGTCCTTTGCCCATCTCTAGTAGTAGTTAGGAAAAGACTAAGGCTGGCCCCAGACCTACCGGTTTCATTTCTTTGCTTTGCTGTTTTAGTTGAACAGGGGCTACCAGCTAACGCATCGAACTTCGGAAAGTCTGCCGGGCTTCAAATTAAAACAGATAAATCGAGCCCCAATCGGGCCAAAATGGCGAACCCTAATTTATGATGTCACAAGAACATCGATATCTTCTAAATAACTACAATACGAAATTTCTTACTTCGATTTATCTGTTTTAAGTTGAAGCCCGGCAGACTTTCCGAAGTTCGATGCGTCAGCCAGTACGGGCCACTGTTCTACTAGAACAGCAAAGCAAATAAATGAAACCAGTAGGTCTTGGGCCAGCCTTAGGTAGGTGATTCTTAAGTTTAGTGCACACGGGTGTTACTCTTGGTCGCATTCTAAAGATGGAGCGAGCTTGCCTAGAAATAGCCTATTTACTCGAGCTTTCCTACCTATTTTCGGAAAATAGGATTAAATGAAACGGCTAGGTTAGGTATATAATTTGTTTATGGGTATTTAATTTTGTTGTATGATCTTTGGTAGTAGCAGTTTTGTCAAGAAGTTTAGATTTTATGTTGTTATCATAAGGACTATTATATTCTGTGCTTATATAAGTAAATAAAATACATACCTATTTATCTGATATTAATATTAAACTTTAAATATTTTCATAAAACCAATTGTTTCTATATTATGTAATTTATCCTTATAATATTCGAAATACACCTTTGATCCTACTATCCCTAAATTCCGATCCGATCCTAAGTATATAAAAATAATTTCCCTATCTTTACTTGTATGTAGCAATGCACAAACCGCGTAAGCCAAAAACCTCAAAACAAACAAAAAAAAGGTCAGAGAAAAGTTTATGGACGAACACATAGATAACTATAGTTTATAGACACAGTAAATAAATAAGAATATGGTAAATACTGTAGTCCATCAGTATTTACCAAATTCCATAGTATTTAATGCGCATGTTGTGTACGTACCTACTACGCGTTCACTTCATCATTGCCGCTACCTCCCGGCCCGCTTTGTCATACTGCACCTGCACCCTGCGTCGCCTTTCTAGTACGGCTAGCCACGCAAAGCTTAAAATTTGTTTCTGTTTATTTAATCACTACGTTCGTTATTTGTGTTGTTATAATGATTAAAGAGTAAAGTTTTTACATAATGGTGAACCTAACTTGTTATATAAATTAATGTCGTTCTTTGAACAAGAAAAAAATGAAAAACCGTTAAAAACATGATTACTTTTTTGTCTACAGTACCGTTAGCTGTGACGTCATAACGGTCGTCGACGGCAATCACGAAGTGAACGCGTAGTATTTACCAGTCGCATGCAAAGCAAGGCTGGCAACAGACCTACCGGTTTATTATGGGCTACCTGGGGCCCTACCGGCTAACTTTTCAAACTTCGGTGGATCTGCCGAGCTTCAACTTAAATTTAGAAGATATCGATGTTCGTGTGACATCATGAATTTGGGGTCGCCATTTTGGCCCGATTGGGACTCGATTTATCTGCTTTAATTTGAAGCCCGGAAGACTTTCCGAAGTTCGATGCGTTAGCCGGTACGGCCCCTGCTAACGCATCGAACTTCGGAAAGTCTGCCGGGCTTCAAATTAAAACAGATAAATCGCCCCAATCAGTGGCGAACCCTAATTTATGATGTCACACGAACATCGGTATCTTCTAAATAACTACTATATGGAACTTCTTACTTCGATTTATCTGTTTTAAGTTGAAGCCCGGCAGAATTTCCGAAGTTCGATGCGTTAGCCAGTACGGCGGCCCCCTGTTTTACTAGAACAGCAAAACAAAGAAATGAAACCGGTAAGTCTAGGGCTAGCCTAAGACATTGGCAGAATCGTCACGTAAAACGAGACGAGCCGAGCGAGACCACAGACGAGACCTTAGAGACGAGACGCAGCCATTCGCCGTAAAAGTTGAAGTTGAAGTTAAAACTAAGAGTTAAAAAGTAAATAATAGAAAACGTAGTGATTGTGTACATACATTCTCTTTGAATAATAGTAAAATTAATAATAGGTTGACTGAAAAACTGAGAAATACGGAAAATATTACAAAAAAATTGTCTTTATTTTAAATTATAAAAAGTTTAGCAGAGCAGAAGATAGAGTAGGCACTACGCGTTCACTTCGTGATTGCCGTCGGCGTCCGTTATGACGTCACAGCTAACGGTACTGTAGCCAAATAAGTAATCATGTTTTTCAACTGTTTTTAATTTTTTTCTTGTTCAAACAGTGTCATTAATTTATATAACAAGTTAGATTCGCCATTATGTAGGAATTTACTCTTTTAATCATTATAACAACACAAATAACGACCGCAATGTTAAATCAACAGAAACAAAAATTTAGCTTTGCGTTGCTAGCCGTACTAGAAAGGCGACACGCAGGGGGTGCGGTATGATGATGCGGGCCGGGAGGTAGCGGCAATGATGAAGTGAACGCGTAGTCCGTATTATTTGAACTTGAACTTTGCTACCTGCACTGAATTTTATAGGTACCACGTCAGTGGGTACCTAGTCTTGCGAGTGAAGATAAACATACTTTAAAAAAATAATTGCAATTTATAAGATTTTCAGGTAGTCACCATGAAACAGTTCGCCTCAGTGTTCTGCAGTGTCAACTGGTACTTAAAATATGTTGGGATACCTTTATCAGTAGGGGTTACAGTTTATGCGTTGTTAAAACAAATATGCATTCAAAGGCACCGTGCAGCATTACAAGGAAAAGTGAGTTATCTAAAATAGTTACATTCAATTCTTTATTATCGAGTGCTAAAATATGAGCAGCACTATAATTTGCATATCTGTATACGAGCTCAATGCAGATTGGTGGTGTTCACGACTGCAAATGCAGCCGGGACCAATGGCTTAAAGTGCTATCCAAACAGACGTGCTTGAAGAATTTTTGGTCATTTCCTCCCATGACAGACTATTGTAAAAGTTGCTTAAGGACAGGTTATCTCAAAATTTTTAAAACCTATTTATATCAGTCAAATAATGTCGTAATATTCTCAAAAAAATGTTTTGGTTGTGGACCTATCAGATACATATTCACTTACAGTTACACAATCTGATGAACTTCGCTCAATACAAAAAAAAAACAAAGTTGCCTCTATTTAAAACATTTGTTCATATTTTTTTTTAATACTGCCTACAATAACAAAATTATTGTCCTATTTTTTGGTGCCAATCTTTGGATACAATATCACTTTTCTAGACAAACTGCTGATTTTTTAAAATTATGAAATTGTATATTTCTAAGAAATAACAACAGAAACATTGAAAGCGAGGTTATTTTCTTTATTCTTTACACAAAAAGAAAAATACAGAGGGAGAGTTTCTACGAAACACCTGTCCTCAACTGCCACAACTGCAGGTTATTATAATGCATCCAAAAATAAATACCAATGCTTTTAGTAATAGTAATCATCAGGGGAGTGAATTAGCCAGTATACTTAATTATAATTATTAACAAATTTCACAGGTTGTTGTTATTACTGGTGCAAGTTCTGGAATAGGTGAAGCCCTAGCACATGCCTTTTATGATCAAGGAAGTAAAGTGGTGTTAGCAGCACGCCGTGGAAATGAACTTGAGAGGGTTAAACAAGACCTCCAGGCAAAAAAACTGGTAAGTACTACAATATGAAAGTGCTTACTGTTATAAGTTTATTTCTAAATTTATGATAGTCTTAATTTACCCCTGATTTCAGACTATTGCAACTCAAGAGCCAGTACTTCTGGTTTTAGATCTTGCAGAATTGGATACAATAGAAAACTTTGTACAAAAAGTATACAAGCTTTGTGGAACCATAGACATTTTGATAAATAATGGTGGAATATCTCATCGTGGTTCTATCTTGCACTCAAAAATGGAAGTGTTTAAACAAATAATGCTTATCAACTACTTTGGATCTGTTGCACTCACCAAAGGTATATAATAAAAATTGAGAAAATAATGATAATGAAAACAAAATTCTACTACACTTACGTTACGACATATTATTTGTTATGCTATGCATATTATACGAATTTTCATATTACACCTATTACAAGCATACCAAAATATGGCAACCTAACAGAGGAAAAATTTAAGATTGTAGATCAATGCATTATATGTATTTTTAAGATACATTCATATGATTAATTTGTTTTTTTAACCTTGTTTCAGCTGCCTTGCCTAAAATGGTAGAAAAGAAGAGTGGCCATATTGTGTTTGTGAGTTCTGTTCAGGGTCTTATTGCTATACCAGACCGAGCTGCATATGCAGCGACTAAACATGCTATGCAAGCATTTGCTGATTCTTTACGAGCTGAAATGAAGCAACACAACATCAATGTGACAGTTGTCAGTCCAGGCTACATTAAAACTGCTGTTTCATTAAATGCTCTTAATGAATCTGGTAGTAAACATGCAGGTAACGAGAGAATACACTTGACAAAAGTTGTTCTATCTCACAAAGTCCGTGGTTGACACTCTTGTTTTTTGCAATAAAGTTGAAACTCGTTTAATTCATCGGTCTTTATGAGAGAGAATAACTACAACATGACATGCATGCTCAGATTCAAAGTAAGTAGCCAAAGCACTTGTGTTATAAAAATCAGAGATAACGTGGAATCACAAACACCCAGCCAGACCAGACTCAATATAGCAAAGTTCGTTTTCTAAATTGGGTGGGGGATCGAACCCGGAACCTTGGAGATGGCGTCATCTTAAATCAGTGTACGAGCCACTCGACCATGGAGGTTGCCATTATTATATTTATGTCTGGAAACATTCTTATTGTTATTAATATTATGTACGCTTAAGAATTCACGGGTCAAAGGTGACCCAGTCCCTTAAGGCATATATATAGGGGGATATGGATCCAACAAATAGAGGCCATTTATAGCGACTAATCTAATATGCGTGTGGTACACCTGCTGGATCTAATCTCTGACTACATCAGTTTAATATACTCACGAGACTATCCCCAGCAAATGGACAGGAACTATGGAATCTACTGGTTAATAACTAGTGGGCTATTGGGTTAGGATTTGAATGGACTAGGATTTGGGCTATGGAAAAAGACACCTGCCTTCTAATAGTCTCCGTACTGAAAAATTGGAAGGCGGTGACTAGCCTAGGACTAAATGGGCCCTCCAAAATAGCTGCGATGGCAAGAGAGCAACATTAGTGGCTGAAGGGTGTAGAGAGGTGTGCACCGCTTTCTACCCACTGCACAAGGGACAGTGTGCCAACTCGCGTCTTACGCTTGTTTCACTTCCACCCTGCGACCGTATCTAACGACCACATCTAACGACCACCCTGGATTATTATTATTATTAATTGATAGGCAATCAGTTGAGACAACTGATAACAGCCTGTCATCCAGTTATATTATGGGTTGAGTTTTTCTTTCCTTAGTTTTTAAATATTTGTTCATTCTGTGGAGATAACTTCTGGCAACTTGTTCCAAGCTTCAACTTACTAAAGAAATAATAGTGCTTTTGATAATTTGAGATGATGGCCTCTTAGGTTTATGTTTCGTGTGTACTGGAATAGTTGTTTATCCAAATCTTCGATGTCATAGTGTCAATGCAAGATTTTATATGTTTCTAATAAGTCCCCTCCGTTCTCTGCGTTCCTTTAAAGTTGTGAGTTTCAGCGATTCCAGTCTTACGATGAAAGATGGTTTATTCTTCAAAGCTTTCGGGACTCTTGAGAGCTATGTTGAACTTTTTCTAGTAATTCAATATCTTTCTTGAAGTATGGGCTCCAGATTTGAAAAGCGTGTTCTTAAATCGGCCTTACATAGGTTTTGTATATTTTCAGCATCATTTCAGGTGTTAAGTATGCGAAAGCTTATCGGATGAGATAAATGAAACTGTTAGCTTTTTTGGTCACAGGCCTGATAATAATATGATGTTCCCATTTTAGATCATTAGCAACGTGTACTCCTAAGTCTACCCCTCTACTGGTCGTAGTGGCACACCATTGATTTCATAAGGGTTGTGGGGATTCCAATTCCCAACGTGGAGAACATTTGTCTATATTGAGGTTAATAAGCCATTCCCTTGACCAATTTGCCAATCGAGTCAAATCATTTTGAAGTCGTTCCGAGTTCACAAGATGATTTGCAAATATTTTTGTATCATCAGCAACCATGCTTACATTGCAATTCCAATTTTTTTTACAAGTCGAAAGTGAAGATTATGTACAGCACTGGCCCAAGTACGGACCCCTGGGGCACACCATGTATATCTCTTTCACCTCAGAATGTTTACCCAATTCTTACTCGGAGTGTTCTTTGTCTCAGAAAAGCTTCTATACAATTTAATTATTTACCCCGAATGCCAACAAATTCCAGCTTTTGCAAAAGTCTGCCGATTGATACTTTGTCGAAAGCTTTTTCATAATCGAGGTATATTACACCAATAGGTTCGCGAACGTTTTGGCCATTGACCCAAGCTGGTAAACAAGACAACACTGAATCGATATGGACAAAAGCCATGATGTTGGCTATCGATAACTTGTTGGTTTTGGTTATGTAAGAACGGTCTTATGTATTTGAATATTATTTTCCTCATGACCTTGCACGCCATTGACCAGTGGGTCAAGCTTATGGGCCTATAGTTTAATGGTAGTAATTTATTTCCATTTTTAAATATAAGAATCACTGTGGCAGTCTTCCATAGATCCGGTAGTGTTTCAGTGTCGTAGGATGTTTGCATTATGTATGCCAAAGCATCGTTAAGATCTTATTTTTTCAAAATAAGCACTGGCCCCACCTCGGGTCCTGGCGAAGCGGCATCCTTCATTTCTTTTATAGTGGCTTGGACTTTATGGTATATTTACTTTAGAAGTTATTTGATTTCTTATGTATGAACTTTTTTTTTCGATTCAGCCTTTAAAATATTTTTTCGTATGACATTCTCGATCTAGGGCGTATTTGCAAGTTTATTGTGCAAGGAAATTACCATGTTTTTTTTATTTAAATCAGCAACCAAAGCATTCTGAACACATTATTGTAAATTTGTCAAAAGATTATCAATCAGCCAGAAGGCTAAAAAAATACTTTTATTAAAGTTACTGTACACAGTTTCACGGCTCAATTACGCATCAATTAAGTATATTTTTTCTTTCAGTGATGGATAAAAGCACAGCTGCTGGGTTCTCTACGGAATACCTCGCCGAAAGAATGCTGAATTCTATAGTTAGCAAAGAGAATGAATTAGTTGTCAGCCAATTTTTACCAAATCTTGCAATATTCCTGAGACATTTTGCTCCATCTCTGTATTTTTGGATAATGGGAAGGAGAGCTGCGGAAACTAAGTTATAATTAATTAAAATTTTGTCACAAATATTGTATCTAAGGGTAAATCACGTAGTATTTGTTGTATGGTCTGTGGTAAAATAAGATACTAGATCCATATTACAGAACGATACTCACAATCAGCGCTTTGAAATTTTGAACTCTAACCACCTGATCTCTACCTAATTAAAGAATCTAGCCGCAAGCACCACGTTGATTCCAAAATAATGCTTGAGTATTACTCAGCCTATCTCTACTTAAATAGCGACTTTTGTCTGTCTCGACATAAAATTGTCATGATAGGTTGCAAAAATGGTATAACTTATGCTGCTAAACGCTAATTGTTGTTCTCGTCACTGCACGCGGGGACAGAATTTATTACTCTAAAATTATGAACATATGTTGAGGAGAATGACAGCGTTCAAAACGCCTGACGCCTGTAGAATTCACCCAAGTATGGTCGAGACCACTCTCAGGCATTGATTTGGGCTCATTTTAGTAAAGGTCGAATTTCAGGTGGTTGGGGAAACCTCAACAAAGCCTTTCGTTTATAATTAATTTTGAATTGTAACTAAACCTTAAAAATATTTTTTTCAGTTTTTTCATACATTTGAGGATAATGTATGAAAAAACTGAAAAAAATTATTTATGGAGCGAGCCACAGGAAAAGAGAGTACGACCTTATGGAAATTAGTCAGTCAAGCATCGTTCTAAAATAAGCTTTAGCCTGAGTTGCGTACTCAAGCATCGTTTTAAAATTAGCATGATCTGAGTTGTTGAGTTTAGTTTGTTGATATCTCTGGTCAAGTACCGTTCTAAAACTAATAAGTCAAAGTCAAAATATCTTTATTCAAATAAACTTAGTAGTTTAGCGCTTTTGAGTCGTCTATATTGTCTTACCATCCGTTCCTGTATTGGCCTCGTATTACAACCTCTTATAACTTGCCAGTTTTCTGAATGCCTATCAATGCGTCTCTTTTATTTGCTATTCAACGAGAAAGAGATGTAACTATAGC
The DNA here is from genome assembly GCA_963556745.1 of Catoptria pinella. Taxonomy (NCBI): domain Eukaryota; kingdom Metazoa; phylum Arthropoda; class Insecta; order Lepidoptera; family Crambidae; genus Catoptria; species Catoptria pinella. The sequence goes on from OY750762.1 coordinate 7,579,930, forward strand.
AATTCATAAACCTGGAAAGTTTTAAGAGCTTGTGATACCCACCAGAATACTCAACTAAAACTAGTTTTAAGTAGAGATCAATGCTTGAGCAATGTTCTGTAATATGTAATAAGTGCTCGTTTACGGAGACGCGGGGCGTTGCGTGTCGCGTGCATGCGTGCGGTGGCTCGGCCCGCACTGAATTCAAACATGGCGTGGTATGGAACGTTTACGGAGAAGCGATTTTACACGCGTTTGCTTGAAATGCGGCAGCGGCGGCGCCCGCGTTTATGTTTACGCGTGCGATGACGCGGGCCGCTGCACGCCCCGCCTCTCTGTAAACAGAAAAAACGTCCGCTTATCTCTGTCGCTCGTGCGTTAACATCAGACCGAGGTCATAGCATCTGGTGAATGCGACAACAATAATGTTAGCGCGAGAGCGACAGAGATAAATTATAGATGGGTCATTGTACAAAATTCCTTCTGCTTCGCGATCGGACTTAATCAAACCGCCTCTAAATCTGTGCTACCCTGTTACTTTGGTAACGTAATTTAAAGAAGACAAAGATTTTTATTTATCAACTGCACTAGTAGTAAAAAAGGATTGAAAATGATGGCTCACAGCGCTTCCCACAATAAGTGTAAGAGATCGATAGTATGAGAGCGAGAAACATGTACTACCTCATTTTCGAATCCCATTCTTTAAATGCGCGGGTTGTATTATTTATAAAACGGTACTAAATTTTATGAAAATGACGTATCTGAACGCATGCGCACGCTTTCTTTTCAGTGTATATAAAGGATCTACTTTTAAATATTAAAATAATTAACACGGGTTAAAGAAGAAAATTGGGATGTTGGTGTGACTACGGATCGGAATAAATTATCCTTAGTCACACCGGTGTGACTACGATTAAAAAAATAATGAACCATGTCACACTGGTGTGGTAAGTCGGTGTGACTACGGGTCGGTTGGGCGAATTGCAGTTCGCGTGCTCCATTGGAGCTTTGGTCGTGTGCGAGACGCATTCGCCAGATGTGGTCGCACTCTGTGATTTGTCTTATACTTACATTAACCATTGAGGAAAGGGGTATTTTTTGTGGTTTGGTTAATTAAAAGGTAAATAAAAATAATTTAAAAACATTTCAAAGTTCATTTTTATTGTATTACAACAGTGATCTAGATACAATACACATAACAGAACTTTGCAACATACTGTATCACTCTTAACTAAGAAGCTTCTTATTAAATCTATTTGTTATAACGAGACATAATGTATAACATAAATGTACCAATTAAAAAAATAAGAACGTTTTGACTGATTAATTTCTTAGATAACACTTCCATGTTTTGTGTTAGAAGACATTTCAAGATTGTTTACATTCTCGCTATAACAAATGAGGCATAATAAAAAGAAAACAATTTTTGTACAGGCTTGTTTTAACTAGTTCTACTATCTATCAATAATAAAATATATTTATAACAATTTTTATATACCTACTGCTTTCTATAACAGTCAAATAATGGGGAATTTAATGTATTGCACAGGCCCAGTTCAGGATCGTACGGAGAGCTTCCGGCCAAATCTCTACGTGTGTAGGGAGAGGCGCGGCCTCCCCAATGTTATATGATACATGCTTAGAAATATTATTAATATTTCAATGGGTGAGCAGATGAGCTGAGCTCACGATTTCATACGACGTTCTTCAACACATTTGCGAGGAAAAAAGAAAGATGTAGGTATTGCTTAAACCGTTTACCACACAGCGACAAATACAATGACTTCAATCGAGCTGTTCAAAACTAAAATTGTGTCACATCACAACCAACCTTCGCGGCGCATCAACTGTTTCTATCGGTCGCTCGCAACAGACTAAAGGAGTTTCGGTGCATGCACCGTAACTTAATGAGCAATTTTTCGGTACTGTACAGTCTGTCTAGTGTAGTATATACATAAAAGTCTAGACAAATACGATTAAAACAAAATATAAGAAAATTAAATGGGAAAAGGCGCGGAAAAAAATTTGCCCGCTTCAAAGTGAGTGAACGAACGTACAGCCTACCTACTTCAAAATTATGAGTGATAAAATGCAAATATTTTAATATTTTATATGATATAAAATGTTTGTTTGACTTAATTAATGGTGTGCACATTTATTTATTCCAAAAACAGTGTGTACAGACGTCATTCTGTTTATGTAATGTAATAGTAAGAGATATCTTTAGTTATTCTTCTGAGGGAGATATAAACGAGACGTTTATATAGTCTTCGGAGTGTGACGTAGCTGTATGTTTGACATAACAAACTGATACGCTGTCAAAACAGAAACTCTGTTACCTATCTGTACTGACTTCTATTGCGCTAGATTGAAGAACATTGAAGTGCTAAAAATAGTGGTCAGTGGTTACCACTTAGTTCAGTGATGCCATCTTTAGGTTGAGCTTTTCATTATATTCCCCATTATGACTTTCGATATCTACAGAAACCACATACATACCTATTAATAGCAATAAGATGTTAGTAACAGTCTATTCACAATTTAATTTTTTCTACCAGTAGTGTTAACCCTTCACGCCCGGAAAATGAGACAATAGCTATTCCATTGTAATCTGGCCGCACGCAGCCGCTCGGGCGTTGATGAATTAAAGCACAACTCCTTCAACAAATTATTTGAATGTATTATATAGTCTCCATAAACAAATAGCTGCTGCTGCTAAAGACACAGTGCTGTGTAATAATATTTTTCTTTTATTATCTTTATGTACAAGGACTACAGGTGTTGCTGATGTGAGATCACTCAATACAGGTAAGGTGGCTAAATGTCGACGGTCTTTCTCTTCTTGATACTTGCAGCAAGGATCCCATTGCCATGAAAGAGTGTAACAGCCAGAACACAATACTGACACTATTCCAAATGGTGTACATGCTAATGACCTCCATGCTAGACCTGAAATGGAATAGAGTAGTGGTTATTAATGCAAACCTTGCAATATAAGCATCAGTACCGCAATTAGCATGTAGGATCCTGGTATTGCATTCCCTACTGACGAAATAACTCTAGGTAACCAAATTCTGTTCTATTTATTTAACACTATGGCTGCTGAACTAAATTCGCACGGTACCGTTAACTGCTGCGCTCGCCGCGCTAGGCGAGTCCATAGCACACGCGTTTGTTCAGTGATAAATTGCAGCGCGTGTGCTAACCGGACCGACTAGGTGAGTCGGGCCCTGGCGCAACGATTGTGCGCGTGGACTCTAGACGTGAGTCGGCGATGGTAAAACAGCTGTGCTCGCGAACATGCTAGTCGAGTCCATACTGACGCGACGCCTGGTGCTCACGGATGCGCTACGAGAGTCCATAATAATAAATTGATATTGTATGTTTTTTCAACTCAACAAAAAAATAATATACCAAAAATCAGCTGTTTCATACATTTTGATATTTCCGTAATTAATTTTTGTATGAAACAACTGATTTTTTTTTCGCGATTTAAAGTTTGTCCCTTAGTAAAAGTTGTTCAGATTGATGATCTACCATATTCGGCATTACGGGTACTTTTGTTACATATTGTATATGTATAAATAATAATCAATGTTTAAATGTTTGTGTTCTAATGAACTCCTATATAAACATTTATTTATAAATTGTTTAAACATAAATTATATGTTTAAACATTTTGATTTATTTCTTCAATACCTACTTGTTAGTATATTTTTTAGCTACCCTGCAATCTAGCGAAGACTAGTGAGTTTTTAAAACAAACTATACAACCCGCGTGAGCACAGCTGTTTTGTTTTAGTGGACTCCGCTCGCAGGTTGCGAGCACAGCCATTTTGTTTTGGTGGACTCGTGCTGTAAGTCGTTAGCACTGGCGCACCGCCAAAATGTCCGACACGCTAGGAGTCGACATGCACACCTGTCGCAATTTTTCGACTCACGACGTGAGTTTTGAGCTGCTGCTCGGTTTAAATATACATAACTTTCTGAGTATGGGGAATGAAAATTTTTTTAAGGCAAGTTTCACAGGTTTTGGTCGTTATCATTATTATTATTATTATTAAACAGGCGAGCAGTTGTTGCAACTGATAGTGCCTGTATCCTGCAATCTTGCCTTTGTTTTACTTTTTACTTAGTAGGTGTTAGTGTCTAATTGATATACTTGTCAGGTAATTTAATACTCTTGTTTTTTTAATTTTACCTCCTAGTAGTGGTGATAGACCTAAAAAGGGAGATATTACAAAGATTCCAGGTACGTACCTGACGCAATGCTGCAGAGTCCAGTATACACAGAAACTTTATGTAAGAGATTTCCAACATAAATCCATCTAGCTGTTTCTTCACCAAGTGGTTCTGGTTCTATTACAATCACGCTCACGCCGGCCTCAAGTGCTCTTTCCAGTTCCATTTCAAATTTAATGTGGGCATTTTCACTATCGTAGACTTCTCTGATGATCGCAACACTCGATGGCTTCAGATCACTAAAATTAATTTGATATTGTAAGTATCAAGGTAATAATAATGGTAATGTATGTTTTCCGAGAATTGAGTCGATAATCACTACTTAAAACAACGGAAACCCAAAATAAACAAAAATTAACAGAGATTTTCTGAAATAATTGCAGTATTTACTAACCTGTCACTTTCATCACCTGCCATTTTTAACTATAGACAATAGATAGATGAATAGACAAGACAAGACATAAAAAAAAAATAAGATTTGTTTTTTTAATTTTTCCATAGGAACAGGCTAAGATCAGCGGCGGTATCTGCGGCGGTATCAGCTAAAAACATTGAAGTTCATGTTAACTGTGTTTTGACAGATGTATGTGATACATTGCTATTTTTCTTGGTTAAGTTGTTATTTGTGCCAAGACGAAGTAGCAATGTATCAGATACATCTGTCAAAACACAGTTAACATGAACTTCAATGTTTTTAGCTGATAGAGCCCCAGCTAAAAACATTGAAGTTCATGTTAACTGTGTTTTGACAGATGTATGTGATACATTGCTATTTTTCTTTGTTAAGTTGTTATTTGTGCCAAGACGAAGTAGCAATGTATCACATACATCTGTCAAAACACAGTTAACATGAACTTCAATGTTTTTAGCTGATAGAGCCCCAGAGACCATGCTGCCTTGTTATCGATATCATAGTGATTGATTACCTACTTTGCTAATCCTAGAGACAACGCACGTCTAGTGATGTAGGCAAAAGACTGGGTTATACCAGACTACTCGGTTCAAACCCAGTAAAAAAATTTAAAAGCAATAAAAAAAGTAAAATTAAATTTTTTGGCGAACATTTTGTTTTTTTTCCTGCACCTTTGTGCCCAAGGTTACATTATTTTAGTCAAAGCACCACCTATATATCTTTTACCGTTTCGGCAGGCAGTTGACCATCTCCATAATGGCTAGATGGATTTCCATCAAACGTAGCTGATAACCATCTCGATTAACTTTCAATTAAAAAAAAATGCATTGAAAGTTTAGGCACTACGAATATTCGTACAGACAGACACACAAACAAAGGCTTCAAACTTATAACACCCTTCTTTGCGCTGCGTCAGTACCATTCCAAAATGTTATGTTGCAGTGACGTGATTACAATGTGCCTTAGCAATGTGCGATTCTTCAAAGCCATCGCATTTGTAGCACTAGCAATCTGCAGTGCAGCCGTGTTTGTTGGTTTTGACGGATCCGGCTGTATTACAGAGCGAGTGTAAGCTGTAATGCAGATGTTTTCATTAAAACAATGCCTTACGAATCCGATCACATTGCAGACAATTTTCAAATGTCTGTGGTGCAATCGTGATTGTAATGCTTTATTCATACGGGGACGCGGCTGCGTTACAGAGCACCTAACTGTCTGTGTTGCATCCGTCCGCCTTTTGTATTTACGCACCCGGGGCCCTGGGGCGATGCGTGCGCACCCGAACTTTTTTGCAAAATGGTAAAACTAGACAAATTTGTTTTTTTTTCTTAATACCTACCTCCGTGGTCCGTTGACGACCTCCGTGGTTGTACCTACCTATCGCAGAGTACCGAGCAGAATTTATTCATAACAGATTCATATTAGTCACCTCACCACACCAACTAGCAAATGTCTTTCGTTGTCTGCCTCTACTTTCGACTATCGCCCACTATCTGCCGTTCTAAAATCCGCTTGCCTCTTAAGGCAAAGGTGAATGTTGCAAACAGACTTAAAAAGAAAAAATAATTCATAATGATTAAAACCGGAATTTAATATTCAACCTTATGTTTCTTAGCTGTAGTATGTTGATTCCTTTAAACTCTTAGTGCGCATTGAGTTCTTTTTATTTTGTAGTTGGATAACATTTTAGAGCTAACTTATAAGGCGCGTGTGGGTGCAAGGCTGACCTTAAAGGCCTACCCACAGGATTAGTATAATTTGTATGATTTTCCGACATCCCACTCGTAACAGTTATTATGACCATATATGATAGAACTAAAACCAATCACTATTTATATTACCTACTCTGATATCATTAATTAATATATTTTTTAAAGTTTTTAAGTAACTAGGTGCTTCATCTTAAAAGTAGGAAGTAATCGTTACTATGACTGTTGAAAATCTTCAAGTAGGTATTCCAATAATTGGGAGTGTAGGGTATTTATACCTTATTGCTCCTAGTTCTATATGAGCCACTTACACTTGTAACAACAAATGTTATCACAAAACATTATTTACTCAGGTAGAAGTAGAAACTTAAAGTCCTACTTTCTAAATAGAGGCTGTTATTTTCTAATCATTAAAAGTAGTTCGTTGTAGTGGTAGTAGGCAAAAGAGCAAAATGTGGCATCTTTTGGCACATTTGCCTACTACTACTACAACGAACTATATTTTACTGAGGTTATTGTTTGTAAAAAGACTATAGAAATTTAGCTTCAATCTGTACGTGTGAATTTTCGATATATGTAGGTATAATGAGGGAGCCACTGTGAGGGCATTCATCGCCTTAACTGAAGGGTTCAAAGAAGATATTTTTACTGTTGAAATAGCGTTATGTTTAGCTACTTATTCAACTTATGTAGAAAGAAACACGCTCTATGTTAAATAAGTATTTGGCTTCTCTACCTACCGTTAAACAAAGAGATATTCATGGCTGATTGAAAGCGTTATGGCAACGACATAAGAGTCAATATTGGTACATTTTATTGCCTACGTACTAACGCGTACCTACTTATAACAAACTATAGTAGGTACCTACACTACGCATTTGTAGCGCACAGCTGTGACATAGATTCCTGCAACAGGACTGTCATTTCCGCTTTAATTTGGAGTTACAAAACATTGCGGTCTGTGTAATAATTAACTAAGTACCAACTAGGTAGGTACATGTCTCTCCTTTGTGATTACAACTACGATTCGTCCATGCTACAAAGCATGGCCGAAATTATACAACATGTTACAAAAATACCCCTAATGCCGAATATGGTATATAGGGACCATCAAACTGAACATCTTTTACTATTGGACCAACTCTGAAATCGCGAAAAAAAAACAGCTGTTTCATACAAAAATTAAAATCGAAAATATCAATATGTATGAAACAGCTGATTTTTTCGCGATTTGTGTGTTGGTCCCATAGTAAAAGTTGTTCAGTTTGATGGTCCCTATATACCATATTCGGCATTAGGGGTATTTTGTGACATGTTGTATAGTCTTAGCATAAATTATGTATTCTGTGGTTGTAGCAAAGATAGTAGTAGGTAGTAGTTATATTCGTCCTTTTCAGGACAGGCGAAGGTCTAAGCCATACTGCCAGTTCTTGAGTTGATATTGTTTCATTTTTCATTAGAATGCGGGTGCATCGTATTCCAATGCTGCTTGGAGCATTTAGCACCAAGTATATCAAGACAGCTTACTCGGTTAGTTCTGCCGAGGAAGCCACCACTTCAATAAAAGTCTCAGCTTCACATAACCAAGATCGCGCCTATTTCAATTATCCCACATATTGTTCAGTTGCGTACACACTTGTACCATATAACTGCACCAATTTTAAGACACAATATCCACTATGAATCAATTTGAAAATAATTTAAATAGACACCTAACCGAACTCGACAAACCCGGGGTGACAACTGGGATCTGGGAAAAGTTCTCAGATGTTAACCTAACCTAACCTAACCTAACCGAACTCGACAAACCCGGGGTGACAACTGGGATCTGGGAAAAGTTCTCAGATGTTCCCTTCAAATCCGTGCCAGAGGGGACAACTGGAACTTTTTCGTAGCAATTGTCACCCGTGACAACGAAGGGGGTGACAATTGCTACGAAAAAGCTCCAGTTATCCCCTCCAAGCAGTATGGAGTACCTATATCAAAGACTTATTTTTAACTTTCAGTTAATTAATTAATTAATTTATAAATCTTTATTGTACACCCGACGGCACCTCAGACTACACATGTCGACCTTGAGACCGCCTTTATGCCCTACGTAATAAAATCTATTTTCGCAGTTTTACTATACAAGGTGTTACAAAAGTACCCCTAATGCCGAATATGGTAGATAGGGACCATCAAACTGAACAACTTTTACTATGGGACCAACTCTGTAATCGCGAAAAATAAAACAGCTGTTTCATACATTTTGATATTTTCGATTTTAATTTTTGTATGGAACAGCTGATTTTTTTTTCGCGATTTCAGAGTTGGTCCCATAGTAAAAGTTGTTCAGTTTGATGGTCCCTATATACCATATTCGGCATTAGGGGTATTTTTGAAACACCTTGTATAACCTGACGTGCTGTCGTGTGTACATAGGTATACATAAAGTATGATACAAAATATGGCGGACTCAATGCTGAAAGCATTCTCTACCAATCAACCAACAGTAAACAGATAGACACGAATGCGGCACAGACAAATAAAAATAATATTTACATGCATACAAAATAAATAATGCATAAATACACACCATTAAATACATGTCTATTGAATTGTATAATATTAATATAGGTATGTATATAAAAATATATCTTTTTTATATCAAAACACTAGGTAATAACATAACCATTAAAAGCGAAAAGACAGTTTTTACTGTTTTAGTTCGTATTTTAGGTGCCATCTATAGTTATGGAAAAATTATAGTCTTATCTTTTGTTAACAAGACTATCAACTACCTACCAAAACCGAAACAAGAAAAGGCATTCAAAAATAATATAAAAGATATTTTGTGGTGCCACGATTAAATCTTTGATAGCTTATGACTTGGAAACGTGACGCTTTACGAGATTATGTCAATCTATATTTTGTGTTTTTATTAATGTGAACTATCGATTTATGAAGGTTTCATACGTGTCCTCCATTTAAAAAAACAATATGTCCGACGGCATTTGGGCCACACTCCATACATAAGGATTCAAACCCTTTTCAACTTATTATTATTATTTGAAGGTTTTTGTTTAAATCTGGCTCGGGTCGATGCAGCGTACCATCGTAATGGTGAACTGGCCGATACATCGTGTTATCGATATACAATACTTACGATGCAGCGTACTTTCGATTTGCTGTATTGTCGATGGAGGGTACCGTCGATTTAGTGTACCTACTGTCGATGTAAGGTACCGTCGATTTAGTGTAGGTACTGTTGATGTAGGGTACCGTCGATTTAGTGTACTGTCGATATAGCGTACTATCGATTTGGTGTACTGTCGATTTGGCGTACTGTAGATGTAGCGTACCATCGATTCATTAACCCGTTTACCCGTTGATGCAGCGTTTTCGATACAGCGACTGTCGATGCAGTGACTGTTGATATTATGATTCAGACCCATTACACAGACACTACACAGATGACGTTTTTGTACTTTTATATAAATATATGTAAAAATATAAAAAAAACTCGCACTTGACCGTTTTTGATATTTCATACCTCTCATCTACCACCGCGGTTCTTGAGGAGCTTAAAACTTACATTGCTTTTTTGTGTTTTTTAAAATTAGGTTAAATACTATAGCATAGCAGGTACGTAACGTAGGTACTCATTATACATATAACAAAAAAACTTGTTCTTTGGAATTATGTCATTACGATAAAAAAAAAGACTTATATAAAGAAAAAAAAAGGTTTGTCATATACAAGGTGTTACAAAAATACCCCTAATGCCGAATATGGTATATAGGGACCATCAAACTGAACAACTTTTACTATGGGGTCAACTCTGAAATCGCGAAAAAAAAATCAGCTGTTTCATACATTTTGATATTTTCGATTTTAATTTTTGTATGAAACAGCTGATTTTTTTTTAGCGATTTCAGAGTTGGTCCCATAGTAAAAGTTGATCAGTTTGATGGTCCCTATATACCATATTCGGCATTAGGGGTATTTTTGTAACACCTTGTATAATGACTGTTTTTCCGAGGTTTTTCCTTTCCCCCTAGCAGCTCATTTTGACGTTAAGATTTTCACATTAGAAAAACTCAATTTCATGAAGGATTTGGCCTGATTTGGCTAAAAATAGTCATTGGACCATGTAATATATACATTAGTACATGCTGTACTTGCTATAACAAAATTTTAAATTACTCTTTAATTTTGCTTGTATGATTGCCAAAATGTTCTTGCCTTTTTTCGTGTTTTTGGTTTACTAGCTAGTTTAATGATCGTAGCGATATCCTGCTTTATCGACACGTCGATATGGCGGAAAACCTTGTTATTCTTCTGAGAAAAACTACGATGGTTAGTTATGTTTGGGTGTTTCACTGTATTTCTCTTGGCCCACTTGACCTCACATCGTTTTGTAGCGCATGCGCTCTAAAGTCCCTTCTGTTGTAGGTACATTGTTAAATTAATTGCATTGTATACGTTATCTATGAGATGACGGTTAATTCATGCATTATATTTATGAAGGCGTATAAAACCTAAGATGGTGGTTTACAGGGTCCTAGTCAAGTATGGTATGGCAGCCATTGTGGATGGTAGCGACCGACGGAACGGGCGCGGGTATTGAACCCGCGCATCCGCGGGACTGCGCTCCGCTGCCGCTGCCGCGCCGCCCGCATGCCGCGCGCGCGACCCGCCTGCTCCAACTACCATCCGCCAGGAATTCCTTTGGGATGCCTATATTACTCTACATTGACTACTATTTAATATGTCGAGTCAGAGATATTAAATCATAATCTTCGGCATGGGACCTTTAGATGAAAGATGATTAAAAAATCTAACAAAAACAGATTCAAAAATAAATCCGGTGGGGGTGGGGACGAAGGATATTTTTTAAAATAAAACTTTAATCGTATGGTTTTAAAACCCCTCCCGATTTCATAAGACGTTTTTTATTATTATAATATGCGTACTTATACGAGTTAGACTTAACTATGCGATCTGAAAATAATATTTCTTGCTTTAGAGCCGTTTATTTTTGAAGCTGTTTTGTTAGGTTTTTTAAGTAGGTTTTGTTTTAAAAAATTTTTCAACATTTTGGTATTAGGTCTAAGCGACGACATTATCTAAGTTACAATAGCCTTATGTTAACTGCTCATCACCTTTTACAAAATACTACTTTTCCCGAAGCTGGGACGCTATTTGTTGAGGAGTTCTCGTGGTACCTCACCATCAGCCCCACTTCACCACATGCATCCATAAATTGCTTAGCAACCATCTTCAAGTATAATCGTATCAAACCCGTGAAATACTCAGCATTGAATAGTTGTGATGACTATCTATGGTCTTTATCATTAGTTCCATTTCACCAAATGTTGCTTTTCGAAAGTAAATGCACGAGCTACTACTAAAGAAAATTCCCAAATCGGTGGGAATCTCTATAGGTGTGCCTACAATTTTTGAAGAGTTCCCTTGATTTCTCCATGATTCCATCATCGGATCCTGACCTGATGACAATGAGACCACTTGAGAAGTATACGCTTTCAAACAAAATAAGAATTTCAAAATCAGTCCCGCCGCATTCGAGTAATCGAGTAACATACATATAAAAAGATCGAGTGAACTGAGAATCTTCTTCTTTTTTTGAAGTAAGTTAAAAAGATCATGCGATTCACGTTCGTGCTAAAGGTGGATTATGCGATGATGATGCTTAGTGATTTGCGAGTTAATTGAATTTCGGTTAAAATATAAGACAGCCTCGTTTAAAACTATTTAATAATTTAATTGGCACTAATAAACACTTTTAATAGTTTACTTTAAATTCTCTTGATAATCTTTGATTTTTTTTCAGGAAATTCAATTGGAAAACATGTGTAATAGTAGGTATGAATCATGGGAGTTACAAAGTTTGGCCCCATGATTAAGCGGGGCCAAACTGTCCTGGTTTAGCTAATATGTCAAGATTTTTTTATACATTAATAGTTTTATTGAATTCTGAAAGTGCTGGGAAACATAAAATAATGATACATATTGCACACTAATCATCCAAAGCAATTTTTTGTATGAAAATGGTGAATATTCGAACTTGGATATCTTGCTCAGATCAATCCTACAGAGCCATATTAACTATAGCTCCAAATGGCTAGTTCTAACAATATGTACTTGTTTACCAATATATTTTTGCTGACCGGCACTTTCACAGATAACCCAAAAATGCTATAGCGCCTGCATGATCTCCTTTTGGTTATTGTGTTATTTTTCAGAAACTGCTTAATAAATTGCATTTTTTATACCAGAAATTAAGGACTACGTTATTGATTTATCCGAAAATGATGTTACACTTGACCTATTATCTAAAGATGTACAGTTATAATAGGTATTTAAAATGAAGCTACTTTAACAAGTTGGCTCCGCTCAACATTAGTTAAGAACAGAACTATACTTGTATTTTTATTGTAACTCACATTGAAGATTCATACCTACTAGATATATTGTTAATAATAGTCTAATTAAATTTACTTATTGAAATAAAAGTCTATTGACCAAATGTACAGTTGCCAACAGAAATGTACCACGCCGCCGCCTCACGCCCGTTCCCGCCTCGTGCTCACGAACACGCTTCTTCGGACTCTTCAAGCTTACAAACAACAATATTTACGTACCTATCTGTAACAATTCGACTTTCAATCTCCATTTTGATTCAAACAATGGGACAAATGAAGATTTTTCTGAATAAGTTAGAACTCAAGTTTTTTGCTATAAGCGACTTGCCGATTCAGTTTTTCTAAATTTTTCGAATAAAAAAACATTATCAGCTATTTCGAAAAAAGTTCAAAAATGTTACAAATGCGATGTCTACATCTCACGCACAGAGCCACTAGTTTTATAACAAGAATCAACAATAAAATAAGTATTTCACGCAACTCGTACCTACAATATAAAATTAAAAACATAGGTTGGTCTATCCAGAAATATCTTATTTATGTGTATAATGTAGAGTCCGATTCGCTGGCTGGACGCATGTCCATCGAGTGCAACGGCATAGCATGCAAAGGTCGTTTATGGCATAATGATATTACGCGTAATGTGTCGCCGCAATGAGGACTCGGCTGCATATTCATGCAGCATTACAGATACTTGTAGCAACAGTTTAAATATAAAAACCTTTAAAAGTGTAAAGAACGAAAATAAAAAACCTATTTATCGCAAAAAGCCGAGTGATAATTATTGGTAAGTAAACTTGAAATCGTTTTTTTTAGTGTTTTTGAACACCGTCTTTGGCTTCAAGTCTGTTTATAGAACCTATAAACAGCACTCAGATTCCACATCGTTTCAAAGGTTAACCCAACAGAATAAAGCAAACTTTGAACAACCAAAATAAAAAGTCATTGCATTTGCAAACTGCAGGCGTAGGACGACGGATGCCTCCAGTAATTTACATTTTATTGCCAACCCAATGGCATTTTATTGTTGGTTTGCAAACCAATGAAAGGCACACGAACCATATAATAACAACCTAACTACCTATATACATTCAGCATAAGTAAAATTAAGGCTCATTATGCAAGTTTCAGTGCGAAACTGTTGAAATAAGTTTACGATATAATTTGTCGTAAAAATCTACCGATTTAGCGTTTGTAATGACTTAATAAGAATGTAAGTATTCCTCTAATACCTACCTAATACTTTTGAAGTTTCGTAGATTTAAAAAGAAGTTTATCAACTTATTTTTTATTAAACTGTTACAGCGACTAATATTGATATCACATTGAATTGAAACAACTTCCTAAATTACCGTTCATATTACTCTATTGGGGTTCGTTTTTTCTTTAATTTCAGTCCAATTCTGTGTTGTTTAAGCCTAGGGCTACATCAGGGCAAAAGCGCATTCTCTACCAATATTATGATGACTATCAAAAATAAATTGATCCCAGATGACCGCAATCCTTACATCTCGTTTTGTTTTGTAAATAACTAGTGGACCGTACAATTTATATGATTATCTATGTGATTATCCTAGTTTTCAAATTGTCAAGTTAAAATTACCTTAACAATTTGAAAATATTGAAAGCCAGCGCCTTCTATTTAATTAGTTACAGACTAAAACCTCCTTGACTAAACTCTTTATCAAAAGAGTTGGCCGTTGTTGAGTTATAGCCAGACTAACGATCAGCTATTCTTTATTTTATAATAGATAATAAATAAATGCTTGGACAATTTCATACATCGCCATCTAGCCCCAAACTAAGCGTGTAATATGGGTGCTAGACAACTGATGTACTATACTTATACACCTACTTTTTAAATATACCTCCAAGACGATGAAGCGAAGCGAAAGGGCACTACCAACCTTTCCTCGAAGCGCTTCGTCGTTTTTTTGAACCCTCATAACATGGGTTCGGATTATACCAGATAAACAAAATTTTAGGGATATGTGTCAATCGCGGACTTATTAACATTTTAAGTTTCAATTGCATAGATAAATATTTTTGATATCTAAAAAAACCACGATTTAGTCACTGACTCAAATCAGAACTCATGTGGAGCCAAGATTCTAACTCTACACGCCCTAACTCTACAAGCCCTAACTTCACAAACTCTACACCTTAATCGAAGGGCCGTTTTGTTACTACAAGATGAACAGATATTACGCCCATGTGAATGTAGCGCAATGGCTAAGTCACATATTTTGACTAAGGTAGAGTTTGTGAAGTTAGGGCTTATAGAGTTAGGGCGTGTAGAGTTAAAAAGCGAAGGCAAACAGTTCTTATTGGATAAATAGCCAGCTAATGAATATATTTTACACTGTAAAATTTGCTGGTACGAATTATCCGGAAAATATTGTTGGCTACAAATTACGAACGAAGAGTAGACGTTTTAGCTACAGACAAATAGGGCTCAGGCATTCAGTCACCATACAGAACGTCTTTGCGCGTAAGGGACGTCTTTTGTCGTTCAAGCCCAAAAAGGTTAACTGGATCTGGATAAGTATACGATCTTAAATTGTTTCTTCCGACGATGATAAATCAGGTAGCTATTTCTAGAGGTCGCGACCGTTACCAGCGCGCAGCGATGGGCCAGAGCGCCGGAAGCAGTCATATCCTGGGTAATGCTACGAACAGGCCGACCGTTTGCATAATCAATGCGCCATTATGTCCCATGAGACTGCCTTGTCGTAAATTTGTCTTGCAACCTCTAATGACAACACAGTTAAAACCGCTATTTGTTAGATCAGGAAAAGATATATGACTACTCATTTAGTGCCGCCGGTTACTGGACTGTATATGAACAACTACGATTCTTCATATACTTACTAGTAACTAGTTTGAAACTTATAATATAACCATTCCCCTGCAAAGACTTATAATATAACCCTATACAGAAGTTTTAAACTTAAAAAGTGGAGCGCATTTTGTATCATGCGCATTTGATTTCATTTGATACCCAACACGGTATCACTAGGATTTTTGTTTTTTTACTTTAATTCCTCTAGAGGGCGCCCTATTCAATTAAATGTGACGACACGCATAGCCTATAACCAGCAGACGATTAACCTCATTTTGTCAAATTATGCTAAGTAGTTTAGAAGTTTGGGGTAACAGATGAACATACATACAAACATAGGTACCTACATATATATCACAGGTAAAAATCATAACCCTCCTTTTTCTGCGCCGTAGTTGGGTAAAAATAGCTTGCTATTTTGTTTGCTTCGATCGGTCGTATCGTATCATATTTTTCATATTCGATTCTGATTGATAAAACCAAAACTGTTACGTTTTCATTTAGGTTATTTACCTAAAAATCTCCCTTTGGCCGCCTTTGGTTTAGCTTGAATTTTATTCTCATTTTAAATTGCCCAAGATGGCAGCTTAAGCTCTCTAGGCATAGCTTTCAACAATGTAACAAAACAAAGCGAGTATTTTTCTTTAAACGAAACTGAAGCGGCAACGATTTAGTTTTAATTTTTATCGTTGAAAATTACTGCGATTCTGTCTTCAATACAAAAGGAGGCTTTTCAAAAAATAAATGAAAAATATATGGCAGCTTATCTTTGAAAAAGAAAAGCTATTAGGCAGTAAAAAGTAGGTTCAATCCAAGAACTTTATAATGATGTTCTAATAATCATTTAAATGGGGCAACTTTACACGAATAGCTTCAGGGACGTTAGAGAAACATGTATGTAAAATACTTATCACTGTCAACAAAAAACTTAGACTTACGTCATTCCCCTCCTCCGGAGTTCGCACAGTGCCCTCTGGCCGCCACGGTCACCGCACAACGTGACCTTTGCTGAATACCTAAGAATTACATAGTAATCTATTGTACAGCCGACTTGAATTAAGTCGCTACTTCAAGGAATAATCTAGTAATTAGCACAAAAAGGTTGTAATGCATTGATTGGATCTCAAAAGCGCAGTAGCGGTGGTTGATGATGTTATCGTGCTTATCATCATGATAAGCTATGTTGCAAGAGCAACACGTATTTTCCCAGTCGCATGTTTCAGGGTCATAATCATTGTCTTTGGATTCGGAAAATAAAATTTTATACTCAGCAGTTCTAACTCTAAGAAACATGTATTTTAACGTGTTTTTATTAGGTTGCTTTGTTTTTTTGTTTGTTTCGTTTGCCCCTAAATATTGCTTCCCGATGAGATAGAGACTTGAAACTTTAAACATAGGTCAGAACTGGAAGATAATGCAATATTATGCTATCATTGAGCTGATTTGATGATGGAGCCTGAAAAACACTACAGGAACTTTGTAATTAAACAATGGAACCCCAAAGAGTTTGGGCTCGTTTTATTCGTTTTGACGAGCACTCTGTTGGGAAATAATGTCCAGGATCTGATGATGGAGCCAGAAGAAGGCCACAGAAACTCTGTATTGATACCACCATGCAACCCCATCGAGTCTGGGCTCGTTTGAATCGGCTTGACGAGTAATTCTGTTGGGAAATAGTTTCCAGGGTCTGATGATGGATCTGGTAAATAAAATAATATATAAAGTATAAAATAATACTGAATATTTAGTTATTTACTTATTTATATTTATACTAAACTAATTTATTTATTATAAAAATGGTGTCACCTAAAAGGTAAATTTTTAACGTTAAGGAACGAATATCAGAAATATTTTTATAGCTGAAAGTTGGCCGTCATGATCATGATTCAAAATTATAACAAGCAATCGAAGCATCTTTAACATCATAGAATATATGATTCTCTGTGCGCAGTGGCAGATTTACAGTCTTAGCCGCCCTAGGCCGAGTAGTACTAGCCGCCTCTTTCTCCGCTTCCATCATTTCGGTCAGTAGTCGGCAAATTATTAGCTGACAGAGCCAAATTTTAATATATGACTTAGATTTCTTTTGAGAGCCAAACATAATTTTAATTCTTCCCCGCTAATGTTTTGTAAATTCTACACAAGTGGGTAGCGCTCCGCGCGCTCCGGGTCCGAGCCATGCGGCGATGATGGTTTGGTCAAAATCCCATAGATCCCTATGTCCTATCCATATTACAGGTATTGCCTAGTTCAGGTATCAGTCCACACCAAATCTGTTATCTGATTGTTACTACTAAATGTGTATATGTTAATTGTAAGTGGTTAGGATATAAATTGTTTATTATCATTACTAATTATATAAAACTTGTTGTAAAACGCGTCTACACTTAAGCACTTTCAACTTTGAGTCGTTTCTTGTTATCAGCAGTGTATTTTTCGCCACACTTGGCCGCCTTAGGCCCGGGCCTACTGGGATTTAGGGCAAATCCGCCACTGTCTGTGTGTGAGAAAAAAAATCGGCAATTTTATAACTACTTTAACCCCTATTGTTTGAGGTAGTTTAAGTATGTAATATATTAATCCGCAAATCGGGCAACATAGGCCAGGTATTAATTCTTTTTTATTTTTTACTTCTCTTGGTTATTTAAGCTAACTGTATAATCATAAAAGAGCCATTGTACAACCTTAATGATGTGGTAGATGTTTATCTTTACTTTCTTCCACTGGCAGCTTGATAAATTCCTTCTTGATTGAGGCGCTGCGGGTATATCTGTGATGAAATCAGTGGCGTCCAGTTTCCTAATAACGCCTCATTGTTGTGTGACGGATTCGGTATTTTATTCATTATTTTGACGCAGCCGCGGGCGTCGGGCGTCGGGCGTCAAGGGCTGGCCCGCCGCGCGTTGGGAGCGTTCATACAAAAGAGTTCAACGGGAATCTTGAATCAGTAATTATCGGTTGATTTAATTTCATTGCGCAGTCGTGAGTTGAGCTTTGCATTCAAATCTATTTTTGTAAAGGCTTTTGGCCCAAGGGAACTACTAGTAAAATATGACTAGATTACAGTTCTAGAATTGTGAAACACGATTTATATTTGAGGTAGGTAATCATAATGCTAGCTAGGAAACATAAGTAAACTTTTTTGTTTTATATACTTTTGTGCAGTGAAGTATGTACAATCTCTAAAATTTAAGGTTCGAGAATTTTATAACTGGAAAGTTCACTTTATATCTTTAATAATTTCTCTCCATGTGAGAAATGAATGTTGTGGTTGTGGAGCTCGGGCGACACAAAAGTCGTTTACTGTTGTAATGTGCCATTATGCGATCACGGATAAGAGACAGTGGCACGATAAGTCGCGTGTGACGCCGAGCGCCGGGCCGGCGCGCGGGCGCTCGCCGTACCGACCGGCAGCGGTGCGCCCGCGCTGCCCCGTACCGGAGCCCGACCGTTCTCGAGCGTTGAACCCCCGTGATATCCACATTTGAACAAACTGGTCCCTCGACACTAGCTTGTTTAATTACGATACTCTTGCAAACCTCACGACTTTGAACGTTATGTTGCAATCTGAGTATTAGTTGACTTGGTAGATGGAAATTCAGCTAGCTTGGTGACTCTTAAATAGAATATCATTATTATTCTTTATTATAAGCACACTAATGCAAAAAAATATTAGTAATGATGTTGGTTTGGTAACATCATTAGTTTGATTCAAAATGTGGTTACAGTTAAACAAAGAGTAATCCACCTCGTATAACTTAAGTAGCTAATAAAATTTTCTTAAAAAAAATTGGCATTATACTATGACTACCTTCTAAAACAGTAATTTTCAATTCTACATTTTTGAGTTTAACGCAAAACGTGGCAAGTTATGATTTTTGATCTTGCTAACAAAAGTGGTTTACAGTTTACTTGAGCATATAGATGAGGACACGAATTGACAGTGTAAACATTTTAAGTCTGTTTGCTCGCAAATGCAGACAGATTTCGTGAGTCGTTTGTGTAAATGTGTAGAACAAGCGACAGGCCTACGAAATAGCGGTCGAGGCCCTCGCCCACTGGCGCTGGCGCAGCGAACATATGCTACCGAACGTTTAGGTGTCGACTCGTCTATTTCTCTGCATCACCTTGAATGTATTTCCGTCATCGCGGCAGGCTGACATCACCAACCTATATGGGTGTTTAAGAAATCGTGCCCCTTGCTAGCTGATAGGTATCACCCTCACACTGCTGTCATGTCAGTAACTTCGTGATCGTTTATTTATGAGGAAATTATCCATCATGGTCATTTTCTTGAATGATGTCACGTGTGTCAAAGGTACAGGTAATTTCAAGTACCGTATATGGTACATCTCAGCTACTCTTTAGTTGGGTAACTGAATTCTATAGGATCATTCAATATGCTTACGAGTATACCCTATTAACGAGGCTTGTTGCGCGGAATGTTGACTGCTGTTATTGCTTCTGAATGCAGATCCTCGACCGCCGGTTCAGTAACGAGCTTATTATAATATTTATAGACCATAAATACTAGCTCTTTGATGGTCCATACGTTTGCTGTCAAGTGAGGCTTATGTAAATGTTGAAATTAGAAGTTATCAGGAATATTCGCACTAGATCGATAAAAAGATTGATAGCATTCCTGATCTACAGAATTAATCATACAGTTTAATCAATTATTAGATAGAGCTTGCTACCGCCAACTTAACATTTTCTTAAAACTAAAAAACGTCGAAGTTCAAATTACAAAGCCATTTTATGTGTCATCTGTATTTGCAGTCAAATACTATTACATATTTATAACGCCTTATACATACCATTTCCCGTCTATCACTGACTGAATCTCAATACCTATATTTTATGTTAGTTAGTATATTAATAAATTATTCATCTTACATATAAACGCTAAACGAAGGACATCCGGGATAGGTTGCATAACAATTAAGCATGAAATAAGCTTTTTTTTATACTTTTTTCATACTTTTTTTGACAACCTCCGTGGTCGAGTGGTTTGCATGCCGGTTTTCAAGGTGTCGCCATCTCTGAGGTCCCGGGTTCGATCCCCGGCTGGGTCAATTTAGAAAACGAACTTATCTATATTGGCTCAGGTCTGGGTGTTTGTAGTTCCACCGTTGACTCTGATTTCCATAACACAAGTGCTTTAGCTACTTACTTTGGAATCGGAGCAATATTTGTGATTGTTGTCAAATATTTATTTATTTTTATACTTATTAGTTAATAAAAACTTAATAAGTATTTATCTCTCTTGCGTAAAAGAAGTAATATAATGTTAAGCAAAGTAATATGACAACGAATATAATATTGATTATATATGTAAGCATCTAATCACTGAAATTACAAACAAAGACGTGAGCTCTTTGGAGGATGCACTTGAAGAACAAAGCTCCTCACCTTGAGTCGCGGATTTGCAGCAGTGTCGCGGTGATGCGACGCTGATGTCATGCCACCGCCACCGACACTAATGACCGGCCTCACATAGAAAGGCTTGATGAGTTTCAAATATGGCATTAAACACCAAAAGTTCCTTGGCAACGTTGATTTAAGAGGTAGGTAAGCGTCTAATATAAATTATGACAGGACTTAAATGGCACTGGTTGATGACTGTAAAATTAGCCGACGAAATTTGGATTTTGATAAAACTGAATCCTTAAATTGAGTAACAAGTATAGAAAATAAGGAATAGGAAATAAGAAATTGCCTCATCAAATCTTAATATTCGAGGATTTTTGATCTTAAAAATAACTCTTTAATTTGAATCGATTTCGTAAAAGTTTGAATGGTCCGCAAGAAAACAATCAGTTAGTTTTTCGTAATTCAATCAAACTGTAAATTAGGTAAGTAATTTAGATCGAAGATACACTGTAAGTAAGATATGATCTAAGCGGATTCAGCCGTATCTAAATCCATAGTATTATTCTCGCTAACCCAACGGAACAGTGTCGAGGCAGTCTGGTCGAGTGGTTGCGTGCCGTACTTTATTGCTAACCCTACCACGGCGGCGGGTAATTAGGTACACAATTAATTACAATTACTCATCTAATTGCAGTCGTTTCATACAACTTGTCATAAGAGTTCTTTGCGACATAAACTTTTAATCGAATACTTGGTATGTTAATTTTTACATCACTTATAATGTAATAGCTTTAGGTATTTTTATTTGTTTTTGCTACATATTAAAAACATAAATGATCTCACTGTGGTTGTATTTGCAAAGCAGGAAGTAAGGATGAGATAAGAACGTGTTACGTAATCAAATATAATGCTACGGTCGCTACGGAGTCATTATTAGTTGATTTTTTTAGGGTTTTTTTTCCAATTTAGGTATCTTACTTGGTTTATGGTAGAGTTAATGAGACTAATAGGTTTTTCAAACTTGTGAACATTTTATGCAATCCGTAGACAGGTATATACAATTGAAATTTACCACTTTCTTACATTTAAATTAATGTATGAAATAAAAACCTTTACTTTTTAAAATTAAGAGTCAATCGTGAACTTAAGTTTAAACACCCATCGGGATCTACTGTCGATCTTCAACCGGTTTGGTCTTTTGTCTTGTAAAAAGCTAACTCATTCGATCGTAAAATGAACACTTCCTCCACAAGATCTCCATAGCATGACGGAAAGAAAGAGAGGGAAACTAAGATGATATTACGATACAATTTCATTAAAATAATTTTTATTTAATTACTCTGCAAAAAATAACGATTCAAAAATAATCTTTTTACATTTTGATGGTCAATAAATGCTTATTTTAGTATCCAGTTGCAAGTTTGTTTGAAAAAAGCTATGTTAATTTGCGAGCAAAGAATCTAGCTAGACTATCTCACAGGAACCAATTAATAATATCCGGTTATGGCGTTCAATGATCCTTTTTATCCAAGCAGCAAAGTTAAACGTCGAACGGATTGATCGCTTAAGTAATTATTATATTGATGCATGCAATAATTAAAATCGAGATAACATTGATGCGACTTAACAACAAGAGTGAAGAATAGCACCTATTCTGTACTTAAGCTTTATAATTATTCTTTTAAGATTGACAGTTCAGATTAGCTGGGGCAGTACGTTGGTAAGATGAGTCTATTTTAGGAATGGCCAAGGTCGATGGGATGGAACGTAGGGATTTGGCAAGCAAAGGGATCAATTTGGCATCGGCGAAAATACCAATTTTATCACTTATTTTGTTTTATCGTGATTTCTTACTATCTGTTTATTAAAGGATCTTTGCATATGTTATTAATATTTTAATGCTTATTAAGTGTTAAATATAATTATAACTATTTTTTGCAAAATCATGGTTAATGCAGAGTAAATTAGGGGTAACAAACAACTTGAAGGACCGAGGGGCTATGATCAGTTTGACTGAATTTAAGATTTGGTGTTGCAAATGTTTTAGACCCAAGCAGAGGGCCTACTCAAATCAACACTAGTAGAATAGAATGACAATGTATGGGATTGATAGGAGCTAAGTAAGCTTATGTCATTCACATACATTGTTATTCTATTCTGTTAGGGGTTAATTTTAGTAGAACAGCCAATTTACCGTACCATGATTATTCAGCCCCCCCTCAAATGGGTAGGGGGGCTGATTAGTTATAGTAGTTATGTAGCTGTACAACACCCTTTATTACTATATAAAAAAGTTTTAAATATGTGAGAGAATAGGACTAACGGAGCTAAGTCTATAGGCTGCAGCAGGCTGGTCGTGGGTGGAGCAGTAGCTTGTAAGTATGTTAAGTGACGTTGCGTGAGAATTCATCTGGGAAGGTACGTTCCTATATGCCACCATTTTCCAAGGTGCGACGAAAAAGAAATTTAATCGTAACGGGTGGTTTTTTGTGTTGTTAGTCAATAATGACACGTTAATGCTACTAACAATGTTATAGATAGACTCTAGTCTATTGTGTTTTTGTGTAACTATACAAAAAGCTTGTGTCTTTTATTTGCTGACATTAATAACGTTGTAGTTTCCCGGCAGGCGAAGGGTGACGTTATTATATAATATTTGGATTCAGTCTTCAAAATTAGCAATAAGAAGTTGTATTGAAATGTGTGCTTGACTGACCGTAGTCGTCGTGACAGTCGATATAATTTAGGCGAAACATGTTTTTCCGACGAAAATATAATTTTCCTTCAATACTACGATAAATTTCAACACCATGTCTCTTTTTAAGGTTGCGTACCTCAATAAGAAAAAAAGGTACCCTTATTTATAGCATCATCTTCGTTGTCCGTCTGTCTGTCTGTTAAGATCCTTTATCTCGGAAACGCGTGGAGGTATCAAGTTGAAATTAAAACTATACACTCAAGTCTACAGTTCCCTAAAACTGGGAAAAAATGAAACTTCTAAATTAACTTAAAAAATAGATACGGCCGTTTATGATGCAAAAAATTATATTCAATACTCTCAAGGGAATCATAATTTAAAGAGTACTTGCCGTTGACCCAGAACTATGAAATTTGGCAAGTAATATCGTATTATATACTACAAGTACAAGGAAAAGTCAGAAAACTATACATTTGTAACTAAATCATAAAAAATATAATCTTTATTTATGTATTTACAAATTTATACCTTCGGTGGGCGAGTCCGACTAGAAGTTATCCGGATTTTTAACCGATTTCAAAAAGTGAAAAAGTGGAGGTTATAATATCATTGTTCTCGTATTTTTTCTTTTAACTGTTATTGGTATTTTCGATAGACTTATTATTTCTCCGGGGTCGGTAATAAACCACGTAGGACGGAGGACGCACCGGGTCGGGCAGCGCCGGCTCCGCAGCCCGGACTAATTACAAGCAGATTGCTACGGCCATTGCTCCTCGCTTATGCATTATGCAAAGCCTCGTCGTACTTCGCGATACAGCCAGCCCTTCGTTCTTGTATGCCATGGAATATATACACAAACCTCTATAATAAAAACCTATGTATGTTGTCTTAACTTCATGTTATTATAAAGTAGATAAGCATAAAATAAGAACTGGAAGTATTAAATAACAATGATTTAAGATAAACTAAAATCCTAGTAAGTAAAAGCATTTTATGGAAACAAACAATAATACTTACAACTAATCCCTTCTAGCACGAAGAAAAATGCTGTTTTTAGGACTGAGTCGGGACATAAATAGTACCACTAGATATACAAAGTGACACACGAATCGTGATATCCACTTCCTATACACGACGGTAACAAAACAGTAAGTTCTATTCAATGACATAAGTACCTGTTATTATTAGCATCATTAGCGGTTCTAGAGTTTACATTGTAGCAAACATTATACACATTAACATAATTATTAAGATATGATCTCCAATGACAATAAAAAAATATCAAAGATCCAAAGGAAATTCCTGTTTGTTGTGAGACAAAAGTATCATATCACATTTTATATTTTAGCGTATACATATATATTTTACCTTTATAATAATTTTCTATTTCATAAATAAAAATAACAGATGCTTTGTTAAATGTAGCAAAGCGTCAAACATATTCAATAACTTAGATGTAGAATGCTACATCTTTGTTATTGAAGATCCTTCGCCGTCAAAATAGTCAGCAAAAAATGTAAATTATCTTATTATTAACTCTTTAGACTCTGCAAATGACATTTATAGCGTATATTTTCAACGTGACCTTTGTTTACTTTGATTTTAGCGGAATGACTCAATGACGTGGCTCGATTGACAACCTTGAATTTTGATATTGCTTGGTAAGTTCTCTTAATGAATACTTAAGCATTCATCTGATAGCTTATTTAGTAGCAATAGTCGGTAATTGTTTTTTTGCCACAGAAAAGTTGATATTTTTTACCTTGCTTTATATTTATTTTTAATTAATTTATTTGTATTAGATAATGGAGAGTTACAAAAAATGCTTGTAATGTTACTTTATGTTTTCTATAGTTTTGGCAGTTAGCATCCCATCAGGTTATTTATACAAAACTGTCAAAATTATCTAATAAATTAGTGAATTCATTGAACATGTTTTCACAACATTGGACATGTTGGGGGTTGTGGTAGCTCAACGTGCCGTTGATTGTACAACAAGTTTATTGATCTTAGATTTTATTAATATTATTACTTAGTAATATTTATCTAACAGTCTTATTGCAACATGGCTCATGCATAAGCCTATGAGTTTTAAATTCTCATTTTGTTGATTTGAGTTTCCTAATGTATATTTGTATGTAATATATTTAATTACTTACAGTGCTTTATGAAATTCTGATGAAATTAACACTGAATAATATGACTTTATATTATAAAATGAAATTATAAATAATAAATTGGTCTACGCTTTGGCTACTTCTTGAGAACTTCGTCTCCTTTGTGGATGTTAAACGTCTGATGCATTTTTTCAGTGCACGTATCAGACATAGGAAAATGAAACACCATTTACCTTTTAAAAATGAAAAAAGTTAAAAGCCATTTCAATATTATTTTTAAAATGAAAATTCCAGGGAGATTATTATTGAACTTGAATTTCTGTCCTTTTTTAACAAATATTTCCTAAATGCAATCATTGAGAATAGAAATTTTAAAACCGAAAAAACAGACTGCTCCGACCGGTTCTTCGGCCACAGAGCCGCCTGCCATAATTGCCCTGTCGAATTTTGCCAGAATTCCATTAACTGTTCAAGATGAGCGTTCCCCAACCAGTTTCAAGGCTATCTTTTTGAAAGTAACACCTCTCAGGATTAACAGGATTGGCAGTGACACTTTTTTTTAATAAAAACGTAGTAAATGAGTAAAACTCATTCTTTTGTTAGTCCTTGCATGAAATGAAGTCAAAACATAAAAAATGTTTATTATATTGATAATACCCATTTCCAGTAAGCTCTATAATAGGAGATGTAATGTTTCCCGTGTTACGCTGCT
The DNA here is from genome assembly GCA_963556745.1 of Catoptria pinella. NCBI lineage: Eukaryota > Metazoa > Arthropoda > Insecta > Lepidoptera > Crambidae > Catoptria > Catoptria pinella. The sequence continues at coordinate 7,606,442 of OY750762.1, forward strand.
CACCGGTGCGTTACGAACGGTACTTTCCCGTAGCTCCTTGCATTGGCGTCTTTGCACTTGTAGAATCACATCTAAATTACTGCTTCGAAACTAGGAACTGCTACGCCGGCGCATGCTACGGTACTATACTAATAAAATGCAAAGAATATACTTATCGCAATCAAGCGCGTAACGTTATTTTGTTTACTCAGTAGGTATGTTCGATTTGGGTTCAAGTAGGCTAAACGTGTATGGTGTGCACAATGAAAATAACGAGAACTACATATCTGAGGCAGACGGTCGCGCTTGTTTAAACATAAATGTACCGGCTCAAAGATGCGTTGCGCAAGTGCCGATTTCAACAACCAACGGATATAGCACGGGGCCGTCTTAAGCCCACACCTACACTGGGTGTTTGCCATTTGAAACACAACCACGAAGTCGCAGTGTAATGTGTTAAGTGCTTTAACACACGGACCAAAAATATTCCAAATAACACATAGTAAACCAACTATATAAATGGTTATTCTCATTTGTTTTTTATTTAGCCAATATCGCTATCAGCCATCTTGTTCATTGTTTAGAGCATAATGATGAGCAAGGTCTTAGTCGGTATGATTACAGGAAGGAAAAAACTGAAGTTACAATGCTAGTTCACACAGTATAATCACAAAATAAGGATAAGGATATAATACGATCGTCTTATGTCTATAATAATAAAAATACTTATTATTCTATCTTAATATTTATTTTGTCTCACAAATAAACCGGTTCTTTCAGAGGTAATATTACGTAAAAAGTTAAAAACAGAAAACTTGTCTAAGGTTGTGTCTTACATATTAAATGTGTTGTAAAATAATGTTTAACGCCTTTATGATACAGGTATGTATTTATTTGCTTATTTTAAAACAAACTAATGTAACTATGTAGATCATAAAAAATTGTCCGCTGGTTTCACGTTTAAATCCTCTCTTAAGTAATTTTAATGTAAATGAATAAAATATTTGGTAGGTACAATTGATTTATCGTTCCAGGGCCCGTCGGCGCTATTTAATCACGTCTTGTGTCATCAGTCGAGGTCTTCGGATGATCTCATTCTTTAGAAGACCTTCTTTCGTATTATTTTTTAATTGGCTGTATTGGCTAGCATCATTCATGGCAGTAGCAACATCGATAATGATGTATGAATATAATTGATTTTGATTACGAAGGCATGTTCAATTAATTTGCTGTAAAGGATTTGCACAAGGATTTCCAACGACTGACCGGGCTCAATCAAAGAAATTAAAACGTGAAAAAAGTCGTAAAGGCTTTAAGTACGAGTAGTACGATGTGAGTGGTTTGTTTTTAAATCTCATCTTATTGTATGCATCTTCTTTGAACGACCTTTTAACTATGCACAGTTTTTTTTCGTGCAACCTCTTTATGTCGGTGGAGGCAGCAGTTAAGTGTAATAAGATAGAAAAAATCTTAGTAGTATCCCGTCGGAGAATGATCTCAATGTCGCCGAGGGCACGAGAATTAAAGTTCCGAGAAAGATTGCCTTGGCGGCTATAATCTCTTCGGAATAAAGCTAGCGAGCTTTGTCTTTAAATACACCACTGATGGTTAATCAAGTAAAAATAAATAAAGAACGTGGTTTATGGGAAAAAGCCTTTTTGTTTTTTATGGGAAAAATACTTTGTCTCATTAAAGTTTACTCTTATTTGGCAGCACCTAGTAATAAAAAATAATTTATTTCGTTGGGGGTTGTTCGTTGATCGACTAAATTCAACTCGAAATCATGCAAAATGAAATTATTTATTACTTATGTAAAATTACTAGTAGAAGGTAGAAAGTTAAGTTTAATAATACGAAATCAGAAATATAAGATGACTTTTATTTTTTAAATTTTATTTTATCTCACATTATTACATAAAGTAACTCTATTTTAATACAAAACAAGAGAAAATAAATCAAATGTAAAACGAAGTAATTACTCCAGACCAAATCTATAAAAAAAGGTATTATTATTAGTCCTCAGTTAAAATATTCGAATCTCAGTTAAACACCAATCGAATAATAAGCTAAACCAGTCGAAGCAATGACATCATCTTCCTGTGGTGCAAAAGGCCACGTCCATTTCAAAATTGACTATTTAAAATTGTGACAAATGTCTGACTATTGATTTATTTTATTTTTCACCTTTACTAGTGCCGAATGTTTTATATGTAAAGTCACCTTGGTTAAAACGGACCTGCCTGTCGTTAAAGGGGCTAAGAGAAGAAGATATTATTTACTTCTATAATTTATGAAAGGTCGAATTTTGCATGAATTTCTAACCGAGTATAAGTAGTTATAACAATTAAATATTTTTGTGATACTTCAGAAGTACATAATATAAAACAGATGGTCTATTGGGGTTACTTATTGAATGTTGTTCAGTGGCGTCATCATTGACTGCAGGCTTGTGGTAATGTTCAAACACAAAGTCCGCACCTGTGATTGTGACTCTCTTTTCAGCCTTTGCATTAGGTGACCCACTCTATCAAACTGAATTCAAAAACAATAGAAAGCAGAAATGTTTTTAAGCGCGTGTTCTTCTACTTAATATTGATCATGTTTTACCATCATAGATTGCTATCTCCGATGATAATTTGGATGTTAGAAGCGATGCGCCTCCGATTTTTTGTTGAATTTTTTCATGTTCTTCGTGGCACCGGCTAATTCGCAAAACAATAGTTTAAATTCGTATTTATATACACCTATTGTTCGGGTATTGTTCCTTTTTTTATAGCCAACGCTAATGAGCGTAAGCGTTGCGTCTGCTTATTATCTCGACCTTGCTGGTAAATCGAAGTAGGTAAACACCGAACTGCTATGACGCCAAAGAGTATTCCTCTAATGCAAGTAACATATATTAGGTATAGTATATCCTATAACGTCAATAAAAATAAAGTTCTGTTAACTACCTCTCACTAATTCTTTAAGATAAAAATCGAAAAACAATAACTATACTGACACTTAGGTAAATGGCAAGGTTGTAAGCTCGCTCAAGACTGAGATATATTAAAATAAGAGGAGGTATGTATGAACCGGTTCACGTTTTATTATGCAACCATGTTAAAGTTTCTCTCGATAGATCTTATTCACGATCGTTACATAAATTTATCGGTGAGTTGTTTGCGAATCCCGGGCCAACTGTATACCAATTTTATTTAAGTATTTATGAATTTCGCAAAAATCTTGAACGTAATTATCTTTAGTTAGACAAGATCTACATCTTGTTTAACATGGACAATCGGAACATCCTTTATGTCCGTTAGTGTGAAGTGCGGACTGTGCGGGTTCAGTCTGAAAAGTACAAGATGGCGGGCGGGGGGGAGGGAGTCGGGGTTGCCGGGACTTGTCCGGACGCTCGCCGCCCGCCGCTCGCTCGCCGCCAGCGCCATCGCCAGGCCGCCGGTCGTAGTCGTGCACTTGCTATTTTTAGCGCTGTGTCACCTCCACCGCTCGCTGCGCTGCCCCACCGTGCATGCGAAATGCCCACCCCGATAAAGTACTGTCCAGGAACACCAATTAATAACGCAAAAAATTGCGAGCCGCTAAGGTCTTTTACTTTAATGTCCAATTGTTGCTTCTCCAATAATCATGTTATCATTAGGTACGTTTATTTTATTATTATCTACTCATTTAGTGCTCGACGTTAAATCAGCTTTGATTGACTCGTAACGATTAAATTTTAAACACACTTAAATCTACAGGGAACGGTTGGTGGTGCTAATGCATACTAATGATTTTTTGCTTTCACGGTGCCTTTCTTTAGATAGCTATGCGTCTGGATATGAAATGAATAATAAAAGCCATTTGGACGCTGATCACGCATACAGACTAGGTAACAGTAAGTGGCCTGTCATGATGTCATTGGCATGTGACGCGCGGCGCCCTTCAAGCCGCCTATGTGCCAGCGCGCGAGGCGTTAGACGCCTTATGTTATAATTTAATATTTTTTGCAGTAGAACAACTTATACGATTGCGGTTCGCTGGACCTTACTTATCGATTTGTTATGCATATTACAGTTCTCATGCTAGTGTCAGTGACATCGCTGCTAATGTGATGATCTGACTGTGTGAAGAGTCTTAGAGAAATCGTCATTTAGAGAAGAGTAGATTTTGCTTTGGCAATTTATAATGTTTAAAATGAAATTCGTGACTTCATTTTGGAAATAGGTAACAATTATTTTTAGAAGAGGATTTAAGACTATATCCTTTTATAATACAATGTTAATGACACACACGGAGTCCAGTGCCATCACAGAATTCTTCACAAGTGACCACCAGTACTGTCACCCTGACCGAAATAATTCAAAACACAATTGTTTTACAAAGTCTTATTTGGTTTTGAGACGCGAATTTTCACATAACTTGGTAAAATTATCACCTATTGTATGCCAATATTCTAACACAAACCTCTAAAAAATTTATACTACATCAGCGAAGTAATAAAATACAGTTGCTATTGTTCGTAAATGGGGCGGCATATAGGACATCAAACGGCAGGACAACATTGTTGTAATACCTACACAATATTTTTTGTCAAAAGTATTATGTAGTGATAAACAGATTTCAAACAATAGTCGTATAAAATTGAAAACACATAATATAGTACGAGTACGAGTGTGTATTACGTTATTATAAAATACCCATACTCTAGCTTCAGCTTTCGGAAAATATATCTACGTAAAACAAAATGTCGTTTTACGAAAAATCGTCGTAACAAGAATGCGTCTCTTGAAAAGTTTTTCCACAGAATTTTGAAATGTCGAAAATGATTTTTGTCCATTAAATCGAAAAGAAACAGGAAGATATAACAATAATTATGTATGTCTAGATGAGTCAACCAGGAACTGTCGGCTACATGTAAAATATTGACATGTTTCATGACCATTTGCCAACCAAATGTTTCGATATCAAGTATCAAAGCGTAGGCAGTACGTTTTTCAATGAGCACACTTAATCGATTGCTCGCCTAGATTTCAGAAGTCTTAAGATTTTGTAACAAAAGGTTAGTGCATAATTGGTATGTAATTACAATCCCTCGAAATCGCTTCAATTGTTTAGGTATCTTTTTTAATATTTAATTCAAATGAAAAATAGATTTTGTAAGTTAGTTGAAAATTGATATAATGTTTAGTAAATTTATCTAGGTACTGAAAACGGTAAAAGAATAACAATTGTGCTAGCATCGCCATTTTGAAGAAGCTAAGACATTACCATACTCCATGCTGGGAGTACCTTATTCTGGGTTCCAACATGCAAGGTTGGAGCCTATTATAAAATAAATAATAGTCATCTTGTTTCAAATTAGCTAAAAGCATATGCTTAAGTAATTACGTCAGCGCAAGCTGTGTGATTAAGGTCAAAGTTAAAACCTCTGCATGTTTCTATAGTAAAATGTTCTTTGTATTCAGATTTTGCTAAAATTTCTTCTTAGAATTTCGCCATGTAGTATTCCCATTTACGGTAAATATATGTACCGAGTGCGCGTCCGATCGCGTAATGTGCTGCGGCTTAGTCGTGGAAACTCACGAGTCGTGGCCGCATTAGGAGCCATTGTTAGTTTTAACTCTATGTAAATTGGAACAGCACGACTTGCCGGGTGTGAGCTCGAGATCAGGTTAAAAAAGGAACGTCTATAAATCTAAATTGTGTAATATACGTACGGGGTTCATTATTGAAGTAAATACATTATTCAGTTGCGTGCATTTTAGATATTATTTTCATAAAATACTAACTTTTCCAATACGTATTAACCTTTCAACGCCCGGAGAATGAGACACAATAGATATTCCATTGTTTACCAGCCGCATGCGTCCGCTCAGGCGTTTATGAATTAAAATAAATAAATGCAATCTATTTCAAAATGTTTTTGTAGATGTAGATGATACAGCTTGGGATTTATTTAGGTACATACTCTTCATCTACCTGACATTAAGATATAGAAAGAAGTTAACAACCCAATAAAGTTGGTGGGGTTTTGAACATCATGTTAGTACTTAACATCTTTAAAGCCACATGTTATTCAGGATTACAACTTATAAAAATTGCAAAGAGGTGAGTGTGGCGTATCAATCTTATCGTATTTGTCAATGGCGAGTTTCACGTTACTCCCACACTGGACCGGGAGCGGGTAAGACCGGCGCCCGCACCGCTCGCCGCACCCACGCCGCGCGCCGAGGACTCTGCCCACGGCCCTCATTACGCAATGCCGCTGCCGTTTGTGCAACACTTTTCAAATGGATTGTCGTCAAAATCTATCATTGAATAAGTCGCAAAACTCTTTTTAGATTCCTGAAGAACCGCAATAAATACCGACTATATTTGGGTAGATTTAATTTTGCCGGGACCTCGGGTTGTCTAGCTGAATCTAATCAAACATTAGAGCCAATTCAATAAAAATCATACTATACTTATTGTGATTTGACGTTGTAATATTGCAAAGAGTATAGTATAATTTGCAATTTTGGAGATAAAATGCCATAAAAACGTAGCAACTATAAAATACATCTTGCTTTAACAACATAAAAAGAATTTTATAAATTGAGCTCTTTTAGCCGAAAGCAATAAACAAGTTTCCTATTTAAACACCTCCACTCGCTGATTCACATGTTATTCGCAACGCTCTAAACGAGTGGAAAAGATTAGTAATCTGGTTGCTATTTGCCAAAGTTGGATGATACATTTGATTAGTCGACTGCCTTGATATTTGGTTGGTGATATTTTAAATGTCACATGGAGAACTGACCCGCTGACTGTATTCAGAAGTCTTGTGACGTCGTGCTTGCAACACACGGAGAAAGTTGCACTGGTCTGGCGAAATCACACCCACAACCTCTGTGCCAAATCTTCACGAAATATCCCGCCTCCAATTCTTAAAAGGAAACTTAATTGAGTCGACAAGTAAAAGTTGTTTATCTCAATCGCACACACGACACTATACGCATCAAGGATAATTAGCGTTTGTTTAAATAAAACGCTGTTATATCTTCATTCATATAATGTAAATTGTTTAAAACGATAGTTTCAATAGATTTTCCTCAATGTACTTAAGTTTAGTTACTTAACAAACAAACTTAAGCCTTTTCTTCTTACATTAGATTAACTTAAAAAGTTTTATCATAATCTTTTGAGTATAATTAGTAGGTAGCAACATGGTGCAGCGGCTTCATATGCCATAACATTACGTACGGCCACGTATGCGAATGCAACCTTGTTGCGTGGCGAGCGATTGCGATGACAGCACGACCGTGACACTGGCGCGAGTTATGATAATGACGACTTGTATACAACGATTTTCTGGTTTCGGTGCGAGCACGGCCCGGGAGCCGCCTGCCCTCCGAGTGTGAGCCGAGTACCTCCGCGACCGTTATCCGGTCACCGCTACTCCGCACACCGGTGCCACGCCGCCGTGGAAAATGACTACAACATTCAGACCGATGGGAATTAGAAACAAGAACAGTTTACTCTCAGTATTTCGGAGTCGAATACGAACGGTCTGTATTCGCTGTTCACCATAAAGTCACGCAACGATAGTTGCGACTTCTTGCGCAGAGGGGAACTGCGCTGAAGTTGTTTATGGCGTAATTTGTCTTAGATAGCGGCGTTTACAGTTCATGTCATTAACGAAGTATTTCTCTCTGGAGTGGTAGGCTATTACGTTTGAAGTGATTACCTGGATTGCAGCAATCCTGCAGGAAATGAAGCTTGGAGTGCAGGAGTGCGCGCTGGGACGCCACGGCACTCGGTGACCTCACTAATAGCACCACGTTTGTGCATTCGGCTGGTTCTGCCAATTCCCTATCATTATTTTTATTGCATAACTTCGATAATACGAAACATTATGTTTAATGGATTTCAATTTACAGTTTAGCAGTGCGCAATTTGTGTTTAAATTGATTGGTATCAGAAAAACATTGGCTTTTGGGCTTTTCTGTAAACTAGTTCAGTTGAACTAGGGAATGAATTTTAATCGATCAACCGAATCTTAAGTTAGACAACAAATTTGATTTGTAGACAATGAGAAAAGTTGTATTTTTATTAATGTCACTAAAATAAGGAATTTCTCCTTTTTGTTACATTCTTATAAAATTTATTGTACGTTTTTGAATAATGTGAAACGACGTGGCTTGCCATATGTATACAGATCGACGTTGATCGCCCTAGGCGGATAAAATCGAATATGCAGTTAAATGTTCGGGGAATCAACCGCAGTAATTGCTGTGAGTCGGATTTTTTTACCAACTATCAAATGGAATTGCTTATAATATTATGTAAGTTAAAGTACGTTTAACTTTAAAGTCGTTAAATAATAATAATAACAACTCGCACGGCAGCTTGTGGGCCAGCAGTTGGTGAGTGGCGACACCATGGACCCGAGTGCTCCAAAGAGTCGATCTAGGCCCTCGTCCTGCGCAGCAGGGGTAGACCCCAAGGGACTCCCGCTTCTGGCTCGCCTTCGTTGGCCGTCTTCTCGGAATGTTCCTGGTACATTACGTTATAATGTAGAACCCAACTAGACCATAGACCTATAGTATCGACTACCTACACGTAACGAAATACCTGAACAGTGTGTAGTAGTTGATTACGTGCCTGCATATTTATTGGTGATTGGAATACCTACCTACATTTACTAAAGATTACGAGGATAATCTGAAATAAATGTCTTCCCAATATGGAATTTTTATACATGCAATCAAACCGGTCTGTCTTGCTATCGTTCACTGCATTTGAACTGTTTTCACATTTTTTTCCAGGAAACCTGATTGAAGAAAGGACAACACACAACACCACAAAGTAAAAAATACCTTAATACGATGAATTACGAGCATGTAGAATTTTACACAATCACCAAAATTTATGATGTCGGTCACCCATCATGAGATTAGTCTTTATAAAACTACATAACTTTTACGATCGCTACCAGATGTCTTAATAATGCTATTACTATTAAAAACATAGAAAACAACATTTGCATAAAACATGTGCTTTATAAAAAAAATATCGCAGGGAAATAGCGAGCGCGTTGATGTCTTAAATATAGGACATTTAAAAAGGGCACTGCGCACCGCACAATGCGCAAAGAACGTGTTTCAAATGTACGAGTTAAACATATTTTGACTGGCATCATGCCACTTAAAAACATTTTAATGTTTTTATTCTTATACGTTAAGTGAATATAATAATACCTACTCATCACTGTAAATTGCGGGCAGCTCTTATTGTTTTAGTCTTATTTAAGTAATTCTGCTAGTAAAATCGTTGCGGTTTAGTCATAAATAGTGATTATGTATAACTGATCCATGTACGTGTATGAATTAATAGTGTGATTGCAGATAATCTGCAAATCATGTCGTAGCACAGAGGTCTATCCATAAATGCCTCATAGCTTCGATAATGACTACAACATGCACCTTTCGTTTTCTTAAATTATAGTCCGCTTTCATATTCTTATGGAACATAACGCTTTTATTGCAAACACTTAATTCAAAAGCCTGCCTCCAACACCAACCTGTGTTATTTTGTATTCAATTTTATCTTTATCGCAGAGCTTTGAATTGAATATCTGTTAAGGCGTACGTACTCGCCCCACACAATCGAATTGTAGAGCTATTACTGCGATTGTGTTTTTCAATGGACCTATAAAAATAGTTGTAATTGGTGATGAGAAAAAAACGAAACACGCTTATTGATCCGAGCCTCGGCGCGCTCTGCCCGAGAGGACGTTAATAGCCACACAGAAGCACCACACATTTTTTATACATGTCTTCATTTCTAACGAAGCTTATGGGATAATCTTCATAAAATTTCAAGCCTTATAATTTAAACTTGGAATTCGAACTCATACACCATAATTTTAGTTTTTTTTAAAGTATCCTATTTAAAATTGTAATTGTCTAGAGTAGATCTCGGCGGTCTTTTTGTTTTGATAAGGTATGGAAACAGGTTTGGAGTTCGTTCCATCGCCCTTGCAGTTTTAGTACGTAACTGGTGTAGAGCAGGGCTGGCAAAAGCTCGGCCAGTGGAAAATGCGGTGGAGGGCGAGGCTGCAGTGGCGCGAGGGAGGGGCGGCGGCGCGACCTGCGCGCGCGCTGCAGCCTGCGCCCGTCGCTCAGTCATTGTCCGACCGAAGTTTCGGTCGCGCGTACTGACGATCGAAAGTTTTGTCGCTACTACATCTGTCGTTCGAGTGCCCGTTACGCGAACGGTTCACTCCAAACCTTGGAGTATCGTTAAAGTGCTGAGTGATAGTGTGTTTTTGGCTATACAATTTGAAGTGTATCGCTATAAAGTCTCACTGCCAGCGGTGTGTGGAGAGTTCCACGGAGTTAAACTAACGGCTGTTCGCCTGACAGCGAGGGAAGGCGGATCGCTACAACCGGGAGGAATGAGCCCCGTACACCACCAGTCCCGCACTCACCGATGATCTCAAGGTTGGCATCGCCTAGCTTTTCGCCTCACACTCACCCGCGACGCCGTGTGGAACCGTGTCGCAACAGCACGACACGACCCCGCGACCGCGCTCGCATTCTCTCGATACATTCTCTATCTGATCTCATTCCAATAACATTAATCGCTGATTTCGAATCTACAAGATGTAGACTGTCACTAACAATAGGCAAACACATTTTCTCTTTTATGAGTACGTATAACTTTCAAACAAGTCTAATAAGATATTCATGTACCAATTTACTGATCAGAAGAAGTTCACACAAATATTTTTTTTTTATTAAGCATAGGATCGATTAAAACTTGCCGTCAAAAAGGTAGAATGCATATGCATCTCAATTGGATTAAATACTGTTTCTACACATAGAATGAAAATACTTTGGCGTCTTGAGATATCTCCTAGAAAATTAAATGATACTGATTAACAGATATCAGTAAACTCTGATTCAAAAATAGCAACAAACAACAGGTTCTAATAAGGAACGGGATTTCCAAGATTGCCTATTTGTATGAGTCACATACCACCACGAACAAAATTAAGACAGGATGTATTTGACGGTTGGTAAGTTTAGTCTTAGGGCCCAATTGGAAGGAGTCATGATCATAAGACATCGACCGTGAACGGTAACAAAAAAATAATTACACTTCTTACAGTTTACGTTTTAAAATTATTTACAGTTCACGTTTGGTGTATAATATATTATACTCTTCATAACTGAGCTTGATAGCAATCTTTTGTGCTGTGCAATCGGTGCGTTATACCGTTTCAAAGTAAGGTTCAAAAGTAAGGTTTCTGGGTTGAGGTACTTACTACCGTGTTTAAATGAATGACAAATGACATGCTCTTAAATGGTGACAATATCTTACATAAGAAGGACATAGAAACGGCATGTTGATGTGTAAAGGATTAGTAATGCATTGCAACACGCATCGGCTGGTTTCACTCGCGGCGCCTATGCCTTTATGTAACTGCACATCTCCATACTGGGATATAGCCGTTTTCCATAGAAATATCCGGCGGGTGGTCACTGCTTGCGCCATATTATGCAACAAGAGTACTGGTACCTGGATATGTTCATCTTATTATAAAAAAAAGATTCCAATTAAGAATCATATTGATTTGATATTCTTACTGGGACTAGTATCGAAAGTGTTATTTTATATCTGAAGCTGCAGAAAGCGATCACGCAAACATTCACTAATCATTACTTGTTGCTCTTCTATATCTAATATTACTCGTACAGGCAATTACAGTCAAATAGTAAGTTAATTCAAGGAATGTACCATTGAAAACTTGCTAAACAGTGGGAGTGACAATGCTCTGTAGGTGGCGCTACAGGGCCGCAGTCGCGGGCGGTCTATACATTCTAGGATACCACAATGAACGAATAAAGTTTAGGAAACTCACACAAGCCGTAATAAATTCCAACACCGTAGGTGTTCCAAATAACCCTGGAAATGTATTAGATGAGAACGAAAGTTTTTCTTTATATTATTTGCATGAAAAGTAGCTTTCGTTTATCGTTACTAATTTGAATACTTGCTGGTTATTTAGTTTCTCAAAAGCAGTTAGTAGTACTATTCTGAAAAGTTCTTTTAATGAATAATAATAATAATAATAAAAGTTTATTTAAATCATGACATGTATACAAAAACATATTAGCGTTAACAACCGTTGTAGTCATAAGACTGTTACAGTTTATTAGCGCCCACCTCAAATTAGACAGGCATTACAGACATGATTTGAACTTAAGGCTAAAATAACAATATGAAACAGAAAAAGCAGAAATTATAAAATATGTAAGTGTGTGTATGTGTATGTGTGTGTGTGTGTGTGTGTGTGTGTGCGTGTGTGTGTGTGTGTGTGTGTGTGTGTGTGTGCGAGTGTGTGTGAGTGTGTGTGTGTGTGTGTGTGAAACTATGTGTGCAGGAGTTTGCAAAATATTTATTTAACCAAGGACTCAGCTGTATCACAGTCCAGGCCAAAAATCACTTCTGGATCTGCGATGAAATTATAGTTTCATATTTATAAAATGAGTGAGTTTGACACTAGCGCCACCAAGTGATAACGAAAGTGAGAAGAATCACAACCGGTGAATATTTTGACGTTTGTCAGTAGGATTTGGTATTCTGCAACGCGTTTTGCTTGTCACGTGCTTGTCATCTGTCAAGTGAAAAGTTAAATTTTTGAGTGAGATGATTTGCGAAATTACTTTCGAAGTGATTTAGGTACCATTTTCAGGATAGCATAACAGATAGATATAGGTATACAATAACTTTATAACTTGTGAGATATATATATATCACCGTAAAATTATAAATACCGTTAAATTATCTAATCTATCTAATTTACAATTTTACGGTAACATATATACCTACCCATAGGTACATTAGGTAATTTAAGAAATTAAGAAGTTATGTAGAATACCAGTGTAAGTTTAAAAAAAAAACATGATCTGAACATTACGACGATAGAACGTTTGAATTTAATACATCTCAAAGAGTAATCAGGTAAATTGATCTATATAAACGTGCAAAGGTATACACGACAACAACTACATGGAATCCATATTAAGCTGCATATTTATTATAATTGAAGTATCGTTGCTCTAGCCTAGGCATCTTGCCAGAAGAATACTATTCAAAAGAAGGAGACGGTTAGAACCTACTAGTCGTAAGACTAAGCCGACTTCTGGCTGTATAGGTATCTAATTTAAGCTTACTGGTGAACAGTCTGTCACAGAAAGAAAATTGCTTCCTTAATTCAATAATCTACATATTATTATAGTCCAATAGTGACCACTATAACATCAATAATATTTTTTAAAGATATTTACAAAAAACTTATCCGTTATCACTGCAAACATACGAAGAAAGGTTCTATCAATATTAAAAGAACACAGATAACATTGAAGTTAGGAAAACAACGCCTATGTTATACGACAATGCCACTTTGTGACATTTCACACGTTGTTATTGACTTAGGGCTTAGTTAGAGGGTCAACATTTTAAGCAAGATGGAGAAAATTAACAATGTCACAGGAGAGTTTAGTATTTATTTTAGATAATAATATGTAAATTGGTCACTTTGGTTGAATTTCTTATCGTTACAAAACTCATTTTATCGGTCGGTAAGTGAAATAACTTTGCGTGTCGGTTGAATCAGTGCTGCGTACAAATATGGTCGGTAGCCTTGGCATATGTTAAACGGGTATTTATTGAACAATACGCAATTCTCACTGTTTTTTTCTTCACATTATTTATGTTTTCACCAGCCTGAGAAATGCCGCAGTCTGAAGTAACGGTTAATAACACACGAAAACTTAAAATCTACGGTACAATGTACATAGGGTAAAAATTTTGTACATACCTAAATTTGTAACATTAAAAAACTATATAGAGGTTTGTAGTTAAACCGAGAGTGAATGTAATGTAATAAGTGTCACCTTATTTATTAAGTTAGTTACAGCGAAACATCAAAACTTACTACATACCTTTTAAAACAAAATTATATTTACAGGGGTATAAATATTTTGTAAACCAGAATTTTGACTTCGTCAATATTGTCTGATAAATGTGCGATAAAGTCAGAATAAGCAGGAAGTTAAATTATGACTGACCTTTATTAATATTCTCAGTTATTTGTGCGAAATAATGTAGCAAATACTACTATATGTACTGATAAAATAATGATGTTTTTTCTAATGAGTCATCCAAGCGGCTGCTTTTGTTGGCATGTGGAAGAATAAAAACGCGGTTATCGCTCTTTAAAAGAAACCCGCGGACGCTTTCTATATTGATACACCGACCGTTGATACTGCTTTTGCAAGTTTTTTGCTAACCCAACATATGTGCAATGAGTTGAACAAAGGCTCAGCATGAGTAGTATCGGGTAGTGAGGCTCCGCCCGTGCGTGGCGCCTCCAAACAAACGGCATGCTATCCCAAGGCCTCTTTGTTCTTGCTATATGTTCCCACAAAGCGGTTGGCTGTAATCAACAACGGATCAAGAAGGTTTTTCTGACATTTCGAAATAGATGCTATTCTTTTCCATGTTGAGAATGTATAGACGCTTCGCACGGCATCTTAATGCTGCGTTTGTACTGTTTTAATTAAGTTAAAATTAATTATCCAAACTAGATGTAAAGAATGGCCTTACGTCGGAATAATTATTGTTCGTTAAAAAATATGTTTTTAATGTTTAAAATATACTCCAACACAAGTAGGATAACTATAAGATAAGATTTTTATACTTCCGTAGTCAAGTCAACAAGGAACCTTTATAGTTTCGCCATGTCCGTCTTTCCGCCCGCAGCTTAACTCAGAAGTCTTTAGAAAGCTGTAATTTTCTATGAATTATATTAATTACGCCGAAAATGTAGTAGAATAAAATATTGCAAAACATTTTTTTTTGTGTATCACCCTACATGTAAAGTGGGAATCAAAAAACGTTTTCACGTCAATCTCAAAGCGCATGTCGTAGGATAGGTCTTAGAATATATTGTAGGTTTGTGAAGACCACTTTTCAATTTAGGGATTTGTTTGCGAAATATTAAGCTTTAAAGTGCAAAATGTTGTTAGAGTCAAGTGTCCCGCCCCTCTACCAGGTAAACGGTTGTTTTTGGATACGTAAAAAATTACGACAGTAGCACTTACATACAAGCTGTTTGGTAAGAGCGTTATAAAGCCGAATATGGTATATAGGGTACCATACAACACCGGAAAATTATTTTAAACCCTTAATATCGCCACATGGCTGAGTTTTGTTTTTATTTGTATGGAAAAATGCAGAATGACAACCCTAGACGCAAATAAAATATTGTATTCGATAATCAATATCCTATATTAATAGGCAAAAGGCAAAAGCAAAACGCAATATTGGTTTAGGGTTACCACTATGCAGTTTATCGTAAAAATAAAAGTTTTCCAAAAAGTGGGGTTTATAATTATTATCCGGTGTTGTATCCATGGTATCCTATCTACACCCTGTATAATTAAGTTAAAACGAAAACTATCACTGCTGGGTAGGCGTTACAAAGTTGATGAGTAATAGTCGATCAACTTACAAAATTGGAAATGTTTTTATAGATAGGTACTTTCATTGAATAGTTTATTAGGTATTATACTTAGTTTTAGTCGTTAGTTGTGTAAAACAGGGAGTAAATATAAGTTTATAGCCATATGATATGGTATGGTATAAAAAACCTACGGAACCCTATTTTGCGTGGCCCGACAGGCACTTGGCCTGTTTTTCAACAATAATTTCGGTAAGTTTTCAAGTTCATCATCTCTAAAACATAAGTAGCAATTTTACTAAAGGTGATTAATTATTTAAAAGTAAGAATGCTGTAAAGTTTAACGATGGAGTTAAATCAACGCGTCTGGGTCAGTTTCATATCTTCCCGATACCACCTATCTTCTAAAATGGACAGAATTTTCTATAAAATTAATACATATATCAAACAAGGCATGCATCCGGAGCATTTAAGAACCTGTGAGTCTTTTTTTATCTATTATAAGTAGGTATAAGGTAGATCTTAGTTATTTAGTCCATGTGATTGAGAATTCACGGAATGTGTATGGGGTGCCTGACACCCGATAGCTTAGGGACAGGTAGATATCGTCAATTACCTCGCAGATGGCGCGACCGGCGCCCGCGCACCTGTCAGGCTGCTCGGACGCGGGGACACGGGCCCGTTATGTCACTCTGTAATACCAATATAATACTGTCCCATGCTCTCACGCATTATAGCCATCAATCTCTCGAGCACTGTGAGAAATTTCTACA
Organism: Catoptria pinella; assembly: GCA_963556745.1. Taxonomy (NCBI): domain Eukaryota; kingdom Metazoa; phylum Arthropoda; class Insecta; order Lepidoptera; family Crambidae; genus Catoptria; species Catoptria pinella. Next base: position 7,622,693 of record OY750762.1, read on the forward strand.
CGCATCGTTTTTAGTAGTAAACCCTGGGTTGATAATGATCATTTATGTGTTCAATAACAAATGAAGATGGTTTTTTTTTTTAATTTTGTGTGATAAATTCGGTACAATTCAATATAGGTACAGTCACGTCTAAAATATGTATACAGTACTTAACTTTGTCACTTTGTTGTAGTAGTCATTTGTCATTGAATCCTGTTAGAAAAAGTAATATATCAGAAAAAGTGACATAGTTCTAAACTGTATACATATTTATAGATGTGACTGTACGTGTCAGACTATGAAAATTCAATTTTTAAACATTCGCGTTACATTGGTCATTTCAGCCCGTTACTGCCAATGTAGCTTAGCCGGAACGACGGGAAATATTAGGTAGGTGTACAAATACCTATTGTTAGTTATGTACGTGTTAAATACCTGTTATTTTAGTTAAGTATAAAAATAAAATAAAGTAAATAAAATAAATAAAAATAAAAATAAAATAAAATACAAAAATAAAAAATAAAAAGCGCATTTCAGATTTATGTTATACCTACGTACCATTTTGCTATATCTATACAGGGTGAAATCGAAGTCATTGGCAATATTTTTAACGAAGAATCTAACCGCGATATTGATAACTTTAGGACAAAAATGTGGACACAAGGTGAACTAAACATAGAAAATCACAATAAATTATAAGCAAATGATTACTGATGATAATAATAAATAGTAAAATAAAAAAGATATCTTTACTTTTATATTTTTTGGCATCAGTAATCTTTTACTTAAGACTACTTGTGATTTTTCATGTTTATTTCACATTGAATTTTGATCACTTTGGTTTAAGAAGAATTTTTGTTCTAAAGTTATCAAAATCGTGGTTAGATTCTTACTTTAAAATATTGTCAATGACTGTAGTATGCCCATCCCTCAATTTCATAGAGTATAAACAAGTTTTTAATACCTATAGCTAAGTGTGAACATGTTCTAATGTATGGTGAGATTGGTGAGCGATATTATTGTGCCATGATAAGCTATATATTATTATATTATAGCGTAATCTGAAATAAGCTTAATTATATTACCAACCATTTTTGTTACATTGAACTGTTTTTGATTGTCGTAGAACGCTAATCCTTCTGTTCCGTTCGGAATTTCCTACAGGTCACATTGAATTTACGGTTGTACAAAAAGTTTAATGTAGTGACAGTGACACCCTTTTTTTGCTCTGATATCGGTGAGAAAAAAGACTATACGATGTTAACAACAACGTCTTTACTTTCGCATGTTTTTTCAAACAAAAATAATGTAGTATGTTGCTAAAACTTATGAATTAAATATCACATTATTCATATACTTACAAAAAATTATATCGTTCAGTAGTAAAGTGAAAAAAAGTAAAAAATTGATTTATTCAAATAAACTTAGTAATTAAGCGCTTTTGAATCGTCTATATTTTTCTACCACCCGTTCCAGACTTTTTTAACTGACAAGAAGTAAGTAGTAATTTTATGAACATCTAGTAAATTATGTGTCAGTCGTTTCCTGTATTACAAAAACACTATTTGGTCAGTTGACTATAACCAAGAACTTTAAATTCCACTATAACTTCTTGGACTGTGTTTCAAACCACATCATTTTAAAATACCTATACAAGGTGTTACAAAAGTAACCCTAATGCCGAATATGGTATATAGAGATCATCAAACTGATCAACTTTTACTATACAAAAATTAAAATCGATAATATCAAAATATATGAAACAGCTGATTTTTTTTTCGCGATTTCAGAGTTGTTCCCATAGTAGAAGTTGTTTAGATTGATGGTCCCTATATACCATTTTCGGCATTAGGGGTATTTTTGTAACACCTTGCATAAGAGTTAAAATTATCTTAATTTGCCTTGATTAATTAGTTTTTCCGTACAGTTCAATACAGTTCCATTTTTATCGGCTATCGGATTATTTTGGTCCGTTGCCCTTTTTTATACTGAATGATTCGAAAGTAAAATTCTAAAGTATATTTTGTAAAACTAGGTACTACATTATTATATTAATAATGCCTATTGCTACGTCGTAGCTATTCCCATTATTTTATTGTTTAATGGCTATTGGAACGTCGTAGGTGTACTATTTTTATTTACGTTAAAACAGTTATTGCGGTATGGTGCGATACTTTCAAGTTTGATATTCAGTTAACATCATGGTAATAAAATTAAAATTTTGCAGCGGCAGCATGTGTGTATTTTGTAAAGACACTAGGCTCAGCAAAGCCTATTAACGATTGGACATGAGTTGTTATAGAAAGCGTATATAATAGAGAGTTAGGTATTTATTTAACATAGCGGTTGTTTATACACATGAGAACGAAGGTGCGTTCTTTAGTTTCAGAAAAAAAAACTTCTTTGTCATTGAAATCTGATCTTTATTGAAAAACGAAAAAGGCACATGCTTTATAAAAATAAGCATTACTTCACTTTAACTTAATTTTTATTTTATGATAATTATCGATATTTTAAACTATCTCTGAGCAAACATAATAATTGACACACAATGAGTAGGAACCTGAAAATGAGGCTGAGAAAAAGTCGGGAATTTTTTTTTTTACTTGTACTTCAATCAATCTTGTCCTTTTAACCTTCAAGAGAGTTTCGGTCATACTACGGAAATCTGTTGCAAATTACATTGAAATTACGAAGCAAACAGATGCGGGATTTTTGAATAACGTCAAGTTGTGTGGTGGTAGGAGACAAGGCGGCCGGGGGTGAACAATGGGCGGCCGCGGCCGGTCTGTTTGTACATTCGTGGCGCGAGCGCTGTCGCCGGCCGCGACCGCCGCGCGCCGCCACACCGGAACTTTGCTGCCATAGGGCTGCCATTTAGGATTTAACTTTTAAATAGCTAATACTTTTTACTATGAAGTTAAGAAGTTTTTAACATTTTTTATTGTAGGCAATGGTACGTTACTGCTTGTTTCCTTATACTAAAATATTTGTTTGTATAAGACGGATCCCACATTGCCACGCTTCACGCTACGTTTTGAGTTGACTTTCAGGTATGAAGTAAAAATTACTTTACAAGAATCAGGTACCACTAACCCTGTATTTATTTAAATTAGATTTGATGTCTATTTTAACGACCGATATTTATCGATTAATCAAACCTATTACCACATATCTTTGTACTACTTTGATATGTTAAAAAACAGTCCACTGAGAACTGCTCTTTTTGAGATTTCTTCGTAGTCATTTTATGTCAAAGGCTACTGTTACTATTTTTAAATAGTGGTGATTAGAGAATAATCTCTATTCTGCTGTTACTTCCGTACAGTTGCGAAGACGAAGTGAATTTAAATTGTTAAACTTTTTTCTACTGATAAGGGAGCTATTCCTACCTATAAAAAATATTCAGACAATTTTATTTTTTTCAGACATTCCCCATTTCATTATGCATTAAGCAGTATTTTTGAATTATTAGAAAAAAATGTTTTGGCTGTACCTAAAGTAATATAAATATAACTCACCAGAAATTGGGTGATGGTTTATGGATAAAATAATTGTTTAAACTATAGATTTAATATCTTTTGAATGGTAATGTTGCTGTGACGGCAGTTGGACAACCCTGGTTGAGAACGGACAGCTCCGTCCTTTGTCGATGGTATCGTTAACGCACGATGTCGCGTCACGCTGGACAATGAGAGCCTTTCAACCAACGCTTCGGAAATTACCATAAAATGAAACACGCCCAGACGTAGCAGACTCAATTTTACCTAAATCTTTATTTTTTTAACGATTGAAGAAAAGCTATTTACTTTCTGTAATTTGTACCTCAGTAGAGATTAGATACTTAAGCACAGGGCTGGCGTAACATTTTCTCATTCCGGTTTACTAGAACCTTGACAAAACCTTGTGTTCGTCAATTGTTTGCTTTGATATATTTAGAACATGACAGCAAGTAAGATTTTAATATGAGAAAAAAATAAAATAGACACATTCACATCATTGTTCATTGACATAACATTTTGTTATATTAAGTTTTGCTAATATTTATACAATTGCCTCCAAACCAAATTTTAATGGTGTGACTTTATCGTAACGTGAATCATCATGCTGGTAAAAGACACGAAATAGCAACAAGTGAACTGATAACCACTTCACTTAACGACTGGAAATTCCACGAAAAATTGTTTTAAAATGTTATGTTACGATACGAAGGATACGTTTTCTGTAACACTTATCTTGTAAACCGAACTGCTGTATCTACATCTACGTTAATTATTTAACATTCTTAAAGGGGAACCGGCACTCGCCACAGATGCTTCACTTCTTTACAATTGAATTTGGTCTTAAAATAAAGTCAATAATATTTGCTACCATTGGTCAAGTTGTTTTTTATTTTTAGCGTTTGTAGAAATAAAGTTATTAAATTATGAATGTTTTTTGATATGGATGAAAGGGCAGAAAAGTCACTATGAAATGTAAAAACGTGTCTGCATAAACCATAATTATTATTCTTTTTTCGAAAATAAAAAACAATATGTTGATTTGACTTCCGATTTCGTATTGATCTCTCATTTGGTTGACAGATACCACAGATTAATAAGTGAAAAAGTATAGCAGATTATGAATCACAGATAAAAAAAAGTATTCAACTCGGCATAAAAGGCCTTTAACCTAAAGCTTGTTTAAAAAATCATTCTGTTTGTATTGTTTTCGTTTCAACAAATAAACTACAGGTTGACGGTAGCATGATGTTGAAACTAAATTTAGATTAAATTTTTTATGAACGTTCCCGTAAGCGGCAATTCAGAGATCGTGCGATCGATTAACTAAGGCAGGTTAAAAATAACATAGTTACCTATACGAAGCTGTTTACTTTCATTGACTAATAACCCAACGTAACACTCAACGTGTATGTATACAATACTAAAAGAAACGCAAAATGAAAACGTATGAAAAACATTACAGCGTACGAGCATGCCGCTATTGCTATGCAATAATTGTAATGCACCGCTAGCGTCACTACTCGCACAGTTTGCAATGATACGCCAGCCTCTCACTTTGAACGATTATTATCGATAATACAACGCAATTTCGTGCTCAACTATCGCCATCTAACCAAGTACATTCACCGTAAGACTGCGTTGTTCGATCGGGTATCTTTACCCGGACCCGCAGTGAGATCAAGCCGAAAGATTAGGTTTACAATAAAAATGTAATAAATAATACTTACGTTGGGTGCTATTCCGAAGTATATATACTTTTTCTAGCTACGTGGTTCAACCGGTCTGGCTGCTTATGCTGCTGCCAAGGACGAACATTAAACTTTTCAGGTAAATTCTACGAAAGGTAGAGCTAACAGTCTGTAAGGGCTCTGCTAGTATTTTTTCTAGAATTTAATGTTTTGTGCAATACCTAAGTAGGTAAATATTACAGTAATCATTATATTAGGTTAGTGAACAATCAATTCTATAGTACAGTAAGTAGGTACCTACACTATATGTTATAATTTTGCGTTCCAGAGTATTCTTCACTAGGGCATAAGGGTGGCAAAGCGTAATCTTTCAAAAGGGATAAGGAAAAGGCGAAATACAAAACAATAAAGTTAATCAAACGAAATATCCGTATTTTGCTAATGCAAGCAATATGCGACTTCACCTAACTGTTAGATAGCTATATACACCAAGAGTACTATAGTTATAGTATAACCACTGTTACTTAACCCACGTTCTATCAAACGCTTCTTATTTTTTTTTATAGATTTCAAAATACGTTATCTGCTCCACTTTCTTGATCGGTTGACAAGCAGACAAAAGGTCATGTTTTACTGCCCAAAATTTACGAATTATGTTAATTTTATTTCGAATATATTCTGCTCTATAAAAACTGATAGATTGATGTTGCGTTTTTTAATAAATACAAATACTTACAACGATGAAACTTGCTAACATGCACGTGTTTTTCGACAAAGGGTAGATAGGTCGGTAGTGATGAATCAAAGTTAGCATAGCTTAGAGTAGCGAGTATTTTTTACGAGTTGTAGTTTATTTCTGTAGTGAGTTGCTATTTGATGATTTTTTAGGTTTTTGTAACTTTTCTCTCCAATAAACAAATTATTTGAATAGCGACTTCAATAAAAGCATCGCTGTTAGCAGCAACATATAAATTACTTTGTAATGCAGGTATTACAAAGTCGTATGAAGTTAACGTGTAGGCAGGATGTCGATAAGAAATGGACACAATAATATCAGGGAGTTGTTTCTCAAGAGAGAAAACCATCACGGAGGCATTGTTCGCAGCCTACTTTCTGAGGTAGCGGCAACGGGCGCGGGCGATGGCGACGCCACGTGAAAGTGAATGGCAAGCGCGAGCCGGGGACGCGCAGACGCATTCTGTCCGAAGTGATAGGTACCACATTCGTACACGCGAACCCGCATGTTGACTGCTAAGATCGTGACGTAAGATTGATTGCTAATCGCGCATGTAGATGAGTGTGCAGAAACATTCGATCATATTGAATCATAAGTAGATTTTTCACTTTCTGTAACATTTCATCAACTTTCTTCAGCTCTTTCAGCTATTTGCTTTAAAACAGGGAGAAGTAGGAGTTATATAATAATATATATATCGTTATATATATCGTTCATGTTATAATAAGTTAAGGTATTTTGCTTCGTATCGTTTCCTATAAGGGGAATGAATCCTTGGTTTCTTCTGAAGCAAAAGAATTTTACAAATGAAAAAGTGTCCGTATTCATATTCCGTTTTCATTCATATCATTCATATGTTTGGTATTACCTGTATAATCTTGACAATGCAAACAACCCCGGAAAAATATTATAAAGTCAGTAAACTACCACTTGAGTAAATCTGGTTTGTTTCTTTCATGAAAAACTGCATAATGGCAACAACTGCAAGATGGTGTTTTTGACCATAAATGGAATGGATTATCAAAATAAATAGTCCATTTGGGTCTATTATATTATTTGGGTTTTTGCCGTTTTTCATACAAATGAAACGAAAGTCGTAGATACGTACACACGTAGTACAGGTTCACGCAAATGTTCACAGTTAGTATAGATAATACATCCTCTATATTATAGGTAAATGAAATATGTAAATTATATTACCATAATTTGTGTTTTATTTTTTTATAAGGGCCACCAGAAAAAAATACCATGATTATTACTTAATAGATATTTATTAACATAGATACATAACATGTAGACTTGGACGAATTTGAAGGCGGCCACAACCATCTCTCATAGTACGGACGGATAATTGCTTAACCAAACTGAAAATTCAAATAAGATAAATATTACTATTTATAAGATCTAAAGTAACATATAATGACAATGTTGTGTCTTTGAACAAATCTGTGTCAAGGTGATCCGATGACTATGATGATTTGTCACTAGAAAATATTTTATGTCGTATGATAGCTAATTGATTAGGTTGGTTTATGGATATCATTTGCAGTTGCATGTGACATACATTACTTAGTTGCCAGTCGCAAAGTATTTATTTATTTATTTAGAAACTCAACCGCTTTTTACAATAACTTGTACAGAAAAATACTTAATTAAGAAAAACTTAAGCTACTACAGAGTTTCACAACATGAACATTTAAAAGAAGGAAAAAATATATGCTAAAGGTTACACGTTATCTTACCACAATAGTAGTACCTACTTCGCAATTTTAATATTTAATCTATTTGAACCTTGAGATTTGTTAGAAACAAAAGGTGTATATACAACGTGTTACAAAAATACCCCTAACGCCGAATATGGTAGATATTAGGACCATCAAACTGAATAACTTTTACTACGTGACCAACTGAAATCGCGAAAATAAATCAGCTGTTTCATATATTTTGATATCTTTGTAATTAATTTTTGTATGAAACAGCTGTTTTTTTTTCGCGATTTCAAAGTTACAACATGTTATATTGTATACATATCACAATCATGCAGTTAAAGCCAACGTCAAGTTCTGGGCAAGCTCGCTCCATCGTAGACCCTGTCTTTGCTTTCGGGCTAGACTAGGGTCAAGAGCAAACCCATTTAATATAAAAAAAACGTTATCGAACGCTTGAAGAATTCCTTACTCAAGTTAAAATATCTATGTTGTTAAATTTTTTGTTGTGTGTCCGAGGAAGGCAAGACATGATGACGTTGTAAGCATAATTGGTACGGTGCCTGGGCACGCTGAGTAAGGGTGTGTAGTAGTAAAGTAAACTATTGTATTTTTTTTTTAGAATCTTATAAATATGATAATTTTAGAAAATTTACTTAATAGCCACATAAATAATTAGTTTGATGAGTGGATCTAAGAAATGATTTGCAGAACTTACTGCATTAAGTCATTAGCAATCTTTTAAACTGAATCTAACCGCGATGTTGATCTTATAATACAAGGGAACCGCCAAAACATATAATGAAGAAGATCTTATGTTAAAGTGGGAATGAATGTGGACGTTGTTTATTTACACTTTCGCGGCGATCTTTTAAACCTTCGGGCGTTCTTGGTAGTAGGCGCGTAATTTTATTTTATTAGCGTTTTAGATATTATTCTAGAGCACACAATCCATCCATCTTTTCTGCGGTCTTCCTCTTGCTTTCTAGCTATCATACATACAGGTCTATCACTCACTCTTCTAGAACCTAGGCATACCTTTCATCCCTTCTCATAACATGCCCACCACGCCGAACGATTCCTTTTCAACTTTTCTATCAGTAGTGCTACTTTCAAACTTCCCCTCACATATTCATTCCTAATTTTATCCATTTGCTTCACTAGTATTTTCATCTCTACATGTGATTTTCTTTCATCCGTCTTCTTCATAGCCCAACATTACGAGCTTATAAATTTTGCTCTTTATCTTAGTTGCAATAATAGGAAATGAAACTATTCAACACACGACAGAGAGATAATAAGTAATGACATAAGTTTGAGTTTACTATGATAAAAAATACCTTTTACACAGTTATCTGACCTCGTCCTGTAGCCTTCGCCTTTGTCGCGTTGGTAAACTAATTAAAAACGAAAATTACAGCATTGCTTGCGAGCCGTTCTCAATATCAATCAATATTAACAAATTAGTGTTTTAAGATTGTGAATAAATAAATAAGATAGGATATTAATAAATAAAAGAAAACACCGTTGTGTTTTATTACGTTTAATGTAAAACAAAACGACAGGAATCTACTTCACTCTTTACTCTATGAATATTTTTTTCAGCATAGGTTTAATCGAACTATTTTTGTGATATATTACAAAAACTGAGTGCGTGCAGCGATGTAGGTAGTTATTTTACTCCAAAAAAGAGTTGAGAGAACAAGTTTCTAATGCTCAATTTAGCTACTTCGCTAGTTCGGAATTTAGTTTATTTCACTTCTACAGCACGAAAAGGCCGCTTTTGGCAAAAAAAACCTCGCAGCTATTTTTGCTGCGACAAAGTCAAACGTTCATTCGATCAGATGTAGAATTATCAAATTATTTGTGGACCCTGTGTCAAAGGATGAAACGTATGTAACCAACTACTACGTAATACTAATATCTATTCTGTGCTTAAACCCTGGTTAGACCAGCATGTAGTTCAACGACTCTAGTTAATAACAAAACTGTCTTGGTATAACAGTGTCAATATGAATAACATTATCATTCATTGGTAGAACATAAATAAGTAAAGTACGTTTACACACATTTGTCATTTGATTTGTTATCTTGTATTGATTATTGGCTTTCTTTTTACCCGACAACGGCTGTTCTTATTTATATTGGAACGCGCCATAAGAAAAAAAGTCTTTTCAACAAAGATATTACACAACTGGATTTTATAAGCCTACTAGCGTATAACTCCAATTGTTTAGCTATGGTACTAATGCTGATATATCAGATACCTTTCGATACAGTTCATTACAGATTATTTAAATAACCGGCCAAGTGCATGTCGGGCCACGCGCAGTACACGGTTCCGTAGTTATCTTATACCATACCATATGGCTATAAACTTTTATTTACTCTCTGTTTTATACAACTTACGACTATTTCATATACTTATGTATACAACGTGTTACATAAATACCCCTAATGCCGAATATGGTATATAGAGACCATCAAACTGAACAACTTTTACTATGGGACCAATTCTCAAATCGTGAAAAAAATTAGCTGTTTCATACATTTTGATATTTTCGATTTTAATAATTTGTATGAAACAGCTGATTTTTTTTTCGCGATTTAAGAGTTGGTCCCATAGTAAAAGTTGTTCAGTTTGATGTACATACCTATTTATCACATTCGGCATTAGGGTATTGTTGTAACACGTTGTATACATGTAGTATACGAGTATGAAATTTGTAAATTTGTAAACTTTTCCAACATATAAGTTGATTGATCTTCTTCTTATCGTATGAGGATTAGTGGCCACCTCTGGTGTTAGAGTTTATCAAGCCGCCTGTAAGCCATATTCTAACTTGGCTTAACGACTGTTATCATATGACAACAGCCAGGACCGACGGTTTAACGTGCCCTCCGAAGCATGAAAGCGCTGAGTTGTAATGCCACTTAACGGTCACCCATCCGGACACCTTTTTTTTGTATGCCGAAGGAAAACGCCTTTACGCACTTCCCCCCCGCAGGTGAGCGGGTATGTGGGACTCGCCAGAAGGGACCGCAACATTCAGCGCTGCGGCCCCCTCCACGACTGCCTCCCGTGATCCCACCCAGCCAAGTGGCTTGGTGGGATCTCAGGAGGAGGGAATACCCACTAAAAACCTACGGCACTTACCCTCTCACTAAATGTCGCCAGCCGTGGGGCTGTGTGGGGGTCCGAGGTGGCAATCACCCCAACAACATGCGGCCTGCCCGCTTCCGGGCACCCATCCGACACCTGGCCGGACTGTTGCTTAACATACGTAGTCGAGTACGATCAGCCTGTCAAGCTCCTCCATGAGCGCTTCGATGAGTTGATAGATTACACTTGTAAAACCTTCCTAGGAGCGATAGTTTCCCTTATGTATTACTTTTCTGTTTTTTTCTCGTATCCAGTATCAAGCAACCGTTAGGGTTCTTTGTTGACTTCAATACGGAATACTGAATAATATACTAGAAAAAATTTGACTCGTCACCAGATATTTTGACTACGTCACCCTAAAAATGACAAACTTGAAGAGACTTACACTTCAATACATAGAGTTCAATATTATTAAAAATACATTTTCTCTAGAGTGTCCTTCGGAGCTGCGTGTTATTGACGTGTTGTCCACATCATACGCCATTACTCGAATAAAACAAAATACAGAAAACAAGTAACAAATTCGTGAGAAACGCATCCCGGAAGTCGTAACTTAGAAGACTGATTTCAGGAAGAACATTTTTTAATAAGGCAGCTTATAAAAAGTCATTAATGGAATATTTATTCAGCATTTCAGTCGAAAAGCTTTGGTTCTCCGCCCAGAATTAGGCCCAGTTTCCACCAAAGCAGAGAGGAGAGATGTCTCATTTTTCTATAGAATATTTCCACATCTCCTCTCCGCTTAGCTCGCGCGCGGCACAAGATGAGACATCTCCTCTCCGGTTTTGGTGGAAACGGGCCTTAAACGGGGTGTGATCTGATGATGGCTACTTAAAGAATAAATGACCGAGGCCCATAATGCTACCTAATCGTTCATACCAGCTCTCCTGGTATGAACGACAAAACACGATATATATTGCGTGTATACAGCGATTTATCGACGCCCAACTGTCAAAATCCATAGTCTTTTGACAGTTAAACGTGATAAATTGGTATATCATATCGTGTTTCGGTAGTCATGCTAGGGGCTGGGCGGAGAACCAAAGCTTCAAAGTTACCTTGTATGTATGAAAATAGGCCTGTGACTACTTATTTTGCGACTGCTCGCGAGTGTTCTTTATGTACTAATACACTGTTTATAAAGTTTTCTAATACATAGTTATCTCACATGCACTTAAAAAAAGTACTCACCTTGGTAACAGTAATAATATAGTGATACCTAATGCTTTTTAAATTACGGAACAACACATCAATTTACCTTGAAGATTCTCAAAAGTGTGTGATTTTGATCACCGCATTGTGTGTAGAAAGATACTTACTTGTAAAGGCAAGTTGTAGGAAAATGGAAGTCAACAGACCAGGAACATGAATAACTTTTATCATGAGACAAACGTTTTCATAATTACACATTTCATAATTTGACAGATTTCATAAACAGCTGCACTACATAAGTTTGTTGCGAGTTTTAGGAAATAAAACCTACGTAAACATGAGTGACATTGTGGTGGGGGATTTGTGAAATAACCCATTTTGACGTACCACTCGGATTGTGCGATATAAAAATCTTATATTACCTAGTCTACGTTAGGCATGGGATCATAAAGATCATTTACCTTACTATAAAGTACAAAGCTCTACGGACTCGTAGACCAAGTCAAAGAGGTCTTCGGGCTTAACCATTATGAAAACACAAGCTACAACTCTTCTAAATAACCTACGCAAAATGTTTCTGTGAAATACATAGATAAATGATCAAAACTACGAGTTTTACAATACTACGAGTAAAAAAAATTCCTTACTCAAAAAGTTTACTTGATTTTCAAAATAATTATGCTGCCAAAACAACTGCTCTGTAATAACTTTATGACACAATCAGTATTTAATTTTAACTTACACACTAGTTTAGCATTTGTTACAAAAATGCTAGTTGTAATTATTTTACAAGCTTTTGGCTTTTGCCCATTTCTCCTGTGCCTGTGGTAAAATACAGGATTTTACCAGATATTACCGTTTTTGTTAGGTTTGGATATTTAAGTACTTATTTTTTTTGTTACAGAAAAAATGTACATAGAAACCTTACCGCTCGTGGTTTGGACGCTCTTAGTCACAACGACAAATGTAAGTACCAGGAGAAATCAATAATAATAGCTGTTTTTAGTTAAATTATACATAATTTCTCTCTCTATTAGACAGAACTTCATTACGATGGCAATACACAACAATTTAATAAGATTATACTCGTAAGTATTATGACCCATGCAAATAATATTTTTTCACAGGTAGCGACACAAAACCAATATGGAATAGGTTTAGGAATAAAACGAGAAGTATTTTTCTTAAATTTAGAAGACGGCTATTTTGGCTGTCAAGTAAACGAATCGACACAAATATTACAATTATATGAGTTATCTAAATTATGCGACGGTGTGCCCGATTGTTATAAGGCATCCGACGAACTTAAGTCAGAGTTAAAATGCACAGGTGAGTCTCTTGCACTTTTGTATTTGTTAAGTGATAAATTACTGCTGTATTTGTTTGGCTAACGTACCTAGTAAATGTGTAAAGTAAACGTATTATTACACCGTTAGTATCAATGAGCTTAATTGAGAGATGATTGTTCTGTACAGTTATACTATTATGCTAACGCCTTAATATAACTTACGTCACGACTTTATGAATGGATGTGATGTGTAGTTAGGTACTATAACCCCACGTGGATCATTACGTCGCACAGAGGCTCGCGTGCTCGTAATTATGTTTCGAATAATCATCTATTCTATCAATATTGTTAAGTTTAATTTGTAAATGTAGCTGTAATAGAAGATACTAATTAGAAATCAATGTTTTAGACGATTGTACCAAAGAAGATGGCGCGCGTTGTATAAATGGTGCTTGTCTAAACGGTGTGTGCCATTGTAACGATGGTTTCGGCGGCTGTAACTGCCAGGAACTTGGTATGTCATCATTTAATTGTGAAATAATTGATATTGACTTGAAAGTGTTTTATTGTAAATTCTCATTTTTTATGTACGATTTTCAGATGTAAACGAATGTAAAGATAGGCCATGTGACGTCTTTGCTCACTGTACAAATACTGTTGGTAGTTTTCAATGTTCATGTTTCCCCGGTTACATTGGCGATGGGTTCACTTGCAAAGATATAAATGAGTGCGAAGATCCCGAAATTGCAGCACGCTGCGTTGAAAATGCGGAGTGCTGTAATTTGCCAGCTCATTTTATTTGCAAATGTAATCGAGGTTTCGAAGGCGATGGCGAAGATGAATGCCGAGGTATGTGTAGTTTAGAAAACACTATCGTATTTGTACCTATTCACTAATTTTTACTATTACTTATTTTTTCCATATGCGAGTACCTGTTAATAGCTGTAGATTAAAGAAATTATTTCCTTAATGTATACTTAACTGTTGCTGGTATACCGAACAGCATTAAATAAATATATACTTAAATAAATAACAATAAATAAATACTTACCTTCTTACTTTTTGCAATGTAGAGGTTTTATGGATAAGGCAGCTAAGGTAACTAACTTTCGAACTCTGTAACTATTTAATGTCTTTTTAGATATTGACGAGTGTCGACGACCGGGTGCTTGTGGAGTCAACGCTGTCTGCCATAACTATCCTGGCAATTACACATGTTCATGTCAAGCAGGCTATACTGGAAACCCGTTTGATGGTGTAAGTAGTTATGATTTTTCTTTTATATCATCTGATTACGTTAACAAAAATAAGATATGAGAGTATCCTCTACCTATCTAATGAATACTTGTCGCATTCATAGTGTGTTGATGTTGACGAGTGCTTGAACGCGGACGCCTGCGGTACGGGTGCCGTGTGCCACAACCTGGAGGGTGGGTACGAGTGCAGCTGCCCAGCCGGGTATGAAGGTGACCCGCGCGTCGGCTGCCGTGATCACGATGAATGCGCGCGTTCTTCTTGTGGCCGCGACGCTGTATGCCAAAACCTCCCCGGTGGATTCCGATGCGTTTGCCCGCCAGGTTTCGAAGGCGACCCTGACGTCCAGTGCACTGGTAAGCTTAGTCGCCGGTACGCTAGTAGGTGTGACAGACGCTAACTATTTAGTCTTCATTGTCTAACCTAATGTTTATAACGCTTTTAATACTATGAAACACTTCTAATGCGTCGCGCTGCAAACTACCGCTAAATGGACGCGTGGTAGATTATGCTTCTACTAACTTACTCATTCACCTTAACAATATTATTACCAAAAAATCGTTATGGATGATTTTCAGAATATGCTGCATTATCATAATGGCACTGCAGAGATGCAAATTTACGTCGGCTAGGATAGGACTGCTCGACGATTCATATATCTACTCACTTGTTGTTTTTATTAATGGTCTGATAACTCGAGCTATTGCCTTTTCTTGATTTCTCTTCTTTAGCTGTCTTATGGAATGCTGTCCGTTTTGGCGTATGTGTTTCTTTCTTCTTCTTCGTAGTGGCTGTCGGCGTACCTACAAACATGTGCGTATTATATCAATGACCGCAACTGCGGCAAATGTAATTAGATGTGCGTTGTTTGTTACACCAGACGTGGATGAATGTAAGAATAGCGAGTCAGTGTGCAGCAAACACGCGGTGTGCACTAACACCATTGGAAGCTTTGCGTGTGTTTGCAAACCGGAGTACACAGGAGATGCCCGCGTGCAGGGCGGTTGCCGAGACCTCAATGAATGCGAAATACTCGAAAGACCCTGCGGTACATTCGCCATTTGTGAGAATGCTGAACCAGGATATAATTGTATATGTCCTCAAGGATATAGAGCTAAACCAGATCCGCAGGTTGCCTGTGAGCAGGTAATAAAAATAATAATTTTAAATTATGTTATCATTTTATTCAGATTAATTCATATTATTTTTCTTTCAGGTCGACGTAAATACACTTTGCAAATCAAATTTCGACTGCACAAACAATGCTGAATGCATTGAAAATCAATGTTTTTGTAAAGATGGATTCGATGCTAAGGGATCAGTTTGCGTGGATGTTGACGAGTGTGTCACAAAACCGACTATCTGTGGAGAAAATTCCTTGTGTATTAACACACCTGGTGGCTACAATTGTGAATGCGCCGCTGGATTTATAGGATCGCCACCTCGAGTAACATGTCGTGCGCCGTGTGAAGATGTCAAATGTAGTGAACATGCTGTCTGTAAGCCAGATGGCTCTGAAGCATATTGTGTTTGTGAAGAAGGTTGGACGTTTGATCCAAATGACATAGCTGCTGGTTGTATTGATATAAATGAATGTGACACCTCAGTGGGACCAGTTGGACGATGCGGCATAAATGCAAAGTGTGCCAATGTACCTGGAAGTTTTATGTGCCAATGTCCTGAAGGATTTACAGGAGACGCTTTTCAGCAATGTTTAGATATCGACGAATGTCAAGTAGATGATTCGTGCGGTGTTGGTGCGGACTGTATTAATCGAGAAGGATCATATTTTTGTGAATGTCCCGAAGGTTCTATCCCCGATCCCGATCCTCATATACGATGCGCTGAAATATTAGCATGTAAAAATGATAACGATTGCCCGGGAAACGCAATATGCGATTTAAATTCCAGATGTTTATGTCCAGAACCAAATGTTGGCAATGACTGTAGACGTAAGTGTATCACGATTAAATATATTGATTAAATTATACGAATTCTCTTAAAAGTAATTTACAATATGAAACTGGTTTTAAAGTTATTGATAATTTTGTTAGAATGAAATGTTTTTTTGTAAGTTCCTAAGTAGGTATGTAGGACAGATCAAAATGTGAAGTAAAATTTTTGCTTATTTTTAGATCCATGTGAAACTTTGCGATGTGGGAGTAACTCTGAGTGTCTTTTACATGATCAAGTGGCACAATGCACATGTCGAAGTGGTTATACGGGAAATCCTCTATCTCCGAGTGGATGTCAGGATTTTAATGAATGTGATGAAAATCCATGTGGTTCTGGAGCGGTCTGCAAAAATTTACCCGGCCGTTTTCAATGTGAATGTCCTGGGGCTTTCAATGGCGATCCTTATGTTGATGGCTGCATACCTAGTAAAGTTTCAACGGAATGTAGTGCTACAAATCCGTGTCCGCAAGGCGAACAATGCATCCCTCACGAAGGTGAACATGTATGTATTTGCTCTCAGGGGTTCTCTCGAAGCAAAGAAAGCGGATTATGCGAAGATATCAATGAATGCACACAGTATGGAAGATCACCCTGTGGCCTCAACGCTATTTGTAAAAATTTACCAGGAAGCTATGAATGTAAGTGCCCACCTGAATACAATGGCAATCCATATAATCTTTGTGAACTCTGTGATGATATAAACTGTCAATGTCAGCTGCCTTATAAAGTAGTAAACGGTAGCTGTGTGTTGTCTGGATGTTCAAAAAGGAACAAATGCGGAAAAGGTGCAGAGTGTATTATTATATCAGATGGAGTAAGCTATTGTGCTTGCCCAGCCGGCTACTCTCAAACAGCTGATGGTGCTTGTGAAGATAAAGATGAGTGTGTTTCTGGTCAACCAGTTTGTGGATTTGGTGCAGAATGTGTCAATACAGTTGGTTCTTTTATATGTAAATGCCCATCTGGTTATAGCAAGGATTCAACATCAGGGCATTGCGCATTAAATCAAAAGCGATGTATTAGTGATTCGGACTGTTTTCCAAATGAAAAATGCATTCAACCTGGTCAATGCGTCTGCCCTCCTCCGTTTTATTTGGATGTTACTGATGGCCAGAAATGTAAAAGTCCTTGTGAAAGATTTACCTGTGGAATCAATGCAAAATGTACACCGAGTGATCCACCACGATGTATGTGCATGTCTGGTTTTGAAGGTGATCCTTACACCGGCTGCATGAATAGAAATGAGTGCCACAGTGCTCCATGTGCATATGGTGCAATTTGCCACGATAGGAAAGGAGGATATCAATGTGTTTGTCCTCCGAATATGACTGGCGACCCGTATAAATCTGGATGTAAGTAATTTAATTATTAGTCGTTTTATAATTTAGAAATTCTAAATCCATTATATTGTTTTATATTCTTAATCCATCTACCATTTGCCATATCTATATTTTTAAAGTATCAGGTTCTTACCTATGAAATATTTCTTAAACAGAGATTTTCATAACTTCTGTGACACTCACTTAAAAGATTTATCAGTTGCTTGATATCATATCAAATCATGTTCACGACGCGACGGACATAAGTAGTAATAAAACCCTTATTTTGGTTTCTTCATTAAACATAATAACTAGAAAGTAACTCTTTTTTTGTTCCCAAAACATTACCACTTCATTAGTTGCAACTTAGCCGTTACTTATTATTTCCCTTAACAAATGTGGCATGTGTGCCCACTTATCGAAGAAAGGTTTTAAATAAATAAATAAAAATGAGTCCTTATGCAAAATGCTACTTTGTTACAATTCTTTATCCCAATCGGCAATTTCATAAATAAACACCTAAATATTAGGTGAGTTACACTCATCGAAACTTTGTATTTGTCATAAATAAGTAATTTTTATTGCAGGTTCTATTGAAGAAGGACCTACACAAAAACAGTTATGCAATTTGGATAACGAATGCCCTAATACTCTTTCTTGTTTAAACCACGTATGTGTATCACCCTGTAGTAGCGTACAATGTGGGCCCAACGCCTTTTGCGAAGTTGAAAACCATGCTGCCTGGTGTCGTTGCAGTCCAGGTTACACTAAACCAGAGGGTGGAAAATGCATTTCTGGTAGGTTGGTTTTATTAAAAATAAAATAGAAAAAAATCTCTCTGATTAGTAATATTCAAATCGAAAGATTTAGTCAAAACTTAAATTTTATATTTCTGATACTCAAAAGTACCTATACCCAAGTATTTTTTGTTGTAACAAAATCACTCATATATTTTTAGGTTGCGATACATACTCATGCGCATCTGGAGCCCAGTGCATTATATCAAAGTCTGGACCTACTTGCGTTTGTCCTGAAGGTACAGTAGGTAATCCTTTTCCGGGAGGAGCATGTAGAAGAGACGTATGTGGATCTGGGATACCTTGCGACGAACCATTAACTTGTGTTGCGGGAAGATGTAGGCAACGGTGTGATGGCGTTGTTTGTGGAATTGGTGCATCGTGTAATCAAGAAACTGGAAGATGTGTTTGTAATGCTTTTTTTGTTGGAAACCCAGACCTTTTATGTATGCCACGTAAGTGCAACTTATATTTTTATATATTTTTCGTAGCTACACATATTGAAGTTATTAAACACGAAAATATTTTTACAGCTATAACACCGCCATCTTGTGATCCTGGATGTGGCAAAAATGCGCACTGTGTTTATGGACCAACAAATGCATGCAAATGTGATAAAGGTTATACAGGAAATCCATACAAGCAATGTCTACCGCGCAGACTAATAACTTGCGCTAAAACGTCTTGTGGTGTCAATGCAGTTTGCCAACAAACCAGATCTCATGTTGAGTGCTTGTGTCCACCAGGATATGTAGGAAACCCTAATATACAATGTATCGACATAGATGAATGTAGTTCCAGACCTTGTGCCGAGAACGCTATCTGTATTAACACACCAGGAAGCTTTAGTTGTGTTTGCAAAAGTAAATATGCTGGCAATCCGTACGAGCTTTGTTCACAAATTTCTATCCCGAAGTGTTTAGAAGGCAGTATTTGCACATGTTCGTATAATGCAACATGTCCTGATGGTTACATTTGTGAAAAATCAAAATGCATTGATATATGTCGAACGGTAATGTGCGGTCCAAAAGCCCTATGCGAGGAAGGTAATTGTCAATGTCTTCCTGGACATATCGGAAACCCTAATGATTTGCAAAGGGGCTGTAAGTCGGACGGCAAATGTCTGACCGACGCAGAATGTAAAGATTCAGAAATATGCTTCCAGATTGCTAAGAACCTCCGCAAATGTGTAGATTCTTGTAGTAAGCTGCAATGTGGACCAAACTCCCTTTGTATCGGTGCTAATCACCAAGCCCATTGTATATGTGCTGAGGGTTATATTGGTAAACCTACTGACATCAAAATAGGATGTCATTTAAAACAAGCTGAACCAAGTGAAGTCGAATGTAATGACGATAGTGATTGCACTGCCCCACAAGTTTGTGTATCAGAAGACGGTTCGATGAAAAAATGTATCGATCTTTGCTCTACTATTGCTTGTAGTGCTAATGAAGTCTGTAGGGTCATCGATAATAATGCACGATGTGACTGTAAAGATGGTTTTTTGTGGAATCCTGTTAGCTCAAGTTGTGCACAACCATCTACTCCTGATTGTGAAAAAGATGAGGATTGCGAAGATAATAAATCTTGTCAAAAAGATGTGCTTGAAGTAAATAAATGTGAAGATAACTGTTCATTGTACTCTTGTCCCCAAAATTCTAAATGCTCAACCAAAAATCATAAAAGTCAGTGCGAGTGCTTGCCTGGATTTGCTGGAAACCCTAATAATCGAGATGGCTGTGTCTCAATCAATAAAAATCAATGTACCGATGACGTCCAATGTAGAGAAAGCGAGATATGTAAAACTGTTGGAAATCTAAAAAAATGTATACCAGCATGCCAATTGCTTACATGTGGTCCTAATGCTATTTGTGTAACTAATAATCATGTTGCAAAGTGTCAATGCCCGTCGGGGCCTTTTACCGGGAATCCGAACGACCTACTAAAAGGGTGTCAATCAGTACCATGTATTTACAATTCTGATTGTCTTTCTCACGAGCTTTGCAATAGATTAACGCATACTTGTATGAATGTATGTAATGATGACTCGTGTGGTGAAAATGCCGTATGTATAGGAGAGAACCACAAAACTATATGTCAATGCCCGAATGGTTTTAAAGCTGATCCACTGCCAGAAGTGAATTGCAAAAAAAATGAATTATGTAACCCAAACCCTTGTCATCCTACAGCTTTATGTGAACCCCGACTTTCGTCGTTTATTTGTAAATGTCCACCTGGATATGTTGGTGATCCAAAAGGAACTGGATGTCGGAAACAAGGTGAATGTTCCAACGCTGATCAGGACTGCCCTGCAGAAGCCACTTGTGTCAATGGACGATGTGTGAATCCTTGTGATGGCGCCTGTGGACTTAATTCATTATGTAAAATAATTGATCGAAAAGCAATATGCCTTTGCCCCGATGGATATGAAAGCATACAAGGTGGCAATGCCTGTAGGAAGAAGTTACTAGTATGTAACAATGAAATTGACTGTGATGGAGACATCTGTTCTAATGGCCAGTGTTTTACAGCATGCAAAGATTCAAGTCAATGCGATGCAGGTGATATTTGTGTGAAAAATTTGTGTACCACACAATGTAGTAAACATACGCATTGTGGAATAGGTCAAGCGTGTGTGAGTGGACAATGTTTAATTGGATGTAGGAGTAACGAGGATTGTCGCAGTGACGACGCTTGCGTAAATAATAAATGTGTGAACCCTTGTCTAGCATCACGAGTATGTGGCCCAAATGCAATATGTTCCAGAATAAATCATAGCACAATGTGTGAGTGTCCCTTAGGCTTTGAAGGAACACCCAATCCCCAACAAGGTTGTGTACGAAAACCAAGTTCATGCATTCGAACCTCTGAGTGTCCACCTGATCACATGTGTATAGCGCACTTATGTCAAGTACCATGTCAAGGTAACTCGGACTGTGCAATAGGTGAAAAATGTAGCGATAACAAATGCCACAAAATTTGCCATTCAAGTAGCAATTGCTTACACGGCGAACATTGTAGTTCGGGGATATGTATCAGTGGCTGTAAAGTGGATACTGACTGCTCAAATAATCAAGTTTGTTCATTAACGAAATGTCAGTGTTCTAAAGGATTCCAAATGATTGGTGATGAATGTATAAACATAAACGAATGTGATAACACCCCCTGCCACCCCTCAGCGCAGTGTGTTGACGCTCCTGGCTCTTATAAATGTGTTTGCCCTATCGGTGCTGTTGGAGATCCTTATAAAACAGGCTGTTTGTTACCTAATCAATGTCGAAATGATAATCAGTGTGAACAAATATTTGCATGTATTCAAGGAAAATGTATCAACCCTTGCCAAAGTAAGGTCTGTGGACTGAACGCATTATGTTCTGTTATCAAACATAAAGTTACTTGCGAGTGTGAGAAAGGTTATCTTGGTAACCCATTTGACAAAAATGTTGGATGCTTTAAAGTAGAATGCATAGATGACTCCGACTGTTCTAATGACAAATACTGCAACCTTCCGAATAACAAATGTTCAGGTAAATTATTGTTATAAAATACATTTAGAACTAAAAAAATTATTAAAAAAATATATACTTAAGCTAAAACTTAAAAAAATAGAAGTTAAATTATGATTATTGATTATTATTATTGAACTTGAAAAAATTACAAGGATCTATTTTTTTATGTCGTGGAATCAGTATTTTGGTGCGATTACATTAAGTATCGTAGAAATTGTATCAGTTTCATGTTTGTTACCTACCATATAGACTCAAATTTAAGTTTTATAACTAGTGTTAATAACCGATGGGTACCCGAATCTGTCTTACTTCATTCGAACACCTAAATGTAGGTAAAAGATTTTATGTCATCGCGCCATTATTCAAATTGCAAAATATAATTGTAATATTTATTACAATACTATTTTGTTTATTTAAAAATATTAATTAATATTCATCCTTTCAGATAAATGTGATGAATTTGTGTGTCAGGGCGGGAGTTGCTCCATCGAAAATCACAAAACGCTATGCACCTGTCCGCCAGGTTATGAATTATCCAATAATGAATGTGAAGATGTAAACGAATGCTTAAATAACCCATGTCCCCTTAATGCTAACTGTATAAATACACCTGGGTCATACATTTGCAATTGTGTAAATGGCACCATTTTAGATGCTGCCAGCGGTAACTGCAGAGTTCCTGGAGATTGCTTATCGGATGATGATTGTTCAGATAAAACAAAATGTGAAAAAAACCATTGCATAAATCCTTGCGAAAAACAATCGCCATGTGGTCAGGGTGCGGAGTGTGTGGTCACTACACACCAGCCATCATGCGAATGTTTACAGGATAGTCAAGGAGACCCATATAAAAAATGTACTAAATTTGAATGCACGAAGGACACCGATTGCTCACCAGAAGAGGCATGTGTTAATTATAAATGTAAAGATTCATGTAGTATACCGCGAGCGTGTGGAAAAAATGCCAACTGTTTGTCGAGAAATCACATTGGCCATTGCTCATGTTCAGCTGGTTATACGGGAGATCCCGTTTTAGGATGTGTTCCAGTTCAAGTATGCACAGATGATAGAAGATGTCCATCAGCTACGAAGTGTGTAGACAACTTGTGTGTGGGTAAGAAACATTTTTGTGGTTTGTTATCTATAAGCTATTTTGGCGGTAAAATATTATAATATCATCATAAATCATTATTTCAGGGTTGTGTAAGAACTCCAGGGATTGCCTAAATGATCAAGTTTGTGTTCAAGGAACTTGTCGTCTTACTTGTGAATTTAACACCACTTGTCCAGAATTTCAGTTCTGTTTGAATCGTATCTGCAGTAAAGAAATGCATTGCTTGTCTGATGATGACTGTTCCGATGATGAAAAGTGCACAACAGGTAGAAATGGTATACCACAATGCATAAATGTATGCAACAAACAACCGTGTGGAAGGCAAGCCTCTTGTTCCGGAAAGAACCATCAACCTGTATGTGAATGCCGGCCAGGATTCTTTGGAAATCCCTTACAAAGTTGTAAAAGAAAACAGTGTGATGTAGACACAGATTGTTCAGATGACAAATTATGTGACCGAAATATGTGCAAAATTGCTTGTTTAGCAAGTAATAACTGTGGTGATAATACCATTTGTTCTTCTGAAAAACATAAACATGTATGTTATTGTCAACCTGGTTACACGGGAGATCCTTTGATAGGATGTAACCCGATAAATTGGTGCGCGTCAAAGCCTTGCGGCAATGGCGCTGAATGTAAGAATACTAGAGACCGTGCACAGTGTACTTGTTCAGATGGTACAGTCGGAAATCCTTACGAAGAAGGATGTCGTAAAGCACAAGAATGTAGGTTAAATCGAGATTGTCCAGCAGTTGCTCGATGCACTGTAGTTGACGGTATTAGAAAGTGCACAGGTAAATAATATACGTCTAGTTTCTTACGGCCCCAGAGATGAACTTATGGGAAACTGTAACTGCGGTAATTACTTAAACAGCTTGCTAACTATTTGTAACTTTCAGATGCTTGTGAAAATATGAAATGTGGTGCTAATGCTGAATGTGTTGCCACCCGTCATCTGGGACAATGCAAATGTAAAGTTGGATACGTAGGCAACGCTTTGGGTGAAAATGGCTGTCGTCTCCGTGAAATATCATGTAACAAAAGAACTGATTGCCCCGATGAACAATACTGCCACAAAGGTATTTGTAAAGGTATGAGTCCATAAAAGTATAAACTATCCTCTAGCTATCTTATTTACTTATATATAAATCAAAGAGATTCAAAATCTATTTTTTATAAATAATGTTCCTTTAAGGATTGTGCCTCATGGACGAGGAATGCAAATCAACCGAAAAGTGTTCCAATGGCCAATGTGTAGACCCTTGCTTAACAGAAAAAACATGTGGAATAAATGCACAATGCCGTGCTGAAAATCACATCATACAATGCAGTTGTCCTTACGGATTTACTGGAAATCAAGACATCGAGTGTGTGAGAAGTAAGCCCCTTTTAACTGATTTTACTTTTAAAGAGCAACAAAGTAGTTTGAGAAACTTGCCATAAAATTGAATATTATTACAGTGCCGAGGCTGTGCGGAGGTGCAGGAGAATGTGAAAACGGATTTTCATGTCAAGATTCCATGTGTTTACCTATTTGCAAAGCTGACGATGACTGTGCTTTAAACGAAAGGTGTTCAGGCGCTGTTTGTTTGCGTACGTATAAAATCGTAATGTCAACAACGGATTCATAACTTGTAAAAAAATAAATTATTAATGTAAATCACTTCTTGTTACAGTAACATGCAGAGTGGATAATGACTGCTTCTTAGGACACATTTGTTTAGGAAATAGTTGTCAGTACGGCTGTAGACATAACGAAGATTGTGGACCTGATGAATTTTGTAATAATAATATTTGTCAAAATCCATGCGGTAATGATATTAATCCATGTGGAGCAAACACTGTTTGCACAGTTCTAGACAGAAAAGCTGTTTGTTCTTGTTTGGAAGACTTAATACCGAACCCAACACCAAATATCGGTTGTGTTAGAGCGCCATCACCATCGTGCCTCAAGCATAGTGATTGCGGTACAGGCTGGAGGTGTGAGGATGATCGTTGTAGACCCGCATGTACTCATGGAGGATCTGAATGTTTACAAGGAGAAAGATGCGATTCAGGAGTATGCCGCTTTGCTTGTACTTCCGATGAGCACTGCACTGATGATGAAATATGTGATGGACGATTATGTATCACTGGTTGCCGATCAAATTCTCATTGTGCTAACCATCTAGCTTGTATTTCTGGGCAATGCGTTGACCCTTGTACAGAACCTGCAACATGTGGCGCAAATGCCTTATGTTCAGCCAAACTCCACCAGCCTGTCTGTCAATGTCCACCAACTTTAGTCGGAGATCCAAAGTCCGTATGCCGCAGAGAACTAATACCATGTGATACAAATAAAAATTGCCCTGATGGATTTAACTGCTATGGGGATTCGTGTCATCCCTCATGTAGGAGGTGAGACCTAATATTTCTTTGGTTCATATTTTATTGTGTATAAAATTTATGTACTGATTATCTCGTCTTTAATGTTACAGCGATGTCGTCTGTTTATCTAATGAAAAATGTATTCGAGGAATATGTAGAGTTGTTTGCAACAGTGATGATGCCTGCAGCGATAGTCATATTTGTGAGAATAGGATATGCAAACAGGGTTGTCGAGATGACAATGCATGTGATATAAATCAAGCTTGCATTAACGGTCAATGTAAAGGTAATGATCTAATGAAATTCAATTTAGATTTATTTATAATACTTGTGCAAATTTAGCTTATAATAAAATAACATAAATACTACATATTTTGTTACAGATCCATGTAAAGACGGCAGCGTTTGTGGTATATGTTCAGATTGTAAAGTACAAAATCATCGAGCTCAATGTAGTTGCTCAAATAATTATACAGGCAATCCACTAGTGGAATGTAAACGTAAAACTGTGACCTGTGACGGCTTTTGTCCTTGCGACGAAAGTGGATATTGCATTTCACTGTGTGAAGATAATAGGGACTGTTCTTGTGGAGAGAAGTGCTACAACGGCGGTTGCAGATTATTATGTTCTCCGAGAAATAAATGTCCAGAAAGACAATTATGTATTCGGGGAGCTTGTGTGCCGGGCTGCAATAGCGATAGAGATTGTGGAGATGATATGCTAT
This sequence comes from Catoptria pinella, assembly GCA_963556745.1. Classification (NCBI taxonomy): domain Eukaryota; kingdom Metazoa; phylum Arthropoda; class Insecta; order Lepidoptera; family Crambidae; genus Catoptria; species Catoptria pinella. Next base: position 7,648,949 of record OY750762.1, read on the forward strand.
GCTCTTCAAAACTCTGTATTGATGCTTGCCGTGAGGATTCGTGTGGCAAAGGTGCTCATTGCTTAGCGACCAGACATAGAGCAGTTTGTAGTTGTCCTAGTGGATTTTCAGGAGATCCATTTAAAGAATGTAAATCATACGAGTGTCTCAAAAACGATGACTGCAACACTGATGAAAATTGTCATGATGATGGAAAGTGTAAAAATGTGTGTTCAGGAGCATGCGGCATAAATGCCATATGTCGTCCAATAAATAGAACACCGCAGTGTTCATGTCCACCAAACTACATTGGAAACCCAAAAATAGAATGTGCTAAGCCTCCTGCGGGAAGTTGTTTGCGGAATCCTTGTGGCATAAATGCTAGATGCCGAGATTTCGAAGACGGAAGTTATGAATGCACATGTCCCCCCGGCTGCGCTGGTAATCCTCAAAGACAATGTTTTTGTGGAGCTATGGAGCCTTGTGCTTATAAATCTTGTGGAACAAACGCTCACTGTCGCATTGGAAAGAATGGAGAAGCACAATGTTATTGCCCACGTAATTATCCTAACGGCGACCCTAATATAGAATGTAAGTAACTGAACAGTGTGCAGTGAACGGAACTGATTACATATTTATTCTTTAGCAGAGGTTACCTACTTTAATAATGATCATATGAATGACGATTTTTATGCATTTTTTTAGATACAGTTATTGTTGTTAATGTAAATACTAACATTAATTTAAATAGTAATATAGTAGGGTACTTACACTAAAACAACATGTTATTTCATAGGTGCGCTAGAGCGCAGTGTCGTCGATTGCCGAACAACGGGTTGCGGTATTAATGGAGAATGTTTAAGAGAAGGTGGTGAATTCGTATGTCGTTGCATTCCTGGTACAGAAGGACAAGCAGATATCGAATGCCATACTAGTGAGTATGTTTACGTTTTTTCAGATTATCTATACTGTCCTGACACCATGTAAAAATGCACTATGGTCAAAAATCATTACTTCATTTCATAATTGGGAGTTTAGATGATTTTATGAAATCAATAGTTCGAAATGTACATAATTTATAAAAAAATACACAACACAATTATCGTATTAGTATGGGTGAAATAGAAGTTAAGATCCACTATAAGAAATATTTTAGCTGGTTTGAACTATTCCTGAGAATCCTTATCCTTTGTATTTTGTAAAATAATTAATAATCACCATTCCCCATCAAGTACTTGAGGTAGTGTAAACTGTTAATTTACAAATACGTTTCCTAAAGAAACGAATTTGTGACTTAGCTGTACTACTACTATCTATTTTTTGACATTAGTGGAAGCATTCTCACCGTTCGTGCTTGAGTATATCAAACAGTCAGTAACAAATTTGTTCGGCTTCATGTACATATCGCTTGTATTTTATATCGTTGTATACATATATCTGATCATAAACTATCAGTTTCAAAAAGCATGCACTGTCTCGTGAGAAAGTTTCCTCTTCGCGGCTGAAGGTACCGCTCTTTCGACTCTGCTTTCTTCTTTCACATCTTCTTAGGTGTCGAATGCACGAGCGACAAGCACTGCCCCGTAGACAGAGCGTGTCTGAGTTTACACTGCGTGGATCCGTGCACAGTGCGCGGCGCGTGCGGAGAAGACGCACTGTGCGCTCCTCTTATGCACCATGCGCAGTGCTCATGCCCGCAGTGCTACGTGGGACAGCCGCGGGTCTCCTGTCGCCTCGACCCCACCTGCAAACCAACCACAGATATGAACTCCACCTTCACATGTTCAGATACCAAGCCATGCCCCTCAAAATTGGCGTGCGATCTTGCTACCAACCAATGTCGTAACCCTTGCTTGAGATATCAAAATTGTAAACGAAATCAAAAATGTGAGGTTAGAAACCATAAACCTCTATGTGTATGTCGAAATGGATTCGCATTAAACGAGAAAGGGGAATTGACATGCGCACCTGAATACGCAGAATGTACAAGAGATGACCAGTGCCCATCTAATGCGGCATGTCGTAATTCCAAGTGTGTGAATCCGTGTTTGGCAGCTAGAGAGCCGATATGTCCGGAAGGCAAACAGTGTGAAGTGCAAGAACATCGCGCTGTCTGTATATGTTTAGAAGATTGTCAACCTATGTTGTCGATATGCCTTCGAGATAAGGGCTGCCCAAATAATTTAGCATGCATAGATTTTGAATGCAAAGATCCCTGTAAAAATGCTTGCGGTGGTGCTCCATGTACAGTAGAAGATCACCACCCAGTATGCAAGTTTTGTCCTAGTGGATTCACACACGATGAAAAACGAGGCTGCATTAAAGGTAATTTCTACAGAGAGTAGAATCAAATATGTAATATGTGCCATTAGTTTATTTAGCGACTTATAAGACCTCAATAATCTTTATTGTTGTTCTTCTTATTACAGGAAATATGTTGATAGTTCCTACCTACTTCACAAATTTCAAATCTTTTGCTGTTCTTTTACTTTTGTTTCTAGCATGTTTATTTCAGTTTTCTTCCACAGTTTAAACTTCTTCTGTAGCAGGTAGTTTTCAAGCATGGTATTATTTTTCAACCCACAATGTAAATACGCGCATTGTATCATTTTAAATATAACTAAGTTTCACGTTTTAATGGGTGTCGGTTGCGCCAACTTACTCACTAACGCTTATAAAGCAACTACTAATATGAGATGCAACAAAACTGCCACGAGACAGAGTTTGCAAAACATAATTAGAATGCTTACTGACAACTACAATGTTTGATGTGTGATTTTTTATTTTGTGTTTTAGTTTTATGATATGTACTTAGTAGTATTAATTTATATTATGTATTTATCAATTTCTGTAGAAATATTTATAATTTAAATATACATATTAAGTAGAATAATGCAATGTTATGAAATGGGATGTGTACTATACTATACCATCATAAATTAATTATGATGTTTCACATTACATTATTATGTGTTTACCATGAGTTTGCCATAAGATTTCACTATAGTCTGAATAGCTTTTAGAAAACTATCAAAGGTCAAAGTAAATACTATCCAATAAAATTTGACATGGAACGGTAGGTGAACTGTGTATGTAACTTGTTTGGATGGTTGCGCAGTGGAGGGGTGCGAGGCTCATGAGCAGTGCGCGTTGGAGCAGGCATGCATAGAAGGGCGGTGCGGCGACCCCTGCACCCGTGGAGGACCCTGCGCGGCCGGCCAGCACTGTGCCGTCGTCAACCACCAGCCCGTGTGCTCCAAAGGTAAGGATGCCTAAGCCTTTTCAGGAATCACTTTTCGTTGTAAAAAACAAAACATGAGTTTGAGAAAGCATCGTATGGAGTTAGTTTATTCTTCCTTGATATACCTACTCATATACCGGCAATACCGGCATGCGGAAACAAATGAAAATTATTTTCATACAATGTGTATGTAGGTGTACTAATAAGCATGGATCTTTTTAAGCTACAGTTAAGATAAGTAATTAGATAGCTGCCTTGTACGTATAAAGTAGTTACATAAACAGAAATGTTAAATCACAGCACAGCATCCATACTTATGTACTATAATAATACACTTACCTTTACACTCCAGAACTAGGTACCTACTGAATAAATTTTAATGAATTTTGGTTGAGATAAATTGGACTATGGAACAGGCATGAGCGCAGCGAAAATTTTTCTGAGTCTATGGGCAGGACATATAATATGCTATCTTTTGTCGCAAAAATACATGAACAATGTCCACGCAGCAGGCAGGCGATGGGGGCCGGCCGCTAGTTTCCAACAGTCACTGTTATTTTTAACCGCTTGAACAAATCCATGTCATAGTAATATTATTTCATATAATATTTTTCTTAAAACTTTAAAAGGTACCTGGTGGGTATGCCTTATTTACTAATTGATTTTTTTCTATCTAGTGTGTCAATGTCAAACTGCTGCAGACTGTGCCAGATATCCAAATACCTACTGCGATGGTTGCGCCTGTAAACCAGGTAATCACAATAATAATAGACATAACTTTTGAAGACTAAGTATTAAAAGAAAAATATGAATAAGTATTTTTCATTTTTGTAGCATTTTCGTAGTAGGTATGTGTAAGTACCTAGATGGTTTCAATATTTTCTTTTCTTCAGGTGGTCAACCGGTAGCAAACTGCGCACACTGCCGCCCTGGCGTTCCTTGTGATCCGTTCTCTGGCGCTTGCATGGAAAGTAAGTATTTCAGTAATTGTCGACTTGGTCACAAAAGGTACACATCTAAAACTATTAATCAATTGTGAAGTTTTAACATCGGTGAATAATATGTTGCCTTTTGTGAACTGTAACTGTATAGGTGTGAATTTACATTTCTATACAGCGCATAACACTAAAATATAATTATTATTCATGTATACCATTTTCATATAATTAAAATATCGTGGACTTCTACTATAATACTGGAAAGTCTACGGCTATTTTTATCACTAACTCCAGATGAACTGGTTGTTGCTATAATTTTGGCATACCATTTGTCCGATAAAACGCCACATAGTACTGGCAAGTGAACTCTCGGCAGACCCGGCAGGCAAGTTATTTATTTTATTTTATCTTCTTGACATACTTTGGGAGACGTAGATTTGCAGGTTACAAAATGTAGACATACTTCTAGAAACTATTAGAACAATTCCTTTCTATTTACCATTACCTATGTGCTTAAGCTTCAAACGTCAGCTCCGTCATTAGATATATGCTTTTTAACTATCGACTTTATATTATATAATATACTTTGCTTCGTTTCCTTCATTAATTTAATATTGTGTGGTGGCTAATTTATAAGTTATTTAATACCTATCTCATATATAATACAACGCATAATTTATATTACACTTATATAACTTCATGTATCTATAGTAAAATTTTATTTAATAATTAATATAATTTAATTGACGATTTTTATTGCATTCCTATTAACAGATGATCGCCCTAAAACTGTCCCACTAACTGAAACATTCTACGATTCTACCACAACTACCATGGAAAGTGAAACTGAGTCCACGTTTGATACTATAACAAACAATGTTGAGACTTCTACCCACACTACAGTTCAAGAAGATCGTAAAGCAACTGAATCTTTTAGTATATTAGAAACAACTACACCTGCTAGCAAAACAGACTCTTTTAATTTGACAAATTTCAAAACAACCACTACTGTTAGTGACACTCAGACTTTTAGGGAAACTGAACCCACAATCTTTAAAGAAACATCAACAGAAATACTAAATACAGATAACTTAGGCGGAAACACAAAAAGTCCTTTTACGTCGACTTTCATATACTCGAATGAAACAACATCTGCAACACAGCCAACATTAAATTTAAAAAAATATTCCATGAACGATGAAAATGTAACTAATCTCACCAGTGCAGTAGACAACCTTCATCATATTACAGAGGTAACTAATGAGGAAGCCAAATTTACAGAAACTTATGAAGTGACGTCGTTTACTACAGAAATCTCTATTTCCCACACAAATGATAGATACGAAATTCATTCTACAATTGAATCTGATGAACTTATTCATAGTAGTAGTACCCTTCATGTGGAAAGTACAATTAAGCCGTATACTACCAAGCGATCGGAAATAAAAGAAATATTGGTAATGAATGAAAATAAAAATACAAAAACACCAGAAAATCAGCGTCAGTTAAACAATTTTACAAATGAAAGCTTATATTCAACAACAAAAGTAAATACAGGTACACTGAAAGATATTAAAATCAATTCTACAACACTAAGGCCAGTCACCATAAACAAGAATATTTATACCAATTCGGAAAAAAAATTAAACAATATTGATGATTTTAAAAATATTGAAAATATATCGTCATACCCACAATATATTGATGAAATAGACACTACAACTGATACTACTACTGTCAATGTTATTGAAACTAGTAGGGATGACATAGTTGATAAAGAAATGATTGCCGATGTGAGTTCTATTTCATCATCAACTAAACAGGAATCATTTGATAAATATGACACCTCGCAATCAACTACTTTAGGTGTTCTAAAAGATAATGTACTGCCATCAAGAAGCACTGAAAATATTATTGATTTTGTAACGAATTTTGACGATTCTACTCAAGATAATTTGGAAAAAACAGAAATAAATACAGTTTCTACAGCCTTTGTTTCAACAATGAGTACAACTAATCCAAATTTTACTGTTAATCTTCAAACGAATGCTAACCCTTTGTCCGAGCTTCAAACGACTCAACTACCATCTACCGATATTTTATTTACTACTGATTTCCCTTACGAAAATAATAAAACGGAAAGAAACATCTACGACCAGAACACTACCTATTACGAACGCAATAATAACTTCAGTATCACAGAAGAAACGGACACCAAAAATGATATAGACAACTATGCATACACAACTTATTTCAATGAAATATCAACAAACAACTATAAAGATTTGGACATAACAAGTTCCATGGAAGATTTTGACAAAAACACCGAATCTACAATAACTACTGAAACTGTTGTAACATCGTCAGCCGAAACACGTTCAAATACTAATTTAAACGAACTGAGTACGGTTAGGATAACATCTGAAAAAAATATAGAATTATCGTATCCTGCAGTCACAAACGGGCTTTCAAGAAATAAAGAACAAGCTGATACGGTTGACAAAGAATACACTAGTCCAAAAACAACTAGTAGTGATATTATAGATTCTGGGACTACGGCTTCTCTTTTAGATCTAACATCACCAAATTTATTTACGCAAAATTCAGACAAAAGTACAATCACCAATAGTGCTGATGAGTTTACCACTGATTATTTCAGTTCAAGTGTGAAAGACAGTGACACATATTCGTCAGTTCGTGATTCAATTACAATTACCACTAATGAAAATTCTGTAGAAATTGATAAAATTTCATCTACTAGTACTGAAATAAACAAAGTTACAACGTATGATAAAACATTAACAACGAAAACTGACAATTATAAGGAAGAGTTGGAAAGCTACACTGAAAATACTATAACTGAAACGTATTTAGCAACAACAGTATCAGAAGACATTACTACGAAAGACATTGACAACCTAACAAAATATTCATTAGACAATGATGTTTATAAGGTCTCTTATGTCTCTTCTACCATACCAAAAGCTGTAATAACACAATCAAATTCAGATAATAATATTCCTATCAGTTCCACGGAAAATATAAGCAATGTGGCCAGTACTGTTGAATTAAGTACTGATGCTGCTACAGCAATGCAGAATTCGATTTCAAAGGACACCGAAACCACGCTATCCAGGTCTGCGGAAAATTACTCTTCTACTACTATTAGCGATGACAGCTTATCGGTTACTGAAATAACATCTGAAGGAAGTACAGTATCAAATATTACTACAATGAGTTACCAAAGTGACATTAAAAACATACTCACAGAAAAAAATAAACTTTATGAAAACATCAATGAAAATAAACTATTAAGTACAACAGAAATTCAACCAGTAACAGATCATCCCCAATCTACATTTGATGAAGAAATTATAGTTTCTTCTGGAAATCCGTTGAGTCTTGACACAACAGATAGAACCACGGAGACAGTTCAAAAACGTATACAACATTCGGATGAAACTGTAACAATAACTTATTCTTACAGCACTAAAAAAAAACAATCCGATACTACAAGCTATACCTCAGAATATGAATCGATAAATACAGAAAATACTATAAATTCTGATAGTTCAACCACAAGTTCCGTCAATTATTTAGATACTAATATTGAAACTACAACTCGATTTATAACAAAAAATCATCATACTGTAGATTTTGATGTTAACCATATCAGTACCACTGATCGATACCAAAATTCTTGGAATTATGAAAGTACAAGTGAAGATTCTACAGAGAATGCAAATACTATTCGTACTATAGAATATGACCACAGTACAATTGACATAGACTCAATTTTACAAGAGAAGCAAAATACCAGAACTGGTTACGATGACTCTTCCACCGAAAGCTATAATTTTTATTCCAGTATAAATAAAGAACCTTCGACCATAGAGGAAGAATATAGTAAAGGAGAAGAAGGCGAATTAAACACTACTCCAAAGTACATTACTATGTATTCAGTAACTACTCCAGATATAAGCACAAAAGAAGATGCTGTCGGTAGTTCAATGTTTGATTCATCAACTATCACAACATTGTCATACGCTCCAATATCTGTTGATGATATAATAAACATAGATCAATTAAATAACACTACAATAAAAACTACTAATACAGATAAAACTACTACTATAACTAATAGCCATACTGTACAATCACCAACTACAAATGATATGCCTACCACCTCTATACAAGACATCCAAAGTACTGTTTCTGATACAAACCAGTACTATGATATTACTAGTTTTGAAAACATGGATCTTGTTACTGAAATCCCTGAAAAAAATACTAAAGCTAGCGAAATGGGATTTGAGTCTTTCGTACGAAACATAACAAAAGCGACACTAACGAGTATATATGAAGATTTAACAACAAAAGAATATTATAATACAGAGAATGAAGTGACAACGTCTGCAAAAAGTTACTATTCATTTAATGAATTATCTGTGCAAAATCATAAAACAAGTAATGAGCTTACAACAGAAATGACACCACGTACCCAAACAACAAATAGTAGCGAGGCATCTCCTGTTAGTAAATATATAAGCACTGAGCATGCTCCTATTTCAGCGTCTGATGCTACAACTACATCAATAACGCCCATAAACTATGAGTTTAATCAAGATAACCAAATTTCCACAAAGTCAGTATTAAAAAGCGATACTAACCTTGATAGCAAACATGATGAAGATGTAAACACTGTTTCAACTACTCATATAACAGAATCGACCACTGTTGAAACCCTAACAAAATCTGATCCTTCTGTTTTGAAACTAAATTCTTCTATTACAATTCCTAATATAAGTACATCAACGGAAAACTTATCATCACGTAGTAAAGACGTTGACATTTCTGCTTGGACTGATTCTACCCCTATACTTGACATGACTTCAACTGACGGTGGTCTTAAGATTGACTTGTATAGAAAATGCAAAATGAACTCTCACTGCCCAATGGATAAAGCCTGCTTAAACGGAGTATGCGTGAATCCGTGTGAGGTGGTGCAGAGTGTTTGCACACTTAACACTGCCTGTAAAGTAGTCAACCACGCCGCTGTATGTTTATGTGATGAGGAAGCTGGAGACTTCTGTGTGCGAGGTATGCATTTTAATATACATTATTCCTCATTCATATTTTGCATACCGTAATTATTGCCGTTATTAGTAAATGTGCGTTATATTATAAACACTTAAGTATGTAATGTAAATATTTTTAGTAACGAAAGTACCCCAACATTCCACGTGGAAATTTTATCGGACAAATGTGTATACAAATTACCTATTGTAAATTAACTAATATTTTAATGTAAATACACAATATTAATTGTTTATTAAACTTACTAATCTAATTAAAATGACATTAACATAGAATCACCCGGGACACCTAAGGCACCAGAACCCTGTCAATCTGATCGGGACTGTATAGAAACAGAAGCCTGCTTTATGGGATTGTGTCAAAATCCATGTGAATTTAATGTATGTGGTATCGGAGCTAATTGTCAGCCCGTACTGCAGAGGCCAATGTGTTCTTGTCCCGCTGAACACGACGGAGACCCGGCTGTTAAATGTTCGCCTAAAAAAAGTAAGCTATGACTAATACTAATAATACTTAAATTACGGAGTTCAATAGTGTGGCTGCTCAGGCCGTTTTCTTTTATGTCAAAAAGTTACTGCCAAACTCTCTATTGAACTCGTTCGTAATTACCCTAATCAAGCTTAAGTAAAATTTTATTTAGACTGCAGTCACAACATCATCTGTGACAAAATTATTTTTTACCTCTCCAGCACGAAAAGGGCGCTTTCCGCGCGTAAAAAGCGTGAGGCAAACTGTTTTTTTAATTTCTATCACCACCTTTTGAAAATATTATTAAGAAAAAAGAAATGGAATGAAAAAGATGAGACTTGTAAAATTGATATTTGAGAACAGGATAGATAGAACTTTTAAATGTGGTCGGACATGGATTAAAACTTATAAAAAAATAAATACACAGATATACAGCTTGACCATAAAGAGTTGACAAAAAATGAGGGCGCCACTGTTTATGCAAACACGTCAAAATTACGAATAACTTGGCAACACTGACTATGTATTTTGTATTTGACTTTTAGTTCCATTTTTAGGACTCCATACCCAAATGGTAAAACGGAACCCTTATGGTGCGACTCTGTCTGTCTGTCACAGGTGGATATCTCGAGAACTACTAATGCTATCAACTTGAAATTTGGAATAGTTTTATTTTAGATGACGTTTGCGCAACTATTTTGCAAATCAAAGATAAATAAAAATATTTTTATTATTTTTTGAAAGAGAGACTGATTTTGCAAATCAAAGATAAATAAATATATTTTTATTATTGTCTTAAAAATTCGAAGTGAGTTTTCAACTTTTGATGAAAAATGTAAAAAAAAGTACCGTTCCCCCCCCTTATCTCCCAAGTTTGCATAGAGAAAAACTGAAATTGTTTTATGTGATAGAAGTTTATGTATTGATTACAGGAGCAATAAAATGATCTCCAAATAGTAAACTTTTCAGAATGATGGCACGGAACCCTCGGTGCGCGAGTCCGACTCGCTCTTGACCGTTTTTATTTAATTTCTACTCTTTCTGGCCAAGCATTACCTAGGAGATTTAAACAAGGATTGTAGAAACAGAAGGTTGATAATTCGAAATAAGATTTTGAGCGAAATGAGGTCGCATGTATGAAATGAATATAAAATAAGAACAGTTAATGAAATATAATAACAAATTAGTGTTTTATAATTGTAAATAAATAAGACGGAATGTTTATAAATAAGAGAGAAACACAACGTGAATTTACTTCACAACTTTACTTTTCACTCTATGAATCAATTATTTTTGTGACAGTTACAAAAAAATGAGTGCGTCCAGTGATGTAGATACTCGTAGTTGTCTAACTCCAAAAAAGTTGAGAGAACTATTTTCTAATGCTGAATTTCTGACATTAACACTTTTCTCGCTGGTAGAGGTGAAAAGTTGTATGTTTAAAATGAGACCAAATTATTGTGATGTTTCGTGCCTTTAAATCACTAGCGAAGTAATATAGACTACACTGATCTGTAGTCTATATTACTTCGCTAGTTCGTGATTTACAGTCGGGACTCGCAGCACAAATTGACTTTGGTCTCTAGTATAACAAATAACTATTTTGTGTCGGTTATGGATTTGTTTCATGTAAATATGAAAAGCAAAACTCTGTTGTAGAATACCACTCACGTTTTCTATGTTTACAATATCTACTTTATATTTTCTTCAGTTGGTTGCTCTCGGAATGAAGATTGTCAACTGACTGAAGCTTGTATAAATAATGCATGTCAACACCCATGTGCTATACACAACCCTTGCGCACAAAATGCCGTATGTATAAACACAAACCATGGTTCGGACTGTAGTTGCGCGGAAGGATACCAAGGAAACGGATACGTCGGTTGCACACCTGGTAAGTTATTTGTTGGCAAAGTACAGTTTTTGTTAGTTGGACAATATGACTAACATTTATTTTGTTTCAGTCATTGAACATAAATCTATCTGTCAGTATAACGAAGATTGTCCACCAGAGCTTCTTTGTGATAGATTAAACAGAGTTTGTATAAGTCCGTGTACTGCCAATAAATGCGGTGATAATGCAGAGTGTATACCATCAAATCACGGAATCCAATGCGAATGTTATCCGGGATATACTGGAAATCCTTTCCTCGAGTGCTATCAAGGTAAACATTAAACATTACCTTGTTGTTTAAGTAAATTATAATTTATATTACAGAGTATAAGGGGAACGCTTCTATTTTCCGTATAAGTCTCGCGCGGGTCAGTAACTGCCTCATTCGATCAGCTGATTTATTTTCGGTATATTACATGTAGTTATAAAAACAATAAACATTTTTTTAAAAATCATTATGATAAGGTTACTTCACACCATTGCAGTTGAAAAAGAGCGGTATAAAAAAAAATAAGTTAGAAGAATTAAACTTTTTTTAGTGCTATCTTATTCAGAGGTTACGACCTACCTTTTTCGAAAGCGTTCCCCTTACACCCTGTATAACATTTAACACAATTATAAATCAAGTAATGTTAAAATTATATTTAACTAATGTGATTAATAAAATAATATTTTTTTAGTTCAAGGTTGCAGAACTGATAATGAATGTGCGAATTCAGAAGCATGTATTAACAACCAGTGTAGCTCTCCATGCCGATGCGGTTTAAACGCGGTTTGCGATGTGATAAATCACAGGGCATCATGTAAATGTGCACCAGGTTACACTGGCAACCCTGCTGTTGGCTGTGAACCTCCTTCAAATCTTTGTAATCCAAACCCCTGTGGCACACATGCCCTGTGTGAAATCGACAATGGTAACCCTATATGTTTCTGTCCTAAGGGGTTAACGGGTAACCCGTTTATAAATTGCAGTAAGTATACATGTAAATTATTTCTAAGTATTAACATAGTACTGTGGTATTGGGGCTGTAACTCGTAAAATAGTAAGGGTTAAGTTCCATCACATATAAATTCTGTTCCATTTAATTCATCAACGCCCGAGCGGACGCAGGTGGCCGGATAACAATGGAATATCTATTGTGTCTCATTTTCCGGGCGTTGAAGAGTTAAATGAAACCAGAAGTCAGTGCTATCTATCTGGAGCCTGTTAAACGTGCCCCTAGTTTCACTGACAGTTAGTTAGATTACATCATTGTTAGTCTTTTGTTTGCATATTTTTTTGCTCTTTTTCGTAAAATGAGTAAGTATACCCTATAATTTATGTTTTTGTTATAGTACCGGAAGGAAACGAATGTGAACCAAATCCATGTGGTCCATTCTCTGGATGTCGATTAATAGAAGATAAACCTGCCTGCTTTTGCCTACCGAATTACGAAGGAAATCCACCAACTCAGCCTTGTAGACTACCTACCAACCCCTGCAGTCCTTCGCCTTGTGGCCCCAATACACAGTGCACAGTTTTACCAAATGGTTTTTCAAAATGCACATGTTTAGCTGGTTACATTGAGAGTCCAAATACTGTTCGAGGTTGTGTAGAAGCGCGCAATCCTTGTGAGCCGAATACCTGTGGCGTTCGTGCAAGATGCGACCCCAATAGAATACCTGCCTGTTATTGCCCAGACGACTCGGTTGGAAATCCTTATGTGTCTTGTGATCGGGGTTATTTACCACCCGCAGTGTTATGTCAGCCAGGGCCTTGTGGTTTAAACGCAGATTGTTATGTTAGCAGCAATATAGAAATGTGTTTCTGCAAAACAGGATTTGTTGGAAATCCTTATACTGGATGTAAAGCACAAAGAAGTCCATGTATTCCAGACCCTTGTGGACCACAAGCAGTTTGCATTGAACAAAACGGGCTAGCAGTATGTAGCTGTGCTGAAGGATCGTCTGGTGATCCATATGGTATCCAAGGTTGCCACGCACGTGAATGTGACGTTGACGATGAATGTAGTCCAAACAAAGCGTGCCTTGGTTATACATGTCGTGACCCTTGTCCAGGGGCTTGTGGCATCAATACCAAATGTTTCATAGAAAATCATCGACCTGCATGTGAATGTGAAGAAGGATTTATTGGAAACCCTTTGATATGCTGTTTACCACCAGAAGACCAAAAATCAATAGGACCTTGTAATAAAGTGCAATGTGGTATAAATGCAATTTGCCAAGATGTTGGAGATAAAGCATTGTGCTCATGTCCACTTGATTTCTACGGCGATCCAAAAGTTGAGTGTAAACCAGAATGCCTCATGAATTCTGATTGTGCTTCCAATGAGGCCTGTATTAACAACAAATGCAAAGATCCATGTACCTTTAATAACATTTGCGGAATAAACGCTATCTGCTTATGTTCTGAACATACGGTATCGTGTATTTGCCCAGAAGGATACATAGGAGATCCGATGACTCAATGTATATACAGACGTAAGTAGAATCTAATTCCACAATTTATTTCAATTAAATAAATAAAAAATTAAATAATACGTGGGTATTTTGTTTTGCAGCTATAATTATTCCATCAGATAATACAACTCTTCAGCCATGCTCTTCAAATCCCTGTAATCCGAGCTTGCCATGTGAGCCGTATGGAACTCAATTTGCAATATGTGATGCATGTGTTGGACCGAATGCTATTAATAACCCAGGATGCAGACCTGAATGTATACTGAGTTCAGACTGTGCTTTAGATAAAGCTTGTTTAGGAAATAAATGTGTTAACCCCTGTCCGGGTTCATGTGGTATTAATGCTGATTGTATGGTCCACTATCACGATCCTATTTGCTTATGTAGAAATGGATTCGAAGGGAACCCCTACGAAATGTGTAAACCCAGCTTTAAACGTAAGTATATTGGTCTTGGCTTTTCTGTGTATGCAGATTTTTGAGATTTATACAGATTTGTTTAAAGATGCGAACTAAATGTATTATTCTATAAACGTTTTATTTTTCAGCTGTTGTAAAAGAAACATGCGATAACGTCCGTTGTGGGGACAATGCTGTGTGTAATGAAATAAATGGCGCCCTGACGTGTCAGTGTCTTCCAAATTTCTTTGGAAATCCTTATCTCTCATGTCGACCACAATGTGTTGTCAATAGTGACTGCCCTCCCGACTTATCATGCTTAAATAATAAATGTGAAGACCCTTGTCTCAACGTGTGTGGGATTGGAGCTCTATGCAATACAGTAAATCATCATGCTGTTTGTTATTGTCAACCTGGTTCAACTGGTGATCCATATATAAGATGTCAAACTACTCCAATTACACCGTCTATATTAACGACGTGTGACCCATCACCGTGTGGTCCCTACAGTCGATGTCTTGTAACACCATCTGGTTTTGCTGTTTGTTCATGTTTACCAGGTCACCGAGGCGTTGCACCCATGTGCCAACCAGAATGTGTCAGTAACTCTGACTGTCAACAAACAGAGACTTGTGTAAATCAAAAATGCGCTAACCCATGCCAGGGAAGTTGTGGTGTCAACGCAGAATGTGTCGTAATTAATCACAACCCTGTGTGCAGCTGTAGTCCTGGTCAAACAGGCGATCCTTTTGTAGCGTGCGCAGTAATTGTCGAAAGCAATATACCAATTGAAAGAAATCCATGTGTGCCTTCACCATGTGGACCGAATTCAGTCTGTGAAGTTAAATCGAGTCGACCTGTATGCTCTTGTCGCCCCAATTACTCTGGTACACCTCCATTCTGTAGACCTGAGTGTGTAATAAGCCAAGAATGTCCCTCACATCATGCTTGCATCAACGAAAAATGTGTAGATCCATGTTTAGGCGCCTGCGGCAATAATGCCGTATGCAATGTCGTCAATCATACACCACTCTGTAGCTGTTTAGAAGGATACAGAGGTGATGCATTTATCGGTTGTGTTATATCGAAGACGGAAACATCCAGCCCATGCAATCCATCTCCTTGCGGAGAAAATACAATGTGTACTGTAACAAACAATGTCGCTCGTTGTACATGCATTCCACCCAACATAGGAAATCCTTATGCGGGTGGCTGCAGACCAGAATGCAGTATAAATTCCGACTGTCCAAATCATCTAGCATGTTTGGCAAACCACTGTAGAGATCCTTGCAAAGATTTATGCGGTGTAAATGCTGAATGCACTGTTACCAATCATGTTCCAGTTTGCACATGCTTTAAAGGATACGAGGGTAATCCATTCTCTTCCTGCCGTGAAGTGTACTCACCACGTAAGTATTAACAGCGATTATTGTATTTAGATATAACGTGATAGTAACAATACTGTTTCTCTATTACTCCATAACGAAGCAAGCTAGTTTTTCAAACTGTCTTACAAACGTTCTAGTGAAAATATTCGATATAACCTGTTGAGATCGACATCAGCCATTTTTAATGTCCCCACTGCTGGGGCACAGGCCCTCCTTATAAGTGGATAAGGAGGATGAGCCACGCAGGCCCAATGCGGATTGATAAGTGTTAACGACTGCAAATGCAGCCAGGACCAACGGTTTTACGTGCCTTCCGAAGCACGAAGGAATTCCAAATAATAAATTTTTGGTCACTCATCCCATGACCAACTCTTCGAAAGTTATCCTCCGCAACCGCGGGGCCAGGCGCTTAACTACTGGCGCTTAATTACGAAATAAATAAAACCACGTGAATTGATTCCGAATAAAAACCTATTAAATGTCTTGTTGCGCCTAAAACCACGGTAATCCGTGCTAAAACTATTATTGCTGAAATCCAGAAACAGCACCAGGGAACTCTGTCAAACAGTTAATCATCAATACAAAAACGATCGAAAAATTTGTAAAACTTCTAAACTGATGACTTACTTAATGTTAATTTATTGTTTTCAGCAACCACAATTAATCCTTGTGAGCCATCACCGTGCGGGCCAAATAGCGAATGTCAGGTTGTAAGCGAACGAGCTGCATGTGTCTGTCATCCTGGTTTCCTGGGAGCTCCTCCGGCTTGTCGTCCAGAATGTGCTGTCAACTCTGATTGCCCCGCGAGTAAAGCTTGCATTAATCTTAAATGCAAAGATCCATGTGTGCATAGCTGCGGCCTTGATGCAAGATGCCACGTTGTGGGACATAATCCGATTTGTACCTGTCCAGAAAACCTTGCGGAAGGTGATCCTTTCATAAGATGTTTCAGAAAAGGTGAGATTACTGAAAAGGTTTGTATGCGACAGTTTCTGTCTGGGGAACTATAGTACCTACATCAAGTCAAGCAATGTTGTTAGTTAACTAATTAAGTAACAATTTATGACAAAGTTATTGGATGATGCTCTCTTAATAGGTACCGAATAAATTAACTGACTTGGTTTTATGTCACAACTTTTTAGGGAAAGAACTGCGTCGCGACGCGAGACTTAAATTTTCGCATGTTATTAAAATTACAATTTAAATAGTATATTTTTGTAAAATGCTGTAATAGTTGTAGTATATTTTTCTGAACGTACGTACAAACAACGGCACACCAAACTAAACTGACATGTTGAACTTGAGATCATCTTTGTGCATACCTAATAAAAGCTGTTTCGCATTTGAACTGTTTAATTTGATATGCTGTCGTCGTGTGTACGTACACTCACATTATGTAATAAAAAAACTAATTATTCTTTGCCTTTTGAACCCGACCAGCGTTTCAATATATCGACCTATTTCCACGTCTACAGATATCACGTATCCCGCCCCGGATCCATGTCTACCGTCTCCTTGTGGGCCATACTCCGTTTGCCGTAATTTTAATGGCGAACCCGTTTGCTCCTGTGAACCTGGAATGTTGGGTGCTCCACCAACATGTCGTCGCCAGTGCGTGATCAATCAAGACTGCCCCCTGGCCTTAGCATGCTTAACTGGATCCTGTGTCAACCCATGCGTTGGATCATGCGGATTTAACGCGCACTGCATTGTTCAAAACCATCAACCTATATGTTCCTGTAACGATGGATATTCTGGAGATCCGTTCGCTGGTTGCGCTCCTTTTGAATGTGAGTTTAAGCAAATTGATATGAATATTGTGCTTAAGCATCTTTGTAGTTGTATTATACACATGCACTGCATGATATTTTAGAGATAGCATGAATTTGTATAATTTTCAGCTGCAAAAGAAGTACCACGTCACCCTTGCAATCCATCGCCATGTGGACCTAATGCCATTTGTCGTGAAAGAGATGGTGCTGGTTCGTGTACTTGTCTCGATGATTTCTACGGCGACCCCTATTTAGGTTGTCGTCCAGAATGTGTCATGAACACCGATTGCGCTTCAGACAGATCCTGTTTTAATAACAAATGTGTGAATCCATGTTCTGGCACTTGTGGACAAAATGCTGAGTGTAGAGTTACGAACCATGCACCGTCATGCTCATGCTTGCCAGGATTTAGTGGAAACCCTCTTCATGCATGTACTCCTGTTCTGAGTAAGACTTTCTATCTATACTATTCTATATTGTTCTCTTTGACTTGTTTCTACTGTACTTATATTTCTTCTTTCTTTCATATTATATCTAGTTTTACCGGACCTTATTGATCCATGTCAACCATCACCATGTGGACCTTATAGTAAATGTCGTATATTTAATGGCCATGCTGTATGTACGTGCCTTGATAAATGCGTTGGCTCTCCGCCGAACTGTCGACCAGAATGCATTGTCAGTTCTGATTGTCGATCTGACAAAGCATGTATAAATCAAAAATGTCAAGATCCTTGTTCCGGAATGTGCGGCATTAATGCTCTGTGTCAAGTTGTGAACCATAACCCCATATGCAGTTGCTATAGTGGTTATACTGGTGATCCGTTTGAGAAATGTTACATAGATTACAGTAAGTTTAATTCATACATTATTACTTATTTGTTAGTAAAACAACTAGGAAATAAGGAACAAACGACTATAATGTTGTAATTATGTTTTAACAGGACCGATGTCACCAATAAATCCTTGCATGCCAAGTCCATGTGGCCCCAATTCACATTGCAATGAAAATAATGGAGTTGCAGTTTGTTCATGCTTTGTTAATTACGTGGGTCGACCTCCTAACTGTAGACCAGAGTGTGTCATAGATGTCGAATGTCCAGGAAACTTAGCTTGTATATCTCAAAAATGCAGTGACCCCTGTCCGGGCTCTTGTGGATTCCATGCCACATGTAATGTTGTGAAACACGTACCAATATGTGTTTGTGATAATGGATATACTGGTGATCCGTTTTCTGGATGCTATGTTATACTTTGTGAGTACTAAAAACATCGAAAGTAGTAATCCAATTAATATTCATAAGTTTTTCATGTCACGATATACAAAATATATTTTTTTTAGCGATTGAACCTCAAGAAGTAAGTCCATGCGCACGATCTCCTTGTGGAGCGAATGCCATCTGTAAAGAAAGACATGGTGTAGGATCATGTTCATGTCTCGCTGATTACTACGGCGATCCTTACGTTGAATGTAGACCAGAATGTGTCTTGAATTCCGACTGCCCCAAAGATAAAGCTTGCAACAACAATAAATGTAGAGATCCTTGTCCTGGCGTTTGTGGCATGAATGCTGAATGTCAGGTTCACAATCATGCTCCATCATGTGCGTGCCTCTCTGGATATGAAGGAAATCCTTTTACATCATGTTACATAAGTATGTCTCTAATTACTTAAAAGAGAAAAACCTTATTTAAGAACTCTTCAAGACATTCTAATGAATCATTTTTATTTTAGGACACATTGAAAAACCCTTAGATCCCTGTTCACCTTCACCTTGTGGACCATATAGTATTTGCCGTATTAGCGATGCGCATGCTATATGCTCATGTCAAGAACAGTATTATGGTTCCCCACCTTTTTGTCGTCCTGAATGTATGGTCAGCACTGAGTGTATGCCAAATAGAGCTTGTATAACACAGAAATGTGTCGATCCATGTATAGGGTCTTGTGGAAATAATGCAAAGTGTACTGTCGTAAATCATAACGCATTATGCAGTTGTCCTCATAATTATATCGGAGACCCGTTTGTGCATTGTAGTTACGAAGAAAAAAGTAAGTTTATGGACTTTTTGTTATTGATTAATTTAAAGCATATTTAAGTATCTAAAGATTTAACCTTAAACGTAAATAAACAATTATAGGAACCGAACAAAAGCCATCTGGAAATCCTTGCGTACCTTCACCGTGTGGACCTAATTCTCAATGCCGCATAATTGGGGAAACGCCCGCTTGTTCTTGTCAGCCTGGTTACATTGGACGAGCACCTAACTGTCGACCAGAGTGTATATACGACGAAGAGTGCCCTAGTAATCTGGCTTGTGTACGTGAAAAATGTGTCAGCCCATGTGAAGGATCATGTGGTTCAAACGCTGAATGTGTTGTAATCAATCATAAGGCAGTTTGCCACTGTCGCGAAAGTTATGTCGGTGATCCATTTAGAGGGTGCCATTTCATTGGTGAGATATTAGTGAATAAACCCCCTTACTAATAAAGATTGTATAACAGATGTGTACACACACACAGTGTTTTCCTTTCTTTTTAATGTCAAACTTAAATAGTTTGACAGAGAGTAACCATTGTGTAACTATACATCTGCTATACAATCTTTATTAGCAAGGGGGTATGTATATTACGAGTATTCAACTGTTTAAATCGTATATCTAAACTGAATGTTATTTTTAGTTAATGTTCCAAGTGAAGAAGAAACGAATCCCTGTAATCCTTCCCCATGTGGGCCGAATTCGTTGTGTACGGAAAGGTCACACGCTGGAGCTTGTACCTGCCAGCCGGGATATTTTGGTGATCCGTATCTTGGATGCCGTCCTGAATGTGTAACAAACAACGATTGTCCATTAGATAGAGCTTGTTCAAATAACAAATGCGTAGACCCATGTCAAGGTGCCTGTGGTATAAGCACACAATGTTCTGTTTCCCATCATACACCTGTATGCTTGTGTATCGATGGCTATGAAGGTAACCCCGTCGTATCTTGTCAACCACAAAGAAAGCGTAAGACTTATTTTCATATTTTTAGTATAAATTGATGTCTCAAATGCTTGAAATTACCTAATGTATCATATTTTGCTTTTGTAGCAACTATTGAAAACATCAATCCATGTATACCATCGCCTTGTGGCCCGTACAGCACGTGTAAAGTAGTAAATGAACATGGCGTATGTTCATGTCAAGAAGGATATGTTGGATCTCCACCCACGTGCAGACCGGAATGTGTAATCAGCACGGATTGTCCCCAACATCAAGCCTGCATCAAACAGAAATGTAAAGACCCGTGCCCAGGAACATGTGGAGCAAACGCCCGCTGCCAGACTATTAATCATAATCCGATTTGTACCTGTAAAGCAGGATTTACTGGCGACCCATTTGTTACGTGCCAATTAGATCAAAGTAAGAAGACCTTATTAAAAACCAACGAATTGCAAATAAAATAAAATAACTTTCGATAGTTTTATTGATATATTTATTTTTCTTATGACTCCATTTCAAACAAACTTTTATCCTTTATTTTTTCATTTCTGTTTCAATGTTTTTCTTTTCTAAATCTTTCTTGTTTTCTTTCTTAGAAACTATAACTATGGGGCCTAAAGGAAATCCATGTGTACCTTCACCATGTGGTCCATATTCGCAATGTAAAGTAGTCGGAGAAGCGCCTGCATGTTCATGCTTACCGAATTATATAGGTGTTGCACCAAATTGTAGACCAGAATGTTCTATCAATGCAGAGTGTCCTGGTAATCTTGCATGTCAGAATGAAAAATGTGTAGATCCTTGTCCGGGTTCATGTGGTTTCAATGCTGAGTGTTCGGTAGCAACTCATGTAGCACTTTGTAACTGCATACCAGGGTATACAGGTGATCCTTTCAGTGGATGCATTGAAATAGAATGTAAGTCGTTGTGATATTCAAATTATCCTAAATGTTACAAATATAACATTATTAATTTGCATTTATGATAATCCACAGATGGCCCACCACCTCCACCAAATCCTTGTAGCCCATCACCATGTGGTGCAAATGCGATATGTAAAGAACGAAACGGTATTGGGTCATGTACATGTTTGCCAGAATACTTCGGTGATCCATATACAGGCTGTCGTCCTGAATGTGTGTCAAATTCAGATTGTGATAGAAACAAAGCTTGTTCGAACAATAAATGTAAAGACCCATGCCCAGGCGCTTGTGGTATAAATGCAGAATGCAGAACTGTGAATCACTCACCAATCTGCACCTGTCTTAACGGTTACTCTGGTAACCCATTGGTTAGATGTGATTTAAAAAGTGAGTTAATATAGATAACTATAATTTCTGATGTCTGACTATTGGCTGCAAATAAAAACAACATAACATTTTATCTTTCCGCAGTTATTGCCGATGTACCGATAAACTCATGTCAACCGTCACCATGTGGTCCCAACAGTCTCTGCCGCGTTGTGAACGGTCATAGTGTATGCACTTGTGAGACTGGGTACCTAGGAACTCCTCCCACATGCAGACCAGAATGCATTGTGAGTTCAGAATGTCCGCAGGACAAGGCTTGCGTAAACAAGAAATGTATAGATCCTTGTCCAAATACATGCGGTCTTAATGCCCGCTGTCAAGTGATAACTCATAACCCCATCTGCAGTTGCTCTCCAGGATTCACAGGCGATCCATTTACTAGGTGTGATCCTGAGAAAAGTAAGTACATAAAATAGTAATTTAATTCTAATATTTTTGCTAACGCCGTTGTTACCTATCATTGACCAAAAGTAAACTCTTTTGTTACTTTGTAGGAACTACTTCAACAAAGTACTTGAAATTACCTGTATTGGAAAAAAATACGTTTGGCCTTGAATTTTAATGTGTTGTCGGACTGGAACAAGTGAATTTTCCTATTTAACATTACCTCTTGATTTCGCAGCTAAAGTTCTGGACACGAAGCCTTGTTCGCCGTCACCATGTGGACCTAATTCTGAATGTCGAGTGATTGGAGACCAAGCTGCTTGTTCATGTCTACCTAATTACATAGGAAGAGTGCCAAATTGTAGACCAGAATGCACAATAGATGCCGAATGCCCCAGTAACACAGCTTGTGTTAACGAACGTTGTAAAGACCCATGTCAAGGCGCTTGCGGATTAAATACTATATGTGTAACAGTTTATCACAAGGCAGTCTGCAGCTGTCAACAAGGATATACGGGAGATGCAGCGACACGATGCATCGAAATGGACTTTTCGGGTAGAGTACTCTTGCTATACAAAATCTAAATATAAGTCGCATCTAACTGGATTAATTAGCCGTTTAGTTAACTAGTTTCATTAAACGGTGCTGTTTATATCAGCAGCCTAAATAACGTTTAGCTAATGCGTCCAACAAATACAACATTATGAAACTGGCCGGCAGATGTTTACACCGTAAAAACACAAATCACATTTAAACATATGACAGTATCGTTGTTTACCTACATTACGGAACAAACAATAAAAAATACACATGATAGAGGTGCTGTCGATGTGTATCGAAACCTGTACCTAAATGCTGTCGATCATATTCAATAATTTTTTGGTCAAAATTTTCCTTATAAAATTCGGTAACAGATATATCCACACTATTTTTATAACCACACAGTTCCATTGAACTATATTTTTGTATATAAACATATTTAAATCGTGAGAAACACCAGAAATATCACAGCAGGTCAACGCACAGTGGGCTAAAATTCGCGATTCGAAAACGAAAACAAAAAATAAAGAAAAAAAATTGGTAATAATTTTTGAGATTAAAAAAAAAAGTGAACGTTTGACCTTAGCACAGAGTATGTCAAAAAATCCACAACAATTCATATATTAAGAACCTAAGAGGATGTTAGGCGCAATTGTGCGATAATGGAGATATCATCATTTATCATGCCGACTCCATACAATTTAAAAAAAAAAAAAAACTGAATGCTCTGTTTACTTTTATTAACCTAAAAGTTCATTATATAGGCGTAGGTATTCTCAATCATTTCCAAGTAAAAAAGCGTCACTTAATAATTTGAATGTCTATGAAACGCGAATTTCAACCCACTGTGCGACGCCATATTGACATGATAGCTCGGCTTACAGCGCGCCATGAGAAAGAAAATGGAACTATATTTCAAAGTCTTGATTAGGCAAACCATCAAACGTTATTGAACCAAGTCATTTGCTTAGCCGTTTAATTAAATGGTTGGATTTTTAAACCGCTGATTAAAAGACGCCCTTAAATAAAAAGGCTAGGCCGTTAATTAAACGGCTAATTAAGTTGGCTGTGACATATACATGATATTTAGAGCACTTTTACCCGCACTATAAATATATCTAATTATATTTTGCAGTTACTGAAGTAACACCAACATCTAGCCCATGTTCACCATCTCCGTGTGGACCTAACGCTGTATGTCGCGAGCATAATGGAGCAGGAGCATGTGTTTGTTCTGACGGGTACGACGGCGATCCCTACAGTACTCAAGGATGTCGTAGAGAATGCGAAAACAACGATGACTGCACACCCAATTTAGAATGTATTCGATATAAATGCATTGATCCATGTCCGAGAACGTGTGGTCAAATGGCTCAATGTATTGTAGAAAATCATGTCCCTATCTGTACCTGTCCAAAGGGTTATTCTGGCGATCCATTCTTTGAGTGCAAGCTAATACTTTTGACGCGTAAGAAAAACTTTTAGTAATCATTATTGTATGTATAATGCAACCTATAGAAGGTAATTAAAAATGTATTATTTATTTACAGCCACACCACCACAGTTTCCTTGTGAACCCAACCCATGTGGGCCAAATAGTTTATGTCAGCAAATCAATATGCAAGCTGTTTGTTCCTGCTTACCCAATTACGTAGGACTACCGCCATCATGCAGACCAGAATGTGTTGTCAATAGCGAATGTGACGCTTCTAAGGCTTGTATAAATCAAAAATGTGATAATCCTTGTCCAAATACGTGCGGACTTAGAGCTCATTGTTTGGTGAAGAACCACAATCCAATTTGTACTTGTCCAGCAGGCATGACTGGGGATCCCTTTACACAATGTTATCGTGAGTAATCAAAATAAAATATAAGATTATGTAAATTAATAGTTTTTATGTAACATAAATCTGTGATTTATTCTTTTTCTTGTAGCTATACCACAAGTAACAGAACGACCGCCATCATGTACACCCTCCCCATGTGGCCCTCATTCACGTTGTCAATTATTAGCAACTGGTCCTGCATGCTCCTGTTTACCAGGGTATATTGGATCACCGCCTTCATGTCGACCTGAATGCACTATAAGTTCTGAATGTCCCGCATCTCTTGCTTGTTTGCGGCAAAAATGTGACGATCCATGTCCCGGATCATGTGGTATTGATGCCAATTGCCACGTTTTGAACCATGTAGCCGTATGTATATGTAATGAAGGCTATACTGGTGACCCATTTTCTAGATGTACGGCAATATTTGAAGGTAATTGTTTGATACGTAATAAAATATCAAATTCATTATAGTACTTTTCCATGCCATTCTTATTTTCCATTCTTAGTTTTGCCATGTACTTTCAGATATTAGAGAAATTGACTTCTTTTAACATTTCTTCCAGATCCTACGACCGCTACCCCAATAGATTTATGTAATCCCTCACCTTGTGGCCCGAACGCACAGTGTGACAACGGATTGTGCACATGCTTACCTGATTACAATGGAAATCCATATGAATCATGTCGTCCAGAGTGCACAGGAAGCCAAGAATGTCCAAGAGACAAAGCTTGCTTTAGAAATAAGTGTAGGGATCCATGTCCTGGAGTGTGTGGTCAGAATTCTAAGTGTGACGTCATTAACCATATCCCAACATGTTCTTGTATGAATGGATATACTGGTAATCCGTTTACATATTGTCAGCCAATTGAAGAAGTAAAACAAACTCCGAAAGATCCATGTCACCCATCGCAGTGTGGGCCCAATAGCATATGTAGAGCTCTTAATAATACTGCAGTCTGCGCTTGTATAGAGGGTTACCAGGGTTCACCACCTATGTGTAGACCTGAATGTATCATTAGTTCTGAATGTACCTCTACAAAAGCTTGTGTTAATCAGAAATGCGTAAATCCTTGCATCAACGCATGTGGCCTTTCAGCAAGATGCGAAGTAATCAATCACAGTCCAATTTGTAGTTGCAATCCTGGACAAACAGGGGATCCATTCAAAAAATGTTACGATGTTGAACAAGCTCCTCCGCAACCAATTGACGTTTGCAATCCTTCACCATGTGGACCAAATTCAGAATGTGTTGAAAGAAGCGGAAAGCCAAATTGTAGGTGTGTCGATAATTATGTTGGGCAACCACCTAATTGTAGACCAGAATGTGTCATTAACGCTGATTGCCTTTCAAACCAAGCATGTATTATGAACAAATGTATAGATCCATGTCCAGGTTCATGTGGAATACACGCTGATTGTGTCATAGTCAATCACATGGTCTCATGTATTTGCCGTGACAAATACACAGGAAATCCGTTCCAACAGTGTGTGCCGATTGAAGGTATTTTTATTCTTAATTATATATATATTTTTATTTAAGTTCGTAAATAAGGTAATCAATTTAATTTTGTTTTTTAGAAATAGTGAGCCAGCCCTGTGATCCTTCACCCTGCGGAGCAAACGCAATTTGCAATCAAAAAGATGGAGCAGGTTCCTGTTCATGTCTAAATGGATACCAAGGCAACCCGTACGAAGGTTGTAGACCAGAATGTGTTCTTAGTTCTGACTGTCCTTCAGATAAGGCTTGTATAAGAAACAAATGCGCAAACCCATGCCCAGGAATTTGTGGTTCAAATGCTGAATGTACTGTTATAAATCACGTCCCAGCTTGTGCTTGCATAAAAGGATATTCAGGAAATCCCTTTGAACAATGTAGAAAGAATAAGGAGATAGAAGAAGTCAAGCCTTGTCAGCCCTCTCCCTGTGGCCCTAACAGTATTTGTAGAGAGAATGCTGGGTTAGCATCATGCGAATGTCTTCCTGACTACAAAGGAGCGCCCCCAGACTGTAGACCCGAATGCACAGTCAGTAGTGAATGTCCATCGGATCGAGCTTGTCATAAACTAAAATGTGCAGATCCATGTCGTGGAACATGTGGTATTGGTGCTCATTGTCAAGTCATTAATCATAGCCCATTATGCAGCTGCCCAGCGGGTACTAGTGGAGATCCATTCTCTAGATGTTATGAAGTGACACATGTTTCTGATATACCGACACCACAGCCCTGTCAGCCAAACCCATGTGGTCCCTTCAGTGAATGTCGGCCGGTGAATGGCAATCCATCATGTTCTTGTAGCAGTGGCTATATAGGCACTCCACCAAACTGTCACCCTGAATGTTTAGTAAATACAGATTGTCCTTCACATCAAGCATGCATAGCAGAGAAATGTAGAAATCCATGCGAGGGCTCTTGTGGTTTCAAAGCAGAATGTCGTATTCATGATCATATTCCTATCTGTAGTTGTCCTACTGGTTATTCTGGAGATCCATTTATCCAGTGCGTCGAAACTATCGGTAAGTTTATTTTTGTTCCAAATAACTTTTTGATCTTATTCAAGGTGATATACAAATTATGTGGGTTCGTATTTCACCTGATGAGCCGATGATGACTCGTTTCTTTCTAATATATCATCAGTTCATATAAGTTAAAATTATCAGTAGATGTTATAAAGGAACTAATAGAGTGATTTACACTAGTAACATTATATTCCTTTCTATAAACTTTTAAATTAAATTCTTTCAATTGTATATTCTTTACTTATTCATTAATTGTCTTTGTTTTAAACAGAACCGCCAACACGTTCTGATGACCCTTGTAACCCATCACCTTGTGGAAGCAATTCCCTGTGTGATGCGGGAATCTGTTCTTGCGCACCCGGTTTCTTCGGGGATCCATATAATGGTTGTCGTCATGAATGTGCAACGAATGGAGAATGTTCACCAACACGATCTTGCCAAGGAGGAAAATGTGTAGACCCCTGTCCAGGAGCTTGCGGAACTGGAGCAATATGTTCTGTTAATAATCATATACCATCTTGTACTTGTCCACCAAAGACATCCGGAGATCCATTTTCGTTTTGCACAGAAGTGATTGTGGTAACTGGTAAGTGATCCATTTATCCGTGTACTTATACAGAGAGTATGGAAATAGCCTTATGAAGCCGAATATGGTAGATAGGGCACCATGCATACAACCCCAGAAAAATATCATAAATCGTTTTCTTTCTTTTATTATAAACTGCATAGTGGCAACCTTATCCCGAAATTGGGTTTTGCTGTTGTCTATTAACGGGATTGATTATCGAAAACAATAGTTTATTTGAGTCTAGGGTAGCCACTTTACAGTTTTCCATTCAAATAAAAAATTAAACTCAGCCATTTGGCGGCTTTCGGGGTTTATACAAATTATCCGGAGTTGTATGCATGGTAATCTATCTATCATATTCGGCTTTATAGGACTTTTTCCAAACACATTGTATTGCAATATGTTGAAATCATGTTTAAATTCGTAGAAACGCGATCTGCCTGCTCGCCCTCACCCTGTGGCCCTTATAGTGAATGCACTGTAAGTGCTAATGGAGCAGCTGCGTGTTCCTGTCGTGCAGGTCATATCGGCTCACCGCCAAATTGCCGCCCCGAATGCCTCGTTAGTTCTGAGTGTAAATTGCAACTTGCTTGCATCGACCGCCGATGTCGAGACCCTTGTGAAGGAGCTTGTGGCCGAGGCGCCAAATGTCAAGTCATTGCACATTCTCCGATATGCACTTGTAATAATGGTTTTACTGGAGATCCGTTTACGTATTGTTTCCCGGCACCAGGTAAATTTTCCATTTTAATAATTTTGCTGTTAAAACATTTAATAAGAAAACAATGTTGACGACAAAGAATAAAACTAATTTTAATCTCACACTTTCAGAACCACCAGTAAACATCGATCCATGCCAGCCGTCACCGTGTGGCCCGAACTCCATTTGTGTTAAAGTAGATGATACTCCAGCATGCAGTTGTCAGCTCGATTACATTGGCACTCCACCAAATTGTCGACCTGAATGCACAATAAGCGCAGAATGTCCAGCAACTTTTGCTTGTGTTGCACAAAGGTGCAAAGACCCTTGTGAACAAGCCTGTGGTCGGAATGCTATCTGCTCAGTAGTGGATCATCGTGCTACCTGTGCTTGTGAACCGGGAATGGAAGGTGATCCATTCCAAGGTTGTTCCCGTCCTAAAGGTAAGAATAAAAAAGTTGAGAATAAATTATCCTACTATTACAAAAGATAAACCAATTCGGTCTGAGTTACGTAAACGTACTTATGTAACATTCATAATATGAAAAGGTAATAAAAAAATAAATTAAGGGTAAAAAGATTTCAAATATAATTTGGAAATGCATTATAATATAACCCTCCGCTTTGCAAAGCGTGATAGATGATATAATTCATGCTTCAGAAGTGCTTTTAAGTGTTAAATTAAATAAGGTTTTACCCTTTACCTAAAGACACGCCTTTCACAGTTTACTAATGTATAAATAAATAGGACTGTATTTGTGGTTTTACTTTGGGACTGAGTGGTGACCATGCCTATCGCTCGGTTGGAAGGTAACTCCGCTAATACTTTCTTATTTAATAAGTGCTTTAAATATAAGCCTACGGATCAGGACGGTGAAGACGAGAACATCATTACTTAATCATTTAGATTTTTGAACTGCTTCCAGAAGGGCCGTAACATCTTGAAATAACTATTTTTTATGTGACATTAATAATGCCTTTGCTTGGATCGGAGCACGCGGAGATAACCTAGCACTTACAGTAAGCTTAGGACGTCCGTCGTGACGGCCGCTTTAGGATGGTGCCGCTAGCATAGTGACGCTGTCGCCGGAATAAGAAGGTCACTAAACGTCATCGAGCCGAGCAAGCTAAGACTAACGCTTCGGAGCCAAGAAGGTGCTTCTACGGTGAAAGACATGTATATCGGTAAGTCAATTCATATTTGTGAAATAATATTTCAGCTCCATCAAAGGTTGAATACATAAACCCTTGTGATCCTTCTCCCTGTGGCGTAAACGCCGCTTGTAACGTCATGGGAAATGCAGGATCGTGTACGTGCCTGCCTGACTATTTTGGTGACCCATACGTAAGCTGTAGACCTGAATGTATAGCTGATTCTGACTGCTCTTTGATGTTGGCTTGTATCCAAAACAAGTGTAAGAACCCGTGCCCTGGAGTGTGTGGATATAATGCGGAATGTTATGTTATAAATCATAAACCTACCTGCAACTGTAAGGTTGGCTTTACCGGAAATCCACTTTCTGTTTGTTCCCTTATGGCTGGTGAGTTTTTAAATGACATATCAATCTATAAACCCACTAGCAATCGAAAAATGTATTACAAAATAAACCATACTATTTCAGAAAATGACGTAGCTGTGATTAATGTTTGCAACCCATCACCTTGCGGAGCCAACTCAATATGCAAGGAAGTAAATAAACAGCCAATTTGTTCATGTCTGCAAAATTATATTGGTTCGCCACCTAATTGTAAACCTGAGTGCATCGTTAACTCGGAATGTAAACCAAATAGAGCCTGTATTAATCAAAGATGTGTCAATCCTTGCCCTAAACCTTGTGGACAAAACACAGAATGCAAAGTAGTTCGTCATAGCCCCGTATGTAGTTGTCGACCGGGATATTCAGGAAATCCATTTACGTTATGCACATTGGTGTTGCGTAAGTATGAAGATCTTTCAAAAGTATTTAAATAATCAAGCTTATATTATGTTAATTATGAATTAATATTTTTTTTTGGTAAAATATGTTTTTAGAAACTTCACCAAGTATTGCAGAACCATCAAATCCTTGTATGCCATCACCATGTGGATTAAATGCTGAATGTCGTAACATCAATGGTCTGGCCTCTTGCTCTTGTTTGCCCTCTTACGTTGGATCTCCGCCATTCTGTAGGCCAGAATGCGTAGTGCACTCAGACTGTCCCAGTGATCAAGCATGCGTTGCAGAAAAATGTAGAAACCCTTGCGAAGGATCATGCGGACTTTACGCAAAATGTTTTGTTAATAACCATGTTCCAGTTTGTCTATGTCCGGATGGATTCATCGGAGATCCTTTTAGAGAATGTATTGTGAAACCACTGGAAGGTCTGTATAAAGAACTGATGATAGTAATTATCTTAGATATACAATTATGTGCCATGGAGGTGATCAGGTTAAATGATAAAAACACAGTGGTAAATAGATTACATTTTCAATTTTTTTAATAATTACTCTTATGACAATCATCAATACTTTCGATATTGAACTTAAACAGCCCCTAGAAAAATTGAACGGGAAAAAATAATTTATTACCATTGTGTTTTAAGCTTTTGACTTGACTACCCGCCGAAGTTATAATAATACAAACTATTTTATCGCAGATAAACCTGTAATAGAACCCTGCTCTACTCCACCTTGTGGACCGAACACTCTTTGCAGAAACGGTTTATGTGTGTGTAAAGAAGGATATCATGGAGATCCATATCTTGGGTGTCGGCCAGAATGCGTATACAACTCCGACTGTCCTACTGATAAGGGTTGTCAGCAGAATAAATGCGTAAATCCATGTATTGGAACGTGTGGTTTGCATGCCATTTGTGTCGTCAGAAATCATATTCCAATGTGCACATGTCCGAAAGGAATGACAGGCAATGCTTTTTTGGAATGCCGTCCTACAGCAGGTAATTGATCTAAAAGACAAAAATTCTACATATTGTCTAAATACGGGAAAAAGAAAGAATGTGAATTTTAGCAACCACTCAATTTTTTTTTCAGTTGTACTGGAAAATCCTTGTAATCCTTCGCCATGTGGTTCTAACAGTCAATGTAGACAAACCAATGGTCAAGCAGTGTGTTCATGTGTGTCTGGATATTTGGGTAGCCCTCCAACTTGTAGGCCCGAATGTATAGTCAGCCTTGAATGTCCCTTGAAAGAAGCTTGTAATAATCAGAAATGTGTCAATCCATGTGTCGGCGCCTGTGGCTCAGGTGCAATATGTGACGTAATCAATCATAATCCTATCTGTACATGTCCACCTCTAATGACTGGTGATCCGTTTGTGAGATGCATCGTTATAGGTAAGTAGCAGTTTTCATTTATTGCAAATTGTATCATTTTTATACACAATGTAAATGTACATTTACTTTATTCAATCTTATTTATTTCCAGAGAAAGATATACCAATAGTTAATCCGTGTGATCCTTCACCATGTGGGCCACATTCTATATGTAGAATAAACGGTCAAGGGCCACTTTGCGCTTGCTTACCAACATTTAAAGGCACTCCTCCAAACTGTAGACCAGAATGTATCAGTAACAGCGAGTGCGATTACAATTTGGCATGCTTAAATAATAAATGTTCTGATCCTTGTATTGGAACATGCGGTGCATACGCTGAATGTAAAGTAGTAAGCCATGCACCGTTATGTATCTGTCAATTAGGCTATACTGGAGACCCATTCTCTAATTGTCATGCTCAAATCGAACCGTTTGAAATCTTAACACCTTGCAATCCAAGTCCATGCGGATCGAATGCTATCTGCAAAGAACACAATGGCGTCGGGGCATGTCAATGCATTGATGGTTACTTAGGAAATCCATACGAAGGCTGTAGACCCGAATGCGTTGTCAACTCTGATTGTCCACTTAATAAAGCATGTTCAAGAATGAAGTGCATGGATCCTTGTCCAGGAACTTGTGGACAAAACGCTTTATGTCATGTTAATAATCATATGCCCGTTTGCGATTGTGAATCCGGATACACTGGAAATCCTTTCAGTTATTGCACTATTGTACAAGAACGTAAGTAACTTTTTAATATCAGGGGTTTAAGTATGAAGTTGCCGTTTTGTATGGAGAATTTAAAAGAATTTGCATTACCCATACTAACATTCGCCTTATCATATCATTATACAACGTGTTGTATACAACATGTTACAAAAATACCTCTAATGCCGAATATGGTATATAGGGACCATCAAACTGAACAACTTTTACTGTTGAAATAAACTTTTTTTATATTGTTCGCTACAGCCCCTATTATAATATATCCAATAAAATAAAATAAAATAAATCTGTCAGTTTTTAATTATATGAATCTGCTTACATTGATTTCATTATTTTCTTTTCAGCGTTACTTGCAGAAACTAACCCATGCAATCCATCACCGTGCGGGGCTAACAGCCAGTGCAAAGAAATCAACGGGCAAGCGGTTTGCTCCTGTCTTGTAAACTTTGTTGGAACTCCTCCAAACTGCCGACCAGAATGTGTCGTAAGCTCCGAATGTCCATTCAATTTGGCTTGTATTAACCAAAAGTGCGAAAATCCTTGCGCAGGAGCATGTGGAGAACAATCAAACTGTAATGTAATAAATCACAGTCCAATTTGCGTTTGCAAACCAGGATTAACTGGAAATCCATTTACCAGATGTTATCCAATTATAGGTAATTAATTAGTTAATATTAAACTCCTTTTTATTTAATTAAGTATGTATGGGATGTAATTTTATTCCTTTCTATGTGATTGAATTAGTTTTTCTAAAACCACGCGATCTTAGCATTGGCAGCAATACACCTAGCAATTGTGCTCGGCAAATAAAATTAATATTTACCTCGTTTTTAGTGTCACAACCATCGTTCAAACCCGTCGAAGATCCCTGTGTACCATCTCCTTGCGGCTTGTACGCAGAATGCCGAAACATCAGAGGTGTACCTTCATGCAGCTGCTTGCAAAATTATATCGGCAATCCACCAAATTGTCGTCCAGAATGTACCATTAACTCCGAATGTCCCAGTAACCAAGCCTGCATAAATGAACGATGTGCAGATCCCTGCCTTGGAGCCTGTGGTTTTCTTGCTATCTGTACAGTTTCCAACCATATTGCTCAATGCGCATGTTTTGAACAATATACAGGTGATCCTTTCACTCAATGTATCCCAGTTTCAGAACAAGAAGGTGAGTCTGCTCCGTATTGCTTAAAAATGAAACGCCCCTTAGATTGGCTCTATCATTTTGTATTTTTGTTAACTTATTATTTGTTTTCAGACACCTACACAGAATTAAATCCTTGTAACCCATCTCCTTGTGGAGCTAATTCTGAATGTAATCAGGGTATTTGTTCATGTTTGCCAGAATATCAAGGTGACCCATATGTTGGGTGTCGGCCTGAATGTTTGGTGAATACAGACTGTCCTCAAAACAAAGCATGCTTAAGAAATAAATGTATAGATCCCTGCGCCGATATATGCGGAACATCAGCTCTTTGCAATGTATATAATCATGTACCTATGTGCACATGCCCCACCGGCTTCTCAGGAAATGCATTTATTGAATGTCGTCGAAATACTATCGTGGAGAATTTGTCTCCCTGTAGTCCATCTCCGTGTGGACCGAATAGTCAATGCCGTGAAGTGAATGGTCAAGCTATTTGTACATGTTTGCCTGAATATAAGGGTGCACCGCCAACTTGCAGACCTGAATGTGTAACAAGTTCAGAGTGTGCATTAAATAAAGCTTGTTCAAATCAACGCTGCGTTGATCCATGCAAAGGAAATTGTGGTTCTCGAGCATTGTGCCACGTTATCAATCATAACCCCATTTGTTCATGTTCTGAAGGGTTCACTGGCGATCCATTTAGCAGATGTGTGTTTGAAGGTAAAAATAAGAGATAATTCATGATAATACAAATTGACTAGCTTTTTAGCAACAATAAAATGTTTTAATAGGTAACTACCTAATATATTTTCTGAATAACGAAATTATTTTAATTACAGATACTCAGCCTGCTGTTTATGAAAACCCTTGTATACCTTCACCTTGTGGTCCTAACTCGGAATGTAAAGAAGTGGGAAACTCTCCATCATGTGCTTGTTTGCCAGATTTTATAGGAGTTCCACCTAATTGTCGACCAGAATGTATTGCTAATTCGGAATGTGCCACCCACTTAGCGTGTATAAACAGTAAATGTAAAGATCCTTGCCCTGGCTCCTGTGGCTCAGATGCAGAATGTAAAGTTATAAGTCATACTCCACAATGTGTATGTGCGGCTGGTTATACAGGTGACCCTTTTATTGGATGTAGAGTATTAGAAGTTGTTCTTAGACCATGCATACCGTCACCATGTGGACCGAATGCAGTCTGTAATGAACTTCGCGGTGCTGGAGCCTGCGTGTGTTTGCCAGATTACATAGGCAACCCATACGAAGGCTGTCGTCCTGAATGCGTGGTAAATTCAGACTGTGCTACTGATTTGGCATGTATTCAAAATAAATGTCAAAATCCTTGCAATAGTATATGCGGGATCAATGCCATATGCAACGTTGTTAACCACGCTCCAAAATGTGACTGTATATCAGGATATATCGGAAACCCTTACCAAAGCTGTTATATGAAATTAACAGGTAAATATTATTATTATTATTATTATCTAATTCACATAAGTTTTACGGTTAATTTCATACATAAATAAATATTATTGTCTTCATACCTAGTTGATTTTTTATTATATTTCAAAGTGTCAAATCTGCCGGCGAACACACCTTATATTAAATTGTAATTGTAATTTAAAGTTACCACAATTAATAATATATTTATTTCCTAGATGAACCTGACATAAGACGAAATCCATGTGCTCCATCACCATGCGGACCGAACAGCAATTGCAAAGTATCTAATGACCAAGCTGTTTGTACTTGTCAACCGGAATTCATAGGAACACCACCAACATGCCGACCTGAATGTCTTGTTAGTTCTGAATGCAATCAACAACAAGCGTGCATTAATAAGAAGTGTAAAAATCCATGTGAAGGAGTATGTGGACAGAATACTGAGTGTAAAGTGATCAACCATAGTCCAATTTGCTCTTGTCGTTCCCAATATACCGGAGATCCATTCAGTCGCTGTTATCCTTACCAAGGTAATGCAAAACTGAAATGGGCACTACTAAAATATTTTACATTGTTTTATCCATGACTATCTATTAGAACTTATTATTATTTTACAGCTGATGTCGTTGCTGTTCAAACGAATCCTTGTTTGCCATCACCATGTGGACCTTTTTCACAATGTCGTGATGTTGGCGGCTCACCATCTTGCTCTTGTTTACCGCAATATTTTGGCAGTCCTCCATACTGTAGGCCTGAATGCACTATAAATACAGACTGTCCAAGTGAAAAGGCTTGCATAAATGAGAAGTGTGTTGATCCTTGTCCTGGATCTTGTGGTCTTAACGCCAACTGCAGAGTTCAAAATCATATTTCTATATGCACATGTATAGATGGTTATAAAGGAAATCCTTTCGACAGGTGTGGATTCAAACCTCCGTTAGGTAAAAAATCCATCCATTGCTATCCCTAATTATGTTTTTAGACCATTTATTCAATAATGTTATATTATCACTTAATCTTTGATTATAACCAGTAATATTTACAGGAAGAAATATAATTATATATGTATGTTAATGTTTCAACAGAGGCTGTTGCTGAGGATCCATGTAATCTGAATCCGTGTGGTTCAAATGCGAATTGCAATAATGGTGTCTGCACTTGTTTGCCCGAATATACTGGTGATCCTTATTTTGAATGCCGCCCTGAATGTACTATCAGCTCCGAATGTCCAATGGATAAAACTTGCGTCAAGAACCACTGCGTAAATCCATGTGTCCAGACGTGTGGCACAAATGCTATTTGCCAAGTCGTTAATCATATGGCTGTCTGTATATGCCCCCCAAAAACAACAGGGAACGCTTTTGTAGAGTGTAGGAAACTTGGTAAGTATATCGCAACGAGGACACAATAACTACAACTAGACACAAACACACACATTTCTATTATTATGCAGTATTGGTAGCATGAAAAATATACAATGATTATACTTAATTCTAACTATTTTCTTCCAGATGTAGTTCAGGGTAATCCTTGTCAACCTAGCCCATGTGGACCCCATAGTCAATGCAGAGAATATAATAAACAAGCTGTTTGCTCATGTCTTTCTGGATATCGCGGAGCACCACCAGCCTGTCGCCCCGAATGTGTCGCAAGTTCAGACTGCCCACTGGATCAAGCATGCAGTAATCAAAAATGCATTAATCCGTGCAAGGGAGCATGTGGAGTAAGCGCTTTATGTCAAGTGATCAAGCATAATCCGATTTGTTCTTGTCCCTCCGGATTGTCTGGAGATCCATTCACACGATGTGTTCAAGCCAGTAAGTATTAGTATGTATACATATACAATGGTGGGCGGATAATTAGAAACACCAGTCAATTTTCATACAGACAATGTTTCTCTTTATATTACTTTATAGCTACACGACTCGTCTAATCTGTTAGTTTTCTTTAGCTTCAGGTGCCTCCGCCATTCATTCCTTAATTTGCCATAATCAGATCACACCCAGTTTAATCCTGGGCGGAGAACCAAAGCTTCAAAGTTACCTCGTTTGTATGAAAATAGGCCTGTGATTCCATTATTCTGCTAAGGTCACGTCACGATTTGACATGCAAATTGATGAATAACATAACATACTTAATATTCTAATTTCATTTTAGTAACGTATGAACCAGCTACCCCAGCTAATCCATGTCAGCCATCGCCTTGCGGACCAAATTCGCTATGTCAATTGAATGGTGCTGAAGTTCCGTCATGTCAGTGTTTGCCAAACTTTATTGGTTCACCACCAAATTGTAGACCAGAATGTATTACTAATAGTGAATGTGCACCTCACATGGCTTGTATAAATAAAAAATGTCAAGATCCCTGTGCTCAGGCATGCGGGAGAAACGCAGAATGCCGGGTAGTTAGTCACACTACTGTTTGCTTATGTCCTGAGGGTTATACTGGTGATGCTTCAGTGCAATGTGTAGTGAACGATATTGTATATAATGAAGACGTGATATCTCCATGTACACCATCACCTTGTGGACCGAATGCTGAATGCGAGGAAAAGGCTGGAGCCGGAGCATGTCTTTGTGTAAAAGGATATTTTGGCAACCCTTATGAAGGTTGTCGTCCGGAATGTTTAGGAAATTCTGATTGTTCTAGTAATAAAGCATGTGTTAGAAATAAATGTATTGATCCTTGCCCTGGCACTTGTGCAAATAATGCAGACTGTCAAGTAGTCAACCATTCACCTATGTGCACCTGCCCACTGGGATACACCGGAGATCCTTTTAAGCAATGCGTTAGACGAAGTAAGTAAAATACAATAAGTGGATATGACACTAATGTTCTTTGGTATCATATATTTCTGATCAATTTTTTGTCGTATTTTTTGCAGATATCGAAATCGAAAATAAGAATCCTTGTCAACCTTCACCGTGCGGACCTAATAGTCAATGTCGCGTGACAAATGGACAAAGTGTATGTTCGTGCTTACCAGAATATCGAGGATCTCCACCAAATTGTAGACCTGAGTGTGTTGTCAGTGCAGAATGTCCTTCTGACAAATCTTGTAGGAATCTAAAATGCACCTCACCCTGCCCTGGCCCTTGTGGCCAAAATGCAGATTGTAGAGTTATTAATCATAGTCCTATTTGTACTTGTCAAAACAAACATACTGGAGACCCATTTACTAGGTGTTATGTAATATCAAGTACGTTATCTTTCATTTTAACAAGTATCTTATGTATTGCATTGCTGTTCATATGAATATTTTAATAATAATAAAAATATAGGTACCTAATTTAATTATTAATAAATTTTATTTCTTTCAGCTGCAGTTTTTACACCTACAATCGAACGCGATCCATGTGTACCTTCACCCTGTGGACCTAATTCTCTATGCCGAAATCTCAATGGAATTCCATCTTGTTCTTGCCAACCAAACTTTGAAGGCAGTCCACCCAGTTGTAGGCCTGAGTGCACGATCAATGAAGACTGTGCAAGTAATCTTGCTTGTATAAATCAGAAATGCAGAGATCCTTGCCCTGGATCATGTGGATTCAATGCGAATTGTGAAGTGTTAAAGCATTTATCTATCTGCATATGCAACGAAGGATACACTGGCAACGCATTTACGCAATGCAGCCCTACGCCACAAACTGGTACTTAATACATTTTTTTTTACAACTTATATTTTATTTTTAAAAATTGTATATTAAATTATTATTACATTATTTCTAGATCACGACGATCCATGTAATCCTTCACCCTGCGGAGCTAATGCAGAGTGTTCCAATGGAAAATGTACATGCCTTCTTGAATTCCATGGAGATCCCTACGTCGGATGTCGACCTGAATGTGTCCAAAGTTCAGAGTGTGATCGCGATAAAGCTTGCATCAAAAACAAATGTGTAAATCCTTGTCCGGGTCCGTGTGCGCCAAATGCAGTTTGCAATGTTTATAATCACATACCGATGTGTAGTTGTCCAGAACGCATGACAGGCAATGCCTTTTTTGAATGCCGGCCACTTTTAGGTAAACACTTTATTTCTATTGGCTTAGTCATGTAAAAGCAGATGGATTGAGTTTAATGCGAGTGTATTTATTTTAGAATCTGTTCCGGTAAATCCTTGTCAGCCATCCCCATGTGGTCCTAATAGCCAATGTAGAGTAATAAATGGTCAAGCTGTCTGTTCTTGTGCTCCTGACAACATTGGAGCCCCACCAAACTGTCGACCAGAATGTACGATCAGCGCGGAATGTCCGTTGAGCGAAGCGTGTAGCAATCAGCGGTGTATTAATCCATGTGTCGGTAGTTGTGGTTATAATGCGGAATGTAAAGTGATAAATCATAACCCAATATGTTCTTGTCCAACTACCTTCACCGGGGATCCATTTTCACGATGCTTTAAGCTTCGTAAGTATTCACATTTAAAAATTTATAAATAAAATTACCCATATAATGGGAAACGTTCTGTAATAAAAATAACTCAAGTAGCAGTTTTTTTTTTATAAATTAATAATATCTGAAAATTTCACCATGTTTTTATAAATGATCTAAACATTTTAATTTGTAGCTGAAAATCGACCAGAACCAGTAAATCCATGTACACCTTCACCATGTGGTCCCAACTCACAATGCAAAGAAATAAACGAGGCTCCGGCATGTACATGTCTGACAGGTTTTCACGGCCAGCCACCTTACTGTAGGCCAGAATGTACCAGTAATGAAGAATGCTCGCTACAAGAATCTTGCGTTAACAATAAGTGCACAAATCCATGCGAAGGCACCTGTGCCGTAAATGCGGAATGTAGAGTTGTGAGCCACTCACCTATATGTTTATGTCCACAAGGTTTTATTGGCGATCCGTTTATCCAATGCATCCCAGAACCTCTGCAGACAGAAGGTACTTCTAGTCCTTGTTTTCCGTCTCCATGTGGTGTGAATGCTAAATGTAAAGAAAGAAACAACGCTGGGTCATGTTCGTGCGTTGAGGGATACCTTGGTAATCCTTACGAAGGTTGTCGGCCTGAATGTGTAGTAAACACGGATTGTCAAACTGACAGAGCTTGTTTAAATGGCAAGTGTGTCG
This sequence comes from Catoptria pinella, assembly GCA_963556745.1. Taxonomy (NCBI): domain Eukaryota; kingdom Metazoa; phylum Arthropoda; class Insecta; order Lepidoptera; family Crambidae; genus Catoptria; species Catoptria pinella. Next base: position 7,689,141 of record OY750762.1, read on the forward strand.
ATCCATGTCCTGGCAGCTGCGGTTCTGGTGCTACATGTCAAGTTGTGAATCACGCGCCATTATGCAATTGTATATCAGGATACACTGGAGATCCGTTTAAATACTGCGTTTATCAAGGTCAGTGTTTGGTCATTGTTTACTTAAATCAGTTCTTCGATGTTTATACAATATTATAACTTTTGTTTGGTTTTTCCAGAAACACACCCATTACCTGTTCCTTCTGACGTGTGTTATCCATCACCATGTGGACCAAACAGCCAATGTAAGACGGTTAATAACCAAGCTGTATGTTCATGTCTGCCGGAATATATCGGATCTCCTCCAAATTGCCGTCCTGAATGCGTAGTGAGCTCAGAATGTCCTCACGATAAAGCATGTTTAAATAAAAAATGTGGGAACCCATGCCCTAAGCCCTGCGGCCTTAATGCAGACTGTAAAATAATAAAGCATAGTCCAATATGTTCTTGTAAATCATCTTATACTGGAGATCCATTTACTATTTGTACTTTAATAAGAGGTAAGTCCATGTGTGATATAATGATGACATTATTATTAGGTACTCAAATAATTGTTTAAAGGGTAGGTATACATTTCATGATTTAAGTCTTTTTTATTAGAGAATGAACACCTAAATCATTGCTAAATTTTTCAGATGAACCTGTGGCGATTACAACAAAATCTTGCTTCCCGTCTCCATGTGGTCCTAATACGGAATGTAGAGAAATTGGCAATACACCAGTTTGTTCCTGTCTACCAACTTTTATAGGCAATCCACCGAACTGTAGACCCGAATGTTCGATTCATTCCGATTGTTCCAGCGACCGTGCATGCATAAATTCTAGGTGCCAAGACCCTTGTCTAGGTGCATGCGGTATATCTGCACTATGTAATGTTCAAAATCACATTCCAATTTGCTCATGTAAGGAGGGAGACATTGGCGATCCTTTTACAATGTGTAAGCCGCAGCCTTTGCAAGGTGCGTATTTGTATCAACACATCTGATATGAACTTACCCAAAAATTATACCTATACGCAATGATATTGCAGATTTCCGATTTCAAGTTACGCTTGATGATCAATATCAATATATTTTGTTGTTTGTTTAATTGTGTCAGTGTTTGCTAAGCGTTATTCAAAAATTACTTAATAAACACCATTTGTTTCAGTGGAACCAAGTGTAATTGACGCTTGTACCAACATCCGTTGCGGGCCTAATGCCGAGTGCTTTAATGGACAATGCGTATGTTTACCAGATTATCAAGGCGACCCTTACTTTAATTGTCGACCAGAATGCGTTTACAGCACAGATTGCCACCAGCACTTGACTTGCGTCCAAAAAAAATGCTCAGACCCATGTATTGGTGCTTGTGGACAAAATGCTATTTGTCAGGTGGTAAATCACATTCCAATGTGCAGCTGTCAAAGTGGTTATACAGGAAACGCATTCGTAATATGTAACCCCGCAAGAGGTAAATAATTCAAACGCAAATCACTATGAATGTTAAAACTTTGTAATCTATAAGAGCTGTAGCCCTACCCATTCGATTTGTTTTTTACAGAACCAACAGAACATCCATGTACCACAGCAGTATGTGGACCCAATAGCCAATGTCGAGAAATAAATAATCAAGCTGTTTGTTCATGTCTTCCATCCTATTTGGGTATTCCACCTGCTTGTCGCCCACAATGTGTTGTAAACGCCGAATGTTCACAAAATCAAGCATGCGTCAAACAAAAGTGTATCAACCCCTGTATCGGAGCCTGTGGACTTCGAGCGACATGTGAAGTAATAAATCATAATCCAGTGTGTGCCTGCCGTTCTACTTATTCTGGAGATCCATTTGTAGAATGTACATTTATTCAAAGTAAGTATAAATAATATAGATATCAAATAAAAAAGTATTTTATATTATGGTAGTAGTCTATTTATATCCATAAAAGGGTCAACACATTAAGTAATAAAGTTGTTTTTTTAGACACTCCCGCTATTGTAGTGAACCCATGTAAACCATCACCATGCGGGCCAAATTCAATATGCCAAGATATTAATGGATCACCTTCTTGCACTTGCATGCCGGAATTCAAAGGAGCACCGCCATACTGTAAGCCAGAATGCATCAGCAACAGCGAGTGTCCTGTACATTTGGCATGTGTTAATCAAAAATGTAAAGATCCTTGTGTTCAAGCATGTGGCATTAATGCAGAATGTCGAGTTGTTAGTCACTCGGCTATGTGTGTGTGCCCACAGGGATACAGAGGTGATCCCTTTACTCAATGCTTAGTATCACAAATTGAAATTCCAACTCCATGCACACCATCTCCTTGCGGTTCCAACGCTGTGTGCAGAGAGCGAAATAAAATTGGATCGTGTGTGTGTAATGAAGGTTATTTTGGAAACCCCTATGAAGGATGCCGACCTGAATGTGTAGGTGATTCGGATTGTCCAGGAAATAGAGCATGCTTAAATAATAAATGTCAAGATCCATGTCCAGGAGCTTGTGGAATGAATACTGAATGCACAACTATTAACCATTCACCCAGATGTTCTTGTTTAATCGGCTTTACTGGAGATTCGTTTAGGCGATGCAATTCTATACCAAGTGAGTACAGATTACACTTTCACAAAGATCATTTAAATAAGTTCATGTTAAAACTAACCTTCTACTTATTATTCCAGTCCAAGACGTAACTCCTATCAACATCTGTCATCCCAGTCCATGTGGACCAAATAGTGCATGTCGAGAAGTAAATGGACAAGCAGTGTGTACCTGCCTTACCAATTATATCGGTGCTCCACCTAATTGTAAGGCTGAGTGCATTGTTAACTCAAATTGTCCAACGGATAAGGCTTGTATAAGCCAGAAATGTGTTAAACCCTGCCCTGGTCCATGTGGTCAGAAAGCAGAATGCAGAGTTTTTAATCACAACCCAATTTGTAGCTGTCGAACGGGATTTACTGGAGACCCATTTACTAGATGTTACTATAAACCAGGTAAATTATTGGTGACATCAAAACTTCTTTAAAGATATTAAGGCCGACTATTTTTGAACAAAGTGTATGGATTTTTTTCAGTACCCCTAGCACAACTTGATGAGCAAAGAGATCCATGTATACCTTCACCATGTGGACCAAATGCAGAATGTCGAAACTTTGCTGGACAGGCTTCATGCTCTTGTTCTCCTAATTATATAGGAAGCCCACCTAACTGTCGCCCTGAATGTGTCACAAATCAGGATTGTATTAGTTCTCTCGCTTGTATAAATGAAAAATGTAAAGATCCGTGCCCTGGGTCATGTGGATCAAATGCAAAATGCAGTGTAATGAAACACATTGCCATTTGTACGTGTTACGAAGGCTTTAAAGGAGATCCGTTTATCGGCTGTCAACTAGAACCAGTACAAGGTATGAATATAATTTAACATCACGATGTTTTTTCAATGTCCTTGTCATTAAAGGTTTTAAACGATATCACTCAATTGTTTGTAATAAGTAGGTACATAATATTGAGCCCTGACAATTTTGTTTCTGCTGCTATATTACTAAAAAATATAAAAACATCTAAAACGTTGACTTGTACAGATGTTCCCGTGGATCTTTGCAACCCATCGCCATGTGGACCTAATGCAAATTGTAACAACGGAGAGTGCTCATGCTTGCCAGAATATCATGGAGATCCTTACGTAGCTTGTAGACCTGAATGTACGGTTAGCTCTGACTGCCAAAGATACCAAATATGTGTAAATAAGAAATGCAAAAACCCTTGTCCAGATACATGCGGCATTAACGCAATTTGCGAAGTTATAAATCACATACCAATGTGCAGTTGTCCTGCCGGATACACCGGAAATTCTTTCGTGGCTTGTAATATTAATCCAGGTAAGAGACATAATTTTTTCTTTATGCACAAATAGCAATACTATTCTTTATCGAAGATTTTTTGACATGCAATTATGTTGTTTCTAGTACATTTACCAACGAACCCATGCAACCCATCCCCATGTGGACCTAACAGCCAGTGTAGAGAAATAAATAATGTAGCGGTATGTTCCTGTATACCGGGATATTCAGGAAATCCACCAACATGTCGACCTGAATGTACAACAAGTTCCGAATGTCCGCTAAGTAAAGCATGCAACAATTATAAATGCGTTGATCCTTGCAAAGGTGCTTGCGGAATTAGTGCTCTGTGTGAAGTTGTAAACCATAATCCGATTTGTTCGTGTCCAAGAGAGTTTACAGGAGATCCTTTTACAAAATGCATTATAAAACGTAAGTATTTTTCCTAATTAATATACTTTTAATAAATATCTTACTATTACACAACTTTATAGATCTGAACAGATTTTATAGTTAATATGGTGAATGGTTTAGAGAATCTCAAATTTTAATTTAGATTTTTAACTAGACGTTTTAACTTTCAATATTCGAATACGTACTTGATCAAGACATAAAGGAAAACCGTAGCATTGTTACCAAAAATTACTAATAAAAAAAGTAATTAAATATTTGTATATTTTTTTCAGCGCTTCAAGTTCCAGTACAAATGAATCCCTGTGTACCATCACCGTGCGGACCCAATTCAATATGCCAAGCTATCAATGACTCGCCATCTTGTTCTTGTAAGCCTGAGTTTAAAGGAAATCCACCAAATTGCCGTCCAGAATGTACAAGTAATAGTGAATGTTTAAATAACCTAGCGTGCATAAACAGTAGATGTGGAGATCCGTGTGTCGGCGCTTGTGGATCTTCTGCACTGTGCCGTGTGACTAGTCATACACCCAACTGTGTATGTCCTCAAGGATATTTAGGAGATCCATTTGTGCAATGCCAGGTCATGGCTGTTAGTACACCAGAAAAATTAACACCATGCTCTCCGTCACCCTGCGGTAGTAATGCTATATGTAAAGAAAGACATAATATTGGCTCATGTATCTGTTCGGATGGATACTTTGGGAATCCCTACGAAGGGTGTAGACCAGAATGTACAGTAAATACAGATTGTTCATCCGATAGAATTTGCCAGCAAAATAAATGCCGTGACCCATGTCCAGGTTCATGCGCTGTTAACGCTGTATGTCAAGTTGTTAATCACGTCCCTATCTGCACATGCGTGGCTGGTTACACAGGAAATCCTTACCAGATATGTATTTTAAAACGTAAGTTCTATAACAAACTGATTTAATTATAAAAAAGATGCCTCTAATTTTATTGTCATCTTCCTATAATTATATTTCAGAATTGGAGATACCAACCAATCCATGCTCCCCTTCACCGTGTGGTCCTAACAGCCTCTGCAAAGAAATAAATGAGCAAGCAGTTTGTAGCTGCCTACCTGAATACAAAGGTGCCCCGCCAAATTGTCGACCCGAGTGTGTAGTGAGCGCGGAATGTCCAGCAAATCGTGCATGTGTAAATCAAAAATGTATTGACCCATGTGAACGACAGTGCGGTCATAATACTCATTGTCAAGTGATAAACCATAGTCCTATCTGCTCTTGTTTAGAAAAGTATACTGGTGACCCGTTCAATCGATGCTACCCAATAATTATAACAATGACTAACCAAATACAGCCTCCGAGAAATCCGTGCTTGCCTTCACCTTGTGGGCCTTTTAGTGAATGCAGAGAGGTCGGACAAATTCCATCCTGTACGTGTTTACCAAACTACATAGGCGCTCCTCCAGCATGTCGGCCTGAGTGCGTTATAAACTCTGACTGTCCAAGCAATTTGGCATGCATAAATCAAAAATGTGTAGATCCATGTCCAGGTTCCTGTGGTCTGAATGCTCAATGTTCAGTCAATAGGAACACTCCTATTTGTACTTGTTTTGATAACTACGTTGGAGACGCTTTTACCGAATGCAAACCAGAAGGTGAATATAACATTAATTCTCAATGTACACACGACAGCGCATTAAGTTAAACTGCAAAAACTGATTTTATTACTTAGGGCATAATGGCAGTCATCTGTCAACATGTGCCTGATGTGCCGTCGTCTGTACATATCCAGTAGAATAAACATCATGTTCTTTTTTCACGACTGGCCTATAAACAAAGAGTGTAATGTATTTTATATTGACCATTGCAACTTTTTCAGAAATTGTGGAAGATGAAATTGATCCTTGTAATCCATCACCATGTGGATCTAATGCAGTCTGCAATAATGGAGAGTGTACTTGTTTGCCTGAATTTCAAGGCGATCCATACTTCCAGTGTCGCCCAGAATGCGTTTTAAGTTCAGACTGTCCTCAACACAAGGCTTGCCTACGAAACAAATGTGTCAATCCTTGTAACAGTGGGGTGTGTGCTGTAACTGCTCTGTGTGAGGTTATTAACCACGTCCCGATGTGCAGATGCCCTGAAAGTATGACAGGCAATGCTTTTGTTCAGTGTTCACCAATAGATGGTAATTTTTGCTGTGATTATATTTTAGATATTTGTGTATGTGAAATGCTTTCCCAATTTTTCATACTTTGGTTAAACTGTCATAGTCTTTAAATGCCACTTCATTAGTTTTTTTACAACAATAAAATCATCATGTAGTTATTTGTATTTCTTATTCTTTCAAAATATTGCAGTTGCTCGGCCAGAACCATGCCAACCAAACCCTTGTGGACCGAACAGCCAGTGCCGAGAAATTAATGGTCAAGCGGTATGTTCATGCTTGGTTGGTTATATGGGAAACCCACCGTCATGCCGACCAGAATGTATAGTGAGCACCGATTGTTCACCCAGTCAAGCTTGTAGCAATCGAAAATGTATCAATCCTTGCCAAGGAGCATGCGGTGTTGAAGCTATTTGCCAAGTTATAAACCATAATCCAATCTGCTCATGCCCAACACGTTTCACTGGAAATCCATTCATCAGATGTTTTGTTCAAGAATTCACACCAGAACCGGTAAATCCATGCATACCATCACCCTGTGGTTCAAATTCTATTTGTAAGGAAGTTTCTGGAAATCCTTCCTGTTCTTGTATAACGGGATACGTAGGATCACCACCTTACTGCAAGCCAGAATGTATAAGTAACAATGAGTGTCCGTCTAATCGTGCATGTATAAATGAAAAATGCAGTGACCCATGTCCGGGATCATGTGGAAGCAACACTGAGTGTCATGTGATCAGTCACTCACCGTCATGTTCCTGTTTACCTGATTATACTGGTAATCCATTTATACACTGCCAAAAAATTGATATAGCGCAAGAGATTGCAAAACCTTGTCAGCCTTCACCGTGTGGTGCTAATGCCGTTTGCAAAGAATTTAATGGAGCTGGTTCATGTTCATGTTTACCAGAATACTTCGGAAATCCTTATGAAGGTTGCAGACCAGAATGTGTTATTAACACGGATTGTCCATCAAACAAAGCCTGTATACGAAATAAATGTATAGACCCATGTCCAGGTGCCTGTGCCCCTAACGCATTATGTCAAGTAGTAAATCATGCTCCCTCATGCACCTGCATACGTGGATTTACTGGCGATCCATTCCGGTATTGTACTGCTGAACGTAAGCGTCTTTAATAATTACTTATACTTTGAATTGAGAAAAATTAATATGTTTTTACGATCTAAACAATATTTTGTTTTTGTAGAAATATTGCAAACGCCAATAAATGTCTGTCAACCATCACCTTGCGGGCCAAATAGTAGATGTCAGGAAGTCAACCAACAAGCTGTATGTTCTTGTTTACCTGAATATATTGGAACTCCACCCGGTTGCCGCCCAGAGTGTTCATCAAGCTCAGAATGTCCGAGGAATAAAGCCTGCATCGGTCAAAAATGTCAGAATCCGTGTATTGATGCTTGTGGATTAAACTCAGAATGTAGAGTAATCAATCACAGTCCCATATGCCAATGCAAACCAAGTTACACAGGAGATCCATTTACGAGATGCAATCCTATCCCACGTATGTATAATTTGATTTGATTATAATAGACTACCTATATTTGTCTAAATTCTGTCATGTTTCACTATTTTAATTGTGTTTTTAATTTTCAGCTCCACTGTCTAATCCAGACCTGGAGCCATACAAAAATCCATGCGTTCCATCCCCTTGTGGTCCCAATTCTATGTGCAGAGAAATAGGGAATATACCATCTTGTACCTGTATGACTAATTATATCGGAAGTCCACCAAACTGTCGGCCGGAATGTACAATCAATGCAGAGTGCCCAACATCTCAAGCTTGTATTCAGCAGAAATGTCGCGACCCCTGTCTAGGTTCATGCGGCGTAGGGGCTTTATGCTCAGTAACACAGCATGTGCCAATATGTACTTGCCCCCAAGGTTACAATGGCGATGCTTTTACAATATGCTCTCCAAAACCACCAGGTAAATTGATTCAATTCAAAAATTTTAATCTTTGATTAAATATGAAACAGTAAATACATTGTTTTTTCTTTCAGAAAACGATGTTACAGATAAATGTACTCCATCACCGTGTGGGCCAAATGCTGCTTGTAATGATGGAATATGTTCTTGTGTAGAAGAGCACCATGGCGATCCTTATATAGGTTGCCGACCTGAATGTGTGCTCAGTTCAGATTGTCCGAGAGATAAAGCATGCTCCAGAAATAAGTGTATTAATCCATGTGAAGACACGTGTGCTTCGAATGCCCTTTGCGATGTTCTAAATCACGTGCCCATGTGTAGCTGCCCTCAAGGAATGACTGGCAATGCCTTTTATAGCTGCGAACCAATTAGAGGTATTTATTGTTTATTACGACAAAGGAAAGATAACAATTTGTAATGATGTGTAATATCTTACTGTTTTTCCCAGCACCAATGAATCCTTGTCGTCCATCGCCTTGTGGACCTAATAGTCAGTGCAGAGAAATAAACGGACAAGCTGTATGTACATGCGTGGTTGGATATAGCGGAAGTCCACCATTTTGTCGGCCAGAATGCATAGTTAGTTCAGACTGTCCACCAAATAGAGCTTGCAGCAATCAAAAATGTATCAATCCGTGCACAGGATCCTGTGGCATAGGAGCAAAGTGTGACATAGTAAAGCACAACCCGATATGTTCCTGTCCTCCTAAATATACGGGAGATCCTTTTATTCGATGTATATTTATCAGTAAGTATCTTAATAACGAATTAAGTTTCTCACTCAATATTATCAAGTTATTCGCAGTATCATGATGATTATTTTTTAACAAATGTTCTTCTTAGATTTCTTTGATGTATTCCTTATAACAATTTAAAGAGATTACTGTTTTATTTATTTGATTATAATAATATAATCTTTATTGTTACACTCACCAGTGGTTTACTGTTCATTATTATCTTTATCTTTTATTTTATTTTCTTCTAGAACCTGTCGAATTTGACGCAATACCATGTGTACCATCACCATGTGGCCCAAATTCAATTTGCCATGTTATTGGAGAAACACCTTCGTGTACTTGTAAGCCAAACTTCTTTGGGTCGCCTCCATATTGTAAACCAGAATGTACTAGCAACAGCGAGTGTCCATCGACTCAAGCGTGCATTAATCAGAGATGTATGGACCCATGTATTAACGCTTGCGGGGTAAACGCCCAATGTAAAACTATTAGTCACTCTCCAACATGTTTCTGTGAAAATGGATATACTGGGGATCCTTTCTCTACTTGTCTCATACAGCAAGACATTATAATAGAACAACCTACACCCTGTCGTCCATCGCCGTGCGGACCTAATGCTATTTGTAAAGAATATAACAATGCTGGGTCTTGTACATGTCTTTCTAATTACATTGGAAACCCATATGAAGGCTGCCGTCCAGAATGCACCGTGAATACTGATTGTTTATCAAATAAAGCATGCATTAGAAATAAATGTCAAGATCCATGCCCTGGTAGATGTGGTCCTTTAGCGACGTGCGATATAGTGAATCATTTGCCTACTTGCTCTTGTCCATCTGGATATAGCGGAGATCCATATGTTCAATGCCGAATTGAAGCGGGTAAGTGTTGGTTATTAAATATTAGGTATACCTTATAATTATACAAGATGTTACAAAAATACCCCTAATGCCGAATATGGTATATAGGGACCATCAAACTGATCAACTTTTACTATGGGACCAACTCTGAAATCGCGAAAAAATAATCAGCTGTTCCATACAAAAATTAAAATCGAAAATATCAAAATGTATGAAACAGCTGATTTTTTCGCGATTTCAGAGTTGGCCCCATTAGTAAAAGTTGTTCAGTTTGATGGTCCCTATATACCATATTCGGCATTAGGGGTATTTTTGTAACACCTTGTATATAATAGTCTGATGAGAGAATTGAAAGACTCATTTTATATATTTTACCTTTATAAAGCCGCTATTTTTATTATTATTTCAGAACCAACTCCAACACCATTGACACCATGCACTCCAAACCCATGTGGCCCTAATAGTGTTTGTCGTCCAGTAAACGGACAAAGCGTTTGTTCATGTATGCCTAATTATATTGGAACACCTCCTGGTTGTCGGCCAGAATGCACCGTCAGTTCTGAATGTCCAGCAGAAAAGGCTTGTATAAACAAACAATGCGCCGATCCATGTCCTGGACACTGCGGATTGAATTCTAAATGTAGAGTCATCAATCATAGCCCAATATGCTCTTGCAACTTTGGATTTATTGGTGATCCATTTACTCGCTGTGTACTACAACGTAAGATATTATTTTTATCGTCATATCGCTCAAAAATAAAGAAATTGAACTTCAAATTTAAAAAAAATATATTTGTTCACAGCACCAACACATCTAGTCCCCGAGATAACTCGAAATCCTTGTGTTCCAAACCCTTGTGGTGACAACGCGATATGTCGCGATATTAATGGAACACCATCTTGTACTTGTATGGAAAACTACCAAGGTCTACCACCCAATTGTCGACCTGAATGTGCAATTAATCAGGATTGTCTTTCTAATAAAGCATGTGTAAATATGAAGTGCCAGGATCCATGTGCTGGCAGTTGCGGACAAAACACAATTTGTACAGTATTCAACCATCACCCAGCATGTACATGCATGCAAGGTTATACTGGGGATCCTTTTTCCTATTGTGTTCATATTCAACCAGTTCAAGGTAAAGTTTATGATAATGAAGAAATATTTTGATTTACTTACTGATAATATATTTTACTATAAATTACTTTTTTATTTACAGACGACACTTCTACAGATCCTTGCAGCCCATCACCATGTGGGTTTAATGCTAACTGTAGGGACGGCATTTGTACATGTTTATCCGATTATCATGGTGATCCTTATGTAGGTTGCACACCTGAGTGCATAGTAAATATGGATTGCCCCCAGGATAAAGTTTGCTCAAGAAATAAATGTATGAACCCATGTCCTGGGACATGCGCTTCAAGTGGCAATTGTAATGTTTATAACCATATTCCAATTTGTACATGTCCGGAAGGAACTACAGGGAACGCTTTCATTGAATGTCATGTGATCGAAAGTAAGTATTCAACTATAAGCTAGAGCGATGAATACCTAACAATTACACTATTTCAATTGCTTTTCTTTGTTACAGTTGTTGCTGTGGAGCCTTGTAATCCTAGTCCATGTGGTCCAAACAGCCAATGCCGAAATATAAACAGTCAAGCAGTTTGTTCATGTTTGCCAACTTTTATTGGAAGTCCTCCAACCTGCAGACCCGAATGTACAATAAGCGCAGAATGCCCACGGGATAAAGCCTGTAACAATCACAAATGTATAAATCCATGCCTGGGCTCTTGCGGTTATGGAGCCAGATGTGAAGTTTTTAACCATAACCCAATATGTTCATGTCCATCTGAATACACAGGAGATCCATTTACGCGCTGCATAGCTTTTGGTAATATATTTTTTTATATGTTTCTGCACACATTTACAAAATACTACTACTGCTACTACTGCCTTAATGAAATGACATGGAAGGCATTAACGAAATACTTTTTATTATTTAAAATATGTAACTACTACACGAGTACATAGCAGTATACAATACATATATATCAATATCCACACACACATACAATTATATAGCCTAGCGTGCCATTGGAAAGATAAGTGCCATGGAGTTAAATGTACAGTAAATTAAAATAAATACATAATATACTTTTATACAAATTAAAGAACAGTGATGACCATAAATGACAAAACAAAATCAGCAGCTAAGTATTGTCAATTTAATTTAAAATGGTTTCTTTTTTCAGCCGCGGATCCTTTACCAGCAGCAAATCCATGCACGCCATCTCCTTGTGGACCATACTCCATATGTAAAATAATAGGAGAATCTCCTTCTTGTACCTGTCAAACAAATTATATTGGTTCTCCGCCCAACTGCCGTCCAGAATGCGTCAGTAATTCTGAATGTCCGAGCAACACAGCTTGCATTAACCAGAAATGTAGAGACCCTTGTCCGGGCAGCTGTGGTTACAATGCCGACTGTAAAGTAATAAGCCATGCCTTAGTTTGCACTTGCCCCTTCGGTCAAACAGGGGACCCTCTTCTTTCCTGTAATCCTATACGAGGTTGGTTATTTCATTTGTTAATACTTAAATATATTACTTTTCATGAACGACATCAATAGCTACTCTTTCATTGCTACTTGTTTTTTAGATGTTCAAATTGAATACAATTCACCATGTGAACCCTCTCCTTGCGGACTTAATGCTGAATGTTCAGAAAAGAATGGGGCTGGATCCTGTAAATGTATTGAATCTTACGTTGGTAATCCTTATGAAGGATGTCGACCAGAGTGTATTATCAATAGTGACTGTGCCCCGATGTTAGCATGCATCCAAAACAAATGCAGAGACCCTTGTCCCGGTATCTGCGCAAAAAATGCCGTATGCCAAGTTATAAACCACTTACCGTCTTGTTATTGTCCACCTGGATTGACTGGCAATGCATATTCGTATTGTGTAGAAAAAACGGAAGGTACTTCTGAGATTTTTTATTCAAAATGTATTTAATTTTACATTCTTTATTCGATTTTAGATATTTATTTAACTTTTATTTAACTATATTTCAGATGAGTCAAAGCCAACTCCTTGTGTTCCTTCACCGTGTGGTCCAAATAGTCAATGTCGTGATGTAAACTCCCAAGCTGTATGCAGCTGTCAGGCTGATTTTGTAGGAACTCCACCAAACTGTAGACCTGAATGTACTATAAATAGTGAATGTGCAGTTGACAAAGCCTGTATAAATCGAAAATGTGTCGACCCATGCAGAGGCCAATGTGCAAGGAATGCTAATTGCAAAGTGATTGCTCACAACCCAATGTGTTCGTGTACAGAACGCTACACAGGGGATCCGTTTACTAATTGTGTGCCATGTAAGTCTATGAATTAAGTTAAAATAAATATCAAAATTATTAATTGTTGTTATAATTATTATTATAATTTTAGTTATTGTTATTAAATTGTAGTGGGTACATGATAATTATTTATTTTACAGTGCCAGTGGCAATTCCATCGCCAGAGCCCGTCGCACGTCCTTGCATACCTTCACCATGTGGACCAAACTCACAATGCCAAGAATACAACGGCTTAGCACGTTGCACTTGTCTTGCAAACTACATAGGAGCACCACCACGGTGCAGACCAGAATGTACTATTAGTTCAGAATGTAGTGCCGTAACAGCATGCATTAACAATAAATGTGTTGATCCTTGTCCTGGAGCCTGTGGAAATAATGCACAATGCAGTGTTTACAACCACGGGCCAGTATGCTCATGCTTACCTGGTTACTCTGGAGATCCTTTCAATAACTGTGATATCATACAGCAAGGTAAAGTCGAACAAATTACATATCAAAGTTAGCTGGCACAACACTAACTAGATAGTGATGCTTATTATTTGTAATTATTACTAACTTTATTAGAAATTAAAAAACAATCCAAAATATAAAGCGAGTCAGTTATATAATAACTCATATGAGTAGTTACATATTTTAAAATTCTCTTTGTTAAATACTTTTTTGTCTATTGAAGATATGGTGCCAGAAAACCCTTGTTCTCCATCTCCGTGTGGTGCCAATGCCATTTGTCAAGACGGGGCCTGCTCTTGTTTACCGGAATATTACGGTGACCCTTATTTTGGATGTAAACCAGAATGTGTTCTGAACTCTGATTGTCCACGTGACAAAGCGTGTATAAAGAACATATGTGGTGATCCTTGCATTGGAACGTGTGGAACTGATGCAATTTGCGAAGTCATTAACCACGTTCCTATGTGTTCATGCCCAACAGGATTTACTGGATCTCCTTTCTATTATTGTACGAAAGTTAATGGTGAGTATCTTTTACTGTATTAAAGAATGTAAGTATTAGAAAAAATTCGACTCGCCACCAGGATTGTCTCAGGCGGGGATAAACCCGCAATCTTTGGAAGTCCGGTCCAATGATCTTACCAACTGAGCTACCGAGTCACTAGTAGCATCGTAGAAATTATTCTAGTATATCCCACTCTTACGCTGCAAGCCAGCGTTATTTCATGTGTGAGGAACTTCCTCGACATTCAATTGAAATATCTTTTCAGATATTTTTGACTATGAAACAGCTATATAATTTTTAAATTTGAAATTTTAGCATTCACAATGCTATTTTTATACAATACTAATTATTATACTAGAAAAATTCGACTCGTCGCCAGGATTGTCTCAAGCGGGAACCGAACCCGTGAACTTTGGAAGTCCGGACTTTCAAAGGTCGCGGGTTCGATTCCTGTTCGAGAACATGATCTGGTGCGAGTCGTATTTTTTCTGGTATATTATTTAGTATTATATAAAAATTGCATTGTGAATGCTAAAATCGTAAAAATTTAAGACCTCTCCATTTCTTTGAAATCGATTCGTCACTGTTATTTGAATGATAATTACTCATAACATTTCCAGAACCTCCAGTACCGACCAACTTATGTGAGCCTTCTCCTTGTGGACCAAACAGCCAATGTAGAGCGGTTAATGGACATGCTGTGTGTGTGTGTGTGATTGGTTACATCGGCAGCCCTCCAAATTGTAGACCAGAATGTGTAGTTAGTTCTGATTGCAAGTTAAATCAAGCATGCTCTAATCAGAAATGTATTGATCCATGTCCAGGGGCATGTGGACGTAATACGCAGTGTATTGTTGTCAATCACAATCCCATCTGCACGTGTTTACCTGCATATTCGGGCGATCCGTTTTCATCTTGCCAGTTTATTCGTAAGTCTAACATTATTTGACCGTCTCATTCGAAATGTCCTATTAACCATTTAAAACATGTATTTAATGTCCATTTTATCTTCTTTTAGTTGCGTCACCTCCAATTAAAGTAAACCCTTGTCTTCCCTCGCCATGTGGCCCCAATTCTGAATGCACTGAAAGTGGAGATAATGCACAGTGTAGATGCATACCTGAATTTATCGGAACTCCACCAAATTGTAGACCTGAATGCACAAGCAATAGCGAATGTTCAATCAATATGGCTTGCATAAACAAAAAATGCCGCAACCCGTGTCCAGGATCTTGTGGTTCAAACGCTGAATGTAGAGTTGTAAGCCATACGCCTATTTGCATATGCGTGACTGGTTTTACAGGCGATCCTTTCACATCATGCAGTATTGAGATTGCTAATGCGATTCAAGAAAGACCAACACCATGTGTTCCTTCACCATGTGGTGCTAACGCTGAATGCCGGGAACGAAACAATGCAGGGTCATGTACCTGTATACCTGGGTATTTTGGAAACCCTTATGAAGCTTGCAAGCCAGAATGTACAATTAACTCCGATTGCCCATCAAACCTTGCTTGCTATCAAAATAAATGCAATGATCCTTGTCTTGGTACGTGTGGGTTAAATGCTCAGTGTACCGTGATTAACCACATTGCAACTTGCTCGTGTCTTGATAATTATTATGGTGATCCATATAAAATCTGCAATTTGAAACCACAAAGTAAGTAATTTTTCATTCCATGTAAATCTTAATCTAGTGAAAGTTTGGATGTTTGTTACTATTTCTATCACGCAAAAACGGCTGAACCGATTTGGATGAAATTTGGCACACAGATAGTTTACAGCCTGAATTAAAACAAAGAATAGTTTTCTACTCGGCAAAGGTTCCTTAGGATTTTTTCCAAATATCTACGCGGACGCAGTCACGGGTGAAAGCTAGTGAATTAATATTATAAATGCGAAAGCGTGTTTGTTTTTTGTTACGTTTTCACTTCTTCATTACTCAACTGATCATTAAGAAATTTTGGAATACGTTGTCAGGGGGACAGAAAAAGACATAGGGCACCTTTCATAAAAAAAAATGTTCTGTTCCCGAGGGATAGAGAAATAACTGTCCACGCAGACGAAGTCACGGGCGTCCGCTATACTAGTAATATTGTAAATGTGAAAGTTTGAATGTTTGTAACTCAAACATCCGAACTTCATTCACACATTTTGAACTCCAAACGAGTTCATAAATAACGAGTAGTTGTTTAGTCCCCCGCAGATTCTTCATGCGCGATACTTCCGTCACTCGTGCGTAATGTGTTTGTTTTAATTGCAGTTGAAAATACAGATCCTTGCAATCCGACGCCTTGTGGTCCAAACAGCGAATGTAAATCGCAAAGTGGATTGGCAATTTGTGCGTGCTTAAACGGTTACCAAGGATCACCTCCAATGTGTCGCCCAGAATGCATTACAAGCTCCGAATGTCCACTAGATAAAGTTTGTGAAAATCTTAAATGCATGACACCTTGCCCTAGAAGTTGTGGAATAAATACGGATTGCAGAGTTATAAAACATAGTCCCATATGTTCATGTAAACAAGGTTACACTGGAGATCCGTTCTCAGTTTGCACCATTCTGCCTGAAAAAGAACCGACACTTATGGAACCATTAGATCCATGTATCCCATCACCATG
Organism: Catoptria pinella; assembly: GCA_963556745.1. NCBI lineage: Eukaryota > Metazoa > Arthropoda > Insecta > Lepidoptera > Crambidae > Catoptria > Catoptria pinella. Next base: position 7,706,014 of record OY750762.1, read on the forward strand.
TGGATTAAACGCAGAATGCCGGAATATTGGCGGCATATCATCATGCACTTGCTCATTTGGATTTTTTGGTAGCCCACCTAATTGCAGACCAGAGTGCGTTATACATGAGGATTGCAGTAATGACAAAACTTGTATTAACACGAAATGTCAAAATCCATGCCTTGGATCATGTGGAATAAATGCATTATGCAATGTAGTAAAGCATGTTCCTGTTTGTTCGTGTCCATCAGGATACGATGGCGATCCGTTCGCAGCATGTCATCTTAAGCCTGCAGGTAGTTTAAAATGATGACTACCATACTGATCGTAACTTGCACCATATTTCGAAACAGTGTACAATCCAATCTTTTTCATTTAAGCACTTTGAGTTTGTATAAACTGTAACATAATTTTTCAGAGGCTGACCCGGCACCTGACCCATGTCAACCGTCTCCGTGTGGTGCTAATTCTGAATGTTTTAATGGTGTTTGCAAATGTTTACCCGAATATCACGGAGATCCCTATTTTGGCTGTCGACCTGAATGCGTGCTGAGTACTGACTGTCCCTTAGATAAAGCATGCCTACGATCCAAATGTATCGATCCGTGCCGCGACATGTGTGGTATTAACGCCGAATGCAATGTCTACAATCATATTGCCATTTGTAGCTGTCCTTTGGGTATGTCGGGTAACGCATTCTCACAATGCAAACCTATTGAAAGTAAGTATTTAACTTAGCTATCACTAAAATTACTTAACTCAGATTAGGTTTTATAATTTTAACTAATATTCAATAACATTTTTTAGGACCCGTTACAAATCCATGCCAGCCATCTCCATGTGGGCCCAACAGTGTTTGTCGGGAAAGCAATAATCAAGCGACTTGTGCCTGTCTACAAGGATTTATAGGCAATCCGCCCAACTGTAGACCGGAGTGTATTCAAAGCACAGATTGCTCGCAATATCTAGCCTGCATAAATCAAAAGTGCCAAGATCCATGTCCAGGTTCCTGTGGATCCAATGCTTTGTGTAATGTTTACAACCATAATCCTATATGCAGCTGCCCAGCAAAATACAGTGGTTCACCTTTCACACATTGCTACGGTAAGAAAAAGTCATTATCTGTCTACATTTATGTAATAATGAATTTTGTTATTTCATATAATTACCTACATGTAGTGTACTTACATGAAGATTATATAAAGAATCATCATCTAAATATCATTTCAGTTGCAGTAGAAGATGTTCAACCTAACAACCCGTGCGTGCCCAATCCTTGTGGACCAAATAGTATTTGTAAGGTAGCTGGAGAAGGGATTTCCCCTATTTGCTCGTGTCAGCCAACTTTCGAGGGCAGTCCTCCACAATGTAAACGCGAATGCATAGCAAATGATGAATGTTCATTAGACAAGGCATGTGTTAACTTCAAGTGTACGGACCCATGTCCTGGTTCATGCGGTATCAATACGTTGTGCAACGTTTACCTGCATAGTCCTATGTGTTCTTGTCAGAATGGATATACGGGTGACCCGTTCTCATCATGTTATCAAATTATGTATACACCGACTACTGTTGATCCATGTAATCCGACACCATGTGGTGCAAACGCCCGTTGCAAAGTGTCAACAAACGGTGCTGCTGCGTGTATTTGTGATCCTGGCTATTTTGGCAATCCATATGAGTCTTGCCGACCAGAATGTACAGTTAATTCGGATTGTCCATTCAATAAAGCGTGTCTGAGAAATAAATGTGAAGATCCATGTCCTGGAGCATGTGGAGCGACAGCTATATGCCAGGTCATCAATCACCTTCCGACGTGTAATTGCGCACCAGGTTACACTGGAAACCCGTACACATACTGCCACATCATTATAAATGAACCAAGTAAGATCTGTAGCCATTTAGTTTATTTAATTAATATTTAATATTAGAGTGTCCGTCATTATATTTAGTATATCTAATTCCAGTTCCAACGCCACAAGACCCGTGTACTCCAAATCCATGTGGAGGCAATTCCATATGTAAGAATTATAACAGTCAAGCCTCATGTTCATGCATGCCAGACTTTTTCGGGACTCCTCCAAGTTGCCGACCTGAATGCACAATAAATTCAGAATGCGACGCTACAAAGACCTGTATCAATCAGAAATGTGTTAATCCATGCCTCAATGTTTGCGGAGAAAACGCTGAATGTAGAGCTGTAAACCATGCACCTATTTGTAGTTGCAGACAAGGCTTCGAAGGAGATCCATTCATTCGATGTGCACCTATAAAACGTAAGTTTAAAAGTAAACTGAACACAATAGAACTATTTAGTAATCTGAGACAATATAGTTTTAGTACAAATGAATAAAAAATCAAAGACGTAAAAGTTATAATAGTGACATTATTTTTTTTCAGACTTACCTTCACCAGATACAAATCCATGTGTACCATCACCATGTGGTCCCAACTCAGTCTGTCAAATTACAAATAAAATACCAGTTTGTACTTGTATGGATACATACATAGGATCTCCACCCAATTGCAGACCTGAATGTGTAATCAATTCAGATTGTCCCAGTAACAAGGCTTGCATCAACAATAAATGTCGTGACCCTTGTATCGGATCATGTGGCTTAGAAACAGAATGTCACGTCTACCAGAACGCTGCTATATGTAGTTGCAGAGAAGGATTCACAGGAAATCCTTTCCAAAGTTGTCAAGTGGTAGAACACATAGGTATGGAGCTTAAAATTATAATGAAAATGCAATAGACTTCCAATACACTTAGAAAATAAATTAATTGCTATTGAACTCTTTTTCAGAACCATTACCCGCAATCTTTGATAAATGCAATCCAAGCCCATGCGGTTCTAATGCCGATTGTAACAATGGACTTTGTACATGCAGACCTGATTTCTTCGGCAATCCATATTTAAGTTGTCGACCTGAATGTACGCATAATTCAGATTGCGCATTAAATCTGGCTTGTCATAACAATAAATGTGTCAACCCATGCATCAATCTATGTGGACAAGGAGCGTTATGTGAGGTCTACAATCACATTCCAATGTGCAGTTGTCCTATGAATACTACAGGAAACGCTTTCTTCTCCTGTTCTGCAATTACAGGTAAAACATATTCATATATTAGAAATATTTTCCAAATTACCTACCAAATAAGCAACTTACCTGACTGTTTGTAATATACCTATACTTATTATTTTTTTGTCTTTTGTCCTGCGATCTGTCTCTTCAACATTGAGCTGAATTTTAAGGAGTTGCATAACAGGCGTGTATGGCACACTATCCAATGATGTGTCCAAAATTGCCGCTAGCTCCTCATGCAATCAGGTCTTGAGGTGCACGTCTTTTTAGCCTTTTGAAGGTAGAGTTTGGTTCTATGCTCATTTACCTCCCTTACCAGAAGGTTTGAGTGGTGATTCTGTCTTTTTGAATATTTAAGTAGGGAGTCTTTGAATACTTCCTTGACAGACTCAATATTCAGGTCTTTGGGGAGTCGCGTATTTGTTTTGTACCAGGGTGCTTCAGTTATCATTCGCAGGGTTTTTGATTGAAACCGCTGCAGTATCTCTATGTTTGATAAGGATGCTGTTCCCCACACTTGTATACCGTAAGTCCAAATAAGCTTTAATAGAGAAGAAGCTTGTTTTCTATACTAAGTTGCTACTTTCGACCCATTAGCCATTGCAGCTTACGGAGTTGTAGATCAAGTGCTTTTCTTTTTATTTGGATGTGTTTTCTCCACATCAGTCTACGGTCCAGGTATACGCCCAAGTAACGTGCGTCATCAGATTGTGGTATTTTGATTTGATTGAGCTCGACTTCGCGACATGTATCATGCCGCAAACTAAATGTTACGTGCACAGAATTACTTTCGTTGGCTTTTATTCTCCAGTCTTTTAGCCAGCGAAATAGCTCATCTAAGCTCCATTAGCTGTTTTGTCGACTGCTAACACCGCAGTATTGTCGGCATATGTTCCCTGTCAGAACGTGTTCTGTAATCGGTAGATCTGATGTGTAAATCAGATAGAGTATTAGGCCCAGCACACTTCCTTGAGGGACCCCGGCCTTTATTTTAATTACCTACCAAATAAGCAACTTACCTAACTGTTTCTAATACCTATACTTACTTACAATATAAGTAATTAATGTTTCGTAAAACTTATATTTTTCAGTCTCACCAGTACAGAATCCATGTGTGCCTTCACCTTGCGGACCGAATAGCATTTGCCGAACAGTACGTGATCAAGCAATGTGTGCATGTTTGATTGGTTATGTCGGTGTTCCACCTTCCTGTAGGCCAGAATGTTTGGTGGATTCCGAGTGCGCAAGTACAATGTCTTGTTCGAACCAGAAATGTGTCGATCCATGTCGAGGCTCATGCGGAATTAATGCTGAGTGCAAAGTACACAATCATAAACCTATTTGTTACTGTCCGAATGGTTATAACGGTGACCCCTTTACTCATTGCACTTTCATTATTCAATGTAAGATATATACCTACCTCCTGTTGTATGAAAATAAATTATATTGACATGTTTTTATGAATATGAATATTGATCTAATTATTTCTGATTGTAGCTGAACCACTACGCCCTAGAGTACCGTGCGAACCATCGCCTTGTGGACCAAATTCAATATGCAAAGTACTTGGTGAATCACCGTCCTGCTCCTGTATATCAGGTTTTATCGGCAGTCCGCCATACTGTCATCCAGAGTGTGTTACAAACAGTGAATGCACATTCGATAAGGCTTGCGTTAACAAGAAATGCGTTGACGTTTGCACGGGAGCTTGTGGAAGGAATGCTGAGTGCCGAGTTATCAGTCACTCGCCACAATGTATTTGCCAATCTGGCTATGAAGGGGATTCTTTTGATGAATGTGTGCCTAGTAAGTATCTCAACTGTCAATAAAGGACGTAATAAAAATAATAAAATTTATTTAAATAGCTCTTAAATGTCTTAACATTGCCTGTTTCGTTTACCTCCTTTTCAATCAATATATTTACTTTCTTTCAGATCGAACACAAACACCAACAGAATCTGTGAAGCCTTGCTCGCCAAATCCTTGTGGTCTAAATGCTATATGCCAAGAACGTAATAATGTCGGTAGTTGCACATGTTCAACTGGATTCTTTGGTAATCCTTACGAAGGATGTAGACCAGAATGTGTTGTAAATTCCGATTGCTGGGACAATTTGGCTTGTGTAAATAATAAATGCCAAAATCCGTGTTCAGGGCTTTGCGGATCAAATGCCCTTTGTCAAGTAGTTAACCATATGCCTAATTGCATTTGCATTCCTGGTTTTATCGGAAATCCCTACGACAACTGTCTTCTCAAAGAGGGTAAATTTATGCTTACCTGTAAACTTTAAAAATAATGTTTTTCTTTTCTATTTAACAAGTCCTAATTAATAGTGATAATTTCATTTCAGAAGATAAAGTAATCAACCCCTGCGACCCATCACCTTGTGGACCTTACAGTACATGTCAGGTATCCAACAATAAAGCTAATTGTAGATGTTTTCCTGAGTACACCGGCGTTCCACCTAACTGTCGGCCAGAATGTTTGACAAGTCCAGAATGTCCGTTGAATAGAGCATGTGTGCGGCAGAAATGCGTGGATCCATGTGTCGGAACGTGCGGTCAGAATGCAGAATGTCGTGTTCACAGGCATAGCCCATACTGTACTTGTATTACTGGATATGATGGAGATCCATTTACTGTGTGCACCAAACAAAAACCAAAACCTATAAGTACGACATCGCCTTGCGATCCCAGTCCTTGCGGACCATTCTCAATGTGTAGAGATGTAAACGGTGCAGCAACATGTAACTGTAACGCAGGCTATATTGGTGCGCCACCACATTGTGCACCAGAATGTACTATTAATGAAGATTGTTCTAATGACAAGGTTTGCGTGCGAGAAAAATGTATCGATCCTTGTATTGGCTCCTGTGGTCCAAATACTAACTGCCGAGCTATGAATCACTTGGCTATATGTACTTGTCTACTCGGCTATCAAGGCAATTCTTTTGAAGGCTGTTATGTACTTAATGGTAAGTATTAATTTGATTCTATTCGAGTCGAAATATGAGACATATTATTTGGCCAGTATCTTGTGATAGAGTTAACGTAAGCTATAATGGTTCAGTTTTCTTGCTTGTGAAGTGCGGAGCCCTAAAAACTAATTCTTTAATTTTTACTCTTTTACAGAACCAGAAATTGCTACGCCAATAGACCCCTGCATATTATCACCTTGTGGAATCAATGCGATCTGTGATAATGGGACTTGTTCTTGCACGAAAGGTTATCACGGCAATCCAAAAATTGAATGTCGTCCAGAATGTACAAATGACAATGAATGTTCAAAACAGATGGCTTGTGTAAACTATAAATGCGTGAATCCTTGTATCAATGCCTGTGGTCAAGATGCTGTATGCAATGTCTATAATCATCTGGCCATTTGTGAATGTCCATCACCACTACAAGGAGATCCTTTCTTAGCATGTCGTCGTCAAGTTGGTGAGTTGACTTTCATTATAATTTGCGTTATTCTTAACTACCTAATATTATAAATGCGAAAGTGTGTTATTTACTATACAGCAAGTTACAAATATACCCATAATGCCGAATATGGCATATAGGGACCATCAAACTGACCAACTTTTACTATGGGACCAACTACGAAATCGAGAAAGAAAATCAGCTGTTTCATACAAAAAATAAAATCGAAAATATCAAAATGTATAAAATTAAAAAAATATATATACCATATTCGGCATTAGGGGTATTTTTGTAACATGTTGTATATATACTATATAAGTATATATTTAAAAAAGTGTTTATGTAGTACCTACATCAGTGTTTCAGCACCCATATTACAAGCTTTACTTAGTTTGGAGCTAGACAGCGCAGTGTGAAATTGTCCAAGCATTTATTTATTTGTTTGTTACGCTTTCACGTCAACTACTCAACTTATCATGAATTTTTGAATACACCTTATCAGGGATACAGAAAGGGACATAGCGTAAGGTACCTTTTATTCATAAAAAGGTACTGTTCCCGAGGAATAGAAAAATAACTGTCAACGCAGATAAAGCCGCGGGCGGTCCCTAGCATTATATAAACAGGTTTACACGCAGGTCGACAGAAAAGCAAGTGGTTAAACACGCATTTCGCCAGAAAACGCAAGTCGACAGAATCGCAACTCGTCAGATTCGCAACTTATCAGATTCGTAACTCGTCAAATACGCAGCTCGACAGATTTTGCAACGTGTCAAAGATGCCGTTTGACAGACACGCAACTAGTCAGATTTTTTCGTTTTAATAAAATGTGCCCTGTCATAAAGGGCACAACCGAAAGGAGATGAAACTAGGCTCAACTTATTAGTAAAAAATTTTTTTTTTTCAATTTATTGTGTGTAAGTAATAAGTGTGTCTAAAGATTTGTTTTATTTTTTATAGAACTGACAGTGTTAGATCCCTGCACGCCTAACCCATGTGGGCCGAATAGTATTTGTCGCGCTGCCGGCACGGTAGCGCATTGTTCATGTCGCCCGGCAACAAGCGAAGAGCGCGGCCCCGGCTGTAAAGCAGAGTGCCGCCGTGACAATGACTGTCCCTTAGATCGGGCTTGTCGCAACAACAAGTGTCGTGACCCGTGTCCTGGTGCTTGTGGAGCACACGCCATTTGCCGTACAAACTTCCATTCACCTATCTGTTCCTGCCCTATTAACTATGTTGGAGATCCTTTCATTCGGTGTTTACCAGGTAAACTTAATTCCCTAATTTAAGTAGTAAGTGCAACAAGAACAAAATCTACCAGACTAATTTAATTTAATTTTTCTGTAGCAACTTTAGACACGGAACCGAAGTCTGCGTGCTCTGAATGCGGCCCAAATGCAGATTGCATTAACAATAACTGTCATTGCAAGGAAAACATCCTTGGTTCTCCACCATACTGCCGCCCTGAGTGTATCAGTTCCAGTGACTGTGATAGCCGTCACACATGCCTCAACAAGCGTTGCATCGACCCCTGTCCCGGTGCATGCGGTTTTGGAGCCGAATGCACGCCAGTAGCACATGAGCCTCGCTGCGACTGTCCTTCTTCAACAACTGGAAACCCATTCATCGAATGTCGACCTGTCGGAGTTATTCGTAAGACAAGATTTACATAAAAAGTCGCTGAAGTGTATTGTTGCTAATAAACGAACGGGAAAAATATATAAGGCCTTAGATAGGTTTGCATACTTTGAATCAAGGATATTTCGGGAGGCGGCAATCATATGTTTTCGCATTTAAAGCTTAGGCATGGGTTTTACTTGTGAAACTATGTGAGCCACTTCTTGAGATGAGATGATGAGATGTTACTAAATCCACAAAAGCGCTTTCCTGTCTCGCTATATGTCTGGTCTAAAGTGATTTCTATAATATTTTGTTAATTGACGCTTTAAATTTCAGAGAAACCAAAAGACCCTTGTACTCCATCTCCATGCGGTCCGGGTGCAATATGCCGGGCAAGAGGGACTGGAGCGTCTTGTGAGTGTGAAGCGGGTCTTCACGGTGACCCGTATACGGGTTGTCGTCCGGAATGTATCGCCGACTCAGATTGCTCGCCATCAAGAACATGCATCCGTTCAAAATGCCGTGACCCCTGTGTGGGAACATGTGGTGTTGGGGCAGACTGTGAAACCGTTAATCATATACCACTTTGTTCTTGCCCTACTGGAACCAGAGGAAACGCCTTTGAACGATGTGACATTATCACTTCAGGTAATAAAATCACAACACAATGTTAATGCTTTGCTTGGAGGACATGAAAAATTGTTTAGTCAACCTAGTTAAAAAATAATATTTTTCCTCTTTCACAGTTCGAAATCAATTAAAAAATATGCATGTTTTGTGGCATTATTGTGAACTGTTGATTTTTGATACCTAGACCATTACTCAAATTATTACAAAGTACCTAACTTAAATAACTGATAATATTTTAACAGCACCACCCTGCTCACCATCACCTTGCGGCCCTGGCGCAATCTGTACGGTATCGGGCAGCAATGCGGTGTGTTCATGCCCAACCGGAACCAGTGGTGACGCCGCTTCCGCTGGCTGCCGACCCGAATGTATAGTCAGCTCAGAGTGCCCTCGTGACCGCGCCTGTGTGCGTAACAAATGCGTCGATCCTTGTGTCGGCGCTTGCGGATTTGGCGCTATATGTCGTGTTATCGACCATGCTCCAATATGCTCGTGTCCTTCGCTAACAAGTGGCGATCCATTCTTGGAATGTCGAGCTACAGGTACCTTATCAATATATTAAGGTGGAATAAAATTATGTGCCAGGACTTCAGAGGGTGTTTAGGTCAAGTGTGTAGAATTGGTAAAGAACTTTTCTTTTTATTTAATTTTTATTTTATTAAATCGCCTGTCAGCTGAGTCAGGTGTTATCGGGCGGGGTAAGGACCGCGCGATGTCCATAGTTATTTATTTATTCATTTTATGTTTTGCGTTTTGGGTTGTTTACCGAAAGATTCGACCACGATTAAAAAATCATAAAAAAAAATAATAGAAATTATTTTCTTCGCTAATGTGTTCGTTAAGCACTTGACCTGACCTTCCTCTGACGATCATTATGATAAAAAATATAAAAAATATTACACTTCCCATTACCCTTCAGACACCAATAATAATTGGGGCAGCTGTAGTTGAAGGCTATTAGTGCATAAAATGCCTCAGGATGACTCCCGGTTGGGATTATTTATTAATAAGACTAGTGACTCAGTGAGCTGCAAACCTCGCTAAAATTGTACGTTGTTTAAAAATTAATCTAATAGATGTCACCACGAGGTTGAGACACTTTGAAAAGCAGTACTATGTGCTGTTTGATAGATTAGGTATTCTTTTATTATATCTATTCGAAGATTGCGCTTCTAATTTTGATCATTTTTCGAATGGGTGATTTTTCTTCTCTAAATTTCGAAAAACTGGCTCTAAAAAAATCGATATATTTATCGAACCTGCTTACCAAATTTCACGAGAATCGGCTGAGAAATGTGACCTGTAGAGAAGAACAGCCAGACAGCCGAAAAGACAGACATACGAAAGATACCAAGCTGAAGCAGAGACGCTTCGCGCTCTCTCGGTCAATTTTATTAATATTAGGATGTTTTATTATAATTCGCATTAAAATTTGTCATGAATCATGGTTGATTACATTCTTAAATGTATATTATCTGTTATTTGATCACCATTGTTCGTACACCATAGGCTATATTATTCACTGACAGGTATAAGAAGTCCGGAAATTATTATTAAAATATTTATCGATTCCGTTGCAGAATTGTCCGTTTACGACGATCCATGCGAACCAAATCCATGTGGGCCACACGGCACATGCCGCGATGGGTTCTGCACCTATCCAGAATGTATTGTAAACGATGATTGTAGCGGAGATCGTGCATGTATTAACCGTAAATGCACAGATCCATGTGTGAATGCCTGCGGTCTCAACGCTCTGTGTACAGTCGTCAGACACGCGGCCGTTTGCTCCTGCCCGGCTGGATACACCGGATCTGCATTTGTCCGTTGCGAACGTATCTTAATATCAACTCCTCCTCCTCCCGTACCTGAATGTACCAATGACAATCAATGCCCGGACAATGCTGCTTGTGTAGATACACGTTGTACACCAGTGTGTGGTCCCAACAACTGTGGTGTCAATGCCCGCTGCATAGCGCGGCAACATAGAGCCCGCTGCGCTTGTTTACCTGGTTACGAAGGAGACGCGTATCGAGGATGTTATTCAGGTAAGTTACCTTCTTCTTTCTTACATTTATTAACTATATTTTATAAGATTGACATTAAAATTTAAAAAATGTTTTTACAGTCCAATGTCACAGTAACAACGATTGTCCCGATGATGAGAGCTGTGAAGGCAATTCCTGTGTCAAAGTGTGTAGACGCATACGTTGTGGCATTAACTCCCACTGTGTGGCACGAGGACATATTGCTTCGTGTGAATGCGATGCGGGCTCTCGAGGCAATCCTTGGACCGGTTGCCGAAATTACGAATGCACGGTAGATGAAGATTGCGCCTCTTGGTTGGCTTGTAGAAACGGAGCCTGTCAGGACCCATGTCCAGGAGCATGTGCTCAGGGAGCGCTTTGTACTGTTATTCGTCACACACCATCTTGCGAATGCCCACGAGGTACTCGCGGAAACCCAAAGATTGAATGTCAGCCAGGTTTGTAAAAAAAATACAAATTTATAAACATAAAATTTGTCAAACAGATTCAGTTGATGCAGTCTTCATATAATGTTTTTTTTTCAGTTCTTGAAACAGTGGAATGCGAAAGAGATGCTGATTGCGGTCCCGGTCTAGCATGTTTACAGGGCAGCTGTAAAAACCCCTGCGAGGCTACATCATGCGGCACACTCGCCATTTGTCGCGTTGCGAATACTTTACCATTCCGTACCCTCGTGTGCGAGTGTCCTAAACCACTAACTGGAGACGCTTCCATCCAATGCAATCCCAGTAAGATTCTTCTTAAGTTAGCTTTTGCTTTCCTTTTGAAAAGTATATTTACAAAAAATAATAACTTTCTTTTTACAATCAGTTCCGCTTGATGCTTTCAATATGATTCGACGTGAACTCATATTTGTTCAAAGGACATTTTAGGAGTGTAAGACAATTTTATCAATACAATGCGCGACATACAAACGGTAAATACGTAAAATAAACAATTATACATGTACATATAAAAGTTAGATATAGGTGACTGACAGGCACTTTCTTTGCACTGTAAACTGCATACACATGAAACACTACTGAATAAGTCACTTGGAAATATTGTTGGAAACAGGTGTTAGTGCAGAAAACATGGTTGATAAGAACGCGATGTTAAATTAAGTACTGTCTAGAAATACTAATGGGACCGTTTAAGTGTACAATCGTAATAACCACATAATAATGCACGATATTACTATTTAACTAAGTTAACTTAGTGTTAAAGAAATAGCAAAAATGTAAAAAGTCTACACAATAAGAAATTATTCATCTCTCCAGAGCTCCATGGAGTAGATGCTAAGCGTCACTATTGGCAATGGCGACACGTAATTTACCCACCTGTGTCGTCAATGTTAATAAATAATGTAGAATGTTAATGTAAAATTAGACTACGGTGATGGCGTGTATAATTAGGTACTTATCTACCTTTTTTATGTTAAAAATAGCTTCGGACCTGTACTTACACGATATAGGAGAGTGTAAAAAGTTAAATCGTACTTTTGAACATAAGAATCGTTTTAATTTGTATAAATTACATTTACTTAGGAGGAGAATGCACTTCCAATTTTGACTGCGGTGATGAAGAGGCGTGCTTGAATGGTCAATGTACGGATGCTTGCACTATCGCAACGTGTGGCGTCGGAGCGGAATGCCGTGCCGCATCACACGTTGCTTCCTGTCATTGCGTGCCTCCACTACAAGGGGATCCTGCTGTTGGTTGTACAACACGTCAGTATTGCTAATATTCTACAGAAATCCTACTTGAATAATAACGAAGCTTCATATATTTAATCAATAATCCATAATTATCCTCTAAAAGTAATGTTTTCCTGCTGTTATCACTAGTGCTATTTGTTATAAGCTGAGTTATTGGTCTTCCTAAATATTAAATATATTTTTATAAACTTAATTAATTATAACAATAATAATACATTTTTAAATTTCATAAAACAGAGTCACAAAAACCTCTTTAGGTTTAACCGTCGTTAAATACATAGCAGTAAATAGATTTTTATCACTTTTTTTTTCATTTTCAGCGGGCCAATCAGCAGAATGTACTTCTGACGAAGCATGCGGTGCAGCAGAGGCATGCATATCAGGACGTTGCGTATCAGCATGCGCTGGAGCTTGCGGAGCTAATGCACTATGTTCATCTGTCAACCATCGTGCTAGTTGCCGCTGTCCTCCTGGAACTGCTGGTGATCCGTCACGCACATGTTATACACGTAAGCATTACTAAAAAATACGGTTTTTATAGAAAAATACAGCGTTAAATAGCATATATAACTAAGTAAGGTTTACCAACTTCTTCACCCTTCACTTTAATATCTTTACTTGCAGCTGAATGTACAACAGATGACAACTGTCCATTCGACAAAAATTGTGTCAGAGGTTACTGCCAAGATCCATGTGTTCTCGGCTCTCCATGCGGACGTGATGCGGTATGCGAAGTTGTTGCACATGTAGCCACTTGCCGCTGCCCACCCGGCACACAAGGTGATCCTCGCAGAGCCTGCATATCTGCCGTTTGTCATTACAATGAAGACTGCGATGACACACAGACTTGCAATCGTCTCAACAGAGTCTGCCAACCAGCTTGTTCAGATAATGCATGCGCTACAGGTGCGACATGCGCAGCTAGATCTCATCGCCCTATTTGCACGTGTATGCCTGGTCTCAGCGGAGATCCGTATATTCGAGGATGCACTAAAGAAATTACCACAGGTTGCACCAGAGACTCAGATTGCGCTGCACCGCTCGCCTGCGTAAACGCACAATGTACCGACTTATGTTTAAGCAATCCCTGCGAAGTGGGACTCATTTGCAGAACTGTTGACATACTACCACTTCGTGCGGTCGCGTGTGTTTGCCCTGATGGAGGCCGTGTTGCCCCAGACAGTGGTTGCAGAACTCCACCAGAAGCTGAGTGCACCGCAGACTCAGAATGTGCTCTTAGTCAAATGTGCCGTCGAGGAAATTGTGTGGACGCATGCAAAGCTGATCCTTGCGGGCAAAATGCACTTTGTGAAGCTATTGACCACTCATCTCATTGTACATGTGCCCCAGGATACATAGGAAACCCGAGAATTGAATGTAATGTAGAATCTAAACAACGATTCCCAGAATGCTTTACTGATGATGAATGTAATACAGAAAGAGCATGCCGAGATCGTTTCTGCGTTAACCCTTGTACAAACGCATGTGGTCCAGGAGCATTATGTCGTGTCATTAACCATAAGCCGCATTGCACCTGCCCTAAGGGTTTCACCGGCGTAGCTACTATCCAGTGTGTACCACGTAAGTTTCATATATATATTTTTATTTCATGAAAAATACCTATATTATACAACGTGATTATACGTGATTATATATGAACGTATTTTTTCGCGATTTCAGAGTTGGCCCCATAGTAAAAGTTGTTCAGTTTGATGGTCCCTATATACCATATTCGGCATTAGGGGTATTTTTGTAACACCTTGTATATTCTCGAAAAAAACTAAAAATATTTTTATATTACAGCTTCAGAGGAATCAGTGACTGTTGGATGCAAAGCGAACTCAGAATGCCCGTTATCACAAGCGTGTATTAACGGTGCTTGTGCCAACCCATGCGCTTGTGGAGATAATGCTGAGTGCACCGTAGTGAGACATCATCCTGTTTGTTACTGTGAACGAGGGTTCTCAGGCAACCCATACACAGGATGTACTAAAGGTAAAATAAACTGTTTTTGGATATCCAGTAAAGCACTTTTCATTTACATAAAATCATCACCAAACACGCACCAATAATTTCATAATGCATCATAAGCAGAGATCGGATAATTGAATGCATATTTACCTAAAGTTAATTGTTGGCTAACATATTATGGAAGCGGCTTCTTAAAATATTTGAAATTCTTAAAATGTGTTATTTCCATGATTTAATATACCTTTGATTTCTTCAAAAATCACTGACAATATAAGTAGGGATAAGCAACCAATTACATTTGTAACAGGCCAACTAGAGTTTGTGTCAAATCGGGTTTATTTATTACATCTCACGGAGTATACACTAATATTGGTTAATCCCGGAATCCTTGGATTTTACGATAAAAAAATGCTTTCCATATTACCCAACATCTGAACTTTAGATAAATATGCATCAGAATACTCGATCTCCAATCATAAGTCTTTAAATGGGGCCAAATCTGCCATAAATTATTCTCTTACTAGAACTAGGTACTAACTGTTACAAGACTTACGAACGGTTTTGTTCGATTTCAAACATTTTCAGTTTAATAAAATAAAATACTTGTGCTTGTACATTTTTACTCAATACATGTTTGGCTTGTATATAATAGTAGACATACTTATATACATAATTAAACTATCAAGAATTAGAAATAAAACACTTTTTACGGATTACAGCGCGTATATTATTAATTCAGGTGTTGTTTTGGAATTATTTAGTTTGTATTTATTGGTTTTTTAGAATTCCCGACGTTTCGACACCTTTCCAGGGGCCGTGGTCACGGGAGGACTAAAGCAATCTTAGAAGTGTATATATCAAGAATTATGAAAAATAATAAGTATTACTTCTTTTCAGTTGGATGTTCTTCGGACAACGAATGTGAGGACAGCGATACATGTTACAACGGCGCTTGCGTTAGTCCTTGCGTATTAGAAGCACCTTGCGCTATCAGTGCAGAGTGTTATGGAAAAGGTCATAGACCTAACTGTCGCTGTCCTGCTGGCAGTTTCGGAGATCCTTACACAAGATGTCAAACAGCAGAATGTGAAATAGATAACGATTGTAATGATGACAGTGTTTGCGTGAAAGGAATTTGTCGTAATGCTTGTTCATCTGAAGGATACAACCCTTGTGCTCAAAATGCTGAGTGTTTTGCCAGAAACCATGCTGCATCCTGCAAGTGTCCATCCAGTCTTCCTCTTGGAGATCCATTGACTCACTGTCTAAAATTATCAGTAATTGGAGAACCTGAATGCCGAGTAGATAACGATTGTCCTAGTAGCCATGCATGTCTGCGAGATGAATGTCGCGAAGCCTGTACCGAACTGAAACCATGTACTGGAATCTCTCGTTGTTCTGTCTCCGATAGTATTCCATTCCGTACGTTGGTATGTCGCTGTCCTGAAGGATTCATACCAGAAGAGGGAGGCTCGTGTAGAACAGCCCAACTGCCTTCCCCAAGTTGCTCATCTGATCAAGACTGCAGCGAACGAGAATCTTGTGTTAATAGAATTTGCCGTAATCCTTGCAACTGTGGAGAAAACGCTGAATGTTTCGTTCGCGATCACCGCCCAGTCTGCTCTTGTCGTGAAGGATTCGATGGAGATCCTTATCGCGCTTGCCGTATTGTAGGTTGTCGAGCAGATTCTGAGTGTGAGTCAAAGGAGGCTTGCATCAACGGAAATTGTGTCAGCCCTTGCTTGTTAAATAATACTTGCGGTCCTAATGCCGACTGTTTTGTAGAGCGCAATCGTCCATTATGTCGCTGTCGAGCCGGTTTTGAAGGTGAACCGTTTGTGGGCTGTAATGCTATTGAATGCAGAACAAATGGAGACTGCCCGTCAGACAAGCAATGTCATGCTCATAGATGTATAAATCCATGCTTATCTGGACACCCATGTGGCACGAATGCTATATGTTTAGTTCGAAATCACAACTCAGTTTGCAAATGTGAAGATGGTTTCACCGGCAGCCCTTATGTAGAATGTAGACCTGAAATCACAGTTGAATGCACCGTTGACGCCGATTGCCCATCAAAATCAGCTTGTCTAAATTCAAAATGTGTAAATCCTTGTACTGCTTTACGGCCATGTTCGACACCGGCTCGGTGTGAAGTATCACCGACCCTCCCAGTGCGTACAATGCTCTGTACCTGCCCTCCTGGATATGTAAGCAGCGGTGGAGGCGTTTGCAAGCCTTCTACCCCAATATCTGATGTTGTCTGCGAATTAGACAATGATTGCACATCTAATCACGCGTGTATTACGTCCATATGCAAAAACCCATGTGATTGTGGTCCAAACACTGACTGCGTGATAAAAGACCACAAACCAGTATGCGCTTGCCAGCCTGGCTTCATCGGTGACGCTCGCACAGGGTGTTACAAAGTTTTATGTAGATCTGATTCGCAATGTTCTGATGACGAATCTTGCATTACCAACCGCTGCATGCCAGCCTGCTCTGTTGAACCAGATATATGTGGAGAATCTGCTGAATGCTATGGTTTAGAGCACAGGGCAGCTTGCCGCTGTAAGATAGGCACAACCGGAAATCCATCAATTGGTTGTATAGCTATTGGCTGCCGAGCTAATAGTGATTGTCCAATGGAAAAGTCATGTATCAACTCTAAATGTGTCAACCCTTGCACAGCAGCTACTTGTCAAGAACCAGCGGAATGCCGTGTCCACCTTCATGAAGTCCATTGTGTCTGTCCACCAGGTTTCCGTAGCACTGACACTGGATGTGAAAAAGTTGATAGACCACAGTGTATATCCGACAGCGAGTGTCCGTCCGGCACTGCTTGCTTGAATTCAGAGTGTGTTAATCCTTGTACAGTCACGAAACCTTGCGGCATCAACGCAGAGTGCACAATTGTTGATACAGAACCCGTTCGCACTATCATTTGTGAGTGCATACCGGGATATCGAGGAAATGCTCTCATCGAGTGTACACCTAACATACGTAAGTTTTACTTTATTTATTATTTCACAAACGTAATGTTCTCACATTATTCTTTCTAAGACTTCTATGGCTTATTTTTAATCTGTAAAAAGCCAGTAAATCTGATTCCAAATTATCTACTGTTAAGTACCTATTTATAAATATTGAATTATGTTATTATATTTCAGCGACAACAGCTAAATGTGTCGATGGACAAGGACTTAATGCTCTGGGTGAATGTGCACCGTGCCGTACTGATGAAGGCCGAACGGTAGACTCGCGTGGCCGCTGCATATGCGATACCGACCGAGGTTGGGCACCACGTGGAAACGTATGCGTGCGTGTGGTATGCGACACTGATAGCGAATGCGGTGACCGCGAACGGTGTCTTAATCGTATGTGCGTCGATGCATGTGAGGCTGAGCCTTGCGGCAAGTCCGCCGTTTGCGCGGCCGCCGGTCACCGCTCTTTATGTACATGCATTTCCGGTTACTCTGGTAACCCGCGTGTGCAGTGCAACGAAATCCCTAAAAATATTACAAATTATCGCACTGATTTTCCTCTACCCGAAATGCAGGTAAAGTCTCTATGATTTTCAAATTCATTAATTATTGTTTCGTTTGGAAGGTAATTATAATATACAATCTTGTAAATTCTTCAGGTTCACTGCCTTGCGAATGGCATACGTGTAAGCCTGAAAATCAAGGATGGCTTCAATGGACTCTTGTATGTAAAAGGTTACAGTAAAGATGAACGATGTGGGCTGGTAGTCAACACACCTGTAAATCAAGAGAGTCCTGTTGACTTTACAGTGCAATTCGGAAACTGCGGCCTAGTTCATGTCAATGTATGTTGAACAATGTTTCATGTGATTTCTCGCAATTGCTAAGAAATGAAATGGCACCTATTAAAATAAAATTCCTAACTCACGATTCTGACAGTTAATACATTATTCACAGGGTTTGGCAAGTTTCGTCCTGGTAATGCAAGACCATCTCAAACTTGTGACATCGAATGCCAAGGCGTTCCACATCAAATGTATTTACCAAACTGGCGAAAAAAATGTAACATTAGCTTTCAATGTGTCGATGTTAACGACCGCCGGAACTATAGCTAACACCGGACCACCACCCGTCTGCTCCATGAGGATTGTAACTCGTACCGGCGATGAAGTTAGTTCAGCCACGGTTGGAGAAAATCTCAGTCTTCAAGTAGATGTCCAGCCGAATAGTACGTTTTTGTTACTACCAAAATATTACAATCTTTTAGTTTTCGTGAAATATCTAATTGTATAACTTATTCTTTAGGCATATACGGTGGATTTGCCAGAAGTTGCATTGCGAAAACCAGCGAAGTTGCAACCAACGTTGAGAATGAATATACAGTAACAGACGCGGATGGATGCGCCACCGATCCATCTATATTTGGTGAATGGGAGCATAATGACGATGGCGCACTACGTGTCATGTTTAATGCCTTCAAGTTCCCAAGCAGCGATAATATACGGTTCCAGTGTAATATACGTATATGCTTTGGGAAATGTCAACCGGTAAGTTTTATCGATATTTTTCTTGATTGATCTATGAAAACATTGTGATACTTAATTTAATAGCCCTTGAGGTTTTGGCAAAAGTTACTTTGATAGTGACTTTATAATTATCGTCCTAGCATAATTTTTACGAATGTACCCGGGTCTTTATTCCTTACTGCACTAATTCAACACCTCCGATCAAACTCTTCATGTATGATCTTATTCTGGAAGCTCATTTATGAACGGATTTTCAAACTTCCTAACAGCAAAGAGAATATAATTTAAATAAATATATCGTGTATGATTTTTCAAAGTATTAATTTTTCACTTGTTTTGAGAAACTTGCTTTTGAATCTTAGTTCTTCAGATTTTGTTGTATTGTATAAAATATTTTTTTTTTACCTTCTCGCAGGTTAATTGTCGTGGAAGAGATGCTTATGGAAAACGAAGAAAACGCGAAGCGATTGACAGCGACGGCTCTCTGTCGGGCATCGAGGGCCAGTTGCGAGAGGAGGTGACGGTGGTGTCAAACCAGATCTTGACCCTCGAGCGACGATCCGCGTCGCGAGCAGCCCGGCAGCGCGAGGGCGGCGCAGGTGCGGGCGGTGCAGCAGGCGGCGGCGAAGTATGCGTGTCAGCTGCCGGGCTAGCAGTGGCGCTGGCACTAACCGCGCTGCTCGCACTGGTGGCTGTGGCGGCAGCTGTGGCCTGTTGGCTGGTAGCGTGGCGACGGGCGCGGCCGCCACCAGCTCCACTTCCGCACCCGCCTGACTTCCCTAATCCGCTGTTCCAGCGCTAAGCCCGCTAGTCTCGCGCCCCGCTCCTCCGCCGGCGCCGGGCGGTGTCGGCTCTTCCTACTCACTCACTCATCTGTGTGCGCCGCCGGAGGACCGCTGGGCGAGGGCGCAGCGAGCGCCGCACCCCGTGCGCCCCTCGCTTGCGCTCGCCGCGCCCTGCTCTAGTTTTACTTTTATAATGTATTTTTATTCTTTTATTAACGTGGAATCGTCGTCGCCTCCTTCGAATTTTGTGATATTCATTTTATAAATATTCGAAATCATCATAATATTATGTAAAATACCTACTGATTATATTATAGTTTAAATGAATAATAATGATGATATTAATAATAATAAAATGCCGTTTTATTTCTTGTTATTTTGAAATATTTAAATTTTCCATTAAATAAATCATGATATCATAACATTTTTAGTATTCACAATGCTATTTTATAATACGTATGATAAATTAAAAACCTAACGTACTAGAAAAAAACATTAAAGTTTGTATGTTTGTTGAAAATGGTTTAGAAATTCCTTTACAACTGAAACGAATTCCTAAACCATTCACCTGTATAGTATAGGCATCATTGCAATGAATGCCCAATAGAGAATAATATTGTAATTAACTGACATGATTCCGTCATTTAAGAATAGGTAAGTACTAAAAGAGATCAAAATAAAACATGTATCAATGTATTATAATTTCGATATTTAACAAGAATTCCACAGCATACAATTACTCAATATTATAGGAAAGTAGTTTTATTACCAAATTAAACAGTATTGAAAATAGTACAACTGTACCTGACCTTAAACGGTGGTATCTCTTCACTGCTGCAGATAGCGTATCACAACACATTTATCGTAAGTAATATCCTTGTATTACGACTTTACATAGCAATATTGCTATTAAATTTAGATTTTTCGCATTCACAATGCTATTTTTATATTAAGATAAAAAATATTAGAAAAAGTACTAGATAAAATTGACTCACCCGTAGCACCTCAGTCGGGACTCGAACCCGCACCTTTGGGATTCCGGCTCAATGCACTGACCAATTATGCTACCGAGTCGCTAGTGGGAGCGGCGAAATCTTGCAAGTGCATTTGGCTGGAAGCCCAAGGGGTTCGAGTCCCGTCTTAGGTGTAGCACCTAGATATTTTCTTATTATTTATCTTAATATAAAAATATTAAGATAAATAATATTAGAAAAAATACCATTGTGAATGCGAAAAATCTAAATTTAATAATTATATAGCTGTTTTATCTTTGTCGATTGTCAAAACATCTGGAAAGATTTTTCTTTCGAATGTGGGGGTATTTCCTCACATTGATGAAATTGCGCTAGCTTGCAGCGAAGAAGTAAAAAGTACTAGAAGATTTAGCCGCTCACACTAGCGACTCGGTAGCGTAACTGGTCAGTGCATTGGGCCGGAATCCCAAAGGAGCGGGTTCAAGTCCCGTCTGAGGTGCTACGGGTGAGTCGATTTTTTCTAGTATTTTTTCGAATATTATTTATCTTAACATTATTGTTTTCCAGTCATTTAATTAACAATTTCATAAATATAAACAACTGAAGCGTGCTTGCCCCATGCTATCCAGTGCCACAGTGACTGACAAATGACAATCGGGTGCCGACACCACGCACGACACTACAGTCTTTTGCACATTATAAGAAATTTTCTTGTGTCTTATGAGAAATGTCTTATAAGAAATTCAGTCGCATTGATGTTATATGAGATCATACAACAATATATTTTTTCTTATGTCGGATAAGACACGCGCACACTAGTCATTTTATCGGCTGCATATTTGACGTCATGCCCACACAAGACAAGACGTCATGTTTAGACACGACATCTACTCAACTATGTAAACAAGTTTTCGCGTGCACATTCGGCGCGGCTGCGTTAGCGAAAACACGTGTAGTGTCCACGCTTTCATTTACCTCCGTTAATTGTGGCTACAGACTGAGGATTAGGACGTCTTGCATTTATGTGTACGATAAGCCAGACAAGACATTTTTCTTGTCTTGTGTCCGTGTCTTATAATGTGCAAAGGCCTACCGCCCCGCCGGCCGCCATGATGTTGCGGAAATACAACAAGCCACATTTATTCCTTTTGAATTATTTAAAAAATAATTAACTATGACAATATTGAGGAGAATCTGATAAATTAATATAAATAAAAATTTACATTTTTATAATAATTATTGGTGCGTTTGCTGCAAAATTAAATATTTTTGCTTAACGTCATGGCGGAAATTAAAGAACTTCCGACAGTATTAAACTGATGACCATAAATACTTTTTATTATAATAACTCATCTGGTAATTAAATAATGCGGTTCATAACGCAAAATAATTAAAGTACTTTATACAGTAACCTAACAGTACTTTGACTCTTATTAGCTGAATCCACAGATTATTAGTCAAACCCAAATCCCATAGACATGTCATTAAATAAAACGCTGTGCTAATCGACCACTTGCTCAAATAACTAATTTGTCGGCAGGATAATTTGTCTGATTCACAAATCGTCCACCATTCGACGCAGTAGCGGCAACTTCACGCTAGTGTAGATATAGACCTGTCATTTTGTTATTTGCTATGTGTTTACTATTTTGGATGTTGGAAGCGAATTTCCGTAAATATTTTTCTTCCAACACATTCTGGTTTTATTTTTTTCAATTCTATCTTTAATTCGCTTACTGTCCAAATTCCCTAAAAAATATTATTATTATCAACCATTTTTATACATTATTGAACAATAGACGGGAAAATTACCCATAAACACGTATGTACAAAAGGTCTCCATCTACAGCAGCGCCACCAAGCGGGATAAATTTTCTGACATCCTGCTATTAAAACCACAAAAATAATACGTATTCTGTGATTTAAACTATCTGTGATAAAGCCTCTTTACAAGAAAGGTGACACGCAAGCACAAGATCCTGGCAAAAGTGATATAAACAGTTAAATACGATGCCGTGTCTACGATTGAATGATTTTCTTTAAAAATTTAATGTTCTACATTCTAAGAAATACGGTTTTTATATAGGAAGCTCTATAGCTTTGGCATGTTTCGATTTGGTGAAAGTAGTTTCTGAGAGCATAAATAAAGATAGTGTAGTCTTTCGACTTTGTTAATCATGAAAAGGCATTTTCTATGGGAATGGATAAGAGATGTTCCTTCAGGATGAAGCTCAGTCGATTTCATTCATATGATAGCTTGAAAGCCGTAGGGGCAGATTGGATCTTGTCTTTCTTTAAAGTTAGTTATTACAGAACCATATTGACTGTTCTAATTATTCACAAATGATTTATACGGACCAAAAACATTGACATTACAATCATACCTCTACAGTTCTCCACAAAAAATTAAACTTCATTATAATGATGATCAATTAAGTGTAGCAAGTTGACAATAATATTTTCTTTTGGGTAAGTATCAATAATAAAAACAAACATTTGAACTGGAAGGAGCATGTAAAAACCAGCCAAGTGCATTTCGACCCACACGCAGTAAGGTTCCGTAGTTACCTTATACCATACCATATGGCTAAAAAATTATATTTACTTCTACACAACTAACGACTAAAACTAAGTATTAGTCGTTAAGAGCTTATTAAACCATCCTGAATTCCGGACCCGTTATCAAGCCGCTCCTTAATTCCGAGACGTTTAATTGCAGTTAGGAAGGTAGGATCCTACCTAGCACCCTTAATTCAGGATGAAATGTTCTTCGGCAGAAAGGGTGCTACATTAAGGACAGTGTAATCGCATTTAGGACGCTCTGCCGCAGTAGTCATTTAAATAAATAGCGACTTTACTCCGACACAATAAAGCGCAATTCAGATCGGACACCGCTACAGTTCCTACGACGTCTCTTCTCTCTCTTTCTGACGACGCTAGGGTTTGTTTAAATGAACTGCGTTTATCGATACTTTGCGGCTCAAAGGGCGTAATATTTTGGCCAAAATGAGTTTTGTATGCCATCTTATTTAGATTTTTCTCCACTATCGATCTGTAGTATATTTAAAATTCTCAAATTCTGAAAACAATGGTGAATACGACCCATAAATTATAAAATACCACATTTATTTTGTCATTACAAAAATCAATAAATATAAATCTTCTCTAGTTAATTGGCCTACCTATATAAATGTCTGCATAGAATACAAGTCTCTAAATTATGGGTTAAGGGTTGTCAAATTGACCTATTATACTAAAAACAGATGTAAGTATTGTATTGTAATATAAACCCAAAAAATGGAATAAAATAACATCAGAATGATATAAACTACAAATTTGATTTTGAAAGTTGGTGATTACACCCTGCGTTACTCGCAATTTATGGGGACTTTAAATATCGGAATACTCGCTTTATCTGTAGAATGTAGTGGTGCTTTGTAAGAAGAAATGTGATATTCATGTTAATTTTATAATAATAATAATAAAAAAAAACTATGTTACTTAAAGCAACAATGTAACTGCGATTTCTGCCAGTTTCTTGATTGCACTCGGGCTTGGTTGGGATCTACGTACATTTGACATTTATAGTACTAAGCAATTAGTAGTTATTATTCGAACATAGACATTAGTATACTAGGTACTAAATTGCCATTCGAATATCCAAATCAGTAGTTACGAATTAGTCGAAAAGTAGAATCATTCGGAGTCGTGCATCGCTAGTAAAAAATATCGTTAGGTATATTTATTTTTTTAAATATGATATTATCGTTGATATTTTTTTCTCTATATAATTATCATTAGATCGATATTTTTTTTCTCAATATATCGATATTTCCACACATGAAAACCGTATCAAATTCGATATTTTTTAAGATCTTATCATGTCTTGAATTCGACCAAAAACAAAGTTTTTTAACATAAGTAGGCTGCATGTGTTTAGTTGCCTTGTAAAAAATATCAAAATATAGATTTTTTTTCTAATATAGCTATAGTATATATCGTTTATATTTTTTTCTCGAAATATCAATATATCGATATTTTGTTATTTTTACATATTAATATGATATATTTAAAATAATATCGATACGATATATATTTGATTCATTCACCCATCTCTATTAAGGACCCTGAATCAAGGGAGGTGTAATCAGCTAGCTCTGGCGGCTGAATAACGGGTGCTAAATCGGACCCTGAATAACGGGTCCGGAATTCAGGGAGGTTTAATAAGCTCTTTAGTTGCGTAAAATATTTAATAAAATTTGTATCTACGAAATCTTTCCAATTTTATAAGTTGATCGACTATTACTCATCCATCAGTAAAGACCGGATTATACGCAACATTAAAAGCCCAAAGTATGCATGCAAATATGCAAGAAAAATAGCTGAAATATGCACGATAATCCTTAAGAAGGGCCAAAATATGCAACTTGTAATATTTTTTAAAGGTATTATTACTCAACGATTAAATTACAAATTACAGTGCTGGCCACCAGTCTATTTTCATACATATGAGGTAACTTTTCAAACCTTCGTTCTCCACCAAGGATTGACCGAGCCGTGATCTGATGATGCTCAGCCAGGGAGTGCGCTACGATCATTAAAATAATTAAAACAAAAAGAAATTCATTAAATGTCAAAACGCATAACACGAGTGAAAGGCGGGAACATTTTGGCAATCATACAAGCAAAAAAGAGTAATTTAAAAATAGACTGTTCAAATATTTTTTTTTTAGTCTATGGTTCAAATGAATATTTCATTATGTATCCTTGTCAAATTATTTTAATAAATTAGAATTTTTATTAATGCATTTTCATCAGCATAAAAAAGGCCGTCAGACTGCCCGTTTGGACCGACGGCCAATCTGCAGCGTATTCTAGTCTGGTGCTATTTCATTTAACTTAAGAGCTGTCGGTGGTGTCGGTGAAACTTGAGATGGGTAATGACTTTAGCCATTTGATACCGACTCTTACGATAGCTGCTGAACCACCAGCAGACTTGGTCTATATCGCGTTTAAGAGTTATATGTGGTTCAGCTATGTTGACCACACTACAGCCACCTGCATCTCGAAAACAGAACAACGTAATTACTTGTAAATGTAGCTGGTATAATTTGTCGGTACTTCATAGATTTAGAATTTGTCAACCAACACCCATCCTTCCAGTGGTTTGAGCTATGCGATGATGAATCAGGCAGTCAGGACATATTTTTATAAGTAAAAATTATCTTCGAACTACCAGTTTAGTTATTTTTATACGGTTATATTATATCACAGGGTAGTTTTATTATACATACATACTATATGGATATATAAAATATGAATTGCATTAGACAAATACCTCATTATTGCTATTAAAAATAAAAAATAATATCGGCATGTCTGTGTGTCATGTGATAGTATAGGAATAGGTAATACCATTACATGTTAATAAAAACATGCCAATATCTATTAATAATGTACATACGTAGCTACATTAAATTACCACACATTTTCATTTATTCACGATTGCCATGGTAGAGTCTAATTTTTTAGGTATACGTAAATGTCCACGACTTAAGAGTCTATATCCCATTTCAAACTAAATATACTTATAAAAATTTTGCGTTTTTCCAAAAACTAAATCTAAAGAATGAAAGCATTATTATTGATGTAAACTTTTGTTTTATGAAGCAAAAACCTTTAATTAGTGCCTTAAAGAGAGAAAAATATAATCATTATCAGTTTTTGTGAAACAAAGACAAATCTGTTCATGCTGAATTTCAATGCTTGTCAGAGACATTTTTCAGGAAAGTTTCAGCTGTACCGAATTAGAATACGCCTCATATTTATTTTTTCACTTATTATGTGTATTGTCATTGTCCAGGAGGTCACTATAGAGAAAAATTTACAAAAATGTATTTATTTACAGAGAAAATAAGATATTTAAAAATGTTCATAAGGGTACACTTTAATTACTAGTATTTGAATATTCTTAAGCGACTTTTTTACTTTTAATAGGAATAATGAGGTATTTGTCTAATGTAATGCGTGTTTTTTATATCCATCTATTTAGTAATTAAAGAAGAATTTTCAAAGTTCGCCTTCTTTATGGCTCGCGCAGAGTTGTTTATATTTGTATTGAAATTTTGAAAATCGGACATGTTTGGAATATACGCTCTTAATATTCGACTAGTATTACGTCGCAAATAATTATTTAAGAATGAATTTGTAAATTACAAGTGATAATGAAGAGGGAACGAATGGGAAATTACCAATTGTAGAGGGGCTTGGTTGGTCGAAGGTTGGTCATATTATTGCTATCGTCATACTGTTACTGAGACCAAACCGGTGAGGTTCTCTTTAAATCGGAGGACCAAGTAAAAAATAATGCCAGCAGCAATAATTGGTCCTGCTAAGAAAAAATACTGGCCAATAAGGTAGGTCACTGTAATATGCTGTATTATCTCGTAGTCTTATATATTTTTAAAATAAAATCACGGTTTCTAATTTCGGGAATGTAGGAAAAGCTCTTATCAACAGTAATAAAAAAAAAGTAATCATGTCCCTAGATTCTAGATGACGATACACACATACATTTATAGAAATACATACATTTAAAGTTTTTAACGAGTTGTTGCTCGCGACTTCGTCTGTTTGGAACTTCAAAACCATAGTCATATCACTACATATTATAAAACAAAGTCCCTCGCCGCGTCTGTCTGTATGTTCGCGATAAACTCTAAAACTACTGAACGGACTTTCATGCGATTTTCACCAATTGATAACGTTTCTGAAAAATATAATGTTTTAAATTTCCATGGTTTTTGACGTTATTAGAATAAACTATATCGGGATTTACACCATGTACCTGTTTATTTTTGAGACTCCGATATTTCTGAAAAAGATTTAGGTGTATAAAAAGTTGAGGTTTTATGTAAATTGATAGAATAGAAATATGACGATAATTAGTGAAGATGTTGGCAAAAATTAAGCCGAGTGGGAGCGTGCATCGCAAACGCTGCATTAACCTTTTAAGCTGAAACAAAATAATGTATTATGGAATTGTTCCTCTTTTATAGATCTACTAAAAATTTCGCGAAAATTAAAAAAAAGTTCGTTTAAATGAATATCTTAGCCCTAGGCTGATTAGTACCAGAAGGCCAAAGGGGCTGAGAAAGCTCAGCTCCCATCATTTAGGTCAATGGTCGGCAAAGTTATTAGCTGGCAGAGTCAAACGTCAACACGTTTGTGACTTACATTTCTTTTGAGAGCCAAACTTAATGTTATCTCTTCCCCGCTTATTGTTTGTAAAATACTACACAAGTGGGTAGTTTCATGAAAGATGCCTATATCTTTGTACCCACTTTTGTAGAAGCTTCGCCACGCTTGGCCGCCCTTAATATCTGGCCGCCCTAGGCCAGGGCTTACTGAGCCTTAGGGCAAATCCACCACTGGGAGCTGTCGCAAAAAATTTACGCGCGCGAAAATAAATTCAAGCGCGTTTCTTACACCGATGACGGGATGAGACTCGGATGGGACGGAAACAGACTTTTGGAGCGAATGGCGGTGACGACTGTACCGTACAGTACAGTACCTGTAGGTCCCGGGTTCGATGCCCGGCTGGGTCAATTTAGAAAAACTAACTTTTTTATATTGGCTCAGATCTGGGTGTATGTGTTTACCACCGTTGTGTCTGATTTCTATAACACAAGTGCTTTAGCTACTTACTTTGGGATCAGAACAATGTTTGTGATGTTGTCTAATATTATTAATTATCATTATTACTTTACATATCTGGGTTCTAAGAGGAGTACACTTTAATATGAGCTTAGGTGGCAACTCGGGACAAATTGAACTCCGCCAAAAAAAATATTTTTTAAGTCACGGTTTTAACTTTCAATATTCGTTTTCGATTAAAATCTAGATACAACCGGAAACAAATAAATAAATGAACATCTCATCAAGACCTTTCATTTCTTCAAAGACACCATCAATCTAGGATGAGTACTTTCTGAGATATTGCTGTTTTAAGTTTGACAGCTGTCATCTGTGGCGGTTTTCAGGGTTAATAATAATTTTCCGGGGTTGTATGCAAGTTACCCTATCTACCATATTCGGGTTTAGGGGCTTTATTTGTAACACTTTGTATTCTCTCAGATCTGGGTATTTGTGTTACACCCGTTGTCTCTGCATAAGTGCTTTATAGCTACCTAGGTAGGTAGTAGGTACGTGTAGTAGTATGTGATGTTGGCCTTTATTTATTTTATTTATTAAGTACTCTGGTTAACATTTCACCCAAATATTTTTATAGCTAACAAGAAGTAGAGTCGCCTGCCTACAGATTTATTATTAATGACTAGTTTAACCCTGAAACCAACGCAGGCGCAGTGCTACGTAACGCGGCCACGGCGGCGCATGAGCGGCCCTCTGCCCGCCCCCCTTTCCTGCTATACGCCCCACTACTACATAGAATCGCACTTTGTTTACCAATTGCTGCGATTGACGTGACGAACCAACCAGTCAGTCGGCCAACCATACCGGCAACGCTCGTTCGCGCGCGTTTTAAAATCTATCTATTAACAGTCGCGCGTCGCCATCGGCGCACGCGACTTTATTCGCCGTGGCATGACTCAGTGACGTGATAAAATGAGTAGAGCCGAAGTTTCGGCGGAAGCCGCCGCACCCAGCGTGGCAATCCACGTGGATCAGTACGAGGACCAAGCAGAGGAACACTCAAAGCTTCTCAATATAAACGTTCCAACGCCGATTGTGACGCCCTCTGGACAAATGCGTAAAGTAAAGAGCTTCACCGATACACACAGAGTTCGCGATTTGAGTGCTGCTTCTGGTGCAGCATCAGCGCGTTGCCTTCGCCCTTATGAGCAAGTGAATACGTATACCGATGGTTCTGACAGCGGCACCAATCAATATGGTGCCCAGTCCGTCCGATCCCTAGCATCAATTGGAATGGGATGCACAGACGGTCGAAAAATGGTCATCAAACGAGTACCAACATCGCCTACGGAATTGTTCCATCTCGTGCGTCCTCCTACGTGAGTATCTTTGCGAGTGAGACATCCTCTGAGTTGCCATTATTCAATTGACAAAATCAACCGTTGTTTCTTCATATCCTCTTTCTATATCGCAAGTTTCAGGGCAATATACAGAATATACTTACAACATACATAATATATCAAAGTTTTGCTTTTTGAACTTGCTACATACTAGGAAGATTTTCTTTACAATACTTTTGCCGTTTTACAATAACTTATTTTAATATACATAAATAAACATATGATTGGAACAGAGTGTCGGAGAACCGGTGGGAATGGAAAAGGTCGGAGGAGGCCTTTGCCGACTGGCAATCAGACCTACAAAAAATAAACAAAGCCGAAATACTCAACTAACAAAGAATGTCTGATGCAAAGGGCTATTATTATTATTATTATTATAAACATATAAATAAATATACATTTAGACCTGTAAAACCACTGCTTAAACAATTAAACATCCGTGACATCAAAACTTATAAGAATATTTGTTAGGAAAAATTCCGTATTTTTTATTAAATGGCTAACAATATTATCAATAGGTATCGATTGTATCTATTGAATTGCAGCCGAAAATTAGTTATCTATCTTACAAAGTCGTCTAAAACTTTTGTAGAAGCGAGGCTACTTTTTTAACCGACTTCAAAAAAAGGAGGAGTTTATCATTCCGGTTGTACTTATGTTATTTTTTATTTTATTTTATTATTATTTTTGTCAGCTTAAAATGTTTGGCTGAATCTTAACCCCTTAGTGGCTACATTTAGTTACATTTAGGAAACAATTTTTATTCGATACATTTAAATGGCCTAAATAAAATATCACTCTGAAGAACACTAAAAATATGAAACATCGCAACAAAATAAAGTTTTTATTATCTTTATTTTATTATTATTATTATAAAAATGGTTAAGAAAACTCAAGAAAGAGTGACAGCATCTGTTGGTATACTTAAAATATGATCGTTTCGTTCGTGTATTCTGCTAAATGCTGCTATCTTATCTACGTATAATACCCAATATAAACATTTAATACTCAATCATTACTCTATTACTACTGAGAAAGTTTTTCAACACTTAACAGTAAAATCAAAATAGGTATAAAATGTTTATATTAACCCCAAAGATCTGAAGTAATTAAATTAATATAAAATGTACTCTCGGTGATAAGATGAACATTGTAGAATATTCATAATAATAACATCTGAATCATACTCTATCATAGTGAATAAATAGCATGAAAGTTGAGTAATAGTTATAATTTTATACATAGGTACACTTGGTATAATGTAAGTAGTACACATTATGAATGTTATCTCAGGCGGTAGCTAATAGTATCAATAAAAAGTGTGAAATATAAAAACCTTTGATTTACAACAATGTCATTACATACCACAAAAAAGTGTAAATAAAAAAGCTTTTGAAAAAGAGTAAAACCTTATTCAAAAACCCTTAAAAACCGCTTTAAGAACCAAGAAATAATATAATCTGCATTATTATTAATTAGGTAAACGCATATCTAAATTTAAAGAACGTCAAATGAAGTCAGTTGTGTCTTTTAGAATAAAAAAAGGCAATGAGAAAACGAAAATATTAAACCGGCGAAGTGCGACTCAGACTCGCGCACGAAGGGTTCCGTAAAAATCACGTTTGTTGTATGGGAGCCTTAATATTTGTTTAATTTTATTTTTATTTTTGTTTTTAAAGTGAAATCTATAACTAAATATTCTGTGAATATTTCAAGCGTCTACCTGTTGCCGTTATCAATATCGAGCAAAAACGAGCCAAAAAGATCACGTTTGCTGTATGGGAGCCCCCTTAAATATTTATTTTATTCTGTTTTTTAGTATTTGCTGTTATAGCGGCAACAGAAATACCTACATTATATGTGAAAATTTCAACTGTCTACCTATCACGGTTCATGAGATACAGCCTGGTGACAGACGGACAGACAGACAGACGGACAGCGGAGTCTTAGTTCTATGGTTCCCGGTTCTTAGTATATTATGGGTACGGAATCCTAAACAAAAATTTCCTCCGGCCCTACCCAACTTCAATAGACGTCCATTTAGATATGCGCTCACCTAATTAATTAATAATAATGCAGATTTGAATACTATTTCTTGGTTTTTGGAGCTGTTTTTAAAGGAGTTAAATAACTCCTTTAAAAATATATATATTTTCGATTGTCCTTTATTTTCACATTCCCCTTTTCATAACGACAAACAAAAAAAAGAAATAGGTACTAACATCCATAATTTTATAAACCCTAAAAAATCTAATAGAAAAAAGGACGTTCACTGGGAGCTAGAACTTTTAAATTCATATTCTACTAGTGGCCCGCCCCGGCTTCGCACGGGTACAATGTAGTTACTAATGTAGTGAGTGTGAAGTTATTAGACTGTCTATATAGGTATAGTAGTGGCCACAAAATTAAGGACGCCAGTCGATTTTCATACAAACGAAGTAATTTTTAAGCATTGCTTCTCCGCCAGGGATTGACCGAGCGGTGATCTGGTGATGGCCATCCAGGGAGTGGATGGAGGAGATCCAGATTTCTATAGACACCCAAGTGATCTGACCAGCATTTTAAGAGATGTAAGGATATGTTTAAAAAAACCGCGAATATAGTATAGAAATTTATGAAAACTTGCAACTGTAAATTCTTATGCTTACATCTCTTAGAATGCTGACCAGATCAGTTGGGTGTGTATTGCTATCTGAATCTTCTCCATTCACTCCCTGGATGGCCATCATCAGATCACAGCTAATTCAATCCCTAGCGGAAAACCAAGACTTCAAAATTACCTCGTTAGTATGAAAATCGACTTGTGTCCTTAAGTATGTGGCCACCAATATGCATATACGACGTACACAACATACGCAAGGGGTGTTATAAGTTTGACTTGTGTGTGTCTGTCTGTCTGAGGCAACCTAGCTCCCAAACTTATGGACCGATTTTGATGCGGTTTTTTATGCATAGTTTAAAAGATCTAAGTGTACAGACGGCGGGACTCCTAAACCATTGATCCGATTATGATGAAACTTTGGCGAGTTGTTCTGCTTACGACCGAGAAAGTCCCTGGCTAAAAAAACGGAGCATTGCAATATACGCATGCCGGGTGCAGCTAGATCTAAATAAAAATATGTTGTGCATTAACAGGATTCTCATTCTCGATCATCCAACACTTCTCTATAATAAAAATCAGCTGTTTCATACAAAAATTCAAATCGAAAATATCAAAATGTGTTTCATACGTTTTGATATTTTCGATTTGAATTTTTGTTGATTATTTTTTCGCGATTTGAGAGTTGGTCCCAATAGTAAAAGTTGTTCAGTTTGATGGTCCCGATATACCATATTCGGCATTAGGGGTATTTTTGTAACATGTTCTATACCTACCACATTTCTTGTCATGTTATCCGGTTGCAAAATAAAAATGCTATTCGGCGAGCTGACTCTCGAGCAGGCGACATTAGAGCTGGCCATGGGAGAAACAATCACTGCAGATCTACACCAGCCGCTCTTAAACTTTGTCCCTGTGCTTTATTAATTGTCATAGCATAGGCGACTTGACCGAATATTGTATTCTTTTAAAATTAAACTGATAATTAGATGGAATTATTTTGCACCTTATTACAACGCAAGGAAGGAAAAAATGACAGCACGGCCAACATAACGCCATAGGTACTATTCAATGAAATGCATTCTACCTACTCTCAGGGGAAATGACCAAAGAGAATGTAATACTACGTTGAGATGACAAATGATATTTATTTTTCTTAATTAGTCAATCAGATGCACAAAAAAGTTTCAATTCCGACGTCGAAGTCAATCACAGCAAAATTAGCATTATATCACTTTTTAACCCTGTTAGGTGATAAATATTAAAAAAATACGAAACACGTGTTCAATTAATTTTGTGAAAGAATGTCTATGCCAAATTTCAAGTCAATCGGGCCAAGGAATCGCGTCCTCCCATACAAACTTTGCCACCCTGTTTCACCCCTTTAGGGGTTGAATTTCGCAAAATCCCGTCTTAGTGAGCACCTACGCCCTAAAAAGAGCCCCCATGCAAAATTTGAGACTCCTAGCACTTGTAGTTTCTGAGCTTTCGTGATCAGTGAGTGAGTGAGTGATTTTCCCTTTTATATATATATAGATTGACAGGGAGAATACCGATTTTGTTTCTTTACAAGATTCGAACTACTACGAACATTTAAAAACAAAAAATATCCAGCCATTCTCATGTGATGCGCTTACCAACGAACAGCATTTCATTTTCATTTAGACACATGTCCACAAAATCTCTATATTATTCTAATTCTAGGATCTCCTGTAACTGCTAAATATTTAACTGTTGCTAATGTAGTCGGAAAATCAGGAAAATTCACTTGAAGATCAGTTTTCACAAAAATAATATATTAAATGGTTATTTTATTGTATTATTTGCCTGCGCGTGTGTGTATAGTATATTGTGTGAACAATGGTTCTTGGCTATTGCAGTTTACAGTTGGCTTCTGATAAACCACATTTCTATAAAGCTCAGCTTTCAGTGTATAATGTAATAAAGAGAACACATTATACACTGAAACACAACACTGAGTGTAACACTTAACTATACGTTAAAGACTAGGATTTTTCATATATTTTCAAACCATTTTATCGTGTTTATGCTATTTACTTAAAATAACAAACAAACATGCAAAAGATACTCTGTTTGATTCCCTGCATTCACAGATCTTTTATAAAAATTAAATTAACTTCATCTCTAGCTAGTAACCATTATTTAATGTTAGAGCACAGGTACGGTAAAGATATCTTTACCGTGGCACAGGGCCTTATGGATTGATAAAGCAGATCATAAGTTAATAACATAGCCCACCACGCG
This sequence comes from Catoptria pinella, assembly GCA_963556745.1. NCBI lineage: Eukaryota > Metazoa > Arthropoda > Insecta > Lepidoptera > Crambidae > Catoptria > Catoptria pinella. Next base: position 7,740,656 of record OY750762.1, read on the forward strand.
GACCCAATGCGGATTGATAGAATAACCGTTACTAATTTACACAGCCATGATCAGTTGTATCTTTTCTGTTCGGAGGTAATTACAGTACGTTTTGTTGTGTTTTATTAGTTATTCATTAGCATGTTGGCCACGCTCTCGTCTTTCAGATATTTATATTACAAAGCTAGCCATTGTTCTCCGTCCCTATTGATTGCGTCACAGAGTTTCTTAAAAAGTGATATTTTCAAGAAACTCTATTACTAATTATTATAATGTTCAAAGGAAAATAGTGGCCACCATATGATTTTCCATACAAAAGAGCTAAGTTCTGCAAAGCATTATTCCGATAAATCGAATCTGATTTTATTTGAATTTGATATTGTTCGAAAACTGTAATAGTCAACTTGCCGACTTTACTGTCGAATTTACTGTATAATTTCTCCTATTCGCCGTGTGTTAGACAGATAAAATTAAATTGAAGTTTCGTAAATATAAAATAATAAAATTAATCAAAACTGTTTTTAAACCATTACATGAAAAAACATATTTTACAATAACTATAGGGGTTTGATATTAGGCGTACAATCCGTAGGGGTGTTAAAATACCAACCAATAATAAATAGAGTTTGCAACTAATTTCCTAATTTCAACACACGGGTATTCAAAGAATCAATATTTACCTACTTTAAAAAACATCTAAAGAAAAATATTAAAAAAATATAACTATAAACTACTTACCTCACACGAAGCACGGAAACTATTTTCAACTCGCTGCCCTTTTCTTTCAATGATTACTTGAAACCTAGAAAGAACACATTTTAAACATCTGTCATTGAGATATAGGTAGGTTTCAAATTCAAAGTCAGCAGTTGATTGATTTTTTTTAAATATCTTGATTGATTCGATACTTCGATTCTTATGAGATAAATATTGCGTTCTTGTCCAATAACAGTTTTTGGTAGTTCTGTTACAAGACTAATAAGCTTCCTTTCAGGGTTTAAAAATACGAGTATCTTAAATATTTTCATATTGTCTTCTACTTTAAAACATTACAAACATTACATTCGTATATGTTACAATCAAATGAATATACATTGTTTTTCTTAATGTGGCCACTTATCGCAAAAAAAAGCCATTAAACTAAACTTACGACAGGCTAGAAAATATTGTTTAAGCGATAAAAAGTACCACAAAGCTTCTTCGGAGTGCACTTAAAGAGAGATTATTCACAATTTCATCTTTATTTAAGCACTATGATTTTTTTGTATACGTTCGAAAGTATGTTAAAAGAAATCTAAAACAATTGGCTATCGTAAAACTGTTATTGTGCAATATTTTGTACTGGATTTAATATAGTTTATATTTTTGACGATTCAGTTCTTTGAAAAAAAAACATATTTCAGCCATTTCAAAAAATGTCTCAAACGCGAGGTCTACCGTCACAGAGCCACTAGCTATACAGCGGCCAGTTTGATGGACTAAGATCATTACTGTCTCTAAATCCTTTAAGACTAGGATTAGGGCGAATCTTGATTGACCTTCAAGTAGGAGTAGAGCTGATAACGCTGCAACGTCGTGTTCACACATATCTCACATACGACACGGATACGATTGATCGTGCGCTGGCCTTATCAACCATGTTGTGTACTTGCTGGTGATTTTAAAAACGTTTGCGTTACTTAACGCTGACAGATGAAGATTATATCTCTGGTACTGGTACGTTACCTAATATTTGCTTATGCATATAGTCATATTTAACATTATAAACTTTTCGAACACAGTTATTTCTGTGGCAATTTTTTTTTACTAAATCCAACCCCTCTTGATAATTACCAAAGAAATGATTACCAAACTCACTTTTATGAGAATATTGTAATGTAGGTAAATTGGGTAAAACATTTTTAAACTTAGCCGGAAACAATCGAACGAACGTTACATTTTACATTTAATTTTGGGAAATTGCATGGAAATTGCATGGCAATGATAGCATTATACACACACATAAGCATCAGCCATTTTAATGTCCCCCACTGCTGGGGCACAGGCCTTCCTTATGGGTGGATAAGTAGGATTGGCCATGGCCCACCACGCGGGCCCAATGCGGATTGGTAGGTGCTAACGACTGCAAATGCAGCCCGGACCAAAGGCTTAATGTGCCTTCCGAAGCAATGAGCTCATGATAATAAATTTTTGGCTACCCATCCCATGACCGACCCTTGCGGAAGTTGCTTAACCTCCGCAATTGCAGGGCAAGGCCAGGCTCTAAACCACTGCGCCACCGAGCTCCTCACATAATACACACACATACTGTAAATTAATTACCCATATCGTGGCAATCAAAAGTAACTAAACAGTTTTACATCTTCAAGTCGATTACTTAATTTTTTTATCAGTATTATTCATAACCTTAGAAGTACCTGCTTTACATAGGTACGTTTGATTTGTATTTTGAATTCTTGGTCACAGGATACATAATATTTTTTGATTCCTTCCTTGATTTTAGATGGTAACATAGCAGGCTTTTCACGGATTGAGTACCTAATAATTACTAGACTGAAACTTAGAGAATAATATCTATGCTATATTCAAACGAAGCTTATAACGTCAAACAAAGATCGTCGTGACTAATTAATCTAGCTATTATGTTGGTCATTCATCTTTAATCCTCATGTAGATGTTTATCAAGGCTAGACGATATTATAGTCTCGGAGCGAAATTTGGAAGATAATCATCATAAGATTCAAATATTGGAAGATGGATTTTCGTTTTTTATCACACAACAACTTTAAAATAAGTATAAAATATAAGAGAATTATTAGTTCCTAATATAAAATCTTAACTCAAACGCGATATGAATGTTTGGATATTTCAAAACTTACACTAGCTTCTGGCCTGCATTCTCTAAATAGAGTCGTCTGCCCGCCTCTTACAAAACAATAATGTATCCAAACTAAAGTAGTTAAATTCTTTTGTATGAAATGATTAAATAGCAACTTCATAAAATCAATCTCTTCTAGGTAATTCTATGGTAACTCACCTTACATTTTTCTCCAAAATCGATGGTATTTTTCTATGTAAGTAGTTTAATAATTCTATGGGATACCCCATTAGCTATACAGCTATAAAGGGTTTTTGTAAAACACCAATAACCTCGCAGGAGTAGATTAGGTACTAACATCATAAACAACATCGTTTGTTTCTTCTACAACATTTCCAAAAACAGACAAAAAAAATCGACTTCTTAACCGACTTCAAAAAAAGGAGGAGGTTCTCAATTCGACTGTTTTTTATATGAATGTCACTCGATATCTCCTCGAATAGTAGGCCGATTTTCAAAATTATTTTTTCATTCGATAGGGTATACGCTCGAGATGGTCCCATTTAATTTTTTTAACCGACTTCAAAAAAGGAGGTGTTTTTCAAGTCGACGGTTTTTTATGTATGTTTTAACATAACTTCACCAGTTGTTTAGCGATTTCAAACAATTATTTAGCTTACCATCGCACGAGTTTTTACGGATTTTCAGGTATAACTTCTTTGTTTATGAACCGATTTCGATGATTCTTTTTTTGTTTGAAAGGGTATGCCTCAAGAATGGTCACATTTTCATTGGTATTGGACCTTGGACTTCGAAGATACACTAGAGAACTCCTCGATATGTATAGTGATGGAGATATTGGTAGGTTTATGACAATCCAAAATAAACCGAGCTATGGTGTGCGACGTTTTGGACTAGACTTGGACTACGAAGTACGAAGGCACAACGGAACTCCTTAAAAACAAACAGCGTGAATGTGGTAATTGAGTTTGAAGGAAGTTTTTCTTTTTTGTTGTTTACTCGATTCAGTAGTTTTCAAGTAATCCTGAAAATACTTGTATTTTGCATGAACTACCTTGACGACTTCGTCGTTTTTTCATGAACCGATTTAGATGATCACTTTTTTGTTGGAAAAAACGAAAGAGCGTGAATTTGGAAATTAAGTTATGGGCATTGTACTACTATTGAAAATATATTACACGCTTAGATACCTCATAAAAGTTAAAATAAAAAAGCTTTTTAAAAAAAGAAATTCCTCAGGCCAGGTTTTTTGAAGGAGGTTTTTCTTTATTCATACAAACAGACATTTGTATGAAAAGTAATCTTGTTTTTTTTTTTGGAAAAGTCGTAAAACATACTTTTTTGTTTATGATGTTAGTGATCTACTCCTGCGAGGTTGTTGGTGTTTTACAAATAACCGTGTACATTAACTTCATGAGAAATACGTAGCACCGGACGCGTATATGGGAATGCTACTTCAATACGTCCCCGCAGGTAGTGACGAACTGAATTAGCATTTCCAGCGGTAAACACGCGTCTCAAACGGTGACGAGAACTTTAAGAGGGTTTCCTACTTAATTTGCGCTTAAATGTATCCCTTATCAACTATTTTCGTATCGACTGTCCCGCTCAAACTCTCGTAAATTACACTTAACTATCTCACTCATGGCAAGCAGTTTTGCGACGCTAAACCGGTTTTTTTCGTTTAAATAAAAATCTAAATAAACAAAAATAATATCTGGGTTGTAAAAATTCCATTATGAGATGCGTTAAACGTATTTACCTGTCCTGGAACTCCGTTATCTATCATCCCATAATATCTTACTTACTTGTGTCAACAGCTTGTCTTTTCTTTATAATTACTTTATTATTATCTCCAACGCTATAAATCTTATGCGCTATTTTTAACATATGTAATTTGTAACAAAAACTAATTCAATTTTACTGCCTGCTTATGTATCTTGTTTAGTTTTCATAATCTGATTATGATTGTTGGGTAAATACTTATGCATATTTTTTATTGTGATCTTTAAATTAATTGCTGTAATTATGAAATAGTTGAGGATAACTTTACCATTATTTGTTGAGACAGGATTAGCGAATTAGGTAATTACGTTATAAAATGCAGTTGGAAACTAGCACAGTTGTTCGTGTTTCGTTCGAGCTGTCGTACATTGGCTTTTTGTATTGAAAATATTATGTATACATACAGGTAAAAGTTTTCATATTTAAAATTATATGAACTGAATTCGCCCTGTGTCATACAAACATTAATTATAATTACAAACATTCGTCTTGAGAGCTGCACTGCTAAGTTAAATTAAAAATTATTTCATTTCATTACTTTTAGCAACTTTGAACTACTACAAAATGTTTTAAAAGAAAGTGACTGATTTTAATTTAGTGAATTTGGTTCTCACAACATTCGTTTTTTAGGGTTTTGTAGTCAAGTTAACAAGGAACCCTTATAATATTAATTACGACGAAAAAGTGGTAGAAATTAACAAGATATAATTTCATTATATTGCTAAGACTTTATTTTAACATGAAAACTTTTTAATGTGAGTTTACCGTTTAAATAAAAATGAGGCCTTTTATTCATTATGAATATCTTTTTTCCAGACCTCCAGATGAAGACACCGCCTCGCACGAGAGCTGCGAGGAAGAAGAAGCGGACGTGGAAGACCACCATCTCAAACCACGTCGGCCGTTCTGGGCAAACAAAATACAATTCGTGCTGGCTTGCGTGGGTTACTCGGTTGGTCTTGGCAATGTGTGGCGGTTCCCTTATCTTTGCTACAAAAGCGGCGGCGGTAAGCATCTATCAGATATCATCTAATATAGTCATTAGTTTCTACCGCGACCTCACCTTACAAGACTTTGAGTAACGACACTATTTTTGTCGTGAAAATTGCAAAACCATTAATAGCATGTTACTTATTTAATTCGTAATCGAATGCCTCACTCAATCTGAAGTCTTTACTCTCCAAACAGACCTTTGATAGTGTCGGCAAAATAATATTTGCATATAGCGCTTCATAACGTTGCATTTAGTGACAAAAGTCTTCATTTTTAAACTCGGCACGCTGCCATATTCTAAAATGCCAACCTACTTTTAATACAAGTCAGTAAATTATTTAAAAATCGTCGACTTCATTGAATACGGTAGATAATAAAAAATATTTCCCATGAAAATAAAACCACACCTGAATATTTTAGATAAATTCATGACAAGTGTAATTTGACGACAGTTTTCCAGTAACTGATAGATAACACTCCTATGTTGGTTTTAAAATGACGAAACATTTTTGCACATTTTGCTCGACCAGCTAGAGTCTAACGAAGTAGCTAGGCTAGACACTTTGTGTCTCTATGGGTAATTATATCTGCAAATTAACTCATATAGACGACAAAAAAGATCGTGCTCGTCGTGACATTTCCATATTTACTCTAGAATATGTCCTGAGACCAGCAAATTGAAATGTAATTAACTGTGCACGATTTACGAGTACTTCGATAATAATAAAAAAAATCCTTGTGATAATTTTATACATGTATATGGGTTCCGCAAATCTAGTTCCTATACTTACAGAAAATCTTTAGTTCATTAGTCTATTAAATAATCGTTATAATCACACTACTTTCAGAAGTGAATTAGGTATCTAGCTATGAATGCTAGTTATGAAAATGATAGATCTTTTAAAGAGTGTTAACCATGGGCGCCAGCAGCAGTAGAATAAATTACATTTTGTTCTAGGTTGCTGTCCAAATTTGATCAGTACCTTTTGTCAATAAATTAAGTAAGTTAATGTGTAGGCGCAGATGCACCTCCCTGAAAAAAATCCTGGCGGCGGCGCCCATGCTTAAATGTAGAACTTAAATTTTATTTCATATTTTTTTGATTTTTTTGGGTGGTTTTTCTAATACAATAGACTTTTTTCATTAAACGCAATGTCCAGGTTTTTGACGTTAAACCGTTCCAACAAAAAGATTTCCGCTATTTTATCAAATCCACAGCATAAAGTAATCTCTAATCTCCGCCGATCGCGTCAGGTGTACTAATCTTCAAAATAACGCTGTGTACACAACGGAGCGTGACCACGATGTGTTTGTGTCGTCAACTTCTAAGTGGTACTCGTTTACACACAAATATAAACCAATAATAATACACAACGCGTTAATAAATCATTCACACGCTGACATATTCCTAGCATTATGACTAACCCGTTAATGTTAGAACAATATTTAGCTTCTTAATTTGTTACATGCGGTGCAGGTGGCAGCCGGTGAAGTTTGAAAGTTTAATCGTACAACCTTTGATTAATAATCTAAGAGCACAATACGATTAATTTAACAATGTACAACTGAAGTGACTAGCTTCAGAGCACGTCTTGCGGTACAGAACGACGTATTTTTTTATTATCTGTAAAATGATTTCTTTGTCATACATTCTTAAGTGAAGTTGCAGCGGATCACTGTCTATTGTCAATTTAATCGCATTGTATAGTATAATATAGCAATTGTTGTATATCTTATCGTCATTATTAATACTTATTATTTTATTACTTGCCTAAAAGACGTTTGTCATTGTTCGATAAATGTAGTTACCTCAATATGCGTCAACAATCGTAGTGTTATTGTAATTAAATAGGTAACTAACAAGTACCTAGCAGAAAAAGTTCAAGTTCCGGGAATCATAACACTAACTAATACATCTGTACTCAATACATAACGGAGACGAAAGCATTAAGTTTTGTATGGAACAGTTGGCTTTGTATTTGGTCGAAACTGTCGAAAGTTGGTATTTTAGTAAAAGTAATGCGTATTCATGAGAATTATAACGTTAATTTTCGCATTAAATGTAGGTGTTTGTGTCTTCCTAAGCACATTTTTGACTAGTTTCGATTCGACCGATCATGTGTCCTAGAATACGGTAAAATGTTTGCATCTTAAAACTTCTTAATTGCCACCCACGTCTGCATAGCCCGCATGAAAACAGTAAGCGCAAATTATCCTTTTCTCAAATAGATAGGTTAATTACCAGTTCCTGTGGGTCAATTCATTGGTATCAAGGACATATTATGCGACAGCAGGTACACGAAACGTCTAGATTATTTATCTCTACCTACATTCATATACCTACTTAAGAAAACTAGAACGCTTCTGCTTTGTTTTTTATTAAGTACTAATATTAGTTGATATATCTCCGAAGGTCGCTAGCAAAAAAACTTCTCTTGTTTAATTTGTCAAGACTCCCTATTTTTATATTTTCTGTTATCTTCAATGAAGATTTTCCATTTTCTGTTTGGTATTTATAAAATTGGTATCATGTTTTCATTTTGGAAAACTATTCTACTCAAACCAAACGTGTTGGATGTAGATAGACCTCTGTTCCGAAGTTATTTCAGCGACGACGACAATGTTTTTGTTGAAGTGATAGGGCTCTAAAAAGTGATTTGTTTCAGGCGCCTTCCTCATCCCCTACTTCATAATACTCATTGTATGCGGTGTTCCGATGCTCTTTATGGAGCTGGCAATCGGACAGTATACTGCGCACGGACCCATTGGAGCGCTATCACAAATATGTCCACTTTTCAAAGGTGACATGATAATTATCATTTAATTAATTTTAGTACAAAGTTGCAACGAAATCACCTAACAACATCAGCTTAAAATCATATTTTGAATGGAAAAGTTGGTTATCCATTTCCTAAGATCTCGTGCACTCTAATATTAATTTTCGATATTTATTTCTTTTAGGTGCTGGGCTAGCAAGTGTTGTGATCTCTTTCGTGATGTCTACTTACTACGCAGTTATTATAGCGTGGGCTATTTATTACTTCTTCACGTCATTTAAGTCTCAAGTGCCGTGGGCTAGCTGCTCAAATAGGTGGAACACAGCGCACTGTTGGGTCCCATTCCACAACCATACAAAGCCGAACGGATCCCAGACACCTACTGAACAGTTCTTCGAGTAAGGTTTGATTTTTATTTGGCAAACACACTCTCCACACACACAGTGGAATATTTTTAAAATAAGGGCTTGGGCAACATGTGGGCATAGGGAGGGGAAAAAGCGATAGTTGGAGGGAAAGTACCCTAAATATTGATGATGCCAAATTTTACAGAAATGAAACATTCCTTAATTTTTTTAAATAGGTAAACTGCATTCAAAGATTTTTGAAAAAACAAGAAGATTGAGTACCTGGGTACTTACAACAAAATTTTTAGAATATAACTACAGTTTTTTTTCTTTCTTGGGTCTGCCTTTAATTTAAGATACTATAAGAAATGTTTCCTTTATTTTTCTTCACTTTCCCTCAACTACCGTCTTAATAATGAAGATACACGCGACTGAGACCAATTAATAATGACAAATGAAACGAAATGTAACTAAGTAGAACCTAGTTGGTCCAGCTGAGGTTCCCAGCATGATAATTAAAATAATGAAATTCTTGATCGAAAATAACTACAAGAACTTGGCTATTATATACCTTGGTATGGTACTTATCATTATAAAAGCACTTTTACCATCTTGTAGATTAAATTGTTTATACCATAATTTGTTTATTGTTTCAGAAAAAAAGTTTTAAATGTGAGTCCCGGCATTGAGTTTCCTGGTGGCATGAGGTGGGAACTTGCTGCTTGTTTGGTCTGTGCTTGGGTGCTGGTTTACTTCGCCTTATGGAAAAGCATCAAATCATCTGCGAAAGTTCGTTACTTCACCACAACTTTACCGTTCCTATTGATAATAGTGTTTCTGGGTCGATCACTAACACTAGAAGGAGCGGATGTCGGATTAAGATATTTCTTCAAGCCTGATTGGGAACTGCTAAAACAATCGAGGGTTTGGGTGAATGCGGCATCACAAATCTTCAACTCCATCGGAGTTGGCTTCGGCTCGATGATTATGTTCGCTTCATACAATCGATTCGACAACAACTTCCTTCACGATACACTGGCCGTGTCATTGATCAACGCGGTCACAAGTCTCATAGTAGGAATATTCACTTTTGCTACGATTGGTAACATCGCCATTGAGCAAAATACAAGCGTGAAAGACGTAATCGCTGATAGTGAGTATTACTCTAGCTATTATTTTATTACTAGTGCAGACACAGGAATTTACTAATAATAAGTCATGGTTGCCCTCAGGTCCCGGTTTACTGTTTGTGGTATACCCACAGGCCATCGCAAAAATGCCAGCGTCACAGCTTTGGGCGGTGCTATTTTTCTTCATGTTCCTATGTCTTGGCTTAAATAGTCAGGTAAGGAAGTCATCATTAAATATTTTTAACTTATATCCCGACTGATATACTTAATGTTTTTTTTACCTTAATTTTGTTTTTCAGTTTGCAATCGTAGAAGTAGTAGTGACTTCTATACAAGATGGTTTTCCTGACATGATACGCAAGAGGCTTGTTTACCATGAACTCTTAGTGCTCTGCGTTTGTGCGGTATCCTTATTTTTCGGAATTCCTCATATACTCCATAGTGGAATATACGTATTCCAACTAATGGACCACTACGCCGCTTCTCTCAGCATAACATATCTCGCCTTTTTCGAAGTCGTCGCCATAGCCTGGTTCTATGGTGTGGGCCGATTATCAAAAAACATCAAACAAATGACTGGTGAGTACAAAGAGCCTTATATTTACAGTTAAAAATACTATAAGTACCTATAGCCCGATTCAAACTTTATGTTTATGACTTCTGTGAAACATAAATTCGATGTGCGTGAGAGAGACGTGTGGTGGGGCACGGCTACTCGCATAGTGGCTAACTTCACAGAAGTCATAAAGTTTGAATCGGTTTATACCTAGTTAAAAAAATATCTAAGGTTCCTACACCTAAACGATTTTATTAATTAAGTGCCATATTTATTTAGTAATTATTTATTACAAGTTCAAAATCGTCGTCAACTGTTTAAACGTCATCATAATTTCGTTCTCATTCAATTAGTAAATTTTACATCAGTGCTCAAATCTCGTGACTGATTATCGAGAGAGATGACTTTGTGTGTTATTTATCAAACAAGGTTTAATAAACCTTGCTATTACTGGCTGTTGTGAACAAGGCAATTCATATTCAACTCCGTGAATATCCGTCCATAATGTGACGATGGTCAGTGGAGATAATCACTTTTTGTCGCTCTGTAAACACATGTGTACATCCGCTAGTTCCAAATGTGCTATTACCGGTAGGTATAGGTATGTATGTGTAGTGTGGCTTTAACCTACTTTTTGCACCTTTGCCACATTAATAGCTTTCAATATCAGAATGCGGATTTTTAAGGGTATTTTTAACTACGTACCTACACGGTATAGAGACGAGGACAAATCAATTATGTAACAACTCAATAGTTTTTTGTTGGAAACTAAATGAATTACCGGACTATTTTGTGTAGCAGCTCAAATACTTTTAGCAAAGTTTATAATAATTTTATCACAATGATATAGAAACCCCACGGCGGACTTGTAAGTATTAAACGTTCTTATGACTCGAGTCGAGGCACATAATACATAATAATACAAGTGTCGAGGTCCCTATTTTGTGTGCACTCGACATGTGCAACTAACAGCCGAATACTCAAAGGCTTCTTAGCTAAAATCTTTAGTTCATGTCTCCTTAACTTTAAGGAAGCTGTCAGTTTCATAGAGTTTCTGTCAAATAGGTATGTCAACTTTATTGAATTTAAGGTGGCTTAAGGCCACTTAACTTTAAGAATAAATTGTTTGAGTATTCGGCCGTAAGGTAGATATCATTTTTAATACCAAAACTTAATTAAATGATATCTACTCTTGTTCGAAGGTAGGGGATTAAAACAATACAGAGTTGTAAGGTCCCACTGGCATTGTGCAGTAAGAATGAAATGCTAAAGTACGAAGCAAATGGCTCGTTTATCCTCGGAATTTAAAATATGAAAATTGTGTTCGTGTGACCATTAAAAACGAAATCCGTCAAAGCGACCGATTCCATTTAAATCTATAATTTTATTTTTTTATTACAGGACAGTGTCCGTCGTTATACTTTCGTTTCTGCTGGCTAATAGCAGCTCCGGCGCTGTTGCTGGCGTTATGGGTAGCAAGTCTAGTGGACTACACACCGCCTAGCTACCGCCAATACGCGTACCCTGCTTGGGCGCAGGTGCTAGGGTGGATCATAGCCTCCCTGTCATTGCTCTGCATCCCCGTGTATGCAGTAGTCACTGTGGTTCGAGCGCCTGGCAGCACTTTAGGGGAAGTAAGTAGAATTTTATAGATTATTTTTAATAGAACTAAAATACTACATGGATGTTAATTAACCCTTCACTGCCAACTGCGACTGCGCACAGAACAGTTGAACTAACCAAATGTTTATTCATTTGCCTTAGAAGATTAAGTACTTACTAGTTCTACTTACGTCGCCATTATTTTGATATTTTCTGATAATGCCTATCTGTACATTATACAGAAACCGATAAGATAAATAATTTTTAATCGTTCTTTTTCAGAAATTCCGTCATTCAATAAGGCCAGCGTCTATGTGCGATTGCGGTGTTAGCGGTTGTGATATTTGCTACTCTGACTCAGACCCTCCAGAGAACAAAACGAATATAAACTAGTCAGCTCTTCCGTAGAATAATTTAGCGTATATTTAAAAAATGCTTTGATATAGTAATCTGAAGTTATCACATATATGACCAAGTGGGTAGGTATATATGTTGGAAGATAGTTGCTTTATGATGCCAAGATTACCAAGAATAAACAAGACAATGATAATAGAACAAGACAGTCTCCATCACATTATCATTAATTTACAATCAAGCAGAGACCGCACTCGACCTTAAACAATAATCATGTATAATGGTGACATAGTTTTCTACACTCGAAAACGAACACTGTTACAGAAACTCCAATCGTTCATGCAAGATAACGAACAGTTGCTATTCATTGATGTGTAGGTAAAGCGGCTGTCTGACTCGACTAAATTGTAGTTGTTGCCAATAAATCATTGGGTTCCGTAGCTTTTAAGAATCTATCAAGGTACCGATAAAAAAAGAAAAAGCAAGAAGTTGTACTTTATAAATTAGATGCTATACGAGTATACGATGTAATATTAAGCCTAAGTTGCTACGGAATCTCATAATGAGTCTAGAGCTCTGCACTCTGTATGATCGAAGTATACTGAAATGTATTTCCGACTTTTTATGATTAATCATTTTAGGTAGGTACCAATATCTTTTTTGCTGATTGTCTTATTTACGTTATGCTATGTAAAACAGTCAACGTGATCACTGATATCTACTTATTGTTCAAGTATTACGTGCAGTAAGCTGATATGATCCGACACACTCAAGGTCGAAACTAAAGTAAAAAGACGACGTGTGAAGCAACATTAATTCAGAATAGATACAGTTTGTTTGTTACATTAAAAATAAAAAAGGTACTATCAGCGTAAATTACTGTACCTAGGTAGTTAGGTAAACATTCCATTACTATTTTTAAAGTAAGCAAAATAGTTTCTACTTAATCTATCATATTAATGCCTACAACTTTAGATCAAAAGATTCAAAGTACATAATAATATTAAATTAAGTAGAGATAACTAGTACATTTTATAATGAAATTATTTATGATAAGACAAACATAAGTAACTTATTTTATTATGTTGTTGTGGTTAAATAAGTAGTTACAAAATGTGATCAATATTTACAAAGTGATGAAAAACATTCCATTACATACAGTTGTGTTATCATGTTAAGCTAAAAAAGTATGAATGTCAAATGTCAAGTGTAAATGCTAAGGGGGCGTCTATTAATTACGTGAAGTGATTTTGGCGATTTTTCGACCCCTTGGTGAGATGCGTATTTTTATTGTAAATGTTGTAAATACGTTAATACAGGATGTTAAGCATATACAAAGTGTTAAAGAATGAACCAAATATGCGTAAACCATTTCTTCAGACCATCAAAGTGGTCAAAATTAATCCAAAATTTACTATGGGACCAACTCTGAAATCACGAAAAGAAAATAATGTTTCATAAAAATATTAATAACGAAAACCAATCATCAAAATGTATGAAACAGCAGATTTTTATTTCGCGATTTTAGAGGCCAGTATATTCGAAAAACTCTGTCTCTTACCTTTTCTATATGGGTGAAGAGTAATAAAAAAAACCTCACTTTTCATTTTTTCAATGTTTTTGTTGTTATTTTGAGCATAAAGTCACTTTTTGAAAAAGTAACCGTTAAATATTCTGCAAACTCACTACTCACTCGAATCTGTTTACAACACACCACAGAATACAGTTGTGTAAAAACAACAAGAAATGTAAAAGCGCCGTTTCGCGTACAGATACAGTGAGTGTCCTGTGTCATGAACAGATTCGAGTGAGCAGTGAGTTTGCAGACAGTGGTACCGGTATCAAGCGTAATAATAAAAGATTTAGACGGAGGGTAGACCGATTCGTCTGCCAATAACATCTACCCGCACGCAACAATCGACATCTCTTCCGTGACCATGGCGCATGCAACTGCGCCGAAATATCTGAGTCTCAAAAATAAACAGGTACATGGTGTAAATCCCGATATAGTTTATTCTAATAACGTCAATAACCATGGAAATTTAAAACATTAAATAGTACATTACTTCCGAGAACGTGAACTTCCCGTACAAGGCTTGTATTGTATAGTTCCTTTCTGAAGAACTGTGAGAAAACATAATTTTCCTAGTAAAAAAAATATTTTTTGAATTGGTTTGTAACCATGTGAAATGACCAGTACGGGAAGAGGAAGTGTGCGGGATGTAAGTATTTAAATTCATTTCCGCACTGTTCACCAAATCGCCACGGAACCTATAGCATTCTTTTTTCAAATGTAATGCTAATATTTCAGAGCATACTTAGGTGAGAAAAATAAATTACGTGATTATTAATGGACGGCCCCTAATTATGAAACCTGCTATTCTGTTTTGCTATGCTAAGAGAACTTATTGTTGAGATACATAATTGTGATAAATTAAAGAGTACAATGGCAATAATAAGAATCAATTTGTATATAGGACTCATGTAAATATTATGTAACTTTTATTGTTCAATAAGTTTAGATGATAAAGTTAATAAATGAAATAAAATATAATGGCATAATACTTTTATTTATTTACACATATAGGTAATAATAACAACTACACTTAATACATACATAACTATTTTTTTAAATTGTCATTTCTTTTTTTTCTTTGGGCTCACCTGTTCATCTTCATCATCTTCATCCTCCTCTGCCTCATCAGAAACATTAACTGTAAAATACAAAATTTAGTTCAAGAACACTGAGTCTAAAAGTTTTTGCAAATTCTGATTCTTTTTGGCTTTCCAAACTCAATTTACATGCAATAAATTGTTTGGCTCGGAGTAGGTTTGATGGAACTACACAGTTAAACAATGTTTTATCTACTTGCTTTAAAACTTATTGATGTTAACCTCATAATCTGTCTGGACGACCAAGCAACGGAGCAAGCGGTGACAACCAATAGTCATCCCCTAACTCTAAAGTAATCATTTAATAAGTATTCCTTGGTTAAATCAATCAATCAATGATACATATGAGGTGAACGTTTTAGGGATGAGCACAATCACGTTTTCTCAAGTCATGTCATTTATCTGAGTTTATACCTAATGTTGATCGAGGTATACATAGGACCAGCACTGCTTATACTCCGGCCAACTTACTAAAATAGCTTTTGTAAACAAACCACCCTCAACAGTACTTTTATTACACATTTTACAAATGTGTGTAGGTATGTCATTGATAGCTTGCTTTGTGAGTTTAAAATATGGTGTTGTTACAATGAAACTCTTCTATGGAACAAAATATAATAGATAAAGTTATGCTTGCTAAAATTATTTTAGTATCTTGACTAGAGCATCAGTTCGACACTAAATTGTTGTGTAGAATGAATAAAATAAAGGGTCAGAAAAGACCTGTCTGTTGGCTACACTTGAACTCTTGTCTGCGAATTTATTAGGTAGGTAGGTACCAATTATGACAAATATTATTTACCTAGCCTTATGCAGAAAATTAAATAATAATAAATATATTTATTCTCACCATAACCCGTTAATAATTAAGTTACATAAATAAGGCCTTAAGTACAGTATGCTTAAATAATATAGGTAAACTAGGTACACGATATAGCGAAAGGGGTAATATAATGTTTAAACACCTGATCCTCCTTGAGTTTCTATAAGTTTTGTCAGCACTGCATTTGCAGATTGCTGAAAATTTTCTAAAGATTTTATTAGCTGATTGGGCTGCGTGCTAGTATCCTTAGTAATACTTTCTAACAACTTTCCGTTTTCAAATATCACTAGTTTGATTGCTGAAAACATTTTGAAATGATTGATAAATTAATCACAAATGAACTATTAAAATAATGAGTAGGTAGTAGTAAGTAGTATAATAGTAGTTATATTCGTCCTTTTCAGGGGCACTATCGTCTAAAAACATTGAAGTTAATGTTAACTGTGTTTTGACAGATGTATATGATACATTGCTACTTTGTTTTGGCACAAATAAAAACTTACAAAGTAAAAGTAGCAATGTATCACATATATCTGTCAAAACACAGTAAACATGAGTAGTAGTAGTAGTAGTTGTATTCGTCCTTTTCAGGACAGGCGAAGGTCTAAACCATACTGCCAGTTCTTGAGTTGATATTGTTTTATTTTTCATTAGAATGCGGGTGCATCGTATTCCAATGCTGCTTGGAGCATTTGGCACCAAATATATCAAGACAGTTTACTCGGTTAGTTCTGCCGAGGAAGCCACCACTTCAATAAAAGTCTCAGCTTCACATAACCAAGATCGCGCCCATTTCAATTATCCCACATATTGTTCAGTTGCGTAGGCACTTGTACCATATAACTGCACCAATTTTAAGACACAATATCCACTATGAATCAATTTGAAAATAATTAAAATAGACACCTAACCAAACTCGAAAAAATGGCGCCAAAAACTCCACAGTTAACATGAACTTCAATGTTTTTAGCTGATACCGCCGCTGATAGAGCCCCTGTCTTGCTACCTTTTTTTTTTTTTTTTTTCGTTCCGAAGAACAGGCTAAGGTCTTAGACCATACTGCCTCGTCATTAGTTACTGTCTTGCTACCTATGTCTGCATTTTATATTTTACGATGTTATTGTTATAGTTTCCTTCTTTAAGTTAAATAAAGCCCCTTTGCCTACGCTTGTCGTGACACGACATCAGCCACGGTCATTAACTGCTTGAAAGACCTTTTCCAAACCTTCGGCCAACCGCTCTACGTCCACAGCGATAGAGGGTCGTCGTTCACGTCGGAGGAATTCAAAGCTTTCCTAAGAGACTCAAACATAGCGTCTTCGAGGACGACACCCTATAATCCCCAAGGGAATGGACAAGTGGAGCGCCTAAATGGCACCTTATGGCGTACGATCCAACTCAGTCTGCGCGCCAAGAACCTGCCAATCGAAAACTGGGAAAGAGTCCTAAAGGACGCACTGCATTGTGTACGCTCTCTTCTCTGCACTTCAACAAATGCCACCCCGCACGAAAGACTATTCGCCTACCCAAGAAGGTCTCCGAATGGCGATTCTCTACCCTCATGGATGATCCCTGGCCCCATATTAATTTATTTATTTATTTATTTAGGATATTTGGGTTGACAACAGCTTAAAACTACTTAAATTACTACATGAAATTTACTAAGAGTAAAGCCAAAAACGTCATCCTCGAATTACAAAAAAAAAGCATTAACAAAATTACATTACAAGAACAAATTTTTTTTTTTTTATCATTTTTACAAACGAACTCAAGCAACACGTTTAAAGATATATATAGGGATATAAATATATTTAGGAAGAATAATATAAGAAAAACAAAAAATATAAATGTTATATAAAATATAGTATACATATATTATATCTGCTATGTATAAATGACACAGAGTGTGATAATTACCCAGAAGTACTTAAATTAGATGGTAGGGCTTAGCTGCTTAAGTAATTGTTTTTTAAAAGAAGATTTGGAGCCCACAAATGGATCTACACTACTAAATTCACCATTATACAATCGCGCAATACGTGTAAGGACACAGTTCTTGCCATATTTAGTATAATGGAAAGGTATGTTAAAGGTGTCTAGCTTGCGCGTGCGGCGTGATGGTGCATTTAGCGCTAATCCCGCGAGCAGCTCAGGGCAATCGAGACGTCCACTAACGATGTCATGTAAAAAACTCATATCAAGAACTTTTCTTCGCTCCTCAAGTGAAAAAAGATTATAGTGGCGGCAATTTTCCAAATAACTAGGGGATGCGTTAAGAAACTTCCAATTCAGATGTGATAAAAATTTCCTTTGTACACGTTCCAGTCTGTCAATATGTATAGCATAGCAAGGGTTCCATATTACTGAGGCATATTCTAGAATGCTCCTCACGTATGCTGAATATACAATTTTAAAACTTTTAACACTTTTAAAGCGTGTACAAGTACGCAACACAAAACCTAGACTACGAAATGATCTATTGATTATGTTATCTACATGATCAATCATAGACATTTTTGAGTCCAGTGTGACTCCTAGATCTCTTACAGAGCCAACCCTTATTAACTTGGTGTTATCTAGGTGATAAGGATACAATATGGGGGCACTCTTTCTGGTAAAACTTATACACTGGCATTTACCAAGACTGACTGTGATGTTGTTGTTTTTGTAATATGTGAGAAGATTGTTTAAATCATTTTGAAGTAGCTCACAGTCAGTTTGAGACTTTACCGAGATGAATATTTTTTTGTCATCAGCAAACAACAAATGTTTGGAAAAATTTAGATAAGAATTAATATCATAAATGTACACATTCCAGAAGAGGGGACCCAAATGTGAACCCTGAGGAATTCCCGAGGGGATAGTAATATAATCTGATTTGAATCCCCCTAGTACAACAGCCTGGGAACGGTTGGTCAGGTAGGATTCTACCCACCGAAGTAAGTCGCCATGAATTCCTAGTCTTTCTAATTTGGACATCAGGATCACGTGATCTACACGGTCGAAAGCTTTTTCAAAATCCGTGTAGATCACGTCAACCTGGCCGCCCTTTTCCATATTTTTCAAAACAAACTGTGTGAAACAGGCAAGGTTGGATGTGGTCGAGCGTCCTCGTAGAAATCCATGTTGTGTGTCTGGGATACCGCGGGCCACCACCGAATAAATGTATTCTAAGACTAATTTTTCAAATAATTTGGCTATAGTATTTAAAATTGAGATGGGTCTATAATTTTCAATTAAGTTTTTTGGGCCTTTTTTATGGATGGGTATAATGTTAGCTTTTTTCCAAATTAACGGGAATGTGTTATCAGATAGCGATCGTCTAAACAAGATTGTGATAGGTACAGAAATACTTTCTGCGCAGCGTGCCAAGAAAACTGGGGGTATTTCATCACAACCAGCGCCCTTATTTATGTCAAGGGATTTGAGACATTTTGTTACCATTTCTGTAGTTATTTCAACATGAGACAAAGTATCTACATTATCATCTTGTTTAGAAAAAGCGGTAGTGGGTGAAGCCAGATAATTAGAAAACATGCTCTGAAAAAAATTATTAAATGCCATGCATATGTCTATTCCATTGTTATAAGACTGTGTGCCTAATATAAAGCTTTGCGGGTAATTAGATCCCCCCCTTTTTGACTTTACGTAACTCCAGAAAAACTTTGGCGATTTTTGAATGAGCGACTCAGTATTGTGTGCAAAGTTATCGTAACACTGATTTTGTACACGATGTTGCCTGTCTCTTAATTTTGCAAACTCGTTATAATCTCTAGGGTTGCGAGTTTTTACCCACCTAGTATGTAGTTTTAATTTCTCTCTGATTATTTTTATAAGGGGAGAACTATACCATATTGGGTATCTGTAATTTTTAGGTCTAGATTTAGGTACAAAACGAGCGAGACTCTCATGAATTTTCCTATAGAATATATCCACCGCCGTGTCAATATTACTGGCACTATTTAATATGGAGTTCCAATCTATAGATGACAAAAAGTTATTAATTTCAGTGTAATTACCCTTATGAAACTGATATTTTGGCTGACAGTGTTCTTTGAGTGCCTTAGTTCGTAATGAAAAAATATGTGCGGCAGGCTAAGACAGATCCCCTAGTCGAGGAAGTGGAGCTCTTAGAAAGTAATCTCCAATATTCCTACATCCGTCGGAGCAATGGCGAAACTGCCACAGTGTCAAATAGAAGACTGGCTCCGTTTCCCATCGACGCTGAAGATGGAGATGGACCTGAAAATTCGGAAGAACAGAATCTGCCTCCTGAAGTGGAACAAGGGGAACCCTACACGACTCCGCCTAATGAAATAACTTGCCTACGTAGATCTCACCGTGCCAGAAAGCTTCCAACCCACCTCAGAGACTTCGAGGTAGATGGTAAGGATGAAAACTCAAGCGGGGGAGAATGACATATGATAAGCAACCTCCATGCAACGGTCATAGAGCTGTTGTGTGACAAAACGTTTGTTAGCGATCTGTCTTGCTACCTATGTCTGCATTTTATATTTTACGATGTTATTGTTATAGTTTCCTTCTTTAAGTTAAATAAAGCCAAGTTCTACTGGTAATCGTTTCGCTTTCTCTATATCATCCAGTCCATAAAACTGACTGTAAAGTGCCGTGTGTCATGTCGTGCGTGACGCATAACCACACAACAAAACAGAAATGTGTCTCAGCCTAATATAGGTAACTCATTTCTCTGTGGTATTAAGTGCTCTGTGATAATGTCAAGAAGTGCCAAGAAGTGTCAATGTCAAGGAGTCAGCTGATTTCATTCAAATAACTTTTTCAAACCAAACTCAAACATAAAAATCTATTTAGAATCCGAGCAATATGTAGTTATTATAAAATACGGTAATATGCGTGAATTTGGTAGGTTTGGTCCGCTTATTGGAGCAATCGACGAAGGAACGTCGAACGTCAAATTTCTGGTGATACTATACTAGTGTTAAATTAGAAACTTAGAACGATCGATATGATTTAATTTCAATTTATTGAGTGCTTTTAGCTGTGTCAACTACATTACAAAATATTTATTGATTGATTACATTTGTGAACTAGCATCGTACTTACCAAACTAATTTTGTTATAACCTTAAAGATTGTTTGTGTAAAAAATACTATGATATTTTTGCAATTGGTGTAAAAATATGGTTTGATCAATTGGTTTTTTATAATTTTATAGGTATTTTCTGCAAATACATCAGAAGTGCTAACTTATCACCAGTTACCACTCAGGAGATTTAGTCCACAGGAAGGATGGGTCGAACAAGATGCTTTAGAAATTCTTGCTGCTGTTATTGAGTGTATTGAGGTAGGTGCTATACTCCAGCGCCTGAAAAGTTAAATTAATTATTTAACTAATTTATCAAATCTTTACTTTAGGTGACTGTTGATAATTTAAAAAAATTAGATATAAATCCTGAAGATTTAGTCGGAATTGGGATCACAAACCAGAGAGAAACTACTATAGTTTGGAATTTGGTCACCGGACAACCCCTTTATAGTGCCATAGGTAAGATTTATGTATTGTGCCATAGAATAGGACAAAATGCTTAGGACTGCATGAATGAAATATAATACAATTTGCATAATCTCCTGAGCTATTTCCAAGATCGCAGATTGCGGAGAGAACAACTTATAAAAATTTCCTTATTCATCCAATGAAAATCTAATAAACCTTGTTTACCCTTCTTAATTTTTATAAAAACTAAATATTTTCAGTATGGTTAGATGTAAGAACTTCTAAAATAGTAGATGATTTAACTAAAACAAGAGGAGTACAATGTGTAAATGCAGCAGTTCAAACAAGTGGGCTTCCTTTATCTACCTATTTCTCATCAGTCAAACTTAAATGGCTGTTAGATAATGTGACAGCTGTTCAACAAGCTGTGAGAGGTGGAGAATGTATGGCTGGCACAGTTGATTCTTGGCTGATATGGGTAATTTTCTTACATATTTTTAAGTCCACATTTTTTTTAAAGAAGTTAAGGGAGTCCAGTCCAGCATGCGCAATGCAACTATTTGTCTACACTTATCTCATGATGTCTGTCCCTCTCACATCAGTACAGTGTGAGCAGGACAAACACTGCACTTACGCGAGAAGTGTCAAGAAAATTTTGACGTGGTGCACATGCTAGGTCCCCCACTGGTAATGATTTGTAATCATGGTGCTTATTTCTATATTATAGAATCTTACCGGTGGGCGTCACGGCGGCATTCATGCTACTGATGTGACAAATGCATCTAGAACTCAACTGATGTCACTAAAAAGCCTGCAGTGGGATAAAGGACTACTGAGATTTTTTGACATACCTATAGAAATTTTACCAAAGATAAAGAGTTCAGCTGAAATTTATGGTTATATTGCTGAAGGGTCACTTCTAGGAGTACCCATTGCTGGGGTTAGTTGAATTTTTTATTTTCAATAAACTTAAGTTTTTAGTTATTTGAAACCCTGTTATAAAAGTACAAGTTATTTTTTTTAACACATACCAATATCTCATATTTCTTAAAACTTAAGATACACTTTACCACAGATTATTTATAATTATTTAGCTTTACTCTAATTTAATTTACGCATTTGATAAACATAGAAACTGACTTTGCTCACAGTTGCTAACAGTGGTCTAAAACAAGACAGTGCTTACTTTTATTTTTGAAACTGCAAGTTAATCTCAATTATATCCAATATTTCCGATAATTTTAGTGCTTGGGAGATCAACAAGCAGCACTAGTAGGACAAGGCTGTATGAATTTTGGACAAGTAAAATGTACATTTGGTACAGGGTGCTTTCTGTTATACAACACAGGTTAGTAAATTATTATTCACAAGCATGTTTTATGAAATGATTTATGTAGTGTCGGAGAAGGCGGCTTCTGTCAACCTTTAAGGTCAAAATTGCTTGCGCTCACGACGTAGTAACCAACGTACGCGCGACAAACCGACGAAAAACATTCAAAGGATTTTTTTAAAGTGACTGCGCCAGACACTGCGTCTGTACCTACAATTACTATGGTAAGATTTTTAACCACCTTAATATTTTATTCCAGGAGATTCCATAGTACATTCTGACAGTGGTCTGATAACAACAGTGGCATATAAGCTTGGCCCAAATGCCCCTCCTGTATATGCTTTGGAGGGTTCAGTAGCAATAGCAGGTGAATAATAATGATCATTAAATACTAATACAATAAAATTATGAATTTGCTTAATCATATTAGGTAATATTTACAGGGGACATGTTACGATGGCTCCAAGATGGTCTGAAAATATTGAACGATGTTCAGGACAGCGAAACCCAAGCAGCCGAAATAACTGACGACGAAGCGGGCAGCATTAGTTTTGTACCTGCATTTAATGGCTTGTACTCACCTTACTGGAGAAAAGATGCCAGAGGGTGAGAATTGTTTATTTATTTAACCATAGAATTTAATCTTCTGACTACACTACTTTTACCTCACTATATAATAATAATAATAATAAAAGCCTTTATTATCTGACCTTACTTACAATTTTACAATAAAATAAATTAATATTGAACTTAAGTAGGTTTTTTTCTTAATTACAAGTTGTGGCATCGCCATCCTGTACTCAGTCAGGTTGTCCTTGGACATAGGCCTCCTCCAGGCATTTCTACACTTCCCTGCCACGCGCTGCCCTCCTCCAGCCTTTCAGCAAATCGTCCTCCCATCTCTTAATTTGCCTTCCTCTTCTCCTTTTTCCACCCCTCGGATACCATTCAGTGATATCCTTAGTCCACTTCTTTGTTTTGGATCTCCACCTGTGTCCCGTCCAGCGCCATTTCAAAGTCTTTGCCTTTTTGATTACGTCTACAATTTTCGTTTTTGCTCTGATGTTTCCGAGTGTTTGTCTGTCTGATAGACGGATCCCTAACATACTGCGCTCCATGCTCTGTTGACATACTTTTAATTTCTGGGTTGAAGCGGCTGTGAAGGCCGCCGTGTACCTCACTATACCTGTATTTTAAAAAAGAGCATTAGACCGGACTTCCAAAGGTCGCGGGTTCGATTCCCTCCTAAGACAATCCTGGTGGCGAGTCGAATTTTTTCTAGTATATTATTTAGTATCAAAATGATGTGCTTAAAGTATCTTCTGTTGTCGTGTCGTTATTATAGAGTGATGTGCGGCATCAGCAGTAGGACGCGTCGCTCGCACATAGTGCGGGCGGCGCTGGAGGCGGTGTGCCAGCAGACGGCGGCGGTGGCGGCCGCCATGGAGGCCAGCTGCGCGCCGCTGCGCCCGCGCCGCCTGCTCGCCGACGGCGGCATGGCGCAGAACTCCGTGCTCATGCAGATGCAGGCGGACCTGCTCGGTATACCCGTCGTGAGTATTCAACCACACTCTAAATAAGTACAATGCGATTAAATTGACAATATACTGTGATCCGCTTCAACTTCACTCGATAATGTATGACAAAGAGAACATTTTACTGATTAAAATACGTCGTTTTGTACCATGAGCGCTCTGAAGTTGGTCACTTCAGTTGTACAATGTTAAATTAGTCGCATTGTAGGTAGGTCAGCGTATTGTATCTCGCCTGCATGAAATCCGATACACCCACTAGGGATGTCCATCGATTGTTCCTATTGAGTTTAAAAAGGTTAAAATTGGTTTCCATACAGATCAATTTAAAATAACTAAAAAATAGTCGATTTTTTGTGCCATCTTTTGATATTAAGTATTTCTTGTTTTTTCAAAACTAGCCGATTCTCAATTGGATGTTCAAATACTATATTTTGCGCGAGTTATAAAAATTCTGTCAATTAAAAGCTTATGATGCGTTTTAGATTCGTCCGCTGATGATGGAAAGCACCGCTTTAGGCGCGGCGATAGTGGCGGGTCGAGCCATGCGCGTGTGGCCGGCGTCCACTCCGGCTCCGCCCGCCGACACCTTCATACCTTCCATAACTGCCGAAGGTACGTAATATATTACTACTCTGGGACTTGGTACTATTAGTTATTCTGTGCTCTGGGCTACTCAAAGTATGGCTCGCGGACTGGCAAAGCTAAGAGTTTAAGTAGGCCTGCTCTAATGTTGAATACGCTTGCTTAACTTTCATTAGATCACTGTTTGTAAAAATATGTATAGTCTACTGGAGGGAAGTGGTTTATTTTTCTTTTATCATCGTCTCCCTGCCCTTGCCCCTATTTATGTGGGGTCGACGCAATCAATATGGCCATACCATAGAGAAAGATAAATATACCAAGTCCATACTCTTACTAATAATAAAATGTTCAATGTACGAAGTAATAAGTAACCATTTTCTTGGATAAAATTTAGTTTCTTAATTTATTCAATTTTATTCACATGTCGAATTAATTGTTTTCTATTTGCATAGAGCGTGATCTCAGACGGGTGCGATGGGAAGACGCGCTCAGTCGAAGTCTGGGCTGGGCCGACGGAAAAGAAGTAGAACAGAGGAACAAAACTGGTAAAAATATTGAACAACTGAAATAATACTGCTTCTGTTGCATTATAATACCATATATTGTTCCTCTAGCTAGCTAAACGATTCGAAAACTATCGGATACATTCCTCATGTTGGTGCTAGCAAGAGACAGTAATTATTAAGCAATTTCTTTTTTTCAGAGGAACTTGACAGAACAACGACGGTCTTGCCACCTGGTCTATTCTTCCTTGGAACTGCGCTTCTAGTAGTAATTGCGGATAAGTTGAAATCTATATAGTCAACCATGTTTATCCGCTTAGTGGGCTCAACAATATAGTCGTAGATACCTCCAAAAACTATTATGAAAGTATTAATTTATTCATAGGTAGTCATAAAGTTGTTGTCATGAAATAAACAAGTTATTAACAAAATCTTTTACCTTAAGCAACTTATTTATGATATCTTCATAATCACGATTCTGTTCATGAAACCATAGAGGTATTAAATATAAGTATTATTTATCTTTGTTTCCTCAAACTACAAATAAATCATAATAAATAAATAAATAAATTTGATAACATCACTTACATTGCTCCGATTCCAAAGTAAGTAGCTAAAGCACTTGTGTTATAGATATCAGTGACAACGGTGGTATCACAAACACCCAGACCTAAGCCAATATAGAAAAGTTAGTTTTTTTTAAATTGACCCAACCGGGGATCGAACCCGGGAGATGGCGACACCTTGAAAACCGGTGTACAAAGCCACTCGACCACGGAGGTCGTCGATAATACTAAATAATTAACTAGATATACCATATAGTAGATTATGCAATAAGGGCTTAAAGTAGTGTATTATGTCCCGGGCGTTATATTGAACCCCGAGTACGAGGGATTCTATAGTTAACTCCCGAGCGGAGCGAGGAAGTTAAGGCTAGAATCCCGAGTACGAGGTGTTCAAGATCGCCCAAGACAAATACACATTTAAGCCCGCGATGCATACTCTACTTTTTATACTTTCTGCGATGCAATTGAAACCAATGACTGTTATAAAGAAAGTACTTAAGTATTTTTTTTGCCATCTATTCTGTAGTGGTCAGTTCGACATTCGAATAAATCCTTCTTGGTGCGCGGGTAAATTTGAATTTCGTAAAAAGTTTTCATGTTTTTCTTTTTTTTAACTTGTAGGCAGTGCAAAGAAAATGTTAACATAAATAAATATTTGACAGCACCACATACATTGCTCCGATGCCAAAGTAAGTAGCTAAAGCACTTGTGTTATGAAAATCAGAGACAACGGTGGTATCACAAACACCCAGACCTGAGCCAATATAGAAAAGTTCGTTTTCTAAATTGAACCAACCGGGGATCGAACCCGGGACCTCAGAGATGGCAACACCTTGAAAACCGGTGTACAAAGCCACTCGACCACGGAGGTCATTAACATACAGCCTAACTCTGAATAAAATCTCATTGCTTAACATTTTTGAAACCAACCTCACTCAAGCACGACTACATGGGTTGCATTCCAAATTC
The DNA here is from genome assembly GCA_963556745.1 of Catoptria pinella. NCBI lineage: Eukaryota > Metazoa > Arthropoda > Insecta > Lepidoptera > Crambidae > Catoptria > Catoptria pinella. Next base: position 7,767,471 of record OY750762.1, read on the forward strand.
AAATTACATTATTCCCATGGGAAAAATGACTTACTTTAGGAAAGGTTTGCATGACACATAATATGCCATTGACGAGCAGGTAGTGTAAAAAGTATGTATTGTATGTATAGTATAAAATATTGATTAAAAGTTAAATACAGAACTTATATTAAACTTATTTTCAGAAAAGCTAGAGAATACAATGTAAAGGTATTAAGTAATTCATGAACAAACAGATTTATTTGTATTTCAAATTTATTACATAATTCTAAATATTAACCCTTGATAACTGCAATGGGTCGCAATTTAACAGTCTTCTTACTGATACCCGCGGCGTGACACGTATTAACAACATCTGTTACATTTTTGTATGACTCTGGTGCTTCTTCCATCACTAATTTCGGTGAAGCAACCCTTATCGAAATTCCCAGAGTCTCCAATTTATTTAGAACCTCTTTGTAGTCTAAATTACGCCTTGACTTAGCTCTTGACAATGCGCGGCCCTGAAAGGAAATTTGTCGTTTAATATAGGGAGCAAATACAATCAACAAGCTGTATAAAAAAAAATTAAAGAATGTATAAAATTATCTTACAGCTCCATGACAAGTAGATCCAAATGTTTCAGTCATTCCTTGGTGAGTACCAGTGAGAACGTAGCTGCAAGTACCCATGGTACCTCCAATGAGCACAGGTTGTCCAGTCAATTGGTAATCTACTGGTATGAGAGGGTGATGTGGAGGAAATGCTCTAGTTGACCCCTGAAATGTAAAAAAGACAATAAATTATCTTTCTTTCTTCCATCCATATCAATTTTGGTACTTCATCAATTCCTAACATTGAGAAGCTTACAGTTTTGGCCTCCATTTGGTCTGTCTTCACCGAGTCCAACTTTCAAGTCAACTTGCGTCAAAGGCATGCAATATTGCCTACAAACCGTGCGCTTTCCCTTTCATTTTCTGGCATACAAATTTGAAATTTTTTAAGCATGCCTCTGTTTAAAGTGCAAGAGAAAAGCAAAAGCGCATGGTTAGCTTGCACTATTCAAGGCTTTGAGGCATGCATCAGATGAAAGGGAACGGGAAAGCGATCATAATGAAGACACTCCTATAGAGATGTAATACATACCTTACGATGAACTAACAATGTTTTCAATTTCCCATCTACAATGTGTTCTTCAGTCTTTGCAACATTGTGGGATACATCATAAATGACATGCATATCTAAGTCATCAGGTGCCATTTTAAATTGCTTCGCAAATGCTTGGCGAGTCAAAAATGTCATTGAACTGCGATTTACCCAAGCGAAGTTAGCAGCTGCAGCCATTGCTTTCAGATAATCTTGGCCTTCTACAGAGTTGATCCTGGCACAAGCCAACTGTCTGTCATTTGTTTCTATCTTGTCTCGTTTCATTGCTTTTTCCATTTGAACAAGAGCATCTGTTGCAACTTGGTGACCAAATCCTCTGCTACCTGAGTGAATCATGACACATACTTGACCAATTCTTTCTACTCCCATTTTACCAGCAGCGTATTTGTCATATATCTCATCTACTACTTGTATTTCAGCATAATGATTTCCAGCACCAAGAGTGCCTAACTGAGGAAGGCCTCTTTTCTTGGCACGGAGACTGACTTTAGATGGGTCAGCATTCAACATACGGCCATACTCTTCACAGTGCTCTTTGTCTTCTGCCCAAACATATCCCTCCCTAAGCGACCAGTCCATCCCCATTTCAAGTGCTTCTTCCAAATCACGGGCGTTCATAGGAATAATACCTTTAGAACCAACACCCACAGGAATGTGATCAAAGAGACTTTGAGCCAGTTGTTCCTTGAAAAAAATATCAGGATTTGATTTATAAAGGAGGTACTAAAATAAAAACAAAAAAAGGCGATACTAACAATAAATAACACTGACAGCATACCTTGATTGGCTGCACATCTTTTTCCTGCAAATTAGTTCTTAAAAGTCGAACTCCACAATTAATATCAAAACCCACTCCACCAGGAGATACTATAGATTTAGGATCTGACATATCAAATGCAGCCATGTTACCTGTTGTAAATATATTAAATAAAAAATTAGTCTGATGTAATGGTCATCCTGTACAAAAGTAAGATGTATGTTTTCTGTATTTTGCACTCATGCTGATGATTTTCTTGTTTTTCCAGAAACTGAAATTACCTATTGCGAAACCATAACCAGAATGAACATCTGGTAATCCAACAGACCGGCCGACAATACCCGGTAATGCCGCGACATTTGCAATTTGTTTCACACCAGGAAGAAATCCACCCGTCATGCCCGGTCGGCACGCGTTTCTTAGCTCGTCTAACATAAGCTTTTCCAATGTGCTATTGACATAGAAGACACCTTCCACGTTCATATTAGGTTGGAAGCCTTTTTTGATTTTCCAACAGTATGGATTCATCTTCTCCAAGTACTTAAGTTCTTCGTTGTACTGTCTCACAACCATTTTATCGAATTACCTTACAACTTTTCTGACGTGAAAAGACGTAAATGCAACATAAATCTGCAGTGCAAACGATTTAAATCTTTGATTTGGTTTAATTTACTATTTTAATCTTTCTTTGCAGTGCAAAAATAAGTAAAACAAACAATACGGCGAATCGAATGAAACGAAACAGATTATACAGACAGACAGATCACATTTTTTTTTTTTTTGAATTTTTTTGGCTTGGATACTAAGTCCTTTAAGCCATTTCTTGGTGTGTCTTCTCATCTCTTTCACAACTTTTCTATAGTACATTTTATATAATTGTAAAGCGGCACAAAGCTTTTGGCACTTTTTAAATAGTCTTGTAAGCGGCGGGCTTCATTATTTACATTTTCACGTCTTAATTCATCACTACAAGCACTATTACAAGTAGAAGCACTAGCACTCGTATCACTGGTATCACTTTCTTCTGACAGTTCGCACGCCAACAAAAGACGCTGAATGTTGAACTGACGGCAATTGAATAACAAATGTTGAATGTCACCAACTTGATCACTATTACAGTAAGGGCATAAATTGGATGGTATTATCTTGAGTCGTCCCAAATGAGCAGGAGTTTTATGGTGGCCAAAACGTAGTCTGTTAATGGTTGTAATGAAGTCCCGGCTAGCTATCTTCAACTTAGCGTACCAAGGTTTTGCAGGTATTCCTTCTTGTATGCTTCCGTACCATTTGCCTTTAGTTTCTATATCTTTCTTCCAGATATCATCCCATAATACTAACACATCTTTTTTTATTTCAGAATAGCAATCAGTAAATGGAATTTCTGTTATGTACCTTACATCTAAAGAGTTTATTCCTTCACATGCAGTCTTATCAGCTATTTCATTACCAGTGATTCCTTTGTGTGAAGGAATCCACAGCAAAGCAACTTCAATGCCTTTTTGTCTCAAGTTAAGTATAAGCTCCTTTATATTATAAACAATGTAATTAGTTTTAAAATGAACAGAGTAATTTTCTAGACATGTAAGTATGCTAAGAGAATCAGTCAATATAAGAAAATATTTACAACTATTTATAGTACAAATACGTTTAAGTGCTTCAAAAACTGCATATGCCTCTGCTGTAAAAATACTACAATTAGAATCAAGTATAAAGCTTTGGCAAAACTTTATCTGGGGATCGTATACAGCACTTCTGACATGTGAATCAGTTTTACTACCATCTGTATACAAGGTATAATAATTGTTCTCATCTAAAAAGATTTGTAAGTCTAGATTATTATTTATCTGTGTTTTGATAATATTAACTTCATTGATTAGCGTGCAAAACTGTTTAGAATAGAATGGCCACAAACAGTCTTTTTGTAATTTTTGGTATTTCATTTCCAGGTCAACAAGAATATGGGGTAATTTTGGAAATTTATGACTAAGCATATCAGAAGCAGTGGTTAATGGAGTCTGAATTGGTATAGGATAAGGTACTATCTTTTTAACAACTTGTTGATTATTCGTAGATAACAGCTTTATACAAAATCTTTTCATAAGTAATAGACGTCTAAGTGAAAGTGGCATTATAACTGTTTCAACTTCCATAGCTCTAATGGGAGTTGAACACATGGCCCCAGATATAGTTCTCAAAGCCTTATTCTGCACTATGTCTAGTTTATTTACATATTTACTATCATGATAAGCAATACAGCTATAATCAAAATGGCTTCTTACAATAGCTTTATATAGTATGGAAAGAGTCACTGGGTCTGCACCCCAAGATACTCCAGCTAAACATTTGATAATATTTAACCCTTTCATTGCTCTTTGTAAAATATAATTAATGTGTGGCTTAAAGGATAATTCTTTATCTATTATAACACCTAGAAACTTATGTTGGTTAACTGTAGGAATAGGCAAATCATTGTACATAACTGATGTAGAAGGAAAATCTTTGCCAAATATCATTGTACTACTTTTACATGGATTAATTTTTAGCTGTAGTTTATCATAATATACTTTTAAGTTACTAAGAGCTGTATTTACATTTTCAACAGCAATATCAATATTATTATTTACACTATAAATCACTAAATCATCAGCAAACTGGAGAATATTTATATTTTCAGTATTTACATATTTACATATTTCAGCAGTGTATAGATTATATAGTAAAGGGGACAGTGTGGCACCCTGCATTGTGCCTTTAGAGACAGTTCTAGGGCCATGTAAAATATTATTGAATTTCACATATAAGATTCGATTAATAAGAAATTCATAGATCCACTTACAGAGTAGACCAGGTATACCTAACCCTGATAACACATGAACTAAGATTTCTGGTTGAACATTGTCAAATGCCCCTTGAACATCAAGAAAGGCACATGCTATACTCTTATTATTTTGTTTTCCATTTTTCAGGTCAGAAATAAGACATGTAAAGCTGTCAGCACAACTTCTACCACGTCTGAAGCCATATTGAATGTTTGGGATAATATTAGTAGATTCAGTGAAATGATCTAAACGTAGCTTAATCATATTTTCAAATATTTTTCCTAAACATGAAGATAGTGAAATGGGTCTGTAGGAATCACAATTATCAGGAGGTTTGTCTAATTTTAGAACTGGGATAACACATTGTGTTTTCCATGATTGTGGTATTATTTGTTTGAGCCAAAGATTATTGAGGATATTTAAAAACAGTTTCTGAGCTTTAATATTTAATTTTTTTATTAAAATATAAGGAAAGTCATCTAAACCAGGAGTAGTGTTTTTCCGAGATTCAAGACTAATCAAGAATTCGCACCATGTAAAAGGTTCCAATAAATGTTTTGATTTAATATCATTATTGTGTAAATTAAAAAGAGTGTTTAGACCATCTGTACTTTCACAAACATTGCCTGATAATTTGTTTAAAAATTGTGGAATAAATTCATCACTATAAGATTTAGTATTTGTTTTAATTCCTTTAAATCGCTTAATATTATTCCAAATGGTTGAAATGGGGGTCATTCTATTAAAACTGTCACACAAAGATCTCCAACTATTCTTTTTTTCCTCTGCAATAGTTCTCTTTTTTAAGGCATCTGCTCTCTTATATGCAATATAATTTTCAATGATGGGAAAGCGTCTATATAATTTTAAAGCCTCTTTTGATCTAATAACACATTCTTTGCATTTATCGTTCCACCAGGGTGTTGGAGGTCTACTTTTGTGCTCTGAAGTTTTTGAATATTTAGGTACACACTCTGATTTCAGGGTGGAAAGTGTATTACAAAAAGCATTATAAGAACTAAGGGGATCGTCTAGACTAGGGATAATATTATCAAAAGAAGTTTTCGAAAGTTCATTGTATTTGATCCAATCAGCTTTGTTATATAGAAACTTATCCATAGGAGGATTAACATTATAACGATCTATTGAGAGAGTTATTTCAGTAATTGTCGGAAAATGATAACTACCCATGTTATCATCGTGGACTGACCATTTACAAAGAGGTGTTATAGATGGACTAGCCAAAGAAATATCAATAGCAGATGGATTACGATTTGGATAATGCATAGTAGTTATGTCACCTTCATTTAGTATGCATAAGTCTAAGTCATCTATAAGAGTATACAATTGTTCACCTCTATTTTTGTTGGATAAGCAACCAAAAGCTATGTGATGAGCATTAAAATCTCCAGCCACAAAAATAGGTTTCGGAAGATTATGAATAATGTTACGCAAGTTATTCGTACGCAGGGGACCTGAAGGTGGGCAATAAACGCACAAAATGGTAATATCACCACGAGAAGTAGATAGAGACAATGCAACAGTTTGCAATTCTTCATAAAAAACAGTTGTAAGAGGTTTATATTTTAGGTATGGTTTAATAAGTATGGCTACTCCACCATGTTCGTTAGAAGCATTCTTAAACAACATGTTATAGCCAGGTATTCTACAAGGCTTACCATCTTTTAACCAAGTTTCATTTAATAAACAAATATCAATATCATTTTCTCGAAGGAAATTTATCAAAAGAGGCACTTTATTATTGATACTTTGTATATTAAATTGAGCTATTCTTAAAACAGACGCTTTAGGACCGCTATTATCCATTAAGAAAGATTTTTGACTAATAAATCTTTAATAGAATTTGAATTAATTGGCGTATCGTCCCCTTTGTTAGCTATAGCAATAAGAGTGCGAACTATTGCATTAGTTATTTCAACATTATTAATTAATTGGCTTTTCAATTCATCTAATGACAAAGTTTTTTGTGTAGCAACTTTAACAGTTTTTTGTACATGAACAGCAGGGCGTCCCTGCTCAGTGTTCATTTTATTTACATTATTATTATTATTATTATGTACAAGTGCTGGAAATTCAGTATCATACTTTTTTTCGTTTGTAAAGGCAACAGTGCTTGCGTAAGTAACTTTGTTTTTCTTTTCTTGATTTTTTTTAATTTTAACAGGACATATATTCGAAATTGCTAAATGTGGTCCACTGCAGTTAACACAGTTTAAATCATTGGGTTTATCACATTCTTTATAATAGTGCTCTCCGGAACAAACGCTGCAGCGCTGTTTGCCGTTACATACTTTTGCTGAATGGTTAAATTTAAAACATCTATAGCATTGCTGCAGAGGAGGAATGTACTCAAATACCCGATAAGAAAATAAGTCATATTGTACACTGTCAGGTAATGAATTTGCAAGGAAAGTTATGCTGACTGTTTGCAAAGGAACTTTTTCATTGCCAACTTTTTTAATAAAGCGTCGCACAGCAATAATTTCATAAAGGGATGTTAATTTAGAATACAGTTCCTTATTTGATATGTTAGTTGGAACATGTCTGATGACTCCAGTTTTTTCAATTTGAGCTGCTGGGATATACGCCTTTAATTTATATTTCTCCAGAAATGTAGAATTCATAATAAAATTGTTGGCAGTGTTGTATTGCTTGAATACAACCGCAATTTTGCTCGCGTTGACCCTATGTATGGCCACCACTCCTTTTACATCTGTTGTAAATATGTGGTTTAAATAAATGGGACTCTTGTTGCCCAAACGATCATTACTGTCACTTTCAACGAAAACTTTAAATTCATAGTTTGTGGAATTTTCCGGGTAAAGTCTTTTATAGTTTGGTTTTAGAAACGGTAGAAAGTTCAAATTGTCCTCACCACCGCCGCTTACACCATTGTTTTCCTCTTGTTTATTCATTTTTCTAGCTCGTTTTCCCGACGACCCCGGGCCTTTGGTGGCCGGGGGGATTTCACCCCCGGCCTCACCGCTTAACATCGTATTTATTTACAAAACAAACTAATATAGTATATTTACAACAATTAAACTAAGAAATATGCAAATAAAATAAAACTTAGTAAAAATTTTCAAACTCGAGAAAAAATTGTGTCCTTTCTCTTAAAATTCCCGCCAAAGAATCTCCAGACAGATCACATATAACTGACACAACACAAGGCAGGCAGTAGGATTGCAACGATATATCCTTAGAGCATTAAGGATATATCGGAAAACCGATATATATCGATATATCAACGACTAAAAATATCGATACTTGTCGATATCGAAGATACGCCGATATCGATATATTGATATCGAAAATAAGCTCGATATATCGAAACGAAGTATGTACCTATCGAAAAATCTGACTGTCCCGAAAAGGACGGACGAATGCAACGATCGAAAGGAAAGTACTTTTCCTTTCTGGAAAAGGCTCTCAAAATTATTATTCCTGAATTCATTAGCTGGTACTAAATACTGGAAATATTTTTTTCCAATAAATATGTTTAAATACTCATAATACTCGTTTTTATTACGTTACGTTACTGTAATGTCTCAGGTGTTTATTTTATTTTAAATACGTTTATGTCGTAATTAGCTTAATACTTAGGCCACTGTACTGTAAACTTAGGTACAAATATCAACAATCAATAGAGTCAGTCTGAAGAACGAATAGTCTTTGATTTGGAAGCCAATGACCGGAACTGCTGCAGGCCAGTGTTGGGAATCTTTCAAAATCTTGTCGAGAGAGAAGAGACGTCGTAGGAACTGTGGCGGTGTCCGATCTGAGGCTCTATCAGCGGCGGTATCAGCTAAAAACATTGAAGTTCATGTTAACTGTGTTTTGACAGATGTATGTGATACATTGCTACTTCGTCTTGGCACAAATAACAACTTAACAAAGAAAAATAGCAATGTATCACATACATCTGTCAAAACACAGTTAACATGAACTTCAATGTTTTTAGCTGATACCGCCGCAGCTAAAAACATTGAAGTTCATGTTAACTGTGTTTTGACAGATGTATGTGATACATTGCTACTTCGTCTTGGCACAAATAACAACTTAACAAAGAAAAATAGCAATGTATCACATACATCTGTCAAAACACAGTTAACATGAACTTCAATGTTTTTAGCTGATACCGCCGCTGAGTTGCGCTTTATTGTGTGGAAAAAGTCGCTATTTTTTTAAATGACTACTGTGGCGGAGCGTCCTAAATGCGATTACACTCTCCTTAATTTAGCATCCGTTATGACGGAGACCATTTCATCCTGAATTAAGGATGCTAAATCAGATCCTACGTTCCTGAATGCAATTAAACTTTTCTGCATTTAGGAGCGACTGAATATCGGATCCTTAATTCAGAAAGGTTTAATAAGCTCTTTACTTGTTTTCGTTTCGTATTTTCTTTCACTTCTCGCATAGTTAACTATCGGACTGCTCATAATCAATGTGAGTGAAAGAGACAAAACGATAGTTAACTATCCGAAAAGTGAAAACACCGACTCAAAACGTCGTTTTTAGACGATAAGCCGCTAGTTTTGGCTGCTTTTTTTTTTTGGTTGCTTTAGTAGTCTGGGATGTTATGTCAGTCGTCAGTCAAATGTCACTGTCAATCAATTTTTTTACGTCCGTCTGTTCCTTGCCTTGGCTGTTTCATAATCATAGTCTTTCTTTGGAATAACCTTTGTATAAGAACTAAAAATACTTTTACAAAGCATTTTCCTGTAATAATGGCAGGCCTCATAAAGTTACGCCATAATATGCCCATGTTGCAGAGGTGTGTGTGGAACCATTATTCTAAGATTTGTCGCAATATTTCTACTTCTAAAAGGAACAGCGATACAGCAGCTACTGCCTGTGAAACAAAACCTGAAGATAAAAATTGGGTGAGCTATGGATTTGACTACACAAGTAAAGAAGAAGATACTAATGCCCACCATGCGTCGTTCTTCTTTTCGGTCACATTGTGTTTAGTATTTGGAGGTTTCGCTTGGGCTTACGCACCTGACGTTCACATGAGAGACTGGGCTCAACGTGAAGCTTTTCTAGAGCTGCGTCGTCGGGAAAAATCAGGATTACCACCTATTGATCCTAATTACGTGAGGCCAAGTACAGTCAAGTTGCCCTCGGAATCTGAACTTTGTGATGTAGAGATTATAATTTAAATTATTTTAACAGCCTTTGTTTACAGGAAATGGAAATTAGGTAAATACATAGATAACAAATAAACCATCATGGTCCTTTTTATTTACAGTTTTATTTAATTTTATATTTATCATTCTATTACATGAACTGTAAGTGGTACTGTATATATAAATTAATTACCATACCTTAACTTATAATAAATTGATTACACTTGGACTATTTTATTTTATGTTGGAAAATGTACTTATTATTTAGTTGTGTGTCTGCTTCGATCAATACCTAAAGATACAGATAAAGATAAAGATAAAGATAATTTATTTGTCAAAACATGTGTACATATAAATTGAAGATGTTAAAATTAAATAAGGTTTCAACATGTTTTACCATATTGGTGTACAAATTTAGATTTTCATTAATTCCCATGCAACATATTACAATATTTAACCAATAATAATATGTCAAATAATACAATGTCAACTAATAAAATGTCAATAAGAATTGTGTAAAATAAATTAGAATTATAATAAAATGTCAACTAAGAATATGAGTCCAATTAATTAAAATTATACGATATAAATTTGAATTGCGATTAAATTAATTACTGGATATGTTTATCATTTAAAAAATCATTGATATTGTAATAACATTTGTCCAATAATATTTTTTTTACTTGCTTCTTAAATAAATCATAATTCAAATTTTTATATGTCATTGGAAGCTTATTATAAATTTTAGGAGCCATACAAAATACGCTTTTGCTCATCAATGCTGTTCTCGAATGAGGCATACACAGACGACTATTGTCACGCCTGCTGCGATTAATAACATCTGCCATTCGCTCAAATAAGTGAGGATTTGCTTTTACGAACAGAGCTACTTCCAAGATGTACAAAGACGGAAGGGTTAAAATTTTGAATTTAGAAAAATATGGCTTGCAACTATCTGTTGTTTTTAGTCCAAACATGGCTCGTATGCACCGTTTTTGGATTTTAAATATAAACTCTTTATTCGTGGAATTACCCCAAAAAACAATTCCGTATCTCAAGACTGACGCCACTAAACCATGGTATGCTGTAAGAAGAGCATCAACATTTAGTAGCGGAGCGAGCTTGAATAATGCATATGCCGAGGTACTTATTTTCTTGCTTAGATGATCTAAATGCGTTTTCCAGTTTAGTTTACAGTCCACTGTCAGGCCTAGAAACTTGGCATTATCGACTTCACAAATTTCTTCATTTTGAAACACTAATTTTATTTCAGGTCTATTGCATTGTCTTTGGCTAAATCTCATTAATTGTGTTTTATTCAAGTTGATTTTTAAATTATTTCTTTCTAGCCAAGATATAATAGATGTCAAAGATTCATTTATGTCATTATTATAGATGTCAAATTGATTGCATGGTATTGTCAATGTACTGTCGTCCGCGAATAGGGTCATAGGATAATTTGTCGTTTTAGGAAAGTCATTTATGTAACAAGTAAATAGTAGCGGTCCCAATATACTTCCTTGAGGCACACCATATTTAACTGAGCGCTCTTTAGAAACATAAACCTCTTCTCGTTTATTTTTGAGATCGATTCGTGTAACTGTAGTATATTGTTTCCTGTTTGTCAAATAACTTTCAATTAATTTTAAAATATTTCCTCTTATTCCGTTTGTCTCGAGTTTTTTTAATAAAATGTCATGGTTAACGCAGTCAAAGGCTTGGGTCATGTCACAGAATATAGCGCTTACAGGATTCCTGATATTTACATTTGACATAATATTTTTCAGGAAATCAAATATAGCCATGTTTATGTTTCTTTTTTGTCTAAACCCGTACTGTTGATTACACAAAATTTTATTTTTTTCAAAATATGTCGATATTTCTCTATAAATGTATTTTTCAATAACTTTAGCTAAAACAGAAATTATAGCAATTGGTCTGTAGTTTTGCATTAACTGTTTATCATGCTTTTTGAACAATGGCTTTACTAGAGCCGTTTTAAGGCTCTCTGGAAAACATCCTGCACTGATGCAAAGATTTATAGTAAAACTTAAAGGACCGCATATTATATCTGCCACTGATTTGACAATTTTTGTCGCGATACCATCGTGCCCCTCGCTCTGTGTGTTTTTTAATCTCTTTATTATATTTAGAGCATCTATGGGTAAACAAGGAACCATAAACATGGAATCACGCCTGCTTTCTATTTCGGATGTGACATTTATGCCTGACCCAGTAGTAGGTGTAACTTTGTCAATGAAATAGTTGTTAAAACCGTTAGCAATTGCTTCTGGGTCCGTGATAGTGTCATTGTCAGTTTTAATTTGAAATATGTGATTTTTAGGGATATTCATCTTAGATTTATTTATAATTTTCCATGTCGCTTTTGATTTATTGTCAGAATTTTTTATTGTAAAGTCATTTTGGGCCCGCCGAGTCAGTTTAATAATTTTCCTAAATAATTTTGTATATTTGACGTAAGTTATTTTATTCCCTGTAGTATGTTTAAGTCTATAGTTCCATAATAGATTTCTTTTTTTCTTGCTGCAGATTTTTATTCCGCGTGATATCCATTTTGGGCTTTGAAAAGCGCTTACAGTAATTAATTTAAACGGAAAACACAGTTCATAAAAAAGCTTAAATTCTTCGATGAACAAATCATAAGCAACATTTGGATCATCTGCGTCGTACATTTCTGAGAACGAAAGTTGTTTAAGGCAATCCCGAAATTTCAAAATATTCTCAGTACTGAAGTCACGTTTTTTCTTTCGCCAGTATTTAAGGGTTGGTACACTTTTAACTGGAATTTTTGTAAGTTGAGCCGTGTGATCTGATAATGCAAATTCCAACACCTCCGTCCTGCACGTCTTCTGCAAGTTATGAGCAAAGTTGTCTATACACGTCAGGCTTTTTAATCGAGTTGGTTCTTTGATTGCCAATTTTAAATTATAATTTAATAGAAGACACTCAAGTTCTAATGTGATACTATTACTTTTTAAAACATCGATGTTAAAGTCCCCAGCAAGTATGATATTTTCATAGTTTTTCTTACTTAATTTTGATAACATTTGCTCTAGTTTCGAGAAAAAAATGTTAAGGCAACTCGCATTGGGAACCCTATAAATGCAAACAATCACTATCTTATAACATATTAATTCTATCGCACAACACTCAAATATGCCTGTTACAGAGAGTTCTGACACTTCATTTAACATTTTTGATTGATGATCGTTTCTTACCAAGATACAAGCGCCACCTCTTTTACAATTGTCCCTGCTAAAGTATGATGCCAAATAGTAATTGGGAATCGATAACAATTGTTCATATCCTGACATAATAAAGTGTTCAGTTACGCAAACTACGTCGACATTCTTGTTCAACTCCGAAAGCTCATTTAAACATACTGTAAGCTCGTCTGATTTATTAATTAATCCAGCAATATTTTGATGTAAAATATGTAAATAATTATTTGTGATGTAATTGTTAGGATAGAAAAAAATCAGATTTACTCGGGGTTAGGTTTACTTGGTTCTCCATTGCATAACTAAAGTCCCCATTATAGTTGTCCAAATCAATAATTATGTATTTTAAATTTTGAAATATATTACGCATGCCTTTATTATTTAATTTGCCATTGTATTTTGAAAACATGTCATGATCATAGGTCAATTCTTGGTTCGAGTCTAATAAGTAAGCATAATTATGTGTAATAATGTCAAAATATAATAAATTATTAAAATTTTCAATTCTCCAATTAAACATATTTGCGTTATCATTACATTTGTAAGTAGGAAGGCATAATATAATATTGGTGTGATCCAAACTTTGTAGTGTTTTTCGTAAATTCGTAATAATGTCAAAATAGTTCCCTGTCAACCTAAAATCTTCTTCACCAATAAGTATAATACAATAATCTTCATGTGAATAATTTTTCAACTTGAGGTCTAAATCTTCAACAAGTTTTGAGACTCCGGCATTTGGGGTAAGGTGATGTATTATCTGACGGTCTTCAAAGTAGTATTCTGCGTTTTTTAGCATTCTGTTATTTTTGTTACTACTTATAATGCAAACCTTTTTTTTAGCGCTTTTTTCGATCTTTGTCTTGCTTTGTTTATCTATAGGGATATCATTTATGGAGTCATTTTTTGCATCCGGAATCGCATTTCCTTGTTTTTTTGGTGGTTTCTGATAATCTTTTGGAGTTTGCTTTCTTGGAGTCGATGAAAGCTTTTTACATTTACTGTGCGGGCTATTTAATAAGTTGCTGGTTAAACTTTGTGTCGCTTTTTTATAAATTTCATGTTTTGCCTCCATTTCCTGCATATCTCGCTTTAGCTGCAAGTTTTCCCTCGATAAGTTGTCAATCTCTTCATTTGCTGATTGTAAATCCATATTTAGTTTGTCTATTTGTTTCTTTAGTGATTCTATTCGTTCGTCAGTTTCACTATCTGACGAAATATTTGGAAGGCTGTTCGTGGTGCCATCTAGCGTAGAATCACTCAATTCTTCATTAGTTTTATCCGTCAGGGATTTTGTACGTGGTCTCCGAAATGTTATATTTTCTAAGAAGTTCATATTTAGGAGTCCTCTTTAACTTCTTTAGAAAATTTAATTACAAAAAGTAGTCGACCCCCGCTCGGGGTTTGAACCGCTGTTCACTGGCACTGAGGCTCGCACTCGAACCTCCGCACCAACTGTTTATTATTCAACTACGACGAAATATTGCATATCATGCGTCTTGGAATGCGTGACGTAATTCGTGTTTGTAAATTTGCTTTTTGGTTGCACTTTGAAAACAAACTTTTTATATGTACCACCAACGTAAATTTTTGATGATTGTGTTTCTATTTTTAGCCCATTTATTATGTAAAGACACTTGTTTTTATTATTTTAACACTGTTTCTGAAGTTTGTAATAGAAATTAGAACTTGTTATATGAACACTACTTTGTTATGATTTGATAAAATAAGCACTTATGACCTTTGAATTTTTACACAGTTTTCACAGTTATTTGCGGATATTTGCACGAGATAACACTACCACTTATGTATCACAACCGCCGGAACACTTATTTCATGTGTTATTGGTGTAGAACTTATTTTTCTATTTTTAAAATACAATAAATACAGAGCTCGAAGTGAACTGTGCAGCGCCATCTACAGTTCCTACCTAATACCCTAAATGTCTGATCAGAGTCGAAAAAATGCCCTGCTTTCAAACTGGGTTGTTATTTTGTACAAAGTATTTTCTTCTTAATTTCTTACTATTTTAAGTTGAATTTGGAAAAAATATTAATTTGAACTCAGATATAAATATTCATATGGGGATGCGAATTTAAAATTTTTTGCGGGAGTAAGCTACATATATTTCTCTTTTCACAATGGTTTGGGACTTCCGCCAAGTAATGTTCTGATTCAATCAAATACTGAATTTCAAAATTTCAATTAGCTTTTTGTTTTGTCAGTCTGTGCCACATTTGCGTGCTATTTTAGTTTGTGAAGCATTATCTAGGATATTTTTAATCAATGTGTGACTGGCAGAGTAATAGCACCATCCAAGTATGAAACTTATGTTAAGGGATGCCAAATAAGTCACTGTATGAGACTGCCTTCTCCCGAGGAGTAGAAAAAGGGCAGCTTTGATTTCAGATAAAAATGGCACAACACTGCAATCTCCAACATGGAAATATGGTATATATCCTCCCACTGTTGAGGCCTACATTAAAAATAAATGTGGACTAGGTACCTATATTGGGTAACCAATACCACAGCTCTCTATTTCTAGGACTTCAGGGGAAGTGCCCTAAAGGAGCATTTGCACGGGATAGAGCAATTAGTAGAGCGACGACATGGAGCAATATTTTCAATTGCAGGCAATAGTTGCAGCAATATTGTTTTTAATTACTCGATATATTCGATATGGGGCAATACGTTATTTGCTGGCTTCTTATGCGAGATAGCATAGAGATCTACCCCCTTGACCAGCGAAACGCTATATGATGTAGCGATTTATCACGTTTAACTGTCAAAAGATAATGGATTTTGACAGTTAAGTGTCGATAAAACGCTATATCACGTGATATAATATTTTATTTCATTGGATTTGGATAATTATGTCATGTTTCGGTGGTCGTGCCGTCTAATATCTATTTTGTGGTGCTGTGCTAGGGGGAGTTATGAACATAAAAAAATCCCTTAAATGTAGCAAAGCTTTAATACCTAATTAAAGAGTCTTAGCTTAAGCTGCTTTTATACGAACTACTTTTCCTCCTGATAAAATGGCGTAAGCACTATCAGAGGTAGAAACGATTCCATTTACGCAACTTCCTACGTTAAGTTCTCCTGCTGGTTCCAAAATGTCGATGGCTATCTTCCACCTTCGAACAACTCCATCCCATCCACCAGTCCACGCATAGTCGCCATTAACAGACAAACTGGTCAAAATCATGTCGCTAACCTAAACATAAAAACAATGGTGGCCAATGAAATCAAATAAAAAACTTGCAATGTATACAAACAGCACGTCAAGGTAAACAGTTGTTCTGCTAAAACAACTTTTACTACATACAGCCTATGGACGGTCTCAATAAGTTTATCATGTATAGTCTGACGTGCCGTCAACTGTACAAGAAAAGTGGTTATAAATGTGAAAAAAAACATTAATTGATAAAATACGAAAATTATAAATAAAAGACACCGCGGCCCGGTGGGTATAATTAGTTATAAATAATCAAACTATAAGTAATATTTAACATAGGAGCTTGGTGGCGCAGTGGTTTAGCGCCTGGTTTGCGATTGCGGAGGTTTAAGCAACTTTCGCAAGGGTCGGTCATGGGATGGGTGACCAAAAATGTATTATCTTGAGCTCCTCCGTGCTTCGGAACGAAAGGCACGTTAAGCCGTTGGCCCCGACTGCATTAGCAGTCGTTAACACCCACAAATCAGCATTGGGCCCACGTGGTGGGTTTTCGCCCATACTCGTTATCCATCCATAAGGAAGGCCTGAGCCCCAGAGTGGAAACATTATAAATTGCTGATGTCGATAAGTTAGCATATTACTATACCATCAGTACCTACCTACTCCCTACTGATGATATACATTCCGATGTACGTAGGTACATAGCACCATCAAGTGATCACTTTTGCCTTGTAAAAATAGTAGGCGCTAACTACAGATCACACGGCCGTTTCTGACTTCCTGCGTCACTGTCGTTACTCGAAAATCTTTAAAAACCCAATGCATCACAAGGAAATATACCATCATTTACGTTAGAGTACGATAATAAATTATATTAATTTGCATATTTTTAATTTATATACGACACGTCTGCTATACAATCTTTATTAGTAAGGGCATCCTATTTAACTCTTGAGGGGCGAGAAGCGAGAAATTATTACTGAGTTATTTTACTAAAAATATTGTGTATTAGGTGAGTAGAGAGTGAGTGGTGATTATTACAGAGATATACCATATAACTGATATAAAAAAATCTAAAGACTTTCTGAAATGATTATTATTAACGTCGGAAATGTCAAAAATACTTAGGTAGGTAGTTAATTTTACACAATACATTACATCAAGGCTGCCGTCCATAAGCTAAAACGCCGTTAACCAACATCTGCTCGATTTTCACTTTTTGATGGCATCGTAATCAAAAAACGATTCTCTATCGACCTATCTAAGTCATATTTTCCTATCTTATTTAGTTTCTGAGATAATTAAAAGAAAATTGCCGTTATATGACTGATTTTCCTATGCATACACAGCAACAATGCCTCTAACTACAATTGTATAGTTAAAATGCCGTCAAAAAATATTTTTCTTCTCAATTGCATATCTTGATTGCCGGTAAACTGATTTTTGTAAACTACAGCGCGATTAAAATACATTTGCTGTATTATAGTTATACAAAGTGTCAAACTTGTAAAATAACGACTCTAGACTACAATGCCGATAAATGAAAATGTTACACTAGAATGCGACTAAAGGATTTTAACGGCAATTTAGTAATTTATTTGCCAAATCATTATTCGAATTTTACAATTTGTGCACTCATGCTTAATGACAAAATTTGACTAACACTGTAAATATTTGCATTGAAGTCATAACTAAAATGCGGTTATCCCACGTTACTACACTAAAGTACCGTCAACTGCAGTACCTGGTTTGACTCGCCGCCCGGCGTCGGTGATTAATTTGGTCCGGCGCAGGAGCTTGAACGGGACCCCCGTTCAAGCTCCTGCGCCGGACCCATCCCCATGTATATCCTCGTGGCCATACTGGTATGACAAACTAGTATGGCCACGAGGATATACATGTCCTCGACGGGCGTGCGTTTCATCATACCTGCCGTCTTCCCGAGCATTTTGTCGGCGTCAAATATTACGTAAGTATAAATCTGCGTAGTTTTATAAGAATTTGCGCAGGATTACTCGAAAATTCACACTGTGCCTACTAATATTCTAGTGAACGTAGTTTGCGTTTAATATTCACTAGAGTACCTAGTCTTAGATCTCAGAAAGTCTCTGTGTAAATTTTCAACTCGCTAGAAGATGGCATAACAGATTTAAGGCTGTTTAACTAGGGCCCTCAGTTCAAACATGTCTAAACTGAGAGCCCAAGATAGAATCTTCAAAATGTTAGATTTAACTGAAGAAATACAATAAAATTACGTTTTTATATAAGGTTTAACACCTTAGCGAATTTCTAAAAAAGAAATATTCGTTAAAAAGTTATTGGTTTAATAGTTAAGTCAAAACTAAATTTCTTAAAACCTCTGAACTGAGGGCCCAACGTTTTCGGCTATATTGACTTAGCTAAAACTTATAGAATAATGAAAATTACACCAAGTTATTTTAGAAATTCTTTATTAAAAATTATTATATATCGTTCGTTGTTCTTAATACCATACTTTAAGAAAAAATGCCTTTTTAATTTTTTATAGGACTAAAAATTTGTAGGGTATATATATACCCTTGTAATACAAAATCATATAATAATATGATTTCAAAATATTTTTAGGACTGACCTATATCTTACTTCATAGCATCCAAAGTGAATTGTTTACCAAAATTACCACACATTATTCCCAAATATAGTTTTTATTATTTTTATTATTGAAACGTAAATTAAAATTATTTTCAAACGTTGATTTCGATATTTCGTAATTTTCTCGTCAGTTTCAACATACTACTAAATTAACAAGTTCGTTAGTAGTCTGTGTCATTTTCTCAAAATATTCTTGATAAAAGGAAGGCAAACTTCGCGCCTAGTAAGGTTGCTACGAACCCTTCTGGGTGAAAGTGTAAAAATATCTATATCCATATAGCCACATTGATCTCTACACGAACTCGGTTTTATTGTATTTGCGTTACCTTTCGGTATAGAAAGAAACAGTGCTTTACAAGAAATGATAATGCTATTTAAAACGTTATTTATTGTAATAAATGTAAAGTACCGGTGACACTATTAAGTTTTATCATGGCAATAATAGTAATTATTTCGAGCTCGAGAGAGCTTTGTCTACGGAAGAAAACTCTTGGGTGTCTTTTTAACTTAGAACGAATTAAAAAAAATAACAATCATGTTAGAACTATATAATTTCAAATAATTTTCTATAATTTCGACGTTTATTGACGTTGAAATAAAAATATTACATTTTGAAATTCATATTTTGTATTAAAATTCAGTAAAAGGTTGTACAATTCTAAAATCGAGTCCCACTGTCAAATTGTGCTCAGAGACGATAATCAAAGACTGATTTCAAACACGACAACTTTCTTATCTGATTGAATTTATCATATTAAAACCTTTCCGAAATTAGCTTCTTTGTATGGAAAATCATATAGTGATCCCTATTATCCTATTTTATTACATCTATATATATACACATATGTGTGTAGTGGTGGACGGATAATTAAAAATACCAGTCGATTTTCATAGAAACGAGGTAACTTTAAAGCCTTGATTATGTGTGTTTTTATGTGTGTGAAGTGTGAATATTTGTGTATCGTTCAGTAGGTATTATTATTAATTCTGTGGTACCGTGGTATTTATATGTGAGTGCCCACTTGTTTATTATAAAAAACGTTGACAATATCTTACCATCTTTTTGTCCTGACCTATATTTACTGAAAATATGTTAAAAATAAAAAGTTTTATTTCTTTTATTACATTCCGATTGATCTTTATTTTTTTGTATTTTTATATTTTGTACATACTTTCCTACTTTAAGTAACATGGACACTCTACAAATTTTTCTCATACAAACAATTTAAAATGTATTTTCTCTTAAAGTACTGTATTAAGAACAACGAACGATATATCAATTTTTAATAAAGAATTTCTAAAAGAACTTGGTGTAATTTTCATTATTCTATAAGTTTAAGCCAAGTCAATATAGCTGAAAAAGTTGGGCCCTCAGTTCAGAGGTTTTAAGGAGGTGTTACACTTTATGATAAAAACGTAATTTTATTGTATTTTTTTGTTAAAACTAATATTTCGAAGATTCTATCTTAGGCTCTCAGTTCAGATATGTTTGAACTGAGGGCCATAGTTAAACAGCCTTAGATCTGTTATGCCATCTTCTAGCGAGTTGAACATTTCTGAAACGATGTTAGAAATTCTTTAGTTAATTCTAAAATGAAAATTATTAACACAGAGATGGTACTTTCTGAGATCTAAGCTACGCCTCTTATTGCAACCGTCTGGATTGAGGGCCCAACACATTCGGTTATAAAAGTTTTAATTCACGTTTTAGAAATTTTTTAACCTATGCTTTCAGTTTTTGTTTTTTTCGCGAAATCCCCTATAAGAATCAGTTAGATTCGCCACGATTTCAATTAAAAAATGGGCACTCAGTTCAGATGCACATGTTTTATTTTTGATCTTTAAATACATTTTGTTGGATTCTCTCAGTTATCACAAAATGTTTACTAAGCTAAATTGCCATTATCTAAAAAGGTTTGAAAGTTAACTGTAATTTATCATTGCAATAGATAAAAAAAAATATTTACAAATACAACTGGATAAATTTACACTTAAATAGCTTGTCTTAAATGCCGCTAAATTATTATAGTAGCATTAAAGTTAAGTAGGTATGTCTTGTGACCAGAAAACAAAAGTTTGCTTAAATGCCGTTAAGGTACTTAGTGGCATTTTAGTAAAGCAATTATAAAGCGATATCTAGTATTTTACAAGCCAATAAAATAAATCTAAAATCAAACGCTAAAATGTCGCTACTATAACGTCAACGACATTTTAGTGATGTTTATATAAACAAATAAATAAAATAATACTAATTACAAACATATTTTTTTTAATAATTCCATGACTGTTTTATATTTCTTTGTGAAAATAAAAGCATTGTAAAGTTCCCTCAAATACCATTTCAATGATACCTCAAAGTTGTAAATAGCTGGTTTATTGATCAAATAGCATCCATTTTATCTTAAATCCCGCGTAAATCGAAAATTCATTTTCGCAGATAACGGCATTATTGCTTATAGACGGCAGAAGGTACCTTCGTGATTTTAAAAAGGAGTTACCTACATTGCTTCAACAGCTAAGTAGGTACCTACATGTTTACTTACTTTAATTGCGAGTTCTATAACTTAAGTAAAGCTCTTTGAATAAAAATATAAATAAAGTATGTTTTACTTTACGTTACTTAATTACTGTGGTTGTGCCTATCTACTGCAAAACAACATTCTACATACTATAAACTACGGCACAAAGATGTTTTCAATGTTGTGTGCCGTTTTCGAAAAAGCATCGAAAACGAATATTTTTTGTATCAGGCGTACCAACTTTAAAGCCAGTTGTTAATCAGCACTTACTTTAATTTCATGAAGTTGTTTGAAGGAAGTGTCGGCGGAGGCGTCGTGCAGCCGCAGATTGTTGCCACCTCGAGCCATCACCAAGAGCCGCGTGCCTGCCACACGAAGCGGCGCCCGCCCTTCCATAGTGTGGCGAGTGACGAATCGTGTTTTAGACTCTTCTGCAAAACAAAGTTTTTTTGGACTTATGGCGCTGCGACTTATGCGAGAGTGGCTTTTGGAATTTCTAAAGTAACTTTCCTGAACGAACTCTGACACTTCACTAGAACACTCCTGTAGAACCCATTCGCGGCTCCGGCGAATCGGTTCTACCAACACTCATATTTAGCGGGTGTACCTATCGCGGGAGTGTAAAACAGCCATTATAGCAGAGGAGATCCCTTTTGAAATAAAACTGAGTGATTTGAGAATGAACTTTGAAATACCTAGATACAATAATAAATACGAAAGCGTCAGATCATCGTGTGCTCATTAAGCAAAATAAACGCGGCAAGCAAGTTCTTAGCTATTAGTAGAGAGTAGACGAACATTGCCTGCATTGTTTGACGTTCTTTTAAAATCAACGAACATGCTAGCAGGCAATGTAGGTAGGTACCTCTATTCTCTACTAACAGCTAAGATAATGTAAACTAGCCATTACACCTAGTCGCATTTGCCCATCCCATCCAAACATGCATTACCTAGCCAGTTCTATGATGACTAAATAAATAGGTACCTAACCGATAGATAGAGGTAGGTACTTAAATATACTTATCTACGTTAATCATATCAGAATCATCGTTTATCCACACGTAATGTTAAAAAAATATACTCACCTGGTTTGATTTCTGTGACAGTGACATCGAGATCTCTTGCTGTAAACAAATATGGTGCCTTAAACCACAAGTCTTTCACCTCTTCTAGAACATTATATCTAGCCTTTTCTTCATTGTTTTCGAAGACCAAAACCTAAACAAAAATATTTTTATAAATAAATAATCTTTAATACTTGTTACAGTAAATAAGTAGTAGGTACGTACCTACTTTCCTGAAAAAAGAGAAAGAAAATAAAATCAACAATTTTTTAGGTACCTAGATATTTAATGTTTTTGGTACAACGCAGCTGCTGGATGGAAGATAGGTAGTAAAAAATAATTACGAAATTATTGGATCCTTAACATTTATCGTTTTTAATTAATAACTAATAACTATTTCTTATTTTAGAAAACTGACAATCACAAAACTAAAGAGCTATGCTATCTAAGGGTTTTCTTATTCAAGATTTATTATTGGTTGGTGCAGCTTCGAAAATCTACAAAATGGAGGTCACTACGATTTGTTTTCAATAGAGAAAAGTTTTAGCTATCATGTTTCTAAATCAAGTAGTACTGTGTGAAATCGTTGATCAAAAATGTGTAGGTACCTATTGCAGAAGCATCTCCTGAAACCTAATGGCGGTTTACATTATCTTATTTGAAATTTTGAGATTTAAGCATTCACAATGCTATTTTTATATAATACTAAATAATATACTAGAATTATATTTATAGCTTTCTCGCCTTAATCAACTGATGGCGAGAGTGGATATACTAGACGAAAATCTACGTTCTCACTAGTGACTCGGTAGCTCAGTGGTCAGAGCATTGGACCGGATATCCAAAGGTCGCGGGTTCGATTCCCGTCCGAGAACATGATCTGGTGCGAGTCCTATTTTTTCTAGTATATTATTTAGTATTACATTATCTTAGCTGTTAGTAGAGAGTAGAGGTACGAGTACATTGCCTGGCATGTAAATCAGCCCTAAGATACTCGTATCGGTTCTAACTTTTCTAGACACATTATAGTAATCTATATCTAATTATGTACCTATAATGCGATTAAATTGACAATAGATAGTGATCCGCTGCAACTTTTCTCGATAATAAAATTTTACAGATTAAAATACGTGTCGTTTTGTAACGCAAGTGTTCTGAAGTTTGTCACTTCAAGTGTACAATGTTACATTAATCGCACTGTACACACGACAGCACGTCAGGTATACAGATAAACTGCAAAAACAGCTTTTATTACGTGGGGCATAAAGGCGGTCTCAAGATTAACATGTATACTTAGTCTGAGGTGACGTCGTGTGTACTTACATTACCACCTTCATCTCCCGCGTATAGCGCTTTATCGAAGACGTGGAGCGCCCCGACATCCGAGCCTGTATTAGGCAGTTCAGCTAGTTTCTCTCCCTGCGCAGACCACACCCTGATGCCTGCGTCGTTGGAGGATGTGTAGACCTTGCCGTGCAGCGCTGCAATCGCAAATAGCTGGACACCGTGCGCCGGCCATGACACGCCGGGTGAAAGGTTCGCATCAAATGTCTGAAGATGTTAAATAAATAATGTTGTATCGTTTGTATTTATGCAAGCAATTAAATCTAAGAATTTTAGAAAGGATGTAAGTTAAGTTAATGATCTGACCATTTATAAAAGTCCGATGCTATTTATATTAATGTAATTTGACCTTTCCTAAAGCAATGGTGTACCTACCTAGGTAAGTATTCATTAAAATTCAAAAATTAACTGAGAAACAGTGAGTATGATAAAAAACCGGTACTAACTAAATACTACCGGTTTCACATACCTGCCAACGTTATTTAAGTAATTCCTAATGAGGAATTTGTACAGCGCCAAGTACATTTTCTAAGTTGGTCGACTGTAAACTTGTTACTTAGCTGTGATAGTTTTCCTTTTAACTTCGTCATATATGTATACAACTACCGTAAATTTTTTCACGTATCTAAAACACTGGACTCTAACAAAATTTTGCACTTTAAAGCTTAATAATTCACAAACGGATGCCTCCATCAAAAACCTGTTTCCACAACTCCCTCAATATTTTTAAAATTGCTATCCAACGACTCCTCACACTATGGCGACCATTACACACGTCAATCTGGTTTCAATCTGATCAAAACCGCTGATCGCAGCAGAATGATGGAATTTGATGCGGTTGGTTTGCGACGTTACACGGTCAATCCAGCAAGATCTGGATCGCTGTAGATCTTGGTAGATTGTCAATCTACCACGATCTGATGTGGTTTTTGGTAGGGTTGCCAACTTCTTTGCATAAATTTTCGCGTGAAATCGATCGATGACCTGAATGGTACAAGTGTTCAACATGCCAGTCTACCACGCAAAAGGTACCGGGTTCGATTCCCGGCCGAAATTAATTTGATGAATTTTATATTCTGTGTATGTTTTAAAACAATAAAAATTCCCAGGGTACCTTTAACCGAGATAAAAAGTATCCTTTGTTTTAATCCAGACTATAAACTGTTTGCCAAATTTCATCCAAATCAGTTCAGCCTTCATAAGAAATTAACATACAGACAAACAAAGAACCTCCTCCTTTTTTAAAGTCGGTTAAAAACATCAGATCGCAGTAGATTGTGGTAGATTGACAATCTACCAAGATCTACTGCGATCTGATATTTTTAACCGACTTCAAAAAAGGAGGAGGTTCTCTGTTCGTTTGTAGGTTTGTTTTTTTGATTTGATTTTTCGAATGCCCACCCGGATGTAGTCGCGGTCGGAAGCTAGTTAAAAATAAATACCTATGGGCAATATTTTTTTATAAATTTCCCAAAAGTACTAAGAACACACGACGGCACCTCAGATTATACACGTTGGACTTGAGACCGCCTTTATGCCCTACGTAATAAAGGCTGTTTTCGTGGTGTAACTGTATAACCTGACGTCCTGTCGTGTGTACATATAAATTTCAATGTTTTAAAACAATAAAAATCCTTAGGATACCTTTAACCGAGATAAAAAGTATCCTTTGTTTTAATCCAGACTATAAACTGTTTGCCAAATTTCATCCCAATCGGTTCAGCCTTCATAAAAAATTAACATACAGACAAACAAAAAACCTCCTACTTTTCCTACTTGTTTCAAGTCGGTTAAAAACATCAGATCGCAGTAGATTGTGGTAGATTGTCAATCTACCACGGTAGATTGTCAATCTACCAAGATCTACTGCGTTCTGATATTTTTAACCGACTTCAAAAAAGGAGGAGGTTCTCTGTTCGTTTGTATGTTTGTTTTTTGATTTGATTTTTCGAATGTAGTCGCGGTCGGAAGCTAGTTAAAAATAAATATGGGCAATATTTTTTTACAAATTTCCCAAAAGTACTAAGAACATATTAATATCAATGTTTTAAAACAATAAAAATCCCTAGGGTACCTTTAACCGAGATAAAAAGTATCCTTTGTTTTAATCCAGACTATAAACAGTTTGCCTTTCATCCAAATCAGTTCAGCATTCATAAAAACTAAACATACAGACAAACAAAGAACCTCCTCCTTTTTAAAAGTCGGTTAAAACATCGGATCGCAGTAGATCTTGGTAGATTGACAATCAACCACGGTAGATTGACAGTCAACCACGGTAGATTGACAGTCTACCATGGTAGATTGACAATCTACCAAGATCTACAGCGATCCGATATTTTTAACCGACTTCACAAAAGGAGGATGTTGTCTGTTCGTTTGTATGTTTGTTTTTTTAAGGGAATTTTTGATTGATTTAATTGATTGGATTGATTGGATTGATTAGATTGATTGAATTGATTGGATTGATTGGATTAATTAGATTGATAAGATTGATTAGATTGATTGGATTAATAAGATTGATTTGATTGATTCGATTGATTCGATTGATTGGATTGATTTGATTGATTGGATTGATTGGGTTGATTGATTAGATTGATTTGATTGATTGGATTGATTGGATTGATTGGATTGATTGGACTGATTTGATTGATTTGATTGATTTGATTGATTTGATTGATTTGATTGATTTGATTGATTTGATTGATTTGATTGATTTGATTGATTTGATTGATTAGATTGATTAGATTGATTAGATTGATTAGATTGATTTGATTGATTTGATTGATTTGATTGATTTGATTGATTTGATTGATTTGATTGATTAGATTGATTTGATTGATATGATTGATATGATTGATTTGATTGATTTGATTGATTTGTTTGATATGATTGATTTGATTGATTGATTGAAACATTTAATGAAATATTTGCAAAAAGCATTATTAGCATATTGTATAAAAACATAATCAATCAAACCAATCAAATCAATCAAATCAATCGAATCAATCGAATCAATCGAATCAATCGAATCAATCAAATCAATCCAATCAATCCAATCAATCAAATCAATCCAATCAATCAACCCAATCAATCAATCAAATCAATCTAATCAGTCAACCCAATCAATCCAATCAATCAAATCAATCCAATCAATCCAATCAATCGAATCAATCAAATCAATCTTATTAATCCAATCAATCTAATCAATCTTATCAATCTAATTAATCCAATCAATCCAATCAATTCAATTAATCTAATCAATCCAATCAATCCAATCAATCAAATCGATCAAAAATTCCCTTAAAAAAACAAACATACAAACGAACAGAGAACCTCCTCCTTTTGTGAAGTCGGTTAAAAATATCGGATCGCTGTAGATCTTGGTAGATTGTCAATCTACCATGGTAGACTGTCAATCTACCGTGGTTGATTGTCAATCTACCGTGGTTGATTGTCAATCTACCAAGATCTACTGCGATCCGATGATTTAACCGACTTTAAAAAAGGAGGAGGTTCTTTGTTTGTCTGTATGTTTAGTTTTTATGAATGCTGAACTGATTTGGATGAAAGGCAAACTGTTTATAGTCTGGATTAAAACAAAGGATAATTTTTATCTCGGTTAAAGGTACCCTAGGGATTTTTATTGTTTTAAAACATTGATATTAATATGTTCTTAGTACTTTTGGGAAATTTGTAAAAAATACTGCCCATATTTATTTTTAACTAGCTTCCGACCGCGACTACATTCGAAAAATCAAATCAAAAAACAAACATACAAACGAACAGAGAACCTTCTCCTTTTTTGAAGTCGGTTAAAAATATCAGAACGCAGTAGATCTTGGTAGATTGTCAATCTACCATGGTAGACTGTCAATCTACCGTGGTTGACTGTCAATCTACCGTGGTTGATTGTCAATCTACCAAGATCTACTCCGATCCGATGTTTTAACCGACTTTAAAAAAGGAGGAGGTTCTTTGTTTGTCTGTATGTTTAGTTTTTATGAATGCTGAACTGATTTGGATGAAAGGCAAACTGTTTATAGTCTGGATTAAAACAAAGGATACTTTTTATCTCGGTTAAAGGTATCCTAAGGATTTTTATTGTTTTAAAACATTGAAATTTATATGTACACACGACAGGACGTCAGGTTATACAGTTACACTACGAAAACAGCCTTTATTACGTAGGGCATAAAGGCGGTCTCAAGTCCAACGTGTATAATCTGAGGTGCCGTCGTGTGTTCTTAGTACTTTTGGGAAATTTATAAAAAAATATTGCCCATAGGTATTTATTTTTAACTAGCTTCCGACCGCGACTACGTCCGGGTGGACATTCGAAAAATCAAATAAAAAAAACAAACCTACAAACGAACAGAGAACCTCCTCCTTTTTTGAAGTCGGTTAATATATCAGATCGCAGTAGATCTTGGTAGATTGTCAATCTACCATGGTAGACTGTCAATCTACCGTGGTTGATTGTCAATCTACCAAGATCTACTGCGATCCGATTTTTTTAACCGACTTCAAAAAAGGAGGAGGTTCTCTGTTCGTTTGTATGTTTGTTTTTTTGAGACGATTTTTCGAATGTCCACCCGGATGTAGTCGCGGTCGGAAGCTAGTTAAAAATTTATATGGGCTATATTCTTTTATAAATTTCTCAAAAGTACTACATATTCATTTCAATGTTTGAAAAAAAATTAAAATACCGAAATAAAAAGTATCCTTTGTTTTAATCCAGGCTATAAACTGTGTGCCAAATTTCATCTAAATCAGTTCAGCCTTCAAAAAAAACATACAGCAAGACTGCAATCTGCGATCCGATATTTTCAGCCAACTTCAAAAAAGGAGGAGGTTCTCTGTTCGTTTGTATGATTGTTTTGTAGTGATTTTTCAAATGTCCACCCACGCGGAAGTAGTCGCGGGCGGAAGCTAGTTAAAAATAAATGTGGACTTAATTTTTTATAAAAATCCCAAAAGTTAGTACTATACTTTTCAATGTTTTGAAAAAATTACTATTTACCTCGAAAAAAAGGTGCCAACCCTAAGCCAGACCAAGCCAGATTGACGTAGATTGACAATCCAGCTCAATCTGATCACGCCAGATCGCGCCAGATTGCGCTAGATCGCAAACAACGTTACACATTCAATCTCTGTCAATCTTTGTCAATCTGGCACGGTCTGGATTGTGTGTGTAATGGCTGCCTATGGGGTAGACAAGAAAAAAGTTACATCCCAGTATTTTAAAAATTTTACTTTACCACTTTGTCGGCGTGATTAATATGTATGTCCATGCCAAATTACAGCTTTCCAGTACTAAGAGTCTATGGTATTCCCTCCTCCCGGGATCCCACCGAGCCACTCGGCTGGGTGGGATCACGGGAGGCAGTAGTGGAGGGAGCCGCAACGTTGAATGTTGCGGTCCCCTCCTGGCGAGTCCCACATACCCCCCTCTCGCTCACCTGCGGAAGGGGAAGCGCGTAAATGCGTTTTCTTCGGCATAAAAAAAAAGGGTTGGGGCGGACAGACGGACATGGCGAAACTATAAGGGTTCCTTGTTGACTACGGAAGCCTAAAAACAGGCAGGTAGGTTGGTACAACTTGTTTTTTTTTACGTAATTTTTTAGAATAATATTTATAGTAAGAGTCGATCGAACACTAACACTTAACCTACAAGTGAAAATAAACACAAACACACTGCAAACCTTACTTTGACTGAACCATCTGCAGTACCGACGAATAATTTATCGTCCCATGCCACGACGCAGGGTTCCGAGTCTAGTTTTGCCTCAGCTTCAACTTTAAGGGTCATTATTTAGTGTACACTTCGATTAGTCTTTATAAATAACGTCTTTTTCTCACACGGGATTGACGGAAACTAAGAGCGGGAGTATTCCGATGGGATAGAGACAAAAATAAACACGGAGGCGTCCGATGAACTTTGGATAGTGTTTATTTATAGCACGTCTCTAGACTGATCTAGATGTTGTGAACTTTTTTTTAAAACATTACACAAAAACATTGGGGCGTGGCTATACACATTTTTGTATTCATACACAATGTTTTTGTTTTCCGCGGCCGACGGAAAACATTCCCCGCGCGGGGTAGACGGGGAAAGGGTTTTATTTCATTTCTTGACAACTACCGAACGCGTACAACCTTTCTATAATCTGTGGCGAATTTTTCTAACAAGTGCATGCAAGCTTGCTAAAATATAATTAATTATTGTGATGGAGTGGAATAAAGAGACAGTGCTTTATTTTTAAACAAAACCACAGAACATTTTCGACGGTTTGTGTATGAAAACAAATGTTTTTGTTGCATGTATATTTTAAGGCTTAGGGAATTTAAAAGAGAAAAAAAATCAGAATTATCAATATATTGGTATTTATTAGTAAAATATACGTAATAATAAACATTATCACCACAAGTTCATAATGTCAATTGGAAGTTAAATTATGATCGTGGATGTGTATAATATAGCTTAGTGCTTATATCTATCTGTTGAAGACTTAATTCGAAAAATAGCTTTTTTTCTAAAATAGTCCTATGTAATGTTATGTGATGCAATAGTCCCTACATAATAAAGATTGTACTTAATAAGAAGGAATAATAGCTCTGACTGCGTAACAAACGTAACCTCTAGACGTGATGAAAAAACAAATTATGATTAATCCAATTTGGCGCTCGCCACTAAGCCACCATCCGGGTTGAAAGTAGGCAGTAACGAATTATTTAGGTAGGTACTCGGCTGACCACAGGTTACTCAAAATAAAGGAATTCGTATTCGATGCGAGTCTTAACCACGCAATATACTGTGCTACTGACCTGGTACTAAACCATTTCATAAGTTGATCGCCGAAATTTGAACCAAAACAATAAGTAGTTCATGGAAGGTACACTATGCCTATGCGCCGCAGTCGGTGTAGGTAGACTGTAGACCACGGAAGCACGTGTACAATAGCTAGTACTATATTATACACATACTTAATAGCGCTCGTGAAAGTGAAAATACTGAATTGCTGAGTTATAATAGCACCGTGGGACACTTGTTTACCACTATGCGCCTACAAAGAAATACACCATAATGCTTCCCCGTTACACAACATTTAAATGAAGCGTACTTAGGTATACAGCGACACAATAGAAATTCTTCGCCTCCATTACCTTTCCACGACTAAACTGCTGAACCAATTTTACTGATCACATTGTAGAGTAACTTAAAGAGTTACCTATTTGATGGTTCTTTTTGAGAAGCCGAACATTCAGCGGAGAAAAGAAAACTGATAAAGGATGTTGGTATCATACAAATGTTATGTTGTATAGGAGCAAATAAAATGAATCACAGAATAAAATAACTATGTAAGTATAATAATTATAATAAGCTTGTAAGTAATGCGTAGTTATGAACTTAACAGAAAAAAAATTGATACCTAGGTAGTCGTTTCTAGAACAGTAAGTTAGGTCATGAAGGAATTGAAAGATGTGTGTGTGATTTTCCTTTATTGGTTAGCAAATGATGAGACACAGTGACAAAAACTAGATGGAAAATGTAGGTACGATAAGTGATTTCAAATCCATCATCAATCATTTCATCATTATTTTAATTATGGACTCTCATCTCAACTCAAATTGAATACTTATTTCATTTCATCGATGCTACACTACAAACGAATTTATAACAAATCATATAACAAAATAAGGTTAACGTTTATTTAACGAAGTGTATTGTGAAAAAATAATTATTAACTTATCAACAACTATTAATTATGTAAGTAGTACTTACCTACGAGTATATCACTATCGATGTTGTTTTGAAACCAAGATTGTAACTTCTAAACTTTTTTGCAAGTTCTTAGGTACTTGTTCATATTATCTATCTAAATACAAATTGTAACAGTAATTATACCAACTTTTTGCATCAGGTAATTGTACCAGCTTCCACCCGCGACTTTTTCCAGACAAATTGAATAGGTACCACATTTTGTGAAAATAATATAGCCTGTATATAGTAAGTATACAACGTGTTACAAAAGTACCCCTAATGCTGAATATGGTGTATAGGGACCATCAAACTGAACAACTTTTACTATGGGACCAACTTTGAAATCGCAAAAAAACAGCTGTTTCATACAAAAATTAATTACGAAAATATTAAATTGTATGAAACAGCTGATTTTTTTTCGCGATTTCAGAGTTGGTCCCATAGTAAAAGTTGTTCAGTTTGATGGTCCCTATCCACCATTTCGGCATTAGGGGTACTTTTGTAACACGTTGTATAGTAAGTTGGTATGACACTTAGGGACTTCTTTCGTGAAATATATTTTTATATTTTTATCCTATATTTTTATAGGATGAAAAGTTTCGGAGATTTGCTCTTATAAACGTACCTTATACAGTTGAGGAGAGCCTGAAGAGCAATAAAATCGACACAACTTAGTTTCTTTCGACCTTTTTCAGCGCAGAAAATCGATTGATGTGATTAAAGTATTAAAATTGGTACTATATTATCCCATTAATGGCGCAGTGGTACAGCGCCTGGCCCAGCAACTGCGGAGTTTGAGCAACTTTCATTGGATTGTCATTGGTCGGTCATTGGATCCTCCGTGCTTCGGAAGGCATGTTAAGCCGTTGGTCCCGGCCGCATTTGCAGTCGTTAGCAGCCACCAATCCGCATTGGGCCTCCGTGGTGGGTCGTGGTCCATCCTCCTTATCCACCCATAAGGAAGGCCTGTGCCCCAACAGCGAGGGAACATTAAAAATGGCTGATGGTCATGGTCAATTATTGATCTTTTAATGTAGGTACCAATTTCATTGAATTATCTCAACTGATTCTATATCGGAAAAAACTTAAAAGAAACCTATACACATAGTTGAGTCGATTTTTATGCTCTCAAGTGTATATTACGTAGATATAATATTCTAATTTTCATAACATGTTTTATTATCACACGCTAATAAGGTGGTTACTACCTCATCAAAGTATCTTGCATTTCTAATAATTACCTACCTTATTCAGTGCTGATAAACTTTTTCGACCTTACTACAAAAGATTTTAAAACACAGTTTAATTTAGACACTGTATATGAGATGCTGTCTTTTTCAAACAATACTGTAAAATAACCCTTTCCTAGTCGTGTAAAAAAGTGACAACATTAAATTAAACACTTGTTAAACAGTGTTTTGTGGTAAGGCCGTTTGTTTTATTATTTAATTATTATTAAATTTAAGATGGTACCTACTTATATGATTTTCTCAAAGAAAATTGCGAAAGGGATCGTGAAGAAAACATTTCGTTACATAAGTTGTTAACATGTTGCAGACATTCATTAGTCACATGCTAAAAAGGAAAACTTGCAACTCATGTTAACTAAGTTATTTTCGGTTACTCAATGTGAACAATAAATAAATAAAAACATAATTAAGAAAGCTATCAAACCTATTTACGTGTCGTATTTGTGTCTTAAACAAGGGACCATCCGCCACTAGTTAGATTACTTTAAACCTAGGTATAGAATAGAATTCATGTTTATTATGATGGTGTTTTATTCTTAAAATTAAAACAAATATTTCGAAATTTTCTTTGAAAAAATCATTTAGAAAGAAAAATCTTACGGTTTCTAAAAATAGACACCATTATAGTGAGCCCAATGCTCTTTAGACATTGATTTTAGGCATTATGCAACTTAGGCATTTTGCGTTTTAGACGTCGCGCTCATAATAGATTCTGTAGAAAAAGAAACTGGGGCAGGTCATTTATCCTGTTAAATAAATAAGCTTAGTGACCTTCATGAATAATGATATGAAGACGTTATAAGAAAAAAATACTTATACTAGAATTAGCGAACTAATTATTGCGAAAAAAAACATTTGTTAGGCTCCTATGAGATTACCACTAAGCAATAATGACGACGTATAGACAAGGAATAAAAAAAAAGTGTCGTTTTAATTATAAAACTTTTAATGATATTAAAATATAATATTTACAAAACATTCACATCAATTTGATGTAGGTAAGTTATAATAACTAAGCAGCACAGTGTGGTACAATGCCTGGGGGTCAAAATGGCTATCTGCCCTCTCGATTAACACCGAACCAACGACGTCCCCGAAGAAGTCTAAGGTATCCTTCATTCTCAAATAAATTAATCAATTTCTATGAGAATATCACCGAGTTAACAGGAATAGTCGGTAACTATTCTACTTATCTTGACACAGGATAACTTTTGTTGAAGGACGTCAATTCGTCCCATAAAAACAAAAATATACCTTACGTCCTGCTGACCTATAGATACGAGTATCAAGATAATAAAAGTTTCACCTTAGTGATTACGCTCAGACAAAAGTGGAGTAATTTGATTTGGAAAGAGCAAAGCATTGTTTATTCAAATATCGCTTAGTTGAGAGAAACTACTAAATCTTACTTCGTACGCTATTATAGAGCGCATTAAAGATAATTTACGTTTTGCATTATGCGAGATCATCTTTCCGTAATTCATATATCGCGTATGTGTCGAAACCAAATTGCGTAACTAACTTTTTTTTATCTTAACCAAATTGTTGAGATGAGTCTGATCGGGGGTTAATCATTATAATGAGTGCTTCGAGTGTGTCATCTGCATGCCTATTCTTATATCTAGTTAAGGATATTTTTGGTAGTTTTTGAGAGGGACAGGGCTGGATCGAGGGCGCCGTTTAGGGGGCACCGTACTCGGAGGAGGGCGCGGGAGCGGGCGCTCCATATTGTGGAGCGGGCTTCGCAGCCGGGTAGCCTTCTTGTTTCTGTAACAAAAAGCAATATCATGATTTACTTTATGTGATAGGGGATAGGATAAAATTTTAGATAGTGAGCCAGTTTGAGCCAGAATTTAAAAAATATATCTATGAAAAAAAAATAGGTAAGGTCGCTAAGCTTAACGACTTTTATGTTTTTAATAAAAATAAGAATTTGCTGTGTTAGTTCCAATCTATCAAATACATTTAATTTAATGAAACTCAATTCTTGGAACGCAATTTTGTAGAGACTGAAATTTAAGGGTTCTATTGCCCTCCGTCGATCTAACAATAGGTACCTATGTACCCACATACAGAAGTAATATTTGACCGTAAATAGCACCGAATATTACAACAACAAAAACTATTTTAAACGCATTGTTCGAGGATTTGGGTTAGAAATGCAACGTTCCCACATAACAAAGAAGCAGTGAGAGCTAATGACACAAAATGTTCCATCTACATTGCGTATATCATTTTATTGTCCGGTAGCGTCCTTGTTGCATCACGGTAATGATGATAGCGTCAGGTCACCAAGAAACGCTTCCTGATGTTCCAGGAAACATTAGGCTTTCATGACTGGGCGCCCACGTATGCCCAGCTATACAGTTTACAAATATGTAGTAAGGCTATGTTCGTTAGATAAATTGAATTTGTTTTTTTTTTCTTATTTTTCTCATATTTGAACTGCAATCATGTACTTAACTACATAAATAATGTTCTCTAAAAACCAATGAATGGTAAATATAATTTAACGATTGGCTAATTATAAATACATATTTTGTTATAATACGGTGTTGTTATAATTGATTAAAAAAAATTGTGCAGTATTATATACATACAACATTGTTTGTGTATACTTACAGAATTTTTTCATTTGCTACAGTAAATTAGGAAATAATTGGAGCACAAGTTAAAAAATTGCACGGATCGGTAATTATGTTGAATATTATGATAAATTTAAATTATAGCAAGTAATTGTTAAACGGCTCTATTACATGTTAAATTGGCGGCACGTTCGCATTTACTACGTCCCGTCTTAGCTCCAATGCATAACGCCGACAGCTATCTATACGTGATGTAATATTTATCCATTCACTTCGCAGTTACATTAATATCTCTTTAATTGTTATTAACTGTAAAAATTACACTCGTCCATTCTTTCTTAACAATGCCACTTGTAGATAAATGTTTAATTAAGTCAACACACGAGTGACGTCCCATTACGTTATCAGATGGCGCTTTGATGTATCAGTTGCATTGCATACAAACCGGTGAGAGTTCTAGAAACAGACTGAGACGGAGGTATTATTCTTCCTGCATTTATGTATTATCACTGGTTAATTAAGAATTTACTAGGAAACATCATAGGCGAACCTATGCCGGAACCTACATTAAAGATACTGATTAGTTTAAAATATTGGATTTACATGGTACCTGTGTCTTATATCTGATGAAGTATACTTCAGGTTTGGCAGGTTGCGTGGGAGCGGGTGTGGGGATGACGATATCGGGCTGGTCTTCGGGCTTCTTAACCAACACGTAAACCAGGGTCTTCTCTTCATTTTGAGGCTGCAACGGGATTATGGGGGCAGTTGGGGTCGGTGGGGTCGGGGCCTTGATGAATACGATCTTGTAATGCTTCTGTGGAGGCGGTACGTGGATGGGCTTGGGTGGCGCCTGGTACTCGTTGTCTGGGGGCGGCACGTGAACGTACACATGTTTGTGCACAATGGGCTGCTGCTGCGGCGGACCGTACTGCGGGGCAGGCGCCCCGTACGATCCAGAGGGCGCAGAGTACGAGGACGACGGGGCCCCGTACAAGCTCGGAGGCTCCGGCCGCGCCGCTGCGCACGCCACCACCGCCACCAACACCAACGATCTCAGCACCTGTACATACATACACAATACAGACACTCGATAAATAGTAATATGTAACGTGTTCTCAAACAACTTAAGCATCCTTTGACACTCTTATTCCTTTTTCACTTCTTTTTCAAAATGACACCGAATCACTGAGTCCTTGTCAGTTGTCACAACACAAGTCACTGGAACCTACCGTTTTATCACACATCTTTAGCACACGATGTCAGTGTAGTGTCAAGTGACCAGGCGCCACCTGTGTTTATAAGAGATGTTCGCTCCATATCCGCAGGAGGGGGCACTTTCGATGGTTCAAATCACATGCCTTGCGCAATACAACGCGATGGTGCTCGCGCCACCGCCCGCCGTCGCCGCGCCGCCGCCACCGACATCCTACCGGTGACAATGACGGCCGTACGACAATGCTAAGGGGTGCTCGAGGGCAGTTAAATTAATTATTCTACTTCCACAGTAATACCAAATATTTAATACTTTTTCTAAGTTGTAAATTTTAATAAAATGATCTGATTAATAATGCTACGTACTAGGGTTTTCGTGTACCCGGGCTTTTTTCGTACCCGGGTTTCGGGTATTTTTTTCTTAAATACCCGGGTGAACCCGGGTACCCGGGTATTTTTAATTATTGAAAACTGAACCAAATTTGCAAATTCGAACAAAATACTGACATAATAAATCCCTTTCTGGAAAGACGATAATATAACTGTAATATTTTGAGAATTTTGAACTAGTATTATTGGAAAATATATAAGAACAACTTACCTATTACAGGTATATACAACGAGTTTCAAAATAACTCCTAATGCCGAATATGGTAGATAGGGACCATCAAACTAAATAACTTTTACTATGGGACCAACTCTGAAATTGAGAAAAAAAATTAGCTGTTTCATAAAAAAAATAATTACGAAAATATCAAAATGTATGTAACAGCTGATTTTTTTCGCGATACCAGAGTTGGTCCCATAGTAAAAGTTGATCAGTTTGATGGTCCCTATCTACCATATTCGGCGTTAGGGGTACTTTTGTAACACGTTGTATATGTATACCTATTATATTTACGAAATTACAAAAATAAAAATAAACTTCTATTTAACAATAACATGTAACAAAGGTACTATTAATAAATTGGCATTTGAAAACGTATATAATATGACATAGAAAAGAGATCAATCAAAATTAACAATTAAACCCGGGTACCCGGGTTTTTTGTCAAATATTTCCCGGGTCCAAAAACCCTAGAATACCCGGGAATACCCGACCCGGGTACCCGGGTCCGAAAACCCTACTACGTACTTAATCTTAAAAATTACACCAAAAAACAAGCTACGTATAACGTATCTACAAAGGTACACCAAATAATTTTGTAATGTAATGTAATTTTGTAATTGTTTGTACTTAACTTGTGGTCTACTTGTAATTATTAATGACTGCACTCTATCGGAACCCTTCATATGCCATACCCACAAAATTAATAAATATTCAATAGAATAAAAAATTAAACTGAACCACAAGAAATTCGAGAGCAAAGGCTAGGCAATCTATTTTTAACACAAAATACCTTTATCAACAACTTTACTGCTGAAAACCTCCTCCTTTTTTTGAAGTCGGTCAAAAACAGGCCAACAATTAAAGATGTCCTATAGGTAGGTAGGTACCTAAGTTGTTTAACCTTAGTTACAGAAAAATAACCAATGGCCTTATGTACTACATAATTAGAATAGCCTGGTATTTAACGCCAAAAGCTTTTAAGAACCTAAATACTCACTCATCAGTAATTGCTATTACTTGTCGCTAATTGCGATCAATGCAAATGAATTGATGCCTTCTAAACAATCCAGTTTACAGCTAGTGATACAGACCTTCATACGTTCTTATGTTTTTTTAATGTTTTCCCCAAACTAAAGTAGGTACAGTCAAGTTCAATAATATGTACGCACCTTTGACAGTTCATCAACCTTTATGCCTTTGTAATAAAAGTCAACATCCTGTCAAAAATGCCAACATATTAATGAACTCGACTGCTATCTAGTTAGTAAAACTGGCAACTTAAAAACCCTCCAACAATATACAACGTGTTACAAAATAACCCCTAATGCCGAATATGGTAGATAGGGACCATCAAATTGAATAACTTTTACTATGGGACCAACTCTGAAATCGCGAAAAAATATCAGCTGTTTGGACATTTGGATATTTACATAATTATTTTTTGTATGAAACAGCTGATTTTTTTTTTCGCGATTTCAAAGTTGGTCCCATAGTAAAACTATTAATAATGTCACGGAGTGGGACGAACATCGTACGCTTATCGCGATGCTTTTTGTGATCAGTTTATACGATAGATTTCTAGAGACTAAAAAAT
The DNA here is from genome assembly GCA_963556745.1 of Catoptria pinella. Taxonomy (NCBI): domain Eukaryota; kingdom Metazoa; phylum Arthropoda; class Insecta; order Lepidoptera; family Crambidae; genus Catoptria; species Catoptria pinella. The sequence continues at coordinate 7,806,319 of OY750762.1, forward strand.
AGTTTGCAACAACTCATAGTAGGGCCACTGTTCTGCGTAAAAAAACAAATAAATCGCAAACATGCTGAATTTTTTTCTAGTAAGAAGATTTTGGCAGGAAAATTGATCGATTTTTTTACTTAAAAGCGTAGACGACAAACTGCATTTCGAATACAAATTTTCAAGCCCTTATTTTTCGAAATGAAAAAAGGCCGGTTATGAGATGGGTGTCCATGTAGGACTGCGATAACGAAAGTTAAGCAACTCTAGGAAAGGTCGGGTATGGGATGGGAGACCATTTGGGACTGCAATAACGACGTGTATGGCGTATGGGGTATGTAGTATGCGGTATGAAGGAGGGGAGAGGGGAAGGGAGGAGTATAGAAGGATGGGCAAGGGAGACTGGTTCTCCCACCCACCCTATCCCGTCCCCTGTTCCCTATGCACCATCCCCCGCCTCCTCCCATCAGTTTTCTCTGCTAACCAATTTTGAAATGTTGCTGACCTATGAGATATTTTGTTCTCTATACAAACATAATTAAAGATCGCTGTATACGTAACGGGAAAATCCCGGACGGGACGGGCACGGGGCCGATTTCTTGACATCGTTGCATATAAAAACAATGAAATATACATAAGTGACGGGACGGGCACGGGGCGTGGACGGGACGGGGGGAAATGCATGGCGCACAGCACGTCCCCGTCCTGTCCGGGGTTTTTTCCCGTTACATATACAGCGACCTTAAGACGCTATACGACTAATGCGAGATAACAATGAGAAAACAACGCGCGCTCCAGCGAGACCGATTTGGCAGAATAGGCGTAAAAAATACGAAATCAATCGTAGTAAATAACTATAGCGATTAAAGAGAAACAACACACGATTGTGAATATTTATGATATTTACTAATTGTGAATATTTAAAGCAATCTCTACTAATAATTTTAAACTTAAGAATTTTTAAGAGGTTGTCTCGGCGTCAAGCCTCCCTCGACTAATGACTGACAGGCATGACAGACATACGACAGAGGTTGACAGAGATGACGTACCGGAAGGACGGACAGATGACTATCGGAGAACGGACGGACGCGAAGACTGGCTGAGGACTGACCCCTGACTCGCAGACCGACAACTGCGCCAGAATAGAGGTTTTTCGAAATGTATCGAGCCAAACTCATTGAATCGTGTTTCTGGTTCAATAAATGTCTGGATAAACATATTTTAATTTCAGATTCGTAGGATCTTTTAGCGATCTTTGTCATTACATCAAAAACTGTTCATTTTCTTTAACCCTCGCCTTAATTTAATAAGAATTGACACATTCCACGTAGATAAATGATTTTGCTTTACAATACGACATGGAATTCTCGATTAGTGTAGACTTAAACGGCATTCCCATGGTTAATAATTACTGGTATTAGTTCCTTCGTAGTAGCGATTAATTGTGAAATGACTCGCTAAGTGTAGCGGTAAACGCAAAACACTATCGTCCTTCTTAGTGTAAAACATCAATAGAGTACTAAAAGCAGCTTTAATACAACTCAATAAGATTCAGTTTTATTTTATAATTTCATAAGACACGCTTAGTGTCATGGGTTCAAATGTTAATTTCGGGTTAGATAGCCAATGCTTGAGTTGCCGTGTAGTCCTTTCTTCAACTGCATAGTTTTGCAATAGATACCTCTACATTCCGCTCATTACACATTACCTCATATACACGTGTTGAAAGTTAAATAAAAATAAATAAGTGAACGTAAACATTTTTTGAGTACGGTTCACTTGATGGTAAGTATGTGGAAGATCGTAGGTCTAGTGATGTAACTGAGCACTCGATATTCAAGTTTTAGTTTAACTAAGTGTGATATGAAATAAAAAGAGCTAGATTATTAGCCAATTGTTAAAAAATGAGGCTGTCATCTGTTTTAGTCCTGATCCTGACTAACTGTACCCTTTCAAAACATTATTTTGAGAACCATTAGATTGGATATTAATTGTGTGGTTACTTGAAATAATCTGGCTGTCAAGAGCAGATTGACATTGGCACTCCCACTTAGCACATCATCTCAAGAACGATTGAATATTTTCGGCTTAAAATTAGCTCATCTGTAAACATGCATTATGTGCACAGTCAATGATGAGAATTCGTTATGTAAAACAAGGACGACACTATCACCACCCATCCCTAAAAAACATGCATCAGTGAAAGTTTTGATTAAACTAAATGTCGTTTTTTTGTTCTGAAAAAAAAGGTAACTAAGAGTAACTCATTCGTACCTTCTTACTTTTTGGGTTATTTTGAAAAATGTTCAGAAAGTTCTATCTCCGGATCATAAAACTCCGAATATATTTTTGTGGTGAAAATATCATAAAAACTAATAGAACGTCAGACACGTGTTTTATTAGAACTAATCGTTCTTTATTCTAAACCAAGATATAATTAAAGTAATAGCCATCTTTGGAAAACTTCAATTTACAGTTGAGAGGTTGAAATCATCAGATAAGGTTAAAAATAAAGTAAAAGAAGTACGTTGTTTTGAAACACGGACCAATAATTTGCATGGACAAAAGCGTAAAAATTGTTGAATGCGATAGCAAATGCACGCTGGGCTTAGTACTTAGTAGCGTGTTAGTAGCTATTAGAAATTCACCTGTGGTACACTCTTTTCCAATAAATATTTAGATGTACTATCGCATGAATTGAAAATGTTAAGGTTAGGAACTGAAGTGTTATTGCAACTTAATACGTCAGTGACGTCATTGTATATTTAGCATTGCAAAATGAGAATAAATTGACCTTTGACTGAAGTTATCCCCTAAGTTGCAACTACCGGTAAATAAGTAAGTTTATATTTTATTATAATCCGTATTTTATTGTGTGTATGTTATACAGGTTACTTGTAAAACACCAACAACCTCAAAGGACTACATTACTAACATCATAAAAACAACATATGTTGTTTTTCCATACAAATGTCAAGTCGTACAACAAAATTGCTACGACTTTTCCGAACAGAAACCGAGAAAGAAAAGAAAGAAAGTACATAGAATTTTATTTGTTTGTTTTCGGAATAGTTGTAGAACAAATGTTGTTGTTTATTATGATGTTAGTAATCTACTCCTGAGCGGTTGTTGGTATTTTACAAATAGCCCGGTATAATCATATTATAAAGAAAATCTTATTTGTTGAAAGAGTTTTATCACAACGTACGTAGTAGGTAATAGTACCTATTCGCAAAATGTACTATAAAATATGTGTATGTGTGTGCAAAGTTTTCCAAGGAATCTGTAATAATATTACGGGTTAAAGTAAGAAATCGCCGTTTTATATGAAGAATTTGTCGATTTTTTTGTCTAAAGGGTTAACCAAAGATTTCTATGTGACTGCCATAGTCCCTGTCTGTATGTAAATATTGGACCACTAGCATCCAAATGGCGGAAACATTATAGGACTTTCCTCGATAGAGTAAATAGCATACACTAGCAAGAAGTGTCTAAAATACATAAGCATGATTCAGATTTCCAAACGAACCATAATCGAGGTTTGGTGTTTACGTTTGCTTGCGTTTAGGTACCTAGTTCTCAATGATTCGCATTGCTCAGTATTGATATTCTCTACCGGTCAGGTACCTACCTACTTGCAGTTAGTTCGTGAAATATCCGGCCGGCGGTTTACGATAAATCTCAACACTTACTCGAGGAGCGACAAATGATTCATTTACATTTTATTCAAATTTTGGTTTTGAATAAAATAAATCTTTTTAGGTCTCTAGCCTATATTATATCTACATATGTGTGAACGTCTATGAAAGATAGAGAAACTGTATCTCTGACAGCCCTTAATAGACTTAAAAGCTCAGCTGTTCACGTGTTAGTTAAATACTGTTCCGTCTAGTCTCAGTCCCATTGATTGGCGTGCATGTCTGACACATCTCGGCCACATCTCGTACTTGCTGACCGATTGTAATTCATTAACGACCACACTCTGCAGGGGACATGTAAACAAATAGGCTGAACCATTGTGAGTTATCGCCACAGAAGAATACAAGGAAAAATGGACACTTCCGCAAGAAGAAAAGGTTTCAACAAACACTGCGTTAATAAGGTAAGTCGATACTTCTCTAGGTATTGTCTTAACTTCTAGCGTCCTCGTATCAAGGTCATTGAAATAGCAATAGATTTCTAAAAAGTAAAAAATACGTTTTTCTTGCAATATTTTAGTAGATAGATCTTTCATATACACGGTTATTTTTTAAGTATCTCTAAAAAAGTAATGTGTGTAATACCTCTTCCCTTTAGTAATTAAATATGTGCAGTCAAAAGTTTCAATATTTCAAAATTAGTCGAGATATAAAGGTTTGTTCGTGTCCCAAAATTTTACTGATTTTTGGATTTAGAGCTCATTCATAGACTTACATGCGCGTAATGAAAAGAAACTGTATTGTTTACGTAAATCATGGAAAGGATAAATGTATCCCCTCCGTTCACTTGGATCCGATCCAAGGATTTTTCCTCTTTGATCCACAGGTGTAGGTTTCCATGGATAATTTGTATTTCTCGTCAATCCACCGGTGGATCCATAGCGTTTTGCTATCTTTGTGAGTTTGCAGATTAATCATTTGTTTCCGATATTTTCAGAATATCAATTTTTAACTTTTAACTTCACACACATATTCAGTAAAGTGGTCTGAGATCCCCATTTTATTTTTAGATAAACTTAAACATGTGTATTTGCCTTCGATCATCTATTATACTTACCTGTTTACTGATAGATTAATAAAGTTTTCCCCTTCAAAAACGTCGAATTTAAACAGCTGTCAACTGTCAATCAGAATGAAAAATCTGAAATGTTGTAGTAACAACAGTTGCATAATACCTATTGACTTTAAACTATGTTATGTATATATATAGCGTGCACTTATGTATTAAGTTAGTAATAAAGTACTTTTCAGATCTCGTACGCACAATATCAGTAAGTTTCCGTCCTGCTTTTACCGGAAGCATTTAGAATAAAAACCATCAAGAGGGCCTGTTCCACAGTCAAAAAGTAAGTTCTGAGTAGCTCACTTGACAGATGATTTTTCATATCACAACTATCAAATCATCTGTCAAGTAAGCTACTCGGAACTTAATTTATGATTGTGGAACAAGCCCTAACACTTGTACTATAGACGAGTAATAAAATACTTGTTTAGTAAAACTGTAAATTTTCCAATGCTTCTAATATTTTGCACATGCAATTATAGTATAATTAATTTGAAATGCATTTTTTAGTGCAGGCTTGGTGCATTTAAGATTATTTAGACTATTTAAATTGCATGTGAATATGTTATTAGAAGCATTGGAAATTGACAGATTTAATTAGACAAATAATTAATTGTCTATAGTTACGAGTGTGAGTGTGACTATTTAATTTTGTTTATTTCCTGAATTTTATCTAAAAGTAAACTAATGACGTCTGCAAAACACATCATTTACCTACCTTAAAGTTAAAAAGAGTCCTTGGACTCAATAATATCTACTTTTAGAGATAGATTTTTGGCTGTAATCTTATATCGTAATAAAATATTCAATTACAAAACAACTTCATGGCAAAAAATATATAATGTTGATGTACGAAACATTACTTTTTTCGATAGTGGCATTGAAAAATCAAATCACGCTGTGTGAGTTTACTTTCATAAGTCAAGGCAGACAGGGATGAATAGAAGTAATTACGAAATCTACCAATCGACTAGAATGACCCCTCACCGTAGAGAGTATTTGAAATTATTGACTGACCATCTTTAGGGATGGACAATAGAAATTCTCTAATTTCGCTCATTAGATCGCTCTATTTCTTCTTTAATAATTAACTAAATATAAGAATTATAAACTTTAATGCTTCCTTTTGTATGTATTATGTATAATAAGTATATATTTAAAAAGTATATAAGTAGTATAATAGTTGCCTAGCACCCATATTACAAGCTTTGCTTAGTTTGTGGCTAGATGGCGTTGTTTGAAATTTGTCCAAGCATTTATTAATTATTTATTTTACTTTTCCTGTTTGTGCACTACCAGTTCTCTCTCCAATATCCTTAAGTTTGGAAAAGATCGTAACTACCTATTTCCCAACCTGTCAGATTTCTTAATTTTGTTTGTTCGCAACTAGAAATTGCATATTTTCAGTACCTACCTACTTTATACACTGTATTGGTAAGCTTCTTCTTCAGCCTCAAGTCACCCACTGCTGAGTGTAGGCCTCCTCATTAGCACGCCATCCCGTTCGGTCTTGTCTCTTGTCTTTTCTCATCCAGTTTTTCCCCGCTACTTTGGTGATGTCGTCTGACCATCTGAATTTTTGGCGGCCTACGCTTCTGATACCGGTCCTTGGTCTCCACTCCAGCACCTTTCTGCTCCACTGGTCATCGGTTCTGCGACATATGTGACCGGCCCCTCGCCCTTCCTTTGTGCAATGATGCGCCCCACGTCGGTTAGTTTAGTGCAACTCCGGATCACGCGCGTAGAGTGATACCCAACATGGCGCGCTCCATCTTCCTTTGGATAGGTAAGCCTAGTTATCGGTAAATAGGTATCCTCTGTTCATTTATGAATTAACCTATCAATCATAACGTGAATTTTATTTCAAAATAGCTAAACAGTCTCATTTCATTAATTATAACGCATTTTTAGAAGAAATACTGCGTTAATTAAATGTTGTATTAGACGTGTTGGCTAAATGTCATTTAGGCCGCTGATTAATCAAATTACTAGGCCGTTAATTGAGCGGCTGATTAAACCAGTTGGCTGCGACATTATACATTGTGTTTCAAACAAAAGTGAAAAAAAATATTTTATTAATTATTCAAATAAGTTTGTATTAAGTTCACGAAAATAAAAAGCCATCACCATGATGAATAGTGGCAACGCTAGAACCAAATTATGTTTTGCTTTTGCCCATTACCGAAAACAATATTCTATTCGCGTCTAGGGCTTTTCACTTTGCAGTTTTCCATACAAATAAAAAAAAATCAGCCGTGTGGTGGTTTTCAAGGTTTAAGTAAGTATAATAATTTTCCGGGGTTGTGTGCATGGTACTTGGTACACTATCAATATTAATATTACAAAGATGCAAGATTGTTTTGTTTGTTTGTAATGAATAAATTCTAAAACTACTTTTTTTTTATTCTTTCATCTGTAGAAAGCTAGTACATTATCAGCGAGTAACATTGGCTAGGTATATTTTATTTAAAAAAATAGATATCTCACCTATATACGAAAATTGCAATAATGAAACCCACGGTATCAAACATTTTCCTGTAAAATTAATTATTTGGCGTGCGCTGCAAAAACTATTGATGATAATTGATTTTAGAGAAAAAACGCGTTGAAATCTTTTATATGCCTAAAAGTACTAGGTGTACCTACGCAAAAAAACTCGCAAATCGATGTATAGGATGACGCCACCGGAAGAGCCGTTTGGAACAAATCACATCTTTTCATGCACGCACACATAGACATTTTGTACAGGCAATCTCAGGTAATGTCAGGCTATTTTCAGTAGGTACAGTACCTAGCGCCATAAAACAAAACAAAATAAACAACTGGATTTCGAAAACGGCCAGAGCGGCGCGCTTCGATATTTAATTAACACGTTTTTATTAGGTTGCTTTCTCGTTTGCTTCTTTGTTTGTTTGTCCACATATTTTGCAAACGATTATAAACTAGCTTCCCGATAAGCTAGAGACTTGAAACTTTGAATATAGGTCAGAACTGGAAGGCAATGTAATAGTATGGTATCATTGAGCTGATCTGTTGATGGAGCCGGAAGAAGGCCACAGGAACTCTGTAATAAACCATACAACCCCAACGAATTTGGGCTCGTTTGATTCTTTTTCACGAGTACTCTGTTGGGAAATATAGTAGCTAGGTTCTGATGATGGAGCCGGAAAAAGGCCACATAGGAACTGTGTAATAATACCATATATGCAACCCCATCTAGTTAGGGCTCGTTTTATTCTTTTTCACGAGTACTCTGTTGTGATGGAGCCGGAAAAAGGCCACAGGAATTCTATAATAATACCACAAAAACCCATCGAGTTTGGGCCCGTTTGATTCGTCTTGACAAGTACTCCGATAGGAGATTGTGAATTTTTAGTTTTAGCTCGTTGACTAAAAAGCAGAAAATTGTAATTAACTAAAAAAGTTTTTTTCAGTAATTTTCCTTATGCTTATAGCTTATTTTGAAACTTTTCAGTAATCATCAATCTCACGAATAGAAACTTCGCTACTCTAGTAGGGGGCAGATGACTAACAAAGATTGGTGCCCTTAAAAATGTTTCTATCTTGAGATCAATTTCAGCTTATGAGAAATAATCGAGCTCAATCAGCAGCTCAGTCAATTGCGTGGAATGTGGACACGCACATTCCCATGGCACTTCCCTTCAACCGGCCACCGGCTGCGGGATCCAGAGTCAGCCGGTTAGGAGACGCTGTGTCGCACTCGAACCGGCTTGCACCGCATCTCACCGGACATATTGTCACGGTTTATTCTCATTGTTATCGGTATAAGCTAAAGCGATGCGCACGCGTCGGCCGCCATCATATTTTCGTACGCTCCATGCACATTCATCAGTCACGATAATATGGGTGGGTTTTAGATTGTTTTTATAAACATTAATAAAATTGTGGATTTTTATAACTAATGACTAGTAGCAGGTATTTGCGACTATTACCTGTATTACATTAAGACTGAATTTAAAATATTTTTTGATTAATTGAATATAATATACAACATAGAAGTCTTTGATTGAAAACAAAAGATATCGACCTCTTACCCTCTTAGCGAAAAGCTGTAAAAGTTGGAAGTCTGCTTCCGATTTATATAGTCAATCTATCTATACACTTAGTCTTATTTAAACCGGAAGCTCTAAACATTCTCTTGTGAATAGTATGTACTTTCCCATTTCATAAATAAATATTTTCTTCTTGTTTTCATGATAGAGCCACCTGGCTCTACCACGGAAACAGGATATCAGTCCACAACGGATACAGAATTGTCGAAATTTGCAATTTCTACCAGACAACCTTATTAGATCGTGATTCAAACGGTTGAGCAAAGCGATCTACTGTCGTCTTCGATCATATAAACCCGTCGTGATTCATTCTGCTTCCTGTCAATAGAACCACTTAAGAGGCCGACGAAGAATGAACTTCCTAAAAAAAGTTAATACATAGTATAATAATAGTTAATTAACTCTTCTTGTAATGTTATTCGGATTAAAACAAATACTGTCTAGGGTTCTATTAAATAAATAAAAATTCCAAAATACCAAACCAATTAAAAATTAATGCAATTTACAGTTTTTAATGAAAAAATGAAATGTAAGTATTTTGATTTTTTTATTTAATAGAACCCTAGACAAATACTACTGTCTTAATCCGAATAAACATCGCATAAAATTATGCTCATATTGCAAATCATTTTGGTATTACGTTTGCATAGGAAGTTCACAGTTCGCCTGCCTCTTAATCGACTACTAAATTACATATAATGTAATGATACCGAAGGAGTAGGCAGTCAATTCAGTCAATTATTTTGTCCATGCCTCCAATAGCCAATTAACGCCGATCGCAATTCTCCGAGTAATTGAAAAAATACCGTATGTGTCAGCGAAAATTGCGTCTCACTGACCAAACAACGATTAGACGTTCACCGATTATGCAATTATACAATCTACATGCTAGATTGATGAAATACCCCATACGAGGTGACTAATTATATTTAATTATTCATAGACCAGACTTTGCTGTTAAGTGGTTGCAATAATGGGTCATTTAAAAAAATTAACTTACCTGTAAGTTTTTATTTTTTGTTATATTATTATGTATATAACAAAAAATAAAAACATAGATGAAAGTTATTTGTAGTGACAAAAAAAGATGAAACTTAAAGGACTAGTTTTTGTTGCATTCTATTTGAAAGGTAACTTACTTCATATTCGTTATCTCACAAAAAGATTTAACAAATTGAAAAAAATCGTCACAAAAAGGAATAAAAATACAAGTGTGTAGGTAAATAACCTAAAAAAATATAAAAAAAATTAAGTGATGAATTAAATTAAACTGACTCTGTTTCTAAATACTTCATGTGTATCCTTCAAATAAATATACGCCCATAACTCTGAGGATATTCTATAGGTCAAAATAATAAAAAAAACTCCTAGAACATGTGGTCCAAAAATACATCGTTTTGGAGATATTATATCAATCTTTTAATTAAATTACTACAAAAGTTTACCCTTATGACGATTCTTTATTTTTGCTACATACATACTATTTGATCGAGCAAGCGCGAAGCACAAGTGAAGCGTCTCTGCTTTACCTTGGGCAAAAATGCTTTCATGTGTCTGTCCCATATATTTTTGTCGATTCAGTTTTTCGAAATTTAAAAAAATGGCGGATATATGGGAAAAGTAATATTTCCGCCATTTCGAAAAATGTTAAAAAAGTCACAACGGGAGGTCTACAGCTTCTCAGAGTCACTAGTTTACTATTATCAAGTAATGATTACGTTTGGCTTTCATTGACAAATACTACTAAGATTTTAATTGATGACTTACATATTTAGAGGTACGGAAATGCGACGTTGCCATATTTCACATAAAGGTGTTTTGCATAAGTACCTAGTCTTAACTTTATTAAAATTTTAATTGTCATGGGTAATGAAGTTTTGTAGTAGTCCGTATAGTTCTGTAGACAGTGGCTTTTAAGGATTTTAAAAAGCATATCTACAATTCTTCGTCTCATTCTTGTCTAAATTTATTTGTCAAATATGCATGCAAAAATTTAGCTCAATCGGAAATTAATCTAATTTTTTCACGCTTTTATTATTATTATCACTCTTTTATTAGTTTGACTTGTATGTGACTAGGTGACTAACCATTTATGCATGTCACTCACTTCCCGTTCGGATGATAATGCAATATAGTTATGATATGGAGCTGATGTGATGATGATAGCCGGGAGGTGGCCATGGAAACTCTGTAATAAAACGACGCAACCCCATAGAGTTTGGGCCGGAACGCTGTAGCGCTCGATAGCGTGCTGACGCGCTGACCCTTCAAATGATCCGTTCTAGCAATATCTATCAATATTTCAACACTTCCAGAATTTTTCCAACACTTTCAGAATTCAAGGAAATTATTATTGTATGAAAATGACGAATCTTCCAACTTGGATAACAAATTGGGCTATTTGAGAAGTAGACCTCTGGCGTTTGATGGATTTTTTTGTAGTATGTGTATGTAGTATCTACATTTAAGTATATGAACCATTTAATAGATAATGTTTTTTCTAACTTCACTTATTTATTTATTCATTTAAATTTTCATAATATCCCTTTTCTCAGAGTCCGCATTATTGAGATGGGCTACGGAACCCTACACTGCGCGTGGCCGGACATGCACTTGGCCGGTTTTTTCTTTTCTTGATTAGGGATTTAAATCCGGAAATTTACATTTTGTAATTTAATCACAAAACTCGCACGGTGCGTGGTTCAGACTTACACCTGTATGTTCCTATATAAATAATTTATTTGTAATTGTTTCAGATTATATTAATGGTAGTCGTAACCTGGGCTTTAAGTTTATTAAGTGTCGCGTCAGCAGCACCTAATTTGACGAGACATATTACAAGTAGACCCAATACTTCAAACCTTATAATCAATGGAACGGTTGACAGTCTGTTCGGTTGGGAAGACTACAGCGTATTGGCTGCCATGTTGATCATATCATGTGGTATTGGCGTGTTTTACGGGTATTGTGGTGAAAAACAAACGACAGGCGATGATTTCCTTCTTGGTGGATCATCAATGGGAACTTTCCCAATGGCCTTGAGTCTTGCTGCAAGGTAGGAAACAATATTATAATATCGTAATTTTTTGACATACTTAATTAAGTGAAGGTAACTTTAGTGTCCCAATTCTCTTTCTTGCAATATTCCCATAGTCATAATCATATAAATATCATAATTTTAAAACTGAAGAAAAGTTTTTATTGACGTGGGATGATCATAAAAATAAATTAAAATCGTGAGAGCCAAGTCCAATGCTTGTGACAAGAGCATTTTTATAGTTAGGCCTAAGATAAATTAAATTAAACGATGGAGTGGCACAATACGTTAGCTAATTTTGGGGTAGCTTATTTTCACAGCTAATGAACGGTAAGTAATTACTTTTAATCAACACGCACGGTAGCGCAGGAGAAACGAAACAAACACTTTTTTGTCTAGTTCCTGTCTCAGTTTTGTAAAATTGGATTTGGTACATAGATCTAAGATCCTATTTGTCATTTAAATTAAATTTCCAGCTTCATAACGGCTATAGAGCTGCTAGGCAACCCAGCGGAGATGTACATGGCTGGGGCACAGTTCTGGATGATTTGCGTGGCCTTCGTGCTGGTCGTACCGATCTCCAGTAAACTCTACCTCCCGGTTTTCATGCGACTGCGACTGACATCATGCTACGAGTATTTGGTAATGACTTTTTAAGATAACAGGAAATTCTAGTTTATTTTTTTCCATTAAAATTATGTACTTTCACTGTTGTTTTTAAGTACTGCATACAACCTTTTGCAGGAAAAATCATCGAACTTTGACCGTTTCGACGTAGCTGGCCAAATGGTCAAAGCGCCACATTATTATTATGACGAAATTAATATATTTAGCAAAATGTTTCAAAAATGTATAATTAATCAGAATTCTGTATATTTTTATATATTCTTGACCAACCAGCCTTCTACTAGCATTTTCCTCTCTTCACCTTTATAAGCACTTTTGAGTGGGTACGTAGTGCCTACTCATGTGGAGGTTATGTTTGCAGGAGATAAGGTTCTGCAAGGCCATCCGGGTATACGCCAGTTCTCTCTACATGCTGCAAATGATATTGTATACAGCCGTTGCGGTGTATGCGCCTGCGCTGGCCTTGTCTGATGGTAAAATACCTTTTTTAACTAAAAAATATAATGTTAAAATAACTAAGCTCATCTATTTAAGATCTGGCATGCCATGCTCTCTACTCTACATGCTACTCTCTACGAATGATTCATGTTTTACGTATGTATTAATAAATGAACAAAGTAGGTAAAACACATTTTGCTCAGAAATAGCCATTTACACTTTTTTTTTTCAAACTATGTCAGTCAGATTATTATTTTGAAAAGCAACACACCGAACGAATCAGCTTAACATTGTTTTGTATTCTCTCCCTTGTCAGTTGTGAAATAAATAACAATACGATGATGACTAATCTGTCCAAAACGCATAAAGTCCTCTTCAAAAGGAAACTCTTCATGTTACGCATGCCACAGTTACGGTGCGTAATACACCATACGATTTATTCGAAGTACACATTCGAATAGCAAATGTCAATAGAAATTTCGTAACTGCCTATAATGTGACCAAACACAGGTTCTTTTTAGGGCACACGTACTTTAACTTCTATGCAGTGTGTATGCTTATTGATTTTATAAGGTATAAAAATTACGTAATTGACAGTAACTACTTTAATACCTACTCGTAGTTACAATCATAAATTAAGAGGCCGGCGAACAGTGAACTTTCTATACAAACGTAATACCAAAATGATTTTAACTCTTCTTGTGATGTTATTCGGATTAAGACGGTATTTGTCTAGGGTTCTATTAGATAAAAAAAATCCGAAGTCGAACAGCACCTCAGATATGATCTCAAGATAATATAAATACAGGCCTTAGTGTGGACTTAAATGTTGGAGAGAACCTCCTCCTACTCTTGTAAAGTGAAAAAAATTAATGATTAGCTTCATAATATGTAAAAATAATGTCAGAAATTTAAACTCAATAAATCTTTAAGTTAATTAACTCAACAATTATTCACTTTAAATCGTCACTTAAACAAAACTATCTCTATATACAGCTTAAGTTCCGATGAAAGAATGGCATTCACGTTTACTTATATTAGTAAAATTCTAAAGAGATGTGTTAGCGTAGCGGGCAGTACAGAAGCAACCGCACACTGTCGCAATGAAAATAACAATGGGTCATTTAATAGGACTTTAAATGGTCATATTGTTAAGCTACTTTTAAATGTTCTCAATGATATAATAATGTTTTTTATTCAAAAGAGACCTTTTGAATAAAATTGAATAAAAAGTTTTTCTCGAGTCTATTGGTACATTATCCGAACAGTATAATTATTCTTGTAACATCAGCAAACAATCGTGTTCGTACGGTATACTTAATAAAGTTGTATAGGTAGCTATCTATTTTCTTGAGTTGGGGTTCATTTTGAATTTTGAAAAGTGGAAGCATAATTTTATTATAGGTAGGCTCTACCGAAAAATAGATAATCCTATGTATTTTACTGCCAAAACAGATTGTAGCAGTCGCAAAACACATTTGTATCTAATTGAACCTATTATTTAATTGCCCGGAAGTATTCTATTTTGTTAACATCCGAGACTGAACTAGGTAGATCATGAAAGCCATCAAGTAGATGTTTGAAAGGCAATATTTTAAATTAAGTCAAGAAGCATGAAAAAATATTTGTACGGAACGCTAGATTTCTATCCTCTTACTACATAGTCAATTATATCAATAGCATGTATCAAACAAAGAACACAGTAATTCAATATCAGTGCCATAAGTCGTTGTTATTATTAACGTACCTAATTCGACCTCTTATGAAATGTGCCTGAATTGTGTAGCATTTAATGAGCATCCATATAGTTTCATAATAGGTTTTGGTATGCAACGTAGGATCTCTGGTTGCGCGGCACTTATTTACGATTTACTGCTAAACTTGGCGTCATTAATGTGCCACATCGTTCGTGGCACATGCACAGCACAGGCCGGACTGCATTATTGGCCGCTGCAGCTGGGGTCACAGACACGTGCTAATTGCATCTGCCTCCGAACGCGATGCACCGTAACCACTCGCTGACGACATGTGTCTGCTTATGATTTATGCTCGCTCTAATGGTCGGATGGTTATATTTCACAGTACACTATACTCCTTTTTGTTGACGATCGACACAATGTTGCAGAATCTTTTAAAAACGTTGGCTATTAGCTCCGTTTTAGCAACAAGAGATTGTTAACGACTTGTTTTCTTTCCCATCACGTAATCTTACAGAAAAGTGGTAATGAAAGGTTAAGCGGTGTTCTAGTTTCTTGATACATAATTAATTTCTACGAAGCTGTAATTTGTGCATTGAGTATTAATTACTCACATCAAAGCAACCACCGTAAATCGTATTAACCCTTTCATTGCTACTTAGTTTTTAAAAACATCACCTTGATGCCACTTGATATTTTTCTGGATTACAATAGGAAAGATATATTTTAAAGTTTTTTTTAATTAAATAAAACTATTAGATAACAAAAACCCATCTAAAAATGCTATACGCATCAAGTGCGTTGGTGGCACTGAAGAGGTAACCATAATCACCAGTGCCATTCAACGCACCATTTGCGTCGGCGTTTGAAAAGCGTTATGCAACATGTGTTTTTGATCAGTTACAGAACGGTTGCACTATCCGAGTCCGCTCACCTATGCTCGGCAATGATCGCCGAAATAATCGTGCAGCCCTCTACACACTCGTCATCGCCGATTTTTTTTTTCATTTTTCTTATGTTCTTCTTCTCTTAGTTTATGTAGGTGAATAATATTTTAGGGCAAAATAAAAAAGTAAAAAGTAAATGAAGACATTATTTATTATTATATAAATCAATTAGTAGTTGTGGAACGCTTTGAAGCAATTATTTAAACAAAATCCGTATTGTTCGGGGCAATCGGGACAGAAATACGAAGTGTCCTTTCTGACTTTGGATATGAGCCAGCACTGCCTACACCGACGTCGTAAAACTTTTCTCTTTACGCCATCACTCTTACGGGAACATTGTTGAAGAACATGCACTTTATTTTTTTGAACTATATTCCGCGTTGTATCTTCTCCATCAATTTGCAACAATTTTGTTATAATTTCAAGACGGTAATCATAAAAGCTTTTTTTTGTCGAAAAAATGTTGTGCAGCGTGAACGAATTGTACAGCATTTGCTGGAACACGTGAATCCCCAACTTCTTGTACCAACGTACAGTTTTGTGCTCACACGAATAATACGACAGCATTTGATCTTGGTGGTCGATCCCACCCATATATTTGTTATATTGTACTACAATTTCAGGTTTGGAGACGGTTTCACCGCGTCGAGTAGTTACATTGATCATATCGGATCCGAATTGTGTTGAAATCATTAAGACATCTCGTCGGTCTTTCCATTTCATCACACAAACACCACTCTTATTAAATTTTGCAATAGAGTCGCCACGTTTCAATTTACATTCTAAGATTTCTTTTGGATTACTTTTTCGATTAGCACGTAGCGTACCCGAACAATATGTTCTAAGAGTCAATAAATTTTCTGCCAGATTTACTGAATTATAAAAGTTGTCCATGTAGACAGAATAACCTTTATTGAAATAATCAGACAATAAATTTAACACAACTTTCTCAGTATGATTAGTACCCCCCACTAAAGTGTCTGAAGCACCTGCATAAACAATAATCTTCATGACTACCCCATATTCATCGGTCAGTATGTATAGTTTTATTCCATAGGGATGTTTTTTTCCTTTTAGATACTGACGGAATATCAGCCGGCCACGAAATAAAACCATAGATTCATCTATTGCCAGATTCTTGGATGGGCAATAAATGTCTGCCATTCGCTGGTTGAAATATCTTATTAAATCATTTATTTTTATCAACCTATTGTCAGACATATCATCACCTTCAAAATTGAGTGATCTCATTATCAACAGAAATCTATTTCTGCTCATACATTTTGAAAAAATTGGTAAATTAAACAGAGGATGCGTTTTCCAATAGTCTGTAACTCTGTTCAATTTAATAGTTCCCATGTGAAACAAAATGCCAAAAAATGTTTTCATTTCTTGAACAGTTACGTCTTTCCATAGTCTAAGTCTGCTTTTGGGTTCTAGTATATTCGACAACAATTTAGACGCGTAATTGTTAGCCTTTGCGACTATCATATCAAAAAACTCATCAGTCGCAATCATTGAGAAATAGTCGAATGGTTCATTTGTTTCCGGTATAATTTTGAGTTTTTTTTCATATCCCTCAAACTCTATAGAAGCTAAAGTAGGATCACGTTCACTCATCCATTCTTCATCGGTTGATCGTAATGTTTCATTATAATTTATATTATCATGTTCACTCTCGTCAGAAGATAAGCAATCCTCTGACACGTTTTCTTGGTCACTTCCTTCATCAAGATCGTCATCATCTAATTCCAGCAATCTAATAAGGTCTTCTTCAGTCCTTATTGTGTTAGAGGATTGGCGGGCCTTTATCTCAGAACCTTTGTCTTCCACTTCTTCGACGTTAAATATATTTTTCATTTCAGCCATTATTTTCGAATCCTGCAACGAATGATCTAAATCTACCTTATGCTCCAGGCTTTTTGTGTCAACATTGTCCTCAATATTTTCTACCTTATCAGTTAATGTTTTTTTGCTATCGTGTACGTCTTCTCTTTGACATGACTCTTGATAAACATTGTTCTCTGTATTTTCTTCCAAATTAGTTAATTTTACTTTATTTTTGTGTATTTCTACTTTTTGACATTTCAGTACTTTTATACATGTAGTCCGTCGTAATCCTCCTCTGGTTCTAGCACCACTTCTTAAAAAGGAAAGGTTCTCATTGGCTGGAGGCGAATGTAGAAAAGGTGAAAATTTACTAGTTGAAGGTTGCGGTTCTATTGGAGGTGTCTGACTTTGAAGAGATATGTCTTGATATGATTTGCATTTATTGTTACTCTGATGTATAAGTGATGTACAGCATTCGTATGATAAATCTGTCAGAGGTTCAGCTAATTGCTCAGGATCGTGTACAGGATCATCATTTTGTGATCCAAAGAAAAGAGATTTGGCACGTTTTAATCTTTTAGTTGTTTTAGGTTCTGTTACCACGGTTTCAAATCTGAAAAATTACATAATAGTTACCGAAAATTAAGATAATTATTTGAATGACGTCATTCGTAAATTAGTATAAATGCTTACGCTCGTGGCGACGGTACTTCGTGAATTGTGTTACGCCGTCTTGGCGTGATACTACTAAAACAAATAAAAATCCATTAATTATGAAAAACTTGATCAAATCAATTTTATTGCGTAATAGAATCGCTTATTACGATTATTTCTAAAATCACTAACCTCTTGCTCGTATTAGGGTCATTTTTTTCGTTTAAAGCTGCCTGTAATATATAATCGCTTCTTCGTTTCATCTTTCAAGGGTTACTGAAAATAAATGTAGGTATTAACTAAAATCATTTAAACTTATGATTCATCATCATTATCATCATCATCATCATCATCATCATCATCATCATCATCATCATCATCATCATCATCTCATCATCATCCCAGCCAAAACACGTACACTACTGAACAAAGGCCTCCCCCAAGGATCTCCACAACGACCGGTTTTAACTTATGATTAAAATGTGCAAATTTTCCCTAAAATCTCCAAGTGTTCGTCTAAGTATATACTTACACGAATAAAACTTTGGTACAAGTTTATATTTATAATCAGTTAAAATTTAGTTACTAACTTTAAAATGTCACTTATATTTTTAATTCAGTAAAAAAAATATTTATTTTAATTTGCGAAATGTTCCACGTGCTCATGCAATGCATAAAACTATCCAATATTACTTTTTACTTTATGCCAATGAACGCACCATATGCGTTCATGACGTTTTATTTTAAAAATACACACTGAAACTTTAAAAAATAATAATTATTAAAAGAATATTGCTTACCTTTATCTCCCAATTCACAAAAATATAGTGATCACTCAATAAAACTCGAAGATATTGCAAAATCAAAAGATACCTAATCTGGCTAACGTTTTTTTCATTGTCAACACGACACTGACAGGATGAAGCTAAAACCGCCAGTGTTTTCACTCGTAAAATATAGTTCTGCAAGTCAGTGTTGCCAAAGATATAAATAAATTTCTACTGTTATTAATTGAATGCTCAACAAAAGTCAATGGTAACCCAACGCACATGGTGCGTTGGTGGCATGACGTAGTAATCTCGATCAACGCAAATGGTGCGTTAGTGGCAATGAATGGGTTAATATGTATGTAGGTTTGTAGTAACTGTAACATTCTTATTTTTGTTCCAGTGACCGGCTTAAACACTTATTTGGCAGTGTCATTGGTCTACGTCGTATGCATTTTTTATGCTTCGCAAGTAAGTATTTTATCGGTAGCTCGCTAACGAATGACGACATTCTGTTATCAAAACATAAATATTTTATAGCTTTGCAACTCATTTACGACTCATTTTACTTTCGTACATCATTCGTAGCGTTATGCGCAGAGCTATTATCAAACTTTTAACATTGAAATTGTTTCTCAGACCGTTTTCGTGGGGGAGTGTAATTCGGCTATATTTCCGAAAGTTATAAAGATAAACGAAAGGCAGTGGTGTCAAAAAATGCAAAAGCATGCGGTTCAGGGCATCGTATTGCGTGGTACCAAATTGTTGAAAATCGATCCGTAACCTATTTTGCAAAAATCGAAAATGGTGGAAAACACGACTAAATTTCCCGTTTTTTCGGACAAAAAGTAGATTATTCTGAAAACGATAGCCGATATAAAAAAAATTAAAAAAAAACTCTCAAGACAGACAGTTTGCCTACCGTTTGGAAGAATAAATTTTGGTTTCGGTCGAAAACCGTGGGTAGGGCAAGTGCCCTTTTAATTCAATGATTACTAGATGAAAAAAAAACAGGATCTAGCCACAGAATATACTTATAATAGTACTACCTAGCTCTCTATCCCCATTTTGGAGGGTTTTGGGGTGGAGGTTAATACGAATACCTAAAGGAATCTTGAGCGAAAGTTGAAGAGTAGAGAGGGCGTAGTTTAAGGCCAGAGCGAAGCCGAAAAATCTTATAATTTATTTAAGTTTTACGTTAGAGTACTACCTTTTAATAATAATATAACAATAAAATATTTTCTATGAAATTCATACACACACGAATAGATACAGAAAAGTAGATACACGTAGTTGTTACATTCTCTTTGAGTGGATATGCAGATGGCTGAAATAGATACTATTAATAGTTACCTACTTTTGTTTTTGATGTTCATTTTCAATGTCCTCCGATGATTGCGAGAATCGCGATATCTGTATTTTTTTTAATAGATCATTTAAATGAATGAAATTTCTTGAAAACAAGGACACGGTATCATGACATTATGGACCATGGAGCATACAATTTGTCAATAAAACCATGCAAATTATTTTCCAGGGTGGTATGAAAGCCGTAATAATGACGGATACCTTCCAGTCAGCGGTCCTGATCGGATCTTTAGCAGTTGTGCTGGTCCTCGGCGCAGAGAGCGTCGGAGGAATGGACTTAGTGTGGGATCATGCCCGGCACACCGACCGGCTACACTTCTTTGAGTAATTAACAATTATTAAATCAACCGTATCCACACAACTCAACAGCCTCACTAGAATTTCATAGAACCCAAATTATTGGTCACGAGTCTATTTAGCTTTCTATAGAGTGAAATCTAATACATGCGCAGATGTAACAAGTTACGGTGATTACGTTGCCAGTATGTAATGAATTAACCTATGCTAAATTCAGAAACTCAATAATTAAAAGTTACAAAACTGTCGACCGCAAAGAAAATTTATTGCAAAAGCTTAAAGTCAACATCAGCAATTCAGCATCATTCAAGAGTGAATTATAAAGCCCTGAGGATAATTTTATGATGACTAGATTTTTTTCAAATGTCATTTGCTAGTCAATTTAAGAAGTAAATATTCAAGAAAAATGTTTCGATATTACTTATTATAAGTAATAATTGTTTTTTTTTAGTATGAATCCAGACCCGACGGTGCGTCATTCTTTCTGGTCGGTGGTAGTGGGTGGCACTTTGTACTGGACCAGCATGTTTTGCGCTAACCAGGCCTCCGTGCAGAAGTACCTCTCCGTAGAAAGGATCAGCCAAGTGCGAATCGCTCTCTGGGTGTCAGCCATCGGATTGACTGCAGTCTACTCGGTCAACTTCATCACGGGCGCAGTCTTGGCTGTTCATTACGCGAACTGTGACCCACTTCAGGTAAACAATCCTTTTTCAAAATCGAGGTTACCTTACAGGGTTATTTAGTTTCACGTTTAAAAAATCTATGGTATTATCTATTAATGAACGTTATTTT
This sequence comes from Catoptria pinella, assembly GCA_963556745.1. Taxonomy (NCBI): domain Eukaryota; kingdom Metazoa; phylum Arthropoda; class Insecta; order Lepidoptera; family Crambidae; genus Catoptria; species Catoptria pinella. The sequence continues at coordinate 7,827,586 of OY750762.1, forward strand.
AATAAATTGGATTGGCTTGGATTAATTTTATGTCAATGAACAGAATAACAATGTTACGGTGACTCGAATGTTTAAGTTTAATGACTTATGTGGGTAAGTACTTTGCTTTGGCTTGTTATATAACTACAAAGTGTCACAGCTGATTCGTTTTAAGTAGGTAGGTACACTGCGAGAAGATTTAGATGTTAGAAGTAAGAATAAGAATAAGATAAAGAAAATTAGTTTACTAATCTAGGTACCTAAATGTAAAACCTAAAATTTATAAAAATATCTTTTCTTAGATAAATATACCTTCAGATATTTACTAATAAGCGAGTAGGTAGGTACATTAAACAAATACCTGTTCTCAATCTTCACAGGCTGGAATCACCAACGGCTCAGATCGTCTTCTACCGCTCTACGTAATGCGAGAACTCGGCGCATCGAAAGGAGTTCCGGGCTTTTTTGTAGCGGGAATATTTGCTGCTAGCCTTGGGTAAGCCACTGTCCCACATTCCACACAATCACTAAACTACAAAAATTAAAGGCTGTCAAGTCATTCTGACTGATACGACTGAAAACTCACTGAGAACTGCCTTATATTCGACATGCAGACAGGGCTCAGATATATCTAGTAAAGTCCAGTTGGAATACCAGTTTTAATTCAGACACCATACTGGTAGATAAATTGGGAACTCAATTCACGTTATCAATTGCAAAGTCAGATTATTATAAACTGCAATTGTTTTTTTAGAACTGTGGCGTCTGCACTAAATTCGCTAGCAGCAGTTGCTTGCCAAGACTTAGCTACGGGACTTCTTGGATTAACTTTACCAGAAAATAAAGGAGCATTAGTAAGATTTTTACTATTCCTAAATATTTATCCATACTTATGAGATCGAATTTTAGATTGCCAAAAAAATATGAATCGTTGTAATAAATATTTTTTTTATTAAATTGGATATCCTACTCTGTACCCGTATAGCATAAACAGTTATCAAAAAAAATAACGCGCGTTAAAACATTCGATAGAGTAATTTTGTAGGGGAAATTTGTCCAGCGCCAACCGCCGAAAAGCGAAATGAGATATTCCATAGAGAATTACTTTATGGAGTCTTTTACGCGCGTTTTTTTTCTCGATAGATTCGTGCTAAGGGTAATGTTTATTTCCACAGATAAGTTATTTACGTAACTTCGACCTGCAACCAAATTGATAGATTTTGTTAACTTCCACAAGTTAAAAAAATCTCGCGCGGTCTTTCATACGTATTAGTAATAATAACTGATAAATCAATCAATCTTTGGACAATGCATCATATAAACAATATTTCATTAATCATGTGTATAACCAGATAGCGCGTTGGGTGTGCTTCGCGTGCGGGGCCGTGTCTTTCGCGCTGGTGTTTGCGGTGGAGCGGCTGGGGCCGGTGCTGCAGCTGGCGCTCTCCTTCAACGGCATGGCGGGCGGCGTATCGCTGGGACTCTTCTCGCTCGGCATGCTGTTCCCCTGGGCCAACGCTAAGGTTTAAGCCACTTCTCTGAAATAAAATACACTCTTAATTTTTAGGCAGTTTTGCTACGGAATTATTTTTTTACCAGTTGAAGTTCTTAGGGTTATTTACACAATGATTAAATAAAAATCGAGCGATTCAACAGCAGACATGGATCATGGCATCACGGCGGACGGCGGTGAATGTATACTTGTAGCATACCACGCCTCACCGCGCCGCCGCCGTTGTGTTAACATTCCGTTAGGATCACAGATATATCCTGTCCGTTGCTCAAAGTAGCATAAAGAAAATTAATGGCTAGGTAGGAAGTTTTCCATCGTGGATGAATTGAAGAATTCATCAAGACTTAACTAAATTGCCAGTACTAAACTAAAATTAGTTTTCCACCCTTTATTTCTGTATCGAATAGGCAAGAACAGAATGCTAAAATTAAGTTTACACCATTATCGTACGCTCCATCCACACTTGCATGCATTTTGAGGCTAGCTAGATCCTAGTCTTATTATTTAGTACATTCCGCACGTAAAAACACCAAAGAAAAGTTGTTCCTTTCTTTACTGAAATATATGCTCATATAAAAGACATCAACGCGCATCTTCAAAATTAATTATTTCGATTTTCATCGGCAGTCGCAAACTGTTGTACTTTTTTGTGTAGTAATTTTCACATCGTGAATTAGGTCTCTCCATGAGATGAATAAATTCTTATAAAAATATATTCTATGGTATTCGCGCGTACTAGGCTATTAAAAGTAGTACTAATTAAAATCTACTAACTACAAATTAATACTTACTGCAAAAAATGTTACTAATTTTTAAAAAAACTTGTAGTCACGATTTAACAAATAATCTAGTCCAACGCAGTTGTCTGAGGATTTCAAGAAAGAGACTGAGTTTAGTCTTATGTTCAGGGAGCGGTGGCTGGTGGCGTATTCGGGCTCCTACTGGTGTTGGTGGCCGGTGGTGGGGCGCAGCTGGCGCAGGTGACGCAGCCGCGCTTGCCCGGCTCCACGGACGGCTGCCTCGTCTCCAACTTCACAGCGCACGTCATCATCGACCCCACGTAAGTAAGGTGTTCAGGGAACGGTAGCTGGTGGCGTATTCGGGTTCCTAAAGATCAGTGGCCCTACCATGAGTTGATACAAAATTTTCGCCACCGTAAACTATAGTTTTCTCTCTTTCACTCGCATTGACTGTGAGCAGTATATTATATCCGATAGTTTATGGCAGCGAAAAAATTTGCATCAACTCAGGGTAGAGCTACAGATGAGTATAGCTAACTCGGGTTATTTGAATTAACGGGGGGCAGCATTACCCATCCGATTACTTACAGGCTACAAGCTTTTCTAGGTAAGGTACTTAAAAAAATACTTAATTAGGTACTTACCTGTTTCTGTTATAGAATACGTCATGATGAAGCTGTATTTTGGCTGTTCCGTGTTTCCTACCTATGGTACTCGGGACTGGGATGTGCGGCTACAATACTTGTGGGATTGCTGGTCTCAGTGGTGACGGGCGTCACCCATCCTACGAGGGTTGTAGCGTGTTGCCTGTCGCTCCTAAATTCTTAGTTTTTAACTAGTTTTAATTAGTTTAAGTTTCCTAGTAAATAAGTATTTTTGGCAATAACTTTCTAAATTCTTTGAATATAAGTGCTCACCTGGTAGCAAATTAATCACCAATTCACGGCGATTCTTATTATGTTTATAGTTTTACCATCTCTCGTACATTTTTATTCACTTTCATACAAATTTCCATATTTTATTGAAAAAGTGAGGTTACAATTTTGTATTTATTTTGACATCTTCTTGTTTTTCATGACAGTTTATTTTATTTGCTTTATCTCAGCTTTTCCTCACATTTCAGTAGGTTGTATATCTTTTTATTATTCTTCTCGCTCCTTCATATTGCTACCGAGTGAGTACACAAATTCTCATTTCGAAATCTTAAATTATTTTTCTTCTACGCGATTTCTTTCGGTTTTCAAAATTCCTAGTGTGTATAAAAGGCTCCATTTCTTTGATTCGGGAGTCAGTTCTTCGTCGAGTTTTACTCCGCGTAATTCGAACAAGTGGCCGTTCCCGGGCCTTAGGCAAAGGCCCGGGACTCAAGAAAGCCCCGCGCTACCAGTGACAGAAGTCTCCAACCCCTCGCCGGTCAGCACCTTCGACTCTGTTACCGCTGCTCGACCTCTCCAACCGCTGCACGACCTCTTCAACCGCTGCACGAACTCTTCAACCGCTGCACGAACTCTTCAACCGCTGCACGAATTCTTCAACCGCTGCACGAACTCTTCAACCGCTGCACGAATTCTTCAACCACCTACGTACGAGCTGCGTCTACGCTCCACGTCGACACTCTGCGACCCATCCGTGCTCCTCTCCGTACGCAAGATCTTGTCCCCTGACCCTCTATCCCCTGAAGACTGACCCTCTATCCCCTGAAGACTCGCCCTCTTATCCTCTTCCCCATACTTTAAGTTTAGGTTTAATTTGTAAATAAATAATAATTGTAAACTATTTTATCTTTCCACTTCACTCCTTACTAGTTAGATACTATCCATCCTCTCTTAGGTAGGCTCTCTCTTTCTCTACTCTCCTGTAACGCTACAGTCTTCTCGCTCCTTCATATTGCTACCGAGTGAGTACACAAATTCTCATTTCGAAATCTTAAATTATTTTTCTTCTACGCGATTTCTTTCGGTTTTCAAAATTCCTAGTGTGTATAAAAGGCTCCGTTTCTTTGATTCGGGAGTCAGTTCTTCGTCGAGTTTTACTCCGCGTAATTCGAACAAGTGGCCGTTCCCGGGCCTTAGGCAAAGGCCCGGGACTCAAGAAAGCCCCGCGCTACCAGTGACAGAAGTCTCCAACCCCTCGCCGGTCAGCACCTTCGACTCTGTTACCGCTGCTCGACCTCTCCAACCGCTGCACGACCTCTTCAACCGCTGCACGAACTCTTCAACCGCTGCACGAACTCTTCAACCGCTGCACGAATTCTTCAACCGCTGCACGAACTCTTCAACCGCTGCACGAATTCTTCAACCACCTACGTACGAGCTGCGTCTACGCTCCACGTCGACACTCTGCGACCCATCCGTGCTCCTCTCCGTACGCAAGATCTTGTCCCCTGACCCTCTATCCCCTGAAGACTGACCCTCTATCCCCTGAAGACTCGCCCTCTTATCCTCTTCCCCATACTTTAAGTTTAGGTTTAATTTGTAAATAAATAATAATTGTAAACTATTTTATCTTTCCACTTCACTCCTTACTAGTTAGATACTATCCATCCTCTCTTAGGTAGGCTCTCTCTTTCTCTACTCTCCTGTAACGCTACAGGGTACCCATCGACCTCCTATCGCCGCCAGTAGTCAGCTTACTCAATTCACTACCTTATAAAGTTAAGGTGAGACTTCTAACATTATATTAAGTGCATTCACGTCTATAAATATGTATACAGTTTAGAAATTTGTCACTCTAATCAGCTAATATTATTTTTGAACAGAAAACAATGACAAATGACAACTGACAACAACAAAGTCACAAAGTTCTAAACTGTATACATATTTTTAGACGTGACTGTACTTGATATGAGCAATATTTGCCAACAATACCAAGATCGAAAATCTCGATTCGCTACTATTACTAAGTGTCCCTATTGTGCTTCTTGTAGCTAGAACTACTGTTTTCATGAGAGCAATGAAATGTCATCGTTAAATAATTGTTAACTGCAAATAATGGTTCAAAGTTAAACACGAGACTGTTATGTTACCTACGCTACATATTTTCTGTGTTGTCGAGCACGGATACGTCTACACAGTTCACGTCCTAGGTAGATATTGACAGCTGAAAATGCAACAAGATGCCTATTGACATAAATTCTAGTATTGCTAAAGATACCTACCTACTTCAATTTTACTATTTTGAAATATCGACTCCTTACATTTAAATGATTTCGAGAGTCCGCACAACTTAAAAAAATAATCGTAGTTTGCGGTCAACTTGAGAGTTGACCACATCACATCACAACTCACGAGGGATACAGCGAGAGTACTAAAATAAGTACTACGTACCTACTCAACTTTCTGTTTCATCCAAATAAAATTTCTTTTTTACTTAGAGTTCCGTATATAGGCAACAGGGAACCCTTTTAGCTTCGCCATGTCCGTCTATATCCGTCCGCGGCTTAGCGCAGAAACCCTTTTTGAAAGCTGTAATTTGGTATGGATATGTAGGTATATTAATCACGCCGACAAAGTGGTAAGATAAAATCTTTAAAAAAAGATAAGGTACACGCGACAACACGTCTCAAGGTAAATATGTATACATGTAAATAAGTCAGCCGGTAGGGCCCCTGGTAAATAAAGTAGGTAGGCTTTCAATTTAACAAGCGTAGTCGTTAGTTGTGTAAAACAGGGAATACTTAGGTACTCCTAATGCTTATATCCATTTATGGTATGGTGTTTTATGGTAACTACGGAACCCTATACTGCGCGTGGCCAAACGACACACACTTCGCCGGTTTTTCATAGGTACCTACTTATTTAAATTTGTGATTTGTATGAACCTCCCTTCGATCATCTAAGGAAAATATAATATATATTGGGGGTATAAAAAATCTTGGAGGTTCCAAGTCGAGATAAAGTTTGGCCGCATTATGGAAACTGTTATGTAGGCTGTTCATTAATATTGAGCTGGGCCACTGTCCTTACAATTTAAAAATGGCGGCGGGTTAAAGAAGCGCTCCCCGGCTTCATTCAATAAATTATAAGTTCATTCCTGGTTAAACCTGGCGTATCTACTAGCTAAAGCAAGTTAGGTCAACTATGGTATCATTTTCGGATAATAATCAATAACGTAGAATTAATTTCTTGTATGAAAAAAATGCAATTATACTACCTTGGGGGTGCGACGTGTGACTAGTTGGGAATAAATTTTTTTCCCAATATACAAGGTGTTACAAAAATACCCCTAATGCCGAATATGGTATATAGGGACCATCAAACTGAACAACTTTTACTATGGGACCAACTCTGAAATCGCGAAAAAAAATCAGTTGTTTCATACAAAACTTAAAATCGATAATATTAAAATGTATGAAACAGCTGATTTTATTTTCGCGATTTCAGAGTTGGCCCCATAGTAAAAGTTGTTCAGTTTGATGGTCCCTATATGCCATATTCGGCATTAGGGGTATTTTTGTAACACCTTGTATAAAGAGTGTTACAGGTTGGAAGATTTAATCTAAGTGTTATAGGGTAGGATGGTTGATTTAATCTAGAGCTGCGCGTCCACTGCATCGGAATCGGAGCGAACATAGCGGACGGATTTGTTGCTTTGTATGGATTTATTTATATAGCACTGCGTGCACTGATCGGCATTTCCGCGCCATAGAAATCCATTCAAAGCAACAAATCCGTCCACGCCGTACCGATTCCAACGCAGTGGACGCGCAGCTTAAGACTGTTACAGGTTGGGAGTAGATATAGGTAAAATCATCAACTATTACAGCAGAGGTATGACGCGTTGGGAACAAAGAGCAATAACTAGTGCTGTGAGCACTAGACTAACATACCACATTGTTTTCTCAATAGACTTGTAGACAAAGTGTTTGCTAATGTATTTACAGAAGGCACTGCGCGTCTCCGCACGTCTAGGGTCAGAAAGGCGGCGCAGTTCCAGCGTACGGCCGCCCGACGTCGCCGACGATAAAGATACGCGCCGGCGCCGGCGCCTCTCAGAGTTGGCAGGCGGCGTCTTCTACAGCGAAGCGCCCCCGATCCACTACAGCCACGACAACCACGCACTATTCCTCGACTCAGAAAAACCGAAGCCAGAAGAATCCAATCATAACAATTTCAGACTAGAACCTACGACTAATAGTGACACTACTCAATGTTAAATAATCGACAATACTCTACTTCGATCAGTTTATTTTTAATTATTAAAATAAAAATAAAAGTTCCATGGAGATCACCAAAATTGTGTACCTACCATAAAAATAATGATAGGTACTATTCGTTCGATACCAATGAAGTTGGGCGTCCACTGCATCGGAATCGGAGCGGACGGATTTGTTGCAATACAAATTTAATTTCTATGTTATTACAATAATCAATACAAAATTGATTTCTATGGCACTGCGTGCACTGGATTCGGCAAATCTGCAAGGTACAGATACTTACTGGTATTTCTACCAATGACGTCATCCGCACCGAAAGCACCATTCGGATCCCAATCGCAAACTTGATTGCTATGAAAATGTCGATGCAAAATCCGATTACAGGTGGACGCACCCCATCGGCATTTTGTAAATGCCGACTCCGGCCGATCCGATTCCGGTGCAGTGGATGCGCAACTTATGATTAATAGTAGATAGACTTATAGGTGGTATTTTGTATGTAAGCGACACTGGTATGCGAAGTGTAAATAATGAAAATAAATAAAATAAAAGTAAATTGTTTTACATTTTTTTTATTTTTATGTTGAATGTAATGTACACTAAAATAACTTAGGAAGGCAAACACATACAATTTTCAGTTAACATTAATTATCAATCGTTGAATGATCATTAGATAAATAATTTATGGTCAATGATTAAATTAAATTAACTGAAATACACACAAGTCAGAAAGAAACAAAACATGTTATTGCACATCTCACAACTTAGCATTTTCTTGCTAAGGACACCTTCCAGATTCCTGTAGGCATGATTCGAACATAACATTTAATATAAAGTAACATGAATATCAGCGCAAATAAGAGAATCTCTGCTTAACAATATTATTTTATTTATATAAAAGGCGAACAACTGGTATATATTCTCACGATAACAAATCCTGTTGATGTTGCGACTGTTGCTGGTGTATTTCTTTCATAGTGGAAACAGGTAGCGTAGCGCTAACAGTTATAGATGGCATTCCCGGTAAAGAGACGGGCGTCACTACCGGTAGTCCCGTGGACATCGGCGGAGGTTGGAGGGGGGCTGGGGCGAAGCTGCTCATGTCAAAGGTTGGAACTAGTGGCGACGGTGCACTTTGAGGGTGCGTCGTCATCGGGTTAATGGCCGGTTGGGAATAGTTAGGCATCATTGGTATGTAAGGCTGTGGTTGGTTCATTGGAATTCCTGGTAAATTTGGTAGTGGTGCTGGTGGCTGCATATTGGACACTGATGGTATGCTCCCCAAATTAGTCAGTGTAGCATCAGCCAAATCTGTAATTAAACATTGTTGCTGCTACAAATTTCTTTTCAAATAAAAATAATCTCACTTTTTTATAAGAGTATAATTTTTTTATTATACTAATGGAAACACACAGTCACATGAGACCGGACAACAAAGAAATATCTATTGTGTCTGATTTTTCTGTACCTGATGGGTTAATAGAAGCCCTATTGTTTTATCATTGCGATGGGCTGTGTTTTAAAATGTAGCAGTATTAAAAATTGTATACAAAGTCCACTGCCTACTTACCTACAAGTTTTATTTTCAAATGAGATTTCAGAATACTAAATAATATACTAGAAAAAATAGGACTCGCACCAGATCATGTTCTCGGACGGGACCCGCGACCTTTGGATATCCGGTCCAATGCTCTGACCGCTGAGCTACCGAGTCACTTATGCTTAAACCTCAAAATTTAAAAAGTTAAAGAGATTTCAGAAGATAAAAGTTTAGCAGATTTTAACTATCAGAATCAATAACCAACTTGAAAATGAATAATCAAAATTTGAAATTACTTATAACCTTCACAACATGCTTTATCAATGTGACCAATGTTTCAATCAACATTATAATTTAGCATTAACTTCAAAACAAGTTTATAGGCTCTACTCACTACTAGAATATGCTGCCATGTTGGACACCATAGATTGAGCTTGGGATATTGGTTGCTGTACTAAAGGCTGTCCTGAATTAACTTGCTCAGGAATTTTCTCAGTGGCAGGAGCCACATAGTTCCCAGGATTCACCATAGGTACACCTGACAGGAATGGTGGAGGTGCCTGTGCAGGCTCTGATTGTAAACTTGCTGTTTGAGGGACACTTATCTGGGTATTTTGGCTTATATTCAGGTTGCTGATACCTGATACCAGATTCTGTTCAATATTTTGTGCGGAAATCTGGAATTGGTTTAAAATTTCACATCATTTATTTGAAATAATTAAGACAAATGTTTTAATTCTCACACAACTAAGAAGAATTTAATTTATACTAATAAACATAAGCATTAAACATTCTAAAAATGAACTACACAGGGCATGCCAAACAACAAAGAATATAGTGTATACTGGTATTTAGCAGCATAGTAGTATTTAATGAGTAAGAAACATACCAATGAAGTAGCAGCACTGTATGGCTTTTGAGAGGATGAGTGAGTACTTCTGATTGGAATCCTGTGTAGGTAACCATAACCAACACCACAGCCAAGACTGCCCTCTCCACCCCAACTGTGGTTTGGTGTGATATTCACTTCACGACAAGTATCATCATTAACATTATAAACATATAGCTTCAAGGACCTGCCCTCATGAGCTTCTATAAGTGTGAAAAAGTCTTCACTCTCATGCATTACTGAGTCGGCTCCAATAATATAATCAGAGAATGGCCTCAAGCCAGCCAACTCTGCTGGAGATGCAGGATGGACTTCCTGGAATAAATGATGCATTATATTTAAAAATACATCTATATAAGGTAACACACAAGTAACCTTACACTTAATTAAATTCTTACCAGTACATGCCACACATTCTCAGTTGCACCTTCAAAGGAACAAAACCTGATGCTGACACCAAGCAAACCTTGACCGCCCCAGTTAGCGCTTGGTGTTACCATAACTTCTCGCACCGATTGAGTCTTACTGCTATATATCAACATTTTGATAGTTTTTTCAACATTTTTTTTCAATAGATCTTTCAGAGTATCGTTGTCTTGGTCCAATCTAGTGTTTTCTATGGCTACTATAAAATCAAAGAAAGCTTCTAGATTAGCTTTTTGACCAGGGGAGCCGTCTTGTACCTGTAAAACATAATATTGACGTGTCTCGTTATAGGTTTTTGTTGAATCGGATTTTTTAAATAGTCGACTACCGGTAGTACAAACCCGTAATATGTGGTAACCATCAGAACCACCTCCAGGCACTTCCGTACTATGGGAGGAACCCATTGGGATATTGTAGAAATGTATAAAAAATATCTATTTCTTCAAAATATAATGTTTCTTTGACAAAAATACCTCATCCACAACCGCAACAATTTTGACACTGACGTTTATTATGTGGGCTGTGTTACGTGGCAATTATACGGTAGATACCGATAAACATCGATAAATACCGGTTTTCTAAAGTCTTATTGAAATGTTTATTTCTTATAATACAGTTTTCGTTAAGAATATTATTTTTAAAGATATTACAGTATATTTTTATGATTTTTGGCTACTTTCATTCACATTCACACTAAGACACAGACAGATTAGAAAGTACGTACACACGACGGCACCTCAGACTATACATGTTGACCTTGAGACCGCCTTTATGCCCTACGTAATAAAAACTGTTTTCGCAGTTTACCTGTATAACCTGACGTGCTGTCGTGCGTACAAGAAAGGAAACAAGGAGTTGAACTTCTTGGATAGGAATGGAACTCTGACAAACACGGTAAAATTGTAGTAGACGTCAATATTATCGCGTCAATCGGTCAATCAAAACTTCAACTTCAAAGTGCCGTCGTGACCGGTGACGTCCGTCTACTACACCACTCTGCTCATCACCCACAAAACCTAGAAAATATTTAAATTGTGTAGTGTATGTACCTACTACCAAAAAAAACTAAAGAAAACCTATGTAATGAATAAGAAATAAATTCTGCTCACATTTTGAACCCTTATAAAACATAGTTGTTGTGTTATTTATATTCAAGTTTACTTCTAATGAGCACGTAATATCAATAATTCCAATCTTAGTTATTACGATTCCGATTAATGAAAAAAGCTCAGACCAAAAAAAAAACATCATTGATTCATTTCGATAGGACTTGTATATCAATGAAAATATTAGTTTTGATGAAATTACTCACAAGTTATTTATTATGATGATTTAAAAAGTACATACACCATAGAAAGTCCTTGGACATGACATGACTATGACAACATCACTTACAAAATTAATTTGTTTCAGAAAACATCAGAAGTATGGCAGAGTGGAAACAATTAATAAATGAGTGGCTAAACGAATATGCTTCACTGCAAGAAAATGAAATTAAAAGTTTTGCTGCTGAGCATGAACACAACCATGAAATATCAACAGCATTGTTCAACTTATTCTACAGTGAAGATGAAACTGATACAAGTTGTGGCTGCAAACAAATTGATTCCCAGAATGAAGAGGTAAGATTGTTGAACATCTTCTAGGTTGAACACAATAATAACAATAATAATGTTTGTCCTGTGCCAGAGACCAGTGTTTATAAAATGAATTAAACTAAGCTCAATTTTACTATCTATCCTTTATAAATCACAATCTTAAATAACTTGATAAGTAGATATTCCCATAATCTATTTATCAAGTTATTTAAAATAAATAAAAACCTCCTTGGGAAATTTTGATTAAACTATGATTCCCTAGAAATAAAACACTTTTTACGGATTACAGCGCATATATTATTAATTCAGGTGTTGTTTTGGAATGATTTAGTTTGTATTTATTGTTTTTTTAGAATTCCCGACGTTTCGACACCTTTCGAGGGGCCGTGGTCACGACAGGACAGAAAGGTGTCGAAACGTCGGGAATTCTAAAAAACCAATAAATACAAACTAAATAATTCCAAAACAACACCTGAATTAATAATATACGTGCTGTAATCCGTAAAAAGTGTTTTATTTCTAATGAACTGTATGCGCGAAAGTCTTAGAAGTGTATATATGATTCCCTAGTCTTTAAATAATAATGTGTTAAGGTCTTCTATCTCACGAAGTCCGATTGGCCATGAATGTTGTTGCACATACACATTATTTCAGTGTGCTAACAACATTCATGGCCAAATGGACTTCTTGAGATAGAACAACTGTAACCTTTATTACATACTATACTGATCATAAAGATATAACCTGTCCTTGTATTAAGCTCTCAAAACTTGCCAGGTTAATTCATGTCTATCAATGCACCTTTTTTTATTTGCTTTACAGCGAGAAAGATGTGTCTATGATATTGTATGAATCATGGTAGATTAAAACAAGGTAGTCTCTTCCTGACCACGTAACTGGCCCACAACTACATCACAACCAATCAAATGTTGGGATGCTGTCAAACAGAAACAACCAATCAGGTAACACTATTGTGATGTAGTCATGGGCCATCTGTGGGAAGAGAATACCTGGTAAAACATATTATTATACCATGGTACAAATATTTTCAGATGCTAGAAAATGTTTGCACCCAACTATTTAGTTTCTACAGATCCAAAGAGGTGGAACTTCAAAGATTTACTTTACAATTTCTCCCGATCTTAATTTACAATTACTCAAGTTTTGTTGCACAAGGGAACTTGAAATGCTGTCGCAGTATTGAAACTTTGTTAATAGGTAAGTAAATCTTGTCTTTTTTTTATTATAAAATAAAATATTGATTGAATTATTACACCAAACCAAAAATATAAAGAAACTTTTACTCATAGTTATTATCATACATTTTATTTATTACTTCATCTTTAATTTTTTATTGATAACATTTAAAGGTTTTTTATTACGAGAAGCAGTTTCCTCTAAATTTCAATGTTTATCATTTACAGCTCTGTACAATTTCGAAGTGGTAGATGAAGCTGGTAAACCTAAAGTAGTATCATTTCGCCTGCCATCTTTGGCGCAGCCGTCCATTTATCATGAGGTAGAAAAAATATGAAACAAAATCTAATGCATGTATTATGTATTGGATAGAATAAAATGTAATGAAGTAATGTTTTTCAGCCACTATCACTGGGCCCTCAGTTCCTGACAGAGAATGCATTACGAAGATGGGAAGAATGTAACACAAAATTAGTGAATTGGGGTCCTATGTCTCAAGTGGAAGTACTCAATGCCCAAAACCGTATGAAAGTGATGTCAGCACTTCTCTTCATTTATAACAGGCAATTGAGTCTTCTTCCAAAACTGGCGTTAAGACATTTCTGCATTGCTGCATCCAGGTAGCAAAATTACATAATAATATGATAAGAATTAGAGATGCGTCGAATGTTCGGCCGAATATTAGTATTCCGTACATTTGGCATATTTTTTTCATGTTCGTATTCGGCCGAATATTCAGTTGATTTGCCGAATAATTACCGAATATTTAAATTATTGTTAGTATTTAAGAAAAATCATTTTATTAAACAGTAAGGGTAACTAATTACTAAATAAGTGTGGTGAATTCCGAAATTTGTAAATAGTTTTTGTAAACCAATTATTAATTGACAAAATAAAAAAGATTAATTTTAATAATCAATTTATAATAAAATTCTAATCAAACAACTTTCTGCTTTTTTACAAAGCAGGTTGCGCGTGGGGCAGAGTTGGGCGGTAACGCCGCACCGACATGTACAAACCCTGTTTACTGCGCAGAATTGAACCGAATGTAAGGCCGCATATTCGGTTAGGTACATTTTGGACCGAACATTCGGCCGAACATTCGTATTCGGTTGAACCTACATTCGGCGCATCTCTAATATGAATGAATCAAAACTTTTAGAAAGTTATTGCAAACAACTTATTACGAAGGTCATAAATACTGCTATCATTACAGAATAGTAACCCAAGGATTTCACAAAAGGATTGGTCCATCTAATTCGCAAAAGTCGACACCTCGAATTCCAGTAACACCCAACTTTTTATTAGAATTGATAGAAGGTGCCTATTTTGCAATGTTCAATGAGTTCTACACATTAGCATTGCAAGCTGTCAAAGACATAGATCAAAGAGCACAATATGAACTATTTCCTGATGTCATGTTGGTCACCAGTGCTGTTATAAACTCCTTGAAAAATAGTTCTTCAGGTAAGTCAAAAAATATAGTGAATCTAATATTTATATCTTTGTAGATTTATTTAATATAACTGAACAACATTATTTTCTTCTCCAGGTCAACCAAGTGATGGTCCTATGGGTATCAGCGTCGCACTATCGCCGGCTACTACCACTGTGACCATGTCGAAATCTATGATTACTAATGCCTCATTTCGGACTAAAAAGCTTCCTGGTGAGTTCTGTAAAATTATTTGTAGGTATCTATAATATATGGTATGTGATCAAAAATGTTGTCAAATTAATGTTTGTTAATAATTTCTTAGAGATTTTACAACTATTTTAATAAAATAGTCTTTCATTACTTTGCTATTAATACTGAACTCATTTATAAGTAATTACTTGAGTTAGGTAAAACATCAGTCTTCTGCTACATAAGCAATGCATATTGTAGCAGTTTCAATAACGCATGTTTTCATAATTAGAATGATTTGTATTTAATTGATTTACATACAGATGTACAACACAATAATTGCATGCTGCCTAATGAATGCTCATGGTCACATTGTACGGATGATAGTTTTTGGACTAAAGACAACAAAGATGAATGCAACCATAAGGACAATAGGGAAGCTTCTATTTTAAGTAGACTTCCCAAATTATTTCATTGGGGAAGCTCAAAAGTATCCACGCAAAGCGATCAAAGCGATAACTCTGTGTTTAACCGGTCTGTTAGCTCTGAAAGTGAATCGATATACTTTAATGACGACATCGTTAAACTTACAAGAGTTACGAAAGTTCAAACCTAATATTTCATCAGCTATTTATTGAGGTAGAGTTATTAGTCCGAACGATGCTTGAGAATACGGCACGTTGATAGTAAACACATTGCACACCACCAGTTAGGTGAATACCCTCAAAGATAGGGGATCTTGCTGCATTTATTACCCGTGCGTGAAGCGCGCTCCGAATATGACACTAGTTACCTACTCTAAAAAGGTCTGTAGGCTTACTCTTGAAATCATTCCCGATCGTAATAAGTAATAATTGCAACATTTCGTAATCTTGATTTGCAACACCAGCGTCATATTGAGCCAATATTGTGTTGTCATTAAGGAAACTTATTGCAATTGCATTGAATTAATTGATTTGCTGGTGTGGTTTAGTACTATTAAATTCTATGCCTGTGTCGCTTGATTGATTTTAAGAGTAAGCCCACCATTGTTATTTGCTTTTTATACCAAACACAACACATGCACTATGCCTCTCACATAAATACTCTCAGCCTACGAGTGCCAATCGCGGTATTTTGAGGTTTTGGCCGAATACTCAAACGTCACTCAACTTTAAAAGGCTCTCAAAAATCGTCCTGGCGCATTAAATGTCAAAGATACGACAAAGACAGCATGATGTTTGAGTGCCCCTCAAAGTTGAGTATCGTTTGAGAATTCGGCCATAAAAGCTCCTATAGCCTGCAAGTGGCGCCCTCATCTTAATTAAATTTATTGCTCGCTAAGTACATAATAGTAGGTGTTGGCAAATGAGCAAAAAGTGGCCATTTTATGCACTTTTGCTTACTAGTCTAGTACTACTACTACTATTACTACTACTACTTCAACAAACTATATTTTACCGAGGTTATTGTCTGTAATTAAACTATATAAACTTAGCTTCAATCTGAACATGTGAATTTTCGTACATTATGTACTTAGCGAGCAATAAATTTAATTAAGGCCAGTAAATTCGAAAAACTGTCTTTATGTGAAGAGTAATGAAATTATCCTGCTTTTAATTTTTTCAATGTTTTTGTTGTTATTTTGAGCATAAAGTCACTTTAAAAAAAGTAACCATTGAATATTCTTCTATATTTTATGTCGTTGCCTATTTTGCTATATATTATTCGTGAGTTAGAGATTAATTAACTTCAAGTATTATCCCAAAAATATAAAAATAGTAATCTTTGTCTTCGCATATTTTTATAGTCGAGTGAAGATACGAATAAGTATCGTGTTTTTAACCGTAAAATAATCAAGATCGTTTATGAAACTACAACATGTATTTTTATCTGCTCAAAATTAAGAATATTTGATTGTTTACCTTTGAATCAAAAATAGGTTAATTTCGAATATACTGGCCTTAAGATGAGGGCGCCAGTTGAAGTATATAGGGCCCTTAATTTGGGTATATTCTCTAATTCTTGAATCACTTGCTTTGCGATTAATATTGCGCTTTATAATTCACTTGCCAGAAACGATTAGCGAATATTATGCTGAGACGATACATTGATATTATGTAGGACGGTGCAGTGCAGCAATCGGAGCACACTATTTTCTCAGTACCTATGAACCATAGTTACACATTTAAGTAGTTAATTATTTCCATTCTTAATGCTCTAAGATTTCCATAATATTATCTAACAATAGTTGTATATATTATACATGTTTTCAATCAGCTTAATGCAGTCAGAATATTTCAAAATTTATTTATTTTTAAACGAGATGTAGTTTTTTTCAACAGTTATAACACTATCCCATTTCGATTTATTTGACTTACAGATCGAAAGAATATTTTATATTTACGATGATGTGAAAATTCCTAAATTAAGTTATCTACTAGACGATACTTCCATTAAATGTTCTCTTTTTGTTTATTTTAAATTCAGGTACGATATTAATGAATTATTCGTCATATTTGTCTACAGTGACTTTAATTTTCTGGCATTTAGTGCTCTAGTTTAACCAAGCCGATGTTTGATCATTAGAAAAGCTTCTTTTTATAAAACACTGTATAATCCTTTGACCTATCAAGTCATTTAATATTATAAACTATTAATTAAAAATATCAAAACAGGGTCGACTTAAATTTAATTTACTGTGTTGTGTAATAAAATAAAATGGTTTCCCTTAATAAAATACATTTTCTGCAATCTTGTTGGTACTAACGGTGGACTTGTTTGTAGATGACATTCCCATACAAGTCGGCCAAGCGGTTCCTACTGATGCAACAGATGTCTTGACTTCAATAACGGAAGAAGGCGAGTCTGATTCCACTCCGATCCAACGCGGAGCAGTCGCACGTACCTCCAAACCCAAACTTAGTTCTTTCCCAGTGCTGGGCAAGAAAACGAAAGACAACAAGGAAAAGACCGCTCCAACTGCAGACAAGAAAGTTACTCTCAAAGAGTCATCTAAAGCTATATGGAATTCTTTGAGCGGCGGAGGTGGTGATATGACCGACGGACAGCAAAAATCGAACGATGGACTCGACACCAATGGAAGCATAAAAGACGACAAAATTTCAATGAGTTCTATACATAACAGCACTGAAAATTCAGACTCTCGATCACAAGTCACTACCGATTCGTTGGATATAGACACAACTCCACGGTTTGCGGCTATGCAAGTCAGCTCTGTGTGATTTCAAAAGTTCATTACAACACGTCATCGCTTCGAACAGGTTTATATGATCGAAGCGTCATCGTTATCTTTTATATTATATTGTAGGTGAATATGGGAAGGTATATAGTATAGGTACGTACCTACCTTATTTGTTATTGTCAATAGTGTAGTGATGTACGTATGTAATTGAATATCAAGTTAGCTTACTTAACGTTAGTCATTACTACTTTGGAACAAACTTTTATTATGGGAACGGCTTATACTTATGGCGAACAATCCACAGTTGTTGTTTTTATGTTGGGTCGTTGGTTGGGTTTGTTATTATAAGATCGTCTTGCTAGCTACCATAATCTTAACTTAGACTGCGACGATCATCGGTGATTGTTTAGTAACTCCATAAACGTTTATGGCGTTACCACATTAGGCAGTGGCCCAAAATGGACCTCACTATGAAATAAATCATAACTACCTACCTGTTAAATTGTTGATATTTTAAATGTATCTATTAGAAAATCTACATCATAAGTAAATGTTATGTCTTACCCAGTTCCTTTGTAGTTTTATTTCCAAAAACATTATGTCGGTACATAGACTTATATAATTTCGGTACTACTGTTTATTTTGTGAGTCACTGTGTTGCCTCCATTCCATACCTTTGTTTGCTTATTTCAAGGGTGTGATACATACCATCATAATCATGTGGCTCTTAACACAAAAGCAGAAGGTCTAAAATGCTGTTTGTGACTAAATAGGACCATTTATCAGCGTTCTTAATTGAACTTTGACATCTTGCCGTCACCTTCTAAGATAAGTAACAGCCCATTATCCACCAGAATCACTGGTGTTTTGAACATTGTTAAATATTGTATTCTTGAGAGGTCACATATCACCGCATAATAATGAAGTCTTTATTGTTTTTGAGTGTTATAGCTCTCGTTTGTATATCAACCTGCTTTAGCAGGGACCTAATTTTGGGTACAAGTTATAATACACGATTGATTGCACAAAAAAAATTAGAATACATGGCTATACCTTTCAAGAAGAGAGTCAAGGAATATTTCTATTCGGATCCAGCTATGCAAGTGATTAAGGTAAGATCTGTTTCTTATTTTCAGTGAATATTTTAATAAATTAAAGTAATCACTTTTTATTTTAAATAAAAGCACCATCTTCTCGTATCAAATCAAATGCAACTATCTAATAGGTAGGTGGCAGTACTACTAGGCCCTCCACATGGACAGGCCCGGCCGGAAGGCCAAGGAGAGGCTTAGTGCCTACTAAGCTTAACTTCTGTCCTCTATTTTGTGTTTGACGACGACGAAGAAGAAGACGACGAAAAATTAAATGGGTGTAATTCGTAATGACGCCGTGCGTTGGTACCGCACCGCGGCTATCTGTTGTAAAGCACATAGCTTAGTTAATCACTGCTGAACCCGATGCTGATGATGGGTAAAGGAATAAAGAAGTGCGTTTTCTCCAACATTCATTTATTTTGCAGGGTATCATAGCCAGAGAAGTTGATAGCACACAAGCGGAACCGGTCATAACAGCTGGAGGCATTGGTTTCACCTACGCGAACATTCGGCTTAAAAGCGAGCGCG
The DNA here is from genome assembly GCA_963556745.1 of Catoptria pinella. Taxonomy (NCBI): domain Eukaryota; kingdom Metazoa; phylum Arthropoda; class Insecta; order Lepidoptera; family Crambidae; genus Catoptria; species Catoptria pinella. The sequence continues at coordinate 7,847,056 of OY750762.1, forward strand.
GAAGCGGCCTATACTACAATGTGGAGATTTATACGTGATACAATTTTCAGGCTATAATATGTATATTCGGCAAATTATAAATTAATATAAAGTAGGTAGGTACATATATACGAGTATATATTTTGTTTCTTTCTGTCTTAAGTACCTAAATCCTGCCTGAAAGCTAACCAATTTTTTTTTGAGGTTGACTCAAAACTCTACAACATGTTACAAAAATACCCCTAGTGCCAAATATGGAATATAGGGATCATCAAACTGATCAACTTTTACTATGGAACCAACTTTGAAATCGCGAAAAAAAATCAGCTGTTTCATACAAAAATTAAAATCGAAAATATCATAATGTATGAAACAGCTGTTTTTTTTTCGCGATTTGAGAGTTGGTCCCATAATAAAAGTTGATCAGTTTGATGGTCCCTATATACCATATTCGGCATTAGGGGTATTTCTGTAACATATTGTATAATAGTGACAATCCCTTTCTCAGAAGTGTCATTCGGTTATCGTGGCTACTTTTCCATCCCGCCCGAGCAAAGAAAAAAGCGACTACTATCAAATACATTAAATAGCTTTAAATTCCGGTACCTAAGTAATGTAAGTTTATGAAGAATAAGCTAAGGTATGAGTCACTGATAAAATATTTAATTTTCATAAGTCTCGTGTGTCTGCATAAACTTGTGACGGGGTTCACCGCTATATTCTGTGATGTAAGGTAAATTGTCGTCTCTATTTGTGAAACTACGTTGGTTGTTTGCTTCCAATAGTTGCTGCAGCTTATTTATAGTGGCAGCTTGCTCGTCTAGCTTCATTTCGTTAATGAGTATTGGCAAGTTGATAGCACACACCCACAAGTAGAACATGCCCACTGAAAATAAATCAGGTTTTATACTATAGAATGGCAAAACACATTAGATCCTCAGGACGCGCTGATTGTGCACTTCAATATTTACCGAAAGGCCACGTACGCACTGTCTGGCGGCTTGCTTAGCGCCTAGCGGCTTCCACCTATGCCTCGCGTCTACGATACACGCTAGGCGACCAGCGAGCAGTGCAGCCGGTTGCGAACATTCATGAACGTTTCTTTTACTTCGCTACACTATACACTTGTCTAGTTTTTCTTTTCAACATCTAACCCTTAGAATAATTACGTATAGAAAGTAAGTCTGCGCGCCCATTTTGAACCAAATATTTTTTTCGGAGCCAGTGACAGAACACTTGTATGAAGACTATCTTTCTATACGTAATTTTTCTAAGTTCTACCGTTAGATTCTAACGTGATAATACTTACACAACAAGAATCCACCAACCACGCTAGCTCCAATGAGAAGTCCTATGTCCATGGTGTTTTCTTTAAGAAGTAATAAGAAGTTAGCTGTCATGATGGACAACCCGACGAGCCGGGCTGCTTCCGTCAGAAGATAGGCTATCATAAGCAGATTGTTGCACTAAAAATAGGTAAAAATTGCAAAAAAAAAACTGAACTCAGTGCGTGTCATCGCATCTTTGCTGAGCGGACCGCAGCCACCCCATCTATTTTCTAATCATGCTCTAAAACACCCTTCAGAACCACGTCACCATCTTCCTAATAAAGTCGTCTTTTTCCCAAAGTTGTCACCTTCCTACGTGGTCACTACATGCGCCACTTCCGCAAAACATTAATTACCGTGTAAATACACAATTAAAAAAAAAATCCAAGCTTATAGTTCTCTTGCAAAATATCAATAGTTGAAAATTAAAACAAAACGATGGCCGTTTTTAGCTTTATTCACCACCAAAACTGAAAACAATTATTGGTCACTGAGTTTGTGTGTTTATAAATAAAAACAATTGATATTTGGCGAGGGACAATAAGCTTGGATTTTTAATGAATTGTGTATTTACACGGTAATTATTTTTTGGAACGGCACAACGCAAGTGTTGCTTATTAAGTCGTGTCGTCACCTTCCTGTGTCGTAACCTTCCTAAGTCGTCACTTTCCTGTGTCGTCACCTCCTTAAGCCGTCACTTTTTTATGTCGTCACTTTCCTAAGTCATCATCCTAGACAAGACGTGATAGTTCGACTGATTTATCTCCAATCAGTTCTCGATCTCTTTATCGATCAAAGAGCTAGAACAACAGAAATACTCTCTTGACTACTGCTTGTACCTAGCATGTGAAAGTCCTTAATAATTTCTAAAATCTAAAACTTAATACAATACCTTCATCTACGGGGTGCTTTCTCTTACCGTGTATGTTCCATATATAAAAAGCATGCAAAGAAAGAGGTATACGCATGTAATAATAATGGCTAAGGAGAAATATCCTTGGGGATCTGTAACAACACCAAGAAACTTAGGTGAGAAGGTACTCGTAATTTGTTACTACTTACTACTAAAGAATCCTAAAAGCCAGTTCACCTACCTGATCTCAGGTTCTCTAGAAAATGTTTCATGTAATATCCCAACTGCAAATTTTGTAGCCAATCGGATACTACATCTTTAACTTCTTCTGAATGCTTGTGAGATAAACACCAAAAAATGAGGAGTAATAATGCCTGAAACTAAATCATACAATTAGTCATTATTTTGAACACCTCCTATTCAATATCTAAACTTGTGACCACATCAGATTAACGGAGTCCTTTTGAAGCTTTTTTTAAGTTTCTTTCAAACCCGCACTTTAAGAAAGTTCAACTTGCCAGTCCAAGACTTGTATTATTGGATATGTATTCTGTGGTCCAATGCAAGTTTTCCAATAGTCAAATCTTTTTCTCTGAAGTCGTGAGATTCGCAAGAAGCTATAGAAGTAGAACTAGAAAAGACCGTTCATTATCTATTGACTATTGCGACTATTTGCGACCGCATCACAAAATACAATACATACTCTTACCAATGAAAATATTCCAATCAATATACAACCTAAACGCAATGAAAACCAAAAACAGCAGCTATATACAAATGCCATGTTGTTAGATTCATTAATGGCTGTAATGTTGTAAGTTCATAGGTACCTACCTAATATCACAATTAATATTCGATTTTTTACCGCTATTGTAGGTATTATGACGTCAGCCAGCACTTTACTGCCCTTCATTCAAGGTTTCATGGAGCCGGGCTTTTCATGTTAGTAAAACCACTCATTTAGAAATTGTTTTGGAAGAGGGAGGCCTACCTTACCTATCCCCATCCGTGGGTGGCGGGTTTTGTACGATTGATTATGATGAAATATAGGAATACATACCTTACCTACTTACCTACCTTGGCAGGGTAGGTAGGTAAGATAGGTATGGAAAACATAAAGGTAAGTATTTTACCGATCCCCAGCGGGTTTGCTTACGTGTATATTACGCTAGTGTGGACGTAATTATGTGTACAACCCGCGCTAATAAAGAATGGGATTAGAAATGGCGCCGTTCATATTCACTTCTCGCTCGCACACTAAACGCCACACCTAGGTCACACCATCACTCTATTGCTTGCCCATACTCGTGGTGGTAAGCGCAGTGAATGGTGAGCCGCCATTTTCAATCCCATTCTTTATCTGCGCGGGTTGTGGCTTAGATCATTGGTTGTAGCAACGACGACGCGTAGGTATCATGATTGCGTATGATTGGTATCCACGCGCGATGAGAATGGGATGGAACCTTGTCAAAGTAAATCAAAAATTGACTAATTAGTTAATTTTAATTTAATTAATCAACTATGTAGTTGTGTATTAATCAACTTGAAGTTGCTGCAGCAAAAGTTCCCTCACCTCGGATGCGTGACACCGTGTTTTTGGATATCACTGTGGCTGGCAGGGGCGTACCGTGCGCGTCTCAATTTGACAAGGTTCCATCCCATTCTCAACGAGCGCGGATTATCCCACGTCGGTCGGTCGGCACTTAACTAGTATATTCATCTGTGGTCGGCATGGGCTAATGCACTTGTTCGCTTTAGGACAGCAGATTCGTTTTACGACGGATTCGCTTTACGGCACATTCGCTTTACCGTGACGTCTTGGCAAGACGAGACTGATCAAACGCTCTCAGGACGTGCTTACGATCAGCGTCGTAGCCTGTAGCTAGGGGCGCTGGCATGGGGGCAGCTGCCAGGGTGACCCACTGATAAAAAATAATTTTCTCTCCCTATAAAAATAAGTCTTGCCGCAAAATTTAAATGCTGCCTACGATACAGCACCATGATGATGATTGTGGACCCACCCTAAGTACTAATCAACGATCAATCGCGAAAACCGGTCGTTTATAGAAAATATGAACCGGGCTTTCATGCAGGTAATTGCCGATTATTATTGTATAGTATTGATACGGTTTAAAGATAAGTTTAAAAGGGTTTTGCTCAATTGGACGATAATATTATAAGGGAAGGGGTAGATATAAGTAGTTTATGGAAGTACTTTTAAATAAAAGAAATAATTGCTTTAAAGCATGTTTTAATGTTGAGATTGTAGCATACACAATGCATTTTTAACCGACTTCAAAAAAAGGAGGAGGTTCTCAGTTCGGTTGTTTTTTTTTATTTTTATGTTTGTTACCTACCTCATAACTTTGTCAATTATAAACCGATTTTAGAAATTCTTTTTTTATAATAATATTAATTAATCTTTATATTAATATAAAAAATAGCATTGTAAATATAGTAAATATTAATAATTTCATCATATCATTTTGTAACTTTTGCATTTAAAATGCTATTTTTAACCGACTTCAAAAAAAAAGGAGGAGGTTATCAAGTCTTATTTACGTTTACCTAATTATGTTTTACTATAACTTTACCCGTGTTACCGATTTCAATAATTCTTTCTCATTTCTCATATTCGGAAAGTGTTGTATATTTAAACTGAGCAGCGGGTTAAAAACTCTGCGTTCCACCCTAGGGTGTAAAAGAATTTTAAAAATAGAACTGAATTTAGTTACTAATTAGTATAACAGCCAGTGCAAAATTATAAACATTGGGCGGAGCGGCGACGCGGGCTGTTCCTTTGAAATAAGAAATAAATAAATGGGAACAATATTTTCTGTCACCTAAGTTTAGATGTGTCACTAATCTGCAATACCCTAATTATAATATCTGTCCCCAAGAAATATATTAGTCATCATATTTATCAAAACTGTCTCTAAGTATAAATCACCGTATTAATGTAAATATGTCTCTTAAATTATAGTTTGATCACTTTTTTCTATAGCCTAAATATAAGATCTGTCCTCTAAAAAGTAAGTCCCTGGCAGCAATAATATATTTGTACCTAAAATAGTAGATCTATCACCTTATAAATTTAATCAACAAACTATTAGTATCATTTAAATCGTTCAATCATCAAAATAATAGATGTGTCACTTAATTAATAGAAAAATTCCTAAGTAGGGGCGGAGTCAAATTGGCGGACTATGAAAATTTAAATGCACTAGGTAGGTTAGGTTAGGTTAGTGTTTAGACCACTCGCAGCGGAGCGAGCGAAGCTCCATAATGCTTATATCAGGATCAACTAGTTTGGCCATAATGCTTATATCAGGATCAACTAGTTTGGCCTAGCCTAAACTGGTTTATCCTATCGGGCTTAGGACAAACTAGTTTGGTCTAGGCTATACCAGTTAATCCCATCGCGTATAGGAAAAATTAGTTTAACCTAGGCCAAACTAGTTTGTCCTGAAAATCGGGTTTGGCCGGTAACAAATATACCTAACTAACTCGCACAGCTCGCACTTGACTGCAGTGTTTTGTTTAGTTTTAGATAAGTAGTGTTTTTCTTTCGATTATAAATGTAAATTATATGATTAAAACCTATTGTAGTTTTATTTAATTAATTGTACCCATATCGTCTTTCAGTTGAATTATGTAATAGTTAATATTATTTTTCAATGATCAAATATATTTTTAGTCAAACATTTTTAATTGTTTGGTGATTCAGTTTTAGTGACACTTTTATTATTTAGAAACCCAATATAATTATTTGATGATTGATATTATTTCCAAGTAATTCTTAATTATTATTTAGGTAAGCGTTTTTATGCTCAAAGCAGCATTGGAATGCGTTGCACCCGCATTCTAATGAAAAATTAAACAATATCTACCACTGAACTATTTAACACTTGACACTGGCAAAAATTACTTCCAAGAGGAAAGTAGATTGCCATAACAAAAAAAGAAGAAAAAGGAATTGACTTGTCATTCAAATTAGAGCATTGAATCATGTGTCGTAAAATATAGTTCATAATGTCAATAAGAAAAATCCAACGGCGGACAGTCAGCCAGTGCCCTTGCCGCTACCATACAACTCGAGTATCACAACACAAATGCAATATATTGTGTTCACAGCTTGCACCTCACGGCCAGCGCGCGGACGAGCGCTTGCACCTCGCGGACGATTCGTAGTCAGCGCGCTGGCGGCTAGCCATAGCCTAAATTCGAGGCGAGACACCACACCTTCATCTACAGCAGCGCCACCAAGTGGGATAAGTTTTCCTTCTGTCATCCTGGCTTCTGCCATTATCTGTGGTGCAGTAAGTAACGAACGTGTAGTCATTAGAGATGATCGATGTTGCAAAAACATCGATGATGACATCGATAACTAAACATCGATACTCAATGTTTTGTGCAAACATCGTCATCAACAACCATAAAATCACACGATTTTTTAATTTATTTCGATTATGTGTCTGCCACCAAATTTCAATTATGTGCCCGTGACATCAAGTTACGATGTTTTATATAATGCAATATCGATGTTAAAACATCGATGTTTTATCTTTTAACATCGATTATCATCGAAAATCGTTAGTAATCGAACATCCCTAGAAGTCAGCTGTCATTGTCATGTACTTAATGATTATTTTCCTTTCCTCTCCTCTGTGTTGTGCATTGTTTTGTTCGCATAATTTATTTATTTTGTGATTGTTTCATTTCGAATTTAATTAATTTTCTTCAAATCCAATCATAGAACTATCAAAAATAAAATAAAATGAAACAAATCCTGAGTGCGTTCTGTCTGCGAGCACGCGACTACTTTTGCGAACAGTAATCCTTTTTCTCTTTGAAGATCATCAAATAACTTTTTGATATGGAGAAAGAAGTTGAAAATATGGAGTGTTTTATATCTTCCTTACCTGTTGAAGTGTTATCTCTAATATTGGGACACTGCGAGGCCCGAGATATTATTTGTTTCTCATCAACTTGCAAAGATTTCAGAAATGTGGTAGTGAACAACCAGTTGCTTTGGAAGAACATATTCAAGCCCTTGTAAGTGTAAAACATCAAATTTATTTCAAGTTTAAAAATTAAAAGGATTTCCTCATTTTACAGGAGAGCAGAAAAATAATTTATAGAAAATTAACATAACTTAAGTTTTTAAAGCAATTGTTTGGGCGTTAACAATGGCTTCAATTACATAGACAAGCTGTTCATAAATAAAATTGTGTCACAACCAACCTTTGCAGCGCATCAACTGTTTCTCGGTTGCTCACAATAGACCGGAGTTTGGGCATTAAGGACAAACTACTACGATTTTTGAAGATGAATCCAATCAAACCGGTTAATTTGATATAAATAGCATAGTTTGCAAGATAGATGTCCTTTTAAGAATAGTATTTCTATAACCTTGGCCCTTAAAGTCGAAGATGTTTTGAAAATTATTAACAGCTAATGTGTAAAAGTCTGCAATAAACATGTTCATAGCTCTTACCCACCAAAGCCCGGAAAATTAAATACAATAGATAATCTATTGTTATCCTGCCGGTCCAGTGTTGATGAATAAAAGGGCAATTTAATTCTAAACATACAAAAATTGCCCCTAATGGCTCCTACACACATGTCGGCGGCACGGGTCGCCGGCTTTTGTCGAGCGGCACGTTAGTCAAGCTTAAGGCTGCCGGGCGCATCGCAGCTTGAGGCCCACCCCTAAAATAACACCTGTATTAATAATATATGGACGTTGTGATCCGTAAAAAATGATATTTTTTTCTAATAAACTGTACGCGCGAAAGCCTTAGAAGTTAATAATATTAATTCATAGTTTTCTTGTTGCTGTTTATTTTAAAACTATTGACAATAATTAATTTTTTTATTTTAGATTACCTTCTTATATGTTTAAATCTTTAGAGAAAAATAGAGATGGTGACTGGTTAAAACAACTTAAAGAGTTTAATTTGCTGAAAAAGAAAATTTATAAGGAATTGATTGCAATGTCCTCAAAATATTACTGGTGGGATTTTATTTTAGTACCTATAAGGCCTGTTTCACAATGTAAAAGTAAGTTCTAAGTAGCTTGCTTGACAGATGATTTGACAGTTGTGATATGAAAAATGTAATGTTAAATCATCTTCAAGTAGCTACTCAGAACTTACTTTTACATTATGATCAGGCCCTTTAAAATTATTATAAAATTTTTAAACATTCACTTTTGTTATTGTTATTAAAACTTGAATTATTGGTGTTTATATTTTGCAGGCAATGCTCTGATATATCATTGAAAGAAGTCAGAAACTTTTTTGATATTGCTCTATCAAGCAATGTAAATTATTTTTATGTTATTTACATTTTACAAGATGTTGTCATAAAAGCCAATATGTATATTGACAATAACAGCTCCAGAAGGTAAGTTTTCTTTAGTCACTATTACCAGTATGTAGCAAAATGCAATGTATCATGTATGTATTTTACATTATAAGTAGTCCAGTTGTCAGGTAATTATGCCTGGAAATAATTCAAGGAGTTTTGATTTCTTGTTCGTCAGATAGCACTAAGGGCTGTTAATAATACCTACATTGACACCTTGAAATCTCTGTATTGAAGTTTAAAAAAAATGTGATCGAACCTTTGTATTTTTGATAATATTATCTAAACATTGAACAAAATGGCTTAAAAAAAAAAAATGGTTTTTTTCAAAGTTCAGATATTATATCAAAAATACAAGAGTTTGATCACAATTTTCTTTTTATTTAAACTTCCACACAGTTTTCAAGGTTGCAAATTTAATGTATGACCTGATTACTGGAACATGGCATGTTCCATTCCACCAATCTAGATATACATATAAGTAATTATTTTTCTTCTTCTGTATTTACATGTTGTTTGTTTTAGACCATTTACTTTGACTGAAATGTTCTATGCCAAAGTAGCTCTTCGTCATCTTATCCACACTTTCCTTGCGGTTAAGTGGGTAAAGTTGCACATGAAAAAAGAACTTCCTCCAGAAATTGTGGTCAATTTCTTTTTGCAATGGACAGATTCCTACAATTGGCATCCAGACGCTGATGTGAACTTAAAGGTAAGAAATATTGAAGTTCTTCTCTCAAACGAGCAAATTTTATCAGAAAATAACACTGTCCAGTATTTTTGTTCATCAAAATACAACGTTATTTAAGTAGTTCCCAATGAGGAATTTGTACTGCGCCAAGTACATTTTATAAGTTGGTCGACTGTTACTCGTAAATTTGTAAAGCCTACTTAACTGTGATAGATTTCCTTTTAACTTCGTCGAATATACACCTACCGTGAATATCTTCACGTATTCAAAAACAACCATTTGGCTGGCAAGGGGGGGCGGGGGACGGGGACACTTGACTCTTACAAAATGTTGCCCTTTAAAGCTTAATAGGTAATTCACAAACAGATGCGTCAATCAAAAAACTGTTTTCACAAACGCGGAATATTATTGTAATTGCTATCCAACGACACCCCACACTATGGGGTACACAAAAAAATTACATCCCCACTTCACGTGTAAGGGAGGTAAGCTAAATAATTATTTTTCAAAATTTTACTTCACCACTTTGTGAGCGTGATTAAAATTACTATATCTATGCCAAATTACAGCTTTATTTTTTTTAATTCACATCACGTATATGACATTTGACTTTTAGGTGGATAAAAAATTTAAGCACAGAATTTAGTGTTACTAACTTTATTTTTTTATTTGAATGTTTCCCAAAGATAAATGAGTTGGCTGAAAAGGTGAAAATGGTTCTGGATGTGGAACAACCACGCTGGGCCTCTCAAAGCATTGGGGAGAGGATTGCTATGAAGGTGCTTCACGAGAAGCAAGTACTCAATGCCATTACTCGAGTATTGTTTCATGAAAACAACATGGGCATTACAGTCACTGTCAACTTAGACACTCTTAATATTGTCAAGGTAAAGTTAAGGTGTTTTACAGTTTTGCTTCATTCATCGATTGACTTTCTCGGTAGTACTTATACTTACATCTGGCTATAATTTTGCAGCTGTTGCCTCTTATAGGTGGTTTAATTAAACTATATTTGTCCAGAAGTTATTCTGGGATATTGAAACTAATGATTTCTGTTTCAGGCTTTAAAGTGCAGTTGTGCTAGTTTCGTAACTGTAGCTGCCATATATCACGCGGTGGCGAACCGTTGCGACGTGGTATGTGACCTGGTCTCGTTTCCCAGCCACCTGTTCGTGGAGTGGCGCGACCGCAGCGACATACGTCATCCTGTGGTCTACTCCGTGGACCTCGGCTCCGGCGAAATACGCCCTAAACACCGATGCCCTTTCTCAAAAACGGATCATGTTGCTACTTACAGATACTGTCCTGATTCCTTTCTGCAATATATTTACTCTCTATTCAATTCCAGTATGGAGGGGATCAAAAATTGGTAGGAATTTTAACAGTACAGTACCTATTATTAATTTTAAAAGTATTTCTCGAATTACATGGTTCGGAACATTAGTTACAATTCTCAGTGAAGGTAATCTTATATGATTGGGATCAAAATAAGTTGGGTGTGGGATGCACTTTTATGAGTACTTTATGCTTATTATTAAGAGTAAATGCTTTGCCCAACTTCCACTTTAAATAGACGCCGGCGTTAAGTTGTAACAATTATTGTCTGTGAATGGAAGTAATATATTTATCCTGTTTTCAGGAGTACACAAAATGCATTGCACCTGCTAGATTTCCTTGGAACTAGCCACAGCCAAATGAACCCGTACAGGAATTTCCTCGCTTACCTGATTGGGCACGCGCATCTGCCTGCAATGAATATACCTCTCGATATAACCAATGTAATATTTTGATTTCAATAGACTCGCTTTTGTCGTATCATTAATAATTACTTGTAGCCAAATATCTGGTCAGGAGACGATTCTTTAATGTAAATAATAACATAATGATTACTAATACGCATAACAGTTATTTATGCAACTGTGGTATAACTAATGAGGGGTATTAAAGTATCATATGAGTGTTTTAATACCTAATGATGTACAGTTGCATACAAGACTTTCTCTTAACCCATGATATGAATCCTCTATAAAAGATTTTGAAACAGTAGCTTATAGCCAATATTAAAACAATCAGTGTCATGCATGGTAGCCGTAATATCCGAGCGAGTGACTAGTCGCGCGAGTGTTATAATTTTGTACTGAATTTCATAATGCAACTCGTGGGCGCGGGGGCGCGACTAGCCTTGACTCGTTCGGATATTATGGTTACTAGGACACTGTTTGCTTTAATGTTGGCTGTATGCTAAAGGTTTCAGCACCTTTTATAGAAGATTTAAAGCATGGGTGTCAGGTTGTGTAGTGGTTTTTAAATAATAAATAAAAATAAAATAAAATAAAATTTGTTTATTTCAGACATGGAACATGTAATAATAACATTATATCCTTAAAAATTGAAATCATAAAATTTACAAATTAAAATTAGCATTACAATAAAAAAATTAAAATTCCGTAATTAGTATTAGAGATTTAAAAATAATTTTTTTTCGCGATTCTAAGGATTATATACCTTCAAATACACTAATAATTTTTACATTTGACAATTCAGAACTTTTTATTGGCTTGACCAGTTGAAATAAAAATAAGGCTTGGCAAATCGAAACAAAATTGGGACTTGACTAATTATTACTTTTGCATTGCTTGACAAATCAGAACCAAAACACGCGGTAAAAACACACTTGACCAATCGGAACTTTCTTTCTGCTTGACGAATTAGTTCCTAAATCAAAATAAATAGAAATAGCTGAACGTTACATTCGGCCTATTCGGGCAAAGTAAACACAAATGCTATGTTATTTGTCAATTTCATTCTAAGTTGCTTTTTTTATGTAACTAATGAATTTAAATAATTTCAGCTGCACATGGAGCATATTCAAGTTATACGGTCATTGGCTAATTTAAACTCTCCAACCAAACCATTAAAAAAGGAGGTAAGAGTTTTGGTTAAATTAAATTATTAATATTGTTGGTCGATGATCGATCGGCATTCATCGTGGTGATGGTAAAGTGGATACAAAACAGATTTTTTAAAACATTAACGCCGTATCACTAATAGTTCCCAATTTTTTGTATTAAGGTGCTCCCACACAGCAGTTATATAACAAATGTTATGCAACATTCTCGTGACTTTTTTACTAATATATGTTGTAGCAAAATGTTACATTCTTATAGAATGTTATCCTGCTACACAATGTTATACAACTTTATATAACTGCTGTGTGGGAGCACCTTTAGGCATCACATTCAAGCTTAATAAAAGTTTGCTTATCGAAATTCGTTTCAGTTTGCGATAAAGAAGCGCGTTAGCAACATGAAGTTCGCTATCGGCATGGTGTGCTGCCACAAGAAATTCGAGTATGTGGGCGTGATCCGCGCCTGGGACGTGAGCTGCGACCTCAACTTCGCCGACCGCATGGAGATGGGGCTCAACTTGGAGTACAGAACTAAACAACCGTTCTACTTCGTGGTGGCAGAGGACCAGTCTTGTAGATACGTGGCTCAAGGTAATCAACAAAAATAAGACTTGGTTTTTCTAGTATAATACGAGAAAAACAAAAGGTAGGTACTTAAATCTCCAGACCTTTGACTGGATTTTTTAGTTTACGCTTCGCTTAATTAAACACTTGCCATATAATTCGTTTTGGTGAAGACTTGACTTAGCATGAGCTAGGGGGTCTCAGTCCGCGTAGGTATACAAGGTGTTACAAAAGTACCCCTAATGCCGAATATGGTATATAGGGACCATCAAACTGAACAACTTTTACTATTGAGATTGCGAAAAAAATAAGCTGTTTCATACATTTTGATATTTTCGTAATTAATTTTTGTATGAAACAGCTGATTTTTTTTTCGCGATTTCAGAGTTGGTCCCATAGTAAAAGTTGTTCAGTTTGATGGTCCCTAACTACCATTTTCGGCATTAGGGGTATTTTTGTAACACGTTGTATATATTTTTTTATTTGACTACATCACATACATTGCTCCGATTCCAAAGTAAGTAGCTAAAGCACTTATGTTATGGAAAGCAGAGACAACGGTGGTATCACAAACACCCAGACTTGAGCCAATATAGAATAGTTCGTTTTCTAAATTGACCCAATCGGGGATCGAACCCGGGACCTCAGAGATGGCGACACCTTGAAAACCGGTGTACAAAGCCACTCGACCACGGAGGTCGTATTTAGCCTAATTAGCTTAATATGTATGGAATAGTTATTGTGTTTTTTTGTGTTCACAATCGTTGAATCGAGATTCTAAAATGGTTGTAGTAAAGTAAATGCTTAATATTTGGTGAGTGCGGGCGGACTCCGACTCCGACCGGCCGCTGGCCACCGAACCGTGCATTTGTTGCGCTTCCGTACGCGGTGTTCGTAATCTATCCGTCCGCTTTACTTTCCTTCAGTGAAGTGTGAACTAAATGAAGTACTGAAGTAATTGGGACCCGAATGAACGAGTGAAGGAGATATACTTGATAAGTGAACTAGTCCAATTGAAGGATTTATTCACGAATGACTCAGGATATAATAGTACTAAATGAACCAACAGTACTGACTGATGAAGTTGAGTCTGTGACATCAATTAAAAATAGTACCGGTATTGCATTCAGTATATAATCCGACAAAGAAAGTATAATACTAAATAATATACTAGAAAAAATAGGACTCGCACCAGATCATGTTCTCGGACGGGAATCGAACCCGCGACCTTTGGATATCCGGTCCAATGCTCTGACCGCTGAGCTACCGAGTCACTAGTGGGAACGTCGAATTTCTTCTAGTATATCAACTCTTACGCTGCAAGCCAGCGCCATCTCACCAATGTAGAAGGAATTAACCTCGACATTCAACTGAACATCTTTCCAGATATTTTTAAACAGTTGATTAAGATGAGAAAGCTATATAACTATTTGAAATTTTGATTCCCGTCCGAGAACATGATCTGGTGCGAGTCCTATTTTTTCTAGTATATTATTTAGTATTATATAAAAATAGCATTGTAAATGCTTAAATCTCAAAATTTCAAATAGTTATATAGCTTTCTCATCTTAATCAACTGTTTAAAAATATCTGGAAAGATGTTCAGTTGAATGTCGAGGTTAATTCCTTCTAGATTGGTGAGATGGCGCTGGCTTGCAGCGTAAGAGTTGATATACTAGAAGAAATTCGACGTTCCCACTAGTGACTCGGTAGCTCAGCGGTCAGAGCATTGGACCGGATATCCAAAGGTCGCGGGTTCGATTCCCGTCCGAGAACATGATCTGGTGCGAGTCCTATTTTTTCTAGTATATTATTTAGTATTATATAAAAATAGCATTGTGAATGCTTAAATCTCAAAATTTCAAAAAGAAAGTATAACTCAGTGCAGTAGAAATACCGCAGCAGCATAATCTCACATATTTACACAATTTCAGAAAATATCGTGGAGGTAACCCGACCTTCCCGATTGCACCACCTGGAAGACGCCATTGCGCGCGAGTTCACTCACTTTGACGGGTTCGCGTACGTCCCTAACGAACAGAAGCGCGCCGAGTATCCCGACGAGGCACCCATCGTTGAAGTCTACCGCACTCGTTGCGCTCTCAGACCTTAAATAGTTAGGTAAAAAATTACCTTTCAAATACCAATATTTCAGAATAGTTCTATTTTAAACTGTCACTGTGTGGATTTTTACCATTATTTTAAACCCAATATTTTAAATTGTACGAAAAAAAAATTGTCTCTGGTGGTGGAAACTGTTAGTAAAAATGGATCATTAGAATAAAATTTATTCATTTAAGTGTCAGTACTAGGCAAAACATCTTCTGGAATTTTCAAAAGTAGTCGCCATAAGAAAAACATCTGACTACTTAGATAAACATAATTAACATTTTATTTTGGTGCTGTACACCTAAGTAGTTTCACTAAATTTCAATTACCTACTTAAATGACAACGGAAAACTGGCCAAGTGCATGTCATTTATGTATTGTTATTTAAGTAGTTCCCAATTTATGTTATTTAAGTAGTTCCCAATGAAGAATTTTTTTTTATACATCAACGTTGAAACAAAGAAGCGTTGAAACGAAAAAGCATAATTATGTTTAAACGCTTAAAAAATTAAGTCGTTTTTTCCATCGCTGCCCATACGTCTTCCCGTACGGTGCAGACATGCTCTTACTTTTTGACAGTATGCTCAAGTCGTGACCTGCGAGTCTACCGGCTAAAAACAATGAAGTTAATGTTAACTGTATTTTGACAGATTATGTGATACATTGCTACTTCATTTTGGCACAAATAAAAACTTACCAAAGAAAAGTAGCAATGTATCACATCCATCTGTCAAACCAGAGCGATTACGATAGCAATGTAAGTTAGCCGATAGAGCCCCTGGCCTCGTAGAGGATCTGCTCCGTAAGCTAACCATACGCGATCAAGTCCACCGTCAAGTTTGCAGCGGACTTCCAGCTGACCGTGTGTGACTATCATTTTGTATAACTCATGCAACATGAGAGCCACACACGATTTACTGAATGCGGTTTCAAGTCCGCAGCAAAACTTGACGGTACACTTGATTGTGTATGGCCGCCAGTACGTGCACCTACGCATTAAACTCGCGCGATCGAATACCTATAACATTTTTCTTACTTCGCTGGCTCAGTGACTCAAAAGTGGATCTTGACTCCGACATCAAAGTACGCCCCCTTTTCCCATTCCAATCAACTGAACTGATCAACTACTTGTTTGTCGGTTTCGTAACAATTTTTTAAGTTGGAGGAGAACGTTAGTCCACCTTACAACCCTCATGGTGCTGGAAGACCACACGTATAACATTAAAGATGTAATTACTTCCTTACACGTAAACTTCAATGTTACTCTCATCCCATCTTAGAATGTTCCAGACTGTGCAATTCCTCACTTATCTGTGTAAATATTTTGTATATCTATTAACGACCTTACTTATAAAGATTGTATAGCAGATGTATAGTTACACAGTGTTTTGTCCCTTTCTTTTTAATATCAACCTTAAATAGTTTGACAAAGAGTAACTATAAGGGCCTGTTTCATAATCAAAAAGCAAGTCCTGAGTAGTTTACTTGACAGATGATTTGACATGTTTTTCATATCACAACTGTCAAGTTAGCTACTCAGAACTTACTTTTTGATTGTGAAACAGGCCCTTAATCTGCTATACAATCTTTATTAGTGTAAGGGGGTATATGTAAAGATTGTAAATAAGAATATAAATAAAGTAATATATTGATAAGCAAAAAATCTTGTTTTATCATGTACACCGCAGCACGCTATGCTACGCAGCAAATATTATACGGGGTGGAGACGACAATAAATGAAAACATTTGTGACACTAGTTCATAGGAATATTTTAAAACTATCAAATAATTCCTAGGAACGTTTTTTTTTTCAAACAATCTAAATAGCACGAATACTGAACATAGTAACTGAAAATATTTCTTGTGACTAAACTATTGGATAATTTTAATTGATTTTTTATGAGACTGCATGGGAGAGTTCTTAGCTATACGAAATTTAATTAGTGTCGCATTGTCGTCTCCAGGTTGTATATTAGTGTATTCTATCAGCTTTGGACCTATCATCCAATAAATACGTCGAGGATTGAAATCAAATAATGGGATGATCGGAATATAACGTAAGTACGTACAATAAAATTCTGAAACATTTTATAACTTTGAATAAGGTGAAGCGAAAACTGTAGTTATAAAATCGTTACCTAACTATCCTCTTTTATGTAGACACTAACATCAGTGTGGTCTATAATAGACCGTGCTACCAACAAACAGGACATAATAGACCCGTCTATTATGTCCTAGCACATAGACATCGCTTTTATAAGGCTTTAACTTGGTAGGTCGTACGTAGTCTATTTAAATAAGTATGTCTTTGGTCTGTACGTGGCCGGTCTTTATTTTAGACTGGCCACATACAGACGGAATTTTTGATTCGGAATTTTCGGAATCATTCGAACGCAGCCAGCCAATCCATACAAATCTATGGACCTACGCGGCAATTTTCCGTTCGGAATTTTCATACATTACCTATCGATATTTCATTTCGAAATTCCGAATCAGTTTTCCGTCTGTAACCTTAAAATGGTACGTCCGTACATTAAGCGAATAAAATTTAAAATGATAAGACGGATGAAAAGCGAAAATAATAAAGTGACGATAAATTCAAAAAATTATGAAGTGGAACGTAAGGGTCGCTAGCGCCGAAATGGAACTGCAGCCGTTATCTTTGTGCTTAGGTCATAAAAGACTGTACTCACCGGGAGCATTCGTTTCACGAACGAGCGTTTGTAACATACTCGAGTACAGTCATCAGTATGCTACAAACACTTGTTCGTGAAACGAATGCTTCCGGTGAGTACAGTCCTTTATGTGAACATTGTTGACTAGTGGCATAGCATACAAATAAAGAACAACATTATTATTTAATTTTGGTTTATTCATTCTTGCAGTGCTCAATAGTTGCTGACAATTTGAAAATAAAAACGAGATCTTGAAGGTAAATGAATATTTACAAATTGCTCTCGCTTCAAATTTTGCCTTAATGGCACTCCTAATGAAACTAAACAGAATTTGCCTCAATCGCTGCCTGTATCCAATATTAATTTCAGCTTTCTCAGTACCTATTCATTAGAAAATCAAATTAAGTACATGTCTATTTTTAACAAAAATATTATTTATCATTTAGAATTCAAGAAGATAAGTATTACTGCATCTTAATAAAATAATACGGCATTTAAAGGAAAGTACAAAAAGTAAACAAAAAATATGTTTCTAATAATCATAAAATACATCACAAAATATTATCCGCAATACTTGGCCAAAACTTTTTCAGACATACCACTTTGTCTAATTTAAGGCAACGGTAAATACATTTAAAGAAAAATATCAATATTATTCCAATAGAAATGGGAAATTGTAGTGATGTAAGTCTAAAAAAATAGAACATTATTATTAGTGTAATTAAGGGCAATTAAAGCTTTTGTTAGGGATCATGCCCTCAGAACCGAATCATTATCCTCGGGAAACGATCCCTTACAAGTATAAAATATGCATGCGCACAGTAAGAAATTAAAATGCTTTTAAAAGAAATAGTAACTACATTACCTAGTTTTATTTGAAACTCACTATGTGTATGTATGTAGTGGTTAATGAGTTTCATAATCAGCTAGTCGATCGACACTATTAAAAATTAAATGTGATTATAATTATGACTATACATAAACACTATTTTGCTAATCAAAATATAATTGGCAGCAAAGTAATATTTTTCATCATCGCAAACACAATTAATGTTAATCATTGTTAATGTACCTACAAAACTCTTTCGCAGAGTTCGAGATCAAGAGCGTGCGACGACAAACAGAACACAAAAATCCTTAAAGAGAGATTTATATGATTTGAGCAGTAAAATCTACTCTAAAATCTCACTCAAATTCAAAGTTAAAAAGCAATCCTAAATTAACTAATTTTAATTTTCGAAAATAATCATCACTAAAAATTTACAGTTTTGAAACTAAAGTTAACATTAAGCAAAAATAATAAAGTTGGAACATAACTCGCATGTAATGAGTAGACGACATTTGGATCACGTTTGGTTATACATAATATGTTAAGGTTGACTTTTTAACTGTACGTTAGCGATTGAGGTACACCGTTGACAGTCTTTGATTTCAGAACCCCGTTTTCATACGACATCACCGTCTCACGACCATTTTCTGTGACCCTGAAAATGTAACAGATGTTTGTTTAAATTTTATATGTACCGTGATATAGCGTTTTATAAAATTGTCAAAATTCTACAATACAAAAGTATTTAAAAAAGAGCACCTAAATCAGCTTCAGCCGTCCCACGACCAGCATGCACGACGTAGCATGACCACCGAAACACGATGTGTATCGCGTGATATAGCGTTTTATAAAAGTGATAAAATTCTGTTCAAAACTCCAACTCGTAACCCCAGAAATGTTCATCTTGTCCTAGCTTTGTCCCGGAATTGACGCCAGCAAACCCTAATATTACTGTGACGCTGACGCTACAAGCGGCCAGCGCGTAAATAGAAGCCAAAGCTGGCCGCGTACGCACCGACAGGTGGTTTGCTTAGCACTTTAGCGCTTAGATATGTATTTAGTAAACGACTAGCCTAGCGAGGCGCCAGCTCGCAGTGCGGCCGGTTGCGAACATTTATTTTACTCCGATATAAGTAATAGGCGTCAGGCGGAGTCCCCTGTCGGTGCGTACGCAGCCTAAGTTAATCGATCGCGTCGCGTGTCCTTACTTTTTGGTAGTGATCTTCTTTCCGTTGACGAGGCGCGTGGTGGTGGTGGTGCTGCGCATGTTGGCGCTGCCGGGGCCGGCCAGCGAGCTGTTGAACGTGGAGAACGACGTGAACGTGTTCCCGTTGGAGGCGGCGGCGGCGTGCGCGAACATGTCGTCCAGCCCCACGCCGCGCATGCCCAGCCCGAACGGGTTGAACAGCGACGACGTCAGCGACGTGCCCGGGTGCCCGCGCCGCCCGTGCCCGCGGTGCCCGTGCTGCCCGTGACCGTTGATCTCTGTTATATTATAATACACACTTATTATTCAACTTATAGCTCCACGGTTAAGTACAGCTACCTTATAGAACATGTTCAACTCTTGTGTTCTCAATTTGTATTTAAAACATTTTAAATACTCCGATTTCATCAAAACCAGTCGGTATCTTCGGCATTGTAACTATATCCTAACTATCGTAACTTCCTTTCCTATCTTAATTCTAACTACTTATCTATATACATCATATATATAAAAGGGAAAATCACTCACTCACTCACTGATCACGAAATCTCAGAAACTACAAGTGCTAGGAGTCTCAAATTTTGCATGGGGGGCTCCTTTTAGGGCGTAGGTGCTCACTAAGATTTTGAGAAATTCAACCCCTAAAGGAGTGAAACAGGGTGGCAAAGTTTGTATGGGAGAACGCAATTCTTTGGCCCGATTGACTTGAAATTAGGCTTAGACATTCTTTCACAAAATTAATTGAACACATGTTTCGTATTTTTTTTATATTTATCCCCTAACAGGGTTTAAAAGTGGTAGAAAGCTACTTTTGCGGCGATTGACTTCGTTGTCATCACAACGTAGTATTACATTTTCTTTGGTTATTTCCCCTGAGAGTAGGTAGAATGCGTTTCATTGAATAGCGAATATTCAATGAATCGTATTAAGAACATTGGCTATTTTGTATGGGAATCGCCATTTCGAGTTACTTTTGACAGCTAACTTTTGATAAAGAGGTTTTAGTCTGAATAATGATCTTAGTAATGATAAAAGGACCGTAGTGTTCGTTTTAGTATTCAGCTGCTTTGTTATTAACTTACTAATTAAAAAGATAGCGCTGGTTCTCAAGGTAAAATTGATAATCGTTAAATTTTGGGTGATATTCACAGGGTCCACTAGTAATATTATAAATGTAAAAGTAAGTTTGTTTGTTTGTCTTAACTACTCAACCGATCACCATAAAATAAGGAAAGAACTGCCCGCAAGACGAGGTCGCGGCGATCGCTAGTTTAAATTATAATTTACCATTGACCCTTGGATTATGACGATATGGGGAATGAAGTGTTAAGCCAAAATCTTTATTTTCTTTCAATGTAAGCTAATAACGCTCAGATTAAGCAGAAAATTACACACTCAGATGCTTGAATGTTTATTGTTTGAGACGGACCGGACGGAGACGGATACCTTCGCCATCGTTAGTACTACACTCACCAGCAAATAAGTCTCCAAACGGAGAGCCACCAAAGAACTCTCTGAACACTTCCTCTGGGTCTCGGAATGTGAAGGGGAAACTGGCGTAACCGAAGTCGTAGTCGTCATCCGCAGCGGAGCGTCTGCCCCTGCTGTTGTTCAACCCTTCTTTGCCGTACTGGTCATACATACGCCGTTTGCGCTCTGCGATCACAAACACTTACACTATAACATCAGGCTTCTATATAGTCTGTTAGAGTCAAAGCAAAAACTTTTTATCATAATATACACACTTTTCAAGGCAAAGGTCAGTGTAGTTAGTGGGACCCTTTTCCGATAAAGATGCGTGAAACGACTTTTCAGAAGCATGGATATAGTACGCATGGACAATTCACCTCAATGCTTTCAAATAATCACTTTGCTTATAACTCACACCATGCAAACTACATACATAAAGGTACCTAAATACGATTGAATAAATATAACGTTGGTTGTTTATAATATTTAGGTATCGTAAAAAAAAAAGGCCAAATGCGTGTCGGACTTCGCACATTTAGGTTTCCGTACCAAATAGGGCTAAGGGCGGGGCTTATCTGTACAAATGTATTGTTTTCAGTCTTTTCCTTGTACTTGTAAGTTGTATATGACGATATTACTTGCCAAATTTCATATTTCTAGGTGAACGGAAGGTACCCTATAAATTTTAATTCACTTGAGTGTCGAAATATGCGTTGGTTGCGGCATAAACGGCCGTATCTTTTTTTTAACGATATTTTTTTCACAGCTTCAAGGGACTGTAGACCTGAGTATTTGGTTTTAATTTCAACTCGATCCTCCACGCGTTCCCGAGATTAATGGTCTTGACAGACAGACAGACGTACAACAAAGTGATCCTATAAGGGTTCCGTTTGTTCCTTTTGAGATATGGAACCCTTAAAACGAGTGCAAGTCTGACTTGCGCGCCGAGATCCGTAAAATATAATCGATTGATACACCTTACTACAATTACGCATGAAGAGGCTGTCTGTAATTAGAGTTGCCTGAACCAAAAACTATTCACTTTTTGCTATGTATTTTGATCTTTTAAACTCTTTTGATGGTCCAAATACATAAATAAATTACGATCCGGATCTTTTCCTTCTATTGTTTGGGATCTATATTATCCTTATTTAAATTGAACAAAAGTTGATCTCGAAGATAAACTTGAATAGGTAAATGCATTAATTATTTTAATGTACTAAAACTTGTTTGTTAGTAACAGGCATAAAACAACGTATGCAGCACAGGTTATAAAATTTCTCAGTTTATGAATACTATCATTATTCTATGAGTAGTTAGGAACGTTAACGGCAAACGGCATTTTATACAAACTTTCAAGTCCTTATTTTTCAAAATGAAATGAAACTTCATACACATAAGCAAAAACATTGGTCTAAAAGGTTATCGATTGATTTTAAATTTTCCATAGAAACATAAATTTAAATTAACTTTTATAAAATAAGAATTCCAAAAATGTTCCTTACTATCTCATTAGACCTAGGTATGTATCCTACATAAGCGTATGAAGTTTCATTAAAATCGGTTTATTCATTTCGAAAAATAAGGACTTGAAAGTTTGTATGAAATGCCGTTTGTGTATGCTCTTAATTTAATCTCAATGCTTGGTCTCTAGTACCTTAATTTGATCAGCAACAATTGATGTGAACAATTTTTTTTTGTTCTACATCATATTACAAAAGAAGCATTATTTTACTCATTCCTTTAATTTTTCATCCCAGTAGATTTTGTAAATACATACAGTATCATTTAACTCGCTTGTAAACTCGCCTATGTATAAAAAATTAAAGGAAAAAATATTTTGTTTTTTAAATATATTTTTCTTATTCATAATCTATTAATTACTTTTTTAATTTATTTAACAAAGATAAAATGTTACATTGATGATACGCGCACCAAAAATTACTTAGGCACTGTTTTCACAAATTAGGTGAATACGAGGTCGTTACAAACCGTTACAACGATAAAAACCAACGCATTGGCAGATACTACTCTCAGAATGATAATATTCATTTGTTAAATCACTTTGGAACAGCTACCAAAAAAGCGGTGGAATGGTGTCTCTCCAAAAAACCCCTTGAAGCTAAAGTGTCGGTGACCATTAACTCCATTCTTGCTTTGATATCTGTGACTGTGATGGCTGGATCCCCTCGCATCATATACCTTCCGCTTGTTTTCTACCCAACAATAAAGTTAAATTTACTACTTGTGGCGCAGCTCCTAAAGCTAGTGTCCGTTTTAGAAGTCGATTCATAAATACAGATATGAACGCCTCAAGTAAAAATGCAAACTTTATTTCAAGATTACAAAAAAAAACACTTACCATCTGAGAGAACTTCATAAGCTTCTGAAATTTCCTTAAACCTTCTGTTAGATTCATCTGCATTATCTGGGTTCTTATCAGGGTGCCATTTCAATGCTAGTTTTCTGTATCTAAAATGATAATTTTGTATTGTTAATAGCAATTCAATATGTAAGTGCTGGCAACATAAATATTTAAAACACCTTAACAATAAAAATAGCAACAAGGTATATTTTTACATTATCATAAAATAGCTATATAAATATGATTAAGTACATACGCTTTTTTTATCTCTGTTTCTGTGGATGTACGAGACACACCCAATACTCTGTAGTAGTCCACCATCGCTGGTTTCCCTCAAGGGGTGTGTAAATATCTGTAAACATAAGATACAATTATTCTAAAACATGAAACATTTCACAGTAGTGTAATTGAAAATTGATATAATTTTCTATTAAACTTAAAAGACTTCAATGTATATACTACACTAGACAGGCTGTACAGTACCGAAAAATTGCTCATTAAGTTACTCCTTAAGTCTATAGCGAGCGACCGATAGAAACAGTTGCTGCGCCGCGAAGGTTGGTTGTGACACAATTTTAGTTTTGAACAGCTCATCTATGTAACTATTCAAGTCATTGATTAAACTAAATGGCTACAAAATGGCATAATGTAAACACCAAACAATTTTAACTTGAACATTTTATTGTGTGGTTCGAGGTCAAGGAAAAATTCATAGGACACTATTTTTATTAATCAATCTTTCACCTTTAGACCCAACAATAAAACTGTGATATGTGTATTTAAACAGACAAAACGACAAAATAAAGTATAAGCTTAGTATAGATTATCTTGAAATGGACAATGAAAATTAGTTCTTAAGGACAGATATTTTTTGTTATAACTATGACTCAATAACTAATATGAGTATGGAGAATTATTTTTATCATTTATATATTCAGCAAACAATAAACAACATTATGTTTGCTGTCAAATTAATCTGAAAATTCATATAGACACCATTTTGATTTTGTTTTTTTTTTTTTGGAAAAATGACATAAGTACTATGGAATGAAGCTATGGAATTTTAAAAACAAATTCATTAATCGAAATACTATTTGGTCAATAGACAATATTATATTGTATGTGGTATACAACCAATTTCAGTGATGTGATGACACAAATAGGTACTTTAATAAAGTAGGTACTTACTACAATCATGCACAAATTATTACCAGATATGAATGTATTAAATATGCCTCTATACTGGCGCATATACTTAGCTACTTACTATTTCAATAGGTTTGATTGAGCTCTTGAATTG
Source organism: Catoptria pinella (assembly GCA_963556745.1). NCBI lineage: Eukaryota > Metazoa > Arthropoda > Insecta > Lepidoptera > Crambidae > Catoptria > Catoptria pinella. The sequence continues at coordinate 7,871,703 of OY750762.1, forward strand.
AAATACCTACTCAAACTCTGGGAGGTAGCAATATTACTTTTCTAAACCTTTAAAAATCTAGGCGCAGCTACTGTTAGTTAAAGGTTGTTATTGGAACAGTTCCTTATATACCAATTTATGAAGTCAGTTTAGTACTATAGAATGCATTAAAAACTTGATTTGTTTTTAAGTTCTAGTAACTGGAATTTTCTGAAATGTACCTTTAATATCATACTATAATAGGCATTGCTGATATTGCCCCTGCATTGCCTTAGAATAATAATAACCTAGAACAGTTAATAGTTCCCTACAAAGTGCACTTCCAAAAGCGAGGAAAAGAATACTGAGCCAAAATGGCTTAGTTTTCAGATTTGTATCTTTCATAAGTTACCTATAAGAACGAAATTATTTCAATTGCCCTACCTTTAGGGGATTAGTTACTATTTTTTTGGATTTTAGTTACGATTAGGTATGGTATGAAGGATATAAATCTGAAAACCAAGCCATTTTGGCTCAGTATTTTTTGCCTCACTTTACATACAAGTAGGACTCGGCTACTAGGTGTTATTATTCTAAGTGTATTGCATACTTCCTTCAAAGGAAACAATACAAATAATATGATCAATTTAATTACTATGGTTAAGTACTTACATCTCTTGAATTAGGCCTATCTAAGAGTGAATAGTTCAATAAATATCTACAACAGTTTATTTAATAGTCCAATAGCTTGAATATGATGAGAATGGATAAAAACAATACACAATTAACACTTCAAAGTTGATAGTCAATATACTTATGTTTTGGCTGACAGTGACACTAATTTTATATAGCAAAAAATAACTAGTGTTTTTCCAAATCCTCTTGGATATACATAACAATGTTACTTAGCTTATATTTATAAATTAGTATTAGTAGTTGTTTAATAATACATAAAGATAAGTGATTCTGTTATTACATCTTCTACCTACTTTACGCCTACACATAAAAATACTACACCAATGATTGCCATGCTACATAATGCAACAAATTCTATAAGCCTAGCGCACCTGTTTCGTAATGGCTTTTATTTTATGTAGTGTTAGCTTCTTTTCTGGGTTCATAATAAGTAGTTATCGTTTGATACGAACCTTAAAATAACATTGGCTCTTCCGGTGAGTGGTATGTAGGTGCCAACGACACGACGGTCAGCACTGTTGTCCCAGAATTTAGCACCAGCTTCTTTTTACCACTTTAAAATACTGATTTCTGGTTTACTATGTTTATAAATGACACTAATAAAGCATTTAACGTATTAACACATGCACGAAACGGATGACTGATCTTGTCCAATGACACTATTCAATGCAGATTGCCATCCAAATGATCCAATCAAAATTATTAACCGACGTTACGTTAGTTTACGGAAATTTTTCGCTAGCGAGATTCAGATCCATAAAACATGGCTCCAAGCCTATTATCACACAAAGTGGTGTTGTAATGTAACGTTTATCATTTTAACGATTCACGAGCACGATTTCCATGCAAGCAATGCAACAACTGACATGAATGAGAGAAAAGAAAGAAATGTCAAAACTCAAATGAGACATGACATGACAGAGAGAGAGAGAGGCAGAGAATACTCTTTACTCTTTAAGACCCCCCTAAACGATCAAATATAGCTTATCAAGCACAAAAATTATACGTGCTTGACAAGATGTTTTGATCGTATATCTAGGAACGATGCTTGACGGCTTGACATCGACTAAGTAGATATCACGTGATTACTGTGGCCTATCAAAGCTAGGCCACGCCCCCAAATGGTTATGGTGGCGGTAATTACGTGTATGTGCTTGACAAGCCATGCTTGATCGTCTAGAAAGAAAGACCAATCCATGAAAATCACAAATAAATAAAAAAATGACTTTGTTCTGTGAAGATGTAGATTAGAATGGAGCCCTTCCAAACTCTTTTGAAGAATAGCCGCTCGATTGAGCATGCATGGCTTGTCATGTCAAGCATTTACATTTTTCGGCTTTTCAATCACATTTTGATAGTCCAGCTAGACTAGAAGCAATGCTTGAAGCACGTTCCAACTAGGTGGGTGAATCTACGTTGTTTCATTTAATTGAGTGTCGATAAAACGCTATACCACGGCCGATATATTATATCGTGTTTCGGTAGTCATGCTATGGAGGCAGGGCAAAAGGTATTTACTTATTTCTATCGTCCGTAGACACGGTCTCTGAATGGGAGTATGTAAGTGAGTAGGTAACTTACATATATATATATATATATACCTAACTAAACTTAACTTATAAAAATCTAATTTATTTACAAAACACACTGAAAACTATCTTAAATTATTTATATTTACTATACAATATGTAACAAAAACCCTGTCAGATCCGAAAGGGGCATAAAGGTGTACCAATAATGCTACCAAGAAAATTGTAGAAATCTTTTTTTGCTAATAATGAAAATTCTGTCGTCATTTAAATTACACCTTTTGACGGTCTTTTAGTACCCAAATCTCCCCGAAATATGGGAAATTTTCAATGAGTAACAGTAGCAAATTCTTAGAATAATAACTAAAGTATTCTAAAAGCAAATTTAGCAAAACGAGCAAAACGTCATGACGTCACTACTTGACATAAGGTCTTTTTTTTAATGGGTTTAACGGTTTAACGGCACTGGGTCCGCAGTCCGTGTTCTTCTTCTTCTTTTTTGTTTTGGCAATCTACTTTCCTCTTGAAAGTAATTTTTGCCAGTGTCAAGTGTTGAATAGTTCAGTGGTAGATATTGTTTCATTTTTCATTAGAATGCGGGTGCATCGTATTCCAATGCTGCTTGGAGCATTTGGCATCAAGTATATCGAGACAGTTTACTCGGTTAGTTCTGCCGAGGAAGCCACCAGTTCAATAAAAGTCTCAGCTTCACATAACCAAGATCGCGCCTATTTCAATTATCCCACATATTGTTCAGTTGCGTAGACTCTTGTACCATATAACTGCACCAATTTTAAGACACAATATCCACTATGAATCAATTTGAAAATAATTAAAATAGACACCAAACCGAACTCGACAAAATGGCGGCAAAAACTCCGCTGTCAGTGTTGCAATGTGAGTTCCCCATTTTTTTTTTAATTTTTTTTTTTACCCAGGGATAAATTTTTTTACTCATTAATCAAAGAGGATTGCGTGAATAGAATCGAAACTAGATACCTAATAACCTAACCTAATAAATACCTAATAAACTAGATACCTAATAACTAGATACCTAAAAATCGGACAGGGTGTTTGTTACATATTGTATACAAAATGATACTTACTACTTATATTATAAATTATACATATATTTTAAACAAAGTAATCAATAATTTATTAATTACTATCACACACAATATTAATTATAAACATTAAATTAATAATATCATCCGATAATTTGTCGGATGATGTGGTACGTTCACTAGTCGCGGTGTTATGGAAACGCGCTTTCAAGTTTCAAGTCATCCTACGTTTCGCAATACTTGCAGGCAAACTAGCAATCGCGAGATAACGTAAATAAAGGAAGGTACCTACTTAAGTCGGCAAAATTTAACTTAATTTCCAATTTTACTTTTTTAAAATATTTAATTAATTTACTTTACTTTATTTAATTTACTTTACTTAATTAACTTTTTTTAAATATTTGAGACCTTATCCGTCACTCCCTTTACATATGGTAAAAATACTTGCTGTCTATCTACTTCCTGCCTCTGTAACTGGTGCTTTTTCTTGTGTCTCGGTGGAAGCTTTCCTGAATATTAAGGAAAGGAAAAGTACGCAATAAAAACTATCTTCACTCCTTTGAAAAAGGTATCGCAATGTCTACGGTCCCCGAAAGATAGTTTTCCTTTGGAGAAACCTGGTGTTTATAAGATCGACTGCAGTTGTGGTAGTTCATATATCGGCCAAACTAAACGCACAATAGCATGCCGTATAAAGGAGCACATAAAAGCGGTCAAAAACAACGATACGCAAAAATCGGCCATCGCTGAACATTTACTTCATTCGGACACAAAATCACTGGATCGAGTTGCATAACCCTCAGATTATCTCAACAGAACGCCACTACATACCAAGAATGGTCAGAGAAGCGATTGAAATTACCAAATACAAAAATTTCAATCGTGAAGATGGGTTTAAATTGTCGAGTGTTTGGAACCCCGTAATCCGGTTGTGTAAAAACAACATGAAATGTAAAAGCGTCGTTTCGCGTACAGATACAGTGAGTGTCGTGTGTCGTGAACAGATTCGAGTGAGTAGTGAGTTTGCAGACAGTGGTACCGGTATCGAGCGTAATAACAAAAGACTTAGACGGAGGGTAGACCGATTTGTCAGCCAATAACATCTACCCGCACGCAACAATCGACAGTTCTTCCGTGACCATGGCGCATGCAACTGCGCCGAAATATCGGAGTCTCAAAAATAAACAGGGGCCCTACCGGCTAACGCATCGAACTTCGGAAAGTCTGCCTGGCATAAATTAAAACAAAAAATAGAGCCCCTATCGGGCCAAAATGGCGAACCCCAATTCATGATGTCACACGAACATCGATATCTTCTAAATAACTTCGGCGAATAGTACAATACGAAAGTCCTTACTTCGATTTATCTGTTTTAAGTTGAAGCTCGACAGACCCGCCGAAGTTCGAAAAGTTAGCCGGTAGAGCCCCAGGTACATGGTGTAAATCCCGATATAGTTTATTCTAATAACGTCATAAACCATATAAATTTAAAACATTATATTAATAATAAATATTTGACAACATCACATATATTGCTCCGATTCCAAAGTAAGCAGCTAAAGCACTTGTGTTTTGGAAATCAGAGACAACGGTGGTATCTCAAACACCCAGACCTGAGCCAATATAGAAAAGTTCGTTTTCTAAATTGACCCAACCGGGGTCGAACCCGGGACCTCAGAGATGGCGACACCTTGAAAACCGGTGTACAAAGCCACTCGACCACGGAGGTCGTCAACATACAGCCTAACTCTGAATAAAATCTCATTGCACCTTAACATTTTTGAAACCAACCTCGATCAAGCACGACTACATAGGTTGCATTCCAAATTCAAATCACATTATTCCCATGGGAAAAATAACTTACTTTAGGAAAGGTTTGCATGACACATAATATGCCATTGACGAGCAGGTAACTAGTATAAAAAGTAAATTATTGCATCGTAAAAGAAATATAAGTAAAAGAAAAAAAAATCTGCGATCAATATTTACCTATTGAGATAAATGATGGTTTGAATCACAAATTATATTTATTGTATTATAGTATAATTATAGTTATTGTATTAAAGTATGTTGACATCATGGCGACCACGTGAAATACATATCAGAAAAGTGACGTCACATTTCTAACCGCGCGGCCAAAACGTAGTGTAGGTACTTGCTCAGTGGCGCGGCCCATAGGTACCTAAAGAAAGTGATTAGGTAGTATCTAAGCAAAAAATGATTAATTTTACAATACCTAATGTTTCCACAAGTTTCACAACAATATTTATTTGTAATTACCTACATACCTATGGATTCTATAATCAACACTTTATTATATTTTTTTTGCACTAGCTACCGGCCCGCGACTTCGTACGCGTGGATATTCGAGAAAATCCTTAGGGAACCTTTAACTTAGATTTTCGGAAAATCACAAAATGTATTTGCTTATTTAGAAGTAGGTAGGTACCTAGCCTAACCTACCTACTTACTCCTACGAACGTTGAAGTCAAACGTTTATTTTATATGGCAGTCGGACCACGTGGCCAGAGGGGTTTGAACCCTCTGGCACCCATTTCACCCCTTTAGGGGCATAGATATATTATTTTGGGGGTTAAATCATGTTCACCGTGTTAGACTTCAAAATAATTTTCATTTTCGCAACCTAAATCCCATAAAACCAGAAGGTTCAAGGTTTATTTTTCCCATTTCACCCCCTTAGGGGTTGAAATTCCAACATAACTAATACACGTTGCGTTAGTTTGTAACCACAGGTAAGCCTAAATAATAAATTTAGTGATATTTAATATACTTATTAAGATAAATAAAGAAAAATTCGACTCACCCGTAATACCTCAGACGGGACGGGACTTTAATTAATTTATCTTAATATAGAAATAGCATTGTGAAGTGGAAAAAATCTAAATTTATTATTTAGTGATATTTACTTCGAAAATGAAGGATTTTCTATACCTACACAACTTCGCCTACCTTTTCATCAAAAACGCTAAATACTTAGGCCTATATTAATTTTTAATCGTCAGCCTAAACACAAAATTTGAAGATTCTAGTTTCAAAACCGTGACTTTCATACAAAGTTCCATCCCGCTTAAGCCTTTTTTCGTAATAAAAGGTATCCTTCCTTTCCTAAGCTCTAGGTACTCTATCTCTGTACCAAATTTATGAAAGCGTAAACAGACGGATTTACTTTCGCATTTATAATATTATATTAGTATGTAGGTGCCTATATTGTGTTCTTATCTTAGATGAACTTTCTTATCTTATGCTGTTAGAAACTTTTTCATGGCAATAAGTCTTATATAATCTAAGTATCAAACAATGTCTAGCGAGCTAATTAGTTACAATTACACTTTACACACCTACCTACTACTACCTATCTCACTCTTCTGCCAAATTTTCTTAAATATTTAGAGGTAGGTTAGGCACTAGAAACTAATCGGAGACTGAACTAATCTATTTTAAATCATTCCACGTCGCGAATACCAAACCATTACCGTGACCAAGCGTACCGCAGTGTGTGGGCGATATGGGAGCTCGTTTGAAGCCAAAACGCAAAAAGTTCGTCAGTAAGATATTATACAATAATCGATTGAAGAGATCTATAAATAAGCACACAACAGTTTATACGAGTACCCACAATAAAATTGTATTGATGTAGTCCACAGACAATAAAGACAGAAGTTAGACTCGGAGCTGCCAAAGCCCCAGTGTGCGATTGGAGTTAAACGTCTAAGTACGTGTGTAGGTATACAAATAACACAATGGGTAGGCAACAATATAATACTATCAATAATTTTATGTAGTTACCTATCTAGCTTACTTACCTAAAGCTTCAGACACTTACATCGAGAACTCGCTGCACGGTAATAATATCTACCTACCTATCAGTATTCTGTCCTCATACAAATGGTGGGAACGTGAGCCATAAGTACCTACGCGCCTTGGATCTCGGTATACTCTCGGCACCTATAATACTAGTCTCGAATGCACCGCAGCCAGTGCAGTCACGAAACAAAGAACTTTGAAATTAGGTAAGTAATACTACCACCTATCTAATAAAATTACAGCTTGGCCAGAAAGAGGAAGAAATTAAATAAAATGGAGCTAAAATTTTTCAGTAATATTTCAGTAACATTTCTTATAAGACCCCTCTTTTTGCGTCTGGGTCGGGGGCAAGGGGTTAACACTTAACATGCAACTTGACAAAAATTATGAACCGTTGAATCCAAAATATTGTTGTTATTCACCCCAGTTTACGGTTCTTACACAAAAAATAAGATGGGAAAATCTAAGAAGGTAACCTACTTTTATTCATTTTAGGACAAATAACTTTAATTACAATTTTCGTTTTCTCTGAAAACGTCGTAGGTACCTACTTATCTACCTACGGAAGTTATTTTCGTACGTTCCAAGAGATGTTATTATTAGAGAAGTGGACAAACATGAAATATCTATCTACCAAACCAATGATTTAAAAATAGGTAGTTTAGACGTCACCATATTTTTTTATCGTTGCCTCATTAATCCCTACTTATAAATGCGAAAGTAACTCTGTCTATCTGTCTGTTACGCTTTCACGCCTTAACTACGGAACCGATTTTGATGAAATTGGTAGGTACAGAGATATAATAGAGCTTCAGAAAGCACATAGGCTACTTTTTATTGCGAAAAAAAAGCTCGAAGGGGTGAAAAGGGGGATGAAATTGTATATAGAAAATCCTTTAATTTCTAAGTCTAAAAATCACTATATATTTTTTGGCTTATGGTTGGAAACTAACGCAACGTTTAAGTAACTTTATTGGTATTATTGGAATTTCAACCCTTAAAACTGGGTCAATGGGACTAGCGGGACAAACAAAAGGGGCGAAATGGATTAAAAAACCTAAAATCGATATGGATGTCGCTATTGAGGTTTTATGGGATGTTGATTACGAAAATGACATTCTTTTTGAAGTCCATCGCGCACGGTCTTAAAGCAATGCTCTAAGCGCACGGTGGACATGATTTAACTCCTAACGAGATGAAATGGGTGTCTAATTTTATGGAAAAATTATATAAAATAAACATTTCATCTTCAACTTTCGAAGGAGTACTTCTAAAAAGCAAACACACTTTGTGATTTTCCGAAAATAACCCCTTAGGGGTAAATGGGATAAGTAGACCTAGAAATCGATAATAAATGAATGCCATTATTTAGGTTTTGAGGAAAATGAAAAGAAAAAGGAATGGGAAGGGGATGGGGAAAGGGACGGGAAGAGGAAGAAAACACAGAATACTATTGAATTCCCTAAGGATTTCCTCGAATATCCATGCGGACGAAGTCGCGGGCGGAAGCTAGTATTCATTATAATATTGTAATCGGTCGTCGACGACCACGAAGATGATGTATAATGAGCGATTTTCAGCCTGGGGCCGTACCGGCTAAAGCATTGAACTTCGTAAAGTCTGCCGGGCTTCAAATTAAAACAGATAAATCGAGCCCCAATCGGGCCAAAATGGCGACAACAATTCATGATGTCACACAAACATCGATATCTTCTAAATAACTTCGACGAATAGTATGTACAATACGAAACTCCTTACTTCGATTTATCTGTTTTAAGTTGAAGCTCGGCAGACCCGCCGAAGTTCGAAAAGTTAGCCGGTAGGGCCCCTGCTGACAATTTTAGTTTAATTTTATGTTGATAAATGGCGCTATTCAACTAGGTATAGTTTTTTTTATTATTTGTGCACGGTGCACGGAGCGGGAGGAAATAGGCAACCATGCGTGTTATACGTATACCGTTGGACTAGGACAGCTGTTTTAACACTGACTTACTTTGAAAAAAATAAAGATTAACCATTACATTATGGTAAGTATTTGATTTTTCACTAACCTTTTGTTTTATGAAAATATAATATTTTTATTTTTATGACTAAACATAGGTAGACACTTGAAATAGGGTTTGAAGTGAAACTTTCGGTCCGTGAGACCATGCGCGGATACTAAGAATATAGGTGTTATAAAAATTGTCTCAGGTATAAGAAGGTTAAAAGTAGCGTACGATTTAAATCTTTGAGCGTACCTCCTATCTACTCAGTCAGACTCCGACTCTCTCTGATCTGACGCACCTGGTTGACTGGGAGAGAATGCCTAATGGCGTTACGTTCGTCATGCGCTGTATTTTTTAACTTGCATTAAATGATAAAATATAATAAATAACAAAACACGAAAACACGTTAAACGCGTGATTGAGGGTGTACGCAGTAAAGCCACTAAATAGAGGGAAGTGGTTGACAGGGCCGGATTTAAGGGAGGACAAGCGGGGCAACTGCCCGGGGCTTCCACATAAATAGTATTTATAAAAAAAGAATCTTACACAACGAAAGAGTACCTACCTAATATTACGATTTGAAAACATACCTAGTAATTTTGATTTTAACATTATTTATTACTAGCGGTGTGTGTCATTTGAAACACTTTGCAAGAAAAATATTATATAACCTATTTGAAAAATAATTAGGGGCCTCCACTCCCCTGCTGTCCCGGAGCCTCCACACCTCTAAATCCGGCCCTGGTGGTTGACAAACATAAACTCCGCACAAGTTAAACGATACTTACAGATACTACCTACCTACTTACTTACCTAAATGAAATGTAAAAATCATCACTACATGCGTAACCATCACAGCTACTCACTTCGAACTTCTAATGCTGGATACGCAGACAGCTGTTGTTAGCAAGGCGCATTGGCTTTACATAGGTAAGTATGTACTTGATCATTTAATTTAATGACGCTACCGTACGAAGAGAAAGTAAGTAATTTAGCTACTTCTGAAAGAAAAGAAAGATTCAAATAACATGCGCGTGATTTTATTTTAACCGTCAAAACGTAACTAACTTAAACTTAGTATAATTTTCTTAACCCATATGCTGACTGAACTCATCAATTTCCACTAGTACCTTTCCTACACCCTGAAAGGAAAGAAAGTCATTCCACTTTCCAAACAATTTACAGATTTCGATTTCTCTTCAAAATTATTGCTAGGAAACGATTTGCTAGGAAAATTCGAATGCTTCGTTGTGCTGTGCCCCTTTAGTGGTTAAGTAGGGTAGTGGTAAAGGTCGCGTTCTGATATCTAAGCATGTTCATGAATCAAAAATGACAAATTATTACCCTAGATCCACTAAAATTCATTGTAAAAATCCATTGATTTGATCTTCAAAATTGATCTTTATGCACTCTTATGTCCACATTAATCCTTAGATATCTGACAGCTTTTAACGTACAATACATTGTAAACAATCTGAGACATCATAATTAATTGACAATAAGTGCTGTGCTGTCACATAAGTACCTACCTACTTATGATTCTCAGAATCGCGCACCGTGGTGGGTTTCCAATAATGACTACCTAAATTAAAAGCATTTTCGAGTAAAATAAAAAACTGCACTATAGTTTCATATACATCATTATTAAGTATTTAATGGAAGACATAATGAGGGCATATATCTATTGCGTTTCTCACTATTTACTTACTTGTAGATAATTTTATCATTGGTAAGTAATTATTAAAAAACCAGTAGGTACCTAGCATAGAAAGAAAGGTTTAATTTATTTTAAAATAATTTAACTAATATCATATATAAAAAATTTAACAATATGGCACATTGCACATTGCGCAATAAGCGCAATGTGCAATTTTTAAATACAAAGATAACAGTATGGCACATTGCGCTTATTGCTTGAATTTTTAAATACAATTTTATTCAAGACTATAGGGTAGGGCCAATTTAATAAGAAGATCACATTTAACATCTGTTTGTGATTAGGTACTAAGACACTAGTCTTGTGTTAACCAGAATCTTTTATTGAATTGGTACGAAGTTTCAAATATTTCGTAAGTAAGATTTCGAACATAAACAGTTAAAAAAAATTACGACGACGAACTAATACTATGGTCGTCTTCACTATCAAAATCTGACCACATTTTTTAAAAATATTTTAACTTATTTGAGTAAAAAATATTAGTATTATAATATAATATATATAATACTAATATTTTTTATTACACTATCCTTACACTAGTAGAGTCACTATCTGTGTAGTTTACAAGTGTAATTAATTATTCATTTTTAATGAAACAAAAGTGATTTTATTAGAGTAATAATTAACTAATATTTATTGGATGATGAATTGATGACTAGTAACCAATAATTAATAATTTACCAGCGTAGTTTCCTGAAACGCACGATAGTAAACTAGTAGAAAATATTAGTCTATAAGGACTAATATTAACAGTCTAATAACTTTTATGAAACTGCCCATTTTCAATTTTTCATTGGACATCAGCCATACTGTCGAATGAAAATGAGTAGTAAAGAGCGCTCGCCGTCTTTCGAAAATAGGGTCCCTGGGCCCTGATTCACAAATGTCAGAAACTTTTCCGTATACCTTCCGTATCCGATGCCTTTCCGATGCTATGCTTTCCATATACTCGTAAATATTTACTCTATGGTTTTCGTAACTTTTGACAGTTCGATTCGAAAAAATTCGTGTATTCATTTCCGACAGCTATTTGCTGTCGGAAGAATTAAGTACCTAATTTAGTAAAGAGAATCAGTCAGTCGGAAATAAAATTGTCATTTCGAACACGGAACCCATAGAGTAAATATATGGAAAACATAGCATCGGATACGGACAGTTTCAGACGTTTGTGAATCAGGGCTCTGCCCCCGTATTACAAGCTCTTACAACTTGCCACTTTTCTGAATGGCTCTATGTGTCTCTTTTATTTGCTATGCAGCAAGAAAGAGATGTAGCTATAGCAATTCATAAACCTGGGTCTCTTGTATAACAAATAACTATTGTGTACCGCCGTTAGAAGGTTGTTGAAGCTGTGAAATGTGATTTATTAAATTGGCCTTACTTTACCTAGTGCTACGTATTTTTTATTTAATTACCTAGCATTACGAGTTTAACATATGGTATTTTTGAGCGTTTTCAAAATAAAGTGCACCTATTGTCAGAGTTCAGTCGTATCACTCACACGATACTATACGCGGCTGTTTACTTACTTGAAATTCATTTAACGACTAGCTTTTTAAATGGCATGGCGTTCGGTATTATATTCGTCAAGGTTGCTATTTTAAAATCTAAAATAGTCTTCGTAAATTTCCAAATGGTAGTTTTGGCGTGACAAAACCGTCATGTCCGGTCGGTACCACTTTTACGATTCAATCAAAAAAATCAATCTGTATTTAAATATATATAAGACTCAAAACATACATTACCGGTGACAATAGGCGTCACAAAGTACGTTCAAACGATACCAAAACCTCGAATGCTATTTTAGTACCCACAAAAAGTTTTCAGAATCGCTTCTAACATCGAGGAACTTGGGTGAGGGACACAACAAAAACTAGCATTTTGGTTTTTAAAAATGGTCATTATTAAAATATTACGCAAAGTATTATAAAAAATATTGTTTGAATATTTAGTTTGAATGTTTAATGCTTTTAAAGCTTTCAAATAATTCGCAAAATATTATTTTTACTTGTTATTATTATTAAGATTTCAAACACGGGCGACAGCCTAAAAGTTGAAACTTGCACTTTATTTTGAAAAGGGGGTGCACTTAATTTTGAAAACGCTGTTTTACGTATTCTTGCTTTTTGTTTACAACTCCTTCAGAGTTTTCCTCAGAGCATCCAAATAGATTTCAGCGTGTTTTGGAGCAAAAATGAGTGCCGGCCGCAGTCGGATGGCCGTCTCGCCACACGTCCCGCCAAGCACGCCTGAAAAGATTGCCATGTCACTTTACAAACATAAGAATGCGAAAAATCTAAATTTAATAATTATATAGCTGTTTCATCTTTATCGATTGTCAAAACATCTGGAAAGATGTTTCTTTCGATGTGGGGGTATTTCCTCACATTGATGAAATTGCGCTGGCTTGCAGCGAAGAAGTTAAAAGTATTAGAAAATTTCGCCGCTTCCTCTGGCGACTCGGTAGCATAATTGGTCAGTGCATTGGGCCGGAATCCCAAAGGTGCGGGTTCGAGTCCCGTCTGAGGTGCTACGGGTGAGTCGACTTTTTCTAGAATTTTTTCTAATATTATTTATCTTAATATAAAAATAGCATTGTGAATGCGAAAAATCTAATTTAATAATTACAAACATAAATTATTAAAGACGCTTGCGGCTAATCACGTGCCTGAGTTGGCACAGTTACGTTTACTCGATAGCATGGGCCAATGGTCCATGTCGATAGCGACTGGGGTATGCGTAACCCCAGCAAAATGTTGCGCTTTAGAGAAACGAGAGTACCTAATTATTCCTTATTAACTTTACATTATTGGATCACTTCAAGTTGAAGTACTAACCATTGTTTTTCAAATTGTTGTTTACTTTATCCCTTACTCCAGTGTTGCATATGTTGAATGCTAGGAAAGTACCACGGCCCCTCACACTGTTTATCAGATGTGGGAATTCATTTTCTAGCTTGTGAAGACCGTCTTTCAATACAGATCCTGTTTTCTGGACCAAGGACAGTAGATTTTCTTGTTTCACCACTTTAAGCACGCGCTCTAACAAGATCAGTTTTCCGGGATCTCCCATCCATGTGTTGAAAATTCGGTAAGAATGCGGTGCTCTGTGATAAAATGTTAAGTAAGTAGGATAACAATTTAATTTACTTAAAATTTGTCTTGAGATATTCTTTATTACACATAGAATGTTTTTTATCGTTCGTTCGTAACAATTTTACACTGCGCTGATGGAATATTTACTATAGAAACACAAACTAAAGGATGCTAGTGCGGCAAATATACACTTACAGGGTGTCCCAAAACTTTGCCACACGGAGGAAAGTACCTTAAATATAGAAGAAAGGAAATTTTACAGTACGAAGACTTCATTTTTATTTTAATAATAATTGGAACTGCATTCATAGTTTTAGGACACCCGGAGAGAGCTACTTAAGCCCTGAAATACGTACTTGAAATCTTCTCTAAAGTAAAATCCTCCGGTTAGCATTTTCTTACTGAAGGTGACCACGTCGGGGGGCGAGGATAAGTTAAAATGTTCATGGCACCACATTTTTCCCGTAGGACCGCAGCCCGTTTGAACTTCATCAATAATTAGAGCTACTCCTCTCTGCAACAAATCAAAAAACAAGCATTCCCTGTAGCAAGTAGCATGAAGGTCTATCCAGTCCTATAGTACAAAGAGTATCTACATAATAAGCACTGAGATAAATATATGTAAGTACCTTCTCGTAATTCGTAATTGCCGTTACCTCCCGGCCCGCTTCATCATAGCGCACCCCCCGCGTCGCCCTCCCGCGCGTATAAAGAAGCGGGCCGGGAGGTAACGGCAGATGGTGAAATGAACGCGTAGTACCTCAGTGATAATAGTCCTTCCTTTTAGATGATCCGCGCGGCTTGAGAGTGCAGCATGGACAGACAGCTGCCATGGGAATGATCCCACCGCGCGGGTGAACTAGCTTAGCAGCGCGGCGGTTATTTAGTTCCTTGCCTATTTACCATTTATTAGATTACCTCTCGGTAATTAAACTTAAATTGACTTTGATAAAAACACTATGACTACTAATCATGTGGCGTCCGATTTACGAGTATAGGTATTCGATATTATAATACTAGTATTTCGCGATATTCAATAATAAAAGGCGACTAATGCAATAACGTAGAAGTAATAGACATTAGGATCATTCCCACAGCTAAGGCGCGGCACCGGCACGTCCGTCAACTTCACAGACGTATGTGAACAAACAGTTCAGATCACCGGCGACGCGCCGGCGCCTCACCGGCATGACAAGCAGTAATAGGTGCTATTGGATTAGAACGATCTTCGTACATCTTCTCTCATCATGGTTAGGCTAGTAATAATACTTAGTTCAGTGGGTCTAGGTAGCGAAGGGTCCATACAACCCGAAATCCCACCCCACCGATCCACTATGCAGATCATAACACTTTTCTAGAACGAATTCCTTCGCTATAATTGCACCCCTCGCCACTCCAGCAGTGGTGTCATGTGTCATGTGGCTGTGGACTACTAATGGGCTGTTAAAACGAGACTTACCGTATTGCATATATTTTGCAGTTTCTGGAAGAACTGCGGCGAAGCTTCATAGTCTCCGCCTTCGGATTGGATAGGTTCAACTATAATGCCCGCGACTGGATTACCAGCCTTCTTGTAAGTTTCTATTAAATCTTCAACTTGTTCCAGACACCTGAAATAGCAATAATATTATTGCACTATTACAGACGAAATAAAATTTAAAAGAAACTATTACTATCATATCAGTCTTTCATGACATATGCTAGGTAGTAGATATGTCAGTGATATTTAGCTAAATAAATGTTGTAATGTTTTCTTTAATTGATTTACGTTACATTTTACCATTAGGTACTTAACTTGTGCAATCTCTTTCTTAACTACACACCTAGGTACTACAATAAATTAAGGTATTATGGTAGATAGGGTATAATGGTTACAACCTCACAAAATTATTATAAACCCCGAAAATCGCCACTGTTTTGAAAAAAAATATTTTCACTTTCATGATAAACTGCGTTTTACTTTTCGAAAACAATAGTTTATTTGTGTCAAGAGTTGGCACTTAGCAGTATTCCATACAAATAAAAAACAATTTTACGTGTTATTATGAAACACTCTATATATTATAAGTAAGTAGTAGGTATTAAATTAAGTCTTGCTTGCATTTACTTTTCTCGAGAACTACAGGTTTGAATTACTTCTAAATAGACATTAATTTCATTTTGCATTAACAAGTTTAGAAATCGAGTAATAAAGTGGATAGGTAAGTTGTATCAGATAATGAAAATAGTACTACCATAGCATAATAAGTATGTGAGGAAGGCAGATATAAACTGTGTTAATACATAAGCAAAAGAACAGATTAAACAATAGGTGCACTGCACTACGAGAACATGCATGTAAAAAAAATAGGAATTAGGTACTGCACCAAATACGTAAAATGGCCACCGTTGATGTTCAACAGCTTCGCAAAATAAATATATCTCCAAAATCAGTATAATGAACATAAAATCAAGTTTTATGTAAGCCTGAAATAGTCAGAAAAAAACATAAATAGATAAGAAGGAAATATTGCAAAACGAAAATGGAAAGCACACAAATTAATAAACTAATGAAAATACTTTTCGTCTTCTTGTTGGTTTTCACGTTGATGATCGGAAAGTGGGTATTTGTATCTTGGGAACGGAGCCGCCGGCCAGTCGAAGGCGGGGCAATCCAGTTTGTGTATTGGTTTTGACCTTGTTGTAGATAAAGCACCGAATGTTCGTCCATGGAAACTTCCCTGAAAATCAAAATAAATAATTGATTACTCAACTTAAAATATAACAAGTGTCTACAGGCTGTTTAGTAAATGCGTCCCTCGTTTTTAGGTTTCAGGGTTATAAATCTTTACGCAAGAAATTATTTCATATTTGTAGTCCGTTTTTTTATGTTTTTAGTGCGATATTTATATTTTTAGTTCGTTTTTTATTCTAAAAGGCCCATTCATTTGACGTTCTGTTTTAGGTATGATAACTTATTAATAATAATACAGATTTGAATATAATTTCTTGGTTTTTAGAGCTGTTTTAAGAGTTTCTTGAATGAGTTATTCCTTTTTTTTACTTTTTTTACAACTTTTTAGTACCTAAACGATGACATATTGGAAATCAAAAGTTTTTGTATTTCACACTTTTTGATGGTATAATACCTAATAACTCAATTTTCACATTCTATATTTGTGTAAACGGCATTTCATTTAAACTTTCTAGGTATTATTTTTCGAAATGAATGAAACTTCATAGGTCTAAAAAGTTAGTTAAGAACATTTTTGAAATGTGTTATGGAAAAAAGATAATATGATATTTCTGTTTCTATGGAAAATTTAAAATCTGTCTAATTAGCTGTACTTACTAACACTATAATTTAAATAAGGACTTTAAAGTTTGTATGAAATGCAGTATTTCATCATCGCTCCCGTTGTGCCCTCGCAGCTGAAATCTAGGTAGGTACCTACCTACCTACAACCGACTTCGTAATTTCAGAAAATGGGAACAATCAGGAAGTTTTCTTATTTATTAAAATAAAAAAAATCCAAATAGGTCCATAAATAACGGACTAGGTATGTATAGGTACTACAGTACCTACCCACATAGCTACCTCAGTACCTACATATAGTCCGTTATTTAAAACAAACATTAAAAAACATACAATCGAATTGATAACCATTAATTCCACCTTCTTTTATTGAAGTCGGTTAAAAACTAATGTGATGATGAATAAGCAACTCACTTTGAAAGACATGATGGACATTTTGGGCGCACCAGGCGGTTGATTCACCATGCACGATTCCATTTCCGCCGGTGTAAAGTCAAGACTCCCTCCTCTTTGTTTAGCACAGTACCACATGAATACTGCTTTGTAGGCATTCTCATTAGAACAAGATCCACACATCATTGTCGATATGCAATTCAATCCTGCAGGGGCAACCAAGAGTAGCACATTCTTCAATTTTTCAGGCCAGTCTTTTGATGGAAATACACCAAGAGCAGGCCTATTAACCAATGATTTCTGAAATAGTATTTAAGGTGTCAAAATCAATGAATTCATCTTTATATTTACCATCCCTACATTGCACAATATGTTTATTTATGAATTAGGTAGGTAGGTGGTACCTAAAGAAATCGGTTCGTGTCTCTCTATATTGAACCGTCCGGGAATCGAACCCAGGACCGAAGATATGTCAATACTAGTCTTGCAAGTAGGTACGTAGCGGCAGCGTAAGTAAACAAACCACCCGCCAAATCTAAAACTTGGTTTTTTCTTATTCAGGGTAAAATTGAAGTCATCGGCATTTTACTAATAATCTAACCGCGATGTTGATAACTTTATGGCAATCATAAAACAAAGTGGTCAATTCAAGGTAAAAAAACATTCTAAAAAAGCATTCGTATTCTATCTCGCTGCCCCCCTAGAACCTGAAAAAATATTTTCTTAATTTGAGAAGGTACTTAATAAATAACATAGTATATCTGGGTTTCTACTTACAAGGTTGTGCTGATCTTCAAAAGCTTTCAGAAGTTCTGGATGATTGTATCCAATGGGGATCGATGAAATTTGAGTAAATGCGTCCAAAAATTCATTGCCATCTGCGTCGACGAAATAATTACCAAAACTTTTATCGTAATCGGCAAAAAGCTGTACGGAGCCTGCTTGCTAAAATAAATACATTGCCATTTTCATTTCATTTCATTTCTACTTTTATAATGAGTTAGAGACGCGGTCTAACTGTACCTACATACTGCGGCAAAATTATCATGTGATAGAAGTTTATGTAAAGATTACAGGAAACATAAAACGATATCTTTAAATAGCACACTTTTTCAAAATCACCAACAAAATAATATTAGATTCACTATCAGTCAAGAGATGGCGCTGACCTAAAACTGCAATATTCTACAGCTTTACACCGCAGTGTATTTATAATATACGATGGTGCGCAAGTCCGACTCTTGACCATTTTTAGGGTTCCGTACCTCGAAAGGAAAAAACGGAACCCTTATAGGATCACTTTGTGGTCCGCCTGTCTGTCTGTCTGTCTGTCTGTCTGTTTGTCCGTCTGTCAAGACCCTTTATCTCGGGAACGCGTGGAGGTATCGAGTTGAAATTAAAACCATATTCTCAAATCTAGGGGCACTTGCAGCTGTGAAAAAATCAAACTTCTAAATTAACGTAAAAATGATACGGCCATTAATGCCTCGAAAAACGCATATTTCGACACCCTCAAGGCAATCAAAATTCATAGGGTACTTCCCGTTGACTTAGAACTATGAAATTTGGCAAGTGATATCGTCTTATACTACAAGTACAGGGAAAAATCTGAAAACTATACATTTATAATTATATCATAAAAAAATTGGCATTAAAGTACGTACTCAATCATCGAGGTTAAACGACGGTATGCGCGGTCATAATTTAACTTCTAATTGACCTATAAACTTGAAATTTGGTGATAATGTTTATTATTACGTGTATTTTACTAACAAATACCAATACATTGATAACTCTATTTTTTTATATTCCCTCATTTTCCTTTTACAAACGAGTAGCACAGATAAACCCCGCCCCTTAGCCCTATTTTTATAATTTTGTAATGTAATTAAACATAATTCTAAATAGGTACCTACATAGGTACCTAAATAGGTATTATGCAAACATAAAAATAATAAATAAAACAAATATAGATGTCACATTCAAAGGTGCGCGCAATGTTTCCCAATATACCGATACGATACCGCGCAGCGCCATCTAGTTTTTTATTTATATAATGACATCGTTGGTATAAAAAATATCATAGTTGATTAATTTACAAATACTTAGACACACACACAATTCACATCTTTCTTTTTCTCGCCCCTTCACCCTCATGATACGTGATGAGACTAACCTGCCCGCCCACCCCAGTCTCGCGTATTTTGTTTGTACGTTTCTTAAAAATGTTCAGGCAAACATTAGATGCAAATTATTTTGGTCCCCCCTTGTGATATTTCGCGTTTTTTCCCTTTTTCCTCCTCACGTGATTAATGGACGACCCCTTTATTGATTGTCAAACATCTGCAACGATGTTTCTTTCGAATGTCGAGGGTACAAACCGTTTTCTCCACATCTTGATGTTATAACCCTTTCGGCCGCTTATGTAACTGCTGGCTTGCAGCGAAAATATAAAAAGTACTAGAAAATTTCGCCGCTCTCACTTGCGACTCGGTATAATTGGTCAGTGCATTGGGCCGGAATCACAAGGGTGCGGCTTCGTGTCCCATCTGAGGTACTACGGGTGATCGATCTTTTCCAGTATTTATTTATCTTAACAAATAAGTATAGGTACATTTATCAGATTATTCCAAAAGGTAAGTACATTTTTTTAGAGATTTAATAGTTATCAGCTATACCTACATCTCAAAAGATTATTTATCAGTCAATATGATATTCAATATAACTAATAAGCTTTAACTGCTTGAAAGGTCACATTCGTTTGTTCAATAACAAGCGGCCCCCTATAGTGTCCGTAACTAGCCACGCACGTCACGTCACTGGATGGATTTTGATTGCAGGATGATAATAATACTTGGCTGACTTGCGAAGTTGCGACAGTAGATTCGTTTGTCCTCCAAGTTTGTACCTGTATTGATGGATGAGTTTTCCCTAGGCGTTTTCTAGATTTTTACGGGAATGAGAAACAATGTTCGCTCCGAACTCCGAATGCAGAACATTGC
This sequence comes from Catoptria pinella, assembly GCA_963556745.1. Lineage (NCBI taxonomy): Eukaryota > Metazoa > Arthropoda > Insecta > Lepidoptera > Crambidae > Catoptria > Catoptria pinella. The sequence continues at coordinate 7,892,265 of OY750762.1, forward strand.
GAAATGAACGGCACCGTAGATTTTACTAATATTCGAGTCGGACTCGCGTACGAAGGGTTCCGTACCAATAGCTATAAAAACTGCAAAAAAATCTGTTGTATGGGAATCCCCCTTAAATATTTGTTTTATTTTAATTTAATTATTTATTTTTAAAGTAAATATAGTATAACTAAATATTCTGTGAATATTTCATGCGTCTACCTGTTGCCGTTATCAATATCGAGCAAAAACGAGCAAAAAAATCTGTTTGTTGTATGGGAGCCCCCTTAAATATTTATTTTATTCTGTTAGTTAGTAGGTATTTGTTGTTATAGCGGCAACAGAAATACATCATCTGTGAAAATTTCAACTGTCTTAACTATCACGATTCATAAGACACAGCCTGGTGACAGACGAACGGACGGACAGCGGAGTCTTAGTAATAGGGTCCTGTTTCACCCTTTTGGTACGGAACCCAAAAAATTAAGTCACTTATTAACAAATTTGTCAGATTGTAAGTTTTATTGAACAGGGCCTAGAGTATACAGGCGCGACAATTTACAAATATTTGTCGGTATTCTTTTTACATATTTGTAGATTTTATTGAACAGAACATGTAGGACAATTTGACAATTAGGTCACTTATTGACAAATTTGTCGGGTTGTAGGTTTTATTGAATCTGCTTCTTGCCTGTCTCTAATCTTAAGATTAAAAAAAAACACTCAGCTAAACTCAGCTAAAGATAGAAGATACTACAGGCGTTACCTTTTAAACATAATGGATTGTAAAACTGTAATAAGTGTCGAAACTACAACCCACCTGAAGCGAATTCAGATCCTTCAATAGTTCTATAGTTTTTGGTCCAGGGAGAGAAGTTTTTATACTAGGTTTTGATGGTTCTCGTTGAACTTCAGTGGACAATCGTTGAAAATCTGGAAACAAAGTAACAAAAAAAACATAGCAAATGATATTACGCTACTATTCCTAAACTTCTACGCGTCTTTTCCGGTATACCTAGTCATACAGGCACAGAATAAATAATAGCACAATCAGGTAGTCCCACGGCTATGCCACACGCCATGGAGGCTATGCCACTCACCAACAATACGTCTTGTCTAAGTAATAAGTTCCCCAGTGCTAAGTAAGACACTTCTCACACGCTTAGTAGCAAAAGGATCTATTCGCAAAATGCCACACGGCCAAAAAAGGACACGTTCTCGGAATGACTTGTTTTCGAAAGGACCTATTCGCATAATACCTCATTCTCGAAAAGACACATTCGCATAATGCCTTATTCGCGTAATGACCTATTCTCAAAAGGACTTACTATAATTATCATGTATTGATGAATAAAAATACATTTTTATTAATTTTAATCCGTCTGCTTAAAATTAATGAAAACGCTGTTATAGATTATTTTCCAACATATTTTGGTTTTATTTTTTGTTTCGATCTTTGGTTCGACTGTTAAACTTTCAAAATTTTTAGATATATAAATAAAAAATAACCGGGAAAATAACCCATGTGCATGTATGCACATACAAAGCAATTCTTCAAATAAATTATTTATTTAAAACTTTTAATGTAAAATGACAATATTCTTTTTTATAATTATAATACATCTACCTCTTACCTAATAATTATTGATGTTACAAATAATAATGATTATAAAAAGAAAAATTAATACCTTTCCTTAAGTACAGTAATCTGGCTTACTATTGTTGATTATTATTGAAAAGATAATAAATGACGATTAATAAGTTTTTTATTTATTTATATGTATATGAATTATTTTACCTTTCTGAAATACCCAATTTCTGGTTTTATAAACAATACAGTGTGTTCAATCTACTTTAACCCCCTTTCAGGATTGCACTTTATCGAGGGACACATTGTATACAGGCATAGTTTTATTAATGAACACTTAGAGAAAAATAAGGCATTTTGAGAATAGGTCATTACGCGAATAAGGCATTATGCGAATGTGTCCAAAGGAAAATAGGGCATTTCACGAATAGGGCATTTTGAGAATGAGGCATATCGCGAATAAGGCAATATGCGACTGCAGGGCATTTTGTGAATAGGTCTTTTTGCTACTAACCATTCAGGGTCCACTACTCAACTAGCAAACACGTCATATAAATTAAAAGTAATACGACTATTAGTCGTGCATGAGTTTTATAGTGGTTTTTACTATCTCTGTTCGTCTTATAGATTGTACCTAGGTAGGTACTAACTAAATAGTCTAATTACAGCGTCCAATAAACGTTTTTGCAACTATATTATACAACGATCACATAGTGGTATAACAAAAACGCTGTTTCATACAAAAAATAATAGGTAAGGTCAAGTTGGGAAGACCGACATACTGTATTGAAAAAATACTCAAATAAATAAAACTAATATCTTGTACGCTTTAATCTTCAGCATTCCATGTGATGAAACATATGATCAGTAACAATTTTGTGCTACAGTAATTGCAATATCATAGAACATCTTTCAAATACAAAAAACCCTTTTTAAAAACTCGGCGCGTCTACACGGCGAGTTTTCACGGTGTAAGCTGCATAGCTATTCAAAAACGTAAGTTATTGCGCGCATACGGTCTTACCTTGTGTACGGTCTTCCCCAACTTGACCTTAACGAAAATATCAAAATGTATGAAACAGCAGATGTATGAAACAGCAAAGTCGAATATGGTAGATATTCGGCAGATATTATGACATACAGATCGATTGACTTGTTATACTTACTTAAACCCTTTATTTGATAACATGTTTTATATGTATGTATATATCTATGTTCACATTGTGAAATAAGAGTTAATAAGAGTGAGTTTGAAGACAAAACAAAAATGTGATTTTGTGGTTTTAGTGAGACTTTATTACTTTTAAACAACAAAAATGGTCATAAATAAGTGGAAACTGTACAAACTTTATGAAAATCACAAGATCATGCACGGCATTATAGAACGTACGTGCAGCACTATAATTTTATTTCTATTGGGGGTTTTCTAGTTTTTATGGAACCCTAAAACAAATATCAATGGCGCTCGATCGTAGTCGTTTATGGCCCTGTTCGCACGGGAGATTTTTTTACAGTGCTTTTTTTTACCGCCTTGTTTCGACGCTGTTCACACAAGTGCTTTTTATTGTACAATGTGTACTTAAATAAATGTACAAAAAAAATAGGAGGGAGAGGGTTAAAAGTTGCTAAAAACATCACGTGATGACGATTTAGTCGGGCAAAATTCAAAACTTTTAAAACTAGCTTTTGTCGTCTAATGACATTTGTATTCAGAAAAACTTGACAAATTAATTTGAAAAAATCAAAATGTTTCAAACTTTGTCCATTTTCGAAAATTAAAATGTCCAGGCAAACAAGATGCAGATTATTTCTGTTTAAAAATTGCTCGTTCAACGAAAAAGTACTTAAGTACACGAGTCTCATTCCACCTCCCCCTTGTGATATTTCGTGATTTTTTGCCGAACTCCCTCCCCTCTTTCGAGCCTTACGTGATTAATGGACGACCCCTTTGTCGTTTTGTAAAGAACATCCCTGTGTATTACAATAATGCAAAGAAAATATTACATTAATAAAAAATTAAGAGATTTTAGAACGCGTTGATGTCTTTTGTATGACATAGTGTTTCCTCTTTTATCCCTTCGTTTTTAAACACTTTCCCTTTTTTATTAAAAATAGGTAAGAACTGCAGTTCTTTTGCGGAACCACTATATTTTTTTCTTGGGCTAAAATCCCAAGGGCTGTTTACCTATACATATATCAAATATAATTATATTTTTTTAAAACCTATCTATTTATTTTTAACCGACTTCAAAAAAAGGAGGAGGTTCTATGTTCGACTGTTTATTTTTTTTTTTTTTTTTTTTTTTTTTATTTTTTTTTTTTTTATGTATGTCCACCGATAACTCGAAAACGGCTGAACCGATTTGACATGATTCAAATGCCACTTTATCAGGTTTGCTCCCCAGGTGGTCCCATTTTTTGAAAATTTTAAATCGGTTCAGTAGTTTTTGAGTAATCCTGAAAATACTGTAATTTTTTAGGTAACTTTTGCACGAGTTTTAACGGATCTTCAGACATAACTTCTTTGTTTATAAACCGATTTAGATGATTCTTGTTTCGTTAGAAAGGGGATACTTTAAGGATGTTTTCATTTAAATTTCCTTCACATTGGACCTTGGACTTCGAAGATACACAAGAGAACTCTTCAAAATCAAATTGGATAGTGTATTAGTGATTACTCTACGGTATTGAAAGGTTTCGCATCAGCCATTTTTATTGTCACTACTGGGGCTGGGATACAAGCCTTACTTATGGGCTGATGAATGGGATGGACCATAACCCACCGCGCGGGCCCAATGCGGATTGGTGGGTGTTAATGTGCAAATGTAGCTGGAACTAACGGCTTAACGTGTCTTCTGAAGCACGGAGGACCTCGAGATAATACACTTTGGTCACCTACCCCATGTCTGACCCTTGCTAAAATTAACAGTGCAAAAAGTGGATATTGAGTTACTAGGCGTATTATACCATTGAAATGTGTGAAATATGAATAAAATATATTTATATCATCGCTCTTATTTACTTATACATACCTACCACAAAAAAGTTAAAAATAAAAAACTTTTAAAAATTAAAAAGTAAAACCTCCTTCAAAAAACCTTAAAAAACTGCTATAAAAAACAGCTTCAAAAACAGCAGCTCTAAAAAGCAAGAAATAATATTCAAATCTGCATAATTACTATTCAAGTACCTACGCATATCTGATATTAAAAAAAACGTCTAATGAAGTCGGGTGGGGCTTTAAGAATTAAAAAATCAAATTGAGAAAGAGAAACCACGATAAATGTTATTATGATTAAAAAAGAAAAATATCTGTAGCCCCACCCGACTTCAAAAGACGTTTTTTTTAATATCAGATATGCGTAGGTACTTGAATAGTAATTATGCAGATTTGAATATTATTTCTTGCTTTTTAGAGCTGCTGTTTTTGAAGCTGTTTTTTATAGCAGTTTTTTAAGGTTTTTTGAAGGAGGTTTTACTTTTTAATTTTTAAAAGTTTTTCAATACACTAAAAACAAAACAAAAGCAAGTAGGTACTTACTTACATTTTAACAACTGAAACACCACCGAAATTTACAACACCTACTGAGAATTTTGATCAGAACCCCCAAAAATAGTTGCGATAACAAATAAGGTAGGAACATACAAATAAAGAATTTATTTAAAAATGTGCACTTACGACTTAAAACCTTTGTAGGGGACGACCGGTTTTTGCATAATACTGTTGCTGATAATCGTAGCATCGCTTCCAACCTATAATAAAATGCACATTATTAATTAAATACCTAATCATCATCGTCTTTGTTATTAAAAATAATACAAAACTCTTTCAAAAATTAACCACACTCTAAATTATACTAACCTAAGGACTTGAAATAATAAAAAGCCTTGCTTTTCGCACTTCGCAGCAGATAGGGACAAACTAACTACAATCGAATAGCAGAAAATTAAGCACAAATTATTTTAAATAGTTAGGTAACAAAGGTGGCAATGTTTTATGGTTCCTTCCACTGGTTACCTATGTACCTACTTTTATTTAGGTAAAGGTACTGATTGGGACGGGCGGGACGTACCACTATGTATTAAATAAATAGGAGTGGTTGACAGAGTTGCCAGGCCTAAACAAAATTCTGCCCTATGCTATGAAAATAATCTGAATAACGATGACGACACTCTTGTGGGTCTATCGGCTAAAAACAATTAAGTTAGCTTTGATTTGACAGATGGTTGTGTTGTGATACATTGCAACTACTATAGGGCACAAATAAAAACTCGCAAGAGTGTAAATGGCATCCAAGCGTTTGTCAAAGTTGGTCGAAGCTTGGAACTTGCTTGCCAAGCCTTGGCATGCGTGTAAACTGGGCTTTAGACTGTGTGACCTATATACTCTAAGGACCTACACATAATTATTCATCTGTGGACCATAGTGATGTCACACGAACATCGATATCTTCTAAATAACTTCGGCGAATAGTACAATACGAAACTCTTTACATAGATTTATCTGTCTTAAGTTGAAGCTCGGCAGACCCGCCGAAGTTCGAAAGGTTAGCCGGTAGGGCCCCTGCGGCGGTATCGGCTAAAAACATTGAAGTTCATGTTAACTGTGTTTTGACAGGTATATGACATACATTGCTACTTTTCTTTGGTAAGTTTTTATATGTGCCAAAACAAAGTAGCAATGTATCACATACATCTGTCAAAACACAGTTAACATGAACTTCAATGTTTTTAGCCGATAGAGCCCCTGCGGCGGTATCAGCTAAAAACATTGAAGTTCATGTTAACTGTGTTTTGACAGATGTATGTGATACATTGCTATTTTTCTTTGTTAAGTTGTTATTTGTGCCAAGACGAAGTAGCAATGTATCACATACATCTGTCAAAACACAGTTAACATGAACTTCAATGTTTTTAGCTGATAGAGCCCCGGTTCAACTAGAACAGCAAAGCAAAGAAATGAAACCGATTGGTCTGTGGCCAGCCTTAGGCTGTGTACAGTATGTGCTGTCTGTGTGGGTGGGTAAAGGTAAAGTAGGTAATATGTGAGAGTTTTTGGCGCCATTTTGTCGAGTTCGGTTTGGTGTCTATTTTTAATTATTTTCAAATTGATTCATAGTGAATATTGTGTCTTAAAATTGGTGCAGTTATATGGTACAAGTGTCTACGCAACTGAACAATATGTGGGACAATTGAAATAGGCGCGATCTTGGTTGTGTGAAGCTGAGACTTTTATTGAAGTGGTGGCTTCCTCGGCAGAACTAACCGAGTAAACTGTCTTGATATACTTGGTGCCAAATGCTCCAAGCAGCATTGGAATGCGATGCACCCGCATTCTAATGAAAAATTAAACAATATCTACCACTGAACTATTTAACACTTGACACTAGCAAAAATTACTTCCAAGAGGAAAGTAGATTGCCATAACAAAAAAAGAAGAAGGTAATATGTGACAGGTGACAGTGACACAAGTGTGAGTGTTGTTTTGTTTTTCTAAGGTTTTTCGTTTCAAATCAAATAGGTATGTAATGAATAGTGATTGCTGTCTTGATCAGTGAGTTCAATCAAAGAGAATTTAATACCACTTAGGTTCAATATTCAATAACAATATTCAGTAATCAAGTCTCTATAATTATTGCCAGCTTAGAGCATTAAGAACCTAAGATTGCCAGTCTACCAGCCTGTTCACACTATTTTTCAATACAATATCAACTCAAGAACTGGCAGTATGGCTTAGACCTTCGCCTGTCCTGAAAAGGACGAATATAACTACTACTCAATCAATTTCGACAGCCAAACAAAACAAATAAGTCTTAATAACAATTAATAAAGCGCATATTTTGTTAAAACACTATCATGTTAACTAAAGTGTTATTATCTGCCGATGTAGCCCTTGTTTGTACCCAACATGCTCTTTCAACCGAGAAAGAAGAAATTATGGGACTACTCATTGGAGAGGTAGGTAACTCAAATGGATGTATAGTTAATAACACCGTACCGCTCTTATTGTTAACGTACATAACCTGCATTTGTTATGGCTTTTAGGTACATGATAATGGTACCGTCGTTTCGATAGCATCTTCTGTTATATTACGTCGACTGGACAAAAAGCCTGATCGTGTTGAGATATCAGAGGAGCAACTCGTGCAAGCTACTCTGAGAGCTGAAGAACTTGCTTCAGAAGTTGGTCGACCACTCAGAGTGGTTGGATGGTATCATTCACATCCTCACATCACAGTATGGCCATCACATGTTGGTAAGATATTTATTTATTGTTGTTGCTGTTTATATGATTTTGTAGGTTTGACTTAATTGTTGTAGGTATGATTTAAATTGACCAGTAATCTCATTTCTATGTTTATTTTGTAGATCTTGCTACCCAATACATGTATCAGAGAATGGATTCAAGCTTTGTGGGCATCATATTTGCAGTTTTCCTCACTGAACAGTCTACTAAAGCACCATCGGTATTATTTTGTATTTTATTATGTTGTATAATAACCTACATGAACCATACCATGCTTTATTTTAGCTTTGTTCCATTTTAGTTCCTCATACATTTATGAGTCATACCTATTCATTCATGAATAAGATAACAGTGAGATTTGCTATAATTGGAATGTGACTATAAATAAGATGTATGTACTTATAAACTTTAAAATACCAACATTTTATTTTAAATAAAATTTAAGTAAGTACCTATTAAAAATGTTGTTAATTGACTGAGCAAGCACAAAGCGTCTCTGTTTCAGCTTGGGCAAAATGCTTTTGAATGTACATGTCGCATTTCACAACTGGAATTTTGTGAACAAGTTCTATAACTATATGGTATTTTTTGTAAATTCAGTTTTTCGATTTTTTTAAATGGTGGAGATACATGGGGAAAAATCAAAATTCAAATTCAAATTTCAAAAATGACACAAATGCTAGGTCTGCTGCTCTACAGAGTCACAGTTTTAATTTGTTTTTTTATTTCTCATTTGAATGAATGAATTCAATTGTATTCATATCACAACTTGTCCTAATGAACGTAAAAATATTTGACATTCTTGCTGAGAAATTAATATTTCAGATCCAGATCACTTGTTTCCAATCAGTAAATGAAGGAGCCAACCAAAGTAGAAGAGAAGTAGCAATGGTAATAGTTAATAACAATGACTCTTTATTGGAAAACAACTTTGAGGTAAGTACAATCAAATCAAAATCTATCTAAATAAATAAAATAAAATACACATAATAGATACAAGTACAAGGTTGGAAAAACACAAAATTGAGAAAATCATGACTATAAGTAATTCATATCAAACATTTTTATATTTTATTTATCTTAAGGGGCTGACATGAGCCAACCAGCGCCGCCATGCCAGTCGATTTTATTTTATTTATTCTAAATAAGCCCAATTTCTTAAAAAAGGAATCAATCAAGGTCTTGTGAATGACGTCTAACGTTTATTGAATAACGTTACAACATTACAAAATGTGTGCAATAGTTTAAAAACGGGTTTGAACTAACAGTGGCCACTTTTAACAAAATCGCGTTTTAAAACTGTTTGAATGCCTTTTCAGACTGTGTAAAATTATTCAATAAATATTAGACGTTATTAACAAACCTTGACTGGCTTATTTAGAATAAATAAAATAAAATCGACTGGCGGCGCTAGTTGGCTCATGTCAGCCCCTTAAATGAATAAATTTTTTACAGATACTAACTCAACTACCAGCAATACTTAAGGAGGAAGAAGATGAGGCATACAACAATGAAGTTGGTCAAGGGGAATGCCATGACATTTTATACAAACAACACAATGCAGCTGTCAGAACTATAGCAATAGGTCATATTGTAGAGAAGGTTTGTTTTACAATTATAAATCAATGGTACATGAAGGGTACATATAGTTTTTGCTCCAAAGATTAATGTAAAAAGAAGAATGGCAGAAACCCCTGTATTTTAAAAACCACATAAAGGCTTAGCGTTCCATGAAGTTAATATTAAAGTTTAAATAGAATAGCCTATAAAATATGTAATGATAAGTTTTACTATTATACTGGGAAATTCCCGGTTTGCCATTCTTTAAACAGTTTTAATAAGTTAACTAAACACAATTCAGCACCCACTAAAACTTATGACTTTTTTTTACAGATGTCTAGACCTATGCTGGAGGCTCTTGTTGCAAGAAATGCACTGAATGCTGTGCGCTTAAAAGCTTTAAAAAAACAGCATCAAGATCTAATGTCTAGATTAGAAACAATGCCAAGTAATGTTTAAGATAATTATTTTATCCTTTAATACTTAGTTAAAATAATAAATATGGACATACTTCATAAATCACAATGTTTTGATATAATGGTTACATAAAGTCATGTTTATCAACAATTTCAAACCCATCTGATGAATCGGCACTTGCTACTCTTTTTCTTTTTCTATCATCTGTTGTAGTATATATCATATTTGAAACAGCTCCTGTAAAGTTCCAAAGGGCGTTGTAAGCTGAACTACTCCAGGTTGCTGCTGATTCAACCACTTCAACAGTAGAATGCAGATGCTCTTTGTGTTTTTCTGAAATTTCGTGTATCTATCAGTCAGTATAGTCTTTATTAAGACTAAAAAGTTTTGAAGTTTTTTAAAACAAAATGTAGACTTACCAATTGGAATATATTCATCATCACTAGAATCTGAGGTCTCTACATCTTTATCGAGAGTATGCATTTTATCTATTGATAAATTTGTGACAAGAGAGCTGCTGTTTTCTGAGCTATCACTGACTTCTTCAATAGGTACATCATCTGGTTTCCAGTAGTCTGTAATAATATTGTAATATATTAGTAATTTTAACAGCATATACAAATGGCGTAATTTTTATTACTATAAGCTTTATAGTCATAATTTGATGGACACTATTCCGTGATGTGATATAGTGATTTATCACTTTTAACTGTCAAAAGACAGTGGCGATAAAACGCTAATCAAGCGATATGTCGTGTTTCAGTGATCATCCAAGGGGGGCAAGGACAATTTACAGGACAAGCAAGATAGTTTTTGTGATTGCCACTACTATATTGTATACATTACCTAAGCTTTGTCTTTCATCAAATAACTGGTTTTGTTCTGGTTCAATTGATAGTAACTTAATATCTGCATCAGTCAATTCTGGGATAAGTCCCTCAAACTCCATATCTGAATCTGAAACTAAGATATAGTGAAAAATGTATTTGCAATCTATGACAAATAATGTTCTAACAACAGACTGATAGAAAGGTATGATGTACCTGCATTTTGTTGTATTTTTTTGGCAATTCTTATCACAGGTGGGGCTACTTTATAAAAAGTACATATGGTCATACATAAAACATAAAACAGCAAATAACCACCCAAATATTTTCCTAGCACCAGTACCACTCCTAATGCCAAGTTTACCAATATAAATGCCTGGAAAAAAGACAAGTTTAAGTAGGGATAAAACAAATAATCTGACTTATTACATTGGATTAAACTCAAACTTTTACTAAAACTGATGTTATCCTTTTTTGTTATTATAAAGAAGATAGTAACATGGCGGTAGTTTCAAACCAGGAGCAATTTAGTTCACATTTTTGGAATAAGGCAGTTTATGTCCATAAATGCTAGAGTGCATTGTATTACATTTTTGTTCTATCCACTTTGGATAATTATGAATTCATTATTAAACACTATTAGAATTGAAATTCTGTTCTCTGTCAAAAATTAATTAATATAAATAACAAAGAGTACATTCTGTTGATAGTTGTTAAAAATCACTTCAGTAAACTGGCCATAACTAAAGAACAAAGACAAAGATCTCCATCAAGCACACTGCCCTGCTTCCCCCTTTCCGTTCCCCATTCAGAATCGGGTCCAGATATACTAGTATCCCCTTCCCCTTCCCTCAAAAAAATCGGTTCTTAGGTGTGAAAGTGTAACAGACAGAGTTACTTTCGCATTTATAATATCAGTATGAATAGTATGGACTAAACCTTCACTGTATCCGTTTGGGTCAAATCTTGAAAGCTAAATTGGAACCACTTCCTGACGTTCGAATGGGTACGATTTTGGTATACCTGTATATCTTTGGTGACAATGCAATAAGTAGAGATGGTCTGATGATGAAGTCAGAAGGTGGCCATAGGAGTTTCTAAACTAAACAAGATAAACAGTAATCGATAGATTGAAGAGGAATTGAAATTTTCCATGGATCCACCAGTGGATTGGCGAGAAATACAAATTATCCGTGGATACACCTGTGGGTCCAAGTGAACAGAGGGGTATCCCACTGTAAAAATATCCATATGTAAACCTGTTGTCTTACTTTCCTACTTCACATACATTAATAAGAATATTATTATTATAATTTACTTTACCTTCGTATGATTTGTTTCTCGTAAACACATAAGCTCAACCCATTTCTTTTGTATGCAGTGTTTAACTTGGGCAATTACTGCACTCAATTTATCACCATCATGATCAGCAAGTCTTTTCAAACAGGTAGTTCTATGTTTATATTTAAGCCATGCTTCAAATGCGTCAAGAATAATGTAGGAAATGCAAAAATACAAAACTATTTCTAAAATGGTGATTTGTTTATTCAGGCACAAACTGAAAAGAAATTTTATTATAAAATGACTAGTGTTTAGCTCAGTTTATGTTTGGAGTTTACGAACATATATTTTTACTTACAAGAATAACGCGTTTAAAAATAAGATAAAAGACAAAGAAAGCCACATCCTCCTCCAAAATAATAAGTCTTCAAGAACTCCTTTTAGAATAGCTAGTATATGAGATGTTTCTTGATTCCTCGGACTTTCCCATTTTTTTAAAGCTCCCCTTTTTAGGAACCTTTTCATAAAATTTAACATCTTTAAAGAATGTGCGTAGGTATCTAACAATAACAAGTCATTGCTATCGAAGAAAATTATTTGGTTCGCAATTTCGCAAAAATATAAACAGTGAAACACAGACTAGATTATAGGTGAACAAGTAAGTCATGACATGAAGTCAGTCAGTAGTAGTAGTAGTAGTAGTTATATTCGTCCTTTTCAGGACAGGCGAAGGTCTAAGCCATACTGCCAGTTCTTGAGTTTAAATAGTTCAGTGGTAGATATTGTTTAATTTTTCATTAGAATGCGGGTGCATCGCATTCCAATGCTGCTTGGAGCATTTGGCACCAAGTATATCAAGACTGTTTACTCGGTTAGTTCTGCCGAGGAAGCCACTACTTCAATAAAAGTCTCAGCTTCACACAACCAAGATCGCGCCTATTTCAATTATCCCACATATTGTTAAAAAAACACAAAACACAGTTAACATGAACTTCACTGTTTTTAGCCGATAGAGCCCCTGTCAGTCAAACATGAAGGAAGGAAATCCTTACTAATATTATAAATGCGAAAGTCCGTTTGTTTTATCCCGAAAAAATAATTGTTCCCGAGGGATAGCAAAAATACTTTCCACGCAGACGAAGTCGCGGATGGTCGCTAGTACCTACTAAATGAAGGAAGGATGACATGACATGATGTATGTGTGACCAAAAAGAATAGGTATGTACCTACTAGGTACTGTACTACATCTAATCAATCGAGTGCATTCTGCCAGACTAACCGCTAAGTCATTGGTCCCGTGACCGATTACTTTAATCGATGCCTTAGATTAGAGCATTAAAAACAGAGGCGGTATCGGCTAAAAACATTGAAGTTCATGTTAACTGTGTTTTGACAGCTGTATGTGATACATTGCTACTTTTCTTTGGTAAGTTTTTATTTGTGCCAAAATAAAGTAGCAATGTATCACATACAACTGTCAAAACAGTTAACATGAACTTTAAAGTACATATTCCGCAATAGATGACTTAGCGATTAGTCTGCCAGAATGCACTATAATGAAGACAAAGTTGTCTTTGACATTGACATTGACATCTGATGCTGATGTGATTGTGAGTGAGTGATGGATCATAGATGTTTAAAATTTATCTTGGCTCTTGGCTGACTTAAATAAAATAATAAAATCGTGTATCCAAGTTTTACATATTATTTATCCCTGTTCTATGATAAATTGTTTATTTATATTATGACCACGAATATATTATATAGTAAAAGTTCCAATGACGATGGAGCCAGGCCATACAAGTGCCGTGAATATGCTACAAAGATATCTTTAAATTTACAACATTTCAAAAGGGATGGCAGATTTTGTGATATTGACTTGATATCTGGTAAAACTAAAGTAAAAGTAAGTTGTACATAACCATTTTCTATTGTTCTAGCATAATTATTACTAGGTACTTACTCATGTAAACACTGGGCAACAGTTTAGTATGAACTAAATTTAGAATAAGTGAAAGGTGTGAGAGATTTTAAATTAGATGTAAGTAGGTTAACTTATTTTTAATCATGATATCTTGATTCTTTTTAGGCTCATAGGGTGGTTTTAGCTGCAAGCTGTGCTTATTTTGATGCCATGTTTAATGTAGGCCTTGAAGAAAGTCAAAAACGCCATGTATCTCTACCTAGTGTTCCACCTGATATTTTACCCATGATCATTGATTTCATATACACAGGTAAGCAATAAGTAATGTCATTTTCACCTGTCCTTACCCCACTGTATTTGGGGTCGATACTAAGGTTTGTCTTTCTCTTACATTATTTTATTTTCTGTTACCTTTGATCCCTAATGTATAACTTATAACAAAAAAACACTTGAATTCACACAACACAAGTCTGTGTATATTTAAAGGTAATAAAAACTTATACTTTAAAATCCAATTATATTAAATCAGAATCTCAGTTTTGTTTATTTTTTTACTGAAAGTGATAAAATAATATTGTAGGTGAAATTGTGATTGACAAGACGACAGTACAACATTTAATGATAGCTGCCGACATGCTCCAACTCAGAGAACTTGTTACTGGTTGTGGCGAATATCTCAGACGCGAATTGCACCCGTCAAATGCTTTGGGAATATTTAGGTATTCTGCTCTTGATTTATACATTCAATTTTATATTATTGGTGGATATTTACACGGATAATATAATAATATGATAGTTATCAGTAAGTATTATTATTTACAGTGAGATTGATAATAGATACTTTTATCTATTTAAATACTTTCAGGTTTGCTGAGACACATAATTGTACTGAATTAGCAGAAGAAGCTCTGGAACATGCTCAGGCTAACTGGAATATAGTAGCCAATGGAGATGAACTATTGGAACTACCACTACCACAATTAATCACATTATTAGCATCAGAACAACTTAAAGTTGACAACGAAGCTCAGGTACTGCAATATTATCTAATTTATCTTATTTTTTAATTTTGGTAGCTTGCTGAACTTAGTAATGGTATGGTGTTGTGCAATACATAAGTAACTATTAATTTTATACCAATGTGTATTTGAAAAGAGAAACAAAAAGCTGTTATAAATTCTATCCATAAATATTTATATACTTAATACTGCAATGGGTTACAGAAAAATAGCAAAAATTCTAAAGCATATTTGACACAAAAAGGTGTCAATGCTTTCTACCGATATTGTAAAGACATTTTTAAATTTTGAGATTTTAGCATTCACAATGCTATTTTATATAATACCTGCACCCGCACCCGCACCGTCGTATTCCATTTTTAGGAGTGCATATTTCAGACAATGTCTTTACAAATACCAAATAATATACTAGAAAAAATACGACTCGCACCAGATCATTCTAATGTCATATCGTATTTTTTCTAGTATATTATTTGGTATTTGTAAAGACATTGTCTGAAATATGCACTCCTAAAAATGGAATACGACGGTGCGATTCTGCAAACCGCGCCGCACCTGCCTGTGCGTGGTCGTTCGCGCTTGTGTGCGGAATCGCGGACGAGCTTCCACCGCACCTTTGAAGTCACCGACTAGCCGTGTTGTAGGGTTGCTAACTTTTGTACAAGAAATAAGAAAATCATGAATTGTTACTTATTACGCCGACTTCAAGTTGGTTTGGTTTAGTAATACAATTATTAGGAGTAAATAACAAAACTTTAAAACATCAAATAAAATTTCTACTCCTTATGTTTTTTTCTCCTTATATTGTATTACTAAACCAGACCAATTTGAAGTTGGCTGTGCCAAACAATCAACTAAGTAACATTTTTCATGATTTTCTTACTTTTCTTGTACTTAAAGCTGGCAACCATACGAGACTGCCTTGCCTGCTAGTCGGTAACTTCAAAAGTGCGGTGCGAGCTCATTCGCGTCGTCGTGGGAAGAGCCAGTGCGCGTCCGTCGCTGTCTGCGCTTGTGCGCACTCGCGCACAAATTCACGCACCGTGCGCGGTATCGCAGGCCGTGGGAATCCACATTTACAGGCAAAATTAACGTCTTTCACAGGTTTTATATCCAGCACTGCGTTGGTTGGAACACGATCCTGCTTGTCGTAGGCGTCATTGCTTTGAAGTATTAAGTAATGTCAGGCTGCCCCTCATTTCGCCACAAATTTTGGATGAAGCCTTGAAGAATGTACAAGATCCTTCTATAGCAGTTGCATTAAAAACTGTGAGAGTGGATATGGTAAGCAAATATTAATAAAGAGAAACCAGATTGTAGGCTTGTACGGTCAACAACGAATGTAGCTTAACATTTTTAATACTTGGTCAGAGCAACTTTTTTGATTAATGTTTCAAACTTAACTAATCGCAAATTTACAAAAAGTTATGTTTAAACTGTAAAAGAAAATATAAAATACTGAAAAACAAATTTTTTAACTGTAAATATGCGAGAAAATAAAATAAAAAATATTAAAATGTTTAAAATAATTCCAATCGGAGCGCATTACGTAACGGCACATAGACTTAATTTATTTTTTCGTATTATATACATGTATACTGGTCTACCTATAAAATAAAAGTGGCTCCAAAAATAAGTCTAATACACGCTCCATAGTACAGCTTGACCATAAAGAGTTGACAAAAAATGAGGGCGCCACTTTCTATGCAAACCACTTTCTATGCAAACACGTCAAAATCACGAATAACTTGGCAACACTGACTATACAAGGTGTTACAAAAATACCCCTAATGCCGAATATGGTATATAGGAACCATCAAACTGAACAACTTTTACTATGGGACCAACTCTGAAATCGCGAAAAAAAATCAGCTGTTTCATACAAAAATTAATTACGAAAACATCAAAATGTATGAAACAGCTTAATTTTTTTCGCGATTTCAGAGTTGGTCCCATAGTAAAAGTTGTTCAGTTTGATGGTTCCTATATACCATATTCGGCATTAGGGATATTTTTGTAACATCTTGTATTTTGTACTGAAAAATTTTAGTTCTATTTTATTTAATTTCATCTCTTTCTGGCCATGCTGTAAGTTCGTTATAGAAAAAGGCCACACATAACTTGCTTGTATTTTTTTCTTCGATTTAATTTCTTTTAAATTTTTCTCTCATGCCGTGTTTACGTCTGTTTATCCTTACTTGTCTTACTTAGTAAACAGATATTAACAGTTGTCATACGTCTTTTAAATTAAAGACGATATTTAAAACTATGTTGTCTTATGATATTATCATCTTCTTTGGTATTCTATATGTGGTACCCTTTGTTGTATTTTAACAATGAATGTTTCAATAAAGAGTTGGGTGAAGATTGTTTACCAAATAGACAAGTAAGGATAAACAGACTCATATCCACATTGCAATCGCGCGCCAACATGACTACTGTGCGACTTCCCGCTCAATGCGAGCATTTGATGAAAAGCCTCGCAATGTCGATACACGGCATAGCAAATTACATCATTGAACATAATAACTAGATTTCAACAATTTAGCATCAGTCAAACACCCAATTAGGGAGTGGTTCTTCGTAGGAATTTAGCATTATTTTAATATTGTACAGAAAACAGGTCGCGGCGCGCTGGTAGCGCTAGCGGCGGAGCCCCGCGCGCGCGCGCGCCGCATCCTGCTCGTGGCGGGCGGCTCCTGCCACGACAACGCTGCGCATCCGCCTCTCACTTCCGACAATATCTTGTCTTCGGTGCTCAAGTTTGATTTACATACAAGGTATTTTTACGTGACTTACTCAAGTATGAGAGTACCCAAAAAAAAACTAAAATAGGTACTCAAAAACTCATTTAACTTTATTGCTTGCCAGAGTAAAAATCAACTTTATCGTTGCGATTACGATATTTGAAATCCAGTTTGATAATTATTATCAAACTGGAGTTTCCCCACCATCAAGCGGGATGTGACTAGAGATGGCCAAAGGACCCGGTTTAAACCCACACTTTACGTTATAGAAACTTTTTACAGTTTATTTATTTCTATTGATACGTCAAATGTGACATTGCTATGGAAACAATTTCTTGTTAAATAAATACAGAAAAATATTCAAAGGACAAAACATCTCGTAGACGCTGTCTCCACGGCCGAGAGAATCGCGACGAGTAAGCGCTTTTTCTATCGTCGCATCGTCGCGATAACATCGCCGTGTGAAGAGGAATTCATAGAGTATATAGAGTACGTGGCACGACGATAATATCGCCGCGATTCTCCCGCTCGTGGAGATGGCGCCTTAATTCTAAATATTTTATTTAGATCAACAAAATGGTCCATGGGCTTTAACTGGGTTTAAACCCAGCAGTCGGTCAAAACCGGGTCCTTTGCCCATCTCTAGTCGTGATGTGAACCCGTTTGCTAAACTTTTGTATAAACCTTTTCGGCAGAGAATGGGAGGAGCTTGCACCAATGGGCATAGCCCGTATTCAACCAGGTGTTGCGACTTTGGGAGGCCGAGTCTACGCTGTAGGCGGCGAACAAGGCAGCCAAATTCTAGCAAATGGAGAAGTTTATGATCCACTGGTAAACTATCATACCACCAAGTAATCAAACTTCCTAAAGTCCTTCCAGAGTAGTGCCAATTTATTAAGGCCGAAACACAAACACGATACGACGTCGCAACGTGCCAAACCGTCGTGTCGTAGAAATTCACGATGAACTTCTGAATTATCAATATTTACGAAGTCTTCATTCTGTGATGATTTGTCCCACAGACTCGCTCCTTGAATAGAGCTAAATATTAAGTTATCGACCTCAATGACTTCCGCCGTCATCTTTAAATATTGATAAACAAATGCGTCATCGGATTTCTACGACACGACGTCGTGTCATAGAAATCTACGATGCGCGTTGTGGCACGTTGCGAAGACGTATTTATTGATTTTACATGTTTAGGCCCTTATTCAATAGTTCACACGTGTTATTGTAAAATATAGTGATTTTTAATAATGTTACAGACTGACAAATGGTCGAACATAGCACCGATGAAAGAAGCGCGTTGCGAATTCGGATTGACCGGCTGGAGCGGTAATCTATACGCTTTTGGAGGGTGGGTGGGCTCCGACATGGGGGCGTCCGTTGAAGTATACGACCCTGTGAACGACGAATGGACGCTCACCGGAAGAATGCCCGAACCGAGGTTCGGGATGGGCGTCGTTACATTTGAAGGTAAATTTAATATGACATGTTAGATTTACAAATATTAGGTAGTCGGAAAGTTCGCGGCCTTTTTGTACTAAAAATTTTAATAATACCACAGCGAGGAACATCTTTATCATCAAAATTACAAGAACTGAATCTGCTAAACCATTCTTTTAAGTTGTAATAGACAAAGCATCTTCTCCATAAACATTACAAACCATATTTTGAGCACTAGCAGCATTCATTTTTTTCGTCAAGGGTCTGAAACCTTTTCGAAAAAAAAATGCAAAAAGTATCATATAAAAATTATTATTTGTTAAATATATAAAAGCAAGACAATTATCAATTTGTTTTAATGTTACCGTTATTATCAGAAAGTCAGCTGTTACACAATATATTACATTCCCGACTAAGTTTAGTATTGCCAGAAATATATCGTTTGTATAAAAATCCACTGGCGTCCGACGATTTTTGTTTAGTGGCTTATCAGAAAGATTATGCCATACCACACGACTAACTGCTCTAACTAATATCTCTTAAACCTGAGAAGTTACACGAGCTAGAACGCTGTTATTTTGGGGGTCCTTATGACGTCATCCGCCACTTACGTGAACCTTACGTCGTACGTGATAAAGCACATATTACATCGAGCTTGGCGTTTCCTTTAAACCCTTATAACTCAACCATTTCAAAAAATCTTTCACTAGGGTGTATATTCTATAGTATATAAATAAAACTTTAGGATTCAAACCTGTCGCCGATAGTCATTATGTGGTATGGGTTCGTTCGTGTGTCGTAGGGCTCATCTACGTAGTGGGTGGGTGCACGCACACGTGGCGGCACACGCGGGACCTGCTGTGCTACGAGCCGGCGTCGCGCAAGTGGCGCGCGCTGGCGCCCATGCGGCGCGCGCGCAGCCAGGCCGCCGCGCTGGTGCTCGACGCGCGCCTCTACGTCGTGGGCGGCAACGCGCCCGGACAAGTGCTCACCTCGGTCGAGAGATATCACTTTGACACGGTGAGTGGAACTTTATAGCTGTACGTTTTAAAACTACCTCGACATTTTTGATGTCCCCACTGCTGATGCGGATCGATGGGTGCTAGCGACTTCACGACACGACGGCCGGGACCGACGGCTTAACGTGCCTTCCTAAGCACGGAGGAACTAGGGATAGTAAATTTTTGGTCACTCGTTCTCATGACCGACCCTTGCGAAAGTTGCTCAACCTACCGTCTGTCTACCGTCTACCAAAGTCCCGACCCGAGTTGATAAAATATTAGTCCAAGAAAACGAGCCCAGTCAATTGTCATAGACTTTCAGTTTAAATGGATGCCGCCGTCGTGCAGGTCATAGTAAAAAATAACACGCGCATGCGTTGTTGATTTGTTACACATTTTTTTATTATTGGCACACACAATAAATCTGCAGTCACGCATGCATTGACGTTTTCACGCATGTTCCATAACATAATCTATATTATATTTAATTTTTTATTAAATCTAAGTGAATATAAAAAATAATTCGGTACTAAAACATAGTTAAACAAAAAAAATCCGCCACGAACTCTGCTACTGACATCTGCGAGTATGAAAACTGCAGTCCGCCGACGGCGCTACGCTACATACAGACGCTCAGTAATAAGTACAACTCGGCCGACCTAACATGAACCTGGCTTGGATTGGAACTCGTTAGTTTCGATCTAACCGTTTCGAGAAACATTGTCAACAGTTTTATCTTGTAAAAGAAGTCCCTACCTTAAAAAAATACTAGCCTGGCCGTTGCCCAAAACTTCTAGGCCCATTATTTTGCACAAACGTCATTCGAGCCAGGTGTCACGTTAGGTCGGCCGAGTCGCAACGTTTCAATCTCGTCGATAAATGAGTCCTCGCCCGCGAGGTACAGGGGCACGGAGGCATCAGATTTAATTCAGTTAGTCCGAATTAAATCTGATTCTCAACTGGAATAGTCTCACACATTTCAGTTGAGATGGAATGTGTGAGACTATTCCATCTCAACTAGGCATCATTATGACAACAATAGTGTGTGAGTCTATAATAACATCCTCTCATCAATAAAGACTCAATTTCACCCGTGTGCTCCGCGGGCGAGGACTATTTTAAGACGGTACCTAGACCGAAAGTAGCGCCTCGGTGAATTTTATTGAATATTGTAAATTATGATACATAATTTTAATAAAACTTTACGTGGAATTTTTAAGACTCATAGTCTAGTATTTTTAGAAGGTATCATTACATTCCCTCGTAGTCATTTCTAGAATTAGATAGCAAAACTGCTAAAAGAGGCCGTTTCTGACCCACTTGCTATATCTTTTTACGAATGACTACGAATGTAATGATACCTTCTAAAAATACTAGACCAATGGTCCTAAAATTCCACGTAGTTTTATTAAAATCATTTTCTATTAACATCTTATCAAATAAAAAGCTCCGAGGGCGCCAGTTTCGGTATGGGATTCACCTTAATCGGTCAACGTACAGTCAGCGGCACGTCAGACTATACACGTCGACCTGAGACCGTCTTTATGCCGTACGTAATAAAAGAAGTTTTCGTAGTTCAACTGTTTAACTCACCGTGCTGTCGTGCGTACAACAGAATACGTGGGAGGAGGTGTCGAGCCTGGCGTCGGCGCGGGCGGGGTGCGCGGCGGGCGCGGCCGAGGGGCTGCTGGTGGTGGCGGGCGGCGACAGCGAGACCGGCGGCGAGCGCGCCTTCTACCGCGCGCGCACCACGCTCGCCAGCGTCGAGCTGTACGAGCCGCGCGCCGACCGGTGGCGGCCCGGGCCCGCGCTGCCGCACTCCCGCGCGGAGGCCGGCGCCGCCATCCTCTGACGAACGATCACGCTGCCCGCGCCCGCGCCCGCGCCCCATTGCTGAACCTCCGCTCCGCTCCGCCTCCGTCGACACTGCGACTATTCTGCTTCTTCTTACTTGTCCTGGGGCCAGGGGCCCGATCGCGCAATTTTTCAACGATGAAACCAAAGTTAAATCATAAACGTTTCAATTTCGTTAACAGGAAAAAAACGCTTTAGTATTGATAAATTGTTGAAAGCTACGCCTAAGGAGCGTAGAATACCGATCTTGGACATTATAAATGGGAATTCTAAAGCTAAACCAAAGATTTTTAGGTAAATATAACCTGATTGAAATGTAATGGTTTTAGGTTTTATCGTTCAGAATTAGAGGAGCTTGAAATAATTGCCTACATTATTACGAAGTTAATTACAGTAATTTTTCATGTGTGTATGTTATAAAATGCAAAACAATCTATTTATATAACACAATAAGTATATTTCAAAATTAATATTGTCAAAAAAAAAATATTCAACATGATAACTTGTTTTTAAATAATGCTGCCAATCAACCTTAGGAAAATAATCTTAACTACTAAGTTAAGATTTGAGTTAAGATTTGTTTTAAAGGCGATACACAGAATGAAATACCTAATTGTAAACATACCATACACATAAAGTAACACACACGCATTATGTTATCAATAATTAATTCTTAATGAGACAAGTAAGATCAAATAGAGTATACGATTATCGTGGCCAGTGTATACGAAATTATTCCCAAGTTCCAGGCTCTCTGAAAAAAGTTATTTTTGGCTCAATTGTTCAATGATTTTATTGAAGTACGCTACGTATACATTACTAAGCGTCTAAATTAAATATCCAAATCTGCCCGAAATACAGCAGCCCAATCAATGTTGGCCAAATTTCGTCTACACTCGTGACTTGAGATAGCGCGTGGCTGTCCCTCAGTGCCAGATGAGAGCAGGATAGCTAATGCGCGTATGATAAACGTTCGCTGCGCACCTGTGGCAGACTATTATAGCTGCAATCAAGTACGCTAGTCTGCCTCACTCGAAATACGTTCGAACACGCTGGTGTGATAATACTCCAGTTAGTTTATACTTTATAAGTACAAGTTAACTTTTGCATACACGGACATATTATATTATGTGAATATTGTGTTCCCATTATTTAAAATCATTACGATCAAACTTGCAATTTTGCAACTGATGTATGTCAAATTTTTATCTAGTAGCTCTCCCTTCAGTAAGCGATCTCTTGGTCAGATCTTTCTTTCATATTAGTTGGGACCACATAAATCTCGTTATTGCGAAAACAAATCTCACTGTCTTTCCAAATATTTAAGTTTTTTACTTAACAATGAAACGTCAATAATCTCGCATTCTTTTGTTGCAATCTCAAAGATATATTTAATGAAAAGCTATTTATAATATAAGTTTTTTAGATATTATAAGATAATATTAAAATAAAAAATATGAGTATAAGTAGCCAAACTTTATATTAATTTATCTGTATAGTTCATTACTTAAATAATGGTCATAATGACTTACAAAGACTTCCAATGTTTCATGTATATGCTGCATAGCTATGCTTGGTCAATGAAAAATATACCTACTAGAATTTACAACCGACTGATATAAGGTCTTATACTTGTGTAATATCAAAGACGTCACAAAATGCGCTGCAAGTAAAAATGTCAAAAACAGTGGGATTTTAAACCTGTCATTGTTTTAAAGGGCTTTTACACTTATAATTTACCATATTTCATCACTTGCAGCGCAAAATGTGAGAGAAGTATACAAAATGCGGCTTATTGAGCTGTACAAACTAATATTTATAATTTAATTGGGTGATATTACTGATTATGAATATTAATTAATCAAATAGTTTTAAGAATTTAATTCTAATACATATTTTTACAACCCTAAAATTAGTATTATTTACAATTGCAAACTAAACATAAAGCGTGGGGCACACCGCGAGCTCAAGTGGCTTTACGTGTAGGCAGCCATGCAAGTGCACTCTAAAATCACATACCCATTCCGGCCAACTTACGGAAAAGATATTTACAAACAAACCGCCCATACTTAACCTCAAAAGTACTTTTTTAAGTTTCATAAATATGTCAATATCATTGATAGCGTACTTATGTTGTCTAAGTTGCATTTATGGTGTTAATTCACTGAAAGTGAACGTATTTGTTGAAAAATTGCGAAAAATGCGCAAATATTTTCGTAAGATTTTCACAACTTTGCGTAAGATGGCTGGAGTATAGTTGATAGATGTGCTGTTAGCGTGATTTCTATACAAACTTGGAACGTTGCAATGTAGGTCCGTCTTATCTATCGCTCGCTTAGCCTAGCTCGCAGTATGGCCTGCGCTTTAATCGAAACCGCTAATGTGTCAAAGGCATAATGCAGGAAACTTGGCGTTTGCAACGCGCGTGATGTCCTCGGCGAGATAGAGCCGGCCCACGAGCCCCTCGAACAGCGAGGCGGGCCGGTCGGGCCGGTGCAGCTCGGCGCCCGCGCGCTCCACCGCGCACCACTCCATGAAGCAGCACGCGCGGTACAGGTGAATTGGTTTCTAAACAAACCAGTTTCCTCCAATTTTAACAGCCTCTGTGGTCTAGTGGTTGTGGTGACTTATTCACACTTACATAATTTTTCTGGGACGGGCACAAGGGGCAGATGGGCAAAAAAACCTATAAGTATGTACTTATAAATTCATAAATATGTTGTCGTTTTTGACAGATGTTGACTCATATTACAAAGGCATGGTTGATGAACTGTCGAAGGTGCGTACATAATATTGTACTCGACTGTACTGTGATGGAATCTCCACAGTACGCAAAAAACCGTCTAAATTCGCACTTGGACGCAAGGATCCTGGGATCGATTCCCAGGGCTTATTCCAAGCCTGCCTGGCTAGCAAGCTAGCTAGATCTAGATCAAGATCAAGATCTACCACTATCTTTCTGACGCCATAAACATCTTCTGCCTGCGGCTTTATCGTCACTTAACATCAACTGAGATAAACCCTTGTTTAAAAAAATCCAAACTACTCAAAGAAAACTCTGTACCACAACGGTAATCATTGACTTACCAGGGCCCTATTTAGTAACGTGACAATTTGTCAATTGTCATGACAATTTGGTTTACGTTGGTTTAGCTATGAGTAGTTTGTTCTATTTTGAAATTGTTTGACACAATTAAAAATCGTGACAATTTGTCACCTGTCATGACAATTTTATATCCATTGCGTCAACCAATTCGAAAAAATATAAAACTACTCATAGCTACACCGCAACGTAAATCAAATTGCCACGATATTAAATAGGGCCCATTATTGGTAAACTTACTTAGTAATAAACTAAATAAAAATAAGAATCTCACCTTAGTAGCTTGATACAGTTGAATAAATGTATAAGCATTTCCACTGACGCCATGGCAAATGCTATAGCCTTTTGTACATAATCCTCTTTGCCAGACAACTTCACCACATTGTAACGCTATTTTCATATATTTTTCATCCTCGAACACCTGTAAGATGACATTATTATGGAACACGAACGTGACACACGTGACGGCGTGATTTAAAATGAATTTTGCGTTCCTATTGGTTTGATAGATCATATGTCATGTCAGTGTTGACTAAATGAAAATAAAATCTGAAACATGCCTTAGTAATAACCATGCTAATAAATATGCCCAGTAATTCTGAAACATGACCACCTAAATAGAGAAAAAGTAATTCTGGAACATGCACTATCTTATAATTGTAATGCATTATGTTTACTTCAAAAATCAAGTGCACAATAAATCGCAATGAACTAATGCATGACAAGCAATGAGATATACAAACAACGTGTAACATAAAGGGCAAAGCTGAATATGGTAGATCTATAATATAAGGTACCATTTATACAATCCGGTACCGGAAAATGATTATGAACCACCGCATGGCTGAGAAATTGTATTTTTTTAAATATTTGTATAACTGAGAAATTTTGTTTTTTTTTATTTGTATGGAAAACTGCAAAGTGATACCCCTGAGCTGGAATATACAATGCGATTAATCGTATTGTATGTTTCATGTTTAAATAATACGATGTTTTGAACCGCAAGCGCTCTGACGTTGGTCAGTTTTCGATAATCAATACAATTCATGAGCAAAAGCAAAACACAATTTCGGTCTAGGCATGCCACTGCAGTTTATCATAAAGAGTAAAAAAAAGGTTTTAAGGGTTTATAATGACTTTCCGGGGTTGTATGCATGATACCTTATCTAACTACCATATTCGGTTTTGCCCCATATTCTGTTACATGTTCGTTGTATAGTAGGTAGATGATAGCTGATAAATTAGTGAATTTCTAATGTCAGTCAGAAAGAAATACGAGGGGAACATTTACCTGCGAGGCCAATATACAGAGGGGCACAAAACCAGGTGCCCCGTGACACCACTGCACCAGCTTGTCTCCAGAGCTGCTGCCGAGCGAGGACGGGAAGTTGCCACTCGGGAACCGGTGACTCAGTAACCAATCCACAGCTGGTTTTATAAAACTACGAATGTCTATAATACTGATGTAGGACCGAGCCTGCAATCAATTGTTTAGGCCTATTTAGGACTAAAGTTCGCACGGACAACTTTGCTATGCTACATATTGCTTTTATAGTTACTTATCAATTTTCTAATTGGATGAAAATATAATTACTTATAAAGAAACAATTTTAGTGTTAAGCTTCTTGAACTTCCTTATAATAATATTATTTTGTGAAAGTTTTTATGTTTGTACTCAATCACTCAAAAACAGCAGAACGGATTTGGATGAAAGGAGATGATCCAAAAAACCCAGAATTTATCCGGCCAAAACTCATATATTTTTTTGACCGAGCGTTTGTTCTCCTCGCATTTCTCAACCAATTCTCGTGAAACTTTGTGAGCAGGTACAATAATTATGTCGAGCCTTTTTCGAAATTTGTTAGAAACTCCATCTAGCTTCGAATAGACAGATTATTAAAAGAATACCTACCAAACAGCACATAATACTACTTTGAAAACCTGGTGGCGACATCTATTAGATTAATTTTCAAACAACACAATTTCAGCGAGGTCTACAGCTCAATTTTAGAAGTTTTTGATGGTAAAATTGTTCTGTGGTAAAAACACTAACAAACTTACACCCCTTTTTTGCGTCGAGGTTTAAATAGTAGATTATGCAATAAGGGCTTAAAGTAGTGTATTATGTCGCGGGCGCTATATTGAACCCCGAGTACGAGGGATTCTATGGTTAACTCCCGAGCGGAGCGAGGGAGTTAAGGCTAGAATCCTGAGTACGAGGTGTTCAAGATCGCTCAAGACAAATACACAATTAAGCCCGCGATGCATATTCTACTATTTATACTTTCTGCGAGGCAACTGAAACCAATGACTGTTATAAAGAAAGTACTTAAGTATTTTTTTTTTCATCTATTCTGTAGTGGTCAGTTCGACATTCGAATAAATCCTTCTTGATGCGGGTGAAAATGAACTTCGTAAAAAGTTTACGTTTTTCTTTTTTTTAATTTGTATAGGCAGTGCAAAGAAAATGATAACATGCAGCCTAAATCAGAATAAAATCTCATTTTTTTTAAAATAACATAATAAATATTTGACAACATCACATACATTGCTCCGATTCCAAAGTAAGCAGCTAAAGCACTTGTTTTGGAAATCAGAGACAACGGTGGTATCACAAACACCCAGACCTGAGCCAATATAGAAAAGTTCGTTTTCTAAATTGACCCAACCGAACCGTTCGTTTTCTCGATCGAACCCGGGACCTCAGAGATGGCGAAACCTTGAAAACCGGTGTACAAAGCCACTCGACCACGGAGGTCGTCAACATACAGCCTAACTCTGAATCAAATCTCATTGCACCTTAACATTTTTGAAACCAACCTCGATCAAGCACGACTACATAGGTTGCATTCCAAATTCAAATCACATTATTCCCATGGGAAAAATGACTTACTTTAGGAAAGGTTTGCATGACACATAATATGCCATTGACGAGCAGGTAGTATAAAAAATAAATAATATCGATGTAATCTGATGCCAAAAAAGACTGTACTTATTACATTGTACGAGCACAGATTAGATTGACGGTTGTCTAGACTTGTCAAGCGTGTAAATGAGGCATAATATAATCTCCTAATATATAATAGTCATCTCCTTCATCACTACAGTTACTCAATGTTGCTATCTCTTTCGCGGCACGTGCGTGCGGCATCGTTGTACTCGTTCTTGTATCTGTATCGCTCGGGGTATTTAGATTTAGAAAATCGCTGTGCAACACAGCGCAGTGTCTGTGTTACACCGGCTTTTTATTTTATAGGGTGATATTATTACATTTTAGTCGCAAAACTCTGCACGCTACAGAGCTGGCGATGCTCTGAAACACACAGGTTTTATTTGAAAACCCCTGTGCGGTCCAGGGGCTCTATCAGCGGTATTAGAAATGCCTGTGGGGTACAGACACTACCTGCTCAGCGGCGGTATCAGCTAAAAACATTGAAGTTCATGTTAACTGTGTTTTGACAGATGTATGAGATACATTGCTACTTCGTCTTGGCACAAATAACAACTTAACAAAGAAAAATAGCAATGTATCACATACATCTGTCAAAACACAGTTAAAATGAACTTCAATGTTTTTAGCTGATACCGCCGCTGAGCAGGTAGTGTCTGTACCCCACAGGCATTTCTAATACCGCGGCCGGGCCAGGACGCATACGTTACAGCCCGGCCACAAGAAATGAACTATGACTCGTGAAATAACGCGGTAACTTAATGGTTTTCCCAAAGACTTCTATTTTGTACGTTTTTTCTTTTGGGTACTGTAGTACGCCCGTACAGTCTACTGACATTACTCTACAACCCACGGTGGCCGGGCCACAAAGTAACACACACGTCGACGCTGGCGCGACTAAATCCCATTCCACGCGTGGTGTGACATAGGTACTAGCAATGATATTGTATGTAATACACTATAATTGGGTAGAGTACTAGCATTTGTTACACTAACATACCTGTAATAACATATACAGGATACCAGCCATTCCATGAGCTGCTCCGAAATAAATTTTATCATGCCATTGCCACAAAAGAGGACTTTCAGATTTCATTTGGGTTGCGAATTTTTTGCCAGACTTCAATATGGCGCTAATGACCTGTAATTTTTTTATATCATTCTGTTATTTATGTATATTTAGTCAAGCTAGTTGAGCATCTTCTAAAAAGATTAAAGGAAGTTAAAAAAAAATAGTATGTTGATGTTTAATACCTTTTCAATATGAGATGCAGGTATTGTTTCCTTTCCACTTATGTACTTGTTAACAAACAGCAAAGAGTATAGGTAACCCGCTTTTCCGTAAAGCAGTTCATCAGGTGAATCGTCCAACAGTGAAATTAGAGACATAAGTCTGAAAATAATATTTCGCTTAATGAATGATAGCATCCTTCTAAGTACCTCAAGCAATACAAGCCACCTAATTTAGTGACCGCTTCCACGAGCGAGAATCGCGGCTATATTATCGTCATGCCACGTATTTCTACATACTCTCTATGAATGCGTCTCCACACGGCGATGCTATCGCGGTGATGCGACGATAGAAGCGCTTATTCGTCGCGATTCTCTCGCCCGTGGAGACAGTGCCTTACGGTCGTTTCTTTTCATATTTATTCTGTTTGTTTGAATGCAAAGAAAATACATAATAAATAAATCGGAATTCTATTAAAAACAGATAACTTAAAATTACCTGATTCTCATTAAAACAGAGATGTTAAAATTACCTCTGGCTCAAAGTTTTGTAATCAGGAAGATTTTCTGGACGTTTGGTCCCTAATTTATATGATATTACAGTAGCCAACGCAAGAGGCCCTGCATCGCCACACAGAAAACTAATACGACGTCCTTTCAGATTATTTAGATCAATATATCGTAAAGCGATCTGAAAAACAACCAATATTGGTTAAATATTGCTTTAATTGCATCAGAGGTAGCTTCTAACAAGGATTTGAACATCAAGGTAGCCACTGACGACACGTTCTGTTAATCCCTTTGTTTGGCATACTATTGAACGGAATACTTATTAATCGAAGTAGGTATTATATGTTAAGGCATCATTGACTATACTTCCATTCGGATGCACCAACGCCGTGACTTCAATCATATGCCATAGTTTATGTGAAATAATATTTTTGCGAAAATACCTACCTCATACCTACGCTACACTGTTTTTGCATAAAAATTATGAGTCGGCCGCAAGTTAGGGGCCAACTCATCCCAATGTGACCTATCCCACTGTTTTGTTTATTTACTAGTCACAGTTAAGCAGTATAGTCACTAAAAAGAGAAACAGAGCTGGACGTCTCCCATAGAAATGGAATATTTTTCAATACTCATGGATTTATTTTATTTTATTTATTAGGTCTGCAATTGATGGATTGTCTGATTCATTCAACTACCAATCTACTTTGATTGATAAACATTTGGTCAGTGGCTAGCTTTAGAAACATGCGATGTTTAGTCAGTGGCTAACTTTAGAAACTTGCTTCAGGCTACTGTTTTTACCCAACTGCAAGGAAAGGGTTGTGTTTTTGTAAGCCTGTAAATTTTCTCATAAGCACATTGTCTGTCCTGCTCACTGGGCACTGATGTGAGTGGGGACAGACATTGTGTAATGAGTGTTGACATATAGTTGCAGTGCACATGCTGGCTGGTATTCTTAAACCTCACCTCATGTCAGCATTGAGTTGATATAATACAAATATAACCACAGGTTTTAAAGAGTAACTCAGTGGCATAGCATAGGTCACTAGCACCCGGTGCGGATTCCAAATTTGCCGCCCTCTTATTTTTGTGATCCATTATAAAAAATTTGAGCATGGTAAAAAGAGTACTTTTATTAGTTTTATTGAATGATTTATTGAATTGAAAAGTGAAATTAACATTTTTTGACACTAGATACGCAGAATATCAATATGTACGTAGTTTCATACGAGAAGCTTGTTTTTATATCTTGCTTTTTACTCAAAGTCATCAATGCCTTGTGAAACGACGGTCTTTCATTACCGTATTACGGTGAAGTACAAAGAATGCGTAAGGAGACATATTTATTTAAAATAACATTGAAACGAAATATCGGAAATAAGTTTCCTAAATAATAGTTATTGAGAAACCTTGCGCTTGCATCACCCATGCATAGAACCTGCATAGGTACCTGGGTATTTGGTAACATAAAAAAAAAATAATGACGAAAAAAACACTGAAAGAAATTAACTTTTTTTAAATTTAATTTTTTTTTCTAACTGCCACCTCCGCAGTGCCGCCCCCGGCAAAGTGCCGCCCGGTGCGGACCGCACCCTCCGCCTCCCCCATGCTACGCCACTGGAGTAACTACATCAAAATAATGTAACATAATCACTGAAAGCAAAGTTACCACATACAAGTTATTTGGTGAATAATTAAATTGCATTCAACGCAATCTTGCTCACTTTATATGGTATGCTATCTGCATTCATGAACAAACCTTTAGGATATCTTGATTTATATCATTTTTTATCCAGGCACATATCAAATAATACAAAGCTAATCCAGCAGAGCCAGTGTAAACAGTCTTGTCATAAAATATAGCTTCTTCCAATTCCGTGGTCAAGAAATGTAGCTTAGTTAATTTAAAGTTTTGTAGTTTTAAAAGAAACCTCTCGGAGATCTGTAACAACATTGTTTTGTAGTTATTCTGTTCTGATTATTTTGTAATGTTGTATATTCGGTCAGAGTCAGGTTCGGGGTCACCAACAGCGACGTCGTCACCGGGTCAGCCAAAGATTTAAATCTTTGGGGTCAGCTAGCTTTATGGCACTGCAACATAGTTTTATTTTTCGATGAAAGAAATATATTAAAAATTAGACCTTTCTTACCCCATCTTTGGATTCGTTTAAAATATGAATAGTACTTTCAGCGGAATAGTCCTCAAACTTGTTTTCAAAGGACCCATTACAAGTCATTTTGTATTTAAATAAATTTGTAATAGCGTGTAAACAACTTGAATTTAATTCAGACTGTCACTGTTTGTTTGTTTGTTTGTTTCATAGACTACTATATTCTATAATTTTATTTGTTTCATAGAATAGTGTTCTGTGATTCAAGAAGCAATGTGCTGCGGTCCGCATGGCGATAATATCGTTTATGGCGTTTACAAAATATGCAACGCTTACGCGCAGTCCGCCTTAGAGCATCTAATCGGTCCGCATTCGATATCGCGCTTAAATCGACAAAATCTACAAAATCGATAAATGACAGTTGGTAATGTGGACTGTTCGTAAGCGCACTAACATTTTATTTTAATCTCAAAAACAAGGTAGATTGATGATTATAATAAAAAAATAAACTATTTTCGGTCTCGAAAGCGACGATAGTGATGAAAAGCGTTTGATTATTGAGTCAAGAGTCATGTGCACGGTGTGCACCCATAACATAATTTTATTCACCTTTTTACATCAGTCACCTTTTTTAATAAGCTCAAAATTCATACTAAGTAACAAAATCTAAATGTTAACCAATATAAGGCTCTATCCGTTTGTTGTCGAGTAAAAAAGAAAAGCTCCTTCTCTACTAACGACATCGGACATCCCACTGACCTAAAAAATTTTGGAGGTCAGTGGGACATCCATATATTTTGATTTTTGTCGAAACCAAATTCTGACACTCGACTTGTTTGCCTGTCACTTAACACTTTTGACAGAACACAGAACGCTCACAGTGGTTATCCTCCGAGGCGCGGCGGTATCAGCTAAAAACATTGAAGTTCATGTTAACTGTGTTTTGACAGATGTATGTGATACATTGCTATTTTTCTTTGTTAAGTTGTTATTTGTGCCATGACGAAGTAGCAATCTATCACATACATCTGTCAAAACACAGTTAACATGAACTTCAATGTTTTTAGCTGATAGAGCCCCGGGTCGCTGCTTAGGTTCTTAATGCTCTAAGGGTCGCTGTAAGCCCAAGACGGCGCTGGTAATGATGTTATGAGTGACGTCATGTTGGATACGTTCATGGCGGCTGCTATCGCGATAATATCGATATTATCGCTATGTGAACCGCAGCCTAAACAGGTGTGCAGGTTTTTTCGTAGGTATGGCACTTCCATTAGTTTCCATAATCAAAGATGTTAGCCGATAGAGCTCTGGATTTTGGTTACAGAGTTGTTTTGGTTTGGTTTTCATAAGGTAAACGTTCAAACACGTTTGCACAGTTTGTCAAATATTTGAAGTGTTCCTTGACCTTAGGGTATTTTCCCCTAAATTTTTACCCGACTGCGAGGATAAACAAAAAAGGTATGACTGACAGTCTTCGTGAAAAGGAGTTTTTGCTGCAGTTTATTTTTTAGAAATTATGGAAATTAAAATCCAAAGATTACAATGGATTTCAGTATATCTGGAAAAATCTACAAATATTTTAAATATTTGAACACTTTTGATTTGCTAACAACTTTTGATTGAAACTGACAGAAAACGCAGTTACATTACTGATTTAGTAATAATCAATGTGACAACTATGTTACTTAAAACAGCAATGCAACTGCGATTTCTGACAGCTTCAATCAAAAGTTGTTAGTAACAGAGCATAATCAGGGGGCCTGTCACAAAATGGAGGGAGAGCCGGACACGGTGCGTCGCATCGTCGCCACGCAAATATTTTACATACATCATATTTGCGTTATGACGACGCAGCCGCCGACAATGCGCCGTGTGGACAGGCCCTTAGGGTTTTCTGCAGTCAGACACTGAATATTAGAAAAGTTGTACCGTACGTCACGTCAAGTCAGACACACCAATAACAATCCCTAATAGAACCGGCACTCACCATAAAAAAATCTTAGCTTGTATTGTATAATTATGTCTGAATTTGGTCTTAAAATAAAACCAAAAATATTTACTACTTTGGTCAAGTTCTGTCTTATTTTTAGCGTATGAAAAAAGTTGGCTATATAGTTATGAATAATTTTTGATAGGGAAACCGAGTCATTAAAAAAACCGTTATCCACATTCCATTTTCAAGGGGCAGAAAAATCACTATGAAATGTAAAAACGTGGCTGCATAAACCGGCTGCGGAGGCAAAAGTCAAAAGTAATTATGGAACCACTGTACAAATTTTTTTCTGTCTTCAACTTTAGCGGCGTCTCCTTTGACAAGTAATTTGAACGTTTACCGGGTGCTTTATAAAATTATATTCGTTTTTACCTGACTACGGTGAAGCAATAAGGAGGGTTATGATTTTGACCGGTATGTGTTTAAAATGTAAGCAATGAGATTAAATTGACAATGTACAGTCGAGTTCATTAATATGTTGGCACTTTTCACAGGATTTTGACTTTTATTACAATGGCATAAAGGTTGTTGAACTGTCAAAGGTGCATATTTATTATTGAACTCGACTGTACAACTGAAGCGACTAACTTTAGAGCGTTTGCGGTACAAAACGACGTATTTATTAGTAAAATTTTCTCTTTTTCAGTCTCGATTGAAGTTGCAGCGGATCACTCTATGTATCTAGGTATCACAGAACACACTAAGTAGGTATGTTCGAGGTTTTCATTTGTTTGTCTGTTCCCTCTATACCTACCTAACTTAATTTTTATTTTATTTCTTGTGTTGTGATTGTGAATCTATACTTAAGTGATTATTTTCCACAACAGTTTATTTTCCTAAACGTGACATTTGTTTGACATCTTCTTGTCAAATGTAGGCAGGCAGGGGGCGATGTTTTGTTTTGCCTGGTTTCTGCCCTTTGGTCTGAGGTAAGGAAGGTTGGGGGGAGGTAAAGAAGTTGAGAAGAGCGAGCGCATGCGTCTCTGACAATTTCGGCCATATTGTTATGACGCATTCAAGATCATAGGTCTCCGCCAGTGACGAGTCTTTTCACAGTTGACGTGGCTACTACGTACCATCCCGTTCGCCCACTCCGGACGCAGCATAGACGGTGACGAGGAATACGTAACTGGTGAGTGCTCGTACTGAAGACAAAACTTGTAACCTGTCACGGTCGTTGCTATTGGGTTTCCATTTTTCCAAAATATGGAGAATACATGCAATGATATAACATTTGCAGATAACTCTAGCCGTCTTCGAAACATTGAAAGATATGTTGCGTATAATGTTCGACGCAATAAGAAAACGACTGACCAAAACACTACACGCCGATGATTTCCATATTCTGAGATGTCAGAGACTAGTGGTCCCAGTGTTCTATTGAATCCCAATGATAGTGAAAATGATTATTTCTGGGCTTATATGGGTGTGATGGATGTGTAAGAAGTAACGCGAACTGACCTTGAATATTTTAGGTGACCTTTGTGGGCATGGACGGAATGGTGGAGGAGAATGGAACATCTGGGAGTGCGGGGTCGGGAGATCCGCTTACCAGTGTGGGTCCTGCGACGGCAGGCTCGAATCCGCACGTCGTCGCCGCCACCAGCATCGTGCAGCTCACACTCCCGGCGCAAGCTCCCTCGGCACAGGTGTTTTTTATGAAATCATTATTCAGACCTAATAAATTTGTTATTGCATTTGCGGGAAATGTTGTTTAGAGCAAATTAATACCAAATCCAAATTCCATTTACAGGTTCAGTCTGTGATACAACCAAACCAGCAATCGGTTATTCAAACGGCATCCAATATACAGTCTGTTCAGTTACCTAAAGGAAATGTTATACTTGTCAGCAAACCAAGCTCTGTAATACATACAACACAAGGAACTCTGCAGACCTTGCAGGTAAGTGCAGCTGTGTTTGTGTATTTAAATGTAAACACTTTTATATTGTTTTCATTATGATATTTTCTTATCTATAAATACTTATTTTAGATAAAACCAGAACCAAACACATTAATGAGTGCTCAGGGCCAGTCATGCAGTGATGACAGTTGTAGTGATGATGAGGGTCCAACAAAAAGAAAATACAGAGAGATGCTGACTAGACGTCCATCATACAGAAAAATATTGAATGATCTTGGTGGAGCGGAAATAGCTGGTAAGTATAGCTCTGTTCATTTGAGACAGTATGCCAAATGCTTCAAATATTGGAAAAGGAAATACAGTTAATATAAAGATTGTGCTTATAAATTATTCTAATATGAATATGAATTCTATTGGCCTTACAAATAAACTGGGAGTAAATTTAAATCCCTATCTATCATATTGAAAACTGATGTTCACATGACAAGAACTGCCAACTATCAGAAGTTTACACTATGTTTATTTTTAAGATAGAATGTGTGAATCCTTTAGGATGCAAATAGAGCTTTTTTACACAAATGAGACTTACACTTAAATTTTAAATAAGGGGAATATCTACATGGTACTTGTAATTATAAAGAAGTAAATGGACTTTTGAATTTAAGTAGAAGAACCTGGACAGATTAAAACAGTTTAAATATCTTAGAGTATAAAAAACTGATATGATAATATTGCAGACAATCGCATGGGAACTAAACCAGGATGCGAGAATGAAGTGTCGCTGTCATCTCCTTTGTCATTTGCACCAGGTCAGTTGGATGTGCTGCTGCTGACACTATTTGTTTGTGTGCCTAATGTGTCACTAACCTGTTTCATTCATAATTTTTGTACCCTGGTCAGCACATGGCTCATCATAACCACCTGCTTCGGTGACATCATCACTATGCATTTCATAATATGTTTTATAAAAACCTTTTGAAAGCAAAGATGAAAATGCCTTATTAATTCTTCTCCTGTCCACTTTCAAATACTTCTTGGAGATGGTAAAGTCATTGGGGTGAAAAGTCCATTTCTTCAATATTGCATAAAATTTTATGATGTATATTAAATAATATTATCAATATTATTGTTCAAGTTGAAATTGTTATGAAAACTTGTAACATGGAATTTACATTGATCAGTTGATGAAACAAAATAATTAGGTATACTTATTAGTTATTATGTTTTAATTTCTGCAAGTGCCATTATAATCTCTAAATTAATTAATGACACAATTGAAGAATACATTTTTAAGTAACTTAGAGATTACGTCATCATTCAGTGAACTCAACTGGTATTCTGCTCGCTGACGTAATCACGCGCGCTTGTTCCGATGACGTCACCCCCCTATACAAGTATTGTCTCAATTTTATTTGCGCCTTCAAACCTTTTAAAACGCTGTATCTTCAACTTATAGTATAATAGTTGTTTAATTGAATTATTATTATTACTATAAATCAGGATGAAGGTTTTCAGGAAGAAGGAACAGTGTTTTAGTTAATTACATTTGACTTGTTGTTAATGCACTGCACCTACTTTCTGTAATTAATCTAAATACATTTGGAGTGGTCTGGTTGATGTGATGATCTTTTTCATTTCTGATAACTTTTGAAGACAGCTAACACTTAAATATATACAAATACAAGATAAAAGTAATAAAATTAAACTTTAGCGTATTTCTTGACAACTGTTTTAAGCTAAGAACTCATGGAGCTATTTTCACCTGTGCCCGCCGCAGTGGCGGGACCGCAACACAAGTAAAAATGTGCAAATGTAATAAAGATAAGTAGTAAATTTCTCAACGCGATTTATACGGCGGTGGTGCGCGCGATTGTTTACGAGTGCATCAGCACCTGTGCGGGCAACTATATTATTTGATATATATTCGTGGTCGCGACTGTGGTGCATTGCGTTGCGCGGGCGGGCACCCAGAACCTTTTTAGGTCTTTTTTTATTAAGTAAATAATAGCTCGTCTATTTTGTCTTTCTGACACACCCCGAACACTCCATACAAAAAGTGCGTTTTAACTACATCATGAACAGATTACGTTTGTACACGCTGCGAATGTGTGCGTGAACCTTTTAGGGTTGACTCTTGCCATCTGTTGAGCTCGTATGTTAGTACAAACAACAAGCGCGCGACACGGCCCTGAAAAATGAACTTTAGAGAATGCCTTATGGCATTAAATCTGCCATTTGCTGTAATTTTATGCAATAAAGTTTTAATAAATTTAAAAAAAATAAGTGAATAAAATGTTCGCAACCAAGGCAGCTGCGGAATCGCACAAATCTTCGGTCTCGTGAGTTTAGAAATAAAACATCTGTTCCGGCACCACTTTGGGCGCGGGTGATAATCATGACTTCTTACTTAGCCTTATAGGTGCTTATAGTTCGCCTCGCCGCCGCCGCCGACAGTAGGCATCTTCAACATCATCTTGAGGATTTCGCACATCTGCGTGTAACATGTATGCGGAAGATAGCCTGTCCGCTAGGGTTGACAGGTAGCAACAATCCGGCACAAAAACGGTTTAATAGCACAATCTTTATATTTTTCTATGAAATCTTTATGAATGAATACATTTTTAAAATAAAAATTTTGTTAAATAGTTTTTCTAATTTGTATTTATGACTGTATTGAATGTTACATCTTTTTCAGTAATTCCGGCGGGAGCTCTGCAGACAGACGGTGGTCTTCACACTTTGGCTGTGTCGGGAGGAGCTAGCGGCGGCGCCATAGTGCAGTATGCCACCAACCAAGATGCACAATTCTATGTGCCGGGTGAGTAGATTCTTATAGCAGTCTCGTAACAAAGCCCACTGGCTAGATTAACCGGTTTCCATCAGAGAAACGAATGAATCGTACTATGTTTGCAGGTCCTATGTTAGAAGATCAAACACGCAAACGGGAATTACGACTGCTAAAGAATAGAGAAGCGGCGCGAGAATGTCGTCGTAAGAAAAAGGAATACATCAAATGTCTTGAGAATAGAGTAGCCGTGCTTGAAAACCAGAATAAGGCACTAATAGAGGAGCTTAAATCTCTGAAAGAACTGTATTGCCAGCAAAAGACAGAATGAGGCCCAGCCGGCTAACCGGGTGTGCCAGTGCCTTTCCGGTGAGAACGTTGACGCACTCGCCAACTTTGTGCTCGCGAGCTACTTTGGGATCACGTCCTTAGATTTGCTCGATTCTCTCATGATCATCACTTCAAACTAAAGGTGTTCTTGGTTTGAGATGAACTAATCCAGGTAGTCTAAGACACCTACAAGAGATCAATTAAAACTGGGTTATCATGAAGTATTGTTAGGTTATTTGATATAATGTTGAATTGTTAATATGTTTTATGATTTTCTGTTATTGTTTTTAAAACAGTTTGATTTTTTACATACATAATTTGTGAAATATTGATGAATTGTATTCATTTACAATGAATCCTATAAATTAACTTCAAGTTAGGTACCTATATAGTATCTTTATAGGACTTATAATTTAAGTACCATTCCAATGTGTTATCTTAATTCCTAAAAATGTTTCTATCCAAGTCCGACTTGCGTGCCATTTTCTGGTTTGGTATTTACTAGACGCATATAATGTCCTTTTCTTTTCATTTACTCCCTCAACATAAACTGTAAATATTACATAATATGTATTTCCCAAATATCTTTGATATATGAATATATCATCTTATATTATAAACTGGGGATTTGTAAATCACGTCATTTATTTATGTCTGTGATTAAACATTGAAATGACCTTTATTACTTACGGTTCTTTTCGACACCAACAGCAGGGTGTTATTAATGGATAAGCCAAAGTTAATATTTAGTATTTTTTTGTGCAATAAGTTTATTGCAATGTACAGTTAAACTATGTTCGTTTACGTCTTAATTGTAATAGAGTGAAATAAACAATATGTATGTATATGTTCATTGTATATAGTAAAAATAGTAAGTATTGTAAAGATTGTATGTATAAAAAATCCAATGTATATATTAAATTATGGAAAAACGAACGGTTGATGTTGCATATCACCCTTGAAAGTTATTAATTTCCATTCATTTCGAAATATCAATTGTGATAATTATTGGGAGGGAAAAAATTAAATAATTTTAACACAACCTATTCTTCGCGAACAGAATGTTTATATCTTACTATATAGACTATAATTTTTGAAAAGGGTAATTTTAGTTGACTACCAGAATAAATTTAAGATTTATATTTAATTTGCCATGATTGATAATATTG
This sequence comes from Catoptria pinella, assembly GCA_963556745.1. Lineage (NCBI taxonomy): Eukaryota > Metazoa > Arthropoda > Insecta > Lepidoptera > Crambidae > Catoptria > Catoptria pinella. Next base: position 7,932,203 of record OY750762.1, read on the forward strand.
CATAATTATTGAATACTGTACCACTGAGTATATTTTTTTAAGTTAATGAAATATTTTCACTATAATTAAATCACTCATGGCAAATAATTTTAAGGTTTTTATTGATAGACATTGTCGAAAGTGCCTTTAAAATTAGAATGAATAAAGTTTATACCAAGATAGCTTTTTATGTTAACTTAATGCTATTTATAAAATAATAATAATATTAACTGTTTCATGTAAAAATGTTGTATTATTTTCTTATCTTAGAGGCTTAGACAAACTGCTGCTGCATTGCATGCATGCAACACCTACAGACATGTCTATGGGTGTGGACATGCCCAGTGGCGTAGCGTGAGTTTGCGTCGCACGGTGCTGACTAGAAAGCCGCACCTTCCAATTTATCGTTAGCCAAGAAAAATAGTCCCAAGTAAAAAGACCTCACCAGGCCCACTGTTAGCTGTTTGAACGTCTGTGTGTAATACCATAGACTACTAGGTACTTAACCTACGCTGAGCTTGTCATAAAGAAAATATTTATTTCGAGGTACTTAATTTTAATTCTTACCCGCGCTTTTTTTTTGTAAAATTCTACACAATTGGGTGGTTTCTTAAAATATGCCTTTATTTTTGTATTCACTTCACCGCACGCTCCGAGCCGTGCGGCGATTTAAGTCTTAACCGCACTCAGTTTTAGTAAAATTCTACACAAGGTGGTTTCTTGAAAGATGCCTTTATCTTTAACCCACTAATTTGAAAAATAAATTATTAACAACATGGGTCACACTTGCAAGAGCCACACAGAGGAAGCCTGGTTTCCTCATATCCCTGCGACATAGGTATCGGCATAGATCTTGAGCGGTGAAATATAATATACAAAATCTTTATTTTCAAAATAGCAGTTTGTCTTCGATATTGGTACAATACAGAAGTAAAGCTGGCGTGTCTCCTGCGACACTGTTTTGTGTTTTCTAACACATAACAAAATATGGGCGTAGCTTACTGTTTTGTAGCTCAAACAAGCAAACATGTTATCCGAGGCGGAGTTCGTCTGCGGGGGAGGGGTAAATTCAATTCGAGTACGTCTTTCGTCCGAAGTCATTTTGTCGAGTAGGTAGGTGTTTGTTAGATGTTTGTGTTTAAAAGTCGCAGGAGACTGCAATGTTTTGCTAACATGTTTTGATAATATGTTTTGTTTGTTTTGTTATTTTTAGGCGCAGGAGACACGCCGGCTACGCGCGCTCGAGCAACGTACACACATAGACAGCTACAACGTCAAATACCTACACATTTTTGAGCAAGTTTTACACAGTATTGATTTATTGACACACAGTATTGATGTATTGATTTATCGGTCCCATAACGTTTTACCTCTGTTACGAAGTCCTTATAGAAAATCCAAAGTCATTCAAATTAGAAATTCTATACGCCGTCCCTAATTTCTGTCACAACCTCACAACCACTGAGCAACTAATCACTACACTCACAACCAAGGAACATTTTTACTCACAGGGACTGAGCTCCTAATGATTTTCTAATTTCGAATGTTGGCCAGAAATGTTTCGATGATTTTGAACCTTAGAGCATTTTTGAACAATTAACTTTAGAGCACTGATCTGAAAAAAATGTTGTAGTTATGGAGGTCAGTGCTTTAGTCTTCTAAAAAATATTTGTTTTGCACCGCTAACAAAAAAGGTTTGTGTTATTTTGAACATTTTTCAAAACGGCTGAAATATGTTTTTATTATTATTTATTAATGTAAACTTTTATGGATCTTGCTATCTGAAATATTTTTTTTTATTGATTTAATTTAATTTTTACATATCTCCGCCATTTTCCTAAAATTCGAAAAACTGTATCGACCTTAAAAAATATACATAATAACTATACAACCTGCTCACACGAGAATCGGTTGAGAAATGGGACCTATAGAACAGAGGAGAACAAATGGACAGCCGGACACCGGAAGGACATACGAAAGCATATGCGTTATGCCCAAGAAACGGAGACGCTTCGCGCTCGCTCCGTCCATGCGTACGGCAATTAGATGTTTGTCTAATCCCGATAAGCATTGTTTTGTATAATTGTTACTTGTAGGTTGTGTAGGTCTCCTATGTTTACAGTAGGTACGGTTGAATAATAAAGTATCTACAGTTTGTAATAATCTAAAATTTCAAGATAAAAATAAAATTGAAATCACCGACAAAACCGGAAATCAGTTTTGCCACTGAATTGAAACCGAAAAACCGGTATTCTAATATACTTCCGGTTTTGTGACTTTCCGGCTTGGGGTCACATGGTGGTGCTGCTTGATTTCTGTCCTCTCTTTATTTTGTTAATGTACCGATTATGACTAGTCGGTAAAGCCGACTGGCTAGTGGAGGGAGGTAGACCAACTCCCAATCTTCCATAGGCACTGAGCAATTCCTAAAAATTGAAACAAAGCTAGCAGCAAATATATGTCTTGAAAAAACTTTTCTAATAAAATATAACTAATTGTTAAGGATAGACTAACTTAGGAATATAAATAAAGTATGTTATCAGCAACTATTTGTCTTGAATAGATGTTTCTAATGATACATCACTCAGCTAGAGGGGGTATAGACCAACTCCCATATATTTTTGTCCATATTCCTTTCTAGTAAAAAGAAAAAAAACGAATTAAATGAAGTCTTAAAAATTTGTAGATAATTTTATTTCACCGAGGCAAAACATATATCTGAACAATTAAAATATTGTGTATAATGACAGTGTTTAATTTGGTGTAAAAATATGCATGAAATAAAAAAGCTGTTTACTGTTAGGCTATAGACAGAAGAAAAACGTAAGAAATACACACTATGTATGGTAATTAAAGTTTATAATTTTGTCTCTGCACTTTAACAAGTAGGAGTAAATTATTTTTAATCATCAAAATTTTGTGAGAGCAAAAAGTTTGCTGCAAGATTTTCATTCTTTTCACAAGCAAAATATGCTTGAATCACCATATGTTCAGGAAATCCAAGGGCTTTTAATCGCTCAATGGCTTCTTTGTCTTGAGGTGAAACTTGAATAACATTCTGAGATGGCTGAGGTTGTTGCGGTTCAACAGCACTTTCTTCACTAGCTGCTGCACCACTTGCTGGATTCACTGGCTCATTTAACATTCTAACAAAAGCTTGTTGATGTTGACTGATGGCCTGCAGAAGTGCAGGATTGGTTTGTCCAATTTGTTGTAAGATCGCATTCAACAAATTTGGATTTTGTTGAATAACGGCACGCATTTGTTGGAATTGTGGTTGATCACGAAGAAAAGCTAAAGGATCATCATCACTACCTTCTTCAGCATCTTGTTCCTGGAGTAAATCTTCAGGTATTCCTGTTATTAAGTATTCAACGGCTCGTTCTCGGTTATTGAATGACGCCCTGAGCGCTTGCTCGACCTGTTGCCGGTTGTAGCCCATGTCCATAATGCTTTGCACTGTAGTTTCAAAATCAAGTTCATTAGCAGTGACAGGTGGCTCAGCGGAGCGTTCAGGTTCAGCAACAGCGGGGGGCTTCGGTGTTTCCTCGGCAAGTTTCTTATCTTTGCCATCACCACTTTCAGTAGAAGCGCTTTCGCCAGCTTCAGGAGCGGAGGTAGACGAAGCTTGGACTTCCGATGTTTTAGGTTTAGTTACCATAATAACAATGAATTTCTTCTCATCTATATTATATGTACTTATCTTATTGTCATCCAGAAGAATTTTTCCGGCGTAAATAAGTCTTTGATGGTCAGCGGCATAGTCTTTCCCTTTTTCAACTTCAATTTTGAGCTTGAGGGCTTTGACAGTTTCCTCTGGGTCGATTTCTATTTGAAAAGTAAGTTGTTGTAATGTTTTTAAAGTCACTAACATTTTGAAAGTATATCGTTGTGAATTGAAAAGTGATTCAATTACTTCTGCAACTATTTATCTCTGAATTCTGACTCGACAAAATTATGCTGTAAACATAACCTCTCAACTCAAACTTCAGTGTTGCAATTATTGCAAGCAGCAGTGCTGCCATGCCAGATCCAGATACATAGATTAATATATTATGGCCAGAATACGTATAATGCTTAAATTATAATAATGCGTAATCTGTCTGTTCATATGATGGCATCTAAAAATCTGTATAAATGTATTACCTATATAAAAAATCTTCTAACGATCAAAACTGCTTGTTAATTATTAACATTGCATCGGCTTGTCAATCACATTTGATCGACTAGGAGCGATGCTTTGCTTGACCTCTGAAGAATAACTAAAGCATTGACAAGCACGTAGATATCACGTTATTACCGTGGTGGCGTGGCCTATTCATAGTATTCAAAGGTAGGCCACGCCCCCAAATAGTAGTTGTGGTGGTAATGCAATGTAAATTTATTATTGACAAACCATGCTTGATCGTCTAGGAGCTGCTTTACAAAATTTAGAGCAGGAAAATCTGTATAAAGTAAAATTTGAATGAAAAGCTAGTTGACATCTGTTTATTTTAATGAAAATCTGTATCAATATGTACAGATATTGGATAAATCTGTATACAAGGTGTTACAAAAATACCCCTAATGCCGAATATGGTATATAGGGACCATCAAACTGAACATCTTTTACTAAGGGGCCAACTCTGAAATCGCGTAAAAATCAGCTGTTTCATACATTTTGATATTTTCAATTTTAATTTTTGTATGAAACAGCTGTTTTTTTATCACGATTTCAGAGTTGGTACCATAGTAAAAGTTGATCAGTTTGATGGTCCCTATATTATACCATATTCGGCATTAGGGGTATTTTTGTGACACCTTGTATATAGCAGCACTTTGCAAGGTTGAAAGGACATTTTTTATTATGTACCCCTGAGTACCTTCTAAACGGTCACGCATGGCTTGTCAAGCACGTTAACTTTTCGGCTTGTCAATCAAATTTTGATCGTCTAGGAGCAATGCTTAACAAACACGTAGGTAGGTATCACGAGATTACCGTGGCCTATTAAAGGTAGGCCACGCCCCCAAATGGTAGTGGTGACTGGTGACGTGCTAATTACGTGTGCGTGCTTGATAAGCCATGTTCAATCGTTTAGGGGGTACTATAACGGTCAAGCATGGCTTGTCAAACACGTAATCTTTTTTCAGATTGTCAATCACATTTTGATTGTCTAGGAGCGATGCTTTTGACATCAAACACGTAGATATCACGTGATTACCGTGGCCTATCAAAGGTAGGCCGCGCCCCAATGGTAGTGGTGGTGGTATGACATGTACGTGCTTTACAAGCCATGTTTGATCGACTAGGGGCTACACTAGGTTGATTTTAGGGTTGTTGAAAAAATATCGATGTATCGACATTTTCCAGTATGCATAGGGTTCCAGTTAATAGGCTGACAGGACAGCCGAGCCAAGTATTTTATCCCAACAGCCACCACTGCCAACAGGCTATAAATAAGTTGCATTAGTTCGGTTAACCGATCAGGGTTGCCATGCTATCAAAAAATTCAAAACTTTATTCAGTCTAGGCTGTTACACTTGTGAATATCAAAGAAGCTACGCCATCGGTTCGCAAACCGTTTAATAAGTTTAATTTTGAGTTTTAACAGTGAAATTACACTATTATCGGAAAGGTAAACATTGTTTATGTTTTTTATTTTCATCTGTAATCATAAACAATAATCCGATAATAGTTTAAATTCACTGTTAATAGAATATACAATATTTTATTGTAATCGCGGGAATCAAGACTTAATAAAAGCGTTCGTGAGAACATCTGGTACGTTTCCCCTTCGTTGCATTTGTATCGGCGCTTTCCGCTCGGAGTTTAAAATGCTCTAAGTTTCTCGCGTGTGAACAATCAGCAGAGAAGTCACAAACGTAGTACCGTAAACTGGGCTGATTAGCAACTTGCGTGGTGAATTACACCAGCGACATTATCGATAGAAAAAAAATCGAAATGAACCGCATGGGCCTGGGGCTCTATCAGCTAAAAACATTGAAGTTCATGTTAACTGTGTTTTGACAGATGTATGTGATACATTGCTACTTCGTCTTGGCACAAATAACAACTTAACAAAGAAAAATAGCAATGTATCACATACATCTGTCAAAACACAGTTAACATGAACTTCAATGTTTTTAGCTGATACCGCCGCTGTTCATAGAACATTTTTCTATAAAACTTCATAGGTTATTATGACATTATTTTTTTCTATAGAAAATGTCGCTGTTGTTATTCACCACGCAAGTTGCTGATGAGCCCAGGGGCTCTATCGGCTAACTTACATTGCTATCGTAATCGCTCTGATTGCAATACATTTCTACTTTTCTTTGGTAAGTTTTTATTTATGCCAAAGCGAAGTAGCAATGTATCACATACATCTGTCAAATCACAGTTACTTACATTCACTTCATTGTTTTTAGCCAATAGACCCGCAGTTTACCGGTATAATCCACACGCGATTAGAATAGAATGGGACCTTGTCAAAGTAAATCGAAAATGATAGTTAAGCAGTCAAGTAGCGTCAGTAAAAAAACTGAATGTAAGTATTTAAATGTTTTTGAAATGCGAGACTACATAAGCCTGTTGATTTCGGCCAGGTAGTTGGACGAAAAATTCAATAACTCTGCAATAATGTAATGTTTCTTTCTACAGATGTAAAAATAATCATTAATTCTTCACTTTTTTTGTATAATTTTATTTTGATTTTGAAATAATAAATATTGTAATGTTGATTTTGTAAGAATGTTGATTTTTTATTTTCAAACATATACCACCATTATGAAAATGTTAAACAACTTAATTATCTGAGTGTGTGACCGTTTGCGAATGGGACCTTTTCTGAAATAGTGACGAAATGCGAATAGGACAAACTGCGTCCTTGTAGGTATAGCGTTATTGCAGCTACATATACTCGAGTAGATTAAAGCGGTGGAAGCGTAAAGAGCCATTATTTCTCGGCATAAAAAGGGTACCTTTCATTCAAAAAAGCACTGTACACTGTACTGTCTCCGGGTAAAAATAACTGTCAGTCCATAAAGTCAATGGTATATACGACAGCACATCAGGTTATACAGTTAAACTTCGAAAGCAGCTTTTATTACGTAGGGCATAAAGGCGGTCTCAAGGTCAACATGTATAGTCTGAGGTGCCGTCGTGTGTACTTACTTACTTTAAAATAACATATCGTAGCCATTGTTGCATAAAACACCTCAAATCATAGATTATAAAAAATAAATCGCACAGAAGTCATACTTACGTACCAAAATACGATATTTTTGCTATTAAACCACACCCAATATTAGGCTGGCTACTGACCCACCGGTTTATTTCTTTGCTATTTTAGTTGAACAGGGGCTACCAGCTAACGCATCGAACTTCGGAAAATCTGCCGGGCTTAAAACTAAAACAGATAAATCGAGCCCAATCGGCCCAAAATGGCGGAACCTAATTTATGATGTCAAACGAACATCGATATCTTCTAAATAACTACAATACGAAACTTCTTACTTCGATTTATCTGTTATAAGTTAAAGCCCGGCAGACTTTCCAAGGTTCGATGCGTTAGCCAGCACGGCCCCCTGTTCTACTAGAACAGCAAAGCAAAGAAATGAAACCGGTAGGTTTGGGGCCAGCCTTATTGTCTATCTCCTAAAATTAATCCACAGTAATACTTTTATCGTTTACACATCAAAAAATGAATTTTGACTTAAGTACAGTATTTATCCTAATTAATTATCGAATTAAGTATTAAGTAAGTATAGTTGGCACTTCATTTACATTTAACAGCTTTTCATTTAAATGAATATATTAATAATACACAAGTATAGTAACGCGTTGGTAGGAATTTTAAGAAAAATTAAATAATATAAAGTAGAAAGTAAAAGAAAATATTGTAAAGTATTTTTAAAGGTTTTAAAGTAGGCACAAAAAACAAAAAAAAATCTAAGTTCAACACACGACTCGGCCGAAACACTCTGGGCTTTAAGGTTGTTTGTACCAACTTAAAAAAGCCTGAATGTTTCGTCCAAGTACCTAGCCGAGATCATCTGGCATCTGTAGTCTCGCTTTTTCAAAAACATTAATAAATAATTTTGCGCAGTGTCACCTGTACTTGTACTATCATTTATTCTGTGCTCATAGTCTAGTATTTTTAGAAGGTATCATGTAGTATTTTTAGTAGTTTGATATCTATTTCTACGAATTACTATGAGGGAGGGAAAATACCAGACTATGGGTCTACATGTGTAGTTTTATTAAAATCCTTCAACTTTATAATAAAAACCTCTGGACTCTGAGGGCGCTACTTTCGGTGAAGGATCCACTTTAATATAACCATATAACGAGGTAATTCGGGTTCTACTAAACAATATACAAAAACATTTTAAGGCATCATTGAGATGTGTATTATTAAAAATTTATTACTTACATACAAATAGGTATTATCTTATGCTAAGCACTATCAAGATAACTAAACTCGCTAAGTTACATTAGCTAACATAATATTTCACAAACTGTTTAGATATAATATTATTCTGTCTGGAGTTTAATGGTATCTAAAGAGTGAGTCAGCCTTGAAGTGGGAAAAGCATGTAATAAATACAATAAATACTTAACATGGAACCTGACTGGACATACTCAATAGATACATAACATTATTTTAATATAAATTATTATTCTTTGTAAATTTCATCACATTTGTTTATGTATAATTTACACAGTTGATACAGATCATAAAGAACAAAAAAATAGCTACATTAATGTATTTCTTTTTTAAAGTCCTGCAATTTTGATTCAATCACATAATTCCTATTTGTTGACACTATACACTGGCACTATTATCATTGAGTAGATTCGAATAACTTTTCACGAAAGAATTTGATTTTTTGTGCAAAATATGCTTCCAAACCGTCCGCACAGCGAAAAAATTCAGAATCTTTAGGATTGAAGTATCGGCAATTGTCAAATATTTTAGTCATGTCACCAATAAATTCACTCAAAGTACTGTAAGTCTTTTCATTCACTTTTCTTTCCACTGTTTGAAGATCTGTAAAAAAAACATATAATATAGATAGTATAACAAAAGCAACATAAGTAGTTAAGGAACATGTTTTCTTATGTTAATATAATATATATAGTTTCCCTTGATCCCATGGGGTGGGGAGGGGCTTGCTCGAAGAGCGACCCCGCCCGGGCGTCGGAAAAAAATACGAGATCCAAACAAACTACTATGAAAATATTCGTATCATTTTCGGATAAATCAATAACGTAGAATTTATTTCTGGTATAAAAATAATGCAATTTATTAAGCAGTTTCTGAAAAATTACACAATAACCAAATTTTCCATCACGCGATATGTGTCGTGTTTCGGTGGTCATGCTTCAGGGGCTGATAGTTTGTAATTCAATGGGGAATGTCTGAAAAATATCAAATTGTACGAATATTTTTTATAAGTAGGAATAAGCTCCTTTATGTTATTGATAGAAAAAAGTTTTAGAATTTTAGGTAGCGTAAAACCGGACAATTGCGAGTCCGACTCGCCTAATGAGGGTTCCGTACAAACTCGATGATTGATATAGAGACTATATTTTTTATGATTTAATCACAAATGTATAGTTTTTAGATTCTTAGTATAAAACGATATTACTTGCCAAATTTCATAGTTCTAGGTCAACGGAAAGTGCCCTATACATTTTGATTACCTTTGTAGGAATATGTTTTTTTGCTGCATAACCGGCCGTATCTATTTTTTAAAGAGACTAACTCGATACCTCCACGCGTTCCCAAAATAAAGGGTCTTGACAGACAGACAGACGGACAACAACGTGATCCTATAATATCACTTCCGGCACAAAAATATAATTATATCAAAGTACATATTTTTAATAGTATTTTACTCACCCATAGGTTCTTTTATAATTTTATAGTATGTAGGTGCTTCCCGAGGATCCACAGGTTCCATGAAAGGCCAAGCATTCTTATGCAATTGTATCTGCTTCACTAGTCTCTTTAAATTCTCAAAGTCTTTAGGAGTGAGCTCTTTCATATTAGCGTAGTTTACAGAATTATTCTTTTGACAATTCGGACATATGTACTCGTCAATATTATCAGCCTCAGATTGCAAAATACCCACACATCTGCCATGAAACCAGTCTTGACATCGATCACAGCAAATATAGAACCTAAAATATTTAAAATTTTGATTACAACATACTTAAAGTAAAATTGATGCACGTTCTTTTATGTTATGTATTGTATTCATTTATATTTTTTTCACATTTATAATATTAGTAAATAGTAATAATATTAGTAATACATACAATATTTAACAGTTTATGGAAACCTATTGCACTTACTGTGAATTATCGTATGGTTGTCGACAAAGACAATATAGCTCTTGAGTCTCCTCCGCTCTCCGGCAATCCGGGCAAACATATTCTTCCATAGTCTTGCTCATCTCTTCGGTGACACCCACGCAATCACCGTGGAACCAATTGCTACAATGCTCGCAACCAACGTAGAATCTTAAATAAAAAAGAGGTAAACATAAATGTTCGCAATCGTTCATCGAAGGCACAGCACCAATATTGTATTCAAAACCTTAACGTACTTAGTGTTGTCGTAAGGAGTTCGACAGATGCATAAAAGCTTTTCTTTTTTATTAACATTTCGTTTGTTCGCTTTAGGGGTAGAGTCGCGAGCGCCGCCGGACGCGGTACGCCGTTTGCCACCACGTACTTCTTCCTGCTTATTACGCTCCGCCCGCGTTCGCAACGCCAGCTCGGCGGATAGTTCCTTCTGCAAAAATAATAAGATTAACATACTTCAACACCAATAGATATACAAGGTTAATTTTTGATCGTTTTAATCCCGCGGATGGGTGGTTTAACTCGGTAAGTACTATTCATAAAAAATAGAAATTGTTTTACAAATCTGAAAAAAAAAAAAAAGTGATTCACGCAAAGTACATAAATCCAGTAGTAAGGACTCGAGTTTACGTCGTCGCCGCGTCGGTGCGTACACGTCGCCACGCCCCGTTCGCTTTATCAAGTAAGGAGGTTATTGACGCGCTCAGCTCATCAGCTGATCCGTCAATTATTCCGTTCAACACACAACCTGGCCCGTTTAATTAAATTGTCTTTTAATTTTAATGAAGTGTCCCTGTCACTTTTTATAATACTGAAAGCGTTCACTATCGCACTTTTCATTTCTTCGCGAGTTTGATGCTCGTTTTTGTGCACCAATCGCTTTACCTCGCTCCATAAATAAAAGTCTAGTGGGGTCACGTCCGGGCTTCTTGCGGGCCAAGCCACTGGACTACCACGTCCTATCCAGTGATCCCCAAACACGGAATTTTCTGTCGCGCGACAACTAAACAAACAACGATGCACCGGTGATGTCTTGAGAAAACTGATTTTGTTTATTTATGATCGTAGGGTGCGCGGGAGGAGTGCGACTTCCGCATTACCAATCAAATAGGGTTTGGGGGCGGAGTTAGACACTTTGACCTAGCATTGGCTAATTTGCACGAGTCCAGGCGGACTGCGCTTACGCGTCATTGGTGTGGCGGCACAGAAAATAGTGTGTCGGTTTCTTTGAATGTTATTGACTGCCCATGCACCGACGCCGGCCATACTAATGGTTCACATCGTTTTTTCACTAAAGCGAGAATTGATTGAGTTTAAAAAAAGGACATTTTATTTTTTAATTTTACCTTTACAAATCGATAGTGTTTCATGCACCGGATGAGCCCTTCACGGGATTAAAATGATCAAAAAGTAACGGTGTATAATTAGCATCGGTATGTAATAACGACCTGTATCTCCACTCCTAGCTCCTTTTCCAGCAGGCCCCTCTTCTTGATGATGTCCTTTTTCAACATCTCCTTGTGTTTAAATAGCAGCATTTGTAAACGTGAGTGGGTAGAGGCTGCACGTCGACGTTCTTCTAAAGCTGAAATAGGCGTGTGTGGAGTTTGGGGAGTGGTGGGCTGGGTGGATGCGGGTGCAACGGCGGGCGCGGGCGCAGGCGCAGGCGTGGGCGCAGCGCGGGGCGGGGCGCGCGCGGCGGGCGCTGGTGGGGGCGGGGGCGGGGAGGGCGCGCGCGAGGAGCGGGCGCGCTTGCGCGGGCTGCTGTCCACCCACTCGTCGTCGTCGTCGTGGCGCGCGGAGGTGGCGCGGCGCCGCGGCGGCGGGGACGGCGAGTGCGCCGCCACCGCCACCGCACGCACCTCCCTCTCTATCACCACGTCGGGCTTCATTCTCTTCTCCTGGTATCGCTGCAGTTGCAGCAGTTTCTCTTCGATCTCGGGATTAAGATTTTCCTGTTTGAGGGCACTTTTGATAGCTGAAACGATTACAACCAGACGCGTTTAGAAATGGGATTGAATCCTTCGCACTAACCAATAACGGAAAAAAGTACTACCTAGGTATTTTGCTTTCGAGAATAAGAAATAATAATTGATACTTACTTTGTTGTATGTAGTCGGGAGTGAGTACGAATTTGTTACTCTGTTTTACGTCCTGCGTGGAATTGACGATATCTGTTTTAGTGTTATTCTCTTGAATATCCTCCGGTTTAGAGGGTGTAGCCTCCTTGTGGCTTGCGGCTTCGGCTACATTATTTTCGCCGTTAAGAATAGCTTGATTTTTTATTGCATCTTCTTCACTAACACCCTAAAAATAAAAGAAGACACAAAATGTGTCAAAAGAAAATAGCGACTGCGCTTATCCTATTTTCAGTGTTCCAAAATAAAATTTTGATAAAAGTAATGAAGAAGAATGTAAAAGAAACAAACCAAAATAAGAATTGTATCGTTTGTGGGAATATATTAGTGACAAATGTGGTAATATTTCTTTTACATTTTATACATTTCATAAAAATCTGAATAACCCTACATTTTTATAACTTTATGTTCAATATTTGCTCTTAATTGCGATACCAATTGCCCATACACCCCCACAAAACGTTAACAATAAAAATAAGATAACAAAAAAGTTAAAACACAGGTCCTGGTAAAAATGAAAGTCAAAATTAATTGCATTAATTTATTAAGTTATATTATAATATTGCACGAGTATAGAAATTGAGACTATTTATTACATATACATCGTAGAGTGGTGTATGAGCAATTTTAGTATCTACTTTATTTTAATGCTGGCAGAACTATAATACATTATGGACAATTTATAATTTCAAGTAACGACACACTGTACGTACACGTAGTACAATGCATAGGTTGTTCGCCGAAATAATAGTCACTACTACAATTAAGGAATAAGACACGCGCAATTGAGGCCTGAGCGAACAGGCCAGTAAGGTTTTTGTGCGTTGATCCATCAGTCATTACAAAATACTCACTCTTGACCGGCCAACGCTCACTCGTCAGGATAGGGCACGGAAGCAATAATAATTTATTATAAAACAAATACAATGTCCAGTTTCCAGTTTATATATGGATCGCCTAGTAATCATAAATATCAAATAATAAAAAATACAAATTACTTTCCATTAATTATGGGTAAGGTAATTGTTGTTAGCAGAATATTGTTTTAATGCAATGTCACCTTTTTGTAGTTTCAATTTATGAAATTCGAGTGCTAAAAATATCAAATTTTAATAAATCATCACTTTAGTATTCTGCAACCTGTCCTGCTGGTCAGTGAATGTAAGCCTCCTATACATTGTGCGGGTGCCCTATAACCATTATCACTGCCCGCCCCAGTTATTAAAGTTCAGTCTGATTATTATATCGAATATTGTACATACTTAATATAAAAATGTATTAAAAATAATTATATGTGCTTATGAAGTATGCTGTTATTTTTATTCTTACTAAGGTTATCAGCAAGTGGAGTTTCCTTTGTAGTCTATGAATAGAAATAGAACATTACAATTTTATTGTACGATATAGGTATACTATTTAACACCTACTTTTGCTAAAATTTCCTAATTTTGAAATGCTTATCTACCTCTAAGACTTAGTTTAAAAATATTTAGAAGTATTGTATTACATTATTCACACATACATAAAACTATTTGTGACTTATGTCCATTATCTTTGGTGTATGTTTTAGTACAATAATCTTTATTGAACTTCAAGAAACAAGAAATTAGCTCAACGGGCTACTTTACAAAACATTGTTAAAAAAAATCTTTCTAAATAATAATGACCAAATATGACACAACTATCTAACTGATACATCAATATTTGACGTGCACGTGCAAGTTCGACTGCGTTGTATTGTATAGAACTTGAATACAACGCAGAAGAACGTGCGCATCTACGCGTAGGCATCCAGTGGGTTACAGCTTTCACTCTTTCTTTACAAAAAATATCGAAGATTCGGTTGCAAATATGACATGTGAGTTTATAAAATAATAAATACACTCCTTTTTTTTGGGCAATTGTGTAAAAATATGAATTATTCACAAATGCACACAATCTAGCCACAAAGAAGAGAGACTATTGAGATCAAGCTTATGTCAGGCCAGGCGCACTCCGCACTTTAGGCATGAAACTATAAGTACGTGGCGGAACTCTTTAACGATGCCAATGTCGGAGGGCTGCCGCGCGCCGGCCGGTTAGCACGTTAGTTCAATACTCACTCACGCGCTCGCCGCGTCGCATATGGTCACGCGCCAAGTACGTTTGTCGCTAAGATATTTAATAAAAATGTTCTTTAACCATAGTACGTTGAATCGTTTTCCTTTTATGATATGCTACGCAGTTCATTTAACAGAAGACAACCCTAACGTCGTCAGAAGAGATAAGAGCACTTAAACTCCGTGCTCTAAATGTTGGCTTTTAATTCCGGCACTTGCATCTTTCTCTTTTTTATCCATATCCAATTGGTCTTTTTCGGTAAAAAATACCTATTTTCCTTTTGTTTACAAGCGAAACGTCTACTGACATAAGGACAAACGTACGCAGCACCATCTACAATTAGCTTTGTGCTGCTATCCCCATTGTTAGGGTGTTTTAATGGTATGATGTCACTAATTGACAAATGTATTAAGGTTGCAAGGGACTACACGTAAAAATAAAAATTAAATCTTCCATCTATGTGTTTTCTTTAATACTTAGGTAGTTTACCTTTCAGTCAGCCTCCCCTCGCACGTCTGTGGCGCGCGGCACTGTTAAACAGTTCGTGCGCTAACACTTAGGCACCTCTCACCGTCTCGTGGAATCAAGATTCCGCGAGACGTGTACGTCGTTCGAGCGCGTAAAGTATCTACTAAGCTTGGCTTCTGTAGTCTCTCTAATTTGTGATATAGCAGTGAAGAAAATGGGAAATGTGGCTTGGGTTACATAGATTTAATAACTATACCTAGCGTTTTAGTAAAGAAAGGTTAAGGGCGCATTTCCACAACCGTGTCTTTTGTTGTCGCTCTGCCGCCTCGGAATCGGTTCGCGACCGCCTGTTGTCTTATAAGAGGTTATGACAATTTGGGTTTTATACTCATTAATTAGCTATTTGAAAGGTTAACACGAACATAGAAGCAGCGCAGTCACCGAACAGCCACCGCGCAGCGTCAGCGCCATGTAATTAGCAAATAACCTTTAGTTAGGACATCAAGCGGTCGATTACGAGGACACAGAGGAGGAAACAGCGACGACGAAGAGCACGTTCGTGAAAACGCCCCTTTTATATCCATAACTGTTTTAATATTACACAGTCTCACATTAAAAGAAAACTCTCTGAATGTGGTTTAGAAAAAATAAACATGAACAATTCTGATAATATAATATAACTAATTATGTTACAATTTTACAATGTTTTTTTAATATGAAACAGCAAATTAAGTGCCGTCATACACAGGTAGCTGGAGCAGTTATGAACAAGTAGTTGATAAACCATCAGTAGACAAATGATCGGCAGGCACATGCGCGAGCGTGGATAGGAGCGAGGTGACTGCGTCAGAGAGCAGTACATCTTATGCCGGCCCCATATATTGGCCCGAACCTCGGCGAATACACCGTACATTGCCGGTTTTGTAACTACTGTCTCAAAGAGGTCCTTCCTTTCAAAAGTATCAACGAACGTTGGATTTGCCAACGCTTAGGCCAAAATGTGGAGCCGACATTACAACTTCTAGATTTACTTTGAGCGCTCTATGCACGGTGTATGGCGGCGCTAAAACTTTCTTAGTTTTCAATTTGCAAATGAAACTATTTTTGAAAACGGTAAGTTGGTTAGAATGGTAAATTAATAGAATAAAAGATTGAAGATTTGAAGAAAAGATTGAAGTTTTTAATAAAATTCACTGTGTTTTATTAAATAAATAAAAACCATTTGCAAGCTTTTTTAATTATTGTCAAAAACAGACGGTCAAAATCTGGTATTTTTAGGAATTGAGCAAAATTTTGCCTAGCTCTTTTTGTGCATCATATATTATTTCGACCAGTTGCACTCCCCATCATCACGACTCTAGCACAAATGTAAATCTTTGGACACTCTAGGGCCTAGAGTCTAGGCCAACTTTTTTGAAAGCTTGCCTGAAATCATCCTAGATGAAATCCAGTCAGTCTTATCTAAAAGCCTCATAAAAAAGAGGACGGAATCAAAAGCGAATCTAAAAGCTGGCGGGAGAATTCCAGACATAAGACATTAAGGAACTTGTGTTCCTACAAAGTGAGTGAAATTCGAATAATAAAATCAGGAAATCAATTAAAAATCTCTCCATTAGTGGGTTTCCACCACTATGCATAGTATTATTCCATCATAACAGTAAACTATTAAAGTTAGCTCCTCCAATCCATTACAAAAACCGGTTATGTATCTATGTTCAATCAAAATGACCTGCCCTTCTATTGTCTAATTTCAAAATCTATCGCAATCGCTTTCAAGATGTAACACATTGATGCTTCTTTTTGGCATAAATAAAAAGTTACCAAAGAAATGCAGCAATGTGTCACATCCATCTGTCATATGAAAGCGATTGCGATAGATTTTGAAATAAGACAATTAGCCCCCAGGTAAAAATAGTTTCACTTGAAAATATTTAAACTCTAGCCAGGTGGCTGCGCTGAGATTCGTGTGAGGCAATCATTGCAATAGTCATAGTTGAATATTAGATTTCCCTAATAATAATAGATTACCTGGTGCGGCACTGGCATCGCCGGCAAGGGCTGCGGGCCCACTGGCGCCAGCGGCGGCGGCGCGCTCTGAGCCGGCTGCACTGCTAGGTACATCTTTCTGGGTCCTAACATGCCTTGTTTTCCAGTTGATTCTTGTGCTAAAACGAAATATGAAGTCAATATAAATTGAATCAAAGTAACAAACGAATTCACAATAAAGTTTACATTTTAAAGTATGTAATAGAATTATTAATAAAAATATATGAACCAACCTTTCAAAAGTTGCTGTTTCACTTGGTGTTGAACCAACGCTAACTGTTGAGGTGTAAGTGAATATCCATGAAGACCTTGAAGAACTATACTAGGTCCGCTACTAGTCTGCATAACCTGGCAAAAGAACATTTAATAATATAGTGACACAGTTTTACTTTTTGCACAACGTAAGATCGAACCTTACGGATAATAATATCTACCTGAGCAGTAACAGTTTTGATGACCGTCCCGGGCGGCTGACCGACGAGAAGTTGTTTTTCAACCATCTCATCTTCAGTCATCTGCTGCTGCACCGGTAGAGCCTGGAGCACGGGCGCGGCGGGCGGGCGCGGCTGGGGCGCGGGCGCGGGCGGCGCGGGGACCGGGCTCTGGCCTATATGGGCCACGATCTGCGCCTGGTTGTTGCCGGTGGGGCGGATCAGCACCTGCTGTCCGTTGACCGTGGCCAGCTGGATTTTGCCGGCGGCGATCTGCTGGACCAGCACGGGGTTGTTGACGACGATCTGTTGCGTGGAGGCGGGGCGCGGGCGCGGCGGCTGCGGGCGCGGGGTGAGGGCGCGCACGGGGGTGGGCGCGGGCGAGGGGGAGGGGGCGGGCGCGGGCGTACGTTGCAGCAGCTGGCCCTGCACGAGCAGCGTCTGCACGGGCGGCGCGCGCGGCGTGAGCGCGGCGCCGGCGCGGCCGCCCGCCTGCACCACCACCTGCTGCGGCGGGGCCACCACCTGCTGCTGCTGCTGCTGCACAACGACCTGCTGCTGCTGCACAACCACCTGCTGCTGCTGCACCACCACCTGCTGCGCCGGCTGCATCACTACCTGACGATTCCCTTGCAACAATATCTGCTGTCCGGTCGGCGCCAGGCGAGGTGAGGCCGTCGGTTTAGCTTCCTCGTTCTTTATTTGATTCACGTTTCGCTCCTCTTTATCGGCGGCCGGCTCGGCGACTTTCGCTCCCGGAGAGGTCGAGACGAGCTGGCCGGATATGCCTTGCTGACCGGACATGACTATGTGTAGCTTTCCATCGGGCATCTGTAGTAATTGTTGTCCCGCGAGTAAGCCCCGAACTGTGATTTTCCCATCGGGAGCACGAATGATTTGAACTTTTTGAGGACCTTCCTTTTGGGGAGTAGCTGTGTTTTTAGTAGTGATGGGACTGTCTACTGCGGTCTTTGTGGCTACGGGTTGACTGATGACCCTGGTCGATCCATCTGCACCTTTAGTCATTATGATCCTCCTCGTTCCGATAATAGTTTTTTGTCCGGTCGGCGTCGCAGTATTCGAAGCCAATAACGACGTGAGTGTACTTTTCCCTGAGTTCTGACCCGGTGTTTTTGCCTTATCTGCAAAAGAAAGGCAATCTTTCTGTTATGACGTAAAATTATGTAAGTAGTCAAATTTATTTGAAATTAATTAGGTACTTATTCTGAGCAAAAACAAAAAGTTATTTATACCTTGGGACATCTCAAGAGCTCTTTTTTGTTGATGAGCGGCTCTTTGTTCCCGCAGTTGTTGTTCCATCTTGTCCTTGAGATCTGAAGCGTTGGGCGGCGGCGGCGCCGGCGTTCGCTGTGGGAGCTTGCCCGTTGAGGTGCGAGTCACGGGTGTAACACGCTCTGTTCTTTCTCCATATTGGCGAACTTCCCACAGTTCAAGTTTGTCTTCATCTACCCATTCTTCAGAAACCTAATACACAAATAATTACATTAGAACATGTGAAATGAACAATGTTAGAAAAATCTCGATAATCAAATATTACCTGAGGTTCTGTATTCTGAGGTGATTCCGCACGTTTTCTTTTGCGTAAACCACTTCGAATGGAAGTGACTTCACGAACAGTTTTAGGTAACTCCAGAGGTATGACGACACGTCGTCTCAAATATTGTGTACGTTCAGAAAACTGTCCTATATGCCGATGTTTTAGCAGTTCAAGAGAAACTATCTCTGTGTCTGTAGTCAACTGATGTTTACCATCGGCAGTGGCGGGCTTAGCAGACATGTCGTCCCAGCGCAGGCAAGCCCACATTATGCGTAACTGAAGCGCTGCACTAGCCAACCATTGAAGATTTACAGTGCGGTACAACCAGCAAGTTTTGAATAGAGGCCTAGCACATGGATAGGGCCATACACTTTGATTAGGTTTGGCATTATGACCAAATCCTGTCACAGCATTATGCCCAGCTTGGCGGCTGAGTCTTCTTAGTTCGTGATGCGGCAAAACCATAATGGTCTTTGCTTTACTTCTAGTATGGAATGTAGAACATAGAGGATATTTCACTGGTGTTCGTTTCTTTTTCTTTTCTGTAGCAGACGTTTGGACTCTTTTCAGATAAACTTTTCCACATGGATTTTCTGTTGAATAAATTCTTATAACGCCACTCTCAGTTTTTTCCTCTTTCACAACTTTGTCATCTCTCTTTGGTCTAATGAGACCAAAACGCCTATTAACGGCTGCACGATATTTAGCTTTCTCTACATCCTTTGTAGTTGTAACTGAACATTCGTATGAAGAGACCTTAGCTTGGTCATTTGCGACGTTAGTTGAATTAGACGAAGATTTAGATTTACCTCTAGTTATTTTTAATTTAGGTATTGGTGGGCGCGACTGCTCCGTATCAAGATTTTCTGATTGCTCATCTCCATCTGTCAATTCTTTTAAAGGTCCTATTTCAACTTCATTGTCCTCATTATTACTTGAAGTTATGTCAATATCCATCTCATTGCCTACTGCAGGTACAGCAGACTCTTCTAACGTACTTTCAGATTTAAGAAGAGAATTTTCGTCTTCTTTTTCTGTTTTAACAGATATTTCACATTCCTCACTGAACTTTCTTTTGACAAAACAATCAGAATTTTTATTGTCGCACTCCTGCGCACAAGCGACTGCTGCCAATAAATCAGTAAGTATGTTTTCTTCAGAATTTGGTACAGCTGCCACAGTTTTACCCAATAAATACTGTTCAAGAATTGACATCTTATTAGGATCCTTAGAATTTACAAGTAAACTGTTCGAATTACTGGAATTACCTTTTAACACAACTAATATTTCATTTAAAAGCTTGCCTTTAGTGATGCACAAAGGTGAATAGCACTTAATTTTTATACCTGATCCCTGCAGCAATGCAGATGGCTCGATTTTGTTACAGCTTGATGAGTAACATCTGTAATGTTTTGTTAATTGAGACAGTTTTTGATATTGGTCTCTTAAAGCATCAACTGTTTTAGAAGTGTTAATTTTTTTCTCATTACTGATTTCACAAACAGGTTGTAGATCAGTTTCAGGCTCATCATTTTCTACATCAATATTTTTATCATCTTCACTCTTAACATCTACATTTTCTTTCTTCACATTTGTCAACAGATTAGCAATTTTCTTTTCTTCCATAAATTTCAAGTATGTACGACGTGTAAGAAAATCATCCAATTTGGACTTTCTGGCTATCTTGGGGTAATATCTTCTAGTTGATGAACTTAAAGCTTTTTCAACATCTATTTCTTCGAAATCGTCATCATCTTTTTCAACTGACAAATTCCGCATTGATAAAGGCACTAAAATAATGAATATTTTTAAAGAAAAAAAGATTTAAAAAGATAGAATATTAAACCATCATTGAATCTACTTACATTTGTCCAATACGTCTTTATCTGCAGGGTCATTAGACATTAAATATTCATATGTCTTAGGCTCTACTGCCAAAACCTTAATAATGGTTCCTTCTCTAACTCTTACAGCTATTTTAGCAGGACCACTTAAAAGATTGGGTTTTGTAGCAATACTATGCTTTTTGAATTTTCTAGTGGATGAATTCCACAGCCAACCCCATTGCCCATGAATCCTATATTCTTCACCCTTTTGTTTCCATGCCTGAAAAGTGGAATCAAATTACTGTCTTATAAGGATACATAGAATACTGTGTACATAGAAGTTTGTCATGCATGACACATGACATAACATTGTTTCTTTTGCTCTCGTAATAACAACATTTTTTCTTTCAGCACAGGTACAAAATAATCTGAATTATAATAAAATTATACCTGATGACGAAGACCGAGGGAATATTTCACAAAATTAAAGGCTGTTCGATTTCGTTCCTCTTCTTCGTCTCTCTCTTTTTTCTCTCTCTTATCAAGTTTTTTACGCTCTTCACGCTCAGCTGCTGTAGTTCTAATAAGTTTGACATGCCCGAGTTGTTCATGCCAGGCTGGTACCCACACTACACTTTTTATACAAGCCTGTGATTGAAAGAGAATAGATAAATAAATAAACAAAAAGGTAAAATTGAGAGTAAATCTAGCTAAGTGTATTTCAACTGATTGCTATATTGCACAAACCTGAAGGACACAAAGTGCTCTAGAAAAATCCCGGGGAGCTTGACAGAGTTGCACGGCTTGCACCCAAGGTTTTCTCAGTAGAGACCAATTGGGATGCATAAACTGTATAACAATGTTAGATTCTAACTGAAGTAGAGTTGTTCTTAGTGTTGCCACTAGTAGTGGCTTTGTAGCTGAAAATAATTTTTCTTATAACATTAAATTATCACCATACAAAAACAACAAGGATGACTTTATAGGTCATCTTATAAAGCTATCTTTATAGTATTCTCAATGCAAAAGTTTGTGCGTGTTTGAAACCTCTTCACGCCTAAACAGCTGAACGGATTTATAACCTGGCACAGCTAGTTTATAGCCTGGTTTTAAACATAGGATACCTTTTATCCTGCTCAAAGGTTCCCTAAGGTCCATGCTCCCGAAGTCGCGGACGGCCGCTAGTAAAAGAATAATAACTTGTGATAGTTCTGTTCTGAACCCTGCATGCCTGTTGTCACTATAGGTTGTTAACTTCTATCACTTACCATTTAAAAGGCCAATACATTTGAAATCTTGTGATAATAACTTGTGATAGTTCTGTTCTGAACCCTGCATGCCTGTTGTCACTATAGGTTGTTAACAAAAGTTATCACTTACCATTTAAAAGGCCAATCCATTTGAAATCTTGTGATGATGATAAAGAAAATTTATGTGACATGTAACGTTTTTTATCTCTTTCTTCATTGCGTTGAGGTTTATTTAATGCTAGTGGATTGCTAGTGTATTGGTTAATATAATTTTTAAATGAATTTTCATTCCCAAGTTTATATAAATAAGTCCCATTAGACATTTGATTAGATTTTAGTCGTGTCACTCTTTCTGTAACTGAAAAATTTATGTCAAAATTAGATGTATAATAAGATTTATTTTTATCAGCATTTTTAAACATATTATTAAGGTAATCTTACCCTCTTCAGACTTTTTTGAGTTTATTGCTTTAAGTTTATTTTTAAGTTTTTTACCATCGTCATCATCATCATTTGGATCATGTTGATTATCATCGTTATCAATATTAGTCATGTCATCACCAGTTATTGTCACTTCATTGACAACATCTCCATCATTCACTGGAGCAGTTTCTATTTTATCATCAATTTTGTAGCCCATATTTTGTCCATGTGATTTCTGGTTTTTTTCTTTTCTTTGTTTAAGGATATTTGCATTTTCAACTTCCAAGTAGGACTTTCGATTGCCTTTTGATTGATTAGTCAATCGTTCTGTTATTTCCATTTGTCTGTAAATTTCTTGTTTCATTTCTAAAAGTTCTCTGACTAATGGTGCTTCCATGTCTTGAGCATCTAGTACACTTAATAATTCTTCAAACTGATTTGGAGTGGAATAATACCAAACTTCGCCATTTTCTGCTTCACTAAAATTTAAATGTTTTTATATTATCAGAGTAATTTAATAATGTTAGCGAAAACTTTGCTAAACAGGTTTAAGTATAAAAATGTGTAACATACATAAATACCCGACGGGCAATAAACCAATATTTCCGTCCATGTCTATCAAACCCCAGGTGTTCGTGCCGACAAAGTAGGCCTTGTTTTTCAGCATCAGGTAGACAGTCAGTAACACCAACTGTTTTATGAAGCTTGCAAAGCACACATTGCCAATCTTCTGATGGTACATCTACTAGTGGAGGATCTACACATTCCAGGTGAAATACAGCAGGGCAGGTCTCACAGCACAACAAATCTCCCAAACGATGACATACACGACAGTGATCGTCATAGTGTATAGGAACTGAAAATAAATTATGATTAATAAAAATAGCCGATTCATCATCATCAAGTCTTAAGGAGCGTCCGCACATTTGCCGAACACAGACGAATAACGACGCACAGCGACGACGCCGACGGACGGGACGTCTGGTAGTCGATGAACATCGCCCGTATTCGCCAAATGCAGGCGAATACTGGCTAGCTACCTTATGCGGAGGTAATAAGCAACGATGTATGGATGCACGCACGATAATCGAGGCTACTATATATAAACGATGACATCGATAAATACATACAACTCCTTACAAAGAAACTTTTTTTGGCAATAGAAATATTACTTTTTGGAACAAAAATCTTAAGCAACTTCTAACTTTTCTTAATGACTGTGTCGACTCTCCACGTAAATATTTGTGCGTGACGGGCGTAACAGACTTTTGTGACGGGCGTAACCCGTACGAATGTGAAACAAAATATTACGGGAAATCTTTGATTTCTAAAGCATTTTAAAACAAAACACAAAAGATGTAGGAACTCAAGTAATGTAATTAGATTTAATGTATTTACACCACAATATAAGCCATTTTTTTGCACTCGCTACACACGTTACGTAACGGGCGTGACGCAATTTAATTAAAAGTTAATTATAATATCTAAGATATGGGCATAAATATAAGCCAATATGCAAAACACCCAACATGCAAACAAAGTTAAATAACAGCAACTAAAACTTATGTTCGCCATAAACAGTCTAAAATAAAAAAAAGCCACATTTGCTACGAAATGTTACTAAAACCGAGTTTACTAACATTTCTTTTAAAAAATACCGAATTCGCTCTAAAAACCACTTGTGAAGCCTCACCAAAACAGTGTTACACCCATCACGTAAAGGGTGTAACACACGCAGTTAGGTTATTTCAATTAATCACAATTTAACAAGGCTCAGTTTAAAATCTAAGACATCTTACTTTCCAAAGCCGTGAGCCTGTTAGTGCAAAAGTAAGCTACAGATTAACTTTTCCTTTATTTTCGTAACGGGTGTAACATGGGATATCCCTTATAAAAATAGTACTATAAATAAAGTAAATCTTATGCACCCCCTAAACTAGGGTTTCTCAACCTTATTGAAGTCGCACCTCCTTAGGGAGGGAGTTGTTAGCGACTTGCGAAAATCTTCACGCCTCCCCTAATAAAATTTAAGTAATTTAGCTCTCTAGTTCAGTCTATTTTAAGAGCCTAGTAATTTATTTTTGTAAATTATCAAATGCTTCGTGCCCTCCTTAAAACTGGCCGCCCCACTGGTTGAGAAACCCTGCCCTAAACGATCAAAACTGCTTGTCAATTACTTACATTGCATCGGCTTGTCAATCACACTTTGATCGTCTAGGAGCAATGCTTAAAAAGCACATAGGTATCATTTGATTACCGTGGCTTATAAAGGTAGGCCACTCCCCCAAATGATAGTGGTGGTGGTAATGCAATGTAAATGATTGACAAGCCATGCTTGACCGTTTCAGGGGTACTTAAACGGTCAAGCATGGCTTGTCAAGCACGTAAATTTTTCATATATGTACATACGTACATACCGATTTACAGTTTTTTTTATACCAAGAAGTATTGTTGACCACTACCCCCCAAATAAAAACCCAGCAACTTTCAAGAATGACAACTTAATACACATTGCAACATTTAATACGCTGACCCTAAGAACTCATGAAATCCTGGCAGAGCTGATGCTTGCACTAGAAAACATTAATTGGACAATAATAGGGTTGAGTGAAGTCCGACGCTTAGGAGAGAGCATAGAAGACCATGGAAATTTTATTTTCTACTTTAAAGGTGATACACCAGGACAATATGGAACCGGTTTTTTAGTTAAAAGACAATTAAAATCGTATATTGAAGAGTTCATCGGCGTATCAGAACGCATTGTAATACTGAACTTAAAACTACCATACCATAAGGAAAAATGGTCAATCATTCAAATTTATTCTCCGACTGAACAATCCACTAGCACAGAAATCGACTCCTTCTACTCTGCGCTATCAGATGCAATCAAGGATCACGCACACGGGAACCTAATAGTGATGGGTGACTTTAATGCTAGAACAGGAAACAGAGAGGAAGGAGAAGAAATGATAATGGACTACAATAGCCAAGGATAGGGAGAGTTGGAAAGAGTTGGGGGAGGCCTTTGTCTACAAAAGGCAAACAGACATGGAATAAATAATTTAATTAATACATATTTGTGATTTATAAATATTTAATATGCAAAATTATGGTCTAAAATGTATGTATTTAACGTGTGAATGTCTGATTAAAGGCTTATATTATTAAGAAGTATTGTATCACTACTCAATATGGCCTGTAGTTAGTTTTGACAATAACGTTATATTTATTTTAAGTTTTACAGTGTCGCCATTTTTAGCTCTAAAGTCTGTTACACTAGGCGGATATTTTCTCTTACTTCAACACAAGAAAAAATGGTACTTATAAAAAACTTTTTTGTTGGAATTTTTAGTCAATTCATATGATTCAAAGTAATAAGGCTTACTTATAGCTTCTTATGCCGTGGTACTGTTTGACATAGAATGACCCATTACCCTATGAGAGTGACCTACTAAAAACTGGACCAAATAAATTCTACTACTACTACAAATGCACTGTATTGCACAAAGGTAATCTATTGCACAACTGTTGGAGGTCAAAGTCCAGACTGATTTAGGAGTGGAGATATCTGAGTATTTGAAGTGGAAAAAGCATATTTCTTCTTCTTCTTCCAAGAAAGCCAAAAGTATAATCTACCTTATTAGAAATGCTTTAGGAGGCTTGATTCCTGAAATTATGTTTAAGATCTACAAAACATATGAAAGACCAATTTCGGGGTACACACTACAAAATACTGACTTAATTTCTTTGTCTAAATGTGTATTAGTGAGTATAAAAAAGCGGTTTAAGACATAGTTTGACAGAGTAAACAAGTTTTTAGCATTCACATCACAATGTTATTTTTACATATAATTTTATCTAGAAAAAATTGACCTGCCATTAGATGCTTCTCTTATACAGGCTGTTTGGAAATTATAGGATAGCCTTATAGGAATAGAATATGGTAGATAAGGTATGCATACAACATACAACCCTGGAAAATTATTATAAACCCTGAAAATCGGCACTTTAAACTGAATAGTGCCAACCCTAGACCTAAATGTTTAGTCAGATTCCATTAATCTTGTAATTTTGCTTGTCTATAGTAAAAACAAACAGGTGCACAGCTCGATTTTTAGTCATTCATCTACTTAACCTGTAATTGGTGTTGATATTATGGTGGATTCATCCAAGAAATTAAAAAATCGCCTGTTTTAGCTTAGCGCCAGAAGCACATCTTTCTAAACGGTGAAATGACTATCATATGCAGCAAATGCCTGTCAGAAGGTAACCCTAGTCCCTACCCGCGCTCGTCTCAACAAAAAAGGTCATACACACATATACACGCTCACAACTAAAATATTGAAAAGCAAGGTAATTTTCTTAGTCACTGAGGCACCCTCTGGGATATGCATACAGCAAACAAGTAGGCCTAAATATGAACACTTCTAAAACTAAAGCAATGACCAACAGAGCTAAAGAAACAATTATAGTAAACAACACTGCAATAGAATATGTATGTATGAATAGGGCATGCATGGAATAGAGATAATGAAAGACAGTAAAATCAACATCTCAGTTAAGCTATTCAACACCAATCCAAGATATGGGTGCCAGACATGGATGTTAACTGAATCTCAGCAAACTAAATTACAAACTTAGAACTAAGAGAAAAATAGACAAAATCAGGCACACCAATATAAGAAAAGCTGCTAAAGTACAGATGTTGTGGTAAAACTGAGGACCCTTAAATGGAAATGGGCTGGCCACACAATAAGAGGTGGTGAAAGATGGAGTAAGGTGGTAATCAATTGGTACCCTAGAGATGGGAAAAGAGGGAAAGGGAAGCCACTGAAGAAATGGGAGGATGATTTGGTAGATGGCAGGGATATATGATGGCAGATGGCATATTCCTCAAGGGAAAAATTGAAGAGTTTGGAGGCCTTTGCACCAGAGGAGCACAACCAACATACTTAGATGTTATAAAATTAATTATAAAAATTTAACTGAATTATTTGAATAAAGGCTATAAATAAATAAATAAAAATATTAAGATAAATAATATATTAGAAAAATACCAGAAAAAATCGACTCACCCGTAGCACCTCAGACGGGACTCGAACCCGCACAGCAGGGTGCTGGGGTATTTTCTCACATTGATGAAATTATGCTGGCTTGCAGAGAAGAAAGTAAAAAGTATAATCCGCACGTGATTAGATGGGATGGGACCTTGTCAAAGTAAATGACAGTGCACGTTTCAGTTCCAAAAGGTAGCATCACATTCTCATCACACGCGTATTATACTAGAAGATTTCGCCGCTCCCACAAGCGACTCGGTAGCATAGTTGGTCCAGAATCCCAAGGGTGAGGTGATGTTTTTCTAATATATGATTTATCTTAATAAAAAAAAGCATTGTGAATGCAAACAATCTTAATTAAATAATAAAAAATACCTATATTTGATATTTAATTGATAAATTCTAATTATATTATTATTATTATTATAAAAATCAGATTTTTTCACACCCTGATAAAGATTAACACCAATTCTCATAATCAGACCTAAAGTACAGAACAAATATTTTAATTTAATTTATGCTTACCTTCACTGAGCAGATCATCTCGAACAGGATTTGTTATTAAAAATTGATTGCATAAGAATTGCAACACCACAACTCTGTCTTCTACAGAGGTAAAGGGATATTCGCATGAATTCACAATCTTTACAACATTTTGGTCAAAAGACTTGTCACTTTCCACATAAATCCTTAGGACTTCGGGCCATGTCATAACATCTAACAGAAATAAAGTAATGTTTACACTATCTTTATGGTCCAAAGGACCAAAATGAGTTTGTTGTGCATCTTCTTCCCTTAATAATGCTTTTAACAGCATTATATGAACTTCTATAAGTAAATTGCTCTGATCTTCACAACTTATAGATGCACATAGATCTTCAATTCGAAACGGGGATAATCTGACAAGATGTCGAAAATGCCGGAGGACTTCATATATGCTTACAACTTGTAGTACCAATGCTTGAGGGATGATCAAATCATCTGAAGAAGAAGGAAGGTCTAAAGGTGGTATCAGCCGCTCTTCCTGGAGCCATAATGGATCAGGACTAGGAGCTCTAAGAGCATTACCACCGACCTTTCTAGGAGTGCCCCCTGAAGTGCTATAACTGCTTACAGAGAAGTCACTGTCGCTAGCGGCGCCATCCCCAACAGTGCCTTCGGAACTGTCGCTTGCACGGTCGTCTTCTGGCTCTGATCTATCGCTAAATTCATCTCCGAAATCTGATCCGTAATGATATTCAGACTCGTGATAATCTGCTGCTTGTGGATTGTAGCCTCTGCGCGAATAAGCATTAGACAAACCTCCTCTTTTGCTCTTGTGAGTTTTGCCACCTCTTTGTTTTCTTGTACTTCGTCGACTAATATCGCTTCCTTGTGGTGACGATGCTCTCGACGCTGAAGGAGTACTCACGACAGATGAAGATCCCACATTTTGTTGATTTAGCGATTGTAAATATTTGGGCTTTTTCAATAAATGGTATTGAAATTTTCTGTTTTTTTCAAAACATCCAGATTTTGGGGGTCTCCCGCGTTTCTTAGCCCCCCTTCCAGACATCATTGAAGTAGCTGTCAATTATATACCGACTCGCACGTGTACCACAAAAACATAGTCTTGTTTACAAAAACAAAACGATGGATGGAATGGAATTGCATTTCAGTTCATCCTAATTCCAACGCAGTCATGATCCCAGCGGTTTGCAACACTCGGGCAATCTTGTAGCCTAGCTAGACACGCTTTGACGTGAATGTCTTTTTGCACTTTTTCGTAAAATATAATCCGATACACTGTTATCAATGAGGCACAGAATTTTTATCAAAAGAAAGGCACCAAAATCGTAATGACGCTAAATGAGAGTACATGCAATTCTAAAACGCTTAGACGCTGACTTCTCATTGGTCGATTCAGTCCGCCATGTCGTTTTCATACTTGTGGTATTGAATTTTCAATGTTTCAATGAATATTGCTTGCAACGACCTAAACGATTGCACAAGCTGCATTAAAATCAATATTTCAATTACAACTCAACAACACCATACTAATTTATTTAGTAAAAGAAAAATATCGCTGAAAGGAGAATTATTAGCACAATTTGAGACACTCGCTCTGACAGCGCGGCCGCCATTTTCTATTATAGTGAGAGTCAAACGAAATTCCACTTATATTTTAATAATTTAATAGCCCTAATATCTATCTTTAGACAAGAAACTAAAATTAATAACTTATTAATTAAGAATCAAAATTTTAGTGAAAATTGATGTTAGGCGGGAATAAATAATTAGAAAGAAATATTTATAAGAAAACGGATATGGTTTTGTGTCATGTTGGTATTATTAAGATCCTCTAAACTTAGCTAAATGGTTAAGCAAGGCTTGTCAAGCACGAACATACATTTTTCGGGTTGTTAATCATTTTAATCGTCCAGGAGAAATGCTTGACAAGCACGTAGGTATCACGTGATTATCGTGGCCTATCAAAGGATACCTCGCCCCTAAGCTTAGAGCATTAAGCCTCGCCCCCAAATGGTAGTGGTGGTTATTACGTGTACGTGCTTGACAAGCCATGCTTGACAGCTTAGGGGTAAAATTGCTCCTTGCTCTAAGAATTGCTCTAAGGCACATGTTAACTGTATTTTGACAGATGTATGTGATACTTCGTTTTGGCACAAATAAAAACTTACCAAATAAAAGTAGCAATGTATCACACCTATCTGTCAAATCAGAGCGATTTAGATAGTTAGCCTATGGGGCTCTAAACATTGAAGTTCATGTTAACTGATACATTGCTACTTTGTTTTGGCACAAATAAAAACATACCAAAGAAAAGTAGCAATGTGTCATATACATCTGTCAAAACACAGTTAACATGAACTTCTCAATGTTTTTAGCCGATACCGCCGCTGTTCTTGTTCTTATTTGATTATCACAGAGGACTTTGTATCCAAGCCAAAAATCATAAAAAAAACATTTCTTTTTCATTTCAGTGATTTAAAAACTTTTCTTATGAAAAAAGATATAACTGATGACGAGGCAGTATGGTCTAAAACCTTAGCCTCTTCGGAACAAATAAAAAAAAAAGAAGGTCTGAGGGTGGATAAAAATAAATCAATAAAGAATTCGAAGACGTGGTATGTACGTGGTGTGTTTGAGGGTGTGATGTGAATTAAGATAAAATCAATTAAACATGTATTCTATGAAAAATGTAATATCCCACGATTACGAAATACTATTACCAAAATGCATGTACCATATGAAAAATCCATACGAATCGGAATCGATCGAAAGCGATAATAATATCTGTGACCAGGTTATCAAGCTTATTAAGGTTTATTTCGACGTAATTTAGTACCTAACAGTTCTAATATCATACATAACTTAATTAATAAATGTTGTGTATCAATATTTATTAATTAGCATTACATAAAAATCCGAGTAACCTAAAAACTAACCATAATATTATTTTGTAGATACCAAGAGACACTATGACTGAGATTGAACAAAGGCAAGATCAACTTCTAAAGAAACTAGATATCCTCTATGACAGGATCAAAACTATAAGTTCGATATGTGCACAAAACAAAATTAAAAACTGCAAGAGTAAAGCCCAAAGTGTAAGTTTTACTCTCCGACCGTTTTTTCATGCTTTAAGATTTCTCATAAATATAAATATTTGACAACATCACATACATTGCTCCGATTCAAAAGTAAGTAGCTAAAGCACTTGTATTATGAAAATCAGAGACAACAATGTTGTCATAAACATCCAGACCAAGCCAATATAGAAAAGTTTGTTTTCTAAATTGAGCCAACCGGGAATCGAACCCGGGACCTCAGAGATAGCGACACATTGAAAACCGCTAACTCGTCATAGGTGCTACAGGTGCGTCGATTTTTGCTAGTATTTTTTTTTTATATTTAATATAAAAATAGCATTGTGAATGCGAAAAATGTAAAATTTAATACTTTTTAGTCTTTATAAAATGGGTTTTTATTAAAAAAATATTTTAGAACTAAAAATACACCATCTTCTCTAGGACAAGACAATTTGATTTGCATGGTTTTATTACAGAATTCGTTAAACATCAAAACAGTACTATGGAAACCGTTTTCAATCTACCAAAATAAGAGATTTTTTACATTTATTTATTTGATGTGAACTCAATCCCGTCAAGAGTAGGGGGGCTTTCTGATTTCTGGCTGAAATAAATTATTTATAAGTTTTTCTGGTTCTAGATATTGACTCCAGAAGAAATTGTGTTAAATGTGAATCCAGATAGTCTTCCATGGTATTTATTTGTGTTCTTGAAGGACTCTTCTATAGAGGCAAATATTACCTGGCATATTCATTCTTCTGTCCCAAGTGAAAAAATACAGAAGATTCAAGCATTTTTGAAGAAATTAAAAACTGCCAGTTCCAATTCTAAAATAAATTTGAGATTGATTTTCAAAAGTGGTAAGTTGACTATATGTAGGTAGACATGGTAATGTTATCCTGCAGAGTTGTGTTTTCCTTGTGAGGATGTTGCTAGTGATAGTGATGTTGTCTTCATAAAAAAATATCTTTAATTGAATGTATGGAGGGACTCTGTCTCCCCGTTCAGAGGAGTCAACGCATCTAGCAACATTCTCTTAGGGTACCCACTTAAGTTTGTGAACCTCCACTCAAATGGGAATTCCTATTATCTAACATCCAACCTGGGGTGAATACCTAGATAGATAGATGGGAATAAGTTCATAAATTATCTTAACTTATTTTTGTTCCCAAAAGTGGATAGCTAGGTTGGAAAATGGAAATAAGTCATCAGTTTCAATAGTTTCTATTCAATTTGACAACTTTTTTTAATTTAAGGTGGCCTTAACTTTAAGATTAGTTTGAGTATTTAGCTGTGTATGTCATTGTTTATGCACTGTAAAGACACAATGAATATCCTTTTTTTTCAGTTTTCAACGATTCTGAATTGAAGTTGTCTTCATTGGCTGTACCAATATTGGGTAGTGTAAATATATTGAGATATCTATCTCTAGTCTATCCAAATACAGTACCTTACGATATTAACGACTACTATGTAGATGGACTTTTAGATCTTTGTTATTTGTTAGAGAAGACTATAGAGAAGAGCAAAGATGATATTATTCAGAAATTATTTGAGCAAAGTAAAGATTGGATCTACAACAATGAATTCTCCATAGTGGATGTGGCTGCATTTAATATAATCAAACAGATGAGAAGTAAGCCAAAATCTGTACCAAATACTTGGTTTGAAAGATGCCAACAAATTTTTAATGTTTAAATAAATGTATTGAAAGCATTTCACAGTTTATCGTTTTGTTTAATTCTTTGGTGTGTGAAACCAATACGTTGATGATGTGTTGTTGTATGGTTGTTGTCCATTCCATATAATATGAATTTCTTAACCAATTTTGAAACTTTTTTTAATATCATTGGATGAATGCCACAGAGGTCCCTCAGGCAGGGCCAACCGGGGCGCGGCAGCAGCGTTCAGCGTCGTCGGCAGCGCGCGTTCAGAGCACTGTACCCCCGGACACTCCATACAACCGCTTCGTTATATATATAACTACCTATTACACAGACACTACACAGATGACGTTTTGAACACGCGCAATTGTGTGTAAAGCTAGGGCTACTACGGGAATCAGTATCATATGTATTTACTGGTGATAATAAATGTTTCCATGAGTGATATTACTTTGCTTTTTGCATCAGATTCAAAGAGAATGTAATTTAAATTCACGCCGGCCGTGCATGAAAGTCGACAGCTGTTGATACATGCGACTAAACGAGCACACGATTCGGCACATGATCTCGCGGGGTGGGGTCACGTAGTGCCTTTGGCTGCTCAAAACTCACGTCGTGAGTCGAAAAATTGCGATAGGTGTGCGCGTCGACTCTCCTAGCGCGTCGGACGTTTTGGCGGTTGCGCCAGTGCTAACGACTCACAGCGCGAGTCCACCAAAACAAAACGGCTGTGCTCGCAACCTGCGAGCGGAGTCCACTAAAACAAAACGGCTTTGCTCGCGCGGGTTGTATAGTTTATTTTAAAAACTCGCTAATCTCCACTAGATTGCAGGGTAACTAAAAAATATACTAACAAGTAGGTATTGAAAAAATAAATCAAAATGTTTAAACGTATAATTTATGTTTAAACAGTTTATAAATAAATGTTTATATAGGAGTTCATTAGAACACAAACATTTAAACATTGATTTTTATTTATACATATACAATATGTAACAAAAGTAACCGTAATGCCGAATATGGTAGATAAGGACCATGAAACTAAACAACTTTTACTAAGGGACAAACTTTAAATCGCGAAAAAAAAAATCGGCTGCTTCATACAAAAATTAATTACGGAAATATCAAAATGTATGAAACAGCTGATTTCTGGTATATTATTTTATTTGTTGAGTTGAAAAAACATACAATATCAATTTATTAATATGGACTCCCGTAGCGCATCCGTGAGTACAGGCGTCGCGTCAGTATGGACTCGACTGGCAAGTTCGCCGACTCACGTCTAGAGTCCACGCGCACAATCGTTGCGCCAGGGCCCGACTCACCTAGTCGGTCCGGTTAGCACACGCAGTACAATTTATCACTGGACAAACGCGTGTGCTATGGACTCGCCTAGCGAGGCGAGCGCAGCAGTTAGCGGTACCGTGCGAATTAGTTCAGCAGCCATAGTGTTAAACTCTCTTAGTTGATTCTAGGACTGGGCGGTAAAACGTAGTGATTTCATTCTCTTTGCTGGGCGGGGTGTCTAATATCTATTCCATGTCTATTCTGTAGCGCGAGGGCAAGTACCGGGTTTTAAGTGGGATACCTACCCCCGGCTGGGCTGTGTGGAACCACGGGAGGCGGTCGTGGGGGGCTGCGTCGTCGTACTGCGGCCCCCCACGATGCTTAAGTGCATTTAAAAAAAACTTTTAAAAATTAAAAAGAAAAACCTCCTTAAAAAAAAACCTTAAAAAAATTGCTGTAAAAAAACAGCTTCAAAAAACAGCAGCTCTAAAAAGCAAGAAATAATATTCAAATCTGCATAATTACTATTCAAGTACCTACGCATATCTGATTTTAAAAAAACGTCTTTTGAAGTCGGGTGGGGCTAAAGATATTTTCCTTTTTTAATCATAATAACATTTATTGTGGTTTCTCTTTCTCAATTTGATTTTTTAATTCTTAAGGTTTTTTTGAAGGAGGTTTTTCTTTTTAATTTTTAAAAGTTTTTTATTTTTAACTTTTTTGTGGTAGGTATGTATAAGTAAATGTTAGCGATGATATAAATATATTTTATTCATATTTCACACTTTTCAATGGTATAATACGCCTAGTAACTCAATATCCACTTTTCGCACTGTTAAATTTAGCAAGGGTCAGACATGGCCTTTGTTCTCACTAGTTCGATTCAGTAGTTCGATCGTCGAACTAGTGAGAATTTTTTTTCTCATTTGTTCGACCGTCGAACTAGTGAGAATGTTTGTTCTCACTAGTTCGATCCGTTAACTTATTATTATTATTAATCGAGAAGCAAGAACATTAAGTACCGATATAATAGATATTGGTCACAAATACATACATTGTATAGGTAATTATAAAATGAAAATCTTTTAGGTATATTTTGTAGGTATAATTATTATTTAAGTATTATTGAAATATAGTAAACGTCAAAATTCGACTGCAAGTAAATTAATAGTAAACAATACAAACAGTTTAAATACATAATACAAATCATTGTCATATCACCCGGAAGTCGTCCACTGGTATATTTCCTTAAATGCATCTATGCCTATAGCACTTAGGTATGTGCATAATAAGTTTAGTATTATAAATATTTAACTAAACGCCCCACCCCAGAAAGAGTGTGGTCATAGTTCTGTTGTCTTATTTTGAGGGTACATGATTTTTGTTATATTTTGAGGGTAGATGTTTCGCAAAATGGAAGTATTACGCTGTTCAGCTCTGCAGTAGCAATGTTTATTTCGTGGTGCCTGTTTATTTTACTGTTTATATTTTCGGAATAATGTCTAAAGAAGTGAAATTAATAAAATTTAATAAATATAGGAATTCATGAATTATTTTGCTTGTACATTAAAACTATTACAAATAAAAATACACATACAACACCTATAATATGTAAATATACGTACAACAATTATCATAATGTACATATAAAATAACCAAGACTTACCATATTCATTGTGACGGAACCGGTACATTTTAAACTTTTATAATTTTTACACCGCCAAATGCTGTGGCCATTTTTGTATTTACGCATAGAATAATATTGATGTCCTTCTAATTGCAGAATCCTTCCACGACCGCTTTTTATTAATTTCACTTCTTTAGACATTATTCCGAAAATATAAACAGTAAAATAAACAGGCACCACGAAATAAACATTGCTACTGCAGAGCTGAACAGCGTAATACTTCCATTTTGCGAAACATCTACCCTCAAAATATAACAAAAATCATGTACCCTCAAAATAAGACAACAGAACTATGACCACACTCTTTCTGGGGTGGGGCGTTTAGTTAAATATTTATAATACTAAACTTATTATGCACATACCTAAGTGCTATAGGCATAGATGCATTTAAGGAAATATACCAGTGGACGACTTCCGGGTGATATGACAATGATTTGTATTATGTATTTAAACTGTTTGTATTGTTTACTATTAATTTACTTGCAGTCGAATTTTGACGTTTACTATATTTCAATAATACTTAAATAATAATTATACCTACAAAATATACCTAAAAGATTTTCATTTTATAATTACCTATACAATGTATGTATTTGTGACCAATATCTATTATATCGGTACTTAATGTTCTTGCTTCTCGATTAATAATAATAATAAGTTAACGGATCGAACTAGTGAGAACAAACATTCTCACTAGTTCGACGGTCGAACAAATGAGAAAAAAAATTCTCACTAGTTCGACGATCGAACTACTGAATCGAACTAGTGAGAACAAAGGAGACATGGGGTAGCTGACCAAAGTGTATTATCTCGAGCTCCTCCGTGCTTCAGAAGACACGTTAAGCCGTTAGTTCCAGCTACATTTGCACATTAACACCCACCAATCCGCATTGGGCCCGCGCGGTGGGTTATGGTCCATCCTATTCATCAGCCCATAAGTAAGGCTTACTATCCCAGCCCCAGTAGTGACAATAAAAATGGCTGATGCGAAACCTTTCAATACCGTAGAGTAATCACTAATACACTGTCATATTTGATTTTGAAGAGTTCTCTTGTGTATCTTCGAAGTCCAAGGTCCAATGTGAAGGAAATTTGAATGAAAACATCCATAAAGTATCCCCTTTCTAACGAAACAAGAATCATCTAAATCGGTTTATAAACAAAGAAGTTATATCTGAAGATCCGTTAAAACTCGTGCAAAAGTTACCTAAAAAATTACAGTATTTTCAGGATTACTCAAAAACTACTTAACCGATTTAAAATTTTCAAAAAATGGGACCACCTGGGGAATAAACCTGATAAAGTGGCGTTTGAATCATGTCAATCGGTTCAGCCGTTCTCGAGTAATCGGTGGACATACATAAAAAAAAAAAAAAAAAACAAATAAACAGACGAACATAGAACCTCCACCTTTTTTTGAAGTCGGTTAAAAAAGGAAGGCGATGCACCTCTACTGGAACGATCAATCAATGTAAAACGGCCCATAATTACTCGACCGATCATCATAAAAATCAGCATACTCGCTGTCTGAGGTAAGTATATGTATAGAAAAGGACACAGAAAAAGTAGGTACTGTTCGTCACAAGCGCTCTGAAGTTGGTTACACACATCTGGTTGGATATTGTTCTATGGATATTGTCAAGAACTTTTATAATCATATTCTTTGATATTGTCAATTTAATCGCATTTGTAGTTGTAATTTTTTCCCCATTTTCTTAATGGACCAACCATGTATGCACAACTAAAATTTAATTGTACCATTTTTGTAGTATATAAGGTAGGCCCTATAGGTAGGGGCAGACCCCATACCCGATATCCCTCCTCCCGCCCCCCTCAGTTTACTTGACCAATTTTGAGATGTTGCTGATCAATTAGATATTTTGCTCTCCAACTGTTTATTAAATTGCTGACGATTTAAGATTGTTTGCGGATCAAGGTTTGCTGCCTGATTTAATTTAATAATAATAATAAATTTCAGACCATGTCCATATAGTGTTAGTAACAATTAATACTAACCAAATATATGTTTACTGGCCAAATAATAAAACTGCTGATTTTTTTGCTAATAAAAAAACTTCCTTAGTAAAAATGGCTATCCTTATATTATCAGTAGTATTTAAAACAACACCTCGACAATTTCTTTGTTTACCCAGCAAGGAATAAAACAATAACCCAGCAAGGAATAAAACAATTTATTTCTATGAATACTTCATATATTTTCTGTACAAAATTAATAAATATTGATTTTTGTCAATTTTAGTTTTTGTAATAGGTATAGTAAACCAAAAACAATGAAGCAATTATTTTAACATAGTCGGTGGTCGTTAAAACTGTTTCATGGCGTTATTTTTATATAAAACAAATACATTCTAGTCTTTATCATAATGGCACCTATTTTCAAGTTTCCGAAAAAAAAAAAAAAATAGGTATGCAAAAATAAAGTGCATTAAGAAAACCAGTGTTTGATATGCTGTTATAATATTATGCATAATAAAATTTAAAATATTATCCGAGTAATCTGAAATCTAATTAAGTATGGGATTCTGGATATGTTTATTTGATTATAATTTCATTTGTGTATCCGTACAATGGTACCTATGTTAATGATGGAAGTAAAGGTCCATCACATAATGTCAAATGTCGACGAAGAAACATATTCTTAAAAAAAGTATTGAAAATTACAATAGATCACAGTTGCTTTTTTTTTATAGTTGTGCCAAAATTTAACCTTGCTAGTAAATGCATGTAGCTGCCTAGGATAAATTTTATTTACAATAAACACATTTAAATCTATAACTATCAGTCAATTGCATATTTTTAAAAAGAAATTAAAACAAAAGTTTGATTCAAAATACTCTTAAATAATTACAAATATCAAGAGCTTCACAGGCTACAGATACAATGCAACGCGAAAGTTTAAAAGTGTATATGTTTCAGATGTCATATCTGATTGATTATGTCATAGAAATTCTGTTTCATTTTTTAAATCAGAAGAGGTGCTATATGGAACCTGTGAAACAAGCCCTTAGTGAAAAACATTGATACAAGCACTTATAACTTTCAACCAGAAACCTTTCAACCTTTCAAAAAGGTTCATTCAATAATGCAAATCAAGCTAAAGTATAAAACATACAAACATTCACATTTTACATTATTTTTACCTTTATCGACTTGGCAGTACCTAATAGCTTTGCCAATCAGTTGAACAGCATGCATTAAATTTATATATGGGACTATCCGGTCCCTGAAGTAAAGTTTACTATTTTATAGTCAAAATCCTAAAATACGTTCTATAGGCCTAATATAATACAAAAAAGTACTTGCCATAGGATTGATAAATTAATTTTACTACCAATTTGCCTATTTATATTGCGAATTAACATATCACTTTTGAGTATTCTACTTTGAAAAAGATATCTAAAAAGTAATTTTGTTGACGAAATGTCTATTTGAATTCGATAAAATTATTATTACCTATATCAACTTATGTGTGCACACCTATACAGTGTCTAGTCTTGCTTGTAGTAGCGATAATTTAAACGCATGAAATACACCTAATTTTATCGACAAAAACACCCACATGTTGGGGTCCATCTCCTTTCCTGTTGGAATGACCGCCATTTTAAATTTGACTTTAGATGGCTCTGCCGAAAAATATTAATTTCTCCGGATATAGATATTTCATTGTTATCCGGCCGCATGCGGCCGCTCGGGCGTTGATGAATTAAGTTATCGCTAGTACAAGACCAAAGACACTGTATATCTTATGCGTGTACAACAGGGTTATGCAGATGCATAACTATCATTAATTATTTATATCCGTGAATATTTGATATAACTAATGATTATACTACATACGTAGGTGCTAGAGTAAATATCAATCAGCAACTAAGTTATTGTGCCAAATCAGAAACTGCCTACATATAAATTAACAGTAAATATTAACTAATATGACAATATTTATCTTATAAAAGAATTAACAATTAATATGGCCTACTGTACACGACCACATGAAGATAACGAGATCTCTTACTTAAAACTGCATCAATATCATAAAGCGTAGTCAACATTGGTCGTCGAAAAAACTACATCGTTTAGCCACGTCGTGTGATAGATCACCGATGTGATGGCCACGGAGATTTATTTATCAGCTGCTTTTTGTAGTATTTCTAGATTTTCTAGGAGCTAATTATTATTTATCAAGTATGTACAAAACTTAAAATACCTATATCAGGAATGGGCAGTGAGTTACATGTGCACGGCTCGCGCGGGCGCCGTGTCGGGCAGCTGGTGTCATACGAACGAGGAGAATCCGGGCAGGGGCGCCCGCGAGCGCGCCATGTTGTTCATGACGATCTGGCCGCCGTTGAGGCTCATCACGGCGCTGCCCTCGGGCTCCGAGTCCGTGTAGCTGGAGTAGTTGCGGCGCGCCGGCCGCTGCCGCTTCCACGACTGCCGCAGTGTGTCGTTCACGTTCGCGTAATGATTCACGAAAGAGTGCGGCTCCGACCGGACGCTCTCGTTCTCGCTCTCAGAATTCTATGCAAACAGTATCGTAAGTGAGATCACTAATCAAACATTGGTAAGACAAAGCGGCTTACTACGTCCATCGACTAGAACCAAACGAACGGTACTGTTGATATACGTAGGTACTCTGATGTTCGTCGGTTCGTGCGTAACACTAAATACAGGATAATTAAATTGAAAACATCTATTTTTCCTATTGATTTATCAGAAAATTAATTTACTACTGAAATATAAAAAAGATGTGAAATGAGTTGGTTTTTTTAACATACCATTATTTACATTTAGTCATTTTTATTTTAATTCTAATCATATTTAATTGAATACTAAAAATATAACGAATATATGAAAAATAACTGACTTTTTGTTGGTGGTGTTTAATGCACATCATTATTTACCACGGTGCGAGTGAAATTACTCCCCGTAACGATCTCGTTTTAGTGTTAGTTACTTCAACGAGCTCGAGTGTGGTGACAAAATTGGTAGGTTGCACTAGTCACCAACCATACCACTTACATATCGTCGTTGGGACTTTAAGACCTATGTAACCTATGTTACACTTTTGTCGAAATCACCCGAATTCAAAAACTCTCATGTGAATATCCCCTTTCAAACGCTATTACTAAATACACCTAAGTGCTTGCTCAATACAAAACACTATTACCGTGACCAAAACCTCTTTTTTTAATGATAATAGCGACCGTAAAAGTAAAACCCTCTAGTTTGCACTTGTATTTTTTGTTAGAAATATATTAACAATATCTCCTACAACCGCGCAACCAAAACCTCTTGTGTCGCATTGACTTGTCTTTAATTTATTTTACTACAAAAATGACAATAGCAAAGTAAAAAGCATAAAACCCTTTAGTTATCACTTGTATTTTTTGTTGTAGTTAGTTTCCTTATATTTTTTCAGTAGACAGTTTTTATCGATTATCTCGTAAAGATGAATTTTACACATGGGAGGTTTGAAAGTCGCAACGACGATATATTGCTTCTCGATAGTGTTTGTTATATAAGTTAGTATGCACATTAGCACTTAGATAATTATTCCATCAAGCATTCCTAAATGTTAGCAGAACTGCACTACAGTAATTAATCATTTGGCACAAGTTTATTTTGGCGCTGTTACCTACAAACAATTGAAATATTAGTCAGTTATTCTTCAGACACATGACACGAATAAAAATGAACTAGTAACAGTGCCTACAGAAGTAAGTGCTCATCGATTTGACCAAGCGTGACGAAATAATAATTTAGCGATAGCCAAATATATTTGATTCATTGATAAATATTTACCGTCGTCGCGGTATCCGTTCGGAAGTGGTCGGGGAAAAAATAAGGTCCGAATTTAGTGTTTTGGAGGTGGGGCATGTGTGGTTAAGACTTGTTTAGACAACGCTTATTTTAATGGTGATCACCTGTGAGTCTGTAGAGCTCATTTCGGAGGGTTTCTCGGTGACAGAAGAGTCATCAGGGTTTTCGTCGTAACCGCGGAGACTCTCTTCGTCGCTGTGGTAGGCGACGTTGGCGGGGGAGGGGCGTGGGGGCGACTTTCCTAGGGCGGGGGCAGCTTTTCCCCGCCGCAGAGTTCCGCCACCGGCGCTTCCAAGCCCGCCGACACTGGCAACTGAATTTTGCCGCGAGCGGTACAAGTCCATAGCCAAGGAACCTCGCTCGTCTGTCTCTCCTGCTAGTGATTCTTCAAGGGTTTTCTGGGCTTCTTCTGAAGATGTGATAATTGATTGTATTAATTAGGGCTTAACTTATGAGTAGAGATCGGATAATCGGATGCATATTTACCTAAAGTCAATTGTTTGCTAACATATTATAGAAGCAGCTTCTTAAAATGTGTATATTCCCATGAGGTTTAATAGGCCTTGTTACACCGTAGTAAGATTGTGTTTGCAACCAATTACGTTTGTAACAGGCCAACTGGAATTTGTGATGTTATCGAGTAGTAGACAGCGATTTTTCAACTAGTTGAAATTTATTTTACCTACCCATTAAATGTAAACTTTGTTAATTATTGTAATGGAAAATGACGTCACTTTAAATGCCGACCTCATTTTTCAAATTTTGACGACTCTGTATGAAATATACAGGGAGAAAAAAGCAGCCCTTGACGAGTTTCTTGCCGGTTCTTCTCGTTACAAGGTCTCCCGCTTAGGGTTTGCGAACCGATGGCGTAGCTTCTTTGACATTCACAAGTGCTTGTAACAGCCTAGACTGAATAAATGAGTTTTGAATTTTGAATTTTGTGTCAAATCAAGTTTATTTATTACATCTCACGGAGTAATAAATAAACTTAATTTCTCATCTCTAATAATTGGTTAATCCCGGAATCCTTGCATTTTTCGATAAAAATGTGCTTTCCATAATACCCATCATCTGAACTTTAGGGTCAGTTCACACCGAGACGCGACGCGACGCGACACGACGAGACAATTCGCCAAGGGGCGGCCTCAGGCTGCGCCTCGCGGCGTCGCGCGGAAATGTGTATCTTTTCGTGTAGTAAAGTCAAATTTTGAATCGCTCTATTAAAATGTACGCGCAGCGTCGCGTCGCGTCGCGTCGCATCTCGATGTGAGCTGACCCTTAGCGTCAGTGTGCCTTTAGGTAACTATGCATCCGAATATGCGAACTCGAGTGAGCGTCTAGCTCTAGTAACATAGTGAACTCCACAATACTTACTTTTATATTTATAGCTTTTGCTTTTAACACAGAGAATGGCGATGACCATAATGATGATGATGATAGAGGCGGCGGCCAGCGCCACCATGAACCACGTGCGCCGGTAGAACGGCCGGTACTGCAGGTATCCGTACTCGAGATACAGTTTTGATGGGGTAACAATAACCTAAAACAATCACGTACAAACATCAAAAAAATGTTCTATTTTTAACCGACTTCAAAAAAAGAAGGAGGTTATCAAGTCGACGGTATTATAACCGATTTCAATAATTTTTTTTTGGTCTGAAAGAACATAGTTCATTAAGACTAGGGCTCAATGCTCAGCAGCTAAATTGACTTAACTAGTATCCATAGGTGGTTTGAGCATCATTAATCCTTGTAAAAACTATTAAAATTTATTTTCCTACTTACAACTATCATTAAAGGCTCTTAACCTCGATAGTTATTTACTTATCCTAAATTATTATTATTATTATAACAAATAATGCTGTCAGCGAGCAACCGAATATGTCCAGGGTATCAGTTATGTTGTCTAGCGTCCGCAGTGCTCAAGTGATTCAGAGAACGATCGAGTGGTTAGCGCGTATTTTTATTTGAGCATTATTCAAAAGACTAGAGTATGACGTATAGCTTTCTTTGAATGC
The DNA here is from genome assembly GCA_963556745.1 of Catoptria pinella. NCBI lineage: Eukaryota > Metazoa > Arthropoda > Insecta > Lepidoptera > Crambidae > Catoptria > Catoptria pinella. The sequence goes on from OY750762.1 coordinate 7,975,923, forward strand.
ACATACCTTGTCACTGTACGTTGGGTTGCTAATGCCATATTTGTTGTATGCTATCACTCGGAACGAGTACGCCGTTGACGGTAGCAAGCTCTGGTATGAAATTGTGAACTCCTGCAGTATGCCGTTGCTAGTGCGTGTGATCGTTTCCCACCTAGTGTCATCTGTGTAATGGTAAAACATATTTTAAACTACTATCATCGCATCCCATCTTTCATTTACGTGCAATTAATTACTGTTCCTACTTAAGGGGCCGTACAACATCAAATACACATTTTTGAACAAGTATTACTTGATTTATCCCAAAAAAACAATGTAAAAAGTAGATTATAGTACTCAGTTTCGTGATTGACAGAAACATGATAGCTAAAACTTTTCTCTATAGCAAAAATCGTAAAGTGATCTCTAATATTGTAGTTTTTCACTGATGTGCCAACTGATAATAAACCTAAATCTTGAAACTATAGTAAGAAAAAACCTTAACAAGCTCTCTAGTTTTGAAAGTTTTGTGATTGTCAGTTTTCCAAAATAAGAAATAGCTTATTAGTTATTAATTAAAAACGATAATGTTGTCAATAATATCGATAATGTTTAGGTACTATAAAAATTTCTTCCAGCGTTGTACGAGCTCTTAAGTTATTTTACAACACTTGCGTCATTCACAATAGTTACGGATTCAGTTCTAGATGACAAAGTTAACAGAAACCTTACTAAAAAAATAACTACCAGTAAATATTCGTCTACAGATAATATTAGAGAAATATACATACATAAGAAAATAATATTGCAGCACTCAACACTTACAAGCTTGCCATGCCTCCTTGGCTGCATGTACATTAAATAATGAAATTAATGTATTACATTGATGCCTGCTTCCAACATCTTAACTGAATTCGCCCGCGTAAAGTTTTCATTACCGTGGGAGTTATGGGATATATAGTAGTTTATGTTCTTCACTTTAGTGGTTTAGGAGTGACAAATAAACAGACAAGTGTTATTTGAGGCCGTATTACAAGCTCTAGATTATAAATATTTGGAACATAAACTAATATATGTCTCGAAATTCCCACGTTAATGGAAACTTTACGCGGGTGAATTCAGTTAAGATGTTGGAAGCTTAACTTCTGTAGTATCTCTATTGTGTGCTACAACCACGTACCTTTCTTGCGCGCTTCAATGTAGTACCCGAGTAGAGGCCCCCGTCCGGAGGGTGCGTTTTCCCATTTCAGATGTAAAGCTGCTGGGTCGGGCGCGAGGGCGAGCGCCCGGGGCGGCGCCGGGGAGCCGGCCTGGGGCCCCGTACGAACTCGGCCCGCCCCCGCAGCGCCCCACCCTACTGTCACCGCCCGCACGCTGAACAAGTACTCCACCTCTTCTTCTAACCCGCCTACTGCTAGACGACGATCTTCTACCTTTTGTTTTACTTGTTTGCTGAATCCTGTTGACCATAACGATAATTTATTTAGCGTATAATTTATTTATTAGTTAAACTTATGATCATATAAAAAAGAAGATTAATGTTATTCTCGGTCAAGATAAATCAGACAAGAATCTAAAATAACATTACTTAGTATAAAAATGTTATTATACTGTCGGTGCTCGGTGGCCGGTGCAGTAGGTAGGGGAATAGGATTAGAGTTAAAAACTTGAAAATGTGATGATGTTCCCCTGATATTGTTCACTTAGTAGTTAAAAATGACATTTATTTTATCAAAGATTATATACCAACTCACTTTCATCTTGTTCTACAGTTTCGTAGGTAACGAGATAAGACTGTATAAGGCCGTTGCGTCGATAGGGCGCCTCCCACGACACAACGAGACTGTTCATGGTGATGTCGGCGAAGGTGATGTTGCGGGGGGCTGAAGGTAGACCCTGGTGTGTGCGGACAAGAACTGCCGTCGACCGCGGCCCGTCGCCGGCCGGGTTGAACGCTAGTACCTATGCAATGGAAGGGCTGGTTTACATTATCTTAGCTGTTAGTACAGTAGACATACATTGCCTGCTGTGTTTGACGTTCTTTAAAATCAACGACAAGCCAGACAATGTACCTCTACTCTCTACTAAAAGCTAAGATAATCTAAACCAACCATAAACGTTGAACCACTATCGCTAAAATACAGGGTATAAAGTATTTTAATTTTATTTCCACTGTCATTTGATTAGGACAAATAGGTAGTACGAATATCTTATGAATATAAATCTTTTCAGAGCATGACCAGTTTGACTATTTAGTATCACTGTGACTGACAGAATTTTATCATTTGTAATGTTTAGTTGTGACGTGTATCTTATACTTTGTAATGTAATTGTTTTTGGTTGAATAAATTATTATTATTATTATTATTATTATTATTACTTTACTAGCTGTTTCCCGCAACTTCGTTTGCGTGGACAACTAAACATTACAAATAATACATTCATATTATTTTAGTTATTTCTTATCGTGTTGGATGGTAGGTCCAAAGCAGCGTATTGCTATGTACATGCGCAGGCGTGTCTTCTGTACCTGCATTACAAAAATTATCGAAACAAAAACATTAGTTTTTTAAAACAAGCTGTCTCCTGCTAGCAATTATTGTGTAGTAAACAAAACATTTAGTGTAGGCTTAATCATAGTTCCGACGAGGAAGACGTGCTCTCCGTTTTAGCGATTATAGATGCAATGTTAAGGAGAAAACATCGATTTAGAGTTAGGCCATAATAAAAATCAAGGATGTGAGGTCGGGTCGTGCAGTCGGTCGTAAAAATTAAACAAACCCTTCCCTCTTTACCCGCGCCGCGCGGGGATTGTTTTCCGTCTGTCTCGGAAAACAGAAAGATTGTGTCACGTCCGTCCCAAAAGTTTCGACGATTTGTGTAATGTTTCGAAAAAAAAAAACAGGCGCAGGAGATACGGCTTTAAAACTAGTATACACAAATTAAATAGCAGAGGTAGAAAGTCTGAAGAAAATTTAAAGACCGAAGTTGCTTTTTCTTGTTTTATAAGTATCCTTTGCACTCATATCATGTGCACTCATAATTAAAAACATAAAAAGCCCAGAAAGTTTAATTTTTTTCTGTAAAGTAATATAAACTACAATAATGTACCGTTTACAAAAAACACATAATATTTTACCTGAATGCGATATTGGGTGAATTTGTCCAAAAACACGAGTGAATGAGAAGTGGCGGTGGCTGGTACCACTTCTATTTCTTCCTCGGCTTTGCGACCAGGCTCCGGCTCCTCGGGAGACTCCGTCATCAAGTAGAATATCTGAACAAAAATACATTTATTTATAGTTCTAAATCATGTGTATAAATCAGAATAATTTTCCGACAAAGCATCGTCGAAGAAGATGTAATACAAATTAGACTTGAGAAAAGGAATATCTTGAAAAAGTAGTTTAGTGAGACATTTCGCGGCGGGGCAGTAGACTCCGCTTTCTTTAATAACACGACGCTACGTAGTTATATCTAGCGACGTCATCGTAACCAACCTTATAACCGAGCAGGTCCCCGTTCTGCTGCGCCAACAGCGGCGGCTTCCACGTGAGCGTGACTTCAGTGGGAGAGAGTGGGTCTGCTGTGACGTCACGCGGCGGGGCAGTGGGCACGGCCTCCCCCACCCACACGACGGCCGGCGTACCGCCCGGCCCCGCCCCTTGAGAGTTTACTGCGCATACGCTGATCTCGTAGTTACGATCCACGGATAAGTCTGTTAGGACTACTTCTTCGCTCTGTAGAAGTTGTGAAAATATAGGTAAGTAATATAAAGGCGACAAAGTTAGTTTGAAACAGTTTCTCAATACATATCATATGTATCACCTCTCAAGCTTACGCGCGCACTAGATATGAAATAAAACCCTTTTTGACTGATACTAGCGAGGTTTTATTGAAAGTATTTCGATAATTAGTTGGTATTTGGTTTGATTTTTATTTTTCCGACGTTTCGGCACCTTTGCAGCTGCCATGGTCATAGGGGGGTCCCCGTTATTATTGTTTTATTTTACATATCATATGTCCAATATTGTTGATAAAAATATAGCTATGATAGGGTAAAAAATTTAAATGATGAGTACTTTCTAGAATAAGTGAGAGATAATTAGTACTTAATTGCAAAAGGTTGTATTTTAATCATAAAAAAGTTGATAAGCTTAAATTATCTGAAATGAAATGAACTACAAAAATACAAGTTTGTAACTTTGGTCATATTCTCGTTGTGTTGGTCGTCGTCCTCAGAGATCAAATAAGGGCGCCTTGTTTTACTACGGAACCCTAAAGATCACCTGAACCCGAACATCATAACACATACGTAACATTAACGTATACTTTTCGCTTCATACCTTGATACCGGGCACTTCTTGTTTCATCGTCTGCTGCAGTGCGGTGGGGAAGTCAGTCAGCGGTTGGTAGAAGACCCGGTACCCGCCCGTGCGTGTGTCGCCGCTCCAGTACTGCTCGCCGAGCGGGCTCCACTGCACTCGCACGCTGCTCGGCGTTATTGGAACCACGCGGAGGTTCTCCACGGCTTTGCTTGGGGCTGGAGGAAGTCAACGAACCGGTTAAAATAACATATGAGCAAATGTAGTTCGGTGATGTCCTTTTTCGGTCAGTTTGGTCATATGGTTATTGTTTTTATGGCTCCTACACATTATGCCGGCTGGAATGCCGAGCCATATTTACGGTACAAATTTTTGCTGGGCTCATGACCGGCGGTAAAAGCCGCCGGCATAGTTTGTAGGAGAAATGGCATATGACAACATAAACGCTCACCAGCGGGTAAAGTGCGAACAGTCTCGGTAGCATTGCTGTACGGACTGGGACCGATATCATTGGTGGCTCGTATTCTGAACTGATAGGCGGTATACGGTTTCAGCCCTTCAGCAGTGTATGAAGTAGCAAACGGATCGACTCGTTCTGGAATCGTGTGCCAAGTCCCGCCTTCTTCTTTTTGTTGCACTGTATAGTACCTGTAATAATAATTATTATTTGCCGAAATTATTACGTTAGTAAAATGTTGGTTAAAAGATTTGGAGGTTTCTGCCCTACCCGGCAGTGAGCAATAAAATTTTGTCGGCTGGATTGACCATCCATCGTCGCCAGGTGACCACGAGAAGATATGATGAGATTGCAGCGAGTAGGCAACGACGTTCGCTGTATTCATCGTAGATAGTACGAGCAAGCGCGCAGTCTGAAAGAATAAAGGTAATACCTCAAAGGTGCATATCCATCGTCGCCAGGCGTCCACGAGAAGGTGATATGGTGGGGTTGCAACAGCGAGCGGGCGACGTTCGGCCGAGCGGGCGACGCGGGCGCAGCTCTATTGACTGTGGTCAGTACGAGCACGCGCGCAGTCGCACCCCACCCTAAACGGGTCTGCGCTGTTACCGTGAATAGGTAGTACCGCTCGGAGGCCAGTTCGGTCGCCCTAAAACATTATTTATGTGCATTATATCTACTGTAAAAAATATATATGTATTATCTACTGAAAAATGCGTCTGTAATGTCAAGCTCACTTCTGACAATATATTCAAGGGAAGTCCGCGTGACGTGCGAAACATGACTGTTTTTAATGTATGGTGTGTTTAGTATAAGTTCTTCAGGTTTGCAAAAAACTTATAATTATGATATTAAAAATTTGTACATACCTAAATGTTCTGTCAGAAGGCAAGAATTCTTTGGAAAAAACATGTTGAGAAGTGTTGTTTAAATGATAAGTCACTTTATACGCTAGTATTTCGCCATTGGGATCTTCTGGTACATCCCAAATAATACGTGCCGTTGTGAACGTTACATCGGGGAACGACACATTTGACGGCTGTCCCGGTGCTAAAAGAGAGATTAGTAGATTGTATTTTTTTTAAATTAAATAACTTAAAGGTTTAAACTCAAATAACAAAAAGAACAGTTTACTCACTATCTTCGTAAGTTCTGACGGTAACAGGCGGATCACTGAGAGCGCCATCACCTAATCTCGTATATCCGAGAACTTGAATCTGGTACACGACATATTTCCTCAGTTCTGTAAGTGTGATCGTGTGAGTTTGGTTCGAGGTTATGGCTTGACACTCAATCTTCTTGTGCTCCGGTCGCGGTGGCGGGACGACTGCTGCGTAACAAACTTTGTAACCCTCAATCAAACCATTTTGGTCTTGCACGGGAATATCACCCCAGAGCACGACTACTGTTGTTGAGGATGTTGCATTGGCTGACACGTCACTGGGCCCTCGTGATGGAACTAAAGCAGATTTATTTTATTTTTTATTTTATGTTTGAACTCCAACATAATAAACATCATTAATAGCATAAGGGAAAAAACTAGCTAGATGTCATTACAATTAGGTGACGACTGCATGCAAATTTATAAAAATGTATAAGTGACTAAAATGAAAAAAAAGGACAGTTAAAATACACAAAAATATGTTAAAATAAAAATTACAAAAAAATAAAAATTATTATAAATTAAATGGTTAAGTATAAAACAGCTTTTACAGTTTAAACAGAGTGTATAGACATTTGTAGCTGCGAATGCCACCATTGACTAGATCCAAGTTTTTGTATTTAGCTACCTAATTGTAACATATAAGGTTATATTTGGGTTGTCAACAATTTATAGATGATGCAGTTTACATGAATATAATTCCTTACCAGCTTCTCTAGTCCTTTCAGTAGCTATTGGACTCTCTTCCGAAGTGCCGACTTCGTTGATGGCCGTCATTCGTATTTCGTATACGGACCACTCTTCTAAGTTGGAGAGCACATGCGAGTTAGCGGTATGATCGTCAATCACACTATACAGAGTATCATTAGATCCACTTCGCTTATAAGTGATGTTGTAGCCTTTAGGATTTCCGTACCATTCGCTTTGCTGTAACGGCTGTTTTCGAAAGTAAAAATAATTACAACCACGCTCATCCCTCCTAGCATGACCGACGAAACATGACATATCGCGTGATATAGCGTTTTATCGACACTCAACTGTCAAATACCATTGTCTTTTGACAGCTGTTAAACGTGATATTGCTATATCAGCCCCGCAATTTATCACGTTTAACTGTCAAAAGACAATGGATTTTCACAGTTGTGTCGATAAAACGCTATATCACGTGATATATCGTGTTTCAATGGTCATGCTATAAATAAATAAATAATAAATATTTGACAACATCACATACATTGCTCCGATTCCAAAGTAAGTAGCTAAAGCACTTGTGTTATGGAAATCGGAGAAAACGGTGGTATCACAAACACCCAGACCTGAGCCAATATAGAAAAGTTCGTTTTCTAAATTGACCCAATCGGGGATCGAACCCGGGACCTCAGAGATGGCGACACCTTGAAAACCGGTGTACAAAGCCACTCGACCAAGGAGGTCGTCAGCTATGGGGGCTGATCTTACAGGGAAACAGTTCGAGTAGCAAAAGATAATTCAAGATTTTATTTGGACTAATATTTTATTTGTCTAGTGCAAAAAACATAGGACCAAAGTAAAGAACATTGTGTAGACTTCGGTATACTTACAATCCATCTGACTCGCAAGTTGTTAGCGCTAACAGCTCTCACTGTAACATTCCTTGGTGGGTGTTGTGGTGGCGCTTGAATCGTTTGGAACTCTTTACACGGCTCGGAAGGTTGCGAGGAACCAACGACGTTGGTGGCTATCAACCGCAATCGATACGTAGTGAAGGGTACTAAGCCGTTTACTAGGATAGACTGCGCATCTGGCGCGTTTACTTCGTAGATTGTCACCCATGACGAATTGCGCGCTGTTTGGGCCTGTGGAAATAAGCATTGTTTTAGTTTAAGATAATTGGAAGCATACAGGGCGAGAAGAACTGTAAAAGGACAGACACATAAAAATCTAATTAATATTGTTCTTCTGTGGTGAAAAGTAACAGCTCCAGACTGGATATTAGGCAAAGGTTGACAACGCGTAAGTGCAACGTTTGATATTTAAATAAATACTATTAAAACATTATTTTTTAATTATGATTTATAAATGAAGGACCCCAATTAGTAAACGTACGTGATCCAGGAATCCCATCGTTTATTTTGAAGCTTTTAGCCATTCATAACCGTTATGGAAGCGTAAACTGTATCCAACCTGCACAGTCCACGTGGAAATGGAGGAGTTTCCGTCGAAGCCCGGCGTGAATTGGAGCAGCACGGAGAACGCATCGATGTTGGACAGAGCGAGGTTCCTCGGCGCGTCCGGAAGCACGGGTTCGACCCCCGACTGTATGGTGGCAGCGCGCGGCGGGCCGTCGCCCACGCCCGTCATCGCACATAGCCAGAACTTATAATGGGTGCTCGCCTATAATATTAATGTTTAAAAAGCTTTAATTGGTATGGACATGCTATGAGAAGGGATGAAAGGAATATTACTTATAGAAGAATGATAGATATGGATGTTGATGGCTGGAACAGGAGATGGATTGTGTGCGGAGTGATATGACTGGAAAGGGAGTGGGCGAGGAGATGAAGAGTGATAAAAAAAGAATTAAAGAGAAGGACGCACTGCGCATTGGGATAAGGGTAGGCAGATGATGATGCTGATAATTTATACCTCTTAATATTATATTATCATAATAAAAGGTATGATTAATAAGTCAAGCCATTAAAACAAAGGATAGATTGAATCAACTACGACAACAATAATGTTGTACAAGTTCGAGAAGTTTTGATGAAAACATAAACATCGTACCGATAAATAACTATAGTATTTGCAAAATAAATTGTTTATACTGTAAATCTACATTTCAAAGTAAGTATAAGCTAATAAGTGCTGATTAACAAGCGTCAATTATCTTCAAAACTTTTTCTTCCGTTTTCACATAACAACCGTTAGTTACTCATCGGAACAATGGACATTGTAAGTGTGGGATAATATTTTAAAATAAATGAGTTCTAACATCTGTTGGGTAAGAAACAAAACGTCACTTACAAAAACAAGTTTGTCACATCGCTACTTTCTGCTTACTATCTGCGATGTCGGTTACACATTATCCTATCTATTCAATTCGTACAGTCGAGTTCAATAATATGTACGCACCTTTGACAGTTCATCAACCTTATGCCTTTGTAATAAAAGTCATCATCTGTCAAAAGTACTTACATATTTATGAACTCGACTGTGTTTTGTTTTGCATCAACAACATTTTACTAGTTTTTACGAACAGGAAAATTCCTGTCATTTGCACTTTTTTATGCCCGACGGTTAAATCACTTTGTAAATGTGTAGTGTATTGTAGATAAACTGAATAAATTATTTTGTATTTTTATTACTTTCTAAAGAAAAATAAAACGTTTTTCGGGATGAATGAAATCAAGGGCGTCCTGGTTTTGATGCAACTTACCTGCAGGTGTTCAACTTTGACGCTGGTGACATTTGGTGGAAGTACCTCCTCCTTCAAGGTGTCAGGTTCTTCTTTAATTTCATAACTTAGTTTGTAGCCAATCAGTATACCGTTTGACTTTTTAGGCGGAGACCACGAAACCCTTACGGCTCGGTCAGATATCTCGTCAAATTGTAGGTTTACTATTTCATCAGGCACTGAAATAGAAATATTTTTTTACTTTATTACTTTTTCTATTTATTTCGCTATTCAATGTCGATATGCCTTGCACTTTACAAAGCCATACAATAAACAGCATTGTTATTACTAAACTATTACATCTGGTTTACCAAAAATTTGGCTTTCCTTACGTTTGACGTCTCAAAGCGTCATATTCCTGAGCAAATTTTTTGGTTAAACTAGGTGTAAACTTAATCATCATTTATTAATAAGGGGTACTAAACTCTATCGGTTTTATTACAAAAGATTCTTAAACACCTGTTTATCTCAGACACTGTTTACATGTGATGCTGTCTCTTTCAATCAATATTGTCAAAAAAGTGACAGCATTACATATAAACAGCGTCTAAGTTAAACAAAGTGTTTAAAAATCTTTTGTAATAACACCGTATCGGTTCAGAAATGATGAATCAGCATTGAAGTTGGTATTATTAAATACATTGTCCAACTACTAAGTCAATGAATATTCATGCGACCAGTAAAATGTGTACAGCAAACATGCATAAAGTATTAGTCATGCCGCTCGAAGGCCAAAATCGAATCACCAGTTATTTAACAAATACTTACAATCTTCCTTCGTTCTAACTAAAACAAAGTCACTGCGTGGTCCATCGCCCGGTTCGGTAAAACACAAAACTGAAATATTATACTCTGTAAATTTCTCAAGGCCGTCAATTATTGCCGTTTGTTCGGTTAATGGGTCCAATAAGTTCGGGGGCACGCTCACAAGTTTCTGCTCAACGTTAGCGCCCTCATTGTCGTCCCATTTCCATGCCTGCATTTTATAACCCTGCAAAGAACATTTGAATGCATGGAAGAATGACAACAAGTGACAATAACCTGAGGCTCAGTCAAGGTCAGCTCAATGCATTAAACGTTAATAAATATCTGACCAACAAAATTGAATCTCATATTAACAACAAATTCTGTTTGATTATACAATGTGTAATTACGGCGTATATTTAAAGCTTTATATTTCCAAACATAAGGGAGATAAATGGATATTATACAGTTTCATATACCTGGTTGATGCCATTAATTTTCTGAGGGTTTGGCGGAGTCCACCACACGGTAATGGAAGTGGAGTTATGAGGCTCACATCGAACGTCATCCGGCGCCGCCTCCGGGATACCTTCTTTAGTCTTGATAGTGTAACTGTCTGAGAACACTCCTACTCCCTTATCGTTATACGCTGCAATCTGGACATTGTAATCCTTCCACGTGATCAAATCTTGGATGAGATAATTCCTTTGCGCCTCATTAGTTATGTTCTGGTGGGTCCACGGGCTATTGTCGTATCCGCGCAATCTATACCTAATAACATAACCGAGTATGTGGCCATTTCTATGTTCCTCGAGGGGCGGTTGCCATTGGGTGATTATTTCCGACGACGAGCGCGCTGAGCCCATGAATCCCACAGGAGGACCCGACGGAGCTGAAATTTATGTAACCCATTAACACCATATTCATTATAAATATCCTCCAACGGGGAAAAATACCCTCTCAAATTTCTCTTTTTGCATGCACTAAACACGTTCCAAGCATAACAAACCACTTTTCTTATTTTCTTTGAGAACATTCAAAACGATAAAGACGACCCACAAATCATGCAAACAATTTATTAAATAAGCACAATTGTGGTAAAAAATCAAAAACAATCACAGGGAATTTAATAATTTGTAAAATAATTTCACATACACATGTTAAGAGTAAAATAAGAATGAATTCATCTACATATGACTCTATTTCATACCTTGGCAGCATATAAGGTCGCTGGCTGCTTGATCATAAAGAGAACAATTTTATTTTAACTTAAAAGTGACTGAAACATACCTTGCATGGCCTAAGAAAAATTTTGATCATTGTGGTCTTTTAAATAATTAAATTCAACCCGATAAAGTGTTAAAAATGGTAATGTAAGGTGCATACAACGGCAACGATAATAATCTTTAATCAATGAAAATGGCACATTCATAAGTAGTGTTGAGCGTTAGTGAATATTTGTGTCAAAGTGATATCCAATTGTTTCTTTTGACTGATAGATTGAGATTAGTTCAATTTTAAGTTATGGTATGCGTACCTTCTTGAGGCAGCGTGAGTACGTCAGTGGGGTCGGAGGGCGGGCCCTCGCCGACTGTGTTGACAGCGGACACTCTGAATTGATAGGAGGTCGCCGCTTTTAGGCTCGTCAGGAGGACCCATCGTTGGTTCGCAGACACGTTAACAGGTTCCGTAACCCAATTTAGCAACGGATCCGGTGTGGGCCCTGAGATTTGGAAACGATATTTGTTTTATAAAGTATTCAGGTAGAACTTAAATAAAATTATTTTGAAAAGACAAATTTTCAGAAAAGATAAGGGTTTATTCGGAGACTCATATCATTATATCAAACTAATTGTACGTATTAAGATCTTTACATTATCAAATTCTTATCAAGTAGGTCATAGATAAAGAAAACTCAAACTAACCGAATTCCGGTACAACTCGTCTTTGTACTATATATTTTTGTATGGGCGAGTTTCCATCGAATCCTGAAGTCCATGAAACGTTGACAGCCCTAGAAGTGGCACCATCGAGGCGGGCTGCGCGCACGTTTGTGGGAGCGAAGGGTAGTTCGATGACGGAGAGGATAGCTTTCCTCGTGTGGTTGCCGCCCGGTGACGTCACCACGCATGTGTACTCGCCCGCGTCACTCGCGCGCACCGCCTGCACGGTCAACGCGCCCTCCGCCGTCACCCATACGCGGGAACCGGCTGCCATCGGCCTTAAAAAACGACTAGCTCTAATGCGGAAGATGGATAGCAATTAACCAGGCTTAACTAGCTTAGCTATTTGCGTCGTTGTCATGCGCAACGCAATCTGTTCTATAACCGTATATGAAAGTTGCAATCAAATAAGTTTCAAGTTAGATCTGCCGTAAAACAAGATGAATGTGTACGGTACTGTACTGAACTGACTTAATGGTTGAAATTTTTACTTTAGTAAAGGTATGGAAACATAATTAGTTGCTAAATGCTATTAAATCGTAATGCAAAGTTCTTTTTTATTTTGATACCCCGAAAGTTCCCAAGACATGGAAGTTTATGAACTAATTTACCTACGAGAATATTAATTTTACTTTAACTCTAATATTATGTTATAATTAATATTAGAGTATATGTTTATGATAATATTTTAAGGACGCCTTATTCTAGTTAAAACAGGTTCCTAGAAGTGAACGAAGCTAATAAACAAGCTGTTCTAATATCTTTAAAACTATGTTCGTCGTAAATCACAATACTAAGTTATTTGTAACTGAAACTTACTGTTTGTTGTGAAACCAGTCAATATTGTAGTTAACGTTTGGGTCGTTGGAAACTTTACACTGCAATGTTGCGGTGTGGCCGAGGAGTACGCGCGTGTCCACTGGTGGAGCAATGATTTGTGTACGCACTGCAAGTTAATTATTAAAATTAATTTATTAAATACACTTTAAAACAATGCCTCAATTCTAACACAATTCAGATTCCTGATACTTATTTTTCGTTTATAAAATAATGAATAAAAACAATCACTTTTTTTTCTTCACGAAGGTTAAATATTTGCTAATTCCCATTTTTTTAATCCCACGAGATGGAAAATAAACTGACTATTTTATCTTGATGCTTTCAGAATTAAACCCAATATGTAACTAAATACCAAGAACTGTAAGGTAGGCCTCTCCAGAGACATTTCCAGCATCATTTGCACGTAAACAGGTGTACTTCCCGGTATCGGCTATCGTTGTACTAGTGATCAATAAGTCTCCTTCGTCTAGGGCTTGCAGTCTTCCAGATAGGTTAATTATCAGGGAGTCTGGAACATAAATTATAGATATAAGTGTAAGAGTAAACGGCCGTAAGTTGACAGTACCACAAACGGTAATAACGGCGAAGCATTTGAGTAAACAGACTCCTAAGCTTTAATTGATAGCTTTGTTGAATGAGGTAAAATTGGGATGACTGTATATAATATTAGTATCCGACCATAAACGTTGATTGTCGAATCTATAATATGCATTATTGTAAAATGGTCTAACTAAATGACGCAATCTTCAAGGCAATATTTGCAAGACAAAAATTAGAGAAAAGTAATCGTTTCAATTTTAAGACAATAATAAAATAAAATAAATCTCCTGATTTTGAATCAAGTGAAGGCATTTGCTGATCATAATGTTACCAGATATTATTATACAGCTCGCGCAAAATAACTCACCCAATTTTAGTACGTACCACGTGGCTAGCTCAGTACCAATTTTGGATACAAAAATGTTTAGTGCGCAAGCTTCATTGTCTATGGTTTGGGTCAAGTTATATTGCGCGAGCCGTACCTAGAGCTTTTTTGTGATTTGAATGGAGGGGAGTAAGACCCTTAAATTTATTTTAAGCATTTCTTTTTAGTGTAAAGAAATCATTATTTTAGAACTTTTGAACTGATATGTAGCTGATAATGTGATAATAAATGATAAGTACTGACAATATTAAAACGATGATTTGACCGTAATTAAATCGTCGTAATTTCATCGTAGAACATCACAACTTATAACGGATTGACTTGAGAGTGACTAAGCTAGTAATTCCTGCACATATATTTTTATTAAGTTCAATCACACCGTTGCAGTATCGTGGCAAGAATGATTGCAGTAACTAACCGTTAAAGTACCAGGTGACGTTGGGTGTTGGCGCGCCGACCGCGCGGCACGCGATGGTGGCATCCTTGCCGTCCAGTACCGTCAGGTTGGCGGGACCAGTCGTCATTACCGGCGGGGACGCTACAAGCCACACGAATTAATACTACTCTAGCCACTACCAACAATCCAAGCGTAATCTTCCACTTTTATCGGCGTTGGAACAAGGTTCAAAGTGTTACGCTTGGTATGTTCAGTATTAGTATCACACAAAAATGTGATCACGAAAACAGTGGAAATTAGGTTAAATCAAAGCATGCACGTGACAAAAAATCAATACTTGCTAGCTACTAATAGTATGTTTGAAAAGGGCTGGAGATATCAATCAAATCTTTTAAAGCCTTCAATGGTTACATTTTACACCCTGATCTGATCAGATCGGAATCGCAATAGCACATGCATTTTTTGGAATAATAGGTACCTACTTATTGGTGGTTTTCTTCTTATTAAAACAGACTTGCCAAATTGTTTTTTTTTTGGAAATTCAATATTCATCTATTTAATTCTTATATCAGGCATGGATTTGTAAATATAATGCAACATTTGGGACAGTGTCCAATTCAGAATGACGCGGCTCACCTCAACCGGAAATAGCGTTACAGCAGTTAAGCTCGTAATAGCAATTGACGACGCTCTAACACTTAGTAACTCCGCAGGTGTCTTGTAAACTCACTATAATTTGGTAGCAAAATGTTGAATTTTTCACGAGATGAGAAAGCGTCCCGGTGGTGGTTTTAGAGTAATTTAATTTTAACTTTATAGAGTTTATATAGTATCCCGATTTGTATGACCGAACTGGACTACAATATTCATCAGAAAGTTACTGAATAAACTTAGTTTTAACGATTGAGTATTATGATGAAGTTATTTTTTTTTTAATTGGACGAAAAAGACTGAGAAACTATTGAAAACTTATGTTTTGTTTTGTAAGCCGTTAAGAGTTCTACATTAATAAAGTATTCCATAACACAGTCATAGTGCAATAGTCTATGGGACAGTAGATTTTTTAACTGTTGTAAACTTGTAACACATGATTCTGTAATAGAACATTTAGAATTACAGTCAGTTTACCTCAACTATCGAATCAAAAAGTAAGTATGTACCTTCTCTGCAAAAATAATTATATAGAATACTCGATAGTTTGAACTAAATCTACCTTATGCTATAAGAGAGAACTATACAGTAATCATGCTGCTCAAAAATATCACTAATTAAGTCTCTAAATCTACAAAAATTATAGGCAGAAATATCAATTGTTTTATAATAATTAAAAAATCAAACTTTCAATGTAAATTATAATTAAAGAACCTCAACCAAAAAGTGATTGAAAAGCACACTTTGCTATCACTCAGTGCTAAAAATCATAATTCGTAAGGACTGTGCAAAATGTTAATAATTCTCTTACTGCCTGTATCAAATTTAAACGTTTTTGCCTTTTTATCAGCTGTCCTCATCCTAATTAACTTCATGTGACTGCGTGGTACACGAATATTGTCCTCTTCTGTACGACAGTTGTAAATAAGAATTAATGGTTTTTATTTTTATCTTTTAAACATCTAAGTATGTAACATCAAGGCGTAACGTCTATTTATGAAAGAGTACACGTCACTCTTCAGGCACTCTCTTCACACAAGTTAAGTACAATAAATAAAGAAGTTCACTTACTTTTGATTTTTAACCACGTGTAGATTGATGATTCTCCGGCATCGTTACTAGCTATACATTGGTAAATTCCCATGTCCTCCATTCGAAGATTGTTAATCACTAAAGATCTATCAACTTCTACTCTATATCGGCCCTCGCCGTCGTAAACATCAGCGTTATCGTTATTTGCGGCTTCAGATCCAACGCTAGCAATTTTTCTAGCATCTTTATACCATGTTATACTAGGCAATGGCATGCCCTGCACGTTACATTCAAGGACAGTGTTGCTTCCGAATTCACCAAACGTCTCTGGTTTCAAATTAGATACAAACACCGGCTTCTCGTAAACTGTAACCATGGCGGAAGCTGTGACAGTAGCGAAACCGCCTGTTCTTAACCTCGCTTGACAAGTATATTTTCCTGTGTGGGACAAATTAGCCGATATGAGGTTGAGAGTCCTATTCCACTGATCATTTAAATCGAAAGTAATTCCAGCCATGTCAATCATGATTCCGTCTTTGAACCACAAGGTCTCTAGTTCGTGAAGAGGACGAGCGTTAGCGACACAATACAGGTTGGTATATTGGCCTTTTACTATTTTAGTATCCCTAGGTTTTATTATGATTTCTGGTGGAACTTCTTTGCTATCATCTCCATAAACCCCGAGACGTATATAAGGGCTATTCTCTTCCTTTCCAAGTTGAGCGTTTATAGCACGGACCCTAAAAATTAAAATCTCATACAATTTTGTATAATTTTTAACGTTGAAGTGATAATGGTAAAATTATGATTTTGTATTTATTACCTGTACGCTCTTTCATCGTCGCGTGATGCTGAGAGTATAACTAGTTGGTGTTCATCAGTAACTGCATACTTTTGATCGTATCGTAATGGTCCATTTTCATCTTGCCATATTACCTGAGGCGTGGGTTCTGACTCTATGTGTGGAAACTCTAAAACAGCGGCGTGTCCAGATTCGGCAGTAACCGTATCTTCGACCATTGTATCAAATATCCCCATGTCTAAAACCACCATTTCAATATTAGAAAATTGTAAATACATTACATACCCACCTACTTATTCAATTTAAAGAATGAAGCAGATATATTTTTTCTCTCATCCGTCGCGCATAATGCATACAAGGTGAATATTAATGATTTCGCTTAGGCAATACCCAAGTGATATAAGCTCAAGACAATGGTCTTTGTGGTCATAATGCGTCGTGTTTTTCGTATATTTAAGTACATTTTCTTTTTGTTGTTGTGACTATGCCAGCGTAAAATTTAAATGTTATGAGGAATCAAAAATTAACACCTTTTTATACAATAGTGCCAGAAAAAGTCGTAGTAGATGTAACCCTAGTTGCATTATGTCGAGGCTAAGCTTAGCATAATGAAAAGCGGGTCGTTCAAAGGAGCACTTTACTTACAGGCGACAACAATGTTATTCTTTTCACTGAAAATTGCCCCAACGTCATTTTTAGCTATACATTGGTAGGCCCCGGCGTCTTGCTTCTTAGTATTGTGGATTTTATAAAATAGTTCTGACGAATAATCCCCAAGAGGAACGCCGTTTTTTAACCATCTGTACATAGGTTGTGGAATACCTGAGAAATAGGGCAATGTAATTTTGTTTTAATTACCTCATTAAAATTATGAGAATCCAGGCATCTAGGCTACGATAGAAGTATAATAAACAGCTCTTACCAAGTGCTGAACATTGTAGAATTTTGGTTGTGCCTTCTCGAACTACGCTATTTGATGAAGACGGCTGCATACTGAAACGAGGTGGTTGCATTTGACCTGTAAAAGAAAAAGGGGCTTAGAAATATGTTTTTTTGTAATAATGCCTGTATTACTTTTGTGATCTAACGTTATCATGTGGTTCATTGAGTAGGTACCTATGTATATGTACGGACCTATTATAAAAGGAACGTACAATACGAGTTACCTCTACGATGTCGTCTCCAGATCCAGAGACTTCACAGATAAGGACATTGTCTGCAAAGGCACGTTGCTTTTTGTATTTTGAAATAAACTTGCCAGTCAAGGCTATACAGAATAACTTGTAGTCTATTAAAAAAAAGTTTTTTTGCAGTAACAAGTAAATTTAAATCAATAACATAGCTAATGAATTCTCATGAGCTCTAGCACTACTTAATTGTCCTATATTTGCTGTCTAAGTTAATTGCGTTTAAATTAGGAAATTACACCGTTAAAGAAACTGTCGTCGAACTAATTATTGCAACATTGTAGGTTTACATAGATCCAAGCGGAACTAAAATTATCTAGACACGACCTTGAAATTCATAATGGAAGTTAGCAAATAAGTAGTGACCACTATAAAACATCTCAATTCTACTGTATCATTGAAATAAAGGTTTCATTGATATTTATTATTATTTTTTTCCGACTTTTCGGCACCTTTGCAACTGCCGTGGTCACGGGGTTACTGTATCAAATGATGATATAATATGATGGCCCATATACAATTTAAAATCAAAGTTGGATGTCCTAAATAAACCAAGCGAAGATACAAACAATAAGATCAGGAGGTTTTTCAAAACATAGTTTTTTAGATTAGGTGTCCTGAGCCGAGTCGATGTAGCATGCTTTATTTAAAAGGACTACAAAACAAAGCATGCCTTGTGTCGTCTCAAAACAGTTTATAATACAATAGATAACATGAAGCTTGTCAGAAATCAGGATGACGAAAATACGCTTATTTTTCCGATACAGTTCTCACATTTTAATAAAGCCAACAGATTTAAAGCAATCGCCTATTTATTGTTATGATGAGGAGAGTGGGTATTCAACAAGACAGACAGACAGGAATTCCAAGATATTACATTCAACGTACAGCTACAGTACAGTTAGGAATTTACTTGATGTAAAACGAATGTAACAAGACAAGGTTGCACTGCAGTTCGGATGAATTCAATATCGATGTGAGTCACCAAGAGAAACCATAAAAACACAATCAATTAGGAGACACATCATTCGTTACAGACCAGAGTCAGCAACATTAAGGAGGCGTGTTGCTCATTGACCGAATTTATCTCAGAATCGGAATGGCGGTTGCGGTCGTTCGGGACTCGTTGCGATACAAATCATTACTCAGTTGCGCAAACGTTTTGTTAGCGATTTACATAGCAGCTCCATGGAAACTGTCTTAGAAGCGAGAACCTCTTTAATAAAAAATCTATGCATGAAAAAAGTTGGAATAGATTTGATCTCGTATTACTCATACCTATTTTTTTATGAAGTGACTAAACCCATCATCATGGTCATCGTTTTAAAGTAATACTCCAAATCTATTCGTCGAGTTAGCTAAAATAGCACCAGACTGCAACAAGTAATGAATGAATGAATGCTTGTGGGGGTTGGGTCAATGTACGTAAACAAAGAATATGTAGACTAATTGTTTGAGTTTACGAATGAAAAACTACACGGACTTGCCCTAAGCCTCTTGGATAATAAGTATCATTCTTCCAGACTTAAAAGATACCGCTCGTTCGTCCGAGTATTATGGCTAATTGTAAAATATAGGATCTCCAAACAAGTAAGACTTAGAAGGTTTCAACCCTTTTCCTTTGGGACTATTAAAGTTTTGGCGTCAATAAATCGAAGAAGGAGGAAAATTCAATATTTACGAGTACGATAATGGAAGAAGTATTGGACTTTCTAACGACGACGAAAAAGGACTTTCTTTAAACAATATTTTTTCCCATTTTTAAGGTCTTCGACAAGGACTTTCCCTCTTAAAGCCATTTTCTGTCCCGTAATAAAAACTTAGTAGCAAATTCTAAAACACTATGTAAGAAACTGTTGTTAATATAATAAGTAAGTAAATAATAAAACACACTACAAATCAAATCCGCAATAAAGCAAAGTTATATTTTGTGTTAGATCAATACACAATCTGTTTGTGTGTGGTGTTTCTGAATATTTCGGAGTCTAACTTGAGAAGTTCAAGTGTTCGTAATTGTCAGGAACCACCGAGGACTTGTTTAAAATAATAAATTCATACTAAACTAATATAATAGTTACCAACTAAAATCAAAGGGGTTATACGCAATTAACCATTTACAGCTCGTTAATTTCCAATAGACTTACAAGGACGCCCCCGCTTCCTAATTTTAGGTAGGTACCTAAGTACTGTAAATTAAAATACCATTATTTCAGTTCATCATTTAACTCTAAAAAGTTATAAAGCTATAACTAGTAGCTCTGTGAGCTGCAAACCTCGCGTTTGTGACATGACATTGAAATGGGTGAAATATGATTTTTCCACATATCTCCGCCATTGTGATTAATTTCTAAAAACTGAATCGACAAAAAAAAGGTTTTTTTATTTAATCGCTCACTCCGCTCAATTTCACGAGAATCGGTTGAGAAATACGACTCGCGTAGAGGAGAACAGACGGACAGCCGGACATACAAATGCATTTTTGCCCAAGCTGAAACGAAGACGCTTCGCGCTCGCTCGTCAATAATATCTACATATTTTAAGAATCCACGCCTACGCACAATTTTAATTGAGAGATTAAAAGTTATTTATTACCATAGTAAAGATTATCATAATAGTGGAAAAGGTATCTAGGCTGTGCACATATTCCATTCCATTACAGGAGTGAATAGAGCCATCCTTTGAAAAGGGCGCTTCTCATATTCAGGACATCGGCAGCTTCACAGCACAGCTTGAATTAGTGCTTGGTTCGTGGCAAATATTGAGGTGACACCAGTGTCCTTTAGTCATTCATTTTGTTAATACTTAAATAAATTCTTGAATAAAATAATAACGTGTAAGTAAAGCATTAAACAATAAATGATGTATAGTATTAGTACTAATATTGGTAGACCTAGTGATAGGGATCACAACTACTATCGTTATCTTTTATCTGAGCAGTAAATATCAGACACAATAATGGAGAATGTTTGATTTGAGTGGTAGAGTCCTGTAGTTTTATTGATACAGTGTGAACACATTTTCATTGATAGCTATAGCTAGAATACTTAGGTAGGTAGAAATTTTGAAATCCGATATACCCAGTGAAAGAATATTTGAATCGTGAGATGTAGAGTTTGATCGACACTTAACTGTCATAATTCAATGTCTTTTGACAGTTAAACGTGATCAATCCCTATATCATATCGCGTATCCGTGGTCATTCTGATAGGTGGGCAGCTAGTAAGAACTGATTCTACATAATTATGATGACATGAGTCTATGACATTGGTTCCGAACCTGGGGATATTTACCCCCGCAAGGGTAAACGGCTATTTTATGGGGGTAACAGAGTTGGTACCTAGTACGAATGAATAGAATAGAGAGTAAAAATGTAATGACACTAGGTACGTGGTATAGCGCTCTTTCGCGTTGCGTGTAGTGTGCGTGTATAGTATATTCACAAAATGCAGCGTGATATGTATGCAGGCGGTGGGTCTGTTTCTCTACATTCATTCCCCGGGTCATAAAAATATTGAAAAGGTTAGGAACCACTGGTCTATGATAAATGATTCATCATCATATAGGTAGATTATGTAGGTTAACGTAACAATTTAATAAACAATCAATCATGTCTATGTAAACAATGTTGTGAATGTTTTTCAAACTATGAGAACTAATTGAAATGCTGTGTGAGATTTGTTTTTCTTACGCTGGTCTCGATTGACTGCGCAAATCCGGCCTAGTTACTGATCTAACACGTGTTAGTTAGTTTCTCAGTTCACAAGTAGGAAGTTAAATTCTATGCTTTGATATTTTGAAGAAAGAGAATTTAGTTTTATTATTACAATTTTTTCTTTTTTTTTAACTAACTTTAAAAAAGGAAGAGGTTATCAAGTCGACGGTTTTTGTATAAGTATAATGTTTTACCATACCTTCGCCAATATTGTTAACCGATTTTAATAATTCTTTTTTTATCTGAAAGAACATAGTTTCCCATCAACAGAGATGAACAGATTTTTAGAGAGATCTGGCTTGCAGTATTTTCATACTCCTGAAAAATATCAATTATTTAGCGAGTTTTTCCGGATTTTCAGACATAACTTCTGTTTATGAATATAATTTCTTGCTTTTTAGAAGTATTTAATTTTGAAGCTGTTTTTGTTTTTATTTTCAGGTTATTTTACTTTACGTGGCATGCGTGAGGGATTTGAGTGCCCATTTATTTAACAAGGTTATCCGAATAGACTATTATACCTTCATCGTGAGCGAGGGGATAGAATAATGAAGGCACATATTAAACACATTGTTGGACGACTAGATCACAATACAATGTTTTGTTTAGATGCTGAAACCGGTCCAAGGACGATTTTTTGATAACATAACATGGTACCTGTATGTGTTTACCCCATTGTGAGGTGCAAACAAAATACTTGTTTAATATACCATGTAGTGATAACGTTAGATAAGAGTGGTTTTATTGTGATTTATTATTATTGAGATTATGGTTGAGTTTAGTAAGTTAACAATGGCATTTTTCGCTATGTTTTCTGTTCATCTAGTCTAGTTCATAGCTAATTCTAAAATTATTGATATAATTTTACTCAATGGTTATTTATATCACGCAATTAAAACTGTTACCTGTGAATAATTTAGGATTTCGTTGATAATTGATAAGAGGTTGAATTAAAATATGTGTAATAAAAAAGTCATAGGTACCATGGCAGTGTTGTATGATTTACGTGTCCCATGCTTATAGATACCGAGAGTCGGGTACCTACTTAGGAAAATTAGACCCGTGTATTTATGGCTAGCCGTAATCGTAATCTAGGGAATAAAATTAATGGCAAGCACGTTGTCTCATAGCAAATGGTAAAAATAAAAAGTAATCACTTATTATACCATAACTGGAGTGAGTGCCTTTCTATTGATTTGTTGTTTTATATCCAATGAAAAAGCAATATTATCAATATTTATTTAGACAAAATTGGACCATAAAATTGTCTAAGATAGACTTGTTTTTCAATCGTAGCAGAAAATGTATAAAAACATTATGTGAAAAGTAGTAAGACTGGGTATTTCGTAAAAACAGTGGACGGATCACTAAATAAAGTCGCACGTTTCGTGTTAACTCTTCACTGTAAGTAATATAAATATTCCTGAGAGAATAAGGATAACATTTTCTGACATGAGTGTTTTTTACTTATTAAGTGATTCTGCCGACCTACACCCAATCACATGTTTTTTAATACAAATGGATTCCATTATGGAATCAATTTGTTTTGTATTGTAGCTGTAGTAACATTCTTGTATGAACATAGATTCCATGTAATGCATTGTAAAAATTCTTTTGAATTAAAGACGGTTTATGTTTTGTGTTACTGGCGAATGATATGATTTTTCAAAATTCCAAATCCATATCAAAAGTTTATCGTAAATGAAATTATGTTACATTAAATCGTTATTAAAGAAAGTATTCTCATTGAGTCGTGGAGTGGAAGGCCGCTCGCTAAGTTTTTGTAAAGAGAAAACAGTCGTTTAGCCGAGTTTAATTTAAACAAGGCGGGAACGCAGATGTTTGTTGATAAACCATTTAATTCATAGGGCTCATTTCATTTACGACAATCCGCACCAGCGACATTTCAATTGAGAACATTAAATGAGTACAAACTGGAATGGTATTTATAAAGTGAACCCTGGGAATGCATCAAGCAAAGACATCAATATCGAAGCAAGTAAGAGAAGCGTTTCCGTTACGTGACTCACACTTATGGCACGTTCAGTAGGAGCCGGCGACCACTAACATACTAATAGGCGAGGTTCACGGGGCCGTTTTATTTTCTTAGAAGCCTTCGAATGAGAGGTGATTCCATCACGATGAGAATATTTAGTTGTGTAAATTATTTTGGGAACTGTTTGGCCTTTTCCTTCACGATGAAGCTTTTCGGACATCGTTACTATCCTAATCGTATCAATTTAATTTACTTTATGATAAATTTTAAATTAAAATGATGGTGCATTTGAGGATTAGTTTTAATATCTATTTTATTAGCTTTTGGGTACTGAAAGTCTTCTCTATAGAATTGTTAGTTAATAACACTATTATTATACATGACTGTTTGCTGCCATAAAAAATATACTGCTGACCAGTTGTCACGCCCGCCCGTAACCCGAGCCATCCGCTGCGCCGTGTCGCGGACCGCGGTCGCTGTACGTAATGCACAGGGAAACCTTTTCATGCCCTTCTTTATAGAAGCCATTTAAAATCACCACCATTTGTCTAATCCTCACAAAACTTACAATAACATTCAGTCGAGTTATAACGTTGTTATTATGTGGCATTCTAAATGTAAACTCTGTTGTCAAAGATTAATATGTTCTCGATGACGTGAATAATGCTTGCAGTTCAATCGGCAGGTACTTTCGACCAGCACGGTTAGCACAACTAACATGAGGTGAGTGAGGTGTATCACCTCACCTCACCGGTGTGAAATGTGACGTCTCAGAATGCTGACGTCACATTTCACAATGCGCGGCCGATATGTATGCCGCGCAAAAGAAATTTCTGATTAACTAAGGATAAAGTGGTTTTTCTACAATAATGTTTCCATAACAACATTTTTTTGTAATTACGTATGGCTTCTAATAATCAACACTATTTCATCACTGGAGCATTTTCATTATTTACCAAGTTTTGAGTCTTAGAAATAATAGTAAAATTCGTCAAATCGAGCCTAAATTTCGCGTAGGGGTTTATTTACCTTAAAAGAAGAATCAATTTTCAAGTCAAATATCCATTTGTCATTAAGGCTCAAAAGCTGTGGGGCCATTATCTGTTCTGTTATACATATAGTGGTGGCCACATTAAGGACACCCAGTCGATTTTCATACAAACGAGGTAACTTTGAAGACTTGGTTCTCCGCCAGGGATTGACCGAGCTGTGATCTGATGATGACCATCCAGGGAATAAACGGAGAATATCCAGATCGCTAAACACACCCAACTGAGTTGATCAACATTCCAAGAGATCTAAGGATATATTTAAAAAACCGCGAATAGCACTACAATGTATGCAAATTCTGAATCTTCGTAATTGAATAACTTGGCTCATAGCAATCCTATAACTTTTGTGCAATTTTAAATTTTTAACTATTGCTCCAAATGGCTAGTTCTAAATACCTACCTACCTACATTTTTTTCTCTTGGTCGGCACTTTCAGAAAGGCCCAAAAATGATCTCCACATGATCAACATTTTAACATCTGTATCGCGGTAAGTATTGGGTCTAAAAAATTTTCACCAACAAATATAGGAAATTTTTAATGCTCTACAACTTTGTCGCCAACGCTTTTATCGAGAAACGCATGGTTTAGAAGACGAAACGAAAAGACTCTTTAAATTTTTATTTTTATACAATACTAAATAATATACTAGAAAAAATACGACGCGCACCAGATCATCTTATTTTAGCGTATCGCGAGAATATGATCTGGTGCAAGTCGTATATTATTTAATAATGTACAAAAAGACTCTTTAATTTCCGAGATGTTTTGCCTCTCCAAGTTTCTACATGCTACTCGAGGTCAAAAACTCAGGTACTATACAACACCCCACAAAATCCCTAAAGAACATCATAATATTTTTCATAAAATTGGGAATTGATTCCATGTAGCTCCCCTATTTATTTAGGTAAGTACATGCCGACTGGTAGCAAAATGTTGGTCAGTTTATTCTGTAATTAAATGCAAACTTTGAATCTGCACAAAAACTACAGCAGTGAAAGCTAAATAAAGCCTTGAGGCTATTCTGTTAAAGCTACAATAATAAATATATATATTTAAATATATATAGAGATAGTAGTTTAAGTGAGACGTGTGATTTATGTAGGAATGAGATCAAATGTACAATTATGCCGGAATAAATAATGCAGTTCCAATCGCAACCATCAGCGACTCATGGCATAACCGCACGCCACGCAACCGGTCCGCACACATGAATGTGGGTTATAGAATAAAACACTGCAGTCGATGAACACTCGCCAGTAGTACTGGCACCTTGGGTTAACCAAGGTTAGGGTTACCAAATGACAGAAATTTTGAAAAATTTTGAAATTAATTTGTCAATAATTTTGGTGATAAAAAAATTATCAAACGTCAACTAAATGTGGAATGTAGGTGTACGAAAAGTAAGGACTGAAAAGTCAGGGAAAAAGTCTCATTATTGGATTAGTCTGGTAACCCTACCTAAAGTTCGCTCGGTGATTATTTTCACTAAATTTATTTTCTTTCTTTCTTTTCTAAAACTTACATTATTTACATCCCAGGGTTACAACCTAACTCCTCACTATAGGTAACTACGTTAAATTGTTTCCAATTATTATTTTTACATTATAGTACTGCCTTACTGGTGATATTATTTTCTTTGTGGAATCCTATTTCGGTGAAGGAAAGCCTACTTTGAGTGTTTGTGAATAATTGACCGATCGAGCGCAAAGCGCGAGTGAAGACTCTTCGACCGGATGCGGCTGTTCTCCTCTACAGGTCGCATTTTTCAACCGATTCTCGAAAAATTTTGAGAGCAGGTTCGAAAATTTTATAGAATATGTTTGTTGATTCAGGTTTTCGCAATTTTCCAAAACGTATACATAACATATTTCGAAAAAAATTCAAAAATGTCACAAACGCGAGGTCTACATACAGCTCACAGAGCCACTAGCTATATTTTTTATAGAATAAAGTATACAAGATTTTATTATCTATCCATTCTATCTATGAGAATGACTGACCTCAAAATTTTTTTCAGGTCAGTGATGAGAATATTTAACGACATGTCAGCCGAGTTTTGTTTCTGTGTCTAGTCACTATCACTAGTGCTAACGTCCAATAGTACTCTATGTGGGTGACGAGCTGCAGGAATACAACTGCTAATAGTATTTACTGTGCATTTGTTGTACCCTTGCACCAAGTCTTTATAAAGGGGATTTAACAAAAGCACGTGCAACGTAAAGGCAACGTACGTTATGCTATCTATCATAATCAGGTTTTGACTTCAACGTAATTGCTGCTAGTGTAGATTCTTTGGTAAAAAAATATCGTAGTCCAATTCAATGCAGAACGGATTGGATGGGTAACGAATGTTAACGATTGCAAATGCAGTCATAAATCAACCACATCAATCAGCTAGCCCCCTCTTTTGATTCCAAAAACAATTCTAATTCAATGTCAACATTAAATGTTGGCGTAGACCGGTTTTTGGATTCAATAGTGCCTTTTATTTCAATATCACAATTATTTCACACAAGCGCCATGTATTGACTCAATACATACCGCTGGTGACGCAAATCAAAAGTAAAAAATTTATATATACAATGTCGATCATTCGGGATTGATTTGAAGAGTAAGCCCACTGTTCCAAGTAATTAATATTTTAGTAATTGGTCAGTCACCCATTTAATGGGTATCTTTTGGTAAACTTGCTAGTAAATGGAACACGCTATCCACTACCTCAGCGAGTATAAAATATAACGACATTGATGCTTTATGTGGATACAATCGAGTCTACGTGTGTAAATTTTGTGGGAGAATACTTGAACCGTGACGAATACGGAGCTCCATCGGTGCTTAAGTAGCGTAGAGTTGAATTTAACATACTCGTAGATATTTTTAGATAGACGACGCCGAACCATGCTCAAAACCTTTGTTAAAAAAAGATAAGTACTACGTAAGCCCATAGAAAATTGATAGGCATGATAGAAATCACAATAAAAAAGTATTGAAGTGATATCTACTGAATAAATTTATTAATATTGTATTATTAAAGTATTAAAAATAACATCATCTACTAAAAGTTAAAAATTAAAATTGGTTTCGTATTTTTATAAACAGACTTTTTAAATTTGTATAGCGTAGGTAACCGAAAAGAACAGAGAGAAGCTCAAGTGGTGTTATCTGTGAAATTTATTGCGGTAAAGGTTTGTTGCCTTTATTAGGTATATTTATTGTACAAGCAAGTCCCAGTAGAGAACCTACGAGGCTTCATGGGCTTGTCCTTCCTTCCTATGGACATACGAAGGACGTTTTTATAGCTTCGATCAGATCCGACTTTTGTTATAAAAATGATATTTATATTTAGTGAAGTTCTCGACATATAAATTCTTGTATATATGTATTCTGTGTTATATGAAAATAAACTTGCAATCAAATCTTTGATCATTTGTAGTTATGCATTTTTAATTATTCGCTTATAGTAAACAAAATTCCCATGCTATAACTGCATATGAACAGTAATTTTGAGCAGAACACTTATGAACTTTTTACTAAAATAGTATCATTGCATTATTTGCATTCGCATTCGTATAATTTTTGTGCATTTATTTTGAAAGTCACGGATTACCAATATACCTAATATTTTTTTTATACCTGCCTACGTACCTATAGATTATTTGCCTTGCCTATAACATCACACATTTAAATTTTCCCATATAAAAACACATACAAACTGTAACATCCTGTATAACGGGAATTTTCCAAACCCCTTTCTTAGTGCTCACATATGCACCTGAAAGGTATCTACCCTCCAAAAATGGTGTCTCTACCTACACAGCCACCGTTATAAACTGAAACACCCCGTATGTAGCACTTTGTATAACGGAGATTTATCAATACTCTTTGTTAGTGCTCACCTACACCATGAAAGGCACCCTCTAAAAATGGTGCTTCTACCTTCTGTCGTTAGGGCTCTATCACACATTTCAATTTTCCTATACAAACTGGAACACCTGTAGCAGTCTGTATAACGGGAATTTTCCAAAATAATTTCTTAGTGCTCACTTACTCCATGAAAGGTATCTACCGTCAAAAAATGGTGTCTCTACTTTCAGCCGTTAGGGCTCTACGCGTATGCCAACAATGAATAAAAGATTGGAACTATTGCCAGTAAATTAAAAACAAATCTTTTCATATCACGCTTCAATTCACGATAAGCCACGTAACAGATCTTCGAGAAGTGTTTGCTTATGAAAACTTAAACCTAAACAAACACTTTTCTCAAAAACACAGTGGCTTCGGGAAGTGGAACCAGTAAAGAAGATAAAAACTTAATGAAATGAAACACCCAGCGAAGTGGGTAAAGAGGCGAGTAAAAATTATGTAAATGTGTGTTTACCCTTACTTCACTATCACATGATCTTATATTTCTGGCCTGTCATTCTAAAGGTAATCTCAAAATATTAGTTGTCAAATGTAATGAATAAACTCATGATTCCTGTTAGATTAGATAAAAAATGTGTAACTGTTTTGATAATAATCGGTAATATACTATACAACAGAATGCTTTACACGCAACGAGTAAAAAGCAACGCTTGGATGAAAACAAACAGACTTATTGGCAGGTCACCATATGCGGGCATCGGTCGGACATCGACCGTCCGTTGCCGTGCCGCCCCATGTTTGATTGATTAGAGGTACCTATGCATTATAAACAAGAGTCACAAAGCATTTATAGCTGACTTTTATTTAGAGGATTTGAACCGGACACGAGGACACTACAGACTACAGGGCTTTGTTTGTATATTCGCTATGCGTCACATTTCGCTATTAATCGACGATCGTATCCATTAACCACACGAAACATGAAAAAGCTCTTAAGGTTTTTTTCATTTCAATAACCTTTGTTTATCCCAGTCAGTCATATCAGAAAAGTGACCGCAGGGCTTCACAACACAAGCATGGGTAAAAATAGAAGTTAATCGATCCCTTTATTCGTGTCAGCTGGTCGCAACCTCATCAGGAGCGGCACAGTCGACAGGAACTCTACTCTACTCGGAATACTATTCATTCATAGGATATGTTTGTGAGAAGCGGAAGCTTGGATTTTCTTGAAGCAGACTTACGTATCCGAGGAATCTTATGTACCTTATGGAAAAATTGTGCTATAACATACGAGTATAACACAGGAAATGCATTTTTGTAAGTATAATACTTACACTCTTTTATCGATAGTGAAAAATAGGATATATTATGTTGTATATTATAAACTTTACAGATCCGGTATACAATTCGTAATTAAATCATCTTACACAATAATTAAGTACGCTTCTTACGAATCTTCAACTTGACGAGTAATATCAGCATTTTATTTTTAACTGACTTCAAAAAAAGGAGGAAGTTCTCAGTTTATCGGGATCTTTTTCTTAGGTGTAACTCGATTACTCGAAGACGGCTGGACCGATATGGAAAATTATTTTTTTGTTTGAAAGCGTATACTTCCCAAATGGTCCCATTATTGCCGTCATCAGGTCAGGACCTGATGGGATCCTGGAGAAATCAAGGGAACTTTTAAAATATTGAAGGTGCTATAGCGATTTGTGTATTTTCTTTAGTAACTCGTGCATTTGCTTTCGAAACGTACCATTTAATGAAGAGGAACAGACGATGAAGACCACAAATGATCATCGGAACTATTCAATACTGAGTATTTCACGGGTGCAATACGATTAATTTTTATGCTAATCATAATGCATATGGTGAAGTGGAGCTGATGGTGAGGTACCAGGAGAACTCCTCAATAATGAAAGCCTTGCATCGGAAAAAGCAGTATTTTCTTAAAGGTGATAAGCAGTTGTATTGTAACTTAGATAATATCGTCGCTTATATCTACCAGAAAAATATTTAAAATAAAAAAATTGTCAAAAAAACAAAACCTCCTCCAAAAACCTTAAAAAACCTAACAAAAACAGCTTCAAAAATGAACGGCTCTAAAAAGCAAGAAATAGTATTTTCATATCTGCATAATTACTAACTCGTAAGTACATACGCATATTTATCTAATATTTAAAAAACATCTTATGAAGTCGGGTATACTATAGGTTCCTTATTATATTTGCTGGATTTGTCGCAGGGTTATGTCGCAGGAATATGAGGATGCCAGAGAATTCGCAAGATTCTTAGGTTCCCGTACCAACCACAAAATCACAGCAGATGTCGATGAAAGTAATATTTTCTTTTACGTCGTGCTCCTGAATTCTCGTGTTTTATTATACTAACACTTCAGGCATTTTACGCATTTCACACTGCATTATTATCTTTCAGGGGTTGAAGCAAGAGAACGATTGCATTCTTAGAGATGGGAAAGTGTTTCTGCCCGGGCGGGAAAATTAGGAAAATACCCAGGCGCTTTGAGAATAAACCCTTTTGAGCCCAATTAATACTCAACTCGAGGACAGAAAAAAATTATCGCTCAACGACTCTTAATTCTCTTATTCTTAACCAGGAGAACTCCTCAATAATGAAAGCCTTGCATCGGAAAAAGCAGTATTTTCTTAAAGGTGATAAGCAGTTGTATTGTAACTTAGATAATATCGTCGCTTATATCTACCAGAAAAATATTTAAAATAAAAAAATTGTCAAAAAAACAAAACCTCCTCCAAAAACCTTAAAAAACCTAACAAAAACAGCTTCAAAAATGAACGGCTCTAAAAAGCAAGAAATAGTATTTTCATATCTGCATAATTACTAACTCGTAAGTACATACGCATATTTATCTAATATTTAAAAAACATCTTATGAAGTCGGGTATACTATAGGTTCCTTATTATATTTGCTGGATTTGTCGCAGGGTTATGTCGCAGGAATATGAGGATGCCAGAGAATTCGCAAGATTCTTAGGTTCCCGTACCAACCACAAAATCACAGCAGATGTCGATGAAAGTAATATTTTCTTTTACGTCGTGCTCCTGAATTCTCGTGTTTTATTATACTAACACTTCAGGCATTTTACGCATTTCACACTGCATTATTATCTTTCAGGGGTTGAAGCAAGAGAACGATTGCATTCTTAGAGATGGGAAAGTGTTTCTGCCCGGGCGGGAAAATTAGGAAAATACCCAGGCGCTTTGAGAATAAACCCTTTTGAGCCCAATTAATACTCAACTCGAGGACAGAAAAAAATTATCGCTCAACGACACTTAATTCAAAATAATTATAAAAATAAAAAAAAAACATTATTGATACTTATTGTTCCCGAGGGATAGCAAAATATAATGTCCACGTGGACGAAGTTGCAGGCGGCCATAAATAAAAAAAATAAAATCGGCAGGATAGTTAAGTATATGTTAATACACACAATTTATTTTAATATGCTACTGGCACGATTGGAACCTTCTTGGAACTTATTATTGCTTATTAGGCTTTTGAATAATGAATCATAACTAATTTAATTAAATAAACTAGCTTTAAATTTTAAAATATAGTTTGAAGATATGTTACACAAAATAGATGCCCAGTGGGCGGGTATTTATGGGCGCTTATTGGGAATATTCCCAATCTGATCTTTTTGAGTTTTTTTAATGCATCGTTACATCATTATTAGATTTAGGTTTATCTAAAACTGTGAAATATAAACAACAAGAACTTTTGTGAAGGACTGAAGTGAAGTTAATTAACGACACTTGTTCCTTACGTGTTCCTGACGTGTACAAATAGGAGCGCATTGGGATCGCGAATTTTCAAGGGAGAAAACTTAAACTGTTATAGAGCCGTTTTAATTTATGGTCGATTACGCAACGCGCGCCCGCGGCGTTCACACGAAACGGCTCACATAAAATCTTGTAACACTCCGCACTCCGCGCACGCCACGCACGCCACGGTTCAATACTGCGTAAATTACTTATTGGGGAAGTTGGTTAATTTACCAAATTAGCAGTAAATATTAATCTTACTACAGAAAAGTGGGCTAAGTATAACAACAGTTTTATCACTCGAGGGAGCCTAATTTGAACTAATTTATTTAGATTTTTTGTAAAAAATATCGATGAATCGGCTGCATGTCGCCGTTTGTAATGTGAAAAAAAGGATGAGAAAAATCTAAAATTATATAGGGTGTCCCAGGGGCTGTTTGGAGTAAAAGGTCACTAATACCCATATATTTCACCCCCCATATTCCGCGAAATTGGATAGTTTATGACTTTTTTTTGTTAAAGCGTGTTTTGTCCTAATAACGACTTGATCCAAAAAACCATCTTATTTTCTAAAATATTAGAGCTAGACTCCCAGTCTTCTTTACTAAAATGTAGAGCATTAGAAGGCCTTTCAAACTAAAATATAATTTAAGCCCTCAAGTAGACCAGTTTGAAAATAAACACTGTCGAACAATTTTTATGGATAATTCACACAGCTCAGTAACGGTCGGCCAAGTTATTAATTCAGTTTTGACTTGCCGGTGACCCGACTTTACTGAGCAGTGTGAATGATCCTTTAATCAAAGATTTCCCGGACAGCAATGACACTGTCTTGTTAATAAACTTTTTAGTTCGTTTGTGGCAGGGCAGTCGAATTTTTTATATTTTTTATAATTATTATCCAATAAATTAATTCAAGTTAGAACTACAAGCAGTCTGACTCTGGTTCTGTTTATTTGGGTGCTGCAAAGAAAAGATACGAGGGCAGATTGATAAGTTTTCGAAACGACAAATTTAAAAAAGAGAAACACAAAGAATCACAATAATGTTCTTGATCACAATAAATTCTGACACCTTTTCGAACCTAGAACGCCAAATTTGACTTTAATCGAACTCATGGAATTTCCACGAATTTTTTCAAGACCAAAATTTCTGTTTCGAAGAAATGTTGAGGTGGCCAGAGATTTTCATCAGATGATGAAGTTATTGTGCCGTATACGAGTTTATCGAGGGGTTGCAGAAAACATTTTTTCGAACTGGTGTAACGGCATTGGAGAAGCGTTGGGATTAAATGCAGACGACGTTGAGAAATAAATTTGTCACTATAATATCGCATACTATATTGTTGTTTTGGATAAGTCTGTTAACTATGTGCACCTGAATTGTGATATTCAGCATCAGCCATCTGAATATCCTCACTGCGCAGGTTTTACGGATGTGCTATTACCAGGCGGGCCCAACGCGGAATGTGTTTTGATATTATAAGGATGTATTCTTAATTTCTGTGATTTTGTCGCTTGCGGTTGCCGGTGTCATCCCAGTTTTTTTTTGCTCGTGACCGTTCTAATTCTAACCTAACCCACATCATTGAATAAACGTACCTAGTGCAACAGTATACATATTCACTAAAAATAACTTAATAACTTACCCCATTACTAAAAAAGATCGTATAGCAGGTGTATAGTTACACAATGGTTACTCTCTGTCAAACTATTTAAGTTTGACATTAAAAAGAAGGGGACAAAACACAGTGTAAGTATACATCTACTATACATTCTTTATTAGTAAGGGCGTTAAGGTTAAGTCAGTGATGAGAAAAATAGATACAGAAATGGCGGAATGACTTTCCTTGGGATGAGTTGACTCCGACCCAGCTAGAACAGACTTACAACGCTAATTTTAAAAGTAAGTATGATATTTTGTAGTTTTCAGGGTCTGCCTAGATTAGTAAATATGAATAATATTCGTATTATGATTGAGCAGGCAATTTTCTGATACAGGTAAGTACATAATGAATGTATTGACGTAGTTGGGATCATAGATTGATTTATTCCAGATCCCGAGCACGTGCATCGGCGAGTATTCACACAATCGCGATTGGGTTGGGTTTGGGTCACTTGAATAATTAAGAGGGGTCGTGGGTTATTGTCTCATCCTGGCATGTCATCTTATTTTGTGGGACCTGTCATGGTTCGACGTTACGACAGCTATAAGGGCGCACAACGTTTGTTTTTTAAGTCGTTGCTCAACATCAACTCAACATAATCAAATCACATTTAAATTTTTTATACTTATACATTTGTCAGTTTTGACGAATATGCGACATTTAAAATATAAGTATCTAACCATCTAGTAGACCGTCAAACGTTTAAGGGTAACTTTAGTAACGTGTGCATTGAGTTCAATTAAACGTTGTTCCCTTAAAATCTTTTGCCCACATTAAAAGGACGCATACATTTTGGTGGCACGGACCTCGATCTTTCTCATCAATTACAAAACATATGAAAGAGCCATTGATATTGTAAAATGCAGTATTTATAAAGTAAGTTGATCAAAATTTATTAAACAATATTTGACCATTGCATGTACGTCATCTAATGCATCTTATTTCCCGGGTTAACTAATGTCAAGTGAGGTTAACCGTTTGGTTTCTCAATAAGACTGATAAGCAGTGTGTAGTGTGCCCACAAAAAAGAAAACGAAACTTATTTGTTTCAAAATATTTTTTTCTCAAATATGCTTGAGAAAAAAATATTCGAACATTATTTTGTTAGTAAAGTTCGCTCGGTCAATAAAATAATACTTAACCTAACAAACAGCACACAGTACTGCTTTTTAAAAGCAGTGTCAACCTCGTGGCAATATCTATTAGATAAATTTTTAAACAATATACAATTTTAGCGAGGTCTACACTACAGCTCTGAGCCACTAGTTATATCTATTCGAAGCTAGATGGATGGGTGATTTTTTCTCAAAATTTCGAAATACTGGCTCGACAAAAAAATCTATATAATTATCGAACCTGCTCACAAAATTTCACGAGAAACGGTTGAGAAATGCGACCTGTAGAGGAGAACAGCCGGACATACGAAATAATTTTTGCCCAAGCAGACACTTCGCTCGCGCTTAGCGCTCCCTCAGTTCCACTTGTCACCTCTATACCTTTACCGTACCTCTACTAGCGAGAAAAGTGTTATAACTAATGTTATTATATTTCATTATTTTTTCTTATTTTATATTTATTTCATACATGCGACCTCATTTCGTCCATACTCTTTATTTCGAGTTTGTACCTTCTTTTTCAACAATCCTTGTTTAAAACTTCTCGTGTATTTAATTTTTTATATATTTTTTAATCCATGTCCGACAACATAAAGCATTATATCTATCCTTTTCTTACATATTAATTTTACAAATCTCATGCTTGTCACCTACTTCTTATTTTCATTTATTTTGATATTCCCTTCTGATCGAATAAAAGTTACAAAAGATAATAAAAGTCGGTAAAGGTATTGTCAAAAAGCATGTCTAAAAGGCAACCTTGAACTGGTTTTTGCTTCTTAATAAAAAAACGAATGGTATTGACCCTGTTAGATTACTATAATTATATAAAAAGTAACTAGGTGTTACTATAAGCACAGACTAGTGTCTATAAGTTTTTACCCATAACTTTCGCCATTCCTTTGATAATTTTAGCGGCTATTCGTATTAAATAAGTAAGACTCGAACTCTAGAACACAGAAACGGTTTTATTTTGTTTTGAAGTTTTAGCATACACTACACTATAAGCTCACAGATAGTAAAAGTATTTTAGGTTGGATTTGGTGTAGCAGAGCAGAACATTTTTTTTTTTACTTTATGAAATTCAGTTTAGTTTAGTTATGTTTAGATTCAGTTCAGTTTAGTTACGTCTCGCTAAAATCTCATCGTTTTTATCTCAGCTTATTTTATTCCATTCGTTAAATTTGAAATATACCATTATTTTGAAATTTTGCTGCAGCCGGCCAGAAACTATGTTTTTGTTTTATTATCTGATCCAGATACCTGAAGCCTTAGTCATTTCGCTCACTGTCTTCCGCGATTTAACGGTGCAGCATCCATTATGCAGTATATGCAGATGAATTAGGTAGAAAGAAATCGCAGAAATCTGCCAATTTAATAAAAAAATTGCACTTTGACGGATCGAACCCGTACTCTTGCGGTAACATATAGATGTAGGAACAAAATATGTCTAGCTAGGCACTTAAAAAGCCGCCGCCCTTTTGCGTGCGTGCTTATGAATGCATTTCTTTCAAAATCGCTTACCTACACCTACGTGCTTATACACGCTACACAAAGAGTTATAGCTATAAATCTCTGGAACTAGTTAGGTACTATTGGATCGCCTAGCTAGATTAGGCTACAAATACCGTGGCGGTATTCAGCGTTTTCTGAATAATTTATGCCAGTTAACTACCTCCGTATGCACAAGCAAATTACGAGTTTTGACGTTAATTCGTCATTGAATATTTTAGTACCACTTTAAGTTAGCGAAGTTCGTTAAGTCCTTGATTGAGTTGTTTTGCAGCCAAGACGTGCTTAATTAATACATAAGTATCCGAGTTTTAGTATACTATCATAACTTTATAAAAGTTAATCTGTATAATAAAGTAAAATCATAGGTTGATGTTATTTATTTATGTCTTTGTGATGAAAATTCAATACAATATCATGAGGGGCTCCGGTGTGGGCAGACTCCCTCAACAGGGAGAACAACAACCTGCAGCCATTTTAGCATTTTAGAAAAGGACCTACTGACAATATTTTAGCTGCGCGCAGCATCCATTTTAGCAGATTTACGATCACGCAGCGTGATCGTAAACCGCTTGATTCGTGGGTATGAGGCCGTCTCCTTTACAGCAACCTGCCTTGGTGGGTACACTTTCGTGGGAACTTGATGCTCCGGTTTCCAAAAAGGTGTACTTGGAGAGGAGGTAGTCCCGTAGTCGGGGGGACCGTATGGCCCCTGAGGAGGTGACGATTGTGAGGAGGGCGGAGGACGACCTGATGGTCAAGTGGCGGTATCAGCTAGTCTCCGGAAGCGGGTGAAAGGACAGTGGAGGCGGTGCACCCACTGCTTCAAGAATGGAGACACCGGAAACATGGGGCGACCACATACCACCTTATGCAGGTTCTCACCAATCGCGGATGTTTCGGCAAATACCTGTACCGCATCTCTACTTCATCTTAGTAGAAATATGTGGAAGTAAAATATCATTGTATACCCCCTAGTAGCTAAATGTGGAAAAAAATCCACATTTAGCTACCTTCCTTTCTTCCCTACCAGTAGGGATAGACCAGTAGGGATATGTGGAACAGGGGTCCAATGCAAGGAGACTCTAAAGTGCCACGAGCCCACGAGTGCGACGCTGAGCTGGATACTGCGCTGCATACGCTAGAGGCGTGCCCTGCTGCAGCGTCGGGAGCTCGTGGCAGTGGTGGGAGGGGATTTCTCTGCCCCGTGTCATCAATGCGATGCTGGGCAGTAAGAGATCGTGGCAAGCGGTAGTCACTTTTGTCAGGATGTCATCTTTCCAGAAGGAGATAGCAGAGAGTCCGCGAAGTAGTCTAATCCGCTGCAGATGGATAGGGGTAAGGAGGCATCGCCACGAGACTGTGATGAAGATAAATTTCGTTGGGAAGGACAAAAATACGATGAGGTAGCTGGAGGTTCTCACCGAGAATCATGATGAGAAGAGGCCAGACACACGACAGGCGTTTTTAGTTTTGATCGCAAACCGATTACTACAAAAAAACATCATACGCTTTCTCTCTTTTGATAGAAGTGATACCAAACAACTACTATTTGGTTTGTGTATTGTATACTTACTTATAGGCCAGTCACCGCAAACACAAAAATAGCGTCAGGTCGCAAAAAATTGCAAGGTTCTGAATTTTTGAGGTGTTGTTAGGATAGATACTGATAGTGAAAAACCAAGTTTGCAACCTTGAAAGACCTGTGCTAACTTCGTGGTGCTCGAAAAACCTCAAAGTTTTCAGACTTCTTTCAGTTTTTGACTTACAACTTGTCAGTATCTCGGTCATTATTCAGTCAGACCATTTGAAGTGAGGAATAAATAATTTTGGTGGAAAAAAACTGAACATACTGACCATAGTTAATTATCAACGATATTGTCGTAATTGTTCAGTTTTATTAACATAGATTAATTTAATAGAGCTAGCCGATGAGCGGAAGCTAATTAACTACTGTAATTTCTACACAGTTATAATTAATTATTCCTAATCTGAACTGAAACATTTAATCAGTTTTGGTGAAGTTCGTTTCTTTTATTTAAAATAAATAAACAAATATTTGACAACATCACGCATACATTGCTCTAATTCCAAAGTCAGTAGCTAAAGCACTTGTGTCATGGAAATCAGAGACAACGGTGGTATCACAAACACCCAGACCTGAGCCAATATAGAAAAGATCGTTTTCTAAACTGACCCAACCGAGGATCGAACCCGGGACCCCAGAGATGGCGACACCTTGAAAACCGGTGTACAAAGACACTCAACTACGGAGGTTGTCCGTGTCACAGAGGTTTAAAATCAGTTTACTTTCAATAATTTTGCGTACGCTACACACTCACAGGCAACCGGACTGGACCGAGAGCACAGAATAGATATGCTGAGAGTGGCTGAGAGGGACGAAGAAGCAATACAAGGAAAAAAGGACGTGCTGAGATATTCTCAGAGATTATTCGGAGAGGCCGACAGAAACAGAGCAATATTGCTCTGTTTCTGTCGGCCTCTCCGTGTGTAGTCTCCATAAGGGATTAAACTTATAACACCCCTCTTTTTACGTCGGGGGTTAAAAATAGCGGGGTTCGCTTTGGGCGGACTATCACCAATGAGTGATCCACCTCAAGCCGATGGGCTTGAGGTGGAATTCGTAGAACGCATGGGGAGTCACTGTCCCATGAAATGAGAGGACTTGTTTTTGACGAGCTTTGTCGATGACAGGAGATCCGGCGCCCGTCACTCTATTCTTTATGGCTGGTTTACATTATCTAACTAAACTGTTAGTAGAGAATAGAGGTACATTGCCTGGATGTTTGTTGATTTTAAAAGAACGTCAAACACAGCAGGCAATGAATTTGAAATCGGTCCAAAGTTTTCAGGAAATCCTGAAAATACTCTCGTTTTCATTACTATTATAATTAACTTATATGGATGATCAACCATAATTTTTTTTCAAACAAAAAAAGAATCATCTAAATTTTTTTTTTTTTTTGAAAGAGGATACTTTAAGGATAAGACCATTTTAATTTATTTGGCATTGGACCTTGGGTTTTTAAGATACACAAGGGAACTCCTCAAAATCAAATAAGAACTGTATAGTGATTGAAATATTGATAGGATTATGACAATCTTAAACAAGTTAGGTAGCTAACTATGTTCAAGGATGTTTTGGACCAGACTTGAACTGCGTAGGGCTTATGCACAATGGGACTCCTTAACATCAAACAGCCGGAAAAGTGGAAATTGAGTTATTAGGGGTATTATATCATTGAAAAGTGAAATATTAATAAAATATATTTATGTCATCGCTTACATTTACATATTTACCATAAAAAAGTTCAAATAAAAATGCTTTTAAAAATGAAAAACCTTCAAAAAACAAAAAAATGACTTCTGCTCATAAAATTTCACCGCTAAAGACACATGCCAAGGCTTGTAGTATTGGTAATATTGACGAACTGGTAGCAACAATGGGATCTAGAGTATTGAGATGAGTACTTAATTTTTTAAGGAATGTTTCTCTTCATAATAAAATTCATACTTTGTTTATTTATAAAGAAGTATCCACTTGTACTTGTTTTTGTAAGTTCATTCAGACTTTGTTTATTATGGGGTCAGTGTTGTATGCTGACCAACTTAATAAAAACAATATACAATACGAAAAAATACAACTCAGGTAGGTAGGTCAGGTAGCTCAATGGTAAGAGCATTGGACCAGACATCCAAAGCGCGGGTTCGATTCCCGTCCGAGAATATGATCTGGTGCGAGTCGTATTTTTTCTAGTATAGTATTAGTATTGCATAAAAATAGCATTGAGAATGCTAAAATCTCAAATTTAAAAACAAAAATTTAATTAAAATTATTTAAAAATTTATACCAATAATGAGCTGTCAGTGTAGTGTGTATAGTGAGGTGATTTATATACTTTTGGGTAGGTAAAGTAGGTATATTAGTAAAATTCGCTTTGATACTAAGTCTTACCTGAGATGTCAGCAGATAATCCGAAGTTGACGCTTAATATTGTGAGTGTGATGAATGTTAAAAAAACTTTGCTTGAAATCATTTTTAACAATCGTTCAAGTTCTTCCATGACATGAATTTTCAACATCCAATTCGTTTAGATTTGAATACATTTACTTAAGTTTTTCCAGTTTTAGTGTTTTACATTAAGTAAACTGGGATATTTTAATTGAAAAATGAATTTCCATGTCGTTGCTAGGCTTCGTCTTTTCACAACATTCAGTTTACACCTGTAGGAATCCACGGATACACACAAACCACAACGATGGACAAAGTAAGTTCACTCAACTTTGTACAGCGGTTTTCATAACTTAAACTTATTGTTAAGCCATTGTTCTATGATTAAATATGATAAACATATCTTTCACTGTAAAAATCATCATAAAAACAGGCTTTTGACACACACATAAAAGTTAAATTTCAGTTTGAAAGTCACCGAAAAGTTCATTGCACAAGCAACATTCACTTCCAAGGACGCGACGAACCCACGATCCGAACGTGCGTGCGAACAACAGCAAGCACAACGTTTTTTGATAGTCGTTCGTTCTGCTCATTCGAATTTCGATCCAAACATTCATTCTTTCCGGTGCACATTCCTACCAAACTTCCCTCAGAACCATAAACAGTATAAATAAGTCTATGCTCATGTCATTCTTTACCACAGACTAGAAAGTGAACAAGTTCTTCTTCTTTTTTTGTTATGGCAATCTACTTTCCTCTTGGAAGTAATTTTTGCCAGTGTCAAGTGTTAAATAGTTCAGTGGTAGATATTGTTTAATTTTTCATTAGAATGCGGGTGCATCGCATTCCAATGCTGCTTGGAGCATTTGGCACCAAGTATATCAAGACAGTTTACTCGGTTAGTTCTGCCGAGGAAGCCACCACTTCAATAAAAGTCTCAGCTTCACACAACCAAGATCGCGCCTATTTCAATTCTCCCACATATTGTTCAGTTGCGTAGACACTTGTAACATATAACTGCACCAATTTTAAGACACAATATCCACTATGAATCAATTTGAAAATAATTAAAATAGACACCAAACCGAACTCGACAAAATGGCGCCAAAAACTCCAACAAGTTCTTTACGTTCGGTTCGGATCTCACGGCTAAAAACAAATGAAATTAACGTTAACTGTATTTTGACAGATGTATGTGATACATTGCTACTTCGTTTTGGCACAAATAAAAACTTACCAAAGAAAATTAGCAATGTATCACATCCATCTGTCAAATCAGAGCGATTACGATAGCAAAGGGTTGGACGGGTTGGACCACGTCTGCCTGCACCACGAAGTTGTAGTCAGTCTTCCGTCGCCCTATCCTTTTCTGTCGCCCTGAACCGCTTTTTGCTACAGCGAGAAATATATGTATAGGGAATATCATAGACTTATTTATACCATAGAATTAGTACTAATTCTATGATTTATACTAGCGTAATAGACAGACAATGGTGTGAGTGAGAAACCAAACCTTACTTACGGCATAAGCTATGTGCGAGAATGAGTTGAAAAAAAATTACATTGACTTCATTTAGCCCCTGTCAAAAAGCTTACACTATTATTTTTTTTGTTTTTTATCGCGATCGGGTCGATTTATCTCTTAAACCTACACAAATCAATAATGGTGTCGTGTTCTGTATTGAACTGTGATGTAACTTACGCCAATAACCCATGATAAATATGATATTACTATTCATCATCATCATCATCAGCCTATCGCAGTCCACTGCTGGACATAGGCCTCTCCAAGTGCACGCCACTGAGATCTGTTTTCGGCTCTTCGCATCCAGCTCCTGCCAGCCGTCTTGCGCAAATCATCACTCCACCGTGTCTGAGGACGTCCTACACTACGTTTGCCGAGGCGTGGTCTCCACTCTAGAACTCGTTTACCCCAACGGTTATCGGTTCTACGGCTAATATGGCCAGCCCATTGCCACTTCAGCTTGCTAATCCGGTGTGCTATGTCGACGACTTTGGTTCTCTGACGGATCACCTCATTTCTGATGCGATCCCTAAGAGAGACACCGAGCATAGCCCTTTCCATAGCCCGCTGAGCAACTTTGAACTTG
This sequence comes from Catoptria pinella, assembly GCA_963556745.1. Classification (NCBI taxonomy): domain Eukaryota; kingdom Metazoa; phylum Arthropoda; class Insecta; order Lepidoptera; family Crambidae; genus Catoptria; species Catoptria pinella. The sequence continues at coordinate 8,018,608 of OY750762.1, forward strand.
TGGACCAGCCGTGCCGTTAGTGTCCACGTTTCGGCTCCGTAAGTCATGACGGGTAGGACGCACTGATTGAAGACCTTCGTCTTTAGGCACTGTGGGATCGACGATGTTAGGATTCGACGTAGCTTTCCAAATGCAGCCCAACCCAACTGAATTCTCCTATTCACCTCGTCCTCAAAATTGTTTCTACCCAACTGCAATGTCTGCCCGAGGTATACATATTTGCGAACAACTTCGAGGACGGCGCCGTGTATAGCAATCGGTTCCGGTAGAACATGTTCGTTGAACATGACCTTGGTTTTGTCCAAGTTCATCCGAAGGCCGATGCGTAGAGAAGATTCAGCTAGGTCGTTCAGCATTTGTTGTAAGTCCTCCAGCGTCTCTGCCATGATGACGATATCGTCAGCAAATCGCAAGTGAGAGATGTGTTCGCCATTGATGTTGATGCCTCGTCCTTTCCAGTTCAGCGTCTTGAACATATCCTCCATTGCATTAGTGAACAATTTCGGGGAAATGACATCCCCTTGTCTCACTCCTCGATGCAATGGTATGGGCCTTGTTTGCTGATTCTGTACTTGGACGGACATGGTGGCAGCTTCGTAAAGACATCTCATCACTTGGATATATCGCCAGTCTACTTGGCAACGCTGTAGGGACTCCAGAACCGACCAGATTTCAACCGAGTCAAAGGCCTTCTCATAGTCCACAAATGCTAGACACAGGGGCTGATTATACTCTTCAGTCTTCTGTATAATCTGCCGCACTGTGTGGATGTGGTCTATGGTGCCGTATCCGCTCCGAAATCCAGCCTGTTCCGGTGGTTGGAACTCGTCGAATCTACGCGCAAGACGGTTCGTGATCACTCTTGAAAACAGTTTATAGACGTGGCTCAGGAGGGAGATAGGTCGATAGTTCTTCAGCAGGGTCTTATCTCCCTTTTTGAAGAACAGCACGACAACACTCCTACTCCACGCCTCTGGAGTTCTCCCTTCGAACAGGACAACGTTAAAGAGCTTCTGAAGCTCCCTCAGTACGGGTTTGCCTCCTGCTTTTAACAGCTCTGTCGTAACGCCGTCCTCGCCAGGGGCTTTTCCATTTTTTAGCTGCCTCAGAGCGATCTCGATTTCGCCACTGCTGACTTCTGGCAGGTCTTCAGTGAAATGGCGTGTTAATGGAGCTCTAGAATCCTCATTTCCGGGATCAGGTCGAGATGCATGCGATGCGTATAACCGGCCATAGAAATTCTCCACTTCCGAAAGGACTGCCGGTACCGAAGAAACGACTTCTCCACTTGCTGTGGTCAGCTTCGTCAAGTGGCTTCTTCCAAGAGATTGTACGAACACCTTTGACCCCCGATTCTGCTCTATTGCTGTCTCAATAGCAAGGGTATTGGAGCGACGGAGGTCACGTCGTACGTGCTTGGTGATCTCTTGGTTTAGAGCCCGCTTTGCGGACGAAGTGACGGGTGGGTTTTCACGTCGTTTCTTCATCAACCCTAAAGTCTCTTCGGAAAGCTTTGACTTCTTACCCTTACGCTGCATGTTACAAAATCTCGAGCCTTCCTCCCTGAGGACCCGAACCACATTTTCGAGGTTCTGGTTAACGTCTGTTGTAGTTTCCACGGCGGCAAATCGGTTCTCCAGATTTGACTGAAATGTTTCAGACCCGGCTATAGTTTGGAGCAGTGTTGGTCGGAGCCTGGCCTTCATCAGACGGACACGTTCAGCCTTGAAGTTGATATTCAGAGAGCCTCGGACAAGTCGGTGATCGCTACCGGTATTGAACCTGTTGATCACTGAGACGTCCCTGAATATGCGCTTCTTGTCCGTCATGATGAAGTCAATCTCATTTTTAGTCATAGTGTCGGGGCTTTGCCACGTCCACTTCCTTTGGGGCTTTTTCTTGAAAAAGGAGTTCATCAAGAAGAACCCCTCCCGTTCGAGGAAGTTGACAAGCATTTGCCCCCTATGATTCCTGCTTCCAAAACCATGGGATCCTACTGCCGATTCACCGCAATTCTGTACTCCCACTTTAGCGTTGAAGTCCCCCATGACAACGGTGTACTGGGTTTTTGTAGTGAAGTGGAGGGCCCTCGATATGTCATCGAACATATCCTCCACCTCATCGTCCGAATGTGTCGAGGTCGGAGCGTACACTTGCACCACCTTGAGGCTATACCTCTCGGTGAGCTTTACAATGAGGTACGCTACCCTGTTCGACACACTAGACATTTCCACAACGTTGTCAGATAGGGACTTATGGACCAGAAACCCAACGCCACCTTGGGACAATCGGTCTCCCTCTCGGAAGTACATTAGGTGGCCTGATTCGAGGGTTATGGTGTCCTCCCCCTCTCTTCGGACTTCACATAACCCTAATATGTGCCACCTAATCTTTCCGAGTTCCACTTCTAGTTGCGCCAGATGCGAATCAAGCCGCAGCGTGCGTCCGTTGTAGGTCGCAATGGTCAGTTGTTTTTGGTGGCCTACCGTAGCCCGGGGATTCTTCGCACCCCCTGTCCCGCCGTTACCATGGTCGCCACCGTGACCAGGAATAGCGGGACTGCCGGGAACTGGGGGCCGTGGCTTAGTTTTCCTATACATTTGGAGGATTATAGCCTACTGCTATCACGCTGGCCAGACGGGTTGATAGAGGGTTTGTTTCAAGTTTTCCTTCTCTCACACTGGTGTTTGGTGTATTTGCCTCACAGTCGGCTCCTACGACTTCCTGGGCATGTCAAGGAGTGGTGACACTTGTATTCTTAGGCCGTCACCACACGGCAATATTACTATTATCATTTTCATATTTCTTATTTTAGTTGAATAATTTCCCAAACACACCTAATGATAAGATAAATAATATTAGAAAAAATACTAGAAAAAATCGACTCACCCGTAGCACCTCAGACGGGACACGAACCCGCACCCTTGGGATTCCGGCCCAATGCACTGACCAATTATGCTACCGAGTCGCTAGTGGGAGCGGCGAAATTTTCTAGTACTTTTAACTTCTTCGCTGCAAGCCAGCGCAATTTCATCAATGTGAGGAAATACCCCCACATTCGAAAGAAACATCTTTCCAGATGTTTTTGACAATCGATTAAGATGAAACAGCTATATAACTTTTTTAAATTTAGATTTTTCGCATTCACAATGCTATTTTTATATCAAGATAAATAATATTAGAAAAAATACTAGAAAAAATCGACTCGCCCGTAGCACCTCAGACGGGACACGAACCCGCACCCTTGGGATTCCGGCCCAATGCACTGACCAATTATGCTACCGAGTCGCTAGTGGGAGCGGCGAAATTTTCTAGTACTTTTAACTTCTTCGCTGCAAGCCAGCGCAATTTCATCAATGTGAGGAAATACCCCCACATTCGAAAGAAACATCTTTCCAGATGTTTTTGACAATCGATTAAGATGAAACAGCTATATAACTTTTTAAAATTTAGATTTTTCGCATTCACAATGCTATTTTTATATCAAGATAAATAATATTAGAAAAAATACTAGAAAAAATCGACTCACCCGTAGCACCTCAGACGGGACGGTCACAAACACCTAATGATACATTAATATCATGCGAAAAACCACCTATTTTTAAATGTAGATTGATTTCTAAAAATTATGTGTTAGCTATAAAGATATTATGTCCGTGAACTTGAGAAAATTCGATGTATAGATTGATCAAAAATTATCGATACTCATGTCGATGGTTTCCAATATATAACTTTGTTTGTCTCTGTGAACACTGTTCGTTTTATTTAAAGCTGCTTTTGACCGACAGTTTTCAAATAGTAAAATATACTTAAATATCAATGTGTCAACTTTACCAGGTTACCTGTAAATCCAGTAGTTAAAAAAACAGTCAAAAGCGAGTCAGACTCGCGCACCGAGGGTTCCGTCCTTTCCATCATCATTCTAAAAGGTTTACTATTTCGGGTGGTATTTTTTTACTATTTTCATCAAAAGTCGAAAAAATAAAATAAAAATAAAAATGTTTGAGGATGTGCAAGCAGCGCTCTTTCATATGATACCCCATATGCCCTAGTAGCCTCACTTCGAATTTTTAAGACCCCTTTCCAAAAAAATATAAATATTTTTATTTCTCTCTTATTTACAAAATAGTTGGGTAAACGTCATCTAAAACGATTCCAAATTTCAAGTTGATAGCATTAGTAGTTCTCGAGATATCCAGCTGTGACAGACAGACTGAGTCGCACCAGTTGGTTTTTTTATCATTTTGGTATGGAACCCTAAAAATGTGTAAAAATATTAAATCGTATAGGCTAGGAGCCTCGCCAAAAATCTGTGGTGCGCAGCAAATTATTATATTATTGAAATATATTTGTCAATCAGACTGAGGTATGAAGCCAAATTAAAAAATGTCTCAAAAGAAACTTTGAGTAATTATTTACATAAAATTGTCCTCTTCAGAAGACAACAATGGCACATAATAAATATTTAAAATAATTATTAAATCTTGTTTGTGTTTTATTTGTTAGAGCAATACACTTTGGTTATCGACAACCTTAGAGAGCATCTCTAAAATTCACACACGCGTTTACAACTTTCCCACACTGGCTCATGCTCATGTCACATTCGGTGATGCCTAAGGGTGCTGACAGATGTGGTCCAACACCCACAGTCCAACCATTCACAGTAAGTTTACATTCACAAAACATGTCGATTGGACAACCTTTCAAAAATATAATATGTTGATTTTACTTTGTGTAATGAAAGTAGATAAAAAATTAAGGGACTCTGATTTTTTATTTTTATTTTTTATCTTTTTTTAAATATTAATTCACTGTTTGTGTTACTCTTCTAAGAGAGTGTAAGTACCATAGACTTATTTATATTTTTATGAGTACACTGACAGAAAGTTTAATGTGTAGCGCTTTGCCAATTCAAGATTAAAAAACTAAAAACTGACTTTAATCTGTGTAGACTTAAAAAAAATTTCGCTGCTTAGAAAAATGATTGCATTTCTTCTTAATGCTCTAAGCATTTCTATGATAAAACAGTTTTCAAACTGTCAAACTGCTCCTCATGGTACGCTTCGTACATACATACATAAAAAATGGTGAACGGATTTAGAGCGTGTATTAAAGCATGCCTGCCGCAGGCCTGCTAAATCGATGTCATAGTACGAAAAAGTAAGGCAGTTCAATATAAGTCCTGCTTTAAGAGCTCATAGTAAGCCCCCAGCTTCGATTGCTGGGCTGGACTGGAAGTGGAATCTTGGGTTCTCTTAAGGGGGTTCTATTATTACTTATTTTTATGATTCCAGCCAGGAATAATGTAACTAGGCCCAACAAATAGAAATTAAACTTTTTTTCAGGCTTGCAATACTGACTGACTTTGTGTCTTTACTGACTGACTGACACTTTGCTTTCTTTTTGGACGATCTTGTCAATTTTGGATTGTCGAGGCGGGTTTTAAATCCTAGGTAATCATCAATTTTACCCTGATTTTATAGTGATGAAAGTTTAATGTCGTGAAATATTTTTTTAAGCTCACTATTTAATAAATTATTTTAATCATAGAAGATAAATAATCTGGTGATAACCTTCCATTCAAGAAGTACAGTGTTTTGACGTTTCTCCCTGCTGAATGTTCAGTGTTTTTAATGTTTAGAGAAGTTTATTTATTTATCGATTTTAATTTCAGCCATGGTGCGTATGAACGTATTGAGTGATGCTCTAAAATCTATCCACAATGCCGAAAAACGCGGAAAACGGCAAGTGCTGATCAGGCCTTGCTCTAAAGTTATTGTCAAGTTCCTGACAGTAATGATGAAGCATGGGTATATTGGAGAGTTTGAAATCGTAGATGACCACAGAGCGGGCAAGATTGTCGTCAACTTAACAGGCAGACTTAACAAATGTGGAGTTATTTCTCCTCGGTTTGATGTACCTATTAATGATATTGAAAGATGGACTAACCTCCTTCCATCCCGGCAGTTCGGGTAAGTTGCCGTTTTTATGCTTATTTATATTTGTTAAGTTCAGTTACTAGGTACAACACCTAGATAGATAAAAGTAGTATGCCTACTACATGTTTTCAAATGAAAATCAAATCGTATTTCGGTCTTAAATGATTCATAACTCATAACATTTTAAAGTTTTGTGCACAACTACCGCGGATCGCCAATAGTTCTTGTTGGTCGGCATTTGATATGTTGTGCAAAATTAACTGTAGTGGTACAAATTGATGTCATTTTTCTTTTGAACATTGTCTGTGCTGCTTCATACAAGTGTAGAAGCTGTATTACTAGGGAATGCAATCCCGCAAGTCATTTTCAACCCCGGTATATGCGGGACTAGATATTCTCAATCCGGTGGGATTCGGGGATCCCGCATAAATTTTGCAAATAATTTATGCACAAGTTTAACCAATGGATGGACTTAATTGAAACAAATAATTTGAGAGACTTATCTTTTATTGGGCAATGTTTAAAATTTTGTTTTTACCTTCATCCTGTATCACACATTTCAATTTTCCTATTCAAACATGTGTGAGTTTTTAAAATCCTTTCTGTGCTCACCTACACCATGAAAGGTGCTCTACACCTATCCCAACAATGAATGAATTAATCAATTTGGAGTTTTATATGTTTAGATTCATATAGGTATCCAAATATTAAAATATTAAATTTCTGTGTCCCAGGATTTGTCATAATAATAAAATAAAGATTGTTAATCTAGATATAAATGTTTGCTGTAGCCATTTTGGAAATATTTTTTTTTATGATATACTTGATCAATGTGTATTTCCTTTTTTCAGATATCTTGTGCTTACCACGAGCGGTGGTATTATGGACCATGAAGAAGCCAGAAGGAAACATCTTGGTGGAAAAATCTTAGGCTTCTTTTTCTAAGTTTACGCAATACATTTAAAAATGTACTTTCCTGTGTTTCATTGCTTGGACCTTCAGACTAGATACAGCACATTATTGAGTTGGGAGATTTATACATAATTATACGGCCTATTTCCATTGCCCTCCACTGTTTGTCCACCACTGGTGGATATCGGGAAATAAAATGTGGATGGTCTATTACCCATAGAGTACCCACGACAGCACCTCAGGCTATACTATACTATACTTGAGACCTCCTTTATGCCCTACGTAATAAAAGCTGTTTTTGCAGTTTAACTGTATAACCTGACGTGCTGTTGTGTTACATTGTAACATAAGGAAACTTACTGTTGTCCACCACTGGCCTGGGGGATATCGGGAAGAAATGTATAGAAAAAACCCCTTTTTCCCGATATGCCTCAGTGATGGACAAAGGTGGGGGATAACGGGAATAAGCCGTTGTTACACAATGATAATGCTTTAAGTTCAAGTGAAGGCCCTTAAACCAAATCTTTATTGAAAGTCACTGTAGCGCGCACTGGCGGCCAGGTCGCAGCGGGCAGTATGTTGAAATCGCGACCAAGCATGCAGCGAGAACTGCGACCAAAGACATCACGATGTAATTTAAAACACGTCTGCCCGCGGCTCGCGGTGGCCAGTGCTCGCACACTGGCGCACAATCCTACAATTCTTGAATTGAATCCCAGTTGCTGCAGCGGCCAGCGGCCAACCACGGGTCGCAGGTTACGCCGCAATTATCTCATTGGCCGCCGCGGCCGCTAGCCGCAAGCAGCCAAGTGCGCGCATTGATGATACAATGCATACGTGGCCGCCGCGGCCTGGTCACCAGTGCGCGCTGGGGCTATTTATTAGTAGTATTTTTTTAAAACCCTTTAACCTTTTGAACGCCAGAGCTCAAACGCATCGGCGCCCTTCCCACGCCAAGCCATAAATTCAGAGCAAATACCTACAAATAAAATAGGAATGCCAACGATGTTATCGATAAGTTGTCAATAACCGATTTAATCTCTGCTATTCGTCACATATTTTTGAAATAAAATATATTTTTTTGATTTCGTATTATTTAACAGCAGTTACAAAATTCTATACAAAGTAAAAGTAGACATTAGAACTACAAACGAATAAATCAGGTAATAATAAGATACATCACTAATCTCGTTCGTGTAGGCATTCGCTGTCGGGAAGACCCGACTCTGGCGTGGTTGGCACGACCTTTGACAGCTTTCTTGCGTGCGAGGTAATGATGTGACATTTCAAGTAAACTTATAATTATTATTATAAATTATAAACAACAAGGTAAAGAAAGGGTTGTCTATTAGAGTACTAATTAATTACTTAGCTTTAGTTGATTTTCTCCGTTTTTACTTAAAGAGGCCTGTTACATCTCGATCATGATTTTTGCGTAAAATGCCCCTTTTCACATTTTATAGTAATTTTCCAGTTGTATTTATCGTTTTTATGGAAATAAGATAGGATAGGAAATCACTAGCAGTCTCCCGTAGCGCTAATGACGTCACCGCTTGACGTGTCTTCCCGACTGTGGCGTACAGGTAACTGTCTATGCGCTGTTCCGTAGGGATGCGCGAGAGTGAACAGTTAACTATCGATCGATAGATATAAATAGTAATCATTTTTCAATAATTTCATAAATATTACGCATTAAGAATATTCAGATACAAATAGTTGCTATTAAAAAATAATTATCGATGTAGTAGTAAGCTGCTTTCAATAAAATATTTCATAAATTCAAAATTTAATTTACCTAACTTACCCATCACTAGCTGTCGTGTCTTGCCGACTGTGGCGTGAGGAGAACACCATTTCGGTTAGCAATATTTAGTGATAATTTTTGCTAGTGAAATGTAACTGATGGATATATCTTCGTGCCATTTTACAATACATCATTAAAGTACTTTTAAATAATAGGAAAAAGAAACACAGAAAAGTTGATTTAGTATGTTTATTTTGTGTTTTAAAAATGTCGTTTTCTCGTCGGCCATACACGACGGTGGCGTGTTGGGCACTTTTTCATTTGTCGTCCAGTGCCGACCGTGGCGTTCAAAAGGTTAACGCCCGGAAAATGATACACAATAGATCTATTTCCATTGTTATCCGGCCGCATGCATCCGCACGGGCGTTGATGAATTAAAAGATGAGGCAGTGCAAATTATCTTTGCTTTGTGCTAAACATCCGCTCCAGCTCTAGATCATGTAGCGCCCGGTTGCAAGCAATCCTTTGGCCAGTTCTAGTATCTAGGCGTGCGATCAAAATTGAAAAGGCCCCCGCGACGCCCCGTATTTCCGAGACACTAGAAACGCGTTGTCGTAGGTAGGTATTCTAATCTTCATTTTATTTCCTTGGGTAACTTCATCGTCAGCCAGCTATAAGCCCATAATACAGCTGCAGGACTGCAGGGTCTCGCGAGCGACGCAGGCTCTTTGGAGGCGTAGTGCGCTGCGCCCATGTGCGCCGCAGACCCTGTACAATAGAAAAGGTATAGCCGCCTCTGTATGGCTGCAAATATGAAAGCTTTTTGATTATACAAGGTGTTACAAAAATACCCCTAATGCCGAATATGGTAAGATAGGACCATCAAACTGAACAACTTTTACTATGGAACCAACTCTGAAATCGCGAAAAAAAAATCAGCTGTTTCATACATTTTGATATTTTCGATTTTAATTTTAGTAAATAGTAAATAGTCCCATAGTAAAAGTTGTTCAGTTTGATGGTCCCTGTATACCATATTCGGCATTAGGGGTATTTTTGTAACACCTTGTATTATTAATTATTATTGTTAATAGGTAGTTTCTTAGTTAGTTTCTTTTGCAAATCTTCATACAAAGCTGTGACAATGAAATCGTAAACATTATTGTACATTTAGAACCGATTGCTTATGTTACGTTACATTTCATTATTTAGATAACGCCTGATAATAAAGTTTTAGCAATAGCAAGCTGCAAGTGTATATTATCAGGACATTATTATTGCAGCAGTCAATATTAAACAATAGTAAGAAAGAATCTTAGTCATTAATTTAATTTTTTTATTCAAATAAACTTAACAATTAAGCACTTTTGAATCGTCTATATTTTCCTACCACCTGTTCCAGACTTTTTCCTACCACCTGTTCAGAAAAAATCAAGTGATTTTAAAATAATAGTTTAAAGTTGCATAAGGAATGAAGCATAAGTATACATAGTGTTCAAAGCACGCAACATTGAGGCATATTGAGGATTTTACTAGCTGCTGATTCAAACCCCAAGAAAAAAAAAACTTTTCTACATAGTGTCCACCGGGACCTGAATCTCTAGAGCCTCTGAAAAGTGTTAAGTCACGCTATTAAAAGCTAACTAGCAGTTAGCTTTTAATAGCGTGACTACCACATAAGATTTGTAAATTAAATTATAGAGTTAGGTATTTTTGCTCAAAGAATTTTTTATTTCATATGGTCGATCATTAGTTTCATTAGTTTATTGTTAAGGCGACACCGTCCCTTGAGAAGTAGGCTAGGGCGCGCGGAGTGCGGAGTCGTGGACGGGCCGCCATAAGCGTCTAGTCTAGTTCCCCGCCACACTTCGGCCGGAGTCGGTCCGCAGTCGCTCGCCACACGCATTGTACTACGCTTACTGCTGCCGCCGGACAAAAATGTGTCTCTCGTCCATTGTGTACTGAAGTTTGTGTCGGTGCTCGTGTTATTTTCTCCCGTCCGGATATTACTGCTACATACTCTTTACGAATTCTTATACGACTTAGACATGATGGCTCCCGAAACTGTGGTTACTGTGGAACACAACAAAGCTACGACACCTCCTCAACAGCAGCAACAGCAGCAGGGAAATGCCCTCGAATGGATCAAATTCAACGTAGACTATTTCAAAACACCTCCTGGCTTACTTAAAGTCATCGAATTGGTGAGTTATACGTATATATAAAACTAGAAATTATTCACGAAACACAAAATAACATTTAACGCATTAAGTCTCAATATTTTTTTATGGCGAAGCTATTACTTTTCTAATAGGTACGTATATTAATTCTATTAATTTTCTAAAGACACGTCGATCGTTCGTTTCTCGATAAACCAGTTTCATAGTTTGCAGTGACATTCTTACTGCTTGTTCGTCTTGTTTTGTCTAAAAGTATTTGGTATTTTCGGCTCTACAATCAATTATACTTATTAGTAATTCGTTAAATTGCGCAACCTTCCTAGTTCGTCGCGGTGACGACGTTAATTAAGTTACTAATAATAAGGTACCTAGCATACATACTGTTGACACACCTAGTGCAAAGTAAGCGGCTGTGGCTGTGAACAAATTAAATAATTACACGTACCTACAATAAACCGTACCTACATACCTACCTACTAATTCGTTTGCATATTTTGTGTAATGGAGGTCGCAGTTGCCGTAAGCATCAGAGTTTGACGACGCTCTCTGTCGCTAAGATCGTTTTTTGGTCTTGCGTTATGGAGGTCACTAGGTAGACACCGCATAGGTGGAGAGAAGTGTAGGACGCTGCACATATGCCACACAGGTGCTCCAAAATGCAAATTCGCATCACAAAAAGTGTAGGTAGGTAGGTGGGTCAGATTTTTGGCCGCCACACCGCAATTACAGTTTTTGGAGTATCAAAATATCTATGAAATAGGAATCCTCATTAGCTCTATCTTATTAAAATATTTTGAAAGCTATAAAGTTTGATTAAACCATGAAAAATATTTAAACAAATCTCTTTTATTGGTCATTCGTCATGAAACGTCTTGGGTGTGTTTAGATTATAGCGTAACTCCATTGCCCACGTAATGTTGCGCTGATATCATCGACTAGTTCTTTCAATGTCAAGGTATCCTTGTAGGATTAATAACATATAAGTTTAATAACCATCGTTTTTAGGACTTTTCACAGCTAAAGAAAAAAGAAATTGATTTTTATACTCGTAATAATCAAAAAGAAGCGTCTTTAAGAGGAAACACCACGGTCGAGAGAATTGAAAAATTCCTATTGAAAGTTGACAAAATCAACGTTTCGTAAAGCGTCGTTTACAGCCAAATCATTCCTTTAAATTTTAATGAAAAAAATATTTAAATCGGTCTAGTTTTGGAGGAGGAAACAAGGGACTACCAAACGTTAATTTTGTCAACTTTCTATAGGAATTTTTCAATTCTCTCGACCGTGGTGTTTCCTCTTAACAGTATAAGCACAAAGATCAAAGTATTGTCAATAATGTGTCTGAAACTGTACTATGTCATCTTTGATAACTTTTAGTGCGTCTTCCTGTTTTTACAAAAACAAGCGGCGTCATTCAACTCGAAGTTACTCACAGATGGAAGATAGCTCTATCAACAAACTGTAGTAAAGTTCGTCATGTAACGATCAACTTCATAGGTATCCCTAGGTGTATCTATGTCATTTTATTGAGAAAACAGGTGAATAACAATGTAGTACACAAACAAGAATGAATAACAAATGGCATTTATCTGACAGATAAGAAGACCTGTGGTACAAAGGTGCTAATGCGGATATAATGTGAAAGTCAATCTACTAAACTATGCAGAATGTGGAGACATTAGACGCAAAGAACGCAGTTAATGTTAACATTAAAGCGGTGTTTAATCACATTTACGTTTAACCAGTGGGTACACAGATGAGTTTTAGTTGTAAGATAGATAAGTAATATTTATATAATTATATTTTATATATATTTTCGCCATGCCCGTCTGTCCGACGTCCGCGGCTTAGCTCAGAGGCCCTAAGTACTAGAAAGCTGTAGTTTAGCATAAACATTTATGTAAATATATTCATTATGCCAAAAAAAGGTCGAATAAAATCTTGAAAAATATTTTTTTAGTGTACCTCCCCTACATGTAAAGTGGGGATGAAAAAATTGTTTTCTCATCAATCTCATAGTGTAGGGTGTCGCTGGATAGGTGTTTGAAAAAAATTTTTTGTTTTAGTCAAGTTTCTCCCCCTACCAGGTAAACGGTTGCTTTTGGAAATCGTGAAAAGATGCAAGACTATTACTGCTAGGTAGGCTTTACCAGTCAAAGACGTCGATCAACTTACAAAATCAATTATGACCGAGAGAACGCGAACCGTCTCCATTTCAGCTTGGGCAAAAATGCTTTCGTATGTCTGTCCCGCTGTCCGGCTGTCCGTCTGTTCTCCTTAACAGGTCGATTTCTTAACCGATTCTGGTAATATTTTGTGAGCAGGTTCTATAGTTATACGGATTTTTTTTCCGAGACAGTTAGTAGTAATCATAAGTGTAGTAAGTGTAACGTAAGTGTATCAAGTAGTAGTAAGAGAAAACACAATAAAATCAATCGATTTAAGTTTATAGTAGAATGTATTGTGTAAAACGATAGAATCAGTTTGACCTTCAGTTGAAGGTGTACCGCAGTATTAGCTATACAATACTTACTATGTATGTATGTTTGTTGTATATAATGAAATAAATGTCACAGATTGATTCTTCAATAAGTGACGACTATGTTGGTACCTACTTAAAAATAAATCGAGCGTAAATGTCGGAAAGTATGCAAAATATTGTATGCGACTTTAGTACGAATTACTTAAATGTTTGCAGGATGTAGAGCTATTTATGCGTTATGTCACGGTAATGATACCTATGTAATACGTACCTGTATGATTTACTCACCTTCGTTTGTTTTTACTACCTTCGTGCTTCACTTCATCTGCTAATAAACAGTCTAGCTTAGCATGGCTGTGCTTCATTGCACTCCAAGACTTTAATGCACATCTACTTAATTACCTATAGTGTAGGAAATGAAGCGCTTTTTTTGTATGAAGAGCCCTACATTAAATCCTCAGTAGATGAAACTTTTCTGTGATGTAATATAGTATGAGCCAAATATGTACACAAATATTTAAAAAAAAACGAAGTTAGGTCAAATTTATATTATATCAAAATTATATTATATTATCAAAATTAGTCTTTTGCTAAGATATTTTTTTTATATTTCACATATTGTTTTCATTTTACATGAGTACTTTTGGTAAAGAAATTAAGCAGAATTTTATCCTAAAATATGATATCAACGATATTTTTTTATAATTTGAAAACGACGTTTAAAACGAAGGTGAACCTCCTTTGAAAAACCTTATAAACAGATCTAAAAAGCAAAAAATAATGTTCAAATCAATTAATTAAGAAAAAGCCTAATGATGTCGGGTGAAGCTTTACTTTTTGTAGAATAAAAAATTCATATGTTTTTATGAAAATGAGACAGTTAAAAAAGTAAAAAGTTACATCCAGCCCATCCGACTTTAACAGATGTTTTTTTTTATGTAATCGATTACAACATTATTTCTTGCTTTTTTATCCGACTTGTGTTTTGCGCGTTTCTTGTATGTTTGCATGTAATATTCTTTATCACCTCATATCTTTCAAACGGCTAATATTTGATTGATCTTGTTTCCATCTTTTCAGTTGACTTGTCTTTTGATGCAGGCGGGTTTATAAGTTTTTTAAATTTATTTTCGTTTTTTTTTTTTAATTTTTGAAGGAGGTTTTGCTTTTTTACAAGTCAAATTTTATGCAAATTTTGAATGCGAAGTGATAGCAAAGATATACAAATGTGACTTAGTCTAGGGAGGCAGTAGCTCTATCGATTTTATTACCTATGTATAATGTAAAATATTAATGTATAATGTAAAATATTGACAGTTTTAGTGCCAGACCTACTTACGTCGATTGCCACATTATTGAAATTAGAACCAAGCCCACTCATTCCATTTATGTGTTAAGCCGGCATAGCTATTCCCCGTACGGCGCTGTTCGAACTTCTCGCGTGTTAGTTAGTCGAGAGACTTGTGAGTGAAGTTATAGCACCTTATTATAGCATTAGGCCAATTATCCCATGGCCATGGTGACTAAAACCGCTGACCTGTGAACTCGACCTAATGTCAACGACCGTTGGGTCATGTACTGAATGCACATACATTTAATACAATGTAACTACTTAACTACATTCATTGGTTGAGTACTACGTCAATACTCTTACGTTTTTTTTAAACTAAGTTTGTAGTATATTACTTAAGTAAGTACAGTGCAAATATCTAGTTGATTAGGTAACAACTATAGGTTAAAGTTTGTGCTTATACCTTCGCAAGTAGGAAAATATAATGTTATGCTATGAAGAATCTTGATGGCAATAATTTTAGTCTTTACCATCCACAATGATCACAGGGTGTACCGCACGAACACGCGTCAAGTGCGTCCCGATCCATTACCGGGTGATTAAAATTTTGCATTCGTATCTTTATTTGAGAGTGCCGAGTGAAAGCTGGCATCGAAATGAAAGTAGTTCTGTCGACATGTGGCCCGTCCGTAAGTGGCCCACGTCGGCAACGCGACCAGACGTCGGGTGGCGTTTGCCTCACTGGTCTGACGTTTTCTCGTCATTTTACTACCTCAATGGATCTAAATTCTCAATCATGTAGGTATCTAGTAAGTAAAAGTGACGCGTACCTACCAGTTTATAGGTAGGTAAGTACTTGTTTTTTGCGACAGTAATCGCCGCAATGTAAAAGCCACTCCAAGCTTTCCAAAACTTGGCGTTTGTATTAAAGTTTGAGCTAACGTTGTGATATTTGTGAAAAATGTTTTGAGTATAATATTTAACTAAATTCGTCACAAAATTATATTATTTTACAAATTCTTTGTGAATTTCAGCATAGGTATTAATGTGTACAAGAGAGCAGTATGTAACTAATTGTTTTTTAAATATTGGCAAAATGTTGTCAAATACCAATAAGCATCAATCACGCAGTAGGTACCATTGCAGTATCCATGACATTTGTTAAAAAATTTAGGGGCTTGAGTTACATTTGTTTGATTACTTAACAAGAAATATGAACTTACGTAAGTAACTGTGAATAAAAATACTTTACGCCAAGGGGGCAAAGTGAAACATACTTTATTTATATTCTTATCCAAAGAGGTTTAGTAAAGTTATAGAAGTCACAATTAAAGCACAGTCTATATAAGTTTTTAACACTATGATTAAAGTAAGTGGCTGTTGAAGCAATGTACTCCCTATTAAAATAAGCTTTTAACGGTATTAATTTAAATATATAAAGGCCTGCATTAAGCAACAAAATCACGAATAGAATATAAAGACTAATGCCCGTTTGCCCTAAACTTAAGAATCACCTAAGTCTTTTCCTAACTACAACTCGACCATGATAAATAGAGGCGAATGAAAGCTACAAGACAGCTAAGCTAATGACACCGTTTTAATTTGGACAAGTTGTAGTTAGGAAAAGACTTAGGCGATTCTTAAGTTTAGTGCAAAGGGGTGTAAGAAGTGTCACACTTACACCTGAAAAGTAAAACAGTGGCATTAATTGTTGTGTCCATTTAAGTAAAAACAGGACAAAAGGGTCATGTCCACAATGTATCAAATTCTATTATAAAATAGGGTTCAGTTTCAGAGATACAAAAACATAATCCGGGGAAGGGAAAAAATTTTTGTCGTCTTCGGAAAAGTCGTATAACAAATGTTGTCGTTTAAGATGTTAGTATCTACTCCTGCGAGGTTGTTGGTGTTTTATAAATTACCTTGTATATTCGGACTCTCTGCACTCTAAGTGGTTCTAGAAATTAGCTTGTAAATCCTAAACTAGTCACAAAGACTTAATTTTTGAAATACGTAATTATAGTTACAAAGTAAAAAAAAATAGCTTTCCAACGATATAACAATCAGGCCATAAATAATTTACAATCAGGAACTGTGACGTAGTAACTATTTAGTAATCTGTGACTATGATTTTATAAATCTTTGAAACGCTATATCTCGATACTACTTTTTTTGAGTTACGACTATGTTTTATATCTGCGAAAGTTTCTCTTCTCCCGTCATAACTGTTTCTCTTCCCTCTTTTATCACTTTTTGATGTTAAGATTTTCACAAAAATTTCATGAAGGATTAAGCTAAAATTAGTCGTTGGACTATGTGATTTCGGTAAAGTGTATAGTTTACATGTTGTACTTGCCATTACAAAACTTTTAATTACTCTTGAATTTTGCTTGTATGATTGCCAAAATGTTCCCGTCTTTCACTCGTGTTTTGCGTTTTGACATCTAATGAATTTCTTTTAGGTTTACTTAGTTTAATGATCGTAGCGAAATCTGAGTTGTAATACGGGAATATTAATTAATTCGTCATTCCTGCTTTATCGACACGTCGCTATGGAGAAAAACTACAATAGTTTTTTAGTTATGGTTGGGCATTTCACTGTGTTTCTCTTTCCCCACCTGACCTTAAATTTTTTGGGAAAATTATAAAAAAAACCCATGATAAGCTTTATAATCGTACTGCCATGCCAATGACTTCTACATTGTATTGCGTACTGCTTGAAAAAAATATTTTTAATTTTCAGTTTTGTATTTAAAGGTTGGTAATCTTCTAAATAAAGTTTATCAACCTCTTCACTTTCATTAACACAGGCAATTAATTGCCAATAAATGCAATTAATTAACACATGCAATTGATTGACTTGAATGGAAATTTGGTAAGCATTTCCAAACATTTGTTTCCAAAATTTTATTAATTGCGTAGTTATGCTTTAAAACACCTTTGTGAACCTATGTAAAACGCCGAATAAATGCCTACTTTACTTTATATAAAAACATAACATTATAGAATGTCAGAAGTGAAGGAAAAATACTCAAGCTCGGAATCCATAAACAAGCGGTTTTACACGCAATATTTAGACTGGTCATAATGTTAAGAAAATTTACGTTGGAAACAGACTGGAAGCGATTAAAAGCTGCGATGTAAGTATTAATAGATCAATCAATATTATATTCATAAGTCCCGCAATGAAAATGTTGTTAGCGTTCATAGAGAAAACGTAATCCCCTCCCGTGACCACGGCCCGGAAAGCTGTCGAAACTTTGGGAATTCAAAAAGCCAATAAATCCAAACTAAATAATTCTGAAACAACACCTGAATTAAAAAATATACGCGCTGTAATCCGTAAAAAGTGTTTTATTTCTAATGAACTGTACGCGCGGAAGTCTTAGAAGTGTATATCACTATAAGTTTTCATCCTTACCTTAATTGCGAAACTTACAACTTAGGGTTTGAAAAATGAGTTCATGAGGAGTCAAAGGCATACGTGAAGAAATATTCGGAAAATAGAGCTCATCTTGCGAGGCGAGAAGCCGATTTAGTGCTCATTGTTTTAGTATTGTTATAAAGTCCAAGCAACGTTACATTGCAGAGGCAACTTGCGACATAGTTAACTGCTTGAGAATAGCGTAGACGTAACAAGTAAGTTAAACATCGTGTACACAATGCACAACCCAAGGACCGCTGGTTAGCATAAACGTATAAATAGAGATCTTTTATTAGTCGCTCTAATGTTTGCTAAAATTTATGTTCTCACCATCAGACGCCAGTCGTGAATAATTTGAAGTTCACGTCGTCAAGCTAGGTAGGTATAACCCATAAAATAATAGGTTAGGTGCTTATTTTTATTATATAATCCCACAATAAAAATAGGTTAATTTACATACATTACATACAGAAATAAAACCAGCCAAGATTTCCAGGAGCGCTTAGAAGAATTATCTACCTACTTATATGTATTTTTCTAAAGAATTAAACGTTATTTATGGAAAGAGTATAAAGTCAAAGTGTGGTAGTAATCATTATTAATATCATTATTAATAGTAATCATTATTAATCACGTGATTTTTCCCTATAAAACGCTGTCTCTGCCGCAATTTCTTTTTTTACCTATTTTACTACAAATATAATATTTGAAAACTCAATTAAAGGGGCATGCATTACCGTGCCTGTTGTATTATGTCACAGTTTTAATCGCGTTAACCAGTTTATATATATCGTACGCTTTGGTTGCTATTTTCGGAGGATGTTCAAATCTGTTCTCTTTCTTTACCTAGACGCCGGCCGGCTCGACTATTGTTGCTTAGAAAACAGGTCATGGATGAAGAAAAATAAAAGCTTCCCTTATGATCATTAGCGATGTCGAAGTTTGTTTATGATTTCTTGCTTTTTAAAATTTCGTCAAGGTGATGTGATGTTTTAAGAATCATATTCTTTTTATATCATAAAAAGCGAATCGTCAGATTGATGGGACGACTCTAGCTAGTAAAGCGAACTATAAAGACTACTATATCTTTTGATGTTGGACTTTATGTGCTAAATGGTAAGGAGCTATGTTGAATGGGTTAGCAGAGCAATTAAATTATCAGAGATGAGCTGTTCAGCGGATATTTAGGACATGGGTGTCGTTGACAAAATGACCTCTGCCTTTTGACTCATACCCTACGAATAGAGCTCATTACGTTACTTAAAGTCATTGTTTTAATTTATTGGGAAAGATGTAATGACTGCATTCATTGAGCCACGTGTACCTCTAGATACCTAAGAATCAGCGAACTAAAATCTATGGAACAAGCATTCTGCTCAAAAAATGGCACCACACAATAATTACAACTAAGTGGGCGGAGCTAAATGCTGGCATTTAGTTATGCAGCATTGAACAACGACTAATAGTGACAAAATCTGTATACTCATAGACATTTTCTATACATACTAAAAACGAAAAAATATTGAATGATTATGATATGTACGTTATCTCTTTGCATGCGTTTATTTTGCCTTTTTTGCGTCTTTTACACCATTTGACTAAACTCTCTCTTTTCTTTAAAATACAAGCTGCAATATTATTGTAAAGAACGCTATAACGTCTGTGACCGCTGACATACGTTAGCGTTCAAATGGAGGTATTCCAGTTACCGACCGTACCAATCTGAACCGCACCTCCCGAACCGCACCAAAAGCTTTCCAGTTACGGCACCAATGGTTTAAGTAGAGGTGTTAACTAAAAAACATCGATAACACAGTTCAGTATTTTTTTTTGTTTTTGAAGACATTATTTGAAGTATGTATTCTAATAACAACTAATAATACATCACTAGGTTGAAAGTCTTAGGTTAGGTTAGGTTTAAACTGGAATGCTTTTGGTGCGGTTCGAGAGGTCGGTTCAGCTTGGTGCGGTAACTGGATTACCTCTTTAAATGCTGTTCGAGTTGTAATTTTTTCGCCACGTGGCGATTCGTGCCATTTTTTAGCAATATTTTTTTCAAGTACTTTTCCATAATACTTATACTTATTAGTTCGTTGCTAAGAAATGCCGAATCCTACTGAGTATTGTTGGTAGAATTCATAATTTCTGTAAAGGATTTTAGATTCAAAACCGATATTGTAGCGGTTCTACAGAAAACCTAATAATAAATCTATCTATAGTGAAATATTTTCAGTTTTCATCGATATAAACATAACTTTGAGCCATACATTTTCTAGAGAGGTAAATACGTGTTGATTTACAAAGTATGTTTATCGATGTACTCGTATGTTATTTGTCCTATTGTAAAGTTAACTTCAAGCGTTACGTAACGTTTACGTGACAGGCCAGAGTTTTTTCAGCCAACTTCATTCAATATTCAATTTGTTAGTAGTATATCTACCTAGTTACTCTTAGATTATCCGAAATTAGAAAAGGTATTGAAGGCCACCTGAATCTGATTTACGATTGAACACTGTAACAATTTTTAAAACTTTTAGCTTGGCAGCGTGTAAATGTCGCAGCTTTTTAATTGTGGATGATCAAGTATTTTACTTTATAAAACGATATTTTGCTAACCGCATTGAGTACCAGATAACTGTGCTATGGGATGTATAGCCAACGGCGTGATTCCGTTATCCCGTGTGGCACCGGAGCGCAAACGCAGCCCACGAGTGAAGCGACGATGCATTGTTTCATTACACGACTTTATTCTAAATGACCTATTCTATATCCTTAATGACTAAAGCCATTTACCTAATAACCCTTCACGAAACGTGCTTTTCGGTTAAGATTTATCGGTGACAACTTTAAAAGAAGCCTTTCACGTATTTCGAACTGATTTTTTCCTTTTTGGTAAAGTGCTCTGCTATTTTATTGCTGCAACTGCTATTGTGTGGCACTTGTTTGTAAACATTGGTTGCCTTTGCTTTATCGAGTACTTATTGAAGCGAGGACGGAATAGCACGCGTCATGGTTGCGAAATCGAGGCCAATGAAATTGAAACAAAATTCGTTCAATTGGTTATTTTCTTCGTAATATTTTGTGCGTCCATTGAAGCGAATATCGTTCGCATTCAGTGAATGCTCGATTTGCCTTTGAGATCGATAAGATTATTGAGGAGATAAGATGGTTTAGCAATATGGGAGTGGATGCATTGTAGCTATGTGTACAGTGTAATTCAAAAGATATTACTACAACTGAGTGCTAATCACTCGATCAAGACTAAATTCTTCCCTAAGTGATCACGTCACCTCATCAGATTTGGCCGCATGCGATTAAACGGGCTAATAAAATGAATAACTCCCTCACTTCCCATATCAAGTGCCGCGATGGTGCTTCCACACTCATGATTTATTTTGCATTATAAAGAACATTCCGTCATGTTACACGCACGCGCGGTGTCAGGGCTAACTGCTATCGGTTAACGCCTTTGACGGCATTTCATAATTAACGAGTTTGAATAAAATTACAGGATAAAGTAAAGGAAATAATTCGGTCAATGAACTCTAACGTCTATCAAAAACAGAGTCTGTCTAGTAGTTAGCGAAACTTGTTTCGGTTCTAGGCGAATTAAGTGTTGCATGTTTGCACCAACGCTTGTAAGGGTTTATGCCGAGCGACGTTCTATTCAAGTGGCAAGCTGTAAGTTATCTATGTATATCATATTACGACATCGTCCTTGCCAGATCGCCTACGAAATTATCCACCTACCGATTCGCATTTTTGTTATTGGGTGACTGTAAGCAATTTAAACGATTTATTTTCGCCAATAACTTAGTTTGCTAGCCTTCGGTTAGTTAACGATGCTTTTTTGTTATCTTGAGACACGAAGTTAGCTATTACACAAGATAATAAACTCGATAATTCAGGACATGTTCTTGTCATAGAAACTTCGTTTCTTTTCAAACTATAAAAGAGTGAAGAAGTTAGGTTTTTTTACGTAATAAAGAACGCGATTAATTATTCCTAGTCATTCCTCCGCCCGTCAGAGGCTGAGGCTTCAGGAAAACATTCTATGACCTCCTGTAAAAATTAACGTAAAATCAGACTGGATACGTCTCGTAGCCCAGTTCGAAATTGTTTAGTCATATGTTAAATAATGAAGTACCTACTTAATAAGTAATAAATAGTGACATTTTGTTACTAGCAATATCACAGAGTCTGCTGTTAATTAAACACAACATTGTTTTCCTGCTCTACGTTCATATACCGATCGATGCTTTGTTCTTGACTTGATTGAAGAGTTACTTAGGTATGTATCGCGTATGACTTTTCTAGATATTCACAGTGATTATAAAAATAACAATTTTAGCAAAAGTTTCTTTACTTATTTGTTTCTTTGATCTGTATCTGTAACATTGAACAGCAAAAATAAAAACTGGCACTGGAATACTTTTTAGGCTTTTTTTGGTTAGAGTCACATACACCATCAATGGTTGTGCTTTTTTTGAGAAAACAAAAAATGATAGGGCCTGCTTAATTGGTGAGCGATCACCGTTGACTAAATGAACACTTGCAATGCAACACCTTGGGTTCATATATCTTACCTCAATGTGTTTTGGTAATATTATATTTTGTATACGACGTCGATCATTATCGATGTATCATACGCGTGGGCATAAACAAGGAAAGGACTAACTGGAGCTTGATCGTGGGTGATGATTTCATCGCAGTAACATTTTAAATACATTATCCCTTTTCTAAAATCGTGACGTCATCATTGAAAATCACTCGCGAAGATGTTTGTTTTAATTTCCGATTTTGACATGAGACTCTTTTATCGATGACTTCATAACTCGCTAGACTAGTAAGGTCATTTATAATAATATGTATGTGATACAAGAAATGACGTGTTTCTTCGTTCACTTCAAATTGTTTTAGCTTTCAGCTTCATCTTTATCGCCACAAACAAAATACGGATTCATATTTCAATACTTAAACAAAGTAATTGAACCTATTCTCAACTTATGTATAAGTACAACCTTTACTATTCCTAATCACAGAATTAGTTAGTTATTTAAAAAAAATAGGATTTACCTAATCCTAGATAATAAATTTCAATTTTTTCTGCCTTCACGGAAGAAGTTTGCATTTGCATTGATTGACTAAAGTAGGTAGATTTTTGATAAGCACTTAAAAGGTGTTTATAATACTTTATAACTGTTTTTTTTATCCTCTTCACTTGAGTGACGACCTCTGTGGTTGAGTGGCTTTGTACACCGGTTTTTATGGTGTCGCCATCTCTGAGGTCCCGGGTTCGATCCCCGGTTGGATCAATTTTGAAAAACGAACTTTTCTATATTGGCTTAGGTCTGGGTGTTTGTGATACCACCGTTGTCTCTGATTTCCATAACACTAGTGCTTTCGCTACTTACTTTATAATCGGAGCAATGTTTGTGATGTTGTATTATATTTATTTTTTTATTTAATAAGAACACGGAAAAAATAGTAAGTGATGAATCACAATGCACTTTTAAATTATCTACTTTAAAATGCGCTGCAAATGCATGCATTGATTTTTCTATGGGGCATCCATGAGTAGTTAGTAAGTAAGGCACACCACGATACGGAAGTATGGGTCAACGAACAAACGTGATGGGTATTTTAGGACGATCCATCAACAAAGTTTGAACGTCCCACCAATGTTGCTAATGTGACATTTTTCAGGTTAATTTTAACGCTGTGTTTAACGGAATAGAGTTTAAACTCAAGTGTTTGGTCGGGTTTCGCTGCCAGGTAGACCCAGTGACCCAAATGTTACTTGACTGCATTTTATTTCACTCGGTTGCATTTTGAGGCGGGCCGGTATTATGGGTGATTGATTTTATGCATTTTTAGTACTCACACGTGTAGTTCGAATGGCATAAGGTGATACAGTATGCATATATACTGATCAAAAGAAAATAGGGACCACTCTATGGTTATCCATACAAAAGAGCTTCTTAATTTCTGAAAGGTATTTTTATTTTTAATTTTTTAGAATTTAGCATTGACATTATGGTAAAAACAATCTGATTTTGTTTGAATTTGATATTGGTCGAATGCTGTAATAGTCAACTTGCGGACTTCACTGTATAATTTCTCCTCTTAGCCGTAAGTCATGATATTTTAACATTTGACAACCGATGCATTACGAACACGAGGTTTTGTATAGTAAAATTGAAAACACCGTTTCCTAACTGACCATTCCAGATTTCGAACAATATCCAATAAAAAAAAAACAGATCAAAATCATAAAAATAAAATACCTTTCATAAATTAGCTCTTTTGTATGGAAAATCATACAGTGACTCTATTTTGTTTTGAGTAGTTTTTATTATTTTATAGAAATTTAATATATCTTACAGTAAATGTAATTAATGTGGCATTATTAATAATAGCCGGTAATTATTAATAAACAATGTGATCCATTGATAGTTAATTTTACAAAAAAAACGTTTCTGGCGCTTCGCCGGCCGCTAATGCGGCACGCTCGCTCTGCTCGCTCGGCTCGCGTGTTTTTGGTAGCAATTCTAACCTAACCTAACCAAATGAACTCTTTGATTATTAATACTTACCGGCTATTAATCATAATTTCCACATTAATTACATTTACCGTAACATATATATCATTGAGTGTTAAGCAGTGAGTATATAGCTCACTTAGGATATATTTTCCGATAATTATGAACACAGGCACACAGGTGCGATGAGTGCGATTGGTGTTAATTTTTTCACCCTATGGTAGGAGTACATGGGTAGCACAAAATAATACATGGGTAGTACAAATCTAGCACAAAATAATAGTTTGTTTTTTTAAATGAAACTCGTAAGTACCAACTGTCGTTCAATATATTATCATGTTGTCCAAAATAAATAAATAACTAATTTATTTGCTAAGCGATTGCGTTGAACTCTTAAAAACTTTTACTATTTTTCCGATAAACATATAAATGTCTGGTTTCTACAAAGTGAAAGTATTGATCGCTGTGTTGCAAATAAATTATTAGCCCAAGCTTGTTGCTTGCACTTGAACATATTCATAGGTCACCCAACTTATTTATTATGAAGGCAATTTAAGAACAGTAAAATATGGCATAAAATATTTTTTCTAACATGTAGAGTATAGTTTTTATAGTGAAAAGTTTATACTATACTTTGTTTGTTGTGTTCATGTTGAGGAATGGTCCTTTTATAATTTTAAAAAGAAGAATAAGAAATCAGTTACAAACTGAACAACTTTTACTATAGGACCAACTCTGAAATCGCGAAAAAAAACAGATGTTTCATACATTTTCATATTTTCGTTATTTTTAATCTCTCAAAGAGTTAATTCTATTTTATTTCAAAAAGTTTAATTACTTTTAAAAGTTGTTTCTGCTCATAACGTGTCACTAATTAAACAGAACTGTACAGTAGCTTAGAGCAAATATTTTATCACGATTATTCTAAAAATACATTTGGTTGTTTCACAGTTCTCCTTGCGAGGTTGGCAGGGCCCATGAACCGTGTCAGGCGTACCTTTATCGCGCTATTGTCGGATCGGAAATCCGGCAACGTTTATTTGGAGCGCGACTGCAACGTGTAAGCGTTGATGGTCTGTGAACCCATTGGCGGTGACCAATGTTGGATGGATCCCATACGATACGACGCACTTGGCCGACGTACTTTCTACATTATGTGTCAGTTACATTCTGTATTACTTATTTACCCATATCCTGAAGAAAATAAACTTTATCAACATTAACAAAATACATAAATTTAATTAAGTAGCAGGCAACAGCCAGCTACTGTTGTTCAGCTTATAATTTTATCGTTAATGTTTCTAGCTATTTTCTGATCCCATTGACGGCGAGGCCACAGCGCAGAGTCCCATACGATACGATACGAACCACACACTTTCTCCTCATTGTGTGCACTCGCACGGCGCACGCGACTCACGTGACACACATTTTTGGCCTCAATCTACGTCACAAGATTGCATCGTGTGCACAGCACAATATACGCCGACTTTACTTCCCTTTGTTCTGAAATGGGTAACAAGTTACTATTACAGTCAGCAATAAAAATATATATTGTTTTCGCTTCATTACCCTGGGTTTTGCTAGCAACATATTTTTTTCTGGTTATTAACGTAAGATCATAATAATAGAATAGAGCATAATTTTAAATTTCTTTTGTAGGATGACTATAATCTATATGAAAAACCACGTAGCTTATCACATAATTGCAGTTGTCAGTATTTGAGACGCATTCTAACTAAAACAAATCGACGGACACAGTATAAGAAAAATAGAATAACTTATTTGGGGGCACGGTAAAGGACCTACATTTTCTCAAAGTGCTTCGTCGTTTTTTTGAACCCTCATAATTTGGGTTGGGATTATATCTGATATTTTTTTTATCGGGATATAATGTGAATAGTAGACTTATTAAACAAATAAAGTTACAATTGCATAGCTCTTATACTTTAGATTTTATTAATATCCAAATATTCTTGATTTCGTCACTGACTCACTGATGATCATCAAAATTCTTAGAATACTTCCTGAAGTCCTAGAAAGCTGAAATTTGGTATGTAAGTTAGTATTAGTACATAAACAACAACGTCAAAAAGTTATCAGACTTCATGTAGAGTCAAGCTTCTAACTCTACAAGCCCTAACTTCACAAACTGTAGAGTTTAATTTAGTTTAGAGCCATATATTTTGAGCATGGTGTAGGTAGAGTTTGTGAAGTTAGGGCTTGTAGAGTTAGGGCGTGTAGAGTTAGAAGCTTGCCATAAGCGAGCCATTTATGGTCTCGTCTTGGCAACATTTTACATGAAAATGTTTTTGGTGGGATATTAGTATTAGTGGTACCTATTAGGTTTTACCGTTCGAAAATAAAGACTGGTTTACTAGCAATATTGATCGAAGAGTCCGTTAACATTCGGAATTTCTACAAACAGCACCTGTGGCTGCGTGGCGCGCATTGCGACAGGGCTACAGTTCCGGCAATGGGTCGCGTGGAACCGGTTGTTGGCCAAGCCACAACTTGTGGCCACTCAAGCCGAGTGCGGCGCCGCGCCCGCGCACTCTACTAAAACTATGTACACACGCAAGCGCAACTTTACAAAACATGTGCCATAATCTGTTTCGCACTTAAACATATGCAATGTTAATTTTTGTTTATGCCAATGATTTCATACAACGTTATTAGGAAAAAATAATTTGATAGTGTCGTTTATACAAAACTTTAAAAACATAGGTAGAGTTCAATATTTTAATTAACTTTCTGTATAATAAAAAAACCCTGAATACAAGAAAAAAATTTTTAGCTGTTGAAAGTTTTTATTTCAACTCTACTTAGTCTTATCGAAAAACTAAAATTTTTCAAGATTGATATCTATAAAAATTTCAGTTAGAACAACGATTTGAGTTGCTTCCTTAAAAAAATTGTTCATTACATAACGTTGAGTGCGGTTTTCAGGTTTTGTGTAATTAAAATAATAGGCTGTATGATGTTGTACTTATAACATTTTTGAAATGTAATCTATTTTTAAATCCTTACTTAGACAGATTCTTTAATGATAACAATTTTCATATGATTTGATGTTTTAGTTACACACAGATGATCTTAAAAATCGATTAATTTGCATCACTCAATTATAACTATTGAAAATGAAATGGTTAGTCTGACTACAACATAGCTGATATCCTATCTTTATTAATTTGTACTGGTTTAGTTTTGTTTCTGGTAAATTATTGTTGAACGCAATGAAATGCTGCTACGCTGCCTGCATAAGTTTCATGTGCAACCTTCCTTATTTCGCACATTTACCGCGCACCGTTGCCCTAGTGGTAATATTAAGTACCGCTATTTTTTATTTATCTGGTAAATCTACTGGTTGTGACATCGTTCTGTTATATTTATAAAACAACCCTAAAATCAATAATTAATTACTAACGTATCGATAAATATTTAAAATAGTATTTCATGACCAGACTAGTAAGTCATGAAATTGAAATTTTAAAAAGTCAAAATAACATATCTTGATAATAAAATATCGTCATTTTTAAGTGTGCTTATCAAAGTTTTTGCCGGTCTAAATTCGACTATTGCTCATAGTACTACGAGTAGGTATACTTTTAAACAATTTTTAACTCAATTTAACATACTTACAAGCGGTAATTTTATATAGGTAAGGAATTTTCATAGTTATGTTTAGAAGGTTTATGAGCTGGTCACGATCCGGTTGACGTTGCTTTACCTAGTAAATATTATCATTGGTTTCTCCATCAATGTGAGGAAATACCCCCGACAGTCAAAGGAACATCTTTCCAAATGTTTTGACACTCGATAAAGATGAAACAGCTATATAATTATTAAATTGAGATTTTTCGCATTCACAATGCTATTATACAAGACTTGTATCATTAATTATATAAGTTACATTGAAAGAACAATCTGTTCGGGAAGCAGTAACCATAAATTGTACTGTAGATAGATAAGAACACGAAATAAATATGAAGGGAAGTACCTATTCTATTGATAGCTGAATAACTGAAATGATGACTCTGTCAAAGATACAGAGAGATGCTTTGTTTTGAAAAAGCTTCTAAATATAAAGGGAGATAATCGGGTCTTTGACCCCGGACAAAGAAGTACTTATTGTAATGATTTCATTAACATTGTATTGTAATGATTTCATTAACAATAAGTACATCTTTTAAAAAAAATCTTAACAAGTTTTCAATTAGAGTCCTGCTAGGGAGACTCTTTGGACCTCTCATAATTTAACCACTATATTACGAATGATTCTTATAGGTAAATTGATACCTTAACCTATTAGAAAATTCAAATCAAAAACTTTCTTTTTATTACTTGCGATACTAACCTTCCGCTCGTTAAAAAGTAGCTCAAATTGTATGTTGTTTAAAAAAAACTTAATATCGTAGAGTATCAGTCGTAGATTCTGTCACAATCACAACCATAAACATAAGTTTCAAATTTTGAATACTGGCCAGAAATGTTTTGATTGATTTTGAACTATGAAATAATGAGTCTTCTAAAAATAAAAAACAAAATTTGCTTTGCACCGCTAACAAAAAATTTTTGTGTTCTTTTTGATCATTTTTCAAAACAGATGAAATATATATATATTTTTCATATCTCCGCTATTTTGGAAAACTTCGAAAAACTGAATAGACCAAAAATTCTATATAATTATCGAACCTGCTCACAAAATTTAACAAGAATCAGTTGAGAAATGCGAAGAGAACAAACGGACCTACGAAAGCACTTTTGCCGAAACTGAACCAGAGACGCTTCGCTCGCGCTTCGCGCTCGCTCGGTCAATAATAAGAGTTGGACAAACTAAATCGGATGATGAAGTTTGGGTTAAAGAGTTTGTAGCTGAAGAGTTTGCATGTGTTGCGCGGGCATGCCTACCTATTTATTGTATGTATGAACAGTGTTATTAAACCGTTTAAATTTTCCATTTCAGGTTATAGGTATCCTGTGTATGGCACTCGGTTCTCCTTGGTACTCCACGTGGTTCGTGTTCGTGGCTGTGACCTGCTTCATCACAACACTGCTGTGGAGCTTCGTGTACCTGCTCAGTGTCAGGGAGGCACTTAAGTTGCCCATCAATTGGGTGTTATCGGTGAGTCACTTATCTATCACTATGTAATCAGCTGTATCATTTATGACATACTTATCTGACGTGATCGGTAGCTTGTTTAACATTGAACTCGTTGGATACGCTGAAATATATGACCGCGACCTTTATCAATAAAATAACTTTGTTTATACCATCCCCCCTCTAAAAAGGTTATTTTATTCACTGAAAACAGTGAATAAAATGCACTTTTAATCACTATTTTGGTATTTTAATTTAGAACACAATTCGAACTCCATCTCAATACTATACAACCTCCTTGTGCAAAAAATACTCGATACAAACTCCTTGTGCAAAGAGCACTCGATATACAAACTCCTTGTGGAAAAAATATTTTTCTCGTAGTCATGGTATAAAGTGTAGTATGCAACTCTTGAATAAAACGGATTTATATCGTGGGCCATGAATCACTCGCGTCGTTCAGGATTCTATTTGTAAACTTAAAATCGTTAGAATCCTTCACTTGCTCGTAATTCATCTATAGCCCTCGCTTTAAATCTGTCTTTTATTCACTAATTGCATAATATTCTATTAATTCATTAAAAATTGGAAAAAAAAAAAAATGTAGCCAGGCGTCATAAACGTGGAGACAGTGATATCAAAAATATCCGAACAACCAAGGGTTCAAATATATGTAAACTACTTACATAGATCCTTGAAAAGATTTAAAACAAAAAACTTTGCTTGTTCATACATTTCCTTCAAATCTTTTAAATATATTTTATTATTTGTGACGTTATATTAAAATTAACAAATGAACAAAGATTTAAAATAAACTTAAGACTTTCAATAACAAAATTAACTTTTTTATTATGTCTATTTTAACACAGAATACATGATAGTATAAGTTAAGTATTAGTTAAGTTAGTACACCTTAAGGCCGGTCCTTTGCGATTTGATATCTATGTTTAAGCTATTAAGTTTCTCTATCGAATAAACTAACATTTTGATTTGTCCTATTTGCAGGAGCTGATCGGTACGGCCGTCCAGACTCTGTTCTACTTCATCGCGTTCATCGTGATGTTCGCGAACACAGCCAAGTACTACGGCCCTGCTTACGGCAGTAACGTCGCGGCAGCTGTGAGTTATCATGTTTGCTAAATTTTGCAACGAAGGACACACCTTTTCCGTTCCAATCGCTTCGTTTAGTTTTCGCATGTCCAAGGGCGCTACATACTTACCCAAAAGTTCACTTCAATCCAATTGAAGTTATTTATGAACTGCACTCAATAGACAAAATCAATCATCATTACTATAATAAACGTGTCAGCTATTCTCAAACGACATAGTTAAATGTGTTTGTCGTTGAAGTGCTGTTTAAAATGTTTTAATTTTTTGTCATGTCTTACGTACACTTGTCTTGCTTGAGCCACAATTTAAGTGCTTGAGCTATGGATTAAATGTATAATAAATAGATAAAAATATTAGACGACATCACAAACATTGCTCTAATTCCAATGTAAGTAGCTAAAGCACTTGTGTTATGGAAATCAGAGACAACGGTGGAACTACAAAGACCCAGACCTTAGCCAATATAGAAAAGTTCGTTTTCTAAATTAAACCCAGCCAGAGATCGAACACGGGACCTCAGAGATTGCGACACCTTATAATAATAATAAATTATTAATAATGTATTATTAATAATTGAACAAAATTATTAATAATACATAATTAATAATTTTGTTCAAAACGTCTACATAAAATTTCTGATTCAAGATTCTGATTTTCTAACTGATTCTTTTAACTCTTATTTTATACATATTGTACCTAGATTAGGCAGGTACATAAATTGTTTTAATACAATAAGATCATTTTCAATTTTATCTGTCCTTACCACGACACGTTGGTACTAAAAAGTTACAAAGATTATTAACTTGACTTGGGATTTACGCGCATTTAAACATTGAAATTTAATACTTCTAAACGGAAGCTAGCACGGTTTAATTCAAGGTTTCTAATAGTTGTTTTTCCAATAAGAATAGAACATCAAAAAGACAAGTGTTTGTTTCAAAGTTGTAAAGTTGGAAAATGCGCTTACACGGCCGTATTCAGTACTCTCCGTACGGACAGGGCGGACTGACGTCGCCGTCGGTTTTCCGTAGCTATTGCCATAGAAACCATGTGTGCATTCAGAGCAGAACTGACCGCGTTCGCATTAAATTGTATGGCCGTGCCACGTACGCACTGACCGTCAGTCCTGACCGTCAGGCAGGAGAGCACTGAATACGGCCTAATAGCACGTGTGCGAGGCCTGCCACACGTGGCAAACGTGCCTCGCGAGGCAGCGTGCTTGGTGGGGACCTGTCTGATCACGTAAAAATTGCTCAGCGGATTGGATTAAATGAAATTAAAACAGAGTTAAAACATAATTTTGTCCAGGATTTTTTTCGAATGTCCACGTGAACGAAGTCGCCTGCGGAAGCTAGTAATTGTATAAAATTACTAGATCCTTATCAACTTGCAGCAAACATTCATTTTCGAGCATCTTAAATATGCAATTTTATTGTTTCAACAAGCATTAAGCCATGGTACAATTATTTTGGAAAAAAATATTGATAAGAAACTTTATTTGTTGGCATTTTATCGCATGCAGAAAAAACATAGTTTTTAAGAAAAGTCTAAATAGATCATATCAAAACAATCAAGCATTGAAAAAAAACCTATGAGCGCATTAGTGCTCTAGATTGAATAATAACTAATTATTTTTGTAAGGCGTTGTGTGATCAAACACAACGCCTTACAAAAATAATTAGTAGGGGCTCATCGTTAAGAATAACTTATTTTATAAAAAGCAAGCGGTTGCAAGCTGAAATATGTGACAGAGCTCATTCTTTCGATTTTAGAGTTTGAGTCCAATCAAAAAGTTCTTAATAATATAAATTAATAGTTTCCAGGATGTGCGTTGAAATGCGTTGTTTCAGATACACCGTTGTATATTTCTAGTACGAAAATAATATAAAATGTACAAAGAAAATGAAACAGCTGCTGGGCGTTGAGAATCGAGATGTTGTTTCTATAATTTTCATAAATAATGTATGTTTGTTTATGCAGGTGTTCGGTATCTTCAACACGGTAGCGTATGCTGGAAGCGCTTTCTTCTTATACAAGGAGCACAAGAGTGCAGCAGTGGCGGTGTCCTCGTGAGGCGCCGGCGCCGGTGACGGAGCCGCGGCGGCCAGTACGCACAACCCCAAATATCCGATACCACCCGCAACCATTACAAGTACCCACAATTAAGATTCCAGAACTCAACGAACGTTATAAATAAATATACAAATTATACGGGAATTTAGACACCATATTACTTCTTTATAACATTCTGTGTATTTTATATAATTTAGGTTCACAAATGATAGATGAAAACTGTATGAATATATTTTTAAATAATTATTACAGTGAGTGATACCTTAATTTTCGTAACGTGCACTCGGTTATTTTATTCTATGTAATTTAAGAGTGATAGATAAATAAAAATATCAATAATACTTTTTTGAATCTTTTAAAAGTGACTTCGTCCACACAAATTTTTGACTTAATTTTAATAATTATGGCCATAGAGTTTACACATAAGTAAGTAAGTAGCTACCAAGCGCAGGTGCAACAGAGTGCCTTGATGTAATAATATAGGTAATATCAAATAGTAGGGTAACACTTTTGCTACACAATCTTTAGTAACTTTTGATAATTTTCATGTGAGATTTAAATTAATACTTAAATAAGAATAAATCAAATATGTATAACTATTGAAATAGGTACTAAGGGTGGTAAATGAAACTTTATTTAATATAAAGATTTTTAAGGTTTTCATTAAGCTTCAATTTGATGAGTCCAATACCTTCACTGTAAAATGTAGATCATAATTTCTTAATATTAAACTGCAGAATTTGAGATAAGATTTGTATTAAATAAATAATTTATTTTATGGTTGTTAAAAATGTTAGCCTAGTCTTACAATGGAATAACTTGATTGTAAAGAACAAAACGAATATTATCTAGTAATTTAGTCTGTAAAAGTTACTTAATGGTGATGAATATGATAATGCAGCTCAAATATTAGCGTCTTCACTAAATTGACGATTTTCTTCTTCGAGACAAAATTGAGAATTGAATGGTAAATGGATGACTTTTCTACACAAAATAAGACGCCCACCATTGAATATTTTGCTGTATCTACCCATCGAGATAAATAATAGGGGTTAAAGTATGACATTGCCGATTTTTTCTCACACCCAGAGACTCATATCTTCTATGATGTTAAAGATGCTTCGGTTGTTTATTTCGAATTATGATAAGTAGCTCCATTGCGTTGCGACCAACAACACCAACGAAAATGAGAATGTGAAACGGCCAACTACCTGTCAGCAATTAAAATATTTCAGATTTTCTTTGAAAAAAGTACCTTATTATTAATAACTCCTTTTTTGTTAGCAGAAATTACCTCTTATTTCGTTGTAACTTAGCCGATACTTATTTTATTCACGTAACCTTAGTGACATACATTATCTTAGTGTTTAAACATTAGTGCATATAAGTTAAAAACTAAATTTTCTTAATTTTGTTGTTAACTGAATTAAGTAAATGTTAGTATGGAAAATTAAAATTCATTAAAATTCTCCATACAAAACGGAAATTTCATACTTAAACCCCTAATATATCTACCTATGTGTAGAGACGTGATTGTTTATTACTCGTGTTTCAAATATTAGAGAGAAATTCTGAACTGTTTAATCTCAATACATATGGTGCATTTTATTCACAAATACAAATATTTTAATACAATTATATTTTTTTCTTTTTTTATGATAATCATTTAAATGTTGATGTACAATCGCGGTGGTTGGCGTTCTGCCACTTTGCAAACAAAACGCTTTGTACGGTTTTCGTCGGTAGTTCGCGCGTGCGTAAGTTACACGTTTGCTAGAGCAAGCAATTTTGGCCTAGAGGGTGACAGAGCGCCGACTTTCCTGACTGTACCTAACTGATTAATGATTTAGAATAATTTTCGGACTTATATTTTACATTAGTTATGTAACACTGAACTTGAGGATATACAAACTAATTTATTTTTGTTTAAAAATAGTAACAAGTTTTAAAAAGTAGGTAGGTAAGTAGTTACCTAATTAAATTTGATAAAAAAATCGATTCTTATCTTTGTCATGGTACTTACCTTACCTTATACCCACATGTGTATAATTTTTGCTGCTGAACAGATATCTTCTAAGTATAATATTTATGATTGAGCCTCATAAAGTTTTTAAACTGTTTGTTAAGTTAAGCACTGAAATATTTAAGTTGTGTTGACTGTTCATGACTCCCGCCACTATACAAACATCTATCGCATAATATATTAAGTTAAACATAAATCACAAGTGAATTAATACAAGTTATGTATGTAAAGGGTCCCCAATCTATTATGACGATTATTATCTCGTTTGTATGGTGACGGTATGAAAGCGAAGTTTTTATGCTGTAGTAAATATAAATATTTAATTAATTTGTAAAAAGTTAATAAATATATTTTAACGATATTGAAGATGCGTGTTTATTGAATATTTGTGGGATGTTTGATAGTTTTTTTATCCGACTGCAAGGAAAGGCTTGTTTTTCGCGCGTATCTTGTATGTATGTAATATTCTTTATTACTTTTGTTGTCAGTTGACTTTTTTCTCCATCCATTCTGCTGTTGCTTCCGTACATTTGTAAAGACGAAGTGATATTTTTTTCATGCAACCAAAAATTCTGAAACTTTTTTCTATCAATAAGGGTGCTTATTCCTTCCTACCTATCAAAAAATATTGAGCCAATTCGATTTATTCAGACATTCCCCATTTAGGAAACAAAGTCAAAACCTTAAAACATCGAAACATGCTTCTATCATTCTAAAAGTAAGACGTTTGTTCTTTCTCTTAACAAAAAATATAATAGTATTATTTAGTACATATTGAATAATACACATGCCTTAAAACTAAGTTATCCACTTGCTCATACCATAGTATCATTTCGTAGAATTTGCTACTCGCATATTTACCATAATAACACCTATGTAATTGTTTACAATATTGTGTCAATGAATAATTTACGATTAACGTTTAATTGGAGTTGTTTGTTATGTCAAGGCTAAAATACCGGGAACTTCACAGACATAACTTAAAAAAACATTTAAACTTTTTGGCGTTTCTAAGTTGAAATTATAGTACAATAAAAAGTATTATAGACTCGACAAGGTGGGTAAAGTTTAGGTTAGTTTTCGACGAAGCCTGATGATCCCTAGACCCAAACGACACTTTCAACGACAATGACAAAGCTACGAACCCCAGAGTAACATGAGACCACCATGGCTTAAAACCTAAAGAGACCACTTTCGTTAATACTCTGTTTTAAAGTAACAATAGAAAGATTGAAATTTATTGACGAGTTATTCATAAACGCATGTTTAATATGCCTTTTTTTGACATTAACTGTGTTATTGGCTACCCTATTTCCTTACTCCTGACTCCAGCAGATCAGAGACATTCCAATTTTTTTATTTTATGTTACATCCATTTCTTACGGCCGCCGATATGGTTTGAGCTGAGTAAGATCAGAGTTTCAGTGATCATCACTAAGTTAAGAGCGTTGATTCGTCACGGCATTTCATACAACCTTTCAAGTCCTTATTTTTCGAAATGAATGAATGAACCTATTTTAATGAAACTTCATATACAAGAAAAAAAACCAACGTAAAAATTTAATTGAAAACAAGACAGATTTTAAATTTTCCATAGAATCAGAAATTTCCAATTATCTTTTTTCAAATAAGACATTTCAAAAATGTTCTTAACTAACTTTTTAGACCTATGTATCCTGCTTATTTGTATGAAGTTTCATTAAAATCGGTTCATTCATTTCAAAAATTTAGACTTTAAATGAAAGTTTGTATTAAATGTCGTGACGAATCAACGCAAGTTAATAGTTAACGTCACTATTACTCAAATAGTGACGTTAACTATTTGACTTAAAGTATTTTTAGAACTGATTATTGTCAAACACAGTTCAATTCAACCAGTCAGTATGATAGTAGCTTAGTGAGTAGGTGTAGGTGTGGAGTGGACGCTTGCGCAGAACAGCAGTGACTCATCGTGCGTAATACCTTCGTTGCACCGCCAGTCGCGAGCGTTCGCCTGACGCAGCCAGTGTTTCAGTGAAGCATTTTCTTCATTTCCCCGGATTTTTCTTAAAAAGTAAGTAAATTACAGATTAGATTTTAAGTGTTCACACTTTACACTAATACATACATACTTGATGTATTAAAAAAACGAAGTATGAAGAAGTTGATAAAGTCATTTTGAGTAAGAAGTTCAGCTTGGTTTCGTTCTTGATGTTATGTCAACAATAACATTAGAAATAGGTCAAGACAGAGATATACTGTTTTTAAAGGAATTGCATTTTATCTACGAGATATTACAATTATATCTCTTGAAAAGAAAGAGAATATTAGAAACATCGAACAAACTTAAGAAACTATTTTTTACAGTTTTGAAAGGCTAAAAGAATTATATTCAGAGAGCAGCAGGAACATTTTAGTAAGTGATTGGACTTGAATCCGACCTTTCTCTAATTTTATCCGGTGTTAACCAGAGGTTTTGCATTATAATCCTCTTTGAAATGAGCCAAGGAAAAAAATATTGTATCGTTTTTGTTAAAAACAATGTTTCTTTGAATAATATAAAAAACTAATTAAATTGAATTTGTCGAAAACCAAGTTGAAAAATTCGCGTTGAGAAAGCGGTTTCCAATAATGTTGATAATCAACGTTGATGTTTTTTTAAATTCTATTCTAGCAAATGTATATTAAACAGAAGGGGGTGTTTTGTCTTGACCATGGTCTAGACAAGACCGAGGGTGAGTTGCATCGGGTTCACCGACCGAATGATTCATCTTTATTTTCATCGTTTTCAACATTTTTCTACAATGTTTGGGACATTATTATACATACTTATACTATATTATTACTTGAAGTGGTCTGGATTAAGGCAATACAATCTAACTTTCGAGTATTTCGGCTAGTCCAAGGCTGTTTGGCGTAATCATTTATTTAGGATTGCTATCGACATTAATTGTTTTTTGTTTGTTTAAGTTAACGCATAGCTGTTTTAATGAAGCAAATGTGTAAAAAAAGAAACTCACAAACATACATGAACCCTGAGCACAATACACTTCTTCTTTTGGACAGTTGTATAAAAATTAACGAGTTACTTTTGTGGTGTCGAGTGTAGTGTATATCTAATTGTTTCTATTTTGGGCACTATAAGCTCTTATCACACTTAGAAAGCTTTTAGATGCCAGGAGCAATATAATGGCCACAACTGTTCATTGAAATGCGAGAAGCTGGCCTCGGCCCCGCGGCGGTGCCGTCATGGCTGGCGGGCTGCCTTGTAGCACCCTTTTTTGGAAATACTCAGACCTCGTAGTCCTTATGTTATTTCTGCAGATACTATCAATATTAAAAAGTGGCACACAATAACAGAAACTTCAATTGTTCACTGAAACTTGCCGAAATCGAAAGCCGAACATGGAATCCAGAATTAACCAATGGGATGGGACCCTCCAGACTCTTGACAACATAGGAAAAGTTCACTATTCAACAGGCAATGTCCATTTAGATCCCATGTTATCTGGCAACTTTTACTCCCGTGGGATCCCGAACGGTAAAAGCACTTGTATTTCTTTTCTTGTTTGTAAAATTAAATGTAGTTTTATGTTTACCCACATGTGTCACCATTTGCATACTGTCTACTTTATGTGTTTGTGAACTTTCTTGTGCCAATGCGATGTCCGGCAAATAAGATTAGCACCAATCCTTTACACATTCACTGGTCTCGTAAAAAGCGACTACAGAGACAAGTGGTAGGTATAAAATTTAACATGAAGATGATGATGATCAGACGACCTTTCTTGACTTTTCAGGAAGCATGTCGCACACAGTGACAATTACGAGGACCACGGCGGTGTCATCCGGCTCTGCGGTGTATGTGAACAGCGGGTACCTGAGCACCACACCGGGGCTACTCAAACTGGCTCAGCTGGTAAGTAATTTTTTTACGATTGATTTTCTACTCGGATATTTGGCCAAAACAGGCTAGGAATGGAAACTCTTAAGAGTTAGAAGAATAGTAGTAGTTGTTTAAATTAAAACGTTAACAGCGAAGTTATTAACTTGTCCTTGATTCTAAATTTTGATGACTATTTGGATAAAAACAAGAATTCTCGAATTGATTTTAGTTCTTTAAAGGAATAATGAAATCATCTTGTATTATTTACACAAAAATAATGTTTCTTGGCCTTGTATGACTAGAGCGGGTGTGAGGGAATCCAAATATTTCGGTACGAGAGTGCCGGTTGACCTACATATCGTTACGACATATCGCTATTGAGCAACTGCAATTAATAAAAACTGGGATTCTGAGAAAACCCAGGACAGACTACTTGACAAGTTTATCATACCTATAGATAGAGGTAGGTACAATATTATAAAACAATATAATATTTACTCGTTAGGATTTACTATACACTAGTTCACTAGGTATAATTATACACTTACGAGTCTAGAGGGTTCTGTATTTTTTTATTGTACACGTAATTGTAAAACTAACGTACTTGGTACTTGGTGCGGTATCGCATTCTTTTGGGCTATTTTCTAAGATGTCGGTGGTATTCAAAAACGAATCACTTACCTCATTAAATATAAACTGTGCATTTTGTAGTTTGCCTTGATTCTTAACGATGATGTCACCGCATGCGTCACCTGCATTGTATTAATAGTGTTGCGTGCAAATACAGAGTGGCACTATTTTTAATACATCAGGTCCCGTATAGATTAACAGCAAAAGGCAATTAAAAAACCAATTAGATGCACAAAGATCCCTTCAACAACCTTGACAGGTGGAAGTTTTCTAGACATTTAAGACTAAAGCCTTGAATGGAAATTATCTACGTTTTTTCTCCAGTTTCTTTAGATAATTATCAATAGATGGTACTAAATTTTATAATTGAAAAGGTCTGAATGAATTTTAAAAGACGGCGATGGCGCGTGCATTTATTTTGGTTAACCAAAACAGAAGCCACTGCGCTGCGTACGTCCGAGATGAAGTCATGGCAGCACGTCGTCGTAAAAACGGATTTCGTACTAAATATAACATGACCCTGCGGAAAGCAATCCGATTTTGAGTTGAATTTAGGCTTTTTAAGTGGACGAGTTGTAATAAGCGATATTTATACTAATTAACTGAACTTACGTTAAGCCTTAGATTGTTTTAATGTGATTCTTTCTTCATAATTCTGCCATTGCTGTTATCCCTGCTGAATCAGGCGTACAGACAAAACACATCAATCAGAAATCAAGCTTTGCAGATTCATGATTTCATGACGGTTATTTCCTTCCTGTTAAAGTTTTAGAATTAATGTCTCGTAATTTATGTAATGTAATTTACAAAGCGAATATGTTAAGTACCCAGGACAGAATTAGTATTGGTACTCAGGTGCAGGAAAAAGTGAAATCAAACGACCTTTATGAATCGTTACCTGTTTTGTAAGTTATACTTACTAAGTTTTGAAATCCAAAACACTGTCTAGAATGTAGATAGACCTTCAAATAGTTTTAAAGTTGTCGAGTTCAATAAAGTGGAATTAATTTTACAATAATTTAACAATGTCGTTGTGTATTTATAATAAGTACTTACAATGCGATTGAATTGACAATATACAGTGATCCACTGCAACTTTACTCGAGAATGTAGGCCTTTTACCCTATGGCAAGGAATATATATGTTACAGTCAAAACTCTTAACCAGTCAAAAACCTAATTGACCGGGAAAATTAGTCTGACTGAAGGTGTCGGTCAAAATCCTTATTGACTGATTTTGTCAGATAAAATCAGTCAATAAGGATTTTGACCGACACCCTTAGTCAATAACCTTATTGACTGATTTAAAGAGCAGACATTCAGTCAATATAGGTTTTGACCAACGTGCCCAGTCAAAACTGATATGGACTGATTAAAAATTCAAACTTTTAGTCAAAACTCATATAAAGTTGGAGTGGTTTCAGTTTTGGTTGATTGCAGTGTTTGGGGTTGAGGGAAGTATGAGTGTACTTTGAGGAGTTTGGGTACGGGCACCTGCGATGTCAGAGGAGTCACCAATATGTTGCCGACTTAAATGATTTTCTAGTATAATTTTACTAACGTCCCTAACTTTTTATGAGTTTTGACTGGGCACGTCGGTCAAAACCTATATTGACTGAATGTCTGGTCTTTAAATCAGTCAATAAGGTTATTGACTGAGGGTTTCGGTCAATAAGGGTTTTTGACCGACAACCTTATTGACTAATTTTACAGGTCAATAAGATTTTTGACTGGTTAAGGGTTTTGACTGTAACATATACACTTTACAGATTAAAATGCTGTTTTGTACCGCAAGCGCTCTGAAGTTAGCCACTTCAGTTGTACATTGTTAAATTAATTGCATTGTTTGACGAAAATTTTGAAGATAAGGATTTTGAACCCAAAATCAAAACCAGATCATATTTTTTCTACTAATTTTAGAATTAGAACAATTGTTTAAATATTTTTAAATTTTGAGATTTTAGCGTTCACAATGCTATTTTTATATAATACCAAATAATATACTAGAAAAAATACGACTCGCACCAGATCGGACGGGAATTTCCGAGAACATGATCTGGTGCGAGTCGTATTTTTTCTAGTATATTATTTGTATATACTAGAAAATACTAAAAAATACGACTCGCACCAGATCATGTTCGCGGACGGGAATTTCCGAGAACATGATCTGGTGCGAGTCGTACTTTTTCTAGTATATTATTTGGTATAAATATTTTTACTTTAATTTTCCTTTTCCAGTTGCTGGGTGCAGCGTGTGTGGGCGTGGTTGGTTACTACATGGACCACAGAAACAACTACTACACCGTCTCTCCGAAGGCAGAACTGTTCTTCTTGTTGGTTGCTGTGGCTTTCTTGATAGGCACTTTCTGCCTGCTCACTTCGTGTTTGGTGTCGCTTTCCACGGCATCAATTATATCCAAGACTATCTACGTAAGTAAAAATAACTGCAAACAATATTTGTACTGTATTTTTGTACTCCATGTTATAGTTTTCTGGTTTGTTGCAAGAAAAATTGTTCGAGTTCAAAAAAATTTGAAAATACGAAGACTTAATTTTCTGAACACTTGTTTGTAAAGATTTTTGCGGCATTAAGTATGACATTTCTAAATAATAACCCTTTTGTTTAAAATCAGTATCATAGACTGATGATGACTTTAAAAAGAAAATACTGCCATTATAGCACACAAACAAACGCCGCGCCCTTGAAATGTTCAATTTTGTATCGCAATTTGATTGTTACTTATCTGATATTAATAAATTAATCCTACTGATCTGGAATGTCATCTTGGAATATCGTTATTGATTTATTTATGTATTTAATTATATTATTGATTTATTTAAACATCATTTTGTTTAACTTAAAGGTCTTTTTATATGCGTGTTCGTGTAACTTAAAAAAAAATGTAACTTACCGCTACAATTTTATTTTTCAGGAGGTGATATATCATGGACTGGCCTTCATCATGTACCTCGCTGCGGGGCTGACGCTCATCATAGAAGTCAACCATTATAAAAACAACTACGGCCGGAACTACGAGCCTTATTTAGCAGCTTCGGTACGTTTTAGAACATTTTAGACACCTCACGATCATTTATTTATTGTACCAAAAGAAAAAAGAGGAGCTCAGAGGCACAGTGGCGTAGCCCATTCGGCCACTTTCGCTAGTGTCATTAATGGTATGGGATGAGTGACCAAATATTTATACTCGAACTCGAAGTCACGTTAAGCTGTAGGTCTTGGCTGAATGTGCAGTCGTTAATACTCACTTATCTTAATTTATCCACAATAAAGGCCTGTGTCCCAGCAGCTAGGACCGTAAGACCTTAAAGTACTTAGTTGATGATAACGGAAAAATAATAAAACAAATTAAATGTTTTATTATTGTTAGAGCTTCAGCATAATTACTCAGTTCAGTGTCTGTTTTATTACATTTTAATCAACGCTGTCTGCTATCAGAGAGACATTGGAGAGACTCAATACATCAAAACAGTCACTGAATACAGACAACTGAGTAACTATGCCGAAGCTCTTATGTTATTTATTTGTAAATAGGCTATGTTGATAAGGTATAGGTAAAATGGTGTTGAATATTATTTTTTACGTTTTTTTTCCAGATCATGGGTCTAGTTATGGCAGTTTTGTACTTGCTGAGTACGTTCTTCGCAAACCGTACCTACAGAGGCATATAAACTTAATGAATAAATTGATTTGTTTCCTATTTATAGATATTGAAGATGCCATACTAGTTAAAAAGCTTATTGAGAAGAAGCATATGTAACTATTTTTTTCTTAGTGCTTCTTTTATGCTTACGCTGTACAGAGTGTACAGGTATAGAATAAATAATAGTACAGTGTACAAGCTGGCGTATTTTATTTATTCTATTTATCAAGGACTGAGATCACACATTTGTTTAAGGTATCTACATAATTTTTTCTACCCCTTTGCCAATTTTATAGATAGATGACCAAAACATTGTCGGTACTTACTGCAAACTTATAAGTCCTATCTATCTTTTACATCAACTACATCCTGTCAATCGTATACCTAACATGAAAGTTGTAATAGCAAAAAAACTTTATTCTAGTTTTCTAGTGTTGTATTATTTAAAATAATTTCATCCATCTCAAT
Organism: Catoptria pinella; assembly: GCA_963556745.1. Taxonomy (NCBI): domain Eukaryota; kingdom Metazoa; phylum Arthropoda; class Insecta; order Lepidoptera; family Crambidae; genus Catoptria; species Catoptria pinella. The sequence continues at coordinate 8,062,050 of OY750762.1, forward strand.
GTCTAACATCACAGTATCATTTTTGATACAGCCTATTTAAGTCTTCCAGAATAGTACCTCATCTAGCAAGCAAGTATCCTACTTCAAAAAGACTTGAATTTGAAAAAAGAAAATAAACAAAACACTGCCAATTTAAAGTTACCAACATGATATAACCACACACAACTATGTCAATACGCACAATAATAGTTTGGGGGTTACTCTCGATCCCGACGCGGTCGAGATCGAATCGAGTAAACATCCTAACGGTACTATGGAAGCCATGGAAACCGTTTTCAATGTAAGTACCAAAAGAACAGAAAATTGACGTTTATTATTCGATCCGGAACTAGATCCCGTCGAGAATAGGGGGGATGATCATCACTTAGAAGTAAGATGTTAAGTATGTATAATTTTATTTATTTTAGTATGTTTTCTGTATCTCCGTATCTGTAAATGAATTATTTAAGCTTGATTCTGGCAAACTTGTATCTAATTTTCAGTAGGCACTGACAGTCCTTTTCCCAAAAATTATAATGAAAAAAAAAATTAAAATTAAAATGTGTTTAGGTAAAACTAATAAAAATTTAATTTCTGTGAGTTTTGTCAGAATCAAGCTTAAGAATAAGCATAAAAATCATTCATATTTTTATACATACATTACATGATGCAACTTTTGCAAATAATTATTATTCTTGCATTATAAGTATAAATTCAGTTGTGATATTCTAGCTGCATTTTTTAATTCATTTTACTTTTGCACGAAAAACTTTAAGCGTATCGAGTATATAAAAAAATAATTTCTAAAATTGGTTTATAATTGACAAAGTAATGAGGTAACAAACATTAAAAAAAAAAATCAACGGAACTGAGAACCTCCTTTTTTTGAAGTCGGTTAAAAATGGTAAATTTTACATGGTTATAGTTAGTTTCTTTTTCAGGAGCAGGGTATGAGTAGGATTACATTCGTTACTTTTTTAAATTTGGATTTGAGTATGGTCGAATATTCATGATACGATAAAAATACAGATTGCCAATATTTTTCTTTTGTTTTTTGCGTCTTTCTTTTCTCGTATTAATTAACTTTGTTGACTACGTACGGTTACTTGTGCTTACTTTAAATGTTGTAGCAAAAGTTAAAAATCTACGAATAGGTAACTATTTTAGTTTTTGAATGATGTATTTCCATGCTTTTGGTGTAATGTATAGGTATACATAATATTTTTATAATAAAGGAAATGTTGCATAGTGTTAAGCTTTTTAATTTTATATGAGACTTGTAAGTACCTACCAGGGCCCTATTTAATAACGTGACAATTTGTCAATTGTCATGACAATTTGGTTTACGTTGCGGCGTAGCTATGAGTAGTTTGTTCTATTTTCAAATTGGTTGACGCAATGGATATAAAATTGTCATGATAGGTGGTAAATTGTCATTTTTATTAAATAGGGCCCAGGAATAGGTACCAGGAGAATATGAAGTATACTTACCTATATGTATATTATTTTTGAATACATAAACCACACTGCCGTTACAGACAAAGATATTTTAAACGAAGTTTATTGAGATCAAATCAATTTTATTGATCACATTGTTGGGTGGGTGAAACTGTCATATGGTTCCATAATTAAATTTTTATACTTATTATATGTCAACCAATAGCTTATGTATTGTTAGTAATGTTTGTTTATTCTATTTTCATTATTAAATGCTAAAAAGAAAATGCCAATACTTTATCCATTACTCTTTGAAAATATGAAACGAATTATTATCCATTTCTTTAGATTTAATTAAAAAGCTTTATTCTTTTCAGTTTCTAAACTTTTTGTAGTGTTTAATAAATATTTTTAACTAAAAAGGGATATTTTTATAAAACACCTCCCGCGCCTTCCATATAAATATATCCCGTTGGTTTAAGAAAGACTGCAATTTTACAAACATAACAGCAAATCACATGCGGCTTAAAAATGTTTTAAGATATTATTTTATTTCTAATATTCAACAAATAGATTTTTATTTTTGGATAATTTACATACAAAATAATGACGTCCTTAATATCTATATGAACATTAAAAAACAGGCTTCCAAATATTAAAAAAATTCAATAAGCAAATACTAAAAAGGTGTACCTACTTAGAATAATAATAATATAAAAATCAAATTACGAGTAAGCGAATTTTTATAAGACCTTTCAAATCCCGTTACAGGAATTTAGGCCCGTCACCTATTACCAAGGAGTAAAGTTGTTTGGAATTAATTAATTTCTTACAATAAGTAGTAATAAATAGGTTTCGTATCAATCTGAATTGCCCCCCTACTCAAATGATATAGAGTGTTCTCTATGCGTTTAACCGCTACGCTTACTATTAATGCTTTAAAATAAGCAGTAAACTATAAAATAATGTGCCGTAAGCTTGTCAATTCCATAAAACCATTATACATACAATACATCAAAGTCTGTGATTTACATACGTTTGTGACATGTGATTTAATCGTCTATTGCTCTATTTAAGCTTTAATAGTAATTTCAGATCTGTAGTAGGAACTGCATAGCGGAAACCACTTTCATTGATCTTAAACAAATCCCCCTAAATATAGTATAACACCCTCCGTGGCGCGCGACTCTCTATTAATAACGTGCGTGTACGCATCCTCGGGCACGCGACTCAAGCTTTAATCCATTTTTGGCTCTGGTCTTGGTCGGCTGATACGGGATTCATAATATTTACACAAAGAAAAATAGTTCTAGTACCAAAATTATTCAAAGTGTAATAAATCGTGAGTGATTTAGGTTATTAGGCGAGTTCGCTGAACTTTAATTGAGGCGGCTCGCAAAACTTCTAAAAATATTGTATTGTGACTAATGTTAACCGTGTAAATGGTAGTGTTAAACTTCTGAGCTTCCTGTGGTATGTCGGTGTATCATACATTTTATGCCAGTTCGGTTTAGGCACTGAGCGGTGTGTGCTAGAAGAAGTACTTTTGTACTTAAAATAAAAGTTGTTCTTTTTTGGAGCGAAAGTGAAGTGTTTATTTGGTGTTTGCTATGACTCGTGGGCCGACGATCGTACGGGTGGCTCCGGGTGGAGCTGGTGGAAAAGGAATCAAATGCTGCTGCTGTCGATGCTGCGAATGTTTGAACCTCGGGTACCTGACCACGCAACATGGAGTCATCAAACTAGCGGAAGCGGTTTGTATCTCACTTTTACTTAAGTATTTGTTAACCAAACTCTTAAAAAAATTCAATACGGTAGGGAAAGTTACCACTGCATGATGTCTAAATGTTTCAATGAAAACTTTCGTGACTACAACTGCTGAAATAGCAAGGTATTAAATGGCGTTGTGAGTTTCAATGTCTTAAATTACCTTCAATAAACAAAAGCTTCTATTTAAATCTTCTATGTGCAGATGTTGGGCGGCCTCTGTCAGAGTTTGCTGGTGAAGTACGGCATGTCGGAGGCCGGCAGCATGGGCGGAGCGTTCCACGGGTTCCTGACCACCGCGTCCGCATGTCTCCTCACCACTGCACTCCTCATCGCATGCTACGTTTTATCTTCGAACACGCAGCAACTCATACGGCAGTCCATATTTGTGAGTCTTCACGTAAATGCAAGATAGTACCTAGTTTTTTGTTTTTGTGGGTGTGTATATTCTTCTGAAGTTGAGGCGAAAAGAGGTATAAGTTGGTCTCACAGTGCAGTAAAAAAATATTTGTTCTGTGGTCTACTTGGATAATATCAGTGCAACCACTGTCCATGACCAATTGTTGGTTAGGTGGACTCTGCTAAGTTTTCAGTTGACATTTTTCTTCTTTATAAAATGAGTTAAACTGATTATTTTTATATTGGCTTTGTATAGATATGAGTACATGTAATTACAAATATACAGGATACAAATACGAGTTCTACCGGTTCTAGCCAAAGCTAACAATATATATACATATTAATATATACCCAACACGGCATCATTAGGAATTTTTTTTTTAGTTTCACGACTTTCAAGTCCTCTAGAGGGCTCCATATTCAATTTCATGTAACGTCACATAATCTATAACCAGCGGACGATCAAGACGCTTCGAACGGTACCTCATTTGTCAAATTATTAGAATTTATGAAGGAACATACATACATACCGGTCAAAATCATAACCCTCCTTTTTGCTTCGCCGTAGTCGGGTGGAATAATTACAAATAGGAAGTATTTTATTAATCTGCAATAAATCTAAATGGTTAGCAAAAAATAAGCAGTTTAATTATTTGGCCAGCGAACAAATATTTGGTCAGCAAACGTTGATCTCAAAACAATCTTAAAATCGTCAGCAATTTAATAAACAGTTGGAGAGCAAAATATCTAATCGGTCAGCAAAATATCTAATCGGTCAGCAAAATATCTAATTGGTCAGCAAAATACCTAACTGGCCATCAAAGTTTCAAAATTGGTTAGCAGAGAAAACTGAGGGGGAGTGGAAGAGCCACTCCTCCTAGCCCAACCCCTTAAACCCCTCCCCTACAACATACACCATACCCGTCGTTATTGCAGTCCCAAACGGTCACCCATTCCAAATCGACCTTTTTTCAAAGTTGCTTGACATTCTTTATCGCATTCCCAAACGGTCACCCATATATCATACCCGGTCTTTCCTAGAGTTGCTTAACTTTAGTTATCGCAGTCCGACATGGTGGTTCCTAAAGTTGCATTACGTTATATTATGGCAATTGCAATTTAATTATATCACAATTCAATAAAAAAAAAAAACTTTGGATCTGAATTGCTCGCCAAAATTTTATTAAACGCAGATTACTGATTGCAGCTTAAAAAAATTTAGAGCAGTCCAGTATGACATTAATTTGCTGATTGATTTAGAAATATTTGCTAGCCAAAAGTTGCTGACCAACTAACCATTTTGGCTGACCGCATAGATTTTTCTGCTCACCAAAATACGAATATTTTACTAACCAGTTAAACCATTACAAATCTAAACTCGCTAAGTCATCGCGAAAGACATATTATAGTGGAAATATTCGTGAATTAGATTGAAATCTATAATTTATCTATTAAGAAATATGTGTGTATATTATTGATAATATAGAATTATTGACGCACATACAGTAATTCCCGTAATCTTTGGTTTCAAAATTTAGAATTTCCGTTTTCAATTAAGTTCCAAATTAAGATAAATCATATCTTATACTATTTCCGTATTACATTAAATCGTCACAAATAATTATCTAACTTACTTGGTGATATGGTTATTCAACTGAAATTCATGCATTTTAGAAGACTCCGACTCCAAGAATTTTAGAAGAATCCACTAATGTGCAAAGCTTACTTGAGATATCACACTTAAAAAAATTTAGCAAACATGCAGTATATAATCTACTAGTGGCCCGCCCCGGCTTCGCACGGGTACAATGTAGTTACTAATGTGGTGAGTGTGAAGTTATTAGACTATACTACAGGATATCTATATAGGTATAGTAGTGGCCACAAAATTAAGGACGCCAGTCGATTTTCATACAAACGAAGTAACTTTTAAGCATTGCTTCTCCGCCAGGGATTGACCGAGCGGTGATCTGTTGATGGCCATCCAGGGAGTGAATGGAGGAGATCCAGATTTCTATACACACCCAAGTGATCTGACCAGCATTTTAAGAGATGTAAGGATATGTTTAAAAAAACCGCGAATATAGTATAGAAATGTATGAAAACTTGCAACTGTAAATTCTTATGCTTACATCTCTTAGAATGCTGACCAGATCAGTTGGGTGTGTATTGCTATCTGAATCTTCTCTATTCACTCCCTGGATGGCCATCATCAGATCACAGCTAGTTCAATCCCTAGCGGAAAACAAAGACTTCAAAATTACCTCGTTTGTATGAAAATCGACTTGTGTCCTTAATTATGTGGCCACCGCTATATGTATATACGACGTACACAACATACGCAAGGGGTGTTATAAGTTTGACTTGTGTGTGTCTGTCTGTCTGAGGCAACCTAGCTCCCAAACTTATGGACCGATTTTGATGCGGTTTTTTATGCATAGCTTAAAAGATCTAAGTGTACAGACGACGGGACTCCTAAACCATTGATCCGATTATGATGAAACTTTGGGGAGTTGTTCTGCTTACGACCGAGAAAGTCCCTGGCTAAAAAAACGGAGCATTGCAATATACGCATGGCGGGTGCAGCTAGTTCTAAATAAAAATATGTTGTGCATTAACAGGATTCTCAATCTCGATCATCCAACACTTCTCTATAATAAAAATCAGCTGTTTCATACAAAAATTCAAATCGAAAATATCAAAATGTGTTTCATACGTTTTTAATATTTTCGATTTGAATTTTTGCAGATTATTTTTTCGCGATTTGAGAGTTGGTCCCAATATTAAAAGTTGTTCAGTTTGATGGTCCCTATATACCATATTCGGCATTAGGGGTATTTTTGTAACATGTTCTATACCTACCACATTTCTTGTCATGTTATCCGGTTGCAAAATAAAAAGGTTATTCGGCGAGCTGACTCTCGAGCAGGCGACATTAGAGCTGGCCATGGGAGAAACAATCACTGCAGATCTACACCAGCCGCTCTTAAACTTTGTCCCTGTGCTTTATTAATTGTCATAGCACAGGCGACCTTACCGAATATTGAATTCTTTTAAAATTAAACTGATAATTAGATGGAATAATTTTGCACCTTATTACAACGCAAGGAAGGAAAAAATTACAGCACTGCCAACATAACGCCATAGGAACTATTCAATGAAATGCATTCTACCTACTCTCAGGGGAAATGACCAAAGAGAATGTAATACTACGTTGAGATGACAAATGATATTTATTTTTCTTAATTAATCAATCAAATGCACAAAATAGTTTCAATTCCGACGTCGACGTCAATCACAGCAAAATTTGCTTTATATCACTTTTTAACCCTGTTAGGTGATAAATATTTAAAAAATACGAAACACGTGTTCAATTAATTTTGTGAAAGAATGTCTATGCCAAATTTCAAGTCAATCGGGCCAAGGAATCGCGTCCTCCCATACAAACTTTGCCACCCTGTTTCACACCTTTAGGGGTTGAATTTCGCAAAATCCCGTCTTAGTGAGCACCTACGCCCTAAAAGGAGCCCCCATGCAAAATTTGAGACTCCTAGCACTTGTAGTTTCTGAGATTTCGTGATCAGTGAGTGAGTGAGTGAGTGAGTGATTTTCCCTTTTATATATATAGATGAGTTAGATGTCAAATTCTGTTAAACCTTCGTATAAAAATATGTCAAAGGGGTACACAGACCTCTTAGTTTCCTCAAAAGTGTAACGGTGAAGTTTTCTTTTTCATTGAGTAACTCTCCACTAGGTTTCCTACTTTTTTTTTTGTTTTAATAAACTTTTTCGGGTTTTATGGCCACATGCGGCCACTTTTGGTTCAGTCTCGCGGCGTCAAGATGACTGAAATGCCTAACTATCTGGATGTTTGAGACAAAATATCTAAAAACTATCTATTTAATTCGAATAAAAAAATACTGAATGACGAACGAAGGTCTAATTAACAGTTTTCATTGAATGAAATTGTATTTCATCAATCCTTTTTTTTTTAAAAAAAACCAACGAGTACCTACCTAATCTCGACATAATCTGCTAAATTTCTTAAAATCAGCTTAAGTTTCTTATTAAGTTGTTACATCCAATTTTAATTGAGATTTTATTTGTATGCAGGAATGCCTTTTCAACGCGGTGGCATGCTTCCTCTACATGTCGGCGTCGTCGTACATGTGCGCTATGGCTAACATATTCCTGTACCCGAAGTATACCGTACTCAGCATGTACTCTGCGTACCCGGCGATGACCGCCGTTTATGTGAGTATTAGGTATTTCATAATAAAACTTTCTTTCAGGCTACTATGAACCTGAAAGAAAGTTTTACTATTATATTTATATTTCATGCTTTAATAGTGAGCGTAGCGTTCAAGCGTATAGAGTGTAGGTTTTTTGAGTTTGGGGGTTAATAAATTCTTTAAAGACTAATGTATGACTTACATAAGTATGTATTTAATTATGCATGATTTATTAATTCCAAATAAGATTAATCTCTAAAGAAGGCCTACACAGTTTTATCATTAGTCATTAAAGAGACTAACAAACATATGCCCACCAGGGTTCCCGGATCTTTGTTTCGTGACGTAGATTGCTTCAGTTGTACAAGATAAAGAAAGTCAGTACCTAACACTTAGTGAACACAATTGTTACATAAAATTTACTGCCTTTATAAGTATTTGTTGTTATCATTATTGTTCATGGTTGAAACGCGTAAACATAGTATCAGACTAAAATACAAAGAATCAGTGCAAATAATCGTTTCTAGCTAAACCGATAAAATGAGCAGGCACCTGACGGTGTTTGATAATAGGTATCAACAAATTATCATTAAATCTAATTACAAAATTACATATTTTTATTAGTAATCTACTGGTTTGACAGACGACACTCCGAGGGAAGGTTCCCTACGAGGTTGACCGACAATAATTCGAAAGGAGGACGCATTTGTGTGCGTGGAGCGTACCAATGTATGTGTGCGTGTGTGCAATGTGTGAGCTAAATACAAGATTTTAACTCTAGGTGGCAGCACTATTCATAGCACGTAAAACCATCGAATAACTATCGAATTTTTGTATTGAAATTTGTACAGAGCTCCCCTACTGCCGGCCGTAAAGCGAACTAAAATGTTCCATACAAAAATCACTCGAATACTCGATAGCTTTGCTACGGGGTAAAGGTCGCGGGAAGCTGCTGCTGGGCGGCTAGGCTGGATGTGGGCAGAGCAAGACCAATCGTGTCCTTGGAACTGATATGACAATGCATTATAGAGTATTTTATGCATTCTTTTTTGTTATTCATTAAAGAAAGCATAAAACCTATTTTAGTTAAAAAGTGTTTTTTCTTTGCCTTTGGTATTACGAATTGAGTTTAAACAAAGAAGATTAAAAAATAGGTTAAGCGTTTGATTTTTTTATGAATAACACGGTTTTAACGGTCAATTTCAATAATACGCTTACTATAGTTCTATCTGTTACTAGGCAACTGTTGTTATTTCCCGTCATTTAACAGAAAAACCTATCTAGGCAACAAATTTTTAATAAGCTTATCTCCTACTGAGGATAGGTTATTGAAATCGGCTGTTAATCTACTTACTTCGTATGTAAAAACTCTTTTCTTTTTACAGTACGTTGGAGTGGTAGTGGGGATTCTTCATGGAGTGGATGCATACATATCTTATAAATATCATAAAGGATATCGGTGAAGTGATTATTGTTATGCATAATTATTAATCTTGTCTATATATTCCATAGAGATAAAGCTACTTAGTAGATAAGATTGTCTTTATGCAGTGCCTTTCGTACGAGGGAATGAAGTTTTTTATAATAATTATATTTGAATGTTTACTATAAGTTATTTAAAAATGTTTTTGAAAATAGTTTGTCCATTCATTAAAATAGTCCCGTAACTAATACACCGTCATTTTGTAGTCGTTTTAATAGGAGTGTTCTCTACCTATGAAACTAAACATTTATTGCCAAAGAAACACACAAAACCACAATCTACAAAATGACGGTGTATAATAATTGTATTATTACACATAAACATAGTACTTAATAACTTTTCCGCGATAATCACAGGATCATAATGGACCCTTCGCCACTGGTATTCTAATGAAGATCAACTTTGAAATCGTGAAAAACGGATAAACATTGCATAAAATAGGAAAAAATAGCAGCAATTGTAATGTTGTACGAGTCCAATTTTGTAAACCCTTTCGCTTTAATCCTAAGCTTATTGTATAATTAATTTACAAGTCAACGCTCCTACTTACTACCCATGAACTATATAATTTGTAATTTTTAAAACTTTGAGATTTTAGCATTCACAATGCTATTTTTAAAAAAAGAATGCTATTTTTAAGGAAAGATGTTCAGTTGAATGTCGAGGTAATTCCTTGTACGTTGATGAGATGGCGCTGGCTTGCAGCGTAAGAGTTGATGTACTAGAAGAAATTCGGCGTTTCCACTAGTGACTCGGTAGCTCAGCGGTCAGAGCGTTGGACCGGATATGCAAAGGTCGCGGGTTCGATTCCCGTCCGAGAACATGATCTGGTGCGAGTCGTATTTTTTCTAGTATATTATTTAGTATTATACAAGGTGTTACAAAAATACCCCTAATGCCGAATATGGTATATAGGGACCATCAAACTGAACAACTTTTACTATGGGACCAACTCTGAAATCGCGAAAAAAAAATCAGCTGTTTCATACATTTTGATATTTTCGATTTTAATTTTTGTATGAAACAGCTGATTTTTTTTTCGCGATTTCAGAGTTGGCCCCATAGTAAAAGTTGTTCAATTTGATGGTCCCTATCTACCATATTCGGCATTAGGGGTACTTTTGTAACACCTTGTATAATTTGTGCTTACTATTTCATACTAGAACAATTTACTTTTCTCCTACGTTATATAAACTATGAATAATAAAAGTATAAAAACAGCGGATGAGTTTTATTTCGGACTAGCGGACTAGCGACTTAGTCGTGAAGAGGTAACAAACACACACACACACACACACACACACACACACATACACACATTTATAATATTAGTATAGGATATACGTTATTACGTTAGAGTCACTTGTTATGAATAATATACCCATAGTAAGTTTCAAAGGTTCAGGCAAAGTTACAATATATAAAATTTATTTTATTGTATAATATCACATATTTTGATAAATATTTTGTTCTATGTCAAACTAGCGAAGCGACACGGCTACGCTTTGCTTCGGTGTAGTCTAGGTATATAGTTTTTGAACATTAACATTTTATCAAAATGTTTTTGTTCCTACCTTTTCAAAAACCAATACTTTCCATCATTCCCTTTTCGTATGTGAAACAGATCCAATTTGAGATAATTTTATCTCGGTTAGCCCACGTTTATTAATTAAGTACTTTCTAATTATAATCATGTTGGTAACATTATCTAGAGATGTCTATTCTAATTTAAGCCGGACGAGAAGGAAGTAAGTCTGTTATTAATGTGGAGCTCAATTAACACACCGTTAATTTTTAAGTAATTATTTGGCTAGGGGGTTTCATTTTTTCTATGATTTACGTATAGAAAACAGTCTCTTTTCATTACGCGCGTTTAAGTCTATGAATGAGCTCTAAATCCACGAATCAGTAAAATTTTGGGACACTATAAACCTCAATATCTTAACTAATTATAGAATGTTGAAACTTTTAACTGCGCATACTTGATTAGTAAATGGAAGAGACACCCCCATCTATATATATATAAAAGGGAAAATCACTCACTCACTCACTCACTGATCACGAAATCTCAGAAACTACAAATGCTAGGAGTCTCAAATTTTGCATGGGGGCTGCTTTTAGGGCGTAGGTGCTCACTAAGACGGGATTTTGCGAAATTCAACCCCTAAAGGGGTGAAACAGGGTGGCAAAATTTGTATGGGAGAACGCGATTCCTTGGCCCAATGGACTTGAAATTTGGCATACATGCATTCTTTCACAAAATTAATTGAACACGTGTTTCGTATTTTTTTTATATTTATCTCCTAACAGGGTTAAAAAGTGGTAGAAAGCTATTTTTGGGGTGATTGACTTCGAGGTCGGAATTGAAACTTCTTAGTGCATTTGATTGATTAATTAAGAAAAATAAATATCATTTGTCATCTCAACGTAGTATTATATTCCCTTTGGTCATTTCCCCTGAGAGTAGGTAGTGTAGAATGCATTTGATTGAATAGTACCTATGGCGTTATGTTGTCAGTTTTTCTTATTGCGTTGTAAAAAGGTGCAAAATTATTCCATCTGATTATCAGATCAACTTTAAAAGAATACAATATTCTGTCAAGTCGCCTATGCTATGACAATAAATAAAGTACAGGGACAAAGTTTAAGAGCGGCTGGTGTAGATCTGCGCAGTGATTGTTTCTCCCATGGTCAGCTCTAATGTCGCCTGCTCGAGAGTCAGCTCGCCAAATAGCCTTTTTATTTTGCAACCGGATAACATGACAAGAAATGTGGTAGGTATACAACATGTTACAAAAATACCCCTAATGCCGAATATGGTATATAGGGACCATCAAACTGAACAACTTTTAGTATTGGGACCAACTGTCAAATCGCGAAAAAAAATCAGCTGTTTCATACATTTTGATATTTTCGATTTTACTTTATGTATGAAACAGCTGATTTTTATTTCGTGATTTCAGAGTTGGTCCCATAGTAAAAGTTGTTCAGTTTGATGGTCCCTATATACCACATTCGGCATTAGGGGTATTTTTGTAACACGTTGTATATTATAGAGAAGTGTTGGATGATCGAGATTGATAATCCTGATAATGCACACCATTTTTTTTATTTAGAACTAGCTGCACCCGGCATGCGTATTGCAATGCTCTGTTTTTTTAGCCAGGTACCTTCTTGGTCGTAAGCAGAACAACTCTCTAAAGTTTCATCATAATCGGATCAATGGCTTAGGAGTTCCGTCGTCTGTACACTTAGATCTTTTAAGCTATAGCGGCCCGCCCCGACTTCGCACGGGTACAATGTAGTTACTAATGTGGTGAGTGTGAAGTTATTAGACTATACCTACTACAGTATATCTATATATATAATTAAGGACACAAGTCGATTTTCATACAAACGAGGTAATTTTGAAGTCTTGGTTTTCCGCTAGGGATTGAACTAGCTGCGATCTGATGATGGCCATCCAGTGAATGGAGAAGATTCAGATTGCAATACACACCCAACTGATCTGGTCAGAATTTTCAGTTGCAAGATTTTCATACATTTTTATGCTATATTTTTTAAACATATCCTTACATCTCTTAAAATGCTGGTCAGATCACTTGGGAGTGTACAGAAATCTGGATCTCCTCCATTCACTCCCTGGATGGCCATCACCAGATCACCGCTCGGTGAATCCCTGGCGGAGAAGCAATGCTTAAAAGTTACTTAGTTTGTATGAAAATGGACTGGCGTCCTTAATTATGTGGCCACCACTCTATATAGATATCCTGTAGTATAGTCTAATAACTTCACACTCACCACATTAGTAACTACATTGTACCCGTGCGAAGCCGGGGCGGGCCGCTAGTTACTTATATAGTTGTACTTAAAAAATTAACCATGTATGTATGTATAGTACATTAATTGTCCAAAAGAGGTAGGTAATGCGAGCTTCTGGAGAATAAAGTCTGGTTCACACAGAACGCGTGTGCGTTGCAGCACAGCGCATTGCGTTGCGTTGCCATGTATACTGACAGTATAATTATGTTACCACACCGAATGCAGCGCGGCTGCTGCGCATCAGTCAAGCGTTCAAAATTTAAAATTCAAAATTCAAAACTCATTTATTCAGTCTAGGCTCTTACAAGCACTTGTGAATGTCAAAGAAGCTACGTCATCGGTTCGCAAATCGGTTCGGTGTGACATATACCATAGCATTTCATACGTTACACGCAACGGAACGCAATGCGCTGTGCTGCATTCGGTTTGACCCAGGCTTATTTCTCCATGATTGATGATTAAAATTATTCTAATCATGCATTTTAATTTGCGCCATTCATTATTTAATAAAAAATATTCACAAAGCATAAATATGAGTAAATGCGGTTGTTAGTACAAAGGCCCGTGTTATCGATAATTCTGTAATTAAGACTATTTTTATACTTGATATAGGTACTTAGTTATTACTTAAGTATTGTTATATTTTTAGTTTTTATCTCCACCCAGCGGAATACTTTTAAAATCACACGGACTTATATTTTTCCGTCCGTGCCGTTTATCAATGATTGATGACATTAATTATATTACCTACGCTTTCCTTAGTTTATCGAATGTTTAATTAATCTCCAATGCGTTTAGACACTAAGCGTTGCCACAAATAAATCTTTATCAATAGCCATAGTTTAAGTTATTTAGTTTCATATTTATTTATTTATTTATTTATTGAGCACTGCCACATGGTATTTATAGCAATCACAACGCTGTAGTGATCTGATGATGGTTATCCAGGGAGTGAATGGAGGAGATTCTGATCGTCATACACACCCAACTGATCTGATCAACATTCTAACAGATATTCAAGGAGTTTTCAGTTTCAGGATTTCCATAAATTTATATGCTAATTTTGCGGTTTTTTATTCCTATATCTCTTAGAATGTTGATCAGATCAGTACAGGGTGTGTACAGCGATCTGAATCTCCTCCATTCACTCCCTGGATGGCCATCATCACAGATCACAGCTAGGTCAATCCTTGGCTGAGAACCAATGCTTTAAAGTTACCCCGCTTGTATGGAAATCACCTGGTGGGTATTCTAGTTGAGAATGGATTCCACTTTTAAGATATAATACAGCAAAAAGGAAGCGAAAGAAATCTACGCGAAATTTTGGCTTGATTTCATGAATTTTACTATGATTATACTATGATTTTACTATGATTTACTAATAAATTTACTATGACTCCAAATTTGGTGAAAATCATAAAAAAACAAAATGCTCCAGTGACAAAATGGTGTTGATTATTAGAATCCATACGTCATTACGAAAAAATGTTGTTAAGGAAACATTGTTGTAAAATTATTTTTTCCTTAGATAATCACTTTTCGCGCCGGGCCGCGGTGTGAACTGTGACGTCATTTTTCTGATACTTTTTGTACAGGGCGTTTTCACGCGGTCGCCATGGTATGTCAACATTCAAAGCACTAATATTTCAATAAATATTGATCGCAAAAAAATATTTTTGCCACTGATATTTCTTTTACGATGCACTAATTTAATTAATGGAATAAAAAATTGTCATATACTCACTGAAATTATATAATTTTTAACATCATATTTTATGGGCTGATAATAAGGTTGGTACCTAATGTACCTATTCGAATACTTGGTGAATTTTCGTATTTTTTTTCTAAACGTGTTTTGTCAAATAGGCACAGAATAGAACAAACAATACAAAAAGGCACAGAATAGAAATAGTTACCTACTGTAATCATGCAAAGCTAATGAATTTTGAAATGGAATTCATAACATCGTATAACATTGTCTTCGTCACAAAGGTATCATTGAAGGCCATATTGTGGAAATGGAAACTGCTACAACCATTCATCGGGCTGCTTGTTTTGGCTTTCCTTTATAACGACGTCCATTATGATACAAAAGAATGATAATACTTAAATATAGCAAATTGACCGACATACCCTAATGAATAGTATTTACATGAAATAAATAAAATTAATGAAACACTATTACGGATTCACATTTTACTTCGCGCTTATACTAAGTACTTATTACTAACTTATACTAAGTACTTATTACTAACTCTACTACAGCTTTCTAGTTAAGTTTAAACGCTTGATGGCTGCATGCATACACATGCATGACAAACAACAAAATGCATGTAGGTACATCTGCGTAGCGATTATCGAACGTGATGGTTTCGTGCATAGTGCGTGATGGTAGGTACTTTTTTATTATTAAAGGATAAGTATCGCATTCTTTTACCAGTTCCGTGCTAAAAGTTTTCCTCGTGCAGTAGTCGTAAATAAAAACAACAGTATCTTTATCATTTGTACGAGTTGACACTTTTAAAAGCGAACTTTGTTGTTTGTGGTGTTACTAATCGCCTTAAATTCTCTCGTATCCTTATCAGTATTAAAGAATTAGGTTAATAAAATTTGTCTTATCCACTTGATAGGGTTATAGGCTCAAGAAGATTTATTTATGCTTATAAAACTTGATCTAGAAATACCTACGTATAAAATACCCCTTTAAATTACGATTATATGATAATTATTGAAATTTACGATTTTAATTTTTGTATGAAACAGATGATTTTTTTTTCGCGATTTCAGAGTTGGTCCCATAGTAAAAGTTGTTCAGTTTGATGGTCCCTATATACCATATTCGGCATTAGGGGTATTTTTGTAACACCTTGTAGAGACCATCAAACTGAACAACTTTTACTACGGGACCAAATCCGAAATCGCAAAAAAAAATATTCTTGTTGATTTGAATAATAAAAATATAATACTATTAAACTGCATTTAGGTTTTTTTCATACTTAATGTATTTACCATGATTATGGCATGTTCAAGATTGAACCATCATTTGATGTTGGTCACTTAAACGATGCGATAAGCCGACAATTAATATATCTTCCTAATAAGTGCCCCGATAACTTTGAAATAAAAAATATCTAGCCACATACTTGGTAGTGAAGATAAAATATTAAACGGTTTAAAAAAGACACTCAAATGACTTAACTTTCTTTTAACAGTTTTTTTTTTAATTTTATCGAAAATTATGATCTAGTTTCACCCAAAGATTTATTCTTTGGTCTCACTCCCCTTCGAGGCTGCATTTTATCGAAAGACACACTGTATAAGGCATTACCTATAGAACTCTGAAACGCTTATGGATTTGTAGATCTGATTATACTGAGAAAAAATCTTTTGAAAACTAATTAGAGCTGTAAAGTTACGAAATAAAAGAATAATAACTTAAAAATCTAATTCTGCTCAGATTTTTTGGTATGGAAATTATGTGAGATTATTATTTGTTCTTGTTTACTTTTGTTTTCATCGGACACTCAATGGCCGTTGTCGTAATCAGTATAGATACTTCATTAAAATCTATCAAATCTATTTCATAGAAATCAGTGCAATCTCTAATCGATATCCTATATATTTTCATGTTATCAACCTTTAGAAATATGAGTTTTAGGTTGATCGGAATTGCGTGAAATATTATATAACGATACACGAATAGACCATAACAATATATTCAAATTGTTACGTCAATCTTTGATGTAATTTCAAGTTAATCTAAGAATTCGAAACGGGATCAAGAAACGTTTTTTAAACTGACTACTAATGCATGCAAAGGCATATGGCAATGTATGTGTACAAAACTCAGGATTACATATTTTCAACATATCATCCGTCAATACTCTTATTTAACATTTCCTTTAGCTCGTTCAGCATCATCTTTGTTCGTATGCCATCAAGGTACCTAGTTTTCCCCTCGGGACGAAGTTGGCGTTAGCTTTCGATACAACTTTCAACGCTCGCATAGGTGGCGTGAAAGTGGGCCGAAGACAATCCTATTTTATACCAGCACCCTAAGCTCTAAGCTTCTAAAGTCTTTCGATACACAGCGTATGAGTTCATGGCATTTTTCATGTTTTACGGAGGCGTGGAGCACCGTATTTTTTATATCCATGATCTTTCTTGTCACTAATTCTGTGGACTTTCAGCATATTTCAAAGAAATGTGTCATTTTTTTTAAATTTACATACAATCAATAATATAAGGATAAATAAATAAGCGAAACAGCATCCTCAGTAGCCGAAAAACAGAGCGGTTCTTGGAATATTGAAACTCAAGGAAGTTCGATTTATATTGTCGTTCTTTTCTTTATTTTATGAGACAAATGCATGAAGTATTTTCCGGAGAAAAGGAAAGGTACGTATGTACGTACGTACCTATGTATTTTGTATTTTTTTCCCATAAGAAACCGATTAAAAAGGGAATAATGATTCTCATCATAAATCAGAAGAAATTGTTTTAATTTTTTCGAATACTGCAACGCATCGATTATTCAAGTCATTGAACGGAGCAGTATTGGAGTGCTAAACACGTTTATCAAGACTTTTTGCGTCGCATACGCCGAAACAGACATGACTGGCGACATTCCCCTGCCTGCTAGGAAAATTTTACAAAGTTAGTATCTAAAAGGTAGTAGCCAGGATTACAAAAAGTCTCTTTGCAAGGAAGAGCCAAGTCAGAACGCGATAGTAAAAAAAACCTACAGCGACGCGTCACGTTAGTGGAAGATAGTTTGTGAGACCGTTTACCACTTCCATTAACAAGGACACAGGTCCTTTTCCACTATCATAAATGATTGCCCCTTAACATTTTGATTTATGAGACTGTGAAATGAGCATAGAAACATTATATGATAAAAACACTGTCCGATCTTTTCGTTCGTTACCCACTAATCCGCCGAGCCGCGCGGTGGGTTATTATTGCCCCTCTTCCTAATGCTTCCTCAAGGAAGGTCTGTGCCCAAGTAGTGGGGACATTAAAAAAAAGGCTGATGATAATGAATTTAATGTACTTGTGTACATGTAAACTGGCGTCCTTGATTCCTATTGCCCCTTTTCCCACATAGGCCGTTGTTTTTGTCGTTATTAGTTGCGGTTAGGTATTAATAGATAGTTGGGATATTGTGTCTTAAAATTTGTGAAAAATTATGTTACAATAATGTCTACGCAACGGAACAATTTTGAAATTGAAATAGGCGCGATCTCAATCGTGTGGAAATAAGACGTTTATTGTAGTGGTGATTACCTCGGCAGAACTTACCAAGTAAACCCGAAGAGGAATAAATACCAAAAAAAAAGAAGAAGAAGAAGTAGAAGAACGTGACTGACATATTTTAGGCTGGATAGAACAATGCTTTGCCTAAAATGCTATATGAAAAAACATATAAGTTTTCCCATGATTTCTGGATTCTGCAAGATGATAATGAACCTAACACTGAAGTCGGCTCTGCACCACTTGGAAAGCGGAACAGGTTGGATCGGCCCTCACAGCCCCCCGATGCCAACCTAATTTATAAATGTTTGGGCGTGGATGAAGTTTAAGCTAAGGGCAAAAAATGCAGTAACCGTCGCTGACCTTACTCGTGAACTGAAGTCAGCGTGGAGATCTTTGCTGAAAAATAGGTCTTGAAAGTTTATCGTGAAGTTGCCTAGCGATTATGGACAATAATGAAGATTGGATGCCGTATTAATATTAAGCCATCAAACAGCAATAAAATAAAATACCCAAATAATTTCAATTTATCTTATAATATTTCTAAGGTTTTCATTAAAATTTGCCGGTTACTCTCTTTACGTACATAGTATAGTTATGTATGTTTTTAACATTGAGAATACATTGAATACATTTATTATTTTTAATGGCCATTAGCCAATATGTCTACAAATACTTAATAATAATGATATATATAACTGATGAACATATTAATTTTTATCTTTTTATTTTATAAATTAATTGGATTTTGTATCGTTACTCTTTGTTATCATCCTATAAAAAGCGATTTATATTATTTTATTGTAGGTACCTTTATCTTTAACTAGATACGTAAGTAAGTAAGTATACCCATAATTAAAAAATATTAATATTTTAGTCTTTATGCTAATAGCGTATAGCACACTTGCGCAAATATTATATGCATTGTCATTTTAACATAACTTTGACGTCAACTTTACAGTTATATTAATGTAAGAACATAATTAATTATTACGTAATGTAAAAATATGACTTTAGTTTAGCTCACCACCACCACCTCATTCACTTCGTTTTTTTAAATTTGCCTACCATGTTGATACATCAGCCTAAGGGTTTAGGTGCCCTAGGCTAGGTAACCGTAAGTTAGGCTATAGCGACCATTTATCATCCTTAACAGGTAGGTTGTATAGGTATGTGTGTTATATTTATGCTAAAAAGACACAGAAGCCATCTTTACATGAACATCATCGTCGCATTCACTGAATATTAATGTAACATGTTCAACATATTGAACGAAATTTTTGCTTTTACTTTTAAACTGACGCAACACACACCACAACGCATCAAACATGATAATTGACTTTCTTTTGAGCTCGCTCATGAATCAGAAATAATTGTGTACATCAAGGCACAGACACAGACCTACGCTTTTTGACGGTCTATAACATTTCCAACCAAACTCACGACGACCAAACTCTTTACAGTTACCTCCTTGATTACTGTCATAAAGAGTCTTATTTATCAATTTTTATTTAGTAGAGTAAACATTACGCTTTACGATTTAACAATATCAATAAAAGTCTTTAATAAAATAATTATTACTTACGTTGTATCGTTATTGTACTAAAATTGCATACTAGTAGAAGTCGCAACAAACTTGTATATCATACAAACCCCTTATTCATTTTAACAATAAGTTAATCAGGGACATGCAGTATGCCCCAAGTGCGTCATTGAAAAGGGGCGTTTATCGGCCTTGCGTGTTTCACAGTATGAATCATGACATGGTGATGATATTATAATGTTGCCCAACAGACGCCCATTTCTTTTCGGAACATCAAGAGATGTTCCGCATAAGAATGCGGTAGCAAAGATTCTTCTTATGTACACAACTATTGTGGCGTCTGAAACCGAATCAAACAAGGTCGTCGAGTCTATCTTTGATGTTCCGGATTCAATAGATAAACTGTAGAAAAACTTTTTTTTTTTCAATTTTGGGTTTAATCGTTGTTAAGTACGTTATCTTAAAATCGCGATGCGATGTTATCTAATACGGTATTAAAAACAACATAATTCTTCAACAAATATTTGTTATTTCAAAAATTACATTAGGTATTAATGGAATCTTTAGACATAAAGAAGATTATTATGTATTTCGAAAACACAATTTGGAGGGTAGATTAAAAGAGTACACAGAAATGAGTCATCGTGGAGGTCGAATTACCGACAGACAGGAAAATTACTTGCTTTCATCAAATGTAAACCAGCTGAGCTCCTAGCGCTAGAAGGTGATCTCGCGAATGTCGACACTAGGCTCACGGAGCCACAGTGAGAGCCGCGCCGTAGAGCGCAGCACATGCGCATGATCACGCCACGGCCTCGGCGCCAAACATACAGAACCGCGCCAGCCTTACTATTCTAGTTTAGTTTTAAACAGTGTTATTGTGTACAAGTTGTAGTGCAACCTGTTTGCTGTAAAAGGACCAGTTGATGTCGTGTTTATGTAAGTTATTGAACTCACAATTGATTTTACGCATTGCTGCGATTGCAAATTGATTTCAATGCACTGCCTTCAAAACTATGAGTGAAGGTCATAATTTTCCATTCGATGATTAAAATGTTTTTGTGATATTTTCGCTCGTCTTACCTGTATCGTGGTTCTTTTATCTGTGAATCATCGTGATGGCAGTTAGATCTGAGGCTATACCGCGTATGCTTGATATGAAGTTTATGTAAATGTTGACACTTAAAATCCATATTTTATGGCTTTTTTGTTGATTTGTTTGTTTTTTACAACGAAGCTGGTCTCGTTAAAAAGAACAAAAAAATGCCAAAATACCGAACTTCATATCATTGTTCTTACGCGGTAAGGGGGCAGTTCTGAGTGTAGTTTATTGCCACTTTCCGGGCATGCGCTTGCGTCACTCTTGACACACATAATAAACTGGCAATGTGATCCTCCGATATCCTTACCGTCGAAGTGTTCCGCGAATACCTAACTGTAGTTAAGCCGTGTCGTGCAAGCCTTATCTTTTTGCATACATTTAAACCCTGCCACTTCTTGTAATCGCATATCTTCAAAAGATGCATACCAAACACAATCATTGTATTTGTTTCAAGATAATGTATTTGTTATCTGTTATGAAAATTGGTGCATTAAGTGGAATATTGATATCAAGTGATACGATCTAGATGAAAAGATATGAAGATTTATTCTGTTTATTATCAGTTTTTGGAATTCGCATAGAAAACTCTATTAATTATCTTGACCTTGTTTAGCTTTCTACCACCAATTATTTTGCTTAAAATAACGGCACAAAAGGCATAAAGGCTCGAGATACAGTGAGTAGCTTGTTATAATTTTCGATTAGCCAATCCTGCATATAAGGAATTAGGTAATAAGTACCTGATTTTAAGAAAAAAATACAGAAAATATTATTACAACTAACAGGCGCTCACAACTAAAGTTACCTAGGTACCTACACGTTTCCATTTTTTGCCTCACCTTTGCCAAAGTTAGTTATTATTAGGGTGGGTACACTACACACTGGGCCAACAAAGGCCCTCGAAAGACATTCCATCCCTTTCTATTTCCTTATTTTTTATTGAGACAGAAAAACGTTTGTTGGCGTTCGTTTGCTCGGTGTGTACCCGGATATAACTTTATCGGTATAGGTTTTTCTGCTGCGAATTATAAACATTTTTTAATATTGTCATGGACCAAAGATAATAATGGTCCATGATATTGTTTACCAACATTATGATAAATATTATTTACAGGAATATGCCAAAAAGAAAGATATGAGATGATTGATTATGATATTGTTGATAGAACCTTTTTTCAGTAAAACTTTATGAACCCGTAAAGTTGTTCAATGTTTAACTTTCCGTAATGAATGTTGCTAATTAAATTATTTCGCCATGTACCCAACAGTGTTTTTCTCAGTAACTAAATACACATAGGAAATCTGTTACTGCCAGATCAACAAATAACATATTATTTGTACCAATGAAAAAAAATATTATAATTTTATCGGGGAAATGATGCGTCTAAAAAGTATTTATTTTTTCGTCAGGGTATCTATGTGAAGCTTTTTAGTTAAACTTATTTTATATAGTATGTTTTAATAGTAGACTGACAAACGGCTGTAGTAGGAAACCCCTAATGCGAACAGCTACTTTATCTTTTACAGTCATTTTCAGATAATTTAAAGAAAAATAATGAACGGACTGTAGTTGCATAATTTGACAGTTACATGCTTATTTGACACCGTCTAACCCAGGTATGGCCAAACTACGGCCCGCGAATGGTTGAAATCCGGCCCACGGCCATCAAGCAAAAAATCAAGTGCAGTCTTCGTTTATTATTTGAAACTCGAATAAAACATGTCCCCACAAGGACCATCGCTGCCGAACCTGGTAGACACGACAGCACGTCAGGTTATACAGTAAAACTGCGAAAACAGCTTTTATTACGTAGGGCATAAAGGCGGTCTCAAGGTCAACATGTATAGTCTGAGGTGCCGTCGTGTGTACTTCGCAGCGAACTAAAGGATGATTCCCTTGACGCTTTCCTATTTCAATGATTATTTCATAATATTGCTTGCACAATAAATTATTGTTTCAGAAACATAACCAATTTTTTTATTTCAATAAAAAAATAAAACCAATAATTTAAACACACGGCCCGCCATAGATTCATCATCATCCCTGGTCTAACCACAGGGTAAAGACATTTTTTTTGTGGCCTAAGGGTCAGCTCACACCGAGACGCGACGCGGCGCGACGCTGCGCGCACATTTTTCATAGAGCGACTCAGAATATACTTTATTCACTACACGAAAAGATACACATTACATTGTGAGAATTCAGATTACGTTGCACCACGCAGCACTGCGCCTCGAGGTGCCTCGCGGCGTAGCGCGACGTATCGTGACGCAGCGGTGCATCGCCGGTACGCGCGGCGTGCAAGAGCGGTGCTGCGTCTCGCGGTGCCGCGCGACGCAGCGCGACGCCGCGAGGCGCAGCCTGAGGCCGCTGTGGTGACTTCTCTACTATTTCCGTCCAGACTTCGTTTAGAATTGACGCAGTTCGGTCGAGTGCTCGATTGAAAATATAATGATAGACTGGGATCTTGTTATAATCGGACTTCTCGCAGAAGAGGAAGAGGAAGAAGTTTACAAAAATAAAATTAAAAAGAAGACATCACACAGGAGTATTTGGGTGCATAATTTATGGAGAAATAGAGGAATTCATGGCGAATTTCATACTTTGGCTTTTGACCACATTGCCAACTATCCAGAAAAGTTTTATGATTATTACAAAATGGACTACCAAAAGTTTCAAAACTTATTAAATGTGTTGCGGCCATATATAGAAAAACAAAAAACTAATTACAGGCCCACTATCTCGATTGAAGAGCGGTTATCTCTCTGTCTTAGGTAAGTAATGCTAATGTACTAGGTACTTAAGAGTTTGTACTCTTTTGCTTTCGCTTTTTTTACAAATAAATAGAGAAGTGACTTTGGTCTCTAATCTGTTTTACATCTGTTAATGAACTTATCTAATTTTGTGCATATTTAGACAGTGCTTACAACAATGCATCATTAATTCCTTCTGTCAGTTTGACGTGTTTTATAGCCTTGCTTGATGCAACAGGGTGATGAGTCTGTGATTCGAGTCGGCGCACAGTGTGATATTTTTGAAATCTAGCTTGACAAAATTATTTCTTGCTCTTAAATACCAAATAATATATTATATAATGGATTTAAAGACATTGTGATGATTATAGGCTTGTATTTCAATAAAATTTTATGATTTTGATCACTGATACGGCTTAAGTATAATTAAAAAATAATAAAATAATGAGTAAAAATTACATATCACTCAGAGTCTATCTCACTAGTATCGGTTTCGCTACTAGGATTTTCGTAAATGTCATCATACTCTTTGGTTGTGCTCTTCATTTCTAAAAGCTCACATACTTCTTTCGTGATATGGCCTTCTAAAAGCTCACATACTTCTTTCGTAATATAGTATATTTAGTATCAGCATTCCACCTGTGCGAAGCCGGGGCGGGTCGCTAGTTTCAGTTATTAAATAACAACATTATTGTAGATAGGCAAGCTCTTTTTTATTACACTTAATAATTTTTAGCTAAAGTAACAAAATCAGGAATGTTAAGAAACTTAAAAAAATCACATATTCTGTCGATTTCACAATTATTATTAATTAATTATTGATATATGGTGGCTTATGGCGACGGCGTTAGTTTTTCGTGATCTCGTAATCAGTGAAAGGTGCATCTGTTATTTCAGTTTCATCATTACTGACGGATGATGGCGTGTATGTGTATGGTGCTGATCTTCTGGCGGCCTGAAAGTTGCTCATGTTTGATGGCGTGTACGTGTCGTTTTTTTCGGTTTCGTAATTGGGAAGGGGTGTAGCGGTTATCTCAGTATTATTATTACTAACGGATGATGGCGTGTACGTGGGTGCTGATCTTTCCGAAGCCTGAAAGTTGCTCAAGTTTGATGGCGTGTACGTGTTGTTTTTTTCGGTTTCGTAATTGGGAAGAGGTGCACCGGTTATCTCAGTACTATTATTATTGACGGATGATGGCGTGTACGTGTATGGTGCTGATCTTCTCGAAGCCTGAAAGTTGTTCATGTTTGATGGCGTGTACGTGTCGTTTTTTTCGGTTTCGTAATTGTGATATTGTGAATATAACAAATTAACTTCTTCTTGTTCTGTCAATTTTAATTCTGCGTCATTAACTATCTGGAAGATCTTGCGTTCAATTTCTGCCTTTATTTTATTAGGCATTCCTTTGACTTTACTTGCCATGCTTTTAAAAAAATAATCCGTAGAGTCCTCTTCCTTTTTAGCCTCAATGTAACGGGATAATATTTCCGATGCTCTAGGCTGTTGTGAAATATTTCGTGTATGTGATGGAGACCGTGATACAGAACCCGGTCGTGATACTGGTGAGTTAGCTTGTAATGGTGACTGTATAGATTGCGAATCATCATTTATAGAGTATGTAGATGAGTCATCTAGATTTGAGACCTGGGAATTTTCTTGCACAACATATTTTTTTAGAAATTCCAATTCTTTCTCAAATTTTATGGGCTTAGCCTTCACTCTGGCAGAACCACTTTTTCCATCTTTTCTTAAATTTATTGATCGTCTATAACTATCACGGATTTTCTTCCAGCGCTTTTGACAGTCTGGTGCTGAAATAAAAAATAAAATTATGGTATATGTTTTCTGTAATAATACTGACATATATTTATGCAGGATATCCCAGAAATCAACGTCAACCCGGAAACGACTACGTCGAATTATTATCCATGTATCCATGGAAAATCTCGTGAAAAAATTATCAAAAAATAACTGTAACATAAAGTGAAAATCTTAAAAAAATAATCAGAATACTCCGTAGTTAGTTAATTAAAATGTCTCACTGTAGTTTAAACTATAATTTTTTTCAGGTTTTTGACTACAGCAATCAGCTTCAAGTCTGTAGCACAAAGCTATCGCATGGGTTACAGTACCGTTCTAACAATTATTCACGAAACCTGTGCTGCACTTTGGAAAGCATTGCAACCTATGGTTATGCCAAAACCAACTCGAGAGCTATGGGAGTCGATAGAAAAAGATTTCGATAGCATCTGGCACTTTCCTAACTGCATAGGAGCTATTGACGGAAAGCACGTCAACATAAGAGCACCTTGGAATAGTGGAAGCCTGTACTTCAATTACAAAAAACACTTTAGCACTGTTTTGTTGGCAATAGTAGATGCTAAATATAGATTTGTTGTTGTTGACATAGGATCTTATGGCCGAAACAGCGACGGAGGCATTTTATCTAATTCCAAATTGGGAGTGAAGCTACAAAGCAATCAATTAGGAATACCTCCTAATAAATGTTTGCCGGGTACAACATGTAACGCACCTCATGTTTTTGTTGGAGATGAGGCTTTTCCCCTGTCTCAAAACATAATGCGACCCTTTCCCAGTGACCAAGTCTCCCATGATCGAGAAAAAAAAATTTATAACTACCGCTTGAGCAGAGCAAGGCGCATTGTGGAAAGTGCTTTTGGAATTATGCAGCAGAAATTTGAAATTTTTCAAAAAAGAATAAGAATACAGCCGAAGTATTTAAACAACATAATTTTAGCATGTACATGTCTACATAATTACATGCTAGACGACATACCCGAAAACATTTCATTACCAAGAGACAGCATTCTACAAAATTTATTAGACACCAGCCAAATTGATGATGAAGAACCTATGACTATTCGAAACCATTTTAAAACCTACTTTAATTCTGAGAATGGTTCGGTCTACTGGCAAAATGATATGATAGAAAGATGTTAAGAATAGGTAGGTAACAATAATTTCAAAAACCAAGGGAAACCTGTTATTGGCTTTATAACTGTATAATTGATTGTCAATTTATATGTATTGTCACGCTGTTGGTTTTCTAAATAAATAAATAAATAAAACAGACGATAGCGTCGATGTAGGTACTGCAAAAACCACACCATGCGATTTTATCAAAGTTTATATTATAATGATGTCCTTTATTATATTTCTTTGACTAATTGTGTACCTACGTATGTACATTAAATGTATTTTATGATATTGACTTGTTTTATTAAAATCGATTAAGTAATATTTACAAAGTTACTTACCCGATAAACCCAATTGTTCACTAATTTTGTCCCATGCATTATTTTTAGCATTTCTGTCACTATAGTGTTTTGACGATACATTATACAAACACTCGTAGCGCTGCACAAAAAAAAATAACTTCTCCTCGATCTCCATAATGCACGCACCCGCCAAATATACGTCGTTCTCGTGCGCTTGCCAGTGGTAGACTGCGGGAGGGCGCGGGCGGGGCCGCGCGGCGCCCGCGGCTAGTAGATACGTTCCGCTGCGCCTCGCGGCATCTCGCTGCGCAGCAAGGCGTCGTCCTGCTACGATTTTAAGATGCGCCTCGCGACGTTGCGATGCGTCTCGCGACGACGCGCGGCGCAGCGCGAAATCATTGGCCTCTTTGAGTATCGTCGCGTCGCGTCGCGTCTCGGTGTGAATTGACCCTAACGGTGATAAAGTACGATCTATTCCTTTCTAATACCAAAAACTAATACCAAATGGTATTTGTTTATTGCCGTTATAAAATTTCTATGCCCAACAAATACCAAAATATTAAAATTTTTAATATAATTTTTAATAAATTTGGTATTCGTTGGGAATAGAAATAAACAAATACCATTAGTATTAGTTTTTGGTATTAGAAAGGAATAGATCTAAAGTACAACGCAGTGGGAAGTGAGACCAAATTAATAGCCAACCGAGCCAAAAGTTTCTAATGGAAATTGAACATTTTATTATAAATGTTGTCCATTTTAACGACAAAGTAAGAACTTACGCAACTTTTATAACAGGCAATGATTGTGAATACCTAGTGATTGTGATGTAATGTTTTTTTACAATAGGTCATTGTTTACTTTCGAATTACAACAAGAAAAACGTCGATGATGTTATATCGAAGTTGTTGAGGAAAATATTATTAATGTTTCACTATGCCAGTCAATTATATTAAATAGTTTAATGTCTTCATTTAAATATCGTTAAAAATGCCACAATCTTTTATTTAAAAGTAGTTTGTTAATGTAATTTCATTAAAGTTATAGGTTACTAAAAGAAAATATTTAACGGTTTTATCTCTGAATACCTTGGTGAAACATGTAATGTATGAGAGTAAGCGAGTGTTATAACTGAAAAGAACTTTATTACTGTCCTAATACATAAGTGCACGCTATATATATACTCATACATTACAAACACTAAAGTAAAGATTTAATAATTTTATCTACTTACTGTCTTCTTGTTGCTTGGAATTCTATTTATATTTTAGTGATTGTGAGAACATTCTGTTATTTAAAACACAATACGTAGGTACCAAAATATTTCATGGTCCTTTTTAAGAAATAAAAAAAATACATGAATTATGTCATTACACATAATATTGTATTTTGTAATGGTTGATTAATTTTGTTTATAAGTAATAATAATAGTCTTTACTTATGAATTTGTTTGGAGAATTTATAAGAAGCTGCATTTTCCATAGCAGCATTTTCTTAATTTATTTAACAACCGTGAACGTAAATGTTACAAATCTTTTATGTACAAATTTTTGACCACTATTGTATTTAGGTTAAGCGAATAAAATAAGTTTTGGCTAAGTTAAAACAAATAAAGTGGTCATTTTCTCTATCAAAAAAAGGAGTCACTTTAGGAATCATGTTAAGAAAACTAAAATAATGATTTAATTACTATTAATAGTTGACTATTATGGTCATAAGTACTTAAAGAATATTTCACAGATGTTCTCTGTTTGTGAGATAAATATCGGCAATTTTAATGCCCAATATTTTACCAATTTTTATCTGAGCCGCTTCCATTGTGCGAAATTTCGATAAAAAAAACTTGCATAATAAGTACTTAAGTATTTAGACTACCTTACCTACCTACTGTAATACGTATAAGTATGAAGTTTTATTGTTCTAATCTTGCTGTTGTTGTAACTGTTTTACTGTATGTTTATCGCTAAATGAGTTAGGTAACTAAAATACATAACTAACTTATTGAGAAATGAATAGAAAGTTTCAAAAAAATACTAATTATAAGGTGTGTTAAGGAGTGGTCGATTTTTTTCTAGTATTTTTCCAAATATATTATTCATCTTAATATAAAAATAACGTTATGAATGCGAAAAATTTCACTTTAATAATAATAAGGTTTTGATATATTGAAGATACTAGTCAAATATTATACTCATCATAACATGGCTTGAGGTTACCTTAAAACAAACGCATTTTGAGCCAAAATTTTACTTTGAAACTCCGAGAAGTAAGTCACAATAGTCATTAAACCATTAGAACATGGTGTAAATCATGGTGGGTGGATGGTAAAGTACATGGTGTAAATCCCGATATAGTTTATTCTAATAACATTAGAACTTGTATAATGTAGTCATAAATTTATTAAACATAGACTTATCAATGGTATTAAAATAAAAAGTTCTTATTTGTGAAAAACCGGTCATGGGCGTACATCGTATAATCCCTATCCTAAGATGATCCTAAGATAATACATAAAAAAAATATCACAGAACATATAATAAAAAAATTTATAGCACTTCTAATCTATGTGATGATATCGGTATGGTCAGTCGTACGACTAAAAAGTATTTTCGTAATCAATTATTAATTTATAGCTATATCTTAATATGTATCTAATTCGATTTAGTTATATGGGCAATTATGTTTAAAAATAATAATGTCGGAATATATTTTATTTTCAATAATTTTCATCTACGAGATACTTAATATAATGTTTAAAAATAAATTGACCTAAAGTTTTTGTAATTTAAACAGTCGAAAAGTGTTCGTATAGAAAGGCTGCGCTTAGTTGGAAAAAAACTTTTTATAAGTAACGTAAAGTTATTATTGGTAAAAAATGCTGAACAGCAGATAAGAATGATTGATTTTTAAGTAGTTTTACTACATTTTCATCATAAATAATTAAGTATCAAATGAAATTGTATTACCTATGAAATTGGGTCTTAGCCTCATAGAGGGAGATTACATATTAGTCTGGCGACAGTACATTCCATCAGTCTGTATAGATTTTAATTTTTCCAGACTGATAATCCAAAATTTGTACCAGACTGATGGAATGGACTAGCGCCAGACTGATCATGTAATCTGCCTCTTAGCGCCTATAGAACAGGTTCCGGAACTTCCGGATACCATCTTCTGCATGGTTTCCTTTAAAAATATACCAGAACTAGCGGCGTTCACGAATTCTAAGCACTGTGATTTTTATTAAACTTTAAAATGAAAATAAAAAACGTAATTATTCCATGAATGTTAATAAACTTAAAATAACCTTATATAAACGTGTACCAAATTATATGACAATAAGAAGCTTTATTACCGAGATAGGGATCAGCCCGTTATCAATGATAAGAGACAGTCAGAAACCGTGATTTATCAGTAGTAACGAATCTTAATTGTTTTGCGTCACAAAAAACATGCTTTTCGTAGAATAGATTTTGTGTAATCTACAAATACAGTAAAAACATTTAATGTGGACTTTAGATGCTACCGTCTAAATTAACTATTATTTATTTTTATTTTTAAGGCGATCGACTTTTTAGCATGCATATTTATAGCTTGTAGAGTCACCAAAAGATTTGAAATATAAATATACACGTGGCTTTAAATACAATTTGAGAAACTTCCAACTCCAGATGTATGTAAACTTTAAAGTAAACAACTTTTTTAACCAAGTATGACCACAGAATACATAATAGTAAACGGTATGACGATAGTTTAGAGACGTCAAAATCTATAGGTAAGTATTTTCTAAAATTCTTGGGTAAGTACAGTTAAGTAAGTATTCTTTGACGGTGAAATGTAGAAACGTCAACAAGCTGTACTTCGAACAAGCAGTTCGGCTTTGACATGAAAAAATTAAACCGATTTTCGATACATTACAGTACGTGTAATTAGAAAAAAAATTGTTAAAATAAATAGTTGTAATAAGTTTATTTAACACCATTGCAGTTGAAAAAAGAGGCGGAAGATATAGCAAAGAATCACTTTTTAATGCCATCTTGCCCAGAATCGGTAACTCTATCACCTGCCTATTTTCGGAAGTGTTCCGTTTACACCCTGTATTTATTTGATTAGAAAATATGTAAGTGATACTGGACATTTATCACGTTTTCTCCATACGCAGACTATAATTAATCAATTTACACCATCTAACAAAAGATTAAGATAGCTGTCTTGCTACGCCAAAATAGATTTAGAGGTAACTATATAATTAGTGATTTAGAGAATGGATATTTTTTGTTTCACTAGTTGACGGATGGAAAACCAATGAATACCTTACAAGCTTATAGATATTATAGACAAGATTTTTCTCGGGTTTTAAAAATACAACTAATATTTGGAAAAATGTGCGTTTGTAGTAAACTCATAATTTTCCAAACGATTTATATTAAATGTTAAAACCTATGTTAACATATTGATGGTCAATCTTACTTGCGCAAATAAATTCTTAGATGAATTCATGCTCTTTTGCTCACCACTGTCCCATCTTCATAATTTAAAAAATGGGCTCTCAGTTCAGATGCATATTCATGGTTCATTTGTTTCACAAATAAATTGCTTAAGAAAATATTTTTCGAGATGAAATCTTCAAATTGATTAGTTTTTTGTTTTTATTATTTTCCAAGAGTCCTACTTTCTGTTATTCTAATCAACTTTGAATGTTTTTGAATAGAGTTATTTTTTTTTTCAGATGTTCCTATCTCCAACTTTAATCCGTTCAAATGGAGCAAATCGGGAAGAGTACAAACTGGGAAGATAGCGGTAAGGAATTGACGACTTTTAATAAATACTGTTTTTATCAAAAGCTTTTATTTAGTTTTACCTCTGTTACTAAGTATCTTGACCCGCTTCCTTGTTTCCGATTAAGCTGAAATTTTGCATACCTACCTAAATAAATCGAAAGACAATTATATTTTCTAAGATTGTTAAACAGATGCAATACTAACTTAGAAATAAATTATATTATTTTTGTACAGTTTAAATAATTTATTTATCAAAAAAAAATTGAAATAATTTATTTATAAAAAAAATCTTTATGCTCAAAATCACAAAGCCTATGGTGTTGTATAATTTTATGTGTGTTGTTATTATCTTCAAAGATAGCTTATGCTTCGATAATAGAAAAACAATGAACACCATAAAAAAACAAAGTTTTAATCTGTACATTACACGTAGGTAGTTACATTTTTTTATCTACCTACCAATTTCATAAAATATTAATCATAATGTTTTGAGGAAAACTTTGGAATTGTTTGCGTGGAATTTCGATGTGACTTACTAATTCAATGGAAAAAATGCTTAATTATTTAGCAATTTGATAAATGATTTGCTGAACTTGCGCTGATTTTCTTTCACTGCGATTTGACTAAAGCATTTCCGTTTCATTTTGCTCTAAATTTTCTTCAGCATGTTTCTGCTGAGGCAGAAACCCAAATTTGAATCCAAAGATATTTGCATCGCATGTCAGGAGTTTCCGATAATTCTAAAGTTTTGGTACTCTAATCTAAAGTGTGACAAGAGACTATTTTTGTCTAATTTTATCAAATTCCTTGCCAACTGATTAAATTACTTTTTATATTATGCGGAAAACGAGTTATCTAAATAAATTTTGCAGCGCGTATATTGTAAAATTAGGTGTTATTTTGGAATGATTAAGTTTGGATTTTTTTTCCCCGACGTTTCGACACCTTTCCAGGGACCGTTGTAACGGGATGACTAAAGTGAAAAGGCTGCTCATAATTTTATGAAATTAACAGCTCGGAACTTTATTAAAATGCATTCAATTCATGACTAAGCTACTGAATCTTACTTGAAGGGCCTATTACAAAAAATAATTACTATAGTCGGACGATGTTTGATCGATTTCCTTGATTTTGAACCTTATACTTAAGTTAATAATGCCAGGGAGTGAGACGAACATCATATACTTATCGCGATGCTTTTTGTAATAGGCCCTCAGTTCACAAATTGATCATCAATAAATCCAAACTAAATGATATAAATAATTCTAAAATAACACATGAATTAATAGTATTCGCGCTGTAATCCGTAAAAAGTGTTTTATTTCTAAAGAACTTTAGGCGCGGAAGTCTTATAAATAGATTTTATTCAGTTGATTTACGTAACTAGATACTCAGAAGCGAATTGTTTTGACGCCCACACTAATTGTCATTACAGACGTGTTCGAGTCAACGGCAGACCCGAGTATATCAGTGTCAGTGATGGAAGAGGGGGGGTTGACCGTGGCAGCCATAGTGGGAGTCACTGTGGTCGTTCTCATCGCCATCGTGGTCGTTTTCCTGCTTGGCGTCCTCATTGATTGGCGACAGCAGTAAGTTTCGAAATTTATGGGAATATTTCGTCATTAAGCCATTTTTAATGTCCCCACTGCTGGCGCACTGGCCTTTATTACGGCTGGTTGAGGAGGGGCCATAACCCACCACACGGTCCCAACGCGGATTGGTGGGTGTAAACGATTGCAAATGAAGCCGGGACCAACAGCTTCATCCCTCCTGAAGCGATGAGGAGCTCGAAATAATACATTTTGGGTCACCCATCCCATGACCGACCCTCGCGAATATTGAACTACCTCAATCGCAGGGCGAATGCCTTATTGCCATAACTTACTGCGCCATTGAGTTCCAGCTGGTTTTTACTTGATATTACATTGGCGCAAATTCGGTAGCGCAAAATATAAAATTAAAAAAAAACATATGTCACAGAAAGGAGGTTGTGGTAAATAGGAAAGATTCATCGCCGAAATGTATGTAAGCGCATAACTTCAGAACGACTGCTCCAATTTAGATAAAAAAAAATGTATTGTGTTTGTTATAACCAGGACAATGTTTGTATAAAAGAAAAATTTAAAAAATTGTACGGAAAGATGTAAAAATTGTTTTTCTCTTTTCCATCGTTTTAAACCGCAACGTAACAAATAGATGACGCCAACCGTGCGAGGCCGGGGCGGGTAGCTAGTTTATAGTAAATTCACTGCTATATTACAATAGCCTTTAGTACTTTTTTAAATTGAGATTTTAGCAGTCACAATGCTATTTTTTACACAATACTATACTAGAAAAAAATAGAATTCTGAGACAATTCCCGCCTGAGACAATTCTGGTGACAAGTCGAATTTTTTCTAGTATATTATTTAGTATAGCTTTAGAACGTTAGATAAAACTATGTCGACCTACTTTGTGCACGTACACAACGACAATGTTTTTCCAGATAAGCGGACTCTAGTTTCCGTCTGTAATAAATCTAGACTTGTTGAGTATTTTTAAACAAATCATTCACTATTTTACTATGGCTTTTTTGTCAGAATTCAAAAAAGTTCCGAATAGTGTTTTGTTTAGTCTATGATGACGTAGATGCTAATTATTTACCATCGGTATGAGTAGGAGTACGTACGAGTACCGCTATGTGTCACAGATTCTCATAAAGGGTGTTGTGTAAATGTTAAATAGAAGCCGTTGCCTCCTCAACTATTTTGAAATCATAATAATTTAATTCATTAAACAATTCTTCATGAGATGTTTCAATTGAGCTTTAATAAAACTACAATTTTAGTTAAAAACGCTTATCATATATTTTTTATATTGTCCCAGATAACCAAATATTAGCATTATAAAAGAGGACCATTTAAATGATGCTGTTTTGTTGACAGGCGGATGCTAGAGAAGAAAATGGGTGAGGTGAAGAGGCTGAAAAACCAACGAAGGGTAAACACACACCCGGAGGCTGATGATGACGTCAGTATAGCAAACAACATGGAAGAGTCGAGTATTAGCGTGGCCCCAGCTGAAACATTGGGGACCATTCCCTGACATTTCCAACTCTAGGAGCCTGAGTGCCAAATAATTTCCTTTGTTGCTTCCGACCGCTTGTTCGCTCTCAACAGTCAACAGGTCAAATAAATTGAAACCGATCGAGCAGGTCCATGAGTGACTTTTGATTCATCGGTTCGTCGATGTCTTAAGTTCTTTAATCACTGATATAGAAAATTATATAAAAAGTGTAAACGCTGGTAGAAATTTTTTAGTTGATATGTTAGAGGCAACTAGTTGAATCAGCCGCTCAATTAACGGCCTAGTTATTTAATTGAACAGCGCCGTTTAATCTGCGGCCTAAAACACGTTTTAAAAACACCTTTGCCCGGATGCTGTTGGTCATACATAAACCAATAACATTTTGGTCAAAACTTTTTATAAGGCGTTTGATAACTGATGATATTTATAATATTTACACTATTTAATCACCACATACACACTTCCATTAAACTATATTATCATGGAAATATATCTAAATCGTGAGAAACGAAACATCAGAAATATGACAGTTGGTCGACGCCATTTGGCAGCTCAACTAGTAACAGAAAATTTAAGTTTTGAATGTCTTTGCTACGCAAGTCATCAAACGTCATGAGCCAAGTCATTTGCCTGGCTGTTTAATTAAATGACAATGTGATTTAGGCTGCTGATTAAACGGCGCCGTTAAATTAATAGGCTAGGCTGTTAATTAAACGACTGATTAAGCTAGTTGGCAGCGACAAACAACACAAACATAAAAAATATTAATGTGACTATCGTCACGTCGTCGCCGTTATTTACATTGTTTTGATTTTATTAGCAACGACACGTTTGACAATATTATTGATAGCGTAGAGCGTAGTAGTCATCGTTGTTAGTACTTAGAGAAACAATTATTTCAGAGCGTGGTAAATATCCATTATTTAAACTTAGGATCTGTTTTAGGTATAGGTAGTATAAGGACTAACATAATGTATTCAGTAATAAAATATTGCGTATAAATCACATGTATTGAGGTGCTCACATATCGGTTATATAATACATTGGTACCTAACATAACATGTATAAAACATATTATGGAAATCAGTCGGCAACGAAACTGGGTGAACAAGAAAAAGTAGTCTATTACAACTTTTTACAGAATACTTATGTCTCAAAGTATGAAAAACGTTAATACGTCAAAGTACTAAATTATTCAACGACGTTGCTGACCGTACAATAAATACACCAGATTATGTTTTTTATCATATTATCTAATAGCTTTTGTGTACGGGAGTACCGATTTTAATACTTCTCGACTCGGTTATATAGTCCACGAGCGATTAGATTGGGATGGGGCCTTGTCAAAGTAAATCGAAAATGACAGTTAAGCAGTCAAGTAGCGTTCGCAAAAAAATCTGAATCTATTTAAATAAAAATGAATTTAAAGAAAAGTAAAAAGTTTTACCCCTTTCTCCACTCATAATTAATTAATCACTAAAATAATCACACAATAATATATAAATTTCGCATTTAAAATAAAACTCGAGCAGAAATCCACGCGCACAGTTCTACACAACTTAGCATTATGCTAGTATCTACGCGAGTTTGCCGACGCTACGGCTGGCCGACGGACGCGCCTCAGTTCCAAAAGGTAGCATCCCATTCTCATCGCGCGCGGACTATACTATACTACAGATCATCCCAATATTTGTAGGGTTTTTAAATGATTCGTTATGTACACTCAATTATAGTAGCTTGTCTCAATTCCTTATTTTTAACCGACTTCAAAAAAAGGAGGAGGTTCTATGTTCGTCTGTTTTTATATAAATTAAATTACGTTGTTAAGTTTACCCAGTACAAAATTGAAAAAATGAGCTATTATTAAACGTAGTACTAATATCTATTCTGTGGTACAAAGTATTAAAACCTAATTTAGTTAATTAATTCAATTTGATTGTTTTTGAGCTTTGTCGACGTGATGTTCGATTTGTAAAAGCGACAACACTATTTATACGAATTTATTTTAATATGGATTTTTATTTGATTAGGTATTTTTTAAATTGAATCTTTAACATAAAATAGTAGGTAGGTAGCTAATTTTTTTAGGTTTTTCGCATTCACAATGCTATTTTTATAATATGATAAATAATAAGTAACTTGCTTATACTAGAAAAAATCTTCCGAGGTGCTACGGGTAAGTAGATTTTTTCTAGTAGGTAGGTATATTATTTATCATAATAAAATAGTACTTACAGATATTTTTATTTCACGATTCTTGGCAGTGTTGAAACATTCCATTTTTTAATTAGTTGAATAAGTAGACCAAAGTATACAAATATATTTATAGGAAAGTAGCTATATTTTTTAATATATGAGATGAAAAGAAATTTAATAAAAATATTTTTAATTTCATATGGTATTTTCTTTTAAATTCTATATTGTTCTGTACCTTATCTGGCACTGAGTTTAATAAATTACGTTTTTGATTTTTGCATTTACAATACTATTTTGGTATAATTTTTAAACTAGATATTTTTTAACTAGTAAAATAATTAAAAATCGTAATCAAGTTCTGTGCTATTATTATGGTAATATTTCGATTTATAAAACGGATTCTCTGCAACTAAAAAGTAATTATATTCGCTTATTTGTTGACACTGAGTTTTCAGCACAACTTATGTCAGAACAATGAACAACAATACACCGGATAATTTACCCCAGTTAGGACCCATTAGTCGACTTGGCATACTTAATATCTTGATTTTATGTATCAAGTTTTTATTTAAAAGAATGTAGTTTGTAAGTGGTGAAACAGGACTCTTCATATGCACATGCAAAATGTGAAAGAATATTCGTGAACCTCGTGACAGGAGGACGACCATTTCAGTGTTATCGAATCAATGCCTTTTACAAAACAATGCAAAGCTAATCAATTTTCCGCGATAACAATCAAGTACATTAATCACTGAATTGCGATAAACAGCTCAGTTCAATGGTAATAGCGAAACAAAAATACTAAGCAGTGCGACTTGGGATCAGTCGGGGTGTGAGCACTATACATCAGGCAGTGATAATGTGAAGGTCTGATTAGGAAATAATTATGTGTTTTAAGTCTTAGTAAAAGACATCTGAAGTTTTCGGTCAATAGTTGAAACGTGTGATATTAGTGATGGGCAATTGTCAGACTGGGAGCAAAACGAAAAGGCAATCACTGGCGCCGGACAATCTTTTTGAGTTTGAGAAATGGAAAGAGCAAAAGTTGGATGAGGAGAGGAAGAAGAAGATGAATCCGGCGAACAAGCGGACAGCGGCGAAGGAAGCCCCGCTGGTGCCCGCGGCGATGACGGCGATGGGGGCGCCGGGGCCGGCACCCGGCGCGCCGCCGCCCGCCAACCTGCGCTCCTTCGACGATGAGACCTTGAAACTCATGCGCTACCAACTACGCAAAGACGCTGATGCTTTCCTGTTAAACAATATTCTTCTCTCGGTTCAGTTTTTCGAGAATTATGAAAGGTAAACTTACATTATTTCTAAACCATTATATTCCTTCTCGTCTTCCTCTATTCGTCTTTAACCATGTACAGTCAACGTCAGACAATACGTTGACCTTGAGACCGTCTTTATGCCGTACGTAATGAGAACTGTTTTCGTATAAACTATATCGGGATTTACACCATGTACCTGTTTATTTTTGAGACTCCTATCAGTTCTTCCGTGACCATGGCGCATGCAACTGCGCCGAAATATCAGAGTCTCAAAAATAAACAGGTACATGGTGTAAATCCCGATATAGTTTATTCTAATAACGTCAATAACCATGGAAATTTAAAACATCATTTTCGTAGTTTAACTGTTTAACGTGCCGTGCTGTCGTGCGTACCTACAGATAATTATGTCATTATTCAGATCGTCGTTAAACAATGCTAGTTCTGGATATCAATCATTCGTATTATTTGAATAATTCTTTTCTCGGTGATAGTTAAAGTTTAGCTTTAAAACACTGAAAACAAGTTTGAGTTGTAAACAGGTTTCAGTTTTGTAGAACTATACTTAGTTTTATTACATTGCTTCCAATGCTAAACAACTTACAAAAGGAAATTCCCTTTGAAAAAAAGTGCCCCAATTAATCAAATCAAATTATGATAATTTTGATAAGTTAAGTAGATACCTTAGAAATATAATAATTACCAGGTAGGTATCTTATTAGAAAAAAAGGTTTTCATTGCCTACGTATTTGAATTAAATTTTGTTTTTAATTTGTTTTTGCTTGAATTCCTAATTCCTTGTAATATAAGTAGTTGACAGATATACCTATTTTGAGTTATAAATAGTACTTTTTTATAATGTTGTTTCTGTTAATATCTTTTAAGTACCCTCTTTAGATATGTACTGATCCTTCAAAGGTGTTTAATAAGATTCCGCAAGATAAGCAAACAGTAATAATTACTTAGTTATTGTGTTAAATCGATAGCGTTTTCCTACTTAAATTGTAAACATTATACCTTAATTTATACCACCTCTGTAGTACTTGTATACTCAATAGTTTTTAATCTAGCACCAAGGCAAGAGTGAGTCACCCCAACACGAGTATTGATATTACTCTTTGGCAGGGCCGGATTTAGAGGTGTGGAGGCCCCGGGACAAAAAAGGGAGTGGATATCCCTAATTATTTTTCAAATAGGTTATACAAGGTGTTACAAAAATACCCCTAATGCTGAATATGGTATATAGAGTCCATCAAACTCAACAACTTTTACTATGGGGCCAACTCTGATATCGCGAAAAAAAAATCAGCTGTTTCATACATTTTGATATTTTCGATTTAAATTTTTGTATGAAACAGCTGATTTTTTTTCGCGATTTCAGAGTTGGTCTCATAGTAAAAGTTGATCAGTTTGATGGTCCCTATATACCATATTCGGCATTAGGGGTATTTTTGTAACACCTTGTATAATATTTTTCCTACAAAGTGTTTCAATCATTTATTTATTTAGTCGTATGGCACAAAATAAATGACACACACCGCTAGTAATAAATAATATTAAAATCAAAATTACTAGGTATGTTTTCAAATCGTAATATTAGGTAGGTACTCTTTCGTTGTGTATATAAGATTCTTTTTTTAATATCAATTTATGTGGAGGCCACTCTCTTGTGGAGGCCCCGGGCGGTTGCCCCGGTTGCCCTCCCTTAAATCCGGCCCTGCTCTTTGGGGTTGTCTCAATGAAATTCTGTAACTTAATTATTGAGTAATAAACTGTATTTTATTTATTATTTATATACCTTAGTTGTGATTTTTTATAATGGATTTAATAAACATACAAGCAACTTACAGGAAGCTATCTAAAAATCGAATCTTAAAATCAGCTAGCTAACCCTCTGCACCACTTTACTGTCCTATTTTCAATAAAGTATGTGATATAGACAAAACGGTCCATTCAGTCGAATTAAATGCTTATTTAAATAACAGGAATTAAACGCGTACGTAATTAATGATGGGTATTTTCACACCTACCTATTTTCCCGACGTTTCGACCGAGTTGCATCGGCCGTGGTCACGGGCTGAACGTGACATTTTAGAACCTTGTATTTCTTACCCCTCCTAAAATGAAAACTTATCAACGATTTCAACATCAGATTTCGTCTGTGAGATGCATGCAAAGCATACACAGTTGATGAATAAAATTCCTCTCTTTGCTATTTTTGTGGCGTTTTCAACTCAAAGTTCAACTTATACCAATAGCTTCGTTTACTTTTCCAATTCCTGTCTTTCATTTAGCGGTTTTTGTTGCAGGGATGTACAAAATATCAAAAATAATCCAATAAGTGAACGTGAGCACATGATCAACGAAGCGATGGTCCGGCACAATAAACATGTGTTCTTTGCGGACCGACTACAGGAGCATGTCAACGACTTCGTGAGCTACCAGAAAGACCGAGGACAATTAGAACCATTCACTGCACCCAGGCTCTTCGTCTTATACGACAACGTAGAGGCCAGTGAACCCGGAGACACTTCGGATTACAGTGCTGTACTCGATGCTCCATTTTATAAATTGCGGATCGATGATTGTAAAGAACCAGGTAAATGCTAGTAAACATTAAGATGGGATCAATATCTAACTGGTTTTCACTGTTGTTGGTATATTCGTTGCTGAAAGCTTACTACCGTATGTTATTTAAAATTGATTATTTTGTTTTCAGGCTACGTGAAGTTAAAGAAATTGGAAGTCTTAGAAAGTACACTCGCAAAGGAAAACCAACCCGTCGATTTAAAGCAGAGTCAAATGAATGATTCCGATGATAGTATTTATACGGATTCAGAGAAAGAGTCTAACGATTCTGATGAATCTGATGACTTAACATCTTCTACAGGTGAAGCATTTTTAAACAAATTGAAAAATAGACTCAATGAATCAGCTAATGGAGAATCATTTAAAATTAATAACGTGAAATTAGATACACGTCCTTTCCAAAAGAATGAAAGAAGAAGTAGTGGGCCGATAAAACAAGTAAGTCTACAGGTATCGAAGAGTGACATATCTAAATTGAAAGTATTGAAAAAAACTAATGTGGTTCTGGCTGAAGAAGTTGAATTAAAGGAATATGTAAATGACAACTATGATGATAAGATCGAATTAGACGATACTAGTAAGTCACGGAAGTCCATCTTAAAAAAATCTAGAAGACTTAGCGGTCCAACAAAAATCACAAAGCATGATCAGAACAATTATGTTGAACTTAGTTCTGCTTTAGAGAGTACTATTGCTGAGGATACTGAAACGTCTGGTTATCGATCCAACTCTAGTCGTCAAAATGAAACAAGTGAGACCGAATCTGATTATGGTTACTCTACTATAACAGAAGCCACAACGCCAAAAAAACTTCAACTTAGTTCTCAATCTAACACGTCTCTGACATGTGGAGTGCTACATGATAAAACGTGGACTGCCGTTGAAGTGCCAGCTATTGATTGGAGCGATGAAGAAGAGGAGATGGACGACAACGCATCGCAATTATCAATTTCAAGAAATTTGTATGAAACACACTATTACCTTTGTTCTATTGGATTTATGCATGATTTTGTCGATAATTTTATTCTGAACTTAGGTTCAGTTTTGGGTATTTCCCAAGAATCTATTAATACTGCTATGACCCAAGGTGCCAGTATCTATTGTGATGCAACTAGGAATAGTAGTAAAACTAGTGTTGAAGTATTTCCAGCTCTTATCGCC
The DNA here is from genome assembly GCA_963556745.1 of Catoptria pinella. Lineage (NCBI taxonomy): Eukaryota > Metazoa > Arthropoda > Insecta > Lepidoptera > Crambidae > Catoptria > Catoptria pinella. Next base: position 8,104,128 of record OY750762.1, read on the forward strand.
GCTTGGCCAAATACAGCTAACCAATGGATAATCAGAGAAAGGAAAATAATCCAAAATCCAAGAACCAATTTCAGTTACCAGTGGCCTACCAAATATATGGTGAATAAAGCTATTGGATTTGGATGTTTCCTTATACCTATAGGATTTAGGCCCAAAAGAGGTCTGAATGCAAATCAAAAATTGCAATGGAAGGTCATATTCCCTGCAGCAGAGCGTTACTTAGAAAGCTGCTTGGCTCATGCGCACATGAGATGTTATCTATTTGCACTTGCCTTACAAAAAACTTTTATGGAGAACGAAACATCTAAAATAGGTATAGATGCCTCGCATTTAAAGAACCATCTCTTTTGGCAATGTGAAGATAATTATGCAAAATGGCCTGAACATCGATTGGGAGAGTCACTGCGATTGTTTTTAAGAAGCTTTTACGTACATTTTGGTCAAAGACGGTTTCCCAACTACTTCATGGAAAACTGCAACGATTTCAAAAGTATACCAAAGCCTCTACTTTTAAAGCTCCAGAAAAGTTTAGCATGCATTTTAGAAGCTCCTGTTATGCATGTGCTGAGTGCACTAGATAAACTTAAATACACGAAGAAAGATTTCTATCCACCATTCGATGTGCAAAGATTACACAAAATTTTGACTACTAAAGACCCTCTTAGGTTAATAAACCCAAATCTGCCTGTATCTGTATCGAAATCCTATGATAATAAATCAGACAGTGAAGAAGAGACTGCTGATTCAAGCATATGGACAAAGGGGAAAAAGTCTGATAAAGGCTACCAGTGGAAAAAAGATAGACAGCGACAAATACAGATGAGAAGAAAAGTTCAACTTAATACCAAGAAAAGAATGTCTATGAAGCAGGAAACAGAAATAAATCCAAATGTAAGTATAATATTACCAACGATTTTGTTTTTAATATAAAAATAAAAAACCTCAACATTGTCAGTTCTATCAGCCAGCAGTCCATCACGAGATATTTAAAACATTGTAAAACTAACAAGTCAGAGATGTTGTGCTACGTCAATTTTTTTATTCGAGAGAAAAAAAATTATTTCACATTTTTCGTACCTTATTGCACATTACGTTCGTCTGCAAATTATGTAAGTGTAATTAATTAATTACATTATTCTATATGTAATTTAAGCTGATTTGATCTGAGCCAGAATCATAAAAACAACATTATTAACCATAACAAAATCAAATTTGTCAAATTTGATAAAACTATAAATTGTAATTTTTCTACCTCGAATAAAAAAACAGAATATTTATTATCACATTTACCAGCTGGTACGAATATTTATCATTTTGTTATACCATTGGTGATTTTAGCAATCTATTAACATTGCCCTATTTTCTCTTGCAGATTATTTTACCAGCACGATTGGAAGTAGAGAGACGGCGACTTGTGCTAGAATTCTTCATTCCTCATTTTATCGCTATGGCCCGATCCAGTGTGAAGTTTGATGCAATAAGACAGGCTGTTATTTATCTAGAACAGGCTCAAAGACTAAGTTTGCTCCTAAAAGAAGAGCCCGCTGGAGAAGCAACTGCTAACGACTATCTTGACGTAATAAGGGATTTTTTGGTTGACTGCCAGAGAAAGTTGGTGACACAAGCTGGTTACAAACTCCCACCTCGTCGAGAAAGTAATGCAGATAGGATAATAAAACCAAACCCAAAATTAAGGCCGAAGTATCAAAATATCACGAGCCAAAATTCTCCTGTTGAAGCTTCTGGTTTCTCAGCTTTCACATTCGTAGATGTTCATGTCGAGAGCACAAGCATACCAGACACAATCAAATTAAACGATATGGACGTGGATGAAGAGGACTCCAAATTGTGAATAATAATCTTATTGAGCATTCATGTTTATTGTTATAGACTAGGTACCTAATTTATCATGTTAAAATATACGAATCTCTTGCAATGAAATTGTAACTACTTTAATTGAGTAAATATATTATTAGTTAAGTTGGTATAGTTAAGATATTTATCTAAAGCAGTTCTGATACAACGGGTTCTACTTACCCGTTAAATTATGCCATTTTACTTCTTTATTTAGCGGTGACTGTGAACTATAAATTCTATTCAATTCTTGAAGTTGTGTTATAATTTTAAAACTAATATCCTTTTGTAATAAATGTGAAATTTTGTTAGAAATATAAATATGTTTTATTTTAGCAGGACATAGAAGAAGGCTAGATTCTTACCGCCTTATTTATAAAAAAAACATAAAATTGAGTTATGGTAAATTTTCAAAGAGCTTTATGTTGTATTTTAGTTAAAATGCTGATAAGGCCTATTAAACGTCAATTTCATTATTCATGACGTTTTAAAAAAAAAAAATGCATTGATAATAATTCGGATGTTGCATTGAGATATTTTTGCATTATTATGTTGTCGTTCTGGCAAATACATAAAAAACAGGCAAATCCAATGACACTGGCTGATATCCACATATTCCGAAAAAAGAAAACAATTATCTTTCATTAAATGTGATTACGTTGTAAAATAACTAGGAAGCTGTCACTTTAATTAGGTGTTATGGAGTCGGCCATGTTATTCACTAAAATAGGGACTAACTGAGCAAGTAAGACAAAATAGACATAGGTAAATAAAACAACGTGGGCGGCACCAAGGCAACACCCTTCTTTAACTTTATCCAAGGTTTAAAGAGCGTTTGTTGCTATTGAGCTATTATGAATAATGATTTTCAAGAAATTCCTTATAACAAGCTTCCTTCCTTTCAAGTGGCCTTCCATAACTTTTTATGAAAAAGACGGTGAGTTTAAAAGATTGCCAATGTCTTTGATTGCACCCCGTATATTGCTATTGATAGCCATCTATAGAAGTACGTTTTTAGTAGTCTCTCTACATAACCACCCTCGTGTTCTCAGCGCGGGGGTATGCGAAGGCACTTAGTTTATTTATATGTTGAAGGCATCATCCCCGGGAAAAAAGGATATAGAAACGTATCGCTGTCTAATTTACTTTAGTTGCTTAAAAATAATGAATCAATATTATCAAGGAGATCTTTAATGATAAAGTAAATGGAGCACATTGTATATTTATGTGTTTCTTTTAAATTCTTACAAAACACATCACAGTGATAATAGGCAGATTTTCTGCTTGGTTTCGAAAAACACTTATCACACAAGTGGATTGACTCCTGCTACCATGGATAGCAAAGCCATGCGCACGTACATTCCGTATTCGGCTTGACGGAAGTAAGCAGCACGAGGGTCTGAGTCAAATTCTGCGGAGATTTCGTCGACTCGCGGAAGGGGGTGCATTACGACCATGCGCCTGCGCGCCCGGGTCATGAGTTGCGGTGTTACCACCAATAATCCCCGAGTCTGTAAGAAAGAAGTTAAGATTTTCAGTTTTGGCTACTTTTGCCTGACGTCGCCAAAGTTTAAGGTTAGTCAAACTTTAATTTAAACGCGTGCGTGTGGTGTGAGGGCCACTTCGTTAATCAATAAAAGTATACTGGTCATTTACTTAGTGTGCATTGAAATAATCATAATCATACGCTGTTTTTAAACTGGGTCAGATTGATAGTTTTTATTCGTATTATTTCGCATATTCTGCAAATTACCGTATAAATTAATATGTCAATCCTACCTTCTCGTATTCTTCTTGGCTGTCAAATCTTTCTCGCTGTATCCTAGTCATGTATAGTACGTGAGTCTCACCGAGAACATCTTCCAATCTCTCATAAACTCGTTGTGGTATTCCTTTCTTTGCAATGTATTCCATTATGTGTTTTGGCATACCTAGACCTGGAGGACTAATATATTGTAACTGGACTTGGTATAATGTCAAAAGTCGAGCTAGAGAGTGTACTGTTCGACCATTCTTTAAATCTCCAACCATTGTTATTGTAAGACCATTTACGGTACCAATTTCTTCTCTTATGGTAAACACATCCAACAATGCTTGAGTAGGATGTTCCCCTACTCCATCACCCGCATTGATGATAGGCTTACGACAGTGCCTCGAAGCTCTCTGTTGAGAAATAAAAATTTGTAAATACGATAAAATGTTCTTAGCTCATTGAAATATGATTAATATTTAACTATACTTACTGCTGCTGCACCAGGTTCAGGGTGACGTAATACTACCACGTCAGAGTAGCTAGCCATCACTGCCACGCTATCTTCTAAAGTTTCACCTTTTTTAGCAGAGGAACTCGTTGCATCTGTATGGACGACAGAGCCACCAAGCCTTTGCATAGCAGCAGCAAAACTGCAACTTGTACGTGTACTGACTTCATAGAATACTGAAGCCATTACTTTTCCCCTTAGGATATCGTCTAAATATCTACCTTTGTTTATACTTGTTTTCATAAATTGAGCTAGATTAAATATATCGTTCAGAGTATCTTTATTGAAGGAATCTACAGTCAAAATACTCTTTCCAAAAAGGTCGCTACGTTGACGATTTGATGTGGTTGCCATCGGTGGGTTGTAGTTAGATGTACTATCACATCTTTGTCGAGTTGAAACTGGTTGAGGTAATGGTGAAACACTTCGTAAGCCAGCAACGTCATTAAAATGAACATTTAATTTACTCTGAATATCGGGCTTCAAATCGATTTGGTCTAATTCGAGGTCACTCAATCGACTTAAATCGCCAGCATGGAAGTCTAAAGCTGAATTTGGCCGGCTTGTTATTTCTTTGTCCACTTTTTCGATAGCATAAACTGGGAATATTTGTTTTTTAGGCACAGGCCACTCGCGAACATTTTGACCGAAACCTGAAGGTACAAGAATTTGCCCCTCAACATAGGCTATTTCGCCTCGTAGAGTAACACGATGAATTGCACCACAAACTTGCATTCCAGCAAAAGGAGTCCATTTCGATTTAGAGAATTCCATAGCAGAAGGGATCGTCCATTCGTAATCCATATCAACTTCAACGTAAGTATTAGGTTGCTCGGGTAAATTAAATATTTTGCGAGGATTCCGGTGAAATTTATTAATTAGATCTTCTATAGTTAAACGTCCTTCATGTATCGCATTCAACAATAAAGGCAAAATAGTTTCTAGGCCTGGGAAGCCCGGTGGTGGTTTTTCTGAATTTTTCTCATCAACTGAATGTGGAGCATGGTCGGTAGCAAACACATCGATCATATCTATATTTTTCCAAAGTTCCGCTTGGTCTTCTGGGCTGCACAATACGGGGCGTACTTCAGCACGACCAACTCCAATACGGTCAATGTCATTCGTACTCAAGAACAAGTGCTGAGGACATACTTCACAAGTCACTTTCAAACCTCTTTCCTTAGCAGCTTTAATTATTAAAATTTCTTCCTTCCGGGCCACATGGCAAATATGTATAGGTCGATCAAGTAAAGAAGCCATTAAAATCACAGCTCCTGTTTTTTCACGTTCCGCGTGGGCACAAACGGGCATTTTTTTAGGCCAGTTTTGAAGGTGCTTTTGCCACACAGTCATGTCATCGAGTGTCAATGTTGAGAATGTTTGATTGAGATACATTTTTAGCGCAGCTGCTTGTGGAGCTAGCTCACAAACTGTATCATAATTATTAGAAGATGCTCCAACAAACAACGCATAATCACATCGGGCGCTAACACGAGCAAGAGCTGATGAGTACTCAAATGCAGATCGATCTACTACTGGAGGATTTGTATTTGGCATAGCACATATCATGGTAATACCTCCAGCCAAGGCAGCTGAGGTGCATGAGTTAAAGTCTTCTTTGTAGGTTGCACCTGGTTCACGTGCATGTACGTGTACATCTATAAATCCAGGAAGTTTAATAATATTTCTGGATGTCATACAATCTGTATGAGTTTTCATATGAGGTGCACCACCACATCGCGTCATAGCCTGTGAAAATATTTTTTATGTTGAAAGATTATTACTACCTTAGGTTATGTTATTATTTTTTACACTGGTAAATGGAAAATAAATTCTACCTGTACTAAAAGTTTTGCGCATTTTACATCAGTCACCAGAGGTACAGCGTAGTCAACAGCAAGTCTTCGAGTTCGGTACCCATGTGTACTGAATGTAGTAACACGTCGAGCTCCACTTCTCATTGGTAAATTGATGACTAAATCTATCTGTCTACGAGCCATAAAGTCGGCTAAATGCATTAATTCTCCATCTGCTCTAGCATCTTCTGGGTCCCCAATATGATCGAATGTCCACTGAACGCTTTCGATCTAGAATAAATTATTTAGTTAAGACTTAAGAAAACTATTTTACATTTAAGTAAATAATTTTGGAAGTATCTGAAATACCTCTATGCCATGTTCAGTATAAAAGTCACCAGTACCCATGCTGGCATAAAGCTTGTATCCCATTTTTTGTAACGCTCGTACACTAGGAAGTAGCTCAATTTTATGCTGAAAGAAAACAAAACTATTAGATAGATTTGAAACAACTTAATTTATATAAAATTCTTATGAAATTTATCGGTTATTTTTTCAATTACTTACCTTGAATGTTCCGACAGACAGTAATATTGCTTTTTTGGGTATTCTAAAACCAGTACTCATTAAAGATTTCAAATAAGCTTCGTAACGATTTTCACCAAAACACGCTACTTCTCCAGTTGAAGCCATTTCTACACCTAGTGTTACATCTGCGCCTGAAAGTCTAGAAAATGAAAATTGTGGTACTTTGACACCAACTTTCCCACAGCCTGACAAGACGTTAACTGCTTCCACTGGTATTCCCAAGATAATTTTAGTAGCCATTGCTACAAAATCATGATCTAAAGTTTTTGAAACAAATGGGAATGATCTAGAAACTCTTACGTTACATTCAATAACTTTCAATTCATTATCTTTTGCTATAAGTTGCATATTTAATGGTCCGGTAACATCTAATGTTTCTGCAATGATACTAGCAATATCTTTTATTTTCTCCAGTGTTTCTTTATTAATATCTTGAGGTGGTGTAACTAGAGTAGCATCACCGGAATGTACACCAGCATTTTCTACATGTTCTGAAACTGCTAAGCAATAAATGACTCCATCTGATGCTACTGCATCAACGTCAATTTCTTTAGCGTCCATTATAAATTTTGAAATAACAACTGGATGTTCTTTACTAACTTTACTAGCAGATTTGAGATATGCTTCCAAATCTTGATTAGAATATGCTACATTCATAGCTGCACCACTCAAAACATATGAAGGCCTTACTAAACATGGGTAGCTAACTTCTTCACAAAATTCTATTGCAGATCTTAAATCTGTTAACTCTTTCCATCTAGGTTGCATGATTCCTTTACGATCTAGCATTCTGGAAAATTTAAAACGGTTTTCTGCATTGTCGATCATATCAGGAGAAGTGCCTAAAATAGTAGCTTGCTGTCTATGTAAATCCATTGCAATATTATTTGGCAATTGACCACCCATTGAAAGTATTACGCCGTTAGGTTTCTCAATATTGTAAATATCCATTACTACTTCGAATGAGATTTCTTCAAAGTATAACCTATCACTCATGTCATAATCAGTACTGACTGTCTCAGGATTATAATTAACCATTATGGTTTTCTTGCCTTGATTTCTTAATTCTCTCAAACATCCCACTGCACACCAATCAAATTCAACTGAACTTCCAATTCTATATACACCAGATCCTAACACCATTGTATAATCTCCTGGAAAATCTAAATCGTGAGTGGTACCGTTATAGGTTAGATAAAGGTAATTAGTAGAGGCCGGCCATTCAGCAGCAACTGTATCTATCTGTTTTACAAATGGTGTAATGTTGTAGTCTTCTCTTAGTTTTCTTACAGCCACTTCTGTACTTTTTATTGCTGCAGCAATTTGTTTATCAGAAAAACCAATCTTCTTTGCTTGTTTTAACAATTCGAAAGTTATTGAAGTACTATCAATACACTTAAGCTTTTTGTAGTAGTCAATGATGTTTTTAAACTTCTCCAAAAACCACCGGTCTATTTTTGTGAGATTATATAGCTTCTGCACTGTAAAACCTTCTTTCAGAGCTGCAGCTAATACAAACATTCGCTTGTCCGTGGGTTCTCTTAACTCGTTTTCGTTGACAGTTTCTATATTTGGGTCAAACCCGTTAACATTTTCATCAACCATTCTTAAAGCCTTCTGGAATGCTTCTTCAAAATTTCTTCCTATGGACATAACTTCGCCGACACTTTTCATAGAGCTTCCTATTTTAGTACTCACTCTATTGAATTTGGCTAAATCCCATCTGGGTATTTTAACCACACAATAATCCAAGCTTGGCTCAAAACAAGCGGTTGTCACTCCCGTTACAGAATTTTTAATAATAGGCAAAGAAATGCCAAGTGCTAATTTTGCTGCAACATAGGCCAGCGGATATCCTGTGGCTTTACTCGCAAGGGCAGAACTCCTAGACAGTCGAGCATTCACTTCTATGATATAAAACTCTTCCGAATATGGATTCAAAGCATACTGAATGTTACATTCTCCAACAATACCAAAGTGTTTTATAACTTTGATTGCCGTGTTTCGCAACATATAGTATTCTCTATTCGATAATGTTTGACTTGGAGCTACTACGATTGATTCACCCGTGTGTATTCCTAGAGGATCAACATTTTCCATGTTGCATACGGTAATGCAATTATCAAATGCATCGCGAACAACTTCGTATTCAACTTCTTTCCAACCTTTAAGGGATTTGTCGATAATAAGTTGATCAGAATGAGACAATGCTTGATGAGCTAAAGCTCTTAATTCTTCTTCATTGTTTGCAAAACCGGAGCCCAAACCTCCTAATGAAAATGCAGAACGTGCCATTACAGGATAACCAATTTGCAAAGCGGCTAAAAGAGCTTCGTCTACGGACGTGACTGCGGCACTGGGTGCTACTTTTTCACCAATAGCATGTATTTTTTCAGCAAATATCTTTCTGTCTTCTGTATCAACTATAGATTGGATTGGAGTACCCAAGACAGTAACATTATATTTTTCAAATATCCCAGATTTTTGTAGTTCTACTCCACAATTTAATGCAGTTTGTCCACCAAAGGTAAGTAAAACTCCTGTTGGCCGTTCCGCCTTTATAACCTGTTCCACATATTCTGGAGTGATAGGTAAGAAATAAACTTTGTCTGCAAGCCCTTTCGATGTTTGAACTGTTGCAATATTTGGATTTATTAAAACTGTTTGAATTTTCTCTTCCTGCAATGCTTTGACACCTTGAGAACCTGAGTAATCAAATTCACCCGCTTGGCCAATTGACAAACCACCTGACCCTAATATTAATACCTTTTTCGGTCTTTCGTAAATAGTCGGTGTAAATTGTAGCTTTTTAGTTATTTCTTTGTCAATTACGTATTGGTGTTTATTCTTGTAGTTCTTTACAGCATCTATAAAAATATCAAAAAGCCATTCCAGATCTGTAGGACCTGCGGTGTGTTCGGGATGAAATTGTACGCTGAAAAATGGGTTTGATTTATGAATAATGCCTTCATTGGTTTTGTCATTTTCATTAGTAAAAAGAATTTTCCAATTTTCTGGTAACGTATTAGCATCTACAGCATATCCATGGTTTTGCGAAGTCATGAAACATCTTCCTGTATCAAAATGTGTGCAAGGCAAATTGTGGCCACGATTACCATAGCTGAAATAAAATATAATAAAGTTTTAGTTAAGGTAATTTTAGTTTATGCAACATGCCTAATTTTAAAACAAATAAGTAGGTAAGTACCTTGTTTTGTATGTTTTACAGCCTATTGCCGTCGAAAGCAACTGATGTCCGAGACAAATGCCGAATACTGGTTTCACTGCAGACTTCTCACTTACTACTTCCTTAATGTTATCGACTACTTGTTTACACATTTCCGGATCTCCTGGACCGTTACTAATAAATAGCCCATCGTAATCTTTTGGGTTCAACTTATGATTCCATGGCACTAAAATCACTTTAACGTTTCTTTTCACCAAGCAACGTATTTGATTGTATTTCAATCCGCAATCTACAGCCATAATAGTCACGTCACCAGTGGCATTAAACGTTTTCACTTCCTAAAAATAAATCTCTTTAGTACACGCATTACAGACACAGAATACTCGTACCTCTAAACAGAATTCATATTTAAGTATGTATCATAAGATTTTAAGCAAAAATTCTTGGAACTTTTCTCTACTCGTAAAAATAATATCGAAATCAAGTATTAGTAGGTAACTACCTACCTATCCTATTACACCGCTGATTGGTTTAGGGCAGGGCTCACCATATAAGGTAACGCTTCAGTTTACCACTATAATATTACCTTGATAGATACTTCAGCGACTAGATTTCTTGTATTCGGATCAGATAGCGGAGGTAGAGGCCCGAAAGGAGGCACACCCTGCACTATTCTTCCCAACATGACACCCTCCCGGAGGCGGTGAGTAAGGTCACGAGTGTCAACATCGCAGAGGCCGGGCACTCCTCGGGCAGCGAGCCAGTTCCCGAGGGAGCGTTTGGCTCGCCAATGGCACGATCGGGTGCTCACTTCACCCACGATCAGACCAGCTGCCCAAATACGACTGGACTCAAACCATCTGTAACATTTAGAATTTAAGAAGTTTAAACAAATGTAGCTTTCACATCATTTGAGGTTGAAAAGACAACTAAACTGCAGGGCTAAAGTTGCTAGATTTTGGATGAAACATTTTTAAATAATTTTTTTTTTTTTAAATCTGAAACAATTTACTTTTTTTCAAAACTGACATTAAAATATTAAATATATAAATTCCGAATCGTACCAACTTAATGTTTTCGTTGAAATAATAATTATTATCATTGATATTTCGTATTGATAGTCCATATTTAAGTAATAAAAAATACGATTTCTGTAGTATTTCTGTACAAAAAACATAGCTTAACATTTTTCTAGAACATAATTTCTATAAGTACTCGTAGCTGCTTAGCTACTTTTGAATCGGAGCAATGTATGTGATGTTGCTTCTTCACGGAATGATACAGTTGGGAAAGTTTGCCAACCTGGGTAGTCCATGTTCATCTCGTTCTTCTTCATCAGGCACGCCGTAGTTTCCCACTAGTGGGTATGTAAGCACCAATAACTGCGCGTGGTACGATGGGTCTGTCAGGGACTCGGGGTAACCCACCATACCAGTTTGGAATACTGCGAATGAAAGACGATGTTATGTGTAGCTAGCGTCATTTATGGAGACAACCATATAAGACAACAACAATATTAGAAATAAAACACTTTTTACGGATTACAGCGCGTACCTATATTATTAATTCAGGTGTTATTTTAGAATTATTTACTTTGGATTTATTTAAATAATAATATACGCGCTGTAACCCGTTAAAAGTGTTTTATTTCGAATGAACTGCACGCGCGGAAGTCTTACACCGGGTTTATTCACAAACATTACTATGAGGTCTCACAGTGCCCACGGACGCACAGCGTCCCAACTAGCAATCTCTAAAGAGCTCTATTTCAACGCAGTGCGTTAGCATAAACAAGGGGTGGTTGTGTATTGTTCTAGAATACAGGTGTTAAAAGTATAATGACAACCAATATGTTAAAAGGCATATCTAAAGTTATGAAAAATATCTGCCAACCAAAGAGTACAAATTGATCACCACTAAAATGGTTGTAAAATAAAGTATTAATGTTCTACTTTTGTTTCTTACCCACTTCCCCTTCCACAGGTATCTGGGCACCGAAACTGCGACCCTGGAACACGGAGCCATCGGCCAGCACCAGGGAGCAGGGAGGCCCCACCTCACAGTTTAAATCCTTCTCCATTCTGGAAATTAACCGTTTTCAACTGATAACTTCAGTAGACCAACAAAAGCAAGTATAGTACAAACCCCAATATAATGTAAGTAGGCCAAAAAAGTGTCTTTTGACATGTTTTTGCAGAAATCAAATTAACAACGAATGGTCGCCGACCGGTAGGTGCAGGGCGTGTGAAAGTTAGATAAAATATCATCAAATACTAAACATAACCATATTATTCTGTGAACTAACTTATCTAAAAATTAGATAAGTATAAAATCTTTGGCACTGCAATGTGTTCCGACGAGACTTATACTGTGATGTACTGTTAACTTACATCGTTAAGTGATTATATGCTCAGTAGTTAAATTTTACAGCATACGTATGCAGATGTGATCAATCAAAGGTAAAAGAAAAAACTTTTTAAAATACCATTTTACCTTTATTTTGACGTAGATATAGCCGATCCACTGCGGTTTACAAGGTGTTACAAAAAAAAACCCCTAATGCCGAATATGGTAAATAGGGACCATCAAATTGAATAACTTTCACTATGGGACCAACTCTGAAATCGCGGAAAAAAATCAGCTGTTTCATACAAAAATTAATTACGAAAATTTCAAAATGTATGAAACAGCTGATTTTTTTTTGAGATTTCAGAGTTGGTCCCATAGTAAAAGTTATTCAGTTTGATGGTCCCTATCTACCATATTCGGCATTAGGGGTATTTTTGTAACACGTTGTATACAGTGTATACAGTAGATGCAAAACTTGCCTGTTTCGCTTATCCTTAGAAAATGTCCAAACTATATTAATAAACTATAATAAGTTTGGACATTGAAACAAACAAGAATACCTAGTTTGAAAACTAATTAAATTGACAACGTGAAAGTAAAAAATATGCTTTCAAACGTGTAATGGATTGGAAAGTATGTACCTCTAACCTTGATTTATGTTTTATTGCAATCAATAATTGTACAAATAGTAAATTGTTCGGGGAGTGAATGGAATAAAATACAAACTGACAGCCAAATACTATATTACATTAATCATATTACTTTATTTGGTTAATTTCGGCACCGCATCTCACTGATAACTCCTTTATTACGAACTAAGTACTTAGGTACTTATTTACTTGAATCACTATTTTTATCGTGCTTAGGATTAGAGTAAACTTTATCTATGGATTTAACTAATATTTCTTTTATATATTTTTTTAATGTAAATTGAATCTGATTTCTTCTGTTTCTTTTCTGTTTCAAGTCAATTTGCGAACTTTACTCTCAAAATATGCGATTTTTTAAATTTAAAACCTAACTAACCTAATTAATAAACTGAAAGGTATTAAATAAATATTTAGGTTAACATATAAATATTTCGTTAATTAATGAAAATTAATAATGAAATTGATAATGAATACATTTAAATTGATAACTATTCAATAAAGTGAAATAGTAAATGCAAATCCAACGTTAAGTCTTTTGAGAAAAACGTATTAATTTACGCACTTAAAAAAAAGGGTACCTTCCAGTGGCGAAGGGTCCATACAAGACGATTCCCATCGGCTTACCTTTTAGAAATCCACCCCACCGATCCACTATGCAGATCATAACATTTTGTAGAACGGCTTACCTTCGTCATAACTTTACCCCTCACCACTACTGGTACTAACTATAAAATTTATTTTAATTCGATCGCCTTTTTATTTATGACCGTGGGGCATTTTTATGAGATTGAGGACACAAATTCTAAGGCATTAGGATTCTATTGAATTTAACCAACATGTAACAGCATGGCAACAGGAGTCTATGCGAATATAGAATAGAGAGGGGTCAACCATCTTAACATGCATGAAACTGGTTATTGACCTAGGTGATAGTCATTAATACTTGCGTCGCATACTCACTTAGGTTGTGGTTTGAATCGCCGGCCACGTGTTTCGCTGTTTCGCTGCCGAATAACACTCCGGCGCTGTCGCGTTCTCAACGACGACAGACCGATTTCTCGCGTGTCGCGAGCTCGACCTGCAAGGGGCCATTCAAGCTACTCTGAACATCGATACGCGAAGCATAAAGAACAACGTTACGCATTCATTGCGTTGTCCGGTTACTACAGTTCATATTCATCGGCAGCATTTCCTTCTTTGTACTACCAACAAAGCATAACTACCGCTCAGCGTCCGATGGTTATCGAGGTATATTTCCTTATCACATATACTTCGTCATAATACCAACAAGTTTGCACTTTGTCTCTTTTCTACACAGTAACTATTCATGCGCCTTCTCTGTCGTTGAACTTGATAGGACCAACGATTATGACGAATATTTGATGCCAATACTCCGAAGTTAGTTTAGTTTCCTAGTTGGAGGATCGCAATTTATGTTATGTTATGGTATAGTCAATTGTAAAAGTAAACTAATAACCTTGTCATGATAGCAGAAATAAGATAGTTGCTAGGTATGTACAGTGGGCAGCATATCAAGTGTATACACTTTGACCTTGAACCCGAATGCGAATGAACAGGGAGAATCGGTCGCATGAGACAAATAGTGTTTTCGTATTTCCGTCTCGACTAAGTCGTGCTGCTCGACAGACTGTGCATGTGTGCGTGATGCGCTTCTAGTTTATTTAAATAGATTATAGTAGTGTGCGTCGGGCGCAGCTGCTGATTCAATGAGTTTTCCGTGCAAAACAAATTTGTGTTGAACACTATATTTCAAACATGCTCATCGCCGATTTACTAACCTAATTGTGTATTTAACGAGACGGGAACTAAAAATTACTGTCTGTGACGTTTGCTTATGTTATTAATTTTATAATGATTTACTTAAGTATGCTGGAATGGTCAACGAGCTTTCAAATGAGATAATATTTACGTTAATTATCTTAGTATTTAAAATAGTATTTAATTTAAGATTTACACAAAAAAGATAAAAAAAGTCACTATCGAGTGGTGGGAAAATATAGACAATGCAAAAGCACTAAGTTCTAAATTTATTTGAATAAAGATTTTTGACTTATTGACTTTGATAAGAGGCAAATAAGACATAAAATATATCTTTCATTAAATAAAGTGCAAATGTTGCTTATCTGTGATCTACAAAATTTACTATTTGTGAAGAATTTTAATGGAGCTTTTTCTAAAATCTTAATTTCACAACCGCGAACTCCAACGTTACAAAACTTTTATGTAACGGACTGTTTGAACACTAAGCTAAGTAGTGCCACTAAAATGAAGAAAAACATGTTTAGGCTAAGTTGATACTAACAAAGTGAAGATAATATTTGGTTTTGCATGCGAGTGAAACGAATTCTATGAGCCTTTTGCAGCTCTGTCGGTCGAGATCAAGCAAGACAATACACATCATAAAAATGTTCACTGTCAATAGGTAATGCATAAAATCGAAATAATAGGCTGCTCGTCTTCCATGTGATAGTGTGCAACATAAGGCTTACAATTCGTTATTTTTCTTGAATGTCTTGCTTGATCATACAAAATCATCGTGTAGGTAGTAAATGGGAAATAAAACACAAACTTACGTTTTTACAGTAAATAAATTATTTATTTTTACTATCACAATAAAACATTTTTCTATTATATTAATTATTACGAAAGAACAAACAAAACGGTATAATAAAAGCTTATTGCTTTTTTCTTGTTTTATCACTGTTTCTGATTCTACAGATAGTAGGCAGGTAGTAGATCGACTAAGATTTAAAAATCTGGGTAAATAAAATCAAATTTTTGAGAAAGTAATTTTTAAATTTGAGATTTAAGCATTGACAATGCTATTTTTATACAATACCAAATAATAAACTAGAAAAAATACGACTCACACCAGATCGTATTCTTGGACAGGAATTGAACCCGCGACCTTTGGATGTCCGATCCAATGCTCTGACCGCTGAGCTACCGAGTCACAAGTGGCATTGTCGAATTGCTTATATTGCACTATTACGCTACAAGCCAGCGTTAATTCATCAATGTAAGGAATTAACCTCGACATTCAATTGAAATATCTATCGAAAAATTTTAATTCATAATTACTTAAATTTATGATTTACACAAAAAAGATAAAAAAAGTCACTAACAAGTGGTAGGAAAATATAGACAATGCAAAAGCACTAAGTTCTAAATTTATTTGAATAAAGATTTTTGACTTATTGACTTTGATAAGAGGCAAATAAGATATAAAATATATTTTTCATTAAATAAAGTGCAAATGTTGCTTATCTGTGATCTACAAAATTTACTATTTGTGAAGAATTTTAATGGAGCTTTTTCTATAATCTTAAGTTCACAACCGCGAACTCCAACGTTACAAAACTTTTATGTAACGGACTGATTGAATACTAAGCTAAGTAGTGCCACTAAAATGAAGAAAAACATATGTTTAGGCTAAGTTGGTATTAACAAAGTGAAGATAATATTTAGTTTTGCATGCGAGTAAAACGAATTCTTCGAGCCCTTTGCAGCTATGTCGGTCGAGATCAAGCAAGACAATACACATCATAAAAATGTTCACTGTCAATAGGTGAAAATGCATAAAATCGAAATAATAGGCTGCGCGTCTTCCAAGTGATAATGTGCAAGATAAGGCTTACAATTCGTTATTTTTCTTGAATGTCTTGCTTGATCATACAAAATCATCGTGTAGGTAGTAAATGGGAAATAAAACACAAACTTACGTTTATACGGTAAATAAATTATTTATTTTTACTATCACAATAAAACATTTTTCTATTGTATCAATTATAACGATACGGTATAATAAAAGCTTATTGCTTTTTTCTTGTTTTATCACTGTTTCTGATTCTATAGTTGGTAGGTAGGTAGTAGATCGACTAAGATTTAAAAACCTGGGTAAACAAAATCAACTTTTTGAGGAAGTAACAACATTTTAAAATTTTAGATTTTAGCATTCACAATGCTATTTTTATGCAATACCAAATAATAAACTAGAAAAAATACGACTCACTCCAGATCATATTCTCGGACGGTAATCGAACCCGCAACCTTTTTATGTCCGATTCAATGCTCTGACCGCTGAGCTACCGAGTCACTAGTGGCATCATCGAATTGCTTCTAGTATATTCCACTCTCTGCCAGCGTTAATTCATCAACGGAAGGAATTAACCTCGTCATTCAATTGACATATCTTTCGAAAAATTTTATCTTTAATCCTATCTTTTGAAAAATCTCAAATTTAAAAATTATATAGCTGTTTCATCTTAATCAATTTTCAAAATATCTGGAAAGATATTTCATTGAATGTCGGTCGAGGTTAATTCCATACATTGATGAAATAACGCAGAATAAGAGTGTGAAATGCTAGAAGAAATTCGATGATGTCACTAGTGACTCGATAGTTCAGGTATCCAAAGGACACGGGTTTGATTCTCGTCCGAGAATATGATCTGGTGCGGGTCTTATTTTTTCTAGTATTGTATAAGTAACAACATATAACAATTTAATAATTAAAATAGTGTCAATAGTTATAATAGAAATAAAAATCAACATAAAATGACATTGACGACTCGCTGGACTGAACTAATAAAAAATATTCACACAAATATTGCAAATAGGTAAGTAAAGCAATAAAAGTGGGTTGTTAAACGCAAAACATTCACAAAAAAGTAGACAAACAACAAAAAAACGGTTGCATTGTTCTGTTCTATTGTAACAATTTTGGAAACGTAAAGTGAACATTATATTCATAGCTTTAAAGAGCATAATTGAATGAACAACAGTGGTAGATTTTCGGTCTAGTCAAAGGAGTTACGATACTTTTGTCATTTTCGCTAGTAAATGTGTGCCTGTGGGGACTTATTTGTAGACCATCAGAAATCAGGAATATAATATAGAAACGTAATGTGTAAGCATAGTCATATAAATATAAGTTGTTTTAAAAAAAAAAGTAATTCTTTAATTTAGTTGAGCTGCATTTTGATTGTGATTTGTTTTTTAAATTGTGATACAGGCACTTAGCAAATGAAACTGTTCAATAAAAGAAGAATGAACGATAATATTTTCAATACCGGTTGCGAAGATGACGTAAGCTAAGTCCAAAACTGATTAAATCTTTTAACAATACTTATTTTTCCTATCTAATTTAAACATAGAAAACACACATTGATAACTAGACAAAAAACAAGATGAATAAATAAAACGTGATATTATTTATGCAAATAAATCTATGAAAAATTAAAAGTAACATGTAAAAAAATATTCATAATAGAGTGAAATGGTGCGCCCCGTGCCGAGAAGCAAGAATTAATGTTGGCCAAGAGTAAGTATTATAATTTACCATGAAATAGTATTATTTTTAAAATAAATTTTAATAAGGCAAACGTTAATCGATCTATACCTTACTTATACCAAATGGCATTTGTTTATTACCGTTATAAAATTTATATTCCTAACGAATACCAAATTTTAAAATTTTTAATATAATTTTTAATAAATTTGGTATTCATTGGGAATAGAAATTTTATAACGGCAATAAACAAATACCATTGGTATTAGTTTTTGGTATTCGAAAGGAATAGATCCGTTAATCCACGTTAGTTATTACCACAACGTGGATTTTCATTCAGAGGTAAAAAGATCGGCATCGATAAAAAATAGTGCATGTTCAGGATTAAGCAAATAAATAAACTCTAAATCAAAACGTGTTAGAATAACAAAGATGCTCATGACCCGCGGAGCTCATCCACCATTTCTTGTCTCAGTGTGGTGCGGCATTATTTCATTGTTTCGCTTCTTTCTAGCTTCTTTTGATCGCCGCCGCACAGTGTCCACGGAAATCTAAAACAAAAAACACTTCCCATCACACAACTATTTAATTAAAATTATTTTTTGTTCAACGAAATGAAGCTACGATTGAGAGTCAGTGTTAAATCAAGAGAGCAAGCTTCACCGCTAAAAGGCGGGTTAACATTGTAAAGTATTAAATAGTCAAGTAAAACCACGTTAAGTAAGGCAAGTAAACGTCGAGAATTCAAAAAACCAATAAATCCAAACTTAGAATAGAATTATTTATTCTAAAATAACACCTGAATTAACAATATACGCGCTGTAATCCGTAAAAATTGTATTTTATTTCTATGGTAAGGTTTCACTTTCCCGGGTTTACATATCAACATGCAAAATCAACAATGAAAATCTCAACACCATAATTATAATCAACAATTTAATATTTCAAAGAATCAAAACATAAACGGTTCAAAATGTTTAGATTATCAACGACTCGCATATTTTGTTTTAATTTAAGCCGATAAGTTAAAAAAAAAGTTTCCATATTCGAATGCTCTCACACTAACAAAAAAAGAATCCGTCGCCTTTTGTTTCTTTCATGGGCGGCAAGTTCAAAGAATCAAATCACAGGTGTCTGTTTTGCTTATGTTTGGAAAATTACCAAGTCATGAGAACAAAAACTACTTATGAATTATTTTAAATATAATATAATATTTTAAAAGAAGAATAATGAGAATTAATAAGTGCGGGTTTGAGTCCCGTCTTAGGCGCTCGATATTTTCTAGTATCTTTCTAATATAATTATTTATCTTAATATATAATTGTGAGTGCGCAAAATCTCAATGTAATAATTATTTACTTAGCTATTTCATCTTTATCGATTGTCAAAACATCTTTCCAGATGTTTCTTTCGAAAACGGGACAAATGGTCACGTTAATTATGGCTAACCTAATGAAATTATTTTATTTACTGCTGCAACATTTTTTTAAAACACAAGAGAGCTTTGACAAAGTTGCATTTGAAAATCTTCGTAATTGCTTAAATATGGGTCAGACTATCTACCTATGGCCTTCTCGTAGCGCTGTCGTGATGGACCCTCTTCCCACCGCCGCAGCCAGATGGTTCGTCTCTACAGTAAAAACATATCATTTAATACTAATTAAGTTATAACAAAACCAAAACAAAATTAAGAAAAAAATAGTAAAATAAGAATTTAACCTATCGATATAAGAGAAGCTCGGTGGCTACTCGTAATCATAATATCTATCATGCCAAGTTATTAAAAAGCGAATAAACTATTTAAGACTACACTTATCGATCATAATAATAATAATTATGAAACCATTGAAAAGAAACGTGATAAATTCGAGATAAGGGCATTGACGAAAACGTAATTTTCAAGTCCTTATTTTTCAAAATGAATAAACCGATTTTAATAAAACTTCATAAGCATAAGCAGGATACATAGTTTTAAAAAGTTAGCAAGGAACATTTTTGGAATGTCTTATTTTAAAAAAGATAATTGGAAATTTCTGTTACTATGGAAAATTTAAAATCAGTCTCACTAGATCTTACACTATTTATCAAAAATGAGTTCTATTAACTTTTTAGACCAATATATTTTACTTATGTGTATAAAGTTTCATTAAATTCTTTAAATAAGGACTTGAAAGTTTGTATGAAATGCCGTATTTCGTCAACGCTCACTCGATTTGTTTAAAAAGACTAACACTTTTAATAAATTTTACTTAAAAATACTATAAAAAGTTACTTACCGATACTCCAGTTTTTTGTATTTTTTTTACGTTGTTTTTACTTAATAAACTTCACAAACCGCAACACGACACTAAAAAACTGTGTGCACTGTCTACTGAGGTGAACTGACTGACTGATGACGTCACGCGAGCAGCGAGACGGGGCGGATGGTGCCGTATGCGCCAGGGGCGTTGCCCACTAACGTCAATATTTTGACAGCTGATCAGTAATTGGCCCTTAATTTTGACAGCTGAGCAGTCATTGGCAAATTTGCACACACTAAACAAATCCACCAATGATGACAAGGTGACTTTCTTTCTAACACTGTATAGCGTGTCGTAGTTATAGATATGTATAGTGTATACCTTGACATGCTGCTTTGCGTACATACCTAAGTAGTTCTCTTTGGAATTATTAGTCTTTAAGAAAGCGTAGGTAATGTTCACAGTGAAAGACAAGACAGTCCACGGTTTTTGTTTTGTTTTATTGTTAAAGCAGGTAGCTTATGCTCTTTAAAGAGAATAGGTACACACGACGGCACCTCAGACTATACATGTTGACATTGAGACCATCTTTATGCTCTACGTAATTAAAGCTGTTTTCGCAGTTTAACTGTATAACCTGATGTGCTGTCGTGTGTACATTTTTGTATGAATACTTACACTCACTTAGTCGTTAATTTCTTTCCAGAATAGATCAGGATACTTTTGAAGTTTATAATAAGGTCCTTTCATTAATTACACAAACACGGATTTAAAAGTAAAGTAGTACCTACCTATACGGCCTTTTGTTGGTACCTAATTATTTATCCTACCACTTACCGATGTGACTTTAGCCTTACTCTGCTTTAACCTTTCAAGCAGTGAGGAATAGATCAAGGAAATGAAATCAGAGATTAACAATATAATATTCTTTATTTTATTCTTACAAAAAGATCAATTTTATTCTAAGAACAATACTTGCGTAATTATTTTTGTAAAAATAGGTACCTATTTTCAATGAAGAAAGGTTTGTCAAAAGATCCTATTCTACAATTCTCAAAAGTCGACATGGAATAAAATAAAACGAGTGTTACGATTAAATTAATAAAAATGAGTTTGCAATTTTATTTGAACACATTGACTAGGAATTACGACTTGTAAGTGTTGCAATACAATGATTGATTTCACCTCTTAGATTATTCGGTCATTTCACTTCATTGCCCTTTATTCATTTTGCCTAAGCTATACTTAGGTATCATTATTTTGCCGAATTGAATGGAGAATTTTCAAGACGTACTTTTTAACAATTCTGTGAAAGCTAATGTTACAAAAGTTTTTTGTACTAATGTTTGGACACTAAGTTAACTTATTTCATTATTAATTAATAGTTTAAACGAAAAAAATAAATTTTGGTTACGTTGTCCCAGATAAAGTGGTAATTTTTTGCTAACAAAAAATGAGTCACTTTCAAGGTATTTTTTATTACTGTTAATCATTACATTGGACTAGGTGCCACATTTACGTAGTGGACTGGTTCATCTCATCACGTTCTAATTTGAAAAGTGCTGAAATTAATTTCGATACTTATTCCAAATTCAAAACAGTAGAACTCATCAACTAGCATCAAAACTTTATAGTTGCATGACTGGTCGTTTCACATGGCCACACGAACCAATTTTAAAATAACATTTATACCATTCCCCCCTTAAAAGGCTTATTTTATTCACTAAGTAGGAAGTAGAATTTCCTACTTAGAACTTAACTTTAACTTTAATTATTATGTACTTACACATAATATGCATTGAAAAAATCAGTCGTGTAGTTACGGTCACTGTGTACCTCATTTGCATTGCAGGTTGGCAGCAGCTTCAGCTCCACTTTTTATTTATGAACTGCTGACCCGACAGAGGTTGTCATGTCTTAACTATGAATATTGATTTATTTGTTTTTTTTCATTAGCTATTTCTTCTTACAATAACAAATACAAAAAAAAAATAGGGAAATCCGTTCACGCGTGATGCCGTGACCAAGGGAAATAGGGATTCATTTTATAATATAGATGCATCTAAATATGTCATAAGCATCTATCATGAGGTCACATTTAAAGTTAAAGACTGTTATAATCCTTGGTAGGCTTGTGTCCTATTCAGTATAGGGTAATCTAAGAACTCCATGGTGAGTCCCCCAGGGGCGGCCTCCAGCTCCAGCACTTGTACGCGGTTGACGGCGGGCGCCGGCCGCAGCCACGCGCCCGGCACGTACAGCGTCACCTGCGGGCCCACTCCGGGCCAGTACCGGCCCAGGTTGTAGCCGTTCACCCATACGTAACCCTGGCCAATTAAAAATATGATGATGAATAGGTTCCTAAGTATATTATGTAACAAAACAGAAGTTAAGTTAGGCTACTTTTCTACATGAAGAAAATCTGATTCTGTAATAAAATATTTTTTATACTACCTACTCGTCAATGGCATATTATGTGTCATGCAAACCTTTCCTAAAGCAAGTCATTACAGCCCCACGGTCTAGCCGGTGATAATGTTGTACTGAATATCATTTTTTCCCATGGGAAATAATGTGATTTGAATTTGGAATGCAACCCATGTAGTAGTACTTGATCGAGGTTGGTTTCAAAAATGTTTAGGTACAATGAGATTTTATTCTGAGTTAGGCTGTATGTTAAAAAAAAGAAAAACATGAAAACTTTTTATGATATTAATTTTCACCCGCGCACCAAGAAGGATTTATTCGAATGTCGAACTGACCACTACAGAATAGACGACAAAATAGATTGTTGCACAATCTACTATTTTGAAAAATCTCTGCTCTGTTTTGTCTACTTTTTTATTGTTATCGTTTTCCATAGTTTAGAGAGGAAGATTCTTGGCCATTTTTGTAAATAACAGAGCGTTTTGTGTTAGGTTTGCAGGTAACAAGCTTTGCTTAGTTTGGCGCTATGTGGAATCGTCCAAGCATTTTATTTTTTTATTTTATTTAAGATGCTAGATGAAAAAGTCAACTTACTCTACCCCATCCAGTAGTGTCAAGGAAAGTGTCAAGCGGCGCCTGGCCATCAGGTAGAACGAGCTCGCCCTCATACATAATAGGTCCTTTAGTTAGGTCCGGGGCTGGAGTATTCTGGTCTACAGCACACGATGCACTAACGTCTTCCAATGGATATCCCGTAATAGACCAGTTGCCACGAAGAGGACTCCCCCGAAACTCGACATTGCTGAGAATGCCCTGTTAAAAAAACAAATCTAATAATAAAATAAATGTTGGACAATCACACATACATTGCTCCTATTCCAAAATAAGAATCTAAAGCACTTGTGTTATGGAAGTTAAAAAAAGGACGGAACAACAAATGTTCAGGTCAAAGACAATATAGAAAAGTTCGTTTTTTTAATTCCTGAGATTAAAACCGGACATCGATAGTGACCCCTATGAAAACTGGTGTACAAGTACATATGTACGTACATTATGTGCATATGCAAATTCGACCACGGCACAAGCTATTCGAACATGGACGACACACGACGGACCACTAACGGAGGTCGTAATATATCTCTTATTTATTTTGATCAGCAAAATTCAAAAGTTTCTTATATCTTGAATGATCTGAATTTAATAAGAAATTTTGAGGATATATTCATTCAATAACTTTATAACAGAGAAAGAGGTTAACACGCAAATTATAAACTTAATGAGAAGTAGAGTGAATCCCATTGACACACAAAGAGATAATTAAAGCCGGTCATGGGTCAATATATCAGACCTCACCTTACGGTCGTGCAAGTGAGGGCCGAAATTAATTCGCCCTTGGTTTTCCACCAGCAGGGACAGCACGGAGTCCTCCTTACTCTTCAGGTTCAATGAATATCTTTTAAACATTCGATTGATCACTCCCTGCAGTTCCTGAATTTGGTACAAAAGTTAAAAATACAAAATCTTAGATACTGTAACTAAATGTATGCGGAGATCGTTTTGATATTTTAGTAAACGTGTACTTAAACACAGTTAATATGTAGACATGAGAGATAAGTTGAAGATTCTGTTAATAAAGAAAACGCTTAATTAACCTATTTTAGTTCAAACTTAATTCATAATACGAAAGAAAAAGACAAAACATCACTTTTTAACTAAAATGGGTTTAAATTAAGCGTTTGAATTTATTATGAATAAAACGGTAAATATCTAACGATTATACAAAAATACAAAATAATACAGACTAAAAATTTCTAAGTCTGCTTCGAGCAAATAACCAATCTTTTTAAAAATCAGTCATCAATAAATATCCAGGAAGGATCTGAATATTCAAACTTACCCCGTCAACATAAACGTAAATCCAATCCCTTGGTTTCTTTATGACTAGTTGACCATCAGTTGCTCCCAATGTGGTCTCATAAAGAACTAAGCCACTTCTCTGTCGAAGTTCTTCAAACGTAGGCAGTTGTGGTCCCGGGACATAAGTGTATTCTTTACCGAGGGTGCGACGACCTTGTTCTGACAACAGTTGGACTTTAAGAGATAGGGTTATGGGGCCGTAGGCCCCTTTAGGAGACGGTTTTGGCTCTGGGATATCATCCTTCACGAAGTTGTACTGGAATTTAAAACAGATAAATTAGTTTACTTTCAAATACAAAATGAGATTCTAAGAAATTAGTTCCTTCATACCTGTTTCAAAAGATCCCTTATGGCATAGTACTTCGGTGTTGGGTCTCCAGCTTCAGTAAGTGGTGCATCGTAATCGTAAGAAGTTATATCTGGTTGGTAGGAACTTCCATAATTTGCACCTATTAGGAAAAAATAAAAAAAAATATCAGTTAGATATGAAGTCTTTTCCTTGAAACTTGGAGAAGTCTACAGGGCTTGATTTGACTTTTCGAGTACAAAACTTTAACGTTATCTATTTTAACTACTCTTCCATTTGCATTTCCCGACGTCGTCCGTCGTGGCTTCTAGAGTACGTTCCTCATGTGAAAAAACGTATATCCGGGGTGTGGAATAGTAATGGAATCTTTTATTTATTCTCAATGTAAATATTTTACCAACTTCAATTAAATACAGCTCATCTGTTATTTAAGTTGGTCTTACTATTACCTGAAGTGAACTCAAAGTTGGATCCTCCGAAAAAGACGTAGATGTTGACGTTGACTTTGTAGTCGAGCATGTCACGCAGTGTGTTGACGACGTCGTCGGTGCTGACCTGCTGCAGGGTCTCGGTCCAGTGCGTCAGCCAGCCGGGGTAGTACTCCGAGTTCATTAGGGGGCCCGAGGGCATGAAGTTGCGGAGCTTGTCGTAGGTTTTCTCCACATCTGGTAAAAATAATGTTTTTTGTTTGTCGTTTTAAGTGTTTTAAACTAATTTGCTTTTAAAAGTTAAGTTAAGTAAAGTTCGTCTTTATGTTGGGTATAGGCTGCATAAAATCGCTTTTCATGCTAGAGCATATTCTGCTTAAAGTTACTATTTTTTATTATTATTTTAAAAAGTGGCTGGCACATGAGTTATGGTGCGAGTGAATTTATGTTTATTTCAATGAGTAATTGCAATCTTATGTGTACAACTGACAGTTAAGTAATAATAAATCCCTATTTAGCTTTAAGCTATTTGGTAGTATCTCTTAGGTTAGATCAAAAGAAAAGCTTAATGAAGCAACGTTTGTGATAGATAATGAAGTCTCAAACCACTGCCACTGCGCTACATAGCGGATTGGGGACAACTCTCAAGGAGAAATTGTCTTTTCTACAGTTTGTCTAAGTACATTATAATTTAATATTTTGTTGATTTCGTATTATATTGTGGTATACCCACATTCTAATCTTTTTGATCATATAAATCTTTGGGACGAGGGTATAAGCGTAAAAATACCTATAACATGTTTTTATAGAATTCAAACGATTTAGTCAAGCTGGTTAAAAACATACCCCTCTTTCGTTTGGAGAAAAATGTTTGTTTATTGTTATTTGTGTATCGGATACCTTTTATAGTTATCTACGAGCTTTTACGTAAACTAACGCCTAAATTGGGGGAAGAAATAAGTGCTAGATATGACGTGAACACGTGCTAGGTATAACGTTAGTGCTTATTCAGCATTACTAAAATGTATTAATAAAGCCTTACTATTGCCAGGCCCGAAGTCCACGGTAGTCAATGCACCACTAACAGCGCCATAGAGGAAGAACGACGGGTCCGGTCCATCAGTGGTATAGAGCAGCGCGTTGGCGCCAGTGTGTTTCAGGATTAAATCCCGCATCTGTTCGCGGTACGCCACGTCTCTGCCGTAGCTGCCGTATTCATTTTCAACCTACATACAATAACAAAAAGTAAATTTTAGTAATCACCAATATGGTGTATTCGTTAATGTTAAAGAACATAGATAAATTTCCGAAATAAGTTATGTAATCAGCATAAACGTTCATTACATTTTAGAAAAACTACGTGGAAGTATTTAGAAGAGTAATATAAAAAAATAAAAAAAATATTTGGTACATATAACGATCTTTATTAACTCACCTGCACTAAAATAATTGGACCTCCATTCCCAAAAAGTAAAGGAGTTAACTGTGCGAACAATTTGGCGATCCATATTTTGCTTTCGTTAATAAAATCTGAAAAAAGATTTGATATTATTTGATGACTCTTAATATCTCTATTGTACTATGTTACTCATGAGCGCCGGCACGGGGGCGCCAGCGCGCCAGGTGGTGCACTTGTACCCCTTGGGAATCTTGGGATGAACATTACCTAAAGCTTTTTAAAGGAAATATTTTTTTGAAAATTTTGGAAATTGAAAATGTTGCAGGAAAACCCGCCTTACAAGGAATTGAATTGAAGAATTGTTTATTCTGTGGGATGGCACAAATCCACATGAAAAACTAAAAGCTGCCCCCCCCTGGGAATTTCAACCGGCGCCCTTGATATTAATAGGGATTCTTTATGGAAAAATAATAATTATAAAGTAGAACTTCGTAGAAGTACTTCTAAAAACAAATAAGCAAACACGTAGGTATTTCGTGATTTTCAAAAAATCTTAGGGGGTAAATGGAATATGGGGTGGAACGGGATATGGTAATATGTAAAATTCTGGACTCCATTCTGAAATCCGCGCAGATGAAGTTGCGGGCAGAAGCTAGTTTACATAAAATAAATAACTAGTAACAAATACATTATTCTTACCTTTGTCAGTTGTACGCAGTTTTATTTTAGGATATTTTCCCAGTAACCAGTACGGGAAACCGCCCTGAAACAGGTAGTTTTTGTAATAACATAATTTTATAAATAAACCTAATGCCGTGTTTACATTATTCGGTTGGGCTGATTTCGGTTGCAAGTTGAAACCCGTAGGTCACCGACTTGTGTAAAATTATATTCGTTTTGGCCATATTGGATGGTCCATTTTCGGTAAACTACTAGCATAAAGTGTGGTCGATGCGTTCGATCACCGAACTACTTCTACAAATTAGCCAATTCGATCAGTAAAATCAATTATCGACAAACATAGGTACATAGATACTGTATTAAGTCGAATAATATTATGTTTTAATTTTCACTTGCAATCTAGCATATATTGATAGCACAGAATAAATAATAGTACTAGCGTGCAGAAGTTGCACTGCTTTGATCTTGAAGAAAGCCAACATTTTATATAACTAAACATTGCGGGTCCAAGCTAAATTGCAACTTAACATTTTAGCGTATGTTATTGATCTTCTCGACGCGAAGTACTTGAGCGACAGGGTTGACTCAGCCAGCGGCGAGTCATACTAAAAGTATGTACCTTCTACTAACTTCTACGTTAATGACTTGATTAATATTGAGTGTAATCAACAATTCTTTCACCTTAATGTATTTTAACTCTATTTGGTAAATAACTTTCAGTTTTTTTTATAAACAAATACCGTGCGTAAAGTCAGTTATTTTTTATTTGTTTTATTTAATTAACAATCTTCACTCGAACCAAAACTAGCTTTTAGAAAATAAATGTGGTCTATTCTGGACTATTCACATAAATTTATTTCACAAGTAAATTCTATTCATAGGTAGTTTATGGAGATTCAAGATAAGCGAAAGGTGGCGAAAGTTAATGTGCAGGCGATAATCTTTGGCTTTTAACTTATATTAAAAAAGTAAAAAAATGCATATCATTATGTTATTGAGCTAAAAATAAGGCTATACTAAATTAAAACGTAATTTAAACAACAATAACATGCTATGGAGATGTGAAAGGAATAATCGTAAAAGTAAACACCAATAGATAGGTACTTTCTTTTTCTGACAGCCTACATAGACATAATGCAATATAAAAGAAACCTATGACCCTTTGTGGGGGGTCATTGAGGCTGTCATCTACTAACTTTATCTCGTCGACATCGCGAGTTCATCACAAAAGGTTAGAAATTGTTGACGGTTATAATTCTCACCAAATCTCTTTCTGCACAAATGTACGGGCCAGGCCTCAAGAGCACATGAAGTCCCTCTTCAGCTGCGAGCTGAATGAAGGCTGTAATATCTCTGTCTCCTTCAAATGAGTATTGTCTTTCTTCTGGCTCATGATAACTCCATTCAACATACCTGCTCAAAGAGAGATTTAATAAAAAATAAATTTAGACAATTTAACCCTTAAACCTTTTAAGTATACTAACCCTTAGCATACTAATATAACTAAATACTTTGGTAAAAGGTTCCGTAGTTATTAGGGTTTATTTCTCGCCTTCCCGGGTACGGGAATTCCCGGAAAAACTAATTTCTTCTACCCGGGTAATTTCATTCCCGGGAAGTTTCATTAAAATCGGTACATTCGTTTCGAAAAATAAGAATTTGAAACTTTGTATGAAATGCCGTATGTCGCAAACGCTCTTATACTGTGAGGGATATAGTTAGGTACTTCATGTTGTTGCTGTTTGTTTGTACTATCATCAGCATTATTTTTTATCAACAAGAGAGTTAACAAGCATACCTGCTTGTGATGATATATATGATGTTAATAATATCCTCTTATAAATCCAAGAGACACCGTCAGGGCTCTCA
Organism: Catoptria pinella; assembly: GCA_963556745.1. NCBI lineage: Eukaryota > Metazoa > Arthropoda > Insecta > Lepidoptera > Crambidae > Catoptria > Catoptria pinella. The sequence goes on from OY750762.1 coordinate 8,133,392, forward strand.
AGAGGCACCATCATTTTTCCCTCATCCGTATATAGTCTGGGTCAATTACGGATTACGGATACCATAATCTAATCTTTAGGTTTTATGAGTTACACTACGAGCCTTACGTGGAGACCGCGTTGAGACCTGCCGCCTTGAGTTTGCGCAGCCGGTCGCGCCAGTACACCGCCGGCAGCCTGAAGTAGTGCAGCGAGCCTGCCATGATGTGCAACGGTTCTCCATCCACTATGAACTCGTTGCCCACGATGCTGATATTGTGGAAAGCGCTCTGGAAAAACCACTCTTATGTTATACGGAATAAAGGATCTAGTACTAATTGGAAAAGCAAGATTCGACCAGATTTAAATTATTTCAAATAAATAATGATAGATCTGAAGATTGTAATAAAAATATTTTGGAACTCGTCTGGCACCCACCCACTGTACGTTTAGGCTTCGGGTGTAAATAAGTACTAAATCTGGAGGTCAATAGGGTATTAAATCGAACAAATACTTATGTCAAATCTAAGCGAAAGTGAAAATGGTAAAGACTTGAGTATGTTGTTGTTCTAGTTCCAGCGTCTTACATATTTCATTTATTGAACCTTTGACCTTGCTAAAAAAGTTGTGTGCAGAGTGTATTGAAAACTTTCGATACGTATTAAGGCAGGGTACAAATTGTAAGTTTAAAATAAATAAGTTATTTGAATTAGTAGTTAGCTATATTTTGGTTAGGTACCTACTAATTGTATTAAAAATATTATCAGTAGCAAGTTCAATCTTAAGCATCTTAATAAAAATTTGTGTCGCTCAAACTATTATTAGGTGACTACAAAAATATTTTTTAAATCATTAATTTGGAGAATCAATACGATTTATTAATCAATTATATCTTATAAGCTGTATTTTTTTTGGTTTCGTACTAATTTTTAGATAAGATTTCTCAAAATTGTCAAGAAATAAGTAGAGTCGTCAAGAAATATCAAGAATTAATCATCACTACATAAGTAATGCTGATAATTAAACGCTCGAATAGTTGTTACTTACAAGAAAAAATATTTACTATTATTTAATCCCTATCCATATTTACATTTTAATAAATTATGAAATAAGAAGATAAAAAGTTTTGTTTGTTCAACTAAAATATTACTACCACGACGACATTATGACATATGAAGAACATAATAATCCCTAATTACTAACCGTACTTTTTTAATGAACAAAAAACTGCAGGTGTAACTATGTTTCTAAAGAGTATATTATTGGAGACTCAAAATTATCACTAAATCTATATATGTGTCAGAAAATATATTTTCTCCACATTTACACTATTCCTAAAGATTTTTTGTATGAAAGTGGAAAATATTTGTGAAACACTCATAAACGAGTAACGACTTTTATGTAGTACCTAGCCTTAAGGGGCCGTGCAACGTCAAATACACATTTTTTTAAAACGATCTCACACAGTCATACTTGATTTATCGGTCCCAAGAAAAAAATAATGTAGAAGGAGATTGTGTACTCAGTTATGTGATTGACAGAAACATGATTGCTAGAACTTTTCTCGATAGAAAAAAATCGTAAAGTGACCTGCAACTTTGTAGTTTCTCAATGCTGTGCCAACTAATAATAAACCTATAATCTTGAAATAATAATAAAAAAACCTTAGAGCTCTCTAGTTTTGTGATTGACAGTTATTATATATTACAAGCGATTGTCGATAAAAAGCGCTGATTGACTAAAATGGACCAGAAAGTCGCCTGCCAAGTCGACCCATATAATTATACCACACGTATAAACTTTATGATGCCATAATGAATCCAGTACAGGTGCTATCAAAATGCTTTCTCTACTTACTATTATATTATTATCATTATAAACGTTGTGAACTTGTGACCATAAAACAATTTACATTTAACATTCGGTATGGCAACAAAATAATTACTATACATTATATACACATCAAAACCGTTTCGTATATCGAATTTCCCCAGTTAGATTACAAAACCATATGGCACACAAGCTGGGGCTGATAATTTTATGACGATTATTTAGACTAGGCGTCGCCATATTTGAAGTATACCTAGTCGATTTATTAAAAACAATTTCACTGTTCTGTGGTTTCTTGGCAATGTATTTTTAATTTTTAGCTCATGTTCATATAAGAGTTTATACGATGTATTGGTTTGAAATATTTAATTAGAAGCCGTATTCATAAATCTTGATGTAGAAATAATTTGAAGGACAAAACATTACAATCAATCACTTTGGCACATAACATAATATTTCTAACGAACGATAAAAAGACTTTTTTACACTACCTGCTCATCAATGGCATATTATGTGTCATGCAAACCTTTCCTAAAGTAAGTCATTTTTCCCATGGGAAATAATGTGATTTGAATTTGGAATGCAACACATGTAGTCGTGCTTGATTGAGGTTGGTTGCAAAAATGTTTAGGTGAAATGAGATTTTATTCTGTGAGTTAGGCTGCATTTTATATTATGTACAAATTAAAAAAAAGAAAAACATGAAAACTTTTTACGAAATTAATTTTTACCCGCGCATCAAGAAGGATTTTTTCGAATGTCAAACTGACCACTACAGAATAGACGACAAAAAAAAAATACTTAAGTACTTTCTTTATAACAGTCATTGGTTTCAATTGCCTCGCAGAAAGTATAAAAAGTAGAGTATGCATCGCGGGCTTAAATGTGTATTTGTCTTGGGCGATCTTGAACACCTCGTACTCAGGGTTCAATATAGCGCCCGGGACATAATACACTACTTTAAGCCCTTATTGCATAATCTACTATAGTACCACACTCTTAAATAGCACTTTCTCTCAAACAATAGAAGTTAGAGTTTTGAAATAAAAAAAGGTTCTTTTTCATGTAGGTTATCGATTATGACGACCTGAGTGGTGCAGTGGTCAACATGCCTGTCTACCACGCAAGAAGTCCCGGGTTCGATTCCCGGCCGGGCAGAAATGGAAATGATTAATTTTAATTTCTGTGACGGATCTGGGTGTTACTATGTATAAATAAGTATATATTTAAAAAGTATATAAGTAGTATATCAGTTATCTAGCACCCATGTTACAAGCTTTGCTTATTTGGGGGCTATATGGCCCAAATTTTTTATTTATTTATGAAGGTTTTTTGTTCTTTTTATTTCGAAAATATATATTGTGTATTTTAAAAGTTATTACGATTTTAAAAGTGTGGTGCTAAGTTTTGAAGGCTAGTGTATAATAATCTTGGTTTTCTTCTCAACGTAGGTACACACGACGGCACTTCAGACTATACATGTTGACCTTGAGACCGCCTTTATGCCCTACGTAATAAAAGCTGTTTTCGCAGTTTAACTGACCTAACGTGCTGTCGTGCGTACATAGGTACTATATATCCCTAACCTTTAATTTGTTAATATTACATGATTCCAGAGTTTATTCTTTAGCAGTAGCATTGTTTGACGTGCCATTTTTGTCCGATCGTCTATGTCGTAAGGTGATAAAATATGTCGCTTGTACCGAAAACAGAACATCAGGAAGCGTCAAAAAGACGATAGAAAAACCTCCAGAATACGTGTGAAACTTTTGTTGTGTTTATAATACCTATTATGATAATGGGTCGTATTAATATAAAATGTAGATATGCTAAAACTTCGCAACGCTTAAACTTGTTATGCATAAAAAAATATGTATTTAAATAGAGAAGTAATTAAGGTAATTACCGTCTTGACCGTGGCGGGTTCATCACCATTGTTGACTTGTATTACCGTGGGATGATCAGCGTTCACGACGTAGGAACTACAAATAGCTAGACAGAGCCACACTGTTGCCTTCCAAGTCATATTTCACTACTGAAACAAAGTTCAAATTTAATAATATCACCTAAGTTCTAACGAATTCAAATACAGGGTTATTTGTTAAACACCATGATCTTGCTTCTTGATTATTTCGCAAATACATATTTTTTTTATTATACTCGTAATAATATAAGGAAGACAAAGGATTTTTTGGTAATTCCAAAGGGGATGAGAAATATATGTAGCTATACAAAAGAACTGAAACCATAGCTGAAACCTTGCTCAGTTAAATATAGTTGTAACAATAAATTTAGATGTCATGCATGAGCCATTACCTTCAATACGATGGATACTAAATAAGACCGGCATTTGAATGTTTGAAAATCTAAAAATATTTAGTTGAGAATTCAACTAGCTTATTTGCCACAATTTCGATTCGACACATGGTCGTAAATCATGCATATCCACTCCATAGAAATAATTATTGAATAAGTATACATAAATATTATTTAACTGCCAACATGATTTCAATAAATAACAACGCATGTCATTTTCCTTGACATCGTTGAGTTTGGACAAGTTGGTAACAGTTGTTACAATAGGGGTTTAAGTATGAAATTGCCGTTTTGTAGAGAGAATTTTAAAGAATTTGAATTTTCTATACTAACATTTTTGTTAATTTATTTAACAACCATGAACGCTAATGTTTTAAAACTTTTATGCACAAATGTTTAAACGCTAACAGCAACATTTACTGAATCCCGATTTTGTTAAACCTAGACTTTACTCATACGAATATGTAATTTTTTTAAATCGACTCTTAAAATTTTGACAGTTTCATAAGGGCTACATCTAGGTTTATCAAAATCTTAGGTTACGCGAAAAAATAAGTATCGGCTAAGTTACAACGAATTAAGAGGTCATTTCTGCTAACAAAATTGGAGTTACTAATAATAAGGTACTTTTTCTAAAGTTAAGGAAAGAAAATCAGAAATATTTTTATTGCTGACAAATACTGTTGATAAATACTGGTAGTTGGCCGTCACTTGGCCGTCATGATCATAATTCGAAATAAACAACCGAAGCATCTTTAACATAATAGAAGATATGAGAGTCACTGTGTGTGAGAAAAAATCGGCAATTTCATACTTTAACCCCTATTATTAAAATTCGAGGCAATTAATAGTAAACAAACCACAAAGAAACTATAAAATGAATAAATAAGTATGTTAATGAATTATTAATTATACACACATTCATATATAGGTATGTTTTTATTTTAAGTAAGTTGAGTATGTACTTATGTTTTATTTTTAGTAAGTATGAAAACAATCGTTATTTTATGTTGGTTTTAAACTTATTCAATTAACAAGCGTATATAAATTAGGTTTTCTCTTCTTATTCAAACATTTGGGTCATATTCTTTCATAGAAAATTTATGTAAAGCTGGTGGCGTTGATTTGTCGGATCAGGGGCCGTACCGGCTAATGCATCGAACTTCGGAAAGTCTGTCGGGCTTCAAATTAAAACAGATAAATCGAGCCCCAATCGGGCCAAAATGGCGAGCCCCATTCATGATGTCACACGAACATCGATATCCTCTAAATAACTTTGGCGAATAGTAGGTACAATACGAAACTTACTTGGATTTATCTGTTAAGTTGAAGCTCGGCAGACCCGCCGAAGCTCGAAAAGTTAGCCGGTAGAGCCCCTGTACGGATGAGTCCCGAACTTGGACTGGTCCCCTGCCATGTCCGGAAGTCGATAACAAGATTACCCCTGCGTCAAAAAAGGGGTGGCCAATCTTTTCGGCAGCTGGGCCAAAACTCGTAAATAAAATTTTGCACCGGGCCACAATACCAAATTTTATGTAACTAGGTCATTAAAAAAACAAACGAGAAAGCAACCTAATAAAAACATGTTAAAAATAGAATGATTTAATACTAATTGCGTCTGACTGAAGTTTTCTTTACTGCAGTTGAGTTCAGTTTTTCAAGACAATATGAAAGATAATTATATAAAGTGTATAATTTCTGTAATTATGGATAAAATAAATTTAGATTTCGAGTCTGCAACCGTCCAATATTTTCTGAAGAAAGTATCATTCATGTTTCTGATGTATTATGATGTGTAAAATATGAAAATGATAAATTAATAAATGCTTGGAAAATTTCACACAGCGCCATCTAGCCCCAAACTAAGCAAAGGTAACACCCAAACCCGTCACAGAAATTAAAACTCATCATTTCAATTTCTGCCCGGCAGGGGATCGAACCCGGGACCTCCTGGGTGGTAGATACCACTGCCATACCGGTCGTCAAATTAGATGTATACCTTCCATTAGACGAATTTCAGCTGCAATGTTGTGAACCAAGCGGTTCATTATCTTTACTCTTTGCTCCACATAAAAGTCAACGTTTCCCACCCTCTCAACCTTCATTTATACCATAGACTTATTTATACTAGCGTAGTATAATAAGTTTATGATTTATACTAGATAACTAGAGTATAAGGTGAATATTTTAGTATGTTGTTGAGAAAACTAGGTTTGTTCGTTTTTTTTATATTTCTCATAGGTTTTGAAATATTTGTATGTACCTTAGTGATTTCATACAAAATAAAAAAGTGCACATTTTTTTAAATGTACATTAAATATATTAAAAAACGGTCAAGAGCGAGTCGGGCTCGCGCACCGTGGGTTCCGTTCTATAATTCTGAAAAAGTTTACTTTTTAGAGACAAAGTTTTATTTTTCCTGTAGGTAATCTTTACATAAACTTCTATTACATAAAATATTTTTTTATTCAGATTTTTCTCTATGTAAACTTCGGAGATTCGGAACTTCGGAGAAGGAGGGGGAGGTACTTTTTTCACATTTTTCATCAACAGTCGAAAACTACGCGGCCTATTTGAGAACGTGCAAGCACTGCTCTTTCATATGATACTCCATATGCCCTAGTAGCCTCACTTCGAATTTTGAAGACCCCATTTCAGTCCCTGTTGCAAAAAAGTATATATATTTTTATATCTCTCTTATTTGCAAAATAGTTGGGCAATCGTCATCTAAAACTATTCCTTTCGAGTTAATAGCATTAGTAGTTCCCGAGATATCCAGCTGTGACAGACAAACAGACAGACTGAGTCGAACCATAAGGGTTTCTTTTTACCATTTTGGCACAGAACCCTAAAAACGTACAGACCTAGTTTTAAGGCATTTCAACAACATAAAATGTGATTAAATTGACAATAGACAATGATTCACTGCAACTTCACTCGAGAATGTATGGCAATGAGAAAATTTTACAGATTAAAAAAATTATTGCCGTATAGTCTGTTTGGCCCTATATACCTCAAAGTGGCGCCCTCATCTTAGTATAGTTCTTGTAGTAGTAGTAGGTAGGCAAAAGTGCTTAAAGTGGCCAGTTTTTGCTCTTTTACCTTCTACTACTAAAACGAACTATATTTTACTGAGTATATTGTTTGTAAATAAACTATAGAACCTTAACTTAAATCTGTACATGTGAATTTTCGATACATTATGTATTTAGCGAGCAATAAATTTAATTAAGATGAGGGTGCCACTTGAAGGATATAAAATGACAGCCTTACCTGTTCAATTTAAATATTTAAGTTTATTTTATTACGATTGATGCTGTTTTATGATTCTGGTTCAGATTAAATATTTTTAAATTGCCTAAAGATAATGTAATTACGTGAGAAAAATTTGCAAACGAACGAAATAAGCAACGTCAGTTTTGTCTCTAATAAAAAAACAGAATGGTTTAGAGAGGGTAGGAAAAGTTATCGCCGTTTATACTGTTTGCTCTACATTTTGCTACAAATCTTATTGAAAACAACTGGTTTTAATCAGGCCTCACGGGTTTGTAGGTATTCAGTGGGCTCCGCACGTAACGTGTGGGAACGTCGTTGATGTCGTTTCTTAAGTGTTTTCATAGTAGGTACAGTCGAGTTCATTATTATGTTGGCACTTTTAACAGTTCATCAGCATGTCTTTGTAATAAAAGTCAACATGCTGTCAAAAGTGCCAACATTTTAATGAACTCGACTGTACAATAACTTAGGCATAGATAGTATTAATTTGTGTTTGTTTAAACCACAAACAAATTATCAAATAGACGAGGCAGTACGTGGCAGTACCACATACAGGATTGTAAAACTGTGGCAGTACCATCTACAGATACACATAGATATGAACAAAATATTTCAAAGGAAAATGTTTTATAGTCCGTTTATCCTTACTTGTCCTTTTTGGTAAACAATCTTGACCCAACTCTTCTACATATTTTTAAGTTTAAAAGACGATGACGACTGTCAAAAACTATTTAATAAAAAGGACATGTAAGGATAAACAGACCAAAATAGGGAATCAATAAAGAACTTGTCGTGTATGAATAGGTATTATTAGAATGCGTGGATGTATTTAGTCAGTAATAAAACCACTTTTATACAATAACCGGTCGTTTCACTAGGTATCTCCCGATCCTGAACATATAACGACTGTAAAAATATAGCTATTATTATTATATCAAATTATTTTGTAGCGTTTCCTAAAATAAAATGTAAGTACTTATAGGTAACTTAAAATAATAAAGAACACCTTTTATATTGCTAATATAATCTAAAGTGAGAGACAAATAGACCAAAGTGCTTACCGGTTATGCGGCAATGACCTGCGATCTAGACCCTAGATGGTGAGATGGTAATGAACTCTTCTGGCCCGGGCTGAGTATGTTCTTGTTAGGTCACTGTCGCGTACGCATGCGTGCGCCCGCGCCGACTGTCCCGCTAGTACTCGCGTATAATTTGTTGTAGTATTATCATCTAATGAACGATTCACACCGACCGGTGCGAGTCGGACTGCGCCGGAGCGCATTTTACAATATGCTGTTAAATTTCCTTCAGCAGATTTTAAAATGCGCTCCGGCGTTACAACTTCGGATTACATGTTAAGTTCTATATTTGGTTGGAATTTACGCAGCTTAGAACGCGCCGGCTGCAGCCGGTCGGCTCAGCACGCACGCGACGGCAGACAGATGCGCACGCGTGCTGATGCATGCGTGCGCATCTGCTGCGGCGTGACTCGCGTCGATTGGTGTGAATCGTACATAATGCGCTCATAAACATGTGGGATACTAACGCCTGATCTGCTTTGTTCATCGGCACTTTTAGATAGGTAGATAATGAAATTCTACTACATTATTCTACACTTTGCAAACCACTTTAAAGCATAATATCTTGGAAACAAAACTTTTTACCAAAAAATGGTTAATGAAACCTCATAATAATTTCAAACGACCTTTTGAAGACACCCCACTCAATGGCAACTAACGCAATGGCTAAAAATTTTTTTAAACCTCAACTTTATATAAAGTAGAGGTTAGTACCTCTACTCCAACTACCAACTTTACCTTCAACCTACCTCCAACTACCAATATTTTAGTTTTTTCATGTTAGTACGTGAAAAAATTAAATAAATATTATAATGTTTTGTTACGTTAAAATTGAGATCTCTAACAGAAGTATACAGGGTTATTTGTGGATTACTAACATCATAAACAACAACATTTGTTCTACTACTTTTCTAAAAACAAACAAAAATCGACTTTTCAGCCAAAACTCGATCAGCTGTTCGGACGTTTGTCTCGAATGTCAATTTCTTTTTGTCGGTTTTCGGAAAAGTCGTAGAACAAATGTTGTTGTTTATGATGTTAGTAATCGACTCCTGAGAGGTTGTTGGTGTTTTACATAAAATCCTATTTATGAATTACATTTTATCAAATTCGGTTTAATATAGCTATACTAGACACTACGATGCGGATAAAGTGACGCAAGATAAAGATAGATGGAATCGAATGATCTTATAAGGTTTCCCTGTTTTACTACGGAATCCTAAAAAAGTAAGGTGGACAACCTCTAAGTGGCCGTCATTAGACGAGGAAAAACATTAGAGGAAATTTTATACCTGCTTGTTTACAGCTAGAAAACTACAATTCGAAACAAAAGACAAGTTATGTAATGACATTTTTAACAATTTTTCAGATTTATGATAATGTACCTACTTGCTGCATAGGTAGGTACCCGATTCCAACTTGCACTGCTTTTTTTTGTTGCAGTACCTAATGGTTTTCGAGGTATTTAAGGTTCACAAAGTTTTCCTTAAACATAATTATCTCATAATATTAACATTAAGTGTCATTATTATTATCAGAGTCAAACTAGTTACAGGTCAAATTATTCAAATGTTTCCCAGTGGTTTTCTCAATGGGTATTAACTGGTATTTTTATTTCTTATATTGTCTCTGAATTAATAGTTGAGATAACCTCAGGAGATAACATACTAAACAAAAGATAAAGCAAAATATTGATAGCCACATAGCATAGATAATATAATCCATAGTTACCTCTTAAGCAACACAAAGGAATAAATGAAGACTTTTGTTTACTCTGTGGTAGTTGGATTCGAAACTCTTTAGCAACACTTAAACCTCAGTGTAACATATAGGTACTGTGCCTAGATACGCTTTTCAATAATTTATCAGAGAACTGTGTAACTTGAAGATGGATTTATTGCTTGTATATTTTTTTTATTAAAATACCAACTTATAAATGTTTTAACTTTGGCAACAGAAATTGTATCAGTAGATTTCTATAATAGCTTAGGTTTTATCAGTTGTGGTTTGTTTTACTACAATTACGGATCACATTATGTATTTTGGCTTTCCTTTTTAGGGTTCCGTAGTCAGCAAGGAACCCTTATAATTTTGCCATGTCTGTTTGTCCGTCCCCAGCCTAGCTCATAGACTCTTAGTACTAGAAAGCTGTAATTTGGCATGGATATACATATTAATAACGCCGACAAAGTGTTGACGTAAAATTTTGAAAATGTTGTTTTTAGTTTACCTCCCCTACACGTGAAGTGGGGATGTAATTTTTTTTCTTACCCATACATTTCTACCCCATAGTGTGGGGTGTCGTTGGATAGCAATTTTAAAAATATTGCGGGTTTTTGAAAACAGTTTTTTGATTAAGTTTGTGAATTATTAAGCTTTAAAGTGCAAAATTATTACAGTCATAAAATGTCTCCCCCCTTTGCCAGCCAAATGGTTATTATTGTGTAAAAATTCACGGTAGTTGTATATATGACGAAGTTAAAAGGAAAATTATCAAAGCTAAGTAGGCTTTACAAGTTTACGAGTAACAGTCGACCAACTTATAAAATGTACTTGACGCAGTACAAATCCTCAACTACTTAAATAGGTTTAAAACTTCTGTATAGGGTTATAAATCTTAACGGGAGAAATTGTTTTTTACTTTTAAGTCCGTTTTAAAACGTGTATTTTATGAAAGGCCTTGATCGCACATTACAAAACTATATAATTTATCGCTAAAATGTATGAAATAAAATAAATATTTTTTGAAAATATTATAAAAACACGACTGCCCTGCTAAAAACGAACTAAAAGTTAAATAACTACGGCCTTACCACAAAAGATTTTAAAACACAGTTTAATTTAGACACTGTTTAAGTGTGAGGTTGTCTCTTACAAACGATATTGTCAAAAAAGTGACAGCATCACATTTAAACAGTGTCTAAGTTAAACACTTGTTAAACGGTGATTTGTGGTATGGCCGCAAGTGTCATTGCAGTCGGGGACCTCTTTGATTAAAAATTGTTCCACAGAACGGTCCCCCGACTGCAATGACACTTGTTATTTAACCTTTTAGTTCTTTAATTTTTGGCAGGGCAGTTGTGTTTTTAATAATTTTTATTTTTACTATTTTTAAGCAGATTTCTAAAGTTAATGTACTCGTACGTGTTACTATTTTTAACTAACTCACCGAAGGCGAAACAAATAGGAAAAATACAACAGTATGTTACATTATCGAAATTACCCAGTAAGAGAAAGGGCTTTCTAATTTGGTGATACTATAAATCTATAGTCACAGGTAATAGTTATGTTTCATGTCATTAGGCGTTTGCTTCCGGAACGAGCAATAATTTCGCTAAAGTTTAATGGGGAAATCGGCGCAAGTATTATCATTTTAAACCCGACCGAGAAGAGAAATGTTTTTCGCCCATAATGTAGCTATCTTTTTATGTAGGTACTAAGTGAGTTTTTATTCTTACTGGTTTAGTTTTGTGGTGTTGTGGAGGTTTTTATTTTTGCGATAAACCTATTTGTTAGTTTATTTGCGCCTACACCACGTTATTTTTACAAAAATAAATTTAATATTTTGCACTAATGTATTTTTAATTAGGATCTGCCTAAGAGGTTACGTGATAAAACTTGTTTTGCTTTTGCACATTAATGGAATTAATTATCGAAAACAGTCGTCTATCCGCGTCTAGGGTGCACTGTCACTGTGTCACTGCAGTTTTTCCAAACAAATAAAAAACAAAATTGTTCAGTCATTGTGGTGGTTTTCATTTTCGGGTTTGTATGCATGGTTCCTCTATCATATTCGACTTTAGGATAAACACCCTATATAATTGCCGTACTTATAATTACGACAGCAAATATATAACAAGTGAAAGAAAACGCGACGGTATTTTAATATCTGTCATTTCACGGTTTCACAACGTTTTTAAACGATGCTCTTCGACGTAGGACAGTACTAGAAATTAGTATGAGAGAACAGTAACTACTTATATTGTTTTCTAGGAATAAATATAGATAAGCAAAAAATCCAATCTAACACACGTATCTCAGATGCAAAATGGCATAGTAAAAATTTAAGTTACATACTGAAGTTCAGTTATGTTTATTGGAATAAGTAGATAAAAATTTATTTTGTCTTCATCGTACACATAATCGTATGTACCAAAAAATATAAAGATCGTACCGTCAAGCACAAACATGCATATTGATTATGCATATGTGCCTAAACAGAAGAAAATAAAATTGCTCGTATTTTAAGTAGTATCACAAAGTTAATGAAAATAGTAGATAGTTATGTATTTATGCATCGCATTTTTACGGCACAGGGAAAGGCACAGCACAGAATTACTGTATATCAAGTGAGACTGACAGATCCTTTGTTCGTTATTACGGTATATGAGCGAAGGTACTTTACCTATCCAATCTATAGCTAATAGTATTCGTCGTATTTGACAGGTTGATGAGGATTCCTGATGATGTATTTGAATAAAATTTATGAAATAAGTTACTTGCCCGTTAGGCGCCGAGTCGAAACTCGCAGTTTGTTAGAAAGCCAATGATTCAAATAGAAAACTAAACAGTGATAGGAGTAGGATGCTAATGGCAATGGTCAAGCAGTGCAGTCAACAGTTGCGTGACATGGCGTAGATGGGTGATTCTTCACAATTTTTTTTTATTACTCTTCTATACCAAGCAAGAAGCAAAAATGTTTGTGTTCAGAATTTTTCACCATTCAAACAATGCATTTTCTAAAGACAAACACTTTGCTTCCAAAAACAAACAGCATTTAAACAAGCCAATGTATGTGACACGTACGAAGAATCACCCAGCTATATGTCCGCGCTGCCTGCGAAGCGGACCGTGCCCCGTGGACTCGTTTTCATGGTTTGTCACTGCCAATGTGTATGTTCTGGGAACTGGTGACAGTTTGTTTGCAAGCCCAGATACACATTATCATAATAAGTAAGTAATGTTTATTTATAGAAAACTTTCGGAATGGTTATTAAACACATAATTATCCTCATCTTCATTGGTACTTAGCAGATTTCGGTCTCATCTCAGCGCAGCGATAAGTCCGACGGTCCACCGCCCAGTCTATTACTATGTAAGGAATAAAACTCGCGACCTTTGCTTGTCAAGAATGTTCAACCGCTCAGCTACAGAGGCCTCAAAAGAATTGTTTTTATTCTAGAAAATCAAGGACTAGGAGTCGTTTAGATGTAAGCATCATGAGTAAATTTTTTTACGTGTTATTATGTTTAACCACGTCAATCAAAGATAAAGTATAATTAAATTTTGAACAAGGTCCGGAAAATTACCGTGCGTTTCCACTAGTCAAATAACATGAGAACACAACTCTGTCAAAATGTTTATAACTGACAAGTTGATTTAACAAGTCAATTAATATGTCAATGCAGTGGAAACGCACGATTAGAACAACAAGACATCGAAGACATCCAAAGCATAAAAGAGACTGTGAAAACCAAGTACATCCGCCCGGTTAATCTATAAAAGTTCGTGTCCAGTCATGATGAGGTAATATAATCATAGAAGAAAGTTTCACTCATTTGGTAAGTTGGTCATAAAATAAATACTTAGAACTTGGATAATGTACACGTTTATCAGGTGCCTTAAAAAGTGCCACTAGGAACATTAATATCTTCAGACTACTTATGAAAACAACAACTCCACTAATAAGACCATAATCCTATGATTATTGTGGATCTATATAGTATCTATATACTGTATCTAACAGAATGAGTAAATTCCTTGTCGTTAATAAGCGAAACATACTTGACATATACTGTACGATTTTGTAGTTAGATACAGTAACGCAGTGATAAAATATATCGCATAATCACGCTTGAAAGTCTATAAAGCTGTGGTCGAATATGTCTGACTTATTTCTTTTGTAATAATTTGTTACAACAAGTACAAACGAATACACTAGCTAGAGAGTAATCGCACGCCGTGAATGGGCTTGTGTCGCTTTAGCTGACCTAGAGCAAGAAATATCGCATAATGACAGTGGCAGGGAAGGTGGTCGCATCAGGCGCGCGCTCCGGGGCGGACAGTGCTCGTGCACCTCGCCATGCGCACACGCTCGCCACATGGCGCGTCGCCTGGCGCTGCTCGCGCTGCTGGCATGCGCGGCGGCCGCGCGGGCCCCGCACCCGCACTCTACAGACGTCTCCGACTCTGAGTCCCTCGACCCTTTTGCGTTCTGGGATGAGTACGAGGAGTCCTACGAATTCCGACGATCTACGACCGCGAAACCTAGTGCCAAAGTCGTATTAAAAAGCAAAGTTAATATGTCTAAAAACAATCCAAGTGAAAAAGACCAGAAAAAAATTATTAAAACTACGCATATAAATATTGCGAGTCATACAAACTTTATAGTGACAAAACGTCCTGTGTTGTACAATTCAGTAACCAAAGGTCAAGGATCGGTAGTGAATGTTGGTGAAGACTATGTGTATGTGGAAGCATCTAACGTAGATCGTCCGCGGCCGACTAAGAGGCCAACGACGACTCGCCGCCCGCCTTCGTCTCGACGCCCTACGACCCGCCGCCCGCCCACCTCCAGGCGGCCTACGCCAAGGCCAGTACGTGCACCGTCAAAAACAACGAAGGCACCGGTAAAAAAGAAAACTACTGCATGTCCTACGATGAAGCCTGGATGGCTGTCTTCATTTTTTCAACAAAACAAAGTGAAGAATAAATCACCAATGCCCGCGAACACAGGTTGGTTTTTAGGTAGGTGTCCTTTGAAAAGAGTTAATTTACATTTAATTATAAAGCAATGGTAGCCACCATGATAGCCATCGTCGTACTACGCTTGGCCATTTATGTCACTACTGTGCCCTGTTTATCAAAACTTACAAGGCTTGTATTACAAGCATTTTCCTTGTAAAAATTTTCATTTTTACACTTTTTTTTATTTACTACGGGTTAGTGCTTGGCCTTCATCTCACCTGATGTTAAGTGACGATAAGGCCGACGGTGGAAGCGCTTGGGTAGGGTTTTTTTCTTACTAAAATAAACATATTAATTGCTGAATCGTTGATTAGCCACGTTTTATATAGACTGCATTTATTTGATATTTATATTTTTCCCCTTGAAAAGACATAAACGCGTTGAAAGATGATTTGATAACGTTTTTAAATCCCGATTCACAATGCTACTCTATTGTATACGTAATATAAAACAGGTATTTTTTGACGTAAAACGTGTTTAATTAAATAAAATAAAAATACTTAAGTACTTACCGAGATCGAAATAAAATTCAACAACATATTCAAGTGGGTAGAATTTTGGAGCGATATAAGTACCTACCTACTTGTATGAATAAAGTATAAATTATTGTACTTTATTTTCATGGTAGTTTTATTCTGCGGTGGTGAAAACTTAATAATATTTCATGTTTTCCTAAATAAATATACGAGGGTGTTCAAATACATGAGTGGAAGTAGTAAAATTACATCTGATTTTCGCGCTGTAGATACTATCTATGCATGAAATTAATATTTTTCCGGATTTGCGTGTTTATTATTGATTTATTATAATTAGTCATAAAAACAAACATATCGAAAATCAATTCAGTGGTCATTACTGCTGCAAAGGTGCCAAAACATCGGAAAAATTTACAAATAATTCATAATGACAAAAATCCAATCAATACAATAAAATAAAACTGTTTTATAACAGTAGAAGTATTTCTTTTTTAATCACTCGACAGTTCATGTTCGAGTGGAATTGGAGTGGTTCTCATCCTCTGAAGTCAGTGTTTATCGGAATAAGCATAGTCGTCTCTATTGTTACTAGAGAAGGCTAGACTTAACGCTTAGAACGCTAAGACTTTCAAGCAAACGATTAGATTACAAGCTATGGCTATAGAGACAAGTTCATACCGGCTTGCTGACGAGCGACAGTTTCTTCACCGACAGTCACCAACACACGGCTGACTACGGGCATATGTGCTTGCGACGGACACGCCAAAAAACTGTTGTTCGGCTGTAAGCTGCCTATAATGTCCGGTCCAGCAACACCAGCGCCGCGGCGCCGACACGCATATCGTCGTAAATACGCAGAGTCATTTTCCCAAACGATTAGCGCACTCATTATTTCGATTTACGGTTTACTGAGAAAGTTTTCTTGCTGTGTAGCATTTTTTTTATTAAGTAAGTACCTACTTACCTACATTAGTTTTTGCAATAAGTTATAAGTGCAATAAGTTACAGAAAAAAACGCGCGTAAAAAAATTCAATATAGTAATTCTGTATGGGAAATTTGCACAATCGTCGAAAAGTGTAATGAAATAGTCCATAGATTATCTTCGAGTACTTTTACGCGCGTTTTTTTTCTCGATAGATGTTCGTGCTAAGGGTACAGATGTACAAAAAACAAAGTGTTTTGATTGGCGCTAGCACAAAACAGTCGGAAAAACGGAAAAATAAAAGTAGCCCAATGTTCTTCGCCAAGGTGTTTAGTGAAGAAACAAAAGCTTATTTTGACCTAAGTCTGTTTTGAATATGAAAAGAAGTTTGCAGTTTTGATCGTTCAAACTGTAGGTATCAAATGTAAATATGAAACGCGAATTAAATAATTATTTTTTTAAATCACAGTAAATTAAACTGTATTGCAAGATTTAACCCAAAACAACCTACTAACAATTTTGATTTAGGTACAACAATTTTGTTCAACTAAACTACAATTTTTTTTTTATTTTTCTTGGGTCTGCCTTTAATTTAAGATACTATGTTATTTATACTTATTTAAATTCAACCATGCCCGATCAGCCGAATGCGGCCGGATAAGAATGGAATATCTTTTTGTGTCTCATTTTCCGGGCCTTGATGGGTTATCGCGGATAGAGCATAATTTTCGATTCACCCTACAATCTTGGGTGCTAGGCCTGTGAGTTACTTTGTAAAATCCAGATTTGATGAGGCTAGTGATTACAATAACATAATATTACTTACGATCTGACGTGACACAGCATCTAATCAAAAGCCAAATAAAATAATAATCACCTCGTAATGAGCGAAGAACAATGCAGCTTTTTAAGTTTAAATGTATGAAGAAGTACACTTTGTTACGCTACATTAACGAACATGAATCGCTTATTAAACGTTATGGTCATAAAAGTAATAATAGTTACGATAAACTTCAAACCACTACAACTACGAAATAACTATTCTACTAAGGGTATGTTTCACAATCATGAAGTAAGTTCTGAGTTGCTTACTTGACAGATGATTTGACATATTTTTCATATCACAACTGTCAAATCATCTGTCAAGTAAGCTACTCAGAACTTACTTTATGATTTTGACACAGGCCCTAACAATCACAAACCAGCACTGCACATTAGTTTTATCCTATCATTTAAATAGAACTTTGTATGATGAAAATATGAAAGAAATATAGTAAATATTGATTCAGGGAACTGGAAAAATGATTGCATGCAATATGGGGTTCTATTTTCAAATACTTACTTTGTATTTGTTCGACTAGTTCTTGTTGGGCTCAGTTAGTCAGTGTTGTGATGGTAAACCAAAACATAGTAAGGTTATAAATTTTTCTTTGTTGGTAATAAAGATACACACAGACACTTAATTGTTGTATTAAATCTATGGAAACATGGTAGTAGTCATATAAGTATATAGAAAGAGGATTTATGGATATACTAGCTTCCGCTCGCGACTTCGTCCGCGTGGACATTCGGGAAAGCCCTACCTTTGACTAGGATAAAAAGTATGCTATGTTTTAATTCAGGCTACAAACTATATGTGTGCCAAATTTCATTCAAATACGTTCAGTCATTTTTGCATGATCGAGTAACAAACATTCCAAACGTTCACATTTGTAATATTAGTATAGTAAGAATAAGATTAGGGTAGGAATTAATGGAAAAGTTTAGATCCTAGTTAAAGGCAAGTAACTCTTACCCGGTGTTCCTCAGTCTCGCTAATTTTCGCTCAAACAGACGGTATGTTTAAATATAGATGGACTATAGTTGCCTTAAGTAGGTACCCTTAGTACCTTAGGTAGGTAGGTAGTTAGTAGGTTCGATTCCCTTCCGAGAACATGATCTGGTGCGAGTCGTATTTTTTCTTGTATATTATTTAGTATTATATAAAAATAGCATTGTAAATGCTAAAATCTCAAAATTTTAGAAATATGTACTTCAACTCAAGATATTTTGTACCCCTAGCACGAACATCTATCGAAAAAAAACACGCGTAAAAGTATTCGATAGAGTAATAAAATTATTTATGGGGAATTTCATTTCGCTTTTTGGCGGTAGATAGCGCTATCCAAATTTCCCTCACAATAAATAATAAATAATAAATAAATATTTGACAACATCACATACATTGCTCTGATTCCAAAGTAAGTAGCTAAAGCACTTGTGTTATGGAAATCAAAGACAACGGTGGTATCACAAACACCCAGACCTGAGCCAATATAGAAAAGTTCGTTTTCTAAATTGACCCAACCGGGGATCGAACCCGGGACCTCAGCGATGGCGACACCTTGAAAACCGGTGTACAAAGCCACTCGACCACGGAGGTCGTCGAACTGTATCGCCTCACAAAATTACAGTATCGCTTTTTTTCTCGATAGATGCTATAAAAAATCTGTCATCCTTACTTGTCTTATTTGGTAAACAATCTTCACCCAACTCATCATTGAAAAAATCATTTATAAAGTTCAACAAATGGTTTTCCACACATAGAATACGAAAGATATAACAAATTATTAGTACAATTTGATTTAATAAGACAACATCTATAATATAAAAATAAATCGCAAAATGTGTTGTTAAGCGCATAACTCAACAACGCCTGGACCAATTTGTCCAATTCTTTTTTTAAAATGTTCGTTGAAGTTCAAGGATGGTTTTTACGAATTCGAATAACTGCCGGAAAAACCTCTAAAACAGCCCTTTTCTCTTTCCCATACAAACGTATCTATCAAAACATCACTTGGATGTGTAGAGAAATCTGGATCTCTTCCATTCACTCCCTGGATGGCCATCACCAGATCACCGCTCGGTCAATCCCTGGCGGAGAAGCAATGCTTAAAAGTTACTTCGTTTGTATGAAAACCGACCGGCGTCCTTAATTATGTGGCCACCACTATATATAAGATATCCTGTAATAGCAGAGTAGGAGGATCTTTGATTATTTATAATCAAAGGTAAGTATAAACAAACTATAAAACATGAAGTAAATACGTAGCTTAGCAAATAAAAAAGCTAAACAGTACCGAGAATAAATCAACTACCTACCAAATATTAACAAAGCAGTAGAACAATATAATAATCTGATTTTTAACGTGGGAATTAGATCAAGCAATCTGGTTTTCCCCGCTCGAATAAAAAAGAAAACATCTATTAGCTCCATACAATTAGCTCTTCCGTATGAACAGAGAAAATTATTTTGTAATTCTAGTTCACTGTTCAGGGTGAAAGAGAAGGTTTTGCACTGAAAGTGGCATATAAAATAGACAGAAAAAAGGAAACTCGTCCGCACGCCTTTTTGTCCGTGTGAAAAGTCCATTCAGTGTTTTAATCCAGGTTGTAAACTATACCTAGGTATATCTACCTTTCCTAACTATACCTATGCCTTACATCCAAATCTGTTCAACCGTTTTTGCGGAATTGAGTAACAAACATCCAAATATACAAACTGTCACAATTATAATATAATTTAATAGGATTAGCAGGATTAGTAGGATGCCAAATATAATATTTTACTTCGTAATTGGATCCAAATTCTGAAAGTGGAGAAGTAGAAGAAAATATTAAAAGAGCTACGGAATATCCAATTAAAAAAGATGCAACTTTATTGCCTAATTTTAGCGAACTCGGGCTAAAAAGGCGTGTTAGACAGACAGACAGAATACTTGTTACTAGGACGAATTTTGATAACCGCTTAAGTAACAGATTTCTGTTACTGGTAGTTAACTTCTACAGTAAGCGGTGACAAATCACAACATGTGATGTGATACTTAACCCGTCTGGAACACGTCTATAAACTAAAAATTGCATCACGTAAATGAGTTAATTACTTGGTTAACTTGACCTCGAGTTATGGTAAGAATAAAAAACCGGACAAGCGTGAGACTGACTTAATTATGTACTATATTTTTACGTAACCATCTATAAAAATAATAAACGCAGACCTTATAGCCTACACAAGTTGCTTGTTCAGAGAAGTTACACTTCAAATTAAACTTATTCAAAAACTCATAATTTTTTTATAACTAGAAAAGCTATTATAGATAGATTTATAAGATATCATTGTCATTATCTTAATAAATTGTTGCTGATAGACCTGATAGTTCATTAAAATTTCATGAGGAGAAACTCTTTTGTGATAAATATGCTTCATTTATCCTCAAACTTTTATGTATAGGGTACACTTCTTATTTTAACATTTAAATATTTTTTCTTTACGTATCACATATTTTTGTATCTTTGTTTTGTTCGTTGTACTTATATTAGATACAAATTTTGATATAAGAATCGATCGGAAAAGTAGAAAACTTAAAATGAGTCGATACGGAAAATGTCAAACAGTGTTATTGAAATTAGCGCATTTTTGGCAATTTATTTATCAGCACCAATTAGATGGTATGTACATCCCAACCAAATTAAAACCCGAAACATGCATGAACGCCGAAACGCGATATTATATAGTGATTTATCGCGTTTAATTGTCAAAAGACAATGGATTTTGACAGTTGAGTGTCAATAAAACGTTATTCACGCGGTATGTATCGTGGTTTGGTGGTCATGCTAGGGGGGCAGGCCACAATTATAAATCTTTACGGGAGAGATTATTGTATACTTTTTAGTATGTTTTAAAAACGTGTTTTTTATGAACAAAAGTAATTTTTTATTAAATTTTTAACTTACATTACAGGTTTTTCATCAGTGGTCTTTGGATCTTATAATATCAGCACCCACAGAAAGTAATATTTTTCTTGTTACAGGTATCTTCTCTCGAATATATGAATGGTTCTCGAATAACACCTGGTTCAGAACCGAGTGGTTCGAGGAGACATCTTCTATTAAATCTTCTACTTCGACCACCATGGCGCCACAAACCACGACCGCTAGTAGTTGGTTTCAAAATCTTCTCGACTCGGAAGAAAACGATGATGCTTACGTTGTAAACGAGACCCGTAAGTTTCCTTTTAAGTATTTTTTTATCATAATTTAAGTGATAGTGAGACTATTTTTATTGCGCGGGTTCCATTTTGTAATCATTTTTAAAGGGTATTCCAGTTACCGCACCAATCTGAACCGCACCTCCCGAACCGCAACAAAAGCATTCCAGATACGGCACCAATGATTTAAGTAGAGGTGTTAACTTATCCCACAATGCCGTTTCTAATGTATATTTACATAGATACGGACTAAAAGTGAAAATATCATTAGACTGTATATGTTTTCACTTTCTTGGCGAGTGTCTGTCTATACCTGTCATATATCAATCATTCATTATAGTGCACAAAGCTTTAGTTAGAACGTGAATAGATAAGTCTGAAGAAACTCTATTCAATTTCTTTATCTAACGCTCTGTTATAAACTTTTGCTTATTGTTTTAGCAAAAAGATCATCAAAGAAGTCTGTAAAAAAGAATTACAAAGGTTACCAACTACTACGTGCATACCCTGATGCCCAAAAGAAAGTTCACGATCTTTTGGATCTTCGCGAAGAAGCTCAAGGGTCAGGCCTTATGTGGTGGTCTTCTCCATCTTTGAATGGCTCTACAGACCTCTTGGTCCCACCAGACTTACTAGCTGATATCAAAGATCATTTAAAATCGATAAAAATTGATTATGACGTCGTCATATGGGATTTGCAGGTAACATTATCAATACTTTAACAGTACGGACTAGAGTTTGAAATTCTAAGAAATCCTTCTTGAAATTCTAAGACGCAAAATTGATTTCAGAAAGCTATTGCATACGAAAATCCGAAGCTTTCTAAGAAACAGAGGTTAGAATTAGAACAACTGCGAGGTCACCCGATGACGTGGAGGCGGTACCATCGCTATGCCGACATTCTCCGATATTTGGAGTACCTCCAACTTGCGCATGGAGATCTGGTAGAGCTGGTGCCACTTGGACGGTCATCTGAAGGGCTGCCGTTAGTAGCTGTTAAGGTAAATAAACTCTATATTCTTATAGGAACATGATGTTTACAAAAATTTGGAACATTATTAACGTTGTTTATACGTAGGTAAGTAAAACAAAACAACAACACGGTACAAAATAATTATAATTTATATAATATGATATTATTTTTAATTGTAAGTATTTTGTTTAAAATCTCACTATTAAAAAAAAACAAGTTTATTAACAAAGCTTTTACCTGGAAAATTATATCACTATTTCTGATACACAGATTTCCTTGCCATCCAACGACAGCCACGTAAAGGACGTCAACAATAAAGGCTACAAAAAGAAATGGAAGTTGCGCTCGCGCATGAAACCCGCGGTGTGGGTGGACGGCGGCGCGCACGCACGCGAGTGGATCGCGCCCGCCGTGGCCACCTGGATGCTCCATACGCTCATCGAGGGGGAAAAAGGATTAGGTAAAATTACCAACGCAGGCATGGCTATTTATTCCTGCAAAATATATAAATATTTATATAAAATATCTATTCTGTGACTCAGGTGCCGAATACGAAGTGTTGAAGCAAGCAGACTTCTACATAATGCCTGTGCTGAACCCTGATGGTTACGAGCATTCGCATACACACGACCGACTCTGGAGGAAGACTCGGTCACGGTTGCCCGACCACGCCGACGACTACTACGTTGGCTGGCAAGTAACTCAACTGATGTAATTATAAACCAGTAACCTGAAGAGAAAACTAGACTCGCCGACTCATTACCCGCGACAACATTACTGAGACATTAATAGGTCTATGAACACAACGTTTTAAAGGAACAAACAACACGTGTTTAAAACAACTTGACATAAATGCTACCGGCTCATTTACATTTTAATTTTTGCGATAGTATTTGGCACCATTCATGTTTGCATTGTTATCATCAAAGGTTTTAGGTAAAATGTTGTGTTGTGTTTACTTTTCCCCAAAAGTCACATATCACGCTTGTTAGGTACCTAAGTACCTACCTACTCGAGTAAAAGCGTTTATCTGCGTAAACAAGTTTGATCTTATCTTTATTCAAATAAAGTACTAGAACAATACCAGTTTCCTGTGAAAGTACAATGCAGGTGAATTTGTGTCGCCAAGTGGTTATAGTGTAAGTACTCTATAGATATAGAGCACTGGATAATTTAAAAAGCGACAATATTGTTTAAGAGCGTATGTATGTAGTACTCGTATGTATCCCATTTCAGACGAAATATATCGATAAATGGAAATTTAACGTTTTTTAAAGACGAAATCTAAAGAATGAAATAATTATTTATTGACAGTCAGGGCCCTATTTAATAATGTGACAATTTGTCAATTGTCATGACAATTTGGTTTACGTTGCGGTGTAGCTACGATTAGTTTGTTTTCTTTTCAAATTGGTTGGCAATGGATATAAAATTGTCATGACAGGTGACAAATCGTTACGTTTTGTAGGGCCCAGGAATTTTTTTTTTTAATTAGTGCCTTATAAAGGGAAAAAATATTATCAGTCTTTTTTAATGAAGATAATCTGTTCAAGCAGAATTTTAAAAGCTTGTCAACCAATGGCATTTTTATAGAATGAGAATATCCCTCATATTTTTTTTACTTATTGTGTGTATTGTCAAGAAGTGCACACATCACGCTGCATATAGTAGGTGCATATTATAAAAATTTGTTGTATAAGCAATTAAATAGTTGTGAGTGAAACTTATAACAAATGTCAAACTTTAACAATATTAACGTATTTGTGAAATAGCACGTAAATGAGATTTTTTATATAAGAAGTAATAAAAAAACATATTTAACCAAGTAATTTCAAATCAGTTTAGATAATTTTGACGTTTATTGACGTTGAAATAAAATTTCACATTTATTTTATTAACAAGATTTTGACATTCTAGTTAAAACGAATGCGGTACGTGGGTATGTTTAGTGCGGGAAAGATTATGTTTATACCTGGTACCGGAAAACAGCTAAGATTCTCGTAGGTATTATTAATGGAGTTTTCCCGCTAAGTATGCAAGCTTACTTAAGTTTAATACTTACCCTTTAAATCCGTATCACGACAGGTTTCCATGGAATTGGGGCCGGACAGAGTGCGTGGGAGTGGACGTGGATCGCAACTGGGACTATCATTGGGGAGAGCAGGACTCCTCCCGCGACCCATGCGAGGAAAACTTCGCTGGGCCCCATCCCTTCAGCGAGCCAGAGACCAGAGCCGTCTCAGAGTTCCTGGCAGAACATAGAGACCAGATAAAAGTAAGTTTAGGTGCTTTAGAAAATATGGGAAAAACTAAATATAAAACGAGAAAAGTAATAGCAGTTGCTTCTAGTGAAAACCTAGATTTAAAACTACTAAACTTACTTCTTCATACTCTGTTATAACCAGCCAGTATAAATATTTTAATATAGTAAGCCTAAGGTAGTTCTCGCTTTCAAATTGTTTCAATATGGCGTCTAGCCACTTAGGCAGGTATTAAATTGAAAAAAAAAATTGAAATTGAAAAATTCTTTATTCAAACATATAAATTAAGTGCTTTTTGAATTGTCAATATTTTCCTACCTATTCGAGACTTTTTTTAGCTAAAAATAAGAATGGGTGCAAGAAACTTATCAGCTTTGTCAGAAATCAGAAGTAACGATATTTACAAAGAAATTATGTCGTTACCAAATACGTTACCAACATAATTTAAATGAAAACGGTATTTTTAAATTAACGTTTCTTAGTTATGTTTGGGTGTTTCACTTGCCTCGGTGTTTCTCTTGCCACCCGCTTGACCTTATATCGCAAAGTTACGTAGTTAAGTTTGAGAGGTACATACAAAGGTACTTTTGTTTACCACTTAGGTACCTACGTTAAAATGATTATAATTACCATAATTCATTCAATTACTTCAACGCTTTTACGGCACACACGGTCGCACGGTTGATAATATTTTTTTACTGTGTTTTTTATTTAGGTTTGATTCTGAATAACCCCTTAAAATATTGGGTAATATTTTTCACATCGCTGAATAGGTACACAATTTAGCGAATCGCGTAGTTTCATAAAAGAGAAATTAGCCTAACTGCATTTCTTCTGTCTACAACTTTTCTAAACCACAGAATGACTAATTGTACCTCCTCTGGAGTCAGAAAACATAAATTTATTTCTAAAAATAATAACTGAGCCGAGGTGTGACTAATCAAGCATAATTTGCATTATACGCATATGTTTAGATTAGTATTGCTTCCATTTACTTCTAGTTGGAGATCTAAATTGAATCATCCTTTTCCTTTTATAGCATAATTGACTTTACAAAAACATTATATTTCTTATAATTAATGTCTTCATGGTGGCATTCTCTTTAACTGAGAGCTTTAGAAATGAGTTAATTATATGATGATTTTGTTTTGATCTGCTGACACGCTAATTTTCCATCAATTTATGATTTCATACCTCCACTTTTTGCATCACGATAATCATAGCGTTAGTTTACATTATCGGATCACACTCAGTGAATTAACAATATTAACATGCAATCATAATATCTCTAATTTAGCCTTTGAGTGTGTTCAACATCTTGTAACGTAAGTATTTATTTAAATAACTTGTTAAACAAAAGCCTATCGAATTTATAGGGGATCTTTAATAATATACGAACTTACTTAAGTATTTTTATGGTAAGTATGATTTCTTAAGCGATAAATATAGATTTCTAGAAACCGTTACAATATGTTTAATAAAACCGTAGAGCAGATGGAGTTAATAAATAAGTACATCACATTATTATAATCTAAAAACCGGACGAGTGCGAGTCGGACTCTCCCAACGAGGGTTTCGTACTACTTTAAGTAAAGACTATATTTTTTATGATTTAATTACAATGTATAGTTTTCAGATTTTTCGCTGTATTTGTAGTATGAGACGATATTACTTGCCAAATTTCATAGTTCTAGGTCAACGGAAAGTACCCTATAAATTTTGACTCCCTTGAGTGTCGAAATATGCGTTTTTTATGGCATAACCGGCCGCTTTTTTTTCGGGAACTTAGAAGTTTGATTTTTTCACAGCTTCAAGGGACTGTAGATCTGAGTATATGATTTTAATTTCAACTCGATACCTACACGCGTTCCCGAGATACAGGGTCTTGACAGACAAACGGACAACAAAGTGATCCTATAAGGGTTACGTTTTTCCTTTTGAGGTACGGAACCCTAAAACTTAAAATAAAATTAATGAATGTGCTAAAATAAAACCTAGTTTGCAGGTTGGCATTGGTTTTTCCGTGAGAGAAAGTACCTGTTTATAATAAAAATGAGCGTAGACGTTGATAGAGATGATTTTTTGCAAAGTGACAAATGTTTAAAACTTTCCAGCGTAGTTATAATTAATAGCCATAGACATGTGAAAACGAATGGAGAATAAGAATCTTTAATGTTTCTTTTAAATTTGAGATTTTAACATTCACAATGCTATTTTTGTGTTGTGTGTGTTTCTTTTATTTCAATATCGGAAAGTATTTATTTTACTTTTGGTTAAGCTCTGAATCTGAAACAACTGAAACAACAAAGCTAAGCAAAACTCAAATAATTATTTGAGTTTTGCTTAGCTTTGTTGTTGATCCACGCGGATGTTGTCACGGGCGTCTGCTTTATATATATGAAAAGGTAAAGCACTTGAACCCAACGGTACCTAAAATTGCTACTGCGCAAGTCACGTGGTACTGCAGGGGTCAAATTATTTTGCGCGAGCAGTAAATACCTATACTGGTTGGATCATCTCAAATAGGACCTACCCAGCTGTTTGTAAACATACATTTAGCTTCTATGAAAATGAAATTGTTCTAGTTATTATAATAAAGTTCAATAGACCGCGTTTACTGGCGATAGTTAGAAATCACAAGTAGAAGTTTCTAGTGTATTGCGTTTAAGTATGGCAATTCATCATTTTCAAACCTGTAAAGGTAGACCGCACGATCGGTCGTCGGTCACACGCTTGGGAAATTGTGACGTGACTGAATCAAACTCTTTCCTCTATCGTCACTTTCAAATAATTTTCTACGACACTTTCTTATAGTCAGTGTATTTATATTAGGTCCTTACCTATGGTTATGAAATTGCTGATTTTATCGCACACTGTAAGTGCATACTTGGCTTCTCTGATTAAATAGACGCATTAGTAACTAGATACTTATATCGAATTATGATCTTAAAGTGTCTTCTTTTCTGTTAGCAAAAATTACAACTTTATTCGTTTGATTTATAGATACTTACTTATTTTATTTTTCTGTGGCATAGTTAACTATAAAATAAATAAAATGGAAACTTGAATTTCCATTTTATAATTGCATCAACAATTCTTAAATCACATCAAACATTTCATTTCAATTTTCATCCGCACTTTGTTGCAGATTTCACGTTCCATTTTTCATTGGAAAATTTCTATCAATTTTATTGTGATAGAAATTGCATGAAACAGTGCAACAATCACAATGACCGAATAAATGTTACGAAGAAAATAGGAATGTTAACTTCACTATAGGTACCCGGAAACCAAACAATAATAAATTAATATTCAAATCCCTCATTAAGAACTATTATGTTAAATTGTTTGTATCCGGTTTCTATAGGTTTAAGTATCATTTGAAATATAAGTGAAATTTGGATATTTGAATGTTTGTTACTTACTCATTTACGCAAAAACGACTGAACGGATTTGATTTTGATGTGATTACCTGGAACAAAACATTTTCAAACCTCTTTATTCTGATCAAAGATTCCCTAGGGATTTTTCGACTATCCACGCGGACAAAGTCGCGGCCGAAAACTTTAGTCAATTTTAAAGAAATAAAGTTTTTAAGTTTGGATGTAGGGCAAATTCCTAAGGATAACTCTTCAGATTTCAATAATTATTTCACTATTGGAAATCTAATACACTATCCCTGATTTGAGTGACATAATAATATTTAAATTTTTATCACCGAAATTCCCACGGGAAGGGGGGTCCCACGCCGACAAAGCCGCGAGTGGATGCTAGTTATTAAGGCCCTCACACATACTATGTTGCTTATTTCGTATGCCATTGCCAAGTTAGCAGTGTAGACGGGAAACCCAGATTATCATTTACCGGGTAGGGCACCATAATAAAATAGCTTTCACCGTAGCCTAACCAACGCCAAAATTAAAAAATCGGAAGAGGGAATGTCGGACAGCTCTTGATTCTTATGTAGGTAAGTACCTACTTTACGCTTGTTTCACTTCATTTTATTTTAATGTTCTTGGTATATTGTTACAGGTTTATATTTCCCTCCACGCATACTCGCAGGCGTGGTTGGTGCCAAGTCCGCTTGCGCACGCGCCATTTGCCGACGATGGCGTGCCAGTTGAGATGGGAAAGCTGGCCACAGCTGCCTTAGCAGATTTATATGGAACCAAATATCAAGTAAGTTACGAATTATTTTTTACCATGAAATATCAATACCTATTTATTAATAAGATAAGTACTTTTAGGTACAGGAAAAAAGTGGGAAAAGATTAGCTCAAGTATGAATTCAAATTCAAACTTAACACGTGAGATGAATTTTTATACGTAAGTAATTGCTAATCTACAAAATAGTCATTAAGTCACAACACTGAAAAGACTGCACTGCACTGCAGTATTACAAGCTCTTAAAACTAGCCAGTTTTATGAATGGCTAATATGGATATCAATGCATATTTCTTTTATTTGTTACTAGCGACCGCCCGCGACTTCGTCTGCGTGGTCAGTTATTTCTCCATCCCTCGAGAACCTACCTACTTTTTTTCGGGATGAAAGGTACCTTAAGTCCTTCTCTGTACCCCTGACAATGTGTATGCACATAATGATCGGTTGAGTAGTTAAGACGTGAAAGCGTAACAAAAAACAAACCAACTTACAATATAAAAAAAACAAACCAACTTACGATATAATATTATACAACATGTTAGAAAAATACCCCTAATGCCGAATATGGTATATAGGGACCATCAAACTGAACAACTTTTACTATGGGACCAACTCTCAAATCGCGAAAAAAATATCAGCTGTTTCATACAAAAATTAAAATCGAAAATATCAAAATGTATGAAACAGCTGATTTTTTTTTCGCGATTTCAGAGTTGGTCCTTTAGCAAAAGTTGTTCAGTTTGATGGTCCCTATATACCATATTCGGCATTAGGGGTATTTTTGTAACACCTTGTATACCTCAAAGTGGCGCCCTCGCATCTTAGTATAGTTCTTGTAGTAGTAGTAGGTAGGCAAAAGTGCTTAAAGTGGCCAGTTCGGCATTAGGGGTATTTTTGTAACATGTTGTATAGATACAGCCAGAAAAAGATGTAACTATAGCAATTCATAAACTGGCAAGTTTTAAAAGCTTGTAATTCGGCCGCAGGTACCTTTTAGGCATGCGTGAAGCATTTTTCGAAGTCTAATAATAAATAAAAAAAAAATTATTTGTCTAAAATATGGTATTACAGGTCTTAAGAACAAAGGGTAGGTGCTCATGTTTTGCTGTGGCAACAGCATACAAATATAATACAAAAAGTAGGGTACCTATGTACACATGACAGCACGTCAAGTTAAACAGTTGAACTGCGAAAACAGCTTTTATTACGTACACCATAAAGACGGTCTCAAGGTCAACATGTATAGTCTTAAAATTCTGAAATGCCGTCGTGTGTACGTTAAGTGCCCTTTGTAATCCATTAACTTATCGCTTTTATTTGCATTGCAGGTAGGCACCGCAGCCGAGCTAAGGCAGCCAGCTTCCGGAATGTCACACGACTGGGCCAACGCGCGTGCAGGAATCAAGTTCTCATATCATGTAGATCTTCGTGATTCATACGGGCCCTATGGCTTCTTGCTGCCGGGGGCTCAAATCATTTCCACGGCCCGAGAAACATGGCAGGCCGTTAGAGCCATTGTAGATAATATATCTCCGTCTTCCTAATAATCTACCTGCTGTATTTCATGCAATGTAAAAAACGATGGATGGATCGAAGAATTCACAAAAAGTATCGCAAACATTTTTAAATTTTCCCGCTCGATTTGTTCCGATATTTAATATAATAAATATTCAAACATGCAGATTCAAACAGAATATAAAGTTTAAACATTAAGGATGTTCCTAATTAAACATTGGTTATGGCTTGCCTTCTAAATGCACTTTAGTAAAGTAACTAGTGATGTGATTACTATATAAAAATAACTTTTAAAATGTAGGTACAGTATCTACCTAAAGTACACACGACAGATCGACAGATGTAACAGTTGTACTGCAAAAACAACTTTTATTGCGTAGTAAATGCGTTCTCAAGGTCAACATGTTACGTCCGATGTGGCGTCGTCTGTACAAAACCAAACGGCTTTTTAGCCAGCTCTATCTTCTCAAATAATTGTAGGTACTTAAAGAATTAATGAATAGGTAGCGTAGTTAGGTAATTTTAGCAAAGAATTTAAATAAATTATAAATCAATGGTTTATTATTTTATTCTAATATAAGAAAAGTTTATCCCTTCCTGCAGGCATACATGACCTATACATACCTAGGACATACCTATAGGTAGTCTACGCACGACTGCGTACGACACAAAAAAAGCTTTTTGATTTCGTTTTAATTATTAGTCGGGACTTATTTATATTAGTATAATAAGTTTATGGTTAAAACGTTGTCATTAACTTAGCTGTCATGCAGCTTTCATGCAAGTTGTAGTTAAGAAAAGACTTTTAAGTTTTGTGCAAACGGGTGTTAATGTATACTTTAGGTACAGTTGAATCATGGACTTTGCCGGTAAGTATTTCTTTGAAACCATAAAAATAGTAAGGTTTTCTTCTCTATCGTGTATATTGCACTTAGTACGTTTTAAATATTTTGAATAAATAATCATCATTACGGGTTAAATCTATGCAATTTTAAGCTTTATTATTACTTCACGAGATACGCATTTCAATAAAGATGTCATGATTTAAATTTCGAATAAGATATGGTTCATAATCCTAACTCTTTTAATTGCAGAAAAAGTATTATAATTTAAAAAAATAAATGACATTATTTAAGACACATTATGATATTGTGTCAGATGTCAAGTAGTAGTCGTCAATGAGAAAAAACCTTATTATTCTAAGGAAAATATTCGAAAAATATAATGAATGACAGAGACAATAATAGCATTTCTCTGTTGTCACGAACGAGTGTAGTCGAGTCTGTCCGATCTATTTACCATAGCCAGGTCCATAGATATAGTGTCAGTGTCTAATAAAATAACAACAGAACAACAGCTTTAGTTATTTTTCTGAGAACAGCACTGACCTGAAGAATTTTTTTGTAGTTAACATATGGAGGTCAGTGAACAACAGGTTCGTTACCAACACTAACCTCCATATAAAAAAAAAATCAGGTCAGTGGCTACCAAGGTAATGTATGTTCAAGCAAATTTTAACCTACTTGTATTTAATTGAAAAATAACCTTAGGGTGGGTCATGATTCAATTGGTCGACTGTACCTACATAGACTCTTTTGCTTATGTCAATAATGGGAGAACTCAAAACAGAAAAGAATATGTCATATTGACTAGACTTTGACAAATTGAATTGAAATTGACATTGACAGACAACGAGACAGAGACCGACTGACCGACCGACCGATCGACCGACAAAAAAAAACAAAACAAGTTTGGGGTCGGTTTGTTTGTTTATATAAAACTACAAAAATGTCTAATGAAGAAGAAACAATAGCTAAGTTATCTTCAATCGATAAGATCAGCCCTACTGAGTTTGACATAACAGTAAGTGCACTATTGTTGGGTGTAGGAGCTGAAAGATATGTGAATATTTTCAGGTTAGTGAAGTTAATTTTCTCCTTTTAGCCCTTGTTACTTTGTTGTTTTCCTGCTAACCTCTACTTTACCAAGTACAGTGCTTCAAAATAATTTAGTTAAAGTTTAATTTCTTCTGCAGAAAAAACAATATTGGTCAATGCACATTAGCTGAATTGACAAATGAAGATTTGTTAAAATTAGGAATTGATGATCTTGAAATAAGAAATCGCTTATTGGACGCAGTGAAGAATCTGCCACTGTATGAAAACACATCTTCACAGTGAGTCAATAATAATAATATGGCATAATAATAATAATTTAATCAAGCAAAACTTTCCTACAAAGTAACTTGATTTGATGAATTACTTTCAGGTCTAAAGCCAACAATAATTTAAGTCCAATAGAAATAGCAGAAGTGCTTGAAGAAAGTTCGCAACATTTATACAGAATATACTTGAGTGTTCTTGCTAACACGTTAGCCATAAAAAAGACAAAGAAAATAACTGACTGTTTGATTTACAAAGACAAATATGCATCAGAAATAGCTATTTGTACACTAAGTGAAATCACAAATGTATTGAATTCTATGGACATAGCTGTACATTCTCAATTAAAGGTAAGTTAATCTTATAATGAAGTCTTTAGGCCCTTCTCACATGAAGCTACATCAAATCAAACTGAAGTTTTACAAATTCTAATTACTAACAAGGTACTTGAGCGTCACCGATACATTCTCATAGAGGTTTGCAAACAGGGCGACTAATAGTGATTCCTTACCATGAATAAAAACAGAATATTTATTTCCAGACAATTGCACAGGACTCCACAAGCAATAGAAATAAGAAAGTAATTGTTGGAACTCTCGGCATTGTAGTGATAGGTGTATTAACAGTGCTATTGGTGCGCTCAGTGAAAGACATGAATAAGTAACAAAAAAGCTCTAGTTACATTTACTACTTGTCTTAACAAGTGTTGTGAATGTGGCTCATAATTCAAGTTCCTACTTACCCTAAGCTAGGAGGTTGTGAATTACAAGACTACTTATATAATTGCTGATGCTGTACAAAGTATGAATGTTTCCATATTTCGTAGGTGCTTTGTCACAACAATGTAACCAACTACCTCCTTATATGTCCCTTACTTCATATAATAAAAACATATCTATGGATGTTTTTTATAATTGTTATAAAAGCCAGTAAATAAATGTTAACATTTACATATTGTTTCATTTAATTTAATACACAGAAAATCATGTTGGATTTTAAGAATCAGATATAATGAATAAGATAGAAAGTATCATATCCTTTTTATCTCAAAAAAAACTAAGTTATGATTTTTATTTACAGAGCTTATAGATGAATTAGGTATATGCTCTGGTATGGATCTTGAGCGGTGAAATGTAATGCGCAGAAGCATAGCCGTCTCTATTGGAGTAGCAATAGAATAATATGTATTCATACATGTATAAACCAACTCTATTTTTTTTTAAGGGCAATATGCTTTTGAGCTTCATGGTATTCATATCATTTTATTAATGTGCATTTAATGCCAAGAATTTTATCTAACTATTCAGCAAATCAGTATAACCAAGATATTGCAGGTATTTAGGTCATTTACTGCACAAGCTAAGCTAAAAAAGTTAAACAGACCAGAAGCTAAATTAAATTGGCCGCTAAAAAACGGATCCAGTTCCGAGTTTACACAATAAGTAAATCCAGCTGACCCAATTGTATCGACCTCATCAATTAAAAAGTGTAAGGTAAACGTTGAGGCTGTGGGGTGTGCGGCTGTTTGGTGGACCGGTGCACTCCCAGGCGGCGCCGCTTCAACTTGAACCTTGCTCACTCTTCGTTCGACTTACAATTTGACTCGCCTGTACCAACTCAATCTGTACTAACTACTTTACTTTCCTAATAAAGTCAAAGCAAAAAAAGGTAGTAAGTACTTTCAGTGAACTAGTTTGAAACATCCTCAGGCATGAATTTAGCTGCCAGTATCTAAATAAGAATGGTTGTCGGGAACATGCCACAGGAGTGACGTCGCACCGCAGCGGAAGCCCGAGCCGCAGCCGGAGCGCGTCCCGCTGGACCGACGACGTTTATTGCCGCCGACCGCGTCAATTGAACCGCGTGTCCGCTCCCGCCCAGTTCCGACATGCACTTCGCATTTCGGACCACGAATTTTGGTGCTTAAGTTTTATAGATCAGGAAAAATGATTTGTTACAAGACTTTGTTTGGGATTCTTGTGTTACTCAGGAACTTAAGTGCTCAAGAGGATTTGGAAACTGGTAAGCGACGCAAAAGTTTTGACCGTTAACTTTGATTGCTTTTAGAAGTAATAGACTAAAATCCTATAGAAAGGAGCTTCAATTAATTTACCAAATAACTTACACCATAATCATTAAAAAGTAACTAAACTAATGCATTTCGGGGAGATTCAACTGTATTTTATTATTATTTTAAAATTTTGCACGCAAGACGCAACTATAGGTTCGGTTACTTAAATCATCTATCCAGGGTGTTAGGTAAAATAGCCTTGTAAAACTGAATATGGTAGATGGGGTACCATCCATACAACCCCAGAAAAATATTATAAACCACCACTTTTTTCGCGAATCGCGAGCGAAGCGTCTCCGGGTCGGCTTAGGAAAAATGCTTTCGTATGTCCTTCCGGTGTCTGAATGTACGTTTGTTCTCCTCTAAAGATCGCATTTCTCAGCCGATTCTTTGTGAGCAGGTTGATTGAGTTTTTCTAAATTTTTCAAAATGGCGGAGATATGTAAAAATATGTAGGTACCTATATTTCAGCCGTTTGCAAAAAAATTAAAAAATAATACAAACTTTTTTGTTAGCGGTGCAAAGCATATTATTTTGTTTTATTTTTATTTTAAGAAAACTCAAAGTTCATAATTTAAAATCAATCAAAACATTTCTGGCCAATACTCGAGATTTGAAAATAATAAGGTTGTGACAAAACTTATGACTGCGACCTGCGTATATTATTTGGATTTGAATGACTTTGGATTGTCTATAATTACTGGTTGGAATATTAATATTATGGGACCGATAAAATAAGTAATAGTTACTGTGTGAAATTGTTGCTCAAAAATGTGTACTTATTTGACGTTGTACGGCGGCCCCTTAAGGGGTGAAGATTGACTCACGAGGTTTACAGCTCACAGAGCCACTGTGGTTATAGGTCACAAATACGTGGTAATACCATGTCCAAGACATTATTAGGACGAAACAATGTTTTCCGCTTAGTTAACAAAAATATTTAACTGGATTTGCGCCGTGGGAATTAACGAATTACATGTAGGAACAATGTTTATTGCGGTCTGCGTAAAAATGCTCGCGTCGTTTCTATTGGCTCTTCCGGAACAAGGAGACATGAACCTAGGAGATAAGATACGTTTATTTAGCTGTGATTGATATGACAAACTTATAAGAAATTATGTCGCTTATAATAATGATGCTCGAATACAAGATTAAATAAAAAAAACATTTGTATAAAATGCTGAATACTATAAGGATTTACCAATAAACAAATCCCAAATATAGCTGTATAACCGCACAGATAACATAGGTCAGGCACCCAACACCGTAAACAATTAATTTAAAGGCTCATTTGAATCTGACATCCTTAAAATTTTTAAAGTGGAGGCTGTGGTGGGACAAAGTGCAGAACTACCCTGCAACGTAACCAACCTGGAAGAAGGAGATAAGCTAGACATCCTCGCCTGGTACAAAGATGGAGCATCTACTGCGTTCTATAGGTAAGAGTAAAATTGTGTAGCTTGTTTTTATAGTTTCATGGTGACATTTTAAAGTGCTACAGAAAGTTGAACTTTTTATACAACTAATAATTACCATACGTAATTGTGGGTAAGTAACCTAACCAAGCATAGGGCCTTCTTTTACCATAAAACACCAATCAAATCCAACGTTGCATTTGAGGAAACAAAAACTACTTAATAATCACCTATTTATTTTAACTTTATGGATCTCGTCTTGATCTCTGAAGATTATGATCACTGCGTGTTTTCGGATCAGCAGTCGCGACTTCCGTGACGACGACGGCGGCGGGACTACACCGGACCGCTACCAGCTGGTGCGCGGTGAAGAAGCGGTCACGCTGCGGATAGTTGCCGTCACACCTGCCGACGCTGGCGTTTACATGTGCCACGTGGACTTCGCGTCGAGCCCCTCACTCAAGACGTACGTGCGGGTCAAAGTTATTGGTGAGAATTCGACATCTTTTATAAGAGCAAAGGTCGCTGTAGGTAGGTATATAAGTAACGTGTTTTTCCCGGACGGCACGCCGCGGGGACGAAACGGGACGATTTAAAAATATTGTATAAGTCTGTTTATCCTTACTTGTCCTAATTAGTAAACAACTTTTGACAGCTAGTTGTTATACTTACGTCTTTTAAATTGAAATCGTTATTCAAAAATATGTTGTCTTATTAAATCAAATTGTCACTAATAATTAGTAATTTCTCTTGTAATCGACTTATGTGTGGAAAACCATTTGTTGTATTTATTTTATAATTGATTATTTCAATAAAGAGTTGGGTGAAGATTGTTAACCAAATAAAACAAGGATATACAGACCAAAATATACTCGACGAGAACACGGACGGGACGGGGAAAAATGTATGGTGCACACCATGTCCCCGTCCCGTCCGGGGCTTTTTCCCGTTCCGTATACCTATCATAACTTATATGAACGAACCTAATCGGGAACTCGGTAACAAAAACGCTCATGGTCATCACACAAACATTTGCCCCAACCAGGATTTGAAACCGGGACGTGGC
Organism: Catoptria pinella; assembly: GCA_963556745.1. Taxonomy (NCBI): domain Eukaryota; kingdom Metazoa; phylum Arthropoda; class Insecta; order Lepidoptera; family Crambidae; genus Catoptria; species Catoptria pinella. The sequence goes on from OY750762.1 coordinate 8,170,671, forward strand.
GCAGTAGACAGGATCACCACCGATGCACCAAGCTCATTAAACCAGACAAAGGGTTTCGGTTGAACTAACACGCGAACTATTTACCTTTGCAAATAAACGGCGCCCGCGTTTTAATTGGCTGTCGGCTAATGAGGAAGTCGCGCCGGAACAATTCGCTTCAGCTATTAAACAATTACACAACGTCAATATTAGTACGAACGTCATATAAATGTATGACCTAATTATATATTTTGGGATGAACCACGATTTTATTCTTAAACTGTCAATAGATTTAATCTAACATTTGTGTAGTCCACAATATTAGTACCTATGGACTTACATAAATCGTATGTTCAAAAATACAAACAAACGGTGTCCACCAATAATCTACTTTTTATTTATGTTTTACTAAGAAGATATTTGTGCGTTGTTCTAATAAGATCAATGTTTTGTGCCTAGATCCTCCCCAGCTACTGTGGGTGGTGCACGAGAACGGCACGAGACTCGCGATCGCTTCCAGCGGCGCCAACGCGAGTAGGAACATTGGACCTTATTTCGTCGGGGATACAGTCCACTTGTTCTGCATTTCTTTTGGAGGTACCTACACCTTTCTCTTGGCGAAAGCATTGAAAGACATATTCCAACTAAACGAAAAAATCTATTTTATTTATTTTAGGTTTGCAAACATTTTTACACTTTGGCATGCAAATACAATTCTCTAAAATTAAATGATAAGCCTACAGTGAACAGTTATAAGCAAACACAGCACGACTTTTAACAATAAAATGCATTAGGTACTTTCCATGCAAAAATACATTTTATAAAAAAAAGTAATTACAATTAGTGTAGGTAGGTACAGTTATTATAATGCTCTCGACAAGTTGAAGAATACTCAAGTTTTCGTTCATTAATAACGCTATTTCAATGACGAAATGAAATAACTTAAACGCTAAATACAACATATATTTTTCATAAAATATCCTGTATACAGGGAAACCGCAGCCGTCGCTATCATGGTGGATAGAGAAGCGTCTACTGAAGGAGTCGACGACGCCGCTGTCCCAGGAGCGCGTGCGCAGCGACGTGATGTACGGGCCGCTCGAGCGCGAGGACCACGGCCTCGTGCTCACCTGCTACGCCGCCAACAACCGCCGCACCAAGCCGCTCGCCATCGACGTCACCATCAACATGCACTGTCAGTCCATAATTATCATTAACTAATTAAGTTTATTTGAATTTGGGACGCTTAATGCGAAATACGCGATGATGATAATGTGGTATGCCGCCAACAACTGTCGCACCAGGCGTTTGTCATAGACGTCACCATCAATATGCACCGTGTCTATACTTGAAATAAGCGTTAAGCTATATTGAATTACATAGCTCCGTTTTCCTTCTCCTCCTTTATTACGTCTTGTAAGTAACACTCAACCGTTTTCGCGCTCCCATCGTCGAGCGATATTCTCACATGCTGTATTTATAAAATAAGATGTCGATACTGTTCGTAAAAGATACAAGTGAAGTAAATATACTACTCAAAAGAAAATAGGGGCCACTTTATGGTTTTCCATACAAGAGCTTATTTCTAAAAGATATGATAAATTCAGTCTGATTTTATTTGAATTTGATACTATTCAAAAGTTGTAATAGTCAACTGTCGAATTTAATTTATAATTTCTCCTATATTCGCCGTGTAGAATTGAAAAATGTCAAATTTCTTGTATTTTCGTATTTAACTTCAATTTCTTTCTATTCTAACTAATACACGGCCAATAGGAGAAATTATACAGTTAATTCGACAGTAAAGTCTGGAAACTTTAAAAGCTTTCGAACAATATCAAATTCAAATAAAATCATAGGTATTAAATTTATATTTTCTTAAATTTATAGATTTTAGCATTCACAATGCTACTTTTATACAATACTAAATAATATACTAGAATAGAAATAATATGACTCGCACCAGATCATATTCTCGGACGGGACTGGATCCCGCGATCTTTGGATGTCCGGTCCAAAGCTCTGACCGCTGAGCTACTGAGTCTCTCAACTCGATTCCCGCGTCCGAAAATTATGATTTGATGCGAGTCGTATTTTTTCTAGTATATTATTTAGTTTTGAATTAATATTACAAAAACCTTTCAGAAATTAGCTGGTTTGTATGGAAAACCACATAGTGACCCCGTCTATCGAGTAGTATTTAAACTGAAGGATTTATACAAATTAATTTGAAAAATGCACGGTGAGTCCAGAATTATTGTCACATTCTCAAAACAACAACTTATTTATTTTAAATAGTTTTTTTTATTTATTTAACCAGTGTCCCCGGAGCTGGTATCATTGCGTACCTCTTCTAACGACCTGAGCGCATCGGGGCGTGTGCGCGCGGGGGAGCCGCTGGAGCTGCAGTGCCGCGTGCTGGGCGCGCGCCCGCCGCCGCCCATCGAGTGGAGGATCGACGACAATCAGCTGTCCACTTTGCAGCAGAATATAACGGTGAGTGCAGAAAGAAGACGAGGTTGACAAAAGGTGCGCCCGCGCAATCAATGCTTCTTTATCGGGCACCTCTATTTAGACCGAAATTTGGACTGCATGGTGAAGCTGGCAGGCTGGGCTGTTAAAATTAATATAAGCGTAATAAATCACACGACACAGTTTTTTCCTTTGCCTTTCATAGATTAGACATTTGTAAGACTGGAAACGTAATTTATTGGAACCCTAAGGGTGCTTAATGTAATATCAAAGAGTTCTCATTTAATTTAAGTCGTCTTTTCCAGCATACCTACCCACATACTTGAAAAATCTCAGTAGATATAGAGTTCACACTGTTTGGAAGAAGCATTAATAGCCAGGTCATATCTTGTAGACAGAAACATCGCAGCGGTTATTAGTGAGCGAGATCCAGCTTCGTCTTGGTGCCGAGCACGACGAGTCGCGTGTGACGTGCTGCGCGGAGATGTACGCGCGCGGCGAAGAAACGCGCTACCTGTGCGCGCAACCGCTGCCAATCACAGTGCTCTGTATGTATTGCTCAGTTTAAAAATAAGCAATGTGTATATTGCTGAAGATGTGTAAAGCATTATATTTATATTTAACATAACAATGAACGTTTCTAGGTAAAACATGCGGTTGGTGGAACGTAGTTTTTTTTGCAAGTCATTCGAAAAACAATAATACCATTTTTAATTTTTTTTAGATCCCCCAACAGTACAAATTATAGTGGAAAATGATTTATTCAACAATACCATGCAAGTGGTAAAAGGATCTGACGTGGTGATGAACTGCAGTTACCAAGCAAATCCGACTGTCGACAGACTTCTGTGGTTTCATCAGGTATGTGACATGCACTATTTATTAGACTCGCGTTCATCAAGAACACAGATACGCTAGACATCTAGCTAGACTGCGTGGTTTGAACAAGTGCTCAGATCAGGACGCACCATAAGACAATCTTTTAAGAGCGTTTGACGCAAACGGCATTTCATTTTCGAAATGAATAAACCGATTTTAATGAAACTAAGCAGAATACATTGCTCTAAAAATTAGTCGAAAAAATTTTTGAAATGTCTTATTATAAAAAAGATAACTGATTGATTTCGGTTTCTATGGAAAATTTAAAATCGATCTAATTTACCTGTAACACTATTTATCGAAAATGTTTCAACTAAATCTTTAGACCAATGTATTCTGCTTATGTGTATAAAGTTGCATTAAAATCGATTCATTCATTTCGAAAAATAAGGACTTGAAAGTTTGTATAAAATGCCGTTTGCCGTCATGCCGTCAACGCTCTTAACCAATTCTGCATCTTTTTAGGACGACATTTTGATAAAGTACACATCAAGTGAGGTGACTCCCACACTGCGGCTAACGAACGTGACGGAAGAGCAGGCGGGCGAGTACGCGTGCGAGGCGACCAACGAGGAAGGCACCGCGTACAGCGAGCCTGTCCTCGTCGACATTACGTGTGGGTAACGTTCAACAGTATGTCCACTTACAAAGTACCACGTAAAGAGAGGTGACTTGATATGTACGCGGGCGATGACGTGTGCTAGGCGACCAACGAGGTTGTGTTTCTGATGCGAGGTTTTTTGTCTATGAGGCTATGAACGTTAATAAAATAAGTACCAGTACAGTATTGTGTACCTTAACCATAATCCTACTTGGTTGTTCAAATCTATCAAATTCCAATCAATATCAAACCTTAACTTACATGGTATGATAAATTCAAAATCGATCGAGATATCTGACGCGTTAAGGTTTGTTTATAGGTATCTACAGACATATTGAGCGTGCCAGACACGTGCCTTGTCATATTTTTCTATGCAGTGTCTGTCCGTGTTTGCGCGGAGACGGCACGATAGAATGCATATCATTTTTGCCTGCCATGGCACGTGTTTGGCATGCTCAATGTCTACAGATATAAACAAACCTTTACGTTCTATTATTAAGTCTGTGCCTTTACTATGTGCACTCTGTACTTACGAAACGTGCTAAATAAAGTCATATTTTAACTTAATTTCAGACCCAGCCCTTTGTGAAGACAAAGGAATAACCGAGTATGGGCTGGGCGAAGACGAGCTTTTGAACATAACATGCAAAGTGAACGGCAACCCGGAGCCGAGTGCGTACCGATGGGTACTGGCGAACTCCTCCGTCAACGCGAATACTCTTCAAACTGTAGCACAGGACACACTGGAAACGGACGAACCCACCTTGCTATACCAAAGACCAAGCGGCGTACCATATAGTAAGCTAATCTGTATTTATCTTTCTAGGGAACGAAAAATTAGCGTTGCTCACTATACCTCCAGGACTATTATAAATTCTGTGCCCCAGGCGCCATCGTAACTGCTTGAAATACATCATAATGTTAATCTAGTACAGCAAAAAGTATCCTTGTGCACAACCATCTACATGCAGTAAAAATAACAAGTACTTACATGAAATTTATAAAAACACGTACAGGATTTATCACCGGCACCGGGGTTATTCATAAAAAAACCAAACAAACTTATTTTAGTTAAAAAGTGTTTTGTCTTTTTCACATTTTAACTAAAATAGGCTAAGAGATGAGATTTATTTTTATGAATAACACGGTAACTTAATATTTTTACAATATACAAGGTGTTACAAAAGTACCCCTAATGCCGAATATGGTAGATAGGGACCATCAAACTGAACAACTTTTACTATGGGACCAACTTCGAAATCGCGAAAAAAAAATCAGCTGTTTCATACAAAAATTAATTACGAAAATATCAAAATGTATGAAACAGCTGATTTTTTTTTCGCGATTTTGAAGTTGGTCCCATAGTAAAAGTTGTTCAGTTTGATGGTCCCTATAGACCATATTCGGCATTAAGGGTACTTTTGTAACACCTTGTATATTACCAGGTACAGTATTTTGTTGGGGTCTAAACGGCGTTCCCAGCAGTGGTTTGTCTCACACCCCGTGCATTTACTTGATCACTGACGAAACTATACCACGGCCGCCTTATAACTGCGTGGCTACTAGGAACGAAGCAAAGGACATCGTAGTGACTTGCGAGAAAGGATACGACGGCGGACTGCCACAGGTAAAACATATAAAATAACTCTTATATTTCTCTACTCTACAGGAAAATTCACCGGCTTGCACGTCCTTCAAATTTTAACAATATTAAAAACTTGATTTTGTATAAACTACTATTTATTACTTATGCATATAAGATCTTGACTTGTTTTAGATATAAATACTATGGAAGCTTGTACAGTTCTTTTCTCTCGCATTTTAGTGTGCGTAATATGAGAGCGTGCAGACGCACACTAAAACAATGTGCATGTGCACGCCTAACAACGTTCATAGCCGACCTGCCGCCGTCGTGAAATAAAACAACTGTACTAATAATTATATTTTCTTTATTTCAGAAATTCAACTTTGCTGTCATATCGTCAACTGATAATAAAAAATCCATTGTATCAATAAGTAATATAGAACCAAAGTTCTTGGTACCAGAACCAAGTGAAGATTATTATAAATTCGTAATCACTGCTCAAAATGATAAGGGCGAAAGCAGCGAAGTGGAAATAGAAAAGAAAGATATTGTCGATGAAACACCAGGTAAGATAGTTTTTATTGCAGATAGAGTCAAAAACCAGCATACAGCTAGTAATCTGAAGGTGCGAGCGCTCTCTAATTAAACCTAATTATGTAGTTTGCAATAAATAATATAAATAAATAAATAAATATTTGACAACATCACATACATTGCTCCGATTCCAAAGTAAGTAGCTGAAGCACTTGGGTTATGGAAATCAGAGATAACGGTGGTATCACAAACATCCAGACCTGAGCCAATATAGAAAAGTTAGTTTTTTCTAAATTGACCCAACCGGGGATCGAACCCGGGACCTCAGAGATGGCGACACCTTGAAAACCGGTGTACAAAGCCACTCGACCAGGTCGTGGTCTAATATGAACCTAAACATCTAAGATATCAAGTTCCAAATAAGTTGTATTCGACTTGCTTTCGGCTGGTTTTTGGGAAGATACTGGTGTTTATTTATACGGTGACTCTAGTTCATTTATCAAGCATGTTTGATTGTATAAGAAATTGAACTTTCAGATTTAGACGCCAACCCAAAGAGCGCTGTTACGAATATAACAACGCTAGCGCTCGCGCTGTGCGGCGGCGTGCTGCTAGTCGCGCTGGCGGCGTGCGGGCTCGTGCTGTGCGCGCACGAGCGCAGCTCACGACACGATCTGCCGCACGCCGCGTCTGACCCGCCCTTGTGTGCCTACAATACTGAAGGTTATTTTGCTAGGGACTTTATATTTTCTTGCAACCTCATTATTCAGTTTCAATGACGACTACAATGGTACAACTACTTGGTATTCGTTTTGGTGGGATATCTTGGGTCTTTAAGTCCCTTTCGGTAGTGGACCACCAAGAGGCTGGCGATCTGCCTCTAGTTACAAGTAGTATGGTAATTTGTCAAAAATAATAATAGTTTAGTCACGCATCGAACTAAGGACAGCATTTGTCAACTGGTTGGCTCTGCCTAATTAGGGTTGCATAAACACATTTTACTTTGATTCCTTATTATTATTTCAGAATCAAACTGCGAGACCTTTCACGGCAGTGACGACGGCAGCGATTGCAACGTGCGACGCACAGAATCATTCCGGCGAGCTGTCTCAAGATATCCATCAAAGAATTTCGACGTACGACGGACGAGCTCCTTCCACTCCGCTCGCTACATGAACGATATGGCTGAACAGGAGCCTAAGTTCGATACATTCCGGCACAGTGCCAACTGCAGGGTGCATTCCCTACAGAACATCAATAGAAAAAAGGATATGGATGCATTATGCGATCATCTAGTCATGAATATACCCCCCGAAGTTAATTACAACGTATCGAGACCTGTGAGTAATTCTATACAGATCATCATCATGTGGGAGTTTGAAATGTTCCTGATTCAAGCTCCTAATGAAAATATTGTTCTCTATTACAGATGAATACATTCTACACGATGCCTAGAAAAATGAGACAAAAACTAGCGAAGGAACTAAGCGACGAAGTGTCAGAGATAACTCAAACATCAGACGGGTTCTCATTGCCGCCTCCGCCTGACGAATACGGCAGCTACCGTGCCGGCACACGCATCAGGGACGTGCCCAAGGCTTCACCTACTTACTCTACAGTAAGGAAAAGTTCAGGGAAGGACACACGATCCCAACAGCCCCAGCAATATAATAACGTCATCATATCCCCCATGAACACAGTCGGTTTGCCGACGATTAGTAGCGCGCATAACAGTGCGTACAGTTACCCCGAAGACGATCACCGAACGCAGGTAAGTTCTAATCCTTTCGGCGAAGACTCATCATAACATTCATTTCACTCATCACCACCATCTTCCTCACAGAATGCAACTGGATTTTTATCGACCTTCCATACCCATTATTGGGCTAAGGAATCAAGAATATAAATATTTTAACTACTTAAGGAATAGTCATGTAACATTAGATCTCAAATTAAAGATATTCATCTCCATTAAAAACCCATATTATGTACTTCAATCATAATTTATTTACAAAAATAGAAACCTTTACATAGTGCCTTCCTAGTTATCGTTTACTTTACCTACTTAAAGATTGACATGAACATGATTAAAATAATGTAAAAAGTTAAGACTCATCAATTCATAATCATAACAGTTAGACTGCTTGGTATTTATTAATAATATCTCACTGCCAGACAATTTTATTACACAAAAGTTTAATTTAGAATTAATTAAGTATTAAGAATTATTATTATTAATTGAAAGTCAAGTATTTTGTATTTTAGCAATTATTAGAAAATATAATATGATAAATGAACTGTCTTTTTCATTGATTATTCCAAAATCATTTTAGGTTTTAACTTGAATTAAAAAAATATAACAACTTACAAATAATTAAAGGGACAAAGGGAAGTTTTGTCATATGTCAAGAATTATTTTCGTTTCACTGGAATTGATTAGACACAATTTCTACGGAATATGCTTAACTAACAATTAGAATTGGATAAATTACCTAAGTTACATCTAAAGACTCACTTATTCAATCCATGCGATCTAAGTGCGCCTGCGCTATTGTAAGTCTGTCTATTAAACGTTGAGTGTTGGGACGAGCCTGAAACAAACAAATGGTTTACACGAACATTGTAATACATAGCAACAAGCAAAATAGATGTCAGTTGTCAGTATGAAATGGAGTGATTGGGAAAGTTGAAATGAAAAACTTGATCACAAACAATGATTTAAAACCAAATAAGCTAATATTGGTATAACAAGTTTTTGTATTGATTGGTAAAAGTATGTAATAACTCTTTCTGGTATAAATACGATCACATGAACACGGGATTTGTAGACATTACTAAAACTAAAGTTATAGTGACGAAAATCCAATCGAGAACGACAAATCATCCAACAATAAAAAACTAAATTAATTAAAAAATAATAAAAACACGACTGCCCTACCAAGAACGAACTAAAAAGTTAAACAATTTTTATTATACAAGGTGTTACAAAAATACCCCTAATGCCGAATATGGTATATAGGGACCATCAAACTGAACAACTTTTACTAAGGGACCAACTCTGAAATCATACATTTTGATATTTTCGATTTTAATTTTTGTATGAAACAGCTGATTTTTTTACGCGATTTCAGAGTTGGTCCCATAGTAAAAGTTAATCAGTTTGATGGTCCCTATATACCATATTCGGCATTAGGGGTATTTTTGTAACACCTTGTATATTAAAGTAAAACAAACAGCATATAAAAGTAACAACAGTAAAAACAAGACTAGTACGAACATGCCTCAGACAGTGTTCACTTATAGAACAATCCAAATACAAATGAAGCAGTTATAAAACATAATCTATCTATCTATCATTATGGTGGAATTAAGAAACTCACATACAAAACATACATGAACCCTGAACACATTACACTCTGTTTTTGGGTAGTCGTGTAAAAAACGTCACGAGGCATCGCCGGCGCCGCCGATCTCTATCAGCAGATGTATAGCGCAGCTCCAGGTCAACTGCCGCTTCCAGCAGCGGCCCGCTACTGTACACGCACCTGCAGGGAGGAGAGCGCGGCCTCGTGCAGGTCCTTGCAGCGCGCGAGGGCGCGGCGGCGCGCGGCGCCCGGCAGCGGGGCCAGCTCACCGCCCGCCGCCTCCAGCAGCGGCCCGCTACTGTACACGCACCTGCAGGGAGGAGAGCGCGGCCTCGTGCAGGTCCTTGCAGCGCGCGAGGGCGCGGCGGCGCGCGGCGCCCGGCAGCGGGGCCAGCTCACCGCCCGCCGCCTCCAGCAGCGGCCCGCTACTGTACACGCACCTGCAGGGAGGAGAGCGCAGCCTCGTGCAGGTCCTTGCAGCGCGCGAGGGCGCGGCGGCGCGCGGCGCCCGGCAGCGGGGCCAGCTCACCGCCCGCCGCCTCCAGCAGCGGCCCGCTACTGTACACGCACCTGCAGGGAGGAGAGCGCGGCCTCGTGCAGGTCCTTGCAGCGCGCGAGGGCGCGGCGGCGCGCGGCGCCCGGCAGCGGGGCCAGCTCACCGCCCGCCGCCTCCAGCATCGGCCCGCTACTGTACACGCACCTGCAGGGAGGAGAGCGCGGCCTCGTGCAGGTCCTTGCAGCGCGCGAGGGCGCGGCGGCGCGCGGCGCCCGGCAGCGGGGCCAGCTCACCGCCCGCCGCCTCCAGCAGCGGCCCGCTACTGTACACGCACCTGCAGGGAGGAGAGCGCGGCCTCGTGCAGGTCCTTGCAGCGCGCGAGGGCGCGGCGGCGCGCGGCGCCCGGCAGCGGGGCCAGCTCACCGCCCGCCGCCTCCAGCAGCGGCCCGCTACTGTACACGCACCTGCAGGGAGGAGAGCGCAGCCTCGTGCAGGTCCTTGCAGCGCGCGAGGGCGCGGCGGCGCGCGGCGCCCGGCAGCGGGGCCAGCTCACCGCCCGCCGCCTCCAGCAGCGGCCCGCTACTGTACACGCACCTGCAGGGAGGAGAGCGCGGCCTCGTGCAGGTCCTTGCAGCGCGCGAGGGCGCGGCGGCGCGCGGCGCCCGGCAGCGGGGCCAGCTCACCGCCCGCCGCCTCCAGCAGCGGCCCGCTACTGTACACGCACCTGCAGGGAGGAGAGCGCGGCCTCGTGCAGGTCCTTGCAGCGCGCGAGGGCGCGGCGGCGCGCGGCGCCCGGCAGCGGGGCCAGCTCACCGCCCGCCGCCTCCAGCATCGGCCCGCTACTGTACACGCACCTGCAGGGAGGAGAGCGCAGCCTCGTGCAGGTCCTTGCAGCGCGCGAGGGCGCGGCGGCGCGCGGCGCCCGGCAGCGGGGCCAGCTCACCGCCCGCCGCCTCCAGCAGCGGCCCGCTACTGTACACGCACCTGCAGGGAGGAGAGCGCAGCCTCGTGCAGGTCCTTGCAGCGCGCGAGGGCGCGGCGGCGCGCGGCGCCCGGCAGCGGGGCCAGCTCACCGCCCGCCGCCTCCAGCAGGAGCCCCGCGACCGCGCACACGTGCGTCTCGTCGCCGCATCCCAGCCATACGCGCTCGTTCACGCTCACCAATCTGTACAAAATTATTAAAAGTTAAACGAACGTTTGCTACTATTTTAAAATACGACAAAACCTATAATAAATAATAAAATTGACTTACTTAATATAAATATCTAAAACTTGTTCTAATGACACTCCAATATTGAGTATAGTTCTGAACACCATGCTTTGATCAGCTTGTAGTTTACAAGCCATTATTTCCATCTGCCGAACGATGAAATCTGAAAAAGGAACCCGTTGCAAACAAGTTGAAATGCTTTACTAGAGTAAATTTACAGCATTTATAGATAGGGCTTGTTCATTAGTTGACACAAATGATCTAAATATTCGCAAACAATATACAGTCACCAGCACATTACAGTGTTCCAACCATTTTCCCCAGTTGAGTTCAAAACTGAGAATCGATTGAGAAAATGGTCATGTTTATGGTATTACCAAAACAAGAAGAAAGACACTTACAGAGGGGGAAACAATGACCAGTATTAACATATTCCCTTCCAAGCGTCGTCAACTTGCTGAGAACAGACGCCAGTCGCTCGTCCGCGGTGGGCAAACTTCTCGCGGCCGCTTCCGCCTCCGCGAGGATGTTGCTCCAGATGTTCTCCACGAGGAGGGAGTCGTTGTGCCCCGAACACTGAACTATGGCCAGTTTGCACTCCCACAAGTTGTAGCGGTCGGCGTATTCTTCGTACAGCTGTCGAAAATTGGAAGCTTGAATTGCCAGATATAAACTACAAACGTAAAAACAGATAGCAAAAGTACGTCGCATGTATCTGAATACAGTAGTTTAATCGTAGCATTGCTCTCCCTTAAAACACTTATATTTATAATTTGTCATGGTATTCGCTCAAAGCACGCTACGCTATTTGCAGAGCAGTGAATACGTGAAATCAGAGTTCAAATCCAACCAAAGCTCACAGATTGTATTTTGTTTTTTATTTTATTTTAATTATTTCTTTTTTCATTAATAGTTTTGCCATAAAAAGAAAATATTACAAAACAAAAAAATATGTTTAAGTGATCAAAACGATTTTAATCTCTGAAAATTTTTCTAATTAAGAAAAGCCCCAACATTTACTTATTGTACAATACAAGATGATGAACTGATTATAACAAAAGTAATTCAAAGTCTCTTTTAATAAAAGGTGACGAATTTAACAGGGCTTTCTAGCAAAAAAGTCAACGGAAACCCCTCTCGATTTATCACTCATTGGGAACGTGGTGAGTAAGGTTTTCTAATGAAATTACACGAAATAACGCGAGAAAGCCTAGTCTATTTCGTCACCTATAGTAGACGTAGTGAACAAGGGTTTTCTGATGTTAAGGCGTGGGAAACCCCATGCGATTTCGTCTCTCCATGCGGGGACGTGGTGAACAAGGGATCCTATACAAGGTGTTACAAAAATACCCCTAATGCCGAATATGGTATATAGGGACCATCAAACTGAACAACTTTTACTATGGGACCAACTCTAAAATCGCGAAAAAAAAATCAGCTGTTTCATACATTAAAATTAAAATAAAAAATTAAAATCGAAAATATCAAAATGTATGAAACAGCTGATTTTTTTTTCGCGATTTCAGAGTTGGTCCCATAGTAAAAGTTGTTCAGTTTGATGGTCCCTATAAACCGTATTCGGCATTAGGGGTATTTTTGTAACACCTTGTATACGCTCGCCGATATGCATGGCCAGGCGGTAAGTAGGGAGAACTGTCCTAATGCTGGCATCTCCCCATTTATTTAGTTTATCAATTAAACAACAGAGACTCGTTAATTTAGTCGATTTTAGTTCTAATCAAGGCAACACTGTACTATTAAATGTGTCAATCCATGGGTGCCAATAATAGGTCTACAAACAACCAAATCGTATTTAATTTCTTATTGGGCCATTCGTGACAGAAAATCAAAAACCAAATTGTGTAGTTTACCATACCTGTGTGACTTCGAGTAGCTCGTCATCCAGCCGCTGCAGCGCGTTGGGCGGCGGCTGTAGCGCTCGCGGCAGCGCTGCAGCGGCTGCCCGCACACACGCCTGCACGCGCGCCACTTCAGCGGCCTCCTCCAACCGCCGTAACAACTCCCCTCCCCCCGCGCCGCCCGCGCCCGCGCCCCGCACGCAAACTACGCCCGCTGACAGCCACGACATACGCTGAGCGAGACTCGCACCGGAACTGTGAAATAGTCGATTGTTTATCTACCTATAGTTCACGACATATAATTTGAACCCAACCACTGACAATGAGGTTTGCGCACTAAAAATGTTTGTACCTAAACTTCCTACTGCGCAAGTCACGTGGTACAAAAATATTGGTCAAGTTATTTTGTCCCGGCTGTACACTTATTAAAGTTATAAAAATAGTTTTAAAAGAGAAGTTGTTCTTCATTTAGAAATATAATACCCACATCTATTATCGTTTTGTTCTCACTTGTTTTACTGGGCAGTTCTACCATAGAACTAATGAGGCTTTTTCTTATTAGATTTACGGTAGAACTACGCAGTAGAACAAGTGGGAACAAACCTTTTTGTATGGATGGTGAGTTACGGCACTAAAAATCCCGGCTCCGATGACCGTTTCCGAGGCCTAGAGGTATCGAGCAAACACTCACCCGGGTCTGGTGGCCAATCCTTCCAGTACATTAGCCGCGGAGAGGTGGTCCCCGCACTTTTCCAGAACCTTCCACAATAGATCGAGCAGGTGTAACGCAGTAGCGGGAGGGGCGTTGCGAGCCGCCGCTTGAAGGTATGTGCGGAGGGACGGAGGTGGTGCCGTTCCCAGTGATAGCAATTCTAGAATACAATCATATAATCACGCTCTCTTAGGAATATTTATTAAGAGGCCGGCGAACAGTGAACTTCACATACAAACGTAATAGGCACGCAGCGCTGTTAAATTTGAAATTGTACTTTACTACTAGCCGTGTATTATGATTTGAGTGCAGTATGTACTCACTTACTTTATCACCTTGCAGAAATATTTGTATACGCGCGTATCGCCCCTGCACGAACTAAACGTATGTTTGTGAAAGCGCAGCGTGCAAGCGATTTTAACCTTAGGAGTGGTATAGCGGAAGTGTTGTCGATAGTACATATCCCGGATCCCATAAATGTCCCGGAATCTTAAAGGCGTAACTCACGCCAAAAGTAAGTCTGGTAACCATTCCTCTAAAGCCTCTATGTTACACAATGTAACTAAAGCTGTAGCCCCCAGCATAACAACCGATACGCGATATGATATAGCGATTTATCACTATTAACTGTTAAAAGACAATGGATTTTGACAGTTGAATGTCGATTTATAGCTATATCGCGTTTTGGTGGTCATACTAACCCGTGATAAATAGACAAACAGAGCAGATTTAAAAAAAAGAAGGCTGTATAATCTTGACATTCATTAAATATAGGGTCTTCTAATGAATGTGAATAATCAAATTAATGTATTTTTCTACATCAGAATCTATTACAAAACGCTGTTTATCCTTACTTGTTCTAATAACAACTTTTGACAGGTGTCATACGTCTTTTTAACATGAAACGTTATTTAAAAATATGATCTTATTAAATTGAATTGTCATTAATTATTAAAAATTTATTTCGTTATCTATGTGTGGAAGGAAATCCATTTGTTGTATTTTATAAATGAATATTAAAAATAGTTGGGTGAAGATTGTTTACCAAATAGGACAAGTAAGGATAAACAGACTTATAATTGATTACAGACGTGTGAATGCTAGAGTACATACCTGAGCCTAAATGTTTCGAAACGAGCCACTGGTATACCGCCACATGAAGTAATTCGTCGTCGCAAGACAAACATTCCCACACTAATTTGCGACCCTACAATAAATGAAATAGTAAGTCATCGCTTAGACACCTGTTTAAATGTGATGCTGTCTCTTTTAAACAATATTGTCAAATAAGCGACAGCATCACATTTTAACAAGTGTCTAGTGTTTAAAAATCTTTTGTGATAACACGGAACATGTTGGATGTCAATAAGTATATTTGGGTGTAACTAAATGAGTATTTTAATCCAATCCAGTGTATTAAATACAAACTTGGAGACAATTCAGCTTAAAATAAAACATCTGTTTCATAAGTTTAAACTACCTTAAACGTATGAAACAGCTAGAAGAATAAAGCTTAATTATTAAAAGAGAGCTTTGTATGGAACAGCTCTATTTATTCCGGTATTGGAATTGATGGTTAGACGTCAGGAGCCATCGTCGTTTATACTTACTTGATAGTTGGCGTCGGCTGGCGACAGTGTCAGCATAGTTTCTGACGGCGACGGCGACTGCGACTGCGACCGCAAAGGTGAAGGTTCGCTACTTGTGTCTGAACTACGTTCGTATAGACGCTCTAGCGCGTTGCACACTTCGCGGTATATTTCCATCCTATTGTAACAAACACGTTTACTTGGTTCCTGTTTATTCATAAACATTTTATTTTTAAATATAAATGCGCTGTGAAGTTAGCTGTAAATTGTGTATTCCGCAGCCTACTTTACAGCCGCAATGAATTTTTGCGATGTAAAGTTTTAAATCGCAATGTTACCTTTTTACTAACTATTTTTAGATTATCTTTTTATCCTCCAAAATTGTCGCCTAAACTGAAGACACGTTTACACAATGGTACTCAAAAATATTTGACAGAAAACTGTTCCCTTTTACTTTAATTTTTCATACCTCCTGTAGTATGCCAAATGGCCATCCCGATCTTGCGCCGGCTGATCGCTGCAGTAGTAGTGCAGCGCTTTATCCTGAGGGTCTATTTTGGAAGCGCACGTGACGCACAGTTCTACCACTCCGGAATAGAACCCAGCTGACACTAGCTTGGAGCAGACTAGGGGCAAGTTCACGTTTGGTGCGACGTCCTAAAACAATAGTTTCTTGTTAAGGCAAGGGTTAAAAGAAAATTAACTTTTTGATGTAATGCCAAAGGTCGCTAAAAGATCCTACGGATCTGAAATTATGATGTGTAATTCTTTATGTCTTTATCTAGACACGTATTGAATCAGAAACATGACTCAATGATTTTGGCTCGATACAGTTTAATTTCGAAAATACCTCTTAAAAATTCTTAATTTATAATTATTTATAACAACATTAGGTATTCATCTAGAGATTGCTTTAAGTAATATGTATCATAAAAATTCACAATCGTGTAAAAGCATTTCTCTTTAATCGCTATAGTTATTTACTACGTATTGATTTCGTCATTTTTTCGCCTAATCTGCCAAATCGGTCTCGCTCCCGCGCGCCTTTTTTTCTCATTACTATCTCGCTTTAATCGTATAGCGTTTTAAAATATTTAAACAGGGAGTTAGCATAAGAAACAAAAAAAATAGTAGTTCCAGATAGTCATCACTAATAAAGGAGCGCCGTAAAATATAAATTTGATGTTAAATTACCAAACATTGGCGACATGTGGAATAAAAGGTTACTAATATGTGGAAACCATTATATTAGTTATTTTTATTACATACCTTGCATAATTTCAAAGCATGCTGAAGCATTTCTTCCCTCTCGGCAGGATTCTTTTGTTGTTTCGCAAACATCAAAAGTTCATTGGCCTATAAGAAATATAAAGTGTTAAATGTCAAAAACAATTAATTCTCTCACTAATCTTATTCACTGCTTAAATAAAATAAGGCAATATAGAATTGATTATAGTTGTTTATAATAATAATAAAAACACTATTGCACACTAATACAGGACATATTACAAATAAAAACAACACAGTGAAAGCACACTAAAGGCGGCAGCTTATTGCTATAAAGCAATTTCTTCTTGTTTATGTTATCAGGACATAAACTGATAACATAAATACTAATAAAAATCTAGGTCAATATGTATTGACGAAGCTGAATTCATCCCTCACAAAAAAAGGGATCAATAAATTGTCCTTCGAGCACTCTTATGTGTAAATAGCCTAAACTACTTAAGATTCTAACACAAATACACTGTATTTTAACCTTATGATTAACACAACAAGGTATTACTAAACCTTGTTGATTCAATTCATTTCATAATTCCGAACAAAGTCAACACTTATTTATTTTCGGTACAGTCAGGCTAGTGACACTCCGCACTTTAGGCATAAAGCTATAAATAAGTACGCGGCGGGCTGACCGGTCAGGCCAATGAAGAGGGCTGCCGCGCGCTGGCTGGGCCGAAAGTTAGTTCGATAAGATCACATTGCGAGCTAACGAGAAAAGTTCCATTATTTTTGAAAGCTTTTCTTATACCATAGCAGTACGTACAATCGCTTTCCTTTTATGATATGCTACGCAGCATTTGAGACAAGACAACCTTAATGTCGTCAGAAGAGATGAGAGTACGCGATAGAAAGAGAGGCAACTTCTAGGTGAATATAACTGTAGGGAAGGGAGCGCTGTGCGATCTCATTTGTACTTTATGGTGTCAGAGCAAATCGCTATTTATTTAAATTATTTTGCGGAGTGTCCCTTCTGTACTTGTATTATTTTGTATTCTGTGGTACTATTATAAGTCGTATTGCTTGCCTTCGAACACGTGGCATCTTCTTGTCTATAAAGCGTGGGGCAGAGTTGGCGCAGTTTCTGCGAGATGCCGTCGACCGAGGCGTTGTCCCGTAGATAGCCGGCTACGAGCGACCCGAGGAGGAGGCACGCTACTTCCTGCCCGCCTACCAGCAACTCCCTAGTGAGAAACATTTAAGTCGAAGTTTATAGCAGGGATGTAGGATATGAAATTCCGAATACGGGGATTTATCAATAATATTATACTGGTTTCGGATACGGTTGTATCCGTTATTATCAGATTGTTTCAGATATGGATATTAGGTATTTAAGAAATTTTAAAAGTAAAACTAGTGTTAAAACTTGTCATAATGAGTCTCATTTACATTAGATTCGGTTACGGTTACTGATAGATTTTTATTGCGGATATACGATAGTTTCAGTTACGGTTACGGAGCTCCTTAATATCCTTGGTTTATAGTTGTTGCCTTGTCTTATACACGACTAACCGAGACTCAAAGCAATTATTAGCAAACTATTAATCAAAATGTTTCATATACAAGTATATGAAGACAGTTTAAACTAATAAAACTTTAACGGAGGTCAAAAAACTTACCTAAAACTAGCAGCTTGCAAGGCGCTCTGTTGCTCTGGAGGCAAGCTGGCCGCTATCACGTGGAACTGGTGTTCACACAGTACCTTCCAAAGGCTCAGCATTTCAATAGCCATCACTGCGAAATTGTATTATTTTACTTTAACCATTCTTATTATAATTAAGGGTATGTTGAGACAGATATAACATGAAGTTAGTCTCCAAATAAAATAAAAATAGATTAACGAAAACTGTTTGATAAAGGTCAGAGGGTGCGTCTATATCTAGCGAAAGTTGCATGAGCAGATCTCAATACAAAATGATCGCGCACAGGTCGCGAGACTTTCACACAAAATTTGGTAATGCCAGCAGGCTACGGGGGCTGAAAAGCATTTGCATATCCAAGATCACACGCCGCAGCACGCTGTTGGCACAGTCATGCAGCCGCTATGTACAATCGACCACAATGGCGCTTTACTACTCCTAAGGTTAAAATCACTTGCACGATGCGCCATCACAAGCATATTTAGTTCGCACCGAAGCGATGCGCGCGCACACGAACTTTTCTGTAAAATGGTAAAGCATGCGAGTGGCCGATTGTACAATATACAATACAGTACGGCACTCACTGATGAACAGCTTGAGCGCCTGCAGGGAGGCGTGCTCGTCCGAGTGCGGCGGCGCGACGGTGCGCTGCATGAACGAGGCCACGCGCTGCAGCCGCTGCACGATGTGGGCACAGTCCTGCAGCCGCTATGTACAATATACAGTACGGCACTCACTGATGAACAGCTTGAGCGCCTGCAGGGAGGCGTGCTCGTCCGAGTGCGGCGGCGCGACGGTGCGCTGCATGAACGAGGCCACGCGCTGCAGCCGCTGCACGATGTGGGCACAGTCCTGCAGCCGCTATGTACAATATACAGTACGGCACTCACTGATGAACAGCTTGAGCGCCTGCAGGGAGGCGTGCTCGTCCGAGTGCGGCGGCGCGACGGTGCGCTGCATGAACGAGGCCACGCGCTGCAGCCGCTGCACGATGTGGGCACAGTCCTGCAGCCGCTATGTACAATATACAGTACGGCACTCACTGATGAACAGCTTGAGCGCCTGCAGGGAGGCGTGCTCGTCCGAGTGCGGCGGCGCGACGGTGCGCTGCATGAACGAGGCCACGCGCTGCAGCCGCTGCACGATGTGGGCACAGTCCTGCAGCCGCTATGTACAATATACAGTACGGCACTCACTGATGAACAGCTTGAGCGCCTGCAGGGAGGCGTGCTCGTCCGAGTGCGGCGGCGCGACGGTGCGCTGCATGAACGAGGCCACGCGCTGCAGCCGCTGCACGATGTGGGCACAGTCCTGCAGCCGCTATGTACAATATACAGTACGGCACTCACTGATGAACAGCTTGAGCGCCTGCAGGGAGGCGTGCTCGTCCGAGTGCGGCGGCGCGACGGTGCGCTGCATGAACGAGGCCACGCGCTGCAGCCGCTGCACGATGTGGGCACAGTCCTGCAGCCGCTATGTACAATATACAGTACGGCACTCACTGATGAACAGCTTGAGCGCCTGCAGGGAGGCGTGCTCGTCCGAGTGCGGCGGCGCGACGGTGCGCTGCATGAACGAGGCCACGCGCTGCAGCCGCTGCACGATGTGGGCACAGTCTTCGCCCGTCACATTACTGCTCATCTGATACACACATTTTAGTTTACTACTGAGTGATGAACTATTAAAATAAATTATTTCGAAAATGTATACTTACGAACTCTTTATTATCAGGCGTCAGAGATTTGGAAACGCATTTCAAATTCCAAATAGGTGCGAGTATTCGTCCCACGTAGATGTAAAGACCGTTGTGTTTCGCGCTATATTCGATCTGCACTGGGAAATTCGGGTCTCTTTGCTGTTGGGTGACGTTGAACGAAGATTGGTTGAAAGACGTAGGGCTTATCAGATTCTGTTGGTAGCCTTGTGGCATCATGGAGTGGTTGGGAGACCCAGGGAAGGACTGGTTCATGCCACCTTGCTGGTAAGACTGATTCATTTTAGGTTGCATTTGCCCTTGCGGACCTCTCATGGTCATCGGTGTGGACATTTGACGAGGGGAGAACTTCGGTGATCCTGAAAAAATGCAAAATATAAAGGTTAATTTATAAAAAAATAGTAGCGAGAAATATCAATAAAAATTGTTAACTAACCTATAGAGGATGCTATCTGCGACGGTTGTTGCTGTTGTTGGTACATAGGTGTAGGCGTCAACTGGCTGCCGTATAGGAAGAAGGCACGTGTCGCCCATTCACTGATTGTGAGATCGCTGCTAGAGGTATTTTCGCAGGCCAGGTATAACGCGCATGCGCAAGCTTGCTCCACACTATGAAGCTGAAACAAAGATATCCTATGTAGAAAAGTTGAAAGTAAAAAAAAATATCAATGCGAAAAATGTAATTGCAAATTCTTAAACTTCTTCCAGTATCGGATATTTATATTTCCATTATTACTTTTCAAATATAATAAAGCCTACATTTTGTAAAAAAATATGTATTGAAATAAAACTTTCGTGACAAATTATATAGTTTTAGAATGGTTTCAATTCATAGTTTTTTTCTACAAAAATATAGCCTGTGTCACTCGGAATGATGTAAGGATTCTAATGATACCCCAGAAATCCAAATCCGTTAAGCCACTTAGAAGTTATGGTGGAATAAAGAAACTCACATCTCCACATACAAAACCCTGACATGACATTACTTTGTTTCTTTTGGGCAGTTGTGTAAAAAAAACCGCATCATCAACCGGTCCATTTGTTTTGGAGCTACATTGCCTCAGACAGATACACAAACACACACGCACACACATCAAACTTATACCAATCTTTCCTCTTTTTGCGTCGGGGTTTAAATATGAAGAAAGTTTTATTTAGTAGAAAATTACGAACTTAGCCTATTCATTTTCAGTCTCTGTTAGCTCTCTTACGCACTAGCATCAACCGCGGGGGCGGCCAACCGCGCGGTTTCATTTTAATATGAAATTTTGTGGCGGTTACTCAACCGCAAGTGCGTACGATCGCGCGGTTGCATATTAAAATGGAAAGGACAAGCCGCCCTCCGCGTTGGCCGCCAGTGCGTATGTAAGAGGGCTTAGCTTTTACTTTCACGAAGCATTTTTCTGGATGTTTCATTTAGTTCGCTCACCTGGAAGAAGTCCTTGACGGGGTGAGCGTCTGGGCCGTGGCAGTCGCGCAGCAGCGTCCGCAGGATGTCGGGCGCCGCGCCCGCCGCCAGCACGGCCGCGCCCGCGCCCGTCACCACCGCCCACCGCGACACGCTCCACACTTCTGCCAAATAATACTAACTATTACCACAGAATACATAATAGTAAGCAAGGTGACTAGCAATAAATCTTTCAGAAGTTGACTCGCGCAAGCTGTTACCACTGTGTAAACAGGTGATCAAAGTGTTACAGCTTGCAGAACTGGCTCGCTCAAGAAATTGCAGGAATATCTTGCTAGTCTAAACCTCGCTTTACAAGTACATAAGATGCACCCCGCTAAATCATTTAAATAAATACTGACTCTTGCTCCGACACAATAAAGTGCAATTCAGGTCACACAGCGCTCCCTTCTCCCTACAATTATATTCACCTATGGTTGCCTCTCTTTCTATCGCGTAGCTCTTGATCCCACTGGGTACTTGTAGATTCATACCTAAAGCGCGGAGTGCGCCTTGCCTGCTATTACCACTAAATAACAAAAACCGGCCAAGTGCTCCGTTCGTACGGACGTCCCGTACCGACCTCATACCGACATTCGATTATAAACTTATATTATTTACTCCCTGTTTTACACTACTTATGATTATTATTAAGTATAATACCTAACTAATCAATAAAATTGGTACCTACGAAAACGTTTTCGTTGATCGACTATTATTTGTCAACTTGTAAAGCCCATCTAGCAGTGATGACACTTGATTCTAACACTTTTGCACTTTAAAGATTAATATTTCGCAAATGGATCCCTGAATCGAAAAATAGTCTTTAGAAACCTACAACATTAGAAATAAAACATGTTTTACGGTTTACAGCGCGTATATTATTAATTCAGGTGTTATTTTAGAATTATTTAGTTTGGATTGATTGGTTTTTTGAATTCCTGACATTTCGACACCTTTCCAGGGACTGTGGTCACGGGAGGACTGAGGTGTCAAATAAAACACGGTCATGATACAGAAGCTGGGCAGCAGCTTTATGAAATCGGTCTTAGACTGCAATTTTAAGCCTGATTGTTGGCAACGGAGGCATGGAGATTATGGCAACACTCCCCACGGGATAGGTTTTACTGTGAACTATAATGGGCTCTAATAATGAAGTAGTAAACTATAGTCAATTAACCTTTCCTTGGTCGAAGCGCTTGTGACAAGTGCGCTGCCTGCTGTTGCGGCAACGCCGTCAGAGCCCAGGCAGGCCCATCTAATGCTAAAACCGTGTGTGCTTCAGTGAACCCAGCCCCGGGCAAAACACGAGATAAGCACCAAAGAGTCTCGGCCTCTCCTCCGCCTCCTGCTGAACACACCATCACTAGGGAACCTGTGTGTTGAAATTGGAAATTATTAGATATTCAATTATTAAAATATCTGCTTAGGGTTCATGATCCATTTACAGATTTTATGAGAATTAATAGAAGCAAGTTAGTCTGTGCGGAAAGAGAACCGTAATGGGATTATTACTGTGTTTGTCATTTTGACAATACTGTTACGTCATTATAGTGCGACTATCATGAGTTGATATATATATTACAGTTGCACTATGATAACATATAGTTCCTCTATTAAACTAAGCCCTTTTTGCTATAAATGTGTTGGGCATGCACATGCAGATTGTTTTAGTGTGCGTCTGCACACTTTTGTATTAGGCACACTAAAATAATGTGCACACCAACAACATTCATAGCAAAACAGTCTTCGTGAGATAGAAGAACTATAACAGTGCCTTCAATATGACAAAAATGGTAATTGAGCAGAAATCCCAAGACGATTCTCTTTCCCCTCAAACTCTTAAGGATGTAGTGACGCAATAATAATTCTACATTTAATATGAGTTTAACTGTCTACAGTTGGAAATCTATTTCCAAGAATGAACTGTCAAGCACAGCACGACACCAAAAACAAGACCTAAAAAATATTTATTAAATACCAAATAATATACTAGAAAAAATACGACTCGCACCAGATCATGTTCTCGGACGGGAATCGAACCCGCGACCTTTGGATATCCGGTCCGATGCTCTGACCGCTGAGCTGAGTGACTCGGTAGCTCAGCGGTTCTGACCGCTGGAGCATTGGACCGGATATCCAAAGGTCGCGGGTTCGATTCCCGTCCCAGAACATGATCTGGTGCGAGTCGTATTTTTTCTAGTATATTATTTGGTATTATATAAAATAGCATTGTGAATTCTTAAATCTTAAAATTTAAAAAAATATTTATTTACTTTTAACAGTAAATTAATATTGCAATTCTTCTCACCGTTTTCATAAACAGCGCTGTGAACTTGCTTTGGCCTTAGT
Source organism: Catoptria pinella (assembly GCA_963556745.1). Classification (NCBI taxonomy): domain Eukaryota; kingdom Metazoa; phylum Arthropoda; class Insecta; order Lepidoptera; family Crambidae; genus Catoptria; species Catoptria pinella. Next base: position 8,194,386 of record OY750762.1, read on the forward strand.
ACTGAAGCGTTGGGAGTGAATCCAGGTGGAAGTCTCACATGGAGCAATGTGAGATACTGTGGCCTTTGGTAACCACCTTGGTTCGCACTGCAAATTTTTTATTATCTTACTAATTAAAAATTGATATGGTAGACATTTAAAAAAATATCAATACTTACTCCCCACTTCCAGTAGTAAAATACAGTCTTGCGCCAGTTTGTGTGATGGCTACTAGATTTAATTGATCAGATTCAGATTCATCAACTGCAGATATAGCTACAACTGGTTTGAAGTTACTAGGTTCTAAAGTCCTGTAAATATAATGTATTATTCAAATATGTACATGAATAAGTTTATTACATTTTTTATTATGTTTAATAGTACTTACTTTACAATGTCTACAGCAGATGAAACTATTTTCCCTTGTGTTAATCTCACAACTCTGCTTAGACTCTCTCCATCTGCACCCAAATCAAATACTTCTATACAACCTTTTTCACTCAATGTGTATAAAATGTTCCGTGAATTATCCACCTCAATCTTGACTATTGGATCCTCATCATATAAAGCAGCATTGAGAAATGAGGGGACTAAGAATGATAAGGCACTCGTGGAATGGTTCACTTTCTTACAATGTTTCCCAAACCATCCAAGTTGAGCCTGTGAAAACAAAAGGCAATTATTTCAATCAATCGTAACTAAGATTTAGGATACCTACTAGAAATATCATTTGAACCTTTTTTTTTATTAACATAAGTCTATAATTTACCTGATAAGTAATTTCATACAAGCAACCATCTTTGCCTCCCATGAAAATACGTCCATTGGCAGTTGATTTGAGAGACATCATTGAGACCCCATCAGTTGGTAAAACAAACACTGGTTCAGGTACTAAGTGTATCTCTTGGAATTCTGTTGAGCCATCATTCTTGCTTGATGAAAATGTGACTCCTGTTATGAGACAATAGGTGTTAAATTGCACAGCATAAGTAAAGGTAAGCTTTTATAAAATTGTCAATAGGTTTAAAATAAAACTTTTACACACACACTATCATTTGCCTGAATACAATAATACTATGACATACTAACCCAAAACAACAATTTCAACTGTAGTTGTCAAGACCAACAGATATTTTACAAAACTCTGAAACACTCCTGTTTTTGGTTTAACAAGGCCCACACTAACTATAGTTTCTCCAAGTCCATCAAAGTATGCAACATCACACCCGTGTTCAAATGCCCAGACATAAATATTGCTGTCTATAGCTAACCAAACACGGCTTATCTCTGGAAATACTCCCATCAGGCAGTGGCATTGCATATCTAATTTATTGGTGAAGGAAATTGTAATTGTTTGATAAAACACAGGCAGTACTATTGGCATGGTATACTTACACAAATAGTAAAATTAAAACACAATTTCTTTTTTTTGTGAAAACAAATAATACTTTAAACTTTTTTAGAAAACTTATGTATTTTTAAAGTGTAGATTTTTTGTCATCGTTTTTCTCATCATTTATATACAACTAAATTTAATAGAATTTTTGGAAACAACAAATACATAGAGGTTAAGTCACATATTATAGTCTAAATGCTGAATACCTAGTTTTACATCAAAAAGCAGATAAATTTCATAGTCTTACAAAACTTTGACTAACATGTATTGTGTGATTATTAATTTAAATTAGAATATTTGACTGAATAACTAAATTGTTGACGAAAGTATATGTAATATTCTATTAGTGTGTTTAGGTAAGTACATTGTACTTGGAGCAAGCAAAGGATACGAGCAAAGTGTTCCATTATCTCTGGAGGCAAAGGAACTTTGTTTAATATCTTCAGTTGTGATAAGTTTGGATGGTTCAACAAAGCAGCTAAGTTTCGGTAGTCTCCAGCATTTAGTCCACTGCATGTTGGACTGCGTTGGGCCGCTATACCAGTTATCTTCAAACAAACAAAACAACAATCCATGAAAGCAGGAAGGAAGTATATTTTCCACATTATATGTATACAGAACTAAATTGTATCACTTATGATTGTTCGAGAAAACTAAAAAACAATTTATCATTACTATTATTATTAACTAAAATTAAGGAAAGCGTAACTTTATGATATTATAATTACCTCTAAAAACGAAGGGCGCGAATTGTCGGAGCTAATGTACCGGTCTAAGGTACAACCAGCCAATTCCAAGCATTCGAGTTGCATTTTGTTGCCGTCAACCGGGCGAGATACGTCAGCACTGCTATTTATCACACTTGGCATCTAAAATCAACATTACCTAATATATTTTACAAACAATACACAAAGTTTTGTACTTTTGTTTGATCTTTTTTTGAGGTTATTTTAAAAATTGGACCGGACAAGACAAATGTCAAAATGAAATGAAGTGACTTTACTTTTACCTTTTTATTTAAAGACCCTCAATCACAAAATTAATTATAAATTTATTTTCAATAAATCACCTTTCATTTAAATATATTTAGGAACAAATAATTTATACAAATCAGTACAAAAATAAACCAAATTCAAATTAACAATCTCGTTTTGAACTACAGACTACATACAGACTATATAGTGATACCAAAACCACAAACAAGAAAGCAATCTTCACAGATGAAATATGAATATGCAATCTTTCTTTCTGTATGCGTCATTGGGTGTTTTTATAATTCCGAACGGCCCGGCACGGCACGGCCCGGCAGCCGTCCAACGGTAACACAGGGAAGTGAAATGTATGGAATTATATGGAGACAGTTTTAAATTTCCATAACGGCAACGGTTTGCCGTGCCGGGCCGGACCGTGCCGGCCACATCCTACGCTGCCGTCGAGCTGCCTTCGTACTTTTACGATGTAGTGCGTAGCTACAATGATTCATATGTGTGAGTGTGAGTTCTAGGACCAAAGAATATACAACGTGTAATAAAGGGCACAACCAGAATATTGTCGTAATATCGTTAATGTGTTGTTGGTATGTTATGTATGTATGATTGTGGAGACAAATAATATCAAAATTCAACAAATAGGTAATAATAGCTAAATTCGACGTGTGTTAATCCCACAAGACATAGCAAGAAATAAAAAAAAAACATATTTAAAAATATACATAATTATTTATTTACTTACCTTAATGTGAACACCAGCGATTCTTCAGGCGGAAGCGGTACATGATTTCGATGTGCTCTAAGGTGATTAGTTAAATTAATGTGCAAGTATATACTGAAATGTATTTATTGATAAGCGAAAATAGTTAAAAACTTTTCATCAGCTCATCTTTGAGCTTTTCAAATAAAATGTAGAAGGACCCTTCCAAATATTTTACTTTCAGCAGCGGATGCTGCCAAAAGTAGGTATAATCAATATAAAATACGCAGTCGATTGTTGACCATGACCGCACTGCACACACGACACTACTGTACAATATACAATACGTAACTTCTACGCTATGAATATTCTGTCTTGGATATCCAACGGCCCGGCCCGGCATGGCACGGCATCAATTATAAAAGCTTCTTTCGTGCCTGTTCTGGGCTAGGCCGTTCGGAATTATGAAAACACCCATTGTCGTTACTCGAAAATCTTTAAAAATCCAATGCATTACAAGGAAATATGCCATCATTTACGTTAGAGTTCGATAATAAACTACCTATATTAATTTGCATATTTTTAATTTATTTATTGAGATCAATTGTATTTAAAAAACAAAATCGAGTAACGACAATGACGCAGGAAGTAAGAAACAACGTAGATTCGACCGTCACCTTTATACATATTATTCATCTCTCTCACACTGTGACTGAAATTGCCATGCTAAGTACAAAATATCCCAATCCATAGTCAATTTACCCAACTAACAACATTTTTTAAATAACTGTACTTAACTAGGTACATTTTTTTAATAGGTACATGATGTTAAAAAAATATTAGTAGGTACAAGCTAACGTCATTATAGGATAGATGACTCCAGATTTTGTTATTACAATATTTTACGTTTAACTGTAATTTTCTCCATATTTCATAAGTTAGTACCAAATAAAAAATACTGTGGTATCACTGACCTTCCGCCAGATTAGACATGTTAAAATTCGCGATTATGATGTTTAGAATCTAAACAATTTTGAATGTTTGGATCGGTTTTCTAAACTTAGATGTATGAACCGTAAGCGAAAGTCTTATCATAATAATCTGTAGTACCGTTTTGTACTGACTGTCTTACGAATTGACAACATTGTTGTCACCCTAATGAAAGAGAAAGAAAAAAAACGCCGTCATTTCAAGGCTCTAATGCATTTAGGTAATTTTTCATTCCTCAAGCCTTATTCGATGACGCATCATCCAGTGTAATAGAATATGATGATATTGATGACATTGATGGTTAAAAAGTTTTAGCTGTACTTTGTGATCTACTCTTTGGAGGAAAGTAAAGACCTCAGAAGAATAACAAAGACGACTAAAGACATTTGCAAGACATTACATGTTATTATTGATTGACTGATTTTACTATACAAACTACATTATTTTGTTAAAAAATGGGTCTACAAAAAAACTGTTACCTGTATCGACTTAGTTTTGAAAAACTAATGTTACGATTATTACCAGTGTTGTATAACCGGACAGTGCCAACTAAGTTTTCCGTCCGTGAGTAATTTCATGATCTCCCTTTCATAACCCATCTTAGCATATAATTCAGGTACTTATCAGAAATGCAGGTCAAATTATCTTATTTCCGTTGACGAAATTCAAAATTGCTAAAATGTTATTCGTAGCGCTAGGTAGTACTCTTAAGACTGCGGAGTCTGCACACTAGCGCCGCCATTGGAAAAAAATCATAGTGCTTAAATAAAGACAAAATTGTGAATTATCTCTCTGTAGTGCACTCCGTAGAAGCTTTGTGGTTCTTTTCATCGCTTAAACAATATTTTCTGTCCTGTCGTTTAGTTGAATGGAGATTTTTTGCGAAATGTGGCCACTTTTTACAATAAAACTCCATTTAACTAAACGACAGGCTAGAAAATATTGTTTAAGTGATAAAAAGAACCACAAAACTTCTACGGAGTGCACTACAGAGAGATAATTCACAATTTTGTCTTTATTTAAGCACTATTATTTTTTTTCCAATGGCGGCGCTAGTGTGCAGACTACGCCCTCTTAATATTTTATTCTGTGGCGCTAGCGCCAGAGGCACATAGTAGAGTACTGTAGTAGTGCTACAAAAAAAATCGTAGGCATGAGCCATTTTCGAAATTTCGTAGCACTACGAAAGTTGCTACGCTTTACCGTAGCATTGGCGGCGCTAGCATTGGGCGGCATGTCCCTAGACGTAGTCATGCATGACGTAGTTAGTAGTCCCAAAACTCTGCCACACGGAGGGAAAGTACACCTTAAATATTGAATATTCCAATTTTACTAAAAGAAAACTTCAGTTTGTTTAAAGGGAACTACATTCAAAAATAAAAAAAATAGCGTATTTAATAAAATATTATGTTAAATTTCATGGTCTTTCTTTTATTTAAGATGCTGTTAAACAAGAATAAATAATCCATGAGTAACCCTTACGATCGGTATCGTTAAAAAATATGTTGTTTTTTCATATTTGGTGGATTTGATTCCTGGCTAAGGCAGGTTATTTTTCAAAAATCTTTGAATGTAATTCGAAATATTTTTAAAATCAGAATAAAGTCTTGCTTTCAATAAAATTTCCTTACTGCAATATTTAAGGTACTTTCCCTTGGTGTAAGTTTTGGGACACCCTGTATTAGTGGTTACAGCACCAATCACTGTCTACATGGATCCCATGTAGACAGTGGTTTGTAACCATGGTTACACTACCGTGTAGATATCGTTTAATCTAGACCCACTATACTACAACATGGTTTTATAGCAACACTAGCACGGCCGCCCGCGACTTAATCCGCGTTGACCCTAGGCAATCTTTGACCAGGATAAAAACTAAGAGTTCCGTATGCAAGAGTTTCGCATTTATAAGTAGGATAGGATCACGTTTGTTGATCTTGGGGCAGGCTTAAAAACAAGTTTTGTAGTTGCGACGAGACTAAAATGTCCCTTTGTCTATTCTACTTTCTTAGATTGTCGAAGACTTGGAACAAATATGCGGCAGGAGGAACCTTCAGAACCAAACATCAAGACCCATTGTTTGCCTGGTCCTAATTCATTAGCATTATTCAAGGAACTTAATGCCATACAAGTTAGTATGATTGGGTATTCTACTGAAGCTTTACAATACAAACGAGTGATTTTCACTGAATGAGTCGTCAGTCGTTTCGCACCACACGCCATTCGGACCTCGGGACGAATAACCCAAGCACTGTTTCTGAATGGGGCGATTCGAACCGCAGTGGTACATACGGTGGTGCGAAACGCCCAATGTTTTTTTGAAATGGGTCAGTTCGCACTCGCACCATACATAAAAAATTCAAGGAGTCCAATTATTTATTTGTACAGATAAGAAGAAAAATGGATTGTGATAAATAAAAATACGAGATAAAAATGTACTTATGCTTATTTGCAATAATTCGCCGTCGCGTCAACGGAATTATTCAAAGAAAAATTAAAGCCCAACATTGTTATCATTTTATCATAAAAACATTTATTACAATGTGTAAATTCCCCAAAACAAGGCAATTGATGGGTTTTTATAAGGGTTTTTGTCATAGCAGCTTTTTTCAGCAAGCAGGTGCCGTCCAGCTGTTTGCGGATTACGACCAATGTTTTGGAAATTACTTCGTTGATGCAGACGGCAATGAACTGTTGGATACATACACGCAAATATCATCCATACCTATTGGATACAATCATCCAGAACTTTTGAAAGCATTTAAAAATGAGCACAATCTAGTAAGTTTCATGTCAATACAGTTTTACGTAAACATTTTCTTTATTATGTCTTTCATTTCTTTCATATAACTATTCTAATTAATAATAAAAAAATACTAAAATGCCGATTACACAAATGGCACAGAATAACAAAACGTTACATTTGCAATCAACTTTCAGCGATCACTGATAAACAGGCCCGCACTCGGAGTGTTTCCGGGAAATGATTGGCCTGAAAAATTAAGGAGTACATTACTAGCTATCGCACCACATTGCTTACAAAACGTAATGACAATGATGTGTGGGGCTTGTTCCATTGAGAACGCGGTTAAGTCTGTTTGTATTTGGTACCGAACTAAAGAACGAGGGACCAGTCAATATACGCCTGAAGAAGTTGCATCCTGCATGTTGAATCGGCAACCAGGGTCACCAAAATTGAGCATTCTGTCGTTTAAGGTGAGTCAGGTCTATTATTATTTAGGCACAATACCACATTTATGCTGTAGCTTCCATAAAAAATAGTTGGCTTAAGTTTAAAGAATAAACAGAAAATAATTTCCCCTACTAGGTAAACGGTTGCTTTTGGATACGTCAAAAAATTCAGGACAGTAGGTAGGTAGTATATAGTAAAGTTAAAAGGAAAACTATCACTGCTAGGTAGGCTTTATAAATTGACGAGTACTATAATAGTCGATCGACGGAAAAGTTTTCGTAGGTACAACTTTTATTGAACAGTTAGGTTATATTATACTTAGTCGTTAGTTGTGTAAAACAGGGAGTAAATATAAGTTTTTAACCACATGGAACCCTATTATACTGCGTGTGGCCCGACATGCACTTGGCCGGTTTTTTTTACTTTTTTAACATTATTTTTCAGGGAGGATTCCACGGCCGAACACTGGGGTCTCTGTCTGCAACAAGATCGAAGGCAATACATAAAATAGATTTTCCAGCATTTGACTACTGGCCCGTAGCCACATTCCCTCAATACAAATACCCGCTGCACTGCTTCGAGACCTACAATATAAAACAAGACGAGAGGTTTGTAACGATCATTTGTGATTGTCAATTTTTACGTAATTGACGCTCATTGAAGCTTCATGTGCAATTGAAGCGATTGTCAATTGCTCTAACAATGGCATTAACGGAACAATTGACAATCGCAATTGATCGTTATAGGGGGCAATTTAAGTTTTGTCTTTTTAATCTATTGAAAAATAATTATTTACTTAATTATAACATATCATACTTACTTTCAGATCTTTGGCAGAAGTAGAGGATTACATCGAGTGTTACAAAAAGATTTCTAATCCAATCGCCGGCATTATTGTTGAACCCATCCAATCCGAAGGTGGAGACAACGAAGCTTCGCCGCAATTTTTCCAAAACCTGCAAATGCTGTGTCGAAAGGTTTTAAGCAAGAACTTTAAATATTAAAAAAATAAAATTCTTGGTTTTAAGCATAGTTGGATTGAATCCTAAGTCTACGGTTTTAAGAGTCAATGACTTCTAAATTTGAGATTTTAGCATTCACAATGCTATTTTTATACAATACTAAATAATATACTAGAACAAATACGACTAGCACCAGATCATATTCTCGGATGGGAATTGACCCGCGACCTTTGGAAGTCCGGTCCAATGCTGTTACCGCTGATCTATCGAGTCACTACTCGATGTAGTAGTAGTCGTATTTTTTCTAGTATATTATTTGGAATTTTTTATGCATTTACATATCTGTGATTATTGGCTACAGGGCCCTGTTGCACTTTGACCATCATTTTTATTGTTGCTCTTTACAGCGTGGAGTGGCTTTGATCCTTGATGAAGTACAAACAGGGTGCGGTCCAACGGGCAGAATGTGGTGCCATGAACACTTTAATTTGCCTTCGCCCCCTGACTTGGTCACATTCAGTAAAAAGATGCTGATCGGCGGGTTTTACCACAAGCCAGAATTCAAGTAATATGCTTTATTTGTCTAAGTTCTGGTCAATGTGTAGTTGTAAAGTGATAGGTGTCGCGTAGTAAAAGTGTAATTTTTCTATAAAAACTAAACTAAAAATGAAAAGTTCAACAAATAGGTAACTGTGACACTGTGGTTTGGTAACTGCTTGCAGAATTTTATTTATACAGGAATCAAACGCTACGGCTACAAAACCGCTGCCGCTATATATTTTGTCATGTTAATTTGGCCATTGAACATCTATTTTTTTATCGTTTGGTTCGGATTCGGACTATCAAAATTTGCGTCAGCGATTAACTAAGCTAAAGCAGAATTACCTACCTAGTTGGTGTATTTTGTTATTGTTCAAAGAGCACCGCACGCCTACCGGATTTTCAATACGTGGATGGGAGATCCAGGCAAGATGATTCTGTTAGAGGCCGTAATAAAAGTGATGAAGCAAGAAAACTTACTCAGTTTAGTAGATCAAACAGGCTGCTTCTTGAAACAAGGCTTGCACAGTTTAGAAGCTTTATATCCAGATTTAATCAACAGTGTCAGAGGTCGTGGGACATTCTTAGCGTTCAATGCATCTAATGCTGAACTGAGAGACAAAATAAATACCGAATTAAGGAATAATGGTAAATCAAACATTATAATTTATTATGTGAAATAAAAATTTTCAGTGCCTATTCCATTCCCAAGGGACCCGTTTATCATCAACATTTCCTCATACTTATAGGAATAATGATAAATGCACAGACAAAGGAATTATTACCTTAGGTTAAAGGTTGGCTGTTAGGCCGATGCCACAGTATAGGATTTAATTACTTTTTGTCAATAATATTAAATATTTACATCATATTAATAATACCTTTTCAGGTGTGCTAGCAGGAGCATGTGGTGAACAATCTATACGATTACGGCCAGCCCTTACTTTTACTCCAAGGCACGCCGAAATTTATTTGAGAGCATTAGAAAAATCGCTAAGAACGCTGTCCTGCCGGTAGCCAGTTAGAGACGGAAAATTACTCTCTGGAAAGAAAGGACCCGAAACTGAATTAAACCACTGATACCTTCACGATCTTTAACTACTTAAGATACTTTTAAGATTTTTAGATAAACTTAAAAAATTATATAGATTTTTAATGTATTTTGTTTTACTTTATTTAAATGTATATACAAACGTTATTGTTTTTTATTATTACTCCATAAAGCGGGTTCACACGAGGCGATTTTAGTTAATCAATTGCTAAGTCGCAAATGGCTTGCGATTTGAACCGTCTGAACGTTCAAATCGACAGATAATAATTGATCAAATACATATAATTGCCTCGTGTGAACCTGGTATTAATATCAATCACTACGATTGTTTTGACTTAGGACTACCTACTTATTATAATTTTAAATCACTAAGCATATTAATCGGTAGGCAGCATTGGTACGCAAACTGCATCCAAGTAGGAAGTACTACCAAGCAGAGCTTTTCTTGTCATCTTAAAACTACATGTTTTAAGATACAGCTACATAAGTAAGTAATGATTCAAGTATTGTACCTGTATAATATGTATTTATGACTCCTTATATTAATAATCGTTAAACAAAATATGAATTAAAAAATTGTTTCTGAATATTCAAACTTCTTACTGAAATCCTCGCTGCATTACATTAGGTTACAAATACAAATTGACAATTCTTATTGTTTATTTTTCAGTATGCGCCGGCATTGTAGGTAGTAGTAATAGTAGAGTTAGTTATAGTTCTCGGCTGTTGCATAAAGCTAAGCATTCCCAAAACTGCATCGTATACGCAATTAATGCACAAAGACGCAACGCATCGCATCAAACACGAAAGATGAAGTTATACTGCTTCCTACAAAAGGATACTGAAAGCCGATTGATGCGATGCACATCACGTTTCGTATGATACGGAACTAAACATTGCTTTTCATTGATTATTATCTTCGTCAGAAGGACCCGTTCTACTGTCAAAAAAAGGAAAAAAAATTGAGTTGGCGCTCGGCAAGTGGAGCTCGGTGGTGCAGTGGCATAGCGACTGACACATCGATTGCGGAGTTTAAAAAACTTTTGCAAGGGTCGGTCGTGAGATGGGTGACCAAAAATGTATCATCTCGAGCTCCGCGTGCTTCGTAAGGCACGTTGGTCCCAGCTGCATTTGCAGTCGTTAGCACCCACCAATCCGAATTGAGCCCGCGTGATGGGTCATTGCCCATCCTCCACCTATAAAGAAGGCCTGTGCCCCAGCAGTGGGGACATTAAAATGGCTGATGGTCTGTAGAGGTCTTCTCGTACCGTAGGTGTCATGTTCTACATTACACGATCTATATTAATTTCTGCATAACACGACATGTCATTGTAATTTATTATTTTTTGTAACGTCTTATTTCTAGCCTTGGCCATGAATGTGTTCTGCTTCATTTGTTAAGTTTTGTTTTATTTCATGGTTATTATAAATTTAAATCACCGCATGTTATTACTTCGTGATAATGTGGAAACCTTCCCAAAACACAATCCTTTATTCCTAAAAGAAAAACTTCTAAACCTTACATTTGTGTTCTGATTTTTTTTTGTCTTGGTATTGTAATTGTAGGTACCTATATGAAATGAGCAAAGAAAAGACATCGCGAAAAGTTAAATCATTTATTGTTAAATTACATAAGCTAATAAGTAGAGGTAGATAGGTAGGTACCTATTTTTAAGTAGGTATCTAAGAAGGCTCATTCTTCAAAAACCATTTGCTTTTCTAAATCACATGGCAATTTTTTTATTTTTGTATTTTGAAGACATAACAACAAGGTATAATATTTAAAAACTCAATTTGTAACGTTTTACATGTCCATTTGTAAAGAGTGTTCAGGTATCGAATCTGAAGCAAGCTTTTGTATCTTAACTGGAATTTCTTGAAAACGTTGCATATGAGAATGTACCACTAGAGATTTTTGAGAAGCATCTTGCCCTTCGGTCCATTTACCAGGTCGTCATCTCCGTATATGAGTTGTCCTCTCAAATATGTTTGCGTCACTTTGCCGGTTAGGACTCTGTACATGTATGGACTTATCTGAAAACAAAACTCAGGATAATATTTATAAATAAAAACTTATGTAAATTATGCTATTAGATGAGAGAGTTCGAAAGGTGCTAGCTACCAAAAATAAACATATGTTATTTTCTTATCTTTTAAGTTCTTAAGGCTCACTGACAAAAACACAAAATGAAAAATCTTAAGTAAGTACTTACTTAGGTACTTAAAATTTCAAATAATGTAAAAGTATATATTTAATAACAATATAATAGTACCTACGTAGTAAGAGTTTACACAATTATCAATACTATCTACCGGCAGCAGAAATCCATACCTTATTCTTGTACCGTATGACTTCTGGTGTCACCACAAAAGAAGCGTCTGGGTCGAAGAAGATGAGATCCGCGTCGAGTCCAGCCCGGATAGCGCCTTTTTTGTCCTGAAGACCGGCGAGGCGCGCCGGCCCGGCCGAGAGGAAGTGACTGGCTACGCTGAGGCTCTGGCCGCGGGCCTTGGCCTCCGTCCAGAACAAAGGTAGGTCTGGAAATATCCAATAGTGTTTATTTGTATATAAAAATACATATGCCTATCAAAGAAAGAAAAAAATGTCGCTGTTCTCTGTATTATGAGTATCCAGTCTAGAGTCTAGCTAGACTATGCTTTAGTCTCATTCACTCCTACATGCCGTCTATATGTCTTCGGCTATAACTGTTTTGGCTAAAATTTAATAGTGTTGTAATATTATGCCATCTGTGATGGTATTGAACAATTCATGACATTATTTTAATTCAATTCACACAAGTTTTTTGTTACTGAATTAGAAACCATTGTTTGTAATTTTATTGTATCCGAAAATGTGTTTGCACAAGTGGCATTTTCCTGGGACATAAAAGAATATAACTAGATAGAAGCCAAAGTGTCTTCTAAAAATAAAAGGCTTTAACATGCTAGTAAGTCAACTTTAATAATTACAGACTGCTAAAAAGGGAAAAACAAGGCCACTTATTTAGTTCCTAACAATAACAAACGTTTTTTGTTAGGGTTTCTTGACATAATAGTTTTTTAGTTTATTGGGATAAAAAAAAACAGTTTTACAATGTGTGTATTATGTGTTATAAATAACAGTTTAAGTTACCTACATAAAAGAAATAGTAATCGTGGAACCAACATCGTTATCCACTAATTAGACATAAAATATTGTGATTTTTGAAGGTTAATACGAAATTTTATACTTTAGCTATGATATGGTTATTTAACTCTTATTAGACTAAGTTTATTGGTATTACAATACTGTTAATCGGTTCAGGTCGTCTTGAATTTTTTTGTGGTCATTACCATTTTTTACTTTTAGGTCATCAGCATAATATAATAAAAAAAAATATTTTTAAAGCATTCTTTTATGTAAATAACAAACAACAAGGGGCCGATTATCGACCCCTGCGGTACACCAGAAGTTACTGTACCTAAAAATTTTATTGACTAATTACAGATGCATGACCATTAATTACTACTTTTCGAGTCCTTTTTACTTAAGTAAGATTTGAACCATCTCCAGAGATTTCCCCGAATGCCATTATTTCCCCATGTTGGCATAATTTATGTAGCTACGTTGTTACATCTTCAATATCAAACAGTTAACTTACCAAACTGTACCGATGAGATACCGCCCCAAGCGGTCATGAAATTAGGTCCTTTAAGTTCTGCGATGCTGGGGGAATGATCTGACGCAATAAGGTCTAATCTCCTGTCTTTTACGTATTCCCACATTTGGAACTGGAATAGTTAACGAAATAAGTAAGTATTAACATTATCCTAATGGCTGAATTGTTTCATCGCTTCTGAGGCGAGCATTGTGCTCCGAGTGCCTAGTAAGATAATCGTCAAAAAATGGAATAAATGAATAAAAACCCAACCTTATTGGTAATGTTTTTGACAGGTGGCGAGCATTGTGCTCCGAGTGCCCAATAAGATAACCTCCGAGCTTAGCGTCAAATAATAGTTACAGTTTAAAAGGGCATATGAATAAAAACCCAACCTTATTGGTAATGTTTTTGACAGGTGGCGAGCATTGTGCTCCGAGTGCCCAATAAGATAACCTCCGAGCTTAGCGTCAAATAATAGTTACAGTTTAAAAGGGCATATGAATAAAAACCCAACCTTATTGGTAATGTTTCTGACAGGTGGCGAGCATTTGTACTCCGTGCGTCCCGGCGGGATCATCTCGGAGCTAAGTGTCAGGTAGTGGTTGCAGGTCTCGGCAGTGACGCCGCCCCGCCAGCCCTTATAGCCAGCTTTGATCCTCTGCTCCCTTGCCTGTTCCAGGATGGGGACCACACCTGCCGCTGACACGTGAACCACATGGACGTGGACGCTAAAGAAAAAGAAGTGAAATGAGTACCGCTTTGTAGATAGACTTTAATGCTACGAAAATAAGTTCTACCAATCGCACGAACATCTAGAAAAAACGCGCTTAAAAAGAGGTACTCGACAGAGTAACGTGTATGGGGTCCTATTTTTGAAATCATTCGGTTAGCGTCGAGCGCTCTTTACTACTCATTTTCATTCTTCGAACTTGGATAACTTGACTCAGAGCATTCCTACAATTATTAGAATAAACAATGTCGGGATTTACACCATGTACCTGTTTATTTTTGAGTTGAGAATCGTCTCGTGTTGAACATACAACTTTTCAGCTCTACCAGTGAGAAAGTTATAGGAACAGTTATTATTACAAAAATTTCCTAAGAAATCATGTGCGTTTTGTTTGTACTACTTATTAAAACAGACGGGGACGAAGTGCGTAGATAAAGTAATATTTACTTATGGCTTAATATTTACATTCCATCTTATCAGGCTAAACAAACAATAGGTACTTAATTAGTCAAATGTGATTAATGGAATTGTTGATCCCCCACAGGGAGATAAAAGAAATCTCTTTTGGCACTATGTAAAGCATTGTAAAGCATTCCGGTAACACTCATTTGCGATTGTCAATTTTTACGTAATTGACAACAATTTTAGTAGTGAAAACATTTTTTTTTCTGCTAATACTACGAACGAAAACGAATTTCAAACAATTCTCTTCTTACAATACTCAAGAACAATACGTACGTACGAACGTATCTTCAAGAACAATACTCAAACGACCCTTGACTACGCGAACGCACTGCTTTGGAATAGAGCTCTGTGATTGGTTCGTTTGTTTTACGTATTACGTTTGATTGGTAGTTGGGACGCTGCGCTTCCGCAGGCACTGTGAGACCCCGTAGTAATGTTTGTGAATACGGGTGTTAGTATTTTAGTAAAATATTCCATTATCATTTATTATGTAATCAAATAGATTAACAAACCTTAGAAATCATGATGTGCGTTTTGTTTGTACTTACTTATTAAAACAGACGGGGAAGTGCGTAGATAAAGTAATATTTATGGCTTAATATTTACATTCATCTTATCAGGCTAAACAATAGTACTTAATTAGTCAAACGTGATTAATGGAAGTTTTGATCCACCCCACAGGGAGATAAAAGAAAAGAAGATATTTTGGCACGATGTAATGTAAAGTACAATACTTTACATTACTGTAAAGCGTTCCGGTAACGATCCTTCGCGATTGTCAATTTTTACGTAATTGACGCTCATTGACGCGAAAATTTATCGTTTAATCAATTGAAGTGACTATCAATTGCTCTAATAATGGCATTGACGTAAAAATTGACAATCGCATTTGATCGTTACCGGAAGCCTTATCCAACCAACAGCACCAACAGGCTTGGACTTCGACAGTGACGTGATGTAGTTCAAACGGCATACTTACCTACTGCAAATACATTCACATAAAAAGGTGCAATGACCATGGACAGCTCGCATAAGTATCAATTCTTACAAGACAATTAGGCTTTTTTAATTTAAAATAAAAATAGATGTTATTTTTATTATAATTATGTATCTTGTATTATACTTACTCAGTTTGCGGTAAAAATGATGCTATAAAGGAAACCGCTCTTATTTCCATTTCATCAGGACGAGAGGCGAGGTAAGTGTCATATAATATCGGGTCTGTAATAAAAATAAAATAAATAAATCCAGTTTTATTAAAGGTAATTCAAAATAATAAGGAACTGATTGTCCTTGTGGTGCATCCACCCACAGAAGGTGGTATTTTTGAGGAGAAACATGTAAAACATGTTGCAACAAGGTAAAGGCGAATGTCCGCACACACGGTTTTTCGCCAAAACCTCACGGTCGGTCGACAGTGTTGTATGGAACGCTATGGAAGCTTGTTTACTGGTGAAAAACCGTGTGTCACCCTTACACAGTAACATCGTATAACTTTTGCATGATAATGCCCACAATATAATAAGTATGACTTTTTTGTTTTCCATTGTTGCCATAAGCGTTGTCGCGTTCCAATCTTTTATTTTTCTTGTAGCATAATAATTAAGATCTATTGTTAAGAGTGTTGACGAATTACGTTTTTCAAATCCTTATTTTTCGAAATGAAAAACCGAATTTAAAGAAACTTCATACACATAACCAGAATACATTGGTATAAAATGTTAATTGAAAACATTTTCGATACCTAAATAGTGTTATAGTTAAATTAGACCGATTTTAAATTTTCCTTAGAAACAGAACTTTCCAATTATCTTTTTTAAAAATATAATGTAAAATAAGACAATCCAAAAATATTCTTAACTAACTTTTTAGACTTGTGAATCCTGCTTATGCAATTATGAAGTTTCATTAAAATCAGTTCATTCATTATATCAAAAAATAAGGACTTGAAAGTTTGTATGAAATGCCATTTCAGTCAACGCCCTTAAGTGGGTACACGGTTTTAAATAATATTTACCAGGGCAGTCACAACCAGAACATTCACTGATTTCAGCATCCTGTGACATCTCTGCATGAAACTGCAAAAATATGAAATATTACATTTTGTTTATTAGTATTAGCTTTTAGTAGCGCGGCGGCGCGGCACGGCGAGTTGAGAACTCGCTAGCTAGGCCTACTCAGATTTTTCTTCCCGTGTCCACCTCGTGTGAACTGGGACGGGTATTTATTTCCTTCGTCCACCTAAGTTCATCTGGGTGACTGTATGTGTACCAGGGGCAATATTTTCTTCCCTGGTCCACTTGTTTAAGGATGTATACAAACTACTTATTTACTTTTTTTTTACGTTTTTCATACTGACAACGTCAGTGCGTCATTGCTGTCAATCTAAGTAAGGACAGGAGCAAGAATTTTACAAAACCAGAGAGGAAAAAGTATAGTTATTATTTCTTCAAGGGCATTCAAAACGTGTCTCTACTCTGTCGTCTGATCCGAGCAAAAAAATTACTTGCTTGAGGTCAATCAAACAATTAACTAACTGTGCACTATACTTCTATTAGCACCAGTGCTCCGGCTACATTTCGATAATAATAATAATTAATATTTTAATAATTATGGGTAGGAATCATTCATTTGTATAGTGAATTAACTGTTGATCTTTGAAGCAGAATTTGATGATGAATGATTATAATATTTACCGCCAATATCGCCATCCAATCGTATTGTTCGATATTTTAGACCGCTTCCGGATATTTTATTTCTTAATTTTAGCAATGTAGGTATGTAAGTACGAGATGTTCTTACTATTTTTTTAAAGTTTTTTTCCGATCGTAGGTAACTTCACTGTAACATAACTAGATATTTACCGCTAAAACAGTGCCAGTTCCATTTAATACGGCGAAGGCTTCAGACAAATCGCTCTTTGTAACCATTGGAAACTCTGAAACGCCACTGTCCGTCAAAAAGCACTTAAACCCAACAACCCCGGCGTCGATGAGTTTTTGTAATTCATCCTGTAAACATATAAGATAATACCACTAATTATGAGTGGTAAGGAAATAACTAAACGACTAAACATAGTAGTAAGTATCATTTTTAATTGAGATTGTAGCATTCGCAATGTAATTTTTATACAATACTAAATCATATACTAGAAAAAATTCTTAGTAGCTCAGCGGTAAGAGCATTAGACCGGATCCAAAGGTCGCGGGTTCGATTCCCGTCCGAGGATATTATGATCCAGGGGCTGATTATGTAACTCTGTTGCTAACAATTCTCGATTGAAATCGATTGAAACCGCAGTTACATTGCTGCTTTAAGTAAGATAGTTGTCACATTGGTTGGTACTCAGGTACCAGTAGCACGAATAGCTATCGAGAAAAAAACCCGCGTAAAAGTACTAGATAGAGTAAATTGTGTCAAATTTCTCATACAAAATTACTCTATCGAATGTTTTTACGTGCGTTATTTAGCTGTTCGTGCTAAGGCTACGGGACTTATGCTAAGGTCACATTTAAATAGGTGCACAAAATTTAGAGATTCGTTACCGACGCGACTTGCGTGGTAACTATCAAAGACATAAAAAGTAGCTTTATGCGCCATAATAAACTGAAAAATATAAATTTATTCGTAGTTGAAAGTCGATTAAAATTTACCTGAGTTAAAAAATACTATTAATTCAAATAGGTACCTAATAATCAATTAAAAATCAGTTTTTTTTTAATTTCACAGTGTTTTATTTCCCTCACCCGATTTCCAGGCACAACTCCGCCCCAGAATCCCACGTCAACAAAGATTTCCTCATTGGCAGCAGCAGCCTTTGTTTTAAGGTTTTCTAAGGTTGTGGTAGGCGGTATCGAATTTCTGCGAATAAGAATAAGTGTTACACGCTATACGTATAGTACTAATATCTATTAATACGTTCTCACTTACTTAAACCTCATGTTGAAGAGAACCTGAAGGAAAAGCTTATAAGAAAAATTTACAGATTTCGCGCTTCTCGCAACTATCGGTGGAAATTGAAAATGAACATCAAAAATAAAATAACTTTTAATCTATGTATCTAGTTGAGCCATCTGCTCGTCCATTGAAATCGGAGAGAGTTTTTTTTCAACTTTATTATTACTTTAAAACGATCGCACTTGAAATCACAGAAAACCCACATAATTATTTTGGATTTACTTTTCTGTGGCTATTCTTGAGTGTGTGTGTGAATTTCGAAAATTTGGTACACACGACGGCACCTCAGACTATACATGCTGACCTTGAGACCGCCTTTATGCCCTACGTAATAAAAGCTGTTTTCGCAGTTTAACTGTATAACCCGACGTGCTGTCGTGTGTACCATACGATGCCCCGCGAGCTTGCATATTTTGACACCACTGCCTTTTGTTTATCTTTATAACTTTTTGTAAATATAGCCTAAATATAATGTATTCTCCCATGAAAACGATCTGATAAACATTTTCAACGTTAAAAAGTTAAAAAAGAAATACATCATTGAGAAATAATAGAAAATCATCAAATGTCGGCATCTTTACCTTATCACGGAACAATAGCAATCAAGGCAAAGAACTAAGTAACTATCTACCTAGTGTATTAGCTAAACATTTCCATTGTTTTGGAAAACTGTTATTTAACCTTGTATTGTTTTCGTGTTATGTAATACCAAAGTTACGCATGTAAATAGGCTATGTAATTATAATACATGTTTCATTCGTAAGTGTCACTCAAAAGGATTTGAGCGGGAAATACATGGCTGACGTGGGCCACGCACGTACGCCAATCTGGGCGCGTCGGTCCCCATACATAGGTACACTTTACATAAAGGCTAGTCGTTTTGAGCTACACTACATCCACGTGTATCCACGCCTTGCGACGCTGCGTGTACAGAAACCCTTCCAGTATCCAGCACCACTACTGATCTGAGATGCGGGAGGGTGCTTTCCATTGTTTATTCCAATAATGTTTCCAGTAAACCCTACCGTTGTTCAGATCTAAAAACGATCTGAGTTGCGGGAGGGTTTTCTAGCATTAATTCACGATAATTTGCCTTACCACTGAAATAGTTTACCATTTCGCTATTCAAAGTTGCGGACGATCTGTATTGTTTCTGGTGTAGTACTTATTCAAGACTTCATAATGAAAACGCTTCCTATACTCAGCCCCCTTACTCAAATGGCGACATTCAATGCTACGCTTAATATTAAAGCATAAAAAATAAGCATTAAACACTTATTAAACAATAAAATTAAGCCGTGCCGTAAGCTTGTCAATTCCATTCATACGAGTATGTACATTAAATACATTCAAAGTCTGTGATTCACATAAGTTTGCGACATGTGATTTAATCGTCTATTGCTCATCTTTAAAGTTTAATAGTAAGCGTAGCGTTCAACCATATATAATGTTAACCGTTTGAGTAGGGGGCTGATCCCTAGAAAGCAAAAGTACTTTAAATGTGATCTGAAATGTGGGAGGGATTTCTGCGCTATGCTCCCCGATCTCAGATCGCACGTTACCACGTTACGTGACACAACAAAAAGTATGTCTTATATCGCGCTAATAGAGTACATTATTGGATGCATCCAAATCATCAAGATCATGACTTACAGAGGCATATCCATGATGGTGGTGACACCCCCGGCCGCAGCCGCCTGCGTGGCGGTGACGTAACCTTCCCAGGACGACCTCCCTGGCTCATTCACGTGAACATGGGTATCTATCACCCCCGCCATTAATGCTAGGTTCCCGCCATCGATCACCTACGGGGTCATAAAATATTGACATTTTCACAGTATGAAATATCATCATTCCAATAGAAAGAATTAATATTCAACTTAATTTCGATGGATAGTAAAAAAAGTAGCCAAGTATCTTTCAGGAATAAAAGCGCAGATTTATTAAAAGTATCTCTACGGGGAAAGTGTATCTCTGGGGAATAATTTCAAGTGCAGAGAAGTCGGGTCACGCGCAGTTGAGTAGACCCTAATGTCATGCCATGATTATAAACTTATATTTACTCCCTATATAACACAAATAACTACTTACGACCTAGGTAACTATTCAATGGAATTTGTACCTACGAAAACTTTTCCAATATAAATAAATTCAGTTAATCGACTATTTTACTCGTTACTTTTAAAGCCTAGGGGGCCTGTTATCAGCCAGTGCATTTATGTCATTATTGCAATGATAACCAATTCATTTTGCTACCGAAAAAAAATCTCTTTTTCTCAGAGGTTCTCAGTTCGTCGGAGTGTTTGTTTTTTGTAACATATTGAAGCTTGTGAACTTGTAACTTTCGAGAAACAGGCCCTGCAGTGATAGTTTACCTTTTAACGTCAACGTTGCGTTGAAGTTAAAATGTAAACTGTGTTTAGATACTACTGTCCTGAATTTTTACACGTATCCAAATGCCACCGTTTACCTGGTAGAGGGGGTCTCTGAATCGAAAAGTGGTTTTCACAAACCTAGATTTTCTACTATATGAGATTAATGAGATAAAAAATATCCATGCCCCCTTTACATGTAGGGGAGGTACATACGCTAAAAAATAAATTTTTCGAGATTTTATTCTAGCACTTTTTCCGCGTAATTAATACACACATTCATTCTAAATTACAGCTTTCTAGTACTTAGGGCCTCTGAGCAAAGCCGCGGATGGGCGGACGGACGGACAGACGGACATGGCAAAACTATGACAGTTCCTTGTTGACTTGACTACGGAATCCTAAAGACTTCTTATGAAGTCAGGTGGGACATTAAAATAAAAAATAAAAATGAGAAAGGCAAACCACGATAAAAAATTATATAAAAAGATCGAAGTAAAAAACGGAGAATATCCTTATACCCGACGTTTTTTAATATCAGAAATACGTAATAAACTAATAGTAATTAAGTACCTATCCAGATTTCAATATTATTTCTTGTTTTTTAGAGCTGTTTATTTTTGGTTAGTTTTGGTTAGTTTGTTTTGAAGGAGGTTTTGTTTTTTTATTTGCTGCTATTTGTCAAGTGCTTATAATAAAATAAATTTATTTAAAGGCTCAGAAAACTAACGTAACATAGCATTTTACTATCAGCTATATAGGTTTGGCTTAACGATACGAGTACCTACGCATAATTTATGCAATTTCAGCGAACAGTGAGCTTCCCATACAAACGTAATACCAAAATGATTTGCAATTTGAGCATAATTACCTCTGCCTTTGATTTTATTCGGATTAAGGTTTCTAAATAAATAATTAATTAATTCGGATAAAAATCTAAAATACTAACCCAATTCAAATTAAATGCCAATTATTTTTTTCATACAAAACTGTAAATAGCATTAATTTTTATTTGATTTGGTATTTTGGATTGTTTATTCAATAGAACCCTAAACAAATACTGTCTTAATCCGAATAACATCACAAGAAGAGTTAATTATGCTCAAATTGCAAATCATTTTGGTATTACGTTTGCATGAGAAGCTCAGTTTCTCTCTCTTAAGGACTTTTAAGGACAATCCGCAAAAACGTCACAATAATCACGGTGCACTTACTTCTAATACAAAATGGGATGGGACAGATAAAAATAGAATTAAACTGCAAAAGTATCTATCAATCTACAGATATTATCCGAGACTAATGAATAAAATAGCACTGTGATTGAATCAAGTTAATGAGTTTTTTTCAGAAGTCGTTTAATTAACACCCTCTACAAAGACTATGGTGAAATGATTATCTTACTTCATGTATTTGTTCACGCAACTAAACTAAGTACTTACAATGGTGTTAATTCATAAACTTTAAAAGGCCTAAAACCATACATACCTTCAAGTCACTAAGGTTCTGAGCTAGTAGCATGTCGACCACATCTCTTTGGAGGACTGCTTCAATAATTCCTCCTTCATTCACCAAAACTCCTCCATCAAATTCACTAGAATCCGTCACTACCCGTCTACTCAGGAACAACTGTTTTTCTGCAGGTTTCGGCAGGATATCAACGATTCTACAACTACCACTGGCTGCTGAAAGAATCAAAAAAATATGTATAAAAAGATATTTTTTTTTGGAAAAAATGATGATAAGAAAAATATTTTTATTTACATAGTATCGCTAAAAGGCCGAAAATAAATATTAGTGCCATTATTCACGTTGGATTTAAATGACGTGCTGTGAAAAACTGCGACTACTGAATACAGCTCTACAAGTTCACGGATGACTCAATCAATCTGAATCGGTGCCCGTTGACAACTGCAACTTATTCTACACCGACACAAATCTTATTCACAATGTCTCTCTTGGTCTTCTGTGTGGCGAGCCTTCTAATTGCACACCATTAGCGAAACGCTACAATGGCGCTAATGACGCGAACACTAAATAATTTCAATTTATAGCTTTAGCAGAATCAATGTTTGCTACACTTGAATGTCCCTTGTGAGACTAACGACATTGATAACATGGAACTCTAGATTAATAAAATACCTAGGTTTTATTATTATATTAATTTATTACATCTTAATTGTGTTTGCAATGATTATGTAGAATTTGGATGATTAATAGTTACCCAAGACTATAAAAACCGAACCAAGGCTATTTAAAGTATAGTTTATTTTTTTCTATTCATTAATTCCGTTTTTTATTCGTGTAAGTTTTTTTTTCAATCTGAATGTAAATGCAAATAGTAATAGCAAGAAGTTAATAAAATAAAATACAGATGCAATTAAATATTAACTCTAAATAATTAAACTTTGCCTCTGACAAAATTAAATAAATAGCCCCCATAAAAATAAAAAACGTTGATAACAATAGTCGTGACAATAGATAACGTAGACATATTTTATTTAATCGTATGATAATATGATAATAAGTAATAGACATAGATGGGCCTTGAAGAAGGACAAAAGGGGGTCTTTTTTATGTGCCATTAGTTTTTGGCGAACAAAGTAGCAGGGAAAAGATAGTTTCATTTATTAAAAATATTTTTGAATATTAAGGAATAAAATACAAGCAACATAACATGAACTTCTTCTTTTTTTTAAAGTCGGTTAACAAGGATCTCTTCAGTTAATATTATTTTGGTAAAGACTTAACATTAACCATTTTATTCAGCACAGTACTGTTATCCAAAGATACTGTCAGATTCAAAATTTGACTGAATGTATCTTATCATATCAGTCATATCAATATATCTCAGTTAGAATTGAATCATTTTGGTTTATCGGATGTTAAGATTTTCCTGAGATGTCTGGGAAAGGTACCAATATTCAGGCCACTTACCGTACCTTAACTAAATTAACTAAAAAAACATTAGTAAGTGGTTTTAGTTTAAAATACTTTTGTTTTTTTTTGTTTTTTCAAAGCCTCATTATTATGCCTTTAAGAGAGCTTAGTCTGCACACTAGCGCTGCCATTGAAAAAAAAAACATAGTGCTTAATTAAATAACGACAAAATTGTGAATTATCTCTCTGTAGTGCACTCCAAAGAAGCTTTGTGGTACTTCTTATAGTTTAAACATATTTTCTAGCCTGTCGTTTAGGAGTTATTGTTGTTTGAATATGACCCTCACAAGCACTAAATGCTAATTTTCGAAAATGGACTAAATTCAAAACTTATATATTCTTTTAATTTGCTTTTATCATTCAATGACATTTATAATTAGATAAAATTAACAACTTAATTTAAAAATGTTAAAATGATTTTAATGTTATCCATTTTCAAAAATAAAATTATTATTGTATACGTATGGGTCATAGGTATTCCAACAACAATAATTCTCGAAAATATGCAACACAGAGCAATGATTTTCATGTGGTTTTGTAGATAAAATTCCTGTGCATTGGAATAATGCTTATAGGCCTTTTAGATCGGTGTACCTAATGCGTAGACGGACTAAGTCGCGTTATGATTAGTCATAGTGCGAAATAATTTTGAGTTCTTGCCTTTTATGTAAAAGGCAAGAACTCTAAATAAGATATTTGCTCAAAGAAGTCATTCCTTTTTCTTTAAATAGAAGCCAAACTGCATTCAAAGGATTTTTATTTTTATTTTTTACGCTTAGCGAATTCGAGAATCGAACAAGGTACCTAGCACTCGTTAAAAACAGCATCCTGTCCTTGATCATAATTAAGAACCAAGTCCTTCTATCAAATATAGTATCCTGGATTACTTATACTTACATATATCAAATATCACATCTTCAGATTTCAATCTACGAATCTTACACAACCTACTAATATATTTTTCAGTTGAGTGTAATGTGACAGATAACGCGATAAATCTGGGAGATTTTTACTTTGACTATTTGTAATCGATAACAATAGTATCTGACATTGATGCTATACTAACTAGGTACAGTTAGAAACAATACAGATCTCATATTAAGTATATTCTGGGAAGTACATTGTAATTACCATAAACCAATACCGAATGAATATGAGAAAAATATTTTAATTCTTATAAAACTCACAACATAATTTATTTATTTAATAAATGAAAAAAAGTGAACCGGAGGGTAACTACTCTCAATAACGGAGATAGGAGTTTTTGCTCTAATGAGACATTTCTTTATTTTTTGAAAGAAACTAAACTGCATTCAAGGATTGAAAATACGCTTGCCGAAGCCGGGAAACAAACCGACGCAATTTTTTTTTAAACCGGACAAGTGCGACCCGGACTCGCCCACCGAAGGTTCCGTTTGTAGGTAGGTACTATTTACGTACTTTAAATAAAGACTATATTTTTAACCGACTTCTTTATGATTTAATTACAAATGTATAGTTTTAAGATTTTTCCCTGTACTTGTAGTATAGATAGACGATGTTACTTGCCAGTAAAGTTCTAGATCAACGGAAAGTACCTACCTTAAGTTTAAGTAAATTTTGGTTCCCTTGAGTGTCGAAATATACATTTCTTGCGGTATGAACGGCCCTATATTTTTTTACGTTAACTTAGAAGTTTAACGTTGTCGGTGTGCGAAACCGGTAGTATCTACACTTAAGTAGGTATATGAACCAAGATGGGCTACAGAACCCTACACTGCGTGTGGCCCGATACACATTTGGCCGGTGTTTTAGGGTACTTTCCATTCAGGTTCACTTAAAAATGTTCACCCTGTAGGTATATTTCATAAGCTTTAACGGAATGAGCTCTATTTCTATAGAATAGACTGGAAGTTCTTCAGCATTCCTTAAAATTACTTACGTTTATTTTCGGTATAGTGGGTGATCTAATACGAATTGAAATATTTTAATAAACTTGTCCATTATCAATAAGAAATTAGGCTTTACTTTAACCCGGAAAGTTTGGTCCAAATGAGCTCGGAAACTGTTTTTTTTAATATACAATACACTTTAACTGAAATTATGACATCATTTTTTTTGCTGTACCCCATCTACATACTTCGCAATACTTTTTTCAAGATTCGTAAAAATCTCCACCGTGGTGACAGGCAGGTCCAGGTCCGATGATCATCGGACTCCATTCTCTGGCTGGTCTTGTTCGGAAAGGACGCATGGCGCCGACTCGCGGATGCAAACGTAGCAGAACAATTATTTACAATAACTTTGTAAATACTTATCGTATTGAAGTGAAATAAAAACTGTTGGTTTTGGAATTAAGGCTTCTATAATGGTATAAGGTAAACAGACATCTTTTTAATTTAGGTGTCACGGACTGTTTCTATGCAGAGGTTGCATGGAGGAAGAAGAAACAGCCGCCCACGTCCTGCTGGAATGCAGAGGGGTGGCCCCCTACCGGGCGAGGTACCTCGGCTCGCCGGGCAGCGTCCAGGAGGCGATCACAAATGTGAAAGCGCTTGGAGCGTTCCTGGCTGAGCTGGGCTGGCTGGAGTGATCCGGCCGCACACCCTCCATACGCAAAATAGGCGCAATAGACGTCGAGTTACGGAAACCGCCCGTAGTGCAAGAAGAAGAAGAAGATGGTATAAGGTAATAATTAACTTTTTTCATTTTTCCCACGTCCATTGCGAAAAGTTTGGATAAGAGTACCTATTACTTAATACACTAAGCACAAAATATTGGCCATCGCCGCTTCGTACTTTGTACTATTAGTTTTGTATTCTGTGGTAATACTAGCTACGAGTTAGTATGAACTTAACTTTAACGTTGAAAAAAGGCGAGCCGTGCGGATAAAGAAAGCTGGGTCACAGGAAAGACTAGTTTTAGGTATACAACCCGGGTGGTTGTTTAAAAACAACATAGAAAATTCAAGTGCAATGTGACACAATTCTATAGTTAGTATTTAAGTATATTATTGCTCGTATCGTACGTATACGATAAAAAAATAAACAAAAGTTAACAACAAATCCTATTTTATTAAGAAATAAATAAATCAAAAGTTGTTCAGCAGCAGCGTCCCCTTCGGCTCGCCAAGCACTTCGCCGTTGTCGTAGATCAGCTGCCCGCGGAGGAACGTCTTCTTCACCACACCTCTCAGTTCTTTGTCCAGGTACGGAGTTAGCTGTAAAGTATCCACTGTTATTACAGAACCGCAATGAAAATAACAAAATTAAAGGAAACTTGGGTAATAGATCACTGGGGCCTATTTCATGAACATTACAATTTGTAATTTACTACGGCAATTCACATACATTGCGAAGTCTGTGAGTAGTTTATTTTTTAGTTTCAAATTGGTGACGCAATGAACACCAAACGATCGTTATAATTTAACACGTTAATGTTTATGAAACTGGGCCCATATGATAACTCTATTGAGTTTAAAGCTTAACAATTTAAACTTGTTCTTATATCATAAGTATTTTTGAGTTGAGTCAGAGATTTCACGACAACAAGGGTAATAAAATAATGGAGACACTGTCCTGTCTATTACGAGACTAAACCAAACGAAATGTTGAGCTATCTCAATTCAGTCATAAGGTTTTTTAAATCTTAACAACATAAAGATAATGTTTCATATGCCAACTTTGAAATGTATTACGTAATTTAAGGTACTCTCGTTCTCAACATCTGTCTAATGATCTCAGTGGTGACAGTGAACGTGTCTTCAGGGTCAAAGAAGACCAGGGGCCCTACCGGCTAACTTTTCGAACGTCGGCGGGTCTGTCGAGCTTCAACTTAAAACAGATAAATCGAAGTAAGGAGTTTCGTTTTGTACTATTCGCCGAATTTATTTAGAAGATATCGATGCTCGAGTGACATCATGAATTGAGGTTCGTCATTTTGACCCGTTTGGGGCTCGATTTATCTGTTTTAATTTGAAGCCCGGCAGACTTTCAGAAGTTCGATACGTTAGCCGGTACGGCACCAGGTCGGCATCGAGGCCAGGCTTAATGGCGCATTCGCGCCCTTCCTGTCTTGCAGGCCGACCAGCCGCGCGGGGCCTCACAACAAGTATTTGGAGTCTAGACCCCTGACGCTGATGTTCGTCCAGAGTAATGTAGAGCACCTACCTTATTCTTATGTCTAATGATGTCAGTGGTGACAGTGAACGTGTCCTCAGGGTCAAAGAAAACCAGGTCCGCATCGAGGCCAGGCTTAATGGCGCCCTTCCTGTCCTGCAGGCCGACTAGCCGCGCGGGGCCCCACGACAAGTATTTGGAGATGGTCTGTAAGCCTAGGCCCCTGGCACTGATGTTCGTCCAGAATAAGGATAGACCTGGATATAAATGGCAATACGAAATTAGACAAAAATAGGATAATTTAATTTAATTCCTTAAAGGTGCAGTTCCTATGTGTCAATTAAATTTAGGTTTCACAGCCGAAATAGATAAAAATCGCTTAAATAGTTTTTTCTTTGATTTTGGTTTTTGTTGAGACACTGAGTGATTTTTTTTTATATAAAGACTTCTAGTATTATCTGTCTGTTTCTTATTATCTTTTGTATTATGTTCATGTATAAAATTCCGAATAAACAAACAAAACCTAAATGTCTTACCAAATTGTACTGATGAAATACCACCCCAAGCCTCCAAATTATTTTTGCATTTTAGGTCTGGGGTACAAGGCGAGTGGTCTGATACGACCAAATCCAACTTATCCTCTAATAGGTACTGCCATAGCTTTTCCTGAAAATGAGTAAATTAAATAAAACTCCAGAATTTCTGCCTAAAATAGAAACATATTTGATAAAAAAGGCTATTTTAGATATGATGGCATTACTTTATTTAATTTTATTTATTTGCTTGTAGGAGGATTTACAGTCAAATATAAACAATAGAATATCATTTACAGATTTTTCCAATATCTTTTACAAATCCCCACTTATAGGACTTATATAATTTCTTATAAGTAACAGTATTTTCGCAAGGATAATTTTAAGAGATTTTATTTATTTAACCCTTCAACGGAAAATGAGACACAACAGATATTCCATTGTTATCCGGCCACATGCATCCGCTCGGGAGCTGATGAATTAAGTAGGTACTAAGTAAAATAACTTTTTCCCCATTCTTCTTATTCTTGTCCATACTTGGAGGCTGCTCCAGCTCTGAAGCTGGAGCAGCTACCTACCGTTGTTCTAAAACAACGGTAGGTTATCACCACAAAGAGCTTACCTTATTCCCCTCATCTCTAATAGGCGGCGCGCACTTATACTCGCTGCGTGCGCGTGGTACTTCTTCTGCACTGAAAGTGAGGTAGTGATGGCAAGTCTCAGCCGTGACGCCGCCACGCCACGCCTCCACGCCCCGCGACACTCGCAACTTGCGGGCCTGCTCCAACATTGGCACTACGCTCGCTGACGACACATGCACCACGTGCACTCGGACACTAAAATCAGGCATAGATAATTTGTTAAATACAAGGTGTTACAAAAATACCCCTAATGCCGAATATGGTATATAGGGACCATCAAACTGAACAACTTTTACTATGGGACCAACTCTGAAATCGCGAAAAAAAAATCAGCTGTTTCATACATTTTGATATTTTCGATTTTAATTTTTGTATGAAACAGCTGATTTTTTTTTCGCTATTTCAGAGTTGGTTCCATAGTAAAAGTTGTTCAGTTTGATGGTCCCTATATACCATATTCGGCATTAGGGGTATTTTTGTAACACCTTGTATAAGATAAACCAGTAGAGCGAAAAATTGCGCAAGGATATAAATAATTCCAAACCAAATGGAATATCAAAATAATTACTTACTCTGTTTTATCAAGGAAGCTTGTTATGAGAGATATAGCATTTTGTTCCATACTTGGCGGGCGGGATTCTAAGTATGTACGGTATTCTTCTGGATCTGAAAAGACAATTGCAATAGTATAATACTTGATAGAAGTTCTCAAACATTTTGAATAACAAAGTGGATATTTTAAGACCCACCTTTTCTTTTCCGTTTAGTTTTATTACTAGCAACATTTTCTTCCTCTACTTCAGCATGGAACTGTAATGAAGAGAAATATTCTTATTTTTAACCGACTTCAAAAAAAGGAGGAGGTTCCATGTTCGGCTGTTTATCAAAATGAATAAAATATTGAAACTAAGTTTCATTCGTGACTTGATAGAAAGCACAAAATTGATTTGCAAATTATGTTATTCATATAACACTGGAAGGAACTTCCGCAAACCTGTAAGAGGATGATAGTTAAGTAATCAAACATACTTATTATCTTAAGAGAACCAACAGGTTGCTTATATTGAGTCGTTCGATGAAGGAAATTTCTAAAAATATATGTAACTATACAGCTTAGAACTTTATCAATCAAAAAGGTATTACTTTTTTGAACAGAAATCAATGACAAATACAACAAAGTGACAGAGTTCTAAACTGTATACATATTTTTAGACGTGACTGTCGTGACTGTCAGTACATATTTAAACTCTTTAGCTCTAAAATTGGAGAATAAGACGCGTGAAAAAAAAACTAAAATTCTTGAACCTGACCGTTCACGCATTCCTTGAAAGATTACTTAAAAGACTTCAAAAGCATTTACCTAGGTAGGTAATATAAATATTACCGCTAAAACCGATCCCGTTCCTTCCAATGCAGCGAAAGCTTTTTCCAAATCTTCAGCTTCAACGTGTGGGAACTCTTCAACTCCACTTGGACACAGGAAACACTTGAAACCCACCACACCAGCCTTCACCAGATCACGAAGAGAATCCTGGAAATTAGAAAATATCATAAATCTTCATTGACTGATTAGATATTTAACTTCTCAAAATCTATCATCTTCTTTATATTAAAAACCAAGTGGAATAACCCAAAAGCATGTGGAATTCCGGAAGAAACCGGATAAAAGTAGGTGTTGCCTACTTGTATTTTTGAATAATGACAACTTCGATCAACAATAAGTAGGTACCTACCGTATTGTAGGGTAGATCGAAGAGTGACGATAAGTGTAGCTAATAATTTTATTGTTCTCGATATTGATTGTTTTTAATAAATTTTAGATTTATTAAATTTCACAATGCTATTTTTATATTAAGTTAAATAAATACTAGAAAAGATCAACTCAC
The DNA here is from genome assembly GCA_963556745.1 of Catoptria pinella. Classification (NCBI taxonomy): domain Eukaryota; kingdom Metazoa; phylum Arthropoda; class Insecta; order Lepidoptera; family Crambidae; genus Catoptria; species Catoptria pinella. The sequence goes on from OY750762.1 coordinate 8,225,445, forward strand.
CTGTATAGCACCTCAGACGGGACTCGAACCCGTACCCTTGGGATTCCGGCCCAATTCACTGACCAATTATGCTACCGAGTCATTAGTGTGAGTGGCGAAATTTTCTAGTACTTTTTACATGATTGTTTTTACCTAAATATCTGTGTGAACGGTAAGTTGTTATTTTAATGTCGGCGTTCAGTCGTACCTGATTTCCAACAATGACGCCGCCCCAGAAGCCTACATCAACGTAAACATTATCTTTGGCTGATGTAGCTTTGATCTTCAGGTTTTCCACGGTTGTTGTTGGTGGTATTGAATTCCTAGATTAGAAATCAACAGTTGTTATCAGCTCATAAAATTAAATCAAAAGTAAGAAAAAGTTAATCAGGATTAACGTGTCTTCTGAAGCATGTAGGTAGGTACTCAATATTACAGCAGTACTCAATACTCAAAAACGAAAAACTCAAATGAAGCCTTTTTAAATTTTGAGATTTAAGCATTCACAATGCTATTTTATATAATTCCAAATAATATACTAGAAAAAATACGACTCGCACCAGATCATGTTCTCGGACGGGAATCGAACCCGCGACCTTTGGATATCCGGTCCAATGCTCTGACCGCTGAGCTACCGAGTCCTCGGTTCTCGGTCCTCCCGTCCGAGAACATGATCTGGTGCGAGTCGTATTTTTTCTAGTATATTATTTGGAATCAAAGCAAGCCCTTCGAGATATATGTGCTACAGTGCAATGCAAACCTTATTACTAACTAGCTTCCGCCCGCGCCTTCGTCCGCGTGGAAATTCAAATATCCCTAGGGAACCTTTGACTGGGATAAAAAGTATCCTATGTTTTTACTAATTCGGATTAATATTATAAATGCAAAAGTAAGTTTGTTAGTTTGTTACGCTTTCATGTCTCAGGTAAGTGGCCCAACCGATCATCATGAAACCATACACGTTGTCAGGGGTAAAAGGATACTGTTCCCGAAGGAAAAGATAGAATAACTTTCTACGCAGACGAAGTCATGGGCAGCCTTTAGTATTTTATAAAGTAATCTTACAGAGGCATGTCCACAATGGTGGTGATCCCGCCGGCCGCGGCGGCGCTGGTGGCGGTGCGGAACCCCTCCCACGCGGTGCGGCCCGGCTCGTTCACGTGCACATGCGAGTCCACCACCCCCGCCAGCAGCGCTGCCTCACCCCCGTCCACCACCTAGAAAAAATTTGGAATAAAGCTGACTTTGGTGGCTTCTAAGCTTTTGTTTTCTAGTATTTTTTTAAATAAAAAATCGATAACGAGCTCTCTTTCACGCTTCCCTTAACTTGTATGGGAACCCTCTTCTAAAATAATTAAAAATATTTTTTTATACTTTACCTGGCTTTGGCGACCCAAGACACATTTTTGGTGATCTTTGGAGATCTTGCAGATAATTACGATTATCGACTATTATCGATAATTATATAATGATAAGGACTCGTTTAGTTCATTAAAAAAAGTGTATAATCAGTAATTAGCAACAGTTCATTGCTAACTAGGCCGACAAAGTTTGTTTTTGTTTAAATAATCAAATCCAACCTAAGATATCTCAAGCACTGTTTTCATAAAAACGTAGGTAGGTAATGTTTTTATCAAAAAATGTAACAAGCCTGGAGGACATGCCTAGGTATTTAGCACCCGATGCAGAAAAAACACTTTTATTATTTTACTGAAATAACAGGTGTTTTTCAACTATTGAATGATGTACAACTTTTATAATACTACTTTGTCGAAATAAAAGATTGATATTCTAACCGTACGTTTCCACTGCATTAACACGTTAAGCCACTTGTCAATATTATAAACATTTTTGACAGAGTTTTGTTCTGTCAGACTCTGTTTCGAGACAATGTTTACAACATTGTTAATTCTCTGTCAAAGTTGAATACAATGCTGTCAAAATGTTTATAATTAACACGTTAGCTGCGGCACCAATTTTTGCATACTTTCCGTTCCTGCGGCACGAGGTATAATTGGCCCGTACCGTGACCAGACGTTAGGGCGACACGCGGTCTATTAGACCCCACCTCCTTTTACAGACTAAAATCCATTTTCTGGCGCGAAATCAAAGATAAATGAGAATTTTGGTCCTTATTGATATAGACAGTGAATTGATGAACCCTAATCCACCGTCGCCCCGGGATCTGATGGCTAGTTTAGGAATTATTAGCAAAACAAAATATGGGATCTTATACACCTCGTAACGCACTGAAATAGGGCAAATTTTCGCTGAGATTAGTGATGGGAAAAATAATATCGACGTTTTTAAACTGTCTTAACTACGCAACGACTTGACCGATTTTGATCAATTATATCTCATTAGATCGTTTTAAGGGCAAAACCTGGCAAAACAACACAAAGCTATCAAAGGATACATTTTTTTTTAATAATCTAAATTGTGCTTGAAGGCGCCATAAAGAAAAAAAAACCGGCCAAGTGCGAGTCGGACTCGCGCACGAAGCGTTCCATTCTATACCATTAAGAGGCACCTATTACAGACTTATTATTGGAAAATAATGGATCACGGTTTATGCATAAGGTTTATCTATCTATTTGTATATGAAAATCTTAATGCGGTTCACAGAATAGAAAAATAAGGCAACCAGAAGTAGAAAAGAAACTGTCCTATTTATTCTGCCTCGGGCTTTAAAAATACACTTATTAGAACTTGAATTAACATTAAAAAATTAACTTCTTCCGACATCGTTTAGACATGTTCGGCGCTGTAAAAGGACGTGCTCTCCAATCGACGTGATGCACAACACTGGTCGCGGGAAGCTCGCGTTGGGTGCGGTACGAGGTCAGGGGGGATATGGGACGTTTTAGCCTCGTTCCGCACTGCATTAAAATTATATTAATTCAGTGCGGCACGAGGCCTAAGACATCCGGTACCAAGGTAGGTACACCACCGAGTACGGAACCATTAGCGCATCTCAAATATATATTTATCTCTTTCCTACACTGGACCAAACCAAAGCTATGCCATTCGCACGACAGAGAAACTCACGTTTTTCCTTGCCGCACCACAGGGAAGTTGCATCAGGGGTGATTTAGGCCTCGCTTCGCACTTAACGTGTTAACTTGACGTTGGCTTAACTAGTCAATGCAGTAGAAACGCACGGTTACTACGAAATCTAATTATAGATTACTAAAATTACGTAAGAATTAGATCACACGCTGAGGCCTATTAGTAAGTTTGTTCCATCTGGTAAAAAAATAAGCGTGAAGGTCACACCACACAACAAGGTATACCTACTGCATTATTTTTGCAGATGAATCGACGAACCGATTGAGCTTAGTTAGTAAGTAATTGAAAAACGCCGGCATTCTTCGGTGTTACACTATAATGTATTCGTGGTGTTACTTTATTATCAAATCCTTATCACCGTATCGAAGTAAACCAGCATTACTGTGGGAAAACATTACATCTTTGCAGTGTTAAGTAACGAAATACTTACTTGTATTATGGATTTATAACGACAGTTCCAGTAGCCTTGCAGCCCAGCTAAATAAAAGGAGTGCGCATTCAAAGCAAAAGACAATATAACGATACATCAGACATATTTTTTTTTAAATCATTACAGTATTTAAATGGAGATCGAATTCACCAGTTTGATATTATGTGATGTGCGAAAGATAAGTCACATGTTTAGATCAAAACCTAGGTATCATCTTTAATCTTTAATCAGGTTAACTAGCCACACTACCTTGATCTTTCCATTTTCCTCTTTTAGTAGTTTGTCCACTTCGTCCTTGCTCAGAAGTTTTTCTATGACACCTTTTTCGTCGATCAGCACTCCTCCATTGATTATGTCCTCTTCAGTAACAATTCTTTTGCTCAGAAACAGCTGACGACCTTCCAAAGCCATGATGTAACGATACAAAACGACCGGCACTGACGTTACACAGAACGCTACTACAACATTGAACCAACATACTTCACGTTATCATTATTACCTACTACAGTACGAGTTGTCCAAGTATCGCAAACAAATAGTGGATAAGCGTGATGAAATAATAGATAAATGAGCGGGTCAGCATTATTTATCTCTCATCTCAATAGATCGTTGTTGTTGCCAATTACATTGAAGTCGTTCGTGCAATAGCTTGAATTAAATATCATTGAGAAAACTATAAACGCAAAAAATACTGAAGTAAACAGTTAGGCCGATTGTTGATCCGGTTACATTTAAGGGTGGTATTTTTTATTTTTAAGTTTAAGACACTTTTTGTTCTGTGGTTCTGATAAAAGAAGCACAAACTTTATGAAGAATGCGATCGATCGATAGCATAAAATGGTAAAATAATATCAGTCAACATCATTGATAGTTTTGTACACTATCTACAAAATATAATACTTATTAATCTGCCTAATTTTAATCGACTCGTCATTTATCAAAATAACTAGCGACCGCTCGCGACTTCGTCTGCGTGCAAAGTTTTTTGCTATCCCTCGGGAACAATTATTTTTTTCGGGATAAAAGGTACCCTATGTCCTTCTCTGTACCCCTGACAACGTGTATGCAAAATTTCATGATTATCGATTCAGTAGTTAAGACGTGAAGGCGTAACAAACAAACAAACAAACGGACTTTCGCATTTATACTGTTAGTCGAAATAATAATACGAACACCTTTTTCCTACACTTTAATCAAAAATTTTTTTTAGCCTGTGCTTTTATTATATCTAAATAAAATCTTGTAAAAAGATAATGGAATGACTAACAACGATCTGTCAATATTATAAATTCATTATTTTCATAAAGACCAATTCTCTTTGATAAAGACTATGTTTGGTTTGTTTTGGTACTAATGATTGGGCAAACCACTTCTTGAAACTTCTTTTTAAAATTTTTGTTTCTCTCGAATGTTCCTTTTACATTACTTATTTCCATTTGTTTCGAAATAGAAAAAATACCTACATAACATAACCAAACGTAAGTTAATATTTTTTCTATTTTAATGCAAAATCGTAAAGGGAAATACAAATTATTTGCCATGATTGTTTGGTGAAATTATTCTTCCTTCACTTCTTTATCCTCATAAGTCACACACTAATAATCATCATGCATTACATTATCACAAAAGGTTAGCACCGTAGTGCGTGGGAGTAGACAATTGTATGACATCGATGTTGACGAATCACTCGAAATGCCAACGGCCCACCTTGAACTTGACCGAGAGCTGATGTTCCCGACAGGTCCTGATAAACTTAAAGTCTAGGCTATTAAAAATCGCATCAATTCGTTGAAAATAGAGTAACATAACACTTGAAAACTCGCCTAGGACAAAAATGTAAGCGCTTTATTGTAAAAATAAGACCGGTTTAGCCTCTTTAAAAGGGCACTAGGGACTGTTAGGTCTTTAAATGAAGATGCGCATTACACTGTATGTATTTATAATTACTCACTAATGATAAGGAAACCTCATTTATTGCCATAAGTTTAAATTATTTTACTACCTATTAAAACAATTAATTTGTGTTTTATTTAGGGAAATAAATGAGTAATTAGATAAGAGGCAGATTAGGTATAGGTACCATAACGCGTGTCAAAATTTTGCGGATTTTAAGAAACTCTAGGTATAACCACTGGGACTTCGTTATTGTTTGTTGTACATCTGTGAAGCATTTCTAATTTCTTTTATGTTAAAATCTTATGTAGTGCAAACATTAAACAATACTTCCTAAAAGAAGCTAGGTCACATGTCCAGGTCACGATGAACAAGGGCAATGCCAATTTCAGGGTCCACTTATCGATGTACAGTTAGTCGTCGAGGAACAATGCGCTGGCATTGGCGGGAAGAAAGGCTGGCACGCCGCTTGCATAGCAATCGCAGAGCACCCGCGCCAGCGCCAGAGCCAGCGGGCCACGCACGCAGCGCACGCTGCAGCACCTGACTGTACCGGCAGAGGTGCACAACCAATTCTTGCAAGTGTTATTTTATTGTTTAACTACACTTCTCAGATTACCGCATGTACTATTCATTCATTGAAATAAAACACATACGGACTACTACGTGGTTATTTTTTATTATAAGTAGTGTATTATTTCAAATTTATTTGGATTGGTTTTTCATTATTGTTTTTTATAGACAGTGGGTTAGTTCTTGGCCTTCACCTCACCTGACGTTAAATAACGATAAAGCCGAAGGTGGAAGCGCACTACACTCGGAATCCTCACCACTGAGGAACTGGCTATCTTACCTCTAACTGCCGGACCACAAAAATTTTAGATTTTTGTTATGGCGTCAGACTTGTAAGAAGCCAGGCGGATTTGAAATAAGCCCTACCACCAACCAAACCGAGTAGAAATGTACCCCCCTCCTGGGAATAGAACCCGGGACCCCTGCGTCTTAGACGGTTGAACCACTAGACCACAGAGGCGGTTGAAATTTCCCGTCGTTTCGGCACCTTTCTTGTGGTCATTGGTAAAGTTTTATTCAAAAATTTAGCGACTGCGGGATTAATACCCATGAGTAACCAACTCAGTAGTAATAATATTACTAAATTCATGCGTTTGCTGAAGTGTTCTTTCATAGGCCTTATCGCAAATAAACTGAAACAAAATGCAAGTGACAACTATACAGTAAATAGAGTTCGCCAAATGGTTATTAATATTAATTGGAACTGGTGACACGAAATTGGGGGATATCGAAAGTTACCTCAAACATATTAAAAACGTGACGCATTTGAGTAAAAAAAAATGGTAGAGCTACTGTTAATCATTTTTCTACTTTACTATCATTGGATTGAGAACCCCTGTCCTTATTAATGCATCGTAAACATATCGCCAAGGATAGAGGTAAGAACTTACTCGGGACAAAGTGGAAGAACGCCGGCGGCAATACTGAAGTTACGATGGAATTCATGGATATAGTGCAAAAGTGTTAGTTCAATTGTGTATTAAGAACTTGTGTATTTGTATACTGTTCAATTGTGTTTTCTTGAAAATAACTAAGGTAAGGTGACCAAAAATATTACTTAATCAATAGAAATATTTTATATGACTGTATCAGTAATTTATCAAACGACACCTACCTAGCTAATTAAGAAAATTTCTCGTATGGAAAATTTTAACACAAATTAATAAAAATATATTTATAAAGTCGTCGAATGTGTCAGATCTCAAGATTTTATGGTATAGTAACTAATTTCCAAAGATTAATGATGAAATTGATTGTATGATATAATGTAGAGTCGTTAAGCTCAGATTGAAAAAAAACCGGTAGAGGTTTAACAAATAAAACTGATACGATTAATGGGACAACCAATTCTAGGATCGAGATATAAATTTTAAGAAAACTGGTTGAACTAGGGCGATGAGTTTTATTTGAAATATTGTTTCCATTATTTTGATTAATTTGCCTTTCTTTAACTATTGATAATAATAATAATAATAACTTATCTACGATTTTGCCGCCTCCATTTAATCAAATTGAAAAAGTAATTATTTAGCATAAACTCGATTTCATTATATAGATAGATGGTTAGAATTAACTATAATGAAGTAAAACCTCTACATGATCAATGAATAATTTAATTTTCAAAATTCTTTTATCGGCTTGTAAACGTGGGGAGGATGGCTGATACTTTTAGGAAAATGCCGATTTAAGGCCAAGTGTGTAAGCGGCAGATTGTCTTATTTAATAGGGCTTTAAAAACACGTAATAATGTTCTCACTAAATGCAAGATACGTTATAACTCAACTTACTATATTTTTGGGAAAAAATAAATGACTTTCCTATTTACAACTCCGTGCGACGACGTTATCAATTGTTAATAAGACCGGACAAGTGCGAGTCGGACTCGCCCACCGAGGGTTCCGAGATTTGTAGGAACATATTTACGTATTTTAAATAAAGACTATATTTTTTATGATTTTATTACAAATGTATAGTTTTCAGATTTTTCCCTGCTTGTATTATAAGACGATATTACTCGCCAAATTTCTTAGTTCTAGGTCAACGGAAAGTACTTAACCCTTTAAATTTTGATTCAGTTGATTGTTGAAATATGCGTTTTTTGCGGCATATACGGCCGTATTTTTCTTTTACGGTAACTTAGAAGTTTGATTTTTTCACAATTTCAACTCGATACCTCCACGCGTTCCCGAGATAAAGAGAGAGAGAGGGTAGTAACAGACAGACAATCGTACAACAAAGTGATCCTATAAGGGTTCCGTTTTGTCCTTTTGAGGTACGGAACCCTAAAAATTGGCATCTAAAATGAAATTAAATAATCCAAAATATACAAAACTATTCCAAAATACGTTCAATAGTTTTGTTTTAACCCTTTAAAATAGCTTTAAAAAAATACCAAATGTTTCTACATTTCAGGTGTTACTTATGAGATTAAGTTCACACATCCATTAAGACAAGGGGTAAACACGTCCCCAAATTCTGTCGATACATATACATGAGCGTGGGTGAGAGATGAGTCCGATGACTCTGAGTATTTAACACAAAGCGACGCGCGCGCAGCCCGCTCAGTCGCACAACACCAAAACACCGGGCTCCTGCCTGATCGCACACCTCTGCCTCTCCCGTACCAAAACAATAGGTAAATAGAGCAAACCAAATCTTTTACCCCTCCAAAAATTATTCAATTCAATTTTAAATTAAATTCAAACAAGTGCTCATTAAATTTTTCATATTGCAGATAAAGTTCGGGAAGTGAAAAGGAAAACTACCCCGTAATGGGGAAAATTACTTTGGTAAGTTGTGTGTTTACGTAAATTAACTTTTAACTGATGTATTTAACATTATTTTATTTTGGATATGGTTAAATGATCATAAACATACTTTACTCCTTATAAAATGACACTTTTTAAGAAAGAGAAGTAATTTAGATAGTTTTTTTTGTCACGTCACGTCATTGCAATAAGAACATTATTTCAAATAAATATTTTGCTAGCTTTTAGCAGCTTAAGATTTATAAAAGCAAATCATAATTATTTGCTTTACTAATAGTACTATGCAAGAAAACTATAATACATAATTAATACATCATCCAACCATGCGAAGACAAAGCGCAAGTAGTTCAAATTATTTTTTAATCTCCTAAAGATAACAATACACATACATAATCAATTTGTAAACTCAAGTTTTTTAATAGCTATATTAATTAAAAGGACAGTGACCTAAATGTGCCTATAAATATCGGTATTTTCCTAACGTGTTTTTTCTTTGTTTTTCTACTATTCATATTTAATACAAAGTCTACGTGTGTTGTCCCAAAATTTCACCGCGCCAAATACTCACTAGTACCTACCTACCTACTTAACTCATTACTTATGCTGCTTATGTATGTAGTGCTATTTATAGCCTGTTCGGGAAGAAATTCAATGCATTTTGCTCTGTGGGCTAGTAGGACTTGCGTTACAAGTACAAGTCTGTTTAGGATAATCAATTTTCTTTTAATATTTTTTTTTTAATTTTTATTAATTAATCTTTGAAGATTTTTAAATATTATAAAACACTTACTTCTCTGACTTCTAATTCCATGAGTGCTTCAAAAAGTAATTAAGTATTTTTGTATAATAATAATATCAATTGTCATTTTTGAAATAAAGCGCGCGTTGATGTCTTTTGTATGAAACAACCACTTTAGAAGTTAATGATAATTAACTTCTTTAATATTGCAATTATTAGTAAAATCTAATAAGAATGTGATATTGCACTTGAAATATATTATAATAAAATTCCACATAAAATATGCGGGCCACGTGCAAGGATGCTCGATGTAGTCCTACGGCCTTCTTAAACGCCGCTTTATTTGAATTATTGTTGTTTATTCCTCATTCTGATCAACACGGTGGCATATAAACTAAACCATTGCGATTAAAACTGGTCTATACATCGTTAAAACTTTAACTTAGCAATATGTACCTCTGTGTATTTGATTGGTTTTAATTTAACGTATAGTGACTTTATTATTTATTCTATTACCTACTAGTTGGTTACATGTTCTAATAATATTTAGTTTTCGTGCTAGTTATTCATACCAGCGAGTAGTTGTCAGGTGTACAGTCACAGAACATTGAAGGCTTAATATCAATGAACAGTATCTCTCAAATAGCCTTAGGTCATCTATTTGATGAAAAAGCAAAATCATAATTATTTTGTTAAAAAAATATGTTAATTTTAATAACCATACATAGCACTATAGATAACTATAGAGCTAGACCCTCTTAGGTAATGAAAATTAATTAAGAGTTTTAAAAATCTTAAGGTATTTTTAGAATAATATATTACTTAATTTACTCCTTTTGTAACGAGTAGGTACTTTAGTACGGCTATATAGAATTTTCCTCATATTCATAACTTAAAGTCTTACTATTGGATAACTCAAGAACGCAGAAAAATGCGTCTTAAAAAAGCAAATAAACTTTAAGAAATATTAAGCCTAAGATGGGAGTCTTTTTAAAAGCTAAAATAAGGTGTCAAAGGTTCAAACAACGCAGAATATTTACAAAAAAACTGCAGCCAGTTTTTCACTCAAACTGGCTGCCTAAATGACTGCATTGTAAATATGCACAGGTGGGGATCAGTGGCTCACAGTTCTAAAGAAGATTTTGTTCAATCATCTTAAACACAAAATAGGGCGCGTGTATTATATTTAAAAATAATTAATTGATGCAGCTGGTTTAAAATATTGGTAAACATCACATTTTTTAAAATTTACCTTTAGGTACACTTTTTGTAATCATTTTAATATTGGACTTATTTTGATTTGATTTAAAAGGTTAATGGTGGGTTAATGTTTCGGATTAGGGCTTATTTGTTTAACGCGAAATGAGAGCATGTCCAGTTTAACCGCGAAAATAAAATGAAAAAGTCCTAATCGCGGACAAAATGTCATGCGAAAATACCATGGACTGGTCTGGATGGTGACGATGACCCCTCGTCGCTACCTGCCGGTGCTTGTATGTAAATCGCTGTTTTCCGAACGAGCACAATCGGCGTACAAAAAATAGCGTTCCTTTAATCCTGTCCCTAATTTATTAGATCAACTTTGCATACCACCAAAAGTTAATAATAAACTACACTATTTATCATCGATAGATTTAAAAAATATAGCGAATAAATGAATTCTGCTTATGAATTCAAACTTAAATAAGGTTATCGATCCTACTACATTATGTTTTTTCACTTCCATAACATAACATAGGGTGACCACGAGAGCAGCACAATTTTGTATTCTTCAAAAATAAAGCAGGTAGGTTACGAGGGTATAACCCATTTTTTTATTTTTATTATTAAAATTCGGAAATGCCATCTTGAGAAGGTTAATTTTGAAAGTTTAACTTTCACTTATTTATTTTTTATGAAGAACTTTTTACTTCCGATTTTATTTATAATGTCGAACGATGCCAATATAATATCACTAAGTTTTTATGGTTGTTGAATAAATGGACGGATCTATTGTAAATACAAGTATAGGCAGAAGCCAAATATTAACTTAACGGCAAAACCAGTGTAGGTACTAACCGCAACATTTAATTTACACTTTAATGCATTAGTCAGATTTTCTCTACCATGCATTCTGCCGGTGGCCATTGACTCTGTTCCAAAATATACATTACAACAGAATAAACATAAACTTCGGTGAACCAGTCTCAAGTGTTGATCTTGATTCTCGGTTTGTCAAGTTATGTAAATTACGCAAAGACTGCGACACTTGATCGATAGGTCAGCGACCGCAAGCGCCTACACCTCTTTCAGTCCAAAATGAAAGCGTACACTATCATTAGACGGTTTAAAAAAATAATGTTTAACATCTTCCCAATAGAAAGATTAGCGGAGAACTTTTTGCGCCCGTTTTCTTTGTCGCCATAAATAACGGTTCCAAAACCTCATGGTCGTCCCTCGATAATAGACGTCTGCTAACTATTGTTGCCTGATACGTAAATATTTTTTGGAAGAGGTCAAACACCTCCGTGCCTTTGTTTGATAATTTTATCCGAAACGTGATACTTAAATGGCATCAATTCAGAAATCAATGAACTAATAATGGCCCCTTTTAAAACGACTGGTTCTTGTAGTCCGAAAAAAACTTTGAACTAAGTTTCTTGTAACTATTAGTTACATTACAACAATACAAATATTACTGATTTGATTATATTTACCAAACCATAATCAAAGTACTTTACTTTATAATAGACTATCCAATGTCAAAGCAATGCAATTTGCATACTCTCGTGAGTTGCAACCTCCATGCCATTTATTTTTTTTATTTCATTACATTCCATTTTTTTGTGGTTAGCGATCGTCGATTGTTCAGGGAAGCTCTTAATTTTCCAAGTCTCATTTTTTGAGTCTAGACTCAATGTAGAAGTAATTGCTTTTGCAAGTCTAGACTTGCAAAAGTGTTAAAGCAATTAAAACTAATTTTTATTCATATTTCAGTATATTTTCGCACTATGCGCTAGCGCATGGGCATCGCCGCACGCAGATACGTTTTCATTCGAGCGCAGTGCGGTAGAAACGATCCCGCAACATGAACCTATCGCTCTGCCTATTCGTGCATCCGTCGAAAGCATACCTCTAAGGTAAATAAGTCACCTTTAGTACAATCATACTTTAGTCCATTTTTTACTGCTCGGAAAAATGAGGCCCACCAAATCCTCTCACCCTCTTTGTCCTGAATTCACCGCAAACTTAGTCGATGTTAGTAAAGTGTTTGTTTTATGGTGTTATACATATTACCTCTATTTTAACGTAACGCATATCATTCGTGGACCAAAGCTTTTCTGTCGTAGAAAAAATCTCAGGTTACAGAGTGAAATCTGATATATTCTGCTAAATTGTGGTTTCTGCTAAACCAGACATTTTTCATTTTCATTCACCCATCCAAGTTTTAGCGCGTGAAAAATAAAAACTATTTTTTTATCTTTTTTAACATCTTGAATATTAAAGTTTTGACTAATCAAAGGTTTTATTAACGTTTTAGAAGTCTTGGCGAGGACAGCGAAAGCAGGCTCCCTTTGCGTGATGCGGTTGAAAAGCGACTGATTTCTTTAAGAGACAACAGCTTTGCTTTCAAAAGATTGGAGGTGAGAATAAGTTGTCCATAAATTAGTACAATTATGGAGTTTTGACTTAATGCACAAGAACTTAAAATCTAAATTACCCGTCTTACTGTTTTAATTGATAGGATGCCGAAACCATAGATGAAGTGGAAGCAGTGGGAGAATTAAAGAAATTCTACGGTGCAGCAAGCTATTTAAACAAGTTAGTTAAATCAAAAAATGTACATAATAGTGATAAATAATAATATAGAATTTCTGTATATAAAACAAATTGTCCAACTTTTTTTACAGTATTAGCAAGAACAATGACAGGCTTAACCATGGCAATGAGAATTTACAAGGTAAACAAAATGTATCTTACACGTAATTATTAGATTTTGTATTCCAAAACATTTTGTATTCCATAAATCTATCCCGATATGTATAATTTAATAGGCACTTAGGCACCGAGTTCCCTATTACACGGTGATGTTTAAGATAATGTATTACCTACTTGGCCATAATTTCAAAGTCCAAAAGCGACTATAATTAAACTTTGATACTATGGTATGGTGCTACCTATATCAATTTTATTTGTATTAGTTATATTTTTTAAACTTACAGCAATGCAACAGACCATTAGTGGGCCCAGAGATAGAAAACTGGTGGTCTGCTATATGCAGTCGTGGGCGGCGTACCGAGCTCCGCCCTTGGCGTTCACTGCTGGGTTGATCCCGAGATCCTGCACACATCTTCATTATGCTTTTGCCGCAATCCACCCCCACACGTACTCAGTCATTCCTGCCAACGAGGACTACGATGTTATTAAAGGTATTGTTGAGAAGCGTCACGTCAAAGTTTAATGATGGTAGAAAGACACTTATCATGTTTTTTGTAGTCAAGATTTTGTTTTCGTTTTCTGTGTTTTTGACACATTTATATTTAACTCACTTTGATGCAGGTGGTTACCGCATCGCCACTGGCCTGAAGAAACGTCAACAAGGGCTTCGTGTTCTCATAAGCGTGGGTGGAGAGGGCACTGAGCGTTTGTTCAGCGAGCTTGTTCAAGAGCAGAATAGCCGCAGCCTTTTCATAGACAGCGCCATAAAATTCCTTAGGGAACATGACTTTGATGGTCTGGACCTACATTGGGTCTATCCTGGTAAGAACTATAAAAAATCTTAATTCTAGTAGAGTCAAGCTTTGTATCGTGCGATTAATATGTGCCGCCTTCGCTCCCACTAGTACTTTGAAAGCGACTGGCAATTTTTTTTTTTTAAGCCACGACTATAACCGGTAAAGTTTGCACTCAATATTGATTTTTTTACAGGCGAAAGAAACGACAAAGAAAAAGAACTTCTAACTTCACTCCTCTACGAGATGCGAGAAAAGTTTTCGTCCTACGGTTTGCTCCTGTCTACTGTTCTACCACCATTCAGATACCAAATCGAAGATGGTTATGACCTTAGTGCAGTTAGTGGTGCGACTGATTACACTATTTTGCAAGCGTGGGACATGACTCATGGCAAGAAAGACGAGCCACCTTCGAGAGCTGTACATCATAGCACTTTACATCGTGATCCTGGTGCAGCATCTAGAGATCAACGTTATGATAACATCGTAAGTTTTTTTATAGTTTTCCTAGAATTAATTTTATATTGAAACTAGGCTAAAACTTAAACACATTGCAGGAATTTATGGTGAAATACATAATTCGTAACGGAATGGCAGCCGATAAGCTTGTCTTAGGAGTACCACTATTCGGAAAGAGCTACACTCTAGCTCCTTCTACGCTGCCGTCTCCTGGTGCCCCAGTCAGCGCATGGGGCGATGAAGGACAATACACCCAGACCAAAGGATTACTGGCATATTTTGAAGTAAGATTTTTACTATATTCTTACCGCCTATATTTAAAAAAAACCTTATACTTGAGTTCTAATCCATTTTAGTTAAAATGCTGACATGGCTTATTAAACGTCATATAACTTTCATTATTTATTAACGTATTTTATGAAAGTGTTCGCATTGGGCTAATACTTTTAGCGTTATTGTGTTGTCGTTCTGACTAATCTAAGAGAATCTAGACGAAACAGGCAAATGCACTGGCTGATATCCACATCTTCCGAAAAAAGAAAACAATTAACAATCATTAAATATCATAATGTTGTAAAATAACGTGAAAGCTGTCACTTCAATCAGCTGTTATGTAGTCAGACATGTTATTCACTAAAATAGGGATAAAATAGGCAGCACCGAGCAAAGGTTTATAGAGCGTTTGTCGGTACTGAGCGATTATGAAGAATGATTTTCAAAAAATCCCTTAAACGTGCCTATTGGCCTTCCATGAGTTTTTATGAAAAAGATGGTTATTATGTAGACTTCCATGAATATAATGCCTTCAACTAATAGATGAATAAGAAAAATAATTTATTAGGAGGTCTTTGTAGCAATTGGATAATTTAAAGTACCTACTTAACTTATTGTTACATCCGTAGATCTGTATGGCAGAACGAGAAGGTAAAGGAGTCAGCGCATTGGATGATGCTGGAAACTCTTACGCAATATTCGACAATCAGTGGATATCGTTCGACACACCCAACACAGTTCTGGAAAAGGTAAGAAGTACTTACCATTGAATTGTATCTGCGATTTGTTACTCAAATCGCTACTGCTAACATAGGTAACTATTAAGAAAAAATATCTATCAAACAAAAAAAATATAAGTATTTCAAGATATGAGATTTGAATAACAGCAATGAACTTTCTAATTGCTTTTATCTTATTAAGGTTTAAGGTACTAATCTTGGCCCATTTAGCCAAATTAGAGTTTATCTACACTACAACATTTTTTTTCAGATGAGGTTTGTAATAAGCTCGGGTTTGGCTGGAGCAGCTGCGTATGCGATTGATATGGACGATTTCAGAGGTCTTTGCGGAACACCTTTCCCGATACTGAGTGCCATATCAACTAGTCTAAATGGTAATGGTCATTCAAAACATATTAACTCTTCAAATAACTGTACAGTACAACAGTTTTAAACTTTTACGAGTGATTTGTCTCTTCTCAAAACAGGTGAATCAATTCAATCCGATCAATCCTCACTCAAGATTGGATCTTGCTCATCGAATGTGCCATACCTAGCGTCGGACGAAGAATCTTGCGCACATTTCCACTTCTGTTCTGGTGGTATAAATTACAGAATGATTTGCGAAGAAGAACGGCTCTATGATCCGTCTACTGGTTTTTGTGGGTAAGAGTTAAATCATATCTTTTTCGCAAATATTTTGTTTACAAGACAACTATAATTAAAATCCAAATGTATTATTCTTACAGCCATCAAGATGTTGCAAAATGTTTACCAGGCCAAAGCTTGAGAATAAGCGTCAACGATGCTGAACGTTATTTGTCACAAGTCTACGAAAATGATTTTGAAGTTAGTAATTCTATAAAGTGGTTCGTTTAATAACCAACCTATATAGGTATTATTGTATTTTTTACTGAATTAACATTTTTTACAGTGGAATGGGGAAAACATAAACAAAGATGCACAAGCAGAGCCTTTACTTAACCTTTACGAAGTGGACACGAAAAAAAGTAAGACTATCTTAATATACAAACACCTATAGCCATTTCGATTTTTATAGTTAAGTCTTGATTTCTAACTCTCCTCTATTATAACCGTTTTTAATTTTCCATATACATTCTTCCTTTGTTGTAAGCCAAAAGTTTTCATATGCTAAGCTAAAGCTTCAGTTACAAAGCAAAACTACTTGACTACTTTTTTATTTGGTCTAATCTTCTGCTCTCTCTAACATTTTATTTGACTTAACTTTTCTTCTCTTCTCTAACAATGCTTTTGCTATTTCTTCAGCTCCATTTATATTTAGATATCACATTAACCGCAAGCGTAGAAATATAGAAAACAAAAAAGGTTATTGGGATTCTTCTTATAGACCTCAATTAACAAGACCAAATAATAATAATGTTAATAATGACGAAACTACTGAACTAGTAGAAGGTAAGTGAGTTATATGTATATGTGATGATTTTAAATTTAAATGTAGGTAGAGGTTTTAAGTTTTTTTTATTACAGATAAAGAAAGTGATAAGAAGATAGTGTGCTATATGACAAGCTGGGCATTCTATCGCCGTGGGGATGGAAAGTTTGTTCCTGAGCACATTGACTCTAGGTTGTGCACTCACGTGGTCTACGCTTACGCATCTCTCTCTCCTGATGATCTCGTTGCTAAAGAGTTTGACCCATGGGCGGACATCACTAACAGTAAGTAGTGTTTTAAATGTTACAGATTTTATTTAACAACAATATAAAGTAGGTAAGTATCTTATCAAAACCATTTTCTGAAAATGAAGCGAACAGGATTGGAAGATTTTTAATAGAGTGCTGAGTGCTATGCACCTATTATAAGGCTTAACTACTTTACTTTTCTTTTAGATATGTACGAACGTGTTACCTCTCTCAGAGACGTAAAAGTACTTCTTGGATTGGGTGGATGGACAGACTCGGCTGGCGACAAATACTCTCGGCTGGTGTCGTCCGATAGTGCTCGCGTGAAATTCGTAGAAAAACTGATTCCATTCCTGAAAATGCACAACTTTAATGGACTCCATCTCGACTGGAACTATCCCGTTTGTTGGCAGAGCAACTGCAAGAAAGGCGCAGCATCAGACAAGGCTAATTTCGCTAAATTTGTTCAGGTACCTAATCTCACTAAAATACAAAGAGCTGCTTTGCAAATAGATGTTATAGAATTGCACAAAACTTCACATTTTTCTGTCTTACAGCAACTATCAAGAGCATTGCACGGAGTCGGTATGGAGCTGGGTGTAGCCGTATCAGGCTACAGGGAGGTGATAGAGACAGCTTATGACCTGCCGACGATATCCAAGGCTGTGGACTTCATGAGTGCCATGACTTACGACTACCACGGCGGATGGGAGAGTAAAACTTCGCATCACACTCCGCTGATACCAGAACCCAATGACGCATTGGCTTACTATTCGATAGTAAGTGAAAAATTAAAATATGAGACGATAAAAAAAAGTTTTAATTAAAATAAACAATCATAATGTCAATATTAGTGACTTGCCGTGCAGGCATTAGAATTAATTTCTACTTTCCATAATAACTAATAAATAACGCAACACAAATCAGAAAACTCTGAAGGCATCTAGAAAAATCTTTTCCACATTATACCCTAAAACTTGTACCAATCAGTTACGAAACTTCAAATAACTCTTTCCCATAGGAATACGCAATCAAAGCACTGCTGAGCGGTGGGGCAGATCCCAAAAAGCTACTACTCGGGTTGTCGTTCTACGGGCAGTCATACCGCCTCGCTGACGTAGAGGGGCCCAAGGGTCCTGGCGCGCCTGCCGCTGGCCCAGGGGAGCCCGGCGAGTTCACTAAGCAACCGGGAATGCTGGCTTACTATGAAATATGCTACAGAGGTTGGTTCCAACTATAATTTAAATAACTGCTATTTTTGACTAACAAATAAACAACGAATAACTGAAATAAACAATTAATTCCTTTTTTAACCTTTACAGTAAAGAACTTACGGTGGAAGACAGGTCGTCAGAATAATGCTGGACCTTACACGTACTCGGACGGTCAATGGGTCGGATATGATGATCCGAAATCTATTACTGAGAAGGTAGGTTTTTTATCACCTATTAGTGACCGTGTATTCCCAGATTGGGATCGTGGTCGGTGTTCCATCAATGGAACCTCTAGGAAGAAAAATCCCAGAAGCCCCGTTATGGAAAATAAAATGTGGCACAAAAAGATTTTCATCAGAGAAAAAGTTTAAATTACGAATGCAAACTTTTTTGTTTAATGGACAAATGAATCATAATACTGCACGTGTTGAATCTGCTTTGTTAAAACAAAAGAACGCGACAGAAAACTTAACTACAAAAAGCATTATTTGTCCCTTTTTTGGCGGGATTTTTAGGAATCGGGCATCCGAAAATTGTTACGTTCATGATCGAAGCGTTCCATTCTATTCATTGTTAAATAATTAACAAATAGAGGTATAAACAAGTTGTGTCAACAAGAAATCAGAAAAAGCACAGCAGCTAGGACTTTGTTATGACGTAAACCAAACATTCTTGTCGTTGTCATGATGTAACGTGCCTTTCCTTAGGTGGAATGGGCGATGAGCAAAGGCCTCGGCGGTGTGGCAGCTTGGGCCATTGACTTGGACGACTTCAACAACCGCTGCTGCGGGGAGCCGTCGCCCCTGCTGCGGGCCGCTGGCCGAGCGCTCGGCCGCTCCGTGCCGTCCCCGCCGAGCGCGGCCTGCGAGCGCCCGCCGCAACCGGTCACGCCTGCGCCACCTACTACCACCACTGTAGCTTCCGATGGTATGTGATAAAATAACCTTAGGTACGGACATCTCTAGAGTAAGATAGGAATTAATTGTAATTCTCAGACCTTGAATGGAAGTAAAGCTGTACACTTACATTGTTAAGTCCTCGATTTTTTTAATACCGATATCTTAATCTTATACATAGTATACATACATACACTTTGTTTGATGGTTCTGCCACCCGAAGTGAGGTATGTATATCTAGTATATCTAGTATGACCAGTTAAGAACTGCCTTAGCGTTTTTATTTATTTTTACATCATTTTTACGAGAAAGTACCAATTAATTACTGTGTGATGAGTCCTAGAGGTGATTATCAACGATCATAAAGATCGCGAACCCAACTAGACTTGTGTCTACTACATAACATAAGTAAGGTAACCAATAATCCCTCACTTCCAGGATCTGTCGGCGGCGGAATGGGTGACCACGGCAGTCACGGTGGCCACGACCATTCATCCACCACGTGGCCGAACTGGCAGCCCTCGGGCACCACCAGCACAACCGCCCAGACGTGGTGGCCGGCAGCGACCACCCCCGCCACCACTACCACCACCAAAGCAACGACCACAACCACAACTAAAAAAGCACCTGTTGTAAATCCAGTTCGACCACCTGTTGATGCTGGTAATTTATTTTATCAAAATTCTGTTGGTTTTCGTTTTTTTTCTTTTTGTGAATAGGAAAATCATGGTGCTATTATTATATAACTCCTGTTTACAATGGAGACGATGAGATGGTATTAGGTATGTAGCTCCTCCTCGCTCAATACCGAGTGCCCTTAACATGTTTGCACGTTATCTTATCTTATGCAGTCTGTTGTCAAGAGACAAATGTTGGTACTTCGAGCTTGTTCTTGTTTATTCTAAAAACCAGCGACCAAATTTAAGTCTTACATCCTTGCTTCCGTTACAAAATGTAATAAAGTAATTTAATATAATTTACTTTGTAAAGGTGGTTTAGAAGGAGCTTCCTGCAACGCGGGCGACTACGGCGCAGCCCCTGGCGACTGCGAGAGCTACTTGCAGTGTGAGGGCGGACAGTGGCGGAAGCACCGATGCGCGCCGGGCCTGCACTGGGCCGCTTCCGTCAGCCGCTGCGACTGGCCTAGCTTTGCTAAGTGCACTGGTAAATAATATCCAAGCGTGTTCTTCCTTCAACGTACTAGGACCTCTACAGACTGAGATCCTAGTAGATTTATGGATAGTGGCTTGTATTGTACGGTACTTCCTATTTTACCAGCGTTATCCATAACCAAAACTCACTCTGCACCACTTCCACTTATAACTCGTGAACTTAAGTTTCCTCAAGTAGCAGTATAATCTAGAAAAGTTTTGTATTAAAATACCTACCTATTTTCGCAACAGAAAGCGCAAACAACGAAGCGAGCACAGCCACGAGCACGCTAGCGCCTATGACGTCACGTCCACCTCCCAAACCAGCTGCAACCACCACGGAACGCACCACTACCACACGACGACCCACCACGACCACGACCACCACCACTTCGACTACAACGCCGCAACCTACGACTTCGGCACCTATATCTTCTAATGGTAAATTTTCAGTTTCATCATATAATGTATAAGTTTGTGAGCTCTGGTTTTAGCTTCATAATTGTAACAAATTGGAACGTCAGTGGTGAAGTGAAGAGGTTCAAGCGATTAATTTTCATCTAATTGTATGAGCCATTGGTCATACAATAAGGCATTCCTTATCATTGACCTTGAAGGTGTGTTGGTCCACTAAAACCCATCAATCCGCATTGGGCCCGCGTGGTGAGTTATGGTCCATCCTCCATCATAAGGAAGACCTGTGCCCCAGCAGTGACGATATTAAAAATGGCTGATGTCGATGCCCAAGAACTTTCCCTGCTGGTTGCTGCGTCGTGTTTTGTTTTCATTAGTTCGTATTCTCTCAAAGTCTCATTTCGTATACTTACAGAAGAATTAGAAGGCAACCCGTGCACGGGCTCCGGCTTCAAGCCAACTGGCGATTGCAACGCGTACCTGGTGTGCGACGGCGGCGCGTGGCTCGCGCAGCACTGCGCGCCCGGCCTGCACTGGAGTCCTACGGACAACCGATGCGACTGGCCCAGATACGCCAAATGCAAATGTAACAACTAATTTCTTTACCATTTTTCAGACAGACTATCCCATAAAACTGATCAGAAATTTTCGTCTTAGACACGATGTTACGTGATTTATCTTATCGTAATGTATATTATTAAATCAAATGTACTTCAATTTTTTACTTCTTTTAAACTCATTAATTCATTTTTTTAGCCTCAACGCCGAAACCTGCTGCAACCACAGCAAAACCTACACGACAGCCTCCAAAGCCAACAATGAGTGAGTATTCTTTACCTCTGTACACACGCTTTTAAAACAGATCTAAAGTTTAACTACGCTACTATTAATTGCAATTTATTTGGCGGAAGCCTATACCCGCCCAGCAGTGGGTGTCGTGCGGGGGACATGATGATTGATGATGAATTTATCAATCAGAGCAACGATGTTTCGTTTAGTTATGATACGTATCTGAAGAAAATATCTTTGTTTAGCCCCATCAGCGGATAGGCCGATGGAAGACGGTGCCTGTAGTTCCAACGAAGTACACGCGGCGGCGAGTACGTGCGACGCGTACCTTCTGTGCATCGGCGGGCGGTGGCGAAAGCAGCTGTGTCCGCCGGGGTTACACTGGGACCGAAAGACAAGTCGTTGCGACTGGGTCGAGTTCGCTATGTGCCAAGGTGAGACATTAACACTTAAGGCTATACTTTCCCAGCGTTGTCTCTGTCTTCGTTGGACAACCGACATTCTGTCTGTATGTAAACAACTCGTGCGTAACGTATAAATGAACTAGCAGGGCCGGCCGTTCCCGTCCGAGTTGTACTGGGTCCAGCGCAGTAGCCACTGCGACGAGGTGGTATTTACTACGGGTGACAAAATGCGACCTACAGTAAATTGACATTTGGAACTGTCAGATATGTATGAGCATTGCGTCATTTTTCATACATTTCTGACAATTCTGTATGTCAATTTACTGACTCAAATTAACAATCTTACTAATTTGTGCTTCTTCCTTGGACGACAACTGTCGTTCTGACACCCTTATGAGTTTGAGCGGAACTTATTGCTATATGTAGGCGTTAGGTGGCATAAGCAGCTCTTCCTGCCGATGTTGATTAGGACCTAAACCCTCCTGCTTGCAATTAGTTCACATTCAGCTTTTATTTTATACTTATAAATACATAGGATATACGAATACCCACTCCAAAAAGTATTTCACGCATTTTATTACAGACGATCCGTCGGCAACCAAGTCACCTACAGCAGAACCTACAACGACTACCACAACAACAACAAAACGCCCGACAACGAAGCGGCCGACGACGAGAACCACGACAACTAGACGACCAACGACAACTACCAGTAAACCAGCATGGGTTGACGAATCTAATGTAGTCAGCAAAGTAAGCAAATCTTGTCTAACACTTTTCCAATTAGGTACTATTTTGTGATGTAAGCACTTACTTAACTAAGGCGTTTCAACAGCTAACGCCATAGGTACAGACTAAACAGCTTCGCTTACAGATTAAAAAGAGATTATGAATAGTCCTCTCGTTTTTTTATCTACAAAGGTGGATGGTGTAAGTGGAAAGGTCAGTACTTGGCCTTCATCTCATCCCCCGGAATTCTCAATTATTGAGTAACTGGCTATCTTACCTTTATCTAAATGCTGAAACACAATAATATTAAATTGTTGATGGCGTCAGACTTAGGTAAGATGGTAGTAGCTTGCCAAGTGGGCTTGAAGCAAGCCCCTACCACAAACCAAACCTCCTGGAGATCGAACCTGGGACTGGGACCCTTGTATCTTACACGTCTGGATGAATTTTTAATTTGCAACATTTTTTTGCTGCAGGATTGCATAACGGGCACATACCACGCTCACCCCAAATGCGAGATGTTTTTCGTATGCGTCAACGGCGTACTGATAGCACAGCGATGCGCGCCTGGCCTTGTATGGAGGGCTGATCGCTCGCAGTGTGACTTCCCTAGCGCCACATCCTGCACCGACCGTCGTCAGGTTATGACAGCTGCGATGACCGACGCTAAACCAGACGCAACGTCCATGCAACTACAGGATGAAGTCCCAAGTAAGTGAACAGGGGCCCAATCGCGATCATTTTCAACGATAAAACCAAACTGAATTTCGTTTACAGAAAAATACTCACTTTAATTTTGTAAAAATTTATGAAAGCTATACCTAGGGAGCCTAAGATGCCTATCTTAGACAATTTAAATGAGAATCTAAAGCTAAATGAAAAACTTTTAGGTAAATATAGCCTAAATGAAAACGTAACGCTGGTTTTATCGTTCAGAATTAGCGCGATTGGTCAGTCGTTCCCAAAGTGCTAGATGTTCTTTGTGTGCAGCAACAGTGTACAGTAGCACAAAGCTTAACCCCGGACATATATGGTTTCGAGGTGCGAGTTCCCCAATGCCGCTTCCTATAAAAAAAACAATGATACTTTTTTAGAAGAACTAGGTTGTTTTCAACTTATTTTTTTCAGGAAAACAACAATTAATGATCACGATCAACAATGGTCTAAAAGCTATTCGTAAATGTACACCTTCGAAACTAAACCGACAAATCCATATTCTGTGGCCGTCACTTTAGATTATCAAAATTTGTTCTCAGAATATTGTGAGAACGGCGAGTATGCCCTGCTTCCTACGGATTGCACCCGCTATCGCCACTGCATCTTTGGCAAGTTCGAAGAGTTCTCCTGCAGCGCTGGTCTTCATTGGAATGAGGTAAACATTACCAATTGTTTAGTTATGAACTCATCTTAAAGTGAAAGTATTATTTTTTATATTGATGAATATCCAGTTTACATACTTCTTCATTTGCCTGAACGATTCGGATTCTGTGATAAAATCGTTGGTTGTACAAAATTGCAGGAGAAACAAATATGCGATTGGCCGAAGAGTGCAAAATGTAAAGTAAAATCAAAACCGAAACCAACGACGGTAGCACCGAAACCAACTACGGTAGCACCGAAACCAATTGAACCGGAGGAAATCGCAGAAGTTAAACCAAAACCACCGCCGACTAAACCGGAAACCGTCGTGCCGCCTTCCAGCACCTCACCGGCGACGGGCAACAGACCGGCTCTATTGAACAGTTAGTCACCCAATGTTAAAATACTTAAAATAAATATCTAGGTTTGTTTGCCCAATTGGGATCAAACCCACGTCGTTCCAGTCCAAAGCCCAGAACAAAAGAACCTTTTCTTCGAACTTTATTCTAGTACTTTCTAAGTAGCAGTAGCGATGGTATTGAAAATTACGTTATTTCATCTTTAACTGTTTCTATTGGAAAAAGAAACAAATCACAATTAAAATGCACTATAATATTAATAATTTTGTAATGTGACAGAAAAAAATCTTTAATTATTTGCTTGTTACTATGAAGTCGCACAACTGCATAGTGACGTAAGCCTGTGTTACTCCCGGAATTTCAGACCTAGCCATCGTTTTTGCATCAATGCGACGAAGTTAACTGAAGTGTTAACTATTCTTATTAAATACTTTGAACAAATCAATAGCATGACAATGTGGTAGGTAATGGAATCGACTCACCACTAGCTAAGAAGAAAGTTTCCTTAAGTCGAATTTTGAGAAATAAAGACTTGTAACGTCACAATTTCCGTAAAAAATTGTATGAAAAATTCAAGTCATTAAAACTTTGAACTGTATCTTCGTTGTTTTTTGCAATATTAAAATATATTTTACTGTTATGTGAATATAATAATTAAAATTAAATTTTAGAATCACAAAAAAATTTGGAAACTTCCTTATTCACGGGGGTTTTGTTTTTACAGAGAAAACCTTCAGTTATTATAAGAGGTACATACAGTCATGTACTAATAAAGGATGATTGTTATTTCCATGGGCATCATGTATGCTATGCCACAACACAATCACGTTAAACGTGATTGAAAATCAACCTACAAACCTTTTCAGTTTTGTATTCTTAACCACGACTGTGACCACGACGCGTTCTACTTAAATAATTTTAGTTTAGAGCGGTACACAATGATAGCACATGATAGTCATTGGCGGTACAGATGTTTTATCTCACGAAGGCGGGTATGAATGTTGTTGGCGTGCACATGCACATTGTTTTAGTTAGCGTCTGAACGCTCTCGTATTACGCACTCTAAAGTAATGTGCATGCATGTGCACGTCTAACAACATTCATACCCGTCTTCATGAGATAAAACAACTGTACAGTCTTCAAAAATAATACATTCACTGGCTGGATAATCTAACGACTTATAAGATAGTTTTATCTGTTGATTTGTGATCAAGATTTTTATAACAAAGTTGAAGGCATACAGCCTTTAATCAATCTTGATAACAAGGGAAGACTGGAGATGACAAATCATTTCACTTGCCTTGCCTGATGGACACCATTCTCTTGCCTTTTAGAACTGTCTAACTTGATAGGTATGGAGTCGTGTGTACCTACCTAATTAGCTTTTGTGAAATTTAAGATCAAAGTCACAGTATAACTTTATTACTAACAAAGGATAGATGACCTATCCTGTCATATAATATTTTTTTCCCTCGATCCCAGGTCGATACAAACTGGTGTGCTATTACACGAATTGGTCGTGGTACCGGCCGGGGCTAGGCAAGTACTCCCCGGAGGACATCGACCCCTCGCTCTGCACGCACATCATATACGGGTTTGCGGTACTGGGTGACGACGGCTTAATGAATGCTCACGACACTTGGTCAGACTATGACAACCGTAAGTTATGCTGTAAATATTACATTAAAGGGTCGTGCAAGATCTATCTCTAAATCTCTATAGGTTTGTTTGCATCTTTTTTCATTAAGTTGTTTAGAACATTTATTTATTTATTTATTTATTTTTATTTATTTATTTACAAGATTTTACATTACTCTGCTTCAGTATTTGCTTCAGTAATTTTTTGATACCTGCCTAAAATTTCTTGTACCTGCATCCCATTTTTTATAATAGTACCAAACGTCAACCAACATCTTTAGACTAGATAGCATAGACTCGGTTGGGTCTTTCAATCCAATCTTCTTCCAGGATTCTATGAACGCGTGACAGAGTACAAGCGATATGGTATCAAAGTGTCTCTAGCACTCGGCGGCTGGAATGACTCGGCGGGCGACAAGTATTCGAAGCTGGTGAACGATCCCGCGGCTCGCGCCCGGTTCATAGCGCATGCTGTGCCATTCTTAGAGAGATATGGATTTGATGGGCTTGACCTCGACTGGGAGTACCCGAAGTGTTGGCAGGTTGGTCAACTTTCATTCATATTCCTTGATATGAATACCTACCAATATTTTAATGTATGGTAACCTATACGCTTACAACAAGTTTATACTTATACAGCTCACTCTCACCCTAACTTCATATTCAAAAAGAAATAATATTTTTGTCATTGCTTTAGGTCGACTGCTCTAAAGGTCCGGATTCCGACAAGCGTAGCTTCGCGGAATTCGTTCGTGAACTATCCGCCGTACTAAAACCGAAAGGTCTACTCTTATCGGCCGCGGTATCTCCCAGTAAGATGGTGATAGACGCTGGATATGACGTGCCTGCTTTGGCGAGGTACCTCGACTGGATCGGTGTGATGACATACGACTACCACGGCCAGTGGGACAAAAAGACGGGACATGTAGCGCCTTTACACTATCACCCGGATGACGACAACACTTACTTCAATGCAGTAAGTACAGTTACAGTTCAGTACAATTTTGTGGGATCTAAAAGCCTATCTAGCCCTTAAGGACAACATATACACCAGAGATAAGTCAGTAGTATCGAGTGGTTAAAACTGCATTGTCTTCAAGACCAGATACTATTTATGTGTAGATACTGGTTATTTAAAACTTTACACTTTACAGAACTATACCATCCACTATTGGATTAAGAAAGGAGCTCCGAACTACAAAATTGTGATGGGAATGCCGATGTATGGTCAGAGCTTTACCATCGGTAATAAATGGGACAATCCACGAGATCTAGAGAAAAAAGGCACAATTGGACTCAACTATCCTGCTATGGACGGAGGAGATCCTGGGGAATATACAAGGGCTAAAGGATTTCTTGCCTATTACGAGGTATGTTATTGCAAACATAAAACATAGGTAGACAATTGAAGTGCAACTAAAACAATACCACAGAATACATTACATTTTAATACATACAGACAGAACTATGTCAATTATTGACAATACGACCAATCACTTGTTTGCAGATTTGCGACCGCATCAGAAATAACGGTTGGCAGGTTATTAAAGATCAGTTCGGCCGCATAGGCCCTTACGCATTCAAGGGCAACCAATGGGTAGGATTCGATGATGTGGACAGCATCAAGAAAAAGGTTAACTTCATCAAATCCTTGAAACTAGGTGGAGGAATGGTCTGGGCTCTTGACCTCGACGACTTTAGAAACAGGTGAAATACAAAGATTCTTAATATAATAAAAATTAAAGTGAATATCATTAATTAAAACATTATTATGCATTATTTTTTTAAAGATGTGGCCAAGGAAAGCATCCTCTAGTAAACGCTATAAAGAGCGGCTTACTGGATCCTAAAGTCCAAGAACTAGACATGATTCAAAAAGATCCAATGCCCAAACCTCCGAACAAAATAGACGAAGAGGATGATTTGGATGACATCATGGTGCCAATTTACCATAGGCCTACCAAAAAGCCGATGCAAATGATGACAATTACAACGACAACTACTAAGAAACCAACCACAACAACTACAGTAGTCACTCCAATGAAAGAAGAACGATACAAGGTCGTCTGCTATTACACCAATTGGGCTTGGTACAGGTAAAAAACAAATTGACCATCTATTCACATATCGTACAGTAAGAATGCTGTTTAGATACATATAAGGTTGTTTAAATCATTAAAATTCAAAGGGAGTTCTTTTTCACAGGCCTGACAACGGAAAATACACTCCGAATGACATCGACCCTTCGATGTGCACGCACATCGTTTACGCCTTTGCTGTACTTGACAAGGATCGGCTTGTCATTAAACCACATGACATGTGGCTAGATGTTGAGAACAGTGAGTAAAAATAAGAGCGAACTACTCTATTTATTAATTTAAATTGCAGTCAATAATTATGGTTACAATAAAACTATAGCTACAAAAACCGCTGTCTGGCATTGTACTATCTCGTAATACACAATCATTACCATTTACAGAGTTCTACGAAAAGGTATCGTCCATGAAAAGTCACGGAATAAAAGTGGTTCTCGGTTTGGGAGGTTGGGATGACTCTGCGGGCGATAAATACTCGCGGTTGGTGAACAATGTCTCCGCCAGGAGAAAATTCGTGATCCACGCCGTGGACTTCCTCGAACAATATGGCTTTGACGGCCTCGACCTTGACTGGGAATATCCTAAGTGTTGGCAGGTAAGTTCACTTACTGGGGTACTAAATATTACTTAGTAGTGGCAAGTGAAACCAGAGGTAAATAAAAAATACTATTAAAACAAGAGGGAAAATTAGTGATAAGTAGGTACCAGAATTTAACAACAAAATTCTACGGAAGCACAAAATCAAATACATTATTTTGCAGGTGGAGTGCGAAAAAGGACCTTATTCAGACAAGCAAGGATTCGCTGACTTAGTAAAGGAACTGCATACAGCATTTTCTAAACGTGGCCTGCTTCTATCTGCTGCAGTATCAGCTAGCAAACGCGTTATTGATTTCGGTCAGTTTCCAATACAGGTCGAGGCATTTAACTAATTCTAAGAACTAAATATTACAAAACACGTTTTTCTTTTGCAGCATACGACATACCATCACTTTCGGAGAACTTAGACTGGATAGCTCTGATGACTTACGATTATCATGGACAGTGGGACAAAAAGACAGGCCATGTAGCTCCCATGTATGTTCAAGAAAAAGACTCCGAAAGCACCTTAAATGTGGTACGTTATGTTACTTGACCTTTATGAAAAATAAATAATTTGCCAACGGTTACATCGAATGGTCCGTCGAACCGGATAAAATTAATATTTTTTAGAAAATAAAAATTTAAATATCTTTATTGGAAAAATTGTATTTAAAAATCTATTAAATACTCGTAATTATTGAAGTATTTTTTTTACTAAATTTCTTGACATTTTTCTTAGAATTACACGGTTCACTACTGGATGAACAAAGGTGCAGCTCCTCAAAAATTGGTACTAGGTGTTCCATTCTATGGACAGTCCTTCTCTTTGGTGGAAGGAGCTGGCACTGGACTTGGGGCCCCTACTTACGCGGGAGGGGAGGCGGGAGACGAAACCAGATCACGCGGGTTTTTGTCTTTCTACGAGGTACGAAATTATCTAAAACGTTATAAAATATCTATTCAGATATATAGAGCTGATAGAAAAACTTTAAGTCGTTTTTATCTTTACTGATATTGTAAACCATTATTAGATTATGTATGTTGTTTCCCGTAGTAAACTCGGAAATAACTTTTCGAGGGTTAAAGTCTTGAGTTTCTGAGTTTTATAAAACGCAAAATGCCATTAAAATGAATTCCTGTTATAAGTAGTTGTTCCATCTCACGAAGACCGTTTTGCTATGCACATTGTTTTAGTGTGCGTCTGCACGCTCTCGTATTATATACACTAAACAATATGTATATGCACGCCTAACAACATTCATAGCAAAAGGGTCTTCGTGAAAACAACTATAACGTTTTTTAGTTCTTTAGGGGTGTAGATATATTCAGATGATCTCATAGTAGTAGGTGACAAGATTGGTACTTTATTCCAGTTGAAATCCATTCTTTTAAGAGAACTAAAGAGAAGAACAAAATTAAGAACACGACAAACTCTAATAAATTAAAATTCTCTTTTTACACAGATCTGCGAGCGAATAAGAGTAAAGGGTTGGAAGGTATACCGCGACCGGGGCGGTCGTATCGGCCCGTACGCGACGCACGACGACCAGTGGGTAGGGTTCGATGACGACTACATGGCGCGGCACAAAGCAGAATACGTCCGGGCAATGGGCCTCGGTGGAGCTATGGCTTGGTCTTTAGACTTGGATGACTTCACTGGGAAGTACTGCGGCTGTGGAAAGTCGCCACTTCTTGCTAACATCAACTATGTCCTGAGAGGAAAAGATGCACCACCACCATGTTCTTTAAAAGAAAGTGAGTAAACTCTTGCAAAATTGTGTTGATGGGATTTTTTATCGATGTGTCACCTACACTGATAGTATTCAAAACGATTTAAAAATATTTTAAAATGTACGTCAATTTCATCAGGTATTCTTTACTAATCAACAATGTACATTAAAATCCCAAACTAGAAAATAACAACGTCTTTGTTACAGTCGAAGGTCAATCACCAGTAGCAGTATCCACCGAAGCGCCTACAACAGAACTTTCTGAGCCAGAATACAAACCAGCGTATCCAGAAAGTGAAATACAAACAAACGACGACAAAGTCAGTTAAAAGTTTTTTTTCATCTTTAATTTGATGTTGTTGAAAAAACACAAGATAACATTGATAATGATTTCTAGGTCTCATCTCTTGATGGTAAACCCTGTTCAGGAGTGATGTTCAAAGGAGATGACATTGACTGCGCTAAATATTACCTATGTATGAATGGACATTACATGGAACTGAAATGCCCCGCACCACTCGTTTGGAATAGAGTAAGTTATAATCTGTTTATTTTAAAAGATTTTTAAGGAATAGCCGTATTTTTATATTATAGTATTTATGTAAAATATAAAAATAATAAGGAAACCTTATATTTCAGAACCATTGCGACTTTCCGGAGAAGTCACTATGCAAGAGTAAAGCAAATCTAAGAATTTCAGGAGAAAGTAGCCCGGTGATAACAGAATATAAACCAGTTATCGCCTGCTACTTCACCAACTGGGCGTTCTATAGGTCAGAAATACAACATGTTACAAAAATACCCCTAATGGCGAATATGGTATATAGGGACCATCAAACTGAACAACTTTTACTATTGGGACCAACTCTCAAATCGCGAAAAAAAATCAGCTGTTTCATACATTTTGATATTTTCGATTTTAATTTTTGTATGAAACAGCTGATTTTTTTCGCGATTTGAGAGTTGGTCCCAATAGTAAAAGTTGTTCAGTTTGATGGTCCCTATATAACATATTCGGCATTAGGGGTATTTTTGTAACACGTTGTATATGGTTTACAAAAAAAACATAAAAATATATCTTAAAATATTATTCTATTGACAACACTTCCGCTTTACTACTCCTAAGTTAAAATCGCTTGCACGTCATGCCGTCACTAACATACGTTTAGACGCACAGGGGCTAAACGCGCGCACACGAATTTTTTTGCAAAGTTACCAAGTACGTGGGTTGCCGATCACACATTAATGTTACTTCTTACAGACATGGAAACGGCAGTTTTGGCCCTGAACAAGTGGACCCATCTATGTGTACCCACATAATATACGCGTGGGCTCATCTTGATTATGAAACTTACAAAATTATTCCAGGAAATCAAGAACTGGACATCGAAAATGGTATCATTTTTAAGAATCTACTTACACAATTAAAGTTTGTTTAGGGAAATAAGATACTAATGAACAATTATTACTTTCAGACTTCTACGGAAAAATAACGAATCTAAAATCGTTTGGAGTAAAAGTTGTTATTGGAGTGGGTGGATTAGAGGACTCGGAAGACGAAAAGTGGGCTGAAATGTCTGCCAGTCCCAAATATAGGAAAGCATTCGTAGAATCTGTCATTAAATTCCTGAAAAGATGGAACTTTGACGGCTTGCAGCTCGCCTGGCAATATCCAGTCTGCAAACAGGTATTTCCAACAAGAGATAAGTACTACTTACTCAAAGTCACTACCAATGGTAATTTCAATCAGTAAATAAATTATTTTAGCAAACAGGCAATAAATTATGTTGAAGCTCAAACTATGTCTACCAACAAAGACCGAATTAGAAATATACTTTTGAAGAAGAAGTTTACGTATTATATTTTGCAGATGCCGTGCACAGATTTTGACATCACTGAAAAGGAAAACTTCAGTGCTCTCATCGCTGAACTGTCGAAAACTCTCCGTCAACACAACTATGAACTATCTGCTATGGTATCGTCATCTCCCGAGATAGCATCTCTAGCTTATGAGCCTGAGGTGCTGACGGCTACTCTGGATTGGGTCTCCCTAGCCGCTAATGACTACTACGCTTCCAAGTCAGGAAGAACTGGGTACTTGGTTCCCCTGGAGACTATCGAGTTCGCGGGAATCAATAGTTTTGTAAGCACTATAAAAAAAACTTAATCTCTTCAATATAATTTTATTATTGTGATAAGTAGTCTTCTTTTACTTTAAAAAGATGCATCACTATAGTCAAAAAATACATTCGACATTTTCTTAGGAAAAGATGTCTGCAATGATTCACTCTTTACTTCCAGAACTCGTCTATAGCATACTGGGCCAGTGTAGTGCCAGCCAATCAACTAGTAGTGGGCGTGCCAGCGTACGCGCGTTCTTACACGTTGCGTAGTGCCGCCAACAAGGGCGTGCACGCGCCCGCCACCGGGCCCGGACTGAGGGGACAGTACACCAGGGTGCCGGGCTTCTTGGCTTACTACGAAGTGAGTGTTTGACATTATTGACTTATAGTGCCAGTTTGTCAACTAGTAGTAGGCTTGTCAGCGTACATGCGTTTTTACAGATGCCTCAGCTTCAGTGGGCTATTTTATGCAGCAGTACCTTTCGTTAGTTTCATGAAGAGTCTGATTTATAAATACATAAACTTGTAAATTGAGTAAAAGATCACAAATTGTAGGTTCGTAGTTCTGCCTACGATATAAGTAGGTATTTGAAAATTTGAGTCTGCAATAAGGCATAGATGAATCTAAATATCGTAGGCCGAGGACTAGGCCGTTAGTTAGTTTATTAGTCAGTTATGCAGGAATGAATCTATAAATAAACAAATCACTTACAGATATGTCCTGGCACTTCGAGCGGATGGAAGGAGACGCAAACAGAAGACGGCACATACGCCGTAAAGCGGTCCCAATGGGCTTCATACTTGCGTCCCGGGGAGGTGCACCGCGTGGGGGCGAGCGGGGCGCGCGCGGGGCTCCGGGGCGCGGCGCTGTGGGCCCTGGACCTGGACGACTGGCGCCCTACCTGCTCGCCCCGCGCGCAGCCGCTACTCGCCGCGCTCAGGCAGGGCCTGCTCGAACCGGAACTACCTTTAGAATTCTAATTAGACCTACTTATGCGAATAAAAACAACTTTTCTTATCGCCAATGATGAATAGAATCATTATACAAGTCTGATACTGCCTTCTCCTTACTTTTCTTATTGCCATGATAGACGAAAAGAACACTAAATAATAATCTACAGCTGGATTTTCATGATTGGTTAGAATTACTTATTGTAGACTGGTAATGGAAAGGTATGGCAGCACCTGAATATAAATAATGTTTTTTTTACCTAGGTACTAAGTAGTTAAGTTGCTCAAGTGAACATAAGATCTCCACAACAACAAACAATTTGTTTTAGTTTTGTATTTATATAAAAGTAAATTTACTTTTGTAAAAAACATGTTTTCGAATAATTAATAGTATTTATCTAATTATGTAGGTCAGTATCGTACTTAATGTAAGTTAACTTAGGTACTTATGGTAACTAAACTAATAAACCTACTCGTATAGTTTTAAGGAATACTTACCTATTGATGTGATAATTTTATAAGTGTATCATAGGCATTTATGATTATATTAATTAAGACAAAGAAATTCCTTGAATTATACTTGACTTGACAATAACTATAAATCATTATTGACATTTTGGGTATAAATTTCAATGGTATCAAAACCTAAACATAAGGAAATTGATACTGTCTTACTAAAAATGCTTTTTATTAGATTAAAATCACAGGCATTAAACGCGTTTAAACTAAAACATAGGTGTTTAAACACCTACCTTTTCCCGATTTTTCGACCAAGTTTCATCGGCCGCGGTCATGAAAGGTAGGTGTTTAAACACCTGTTTAAACGCGTTTAATACCTGTAACGCAAATGTTTAAAAGTGTATAAACAGCTTGTAAAAATACAGTGCAATAAATGTTTATAAAAGTAAGTTTGTTACGATTTTAAATCCGTAGATTAACTTCCATAATTATTTATTCTGTGCCAGTAGTCGAACCATCCATGACCATTGGAACAACGACGATAACGAAAACACGTGCAGTCAATACGGTAGTGAAATAGCTGCCACCAACGTGATTTTTTATTGAAATTAGGAAAGTTTGGACCATAGAGTACCTACATTATGGTTTGGACTCTGAACTAACAACCCGTAGCAAATTAATTACGTTTGTTTTCGTTTCAACAAGTAACTCGCCTGACTACGGCTACCCACAATGTGAACTATGCGGCCTAAAAAAAATATTTGAGAATATGCAAGCAGCGCTTTATCATATGATACCCCATATGCCCTAGTAGCCTCACTTCGAGTTTTCTAGACCCCCTTTCAGCCCCTGTTGCAAAAAATATAGTTAAGTAAATATTTTTATTTTTCTCTTATTTGCAAAATAGTTGGGCAAACGTCATCTAAAACTATTTCAAATTGATAGCATTAGTAGGTCTCGAGATATCCAGCTGTGACAGACAGACAGACAGCGTCGCACCATAAGGGTTTTTTTACCATTTTGGTCCGGAACCCTAAAAAGGATTACGGCTTTTTATAAGCAACAAGACATTTTTTCCCTAAACAGGTAGGTCAGCTTTTAACAGGCTTAAAAATTTAAAAACGCTGACTAATGCTAATGCATTTATTCGTATAGTGTAAAGTCCAACGTACTGTTCACGTTATACCGTAATAAAGTAATTCTGTACTACGTAACTACGCACGCGCAGTCAAGGTCTTTCAAACCGCGATATTCATAGCGCTACTCCTGCGTAGTCATGGCAATAAATGCTATTTTTCATTAATTTTCATGTCTTAGCATGCTACGTGCTATTGCTATGCTATTTGCTAAAATCATATTTAATTTGATCATGAATTGCTGTGATTTGTGAAATACTAATGTTTTTGCATTATTACGACAACATTACATATTAATTAAAAATATTTTTTATAATTTGGCGTTTTCCGATCCACACCAACCAAAGTAAAATTATTTACACTTTTATTAGGTAATTTACCTAACACAGTTACAGTTAAAAGTCTAGTCTTTTTAATTTAAGGTATTTAGGAAACAAAATATCAATCACACGATCGATGTCAACGCAACAAAATTATTAACCTGACTGAACCTATAAATATTAACCTACGACCTACTTTGGTTGGTGTGAACCGGAAAACGCTAAACTATAAAAAAATAGTTATAATTAATATGTAATGTTGTAGTAATGAAAAAACATTAGTATTTCACAGATCACAGCAATTCAAAATCAAATTAAATATAATTTCAGCAAATAGCATAGCAATAACACGTAGAATGCTAAGACATGAAAATTAGCATGCTAATGAAATTAATGAAAAATAGCATCAATTGCCATGACTACTTCTGCGCCACTCAATCTAAAACAGTTCGCGATATCGCGTCATCACGTGCGGTTATGTCCGAGTTCACGACAATACACTATTTTATTGTGTAACATATAACTAAACTGTAGCTTCAATAGAACTCTAATCGGGAGTAGAATGAGCAGAAAGGTCGTGCAATATCTACAGTCCACTAAGCTTTAAATCAATACTCTTATACCAAGGAAACAGTATTTATAACTGAAACATAATCTCGAGTTCCTAAGTACAGTTTGTTTCTCAGACTTGATGACTGGATTTAACTAAACAAACAGTAGTAACCAAATTGTGAGTGAATAAACGAATTATTATTTTTTAGTTTAAAATATTTACCTCAGTGGTTTTCAAATATAATAGATAAGTACCTAGGTATTTATTTTGAAAAGTTACCAAGATGGCAAAACGAATATTATTTCGCACAATATTTAACTCGAATTGTATCAGGATTAAGCCCGAAACGTCTACATTTATGAAACAATGTAGCTTTCTGCACACTAACGAGGGGGTAAGTTACTACAATTATGTTTAAAGTTTAAAACATCTTTTTTTGTTTATTTATTTATTAGGGTCACCTACAGGTAACATGTTCACATTACAAGAAATTCTTAAAACAGGTCTAGGTAGCATGCAACCCAATTACAGGTGAGGTGAACTTTGAATCTTATGAAAGTTGAGAAAACATTCTCTGAATGTAAATGAAATAAAATGTTCTATTAACCTTTTTAACAGGTAGCAGGTAGGCAAGTTCCTATTTTAGTTATGCCAGCAGGTCTTAAAAAGCAAACTTAATTTCCCGCGCTAAACGAATGATGACGTCATTGAGCCCGTCTTGGCGCATAATGTCCTTTTCTCAAAATGTCCTTTTAATATGCAATTTTTTTTAACAAATACATATTAAAGCTTTTTTAGTTATTTGCTTATCTAAATTATCATCAAAAACACAGACATGCAATGCATTTTCAGCAAATTTCAGCAAATAATTAACAAAGTCGAAAGTTTCAGAATACGATACGACGACAAAGTACCTAAGCTATGATTAGATAATCACCACTCCCATTAAACAAAATGATATATTGTATTTCAGATACCAACGAAAGAAATTCAAATACCCGTTCAATATGGCCACCTGGCTGCCAAAGTGTGGGGCAGTGACCAGGATCGGCCCATCCTGGCGCTCCACGGGTGGCAAGACAATGCCGGCACCTGGGACACGCTGGCGCCCTTGCTGTGCCAAAACAGATCCATCATGGCTATCGACCTCCCTGGACATGGACTGTCTTCGTGGATTCCGCCAGGTAAAGTTGAGAAAATTGCTATATAATCTGAGTTAGAATAATTTATCATTATTTTGTTTTCCGATCCTAATGAAAGACACGAATGTCATTTAGGCATGCCTGCGCATGTAAATATTAATGATTTATTGAACATATTTCAGGAATGCATTATTACCCTTGGGAGCTGCCACGACTAATTTTGTTCCTGAAGAATTACTTTAAATGGGACAAAGTTTCAATGCTGTGCCACTCGATGGGGTCCATAGGTGGGCTACGCTTCGCGAGCGTCTTCCCCGATGACGTAGATTTCTACGTAGCCGTAGACAGCCTTATCTACGACGATTTCGACTTGAACCAAATCGTAGATAGATATCCGACAATACTCAAGAAGCTAGAAATAACACAATCACGCTTAGGCGAAGAACCACCTGCTTACACGCTCGACGAAATAGCTTTGAAATGGCATTTGGGTACAACAAAATCTGTAGCGTTAGAGAGTGCAAGATATCTAATGAAGAGAGGATTAAAACAATCAAGCAAGGATCCCAATAAATATTACTTCTCTAGAGATTCTAGACTAAAACATTCATTGTTTCAGCCAGAAAATAAGAAATTTGTCGAGGCTCTTGTGAGGCGACTGAATTGTCCGACGTTATACGTCAAAGCAATAGATTCGCCTTACGCGTCAGACGAATTTTCTGTGGAAATGCGAGAAGTTATAGAAAGAAATAACGAAAATTATGAAATACATTTTGTTCCTGGAACCCACCACGTACACTTAAATAACCCAGAGCGCTTAGCGCCATTAATATCAAAATTCTTGCAAAAGCATAATTTCAAAATTTAAACATTGCATGTACCTTATAACTGCCGCCATGAACACAAATGAACAAAAGTATATAACTGTAACCATTTGGAAATATTCAGCTTTATCAGTGATTTTGTACCAATATGTCATTAAGCTTGGCTAATTTATTATACAAAACGACGTATTTTAATCTGTAAAATTTTCTCTTTGCCATACATTCTCGAGTGAAGTTGCAGTGGATCACTGTCTATTGTCAATTTAATCACATTTTATCTCGCGATTCTATAAAACTTGACCGAATTATAATACTGAATACCGATAAATTGTAACATCTTTATGAAAAATACTTAAATACCGTAAATAGTTCACAGCACAATATACCATTAGATTATAATCTATTGAAATTAATTACAATATAACGGCCCTCACGATTTTACGGTGACGACATTTATACATAACACAAAAAATATAATCAAATCAATTAATAAAATTACGTCAGAAATTACTTCACTACCAGTGCCTAATTAGGTAGTTTATTTTGGTCGCGTCTATCGCCTATACTTATAGGTAAAAAAAAGCTTGTTGTGTTATCCTGAAACAATTGGACATATCATTCGAGAAATCGAGGTAGGGTCACATGGTGAAATTGTGTTGAGTTCTTTTGTAGAAAGTCTTGTAGAAAATTACCTCAGCTTAAAGCTCGCCCTCGATAAATATTAGTGATAGTAAAACTAGACTAGCCAGAAAAAATATGCTACTTTAATTTAATTAAAGAATGTATTTGAACAATATGAAAACCACTTAATAAATAAAAGTATAAAAAATTATATTGAATTCCATATATTATAGACTGTGTTTTACACCGATAGTTTTGTTTTTATTGTTATTTATAATAACTAATCACTAAGA
Organism: Catoptria pinella; assembly: GCA_963556745.1. Classification (NCBI taxonomy): domain Eukaryota; kingdom Metazoa; phylum Arthropoda; class Insecta; order Lepidoptera; family Crambidae; genus Catoptria; species Catoptria pinella. The sequence continues at coordinate 8,264,504 of OY750762.1, forward strand.
TATGAATTTTCTAAGCTTGAATTACTAACATTGTCACAAATATGGGCTCCTTTTCTTACTGGCAACACTTTCATCAGGGCTTCTTGCCATGTCAGGCCTTCGCACACTCGTAATACTATTTCAAATACTGTAACACAAAATAAATATACATTTATGAGCATATAAAAAGAGGAAATATTTGTTTCTTTGTAATGAATAAACTCAAAACCAGTATACCGATTTTAAAAATTCTTTCACCTATAAAAAGCTACATTATTATCGAGTAACATGGACTATATTTTATTTTCAAGAAACATTAGAGATCCCTACGAAATTGCAATAATGAAACCCACGGTATCAAAAATGTTCCTATATAAGTAATTATTTGGCGTGCGCTGCTAAAACTGTTGGTGATACATTAAAGTAATGTAGGTACTGTATGTTAATATTTCTCATCATTACTATTATAGTTTAGTAAAGTAAAAAGTAAAAAAAAGTAAAGTAAAAGATTGCTTTATTCAAATAAACTTAGTAATTAAGCTCTTGAAACGTCTATATTTTTCTACCACCCGTTCCAGACTTTTTTTTAGTCACAATAACCGCTTTTTGTTCAAATCAGTCAATAAAAACTGGGATGGAATCGAAAGATGATGACATTTGTATCATGATATTAATCCTCATGTTACCGACCAGCAACTCTTTGGTCTACCTTCCAAATTCTAAATTTCAGTGACATTTTTTTATAAACAATTGTAAATAAGCTAGTTAGTTGTCAAGAAACTCCTAAACGGGAAAAATTTAAAATATCCTAATCGGACCTTCCCTTAGAATTTACGGGTATAAAAATGCTAAAAGTATGAAAAATGCGCGGTGCGAGCGAACAGCCCTACGAATCCCAATCTTCTAAGCCTAGGATGCTGAAATTTGGAATATAGGATTAATTTATAGCATAAACATTAATATACCTAGGATTTTTTAAAGGTAGGAACAAAACACAGTTAAAGATTAATCTTTATGTACAAAATCTATAGTTTACACCGAAGCGAAGCGAGGGCGGGTCATATGTTAGATGAACCAAAGATTTAATTATGTTTTCAGGTAAAATACATACAGCATTTATTAAAATATTTGAAGCCTGTACAATGCCTGTCAAACTTCAGTACAATTTATATACTACTCAAAAGAAAAATAGGGGCCACTATATGGTTTTCCAAACAAACAAGCTAATTTCTGAAAGGTTTTTTAATATAAATTCAATCTGGTTTTATATGAATTTAAAAATGTTTGAAAGCTGTAATAGTCAATTATAAAGTGTTATATTTCGCGTATTTTTGTATGAAACTCCAATGTCTTTCTATTCTACCTGGCGAGTAGGAGAAATTATTGACATTGACTATTGCAGCTATCAAACAATATCAACTTCACATAAAATCAGATAAAATATACATAAAAAAAACCTTTCAGAAATCAGCTTGTTTGTATGGAAAACCATACAGTGATCCTATTTTCTTTTAGGCAGTTTATGATTATAAAACGGCCAGGTCCAAGAACACAAAAGCCAAACCTGGCTCTTAATTTGGCCGGACATTTTACCCTAAAAGCCAAATATACCTTTTTTAATAAGTAATCATAGCTTTTTTAAGGCTGGACATATGTTCTAAAGCCGGGAAAATATTTATTACCACCATGCGAACAGCGGTCGGACGGACTTGGAGCGGGGCAGTCATATTGTAGCATCACTTGGGCTCGACTTAAAACTTATGCAGCAGCCACACAAAAAGTCTAATAAAAGGTGGACAGGCCCGACAAGAGGTCAAACATGTCCTGGACACCTGGCAACCCTACATACACATGCACATTCTTATATTATATTTTTATTCATTTATTTTATTTAGTTGTAAAATAGATAGCTACTCCTAAATTCTAATGTTATTTATAAGTAATAAGCTTACCATGGTCAATTGTTAATACTTTTCTTGTTTTCATGTTGACATATTTATCTAATGGTAGTTGACCATGTCTAATGCCCTGTTCCTTGGCAATTGTATGACATAAGCCCTGAAAAAGAAATGCAGTACAGAATTTAAAACAAACCTTTATCAAATTGTGTCAATTTCCATTTTATTTTGTGTGAGAAAATGAGAAAGATCAACAAATAAATTATTTTAATAATACTAACTTTGTGTTTGTTATGATCAACCAATCCTCCTATTATGTAAAAAGTATCCTCTTCAAAACTTTCAATGATATTCTCTGATTCACTAGTTAGATAAACAAGATTTTCTTTAGGAAATAAATCTAAATATGGTTCTTCATGAAACTCTACCTGCCAAGAAAGAAAATAAATTAAAATTTTGTACAAAAGTGAAAACATTTGAGTCAAATTAAATAGAAGTTATTAAGGAGGAAACAAACAGTCATTATAATATTATAGTGAAGAAAAGACTTACATCCCAATTTTCATAACCATTATGTCTAGATATATCACTTTTAGATTTTTGTCCAAAACTTGTAATGTGAAACTGTAGAGGTGTGTCTGCTCTTCTGTTTACAGAATAACACCTAAGAATTTGTTTTATGACCTTATACCTATCTTTTTCTATCATAAGGTGATCGAAACTTAGGTCTATTACTATGCCTACATTTTTCTTATCTTTTTCAACTTTCATTTTTTTTAGTGCCTTTCTGCTAGGACCTAAGTCAATATTGGCTTCGCGGGCTTCTCGTCTCCTTTCTTTAGCTCTTGCTTTCTCTTTAGCTCGTTTATCAGCTTTATGGTTTTCCCATCTGACTTTTTTCAGCCACTTTCGCATTTGATTTTTAGTAAATGGCCTGGGATAATCATTACCTTCTTCATCTTTTAAACCTGGGTCAATGATTACATCGAATAATGTGTACTGGTGGAAATTAGGCTCTTCTTTTTGAACTTCCTTTTGAGACCGAAACTTCCCATTATCACTCATCACTATCGATATTGTTTTTGAATGAAACCAAATGAAACTATAATGTTTAGGGATTTTATGAATGTCGGAACAGATAACCCAAATATATTTTTTATTCACATTTCAAGTATTATTTCACTATTTAATTGAAACAATTCATAAACTTGAGATTTCCATCCAGGCTAATGAAAAAAAGAAAGAATAAGAAAATCTCAAATAATTAACCTCAAGTAAACATCCTGCACTGCAAAAACATCTGTAAAATGTCAATTTGACATTGACATGACAGTATGATTTGAGGTAAGAAGTTCGTTTTGTTATTGCACTTGAAACTATCATTACCACCAAAACTGCAAATAATTATTTGTTTATAAATAACAATTGATATTTTGCGAGAGGAACTATAATAAGGCTCTTGGAGGGGACCCTCAGCTTGGATTTTTAACACAGTAATTATTTTTTTGCGTTAGTGGCGCTAGTGTTGCAGACTGGGCAAGTAATCATACATACTTATGTCGAGAAAGTGGCAATTCTTCATACATTTCGTATATGCATTATGCTCTAAGATCTCAACTTCAGAAGAATAACTAAAGCCTTCTGCCCCCTAGCATGACCACTGAGACATGATATATTATATCGCGTGATATAGCGTTTTATCGACACTCAGCTGTCAAAATCCATTGTCTTTTGATAGTTAAACGGTTAAACACGATAAATCGCTTTATCATTCTATATATCGAGTTTCGGTGGTCACGCTGGGGGGGGCTGAGATCTCAACATGGAAAATATCTCTAGATACAAACGCCCATTAGTAAGTAAGTGGATGAATCTACGTTGTTTCTTGTTTCTTACTTCCTGCGTCATTGTCGTTACTCGAAAATCTTTAAAAATCCAATGCATCGCCTCCGACGACTTCCGTGGTCGAGTGGCTTTGTATGTAGGTACACCGGTTTTCAGATGTCGCCATCTCTAAGGTGTTCATCATCCCCGGGTTCGATCCCCGGTTGGGTCAATTTAGAAAACGAACTTTTCTATATTGGCTCAGGTCTGGATGATTTTGATACCACTGTTGTGTCTGATTTCCATAACACAGGTGTTTTAACTACTTACTTTGGAATCGGAGCAATGAATGTGATGTTGACAAATATTTATTTATCTATTTTAAATAACAGCGAGGCCGTTCATCACCGACTTAGAGCATCTAAGATCACCGAGTCACGTAAGTTAGTGCTGTTCGAGTGCGTGTTTGTGTCAATTTTATTGTGACATTACACCATTTACACCGCATGATGAAAATCTAAAGAACGCTCGCCGCCTTTCAAAAATAGGGCCCCTGACAGAGTCTATACAGAAAATCGATTCTAATTTCTCCCAGCCGGGGATCGAACCCAGGACCTCTGAACAGTGAGCGATGGTTTTGGACTTTTAAGTCATTAGGTACCTCCCTATATTATAGTGATCCGCTGCAACTTCACTCGAGAATGTATGGCAAAGAGAAAATTTTACAGATTAAAATGCGTCGTTTTGTACCGTAAGCGTTCTGAAGTTAGGGACTTGTTACATTGTTAAATTAATCGCATTGTAGCCTACAATTTGTAGGTAGGGACCTAATAAGTACTTATTTTCATAGAAGATAAAAGGTTTTACCCACCATCACAGATCTAAAATAGATCGAAATAATACAAACATGCTTAGATTTGCGTCGAAATGATGTAACACATAACTCAAGTTTCTTGCGTCCGTTCTTGTCAGTTAAAAAAGTCTGGATCGGGTGGTAGGAAATTATAAACGATTCAAAAGCGCTTCTTCTAAGTTTATTGGAATAAAAATATTTTTGACTTTTGACTTTGACTTGAATTTAATTAAAGCAAACATGATGGATTTTCCATTTCTAATGGAAATTAAAGCGCGGCAGATGCACGTAGTCGCATTTCGGTTGCGTTGCGACACGCACAGACTAATAAAAATATGAATTCTATGAGGTTCAGAAAACCCATCCAAACCCAATAAGTTGTTGACCAGTGACCAGTCCACGTTTTTTTGCAAAATAATAACATACTTATAAAGATGGCTTGTTACTGTATAAGACATCCACCGATCATATGATCAAACATTTATTTTGATGACCTCTTCTTTCGAAGATAAGAGCTCTATTTTTAGATAAACTTCCATATAAATAATTAAAGCGCGTAAAATCATCAGTTATTTGTCTGCGGTTTGTAGCCGAAGTTAAACATGACAGTACGTATCTCTTTACTTAATTATGTACTTAAACAACCACTACCTACTTTATGTTATTTAGTAATATTCGGCACTGTTTTGTCTATTTAATAACCATTGTATTAACGACACAATGTTCATGTAGAATTAGACATGTTTTACCGCTCTAGCGATATGCAAATATTTCAGTCGTCATGCATCTAATTAATAAAATAATACTAAATGATACAAATCAAATAAAATAAAACAAAAAAAAAATCGAATAAAATAAAAAAAATCAAATCAAATAAAAAATTAAAATCAATAAAAATTACCTACGGTAAAATCCAGTTTACAACACAAAATGTCCAAGTACGATCCTGTACGATAATGTCAGAATCAAAATGTCAACAATAGTATGTCAAAGTAAATTTTTGGTCAAAGTCGAGTCAATCAAAGTCACTGAACAAGTAATCACTACCACATCACTACGTTCAAAGTAATAGCACAAGCACAGTCTATATGTGGTAATAGATACTTAAGCCAAAACAAAATAAAATGCAAAGTCAAAGTTATTAAAAACAAACATTCCGACGAACTGAGAACCTCCTCCTTTTTTTGAAGTCGGTTAAAAATAGCAAATTACAAAATGTGTGATACAATAGCACCGAAAGAAAATGTAATCACTATGATAGCACGGAACAGATAATAAGTATAGCTCAAATTGTCAAAAAATTACACAAAATCATACAAAAACAATGACTGTTATGTGCCAAAAGTAAAAGTTTTGAGTACTCGTAGGTACACATACATAAAACAGCATAAAACACATTGAATAAGATGTCTCTGACAAAGTGGCATAAGATCTTTTTCATGTCATAGGAAAGATATCAATTATGGGGAGGATGCTTCAAAGAAGAGCCGTCAGCAGTGCTACGACGTTTAAACGACTCATTGAGTGTGGACTCCAGGCTCTATCGGGAAGATATCCGCTGCAGCAAGGCCTGGGCAGAGGAGCTCCATCACAGCGCCCATCTGACGAAGGAAGACCATGATGCTATACAAAATGGACTTGACAAGGTAGAGTCTGTGCGGAAAGAGAACCGTCATGGGATTTGTACTTGATTACCGTTTTTGTAATGTTGACGGCACTGTTACTTCATTATACTGCGACTATCTTGACTTGATAAACAAGATTTATAATCGCACTATAATGACGTAACAGCTTAGAGCATTAAGAACCGTAACCTATGTCTATGACCGTAACAGTGCAGTCAATGTGACAAAAATGGTAATAATCAAGCACAAATCTCATGCATGAATGACGGTACTCTTTCCGCACAGACTACGTAAGTACGTATTAAGAGCAATATTATATGTACAGGTGTCCCAGAAAAAGACCCAGTCTAGTATTTTTGAAGGTATCTTTACATTCGCTCGCTCGCTTCGAGATATAAACATAACGAACAAATCGGGGTTTTTTCCACCTCTCATTCGATCGTGAGCGCGTTTTAGGAAAATAGCGTAGTTCACTGCGTATTCCACTAGATGGCAGTTTTAAAATCCCAATAAATTCTAATGCGTTCTCGATCAAAAGTTTGGTGATTATTGATTAAGTAAATTACAGGTAGAGCAAGACATAGAAAAAGAATTGAATGAGAACGGTCGTCTAAAGGACCCTGAGGAAGATATTCACACTGTAGTGGAGAGACGGCTACTAGCGCACGCCGGTGAAGCCGCCCTGCGCCTGCACACCGGGCGTAGCCGCAACGACCAGTGCGCCACCGACTCGCGGCTATGGTTGCTGAATTCAACGAACACACTTCGCACTGCTCTCATTGAGCTCATTAAAGTAAGTTATTTAAGTTCCTGCCTTATCTAGAGGTAATGGTGATGGTCACGCAGCATACCACAGTCCTTATCAGCGTCTCTACCAGGGTCGAAATCTGACTAAAGACAAGTTCAATCCACGTGTGCCACCGATACTGGAACAAATATCTGTTGTCATTCATGTAAACAGAGTACCTACCTACGTAGGTGCTACTATTTATTTTATCTAATTTCATCCTGATTACTGTAAACTTGCAGGTGCTGGTTAAAAGAGCCGATAAGGAACTAAATATCATAGCCCCTGGGTACACGCATTTACAGCGGGCGCAACCAATTCGTTGGAGTCATTTTCTTTTAAGGTATAATAATTGTAGATTGTCTTTCGATTTGTGCGTAATTTTAAAGTACGACGTCTATACTCAAGTTTTTTATTCCACAGTCACGCATGGTATCTCAGAGATGACGTTATAAGACTACAGGAACAGAAATCACGCTTGTCACGTTGCCCCCTCGGAAGCGGCGCACTGGCAGGCTGCGCCCTTTCTATTGACAGAAACAGACTGGCTCTGAATTTAGGTTTTGAAGATACCATTTATAATTCGATGTTTGCTGTTGGTTCAAGAGATTACGTAGGTAAGTTGATTGATAATTACCTAACGCTAGTAGAAATTAGGTACCATATATTTATTCTGTCCTATGATTATTTCGCTTTTTTAATCTTTATGATTTGCAGTGGAATTCGTTAACTGGGCATCTTTATGCAGTACACATCTCAGCAGAATAGCCGAAGACTTAATAATTTACAGCTCTCAAGAGTTCGGGCTTGTTCGTTTTTCCGACCAATTTTCAACGGGTTCAAGTATAATGCCCCAGAAGCGGAATCCTGATGGTCTGGAGTTGGTGCGGGGTGCAGCGGGCCTAATGCTGGGAAATGCCGTTGCGTACGGTTGCATTCTTAAAGGATTGCCAAGTACTTACAATAAGGACTTGCAGTATGACAAGGAACTGCTATTTGCAAGTTATGACAAGCTTTTGGACTGCATCAAAGTTGTCAGGGGAACAATCCAGACCATGGAAGTAAGTAGTCGTTACGTTAAGCTGATTTACTACTTGCTTCTGCAACTTTTAGATTAGTTTAACAGTTCGACTTTTTGGCATTTTGTCAAAGTTTTATTAAAACGGATACAACTTACTTTTCCCAGGTGAATAGCGAGAAATTCCAGGTTTCGTTGGAACCGGACATGCTTGCGACAGACCTTGCGTACGCGCTGGTACGGCGCGGGGTGCCATTCCGTCGCGCGCACGACTACGTTGGAGCGGCGTTGCGACGCGCCGCCGACCTAGGCGTCAACCTGCAGCAGATGCAGCACAAGGAATACTTGGCTATATGGTACGATTATACATTTTTATCGTCTTTTAGATATAAGTATAATGCGAAACATTGTTAAAAGTGAACATTAATAATGAAGCAGACTTAGATACCCACTAATCTGACAAAGTATAAACTGTAATTACACTGTTCAAATCGCGAACCAACTGTCGGCTACTTGATATCCGATCTCCTTTTATCTCAATGCTTTCTAACTAGGGCTTAGTGTCCAAAAATGCAGAAATAATCTGCCCCGAGAGGCGCCACACTACAATATAGAGGAAAACGCGTCCAGCAACCAACAATGTTCGAACTATTGACACAGCTTTATTCAAGTTTCCCATAAGTTATGAAAGTAATCAATTAGTAAGTAATTTATAATTTAATAATTCTTTACAAAATATCCCTCAGCCCTGAATTTGGCAGTGAGTCAGAACTGCGCGCCGTGTTTTCTTGGACGGCAAGTGTAGAACAATACTGCAGCGCAGGCGGCACTTCTAAGACATCTGTACGACATCAAATTGAGAACCTCCTCGGATGGATTGGCGGACAACGTTAATTATCGTTGACTTTTATTCCTTTGTGATGCTAATTCAAGCAAAATGTCAAGTTCAATAAAGTCTGAAACATTTCAAGAGTTTTTAGGTTTATGTTTATATACTCATCTTACCCAATCAGAGAGGTACAAACGCTATATTTCTTTGAGAAGCACCAGAGGAGATAAACCTTTGTGGACAATGCATAATGTTAATGATCAGTCACTTGGTATGCCTCAAGTAGGTATAAAAACAAAAAATCAAACCAGCCCGTCGCATGACCACCGAAACGCGATACGGTATAGTGATTTACCACGTTTAACTGTCAAAAGACAATGGATTTTGATAGTGGGGTGTCGATAAAACGCTATATCACGCGATTTATATCGTGTTTCGGTAGTCATGCTATAGGGGGACTGACACGCTAAGTGTTTTTTTATTAATCGCAAAGCTACTTTAACTACTTATTAACGGCTTTTTCCCATATAATTAGAGGTAAGTATGTAGACTATGTAATCAGAGATCACTTGTTTCCACTTGCTACAACACATTTTTTTCGCTTCGTCTTCTCTCATCATAATGCTCATCTTCATAGTATAGGTACTGCCGGTTGATGTTCGCCAAATGTTCGAGCTAGGTACCTAGCCAAGAAAAAATATTTTCTAGTCCAAATAAATGTTTCTAGTTTACATAATGCTACCTACCGACCACGAGTGGTCTGCTAATACTAGACTACTACTAGATTCTACTATAATTGTTATAAATAATATCCCGAATAATTTAAAGGATACACTTGCCTTCAAAACTTAGTACCACAATTTTAAAATTGCGGAGTTAGAAATTTGAAATAAAAAAGGTGTTTTTTCAAGAAGTTTATCGTTTGTGAAAGTTATTAGGTATAAATAAAAAACTTTTTTTAGTCCCTTTTATTTCGAAAATATTTCTTGTGCGTTAAGTCATTACAATTTTAAAAGTGTGGTACTAAGTTTTAAAGGCCAGTGTAGATAACGATTGTAAAAATAGTAGGTACTGCTAATAATATTATTCAATACTTAAACCAAATCAATCTGATTGTGACGAAGGTAGATACGAACCCGACGTAAAGTTCACGAGTTGTCAAGTCCGTTGCCAGCGAAGTAGCGAGGCACCCTTGACACCTGTCTAGCGCACTGCTCCGTGGCCGCGCCCCCGCGCGCCGCCGGATTCCGCTCGAGCTCACGCCCCGGCCGCCTGCGGAATAGCACCCGCCCCGCCGTGCATTCACCAACCGACGTATTCAAGGATGGCACGAATCCAACGAAAAGTTCTTAGTTCCTGTTATGTTACTACCCCGACGCTCGGCGAATCAAAACTTTCAAGAAGTTAAAAGAACTCTTAAAAATCTTTTCGTATATAACGAAAATGCACTGTCCTGCAGTTGGCTTACTAGATCCATTTCAGATACTAGGGGCTCTGTGAGCTGTAGACCTCGTTTCAACATATCTCCGCCAACGAAAAACTGAATTGACAAAAAGAAATATACCTAATGATCGAACCTGCTCTCAAAATTTCACGAGAATCGGTTGAAAATGGAGAACAGCCGGACAGACATAAGAAAGCATTTTTGCCCAAGCTGAAACGAAGACGCTTCGCGCTCGCTTGGTCAATACTTTAATTAAATGGTAGCCTTCAGGTTCAAAAGGTACCTCTCCCGAAATGTCCACTTCCCAAAAAGAAAAAATGTTTATATTATAAAAATAATATAATATATTTATTTTCACAAAAAAAAGTTATTTCTATATACCTACTTACCTTCTATTAAAACTTGATTGGCTACATATTTTTATTTTATTTTATAAATATTTAAAATGTATCTTAACAGTTATTCTATCTGTTTTAAGAACATTTTGGGAAAGGTACATTTAGGGATAGGTACATTTTGGGAAAGGTATATTATGGGAAAGGTACTTTTTGAGAAGTGGACATTTCGGGAAAGGTTTTGGAACCGAGGTACGTACATTATGGGAAAGGTACATTTTGAACCTCAAGGAACGGTAGATACTTACGATCGGCAACTCACGTGCTTTACCACTTTGCAGAAAAATAGTGTACGCGCGCATCGCTAAAAAGATTTTGGTTTTGATCGTTTATAAATTGTAATTGCTATTCTTACAACATGGGTAGTAAAAAATATTAGGTACAGTTAACCCAAACACAACCCTATATCCTTCTTGTTTCATATAACTAAAACAAAGTATATGATACTACCCCCTTTTTTAGGATTCCGCCACGCCGCGCCGTAGCCGTACCAAGCAAAACCTTACTGAACTTGCTGAGGTAATTTTTACTGTAATGTTGCTAAACAAGTGTGTAAGCTGTCAAACTCATCATCAAAATCATCAGCTAATTTAAATGTCGCCAGTTTCCACGGCATGGGCACAAGCTTCCTTATTGATGGAAGGAAGGCAGATGGGCCACTATAACCCACCACGCGGACCAAATCCGTATTAGTTACTTTCGTTTAATCATTAAATGCAGCTGGGACCAACGGCTTAACGTGCCTTTCGAAACGAGAATGTTTCACCACCCATCCCGAGACCGACTCTCTAGCTAAAACTGCTTACTTTACCTGTAGACCGGGTGCGCTAAAGCACTGCGACCGACATTTAGCTCCGCCTTGTGTTATGAGTAATTCAGTAAAAATCTGCCGAATACTAACCTCTAGGTAAGTAAAAGTTGTAGGTTTTAAATACGGAATCATTTGTACGCAGGCCAGAATCGCACGTGGCTGAATTTTTCCTGTATTCAGTGAGCAAAAATACACAGCAAAGTCTTCAACAGGCACAAACAGTAAGTACTGCGTGCTTGTCCTTTCAATATTACGGTGCGCGACGAGTTTCATTAAAACGTTTGTGTTTAAGTAATTGTATTTGCTATAGAGGTAAGTCTTATTATCACGTTACATATTACGTTTGGGAAACTTATTTTATATTTTCGTATAAAAAAAAGGAACCTATATAAATTACTGTCGCGCTATCCTTACTTCTTCCTCTTTGCAATAAAAGGTGTCGAGTCTTTGATAGGCCAGTTAGTTTGAAGACATGCATAGTTAATTAGTGTTGAACATCTAACGGAATAAATAAAACTGTTTACGTACCCTAAATAAAGAGATAAATGTCTACTTATTTTCTAATAAGCTGTATTAAATACTAGAGATCAGTAAGCCAATTTTTGATAAGCAAAGCTCCGCATTTTCGGTTCTTTTCATGAAGCAATAAACTCAATATCGTCCCGGTTGGTCGGTATCTCTGTGCCTCTATATATTGCTATCTGAATACATAATACTACCACTGTTACACTACTGATCACGCAACGAAAAAGTATTAAAATATTTCGGCAGTTCTCACTAATTTATAGTTTCATTATTATTGTTCATCTAGAATGATGCTTGCTGCGTTATATTTCACCACGCTGCTGCTCGTTCTGACCACAATATATCCGCAAGTATCCCTCGAAGGTTCTGACGAATATGATCATGAAACTTTGACTAATGTCATACCAGAAGAACTAACATACGGTGCTGATGATGAGGTAAGTACATAAGTCCTCAGTGGTGAGGATTCCGGGTGTAGTGCGCCTACATTTTCGTCACTTAACATCAGGTGAGGTGAAGGCCAAGCACTATCCTGTCGTGGTATATCATAATTATAGTTAGTAATAGTGTATTTTTAAGTTTATCTACCAGACACTCGAAAAATTGCTAATACTCGTAGTTTTACAATCTAAAACTAGGTATTATTGTTTTAGTACATTCGTCGAATTCATTCAATGGTCGACTCCTACAGAGGTAGCAGTAACGACCGCATGGTGATCGAAACTAATGCCCTCATCAGAACTAAATACCGAACTTGGAAGCGCAACGCAGACTTGATCAACTCACTCCTGGCTCTTCCTAAAGGCATGAATGACGCCGGAAGACGTTGAGCTGTTAGTTCCAAAATAATACAGAGAACCAGAATCCCTCCAGCTCATTATTACTAAACGAACTAATATAAATGTAAGCATAATAAATGTTACCCTTAACCGAAGTTATTACTTTCTTTTTTCTATCAAAATTTTTATGAAAAAAAATAGTAGAGACGAATTCGTGTTACATCCTACCTGTGTCGGTAAGCTATCAATATATGAATAAAATAATTATTATAAATAGTCTTTTAAAATTCTGATGTCCTTCTTCGATTTGCAAATCAAGTCAAAGAAGGAAATTAGAATTCTAATAGACTACCTATTATAATAATTATTTTTATATTATTTATACAAGGTGTTACAAAAGTACCCCTAATGTCGAATATGGTATATAGGGACCATCAAACTGAACAACTTTTACTATGGGACCAACTCTGAAATCGCGAAAAAAAAATCAGCTGTTTCATACAAAAATTAAAATCGAAAATATCAAAATGTATGAAACAGCTGATTTTTTTTTCCACGATTTCAGAGTTGGCCCCATAGTAAAAGTTGTTCAGTTTGATGGTCCCTATATACCATATTCGGCATTAGGGGTACTTTTGTAACACCTTGTATATCGCAATGCTGAATATGGTGGAACCATCAAACTGAACAACTTTTACTATGGGATCAGAGATCGCAAAAAATAATCTGCTGTTTCATACATTTTGATATTTTCGTAATTAATTTTTGTATGAAACTGCCAATTTTATTTTTCGCGATTTCAGAATTGGTCCCATAGCACAGAATACAATATGTTTACATGTTCAGTTTGATGGTCCCTATCTACCATATTCAGCATTGCGGGTTGTTTTGTATAGGTACTTACTTCTATCTTTTTTATAATTAAGTTTATTTATCTATTAGCACAGAATATATAGTACTAAACGTACAGAAGCCCATCCGCGCAAAGACAATCAAATAATAAGCTACTCTCGCTGCACGGCAATAAAGTACAATTTCAAATTGCACAGCGCTGCGTGCCTATTATTATAAGCATCTTTTTCTGTCGCGTATCTATCTCAACCGACCCATGAGATGACCTCATGCGCTGGCTCGACTGAGTCAGCCGCGAGCCGCGTTAATACACCGTGGTCCCCATGGACCAACCGCATTGCACAACTACTATACCACCTTATTATAATATGAAGGAAAATGTCAACTTTATAAAGAAACCTATAAAACTAATCGACTTCCTAGGAATTTATTTTTGAATGGGTTACTTTTTACTATACGTGTTACAAAAATACTCCTAATGCCGAATATGGTATATAGGGACCATCAAACTGAACAACTTTTACTATGGGACCAACTTTGAAATCGCGAAAAAAAAATCAGCTGTTTGATACATTTTGATATTTTCGATTTTAATTTTTGTATGAAATATATACCATATTCGGCATTAGGGGTACTTTTGTAACACCTTGTATAACTACGTAATAATGAATTTAGTAAACATAGGACCTAAGTTGAGTCCTATGGTATTTGTTGAGGCAGGATCGCTTCGCCATATATTCAGCGAAAAGGGAAGTACTTCCGCCGAGCTAGGTGTCTTTGCTCGGGGACCGCGGTCCAACTGTTCGATGTTGGAATTTGTATTTATGCAAAGTGCTTAGAAAACTTCGATATCGTGAGTCAGGTCTTCATATATTTTTGCCTTGGTGTTAGCTTGACGTAGTGCGACGTCACGTCTGCGTAATGTTTACATATTATTGTACTTTTCGCTGATCCTGCATTTCTTCGTCATTCGTCGATTTGCTTATGTAGCGGTATGATCGCGACGCTACATCACTCCCCCTCTTCTTCGAAAACTTCGTTAACTCGTTCATAGACCAGTGACGCTCCAGTTTCCCATCAAGACGAGCGTGTGCTGCTGGCTGTTTCATGGGCGGTATGGCTTCGTGTGCAGAACTGCCAAGCCGGTGTAGACCCCAGTTAGTCCGGCCGTGGGCTGCCGTGATGCCGTCGTCCGCCAGTCACCAAGTCGCGGCCGCAGGACCAAGTCGCATTTTCTGCTGATCGTGGACCTTGTAGGCTTCTCCAATCTCGATCTTATGAGGGGTGGTATACCTTGTTTGATGCTCCAGAAGGTTGCTGCTGTCCAGTGTCGGTGGTCACCAATGTTGAGGCAGGATCGCTTCGCCATATATTCAGCGAAAAGGGAAGTACTTCCGCCGAGCTAGGTGTCTTTGCTCGGGGACCGCGGTCCAACTGTTCGATGTTGGAATTTGTATTTATGCAAAGTGCTTAGAAAACTTCGATATCGTGAGTCAGGTCTTCATATATTTTTGCCTTGGTGTTAGCTTGACGTAGTGCGACGTCACGTCTGCGTAATGTTTACATATTATTGTACTTTTCGCTGATCCTGCATTTCTTCGTCATTCGTCGATTTGCTTATGTAGCGGTATGATCGCGACGCTACAGTATTGATGTAACTGATTAAACTTGAAAAAGAAATATAGGTACCTATCAACTAGTTTTTTTAATTGTTCGTTTATATGTATATGTAGTCTGTGTAATTTAAAAATGTTTTTTGATTTGGATTTGGTATAAAAATGTAATTTGGTTTGAATATAAATGAAAAACAATATTTGTCAAAACAATATAATTATTGTACCATTATTATTTCTATTGTTACCTAGTACAGACTAATTATCCTAAATTAAATCTAATTAACTCCTGCAATATGGTTGACCGGTTGTTTTACAAATAACCTATTTACACTTATACAATTGTTTTGTAACGATCGCACAGAAGTATCAAATTGTTGTTTTTTGTTTGTTACAAACTTGCCCTTTCCCTTCATAAAACAAGAGTTACAAATAAAATGTGTTTACAGTATGTAATTTATCTCATTATCCATCAAAATATAACCAGTTTATCAGTATTTTAATGTTATTGCTCAGTTTATCTGATTATGGTTATTATTACAAAAATATATTATGAGCTCGATAAGTACAGTGATTTTTAATTTATTTATTTACTTTTAGAATACATAAATATACTTTATACATACATTCATTCCGATGCAGACTTTGAGCATAGGAATTGCAAAACTGATATAATTTTATATACGTAAGTATGGCTACGACTCTTTAATTTATTAGATATAATTAATTAAAAACAACGAGGTAATCGTGTATAAAATATGTCCTTAATAGGCGTCAAGAAGAGTCGCTAGATATAACTGTGGCGTCATCTCATACAACTTGCGACATCATTAATCACTTTTGTATTAAGACTGAAAAGAGTGTTTTATTCAAAAGAAAATTGCCATTGATTTTTAAAGACCAACAATTTACATCAAATGCTATATTACAATTACAAAGTGAACAAACCGTTATCGTAAAAAATCACTCACTCGTTATTCGTGTACCAGGGCGACGACCGGCTACCGCTGTTATAGTCTCGTCTGAGTGGGCGCATAGTTGCAGCATTCAGCCGTGTACTAAAACTTGAGCGAGAACCCAGGGGCGACGTTCAACGACCGCTGGTGCAGTTGGAAGCCGAGCGCTTCGTCCGAGTCGGCGCGCGCGTACTGCGCGTACGCGGCGCCGCCGGCGGGCGGCCGCGGGCTGTGCGTGCTGCGGCGGTTGCCTTCAGACTTGGCCGGCCACGTGGGGAACATCGCGGGGTCGATCGCTACTGGCGGCTCCTGTGGGGAATTACCTGTGTTAAGTTATGTTTGTACTGCTGAAAGTCAACTTAGAATTTTCATTTAGCACTTAGGCATTACCTGCACCTAAAGGAAATTTATTTGAAAACTTTTTGGATCTAGTGTTTTAGATTTGTTTTCAATGAGATTGATAGACGGTCTGCTGCCGTACGACAGCAAGCCGGAATCTTACTGCGCAAGGACGTCTTTGTTTTTTTATACAAGGAAGTCGTGCGTTGTCAGTCCGACGTTAGAACATAATTTGCCAACGGAACAACAACAGTCGCAAACGTTTGTGACTATTGTTAAGCGCCCATAGTGTAATATAGACGTCTATATTACACTATGGGCGCTTGCAATGGCAGGATTGGCAAGATAATTTAGACATGGCTTCTATGCAACAGAGAGGCGCTGTGCAATCGGATGCATTTGGAACTGCTCAGACTAGTTAGTTAGTAGTAGTATTATAGCTTGGTAGTGCTGCCGTAGATGAAGAACTGTCGAACGTCAAATCATCTTGCTATACCTTCAAAGATGGACCATTAGGAGTGCAAGATAGCTCGCTCACCTTGAAATAGGCATGTTCAAGTGCCGCGTCGGCCGTGAGCCTCTTCTCAGGGTTGTAGGTGAGGAAGCCGTGCAGCAGCGCCTGGCCCGCCTCGGAGAGCAGGTCGGGCCCGATGCGCTGCTTCAGCCCGCCCGCCGGGTGCTCCGCGAACGTCATCTTCTGCACCGGCGGCAGCTCGCTGTAGCCCGGCCATACCGACTCCGACGGGGTGCCGAGATCCTTAAATATAAACGAGAGAATGTGATGAATAATATAATGAGAAATGATGATTGCACTTTAATTTGGCAAAGAAAATGAAATTAATTAAAATGTTACAGATATATAGCTATTTGACAGTTACACACTGGATGAACGACATCCCGTGTGTAACTATAAATGTAGGAACACTCATCCTGCTGGGAAAATATGAAATTTATTTCTGCGCGGCCATTTATCCTACAAGATAAGGATAATTGGCCGCGAAGAAGCTTAATTCCTCTAGATTAAAAAGGAATTATTATGTAGGGTCAGGAAATGAACTTTTAAAGAACAGAAATTGAATATAACAATTAACTATAAAAGAATTAAGTAAACAACATTTATTTTACTCACTACAGCATGGCCAGAAAGAGTAGAAATTAAATAAAAGGGGAGTAAAAATTATCAGTACAAAATTTGGTCAGTATTGCAAAGTTATTCGTGATTTTGACGTGTTTGCATAGAAAGTGGCGCCTTCAATTAAGTCAACTCTTTATGGCCAAGCTGCAACAAGATTTTATTTACATTTGGAAAGAAAAAGACCAAGTGGTACCTTAAATATTCGATTCAACTGATCCACTTCAGATTTTCCTGGGAAGAGCGGGTTCATAGATACAAACTCCCCAAAGATACAGCCGACACTCCACATGTCGATGGGCGTGGAGTACTCCTTGCTGCACAGCAGCAGCTCCGGCGCGCGGTACCACAGCGTCACCACTACGGGCGTGTACTGCCTGAGGGGGGAGCCGTATTCTCTTGCTAGACCAAAGTCGCCCACCTGACAACCGATACAAAATTACATTAATTGCAGGGCACTTGTGTGATTGTATTCACTTACAGGAGGATACCCACTTGATTAAATTCCATAAAATGTTTGTTCTATTGAAGTTCACATCACGCCACACGGCATTTAAGGGATAATGAAATGAAACCATCTAAAAGGGGGAAGTCTGTCTTCTTCACAAAAGATAATATAAAAAAGTAACGTCGTCATGTCGCAACTCTACATGTATTTTTTCTATTGACTCACCTTTAAAACGCCTTTGTGTGACAAAAGAAGATTACTCGTCTTCAGATCTCTGTGTAATATCCAATTGTCGTGAAGATGATGAACAGCTCTCAGTAATTGGGTCATCAAGCATTTTACTTCACCTGATTAGAACATAAATATAATAAATTAAGTGCTCTTTAAAATTAAAACTATACATATTACATACAGACAGACAGTGCAAAGGTTACGTAGTTAAAAAGGCAAACAGTTCAAAAATATTAAGTTAATATCAATTTCTTATTGTTGAACTTAAGTTTGAAAATTACCTGGAAGGAACACCTGTTTCTTTCCTCTCATGGTCTCCATAAGGCTTTTGAGGTCGTGTTCTACATAGTCCATGACGATGAATATCTTGTCCATATTAGAGCCGACCACTATCTCCCGCACTGTCACTATGTTTGGGTGCTGGCCCTGCAACAAGCAAGCGGATTGTGCGACTCGTTAGACGACACCAGCGACACAACACAATGCTTTCAAACAGGGCCTTCCTCGGAGGGCACAAAATCATCTAACCAGGGGACTGCATCGTTTTTCAATACTATTTGTAAAATAAAAGAAACCTTTAAAAACCGAATAATTTATATTTAGAAATCTACAAACTTTATTTTTTGTTCTTATTTCAGTACATATTTTACTTGAAAGTTGTGATTAAGCTGTCGTTGTGAGAAGTTGGCATTTTGCAAAACTGGCATTCATATCAAATCCGTTTTCTAGTGTCTTTCTTATTTGTTTTATTTGCAATAAACTCAAGTTGGTGGTCAGCATTTAAAATAATGCTGCACACAAGCGAGACTAGTGTCTTAAGATTATCTCTTGCTTTAATAATTACAAAATATATTATGTAATAAATAATGAACGACTAATTTTGAGAGTACTTCTGAACGAAAAATTCTTGAAAAAGATCTACAGAATATTACTTGCTTTCTATAGGTTTGGACTTAGAAATACTAGGGACTAATGATATTATTTAGTTTGATACCATATTTAGTGTAGAACGTTTTTATTCAAAGTAACTCTAATGGCACTTTTCCTGGCGTGCAGATTACTGACCGCATTTACTTATCTTTTTATAGGCGGATGTGTCTGTGGGACGCGTATCAACAAAAGGGTGCGGACATTTATGTATGAGACTGGCATACCTACCTGTCCGCCATTTTGAAAAATATTGGTTTTGGCCGCCTCAGATAAAGGTAGTGCCAAGAATAGAGTAGGGTCTGATGCTCTTTCCTACAGATGAATGTCTGTTGAACGCGGGAAGAGATAAGTTTAACATTTTACTTAAAATATTAGAGCAAATGGCAAACTAGAATGGAAAATTATTTGATTTAGAAATTGGTGACGATTGATTCATCAACAATGCTGTGATGTACTGTGCTTAAATGAATGTGCACAAATACGAGTTATATAGTATAATAGACTTATGCGGCTACATCGAGTAATCACGCTTCGTGAAGCTGTTTGTTTAAGGGAGCACTAGTTTTCCCTCGACTTGCTTACAGTGTTGACATGACAGCGCAACGCAGCTCGATGTGCACTTCACCCAAGTCTCGTTTGTGCACAGCGATGTTAAGAGCGCGTTTCCACTGAGGCGGAGCGATGCTTAGCGGTGCATGAATTGACCAACCAATCACGATGCACCGCTAGCTAAGCACTGATCAGCTTAACTGAAAACTTATCCTAAGGCCTCAGCTAATGCAATACTTGATGCGCGAGGAAGATGATCGCGTATTGTATTATACCAAAGCCTTAAATGTTCTCTGCCATGCTTATTTTGTCAGTCCGCGAAAGATAGTAAAAAACCTAGATAATATTAGCTTCTGGAAAAAAGAGCGGGATATGACTAAAATAGTAAAATACTCACATTTCAACCAAGTAACGCACTACCAATGATGACAATTAAGCTCTTCCGACGTACGCGAAAATGAAAATTGAACCGAACCGAAGTGACAGCGAAAATGTATTTGAACATGTCAAATCTATAGTCGCTGTCGCTGTGGCTGAAGCGGTCATCGAAACTGGGGCCGTATACTTTACTTTATCAACACTGTGTTGATGAAGTTGACTTCAATGAAGTCAACTTAATTCTTTACATCTTATACAGACTGAACAAAAACATAAAATGAACACTTTACAAGAAAGACACTATAATCCAAAAATGAGAAATCTTATAATCATATTACTTAAATAAAGTTTGTAAAGTCAAAGCCAAGTTTGAAAAACGTCAAGTACTCTCAAAAGATTTTGTACTTGAAATAACTCAAGTATTCTTAGTTGAGAATATTTCACATTTTGTGAACGTTTGATAATCTGTTGTATACATAAAAGTTAATTAGTAAAATAATAATAAAACTATAGTTCGCTACAGGTCGCATGGCAATCGGGGCATGAAGTGAGGTGAGGGGACGCTTTGAGGCACAGCGACCGCACAAATCTTAGGGTGCTCGCACACAGCAGATAAATATCGCTATACAACATTTTACAAAAATACCCCTAATGCCGAATATGGTATATAGGGACCAACAAACTGGACAACTTTTACTATGGGACCAACTTTGAAATCGCGAAAAAAACCCAGCTGTTTTACGCAAAATAACGAAAATATCAAAGTGTATGAAACAGCTGATATTTTTTTCGCGATTTCATAGTTGGTCCCTTAGTAAAGCGTTGTTCAGTTTGATGGTCACTATCTACTATATTCGGCATAATGGGTTTTTTGTAACACGTTTTATAACGTTATATAACTGCTGTGTGGGAGCACCTTCAGTTAGTCTCAGTGCTGCACAGACTGCATCGGCTGCGTTTATCAATGTTGATTTCGGTCGTTGTTGTAGTTTACTGGAAAGATTATTAGAAAGCCATATCGACCCGTCTCGAACTTTAGTTAAGTACATAAATTTAAAAAAATCATTGTAACGCAACACATTTTATAATTACATGATTTTACTGATTCCATTAAAATGCCTATTATTTAAAGTAAAACAATGTAAAGCTTTGTTGCAAGAAATATTTAAGATGCATTAAAAATTCGATGAGTTTTCTTGCATGCCTTATATTAGGCACCATTTTAGTTATTCTTTGTCTAAAAAATCAATTATAAATATCCAATAGTTAGTCACAGGAAATATTTTTCAGTTACTGTTTCCGTACAATTAATTTTCGTGCTACTTAGTTTGTTTGATATAAATTGTTTTTATTTCGTCCCCTGTAGGAATGATTTGATAGTTTTAAAATACTCCTTTGATCTAGCTAGTGTCACCAATGTTTTCAATTATTGTCGTATTGTCGCCTCAACCCCGTATAGGTATTATAGTCTGCCAATAGGTGTATAGTCTGTTTATCGTTACTTTCGTCCTTCAGTAAACAGTTTTCATACGACGCTATTATTTAAAAATATGCTGTCTTATTAAATCAAATTGTCATTACTACTTGTTATTTAATTCGTCTAATAGGCATTTAGCTTAATGCATTTTAGAACCTTTTAGTTAAGCAGCACAAAGCGATTGAACACTGGTTGCATAATAGCGATATAGCTATAATCTGTCTGTATACATACTCAAACTCCTCGATATTTTCTATACTTAAACGAAAAAATATTTAATACTTATGATATGTTATATCTGCATCGTTTCACTAACTTGTTTGCGTCTTTTACACCATTTGACTACAGAAGACGTAATTTCTAATTAACTTTATCTTTTCTATAAAATACAAACTGCAATTTCTGTAAAGAACGCTAACGTCTGTCACCGGACACGTGTCTGACCCGACTAATGGTGGGCGGGTTGTAATTTTTTAACTCCGCCCACTTGAATTTGCGTAGTGGCATTTTTTGAGGGGAATAGATTTTAGTTCACTAGCAATCTAATTTGTCATGAGTTGAGTATTTTCAGAATAAATAACCCACCATTTTGTCGAGCTATAATTAATGACGCGGCACATTGTGAAACTATTTATAAAAAAGTAGTACAGCCCTAGCATGACCACCGAAACGCGATAATTATGATATAGCGATTTATCACGTTTAACAGTCAAAAGGCAATGGATTTTGACAGTTGTGTGATAAAATGCTTTATCACGCGATACAAATCGTGTTACAGTGGTCATGCTAGGGGGGGCAGAGGCTTAACCAAAAACTTCTAAGCAGTATAATACCAGTTGAGAAGTCTAGTGCTGTGCGCACTATTCCTCCTTTTTAAAACTGATACAAAAGCTTTATGGAAAGGCCCAGTTGTTGTAAGCTGGCATATACGTCAAGGAAACATTATAGCTTACATGAAACATAATATAACAATAAACCGACACAAAGTCACAACATAGTTACTATGTATGATTGAGTAACAACTGTAATATTTATCCAGTAAGAGCTCATGAAAAGGCTCCAAGCTAATGTAAAGGCCTTTTTTACACCTATGAAAATATGTATTTTTGTATCCGAAAACCAATTGAAAACCAATACAAATTCTAACTAGTATACAACGGTCTAAATAGGAAGTAGTTATAATTAGGGGATAGTCTCAGTTCGGGTGCCTCTAGGAGATAAACAAACTTTCAAATTAACAGTTTTCTATGAATCATATTATTCGAATAACTACTAGTCTGGTCGGTCGGTTGGTCGGTAGTCGGTCCAGCAAATATATAAACATTCAAACGACATTAAGGTGCACTTTCGTTTGTTCTCAGACAACAAATGAAAGTGCACCTTAATGTTTTGAGATAAGGTTGATTTTTGTCAAATGATTCTGGTTTTAATGCTCAGATCATTTTGGAGCCGACTGTACGAAGTTCTTTCTGCTCCATGACCGTACTATAACGAAATTCCTTACACATTTCTAAGTATATATATTATATCTTAATTAACAATGTAACATTAATAAGAAATAACACAAAATCAAATAGAAAGCTGATAAGGTAAAAGGCAAATAACACTATCATTTAACTTCAATCAACCATACTGTTACTTACACTTACTTACATGATTAAACCGTTAAAACTATAAAATAATATACATGAGAAATAAATATTTGGTCTGCCATTATTAAATATGGTTAGCAACAAATATCAGCTGTTTAATAATTATTTGGCCAGAAACAAATACTTTGTCAGCAATTTAATCATTAGACGTGCAGCAAAATTTACAGCCTTAATTTACATCAGCGATGTAGGTGGACGACGTATTTTTTGTCTGCAACAAGAACTTTATTACTGAAAAATTAGTATAAAATGGTTTATCTAATTTTATAAGCACATTTTAAAGACGCAAGCTGGAGCACTACAGAATACTGCAGATAGATCATCGTCTGTGTTGGCCCAAACAGTTTCGGCCATTTTGAGCTTATTGTTTTATTTTTTAGCTGAACAAAGTGAAATTTCCTGCTTACCAAAATTTGATCACATAGGACTCACTCAATGCAGCTCACTTATTTAATTTCCTATGCAAACAATTTTAGACCAGTCCTCTTTCACATTATTGCTGATTGATTTAGAATTAGTTGCTGGCCATAAGTTGTTGACCAACTACCTAGTCATTTTGGCAGACCGAATACATTTTTCTGATCACAATAAAAATACGAATACTTTGGGTATCATTTAAATTTTAAATTATACCCTGTGTAAATTATTATTTAATTGGTTACAATTGGTGTTCAGATACCACCTTCCAAATATCTGGGCCTTTAAGTTTGACAGACATCACGTGCATTTTAACCTTATAAGATAGTTTTATTATATAGATTTTTGCGCCTGTCAGTATTGGATTTAGAATTAGTAATACGTTCAAAGTAAAATGTAATATGTTATAATATAAATAATAAACAAAGCAAATCTTAGAAAAACATACAAATATGTCGCATCTCTTAATGCCAACTTCACATAAATACTAGAAAAACGACAACTACTCAAAATTAGGACTTCTCATAATGTCCATCACAAAAGTATTTCGCGAAATCGGCATTATGAGATAGATCCGGCTGATAATATAATTCACAAATATATTGCATCTTTTGCGCCATGGCACGCTTGTCATGCCATTTTTTCTTGAAGTTAGTAGTAATTTAGCCAATCCACAAACAAAAGTAGTTACGTGCAAAAGCGGGGAATATTATTCAAATTAATATTACAACTTATGAAACCTGATTTGTTGATTGTGGAAAGGCAATTCATATATTAAAAAGAAACAATATGTTTCATATTTGAGATGGTGATACCGAATCTATAATGCTTAGATTTTTTACTTACCTTATGACACCAAAGCAAAACTGGTGTTTCGAACTTATTTATATCTAAAACAGTGCTGTAATGCATTTCTCGGATCTTGGAATGACGCAAGTAAAGAAATAACAACTAATTTACACACAGATAAATCTAAACACTAAGACTACTGAGAGCATATTTTAATGACTCGTTTTGATCGGTTCTTGACAATTGCCCTTACTGTTTTCCGAAAGAGTTTCATTTGCCACCAGTGACCACACTAGTCTGAGTCAGAAGAGAGTTACAGAAGTTTCCAAGGATGGTGCAGCAGTCGTTTAGTCAGATGAAGATCAGTATACCTACTTGTATTTGTACGAGGATGCCGCTTTAGACCTGACTCAGATTAATATCACTGGTGCCAAATAGTGGAATATTTCTTGGGAAAACAACCTGTTATTACCAGTGGTGGCGCAGGCGATGGGGGGACTGAATGAATATAACCGGTTTCGATTTAGTTTCCACAATCTTTAATTGATTATATTGTCACATAATATAATAATATACGTCATGCTGGCAATAATCAAGTTTTTGCTTCAAAGGAATCCCTTTGAAGCAAAAACTTGATTATTGCCAGCATGACGAAGCATCATCTAATCAGTAGTTTTAAATTGACAACTGTTTTATGCGTTAAGGCCCGTTTTTTAAACGGTGGGAGCTGCCCGTCACCTTTTCGCGGATCTGTGTGAGTAATATTAATTAGCGATTTGAGCCGGCGCACGCTTTTAACATATACAAACATTTACAGTCTCAGATAGTAACCGCTAAGGGCGCAGAACAGAAATCAACAATGATTAATTAAATAAACTGCGAATTGGACCATTTGCGAGTTGGATCAACTGCGAATTGTACTAGCCGCGAATTGGACCAAGTGCAAATGGGTGATTTTTGACACTTTAAGTATAAAAAAACTAAAGCCATTTCCATTTCAAGAACCTTTCCGCACCAACGGCCGCCGGTTCTTTTCGCTACGTGTCCCGCCCACTGACACTTCATTCACCTGAGCAATCTTTCGAACGGTACTTATCGATTACCTTAGTTCTTCTGCGGATCTCCTTATTTCTAATCACGCAGGAAAATATCAAGCGGCTTTCTCCATCGCCCTTGATGACTGGACTGTCTGACCTAGGTATAAGTAATGGTCAACCACTTCGAGTGCAGTGTGTCCTTAACTGGAGCTTGGGCAATCGACATGTTCTCATATTATCTGTATCAATCCTCATACTCTTTTCTTTGAAATGCACTGCTGAGATCTTCGAGCATTTTATTCAGATCTTCCAATGTCTCAGCCATAAGAACTACATCATCGGCAAATCTAAGTGGGTTAAGAACACTGCTCTTGATGCCGAAATCACCATAGATACTGATGCCGAACTCACCATAGATATTGATGCCGAATTTCCCCGACTCATTTCTAATTTTGATCTTTTTACACCACACCAGACACTACACATTCCCCTTAGCAGTTTCATCTCAACCACATTCAGGATTTCCCTTTCGTGACCCAACAGTCTGATCCATAATTCCCGTGAAGCAGTGGGGATGGGGGGTCCAGGGCATAATACTATAGTATCAATTATCAACGTTTTATCATATCAGCGGTGTGATAGTAGCATACCAGTGCGCGGATACCTTTTTATTTTTTATGGCAGATAGTAAGCGCTTGACCGCTATCACGCCTGATGCGATCTACGATGAGACGTGCTTGTCTAGAAGATACCTATTTACCTGCGACTTGAAGGCCCCCAGATTGTACCTATCATGAAACCTCGGGCAAGGAATTTCACTCTAGCGGCACGAATGATGAAATTAGAAGCAAAACGCTGAGTCTTTGGAATATCCACCAAAACGGTGGCGAAAAAAAATATTATCGTTACCGCCGAGCTTCCTGGACTTCCGCTCTATGGACTCGAGCATCTGGAGCTGGTATTTGGTAGAGCCATCCACAAGATGAGAGCAGTACTCCATACATGATCGAACTTGTGCTTGGTATAGATTAAGCAGCTGTTCCGGCGTCAAGTAGTTTTCACTTTTGCCAGAATGCCAAGCTTTTTTAGATACCAATTGACTTTTACTCTCAATAAAATAGCCAAAATTGAGTGTTGGAGTCAATGACATGCCGAGAAGCTTTAGTTGTTTAGTAATCGGCACGGATACACCTCGGAAAAAAGGAATCCGGTCGAAATTACTCCTTTTAGCAGAGATCGAACCTGACCAGATTGGCATCGCCCCATTCGGAGACTGCCTGCAGCGATGGGTTCACGCGTCTGACTATCGCCTGCTTAAGACATTGGACCTGTTCTGCACTGACTGGAGCATAACTCTCTACAACGGAGCTGTCATCTGCGTACCCCAAAACACCGGGTATTAGCAGATCATGAATATGCAGCAAGTACCGATCCCTGAGGGATTCCGGCATTGATACCCAATCCAGAGCTATTCCAGAGCCACCGCTATTATATTTATTACCGCCGCTTACACACCGCTTATATATATTTTTTCGCGTCGCGCAGTCACAATTGTATACTGCAAGGAGATGGACGACGAAGTTGCTGCTGCCGTTGTCTTGTGTGCCATCAGTTAATAGATTGGCCCCATATTTTGATACCCTTGTAATAAATTAAGTTCTGTTTCCATGTACATGCGTTTTTTTTCATAGCTAAAAACGAGTGAGTTAACATACGAGAGAACGTGATCCATTGACTCGTGTTCAAAAACCGATACGAGACCGAGAGCAACACAGGAGTGGCAGAGTACAGTGTAAGAGGCCTGTCTCGGGATGTCACGGCGAGGGGAGTGTACTGCCGGCATATCAGCTGCTTGATGAGACAGTCACCGAGGCCGGAATCAGCCAGGGACTGATGATGATGATCTACAGTAGTTGATTAAAAAGATTTTTTTTTTCAATTAACTAAAGGGGTATCGAAAAAATAAAATAAATAGAAGCGCGATACTGGCCTGCCACAACATGTACAGAATTGCTTCACCTCGCGTTCTGAATCACCACACGCAGTCCATACATGTGTTGTTCGCGTATCCAGCGCACCTAGCAAGACTACGCGTACACTAGAACGCACTACCCGTACGTAGGTTTAGGGCGTTATTAGTTCTACGAATTTTCTAATTTCTGATTCAATTACGCAGGGAAACATATCATCTATCATCACACATCACAATTGCCCGTTGGTCAATGAGTTAAGTTAAACGAGCTGTATTCGACAAGAGATTTCTTACTCGAAGCTGGACTGTCGGTCCTAGGTATACAGTAATGGTAAACAACTACGAGTGTAGTGTCCCCAATATTAACTGGAGCGGGTAAACATGGTAATCCACATGATTTTTTGTGTCCCTTTCTTTGGAAAGTACTACTGAGATCTTCAACGAATCATGTTCAGGTCTTTTAGCTTTCAGCCATAAAAATTATATCAGTACAACACACTTTGTATTAGGTACAGTTGTTTTATCTCACGAAGGCGACCCGCCTTCGTGAGATAAAATATCTGCACTCGCCATTGATGTTGATGCAGAATTCTTTGCAGTCCAGAAGCTTCAAAAATTATCTTCGGTTGAAGCAGTGTTGAATGGTTTCAAAGAAAAAACGTCTCCCTGCTTCACACCTCGTGAGAGAGTGGGAAGACGACGAGGATCTCAGCAGTTGGATGAAATTTACGCTCCGATTCTAGCTCTGGAGTGCTACTGAGCAAATCGTGCGTGCCACTATATCTTTAACTGATGCTATTATCATAGTGCTACAGTAGCTGCCGCCGTTTGAATATTCCTACGAGATTACTTGCGGACAAATTGTTATTTTCAGTACATTCAAATTAAAGTATTTATCAATGAAAGTAGATAGGACCGTTAAACCATAATCTGATAATAGGTAGCCGGAAAAGTTCGAGGCCTTTTTGTATTAAAGATAATAACTAAAGATACCACAGTGATAAATATCCTTAATATCAAAATGACCAGACCGGAATCTGCTGAACCATTTTTTTGCAGTAATATTTACAACAAAGCATCTTCTCTCTCTTTGAGCACTAACCGTATTCAGACCCTTGTCGCAAAAAAATACAATTATTTTTTTTTCTATGTTTATTTGCAATCAGCTTTACTAATGCTATAAGCAAATGTGTTAGATGTGGCGATTTCTCATGTAAAGTGTGTCCAGTGAGGGTATCTACTTTTTGGTCACTCTATATACAAGGTCTTTGGTCTTTTAGTCGCGTTTATAATTTAATTAAAGTAAAAACACCCACATATTGGGGTCTATCCCCACTCCTGTTGGAAAGACCGCCAATTTAAATTTGACTTTTTATATTTTAGATGACCATGCCGAATACTATTAATTTCTCCGGTTTTAGAAGTCCTACAGTTATAAAAAAAACTATTCGAAAGTTAATAATACCACCTGTCAAGTAAAAAAAAACTTTGTGTAAACTTTCAACTTTAATACGTCATAAAAAATTACTGAAGTTAATTTTAATCCGAAATTTGTGTGCTTTTTTTTGTTTTTCTTACATAATTATCTCGAAAACTTGGAAAAGTCTGTCCGACAAGTATGATTACAAAGAAGCTGTGAGGAAGGCTGTCTTTGATCTTGCAAAGTAAGCCCTTATGCCACTGCCATGCCATCAAAAGCTTGGTGGATGTCGAGAAACACTGATGAGCAAAACTCCTTTTCTTTGTTCTTCTAATTTTGTCAACCACTCTATGTATCTGTTCAATTGTCGAGTGTTGTTGTCTGAAGCTGGTGGTAGGGGATGGTATTATTTTCCAAAAATGGGAATATTCTTCACACCAAAATTTTTTCGAAGACCTTTGAAAATCGGCAGCAGTCTGATATGTTTATAAGAAACTACATCATGGGCTGGTTTTCTAAGTTTGTGTATCATCAATATTTGTGATTACAGCTTGGGGAAGTATTGCACTCTTAGTATTCCATTGAAGAGCGATGTAAGGAACACTACCGCTTTCTTTGGGAGTTATTTTAGTACTTCCTGAATTATGAGGTCGAGTCCAGGAGCTTTCTTGGCTTTTAAACTATTATTAATAGTTCTCCAGACTTCACGCACCGATAAAGGGATCGGTGGAAGAAATATGAAGAAGAATTAATGAAGAAATTGAGACGAATTTATCAATTTATTTCAATGTTACCGCTATTACCACAAAGTCAGCTGTCAAACAATATATTACTTTCCCGTCTGTGTTCATTGCCAGAAATATAACACGCAAAAATAATTTCGTTCAAAAAAGCCGCGAACTTTTCCGACTGACGAATATATTTTCCTATAGTGGGTTAACTTCTTTGTCTCAACGATAAATGCAGACAATTTACGACTAGTACTACACTACAGTACGAGCGATTGTCCAAACACGGTTTTCTGCCGTAAAAATCTACGGTTAACTCGCTGTGCGTAGGCAAGGTCATAAACGTTGCTACAAAGCGGCGCCGCGGCCGTAGCACCGCCGTACGTGGACAAGCTTTCATAGTGTTCCATACAACACTGCCGACCGTACCTACGCACGGTGAATAAACCGTAATTTAACGGCGAAAAACCGTGTGTGGACAATAGCCCGTACCGCATTGGAGTGTTGAAACATTAGGTACCACTCGTCTGTGAGGTATATCTGTAATATTTTGATACAACTTGTATGTAACATCAACGCGCGCGCCTAGAGATAGTCTACATAATGGAATGGCAGATGCTCAAAATCGAATTTGGAGGTGATTGCACATTTTGTCAGCACCTACGCGCCGTTTACAATTATTTACTTTTACGCCCTTACCAATAAAGTTTGTATAGCAGATATATAGTTGGTGTTTTGTCCCTTTCTTTTAAATGTCAAACTTAAATAGTTCGACAGAGAGTAACCATTGTGTAATTATACATCTGCTATACAATTTTTATTAGTAAGAGGGTTAGAATTTACTGTGAGAAATACGGCGCGTACAATGCGGGTCATAATATGCGAGCTTTCATAAGATTTCAAACAACGAATTGCGGCGAGTACGGTGCTGACAAATCTGCGATCACCTTAAAAGCGCATGTTCGTCAGTCAGGGAAGCAGTTGTAACTCAAATTCGAATCTGAAATATTAGGGCGCGGTTATATGACACGAACTATTTCGCGCCATTATAAGCGATTAGTGACCGCGCAACGGTTCTGCTGTTGTAGCAAAACAAACTTTCAAGCAACTAAATAACGTAAAGTTGTTGCTGTCTGCGTTATACCGGGTTCACACGAGATTTGGAGTTCAGACGGTTCAAAACGCAAGCGATTTAGCAGTTGATGAACTAAAATCGCCTTGTGTGAACCTGCTATTATATAAATATTCTATTAGTTTCTACATTTTAATTAATTTATGTCTCATTGAATAGACGCTTAAAAAATACCTTCGACGTACACTCAGCTCCAGGTTCAGTTAATAATATAAACCAAGGCTTGCAGGCTGTACTTTTCGTGCTAAGCAATTTGGTTGATATTATAGATTAATGTAATTTGTACGTAAGTTGTTAGTGCTTGTACAAAATGTCAAACACAACTAAAATGTACAGATGGCCAGGCCTAATCTGTTTATAAATTAAATATTTCAATACGATAATATTTTTACGCTACGAAACAAAAAGAAATTATTAAGATTGTGATTCAGTTAAATACATATAGATAAATAGGTATAATTTTTCAAAACGAGTCATTTCAACGAGTATTTGCTCTCCTTATTTCTAAGTTATAGCAAAAGAGATATTGACACAAATGAGAAAAGTACCCAAACAGAAGTTAGGAAGTTTGTCATACATAAGTTTTACGCATGGGCTACGGATAGAATCGACAATATTTATAAAACATTTACCATAGGTACGAGGGGAGCTCAAAAAGTTCGCGGAATGGAGGGTAAGAAGTGAGAAAAATACTCAAAATTATTTTTCCTTTGCAACCATCCATTAATTAATTGATACCATCGAAAAAAATTACATCACTGGAAAATTTCTTATCTCAAAACTCTTTTTTTATTTTTTTTTACCAGGACAAGAGTCCCCATAAAAAATAGACATCTCTTCCAAAATAGTCGGAGAAGTTTTCTTTGATTGGTAAAGCATTTAATGACTGCGAACCTATAAAAGTGAAAAAGGTCACCCTTTAACCCCCCCTCCCATTATCTCCAAGCCGCGAACTTTTTACTTACCTCTCCTCGTACATTTGCGTGATGTTTAAGGTAAAATTTTCTACAACTCTACTTACTACTTTCTCAGTAGGTGTCACCCTAATATCAGTTCCTCGAAAATTATAAAGTTTCATCTGCTGTGAGACTTTAATAGATATAGTCCAGTCAATAGAGGAGTTGTAGAGTGCGCGAGCGGGTAACTAAGCGATTCCTTATTTATACCTTACCGTGTCACTTTTTTGTCAATATTGTTTGAAAGAGACAGCATCACATTTAAACAGGTGTCTAAGTTAAACAGTGTTCAAAAATCTTTTGTACTAACACGGTAAAGTTTAGTTGTATGTTTTTGGTCGGAGGGAGACCGAGTCGCCCGACGACCGGTCGACAGTGCGTATTGACTGTTCGTATGTTCACTCCCTAAGCACCATAAACAAGTATTTGAAGAAATCGCTTACCCGCTCGCGCCCTCTATAGTCATATTAATAGTATAAAATAACATAACATAATGTTACCTTATTTATCAGATACGAGAGTAAATTCTTTAGATGAAAGAGATAGATGGATTAGTTAGTCAAATAAGTAATTTCGGCAATTTATATTGGCTTGCAGCGTAAGAGTTGATATACTAGGAGAAATTCAGCGTTCCCACTAGTGACTCGGTAGCTCAGCGGTCAGAGAATTGGACCGGATATTCAAAGGTCGCGGGTTCGATTCCCGTCCGAGAACATGATCTGGTGCGAGTCGTATTTTTTCTAGTATATTATTTGGTATTATATAATTCATATTGTATTTTAAGCTTTGTATTCTCGTGATTTATGACTGCATTGGTTTTTTGAGAAAACTTCAAAGTGACAATTTGTATTTAACTAGGTATTTTGAGATCACTTGCTCTTACATGCAAAGTGATTCATTATGATGGGATTTCTTGGGTTTAACAAACATTATATTTTGCATTAAGGAAAATTTGTTCCTAATTTACTAGTACTAAAAGTTATTGGGAATTTGTCAATAAAATATGAAGGCATAAAGTAGTCATAGTCATAACATTTGTTGTATTATTTAGTATTTACCCTCGTATCATGATAATATCACAACTACAGTATTTTACCTTAAAGCTGCCGATATCCTTTCTTGACGATAAGTGTTTACATCATAACGTAATAATCGTGTATAGAGTAGTATCACCATCTCAAATAACTTCCGAGTACTTTAAGGTTTTTTAAAGTAATATTTGAACGTAATTCGTACATGGGAGAAGGAGAAAGCATTGTTTGTCCCCTGTAATAAATTCCTTAAAGATACTTAGGCCCGCCCGTGTATCGAAGTTGTTAACCCTTGCAAATGGGTCACACCTCTAGCACAACCCTCTTGCAGGTAAGAGGTGCCGGGCCTGTAGGAATAAAATAGATAGCATTAATTAAATGAATTCAACACATGAGCCATCGAGTGCTTCACAGCCCGCGGCTCAAACGAGCTGCTGTTTCTTACTACTGTAAAAGGCCAAATACCTTTGAAACAGAGCAGTGACGCATTGTGATGGCTCAAGTGAGCTTAGTCTAGATAACAAGGTGATAGTGATCCTACCTTTAATAGGGTATTAATCTCTCGCAGCGAGGTGATGGGAAATCCTTCCTTTTCCTTTTCCATTTTGAGTCGTTTTAAAGCCACAATTTCATCTGTAGTTTTATCTCGAGCTCTGTAAACAACTCCATATGTGCCCTCCTCTATTCTATTGAGACATTGAAATTCCTCAACTGACCGACAACCCTATAAAATAATAACAATTAATACACAATTCTGATAAAACACAATTCATTGCGAATTGTTCAAAATTGTTCAATTCTTGAAACTATACATAGACAGCGTCAGATAACTGTTAATTCACAAATATGCTAATATATTTCCTATCATATCCATGATCCATCACACCAATAATGGAAGAAAATGAAATAAATACATTGACAATTCCATTGGGATAGCTTGTTGTGGTATATCAAGGTCATGTTTGAGCATGAGCTTAATGATATTATCACAGTATTTTTTACTAAACTTGTTCCTAACTGGTAAAAGAACTTTTACGGAATATCTAGTAGTACCTGCTACTATAATTTAAAATGCAATACAACTTGACCAAACTTTCGTCTAGTAACAATCATTCTTGATAATCCGTTTAACTGTCCCAAGCATTGTTATTTTAAACATACCTGTAGGGCAGGATAATAAGGTGGTAAGGCATTTATAGCCTCTTCTCTCAGCTTAGCTTCATTTTCGTCTTCTTTGGTATTTTCTTCTTCCACAGCTGGTTTGCCATTTTCTCCAGGTGGTGGAGGCGAAAACGAATGTGATCTACTTCTACTTTTTGATCTAGACCGACTCCTGCAAGTAATATAAATGACTTGGTTTAAAATGCAAAGTAAATTCAAATCAAAGGCAAATAGTGCTTAAATAAAGACAAAATTGTGAATCATCTCTCTGGAGTGCACTCTGAATAAGCTTTGTAGTACTTTTTATCGGTTAAACAATATTTTCTAGCCTATTGTTTAGTTTAATGGAGTTTTTTTTACTAAGAGAGGCCACTCTTAGCAAAAAAACTATTAAACTAAACAACGAAAGAGCACTTAAGCACTATAATTTTGGCGGCGCTAGTGTGCAGACTATGCTCTCTTAAGCTAATAGCAACAAGAATATTTACCTTGATCTATGAGATGATGGGGTTCTGCGATCTGATTGTGGTGTAGGTGATTTTGATTTAGACTCTGGTCTGGACTTTTCAACAGCCTGCTCCTTTGTTACCTCTTTATCCGATTTCTCTTCATCTTTGTCATCATCCTCTTCATCTTCAGATTTAGAATTGACATCAGAGTCAGATTCTGTGCTAGTACTATTGTCTTCAGTGTCACTGTTAGAATGCTCACCTAAAACATTATGAATATGGATAAGTTATTTAAAACATGAAACAATATTCAATAAAAACAATATTTATGATAAATTATACTCACCATCTTCAGGTTCAGAATGTGGTGATTCACTTTTCATTTCAACATCACTGGCATCAGATACAGTGACTACAGACTCTCCATAATTTGGGGAACCCTTAGACTTTTTGTTTGATGTTTCTTCTGATGATGCTGATCGTTTTCTCCCCCGACGTCTCCTTTCCTCACGTCGAGCTTCAAGTTCATTTCTAGATTCGTGTTTTCTTTTCTCCATTTCTCGTTCTAAAAATAACAAATAGATAATTATCATAACATTATATCACAATATGTCACAAGCAATGAATATTTGAAGTAAAATATTTACCTGCTTCTAACAGCTTTTTTCTTCTTTCTTGTTGATTTTTATCTAACGAGGAGTGCCGTTCAGATTTTGATGATCTTTCATCATATTTCTTAGGATCTTGTGTCTGCAACTCTTTAGTAATTCTTTTACTAAGCAATCTTGATCTTAAATCTTCCAATTCTTTATCTCCAGATGTCCTATCCCTATTTTCTTTTTCATTATAATGATTATTGGCATGGCCTTCTTCAGCTAATGACCTCAATCTTGTTTCTATTTTCTCATTTTCGAGACGTTTACGATCTCCTGGATCTCTCTCTGAATATTTATATTGTCGCTCTCGACTCATGAATGTTTCACGGTCTCTTTGAGCATCTTTCTCTTTGTACATTTCTTTTTCCCTGTATGCTTCTCTCGGACGAACAGTGTCTCTAAAAGATGCATCTCTGTAAACTTCTCTTTCCTTATAATGCTCTCTATCCCTGTAATTGTCTTTTTCTCTATAAAGCTCTTTTTCTTTATAAGCTTCTTTGTCTCTGAATGCATCCTTGTCTCTGAATGCATCCTTGTCTCTGTAGACATCTTTTTCTCTATAGACATCTTTTTCTCTATTAAAAGCTTCTTTCTCCCTATATTCTTTGTCCCTGCTATAGGCTTCTTTATCTCGTCCATATGCTTCCTTTTCCCTATACAATTCCTTTTCTCTATATGCCTCCTTTTCCCTGTATGCCTCCTTCTCTCTATAATATTGTTTTTCTCTGTAATACTCTTTGGCAATGTCTTCACGGTCAGAATTCTTACTTAGGTCTCTCTTTGATTTATCAGACTTATCACGTTCCCTGTTAAAAAATTTTTAGGATTTGATATATTAAATCCCCAATGTCAGATGACAGACCTTAAAGGACATAATAATAATTATAAATGATAAAAGGATGAATCCAACACAAATTGTGTCAAAATAAAAAAGTTCAATCCACAACAGACAAATGTTATAACACTTTAAGATGAATGGTCATGGTCACAAGCTTATCTGTCTCTGCGATTTATCTGTTGCA
The DNA here is from genome assembly GCA_963556745.1 of Catoptria pinella. Lineage (NCBI taxonomy): Eukaryota > Metazoa > Arthropoda > Insecta > Lepidoptera > Crambidae > Catoptria > Catoptria pinella. The sequence continues at coordinate 8,300,598 of OY750762.1, forward strand.
TGGTGTTCAGAAAAATAATGAGACAATTTTTTATCAAATTTCAATAAAGGTTACATTTAAAAATCAAACTGAACATATTAGATCATAAAAATAAGTATTGTACAAATAAATATTCTTGTTATTATTTCCAATTCTTAGGGACTAGTTATAGCAAGCGCCCGGCGCGCGTCTAACCAGCGCCCTATGCGACAAGGGTGTCCACATTGTAGTTGTAACTTTTGAACCTTCAACATGCTCAGCTCAGTGCTGTGTTAATTGAATGATTTATTATTTTAAATGTCCAATTTCATACCCATTATCAGACTCATACGAAAATAAGTGTAAATAATTTAATTTATTTTTATATGAGTGTCCAATCTTTTGAATAACTTATATCACTACTAAAAATGATTTAATAGCTACCCAGGCAATAGGAATAAGTGGTGACCAAAGATTTATACTAACTTTAGGGTACCTATGAATTATTCATAAATGATTTTTACCTATTAAATCAGCAAATACATCAGTACCTAAACAAAAACATATTATAATAAGTCAAAATTCAAAATTCAACACTCATTTATTCAGTCTAGGCTGTTACAAGCACTTGTGAATGTCAAAGAAGCCCCAAGCGGGAGACCTTGTAACAAGAACTGGCAAGAAACTCTTCAAGGGCTGCTTTTGTCTCCCTGTATATTTCATACAGAGTCGTCAAAATTTGAAAAATGAGGTCGGCATTTAAGTAGCATTTGTTATAATTAATTGAATTAAAAAAGTTGTCAGATTTTCTTTTTTTAAATAATTTTTGCAGAATCAAACAGCGTGGCTACTGCTAAAATCAACAAAGTGCTTGGGTGCAAAACGTTTGATGTAATCCGTTACATAGACATTCATATAATTTTGTTAAGCACTCGAAAGGCAGCGCCTTGGGCGTGTCCGAGATGCTTGCTATAATTAGCCCCTTTTAGTATTAAAACAAATTAAAAATACATTTCTTTAATTTAAAGAGCACAAATTTTTGAAGTTGTACCTGAAGCACATGTGGTTTACTCCCAAACAGTTTTCTGTGCACAAGTATTTGTTTCTCATTCAATTCATGAATCACTTTTTACTCATCAAAATTTACACAAATGTAAAGTAAGTAATTCTGAATGTTAATTTTAAGTCCGAAGTCCTAATAAATAATATGTTACTTACACCAAATACTCATAATATCCTGTGACTGTGTGTGTCTGTAGTGTCAGAGCAATCATCATTATGATTGAATTTTCCTAAAACAGTAATACATACCTGTACAGATGTTTCTTCTCCTTTCTTGGATTGTCTTTATATCTTTCTTTAATTGGTCGCTTGTGACTTCGTTTGTCTCTATGTGTTGGACGAATTACGGCTTGCGGTGGCTTTATCACTAAAGAATCAGCATTATCACGATCTTCATCTGATAAGCTAAAAGAGACATGGCACTTTTGAGCAAATATTTAAACATATACATATAGGATCCATGTCCGACATGGTTACCTTGTCAGAAAGAAAAGTTGCTATTAACTATAGGTACCTCATGTACAATGGCCGATAACATACCTCATCAAGTACGATCTTCTTAAAAACAGCCTGTAGCTTGGTTATGTAAAGACAACAAAATACCAAACCAGTATTCCACAACACTAACATGTAGGCAAAAACTATACAAAATATAGGTATTATGTTAGGAACCGAGACTTCGAATAAAAAGTCTCTAACCGAAGTACCTACCCATTGGAAAATTGATTTACCATTGTATCAATTTACGATTGACATAGCATGATTGAGTCATCAGTTTCCAACCGAACAAACAATCTACGAGCACATAAATAAATCGTTTGTAATAGCTGAAAGGTAAAATCAAAATTCACGATCAAAATAAAATTAGAATTATATAAATACCTGAAATCCATTTCTTCTTGAACAGGGCTGCGTGCTAATTCCCCATCCTCGCTTTGATCATCCTCATAATTACTCATGATGGGATTCCACGAAACAAACACAAATTTACGAACACAATATCAATCAATTAAGTTGGACAATAAGAATCAACACAGTATAAACGGATAATGATTCCACATTGATTTCCTTACACAACCGAAACACGACGAAAGAAGAAACTCGAACAATGAAAAAGGGACGCCATTTTAGTTACATCCAACGTAGATAAAGAGTGGGATTGAAAATGGCGACTCACCTCGCTTATCTACCACAAATGTGACTGAGAGAGCGATAGATGTGGAGTTTAGTGCATGAGCGAGAAGTGAATATGAACTATGGTATTTCTAATCCTATTCTTTATCTGCGCGGGTTCTATGTACAGCAGAGTACATATACCTAAAGCACGAAACACATTGATGAACAGTCAGTCCGTCAGTCCAGTCACTGCATTTTTTATGCTCATATAGTTTTTTTTCAGAATTTTTAGATCAGTATTTTTTACGTTGATTAAATTTTTTTTTATATACTTTCATAATACAAAGAAAAATCGCCATGAGTATTCTATTTTTGAAAGTTTGTCCATTCCCCGTATATAATAATAATGCCCACCATATTCCGACTTGTCTTATTTAGTAAATCGTCTTAGACAGTTGTCATACCGTACGTCTTTTAAACTTTAATCGTTATTTAAAAATATGTTGTCCTATAACATTAATTTGTCATTATTAATAATTATCAACTTCATTCGTAATCTGTGTGGAAAACCATTTGTTGTATTTTAAAAATGTATATTTCAAAGAGCCCTACTCTGAAGACAATAAACAAACTTTAGTTCTCTGCTCAAGTTCTCGGTTCTCTTCTCTTCTCTATTAAGTTTAACTTATGCCCGTTTGCATTTACATTTATTAAAACGGTATCATTAACTTAGCTGTCATGCAGTTTTCATGCGCCTATTTATCTTGGTCGAGTTGTAGTTAGGAAAAGACTTAAGAGCTTATTAAACCTTCCTGAATTCCGGATCCGTTATTCAGAGTCCGATTTAGCATCCGTTATTCAGCCGCCAGAGCTTGCTGATTACACCTTCCTTGATTCAGCGTCCTTAATAGAGATGGGTGAATGAATCAAATATATATCGTATCGATATTATTTTAAATATATCGAAACATATTAATATATAAAAATAACAAAATATCGATATTTTGATATATCGAGAAAAAAATATTAACGACATATACTATAGCTATATTAGGGGTGTAGGTCGGCTGATGTGTGCTCAAGTGTGTGATGTTGAGCGGTGCACGTCTACCGTCAAGTGTCACTTCTGCGTCCACGTCGCACACCCTGGAAATACTTGGATCCTTAACAGGCATCACACACTACCAGCTACCCTGGGATCCAAGTAGCTAAAGGAAGTGACGCTATCTCGCCAGTGCACTCCAACACGGCGGGAGATTCCCGTCCCTCCCCCTCCCATCACATCCTATCCCAACCAATCCCATCTCAACCAATCCCATCCCGTCCCGTCTCTTCCTTACCCAATCCAAGGCGTAAGACGGACCGTGCCGAAGGATGCGTGGCCAAGGGGATGCTTGGTCTCAAACGGTGTCTCTCCAGTGAGATGGCAATCCTGGAGTAGTAAGCAGCCTTACCCGGGCAAGCGGGGCTCTGCTCGGGTGGACCGTTTAGTTCCCTAGCTTTTCGTGGGACCAAAATGGAACCTAACATAGATATCAAAAAACCACCACGCAGACGCGCTGAAAGTGAGGAGTCACTTCCAACAGCTTTCGACGCGTCTCTTAGACTTAGTAGCAATATCGAAGATGTCTTGCTGGAGTCGCCTACCCCGTCCCCTAAAAAGGATGAGGATCATGGTTCCGGCAAAGACAAGCAGTGGAACACGGCAATGTCCAAAAGTAAGTGGAAGCGGGAGAAGCGCAAGCTTATGAAGAGACTGAGGGAAGACTATACAACTTCTGGATCGCAGGTCCCGCCAACAGACCCGGCGGGCTCTGGGACCGAGAAGCGACCACCACAACGGCCACCCAAAGTAAAGAGACAGGGGACAGATCCTGATGAAGGACCGTCACAGCAGCGCCCGCCCAAGCGACAGAACCGAGGCAGCGACTGGGTGGAGGGACCGCGAGGCTCCGCTAAGGAGCAGAGCGATCTCGCTGTCTTCGTCAGCCGAGGGGATGGCGTTAGGGTGGATGATGCTGCGGCGGCTCATATTAGGAAGAAGCTCGTGGGCCTCATCAAGGAGCGACTGCTAGCCAGGATCGAGGGGGACAAGGGAAGATCTACTGCCTTTGCTACGTCCGGTCTGGTGTCGGAAGGTTTCTTCCTTGTGACACCATACACGGTTGAGGCAAAGGAGTGGATCCTAACTTGCGACCTGGGCGAGTATGATGGTACCACGCTTGAGATTAAGCCCCTTAACAGAAGTCGAGTAGCTGTGTGGCTGCCTGGTAGCGAAGAGGACCACACCGATGCCCTAATGCTCCTGCAACTCGCCAACGAACACCAGGAAGAGTTGAGGATGCATGAGTGGACCCTCCTCTACAGGGAGAAATTAGCAACGGGGATTCGACTGGTTCTGGGAGTCCCCAACGGAGTCTTCGGAGAGGAAAGAGACCATGCCTGGCTCCACTACCAGCTCACGCGGGTACAGGCAAGGGTCCTACGAGCAGGTAAAAAGGTGAATGTTCCACAGACGGGGTGCTCTGCTCTAAATACAGAAACACGCACAGAGCACCCAACCACAAGCGCTATCACACACACAAAGACCCAAACATGTAGGCCGCCTGGGGGTCGGGGCAGTGACTGCGGGGACAACTGTGAGGCGTCAAGACGCGTCCCACAGCCCCTGCGGTCCAGCTCCCTGGCCGTCGGCGGATCCAACCTACATGGAACAAGCACAAACCCGGACCCTGTGCCAAGCACCATGGAGTCGGCACCCCAAGGCTCATCGCCAGATGACCAGAGGTGTACGACTCCGGGGGTGAGGCATTAGGGTTCAGGTGAAACACACACATTAACACATACACAAACAACAACACTCAACATGCACAATAACACACACACAACACAAACACAAAACCAAAAAAAGATAAAGATACTTCAGTTAAATTTGCACCACTGCCGCGAAGCCATGACCGAGCTCTGCAGATTTGTGGTTACAAACGACATAGACATTGCCCTGCTACAAGAGCCATATGTTAATACTGAAGGCCGAGTGGCTGGCATTGGATGTCTGGGTGGGACGACCATCTACTGTCGTGATGGTGAGTCCAATCCAAGGACATGCATATACGTCAGCAAAAAGGCAAGGGCATTAGGGTTAATAGAAGTTGAATGTTACAGAGATCTTACAGCAGCTATAGTCACAATATGTGGAGCAGATGGGCGCAGAAAGAGGATGGTCTTCATGTCGGTCTACATCCCAAGTGAGACGGACTACGAGCCACCAGGCCTACGCCTAGAAGAAACAATAGCGAGATATAGAGGTATGGACATCCCTATTGTTGCGGGCTGTGACGCAAACTCGCACCACACCGTGTGGGGCAGCACAGACTGCAACAATAAGGGTAACTTATTACTTGAATATATCCTCAGTACTAACTTAGAAATAATGAATGTTGGTAACACACCGACGTTCGTCACAAGAATAAGGAAAGAAGTATTAGACATAACACTAATGTCGAAGGAAGAAAGTCATCTGATGAAGGACTGGAGGGTTGACACCTCACACTCCTTCTCGGACCATCGCAGAATTACTTATAGTCTGACTTGTCAAGTCGAAACTATAAGTTACAGGAATAATAGGAAAACCAACTGGGATGAATTCGATCAAGTAATGAATGAATGGATACCCGGTAATGTCAGCCTAATTAGTAACACAACAGAAATAGAAAGAGAAGCAGACAGACTGGAGAAGGCCCTTACAAAAGCCTACCTATCGGCCTGCCCGCTGAAACAAGTCAAACCAGGAAAGGGACAACCCTGGTGGAACAAAGAACTCAAGAAATTAAGAAAAAGAACTAAAAAGGCACTCAGAATTGCCCTAGAAAAGGACGACGACGAGAGCTGGAACAAGTATAGAGAAGAACGAAATAACTTCAAGTACAAAAGCCGCAGAGAAAGCAGAAACGGATGGGGAGCCTTTTGTGAAGGTATCTCCGGACAACCTGAGTCGGCCAGGTTAATGAGGATGCTAGCAAAAGATCACACCTGTAAACTAGGAAGTCTTAAAAAAGATGACACTATTATAGTAGACCCCAAAGAAATACTTACGGAAATGATGGCCACTCACTTCCCGGACTGCATTGAGCACACAGAAGAGGAGATGAACATTCTGTGTGCAGAACAAATGTCAGACGGTGAGGCAGAGGTCAGAAAAGTAATCACAGAAGACATGTTAGTGTGGAGCATTACCTCCTTTCAACCATACAAAGCAGCGGGACCAGACGGCATCTTTCCAAAGATGTTACAAGCTGCTATACGGTTTATAAAAGAGGATCTCCTGGTTCTATTTCGAAGCAGCCTAGCGACCAATTACATACCAAGCGGCTGGAGAAAAGTTAGGGCCGTCTTTATACCGAAACCAGGAAAGGCTACATATCAAGAGGCAAAGTCCTTTAGATGCATCAGCCTCTCCTCGTTCCTATTGAAGACTTTGGAAAAGATACTAGACAGGCACATAAGAGAAACCATAGGTAAGAGTGAAAGACCACTACACGACAACCAACATGCTTATATGGAAGGGAAATCCATTGAGACAGCCCTCCACAATATGGCAGTTAGAGTAGAAAGATCAATTATAAACAAAGAATACGCCTTAGCGTGCTTCTTCGATGTTGAAGGTGCTTTTGACACAGCGTCTGCGAAATCCATCGTGGAGGCCCTAAATAGAGCAGGTGTAACAAAGCAAATATCGGGTTGGATTACCAACATGCTACAACACAGATCCATACAAGCAGAATTAGCAGATACCAAATACACCATCAAAGCTAGAAGAGGCTTTCCCCAAGGAGGTTGCCTGTCTCCACTGCTATGGTGTATTTTAATAGATGAACTAGTAACAAAGATCACCGCTATGCACATATATATCCAAGCGTACTCGGATGATGGCCTGCTACTTGTAAGAGGCAAAGTTCTAAGCGTGGTCAGAGATATAATGAGAAGTGGAATACTGACAACATTAAGATGGTGTAGGGATAAGGGACTAAATCTCAACCCTACAAAAACCAAACTGATGCTGTTCACAAATAAAAGAAAGATTGACAGCATGATCCCAATAAACATTGAGAATGTAGAACTTGAGATAGTAAAGGAGTTTAAATACCTAGGGATAGTCTTAGACAGCACCCTAAGTTACAGAACACACATTAAAGAAACTAGCAAAAAGGCAATGACAGCTCTCATGCAATGCAGAAGAGCCGTTGGTAGGAACTGGGGCATGAAACCTGAAGTGGTCCAATGGATCTACGAGGCAATCATCCTACCGAGAATCCTCCACGGAGCACTAGTATGGTGGCACAAGGCACAACTAGAATACAACAGAAAAGAACTCACAAAAGTTCAAAGACTAGCCAGCATCATGGTCACAGGAGCCATGAGAACAACTCCCACGGCAGCCTTAGAAATGATACTAGGCCTTAGTCCAATAGACCTTGAAATTAAAAAGAGAGCCACAGAACAATGGTTTAAGCTAAAAAGCACTAAACTATGGATAGGAAGACACAATGACAAAGCTCACGCTGAAATAGGGAAACAGTACGAAGAAAACCTCTCTATGATACTGGTCAATAATGACCTAATAAAAAAGGAAAGGATCTTCGACAAAAAGTATAGAATAAGCATCAGATCCAGAGAAGACTGGAACTCAGAACAAGCAGATCTGGACAGCATCGCAGTATGTTACACCGATGGGTCTAGAAAAGAATCAACTAAGCTATCGGGAGCAGGGATTTACATCGCCAAACCCGATATTAAAAGAGTCACTTTCAATCTGGGTAAATACACTAGCGTATTTCAGGCGGAAGTATTCGCGATACTGGAGTGTGCGCACATGATGAAAAGTGAGATAAGCAACCATAACTTAGAAAAAATTATAATATACAGCGACAGTCAAGCTGCCATCAAAGCCCTTGACAAATCGGAGACAACCTCAGCATTGGTAAAGGAATGCAAACAAGGCATTCAGGAGCTCGCAAGCCTCGTTGAGGTAGAAATTGCCTGGGTACCTGGACATGAAGGTAACAAAGGCAATGAAGAAGCAGATGAATTGGCTAGGAAAGGGGCTGATGAACCCCTCATTGGGCCTGAACCAAGACTGCCAATATCACATAGAATCACCAAGAATATTATCGAGATCGAAACAACTAGAGAGACCAACAAAAGATGGAGGGCAAGAAAGGACTGCAGACAGTCTAAGATCTTCATCAAATCAGTTGACAAGAAGAAAAGCAGAGAACTGCTGAAACGAACCAGAAGGAATATAAGAACCATAGTAGGAGTACTGACAGGACACTGTCCACTAAACAGACACCTGGCAGTTATCAAACGGACAGAGGACCCCATCTGTCCGCTATGTAAAGAAAAAGAAGAGACAAGCTACCACTTCATGGCAGAATGCCCGATGTATGCATCGCTGCGTTGGGAGCTCTTTGGAGCGGACAAGCTAAAGGAAGAGGATCTAAGGCAGTTAACGATAAGTCAACTCAGCAGGTATTGTAAGCGCACAGGTAGGTTCGAGGGTCCGACGCCGGTGGGGTAAACGATAACCCGCCTCCCCCAGCTTCCAGCTTTCAGGGGACTTGGGGAACTGGGTGAAATGGTTCCGATTAGGGAGACTGATCACCCGTCCGGCTTCGCTGGCGTCCCCCCTTCCAAATAATAATAAATAATAAAATAGCTATATTAAAAAAAAATCTATATTTTGATATTTTTTACAAGGCAACTAAACACATGCAGCCTACTTTTGTTAAAAAACGTTGTTTTTGGTCGGATACAAGACATGATAAGATCTTAAAAAATATCTAATTTGATACGGTTTTCATGTGTGGAAATATCGATATATTGAGAGTAAAAAATATCGATCTAATGATAATTATATAGAGAAAAAAATATCAACGATAATATCATATTTAAAAAAATAAATATACCTAACGATATTTTTTACTAGCGATGCACGACTCCGAATGATTCTACTTTTCGACTAATTCGTAACTACTGATTTGGATATTCAAATGGCAATTTAGTACCTAGTATACTAATGTCTATGTTCGAATAATAACTACTAATTGCTAAGTACTATAAATGTCAAATGTACGTAGATCACAACCAAGCCCGAGTCGACCCGCCCCCAGATTATTTAACTGTTGCAATCAAGAAACTGACAGAAATCGCAGTTACATTGTTGCTTTAAGTAACATAGTTGTCACATATATTCTTACTAAAGCAGCAATGTAACTGCGATTTCTGTCAGTTTCAATCAAAAGTTTTTAGCAACGAGTTACATAATCAGGGGGACGAATGTCTCGACTGACTGTTCGTTTGTTCTCAACTCGAGTCGAATAAAATGAAACTGCGTTGCAGCCATGGATTTTTGACACTAATGACATTTTGATGTTCACTATTTGTTCACCACTAGCGACACCGCCATTCTACAGATAAAGCGAGTATTCCGATATTTAAAGTCCCCATAAATTGCGAGTAACGCAGAGTGTAATCACCAACTTTCAAAGTTAAATTTGTAGTTTATATCATTATTAATCGCAAGGCATCGATAAACGCAGTTCATTTAAACAAACCCTAGCGTCGTCAGAAAGAGAGAGAAGAGACGTCGTAGGAACTGTAGCGGTGTCCGATCTGAATTGCGCTTTATTGTGTCGGAGTAAAGTCGCTATTTATTTAAATGACTAGTGTGGCGGAGCGTCCTAAATGCGATTACACTGTCCTTAATGTAGCATCCTTTCTGCCGAAGAACATTTCATCCTGAATTAAGGATGCTAGGTAGGATCCTACCTTCCTGACTGCAATTAAACGTCTCTGAATTGAGGAGCGGCTTGATAACGGATCCGGAATTCAGGAAGGTTTAATAAGCTCTTTAGGCGATTCTTAAGTTTTGTGCAAACGGGTGTTATACACTGTTTAAATATGATGCTGTCACAAACAAATATCAATTTCATTGCATCAGCAGCGGTATCGGCTAAAAACATTGAAGTTAATGTTAACTGTATTTTGAGTATGTAGATGTATGTGATACATTGCAACTTTTCTTTGGTAAGTTTTTATTTGTGCCAAAACGAAGTAGCAGTGTATCTTAAACATCTGTCAAAATACAGTTAACATTAACTTCAATGTTTTAAATTTTGAGATTTTAGCATTAAATGGATTTGCGGGATTTTGGGCTCCCTGATTGCCGATTTTCTGTGATTTACTGATTTAGACATCTGACAACCCGGCACTGCATAGACTTAAAAAAAAAAACGAATTAAAAAAAAAAAAAACAATATGGTTATGGTTGACTAATACATACTGGATTCAGTGGTAAAAGAAATATTTTTATTCTTTGATGAAATGTTAAAAGAAATAAGTCTGAACAGAACAAGTGTGAAACCATTTATATAGGTGAAACGAAATAGTGAAAAATTATACATTTTTGATAGGTATTAATGTGTTTCCCAATGTAGAGGAAGTAAAGTTTGCACCGTACCAATAATGGTTTGTATATATTCTGTTATTTGTGTCACAATATTAACATTATCATAAAAACAAATAAATGCTCCAGTCTAGCTTCACACATAAAAGTCTAGAATAGAAGTACTTCTATTAAGTCAAAATTTGAACTTACTTATCAATGAAATGCACTACATTTTCATTATTTATAAGATTTATTTATTTTGCTTCTAGAACAGTAAAATATTAAATACCATTGCAAGTGCTATAGATAGCAAAGAAGAAATAAAAAAGCGAAAAGAAATCGGAAAGCTTTCTTTACAGGAACTCCTTTCATGTGTTCAAAATTGTCAAAATAGATTTGGTGGGAAATCAGAATTGGCTACTGAAGATGATATAAGGTAAGTAACAATCGAACCTGACTCCAACCCATTTCTCTAATAGGTACATCATGATCCAAGAAAACAAGGTCTGGCATTCAGGGAGAAACACAGTCTTATGTCACTATTCAGCTGTGCGGATTAAGAGTAACAAACAAAGCATGAAGACTTTTTTCTGTCACACTCATTACAAAATATTATGAAGCATTTTAATTGTGATTTGTTTCTCTTAGCAAATGAAACAGTTTAAATTAAAGATGAATGAATGTAATTTTGTGTGACTCACATAACTTCCTCTGTCTAGTCTAGGAATGCTATACCTGGTGCAGTATTATTATTGTACCATGGGCAGGATAATTCGGCTGATTCACAAATCAACCACCATTAGATTCAGCAGCAGCAACATGGCGCTAGTGTAGATGTAGACCTGTATTTTTGTTTGTTATCAATTTTGGATGTTGGAAGCGAATTTTCATAAATAAAAATATTCTTGTCTTTGTTGTCAAAAAAAAAGAAAAATAAGAGATTTAATAATCACAATTGTTATCATTTATTTACACATAACCTACGTACTTATTGCATTAATATGTGTTGCACTACCAGATGTTTATGTGACACTTTGGGCCTTCCCACAAAAGATTTTAAAACACTATTCAACCAAGTGTTTAACTTTGTTTAAATATGATACAATCACTTTTTATATATAATAAAGGAACATCGCATTTAAACAGTGCTTTAAAATCTTTGTGGTAAGGCCGTTTATTTTTATGTTCAGTTTTCTAATAAGTATTAAATTTAATGTAGTGTATTCATTTTCGGATGAACTAAAAGTTTCAGGAGAACAGACATGAGTATGGCCCTGATTTAAATTCTACTTTACTTAATATGTTAAATAATTTTTATAAAATATTCTTTCCAGCAAATGAACGGAAGTTAATCTACCGTGGTTGACTGTCAATCTACCGTGGTTGATTGTCAATCTACCAAGATCTACTGCGATCCGATATTTTTAACCTACTTCAAAAAAGGAGGAGGTTCTCTGTTCATTTGTATATTTATATTTTTGAGGGGATTTTTTCATTGATTGATTGATTTGATTGATTTGATTGATTGGATTAATTTGATTGATTTGAATGATTTGATTGATTAAAAAAGGAGAAGGTTCTCTGCTTGTCTGTGTGTTTACTTTTTATGAAGGCTGAACTTTTATGTTTACTTTTTATGAGGCTGAAAAATTTGGATGAAATTTGGCAAACAGTTCATATCTTGGATACTTTTTATCTCGGTTAAAGGTACCCTAGGGATTTTTATTTTTGAAAACATTGAAATTAATGTGTAGTACATTTGGGAAATTTATAAAAAAATATAGCTCATATTTATTTATGATTAATCAATCAAATCAATCAAATCAATCAAATCAATCAAATCAATCAAATCAATCAAATCAATCAAATCAATCAAATCAATCCAATCAATCCAATCAATCAAATCAATCAAATCAATCAAATCAAACAAATCAATCAAATCAATTAATCAATCAAAAATTCCCATAAAAAAACAAACATACAAACGAACACAAACTTAACTGACTTCAAAAAAGTAGGAGGTTTTTTTTGTCTGTATGTAAATTTTTTATGAAGGCTGAACTGATTTGGATGAAATTTGGCAAACAGTTTATAGTCTGGATTAAAACAAAGGATACTTTTTATCTCGGTTAAAGGTACCCTGGGGATTTTTATTGTTTTTAAACATACACAGAAATTAAAATTCATCATTTCAATTTCGGCCGGGAATCGAACCTCGGTACCTCTTGCATGGTAGACTAGCATGTTGAACACCTGCACCATTCAGGTCATCGATCGATATCACGCGAAAATTGATGCAAAAAAGTTGGCAACCCTACCAAAAACCACCGTAGATCGTGGTAGATTGACAATCTACCAAGATCTACAGCGATCCAGATCTTGCTTAATTGACCGTGTAACGTCACAAACCAACCGCATCAAATTCCATCATTCTGCTGCGATCAGCGGTTTTGATCAGATTGAAACCAGATTGACGTGTGTAATGGTCGCCTATGATGCGCGGTTGTTCCAAATTCAAAATATTTTTATTCACTTGGGAAATAAAATCGCATATTATTCACTCTTATCGATGAATTACACACACCATGCATACATATAAAACTGAAATATCAAAACATAATTATTTATTGCCTAAAATACTTATTATGAATATTTTGTATTTACTGTGTCTGTATTCTTTATTGTTATCTGTGTGGACTGGACATTCGAAAAATCCCCAGGGAAACTTTGACTGGGAAAAACTATCCTGTTTTATTTTAATCCAGGTTATAATCTATCTGTGTACCAAGTTTCATCCAAATCGGTTTAGCCATTTTACGTTATTCAATAACAAACAACAACATCCATTTATAATATTTGTAGGATATTTGAGATAAATCAATTTCTTTTTTTCAGAATTGTTCAGTTATGTGAAAAATGGGAAAAAGTTTTGAGCCATGGAATCAGAACAAACTTGTCCACATCAGCTTTACAAAATCTAGTTTCAGCAGGCTTAAACTTTACATTCAACATTGTGAATATTGGTAAAGTATAAAGGTGGAAACCGACGGTGCGCGATTCTGCAAACCGCGCCGCACCGAACCAGGGGGTCTAGCCAAAGTAACATTTACTAATTTTCGCTATCGCTTCGCTTCGAAAAATGTATGGATTTGACGTTTTAAATTTCGATTGATAACAAAACCTTATGTCAATCCCATACATGTTTTAAAAGCGAAGCGATAACGAAGACCTGGGGGCTAATTGTCTAATTTAAAAATCTATCGCAATCGCTTTCATTTGACAGTTGGATCCGACACATTGCTGCATTTCTTTTGTTATTTTTTTATTTGTGCTAAAAAGAAGCATCAATGTATTTCATCCTGAAAGCGATTGCGATAGATTTTGAAATTAGACAATAGAAAGGCCGATCGTGGGAACGGGCCGTGCGTGGGCGTGCGCGCCGTTCCTACGGTCTGGTTCGGTGCGGCGCGGCGCGTCTTGCAGAATCGTGCACCGTCGCCAGCACCTTAATAATTTATCGTCTCTTAGTCATAAATCATAAAAACCAAAACTCTCAGTGGAGTTATTTTTTTGTTTGGAATTCTCATCTAGAGTTATTCACACAATGTGAGAATAAATTCATAGTGCATGTGTGACACACATGTATAATGAAAAAAAATTGAAATAATAATATTATTTTCAATGGATGCTTTTATGACAAATCTCGGACAGAATGGCATCATCATAAATAAATAAAGTTTTTATAATTTTATTTAGGTACAATACTTAATATTATCTGCTTTTACTCGACAAATGTAGGTTATCAGTTTAATGCTTTAGTAGACTGGTTCATTCACTCTCATTCTCTCTTTGTGTTGAATTAAAGTAATGCCACCTAGGTCTTTATCAATATTGTTGATTGTCTTAAAAAAACATTTTTTGTTTTATTTCACAATTTGTACTCATTACAATGAAATTGGTGTATTTTCCTCACACACGGAGAACCTCGATAACTTTCTGTGATTTGAAATATTTATCAGTTGCTGGACATTACATCAAATTGTGACCATAGCCGTCAACTATCAGCATCATTAAAGTCTATTTATTTTGTTTTCTTAGCAAAAAAAAATACCTTTGAATGTGACTCCTTTTTTTAAGCGAAAATCACCACTTTTTCCGTTCTAACTTAGCCGAAACTTTTTTTTCGCTTAAGTTTTGTTACAAGTTACAATAGCGTTCACGGTTGTTAAATAAATTATGAAAATCCTAGTATGGAAAATGCAATTTGTTAAAAATTCTCCATACAAAACGTCAATTTCATAGGTGAGGACCTAATATCTGTTACTTACTATAATGTATCTGTAAATTTTCCTCAAATAAGTAGTAAAGTAAATAAATAGATTTATATATTAATTACAAAATTGAATATTTGTTTTAGGAAATTCATTATGGAGTTATACTTGTTTACATCTCACAAAACATGAAAAAGAAAGATTTAAAATTCTTTCCAACATCAACACTCCACTAGGATACTTCAGAGCATTCCTGCGAGCTGCTTTGAATGAAAGATCTTTGGAAAGGTATTCCTTAAAATTTCCAGCCATTTTGTTAAGATTATAAAATGAAGTACTCTCAACTCTGATCATGGGTTCAAAATATAGCAAAATATGTGAATGAGTGCAAACAAAAGAAAACCCTGACCAAAAGCTCCTTACAAATAACAAAACAAATTCTTTGTATAGGTATCTCCAAAGTTGGGTGTCCCATGGGCTTCTTATGGAATATTATGAAGATGGAGCATTAGTTCGAGATGCCGAAGTCTCAAATCTACTTCCAAACATGGCTGCAGGTAGTACGCCCACTTCATGTGTTTATTGAATATCATAAATGTCGTAACTTATTTACTATACATATTTTGTTTTAGGTTTATCTTCCATTTTGTTCGCGTTATCAATCGACAGAGGTGAATTGAATGAGTCACAGCAAACAAATCAAATTAGTAAAGCTGAACATGTCATTCCTCTACCAGTGCCTGTTAAATCTAGTAATATGAAACGGAAACCTTTGAGACAAGTAATTTCATTTGACAAAACTGAGCAAAACAGTCGTTCAAAAGATAAAAGAAAGTCATTGAGTGCCATTGATCAATCTGATATAGACATGTGGAAAAGCGCGCCTGCTACTTGTTTGAATTCACCCGATGCAAAGGAATCTTCGCACATAACGTCGAGTAGTGAACCGACTAGTTCCGAATGTAAAAGTGGCATTAGACATTTTTTTCCTGATAGCGTAAAGGGCATGGATAGTCCGTCGCAAATACTTTCAAAACTTTCAGAATGTGCAAAAGAAATATTTACCTCTTCCAACAGTATTGAAACAAATCATGTTATAAAGGATGATTTATCTGAATTAAGTATTAACAATTTGAAGATATCAGAGAGTGATAGTGAGGAAATAGCAGGTAGTATAGATGGCAGTACTTCTTGTTTGGAGCTGTGCTTTACCGAGGATGAAAGTGTTCCCGACGAAAAAACTCTAAGTTCAATTTTAGAAAATAAAGAGAAGGAATATTTAGACTTACAAATGAAATGCAATCAAATAGAAATTTCTAGTAAGGAGAAAATACATAAATTAGAGAAAGTAGTGTTAGATCTGAGCAAGTGAGTCGCATTTACTTAATTATATTAGACCTTCACTTTTCAATGTACACTTTCTCTGAATATAACAGTGTGGATCACGAAATAAAACACTTATACGAATAAAAACAGAGTTAATTGGAGTTCTACCGAGTTAGTTAAGCATTTCTGTTCTTGAACTAAAGTTTTTTTTATTTCAATTAAGAGTTTAAATATTTTAAACATAGTTGTTTGAATATTTGTTGTTTTTTGACAGGGAGAACGATAGGTTAAAAGAACAGTTAAGAAAGTATATGTCAGCTGTAGAGATGGGTAAAGCTTTAAAAAATGAAGGAGGTGATAGTGAAGAAGTCAGTCAATATGAAAAGAAGTTGGTTCAGGTGAGTTTTAGTTATATTAATTGTTAATAGGAAATTGCTGTAAGTAATTATTACGTAATAAAACATTATGTAATTAACACACCATGCCATCTTTTATCAAAAAGTAGTGTGGTATTTGATATCTGTAAGTCAAAGTACAGACAACAGCACATCAAATTGTCCACAGCTGTAAAAATCCAATTGATTTTGCACCTTACTACATTGCTTGCTTACTGCAAAGTCGATTGAGGTGACATATTGTAACCAAGTGTGTTGTACCATACATGCAGCAGCTATACTAAGACTCAATTTACAACGCGAGCGAAGGGAAACGTTGGAAGCAAAGCAAATTTTATGGTACGGCCAACCACGTTATGGGCTGCACACCTTGTTGTTGACTGTACATAGCGTACAATCTTATGTCCATTCTATATAGTGCAAACTAGATTCGTATCTATTCGAGGAATTTTCGCGCATTCCCGTGCCGTATCTGGTCGTACTAGTTGCACTTTACAAAATGGTCATATTTTTATTATTTATTTATTTCGAAACTCAATAGCTTTTTTATTACTTGAGCTTAAAATAATTGTTATTGAAGGTTGCTGAAATGCACGCGGAGCTTATGGAGTTCAACCAACACCTGCAAAGGCGAGTTCAAGAGCTGGAGAGGACGTCCGCGCTCGAAATATTGGATTATCCAGAGTCCAACGTTAAGGTGCACATTCCTACGGCATTCCTTGTGGGCAAGAAAACACATTCCTACCATGTTTACCAGGTACTTTACTATCACTAATTGGCTTCTTGGATATTGCTTACAAAACGAAAAATTAGAGGAAAATATAAAATGCAACAAAATAAAATCCGATTGGGTTGGCATGGAGTAAATCAAACTGCTTTTTATTTTCAGATATTTCTTAAAATTGGTCAAGAAGAATGGAATGTGTATCATAGATACGCTAAATTTCATGAACTTCATACGCAGTTGAAGAAATGTCATCCAGACATAGCTACTTATAAGTTCCCACCAAAAAAGACCCTGAGGAAAAGAGTGAGCAGAAAATCCATTACCTTTTACATAATTATACTTCAGCTGCTGTCTGTACATATTAAGTAGTGGGTAGTAGGGGGCCTCGCGCTGCGGCGGTATCGGTTAAAAACATTGAAGTTAATTTTAACTGTGTTTTAACAGATGTATGTGATACATTGCTAGTTTTATTTGGTAAGTTTTTTTTGTGCCAAAACGAAGTAGCAATGTATCATAATATACATCTGTCAAAACACAGTTAGTTAACATTAACTTCAATGTTTTTAGCCTATTCTATTACAACGATTTCTATTACTATTAGTCTTTCTATTAGTGTTGTGAAAAGTTGGAAGAAAATGTTTTATTTATTTATTTATTTCATAAATTTATTGTACTTGTAATTGATAGAATGACATGACAAAATTTGACGAGGGGTCAAACATTACCCTAACATAATATTATTGTTTTGTAGGACGCGCGATTAGTGGAGCAGCGCCGCACCGCGCTACAAGCGTACTTGCGTCACGTGGTGCTAGTGCTGCCCGAGCTGCGCGACTGCACCGCGCGCGCGCACCTCATCACGCTGCTGCCCTTCCTCGGGTACGTAGGTGTAGTTGTAAAAACCTATTTATCATTGCCCTATTATAGGTTCTATAATGAAAATGAAAGAGGTGTCATTCTGTTTTTGAAGTACGTTAAGGCGTGTCTCCTGCGCCTAAAAATAACAAAACAAACTAACCAAACATATTATCAAAACATTGCAGTCTCCTGCGACATTTAAACACGAACATCTAACAAACATGTACCTACTCGACGAAATCGGACGAAAGACGTACTCGAAATGAAATTACCCCTCCCCCGCAGGCGAACTGATGTTTTCTGTCCGCCTCGGATAACATGTTTGCTTATTTGAGCTAACAAAACAGTTAGGCCACGCCCAAATTTTGTTAGATGTTTGATGTTAGGTGTTAAAATACACAAAACAGTGTCGCAGGAGACAGCTTTACTATGTACTTGTTTTGATTGATTATAGCAACCGTCTTACGTGCTTACTGTTATCCTTTTCCTATATCTTTCACATGATTCCAACATTCGTTATGCGAGCCCTCTATCCTGCTACCATTGGTGTGACGGTAACATAGAGCACAGATAACTATACTAGTCCTAGAAATACTCTATTTAATACCACTCGGGATTATATAGGTATTACGAAACACCCTGTATAACTCGAAAACTCTTTCCTTTTTGAAGGTAGATGATATGTTGGCTGTTGTTTAATATACCATCAACATGAGTTTTTAAGAGTTATTGTAGCTGAGAAAATAAGATTTAGGTTTACGTTGCGTAGTTAACGTCTTCTCGCTTATTGTAAACTTACCTAGAACTTATTTTTACTTTCTTTTTTCTTTACAGCACTTCGTCTACCACAAAAGAAAATGGCTTAAATCATAGTCTAAATCGTCAGCAGTCCATCGACTCAGTTTCAACATATGATGGGCTATGAATGTGTAATAGTATAATAAAAAATGCAATATGACTAGTGTAAGCTAATGAATGCAAAGATTGATTTTTTAATGCAAACAACATAATTACTATTTGCAGTACATAAATAAATTACCCCATCTTGCTTCGATCACTCACTATGGGTAATTAAGAAAACCAGTTGAATAACAAAGTATTATTGTTAAAAAATAGATTAGTATGTCTGAGAAATCAACGACTTAAAACTTACGAAACAGATATATACATATTTTAGTTATAAAAAAAACATTATAGATTGCTTTTGTAGGTAATGAGTTACAAAATAAAGCCGAATTTGGGGTATGTCTTACAGTACATACAATATTACTACGGGAAAGCAAATTGAAATCACTTATGTACACACGACAGCGCGTCAGGTTATACAGTTAAACTGCGATAACAGCTTTTATTACGTAGGTTATAAAGGCGGTCTCAAGATCAACATGTATAGTCTGAGGTGCCGTCGTGTGGTCATTATTTCATAACCAATCAACCAAATAGTTGAGATGTTAAAAAGTAAAATAGTTGCTCAATTTCCAGTTGATCGGTTCGGTTGATGGCAATGGAAAAAGAGGTTATGGAAACCAATTTTTAAGGCGAATGTTGTTAGTTGCCGTGCTTATTCAGTCAGCGTCAAAAGCGTACAGTCAGCAGCATGTCAGGTTATTTATACCAAACTGACAAATATCTGCAATTTATTTTGAACCTTAATTTCTTAGAATTTAAGTATAGTATTGAATTTATCTTGTCGTGGTAGCCCAGCGTGCCGTTGGCTGTACTTATTAACGTGTATTTTACAACACCATGTATTCATTGTATAATTTGATTTGTTTATCTGTGATATATTTATCAAGCTTTACCATTTTAGATAAGTAATAAAAAAACCAAATCATGCAATGCGATTAATCTGAAATAACGGTGAATCTGAAATGACGGTGGTGGTCCTCGGCAACTTTATTCGAAAATGTATAGTGCTGGTGCGCACAGATTCATGAAAACATACCGTATTGTACCACACCAAGCGCTCTGAAGTTGGTAACCTACTGTGTACATTGTCAGATTAATCGCGTTGTACTTGGAGAGTATATTTTGTAATGAAAATAGTGACTGTAAAAGCAAGATACATTATTTTGTTTACATGTTTATGTTTAAGAATATCATATCACGAACATTGATAGACGTAAGTATCCTAATAGTTTACCACTCCACATCATTAAAAATGTATAAAGAAACAAAATATTTATTTATTGAAAGATTTCTAATTTAATATTTAGCTGTACCAAAACAATAAAAATTTATTCACAATTTTTTTTATTAATTGAACCACCCCAGGCATAAATTAAATAGATTTAATTCTTAATTTACAGAGTAAATACCTATGTAGTGACTGAAAACCCTGCCTTCTGCAGGTAAAACTTCTGTTCTGCCGGTTGCGTGCGTACGACAAAATGTCCCACTCATACCGCCGCACTAATATTAAGACAACATGAATATAAAATTTTTGAAAGGAACAGGCATCACGAGACATGCTAGGCCAGCTAGACTTGTACCAAGACACTTAAATTAAATGCCTAAAATGAATTTAAAAGTTCTTGACTTGTACGTACAAATACATGCTCATTGGAGAGGACTTGCAAAACTTAGAATAACAAAATATTAACCCATATCACGGACGAAATTAAAATCTACTCTTTGGTACTTTATAAACAATATTAATTTATTAAAGAACATCACCTTTAGGCGCAGAACGGTAAAAAAGCAAAACGATAAACGATTGCAAAATGGTAAAAGAGCGAAATGGTTAAGGCTGGCCCCAAACCTACCGGTTTTACTTCTTTGCTTTGCTGTTTTAGTTGATCAGGGGCTACCAGCTAACGCATCGAACTTTCGAGTCTGCCGGGCTTCAAATTAAAACAGCTAAATCGAGCCCCAATCGGGCTAAAATGGCGAACCCTAATTTATGATGTCACAAGAAACATCAAAATCTTATCTTTATCTGTTTTAAGTTGAAGCCCGGCAGACTTTCCACAGTTCGATGCGTTAGCCGGTACGGCGGCCCCCTGTTCTACTAGAACAGCAAAGCAAAGAAATGAAGCCGGTGGGTCTGGGGCCAGCCTATAGAGCATAACGCCAAAGCGTGTATTGGTAAAAGAAAAAACTTTTCCCAGTATAATTGAGGAAAGTAGCAGAGTACTGGGCATATAATATGCTAATAAGAAATTAATTCTTTCGTTTTGCGCTTTTACCAATATACGATTTGACGTTATGCTCCTTTATCATTTCGCTCCATTTTGCGATCGTTTACCGTTTTGCTTTTTTATACCGTTCCGAGCCTAAGGGATCGCCAAGTAATCGGCACATTATTTTTTCTTGTTAGCTGTCAGAAAATCTCTCATTGAAAGTGAAAACCAAGGTTTTCAGTTGTTCCAAATTCTTGGGTCTGCTTTAATAAAGCGATAATACCTTGGTCCTAATGAGGATAAATAGAGAAAGAAAAAGCCAGTTTAGCAAATGAAATTCATAATTTTATTTTGGTAATAAATAAAAAATCAAGACAACACTCTCTTCGAGAATTTTCTATATTAAATACATCATACAAAAGATGTCAATACAAACTAAATCACTTGGTGCAAAGGCAAGCCTTCCGGTTTGGGGTTCGCCCGATCTTCGGAATAGAAGCAGCGTCGCCGGCATCCGGTTTAAGCTATCTATGCAACAGGCGAGTGGAAACCGAGGGTAGCCTCTTATTCATCTATATTTTTAACAAAACAACTACTTAACTTAAAGATCAACAAAGACACATGTCCTCTTCTCCTGGAATGCATCTTTGTACATATCTCTAGCTTTAAATGATAAAAATACATATTTGATCGTGATTAAATAATGTATAGAGGTATGTAAAAAAACGTATTACTCTCCTAAAATGAAAAAAAAGAAACAAGATAATTTAGGTTCGATATTCAATAAATAAAATATAATAAAATCAGTATACTTTAAAGGGGAAATAATTTACTAACTTTACACCTAAATTATACAATGTATTGCAACACACTAAGGAGTTTTGGAACCATTGAGTAATTTCAGTTGATAAATAATCTCTGACAATAAATCTAGAAATTGTGATTTATCTTTGGTTTTCGAGCGCTTCGACCATAGTTCCATAACTCCTCATAGGGCGCAGTCGCCGGATCTACTGCGCGGCGCGCCATTACACTGCGCGAACCGGGCAGCAGTCCTGGCAGCCAAACTGCGCGCCAAGTGATTAATTCATAAGTACTTACATAAATTACAGATCTACTATGAAGCTGATGCTATTAATATGAAGTGAGTGTGGTCATTGTGTAACTGTATTATCCCAGAAGTCTTATTAAATATGAATTAGTAAGCTTTGTAAGTAACGACAGGAAAACAGCCTATATCACACTGAATTAATAATGAACGTTATGGAAATGGCAATTTTATAAGGGTAAGCGTTAGCCATCTTCATAATACCACAGTTCGTGAAAGCCAATGTTGAAACTTAACCACTAAAAATACTACTAAGAAATTACGCGAGACGCCAAATAAAAGATAATTTGCTAAAAAATCATCACAGCTCGAAGCAAGTGAAGGAGTCGCGTTACATGAGGTCCAAGCTAAAGGTGATATGAATGATAACCTACTCAAAATAACGAATCTTCATTTAATATTTAGAACTACTATAGAATTTTATCGGCTTTTAAGTTACCAGAGCTAAATGTTTTAGTTGAAAGAGATTTTCGTATTACTGTAATACAAAAATCACCCACTAATTTTGTATCGGGATTCCATCTGGCGCAAACCGTGCCTGGAGGCAGTGAACTTGCTAGAGGCAGCAAGTCGCCCAGGCACCACGCGAGCAAAACCAACGTAGCTGACCGGCAGGGAACGGGCGGGGGCGGGCAAACGTTGTCCTATCGTTATCACTCATGACATAACACCTTGTGTGTACCGCTAACGAGTACCTCGTGTCCTGTTATCTACATAAATGCTGACATATCGGCATAACATCGCTTATCACAATATATAAAAATATATATTAAAGAAGCTTAAACTACACATCTACACAATTACGACGATGCGTTATCGTAATGCATTTGCCACCACACGTGGATTATAGACATATACGGCCGTAGTACACATTATTTTATTTTTTTGTATTTTTTTCTTTTTGATTTTATTTGTGCGGTAGCATATGCAAGTCTGCAAACGATTCATAGTTTACTCTTAAAATATAAAAACATATTGCATCTTTGAAATCATAGTTTTATTTCGACCGGGAAGAAATGTGTTGTCAAAGAAATCTCGATGTTCAAGCGTAGATTGGTAACTGGCTCGTTATTGGTTTGTACTGAACAATTCGATATACCTTATTACATTTCTTCCCAATGAGATTAACGATCACTTAATGAATAGGTCATTTAATTTAGCAAAAATGCATTTGCAGCATTCAAGTTGAAAAACTAATACTTAGTCATTTCATAAAAATATAGTTTATCTGATTTATTAAAAATAGCAACATCAAAAGACCTTCGGAAGCTTTGGGGTCTGCTCATATTTTATATAATACTTTTTGCGTGGTTACTTAACAATAAATTGATAACGAATTCAATGAAACTTCGACCTATATTTAGCGAAAAGCTATTTAAGTTCTAAATCCATGTGCACTTACTGATTTTAAGAATAGATAGCTCAAAATATTAAGCATTATACGAGATTTCTACGATATTTTTATTTTATTTTCTGTGATAGAGCTTACATTATAGGCTTTTCATAAACACATAGTAATATAAAGGGTACAATTATTCATGTGACTGTTCGCTTCACGTGGTAGGTACATCTAGGATGTTTCATTTAAATTCTCTATGCGAAAGACGCCACCTCTTCAACTTTCATCTGAAAAAGAAAATATAATATTTTGAATTAAGTGTACATAGCACCAAATTAAAATCGTGACTTCTTTTAACATTGGCGGTGCCGAAAGAAATGTTAAGGCACCTCCGAGATAATAATATTTGGCAGTTATTAATACAAACAAATCAAATGTACTCGATTTTAAAAGCCTATGCGGCCTTATGTATAGAAATAGTAAATATTATTTTATTTAATTTCTTCACCCTAGTTCTTCTGGACATATCAGAATCTACTTAGCAAGCTCATGTATCTGGCGGAAATTTCTTCATGATCCTTCTTGGATTGTTGCAGTGTGACCGTTTAGAGAATGCATTAATCGACAGATTTATCAGGTTCCTTATCCACTAGACAGTCACTCGCGGAGTGTAGGGCGGATAGTGAATTGAATAGTCTATTTTCTATTCTCCCGAAAAGATAATCAAAAATAAATTTAAACTGAAAACCAGAACGGAAATGCGTAATGGCTATCACGGAGTGCACCGTATATAAAATATTAATATGTAGTCTCGAGAGGAGCTCGGTGGCGCAATGGTTTAGCGCCTGGCCCTGTGATTGCGGAGGTTAAGCAACTTTCTCAATGGTCGGTCATGGGATGGGTGATCAAAATTGTACTATCTCGAGTTCCTCCGTGCTTCGGAAGGCACGTTAAGCCGTCGGTCCCGGGTCGTTAACACCCACCAATCCGCATTGGGCCTGCGTGGTGGGTTATGGCCCATTATCCTTATCCACCCATAAGAAAGGCCTGTGTCCCAGCAGTGGGGACATTAAAATGTCTGGTGTTGACGTACTCACCGCGCGCGCCCACGATGATGGACTTCCGCTTGATGTCCTGCGCGGGCGCGGCGGCGGGCCGCACCACGCCGCCCGCGCCGCCGCCCACCAGGTGGCCGCCGCCCGCGCGGATCGGCTTCGCTATAAACAAACATCATTTATTCATACCAGTTTTGTATCAACGAACGATGCACGAAATCTACCTATTCTGTGACGGCCTTATTAATAAATGAACAGTAAGTTTACACTTTAAATTATGTAATTATGCTTAAATATTTTCTAGCAATATTAGTCCATACGTTTGACGTCTCGAAGCATTATATTCCTAAGCAAACTTTTTGGTTAAACTAGGTGTAAATTTACTCTTCGTTTATTAATAAGAGGATGAGGGTAAAGGTACCGAAATTGCTTATCATCTGACAAAAATCAACCATATCTCAAGACATTAAAGTGCACCTTAAAGTATTAATATAAGGTTATTTTTTGTCAAATTTAAGATATTTTGGTAGGTTTGAATGCTCAGATCATTTAGGCGCTGACTGTACACATAATAAAAACTCGGAAAAAATCTTACTATACGGAAAATGAGACACACATAGTAGGTAAGTGAAATCGTAACAGCTTTTCTTCGGTATAACAAAAAAAGTTAAAGAGAAACAAAGTTATTAAATATGTTTAAAATAATAATTTCATTCCATCCCCCCTAGCACTAGACCGACGAAACACGATATACATCGCGTGACAGTTAAACATGATGTATTGCTATATCATATCATGTTTCGGTGGTCATGCTAGGGAGACAGGTTCCGTTATGAGTCGCCGACGCAGCTCGCTAGGGACAGCTGAATGTGTAGTTTATTGTGTAGTCACTAGCTTATCTATTCTTGTAAAACTGTCCGTTTCAATGAAGTAAGCATTAGCTACTTCATTAAAAACGGAGGGTACAATCCCCTTTGAAACTGTACGTGAATAATTTAGTATTATTACATTGATTATAATACATAACTTACCGATTTGCGCCTGCGGCCCCCTCCGCGCGAGATTCTTGGCGCGCACCGCCTCCTTGATCCTGTCCACTTCGAACTGGTAACGCTTGCGGTCTCGCATCGCTCCTTCTTTAGCCTCCTACAAAAACAAGTCGACTTATTGAATTTAATATACAGTGTGTTAATGAATGAACCCAAAATGGGAACGTGCACGTTAAAACAACAATGCGTGCGACTGATGGTATTTAGACGTTAAAATGTTGTTTGTACCAAGGACCGGAAAGCCTCTTTTTTTGAGTTAGTCGATTGTTAGGGTAAGTCAATTAAATGGTAAGCCAAAATATAGGGTTTCTCTATCGATAGTGTCAGTCTTTCGTGGTAACCTTTTTGAATAAGTTTCAAATGCGCCTACCAAATTAAACAGGGTACTTACCATGTTACCCTATTGTCTATCTATATCTTATCCGCGCATTCTGTGTGGCACGCCGATTTGCTTTAGCGCGTTTTAAAACCACTTCATAGGGTTTCCTCAATAAGTGAATTCAGATTCGATAAGTGCTACTCAAATTAACTGTATTGATTTGGTTATCCGTTCGTTGGTGTAAATCGACGATATGCTTACCACATTGATAGGGTTTTTGAAAACAAGTCTATGAAATACCCAATCAAAATTAATTTTAATGATAAGCGGTTCCGGTCCTTGGTTTGTACACACATTCAGCTTTTTTTTATCAGCATTTTCAAGGTGACGGATGCAATGATTATGTATTGTGTTTTGTATGAGAGTGTATACCTTGAGCGCTGTCTCCAGTGCTTTGACCCGTTCCATGGTCGCGCGCAGCCGCTTCTCGAGCTTGGGCAGTTCGCAGCGAAGGTCCGCGTTGTCGCGCACCAGTTGCTTGTGCACTTTCGTCAGCTGTTCCAGATTGTTCTCCAGGAACGAGATCTTCTGCTTCTGGGCGAGCGAGCCGCCTTCTTCCTCGGCGCCCTCTTCGGAATTGGTGGATTTCTTTATCCTTGCCTGCGCGAAAAAAGGAAAAACAAGGGATTCGATATTATGAATTATATATACCTAATGGTGCAAGAAAATAAAAAAAACTTTCACTCATAAGTTTTTAGTTTTTTAGTAGAAAACAGTCTAATTTATAGATGTAGTATTACAAAACGAGATAAAAGTAAATAATCAATGAAAACTTATTACTGCCACCCATGCAAGTTTGTAATAGTTAATCGAGTAAGAATTAAATAAAACGGGTAGTTTTGTAAGCATACCTGTAGGTCTTGTACGAACAGTTTGCGCAGATTGTGCAGGGTCTGAAGTTCCTTCGCCACAGTATCTTCCAATCCCTTGAGATCGGCGCGAGCCTGCTCACGCCTCTCCACGCTTTGGCTGAACAAAACCAAACAAATACAAATCAGTAACAATACAAAAAAAGACAACAAACAATAATTTAAATCCTCATCTAGTTTACCTGGGTACTGAAGTAACGAGCTATCATCCCTGTACGCACCCATCCATATACATCGCCGCTGCGTACGGTAGGCCGATAGATCACAGATAGTGCCAACTCTCGGCAGAATGAATATGAATGGGATACGTGCGGAATAAAATGACAACTCAAAAATTAAAAAGCAGAAGGCATTACAAGACCTCGTACTACGTCTACATTGAACTTACATCGACTACGTGTTCGGAGACGGTATACGCTACCGTTAGTCGCAACGTGTCAATGTTATTTAATCTAGAAAATCAATTTTTATAAATTATTCTATAGGACTAGAAGGGGCTAGCTACCTTTACATTTCTAGATTAAATAAGAAAGCACATTTTGACAGGGTCGTACAAAGAGAGAATACTTTATTACTAAATAATACTGTGGTTTACGCATTCTCTTTCTATACAACTGAGTACCATCCATCAGACGAAGGCGACAATCACTCTTCGGCATTTCGAGTGCACATAGACTAAAGGGAAGTGACGTGGACACTAGGAACATATTTAAATTAACAAACAAGCGAACAGGCGAATTGTGATATGGTTAATGAGACATGCATTTGAAACAAATGAAAAAGATGGCATAAAAATACCAATAAAATAAATGCTCGAATGGAATGATGGTCGTTTGGTGATCCCTTAATAAATGCATTTGTAAATAGTTCATTAGTCTAAAAATAGTTTTATTGCTATTACAAAATGGTTCCTTACCACCTATAATTACTATTCATATCATACGTAAACGTTCTATTTGTACGATTCGCGAATCGATTTCGATTATGTTACACATTTACATACTGGGCAAATGCAATGACAACCCGTAACAAATTGCTACAAAATAAGTCGATAATTTAGTTAAATAATAAATAACTTATGGTCTTTGGTTCTTAGAAAAATACTTTAATAAAAATACTAACCAACTCTCTATACAAACACTCAAGTTTATTTACAGCAATATTTACATCACGGCGGCGCTAATAAGTTTTGAATTGTCTTCCCGACAAACAATAAAATTTAAACTAATTTGTACGAATTAAAAAAGGCGCATTTTAATTTGTATTTTTTTTGCTTAATAACTTATGACAATGAATACAACTAAAACAACAACGCAAGGCAGTGAAGATTTTAACAACACAACTTTAAACAGTTATTTTTAGCACGTTTTTACTAATTGTCTATCATATTATGCTACTATTTCCTACTCTATAACAGTTTTATGATATTTCAGAGGGTTTTTCTCTTATACGCGATACGTTAACAATAAAAGTACAACGACAAAATGCAACGATTATAGAGATCATGCTCAATAATTCACAATACCAAACATGCGTTACAGAATATACTACGTCATGGAGTATTTTTCAAGCAGAAAAAATACTTGTAGTCTTCCTAAATATTTCTATACGTATAAATATTACTCACTGACTAGCATCACATTAACAGTAAGCGAAGCGTCAAACTTGCGTAAAAAATAGTTAGTTTTCAAACGAAAAAGTAATAACGACAAGTCACACAACTGCCTTAAAAATATCAACCGATGGTTTCATTAACTAGTGCTTATTGCTCGTCATTTGAAAGACAGTTGTAGCGGAAAGCGTTAATAGGTTACGTCGGATCTCTCGCACGTTAACGGTTCGCGGTCACGGTAATGACAAACTAGACCGACGAAGGCACTGTAAATAATATTGTCTAGGTGCACAGAGATCCATGCAGTTATCACAGAAATTAAACCAAAACAACAATCTGTGGGTAGCGATGGGTGAGGAGGATCATGGTGACGGATATGAGCAGGTGCAGCTGGAGGGGGTGGAGGTTGCAGGCGTGGCGGGCCTTGGGGAGTGCCGAGAGCGACTTTTCCTCTTTGGCGTCTCTTTTTTCGTAGCCAGTGTAAAAGGCTAGCTTCTCTTTCTTTGGGGAGATAATATATTGTCTATTATCGTCGCCTTCGTCTTTGAGCAGCGTTTGTTGGTTGGCGATTTCCTTTTGGGCCTTGTCGAGGTGTTTGGGGCGGGAGACTAACATGAGTTCCTTGAGCTTGGCGGACTTGTCAGCCTCCTCGCGCTTCAACTTGTCGTAGTCGTCTTGCAGCTGTTGTCGCGCCAGGCTCAGCTCCTGGTATGTACTGTTGACAAATTGTTATTGTTAGTTTATTGACTTGTAAACGTTTGTATGTTATCTTTTGAACTATCTTGCTTGTAGCGTGTGTAGGTAATTTATGATAATTAAGAACAACGGAATC
This sequence comes from Catoptria pinella, assembly GCA_963556745.1. Lineage (NCBI taxonomy): Eukaryota > Metazoa > Arthropoda > Insecta > Lepidoptera > Crambidae > Catoptria > Catoptria pinella. The sequence continues at coordinate 8,330,125 of OY750762.1, forward strand.
AACAATCAAGACTTGAAAATGTATTTTAAATATATTATTTGACTGGTCGCGCAGGCCGGCCAGCTGCGTCGCGTGGCGGCGCTAGTGTCGTGTGTGTGTACAGTGTGTAGGTAGGTGAGTACTGACTCCTTGAGCTCCTGGTGGTGTCGCTGTAGGGCGGCCAGCTCGTCGCGCAGGCCGGCCAGCTGCGTCGCGTGGCGGCGCTAGTGTCGTGTGTGTGTACAGTGTGTAGGTAGGTGAGTACTGACTCCTTGAGCTCCTGGTGGTGTCGCTGTAGGGCGGCCAGCTCGTCGCGCAGGCCGGCCAGCTGCGTCGCGTGGCGGCGCTAGTGTCGTGTGTGTGTACAGTGTGTAGGTAGGTGAGTACTGACTCCTTGAGCTCCTGGTGGTGTCGCTGTAGGGCGGCCAGCTCGTCGCGCAGGCCGGCCAGCTGCGTCGCGTGGCGGCGCTAGTGTCGTGTGTGTGTACAGTGTGTAGGTAGGTGAGTACTGACTCCTTGAGCTCCTGGTGGTGTCGCTGTAGGGCGGCCAGCTCGTCGCGCAGGCCGGCCAGCTGCGTCGCGTGGCGGCGCTAGTGTCGTGTGTGTGTACAGTGTGTAGGTAGGTGAGTACTGACTCCTTGAGCTCCTGGTGGTGTCGCTGTAGGGCGGCCAGCTCGTCGCGCAGGCCGGCCAGCTGCGTCGCGTGGCGGCGCTAGTGTCGTGTGTGTGTACAGTGTGTAGGTAGGTGAGTACTGACTCCTTGAGCTCCTGGTGGTGTCGCTGTAGGGCGGCCAGCTCGTCGCGCAGGCCGGCCAGCTGCGTCGCGTGGCGGCGCTAGTGTCGTGTGTGTGTACAGTGTGTAGGTAGGTGAGTACTGACTCCTTGAGCTCCTGGTGGTGTCGCTGTAGGGCGGCCAGCTCGTCGCGCAGGCCGGCCAGCTGCGTCGCGTGGCGGCGCTAGTGTCGTGTGTGTGTACAGTGTGTAGGTAGGTGAGTACTGACTCCTTGAGCTCCTGGTGGTGTCGCTGTAGGGCGGCCAGCTCGTCGCGCAGGCCGGCCAGCTGCGTCGCGTGGCGGCGCTAGTGTCGTGTGTGTGTACAGTGTGTAGGTAGGTGAGTACTGACTCCTTGAGCTCCTGGTGGTGTCGCTGTAGGGCGGCCAGCTCGTCGCGCAGGCCGGCCAGCTGCGTCGCGTGGGCGGCTCGGAGTTGTTCCAACTGAGCTTCCAACGCGCCGCGAAGTTGGGAGTCCGCGCGCTGTTCCGCCGCTGCGAGCTGCACCCTCTCCGCCGCCTATAAATAATAACTTCGTAAACCCGGGGAATGTAGGAAGGATCATACCAAAGACTGTCATACTAAGACTAACGAGAAAATTAGCGGTACTACTTACGATATAGAAAACAAGAACAAAATCTAAATCAAAGACTACATAGAACATCTCTACACTGAGATACACCTACGATCAAACTCCACACTCAAGATGTCTATATCACACTCACACATAGTATTTTTATCAATATTTCCAGTAAAACCACAATACGAAGAAGACTGAAAAGTAGTAGTTATATAAAAATAGTTGGATACCTGTAAACGAGCACACTCTTCACGCAGCGCATCGGCCGCTTCCTCCAGTTGCCGCTTCTTGTTCTCCGCCTCGCGCATGGACTCGGCCAGCGACGCGCAGCGCGCCTCGTGCTGGGAGATCAGCAGCCGGCACTCGCCCAGGGACCGCTCGTACTCTTCGATCTAAACACAAAATAACATAATGGGTGATATTCTATCGAAATTTTTTGGATAAAATAGTTTAAACAATTTCGATAGATGGCGTTTTATGAAAGCAGAGCCATAAAGTTAAACCCCCTTCACACTAAGCAATTTATGGCATGTCATTTTTTGAAAATTTTGTTCGCAAATCCCTTCCGCATTTGAGAGTGATAAACGAGACGGAGGAGTTAAAATCGTCCATTGTATTAGTAATGTCCCGCCCCGGCTTCGTACGGGTTCTTCTTATACTGTGGTTTAATGCTATGAAAGGTAGTGTTATATATGATTCTTATGTCGTGTAGAGTAGACCCGAAATCCGAATTGATCCTCAAAGTTGATGAAGACTCCTAAGTGTTGGGAAGAAAATGAACACACGTTCATTTTTATTATTTGAAATAAAATGTAGCAACGGAAATGATATTAATTCTTGATTGTCTCATTTTTCGAGAAACACTTTAGGTTATTTAAGCCTCACCTTCTGGTTAGCATCAATGTTGGCAGACTCCAACGAATGGCAGCGCTGCACGATATTCTTCACCTCGCTCTTCATCTTGCTAATATGCAAGCGCGCCACAGTGAACTCCTCCTCCAGTTTCCCAACAGTGTCCACGTTCAGTTTGAAGTCAAGCTCAGAACCACCCACAGCGGCGCCGATTTCAGCCAGATCTCGAAGTAGGTTGGTCAGGAGTTCCGCTATGCGTTTGCGCTGGTGAGCTGACATATCGCGCAGCTGTTGTAGCTCAGATGTGGCACTCGCCAAAGCGCTCTAAATGACAAAGAAAAATCAAAATTACCCTTCAAAGTCACGTTAACAAGACAAAATTAACCTAGTTTTATCCAGTTAAGAGGTACAGGAGGAAAAAGATTCACGAAGTAGTTTGTGTAATATTACTGAGGGGACACAAAGATTTTCGAGCTTATCTTAAGCAACTTAATTTTAACTATTTTTTTAGATTTTGGGGTGTGACTTAAGAGGACTATTATTTTGATAATATAACAGGTCATTGATGTCCTCATTTCAAGGCGGAATCTATTTTTTACTAATGCACATATATTTTTCATATTCGGATTGAATGAATGTTATTTTTAATACCAGAAAAATTTAAAGTAGGACAATTGGTTCATATTGCTTTTATAAATATGGCACAGGTTAACACCCGCTTACTGGCTTTGGGCCAATGAGGGTTAACGGCCCAAGCTCAGCTATATATGGAAACACTTCGATCAATAGAACACAAGAGTTTAATTTAAACAATTAATGTTCGACTAGATTGATATCTCATGTCTTACAATCGCGAACCTAAGTGGGCACTCACCCTAAGTCTTAAATATAGATTAGAACACTATTAGGAAGAGCTAGATAGAATAGAGGCTAGCGATTTAGATAGTTAAGCGACTGATTGGATAATTGATTTTCACAAGTTCCTTTATTTCGGAAAGCAAGCAGTCTTAAATACTCTCGAGACACGCAATGTGGATAGCATTTTCCAGCTGCGTTTTTTCAAGACTTACCTGCTTGGTCTGCAACTCCTCAGAAAGCTGGTCGCACTCGCGGCTCTTGCTGTCAACCTCCTGCGACTTCTGGTCGTAGTTGACGGCCAACTCCTCGAGAGCTTGCAGCACCTCCTTGACTTCCTCCTTGGCAGCCTCGTTTTCTTGCTGAATGCGGTTCATGTCACCTTGCAGGGCTTCGTAGTCTCGCCTAAAGATGAAAATATAAAAAAAGAAAAGTTAGCCTGACAGTTTACTTTTTTGTTAAATTGTGACACCTTCATTTATTTTTAATTTGTTATTTAAATAAATAAAAATTGCATTCTTGAAAATATTTAACATCATCACCAACAATTTGCTTCTACGGACATGATAAAACAACATTTATATGGCATGTTCGATTAGTATCTGGGTCGGATTATCACTCGTCAGTTTCCCTAATTAGACAGTTTCGTTAACTCCTCACTTTCCTTATTTGCTCTGTTTATGTAATTCATCATTTTTTGTTAATTGGACAATTAATGTAGTTTCGTACAAATATAGAGATCTATTTACAGTACTTATAGCCGTTCCCACTATTTATAGGCAACTTTAATTATTTTTCGTCAAATAACAACTTTCTTTCTTTATCTAAGGAACTGATCTTTTTGTCGAGCTAGCGCACGAGGGATGTCTTGTGTCGGTTGAGACAGAGGTACGCGACAGAAAGAGAAGATCTTCGGAGTTGCTTAAAATAATAGGCACGCAGCGCTGTGCAATTTGAAATTGTGCTTTATTGCCGTGCAGCGAGAGTAGTTTAATATTTTATTGTCCCTGCGCGGATAAGCGTCTGTACGTTTAGTACTATAATATATACTATGATAGAGGTTTAAACACACCTGGTGCAGGCAATGAGCTCCTCCTGTTCCATCATCTGTTCCTTGAGCTTCTCAACGAGCTGCGAGTGCTGGTTGATCTCCTCGTCTTTGTCGTCCAGCTGTTGGTACAGGGCTTCCAGCTTGCCTTGCATCGTGGCATCTTCCACCACGCTCGAGACAGCCACTGGTACCGGCTGATGGTAGAAATGTGGTTTAAATAGTGCAATTTGCACTAACATACACGTCGCAATAATTAAACAACAAGATCTTATCATTTTACCACAGTTCTTAATAATACAAAAATACAATAACAATATTTTTTTTGTTCTCCCATGACAACCATGTTTTATTTCTAATATATTTTTTTCAAATAATCTATTTCATTTGTCCTGTTATTTTATATGTTGTCACACAAAGTCCGTCTTTTTTAACCGACATAAAAAAAGGAGCAGGTTATCAAGTCGACGGTATTTTTTTTTTTATAAAAAAAAATATATTTGTTAGCTATAAGTGAGGGTATGAGAGCTTCTTTTCCTATTTTTTTTTATTCTAATTATTATTTTATGTGTTATGTTTTAGACAAAACAACCAACTGGCTGGTATCTCTTAGTCTCTGAACCAGCATGTTGTACACACAGACTCCAGCTGATATTCTCCAGACTAAGACAAACAATGATAACAGATAGATAATAAGGAAAATATCTCAGCCTTAAAATAAACCTCAAAATCCCGAGTTTAGAGGTTCAATCATCAATCTCGAAAACCATTTGCACACTTTTAATTAGTATCAAAAGATGAATAGGTCAAGGTGATATTCTGATAATTTGATTGTACCTGCCTGTTCATTGCAAGAGAATGTGCACAACATTATTGCATACTAATAAGTATTATATTGATTCTGACAGTGCTATCTACGCCCATTCGCCCACGTTAAGTGTCCGAGAGCTGTAAAGAAGTTACTACAATAATTACTAGCAATGAAGGCGTGGTCAACCATCAAACAAATGAATGACATCGTCACGCGGTCGTACAACCGACCTACATAGAGATCTGAATATTTAGCGCGCCAATGTTCGTATTGGCTCATGTGGCAAAACATTAGTCAATGTTCTATATGTTACTCTCATTCTGGATCTCTTACGCTGTAAAATAAGATTAAAAAATTTAACCTTTAAAGCAATTTTCATTAGAAAGACATTATTTATATTTTTTACTTACAGGTACTGGTGGTTTCTCTTCGATGAATGATGTAACAGGAGTTACGGCTTCGATCTCTTGCAGGTTGACCTGTTCCTCAGGCCGCACTGTCTCGCCAGAGCGCCAGCGGCTGAGCTCGGCTTCCAATTTCTCGACCTGTTAAAATATCAGTTAAATATATGTAATCTATAAACATAACTTGACATCAATTGCGCAAGTAGTTTGAAAATTAATGACGACACAATAAATGTGTAATTTCTAAGGAAACATATTGTGATGTCTGTCAAATGTTGCTTAATTCAATGGTACAATCATTTGGCTACTCTATTGAATTCGATTCGCTTACCTTGCCTTTGAGCCTGCCCACTTTCTCCTTTTCTCTCTCATAACGACGCTTCCATTCTTCAGCCGTGAGCTCTTCGTTGACGCATACCACATTCTTGACAGTCTTTGCTCTATAAAGATATTCAACATCATTAGTACCTATTTATTGGGAATTAATCATGTGTGAAATTAGCAGAAACAATTTTGTTGGTATTACATTGAAGATATGGTATTTGAAGAGGCACCATTATGGCGTGAGATAACTCTGAACGAAATATGAGAACACAAAACAAATATTGAATTGAATGGATTTCTATTCATCAATCATTAATCCTACCTTGATGAAACTGGCAATTAAAGAAAATACCTTCACTATTATAGATTATATGCAATGCATGTTGATTTAAACATGCAGAGAGAATAACTGTATTATCAAATTAAAGACTTCTGGAATTTGTGCTTCAAATAATAGTAGCGGCCGCCCACAACTTCGACTGCGTAGACAGTTATTTTCTATTCTTCAGGAACAGTACTTTTTTTAGATGAATAGTGCTTTATTCCCTTTTTTGTGTCCCTGACACCGTGTATGCATTTCTTAATGATCGGTTGAAAAGTTAAGACGCGAAAGCGTAACATGCAAAATCACTTTCACATTTACAATTAATATTAGTAAGGAAGGATGAACTTAGGAAAATCTGCAATGAGCTGTGTCACAATAAGTCAAAAGATATTCCACAATAAAGTGAAAATTACACTGATGACCTAATAAAGCTAAACTGTGATGTTATGTATGGGTGAAATACTAAGTAAAGTATTACCTTTTACCAAAATCAAGAGTACTCTTTGTTTCACTCTCGTTAAATGATGCTGGGGAGCAACAGATAACAATAGTAGTCCTAGCGTTACCACCCAGCGATTCTTGTAAAATACGCGTCAATTTCGAGTCTCTGTAAGGTATGTGCGATTTGTTTCCGTCTGCTAACGCCGAAATGACGTTACCCAACGCCGACAACGATTTGTTGATGTTTTTCGCTTCATCGAGCACAGTACCTTCAGCACCAGTTTTAGATACCTGCACAAATTACGTAATTGACAAACGGCAACAGGTTATTGTTTACTATGATGTGGATCTGTATTTATGCATTACATACCTTTTCAGAACCAGCCAAGTCTACAAGATACAGTTTGCCAGAGAGCTTTTTTTGATTTTCTAAGTTTTCCTGCTTAACATTTATGAGGAAGACTGAATGAGATCTAGATGAATGTTCATTCATGTCTGAAATCCAAAATCATAACTTAATATCTGTAGGATCATTACTTGATGACTATGACAAAAAATAAAACACTCCATGTAGTGTAAAAATAAAGCTTACTGGTCACTGCAATATGTCTATTTGACTTTCCTTCCTCAATTACTTCAAACACTTCCTCGGGACTTGACACAAATCTTTCTGTAGCACCTTTTACAAATGGAACTCTGTTTTTGTCTTCATGAACACTAAGATTCACTTTTGAAACTATAAAGAAAAAAGATATACATATTTAATTAATATTTAATATAGTGATCTGGATAATGTATATAAAGCATTATTTATGTTTCAAGTATTTACCATCCAATAAATCTCTGATTTTGTCCATGTAAATTTCGAAATATGAGACCTTAATGTGGAACTCAAGGTTCTCCTCCATTGCATAGATATGATTGAAAATATCATTGACTATCCGTGGTATAATACCCTGTTTCCCTGGATCACCTGAAAATAGTCATAAAAATTAACAAGAACCTAATCAGACAAAAATATGCTTTATTAAAATTGTGTGATTTTACCTATGACACCCTCCATTGTGTGTGTTTTACCCGAACTGGTCTGTCCATATGCAAATATAGTACCGTTGTAACCTGCCAAGACATCTGACACAATGCTTTTTGCAGCTTCATTGTATACCTTTTCTTGGGTTGCATTGGGTTTAAATACTTTGTCAAATAAGTATACTTTACCCTATAACAAAGGATAAGTTAAAAAGTCTAGTAAAACAAAAATATATGGAATTGTAAAACAACAAACAAATTAAGTTTATTTATTTACATAAAATACAATTAAATGCACTTAAGTACTATAACAATTGTTTTTAAAAGCACAGTATTAGGAGTATATTGTTAAATATCTATAAATCATAATTTGATTTGTTAGGCTCAGAAAGGTTAATCTTAATTAAACCTAATGATAGGAAATTCAACAAAAAAAAATCCAATTATTCAATTCATACACATTGCAAATTGCAAATAATTTTTCCAAAAGATTTCTTATTGCATAGAAATTGCTCCAAATAGTAGCAGGCATTTGAAAGTTTAAGTTAACAATCATCTTTAAAAGATAAAGGCTAAAAACATTTAATCCATTTTCATAGGCAAACTAAAGATTTAAACTGGAATAGTTTTATTTGCAGACTTTACTGTTGAATGTATTGAAAAAATTATTCACATATTTTTGTATGAAACTCTAATTTCTTTCTATTCTATCTGACACACTGGAAATTATACAGTAAATTCGTCAGTAAGGTCCGCAAGTTGACTATTACAGGTATCAAACAATATGAAATTGTAATAAAATCAGATTAAAATCATAAAAATACCTTTTAGAAGTTAGCTTTTTTATATGAAAAACCATATAGCAGGCCCTATTTTCTTTTGAGCAGTATATGAACTTCAACTAGGTACAAATCAGATTTATCTTACTTTCAGTATTCTTTGAAATTAAGATTGTTCTAGTGCAGCAATATCACTTATTATAGTTTTATGAAAATGATTCACCAACACCACATATGATATCATCAGCAAAGCAAACCGAATGAGTCCTTGGATATATCTTGAGCACAAGTTCAGATATTGTTATAGCACATTATTCATACTTCACAAATTTATAATGCGGTCTCATGCAATGCCAGGGTTCTATTTAATAATGTGTCAATAGTCATGACAATTTGGTTTACATTGCCCTGTAGCTATGAGAAGCTTTTTCTCTTGTCAAATTGGTTAAAGCAATGAACATAAAATTGTCATGACAGATGACAGACTGTCACATTAATTAAAATAGGGCCCAGGATATTAAAGTAGGACCATTTTAATAGATCATATTTAACACTTCATCAAAATTCAACAACGCAACCTTCTAACGGCTGGCACACTATATTTATTTTTTCATAGGCACAATTAGTTAAGTTTTTTTCAGTTGATAACACATATTTATTGTAGTAATCTCAAGAGAAAGCAACAATTTACTTTGACAAATAACACTAGACTGACAGATGTCAAATGTGATCTATTATAATGGCCTTACTTTAGATCTTAATTTAGGCCAATTTAACCAACATAACTGGATTAAGAGAAAATAAGTTAAAGTTAACTAATTTTGTACTACAACCACTAAGAGCTATTAAAAGACCTTATAATCATATAAAGTGTACTTTCATGAAAACAACTATAAAACAATATTCAGATTTTTCTTTTTATTTGTTGAACTTTACTTTTTTTATTATTTGTGTTTCTATTATTCTTATTCTCAGTGTAGCTATTGTGTTTAAATATTCAAAAAACCAACAAATACAAACTAAATAATTCTTAAACAACACCTGAACTAATAATAAATATGTGCTGTAATCCGTAAAATGTGGTTTATTTCTAATAATAGCTACACTTTTCAATTACTCAGAATAAAACAGCATTTCTAATCCTTCAAATAATAAATTGTGATAGGCATAAATATCTGTGTCAGACGTTGAACAACAGTAATTGTGGTATTATGCAATAATTTCAAAACACCCCAAGTCTGCTTGTTAGTAAATACTGCAGCACAATATTAAGGTTTCACAGGTTTGCTATTTTGTAATTACTTTATGTAATAGCTCAAAACTTATGTAGTAAATAGCTCAAAACTGTATAAAAATTATTAACCAGAAAAATTTAGAGCTTTTCCACTAAAAAATAACAAAAAAAAGGGCAGAATGGTGTGTATAATATTTTACAAATACACATTATGTTTAGACACTCTTTTCAAGAAACGTAAAAAGGGAAGTTTGAAACTTTAATCATCTACTTACCTATCTAAGTAGCTCTAAAAAAATGAAAATGAAAAAGAAACACAAAATATACAATAGACCAAGGTATCTTCAGAAATATGCACGAGATTCTTGGGTCAAGGTCGAGAAGGTATTTGTATTGATTTTCGACAAAACAAAGGCATCTCTGTTGATAACTTATAAAATTTTTATGAGAATCTTCAGACTTATGCGATCACAATCATAATCAACGAAGCGGAATAGAAAAGAAAGGCCATTTCGTAGCAGGTGAACAAGTCGTAATGTATTAGTCATCATGGTCTAATTTAGGGTGATGATAGAGGAATGCTACACAGATTCAGAACAGTTTGTAAAAACTTACCCCTATTGAAATGCAGTTATCATCAGGGCCTGAAGGAAATTTCACAATAAATTTGGAGCCAGCTTTTTCTTCAGAGTCATTGAGTGGTCGAAATCGACATACGACTCTAATGCTGTCTTCAGCAGCAATCTCACGATCAGCAGCCATTTTTGTATAACAAAATATCTTACACTAAACACCGTTTAAGCAATTAAAAATAAAATGTTCTTGGAACTTAAAACCGTGCATGAAGAACTACAAAGTTAAAATTTATGTCACTGAAAAATCTTCATGACAGCAAGTAATATCAAAATGTCGGCCGGCCATATTCTTCACTTCACAGACAGAAGAAAGGTCTGTCCTCCATCCATAGAGGAAAGTAAAAAAAACTGACTGACTGAAAAGGTTTCTTATTGGCCGACTACTTCACTTCTACCAACATCACAAAAATATCGATTAACCCTGAGGATTAACCAAAAAGTAAAATAATAACACAGACTATTAAATGAAAAATAATGTATGAGAGTTTGCACGCAAAATCTAACTACAGAGTTTTTTGACCAATCAGAGGACACTATTGAAACTCCGTAGTTAGATTTTGCTTACAGCCAATCACAACATGACAAAGGCTGGATTTAGTGCTAGTGCTAGTACGTACTAGGCGTGCGTTCCGTCGTTTTGGGTGTAGTTGTTTAGTTAAAGTTTAACTCGTTTGAGTTGCAACCAAGCCACGGAACGATCGAGTTGTCTTTATTACCTAAAAGAACTTTAGATGTCATTAAGTGCAAAGTTATCGTTTTCTATTTTGAAATACGGATAATTTAAACAATTCTATGAACAAAATCAAATAAAATCTGTTTTTTGTGGAGCCACCATGAACTTTCAGACTCAAAAACATCAAAATACAAAATAAGGTCAAATGACATCGACATTATAAAAAAAATAAACGTCAGAGCGTTTTTCATCGACTGATTTAAGTGGTTGTTTGGTTGCTGCACTCTGAGCCACGGAACGGCTGAAACTACGCTCCGACAGCGCTTAGAGTAAAATTTCACAGAGTAAAAGCCACGGAATGGTCGAGCGAAGCGACGGAACACACCTTAGTGCTAGTGTAGTAGTAATCAGGCTTTTATAATGTAATCTGTGGTCAGTGTTGTTAAGTGTCATGTTAGCTATCAGTCAGTGCTGTCACTCTGTCAGCGATAGTGTGGGGGGGGGGGGGGGGGTGTGACAGTGAAGTGACAGTGTGATTGTATTGTTGTGTGTGTTGGACTGAGCTGTGGTAATTTTATTTTATTAATATAACAGTCTCAAGAGATGGATTGAATTGAAATAAGTGTCCCGTCTTTAATATAACATAGTCCAGGTAAGGATGTTTAAATTACAAAGATTTTATATCTGCGACGGACGCCCAAAACTAAATTTTCAAAATGCTTGCATTGACCTGATTCATTCATCAATAAGTAGCGCTCCACCCCATTAAAATAAACTAACTTATATTGTCCATTACCATTTACCATTGACATAAAATGATAAATCAATGTCAATAACAGTGATAACGAAATAATTACTGTCTAGGTAGGCAATATGAACGTAAAAATGACCAGACCATGCAGAATACAATACAGCCCCTGTCGAATGTGTATCATTTACAAAAGAAACTGCGTTAACATAGTCTATTATTATTGTTGTAAAGTTGTTGTCAATAAATTATTATTATGAGACAAGCAAGAGATCTGCAAAAGGTACTTTGGTCTGGTGTGACTCATCTTAATGATTTCTTGTTAAACTGTTATAGTACAAGATCCGGGGCTACTTATTTTTCATAATCAAAATATGTGGGATTGCACAGTGTGTTAGTACACTTTTTTAATATAGGTATGCATACCTGCTAGCTTAGGCCGATGGACAATTTTCTAATAACATGGGGCTTATGGGATGTAAAAGCTTTACTCACTTTTCTTCAACTCAGAATGCTGAAAGTTAAGTATGTTATCCAGAATAGATAACATGACAGTAAAGGTACTTAAAGGTAAAATTGAAAATATGATACCTGCGCTATGGAATTGTTGATCTGTTCCTTTGTACCTACTACAAATAATTACTAAGGCCTGTATTACAGAACAATAATCAAGCAATTTTTTAACTCTTATTACCTGATCTCTACATAATTAGAGAATCTAGCCTCAAGAACCTCGTTGATTACAAAACAATGCTTGAGTATCACTCAGCTGATCTCTACTTAATAAAAAGAGACTTGCATCAATCAATGGTTAGAGTCTGTTTCTTAAACTGAAACTTATTTTATGCAGAATGAATTTCATTATATGCATGATTAGCCACAGAATTGGGCAAAGAAAATGTTGCATCGCAATGGGATTAATATTTTTTATGAGTTGCATTGACCAATACACATTAATTTTAATAAATTGGTTTTTATTTAATAAAAGGTTTTTCATTAAGCGGAATGTGATGAACTCAACCTTATCAAGCCAACAAACTTAATCGAACAATGCTTGAGTAATTTTTAACTAAAATCTCTGCTTAGTAAAGATTTGATCTTTGTTTACGTAAGTATGGTCGAGACCACTCTCAATAATCGATTTGGGCTCATACTTATATTAAGGTTGAATTTACGGGACGGGTGAGAGATAAGGAGAACCCCCACCAAAGCATTTTGTGCGGAATGAATTGTTTTTATTTAAATGAATTTTGAATTTTACTAAACTTAACCTTCTTTTTTAAGCTCAAAATGTATTAAAGAAGTCATTTTAGGAAGACCAGCGACGGAAAAAGGAGAGAATAAAGAAGGGGGACTTGCCCATCCCCCCTTAAGTTTGTCATGTGATGTGATAGATAGGTTAGAAATATAAATTTCGTGTTTTTAGGGTTCCGTATCAAAATGGTAAAAAAACCCTTATGGTGTGATTCAGTCTGTCTGTCACAGCTTGATATCTCTAGAACTACTAATGCTACCAACTTGTTTGGAATAGTTTTAGATGACGTTTTTTAATCAATGTCTCTAAATAGTAAACTTTTTCAGAATGATAGTACGGAACCCTCGGTGCGCGAGTACGACTCTCCCTTGACCTTTTTTTTACATACAAGAGAAATATCTACGCTATTGTAGAGGGGATGGGTGAGTCCCCCCGTTCTACTTTCCTCTTTTTCTCGCGCTCGCCCTTAGGTTTGGTAAAATTCAAAATTCATTTGAATAAAAACAATGCATTTCCGCACAAAATGCTTTGGTGGGGGGACTGGGGGTCCCCCTATCTCTCGCTTCACCCATCTCCCTAAATTCAACCTTAACTTATGGAAATTAGAACTCTGGCAACACTAGTGAAAACATAAGACAAGTCTTATGTTTTAGTAAATTTTGCTGCATGCAGCAATCATCATTCTAAAATTAGCTTTAATATGAATCGTTTTAAAATTTGCCTAATCTGAGTATGAGTTTAGTTTGTGAAAGCTTTGCTTAAGCCCCATTCTAAAATTAATACTCTACTTAAAACTAGTTTTAGTTGCTTAAGCAACATTCTGTAATGCGGGCCTAAGAGTAACAAGAACATCTGATGGTCCAAATATTTTTTATTTGCAACAAGCCACGCAATAGGGTACTTGCCAATTATTATTATATTAAACTCATCATAGGTATCAGTGGGCAAATTAGCAGATAACGAAACGGTAGGAGCTGTTTTTACCTCCATGTAAGTTCTGCATAGGACCTGTCGGTGATACTTACGTTATAAAGATTCCTGTGGAGCCCAATTCTAGAAAGTATTGTTATTTTCATTTAGTTACATTAACAGTTTTCTGAAAGATGAAGTTTGTGTTCTTAAGTCGGCATTTGAGATTCCAGTGGCAAAGCCTGCCACTGTTTAGTGCTCTGTGAAATTACTGCACGGAGTCCACGATTGGCAGAATATGTCGACGCCACACGGCTGCAGCAGAAGGCATTAGATTGTATGCAGTTTCCGTTTCGACTGGCATACGCACGATGACGCTGCGGGCATACGCACAATACGCGTATGTCGCGAACGTATGTCCAGTATTGTTCGTACACAAGAATATAACTTGCACATAAGTCATTCGCTAACCGCTCGTGAGTGAACATAGCCAAAGGTGCCCATACTATGATCCTTAGGATAGCACAGATGTGGGTGGACCCACCTCTATCCATCCTCTATTTCTGCCCCTCCACAGTTCTCTCCACAATATTTGATCGTTATAAACAAGTAGCGAGTATTTGAGTCAGTCAACCAACAGGTTACCTTAAGAAGTATATGTTGTTTTTGGGATTTTTGGGAAGTATTTTGCCGGAACTGCACGCACATACATGCCATAGGTATACGTAGATAGATACTGCATATGACAGACACTGGGAAGTGGGTGCGGTCGTTGACCCGCCTTGTGCACCCCTCAACCGTTATAGTCGGTTTATGGAAACTGGCTGAAAGCTTGCGGGACTAAGGGCTACCGGTAATCTTTGAGGCCAGATGCTTGCGACGTATGTTTAATAATATCTGCACAAAGAGGTATATTACTTTGTGGGTGTTGATAAAAACGAGAAGTTCCAATTCCTCAATCTATTTTATGAAAGCAGGCATTTATAGCGCTTTGTTTAAAATTACTTCTAACCTGTTTTCGTTATGATGATAGTGATTTGCCCTTCTATATACTCAAATGGCCAACATTCTATATACGTTTGAACGCTACGCTTACTTTTAAAACTTAAATATGAGCAATAGACGATTAAATCACAAGTCGCAAACTTATGTAAATCACAGACTTTGATGTATTGTATAGAATTGACAAGCTGCAGCGGCAAGTACAATAATTTTATAGTTTGCTGCTTATTTTAAAGCTTAATAGTAAGCGTAGCGTTCCAACGCATAGAATGTTGGCCATTTGAGTAGGGGGCAGATCAGAGTCACAGTTTCAATTCAATATAATGTATAATATCTACAGCCTCACCAAATTATGTTGATAGTTATACACTAGGCTGTTGAATACGTAATCTGTGGTTTGCATACTAGTATGGCAGCATAGCGATGTGTGAGCGGAGGTATGCTGACGCCAAAATTGATTCATTCAATTAGAGTTCGTGCTAATGTTGTGCTAATGACGTAATATATACGACCTACAATGAAAAAGTTTGTGTTTGATGTTACCCTCGTTCTCAGGAACTTCATCTCCAAATAGTATAATCATAACCGGCTCTACCGTTTGTATGGTTTACTAGGCAAATAAAGAAAGGAAAGTATAGCAGCGGCCGTAAGAGTACACAAGGAACGTTACTATTTTTTAGGTGAGAGTAAAGGAAGCAGTGGTATTAGCAATAATAATTGATGGATGAATTTAATGACTGATATTTTATTTGGGGAATCATCAAGAAAATCGTTATAAACTGAATCTTGGATATTATAATTTTGATAGAGGAGCAGGTTGACTTCATTGAAACAGATGTTATTTTCAGAGGTGTGTTTATTTTTCTTAATTATGATGTCATTTCTTATATCAAGAGCCAAACGCAATTCGACGTGATTTAAGTCTTGAATTTTCCCTTAGTCAAATGGGCCAAGGAATCGAAGTCTCGTTGTATTGTCATTTTGTTGTCGAACCAGTGACTCTTATTTGGCGTGCTGATTGATTCGGAGAAGAAACGGTGACGGGGGCACTGTTGCGTTGACTGTATCACCCGCTGACGAGTTATTTTCTGTACCATTAGTCACGCGTGTATCCGGCGCGGATAAGACGTGCCCGCGCCGCCGCCGTTGTTTTTAGCGGCACTAATGTACAACACGAAAATATTGTACTATAGTTTTAAGATCACTAGTTGTTGCTCAGTATTATAAGTTTAAGCCGGTGTACCTGATAAAGTTTTTTAAGTAACTTTGTTTGATGTTGTTTAAATCCATTGCAACTGGAACGGTGGATCTGCTGATAAAGTGCAGAGCAGACGAATTCTGCATCTTGTGTATTGTATATAAAATTGTGTTGTGAGTTTTGAAGGAAAACATAATGAGAAGTGACTTCACCCATTAATGTTTCACGCGGAATGTGACTCAATCTGTGTCATTGGACCTTGATAAGAGTGTTACTTTTATTACCTACCTAGTTGTTTGAATTAACCTGTGGATAAGACAACATTTTTGTGTGCAGTACATAACGCTATTTATTCAGTAGTGCAGTGCGAGTATTTACGTATTTTTATTTAATTGGATGTTACATTAGAACAAGTTACCCTTGAAAAGGTTGGTGAGAATTTTTGTATGATATCATCGGAATCTTTTATGCATATTTATTTTTATTCTTAGGTTTAAATTCTGTCCCAAAAATAATCAATCGTTCTTCAGTTCAGTCCCATTATCCCATTTAATAGAATTGCAAACATAAAGGACGAGATATTGGAGTTTTCTCAAAGCTTTAGTTACCTGTAAAAATAAGGTTGAAGTCATGCCCTGCTACTATCACTTCTAATAATATAACATGAGTATGGGCTGCTATAAAAGTACCTAGTAAGCAATGTTTTGTGTGAGCAGTCCGTCTATTTATCTGGCTGTATGTTTAGGTTCATTGTCAAGAACAGTTGAATTAAATATCCTTTTTAATTTAATAATCAATCTTTGCTCTAAATATAAACGAATATATTTGGAAAAGTTGATAAATCATCTGTTTTCTTTCCTGTGATTGTTATTTCATCTAAATTAATATCGAGATTTTCTGAGGATTCAAATTCAAATGAACACAGCCAGTGGCGAATCCAGGATTTCAATTTGGAGGGGCTTAGACCTTGTCATCACGTATAGTATAATAGAAAAATGTATTTAGACCTAATAAGAAAGTCTCGACTTGAGAACCTACTTTTTTGAAGTCGTTTAAAATTGTTTTGGGTCCTGGATCCGCCACTGAACACAACCCGGGACTTGAATAGTAGGACCTGGCTTAAAGACGGTAGACGACATCAGTCAAATTACGTTACAGTAGGCACCGCCACAGAATACATAATGGTACAAGTGTACCGCAGGGTAAGGCAGTTTCACCCAAACAACGTCATGCATGCTTTTAACTGATAATTTTATGTGACTGAGAGTTTTGGGTAAAGTTTGCTTCGTCTTTCAGCGTTATCATATCACACTTGACATGTTAGCCATCAGGTGATACCTAGGTCAAGCGCGTCGCACTAGCTAGAGTATAAAAAAACTGCATATAGGTATAAACGTGAGAATGTTTATAAAAGCGATAAAAAAAAATTGTTTTCGTTTTTAATCGTTATCTAACAGTGACCCACTAGTGTCCCGTCCCACTTGACAACTATACTCGGCTCCCACGAGGCGACCTCGATTTTATACTCGTGGGCGGCGCGCCCTTTCTCGCTCGCGCCCGCCCACAGGTGCGTGGCCCATGTGTCGTTACAACAACTGGCCTTTTTTTTGTTAAACTAATATTCATTCACAATGTATATAAAACTAGCCTTCGGCCGCGACTTCGTCCGTGTGGATATTCGTAAAATCCTTAAAGAACAAATTGTGCCTCATGCAAATCCGTTTAGCCGTTTTTGCGTAATTGAGTAATAAACATCTCAACATCCAAACTTTCCCATTTATACTATTAGTAGGAAGTAGGTAACATGTAGTGATGTAGGTGACATGCGTAATGTATGAGTAATTTATTAATAGCACCATTTTACCTCACATTATTAATTTATTTATTATAATAGATATATTTATTTTCCTCTGAAATAAAATAGTGTTGCTATTGTCAATTTGTGATTATTTGGTTATTTCGATTTTCAACAACTACCTACTTTATCGTTGTTAGTAGCAGTATTAAAGTTGATTATTAACGGATTGTATATTTTGTTACAGAATCTAGATTCGACGAAGTAAACGAAACGACAAAATGTCGCACCTCACGACGCTCGTGTTCACGGTGTGTTTGGGCGCAGTTGTCTGCCAGCGAGCAGAGCACTTGTTAGCACAGAATCCATGTTCGAGCAAGACGACATGCAGCGATTGTATCCGAACGCCGAGCTGTGCATGGTGCTTCGCTGCTGAGTTCAACGGGCCTCGGTGCTTCAACCCGGCCATGGAAGGCGGCACCGGCGGCTGCGACGAGGCATACATTTTCAATCCGGATAACCAGCGTTCTATCGACCCCTTGTTCAATAAAGAATTGAGCAGAGGTTAGTGTATTTGACATTTTAATTTTAACCATAGAAAAAAAGTGTGCTTATGGATTTAATACATTGCTTCTGTGCTTCATTGCTCATATACGAGATATAAAACTGTTATTGTTGGTTTTCACATCAGACATTTTATGTATTTGTTTTTTCTCTTTTATGTCTTATTGTGTTCACTGACACACCACACCACCACCAGTGCAAATAATTAAATAAAACAGAATTACCGGCCCCCGTCGCATGGGCACTCAAAATACGATATGATATAGCGATTCATCGCCTTAAACTGTCAAAAGACAATTGATTTTGACAGTTAAAAGCGTCAAATTTAAGAATTTAAGATTTTTTTGTTGAGTGTCGATAAATCGCTACATATCATGTTTCGGTGGTCATACTACAGGGGCAGGTTGTATTATTTGGTTTAAAATTACAGTTATTTTTTAGAATATTTTTATTCAAAAATATATGATTTTTCATGTTATGTCAGACAGCAATTATTTGTGATATCATCATTAGTTATTACTTCCGTTAGCATTAGTGCTTTATCTGTTGTAAATAGTCATAATGAATGAAAAATCCTATCTATATACAATGCGATTAATTTAAGATAAATAACATTAGAAAAATACTAGAAATATGACAATGAACGGTGGTCCGCGGCAACTTTACTCGAGAATGTAAAGTACGCACATTTCTGAAGTTGGTCACATCTGTTGGACAAAGTCACATAATCGCATTGTACTAATTTAATTACTAAGTCGTTATCCACATGATTTTTTTGTAAATAATTTATTTTTCTTATGTTTCTGTAGCTAAAGGCCGCATGGGCATCGGTATGAGCTCGTCCTCGTACGAGCAGACAATGAGCGCGTCTGGCGGCGGCAGCTACGGCGCAGGCGGCGGGTTCGCCGCAGCGGGGGCCGACAACCTGGTGCAGATCAAACCGCAGAGGGTGAAACTGCAGTTGCGAATGAGTGAGTTAATGATTGATTATTCTATCATTAGCTAAAGGTGTGTCTAAACACCGCGCGGCATTGCAGCGAGGTAATATTTCGACAGCCTAGTAAACGATATTTACTAGGTTATTGGTAATCTCACCTGGAATAGCTATTTGACTTTAAATTATTGAAAAAAAAATCTTGGGTTCACCGTCATGCGAATGCCGCGTCTATGTAGCTGCCGCGCTACTTGCACGCTGTGTTTGAACAACGTGTCATTCATCATCACAAGGCAACAGGCATTTTAAAATCCAGCACTGACTTCCTTATTGATAACGAGGATGAAGCATAACGATATATTGAACTATTTCTACTTTTGCTCCATGTTATTTATACTAGCTCTTGATCTCACACGTCGGATTGTTTAATATTATCAAACTGAAACAATATGAGCACACAACCATATACTAATGACCCTGGAATCACGAAAGGTACGCGCAATATTAATTTATGGTTATTCATACTTGTTAAAAATTACGGAAACTTCGAGTGGATTTGGGTGGGTTTCAGTTGTATTAAATAAATGGATTATCCGTTTACCTCACATACGTACGTATACGAATCACATTGCTCTAAAAGTTCGTAGGTTATTTATAAATAAATAATTAATAAATTTGACAACATCATTGCTCCGATTCCAAAGTAAGTAGCTAAAGCACTTGTGTTATGGAAATCAGAGAACGGTGGTATCAGAAACACCCAGACCAGAGCCCATATAGAAAAGTTCGTTTTCGATTTTAGTAACTCGTAATTCTTCAACAGACGAAGTGCAGAAGCTCACGTTCGCATACTCGCAAGCGCAAGACTACCCAGTCGACCTGTACTACCTCATGGACCTCAGTAGGTCGATGAAGAACGACAAGGACAAGCTCAGCACCCTCGGAACTCTACTCTCGAGCACCATGAGGAATATCACTTCCAACTTCAGGATTGGCTTCGGTTCGTTCGTGGACAAACTTGTCATGCCTTACGTCTCCACTGTGCCCAAAAAGTGAGTTATTAATCAATAGTCGATTAAGGAAAAAACAGTTAAGTATAATAATACTGGACTGATTTTTTGTACTCAAATGCCGAAAACTTAAAACTTAGCTGCCTAGGATTGTCACTATAACATATTTCCTCAATCGACTTTGAACTTCATAGCCAACATTTTACAGATTCAAATCAATTGAAGATGCTTAATTGATGTGCTGTTGTCCATTTTGATTTTGACCACATTGATTTTGAAAAAATATTATTTTTTGCACTCATACTAGGGTTTTTGTAAAGATCCGATTTGTACGAATATCCTACGACATATAGTCTAGAGTACATATTTTCCATTTTGTTTCAGCTTAATATCACCTTGCGATGGCTGTGCGGCTCCGTATGGTTTCAAAAACCAAATGTCTTTGAGCAACGACACTGAATTTTTTAATGTAAGACTTTTATTTCTGATTGTTTACAAATATTAATTAGAAGTTTCATTTAGCCATACAAAATTGTCGCTGTAATTGACAGTCAGTTGGTCAGGCAACTCAGGCAATTAGGTGCCTAAAAGGCATGTGAACTTTTAAGAACTTAAACGTTCTGTTCTAAACTCCGTTCGTTATGGTGACTTTGTAACGATTTTACTGTTCATTTATACCAAATTATGCCATTTTTCAAGTCTTCCAAACAGTTAGATATAATTTTTTTCAACAGTACGCGGTAGAGAAAGCTGATGTGTCTGGCAACTTGGATGCGCCAGAAGGCGGGTTTGACGCTATCATGCAAGCGGTCGTCTGTAAGGGGCAGATCGGCTGGCGCGACCAGGCGCGTCGCCTGCTGGTGTTCTCAACTGACGCTGGTTTCCACTACGCCGGCGACGGAAAGGTAACTGCCCCCCTAGCATGACTACCGAAACGCGATATGATATAGCGATTTATCACTTTAACTGTCAAAAAACAATAGATTTTGACCGTCGAGTATCGACAAAACGCTATTTCAGGCGATATACAAGGTGTTACAAAAATACCCCTAATGCCGAATATGGTATATAGGCACCATCAAATTGATCAACTTTTACTATGGGACCAACTCGCGAAAAAAAAATCAGCTGTTTCATACAAAAATTTAAATCAAAAATATCAAAATGTATGAAACAGCTGAGATTTTTTTCGGGATTTCAGAGTTGGTCCCATAGTAAGTTATTCGGTTTGATGGTCCCTATATACCATATTCGGCATTAGGGGTATTTTGTAACACCTTGTATAATCATGTTTCGGTGGTGATTCTAGGAGGCTGAAACTCCTGATTAAGAGCATGTTTCATATTAATGTTAATCAGTGAAACTGGTATAGATAGTTAACTTGTACTCATAATTACACTTATTGTAATTGCACATATACGCATTTTATGTACCCGCTTAATGCGTGTAGTACGTGTACGGCATCCAATCTACGTGCATCATAATATAAACACATGAAACATAATTATTTGAAAATATTTTTCCACTTAAACACATACTGCCGTACTCAGAGACAATTAAGTTTAATGCTTCATTAAAATTGGTGCTGTCTCTTTCTTTTCCATAGTGATAGTATAAGACGACACGATGCTTAATAAAGCATTAAGCTTATTTGACGTCTCTGGGTACGGCAGTAAGACATTGATTAGTACTTAATTAAAATTAATAATTTAATATTTTTTAGCTTGGTGGAATCGTGCAACCGAACGACGGCGAATGTCACATGGCAAACAATTCCTACACCCACTCCACTCTGCAGGACTACCCAAGCATTTCACAAATCAATTTAAAGGTAAAACACACACAAACCTTACAACCACAGCGCTAGTCAGTCGAATAACGGAAATTATATCTATATTCCATGTTTTGTAGGTTAAAAAACACGCTATCAATGTGATATTCGCTGTGACCTCGGAACAGATCAGCGTGTATGAAGAATTGAGCAAACATATCGAAGGTTCGAGCAGCGGTGTCCTCAGCGAGGATTCTGGCAACGTTGTGGATTTAGTGCGCGAGCAATATAGCGTGAGTGTTGCTACTTGTAAAAAACCATTTTATATAATTAACAAAACAAGCAACATTGTGCATAACATTTTTTTATCTTTACAGAAAATCACATCGACAGTCGAAATGAAAGACACTTCAAGCGACGCTGTGCAAATAGTTTATTACTCATCGTGTTTGGGTGGTAAAGAAGCCACACAGACCAACAAATGTGACGGACTCAAGGTATTCATTCATACCGTACCTAGAACAAAAGTGTGGATTTTCAATCGAAAGTGAACTCTATTTTAAGTTTTCTTAAGGTTGAGAAATAGATTTAGGTATCAGTCGATACTGATGCACCATGAATATTTATTGAATTTAGTAATAGTATCATGAAATCAATTTGCTCTTAAAGTTTATATATTTCAATGCAGTAACATTTAAATCTGAGTATATAAATAACCACATTCCTTTTTATAATACTGTGTCAAATTTCAGGTTGGAGATGTAGTTGAATTTACAGCGGAAATAACTCTGAAAGAGTGCCCGAAGGACCCTAAGAACTGGAAGCAATCCTTCCAAATTTACCCCGTGGGTATATCCGAAAATCTAGTCGTGGAGGTGGAAATGATATGCGACTGTCCTTGCGAACATCCTGGCCATCATGTAAGTAGATTTTATTCCGTGGCGATATAATACATACTTAACGCATACCACGCGTGTGGAGTGTATCCGCATTCGAGATTTCAGTAGATTCTAATAACAAAATAGATTCCATTCCACCTCTCTGTGTTCTCATTATAATAGCGTTATAATTTTTCTACTGCAATCCAGATTGGATCCTGGATTTTGGATGAAAGCCGAGTCGATTCGGCAATGGGTGCGATGTTTCGCCAACGCGTCTGAAATCTTATTCTTATGAAACCTTTTAATAGTTCTACCCAAGCTGACCTTTCCTATTGTACCTTTAGGCTTACGAAGACAGTCCGTTAGTCTGCAGCGGCCAAGGCATCTCCGCTTGCGGCGTCTGCCTCTGCAACCCGGGCAGGTTCGGCAAGGGATGCGAGTGTTCCGCCCACGGAGGCGTCTCGCTCGAGCAGGAGCGCGGCTGCAGACCCACTAACGCCACCTTCGGGCCGCTGTGCTCGAATAGGGGCACTTGCATCTGTGGCGTCTGCGAGTGTAACAAGCTTGATGATCCACTCAAGGTTAGTACAGATTTCTTATATCGTGGATCTAGAGTCTATCATCATTTTTACTTAGCGTTACGATAGGTTATTTGAATTTCATAAACTTCTTACGTTTTTCGACCTTTGTAATCTATCGTATAGCTTGTAAAATGGACACAGTTGGTGTCCCTAAATAAATAAATAAAATAAAAATGGTTTTGGATTAAGTTTATAAATTGTTCATTATTTTTTGCTCTTTGATATATTTCAAGATATCTTTTGCACTAATATATATAAAAATGATATCGTCGTTTAGGTAATATCCGGCCCGTTTTGCGAGTGCGACAACTACACGTGCGACATGAATAAGGGGCTGCTTTGTTCCGGACCGGAGCATGGCGAGTGCGTGTGTGGGAAATGCGTGTGCCGGCCCGAGTACACCGGTCCCGCGTGCGCGTGCCTGCTCGACCAGTCGCCGTGCCGGTCACCCGGTTAGTGGACACACATATTAACCTGTAGGCACAGAATACATAATAGTACAAGTAAAGAAGATTCACTCGGCAAAATCATTTAAATAAATAGGGACTCTTGCTCCGACACAATAAAGTGCAATTCAGGTCGCACATCGCTAATTCCCTAACAGTTATATCGACCTAGAAATTGCCTCTCTTTCTATCGCGTAGTTCTTATCTTTTGTGACGACTAGGGTTGTCCATCCTATAGTGTATATAGTACAGTTTTTCATTTCTTCTTACCTTTCGATGTCTTTTGGAAGTGCTAAAAAATTGGAGGTTCGGATCCTTGTTATTATTTAAGCAGCCCCATTTAAATGCTTTAGCCTTCATTTTGGTTGATGTCATAAGCGAACGGACGACGCGACGTGACCATACGCGAGGCGGCGCGGGCGCGTGAGAGTGATTATCGAATTAACGTTCGACCGGCCGGCGCGTGGCAGCCCTCTGACATTGGCCCGGTTAAACAGGCTCGCCACGTACTTGTAGCTTCATAGTAATACCTAAAGTGCGGAGTGCGCCTGGCCTGCTATAGGTTCTGTACCTCTAGTTTCCGGCATAGATGTTGAGCGCTGAGAGAGGTGTGCAGAAGTGGTTTTTAGGTAAGAAGCTAACATCTCGTGGGCGACAATAAATGTATTTTTTTCGTTTAATTCACAGAAAACGGTGAAATTTGCAGTGGGCAAGGGAAATGCGTCTGTGGACAGTGCGTGTGCAATGTAGACGATGATCACCATTACTCCGGCAGATATTGTGAAAAGTGCCCGGTGAGTGTTTACAATTTCATGGTCTGTTTCAATAGAATTTGTCGAAGGTGAACAATATTTTTACAATAACAGCTAACAAATACGCCGGATCCAGTATTGTGCGAATTGGATCTTTTGCGAAATGGACATTTTGCGAATTTGACATTTAGGGCATCTAAACGTATTTGTAAAAAATAAAATAAAATAGTTTATTTGGCATTAACGAAATACATTTTTATAAATAATAAGGACCGATGCCAACTTTTAAGCCTCATTTGGCCTGTATCAGGAGGCACCGCTCTTCCATGAAACAGGGTTATCATAAAAACTTAAGACTTAAAATCTTAAAATTTGTTTATTAATAAATGAGTGTTTTCGTTAGACTTGCCCCGGCAAATGCGGCCAGTTCAAGGACTGCGTGCAGTGCGAGGCGCACAGCCGCGGCCCGCTGTACCAGCCCGACGAGCCGGAGGGCAACCGCTGCACCAACTGTACGCTGTTCCCGATCATCGTCGACGGAAAACTTGAAGGTGATTTACTACTTCGTGTTAAGGCTCATTTTAATTGATTCGCAGTCCCCCATCATCGTTGTAGGAAAATTTGAAGGTTCTTGTTTTTTGTGTTAGAGCTCATTTTATTGAAGTTATAAGTTGAATAAGTCGTTCTCTACTCACATAGGTACACCTAGTAGCTTACCTTTTTTTTTGTATCAAGAGGAGAATGCAATCTTTACGCATACCAAACGGCATGTTGGGGTCGGTCACCCCCCAGGTTATTACCCGGGGCGTGTTCCTCGCCGCGCCCAGCCCTCCCGCCAAGCCTAATAGGCTTCGCGTCAGGGCTGGGTGGTTCTAACCTAGTAGCTTACCTGTCACAGTCCTATACAAATTGTTTGGTGGGAAACATGTGAGCCCGTAGCCGGAGATGTTAAAGTAATCATTAATAATAATGTATGGAAATAATGGTGATAAAAAAATCTATCTCATGATAAAAACTGTGTAGAACATTTATATATTACCTGTTCATTTGTGTAAATGTGACGAAGTTAATAGACTCTAAAAATAGTATTTAGACAAAACTGTCATTCATCACATTATAAGAGAGTTGATTCAATTTATTCTTATTCTTGCATTAAACTGAAGATGATCATATGATTGGTGTTATGTATTAAAATGTATTGTTGCAGCAAACGAAACGTTGAACGAGCACTTGTGCAGTTTCTACGACGACGAAGATTGTCTGTACCTGTACGTGTATTCTTACGATGAGAACCAGAGGCTGCTCATCCGAGCGCAGAAGGAACGGGAGTGTCCTAAGAAGGTTCGTCTTGTTATAACCATGATTTAAATGTTCATGCATGTAATGGGACGTGCTGCATTTTAACCGTCTTTCGGTCAAGTTAAATTGGGCTATTTATTTCTAAAAAAAATAAGAAACGACTGCCCTAAAAACGAACTAAACAGTTAAATAACGAGACAGTGTCATTGCAGTCGGTGGATCTCTTTGATTAAAAACTGTTCCATAGAACAGGTCCCGGACTTCAATGATATACTTCATTGTTATTTAACTTTTCAGTTCGTTTTTGGTATTTTTCTATATTTATTTAAAATATTTTTTTATTTAGTTCATGAATACATTTTAGTAACAAATTATTTTTACCATTTTTATTATTATTTTAGTTTTGGAATGTGCTCATGAGGGCCTTTCATTTGATACCCATATTGTAATAAATAATTGAAGATTTTTTTCACATTACAAAATGGGGTCATGCAGACGATACATTGAATTTTCTCATAAAATCTATAGCCATTGTGATGTAAGGATTCGGAGTGATGTAAGGATTCTAACGATACCTCACACATCTTGTATACATACAAACATTCATGAACGCTGAACACAATACACTTCGTTTTAGGGGCAGTCGTGTAAAAAGATAGTTGATAATAGTGATTGATAGGTTGTGTATGTTTGTCGTTGTAGGTGTTCATCCTGGGCATAGTGCTGGGCGTGATCGCGGCCATCGTGCTGGTGGGGCTGGCGCTGCTGATGCTCTGGAAGATGGTCACCACCATACACGACCGCCGCGAGTTCGCGCGCTTCGAGAAGGAGCGCATGATGGCCAAGTGGGACACGGTAAGATTATTCGCTTTACTATATACTATAACACTGAAAATAGTGTTGTATAGTGATGAGAGCATAGTTCATACCATTGTTAACTTATTGATAGCACCGATTCTAACTACAGAGTATATTGGCCGCTAGAGGGTCACAGTTTTCGATTGGGCCGTATTTGGACGGCTAGTGTAAAAATTCAGTTAGCCCGTATCTGCCCATATTCGGGCTATTACTACTATAGTGTTAGTCTAGGTCACCGACTTATTTAAACAGGCCAATTCGGTAAACGAATTCAGTGAAACGAAAACCACGAATTCAGTAAAACCAACAGCATAAAATCAGTTAAACTGAAAGCGGTCGACGTATTCTGCAACTGACTAGATGTAACCACGCTATGAGGCTTCCAAGTGCATACTATGAATGGACCGACTGTATATATAAATTAATTCGACTAGTAACAACTTGACTAAAACAATTCGACTAAAAACAGTTCATTAGGTTAGGTCAGGTTAGAATTGCAGGCTACCAAAAACGCGCGAACCAGACGAGCGGAGCGGGCGTGCCGCGGCCGGTGAAGCGCCAGGAAAGACGTTTTTTTTAAATTTACTATCAACAGAGGTATCTTCTGATGATATAATTTCACACCGCTTAGTTTTGAATAATAAGGAAGTTTGCTCAAGTCGAATCATAAGAAATAAAATCATAAATATATTAAGCATAAGCGTTTAATTTTAATACATGAATATAGTTTTTCAATATGAAATTATATATGAAAGGAGACTTGTGACTTCACAAATTCCGTAAAATTTTGTTCTGCATTGCACTTGCATTTTTCATCCAAGTCATTGAAACTTTCAACTGCTATATCTTCGTCGTTTTTTGTAATATCAAAATATTTTTTACGTTTATGTAAATATAATTACAAATATTAAAAAAAAAATTACACCCGTTTGCACTAAACTTAAGAATCGCCTAAGTCTTTTTCTAACTACAATCGACCAAATCAAAACAGTGTCATAAACTTAGCTATCATGCAGCTGTCAGTCGCTTAATTTAAAATTATCTTGGCCGAGTTGTGTTAGGAAAAGACTCGGGCGATTCTTTTTAGGCAATTTTTTTGTTAGTCGAATTGTTTTCGTCGAATTATTTTTAGTGGAATTGTTTAAGACGAGTTGTTTTTTTGACGAATTGTTCTAGTCGAATTCTGCGCATATCTTATATCATACAGTATACAATCACAAAAAAATTAAGAGTTTGAAAAAAATATTATAAATTATTTATTTTTCACAGGGCGAAAATCCGATTTACAAACAGGCTACGTCGACATTCAAGAATCCTACATATGCTGGAAAATAATGTAAGCGCTTGATCAGAAAACTATTTTAAATCAAAACAATCAAGTTCCGTTGTGCGTTTGAGTCATTGTTACTCATCAGTTGCATGTCAAAGAGTTACTCATCGAAGCGTATAGAAGGCTGCACATCGTGTTTAAACAAACAATTTAATAAGGTGTCGGAATAACCTTTTACTTCCAGTGTTATTGCTATAACTGATGTGCACCTGTACTGTACTAAAAAAATTGTGCTGATCTATAATGTTGCCTTAAGTAGTGCCTTTTATACACCTGAATTTTGATACAAAAATATTTTTGACGAACATAATGTAAAGGACATAGAGTCTATAAGGATTTGTTGGATGTTGAGAGAAAGGAATATTGCCTTTGTTTAACAATGTCGCCTTAGGTGAGAAGAGTAAGGCACGGATTAATCTCTTTAAGAATAATGTATGCTTTTTGTACTTATGTGTGTGTGGTTGCTGTATGTACTTATGCGTGTAGCTTGAATACTAACATGGCAAGGTATCTACATCTCGTGCAAGAATCTTAACGAAATTATCTCGATTTAAATTAGTAAAAATGCCGCGCCATGTTTAATTGCTAGCATTAACATTTAGTAGAAAGTTATTTCGAAATATGTAGTCTGCTTATAAATCGGGAAAATTAACTCAATATTTTTTTTTTGCACAAAAACTGATTTTTTTATACATACTATATAAACAGTAACAAGTATTAACTCGAAAATGATTACGCAACATTAATGTTGGTAAACCTCAAAAAGGAGTTGGGGAAGTGATAATCAAACTCGATTCCTTAGATGAATCAGTCACTCTTTATAAAAATAACTTTTTGATACGTTAATATTATATATTTTCAATTAATTTGTATATCGAACTTTGTTGCTGAAATTTTTATGCATCATTTACAAGTAAGCGATGTTATTTAGATTGTTATTATAATAGATAATGCATCATTTGGTTGTCTATATCACTGCCAACAGTCGTAGTTTTATAAAAAAGACAACAAAACATGGTTCATGACCTTTGATCATATAAACCCTAGATACACAATCCCATACTAAATGCGCTCGAAAAAATGATTCCAACAGTAGTTTATAGTTGTCGTTATAATATAGATATTTCGCTTCCAAATACTGCCGCTATTCGACCTTACGTCGCAGTAACTCGTTTTAAATTCGAACGGCAGTGGCAGTATTTTCGATGTTATTACATGGAATGCTCACGAGGTCGTCCGTCGCCAATCAGTAGTCATGTCGGTCGACGGACGCTACTCTTTCTTACGCATCTCTGTCTTACTAACGCAAGTAAAAGAAACGGCACGGAATATCGTAATATTTTAATTTAAATAATGAAATTAAGGTGGTTTCAGTACATGTTTAAATTCATAGTGAAATTATGTTTACGCTCAATAGTTACTGAAAAAATTATATTCCATCTATTTTTCACTTTTTTTGAGTTGTTTTTGCACAACTTCACAGCATATTTAGGCATCGTTACGCCGGGTCAAATGACTACTGAGATCGCTCTAATGCTCACTTTCGATTGGGGCATTCGTTCGCGGTGTCACTTTTAGTAACGCTGTATCTAGGGTTTACGTGATCGAGGACTTCCATATACATTATTGAAAACAAGTACGAGAAATTGATAGACTGTATGTTTTGAACAGTTAACATTTTGCTATGGTACAATAGCAACTAATGCAAAGTGTTTTATTATACTGTGTTACATTTTATAATCATAACTCGTGACACCGTTTACAAATAATAAGTATAACTCGCGCCATTAAATAAAGGAATCTAAAATGGCGGCAATTATCGTACAATCTCACGCGGCTTATCATTGATTTTTAGCTGTATGGCTGAGACGACACGATAACTGCTGCCCTATGCTGCCGCCATTTTAGTGGCACGTGTTATACACATTTTATTAACAGACGTAGGGATATGGCTCCCTGAATATATGGTGCCTTATATAACAGTAATTAAACTAGTGCCATTACTAATATTATAAAGTCTTATATTATTTATTACCATAAAATAAAATAAATTTTATTTTAAGTATCACTATATCTTATCAGATAGAGATATTTTATTTTAACTTTATATAACAGAATAAATTAATTCATTTGCATTTTTTAAACTTTTTATATTGTTTTTAATTAATGGACGTAAGTCTTGCCTTTGTACAATCTTTTTTACACTTTTACTGAGTGTAGTTGGAATCTCTTGAGAATTTCAAAGTTGACCGAATCTGATAGAAGATTTTTATTGCATTGCCTAATATAATGTTAGTATGAGTGCTAATGTTATATTTCTACTGCAGAACAAAAAAAATATAAGTGTGTTTCGTTTGTAAATATTATTTTTTAATTATGTACGAATTATGTCAAATTAAACTTTAAAAATCGTGGTCTCTAATAGTAGCTAATAAAAAAATAACTCTAAAATGTTTGGTGTTTTATTTTTTACTTGTTATAACGAAAAAATACCTTTTAAGTGGCTAAGAATAATCATTATGGCAAAGTTTCAACCGTTTTTGCTACAATGAGCCTAGAAAGCCCGATTTCGGGACTACAATAATTACAATCGGATAATTTTAATTAAAATGGTAACATTATTTCATTCCGAGTACCTTCGTAATCGGCTAATTAATTGATGATATTACAGCTTTTATCCGCACATAATAATGAATCGGATTACATCTTATTTCATTCTCGCTTTTGAGTTTGAAATATTAAATTGGATTGCGGTTTGCATTTCAATTATTTAAATTAGAAATAAAAATCAAGCTTTGCGTTTATTGACACTGCGAATGTTATTAGTTAACTAAAATTTTAATTAAACTTGGTTATGTATCAACGAAAAAATAATGTAGTACTAAAGTTACGTCTGCTTGTTATTAACAGAAAAAGATCATAAACATCCTACTTATAATTAATTACCGAAATGTGATCTGATTGATGCTCGATTTCATTGATACACACAAACGCAATAACTTGTTTTTATTACTCATCCCTTACTTAGTTGCCAGTACCCTATCACCTAAAGGGCGTAACTCCATTACAGTCAAACTAAGTTACCTTTCAGGCATCAAGTCGGCAATGTTTACCAATCTTGGCACAGGCGTCGGCACTCGCCCTGGCTCCTGCAAATTGAATTTGATAGGGCCCGTGCCGTTGTAATCCGAGAAATACGGATAGCTAACTTGTATTTCTATAAGTTTGTGATTAAAAGTACCTAGGTCAGTGTACTAGAGCTTGAAAGAGAGTCCATGGTATGTTATACCTATTATCTTGAAGATTATTTCTCTCCGTCTCAGTATATGATATTTTCAAAACAATAGCAAGACGTTATAAATTCGTGATAGCACATTCGCGAAAAATTATATTCGCAATTTGGTAAGTATGTACCTAATGTCCTTATCTTCACCGAATATACAACGTGTTACAAAAATACCCCTAATGCCGAATATGGTAGATAGGGACCATCAAACTGAACAACTTTTACTATGGGACCAACTTAAAATCGCGAAAAAAAAATCAGCTGTTCCATACAAAAATTAATTACGAAAATATCAAAATGTATGAGACAGCTGATTTGTTTTTCGCGATTTCAGTGTTGGTCCCATAGTAAAAGTTATTCAGTTTGATGGTCCCTATCTACCATATTCGATATTAGGGGTATTTTTGTAACACGTTGTATAGGTGTCACAAAATTTTGCCACACAGGGAAAATACCTTAAATATTGAAGATAGAAAATTTTAATGAAAGGAGACTTCATTAATTTTATTTTTAATAATAATTGCAAATGCATTAAAAATCGCAAACGATACGATACAATACTTAAAAAAATATTTTAAATAACTTAGAATAAGTTAATAACAACGGCACCCACTCAAAATATTATAATGTAGGTAGATTTTGTTCAAACAAGTGAATAATATAATACTTAGCACTGTCCATTTTATGATAATTTTTATTGTTAAAACCTTTTAACGTAGAAAAACCCTTTCTATTATTAATGTAATCCTAGTCTTGCATTTTAGAAAGGCTCAGAAGCCAGAGTAACTATATCCCTATCACTTAATTATATCCTACATTCGGTTAACATAAGAGGTAGGTTGGGATGCGTTTGAATTAATTATGTAGGCAAGTGGCAAGCTGGAGAACCTTTCGATATCGAATTAGAACAACTGCCCACAAGTTGATGATTGGGTTTAATCGGAAGGTTTTACGGAACAAGGACTATCCTTGTTCCTAAATTCTTAAATTTGAAACTTTTTAATTACTACCGTTCTTAAAGCAAGCAGACCGACAGCGATATTTTTTACCCGACTGCAAGAAAAGAATTATGATTTTCGCGCGGTTCTTGTATGTATGTTTATATGTAATATGCTTTATTACCTCATATCTATCAAACGGCCGAACGTATTTCTATTATTAATATATCGTTAGATTCGTCAAGTGTTCTTAGGTAAGTAACGTTAAAAAACCAACATAGCGGTTGTGCGGTGCTATTGTTTGAAATGCAGATTTTTTTTTAGAATAGGTAATGCAATATTTGTAGGTTTCTGTTTGTCGATAGGATTTTGGGAAATTGGTTTACACTACGTACGTTCCCTGTACAATGTTTACGCGCCACTTAATCATCCCCCCAGGATAAAAAATTAGATCCTCAGTCGTGGTTTGTAATAACGCACAATTACTCACACTCTGTGTATATGTTCGAGTAGGTATGTATACTTTGCATGTATGCTGTAGCAAGCTTCTACGAGCTACGGTGGTTACGCATAATTACAGGTAACATTAGCTTACCCACAATTTAGTCTAATTGTGATGATAGTATTATAATTATTCAATTCAGGCTAAAGTGTGATAAGAACTAAATTTTTTTACGTAGGACTCTACTACTTAATTACTAAGTACTTAGCTTAGTAGAGTCCTATACGTAAAGTTTTTTAGTTTTATTTTGTTTTAATGTACCTAGAGGTCTCTACATTATAACAAAATAAAAAAAAAGATTGACAACTCCCTATGCGCTTCAAACGTGCTTTGGACTACTTATAAATACAATGCAATTAATTTAACGATGTACAACAGAAGTGAACAACTTCAGAGCGCTTGCGGTACAAAACGACGTACCTATTTAATTTTCTCTTTGCCATACATTCTCGAGTGAAGTTGTAGCGGATCACTGTCTATTGTAAATTTGATCGCATTGCACATGCATGAAAACATTTGTATTATCCAATCTGCTTGAGAAACTGTGGCAATTGTTGATCGAAGTTTCAAGAATGAAAATGCAAAGTTTCTACGCCAAATAAATTTTATTCTATTTTTATTCTTAAATCAAGTTTCATAGCACGTATCTCCGCATGAGATGATTGTGCTATGACACATTATCAGACACAGTGATTTATCGTTCTTTCGTGAATAAATGCATACATTAGTGCCACTCACGAAGTTTCCATTCGGGTTTCAATTTCCCTGTCACTCGTTCAGATAAGGTTTATTTGTTTGACGTTTGAGAGATTGTTTCCCGGTCCGGTGGCTTTTGTGAATGCTAAGTGATGCGGCGCCGGAAACTGGGATCACGATTATGGAATGTTCGGGAATCTTTCGGAAAAATGAAAAGTGAAAATCTACGGCCATTAAGTAAATGACGACGAACGATTTTCAATTAAAATACATTCAAAGCGTGAATGTAAATGAATAAATAAAAGTTTGATTACTTAACAAACTCTAGGTACTTACATAACGTAAAGGCTATTAACAGTTTCTGTTATCATGCTCCTATTATGCTTCTTTGAATTTGTACGACAAAATTAGTTTAAAAGTCACAACTTCCCGTTTAAAGTGAATTTACTTAAAGCAGTTAACATTTCAACTTTGCAAAACATTTTACTGAAAATGTTGTTTCTTCTTAGTAAGTACAAATTCTTCACTTGTAGGCATGTTGGAGAACTTTGAAGGACCTAAACACTATTTTATGTTTTACGGTGCTAGTGGCCAAGTATGGTCGTTAGTTAGTAATCATTATCGAAAAGAAGAAAACTTACCTGTATGAATTTGCATTTTTTTTATTTATACGCTCGCACGCTCGTCAATAGCTACTATAAATAAAAAAAGAAAATTAGTAAGAAAAGTTACTGAACTGTTTTATGTTTGCCTGCTTAGCTAAAGATTGATGAGCAAGGAAATTAACTGACCTGTTTGATACAAAATAAAACTTAGGCCGTGATCAGTGCGACGCGGACCGGACGCGGACCACCCGTCGCACTGATTCAGGCCTTAGGTTCTGTTATATATATAGGTTCTGTAGGTAACTAGATAAGTATCTGGTTTAATTTAACAATTTAACAGATTTTTTATGAAATTATCTGTCAAAAAGTAAGGTTGAAACTTAACCGGGCTCGGTCTCTTAATTTTATGTCTGGTCTGCAATCAGCTCCAGATTTTTTTAATTTAATCTCTCTGGTATTTACGTGGCAATTTGGTTCGGTGATCGTTCACTGTCGCACGCAACGGTGGTTGTCACCGCTCCGATACGAATTCGTCACGTGTAACCTGCAACCCACACCAGGGACTCGATTCTGCTACAATCGTTTCACAATAGTTTTTCAATAGTATTTCTTTTTGTGTTTTAACCAGCGAACTAAAATCTAAAATATGGCACCACGCAAAATTACAACTAAGTGGGCGGGGCTAAATAATTTTGGCTTTTAGTTTTTTATTGCCTTCTTTGCGTCTTTTACACCATTATTTGACTACACAGGACGTCATTTCTAATAAACTTTATCTTTCTTTCTTTTCTTTAAAATACAAACTGAAATTACTGTAAAGAAAGCTAACGTCTGTCACGCGGGCGCGTGGATGGCCCGACTAAATGCTGTGCGCGGGTTGTAATGTTTTGGCCTCGTGGTGCCATTTTTTAAGCAATATTTATTTGCAATGACACTTTAGTTCGTTGGTTTTAGCACTGAAAAAATAATTGTTAGGTAGGTACTAGTAACAAGAACGGAGTCAAAAAGCAATACTATTGAAACATCATTGGAACACGATTGTTACGTAAACATTTGCTGAATCGAGGTCCAGGTGTCCTATTAACTGATACCTACCGCTTATTTTCCTGGAAAATAACCTGGATTCAATCCGAAAATTGAGTGGGTGGAATTGTTGAGGTAAGTTTAAAATTGAATTGGGTGGAAGATCAGAAAATTTCGAGCTAAGTATTTATCCGTCATTGCGTCGTTCACAGCAAAACAGTAATATTTTTAAGGATTTTTATATTAATATATTTAGAGGCTGTAAAAAATATAATTTTGTAAAATAATTTTCGTAGTGCTCAAAGTGTAATTCTCTTTTAACAGCAGCGAGCGCTTAAAAGCACTGAGCGTTATGACATCTAGGCGCTCTGTGAAAACAGTTCCGCTTTTGTGGTCACACGAAAACATGCAAAAAGTATAAAACGTAGTGTAGCTCTTGTGACCGCAGAGTTCACCAACACAACTGAAAAACTGAAAAAAACAGAAGTTAGGTAAAATAGTGCTGACCTAAGTCAGAGAGAACTTCATCCTAAAAATCGGTAATCCAGTTCATAAGTACCTATAGTCTGTTTATACTTACTTGTCTTATTTGGTACAGCGATTCGCAACCAGTTTCTACGAATTAAGAATTTGTATTCTTTATTCGCAACCAGTTGCGAATCAGGTGAACTTTTTCCTTAACTGCAACTAGACATCCTGATTCACCTGATTCGCAACCAGTTCCGATAAAAGTTTTTTTTTCCATCGTTATCTGTTTGTAGGCACTCTATTTTATTGATTAGACTTAAATAAAATAGTGAAGACCCTTATTATACAGGGTTATTTGTTAAACATCAACATCCTCGCAGAAGGATTACAACATCATAAACAACAACGTTTGAAAAAAGTAGAAAAAAATTGTCTTTTCATACAAAACTCGATTATTTAACACTTGACACTGGCAAAAATTACTTCCAAGAGGAAAGTAGATTGCCATAACAAAAAAAGAAGAAGAAGAAAACTCGATCAGCTGTTCGGACATTAAATGGAAAGACTTTTTTCTCTTTGCGAAGTTGATGGTTAACAAATTACCCTGTATAGTAGAGTAACCTACCATTATAGCTAAATATTTTAGTTGGTAGATAAGATATTTATTGTAATTAGATAATTTGCTCCACCGTATAAAAATGGATAGTCCATCTATTGTTTTCGTCTTACGTTGCATTTATAGGTCAGCCGTAACAAAGGGGCGAAATGTGGTTCGCTGCCGGTCGTATAGACCCGGCGCGGCGGGTGCAATCACTCGCGAGTCCCGACTCTGAAGGGACTCGTAACTCTCGCGTGGGTATGATGCCTGAATATTATGTCCATGTCAGATATTTGCTGGGAAAACGTTTTTTTATGTTGGTAGTGACTGTTAGTAATTTCCTACGGCATGGCTTGTGCTTTAATTTAAACCAAATAGAAGGCAATTTCAAAATAAATAAGAGCTTGTAAAAGATATAGATTAAGTAGCAGATTTTATATTATATTTTGACAATTTGTCTCCTCGAATTACTATCTATTAGCAATGTAGTAAAAATAATATACAAAGTGCAATTTTAAATTATTAGCTAATAAAGAAGAAAGCGAAGATTTTTTGCAGATTATTTTATTAATTTTGAATGTTAAATGAATATTTGTTGAGGTAATAAATAATATCCCTAAAAGTTGCTCTAGGAAATGCAATCAAATTGCTGACCTAATCATTGCAACGAAAAGTTTCATTGAAAAGATCTAATTTTAGGTAGATCTAATTCCATCTTTGAAAATTGAGATTGAATGACAAAACAACATCTTGAAAGAATACTCGGTAGGTAGGAGAAATGGTGTTTCATAAGACGGTTAACTCATTTGAATATATATTATAACTGGATGTAAACAAAGCAGTCACAGGTGTCAGTTGGGCGAGCTGAGGCCGGCGTACAGTATTGTTATTCAAAAATGTTAGTAAGAAACAGAACACATTTTAGTGGCATAAAGGCTCCGCAGGTGGCTTGGAGATTAATCACAGCAAGGAATTCGTAGTCGTAGGGGCGGGCGGAGCGGCGGGCGGGCGGCGCTAGTGCCTCGGCGGAGACTCGCCGCGACGCACGCCACCACGCGCGCCCAACCCGCGCTTATGCACCGCGCGCGCCACTCGCAACACGCGCTCACCACTCTCTACCTGTCACTCCAAAAAAAGGTAAGTCACTCCCTCTCCCAAAAACATCAAATAAAACCTCTCCCCAAAATTAAACATACTTTCAACAGTCCTGCAAAAGTTTCAACTTTAATAAGAAAGCAACCTGTTGCTGTAATTTTGTTCGGATATCCTTCGATTTAACGCCTAAAAACTTTTGCCAACTTATCATTCCTTAATTATTGTTTATCTTGGAAATTCCATTTCGTTATTAGTGAAGTTTCAATTTCCCAGTTAATACAATACAATGAAATAAGTGTATTAAATACATTACGGCCCGGGATCGGTAATTGAGAACGCTTTAGTTTCAATCCATATCCGAAGGCGGCGAAATGTATTTACTCAATTATTTTACAATGGAGAGCAAATGTAAACAAACTAATTACTTTACCCTTATCGTATCATCCTTCTTCTGTCGAATCAATCGGGCTTTTGTTTTGTAGAGACAAAATGTAAAACCAAACGACAAAAGAAAGTAAGTATGCCAATTTTTCCGTGTAAACAAAATTAATTATGGAGGACAAAAGCTACAAAGCAAAATTTATTTTAGAAGTAAGTATACATTTGAAACCGCAAGTGCATTAGAAAGGACTCAGTTTTGAAATCTGTGGCACAGTTTTGAACTGAAATAAGAATAACAGTTACATTTACAATTGTGAATAGGTATGAAAAATTAAGCGTCCAAAAATGAGGCGAGCGAAGAGGGATAAAATGGTAGTGCAAAACAAACAATTCTATCCCTTGGAGCCGCGATCGCCTAAAAGCATTTCTACAAAAATAAACAGTTGCCATAGAAATGGCGATGGATTACAAGCTTTTGTTGTGCTTCGATGTGACTCGGTAACGATATGTTCCACACTATGTTTATCTTTAATCTGTACGTCAGACTTTACGTCTGTATGGCTTTAATCAGAAGCAAAGCGTTGACAAAGGCACCTGCCAATTTAATTAAGTAATTATCAAACTCAATTCAATAGGTTTTGCTCTTGTTTTGTGTGCCAATTTCTGAATACATTTGGCACGGTTATATCAAAGTTACATAATTCCTGAAAAGCAAGTAGACCTTGAATAATTAAGTATGTCACTGTAATGCAATTCTACTGAAAGGCGGCGTCATTAAAATCATAATGAGACAAATTCCACATTATTTTCAAAAGAGGGGTTAATATTTTACGATAGACAAGAACAATAATTGTGTAAAAGTCATCTTACATAGGTAAGTATTTTAAATAAACGAATGTCTGCAAAATTTTGTCTGATAATCATTAAAAATTATAAAGGATGCTTAACCTTTTAGTGTTGACGTAGGGGCCTCTCAGGCCCAGCGAAAGTAATAATTACGAATCACTTCTGTTCTTCGCATGTGAAGAATATGGTGCTCCTAGTAGCTTCGAGCTTAGTCGTCCTGAGGTTATTAGAGGTGGTGCACTTGTTAGATCGCGAAAATTTGCTGACCCCAAGTCAGCATTTACTAACATTTTTAATATTCGATTAGTATGACATTTTGTAATAGTTTTTTAGAAGTTCAGTTTATAGCCCCTAACTGGCAAAAAAAGCAACCCAATACTTCATTTAAAAGCAAACAGCCCATCAATAATGACAAAAAAAGCGTTTTCATAAAATCGAAGAATTTTCATTCAAATGTCTATTTTTGTCCAGAAATTGAAGAAGAGTTGAAACATAAAAAAATATACCATAAGTGATCACTGAGCCTTCAAGTTCTACACATACAAGTTGTGTTTAAAAGTAAATAAGTTCAAAGAAATAACATTTAGTGCGCCGCTGTAGTTAGTTTAGCCTGTGTTACATATTTTTCTTTTTAGGACACCATAACTGACTATTAGCATTTTATTAGAGATACTACTAAAGTTTCATAATCAAGAGTAATGTATTAATATGTTATAATTAAAAAAAAATATAGACCTTTTTCTGTCTTTGAGGAGTGATTTCTGTCAAAAATTATGTTCATTAATCATTAAAGTAAATGTTGGTTTTGTTAATAAAATGTTTTAAATAACTTTGTTATATTATAATAACCCTATTAAAAATAATTTGTCAAAGAAAAAACGTGTAAACCATTGTGATTTGTTAATATAATCAAATAAAGGCACGGGCCTCTCGGGCCCCCACGTCAATACAATTACATTATAAAATATCCACGTCAGTAGCTAAAGGTTAAAGAAAATTATTACATTACATGAGTTTGCCAAGATTTGAAATGTGTATCAAATACTTATCTCATAAATATGATAATGTACAAATAAATTAGGTACTTACGTGGAAGTTTTAGCCCAGTTTAGGTAAGTTGGATGTATCAGTTTCTCAAACAAACTGAGAGGCTGTATCTGTAAATGGATCACGAACTACATACACCCGAGTCTATGTTGCTTCTAATTTACGACTGACAAATGGAGGAATAACTGTCCCGTTGTCGTGTGAGCTAAGTGGTTGAGCATGGTCGAGGTCGTAACGTCAATAGTGAGCCTTTAGGATCAGGCTTGACCTTTAGTAAGTACCTAACTATATAGGACACTTGGAGAATAGGATACCATTTAGTACTCTATTTTTTATCCTAGCAATTTAGTTTACATCATACTGATCGGTAACTAGGATTTACTAGTATGGCAAGAGGCTGTGTAAGTTGGCATGTGCAACACAGTGCATTGTTTAGATAGAACGTTCCATTTTCAAATCACTTTACCATTCATAGGGTGAATGCTTTAATTGTAAAGTACACTTTACCATTCAAGCTATATAAAACTCCTTGGTGAACCAATCTCTTTTTATCTCGGATGCATCTTGTTGAATGAATGAATTAATGAAAAATTCTTTATTCAAATAAACTTAGATTTTAAGTGCTTTTGAATTGTCTATATTTTCCTACCACCCATTCGAGACTTTTTTAGCTGACAAGAAGAATAGAATAATCTGTAATAGCTCGCTTACGTCCCTTGTGTAACAAACTACTATTAAAACCATGCTAGAAAACAATGCTCCAGTTTAAACTCTTTATTCGGACAAGTGGTACTCCGACAGAGCTACACATTATGTAGCTCTGTGGATCGGGTAAAATATGCAATTGCAAAGACGTAATCTGATGTTCCTTGCAATTTGTCAAAGCACAAGAATTGTTTTTCAGGGACTAAGACAATGTTTTCAAAAAATATCCAGTGGTGCTTTATAAGTAGGATTGAAAATTCTAAAGTAGATACAGAAAATTCAATACAAAATAGTTGATTACTACATTACTACCTATGTCAATCAACGCTTACCCTTAATCATTACAAGACTGCGGGTTACTTTATTAAGAAAACACACACACGCACACACACGCTCGTACATGCATACCGTAAAAATGAAAATTGTTTTGATGTATTTACCATAATTGATATACGAAATATCTAATATTTTCTTTGATGAACTGAAAAATATTAGAAAACTAAAACAGAAGAAAAACAGAACACTGTTTAGAATGGTGCTCTACATTTATACTAGACATTTTTCTTTTCTATTTCCAATTTTGCTACTGAAAAACCAATACGAATATACTATTGGTACTCTCGTCAAGTAGGTATATTCTGACATACGAGTTGACTTTCCAATTTTCATTAAGCAATCTAATTGGTACTTCAACGGAATTGTTAGTGGATGGGAAAAAGTAAGAAGAATGGACTAAATAAAGTTCATAATAAGCATTTTACCTTGTTTTGGAAACCTGGATATGTTTAGGTGACTGATTCTATGTTAAATTATCGATCTTTTATGTAAACAGTACGGCGAAGATGCAACCAACTGGAATTCATAATGGTTCAACCAGACGAGAAAAGATAGTATAGGTAAAACAATTTGTAAAAAAGGTAAATAGGTTTAGATTTTTTCAAAAAAATGATTTGCCAAGCCAATAATAAACTGGCAAGCAAAGTGCTTTTCGATTCCGTTTAAAACATTAATGAAAAATACAAAGAAAAAGTATCCTTTCTGCTGTTAACTTTATTTTTATGTGAAGTGAAAATTCTTATTTATTTAAATCTACCTGTTAATGCACTGAAATCTAAACTTCCATTCTAGGAAGTGGATTCAAAACTCTCAAAACAAATAAACACTTTTTTCATATTTTCGAATCAGAGAAGAGTTAATAATATCATATTTTACTCAATTTTATTCGTCTCGTCTGCATCGAATCATCCAGTATGCGAGCAGTGAGTGTGCATTGTAACGTTGCAGGCGAGGATTGTTCGCGGCCGGCGATGCACATCGACCGACCCGGGCCACTCACGGACTAATTAAATCCCAGTTTTTATCAAGGCCCAGTAAACACGTAAGAAAATATGTCCATTAGGTAGAACTATTAATATGTATGTAGCTTCGGCGCTCCAAGTTTGGCTAGTCAAACCTCAGGTTTGACAAGAAGCCTCAGTCAAAGTCCAAACCAAACCGTGTTTCGGCCTTCGACTAACGAATTTATGTCTTAACCTAGGAGATACCAACTTGGACAGTCAAACCAAAGAGAATGTAATGAGGTAAACCCCGACACTCAATATGATCAAATCGGGGTTTGACCAGTCAGACTTAAATCAGGTACAGAATGTGTAATTTAGTATGTTAATTTATCTTATCATCAATCTTCCTGTGAACCAAATACTTCAGTTGTCGGTTAAAAAAACAACATCTATCACATTACCTAAAACAGCTTAGACTTAACTTAACCTCAAGATGTATAAAAAAACATCATTCATTTCTGATGTTAGGTTTAGTCAAAACTACCAGTTTGGAACGGGAAATAATATAATGTATAAGAATATACATTGATACGCATTGATTATAGCCTTTATTAGGCCGCGTACGCACCGACAGGTGGTTTTCTTAAAGCTGGTTTACATTATCTTAGTTGTTAGTTGAGTGGTTTAGTATAAAGAGCGAGTCGTACTCGGAGTGCATTAGTAGTTTTGGTGCCTTTCCAGTGAGCGTTTACACTTCTTCTAGTAGTGTCATTTGACTAATGCACTCTCCTAATACGCTACTAAAATGTTGAATATATTTTCATAGCATTATGTCGTACTGTATTCTTTTGTGGGGAAAAGCAGCCGATATAAATACTATTTTTGTTTTACAAAAACGAGCAATAAGAGCTATTTATCAACTAAGTTCTAGAACATCTCTTAGGGATAGGTTCAAGGAGATCGGTATATTGACAGCAGCATCTCAATTTATATTAAACTGCATTCTTTATGTGCGTCGCAATATTAACTTGTATACAAAACATAGTGATTGGCACAATCGGAACACCAGAAATAAAGACAAACTTGTAATGCCTTGGTATAGATTAGAAAAAGTCCGTGGTTCTTTCATAGGTCTAGGTATAAAGTTTTATAATAAAATTCCAAGTAATATCTTGGATTTACCATGTGAAAACTTTAAGACTCATATAAAAAATTGTCTTCTCAAAAAAGGATACTATACCGTTAAAGATTATTTAATTGATAAAACAGCTTGGTCGTAGATTTTCTTTTGTAAATGTAAATTGTGCAAGAAATTGTAATAAATGCATTTTTTTAATAATTAATGTTAACTTGTATGTCAAGTAACTTCCAGTCAATGTTGCCCCGTCGTAGACTTAATTCACCTGGGCTAATTCTTTATATCATACAATGATTTTCTTAGTTACCGAGTAGTAGACAGCGATTTCTCAACTAGTTGAAATTTATTTTACCTAACCATTGAATGTAAACTTTGTTAATTATTGTAATGGAAAATGACGTCACTTTAAATGCCTACCTCATTTTGTTTGACTCTGTATGAAATATACAGGGAGAAAAAAGCAGCCCTTGACGAGTTTCTTGCCGGTTCTTCTCGTTACAAGGTCTCCCGCTTAGGGTTTGCGAACCGATGGCGTAGCTTCTTTGACATTCACAAGTGCTTGTAACAGCCTAGACTGAATAAACGAGTTTTGAATTTTGAATTTTGATTTACATGCTTCCAGTAGCGCGGGGCATGAGCGGGCGCTCAGGGGGTTATACTCGAAACAAAAATTATGTTGATAAAAAATGAAAGACAACTAGAACGTTACTCGCTTTAATCTCTAATACTACTGTTTACACGTTTCTTTTAATGCACTCTCCTAAAGCACTCTACTAACAGCTAAGATAATGTAAACCAGCTCTAAGCGCCTAGCGCTTACATTATGTATTTAGTAGGTGACTAGTCTAACGAGGCGCCAAGCGCGCAGTGCGGCCTAAATATATACTAATATCTTCGTAAAATAGTAATTTGTACGTAAGGTAAAGCAGTCTCTAATTCATCATCAATAAACTTGAAAAGCGTTCGACCTGGATTTCCATGTCGCAATTGGCAGTCGGCATCGTTAATTCTAACGCCTAAGCTTTCATTAGGCACCGATATTACGTCAACGTTTAAGCGAACAGAAAAAAATATTTGCGAGCATTTACTGACGATTTTCTTTAATTTTACTTATCCTCCTGAAGTAATTTGTAAGCCATAGGAAAGTGGACGAGTTAGGAGGTGGGCGAGTTAAGAAAGTGGACAAGTTGGGAATTTTGACGACTTGTAAAGTGGACGAAGTCGTCCTGAAGGGCCCGAACTACGAGTATTTATATATTACAAAAAACCGGACAAGTGCGAGTCGGACTCGCCCACCGAGGGTTCCGTACTTTGTAGGTAAATAAATAAAGACTAATCGTTATTCATAAAAAAAATAAACGCTTAATAAACCAATTTTAGTTAAAATGTGTTTTGTCTACTTCTTTCAAACTCTGTTTATAATAAGAAAGAAAAAGACAAAACACTTTTTAACTAAAATAGTTTTATTAGGCGTTTTAATTTTTTATGAATAACACGGTATATTTTTTATGATTTAATTGCAAATGTATAGTTTTTAATTTTGCCTGTACTTGTAGTATTATGTACTTGCCAAATTTTATAGTTCTATGTCAGCGAGAAGTACATTTTTTAAATAAAAATTTTGATTCCCTTTAGAGTGTCGAAATATGCGTTTTTGCCGCATATTTTTTTAACGTTAACTTAGAAGTTTATTTTTTTCACAGTTTCAAGGAGCTGTAAACCTTGTTGAAATGGAGGTATATAGTTGAAATTAAAATCATATTCTCAGATTTTAATTTCAACTAGATATCTCCACGCGTTCCCGAGATAAAGGGTCTTGACAGACGGACAGACGGACAACAAAGTGATCCTATATAAGGGTTCCGTTTCTTCGTTTTGAGGTGCGGAACCCTAAAGCATTGCGAGAAGCGTACGATGTTCGTCTCACTCCCTGACATTATTAACTATTTATATTAGGTTCAAAATCAAGGTAAATCGATCAACGAACATCGTCCAACTATCGTGATTCGT
The DNA here is from genome assembly GCA_963556745.1 of Catoptria pinella. NCBI lineage: Eukaryota > Metazoa > Arthropoda > Insecta > Lepidoptera > Crambidae > Catoptria > Catoptria pinella. The sequence continues at coordinate 8,374,816 of OY750762.1, forward strand.
TTTTGAAATAGGCCCTCGTAACTACTAGCTTAAAGCTTAATTGAAAGTGTCGAAATATTAACGTTTTAACTGATCCAGCAGAATATACAAGGTGTTACAAAAGTACCCCTAATGCCGAATATGGTAGATAGGGACCATCAAACTGAACAACTTTTACTATGGGACCAACTCTGAAATCGCGAAAAAAAAACAGCTGTTTCATACATTTTGATATTTTCATAATTAATTTTTGTATGAAACAGCTGATTTTTTTTTCGCGGTTTCAGAGTTGGTCCCATAGTAAAAGTTGTTCAGTTTGATGGTCCCTATCTACCATATTCGGCATTAGGGGTACTTTTGTAACACCTTGTATATATTATTAGTAAAAAACCATCATAAAAAATCAAACAAGTCAAAAGAAATATTTAAAATATTTAAAAATACCAAAACATTCATACCAAAAACCGAATAAATTGAATATTTAAACATCACAATAGAATAATTTGCCAACGCACGCTCCATTTATTTTGTACTGAAAAGCTTTAAAAGCTTTGCAGCGGCAGACATTAATGTCCCTCGTAATAGTTATACAATGTCCATCGGGCTTGACAGATTCAAGGCATGGATAATTTTTCGGTGTTAAGCTAAGATGTTAATCTGTGAAAACCACTCCAGTGAGAGCGCAAAAAAAACACAATCTATAATTTTGGGCTGTGCTTTACTAGGGTTCTAACGTTCCAGTGGGTCGTAAAATAGGGTTATAATAATAATAATAATAGTGGTCACCGTTTACTATGAACCTTGTTTGCTCTATTTAGACAATCTCAAATTGCAATAATTTTATTGTTGAAAAGCAGTTTTCTTAAATGTGATGCTCTAAAAACACTTTTAATTCCTAGCATCATCCTACTTTCCCTTTGCGAAGTGATCGACCTGAAAATTCGATAAATATTTTCCTTTTTCCGTACCCCGTGCTCTGATTTCCCTTGAGCATTTTCGTGATGGTGATCAAAGGCAATTGATACAACGTTGTCATAATTTGTATGTCGCCTGCCTTGTTATGTCGATAATAAATTGGCGATTGGTCGCGAATTTTGGCAACCGACGCGGCCTTGTTCAACTTTTGTTCGACACGAGGGCCTTTTGTAATGAATTTCATGGTTATTAATTTGTTCCAGTTTAATACAAATGTTTTGCAGCTGTTTCGCAATCAGCAATCTATTCGAATAAAATGTAATGGGAATCAATAAAGCATTGTTTCCAGATGTATTTCAATAAGGAATAAAATATTAGGTAGGTAGATACCTATTTACTATTTTTACTAAAAAAAAGTTACCTTATTAATTAAAAATGTTGTTTTTCCGTATAATTTAAACGCAGTATGTAATTTTCCTTTTAGTTGGTTTTGGAAGCTTTATTACACGCTATAGAAAAGAAAATATTATAAAAAAAAAACCTGAAAATCGAAAAAACCGCATCGACCCACGTAAGTTAATACTTAATTCTTTATCAGCCTTTTACAAAGGTATTTTATTTATTATTTTTACGGCGTGCTTTTGCTGTTGTGCTTGAATAAGTAAATAACTGCTTTGTACGGTCTTTATGAGAGGCAAGCTCACTTAATGGATTGAAAATGAGAGCAGCATTGTAAATTGGGAATGAGCTTTCACAACCTTCTTGTAGTACCAATATCACAGCTAATAAACGGTGCCTTACGAAGTATCTCATGTCTGAAAACTACGTTTTTAATCTATTTTGATGTGATAACCTAATATTAGTTTATCAATAATATTAAATACTTTTTTAACAATTTTTAAGAGTTATTGACTGAGCCAGCGCGAAGTGCGAGCGAAGCGTCTCTGCTTCAGTTTGGGCAGAAATGCTTTCGTATGTCCTTCCGCATTCCGGCTGTCCGGATGTCCGTTTGTTCTCTTCTACAGGTCGCATTTCTCAACCGATTCTCGTGAAATTTTGTGAACAGGTTCGATCACGACATACCTAGATTTTTTGTTTTTCGAAAAAAAATACCACATTTCAGCCATTTCGAAAAATGATCGAAAATGTCACAAATGCTTGGTCTATAGCTCATAGAACCATAAATTTTTATTAACAAATTATCATCTCTTCAGCTTCATGAAGTGAGGAAACTTCCTTTGTTTCGGCGCAAATGCAGACAATTAATGACGACTAGTACCTAAAATATCCTAAGCACAAAATTGTAGCAAAGAAGAAAGGACATTTTTCAGTTTTAAGACGATAAATAACACGTAAACATGCTTTTTATTCTTTTTGTCAATACTAGGGTAATGTGATGCAGACCGAGAACACAGTTCTTTCAGAGATATGCTAATCAGTGCTAATGTGGGAAAAACCTCGGTTTTTTGTCGCCCTTAGCCTCGCTGTTGCATCAAACTTTGTTTTCAGTCTTTCATTAAAGTGGGTAACTACCTTTATTTGATAATCTCTTGAAAACAGTAAACCTGAAATCTTAGAGCAAAGCGGGCCTTCCCGCCCGCGTAAATAAATTCGGATTACTGTTATATTGTCTATCAGATGATTTAATCATTATTGACGACCGCCGTGGTCGAGTGGTTACACCGGTTTTCAGGTGTCGCCATCTCTGAGGTCTCGGGTTTGATCCCCTGCTGGGTCAATTTAGAAAACGAACTTTTCTATTGTGACGCCCATCCTAATAGCGCATGTTTAACACAAAAAAAACTATTCCCAAACTAATAAAACAAAACTTGGAAGTTGTTTTTGAAACAATAAATAATTTAATGTGCGAACCCGACCTTCAAAGACTGTAGGAGTTCTTTATTTCAAATAGAAATTTCAAAAGAAAGATGCACAAAGGGACTTTAAGACAAATGTATTCCTAATTTTACAAAAGCGGGGTTTCAGCATGTGGAATCATAAAAAACCATTGGTATTTAACTTCGGATCATAGACAAAGGGAAGCTAAGACAAATGGATGATTTGGGGAAGTCCAACGAAGCTAAACAGATGTGAGAAGAATAGCTTTGAAAAATACGTTACAAAAAACCCTTAAACTTTCTCGTGGTGATGTTATGAAATGTGTAGGGAGGGCATTCGGGTCTTGGATGTGGTAAATGACGCACGCCGTTCATCGGGAGTGAGATGGATAGTGCGCGCGCGCGTGTGAAGTGTCGAGAGGCTAATACGGAAGTCTCGTAACGATCGTTGGGCCATGAGGTATAGTGCATGTGGGTATAGATGTGCTGTGCTGAGGCAGGTATGAGAGCTGAGGCAGGTACGAGAGCGGTGGCTGTTTAGAGTAAGTCGTACGAGTACGCGTAAGCTACACGAGATTATCCCGGTGAGTCTCAATTGCATTCATAATGTTAAGTGTTTAGGGCGTAGGGTTGAGTATTATGTGACTTATCTTAGTGTACTAATAGTATAAGGTTGTTTTGCGTATTTTAAGTACTTTAGCCGTTGTTGTTGTTGCGTAACATATCGTTGTGTATTAAGTGTGCGCGCATGTTCCGCGTGTCGTACTTTAATGGTCTGCCTGCTATTAGGGTTGGGAAAATGGGGTTATGGGGTGTACAGATTAGGGAATGTAGTTAGGAACCGATCGCAATCACATTAAAAGCGGGGTTCATTATCAATTCGATTAGGGACAGTAGGTAAGAACCGATCGCAAACACATTAAAAGCGGGGTTACTTACCAGCAGCATTCGATTAGGGAAATTACAGCTATTCGATTAGGATTCAGGGAGATCATTATGGTACTCGTTCGTCCTTTGCAATAGTAAAGTAACTACATAACAATTTTGTATTAAACCGGTGGAGGAATTATCGTCTGGGTCGAATTCCACAGAGCGTTGCGGATAGCGCGAGATGTCTAAGCTATACTTACTTAGATTTCTAGTTGGTGGGGCAACGCTTCCCTCCCCCCGGAGGGGGGGCCGGTATTAGCTATTTTGGTTAAACTCTAGCCTAAATAATTCATTTACTTTTAATAATTTAATTTTATAATTAAAAAAAAAAAAACGTTTGTATAGGCTCGGGGTAGGGTGTTGCGTCACAAGTGGTGCCGCGTGACCAGGATGTCCGTCATTAAATGTATTGACTCAGGTCAATACAACGGACATCATTATTTCTTATACCATAGGATTTTATTCACACAACGTAATGGTCCCTAAAACGATCACAGCCATGACAAAACTAAGAATTGTAATTGCATAGTTACTTTGAATATTCTTACTGAACTAATTGGGAATATTAATGTAGAACTAGTATTAAGCGTTTTGATATCAAAAATCATTAATAAAGGTTGTCTGTTGATTCTACTGAACGGTCTCCGAATATTTGGAGTCGAACCCAATGAATAACGGAAGCTGTTAATATAAAAGTAATCGCCAGAACCAAGAGTTTGAGGGGGGCATTTAACTTTGATTTACCTAATTAACATTTATTTTACACATTAATGGCAGTTGGTTTATTAGGTATATTGTATAAGGTTAAGGTGTTATGTCAAAATTATATTATTATTTGTGTATTTTGTGTCTGCGTGTCAACAGGAAGGTTATTACGAACAGTCAACTCAACCTATTTGTATCCCAATTTCATATGGTTCGATCCGAGCATCGTAATCATCAACAACGCGTGGTAATTCCCAGCTCAATCGCTTCAGTTGCACATGGGGCATGGCGCCAATAGCGACAGTTAATGTGTTTCTGTCGTCAACAGAGATGCGTATATAAAGATAAAGAATAGACCAGTTGTGTGTCCCAGAACGTTAGGTATGTGTGGCGGCAGAAACGGCCACCATTGTTCACTATAACGCGCGCGCGCACTAATTTATAAAAAAGGGGAGTACCATTACTCGAACACTACGGACGCACGCTAAACAATACGGCTGATATCATGGACATATTCGGTTGCTCGCTGAACGAATTTGCGAAGGCGGCGTCGTTTGTTATTTTTTTATAACTATTAATTAATTTAAGGATAAGTAAGTCTACGTTATCGTAGTAGGTTAGAACGTGTGATTTGGAAAAAAAATATAAATAGATAATAATAAAGTTATGCATATCTTCTAATAAAAAACATAGTAATTAGAGTCTAATTACTTTGTAATTATTTTCTTCATTTATTTATGGGCAGTAAACAATGGCTCGATAGACGTAACCATTGTCACCAGATGAAAAACTAAGTTAAGTGCGACTATTGAAGACTGATGTTTTATTGTTTACCGAATTAACAAAGCTTAGGTACATACATACGCGCATTCATGATGGATGACATGGCAATGTTGTTATGAATCTACTCCATTCGAGTGTTGGGATTAGGAAGATTCAAAGCTTACCTGTTCGATTCAGGTGAATTATTATTTAATTGAATATATAGAAGCAAACGATTCGATTCAAGTAGCTGGACTAACAATGGATATTGCAAAAAGACTTTAAAGGAGGAAAGAAACTAGTAATTTAAGTTACATTATTTATATACCGGAAATGGAACTCGAAATGTTCAATTCAGGATTTAGGTATATCGATCGATAAACTATAATCGTAACCGAAGTTACCGATTAGTCATTTAAGTATAGAATAAATATTAACCAAGCTAAGCCCGTGCAATTTGAGTGCACTGCTCGACGATTAGGACATAGAACCCAATTTGGTGATTTATTTTGTAATTATACACGCTGCGGAACTAGAAAGTACCTGTTCGATTCAGGTACGTTGATCAATTGGATAAAGTGGAAAAAAAAAAGGGAAAGCTCTAATCTGTAATTTTAATTGTATATGGGGTGGAAATCAGCCATTTAAAAATAGCTGATGTCAATGGAGTGGAAATAAGCTGAAACCTGTTCGATTCAGGTACGTTGATCAATTGGATAAAGTGGAAAAAAAAGGGAAAGCTCTAATGTGTAATTTCATTTTAAGTGTAGGTATATGGAGTGAAAATCAGCCATTTAAAAATAGCTGATGTCAATGGAGTGGAAATAAGCTGAAGCCTGTTCTTTATCATATATATTCGAAATGGTATTTAAGTTATCAATTGAAATTAAAATGGGCTATGATATTGCGGCTGATATGATGATGATATTGGACTCAATAAACCTGTTCGGTTCAAGGAATCAATATTTACCTATTTGGGGGAGTAGTTAGTGATAAGTGCGATTTAAGACAGCAAAACTACGTAAAGCTGAAATGAGGAAAAACGGTTTAGAAGCGTATTATGCTAAGTAGGTGTAAGGACAATTCAAGCGTTGATTCTACTTTATATGTTAAGGATATGGAAATTCTATGCGTTATGATGAAAACTAAATGGGTTAGACCACATTGAAACTAACACGAGCTTTCATCAGTCTGAGGGGGGAGAGTGCAAAAAAATGTTTATCATCGTATACTATTGTCTTATAAGACAGTATAATGTTTATCGTATAGGATTAAGTGCAAACAGTTTCTTGAAACTAGCCTTATTATGTGTTTTAATTAGTGGTGGGGATAGTTCTCATCTGTACTATTTTACTTAGCTTTATTTTTAGGTTAAAATATTCGAACCTTATGAATTAAAATTATTCATGAGAAATGTTCAGGTCTTCCATGTCTCATCTCCATACCAAATACCAAGGCCTGTGCCCAGCGGTGGGTGTCGTGCGACTTATATGATGAACGCCAAACAAGGACAAGACTTTGTAGTAAAAATGTATGATGCTGGGTTGTTTAGGTGTTTTATCGGAGTTGGTTCGGAAATCGGCGTGGCGTAGGGTTACGGTATTTTGGACTATAAAGGTGATGCGTCCACAGTTTTCAGGGTAATGAAAGGGGCAGATAAGTTACATGTCTCTTTTAATTACGCTCGACTACATAGCGATTTCGTTAAGAGGTTAACTTTATTGGGACTTTTACACGATGTCATATGGGTGTTTTCCACTTAAATTCGAAAATAAGAGAAAGATATCAATTTTCTTCTTACGTTATGGGTTCAGGAGGAAAAATTAGCAGAAGGAAACGATTATAATTATATTTTGCGTTAATGGTATGTCATTTAAGGACAATTATACTCGGGTTTCGTCCTCGAGATTAAAATATTACACATGTAGTTTCACTTATCATGTCGCCAGGATACACACTAGTTTAGATTTTAATACTATTAGATTTTTTATTTTTTTTTAAAAAGGCCGCTCAATCGATTGTAACTCACTAGTTCGCGCCATTTGCCGCTAGATGTCATTCACTGTTTTCGTGCTCCGCCAGTGCACATGCGTCGCCTCCGTTAAATTATTTTTCTTTCAGAATAAATACAAAATGGGTAAAAGAAAACATTCAGATCGAGAGGATTATGGATATATAATGAAGAAAATAAAAAAGTTAGAAAAAAAGTTAAAGCGATCGAAAAGAAAACGAAGTGAATCAACGTCGTCATCGAACGACTCAAACTATTTGGATTCTTCGCCGAAAAATGTAGAAGGTTAGTGAAGTGTTCTCATATTCTACATATAACCGTATAACAACTATTACCTACGTTATGTATAAGTCAAAATTGCGGGTAACCAGTCGGGTTATCACTTTATTATTGACAATCATAACCTCAAAAATACATAGGTATCCATATTGTTATTGTTGACTCTGCGGGTTGTTTTTGGGACTGCCACTTAGATAACAATAATGATCTATACGTGTGTTGCGGACTACCGTTTGGGTAGTCACTACACCGTCACAGATCACAGGTTTTTTCAAGTTACATTTAACTTTGGAATAAAGGTATCTATTGCGGGCATCCGTTTGGGTTGTCACTTTATTAACCGAGTATTTCTGTTCTATACTTTTTATAATATGTAGTGGTTTCATCATAACGTTACCTACGTTTAAAAAGAACATGTTGTTCTAGACGACGGCGTGCGGCAATTGGAAACACGTACACCAACACCTGTCGCGGTTACGAGCCACGTAGCTGCCGACGCACTACCTATTATCACTGGGCCACAACTGGCCACCTCAGAAGTGGAGCAAGAAGAGCCACCAGTCGATAATGCCTTACTAGAATTATTAGGGGCTGACCTATCAGTAACTAAGAAGTTTGGTGCCGAAATAAACTCCGACCTTGCGGTTCGACTCCAACACATCGTGACAACTGGTTTAACAACAGATACACGTAAAGAATTGCAAAACAAGTATTTACCACCTAGCAACTGCACACTCATCGGTGCCCCCACACTCAATCCGGAAATTAAGGCTGCAATATCCGAGGCAGTACTAAAAAGAGACAAAGGGATAGAAGTCAAACAAAAACAGCTTGGATCAGCCATCGCATGCGTCAGTGAGGCTATCTCGATTCTCCTAAAAGACACAGAGAAGAATACAGATATGATAAAGATACTGATGGACGCTATCCGCCTTATATGCGATTGCCAGCACAGTGACTCGAACATACGCCGTAACTTTATCCTATTTAACTTGAAAAAGGAAATGAAGGATCAACTCCAAAAAAGTAAAATTGACGAGTCACTTTTTGGTTCAGATCTAGCGGAAGTTTTAAAGACAGCAAAATTTATATCAAAATCTGGCGCCGAACTGAAGTCAGCTCCAGCTCCCCCGTCAAAGCCACCCGCACCCTCCTTTGCGAAACAAAAACAAAGGAATTTAAACTGGAAACCTCCTCCCCCGAGTCGCAGGCCACGGGGGACTCAGGAGATAAAGGAGCCTGCCCCGAGGAATCAGCCCACGAGCTTCTCGCGACAATCGTATCGAGCACCTCCACGCAAGAATCGCAACCGTCAGTAAACGAGGTGAGACATGCCGGTAGGCTATCTCAATGTTGATGTTGACTAAAGATACTACTGTGTTATCGTGGATTTCTGGTTACAAAATACCCTTTGCACGTCCAGTAACACAAACTAATCCTCCTAGTTGTCAGTCATACTCAAATTATGAAAAGACTCAAATGGTTAACTGCATCAATGAATTGCTATCTATTGGTGCCATTTCATCTTGTCAACCCATCGAGGATCAATTTCTTTCTAATATTTTTCTTGTTCCTAAATCCAATGGTCAAAACAGACTTATACTTAATCTGAAACAATTGAATAAGTTCATAGACACTGAACATTTTAAATTGGAAGATTTGCGGACAGCAGTTAAATTAGTTTCAGAAAATAGTTACATGTGCACGGTAGATCTCAAAGACGCATATTTTTTGATTAGCATCCACAAGGATTTTAGAAAGTACCTTCGTTTTCAATTTGGTGATAATCATGAAATTTATGAATTCAATGTCCTACCTTTTGGTATTAATACTGCACCATATGTTTTTACCAAAATAATGAAACCGGTAGTTAGTCTTCTTAGATCCTGCAACTATGTATCTACAATATATTTGGATGATATTTTAATAATAGCAAATGACTATAAACAATGCTTAGAAAATTTACAGGCTACTGTAAGTTTATTAAAATCTCTCGGATTTATTATTAATTACCAAAAAAGTGTTTTGGTACCAAAAACTACCTGTAAATTTTTAGGCTATATTATAGACACTGAAAAATTCCAAATTAGTTTGCCGACAGATAAAATTAATAAAATAAAAGCAAAATTACAATATTTCAAAAACAAAAACAGGTGCAAAATTAGGGAGTTTGCAAGTTTTATAGGATTACTAACATCTGCTTGTCAAGCTGTCGAATATGGATGGCTGTATACAAAAAATTTCGAAAGAAGTAAATTTTTAAGCTTAAGAAATAACAATAATAATTTTGATAAGTACATGACTTTGCCAAAAAAATTTAAATCCTGATTTTGAGTGGTGGCGCAAAGCTATAAAAAATCCAGTAAATAAAATAAAATACGATGAGTATTGCTTGGAAATTTTCAGTGATGCTTCAACTAAGGGATGGGGGGCCGCGTGTGGTGAGGAAACTGCTAGTGGTATTTGGACTGAAAATGAACGATCTCGTCATATTAATTATTTAGAAATACTTGCAGCATTTTTAAGTCTAAAAACATTTGCAAAAACATTAAATAATTGCCAAATTCTTTTACGGATAGACAATACCACGGCCATCTCATACATAAACCGCATGGGAGGTATACAGTTTCCTCACCTCACTCAGTTAACACGGGAATTGTGGCAATGGTGTGAAACAAAAAACATCATTGTTTTTGCTTCATTCATAAGCTCGAAGGATAACGCTGTGGCTGATGCAGAATCTAGGCGGACGCACCCAGACGTAGAATGGGAGCTTGCAGATTTTGCATTTCAAAAAATTATAGATACTTTTGGCACACCTGAAATAGATATTTTCGCTAGCAGAGTTAATAAAAAATGTCCAAAGTATATCTCTTGGTTCAGAGATCCGGACGCATTTACCACGAATGCCTTCACAATACAATGGTCACATTTTTTCTTCTATGCGTTCCCACCATTTAGCATGATACTTAAAACTATCCGAAAAATAATAAAAGACAAAGCCAGAGGCATACTTGTAGTACCTTGGTGGCCAACCCAACCTTGGTTCCCGGTCTTTACAAAACTTGTCGGTTCAAATTATTTGGTATTTAAACCATCAAAAGACCTTATTTTTTCTCATTCCAGCAACCGCAACATCCACCAACACCTTACCCTGGTTGCCGGAGTGTTATCACCTCAGCAATGATAAAGAGAAGAGTGCCATTACCATCTATTAATTTAATTATAGCCTCACTATCAGAAAATTCGTTGAAACAATATGATACATATTTAAAGAAGTGGTTCCAGTTTTGTAACACACGTAATATTGATTACCTTGAGGGGTCTGTACCTAATGTCTTACTATTTCTAACCGAACAATTTGAAGCTGGGTCTCAGTATGGTAGTTTAAATAGCTGCAAATCCGCACTTTCCCTGATACTTGGGTCAAAAATTGGAAATGACGATAGAGTTAAACGTCTTTGTAAAGGAGTATTTAGATCGCGTCCACCTTTACCTAAATATAATCAGACATGGGACACCTCACTTGTGTTAGACCGTTTAGCCCAGTGGTACCCAAATCAATCACTAAGTCTTGATAAAATTACAAGAAAACTTGTTACATTGTTGGCTCTGGTTACCGCCCATAGGGTTCAGACACTATCTCAAGTTGACATTAATAACATAGAGCAATTTTCAGACAAGATAGTAATTAAAATACCTGATCTTATTAAAACTTCTCGTATTGGGTCATACCAACCCGTTCTCATACTTCCCTACTTTCGTGACAAACCTGAAATTTGTCCAGCCAATTGTCTGAATAATTATTTAAATATGACTCAAACCTTACGTAGTGACCATTCTAGTCTTTTCATAAGTTCGAGGAAACCTCACTCTAAAATTACCAGCCAAACACTTAGTCGCTGGATAAAAATAACTCTAGAAGAATGTGGCATAGATGTGTCTACTTTTACAGCACACAGTACTAGACACGCTTCGTCATCTAAAGCGCGTAAGTTAGGCGTCAACCTTGACTTAATCAGAAAGACCGCCGGCTGGAGCGGCACCTCAAATATATTTGCACGTTTCTATAACAAAGAAATCACTACTACAGTAGATGAGACTTTATTCGCTCGAACGCTAATTTCAGGACAAGATCTAGATGATTAAATTGATCTCAATTATTATTAAAATAATTATAATTTTTATCACTAATGATTAAATTGATCTCAATTAATATTATAATGATTGTAATTGTTATTACTATTATTTTAGAATACTTACCTAATTATTAGTTTCTTACCTGTAATACCTATATAAGTAAATTGTTGACATATTAGGTAAACAAATAAATAATATGATTGTTATTATTTAATTGATTTTATTATGATATTTCACATCCCCCTAAATGTCTCTCAAAATCTACATGTGTAATATTTTAATCTCGAGGACGAAACCCGAGTATAATTAATGATTAAACGAACTTACCTGTACGTGAAGTTCTATCATAATTATGCGAGGGTTTCGTCCGAAGAGATTAACATCCCTCCCACCCTTACCCATAACGTGAAATATCAATCTCTAAACTAAATGACATCTAGCGGCAAATGGCGCGAACTAGTGAGTTACAATCGATTGAGCGGCCTTTTTAAAAAAAAATAAAAAATCTAATAGTATTAAAATCTAAACTAGTGTGTATCCTGGCGACATGATAAGTGAAACTACATGTGTAATATTTTAATCTCTTCGGACGAAACCCTCGCATAATTATGATAGAACTTCACGTACAGGTAAGTTCGTTTAATCATTAATTATTTCGAATGAGAAATGCAAGCATTTCATTGTAGCGGTGTACACTACAACTCACCAATCACCGAACGTGGAATGGAGAGGTTATTTTCTAATAAGATTTTATTGGAGCGGAATATTTGATCATTAGAGAAAACCCAGATAGAGCATCCATTTCGGAAAGGATTAGCGCATAGTTGCAGTAAGTGAGTACTTACATACTGAACCAAAAGAGGTATAGAGTTAAAGGGTTAAACTTTAAAACATCTTACTACTTCTTATTGGACAACTGGACGTGTATTAAAGGTTAATAACGGACGCCTTGTGAATACAATACGTTAGGAGCAAACGTTCTGCAATGGAGAATGTAGGATACGGAGCATGGGTGTCATTCGCTATTTATTATTGTTTCATATGAGAAAGGTACGAAACTAATTTGAGACCTTAATTATTTAAAAGGTAGCCAAAGATTTCATACTGGACATTGTATAAGAACAATATAGCCTGGTTATGTAACAGTTTCCTATTGTGAAAACCCATACGTCTCGAGTTATCTCGCCGTCTGCTTTTCAGAGGGGGGAATGTGACGCCCATCCTAATAGCGCATGTTTAACACAAAAAAAACTATTCCCAAACTAATAAAACAAAACTTGGAAGTTGTTTTTGAAACAATAAATAATTTAATGTGCGAACCCGACCTTCAAAGACTGTAGGAGTTCTTTATTTCAAATAGAAATTTCAAAAGAAAGATGCACAAAGGGACTTTAAGACAAATGTATTCCTAATTTTACAAAAGCGGGGTTTCAGCATGTGGAATCATAAAAAACCATTGGTATTTAACTTCGGATCATAGACAAAGGGAAGCTAAGACAAATGGATGATTTGGGGAAGTCCAACGAAGCTAAACAGATGTGAGAAGAATAGCTTTGAAAAATACGTTACAAAAAACCCTTAAACTTTCTCGTGGTGATGTTATGAAATGTGTAGGGAGGGCATTCGGGTCTTGGATGTGGTAAATGACGCACGCCGTTCATCGGGAGTGAGATGGATAGTGCGCGCGCGCGTGTGAAGTGTCGAGAGGCTAATACGGAAGTCTCGTAACGATCGTTGGGCCATGAGGTATAGTGCATGTGGGTATAGATGTGCTGTGCTGAGGCAGGTATGAGAGCTGAGGCAGGTACGAGAGCGGTGGCTGTTTAGAGTAAGTCGTACGAGTACGCGTAAGCTACACGAGATTATCCCGGTGAGTCTCAATTGCATTCATAATGTTAAGTGTTTAGGGCGTAGGGTTGAGTATTATGTGACTTATCTTAGTGTACTAATAGTATAAGGTTGTTTTGCGTATTTTAAGTACTTTAGCCGTTGTTGTTGTTGCGTAACATATCGTTGTGTATTAAGTGTGCGCGCATGTTCCGCGTGTCGTACTTTAATGGTCTGCCTGCTATTAGGGTTGGGAAAATGGGGTTATGGGGTGTACAGATTAGGGAATGTAGTTAGGAACCGATCGCAATCACATTAAAAGCGGGGTTCATTATCAATTCGATTAGGGACAGTAGGTAAGAACCGATCGCAAACACATTAAAAGCGGGGTTACTTACCAGCAGCATTCGATTAGGGAAATTACAGCTATTCGATTAGGATTCAGGGAGATCATTATGGTACTCGTTCGTCCTTTGCAATAGTAAAGTAACTACATAACAATTTTGTATTAAACCGGTGGAGGAATTATCGTCTGGGTCGAATTCCACAGAGCGTTGCGGATAGCGCGAGATGTCTAAGCTATACTTACTTAGATTTCTAGTTGGTGGGGCAACGCTTCCCTCCCCCCGGAGGGGGGGCCGGTATTAGCTATTTTGGTTAAACTCTAGCCTAAATAATTCATTTACTTTTAATAATTTAATTTTATAATTAAAAAAAAAAAAACGTTTGTATAGGCTCGGGGTAGGGTGTTGCGTCACACTATATTGGCTCAGGTCTGGCTGTTTGTAATTCCACCGTTGTCTCTGATTTCTATAACACAAGTGATTTAGCTACTTACTTTGTAGTGTTGTCTAATATTTGTTTTTATTATATTTTATTTAACTGTCCCACAGCGCGCGCGATCAGTCTGATTAACTCATTTTTAAAGAAGATTAAAGATGCTGATGTATTCACTGATAGCCTAGCTTGTCTTATTAATAAATTTGTATCATATTTGTCCTGACCATGTTAAAAAACTTTAAATACTAAATAAGTTCTTATGTTTGTTATATGTAAATAATGTCTATTATATAAGTTGTTTAATTTTACTTTGCTTTGGTATGATTCTGTCATGTTTTCTAACTTGCTGGTGTTTTGGATTTCCTAGTCTGTAAGCCTGCATGTATGTTTATAAAATAAATAAATAAATTATAGCTAATAGAAATTGAATCAGATCCAAAACTCCTTATTTGAATAACTAAATTGCATTGTACATATTTGACGTTCGATCTTTAAACATCTTTGGCACTTTGGTTCTGCCCATTCGTCAATAATTATCCAAAATGGTATAAAAATAAGTAAAATATTTTGGTGGTATTTTAATAAAAACCTGTCAAAAAGGTGTCCACTTGTACATAATCCAATACTTCACAAGAATAGGAAAGGGAAGTGACTAAATGTACTCGACATCAAAGCCTTTTTCCTTCATGGTTTATATGATCGAAGCCTTTTCGCCACAAGCCAAGTAATATTTCAAGTAAGTACTTACTCCGATCCCACTTTACAAAGAACGGTCCAGCGACTTTCCTTTACTCTTGAAAAAAATTATATCAGCAGAAAGTTTTTCAACAAGTTTCACTATATTCTAGCGACGGAGCAATATTTATTCCTGAACATAAAGGTTACACGAGTAACCTACTTTAAATTATTGTTGTAGTGAAAACAATGCCGGGATTTTTTTCTTTGTCCAATTAACTTATTCGTGGGATCACCTTTTACATAATTTAATTAATATACTTATTATTATTACGGCTAATGGTCCGCTGATATATTTTACCCAAAATTTATTTATGTAGATCGAACCCTTTAAACAAAATAATTTGCAGATAACAATATTTTTATTTGCAAACCGATATTTATCAAAACAATATTTATTTACCGAGAGAATAATAAAAAGCTCAAAGCAAATGTCGTTAACACTTACTACTATTACGTTTAATCAGTCGTAATAATACGCGTATTGCTATCTTACGGAATTTTATGTTGTGTATAGTGAACTAGCGAGTGCATAGACTTAGAAAATTTTTCGCTGCGAGTGTATAGTGGAAATAAGTACCTACACACCTTGTCGCTGCAAAAAGTGTCACACCAGTCGGCAAAAAAGACATTCATTCGAAACAGTACCTAGTAAATGATAAATAAATGTATTTGTGTTAAAAGTGGTTGTGGGCTGGATTATTACCTACAGTATGCACGGACGGAGTAAATTGGCTCGGCTATTACGGGGTTCAGATGTCAAAAACAAACATTTCCCAAGTGGCGGGTGTCAACTTGCCAGCTCTGGCAATATTGAAAATCGCTTTTATTAAAATTCAGATGGTTTATTTCTTTTCACAATTTAATTTACAAATTTTTGATTAGGAACATTTTTTTCATTTTATCTAGCTAAGAAGTTATACAAATCATTGATATCATTATTTAAGCTACACTGACAAATAAAAAAATTGCTATAAAATAGGTAAATAATAACAAAAAAGATGTAAAGCTTAAAAAATATTTCAGTTAGACGCATTATGTCATACGGTCATTAGTTCTTAATTTTGAAGTAAAAAAATAATTACTAGGAAGGACAGTTGCAAAAGTTATATTCTTGTCTTAGTTACATAAAACATTAATTAAACACTAAAAAATCGATGGTCCGTTGGTGACTTTGATTGAATTTTCATTAACGACTTCATAAACGACTCTGCTGTCGTATAAAGAAGTCGTGACTCAACTTTACAAGTTCGTACACCCATGCATTTACGTCATCGTTAAACTTTGATTATGAAGATTTCCGAAGTTCTGCTTCAAAGTACAAAACATATAATTGTGATGTACTGAGTCTAATAGAAGTTAAATTTCGTTATTTGTAAAGTTAGCAAGCGATAAGTATAGTATATTTAAGTGAATTGTATGTCCAATTAAACATGGCTAGGAAACTCCTTATCTTAATTAAAAGTAATATCAGATACTTAAAGTAAACTAATCAAATAATACTGTTTCATCGAAGAAAATTCATATATAAATTCTTCCCTATCTACAGCTAAAAGTAAAGTTGTTTTTTCTAAGAGAAAAGCTAGAACATTGTATGGAGTCGGACCTCCTGGAGTTATAGTTTGAAAATAGTATAATGGTAGCCATACAACTTTATACTCGTAGGTCGACCGAATGTATTTTACACGTAGAAGTTTAACTCGTTAAGAATTATATTGAAATTGAAATTGAAATTGAAATTGAAAAATTCTTTATTCAAATAAGCTCACATAACAAGCATTTATAAATCGTTAATTCTTTTACCCTACCACCCATTATGACGTCTTTTAGCTGACAAGAAAAATGGGCGCAAAAAACTTATCAGCTTTATTAGAAGGAACGATATTTACAAATATGTATATCGTTTCCAGACATTACATTCATAGTATTCATACATGTTACCATTAACATAGATTCATAAATAAATAACATTATTTAATTAGCTCATTTCTACTGAATCAATTTACAGGTGTCAAGCTTAATTCAAAATTTAAGGTTCAGCCTAGGCTATTACAAAAAAAAAATATATATTTATACGAGGTCTTACGAAAATACCCCTAATGCCGAATATGGTATATAGGGACCCTCAAACTGAACAACTTTTCCTCTGGGGCCAACTCTGAAATCGCGAAAAAAATATCAGCTGTTTCATATATTTTGATATTTTCGATTTTAATTTTTGTATGAAATAGCTGATTTTTTTTTCGCGATTTCAGAGTTGGCCTCATAGTAAAAGTTGTTCAGTTTGATGGTCCCTATATACCATATTCGGCATTAGGGGTATTTTTGTAACACCTTGTATATCAATTCATACAATTCAATAAACGTTAAGACAAGTAGGCAGAAGCAGACCCATTCCCACTGGCAGCACCCGTTCACGAGCATGACGCATGAACATATAAAGAAACATGTAGGTACATATGTAAAATTTCAGCTTTTATAATCTTGCCTCTTTATTCCTGTAAACTCTTTCCAGATAATATTACACGCAGCTTTTGTAAAACCACGAGGCTTAAATTTAACTTCATTTTATACGACTTCTATGAAGATCTACAAATTCTAGCTTTTTGATTAAATCTGCCTTGCTTTTTATTACCACGTTTTATTAGGTTTATTTATTTGTTTGTCCACAAATTTGGAAATGATTTTATACTAGCTTTCCGATGAGCTATAGAGACTTGAAACTTTGAACATAGGTCAGAACTGGAAGACAATGTAATATATATATACTTAGTGCAATATTTATAATATTATATTATGAGTGTCAATAATATAGTGTTAAGAATTTGACGACCTCCGTGGTCGAGTGGCTTTGTACGCCGGTTTTCAAGGTGTCGCCATCTCTGAGGTCCCGGGTTCGATCCTCGGTTGGGTCAATTTAGAAAACGAACTTTTCTATATTGGCTCAGGTCTGGGTGTTTGTGATACCACCGTTGTCTCTGATTTCCATAACACAAGAGTTTTAGCTTCTTACTTTGGAATCGGAGTAATGTGCGTGATGTTGCCTAATATTTATTTATTTAATAAGATGATTTGATGATGGAGCCGGAAAAAGGCCACAGGAAAAAATACACAACTACAGAACTAAAAAGCAGAAAACAATTATATACAGAATTTATTTTTTACAAAACCACGTTTTTAAAACGGACTAAAAGGTATAACAACGCAACAAAAACCCTACAAAATGCGCCCCACGTTTTTCGTTTTAAAACTTCTGTAAGGATAAGGTTATAGAATTTCCTAGGAAACCTTTAAAACCAGATGTATCCAAAGTCAAACATCTAAATCCGTTCAGCCGTTTTAGCGTGATTGAGTAACACACATCCAAACACACACAAACTTTCACATTAATAATATTACTAGGATACCTACTAAATACTGAATTTAGTAGGAAGTAGAATATTGTTTAAGTAAATAAAATTTAAAAGATAAAGCATACATCACACAAGTTAATATGTTAAAAACACTACACCCCTGTAGGCAGCCATTTTTAATGTCCCCACTGCTGGGGCACAAGCCTTCCTTATGGGTGGATAAGGAGGATGGGCTATAATCCACCACGCAGGCCCAATGCGGATTGGTGGGTGTTAACGACTGCAAATGCAGCCGGGACCAACTGCTTAACGTGCCTCCCGAAGCACGGAGGAACTCGAGATAATAAATTTTTGGTCACCCATTCCATGACCGACCCTTGCGAAAGTTGCTTAACCTCCGCAATCGCAGGGCCAGGCTCTACACCACTGCGCCACCGAACTCCTCCTTATAGGTAGGTAAATATACTAACAAAAAATGGGTAACTAAAATAAATCAAAATAAACCCTCACCTATCTATTGGAACACGTGGGTAAGTTTTGACTAAACTAATTTCTAGTTTTCTAAGACGACTTTACCGCTTCGCTTTGAGCGACCTTGACATACAAACATTGGAGCAAGACTGTTAGTAATCCGTTTAAATAAGACCGGTACTAGTTAAAATTAATAGCAATATAACAACAAGTATACGGAAATGTTGTATTATTAAAATGGTTCTGCGTCCTATTTGATATGCAAATAAATATCGCTCCGTTTCCTTTTGGAATAGAGTCGGTGTTGAATATTATGATCGGATCGGAGTTGCCATATTTTATTAATCTTTCAGCAATATTTCTTCAATCTGTTACTATTAGGCCCTTACAACTTCAAAGGTAGTTTTTATTTTAGAGCATGGTAATACCAAAATATATTTGCTGGTTTTGGGTCACTCACTTAAGTTTAATGCTTCATTAAAATTGGTGCTAGGTATTTCTTTTTTTACCATAGTGATAGTATAAGACGACACGATAATAATGAAGCATTAAACTTAATTGACGTCTCTGAGTACGGCAGTTAAAAATTGCAAAATAACTAATACCAAGGAAGTCGATTATTTTATCAGAATGTTTGATGGACCCGAAAAAGTGGTCCAAGATAATAGGAAACTTTATGTAACTTCGTGAAATCTCTAAAAATCAAGTAGGTAAGTACTTATACTTATTTTACATTAAATATTGTTTTATCGTAAATAAAACGCTGGTATTAAAAAAAAAAATTATAGGTTTCGTATTTCTACTTTACTTCGATGTCAAAGCGAACTTCTTTGAAAACTCTTTCTTGTCTTTCAATAGACAATTTTGAAATAGAAATGATTAATAGAAACCTGTCTTAATTTGACAGTCTTACTAGTTTTTATTTACATTTAACTTTATTAAAAAAAATCTGTAGCGACATCAATTTGAAATTGAAACAATTGATGCTTTAACGCAATTAACTTACTGAAAATTATTTGAATACGCTTTATTTGAATATTGTTTAAATTATCAATAATTAAATACTGACGTATTTTATTATGATTTCAAGCTAAAAAAATGAATATTCGACGACATCTTTGACTATTTTTTTTAACTCGTAACAACAAAAAAAAAGTGTGGGATGCTTCCCTAATTAACGAAATGTTATCTTTTATAATTAATCGGGTCTAATGTTTCGACGTCTAACTGATTATTCTACTTCAACAATCGATTATTCAAATCAACGAGTTGTCGCTAAGTAGCCAAGTAGTTGGCTGTCTGGTACCCGAATGTTAAGGAGTTTACGAGCTTTAAGTTCGCTGAACTTATTTAAGCTAATAGCTGGTGCACATAGACAATGAGGAAATTACCCACTGCTGCTGCCCTGATCGCGCCGGATATCCGCCTGTAACTCTAGATAGAGCCGATAAGGCAAAACTGAACTGAATAAACTTGGTACAGTACTTAATTTAAAAAAGGCATTGTTATAAAAACTTGATGAAAATAAATAAGTGTTATTAACCAAATACTCTATCTATAGTTATTTTTCTATTAGTGTTATTCGATCATTGCTAACCTTGACCGACTTCGCTGTGAAGTTCTGGAGATCACATCCGTATTACAAATGCAAATACTAGAAAAAAAAACGATTTTTATAGTATTTTTTCTTATATTATTTATCTTAATTTAAAAATAGCATTGTGAATGTGAATTTTTTTTACAGTTTTGTATAAGATGGAGCTGTCTTTCGCTTACGTGTCCTGAGAATTCCAAATCACTCTTGTATCAGTTGCATGGATTAGGCACTAACTCGCCCAATCAGCCCTCTATAGCATGACCACCGAAACACGATATGATATGGCGATATATCGCTTTCTATTACTGTCAAAAGACAATAGATTTCGCCAGTTGAGTGTCAATAAAACGCTATATATCAAGCGATATACTCATATCGTGTTTTGTTGGACAACAGTGGTTGGTCCGCAATTTTATTTTTATTGTGATACGCGAATGATACTACTCTGTGTAAAAAGTATCGGGAATATGTCAATAAAAAGACCCGCGTAAAAGAGGTCGTTCTAATTTTTTTACTGCATGTTGGTAGCACTGTACTGATTAAGCGCGCAAAATTTGAGCGGGATCTGTAATTTAATTTGTTTTAAACTACACTTTTTGTTGGTGATAGTTTTGAGTCCTCGGCGATTTTTACAATGGAAAATATTGTTGAACAAAGAGTGTGCCTTAAACTTTGTGTTTCGAATGATATTTCATGTGGTGAATCACTAAAAATGTTGCGAAATACCTACGGCGAATCGTGTATATCGAAAACAAGGGCATATGAATGGTATAAGGCTTTTAAAGAAGGCCGAGAAGT
This sequence comes from Catoptria pinella, assembly GCA_963556745.1. Taxonomy (NCBI): domain Eukaryota; kingdom Metazoa; phylum Arthropoda; class Insecta; order Lepidoptera; family Crambidae; genus Catoptria; species Catoptria pinella. The sequence goes on from OY750762.1 coordinate 8,395,936, forward strand.
AGTAGTAGACTTGCCTCGTTCTGGTAGACCTTCAACTGCTACGACCAAAGAAAACATCGACAGAATCAAGAAGCTAGTGCTCGAAAATCGACGTATGAGTCTGAGAGAGTTGGCTAGTGAGGTGAACATATCTTTTAAGTCCGTCCACAACATTGTCATTGACATTTTAGGCATGAAACGCGTCGCCGCTCGACTAGTTCCAAAAGAGCTTAATTTTGTTCAAAAAGCGCAGCGAAAGCATGTCGCTGAAGACATGGTTTTCCGAGCTTCTACGGATCCAACCTTTATGAAACGTATAATAACTGGCGACGAGACATGGGTTTATGAGTACGACATGCAAACAAGCCAACAGTCTTCAGAATGGCGTTTCGAAAACGAGCCAAAACCCAAAAAACCGCGGCAAAGTCGCTCCAAAATGGATGGTGCACCATGATAATGCACCATCACACACAGCCATTATAGTGAAAGAGTTTTTAGCGAAAAATTAAACAAAAGTTCTCGACCAAGCACCGTATTCACCTGATATGGCTCCGTCTGACTTTTTTTTATTTCCCAAGTTAAAATTACCACTTCGAGGCAAACGTTTTAAGTCGATAGAAGCCATAAAAGAAAATGACGAGTCAAGTAGGATTCCGATAATTTTCCTATTTTTAATTTTCCTATTTTTTGTTTTCGGTTCTACGCAGTGATAAATTATAATAATAATAATAAATAAATAAATATTTGACAATATCACATACATTGCTCCGATTCCAAAGTAAGTAGCTAAAGCACTTGTGTTATGAAAATCAGAGACAACGGTGGTATCACGAACCCCCAGACCTGAGCCAATATAGAAAAGTTCGTTTTCTAAATTGACCCAGCCGGGGATCAAACCCGGGACCTCAGAGATAGCGACACATTGAAAACCGGTGTACAAAGCTACTCGACCACGGAGGTCGTCGAGTTATTAAAGTTAATTTTTTACCATCGCCACTCAAAAAAGTGCGTGTAATTAATCGATAAGAGTGAATAATACGCGATTTTATTCACCGAGTGAATAAAAATATTTTAAATTTGGAACAAGCGCGCATCATATGCATTATGTACAAAAAAAAGAAACTATTCCATTGTTTCGAAACAACGCAGGTTGCATACGAGAAAAAAAAATCGGCCGCTAGTTTTCAGAAACAGCCAAGCGGAAACAGTTATAGGTACTCGTAACTACTCAATATTTGATCAGTTCAGGTAAAAAATAAATAAAAATGAAACTAAATATGTATGGTCGAACCAATAAGTTTGTAAATAGAAAATAAGGAAATCTTCGTAGATACATACTTATAATCATAATAACAATATTTCCAGGAAAATAAGAAAGATGAAACGAAAGTTGCTTTTATGTTAAGGAAAATGGATTTAAAGGAGAATGGGCAATAAATGTAGCACAAGGTAAAATCTTTGCGAGTAATACTGCACTGAAACGCTTACAATTGACTTATTTTACACTGTATAGGGTGAACAAATAGAGAAAATATGGAAAGAATCTTTAAACATTATGTATGTATAAATATGGACGAGGAGAAAATAATAAGTTTTTGTGTAAAAATCAATGTGATGTACCTGCAGTACATGTAATCGTAAAAAAACCGGCCAAGTGTATGTCGGGTCACGCGCAGTATGGGGTGCTGTAGTAACCTCATATCATACCATGGCTATAAACTTATATTTACTCCCTGTTTTACACTACGTATACTTAATACCGAACTGTTCAAGTATCTACGAAAACTTTTCCAAGTGGCGAATCGACTACTCGTCAACTTGTAAAGCCTACCTAGCAGTGATAGTTTTTCTTTTAAATCCATTATATTATGTACTATTTGTCCTGAATTTTTTGACGTATCCAAAAGCAACCGCTTACCGGTATGGGGGAGAAGGCACTTAACTCTACCAAATTGCACTTTAAAGCTTAATATTTCACCAACGGATTCCTGAAAAGTGGTCTTCACAAACCAACAAGAGTTTTAAAAGACCTATCCAACGGCATCACACACCTTGAGATTGATGAGAAATAAAATTTTCATCCCTACTTTACATGTAGGGGAGGTACACTAAATAAATATTTTTTAAGATTTATTCTACCACTTTTCGCTTCGGCGCACGCACTTCAGCGTTATTATTGTACATATTCAGACGGACCAACATACGGACATGGCGAAACTATTGTTGGCTTGACTACGGAACCCTAAAAAACCAAGTTTCTTTTGCTTCCTCGTTGTGTAGGTTCTCGCTCGAAAAGAATGCATGCCCTAAAGAGGGTTGCGCACTAAACAATTTTGTACCTAATATTGCTACTGCGCAAGTCACGTGGTAGGTACTAAAATATAGGTCAAGTTATTTTTCATCTACAATACTACGTGCCCTCGAGCAACGCACACATATACACCCTCTCACCGACACGGCATGACCGGAATCTCAGACCAATCTCAAAACGGATCGAGTGCGTGACGCAGTGTCGTCGGTCGGTGAGAGCTGTCTATGTATGTGTGCGTTGCGCGCGTAGTACTAAGCTTTACTTCTGACCTCTCTCTATTTTGTGTCCCGTACCTATTTAAAAGCCTTCGGCATTTTAGTGTTGGTAAGAAGTGACTAGAAATCGCTGCCGCCGCGTCGTTCAACGCAAACAGCGCTGCATGGTGATAAGCCCGGTAGACCGGCTGCGCAGCCCACAGCACACACCCGCAGCCCGAAATTCTGGAGCCTTACCACGATATTTGCTAGTTCCCACGAATAAAGTTTGGTATGATATTATCAAAGAAGTGTTAAAGTAAGTTACAAAAAAGCATCTTATTGGTCGCGTTATCGATGCATTCATAGGGCGCATTCTGTTACCTAATAGAACGTTATTGCTATTACGATATATAATATACATAAGGTACTCTGACAGTTCTGCGTAATATGTATTGTATTGTTTATTAGTTGCGGAAAACTTTCTGAGTGTGGGGCACTTGAGGGGTATTTGAGGTACCCTACGGTTGCTACGCCATAGACCGTCTGCAATTATTTAAAATAAGTTATCTGTGAAGGGAAAGCAACGTCACTCAGCTCATGCTACTCTGCTAATAGGTAAGTACTACAACATAGTATGGTAACTAAAATCCCCTAAACCAATGCTGTTACACTTTTAAAGCCAATGGTAAAACCTTAGTAGCGGCACGCTAGTTTTTGTTAGAACAGATTTATATCTTCCGTTACTTGTAAGCTACGAGTCGTTTTCGAGAAATTCCTTTTCCATTTAAGTACCCTTACCGTAAAGAAAGATTGCGAAATGAAAATGTCATTCCGGTGAATAACAAGTTTTTGATACCAAACGGACGGACATACTTTTCAACTTCAACTTTTATGGTGATGAATGGCTGCGTCTCGTTTTACGTGACGATTCTGCCAATGTCCGAGTTAAAAGACACAGTGGATTATGATACGATACTGTTCGGTATTTAGTCAAACTGTACGGTTTTTGAACGATAGTCTAGTCTGAAAACTCCGCGGACAAATACAACACACACATAACAACAGTTTTTCGAATCATTTTCAAAATGACAGAGATGTCACAAACGCTCTGTTCTATCGATTTTTAGTTATAAATAGGAATACCAACTGTCGAACCACAAAATTTCCGCTGAGTGGCAACAACACCATTCTTACCATATTTTTAGCAAGTTATTATACAAAATTACGTAAACCATCTCGACGAGATATTTATTTCAATTCCACCTGTTCTGTTCGTATCGAGAATGTATAAAAATAAAATATTTAGATAGTAACATTTTCCAGTGTTATATTACGTTAGTTATTTTATCTTGTTGCTACGAAGCTTCTGCTGAAACAATATCAAAATCAAATTATTTCAATTAGAGACAAAATGAAATACTAGGTACCTAGGTAAGGTACTAAATAATTATAAATCATAAAAAATATTGGTCAAATACTTCACTACACTAATAACGAAGCTATGCAGAATTCAAGAAGTGCTTCTAATAAAATTTAACGCTTCGCCAGAAATTTAACGAAAGGTACATTTTAATTGATTTTTGGAATACTGCACAGTTATTAATATCTACCCGGTTATTGTGTTAGAACAATAAAAATATCCTTTTTGTTTATAAAAATCATATCACTGTTGTTGAAAATTACGAAAGCTGACGATTAAAAGTTTATATTTATGGTGATATTTAGGTTTTTTTATAGAGTTACCAAACCATTTTTCAATATTCTGATCGGCTATTGTGTTTCTTTGTTTCTTTTTAAGTCAGGAATTCTGGAAGCTCAAACATCAGTCTTTTCGTCAGATCGTGAACCGACCTCGCCTTAAACAATTCAATATTTTATCATTGAAGTCATTAAAGTACTTTAAGTACTACTGATTGCGATAACTGTGTAATTAAGCATTATTAAGCCCTATGTAAAATACCTAAGCATAAATCGAAAGGCCAGGCTTCGATGAAATTACATTTGCGTTGAATCTATGATTACATTCACCGGATGACTAGTCTTCAATTTAGAACCACAGAAATTGATTGGCCCTCGCAAACATATTGATTTACCAGCGTAAATATATACCTCTATGAATACAACCGAGATACCACAAATATTAACGTTGCATCATCAAAGGATTCATTAAAGCTGTTTACGATACCGTATTTATTGTATCTCAATATCAAAGGACTGATGTCGATTAAACTTATGAATCGCTCCAAAGCTTAATATGCTATTATTAATTATTCCTTTTCTGCAGATATTTTTAGGCACTGATGTTTATTTAGATCATTCGTCTAGCTACAGCAAAGTGATAACAAAAACATCATTAGCTAATGAGTATACAGTTCGCAAAAAAAATGACAAGAGTATTTGTTTTCTTTTGAAAAATATTTAAAACAACATTAACAACGACCTGAGTGGTGCAGTGGTCAACATCTACCGTGGCGCCGGTCTACCACGCAAAAGGTCTCGGGTTCGATTCCCGGCCGGGCAGAAATTGAAAGGATGAATTTTAATTTCTGTGACGATGACGGGTCTGGGTGTTACTTGGTATAATAAGTGTATATTTAAAAAGTATATAAGTAGTATATCAGTTGTCTAGCATCCATATTACAAGCTTTGCTTAGTTTGGGGTTAGATTTTAAATAAAAAAATAAAATAAAAATAAAACATTGTTTTTAAAAATAAATTTTACATAACATTAGTAAGGCTAAGTAAAGACTTTTCTTAAATATAGCATATTTATTTTTTTGTTTAATATACTATAAATTAAGTTGTAGGAATAAACACAACGAACAAAGTGTTATAATGGTAAGGAAAATAATAATATATTATTTATACTCTATCTACCAGCTACATTAATAAAGTTTTCAAATAAAAATTATTTTAGGTATTTAGCTCCAAAGCTTGTTTGGCTGCTTTGTTGTTTTGAACTTTGTAATATAATAATAATGATGATTTAAATTCCTATCATCATCGTAACACAATATCATTATCAATAGACACTCGACAATCATTGTATCGGGGAATTCGATATTATTCAATTCGGACAATGGAAGTAATCACTTCAATAGTCAGCTTAAACAATATGAAGAATTAAAAGGCTTTCTATTTTGCAAATGGCTGGCATATTTTCAGGGCTGTCAACAGGCCGCGATTTATTCAGATTCGCTTGGCCTGCTCAGTGTAAGTATTTTTGAATATTTAATTGTAACATTACACACTTCATGTTCTCTGCATTCTACAATAATATAAGGATTATAATTCTGCACCTAAATAAGTGTAAGTTGTATACTAATACCCAGCGCTCATACCTGTTGCTTTTTCGGGTTCCGTTCCTCAAAAATAAAAAACAGACACCCTTATAGATCACTTTGTTGTCCATTTGTCTGTCTGTCTGTCAAGACCTTTTATCTCAGGAACGCGTGAAATTAAAACCATATACTCAGGTCTATAGTCCCTTGAAGCTGTGAAAAATCAAACTTCTAAGTTAACGTAAAAAAAGATATGGCCTTTTATGCCACAAAAAACGCATATTTCGAATTCTGGACAGCTCACGATCCTAACAGAGGCAGTGATTTGATGTTAACACATTTTTATTGTGTTGCTTTTTCGTTTATTATTTGTTTGCTCGCAAAGGAAACGGTTTTAATGACCTGACTCACGATATCGAAGTTTTCTATGCGCTTTGCACGCATACAAATTCCAACATCGAACAGTTGGGCCGCATTTCCCGAGCACAGACACCTAGCTCGGTGGACTACTTCCCTTTTCGCTGAATATCAGTGAACAGATCCTGCCTCTACAGCTCGTTTGCTAAAAAGCAGAAAATAATAATTTATTAAAATGAAAAACCTTTTTTTTTTAAACGGACTTATAAGCATAGAATAATTTCTCCCGTAAAGATTTATATCCCTATACAGAAGTTTTAAAACGAAAAAAGTGGGGCGCATTTTGTAAGATTAGATAACGTAGATAGTATCTAGAGAAAGCACGACACAAATTGTTTTGAACTTAAGTATTCATGCATCAATAATATCTTTTGAATGCGTCCCACGTTTTTCGTTTTAAAACTTCTGTAACGGGGAAATTATTAACTGACTTCAAAAAATCGGCCAAGTGCGTCTCCAGCCACGCGCAGTGTAGGGTTCCGCAGCCCATCTTGGTTCATATACTTAAATGTAGACACTACCGGTTTCACATACCTAACAAAATTATTTAAGTAGTTCCCATTGAGGAATTTGTACTTTGCGTGATTAATATGTATATTCATGCAAAATTACAGCTTTCTAGTACTAAGAGTCCATGAGCTAGGCTGCGGACAGACGGACGGACGAACATGGCGAGACTATAAGGATTCCTTGTTGACTACGGAACCCTAAAACGGAGAAGGTTTTCTGTTCGTCTAAATAAAACAGCAAAAAAAAACAAAGCCTTCAAAAAAGTAACTAAAACAGCTTTAAAAACAAACAGCTCTAAAATCAAGAAATAATATTGAAATCTGCATAATTACTAATAGGTAATCGCATGTCTGATATTAAAAAACGTCTTAAGAATTCGAGTGTTTTTAACAAATAAATTAAAAAAAAACTGATTTTTAGTCATTTTATTGTATTGTTTTACACTGTTCTGACCTATGTTCAAAGTTTCAAGTCTTTAGCTCATCGGAAAACTAGTATGCAATAATTCGATACAGTAGAAGGTAAATTCGGCGAAGAAAAGTCGTCAATTCACATCGGAAAGCAAAGCACCATAACAAGCATTTGTTCTTTTCTTGGCCGTTTCTTGATGCTCATTCAATTTCTAATAGTTTCAATCAAAAAGCCTAAAAAGTTAACGATCATAACTATATTAATACATTGTAATCCCGAAGCTATTTCGCCACATTCCGTTCGAACGCCCTTTAGTAGCGAGTAGATAGTACTTCTTAGAAAGACTTTCAAAAGCTCTCGTGGAGCCTTTTAAAACTTCCTTCTTTCGCTCGGCCGGAATCTTACCCAAAATTAGAAATTCATCGACCGTTATTAAAGTGCCGACAAACGGCACATTTTAATTAGTGTGCCAATGATAGTGTAGTGTGCCATTGGATAAGTATTATATGAATGGCTTATCTTGAAAGTTACTTCTTTTTCTATACCCCGTTTAGTGTTCCCATTCACTGTTGTATCGTTATTTCCGTAAATTGCAGGCTTGAGCCTCTCATCTAAAATCTAAATACAACGGGATACTAAAAATGCATATTGCCCCATTGATCCCAGTGTCCCCACCTCTGATAATATTAACAGCGATTTTGAGTTATATCTAGATGCTTAACCTTCGTAGGTTATGTTAGGATATTTCTTTTTCTTTCAATGTACTTACTCACAAACTTTTATCTTCGTTAGTAAAAATATTATTGAGCCTTCTTTTGTTACTTCGTCTTATATGAAGTGGAACCAAATTAAGTAACAATACTGAAACAGGTGATAGTGTTGCTTAAACTGAACAACTTTCTCCAAGGAATATAGATCGAAAAAGGAATTTTTTTTCGCCTTTCCATACTAAGTCGATCAGCTGCCCGACGTTGTTCAGTTTAAACAACACTATCACCTGTTTCAGTATTATTAATTAATTTGGTTCCACCTTATATATAAATATTTACATTTAAAGTGGAATGGATTTAATAAAACTGTATGTACCTATATGAATCACGCCAAAGACGTAATTATTTAAGGCTTTGCCGCTATAACCGACAGTATGTAAAATGGAATAATAATTTGTAGGTAGGTAAGGTAGTACTTTACCATAGCACCCTTCGAATAGTTCAGCTCTACTACGCGAACAAAAATAAAAGCGATACCTACCACTTTTATTTTAAATCGTATTCTAGACGTGCACCGAGATTGTTATTGCTTTTATCCAGCAGAACAATACAATGTTAAAGTCAATTTAGATCTGCATGTTACAAGGTATAAATAATAGATATAGAAGTTTAGTACGTACTCAAATAATATTCTAGCGTCTTGGTTATAAATAATACCTACTGTTAATTTCATATAAACTTTGTTTGCTTAAGTAGTTTGGAATTAGAATCTTCTTTACGTTTTTGATTTCACATGGTTCATGTTCTCTATTTGTCTACGACATGGTTAATATAAAAATGTAGGTAAGGTGAGTTAGGTACCTACTTACTTACATTATCATGCATATTATATTAGGTATAGTGTAATCATCTTTCATAAATTCACTTACCTACACGAAATAGTGTTCCATTGTATAAAATAATGTAGAACCAGCTTTAGAGAAAATGCACGTTAGAAATATTCTTAGAAGGATTTTAATATTATCTCAACGTCTGAGCGATAAAGCCAAAACCGTAACGTTGTCATTTAGGTTATATTTGCCTAAAAATCTTTGGTTTAGCTTTAGAATTCTCATATTGACCAAGATTGGCATCCTAGGCTCCCTAGGCATAGCTTTCAACAATTTTAACAAAACTAAAGCGAGTATTTATCTGTAAACGAAACAGAAATGGTAACGATATAGCTTTGGTTTTATTGTTAAAAACAATCGCGATTGGGCCCTTGGTAAGAAAATGATCGTGCTTATAAAATAATACATTAACTTATGTATTTTTTTCTCATAGTCATATGAATCGTCGAACATCAAATGAAAAGGAAATAGGTACATAAAATTTACTGATTAGGTGGTCAATTTAAAAATATTTTTTGTTGATTTCAAAACAGATATTTAAAGACCTTTAACGAAAATCGTGTGATTTTTAATATACTTACCAAAATGTCGTAATCACAATACCATAATTCACTAATTCTTAACGTGATAATATCATAATAGTATGAAGTAAAAAACATTTTTTATTTACTTTAGGCTATCAGTAAGAAGATCTTACACTTCACTTGGAAGTATAAAAGAAAGTAGCCTTTTCACACTTATGCTCTGAAATCATTACATTTGAAAAAATAATGCGGGAGGTTCCACATTTACGTGGTGTTCTGGTTCATCACGTTCTTTTGAGATTAAATGCGGAAATGAATTTCAATACATACTTTCCACACTAGTGCGGGAAGTAGTATCAAAATCCAAATTCAAAACGGTAGAATTCATCAGCTAGCGTTATTTTTATGAAACTTTATGGCTGCATGACTGGTCGTTTCACATGGCCACTCAATTTTATTTCTTCGTCTTTCTTGACAAAGCTTTACAAGCCTTTTGCGAGAAGCAATTTACATTGCCTCTTAATTTGAATTAACCTACCGCGCACGCCTCGCTTGTAATGTACTATAATATTTATGCAAACATTCTAGCAGGCCTATTACATAAAAATCGTTCAATTTATTTGATATTTGACCTTAATCGTGAGTTAATACTGCCACGGAATGGGACGAACATCGTATGCTTATCGCGATTGTTTGTATGTAATAGGCCTCTTGTTCAAGTGAAACAGCAGCAAACTATGATAAATCATTCATCATCAGATCCGTCGCGACCAATAACTGGTCTCATAATTCCTTGAGCCATGTGTCCTCATTGCCATCTGTCTTCACTCCCTGTTCATTATTATTTTTGTAAAGAATCCAGAGTCGTCCTACGCCCATCCTAAATCTTATTAAATTAGCTGCCTAAGCCAACATTTCAGGGAAGCTTAAGAAAATATTGTCTATGATTATTTAAAAAGTCAATAGCTTCATCAAGCGAACCTGCGAAGCGAATAAGTAATAAAATGTCAGTATTTAGTTTCTTATATAACGAACATTATTACACCTTAACTGCTCATAGAAAAAAAGGTTTTCTTTTTTTACCTAGGTACATATTATACTATACAACATGTTACAAAAATACCCCTAATGCCGAATATGGTATATAGGGACCATCAAACTGAACAACTTTTACTATAGGGCCAACTCTGAAATCGCGAAAATAAAAATCAGCTGTTTCATTATTATTTCATTTTGATATTTTCGATTTTAATTTTTGTATGAAACAGCTGATTTTTTTTCGCGATTTCAGAGTTGGTCACATAGTAAAAGTTGATCAGTTTGATGGTCCCTATATACCATATTCGGCATTAGGGGTATTTTTGTAACACCTTGTATACTTGCTCCCTAACTAATAAAGATTGTAAAGCAGATGTAAAGTTACACAACGGTTAAAGTAAGTCGTGGTATCTACCACAGTCTATTTAGTTTGTGGTAGTACCTAACCTAGATAGTAATATTTTAACTAGGTGATTTCTTCAACCTACCATAAATAATAATTAGTAACAATTCAACGTGTCATCTTTTAATAAGTAGTACCTAAATGAATATTAAGCAGTCTTGTTCGGAAACATCGAACGGAACGAAAAATTTTGTATGTGTTGATTTTGTGCAATACCTTTATAACTTATTTTATAATGTCTGACTTTATGTGGCAATAGTATTTTAGGATTGTATACGCTACGGATTTGTAGAAACATCTTTACAAATATTTTACTCGGTAGGTAGCTAGCGAGTTTAGACGTGGAAACATATAAATGATGGGTAAGAGATCAAGGCTTCAGTGAGTCGTAATGTCGTCACATAAGTTACAGGCGGCAGGCAGATAGCGGGAAATAGAATTGCATGACAAGTTGGTGTGGGCCGGCTTATCGCGGTAGGTACAAGCCACTTGCGGAGCCGCTATACGACTTGTTTGCGACTTAAACCGTATCGTGGTATCGTTAAACTACGATACGACTCCTAAATACTTTACTGCTTCCGTTATGGGCTTATGGGGCTTGTTATCGTTAGTATACTTAGAGTTCCAATCCAATGATATTAGATATTGCGGTATACGTGTTATTAAGTTTGCTAACCATTGCATTTACAAAGATTATAGCTTAGTTACCTATATGTATATTAGATAACTTACTATACATTTTAATAATTGTTTTTTATGCCTATCCTTAGACTAATTTTCTAACTCATAAATGATAAATACTCATTCAATTTTTTTTTAATATAACCGTATGTACATTGCTACGCTACGCTGGAGAAGGCGAATGGCAACCAACTATAGAGATGAGTTCGGATGGCCCCGTTCTGGAAACAGCAATTTATTTAAGTCGACGGCACTATGGCGCAGTGAGTGAGGAAATTCACAACTGTTGTAACAGATAGCTGACAAATAAATGATTTCTATAGAAATATATATAAGAAATGTAATGTAGGTAGTTTTGTTTTTAGGGTTCCGTAGTCAAGTCAACAAGGAACCCTTATAATTTCGCCATGATCGCCTGTCTGTCCGCGGCTTAGCTCACAGACTCAATAGTAAAGCTGTAATTTGGCATGGATATGTATGTTATATTAATCGTGCTAAAAAATTGGTAAAATAAATCTTGAAAAAAAATTTTTTGTGTACCTCCCCTACATCATGTAAGGTAGGGATGATTACTTTTTTATCAATCTCATGGTGTAAGTAAGGTGTCATTTAAAAATGTTGTAACTTTGTGAAGGCCACTTTTGATTCGAATCCGTTTGGTAAAATATTAAGCTTTAAAGTGCAAAAATTTTGTTAGAGTCAAGTGTCCAACTTCTACCAGGTAAACGGTTGGTTTTTGAAACGTGAAAAAATTCAGGACAGTAGTTCATGTAATGAAGTTAAAAGGAAAACTATGTAGGATTTACAAGTTGAAGAGAAATAGTCGATCAACTTATTATGTTTATACTTATTGGAAAAGTTTTCGTATGTACAAATTTGATTGAATGGGAAGCTTTTAAACTTAGTTGAGGAGCTTGGTAGCACAGTGGTATGGTATAGCGCCTGGCCTAGCAATCGCGGAGCTTAAGCAAATTTCGCAAGGGTTGCTCATGGGATGGGAAACCAAAAAAAATATTATCTCGAGCTCCTCCGTGAGGGCTCGTTAGGCCGTTGGTCCCGGCTGCATTTGCAGTCATTAGCACTCACTATTGGGCCCGCGTGGTGGGTCATGGCTCATCCTTCTTATCCACCCATAAGAAAGGCCTGTGCCCCAGCAGTGGGGACATTAAAAATGGCTTAGTTTGAATCGTTAGTTGTGTAAAACAGGGAGTAAAATATAAGTGTATAACCATATACTTATACATATAGAACGGTATAGAATAACTACGGAACCCTAGACCTGTGCGTGGCGCGACACGCACTTGTCTGTTTTTTTTATATTTTGTCAAGTTACAAGTTAAGTAAGAACAATGATTTGAAAAATAAAAGATTTCTCAAAGGTGGATATCACACGTACAACAATCACACCCAAGACAGGCGCTAATTTTTACCGACTTCAAAAAAGGAGGAGGTTATTAAGTCGACGGTTTTTTTTAATAATTATTATTTATTCACATGGACCACAATTTGCTGTCGAATGCATTCTTGCAGTCCTACAAAGCACATGGACCACAATTTGCAGTCGAACGCATTCTTGCAGTCCTAAAGCTCAGCCACGTAACTGCAATTCCGTGTTTCGGCAACTTGACCAAACCGTTCTGGGGCTGTACCGGCTAACACATCAAACTTCGGAAAGTCTGCCGAGCTTCAAATTAAAACAGATAAATTGAGCCCCAATCAGTCCAAAATGGCGAACCCCAATTAATGATGTCACACGAACATCGATATCTTCTAAATAACTTCAGCGAACAGTACAATACGAAACTTATTACTTCGATTTATCTGTTTTAACTTGTAGCTCGGCAGACCCGCCGAAGTTCGTAAAGTTAGCCGGTAGGGCCCCTGGTTTTTGTAGTTTCTACTCGCCTTCTTATCGTTGCGAATGTGGTGCGGTTGTGGTGTGTATTGAAGACGCTATGGGGTGTGAAATTGGGTCAGAGGCGGAGGGCAACGTGTAGGCGCGTGTGGTATTTGTTGTGGTGTTGTACATATGTAAAGGATTCAGTGACGGTTTACTATCACTGGCATCTGTGTATTAGAAACGCTTGTTTGCTAACCTTGTAGCATAAAATAAACTTTAAATTTTAAAGGTCGTGTGCTGCAAAACCTATTTGAAATTCGTGATATGAGAGAGTTATGTTTTATCGTTTTTAGGAGAAAGCAATTAAAACTTCGGTTTGTTTAACTACAGCGTTTGCAGGTGTTCGACTGGGTTTTTTGTGCACACAAAATAGTAACAATTAGCTAATCAGGCGAATCAGGATGTCAGTTGCCGTTAAGGAAAAAGTTCTCTTGATTTGCAGCTGGTTGCGAGTAAAGAATAAAAGTTCTTAATTCGAAACTGGTAGCGAATCACAGTTGCGAAAACGGCCGGAGGGTCTTTGATAGTGTAATAAATAATACTGATTACTGATAGCGGCTTACTTTATACTAGATACTTTGTTAAGCCGAAGAAATATCCTTACTTTTAAAAAGGATGGACGTAAATCTGAGTAATCCAATGTTCTCTAACGAGGTAAGTAAACGAAATGCGACAAACTTGGGCCTCGTTACGGTACTGCCCGAAATAAGAATAGTATACCTTTTTTTGAGAAGATTTCGCGTTGCTTAGATTTATTACAAACACTTATAACGACACTCTTCTAAGCACACAAATGTCACTGTGATGTCACAAAATATTTAAATTATTAGCAATTATGAATTAAACATTTCGTATTTTAATGTTTTCTTTTAAATTTTCTTTAGTTGTTAGGGTTTCGTACCTCAAAAGAAAAAACGGAACCCTTATTAGATCATTTTGTTGTCCGTCACCCTTTATCTCGGGAACGTGTTGAGGTATCGAGTTGAAATTAACATCATATTCTCAGGTCAAGTCTACAATCCCTCGAAGCTGTGAAAAAACAAACTTCTAAGTTAACGTAAAAAAAGATGCGCCCGTTTATGCCACAAAAAACGCGTATTTCGACACTCTCAAGGAATTAAAAATTTATAGAGTACCTACTTTCCGTTAACCTAGAACTATTGGCAAGTAATATCGTCTTATACTACAAGTACAGGGAAAAATCTGAAAACTATACATTTGTAATTAAATCATAAAAAAAATCGGGAATAACTCGGAAAATACTCAATTCCTGAACTATATAGTAAAGTACCTACAGTCCGGAACCCTCGGTGGGCGAGTCCGACTTGCACATGTCCGGTTTTTTACCATTACTAAAACTTTTGAATTTGACATTGAATATCTTTTGCAGCTGATCTTAAAGTAAAATACATACTAGTGCGGCTTTAGTGAACTTTGAGAAATAGCTGAAATACTTTTACTTCTTCCGAAAAAATCCAAAACCTGATTCGACAAAATAAAATATAAATGTAAGTCATTATCGAATCTGCTCACAAAATTTCATGAGTATCGAATGAGAAATGCGACCTGTAGAGATGAACAGCCGGACAGCCGCCGGACATACAGAAATAAAAGAAAACATTTTTCCCAACCTGAATCGGAGACGCTTCGTGCTCGGTAAACAAATAAACCAGAGTCACAGAATAGATATGAGTCTCCTTGCTCATCATCCCACGCGAATCGTGAAAGTCGTTTCGGAGGCTTTAAGTTGGTGACAGACTGGAAACAAAACAAACAAGAACAAAGATACTTATAGTAAGTATACATTCTTTAAAGTATTTGATTGAATCAGGCATTACTTGGCGGAAGTCCCAAACCATTAAGGATGCTCCGGGTTGGGGCGAAACACGTGTAGAGTAGTCTAATTGGTGAAGGTGCAAGGTGTGTCGCTGTCATGCTAAATGCAAGTATTGTGCACTGATATTTTTGTGATGTGCATGTGCATTTTTTTGCGGGCAGGCGGGCGGTGCATCCTGCATATATTTTTTTGCGGGAGTAAGCTAAAGTACCTAAGAATAGGGTCGATAGATACTTACGAAGCATCAGACTGTCTATGGCGTATTACTTACGGCATCGGAAATAATCTAATTAAACAGTCTAATTCAGTGATCGTATCCAAGTACAGGCAAAGGCATTATTCATTAAGATATTTATGTTCCTCATATAATAATATTTGACAACATCACATACTACCAAATAATATACTAGAAAAAATACTACTCGCACCAGATCATGTTCTCGGACGGGAATCGAACCCGCGACCTTTGGATATCCGGTCCAATGCTCTGACCGCTGAGCTACCGAGTCACTAAATGAAAAAAGTGACTCGGTAGCTCAGCGGTCAGAGCAATTTAAAAAAAACATCACATACATTGTTCCGATTCCAAAGTAAGTAGCTAAAGCACTTGTGTTATGGAAATCAGAGACAACGGTGGTATCACAAACACCTAGACCTGAGCCAATATAGAAAAGTTCGTTTTCTAAATTGACCCAACCCGGGATCGAACCCGGGACCTCAGAGATGGCGACACCTTGAAAACTGGTGTACATACAAAGCCACTCGACCACGGAGGTCGTCGTATTTTGTATCGTATTTGTACGTCAAAGAATAGACGTATAGAGTCACAGGGCGAATGTTTTGGGCATAAAATTACACGTTCGAAAATTGTTGCCCGCCTAAAACACGGCCTAAACCCATTTCCACCACAAAAGGTTTGCTACATTGTCTGACGAACATCGGACGATGTCATGTAAATATTTTACATTATGACATGACGGTGTTTCGAACACTTACGGGAAATTGGAAATACGGTTCGTTATACAAATATTACTAATATTGATATGGCGTTTAAAAATAAGTAAGATGAACACATATGCTGTTACTAAGATGTATAGTTTAATAATAGCATGTTATAAGAAATTGTATTGCTTTGTTGCCAATAAAGTTTTTATTATTATTATATACAATTTAGTATTAAGTTTGTCTACGCAATTGCATTCCTGAACATAAAAAAACTTCACTAATTCGTCAGTCTTCAAAAAGTGACCATTATATAATTATTAAATCTATGAAAGATATAACCTTTAAATTAATTTTAATATGATAATCAGATTGAAACTCTTACGCTAAGCTTTATTTTGAAACTGCGTTTGAAACGTGGTTTATTTTATAAATTGGTAAAGGTCTATAGTCTACTAGTGGCCCGCCCCGGCTTCGCACGGGTACAATGTAGTTACTAATGTGGTGAGTGTGAAGTTATTAGACTATACTACAGGATATCTATATAGGTATAGTAGTGGCCACATAATTAAGGACGCCAGTCGATTTTCATACAAACGAAGTAACTTTTAAGCATTGCTTCTCCGCCAGGGATTGACCGAGCGGTGATCTGGTGATGGCCATCCAGGGAGTAAATGGAGGAGATCCAGATTTCTATACACACCCAAGTGATCTGACCAGCATTTTAAGAGATGTAAGGATATGTTTAAAAAAACCGCGAATATAGTATAGAAATGTATGAAAACTTGCAACTGTAAATTCTTATGCTTACATCTCTTAGAATGCTGACCAGATCAGTTGGGTGTGTATTGCTATCTGAATCTTCTCCATTCACTCCCTGGATGGCCATCATCAGATCAAAGCTAGTTCAATCCCTAGCGGAAAACCAAGACTTCAAAATTACCTCGTTTGTATGAAAATCGACTTGTGTCCTTAATTATGTGGCCACCACTATATGTATATACGACGTACACAACATACGCAAGGGGTGTTATAAGTTTGACATGTGTGTGTCTGTCTGTCTGAGGCAACCTAATAGCTCTCAAACTTATGGACCGATTTTGATGCGGTTTTTTATGCATAGTTTAAAAGATCTAATTGTACAGACGGCGGGACTCCTAAACCATTGATCCGATTATGATGAAACTTTGGCGAGTTGTTCTGCTTACGACCGAGAAAGTCCCTGGCTAAAAAAACGGAGCATTGCAATATACGCATGCCGGGTGCAGCTAGTTCTAAATAAAAATATGTTGTGCATTAACAGGATTCTCAATCTCGATCATCCAACACTTCTCTATAATAAAAATCAGCTGTTTCATACAAAAATTCAAATCGAAAATATCAAAATGTGTTTCATACGTTTTGATATTTTCGATTTGAATTTTTGCTGATTATTTTTTCGCAATTTGAGAGTTGGTCCCAATAGTAAAATTTGTTCAGTTTGATGGTCCCTATATACCATATTCGGCATTAGGGGTATTTTTGTAACATGTTCTATACCTACCACATTTCTTGTCATGTTATCCGGTTGCAAAATTAAAATGTTATTCGGCTTGCTGACTCTCGAGCAGGCGACATTAGAGCTGGCCATGGGAGAAACAATCACTGCAGATCTACACCAGCCGCTCTTAAACTTTGTCCCTGTGCTTTATTGTCATAGCATAGGCGACTTGACCAGATATTGTATTCTTTTAAAATTTAACTGATAATTAGATGGAATAATTTTGCACCTTATTACAACGCAAGGAAGGAAAAAATGACAGCACTGCCAACATAACGCCATAGGTACTATTCAATGAAATGCGTTCTACCTACTCTCAGGGGAAATGACCAAAGAGAATGTAATACTACGTTGAGATGACAAATGATATTTATTTTTCTTAATTAATCAATCAAATGCACAAAATAGTTTCAATTCCGACGTCGAAGTCAATCACAGCAAAATTAGCTTTATATCACTTTTTAACCCTGTTAGGTGATAAATATTAAAAAAATACGAAACACGTGTTCAATTAATTTTGTGAAAAAATGTCTATGCCAAATTTCAAGTCAATCGGGCCAAGGAATCGCGTCCTCCCATACAAACTTTGCCACCCTGTTTCACCCCTTTAGGGGTTGAATTTCGCAAAATCCCGTCTTAGTGAGCACCTACGCCCTAAAAGGAGCCCCCATGCAAAATTTGAGACTCCTAGCACTTGTAGTTTCTGAGATTTCGTGATCAGTGAGTGAGTGAGTGAGTGAGTGATTTTCCCTTTTATATATACAAGGTGTTACAAAAATACCCCTAATGCCGGAAATGCCAATGAGTATTAATGAAATTGAAATAATGGGCACTGTTCTTTATTTATTAGCTATAATATTTACGGAGAAAAACAGTATCGAAGGTTTGCAAAAATATCGACAAGATTTTGAAAGATTCCCATCTTTGCCTGATCAGCTGTTCCGGCCTGTTCCGGTCATTGGCTTCCAAATCAAAGACTATTCGTTCTTCAGACTGGTTACATCTGTTGATATTTGTACCTACGTTTACAGTACAGTGACCTAAGTATTAAGCTAATTACGACATAAGCGTATTTAAAATAAAATAAATACCTGAGACATTACAGTAACGTAATTTCTAAATTACATAGTTACTGAATCAATTATTTCAAAAATGTAAAATTAATTTCTAAAAGACACGTAAGCATCATCATCAGTATTAAAATACCATGGATAAGTTAAGTAAATTACTAATTTTACCTAGAGAATTCTTGCTTTGATAGGTAATTTCAAGCAGGTACCAGAAGTCCTATCTGTTGTTGTTTAATCTTTGAAATCGTGTTTGAGACGCGCGCGCGCCGGGCTTGTCCGCGAACAAAAGTCGGCATCACACAAAGCCATCAAACGATTCCGCCGCGGCGCGCGCTATGGCACAGTTAAAAAAATGTCAGTAGTCTTAGTTGTTCCGATTAGCATAAAATTCGTTAATAGTTTTTATGGTATTAAGATGTATGTAGGTACAATGCGAATAATTTAACTTTGTACAACAGAAGTGAACACCTTCAGAGCGCTTGCGAAACAAAAGGATGTATTTTAATCTGTTGAAATCTGTGTGCACCGCATCATACATTCTCGAGAGAAGTTGCCGCGGATCACTGTCTATTGTCAATTTAATCACATTTTATTTTTATTTGAATAAGATGTAGGATGGTAGGAGAAAAAATACTATCGAACCTTATGAAAAGAAATGTATGAAATTTCTACTGTTGTTATTGACGCAAAGACTAGTTGAGCAGTGTTGGAAAAATAACATGAATTTTAAAAAAGATCATGAAAAATGAATTATTTTAAAAACCTGTAAGTAGGTAAGTAGATTGATTAATTTTGAGGTAGATTGATTTAATTATGCTTGCGCCTTTTATGGAGAACTAGCTTGCCACCCGCGACTTCGTCGTGGTCAGGTCAGTTATTCCTTTTATTAGGTACCTAGGTAACTTGTGTGAAAAATAGGCCTACTGGACAAGCTTGTGCGGTGTGGTACGACGCACTGACCGACCGGTTGTTCGCGTGTTCGCTCGACGAACACGCGAACAACCGTGCCAGGCGCCGTGCGTACGGACTACGGTTAGTCGCTTTCCTGCCTTCAAGCAGTACTGTGTGCGTGTGTGTGATAAAAATGGAATCAAACGACATGAAAAAAAATGCTACAATTCAATTAATCATACTCTATCGGAAAATTCTAAAATCAACTTAATTTTGCACCTTATCACAATAAGAAAAAATTACAGTACTGCCAACATAACGCCATAGGTACTATTCAATGAAACGCATTCTACCCAGGTTTTTCGTTAAGTTTGATTAGTTGTTAATTTATTTTAAGTGTAATAAAACTATTATTAGTTATTTTAATCATGCCCGTACGTTCGCAGTGCTTGGGAATACGGGTACATAGTGATGTGTTATGGTTTAGTAGAAGCATGTGGCTATGCTTCTCTTGCCTTTATTGGCAAGAGACTGGTTTTTATTTAGCATATCATTTGAACGGCTCGAGATGAATGGAGTGCAGTTCGAGCTACATCTTTTGAGCATGTAATGTAAGTAATGTAATTCTTGGTTGAAATGAAACGATTTTTTTTGTCACACATACAAACTGTGGGTAGCGGTGGCGTTTCTATGAAGCGCGCGTAGTTTTATACTTTTAAATTGGTGCGGGTCAGTCCGTCCGTCGCGCGTCGTCGGGGGTCTAGTACTGAAAATCGAAAGTTATTTCGTCGAAATCGATGGGCTATTTTACCGATGGGTCATTTCACCAAAAAGCCATTTGACGGAAAATTTACATCACCGATAGTACATTTCTTCGAACGCCATATTATCGAAAGGCAAATAAAATAGTCTCAATTAAAAAGTTTTATTTAATAATCATAAATTTTAAGTGACGCTAAATTACTTTTATAAAAATAAACCACTATTCGCATTATTAAGAAATAAAAAGTATTTAGTAGTTTAGTAGTCAACATCGATTTTCTTAGATTTTATTTCTCTTTCGATAATATGGCGTTCGAAGAAATGTACTATCGGTGATTTAAGTTTTTCGTCAAATTGATTTTCAGTGAAATGACCCAAAGGTAAAATAGCCCATCGCTGAAGTGAATTTTCGATGACAGGTAACTTTCGTTGATCAGTCCTAGACCCGTCGTGGCTCCGCCTACATGTTCGCGAACAAATCGGTGCGCGCACAAAGTGGTATGAACAAGGTCATAGACCGGAAATAGAGATGTGGATTAACATTGTCGATATTTTTATTCACGATTAAAAATAGCTAATTTTAGACGAAATTAAAACTTAATATTAGGGATTTGAGAAATTTACAGAGGACTCTTTACATGATGTACTTCAACCACCTTTCGGGATTAGGGGTATTTTTGTAACACCTTGTATAGATAGACTTGAATAAATTAACATACCTAGTTATTTCTAGATATAATATCTGAAATTAAATGAAATATTCTTTATTCAAATAAACTTAGATATTAAGTGCTTTTGAACGGTCTATATTTTCCTACCACCCATTCGAGACTTAGCTGACAAGAAGAATGGGCGCAAGAAACTTCTATCTAAATATAATATAAATATTCGGCTATTTTTTTATCCTCATATAATAATAGCTGATTCCCCGTAAAAAGAAATCACGAATTCTTTCTGTTTTGTATATGTTTTCGTATTCGAGTATAAGAGCCAGTATTTTGATATAGTTAATTTTAATGACTTCATTAAACAAAACATAACCTTTACAATATTTTAAAATATAATAACATTCTGAAAGGGTGAAGGTGAATAGGTAAAAGGCGTAGGTAGGTACTAAAAGAAAAACGGTTTGTCATGAAATTAAATTTTTTACTATACGGGCGGTATATATATTTTTTTAACAGTCTTATTTGTTTCGGTTTCTGTTTGTTTGTGGGACACTGCTTGTTGCTTGAATAATTTTATGAAGATGCGATTTGATATATCTTCTTATTTTAGGAGTTGAGTAGAGTGGATGTTAAATATATATAAATATATATATTATATATAAAGTAGATAAAACAAACTAAATTAAATAGCACCAAAATTAATACTAAGTACTAAAACAATAACTGAAAAATATTTCCTGTGACTAAAATATTGGATAGCTATACGACATTTAATTTATTGTCGTCTCCAGTGCCCTATTTAAATAACATTTACAATTTGTTACATCAAACAATTTGAAAATAAAACAAACTACTTATAGCTACACTGCAAAGTTAACCAAATTGTCACGTGATTAAATAAGGCCCAGGTTCTATAAATTGTAGGTGATACGAAGTTCACAGGGTCCACTAGTCTATATATATAAAAGGGAAAATCACTCACTCACTCACTGATCACGAAATCTCAGAAACTGCAAGTGCTAGGAGTCTCAAATTTTGCATGGGGGCTCCTTTTAGGGCGTAGGTGCTCACTAAGACGGGATTTTGCGAAATTCAATCCCTAAAGGGGTGAAACAGGGTGGCAAAGTTTGTATGGGAGAACGCGATTCCTTGGCCCGATTGACTTGAAATTTGGCACAGACATTCTTTCACAAAATTAATTGAACACGTGTTTCGTATTTTTTGAATATTTATCCCCTAACAGGGTTAAAAAGTGATAGAAAGCTACTTTTGGGGTGATTGACTTCGACGTCGGAATTGAAACTTCTTTGTGCATTTGATTGATTAATTAAGAAAAATAAATATCATTTGTCAATTTTGTCATCTCAACGTAGTATTACATTCTCTTTGGTCATTTCCCCTGAAAGTAGGTAGAATGCGTTTCATTGAATAGTACCTATGGCGTTATGTTGGCAGTGTTGACATTTTTTCCTTATTGCGTTGTAATAAGGTGCAAAATTAAGGCTCGGTTGCATCATCTTAATTTAACTATAACAGTACATGACACAAACTTTTCAGCCAAAGCTGGAACTAAGTGTTATCACATATTGTTACCTAGGTTACGCCATAGACGACAGCGACGCTGTCACCGAGTCAGATAAGTTTGTGTCTGTTAAAGTTAAGGTTAAACCAAGATGATGCAACTCAGCCTAAGTTGGTTTTCGTTGAATGATAACCAGATGGAAATAACTCCTAGGATAGCTCCAAAGTTGAAGAGGAGAAGGGCGTAGTGACATACGGGGTGGAGACGACAACACGACAATAAATAAAAGAAATGGTGACATTAGTTCATAGGAGTATTTTGAAACTAAGTAGGTATTGAATAATTCCTAGGAACGAAAAAATATTTTCAAACAAACTAAATTGAATAGCTCGAAAATTAATTGTAACTGAAAAATATTTCCTGTCTAAAATATTGGATATTTTTTTATGCAGACTTGGAGCGTTATTTAGCTATACGACATTTTTTTATTTAATTTATTGTCGTCTCCAGGGCCTTATTTAAATAACATTGACAATTTGTCAACTGTCATGAAAATTTTATATAAATAAAAGGCATCAAGCAATTTGAAAATAGGACAAACTACTAATAACTACACTGCAAAGTAAACCAAATTGTCACGTTATTAAATAGGGCCCATGTTCTATAAATTGTAGGTGATACGAAGTTCACAGGGTCCACTAGTTATATATAAAGTAGATATAAAGTAAGTTCCCGATGTGTATGTGCAAAATTTGATTAATACGCATTCTTGTTTATTTTTTATGTGTTATTGTATCGCTTTAGGGTGTTTATAATGTGTGTTATGTATTTATTCAGCAGCAGATTCTTGTTTGATTATTTCCAGGATGTTGTATGGGTTAACTTTTAAGTTTTGACACAAAAATGTGTGGTCTATTCGCTGTCTGGTGTACATTGGACAGTTTTCTAGGAGATGTTGCAAATCTTGGCTGGTTTGTCCGTCACATGGGCACAGATCGTCTTCAGTAATTTTAAATCTGTAAAGATAGGTTTTATGGTATCCGTGTCCAGTTAATATTTGTGTTAACGCAAATGATATGCGCCCAAGCAGGTCTTTACAGCCTTACAAACGCTAATGGTGGGAAACTCGGGCGGTATATTAGGTGCGATGCGACTCACAGAAGACTCAAAAGAGGAAAAATAAGAAAAGCCGTGTATTATACTTTTAGAGATTAGTAACAAGGGATATAAGGGGAAAAGTTCGGACCTAAATTAATGTCGCAGCCAAAGGTTAACTTATTCAGTTAGTTCAGGGTCTTGGGTCGCTAGATGGCTGGCTAATTAAATGGTGACATTCAGTTAATTTATCTAAAGGGGCTTCGCTGAGTCGTTTAAGGAAAATTATACTTTGTGTCTTACCCCCTTACTAATAAAGATTTTATAGCAGATGTACTAGTTACACAATGGTTACTCTCTGTCAAACTATTTAAGTTTGACATTAAAAAGAAAGGGACAAAACACTGTGTAACTAATACATTTGTTATACAACGTGTTACAAAAATACCCCTAATGCCGAATATGGTATATAGGGACCATCAAACTGAACAACTTTTACTATGGGACCAACTCTCAAATCGCGAAAAAAATCAGCTGTTTCATACAAAAATTAAAATCGAAAATATCAAAATGTATGAAACAGCTGATTTTTTTTTCGCAATTTCAGAGTTGGTCCCATAGTAAAAGTTGTTCAGTTTGATGGTCCCTATATACCATATTCGGCATTAGGGATCTTTTTGTAATATGTTGTAAATTCTTTATTAGTAAGAGGGTTATTATATCTGCTATGTATGTGAAGTATTTACTCACGAACACGGATAGGCCGAATTAATACAAGCCGAAGTTAACAATCACAGTTTGAACTTTTCAGACGATACCATACCGTGATAAGTATGATAATCATTTAATTAAAATTACAAATTAATATTTGCCTTTCTAAAAAGTACAAGGTTTCAGCACAACTCCACAGCGTGTTTGTAAACAGGGGAGGCGACAATTTGAAGTAGATGAAGGCGGTGGTGGAGCAGTTTTGCTTGTTATAATACCTTTGACTTTGCCACACTTCGTGCGCTCAAACTACTTAGTTTCGTACACAGACTAAGTTTATTAGATATTGTCAGTTGTCTGCTTGTTTTTAAGCTATTTGAGTGAGTATAGTACGGTACGAAGTTATTAAATTATGTGTGAGTATAGTACGGTACAAAGTTATTTAATTATACAGGGGTCAATATTATCTCTGACAAATTATCTTTTTGTTAACCTATAAAAAACCTCTAAAAGTATTTGAGTAGGTTAGGCTACTTTCACTAAGGGTCTGTCATCGTAGTGACCATATTTTTTTTTTGTTTCGATAGGAAAGTTTCTTAAGTATACTAAATTAAACTTGTTAAAAGGTAAAAATGGATTTAGATTTCTCAACCGACCCGTGGTCACACCAATTGACCACACCGGTGTGACAAACGAAAATTTTTTTTACCCGTAGTAACACCGGTGTGACTAAGGATAATTTATCCCGATCCGTAGTCACACCAACACATTCTCCCATATGTGCATCGTTCAAATAATGGACAAAACAACATTTATTTTAAAATAACAATTAGATGTAATTCTTCTGAATTCGGGTTAATTTCTGCTGCTAATTTTTCAATACACTAACCTTAAATGTTGTTAAATAAATAACGGGCGACCATTACCGTGGAGCTGGCAATTATTCGGCGAGCTTGTCTCTATAGAGATCGTAAATACGCGTTGTAAAAGCCTTTAGTGAACCGTTCTCCGTGCAAACGTTTTGCAATGTTCTGATACAAATCGTCACGGCAAGCTTATAATTAAAAACGGTTTCCAGTTATTGTTGCTGTGCTTTTAATGTGGGTATTAAGAGTAAGCGATAACAGGATTTGAATTATTTCACTGTGTTTAACGGATTGTTGTCAATGCGTATGATAATGATATTATCAAACGTATGAAGGGAACGTACAGAGAAATCTCGATATGGGTCACGTTTCGCCACTGTTATTTGTCTGTTTCAAATATATATACTGACTATCTAGTAAGCTCGAATGATCTGACACCTGAAAAAAATTATAACACAATGTAATAATAACATAGATGTGAATATCCTAGGGAGCCTGTTGAGGATTCCTGATAAAGTGGGATTACCTTTGTAACTTTTCCCCCTCGTCTCTCCAAACAAAATACAATATAACTCATAAGAGTCCTGTCAAGATGACTTAAGTAACTACCTCTATCAAGTACTCACCAACCAATATTATTAACTAAGTTGTAAATATGTGGCAATATAATTTAAATATATTCAATAATTTCGATACAATGCGGATCTCTTGTATAATTAAACAGATCAACATGTCTGATTATATCAAGTTTGAAATATCAAATTAATTTCCCAACTATTACGTAAATAATGGACAGTTTACCTACTATACGAGCCTCAAAACAAATCTTAGAAATTTTAGGTTATATCAATAAGTAATCAACAATATTTCAATAAAGTTTTGCTGTGATTTCAAAGTATTGTACTAATACAATAAAAATAAAAACAAATAAATTTTATAAATATTTCAAAAACAAATCTTGAAAATGGATCTCTGTCCGATTTCAATGGACGAGCAGATGGCTGAACTAGATACTATTGAAATTGAAAAAATCTTTATTCAAATAATCTCACATAACAAGCATTTTTTAATCGTCAATTAATTAATAGCATAATTGGTCAGTGATCTAGGTGCTACGGGTGAATCGATTTTTTATAGTATTTTTCTAATATAGGTATTATTTAACTAAAGAACAATGCAATGTAAAATATGTATGTATATCTGTTTCCTAAAAGTTGACTAGGTGAGAATGCTTTTAGCATTATGTCTGCTTTTTGTAACATTTGTTTTAGAAATGCACAATAAATATTGTTAAATAAATAAATAAATAATATTATTTATGGCATAAAGGAGAGAATGCAAAATTAAACTGAATCGCGAACTCGCGTAAATTCAGGATAGCATTCCAATAAGATATATTCCTATAAGGCTCAGTATAAATAAAGAATAAAATAGAGACTTCATATCCTCTTGATACTTGTTCTGTGATATAAACCGCAACGTTGTACTAAATTCAGTCTCTAAATTATTACACGGGATATAACCGACTGTTGTTCAGTATGTTTTCTTCAATTCTCCCGAGTGAGATAAATAAATGTTTACGTGGTGCGTATGGACCCGTCCTTTTATTCTGTATCATGTGAGGTCGTCTGGAAATAATTTTTTGCGAGTGTCGTGTTCCAGAATGTTTTTTCTTACTCTACCGAGATAGTTTACATGAAAACAACACACTGTTCCATTTTATTTCGACTAAACAAGTGTCCAAATATCAAGTCTTGGTAAAGTCAAGTAACTTTTTCATTTTGTTTTGTTAATTTGATGTGTGTAAACTGTAAAAATTATCTTTATGGGTAATCATAGTGTAGTATTTTTATCGTCTGGTTAAAACTGTAAAGTTTAAGATTTACAATGTAAACGTTAAAAATCCAATACATAGCCCACCTATTTGGAAATATCTTATCTTACCTTCGGCTTAGGGGAAGTTTGGGTGTGTTCTTGCGAAACTTTGGTCATTTCTGAGCGAAGCGCCGTTTGGGGTTTGTGTTCGCAAACAGCGCGATCTATTTCAATAGTGTCCCTGTGCACAGCTCGCTCCTGCGAGGTCAAAAGGGACACCAGCGGTCTCTAAGGACATTAGCTATTCAACATGTTTAATCGGCTTTTCTAATTCCAGAGGTTTATCTCATATTATCCCCTGTCTCTTTTTAATGCGTCTTCCATGTTGACCTATTTGTTGCCATTGTATATTAATAACGAAGATCGTTGAGGAGAGGCTGTAAGAGATTACGGGTGGGACCATTACCCCAAGTGAATTGGTAACAATTTGCCGTTTAACACGGTTGAGAGTTATCTCGCTATTTCTGTTCGGATGTTTGGAGCAATGAAACCTTTGGGTAAGCGTTTCGTTATGAATGATTTTTCCTTTTCAAGATAAGCTATTTTGAATAAATTAGGATAAAATGTAAAAATCTTGGTATATAATAGCTTTTAAAGTATTATATTTTTTTTAAGTATTATACGACCACTCTAATCTCTTTTTGTATTGCGATTCTTTAAAAAAAGGAATTTAAAAACTAAAACCCAACCTTACCTAAGTACACGTAAATTTCGCGCTCCACGTACGAAACAAGTCAAGTCCGAAATTCAAAAAGGATAGATAGTCGTAGTGACAGAATACATAATAGTGCAAGCCGTAGTCGCATGCCGCTTTGGCCTAGACACGAATGACTACGTAGTAATAGTTGGAAGTGGCATGCGACTACGGTTATCCTTTTTTAATTTCGGACTTGAATATTTTCTTGATTCATACTTTTGCGATTTTTCCGTAGATTCAGTTTTAAACTTCTATTTTATATGAATTATTTTAGGGTTGTACTTAATTATTCCCAATTATCGGGTGATTGCAAGCAAAGCCGCAAGCAACAGCTAACAATATACATATTTTTGAACACTTTCATTTGATACTCAACACGGCATCATTAAGCAATATTTTTTTTAGTTCTTGATAAGTAGTTTAGAATTTATGGGGAACAGATGAACATATACAGGGTGTGAGTAGCACCCTAGCGAAAACTTTAAAGGATGATTCTACCTTTAAAGTTAAGCAACTTTCTCTGTGGAACCACTTGTCGCACATGCATAGTTGAGATTTTGATTTTTCGTTGATCAGCAATGCACGCGTAACAGCTCGATAACAACGCGGGAATGCGCGCGCGCGCTAACAGCTGTTGTTGTCAAAAAAGTGACAGGTGACAATGAACAGTGGCAAGAGTGTCAAATTATTGTGTTGCTGTATGTAGACCATAGAAATTACTCGATTTGAAATCAATTAATGTTTAACAATACAAAAGCGTTTAATTTTTAAGTTTATTAGAATAAAGATTCTTTGACTATGCCAAGAATGTGTCGCGTTTGCGTGTAGGCCCGACACGACTCACCCAGCAACTCCCGAGTCACCCATCAAACAACTTGACATACATTTTTAAATTACAAAAATGACTTTGCAAACTTCGACGCATTCATTGGTTGAGCTTTTGTTGGAACCCCTATGGGCTGCATAGTTCGTTAAGTCGGTTTTAAAAGCGGACTCGTTCGGTATTTTATCCTTTGTAAGCGATAATGTATACAGGGGAGGTAAAAACCAAGGCTGACTATGCGGCCTTGATACAAAGCCGTATAAAACACGTAGCAAGCAACGGCGAATAATTGCCGGCCAAGTTTCCGTTACCAATTGTACCGCTTGTGTTAGACTTTTGCGTTTAAAGCGCGGTTCCTAAGCTTTCCACTTGGGTTTAAGGCTTTTTAACATGTTAAATTAATCAACGTTACATTTTGTAGTCTATAGTACTAAATATGAATAATTGAAATAGAGCCATGTCCTCTATTCTGTCCTAATAGATCATCGAAGATTCTGTCAAATAACGCCGATTCTGAACGCGATCATCAATCTTAATCAATCCCCATCAATAGTTAATTACTTACCACGTGTACTAATATGGACACAAATAAACAGCTTGTAACATTAATTTGGCTATAAAAACATTTTGTAAATATCCGTAAACTTCATTATTCGACAATGGAAACATTCCCGATAAAAAAATGTAAAGCCAGTGAATCAGTGTTTGATTTAAAAAGCTTTAAAAAAAGGCAAAACCTTTTATCAAAAACCTTAAATAAAGTAAAAAGCAAGAAAAAAAACGTCTATTGAAGTCGGGTGAGGCTGAAGGTAATTTTTGACTTTTATAATTGTGTCATTTTCTCAAGCACTATAGTTTTTTTAATTCCAAAAGCCCACCCGACTTCATTAGACGTTTTTTTATGAATAAAATGGTTGAACATTAGGTATTTTCTTTTTTAAGGTTTTTGAAGGAGGTTTTGCTTTTGTTAAATGCTTTTTTATTTTCATCTTTTTTGTGATAGGTATGTAAGCAATGATATTATTTTGAAAGAGTTCTAATATTTTACACTTTCAATGGTAAAATACACCTAGTAACTTAATTTCACCATAGGTACCTAACTTGTTTTTGATTGTCATAAACCTACCAATATTTGAATCACTATACAGATTTGATTTTGAGGAGTTCCCTTGTATATCTTCAAAATCCAAGGTCCAATGCCAATGAAATTAAAATAGAACATTCTTGAAGTATTCTCTTTCAAACAATTATGACATAAATACAGCATATTTCCTTCGTTCCTTTATATTCCTTCTTTACACATTAAGTTAGCTTCAAGCAAGTCGGGTGAACCAAGGCAGGTCATAGTCATAATGTTTAACTGGTGGAGTGAAACTGTGAATACCAAGTGGCTTGGAACGGTGCGAAATTGCGGAAATGATTTATTCGTCGACCGATAGATCGATACTTGATTATGAAACGAATTAAAAAATGAGGATCTATGACGCATTTAGGACAGGTAAGGAAGAGAAAGCACCAGGAGAGTTGTACGGGGTTGTAATAAAATTTAATGGACTACAGATTAAGATTAATGATATATTACAAAAACAATTTTTCGTCTAAGTATAATAAATCAGTTACTCATGAATATAACCAAAATCGACGGCTGGTTATGTTAAATCATAGTATAAAATAAACTTGCCTACCTGATTTGCTTGATTTAGTACTGTAAAATAATATGTTAATTATTAGGTTTAGTGTTCATATCCTATTGTATGCTGCTCTATTGTGGTGACAAACCAAGCAAATTAGTTGCACACACACACATAATACAATCACACTCTTATCCTTCGGGGGTCAAGTAGCTTTGGGCTTTGACTAGGTATTAAATATTATTACTTATAGTAGCTGAATCAACGTTTGCTTATTGATGAAGAAGAAAGTCAAAATAATCTTTATTCAAATAATCTTAAAAGTTAAGCGCTTTCGAATCGTGTGAGTACCCATATTTTCCTATCACCCGTTCCAGACTTTTTAACTGATAAGAAGAACGAGCGCAACATTGAAACTTATCAAGCTTTGACAAGATTAGCATTTATTGCTTCTAAAATGGCAAGTTGGTGACCAAATAAGTCTGGAAGAGAAGACCAAGAAAACAGTTGATCTTTCATGATAAAATTTGAATCTGATCCAAAAATAAAAAACAATTTTATTTAGTTACTGTTACAACAGCATTATTTAACAGCATTATAGCAAACTTTTCTTAGTTCATGGGTTCAGTTTAAATTAACTTCCCTCGTCATTCCGAAATATAGTGTCTGGTTGGTTTTACGCCCGTATTAATAGGTCAGTAAATGAATATACGGTCTGCTACCGAGGTTCAGTCACGTAAAAGCCATGGACCGAATGAATTTATTTTCATTTCCAATGGAATTACTGCCGCGCCGTGTTCCCACCATCCAACGCGCAACGCTCTGATTACGGATGTCATTTTTCTCAATTTTCACCAGCACTTCAGCAAAGTGGATTTTTTTTCATCCGGTGAAGGTCCGGTAAATGATGCATCAATTAGATGTGTGTGACATCATGCTGGAAAGTTCGAACATGAACTAAGTATTTTTATTTTACTACTAAATATTGTTCTTAAAAAAGTTTCTTCAGACTAGTGATCACGATTGCGTTTATTTTACACGACAAAGAAACACAATGTTTAACATTAATGAAATAAAGAAGCAACCTTAACTAAAGAGAATAGAGACATGTTTCTTGTTTTTATGCCTATTGTATTGCCTATCACTATTTTCAATAGAAACCTTAATGGTTCTAACTTTAATGTCTTCTGTAGCTACGGAAATTGTAAAACCGTACAATACCTACTAGCACAATAGGCAAAACAGATTAGAGCTTCTAAACCCACTACGTGTATGATTGTTGATCTGGTGATTTATGAACACAGCCTTACACCCTTATTCGGCACGCGAAACGAGGAAATCATTATTAAAAGGCCCATACAACTTTCGCCATTATTTCAGAATAAAGAGAAAGTTCATAAAGGGCACTTTGACTTTACTCACTTTATTTTGCTACGGTCATTGAGTTCGATGAGCCCATTAATCAAGATGGCGTCATTGTGGTCTGCGCTTTAAATTAAAGACTAATGATGTCGTCCGCCGCCGACTGTAGTTGATAGCTTTAATTGCACTTTAACGGAAAAGCAATGCACCTCCTCTCATCAGAGTCCAGTCCAGGGACTTTGTGCTCATTCTAGCTCATATAACGACTACTGCCGTTTTCTTGAGATGGGTCGTGGGAAGTAACCGTTAGAAAGCTCATTTATCATTAGAGACGTTGGTGGCTTAGAGTTAGCATTTCAGGTGGTATAAATATTTTATTTTCGTTTATAATACATAGATAATAGTCTGCCTTATCTCAATCAAACAATGTTTGCATGCGGTAAATATTGATCACTCGTTCCGAAACACGAAACGATTACTTATAACTGGAATTCAATATGGTTTTTTGAACGCACAGTTCATGTTTCAATAACAGAGGGCCTTGCCTGTGGCGGCGCATCAAAGCTGCGACTCATGTCAATCTGCCCTCGCGAACATCAAAGGCCGCCGCCTTCAAATCCAAACTGACGCTTGGAGAAATTAACGTACTAACAAAATTTTCATCATTAGATAATGAATAATTTCACTTGCAAAGGTGATGTTCTTGCCGAAGACAGGTTGCTTAGTTATTTTTTCGTTAGTTCAATTTTCTCTGTGCTAAGATAATGTTTATGATCGCAAGAAGATGTTAATTTCATTTACAATATTATACCTGACTCAAGCAGCGAGTTCACAAAATATAAAGTTATATAGTAGTTTTATCTACATAGACAAGTTAATAATTCGTAATTCTTAAATAAATTGTTTTTAATTATGTTGTAACTTTGTATTAAATACAACTAGTAAAGATATAATATATTTGTTAAAGTATTACACCTAATAGTTTCATGCGGCCGTTCTTCTTATAGCTATAAGATGTCCTGAATGGGTGTTAGGGTAAACGAATTGGGCAATTCAAAAGCAATACCTTGTTGGTTTATTTAAAATAAAAATATATAAATATGAGTATATCAAGATAAACGCGTTAAAAACTTGCCCACTAAAGACTCTTATCATATCAATAAATCCTCAGTAAGAGGTAGACCCAAGATATTTCCTTTAAATTTACTTACCTACTATATTTTAACAGTGAGAGATATAGGTATCTAGTAGGTCTATCTCCGGTACGATGGAAACGGCCTCTAGTCAGACATACACGGATATGAGGAAATTTCACAGGTGTTGTGTCGCTGAGTGCATTACGTGAAGCACACACTTTGATTCCTATCTCTGTCTTTGTTTGACAGACGGAGATGTGATGGAATCAGACGCTCTTCGTTTATTACAGACATCTCTTTGCTGAAACAAAGCTAACACAACACTGTTTATCGGAATGAATTCCTCGAAAGCTTTTCTACCAAATAGTTACAATCTAGTCTCGGGTACTCAAGTGGAGCGGATAGTGTTCTTGTAGATACTTATACTTATTGTTTGTACAGTCAAGTTCATAAATATGTAAGTACTTTTGACAGATGTTAACTTTTATTACAAAAGCATAAGGTTAATGAACTGTCAAAGGTGCATGCATATTATTGAACTCGACTGTCGAATTGTTGTTTTATACAAACC
Source organism: Catoptria pinella (assembly GCA_963556745.1). Classification (NCBI taxonomy): domain Eukaryota; kingdom Metazoa; phylum Arthropoda; class Insecta; order Lepidoptera; family Crambidae; genus Catoptria; species Catoptria pinella. Next base: position 8,429,184 of record OY750762.1, read on the forward strand.
ATCTCGTGTAAAAATAAAAATTATTGCGCGGAATATTCTTTCATGAAAAGACTAGTTTTAACTGTGTGAAATTAAAAAAAAAGATTTCCTTTCCAAATCTCCTCTTTAACAGAACTTTAAATAAAAAAGTAAAGTTGCAACGAAAATTAGCAAACTGCTCATTAATCATTATAAGCAGTAATTAAAATAATTTAGTTTTTTGTTCATTTAATACACTTCTATTGTTTTTTCTCTATTTTTTTAATAAATAATTCATACCAAGTTGCAGTCAAAACAAAGCAAATAAGCTTTGACCGACATAATTTTAGTTTGTGTAACATTTGATTGTCCTTTCTATAGGATACGTCATAAAGAGTTTGGCAGCGCTTGAGCAAAGTTTGAAGGTTACAACTTGTGTGTAATATGCGACCCATCCCGACCGGGCGCGGACCATATTTCGCAAATAACAACGGTCTAACTTCTATTTCGAACTACTAACAACGTTTGTATATCAAGAAAAAGAAGTTAAAACTGTTTTATAAGCATATCAAGAAAAATATATTTAATTAAACTTTAATTAACAAGGAATTATTTGTCAATGTAGATATTAATTTCAATAAACTCAATCATTAAAATCAAAGAGCAGTAGAACAGGCTATTAAGACTTAGAGCAAATTGGGAAGACAACTAATATGATCAAATAAAACAAAATAGTATAATAGTTGTATAAAGTAACAAATAATAGTAGTGGTTATAATAATAACGTTGTGTTAAAATATCAGCAAGAGGAGTTGCCCGTGATTAGACTCTATTATAAATTTTTAAATATAAAGAATACAATCTCTACGCTCTAAATGAGTAGAAAATTGCAAATGCCTGTTTAAACGGTGTTTGTAAATGCAGTATCAGGTCAAGGATCATTTTTATAAGGTATTACGAGTGATTAGTTGAAGTCTAGGCAGAGGTAATAGTGCGCAACACGCGAGCTGTTTGCCACCTCGGAAGCTACGGCGCAGCGTAGACGTTGCTACGACGACGCCCCCCGTAGCGTAGAGTCAGAACTACGGTTTCAAGAAGGCACTTCAGTGGCTTTCTTGTAGGTATTATGTAATTAGCTTTATTCTCATTTTAATCTTATATCGTGTATCTGGTTACCTACTGCTGAATATTGGCAGTATGAATATAAATATTCCGGACTAATCATAAAATCATTTAGTGCCAAGCTAGCAAAGTTTGGTGACTAAATAACTAAGTTACTAAATAACTGCTTATGCTCATCACACATACAATATGCTCCTCTACCAGGTTTCGAACCTGAATCTTCTAACAAAAAAATTACAAAAAAGTTGATTCCATAAGTTTCGTAGCATTTTTTTTTGCGGTTTATCACGATTTACTATAAAATTTTCTATTATTTATTTTTATAGATTTAAAATTTCTCTTACCATAGGTTTGCTAACGATTCATTAACCTTTTGCTACACAAGGCAGAAAACGTGCCTACGCCCAATTGACAGTTTAGTCAAACTCGTTATACCTTAACAAAGCATCCCCGAGTTTAATTAAATAGCTCCATCAAAAGGGAAGGTCTGCCGTCAATACTTTCTACAGCCCCTTAAAACGCGGTATCGAGTTACTTGGTGAAGAGCTCTCTAGTCGTTCGGGCGCCATATCAAGTTTTATAACACTAAAACAGCACACCAAAACTCTACTGTAATACAGAGGCATGCTGGGAATTTTCCGCTATACTATCTTGAGCACCATATTTTCTACTTCCTGTACTCGAGTTTGCACAGTTACGTGTTCTATACTCGAAAGCAACTGTAGTAAGCAATATTGTATGCAATTAGACACAGTGCCTGAAGACGACGGAGCAAAATTAAAAACAGAGAATTAAAAACAGCACATCTTGTTTCAGCAAAAAATTAACAACACAAAAAAAGAGCACAATCTAGTCTCTACAAAAATGACACTTATGAAAATCAAAAATTCACTGGCCCTGAACATTATAGTTTTACCGCGTCGCTAACAGTGCCTCTAGCGGTAACTACACTAAACTAAAAGTTGGCATACAATAATGTTAACTACAGTCGATAGTGAGTATAGTGTAAACTCACAATTAATAATGCTTTTAAATAATATAAATTATGTACATACGTAAATATATGTTATCCTACGAAAAAATATTTAACTTAGAGAGTAATGTTTTTTTATTCATTGTATCTTTTGTGGGTGGGTTTTATTTCTTTGAGATTAAAATATTTTCTAAATTCAGTAAGACCGAGACACTTTGATGAATCATTTAAAAAAATTGAAATCCCAAATCCTATTAAGCGATTAACATAGAGTAAAATCGACGAAAATATATAAAACTTTTAATTTACATTCCGTAAATTAAAACGGCAGCTAAACTTTTCCCCATTTTTCGAAGCAATTTTAAGACGATTAGCTCATAAGGTGATTTCGCAAGACTATCTTATCTGTATAAACTGTAATTTTTCCGTTGGCAATTCGAGTTGGCTGCCGGTGGCACGCTAGTTGCTATCTTGATCATTTCATCAAATGCAATCATGCCATATCTACAAAAAAACTATAGGACTAGAGCAATAAATTAGTTTCTTTGTTTACAGAAAGTTAATATTTTATTTCAAGTATAAAATAAGTCACGTCATAATCATTATATTATTGAGTACATTGATGATTTATTGTTCAGTACTCTTAGCACGAACATCTATCGAGAAAAAAACGCGCGTAAAAGTACTCGATAGAGTAATCCTCTATGGAAAATTTCATTTTGCTTTTCAGCGGTAGATGGCGCTGTACAAATTTCCCATACAAAATTACTCTATCTAATGTTTTTACGCGCGTTATTTTTTTCGATAGCTGTTCGTGGTAAGGGTACAGTCATAGAAATCGCAGCGAAAATTTTTCTATGTCTATGGGTATAGTACATTTAAGGCTTGATTTTCAACAAAAAGAAAGGTGTCAGTACAATAACTTAATACAGTTTTCATTTAAATACCTACATAGTTTATTATTATTTAAGTTAGGAAAAAAAGGACTTCTTAGTTCTTAATTAATGATTCAATGCTCTTATTTTACCTTTCTGTACGTATAGTTAAATATAAAACTTTATATAGCTATAATGAAGGCTGTAAAATGCTGCAGTGAATTTAACATCGGATATAAAATTTGTTTTCAATCAGTTGGCGCGCGGGCGGAAGGACCCGCTCGTTTGGACTATTCATACCCCCGATAAGCAAACGACATGCTGATATTGTAAAACCACATGCACAATGGAGCTACATTTTAGAACAACGTTTGTTTATCCGTTTGTGACGGTTAACGGTTATAGTTTAAGCACATCTACGTTAAGAAACTTTTCCTCGAGAAAAGTAGTTATACCTTGCTTAAAAAACCGGCCAAGTGCGTGTCAGACCCTTATCTGTGCTACGTGTTTGACCGCAAAATTAAGTTGGTTCATAGGAAAATGAGGGAATTAATAAATTTCGATTCCCTTGAGAGTGTTAAAATATGATTTATTTCTGGCATAAACGGCCGTATCTTTTTTTTACGTTAGCTTAGAAGTTTGATTTTTTCATTGGGTTCAGGGAACTGTAAACTTAGTAGGATGGTTTTAATTTCACCTCGATACCTTTACGCGTACTTGAGATAAAGGGTTTTGACAGACAGACAGAGAACAATACTATAAGTGTTCCGTTTTCCTTTTGAGGTACGGAACCCTAAAAAGTAATAAATTCTTAACAGTCCCGACTTTAAATTTTTTTAAGTACTTAGTTACATGGTTTAAATTTTATTATGTAACTTTATGTACTTAGCTAAGCTACTGACTATGATAGTCAAAATAATTATTAGGTTAGATCTCACAAAGTTATTGCGATGTGGATGCACCTTTACTAATATTACGACAGCGTCATAAATACGGTTATGATTTGTGGGGTTTGTACATACTTACTACTTTTATCAGATATTCTAGTTTGCATAGTTTACTGTTTTTTAACTCATTTAATAAACTTGAATATTTTTAACCCTAATTTTAGATGACATTTTTTTATGTATTGGTTTTTTTATCCTTAACGTATAATATAATATTTTTAACTATAAACAATCCGACGGCCTTTGAATTGTTTCTCGTCCCTTTTTTGAATTGTAAAACTGTTTCCGTTTCGTAAATTCTTCCTTTCGTCGGTAGCTACTTAAGTACAACAGCTGAACAGAATCACGTGAAGACGTCATTTGCTTATCGGCCATCTTGCTGACTCGCCCGCTGCTTCCGTCGGCATTAGTATAATAAGCCTTGACCAGTTTCGTCGGGATTTGTCTTTGAAAGAATGTGATTGAATTAGTTTTATATTATCTTAGTAATATATTATATTATATCATATTGCCATAACTTAACTCAATAGAGTTGGTGTAGATTTGTAATTAAATTCATATAGCGTAGCCGAATGAGATCTATTGATGTAGGATATTTTCCGATAAGCTCAACCGCAAGTTGCACAGAGAAAGTAATAACTATTGGCAAGTTGCAATTTAGTATGCAATCTCTTAAAAGTACAGCGTAACAACATGTTTTTTTAATTTATTAATAACAGAGCCAGGAAAAAGCATTCGCAGACCGAGTTCATTTTTCTAAACAGACTTGTCAAATTCAAAAGTTGAGACGTACGTGGGGCACTCTGAAAGTTTTGCGCAACTCATGAATAAAACAAAATATAGTTTTTTTTTTGTCATACAATAGGTAATATGCCGGTTTTCTTAAAATATTTATGTGAACAGTGATCGCATTTGAATGCCGACCTTCACCAATATCTTCATAGGATAGACAAGAATATGATTACATTCTGCATACCAATGCTTTACGATACTCAAATGAGTTGCTTCCTTTTCTAAAAGCATTTAGAAGTGAAGCAGTGAAAACTTGCGGTGAAAGCGCGAAGTTTCAAAATCATAAAAAATCGTCACCTTGAAATCTTTTCGCTTAAATTTTATTTTTGTTACGGGCAACGAACTTCGCATTGTGATAAAAAAAACCAAAAAACTCGTGACTTCCAGTAAATTTTTGTTTTAATTTAAGAATGAATTCTTAGGTTTAAAAAAACAACATTAATATTTCAATATTTGTGAGTTGCCATTACGAAAATTGTTCAGAGTGCCCTATGTATAAATAAGCACAGTAACATAATATTGTAGTATAATTTCTTGAGTATAAGGTATCGACGAGTCGACGTAATCGTGACGTGTCAGTGCAATGTCATGATTTCAATTTCCGGGAAGCCAGTTAGGCATGCTCGATGCCCGCCGCTTGCTGGCATTTGCCGGGGCGGGCGGGGTCGCGACCTGATGCGATTTGTCAATGTACTACGATTGATTGATCTACGATTTTATACGAGGCTACTCTGAATTATCATGAATAAGGTCAAGACCACGTCATGACCGTCGTTTATAATAGTGAATAGTGAAAGTGAAAAAGACAATAGGTATTTTTGGTCTAGAACGTTGGGTTCAACGGTAACGATTGTGACGATTCATATAACGTGATTGCAAACTACCTAATTATGTATTTCGATGATGAATTGTTTTAAAAACTTTGTGTAATAGTAAAAAAGTCCGTCACTATCTATACTAGGTAGTGGTGATGTTAGTGATGCGAAAAAGAAAGCTACAAATATATTTATCAATTGGTACAAATACCCATGTGTTGTTCCTAATCGAATCGAGAAAATCTATTCAACTCTTCTCAATCGTTCCAGTTGATGCGACTCCGATGGGAGCGTTGGGAATACTTCAAACTGTTGTTGTTAGAGTTGTTAGAAACATGCTGCCTTGGCCCTTTTAATAACGTGACAATTTGTCAATTGTCATGACAATTTGGTTTACATTGCGGTGTGGTTATGAGTAGATTAGCGCGAAAGTCTTAGAAGTGTTTAGATTGTTCTATTTGGTTGTATTGTACAAATTGGTTGACGCAATGGATGTAAAATTGTCATAACAGGTGACAAAAATTGTCACGTTTATTAAACGTGGTATTCAAATGTTATGTTTTTCTTTATTGAAAAATATAAAAAAGACATATTACAGGTACTAATACCTAACAAGAGTTTTCATTTATTGAATGACTAGGTTTTACCTAATTATTCGTTTTTAACAAACGAATAAAAGTAAAACCTAGTTGTTCATCATTTTATCATGAAATTATATATGATAGACAGTAGTAAATTAGCTTAATAAAATAAATGTATGCTTAAGTAGGTGGGTATACCTACATGCATCACACAAAACCACGACAAAAAATATTAGTTTTTATCAAAGGCACAACAAAGTCAGGGACAAAACTTTCGTTTCATTTTAGGAGCACAGTTTTTCGTGCGTCCGTGTAAATATAGGTACTTCAGAAAAGTATTACGTAAGTACTTTCTTCTGCATACCTCGAAGCGTCACAAGATGCAATTTAAAATCTGGAAATGTGGATAGTATATGGCCGCCAAAGAGACATTACGTAACTAGCGTTGAATCTAAAATCTCAAAATCAGCATTTTATAACTTTTTTATGATTACGAGATATTTTATGTTTCTCTAGTGACAGCTTTAAACGGACAAAAAGAAAAGTCAAAGTATTAAACTCGTTTTTCTGTGCGTTGAAACACAGACGTTTACCAATCATTTGAGATCCATTCTTTAAACGAGAATTTTATCAACGTCAATTATGTGAAGCTTTGCCAATTCGACGACCTCTGTGGTCGAGTGGCTTTGTACACCGGCTTTCAAGGTGTCGCCATCTCTGAGGTCCCGGGTTCGATCCCCGGTTGGGTCAATTTAGAAAACGAACTTTTCTATATTGGCTCAGGTCTAGGTGTTTGTGATACCACCGTTGTCACCGATTTCCATAACACAAGTGCTTTAGCTACTTACTTTGGAATCGGAGCAATGTATATGATGTTGTCAAATATAATAAAAAAAAATATATAAAATAAATATATGTTTGTTTGATTTACTGTGAGGATCTTGACTATTTAACGTAGTGTTCTTATAATTTAGGTACAATATGAATTAATGATTTTCAATTTCTACTGATACAATATGTTATTTGAGCGATATAATAGTTAACGTCCTACTAGTTTTGTTAACGTTATTAAATGACGTCTCTATGCCATAATTTACATCACTTTTCCCAAAAACAACTTTAATAGGAAAGATAAAACAAGATGCTATCAAAAACACACAAAACGCCGATTTTCATAGTGCATAATATACAAGGTGTTACAAAAATATGGTATATAGGGACCATCAAACTGAACAACTTTTACTATAGGCCAACTCTGAAATCGCGAAAAAAAATCAGCTGTTTCATACATTTTGATATTTTCGATTTTAATTTTTGTATGAAACAGCTGATTTTTTTTCGTGATTTCAGAGTTGGTCCCATAGTAAAAGTTGATCAGTGATGGTCCCTATATACCATATTCGGCATTAGGGGTATTTTTGTAACACCTTGTATAGGGGAAGTAAAGACTGTGTATTTTAAAAGTGTGGGAGCGTTGATATAATTAAAGAGGTATATAGTTTAATTTTACATAGGTACGCTACGTGGCACTGATATTGACAATCGTCATGAAAACTATTTCGAGACCAATAAAATTCCTTTTGAGAAAAAAACCAGCAAAATCTTTCCACTGTAAGGTATTTCTGACACGTATCTTCAAGATGAAAATATTTATTTTCATTCCATTTGGTAAGTCAACAACAAATATTAAAACGAAAGTATCTGAAATCAATTGCACGTAAATATTTTATTTATCAGTCAACGTGGTCGGTCGGTAGGCTGGGTGGTCCCGCAGGATTACGCAGGTAATCTTGTCGGTATTGTTTCAGCATACAATAATAGGATTGAATGAATCGAACCCAACTGATTGTTTGATTTCCATTAAACATGGAGGTGTCCAAACACAAATCTTAATTGGATTTTGAATGTATTAGAGCAGAGATATTGTGAAAAAATAGATAAATAATCCTATCCATTTGATTTTCAACAGAGCGTCGAATATTGGCAAAGAGTAATTTGTAGATGTGTCTCGGTTTTATAGCGTTAAGTTAAATGATATTTACCTTTTTTTAAGAATTTGGTGGTTTTCAGGGTTCATAATATTTTTTTAATACTACCTGCTCGTCAATGGCATATTATAATAATATGTCATGCAAACCTTTCCTAAAGTAAGTCATTACAGCCCCACGGTCTAGCCGGGTCATAATATTGTACTGAATATCATTTTTTTCTCATGGGAAATAATGTGATTTGAATTTGGAATGCAAATCATGTATAAAAGTAGTGCTTGATTGAGCTTGGTTTAAAAAATGTTTAGGTGCAATGAGATTTTATTCTGAGTTAGGCTGTATATTATCATTTTCTTGGCACTGCCTACAAATAAAAAAAAAGAAAAACATGAAAACTTTTTACGAAATTCATTTTCACCTGCGCACCAAGAAGGATTTATTCGAATTTCGAACTGACCATTATAGAATAGACGACAAAAAAAGTACTTGAGTACTTTCTTTATATCAGTCATTGGTTTCAATTGCCTCGCAGAGAAAGTATAAAAAGTAGAGTATGCATCGCGGGCTTAAATGTGTATTTGGCTTGGGCGCCCGGGACATAATACACTACTGTTAGCCCTTGTTGCATAATCGACAATTCATTTCTCATATTCGGAAAGTGATGTATATTTAAACTGAGCAGCGGGTGAAAGACTCTGCGTTCTACCCTAGGGTATAAAAATTTTTAAAAATAGATCTGAATTTGCTTACATACTCGACCATAGAGTTGGTATAACATCAGTGCAAAATTAAAAACATTGGGCGAAGCGGCGACGCGGGATGTTCCAAATGTGAAAATAAATAAGTATGGTCTACCTATGTAAGTACTACATGTTTTTATTAATAAATATCTTGGAAAAACTACGATTTTTAAACTTTTCTTATATTTGAAATGAAAAGTAGGTTTAACACGGGTAAAAGTCATCAATATGTTAATTGCTTCCTTATGACCCTTGTCTAACAGTCTACTATTCCGGGGTTGTATCTATCTTATCTACCATTTCTGTTTGTGCCCTATATTCCGTTACACTTTTTATAGTTACTGTGTTACAAGTGGGGGGGGGGGGGGGATTTCATTCTTTTCTATTTCTAATAAAGCTTATTATGTATTTTATTCAATCCTAAGATTTCCGATATATTTTTTGTTACGGGTACCAACGCGATTATGTTTTGATTTTGATTGGATTGCTAAGCTACGCGTTCGGCATTACTCCCTAGTTTGGTTATTTTAGCCCATTCTTGTGAATTTAATAAATATTATAAAACCTGTAAGTGCCTGTCCTAATTCTGGAAAATTCTTCCGACGGATTTATTTTTTCTTTATCATAACGATAAGATATGTCAAAAAAGAGCTTCGAAAATACTTACTAATTCTCTCAAAATTACTTTCAGTTATATTTACCTCTGAGTGCTTTATCTTTTCAAGTAGGCCAGAGATAAGGAATTCATTAATTTATTTGTGACGTCTTAGGAAAAGTCAACGAAATGGAAAATATAAGAAAAGATTGTAAAGCAACCTTGAATACACCTTTAGTCCTTAGCTATAGAAGTATGTACATTAAAGACATAGTTCAGGGTTCAGGCCAGCCACAAACAGAATTGCTGATGATGAGAGCCCGCTTTTAAACTGGCTGCTTAGAAACCTAAGAATTTGCTGATTACTGCAGCATAATTATTTTTTTGAAATACCGTCTAAATATCATACGATATTATTATAAGAACACTCCTATATGCTTATTTCCAAAGATTATAAAACTGAGTAAGTACTTATATATTTTAATATAAAGACCAACGATTGAATTGCTTCTTCTAGCGTTTTAGTCTTTGTTGGTTTTTATTACGGGAAATCCATTTTGATCGAAATAAAATCGGTACGCAGTCATACCTTTTAATGTTTTTAAATTAATTGATCCTGTGTTGAAAATAACGGAACAATTCAGCATGGACTTTAATATAAATAAATAATAGCCTCTAGGCTAGATGTAGTTGTAGTAGTAGCTAGATGTAAAGTTCTCACAAAGTGACCTAGGTATCTGATTTAAATAATTTTATTTAAATACAGAGTTACAATTTGACACAGCAGAGAATATTATGGTATCCTTTTTATTTTTAACCAATCCATAGTAGTCAACCGGAAAAAGCTTGTCCTGAACTGAATGAAAAAGTGCCTGAATGGCGCGATCGCCTTTTATGATTGCTTCACCGAAAACACAGATTAAACCTTTTTTTTTTTGACAGAGTGACGTTGACAGGTGGGTTTACGACGAGTAGATGGTGCCAAGATGCAATTGGCGTCACAAAACATTTTACCAAATGCGGGTTACGTCGTTTTGTAAGGCAAGCGACGATTTGTCTATGTTATCAGAATAGTATGTATAAGCTGTACTACAGTCGTCAACCTTTAATATCTTACAGTCATAGTGTCTGTGCAAACCGTTAGTCTATATTCTGCGCCACACCCGGCCCCGATACCGCTAAAGCACTCATTTTTCACTAGATGTTTTAAGTTTTAAGAGGCCAGCGGACAGTGAACTTCATATACAAACGTGAAACCAAAATGATTTGCAATTTGAGCATGATTAACTCTTCTTATGATGTTATTCGGATTAAGACAGTATTTCTCTAAGTTTCTATTCAATAAAACATCCAAAATACTAACCCAATTCAAAATAAATGCCAATTATACATTTTTTCATACAAAACTGTAAATTGCATTAATTTTTATTAAATAGATCCCTAGACAAATACTGCGCTAATTCGAATAACATTACAAGAAGAGTTCATTATGCTCAACATGCAAATCATTTTGGTTTTACGTTTGTAAAGGAAGTTCACTGTCTGCAAACCTCTTAAGTGGGGAGGTCTCAGCACTTCATTTCTGCTTTATCTTGCTATCTACACAATTTTTCATAATTTTAATGTGGTCCAGTGCAGCGTAATAAATCTCTGTTACTATAATGGTTACGAGAACTTTGTTTATGCTGTAAAAATTAACTGTATCCTGAGGGCTATTGATATCTCCTATTTTTTAGGTAGGTATTGACTTTAGGCCACTGATATGAAAAAAAAATTGTGTGAAATATATATAGAGGTCAGTGACTTAGGTTGAAAGAAAACCTTCTCCAATAATATGAAGGTATGTGGTTTTTTTTGTTCTGAATTTAAGATAAATTATATTGGTCCTCATGGCTTCGCTTTTGTCTATTGCTCTTTTAGTAGCTCAGACACATCTTTTGCTAGTAAGAATATACCACTCAACGACGACCAGCTGACCGTCGCAGAAACGCGTGGAAGCAGCTGATAGATAGGGTGTTCTCGTTTTAGACTTAGGTAGAGAAAGATGTTACCGTGTGACAAACAGTGATAGACCTACGGAAAATGCGATACCGGATGGACCTGTAGCTTAACCCTAAAAGCGGATGAGCATCACGTCGCGTCGAGTCTCGAGAGGGTTGCGGGTCTGTCAATCACGCCGTGATGGAATCGTGTTGGGAATAGAAAAATATTTATGTATTAACCATATACTGGAAATTGGAAATATTTGAAAATATTTTTTTTCGGTTGTACGTATAGGTATCCGTAGTTATATACAAATTCTATATAAGTATTATAAGGCTTTGAATTTATTTACTCAAATCTTTGTGCTTACAAAGTAATTACGTAACTAAGTGAATTCTCCAAAACAAGCTTTATAGTTAAAGTAACTTAAATTTGCTATTATCGATCTTCAGTCACTGTAAAGCTCGTGAAAGCTCGCTATATTAAAATTATTCTATAATTCACTGCTTAGAGATACAAACACGAAGACAATTGATACAACAGCTTTGTTATGTTTATTAAATACCCATGTAATGCCGCAATCGCAGAGCGAGGGAGGATCTCGATGGCGCTGTGATTTACCGTCAGGCCCAGCGATTGCGGATGTTAAGTAACTTTCGCAAGGGTCGATCATGGGATGGGTGACCAAAAGCCAAAAATGTATTATTTCGATATCCTCCGTGGTTTGGAAGGCACACCCGCCAATCCACATTGGGCCCGCGTAGCCCATCCTCCTGATCCACCCATGAGGAAGACCTGTGGCCCAGCAGTGGAAACATTAACTCGTTGTTTGACGTTATTAATACAAAATACTAAGTAAGTATTATCATACATATTGTGAGTGTATTAATTCACTATTCATGAATGATGATGACGGTTTGATATTTAAATAATAATAATAATAGTAAATTTGACAACATCACATTCATCGCTCCGATTCCAAAGTAAGTAGCTAAAGCACTTGTGTTATGAAAATTAGAGACAACGGTGGTATCACAAAAACACCCAGACCTGAGCCAATATAGAAAAGTTCGTTTTTCTAAACTGACCCAACCGGGGATCAAACCCGGGACCTCAGAGATGGCGACAACTTGAAAACCGGTGTACAAAGCCACTCGACCACGGAGGTCGTCAAAATTAATTGTTGTGTAGAGCTTGCTACCTTCAAGTGCGCCAATTAAGTACTTAAATATCTAAGAGTAGAACTCATTAAATCCATATTAAGACTTCAGTAGGTTTGAAATCTTTAAAATACTGTAAATTTATATAATAAACATCATTATATGATCGATGAATGTTAAGAACAATGTATTTATATCAAATTTCTGATTATAACTAATCTTTTTTACACAAATAAACTACATTTAGATAACACTCATATTACTAAATAATATTCGTACGACTTATACGACTCGCACCACATCATGTTCTCGGACGGGAATCGAACCCTTTGGATATCCGGTCCAATGCTCTGACCGCTGAGCTACCGAGTCACTATTCCCATCCGAGAACATGATCTGGTGCGTGTCGTATTTTTTCTAGTATATTATTTAGTATTGTATAAAAATTGCATTGTGAATGCTAAAATCTCAAAAATAATAAAAAACACTAATATTCCTATTAAGAATTACTTTAATCGTTAGCGTGTGGTTCTCTCTTATCAAATAAATAATTAGCGAGGTACAATACGAAACTATTAGGTAGTTACTACGATTGGCAATTTAAGTTAATATTAGCTGTATTAATGAAGATAGTACCATCAATATTCAATTACAGTATACCACTTTGCAGGCTCGGTGTGGTCAATAGCACTAATAATTTGTGTAGGTATGAACTTAAATAAAATTTCACTAAAGTAAAAAAAGACATTGGATTTTCTCTCAAATCAAAAACCTTGTTGAATTTGCTGAATTAATTATTATAGCTTATAGCTCTTTTACCTAATTAAATTAATTTACAATGGATTAATGCGATGACGGAAACCCGTAACGAGTGTATTGTGTGAGGCGTATAATTCAAAAGCTCCGCGAAAAGCCGCTTTTGTCGGTGCTTCTTGTTGAAGAGTACAGAAACGAGAAATTAAATTTATATGAATTGTGTAATCACGCCTCACTTTGTCCTGCAATAAAAATACAGCCAGCTATTTGTGGCACAGTTCTGTGGCTTAGGTACTTTGCCTATTTTTGAATATAGATACCTACATACTTTTAAGAAATTGCGGAATGCACTTACGTTCCATCGCCAGTTTATAACTTAAGTTTACTAACTCCGATATTGCGATACTTTTTGTAAAATTAGACGAAAAATAAAAATAATTAATTACTTAATGTTGAACCCGAGAATTTTTTATTTGAAAGTAAGTGAAAGACAGTCTAAATTATTTATTTGTTATATATGACTGTATAGTTTGATGGTTTTATTCGACAAGGTGATTCAATGCAATTAGAGTTTGGGGTGTGAAAAAATCCCTACGTACTTGCTCTTACAAATTAAGTTATGGATAAGTAATTAGTCATTAATTGAGACGACCTGAGTGGTGCAGTGGTAAATATGCCGGTTTACCACGCAAGAGGTCCCGGGTTCGATTCCCAGCCGGGCAGAAATTGAAATTATGAATTTTAATTTCTGTGATGGGGATCTGGGTGTTACTGTGTATACTAAGTATATATTTAAAAAAGGTATATAAGTAGTATATCAGTTGTCTACCACCCATATTACAAGCTTTGCTTAGTTTAGGGCTAGATGGCGCTGTGTGAAATTATTCAAGCATTCAAATAACATTAAATTATAGGTAAACATTATCATTGACGGGTCAAGTAATATTGTAGATAAATGTTTTTAGAACCAGGGTTTAATTTTCAGTTTTATTCAACTTTAGAAAATGTAAATAATCAGTGTGTTATGTTACAATTATCTACAGCACCTACCTAACAACAGGTAACCTACCTTTGTTTGTAACAACAAACACGGAAATATTGTTCTGTTGTTTTGATGGTAAGATGTTGTTTTAAGTAAATATGATGTATTCCGTATTCTACCCTCTAGCTTATAATAATAATAATATTTCCATTTTCAACCCAAACTCTAAAATAATTCCGCTTTCAACCCACAAAACTATTAGTATACATATAATAATTTGTTGTATCGAAGGTAGAAAACGGAATAGATTTTGGGTAGAAAGCGGAATTAAAATAATATTCGTGCGTAAAAAAGTGAATACATCTTAAATGTTGTAAGTATTGTTTGCAGAAAGTAGTAATAAAAGTTTACTCGTGTTAGCAATATTATAATGAAGAATAAAGGCCAAGGGAATTTTGCGCAACACTTTAACAATAAGATTCTTATAGAAAACTCTTAATGGTGAGTTATGAACCAAATTTACTTGTTTCATATTTTTTTGTCGTGGAAGTTAACGTTGACTGAACAACCACAAAGCGTCCATTACTGCTAGAGAAATTAGGCAACTTTTGTTTTCGACAGCCGAGCTTTATTAAGCTTTTAAGGCGGTTATTTCTAACAGGGAGCAAATTATGATTATGTTAATGTATTAGAGTGACACGACACATTTTCTTTATTCACTTACTACTTTCTTTATTGTTACTTTTTGTAAATTGAAATCGATAATATCAAAATGTATGAAACAGCTGATATTTTTTTCGCGATTTGAGAGTTGGTCCCATAGTAAAAGTTGTTCAGTTTGATGGTCCCTATATACCATAAACGGCATAAGGGGTATTTTTGTATCATGTTGTGTATCACCTAATAGCAAAGCAAAATATTTTTTTTTAACTTTTTCTACTGCGCGCGCAGAGTAAAATGTCGGATCACTGTCACCGCGCGCTGTGCGATATTTCGTGGCGAATTGCATTGCGAATGCCCTTGAGCGGTGCCTTTTTCTCCGGTTTTATTATGTACTTCTAATTAGGTATAGTAAAATAACCTCCTAACGTTAAAACGTAACTTTATGCGTTCTCGGGGATGACATAGTGGCGTTAATTAGCAGTAGGTGCTACCTCCTATTTATTTCTACGTAAATGAAACCATTTCGCGTAATTAATAATGTTAATAAGGAACTATCTCAAGTTACTCATTATAAGGAAATGCAATGTGATTTTATTTTATAAATAAACTACGTTATAATAATCGCACCCTTAGCAAAGCAAATTAATTATTTTAATAACCTTTTCAACTATATTAACTAAGGTTTACGCGCGCGTACTAGACATTGAAATAACATTTCTTTGGGGCCTACTAGTGCGGTTTTTATTTAATGTCTTTCGTGATGAGTTTAGGGTTGAGAAGAAGAAAAAAGGTTTTAATTTTTAAAACTATTTCCTACCCAATTTCGTAGACTTTTTAACAGTGTTATCCTGTTGACTAAAATAGAAGAAATACAATAATTTAAGATAATCTATGCTCTATCTAAAGCATAGTGAAGTCGAATAAACCAATCAAACGACACGATCTACTCATTTCAGCAGCTGGAAAAGTATGAGAAAATCGTAGCTATGACGACTTTATAGCTACGTTCTGTTTCACAGAGCAATGGAGATCAATATCATTGTCGATTTGAGAAAAAAAACCATGCAGGAATTTGCAATTGCTTTTACTGACTACAAACAAACAAAAAATCTATAGTGTTAAGTACAGTCACGTCTAAAAATATGTATTCTGTTTAGAACTTTGTCACTTTGTTGTAGTTGTCATTTTGTCTTTGATTTCTGTTCAAAAAGTAATAGCTTTTAAAGTGACAAATAGTTCTTAATGTATACATGTTTTTAAACGTGACTGTGCCTTGGCATTTTAACTTTAAGGAAGGTTACTGTAGGTATCATGAAAAAAGTGATGAATCGTTATCTAAATCGACTTTTTCAGAATTTGCCTCAATAAATTGTCGGAGATAGGTTGGTATTCTGTACGGAAACAACAATTCATTAATCAGTCTCAGTTTCATAGTAGCTCTACATTTTCTTCTTCTAAGTAATATTTTTAGGAGACCTTATCTCCCTGACTTACAATCATTATCTGCTTACCTGACACTGGTGTAATGTGTAGCCGATATTACCTCTTTGAGATCTTAGTAGGTATGTACCATAGGCAACAGCGTCGCTTAACAATATAGATACGTTTAATTCGTGCAAGGGCGATACGCGCGCACACGAATTTTGTTGCTAACTGCTTAAGCGACGCTGTTGCCCATAGTACATACGACAGCAAGTCAGGTTATACATTTAAGCTGCGAAAACAGCTTTTATTACGTATTGTCTGAGGTGCTGTTGTGTGTACCATGTTACTTGCAGAATCAATATTTCTTATTCTTATTCTACAATTTTATGTTTTTTTTATGTTTTATTTATTTGAGGTACAGATTTTAAGTTTGTTCCGTCAATTTTGTGTTTTTTGATACTTTTATCTTTAGAACCTGTCAAGAAGTTTAATTGACAGATAATTTCAGAGAAATAGTGTTCAATTTTTTAAATTCAATACAAATGCATTACAGCATTTCTCAATATCTTATTTTTCCTGTAATTAAAATCATTTTTGTAATTTTTCCTTTATAGTGCACTCCTTGACAATACTCACAATAAATGAAAAAAAAATACATGAGGCGTTTTCTCATTCTTTACAGCTGAAACTTTCGTGAAAACTGCCTCTGAAAAGACAGATTTGAAATTATTAAAAAATGGTCTCTCCGTTGCTGTTCTTTAGATTTAGATTTTGGAATAACGCTAATTTCGTTGAAAATCGGATAAACAGGCACTAAGTTAGTAGCAATAAAGTGGAAAACACTGTAATGACTACCTGCTACTTCCGCTTTTCTTTATGTTTTTTAAATAAAGAATTTTCTTGAAAACTTTTATCTGACTTGTTCGTGAGTTTTCAAAGACGTAAAAGATGAAAAATAATTTAATATTGTAATTGTGAGTAAGTTTATATGTAGAAATGGTTGAAATAAAAAATTTGCTTTTGCTAGAATGGCACGAAGAATGGGAAAATATTAATGAATGGATTTGGGTAAGTTGTTTGTTAAATACATAAAATATTATGGTACATCTTCTAAAAGAAACTGCACATGAAATTTTTATAAACTTATTTAAGCACGCAAAGATGAATTAATAAGAAAGTAGTTTTAGAAATACTCGCAAACTTATTGTTAGCGGCAAACAAAGTACTATGTCTAACGCAAATCTATTATAATAGAATCTTGAGGAGGTACCACTCAGGCCATTCATGATTTAATAATACCTATACGAAAAATAAATGTTAGGTTTACTTTTCTCCTAGGATAATAAAAACTTTCAGTAAGTTACAAAATTATTCATACACGCTAGCAAGCAACATTCTATTTAAAACTTGTAATTTTCGCAATGTTATTTTTGGTAACGAGAAGCCTGCAAACGCTCCGGAAAAATATCTTTCTATCTGACAAGCCAAAAAGTCCGCAAATTAGCATATTTCTTATTATCACTTTACAAAAACGATGAAAATTTACGGAAAATAAAGAACAGTTGTTCAACATTCTGCATTACCAATCGATCATTGTGAAAACAGGTTTTCCCATCATTACTGAATGAAGTTATTTTGTTCATTATGGTATTTTAAAAAACTTTGGGTTAATATCTTTTACATGTACAAGTCTAAAGTGATTTAGGGCAAATTGCACCATATATAAAATGTTGTTTAAGTACCACTTAACGAAACACAATTTTGTATATATTTAATGTATGCTGCAAGTCGCCCTTAAAGTCTATGAAAAGTTTCATAAAGTCTGAAGCTGAAAAGCAAAAACTTACATAGTGTAAGCTTGTTATTTTATCTAGCATAATTATCTGTGTACTTTCATAATTGTGCTATTCAATAATATCTGTTTTAAACATGATTTTAACAATATGTGCCAAGAAGAACAATAACCTACGAATGGTAATGAGGGGACATCCTTTATTAATTATAGTATGTTGATTTGTAGGAGTATGAAATTCACTGCAAAGAAAACGTTTAGACTAGTTACTTGTTAAATCACGTTTTGAAAACCCTATTTAATTAATAATGTAGTATATCTCATCCTTGCAGTATACGAGCATACGGTTTCATAAAGCGAATGCATTACTTCTGATAGGAACTTGTACCGACATCTAGCGGGAAGTTTGCGTACCAACTCTCAAGAAAGTTCCCAAGTTCTGCTAAACTACAGTTGCAATGGGTGCTAAAGCAGAGTGGCTTGTTAGAACTAGGTGTCGGTCGTCTTTACTGTACACTGCATCGAGGAATGTCAGTGCATTACAAGTTTCACAGAGAACTTTACAAAATGTAGAGAACTAATGATCTCATCTTAACTTATTTCGTGTGCCAAGCAAGTCATCTCCACTTAAAACTGCTCCCAGTTATTAATTTACAAATTGTTTTTAATTTACTTTAGGTTTAATTAATAATATTATTATTTAGATACCGAAGAACTTTTGAATGGTTTGTAAAACTGTGGCATCCAGAAGCTTACGACAACACCGACTGCGGAAAGGAAAACTCATTTGCCAAATCATAATCAAAATCATTTATTTATTTGCTTCAAATATGGATTCAAATCAATTCTAAAGTATTTGTGTCCACAAAGAATGGTTCAAGATAAAAAAAGACTTTTGTTATTTCATTCTTCAGTCCCAAATTATCCATAAACATTCGCTTTATGTTAGGATGAATGAGAAAGGATCCCAGGCGTGGTTCACACAAGGTTGGGGTCAGATAACACAACAGCTGTGACTGCCGTCCGAAAAAAGAGCATCGTAAAATGACGAATATTACCACACCACACCACACGTGTCTTCTGTTGAAAATAAATATTAACAAATGTTAGGGTAAGGAGTTGTTTAAACAATTCATTGGATGATAAGTGCTTTGAGAACTCATTGAAATTAGAAAATTGTGAAACTTTCAGTTCAGGCCAGGAAAATGCTATTAAACACGCGTTTCCTTAAATCGGTAAAAGCTATTGATGAAATAACATACCTACCGTTTTATAAACATTGTTATCGACAATTTAACTATTTTGGAAAAGGTTATGTGCACAGTACCCGTAGCTCTAACAGCTATCGAGAAAAAAAACGCGCGTAAAAGTATTCGATTGTGTAATTTTGTATGGAAAGTTTGTACAGCGCCATATATCGCCGAAAATCGAAATTAAATTTCTCATAGACAATTAGTCTATCGAGTACTTTTACAACTACTTTTTACTAAAATACCTAAAAATTTCGAGTAAATAGCCTTGTACTATTTTTCCTATGTGACAGGGGTCTATTTTACCATGTCTTTGTAGCAATAGAAATAAGTTTTTGTCTCTCGTAGTTTTAAATTAAAAGTGCCTTTAAACTTGGTAAGATCGTTAGCGCTTAGAAAATCTATAATCTCAATTAGATTTTTTTATTAAAACTTAAAAACCCGCCTGCATCCAAAGACAAGTCAACTGAAAAGATGGAAACAAGATCAAATAAAGGCAAATTGATGGTAGTGTTTAGAAATTTTGTTCAACATAATAATATGCAGTCGGAGGCATTTTAATAGTTATTTTTATCTGAAAGAACTTATTTCAGGTGTGAACCCATAAGATTTTTTGAAGGTTTTTCATGATCCTGAAAATTAACGATTATTTAACTTACCATTGCACGAGTTTTTACGAATTTTCAGGTAGGTATAACTATCTTTGTTTATGAATCTATTTAGATGATTCTTGTTTTGTTTGAAAGAAATCTTCAAGAGCAGTCACATTTTATTTTACTGGTATTGGACCTTGGACTTCGAAGATATACAAGGGAACTCCGCAAAGTCAAATAGGCAAGTCAATTAATACATATGCATAGTGATTGAGATATTGATAGGTTTATGACAATCCAAAACAAATCGAGCTATTTGGACTACTTACGAAAGCACAACGGAACTCGTTAAAAACATAGGTACAACGTGAATTTGAAAATTGAGTTATGGGCAATGTACCATTTAAAATATATATAGAATTACAAAATATTTACACGCTTTAATTTTTAGTAATAGAAAAAGGTAAAACAAAAAGTAAAAAAAAGAATTATACCTCCTTCAAAAAACTTGAAAATAATAATAATAACATTTTCAAAATTAAATGGGTACATCTAAAAAGTAAGAAATAGGTATTTTTTTTAAACACTTTCAGATGTGAATTTTTTTTTTCCAGTAAGGTCTTAGTTCATTCCAAAACTACCTATAAAATTGTAAATAATTATCTATGTTCGCGCGCAGAAATTCAGCTTTGTGCCTTGCGATTTATATTATACTGTTTACTTTTCTTTATTAAATATGCGTTTTTCAGCGAAGGAATGCTATTAAGTCGAGTATCTCTGTTTAGGCAACAGGTTTAGATTTCGCCATTTGCTTACTAAGTGAGATCTAGTAGGTACTTACTTCGCAGAAGAATTATAATTATTATCGCTATCGTAGTGTTGACAATGTTGACGATACACATTTCGATTAAATTAGTAGTACCTTCCTAAGTAATGAGTAGTGCAAAGTGCAACAGAGAAACTGAAAATTATAGAATAAAAACTCGGAACTCATCAAAGAAAAAAAAAACAAGTTTACTAACGGAAAAAAAAGGTCTTTTTATTTGGCGTAATTAACATTACACACGTTTAGTACTACTTAGTCTTGTTTATTCTTTGATTTCCACTCAATACACTAATTTAATAAGATCTTTGTTGTGGTGATGGTGTACGGATTTATTGAGTTTTGTTAGAACATTTGAGTTTGTGACCAAAGCTCCTTCTTTCGTATCTGAGAGGTCGAATATTGCAAAGGATTTTCAAAGCTCGATTTCAAATCGTACGATTGGTTCCGTAACAGCCAACGTGATACTTTGGCATCGTGCCATGTCATGTGGTGCCATTATTACCATTAAACCTAACCTGAGGAATGTACCGCCAGTCTTAAAGCTAAAGTGTATGTGTATATTAATTAATTAGTAGCAACCGCAGTGAGTGGCAAAACGGAACTTTATCAATGTGTAAGGAAGATCATAGTAAAATTCTTTATGCTTTTTACGTCAATAATACTATAGACGTGCAAGTTTCTGGAAAACTGCACCTAGGTACTTTTGAATAGCTTGCAATAGAACGCAAACCTTGTTGATTTAAATAAAACCTTTCTACATACTACATACTTTAAGTAATTTCTTAACAAAACCCCATGAAGCACAAATCAAAGATGCTGGAGAAGCAAAAAATAAAACACACGTGCATTCGTAATTTATGTTGTAATCTTAGAACGTTAATATTTTGAAAAAAAAAGCTTCTTATTATTGCTGATATGGCGTTGGAGAAATGGACTTCGGTTATAATGTCTTTCGGTCACGAGTAAAAATTAAAATTTGCAAAATGTTGTGTTTTCATTGTCATCCCCCACGATGCGAGAGTAGGCAGGGAGATGGCG
Source organism: Catoptria pinella (assembly GCA_963556745.1). Classification (NCBI taxonomy): domain Eukaryota; kingdom Metazoa; phylum Arthropoda; class Insecta; order Lepidoptera; family Crambidae; genus Catoptria; species Catoptria pinella. The sequence continues at coordinate 8,451,038 of OY750762.1, forward strand.
AGATGAGAGGGAAGCGTGGGGGTCGGGGTTGGGTAGGTGATGCTGGATCGGGGGGCCCGGGAAAGATTCATTGATCCGAACTACTCTCGGCAAGGTGAAAGGGACCATGTTACTTTGTCGTGCATCTCCCTCTCTCATCTTTAAACATTAGATTTGAATTGAACTAAAAGTCTAGTCTATTACTTGCTTTGCTGTTACTTCCTAGAATACAAAAACTTACATAAGTAATAGCAATGTTTGAAAAGTATTTTTCCAATCCAACAGATATAATCCAACAGTTTTCCTAAAAAATAAGCAAGTCGCTTTTATATTAACAAATTAAATAGAAATTTATCTAAAAAATAAGTTAGAAATTGAATAAAAATGCAAAATGCGTACATTAATAATAATGCTTACGCATAGATACTGATACAAAAGATAATGTATAAGTGGGCCTTTAATTTTTAAGAGCAAAAGCCCTTAATAAAAAATACGTAGGTATGTAAAAATATGTGCAGATTTTCCATTTTATTGAATAATATAAATAATAGGAAGTAAGCAAGTAAAGCAAGCTTATTTTGAGGGTTGTAAAAGTTGAAAACGATCGTCGCGGCTGTCTCGTGCAGCAGTGCGGGTCGGGGAAACCGGTCACACACACTGCTACGATCCAGCTACGATATTTTCATTTGTGTGGGTAGAAAATACAAGAGTAAAAGAGACATGACTATCTTTTGTTTCCATTAAAAAGCCGACGAAGACGCGTTGTATTTTGTAGTAGTAGCTGTCTCTGTCGCACTAGCAGAGATTTGCATTACACGAACGAACGACTCGTTGAGTGGGGCCACGCGTGCCCATCGTCTCCGTTCGTTCGGTTCGTTTCGTTGTTGCACATCGACATCAACCGCTTTCAGTGCTACAGCGCGTTCCTCCGCGCTATATCTACATAACCTAAAAATTTACAATCTTGATTATTTTTAGTAATATTTTCATTGTAATAATCGTCAAATACTCATGATTACCTCGAATTTATAAGTTAGTGTTGTGAAAGTTCAACGCCCAAGAAAGGGGCGTTCGTGGAGTGTATTTTTGTGCAACACAAAGTAAATACAAACGGCAAGCTGTGGGGATCAGGGGCCTTTTTTTTGCCGCCGCAGGGGATGTATTATCCTGTAAGTACACATACGCTGCTATCTTCGTCATTACTGACGCGCCTAAAGGTCAATAATTCACATTTACGACTCATGGACATGACATGTCTTGAGATAACCCTGTATTATTTGAAACAATAAATTAAGGCGCATGGCGTTATTACGCCTGATTTCCTTTGTTATTAAAGTGAATCAATCAATAGTAATTGGCATACTGTCAACGTTCTACATTGTCTCCAAGTATTGAGATTATTGTGAGCAAAATAATTGATAATAAATTGGTCCTACCTACCTACTACAAAATGACAATGACAACTACAGAGGTTGTCAGGGTTACCTGCACAAATTATCCATTCATCCTCAGCTAGGTTAAACAACCTACCATACCTACACTATAACATTAAAAATGTTTGGTTTGTGATGTTTAATATTAAATAATAGTTATCAATAATAAAATAGTTTCTGTAGGACAACTCGCATGAATCATTTTAATCTCAGTCTAAAAGCTTAGTTTCTACTATGGTGTGGTCACACAATAAAAATTTTAACAACTCTTTAACCCTTCACCTACATCTGCTCCTACCAGGACTTGATCCTGGGATGGGACCTGTGATACATTATCACTATTGATACACCAAGCTGTAGTCAAATAGGCCCTTGACTTTCTTTCCTCTATCCTCTTTCTATATCTATACCATTTATCCCTCTTCCTCTCTTTACTCTATTTCATCTTGATGTGTCTTACTAGGGCAACAAGCCTCACCAAGGGATGAGCCCGAAGGAGACGCATAACTCTGCAGAACTACTATACCATTCCTCTCATTCATTCCTCATTTCCCTAGTTAAATCCTTTTGGATCCCCTACTATCTCATACCATTTGTTAAGAATACTACCTCATCCAAATAAGCGTCTCATTTTTTACAGATCTAATAGTAATAGTGTAGGGATGTAATTTGTTTAATTAAAATAAACCTCTATTTATGTAAAATAAATTATTATAATATCCACTAACTAAATACTTCTTGGTTACTGCTAAATTGAGATTTTAAATTGGAACATTAATCAATTAATGTAAAATTTAAAATTTAGCTCAATTCGCAATGCACACCATTTTGCAGGTTCAATATAAAAAATGTTTTTCACAATATATTATTTATTGTGTAAAACCTATACACACAATAAGTATTGCCAATTAAATTTGGTATGTTGATATCTTCAAAGATTACATTTAATATTAATTTTTATTTGATCTATACTTAATTGATTCTTGAAAATACCTACTTCCTCTGTTTTTTTAAATCAGCAGGAGTAACTGCATGATTGTATTGTTCTTACAAACATTGATACATTTTTTCATGTACACACGACAGCACGTCAGATGTAACAGTTGTAATGCAAAAACACATACCATTGTCTGTACCTAATTTAAATAAGAAGTACCTAAAAATACAATTACCATTATTACATATTGTCAGGTAGTAGGTACTAATCTATATTTGTATAAAAGAAAGAAAGAAAATTTTGTCACCACACAATGGTATAGAATTGTAACATTTAAGTTAACTTATTCTATTTTAAATTATATTTTTGTATTTCTTTCTGATTATACATATACTTTAGAAAGATAATGAACCAACTTTTTATACATTCAATCAAAAGTACCTATGTTACAAAATGTTACAAAATTACAAAGATATAACTATCAAATACCTATCAAATAATTGAACAGTTAAAAGAATCACTGAGTTGGTTGGTTCTCTTCTCAGCAACCTTGACTCTGCTTAATTATATAGGCATAACAAAAAAATTGAGGAGTCCAGCTAGTATGATATTGATTACTGATTAAGTAAAAAAAAGTTTGGTCATATATATGGATGTATCTGTTACAAAAACATTATAAAATATTTGACTGTCAACGTTATCTTGAATTTTATTGCACGGTAAAATAATTATATTTATTGGTATTTATGGCAAATAACGTTAATTTTAGATCCTAGCATAATATGGAAATGTCAATCTCATAAATCTGTTTCACATTTATAACATAAAGTTTTAATACTAGCTGTTTAGCAAACCAATTATGTCATTTGTGGAGGGATACTGCAAGTAGCTCTTCATTCACATCACATGCCAGTATTGCCAGTGTACCACTACTGTTCTTCTACTAAAGTTTCCTTAATTAATTACTCCTTTATCTGTTATTTAAAGCAGTTCCTCTTTCTCTACCTTGTTTTCAACGTGCCTTGCACCCTTTTAAACTGATTTCTGCATGACCTCGTCAATAAAATGGTTACCAACCAACTACGTACCGAACATAGAAATAAATTGGTCCCGAAAAACGGGACGATAAATAAATAGACCTCACTTTTTTTTATCAGATGGATGATAAGGTTTTAGTTTGTTCCTTTTCGATAGCAGGACCTAAATAAACAGCGATCGGGTACCTACTTGCTGAGTTGGTTGGACTTTTACTACCTTACATAGTGTTGTCATAATAATTGTTGGTTGGCTTCGATCACCACTTGGTTGGCACTTGTTATAATCACACTTGACTTGAATTTTCTTTGTTTGAATTGACCATAGTATGATCAATGATATTAAATATCATTGGGTATGATAAGTGTTTCTTTATTTTGATCTCGTGTCATACTGACATTTTACATTTTGGGTACTTTAGGTACTTACTATAAAACATAAATTATTAACTATTTGAAATTTTGAGATTTAAGCATTCACAATGCTTAAATTTTGATTTTTTCGCATTCACAATGCTATTTTTATATTAAGATAAATAATATTAGAAAAAATACTAGAAAAAATCGACTCACCCGTAGCTCAGACTGAGTCGGTAGCTCAGCGGTCAGAGCATTGGACCGGTTATCCAAAGGTCGCGGGTTCGATTCCCGTCCGAGAACATGATCTGGTGCGAGTCCTATTTTTTCTAGTATATTATTTAGTATTATATAAATTATTAATTTTTATAGGATAAAAATACACGCTTGTTAAAGCAAAATATTATTATTACTTAAATAATTATAATCATTTTCATAGCAATTTTAATAGCCGCTTGTTTACGAGCTGAATTGAAATTAATAAAAGCGTCTTCTACCTACCCTTCTTAATATTTGGGCCGCGAAGGCACCACGCGCGTGGTATATTACGGGAACCCGTTCATTCCTCAAGGTGAACTCGCTCGGCTCGACCGACCAGAGATGGTAATAAGGACAAATTATTCGCATACCGCCCTTTGTTCACATTTCGAGTTCACGGATACGTCCATAGCCTCGGGTTCGTCTACCTGACCGTAAAAAATATTGTGCGTTCAGGTAGCTGAGCCAACTAAGTTGCTATGCGTGCATCGGTCCCAGTAAATTATTACCTGCCGGCTGCCACAATGCATCGGAACACTGCTTGCTCTGGTGAAGCAAAGCATGTACTTATTAAATTTTAATATTTTAATATTATTTTGTAGTCTTTAATCTTTAGGGTGTTCTTTGTTATAATGATTATCAGTAAAAATTATAAAAAAAAGTATTAAGCTACTTAATAGACTACTTTTTTACTTGTCCGTGTAGTAGACCGGCATGTTCACCGAGTTATTATTTACAATATCATCATAAATATTTACAATATCATTATATTTATAATAGTTGTAGGATAAATACAATACACTTAGTCACTGGCAACCCTACGCATTAGTTTGCCCAGCTGCCTATCAATAAATCTATTTTGCAGTTATCTTTTCTTTGGCAAAGTTTTCAAAGAACAATTTTATTATTATTGTAATAATCTAGTCTTTGATGAGATGAAATGTCTTAATAATTCAGTTAACTAATTAGGCCAATGAAAATAGTACTTACTTTATTATTCAGATTGTCAACGTTAGTTAGCTGAGTGTTTGAACATTTGTGCTTAAATGGTTGTTAAATAAATTAAGAAATTATTAGTATGAAAAATGCAAATTCTTTAAAATTCTACATACAAAACGGCAGAATTGCAGAGGCCCGACTGACAAAATTCGTTATATTAGGAGCTATTTATCTCAAAAAGTAGAAAATATTACGTCTTTAAAAAAATATAATGTTATTGATATACCTTTTACGAAGAAAGATTACTACTAATCTTTCTTAAATTAAATTTTAAATTTAATTATTAATGTACTAAAAAAAATTTTTTGGAACGCCTTTTTAGCTGATTTTTAAGACTGTTACCCAATTATCTCGAAAGTTTTCGACAAAATAAATATATTATTGTTTCTAAAAATAGGTTTTTGTAATAGTAAAAATAATTAGCAGTACCTATTAGCACTAGCTAGTCCCATTGACCCAGTCCCATCCCATCTTAAGTTGAATGTAAGGTTTTAAAATCGAGAAAAACATCAAATTTCATTGATCGCGGGCAGCGCGACGCGGTGTAACCACCACGCTAGAGCACGCGCCGATTTATACTTTAACAGTGGAGCTTTTAGATCGATATTACTTCGAACGTTATAAAGCTGATGCTGTGTTATATAGGCTTCTGGTCTAGGTAATATCCTTAAACCACAGATTACTAAATAGTTACTACTTAAACTCCGAATATTACAAGCTGATTTGATATGATAATATTAGAATCGCCATTACTGACAGTGACAACCCTTAACTCATTATAATAGAAAAGCTATGTTGGTGGTGATGCCGAAGTTAAAACTGTAACCCCCTTTCTAATAAAGATAGTATAGCAGATGTATAGTTACACAATGGTTCTCTGTCCAACTATTTAAGTTTGACATTAACCCCCTTATTAATAAAGATTGTATAGCAGATAGTTACACAATGGTTACTCTCTATCCAACTATTTAAGTTTGACATTAAAAAGAAAGGGACAAAACACTGTGTAACTATACATCTGCTATACAATCTTTATTAGTAAGGGGGTAAATAGATAAAAAAATAGTTATTATTTAGATTGGGAAAAAATGGTATCAAAACTCAAACCCAAGACCAAAAACTCGTTTTGTTACAATACTTAGACCGGAAATTAAGTACAAAAAAAAAATCTTATTCAGATTGCTATGCTCTTGTCCTTAATTTTGACCGGTAGGTATTTAGGTCAAAATATTGTAGGGTGTTTTACTACCGACTCGCGAGCCAAAGAATCTCGTTGACAGAATTACAACACTTCTGTGTTTATTGCCACGAAAAACTTGTTATTTTACAATGCATTACATTTATTTTATTTTAAATTACTAGAATAGAAACATTGTCAAAATTATTATAGTTTATGGTTTCTATGACGCACTTTACAATTAGGTGTCCGTTGTCAGCAAGTTTGTTGGTCTTTCGGACTAAATAAAAATGACTGGGTATGTACGTAAATAAACTTTTTCATACTTCACTTGTTACATTCTCCGCTTATCGACCCAGACGCAGGACTCTCACAAAAGTATAAAATATAATCAGGTACATATTTTAAAAAACGTCTCTTGAAAACTCAGAAATGAACATCGTTCATCATAGTACCTACTTCTTATAGTTTCCACAATAACCGACCACACTTGAGGTTAAACTCAAATAGTTAGTGATTATTAAATTTAAATTTTGGATGTAATGAAAATTTACTTTCTAAAACACTTTCATACGATTTAAAAAATAGAAGCAATCTAAACACACCTACTAGGTACTAATTCGTTTGTTGTTGCCCAAACGCCTCTAATGGGGAGCCCTTTGTTCTATGAATTTCAACTAAGTTACAAATTAATGTTCGCAACATAGATCCAGTTCACTTATTTCACACGTTTGTGAACTGACAGAGAAACAGGAAATTTATTTTCGCACCCACTGGTCCTCTCTTTTGAAGGTAATAACGCTTTTGGGGGCAATGCATCACAAACCGAATATTATAGGAACCGTAAACTGACTCACTCAACGTCTCATCTTCCCCGTCAAAGTTTTGGGCCGCTCTCTAAAGGGAGGCTTGTGGCTTGGTTACAAATCGATAGTATTATACCGCACGTCGGTATAACGATTGCCGAATTATTAATTGATGCTGCCTAACTTAGCGTCATGCTTAGAGGTACATTTAAAGTTTGATTAAATGTTATTTAATGAGCGCTAACGCCCGCGCTGTGACAGCCAGCTTAGCTAATCAGACTTTAAATTCAAAACACACCAGTTTTAACATAGAAGTTTGACTCAGATACTTACCCCCTTACTAATAAAGATTGTATAGCAGATGTATAGTTTTTTGTGCACAGTGTTTTGTCCCTTTCTTTTCAATGTCAAACTTAAATAGTTTGACGGAGAGTCACCATTGTGTAACTACATCAGCTATACAATCTTTTATTAGTAAGGGGGCTAGTGTAAGTAAAACTTGGGACCAATTTAATGTTTTCAATAAGTACTTACTTACATAACTTTTTCAAACTTAATGCTTTAAGTTCGTTTATTTGATTACCATGCCGATTATTTACAGACCTCAGCTTGTATGTTCCGTGGGAATAAAATGTCTCCACAGCTGCGGCAAATATGTGTTCGTTTCTACCAATGCCCAGCCAAACCCAGCACCCGTGAGCTATTATGATTTAAAAGATTGTCAAAAGGTCAAAAGACACGATAGTTTGTCCTAATAGCATTAGTTGTTTGAAAGACTAATTCGAAATATTGTGTCTTCCTCCCTTATTTGAATTATATTCTAATCCCATATCTAAGATTAATTTCAAAAAGAAATGGATAAGGATAATTTCATTAAGCGAAAATTTTCAAAGCCAATGGAACGCCCTTCTAAGCAGAAATTTCAATTATTTAATTTAATTAATGTAAAAGGCATTGGACCGTCCAAATGCGGCGGAGGGCCAACAGAAATTGAGTTTTATGCAACGTTTGTTTGTGATTAAAATAGGGCGCGACCATCGGATTACCTCAAAGTTGAATACCCAGTGAAAACCTTTCATACTTCTAAACATTATTTGATTGAATCAGGCATTACTTGGCGGAAGTCCCAAACCATTGTGAAAAAAGAAATATATGTAGCTTACTCCCGCAAAAATATATGCAGGATGCAGGGCGGTGCATCCTGCATATATTTTTGCGGGAGTAAGCTACATATATTTCTTTTTTCACAATTCTAAACATTAGGTTGGAATTACTGTGAATTAAGGTAACAACTCACCTCCTCATGGCAAAAGTTTCTATTCAACAATTTTCTAAGTTATAGAGAGCAAGAGCCCGCGAATGTCAGACCTTTCTATTCTACTAGACCCCGGACGCCCTACAACTAGAACAAATCCGGGGAAACCCGGACGGATGGCAACTTACGCTTATCATGGTTTAATACGTACTTTTTGGTTTCAATGTAGGTAACCGAAATGTTACAGACCTACTTATGTGCGAAATTAATGTCGAAATATTATATTGTGTGCCAAAAACAAGAGCTGAAACAGAGTTATTTAGGATTCCCGTTTCTCTCAATTCGTCCGTGACTGATGCCCATTTTTCAAACGTTCCACCGATTTAGGGAATCGATTGGACGGACAGAAACTCGAAACATTGCTAAACGGTGCCCTCACTTGAATAATACACTGTATTTCTAAGCAGACGTTACCGATGATTTCAATTTAACTTTAAACTGCGATACACGTTCAATTTAGGTTTTATTTATTACAAAAAATATAAAATTTTCCAAGAAAATTCTAAAATTCAATGTTCTGACTGATTGATATATCAACGCACAGCCCGGACCACTAGACCTAGAGACAAATTTTATACATAGATACTTAATAGAGTGGAGGCATCTACTAAGGAAGATTTTTTGGGAATTCTACCCCTAAGGGGTTAAAATAGGGGAAGAAAATTATAAAAGTCCTTCAGTATCGAAGTTAGGATCTTAAAATCGTGTTTAGGCTGACGATTGAAAATAAATATTGACGTGACTCAGCGTTTTTGATAATTTCATACTTGAAGGGGTGAAAAGAAGGATGCATTTGTGTAAGGAAAATCCTTAATTTTAAGTAAAAAATACCAAATGAATTATGGTTTTATGAAAATAAGTTGTAAGAGTGAGTTATATCCTGCTCCCCTAGCATGACCGACGAAACACGATATTTATCGCGTGATACAGCGTTTTATCGACACACAGCTGTCAAAATCCATTGCGATTTAAGAGTTAAAACTAACTCTTAAATCGCAATGGTTAATCTAACTGTTAAAAGAAAATTCTTTTGGCAGTTAAACATGATAAATCGCTATATCATATCGCGTTTCAGTACATTTCATGCTAGGGCGATTGGTCCCCTAAGGTATCATAAGATACACCCTACGTTTAGTTAGACACAGTTAGCTTATAGTTTAGTTTAGAGCCTTTTCAACCCCTGACGCAAAAAGAGGGGTGTTATAAGTTTAACATGTACCTGTTTATCTGTGTATCTCTCTGTGGTATCGTAGCTCCCAAACGGATGAACCGATTTTGGGTTAGTTCTTTTGAGTGAAAGATAATTTTACACTCTTTACTTTTTGGGACAGGTATACAAAAGCCTTTGATCCGACCAATAATAATGAAAGTATTCGAAATTGTAGAGCAATACCATTTCATACAAACCATTATGAAATTAATTACTACGTATTAAATATTAATTAAATATCTAGGTATAATTGCGCTGCCTCGGCGAAATTCAGCAGCAATCAATTTTGTTATGTTCCAGTGGTTTCTATTCGAAAGCGATTTAGTATCACCTACTTAGGTATATTAAAACATTAACATTTCCTGATTTTCTTTTCACCAGAGGCATTTTCCATTTGGTACTCGTCCAACCTAACATCTCGCAACGTCTGATTTTGGTGAAACCACGAATAGCGTGTTCCTGGCAAGAATATCCAGAAGTAGATCGATTTATCAACATAATCAGAAATCTTGTTAACTACTTGTATGTAATTTCCGACTCCGACTCCCGTAAACTATGTACCCTGTCTGTTGCTAAGTTATTTCAGGATCGTGTTTTAACTACGTAAACCTTCATGTTATTTCAGGCGTGCGTAGTCTGCGAGTGAAGTTCATATGTTTCTATTTAAAAACCTCCAGATTCCCAAGGATGTAATTAGAAAACTCAATTACTAACTTTGGTCCGTAAAATCTTGGTCTCATTTCCATTCACTCAGCTATTGTGTTAGGGCGTTATTTACTACTCGCGAACACTCGGGAAAAGTAGAACCAGCTGCGACTGTAATCATTCATCCTGAAATGGAGTAAATTTGTTTCCTAGATAATTATTCACTTTACTTAATTGAAATAGTTTAATTTTCACTTGTGATGGTTATAACGAAAGTTGTATTCTTGGCCTCGGAGTCTCGGACTAAACTTAACCTACCACAGATAAAGTTTTTCATATTGATTTAGCTTAGGATAATTATAAGAAACTGTTGAGAAGTGCATCTCTGTCTGGCTGAATAAGGTAATTTATTTCAAGAACTTTTTTAACACATCCGCCAATATGCTCATATAGGCCCTGTGCAGACGAAAACAGTCCAGCCGGTTGAGTTCTGCGTTCTGAGTTCCGCGTTCTTTGTAACGTTTGTAACTTTATAGCGCTGCGCAGACAGCAGGCCATCTGAGTTACAAAGAACGCGCCCCGTTTCGTTAATGGTTGCACTCCATTTTTTTTCTTTATTTTTTGGATCCGAAATTCTGGTATCACCGCTTTTTAGGGTTCCGTAGTCAAGTCAACAAGGAACCCTTATAGTTTCGCCATGTCCGCGGCTTTGCTCAGAGGCCTTAAGTATTAGAAAACTGTTATTTGTCTCTTGACATTCGCATGAAGTTCTAAAGTTTTGATTGTGTTTATAAGTCAATCCGATTTTTTTTTGTGTATTCAAAAGTATAGAAAAGTCTTTGCTAAAGGACATGTCTTTTATACAATACGAGATTGTAAACGAAGGCCCAAATTATGAACACATTGTACACACTGGAAACACGTGGAAGTCCTCCCGCACCGCACTGTATCACTTTAGCGATGATTAAATCTTAATGCCAGACTGTCTGTCTGGACTTTTCTTTTGTCTTCGCAACGTTGTAATACAACGAAAAGTTTCAGTAGTTTAGGACTTAAACGTTTTAAGGCGCTATACGACTAAAGCGAGATAGCAATGAGAAAAATCGCGCGCGGGAGCGAGACCGATTTGGCAGATTAGGCGAAAAAATCACGAAATCAATTCGTAATAAATAACTATAGCGTTTAAAGAGAAATGCTTCTACACGATTATGAATATTTATAATACATATTACTTAAAGCAATCTCTACTTGATTAACTAATGTTGCTTCTAAATAATTTTTAACTTATGAATTTTTAAGAGGTATTTTCGAATTTAAAATGTATCGAGTCAAAATCATTGAATCGTGTTTCTGGTTCAATACGTGTCTGGATAAAGATATAAATAAATATATATTTTAATTTCATTACATGTAAAAGTGTTATTTTTTTAACCCTCGCCTTAATAAAGTATGGAGACTTCTAACTTACAAACATTCATTATGTTTAGAAAGAAGAAATGTAAAATATTAAATTTCTTGCTAAAATACAAAATACAGCAAAAATATACACTTCTAAGACTTCTGCGCGTACAGTTCATTAGAAATAAACACTTACAAAAACCAATAAATCCAAACTAAATAATTATTAAATAACTCGTGAATTAAATACGCGATGTAATCCGCAAAAAGTGCAGCAAACATGTTTTTATCAATGCAAATTTATAATGTTCTACCTTATGTTATATGATAAATCAATGGCATTGTCCATTATATTTTAGAAAGTCTGGTCTAAACTGGATTTAAATCAGCTGTCTGGGATATCCTAAACCGTGTTCCTGTTTCAACTGGATTTAAATCAGCTGCCTATCTAGGATATCCTAAAACGTGTTCCCGCATACGATAAGCGGTACTTTAACGTACAAAGTAAAAGTTTCGAAAATGAGAATAGATATTAAATACATTTAGTATCCGCTTTTTACAGAACCGCTTTTTTCAATAAGTACGCAGGCAGAATGTTTGAGCGAAAAGTTAAGCGTCTGTAATTTTCTCTGAATCGTGTTTGAACAATCCTTCAAGACATTTTTGTGGGATGAAAATTTAATATCGTTGCGGTTTTGTTCGCCACAAAATTTACCATTTAACTTTATCGTGTACAAAGGTATAATGTATTTTTCTTACTTAGTTATTGTCACTGGATTAAATTATAGGTAATAGTTATTTGTTGTGCTAGAGACCAAAGTCAATTTGTGCTGCGAGTGCTGTCTTTTAAATCACGAACTAGCGAAGTGGTGTAGAATCTAGAATTCAGCAAAAAAATATTTTGTTGCCAGTTTTTACGCGCCAAAAGCGCCCTTTTCGTGCTGCAGAAGTGAAAACTCTTATATGATACGCAGTAACTCTACATTTATAAAGTTAGGTTTGTATGTTAGTTCTTGTTTTATGACTATAATTCATTTGTTATTTATATTTACATTTATTATTTTGTGTTTTAATAACAATGCGGCAAAAAGCAATACCACTGAGACACTATTCTTACGTTTACATTAGCAGAATTGAGGCCTTGGTCGTGGCCGTGCACCGCGGTCCCACGAGGTCCCTGAGAGGTTTAAAACAATTAAGTATGTTGAAATTTACAGTGAATGTCATTCTCTTAATAAATATATTTAACTTATAATTTTTGTAGCTAATAATAATAATGAGCCAAATTATGCTAATCGAACTTACCAAATGTAGTAAACTATTATTAATATTATTATGTAAATGTTATTAGTAAACGACAAGACTTGTTCAAATTTTATTGCGTATGTATGTACCTAGTATGTAGTTATGTAATAATTTATTTAACCCCTGATGCCTTGCACTGCCAAAATAACACGAATCTTATTCGTTTTCTTATAATAATATTTTAAAAGCGATGAATATCTATTGTAAGTATGCACGCATTTTGACAATATAGATTTTTGACAAATTGGCCGCATTCCAGGCTCCGTCGCCGATACGGACTAAATGCCGACGACGTATCAGACGAATGTCACGAACGCTATTACGTATGATTTACATTTCCTATGTCAATTTGATATAAATTACACTTTAGTGCCAACGCCTACGGGTAATCGTTGACTGAGAGAATGACATTAACTACTGAAGTTAAGAAGCTTGAAGCTTGATACAGATCAAAGTAACATGTTTACGATTTGCTTATTTTTATTATCTTGCAGGACTGCAACTTTAAGGACTTGACTTAAAGCATAAACCTACCATGCTCAGATATTATTAAAATTTTGCAAGTAAAATAAAACTAACAAAATCCGCATATTTAACTTTTCCTCAATTTTGTGTGTTTTGAAAGAGTTGTCCGTGTGGCAATACTTTAAAGACATTGCAGTTGATGTATTTGTTAGCATAATATTGTCTGTTTGGCGGACGCCAGGTTTGCCATGCAAGTAAGCTCCCCACAAGTTTATGTAACGAGCGCGCTGGGTGCTGGTTTTCTCTTTGCTAAACTGCACCAGCACATAATTCTCTGCACAATGCACCTTTTAATAATGCCTTATTTGAATGCTTTTCCCCTTAATCTAGTGACTTCACCATACAAAATAGAGCTTCTAAGTTCCGCGATATAACGCGAAAAATTAGCTATTTTATTTAAGTCGACGCTCAGACCGTATCGACTGTCTCGCTCAAACTCTCGTAAATTACACTTAACTATCCCAGTCATGGCAAGCAGTTATGCGACGACGAACCGGATTTTTTACGTTTAAATAAAAATCTATGATATTTTTTTTTAAATCCAACTGGCACAAATATTAAATATTTTATATATTTACATTGAAGTGTGTGTTTAGACTAATCTACTAAGAAAATTTAGAGGTTTAAATCGGTCAGGTTTGCCTGTAAAATGCAAGTCTCTGTTTTGTAAGAGATTTGTTTGAATTTTTTTCTTTGTTAAAAAGGTTAACGACTCACGTTTCTGCATCTGACAAAATGATGTCTATGAAATAAATAATCAGGTTATCAAATATCACTTTCATAGTTTTATAATTGATGAGAAAAAAGAGATCCCTGCCATCAAAATGTCCAGTGCGTCGCCTTAAAAACCGGTTGGAGCGGTCCTTACTTTATCGATGTCATTTTCGAAATATTTTATTCACAAGGTGTACTATGTAAAACAAGAACGCGCGTACAATGGGGTTGTCTTGTTAATAAATCTTCGGTTGTATCAGGTTTTAAAATGTGTTATTAACAATAATACTTCAATCTTAAATAAACAAATATTTAAACAAAGGATACAAATCAAGCAGTCATCATTCTATTTTGTTTGATGTTAATAATTATAAACTTCTTCCTGTATCGAGAAAAGACTCGGCTCGTTGCGTGTTTACAAGCGATAAAGAGGTCATACTTTATCTATTGGATTGCTCTTCTTTGTAACCGTCATACGTTTCACAATCACAATAGCTAATGACCAGTGATTTAATAATGCGCTTGCTTGTTTGCTGTGTTGTTGTTGTTTACGCATAGAACAAAATAAATGTCAAAGGTAGATCGTATATGAGAAGCGCCGATATCGGCGACTGACTCATTAATTTCGTTCGGTTCATTGAGGTCGCATCGCGTGCTTCTTATGGCACTAGCCGTGTTTTTTTTTGAAGCCGCGTACAGCTGTTAGCGAGCTTTGATTGCATCCGCACACTCGGCCGGGCTCGCCTCAAAACTTCACAGTGAAAGGAAGCGTTTTCAATGTTTCCATACTCATGGGCCTTGAATGAACTCGGCTTTGTTCGCTTTTGTTCAAAGCATCGCCCGTCCGAGCTCTTGTATTCTGTGCACTCTTTCTTAATGAGCCCTATTAATCACAAACGGTTGTGTCGTTAACTTGATTTCCTTTTATTTGCATATGTTAATAATATAATAATTGATAACTCCATCATTATAATATCTATAATTTATTATTCATATTTTTTCAAGTGGCCATTAAACCTGACTAAATACGCAGATATTATCAGATATTATAAAGTTTAGTTGCAAATAGGTGATTTTCTTCACTTGTAATTGAATTATCCATCATCATGTTCAAATATCTATTTCTATTAGTATCGATAAACTGGTCAGTCAGTCAGTAAAGAAAGATCTCGATATTTATTTTAACATATAAGGCGAGTGTTAATGTGTCAGTATGTTAATTATTTTCACATCAAAACACTACATTTGTTTTGTCTACTATTAATTAAAATACACTTTCAATACATTTATTTGTAAAAACATTAATCTGTTGCTGTGGGATATAAATATAAAAATAAACCGGTTTTGAAATTATTATTCTCAACTGAGTTTTCAAGGTGGATAAATATTTTGAAGTAGCTAAGTTGGGGAGCGGTGGTTATTTCAACTTAGAACTTGAATAGAGCAGCTTGCACTCTCTACACTACAGGTTAGATAGGTATCTAAGGAATACTGAAGACATTTATACAATTGACAATATTGTATTCTATACCAGAGCTTAGAGATACGAGTTTATCAGTTACGTAGATTGAGGGCCTGTTTCACAATCGAAAAGTAAGCTCTGAGTAGGTAGCTCACTTGACATATTTTTCATATCAGAACTGTCAAATCATCTTTCAAGTAAGGTACTCAGAACTTACTTTTTGATTGTGAAACAGGCCCTCAGAGTAATTTAGACGAATCTTGTATACCTACTTAAACGACATTAATTATTCATACCTAACAAAAATAATAGTGAAGCTTATAATTTGCAGTTTAGCAGTTAACAAATCTTTAATGATCATTCGGTATGTGAAGGCGAACCAGTTGCTTGCTATAGCGTTGCCGGCAGCGATCGCCAACCAGCTCGAAATAGGGTTGCCACCCGTACTATATTATAAAGTATCGTACTATATTTCAGCCAATTGTACTATATGTTAATTTAAAAAAATATATATTACAAATAACACTATATTTTTAATCGGTGATTCAGTTGTCGCGCTTTTTATGTATTAACTGTGACTGAAACGCACTCGCAACGCAGCATTGGGAATTTCAGTACGATACGCTTTCACATCGTTCGTCGCTCACTCACGTCACGGCAAGTAAACGTCAACTTTATGTCACTGTCATGCCAGACATACATACATAATACATAATGTCAGTCAATTTGTCGATAAATGCCAACCGATTTTTGAGGTTGAACGTGCGTACTATTTTTTTCCTAAATTTTCAAAAAATTTACTATATATTTTTTGCAATGTTTTGAAAATACTATCGGTGGTACTCCAAAGAAAGGTGGCAACCCTAGCCCGAAACCACATAATGCAAAGCATACTAGAGTACCTTTTGAAACTTAGCTAGCATCCGATTGGCTTTCTAGTTTTGCGAGCAGACTAAAATTTTGTAGATTTTTAATTTTCAAAGAGTGTTAAATGTAGACGACCTATTTGCTGATCTATCAATTTCAGAAAAACGATTATATTAATTGACCTTTAAACCTTTTATAATCTAATTTGATCCCAATACCAAGCTAAAAATGACCTCATTAACCGTAACGTAAGTAAAACTAATTACCAAGCATTTAACCCACACGAGCACGTGCTAAGGTTAGCTGGCTGGCACCCACTCGGCAAAAGTTAACAAGTGATATTGAATAATAGATCAATTTATATGATAATCCTGAATATGGAACGGAACATACTCGTATATTGGTTTGGTACCCCGGTAATCATGACGTTAATCAATATTTTACAAATATTCTTTAGAAGGAATTGGAATATATTTGTACTTATTTCGAATTTTAAATCAATATCTCAAAAAGGCGTATTAGGATCAAATCGAGTGTGTTGCGTTGCGTGTCTATACAAATTGTAGCGTTTGCCATTGCCATAAGGGTTTGGAGTTGAAGTTAGCGATTGAATAGCTAGTAGGTACTCACAAACAAAAGTTTTTTGTAAGCAAAAAAGATATACTCCATACTGTTTGGAGGGGACAACTGGAGCATTTTCGTAGCAATTGTCACCCCCTCCGGTGTCACGGGTGACAATTGCTACGAAAAAGTTCCAGTTGTCCCCTCTGGCACGAATTTGAAGGGAACATCTGGGAAATTTTGTCCCAGTTGTCACCCCGGGTGACAGTGTTAGAGGGGACTCCTGGGAATAATTGGAATCCACGACTGAGATTACTATGCAGATGAGAAATGTACCTACATGATTAATCTTGAACGTGAGGCGATATATTGTTGAAGTATCACGTTTTGTGGCTCGTGCTCAACAACCCCATTTAAAAGCTGAGTGCTGCGCGACATTTTCGGGTAAATGATGTATTTGAAGTAATAAGTGGTATCGGAGACTGCGTGAGCTTTTCGTACGAAACGGGAATATCGAGTGACCGAGGGATTTTCTCATAAAACTCTATAAAACCATTGGCATTGGCACCGTTACATAAAGGCATTAAGGAAATGTAGAGACGAAGTTAAAGTGAGAACTGTGACAGTAAAAATACGCGTTTGTTTGTATTTCGATTGCATTAAAGCTAATTTGCATAAATATTTTATCTGATCAAATTAAATTATGCGAACTTGATCACTGAATATTAATTATACCGAAATCTCTGCGACCGTAATTTCTGTAACTTTGCAAGGGTCTTTCAAATACTAATAACTTTAAGTAGAGCGTAAGTTTATAAAAGCTTCTCAGTATTTTGTTTTGTCCATCTTATTGGAGATATTGTGATAGACTCCGATACTCGTTTATACTATGTGAAACAAACACCCGTATTCAGAACCATTACTTTGAGGTCTCATAGCGGCCGCGAACGCACGGCGTTCCAACTACCAATCACACGTAACATGTAAAACAAACGAACCAATCACAGAGCTCAGAGTTATTTGAGTATTGTTCTTTAATACAGGGGAAAGATATTTAACAATTCAAATCACAACCTGAGAAGCATCTGGTAGGAAGTCGATTTTTTTCTAGGAAATTATTTTAAAAAATATAAAAGGACATCTATCGTAACAGCTAAAAATCTCATATTTAATATTTTATAAATTATAAAAAGTTTTTTAATGTGAGCTAAACTATATTAGTTGTCACTAATAGCTAATGAATACTTTATGTTCGCGTCAGCTGTTATTTTGAGAAAGTTCATTATTTTAGTTGAAAAAATAACACAAAATCCTTAATTTTTGTGTCGAGTCGTAAAGTTTGATTCAATGATGATGTCACGTCCATTGTAGATAGTTGGCAGAAGTACAATAGATTCTGATACAAGGTACAGTTCAAAACGTTATCCACTTTATTACCGACCGAAGTTTGCTTCATTGAAGAAATGTAGTGGAATTAACGATCCATTAAACTCAACGACGTTTCAAGCAAAAACTCCTTTGTGTTTGGTTCGCCTGGGGAACAAATTGATACATAAATCGAGTTAAAATAACAAAATATCACGTGTTTTCCTTCGAATAACAAATCAATGACTACCTATCATAAGGTCCATGCTACTTTATAAAATTATCTTAAAACTTTATTGCGAAATAATTTTCCCCTTTCCTGTGCACATTAGTTTGTTAAGCAAGGCGTCAATGACATTATAATCGCGTTGTTTTAGTTACAGAACTTTTTAGTCTTGTGTGAACCTATAAATACGAAAGGTATAATAATTTTCACGCCACGTTTCTCATTTTCAAAACTAGACAATATTTTCCCTCGTTGCCAATTGATATTGTCTATAATTTATTTTAAAGATATTTTTCAATACAGTTGCTCGAAAATGTGTATGCTTTCGATGACAGTACAGCGTGTGGAAAATTGATTTTACCGCACGCCGTGCGTTTAAGTTTAATTTCTATTACAATTTCTGTAGGTACCTATAATGTTTTCTCGCAAATGTATTGAAAAATGTCGTATGGTACACGGTTGTTGAGGTTTTTTAAAACGTCAACTCGATTCAAAAATCTCCTTACCAACCTTGTATCACAAACTACTATTCTGTACAAGATCCAATTTAAAATAACGTATTCGATGTTCCTAGGTTATAATATAACCCCAGTAATCCCTAAGCTCTAAAAATGTCTTAAAACGTGGCGCATTATTAAAACCTTAGCCCTCGTGCTAATCCAGAGACTACACTTGTGTTGAGAAAATAGAGATAGCATTTTTCCTTAAATAAGAACAAAAGAAAATAAAGCAAATGTACCTTGAACATACGTCACAATGTGCGATGCGACCCCTAATACAACGTGTTCATTATCGTGTCTGGTCCGAATTGACCCTTGCCCATATGAAACATTCTCCTTACTACGTCTAATTAGTTTATTGTGCTGGTTATTATCACATACCTAATACATTTTATGATCATGTTTGCACTATAATATTCAGTTTATCTCTATAACTTTGAGAGATCTACGTCATTTAACTTCCCAAATTATACACTTTTAAGCTTTCGCAGTTATCACACATGATGGCCAATACTATTAAAAATTAGATAGTCATTTCAATTAAACGTTTGCACAATTCTTGAGAATTCAGATGAAAAAGTATCAACGCACCTCTAATTATATAAGTACGGTAAGGTACTGGTACTACAGCATCAACTGTCAAAGCTGTAAATTATCAAATAAAACAAAAAAAAAAAAAAACATTCAACAGAAAAGTGCAGCGTACTTTGATCTCGATCGGCTAACCGTATACCGATTCAGGTGAATAGGGCGACTTATCCCAGTCCAGCCGGGTTTGGCGCATGAAAAATATTTGGGCGGGTGCCAGGCCTGCTGCTCGCACGGCGTCTCTCGCCCGCCAAGCCGACCGATCGCGCCCAATGCAATACCTGACACTGGAAATGCACCATTTATCTTGTACGCAACGCAACACATACGCAACCGATCTAACGAGACTGCTCCGAATAAACTCAATATATATTAATCTGTGCAGAACAAACTATCCACATTAAACAATCTTATTTCGGAATGCCTCATCATTCAAAAAGGTTTACAAGTCTGGTTTTAATCTCGTGTACGAGTTATTCTGATGGAAACATAAACAATTTAGAAAACTAAACTTGCGTTGGATAATTCATTGTGATCTTTGATATAGCCATTTTAGCTTTGTTTCTATTTCGACCTGCCACATAATACACATTTGATTGTTTTAATAAGTTCATGTTTACCTATTATCATAATTATAGCTGATCTACTATCATGTTATAAACATACTTACTGTAAATGCGCATGAAAATTTTAGATCCCAGCCCTCGTACGACATATATCGCGTGATAAAGAGTTTTATCGATACTTAATAAATCGCTATATCATATCGCGTTTCGGTGGTCATGTTAGGGGGGCAGAGATATCAAAACCAATCACCACTTGCTTTTTTGTTTGTTTAAAACGAAATAATTTAACATCATACCTATGTCTTCTGAAACAAGTTGTTCCTAGTATAAATTGAGTTGTAGACTTTCAGATGCCGTGCGATCATGTAAAAAGGCATGCCATAAAAAACATGCCATTCTCTTACTTAGCTCCA
Source organism: Catoptria pinella (assembly GCA_963556745.1). Classification (NCBI taxonomy): domain Eukaryota; kingdom Metazoa; phylum Arthropoda; class Insecta; order Lepidoptera; family Crambidae; genus Catoptria; species Catoptria pinella. The sequence goes on from OY750762.1 coordinate 8,471,678, forward strand.
ACCTTTAAACTTGCATAATTTTATTTCACTCTATACCTATTTAGCGATCTAACGGTCGTCGGTTTAACTAAGTTTTCTCTTTCCATTATTTCACTATCCTTAATATATTCAACAAGGTAACCAATCACTTAAGTTTATTTAATGTTACGGATTCACAATTGATAATAAGGCAGGCAGCCGGTAGGTAAGTTTATTGTTGGTCGTTAAATTGGTATTTGGTTCTATAGTAAAAGATCTTTACCTTCTTGATGAGTACGCTTCGACGTTGACCTAAACTCGAAAGGAATAAACATTCAAACTATTTATTGGTAAATGATTCAATGCATAATTAAACTCTATTGTGATACAAATTTTCCTTCTTTGCAGGTGAGTAACGGCAATGTCATCGATACGGGAACACCAACCCTACTGGTATTTACCATTTTAAATATTTGGCACTCAGCATGCGAATGCGATCGTCCTATGTATAGCTTTGTATACAAATGCCAGATGTTATGTGCATCAAGTGATCTCATTTAACTTTGTCTGTAAATTACATCAAAATTATTCATTCGTATTGTGTAATGAAACGGTATATCATCTGGATTTGATAATGTATACGAAAATCTATCTAGCATACATCAGCTATAATTGAGGCAATTGCGGGCTTCGGCGTTATCTATATTCATTCATTCATGGTTATCGATAATTAGGAGGTACCTAATGCACATTATTAGTAGGTAACACATTAAGCATGAAAGCAAACGAAAATTATGTTACAGTATATCGGGGTTTATTTGATTATAATATTGGGATTATTTTCACCATCATTAGTATTTTAAAAATTCAGTAGCACACATTGCTAGTTGTTTATTTTTAGATGTAACACTGCTATGACAGCATGTCATACTAATTTCACGCATGTAGAGAGCCATCTCAACGAGATCATAACCCTTGTAATTAAACATATTCAAGCAGAGCATGGCATATTGGTGTTAGAAAACTGGTACGTGGCATTGAAGTATGCTTTGATCTAGTCTGGCAGATTTATGTCTAATTAGTTTTTATTAGATATGCCACTTGCAATGCACAATGAAAATTATTTTATTAAGTTAATAATTATTAACTTTGTGGGTGGACATCAGTGAACTTCCTATACAAACGTAATACCAAAATAATTTGCGATTTGAGCATAATTCACTTTTCTTGTGATGTTATTCGAATTAAAAAAGTATTTGTCTAGGGTTCTATTAAATAAAAAAACTCCTAAATACTAACCCAATTCAAAATAAATGTCAATTACATTTTTTCATACAAAACTGTAAATCGCATTAATTTTTATTTGGTTGGGTATTTTGGTTTTTTTATTTAATAGAACCCCAGACAAAATACTGTCCTAATCCGAATAACATCACAATAAGAGTTAATTATGCTCAAATTGCAAATCATTTTGGAATAAGGTGAGTTTGTATAGGACGTCAAAGAGTACTTAGGAAGTTCACTGTCCGCCGGCTTCTTAATATCCAGCTATCTTGATTTGTCTATTATAACTTATTGTAATATTCTGTTGTAAAGTTGGCAGTATTGTATCAGTCATGCTCATGTATTGAATATTTCTATATGGTAACCATGGCATTGAAGCCTGACTGGCGCGTGCGACGCGTACAAATCTGTATTTACTACTAATTTTCTGTGTCATTATCTAATTTGAGCGAATTTGAACCTTGTTTAGTCAGAAAAAGGTTAATGTTGTACTTGTAAAGTGGACAATGTGCGATACCGTGAAGCTTCACGCACTCCTGGCATATTGATAGGTCATTATTTTTTTCTGCACCGGACATAAGCGTATTTCATTTATAAAAAACAACTTCATTGTTTTAAAATGCTTTATGTTTACTGCTCAAGCTCAGTCATTTAATTTTAAAGTACACTGAATATTCTGGGCTACGAGTACTTACCTACTGGCTGAACTTCTTACAGCTTCTACTTGTAATACGGAATCGGTATGAAATGGGACTCTACATCCGTTTGTTCGTTGAAAAAGGCTTGTAGGAATGACACTCTCATTAATGATAGCGACGAGATCACAATCAACCGCACTCTTTTATTTTTTTACCCTTTTCAAACTCATGAAAGTAGGGCTGTGTCAGTCTGTGTTTTCAGTTGATTAAAGGTATTCCCATTGTTTCATTTTTTCAAAATGGTTTTTTTTCAAAGGAAACATTGTATAAATTGGATTGTATACGAATTGATCATAACGTTAATATTAATCACCAGCCTTACAACACACGCCTAACTATACAAGGTGTTACAAAAATACCCCTAATGCCGAATATGGTATATAGGGACCATCAAACTGAACAACTTTTACAACGGGGCCAACTCTGAAATCGCGAAAAAAAAATCAGCTGTTTCATACAAAAATTAAAATCGAAAATATCAAAATGTATGATATAATAAATAAATAAATAAATATTTGACAACATCACATACATTGCTGCGATTCCAAAGTAAGTAGCTAAAGCATTTGTGTTATGGAAATCGGAGACAACGGTGGTATCACAAACACCCAGACCTGAGCTAATATAGAAAAGTTCGTTTTCTAAACTGACCCAACCGGGGATCGAACCCTGGACCTGAGCCACTCGACCAAGGAGGTCGTGAGATGATTACCGGTTAATAAAGATAAGTAACGTCTGTAACCTTTTGGAAATATGTATTTCTTAAATCTAAGTTTCCCTAGCGCTTGAACCGGGATGGAAAAGATAGGTATTATCCGCGCGCGATGAGAATGGGATGGAACCTTGTCAGCTGGCCAGCCACAGGGATATCCAAAAACACTGTTTCACGCGTCCGATGTGAGGAAATTTTTGCTGCAGCAACTTAAAATAAGATAACAAAAAAACAATTACTTGATTAATTAAATTAAAATTAACCAACTAGTCAATTTTCGATTTACTTTGACAATGTTCCATCCCATTCTCATTGCGCGGTTTATAGTATGTGTTGAGATAAGTCTGATTCTAGCGTAATAAAAAATCCAGTGAGCTCCCAATGATTTCAGAGTTGATCCCGGTACAGCCAGATATATATTAGAGGTAGGGAAACGCTAATATTAATACTGTGACTTTAATAAATCCGTTCAGCACAATAAATACCAAATACCGAAAACAAACAAAATAAAAACATTTCGTTAATAAGCAATTAATCATAATCCTTGCACTCCTTTCATAAAACATGAAATTGTTACAACAGATATTTCCCTTACATTTTCAGTAAAGATAGCTTTCCACGATAAGGAGCCTAATGCAATGGGATTTACGTTTGAAATGGGTCACGTGATAGTGTCTCCTCGGCTGCGGCTCTCCCGAATGTTATGTGAAATTTATTATTATTTATTACGTACTCGGGTTACCCAAATTGTTTTATTTCGTGCTAAGCATTAGGTACCGCAGAATAAGCAAAACGTCTTCTCTTATAATTAGATCACGACGAAGCCGGCAAATCTAACCGGCAATCTCTTTCCTTCTTTTGCCGTTAAAAGTTTTGTTCCTTCCATTTGCCCTTTGTAGCCAATCACCAAGAACTCTGTTTACTAAGTGGATGTTATACACAGACCATCCAATCGGTGATGTTATACTCGTACAATCAGCCAAAGATGAAACATTGTTGTCAATGCGAATCGAAAGCAACGATGTCACCTTTGAAAGCTGTCGTGCATCGAAGTACCATTAAGCCTGGCTGGATCAGTGCCAGAGTGGGGATATTATTAGCACGCCGACAACGTCCGAGTTAATCAAGCTCAAATAAGATCAATATTTCCCGTAGGTGATGGTCCAGGGGCGGGCGCGGCGTCAGCGCGGATTACTGGCCGCATCGGTACCACATGCCTTCGCCCGAAACTTATTTATTAACCTCGATACGCCACTCGGACGCGCATATAAACACATTTGAGCAAAACATTTGGCCTGCTGCGTCCAGTAAATCACCGTGAATAATGTATTTCTATCATGACCAAAATTTACCTCATAGACTTTCTAAACGGATGGGTGGAAGTGAGGAAAGTTAAACTGCTGTCTAGTTACCAACGCCGTAAAGTTAACGAACCGGTCCTCGGTGTCTGCGTTTTTCTCAGAACACCGCTTGCACGGTACAAGTACGACCCACTGACATCGTGCTTGACATCCCATTGGCTACAAAGTTTACTACTTCCTGCCCTGCTACCCTAGCCCCTTGCTATTTGCACGTAGCAAATAAAATGCCTTCATGCCTTGTAACCAGTATATCTTAGAAAAAAAGATTGCCGTGAGTGTATGGAACAGGAAAAGTAGATACTTTCCATATTGGTCGCGTGACTGAATGCTTGTGATGTGTAACTACGTGCCAGCAGGAGAAATGTTCCGCTTTACATAAAAGTATTTAGGTTGTGATTGTGATGTGACAGAGAATAAGTAATTAATAACGTTTAGTACTTAATACTGCTTTGATACTATGGTTGATTATCTGATGTCGACTGGCAGGGTAATTATTGGTTTTTTTTTCAATAATTCATTGTCTTCTGTAATTAATTTACTGCCTTTTAACTAATAAGTTTCCGGGAATCCGGGAATATAATCATAATGAAGTTTACAGCGAATCAACATTTACTATCCCGCACTAAAATATACATAATACTCCTACTAGATTTAATTTCATATACGGAAATTCCAACCCAACAAATTTACCAATAGTAGGTAGTAATAGGTATACAAACGTGATTTACTAAAATGAAGATACTTTAAATTATACTTTAATTTACAAAAGAGCATTAGCTTTATTTCTACCAAAGCATGAACGAAAACCTATATTTTTTATATTAAATTAAATTTAAAAAAATAATGAGCTTGAGAGCTATGACCCATAAAACAGAGTCCCTACGTCTATATCGTGGATTAAAAAAAAGCAGGCTACAGAGCATAGAGGAGCTCTGGCAGCTGATGTTTTTAGGGTCCGTACAAAATTTTAAGAAGGAACCCTTATAGTGCGACTTCGTATGTCTGTCACAGCTAAATATCTAAAGAACTATTAATACTATCAACTTCAAATATAAACTTATCTCCGAAGTTTGCAGAGAAAAATCTCAAATTATTCTATGTGATAGAAGTTTATGTAAAGATTACAGAAAAATTAAAACAATATCTCTATATAGCACACTTTTTCTCAAATTTCATCAACTAAAATTACATTAGTTCCACTATCGGTCAAGAGATGACGCTGACCTAAAACTGCAATATTCTGCACCGCAGACACCGCAGTGTATTCTTTTTCAGAAATTACCAACAAATATTACATTATTTCCACTATCAGTCAAGAGAGTATTTATATAATGATGACACGGAACCCTCGGTGCACGAGTCCGACTCGCTTTTGACCGGTTTTTTTTTACTCTGAGCCACCCAAATCCGAGCAGAGACCGCTGCACTAATTAATCGTCCACAATCGCCCACTAATCACCTTCGATAGTATAGAAAGTATATTTTCAGTTGCAAAGAATGTCGCTAGATATTAGATTATTAAAATTTTAAGATTATAATTAATAGTAGAATATTGTAAGGAAATGGAATGTAATGTTGAATGAATATGGAACTGTATTATTATTAGTCAGCTGAATGAATAATGAAGCAAACTATTTTTTATTGAAACTCAGATAATATTAGTAAAGTATTATTGTATTAAAAAAAAATATATATCATATTCTTTTCATTGTAATTAAGTCTAAAACAATTAACGTTCAGTCACAGAATACATAATAGTACAGGTGTTCAGTAGCAAAACAGTAAACGTGATGACATGATGGTTATAAAGGAGCACTAACAAAAATAATTTGGTGGCATACACTTGGTTAGTTAAGCCGAATTACGAAATTAGTGTCATGCATAATGAAACTAATTTCATGAAACTTGTTGCAACTTGCAATACTTGTGTAACTAGTTTCTTTAAAATAATGGTGTCGTGAAATCAACAGTATAGCTGGAATTATGGCTAAATCGAAGCTTTATTTAGTAGCGCAAAGGCAAGGCGCACAAACACTTTCGTGACACTAGTTTCGCGACGCGTTTACATTCAGGTGCCATACATTTTTGGGCCTTTTCTGAAAGTGCCGGCCAACGAAAAAAAAAAAGGTACGTACTAGTTAGAACTAGCCTTTTGGAGCAATAGGTAATATGGCACAAAAGTTGTAGGATTGCTCTGAATTGCTTCGGATAATTAGTTCTAGCAATATGTATCATTATTTTATCTTTTCGAGCACTTTTAGAATTCAATAAAATTATTAATGTATAAAAATGACGAATCTTCAAACTACCCCCTTACTAATAAAGATAGTATTGCAGTTGTATAAGTTACACAGTGGTGACTCTCTGTCAAACTATTAAGTTTGACATTAAAAAGAAAGGGACAAAACACTGTGTAACTTACCTATACATCAGATCTTTATCAGTAAAGGGGTAAGCCTACAACTTTTGTGCTATATTAACTATTGCTGCAAAGGGCTAGTTCTAGCAATTTATTTTATCGTTGGCCGGCACTTTCAGAAATTAATGATCACCATTAGTTGCATGACATTAGTTTTACCAAAAAATTGCGCATGCCACGAAACTATTTTAGTGTCATAAGATTAATGCATGCATTGTAAAACTTGATGTTTACATGTACAATTGTTGATGAAATTAGTGTCGCGACATTAATTATATGCCACTTTCGTAATGTAAATTCGGCTTTACAGATTTTCTTAATAAATCTTGTCTTATCGGTACACTGCTATGTTACAATCACCTATTCTCAAAATAAACATTTTTGGTGGCGCACAAAGGTAAATTAAAACGAGTATTTTTTTTAAAGGAATGTTTGTAACTAAAATGTATGCTGCGTTGCGTTGTTATTTTTTTATTATTTCTATACATCAGAAATAATATCCAGATCTTTAAAAAGCGGACCTACTTTTCGCTTTTCCTAATTATGGGTCGGTCACAGTAAAAACGTGTTCTGGGATTGTCATAATTTATATAAAAAGCGTAAAGTAGTCGCCTCGAAAAAAACATATGTCTCTTTTGTGTAAAAAAAAACATTTTTGGCCCCCAAACTCTTTTTGCTTTAAAAAATTCGGCTCGTTAGCAATTCTTACGCAGAACAGTGCCCACAGTTACGTTTATTATCCTCATAGCGACTGTAGTAAGCAATTTTATCATAGCGCCTCTGGCGGTAACTAAACTAAACTAAAAGTTGTCATACACATGTCAACTACAGTCGCTAATCGCTATCGAGTATAGTGAGTGTAAACTCATAACACGCCTACAGAGGGCCTAGTACGAGCATAAGAATATATTATTATGGTACGAGTTGGTGTTTTACTTATCGCATAGTTATCTATCGTTTTCTCTCTTTCACTCGCATTGACTATGAGCAGCAGTACACATTATTTTAACCATCATCTACAAGGTTTATCTTCAATTCGATTTTAATTTATTAGCGACTAGTCAAACTTTTTAGCTAGTCAAATGTTTTTTTTCGTTACGTTTTCTATATAAACTTATGTTATGACAATCCCAGAACTCCGTTCCTGTAACTGTAACCGACCCTTAAGTAGCTCTTAGTTTTTATATGTGTTCTGTTGGTTCTTTAGAAGGTACATACCTTCCGCGGGTTCAATCTCAGTGTTCTGCTTGTCACATCACAGGCGACTGCCTGTCCTTCCTTCCACTGTTCTTCCAAATAGGTATATGTACCGGAGACTGTCCCATTTAGAAATGGGGAGCATGGAAAAACGCAAACGTTCCCACCAATAAACGAAAATTAATATCCTGAATCGTAATAAAATGGAAATGCTTTAAAATATTCAGAACACGTACAGGGACACATCTACGAGTCTGCAAAATGTTGCAAACCATTTTAGAAGCAGAAATAAAGGGATTTTATTTAATTACTATATGAAAAGAGAAAATAATCCGGAATGTTTTGGTGCACTGAGTCTGAGTTTTGAACTTTCCTAGTTGGAAATAACATGCACGTGTATGTGTGTGAGAATATGAATGTAAACTTTTCTGACCTGTTTGTCAGCACATATGGCTACGTAGATTTATTGACCGAGCGAGTGCGAAGCGCGAGCGAAGCTTCTCCATTTCAGCTTGGGCAAAAATGCTTTCGTATGTCTGTCTCTCCGGCAGCCGGCTGTTCTCCTCTACAGGTCGCATTTCTACTGATTCCCGTATAAAATTTTGTAAGCAGGTTCGATAATTATGTAGTTGTTTTGTAGATTCAGTTTTGCGAAATTTTTCGAAAAAAAAACCTATTTCAGCCATTAAGATAGAAAAAATATATTATTTATCTTAATATAAATATCATTGTAAATGCGAAAAATCACAATTTAATATTTCAGCCATTTTGAAAAATGATTAACAATGTCACAAACGCGAGGTCTATAGCTCACAGAGCCCCTGTAATTAAACAATCTACAAATTATATAGTTTCCTGTATAGAGGTTAAGTCATTTCTGTGCCCATTTTCAAATGCTAAACATATTCTTCAAGATATTCACACAATAATTTTTTATTTTACCGAAAGTTTGATATTGTCAAAATTTCATGTTCAATCAGTGAGATAAACGAAACGATGTGGTAGCACTGGTCACCGTACGTCGCGACAACATGCATAGACTCGATTTGCATGCATAAATTATTACCAACGAACACCAGCAATCAATTGCTAGTTGTGGAACTACTTAATCACCGCAGTTGCGCTGATTGGATTCATTACTGTCATTTTTTGTGTAACATTGCGATTAAACGTTCAGCAAACGTATTCCGAGTAAAAGGAACATAATATCCGACCGCCGCAACATCATTCAGTCAAAGGCAGGAAACTTAATTTTGAACGTTTTCTCATTTCCAATAAAATTGACGCATACCGAGTTTTTTTCCCGTCAGATGTACCTAATCAAATATTTATTGATTCGTTGAGCGGCGCGGCGGCGGCGTGATGTATGGTAAGGTGAGAATTATTAATGGGAATTTTGGCCAATTCGCCGTCTATCGACTAGCGTTCAATGGTTGCAATTTGGTCGAACGTTCACTAAAGGCCGGCGCCCGCTGCCGGCACGGCATGGCATGGCACGGCAAAGGATTTTATTACTAAGCAAGTTATTTTGAATCTTATTTCAATGAGTTTAGAATTCATGTTACTTTATTTCGATACCACGATGCCGCGGGATGCTGCGGCATGCCACGGGATGCCACGGCATGCCGTTTCATTCCACGGGTTGTCGGGGCACGCCATTGCATCCCGCGAGACGTATGGGTTGCTAGCTAGTTGAAATTAGGTTAAAACATGTGCAGCGTTCATCTGGCGCGCGCGCATTTTTTTTGTCTCTCACGCTGACTGAGCCATGCCACGGCATGCCGCGGGATGCCGCAGTACAACCTGCCGTGCCATGCCGGCGCTGGGCGCCGACCTTTAACCGAGCCTTGCGCGACCCAAACAAATAATCGGTTATGTGCGGGGAACAGGCGCGGCCAGTACGCAGTGCCGCGCTACGCTGAGTAATATAGGTAGCTAATGTCACACGGATGAACGCTGACGACCTGGATGACAGAATCACGCTCAATTCAGATGTATTGTAGATACACGACGACGCATGTAGAAGTTGAAAAAATAACTTGTACAAAAGTATAACTTCAGCAGGCCGAATCATATATATTTTTTTTTTTTATTTGTAGTATAGTGGAGAAGGAACCTAGTCAGTTTGGGACATATGTATTATATTTCACAGTAAATGAAATTGGCTGCACTAGAAAACCCAAATTCTAGTTTTATGGAACGGATGCCGTAACAGACCCCTTCGTTTGTATAGTCGTAGAACATTAGGGTTAAGATTCATAGCGGTAATAAACATACGTGAGTGGCATTAGAAGCGCACAAGTAGTAGATAATTAGGGCGGGTGTCGAGGTGGATATTAGCTTTTGGCCCAGAGCGTGGCAGCGGCTCGGAGGCAAGCGCGCACGATCGCCGCCGCCGCCACCGCCGGAAGAGGGCTATTTCAGCTATTTACGAGCGAACACTGAATGCCTATTGTTGCGAATAAACGTATCACATCCGACTCACTCAACGCAGACTTGTTCACTTGATCATCTACACAGACACTCCTACATCCAGTAACAGAAAAACAAAACTGGCTGAAGACCGTTGGTGAAAGAAATGTTTCATTCATGATAGATAATGGCTGAAAAGACCTAACATTAGTTTTAAAACGGCATCTTCTTTGAGTCTTATTACTTTATTTGTTTATTATTAATTAATAGGAATACTTAATAGGAAATCTGAGACTGAGAGGTCGCAATTTTCTCGTCTACATGACTGACATACCTACAACATTAATAAGCATAGTCAAGGAAATAAAATTGCATAATGCAACATAACATGGCTACTTTCCATAACCATGGAAACATAGGAGAAGAAAAGAAATATAACTTTAATTTATTTGTTGTATTTAAAATTCTTTAACGCTTAACATTGCTAACCGATCAAGCGCGAAGCGTCTCTGTTTCAGGGACAAATCAATGCTTATGCTTTCGTATGTCTGTCTGTCTGACTGATCTCCTCACAGATCACAGAAATTCTGAGGTTCTTCTCTCTACGGGTCGCATTTCTTAACCGATTTTCTTTAAATTTTGTGAGCAGGTTCAATAATTATTAGTATTTTTTAAGGACTCAGTACGAAATTTTTCGAAAAAAAAACATATTTTTAATAAACGACTTTTTGAAAAATTATTTAAAAAAATTACAAACTCGAGGTCTAGCCAGCTCGCAGAGTCACTGTTATATAATCAACCATACTGGCTGTACGTACATAACTATACTTATTAACGAGCGAAAGCAAGCAGCAAGTCTTGGTGCCTACTGACTAATAAAACATTAAAAAAAATACTTAAAAACTTATATTTCTGTTTCAACTTAATCCTTGTTTCAGTCCGTCAAACTAAAGTATGGGATGTGAAAGCACACAAACTTGTATGCGAATATGTATGTACATTGTCTGTGTTAGCAAGTTGCAGATTAGCTGTATTATATGTAATAATCGGCACGACACTCGGCTGGAGGGTGCCCAGAGGCTGGTGCGAAGGCTTTGCGCTCCGCTAAGCATTGTAAATAGTCTCCCGGTCACGTAGCGCCGCGCCGCTCCGCCGCTAACTGTTGAATATTAATACTCAAAATAATATGCGCTAAAAGAAATCTCACCGAAACGAATCCCATTCCGTGCTAAAGTAGCGAACAACGGACACAGCGGTAATCCCTAGCGAGTATTACGACTGATTCAATTGAGGAAATTAAGCTAATTGTTTCATTCCATAATCTCGTTGTATCTCATTCGAATTTTGTAGATACACGTTTTTAACACTTAAAAGATCTTTATCTGCACCATCCTCTACAGTATATAGACGAATCACGTAATTTTGTCTATTAATACTTTTGGTATTACGGTGTGCGTTGTTAACTTCGAAGACATGTCATGATTGGTGTCACACATTTGATAAACTAAAGTACAAAGACGCTAGCTTTCTAGCCTTAAAGCTTATACTACTAAAAAAAATTGTCATAGTACTTTTCTCATTATCGTTCTTAACTTTATTGTTTTAGATCACCAATGATAATAACATGATGTTATAAAAATAAAAAAATTAAATCTACAATATGAATAAAAATGGATCGCTGAAACGTATGCAAGCGCATAACTTCAGAACGAAGAAAACCAAATTAGATAACTTTTTTTTGTTGTGTTTGTTATTATCAGGACAAGGTTTGTATAAAAGAAAATTTTTAAAAAAAGCGAAGCGTCTCGCTGCATCAGCTTGGGCAAAAATGCTTTCATTCTGTCCGTTTGTTCTCCTCTACAGGTCGCATTTCTCAACCGAATCTCGTGAAATTTTGTTAGGTTCGATATACACCGTAATTTTTTAAGTATGTATGGAACAGCTGATTTTGTTATATACCGTATGTACATTATAGTCGAGTCGATGTTGTACTTTTTTATGGAACAGCTAATTATTTTTCGTGATTCCGTGGTTGGCTCCACATTAAAAGTTGTTCATTCACGTGGTCTGAAATCCCCATTTCATTTTTAGATAGGTATACTTAAAAATTAACGGTGTATATATTTTTTATCGATTCATTACTTCGAAAATTTTCAAATAATGCTTCACATAGCGCCATCTAGCCCCAAACTAAGCAAAGCTTGTAATATGGGTGATTTTGATATATTTTACTTATTATACCTTATATGACCCGTCATAGAAATTAAAATTATTTAAAATGGCAGAGATAATGTTAGGTCCATAAACTTAATATACTACGCTAGTATAAATAGGTCTATGGTTAGGTCTACTGCTCACAGAGCCACTAGACTATTTTTATATTCTGTTCCACTAGCTATTTTGAATAAAGTTATCTGATCAAAACAGTTTGTTGTCCAGCCGGCCTCTTTTAAATCTTTTTATTGAAACCATCACCAAAAACCAATCGATAGTAATTACTATTTTATTATATTACTCTGTGGTTTGGAAAAATTATCTTTATGGAGAAATTAAAAACTCAACTATAAAGACACAATTAAGTAAAGGCAATGATATATGCATAAATTAATGAGTAAAGGGTTTGTATTTACTTATTTGCGATACTTATCTAGAATTTATAGCTGTATTTGTTTCATTAACACGCAGGCTTATCACGTTAACTAGGTACTTGTTGAAAGACATTGAACTGCCTAGTGTAAATATTGTTTTACGTTCCCTCGACGGGGCGTAAGTTTTATTATCTTTTATTTTAGGGCGGATTATGTTTACAAGGGCTAGCATCTGTTCAGTGGCGATGACGACGGATAGTACTGAACTGAGGGAACTGACTGGGATGGGGGCCGGGTCTGAGGTTAGGGTTGCCACCCATACTCTAAAATAAAGTACTGTCCTGTATTTCGTGTAGGTGCGCTAAAATACTCTATTTACGTAACTCTTGTGTAGCAATCTTTATTAAAGACAAATATTTGTTAATAGTTGCGAAAAGTAACATAAAATATGTTCACTTCTAAGACTTTCGCACGTACAGTTCATTAGAAATAAAACTACTATACACGCGCTGTAATCCGTAAAAAGTGTTTTATTTCTAATAAAATATGTTTAAAATACAAATATATAATGTACTCTTTTTTATGCTGCGTACTTTATTTTGGTTGTACCTAAATGAAAAAATACTCTATTTGTCTGAAAAAGATGGCAGCCCTACCTGCGGCCCTCCGCCGAGATAGAGGAGTCTACACGCTCCGCTGAAACTCGTGTCATTAATCCACGTGTGGACGACCAATTTATTCGCATCTTTGTTCTAGTAACAATCACATTATTGGCTTTACTCGACCCTGAAAATTATAAATAGAACTTTGGGACCTCATAATTTTGTCGTAACCCTGCCGGCTATCCGCACGATTTCAAAAGAGAAACCCGTGATTCCGTACCCAAATTGACTTAACTAAGTTTAAATAATCAGAAGTTTATGTCGGTCAAAATAGAAATATCACAGTTGGCTGTTTAGGTACTCTTGGAACTTGTGAATTGATATCGCACGTATTCAAATTCGGTGTGATGAACTTTTCCGGAAGTGTATTGTTTGAATCCACGCATTTATACATACCGACGCAATCATTTAATGACAAAACAATGTCGCTACCGAAAATATTTTGCTGAGAAAGCATTATTCACATTTTTATTATAGATTACTATCATAGTGTTTGATTGAATACCTCAAAGTGGCGCTGACAATGTCCATTGAAGATTGATGATCACTTAAGTGCCCATGAAAAGTATTGTTAGTTATCAAAGATTCGCAGCGATAATAAATATTCTTCGTAACTTTTCCTACAAGCTAATAATGTGCTCGTTGTACCGTTAATAAAACAGTTATGAAATCACTTCCCAGTTTCCTAGATGCATACATTTTTTTTTTCATTGCTGAAATGAAAACGTTTAATACTGTAGTTTACAGTCAGTGGTACAGTACGAATGCTAAATATAGAGGTTTGTTGAACTCATTGAACTCTTTTGCAACCCAACGGTCGTAAAATCATAACACACACCACCAAGTGAATAACATATGGCATCAACATTTCTAGTTACTTGGCTTCTTCCTTCGGTAACGGCAAAGTGTGATCGATATTAATATCAAGCAATAGCTGTCGTACCAGCAATATCTGTATACACTGAAATGTTATCCCTGTAAAACATTACCACTGTTCCAGCATCATCATCAGATACAAGGTATTTTACATAACGAATAACGATTTATTCAAATACGCCGCTCTAATTACATTGAATAAACTCGTCTGTATTCTTTTTTCAAACTATTGGTGAAATCCTCGCCTTTATTTTCCGATACGCTGGTCATCAAACGTACAAACTTCGACAATTTCTGGTTTATTTTACTTATACGAGTTTGTTGTGAGGTCCCTACCTGTTTCACAGCAATACTCTGTACATTCAGCAACTTTTCTCATTAGTCTGCCCTGTTTCGCCGTTCTTGGCTCTGTAATAAGTACGAGCAACGAAAAACTCTGGACCACCAAGTTGACGGGAAAGCCTTGCAAGTTCAAGTTGATTCATTTAATTTAATATTTACTGGAACCAACTTTATCCTGTTAAATGTCTGAACTGAAAACATCAACGCACAATGTTAAATAACATCAACGTATGTGATAATTTTGTTAGTATTTATATGTTAGTTTGTAAAAATGCTTTTGCGACGTTGTTACTATATCATATTTTCAACTCAATTCTTGAAAATCATATGCCAATGATCTTTCGTTTAGTTTCATGACGTGTTCAGACAATAATGTAATATGACTCGTGATAAAATATACCGATTGGCTTATTTTCTTTGATAAACTGCAAATAAAAGCTTTGAATACAGAATGAAATTTCAAAATTTGCTTATTCGATCACGCAAAGGTGAATTGATAGAGTAAAATCGTTTGGTTTGCTAAAGAATACACAAGAAATGGAGCTTGGTCGGTTGGCTGACGAATATACATAGTGACGCATCCATTGATGCTCGACCCTCCGCGCTATGATTATTCCTCCTCTCGCGTTCAATTACATTTAATTGTTCCTGATATAATTACCTAATTGTCAACTGAGCGACGAACGCTGCATGAGCTCAATTCAACATCATTCATATTATTCAACTGTTCCTCGTATTCAAACAATTCAACCAATATCTAAACGTACCTAACAAACATTATTTTAAGAGTTACAGTAATAGCAACTTTCTGCTATCACAACACTTCACAAATTGTCTTGTTTTCTCCGTAAAATATTTTCATCGTAAATTCATCGTGTTTACCAAGTTAATGTATCTCACTTTTCTCATGCGATGCAGGGAAATAACCCACTTAGGATAACGTCTTATACAACGTATTTAATTTACATCTACAACTAAGCTGGGAAATGTTGCTATACTTTTTTAGATTTGTTACATGATTTGAGATATTTTATGTGTTCCTCAAAGAATTACCTTTGTAAAGAAAGCCTTTGGCTTCGATCCCTTTTTATTATTCAGTTCACATTGCAGTGAGATGTTATTTATTTTATTCACCTGAATAAGCTTATCCGATTGCAATGCCTTCTTAAAGAGCAGCGAAGTTTATTTTCTGCGACAGAAATGGTAGAAAAGCGTGATCACAAACGCTGTATTAGGCTGACTCAGTAGGTGTACAGCGAACGTATAGCTTAGAATAGCATACGCAACTTTGTACATATAGTGTATACTATTGACGTTGGCTCAGATCAGGGCGAAGGAGAGTAAGCAGCGCTGCCCGAGACGAATCGCAGGCGCTCTATAAAAAGTCTGTTTACGCGACCGCCGGATACGAGCGGGCTGTGGCTCGCCGCATGTGTAACGATCATTCAAACTTTCTAAGTATTATCCGCTGATACACACTACATTTATACCGCTTTTTGGCTTTTATAACTTTATTTGCGAAGTTATTTATCCTTTATTTACCCAAACCTTTATTATATGAAGATGAACTATCGACGATACATTTGCTACACCTACATCAATTTTATTTCACTAATGGTCGCCGCTAAGCCCCGCTTTATTCCGTTGTTATTTTATACGCGTTCCACTTGCGCCATCCGTAACAAATGTTCGACGTTTTCGCAAGCTTTACTTTGACTGGAATACAAAGTATTTGCTTTTAGTTGTTTGAATGTTGCTAACGCGTTCGTAGCCTCTTGATTGGGCGGTTAAAGTGTGAGTCACGCCTATTGTGCCCTGTGGATGAGCTACCATAAATAGCAGCGAGATGCGGAGGGAGCTGGTGGTATGGTAACTCGACATATGTAGGTAAGTACTAAATCGTCACTCGGCCGGGCCAACTCGTCGACGTTGGACAATTAAAACTCAAAAGCTAAGTGTTCTTAGTTTGTTCGCGCTCGGCACTTTGTCTTGCGTGTCGCCACGAGCACCTGCGGACAATGCTTTCTTTCTAAATATATCGTTCTTCCTTTGTCCCTCCATTACTTTATCTTTCTTTATTGAAATATATATCCCACACATTATTTTGATCATAACTACGAGTTAAGTACCCTTAATATCGATATTATCTGCCTTGATATAAAAATAATATCGTGCTTATATAACCATCTTAATGTTCCTTTATTTCCAAAATTATTACAAAATCTCCTAAACCATCTTTCTTTATAGCAGTTTCATTGTCAATTATATGAAACGTGCTGTTTATTGCTAGATATAAATTGTTTATGAAAAAATGGTGCTGGGTAAGGACTATAGTGAAGCTTTTCGCGTGTCATAAAGTTTAATGATAAATCATTACGCTCTATAGGTACGTACGTCGTAGGATAATCGTATAAACCGGATCTTTGCAAAAATCCTAGGTCGATTGCAAAGGACCGGATAATTGGAATCTACGATAGACTTTCGCAATCATCCGAGAAATTTTTAGGATCTTTGTAAAAATCCCAGTATGTTTCGGAAAATTGGAAAATTGAATGATGATTGGATAATCTAAGAGGCAATTTAGTCTGATTGATCAGTACATGACTCTTCTTATAGGACTAGGCCTGCCATCACCTAAATTACGGAACCTGGACAACAATTCCAAAAACCTCGGACATTTGAGTGAAATAAAGGAGTTTTCCCGGACGCACTTGAAAAAAATAATTACAATAAAATAAAAACCTAGAATCCTTTCCACTAACACAAAAAGTGTCCGGGTTTTACGAACCCCGCCCGGACGCTCCCCGGATGCCCTACAAACTAGGTCAAATCTGGGTAAACCCGGACGGATGGCAGCCCTATATAGGACTATAGGTAGCCGTTAGCCAATCAAAGCATTAGTTAGTTAGACCATAACGTTTACATCAGCCAATCAATTGAATCAATCAGTGCGTGCAAAATGATGGTAATTCATGATTTACCAAAATTACGCTACCGGATTTTTGTAAAAATCCTAAACATTACTCGGACGATTGCAAAAATCTGTCTCAGATTCTAATTATCCGGTTTTTTGTAATCATACTAGGATTTTTGTAAAGATCCGATTTGTACGAATATCCTACGACACATACAAGTTTTTGAAAATGGAAATCAATCTTTTAAGAATCGTCGAATGAACCATTTATAGAGGGAAAAGAATCAGATCGATTACTTTTATCCATACCTACGCTGCGTGATCATGAGCTGTGACATCGAAGTTATCTTTCAAAATTAGGAGTAGAACAATTTCTGAGAGAAACATAATGTGATCGATTACTCAAAACGCGTCCTCAAATAAAAATGATAATATGTAGGTACATACGTAGGGACTAGGGAGGTACTCGGGAGCTGTGAAATCGAAGGTAGGCCGGGCTACCTCCACATCCCGTGATTAATAATGTCTTCTGCCCCCCAGGGCCGACTATTGACTGTATCGGTATTAGTACCCGCCCGCATCAAAGGAGTCTCATGACGGTTTTTGTGAACCCGACCTATTGTAAATCAACACAATGAGAGTAAAATTGCGCTATTCAAGACCAACTCTATTCATTTTTATTTATGAAAAGTGTTTCTTTTTGTAAGAATTTTCCACTGTATTTTGATGTTTCATTGTGTTGTACCTTTCGATTAATATTAAACTTGGGTGTTGTAAATTATCTTAAGTGACGAATGCGATGTTATTTTCAGCCTTAAAATAAATCTGTTTAATAAAGAATAACTTATGTATACGATTCCTATTTTTACACTGCAACAACGAAGCTGGGCTGTAAAATGTATCATTAGCAGTAACTAAATATAGTATAATACGACTCGCTTTGTTCAAACATTCAAAATTCTGATCATTTTACTTAGTGACTGACTTCCATCAAAGGACAGCCTTATTGGGCTTGGCCGTTTGTAAAGGGTTATAACCGATGTGCGGTCACTACCGCCTCTTGACGCTTCAGAGTTGGTGGTTGTTATGACATGATAGTAACAGATTAATCTTGGGCTTCTTGTGAAAATTCAATAGGGCGGGCGGCCACATAATCTTGAGGCCCAGACCTCGGCCCTTCCTAATCCCACTATCGCACAGAGATGCTTGCTCTCGCAAACAAACCTGTATATAGCTACCTTAATACTTTTGCCTTATCTTTACTTACTTCGGTTTTCGTGCTTATGAATTTATTATAACGAAGAGAACAGATTTTATAAAATCGGTACTCTAATGCGGGACATTCTCTATTATAATTTATAAGGGCACATACGTTATTATCGCTGATTTAAAAGGGGCCTGAATTGGTTTATTCCTCCGTAAATCAAGTGTTCTCTGAGACTCAATTCAGGTTGCATACTCTTCTTTAACATGTTTTATCATTCGCAAACTGCACGACATCTACATTTTTTTGTATAGGTACCGAAGAAAACGCATTTACACGCTTCCCCTCCAAGCGCATAGTCTGCATCTATCGCCGCCGCCATCGCTATTAGAAAAGTGCTTAAATAAAGACGAAATTGTAAAATCCCTCTGTAGTGCACTCCAAAGAAGCTTTGTGGTACTTTTTATCGTTTAAACAATAATTTCTAGCCTGTCGTTTAATTTAATGCAGTTTTTTGCTAAATGTGATCACTTTTTGTAAGTGTAAAATATTATATTAAATTCCAGTTACTAAATGAGCGTTTACAAAATATAATCCCGATGCTATTTTGTGTAGAGTACATTTAACAATTGGTCCTGAGCGGACGCGGGCCGGGGCGTAGTCGTCACAATTGCGACCAATAACCACATCCTAATTTTCTCGTTTCCGCAGCGCTGCTGCCAGTGCGATCTAGTTGCTTTTAATTCACTCTAATAAAAAACAACTTGTTCGCAACTACTATAGTTTCTTTTTGTAAGTACACTCGTAACGAAACTTTTCTCTGTAATTCTATAATAGCTGTAATAATAAATCTTGTAACTACATTAATATTTATTTATTTATTCTTCAATAAATATAATCTGACAACCATAACTGGTAATTATCCTCAAAAAATGGGAAATGTTAACGGAACTTTATAGTATAATATAATCAGTTGTTAATTAAATTGCTCGTTTAATTCAATAGAACGTTCTGAAAAATAATTAAATTTTAAACGCCCGCGCCGCGTAGGCAACATTAATAAAAAGGGTGAAAGTTGTCGCTGTACTCTAAAACGTACAACCCCACACCTGCACCTCGGTTTTCATCGCCAACGAACCAGGGGATGAGGGTCTGTGTAAGATTTCATTCGCAATTTAATTTTGTTCTCGACGGGCATTTTGGACGTAAAATAAGGGGAGCGTAACGCGGTATAAGTTGCTTCGCCGAATGGGACGACGCAGAAAAAATTGGAATTCAATACTTACATAACGGCGTAAAGTAAATGTCAGCGTTATATTGAAGGATCTAATTTATCTATATTCTAAACGTTCTATAACACAGGTTTACATTCCAAGATACCTTTCTGATTGCTATGAAATATTAGATATAGTGAGACTTAGTACGTCTCGTGTTTTGGCACCAGCACACCGCATCAATATTTCGATTCGCAGACTAGAAACGTCAAAGTAATCGTATTTTATCGCAATCGCGACAGAATTAAACATAGAAGTAGACGGCGCCTGTGGCTGTCTATTTTCAATTCTTATTGTTTCATTGACGTAGATGTGACATTATTGTGGTTTCTTTACTATAAAGTTTCGTATTTGACTAGCTGTTTCATTGCCGGTTGGTGATGGCGGTCGCCGCCGCCGCATGGTAGTAAACAGAAAGATATGTTTCGAGTTTCAAACAAATAAAATACGGAAATAAACGCTATCCCTATTGAGCAACAACGTAATAAGTATTCAATATTTATTTCTTGTACTGAACTACCTACCGAACAGACTTACATTACATTTTACTTTACCATGAATCACATTGTCAGTTCACGCCTAAATCTACCACGCAAGCACGTTACTAATCGGTATGGGAAGTGACTACTAAAACTAAGTAAACAAAATCAGCCTCTACTACATGTATATGTATATGATTTTAACCTAAGCCTCATATATTTCCAGCACATGGTGGGGACGGGTATGGCGAACCCGTTCCCTGCGGCGGCGGCGGCTGCGGCCGCAGCAGCACAGTTCGCGGCGAACGGCGGCGACGCGCTCGCGGCCGTGAAGGCGGAGGGCGGGCCGCCGGCGCCGCCGCAGCCCCCGATGGTCAAGAGCGAGGGACCACCGCCCCCCGCACCACTGCCACCTGCAAACTTCTCACCACAACCACCGCCACAACCGCACGCACCGAACTCCATAGAAAACCAAAATAATAGCTCAGTAAGTCTTTGAAGGATTTAATCCAGTTTGACAATAGAGATAGCTTTCTCACCGCCACTTTCGTATTGCACGAGAAATTAATCTTGGATTCCTAACGACAATCGGAAAACATTTACTTAAAACGTAGCCGACCTCATATCATTGACCAAGCAAGCGCGAAGCGTCTCCGTTTCAGCTTGGGAAAAATATTTTCGTATATATACGGCTGTCCGTTTGTTCTCTACAGGTTGCATTTCTCAACTGATTCTCGTGAAATTTGTAATTGTGAGCAGGTTCTATAGTTATACAAGGTGTTACAAAAATACTCCTAATGCCGAATATGGTATATAGGGACCATCAAACTGAACAACTTTTAGTATGGGGCCAACTCTGAAATCGAAAAAATCAGCTGTTTCATACATTTTGATATTTTCGATTTTATTTTTTGTATGAAACAGCTGATTTTTTTTTGCGATTTCAGAGTTGGTCCCATAGTAAAAGTTGATCAGTTTGATGGTCCCTATATACCATATTCGGCATTAGGGGTATTTTTGTAACACCTTGTATATAATTTCTTTGTCGATTCAGTTCTTCGAAATTTTTCAAAATGGCGGAGATATGGGGAAAGTAATATTTCAGCCATTTCGTAAAATGTTCAAATATGTCACAAACGCGAGGTCTACAGCTCTCCAGAGCGACTAGTAATTATATGACTTATTACCAGAAACTATTTGAAAGCTTTTTCGACTCATTTCAAAAGAATGTAAAAAAAGCAAACATATCTACAATGAAATACATAGTAGCTGCTACAACTACGTCTGTAATACTTCAAGACCGTCTGACTAACACGTTATTACGGTTTAATACTAAAATAACATCTGAAAATTCTTAGCTGTTCATTCTTCTTTGGTCTGAAGATCGTACTAAAGAATTTCACAAGTCCTCCGCCCGCAGCTCTCAGTTAGTCTGTCTTATTAGTCTTAAAAATTAATGGACGCGTTTTGTATTATGATCTGTAAAAGTCTAAAACGCGGTTCTCTTTTGTGTGGATGGAAATAGGATGGATGTAAATTTACAATAATAGGTCCTCTCAAGATCGAAAGGATCGCCATAGTATACTCGTATTCGTATGATGTCTATCTTTCAAGAAAAAATTGCAATAGCAAATATTAAAAAAATCTAAATGTTGAACAATTTGAGATTAAACTGACAGTTACAAAATGTAGAAAAGATACGAGTCACACACATCCATATTATCTCTATTATCAACTTCCGGTAAGGAAATCAAAATCCGATCCAACGTCGTCGTCGGATTCTGAATTAAATATCGATCGGAGAAATCATGACATACATAATATCTATCTGTATCTAATCCTCCGTTGACATAAGTTTGTGCTCCGGGATTCAAGGTCACAACACTGCTGTTTATGAGGCATATTAAATATTTCCTGAGAGACCGTTCCCCGCTCCCAAGAATCTTATTAAACAAGTTGCGGGTTTTTTATGTATCAACAGAGGTATACTCTGTGTGTCCCTTTTCTGACTGGGGATAAGCCTCTTGTCTTTTTATACCTATTGTAGCAGGATAGTAAGTTGTAAAACCGGGATAAAGTTCTTACTAGGTACTATCTTGACCTGCTAAAACAATGGTGTGGTATAAATACTAAAACTCGAAATATATGTAACTGCCTTCTCTAGAGCAAAATCCGACCAGAACCGTTATGAATTATAAAACAATTAACTTTGCTCGTCTAAGTGGGATTATCTTGGCTAAAAATACAATTGTTTTGCTTAAAAGCTCGCATTAATCATTCACAAACAGACCCAGCTCACAATTGTCAAACGATACCCCCGTTTTCCTCGCTCTTATTGGCTATCAATCAGTGAATACCAATATTTTGTGCTTTAAATCCATGGATTATGGTTAAGCAGATGATCGTTAAAATGATTGATTTTGTATATTGGTTTACATAGCTTGCGGTTGGATATCCACAGCAAAGCGAAGGGGAGTCGAACGATGATACGCCCGTGAGTGTTGCGGCGGCGGTTGCGGCACAGCAGGCCGCGGCGGTAGTGGCGCAGCAGGCGGCGGCGGCGCACGCGGCGGCCGCGGCCGTCAGCGCGGCAGTCGCCGCTGGCGCCAATGGAACACCAGAAAAATCCCTCGTACCCGTCTCCCAGGCCTCACAACCCAAACGATTACACGTGTCCAACATACCCTTCCGATTTAGAGACCCCGATCTCAGAAACATGTTTGGGGTACGTATACACTTCCTTACTTCACGATACACGCACGGCATGTACCAATCGATGTTGTTTAGATTATTAGTAGGATTCCAATTTATATTTGGCGTTTTCATTTCAGCAATATGGCACAATACTTGATGTAGAAATTATCTTCAACGAACGAGGCTCGAAGGTAAGCAATGCTACGATCTCCATTTAAAAAAGTGGCTCCTTGAAATCTTACACGAGATTTCATTGTGGCTACTTTCAAAGTCAATTTCAATTAACATAATGATGCAGACTAACGGAGTAATAATTTTTATTTTAGAATTAACAAGAATTTAATAAACTGAACAAATTTTATGAATAGATACATGTTATTACTTCGTTAAATTATATTAATTTTATGTATGGAAATAATTTAACTACTTTACTAAACCCTGTATCTTATTAATTGTATAAAAAAAAGATTTTCAAAAAAATTACACAGTTATCTATTTTAAATTATTTCCAACAACTTTTGATGACCTTCGTAGCTATTGCACTATTAAATTAATGTCGAAGATTTTTATCAAGCTACATTAATCTCATAATTTTTAGTTAAGTAATCTTTATTTTTTTGTTAAAGCTACTGACTTTTTTGTTTCAACTTTAGTAACACTGTATTATTTTATGCAATAGCTAAGAAGTCATATTATTACTGATGATAGTATTAGTTATTGCTGCCCAAACTAAAGTAACTAAACAGTTCAGTAAACTACCCATTATCACATACTTAAAAATGTATTTCTTTTGTTCATGTGTTTTATATTATAATTACATTCATTATCTGGCTTAACAAAGTCTTAAGGCAAACGGGCTTAAAAATAATAAATTAATAACCGTTAATTCGACTTTCTTTTTTCATAGCGTATTCTTGGTATTAATGTTTGGTGCAGTATCTCTAATTGCATTGTATATTACCATTGAATAATAAATAATTAAGTCTATTATTCTGATTAAAAATTACTTGATCTTATATTATTTGTCTTATACCTTTGACATACTTTTTATAGTAGATATTGATAGTTTTCTTTATTTAATTCTATAAATTATAATTATTATAGGTTTTGTACTTAAAAGTAAGTCACTGGTGCAATCTGTTAATAGCAACATTAATAAACATAAATCTTGATACTCAAAAAACAACTCACTGTAAATTACAAGTTCCCATGAAACTGTGAAAAAACAGAGATATTATCGAAACACTTTTTCTTATAATTGATTGGATTGAACGCTTTTTCGTGTTTCTGCTTTCCTTGTGTCAGTTTGGTGACCGCCCCTGAAGTAGTCCATGCTCGCTCATGTCAACAAATATTTTACTCTTTTGGAATAATAGCTCCAAATTATTTTTTCTTCAATGCCTCACATTGGGATATGCAGTATTAGAGAATGATGCATCGTCACTATAACAGCTGATTTCCTAAGTCATATTTCAGGACAGCTCTATTATTCATGACTAATAATATTTTTGTAATCGTCCAAACTACTCGCAGCACACGACCGACGTGTTATCTCACTAGCGAAATACGACCGCAGCAGTGTACTGTCTATCTGCATACCTCGGGTCACGTTAAGTTCTGTGTTTGTAGTTTGGATGACGAGTCATTCTGAAGTATTTGATTTACTAGTTCTCTCCTAATCGACCTCAGTATTTCTGTCCACTTTACAATAATTTTAAACAGTTTGTTCAGTCATACGCTTCCTAACAAGGGAATTACTTATATAATTTTCATTAGTTTTGAGCATGTATATTTCGCTGACCTAAACAATGTGTTAATAAGTTTAAAATTTGTAAATTTGTTATCTAGAAGTAACTGGTGCATCATTTAGTTTGGCTTTACCTCGAATGTCACTTGTGTCTTCCTCGTCTGTCGGCTAGAGATCAGTGTCCGTCATCGGCAGGGGCGCGGCGCGCGCCCGTGGCCGGCCGGCCTGCGCGCGCGCCGCCAGCCGCCGGCCGCCAGCCGCGGACGCGCGCTGCGCTGCCTCTTATTAATATTCTCTCTTGACCTTTCTCTTTCTCTCTGCCCAGATCATTGTTTATCTAATAAATACATGCACTCAGAATGGTAATAATAGAGCTGTCATTGCTTTTATAAGTGTAAGCGTTTCGTACAATCAGCGACTTGTTTGCCACTTTCACAACTCGTCTCTTCCACTATAATGTGTGCTGTGCTAGCTGCTTTTTGTATCTATGGGTTATTATCACCATGTATTGACAGTAGTTAATTTGTCTTAGCACGACCGATTGAAACAAGTGATTTTAAATGAAATTATTATCATGTGTTTTGATTTGAATGCAGTTTTACGTCCATTAAAATACTGACTTTTATTTATAATTCACACGAGATCACGATGAATATATGGCGTACTCCGAGATTGAATCTGTATTAAAGTTTAGAGTTTAGCACTGTACAGTATATATGCACAATATTTAATTATTAAAGTATTCCGTAGGTACCCGTTAGTTTGTCAATGAGTCTAGTACGTACACCTTGTAAATGTATTAGGCAATTTAGGCTGTTGGTTGTTGAATGGCAAACTTTAGTTTTATTCAAGTTGTCAGTTGATATTATCATTAACGTGAAGTCTGTGTTCTTCCTCCATGTGCCACGCCCAGCCCAACCTCGACAACAAAGTTTGTTGCTCCAACTAGTTACATTAGTGACTGATGCATGACGGTGATTTTTCTGTATAGAACAAACTGCAGCTAACATTCCACACAGTATTTATTTGTCATTTCGATTCAAATATAGTCTATCGAATGAGCTTCGAAGAGTCCTCAATCCTGAATAATCCTGATGTACACAGAGATACGAACTGTCCTACTATAAATAGTACAGACTACTAGGTCGAGCGACACTATTAATTTATTGTAATCCAAACGCTTATGTGTACCCATTCAGCTAGAATACGCTCAAAGTTTCAACGTAATCGAATCAATAATATCCTCTCAATATTTCACTAGAACATTTAAATAAAGAATATGCAATGCATAAATGTTAATTTTTGTTGCACGTTGTTTTTTGAGCGACGCTGTTTTTAATGCATGTTTTGTCTGTCTTGCATGCAGGGATTCGGTTTTGTAACATTCGCAAATAGTGGTGATGCGGAGCGAGCACGAGAGCGTCTTCACGGCACCGTGGTTGAGGGCAGAAAGATAGAGGTGTGCATGACTCAATGATTACCATCCGTAGCACTATGTAACTTATAACATCCCGCTCCTACGCCCTGCGCCCACCGCAACCTGCGCTCGTCTGCTCTGTAGTTACTGTCATGCTAGCGCTGCCGCGGCGCGCCGCCCGCGCGTTAGCACTAAGTATGCCGACGATCTAATCCACAAACAAACCTTATTTATTTTATCCCTTTACTCTCTAGACGGTCATTTAAAATGCCGATCGAATGAGAGAGTCTCACAGAGAAATGTAGAACGAACCGTTGCGACACATTGCCGCTGAGGTAAGATTGCAAATGCAAATTTTAGTTCCATTACACCTATCTATTTATCCTGAATTATTTTAGCACTAACAGTAAATTGATCGATTCTATGAAATAGGCTTCACTGCAGACTTCCGTAAATACAACATCCCCAGAACAATGTGTTAATCTCATTTACCCTATCCTATTTGTTTTTTTTAGTGTCAAATGTCTTGATACCGTCTTATTTCTTTGAATTTCTATTTCATAATTCTCGCGTTGAAACGAGACATCTGACACGAACTTGACTGACTTTACAATTTTTAGCTTTCCATACTAATTTTATTTTCCTGTGCTATTTTATGTTCTTTTTTAATATGGTTGGGTTCAAATCCCACATGATCGATGTGTGTTATTCAATGTTAAAAATGTGTTTTAAGGTTAATAATAAAAAAAGAAGTACAATTGCTTTATTCTATAGTATATTTTTTTTGAAAGTCAGTCAAAATTCGTTTTTATGATAAGAGTCAAAATTCTGACATAATATATTGCTTCCGGGTCAGGTTAATAATGCTACGGCGAGAGTGCAGACCAAGAAACCGCAGACAGTACCCAACGGTAAGTTTTCAATATACGTTATATTTGATAATAAAAAAATCACATAAAAATATCCCCTTTGCTATCTTTGAACATACATATTAACACCTCCATCAAGTCTTTAATCATAATGCTAGAGCTCACGACCCTCCAGTTGCTATTACACGAACAATGTATTAATACCTAACACCTGTTGTATAAATGATAATGCATCTTGCATTTTTTTTCTTTTAACCCATCCAGTTATACTGACTAGAAATGGATCAGTTCCCACTCTGGGTGAGAGAGCTGGATTTATAAAGATCGGTGTTGTCCACCTCGATGTAACCTTAAGTGTCAGCTAGATCCGTTGTCTGAATGCAACTAGGTGAATGCTATTTAGAGAATGAGTCCACTGTCAGCCGCCGGAGACAGTCCGCGCCTGGGCACGTGACGCGAACCTGCGCAATGCACTATATCACATTACACTAATAGCAACCACTGTACTATCGATAGCTCTCGCCCGCCATTCGCCTGACATCCAGCTCGTTTCGACCCCATCCCGTTTGCGTAGTACTCGTAGTTGACATGTCGGCCTGTCTCCGGTGCAACTGTTTGCCTGGCGAACTCTCGCTGTCTGAACGGATAACACCATCTATTAGAAGGCTTGCTAGTTCATTATTTACACCTTGGAGCTGTACAAACAGCTGTTTATTGATTGATCTACGTATGCTGGAATGAATGTCACTTCGGTCTTGCACTCTCAATTTCAATCTCTGTAGTTGAGAATGACTGTTAGGTTTGTTTTCTTTGTTGCTAGTTCTTTTAGAATTGGTTATCATTTTGAATACCGCATTTTAATCTGTTTTCTTTTATTTTGTTTCAGTGTGCGTCCAATGGCCAGAAGGTAAGGCTAAAGAAACCGATTGTGTTTAATACAATTCATAATTAAAAACAGAAAAGCTTACGCGTTTACATTATTATAACATCCATACGAGCATGATTTTCTTTACTTAATGTGGTGGGATTATGCGGTTGTTTAGTTATTTATACTGCTCGATGAGATCTTGTATGTCACGAATTGAATTTAAAGCATTTGTAAATTTTCCTGACGGCCATGCTTCCTTAGAGCAGAAAATATAGCAATGACAATGAGTATACACCATCTGTATTTAGAAATCGTCGCCCGCCGCCGGTTGCTTTTCTCCACTATATAGATATCTAGGCAATATTCAATATGCTTACAAGCTGTAACGCGGCATGGCCGAGTTCTTCCATTATTCTAATTGTGAATAATATTGGACAATTTGAGCATTGTTATATGGAACGCATCATAGTGCATAGTGATAGTAACATAGTAATCGTTTAATCGTGATTAACGGTCGAGTGGTCCTGCACTCGCTTTTGTACTAAAACGCAGGCGGATCGCTCCACGCACAGAAACCGTAGCTACGAATTTTGCTACGGTTGGCGTAGAGGCTTAAGTCTCAAAAAGTCGCCTTGTAGCTAGAAGATGAAAAGTTCTTTCTATCTAATTTTTGAGTTTTGAGAATGTACGCTGTGAATTCAGCGCCCGAGTTTTGTACCGACTCGTGCGCAGCCTCGGCTCGCGTCTCCCGCCACCCGCACGCCCTCTTCGATAGTTTAAAGTACATTAGAACTGCAAGTTTGTGAGACTGGCAGGAACTACGTGCACACTACCATTTTTATCAGATTTCTAAAAGCAATTCAACGTAGTGTAATTAAAGATGTTATTTGTTTTGATAATTTTAGGAAATTACGTTACCTACGAGTGATTTTCATCGTTCGTTGATAAATGAACAATACTCAGTTAACTTTAACTTATTTTTAAAAAAACTTGAAACCACGATAAAAAAATTCCGACGTCGCACCATAAAGCTTCGATATAGTTCAACTTCGGACTAACTAGCTTTTAAAATAGAGTATAAAATAACAAGGGTAATCGAACACGTAAAAATAGGTAGTAGTGGTGTGCACGTAGCGTGAGTGTCTCGGCGGTGTGTGTGCAGGGCTGCGGGTGTCCGGCGTGACGTGGCCGTGGCTCGGCGCCGCGCCGGCGGCCGCGCCCGCGCCGCCGCTCGTGCTGGCGCCGCGCGCCGCCCAACGACGCAGGTACAGGTACCCGCATGCTAGTCTGTGTGTTGCATGTAGCGAGCCTGCGCGCCCGCGCCGCGCGCCCCGCGCCGCCCCCGCCCCCGTCCCTCGCGCACGCCGTGATGCCCCGCGCCGCCTACCACGCCCAGTTGCACGCATACGCACCGTGAGTAACCGCCCGCACCACCCGCACCTCCCGCACCTACCTCTTCACCCCGATCCCACTACAAATAACCTCGTGGAAAAATATATTTTACAGAGTTTCTAAATAAACAACTTACATTACCTTATTGCTTATGAGGATTTTCGAAAAGTACTTATTTTTTTAAACAGCATTGCGGCAGTGGCCTCCAAATTTTGGTTAGACTTTAAAATTAGACAGAATCGAGTCGTACTACTCTCAGGCAATCTTTTTAGGTTTTATGTGACAAAAGCTAGGACAATAGTTCAACTAGCCAGCTAGCATTTTATGTCGAAGACTGACATACACTACACCTTACCGTGCGTTCACTCAGCAGATCCGTATTTACAGGACCGTTTTTAACGAATCTGTTGCTATGGATACAGTACACGTACGGATCCGATATACTTGTGTGTGAACTCGCCAGCACAACTACATACGCCATCACCGAATAATAACGTATCCGATAAAATGGACCTGAAAATCGCTGTGTGAACAGGCACTTACTCTACTTACTTTTGGTCAACGTAACAGTTTTTCCGTTAACCTAGGCAAATCCTAGCCTATTGCGACAGACAAGCAGTCACATTTTGATCAATTCAATATTGTAAGTATAAAAACTGCAAGCGTCGTAGGTACTTAACATGACTAGAAATTTTACGAGACTTCGAGACGTGCAAGCAATGAATGTCATAAAACTGCAATAAAATACTCGATACAAAATGGGAATTTATTATTAATGCTGGAGGAACAGAATATTATCTTGTGTAAAAATGTTAAAATGAGATAGAATAAATTTGGTTATGAATACAGGCGCAGTCACTTCTATCCCTGTGCACCCAAGTAACCCAAAATCCCTCAAAATCCCTCCCACTTACAATTACATGGTATGACATTTTTAATTTCTTAATATAGATTAACTTACGCACATTGTAATTAGTTTAAAATGCACTCAATAGTTTGACGTGTAACTAACAATCGTAACATCCAATCTAATTCTGCCTAGCACACGGTAAACGCTTTTATTGTCTATTAATGCATTTAAAATATTAAGTAGAAGGTAGATACATTACTTGTAAATAGAAGTAACTAGTACTTCTTTAGTGTAGAATTTTATACTTCCTTACTTTCTTTAGATTTCAATTAATATTAAGAAAGTCGCTTTAAGTCATATACAAATACATGTTATTTAATTATTTATGTTGTTAATTATACATTTAAAACAGCAGCAGCGTAGACTAAAGAAATCATAACAATGTTATAGGTAATTTAGAGATAATTATCGAATAATGCTATAACATAAGTGTTTTGTCTCATTTCCAGTGTATATTACGACCCCTTCTTAGCAGCGGCTGCGACGGCTGACTCCAATTACAGACTACAGGTAAAGCTTGAATGCAATATCACATTTTCTAACATATTCGCTAATCGCATTTTTAATAATAAAGAAAACGCATTAACAGACCTCTCTAAGGGGTTCTTTGACGCGTATAACCGCGGCGCGTACAACCGCGGCGCGTACGGACTGGACGTAATACCACAGAATACATAATAGTACAGAAGGGACACTCCGCAAGATCATTTAAACAAATAGCGCCTCTTGCTTCAATATAATAAAGCGCAATTCAGGTCGCGCGTGAGTGAGTATCGAACTACGTGCTCGCGGCCGGCGCGCGGCAGCCCACTGCATTGGCCCCACCGCCGCATACTTATAGCCTCATACCTAAAGTGCGGAGTGTCACTGGACTGGTAAAACGTTAAAGATGTTGCGCAGTGCGTTTGTGCGCAAGTAAAACAACCCGACTTGCTTTATTTCGATGTGAATCAAAATTTGCGCATGTGCGGTGCGTTTTACGCGTCTTAGAACCCCTACCTTAGAGTTCACAGATTAAACCCCGCAATTCTGAATGATTAAATTCTGATTTTGGTCAAACATAAGCTCACCTTTCCTTTAGATTTTATTACATTACAAAAAAGTTACTGAACTACATTTCAGCAGCTCATTTTAAATCGCTCAAATTATGCTCAAAGATGGCTGTTCTAGATGAAAATATCAAAATATTGTAAAGCTACAACTAATGAGATATGGTAAAGTGAGGCCCCGGTGACCGTGCGTGTGTTGTTGCAGGCCGCGAAGCCCGCCGCTGAGGTAACACCCGCCTCTAGAGTCTAGAGCTCGCTCGAGCGAAGTGTGATTGTATCAGTATTTCTATCGCTTCCTGATTCATGTACCACGCTAGTATAAGTTCGATTATTCATCGTGGAGTGAGTGCTGGGATTTTGTTTGCTCCTTATTATTCGTATGGTCCTATTGGTTGGTAATCCACCGTAATGCAGGGTGCACTGTGTTTGTGATAACGTTAACCGAGTCGGAGAGCACTGGCGAGGCCGCCCCGCGATCACGCGGTTGCTTACTGTTGATTCATTATCCTTGTTCGTTGGTATTGTGGTGGGTGACTTAGTTTTAGGCGTTTGCTCAAGCTGTGAGTTGACTCGATCAGATGCTAATTTATATCATGCTCCGAGTAGAACATTGAGCCCACAAATTTTAATTGCAACCTTCGAAGTTAACTAACAATCACAAGTAGATTTAGCTACGTACATTTCGATATTTTATTTTATTTAGTTTGTGTCGATTTTGACATCATTGTGATCTTCCGTTTCTCTATTTAGTGCATGCCCATGAATCATTTTATCACTATCATTTTTCTGCATCAAATCTTTAAAAACTTTTTTTACAAACGAGTTTGCTGCAGAAAATTTATGATATAGTAGGATCGTGTGCGAGGAACGCTGCATGTTATTTTGTAAATATTCAACCTCACCGGCTCTTTATCGTATACTTTAATTAGTTTTTCAATGAGTTACTCTTTGCATCGTCTAGCTTTATGTTTCTAGCCACACAGACAATGCGTCTATTACAAAATAGGCATTATAAAAATCTCTTCTGATCGTGAGTACACTTCGAACGAGCACGCATGGTAAGGACTAACGGAACTG
Organism: Catoptria pinella; assembly: GCA_963556745.1. Lineage (NCBI taxonomy): Eukaryota > Metazoa > Arthropoda > Insecta > Lepidoptera > Crambidae > Catoptria > Catoptria pinella. The sequence continues at coordinate 8,504,081 of OY750762.1, forward strand.
TTGTTTTTGATGACTTCGGTTCATAATTGTTAAGGGTCATTAAATCATTACCCAAACTTGTGTTAACTTAAATTACGACCACTAATCGTGCCTCTTTTGTGGGCTCTTTGTTCGGTTGGATGGTTGGTTATTATAAACCAACAGTACCTCTGCTGATTCATGATCAAATCAGGAACTATAAAAGAGGCCTATGCAGTGCACGAGAATATAAAAATTGGATTAAATAACATTGTATTTTTATTAGCTTCGAAAGTTCTCTTTCTAACACCCTCAATATTTTTGGAAACTCTATAATTTATAGTATTTATTGATTTTTAATGCACTGATTCAGGCAAACGGAGCCATCGAAATAGTTCTCTTTCTAAAATCATTAGTTTTTTTAAAACCTATAGGAATCAATGGAATTACTCTATTTTGTTTGATCACCTGAAGCAAACGAAAAATCCGTGCACAAAACGGCTCTAACGGTTTTGATGTGACAAAGCAGAAGTCTGTCGACACGTTCAGGTATCGATCAGCCCCCGTAGCGAGACGAGCTCGAGAGAGGTTTCCTCGTCTACATCAAAATCAAATATGACATCCCGATGTCCACATAATTTTGTCTACAAACCTTTTGTTTAACTCTCATTTCGGCGCAGACAAAAATTTTCCTTTAAAAGGGTCGTTCACGATACGCCTGCAGATACAATAGAATCAATTCGTTCGGTTGAGCTATCGGGTCGGTTGCAGGCTGCAGCAGCAGCGGCGGCAGCAGCGGCGCCGCTGCTGAAGTCGCCGCTGACGTCGGCGCAGCACGCGGCGGCGGCGGCCGCGGCGGCCAACTACGGGGCCGCCGCGCGCGCCGCCGCCGCCGCCGCCGTCAGCGCCGCGCCCGCGCCCACCGCGCTCACACAACTCACGTCAGTATCTCTATTTTAGGCGGCGAACTTAAATCTATGGAACGAGCAACCCGCTCAAAAATTAGCACCACACTAAAATTACAACCGATTGGGCGGGGCTAAAAATGCTGGCATTGAGTTATGCAACTCGAAGCGACTGAACACTGGATGCATAATAGCGACCATAATCTGTATACTCAAAGATATTTTCTATACTTAATCGAAAAAATAATTAATACTTATGATACGTTATCTCTGCATCTTTTTGCCTTTTTTGCGTCATTAATACCATTTGACTACACAGGGCGTTATTTCTAATACACTCTCTCTTTTCTTTAAAATACAAACTGCAGTTACTGTAAAGTAGGTCTGTACGTTAACGTCTGTCACCGGGCGCGTGTCTGGCCCGACTAAATGCTGCGTAATTTTTTAGCCCCGTGGTGCAATTTTTAAGCAATATTTGTATGCAATTACACTTCTATAGATTTTAGTTCGCTGATTTTGGGTTTCTGATTCTTATTTAATAATAATTATAGAAATAGTATAAGATATCATCAAAATGTCATCAGCTTATTACCTCTCGGTCAGAAAAACAATAATTTGACTATAATAAAAAAAATATCAATACAATGTCAAGGACTTTTATGATCTAAATATTCTTTAATCGAGTATAAACCCTGTTTTGAAAACCAGGATAACAATGATTTCTTAAAAATATTTTTCTCTACGAGTACTTTGCAAGCAATAATGTTAGTTGTTTATTGAATATCCTACAGTTTCATTTACAAAGAATTGTCTCTAAATGCAAAGTGCTAAAAAGTTAATTACTTAATAAAAATATTTGCCCTATATTTTTTATTATTGTCATCATTATCATATCGCGCTCAATTCAAGTATTTTTTTACAGATACGGCAGAGAGTACGCGGACCCGTATCTAGGGCACAGCATTGGCCCCGTCACAGGATACGGGGTAAGCTTTGTACCAGACCTTCTGTTATTTGCAGACGTTATGTATCCACTCAGTTCAATATTAATTCCCATATCATTTTCGTTACAGACCGCAGTGTACAGAAGTGGATACAACAGGTTTGCGCCATATTAAGCCAGTGGAACAAGAACAAGTTAAATTTTACTCGAATACGAAACTACCTTCACCTCTAACTAACATGACAATGGACTCTCTTTGTAAACGTACAAACATAATTCATAAATTAAGGTAACAGTAATAGTGCTAGCTGGTTCCTGTGTATAAGCTTGGATAGCATAGTCAACTAACCGTAGAGTGGCGCCCGCCGGGCGTCCGAACTTATGAAATACCAAAGTCATTAAAATTTCTAACGGAAATAGTTTATTAAGATAAACTGTATTGTAAATTATTTGTGTACCTAATGCTATACAAGTGCGAGCAGCTAAAGTAAGTGCTTTTGTTCTATTAGATATTTGTAAGAATTGCTATTTTACTATAACACATGAGTGAATGTGGATATCTACATACTAGTGTACGGTATTGTCTAGTGTAGGTGTTACACTTGTAATTGACAATAGAAAATGTTTCATGTAATGATATTTAGTGAGCTTTGCACTTGCATATCATAGAGAAAAAAATGTAAATACAAAATACCCAACACATTCTGGTTAATAGGAATAAAAGTTTTTATTTCAGGGTGCTCGTGTGAATACGAACATGCACCAGTCTAATGTTCGCGTTGGAAATGTTTGTAGAAACTGTTCTGTGTCGCTCGCTGTTTGTACGCTGACCAGTTAGGTCTACTCCAGGAAACGTAGATCAGTTCGTTATTCGTTAATCAGTACGTTCGAATGTTCTTTATTTTCGCTCGATCTGTAGAGTAGGTCCGGACACTACGGTGCCGCGTCAGCGTATACGGCGGCCAAAAAATTCAGACAATAGGTTTCCTTGTCACTTCCAGGTTATACTATGTTTATAATCAATACGATTTATATGGTGCGATTTTTATACGGTGCCATTTATTTGGTTGTTTTTTTACAAGTATATTTTTCAAAAGTTACCTTCTTACTATATACAGAGTAACTTTGTGTAGGTGTAGGATTGGCGAGTGCACCGCGGTGCGTTCCCGGAACATCTATATCAGCACTCGCTGTGTACAGTTCGCTTCGCGTCGATAGTACCTAAATCTCAGATTTATCTTTCAGTTTTGTCTATTATAAATCGAAATCGCTAGTTTGTAATGTTTAATATTTTACTGATGTGTAGGCGTAACGCTTTAGATGTAGTGTTAAGGGAAGAACGGAACTCCATCGAGTTCTCACATATCATTGAGATTTCTCCTCGTAATTATGTTCGATACCGTTCTACGGTATCCAATTTTACAGTGCTATATTTTAATACTTTTTATCTGATATACTTTCGTTTTATGAACAAACACGCGTACGGGTCCAACCCTTTTAGACGTCGTAACTTAGATCTAACATTTGCATTAGTCTCGTAAAGTATCGTAACATCTGTGGATTCGCTCAACGTTTATACCAAAGCACAAAACCCATCGATTCGTACCGTATCCGAGCGTCCGCATGTCACTAACCACTTCTCAGTAGATTTCATAGTCTTTCACACAGAAAAACTTTAAAAATCTATGAGCCTACATAGATGATTCGGATCGAACAAATATTTTTAAGTTATTTTACCGTAGCGTTGTAAGTATCTTTTCTCTATGAACATATCTGTTTGCCATCTAGCGTAGTTGTAACTTTAATTCATCATTATGATTGTAGATCTGAAGCGATTTATTATTTGCTATGAACATTGAGTTCATTTCATCGGTCGATCATGTCACAAGAGCCTAGCTATCGGTCACTTCTAGTTGTATAGTTTTCGATACCACGTGCTAGATCCGAACTCGAGGATAGTCACATATCAAATGTCTCGTTGGTTGAGTTTCTGATGCCACTAAAATAAGAGGGTGCATTTCAGCGCGGTGTCGTCTACAATGATAGCTTTAATTATTACTTACAACTATAAGATAAGCCGTTCAACCGGCCCCCCATGTTCGTACTGGCGGTTCCATGACATATTTCGGTCTTACAGATGTTCTAGTCTTTATTTGCGCACAAACTAAATAGTTAACGGTGCTTTTTCGTAAAATGTTTACGGAACAGATTTATGTTCATCTGATCTTGATTGGATCGCATCCTGTTTGGTATCTCTTATTTTAAGAAAGTTTCGTGTCATATACGTGTACTGGCCACTGGCTCATGTCGTGTGAGTCGTGTCACCCTGTTGGGCGTTACTGTAGCCAGCCATGTCGCAGCTTCGAACCATATTTTTGCTTTACTGCTGAATACTCATGCGTGAATGCGTAATTTTAAGAAAACCTATAGTTTTGTAGGCCTTATCTGTTTAAGTTTTTAAATGCAAGTTTTGTATCTAAGTACACGAACAAGTACATGTGATTCTATTTGATGATTTTGTAATTAGTTTTTAATATTTTGTCCAGTAACGTATGTCACAAACTGTTTTATATTAAATCATAAATTAAGCTCGTATAAGTCAACAGGGCGGGCTTTAGTCTAGTTTCTTTGAGCTAAAAAAAGTTGTGCGAAGAAACTTTTTATCTAATGTAAACCCCGCCATGTTCACTTTGTTTTTAGAGTGATTTTTCACAAATATTTTGCTGTTTTAACCGTTTATATGATATGTTTTTAATAAATTCAAATGATCATACAAGAACTTCTAATTTTTCATTTCTATGGTAGACTTTAAAATATGTAAGCCAAATTTCACTTGGAGAAAAATTTGAATTTAAATGACATATCTGACAAAATGGTTAGTGTGCTACGATAAGATTTGAAATCATCAAGAACAATGTATTATAAATATAATAATCATTAAATTAAGGATAATGTGTATTTTGTAACGCGATTTGTTTCTCGGTTTTTATGAGATGTTAAATTAAAATTTTCATACTATTCTCGTTTCATTATGCTGTGCACAAATTATAAGATCGACGGCTTCGATTTGTAATCATTAGGTCTAAACGAGTTTTTACGATGTGCGAAATGAGTCATATCAGTAGTGTTGTTGTTGGCGGATGTCGGTGATTGCCCGAGCGACAGACTACTGCGGCGCGGCGCCCCCTGCCCCCGCCCCCGCTGAATTACTTGCTCCTACAACCATTAACGCCCCTTGTTAACGAGACGATTTCTACCCGGGACCAGGCACGAGACGCGTTGTGTCTACGACCGCGCGACCGTTGCGCAGTCGAGTATGGCAGTCAGTTAAGGCTTGTTGACGCGGCCGGGTGTACGTATGATGCGGTCTCTTGTACGTGTACGACGAACAAAAAAAATCAGGTCGCACTTCAGCCGCGTACAAGACCGGCACAAACCGTGAACAAGCTTAGTTAGAAACCGTCACTTTAACAAGGGGCCTTACTTAAGCGTATTCTTTGTGTTGGGATGCCACCTCCAACAATGTTGACTCAGAACTTCGTATTAAATATTTCGCTGTTATAATACTCTTGCTTGCTATGAACGGGGCGGGGAGCGGGCGCGCGCCCCTGTATATAGTGTTATCGGCGGAACCCGCCGCATGTTGTGCATATGATTTTTACCCTCGGGTTCATATTGTTAACGTAGCCACAGTTAATAAGTATCACTTGTTCGTCAATTGCACTCGTCGACGCTGTTCAGTTAGAATATTAAAAGTAGGTACGCAGTTTAGCCGGGTTATGATATCACATTTACGCCCATGTGTCCAAGTGTAAAATGTAATATTAAAATCCTAGACGTGTCGTGCCGTAGAGATGCACTATTTAGTAAGTCGCGACACGTTTATGAGTTTAATTCAAAATTGTTATAATTGAATGTGGGAACATAGGTAGACGTAGCGCATACTGATCGTCGAGATGTAAACTGTGCGCTGCTGAACGTATGGTTTGCGATGTACGCTCGTACATACCTTTATCAAACATCTATCTACATGGACATGCCAAATACTTTACCTTCCAGAAATTAGCTTATACGTGTAAAAGAGTAAAACTAACAGTCCTAAAGAACAACGGCATCGCAGATCATCGCGTCGGCGCAGCTCGGAGCCGCTTGTAGCACCTTGTGTCGACGAGGCTCGCCCGCAGCCCGGGTATGCGTTACGGCGCGCAGGCGCAGCAGCACCGGCGCGAGATACGACCAGTATTCGGATACTATTACAATACCATGCTCAATTTCCGTATATGTATGTTGTACGTGTAGGTAATGTTAAAATAAATGTATTTGAAATTTAATATAACCAACAATAGATTTGTTACATAATTAATGTCTTCCGTTTGGCACAGTTTATAGATTCATTGCACATTTTATTGTTGCACGTCGGTTCAGATTTGTGCAGTTTTAGAACAAAAGTCGAGCCAAGTGCACAGCGAGCTCCCTCGTACGATTTGTGATAAAGTAAATAATAAATAGGATTTTTTTTTCTTTTTAGTGTGGCAATTTATAGTGAATTGCAAGCTGATTTTCTCTTTTTATTGTAAATATATTTTTTTCAAATGAAAAATATTGAATGAAGTGAATCATTTAAAGCCTTTGGCATTGTGTACTCATTTACGTTATTAATAAATTATAGTATAAATTTTTGTGTTTTCTTTGAATTTTTTTAAAAATCCTAACTCTTGCTTACATATAATATACCAGCAGTTATTTTCATGCGATCTTGCGCACGAGTGGAACGATTCGCCACGATCTACGATAGGTAAATCTGACGCGGTAGACGCTCACTAAACAAAGTTTACTGCAGAGCGAGTAGTGATTGGTGCGATGATAATATTATTAATTGATAAGATTGCAAGGTTCTTTGATAATAAATAGTAATCATACCTTAGTATGAAATAATTAAAACAATCGTTTTATTTAGTAAACTAATCTGGCAAAAGTGATAACGGCTGCTTGTTCGCCAGTCGTGCGGTTCATGCCCAACGCGCCAATGCGAAGTTGTCAAGTGCAGAACATTATGTGCGTAACCTGTTATTAAAATAGCTAATAATTATAACAAAATGGTGCTGTCGTGTCCTCCGTTCAAATTATCTTCTAAGGGTGGATTCAGTCTCAGAAATGTGAAGCACACGCGCCCTGTCTCCCCATCGCGACGAGCAACGATTATAGTGAGTACATTACGAAATTTACTTTTAAGTTGCAATTTAGTTAAATAAGTGGCTTGTAAACTCCTTATGTAGGTAAGACACGGTGCGTTAGCATGCATTTTCTGCATTGTGTTATCAAACTCGGGCACATAACATGACGATTTATAGACTTTTATCTTGGAAAGTAAATCCCCAAAGATGTCCAAATAAATATAATAAGCGTAGGTAGGTATACCTCTAATCTAACTAAAATAAACAATTATTATGTTTGTCAAATATTTAGAATAATGCTGGTGAAAGTGGTGAGGTGAGACAGTCATCTTCTAAAAGAATTTGAAATCTACAAAGGGACTTAGTTTCTACAATCTAAGTATATAGGAAACTTAAGTTTTTTAGGGTTCCGTACCAAAATGGTAAAAAAATGAACCCTTATGGCGCGACTCAGTCCGTCTGTCTATCAGTCAGACAGCCGGTTATTTTGAGTAGGTACTACTAATGCTATCAACTTAAAATTAGGAATAGTTTTAGATGACGTTTGCCTGACTTTTAAAATACCATTTCCCCCTTATCTCCGCTGTTTGCATAGAGAAAAACCTGAAATTATTTTATGTGATAGAAGTTTCTAAAAAGAATACAGGAAAATAAAACGATGTCTCTAAATAGTAAACTTTTTCAGAATGATGGTATGTACGAAACCCTTGGTGCGCGAGTCCGACTCACTCTTGACCGTTTTTTTGTTAATTCTAAATGTAGGTACTTACATGACAGTGATTCAGTGCAAGTGCAAACTACGTTGATGCAATTGTACTTATAGTAATGTTCTATTATCATAAAATGACGTAAGTACCAAAATAATTATAACTTCAATAAAAACTTAGTAGGCACCACCTGCAGTGGTCTGTGTATGTAGGTGACATAATTCACATAGGTTTTATTGTATTTATTCTTAGGCAGATGCCAGATTTTACTATTCATTCTTTGAGAATCAACTGTCCTAAAAATCGTCTGGACAAAATTAACTACTTACAAATCTTAACTTCATAATAATTATTGGCTTAAAACGTATTAAAATAAAGGTACCTACCTAATAAAATTATTTCAATGATTCACCCATTTCAGATTTCACCTTCATGTTACTACGTTTGTTATACATATATCTACGTATCTCTTCAACTCCTAAAGAAACCTGACTGAATCCTACAAAAACTTGATTACCTATTTATTGTCTAAAAAACCTCGAAATGAACCCATCTCTAGAAAGTGACCATTGCTTATGGTTCTGCTGGGATAGTTCACAGTAGGTTTTATAAATCCGTAAATACACCTAAAGAGGAAAATGTGAGGGGAAAATGCTGTAATAAGTGCGCAGCGCTGTAGCGGTAGTTCCCTTCGATATTCACAGGATTAATTATAAAAAAGATAAAATTCACATTAATCTCAAATTATTTCAATGATAGGTAAATATTTATGATAAAAATAATTTTGCCTTTTTTTGGAACACTGCATAATATTATCAGGTTTAACAAGTGTAGGCACAGTTAATACTCATACAAGATAGGCAGATTAAAGATATAAATCAAACATAAATATTTTTTTCTTTAAATTTCTTCCATAATTTCAGTTTTCATCACCTTACTTACCTATCAGCATCAGTTAGTACAAGTTAATATAAGTTAGGTAGGTACAGAAATGCATAAAAACAGGGCGATGCTAGAAAAAGTAAATAATATTGATACCAACCTAACATAGGTACTTAAGTAGTTACTTTATTTTTATTATTCGTAACATTTTTGCGCATTCTCTTTGCGACTGTACCTACCTAGGTACCGAAAAATCAATCATACATAAAGTAGTATCATTGTGTTTATCTTCGCATTGATTTTTAATTTCTTATCAACGTTAATATTTTATCACTTCTGATTCCGTAGCCAGAAGTTTAACTTAATAAGAGATTTTTTTACAAATTATGAAATATCATAAGTAGGTACTTATTATCAACTAACTTCAAGTAAGTAGGTAGGTAGAGACGTAATTAATGTTTTAATTTTAATTATACACCGTACATTTTTAAGTATATCTAAAAATGATGGGTATTTAAAAAACCAATAAATACAAACTAAATAATTCTAAAACAACACCTGAATTAATAATATACGCGCTGTAATCCGTAAAAAGTGTTTTACATCATCTGTGATAATTCAACTGTCTAACTATCACGAGAGAGATGACGGACAGACAGACGGACAGCGAAGTCTTAGTAATAGGATTCCGTTTTACCCTTTGGGTACAGAACTCTAAAAAACGCGCGTAAAAGTACCCACTTGATAGAGTAGGTAATTGGCGCTATACAAGTCTCCCATACAAAATTACTCTATTGAATGATTTTACGCGCTTTATTTTTAGGGTTCCGTAGTCAAGTCAACAAGGAACCCTTATAGTTTCGCCATGTGCGACTATCCGTTCGTCCGTCCGCGGCTTAGCTCAGAGGCCCTGTACGAGAAAGCTGTAATTTAGCATAAATGTGTATATTAATTACGCCAAAAAATGGTAAAATAAAATCTCGAAAATATTTTTTTTATGAAGGCACCTCCCCTCTACATGTAATGAACATTTTTTTCTCATCAATCTCATAGTGTAGGGTGTCGTTGGATAGGTCTTTTAATAGATTTGTGACAACCACTTGTTGTCTCTGGTTTCCATAACACAAGTGCTTTGGCTACTTACTTTGGAATCGGAGCAATGTATGTGATGTTGTCAAATCTTTATTTAGGTATTTATTTAAAGTGCAAAATTTTGTTAGTCAAATGTCGATAACTGTTCGTGCTACGGGTACTGATAACCAATTAATTGTAAAGTGTGTAAATGACGTAATGGATCGTCACACGACGCATACCTACCTAAGAAACTGTCTCACTTGTAGGAAATGTATTAACTATTTAAAAGGCTAATGTTAAATGAAATTTACATATACCAAAATTTTTTTGACGACCTGAGTGGTGCAGTGTTCAACATGCCGGTCTACCACGCAAGAGGTCCCGGGCTCGATTCCCTGCCGGGCAGAAATTGAAATTATGAATTTTAATTTCTGTGACGGATCTGGGTGCTACTAGGTATATACAAGGTGTTACAAAAATACCCCTAATGCCGAAAAAAATCAGCTGTTTCATACAAAAGTTATAATCGAAAATATCAAAATGTATGAAACAGCTGATTTTTTTTTCGCGATTTCAGAGTTGGCTCCATAGTAAAAGTTGTTCATTTTGATGGTCCCTATATACCATATTCGGCATTAGGGGTATTTTTGTAACACCTTGTATAATAAGTATATATTTAAAAACCCATATTACAAGCATTGCTTAGTTTAGGGCTAGATGGCGCTGTGTGAAATTGTCCAAGTTATTATTTATTATTTTAGATAGGAAACAAAAATCGACAATTTGCATCCATGCTTAAATAGGTGGGGATGGACGTTAATGAAGATGTATTCGGTATAAGTACTTAGTTATGTTGTTACTAAGAACGGTATAGGTAGTTATTTCTTCTTGTATACTACTTGTACTTCGCTCTTGTTAGAGCGAAGTAAATTTTACTAACACTATACAATGTGCATATCTGAGACGCCGTATGGCATTACCAGCAATCAATTGATTTGAGCCCAGACTAAACAACTCAGTTAAGGTGGATACCCCACCGAAAGTGGCGTCCTCAGATTTTTTATTTACTAAGTTGTCAAAAAGATTTTCATAAAACTTACGTGGAATTTTTTATTTCTCTCGTAGTCATTCAATGAAGTAGGCACTCAGATAGCAATTAATGTCAAAAACATCCGTTTCTATAGTACTTAGAAACTCCACGTTTAGTTTTATTAAGATTATGATTTATAATAAAATTCCAGTAGGTACTTACTAAAAATATTCACCACGGCGGCGCTACTGTCGGTCTTGCCTTAAAACGCTTTTAAATTGATAACTCCCTAATTGACGACAGGATGATAACTTTATTTTACAGATATACCCTGAATCACATGGAGAATTTTCTCCTAGGACGCATAGCGAACTTTCAAATGGGTCCACTATTACTCCAATCAAAACTAACAGTGAGTCTTTGGTTGCCTCTAGAACAAACAGTGTGGATGTTCCTAATAAGTTACCAATACAAAACGACTCGAATACACCGAGTAGAAAGTCCAGCAATAAAGGATCTGATATATCTGATAATGAAATGCTGGACGATCGCAAAAGTAGTGCGGGCCGCAGGACTATAGCAGAGCTAGTAAGAATTGATCCCAAAAAGCGAATTGAAAAAAGAAGGCCAGCTGTACCCCTTCCGGCGCACGTTGATACATCTGATCTCCGCTATGAAAAATATGAAAAAGACCAAAGGTAAATACTTAGTTATTTTTGTCTTTGTTTATAAAATATTTTTTAATTATAGAGTGATATTAACTATGTTTTATTTACTTAGTTCCGCTGCACAGATCAGTAAAGCCATCATGACAAATGATTTCCTGAAAAACTTGATGGATGACGAACGGCTGACTTGCGTGGTAGAGGCCATGAGTCCGCAGGAGTACCCCCCGGGCAGCCTCATCATCCGCGAGGGGGAGAGCGGCAGTCACTTATACGTTTCCGCCTACGGACAGTTCGAGGTCCTCAAAGGTGGCCAAGTCGTTAAGACTTTCGGACCTGGAGAAGCGTTTGGAGAGCTCGCTCTATTATTCAAAGCGAAACGATTTGCATCCATTAGATGTAAGTGTAACTTTTTTCCCCCTTAAGCCTTTGTAGCATTTGCAAATTTTTGCTATAGCTTTAATACATGTATGGATTTGACGTTATTAAATTCCGAAACCTTTATGTCAATTCTATACACGTTTCGAAAGCGAAGCGATGATGAAGATTTGTTAATGTTACTTTGGCTAGGGGGTCGATCACTTGAGAAATACGTAATTAAATAGGTAATTGTACTTACCTACTACTGCTACCATTCGGTGATATACCTAGGTATGCTTAATGCATTATTGAAATTTTGTAGTTATTTTCAACAAAAACAGTTTTTATTATTGTTGTTAACGAACGACAGGTATCGGAGATGCAAAGGTATGGGTCCTGGAGCGCAAGGTGTTCCAAAAGATTATGGTACGCAGCGGGCGGCGCGAGCAGGAAGACAACGTACGGTTCCTGTCGTCCGTGAAGCTGTTGAAGGAGGTGCCGCCCACTGAACTCGTCAAAATTGCGGGATTCCTCAAGAGAGTATGTCTTCTCAATTGAATACTTATACTCAAGTGAATAAATCAATTTCAATTTTACCTAAGTACCTATAGAAGTAAAATAACAATTTACAAAATTTATTCATTTGTAGTCTGAGCTTAAATAATACTAACTAAGTACTCAAATAGTTTAATTACAGCTAGTGATGTTATTTGTTATTGTAGGAATTTTTCCAAACGGGCACAGCGGTGGTACGACAAGGCGACCGCGGCGATAAGTTCTACATCATCCGTGGTGGTACCGTGTCAGTCACCAAGCGCGATGGTGACAGCGAAAAGAATGTCGCCACCCTACGCAGGTAAATAAAGCTCAGCTAATAAAAAAATATTAGGGATGAATCCTCATCTCCCTCCCCTTATTCCACGGCGCAGTGCGTCCCCTTCCTTTATAATTCCTGTCCCACTTTATATAATAAATCCTTTCACATACACTCCCTTGACATTTATACCAATCCAGACGTTTTCCTTTTTATTTTGATTTCAAACATCCACGTCGTCCAAAACGTGAATTTGAAATTTCCACTCTTCTCACAACCTAATCTCTCCTATATCCTTATAAAAGTAATCGGTTCCCTTCTTCTATCACTGGTGCCACTTTCAAACTTCCTTTCACGTTAGGTGCCTACTCTAATTTTATCCATTCGCGACACTCCACTCATACACCGCAGCATTCTCATCTCTACTGTATGTAATTTTGATTGTTATCAGGGGTGACTACTTCGGTGAGCAAGCTCTTTTGCATGAAGACAGGCGGCTTGCGACGGTGACGGCGCTCGCGCCGGGCGTCGAGTGCCTCACACTGGAACGAGGGTAAGTGCTGAAGGGTACTCCCATATAGTTCTATTAGAATAGAATACTCTGATACCAAACCAAGACCAAGAACATCAGAAACAACGATCGAATGGAACGGTTTGGAAGTTAAACCGTGGAGATGCCAACGTGATAACGACGCGCGACGTCAAGAAAGCCTTTAAGTGATATTACCTACTTACTTTGAAAGAATCTTGACTTAACATTGCTTGAATCATGTCGACGAGATTTGCAAAAAAAGAAAACTTGTCATTGTTTGAACTATCAGTATTAATTTGTATGCTGCCATCATTTGTTTTCTTTAATTTGCTTTTTTAATCGTGGCACAAAACACAAATAATTAATTACCTAAGACTAGGAATGTTATCAAAAATCAATCTAAGTATGCATAGGTAGATAAGATCAGATGATGGTGCTATCAGTTCAGAATTTAATCAAGAATACATACCTATATTAGATACACTCCATACCCAATGTAAAAATGTTGGTAGGACTAGGTACACTTCTTGATAATAGCAGAACTGATGAATTCTTCTTTTTATTCCCGTTTTACAGACCATTCATAGAATATCTCGGAGGACTGGATCAGCTGAAACAAAAACGCCACATTAAACCCGGCCCCAGTTTGCCAAACAAAAACTCGTTAGTGAAGAGTGGTAAGTGATTATTGATCAAAGTAATTAAGTTTTGAAAAAGAAAAGCAAACAAAAAAGTTGAGCAAGTCCCAAGTACCTATTTGAAACAGTCGAACAGAAAGACACCAACATAAAAAATCCTGGCGGCGCCAAACTTACTTAAAAATCCAGGTTATAATCTATCTGAGTGCCCATCCAAATTCATTCAACCATTGTTGCGTGATTAAGTAACAAACATACAAACTTTCACATTAATAATGTTATATATTAAGTATTATTAGCCTAGGTAGGAAGTACCTACCTTAGGATGTTTTTTGTTGTCAACATATTCTTGAACTTATCATGCCATATATTCATTACTTTAGTTAAACTGAGTTCATGGAATTAGAATCATCAATCGAACGATACTCGTATAAATAATTTCGTTAGGCAGCTGATTCATAGATATGATAAAATAAAAATAGTTAAACCTGCGTATTTAGATAGGACATAGGACAACATACTAAAATAGTAAGTAATCATTGTAAATTTGTTGGCAATTGTTATCACAAAAGTTGTTTTCCTTATATTCTTTTCCTGATATTTTACAAAGCCTGATAAGATTTGCACCTCTCACCATAAAGAAATGACTTTGGCCAACAAAAATGGAACTAAAATCTAAGTTTTTCCCAACTTTCTTGTAATTGTTTTGATAATAATTATAAAGAACTTGAATGGGCTCAAGAAAAGTTGTTTAACCCAGAATTCGAGTACGTTGAGCTCAGAGACCTGGAGATCGTTGGGACGCTGGGTGTCGGTGGCTTCGGACGAGTGGAGCTGGTGCGGTATAAGAATGATAAAACCCTGACCTTCGCGCTTAAGTGCCTCAAGAAAATCGAAATGGTGCAGCAGCAGCAGCAGGAACACGCATTCAACGAGAAAAACATCATGATGATTTGCGACAGCCCCTTCCTCTGCAAGTTAGTTCATTTTTGTTTATTAAAACAAAACAATAGACAAACAGTGTCTATCCACTTCTTAAGCTGCGTTTTTATCTGCAGGAACTGTAGAAAAAGTCTGACAGTTTGAGAGCTATCAAAAGCTCGACAAACTGTTGTCAGTGCACTTGCTTTGTGTAAACACCTGCATAAGTTACTGTTTGACACTTTTTACCGGTATATATTCACAGCATTATTATCATTATTTATTATTTAATCACGTTCTTCAGATTGTATCGCACGTACAAAGACACCAAGTACATTTACTTCCTGATGGAACCAGTTTTGGGGGGTGACGTGTGGACCATCCTGCAGAAGCAGCGGTTCTTCGCCGACAACGTCGCCCGCTTCATGGCCGCCTGTGTGGTCGAGGCCTTCCAGTACCTCCACTCCAAAAACATCATATACCGCGACCTCAAGCCGGAGAATCTGATGCTTGACAAATACGGCTATATTAAACTGGTAAACAATATTTGCCGAATTCTTACGATAGTGAGACGATTAGAATATCAACCTATTTATTCCTTTTGATTATTATTACAGGTGGACTTTGGTTTTGCTAAGCACATGTCACCGAATAGTAAAACTTGGACATTCGCCGGTACTCCAGAATATGTTGCTCCAGAAATCGTACTTGCAAAGGTACGCAATGATTTACTTTTTTGAACATTATGATTGATTGTATGTTTTGTTAGATTCTCATCGGCCGCCTACGAAACCGATGCTACGTAACCAATTTTTATGTGAAGAATTATTTTTCTTGCTACACTAACTTCGAAAAAGGATTCTTTATGCAGTTAATTTATTAACATTCTTGCATGCATGGAACTCAAATCTTATCTTGATAATACGATATCTTCAGATAAGATTACGATGATAATATGTGAGGGAAAAGTCAAGTTCTTTTACCTATTTGTCCAAAACAAAATTAATGTGATTTATATAGTAATTAGCACTAGGTAGGTACAATGTAATTTTACAACACATACATATGTACCAAAGCTTTGTGATTGTTTCAAAGGGTCTTATAGTATTTCATACTTTTACATACTTTACAGACGACCACAAGAAAAAAACATTTTTTTCAAGAGCTTATTGTAGACCAATTTGTAGAAATTATAATGAACTTGTCTAAGTAAAAATGTTTAGTTGATCTATTTGATTTCGCTAAATTAGCGTTTTGAAATGTCAAATCCATAATAATTGTTACTTGGCGAAGTTCGTCAGCGCTTTTACACTCGGTGAATTTACATGAGACGCGTCATTATGTCGTTGGTCCACCAACGCCGTCACAATAAAAATAAAATCATAATAAAACTTCGGCACCTTTATGCCGTCCCGTTGACGTCCCGGTGACGGCGTTGATGAACAAACGAGTTACGATCAAAAGGTTAAATGGTAACGACTGTAGGGCCATGATCGTGCCGTGGACTGCTGGGCTCTAGGCGTGTTTATCCACGAGCTGGTGGTAGGCAAGCCGCCATTCCGCGCGCCCGGCAGCGACCACATGAAGACCTACACACTGATCCTGCGCGGCATCGACCTCGTCACGTGGCACCCGCGCGTCTCCAACTCCGCCAAGACCCTCATACGCAAGCTGTGCCGCGCGGTGCCCGGGGAGCGGCTCGGCTACCTCAAAAATGGAATGGACGATGTCAAAGCACAAAAGTAAATACGCTTTTTATTCCTCATTAGCAGCATTATCATGAGCTCTTAAAGTAGATTATTGCCGTTATGAAAACGAATAGCGATGTCTCTTTTGTAGCAAAAGTCAAGGTTGACTCAAAAGAAGCATAATAATCTATATATATAAAAGGGAAAATCGGGATTTTGCGAAATTCAACCCCTAAAGGGGTGAAACAGGGTGGTAAAGTTTGTATGAGAGAATGCAATTCCTTGGCCCGATTGACTTGAAATTTGGCATAGACAATCTCTCTCAAAATTAATTGAACACGTGTTTCGTATTTTTTTAATATTTATCCCCTAACAGGGTTAAAAAGAGATAGATAGCTACTTTTGGGGTGATTGACTTCGACGTCGGAATTGAAACTTCTTAGTGCATTTGATTGATTAGTTAAAAAAAAAATATCATTTGACATCTCAACGTAGTATTGCATTATCTTTGGGCATTTCCCCTGAGAGTAGGTAGAATGCATTTCATTGAATAGTACCTATGGCGTTATGTTGGCAGTGCTGTCATTTTTCCTTATTGCATTGTAAAATTATTCCATCTGATTATCAGATTAATTTTAAAAGAATACAATATCGGGTCAAGTCGCCTATGCTATGACAATTAATTAAGCACAGGGACAAAGTTTAAGGGCGGCTGGTGTAGATCTGGGCAGTGATTGTTTCCATGGCCAGCTCTAATGTCGCCTGCTCGAGAGTCAGCTCGCCGAATAGCCTTTTTATTTTGCAACCGGATAACATGACAAGAAATGTGGTAGTTAGGTATATAGAGAAATGTTGGACGATCGAGATTGATAATCCTGATAATGCACAACATATTTTTATTTAGAACTAGCTGCACCCGGCATGCGTATTGCAATGCTCCGTTTTTTTAGCCAGGGACCTTCTCGGTCGTAAGCAGAACAACTCACCAAAGTTTCATCATAATCGGATCAATGGTTTAGGAGTCCCGCCGTCTATACACTTAGATCTTTTAAACTATGCATAAAAAACCGCATCAAAATCGGTCCATAACATTGGGAGCTAGGTTGCCTCAGACAGTCAGACACACACAGGTCAAACTTATAACCCCTTGCGTAAGTTGTGTACGTCGTATATACATATAATGGTGGTCACATAATTAAGGTCACAAGTCGATTTTCATACAAACGAGGTAATTTTGAAGTCTTGGTTTTCCGCTAGGGGTTGAACTAGCTGTGATCTGATGATGGCCATCCAGGGAGTAAATGGAGAAGATTGAAATCGCAATACACACCCAACTGATCTGGTCAGCATTCTAAGAGAAGTAAGCATCAGAATTTTTATTTGCAGGATTTTAATACATTTTTATGCTATATTCGCGGTTTTTTAAGCATATCCTTACATCTCTTAAAATGCTGGTCAGATCACTTGGGTGTGTCTAGAAATCTAGATCTCCTTCATTTACTCCCTGAATGGCCATCACCAGATCACCGCTCGGTCAGTTCCTGAAGCAATGCTTAAAAGTTACTTCGTTTGTATGAAAATCGACTGGCGTCCTTAATTATGTGGCCACCACTATATAAGATATCCTGTAGTATAGTCTAATAACTTCACACTCACCACATTAGTAACTACATTGTACCCGTGCGAAGCCGGGGCGGGCCGCTAGTAATATTATATATCTACTGAAGTAGACTGTGGGCATTTTTTTAAATGATCATCGGGTCATTTTTTTGTATTGCTAAAATTAATTTCCCACTTTTTTACTTAGTATTGCAAAGTTTTCCACACGTGTGCAGATTTTGTAGATGATATTTTCTCGAAAACAGGAAAATCCCTAGGTAAAAAAGTGTGTTACATATAATACAACCTTGAATGATTAATGGCACACAAAACAATAAGTTATTACGGAGCTTAGGTTTATCTTCAATATTTTATTGTATTTTGATTACCTTGTCAATTATAAACATTAGGGGAAACACTTTCCTTCATTTTGTTTTGCCGATTTTTAGTCATCATTTATTGGAAAAGATAATATTTGAGTAAAACTGATATTAAATATTAAATTGCTCAGTCGTAAGTAGTTAAACAATTCTGGCTAACTCATTCGCTGTATCTATAATAGGATAATAATAATTCATTACGAGCTAATGACGCGTTATTGACGCGATTTTATCAATTTATCCTTTCTCTAAAGACTTTTTAACAAGTGATTTATTGCATTTATCTTCATAAACCTATCTACTCGTAAATAATACTAATTTCAAAAGAGGAAGGCAGAAACCGAAATTCGTTCCGAATTTTACAAAAGTAGGTGACGTTGTCACATTCTAATTAAGTAGGGAAATAAAACCAGATCGACTAGAAGAAAAAATATAAATAACTAGCTAGTAATCTATTGCGCTATGGTTAGGGTTGAATATTTTTTTGCTTCAAATATAGTATTTTCAAGATTATTATATGTCATGTAAAAATATAGTATGTACCTACTTAGATAGCGAAAAAGTTCCCTCCGTTCACTGTAGGAAAAATAAATAGGGAATTTCAATATGAAATTGTCGTGCTGTATGGAGAAATTCGAAGAATTTGCAAATGCCAGAGTATAATTTTTCTTAATTTAATTAACAATCAGGAAAGCTAATGCTCTAAAAATTTTTTTGGACAAAAATGTTTTAATGCCACACTGTCAAGTGAAAAAATAAGTAGGTATCGGCTAAGTACGTAAGCCGTACGAGTATCTTGTTTAATTTTTTCACATAAGTAAATAATTACTTATAGTAATTTTGCCTACTATAATATTTATTCAAAAATATAGCAGTTGAGCCCTCGATATAGTAGGATAGCCATACATATAGCAGAGTAGATAGTAGTAATTACGGCAAATAACGGTAATTTCATAATATCCTTTTCCTCCCTGGTAGGAACAAAATACCAAAAACGTACTACTTATCTAATATTATTTTTATTGCAGATGGTTCCTCGGGTTCGACTGGGAAAGCCTGCGCGAGAGAAAACTTAAGCCCCCGCTGATCCAGCCGGTTGCCAACGACTGGGACCTGTCCAACTTCGAGAAGTACCCCAAAGACAAGACCCCTCCTGATGAGACATCAGGCTGGGACATCGATTTCTGATCCCCTCATCTCTGGGACGTTAGACATTATTTCTAGGAAATTATGTTTTAAGACAAATATTTAATTCTTGTTTTATTAACATTCTCTTCGAGTACCTACCTACCTATATTAAATCCATAGATTTTGAAGTATTTTCAGTTTATCAATTAAAACCAGTGTGTTTTTGCGAAGCCTAGACATTAAAAATATTTTTAGGCAATTTAATAATAATGACTTAATCAGCAGTGAGGGGGCCTAGCCTATGCCACGGCACGGTAATCATTGCCGTGCTTATGCCACTGCAGTTGGCGTCGTGCAGCTGACATGGCGATTAAGTTTTATGATTCAGCAGCGTAGCACGTAGCAACTATTATCTAATCTGTGGCGTAGCTGTTTGATTGATAGCCGATTGTTATAGTAATTAAGTATTAGTGGCTAAAGGAAACTCTTTTAATTTGTCAAAGTATTCAAATGTATAGTCATGCAAAATTAATAAGTTAGGCAGATGTTGGTAATAAGAAGAACTGTATAAAAAGACAAAATAACAAGATTTCGTGAGAAAAGATGATACTTAATTAAAAATTGCATTTTAATATGAAATCACTTTACGTTTTAAGCTTTTGAAGCTGGTTTTACGGTGATTTCAGATATGTTATTGTAAGAGAGAATCTTGTTGTTGTGCCGTGTGTCATGGTTTGTGCGTGGTTTGTGCAGTTATATTCTAAAATATACTTAGTAAACTATTATAATATTATATAATATTAATAATAAGGTAAGTGAGTAAAAAAATCAAGTTTTAATATTTCTTTCCAATATTGCTAATCGCAAGAAAACAGGAAATTCCATAACTATAATAATTGCGTTCACTATACCTCGGTTATTTAAATCTTAGTATTCAATAACTTATAAACTTACACAAGAAAGGATTTTTCATCTCTCCAGCACCAAAAGGGCGCTTTTAGCGCGTAAAAACTTGCCTCACGCTCGCAGCTAAATCGATTTTTGCGTAAGGCGAAAGGATTTTTTTTTTTTAAGTTCTAATACCTACTTTTGAAATAATAAAGATAAAATTAATATAGTGAAAAGGACATAGACTTATTTATTATAAGGATAAGCCTTTTAAAATTGTTATATGAGAACAGAGAAAGAGGATAGTAGAAGAATAGGTACTTTAACATATTTAAATTTTGTTGGACATGTATTCAAAAGTATAAAAAATAGAAATCCAAGGAGTTTTAAACAAGGCTTGTAGAAAAAATGGTTGATAATTCGAAATGTAGTTTGGATAAAAAGAGGTCGCATGTATGAAATAAATATAAATAAAATAAGAAAAATTAATAAAATATATTAACAAATTAGTGTTTTATGATTGTAAATGAATAAATAAAATGAAATATATTAATATAGTTTATTAAAACTAATATGGAAAAACACAACGTAATGTAAAACAAAATGACGGAATCTAGGCTACTTGACTCTATGAATATGTTTTCAGCATAGGTTTGATCGAACTGTATTTTTGTGATATAGATATATTACAAAAAATGAGTGCGTCCAGCGATGAAGATAGTTGTCTAACACCAAAAGAGTTAAGAGAACAAGTTTCTAATGCTGAATTTAGTTTTTTACCGGGAAAGTCACGAGAAAATAACTATTCTTACCTATAACACTTTTCTCGCTGGTAGAGGTTAAAAGTTAGGTATATAATGTTTAACCCGAGACCAAATTTTTGTAATGTCTCGTGCCTTTTAATCACTCACTGTTCTTAGTAGTCTATTTTAGAATCACTCGCTACAGTCATGATTCAATTCTAGAATACTTCGCTAGTTCGTGATTTAAAGTCAGCACTCGCAGCTCAAATTGACTTTGGTCTCTAGTATAACAATTAACTATTAAAATTAACTATAAGTAGGTATTTTGTTATTTTTGTTGTGCCTTCTTCCAAAACATATAATGTAGGATAGGTACTAAATAAATACTTATGATTTTATATATTTGACTTGACATAATCTTGCGTGAATAATGGTGTTAACTTAACTTTGTCTGATTTTGTTTTTTATTAAATGATAGATATATTGGACAAAATAAAATTTAATACTTTGTCTCATAGTGTTATCTCTTGTACCAAAACCAATAAATCAATAAAGATCTAATCAAAAAGCTTTTTATTTATCATTCTTTATATTTTTTCAATAATTTGGTACCTACTTATAAAGTTTTCCTGTTGACCAATCTATATGCGTCAAGAAAAAAAATATATTGAGAACTTGCCTGTTGGCGACTGGTTTAGCCAACCCAACCAGCATACAATTATATTGATATTTTATAGTTAAAGAAGTAGGTTTTATAGTTTAGTATTAGTAGTACACTTCAACCATTTTATACTATGATCGATGTAAGGTTGGTAGACACTGACCCTGTACTGCTGGCTACAACTGGTATGTGCGTAACAGTTTGATGTGAACTTGAAATGCTGGAGTCGTGAGAGCGCGGAATGGAGGTCAGTGGGGAAGTAACCTGCGCGCGCGCCGCGCCCTTCAACGCGGTCAAACTAGCTATTAAACAATCATTATAAAAATGTGTTGATCTATAACTCAATTTTATTTACTTCTAGTAGGGTCGGGTCGGCAACAGTGGCTCGGATTTTTACGGACACACAAATTATAAAGATACAGTTGGAGTACCGACCTGAAAATCTCAGTCAACATGCTTTAGTTATTAATGTTGCTCCCTCCATTATTACTTTTTTAAATAAGGCATTATTATAGACGTCCCATATATATTTAAAAAAAATGGGAAATGGGCCACTGTGTACTGGTACTGGGCTACTGTGACTCGACCCTGTAGTACACAGAGACTCTAACAGTACACAGTTGCTCAACAGTACAAAATTGAATGGAAAACATTTATTATATTTAATCACATTTATTCGTTTAGGTATGTCAGAATTATATTTTAAACATATTAGGCATCAAAATCTGTCACGTAGTAGCTATAATAAGAATAAAATACTGACAAAATTGTGATCAACCAATTTCTCAAATTTTTTTTCTTTGTTGTTTGAGATCCTTTAAATATTTTTATTTTCAAGCAAGTAATCTAATAGACAACATAATGGCGATTAGAATTTAAAAAATCAATAAAATTTAAAAAAAAAAATGTGTAGTGCAAACAGTCGAGTGCAAAAGTGCTCGATCCTGTAGTACACAGTGACTCTAACAGTACACAGTTGCTCATCAGTACAATATTAAATAAAAAACATTTATTAGTCCAATACTTTGCCATTTATTAATCCTTACTTTGTTGATGCTGAAGTGCGTCATTGTTTATAGACTTTTTTTTATATAAAATTTATAGCAATCAATCAGATTTTATTTCGTATGTGCGCAAATAATTTTATTTTAAAAACAAACTTTCAAAAACATTACATTATTTTAGTTAGGTATAAATGGGTTTAAAAGATTGTTTCTCGTTTAGATAATTGGTAGGTACTGCATTATAATTAGGTTTTATGGCATAAAATATTATTTTTTCCTTTGTAAAATTAAACTTTTCTATTTATATGTACAAGTAAGTACTCAGTGACTCACGTAAGTATACAGTGACTCATGTAAGTATACAGTGACTCACCGAGTCACTGTATACCTCTGTTTTTTGAGCCACTGAACACGCTGTCGCCATTTTGATTTCACGGACGTACCAATTTTAACAGATTTGACGAAAGGCGAGCAATTCTATGCCATTGCCTAGTATAATAACGTCACTTTCCATATACACACTAACAATTATCAAAATCTTTAAATTTTAGTGTATAAAAACACGTGTAACTTACTTTAAATAGTATTTTTTTAAGCACGAAGACAAATACAGACTCGTATCACGACCGAACGGCGCCTGAGCGGGGGGATCACTGGTTTGTACGTGTTTGGCTGTTAAGCGCTACCGATAAATGAGAAATATAGATAGATATTGCTGTTCTTTATGGGAAATATCGTCGCGATCGAGTCATTGTACCCGACTGAGTCACCGTTCCCTACCTGACCCTACCTATAAAAAGTAAATAAAATGCCTTAAAACATAACTGAAATTGCTTCAAAGTATTGAAGTACATTTATAATTTTTCAGCAGTGGCTGACTACACACACATGTCTATTTTGAGTAATTGTCGTCGGTTCATTTCAGTGAGGAAGAATGTAACCAGCTACTTTTCATCTCTGATAGTAGGTATTGTTTTGAAGATACACGAAATCTAGTACAAATTACGCGGAACTGAGGACGTCAGTCTCGCTGTCTCAGTCTAATAAACGGCAATTCCATGGAACACTTGATGCAAGTTCGAATAATATAGCATTCATTAACTCTGGTCACTCCTGTCTTGATTGGGAGCATTACCTATGTCTGAAAGTACGCCAGACTAACTTGTTTTTAATACTTTCAATGAACTAAATTAAAGTGCGGCGGCGCGGCGGCGCGACGGACGAGCTCGGGCCGGTCACACGTACGGCGCCGCCAAGTGTCGGGTGCGGCCGGCAGCCCGCGTGCGACACGCGTGCACTCCATCCAACCAATTAACCGACAACAACCGACCGACAAGCCGACACAGACACGACAGCCAGCCAGCCTGTTCAGCTACAGCCACAGCCAGTCGCTAAAACTCCTCCAGACACGCTACACGCTCGTCTCCCAACAATCACGATGTTGACCACCGGAATATTACTAAACGAACACTAATTCGTATCAGTTTTAAAACAATGCTCTAAGTGAAAATTGTGAAACTACTGTGAGCGATTTGTAACTTTTCAGAACGGAAACTTCGTAAAACTACGGAGAAGCATACTTTCGGTGAGTTTTGCTCGGATGGTGACATGAGTGCTGAAGTGTGTTTACAAAATAAAGATCAGCCCGAGATCTATCATCGTTCAGTCGTTCATCGTCGATGAGGAAATACATAAGTAACATTTTCTGAGTATTCTTCTAAAATTAGCCACTACATAGAATTAATGTGGAAAATGCAAATAGGTAAGATTAGGGAATAGCAGTTTTTATGATCTTGAATTATTTACGATTTGAGGAAAATCCATCTGCATTTGTCAACCTTCATTTGAACAGATGATTATCAATTTTAATTAAAAAATCATTGTTACTTGTTAAAAAAAGGGGTACATACCTCTGAATATTGTGACAAAACTATTAATTCAGCAAACTTTAAAAACTTAAAGGGTACTTGACGATAATTTACGACTGCTATGATTGTTAATAATAAAAGTAACAAAGACGAAACAAATGCAGAGATAAATATGCTTAAAGCACTAGAGAAGTTTGAATTTTTAACCTTTATTATACTTTCGAAAACAAAAACTTATCTTTCGTCACTAATAATTAACTAGACCATATTAAATTATTTCTCCAGTTCCGTGTGCGTATGATTGCTTAAATTAATCAATTCAAAATATATTCCAATATTAATAATACTATTGAAGACACAGACCAAATACAACTATTTAAAGTCGACACATACCGAAAAACAACTAAGTACTTACCTACCTTAAGGGCCTTTATACAATCAAAAAGAAGTTATTAGTAGCTTATTACTAGACCGATGATTTGACAGTTGTGATATGAAAAATATGTCAAATCTTCTCTCAAGTAATCTCCCCACTCAAAACTTACTTTTTGATTGTGAAACAGGCCCTAAAACTTATTTGCTTATTTATAAACGCTCTTAATGTGCAGCAAAATAAATCCACATCAAATAACTTATTATTACAAAGCGCACATGCACGCCTTATAAACATGTTCCCGATGTAGCATGATTCTTTCGAAGTAAGTACCTACTGACTTACTTCAGACCAAATTAACATAAATGGTGAAACACTTTTAACGGATACTTTCTAGCGCGGTTTTATTAAAATTTGGTAAAGGCAGCTGCAAAGGTGTGGAAAAGTCGGTAAAATAAAAAATGACTGAATGAAATGATTAATATGAATGAATAACATTTCATTGGCACACAACAGGGAACAAAAAAAGAAAGAAAATAAACAACAAACAAAACAAACATACATAAATATAGAAAAAAAAACAAACTAAATACTAACTAATTGCCAAACCGCGCTAGTATTACATAGTAAAAAGTGTTTTTTATTTCAATGTCTAGTGCGCGCGTAAGCCTGAAAGATGGTAAAAGTAAATAACTTCACTTTGTACTGTGGTAATGCACGTAACTCGATGTTGAAAAATGAAAACCAAATAAAAGTTTTTTCGCGTGTTAAATAATCTTTTATGTACTTATAATTTGTCTGTCATCTCTTTCCTTGGAATTTATTTAATCCAGATTATATCGCTTGATGAATGAAATTAGTATGTGAGTATAACTAAATATGTTAATGTTTTTAAAAATTTGATTGTGTTTTGTTTACCAAATGTTGTTTATTAAACATGATGACCGAATTAGAAATTTAATAAGTAGAAAATTATTCACTAGATAAATTGAATGCTACTTAAAGGGAAAACCAAATCTATAGCCTACTAATAGTTGATAGAACTCAAGACCTTTTAATATGACTGTTCTCCCACATAAAACAAAAATATTTTCACACTTTTTTCAAGATTTTTTGAGTCTTGTTATTCTAAAACTAACAGTCGCTGTTGTTTTTCCTTGCAAATGAAAACAAAATCGACGTATTGTCAAACCTTTGGTTTAGAACGGAGGTATTAGGTATCGTTTCTATCCAAGATGAAAATTACGGCGCAAGTAAATAAAATTAAAACTATTTTTTCAGAAAGGACGAAAAACTACTTTAGACTCTACCAAGGTTTTAAGTTATGTTTTAAACTTATGGTTTTCTTTTACTTGGACGAATAAGTTTTTCATAATTTCTGAGGTTTTTTCGTAGAACTAATTTTTCAACCGTATCTTGAAAATTCAGGTAGTGTTACACTACACTTTGAATGAGTGACTTACCATCTTTAAATTTACCTGTCGAGTGTCGTCCTCCAACGTAAAAACAAAGATTATTATCTTTTTACCCGACAACGGCGAAGCAAAAAGGAGGGTTATGATTTTAACCAGTATAGATATGTGGTTATGTGTGTATGTGTATGTTAATCTGTTCCCTCATAACTCCTAAACGTATCGTTAAAAGCGCCTCGATTGTTTGTTTAAAAAAAGTAAAACCCAACTACGCAAAAATCGCGTATAAAAAAAGTACGAAACAAGAAAATATTCTAGCCGTGGTTATCGACTACGGTTATCCTTTTTATTGAATTTAAAATTGTGTATTATTTTTTCATTAAATATTTTCAATACTTACACGATAAAGGGAAAGGACTTTGTTTTAAAATGTAACACGTTAGAATGCTAATAAAATATGTCGTGTTGCAATTTTTCGAAAATTTGAAAATTTTTGCTTATAGAATATTCCGACTCCCAACGTTTCTATTCCTTTTCTGGATCAGTGTCCACTCAAAAGCTTCCCTCTTATGATTATTAATACTTTAAACTAGATTAAACAGAAACTGAGGGAAACTGTTTGCCGCTCCACATTGGTTTCGCAGAAGTTTTCTTGCGTGCGATGAGACAAGGGAAAAGCGGGTCGTCCGTCACCATAGTATTAGTATAATATCTATAGTAGGTATTAAAAACAGCTGACAGTAATAAGTCTGTGCTTTTACTTCACTGCTGAATAAGTCAATTATTTAATTAAGTGTTTGAGCTTCTTATTCGAGTTCATTCAAAATAAAAAAAACAAAAATCATTTATTGAGTCTTAGCTTAGGTCTTAGCTTAGTTCTCGCGCCCTAAGCGGGAGACCTTGTAACGAGAAGAACCGGCAAGAAACTCGTCAAGAGCAGCTTTTTTCTCCCTGTATACCTACGTATTTCATACAGAGTCGTCAAAAATTTAAAAATAACCTCTGCATTTAATGTGAGGTCATTTTCTATCACAATATCTAGCAAAATTTACATAAAAAACTAAAAAAGGTATTGAAATTAGTTAAACCTACAGTACAGTATGCGCCAACAGCGCTCTTTTATATGACGCCCACACGCCCTAGTAGCCCCAGTTAGAATTTTTAAGACCCCCTTTCAGTGTCAGTGTTGCAAAATATATTCATATTATATTTCTATTCCTTTCTTTTTGTAAAATAGTTGGTCAAACGTCAGCTAAAACTATTCCAAATTTCAAGTTAATAGCATTTCTTGAGATATCCAGTTGCGACAGACAGACATACTGAGTCGCACCATAAGGGTACCTTTTTACCTTTTATTTGAGGGAACTCTAAAAAGCCGTGATTTGTGTTTTATGGTTCGCCTCTGGTGCAAGCCTTTGAACAACACTTTTTTAAAAATGCCGAAGCGGAAAAGCGATTTAATTTATTTGAAAATTGATGAAAAAGTTAAAGTAAATCTTATAAAGTATCTAGCGGACCCGACAGACGTTGTCCTGTCTGAACTATGAATATTTATTTCGAATTAGTATACTTAATTAATAAAAAAATATTTCTTCTTCTTCTTCTTAAAGAAAAAACTTTTTTTACATCCTCTTTAACGATATTTGCAGCACGCATTCTATCAATGTTACATGGGTAACATCATATAGACGTAGGAAAATTTTCGCGGGTAACATCATAGACTTAGAAAAATTTTCGATGGGTAACATGCACTGACCTCCATATATTTCACGAACAAAAAATTTTTTCGTCAGTGGTAACATGGGTTACATTAAAAAAGTTTAAATTGTCAAAAAAGGTTAAATTAAAAAAGTTTAAATTGTAAAAGCAATTTTCTTATTTTTTTCTTTCATAAGAATCTACAATAAAATAATTGGCGAAATCGGTCCAGCCGCTCACGCTTGATGCCGTGACCAAGGGAAATAGAGATTCATTTTTATAGATATATTTATATAGATAATGGAATCCGGATACAACTAAAGCGTGACTAAACTAAAACTACATCTTCCTGTAGCAATTAAGAAAAATGATTAGGTATATTTCCGTGACAAAATTTTCCGCAATTGACAAATTTATTTCTACCTACATTTAACTTCTTAAAAAGGAGGCTGGTTTCCATAAATCAATGTAGGTAGGTACATTATCTACTTACATAGGTAGTTCTAGATGTAATTTACCAAAACGACCGATTGTTTTTACTTTTCAGGAAAATCTTTAAATGTTTTCCTTATTGTTAGCATACCTATCTTAGGACATATTAAAGAAAAATCGTATGTTTTATTCATTATATGTAATTGTGGTGATTGGTTGGTTGAAATCTTCCATTTAGGAGCCAACTTTTAAATTTGAAATAACCTTCTCGTACAAAAGCCATCACCATAATATAATATAATCGTAGGTTTTTCCCGTGGGATGTTGATGCCACAATGTAGGCGTGTTGGAGATTGCAGTTGGATCGTTTTCCTCGGAAAACACTGCTGCAATTTTCTAGTCCTGAAGATGTTAGACTCAACGTAAGACCTCTTAGACATTACTCGTCTTTTATTTACGACACTAAGCTAAGCACACGATGCTAAGTGTGAACGGTTGTTTGTTGTTACTCGTTCTGCCGGACGCCCATGGCGGCGTACATGAGTCAAGATTATTAAATTGCAGGTGCAGTATGGAGGCGGTGTGCGAACGCGGCGACAGCGCTTGCGAGGTGCAGGCGCTGGCAGCTGCCCTGCACTCGCTGCACCTCTACTGCGCCGCCATATCCACCGCGTTGATCTGCTGCTGCGCACCGCTGCCTTCGCGATCTGAATGGTAAGTTGATATCAACAATATTGCATTGTGTAGCCAGGAGGCGTAGGAACGCCTGACGTACTTGTAAAAGACATCAACGAAAAAAAAACATTAAAACTATTACTGTACCTACCTACTTAGTAAATTTTAACGAAATAATTACGATTGCATTAAATTCTGTTTTTTGTTTTTTTACACGAGTTGATGTCTGTTATAATGAGCAAAACATATCAAGAATTTATATAAAATGCAAGAGTGTCCCTTCTGTTCCGTCTGACCCATGTTAAATTTTCAATCAACTAAGTATTACAATTTACTATTTCAATAAAAAAAATAAAAGGTAATTTCGTAGTTATCATGAATGGAGAAATTGTTCACGTGTGCTACACATGAAACTAGTTCAAAAATAATTATACGGCAAGTAAAGAGGTTCATGTAATTATAATTGTTTGTAAAATTTTAATAATTATTTAGAAAAAAAATATAATAAAACACTATTTAACTTTTTTTACTTAATGGACCATACAAAATTTTACTAAGCTACCTATTGTATTTTACTGCATTGAACCTGACCTACAAATTTATCAATACCAAATTATCAATATTGCTACTCAGGAATATTTTTATCAATATTAATTGTTGTACCGTTAAAAAATTATTTATTAACAGCAATATATGTAGCACAATTAGGACACAATGCCTATTTGTGTCTAGATCTTATATCACTGCAGTCATGTATACCATGTATGACTATTGTCAGATCACACAAATACCCACTACGTGCATTATGAACCTATGATAATATTGTATTTTCTGTATCTCAAAGGATGAAAAAGCACAAAGTTTTAAAATATTCCAGTTTCATTCCAGGAATGATTTTTTTTCAATAACTTTTACTACCGAACCGAACCGAACCGATACCTATGTCTATATGATAAAAAAAAGTTTATTCCATAAAGAAAAAATGTATTAGCCAAATCACAAATGTTTATGGAATTTATTATTATTTGTTATCATAATAGCTTCAGCAATGATGTCATTGTACCAACCACATGATTCAGTTACTATTCGTGTTATTTATATCCATGTGGATGCTCATGGAATTTTAACGAATTCTTTTTAGTAACAAACATGATTGATCAAAATTACGAAGAAGACCTTCGCGATTTTTTTTTTTTAATTATATTCGAATTTATGTAAACGCACTGAAATCTTAGATTCTTTAAAAAATCAATTGAGTAAGTAAAATGTGTTTTCCATAATCTTGGAATCCTTCTGAATTTTACTTTTTCCTTTAGAAAGATTGAGCTGAATAATGAGTTATTTTAGGAACATCAAGAGCTGGCGCGGTCAGACCATTCGTGGCACCTCCACTCTAGTGCTGGGTGCTGCGTGGTGCTGTGGCGCAGCAGTCGCTGCTCTTCGACGCACGCGCACCGTGGCGTTAGTAGCGGCAACAATAGCGCCACTGGGCTGGCTGGCAGCTGCCGCATTGCACACTGCCCTCTGGACCCGCCGCTCCGCAGCACCACTGCTCTATCTGGTTCTTTATTGGCTGCTATCTGCTGCCTCTGCAGCTGCCATTTTCTTCCAAAGTGTTACAACCAAAGCTACTTATGAACACGTGGAGTTATACATTCAGGGGTTGTCGATGGTCCTTTCGCTAATTATATCTGGAGTCGACTGCATCTGTTTTTATGACGAGGTAAGTTTATACTTGTATTTAATAAGACCATCACAGCGTTTTTATTAGATCTCTATTTTTATAAATTAAGTTTCTTCTAAAATATCAAACCATTGTTATTAAGTACTAGCATCTACCTCCTTTCCTATTAGTATGTAGTCCAATTAAACCCGCGTATGCTAATGGAAAGTGCTTGATGAGGATATGAATATGCGCGCGGCGCGTGTGTCGCCGTGCAGCGGCGGGCGTGCCGTACATGCCACCGACCGGTGCGCGCGCGCAGTTAATGCGGACGAGGCGGCCCGCGACGACACCGCGCTCGGCTGCCTTGCTAACGGTACACGCAACTTAGTCTTTTTGGTAACCTAGTAAATTATATTAATGCAATCTAGTTGCAACAAATCCTCCTTCGTGAGAAAAGTCTAGATAGAAATCAATCGCTGGATTTATATAGTGATTTTACATTAACTATTATTAATAAATAGCTTCTTCAAAAATATTTATAGCTTTGAACGTATACCTAGTGCTTATTACCTAACAAATTTTTTAGCTAAACTTTTTATGGTAGGTGGGTACGTTCATTCCCCAATATTAAACTGATTCATAATATAACTCGCTTTAAACAATCGCAAATTATAATATACTACCGTCGTTGGCTATCAAAAAGGACTCCTAAGCAGCATATAATCAACAACAGCACTCAACAGTACTGTGACAACGGAAAATTTTCTGTGAAAATTAGTTGTAGTCGTGTATTGCAGCGCTATGGGGCCTGAATGTAGTGTAGGTTTTTCACATGATAATTATTTTTATTTCACTTCGTACGTAAATCATTGACTGGAAAAATATATTCTCCGAAAAGTTTATTTCTAAATAACCTAATAAAAAAAACATGTGTACTCTATCAAATGCGTTAAATGCACCTCCATATTTTATCGCTCAGAACAAAACTGATGATAGTGCTAAGCACAAAAGCACAACTAAGGCTTCATTAAAAAGGGTTTCCGTTCCAACACATCGCTTAGCTTACCATAGTAGCAATGCACTAGCACATCTCTATTAAAACGACTTCCTACAGAGTGCCCGCATTATTCGCCCAGTGACCTAAAACAGGTTCAACATATTGTATGGTTATAATATGTACGCATATTTACGTGCCACACGAACATTTACGTTCGGCACCTATTATTAGTGTCGTTATGAATGCTAATTTTAATTCTCATTCATAACGACACTTATAATAGGTCATATACATATCATATGTACTTGTATATGTAATACCTGCAAATGACATGTTTAAGCTAAAACTTTGTACCTAAGTACAATATAAATTTGCTTCAAGCTGGGGTGGCACGGACTTCCATAATTTGGAAAATTCAATCGTATAAATATGGATTAATCACACAGTGACAAAAACTAGGTATCTATTTACATGGAGGTACACAGCAGCTACTAACTCTTAATTATTAAACTACCGAATACATATTAGATAAGTATTCATTGTGTAAACTCGTGGTAGGTAAAACTCTAGCTAACTCTACAAGTTATTGAAGTTAAATGGCTGAAATGAAACCGGCTGACAATTACGTGTATATTTAACGGAATTACTAATTTTAGCTTAGCTTAAAGTTAATAAATACATAAGTTTCATATTAAGTAAGTAAATCGTTTTGGTGGACAAACTAAATTTTTTTCGAGCTAAGTAGTTATCTTATATTATACAGAAAATGATCTTAGTTTTCCATACGTTAATTAAATAAATATGTAAGTAGCAGAAAGATAAGATTAGATTAGATACATATCTTAAAGAAGCTGTTTGAATATGATAAATAGAGATTTCTTTTTAGCGATACGTCCGTAGATTATATTGCCTGACTTGTTAACTTGTGTATGTTCTTCTATTCTGTTTTAAAGTAATGTAAGTATTTGTTCATGCGGAAAATAAATTACAAAATACGAAAACTTTTTCTCTCTCCCAACAATCATATTTTATAAGAAGGTATTCGAAGTTAACCAATTCAACATTATTATTTATTATTTTCAACATTATGGAAAAGCAATAAAGTATTGAGTAGTTTATTGAACCAACCAAGCAAATTTTGTTTGGAACTGCATTTGATCGTAAAGTATCACATTCAACGATCTTTAATTGCGTAGTAAGGACACTAGAGATTAGGAGCTCTGCAACCGAAACAAGGAGTAGATTCGAGCAGCACCGAGAAGACAGAGAGCGGTCGGTCGTCGCGACAGCACCCGCCCGCCGTGGCGCGCGGGGCCGGATAATATTCCAGTTCGCAAACCTCTTATTGCCCCTAAACCACTCGTAAACAGAAACTCAACTGCACTTTCTAAGCTCATTCAAGGGTTGAAATGGAGTACCTACATTAGCGATATTTAAGAAAGTTTAGTTAGTATTTAATCGAATTTCTAAAAGTTCATGAACGAGCACCTGTTTTACTGGGCTAGCCACTAAACTAAGGTTTTAAGATTAGTCTTAACCTAATTTTTTGGTTGACTAGTAGTACTTAATACAGTCGTCGTCGGTCGTTTATATTTTATTGTGGCTCGTTTTATTATTTCTCCTAGGCTTTTTCCGCATCCGTTTGATCATCCATTTGTTTCAGTGTATGACCATTATTACTGACAATAATTACTACTAAACACTGTTTTCGTACGATTTTTGACTCGGGCGTACGTGCTACGACCTACGGGGTTGACCATAGTGCTTTTAATTAATTAGAGTAAACAATTGACAGATTTGATTTTAATAATTTCATATTACAGGTAACAAAACGGCACCGAACCCTCCCCAAACTAACATCTGGGAATATCAACGTGACATACAAACACAACGACACACATTTCTATTCAAAAATAACATTTTTCTGGATGAATATTCTGCTGTGGCGCGGGTATGAGTCACCCTTGGAAGAAGACGATTTGGGAGAACTGCCCGAACATGAAAAATCCAATATTTATTACGAGAAGTTTAAAAGAATTTATAGCTCTAATAGGAAGGTGAGTGGACTTGGTGTTATTAATTTATAAGTCACGAAATCTGTGCATGTGCAACAATTTATTGACAAGAATCTTCTAATTATAATACATAATACATTGACCTGTAAAATAACACAATACATAATATGTAATATCTTTTTTTTTTCTTCAAAATAATCAAACACTTATTATCGTTTTAGGAAACAAAATCTCAAACATGCTATCCTAGCATTTGGCGGTGTTATGTACAAACTGTATGGCCGAACTTCTACACAGCTGGCGTAATGAAACTTTTAGGGGATCTAGTAAGTGTGGTTCCTGCCCTTGGGCTGGCTGTCATCATCCAGTACATCGAAGGCCCTATACAGGAATTTGACGAAAACTCGAATGTGACCATTCAGGAATTTCTCAGTAATGGATACGTGATGCTCGTCGTAGTCACTCTGTCTCTGGTGTTCCAAGCAATCCTTTCTCAAAATTCAACACATTTAGTGACGGTGGAAGGAACAAGACTGAAGACAGGCTTACAGGTAATTATATCCACTGGGAATTTAAACATAAATTGTACGCAAGTAACTATAAATCCTATCGTTTGCCGTCGTGGAACGTCATGGGACGGGTGACCAAAAATTTACTATCTTGAGCTCCTCCGTGCTTCGGAAGGCACGTTAAGCCGTCGGTCCTGTCTGCATTTACAGTCGTTAGCCCCCTTTAATCCACATTGGGCCCGCGTGGTGGGTCAGCTCCTTATCCACTCATAAGGAAGGGCTGTGCCCCAGCAGTGGGGACATTAAAATGGCTGATGGTCAACTATAGATCTCCATTCACTCATTATCAAAACTAATTTGTAAATAACCTTTCAAAGTAAAGTTTATGCATGTCGTCATTCTATAAAGCGGTGAAGTACTTACTACTATGTGATTAACATTATTTTTGTTAATCAAAAAGACAAAATATATCAGCGGATTTGGTAATTTTGTTGTTCGTTTAAATCCAAAAAAAACAATAATTTGTTAGGGCTTGCTGTATGACAAATGCATGCGTTTGGGGCCATGGTCGACGGCAGACAGCAATGCCGATGAAGAGTCACCACTCTTGCACTCTCCTGAGGATAATGCAACCACTCCCTCGGGCCTGCTCACCAATCTTATGTCCCAGGACACATATAACATCATGTCTTGCGTCTGGATTTGCCATTACTTATGGGCTATTCCACTAAAGGTACCTTGTTTTTTATCGCTTGTACAACTTATTTATCGTTTTCTTAATGAACTATTTATTTTTATTTATTCATTTATTATAGGTTACCGTCATACTGTATTTGCTCTATACGAAATTAGGC
Organism: Catoptria pinella; assembly: GCA_963556745.1. Lineage (NCBI taxonomy): Eukaryota > Metazoa > Arthropoda > Insecta > Lepidoptera > Crambidae > Catoptria > Catoptria pinella. Next base: position 8,539,274 of record OY750762.1, read on the forward strand.
GTCAGTGCAATCATCGGTACAGCTGCCAGCGTGCTCTTTATAACACCGTTACAATTTTATATCGGAAAAAAGATATCAGATAATTCTAAAGATATATCCAAATGTACTGATCACAGGATATCCAAGATGACGGAGATATTGCAAGGAATGAATGTGATTAAACTTTATGTTTGGGAAGATCTTTTTAATGAGAAAATTCTTAATTTAAGAGAAGTTGAACTGAAACTTCTGAATAAAGATTCGATTTATTGGAGCTTTTTGAGTAAGTATCTAATGTAATAATGTGCAAAGAAAAATATGTTAACTCTTTGTTTGATAGTGCTGATATTGTATTGGTCGTGCGTAGCAGATTTATACACAATTTTTATGTTTTCAGCGTTCACAACACAAGTTTCGACGATATTGGTTACTGTAATAACCTTCATGGTATATTATTTTCTTGACGAGAGCAAAGGGTTAACTGCAGTTAACGTATTTGCTGGATTGGCTTTATTCAACCAACTAACGATACCTCTACTCATACTGCCTGTGACGGTATTGATGGTGATACAAGCTATGGTAAGTAAATATGTCCTCCTCGTGGAAAACGTGAACATGGTATATCACCCCTGACGCGACACTACCAGTAAATGAAGGGTTGTAACTTTTTTAGGTCAGCACTAAGAGAATTAAAGAATTTTTGGAACTACCAGAGTCCAATAACGTAAGTCAAGATGACGATGAGAATTTCAAGAAATCGTCAGATGCTTTTAACGATGCTTTTATCGATAATACGCCAGAAGATGAAGAAGACGTAGAGGATCAATTTTCAGATGATGATAACAGCGGAACTTGTGCTAATAATGAATATTTAGTAAGGTTTAGAAATGCTGCCTTTACTTGGGGCATGAAAAATGATATGCTGCTTGAAATTGATGATTTGGATATCCCAGTAGGTAAGAGGCTACTTTCTCAACTCGACTACCTGTCTGTTTACTATATTAAACGCACTTAAACACCTACTTTTAAATTAAGCAGGATACAATTCTTAATAGCATACGTAGGTACTCTATTGGGTCTCATCATCAATAATTTTTGGTGTTCCGAAAATTATTATTTCAAAGAAACTTACACAAAAAACAAAGTAAGGACATTATATACCTAACATGCTTTTTCTTCAATACTTAGATCTATAAAGTAGTCTAGAAGCAGACTATTTTCAAATTAGAAATCGATATTGCTACTAAACGAACAAACAAAACAACTCGCTCGTTTCCGACTGATATGTATTTGAAATTTTAATACCGAGCTATTGTAACCATATGTAGGGAACAAACACCGGATACGTCGATTGTATATTTAATTACGAGCTCCGTCTGCCTACCTAATGATCTGTCCTAAATATTAAAGCAATCTTATTACTATCGCATGATAAACTTATATCCAGCGTTATAATGTTATTGGAACCACTAATTGACAACAGCAAAACTTAGAGCATTTTTTTTCTTTTACCATCAACCACATAGAAATAGAGCGCAGCGAAAATTTTTCTAAGTCTATGATCTACCATGACTTTTTATTCCGCTAATTGCTTATGTCAAATTCTTCTTTACCGAACAGGAAAACTGATAATGGTGGTTGGCGGTGGGAGCTCCGGAAAATCTTCCCTTCTATCAGCCATCCTAGGGGAAATGTACCTCGAGCGGGGAGACGTCACGTACAAAGGGTGAGTGACTTCGTCCACTTTCAACCAGATGATGAAAGCGATATTAATTAAGCAAACTCTGAAACAATTGGTCTGATGATTGGATCGCAAGCCTTATTTAATGCGTGTATTTTGATATATGACGCACAACACTTAACTTTAACAAAATTTTGCACTTTAAAACTTAATATTTCGCAAACGGATCTGTATATCAAAAAGTGGTTTTCACAAACCTGCAATATTATTGAAAAACCGATACACCCAACACTATGAGATTGATAAGAAACATTTTTCATCCTTACATGTAGGGGAGGTAGGTACCTATGTATGTACACTAAAACAAATATTTTTCGAGATTTTATTCTACCACTTTTTCGGCGTAATTAATACACTTACACAATTTACACATCCATGCTAAATTACAGCTTTCTGTGGAACCTCTGTCTGAGCTAAGCCGTGGACAGACGGACGGATGGACAGACTGGCGCAACTATAAGGGTTCCTTGTTGACTTCACTACGGAACCCAAAAAACACTATATGTAATAGTCATAATTTCCAAACAAAATGCAACAAAATATATCATATCCAATTCAAATCTGAAAGGACTATATTAAGTCATTGCAAAACTTTGCACGTTTCTAGTGTTTATTATGATAAATAAAATAATAGTTGACTAGTACTATTATTAATTCTGTACTACCGCGTAACAATCAAACGATGAATTAATCCTTATCGAAACAATCTACTTATTACCTACTGCAGGGTCTATTCTATGCCATGCAAATAATGTGGTCCAGTTACTGTCGTCGGCTAACATCAACAATGCGCGCATGTTGTAAACGGGACGTTACGACCAATCTGAATCCTAGTCGTGCGTAACGCGATACGAGCAAGACAACGAAGGTTCTGTGAAGTAGTTTGTGCTTTGATTAGATTAGAATGTTTAAAGCTATTGTGACTGTGATTGTGCGTGTCGAAATAACTAGCACCTGTGACCCGTCACAGTATTTCTGTTTAATAGATTGGAACACTCACCTCATTGACAAATTTGCACTGTTCCAGACTATTATATTCTCATAAAAGGAAGAAATAGGGTAGAATTTCCTTGCGTAAAATTCCTGAGCTCGCGAGAGCTACGCAAGGAAATTTAATTCCTTGCTTAAAGGTAGCACTTTAAGCAGGAAATATTACTCTATATTAAAAACCCACAGACGAGTTCCAATGTGGTACGCGGGTCAGCCGCCGTGGCTGGTGGAGGGCTCGGTGCGCGACAACATCGTGATGGGCGCCCCGTGGTGCCAGCGCCGGTACGGCCGCGTGCTCAGAGCAGCGGCCCTGCGTCCTGACCTGCAGCTACTGCCTGGTACGTCACTTTTTCTAACAATAGGGGCGGTTTCCGTAACACGATGTCTATTGCACCTATTTAGCGTCAGGACGTGTTCGGTTGGATCATTCCAGCCAGCTCAGCTCAGCCAGAATTACTCTCACGTCACGTCACGTTAGTGATCGCTTGCTGGAGGCTGTTCGGCGAGTCAAGGTACCTCGCCCGGCAGGCCAGTCTGCAGCACTCCAGTAGACCGTGAGCGTGCCTGCACCTCTCATATAAACTATGGCTTAGTTTATATGAGAGGTGAGAGGCTAAAGAAAACAAGGTTCCTTGAGACCTTAGAGCATTAAGATTGAGACGGATTCTTCAGGTGCAACATAATCTCACTCTCACTGTTCCCTAGCGCGAACATACAGTTTATTTTTTATTTTATTTTTATTTATTTATTTCACACTCCAACTTACAATAAAATGCTCTTATAAATTATATGGAACATTAAATGAATGAGCTACTCAGAGGTTAACGTTGACAGCCGTACTAGTATGAACTGTGTCACAGCTGTCAGCGTCTCCCAACCGTCCTGCATTGCGATTCTGTAAGACATCATTCGTGACCTCGCATCTGAATCCGCTGTGAGTTTCTTGATTGGTATTCTCAAAACTCGCTTGATAATTTTATTTATTTATTTATTTATTTATTTATTTCACACTCCAACTTACAATAAAATCCTCTTATAAATTATATGGAACATTAAATGAATGAGCTACTCAGAGGTTAACGTTGACAGCCGTACTAGTATGAACTGTGTCACAGCTGTCAGCGTCTCCCAACCGTCCCGGTACAAGAACTATTAAACAATTTACAAAGAGAAAACCTTAAAAGTAACGAAAGCAAAACAATATTATAACAAATCGTCATCTGTCATCAATATTATATATACCACAAAATGTGTGTGTAGGTGTGTGTGTGTGTGTGTGTGTGTGTGTGTGTGTGTGTGTGTGTGTGTTTGTTTGTTTGTATTAGTGTTACATAAGTAGAATTTCTTCTGTTTCTTTGTAATTTAATTTTAGTAACCATTGACGTACTATCTGCTTACATTTATAAGGTGACAATAATACCACGTTATTTACCTTATTTGCAACATTATAAATATGGGAACCACAAGCATAGAATTGTCGTTTGGCAATTACTGTTCTGTGCGACTGTGCTGGGCAAACTCTCTTATTCCTGCGATTTGGCAAGCAAGCAGGATTTATATCTTTATGTTTTCTTAAGATTACATTCATGATAAAAAGCTTTCTTACTGTTAGGACTGGACATTCACTATAAAGTAGATCTGTGCTGTATCTTCTTGGTTTACCAAGCATGACTTTAAGTATAGCCCTTTGTGCACGTTCTAAAGAAAGTAAAGTAGAGATTCCAGCACCACCCCATGTAGTTATGCAATATTGGATTAGACTCTGTGCAAGAGCATAGTAAACACAAACCAGTGTTTCATGATCAGCTGAGTTTCTTAATTTTCGAAAAATAGGTATTAGTTTCCTTATACGCTTTGTTAAATTTTTAATATGTTCCGACCAATTCAAAAACCTATCAATAGTAAGACCCAAATATTTTATATTGGGGACTTTATCAATATCAGGACATCCACACCCTCCACCTTGACTGCATGAGTGAGCTCGAATACGAAAACTATCTGGTGGTTGTGTATTAGGCCGAAGTGAAAAAGTAATGTACTTGGTCTTAGCTATGTTTAACGTTAGTAAGCTACAGTTTAACCATTGCATTACTTCTCTAAGAACTATTTCAGTGCGACTTTGAGCTTCATTCCAATCTTTACCATAAACTATCAAAGCCGTGTCATCAGCGTAGGTGACCATTTTGCAGTAGGGTAAAGTTTTTTTGCACAGGCTATTGATGTACACTAAAAAGAGGGTGGGTCCTAGTACGCTACCTTGTGGTACGCCAAACTGCAAGTTCATGTCCTTACTGCTATACGCTCCAATTTTTACGCATTGACTGCGATTAGTAAGGTAGCTACTAAAGATTTCCAGTACAGGCCCCCGTATCCCAATCGACTCCAAGCGACAGAGCAGAAGAGGAATGGGGACAGTGTCGAAAGCTTTTGACAAATCTAGAAACACTCCTATGACCTTCAATCTACTATCAAGATGTCGAGTAATCGTTTCCGTAAGAAGCAGAGTAGCGTCATCGGTGGACCTGCCTCTCACAAAGCCAAACTGATTATCGGCAATTATTTGTTTATGCTCAAGATATTTTATAAGCCTATTATTTAACACTTTCTCTAATATTTTGGATATTACAGTCAAAACTGATATTGGTCTGTAGTTTCCGACTCTGTCCCTGTCCCCACCTTTATAAATAGGATGTACTAGCGCTTTCTTCAAAATATCAGGAAAAACTCCAGTTGCCAGGCACAAGTTTATTAGATAAGTGAGAGGAGGGACCAAAATTTTTTGAGCACTTTTGATTACAAGCGTTGGTATCTTATCAAAGCCTGCTGCAGAATCAGTTTTCAGATTTAAAATGATGTTTACAATCTCCGAGCCGTCAGCATCCATCAACACCATAGAATCCTTCTGAAAATCGATTCCTTCATTACTTTTAGATGTTATAGTGCCTCCGATACCCTGTTTAGCCAGAATTTCATCAGCCAGCCTTGCCCCTATTCCTGCAAAGTAGTTATTCACCATATTCACAGACTCATCAGGATCTTTGCTTAAATTAAGCAATTCGAGAGGAGGTGGAGTGATTTGTTTTAGACTGACGATCTTGTTTATGGTATTCCACATACCTTTTGGATTCCGTTTGTTTTTCAGCAAAGCCGATTTCTCATATGCAGCTTTCAATCTTTTAAGCAGATTATTGCAAAAGTTGCGATATCTTGTGTATGTGACCTGAAGTATTCCATTGTTCGGTTGTTTTTTGGCTTTCAAATGAAGCTTATCGCGGTTTCTTATGCATCGTACTAGGCCTGACGTCATCCATGGCTTAATAAAACGATGCCGGTGTACAACTTGTATTAGTTTGGAGTGGGCACTGATAGCTTCGGAAATTATATTAATAAGAGTCTCAGCGGCAATATTGGCATCACCAGATGTATAAAAGTTGCTAAAATCTACGCGCACTAAATTGTCAAGCAAAGCAGGATAATCAATTTTTGTGATGTTTGTGCTGTGTTGGTTCCGTATAATATTGCTATACATACAGAATACCAGAGGTGCGTGGTCAGTGATGGGAGAGTCCAATACAAGAGTTAGTGCACGTTTACCCGTTCTGAGCATGACGTGATCAAGGCAGTTTTTTTTACGGGTTGGAAAGACATGTGCTGCCAGGAGACCATGGTGTGCTAAGAAATCCAAGTATTTGTTGCAATTTGGGTCATCACTATCTGAAGCAATATTTATATTAATATCACCTATCAGCATCAATGACTTAACTGATTTTAAAGTTGTTAGACAAGTTTCTAGGCTATTGCAGAAATTATTAATATTAGTAATTGATGGCGAACGATAGATGGCTATGATTGCATATTCAATACCGCATCGCAAGACAAGACAGTTAGCATCAAGTACAGTGACGCAAGTAACGTTGTGTTTAATATCAGAGTGAACGTAAATAACGACACCCTCATTTTGGTTTGTATATTCAGACGAATAAGACCTATATCCAGCAATAGCTGGAATCACTGAAGCCTTGCTCAACCAACATTCAGTAAGAACGAGTATATCACATTGAACACAAATTCTATTTAACAATATTTCGAGATTATCAAAGTTACATGTTATACTCCGTATGTTAGTATGCATAATTTTTAATGAATTGCGAGACATATCTATATGGTCTTTAACATTTTCCGGAGTACATATCAAAGACTCAGATACCTCAACTGCATCAATATCATTTGCTATATCGTCAGTATTGAATTTTGTAGCATATGATTCTAATGGCACATGTACAAGTTCGCATGGATTGACTGTGGTTAAGTATGTCTAATTTTGAAACAGAGGTAATTACTATATGGGTTGTGATTGTATGCAAGTGTACTGATGGAAATAAAGTCGATATATGTGTGTTTGTGTGCGAGTATGTGTACTGAACTTTGGATTTTAGATATATAGTTATAGAACATAGTGTAGGTTGTGGTAACATATAAATACCAAGTATAAAAATGACTGTGTAAAATAAAAATATTAAATGTAATGCTAGGCTTTGAAACATGCAGTGAATAAAACATAAAAACAATAAAAACATTAGTGAAACTGATACAGAAAAGACTAGTCACTTATCAGGTTGGGCTAGCAATAGGTCCAAATCTGCTTCACAGCCGATGCGACGAATTGGAGCTCCTTCCCTTTTGCGAAGAAACACCTTTCCGTGCGCCGTCCTGCAGAATGAAAAATCGTTTTTCTTACTAAACTCCCGAGCTAGAAAGTACAATTTTCTCGCAGCTTGGGTGAGACACTCCACTATATAAATTGGTTTCAGCTGACCCTCAATTCCAATATGCGTAGAGTTAAGTTTGTCGCCTGGATTAACTTTATTGTGGGATTTAACTGAAGATAATATTTTCTCTTTAAGTAGAACTGTGGTCAAATCCAGTATAATGGGTCTGTTCTCTTCCTTTCTTGTGCCTAGCCGAAATACATCCCGAATATCGCCATTGTTGATATCAATTTTAGAGAATTTTCCAATTTTTTTGACCAAGTTTAGTAGATCTTCTTTTGATTCCCGTGTGTGTACAGGGACGTTTCGAATTTCGATGCTAGTCTGCTTTTGCATTCTTTCGAGGTTCTCAACCTTAAGCTCCAGTGTTTGTATGTAGGCCAAGTGATTTTTTTTCTCCGTTTCCATTTTGATTAGTCTGTCTTTCATGTCTTCATACTGTTTGGACATAAATTCCATAGATTTAACTATATCATTGTTTTGTTTAAGAATATCATTTATACTCCCTTGTAATGAAACTTGCTGAGTTTTAAATGTATCAATAGACTTTTTTATCTCCGCCATAAAAACAGTCAATTCGTCATCATATTGGCGCTTGCGTGCACGAGGTCTGCTAGTGACTTTGTTAGTGCTTTCATTTTCTGTGTCTGTAACCGCTGAGCTTAATTCTGCTCGATCCGAGTCTGTACACTGCGACGTTTTTGTAGGAGTCCCTTTTTGAGACATTATGTTCGAGTACCAGGTAAACAGAAGTTAGTGTGTCGGTGAAAAGACGTGTGAGGTCAAATGCCCGAGATGAATTAATAGCAATTGACATTACCGTGTTTTACAGAGGGCGATGCCACTCGGCTGGGCAGCCATGGCACCCCCCTGTCGGGCGGGCAGCGCGTGCGCGTTTGCATCGCTCGTTCGCTGTACTCCGCCGCCCGACTGCTGGTGCTCGATGAACCGCTGGGTGCTCTCGACGCTCCGCTCGCTCGTCACATAGTTGCTCGCGCGCTCGTGCCGGCTGTGCGTGCGGGACGCACCGTCGTTGTCGCTACCAATCGGCTGGAGTTGTTGCATTATGCTGATTTAGTAAGTAGTAAGATCCTTGTTTATAGCTAATCGCAATTGTAAAGATGCTTACAAAAGCTTCAGTCACACATAGCGAATATTCGCTGCAAATAGGCACTCGAAGCGAGTATTCGCTGCGTGTTACAGGGGTATTATGGTCAATCTACTTATATGGCGTTGTCGGGCACCGCATTTGCTCTACATACATTATACATTAATTATTTTCTTTGTTAGGTAATAGCGATGGAAGAAGGGCGCGTGTCTGGTATAGGTCGCGCGGGGGCCGGACTAGGGTCGGGCGCGGGAGCGGTGTCCCGGTGGGCGCGGCTGGCGGCGGAGGCGCGGGCGGCAGCAGCGCGCGCGGGCGCCGGCCCGCCCGGCGGCGCCGCCAGGGAACGCACGAGGCTGATGAGGGAACTCACGCGCGCACGATTTCAGCGATGCGACTCCGACGACGCATCGGTAAGTTTCACTTGTTTACGATGATATCGATGAAAGAAGGCCCCGTGTCCAGTGTTGAACGCGCGGGGGCAGGGTATGAGTGCGCGTTTGGCGTAGTTGACTGCTACACGACACGCGGGGTAGGCATTTTTTCGCTTAGTGCCTAAGTTTTTAAGTTAACTTTCAAACTTTATAAACATCTAGCCGCACTTTTCTACACCTATGGAGCAGGTGTTTTGCTAATGTAATTTGGCACAATTTCATCATTATCATGACTTGATAAAATATTAAAATAATTTTGAAAGCTATGGAAAAAATAGGTACGAACTCGGGATGACCTGCCACACCACACTGTATTATAAAAAGCAAAGCAATGGTATAATGATGGCAGGTGGGCATCAGCGAGGCGGCGGGCGCGCACCTGCTGGCGGAGGTGCCGACGCGCGCGGGCGGCAGCTGGCGGCGCGCGGCGCGCCGGCGCCCGCACCTCGAGCGGCAGCTCTCCTCGCCGCCGCCCGCGGTGCACAACTACAAGTAATGGTTGCTTTCAACTTTTTTTACACCTGTATCTACCGCGGGAGACGACCGAGCTTATGTGGGGCACTTGTCATGGTAGCCACCAAAGCCACTAAAGAGACGTCATGCCCAACAAACAAATTGCTCTTGGGAGTAGGATCTTATAATGCTATAAGTTTTATACAAGTCACAGGAATGTTATATAAAATGTATGCCGGCTTGTAAATGCACTGCTAAAAGCTAATTTAATGCCAACACCAATAATCTGGTAAAATAATCTAGAAAGCGCATTAGAGATTAAAATATATGATGTATTGAAGTACTTGTTCTATGGTAGCACGATATAGGATTTTAACTCTACGCTAAATACTTTAATATTAATAAAGTCATAACCAAGTCTAACTCTCTAGTCATGAAAATGCGTTATTAGGATACAAGTACTACTAGTAGTCTTGGGAACGCCGTTTATTATGCTAGCTATGACAGAAGTTCTCTATAAGAAAGATTCTTGGCTCTTGCAGGAGTATGAGCATTGGATGAGAGCTTATTGCTTATATCTTAGACTAGAAATCCTAAACCAATCTTTGTTTTGCTTTTTTAAAACCTTTGGACACCATATTGTTAAAAAAAGGTTGAATCACATAGAAGAATATTGTACGACATTATGGACTTAAAAAATAGAAGAACTTAAAACGGAGCGGTGGGTTAAGAAGAAAAGTTATTACTAAATATCGAAAATTGCAAAACATAACCTGTGTTAATCTTGTGACCCAAGATAAGAGTGCTACTGACAATGAAGCTAGTGGTTCTGTACAAAATTTTCTTTTCCTATTTAGTATTGGAATTGCTCTTGTATATTGGAATCTGAAATTTGAATCAATATTGGTTACTTATATTTTTACCTTTTAATTTATCGTAGGTTATGGTTTATTCCTTGACTATGATTTTATAAATAAAATTTCCATTATTAATTTTTATAGTTTTCTTTTATTCCACAATCATAAAACATTCAATCTTAATGACAACAGTGTAATCACTGTAATCAATTATAATTAATTTAGTAACGCGTGCATAACGCGTTATTGGCTACAGTGAAACAGAAAGGCTGTATGAGTTAAAGTCACAGCAACAACACTCATGTATGAAGGAACAGCTTCTTCATGTGTGGGTTTTATATGGGATCCTTTATTTAACTGGTTGTGGCTGCTCAGCTATCGAAATAACTGCTTGAATAATTTTGTTTATTCAAAAAGGCACTAAAAAGAAAAAGTCAACATAAATCATTAAAAAAGCTTTCATTACTTATCAAAACATTTTTATGAAGGAACCCTAACTATTTTACAAATGGCTGACTAGAAGATTACGATACCTCTTACATAAAGTACTGAAGTCTCATAATAGCACTTGCTCAGCTTTTAGGTTTAGGAACAGTTTTAGTCAAAACGCTTAGTGAAAATCATTACAAATTTAAAATCTAAATTGATCAAAACTTAAAGGGGCATTAAAAATTTGACACAAATACCTACCTATATTAACGAAAAACTCACCTTTGCAACAACAATCAGCCGTTGGTAACTAGATAATAAACACCTCAGTCCACCAAACCAGAACTTCACTTATAATGGCCGTATTTATTTACATAATTAAGTTTACTTACATTGTAAGTACTTCTTACATTGTAAGTACTTCTTATATTCTTGTAAGTCTTACAAGAATTCAAATAATTATCCTGTATTAACATTATAACTGACATCAAAGCTTCATTTTGTTCTCAATTTGCACAGTACAAGATTATCAGCACGAAATAAGGCGTTTTCAAGATTATATTAAGAGTAACTAGCATTTTCAACGGCGTTTGCAGAACCAAAGCAAGATTAAAGGTCTTGAATTTTGTGCCCAAAACGGGACTTGTAGAAGACTACAAAACTATTCTGAGACTATTAAAAAATGCATTAAGCAAAACCAAAACGCATTCATGACTAAAACAAGACCACTTTTTGCTAGTTGGGTGATCCTTCACATCAACTTGGGGACAATACTGAGACAAGGGTGTCCCGGGAATTAGCAGATACCCTGAGTTAGCATCAGCAGAAGCTTATTAAATACAGGGATGGGACCTCTCTTACCCATTTTCCGCAGGCTTCCGAGAGAAGGCGATTATCGGGAGGAACCCAATTTAAACTCGAGGTAGAGGGTATTGGAAGTATAGGTGATGACTATTTCCGACTTAAACAGGTGGCGTCGCGAAGTACGACGCGCTGTTAGTGCAGATGCTTCAAACACAGCTTTGCAACGAGAAGCAAGCTTGTTGCGGAGGCTACTGCGCCCACGACCGCATCGGACATTAGCTAGGTAAATATGGCTTAATGCGAATTCGGAACTCTATTTCAAAACATTTCCATTTCCAATCACTCCAACCAACCACCTAAAATTATTTGCTAGGATTGGCTTTCCTACTGAATTCTGCCAGTGCTTACTATTTATTATCAGCTAAGTTTCAAAGAAAACTAGCAAAATGGGCACGAAAAAATGTGAAAAAATTGCTTAAGAACATTCCAGTAAACTAACTACCGAGTAACAACTAACGAGTAAACTGCAAATTCCAGGTGGACACCAAGAACATTACGTAGATTAATAAGTTCGGATTCAGAAGGCACTACAGAAGATAATGGAACAAGTGGTAAGTCCGTCCTCTAACAAAAGACTCCGTAACCTTATACTCGTATGGTACAAGTTCCTACAATATTCAATTGTAACAGGAGCACCGGATGAAACAACTGGTGAGACGGCGTACGCGTCTCTAACCTCCAACGGTACGGACATCAGTGCAGAGATAGTGCCAGAAGGTCAACCACCGAAGAGCGAACCAGAAGACATTAATTCAGAGGTTAGATTGGCCAATGTAGTAATAAATAGATGGACAAAGCAGATGTAATTTCTCTGCAATAATAACGTTTTTATCAAGGCCTTTTGTGGGTCAACTGCTATACAGTCAACCTCAGAAGAACCTGATAGATACACTTTACCATGACGTTCCTAAAGCATTGCAACACGCTGAACTAATGTAATAGTTACTGTGACGAGGTACTAAAGTGTTCAGCTACTCCTGAGATAGAACCAAATCTAAAAGGTCTAATCAAGAGGAACTTTTTATGATTGTCTCCGTTGGTATACGTAGGTTGGTGCGTGGTGTGTGTACGGGCGAGCGTGCGGGTGGTGGGGCGGCGCGTACTGGGGCGCGGCGGCCGCGGCGCAGGCGCTGGCCCTGCTCGCCGACTACTGGCTCACGCAGACCACGGCGAGGAACGCTGAGGCACCTTTGTCCAACGATGAGGTAACACTATTTTTTATCAAAACTTTTTTTATACACAACGGGAATACGGCCTTCACATCACCTGTTGCTAACAGTGGAAATCAGTAAACTGGTGTTGCAGAATTCCTTCTGGTGTAATAGTGTATGTTGTACCGTCAGATGTGGCGGTGCGTCCGCGCATATGGGTGGTGGTGCGTGTGCGCGGTGGCGGCGGGCGGCGCGGCGGGCGCGGCGGGCGGGGCCGCGGGCGCGAGGGCGCGGCGACGTCTGCACGAGCGCCTGCTGCGGGCCGTGCTGCATGCGCCCCTGCACCACGGGCGCACTACCCCCTCGCAACTGCTGCACAGGTTCTCCTCTGACGTGCAAGTCATAGATAGAGTGAGTTAAAATTCTTAGATTTAGAGTATTCAGTTCTCAAGCTTACGCGCGCACTAGCCCATTGAAAAATAAAATACTTTTAACGAATATTAGCGCGGTTTTATTGAAAGTACATACTTTGGTAATTACTTAGTTGGTATTTGGTTTGATTTTTTATTTTCCTGACGATACGGCACCTTGGCAGCTGCCGTGGTCACAGGGGACTGAAGCCGCTCGTGAGTCTACCTTCAAGCGATGATTTTATAAAGATGTTCAGAATTTTATGCAAACCAGAACCACCTAACTGTGTCATTAGATCCTGCAGTGTGTGTTTGGGGCTTTAACTTGTGAGTTATCCCAAGCTGATGTGATTATTCCATCCATCATCTCTATTGAAATTAGGATATTTATTGATTTCAATAGCCACACGGAGCATTCTAGGAATAAATCTATGTTCCTTAGCAAGGATTTGCGGTTTGTCAAATCTAATGTAATGGTTGGGCCCCTCAAAGGCGTGTTCACAAACTGTAGACTTATAATCGCGCGTATGTTACATGTCAGCTACAGTGTCTTTAACGCAGGTCCCTAAGGTTCTCTTTGTTTGCTCGATGCAGGAAATACCACAGTCACAATCTAATTTGTAGACGCAACCTGAAGGGGGATATTATACTTGACAGGTCTTAAGAATTGGTTAATCTTTTTCTGCGCGGCGGCTTGAAGTAAGTATTGATTGTCGCTCGCTTCAGAATGTTTCCAATCTTGTCAGTGATACCCTTCACGTATGGTAGGATGGCAGGTTGACGCTTTACTGAGGTTTGGCGCGTTTTCTGTGACGAAGGCATGGTACTTGCAGCTTGTTGTTACGCAGTACTTCTTTAACATGCTGAAGATCAGCAATTAAGTGTTGTTTGGCACAGATGCCGCTGGCTCTCTGAAATAAAGATTTCCCTACGGTAGCTATCTGTAATGGATGATAGTGAGAGTCACCATTGAGGTATCTGTGGCCCTACCTTGAGTTGATGCAAACGGTTTACGTTACCGTAAACTATCGTTTTCTCTCTTTCACTCGCATTGACTGTGAGCAGTATATCCGATAGTTTACGATAGCGTAAATAGTTTGCATCAACTCATGGTAGGGCCACTGTCTGTATGGGTTGCTTTACAATACACTGTGTGGCTCAAGGTTTGATTAGGATTCATTTGATTTTCAATGCAATTTCAATGTAATCCGCAAAGGTAATTGGCGTATCGTAAGTATTTGAAAATATGTTCGACTTCTTTACAGAAATTACCAATCGCCGTGGGGCGATGGGCACAACTAGCTCTGCTTTGTACTGCGGCATTAATCGTAAATGCCATCGCAGCTCCCTGGAGTCTTCTGGCTCTTCTACCGGCTGTGCTCCTCTACTTCACACTTCAAGCCATCTACCTGTCTAACGCTAGGTACATGAGCAGTAAGTAATTATGCACAAAAAGGTTGTAGACGACTCATCGATACATTAGAGAACAAAATAGGAAACTGAAGCACACAATCCGAAGACCTATTCTATAAATCGAACCACGAATCGGAGGACAGTCTTTTCGATTTGTAACGTTATTAGCTCTGCTGCTATGGGGTAGGAAAAAGGTCCAATATAAGGAATATGGTAAATCAGCGACAAACACCATCCCATTATTTAATTTTATTTAATTTCGCAATTGTTTTTGTCTAGCAGGTCTTCTGAACTGCACTGCATGCGAATGAAGCTCGCTCAAAATTATTCGTTTACTCCCTGTTGATAAAATACTTACTGTTACATTACAAAATTTCAGAGAACTCCAAAGAATAGAAGCGCTGAGCGCAGCGGCTGTAGTATCGCTAGCAGCGGAGACCAGCGCGTGCGCCGGCGCGAGCACCGTGCGCGCCGCGCGCTTGCAGCCACTGATGCGCACGAGACTACTGCGACGACTCGACCGGAATAACACAGCGCTACTTCTGCTGAATTCGGCTAATCGGTGGCTCGGACTTGCGCTGGTAATTCACTTATTTTCTTCTTTTAAATCAACCTGAGCAGATTCGGCCAATCGAGAAAATGTCTGAGTACATTTAAATAGGAAATGTTTACCCATTGACTTCTATAAGAAGTTGTATGAGCTGTAGCAGAAAAGCTACCTTTCGATAGCGTGACTGAACTTCTCATGCATTTTGTTCTAAAAAAATTTTATTCAGTGTTTTGTTAACTTTTACTTTATTCTACTTTCAAAGCTAACATGTCATGCCTATCAAAACATTAGGTTTTTTACTTTAACAGTCGGATGACAGTTAACTTGAACCATGTGACTCTTTTCAATATCTACAGGACTTGGTAGGAGCAGCAACGGTATGCGTGACGATGAGCGTCGCCCTCCACGGCGGCAGCGGCGGCGCTGTGGCCGGGCTGGCGGGCACGTACGCGCTGCTGCTGCCCGCGTATTTGGCGCACCTGGCCAAATGCCGCGCGGATCTCGACCTGCAGCTGGCCGCTGTGGAACGCGTGCGCGCTGACACTAACATCCCTCAAGAAGATTACAGGGAAGACTGTAAGTAGATCCTACTTTATTGCCATTTAAACTATTAGGATCTGCTATATATAGCTCGCGTATTTGGCGCCCTTGGCCAAGTGCCGCGCGCATCTTGACCTGCAGCCGGCCGCTGTAGAACACGTGAGGGCCGACCCAAATATACCATAGAAAGACTATGAAGAAGACTGAGTTAAGTTGATGTCGCGTACTTACTTGGCTTAATGCCGCGCTGATCTTGACCTGCAGCTGACCGCTACTATAGAACGCGAGAGCGCCGACACTAAAGTAGGATTTTTCATTCGAGTCAGTAAATTGACATAGCACCCTTAGATTAGAACTGTCAGATATGTATGAGCGCATTGCTCATACATATCTGACACGGTAGAGAAGACGGAGACGCAGTCTTAATAATTATAATACTGTGACGGAGTGGACTCTTCTAGATACTTCTTTATTGCCATATAATAGAACCTAGTAGGATCTGTTGCTGCCCGCATACTTCTCTCAACACAAATGTATTATCAATTCTTTCAGGTCCGATACCAAGCGGTTGGCAGAGAAACGGAAAAATAGTATTCGAGAACGTGAATATACATCACGATCACGAACCCACCGACTCACAACCGATACTCACTAACATCAACATCTCTATAGCACCAGGAGAGAAGGTAAACGTGCAAACTCATTATGATTCTTATGGCTAGATGACATTAGGGCGTTTACCCAAATTCGGGTACCCAAATGTTGAGTTGAGACTACTTGAGACAGATTCTGGTATCCGACGTTGAGGATGAATTGTTGAAGTTGTACGAAAATGAGCACAGCCCGAATTTTTAAATGCACCTGAACTCAGTTTTTATGCGATGTAATCGGTAACATGTGCTAACATGTAAGTTTCTAGAACAGCTTAGCTCGCAGAACTGTCTGGCATGTTGTTCTCAAAAATTATATTTAAATCATAAGATTTAAAATGATCCACTATCGATAGGTAGCAATCTGCGGCCGTAGTGGCAGTGGCAAGTCAACCTTAGTGCTGACATGCGCCGGCGCAACCAGCATACGCAGCGGTCGGCTGCTGATCGACGAAGCCGACGTGATGCAAGTGCCGTTACGCGCTCTACGACATAGAGTGGTGGTACTTCCGCAAGAAGCGATTCTGTTCTCAGGAACGCTACGAGAGAATCTCGACCCTTTGGCCGTGCATACTGATGAGGAGATCTGGCAGAGCTTGAGGGCTGTCGGATTGCACGATTTCGTTTCTGCGCAACCTGCTGGATTAGGTATTAAACTGCAAGTTATTACCTACTTATCTAGCACTTAACTTTTTGTCACTTATTAGCTTATTTGAAGCTATACTATAGCATCTGATTTGACAGTAAAAATTTGGGAAATTGTAAAGTAAAGTAAGATAGATTAGGTGGTAGGTATATTAGCTTCGTACTGTATTAAATTTAGCTGTTGGTGTTCCGAATAATTAAAATAGGTACTCTCGTCATCTGTAACTACGCATTTGTTGGTCACCGGGTATGAACATTATTTCAAATGGTCGTTCAGAATGCGTGGTCCGTGGGGGCGGAGCTGCGGGGTGGAGCGTGGGGCGTGCGGGGCGCGCGTGCGCGGCGCGGGCGGCGCTGCACGCGCGGCTGGCGGGCGCGCTGGTGCTCGACGAGCCGGCCGCGGCACTCGACGCGCCCGCTGAACGAGCGCTGCTCAAAGCACTAGCAGACGCCGCGCCGCACACTACTGTGCTTACCGTCGCTGTAAGTAATTATTACTATTATTATAACTACTACACATTACGTGTGCTATGTTGCACACACGCGTTAAGCGCGTGGTGCGCTGGTGCCGGATGAACCGGTGGCAGCAGTCGACACCATAAATACACACATGCCACACGGAGGGAAAATTACTTAAATATTGAAAGTAGGAAATTTTACAGAAAGAGGATTTCATTTTGTTTTTAAAAAGAAATGGAACTGTATTTAATGTTTCAAAAAAACTTGTTTCCTCGTGGTAACGATACAAATTGATGCAATACGTAATAAAACGCACTTTATCCTGTTTTGTCAAACCTAAAGTAAGTAAAAGAGTTGCAGTTTATGCATTTATAGTAAGGAAATAAGTTAAATGTTAAATTTAATGGTCTTCCTTTTATTTAAGATGCTGTTACTCAAGAAAAATAATTCTAATGATTAACCCTTTCGATCGGTATCGTAAAAATAAAAAAGGTTTTTTATATATTTGGTGGATTAAATTTCTGGTTAAGGCAGGCGATTTTTCAAAAAATTTCGAATACAGTTCTAATTATTTTTAAATCAAAATTAAGTACACTGGCACCTTAAACTAGGCCTGGCCTGTTCTTTAAGTGCCAGTTCCTTCCTCATGTCGCTTGTTGGTCATTACTTACCGTATTGCTTACCGTCGCTGGCACAGTTTGACCCGGCTGCAGCACTCGACGCACCCGCCAAACCCGTGTTTCTCAAAGCTCTAGCAGCCGTAAGTTATTCGGCCCGGCTATTCATCTTTGCAAATCATATTTTTCGTGTTACTATACCAACCACATCTGTAAAAATCACATCATAGAAGCTTGATATATTTTGAACCTCAGGCTTTTACGACCTCACAAGTAACGAGGTTTAATTATTCCTTGTAGCACCGCATCTCATCGATCCGCGGCTACGACCGCGCGGTGGTGCTGGAGGAGGGTCGCGTGGTCGAGCAAGGGGAGGTGACGGCGTTACTAGCCCAGCCTGCGACCAGGCTCGCGCGCATGCTCGCCGCCGCCGCCGCCGCCGCTCACAGGAACGCCTAGCGCCACCAAAATCCAAGGCTGACATAATAACAATATCACACATAGGTGATGAGATGATACAGTGTGGAACTGCGGAGAATGTACCTCGAATAGACGAAGAATGAAGACGCACGAAACAGAAGGACTTTCAGGTCTTTCCGCTATACTCGAGAACGTATGGCAAAAAGAACATTTTACAGATTTAAATACGTCGTTTTGTATCGCAAGCACTCTGAAGTTGCCGCAAATAGTGATCTGACAATAGACTGTCAATTTAATGGCATTGTACATATTTGATTTTGTTAAAGACTTTTTGCTCCGGCTTGGCTAGCTTATCCTTAAATCCATATCAATAGTAGTGATTAATACAGGGTTATTATCAGTCCATGAAACTGAACAAACTACAAGAAACATCCGTCTAAAACGCCACAAAATTTTGGTTATCCGTCACTAAATTGATCACGTGATCTCTTTGATTTGTATGGATTAGTCCAAACATTTTTAAATATTTGGCCCGATATTTCTTAAAGTTGTTCAGTTTCATGGACTGAACACATTAAAATTTGGATGGTGACTAAAAAATAACCCAGTTTAGAAGTCGAGAGCATCTTTAGAACTTTCGATTCCAACTTTGGGGTGACCCGGCAAAAGCATATTATAGCACTTTAGTTACTGACAGGCATTGTAGAGTAGAATGCAACTAGGGTTTTGTTCAATCACTGTGGAATAATAGTAACTAGATTTTATGATCATTCAAACATGCTTCTGAAGCTTGACGTTTAGATTTTGCAGTAGTTATTGCAGCGAAAAGATCCATTACATAAATGGGGTTCTTTACTGAAGATTCGTATCTATTCTTTTTTAAAACAATCCCTTGAAGTAATACATTTTTTTCAAACGATCTGTTTAGTAAAATATGCAAAATGTATGCATTAGAAAATTTATAGAAACGCAAGAAGTTTCTATCTACTAAATATTTCTTCACAAATAACGGTGTTTTTGTGTAATATGAGAGTGACATCTTAAGGAGCAGCTTTAACTATTTAACGTAAGCATTTGTTTATGTAACTTAAGATTACATAGTCCATTTAGGAGTAAATTGATTTTTTTTAATAGAGACTGCTTGAATTAAAAAGGTTGATTCGAGTGTTAGTCAGAAGGTGCTAGCTGTTTTCGATTATTTTTTTAATGATATAATAAATAAAGGACTACATCACAAACCTTTAGAATAACGTTGTAAGCTAAGAATTGTACGCTTCTTTGTAGAAGACGTAAATATTATAATATTTATACGATGAAATAACTGTTTTACTAGGCAGCGTAAGTTGATTGCGATTTGTATTTAATTAATATTAATTTGATTTATCATTCTTTATTATAAATATTTAAAACGATTGAATACTCCCCTCCAAATTTTCTACGATAAATACTTTATAAAAAAACACGAATCTAAAATTAGAATAGTTTAAAAGTACTTTTCTTATTGATTTTTAAAACGACGTTTACGACATGTGCAAAAGCTGCTTAACTATTCCAAGCGTATATTACTGTTCATTTATATGAGAGCTAGAGAAAGACAGAGTCTCACGTGTTACAAATTAAACGTTCAAATAAAAGCCAGTATTTTCATTCCAAATTGTATTTCCAATAGAACAACAATTGCACATAACTCTTTTAAAGCTCACTTAGGGCCGCGGCGACGCTCCGCACACAACGGACGACCAGAGTCAACGATACTTATAAAATTATATCACTACATAACAAATACAACAATATTACGTTGGCACCAATTTACATAGTAATATAAAACATTTGTGTCGCGCACAAATAATATAAAAATATTTACTTAAAGTACTCACATACGTTAATAACAGTAAATCTAAATTAAATCTCGACACGGTTATAATTCCTTTTTTTTCTTATTGACTATATTGGTATTCACATCTAACGGACAGGGGAGGGCAGTTTACTTACAAGTTAAAAATCTCTCATAATAAAATGGCTGTCAAATGAGATACATATAAAAATAGACAATCTATTTAACTGCAATTAGCTATACATCTTTGGCAAAAATAACGTGATTTAATTGTAACTATTTATGTACTCACTATACATTTGTTTCTAAATGAAGGACGTATGAAAGGCACTGAATCAGGGCACTTTTTGGTATATTCATATTAATTACATAGTTATTTATGGAGATGTGTAATACATTACGAAAATATTTCGTAACTGCGTCAACAGACATTTCAGGACATTACTTTATTTAGAGCTACCATCATATTGTTCACCAACCAGGTACTTTAGTGGTTTAGTTTTATTTAGAATTAAATTATCTGACGCCATAATACGTCCTGCCTGGAATAATACGAAGGCAACTTATAAAATGATAAATTCAACCATAACAATACGTATAAAACTACAGATATTGTGCGTTAAGTAATTTTGAATTAGGTTTAATTTAACCAATAGTGAACACCAACGTTTTGCACATTTTAAGTTATTTCCTAAGAATAATAACACGTAGAAGCCGAGTCCTAGTATGTAAAGTGAGGCAACAACAATATTCAAAAAAAAAAGAAAAAAAAAAAACAAATAAACAGACGAACATAGAACCTCCTCCTTTTTTTGAAGTCGGTTAAAAATGGCTGTTTTCAGATTGATATCCTTCATACGTTACTAATCATAACTAAAATCCAATAAAATAGTAACTAATCCCCTACAGGTAGGGAAATTGAAACTTTTTCGTTAAAAAGGATAAAAATCTGAAAGTTTTATTTGCCTCACTTTTGACAGTGCGCTTTGTAGGGAACTATCTTTCTAGGTTGTTATTATTCTAAGATTATCTCCTTAAATATATGTTTATACAAAATGTCTGTTCAGACGTGCTATACACATACTGGAGTCGGCAATGAGAATCGATATTGGTTTAACAAAGATTAAGCTTATAATAATTTACATAAAATTCGATTCCTTTAGATCAAATTGAGCAAATAAAGGCCATGGCAGACGTCAAAGCGGACGAAACTCAAAGCCGTAGCGATTATGATAATGGTAACGGATAAATAACCGCGTGTACATCGTCTGCATTTACGTAACACCTAAATGCCAACCCGAATATATCTATAGTTCGTCTTTATCAAACATCATACATATTATTCATAGTGTAAAAGGCTGAGAGCCAAATCCTTCCACCACAGGTGCCGACCTCATTTAAGTCACAACAATTTCGTGGCCCTACAATCAACCCACCAGCGTATTCTCTCCCTCGTAATATAAGTAACACGCAATAATCAACAACTCTATATGAGAATATTTGTACATATCACAGTCTTGGTTCAGAGCTAATCTACAATAATGAAATCCAATTTTATATTACGACTATGTACAGTAGTATCATTAAGTGTAGGTAGCTTTATTTTCTTTTAGTATGTTAGTTATTTTCGACATAATTTTGAATTTTCTTTTATATTTATACATAAAAGCTCTGCGCCAAACTGTCAATACAAAATCATATAATAATACATTTTATCTACACCCATGCTTTAAACCCTTTATACAAGTTTCACCACTGATGCGTAGTACACCTCTTGTGTTTGATAGTTGATAACCTACTTAAAAATAAACACACACACATAAACAGGCGTATGTATTTTCCCATAAAAATGGGGAGGCATAGAGTAAAAGGTTGGGAATCTCTGCTTTAAATGATTCTACTAATTTAAATTATCATAGTTTCTTTGTATTAGATACTCAGTAATTAAACTTTCCATTAATTTACATGTTCTTACTGTTCTTGCTGTACATCAACCTTTTATAGAGGATTCAAATCATGAGTGTAGATAAAGTCTTGTATGCAACTGTCTGTAAATAATAAGGTATTACAACACTCATGTGATTAACCCACATTCGTGTTTTAACATCCCTAATTATACAACAGTTGCATAAATAACTATTAACAACGATATATTTATTCACCCCACTACTTAGTGCATCTCTACCGACGGTGCATACAGACCAAACATCATATTAAAGGCACTGGAAACCTTTCTCAAAAAACAATATTATTTTGATAGTAACTTTCACGTACATTATTTACATAATATAGTAAGTATAATATATTTTATATAGAAGAAGATAAGTTTTAAACAATAACTTTGTTTGCGATTCCTATTTTGCCAAGTATAAAACATTATATTCGACGTAAATGAGATATTAAAGACGTATATATGAAGTCAGTAGATCGAATTAATAAGTACGGCCTGCTACAAACAAACATTTAAATCTCGCTAGGCATCTTTGTCCGCCTTTAAACGAAATCGAATAACATCTTATTAATAACTCTACTTGTCTTTATGGTTTTGGCAGGATTATTTTAGAGTCAGGCGCTACTCAAAAAGTCAAAACTAAGGCCACTATTGTGATATTCGAAATTCATAATAATTATTACACGTTAGCATTGGCTTCAGGTATGCTCGTCACCTGTAAATGATATACAGTCATTAGTTTATCTTCACTGACGGATTTCCAAATGACTTTGCAGCAGGATTACACAATGACTGATATGACTTTAATTTTATTTCTATTTATTTCTTCAAAACGTTTATGACGATAATCCGTTATGTAACTAGAATAGAGTAACTTTTAAAAATGATTGAAAACACAAATTGATAAAATGAATGTTAATTTGCAGTTTTTGTCAAAAATAAACAAATGACTTCGACTCGCCAACGTTTTCTCAGGCGGGACTCGAACCCGCGTCCTTTGGATGTCCAGTCCAAAGCTCTTCTAACTGACTACTGAGTGACTCGGTAGCTAAGTTGGAAGAGCATTAGACCGGTTTTTTTCTAGTATATTATTTAATATTATATAAAAATAGCATTGTGAATGCTAAAATCTCAAATTTAAAAAAGTTGACTTACCGGTAGAAGGCGGGGTGGGTTGGTTTTCGCTACGTGGGCTCGGCCTTGACGCGGGCGCTGGCGGCGACCGCTTGCCGCGCCTCCTCGGGCAGCCGCTCGGGGTTGGTCAGGATGTCCGTCGTGGTGCACAGCACGCGGAGCGAGTTTAGCACCGCTGGAATTGTGATACGTCGTCAGTTCATGCGTGGGCGGATCCAGAAAGGCGGCCCCCTCTGGGGGGAATGTTTTATGTAGGTAGTGTCAGTTTTTAACTTAAAACGTGACCCGAGGCTCCGAGCCTCCCACATTTACATCCGCTAGATCCGCTCCTGAGTTTATGCCTAGGGTTTAAGTTAAAGACAAAATTGACAGCTAGGATAACGGTAAGTGACTGTTCTACTATTCTATAAAAACTTGAGTTCTTGAGTTTCCTGTAACACGTAAGTTTAATGAAAGCCCAAGAAAGCTTAATGACTCATCTCAAAGCACCATTTTTGGATTACGAACATAAAAAGAAGTTATTGATAATAAAATCTTGAACTAAGTGAAATAGCAAATTCCATGAAAAGAAAATCCTTCTTTTACTTGGCATGGAAGAAACGCTCGTGGGATAAAAATAAAATTCCTATTATGGATTTACGCAACTCATCCAAATACAACTCATAATCTATTTTAGCTTATTTGTTGGTCGCTAATCGAGTCAAGTTTAAAAAGCGGACGATTTTTAGTTGGGCAAGCAGTCGCCTAAGCTGTAATGTATGGTATACTCACCGGGTCGCATCTCGACGAGCGAGCAGTGCTGTTCGGCCCATAGTAGAGTAGTACGCACTAGATCAGCGCCGCTGCCGCACGACACGCACGCGCTGAACGACTCCACGAGGGCCGCCGCCACCACACTAAACTGTGCGCTGGTCAAGGAACGTATCACAATAACGCGCACTAACATTTAAATCGTAAGATTCGCCTCACCATAGCGTGACCTCGAATATCACTCACCACGAATGAGCATCACTTTATTGCTTTCTCTGTGATATTAGTGCTCATTTGAGCACAGTGATGATGCAGATGGTGTAACATTTCACTCGTAAGTATTTAAATTTAATTAATTATCGAATTTATTTTTTTCCGTTATCAAAAATATTGAAGTTAATCTGACAGCGCGTGACAGATAAAGTCCAGGCAATTACTATAAGACAAAAAGAGGCAACACTATTCTAATATATTTAATCCCATTGGTGTACTAACGACGCGGTTAAAAGGTATAATTTTTCGACGGCCGTAAATAACGCATCGCGCATGCGTGCACCATTTTGACAGATTTGAAATAATGCCACAGATTTTCAGTACCAAGGCATATTTAACGATTTAAATCTTAGAACGCGCATACAATACTGAAGTGCGAAGCAAATTTTATGGCACAAGTTGCTTCGCCATTGCACATTTTGGTGGGATTCAACGGATGGGATATAGAGATAGGTATTGCAAGCCTACCTTTGTTAACTTCGCACCGTATCACACAAGGTTTAACTTGCAATGACAAGTAATAACACGCCAATGATGTGCAATGTAGATGTCACAACTGACAGATGCGATCCAATAGACGCGCGCGTTCCGACGAAAGCATTTTTAGATAAGAAATGCTATTTGCAATGCGAAAGTATGGTTACACGATTAGTGTCACCAGACAGATTTTCGTGGCTTTTTGCAATCATGTGCGCCAAGAACACAGTAAATAACACACGAAGCCATTCCTTTTAAAATTCAAACGATCGAAGCCCATCTAATAACATAAAGATTTATTGCGATTGAGTGTTATTATAAAACAAAATCTCAACCATTTGACTGGTGATAGCCGTATTGGTGGTCGTTTGTAAAGGATACGAGCCAATACTTCCAGTTGTGCATGGTGCGGTTGGCGACGTGGCGCGCGAACATCTCGCGCAGGCGGCCGGCGCGCGCGCGCGACACCGGCGCGCCCGTCGCCGGCAGCAGCGAGTGACAGTTACTGAACAACGATATTAATCCATTAGTAGAAAGAACACTATTTGTGTATCAGAATTTAAAAAAAAAATTGCATTGAGAAACAGCAATAACCCTTTCATGCCGCATTCACACAATCGCGCGTGTGGCGAGGCGATCAGGTGAATAGCGACCTCGCGTGTGTAGACATAAGGTTGCTATTCGCTTCGCCACTCGCGCGCTCGCGTTGTGAGCAGAATTTCGGGCTAAAGCGAAGCTATGTATAGTTCTTCTGTCTCACGAAGAACGTTTTGCTATGAAGGCGTGCTTATACACATTGTTGTAGTGTGCGTCTGCACGCTCTCGTATTACGCACACTAAAATAATGTGCATGTGCACGCTTATCAACTATCATAGCAAAACATTTTTCCGAATAAGCCTTAACTTCCAAGTTATTCTAAAAACAGCAAGTTTTTAAAAAGTAAGTAATACTTTAATTTGTTCCGAAACATAAATAAAATAGAAACTTACGAAATTGAATTATTTAAACTTTCCGTTTGCTGTCTCAAACTTTCCATTTCTTCTTTAATTTGATTTCTCTCAGCCTTTAACTGTTTGATGTATTCAGCGCCTTTTTGTAGCATAGCTGCTTTACTAATCTGAAATGGAACGATTAAATTACCAAATACATAAATTACAGTCGTTTTATATACATAAACTACAGTCTGGTAAATATTGTGTGAGTAATAAAAAATACCACAAAGCTTCCTCGGGGTGCACTACACAGAGATAATTCGCAATTTCGACTTCATCTAAGCACTATGTATTTTTCTTTCAATGACGGCGCTAGTGTGCAGACTACGCGCTCTTAACATTATTTCATTATTATGTTTTAATCCAGTCGCTAATAAGGAAATAGCGAGTGAGTCATGATTATCAGCCAACACCGGCTAATAAAAAACACTTTATTATTAGCGACCGACTTGTTCAGTGCCAACGTCGACGGCAACGAATGCACTATTTTCTTAACGTGAATGGAATAGTCCATTATTACAGAATAATGAGTAATGAGTATAATTCTGGACTATAGATACTGTAATTAGAATTACATTAAATAAATCCAACTCAATTTCTAAACTTTTGATCATCTGATTCCTTAAAGTGGGTCCACATGTGCAGGTGTACGAACCACGCTAGCTACGCGAAAAAGCTACACTATTCGTCACGTGCCCAGATATTTGTAAGGACCCACATGACCCTCCCCCCCACCGGATTGAAAGGGTATTGGTGTACCTTCGCAGCAGGGTTGGTGTTCAGATGCGGTATGAGCGCCTGCAGGGTATCGAACCCGTTCTTGATGTTGTACCTCCTCTTTTGCTCGGCGTGCAAGTGTGTGCGTCGCGGCTCTCGTGGGGAGCCCGCGCGTGGCGACCCAGGCGACGTAGGCGGCGAAAGAGACTACCAAACAAATACATATTTTATGAAAGATTATGTATAGAGATGCCGGCATTATTACATGGGAATTCGACCGACGCGATTTCAAGTATCATCTGTTTTATAAGATCTTTTTTCTTTTCATGTTTTGAATGAAGTATAGTCGGTAAAAACTTCTAGAGTACAATAACACATCTTTTCAACACACTTGCTCGTAATGTGAGCCTTATTATTATGAAATAAATGAGCAATGAAAATATGCCATCACATTTCCTTTCATAACTATTTTCTAACTAGCGACCGCCCGCGACTTCGTCTGTATGTTCAGTTATTTTCTATCCCTCGGGAACAGTAAGGGTACCTTTACATGTCCTTCTCTGTACCCCTATGACGTATACGTGTGTGCAACATTTCATGATGATCGGTTAAGTAGTTAAGACGTGAAGGCGTAACAAATAAACAAACAAACTTCTTCACATTCACATTGATGAAATTGCGCTGGCTTGCAGCGAAGAAATAAAAAGTACTAGAAAATTTCGCCGCTCCCACTAGCGACTCGGTAGCATAATTGGTCAGTGCATTGGGCCGGAATCCCAAGGGTGCGGGTTCGAGTCCCGTCTGAGGTGCTACGGGTGAGTCGATTTTTTCTAGTATCTTTTCTAATATTATTTATCTTAAAACAAACTTACTTTCAGATTTATAAGTTATAAGGAAAGGAAAATGCAAATGACTTTTTTATAGTCTGATTAATATTATCAAAATTATAAAAACACCGCTTCAGGAACCCGCGTTCCTATTTAATAGAATAAACAAAATAAATATTTACGAAAGAAGATATTTTTCCTTACCTGATGTGGTGACATTACGTCACTGCCTATAGGCGAAGGTTGGCTCTTCCTTATGGGGGACTGCGTAGGGTCTGTTCCTAGTAATCCATCCTCTGTACTACTGTTCAGCTTATACGAGCTCTTGGCTGTAAAACATATAAATATTCATCACAATGTCAAAAAGTACAATAAAATGAATAAATGAATTTATTGTAAGCGCTTTGTTGTAAACTAAAAGCATACCACACGACCATATAATGAGAATAGTAATACAAAATACGAACCTAAACTTACGAGGAATGATTCGGCGATATGTTCTATTACAATTATGGCAGATGCCCCATTATTTACAATAATTATGGGTCCTATGTATGGGTTAGATTGTCTAAGAGTGTCCAGACAACTTCAAACTTAGACATGAGAATATCAAACTTAGCCCTTTTTACTCAACTACTATTAAACAATGAGGTTTGAATTTGAAATGCCAAATTTATATGTTATTCCAACAAAATCATCGACATACTGCCTGACAGATATAATAGTGAAAGAAAAACCATAATGCTTGTTTGATAGATGTGGATGCAAGGACGTTTACTAAACGATGACAATGAACTAGAAAAACTATAATGAGCGCGTATTGAACGCGTGTACTAGTTATAGATCAAGAGGCAACTTCATGGTTGAAAAAAATGTAGCTGTACAAACAATGTAAACAATGTTCTATTTGGGCTTGCATGCATTCTTTTATAGGTTATAAAGGATATTTTGTCAAATATTTGACAATATTCTGCTTCGGGTGGTCATGTGAACCCTCACACTTCACTTTATTTATCATCCGTCGTTTCCTACTTGATAAACGACGTTTAACAAACAAAGGTTGGGAATCGTGGTGATTGTGTGAAGGGAATCGGAGATATGACTTCGGAGAAGGGCATGCGGGTAACTTATGCACTGACAGTGCTGCGCAGAGAGGAGCTGCGCGAGCATGACGCTGGCTTGCGGCAGGCTGGGCTCGGACGCCACGCTGCTGAGCGGCGGCGGAAACCGCACCCCGCCCCCGCCCCCGCCCTCGCCCCCGCCCCCGCCCCCGCCCGCCCCGACGCCGCCCGACGACGACCGGGACCGCATGCGCACGTTGCTCGTGCCCTCGCGCTGCTGTCGACAAACATTTTTCACTTCTATTTTTGGTAATTCTTAGTCAAACAATCATGATTGTATGCTCGATTCATTTTATTTATGGTGAAATTTATTTGCTAATCATGGTACTGATTTAAGTCATTATTGATTATAATGAAATATTATTTGTGATTTATTGTGATAAGCACAAACAGTTTATTTATTTCAGGTAACAAACAGACATATATAAACGATTTTAAGAGAAAGATATATAATCAGTTTTCAATCAAAATACAGTCAAATATGAACGTGGACTAAAGAGCAAAAACGTACAGGTACACTTCAAGCCATACACTCACCCTGGGCGTGTGGTCGCGGCGCTGGTCGTGCGCGGCGGGCGCGGCGGCGGGCGCGGCGGCGGGCGCGGAGGCGGGCGCGGTGGCGGGCGCGTGTAGCGCCACCGACCAGTCCGCGTTGAGGTGCGCGCCCAGCGGCAGGCTGTGCGAACGGTACTGTTCCTGACCACGCCCACCTGGGCTGACGTTCGTCACCTAAAATATGACATTATTGTCAACTGGGACTGATATCAAAGATCTTCTTCATAAAATCTACCTTTCCAAACACGACTATCTCTATTAGTCTGCGGGCGACGCGACGGCGGAGCGACGGCGATACATACAAGAACATGGACAGTATAAGTGACGCGCACGAAACGAACGGTGGCGAGGCGGGGTGATCGAGCGATGCACGGGCGGGAGCGGAGCGACGGTAGCGCGGGAGTGACGAGAACAAACTAGTTTGATTTGATCGCTCGCGATTACAGTATTGTTGTGTTTATTTCGATAAGTTTCGTGCCATCGCCAGTCGCCATCGCTTGGCCGCCGCCATTTTCGTGCCCACAAACTTACACCATACCACAGAATTAGTATAGTACAGACGTACAGAATCGTATAGATCCGAGATACCGCACCTCCCCCCCCCCACGTTCGGCGGTCAGATCAGCGGTTCATTCTCCGGGGCCGTGTCGCGCGCGCGTGTTGGTTGTACTAACATACGAGCTCAACAGATGTCAAGAGTCAACCCTAAAAGGTTCACGCACACATTGACGACCTCCGTGGTCGAGTGGTTTTGTACTCCAGTTTTCAAGGTGTCGCCATCTCCGAGGTCCCGAGTTCGATCTCCGGTTGGGTCAATTTAGAAAACGAACTTTTCTATATTAGCTCAGGTCTGGGTGTTTATGATACCACCGTCGTCTTCGATTTCCATAACACAAGTGCTTTAGCTACTCACTTTGGAATCGGAGCAATGTATGTGATGTTGTCACAATTTATTTATTTATTTATTCGCAGCGTGCACAAACTTGATCTGTTTATGTTGTAGTTAAAACGCACTTTTCGTATGGAGTGTCCGGGGTGTGACCATAGATAAGTTAAAGCTTGTTTATTGTGTGTCAATTACCTGCTGGTGCTGCGGCGCGGCGGGCGCGGGCGGCGGCGGCGAGGGCATCTTGAAGGGGCGCGTGTTGCTGGGCGGCGGCTTGGGCTTGTAGCCCTCCGCCGGCAGGTACTGCAGCTGCGGCGACGACTGCCGCTGCACCGAAACCTGCACCGAAACCGATATACAAGGTGTTACAAAAATACCCCTAATGCCGAATATGGTATTGTGATGCTTGACTGCATCGCTTACAAACTTCTTGGCCATTTGGCAAGTAGTAAATTAAATAAAGAATGTTTTATTTATAACTAGTGGCCCGCCCCGGCTTCGCACGGGTACAATGTAGTTACTAATGTGGTGAGTGTGAAGTTATTAGACTATACTACAGGATAACTATATATATAGTGGTAGCCACAATATTAAGGACGCTAGTCGATTTTCTTACAAACGAAGTAACTTTTAAGCATTGCTTCTCCGCCAGGGATTGACCGAGCGGTGATCTGGTGATGGCCATCCAAGGAGTGAATAGAGGAGATCCAGATTTCTATACACACCAAAGTGATCTGACCAGCATTTTAAGAGATGTAAGAATATGTTTAAAAAAACCGCGAGTATAGTATAGAAATAGAAATGTATGAAAACTTGCAACTGAAAATTCTTATGCTTACATCTCTTAGAATGCTGACCAGATCAGTTGGGTGTGTATTGCTATCATAATCTTCTCCATTCACTCCCTGGATGGCCATCATCAGATCACAGCTAGTTCAATCCCTAGCGGAAAACCAAGACTTCAAAATTACCTCGTTTGTATGAAAATCGTCTTGTGTCCTTAATTATGTGGCCACCACTATATGTATATACGACGTACACAACATACGCAAGGGGTGTTATAAGTTTGACTTGTGTGTGTATGTCTGTCTGAGACAACCTAGCTCCCAAACTTATGGACCGATTTTGATGCGGTTTTTTATGCACAGTTTAAAAGATCTAAGTGTACAGACGACGGGGCTCCTAAACCATTGATCCGATTATGATGAAACTTTGGTGAGTTGTTCTGCTTACGACCGGGAAAGTCCCTGGCTAAAAAAACGGAGCATTGCAATACGCATGCCGGTTGCAGCTAGTTCTAAATAAAAATATGTTGTGCATTATCAGGATTATCAATCTCGATCATCCAACACTTCTCTATAATATACAACATGTTACAAAAATACCCTTAATGCCGAGTATGGTGGGGATAATGGGACCAACTCTGAAATCGCGAAATAAAAATCAGCTGTTTCATACAAAAATTCAAATCGAAAATATCAAAATGTATGAAACAGCTGATTTTTTTCGCGATTTGAGAGTTGGTCCCTATAGTAAAAGTTGTTCAGTTTGATGGTCCCTATATACCATATTCAGCATTAAGGGTATTTTTGTAACATGTTGTATACCTACCTTATTTCTTGTCATGTTATCCGGTTGCAAAATAAAAAGGCTATTCGGCGAGCTGACTTTCGAGCAGGCTACATTAGAGCTGGCCATGGGAGAAACAATCACTGCGCAGATCTACACCAGCCGCTCTTAAACTTTGTCCCTGTGCTTTATTAATTGTCATAGCATAGGCGACTTGACCGAATATTGTATTCTTTTAAAATTAAACTAATAATTAGAGGGAATAATTTTGCACGTTATTACAACGCAATAAGGAAAAAATGACTGCACTGTCAACATAACGCCATAGGTACTATTCAATGCCTATGGCGATAATGCATTCTACCTACTCTCAGGGGAAATGACCAAAGAGAATGTAATACTACGTTGATATGACAAATGATATTTATTTTTCTTATTTAATCAATCAAATGCACAAAAAAGTTTCAATTCCGACGTCGAAGTCAATCACAGCAAAAATAGCTTTTTATCACTTTTTAATCCTGTTAGGTAATAAATATTTAAAAAATACGAAACACGTGTTCAATTAATTTTGTGAAAGAATGTCTATGCCAAATTTCAAGTCAAACGGGCCAAGGAATCGCGTTCTCCCATACAAACTTTACCACCCTGTTTCACCCCTTTAGGGGTTGAATTTCGCAAAATCCCGTCTTAGTGAGCACCTACGCCTTAAAAGGAGCCCCCATGCAAAATTTGAGACTCCTAGCACTTGCAGTTTCTGAGATTTCGTGATCAGTGAGTGAGTGATTTTCCCTTTTATATATATAGATTATCTTGAAAGCTCGTCCTGACAGAAGAGAAGAAAAAAATATGTCTAGAGTGATTTAATAAAGTCGAAATAATAACATGAAAAGACGTTTTATCTGTAGCTACGCCCCATAAACCCGACAGTATATAGGGACCATCAAACTGAACAACTTTTACTATGGGACCTACTCGGAAATCGCGAAAAAAAATCAGCTGTTTCATACAAAAATTAAAATCGAAAATATCAAAATGTATGAAACAGCTGTTTTTTTTTCGCGATTTCAAAGTTGGTCCCATAGTAAAAGTTGTTCAGTTTGATAGTCCCTATCTATCATATTCGGCATTAGGGGTACTTTTGTTACACCTTGTATACAACCATATCATTATCTATAACCAGCGTAATGTAGCCTCTACACATCGACAGAGGCATCAGCAGATGCATCTGCGGATGCGTCCGCCGATGTGGCAGAGGGAGGTATTTTGCTCGTTTACCGCCTACAAATATCAAACAAACGTCAAATACCCCCCGTTCATACATCGGCGGACGGCATCCGCAGATGGAATCTGCTGATGGTTCAGTCTATGTGTAGAGGAGACATAAAAACAATTTGGAGGCTACGCGTATAACGCGCGCGTGTCGGTGCTGTGTACATACACGGCGTCCTGCGTATCAGATAAACAATAAACAGTCGATTCTTATTGAATTAGCGTGAGACCAAAAGCACGCGCAGTGGAGCGAAATGGCTCGAATGCAATGAGTTGGTTTGATATTATCCCGCATAATTGATAACACGTTAATAGTGTCTTCTTCCTTAGGTATTTTACTGGAAGCCACCTAAATAGTAAATTACCTCAATCGGTCGCACGGGCCCGGGGCGGGACTCGTACCCGGGGGGCGGGGCGTAGGCCTGGTAGTGCGGCGGGTAGTGGGCGCGGGGGCGGGGCTTGTCGCGCGCGTAGCCCCGCCCCGCGCCCAGCGACGCCGCATACTTCTGGTTCTGCACTGGCTGCTGGAGTAGCGTCACTGTTTCTGGCGCCGTTTGCGATGGCGGGACGGCTGCAACAAATTAAAGACATTAATTTTGACGACTATTTTGTTCATTGGAAACAATCCTGCCTCTTTAACCAAATATCCCGGGTTTGAATCCTGGTAGTCCATTGTTTGTATCGACTAGTAGTGCTGGAGTACACACACTCACCCGTGTTGTACTTGTAGTAGGGCTCCTGTGGCAGCAGTTTGGGCGCGGGTGAGCGCTTGTAGGCGGGCGGCATGTGCGCGTCCTCGTAGTACACGCCGGGCACGTCGGTTGTCGCCTGGTGCAACTCTTGCCCGAACATGCGCGTGTTAGAGTACGCGCGCATCTGCTCGTTTTTTACACTCTCTTCCGACATCAACATCTGTGTGTTACTATTCGTACCTGTCATAAAAAATATACATTATTACTGTTCGTTATGGAACCTTACATTTTAAATATTTATTAAAGATATTTTTGAAATATTCGTAGTATAGTCAGGGGTGGCTCACTCCGCGCTTAATTTTTTTATTAGCCTACTGTTCGCGGCTCACTCAGTCGAGCCAGCGCACGAGGGATGTCGTGTGTCGGTGGAGAAAGAGCTAAGCGACTAACGCGACAAAAAGAGAAGGTGCATACAATAATAAGCACGCAGCGCTGTGCAATTTGAAATTGTACTTTATTACCGTGCAGCGAGAGTAGCTTATTATTTGATTGTCCTCGCGCGGATGGGCTTCTGTACGTACAGTACTATAGTATAGTTTCGTTATCAGGCGTGTGACGTTGCCTCATCCGATTTCTTTAGAACGTTTAGGTAAATCACAGTACGTACACAATCCTTAAGTAAACTACTAAATGCTAATATTTTATTTTGAGCTAAACATTTTGTTTATTGACACGCTCTGATATATGACAGCATTGGCTACAATCACTCACCATGTATGGACATCTGGCTGGTGGGCATCGTGGCGGGCTGGCTGACCGCGATGTATCCGGGCCCGTACGAGTCCACGGACATGCCGCCGCGGTACGGCTCCTCCGCGGGGAGCGCGCTCTCTTCTGGCACCGGCGGTAATCTTGGCGTCGACGACAGAAGCTCTGCAACCGTACTAAGGCTTGACCATTGTGACTAAAGCCCGAGCCACAGCGTTTTCTGAGTCTAGTTTCGCATCATTTTATCCTCGACTCTGTTCTCTCTACCTCCTTTATCTCCAACAGTTCGCGGTGTTAACCGAACAATGAAAAGATGCGGAACTACGCCCACGAATCGAATCACGAAACCTAGCGATGAGGCAGCTCATAATAGTCACTGACGGCGACCATACATAGGCTGCTTAAAGCAGGCATGACCGACCTTCAAGCTATGACTCCATAGCGAAGTAAAATCTTGTTTTCATTTCAATACACGAGGCCGCTTCAGCAGTAGCGACCGCTCTGAACAACCAGATGCAATGCGAAATTTGACCATTTCGTGACCATCATTTCATTGGTAATATGAAAACAACTCAACATTTAATACCGCACTCAGTTCGTTAATCTGTTGTCTGCCCTTATTTGTTAACGCTGCCCTCTCGAGCAAAAAAAAGTTGATAAACCCTTTCTATACTTGCGACCATTTGAAAAGTCCTCGAACAACTCCTCGACAATGGCGGCAAATTTAGATTATTCAAACGTTATCACGGTTGGTGATATCACAAAATTGCACATAATTTTTATGATGATGTTGAAATAAAAACAGTTTGCCTAACTGTGGTCTAGAATATTAAGGAATCAAGTGTGTGTAAAAAAAACACAAAGTGTTTTTTTGTGTCATCAGAAAGCAATGCATCAGTGTAACCCAGAGTTTAAGCGTCAAATCTGTCAATACAGACTTCGCGAATCTTGATGTTATTACTGTACTTATCGTATCAAATACGCAACATAATCATTAGATAACACTTATTGCCGATATAGTACACACGACGGCACCTCAGACTATACATGTTGACCTTGAGACCGCCTTTATGCCCTACGAAATAAAAGCTGTTTTCGCAGTTTAACTGTATAACCTGACGTGCTGTCGTGTGTACATTGACGGCCGATATCGAATGGTGCACTATGTATTCAACCTTTATGAATATTAAACTTAGTTAAGAAATACATAGCTAGAACATAACGAGAAAAGCGACCTAATAAAAACGTGGTAAATGATAAATATGTATCCTAAGACAAGCATGTTGTTTTAAGTAATTTTAGCATCTGATAACAAAAAGGTCACAGAAGTGCATACTGCGGACAAACCACAATCAAAATAATTAAATAAATAAATATTTGACAACATCACATACATTGCTCCGATTCCAAAGTAAGTAGCTAAAGCACTTGTGTTATAGAAATCGGAGACAACGGTGGTATCACAAACACCCAGACCTGAGCCAATATAGAAAAGTTCGTTTTCTAAATTGACCCAACCGGGGATCGAACCCGGGACCTCAGAGATGGTGACACCTTGAAAACCGGTGTACAAAGCCACTCGACCAATTAGGTCGTCAATAATTACATTACTTAGAGTAAATAAAGTGTGTTGATATAATACTAAATAATATACTAGAAAAAATAGGACTCGCACCAGATCATGTTCTCGGACGGGAATCGAACCCGTGAGATGGCGCTGGCTTGCAGCGTAAGAGTTGATATACTAGAAGAAATTCGACGTTCTCACCAGTGACTCGGTAGCTCAGCGGTCAGAGCATTGGACCGGATATCCAAAGGTCGCGGGTTCGATTCCCGTCCGAGAACATGATCTGGTGCGAGTCCTATTTTTTCTAGTATATTATTTAGTATTATATAAAATAGCATTGTGAATGCTTAAATCTCAAAATTTAAAAAGTGTGTTGATGTCATTGTATCGCTTAAAGTGGGGATTGGTTTACCTTGCAGAGGTTCCAATGTGTCCATAAAATCATCAAGGTTGGGTTGTAGAGGACCTAAGCTTGGTTGAATGAAGTCAGCTAGACTAGCGCCTCTTGCTGTAGATAAAAAAAACATTTTTAAATAAATTATGTACACTCTATACGTAGTGCCGAATTAATAATTACGATACATATTATCTTAATACCAATTCCAATCTTAATAACGATTAAGCCTATTAATCGATCATTAATCAGACCATTTTTAGCATAATACACTTTAAGGAAGTTGAGTTGACCAGTTTGTTTTAATTCAAATGTTGGTATCGTTATAGTTTTGCGTTCTCATAACCAAATAAATTACTGTTTTATCGCTTTATGCATATATTATATATATTAATATATTATTCATATCAAACCCATATATTTTTACTAAGCGAGACTCGTTATGACTCTAAGAAATATGTCTTTGCCTGGAGGGACTGATATATTTTGTCGAAATGGTTATTATGACACCATTAAGGCTCCTATACAGGTGTATATGTCCTATACAGGTATTATGACACCATTAAGGCTCCTGTACATTGTGAATTATCGATACATTATGTACTTAGCGAGCAAAAAATTTAATAACATGAGGGCGCCACTTTGAGGTAAAAAGCGAGCAAAAAATTTAATAACAATATGAGGGTGCCTCTTTGAGGTCAAAGTGGCGCCCTCATGTTATTAAATTTTTTGCTCGCTAAGTACATAATGTATCGAAAATTCACAATGTACAGATTGAAGCTAAGGTTCTATAGTTTATTTGCAAACAATAACCTCAATAAAATATAGTTCGTTGTAGTAGTAGTAGTAGGCAAAAGAGCAAAAAGTGGACACTTTAAGCACCTTTGCCTATAAATACTACAATTGTTTGTAAATAATCTATAGAACCTTAGCTTCAATCTGTACTTGTGAATTTTTGATACATTATGTACTTAGCGTGCAATAACTTTAATCAAGATGAGGGCGCAACTTGAGGGATATAGTCGCCTAAAACATTAATTCCAAGACATAACAATAAATAAGCAACACTTAATATAAGGTCCGAGAACCCGATATCTTTCAATTAACTGTAAAAAATGTTTTTATTTACTCTTCAATCAATAAATACTTAGTGAATTGAGTTGGCAAATGAGTTCGTCACAATAAGCTACTGCCATACAAATTGCCAGCTCTTACAAAATAGACGGGAAAATCCCATTTTTCCAGCTCTTAATAAGTATGTCAATTCATTAGCTCTTACCGATCTCCCTGCAGTCAGGGAAAGCGAAGGGCTGGTGGTTGGTGATCGTGGAGAACAAAGTGTCACTCATGAAGTTGAGGTAGTCCTCGTCCGTGAGCATATTGCCCGCCAAGTCGCTGCACTGCGAGAACGACTCGACCGTGTCCATGTCCGAGATCTGAACAATCGGCAAAGTTGGTTAACTGTCTAAAAACCTCTTCAGGCTGTACTCACCGGGAACATTCGTTTCAAGAACGAGCGTTTGTAGCATACTCGAGTACAGTCATCAATATGCTACAAACGGTGAGTACAGTCCTTTATACAAGCCTAGATTCAACATTAAAAATTGTTAAAGCAATGATGCGTAGTTGCAGCACAGTATTGCAGTAAGCGGCAGCCTGATGGCTCGCGGTATTTGACCTCCCGAGGTGTTGTGGAACCGGAACCGAACTGAGCCAACTTTACTTGGGGCGGAAATAGGGAAGGGGGTGAAAAAAAATGTAGTGTCTGTACGTGATGAAGAACAAGCATGCCAATTTTCAAGCGGCTGTCTGATAACTTTTTTTTTCTTCGCTCGCGTACAGGTCGCCGGTCGCACCAAGAGGGCTGAGAATTGAGCCAAGTTGGCTCAATTCGGGTTGCACAGGGCGGTTCCACAACACTTCGGGAGCTGCCTTTAGGATACTGCAACTACGCGTCATTGCGTTGAATAAAATGGTAAGGAGTCGCCGTAGTTTAGTTTACAATCTGAAAGCTTTAATGGGATTGCTTTTGGCTGATGTGCAGTTTTTTGATGGAACGTATGTGCATAAAAATTAGAGTACATATTGTGTATTCTGTGGTGCAGTCCAAAAGTTTTAAAGAAATGTCATTGCAAACATTTCAAGCTTATCTATAGCTTAAGATATCAAGATGAAGGAATAGTTTCAAACAGCACTCAAATGCAAATTATAAAGTCTGAAAAATAATGGTTTCAGTTATTTCTTACCGTGTCTTGGACAGCGGTGTCCCCCTTGCCGAGGAGCCGCATTATATGAAACATGCGCCATTTTTTATATTCTGCTATTACTGCTTCAGCTCTTCTTTTCCAGTATTTACCTTCTAATATCGTTGTCTGAAATCATTAGTTTTTAATTTAGTACGCAATTTTTTGCTACAGACTAATTTATTTTTACAAAATATGACGTTCCGCCTTATTTAATAAGGATATAATTATATTTTACTTATTATTTATATTACAGTTTGATACAATATTCGTAAATTCACCTCCGGTTTCACGTGAGTGTCAACATCCAACGGCGACGCGAACTGACACACCAAAGTATTTTGCTTTTTTATAACTGAAAAAGATATAATAGATAATTGGTGTCATGAATACGTATTACGTGTTGTAAGCAATGAAGCAATATGTAGACACTTCATATTGATAATATAATATTTCGTTTAATAACGCATGCATAGACCTTGACACAAGACTTCGCAGCTGACATAATAGTAGTGATAAATTCGATAATCTTATAAACGATATAAATATAATAGAAAACTATTTTATCTTTACCCATTTGTGCAAATAACTGATGAATGGTCTATTTATTCTCTCTAGGATTGGGATGGATGATATGTTTGATTAAAAAATCAATGGTACTCGATTTTTTTGTAGATCTCGTCAAAATTAAATATTAAAATGAGCAATAACGTTTTATGAATCTAGCCAGTCCTTTTGTCCGTTTTTTGTTCGTATATTATTTGTAAAGCCGGAATCATATTCTATGTGAATAAGCTCGAGGCCGCTAGTTAATTAAATGAATATTGTTTCTCTGATTTTCTTTTTATGTTCCGCTAATGGAACTTAAAAAAGGAAATTTAATAAAATCCGAAATACGACGATATAAGTTCGACAACCTATATTTTTCCGCTTTGAGTTTTTGGTGAATAAGATAAAAACAGGTCGATTTCGATAAACCGGTTTGTTGGTATAGGAATATTTATGCGGATGCGATAGGACATGTTTGTTTGTTTTTTTATATCGTAGGAACTACACAACTACACACACTACAACATAAAATTGGTTTCTATAACCATGTTTCGTATTTGGTACGGTTGTATTCTGTATGTGTTGTATTTGGTATTTAGTTTTAAAAATGCTTTAAAAATAAAAACGAGAAAGAAACCGCTATCCGAAACTCTTTATTCATTATAAA
This sequence comes from Catoptria pinella, assembly GCA_963556745.1. NCBI lineage: Eukaryota > Metazoa > Arthropoda > Insecta > Lepidoptera > Crambidae > Catoptria > Catoptria pinella. Next base: position 8,578,989 of record OY750762.1, read on the forward strand.
GAAACCGAAAGTATACAACAAGTCGACAATACCTAGACATGTTTGTACTCGGTTCTTTACATCAGTGGCCCTACCATGAGTTGATGCAAACTGTTTTGGCTACCGGTAAACTATCGTTTTCTCTCTTTCACTCGTATTGACTGTGAGTAGTATATCCGAAAGTTTTCAGTAGCGAAAACAGATTGCATCAAATGATGATAGAACTATAGACACACCCCCTAATTTTACCACACCCACAAGTGTTAGCCTCCGATTTGATACCGGATGCCAACGTTCATTGACTTATCATTGATTTATTACTCACTTCACTGGAGACTAGAGTATTAGCACGATAAAACGGTCTATGTCGTTCGATGGAGCACGACCACGACACGACGCCGGCGCGTGCTCGCCGCGCAGGTTCGCCGCCCGAGGACTAACTCTTGCCCAACTTACATTAACACGTGCTTATTTCGCAATCAAAGTTTCTAATCATTTTAATCATCTAAGCATCAGCAACTAACATTTACATTGTCGAGGATGGTTTGAAGCCAGAGCTGTAGGCGTAAGCGAGGACTTTAATCAATCGTGGCAATGTAAATTGCTTCCCGTACAAAGCTTGTATAGTACTTTTTTCAAGACATGAGAGGAAATAAAAAACTTGTTAATTATTTGATGAAAAATTTATAAGCTAGGTATTAAGTTAAAGTTTAGCTTAAGTTCAATACCAGGGACTAAAGGAATATGTATTATTTTGACCTACATGGCTACTAAGGAAAGGATGACAGATCTATTTGTGTGTCTGTCTGTAAAGGATGGTCGAACAACGAATAATATTCTTAGCTTAGATTATTATTTTATTACATTAAAAGGTGATGTTCATTTTACTGTTATGGTGTGATTACACTTGCTTGTTAATCCGCATTTGTAATCCTTATTAATGATTTTTTCTATAGCCTGTATAGCCTTACTTATCCTATATATTTAGTAAACAGCTTTTTACAGATGTCATACATGTTTTAAATTTAAATTGGTATTTAAAAATATGTTGTCTAATTAAATCAAATTGTCACTAATAATTAGTGATTTCTTTCGTAATCTATGTGTGGCAAACAATTTCATGTATTTTATAATTTATTTTATCAATAAAGAGTTGGGAGAAGATTGTTTACCAAATAAGACAAGTAAGAATAAATAGACATTAAATAGTTTTGCATCAAGGTCACACAGCTATGCATTATTACGAAATAAAAAGATAAGAAGAAATAAGGTATGTATTATACTCACATTGCATGTGCCAACACCTCCATATAACATTGTTGAGTCTGATCTTATCCTTCCACCGGAGCTTTATACCTTTGAAACGATTCCATTTTGGTGATGTTAATTTTTGTCTGAGAAAAAATAATATTTAAACTATAAAATATCACATGTTTTTACTTACCATGTCTTAGTTATTATGTCACAAACTAATATTAGCTAAATAAACTTTTAAAAGTGTTTTAACTATAAAAGTCCTTGAATTCATCATAATCATTTTCACTTCAAATATATTTAAATCAGACATTATTATAAGAAATAAAGCAAGGAAATTCTTGTATGAAAACAGAACTGTCTTAACAGAATACTGTACTAAAGCAATATGAAGTCTTCAGACAGTTAAATGCTAAGCCATTTATCAGAATTATTATCAAAAGGAACTTAAGGTTCCTGCAAATAACAGGTTGATAAGAATTCTACTCAGACTTATCTTATCATATTGTATTTCTACAGTCTGTAAAAGTAAATATAGGGGAAATGTATAGGCTTTGTTTGCATTGCAGTAGATACAATTTATTTAGAAAAATGCCTATCCTGAGAGAATTTTAAAATATATTATATTTACAAAAAAGATCTTTATTCTTTAATCTCTCAGAATACCTAATATATATGAGTAGGTAATTCATTGTAACTAACAAGGTAATATTAGCTGCACATTAATAGAATAAATAGGTTGTTTAATTCATCAACGCCGGAGCAGCCGCATGTGACTATATAATAATAGAATATCTATTGGCTCATTTTCCGGGTGTTGAAGGGTCAAATTTAAAAAGTGTGTTTGGTTCAACCATATCAAACATAATTATTTTACAGTCTGTACCCCTACTTTACTTTTTTGAGCAAGGCACAATGTAAAAGTTTGGAAACACATATTATCACATAATAATAATATTAGATTACAAATTACAAATATAGCATTGTAAACTAAAAAATTTAATGTAATAAAGAATAAAGTGGTTTATATGTTAGATAAAAGTGCAATGTAAATAAACCCTACAGATTTATAAGTTTGACCCTGCAGAATTCAGATTCACCCTCTGTAGCACTATTAGGCTTTTTACATTAAAAATATAGGTCTTGTTAATTTGTTAAGGTATTATTATTTACTGGAATAAAACTTGAAATGCTATATGGCTTCAAGTTTATTTGGCTAATCAGACATATAATTATAATTTTTTTAAACAAGGTGCTTCAATGGTAGAATCGAATATAGCTGGTGTTGCATGAATTTATTAGATTCATAGGAATCAATCTAATCCCCTGTCGGCGCCCATGGTTTAGGAAAACCATGGGCGCCGACAGGGGGTGGCAGGTGGTGCACTTGCACCCCTTGGGAATCTTTGAGATCAACATTACCTAAAATTATTTAAATGAAAACCCTGTGAACCCCACATGAAAAATTATTCCGCCGAGGCCCTTGCCCTGAACTGATACTCAATTATTACTATGCAATTAATCATTGCTCCTACGATATCATGATCCAAGGATTATGTCATAATTGTATAAGTGATGTTTGATAACCTTTAATTAAATGATAAATATTTATTTTTGGTAAAGCAGCTGTAAGTCTTAAATTAAAAAGCTTTAACTCTTTCTGCTATACTAGTAATAGCAATACATAGTGAAAAATAAATAACTTGTAACAAACAAGTTTGTTTGTAAATCAGTGTTATTATAATTAATATATTTAAGTAACTAAGTATTCATAGACAGTGTTATCTCTGCAAATGACCCGTCTTTACACGGACTATGATGACCTTCTGTTATCTTTGCACATTAAACCAGTGGAAACATACAGTTCCTCAATTTTGGCTACAAAGTGACTTTAATTTTTAGTTAATAATTTTACAAAGTTAATATACATCAAAATTTAGTTGATAAAAAAAGAACTGAGAACTTCACAAAAGTAACGGGTATCTGTAGCATTGGTGCTTAGATCTGTTTTTAAGATGACCTTGACCAACTAATCGGGCAGAGAGTCAGGTTCTTATCAATGGTTAATATTTGTTAACAGTCATCAAACCTCTGTTTAGTTGTTTCAGAATCACATTGCAAATGGTACCACTGTTTATTGGCAACGTCATTCCTACATAAATAGCAAATAAAAAATAAATAATAATCAACATAATTTTAAATGTTACTTACCTGTAAGCAAGAGTCATGCATTTGAACAGTTTAGTAAGAGAAATTTCGATAGAAAGCTGTTGTTTATTCTCTTTTTTGTCAGAAGGTGGAAACTGTTCCTTTATCCCGGGTACCGAGTAGGTTGCTACCACTGATACTTTTTGGACATTCTGCTCTTCGTCTGGCACAGGTACTGCCAAATCGTCAAATTCATCTTGAGCTTCAGCTTCAAAATGCGACACCATGAAATGCCCCGAATGAATGGATTCCTTTCCTGGTTGCGGCTGACGTTTTTCAACATGAGTCATTTTGAACATAATTAGTTTGATCCACTATTATTGTGATAGTAAAAATTAACTGGATAACTTATAAAATCTAATCAACTGTTCGACTTGGCCATATTTTCCACTATCACTCCACTCACCTCACCTCACTCACATTGTTTTTTCATCCGATCTGTCACACAGAATCTGACTGACAACGACATTGACATATATGACTTGACATATATGACATGACATATATTTTTTATAAAGGGTTTTACGGCACAGGGTTCTAGCCTTTTCATACCTCTGAATATTGATTTTTACCATTTTGACAGGCTGCGGTGCGCATTGAGGTGCACATCTTAAGGTGCGCATCATGGCGATAATAACGATAATCACGTTTGCCCGCATTTGATATCGCGCTTATGCTTAGATCACCGAACAAATGACAGTTGGTGATGCGGAGTAGGTAGTTACGAATTAATCGAAAAGTAGAATCATTCGGAGTCGCGCATCGCTAGTAAAAAATATCATTGAGTATATATTTTTTTAAATATCGATATATAACATTATATATGTCTAATAAATATATAGGTAATAAATATCAACATTAGATCGATATATTTTTTTTTTAATATATATCGATATTTCCAAATATGAAAACCATATCAAATTTATATCTTTTTACAATCTTATCATGACGTCTTGTATCCGACAAAAAAAAACGTTTTTTAACATAAGTAGGCTGCATGTGTTTAGTTGCCTTGTAAAAAATATCCAAATAACGATATATTTTTTTAAATATATCTATTATTATATTGTTGATATTTTTTTCTTGATATATCAATATATCGATATTTTTTATTTTTATACATCACTACAAAGAGTATAATATACAAGGTGTTACAAAAATACCCCTAATGCCGAATATGGTAGATAGGGATCATCATACTGAACAACTTTTACTATGGGACCAACTCTGAAATCGCGAAAACAAAATTAGCTGTTTAATACATTTTGATATTTTCGTAATTATTTTTTGTATGAAACAGCTGTTTTTTTTTTCGCGATTTCAAAGTTGGTCCCATAGTAAAAGTTGTTCAGTTTGATGGTCCCTATCTACCTTATTCGGCATTAGGGGTACTTTTGTAACACCTTGTATATACGGGAACCTCACTATCTATCTAATATAATCTATGAAGTTTTTTTTTGTTTGTGGTTGATGGTGAGGTTGATGGATTCTGGATAGTATGCAGTGTTGCCATGTGCACCGTATTTAGCACAAATCTACCACCTACCGTTGAAGCATGACAACGGTGACAATATCTACCGTAATCTGCAGGTATCGGAATTTGCTAAGTTAAAATAGTTAAGGAGGGAAAATATTTAATTAATGTGGTTTATTACTCGAATTATTAATTAAAAAACACAATTTCTAACTTGGCAACACAGTGACATTGCTCCCAATGTATGTAAACAAACTGCAAGGTTCTGAAAGCATCCCTACGGAAGAGTTGAAGCTAGGGAATTCCCCGTGTCGATGCACGGGGAATATAATCTTGCTACATATGAATGGTCAGCGGGTCTACCACGTAAGAATATTGATATGAAGTTCATGTAAATATTGACATTTCAATTCCCTATTTTCATGGTATTTTGGCAGTTTTTTGGTTTTTTAACGACGCCCTTACGAACGGACGAGCTGCGTAGTAAAAAAACAAACAAATCAGCAAAAAAGCCATAAAAATAGGGACTAAATATCATCGTTGTTTTTTTTTTAATAGTACACCGTTTTTCCAGGTGATTGTTCACCGTAATTTTTTAGAATCAACCGTTTTTTTGAGCTGTATCACCGTCGATTAGATTTTGGACATGGCAACACTGATAGTATGTTTTATTTTTTATAGGTACCTATTTTTTTAACGTTCTACCCGATTAATTCCTACAATTATTTAGAATTACTCAAAAAAACCTTACTAAAACTAAAATTACTAATACTTTAAACAATACAGTTACGTTTTCTCGAGTAATTTATTAATATGCAGTGAAACTAAGGTAAAACTTAAAATGAATTCTCCTGGTGCAAGCTCTTCACCAAAGTTTAAAAATTTGAAAATAAACACTAGAAATTCACCTGTAGAACTAAAGGAAAAAATGAGAAAGGTAAATTAATTGGATTTTTTTCAAATATTTGCTAAATAGGTTAGATTTTTATTTTACAAATATTTTATGAATTCATTTAAACTCAAAGCCATACATATTACTTTCTCTGCTCAATGCTGGCATGTTGTGCTTTTTACTTCCAGAATTATAAAAACAAAGTCCAAAATTGCCGTGATATGTTAATAAATAGATTTCGCGGAACAATAAAGGAATCGGATCTTCATAATACACTGTCCGAAATTTATAAGGATATGTTTGATTTTACTGATGTAATTTTCATTGATGAGGAAGAAATCAAAGTTCTTGAGGAAATAAAAAAGGAATTGGTACAAGAAGAATTTCAGTGGTATGACCATATTTTTATAATCATTTAAGATAGGTATGATGGGTTAGAATCTTAGAACATTCTTAATGCTCTAAGGTTAGATTAGAATGGATCGGATAAATAAATTTAAATATCTCCTGCACACAACACACAGCATACTATACTAACAAATGTATACTATTGGGTGAAATGGTTCTGATTAGGGAGTCTGATCCCCCCTTCCAAATAATAAAGGAATAATGTAATCATTAAAATTTAAATGTTTGATGGTCTTCTTTTTCTTTGATGCTGTATTATTTATAAAAGAATAATCCTTATATTATTATTATATTATATTACTGGTTAAGGCAGGCGAATTTTTAAAAAGCTTTGAAATTGAAAATCAAATTTAATAATAATAAAATAAATCAAATTGAAGTCTTCTTTCATCTATTTACATTGCTGCTCTAAGTGACATAGTTGTGACATGGATTCCTATTAAAACAGCAATGTTACTGCGATTTCTGTCAGTTTAATTCGAAAGTTTATTGCAACAGAGTTACAAAATCAGCCCCCCGGTATACCTAGATTGTCACGTGAGTTACACTTGTTACTGGAAACATTTAACTGATTACATTGTTCAACAATGTGTACAAAACAGTGACCTTCTTTTATAATTTAACACAATTCATCATAATTATATTTTTCAGGTGGCTAGAGGAGTATGAAAAGTCACAAACTGACATTGACTGGTCCTCTCTTGAACAGGAAGATAATGTGATATGCCCGGTTTGCCAGAAAACCAATTTAACATATGAAAACAATGTGTTGTCTTGTTTAATTTGTAATTACACAATAAAAACTCCTTATAATTTACCTGAAATCAAAAACTCAGTTGCAATCTGTTTGGAAAAGCATAGTGCAGAATGCAATGGGGAAGTCCAATTTGCACTTGTGCCAGAAATTAATGAAAGTCACATATATCTCATTTGTAGTGAATGCACAGAAATGAAAATTGTTGTTTAATACATAGGTGTAATTTTTCTGTGATTTTAACTGTTTTTACTGGTAGCATACCTACCCTTAAGATTATAATTAACTGAGAATATCGAGATTATTTAAAATAAGAAAATCTCATTCACATGCATAACATTTGTTTAGTATTCTCAGTGACAATAATTACAATAATAAAGTATGTTGTGTTTGGACAGGCAGCAATACATCAAGTATAACAAACTGTCAAATTCTCCAATTGATTTAAACTTTAAGGTTTAAATCATATCATCATTAATCAAGTTCAATGTTAAGTTGCAAATGGAATGGATTGACACATTGTTGGAACCAATTGGTTGGAACCCAATGTGCTGTTGTGTTGAATGTACTGTGCTGTGTTGTGTTTAAAAGTTTAAAATTATAAAACGAAATGATTCAAGTCTAACATTTTATATCATCATCATTTATCGGAGAGGTATTTCTAAGTCAATATAATACTTACAATAAAGTTACCAATCAGTCAAGAAAACACCTTCAAAATAATCATTTTCAGCATTACCGCGTCTCTGAAATGGTGGTAAAAGTTTGAAATGAATGATGATCACAGAACAGTTCTAAGTTTTTTTGTTCTAAGTCAACCCTTAAGAATTGGTAAATCTTAGATTTTACTGGAAAATCTTAGAATTTACATAAGTTCGGGGTTTTAAAGTAACATAATATTATATAAAAATCATTCGAGCTTGATCAAGCCGGGTGACATGATAAGTCAGCTCGGACTAAGTCACGTCACGACAGAGTCCATTCGTACCTAAGTACGTAGCACTTCCGAGTGCGCTCGGATTACATTTTAGTTATTCTTCTGAGGTTTACACAATACGAGTAGCGTCCGAGTAGGTATCCGAATAGACTCGGTCCGAATGTTATACTTTGATTGTTTGTTAATTAGATTATCCTTTATGAAATATTTTAGAATTAAATACTAAGTTACTTATAATAGATTTTTGGAAGTCAATAAATTTTGTTTTTAATACGAGTTTTTTTATTTATTTGAAAAATATATAAATAAACCTGGATTTGATATATCTGCGGTATGTAAGTACTTACCATCGGAGGCTTTCGTAATGCGAAGACTGCTTACCAAGCACGGGACAGGGCGGCGCTAGTTGACTCATGTAGAAACGATCTTAGAACTATTCAAATCGGATGACGTGACTCCAATAGAATTCTTTATTCAGATTGTTGCAAGTGGTCTTAAATAAAAAACATTTTACAAAATAAAAAATGACCTTTTAATTCAATTCATGAAGCATGGTAACAAGGTATATTATTATTACTTTTGTCATACAGTCGGGATTAAAACATTTTTATACGGCGATTAATTCCTACAAAAAAAGATTAGACTAAATGGTAACTTGTATAAAATGTACATTTTATAATAATAATATGTTGTATAAAACAGTACCATTATTTTTACCAATACAGTATATGGGCATCATTTGTAGTAGATAGAATAATTCATTCTTTCTTAGTGTAAAATGGACTAATAAGAATTATCTAGGCCTGAAAATAAAAGTTTTCAGTCACATCATATCTGTGATTTATATGTATAAGTAGCTGAATAATAAACCATGTTTATTACTGAAATAAAACAAGTTATAGGTTTCGCAAATCACATTAAGTAGATAGGTAGGAAGTAGGTAGGTACATAATTTTGCCTAAAACTAAATATTATTTGCCATGAAATTAAAATACGTACAATTATTTTATTACACATTATTTGCTAATAGGTAATTAAAATTAAATCAAAAGCAATTTATGATTAAATCAAATATTTTTTTATGTTCCATAGCCTATCAGAAAAGTTTTATCCAGATGCTTATGTCTGATTATCGTTGCCCTATTTGGTAAACAATCTTCACCTAACTCTTTATTGAAATAATCACTTGTAAAATACAATAAATTTAATGATTGTTAATTTATTAACGACCTATTCGATATACTTAATAAACATCTTTGACGACCTCCGTAGTCGAGTGGCTTGTACGCCGATTTTCAAGATGTCGCCATTTCTGAGGTCCTGGCTAGGTCAATTTAGAAAACGATTTTTTCTATATTGGCTCAGGTCTGGGTGTTTGTAGCTCCACCGTTGTCTCTGATTTCCATACCACAACTGCTTTAGCTAGTTAATTTGGGATCAGAGCAATGTTTGTGATACTGTCTAATATTTATTAAAAAAACATCTTATTTTTAATTGCAATTTAAGTTTAAAAGACGTATGACGACTGTCAAGAACTGTTTACTAAATAGGACGAGTAAGGCTAAACAGACTTCACTGATCTTCAGTAGTGATTAGTATCTAAAGGCATTTATTATTAAAATCGTTATCTAATCACTATCAGAGCCCTATTTAATAATGTGACAATTTGACAATTGTCATGACATTTTGGCTTACGTTGCGGTGTAGCTATGAGTAGTTTATTTTATTTTTAAATTGGTTGACGCAATGTATTTAAAATTTTCATGACTGGTGAAAATTGTCACGTTTATTAAATACGGTTCTGGTGTTACAAAATTGGATGCTAAATCTGTATTGAGCCATTCAATAGAAGGTGTTAGGAAATAAATAGAAACAGTATTTTTTGATAAAATCTTGAGATAAATAAGTAGGTACCAGTGCAAGGACAAAGAAAAGTTAGTTGTTTTACATTCATTTGTCGAATAACCAAGAATCGAATTCACAGTTTAACTAGGTTATTGTAATAGCATACAGATTTATAACATCGGTAGGGTAGCTTACAACATGCCGCGGCATGGAACATGAAGACAAGTGTTGAGTTGTCATAATGTAAAGGCTGATTTACATAGGGTAAGTAAACGGGTCAGTACAGGTGTCAGTGCTGCCGCCGAGAACTGGCACACATGCAGTCACTAGTCGTGGTAATTCACAGTGTACACACGTTACTTTAGTCAGTGGGAAAAAATGAATTCGCGACAACAGCAGAATAAATAACGATTTAATTATTTGCCGAAAAATATTTCTATTCTGCTGTTGAGTGAGTATCATTTGCTGAGCAATATTTTGTACTGCTGTTGAATATATTATATTTATTTCTGTAATTTTGAGATCGATCATTTTTTCCATATAATGGGACCAATTTTAGATTTTCGTTATCGTTTAGTTTACGCGCCATTTTGACTAACAAACTTTGGTCAACATTATCTGGATTAAAGTAAAAAATATAACCAGATAATATAGACCCCTCCGATAAAGTTAAACTTCAGATTAAGTAAGCACCTCAGAAACCGGGGGTTAATCGTTTAGACAAAGTCAGTACAGTAGCGCTGGCGCGGGTGGCGGGGGAAATCAACTGACTCAAAATTATTCAAGCTGGAATATTGAAGTCAGCACTGACGCGACAGCGCTGTAGGTACTGAATCCAAATCAATTTACACTAGGTAAATATCGGGTCAGCATTGACTTGTCACGAGTTTGGAGTCAGTAACTTACCTTATGTAAATCAGCCTTTAACGGACAAAACATTAAACTATAAATAATTCGTCCGCACACTATTAAACTATTCATATTGATTTCGATAGCTGTTACATAGAACCGATACCAACTTCTATGTCGAAAGACCAAGATTTCGCCGATTCATAAACTAAGAAGGTAAAATATAGCGCGATTCATTGTGTGTTCATTTATCGAGTAGTCTACTCACTGTGTGCTAAATAAAAGTTTTACGTTTTACTATAATTAGATACCTAGCGGAAATTTAAAGTCAATAGTTCCATTGACGGACAAATATGATTTACTTCACAATTATACATACATTTCCTGTATTCTGAAGTTATTTTCCTATATTCCCGTTTTGATTACGGTGAAAGAATCGCTTCTCAGCACCACCATCAACAAAAAGAGCCACAAATTCCTGATTTCATTTAGTAATCCGGCTAGTGTTCTCATACGTCTTGTATGCCAGCAAGATTCACATTTTTATTGAAAACTAGTTTAGGATAACTTGTCCTTATTTAATGGATGTTTCGCATCCGAGAGTATAATAATTCTTAATTACTTTCCCAAACAACAGAGTTATACATGGCAGTTTCATTGTATAAAATGAGCATTAACTTACACGACTTTACGATACATGTTACATTCTTGATAAGTCGAAAATGATTTATGCTTTTGTTATGTAATAAATTAGTGTGCGGCTGTTTTATATTATTATATATTATATACGTCGCAAATACACTAACCGAGCACGCAATAAAGTGACTTAATAATGTCATCTTTAAGACACTGATTGCATCGCAAATGCTTCGTGGGGTACTTGGACTTTTAGAACGACTGGACCATTAGTTTCATGGTTACATAATTACTGTTACTATTTTTTCACAACTACGATGAACACTGTGTACTCAATTGTTTGTAAAGTGGTGTCTCTTTTGTGAATCAGCTTGGGACTGTATGATCCAGCCTATTGACCACTGCAAATCTTAAGATTAGCAACACTTAAGTAATTATTACATTGTTTATGTCGGAATTAGGCTTTACCAGAAGACTTAAAACCCGAAGTACTATAAAACTCTAAAAATGATGGGCCAATAACATAGCATTGTTGACTGTCCTGTTTAGTGATGCTAAATTACATCTGATTAAAGAATTAAAAAGTTCAATAAAAAATAACAATAAATAATTCTTGTTATATTTTTGGGACTCTATTCACTATTTTAGGCCTTTTTTGATTTGTCAGCGCAGCAGCGGTGCGACAACAGCATGCTGGGTATATTCGGTCCCCAGAGCTTACCTAGCGCCTATACTTGAATTGAGTGATCCTGATCAGCTCGGTATGCGAGGGATGCTCGGCATACCGAGCCACTGATGCTGATGTCGCACCGCTGATGTGCCGACAAATCAGAAAAGGAGCTTATTTTCAAATTGTATTCAAGTAATATACATAAACCACAGAAAATTATACTTCACTTATACACCCAGTATTCGATATATTTTTTCCAAAAGCCAATAATAACTTCATGCTAATGAACTATCGAAATTGCCATCTAATAGCAAAGCAACTTTAATTCTAGTCAAATGAGCTTGTTGCTAATCTACAGGTTTGCAATGACAATAAAGTGTACTATAAATATAATAATTTATTCTAAGTGGAGTACTCACTATATGGGTAGACCTTGGACTTCCATGAGGTCCTCTTGCTGGGCGTGGGCATGGGCATGGGCGTGGGCGTGCGCGTGCGCATGAGCGTGCGCGTGAGCGGCGGGACCGGGCGGCACGGCGAATGTGTGGTGGTGTGGTCGCGGGCGACGCGGTGAGCGGGCGGTTATCACGCGCGGCTTGTGGATCTCATCCATTACTGACGGAGCCACATACGTGAAACCCTGAAATATTTCGTTGAGTCGTAAGGGCATGGACGAATTTATATTTGTCGATGGTAAAGGTGAGTTTCAACAATGATGTTCTGTGCCTATAGATAATAAATAGTCTAAGATTTTGTAGCTTGAATGAGGTTTTTCATATTTAGCATTACAATGCACCATCATGTTACGATGTAATAAAGCAAGCCCAAATTTAGTGTCAGTGAAAAAATCGAAACTAACTCACCTGAAACATTAAATTGGCACTTTCACTAAGAGTAGATTCATCTGGTGAATCTATAGGAGTCTGGAGCGTAAATCTCGTATCAAATTGGGAGACATCATCTTCACTGGTCTGCAAAATATTATTAGTAATAATGTGTGTAAAGAGCTAGTATTTTTTAATTCTATAAAACCCGAAGCAGTTTTAATTATTGTTTAAAATAGTAAATGCTAACTACAGATTTTTGACTGACCAGTCTGGGTTTGATTGGAGGTTCGAGGCGTCGTGCAAAAACATCATCCCAATGGACGTGTTTAAAGAAAGCGTGGCCCCGAACCGCCGCTGCCCCGGCCGCGCCCAGGCGCTGCGTCTCGGATCGTTTCATCAGGCGCCTGATCAAATCCCGCGCATCTTGTGTGAGGTAGCCAGGCAACATTAACTTTGCCTTCAATATTTTCTCTATAGTTTTTGTACGATTGTCTCCCGTAAAGGGAGGCTGAAGAACAAACAAAGACATTAAAATCTTTCACAATGAAATTCCTGAATGAAACACAGTAAAACATAAGTTAGGTAACTGTTTACCTGACCAATAAGCATATCATACATCAAGGCACCCAAACTCCACCAATCTACAGCTTTACCATGTCCATTTCTGGTCAAGATTTCTGGTGCCCTGAACAAAAATGTATATATTGTTAATAAAAAATCACTAGGAACATTCTTAATGATATTCTAAAATCAAACTTTAACTCACATATACTCAATTGTTCCACAAAATGTATGAGTAACAATGCCTTCTTGGATGTGTTCTTTACATAATCCAAAGTCTGTGAGTTTGACATGACCTTGAGCGTCCAAAAGAACATTTTCCGGTTTAAGATCACGATAAATTATACCTAGACTGTGTAAATGTTCTAAGGCCAATATAATTTCTGATAAATAAAAGCTGAAACAAGAAGAAGTTAAGTTAAGAAGTTAATTATAATAAAGGGTTTAATCATCGAGAGTTGTGACTTGCATGGTCTAGTGCAGTCTGGCTTTGTGGACGAATCTCAATCTCAATTATTGGACCCGCCCCCCTAGCATGACCACCGAAACACGATATACAAGGTGTTACAAAAGTACCCCTAATGCCGAATATGGTAGATAGGGACCATCAAACTGAACAACTTTTACTATGGGACCAACTCTGAAATCGCGAAAAAAAAATCAGCTGTTTCATACATTTTGATATTTTCGATTTTAATTTTTGTATGGAACAGCTGATTATTTTTTCGCGATTTCAAAGTTGGTTCCATAGTAAAAGTTGTTCAGTTTGATGGTCCCTATCTACCATATTCGGCATTAGGGGTACTTTTGTAACACCTTGTATACAACATGTTACAAAAATACCCCTAATGCCGAATATGGTATATAGGGACCATCAAACTGAACAACTTTTACTATGGGACCAACTCTCAAATCGCGAAAAAAAATCAGCTGTTTCTTACATTTTGATATTTTCGATTTCAATTTTTGTATGAAACAGCTAATTTTTTTTTCACGATTTCAGAGTTGGTCCCGTAGTAAAAGTTGATCAGTTTAATGGTCCCTATATACCATATTCGGCATTATGGGTATTTTTGTAACACCTTGTATAGCGTGATATAGCATTTTATCGACACTCAACTGTCAAAATCCATTGCCTTTTGACCAATCGCGAATTGGACCAAATGCGCCTAACTAAAGGATTAATATGTGACAGCAGTGCAGACAATAATATCTGAGCAAAAATATCGATACACTCTAGATTTTAATAATTTCAGTACAACCTAGGATTCATAAATATCTATGCAGCTAAATTATTGAGCCTTTTGTCTTTTAATATTTGACTTATTTTAAATTGCCTTTAAGGAAGAGATGTTGCCAATTCGTATAGGACTGCACAGCACATCCAATCTGGCAACGTGGAGTTGTATTATTTGAATAATTAGCCCTCTTACGCAGTAGCGGTCAACCGCGGGAGCGGCCAACCGCGCGGTTCCATTTTAATTCTATGAAACGTGGCGGTTAAGTGCGGTCAAGTGAGTACGATCACAAGCAGTTGATTATTAAAATGGAAAAAGCGGCTTAGATTTTAGAAAATTTTAGGGTTAATGCAGACTTATATTTTTTCTAAACTTCTATTCAGTTGGTTTTAAAAATTTACGTGTGCAAAGAAGTAATTGTATTTATTTTGTTCTTAATAAGATCTAACATTTTAAAAACAAAAAGTATGCAAAAAACTTACTCAAAATTATGAAAATATTTTTTACATACATATAAATATCTTCGAAATTACCAACAAAAACGAAATCAAAAGTAGTTAGGTAATAACGAAAAGGAGTCCACAATTTTTGAGGTCTTTTGACAGGATTTCAATACGTTGGCACTTTTGACAGGATATTGACTTTTATTACAAAGGCATAAAGGTTGATGAACTCTTAAAAGTGCGTGCATATTATTGAACGCGACTGTACCTACTAGCAAAGTAGTATGTAAAATGGACTGCGCATAATTGTTTGAGTACTTACTTATGATACTTATGATTTCACAGATTGTTTACGATTTATTGTATGTTAAAAGCTGTTAGATATTTTAAAATTTGACATTGAATAGATATTTTTGATTCATCATGATCGTCCTCAGATATTTAAGAACTCGGCTGTACCACTAACATCCAGACCTGAGACAATATAGAACTTAGTTTACTTAATTGACCCAGCCGAGAATTGAACCCGGGACCTCTGAAATGGCGACACCATGATAACTGGTGTACAGCCATGTCTATAAATATGAATACAGTTTAGAACTTTGTTACTCCAAAAACTAATAAGTTTTTGGACAGAAATCAATGACAAATGAGAACAACAACAAAGTGACAAAGTTCTAAACTACGTGACTGTACAGGCCATTCGACCACAGAGGAGAAGGCATCAATTTATAGGCTAATAATAATCATAATTTTTTGTCAAGTTACAGAATAATTAACAAATATACTTACCAAGCAGTATCTTCTAGAAATATTCCTTCACGTTCTAGATGCATAAAGAGCTCACCGCCACTTAAATATTCTAATATTAAGTATAATTTACCACCTGTTTGAAATGCATACACTAGTTCCACTATAAAGGGATGCTGAAATATAAATTGGTATACTTGCAATTTTTGTTACAATAAAATAAATAAGACAAAAAGCATCTTAGTGGACTTAATATATTACTATATTCCACTATTATGAAATTATTGTTTACATTAGTTCTACAAATGAAAACACATTCAGAAATTATTGAAATTCAATTTGCTAATTCTACAAAAAATTTGACTCATCGATTCGATCGAGCATTGGACATATTTTCTTAATTGATAATTTATTTTTATTGCCCCCACACTGGTGTTTGTAACTATTGCAGTTTCTAACAGTTTTGTTTTGATTTGCATCAAATTGTGTCAGAGTGACTGGTGTGTTACTAAACACTATATACAGTTGTAGCCATATAATTAAGAACGTTTATTATTTTTTACAAACAATGTTTCATAATAAATTATATTCTTTTATTTTTTGTGGTATCGCAAAATACTTACATACTATTTGGACATTCGTTAAAAACAGGAGTAATAAAAAAACAAAGAGATATGTTCAGTACATAACGTAGCATCTGAACCTAGGTAGCATTGGTATGTACCCCCTACATGATCAAGCATGGCTTGGCAAGCACGTACACGTAATTACCACCACCACTACCATTTGGGGGCATGGCCTACCTTTGATTGTCCAAGGTAATCACGTGATACCTACGTGCGTGTCAAGCATCGCTCCTATATGACCAAATTTTTATTGACAACCCGAAAATTTTACGTGCTTGACCGTTTAGGGAGTACAGTACAGGCTGGGTCACTTAATTAAGAACGCTGAATATTTTTTTTTATACTTAATCATAATTAAATAAACAACACTTTGTGGTAGATCACTTTTTGTATAATTTTGGCACCCCTTATTGCTGAAACTATTTAAACCGGTTTACTTTATAAAAAAAAGGGAAAAAGTAAAAGTTGCAATAAATCTACAAGATACAAACTACAATTATAATAAAACTTCATGAAAAAAACTGGTGGTTGGATATACATTATCTGAAGATCGATTGAACAAGAGATATGTATTATATGTCTTCAAGTAGATTTCTCACAGTACCCCAGCTTCATTATTTGCTCTTAGTACTACGTCGAAATGTCTTGAAAATTCCATCATGTCAATGACCCAAACCTGACTGCACCTTAAGTAAAGGAATTCCTTGACTCACAATCTGTTTCTTTGTTATATTGGCCATTTTTCGAACTTCATTTGTATGCATATTTGATTACTTAAACATACTTTAGTAATTAAACTCACATGTATTTTATATTTGTACTCCTATTAAAGACTGCTTTATCCATGTGCCTATTTTATAATACATTAAATTACTTCTGAGAAGAAACATGATAGAGATTATATTATAAACGATTTTTTTGAAACTAAAAATCATTCTTAGTTATACGGCCACAACTGTAAATTCTTTTATTTCCACCCTGTATAATATTTGTACAGCCATTATTTAACTGTTTTTTTTAAGTAATAAGATATGATAAAATTACCTTCACTGCTTCCAATATATTTCTCTCTGCTTTTGTATGTGCAGTATCTTTTTGATTGCGGACTATGGAAGCTTTTTTAAGCACTTTCATAGCAAAATGTGAGCCAGCATCAGCTCCTGTTATTTTACGGACTTGGAACACTTTTCCATATCCTCCTTTTCCCAATACCTTGCGTAGTTCAAAATCTTGAGGACCAAGCCTCTTACATTGTCCAGGATTAACGGTATCTTCTGACAATTGTGTGATTTCCGATCCTTCAGATCTGAAGAAAATTATTACCACAGTATGTATAAATGTGTTACTAGTTTTTAACTGAACAAGATTATATTTTATATAAACACTTACTCTACAATAGTATTGACATGTAACTCAGGTTCATAATCTACCTGTGAAAAAAATAATGTTGCACTTAAATACTGATTTATTTCTTAAAATTATGAAATTGCTTTGTATAGTTTTATGAACAGGTTTTGATTAGGCAACAAACAAGAACTTTATATGAAAACATCACTATAATTTTGCTTAGATAAAGAAAGATACAACTTATTGAAATTCATTAAGAATTATCTATTAAATAATGGGTAAGGGTACTATGACTAATTTAATAATTATCGCCTATTAAATTCAGATTGCATGTTCTACATTTAAGCACTATGGAATCATCCTTGACCCCTGAATAAAATTAGAACATATTTTTAAGGTTATAGCAATACTGATTGTAAGCATGATATGATACTACTTTACATCTCATGATGCGATTAGGTACCTCATCTACGTCTATGATATCGTCTTCGTCAGAATCTCCAACTGTAACTGTATCTGCTGGATCCACATCTAAATCCAAATCAAAAACACCTGCCATATACGATGACATTTCAGTAATATCACATCAGCAAGATATTTTGCTTCGCAATACTAGATGTAAATCTTTTGCGAAGAAAAAAAAAGAATATTTATTCTATTAAATATTAATCAAGTCTTGTTAAAAGTTTTACACGATTTTTCACTTTTTTACTGAATTCGCTAATTCTCCCTGAGAATTCGCTTCTGTCTATCTGTCTTCCTTCTGTCTGTCACGCAATAGTATTTTGAAAATGAAAGAATGAATGAATCACGAATGAATGAATGAATAAATAAATAAAAAAAGGAAATCTATTCGGCAGGGTTTCCAGATAAGATTTAACGAATTTCCCCAGATTTAAAGTTATTTTACCCAAAATAGAAACCTACCGTTTTCAGAAAATTATTTGCATAATCCATAGGTATAGGTATCCATACTAATCCATACTTAATATTATAAATGAGAAAGTAACTGTATCTGTCCGTTACGCTTAAATTACTGCACTGATTTTTATGAAAGTACAAAGATAGTGTAAAACTTGGGAAAGGACATTTTATTGCGAAAATACGCTAAAAGGGGTTGAAATAGGGGATGAAAGTTTGTATGAAAGCCCTTCGGTTTTGAAGCTAGGATATTCTAATGTGTTTAGTCTGACGACTAAAAACTAATACAATGTGTCTCAGCATCTTTAATAATTCCACCCCCGAAGGGGCGAAAAAGAGGATGAAGTTGTGTTTAGAATTTCCTTCATTTTCGAAGCAAAAATCACTTAATTTATTATTTAGGCTGACGCAATGTGTGGTATTGTTGGAATTTCAATCTATAATGGCATTTATTTGAAGTCCAACACAACGGACTCACCTCTGTTTATTGATATATAATTTATACAAGAAAACGGTTTGGTTGTTTTTTTTTAACTTGCTCCTGCTCGGCTCCCTTGCAAAACACGCAGTCAAAAAACCATTTTTTTTGTGTATACATATAGTAGGTTACAAATAAACTTTTAAACCAGATTATGGTTTAAAACCACGGCTATGTTTTCAGTACATTAATGAAATAATGCTTTAAAAATAAAGATAAAAAATGTTTTTCAAATTGTTGGCGACTCGGTGTGAACACAATGGAAACAAAAGTTGGTAATTTCATAGATTTATTTTTATTTTCTGAAGAGTTGTAAACCATACTAGATGTAAACCCTCTGTCATCGTCGCCGTATATGATATTCTCAAACTTAGAGCATTAAAACATCATAATAGCCTGACATTATAATCACATAATAGCACATTCGCGAAACAGTTGGAAACACCGCACCCACCGCACCTATCAACGCCTTGCAACAGAGCTTGCGATGCTTTTTGACGTCTGACATTTTACTCTTATAGCCAAAGGTTTTGTTCCAGCGCCGTTTATCTTATCTATCAAGTTTCAAATTAAAAATGGTTGTTGATTTGATTGAGGGTGTAAACATGTTAATTTTTTAACTAAAACATTGCTTTTGTTTCTTTTTCTAATAATCTTTAAGCATTAGTGATACATTAAAGTATATCGTATTGTGTGATATCAACACTTAATATGTTTAAGTGCATAAAATAAATTTCGTTTTTACTACTGAAACCTTTCAATGGCTAGTGACAACGACAAAAGTTGTAGTAATCATAACTTGGATGGCTCGTTGAAGGCTAACAAGAACCACGGAAACAGTGGAAGTATTGGTAAGTGCCACCACATATTAAATCAACATTTTGCAACGACTGATAAAGTTGTCCGATTTGTAATTTATTCTAACCTACGCAATCGTAACTTTCTGCTAAGTAAACTGTTTGTTTGTCATGTACCGAGAAACAAAATCAAAGCATGTTATAAATTTATTTACTTTCAAACAAATACTCATTATTATTAGAACATGGAATTTCATTGGAAAAATGAAAATGTAAATATACCTATCTAGTTCATGTTTTATTGGACCAATAATATTACAATAACCTATGATTCCAATAGAGGATGTTAATGCCCTTTCTCCTCATTTCCCTTTATTCTCAATTTTGTTTTGGTATTTGGCATGCCAATGCCCAGACTATTTTTCCTCCTGCATGTTTTTCTTATTGTCATAATTCATAAACAATGTTCACCAAACCTAACTATTATTAACTGATCACTTCTAATAAGTATATAACAAATACAACAAAACTCACAGATTATGTTAAAAGTGATTAATTAAGTATTTGTTATGAATTGATTCTATAATGTTGATGTTTATAGTAAATTTATATAACAATACAGTTCCGTTCTTTATATTAAGTAAGGAAATAATGATCTATCTATTTCATTAATTCATTTAAGTTGACACTCTTTGTCTATGAGCTTTGATTATGAGTTCAGGCCAATCCATAATCTTATTGTTTACAATCTACATGATGGACTATACATGAACCAGTTGTATTACTTTTTTTATGTATGCTATGCCTGATCCTAAACAATTGTTAGGAAGAATAATTATGGAATTTATTATTTTATTTTAATAAAATTGTACATGAATCAATTTTATGACATTTTCATGTACCTATGCTATGTATAGAATCAGCCATCCTAAACAATCCATGTCGCTAGGGCATGCAATATTCCCCAAATTCAACTCAAATACTGGAGTTTTTCAAATATTATTAGCCTTTTTGTTAGAAATAATCCATACGAGCCTTAAAGAATAAACCATACAAGGAAAGAATGGAATCACTGAAACTCACACCTTTATGGAACTCAGAGAATGTGGGGACTTAATAGAAACATATAAAATCTTGCATGGATTTGATGTCATAGTGCATCAAGAATTTTGATAAAGAACTATTCCAGTACTCATGAAACATAAACCTAAGAGGCCATCATCTCAAATTATTGAAGGCACTATCAGGAAACAATCCACATAAGCATTTCTTTAATAATAGAGTAGAGTGGAACAAGTTGCCAGAAGAAGTGATATCTGCACAGAATACAAACCAGTTTAAGAAAAGATTGGACAAATATTTAAAAACTAATGAAACATAAACTCGACCCATGATATAAGTGGATACAGGCTCTTATCAGTTGTCTCAACTGCTTGCTTGTCATTTGATAATAATAATAATAATAATTTGAGCAAAATGAGTTTTTTAATAATTATTAGAGAAGCAAGAGAATGAAGTCTTTTATATAGAAATCAGCAACTAAACATATGAGGAGGAGCTTATTTTCATACCCCGCTTAAATAAAATTTCAAGTATTTGAAAAAAACTGCTCATCTGAATAGTTTTGGCTTTCATACAAACTTCCCCTATTTTATCCCCTCTCAGAGGTGGAATTTTTCAAAATCCTTCCTTAGTGGATGCCTATACTGTGTGAGGTATCAAAGTGCAAAATTTCAAGTCTAGGTTTGGGCTGTGCGTTGATATATCAGTCATTCAGTCAGTCAGGACTTTGAATTTTTGACCGAGTGAGCGCGAAATGTCGATATTTTCAAAATCAGCTGTGATATTTTGGATATAGTTCAATAGAAGTATGTGGTCATAAAAAAAGTGTTAATATGACTCTGTTATCAAACGTTTTAATGAAAATTTTGGCTAAAAATTTTTTAGTGGATATATATGACCAACAGCATGTAGGTGAAAGGTGTTTTAGGTGATATGTAGGTATATAATAATACTGTCAAAATTAAAGGTTAAATATGAATTTGATTTGTGTTTTTACGGCATAGTACGGTATATGTTATATTATTGTATAAAGTATATATTCCTAGTTTGTAGGGCGTCCGGGAAGTGTCGGGCGGGGTCGTGTTCTTCTTCCGTTTAATTAAATGATTTGCAATAAATTAAAACATAGTTTTAACTTCGGCGGGGCAAATAGACCTCCAAAAATTCAAACTCGAACATCTCAGTAAGTATACCACTTGCGAGATTTTTTTCTCATTACTTTTTGTTTGTAATGATTTATTCTATCGATTGATTTAGAAAATGTCAGGTTTTTGTTTTCAACTTTAAACTCAAATATCTCGGTAAGTATATCACTTACGAGATTTTTTTACTTATTACTTTTTGTTTGTAATGGCACCACTTTAATCACAGGCCTCCAAAACCGCCTTTTTTCAAAATGGCGGACAGGTAGGTATGCCAGTCTTCATACATAATTGACCGAAGGCTTTTTAAACGTGTTAAAAAGATGGTATATCATATTTTCAATAAGTATTGAGCGTATACATAATTATTAAAAGTCAAACATGTACTAAATAAACCTTAATTTCATTAGGTATTTAAATAAAATTATTACTTTTGAATGTTAGATTAAGTTCCGAGTAGCTTACTTGAGAGATGATTTGACAGTTGTGATGATGAATGATGAAAAATATGTCAAATTAATCATCTGTCCAGTAAGTTACACAGAACTTACTTTTACATTGAAACATTTCATTTTTAGTACTAAAATTAAAAAATCATTTCGAGATTTTAGTAGTTACTTATAAGCTCATATATTTCTTTTCAGAATTTTTAGATCAGTATTTTTTAAGTTAATTAAAAAATTCTAAAATCTAGTCCAAATTGAGAAAGTCAGGAATTTGGAATCGAGTCTCTTTGCCTCATATTAAATAAAATCAATTGTCAAATTTGACAGTTATAATTTTCCATGGGCCCGAATGATAGTTCTTGCCTGCCAAACTATCGACACCATTATCGAGTATCGATATCTTATATTGGATAGCTAAAAAGAATAAGATGTAGTAATCGACGAAATAAAAATAGCAGCAGAGGCTGCGGTGTGGTGGAGGGGATATTTTCTTTCCACATTTGCGCGTCTTTCGCTACTCATTTTGGCAACGACCACGGAGGTCGTCATTAAACGTCATTAAACTTCCTGACAATGTACGCTCTTTTAGAATGAGTAAAATTTCAAACAGTGATTTAATACCTATAGAAAAAAATAATAAAAGTAAAAAATACGTGTCCCCTAATTTTTCATCTACTTTCATTATACAAAGTAAAATCGACATATTATATTTTTGAAAGGTTGTCCATTCTCGAAACAGTCATTTCACCACAATATGTACTAACCTATTTGCATCATGTTCAAATTGTTTACTAATGTACGATTCACATCAACCGGCGTGTCCGCCGCGCCGCCGCATCGGAATCCGTTGCTGGTCTCGTCTCGTCTCGGTCGGCACGCGCGCGAATCCGTCGTCGTGTGAATGTGCCCTAAAATAGCAAGGTAGCGTAGCAAAATAGTCTGTGGCAAAAATGACTTGACATTTCTCATTGATGTGATGTGTGTGAGTTATATGTGACATTTTGATTTGTTTATTTACATTTATACTTACAATTTTACATCAATCAGTGACAGTAAGTAATTAATTAATGCAGTAAAGTGAGTGGAGTGAATAAAAAACTCAGTGAATTTGTTTGTTTTTCTCTTGGAGTGAAACGATACTAATAAATTCAGTAAAATTATGTAAATTATGAGCTTTACTTTGGAAGATAGTACAACAGAAAAGATACCCCCGATACTTGAAGATATTGTACGAAAAATATTAATACAAAATAAATCATGCGACTCTTGCCAAACAAATATTATGTTCGTGATTATCTTAACATTGATGGTTGAAAATGGATTTGTACCTTTAGATGAAGAAGATACAATTATAGATATTTGCAAATCGGACATTACTGAGAACATAAAGAAGTGGCACACTAGCATGGGGACTTATGAAGTAGATTTTATTTTGTGCGGTTTTCAGACACCTGTAAAACTAATAGTCAGCCCATTAGGCGCTACAGTTTTGGTGAATCTTGTGATCAAAGAGCTAGATTCAGAGACATACAGTGTTTGTTTGCCCATGAGTCGTTATGTGGTTTCACCTCAAGCATCAACCATTCCACTGATATTTCGTGATTTGAGACATCTTTCAATAACATTAAAGAATAAAGTTATATCTGCTGTGAAAAGTAGACTTTTGAGTTATCATGGATATGCTAGTGCAAGTTTGATTGGCCTCCCCGAAGAGCTTCTGTATAACATCATTGAATATTTGCCGATTACTGATATTATTGCAGTTAGTAAAACATGCAAAAGGTTGAACTACTTATTGAATAAGGAAATCTTCTGGCATATGTTGTGTAAGAGAGATTATGCAGTTAATCAAACTGAATCAAGCTCTTGGAAAATATTATACCAGGAGAAATACAATGAACAGGAGAATCATAATCTACGACAAGCACGACAATATGCTGGGACAATGCATGATTTTATGGACTATTCGGATTTGGTTTCATATGTTGATAATCCGATGTGGGGTGTTATATTATAAGTTTCTTTGAAATGATAATTTTATTTTGTGTATGTTGTTTTCAAAGGTAATTAGCAATGATCTAACTAAAGGAATCATTTTTAACAAACTATTGTAAACTGGTTTATTGATTATGCTATAATAAATAAGATTTTCTTAAACTTTTATTTCATTTGAATGTTCAAACCTTACTTTTCATGAATTGTATATCAATCTGTCATGATTGGTATATCAATCTATGGTTACTTACAATCAAATCAAATTTGGCATAGGTGAGAGCAGAGAAAAGACAAAGGGTGTGTTTGCCGTGGGAAAAGGAGGTCGACACTTATCAGTGCCATTTGATTCCACCACAGCTAACGGGGATCTGAGTAAGTAAACAATGTGTTGGGATGTCTGATCTAACTGGGTGTTATTTACTGCTTACTTACACAGGGTGCTATTACTGTCTTAATTATCATGGGTGAAAGGCCATCTATTGTTTCTCAGTTAAGAAGTTTGTATTTTTTATCCTCATTTGTGGTTAAAATATGAAAACAATCATCTTGAAATGAAAAGGTGCATAAATTAAAAGAAATGAGAATTCTGCAGTTACTTCTGTTTGTGATAATGATTGCTAAAAAGCTTTGTTTATAATTCTACTAGAATTGAAAGAAAATTATCAAAAGTACTTTTGTCTGCGACTTCGTGTTACATTCGAAAAATCCTTTGGCTAGGTTAGATCTATGTGCCAAATTTCATCCAAATTGGTTCAGCTGTTTTTGCGTGATAGTAACTATCAAACATCCAAACACACAAATCTTTTCCATTTATAATGTCAGTAGGATACTTTTCAATTCATAACATCCACACAGTAGTATTTAGGATTAACCTTTACAGGCAGATAGGATGACAGACGATTACATTAGAGAAATTTTAAATAGTAGATTATACTACAAGTGAAAAAAGGGAATTTAATTCGAGGGATAGATACAAAAGACATGGTTTTTTTCACAATTGTGTAGGTACTCTACTTTTTACCATTGACTGCGAGAAAATAAATAGGATAGTAGTATAGTATTATAGATATCACAGTTTATTAAATAACCAGTAATAAACTAATAAGAGAACAAATTATTAGATATAAGGGTGCGTTTCCACTAAGCGGAGCGGTACTTCGTGATTAGTCAATTCATTACACCGCGCAGTACTGCTGTGCGGATACTGGTAGATATTTTTACCGTGGCCGTACCTATGTCGCTAGTAAACTATGAACTTGGTACACAAATAGGACTATCTTATCCATACGTAAGATTCTGTCAAAAGTTAAATCTGGTGAGTAATGGAAATAAAATATATTCCAGCTGATATTTGATTTTGATAGGATTTTTTTCTTGTAGCCCACTTCTACTGCATTGCAGTTTATTATACTTGCCTTGTTGTTTGTCTGTTTCAAAAGTTGTCACATGATAGATCGAAGTGTTTAGTGAGAACTCGCAATGATGCTGCCACCGACAGTGTAAATAATTATAAAACAAATTTGAAATAGTTTTTACTTCAATAACGTTATTTTTTGCCACAGTAACGCTCGGTCCCAAAAGTAATAATGGTTTCGTATTTTTATCGTTCTTAGATCTCATTAGGAGTATGACATGTGTGTGAATTTAACTTAATTTTTTGGGACCATATTGAGAACACGATTCTTTAGTTTAAATAAGACTAGCTTTCCGCTCACAGCTTCGCCCGTGTGGACTACAGGTTATAACGTGCGGGCAGAGACCCGTGTCCAGCATCGTGAAAACATAGCTGACAGACAGACAGACAGAGTTACTTTCGCATTTATGATATTAAGAAAGGATTATTTTTCCACAAAATTTGAATATCCACTTCATCCCTTTAGGGGTTATTTTATAAATGACATTTTCAGTTCACCCGCTTAAGGGTTGAAATTCCAACAATACCAATGCACGTTGCGTTAGTTTCCAACCATAAGGCTAAATAGTAAATTTAGTGATTTTTACTCCGAAAATGAAGGATTTTCTATACACAACTTCATCCCCCTTTTAACCCCTTCGGGGGTGGCATTATCAAAAAACTTTCATCCCCTACTTCCCCCCTTCAAACCTTTTTTTCACGATAACAGATAGTCGATGTCCTTTCCTAAGCTCTACTCTATCTCTGTACCAAATTTCATCAAATCGAATCAGTAGTTTAAGCGTGAAAGCGACAGACAGAGCTACTTTCGCATTTATAACATTATTAGTAAATTAGTAATTAGTATTATTGGTATATTAGTATGGATTTTTGGGACCACATTCAGAATACAATTTTCATTGGTTTATAAGATATATTGTACGTCCAATTAAGTGTCAGTGAGGGAGCAATTCCCACAAAAACTCGTGACAACGGTCGTAAGCTACCTCTTTTATAATAATCAATCATTCTTCTTCCCAATATCAGCGAGTACTTTCTGATTCATCCTGAATTTCTGACTTACATGTGATACTTTCTAGCGGGACCCAGTCCGATTTAATGGATTTGATTTATTGAATAAAATGTTAATAATAAATTTAGTAACAAAGTATTTGTTTATATTGTAGTTTGTTTATATTAATCACATTATGTTTGTTTATGTTTATCACAGTAATAACATCTAACTTGCACTTTTCACTAAAAATCATAATAATATTGCACCTGTAGATTATTTCCTAGCAATTACCACCAGCAATGACAATTATTGTGTGGATGTATTTTCACAAAATATAAATAAGTATATACAAATTATATTATAACAAAAATCAATAAGTATATTGTTTGTCAATTGATGATTTACTTAATAATACATTGTCATTTAAATAACGCAACTGAGCTATAAAATTACCAAATAAACCAAAGCCTACTTCTATTTAATATACTTTTTATTTAAGTAACTATTATAATTAATAAGGAGACAATTTACCTAATAAGTATACCTAAACAATTATGATTTTACATAAATTTGCGGACAAACAAATTAACAGACAAGAAAGCGTGGTTATTATTTTGATAATTCTCTTAAGCTTGGAAGCAAGCTTGAAATAGTAAGTGCTAAGAAAATAACTTATAGGTGCAATTATGATTTTGATTTGTTTTGTAAAAAAAATGCATTTCCTTAGTGAAAAGTGCAAGTTAGATGTTAAATAAATAGTATTGTGATAAACAATTTACAAACATTCTTTTGACATCTAATATATTTGAAAAGTGGTAAAACAAAATGGGTCCTGCTGGAAAGTATGCTTCCTGGCAGAACCCAATAAAATTATCAATTATAAAATTATAATGAATCTACAAAATTATCTTTGTTACAAAATTAAACTATTTATGAACATTTTATTCCATAAATCAAATTCATCAAATCTCACTGGTCTCTGCCATGAAGTAATCACACCATATTACTTTATTCAAAATATGATGTCCAAAAATAAGTACTTACTCCAATTTAAGCATAAATATCACATTAAATTACCCTTATTGCGTAGTGTTTGTAACTACATAATATAACAGGAAGCTTTTTAGTGATTAGACATTTGTCCAACAAACCATAATAAATAATACATAAATAAAAGAAATGATCCTGAGCGATTTCTGAGCATCATACGAGTACTTTAGCGTAATATTATAGTAATAGCTATTATGATGGAGTAAGAGAGGCCGGCTCTATAAGGCACCGGGCTCGACGCTCGGGTATAGGGTAGAGGGAGGGTGAGAGGTGCGGGAGCGAGATGCGCCGCGCGCAGCCTCCGTGCGCTCCGACTCCGTGGCGCTGCCATCGGCGAGTTGATGTTAGGCTTGTGAGTGGACGCCACGCCAACTATTTAATTACGAAGCTGAGGTGTGGGCATCTGTGCCGAGCTTATCTGGTGATGGCCTGGTGTAGGTGAGCGGCCGTGGAGGGCCCGCGGGCGCTGCGCGACAGGCCGCCGTGGCGGTGCTACGGACCGATGCTTACCCACAGCCGATCCGATGGCGATTTCCCCATATACACCAGAAGTGAGCTGCGTGAGTACATTCATTCTGTGTTATGGTCGTTGTGAGTTACTTTGAATGAATTGTGATACAATTCCGTTTATTCATTACTTACATTATAGGTACACATCATCATTATTTGTTAATTTTGTTATGTTGTCGTGTCTTTTTATGGTTTGGTTGAAGCAACCTCTATTACTTATTTCCAACGTTTCAAATACTTACTTTTCACTTTTCGTTTCAATAGTCGAAATCTTAATATCAGTTAATTCTCTCACTATTGACTTTCATGTCTGGATATCAGGGTATAAAGTAGAAAAAAAGATTGTAAATTTTTGCAAGTCTATCGTCCATTTCATATTTTTTATTAGATACACATTCTTCTGACAGCTTTTTTCTATACTCAGTTTAGGCTTCATTGCATGCATTATACGCTACGCAGGTTTCAGGCATAAAATCATGGTCGGCTTGTTTTCTAGGGCAATAAGCTCTATTAATAAATAAAGGCTACACGCTTAATCTCACAGCGGCCGCCTCGTCCATTTAAAGTTAAATCTGCGCACTGTGATCATTCAAGCAGGTAGTTGCAATGATTTTTTTTACGACATCGAAATTCGATATTTTCGTTTTTTGTATTAATCCCTCAATCGCTATTGGTGTCTAGTGTACATAATTTACTTGTTTAGTTACTAAGTTGTATTGACATAGTGTGTACGTAAAACGTAAAATTTAACCATTTTACAATTAAATACCACAGCCATAACAAATGTATAGCAGAAATGCAATCTGCAATCGAGTAATCTTCTTCTTATATAGAAAAATAATATTGCTGTTTGTTAGTCTAACTAAAACTCAAAAACGGCTGGACCGATAGGGATAATAATTTTTTTGTTTTGTTCGCTAAAGTACGGGTGGTTTCGAAACAAAAAATATATAGGAAAAACTGAAAAGAACAGCTAAATAAGAGAAAATTCAACATTGGCAATTTTGTAAGAGAATCGCCATTTCGAATTACTTTTGACAACTAACTTTTGGTAAAGTGGTTTAGTCAAACAGAAGTTTTTATAATGATAAAAAGCACTCGGTGAAATAAAGCATACGTAGCGCTGCTTTCGTGGCAATTTTGTAAGAGAATCGCCATTTCGAATCACTTTTGACAGCTAACTTGAAATCGATGGATCACTTATTAAATTTTGTCGATCTATGTCATTATGATGTGGACCGATCGATTAGTGAATATGCATTTAAACCATTTGAAAGAAGGATGCCCATTTCTGATCGGTCAAAATGGAGATTTTATAAATTATCGTGTATAGAAAAGTTATACTATAGCTCATAAAATTGAATTTTTATTGTTATTTAAAAATTGCTAACTAAAATAAAAATCGGCAGTACAGAAATAGACTAAATTAATAATAAAGATTGAAAGATTTGAAAATTAATATAAACTAGAAACATCAACTTTTAAAAAAAGCTATTTAACAGGTCAACGCTTGTATGAGAAGTGGTCGTTATTCTTTTTGTGGAAAAAGACAATGTTTTGACTACTTACCGTTATACTTTTTTTTTTATTTAAATTCGACTAAGATATAGAACTAGCTTCCGCCTGCGACTTCGTCCGCGTGGATATTCGAGAAAATCAATAATAGAATTATTAAACTTTTAACTAGGATAAATAGTATTCTATGTTTTAATTTCATCAAAATCCGATCAGCCGTTTTTTCGCGACTAAAAGGTAGCCTTCGTCCTTCCACAAGCTCTACTCTATCTCTGTACTGTACCAAATTTGATCAAAATCGGTTATGTAGTTTAGGCGTGAAAGCGTAACAGACAGACAGAGTTACTTACGCATTTATAAAAGCTATATTCATAATAGCATAGCTAGCCAAAGTAACATTTTGCAATTGTTAATGTCAATTATCAATCCTAACTTACAGCTTTCGAAAGCGAAGTGATATTGAAAATGCTATTTTGTCTAGGTCCTCTGATCTGTTAAAGAATGTTGATTGCCCAACGTAAAATACGGTACAGGTACTCTACTTAGTCAACATACAGAAAAACAATTTGATAAGAGTTCACTATCGGTCGTTATCTTATCGAAAAGACTCTGAATAATGTCTTAGTTATAAATTGACTTTCAATCTGAATGTGCACGTAAGTGACGTTTATGATGAGGACTTGTGTATTTGAATAGTGTTAGTGATCTGATGAATAAAAAAATATGGATGACTTAAATCTCAAAGTGAAAATGACGCGAAGACCGATAGACGATGACACAAAAAGTGATTCAGGGACTATTGACGTTGAGGATATTTGTAAGTTTAAATGACATGTTCAGCTTGCCTTTCAATCCATATTTTAACCATTGCAATATAAACTTAATGCTAGACTTTAAGCTGCGCAGATCATGCATTAAATTGGTTAAGGTAGTGACTTACAAATCCTGAAAACCTCACTTGCATCTCGCATTAACGCACCAAAATATTTCTGAAGTATTTCCATTTAAGTATCTGAAATCATCTACTTTGAGTCCAGTAGAAGTTGTGGTGCCAAGGAAGTTTTATAAGGTTTGCGAAATACACAATTAAGGTAACCCATTTAAGGTACGGGTAAGTATAGGTACTTTCCAAAATAAAATTACTAGCTTTAAAACCGAATCTTTTGGATGGTTTTAGTTTTATTTGTTGAGTTGAGAGTTTTGGGTATGAAATGAAGTAGCTTAGTTGCTTTCTCCACTCGACTACCTTGACTCAACCTCAACTACAGAGATGCATAGTTGTCAAAAATTCTCTTGACTTAAGGATTTTCCTCAGTCGAGTCGAGTATGAATGGAGTAAATAACTGTCAAACTCAAAGTACGTTTCGACGAACCTTGATGCTTCCTCAGCTTCTATTATATTTATAATGAATCTATTTTAATTCGCATACAAATTGGTTATGCCTTTTAAATACTTATGTGGTATTTTTAATTTCATTTCATGTTATGTCTCACCTCAGCTGAGGTGCCCTCCTAATAGTCGAAGTCAATAACTGAGCATACCATTTCAAGGACGCTTCCAGGAATTCCTTAAGGAGACCTCAAGGAACTTTTGAGGAAACAACTAAGAATACCGGGGTCAGACGCTATCATATTTTACTTCTTATAAGTGGGATCTCTATATATATTATTAACGCATTTAGAATTATCTGAATCCTACTAATAAAAACTTTATAATGTTTATAAATGTCATGCATGCATATCTCAAAATGCTTTCCTACTATTGAAACATACCATTCCAGGTAGTTGTTTGTGTTGGACTCGCGGTTGATTATCGCAAAGGTAGGGCCGCGGGGTGGTGTTGCACTTGCACCTGTCCCTAGACGAGGGGCGAGGGGTCCACTTGGTCTGCACACACACACACCAACTACGGCTCGTCCGTCCGCTGCTACAATGAATACTAAATACCCCGCTACTAATGTCGCTCTGTGAATGCACCTTAACACCATTTACTTTCATACAGTAGTCG
Source organism: Catoptria pinella (assembly GCA_963556745.1). Taxonomy (NCBI): domain Eukaryota; kingdom Metazoa; phylum Arthropoda; class Insecta; order Lepidoptera; family Crambidae; genus Catoptria; species Catoptria pinella. The sequence continues at coordinate 8,611,019 of OY750762.1, forward strand.
TAGTATTTTGAATTCAAACTTTATTATGCATGTTAAAAAACATGTCACGTTTCTACCATTACCTTTAACTATGTGTAGATGACATCATTATACTTTTAGAAATCTTAGACTTCCTCAGAGACGTCTGTTTTTTATTTGTAGCAGCGGTTTAAAATACTGTGTTTCTTCTTCTTAATGGATAGTTATGGTGATGTTAAAAGCCCAATCAAATATTCCATGAATTTCCTTTAACTCAATTTAGAATTATACTCGCACAGTCCTATAATTACTTGAAACATGAATGAATACAATGTAGGGAATCAGTATAATTCGAACAGTTAAAATTGGATTACAATGCACTGCACTGCATCTCGTTGTCGGTCGTCTTGCTTGCTTGTGGATGTGACGTCGCGCGCGACTCGCCAGTCAAATCGCCACGGGCGGCGGCGGTGGGCCGACAGACGCGCAGTGAGGCGAGTCGAGTGCATTTCAACATGCAGGAGGGACAGAGGCAGGCGGGCCCCCACCTTGCCCCGCACGCCGCCACCATCAGCCCGCGCGCCAGTTTGCCGTTGTGCGTTCCTCGCGGCGCAGGCACTTTTCTATAGTCGGTTCGCAATCGTTTCTAGTACCGGCGTCGCGTGTGTTTTTGTTGGTGTATAAACAGTGCTTTTAGTTAGTTTGAAGATGTTGTGTGTGTGACATGGCGACGTGTAGTTGATATGTCTCTGAGCGCGCCCGCCCAGGCGGTGCGCGGAACAAGGACCAGCAGCCTCGACCAACTGGATTTTCAGGAGCGAAGGCAGCTGATCGCGAGCTCCTTGTCACTCACAGACTTCTTGCATGTGGGTGCGAAGGAGGTTGCAGCTGTAGCCGGTCAGCATCCCTACTCCTTAAGTTTACACACTCAACCGCATTCCTAACAATAGCTTTGCGTAATCAAAGAGTCGTGCACTGCTCTTGGCCTTATAACAAATATTTATCTAACTGTCTAATTTTTATATGATAGACATACCGAGTTCACAACATAGTGCTCATGCGAACATTAATTCATCAATGTTTTACGTTTATGTGATTTACGTATCATTCATTAATTATATATCAAGGATTCTTTTGATACGATTTGATAAGTCGAAAATCCCAAATAAGTAAACATTTTTGTTTGTAATACCCATTTGAATCTGTAAATAGTGTCCTGATGCGATGACTGAATTTTTAGAATTATTTTTTTTTACATTTATGTATGCATAAAAAATGTTTATGATGATGGCACAACATTTTCATCGTCGTGTCACGCTACTAGGAGTGGTTATAATTCAAGCTCTCGTCACGATATGGCCGAATTAAAAAAGTATATCAATTATGTCACGAGGTTGTAACTCATTTTGATCCTCACCTCACCTAAAAATCTAATCGTCTACGTTTGCTGCGTCTTTGGGTAGCGTCTTCATGTTTATAAGCTTCCTGCATCTCTAGATTTCCAAATACGGACCGGTGATAAAACGGACAGTGGAATTAGCCTTTTCATGTCAAGTCAACTTAATAAGTCAGCCTTTAGTAAAACGACCTTATATTATTGACCTCGGTGAAGGCCATTCCTTGTGATCTGTGTGTTGACGGCGGATACCTGAACGAGTTTGCTCTTATTGTGTTCATAGATGCATTGGATGCACTTGTTTTGTAGACTTTTTGCTCTTTTTAAATCTATTTGATCAGAATCAGAACAAAAGACATCACGTTTACCCACACTTTCGCGAGATGTTGATTGGGTACCATGGAAAGTGACAATGGTTGTCTTCACCATAGAACAAGTGTTTTAGTAGAAAATATTGCTATCTATTTCTATCATAATAAAAAATGTAGTAAGCTTTTCAATAACATATAGGTAACTGAATTTATGAAGCAAGACGCCTTTAAACTTTCATCAATATGTGTGATTATGATTTCCTGTATTTCTGTATTAATAGTAATAGTAATCATTATCTATCAAGTTCCACATAGGCTTGATCTAAGTAAAGCAAAGATCTGTTTGCATAAATTAACAATCCGGAAATTGTAATTTCTATGTTTAGAAATCAGTTGACTCATTTTGGCATGTGCACAGCAAAATTACAATATATCCAACAAAATATGCGGCTAACAATACATGCTAGATATCGCGATTATTATCTTTTGCGTTATTCACAGCGCGGGATGATGTCACATTATGTGTTTTCGCTGAGCCAGCTACCAACTATTTTAATGTAAATCCGGTATAAGTGTTTTCAAATTCTTATTTACCTCACTTGAAAGTGTAAATCCGTTATTTATTGTTTTTTATCCTTGTTATGTCGGCATACGTTACGTATACTTATGTGGGAGTTATTTTTTTTTCAACAAGTCCTGTTATTATTTACAACATTTTGTTCAGATAAGCAAAATTTTATATTTCATATTTTCATCATCTTCACCGATAGAGGAAGTAATCACTGGGCGTGTTCATCTTTGATTTCTTTGCTAAATGTCAATGTAATAATCGTTTTGCATACTATTGTGGCTTCAGGTGCATCTTTATTTACATTTAATTCATTGTCCACGGAGATCAATAATTTTCCTGTACTTTGTTGATAAAAACATCATTGATGTAGACTCAATTTGTAAGACAGTAGTCGTCTGGTACTTCGTTAACTCATAAACAACTAACTGGCTTTGGATGCATGTAGTACACGAGGAGCATATTAATGTGAATATTTTATGTTGCGCAACAAAGACATGCCATTCATTGGCATAGAAGAACTGACATCAAGTGTTATCCCTATTGTTTGGAATATTATTATCTAATCTGGAATTACTTAAATGATGAATATAACATCTTAAACGAAAATGTCATAGAATAAGTACGCATAGGCACTTCTATTGCCTTTAAATCAAATCCTGTTCATTCAAATATAATATTGTATAAATCTGAACTAATCAAATAACATTTCGAGATGATTTTAAAACTTTACAACAGATTCAAAATCGCGTTTAATTTGTGAGAAGTATAACAGTACTCTACAATATTTTCTTCTCTTCGTTATTATAACTGCGGTGGTTTTGAGAAATGATAGATGCGTTGGCGTCGCTCCATTGATCACCGTGGGCCGTGGGCGCCCGAGTCGTCGACACCACGGTACCATCGGTGGGTGACTCACGTTCACTTGCCATTTACGAAGCGCCCATAATTTACCATACCATTGCGGTTCCACTGGCCGACACTGGGTGGCTCGTGCTTTAGACGCAACGTTCTCGCAGCTATGGATAACACCAGCTGATGCAAGAAGTAATTGATACTAAAATCAATCAACACGCGTCGTTAGGTTCTTATGCCTTCACGCCTCCACCGATGCCTTTTGAATGTCTTCATCAATGCTTTATTATTACCTATCTCAATCGTCGATGTTTTTACCATAATTTATCTACATTGATTCTAAGTAAGTATTATTAGATATTTTTATCTCTTATCTTTTTGTACATGTTTGGTAATAAAGTTAAATATATTTACTTATATTGTTTAGTTTCGTCTAATATACGTGAACGTTGTAAAATGCAAAGTAGGAAGATAATGTACTAGAGATAAGGTAATTGCCGAGTTGATGTTCAGAAACACAGAATAATGGGACTTTCCTTATCAGTTTGTCAGCGGGCGGATCTTACCTCAACATTCTTTAGAAATGTACTTATTGTCATTCTATTAAACGAAGATTAGTAGGTAAATCCTTTAAAAACTATAAGTTTGTTCATTTAGTAATTTTTTATACGTTGCTGATATTTCGTTCTACCGTTTCCGCATATTTTATTACTCAAGCCAACGTGATTTGTTTTTTGTGATTCGATCTGGCTTAACTTTCTCGTGATCCCGGCGCCAGCGTTAACTGCATACTTTTGTTTTAGATTTCTTTCGCAATTTGTAAACAAGACAGTCGAAATAGAAGAAGGATTAGTATGTAACTGTTTTTTCTTTGCTCTCTTTGGATTTTGAGCGATATGTTCAATATGATCGTGTACTTGATGAATTGTTCGCTTTTGTCGAGATGAGAAAGTTGTCTCTTACGTAGGTATGTTCGCATTCGCAGTTCCCGTTGGTATTGTGATAGTCACGGACAGTTCTTGACAATAGACACTCGACGTAATGGGGCCATTGATTATGTGAATGCGGTGTGTGAGTCCTGTCGGCTGGGTGCACATCTCACTGATAGATATGCGCCCATTATAACTATTGATGGGACTGGAACGGGTTTAATTTTATTACAATGTTATCAGAATAGCTAGGGCTATCAGGATAAGCTTAGTGATTAGTCATGTAATGAAGGCGAAAATAAAATTATGTTTTATATATTCGTATAGTCTTGTCTAAACGAATTTGTGAAACTGCTATTAAATATTTATGTAGCGAAATATTTAAATGTCTTGAGTTATTGATAAAAATTGTAACGATCATTTCATTTACTGAATAGATCAAATGTAAAGAGGAAAGATTAAAATTTACAATAGCTTACGTGGGACGTTGTGGGATAATTTGTAATCATTTATCAGCTTTACCGATCGCGGTCACCCGAAACTGGCTCTAACATACTTTTCGTGCGTGTTTAGTTAATTTTGTAACACCGGATAAGTAATAAAAAATCATAAAGCAGGAGTTAGCTTTGAAAGATCAGTTTTTTTCATAATATAATCATTCAAGTAATAAATAAAACCGTGTAAATATCGTCATGCCCGCGCGCAAGTTGTAAAAAATCTAAATATAAAATAGTAGATTATACAACAAGTGAAAAATAGGAATTTAATTCGAGGGACTAAGTTGGATCCCGAGGGCAGTGGAGGATTCTTAGAGTAGAGTAAAAATGACTGAGATAAATTTTTTTTCACGAGTTGTGTACTGTACTTTTTACCATTGACTGCGAGAAAACAAATAGCAGTACTTATAAGTATAGTATTTACAGTTATCATATTTTTTATTTAGGTAATCAGTAATATTTAAACATTAGAAAATAGTAAAATTAGAAATTTCCCAATGACATAACAACAACCATGATAAGAGGGAGATTACAGGATCAGTCTGGCATCAGTCCATTCGATCCGGACTTTGAATTTTTTCCAGACTGATGATCCAAAATTTGTACCGTACTGATAGAATGGACTGATGCCAGACTGAACATGTAATCTCCCTGTAACTAATAGATAGAGAAGAACCCAAAGATAAGACACTAAAAAGAACCTAACTAAAATTGGTGGGATATTTTTTTAAATTTAATTGTATAACTATGTCTCTATGGAATAGCTCAATAGCAGCCAGTAGGTACTATCAATACGTTTTTTTTATACATAATTCATATGATGCGTGCTTGTTCCAAATTAAAAATATTTTTATACACTAAGTGAATAAAATCGCGTTTTATTTACTGTTTTCGATTAATTAAATGCACTTTTTCGAGTGACGATGTTAAAAAAGGTTTTATTACCCCTGGTACGTGATGAGAGCATTGATATGAAAAAGAAACATTGCTTAAAAAACATTGTATTGGTTGCAGCAAAGAAACAGAATGGGTCGACGGTGCGCACCAACAGCCTGGGCTCGGGCGCCCGCACGCCGCCCGTCGAAAGGACCAAGTCGAAATTCTCCGCGTTCGGCAGACTCTTCAAACCGTGGAAGTGGAAACGGAAAAAGAAGTCGGAGAAGTTTGAAGCCGCTTCTAGAAGTAAGCACTTTTTATAAAATGTTGCAGACAACCACTGGATAACGACCTTACTTATTTCTTCAAGTCCCTTTTTTACTGTGGGAAAGTTGGAATTTCTATTGACTACTTACATGAAAAAGTGACTTGCAACTGATAAAATTAGATAAAGTTGTTAAATAGAACAATAATTAAGTACCTATAATCATACCGATATATGTAAAGCATCTCTACAAATATGTAAAACATCTCTACAAAATTACCTTACATTATTGTGATCTTGAAGCTTGGCATCAAATATTTTGTTCCAGCTGTAAATCAGTCGAAAATTTTCAGTTTTTAATGAATTTCCAAAGTTTACTATCGCTGTCACAATCAATAACGTTTTGTACCATTATGTATTCTGTGGTTTTACTTTTAATTTATCATTGATCACAGTAATAATCATTATTTCACTAGAATTATTTTTACAATGTCGATGATAATAATATCAGAGTAAGGTGTTAATCCGATGTGCGATGACTTAATGTGATTTTATAATAAATAGAAAGATATAAACGTACTTACGTATTGTGATGATAAGTCCGATAGAGCTGATAACTGAATGTTCTTACATTTTATGAGGTTTAAGTTTCACGTTGATATTTCTTATTAAAAATTAAGTATCTATACATTAGAGATTATCTATAATAAATAGTACATTAAACTCGAAATGCTTGGTTGTTAGATTAAACACAAACTTGCGAGAAATTACATTTTCTAAACTTTGTTCAACAACTTATTTACGGGAAATATGCCATTATACATATTATGACGACCTCCGTGGTTTGTACACCGGTTTTCAAAGTGTCGCCATCTCTGAGGTCCCGGGTTCGATCCTCGGTTGGGTCAATTTAGAAAACGAACTTTTCTATATTGGCTCAGGTCTGGGTGTTAGTGATACCACCGTTGTCTCTGATTTCCATAACACAAGTGCTTTAGCTATTTGAAATTTTGAGATTTAAGCATTCACAATGCTATTTTTATATAATACTAAATAATATACTACTTTAGCTACTTATTTTGGAATCGGGGCAATGTATGTGATGTTGTCAAATATTTATTTATATATTTATTTATAATGTTGTTTGTTTTTTTGTTTACAGCGTTAGAGAGGAAGATATCCGTCCGAGCCAATAGAGATGAACTAGTACAGAAAGGAATCCTCTTGCCAGAGAGCCCAGTGACGCCGGTCGCAGAAGAAAGTAAGATATTATTATTTTAATTTTGAATTTTAAATAAAAACTAACACGTCATATTATTATATGTATAAGGTGAAACCAAATTAAGATATTTATATCGAAAAAACATTTTTTTTTTCGCCTTTCCATACTAAGTCGATCAGCTGACCAATACATTTTGTAAGGGATGATGTTTTGTTTTTCGTATTTCGACCCATGTTTCTTGGAAAAAGTTGTTCAGTTTAAACAATAGTATCACCTGTTTCAGTATTGTTACATAATTTGGTACCACCTTATATACTTATGCTAGACAAACTAGTCACGTGCTACGTATAGTCGTAGCATAGAGGACGCGTAGCTATGTATGTAGCATCGTAGATCACAGTATCCTTACTAATATCTCAACTGTACTATCCTAAAAATATTATAAATGCGAAAGTCCGTTTGTTTGTTACGCCTTCACGTCTTAACTACTGATCCGATCATCATGAAATTTTGCATATACGTTGTCAGGGGTACAGAAAAGGACATACCTTTCATCCCGAAAAAATAATTGTTCCCGAGGGATAACAAAAAAACATTCTACGCAGACGAAGTCGCGGGCGGTCGCTAGTAGCTATATAAAAGTATTGTTCAAGTAGGTACCATAAACGTGTCATAGCAATTTATAAATATAGGTACTTCCTGTGTAGTGAATATAATAAACAGTGTACAATATCTCATCTCATTTCAATAAACCATATTATATAAGTAGTGTTTATATTCATATTGTAGGTAGTAACGTAACAGCCATCATAATATATAAATAATGGAAACAGCCATTGTTCCAAACGTCCCTTATTAAACACGCAAATTGAACCTTACACTCGTCATAAATAAATTATCGCTTATCAATCCCCGAGGCCCGAGGATGAAGTTACGGTCGCGAGTATCCGTCCAGTATTATTATTAATTTGATTTCCTTTATCGAATGGACTGGCGAAATAGGTAGGTACCTATCAATATTAATAATTGAGTAATGTTTAAAAAACGAATAGTGAAGTTTTTTCGTCTCAAGCACGACAATGCATGTAAATTATATATAGATTTTATATACTAGTGGCTTTGTGAGCTGTTGACCTAGCGTTTGTGACATTTTTTATCATTTTTTGGAATTGCTGATTTTTTTTTCTAATATTGAAAAACTGAATCGACAAAAAAATATATACTTAAGTTGTTTTAAGATTTTTCAACTTCTGTTTATCATCAAGATAATGATCCTACACGATGTTTTCCATTAGGTATATTTTTTATCAAACCATTGCCTGCTTCGAAAAGTTATACAATTTGTATAAATATGACCTGTAGAGGAGAACAGACGACAGACATACAAAAGCATTTTTGCCCAAGCGGAAGCGGAGACGCAATTAGTTTGTAAATACATAATATGTTACCAGCATGTTCCTCTACCTATCATTCGGTTAGGGATCATCCTTACAGGGCTAAGGGTCAATTTGTAAATAGAGATGACAGAGATACCTAATTAAAAAAGAGGGCATTAGCCAACCGTGATCTAACCGTGTTTTTTCAGCGTTTCTAATTTTTTTAACAATATGGGCTAGATTTTTAATTATTATTTACTGGAAATAGAGCAAGTAATTTCTGCATTTTCAGCTGGTAAACGCATAATTTGTTTCAAACACTTGCGAACTGCTTGTCGATTCGTAACTGATACAAAGTAAACATGTCACGCTAACGCACATAATACATAATAGTGCAAGAGCAAACGTTTTTCGGGCATGCATTGTTTTTATTATAAACACGATAACTTCGTCCACCATGACCTTCCGCGTCTGAGAATACAAACGGCAAAAACTCGCCATTTACGGTGAATATGTACCATTTATATGGTATTTTACCGATTTTATTTGTACAGAGACTATTAAATAAATGTATTTACACACATGCTTTAAATCCTCTATAAAAGGTTCTGAAACAGGTAGCTTATAGCCAACATTAAAATAACCAGTCTCATATATAGTAACCATAATATCCGAAGGAGTCAAGGCTGGTCGCACCCCCCGCGCCCACGCCCGCGTGTTGCATTATGAAATTCAGTACAACATTATAACACTCGTCACATGTTATAAAATGACGGAGGAACGCGAGGCAAGCGCGGGCGCGGGTAGCGCGACCAGCTACTCGTTTGGATATTATGGTTACCTTGACACTGGTTGTTTTAATGTTGGCCATAAGCTACTGTTTCAAAACCTTTTATAGATGATTCATATTATGGGTGTCGATAAAGTCTTGTGATAAACACTCATGTGATACTAAATACCCCTCATTATACTACAGTTGCATAAATAACTATTATCCTTCTGGATAAGACCACAAAGTAGTAAGTTCCAGTTGAACTATGAAGGAATATAAACTAGTTAGTATATGCCACTATCAAGTTTTGACCCCAGAACTAAAGTAGTAGGCCATTCACTGCCATTGCACTAACCGGTCGCCTAAAGCCTAAGTAAGTATCTCGAGTGTGTGTTGGTGTGAATACCAACTTTATTTTCTATAGCGTTGTTGTAGCTCACTGCAATTTAATATGACCACCTGCGCGGTAGAGTGGTTCGCACGCCGGTTTTCAAGGTGTCGCCATCTCTGAGATCCCGGGTTCGATCCCCGGCTGGGTCAATTTAGAAAACGGACTTTTCTATATTGACGATTATTCTTATCTATATTGATTTGTGTTGCCACCATTGTCTCTGATTTCCGTAACACAAGTAATTTAGGTAACAATGTATGTGATGTTCTCAAATATTTATATATTTATTAAAAATAAATCGAGTACCTATATAAATAAGTATTCATGAGTGAAATAGGCATCATTCGTTTAATAACCGATTAATTATACTGATTGAGTACGTCACAAAAATAAGTACAATGCATCAGAAAAAAACCAACCCACTTATATATTTATCAATTTATGTAACGCGGATCCAACGTATATATATTGAAATACATATTGGTTATTGATTTATTAACATAGTGAAAGTGAAAATCGCTATAAAAAGCGTTATTGGAAATACGAACGATTTTAAAGTACGAATAATTCTGAAATAATGCACGCCGTACCTCTTGTCTTTTATACCGGAAGTTGTATTTTATCTTGCATTCATTACATACTTATTTATATCTTTTTGAGATAAGACAAGACATTAGGCGTGTTGCGTCAAGTAATGAATTATCTGTGTTGCTTTAATTAAGTTATGACATGGAGTACATGGACCAAGTTATGATCATGGTGTGCTGAATGCAAACTAGGAACTTTCAAAAACTATAGCAAATAAGCTATTTAGGAGAGCAATTTATTATGATTTCCAATTAGTTAACAACTTATTTAATTTAATCGTCAATGTAGAGAAAATTATAAATAACCATTATTTTGAAAATATACAGCCGCATGTTCTTCAAGGCAGAAATAGGACATGTATTCAAAGTAATGATTTCGTAACGGAATGTGCCGAGAATGGTAATAGGGCACCCTGCATACAACCCCGGAAAATTATTATAACCCCTAAAAATTGTCACCTTTTCTAAAAAAATAAAATTATCCTTTCATGATAAACTGCATAGCGGTTGCCTTACTAGACTTAAATTGTGTTTTGCCTTTGCCCATTAATGGGATTGATTATCGAAAACAATAATCTTCACTTCTTCACTTTGCAGTTTTCTATACTAATTAAACATTAACAAACATTTTACGGGTTATTATGAAACACCCTGTCTAGTGGTGGCCACATAATTAAGAACGCCAGTCAATTTTCATACAAACGATGTAACTTTGAAGCCTCTGCCGGAGTAAATGAAGAAGATCTAGATCCCAACTGATCTGATCAGTATTAAATAAATATTAAATAATTAATTAATTAATAAATAAACATTCCAAGAGATGTAAGGATCAGAGTTCTCAGTTTCAGGATTTCCAAACATTTTAATGCTTATTTTTTTTAATATCCTTACATATTTTAGAATGTTGATCAGATGAGTAGGGTATGTATAGCCAGTGGCGTAGCTAGGGGGGCAAGGGCCCTGGTGCATAGGGAGAGAATCGGGCCCTCCTCCCCTCGAAAAAAGGAGTAAATAAACAATTTTTTCAATTTTTCATTTTTTTTTCTAAGCTGAGGCTAGAGGGCCCCCTGAGCTCCAGGGCCCTGGTGCACTGCACCACCTGGCCCTATGATAGCTAAGCCACTGTGTATAGCGATCTGGATCTCCTGCATTCACGTCTTGGATGGCCATCATCAGATTACAGCTCGGTCAATTTTTGGTGAAGAACCAAGGTTTCAAAGATACCTCGTTTGTATGAAATTAGCTATATGTTTATAATCTGTTTGACCGCAAGCGCTATACCGCGCCTTGGGTAGGGTACTGCACTTGCAGTCGAAATATAACATAAAGTGTTTTCATAGGCGAAGAGTCATCCCCCACGTACGACGAGGGTCGCAGCGAGCCGCAAGGCCCCGACCGGAACATGATGAACATGCACGCGGCGCTGCAGGCGCAGCTCGCGTCGCAGATCGCGCAGCAGCAAGCGACGCTCGCGGCCGCCGTTGCAGCCGCCGCCGCCGCGCATCACCACCACCAAAACAATAACGTCATTGGTGAGTACTAGTCTTGTAGAAATTGTACAATTCCTTACATACCCCTTCCATACTTATCGCGCTAAAATTACCGTCCAAATTTTTCGCGATAAAGGCGCTAATTTTAAGCGATACACCGCTCCTTTGTCTGCGCTGCGGGACGAAGCTTCGACTACTTGAAATTTCTTTCACGTGTGTCAAAAAATGCCAGTCCAGCTATCGTGTTGTGTTGTGCCTATCGTTCTCGTGGCGGTAGCCCGATATTATGTAACGTTAGACGATTATGACTTTCTACACCAGCGTTTAGCACGGCGTGATAATTCGGTCTTCACTCAGGTGTGAGAGAGGCATCAATAGATGTCATGACCATCATTCCCGGCCTAGCATGCGCACCACGACAAAATTTATTTCTCGTCTGTCCTGCTCAAAACGCCTTTGTGTGAGCGGTGCAGACATCCTGAACAGAATATTGTCAAATAGTTATGGTGCCTACGCACGCACCACTATGCTAGGCCAGCTGATGATGGTTGTGGTCGTGTACAGAACCTTAGATAGAGTGTCACCATATCCGAGGTTGATTAATTCTACTGACGATATTAGTTTTAGCCCCGGAAATTATTGGACTCATCTAATCTTAATGGGAAAATATCTACAGTTCTTGATCAAAGTTCTTCAATAAACGTCAGAACACGCTTGTGGTCGTGTAGGTACCTGATGTTAAGGTGCCACCGTCCACTAGCGCCGCCAATTCATTTATTTTTGTTACTCTTAAACCAGGTCAATAGTTAAAAAAAGGAAACAATCATGACCTCTTTTGTCTGTAATATATATTAAAAAACTTTTCAATACCTACTTTTAATTATTACTGTAAGTTTTAATAGATTTACCAATAGTCGCCACTTTCGTTTTGTTTGCGTTATAAAACTAGTAAGTACCAAGAATGAAAAGTATTAAAAGTTATTAAAAAAATATTAGAGATGTATAAGGTGGAATGAACTAAATGATGTGATGATACTGAAACAGGTGATAGTGAATGAACATAGGTCGAAAAACGAATTTCGTTTTTTCCTTTCCATAGTCAGTCGGTTAGCTGACCAATACATTCTATGAAATTTGTATGAATTTTTTTTTCATTTTTCGACCATATTCCATGGAGAAGGTTGTTCAGTTTAAACAACACTATCACTTATTTCAGTATCATCACATCATTTGGTTTCACCTTATATTAAGAGGTCATGGTTGTTTCCTTTTTTCAAATATTGGTCTGGTTTAACAGTAATAAAAAGTAATAATCGGTGGCGCTAAATGAGTGGACGGCTGTAGGCGCATATTGTAACAAATTCTAGTGTTTTAACTCAGAATAAATAATAATTCAAACTGTTTTACGAAGGACGATGAGCGTTCTGGTCCTCTAGCAATGAGTCTTATATCATTAGAAAGGTCTTTAAATTTGGAACATTTTATTGTAAAACAGCAAACGTCAACTATTAGTATTTTAGGAGTTATAGCACTCTGAATTCAACTTTTTATATATGGATACAACCTAGAACTCCGAAAATATTAACAATTGGTATAAAGAGTGTTAGCAGTCAATTTGACTTAAGAAGACCTTTCTAATAATTGTATACTTTAATGACCTGTTACTAAAATACTAACAATTGACGTATAGTATGTTAACAGCAAATATTTGTCTTAAAAATACCTTTCTAATGATATATCACTCATGCTAGAGGGGGGCTAGACCAACTGCCTTGTCCCTTGCCCATCATCCTTTAAGTGTTAATCTAAAACAATGCCTAATATAATAGATCACAGCACGCATTCTTAGGTCGTCGTGACTTATAATCACGCATGACTTAAATCCAATATAGTATTGAGGTCACAATCATATTTAACATCCTTAAAATGTAATTGTGAAATAACCTAGGATCATAGAGAGTTGTGGAATGTGAGTTTGGGTCCGGACCAAAAATACCATGTTTTTATGTAATAAAGAAATTGATAAAGTTTACGTTTTCGACTTTTGTTTCTATTTTAATTGGCTGTGCAGACGATCTTTAGGAAAAGCATACAAAATAGGTACCACATGCTCTACTCTTTAGTGACCTTTGTATCAGTTTTGCTTATGATATTATGTTGCACAGGTTGGTTACTTTACTGTGCTGTGTAGTGTAACTAAGAACAAGTCGATAAGAATTTGAGGTCGATAGATTTTTTGCAATCTAATTAGTTAGGAATTACTGTTTTGGTTAATGTCGTTCTTGAATGAAGGTCTGACGCCACTGAACGTTCTATTAATAAAAAAAGGATACGGTATTATTATCCTCAAATAAAAGCGTGGATGTACGATAAGGCCTGACATACTCGTATATGTATGACCTAATTTTTTTCCGTCAAACATACACGTCCCACTGCGCCTTGTTAATAATTAGCTTGTAAAGAATCATGTCGCGTGAGCATTGCCTTTTGCGTGAGTGTTGCTAGCTCTAACAGTACTTGGGTTAGGTGCACGACGACCGACGGGGCCAATTATATTTCTACGTGTAACGTCTGTTACAGTTCCATATAGGTGCTTTTTATTTTTAAATTTAATTAACTGCTACACGTAGCAACTGTGCTGTTAAACAAAAATAATATTATGACTAGTTCGTAACGATTTCTAGTTTTTGTAAATCTGAATAAGATATAAGCAAGAAAAAAAAGTATTTTTACTTCACATGCTCGTGAAGTTCGTCTTTATGTTGGGTATAGGCTGCATAAAATCGCTTTTCATGCTCTAGTGCAAAAATCATAATCTAAGTGAAAAGCAGATTGTATAATTCATACATAAAACTCATTTTATGCGTTTGTTGTACAATCTACTATTGTAGATCTACAAAATCTATTTTTTTAGATGACATCGATCGTTTTAAATGCCGTTAGTTCTATGGTTTTGCCATATAACACTTTTTTGACAATGACGAAGCATAAAGGTGAAAAACGATAACCTAGCGCGCTGTTTTTGTAATTTCTTACTTTTCAACATTAACACAAAAAAAATATTTCTTAAAAAGAAATGATTTTATGTGTAAGATATAACTAAAACCTTACTGATTCAATTGATTGCAAGAATGTCTTAGACATAAAAAAAACATTAAAGGAAAAGTAAAAGTTTTGAATTAATGAATGCTGAATTTATGAATGAATGTAATTAAATACGTTAATTTAACGGTAATAGAGTAGCGGTGCGACACAGTACACCACGTTACAAACAACGACACGCACGCTGCTGCGCTGCGCAGAATGATTCATATCATACATACCTAATTAAGTAATAGCTGACTCTCCCAGGGGCCGTACCGGCTAACGCATCGAACTTCGGTAAGTCTACCGAGCTTCAAATTAAAACAGATAAATCGAGCCCCAAACAGGGGCTCTACCGGCTAACTTTTCGAACTTCGGCGGGTCTCCGAGCTTTAACTTAAAACAGATAAAACGAAGTAAGGAGTTTCGTATTGTACTATTCGCCGAAGTTATTGAAAAGATATCGATGTTCGTGTGACATCATGAATTGGGGTTCGCCATTTTGGACCGATTGGGGCTCGATTTATCTGTTTTAATTTGAAGACCGGCAGACTTTCCGAAGCTCGATGCGTTAGCCGGTACGGCCCCTGGTCAAAATGGCAAACCCCAATTCATGATGTCACACAAATATCGATATCTTCTAAATAACTTCGGCGAATAGTGCAACACGAAACTCCTTACTTCGATTTATATTTTTTAAGTTGAAACTCGGCAGACCCGCCGAAGTTCGAAAAGTTAGCCGGTAGGGCCCCTGCTGGCTTAATGTATAATAAATATTTGAACAGCTCGTTTTATTATGAAGCTATACCAACATTTGTTTCACTAAACGTTTGTTAAGTTGCTTATTACAATAAATGATTGGTAACTAGCTTCCACCTGCGACAAATAAAAATAAAGCCTGTACAGCAGTATGAAACTGATAATAGTGTAGCATTATTATTTTGCTAAAACATTTTTTTTTACATTTTTATCTCCTACATCCAAACCTACTTCACAAAATACTATTAACTTTAGCTCTTTAGAATAAGATTATGCTACTTGCTAGTGTAGATGTGATGATGGGGTTCCGTACCAAAATGGTAAAAAGAAACGGAACCCTTTTGGTGCAACTCAGTCTATCTGTCACAGCTGGATATCTCTAGAACTACTAATGCTATCCGCTTGAAATTCGGAATAGGTTTAGGATGACGTTTACCTAACTATTTGGCAAATAAGAAGGAAAGAAATGAAAATAAATACTTATATTTAAATTTTTTACAACAGTGACTGAAAGGTGGCCAAAAATTCGAAGTGGAGCTCCTTGGGCATGTAGGGTATCAATCATATGAAAGAGAGCTGTTTATATTCTCAAACATTTCGACTTTTGATGAAAATTCCCCCCCCTTGTCTCCGAGGTTTGCAAAGAGAAAAATCTGAAATTATTCTTTAAAATAGAAGTTTATTAGTCCAACCACGGAAACGCGAAAAAAAATCAGCTGTTCAATAAAAAAGTACAACATCGACTCGACTATATTGTATAGAACAGGTGTTTTTGTTTTTCGCGATTCCGTGGTTGGCCCCAAAGTAAAAGTTGTTCATTCACGTGGTCTAAATCCCCATTATTTTTTTTACATATACTTAAAAATTAACGGTGTATAACGTATTTTACTTCAAAATGTTAACAAAACGTTAATCCGCTTAGTCAATGATTTATTACCATTATCATCTAGGATTTTTTGAAAATTAGTAGTAAACTGAAAGTTGTACGTTTACATTACCTAGAATCCATGGAGCTGGCATTGTGGTTTTGTTTGTTACATTGCAACTATTTATATTTCATCCGGTGAGCTGCCCTCCCGTGACCACGGCCCCTGGAAAGGTGTCGAAACGTCGGGAATTCTAAAAAACCAATAAATACAAACTAAATAATTCTAAAACAACACCTGAATTTATAATATACACGCTGTAATCCGTAAAAAGTGTTTTATTTCTAATGAACTGTACGCGCGAAAATCTTAGAAGTGTATAGCTGTTTTCCTCTTAGAATTACGCTGGCATATAGAGAAAAGGAACTGTTTATTTTAAATTAAAAACGTGTTATCACATACGATGTTTAAGTATTAAAATGTTTATCAGACTGATAAATTAACAAACTTATTAACAAGCCTATTCATCATACTCCACCGATATCGTAACTACGTCAAAATTGGAAGTACTTGATTACCAAACAAATGTGTTAGAAAAAAAAACTCCCAACAATATTGCATTACCCTCGCAACTGCAACAGTTAAGTAGGTACTTTAATAAACAATAGTTCTGTAAAATTGCTTCCTTAATATACACTTGAAAATGTTACATCATTGGAATAATTCTATACAAAACGGTAAACTATATGCAGTGCATTGATTTCGAACGGACCTATTTTTTTGTTATAACGGTAATAATTACATATGTGCAAATTGGTAATTAGATATTTGAGTCATACAATTAAGGCGGCTAGTGAGTTTTAGTGAATTCTTAATCAGCGGCCGTAGATCGTGATTGAACCTCCTGGCGAGCTCCACATACGAACCTCCTGCTCTCCTGCAGGAGGGGGATGGGCAAATGTATTTTGTCCGGCTTAAAAAAAAAAGATCGTGATTGAAAAACGTTCATTGTTAGTGCACAGTGGTCGCGCGTGTCGGGAATTAGCCGCATCCTGTAGGACCTCGAGCGTTGACCCTGCACTTCCTAGTATGGACGCCTTTAATCGTGCTGTCGATTTGGTAATCAATGATTTTATATCAACGCTGGTACAGATTACAAATCTCGGATGGGTATCGATTAGTTAAATAAACTTTTTTTCGATTCTGCTATTTTCCCTGTGATGTCTTTACCTGAATTTTTTAAAACTTTTAGGAAAATTATTTATATTAAGTATACATAGTTTATCTAAAATTTTAAGCTAAGTTTTTGTAATATTTTGTAGACTCCGTAATGAAACTGTCAAAGGTATTTATTTAACATTATCTTATGCAGAAGCTAGGATGTAAAGTAATTATGACGTATCATGATAAACTAAATATTGCCGAAAAAACACTCAGTAGTATAACTGAGTGTTTTTTTTATATTCTAAGACGAAGACGACTCTTTAAGAGAGTGCCTGGGCAGTCTCCCGTTTCATTTCCTGTGCCCGTCACTTTTAAAGGATCATTCATAATTTCACACAGCTCAGTCACGTCAACGGTCAGTCAAATTTCAATACAAGTTCTGACAGTCTCGTGACGCATCAGTCACCGGCAAGTCAAAATTTGTCAAACTTGTATTGAAAGTCTGACCGTTCGTGACTGAGACGTAACTGAGTTGTGCCAATAAAATCATACTTTAAAGCTGTGGACGTAGATGTCAAGAGGTTCGCTTAGTTAGGATATAGGGGAAAGGGAGGTTCTTGAAAGTCTAGATAGACCTAGTGGCTAAAATAGGGCGGGGAAGTGCGGGGAAAACTGGCGCGGCGCGCGCTTCAGTGTCGGCCCGCCCGCACCCGCGCCCGCCCGCGCAATCGCCGCGGCCCGCGACCTGCCGCAAACCCTCGCGCCATCAACCATAACCTCTCTCGATATCCGCCTACATATCCCACCTGTCAAATCACTCGACGGACAACTCGATCCTAACCGGCGACACAAACCTCTACCAACTGCACGGTGCTTCGTGAACTGCTATGTTTTGACTCAGATCTCGCTCTTGTAAAATGGTTACATGAAGATTACGGTTTTCATTGCATTCTTTAAATAGAAGATTGTAATCAATCCAAAAAAGTATAATTAGTGAACTCTAATAGCTTTTGGTGGGCTATTTTAAACGTTATTCAAATCTAGAGAAATTAACAAAAAAGCGAAGAAGGATAAAGTGGCTAAATCCTTCAAATAATATATTTTAATAGTTTCTTAAAACAAAATTTAAATAAATATATACTTATTGCTAAAATGAATTTCAACGAAGGTTGTTAATCATTATGAAAGAGTTGTGTATTACTTATGATCGGTGACAAGTCACCAGGCGCAAACTTTGCGGCGGGTATCGATCGGAGCGGCCACCAGCACGCGATCGGGGCCGCTGCACCGGGGCTCGTTATGTGTTCCAATAGTAAAATACATTTTTCAACATAAAAGTTCTCTACACCTGACGCCATTCGGTTTGGTGAAATCGATCGGAGCGCTAGCTTGCAAAATAGGTTTTGAAATATCAATACAAACATAAAGCATAAATTAAAATATGTTAGCTTTCAACAAATAGACTGTAAAAAGTGATAAAATAGAAAGAGTAGAAATTATCACATCGTATACCTACGTATGGTAATAGATAGGGAGGAAATTAGAGGTAAAGGTATGGTGGTGATGCCAGCGAGTTGCGGTGAAAGGCGCGGGCGCGTGAGCGTTGAGTGCGGTGGGTAAGCGCGAGCGCAGTGTCGCGAGCACCGCCGCGCCGCGGCAGGCGCGTGCCGCCGCCACCGCCGCCGCCTGCGCCCCGGGTTTCTATGATGGGCTACATCATGGGATGCGCCTGTCTCAGAGGTCGGTTTTACGGATAATTATATAGACAGTTTTTATATGAAATTCTGATCGAAGTCATATTTTTAACAAATGTAATCGGCCCTATATCAAAAAATCTCATTATCAAGAAAACTCTTTTCGAGCTCGTCATGCTATGCTACACATACTAATTCCTTAAAGATGATGAGACAGTCCTGTGTTGCAATGCAAATGTTTAAAGGCGACGATAACCACTTCTGACTTGTCTCATCTGGACGTTTATGCTACCTTGATTTATACAAAAGAAATCTAGTTATAGTCAAACGCACTTTAAAAAATGTTATTTCGCAAAAGCGTAGTTATTAGTTTCAAACTCTTGTTACCTTAAAAATATTTGAACAATCATACATTTATTTCACTGAACGATAAATCAGTTTCCATGGCACTTCTTTTTTTAAACCGAGAAAAAATGCTTTTTAACTCCACCGCCTGCGCAGTTTAATAGGCGGATCGTATGTTGAGCTCGCCAGCAGGAGGGGCCAGCTATTGCTGTCGGTTACCCTCCGTGACCGCCTCCAGTGATACCACCCAGCCCCTAGTGAACTCGATGACGGAAGGTGGTCGTGGAAGGAGCCGCAACATTGAATGCGGTCCGTTCCTGGCGAGCCCCACATCACCTGCCTATGCCTAAATGCATTATCTTCGGCATACAAATAAAAAAAACAAAATAAGTAGTTTCGATGTAATCCCGGGATGGGGACCATACGCATTAAAAACCCGGTACTTACCCTCTCGCTGCGCCGGTTGGCCTTAACGGAGCTTTGTAGAAATCTCCTCAATAGACCTGGTGGCCGGCCCGGCTATCCGAATATCAGCACTATCGGCGATCTACAACAATACAATTGGACGGCAAGCGATCGATCCACAAGCAGAACATATTTTTTTATAAGTACTTAAAGGTTTTTAAGGGGACCCTTCGTATCGCATAATTTCGATTGTCCTAAAGTCACTTGGCATAACTGGACAACAATAATAATCACAAAGCATTATATTTATTTAGCATAAATTTTGCTTTGCATAAATATTAAATATAATACAATAGTATAACTTTCAAAAGCATAATATTTCAATAGTTAGAATTCCTAATATTGGATGGCGTTATTGTCCAATATTAGTAATTCGTTTATTGCATAACTTGCATTTAACCAAAGTTTATGTTAAAAAATTTGGTAAAGAGATGATTAGGTACTGTGGATTAAGTGCGACGACGAGCGTGCGAAGTGAGCGTGCCGTGACAGCGGCCGATGAGGTGCCAGAACCGACCTCCTTGCGTGTCGTGACTAGCTTCTTAAATTTGCGCTTTTATTACTTAATTATCTTTTATATGTTTTTTGAGTTTATGCCTTTTAATAAATATGCCAATAAACTTTATGCCTTTCAATATTTATGCTATTCAAATTCGGCCTTATGATATTATGCGTTATGAAATTATGCTTTACCATGTTATGCCAAATGTTGATTATGCCCTTAAACAGTATGCGTTTTATGAATAAATATGCCAATAAACTTTATGCCTTTCAATATTTATGCTATTCAAATTCGGCCTTATGATATTATGCGTTATGAAATTATGCTTTACCATATTATGCCAAATGTTGATTATGCCCTTAAACAGTATGCGTTTTATGAATATGTTTAGGACAAAAATAGTGTGTGTAGTAGGTATACAACGTGTTACAAAAATACGAAAGTATAAAGTTAAAATCGAAAATATCAAAATGACAAACAGCTGATTTTTTTTCGCGATTTGAGTTGGTCCTATAGTAAAATTTGTTCAGTTTGATGGTCCCTTTATACCATATTCGGCATTAAGGGTATTTTTGTAAAACGTTGTAATTATAGTAATTATAGTGTAGTAGTGTGCGTTTCATTAGGTACCTAACCGTTTTTAAAATAAGTAAACTTTTAGGAGTACTTAATGCCTAGGTTTTTATAAGTATACGCACGAGCGACCCTAAAACCGCTCGCGATCAACCGGTCCGTTCGATCTCGGACACGAATAGACGAAACTATAACGGTTTCTTGTTGATTACGGAACCCTAAAAAGAGCTCTGTCTGTTTTGTCATGTGTTACTGTTTAATCCATGAAAGCCTTTCTCGAGCGAATAATGGTACTCTCCATAATAGAAGACCTCTAGCAGGAACGTTAAAAGGGTGCGCATTTTTGACATATTTTTGACTTGATGTGTTTCCTTTCATTACACGAAAAATGTTGCAGTGATTGATAAAATAGAAAGTATACTAAAATAGTAAAAAATCCACCGTACAAAATGTTATCCAATCCGTTTGAACATGGTCCTAATTAATTATATTTAATGATTTATCTTGTTTTATAGTGTTTTGGAAGTATTATAATATTTTTAACACCTATCGAAATTGCAAAATAAGTATTTAAATAAGAACAACGGGAATTAATTAAGAGTAGGTATTTACTACTCCCATAAAAAGGGGCCAACAAACCTCAGGCTAATCCTTAAATAATATTAATAATTAACGTTTATTTCGAGACCAAAATAACCCATATTACAAATTTCAAAATTATATATAATGAAAAATAAAACTAAAACTGCCCGAAGCTAATACTACTAAAGTGCAGGCTAGCCCAGATAAATATAAATCTATAGGTACTAACATAAACGTGGAATGTAAAAATGTGAACCGTAAAATATATCGAACCTTAATTTTTAAAATGTTAAAAAGTTACATAGTTTGTTTAAAAAGTACTAACATTTTTTTAAACCTTACCTCAACTTAGTTTGACCTCTAAGATGTCAATAGGACCTAGTATAGTATTATATTATCTGGGATAGGACCGAGATGCGAAAACTATGAAGAATAGAGTATCATTTTATAATAAGTATATGCCTAGTATTTCTATCTGTTGCATCATTATGCCATTGTGAGGATAACAAGTACGACCGCAGCCGGCGAGACTATGTATTCATCCACTATCCAATGAGTCATTGATTACCTAATTAATCATCTTGCCAGTGTTTGCGGATTACGGAGTACTTTATTTAATAGTGTATGTAATATTTGATAAACCATAAATAATTGTGTGTTATAAGTAAGTTTTTATACTACCTGCTCGTCAATGGCATATTATGTGTCATGCAAACCTTTCCTAAAGTAAGTCATTTTTCCCATAGGAATAATGTGATTTGAATTTGGAATGCAACTCATGTAGTCGTGCTTGATTGAGGTTGGTTTCCAAAATGTTTAGGTGCAATGAGATTTTATTCTGAGTTAGGCTGCATGTTATGTTACATACAAATTAAAAAAAAGAAAATCATGAAAACTTTTTACGAAATTCATTTTCACCCGCGCATCAAGAAGGATTTATTCGAATGTCGAACTGACCACTACAGAATAGACGACAAAAAAAAATACTAAAGTCATTCTTTATAACAGTCATTGGTTTCAATTGCCTCGCAGATAGTATAAAAAGTAGAGTATGCATCGCGGGCTTAAATGTGTATTTGTCTTGGGCGATCTTGAACATCTCGTACTCAGGATTCTCGTACTCGGGGTTTAATATAGCGCCCGGGACATAATACACTACTTTAAGCCCTTATTGCATAATCTACTATTAACTTATAAAGAGGTACCACAGAATACATATTAGTATTAGTAGTGAGGTAGTAAAGATTTAGGGCCTGTTCACGTTTCCAAATAGCATTTATCTACAGGTTTAATTTAAAAATGAGACAGAACAAATAAGTTATCTGGAACTTATGGATACTTTGGAACCTAGTAAATTAAATTATTTTCTACCATTGCTACTCGAAAAAGGGCATTTGATTTATCGATAACAGTGAATAAAACGCTATTTTATTCACTGTATGGATAAAAACATTTTGAATTTGGAAAAAGCGAATTATTCTTATGAAATATGTAAGTACAAAAAAATAAAACATACTGCAAGTACTGGCTGCTATGGAGCTATTCCAAAGTGTCATTTATTTATTTATTTGGAATAGTAAAAAGCGTTCACAAATTTCACAATGTAACTTATGATCTAAACTAACTTGCTTATTGTGAAGCCCACACCATCACCCACGGGCTAATTGTGTGATACTCATTTTACTTACTTACTAATGTGACAAAAGCTAACAAAAGTAAAGTAAAATCTTTTAAGGATTTGTCTTTAAACTAAAACGTAAAAAAATAATTAAATTTATAATAATAGTAGGATACAATATTATATTTGGCTATAATACATTTTTTTTAAATTTTCCGGTAATGTTAGTTAGGTTCTTTTTAGTGTCTTATCTTTGGGTTCTTTTCTCTCTATTATCGTGGTTGTTTTACGTCATTTGAAAACTTCTAATTTCACTATTTTTTACCGATTACTTATATATAAAAAGCAAACCTCTGTTGTTGCACAGTCACGTGTACGCTATGAATAATAAAGCGTTCGTTCCTGCGCACTTGTACCAAAGTGACGTCATAGGATGCAGGATTCCATATGGTAGCTTAAGCATCATTTGTGTGGGAGTCTGGGAGAGTGACGTTGGCATTGCTTGCATACAGTTTCGGTACATTTAGTGCACGGTGGCACGTTTCAGATTAATTGCCACACAGAACAAAGGAATGCAGAAAGTCTTGTGAAACGTCCAATTTAACATTGCAACTATTTAAATAATGTAACTACTAATCATTGGCAGCTCTCTTTGTAGAAAATTCTTAGGAATTTTTTTATAAGAGAATCGCTGTGCTGTTAGAAAATAAGTCTTCTACTCTACGTGATAGTGTTGAAATTATAATCATGATTGTAATTTTGGAATGTGCTAATAAGGCACCGCCCTATTTTATAATTTATCAATTAATATGAGTATGGGCTATGATTTATGAGTATGGGCTATGCAACTGTTGCAGTGTGCTTTAACATTTATTTTCTTAAAATTTTTCAAATAGTTACAACTAATTACTAGGTTTTTATTTGACACCTTGTATTCGTTTACTAGAACTAGTTTTGGCTCGCGTTTTCATGTAGCTTTGACGACGATGAATTTGGCAACGTTATTATGTGCAGCTATTTTTCTCCAAAGGCTATGTACTTAAGGCTCCGGCGAACAGTGGGCTAAATTAAGCTTCCCATACAAACTTAATACAACATGAGGCAATTTGAGCATAATTAACTCATCTTGTGATGTTATTCGGATTAAAACAGTATTTATCTAGGTTTCTATTAAATAAAAAAATCCAAAAAAAACCAAATAAAAATTAAGGCGATTTACAGTATTGTATGAAAAAAAAATAATTGGCATTTATTTTGAATTGGGTTAGTATTTTGGATTTTTTTATTTAATAGAAACTTAGACAAATACGATCTTAATCCGAATAACATCACAACAAGAGTTAATTATGCTCAAATTGCAAATCCTTTTGGTATTACGTTTGTATGGGAAGCTCACCGTTCGCCGGACTCTTAAATCAGACTTATTTGTACAATTTGAAGAAAATTTACAGACTTATTTGTACAATTTAAAGTCGGCTTCGGCTGGGCTTACCAGAGAAGCGGATCTTTTGGTAAAACACATTAGTCATGTCCGCATTGCCGACGTTTTGAAATATAGGTAGTGTATATTGCAGGCATAATATGGTGGGTTTATCTTTCCACTATTAGAATTTAGGAGCGGCGGCGTTCTGAAATAATGTATCAGATCTACCTAAAATGACAACAAATCTATTTCGCACGGCTACTGGCTCTCTACTGCTAAAAAAATCTGCTGTTGTGTGAAGTAAAAATAATTGAGTCAAAAAAAATTAAAAAAATGTTTTTTTTTATACAACATGTTACAAAAATACCCCTAATGCCGAATATGGTATATAGGGACCATCAAACTGATCAACTTTTACTATTTGACCTACTCTGAAACTGAGAAAAAAAATCAGCTGTTTTATACAAAAATTAAAATCGAAAATATCAAAATGTATTTTTGTAACACCTTGTATATTGTCAAAACATTAGTTTTTGACTCATCTCCTTTTTCTTTGACACCACAGGCATGTTTTATCAATTAAATATTTTCAAAATTGCTTTCTTGAGGTTAGATACACGTACAGCTTGACCATAAAGAGTTGACATAAAAAGTACTTTTTGGTGTACCTGTGTTGGAGCTTTTATAGAAGCTTTTATAAACCTCTATCTTTAAGGGTCAGTGAACTCATAGTCCTGTTGGTACTGTTCTTTTTCGCGAAACATGTTGCTCGGGTTCTAGATGAATGGCGATAAATTAAAAATTCAAAACAAAGCGAGTTAAAGCGTGGGCGGGCGGATAGCAAACGTGGAGGGCGGGCGGCGATCGAAGAGCGCGCGCGGTGCCGGGGCTGGGGGGCGGCGTAACGATCGGGCGCCGGCCGCAGTCTTCCAGCCGCGAGCGCGCCGCGAGCATGAGCGACGTCGGCACGCTCGCCGCCATGGACGCCTTCGCGGGCGGCGCGAGGCGAAGGCCCGCGCGCCTGCCTCCGCCGCCGCCCTTCGTGCCGCCGCCGCCGCCGCAGCGCCACGACCACTACTACGTGCGCCGCAATTCCCCCATTCCGAGGCATGCCGCAAACCTCACGCTGTTCGCGCGAAAGAACGGTACCCTCGTGAACTTACTGCACTTGCAAAGAACTGCATGCACGCGCTGCGATCGGGGCGGCGCGGGCGGCTGCCGGCGCCCTCGCGCCACGCATCGCCCGCAATGTCAATGTCACGCTATCATCATGCACGCACACTTGAACTCCTGTAATTCCATATAGTCAGTACTACATTCTAATACTTTTATAACTTTTCTATTATAATAGTTTCATGATATCAATGTGTTTTCATTTTTTCAATGTCATGCAAATAAAACTTTCGTTACGTTTTAGTAAATCATTAAAATTCTTCATTAGCATAACATTGAATGTTTGTGTTTTTATTGTGGAGTAGAGAGAGTTTAACAATAATCGCCTGATATTTCATTAATTTTAATTGATCTCTAACAAAGAAATCACGAACTAAAGGCATATCGAGTAATGGTGTAATAAATATTGAAATGATAAATATTGATGTTTATATAATATATACTTACGTAGAAATGACGTGAACATTTCTATTGCCACTGCCGAATATTATAGAAGTTTCTTCATATTTACTTACTCGTAACGTAGTTCATTTGAATTATTTCCTTATCATTTGAATGTTATTATTTATTACTACAATAATGTTACTTATTCTTTGTTCAGATTATTCCAAAAGAGCTCGAACTTCGAATAGGTATTTGAATGACGCAAAGGCAATGCCCTTGCGATGTCGTAGCATTTTATGAGCTTCGTTAAAATTTTAGGTAAGTATCTCTCTTACGGACACTTATTTTTAAGAGAGGTTGGCTCAGCAATTTTTACGGTCGTGCGTGTAACCAAAAGCAGCTAAAAATTCAAATACCACAGCCCATATATATATAACACTGCGAGGACTAGCTTAAGTTAAAAGAATACCTAAGTGATTGCTGGGAGTTGTGATACTTATTATTTATAGAAACACTATCGTATTAAATTTAGTATTTTGAACTGTATTAGTATAAAAACATTAAAACACAACACACAAAGTCTATTTATTTCATTCCAGGACAAAACGAAAAAAAGTATTCCCATTGCCCTTTGACATTACTCGGTAATGCTCAAAGGACAAAATAATTCGCTTATAATTTTATTTCGTAGTAAGTGAACACATTTCAGCGAAATAACAAAATATTCATTGCGAGGGTTACCCCGAGGCGGTTGCGAATATCATTCGCCCACGCGCGCTAGCTGCCTTTCATAACTTAGTGAGCATAATGTAATGTATAACCCTCAGGTTGCACGGGTAACTTTAGCCCTCGGATTTTACAAATTCAAATGCCTGGTTTCGACTAAGACTCCCACGAGCACAAACTTTCGAGCCATGTCGCTTGAGTAACGAGTTCTAAAGCACAAAAGAGTTTGTCTTTACAAAGTGTAGTTACTCGTATTGCTTCTGAAGCATTGAATTTTAAAGCATCAAATATTTTGATGCTTCAAAATATTTCTTTAAAGTAAAGTTTTTCTAATTTTTTTCTTTGTAAAATAAGCCGACGTTATTATTTTTTAGATAAACTTTGGTAGTGTAGGAAGATCCATTAGCCGTTCTCTTTTAATCCCCTTTGAGGGTGGTATAAAAAATCTTATTGGACGGTATCTTCTTTATATTCAGCTTTCTCTTACAAGGTTAAGTAGAATTTTGCTGCTAAATAATGTTTGATTGGTGATTATGTACAAGTAGGTGTAAAAATTCTTAAAATTCCAATCCTTCCTTAGAAATCTAATTATTTTTAGCACAGGATGCCTTTGAACCCGTGTACACAAGATACCGTATGCTGAACCGAAATATACTCCTACTCCTTGAGGCTTGCTCACAAGAACACACCACTAGGTACCGACCGAATAGAGAACTCTGAGAAACTGGGTCACGGTCACGCGTGATCGTACCGATTTATCGCTCCTATAAAAATCGCATTTCAATCGAGAACAAATTCGAAACAAAGGAAAGTGGATACTTTTTAGTCAACGTAACGTTTGCGTAGAAAGGCGGATATTTACGAGATCGGCGCGGCCCACGAAACTGTCGATAAATAACACCAAAGGCGTCGTCGTGCGGCCTTGTCCAACTATTTGCGTCGTGCGTCGGCGCCGATGTGGACTGAAACGTTTTAATTGCCCGCCTGAATGTCAATCACCACATTCCGGGAAGCTGGACTTTCATTGTGACCTTCACTAACTCTGATCTTAAGTACTTATTCGACATCATTATTCCTGTATCTTCATCATGCGCCATGCATCTTTTGAGGGTTTAGTATTATAAATGTCTCCCATCGCTAATGTTTTCCATGACCATGCAAAAGAAACATGATAATTTCTTGTTACTTTGTTATATACTTTCCTCTTGACAATGGTAATGATAATGTTGTTGGAAAAGAAGGGGCATTGGGGATGAAGGGCATCTGCCGAGGGCTGGCGGCCGCGGGCGCGCTCCGCCCTTGACCCAGAGCGCCCCGTTCTATTCCGACGTTCCGCCCGCCCGACGCGATAACGACCGCTCGATTGGGCGCTTTGTTTGCGCACGTTAATCTTTCATCTATTGTCAATATTTGTATGTTTTTACTCTACACATTGCTTGATGTTCGCAGCTGTAAGTTTTATTAACGTTCCTATATACCCTTTTGAGGTTCTATCACCATTTTAGCTTGAAACCTAAAATATTATAAATTATTCGTATATTATCGCATAACCATTATTTAATTTTGTATATGTGTTAGTAGGTCGAATACTAGTTTCTGTGACAGTGGCCATTTATTATAATTCATCTGACTTTATTTTTATTTAAGAATACCTAGTGTTTTTGGCTTATTTGTGTCGAGTCGAGTTGTGTGATATACCTGATGAACGATGTTGACCGATGTTGACATTTTAAAGAATAACAAACTACTAATGGGTGTTTTATATATTCATACAATATTTTAAACTTGGATCTTTGATTTGACTTGATTTTTGTAAGGCTTGTGATTAAGTTTTATACAATACAAGTATGTATTTTTACTTTTGTTAAAATATATTACATTAAGAATAGAAATATTCAAGTAATATAATGATGTTATCAGGATGAGATTTAATTAAAATTCATCTTACCTTGTATTTTTTAATTATTATCATACAAAATAGGAGCTTTATACCACGCCGGAGATGAAGACGAATTAACGCTAAGCGAAACCTTTTATTTAGAACTCGTAAAGCCTTTATCCGTAGGAGGTAAAAAATAAATTAATAAATAGACGCAGCTCCTCTAAATAATTTTAATAAAATATATAAGTGTAATTCTATCAAATATAAGTTTTTAGGGTTCCATACGTCAAAAGGAAAAAATGGAACCCTTTTATAGGATCACTTCACTTTGTCGTCCATCTGTCAAGACCCTTTATCTCGGGAACGCGTGAAGATATCGAGTTGAAATTAAAACTATATACTCAGGCTTACAGTCCCTTGAAGCTGTGAAAAACGTAAAAAAAGATACGGCGGTTTATGCTGCAAAAACGCATATTTCGACACACAAGGGATTGACAATTTTCGTTGACCTAGAACTAAAATTTGGCAAATAATATCGTCTTAAACTACAAGTACAGGGAAAAAATGTTAAAAGAAATTAAATCATAAAAAATACATCTTTTTAGGGTTCCGTATCCAAAAGGTAAAACGGGACCCTATTACTAAGACTCCGCTGTCCGTCTATCACCAGGCTGTATCTCATGAAACCGTGATAGTTAGACAGTCGAAATTTTCAGAGATGATGTATTTCTGTTGCCGCTATAACAACAAATACTAAAAATAGAATAAAATGAATGTTTTTTTTTTTTGCTCGTTTTTTCTTCGATATAGATGACGGCAACAGGTAGACGCTTGAAATATTCACGGAATATTTATTTATATATTCACCTTAAAAATAAGTAATTAAATTAAAATAAAACAAATATTTAAGGGGGGCTCCCATACAACAAACGTGATTTTTACGAAAACCTTCGTGCGCCAGTCCGAACTCGCACTTGGCCAATTTTTAAAGTTCGTTATCATTCATCGAGTTTGTACGGAATCCTCGGTGGGTGAGTTCGACTCGCACTTGTCCGGTTTTTTGGAGGATATAAATAATTAAGTATTTAAAAGTATGGAGTGAACGTGAAGTAAGTATGGTATACCCACTTACAAATAATAAAACTAAGTAGAAGCATTAGCACAAAATAAATAAAAGGCAATATTTGCAATGAAAAGTTCAAGAAAAGAACGATACAGAACCAAATAGCTGAAAAAATATGTTATAGTATTAAAGTAAAGAAGTGCCACACACAGCAACAGGTCACAGGTCATCAATCCATCAACCAAGCAAACACACTAGACGTTTCATGTCGTCAAAGACCTTCCTTTTGTTAACGGCGACAACGACGTACTTACGCTTCGTATTGTATGTAACAATCTTTATGATAAATAATTGCATCTGAAAGCTTTTGTGAGTTTGGTTTTTAGGATATCCTGACTCCTGAGACTCCTAAGGTCTCTTGGCTGCATTTAAAAAATACCATGACTTCGGCGGCTTATGAAGTGGACTCATTTAGTTAATTTAGCTGTTTATTTCTCAGTTATTTTTCTCTTTGATACTATATACAACACCTTTTGAATTTTGCCACGATAAAAACAGTCACCTATTACCGTATTTATATCACTATGTTTTCAGAAATTATTAAAGTCAGTATATCTCATTTAAAGTTTTGTTTGTAGGCCAACTGTGAAGAGAAAACAGATTTATTTTTAGACACATCATCATATTGTTTGGTACATTATGCTATTGAGATAATTTCAACGCAACAGTGGAGTCCATTAAAATTGGTAACTGCAAATCGATCTTACGGACCAGAAA
Organism: Catoptria pinella; assembly: GCA_963556745.1. Classification (NCBI taxonomy): domain Eukaryota; kingdom Metazoa; phylum Arthropoda; class Insecta; order Lepidoptera; family Crambidae; genus Catoptria; species Catoptria pinella. Next base: position 8,641,592 of record OY750762.1, read on the forward strand.
TGTTTTTAGGATTGATTTATTTTAGAATTACAGTATCACGCCAATACCACGCTGCAATTCAAGACCCGCTTAAAATTATATTTACCAGAAGTCCAAGTGACAAGGTGTCATCTCTTTGTTAATCCACAGTTCGTTTCGGTGAAAAAAAGTTGTAACAATTTTCACTGTCAGTAGAGTAGTTTTTTATTATTTTTCTTTGGTATTCCAAAGGCATGAGCGCAGCCGTCGTCGCCGACTGGTACTCGTCACTGTCTCTAGCGACTGTCAAGACCATGAATTCCACGCGATCCAATATTCTACGACCCACTTTATGCCGTTTCACTAATTTTATAGTCCTCTTTACATCCAACTAATCGAGTTTTTGCTCATATTACTCTGTGACTAATGCCGGGTATGCTACGAAGACGACACGATCTAGTTCTTTTTTGTAATTAATTATACGCTATTGGCTAGAATTTGTAGTTTTCTATGTTCTTTCCATATAATCGAATATGCAGATTTTCTACCCGATAAACTTTGCGACACAAAAAAATGTTTGGGTAAGGATAAGAATAATGTTCTATCCCTTAAATCATCAGTTAAAATTGGATGAAAGAAAATAGGTAGTCATCTTGTGTATAATATACATTTACAAAATAAGGATGATGAATGATCATCACTAGTCTGCAATACGAAAAGCAATTTTATGTCATATATAGAAATGAGAGTAAAGAATTTAGGACCATCATGTTATAAAAAGTATTAGCACTTATTTACAAAGTCTTCCTTTGATCTCCAGTTTCAATAGCGTTATCGTTTTATGTGGCGTAGCTGAAACATTCTTTCCATTTTTAAGCATAATAATTTTGATCGCTTGGAATGTTGACAGAGTAATTCTGTGTTTGTGGCCAGTGAAAAAGCGCCAAAACATCGAATCAAAGTATTCGTTTAGTACGCGTAACCAGGGCAAATATCTATCGCGTCAGAGTTTCGCGTTTATGAAAAGTTTAAAATTTTGCATGAAAACCAAAGTGGTTTTAGAAAAAATCACTCCACCACGTTAGCTGTCTATAAATTCATTAAAAGCATATTACAAGTAATAGAGAATAAAAAAATCGCAGTTGGGCTTCTTCTCGATATGAGTAAAGCGTATGATAGAGTTTGTTATGTAACTCTATTAGATAAACTCTACCAAACTGGAATAAGAGGTCTGGCTCATGAATGGTTTAGATCTTACCTCAATAACCGATCTCAGCAAGTTGAAATTGAGAATATTGACTTCGAAACGGGTAGAATAAGTCAAATTAGATCAGATAGAGTCCACGTGGCTGGCTCTATCCCACAGGGTAGCGTTTTGGGATGTATCCTGTTCCTCATTTATATAAATAATCTCCCTAACAACCTAAATGATGTATGTGTGTTATTTGCAGACGACATCTCCATCTTAATCCAATGCTCTACCACGTCAGAACTTGAATCTAAATTAAACTCAAATCTTGATAAAATTACAGATTGGCTGAAATCACACCACTTGCAACTTAATCTTGAAAAAACTAAAATCATACAATTTAAACCCTATCAAAAATCTTCATTAGAAATATCATATAACTACAATGGCATAGCACTGGAAACGTGTAACTCTGCTGCTTTATTGGGAATTAATCTGGACAGTCATCTTAATTGGAAACCACACATACAAAAAGTAGCTAACAAATTATCATCTTTTGTATATGCTTTCTATCACTTAAAACGTGTAACTGATTTCGGTACTGCTCTTACGGCTTACTATGCATATGCATATTCAATACTCTCATATGGGGTAATTTTATGGGGAAATTCTTGCGATGTGGATAGGGTATTTGTACTACAAAAGAAATGTGTGAGAATACTTACTAACATAGACCAAATGGAATCCTGCAGATCTCACTTTGTGAAGCATAATATTCTGACCGTTACATCTATCTACATTCTAGAAGCATGCAAGTTTGTTATAAAACATCCAGAATTTTATTCTCCTCTTATCAATAATAAAAGAAATAACCGTAACTTAAACAAACTAAAAGTACCTTTCTCCAGTATGAAATTAGTATCATCTAGCCCCCATACCATGTTAATTAAGATTTTTAACCACATTCCTAATTACCTAAAAAACTTGGATAAACCTACTCATTTTATTAAACGATTAAAAGAATTTCTCATCGCTAAATGCTATTATAATTTAAATGAATTTTTTGAAGATAAAAACATCTAAAACTAAAAATAGAAATGATTTCAATTAATATATATATATAGAATCAAGTAAATAAAATAAAATAAATATAATATAAGTACGGTGTTATGAATGGCGCAGTGTTATTTTGTTATATTATTCAATAAAAAAATAGATGATTATAAATAAGGATAAGCACCCTGAATGTTAAAATTTGTATGATTAAGTAATTATTTAATGTTAATTTTGTGAATTGTTTCAAATTTGTGTTATATTTAGTAATTAATAGCCCTTAAAATAAAATAAAATAAAATAAAATAATATTGCAATGCCCTTGCAGGGCGTCACATGTAGACCTTATTAAATGTTCCACCTCATTATGTAATGTGATATGCAATAAATAAATACTGAATACTGAATACAGAGTAAATGTTTTCTCTTGTGTAGTGCTAAATGTATTTTTAACGAGCCTGCGGTCTGGACGCGTCGGCGTTTACGTGGCATGACGAGCGCTACCAGCGTGGTCGCGCATAAACGCGCGTGTCCATGTCTCGTACTCTTGACATTGCGTGTTGCTATTACTGGTCTATCCTTCGCGCTATTGGCATAACTCTCAGATTACATCATCGCATTACAAGCTTTCATCCTTCACTGCGATCAACATGGGTGTCAATTTGAGGTAATCCATAACACGATGCAGCTAATATGCCATTGTGTCACCGTTTTTATTGTAACATCTGAAAATCAATCTCCTTATTTTGTATGCTTGAAATACAAGACATTTTACGAACTCATTTATCACACGTTTTATGCTTACCACGGGATATGACATCTTGTGTAGGTACCTTACATGTTCAACTCCAGCAGGAACGAAAATTATTTGGTTCGGAAATGATTAATGACTTCTTTGAAAGTAATCCCGGCTGTTCGATAGGCACGTGTCGGGTCGTTACGTAATGTTGCAGCGGAGCCTTCGGCGGCTTGGCCAAGGACGCCTCCATCGATCCGGCCCTGAAGCCCGCGCGGGCGCACCGGGGTGGCACCCTTGCTCCGGCCCGCCTCGCCTGTTGAATAAACACTTGCCGCGTCCCGTGTCCCTACAATTACTGTTATGATTAGGGTCAACAAACCGCTCTAACGCCCTTTTGAGATTCTATTGAATTGCCATTTGACGATAAAGTAATTTATAGTACTAGGTGTACGCAATTAAAAACTCAAATCGACGTACAGGATAGCTGTTTGGGACACGTATTGAGACAGTTTGGAACAGTTTCGGTTTCATCTTTTTTTGGATGGGAACAAAAAAGAGACACTATAATAGTACAGTGTAGTCAGCACTCGTTGCTAGAGGGTGTGTACATCAATTCCCTTGGATTTAGCCCATCATCTAAATTTTTCCACATTCTACGATTCACCGACGATGCTCCACCGGTGGATCGAAGGATTTTTTTTTTCCTCTTCGATCCACCGGTTTACGGTAAAAAGTGGATTTAAATACAATTCACATTCCCTGAGCGAATAGCTCAGAAACTATTAGGAATTCGAACAGAATAAAAGTTGTTGAGAATTTATTTACTAGAAAATTTTACAGTTTTGGAGATGTTAGCGAAACCCCATAAGTGAGAACTTTAAGTTGAAACATGACTTGACTTAATTTTCTTCAAATTGATATCCTAGACATCTCACCGGGCAGCTAGTAAACGATGTCATGACACCCCCGCTTTTCCGGGAAAGGGAGATTAATGAAGAATGGCTGCTATCAATGTTGTCCGACAATTATGCTGTAATGTAACCAATCTATGTTGCAATTTTATTTCAGCAACAAATGGTTAGTGGGTCATGAAATGGCGGTGCCGGCGCTGCCAGGCTTATATTGCTTTCAAGATTACTTCATGTGATCACGACATCGACATCAAGGCACATTACCACTACAGAACGCATTTGATTAAATTTCTATTGAATTTGGTGAATGATATTAATATTGAATTTGTTGGTTCTTAATGTAGCGGTTGTTGTATTCTTTAACATAATTCCATAACGAATTAACATTACCAAACATCCTTTCTTATAAAAGTTCCAAAGTCGTGAGACATGAACGGACAAAGCTTTTTCTCAATTTTTTCCAGTTGTCTAATTTCCTCTTTTTCCCACGTAACTATTGTGTAAGTATTAACAAACCTTGTACGTTTCATCAAACATAATTTTAGTGTACATAATCATAATGATGTTGATTGTTGACCTAGCTTCAAGGCTTCTAAGACGTATTCGGGTCAGAAGTTGTATTTTAAAACGACAATGATGAGCACTGTTAATATTGTCAAACTTTAAGTAAACATTACTTTGTGGTGCGTTTGGCAAACTTTAGATTAAGTATATGGGCTAAACTAAAAATATATATTTTATGGTCGTCTGGTGTTTCAGACTGTGTTGCATATATTTTGTAAATATATGCAAAATGTCAGCATTTTGTAAATACAACACCTAGTACAGTATAGTAGCGCAACCACGCTAATAATAGAATAGACGAGCGACGCCCGCGCGGCACGCGCTTCCATTCACCATTCAGCGCCGGCCTTGGCCGCCCATGGAGTATTGACGCATCCTCGCGATCGCGACCGACTACGTCTCATGTAACAAACGTACTCAATACACATGCTATATTTACGATCTACGCTTCCATTATGTATTGATTCATCGTATGTCAAACATAATTTACTAATTACACAGCTGTTAATTTATAGAAGGGTGTAGAAGGTCTTCACTTCAGTAGGTAACTTCAATTATCGTCATCATAACATCTTCATATATCGCACTGTTGCGCTACCGTGCCAGATTTAAATGATACACAATACACAGCTGTTAAAATAAGATGTTCTTACTAAACGGATAGTAGTCTTGTAAACAATTAATAATTACAATAACAACACAAACTACTTCTGTTGTGGAAATTACAAATGGAAAACGATGATGACTGTACTGTAACTCGGAACCATAGCTAGGTGTATAGTATATACCTACGATTTTTTACATTGACTGTTGGAAATGGTTAGGTTCGCCAGATATTAGTTTTAATTGTAATCAAGCTAGTAACGAGTTGATTGAAACGACCTCAGAACATTGTATTAAAGACAAGAGCTAAGTTATTTCAATTAAAGTAAGTACATTGTTTTCCTTTTTTTTCAGAACCAAAGAAAGACAAATTGGAAAATGGTGGGGAGCTGATGAGGCCCGAGCGACCAAACTCATTGACAGCAGCTGGAAAGATCCCGCGGCGGATATGCTATCAAGGAGACGTCGGTAAGTTCTGCAGAACTAACATACTTGTGATACTCTTCGAATCATAAAATGGATTATCTTTTTATTTTTCATATCCTCAGATGTCGCTAGTTTCTATATGAACAGTGGACCGGTTACCATAAGGCGGGCAGTTGTTTTGTTACTTGCGTTGTACATACACAAAAAAATAAACACTTGCAATGTGCGAATGAGACAAAAGTTACTGAGACAGAGCTCTTTGAGAAATTCTATTGTCAGAACCAAATACCAGTCTCTAGTGTTCAAACTGCCTTGGCATTTAAAATCAGTGAGTGCGATTACTAAAGAAACAAAAACCTTGACTGTTTTTGTCAAAAAGCAGATTCTCGTATTAGGACCGTTGAGTTCTGTCTGTAGATGCTAAAATGTTGTGTCAAATTTCATATTCGAATTTATCTGTAAAAACTAAATCCTGTAAAAAATAATAAACCAAAATTGATTTATAAATAATGGGCTAAACTAAAATAAACCTTTAAAAGTACTACTTTAGTATTCGTCGAAATCAAAACAATTAAGGATTTTTTTACTTAACTATTTTTAGAAGGCTAAAAGTAGAAATACTATTTTAATGATTTAGGTTCGCAAAGTAAAAGATAAAGTATCTCCTAATGGTAGGCAAAAAAATTAGGTTTTTATTTCATTAAATCATGAGACGCGACGCTATGCTTATACGATATTGGTTTACAAATTGGTTTACTCCATTGTAAAATATTATATAGATGATAAAGAAGTCTTAATTATAATGTTAAAAAAAACTCCTACCAAACGTTAATGTTTAAAACCAAACGTTTTAATTTCCAGTAGGTGGTTACGGGGCGTCGGGCGGCGAGAGCGGGGACGGCGGCGACGAGCCACTAGTGCTGTCGGAGCTGCCCGAGCCGCCCATCGCGCTGTCCGAGATCGGGCCCATCCCGCCGCCGCCCATGTTCAGCTCGCCCAGCCCTACACGCCATCATCAGCACCAGCACCAACACCAACACCAACACCAGCACCAGCACCAACACCAACATGCCGTCATACAGCATCCTCTGTCTGACTGTAAGTACTAAATACACGAGCTATAGAGCCGCCCAAAAAGCTCGTGAGTTAAATAAAAAAAAACTTTTATTTCAGACCATGGTCCATATTAACAAAATTACAATTTACAAATTACAATTCATAATTATTATTACATACATTATCACATTATTAAAACACACTTCATTAAAAAAAACCATTAAAAATAAAAATAAAAAAAAAAAATAAAATAAAATAAAATAAAATAAAATAAATAAATAAAATATGTTAGTAACAATCGGCTTAACAAATATATTAGTAACTAAAAATAACAAACAAAACAGAATGCACAACCACATCCCGATCCAATGGGGCCCATCCCCCATGGTTAAGACCCATCCCCCCGCCGCCCATGTTCAGCTCGGCTAGCCGCCAGCCCCATGTTCCAACACCAACATGCCGTCAAGAAACAACCTCTGTCTGACTGTAAATACTAAAGACTCGAGCTATTAAAACCGCCCAATATTTTACCAGCTGGTGGGTGACCAGAAATTAATGTTTTACTTTAATAGGCAATTTATCGCTGAATCTGACTTCTAAAGAAATCGTGCTCCTTCAACTTTTATGTGACTCGTCAAACTTTTAACGTATACGATGCTCAAGTGCTCTATTCCGCTCGTGACCGCAGCCGAGGAGGAGGACGAACAGGAGGAGGAAGAGGTGCCGCTGCCCCTCAACGAGGCGGCGCGCGTGGAGGAGATCCCGCCGAAGGAGCCGAGCTTCAACGCCGTGCCGCTCAAGTCGGCGCTCAAGAAGCGGCCGGCGCCGTCCGCCTCGCCCGCCGCCACGCCGCTCGCGCCCCGCCAGGACCACCACCACGCCAGCTTCAAGTCAGTACCACAACATTTTGGCTTCCCATTCAAACGTTATCACTTATCACTAGAGATCGGATATTCGGATTTTTTTTTTAAATTTTTTTTTTTTTAATTTTATCTGGAAAGAACGAATCTAAGGAATCAACCAATTCCAGAATTAACCAATTTTAGTGTATAATCTGTGAGATGTAACAAATAAACCCGATTTGACACTAATTCCAGTTGGCCTGTTACAAACGTAATTGGTTGCGTTTCCCTACTTTTATTGTGAAATTATAACCATATACTCAGGTCTACAGTTCCTTGAAACTGTGAAAAATCAAACATCTAAGTTAACGTAAAAAAAGATACGGCCGTTTATGCCGCAAAAACTCATATTTCGACACTCAAGGGAATCAAAATTTATAGGGTACTTTCCGTTGACCTAGAACTATGAGGTAAGTAATATCGTCTTATACTACAAATACAAGGAAAAATCTGAAAACTATACATTTGTAATTAAATCATACAAAATTATAGTCTATATTTAAAGTTGATTACGTACGTCATTGAGTTTGTACGGAACCCTCGGTAGGCAAGTCTGACTCGCACTTGTCCGGTTTGAAGAAGCAAACACAATACTATTAAGTTGTAACAAGGCCTAATAAACCTCATACATATTTTAACAATTTCAAATATTTTAAGAAGCCGCTTCCATAATATATTAACAACAATCGACTTTAGGTAAGTATGCAACCGATTATACGATCTCTAGTTATCACATATTACCAAATAATATGACCTTAATGAAACAAGTCTTAATAAATATAATAGGCCACATTTACGAATCTTAAGATTGTCAGTTTTACAACTAATAGTTTAAGAGTTTTTTTAACCAATCATCCAGCTAGATTAGATTGCTAATACAGTTTCAATTTTTATTATTAAATGCTTGACTATAAAAAAACAATATGATGTGTTTGAATCACATATGTATATTTAAGTCTATTACACACTTTAGGATAGAAAGTCAGTTGAATCGTTCGAAGCTGGCTGTATGTGAATAATAGGCTAGCACGCATTATACTTGTGAGCTGAATTGGTTTAAATAAAAAGTGATGATGAAATAAGTTGACTTGTTAATTTATAGTTGTTGGTTGTGGGCATACTTGTGAAGTTGTTCGTTTATTTCCATAACGCGCGGCTGCAGGCGGCCGCCGCCTAAACCGAGGATCCGCATATGGTAATAGTCCCGACGATAAGCAATGTTGTCGATCAAGCCATACCGATTAGCCTACTCCGAAAAACGAAACGAAGATAAAAAATAAGCGTTTGACATACATTAGCCGGTGCGCTTTGTCCTGCATTGGAATCGGATGCGTAACGACGCCATGTATGACAGATTCAGCCTTGTTCCGTCTTGGTTTCGCTATTTAGAGTAGACTTAAGAGGCCTACCGACGGCCCGCTTCGCCTTAGGCGAGTTCATACGCGTGTAACTCACCAATGTAGCGTGAAATGTAAAACTGTACTTCTAAACAGTTTTTCTTTAGTGCTTAATTAATACATAAGAAAAATATAAGTTTTTGTGAAACGAGACCACATTTTTCACATTGAGACAGATGTCATACCCAGAAATTCCGTTACATTACACGCTCCATGGTGTCGCTAATATCACGCGGCTGGTCTCGCCATTAGACCATGCATCGTGCATTGCACGCTTCCGTCTATCATCTGTCTTCGTACCTCCTAACTTGAACGTGTAATGCTCGACCCACTCGACTCCAAAACACCTACTAACACGAGTGTTACCTCGCCTCTCACCGTGCAAATGACCATTTATTTCGTTACCGAGAGATTCTTGTGCATTCGTCGACTAAAATTGTCCCACTTGAAAGTATAAGTATCTACTTAAATGTATACGTGATTTTTTGAATGTATGCTCTTAAGTAATACGATGACTTTATTTTCAAACTTGTTATGTTGCATGTAAATGTATTGTTAAAACTTGATAATAGATCTGAAGTTACTTTTTCTTTATTATCTTTTTCATTTATTCTTCCAAATTTTTTTCTGTTCTTTTTAGCTTTTTCGTGTGATTCAAATATTAAATGTTAGATTATCGATATAATATTATCAAATAAGGTTGCTTAATGCGATAAATAGATGTCACTGCTGTCCAGTAGTGGCCGAAACGCTTTGTGTTGATGCATAAAGTAATGTTTCGAAATGTGTAGATTACTGTAAAAACATAGTAAGAAGTTAATTGGTGATATGTATTAAATTAATTAAGAAAACAAAGTTATTTGATAACATTAAACACATGTAACGAGATTAAAATCATTAATGATTGCAACACATAATATCACTTCACCAATTTCCAGATTATGGGCATGGTAAATGTCTTCTGACAATATTCCAAAATCACGACACTTACATCAACAAACACTTCAAACACTGTATCTTAAGTGTGATTAAGCCGGGTACGTGGCGACTCGTCCCAATGAAACTCGTCACGCTGTTAAGTAATAAGATAAAGCAAATCGGACGCGCTTCAGTTTAAATCTGTGATATAAAAAAATAGCGAGACAAGTTCCATTGGTATAATTTGTCACCGAACCCCTATGTATTTGACCATATTACTGAACTTCTACTTTTATTCGACAAACAGCACGCGGCCGGTGCGCGTAGGTAACGCGGTGGAGAACAAGGAGAACGCTCGGCCGTGGGAGGCGGCCGCCGAGTACCGCGAGGACTACGCCACCGAGTCGGAGCGCGTCGCCGCCAAGCTCGCGCGCAAGGAGAGCCTCAACATCAAACTGGCGCTGCGCCCCGACCGCCAGGAGCTCATCAACAGGTAATCTCATTTGGACCTAAGCGATTACCCTGATAACTACCCATCTCCCCTACTCGAATGGCCAAAAATTAAAACTAAGCCAAAAACTAACCGCCTTATTCTTTAAAAAAAAAAACTACTGAAAATGCTACTTTAGCGTTATTATGTTGTCGTTCTGACGAATCCATAGACAAAATAGGCAAAGTCAATGGCTGATATCCACATCTTCCGAAAAAAGAAAACCATTATCTGTCATTAAATGTCAATATGTTGTAAAATATCGTGAAAGCTGTCACTTCAATCAGCTGTTATGTAGTTGGCCATGTTATTCACTAAAATAGGGATAAAATAGGCAGCACCCCTACCATAACTTTGACGACCAAGATGATTTTTCAAGATGTCGCCGTGGTCTGAGGTCCCGGGTTCGATCCCCGGTTGGGTCAATTTAGTAAACGAACTTTTCTATATTGACTCAGGTCTGGGTTATTAGAATAAAGTATCGGAATTTATACCATGTACCTGTTTATTTTTGAGACTCCGATATTTCGGCGCAGTTGCATGCGCCATGGTCACGGAAGAACTGTCGATTGTTGCGTGCGGGTAGATGTTATTGGCAGACAAATCGGTCTACCCTCCGTCTAAGTCTTTTATTATTACGCTCGACACCGGTACCACTGTCTGCAAACTCACTACTCTACACACTATACTGTGACCATGACGCATGCAACTGCGCCGAAATATCGGAGTCTCAAAAATAAACAGGTACATAGTGTAAATCCCGATATAGTTTATTCGGGTCTGGGTGTTTGTGATACCACCGTTATCTCTGATTTCCATTACACAAGTGCTTTAGCTACTTACTTTGGAATCGGAGCAATGTATGTAAAGTTGTCAAATTCTTATAAAAAAAACTTTATCGAAGCGTTAAGTAGCTGTTGAACAATTTTGAATAGAGGTCGTTATCGGAGGTACATTTTGGGAGCAGACGTTCTTAAGGATGGGGTAATTTTTTTTGGTAATTATTTTGGTTTATCGATAAATTAACTCAACTCGTCTATAATTATCCAACGTGACAAAAAATAGATTTTATTTATTTTTACCACGCAAGAGGTCCCGGGTTCGATTCCCGATCGGGCAGAAATTGGCGGGTCTGGGTGTTATTATGTATATTATGTATTTATTTTAAAAGTATATAAGTAGTATATCAGTTGTCTAGCCACCCATATCACAAGCTTTGCTTAGTTTGCGGCTAGATGGCGCTGTGTATTATTAATAACAACATTTTATAAACCTACAAATTGCATAGGGAATCAGCACTAGCGATGTTTCGGTTTGAAGTTTTTATACACAGTTAATAAAGCTAGTGGGTTATGTAAGTAGGAGTGTTTATTGATATGCTCTCAATTTGAACTACCGAAATAATTCGCAGAATGAACTAGCACCAAAAATAGCCTCCTATAAATTAGCAATTGAATGACTCACAACAAATCATCAGCACGGGAATACAGTGGACTGCGTCAACACGGTCTCGAATGTACCGTTATATATTTTGTAGCCTAAAATTGTAGTGTTGATAAATACTAAAACTATTTTGAGGTTTGTGAGTAAACACACGCGGTGATTTTTTTCATACACTACGAAGTATTTCGCAACTGCGTAATAGTTACGTTTCGCGCTCGAAAGTTTGCCTAGCGACGATGCACGCCTGGGAGTGTTATTTTTATTTGCATCGGCGGGCAAAGTCATTGTTATCGACGTTTTGTTCTTCCTGATTACGAGCTCGTTCTTGGCACTGGCATTGTATTTATAATTACCTAGCGTCATTGATGGCACGTAAAAAAATAGTTTTCTCGAATTCGCGCTGTTTTCCGAGACGTTATGTGCGATCTGACTCTTTCGCGTAACACATAAGAGAAAGTGGTGTGTGATAAACGATCGTAGTTAATTGATTGAAACTAGCTCTCTATTGCGGGACTTGGGATAGAGCCAAAAGTGCGTGATAATAGAGCATTATGAAAGCATTTTCAGCTTTGGCAAATTTTATGTTACCGGTGGGTTGGCAGTGCGCGCGCGCAAGTGTAGAGGATAAATATCGTCGCGGGTCGTGAAAGTTACATCACCCGTGTCTGCGGCTGTAACTCAGTGGTACAGTGAGGAGTTTGGTTGCAGGAACATTCTGGTGGTACAGAGCGAGCACGAGCGGCAGGAGTCGTGGGAGGCGATCGGCGCGCGGCTCATCCGTCGGCTGTCCATGCGGCCCACTGCCGAAGAACTAGTCGAGAGGAACATACTCAAAAGTAAGTCTTATTTTAATAGTTATAAAGAATACTCCTTAATAACTACTACTTTGATTCAATAGATAATTGAGTTTTCCATAGAGTTCTTATTTTTAATTAATACACGAAATTGAAAAAATCTTTTGTTTAGTAACCTTAGTCTAACTAAAATAGTGGCTTTGTGAGCTTTAGACCTCGCTTTTAACATATCTCCGCCATTTTGAAAAATTTCCTTAAACTGAATCGACAATTTTTATTTAAATAACGAACTTGTTCACAAAATTTTACGAGAATCGGTTGAGAAATGCGACCTGTAGAGGAGAACAGACGGACATACTAAAGCATTTTTGCCCAAGGTGAAACAGACGCTTCGCTCGCGCTTTGCACTCGCTCGGACAAATATTTAATTTCGCTGTTTCATGTGCAAATATTAATTTACTCTGGATTTATTTTATAGGTCAATCCCCCGCCGAAGAAAAGAAACAGAAAGAAGAGAAGAAAAGATATCTTCTACGCAAGCTTAGCTTCCGGCCCACAGTCGACGAACTCAAGGAAAAGAAAATTATTAGGTTCAGTGACTACATTGAGGTTACGCAGGTATGAAGATTTATCGTGACTTTCGTTTTTTTAAACAATAGTAACAGCGGTCGCTTTCTTTTAATTGTTGTCGTTATTAACACAATCAGTGATTGTATAGATAAATGCGAAGAGGATTGAACCATTGTGTTGTGTATTGTATTGTATGTCAAAAATACTATTCACACCTGGTTAATTGCGTGGGTGGGATTTCAATGTGTCAACTGGGATTGAATTATTATTGTGATCAGATTATGTTAAGGAGACTCATTTGAGCGTTTATTTATATTATTTATAAATTTGACGACTTTAACGATCACGCCTACTGCGTCCAGAATTCCGGGTTCGAAACCTGGTGAGGGCAGATTATTAGATTCATGCTTATTCTAAAAGTTCTTCAGTATCTATCGTTAATAGTAGTGCTATTCTCAACTGTTATAAAAGAGCCTTAATAACTTTCTCTGCTAACCAATTTATTATTATTTTCCGTCATTTAGCATAAAACATCTAGGCATCGATTCTTTAGTAGGTGTGCCTATTATCACAAAATAGAGAGATAGGACAGAAGTCAAGATTAGTACCTACTACGCGAGATTCCGGTTATTCCGTGTCGGTCAGAGAGTGTCTATGTGTGTGTTGCTTGTCTTCTGTCCTCTCTCTATTTTGTGCTATTATTTTGATATGAGACATAAATAATTAGTGTCGAGTTTGTCAGATAACATAATGTGAGTAGGAGAGGAGTTTAGTAATATTGTATGGCACGTCGTCAGGCGCACGACTACGACCGGCGCGCGGACAAGCCGTGGACGCGGTTGACGCCGCGCGACAAGGCCGCCATCCGCCGCGAGCTCAACGAGTTCAAGAGCTCCGAGATGGCCGTGCACGAGGAAAGCAAACACCTCACCAGGTAAATACCAATATTACACTTCACTTACCTACTATTTGAAGCATACCGCCTATCCCTATACAGGGTGGTAGTAGCATCCTAGCGATCCCGCGATGTTATCGAAATGTTACGCGTACATTGCTGCTCAACGAAAAATCACAATTTCAACTATGCATTTGCGACAAGTGGTTCCATAGAGAAAGTTGCTTAACTCTAAGGGTAGAATCATCATTTAAAGTTTTCGCTAGGGTGCTACTAACACTCTGTGTAAAGCGCAGGGACCCTATTTTTGAAATCGTTCGTATGACTTAAGTCGCATGCGGCATAATGTCACAATTGACAACTAAATGTAACTCCAAAACTGCTTACCAAAGACATGACTGACAATAGGCTGACCGACGAGCGATTTAAAAACAGGATAGGAAAATGAGTAGTAAACAGCGCTCGACGCCAGCCGATGAATTAAAAAATATCCCCTGTCCGCCGCCATTTTCGCTCGGCATTCGAGATACATAACAAGAGTCCAACCGACCTAATGCAGTAAAGTAACTAAAGTTGTCTTGGCGCTTCCTAAGAATTATAGTTGTTCTATCTCACGAAGACCGTTTTGCTATGAATGTTGTTAGGCGTGCACATGCACATTATTTTAGTGTGCGTAATACGAGAGCTTGCAGACGCACATTAAAACAATGTGCATGTGCACGCCTAACACATTCATAGCAAAACGGTCTTCGTCAGATAAAAGAACTATACTTATTATAGTCTGACACAGTCCAAGAGTCAAAATATTATTAACATTCAAAGCTATTTTGGACGTAACTATCAAAAAACAGAAGAAGAGATAATTCTTCATGTGGGGAAACCTGCGGCGAATTGAATGTCGTAGATCTTAAAAATGTGTTTGTTTGTTTGTTTAGGTTCCACAGACCATGACGGCCGTGCCTTAGGGGCGGGACGGCGCGCGCGTAGGCACGAGCACGAGCGCGAGCACGAGCACGAGCACGAGCCGGACCCGCTGCGGTAAACTGTTGATATTCTAAACCACACTACACACTACTGTTTCCACGTTACATTTTGTAAATGCGTACCGTGTGTGCAATCTTGTTTATTCATTTACCTGTATCGTAGTTATTGCCGAGTACAATTTATTATTACATATAATTATTATTATTATAAAATCGTTATGTTAAGTTGACGTATTCTAAGCGTACCTATACATTCTTTGAATTGACCTTCGAGAAAGGTTAGTGATACTGATTATTGTGGTGGAGATTATGCGCTTCGATGCTCGGTGAACTGTGAGATTTACGAATGAATTATTTTGATATGTGAGACGTATCCGATGTAGGGTTCTGTAGTCTTGTGATTTTTATTATATTGCTAGCTTTTAGCTTCGTAGTCGTTAAGCTAGATTCGATTCGAAAATATTTATTTATTTTATTATAAATTTCTATTAATACGGTCACAATTACTATTTTTAATAATTTCACATTTTGAGTATTGTAGAGTTAGCGGCGTACAGCGAACGAGTCTCCCTTAGTTGCGTAGCAATGGTTGTTTGTTGCTTTGCCTCGGCCGCATCGGTCAGTCTCAGTACACGAGATACTGCCAATGATTTTCACTAAGTACTTCTTATAAACTGTGAAACTGTTGTTCGACTGTTCGGGTGTGTTACTCATGAATGTTGCCAGACGCGGAGATATAGGTGTTATATTGGATATGGAAACGAAATGTTGTACATTCAGCTCCTTACGTTGTTTCAATCTGTTGGCTAAATTGTCTTAGAAGTGCTTCCAATGCTGTGCAACATAACAATAAATGATTTATACAGGACTCTGTTCCTATGTAACATAAGTTCTCGAATAGCGTTCTTGTAGTTATTGGGTAACTGTAATACATGTCTGTAAGTGAATTCAGTATTAAAGAAAAAGTATCTCTGAATAATTCGACTTTTCTATTTCGTTTTAGTACTAATATTTCACCTACTATCACTATCTCACTCAACGAAAAAAAACTGAATTAGTAAAATTAAAGGTTTGTTGATAAAAGTAGATAGTTTCCATATTACGCTTCATATTGTATTCGAGGTATGTGTATTCAAATAAAGATTACAATGATTTTGTAATAAATAAGACTTGTAAGTTCCATGTAATGGGTGACGAACGGTATTCAAAATGTAATGGTTTTCGTTTGTGAGCTAATTCTTTTGGGAGCCGCGGTCATGTAATGGGATTGCTAAGTACAGGGAAGCTCAGCGTTGGGCAAGTGAGCGGTACGTGTGTAGGGACGTAGCTGGAAGTAAACGGCGCGGACGCTCTCACTGACGCAGCTCAAGGCGGACGAGGCGTAGATAGGTTATATAATGTCCATCCTGACGACACGAGCAACCTCGGTGGGAACAACTTGTTAGTCGACTTGTCGCACTAGCCTAGACGTAAGCTATTCAAAATTTAACGAACTATCCGGTAAACAACTAAGTGAATGATCGAATGACACTTTAATTGTAGTTGTTATGTAAAGTTACGCCCTTTGAGATTACATACGGTATTTGGGTGTGAACATTGCGTATATTTGTTTCATTAAAATGATCACTAATTTAAGTCGACTTGATAGTATAACGAGCAATAATAATAATGCTATCAGTCTGTTTCGATTGTTTAAAAATTTTAATGTTGAGATTTTTTTACATAACTGTATAGGTAATTTACATTGTAGTGTAATTTAATAGATAGGGATCAGTTTAATAAATCATTTTTATAAAACGGTATATTATTGTTCAGTAGCGGTGCCATTACTCGTGACGTGTTTGAAACTCGATCAATACTTAACAGTTCTTGTTGTAACCGATATCTTTGCTGTTGTAAGAGATACACTGTGTAGTCAGGGACTGAGTCACTTTGGTAACACAGACATTACAGAGTCTGTGTTACCAACTATGCATTAAATAGATGAGACGTTATTGTACTGTCATCATATTGTAATATGCATAAAGCCATCGGACACACAGTCAACTCATGATATTAACTCATATGAATACATACACGCAAAGTAACGACAGCGAGCTACATAATGTTAATACAATGGTTATTCTTGAGACCATTCCATTAAAGTTGAAAGTGGAAGCCAAAATGACGACTTATTTTTCTAATCGATTTTGTTAGATTTGCAATAAAGTGTAAGGTAACATGTAGATGTTTATCGATATATAATAAATAATATTTAAGACATTCAGATTCCCAAAGATCTAAGGCTCAACTAAATTCTTTTAGCTAGCTTATTGCCATTGTTAACGTATATATTTGTATATTGCGAATTGTTACATATTGGCCGATATTAGTTTTTATTCAGTGTGTTTTGATGTAAACAATAATATTTTTTCAAACTTTACAGACATCACATCGCTATAGTGTGTATATAATATAATACTTTACCAATAAAATGTGATACGATCTTTCTTATTTTAGTTATTTTATTTTACTAAGTCTGACATTAAAAATATATAATATTTTTCTTTTAATAATTAGTAATGCTCAATGAGCAAAAGAACAATGTTGTTGTGTGGTCCACTTGAAGTTATTCTATTCCTTAGCGTAGACTATCACTCCTAAAACTGACTAAATTATTATTTATTAAATATTTGCGCCACATCTAAAAAGCGATACATTTAAAAGATATTCACAAAGATGGCAAACGTATTGTAAATTGCAAATTGTATCTTGTACCGAACAGTAAATATAATATGATTAGCATTTGTATGAAGGCGCCAGAATCTTGTGTGACTAAGATGTTTCTAAAGCAATTATATCGATAAACATTATTTTTATTGATGTCTGTATATAATTTAATATCATGTACATTTATGGAATCTCTTTTATTTCCATTGATATCGTGCGTATCGTTTGTGCTACTACATTAATATAATAATTGCTATCTTCAGTAAACTGTATACTGTTGCTTTTATTTTGAATATTGTGTAAATTATTAATGACATACTGTAATGAGTATATTTACTGATAGCCATAAAATAACTTGTTTTATATAAGATAAGTTTGTAAATACCATGATTATACATTAAGTTTTATACTTGATTGTGTTTGTTTTATCTCCAACTCCTGGTGTCCTATAATTTATCCCTGCGCTTATGCGCTTACGACACAAACTTCCTGTTTTTGTGCGCCTCGAAACCACGTGCTCCGGCTCATATGCCTTATCAAATATTTTGTGAAAGACCATTGCTGTTGAGATTCATAATCAAAGTTACGGTTGCCAAGTTAGGTATACCGTATAACAAATTAATAAAATAATTGTTCGGCATTTAGGTTCAACAAGTCATGAAGATAACTTCAAGACACATACATTTTCATTATGAAACCAACATTAAAATCAAATTAGCTATAGAAAAATATTTTTTATTTTTGTGTATGGTTTCACAGATAAAATCGTTAAATAGTATGGGATTATACGTCTTGCTTAGCGATTTGAAACCGGTATACTTACTACAGATGGGCATCTCTACTACTATGTAAATATTCATAGAAGATAAATCGGAAAGGAATCAAAAGCTCTACATTTTATGGATTTTTTGTATATTGGTGCCAACACAAATCTTGTTTTTTTTTTTTGCTAAAAGTGTTATTAGACATGATGTACATATTTATGCAGGCTTTGACCCGTGAGGCTGCGGTAGACTTTCGACTGTGCCCTAAGCTACGGCGGCGCGAGTGTCTCGGGAGAAAGTTAACTGTAGTGCGTGCCCGTTACCGCGCGCGCGCTAGGGGCGCCAGTCGACGCGCCGGCCTCGCCTCCGACGCGCGCGCAATGATCGCTACTCCAGCTGCCGCCGCTCACGCCGCTTGCCCGGCAAGATAACTGAAAGCGACAGTGTTAAACAAAGTGCCCTAATAAACGTGCTCTCAAACAGTGCTTTGTGCCCCGAGAGCTTTGTGCAAAGGTCACAGTGTAGAGTGCGACGACCCCGACTATTATAAGGACTAGTAGGAATGACGTTCTCTGGAAACATGAAGGAGAGTAAATCGCGAACCGTGAAAGACACATGGGAGTCAGAGGTAAGCCGTGTTACAATTAAAATTTATGCAATTGGATCATTTGTAACACATCTGTACTGTCATTGTGTGACTGCATTGTTATTGTTTTACGATCTCATTTGAAAGTTTTCTCAGTAGAGGTTATGAGAGACTCATTAAGTGTTATTTTACTAGGTACTACTTTCTCTTCAGTGACTTATGAACTTTTCATCGAGGCAAAACACTACAATAACAGATTATATTCTCGATACAAACGTAAAATATGGCGTTACAGGAAATAATTTAAGGATTTCTTTTTTACTAATAAATATTAGGCAACATCACAAACATTGCTCTGATTCCAAAGAAGTAGCTAAAGCACTTATGTTATGGAAATCATAGACAACGTTAGAACTACATCACCCAGACCTTAGCCAATGTAGAAAAGTTCGTTTCCTAAATTGACCCAGCCGGGGTTCGGACCCGGGACCTCAGAGATGGCGATACTTTGAAAACCGATGTACAAACCACTCGACCGCGGAGGTGGTCTTTATACGATAACATTTTTATATAAGTACAACAATCACGTGGTTTATTCTCGAATACAACGATGCGTTTTTTCAATACTGATACAAACTTGAATAGAGTTCGCTATACATCATATGTCCATTAAAATAATATAAAAAACAACGTTTGAAATAAACTGATACTCTATCATTACAACATGACTACTAACTAAGGACCATGGCATGACCATGTAAGAGCACTGCAATTTGTAATTCTAGTATCATCGCAACATACAAATTGACCCCATTTGAATCACATTAGGCTTTATCGGTGAAAAAATATAAAGTTGTAATGTAAATACAATATATAACATTAACAATATTACATGACCGCGTCATCATGTCACCGAGTTGACTTTATGTACCTATTAGTGCAAAGGTGAAATTTAAAATTACTGCACAATAAACTAAAACAACATTCCTTGTCTATATTTCCTATTCATGAACGTAACGAACCAACCAATATCAACACAATCAAAATAGTTTTCGCTAAACGAACGATTTCTATCTGAGGAAAGTCGTATGCATACTTACCTATCTAGGTTACTGCTGAGCGAAAATATTATGTTCCGCCGCCTGATCAATGTTTCACTAAAGCAGGAAATTGTTGATGTTGATAGATCTATTTATTTCGTGTATGTTTCTGTCCTTGCCTGTTTTAAAACCGCCTCTCACTTCAAATAAGTTGTGAGCTGCATGAGTAGGACAAGACATGACTGTGTCAAATTGATAATATACGCTACCGGCTAGGGACGAAAGCAAACTAGTTTCGTTTTAAGAAGGAAGTTTGAAAGTAGGGTAAACGCTAATGCCTTCTATTAAGACACACTAACTAATAAGTTCGTCACTTCCAATTCCAAAATACACAATTTTCTCCTTAAGGGATATATGTGAAACTTGAGTACATCGATTAGTAAGAAAGCTCTAATAAACTCAAAATCAATTACGGGGTTGGGTTGGGACACCAAGATCTTCACCACTTAACTCGAAAGCGAGTAAAATCTGCCTTTCTATTGTCTAATTTCAAAATCTATCGCAATCGCTTTCAGGATGAAACACATTGATGCTTCGTTTTGGCACAAATAAAAACTTACCAAAGAAATGCAGCAATGTGTCGGATCCAACTGTCAAATGAAAGCGATTGCGATAGATTTTTAAATTAGACAATTAGCCCCCTGATTCCGTCAGCGACAGCCCTGGAGAATCTGGAGAATGAGAACTGGTTCTGCAAAATGTGCGTCGCCGTAGATATGAATTCCCATCACAAAATATCGCACATTTTAATCTATAGAAGTATCGCTCATACACTTTAACTACTGTACCGAACAAAGCCTTGCCTAACAAGATGAAAAAACGATATCAAAAAACAGTTTAATTAACTTTTACCTAACATCATACCTTATTTCTTATTACAATTATTCTTATGTTTTGAGTAATTTATTTTAACTTGGATTATAAATTATACCTAATGACCTAATTATAAAACATTTTAAGAAGTAATTAAGTACAGTTACTTTATTGACCAGTATAAATTACAAAGTAGGTTCTTAGTTAGCGTTTAATAAAAATAAACACAGCTCGTGAAGCGTGTCCACCATGGACACGTGTTGGCTACGACAATAACAAATCCTGGGAACAATGACTATCGTAATGTGATGACTAGACATCGGCTTATATGCACTAACAAAGTGCCAAAATATGCATGCAAATATGCACTAAAGAGGCCGAAATATGCATTAAAACCTGTTAATATGACCAAAAATGCAAAGTCAAAAAACCATTTTTATATTTATTTATTTTAATTACTAATAATAACTTAGTAATACTACTGTATTGCCGGTGGTGAGTACAGCTACCATAAAATCCAACGTCTAGTGATTACCGATCATCGTGGGGATCCTCGAGGCCTAGACCTTTAAAAGCTCAGCAGTGAGCGACCTGCTAGGTAATCTATGGTCCTGCGCAGTGGCGGATTCAGGGACCTACGACAATGAAGCAACTTCAAAAAAAGGGGAAGTTCTTAAGACTCCGGCGAACAGTGAGCTTCTTATACAAAATTAATACCAAAATGATTTTCAATTTGAGCCTAATTAACTCAAATTATTAATAAATAAATTATTCATAATTAACTAAAATCCAAAATACTAAACCAAATAAAAATTAATGCTATTTACACTTGTGTATGAAAAAATGTAATTGGCATTTATTTTGAATTGGGTCAGTTTATTTATACTGATGTAAATCCATCAATATACCAAAAACGTTGAGAATGTCGATCATAAAATCCTCCGAGGTGTGCCATACAAAGGCCAATCTTACAACGTTCACTTAAAGGTCAGAATACCAGCATGCTCAAATGCCAAATACAAACAACAATTCAGTATAGGTACCTACTGACTTTTGGTAAGATACAATTTGATTATTTTCTAGCCATCAATATTCATAATGTTCAAATTATAAGAAGCTTAAATCTTCACTGAGACTTAATGAGTATCTAAAGTTTAAGTGGGAAGATAGTTAATGAACCATACGTGTCTTTGTTTAAGTAGCTAAGTATTTGGCAAAGTGGGCGGGTACATCATCTGCCTTGCTGCCTACGAATCTCCTAGACCTCTTTAGAACTGCAGTTTACTATGCGATGGTTAATGGTACTTAGGTACTCGGTCTCAAAACAGTTGGATTGAGCGAAGTGTGTTAGTGGAATTAACGGCGTAAACGCAATGTGATCCGTGATCCGGGTCGTCACTCGGCGCCCGCCGCCAAAGACGTGTTTACGCAGTTTTTTTTTCAAATATTTCGAGATGATGACGTATCGATTGATGACACCATTTTGTAGAGCTAGGTATCTCTTATTTAATGTAATGAAATACTAAGTATTATAGCTATTAGGTGATTTAAATACTTCCTATAAGATTTGTACGAATGTCTCTCAGGGGTACACTAAACCAACTATTATTATCTTGCTCTTTCTACATTCATAATTTTTATCTTATACAACTACAAAATACTTACTCAATTTGTTTATGACTCGAATATACGGATAACAAAATGGAGAAGAGAAGGTTCCTAAAGATATATTTTAAAATAAATAACACATTTATAAATAACTTGAGCAGGTACGAGTATCTTGATCCGTATTTAGCCCCATTTTGAAGGAGTCAATCAAAAACTATTTTCTTTCAAATCGACGCCGCTGCCGCCGCTGCTTCACAATGTGAGAACATCGTGGGAAACCACTCCTCTATAAATAATACTCTTAAGATACATAATCCCAGGCTCACTTAAAACATTTTGATTACAAATAATTCATCCACAAAAATGTCGCCAAAAAAACCTCTTTATTGACATACTTATTCGCAGATATTATTCAATAATAGTAGTACTAATATGATGGGTAGATGAGAGTGTAATAGTACATTACAGGCGAGCGCGGGATGTTAGCATTTACATTGCCGAGGATGGTAATCATTCCGAGGTAAAGTAAATTGCTTCCCGCACAAGGCTTGTATAGTGCTTTTCTCGATAAAGGCGAAAAGTCAGTCAGAATGGTCGTGTGGCCATGTTAAACGAACCGTCATGTAACCATACAGTTTTATAAAAATAATACTAGTTGATGAGTTCTACCGTTTTGAATTTAAAAAATACTACTTCCCGCACTATGAAAAACATTTTTTTTTTCAATATGATCATATTTCAGAGCATTAGATCGAGAAACCAAGCCCACAAAAAATAACGTAAATGTACTGCGTTGATATCTTTTACAAGAGTGATATTATTATACGACGTAAAGACGCAATTTTACTCCGATTTCGTGTATGAGTATTTTTTTCTAAACGAAATTATCTAAAATGATTTGAAATAATTTAATTAAAATATAATTCTTATTTTTTAAATAATTTCTAAGTTAAAGAGAAACAATCAAGATTGTTTATATAAAGTATCTCATTAAAACGAATGGAGTTAGGTAGATAGAGTGTAAGGATATATTAATCCTTTTAGCAATACCACAAAATACATAATAGTACAATACCATCGAAATTACTTTTAAGATCTTCTCAACCAACACCACAAAAACATTAATGCATTGCGTTGATGTCTTTTACAAGAGTCTCAAATACAGCAATCTCACTGGATATGGCCCGTATAGGCAAAGAATATTCCCTCTATGTATGGTGTAACCTCCCCTACCTACTGCCTAGCTATCTACTTACTGCTACTTGTCTATTATTTATTTATTTATTGCTATTTGTTTTGCTTCGAATAAATGTTTAATCCTACAACCTACTAAGTTTATTTTCGTTTATCCTATTCTACCTAACATTGAAATATAAGTTTACTAATTTGCTTTTGTATAGTTTGAAAGGGCCCGTGATATCTAGTGGATTTCCCTGGTTGTGAATTGTAGTATACCCAAATACTTTTCAGCATAGTGACTGGCGACCTATCCCTATGTTCTAACAATGGATACTAACTTTCCCTATTATTTCCTAACTAAACCTGCTATTATAACTAATACTTCATGATATGATATGATATGATGATATTCTCACAGAAAAATAAAAGTTACTCTATTAGATTGATCGAGATAATTGATATTAAGTTATTGCTTTTCGTTATATGATTCTAACTTTACTTTTACATTTCCCTGAATGTTATTATAGTACTATGGAACTTCTAATACTATTGAATGACCTAGATTTCAGAATAACTTTAGAAAGAGTATAAAATGAACTATTCATCTACCCGCTGAATTAATATAAAAAGCCAAAGTTAAATCTATTTCTTTAGAGGAGTTGTTCATGATGAATTTATGAGTTAGATGATGGTATGCTATTAGACACTACAGTAATAAGAAGTAAATTGAGAAATAAGAAGGTATAACCACTATGGAGTTAATTGTGAAGAATCACTTACCGCTACTAATTATGATTTAATTTTCTTTCTTTGATTTTATTTAAAGTACACAATTTAGCTGTTCCGGCTAAGTTTAAAGCCCCGCCGCCGCTTTAAAAGTAAACCTCGACTACCAGACCTGGACAGTTTTCCTCCGGCTCAGCTAAATCAATTTATTGTAAATTTATAGCTTACAAATACTTTAATGTATTCAGTCTTTGTTTGTCTGTTTTGGTATAATAAAATTACAAGAGGACAAGCAGAGTGCTTTCAAGCGATCTACCAGTCTTCACAATAAGGAAATATCTTCCATTGTGGCAGCTGAGATTCAAGATTAAATTAAATTTTAATATCTTTTATTCCACTTTTGGTTTGATTAACATTATATCAAATGGATTCAACAATACAATCCACACACTCTAGGGATACTGATAGATCTAGTTTCTGAAGGAAAGGCAGTTCAATTCTAAGTAATACTACCCGGTATAAGATTCTCCACACCTCACTCTCAGTAAAGATCATGAATTGGTTCACTAATAAACTGTAGAGATTTCAGATTATCCTACAAAATATCTAAACAGTACACTAATTGTGTTGAATAGACTTGTCTTTAATTGGATTCAATCGTTAGATAAAATTCTTTCTTTACATCATCTAATTGAGTTGGTTGGTGAAACCAAGATGTTATATTTATACTGAGATAGTACATTAGTTCCACTATTTGTGAATTCAAATATTCACTAAATAAGTTGGTACTTTTATAGTACATAATTAAGGTCATAAACTCCATTCTGTTAATTGGAAAGGTCCACTCAAGACTATGATCTAGCGCTCTATAGCTGTGATTCAACATTAGCTTAAATAGAAACGCGGGCTTATTCAATACACCCAGATCCAGATTTTAGTAAACCTTCAAGATTACTAGAATAGATTATTTCAGTTGTAATCAAAGGTCTGTACCAAGGTTTCTCATAAAACCAACCCAATACACAGATAAATAAACTTTCTTTTAAATAATAGTTCAACATTTACTATCCACTCATAATAGTGATTATTTAATAGATTCTCATTGGAATTTGTAATATCAACACAATTAAGCACATCACAATAATTATTCACAACACTAAAATAAACCCTTGGGTTTATTGAGTTATTACTAATGGAAATATGGTCTAATCCCATTAACCCAATCCCAATAGTTCTATGGTGGACTTTTAACCAAATATTTAAATTTTCCCAATGCCGCCATTTTGTCGACGCTGACCTAATTGTCGTGCTACCTAGTATCCTAATTGTCTAACCTAATTGTTGTACTACCTAGTGGCCTATGGCGACCATTTTGTCGACACAAAACTATTCACGTCTGCCTAGTTCTCCTAATCTCGCCTACATAAATCGCTACTCACGCCTACATAAATCGCTACTCACGCATACCTAAATCGCTACTGGTGGAAAACCTATACAAACTAATGTTCCTACCGTCACCTTGCTAACCACACGACCATCCTGAAACACCAGCATCCAAGATTACCCCCCCATCTTGCAATGCTCACCTAACTTTCGCACTAACGTTACTAACTATGATTTTTACCTGCCTAACAACGACTAAATATCGATTTCCTACGTTTGCAACCATGATTCTTACCACAATCATCGACGCCCCATTATCTGTACAGATCGAGCAAGCATACTCTGTCCTACCTAACTCCCTAGCAGCTTGGCCGTTGCCAGATTTGAGTGGGAAGGATCAAATCGGCCCCTAACAGAGGATTAGCAATACCACCCGAACGCCTACAGCAATAAACGAGGGACATCCCAACAACGCCGTCGGACCGAGGCTTTTATTGCATGCATGCACGAATGGTAAAGCTAAGTGGCTTAACTGAGCAATCGTCGACGGATGCCCGCTTAACACGCCACATGCTAAGCTATTGACCTAGTCCCCCCTCGAGGTTCTGACAAAACCGCCCCAAAAGACACTACTATTACTACAATACTAGACTAAACAAAACTTATTTAAAGACAAAGCCTCCTTCCTTTAAATACTCATATCAAATCCTGACAAACCTAACAAAATCAATTCAAAAATCTATTGGGAATAACTACGTTACTTTATGGGTTCTCGCAAACAAAATCTACATACTTTAATATTGAACTTAGTTATACCAGATAAGCTCAAATTAAAGCATTTATGCAAAAGACTCGCAACCGACTGCGAAACCTATCGTCAGACGCCTCAACTTCACTAACTTGCTGACTTCTTGAAATTTGCTTGAGTTAAAAATATACTTCTTCAAACGCTTTCTTACAGAGGGTAATGATGGCTTCTACTTCTTTGTTGTTGCTTCGCTGCTCCCGGAGGGAAAATAAAAGAGGACGCTTCCCTCAAGCCTCCCTCTTATATACCCTTCCTTCCTCCTTTTCCAAAACCGACGTACGCAACTCATCTGCCTAACTTCACTCTCTTATTTTCTTTTGTGCGCTACTATGAAATTTTCCCCTCTCCCTTAAAATTGGGAGATGGTAGAATCACCTAATAAAAATCTATTTACACATTACTTTACGACCAGTAGTCAATTCTATCGCCGTATTCATTAATTGAGCCTTACTACGTTTGTAAAGACAATATTTATAATTTTAGTTCTTACAAAACAATCCTTTACACTACTAGATAATCTTAAAGTACGTAATAACTAAAGTATTAGACCTCGATTTCTTAACCCTCAATTTACTAATAAATTCGTAATTATAATATTATAATAATTTGATTTTTATAATCTTCACATAAACAAATAATCCTCACATCTACTTCAACTAAAATCTAACTAATTAATCATTTCACGTTGCTTTTCCCAAAATGACGTAAATCTATTTAGTTCTATTTGCTAAAGTGCATATTACTGAATTTCGATTAAAATTTACAATACATAATAAACTATTATATCCAACCAATCCAACATATAAATATTGGTACTTTGGAATTCTAGCTGGCAATACTCAATCAGCTACTTATTTCGTTCCAAAGCTTACCTACCCTTCTTTATCTTTAAAACTGAAGTACGCAACTACACTAATGGTTAACTAACTTCAGACCAGTCATCTAACAATCAAACGCCCAACGACAACGTTAGTCTATTAAGCCCCCTATACATCTTTCAAGCCCCCTATACATCTTTTAAAGAATGCTTTTCAAACAATGCTTTCCTATGACATTCGTAATAATTATCGTTTATGTTTATTATTTGTTTATTATACTATACAATGATTTATCTGTTGATTATTATCACTAACCAATGATATACTTTTTTTTCTTTTTATTATCCCATGTTTTGTATTCATTATAATCTGTTCAACTCTACTTTTATGGTGAATGGCTGCGTCTCGTTTCACGTGACGATTCTGCCAATGTCCGAGTTAAAAGACACAGTGAATTACGATACGATACTGTTCGGTTTTCTTTTTTATAATCTGTTAAGTAACATCATCTGTGACAATGAAAATAGTTCCGACTTTCGCCACTAGATGTCAAATCTGTGTTTTTATTGTTTATAACCTATAACAATAATATTATGAATTTCTTTTCAATATCAGTTTTGTCAAATTAAATCGTTTTGTGTAACAAACTACAAAATATGAACAATGCTCAAGATCCCTTGTAAAATAATTACACCGTAATTACTCCGTTTTCAATATTGAAGAATATTTGAATCACTACAAAGTGTACCAAAACAACTATGACTCGCATTTAACTACAGAATCTAGATTTTGTCTAAATTTTCCTAAAGACGAAAACCAAGGTTAGTTACAACCCTTATACTATATATTTTAGTATATAATTTGATTAATATTTGAGATAAAATAACGATGTTCAGTTTTGAACCGTTACAATGGGTTTTGTTTTTCCTAGTACTGATATCGTTAAGTTACATAATAAGTTGTAGGTAATTATGTTTTCTAAGAACTTGCAAGTTTATTTTATCGCAAATTGTATCGATGTACAGTCTACTTCAATAGCCATGCAAAGTGATACAATTACTTACTTACGAAAAATCTTTCGTTGTGAGTAGCCAAATCTTAATTACTTACAAAACAATTTAAACAGAGTTAATTTCATATATTGGTCTTAACCTTCTGTTCTTTGCACTTATATTACTTGCATAATATTTCTAATAGTTTTGACGATGCTCAAATGGTACACAATTAAAATATGCACTGCATTTTTTTGTGGGGTACTAACCCAAGATTTTTTCGCAGTCACTAAGGCATTTGTGGACTTTATTTAAAACACCTAATATGATTTTGTGGGTCACTCACAAATATAAATAATCCATTTCAAATCAACAACCACGATTCGAGTAACATAAGTAACGAACAAGAATAAAGCAAGGCATACAAAGGCATTAGCGAAGTGGAGGTTGTTTTAATACCTGTTACACATCTTTCATAAATCCTGGAAACAAAGTAGGTTGGTTTTAACCCTATTTATTCTGTAGGTAGAGCGAAATGCATCACTCCTTTTAACTAAATTGCGTTACGAAACTGGAAAGACAAGGTGAACAAACATCGTAAAGTTCAAGGCTCCCGAAATTTAGATTTAGTCACGAAGTGCATCTTTGTGTTAATATCTTTTATCCTAGATAAAAAAACAACTCCAATTTTACGAAATAATACGAAATAGAATCTGTACGCGTTACATATTACTTGTGAGAACTAGGTGAGATTTGAATAGGTGCAGTGTAAATGTGACGCGTGTGCGTAGTTGCGTAGCTATAAAACCGTAGACGCCGACCGCGACTGTGGGATCTAGTTACGGTCACTCGTCAACACACGCCGGAATCTAATGGAGTAACTGTTAGCCTTGTTAGCACCTGTTAGAGTATTATGCTGTGAAAATGTGTAACAAGAACAATACACCGTATTTTACCACTTAAAACTAATAATAAAAATAATATTCTGTGTGGATGCTTTTGATAAATTGTAAAACCCATATCGATGCCAAATATGTATAAATCAAATCTTTTGAAAATAAGAGTCATATTTGAGTTTTTTGTTATATTAACTAGATCAAAATGAGCAGCTCTACTGGGCTTCATTGCAACGTAATAATAATAAAAAATGCGGTTCAATTAGTAATGGGTAACTAGAAATACGAGGAGGAGCTCGATGGCGCAGTGGTTTAACGCCTGGCCCAGCGATTGCGGAGGTTAAGCAACTTTCGCAAGGGTCGGTCACGGGATGGGTGACCAATAATGTACTATCTCGAGCTCTTCCGTGTCTAGGAAGGCATGTTAAGCCGTTGGTCTTGGGTGTATTTGCAGTCGTTAACACCCACCAAAACGCATTCGGCCTGCGTGGTGGGTTATGGCCCATCCGCATTGGGCCTGCGTGGTGGGTTATGGCTTATGGCCCATCCTCCTTATCCACCCATAAGGAAGGCCTGTACCCCAACAGTCGGGACATTAAATATGGCTGATGGTCAACTAGAAATACATGAATAGAATACTTTAATAATAAGCGAAAGACGACTATTTTATCGGAGGATTTATCCCCAAGAACTTTTGGGACTCTGCTTGGCCACACTGCCGAGGCCTTTCCAACCACTTGTCACCATGTTTTGTTGCCTTTGGCAATAAACATTACTTCCGTAGAAATAAGTAGGTACCTAGTTGTAATTCTTAATGCACGGAAGAAATATTTGCGTGGCGAATGTGACTTATGACGGAAAGCACACAGGTTTACGTAACCGGGGTATTATCATCTAAAAATACATTATGTGTAAGTAATCGCATATGTTACACTAAAAGCAATTTATTATCATTACTTATATGTTTTTTTCAACAACACAATTGAGTAAACCGAGTGTCTTTGTATTTGAAAGTTGATTTATATGTGTAGTTAACTCAAATAATTACCTTGAAGTTATTTAGCGAATTCCATTTCTTCCACACTTTTCTGGTTAACTTATCTATTCTAAAAAGTGTGTGCTTTTTTGCAAAATACACCGTTCAGCAAACGACTCCATAGTATTATTATTTATTTATTCTGTGTTATTAATTATTATAGAAGTTCGTTATGGTTTTTTTACTACCAATCGAGCGTGTAACTCATAAAAATTAACACTGATTGTTCGACTATGTCTATACAAATTGCTAATAGTCACGTCTAACGGTTTTGAGTGTTTTCAAATTTTTTACTAGACAAACGGTAAAATAACTCTCCGTTAAATCCAAATGTTCGTGCAATATGGCGGAGAGTTGTTGTCATTTGTCTCCGGGCAATGTTTACATAAAATTAGCGGGTGTGGCAACAGCTATTATCAGAAATGAGCACGTACGGAATGAAAGTGAGGGCATTCGTGTTGCTAAAGCTAGAGATCTTTAAAGAAACCAGCGAAAAGGCTGCAGAGCGCTCCGCCTTTGTTGCCAGTCGACAAAAACGTGCGCCGGGATGTAGGTCGCGGCAAGTGCACACTGTGCGCACGCACGCTGACTCAAGCAAAAAACTGTCATTGCATTAAATTGCTTCTTTAGTGGCATTATAATGTTTGTAAAGAAATAATAGTCACCTTGAAGATTAACCGACTTTTTGAAACATTTTTAAATTTCGATTACCACTGCCAACCGACGACCATATAAAAAGCTGTCGTCTCTATCAAAATTCACGAAGATTACAAGGAAGTTTCTTTCAAGTTTTGGTCCGTTTTTCAATAAAACATATTTTTTCTGGAAATCGAGATTAATGAATTTTGTTTACAACCTAACTGAAATTCGAAAATATACTGTTTTTTTAAGTTCTTTATTGATTTTTTATTAATACAATGATGAACCCTATTAATGGTTTTCAGATTGTGCGTATTGTGTGTAATGTCAGTGGTAGGTACTCATCGTATAGGTATATTTATTAGGCTTAGTCTCGATTCCGCTCAAGTTTATAAGTAGTAAAAGTGAAGTTGTTTTCATTTTATTGCAAATACGTCACTTTAGCCCGACCTTGTTCGTTGAACGAACGTGAAGGAACTGGCTAACACTGAAATTGTTTTAGCATTATTTCTTTGTTCAGTCGTTTTGCTTTTGCCCAAATGTCAAGCATGTCACGCTTTTGCGTTTGGTCTGGTTGATCTACCACAACTATTCACATCAATTTCACGATAATTTGCGCTGTAACTCGTTTTGTAACTGACGTTTATGGTAGAGCTTTATAAACAACCACATATTGCTCGCAGCTATATTTTGCAATCTGGCGGGCTTTGTATCTTCAATGAAATAAGTTTAGAAAAGGAAGCACGAAGCGTGGCGCAAATAGAGCCTTGATGAACAGTATTTTGCTTTACGTTTAGCGGAATGGAAACTTTTTGGTATCACCACAAAGTAACTCTGCTGGTAGAGAAAGTCAGTAAATAATAAAAATAAATAAATATTAAACAACATCACAAACAGTGCTCCGATTCCAAAGTAGCTAAAGCACTTGTGTTATGAAAATCAAACAACGGTGTAAATACAGACACCCAGACATGAGCCAATATAGAATAAATATATTTCTAAATTGACCCAGTCGGGGATCGAACCCGGGACCTCAGAGATGGCGACGAAACCTTGAAAACCGATGTACAAACCACTCATAGTCATTTGTTACTATCAAATATAAAATAAGTACAATATTTTTTATTGGAGTAAACGCAGTTGTTTTTTTTTAATTTCTCTGGGTAAACTACCTACTGTTTTAAAATGGTTTAACTTTAAACACAAAGTTGGAAGTTTCATGGCTGCCATGACAATAGAATGGCCTAAAGAGGTAGACTGCTCTACGGTTAGTGTGTATCTGATCTGACATTAGCCGGTGAACGATAGTACATATAACAGCGGACTTTGTTGACGCAACTTAGCTTATTTCAAGCAATTTGGTATTAGCTCGGTTCCGACAAAGAAACTATTTCAACACGCCGCGAAAATATCACGAGCATACCGTTCCACAAAATAATTGCTCGTTGAAATTCCGACGCCAACTAAATATTATAATAAGCGATTGCGAATTGAATGAAAGATTGAACAATCGTCCAGTACGTTATTTCATTTTTTTAAGTACTTTTACTTCACCTTTTTGAGGATCTACTTTTAGTTTACATGAAGTGTGAATGAAGATGTGAGCTATTGAATTTAAAATAACTTTAACTATAATGTTATAAATCATAAATAGATAAATAATTAAAAATCAGTCATATACTGTGCCGAATTCTGAAATAAAAAAAATAAGATTTGTCAAGAAGAAGAAGAAGAATATTTGAACGTATTTCTGCCATGTTGAAAGAGAATGAAGGTAATATTATTACTAAGGGAACTCGAAACAACTAAATTGCCCTCTCATAATGACTAGGAAGACATCGTTTTGGGACGCATGAACGATCATCGGGGTTAATGGGAGTGGTGCTCTACCTTCGCTTATCTATTCGGTAGCCCTACTCGGACAGTCTGTTTCAGTAAACTGAGTTTTCATCTCTAGAACGTTGCTCACAAACATTTTAAGTATTTTCAATGCAACTGTTCTTTACCATTACATAAAATTATTAAACTTTCCTGCCATAGAAACCAAATTGGTTTCAGTCGTTTTAAAATACGCTGTAAGCGTAGAGTCCGTTGCTAAGGAATGAAATAAAACACTTTTTAACGGAAACTAGCGCGGTTTTATTGAAAGTAATTAAAAAATCAAACCAAATACCAACTAATTGCCAAAGTACTTTCAATAAAACCGCGCTAGTATCCGTTGAAAAGTGTCTTTCATATCTAGTGAGCGCGTAAGCTTGAGAGGTGAATATGCTTAGGTATGCTTGTAGAGCTAAATTCCGTTATTTTGGACGGTTTCACAACTACTGAATCATCGCTTGCATGTCTGGCTTTTTGTCGGACAATGTGTCAAACGACTTATGTAAGTTCTTCCACGGTGCTGCCTCTGTGGTATGCTTGCTTACATTATACAAACAAAAGGAGATAGAACTGTTATTCCATCTTCATCTCTGCGCCATTGTAGCAGGCAGCGTGTTGGCAAGCATGAAATTTTCGTATCTAACTAAGCTATGGACAATAGTTTTGCTATCATTTGTTTTTTATTGAGATTTAATTTAGTGGGTATACCTAGATACTGTTCGCCAAAATATGATCAAAGTTAAGTATTTGAAATTGCATTTTTTTATTGATATAACTCTAGATAATACTTGGATATTTCAAGAAAAAGATTCATACCAATAAATACCTGAGTTAAGCTGGTTAAACTAAAAAGTTATGATTAAAACATTGTTGGTGAGACGCTATTTAAAGAGTCTATTTTTCATGCAATTTTTATTTTTCAATAGGATTCTAGAGGTTGCATGCAGCTACAGTTCTTCGAATTACTTTCGCTTTGCATATCTGTCGCAAAAATATTATGCTTACCAATTTTTGACGTGTTTTATTATCCACAGCTCGGCTACGGGTGGTCGCACAGCGGGCGTCGGTGCGCGCGGCACCGGCCGCCTGAGTCAACGATGTCTGTGAGCAGCGACATCAGGTTCACGCGGCGCAAGCTCAGCCGGCCCTGCCGCGGCTGCTGCGCCGCGCTCGCCTCGCTGCTCGTGCTGTTGCTGCTGGCCGCCGTCGCTGTATACCTAGCACGTACGTATCCTGGTTCCTGTCAGAATCAGTTGTAGTTAGAGTCACACTATGTACACCTTGAAACATCAGTCTTCATCTTCAGCCATTTTAATACGATTATTTCCAGACACCGACCGCAGCATTGCCCCCACCGGTGGCGACTGTGAATCTTTCAAAGAATGACCCATCCGCCAACCCTAATTGAAATTAAAATTGAAATTGTAATCTAATAAAAGTTAACACCATACCTATTTAAAAACACAATTCTACAAATAAACTCTACCTTTATCATTTCAAATGAAAAGATATAGATTTTATATAGAATGGAATATTTAAAAAAAAATCCCAGTCGTCCCCTGTGAAGGAAATACCCCCAGTATTATTGCGACTGTATTCCTACTAGGTGCAGTAGGCCTTCCTAATGGAAGGATATGGAAGATGGACCATAACAACCGTTCCTTTCGAAGCACGGAAGAACTCGGGATTTCGGTCAGCCATCTGATGGTCGACTTAACAGCAATATGGGAACATGCCGCTGGTATCAAGCAGCAAACGACAACAGTATGTTGTCACACTGCAACCACCTGCAGCAGAAAGTCTGCGGTTAGAAATAAAAAATGAGCTAATTTCGTCAACATAAGTAATCTGCTGAATGTTTCTCTCGAACATCTGTCGTCAGCCTTCCGAGTTCTTTGAACTTTTTGGTTATCTCTTATTTCGTCTAGGTAGAGCAAATTTTGATCTGTCTTAAGCTACGACGGTAATAATGTCTGCGGGATACTTCGTTGCTTTTTTATGTTGTCTGTAATTTCTATCACAGATCCCCAAAAGGAAAAAAACAAAATCTCCAATGCAATTCAAAGATTTTATGTTTTTTTCCTTTTGGGAAACGGTAATCGCCGTGCTACGTGGCACGATCAAGTGATTGACCTTTTCGTTTCCACCAACCTTCTTTATAATTTCACTTACAAAGATTTAAATCGTAATCTTTGTTCACTTAGGTATTTTGTAACGTCGATATGTAATTCTGCATAAAATTTTTGGTCGAATCTACTACGCCGTTAATTACAGATTAATTAAAGGAACGTATTTTTTATTACATAATAGAAATATTTTTTTTTCAGCTGGTTACTTAATATTATGGTTGCAACTTGATCCTCCTCGTCAAGGTTTGAGTGGTGTTCCTTTGTGTCGGTAAACATTAAGACAGGTGAGGCGAGTAGGCTGAGAAGGCGGCTACATACAGCCCGTCACCACGTAAGGCCGGCGACAACGCGGCCTTGCGCCTGCGCCGGCCGCCGCGACAGGTGCTTGATAAATACCTTAGCTGGTTTCTGTGATCGTATCTTATATTGTATTTAATATGCTTTGAAGACTAATTAGGAGACCAAATAGATAGAGGCGATTGTGTCAATTTAAATACTGATTGGGTTGCAAAATTATCAATCTATATTATTATAGAGACTTTAGATTTTCGATGAAAGTTATACTTACTCGTATTTATGTAACCTCACTTTTTGGTGATTAATCTCTTTAATATATTTATTGGTGCGTATAAATACTTTTAGATCTAAAACCAGATCTTTGGTTCCTTCCAATTATTGTTACGTTAAGCAATCACCTGGAGTAAGTAGGTACCTAGACTGTAACTATGTGCATTAATTGTTTACAGCAAACAAAATAATTAAGTATAAAATACCAACATTTCTTGTGGGTAGATACCTAATGAAACTAGTTGTTGTATTCACATCCTAATGTTATTTTTTTATTTTAGATTTATACTTATTCGGCGACCCGCTCAACCGGCAGACGTTCCGCGGTTCCTTCGTAATGGTGGCGCCTGCGCAGGCTCGGGCGCAGGACTCTCTGCAGGGCAACAACACGCGGGAGGCGCGCCTCCAGAGAGCCTTCCTCGACCTCTACAAGAACACAGAACTTCGGTCGTGTTTTGTCACCGCCGAAATACTAGCTTTAGACAGGTGAGCTAGTTTTACAGCTGTAATAACAAACAAATTAGTACAGTTCCAAACTAGGCACTTAAAGCTTAATAGAACCATGTTTTAACTTAATAAAAACAAAAAACGTTGCACTCCGATTGTAGGAAAATTATATCGACTTTAAAAGACTGTAGGAACCTACTTGATTTTTAGTAAACTAAAAACTTAAAAAACGTCCGATATTTTCTAGGTTTTACTAATACCTACCACACATTTAGTAAGTACAAGTATTTTGAAGATGCTGCTTTTTACTCTTGTATTGGTATCCATTCTATATACCTATATCTACCAAATCAATATAACAAACAATTGAATCAATTAATCTGAAACTTGTAAAAAAGTAGAGGAATTATGAAATACTTAGTCATAATTTTGCAACTACTCAATTTGAAAGTCAACGTTTTGATGACAAAAAAACCTTGTAGTTATTATTACGATGTTTGTATCGATAAACTAATGAGTGGTTGATTATTTCGTTCAATTGATGGAGTCGGCTTTCATTAAAATATAAAGAGCTTTTGTAGAACACATTTGGCATTGACTACAGGCGTCACTGCATCAAACAGTCACGAGTCACTAGATGTCTGATAGGTTTTAATGTTTTTTTTGTATACAGATTTTATCTAACATATTTAAAAAAAAACAAATTTTTTTCACTGGAGTGTTCTAGCAATGAAACTGAAAATCATAAATAAGTGGTCCACTGTAGGACATGACCTCTACAATGCCATCATATCCACGCTTGATCCAAGTGGATTAATTGGAGTGATTTAACGTTGGACTGTTTTCAACGTTGCTGCCCATTTTCAGACCGGAAATGTTACAAACTCAAAGTAATTTGTTACCTATAATGATTGACACCCCTGACTGGGTAGAGTCTACTCAGACCTCCGACGAACGCCATTCGGCTAGAAAAATAATTGTAATTAAATAAGTAACAATATTTTTCATGCATTCGATACATTAGTTAATCTAAATATATGTCAATTATCTTTATTCGAAAGTAATCACTTCGACACAGCTGTAATTCGACGCCGGTTGTGGTATATTGTTGTCGTATCAGAAATTATTGCCACACCGCACAAGAAACTGGTTACTTTGAACACTCACTCAGTCGGAAGCGATGCGTTTGTACTTGACATTGGTTTAAATTAAATGTTTATGAACACATAGGTAGGCCAGATACTGTACAGTATGTTCGGTAGTTTTAAAAACACTGAAGGAATTCCTTCCGTATTTACCGACAAAAGTATAAAATAGTTTCTGAATAGGTAAGTACCTACATTATTTATAGTTAAGATCAAGATAGTAGATACAGACACTGTATTTATGTGCAATGAAGTTGAAAGTTTTCACAAATAGTTGAAATACTTATAGAGTAAATATGGGTCGACTGGCTGGCAAGCCAGCCGTATCGGTAGGTATTCAAAAGTCGTATAAATTGTGTGTAGCGAGCGTTTCGATAGTTAAAGGAGACCCGTCCTTTTATGCTAAAGTAGTCCTATACCGTATATATAGTACCTATGTATACTTTGTAATTTTTTAGGCGGTAATTCAT
This sequence comes from Catoptria pinella, assembly GCA_963556745.1. Lineage (NCBI taxonomy): Eukaryota > Metazoa > Arthropoda > Insecta > Lepidoptera > Crambidae > Catoptria > Catoptria pinella. The sequence continues at coordinate 8,679,176 of OY750762.1, forward strand.
AATCTGCTGTACTTTTTCACTTATTAGTCTGTGGTATCACCTAATGATCCTAATGACAGAATGATGACATTGTAAAATTGGAAGTCAAATTAACATTTTGTATTCTTAATTTCAAAAAAAGAAAATAATTACCTATTTTTTATGCAGAAACATTATTACATTTCATAGTAACTTTTCTACCGTTTGAAAATTTTATGTGGATAACGGAACGTTTTTCAATGCCTCGTTGTTTCTGTAGTGTTTTCATATTAAAATAAAACAAAATTAAATAACTTTTTTTCTACATGCGCTAAAAATATGGCCGAACTTGATCAATGAAGCATATATTTTAAGGCTTTATTTTAAAACCAAATTCAATCGTATACAAGTTAAGCATTTTTTCTACGGTGAGTGCCGGTTCTCCTTTTAAGATAAAGTTAAAAAGCGACCAATACATGTTTTTTGTGCCAATACAACCACCAATACGACAAATATAATTTCTTAAAAATTATGAGGTGAGCACAGAACACAAGAAGTGACGTTAGATAGTTATCTAAAACAAAGTTATAAAGTTTTCTCACTCAAAAACAATTGGATCAAAATAGTCTATGGTGGATCGTTTTCGTTACTGATACCTTGTAAATATGTAGGTAGGTGTTTTAATTACAGTTAGTCCAATATTGTTAGTAGATACGAGTAACAGCCTGTTGAAAGCTTGAAAGTTACCTCATTCGACATTACGTAAAATACTCTTATTTCAAAACAAAAACTACTCGTTACGTTGATGAATTTTTGCTGAAAATAAGTATTATGGGCTAGGTGAGTAATACTGCTTTGCACGTTTATGCAACTTTTTAATTATTTTTATGCGAACGTAAAGAGCAGTGCACCCAGCGGTAGGTTGAATATTGTCTCAAACGTATTTTTTTTAATTGGATCGGTTTTTATTTTATGTCTTCTTTATTTCAAAGCTAACAACTTAACTGTGAATATATTTTGCGAAGCAACTACTTATTTTAGCACAAATATTGACTAAACAGAATATAAAGTTAGCGTCATCACAACTTGGCCAATTCTTACTAATCTTTATTAATATTATAAATGTCAAAGTCAGTTTGTTTGTTTGTATGTAAAGCCTTCATGTCTGGAACCGATCGTCATTAAATTTGTCATACACATTGTCAAAGGACATAGGATACCTTTCATCAGAAAAAACGTACAGTTTCTGAGGGATACCTAAAAAACTGTCCACGCAGACAAAGTCGCGGGTGGCCACTAGTGTTTCTTTAGTATGATGATAGTCGGAGCCTCGGAGGTGACCGATCAACAAACGACGTCACTAATGTTTTTATTAAGCAGTAGGTAGGTTTATGGTATTAAGTTGGAGAAAGTCCGCTTTCTCGAAATGTCCGACGCACTGTGATCCCACGTGCACGATGTATACGTACTAATGCAGTGCAAGTCGCATTTTTGTTTAAGTAGGTATTTATTAGTGCAACTAGTTATTTTGAAGGGCCAGTATCAATTAAAAATAATATCAAATTATATTTAAGTCATATAACGATCGTTTAAGCTGCAACATAAATACCTACCCTCAAATTAAGGCTCCTATATACCTCAAGTGGCGCCCTCATTTTAATTAAATTCATTGCTCGCTAATTACATAATGTATCGAAAATTCACATGTACAGATTGAAGCTAAGGTTCTATAGTTTATTTACAAACAATAACCTCCGTAAAATTTTGTTCGTTGCAGTAGTAGTTCGCAAAAGTGCTAGAAGTGGCCACTTTTAGCACTTTTGCGAACTACTACTACAACGAACTGTATTTTAATGAAGTTATTATTTGTAAATAAACTATAGAACCTTAGCTTCAAACTGTACATGTAAATTTTCGATACATTATGTACTTAGCGAGCAATAAATTTAATTAAAATGAGGGCGCCACTTGAGGTATATAGGAGCCTTAAGACGACAACTTCAGGATCAAAATATATTCTGCGATCTAAACGGTGCGATTGCTCTCATCTGCTTTCTAAAATCACTTATCCGTCTCGTAAGTTTATTTTCGACATTAAATAGAATCCTTTCGTTACAAAATAATTTAAATAAAAAAGGTCGTTTAGATATATTTCACCTTAAATTACGTAAATTTAAAACGGAATTTTTATAATTGTTAGTAATTTAGTAATTAATGCTGCTACTGCAAACTTCTTACCGAAAATTATTATGTCAATTTTAGATAGCTTATATGTTATTTAATTTTAGATAGCTAATTAAAGTAATCTTAAGTTTAAAGCAGACTATATTTTCTATTGCATGCCGGGCAGCTTTTAATTAAGGTGACACTATTCCTAGATCACGTATTTAGTGTTTGCCTTGTTGGTTGTCCTTAAATAAATGAAAAATAATCTATTGCGCATATCCACTGATGGGTAATCTGGGATTGTTTGTCCCACTATATCCATTTATCTCAATCTCAATATTCTCAATACAGGAAGTAATGTCCTATTTGTTTCGATTGCGATTATTTCTGGCCAATGAATAAAGTGGGAAATAATTAGAAAAAATCTCTTGTCCTGGATTAAGTGGGATGGCATCCACCCTTTTAAACGACTAACCAAACAAAAAATCAACATAAAAATATTATTTTAAATTCTTAACTTGTCAATTTGCTACGAATATAAAAAAAAAACCAGTTGAAAAAGTTTTTGATTTCAAAAACTGTTAATCTCGTTACAAAGTTAACTTATCCGTTATTAATATTGCAGTTTCTGGGTGACCAACAGTCACACGCGACGCGAAACTTTATATCATAAATGCCGTAATGTGACGAATCAATTAGTTCACGTTCTATTCAATCCTACTTTGCTACATAAAATTTACTATGTTCCTAGTTTAAATGTTTTTAATACTTCGATAATTCAATATCAGTTAATGGTTCTGTTCGAGCAAAACAATTTCCTTTGTAATAATTTTAATTTTAGATGAGTGTGTATAATGTTGGTTCATGACGGTACCTTAACCGTTCTTTTTCTTATCTATATTTTCACGTACTTAATGGTACAAACCAGTTTTAAGAATGTTAGCAACATTGGAAACCAATTTTCATCGACAATACACTCAATAAGTAGTTCGATTAACATGTCACCCGGGAGCTAGGGCTGCCATCCGTCCAGGTTTTCCCGGATTTGTCCTAGTTTATAGGGCGTCCGGGGAGCGTCCGGGTGGCGTTCTTAAATAGTACACAAATAGTGTCCGGGTTAAACCACTGTTGTGTTAGGGGAAAGGGTGTTAGGTTTTTATTTCAGCGTAATTTGTTTTCAAGTGCGTCCGGGTAAAATTCTTTATTTCACTCAAATGTCCGGAGTTTTTTTATTTTTTTTATCCAAGTGTCGTAATTTAGGTGATGGTAGGCCTACTCGGGACCCATCAGACACATTTTATGTATTCTGTGCCCAGACGGAGGTCACAAAAGTTGGACATGCAAATCGGAAGTGCATTTGAGGCAATACTACCAGGCTACAATTACCGTATGAGAAATGGCACAGTTTTGAAGTTACGGATAAAAAGTAGGGCACCATAACATATCACGCACGACACGTCACGGCTGTATCGAAGATTATTAAGTGATATCAACGTGAGAAAGTTGAATAATACCAATGTTTCGAGCTCGACACTTTCTATTAGTTGGATTGGCAGTGCAAGCGATATATGGATGGAAGGACATAATTTCATTAAACATGCAATGAAGGTTTGATCACGGCTTCTATAAAGGCCCTTTCTTTTTGCGAGCTGAATACCAAATATTCCTAAAGTTAATGCAAGTTGTACACACGGATGTACCTGTCTAAAAAGGAGTTAACTTGAATTGAATCGATTTAGGTACCTACTTAATAATATGTAGTGTATTGTGTTGTGTTGCTAACAGTTTTTATTACAAAAAAAATTACCAAGGAGTTTATTGTGGTTTATTTACATCAAATTTGGTATTTCATTAACCACATGCAAAATACTTCGTTTTTTATCTTGCACTTATATTAAATACCTGCCTCTATGTAATGTATACAGACCCGATTCACGCGATATACCTACTACGGTTGACAGTTTTTCATCACCGTCCTTCTACACTGTAGAATCTACAGGGTACTTAGTTACTTAAATAGGCATGTCACCACATACGTATGTGTCTATTGCTAAATATTTTGTAAGAGAAAACCAGTTCTAGAATCTAGAGCTTTTAAGGAGACATACGCGAAAATTCTGTGCGAATCATGTTTTTTCTGGCCATTTATAACTACTCGTATTATTTATTCAAAACTAAGATTCTAATAGGGTAAAAGATTTCAACGCGCTTTTAAAACACAAATACGGAAATCCAATGAACCTTAACTTAGTCTCGGAGTGTGCAACTTAAAATTTGAGATTTATAATTTAGCCAAAAACATTCAAAGTTATCATAGAATTAGTAAAATGAGTTGACATCTCCAATATTAACTTTTTTGCTCATAAAAACCATGTTAATTTTAATTCTATTGACAAATATGTTTAAATCGTGCGCTTGCTAAGATTGATCTATTGTTACGAATGCGGAAGCACGCAGGTACGCGATCTAGCTAGATAATATTTTAAAAGCACGTTTATTTTTCACATCTATCTCGCAATACATTTTAACCGGTTAACCTCTCCAAAATATTAGTTACAATCATGTTAATGAATATAATGTATGTTTAATTATCATAACTCGAATACATTCGAGTTCAATAAACCCAAAATAATTTAGTCTTGAGTAATAATAGGGGTTTAAAGTATGAAATTGCCGTTTTTTTCTCACACACATAAATTTCCTCATATTATAGTGACTCTTTTGTTAGCAGAAATGACCACTTACTTTGTTGTAATTAATACTTATTTTTTCACTTAACAGATATGGTTAGCTGAGTGTTTAAACATTGTGCATAATAGCATCACATGAGTGTTTTAATGCCTAATTATGTACAGTTGCATACAAGACATTATCGACACCCATGATATGAATCCTCTATAAAAGGTTTTGCGACAGCAGCTTATAGCCAACATTAACACAACCAGTGTTATGATAGCCGTAATTAATTAATCATCTAAACGAGTGTTATAATGTTGTACTGAATTTCATAATGCAACTCGCGGGCGAGGGCGCGGGGGGCGCGATCATAGCCTTGACTTGTTCGGATATTATGGTTACTATGACACTGGTTGTTTTAATGTTGGCTATAAGCTAACTGTTACAGAACCTTTTATAGAGGATTTATGAGGAGGCATAGGTGTAGATAAATGTTTAAAACATTAGCATTAGGTTTTAGTTGTTAAATAAATTAAGAAAATGTGAGTATGGAAATGCAAGTTCTTTAAAATTCTCAATACAAAACGGCAATTTCATACTTAAGCCCCTATAAGACTATCTTCCGAACAGTACTTCTATTGGTTGGTAGAACTAAAACTAGACTAAGATAATTGGTTTTCAGCAGGGAGATTAAATAAGTTATGAAATTTTAACTCCTAAGATAGATATCTACCTAGGTAACTAACCTTCTCTTTATTGCACATGTCATTATACTTACACTATCTTATTACATTTTCATCTGCCAGTGCGGAGGATGGAGAACGGGTTCACTTCGAGGTGTCATTTGAGCCCATTTTTACGGCGGTAACCACCAGTGAGGTGGCAGCCATCTTGGAGCGCGAGCTTACAGCTCCCCGCTACTTCACCACCCTCTCAGTATTGCCTGATACCCTGCACATAGAGGTAAGGAAACCTTTACATTTGACTAAACAAGTGCCGTCTAAAGTATGAGTAAGTATGACGTACTTACGCGTATATGAGAAGTCAAACTGTCTTTTGACGATGCGAGTGTAGCAGTGTTTTGTCTTTTGCTTGATTTCCAAATGACAGCCTAGATAAGCCTAGTGTGCTTTAAATCCAAATTAGCTTGTAAGGCCCCGATTTCACAAACCGCTTTTAGCTACAGGCCTCCTTAGCGGCGACATGCGCCACTTGATCAAATAAGAACGTTGTCTCTGAAGCGAAACCGGGTACAAGTACCTTAGTTAATATCATAAATATTAAAAAGTAATGTTTTAGGAAAGCTCCATGTTATCATCTATGGAATCGGATGACAATGAGACCACCCCAGAAGAGACAGCCACCACGGAAGCCATCACCTTGGAGGTGGAGGAAGTGAGCAAGTGCTACCCGCGCGCGCTGTCGCTGTGCTCGCACCTCACATACAATTTCACTACGTACCCTAACCTCGTGGGACACACCTCTAAAGACGCCATCATAAAAGATCTTGTGGCGTATAGAGAGCTTTTAGACGCCGAGTGCTCGCATCTGGCCCAAGTGAGTATTATTGGTAAAAAATATTGTCGAAATCATTATGTCACACTACCCCCCAAAACATAGGTAGACTCTGTAAAAACGATAGTTGGAGAAAACTTAAATTTTATTGAAAAAAATGGATAGGTATAAAAAAGGTATAGTATAGTAGGTAGGTAGGTACCTACAGACTACCTACATTTTTGAGATAATAGAATTTCTTTCAGCCTGATAACTGGTCCAAACACTTTTCCAGGATTTCGTATGCCAAATGCTGCAGCCTCGCTGCGAAGGCGGGCGGCTGGTGAAGCCGTGTCGCGCTTACTGCCGCGCCTTCCACGCCGGCTGCGGCGCGCGGCTGCCCGACCGTCTGAAGCCGCTGTTCGACTGTTCCCGGCATTTCCCGGAATACTTCGGCCCTGATTCTTGTACACCAGAACCAGGTATTAATCTTGGCAAATAATCTGATATTTTTATTGATCCCCCCCTCCCCAGTACTGCTGGGGCTAAGGCCTACCTTATGGATGGATGAGCTGTATGGGCCGGTACCACCACGTGAGCCTATTGCGAATTTGGAGGGGGGCACTTCGCACCTGAGGTGTTAACCACCCGCATATTCAAACCTTGAGTTTCGTCAAAACTCAGATTAGAGCAATCCTGTGCTGTATTAAGAGAACATTAGTGATCCTGTTACCTTACCTTAGGTGCCTTGTCTTATGGGGAATCGGGAACAACAGACGATATGACAACCTCGGAAAACAGAGCGATTGTCTCGTTTCCTGCCTGACCTACGGCGGTATCGGCTAAAAACATTGAAGTTAATGTTAACTGTGTTTTTAGCCGATAGAGCCCCTAGTCGGGAATCGAACTACAATACACGTAGCACTATAAAATAAACTAAGTGGAGTGTTTGTATTGGGTATGTTACATGATATAGTAAAGACTAAGTATAGATAAAATTACCATCTTTTCACTGTTCATGCATTTGTGAAATTTGTAACAACACATTAATTAGCGTCTGCATGCCAACGCGAGATTGTGAAAGTCAATGAATTTAAATGTTCCACCCAAAATGAATTTTATTAAAATAAGTTGAAAAGTTTTAAATAATGATGTTGGTGTCACAATGACTAAAGCTATTTATCATAATCTGTTAGAATGCTTTATTGTGTACCCAAATAAATAAAAATAAAAAAAGTTTAATATAGGTAGGTATTAGTGTTCCAACTATTTATTTGTCATACATAACATTAACATAAAGTACTTAAAATTTTATATTCGAAATAGCTCTTATAACTCTTTTACTTAAATCATAAAAAAATATCGAAATGTCATAAACTGAAAACCGAATCGATAGCAACACTAACAAACAATGGTTGTAAGGTGTGAATTTTTGTCGTCAGATTGCCACGGTGGCCTGAATCGGCTGGCACTGTCCCGGCGGTCGTGCGACGGCGTCCCGGACTGCGCGGGCGCGGAGGACGAGCGCAGCTGCACGCACTGCGCGGCGGCCGGCGCGGACGCGTTGCGGTGCGCGCTCGACACGCGCTGCCTGCCGCGACACCTGCGCTGCGACGGCACGCCCGACTGCCCCGATGGGAGTGATGAAGCTGGCTGCTGTAAGTACCTATATTACCTATAGATGGCTGGTGCGGGCGCAGAGGACAAGCGCTGCTGCACGCACTGTGTGGCGGTTGACGGCGCGAACGCGCCAAAATAAAAATCAGCTGTTTCATACAAAACATAAATTCGAAAATATCAAAATGTATGAAACAGCTGATTTTTTTTTCGCGATTTCAGAGTTGGTCCCATAGTAAAAGTTGTTCAGTTTGATGGTCCCTATATACCATATTCGGCATTAGGGGTATTTTTGTAACACCTTGTATACTCTTGAGCCAATCTCTTTCTCGATAGATATTTCTAAATTATTTCTGTAGTCCACCTAGGAGAACTAGGCAGGTGGGCCACGGGCAAGACAGGTTATGAATCATGTTTGGCTGGAAATTTATGTGATTAATTAACGACCTCCGTGGTCGAGTGGCTTTGTACACCGGTTTTCAAGGTGTCGCCATCTCTGAGGTCCCGGGTTCGATCCCCGGTTGGGTCAATTTAGAAAAAAAACGAACTTTTCTATTTTGGCTCAGGTCTGGGTGTTTGTGATACCACCATTGTCTCTGATTTCCATAACACAAGTGCTTTAGTTACTTACTTTGGAATCGGAGCTATGTATGTGATGTTGTCAAATTTATTTATTATTATTAAAAATTAATGCCTCTTGAGTTTTTTGTTCCATGTTTTTTTTCATCGCTTTAACTTCATTGACTCACTGATCGCCTATACCGCAGTATGGATCTCCCGTTCCCTGGCGTGGTGGCGGCGCGAGCGCGGCGAGACGACGCTGGGTGCGGTGCGCAGCCGCGCCGGGTACGCTGTCTGGTCAGAGCGCGGCCGTGACGGCAAGATTTGCGCGGCGCCCTTCGACGCAGACAAGCGAGCGCTCAAGAGCGTCGCCTCATCTCTATGCAGAGCTATGAGCTTCAAGTAAGATACCTACACGATTGCATTAACTAAGACGAACTAATCCAAAACTTGCTGGGTGCTTATTGCTTGGACCTGAAATACCAGAGATTACTGGATTTTCGTACCAGGTAATACCTATAACTATACTTGCTTTGCTTGTAAAGGAAATGGTCAGTGGCAGCACATGGACATGACTTCCTCTACTTTAATCCATGAGACCATGTAGATAATGTTTTATTTTAAAAACTAATTTCCACAGCGTTGCGTCGAATGTGGAAGTTGCACTAGACTCAGAAGAACTGAAGAACGAAACGCCGGAATATGTTGAAATTGTAGATCCCTTCGCTCCGGAGATATCGTTTCTGAAGAGCGAGTGCCCCGACCGGAAAGTTATCAGAGTCGCCTGCGATCAATTAGGTAAGAGTTCAAAAATTGTATAGTATAAGATAATTAATGATTATGAAGACGATATTCAAGAGCCCCTACTGCGCACCCCAGCTTTCCCCCCACATATGGGGTCGCAACTCAACCAGTGAGACGACCATACGGATTCGTGCCTGCTTCCCATTAAGGACACAGCACTCTTATCTCGTGCATATTTGCTCGTGGCTGCACCACCCGAAGGCGAAGAAACCGTTTGAATGGAATATTCTGTTCAGAACCTCATCATCAAACAGTGTCCTGTTAACGTGTTTGGTAATATAGAGTGTGGCGTTCCATCGGCGCGGGGCACGGGCGCGCGGTCGGGCGTGGAGGGCCTGGCGCGGGCGGCGCGGCCCGGCGACTGGCCGTGGCTGGGGGCGCTGGTGCGCGCCGGCGTGCACGCCTGCGACGCCGCGCTGCTGCACCCCGCCTGGCTCATCACAACCGCCTCCTGCTTCCAGGTAACAACTATTACTCATCGTAATATCGAGGACACTGCAATGAGGCATGCTTGCATTCAATAGCACATGCCCTTCTTCTCAAAAAGTCTTTATTTGGCAGAAAGTTACAAGAGAAAGCGCACGGCTTGAAGGCAATATTGCATGCGTCTGACACAAGTTTAATTGAAAGTTGAAGCGACTAGGTGAAGACAGACCATTAAATATCCATTGCTGGACATTTTCTATATTTCTATGTATGAGTTTACTTTCTTTTAATAAGAATCCCCTTATCTGATTCAGGGTCAGCCGAGCGTAGAATGGACAGCAAGACTCGGCACAGTGAGAATTCAAAGCACCACGCCATGGCAGCAGGAACAACGCATTATAGAAATCATTAACTCGCCGGTTGAGGGCAGCATGCTAGCCTTAGTGCGACTGGAGAAACCGGTTGAAATGACGGACTTCGTGCGGCCCGTGTGCCTGCCGGAAAACAGCACCAGCTCTGAGGACGTGATATGCAACACGCTCAGTTGGACGCGTAACCGGGATCAGCTGCAGCGTGTCCACGTCGTCACTAGGCCCATGAACGCGTGCGAAAACGCCAGCATCGCTACTGTCAACGGCATTTGCTCCGAGCGGCTGTACGACAAGGATGACTGTGATGTAAGATATTGAATCAATGTTTTTGTGTTTATACTGAAAATTTTAATAATCTATTTGGGAATGTTATACTTTAAACCCTGAATTTATCAGCAGAAGTAAGTTTTATGTAAAAATATATTTTACAGGAAGAAGAGTATGCTGGGAGTTCCTTGATGTGTTTTGACCAAAAGACAAAGCACTGGTCTTTGGTAGGTGTCAGTGGATGGAGGATAGCTTGCACAAAGATAGGGCTTGGCCGCCCGCGAATTTATGACGCGATCAGTTCGCAAATGGACTGGATTAAGCAATCCATATTGAACTACCCTAGGTGACTGTAACTTTGGGTCTATGGATCACAACTTTTCAAAGACTGGTTTGGATTTATATGTTGGATTTTGTTAATAATTAGATTAAGTGGTAAAAGTACCTACTTTTTAACAAAAGTTTATCATCAACCAAAAATACTATAAAATAAAAAAGTAAGTCAAAGAAGTAAGCCATGGATGATTGTATGTACATAAATAATTATTATTATGCTTGTACCTGAGTAGGTATTTCAAAATATAACATACCTGTCTTGTCATAAAAGCTATTCAGCAGCTCCAAATATGTCCCAATCTTGACTGAAATAAAGCCCAATTTATCAGGGTTTATTATAGAACATGAGATCGCTTAGGCCAATTTTGTCTATTAACTTTTGGTTACTGTCTTATAAAATTTTATATTTTGTTAAATAATTAATAATAACCATTTTTATGTTCTCCTAAGTAGACAGTTAGACATAAGTTAATTTATTACGATAAATAAGTGATTGTTATGGAAAAATCTTGTGTAAATATAAATTTAAGACAATACCAAATTTATAAGCATAATAATAAGCCAATATAAAATTATAGTTTTTATATTCACATATTCCGCCTATCATTCCTTTCTATTCCCAGGAATGCGAGTTCCACTACATACAACTTAGACCTTGCTGTGACAATATAAAATAGATAAGATCTACATCATTTACTTTAATTACAATAGGAAATAATGGGATAAAATTAAAATTGACTAACATTATTCAACTACTTTACTAAATAAATAGTTAACTATACAAAATAACTATCAATCATTTTAAAACACCTTCTTCTTGAAGTTCTTTCCTTATTTTACTTTGTATATGATCAGGAAAATTCTGTAGCTCTCTATTGATGTACTCATTTAAATTCTGTAGGGGCTTATAGTGTTGGTGAACAACCTGAGATCCAGCTAACATCGAAACCATTGCAGCTACAGAAAATGTTAAATACTGTCCCCAAGTGACTCCTGCAGGCATTTTATGCGGCTGAATACTCTTTAATCTTTTCTTCCACGATATCTTGAGCCCTGCGCCTTTTAAATGTGTTATAAAAGTTCACTTCACCAACTCTCCAGTTGATCATAGAAAATTCTAATGCTGCACCAAGGACGAAGAACATAGGAAGGAATCTATAGATTCCAAAGGTTTTCTTGCCAGGCCATTTGTTTAAAGTTTTCTGAAGCCACCCAATTCTCATAGCCTATATTTATTGCTGTATCGAGTTTAACAAAAGGCATTAATAAAAATCTCAGAATAAAATTGCACAATTCACTTTTTTTTTTTTTTTTTTGAGTGACTGGCCTCTTCCGTTTATCACAGAAATTCCGCCAACGTCCCGTAGTGAAAGATACACGGTGATTTCCGGGCACAATTCACTTCGTCGACATCTTCTTTTGACATTGACGTTGACTTGACACGTGAGTCAGTGACTGACTGACTGAACCGCAAAATTACACAGTAATGGCCGGTATACATTTTGATTAGTCAAGTGCTTAGTGTTTAGTGAACTGTTTAGTGGTTAGTAAGTGATGTCCCATACTGTTTAGCAAAGCCTGTTTAGTTCATTGCAAAAAAAAATAAGATGGAAAAAAATGGATGATCGCTTTCGAAATATAATTAAAGAAATAGTGAACGTGCTTATGTTGCAAATTCGAGAAGAAATAGAGTTGGAATTGAGGAGACCACCTCGATTATGGGTGCGAAAATGGATAGCTAGGAGAGAAAATCTCGGGGCAAGCTTCCGCCTTCTACAAGAAGTAGCTCATGAAGAACGTCAAACGCAACGTTCTTATTTTGGCGTAGGCCTCCTTCACCCCAAATTTTTTTATGCATTTCAGCAGTTATGCTTTACAGAGTTGCGTCTCTTGCTTGACCAGTTGCAAGTGAGGGGTGAAGGCGGGACGCGCGGGAGGAGCTATTCGCAGAACTTCGCTAAGCACTAAACGCTAATCAGAGACTGTCCGAACGTGTTTTTTGCTAAACACTAAACGAGCCACTCACACTAATCACTAATCAAAATGTATACCGGCCGGCTTAGAGCATTAAGCCGGCCATAAAGTAAATGTTGTGTCGCAATGTGCTCAATTTCAAATTGTACCTACTATTAATGTATTCTGTGTCAAAACATCGATATTTACCTACAATTAATCTTATTGAAATATTAAAATTATTGATGAAAAGTTAATGGATTTCTGCCAAAGATCAAAAAGAAAAAGTAGGATTTGTTCATTTAGATCAGAAGAATACTTTTAAGTTTTAATTGTTGATGAACTGTTTAAAGAGAAATCAAGATCATCAAGATGAAATCATGACATCTTTTTATGGTTTAACCTGACTCCGACCAACCCGTTCGCCAAGTTTGTGGTAGTACAATGCAAGCACTTGACAATCTAGTACAAATTATGCAGCAAACAATCCTGCAATGAGCAGTTTTCAAATCAAAGGAAAGCAGTATTGGGATGTATTTTATAGAAGTGTTACACCAATAAAGTTAACTGAAGCTCATTCTTTGAAGTATCAATATGAACAGTGGGGACTGTTAACAGATTTTTATGTTGAATCGGTAAAGATTAACAGATTTAAAGGTGAAAACTCCTCAACTGCAACCTTAAAAGTTGGTGATACATCAGGACATATTGTGTGTGTAATTAAAGGTCCAATTACAGGATTGTTATTTGACTTGACACCTCTAGAGTGGGAAGAAGTGGAAAAATTAAATAATTGGGGCGATCAATTGTTCTATCGATACTTTAAGAATGGTGTCAAAAACTCCTTTCATTATGAACAAAAATTGTTTTATAATTTTTGTAAGAGCAATCAAACAAAGAATGTTCTAGCTGTAGTGTTCCGAAGAATCAAGAATGTGAGAAATGTGGACAAAAGTGATGCTGTTCTAGAAATTCTGGACATGAGACAGTGCGATGAACTATTATTAGATTTATATATTGGACATTTAAAAAAGGTATCATGACAGTTATTATACATTAGGGCTATATAAAACAGAAAGGGACTTGGGAAATAAAATCTAATATTACACTAGATAAATGCTTTTTAATTTACTGAACCTCATTTTGGAAAAGTGTGTTTTTATTTATTATTGCAAATAATATTATCTAGTAATAAATTACACAAAAATATATTTAATTAATGCCTTCTATTGATATTTCTAGCAGTAGTCAAGTCGAAAAATTTGGTCCTCCTACTTTGTTGTTTAATTTGTACCCGTTAGAGATGGTGCTGTACACGTAAAATGTTTGCTTTGTTACTAATAAAATAGATGGCATTTTCAAACTACGTTTTGCTCTCGAACGCTTGCAATAATAGTGCAATCGGAGCTCTTTCACATCTTTTTTAATAAATTCATACTTGCCAATTATATCATAATTTTAACATTTTAACATACCATCTTTGTTATTTTCAACTTGTTTTCTTGAAACAGCCGTGATTTTTTCTTCTGACAGACAGACAGACATTAGGCACTTAGTAATAGGGTCCTGTTTTCACCTTAAAACATGGAAAAATTTGTTTGGGTAACAAAACATGGAAAAATTTTGACCCAGTAGATGAATTTAACACTTTTTCGGGCATCTTGGATGCCGCTTGCTACTGCTTTTCCACCAACCAAACAAAACGCCAGGCAATGTTATATTCGAATTAGATACATGATTGGCTATAATACCGTATCAAATCCAGAGCTCTGTAAATTGTATACCAATCGCTTTTACAGCCCCTTTGTTGCCCAACCACTCTCATCCCCACCACTGAAAAGCTACCACGCCACGGATTACTAAATAGTTACTACGGTCAGGCGCTCGTATCTATTAATTAACAATTGACCGAGCGAGCGCGAAGCACAAGCGAAACGTCTCCTTTTCTGCTTGGGCAAAAATGCTTTCGTATGTCCTTCTGGTATCCGGCTGTCCGTTTGTTCTCCTCTACAGGTCGCATTTTTCAACCGATTCTAGTGAAATTTTGTTAGCAGATTTTTTTTTTATTCAGTATTTCGAAATTTTTTAAGACGGCAGATATATGTAGAAAAGTCCATATTTCACCCATTTCAAAAAATGACACGCGAGGTCTACAGCTCTACAGCTTACCTACAGCCACTAGTGATAGTATGGCCAATGGCACACTAACTAGAGGGATTTCGTCGCTCTGTACATTGCATGCCCATTTCCAGAGTCAGCTCTTAGTCCATAAATATTTAGACAAAACTAAAAATGTATGTAAAAGAATTTTTTAGATGCCAATCATAGCTCATTCGCTGCTCTACTTTAACTTTAAAAAAAATCAGTTTTATAAAAACAACTTTTGGTACATACCTACAAATTAAAAACGCAAAACTTCTTAGTGTCTGAAGACCCTACGGAAAGAAATTCCAATGAAACCTATTGCAATCGTTTCATTGGAATACTTAAATATTTGCTGTGTGTAGGTTGCGAGTGTTGCGTGCGACCTGTGTCTGGGTGGCAGTTGGGGTACCTTAAATTTGGTAGTGGGCGTTGACATCAAGCATAGGTATGGTTTTTTGCCGATGGAAGGCAATAACTATATTCAAATTGGTTCTGTGGGCGATACGAATCGCACGCGCAGTAGGCTGCGAACCGGCGCGGCGAGCGAACGTGAAAGCGTAAAACGAAAGCCTCAGTGCTCCCGAGTGTAGCTGCAGCGATCGAAGTCATGGAACTCGCGGATCAATGGCGGCGGGAGTGGGCTGGGACCGCCGAATATGGAAAGGTGAGGCCATTACTTCAGATCTTACTGACTAATCTTCGCTAATGTTCTCACCAACACTGCAGTATGTGTCGATGAAAGACCTGAACTACCCTAGAACTCGATTTTAGAAAACTGTTAGATAAGCGTTCGTGCTTTTGTTGATCGTAAACTAAATCCAAAGTAATTAAAAAACCAAATCGACTTCAGAATTTATTTTACAATAACTGTAGCGGTAGGCACTGTATCGTATCATCAATAAAATATCTACCTATGTCCTATGTATTTAACTGTTGCAAGCTGCTAAATAATGATGTAACCTTTCATATACTTTGATTAATATCGAGAACCGTTTAATCGCGGCACTAACAAGCAGTCATTGCCAAAACAATGAGGTAGTCTTTTCCTTATACGGCAGTAAAGCAGCACAGCTACGCGAGCTTTAGTTTAATATACAAGCATTTAACAAAATTGAAACTTATGTATCGTTAAGGTAAAGTTCAATGTCGTGAAAGAAATGTCCTGCCTGCCAAACCAGTCTGAGCCAGACTAGGAGCTTTTTTTGTTTAACTATATATTTTATTTATTTTTGTTTAATATGGTACCTAGATACTTGTCATCGATAGGGATTTCAACGAAAAAAAATTTAGAAGTGGGCTTTTTATATTTCTTTGCATCTAAACAAAAATCCGCATATAAATATGTTTGCATACAAGCGTGCGTACAAGCTTTTGTGACTGCAGTGCGTTGATGTCTTTTGTATCACTGATTCTCGAGTGAAGTTTTTAGTATAGCTTTGTAATAATTATTGTTTTCACATAATAACTCGGCTATAAAGTATCTTCATCTTTAATAGAGGTTATATGTTATTGCTTAAAGGGACAGGATTAAGAACGGTAGAAAACCTGAAGTATCGAGGTGATAGGATGATATCTCTTTGGATTAAAACAATCACCATATACCTACCTAATTTTTGAATCGTTGAAATTCTTATTTATGATGTTATTTTATTCTACTCGATTAAATAAATGCACAATTCGTCACTTCCGGCTCTTGAATAAAAAAAAATTTGAAGACATTAAAGCATGGATGCACAGACTTATTAAGACTAGGGGCCACTCGGGCAAATTATGAACTGATGGTGGGCCACCAGAAGTATAGGTAATTAAAGACAATGAAAAATTGATAATAATGTACTCAAATTGAAAAAGAATTTATTAATTTGAAGCGTGGCACTGCATAGTGCTTACAATCTTTTTTATATTTGGCTCAAATTTACTTGTAGCAACACGTAAAACTGCTTCCAAACTTTCATTTGCAAGGCGGTTTCGATTTTTTGTTTTATTATTATTTAGGATTGAAAAGGTTTGTTCACATATATAGGTAGAACCAAATAAGCTTGCACATTTCAGAGCGTTTATGCGCAACTCTTTGTACGTATTTTTATCAATGCAGCGGTAAAAGTTCAGCAAGTCTCCTTCGTTGAATTTGTTGCGTAAATCTTGGTCGTTCTGAATGTCGATAATTTCTAACTGCATTAACTCTGGCGCATTTTCAACTGAAATCGTGAAAGGATTGCTAAATATGTCCAACAGAGGTTTCACTGTTTTAAACTCCGAAAATCTGTCTTGAAAAGATTGAATCAAAATATCTAGCTTTTTTACATAACTGAAATTAATAGCAGTTTTTTTGAATTTTTCAGCCATTTTCTTATAATTCGGAAAATGATTGTAATTTCCAGAATTCAATTGCGATCTGAAAAGTGTCAGCTTGCATTGAAAGGATGATACATGTGCGTAGAGCTGGGATATCAGTTGATTTTTGCCTTGAAGCCGTGTGTTCAAGACATTCAAATGATTTGTAATGTCAACTAAAAAAGCCAAATCACACAACCAATCAGGACTTTTAAGTTCCGGGACGTCCCTTTGCTTTTCCGCCAGAAAAATATCAATTTCTTCTATTAAATTTAAAAATCGTTCCAGTGTCAATCCACGACTTAGCCACCTTACTTCTGTATAATACAGTAAATCTCCATGTTCGCATTCAATGTCATCAAGGAATTGTTTGAATTGCCTGTGATTGAGTCCTCGTGATTTTATGAAATTCACAGTCGAAACTACCACTTTCATGACATTTTCAAATTCAATTTTTTTAGAACAGAGGGCTTCTTGGTGTATAATGCAGTGAAACTGCATGAGATCTTCAGCGTTTAAGTTTTTTTCTTGCAAATGCTTTTTCAACAAAGTAACTAGCCCAGAATTGACACCAATCATCGAAGGAGCACCGTCAGTCGAAACTCCCGATAATTTCGATAAGTCCAAATCAGTTTTTGAACACTCGTCCAAAAGTACATTGAGTATATCAACTCCTCTGGTTTGACCTTTCAATGAACACATTCCTAATAACTCTTCGAAGACTTCAAAATCTTGAGTAACACCTCGTATGAATATAAGAAGTTGAGCTGTGGAACTAATATCAGTGGATTCGTCGAGTGCTAATGAAAAAAAATCAATTATCTTAGTTTTTTCATTTAATTGTTCCGCAATATTATCTGACAAAGACATAATTCGTCTTTGGATGGTCATACGATTCAGTTGAATTTTCTCAAACTTTTTTGCTGCTTCTGGACACATTTTCTTAGCGGCAATTTCTATGCATTCTTTTACAAAATCCCCATCATTGAAGGGGCGACTCCGCTTTGCTATCATTCGAGAAATTTCATAACTAACTTCTGTAGCTGTTTCTGTATCTTGAATGGGTTTTGTAAACATAGCTTGTTGACCAATAAGCTCCCGTTTTAAAGACAAAACTTTTTGCTTTCTTAATTCGCCTGTAAACTTCGTAAAAGTAGGATGCTGCGTTTCATAGTACCTTTTTACATTATATTCCTTTGCAATCGCAACAGAATTCTTGCAAATTAAACAAACGACTTTGTTATGCGACCATACAAAAAAGTATTTCTCAGTCCAAAGAAGAATGGCAAGGGTCCATGTATTTTCAGAACCACATAAAGGCTTAGCGTGCCAAGAAGTAAATAGCATGATTTTAATTCTCTATTAAAGCCTAATAAATTATGTAATCGTAAGATACACTTTAAAGCTGGGGATAAAAAGTTGATTTTAAAACCTAACCTCAAAACAGCACCTAGTGGTAGGCAATCATTTCTTTGGTTTGGTAATACCTAACCTACACAGAATGATTTTTATTTATAAGCTTTAGGTGAGGCTGGTTATGAAATCTATAATTATTTAGTCATTAGACCGTAATAGACAATAGCATATACCTACAACCCATCTATCACTATTGACCTGAAACATAGTATAATAACGATAGGTAAGTAAATCGACATTCAACTGCCAAAGTACAATAGTTTATATTGCAATAACAGATATCATATCGTGCTTAAGTACTATGGACATCCTAGGGGGGGACTGACATACCTATCATCAGGGGCTCTATCCACCGCAGCGGCGGTATCGGCTAAAAACATTAAAGTTCATGCTAACTGTGTTTTGACAGATGTATGTGATACATTGCTACTTCATTTTGGCACAAACAAAAACTTACCAAAGAAAAGTAGCAATGTATCACATACATCTGTCAAAACACAGTTAACATGAACTAACATGAACATGTTTTTTGGCGATACCGCCGCTGCGGCGGATAGAGCCCCTGATGGTAGGTATGTCAGTCCCCTCTAGGATGTCCACAGTACTAAAGCACGATATGATATCTGCGGCGGTATCGGCTAAATACATTGAAGTTCATGTTAACTGTGATGTGACAGATATAAGTTTGCTACTTTTCTTTGGTAAGTTTTTATTTGTGCCAAAACAAAGTAGCAATGTATCACATACATCTGTCAAAACACAGTTAACATGAACTTCAATGTTTTTAGCCGATACCGCCGCAGGTATAGATGATCGAAGCCTACCTTTTTATACTGTTGACAGTAATGAATAGGTACACTTACACCTATTAAAAAGTAGATTTTCTTTTAGTCGAAATAATCGATTTGTAATGAATCGGTTATTCTACTTGGGCAACACAGACTTAATAACATTGCCGTTCCTATACTGCTGTCATGTTGGCTTTACTGGAATATATTTACCTGATTGGTCCGCTGTCTTTTTTTTCTAGAGAGGCCAATATAACAGTAATAAACTAAACCTCACAAAAGCGTTTTGTTTCAGAACAATTGCGTTTTGTTTCTAGCTAAGAAGAATATTCCAATCATCTTTTTCTAAATGTTGCCTTCTTCTTTACGAACACTTTAAATTGAAAAATAACCACCAAATTATGACCTTTAAATCTCATAAGGTTTGAATTGGGCACGCTCAGTATTTATGAATTTGAAAAATGGTTCCCAGTTTGCCATTCTCCTTTCTTGAAACTGCCGATTTTCATCTTTAACCTTACGTTTTTTACTAGTTCCTGGCATGTCCATGTTGCGTTTTAATCCTGACTAGGATTACCACAGCACCTAAAACCAATTACAGTTCCTAATTAATTACCAAAAATAATTGATAAAATATGTAGATAAAATTAATAACAGTTTTACTTACGATTTCACAACACAATTATACACGGCACTTGACGGGAAATCTACGTTGAATGTGGATCAAAATATATTATAATTATGACACCGGCTAGTCGAGTTAAAATCTACACTAGAACTAACGACACTTTACTCAAATTAAAACCGAACTGTCGGTCGCTGCGGTTAGCGTGGCTTTTATACCACGCGCATAGAGTCGAAAACTGTCTGGAGAAATCTCGAAACCGACTCTGGAAGCTTCGTGTATCTACCTACGCGAGCTATCGGGAATTTGGGACTATTGCTATCTCGCTCGCTCGAACAGTATAACGCGGCGCGCTTCCTCAAGAAAACGAATTTAACCGAGATCAGCACGAACATTACCGACCGCTGTTACCGACGCATGCACGGCGCACCGATAAGATTGATAGAGCGCGCGCGCGAGATTCAAATTACTTTTCGAACATTTGTTATTGGTTTTATTCTGGAATAGAACTCAATATTTTCGAATGTACGAGAGTATTATTTTTGCTGTCGGCGGGCCACCAGTATTCGACCGGCGGGCCGCATGCGGCCCGCGGGCCGTAGTCTGTGCATCCCTGCATTAAAGGGTTGCGTGAGATGAAACATCTTTATGATGTAGGAAGCCGATAGGTATATGATTTGCAGACAATAGAGATCTCGATTCTGTTGTCGAACGGTGAAAGTGGCTAAACGTGAGGAAACTAAGAGTGGAGACGATTGTTTCCTATTCATTACCTTTGGAAGTAAAATAAGCGATGACTCAACCAGGTTTGGCAAAATTGTGTAAGTACCTACGGAAATAAAGAAAAAGGCTACAGAAAACTAGGCCAACTTATTATACAGTAGGTACCTACGAGTATTTACACATGTGTCATTTCTCTTATTTTGAAAGATTTTGAAATGCATATTAAGTAGGTACCTATAGCTCACAATCACTGAAAAAGTTTAGATAATTTAACTGCAACAAATAGGACCTTAAGGCGACTATAACTCTCAAGTGGCGCCTTCATCTTAATTAAATTTATTGCTCGCTGGGTTCTATTGTTTAATTACAAACAATAACCTCTGTAAAATATAGTTTGTTGTAGTAGTAGGCAAAAGTATATTTATTTACTATACTCAACTCATGTTTGTGGTGATCTTACTTACTAGAATCGAACCCAGGGTCTTTGGAACAAAAGGATAAAATAGTCATGGGTGCTATGGAGTGACCGTTGCGCCCAGTGGTTGCGCCAAAACCGGTACACCAAAATATGTAAACAAAACGAAAAGTAGACGGGTAATTATTTCTGTTATCATACCGCTAAATGAGTTTTCCGTTTTGAATTTGTATTCTAAGTAAGTACACACGACGGCACCTCAGACTATACATGTTGACCTTGAGACCACCTTTATGCCCTACGTAATAAAAGCTGTTTTTGCAGTTTAACTGTATAACCTGACGTGCTGTCGTGTGTACATTCCTGCACTCGTGCAGTAAAATTAATTCCATTTCACCATATCAACACCACAACTAATATATTATATTACTGTGCCACCACGTAAATGTGGAACCTCCCGCATTCTTTTTTCAAATGTAATGACTATGATCCATTTTAATTTTGACACTACCATAGTACACCGTCATTTTTAATGATAATATTCTGTAATTTGGGTTGGACTATATACAGCGAGATATCGAACTTTTACTTAAGATACACGTCTAGGTATGCCTATTTTCGCTTAGAACTATGTTATTTAAGACATCAGATTCTCTTCAACGTAAGCCGTTAAACAGGTTTAAAAGAAATTAGGTCAATAAGTAAGGAGATATTTACCTACCTACGTTTATAGAGTCATACTAACTAAAGGTGATTTAACAACATGTGCTGACGACACCTAGAAGTGGTGACAATCACCAAATCATGTAACTAGCAGTAATTACATCCGAGAAGCGCACGCGCTCTGCTGGGCCAAGTTTAGTGCGCAGGTTGCGGAAATCCTGCGCAAAGGCCGCTTCGAGGCTGAGCCAAAGTTGATTAAGTACTAATATGTTATTTGGATAAGCCACCAACATAAGATAATTCTTCTGCCTTTTAGTCTATTCTGTGCTTTTAGTCAAGCATAAAAATCAAGATACTAAATAATATGCTAAAAAATACGACTCCCGTCCGAGAATATGATCTGGTGCGAGTCGTATTTTTTGAAGTAGGTATATTATTTAGTATTGTATAAAAGTAGAATTGTGAATGCTAAAATCTCAAATTTAAAAATAAAATCAGGATTATTATTAACCTGAATAACAACCAAGTCTTGTTATTGAATCAAATTAATTATCAACTACTAGAGCAAGTGACATTTGATTGTCTCGTTCCTGTTTTTTTGTTACAAATGTATCGCTCAAGTCAGCACTGGGTGAATGAATGATATTAATAAAAAGTATTTCATAACTAACAAAGGGGTATGAGTAATTTTATAAGAAGAGGTGGGTCAATTTTTTTTTCGATATCGCTTCCAAAAAACCGTTTCATCGCAAAGATCTTATCCCAATAAGCAAAAAATTACTGAACAGCATTAGTCTAGCATAAGCAGTTTATGAGATATTTAAGTTTAAAAAAAATATTTGGTTAATTTTTTTATGCGATGTCGCTACCAAAAAACCATTTCATCGCATAGATCTCATCCAAATAAGTAAAAAACTACTCAACAGCGTAAATCTAGCGTGGGCAGTTTTTGAGATATTTAAGTTTAAAAATTAATATGTGGGTTATTTTCTTTTATTGGCATTGTCGCTTCCAAAAAACTATTTCGTCGCGAAGATCTCATCCAAATAAGCAAAAAACTATTCTGCAGCGTAAGTCTATCATGGGCAGATTTTGAGATATTTAAGTTAAAAAAATTATATGTAGGTTATTTTCTTTTTTTGGCGTTGTCGCTTCCAAAAAACTATTTCATCGCAAAGATCTCATCCAAATAAGTAAAAAACTATTCGGCAGCGTAAGTCTATCATGGGCAGTTTTTGAGATATTTAAGTTAAAAAAATAATATGTGGGTTATTTTCTTTCTTTGGCGTTGTCGCTTCCAAAAAACTATTTCATCGCAAAGATCTCATCCAAATAAGCAACAAATATTCGGCAGCGTAAATCTATCATGGGCAGTTTTTGAGATATTTAAGTTTAAAAAATAATATGTGGGTCATTTTAATTTTTTGGCGTTGTCGCTTCCAAAAAACTATTTCGTCGCGAAGATCTCATCCAAATAAGCAAAAAAACTATTCGGCAGCGTAAGTCTATCATGGGCAGTTTTTGAGATATTTAAGTTAAAAAAATAATATGTGGGTTATTTTTTTTCTTTGGCGTTGTCGCTTCCAAAAAACTATTTCATCGCAAAGATCTCATCCAAATAAGCAACAAATATTCGGCAGCGTAAATCTATCATGGGCAGTTTTTGAGATATTTAAGTTTAAAAAATAATATGTGGGTCATTTTAATTTTTTGGCGTTGTCGCTTCCAAAAAACTATTTCGTCGCGAAGATCTCATCCAAATAAGCAAAAAAACTAATTGGCAGCGTAAGTCTATCATGGGCAGTTTTTGAGATATTTAAGTTTAAAAATTAATATATGGGTTATTTTCTTTTTTTGGCTTTGTCGCTTCCAAAAAACTATTTCATCGCAAAGATCTCATCCAAATTAGTAAAAAACTATTTGGCAGCGTACCTGAGTCTGTCATGGGCAGTTTTTGAGATATTTAAGTTAAGAAAATAAAATGTGGGTTATTTTCTTTTCTTGGTGTTGTCGCTTGCAAAAAACCATTTCATCGCAAGTATGTCATCCAAACAAGCAAAAAATTATTCTGCAGCGTAAGTTTATCATGGGCAGTTTTTGAGATATTTAAGTTTAAAAAATAATATTTGGGTCATTTTCATTTTTTGGCGTTGTCGCTTACAAAAAACTATTTCATCGCAAAGATCTCATCCAAATGAGCAAAAAAATAATTAATTAAATATGACTCTTGATATGTTCTACTTTCCAATATTGGGCAGTTTTTGAGATAAATAATAAAGTAACCTACATATTATTTTTTTAACATAAAAATATCTCAAACACTGCCCATGATAGACTTACGCTGCCGAATAGTTTTTTGCTTATTTAGATGAGATCTCTGCGATGAAATAGTTTTTTGGAAGCGACAATGCCAAAAAAAGAAAATAACCCACATATTAATTTTTAAACTTAAATATCTCAAAAACTGCCCATGATAGATTTACGCTGCCTAATAGTTTTTTACTTATTTGGATGAGATCTTTGCGATGAAATAGTTTTTTGGAAGCGACAACAACAAAAAAAGAAAATAACCAACATTTAATTTTTTAAACTTAAATATTTAAAAAACTGCCCACGATAGACAAACGCTGTCTTATAGTTTTTTACTTATTTGGATGAGATCTTTGCGATGAAATAGTTTTTTGGAAGCGACAACGCCAAAAAAAGAAAATAACCAACATTTTATTTTTTTATCTCAAATATTTAAAAAATTGCCCATGATAGATTTACGCTGCCTAATAGTTTTTTACTTATTTGGATGAGAACTTTGCGATGAAATAGTTTTTTGGAAGCGACAACAACATAAAAAGAAAATAACCAACATTTAATTTTTTTATCTCAAATATTTAAAAAACTGCCCATGATAGACTTACGCTGTCAAATAGTTTTTTACTTATTTAGATGAGATCTCTGCGATGAAATAGTTTTTTGGAAGCGACAACGCCAAAAAAAGAAAATAACCCACATATTAATTTTTAAACTTAAATATCTCAAAAACTGCCTATGATAGACTTGCGCTGCCAAATAATTTTTTGCCCCTTTGAATGAGATCTTTGCGATGAAATAGTTTTTTGGAAGCGACAACACGGCAAAAAAATGAAAATGACCCACATATTATTTTTTAAACTTAAATATCTCAAGAACTGCCCATGATAGACTTACGCTGCTGAATAATTTTTTGCTCATTTGGATGAGATACTTGCGATGAAATGGTTTTTTGGAAGCGACAACACCAAAAAAAGAAAATAACCAACATTTTATTTTTTTAACTCAAATATTTAAAAAACTGCCCATGATAGACTTACGCTGTCGATTAGTTTTTTACTTATTTAGATGAGATCTCTGCGATGAAATAGTTTTTTGGAAACGACAACGCCAAAAAAAGAAAATAGCCCACATATTAATTTTTAAACTTAAATATCTCAAAAACAGCCCATGATAGATTTGCGCTGTAGAATAATTTTTTGCCCCTTTGGATGAGATCTTTGCGATGAAATAGTTTTTTGGAAGCGACAACGCCAAAAAATGAAAATGACCCATATATTATTTTTTAAACTTAAATATCTCAAAAACTGCCCATGCTAGAGTTACGCTGTTGAATAGTTTTTTGCTTATCTGGATGTGATCTTTGCGATGAAATGGTTTTTTGGAAGCGACAGCGCAAAAAAAAAAATGACCCGAATTTAATTTTTTAAACTAAAATATTTATAAAACTGCCCATGATAGACTTACGCTGCAGAATAATTTTTTTGTTATTTTGATAAGGTCTTTGAGATGAAAGAGCTTTTTGGAAGCGACATCGCAAAAAAAAAATGACCCACTTTTTACTCATACCCCTATGTCGAAATAAATGAAACGGCAAGTCGTGCGTAAGTGTGTAGGTACACCGTTACACTAAAATGAGGGAGCCGTAGGTAGGTTAAACCTATGTGATATTTTTCGACAAAATGTTGCAATTATTATCACTAGCTGTGACTGCTCATTTTTACTAATAACTAATATAGGCGGTTAGACGAGTGAATGAAGTCAACTATCAACAATCTCTTCTAATCGATAAACAAATACCTAGGTAGGTATTGACTAATTCATGAGATCTGGGGACGATGACTCTCCTATACGATGATTTTCCCCTTGAAATCTACGTAGACGGTTATCACAGTAGGACTGGCCCAACGCCTCCTCACGAGTCATCGACCGCGTCGAGTACCACTTCACGATATTTCCCTCTCATCGCCTCCATTTTCTGCGCTCTAGCGCGAGCGCGTCATCTACCAATCCAATCAATATGAAACCTACATCACAGAACGGATTCTTTAATTTTGCTCTAGATAGAACGAGGTCAAAATGATCGGCAATGGAATAACCTGCCTGATTTGCTATCGTCTGTCTTTACGTAGGTAGGTAGTTCATTAATTAGAATAATTTGTGACTCATAAGTATAATACGTAGGAAAACCGTTCTTCGTTCGTATCGAGAGTGAAGATCATTCAATCTGAGCCGCGGAAATTCAGAGAGCGTGAGTATTTTACTGGTGAACAAGATGAAATCATCATTGCATTTCCTGTTAGCTGTTTAAGTATCTACCTATTTAAGTGCTTTCAAATAGGCAGAGATATTTTAAGAGGTGTATAGGTAACGAAATGAAGCTGTAGGTTGCGGCGCGACGCGACCTTACATTTGGTCGTGGTGGGCATTCGATCATGCGGATGACGTCATTTTAACTACTGAAATAAATTACCTTGATCCGATATTAAGCAGGTAAAAGGCTAATAAGTAGCTTTATCAAACAAAAATCTAAAATGTTAACTTAAGAAAATAACAGGCGATTGAATGCCAATTGTTTGATTCCATAATCTATCGTAAGTTTTAAAATAACAACCTTGATAACACGTGTTTGTATAGAAGGGAAATACTTTTAAGCACAAATAATATACTATCTTTTGAGTAAGTACAACTCAAAATAAGACACAATACACGTAGATATTTCATTGTTATCCGGCCGCCTGCGTCCGCTCGACTTACTCACTAGGTATTTCTCTTTAGGTAAATTTTTCTTTGTCGATCGACTCTTTAAAAATCAAGAGACGAATAGTAATTATTAGTATAGTAGGATTATCTGTGATAGATATGTGAAGTTGGAACTATAATATTTTAATAAAAGTCACAGTAATAATATCTATTATCGTATTGTCAAAGCACGATTCTCAACCAGTATAAAATGGACTAGGTAGGTACAATAAAGCAAGTTTCCTTTTCGGACTGACAACATGTTTTTAAGGCATAAGCAAAGCCGAATTTCCTGTTAGTTTTAGATAAGTACATAAGTAATTGTAATGGTTTACATTATCTTAGCTGATAGTAGAGAGTAGAGGTACATTGCCTGGCATGTTCGTTGATTTTAAAAGAACGTCAAACACAGCAGGCAATGTCCGTCTACTATTTACTGACAGCTAAGATAATGTAAACCAGCCCTTATTATCTGTGGTTTTACTAAGCATTATTAGATCTAGATCAGAAGTCAAAATCAGATAAAGTAGAGGGTTGATACATTTTATACAAACATTTTATTTTTATACAAGCTTTTCGTACAAACTAACAAGTCCTCATTTTACGAAATGAATGAACCGATTTAAAGAAAATACTTCATATGCATAAGCCAAGATACATTAAAGTTAAACGTCTTATTTTAAAAAAGATACTTAATTGAAAATTCTGTGTCTATGGAAAATTTAAAATCGTTCTATAATTTAGCTGTAACACTAAGTATTTATCGAAAATGTTTTCGATTAACTTTTTGACCTATGTATTCTGCTTATGTGTATGAAGTTTCATTAAAATCGGTTCATTCATTTCGTAAAATAAGAACTTGAAATGCCGATATGTATCGATAAGTTAAACCAGAGAGTATACATATAATTTATACAACATGTTACAAAAATAAGTACCCCTAATGCCGAATATGGTATATAGGGACCATCAAACTGAACAACTTTTACTATTACCATACCATATTCGGCATTAGGGGTATTTTTGTAACACGTACCGTTGTATATCATATAGTTTAACTAAACGTTAAACTTAACTTAGATGGGGCTAAGCGAGAGTCCCACATAATCTCGAAAAATTGAAATTAAAATTGGAAACCCCACCGCTAGATCTACCTAACGGATTTTCTATTCTAAGGACATGTTGTTAGCACTATCTGTATGTTGGCTGGTTTTATTTAAAAAGGATAGGTATACCTACAGAATTCATTTTAAATTATAATTATGTCAAATTAGTTAATTAGCTCTACCTCCGGCACCTTTGAAACTGATCTTAAGGGATAAATAATTTAGGGTTGTGAAACGATTTCTAGAGATAGAAGAAACATGCGTAACGAAATTATTAATTATTATTGTACAACTTCTTCTAGCTAGACAATTTATTTTTGATAAAGAACCGAGTCCCTTTGCCATGAGCTTCAGTATTTGAAGTAGTGAGAAACATCGCCATACCTACGCATACCACGCCACTTTAACACTGGCAACAACAGAAGAATAACTAATAAGAGCTCATTGCAAGGCTTTTGAAAGGTGTTAGGGCTAGGGCGTTTGCGTACTTACTCGGTCTCGGTTCGAATTCGATACCTACGTGAAAAGATGGCCGCAAAATTTCTCGTCCTAGCGTCACGCGCTTATCCGTTTTCTTTCGTATTCGAGACGAGGGTTACCATTACCAGATTTTATGGTTAAAATCCGAACAAAAAGACAGATTTTTAAGTCCTGACATAATGCTAAGTTTTGGTTGTGTTGGTTATTTACTGTAAGTAACAATCAACTGGGCACGTTAATTGTTACTAAGAAAATAAATAAATACTTAAGAGGAAACACCACGGTCGAGAGAATTGAAAAATTCCTATGGAAAGTTGACAAAATCAACGTTTTGTAGTCCCTGTTTCCTCCTCCAAAACTAGACCGATTTAATTATTGTTTCATTAAAATTTAAAGGAATGAATTTAAACTACGCGCTCTTGATGCTTAATATCTAAGGTTTCTTTTACTATAATGTGGAGATTAAAAATTTCCCCAAACGCGATTTCTTTGTTCTCCAAAAAGATACGTTTTGTATGAAATAAGATTTTCTTTTTCCCCCAATCATTAAATTAAGTTCGCGGACGCCCTTTGGTTAACATTTTTATAAAATCAACTTATTTGTTTTACATACAAAAGGTCTGCCACTTGCATTGAAAAGATTGCAGGTAAATCCACACACATCGCAATTTAGTTCGCCCCCGCGCCGCCGATCACGTCACTACAATAAGAATAAATACAGGCTTCGAGACGAAGGTCGACGTATCAGTACATACCTAACAGACTGTAGGCTTTGAGGCTTACATTACCTAGAGAGAAAACTGCTATAAAAATAATGTTGGAGGAGGTAGAGTAGACTTGGTAAATTGTCTAAAGAGGCATGATGTATACCTACCTATACTAAATTGGGAAGCCACCACTGGAAAGTAAAATTTTGAGCAAAAAGCGATTTTTGCTTTGTTATTAACGTTCATAACTTAACAAGCATTAAATAAGGTCGTATAGTGTGATGTGCGCCCGGAACTAGTTTGTTTGTAATCTGGGCGGCCACCATGTCGACATAATGTGCCTTACGTTACTTGAAGCACAGCACGGACAGTTATAATAATAACAGCCGTACTCTTTAAACTTGGCCTCATAAATATTTAAGTAAGCTCTACTTGACAGCGGCGTGAGAGCAATTTTAATTTATACTTTTTAAACATTTGAATAGGTTAGGTAGAATCCATAGACAGTGTGTAATAAATGATATAGTTTAACATAGTCACCTAAATCGATACAAAAAGAATCTAACGATAGAATCCTACGTTTAATACTACAGAATATAAACGTCCTACCTATACGAAACCATAAAAAACCTTCCTTCTCTCAGTATTCATAGAATCTATTTAGGGTCAATGCAGTTAGTCTTTTTTTCTATTCTCCACTATCTACCAACAAAAGTCATTAACTGCCTCCATAATCCTCCTTAAAAAATCTTTCCATCTTTCCTGCGTTCTTCTTCTTTGAACTGAACAACCTAACTGACCCAATTAAGAGTTTTAAAAATGTTTTAAATGTTGCAGGTGACGGAAGGTGGCGTGACGCGGCGCGTGGCGCGGGCGATGGAAGTGCTGAACGCGAGCGGGCCGGGCGCCAGGGTGCGCGTCATGCGCGCCGCGTATCACTCCACCTCTGGCCCAGGAGTGCCCGCCTCTTCCTACATGCTCCACTCCTCGCGCAGGGTTCGTATTTCCTCCAATAATTACCGACCGTTAGCCTTCTTACGCACTACCGGTCAACCGCGGGAGCGGCCAACTGCGCGGCCCAATTTTAATATGAAATTTCCTGGGTACGTACGATCACGAGCGGTTGCATATTAAAATGGAAAAGGCGCGGCCAGCCGCCCCCGCGGTCAACCGCCAGTACTAGAGAACTTACGGAATAAATGGGTAGGTATGGCAACAAATCAGTCATTTAATTCAGTCGATCAAAAGAGGAATTTGGATTCACAGTAGGTAATTCTAAATACAGTATCTACAGGTACTACAGTACCTAGTAGCTACGGATGAAAAAGTCATCTCAAGCACGTTTAATTTAAAATAAGCTGAATACTAAGCTTTTCGTTGTACATTTCAGGTTATTTCATCTGGGTTTGATCTCCTTGAGTCGCCAACTTATGCTTCGAAGCCATTAGAAATATCTTCGACACCGCTAGAATCACTACCTGATTCAAATATGAGTACCGAAAATTATAAAGTAACTGAACCTGATGACACAGAAATATCAGAACCTTCAAAGTGGAGAAGTGCAACGAACGGAAGTAGCCTGCGCTTGCCCAGTGAGGAATCTTCATCAACAGAAAATGCCAGTATTATCGATCTAGATTCAAGGTTTAGCCATAAAGGATTGCACAGAAAATGTTCCTATGATTCTGAAAACAGCGACGTTAGTTCTTTTAGAAGAAACTCTCGAACGTCACCTCTTCTAGATGCTTCAGTTACGCTAAGCACTTTAAAGTACAAATCACTTTTGAACAACAGTCACGACTGGAACAACAGACGTAAAAGTTACAGTTTTGAGGATACGTCTCCTTTAAACGAAATCACGTTACAAAGTAATGACACTTTAGCTATGGAATCGTCTACAGACAGTGGAATATGTAAATCATCCGAACTAGTTAACGATATTTCCGAAGATACACGTAGAAAAGATGTAAGTTTGGAAAACACACGGGATAATTTTAACACGACCGATAGGTCAACTGATGAATGGCATATTAAAAACCGATTTCGCAAACACTCTGCCTTTAAACCATACGAAGAAGATTACTTCGTTGAAGAAGATCCAGGAGAAAACAATATAGCGTTGCAATCGCGTGGTAAAGTTACTATCACTGTTCCTATTACCATTGAAAACGATGCCTATAACATAAATTATAATCAGACAAGTGATGACGGAGAGCGTAGGGTGAAGAAAGTTGGTTTTTGTAAAACAGAACTTCATTTCGCCGCTGAATCCGGTAAAGTTAATATAATAGCAACAGATGAAAAACCTCCACCGACAAACGACTTCAGAAAAAGAAGAAGCGCATTTGTACCCATAAATGAAAAATTTGAAAAACCCATTACTTTGTTTGGTGAAAAAAGTGATTACGCGGAGGCAAGTAAAGTAAATGACTACGGAGTAAAAAGTTTCCATGAGATCGTGGAGTCTGAAGAGAATACAGCAGCTACAAAGAGTATTCTCAAAAACAAAATTCCGAAGCCCAAACCATATCTTTTAGGGGAGAACATGGTATTTGGGGATTCCGGTAATATAGGACTATCAGATTTGAATCCAACTGGTGTGTCAATAATTAATAGGCAACTTCAGACAAAGAGGACCAACGTCAATGAAGAAACTGTATTAAACTACAGCAACACGAGCGACAAGAGCTTTAGGGACTCATTGAGGACGACCAAAAGAGGTAATTTGCAACTTAAATTATTTGAAAATACTTATACTAATAGTTCTATGTATTGTACAATTTTATTTGACATGATATTTTGTATAATGCTCCCAAAATTATGATCAATTATATTTTTCATTAAATATCTACCCGTTTATTGTTCATAAATTAATATTTTATATTGGTTTTTAGATCCTATAAAAGTATCAAGCTCTGCAAATGGGAAATACACTCAAATTACTGACAGCACAACAACAAAAATTGAGTCACAAAACAATTCTATTCGGAACAAATTTCTACAAATGTCTCCTGTACAAAAAGCAAAAACAAGACAACTTCGTGAAAGTGACTTGACGTATTTTGGTATTGATAACAACCATAAGAGAAGCAACGCCAGCACGAAATCAAATGATAGCTATCAATCTATCAAATCGCAGAACAAGTTTTTAGATGATACATTTGAATCAGTAAGATTAATAAAACAAATATCAAATAGCGCACAAAATAGTGAAGCAGAATCTGATGATGCGCCCGATTATCAAAACATTCTAATTAAAAGTAATTTTACCCCTGTACCTACTCCGAGATCTCGAGTAAAATACAAGAACTCTGATGAAAGGGTTGCAATCCTAAAACCAATTATCGAAAGAGCTAACGAAACTGCAACTATTTCACACGAGTTTCGGCGTTCGAGAAGTAGGAAGCAAGAAGAAACGCTGGTACCTGCGAGTCGAAGTCTTTCAGAACCAGCAAAAAAGTATTCAGAATCCACTCAACGTGGTAGCAGGAATGATATACACCAAAGGTAATTAGTGTACTTATTTACAGATTTTTTAAAAGAATGATAAATGATGTTAATGAACTCTTCTTATATATTTTTTGTTTTAGGTGTAAAGATCGAAAGAAAACAGTAGAGTACAATATGATATCTAAAATCACGGATGACGCAAGAAAATCAAGTCGTACTATCATGGGTGATGAAGAATATGTACCATTATACGCAAATGTCATGAGCGGTAAAACTGATTTGAACCCACATATTTCATTGGAAAACCATTACAAAACGGAAAAGCGCACCAGTGCACTAGAAAACAATAAACAAGAAAAACATAGTAAATCGGATAATGATAGTCTGATGAGAAAACAAAGCAGTGCTAGGAAATCTAGTCGACAAAAACGCACAGAAAAATTATCTACTCCTGAACATTCTACGAATTATAAGAACCCAGATTTAACTCTTGTAAGAAAAACACATAAAGAAATCAAGGATGAATGCAAGGAAAATAATTCTAGTAGCGCAAAGAAACACCGAGAAGAATCTACTCATCGGAGTAAAAGAGATAGAATGGAATCAGCACCAGATGCATCGTTATCAAAATGTGAAAGTAAAGTTGTTACAAATCATCGACGTATAGAGTCACCTAAAAGAACCTTAGGCACAAAAAAAGAATCTTCTCATAACAAAAGTGTGGATCCGATAATTATAGAACATGCCGCCAAATCGAAGAATTTAAAGATAGTTGACCAGCCTGGAACTGACAAAAGTTCTTTAACAAATGGTCGAAGAACAGGTCGACGAAGTGAATATGTGATAAAATATAACGACAAGAATGGCACGGTCTCTTCTATATCTAAAGTAAGAGCAGGGCACAACACAACTAAACAAAAGTACGCTTCGAAAGAAACAAATAAAAACAGTTTGAGAGATTCTAAAACAAAAAATGCAGAAATTTCCGCTCTGCGTAAGTAAGTCACAATGCATGCTCACATTACATAATTACATTTTTGTAACAAAATACCGACATTATTAAAATGAAAATATTTCAGTGCAGCTCCCAGAACATCACAGGATTGTAAAAGGAAGAAAAGAACTTAGAGTGAAGAACACCAATGTACAGAGAACTTGCCAACTACTATAACGAGAAAGTGATTCTAGTCTTTTAGAACAATGTCGAAACTCGAAATGTTGTGTTCAACTTGATCATGTGAGTGCTGATAGCGAGAGCTATGTGCATGATATTGTAGGATAAGATAACCATGATCTCACACTTCTTTTTAATGTTAAACCTTAACTAAAACTTATTAATAACTTTAACATAGCGATTGCCTTCACTTAAAGGGGTGAGGTTCAAAGCCGAGCTTTATAATAATATGTGAGAAAAGACTAAAATAAACTATTTATGGAGTACTTTTGTTTAATTTTATTGTTAAATTATACCTCAATTAAATCAAACAGTTATCAAAGGATCTTTATCGGTGGTGCTTACTATAACTTTAACTTGGTTTTCTAGTTTATTCTGGAGAATGGTAGAAAATGGGCGGAGAAAACCTCGTTCAGAATCGGAATGATTTGTTAAAATAACAGATATTCCATTTTGCGCGGCATCCAAAATATCATGGTGAAGCATTTCACCTGAAACAATATTTTGTAAATTACAGAAAAAATATGCCATTTTTAACAGTCTATAACTGTAGATAGTGTATACACAAAACCGGATAGATTCAAAGGGTAGTTGAGATCGCTGTTTGAACGCACGCAATATAAAAATTAAAAATACTAAAGATTTAATAATTGTCCATTTAAAAAGTCGCGGATATTAAAATAGTTAACCATGACGTATAAAACTTATAATGTATTTGCGAGTTGCATTGTTTTTGATAAATTTTGATTGCCACTATCTTTTACTTACCTGTTAAATATACGTCAGCAGACACTCCTTTTAAAACTGATCCTCCCGAACCTGCGCAAAGCGCTATCTTCGAGACCACATCTTGCACGGTTTTGTTTTTGCCAATCGCAAGACGAACGTGCCCAAGTCCAGTAAGTTGCTTTACATTAGAAACTACAGTGGACAAAGGAATTCCACTTCTGAGGGTCAAGATTCTGGAAACAACAAGATGCAATTTTACTTTAACTTTCTATTTGGCAGTAGATTGAAGGACTGAAGAAAACTAATTATAAATACCTTCCAGCACCCGTATTGGGATCAGTGCCTGGAGTTACAGCTTTAGATTCAAGGAAAGAAAATGCGGAAGCCAACCAATCGTTCACACCACCCCTGACGCAATCCCAACTTGTATGAGGAGAATAAAGTGATATACGTTTTTCTAACAACAAAGCAACCACACGTTCTTTCCAAGACCTGGAAAAAAAACATTGCATAAATTGTCATACATAATCGTTTCATGATCAAATGAGACTATTATTGGTTAGTCGTTAGTGTTGACATCGTGTTGATGGGTGTCCAAATTGAGGAACTTACACTAAATTATTACGAATACCGAACGAACCTCTGGACGACCGACTTCAAAGGAGCGAATATGGGAGGATGGTAGGATATCACCATTTCACATCCATTAATTTCTGCTTCTAGAGCCACGTCTTCGGTCAAGTCATTGGTGAGCAATATCTTAGAAATATTTCTAAAAAAATAAAGATTTTATGAAATGGTAAGTTGGTAGTAAAATATAGCTTCAGTAGATTTTGTAAATAAGAATAATACCTTGGCGTATATGGTTCCACTAACAGTCCAGTATTGTCCCAACTTTCAGACAGTTCTTTAGGTGCAAAATCTTCAAGCACAGATATGACTTTTTGCAAGGGAACACCGGTGCAGACTTCGTTGGTCATTCTGAATGGAACTGTAGCCGGACTGAATTTTCTTATGATGAAAGTCAAATTGGGCAAAAGTCTTCCTAGTTTAACGATCATCAGTTATTACAACTGAAAATTGTAGTACGTTAATATATAATTGTTGTATTAGTGATGCGATCTTAATATTTGTGTCTTGTATTGTGCATTGTGAAGAATGGGTGGCTTACTGGCTTCCAGTCTAAGTTAGACCATTGGGTGGAATGGATTATCCTTACGTTTACTACAAGTCATTACGTACTCATGTGGGTACTCATGACATGACATATAATTTCCATAATAATATATCGTATCGCTAAAAGGCAATCATTACATATTACTTTATACTTTGGAAGAGAGGCACAAGCTATCACTCTTGAGTCTCACACAGGCTACTCAAGGCCCATGGATTTGTTGGGACTTATTCATTATCAAGGAAAAAATATCGTTATCGCTTTTAATCACGAGAACCGTTATACATATTATTGTAATGAATCTTAGTAGATTATAATTTATTGGAATATTGTGAACTGAAAATAAAAATTATAATTACTGAATTTGATGGTTCCTCTAACCCCATCTCGTCAACATGCAACCTGAGTGCCACAGTCATTTATAGATAACCTCGAGAAACAGCCAACAGCCAACAACGGCCGGACCGATTGGGAAGCTTTTAAAGAGCATATCAATGAGAAGGCCTGTCTCGACATCTCCCTTAAATAAACTACAGAAGAAGCTGCATGGTTTTCTACACCTGATAGAGAAACCAATACGCAGGACAAATACCACCCTGTGGACATACGAAATGAAATACTGAAAAAAGAAGATTAAGGCGACAATGGTGTACCAGTAGAAATAGGCAAGATTAGCGAGCCCTAAACAAGGCTCATAAGGATTTAAAAGAGATGCTCAAATAAAATGAAAACGCAACACTTCAAGCACAGATCAAACTGCTTTCACCATACAATGCAGAAGATAACTCAGTGTGGAAGCTAACAAAAATCGAACATGTCCCAGCTTTGAAACAACCTAGTGGTGATTGGGCCAGAAGTGTTGAGGATAAAGCCGAATTGTCTGCAAATTATATTGAGGGAGTATTTGAACCAAATGAATCCAACGTGACGCAAACAGAAGATGACATTGATGCTGTTATTAACAGAGACCAGCAGATGTCGTTACCGTTAGAGCTGGTAAAGCCTACAGAAGTACGGAAACAAATTACACAGTTAAAATCTAAAAGGGCCCCGGATTTGATATCATTACTGCTGAAGTCCTAAAGCAAACAAAAGGAATCGTCTTAATAACAATTGTATTTAATTCAATGTTGCGATTGCAGTATCTCCCAAAGTTTTTCTCTTATAGAACTATTAGTCTTCTTCCAGTCCTGTAAAAGTTGTTTGAGAAACTTTTATCAAAGCGCCTAAAACCAATACTAGAAGACCAAAAGGTATTATCAGACCATCAATTTGGTTTCCGAGCATATCATGGCACAACGGAACAAATCCGCCGAGTTGGCCACACTATTAGATAGACAATGGAAAGAAAGGAGTATTGCTCTGCAGTATTTCTTGATGTGCAACAAGCATTCGACCGGGCGGGTGTGGCATAAGGGTCTCTTATACAGGTTGTTACGAAACAACCCGCAATGCCGAATACGGTAGATAGGGACCATCAAACTGATCAACTTTTACTATGGGACCAACTTTGAAGTTGCGAAAAAAATCAACTGTTCCATACAAAAATTAATTACGAAAATATCAAAATGTATGAAACAGCTGATTTACTTAAGCTTTGTCTGCCAAATACAGCATAGATGCTCCTAAAATCATATCTCGAGGACCGACTATTTCAAGTAAGTAAGAGTGGAGGATATAGCCTTAGAGAAATAAAAGCGGGCGTCTCTCAAGGCTCGGTGCTGGGACCTGTTTTGTATACGGTATTGGTCAGAAGTGTATATTCTGACCTATCCACTGATGTAGTGACAGCATCATATGATTATGGCCTAAAGGCTGATCGTAGATAAAGGAGAAGAAAAATAATAGAAACAACCGGATATTATTTCGATCGCGAGATGTATTGTACGATATTACCAATTTCCGGTTTCATACCCATTGTCTATAGAGCCCCATAAACCATTTTAGATCTACCATCGGACGTACAATGTGACTCTCCTTCCAGACTTAAAATTGCACTATGCTATAGTCCTTCCCAAGAAGCATATTCTAGGATATGAATATAAGCTTCTTGATCTTTCCAGACTGAAGATCTTTGGAAGTGCACTCCAATGCTCTTACCAACTGAGCTACCGAGTCACTAGTGACTAGTGGCATCGTCAAAACTCTTCTAGTAAATGTACACAAGAGTGGGATATATCCCACTCTTACGTTGCAAGCCAGTGTTATTTCATCAATGTGAGATATTACCTCCACATTCAATTGAAATATCATCTCAGATATTTAAACAATCAATTAAGACGAAACAGCTATATAATTTTCAAATTTCAGCTTGAGACAATTCTGGTGACGAGTCAAATTTTTTTAGTGTATTATTTAGTATTGTCACTGGTGTATGTTTGCACACATTATGCAATACTTGTGATCAGATAACTTTTGGATCCAAATTTCAGACACAGTTAGTAGGTATATACAATATGTGTAATGTACATTTAATAAAATTCAATGATGTAATACTAAAATTAAACCATAAGATATAACAATATATATTATTTACATTAAGTTTTACATCATGTCTCTTATAACTATTAACATGGATTATTCTTCAAAGTTCCAAATCTTAATTTCACCATTATCACTACAAGAAATAAGTTCTCGATTCCCTGTGGGGTTCCAAGTAACACAGTTAACATCTTGTGGGTGAGCATCTAGTTTTGTACAGACAAGTTCAAATGTGGGAGCATTTGGGTCAGAATCTTCAGATTCTTGAAATATTCTTATAATGTCATCACCACAGGCAGTAGCGATCAGTCCTGTCTTATGGCACCAGGAAATATCATAAACACATCTTGAATGATATCCAGATAATGTGCAAACACACTTCCATGTTGATTCTCTATCAGTTACTATAACCCCTTCTTGATTGTCAGGCTTATACTCCTTCCATATTTTAACTGTTTTATCATCACTGCATGTTGCCAGTCTTTCCCCAGTTTTATCAAAGGCTAAACTCCAAACAGTTGATTCATGTGATTGCAGTGTGGCAACACAAGTCCAGTCATTATCTACCTTATCTTCTTTGTATAACTTCACAGTATTATCATAAGATGCTGAAGCCAACAAGTCCATAGTGGGATGCCATGCCACCTACAAAAACAATTACTCATATTATGTAATCTTTGTATTTATCATAAATCAAATTATCATGTGGTTTGTACTTATGTGTTTACAAACTTTTTTAACATCCTGATTATGAGCATTAAGTACAGCTTCACATTCATACTCATCTTCTCCAGCGACTTCCCACACCCAAACAGATTTATCACGTCCGCAAGTAGCAAGCAGTTGACCTGATGGCGACCATGCTACACCTTTTACTTCATTTTCATGGCCTTCTAGAGTTGCATTGCATTCAAATTGACCTAATAAAACATGACATTAAGTTGAGATGTTAATAAAAATTTGAAACTTTCTAGAAGTCGGGTACTAATAAGCCTTTACAAAAAACTTTTTTGAATACACACCACTTTTCTTGTCCCAGATAGCTGTAGTAGCATCAAAACTAGCCGAGGCAAGGAAATTTCCACAAGGTGACCATGCTACTTCTCTTATAGTTCTTTGATGACCATCAACCAGAACCGTTTTTATAGTCCACCCTTGTCCTTCTTTGCTCCACAACTTTATGGTTTTATCTTCTCCACAAGTTGCAAAAATATTTCCTAAAGGGTGCCATGAGGCATTCCACACAATTCCTTTGTGTCCATTTAAGGTTTGTAACAATTCCAATTTCTTCATTTTAGTGCTTAAATATAATTTGAATGGTTTTATTTTGGAGTTGGTACTTAATAAACCCGACCCTCAGACCACAAAAAATATTTCGGTCTGGGTAGAACAAAATAAATGCTGAACAATTGATATTTTTATTGTAATATCAATAATTGTTATTGGAAACAATAAAAAACTAATATTAAAAATTAAAAGGAACATAGAAACAGTTTATATATGTACGTATTCACTGTATTCACCTAATCCGATTGAATTTGTTCCAATTCCAAAAAAACAAATTCAAAGTTAGGTTATTACTTAGTCTTGTCTAAAGATAATTATTGAGTTATTGGAAAGTACTTACCTACGTGACAATTGAGTTAAATAATATTACGGCTGTGGTTTCGTTCAATAATTAAGTATTTTTAGTATTGGTGAAATAGAATCAAAATCTATTTGATTTATCTACTCATTCATTCACTCATTCATTCTTTGTCAACATGACATCACACTTCACCACAGATATATGAAAATGAATGAATGAATGAATATACTAGACTAGACAGCACGTCAGTCACGCACGATCACGAGTGTCAATCACATCGAATCCCACACTTCGACTGATTACTTTTAGACTTAAAGCTTTTAGAGCATTGTGCTCTATAATGCTCAAAGCTTTTAGAGCATTGTGCTCTAAGAATCTAAACTCGGCTGAGCACTGACAAAAAGTTGTTTAGTTAGGTATTTACATTCTCTTTGGTTTGTGTTTTTGTGAGGTTATGTTTGATGCTAAACTTCTGATTCCTACTTTATTTATTATACACATTACTAGTGGTAAAACAGAAGTAAACTTATCAAGATCGATATCAAATAAAAATGGAAAATAGCAACAAAATTATCCCACCCCATTTGAATGCAGAAGTTTATAGAACCGATACTACCAGTGTCAACACAATTTCTTACTTGGATTATCTTTATATTCATCCGGGTAAGTGTATAGTATACGTTATTTGAATGTACAAATATATCATAATCAAACTAAATTTGTCGGGCAGTCCCATTGAAAAATTTCTGTAAATGAGAATATTTGAACTACCCACTCACTATTTATATGCTATTGTAAAAAGCTTTTAAAATTTTGAAGGTATGAAATTCAGAGAATAGATGGTTACCAATCTATGTATATGATTACCAGTATATGATTGAATTAGATTCACAAAAAACTTAATTCATCAACTCCCGACTCTGCTTTTATGTTGTGTAGCTGAATTGTCTTTCGGCTATCTGGGTACCTTGCTTTCATGTCATTCAACTTAAATTGTCTTTCAGCGAAAAGTCATTCTGATAGAGAGGGGAGTGGACTCATGCAGCCAGATAACAATGAAATATCTATTGTGTCTTATTTTCCTGGTGTTAAAGGGTTAAGTCCTTGAAAATATTGTGGGTGCTGGTAATTTTTGATATGTCTATTATAAAGATACTTGTTTTCTCTTACAGATGAAGGAGTGCTGATAGGTTGCTCTGAATTAACTGGCCGCTACTGGAATGGAGGCATTAGTGTATACAAATCTGTGGAAGAGGCACAGAGATGTCACAAAGAATCGAGAAAAGGCATCAGTTTAGCTAGTGGTACAGCAGATGGATGTTTTGTAGGAAATTGGAATAAAGTAAGTAATAATTTTTACAATAAAAATATTTTACCTGTAAATAACATCAATAACACTATATTAATTGTTTTGTAAACTAAAGGTGTTGTTATGTGAAGACATTGGTACTGTAAGTGTTTGGTCTACTAGCAAAGATGACACTTGGCAACTTTGGAGTCAAGTAACTTCCGCTGCTGAACATGATGATGTGGCATTAGCTGTTGACTGTCTTGAGTCAGAAAAAGAATATGTTACTGCTGGGGCAGATGGCAATGTTAAGGTAATTTTGACAAAAGCGTAACACTATTCTTCCTATGCTGTGGCTAAATAAGATAAAAAAAAATAGATTTTTTTCTTGACAGGTGTGGGATATAAATGAAATGCTGTGTATAAGAAACTACCTATCAGCTCACAGTTTGGCAGTGTATGGAGTTTCAGTGAGGCCAAAGTCAAGTTCTACATTTGCTACTGGCTCTATGGATGAATATGTTACTTTATGGGATGATAATATTTCGAAATCTGTACTAGGTATGAAAATACTCCTAACCCACTTTTTATATTTTAGACAACCTGATGGTGCAATGGTCATGGTGCAATGGCCGGTCTACCACGCAAGAGGTTCAATTCCAGGCCAGGCAGAAATTGAAATGATGAATTTTAATTTCTGTAATGGATCTGGGTGTTACTATGTATAATAAGAATATATTAAAAGTATATAAGTAGAATATCAGTTTTCTAGCACCCATATTTCAAGCTTTGCTTAGTTTGGGGCTAGATGGCACTGTGTAAAATTGTCCAACCATTTATTATTATATTATTATAAATCTAATATCTCCTTATTTTGCAATTCTCAATGTAAGATTACAAATAATGTTTATAGCTAAGAAATTCACATATGCATATAATTTATGAAAGATACATAATTATATTTATTTTAAATTTCAGACTTGGCTAAAAATAATTGTAGTGTGCGATGTTTACAATGGCTAGATGAGAATTGGTTGTTGTTTGGTGACGAAGGTGGAATCTTATCTACTGTTGACATAAGGAACCCTGAAAAAGTTACAAAGCTGTCTGAATTTCCTGCTGCTATTCATAAAATAAAGATCCATCCCGGGTAGGTTAGATTACGCATTGCATTTTGTTCTATTCTATTCCTTTCATTATTAAAAAAAATGGGTTATTTGATTTATTTTTCAGAGTTGAAAAGGTGGCAGTCTGCTGTGATAATAAAATAGTTTCAGTTTGTGATATCATGGATAATACCAGTGCAAAAGTAATATACCATGACAGACATATGCATAATAATTACGTCAGAGGTATAGCTTGGGATCCCAAAGAAAGTAAGACTTTACATAGTTTAGGTTGGGATGGTGAGATTAAGAGCCATCATATAGTTTGGGACTAATGTTTTAAGGAATAAAATTAATCACCATCTTTGTTATAAAACCTGACTTTTATTTTTATAATTGTTACAATAGGTATCCTATTAGCTGATTAATTTTCATATAATTTATGTTTGAAATATTCACTTTAAGATAAAATATAGATTTTATTTTTTACTGTCGTATTCCAAGCTATTCAACTTGGTCTACAAGGAATAAAACACCGTTTTTAAACATGTATGCTCAGGAAACATTTATTAATAGAGAGTATAGATGAATTGTTGGTGGGTAGTTGTGCGGTCAGGTCAGTGCGTGGAGGGCGAAGGCGCGCGGCGCTCTGGCGAGGGGCAGGGCGACGAGCCGCGCCGGCTGGCTGTACCAGGGCTTTTCAATCGTACCATCGTATCGAGGTGCCGGAATCTGAAACACAATAATTACTTTTTAAAAGGGCACTAAGGCGAAGAAACAATTCCTTATGACCTCGCGACGAACTATAATCGTATTATCAGAACTACCTACTCGGAACACAATTTTCTGGCGTACACGACTTTCTTTCTGAATTAACTTGAGTACTTAATTATGTCTATTGTCTATTAATTTGTATACGCGATGAGATCCTTGCGGCAATCCGGAAGCAATAGAATACAGTTACCTCGAAACTGTTCGACACCAACTGAATGAATTAGCGAATACTATTAATTATGTAAAATAATGGTTCTGTAACATTAAACAATTATGAATTGATTCATTTGATATAGGATAGCGTACGAGACTTTGTCGAACCCTTTATCATGTATGTCTAGTTAGATCGTTAATTGTACACATGACGGCACCTCAGACTATACATGTTGACCTTGAGACCGCCTCTATGTCTTACGTAATAAAAGCTGTTTTTGCAGTTTAACTGTATAACCTGACGTGCTGTTGTATGTACCTTACCTGAACGTGTCACAAGCAACTCAAGTCTGCTTACCTTAGAGGCAAGTCGTTGGCATCATGGTCAACGCTTTGGAAGAAGAACGCTAGAGGCCAGCTGATCCATGAAGATTGTTTTCTGAAATAACAATAGAATCGTGTGTTATCAAATACCAGTATTGCCGTAAACAAGTTGCCATTAATACAAAAAAAAACAAACATTCCGACGAACTGAGAACCTCCTCCTTTTTTTGAAGTCGGTTAAAAAAACCACTTCTAGGAACGGCAAGGATTTTTCATCATTTTAAGAATAATGGATACCCCATAATGAGCGTAATCCAGTTTCAAGATGATCTATTGTGTATCTTTACATGCTGGTTTAGTACTCATCGTTATCATTATGAAGTGAATAGCTAGGTACCTATCTTATTTTCTTATAAGTTTAGAAATGATTTGGACTAAGAACTGGTAAAAATTAATTAGCTTACGGTGTTTGTGGCTGAGCATCAGGGCGGCACGGTGTATCGGGTGTAGTAGGCGCGGCTGCGGGGGGCGGGGAGCAGGGCGACGTCGGCGCAGGCGGCGGAGTTTTGTTGATAGCTGGGTTGTAGATCTTGGGGTCGCTCACCATACGCACGAAGAATGACCGTTTGTGCGCTAGAGCGGCGCGGTTGCGGCGTGTGCGTTCCTCGTTCAAATCCTGATTTTACACAAAACTTTATTGTACCTGTTGGTACTCAGTACAAAAGCACATACTATGACAAAAGCTTGCATTTTGAGGCAAGCTTTAAGGCCAGATTATCTTGTATAGGGGTCAGGATTATCTATGTCCTCGAGATTTTTTGTGCAACTCTATATTGAGACGAGATTTATTCATGTTCTTACCTTACAATATTTTTTATTGAAACCCATTCGACCAAATGC
Organism: Catoptria pinella; assembly: GCA_963556745.1. NCBI lineage: Eukaryota > Metazoa > Arthropoda > Insecta > Lepidoptera > Crambidae > Catoptria > Catoptria pinella. The sequence continues at coordinate 8,723,394 of OY750762.1, forward strand.
GACAATAGCTAAGTACTATTTAACACTTTTTGTCATATTGATCCGTATAGTGCGCAATAATGAAAAACTAATAATGATAAAGTTGAAATAAATCATAGCAATAAAACTTACGCGTTCTTTGTCTGGTCCTTCTAGAAGCTCAGTGGCAAAGTCAGTAATAATATCCCATGCAATTTCTGAAAAGAAACAGACTCATTAGGTTTAAACTTTTTGCATCTTTCAATAAAATTAATACTTAGGTATTTATTTAAAATTGTCTCAACCAACTCAATTTTCTTTTGTTTTTTTTTCATAAAAGTAGGTACTTTATGAAGAATAAGCTCTTATGAGCTGTCTTGGAAACAGAGCGGTAAATAATCTGATTCACCGATATCCTCGCGCGTGGCGTGCTGCTGCACCACGCAGAAGCGGATGACGAAGCGCTCGCGCACGTTTGCAGGCACCATGTGGATCCTGCCCGACGCGTTGATGTTCGTCAGCAACTTTTTGTTCATCTCGTCTACTTGCTCCGGCGTCTCGTCAAGACCACCCACAAGCCGGAAACACACTAGGCCGAGCTGAAGATGAAAGATTATTTTATAAACAGGAATGTTAAATTACGTCGTCGGTCAAAGTTAGATACAAAGACAGAGATGAAGTAAGGGAATAACCGTGTCGATCTGCGAGATAATTTATTAAAACATTCTGCTTCAGACTCATTCATTAATAGTTTTTGGTAAATATAAGCTCAAAGCTGTACCATCCTATTTTCAGGACTCATTCAGAATCGAAACGGCTTTAAATATTACGGTAAGTAATTTTTGAAACCATCAAAATTAATAAACTACCTATACCTACCTTTACTTGATTGCAAACTTCGAAACGATCGTCCTTCTTGACGAGCTTTTCGAAGTACTTGGCTAATTCGCAATGCCGTCGAACATATTTTTGTAACCCACTGATGCCGTAGCTTCGTAGCATGAACCAAAGTTTGAGCGATCGGAAGCGGCGGCTCAGCGGCACTCCCCAATGTCGATAGTCAATGGCGGTGTGGTCGTAGCAGTGTTGAAGGTAAAGGGGGTCCACAACCAAGGCTGACGTGAGCAGATATCGATTGGTGACCCACAAGAGCGAGCAATCGAAACTGGTGAGCATGAGTTTATTGGGGTTGGTGTTGAACGAGTCCGCGTATTGAACCCCGGCGAGATGATGCTTGTGTTCCGGGCACAAGAATGCGCTGCCAGCGTACGCAGCGTCTACGTGGAGCCAGACACACGGGAACTTCCGCGCCACGGGCCCAATTTCTGGAAGGTTGTCGAAAGAACAACATGATGTCGTCCCTAATGTTATGGACACGAAGAATGGTACGTGACCAGCTTCCTCGTCCTCTTCCATAGCCTGAAACGATTAAGATGGTCAAGCATACTTAAGACTAGACGTAATAATTAGTTACACAATTAATCAGAAATAGCATAATCTTTTGTTTGACGCGTATCTATAATGTATGTAAACTGTAGCTATAGTAGTAAACAATATTTAATTCTTGACTGGTACAGAAATTACCTTGTAATTTAAAGTTTCATTTAAAAAAAGGAATAAATTAAACATACCACCTATTAAAGAACTTAAAAGTACCTATTAAAAATAAAAAGTTAAAAACTTTTTAATGACTCTGAACAAGACACTAATTTCAATAAGAGCTAGCTCAATTAAAGCGATCTTTCATAAGCGGGTCGTATCGTGAAATTTCAATATTTGCGGCATAGAAAGTGGCGTACAATGCGGTCTATTACCGCTCGGCGCGCCACGTATTTCCGGCATCCGGGTCGCGTCATTAAACGCAGCCACCGACCGCTGCCACCCGCGCCCGCCACGCCACGCCATACATAGCGCATCTAGGCCTAGTGTTGTGCTATCAGTAGGTACCACCTCATTAATTTGATAACAAAAAATTACTTTATGAGCACCACCTACAAACTTTTTTAAAATTAAACTGGCACAGAATATATATTAGTACTACACTGTGGTCAAGCCAGTGTATAGGGCAGAATACTCTATCCACCTGTTCGGTACGCCTACTAAAACCAAAACTAATTATTCGGACTTGCTTATGTTATGTGACTTATCGAGTGTTTGTTTCATCATTTATCTACTTACGTTTTCTATTTATTATTATTATGTTTTATTCGAGTGATCTAGGAACATTCAGTTTCTCTTAATTTTTTACTTTGCTTCGATTCGAGGATAAAATTTATTATCCTACTGTTATTACAGCGCTTCACTAAACCGCGTCTCATTGACACCCCGATTAAAAATTTCAGGCAAGAACGGATTATTGGGATATTTAACGGGAAGATTTTGTCCCATTTTCGATGTAAGAAACTATTTAATTTACAAATAAAAGATTTTTATTTTATTAATTGTCTTTGGTTTCGCGAATAGCCGAATATTATCCTAAAGCCCTCTTGAGATTCAAAGTGTAACAGAACCATTATGTATTCTGTAACAGAACATACCTAGTTTTGGCCAGGGATAGTTGCAGTCGTAGTGATTATTTCCACTGTGCTCGCAGTTCTTATGAATTTGAAAGATTAATCAACTCCTCAATTTAATAAACAGAAGCTGATTTATTTTTTCAAAATTGAAAATTTGTATAACTCATAATATAATGTATAAATTTTGGCTAGAAATTAAGGGCCTTGAACATAGCACTTTTTAAAAATGAAATATCTTACCTCTCTTAACGTCTCCCCCCGAAGTGAGCCGTTTTCATCTGGCTGTAGGATACGGAGTTTCACGAAGCAGATCATTGCTGCCTTTTCGACGCACGAGTGTGCTTCCTTGGAGCAGTACGCTATGAGCTTCGACAGAAGCAGGCCCTCGTCCACCGTCGGGAACTGGTGTTTCAGCCGCTTGATGCCGTTGGCACGAGCCGCCAGCATTGACACTAGCACGCATTCGCTTGCTGAGCCCTGCCGAAATAAATTGACAGTAGATTTCGGATTTTTTAAAAAACACCAAGGCAGATCACGCTAGGTTTTTGCTTTAAACTTTGATTCATTAAGCGTCTTTTCGTATATTAAATTAATCATAAATAGGTATCCATCCTCATGTTTTAAACCAAAAATGTCATCCTGTGCATTCCCGAAAAGTACGAAAAATACGTTGATTTCCCAATGTTTTTTGGTTTCATAAAAAAATTAAATGAAATGCACAATAAATTTCGTAGCCTCCTTTCAAGCCCCCATACTCAAATAGAAAACGTTCTATACGTTTGAACGCTACGCTTACTTTTGAAGCTTAATATGAGCTAGACGATTAAATCATGTCGCAAACTTATGTAAATCACAGACTTTGATGTATTGTATGGAATTGACAAGCTTACGGCACGTAATTTTATTGTTTACTGCTTATTTTAAAGCTTTAATAGTTAGCGTAACGTTCAAACGCATAGAATGTTGCTCATTCGAGTAGGTAGGGGGGTTAGTTTCCAAGTCACGGTCACCGGTAACCGCTTGTCAACAGTCGGGATCAGGCCTGGATTGACCATATGGGCAAACCGGGCAAATGCCCGATGGGCCAGTGTGGCCGATTGGCAGTCGACTTTCTTTTGCTATTTAAAAAAAACATCGCTATACATCGATTAGAAGCTGAGCTTCTTCGGAAGTCATTGACTAATGATTAACTATTCAATTGTTAAAATTAAAAATATATTATTATGATTTACATTAGTAGTTTTCTTTTCTCTTGAGAGTGGAGGGCCGACCGTCTCTAAAATGCCCGGACCGGTTTCGGGTCCCAGTCCGGGCCTGGTCGGGATAAATGCTTCTAGGTAAGTTCTAAGAAACACTCACCTCTATCACACCACCACCATTGCTGCCTTCTTCAAGTGCTAAAAACGCCGGTGGTAATCCTATCGCTTTTCCTATGAATCAAAAACAAACACATTATTAAGAGGTTGTTTAATTACATAACTTTTTAAGTTCACAAATGCTTTTATCAAAAAGTATCTAATTTTTTAGATTTTTGTAGATAATAATAGTCATAGGTTCCAGATAGCACTAATTAATTATTTAGTTTAAAAATGGAACAGATTTTTTATTAATTTAACTGTTTAAACTAGTAACTTGTTTTATTGGGAACTCTACCGGGTCCTGCGAAACTGCCTCCCTAGCATGACCACCTAAACTCGATATGATAAAGAGATTTATCAAGTTTAATTATCAAAAGAAAATGGATTTTGACAGTTGAGTGTCGATAAAACGCTTCATCACGCGATATATTTCCTGTAAACGCTAGGGGGGCTGGTTCCTTTATTTACCGTCAACTATCTACCTACAAGTAGAAACTATAGACACGACGATCGAGTACTATTATACATTCTGTGGATGGAGTTAACAAAAGAATTGAACGCATATTTACGTTTAAATGTAAAAAAGTTTATAAGACATACCCATCCAGTCAAGCATGATGATTTCTAACTCTGTGCAAGCGGGACTTGCTGCCTGGAACGCAAACGACAGCAGTTGTAAGTACTCGAACATTAGTGGCATGAAAAAACTCTATTGCGAAAAAATAATGCTGTATAGTGATGTTAATAAATATATATTCTACTTTTCAGAAGATTCAGGGTACCTATCTGCTCTGCACTGCAGGCGAGCCAACCGTCACCATGGGATTGCGATCTAGTCAAGTACCTACTTAATCGTAAGTATTACCATGAGTTTTATTAATTAACAGCTGATTTTTGGGCTGATCTTTATATTTAATGTTCTCGTTGGAATTCTAATAAGTTCCTTTATAACTGATTTAATATTTGCCAAAGGTGGTGGCGCTCTTCGATCTTGAATGAGACATCTTTCTCACGTAATATAACGCTCGAACCGATCGCGATTTCTATTCTTCTCTGACACAATGCTGTTCGCCTTAAATCTATGGCAATATATTTATTAATCCATGCTTTTGGTACTACCTAGTGTACTATGGCTTAGGGCACCTCCTACTCATTCTGGATTCATACCGACGGATCATTTTGCAATAAGTAATTACGATTTTTAGTAAAGGTCGATCGGTCGTCCAAGACCAGAAACAACTATTTGTGTATTTTAACTTCTTAACTATGTATAAACTTTCTTAAAAATTTGCATCACAACACTACCCCGAAACATTTTTTATCAGAGCTTTGACGATACTTATGCCAAAGATTCGGTGCGCCGCAAAGTCGATCTTTGAGTAAGATGATGACAACCGTGATGTCTAAGTTCACAAAATCTACTCTTTCACTATCTCTTAAAAATATGGTTGATTATTGCATAGCCTTAATTGTCGCTTCGCCAGAAATTTGACGAAAAGGAAAAGTAAATTTTTATTGATTTCTGGAATACTGGATCATTTATTAAAAATCTGCTCCGGTAAAGTGCTAGATCAATAAAAAGCTTTCCATTTTGCATAAAAAACATATCACTGTCGTTGATAATTACGGAAACTGACGATTTGATGTTTATTTTTCTAAGCTTTTATGGTGTTATTCTTTGTATTTACAAAACTTTACAGAAACTGATAAAAATGGTTTAATTTAAATTTCTGGTAAAATTTACGTACTACCTTAAATATAAACAATTAAGGTAGAAATTTGAGTGGTTGAGTCAGTTGAGTGTATAAACGAGGTAAAAGAATAAGTACATTCTAAATAAAAATTGCGCTTTCTGATGCTGTTACAATTTTTTGTCTCAGATTCGACATTAATTGAAGGATGTTACCATGTGGAAAAAAAACTTAAAAAATGTACATACGAGGTTAATGCATAAACAGGACGCTATGTAATAATAAATAACAAATGCTTAAATAACTAACAAAAAAGTATTGCTACTTTAGAAGTAGAAGTACCAAGTCTATAGTCTATTTGGCGTATTTTTATTACGGCTACATTTCTCGTTATGTTGGATTGGTGGCCGGTATCATAAATTATTTAAAACGACTATTACAAAGTAATCAATACTTGCACTGGATGTCATTGACGTTGATCGGCAAAGAGGATGTAGTGCTATTCTAATGCAAAAACTATCTATTGGACACTGAAATGAGGGTTATTGTTATGTATGACATTGCTTCGGGTTTATTAACGAGTCTCGGTAAACTGTGTTTTAGAATAGATATTTGATTTACCTATTTTATAATTAAAAACGACAATAATGTTGATTGAAAGTGTAAGTAAGTAGTAATCATGAATTACATTTAACTTAGGTTGATGGTGAGTGCACCATCACTATGCATTGAAGCCTTGCCTCTGTTTTAATTATTGCGTACTAACTTGATTCAAGCAGGGAGATTATTATTTGCTCTTGACGAAACTTCAGCTAGTTATGACAGTGGTTTACCTGAGGCGAAATTCTCCTATGAAACTTGAAATTGTTGATGCATATTACGTGCAATAAACGGATAACATAACCAACCATAACAGTTATTTAGAGATAAACTACGAACAAAAATATGGCAATCACTTTTGACAATCTTTTGAAAATTTTCATTCCTCGTTTTCATCGTTTCTCCTTGGAAATCTTGGAAATCCCGATATTTTGCAACCGGCAAACCGTGTCTACCTACATATTCTTACAGTGGTCAAAAATAACATTTAACTAAATGGCATAAATAAGAAGTCACAAATCCAGAAGTATTTTAATTCACTCAAAAGTCGTAGTAAGTAAGTACTTTGAGTGAAGTTTCATTTCCTAGTCCACTTAGTATGTGTATTCATTAGCTTTCATAGTTACTGTATCAGTTTTCACAAAGGCATCGATCAATCTATTGAGAACGATATCAAATGACACCATATTATGGTAACTATTAGTACAGCCATTAGTACAGGTAGATACACCTACTCTGATAGTTTGCTATCGTTTGTTATTTACTTTATCAAAAGGATAATACAAAGAGTTAGATACATTAACTGAATTACAGTTTACATTCAATAATCCAGGTACTTTTAATGGCTTGTCTTTAATCGGCCGTTTATATCCCAACATAATAGAAGCTTTTAAATATTGATTGCCAATAAAATTTGACTAGGTACCTAACCTACCTAGAACTACTATATTAAAACAGTCGAAATGATAATGTAATTTTTTACGATATTTGTAGTAGGTACTTTTAGGTGAAAACAAATAAATACAATTAAAATCTTGGTTGATTGTTTGATTATGCGATATTGCAGAGTTGGTTACTAATTTAAAATAATCTATTGAGTACTTATCCTTTCATTATTTTAAATAATCAAAGTAGATACTTATTATTCTTATGATAAGTAATAATTTCAGAACATCTAAGTAATATAAATTAAAGTAATAACATTATCTAAGATAAAAATAATCGAGTAGTCCCGACTTGGGTGTCCTATTAGTTTCGATTGCCGCTGTTGCGACACACGCTGTTGCGAATTTTTTTCACTGCCTCATAGGTTCAAAAACTTATGGATTCGAATGATGCTTCGAAAAACGTTTTCACTGCTTCATACGTTCGAATGCTTGTGACTTCGATTTATTAGTCACACGATGAAATTTTTAACTTTTTGGCTTTGTATTGAAATCGATGTAAAATGAATATGAACCTAATATGTTCATTTGCGTTTATTTTATGTATGCATAATATTATCTAGGCCTTTAACTATAATATGAATTTATCAAATTAATCTATGTCGCGATTTTCAGAAGTAGGTAAGTATGTATGATGTACCAATGTAAATACTTATTTACTAACCGATTTCAAAAAACGTTTTCAATGCGATCGTAAATTTATTTTCACATTTAATAATTTTAATACTTTTCGATTCAGAATTTCTAGTAAGTAGTAATAAATGTTAATTGACTCTGAACATGATGTTTTTTAATTACTACATGATATTTTTTTTAATCTTGTGACTAAGGCTAAGGCCATCACACTATAGGTGCCAAACTTAGAGATAAGCTAGGAGCTACGCTTGTGTACAAGATACACAATGGCCACATACAAGACGCCTAGCTTGGTGACACACTATTCGCTTTCGTGCCATCTTTGATGAGTACCTACAGAACAAATATGTCACTCTTAACTAAAGAAGAATGCAGTTCCCAAAAATATAATAAATACCTAATATTATATGAAATAGAATGCGTATGTACACTTACCATCCTTGTTTACCTCTTGTGCAACTTCTTCCCACAGCTTTTTCAGAATAAGTACATTCTCATGGTGTTTATTTGAAGGGTTCCAAAGGAGTTCCCTTTTGAAAACCGCGGAAATTAAGATTTCTTCCATTGTTAAATTACAAAGTCACTAGAAGACTGACAAAAAATTTCTAAAACGTTCGGTCGCGCTACGCGACTCGCTTAGTGGCTGGTTATAGGCACCTAGCTAGGCGCGTCGCTCGCAGTGTGAGCAACTGAGATAGTATGCAATACGTCTGTTCGCTAGGATCAGTCACTAAGCGAGTCGCTTAGCTCTTAGCAATAAGCGAGGCTAATTGTAGTGTGTAATAAACCGAAGTCACTTAGAGCATAATGCTCTAAGCGAAGTCACAAGCATTCGCACGTATACGGCAGTGATAACCGTTTTTCGAAACAGCGTTGTTCGCGACCATAAGCTTTCGAACCTTTGAGGCAAGGGAAAAAAAATCGCAACAGCGTGTGTCGCAACAGCGGCAATCGAAACTACGTGCGACACCCGTCCGACTTATACCACAAATTCCTGAAATATTCCTTACATGCAACCTCAAAGGAAACTTAAGAACCGAGATGGAATCCTGACGATCCGCAAGACAAACGGTTTTAAGTTATGCAACGGGAATATACTCACATTTAATAATTGTACAGTCATCGAAATATTCCCAAAAATTTAGGAAAACCAAATTGATAAAAAAAAGAAATCTTAAAAAAAATTAGAAGTGTTCTAATTTTTTTAAAACCTTGAAACGTTCTAGTTGTCATATTAGATAGAGCGTATTGAATCTTATGAAAATAAAAAACTACTTAGTTTTAAGTACTTACCTAAAAATGTTTAAAGCGGTATATAAATTAATTGGTATGTATAACTTTCAGAGTGCAATACTACTAGAGATACAGAAACGTAATGTGCAAAGGTACTTCATATAAAAAGTTTTTATTTTTATAAATGTACACAGATACTACCTACTTATGCAATAAAGTATTAAATATAAATGTTTATTGATTTACTGAATTATCAGCAATGTGAAAGAAAAATCGTTGTGGTTATTAGAAAATTAACCACAACAAAACACAATAAATTTACTTCAAATATAAGACTACTATACTTATACCTATTTTAAAAAGATTTATACTTTCGTACTGACGGATAAAGCGTTTTCGCAATTCTTATCACGGAAATCTATCATTATGAGCGGATATGAATACTTTAGATTCAACTTATAAATGGGGTGATCTAACTTACCCATGAGAACCCTATGCAGCCGATGCCAGCTGACAGCATATCCCCTAAGATGGACGGGTACGCATTGCCCGAAGGGAAGTACGCGTGAAAGCGAGGGTGCTGCCAGTGGGTGACACCCGGCATGATTTTGTTCTCCACATCATTCATGACGTCGTCCCATGCTTCTGGATGATACGGAGCTTCGGCAGGCAGCGCGGCGCGGAGGTAGCCAGGTTCTACAGATGGTGTGACTCGTCTTGTGCGCAAAGTGCTCATGTAAGTGCAGATGTAGTCTACCATCTCCTTGCCGCGGACTCGGAACTCGTCGACGTCCATGGTGGCGGGTGCGGGAGTGCGGTGTCAGCGGCGCGGCGACCTCCGGCCGACTCGCGGGCAGCACTCGCGGTCGAGAGGGCGCGGGATGGGCGCGGAGCCGAGCGTGAAGGCATGTTGGATTTTCTTGGGGCAAATCATAAATACGCTCGAGTCACAAGCAATAGCGGTTTCTGTTTAAAAAATCAAATCAGATTGCCGTTGCTGCAATAGGTATGCAATTATCGGTTTTGATCCTGCAATCCTGCATAGCGCAGGAGGAAAATTCTTTGATTATAGAGTCATATTGAGATTGAATTATGAATGACGATATTTTTGGCTTAAGGGATTCTATAATTTTATACTTGTAAAAGCTAATTATACTGTGACGATGCTGTTAGGTATTGTTATAATTTCTATGCTGACAGGTAGTAGGATCTCGATTTTTTTTCATCAATTACAAAACGTATAAAAGTGATATTTGATATTCTGATTATTTTAAATACAAATACAAATCATTTATTTATAAACATAGGTAAGAAGTTATACATCTGGTGTGGAAAAATTAATTGTACCACAGTTTTCGGTCATCAATGGGCGTACAAATTTTAGTTTTAAAAATTAGTGCGATTCAAGAATTATTATTATATCAGTGAATTATTTAAAAATGTCAAAAAACTATACAATAAAAAATAAAAAAATATGTCAGTAAATTAGTAAAAAAATGTCAACAATATTAAACAATCATAACAACAAAAACAAAATAATGTAAACATGAACCTATATCTTACCATTCAAAAATTCTGGCGTGACAGAATTATACTCTGGTGTAATAGGCTTTTTCTTTATTAATAAAGATAACAATTCTCTGCGAAAAGTAGATACTTTCTCCTCTCCTCTTTCAGTTTCTTTGGTAGTTTATTATTTTTAGGTGCCATACAGAAGAAGCTATTCTTTTCGACGCAGTATTTATATCCGGTGCTCGTAATGTTTTCCATGGCTTTGCTTACTTTTAATTGGCCAGTGGATATTGTGGGAAAAAGATGTGGACTTCCCCTGACAAACATAGCAGTTTCATATATACTATAATATGTATAGGGATGGTACTGTAAGTATCTTCAAATCGATAAAATGACTTCATTTTGTCAGTTGCAGAAACACGATTTGTTAACTTGACAGAGAGAAAAAATATCTAAGAAACATCTTTTAAAACAGATTTTCCTTTTCCTTCATCGTTTAATCGTAATTTTTTATCAAATCAAATCAAATCAATCGTTTATTTGCAAAACATATGGTTTGAGTTAGTTAGTAAGTTTAATATTATTTATCTTAGTAAGTTGAGTTTAGTAAGTTAAGTACCATTAAAAATATTTAGAAACATTTTAAAGTAATTACCTATTATTTTTGTTGTCATTCATTAAGCAACGAAAGGTACCTAAATATAAAAGCTAAAACCAGCTATTTGGAACTTACCTTGAGCGACAGCCCTTGCCCGCTCCGCGCATGGTGTAGCCGCGGCCTTCACGACAGCCGTCGCCGCCGCCCGCCCCCGCTCTCGATGCCTCTTCATTGTCGGCTGATGATGCGCCCAAAGTATTCCACTATCCACACAAGTTAAGCTGATGCTTAAGTTTTTTTCTTGTAAGTTCATCTAAATTTAAACTTTAATTCCAGCCTTTACAGTAAAAAATAATGTTGATATTGAAAGTGTGTTAAAATCGCATTATCAAATTAATTATAAATAATGAAACTCGCACAGAGCACCAGGTTTCACTGAGTTTTTAAAATTGACGTCTTAAAAGTAAAGTGGACTTTGTTTTTTGTTTATCAAAATGAAACATACTGTCCCAGATTGTAAGTTAAACTTTCCGAAATACATCTATGGAAACCGCTTCCAACTTGGTGATGTAGTTTTTGCGTGATGCCATAGAATATTATAATAGTCTGTGCTGTCTATATTAAAGATTCTAAAGAAGAAACAAACAAATAAAGAAGAAAGCGACCTTTTAAAACGTGCTAAAATAATTGTTTTGGCTTCTTTTACTCTTATAATAGACCCCTTATTTTATATTTTCTTAAATATCTCTAATGAACTTTTTGTTCTTTTGTTGTATTTCTAGAAATTTTCGCGAAATAAACTTCGATTCGTAGTCAATTCGTAGGTTCGTAGTTCAAATAATTTTTCGTAGCGCAACAAGTTTCGTAGCACAGAGCAACATCTTTCCGTAGTCATAGTAGTAGTAGCGCAACGTCTATTCACAGCGTGTATTTCCGTTCTTTTTTAATAAATCGGTCTTGGTCCTGTGAGAAATCTCTAGAATTTTGACTTTGATTGAAATAAATTATTTTAATTTAAATTATATACAGATATCAATTTGTTTATTGACTGTTTGGTCTCACAAAATGAGCGAAGAAAAATACTACTCCTAATGATATCGCGATGAAGGGTCTAACTAATTAACTGATTCCGGAATTTCTGGATAGCACAAACTGATGGTTTAATAAAAAAATAGAATAGACTTTTAATGAAGTTAACGCTAGAACTAATCCGAAACCTGTGAAACTGACCATTGTTTCGTAGAATTTATGTGAATAGTACATACAAAAGAACAATGGCAGATCCTCATAATCATGATGATTTTAGAGGAGATGAAATAATGCGTTTATAATTGATTTTTTTTCCTTCGGCTGCCTACGAACGATTTAGAATTAGTTCTTTAATTCTTGGGAGAAGTTTGCAAATAAAAATATTTCATTTTGTAATTACGGTAAGTAATTACGTACCATGCTAGCGAATTTCTCAAAAAAAAAATCTTACGAAATGACAGTGATACCTAAACCAAGAATACTATAGAACTCTTCGTCTGAATCCGTTCGACAAAAATCACTACAATACATATAGGTCTTTGGTCTGCTGAGGATTCTCCAAATTGGTTAAAACTTATAGAAAATTTAACTATTTTTAACGTAGTGGTATGGGAGTCTGAGTGAGACGTGGAGTGGGAGTGAACTAAACTATGAACCTCAAACCAAACTTTACGAGTACTCTGGCTCCCAGAAGAGAAGTAAATTAGGTGTTAACCTTGAGACCGCCTTTATGCCCTACGTAATAATAGCTGTTTTAGCAGTTTAACTGTATAACCTGACGTGCTGTCGTGTGTACTTACATTAATTTGTAGTCAATAAATATTATTATTATTTTAATTCAAATGCAGCTTTTTATTGCAAAATGAGATTCGATTCCGATTAATTGATTCCGACGGACTTATCGTTGTTTGAAAAATTTGGCCCGATTAATTTGCTCTAAGCAAGTCGTATAACCTCCAACTTATCGACCTATAACGTCCTATAACGTTTCGACTGTCCTAAGATTTCTTCTTTATACTTAGGAGAGTACTGAAATAAATTAAATTTTAAAGCGTTTCAAGATGGGCGCAAGAACCGTCGAGAGCTATTGAGTGACAGTGGATGCGGCCACATGAATATTCAACCTTGAAAGGGCAGCTCTCAAATTTTAAAGGATATTTTGTTATAGCGAGGTTCTCACTAGTTATTCTAGGTACTCGAAAACAACGCACAGAAATAGGTAGAGAATGGGCTCAGATTACTGGTTGGATAAAAAAAAAATTTTGACCTCGAGTATACGTAGATATGCCAAACGGCTATTCTGTACCTACATCGATCCACAAAAAATTTTTTGCTTCTTTGAAAAATATAAAACATTCAACAACTTAAATCAGTTAGAGTGTTGACTGTTGTGTCTAAAAAAATAAAGTTCTTGATCTTTGGCATTATGATATTATGATCAAAATAAAAAAAAGCGGGCGAGAATGAATTTTAATACATTTTTCTTGTTTCTCATACAAATTCATTCAACAGATACTGCCGAACTAAATGTGCCGACCCGCTTCTACGAGTACCTGTGTAGCGCCCCTTACTATCCACACTATGGAATTTCTTGCGCATACCAAAAGCTCAACTATTCACATTTTAAAACGCGTGCACCAGCGCATTTCTTCCACATATTTAACTTCAGCTAGCGACAGGTTAGCGGACTCATCCTCAGCGAGTATGCCCAACGTCACAGCGCAAGGCAAATAATATTTATCAGAAGGATTCCTAAAATGGACGTGGGAAAAACAAAAGTTTTACCCTACACCATTATAGAAGCCGTAATTCCAAAACCAACTGTTTTTATTCCACTTGGATACGATAAGTATTTACAAAGTTATTGTAAATAATTAATCTGCTTAAAACACTATTAAGTTTGCATCTGCGAGTCGGCGCCATGCGTCCTTTGCGAACGGGACTAGCGAAGCGAGAGAATGGAGTCCGATGACGTCATCGGACCTAGACCTGCCTGTCACCACGGTAGTGATAACTTGCTCCAGTGCCTGTCACGAAAACTATAGCGCGTGGTATTTTTTACGAATCTTTAAAAAAATATTATGATGTATATAGAAAAAAATGTACACACGACAACACGCCAGGTTATACAGTAAAACTGCGGAAACAGCTTTTATTATGTGGGGCATAAAGGTAGTCTCAAGCGTAAAATTGTTATGTGAGACTATTTCAGAATCTCACATAATATCAATTTTACTGAAAACAACTTAAGTTTTCGGACATGGATTAAAAAGTGTAAAAAATAAAATACAAGGAGTTTTTAACAAGGATTGTTGAAAAAGAAGGTTGATAACACGACATAAAGAGTATGGACGAAATGGACGAAAAGCATATTGTATTATATGGAATAAATATAAATTGAGAAAAAAATATTGAATATACCTAATAACAAATTAGGTAGTGTTTTATAGTTGTAAACTTAGTTGTAAATTAATGAATAATTGGAATATTAATAAATGAAAGAAAAACACAACGTAATATGAAACAAAGTGACGGAAATCTACTTTACTCTTTACTCTATGAATAAATTCTTTTCAGCATAGGTTTGAATGAACTATTTTTGTGATAAGTATATAAAAAAATGAGTGCGTCCAGCTTTGAAGATAGTTGTCTAACTTAGTAAATAACTATAATAATTTGAGTGTCTAACTCCAAAGAGTTGAGAGAACAAGTTTCTTATGTTGAATTTTTCTTTTTACCAGGAAAGTCACGTAAAAATAAAGCTGTTCTTACCTATAACACTTTTCTCGTTGGTAGATTTTTAACGCGAGACCAATTTTTTGTGACGTCTCGTGCCTTAAAATCACTCACTGTGCTCAGTAGTGTTTATTAGTATCACAACGATCGTGATTCAATTCTAGACTACTTCGCTAGTTCGAGATTTTTCGGCACTAAAGAATGCGGGACTTTCCACCTTTACGTGGTGCTTATAAACTCATCGTAGTGATCGTGTTTTTTATTTGAAGCCAAATGTAAGAAGCTTATAGATGAACCTGGTGGGTGGACCTTCTACGACTACTTCACTTCTTTAAAATGAAAATCAGTATAGGACTTTTGCGTTTCGAAGTAGTCTACAGAAATGTAATGTTCAAACTGAGCGTGTTAGCACTTAGCTCTGAATTCGGCTGTATTAATTCTTATTTAAGATTAAAAGACTTGGTGGACCTTCTTTGCGTTTTTTATCGTTGGTGGTGGACGAGCACGCGCCACGCCGCGCCGCCCGCCGCCGCCGCCCGGCAGCCGCATTCCTCCCCGCTCCGGAATACCAATGCCGTATTATTATGTGTGATCTCCTCCATTATGCAGCATCTATATAGATATACGCATGGCAGACGCCATTGACATCTTATTCCATGCTTAGAACGAGGCTCACGTCTCACATGAATTTCAATAGCAATTTCGTCTTATTTATCCGAATACATACATAACGTTAATTTGTATGTGAAAATTTGTGAGCAGGTTCGATAATTATATAAAATTTTTGGCGAGCCAGTATTTTTCAATTTTACGAAAAAAACACCCATTCGTAAAGTGTTCAAAACGCCATCTAGCCTAGAATAACAACCTACCAAACAGCACACATACCTAGTACTGTTTCTCAATAGCAGTGTCTCGCCTCGTAGCGACACAGGTTATGTAAACAGTCTGAAATATTTTTTTATAACTTTTCATTTACCTACTTTAGAACTATTAGTTTTAAAACAGCATTAAAAGGAAAGTGGCCATTTTATTTAGTAGATAGTATAATAGATAGTACTACGTACTTTTGGTTTAAAACCATGATTTGGACCATCAAATTAAATTAGTTGGCGGCGCTAGTGAGCTTGGGGAATCCTTGGTGCTCGCCTCCTTTATATAAAAGAAGTCGTTGTGCACAAGTTCCTAGTTGTAATCGTAGGGGGTTGTGCGCTGATTTGGCTTGCCTTCAATCTTTGTGCAAATCTTCAAGTTCGCCAATAATTTTGTATGTCCTATGAATGTTCTTTTTTAACCGACTTCAAAAAAAGATCAATTTTTTAAATGTTAAAGCCCCACCCGACTTCAAAAGTCGTTTTTTAAATATCAGATATGCGTAGTTACTTGAATAGTAGGTAATTATGCAGATTTGAATATTATTTATAGCTTTTTAGAGCTGTTGCTTTTTGAAGCTGTTTTTTTATAGCAATTTTTTTAAGGTTTTTTTTTTTGTTCACTTTCTCCTTAAATATAAGAAGAGTGTCGCTTCACTTGAGTAGACATACCCAAGCTCGTTGTGCATGCCGCGGTTGATTTGATCGACACTAAAACAATTTGGCGCTGCTCCCCTAATCGAGTTGCGGCCGAGTCGGCCGACCTCCTTCCACGTCGGGCGTTTCGCCACAATAATCGAACGAAAATTTCCTTATTACTATAAAATGGTTACTATGTAGTACTAAAATTAAAATTATATTTCCTGAAACGGTAATTTAGTTGAACAAAAGACAATATCATTATATCATGCTTAATTTTGCTACGACGTAACGCTAGGCATTAGAAGAATCAATCAACAATTTTATTCAAAAACTAATCATCGAAAGATTCAAAAGTTCCTAATTTCTTTTTCCCGCGATTTTGTTTTATTCCTTCACTCTTATCATACATACCACATCACAAAACTAAATTCTCTTAGCGTACCCAGGGGTGGCATTTTGTATCAATGGTAGAACAAGTCGAAAGCTTTCAATAAAAAAATGTTTATATTTCTCAAAAATACAAAGATGGAGTGTGGAGCGTGGTGAATCACAAACTTAATAATTATTGCATGTAACTTATATTCATTCATACCTAGATGTATTATATTAGTTATTCAGCGCAATTTAACCAAGTCTGATATGATTCTTCTCTAAGATCTCGATCTCGAAGTTCTCTACCTACTTAAAGAAATAAAAGGTGTAGCGGAGAAAATAGACTCGTTGAAATCTAATTTCGCGTAACCATAACGGGCAGCCACTCGAGGCGATGAGCCATCCGCGACAGACGGCAGCTCATATCAATTCGTTAATTGAAGGAGCCGCTCGCTCCACTGCGCCCTCTGAAAAACTCGCCCGCCTTCCACGATCTCGGCCTTTCTTTACTCGCCGTTGATGCTCGATAAAGCTCAACCGAACTTTTTAATTTGCTTTGAATACCTAAGTATCTTGAGATTTAAATATTATCTTTAATAAAAAATACATTTTAAATGCGTAAACTTTATTCATTAAACCTTTTTTATAAAACATAAATAAAAAAGCTTATTGGTTGTATATTAAAGCTATGTGTAGGTATTCTATTTCCTAGTACCAGTTTTGAATTAATTTAATAATAACTAAAAATTTAATAACTATTGTCGAAACCAAGATTACAAAAATAAGGGTTAGTTCCACGTGGTTAATTAAATTACTAATATTAATAACTTAATTTAAAATTCACTAAAAACTAACAGAACTGTAGGGTAGAGAATCCCTGCTAGAGTAGGTACCTAGATAAGTAGGAAGGTAGGTAATTTTGCTTTAGAATCGATTTAAATTTCTTTAGCCTTTACTAACCACAGGTTACCTTAACTATTAACTATCGAGGTCACTTATCATATCAAAATGGAATGGAGCTTATATATCTTCTATTCAGAAGACACTGCTGAAGAATAGGTGGTCTCATTCCGTAAATAATGATACGGTCCTTCGTTACACCGCGGCCCGTCGCAGGAAAAGTTGTCGTACTCACAATACTGACCCAGTATAACCTGAGGAAAACCAAAAAAGTTAAACAACAATAGTTAATCAATGAGGTCCCCCGAATGCAATGACACGTCTTGTTTTTGGTTGAGCAGTCGTGTTTTTGATATTTTTAAATTTATTTATTTTCATTTCACACATTTTAGTGACAAATTCTATCGTTTTGGAATGTACGCCTTTCATTTGATGCCCATATTGTAATAATTGAAGAACATTTTTTTAACATTTGTAAGTGGCGTAGCTCAGTCGATATATTGATAATATTTATAAAAAAAATAGCCAATGTTGCTCTGGATGATGTAAGGATTCTAACGATACCCTATACATCCAAATCCGTTAAGGCATTTAGAAGTTACTAGTGGCCCGCCCCGGCTTCGCACGGGTACAATGTAGTTACTAATGTGGTGAGTGTGAAGTTATTAGACTATACTACAGTATATCTATATAGGTATAGTAGTGGCCACAAAATTAAGGACGCCAGTCGATTTTCATACAAACGAAGTAACTTTTAAGCATTGCTTCTCCGCCAGGGATTGACCGAGCGGTGATCTGGTGATGGCCATCCAGGGAGTGAATGGAGGAGATCCAGATTTCTATACACACCCAAGTGATCTGACCAGCATTTTAAGAGATGTAAGGATATGTTTAAAAAACCGCGAATATAGTATAGAAATGTATGAAAACTTGCAACTGTAAATTCTTATGCTTAAATCTCTTAGAATGCCTTAGAATGACCAGATCAGTTGGGTGTGTATTGCTATCTGAATCTTCTCCATTCACTCCCTGGATGGCCATGATCAGATCACAGCTAGTTCAATCCCTAGCGGAAAACCAAGACTTCAAAATTACCTCGTTTGTATGAAAATCGACTTGTGTCCTTAATTATGTGGCCACCACTATATGTATATACGACGTACACAACATACGCAAGGGGTGTTATAAGTTTGACTTGTGTGTGTGTCTGTCTGTCTGAGGCAACCTAGCTCCCAAACTTATGGACCGATTTTGATGCGGTTTTTTATGCATAGTTTAAAAGATCTAAGTGTACAGACGGCGGGACTCCTAAACAATTGATCCGATTATGATGAAACTTTGGCGAGTTGTTCTGCTTACGACCGAGAAAGTCCCTGGTTAAAAAAATGGAGCATTGCAATACACGCATGCCGGGTGCAGCTAGTTCTAAATAAAAATATGTTGTGCATTAACAGGATTCTCAATCTCGATCATCCAACACTTCTCTATAATAAAAATCAGCTGTTTCATACAAAAATTC
Source organism: Catoptria pinella (assembly GCA_963556745.1). Lineage (NCBI taxonomy): Eukaryota > Metazoa > Arthropoda > Insecta > Lepidoptera > Crambidae > Catoptria > Catoptria pinella. Next base: position 8,742,510 of record OY750762.1, read on the forward strand.
AAATCGAAAATATCAAAATGTGTTTCATACGTTTTGATATTTTCGATTTGAATTTTTGCTGATTATTTTTTCGCGATTTGAGAGTTGGTCCCAATAGTAAAAGTTGTTCAGTTTGATGGTCCCTATATACCATATTCGGCATTAGGGTTATTTTTGTAACATGTTCTATACCTACCACATTTCTTGTCATGTTATCCGGTTGCAAAATAAAAAGGCTATTCGGCGAGCTGACTCTCGAGCAGGCGACATTAGAGCTGGCCATGGGAGAAACAATCACTGCAGATCTACACCAGCCGCTCTTAAACTTTGTCCCTGTGCTTTATTAATTGTCATAGCATAGGCGACTTGACCGAATATTGTATTCTTTTAAAATTAAACTGATAATTTGATGGAATAATTTTGCACTTTATTACAACGCAAGGAAGGAAAAAATGACAGCACTGCCAACATAACGCCATAGGTACTATTCAATGAAATGCATTCTACCTACTCTCAGGGGAAATGACCAAAGAGAATGTAATACTACGTTGAGATGACAAATGATATTTAATTTTCTTAATTAATCAATCAAATGCACAAAAAAGTTTCAATTCCGACGTCGAAGTCAATCACAGCAAAATTAGCTTTATATTACTTTTTAATCCTGTTAGGTGATAAATATTAAAAAAATACGAAACACGTGTTCAATTAATTTTGTGAAAGAATGTCTATGCCAAATTTCAAGTCAATCGGGCCATGGAATCGCGTCCTCCCATACAAACTTTGCCACCCTGTTTCACCCCTTTAGGGGTTGAATTTCGCAAAATCCCGTCTTAGTGAGCACCTACGCTCTAAAAGGAGCCCCCATGCAAAATTTGAGACTCTTAGCACTTGTAGTTTCTGAGATTTCGTGATCAGTGAGTGAGTGAGTGATTTTCCCTTTTATATATATAGATGGTGGAATAATAACCCTGAACTCCTGGAAGAAAACACTCTCTTTTCTCTCTGTTTTTTCGGCGGTCGTGTAAAAATCCAATCGAACTTGTTTGTGATAGGCTAAAATAGTATCTTTTAGCTTTACAGGAGTATAGAATAAATATAGGTACCTGAAAAACGCTTCCCTATGGTAGTTTTTTCGATATGCTGAAACAATAATGCGCCAACTTTTTCCAGCAGCACAAGGTTTTTAAAGTTGCAAACTTGGGTAAAACTGTTCACATCATAGGTCACCATAATAAAGTTGTTAGGGACCTAACAACTTTATTATGAAAAAATCGTAGTTAATACAAGCGGGCTTCCGATGTTTGCCATTTGTGTCGAAATTGCATATTTTTTTTCTAAATATTTGTACAATCAAAACAAACTTACCAAGTGTAGTTCGATTGAAATGGCGTCAGCGAGTGCGCAAAGGCGATACTAACAAGACGTGTAATTTTCATAGAGGACGAGACAACCAGGCGTATAATTATTAATATTTCATACTTCTGAGTTATATACAACGTGTTATGGTCCCCTATCTACCATATTCGGCATTAGGGGTACTTTTGTAACACGTTGTATAGGCATACTTTTTAAGTTTCTTTCAAAACAGTAAATTATAAGTATTATAATGTATACAACGTGTTATAAAAGTAACTCGTCAAACTGAACAACTTTTATGGGACCAGCTATGAAATCGCGAAAAAAAAATCAGCTGTTTCATACATTTTGATATTTTTGTAATTATTTTTTGTATGAAACAGCTGATTTTTTTTTCGCGATTTCAAAGTTGGCCCCATAGTAAAAGTTGTTCAGTTTGATGGATCCCTATCTACCATATTCGGCATTAGGGGTACTTTTGTAACACGTTGTATATATTTGGAATTGGCTAGTTATTACCTTTCATTAGATACCATATTGTATTTTTTTCACTCCCATAAATAAGAAATTGACGGCACGTGACGTTTTTTTTTGCTATTTATTGTAGGTAAAGAAACCCGCAAAGTTATGTATATTTTTCAAATCTTCATTAGATGAGCTTTGTTAATTTTTTTTTTTTTGTTTGCAAATAAGAACAGCAGTTTAATATTTACGGTGATACCTATAAAGTAAAAAAAGTGTTTGAAAATTTTGGCTATTGTGTAATTTTTAAGAACTAACTTAAGCAGTTATAAAATTGTAATTTTTATAAAAAAAAAACGTCAAACTCTACGTTATTGAATTATCCGAAAATGATACCAAATTTGGCTTAGGTAGTACCTAAACTTACGCAGTTATTAACCTCGGAATTCGTTAAGGCTGAATTAGCCCCTCCCCCCACCTGTACCTATTGACAGTATTCCCAAAACGGTAATCGAACCTCGGTATACATGAACGGAATCTATCTTTTACTGAACATTCTCTATAACCACCCCTAAATACAAAACACTTAAGGTAATAAAAGCTATTGCAAGATTGTTTGCCTTAGTAGGATGCTCAGTGACAGGTTTAGAGTGGCAGACGCATCGGCCGCAGAGGCACTGCCCGCGGCCGGAACACTTCAGTCCCGAGGCGTCATGCTCGGGAACGCAATCCTCCTCCAGCTGTCCCCCGGCGCATGCACATCTCGCATTTTCAATAAAACTCACTAAAATCAAAATTCTCAAGTTATTTTCATTGCAAAACAAATACAGTACCTATTGTATAATATTGTAAGTGCACTCGGCCTACCTACTTAATAGCTGGAAATTGTAAAACAAATAAGTTTTTTTAATAGGTATAATGAAATGTAGCTATTTAATACTCACACCCATGATTCTGGTACTCAGTGGAGTTGTTCTTACAAAAACCTTCATAATTCGGTAAGTTACGAGAGAAGCATCTTTTTTCCGCTTCACACCAGGAGCACTGACTCAAACGTAAACACTCCACACACGATCTTTTCACGTTACACACCCATTTTTCATTGAGAGCAAAAGTGCTGCGGCTCTTAGCATTCACTGTCATGGTTAATAAGCAAAGTACGGAAATATTTATTAAAATATTCATTTTTACTACTTATAGTGGACTCTTTAAGTAGTGAATTCTGTAGGTTCAATAGTACTTACTGGCTGATAATAATGTTTCATACATAACATATAATGTGCTTTGAATGATAACCTTTACCCGACTTACGCACAATAAGTATGTCGTTGGCGCTTGAGATCATTATAAAATTGCTTATTCAAGGAGAACAAACAATTCAGTTACTTATTTGAAAACGCACAAATGGTAAAAGAAAGTTTGATACAACCTGTAAATGAACCCGGAAGTTCATTCCAGTGGTTAACATAGTAAGTTAATAACACAATGTAGGTAAGTAAGTACTAACTTTATTACTTACTAAACTATAATTAATATTAATTATATTGCAATGCTCAAATTGGTAGCCACTTTGTTGGTAGCGCGCGACTTTGCACAATATTACCTATCATATTTATTATTAGAGGTTTAGGGTCAGTGCACACCGAGACGCCACGAGACAATTCGCCAAGGGGCGGGCGTCGCGCTACGTCTCGCGCGGAAATGTGTATCTTTTCGTAAAATTTACTTTATTTATAAAGTAAAATTTTGAGTCACTCTATAAAAATGTACGCGCAGCGTCGCGTCTCGATGTGAGCTGACCCTAAGGTCACAACACAACGTCTCTCTTATTTAGTGTTTATTTAGGTACGAATTTTCGAAGTGATCTCTCAGTGCCACGAAGTTACAACTTCGTGCTCAGTGCACCCACACATTAATATTCTCATATCTGACCTCAAGAAAGCAATTTTGAAAATATTTACATTTACCTACGCAAATGTGCCTTTGATTTTTATTTTTTACCGACTTCAAAAGGAGGGAGGTACTCAACTCGACCCGTATTTTTTTTCCAAATTTCCCTGTTCCAAAACCTACCTACTCTTCACTACCTGTCTCTTTTTATATAATATAATAATATGTTATAAATTACGCAAGAAAGAAAACGAGTTTAATCCAAACATATTTTAATCTAATAATAAATTAATTTTATTTGACGCATTATTTTGCATTATTATTTTTCGCCATTGTTTTAAGATCTTCAATTTCACGCCACAGCTCCGCGTGAAAAAGCGATGCAGTTTCTACTTCCATCTCTGCCGCAGTCACTACAAAGGTACAACTTGTTTAACTTAAAGTCAATTTTAAAAAATCTAAAAGAAGTAGGTACAAGGTAGATCTAGATAGGTACTTACTTCGTAAGTTTCGCACAATTTCTACGCTTTTTTTCATTCGTGCAAAATCTGACTCTATTTCATCCTGTAAATGGTTATAAAAACCGAGATCGTTAATATCTATGTCATCTAAATTGTTGGTAGATTGCTTATAATTATCCATTGGTGTTAGGAGTATATTAAAGACTGCAGGAGAATGATGTGATGATGTATCAATCTGTAAAATCAATTCAATTTTGATAGGGACAAAATTCCACAGAATGTTGGTATGATTATAAAGTTCTTAAAATTCCCGCAATTAAACCATTGACAAAATTAGTTTTTTTAATGGTGTGTAGACGTGCTTAGTAGACGTGGGTGTATACTTGTAGGTACACGGCCACAGAAAATTTTTCAGGTCAGTGTGTATAGGGCAGTAAGCACAGACTTAATCACAGATAAAGCCGTGATTACACTTACCAATCAATTTAGAGTTGCCTGCCACCTTAGAGCATTAAGCATCACATACATCTGTCCAAACATAGTAAACATGAACTTCAATGTTTTTAGCCGATAGAGCCCCAGACAACTCACGTGAGTCACGAATGTCACGACACTTCGACTGAGTACCTTTCAGAAGAATAATATTCTTATTCAGCGACGGAGGGAACTTACACTAATATCACAGAATTAGGATAGTAATGAAACGGAAAGGTAAATATTGTTTATGATTTATATTTTCAATTCTCATCTCCAATCTTAAACAGTGTTTAGCTTTGCATTATTAGTAGTAAAATTCACTGTTAAAATTAATTAAGTATAACCAATTTTATTGTCAAGTACATACCTACCGAGTAACTGTCTTGTCTGTCACTCTGCTCTGCTGCTCTGAGTACAATAGTGATTACATTCTCTAATCTAGGCATGAGTCAATGTAATGTCTGGAAACGATATACATATTTGTAAATATCGTTCCTTCTAATAAAGCTGATAAGTTTTTTGCGCCCATTTTTCTTGTCAGCTAAAAGACGTCATAATGGGTGGTAGGATAAAAGAATTGACGATTTAAAAATGCTTGTTATGTGAGCTTATTTGAATAAAGAATTTTTCAATTTAAATTTTTGTCGTACTTGCAAAATCGAATACCAGCGGCGGTATCGGCCTAAACACATTGAAGTTCATGTTAACTGTCTTTTGACAGATGAATGTGATACATTGCTACTTTTCTTTGGTAAGTTTTTATTTCTGCCAAAACGAAGTAGCAATGTATCACATACATCTATCAAAACAAAGTTAACATGAACTTCAATGTTTTTAGCCGATAGAGCTCCTAGGTACCTTTCCGCCGCTGGTACGTAAAGTAATAAAAACCAGGGTACAAATACTTGCAAGTATTTTTCTTCCGTCATGAAAAAATAGACCTTATGGATATTCAAATAAGGAACAGAATCGCGTGCAAGCTTGACCGAGCCAGCCCCACTTGGCCGAGCTAATCTGAGTAAAATGTTTTCAAATTCTTTTGTTAAAAATTAATCACTAAAGTCTTACAAATTAGGATCAAGATGGTTTCGGAAAAAAAATATACTTAAAGGTTTGCAAGTTATTTTCACTTAAAGCGATTATATTGCTTATACTTATATAATAAATGATTTTATTATTATTATTATACCGACCAGATAAATCTTAATATCCTAATCATATTTTGAAGGTTTTAAAATACCAGATAAGTGCGTTCAAGCAATATACCTTGAAGGTCTTGCAAGTATTTGGGGCGGGCACCTGGTATTCGTACTTGGAAGCAAAACCTGTTCGCGTAAATGCACAATACGCATCATCCCTATTCTAATCTCTTTCTTTGTACAGATGTTACTGTCAAATTATCAAAAAATGTAACTCGATTAATCCAAAAATAACACAGAATCTTTACAGAAATAAAGAAAGTGTAATGTAATGCAATAAAATGGAAAATTATTATAAGGGTAAAAATGTCGAAGAAGAGTTGGAGCGTGACAAAATACCATTCAAAGATTTACCCGACAACTTCTTATGGATGCAGGTACGAATGAAACTTTTGATCGAATATACACAGAAGATCCCTGGAAATTAAAGGTGGACACTATGGATCTCTACAACCCGATATCCCAACTAAACCCTGGTTCTATCGCCATAAATCTATCCCAAAGAATGTAGCATCCACAATTATTCGTTTAAGACTAGGCCATGTATGCACCCCTTCATTTTTGGCTAAAATTAGAGTTCAGGACAGCTCTCTCTGTGAATGTGGACTGGATGAAGGAACCCTCGAACATATATTTTTCGACTGCCCGAAAATTACCACCCCACTGTACGACATTCTAACCAAAAATATTTGTCGTCCTATTAATATAAAATTTCTACTAACTCAGGTTCACACATCCATTGTGTACATTCTGTGCAAATTCCTCAAACAAAATAAAATAAAACTGTAAAATCTCCCCCCCTCCCCATCCCCCGCTTATATTAATTTAATGTTGTGTTGTGCAGTTGTGGAGTCAATGTATTCTGTGGTGGAGTCTTGTCTTGTTATGTTGGTGTTGTATTTGTCCGCCGAGTTCTCAGAATATCGTTAAAAAACTGTACAGTTTGACTAAAAACCGAACAGTATCGTATCGTAATCCACTGTGTCTTTTAACTCGGACATTGGCAGAATCGTCACGTAAAACGAGACGCAGCCATTCATCACCATTAAAGTTGAAGTTGATCGCCACTATTAATTTTAAAACAATTTTATTAAATAGGTAGTTTTTTTAGGTAAAAGGTGGAAGTAAAATGAACAATTTGTTGTCTCACGCTACGGGCATTTTAGAAGATAAAGCAGCAACTGCAGTCGTCTGGAGTGGAGCAGGAGTTGGTATTCCAAAGGCGATTTCATGTGCAGAGATTTTGAAGAGACAATTTTCTATTGAACATCAAGTGACAAAGCTTACACATAAGAGGTACGATGAATGCCTGAACAAACACATGTAAATAAAATGTGTGTTGTTTGTTTAAGTTTTTATAAAAAAGTTAGGACACCAATGTTACCTATGGGTAAAAAATTATGTTTTTTTTACATCTATTGACAAAAAATCTTACCTCTGATTCATGTTACATAAATATGAAATAATTTGATTAAATTATATACAAAAGCCGTCACATAAATATGAAATAATTTGATTAAATTATATACAAAAGCCGAAATGTAAATAACATAAAAGTGTACATTTCTGATATTGAAGGCAGTTATTAATATCATAATTTATTTACAGAGTTGAAGAGTATTGGGAACCGAAGTTGGACGGACTTGAAACTATTATTGTTAAAAGACAGATACCAGTTATACACATTTTACTTTCAAATGATTTTATGAAGGACACTAATCAGCTTGGGTTTGTAATCAAAATTATGATAATTATTGGTATTGGTGGTGGGCACTTTTCTCCGCATTTAGACCAATTTGGTCCGTTATGCGTGAAACCTCATAGCATCGGTATGGCTAATCGAGCCATTCCAGCTCCTTCCAGAAGCGCAGAAGCCTCCTGGGGCGTTCACAGGCTTCTAGGAGCGACCTCACCTCTGTGAGGATTTCTGCCCGTTGTGTGGCCAGCCCCACGCACTCCAGGATCACGTGGGCGGCTGTTTCCTCTGCTTCCAGGCATCTCCTGCATAGAGGACTGTCTGTCGCATTCATGATGAATAGTTGTCGGTTTAAAGCTAAGTGACCTGTAAGTGTACCTACAACTATCCGGAGGTCTGGGCGATTGAGGCTGAGCAGCCTGCGGGTCACGCGCGGCGAAACTGCAGTCATCGCAATCTTAGACTGTCTACAGCTTGTTAGATCTACCCAACGAGTATTGTGTGCAGCACGAGTTCGTTGTCCTACCCATGAGCGTAGTTGGCTGAACGGGAGTGGCAGAATGGGTATGGGTCCTGCCACTGTTGTGGAAGATCCTATTCTAGCCAGCTCAATTATGATAATTATGTAGCACTGTTATCTTTTCAATATTTGACTTATTGATAATTTATTAATTTTTATTATAACGTCGGCTTATTGCAAGAACTTATTAACTCATCATTAAGTACACTTAAAAGAACCAACAGATTCACCTAGACAAGATTTCTGTGATTAGCAAAAATGTAGAAATTTAAAAGTTATGTCCTATGAATTAAGTCAATAACTAGCATTTTAATATATTTGGGTTTTCCGAATCTCACTAGCCAGCAATAGTGATTTTTAGCTATATGAAATAAATGTGCTAATGTTTGTTTCTGGTAAATGCAAAAAATAATTGAAATTTATGACTTTCTAAGCAAATGCCTAATTTACATCACTTTCAGTAACCATTGGCTAAAACTGATCATTATTTAGTTTAAAACAATATTTTTAATTTTTGCCATAACTTAAAATGATATTCTTTCAGAAAATATTCCTTACTTAATTTTTATATCTACTTGAAGAAATTGATTATTGAAGATTACCATAAAATGTAACTATTTCGCAAGAAGTCATTAACTTTGTTTTTATGCTTTAGAAAAATAAGTTTTGTGTTAAGACTTTAATTCTTGTTGATTTGAATAATAAAAATATAACATTATTAAACTAGGTTTTTCATACCTATTGTATTCACCATGATTATGGATGTGGGTAATAAGCCATTAGCTGACTATAATATTTGGTTTAAAATCTAATTTTCAGGTATCAGACTCTGCAAGGAAAAAAGTTTTGGCAAGAGTCACACATCAACAGTTCAAAACAAAGTTCATCATTTAAATCCAGAAAGCCTTTCAAGCAAAAGCAAGGAACTGTAAATAGTTAAAACTTTCTTATAAATATAAAAATTATAGTTTTCTTATCAGTCTTATTTCATCTAAGGGTGAGGTGAGGCCAATGGCCAAGTAAAGCCGAAGCTGTATTTTGACAATTCTAATCAAACTTCAAAAAGTTGTCATAGTCTACTATGATTGCAAACAAATAACTGAATTTTGCACATCTAACCAGTTGATTGGAATGGAAAAAGGGATGAATTGTAAAACTAGATCATAATAATATACTTAATTAGTAGTGTTCCACTTGTTTTGTGTTGCTTTGGCACAAACAAGACAGGACTGTATCAAGCCTATAACATTTTAATCTACAAAACTCAGGACTAACATAGATCTTTCTTTTTTGCTTAAGAAATCATTATTAAGAAAATAAAATGGTCAAATTAGTTAGTATGGTAGATAGTTTATTACACAGATCACTAAATACTATGCAAATAAATGCCAGAAGAGTAATACACAACATTTTTTATTAAATACAATTTCTAAGAATTTTGAGTTTCAAGCTTCTGATTCCCCAACAGGCTGTGTTATTGGCGTCTCGTCGTCTAGTTTGGGTAATATCAAAATTTCCTTAGGAATGATAGAGTATTTTGTCACAAAATATGTAAACCGTTTACATAAATGAGTTTCTTTTTCGAATGCATCGAATATTGAACGATGATGGAAATATGCATGGGAGAAGATTCTGTATACTCTTCTACACACTGAACCTAATTTAGTTACAGATGATTCTTTGATGTTAACCCTGAAAAAGAAAAAAATATTGTCTAGTCCACACTATTACAATCCAGATATAATTGTATATTAAAAAAAAGAGATCTGACATTTTTGTTAGGACTTTGGTCCAACTGTTGTCGGCTGATGAGACCTACTTTATTTATTAGATAATTTAGTTTTCGAGCGTTTAGATGCTTAAGTGTCAACATGAACTTCATATCAATATAGTTACGCGGTAGAGCCCCTGACGTGGCGTGACTGTATTAACAATGTTATGTTTTTTCTGTAATTTTAATTAGCTCCAATCCTGGGGGTGGTGCACTGGCCTGGCACTTTTACTAATCACTTATTTGGTATTTTTTCACGCAACGTAAATACCTACTTAGCATTCTTCTTCTTCTTCTCGAGTCGACGGTAACCTCGAACACGGGCAGCCCAAAAAGCCGCAACCGCAACAGCTCGCTCGGAAGCCTCATGCAGCTCCTCGTCCGTGCAGGTAGTCGGGCCAGTGTTATGGTTACGCGGCCAGTGTTATGGGCACGTTTGCACCGGAAACTACTCGGGGCGGTCTATTTGACTAAGTAATATATAAGTATATTGCTGTAAGTAATTGAAATTTTCGAAAATAAATGTTGTCTGTTGAAAGACTAATTAACTGACTAGAGTATTTTTCCCTTTAAGCCAATTTTATTGTGCCCATAGTAAAAAAATCCTATTTTCATGAACTACTAAATGGACTGGGTTTCATCAGCCGACGCCATTTGGTGGACCGTTTCCTCCAGTTCTCCTTTAGTTGTGTAAATAATAACAGCAAAGTATACCTGCTTGGAAAGTACTTGTTACTGTTGAGCAAACACGCAGCACCATCCAGGGTGTGTCTAGTGTAATCAATAGCTGGACATTCTTTAGGAGTTTTATGAGCAGCACACAAAAAGATCCATTGTTCTGTGGCTGTCATTTGTGTACATGTTTCGGGCTTACACTCGCTCTGTAATCTAACAGCCAGCCCATTTAGCTCCATGCAGAACTGCCTGAAATATATTTTTAATTATTTACTTTAATCACTTTGTAAAATCGGGCTTTAGATAGCAGATAAAGTAAACACAGTATAGACCTCAAATGTTCATATTTCCAGACGCCTTCTTCTTGAGCTTCTGGCTTTTTCAGGATTGCTTCTAGATTGGAAGGATCCCGGCGGATAGTCTGCTGTATATACTGAGGTACTGCCAAAGTGCTATCCATCTCCTCAAAAGGTTCATCAGGCCATCGACAGAAGTCCTACGAAGAAAAAATTTTTCATTATTTAATAATGACATCTCTCCCGAAATTTGTACTTAGTAGTTAGACTTACCTTTGCTTTAGAACCTGGACGATTACGTCTTAAAATTTGGACCCCATCTGCCATATTTATCAAACGAATTGTCGAAAAATGATATTGATTCAATGAATGAACGAAACAAACGCCATATTGTTTTGTTCACAGATTATGTTATGTCTTATGTATGAGGAAGATCATGATCAGTCTGGCATCAGTCCATTTCATCAGTCTGGTTAGACTGATGCTGATGGTATAACCCACTGAATGACGGACAGTTGGTAAAAATTATAACGTTACGTTAAAATCGATTGTGAAGCAGCTAGTTGTTTAGTGGGCTACTGTTAAATAGGTTTTATAGACAGAAAAGTAAGCGGCGACCTTAGAGGTATTGGGTTCATCCTTTTCTAAAGACTGGTCCTCGTCGAGAAATGAGAAACAACGACAACTACGTCGCACGCGCGCGAGGTCCGTCCGCGAGAAACAATTAAACGATACATGAACATAAGCGCCACTGCGTGTCATAACCACGAAGTTGCTTCGTGGCATAAACTTAAATACTTACACTAGTATAAATAAGTCTCGATGCTTCGTGGTCGTAAGTCGTAATCGTAATTAGTGGAGGCTAATATAATGTATAGCAATTATAAATAAAGGCTTTATAAATATAACGTATAACGTTTAATATATTCGAGCTCCCAAAGAGCTTTAATATATTGTTACAAAACACTAGATCAGAGGTGAATTGGGTTTATACACAAATGAAGCGATAAATATAATTCCACAATCAATTAAACAATCAACAAAAACTAAAAATACTATCTGACCCCGACCCATCGGAACGTCCAACCAACCGAGCCCAAAAAATAATGTCACAGACTACCACGATACTAGAGGTAGGCTGCCATTACCGTCGTCGCCCGTCAAGTCAATTACCCTCTTCATGGTTGACATTGACAGCTGGTTGACATTGACAGTTGATTGACATTGACAGATGTTGACATTGACAAACGTCAAACAGAGGTGGGAGCGGGGGATATTTCTAAGAATATTATATTCCTCTATAATCTTTGGACCAATTCATAACTAATAAATGTTATGAGAGTAAGAGAGCTATATGCGTTGCGCGAGTGAGTGACTGAGTGAGTGATTTGAAAAGGCTCTATTATAATAGTTATAACGTAATAGCTATGAGCGTATTCCACAGAGCACAGCTACATTGTAACATTGTTTGTTTGTAGCGTATCGTTCGTATCCTTTTGCCAGCGTTGCCAGAATGTTACAAAAGTAACATTTTACGTTATTTTTGACCCTCTCATGTTACCTCCACGTTACAAGACTCAATATGTTACTTTATGTTACTTTTTAGATTTTCCAGCAAACAAAAAAATATCGTGAAACGGAACGCATTCAAGATTTTTTTGTTCGTCATCTTCTTAGAATAATAACTATATTCTAAGGTCATCTTGGCGTACTTGATTTTGTGGACTGACTGAATGCGACATATTCACTCACTCGCCTGTATTTCTTAATTTTCCATCCCGCTTACTTAAGCACAAGTGAAGCGAGTGGTGACTAGCAGCGAATGATTACAATCGATTTTAAAATTTTAAATGCATAAACAAAATCATTAGGTACAGATTGATTGCAAAGATTTTTTGACCAAACCGTCATCACCACAGGGCCCGGAGCGCGCGGCGCGCAACGCACGCCGCGACTAGACTTTTACACGAATGGGTACAAACAAAGATGTAGCCATCTTTCAAACACAACCCACCTATGTTGAATTTTAATATAAGAAATCTAACTAAAATGTTTTTTAAGACTGTTACTAATTAGTTTACTAGTGGATAGGGGTCCACACCAGGCATTTTTCAGAGCATCGCCAGTCGATTATTCGATCAACAATTATTACGAATTTTTCGATGTCTAACAAATGTGACAGGAAACTTATTTTAGTTTTTGTGTAATAAAATGCCATATTAAAGTATTGTGTCATTTTCCACAATAAGTAGGTAATGTTACTTTTCTCGTGAAAATGTTACTTTTTGAGCTGTCTCATGTTATATTTGACTATCTGCCACTGGCAACACTGCCTTTTGCTTTTATTGTGTTGTGACCAGCGTTGCCAGAATGTTACAAAAGTAACATTTTACGTTACTTTTGACCCTCTCATGTTACCTCCATGTTACACGACTCAATATGTTACTTTATGTTACTTTTTAGATTTTCCAGCAAACAAAAAAATATCGTAAAACGGAACGCATTCAAGATTTTTTTGTTCGTCATCTTCCTAATCACTATATTCTAAGGTCATCTTGGCGCACTTGATTTTGTGGACTGACTGAATGCGACATATTCACTCACTCGCCTGTATTTCTTAATTTTCCATCCCGCTTACTTAAGCACAAGTGAGGCGAGTGGTGACTAGCAGCGAATGATTACAATCGATTTTAAAATTTTAAATGCATAAACAAAATCATTAGGTACAGATTGATTGCAATGATTTTTTGACCAAACCGTCATCACCGCAGGGCCCGGAGCGCGCGGCGCGCTACGCACGCCGCGACTAGACTTTTACACGAATGGGTACAAACAAAGATGTAGCCATCTTTCAAACAACCCACCTATGTAGAATTTTAATATAAAAAAAAAACTAACTAAAATGTTTTTTTAAGACTGTTACTAATTAGTTTACTAGTGGATAGGGGTCCACATCAGGCATTTTTCAGAGCATCGCCAGTCGATTATTCGATCAACAATTATTACGATTTTTTCGATGTTTAACAGATGTGACAGGAAACTTATTTTAGTTTTTGTGTAATAAAATGCCATATTATAGTATTGTGACGTTTTCCACAATAAGTAGGTAATGTTATTTTTCTCGTGAAAATGTTACTTTTTGAGCTGTCTCATGTTATATTTGACTATCTGCCACTGGCAACACTGGTTGTGACTTATGTGTGTTCTTTCACTGACTGAGCAAGTAATCACTCGTTCATGATGTGTTTTCAAATAATTACAGTCTTTTTAATGTTTATGAACTATAGTTTAATTTCAGCAGTGAGTGATATGACTGGAAGTTCATTTGGAAAATACACTGAAGGCATAATAGCTGCATTTGGCGACTTCAACTCCGATGAATTAACTGATGCCTTTGTTATTATCACCAACAAAACAGGTGTTCAAGTATTTCTTGCTCATGATAAGGAACCTTTTCTGAGACCTTCAGAGTATGCGTGCAATTTTACTAACTTAATTATCACCAGTGTTGTGCCAGGAGACTTTGATGGAGATGCTTACATGGACATTCTTTTAACTACACAAAATGTGAACGATTCTTCAAACCTCCACGAAGTGAGAATTTTGTGGGGTGGTTCATTATTAAATTGTTCTGATGCTCTTCTTATTAAAGCTATAACCTATGGTCAGCCATTGGTTATGGATTACAATCGAGATATGACCCTTGATTTGTTTGGCATAAATACACAAAGAGAAAGAGTGTTTTGGATTTTTGATGGAACAAGAGGTACTCCAAGGGAGATATCAATGGGGGGTGAACCTTTAAAAGAGATAAAACTCCCACATTCACACTCTTTTTTGGATGTCAATAAAGATAATGCTGCAGACCTTTTAGTTACAACCAAAACTGACATAGAAGTTTGGCTAAGTGATGAAGCTGAAGGTTTTAAGTTCAACAATAGCATTGAATTACTTGTTGGTCACCAAGCAATTTATGGGCAGGCTTTGTTTATTGATGTAGCACTTTCTGGACAATTCTTTTTGGTGATACCTGTTTGTTCTGATACTGAGTGCTTTAATAGTACAATATTAATTTATGATAATGAACAGTGGCATGATTTACAAATTGATCTTAATGATGGCAAGGGTACTCTCTGGAGGTTTGCACCTCCTAGAAATGAGGTTTATTTAGATGCTATTACTATGCGCAGTGGAGATTATAATATGGATGGTTATCCTGATATATTAATGACACTGAGCCCCACAAATAATGATGAAACCAGAGTATTTTTGCTGCATAACATCCCATGTGCTGCACCTGGATGTAAATTTTCTAGAACCTTTAAAATCCAGTGGGACATATTTGATTCATTTGGAACAAATGCTATAATGGGAACTTTTTATGACTTTTACATGGATGGAGTACTTGATATTATTTATGTGAAAAGAAACATTACAACACAGAAATATAATATGCATGCTTTTAGAAATGAGTTAGAATATGATACTAATTTCATAAAAGTAATTGTTGTGACTGGTTTGACTAATAAGGACATTCCAACCATCAATGGAACTCTTTATAAACGGAAAGGTACCTTTGGTGAGTAGATAAAACAGAATGCTAACTACTGGTATCTCAAATTGTAACCTCTTACTAATAAAGATTGTATAGCAGATGTATAATTACACAATGGTTACTCTCTGCCAAACTATTTAAGTTCGACATAAAAGAAAGGGACAAAACTCTGTGTAACTATGCATCTGCTATAGAATCTTTATTAGTAAGGGGGTAAATATCTATGTGGTGAAACTTCATATGTTTATTATTACCTAGTTAATTTAGAAATGTAATAAAACTAATTTTTATTACTTTTATTTTCAGGTACTAATTTGCCAGGCCCTAAAATTGGCTATAATACTTGGTCCCAGGAAGGAAATTATAGAACTGGTGTGTGTGCACAGCTTCCCCAATCTGCATACTTTGCCCTTCAATTACCCTACTCAATATTTGGATTGGATCGTACACCTAACTTTGTGGACACCTTGAATGTTGGCCTATCAGGACACTATAAGAGCTGGACGCAGATAATCCCTAATTCTCAAATAGTTGTCATACCAGCACCCCCAAATGACGCATCACAATGGAGAGCTCAGTTATTTGTAACACCTAGCAAGCTAATTCTTAAAAGTGTGTTTGTGCTTACAGCAATTATCATTGTTATAACAGGCCTTGTTTTATATTTACATTGGAAAGAAAGAGATGACAGGCAGGATATAATTGAAATAGACCAAAAGACCTATGTAAAAATTTGAAACTTTCCTACATCATTTCTACAGTATCAAGAGAAAATTTGATATAGCTTGTAAGTTATCCTTTACAAAAGTAAGTTACTCCATAGGATTGGTTTTGGATTAAGGTTTTGTTACTTTGTTATGTGCTGTTAGTATATTTCATTAGGGGTTAATTTTTCAATCCTAAGTTAACAGGTATCAGTCAGGCAAAATATTAACCAAATATAATAAGTCATTCTAAAATGTGACAGACAAATGAATGACAAACTTATTTAATTGAGAAGTATAATATGCTATCAAACAGATAAAGCTTTATTTAGGCATTTAAGACTATTGAAAATGTGTATACTATAATTTATTGTAGCCTATTTGAAATTTTGAGATTTAAGCATTCACAATGCTATTTTTGGCTTGCAGCGTAAGAGTTGATATACTAGAAGAAATTCGACGTTCCCACTAGTGACTCGGTAGCTCAGCGGTCAGAGCATTGGACCGGATATCCAAAGGTCGCGGGTTCGATTCCCGTCCGAGAACATGATCTGGTGCGAGTCCTATTTTTTCTAGTATATTATTTAGTATTATATAAAAATAGCATTGTGAATGCTTAAATCTCAAAATTTCAAATAGTTAAAAAGCTTTCTCATCTTAATCAACTGTTTAAAAATATCTGGAAAGATGTTCAGTTGAATGTTGAAGTTAATTCCTTCTACATTGGTGAGATGGCGCTGGCTTGCAGCGTAAGAGTTGATATACTAGAAGAAATTCGACGTTCCCACTAGTGACTCGGTAGCTCAGCGGTCAGAGCATTGGACCGGTTATCCAAAGGTCGCGGGTTCGATTCCCGTCCGAGAACATGATCTGGTGCGAGTCCTATTTTTTCTAGTATATTATTTAGTATTATATAAAAATAGCATTGTGAATGCTTAAATCTCAAAATTTCAAATAGTTAAAAAGCTTTCTCATCTTAATCAACTGTTTAAAAATATCTGGAAAGATGTTCAGTTGAATGTTGAAGTTAATTCCTTCTACATTGGTGAGATGGCGCTGGCTTGCAGCGTAAGAGTTGATATACTAGAAGAAATTCGACGTTCCCACTAGTGACTCGGTAGCTCAGCGGTCAGAGCATTGGACCGGTTATCCAAAGGTCGCGGGTTCGATTCCCGTCTGAGAACATGATCTGGTGCGAGTCCTATTTTTTCTAGTATATTATTTAGTATTATTGTAGCCTGTTTATTCCTCTTTTATTTTTTATTATGTATTTCTAAGTAAAAACTGTGATATTGAGATAAGCTAGTGACAATGTGAAAGTAATTGAAAATAGTAATATTCATGCTGTCAGTGGTTTGCAGAATAATAATTGAACTGAGAATGGGTAGAATTACTAGTTGGTTTCATTTAGGCCCATGTCTACAGATTCCCAATTCTACAGTCTTAATGATTAATATAGTAGTAGTTAGTTATTTTCGATAGTATTATGCAAATAAATTGATAGTTTCAGTCTTTTCTAAGTATTTCATTATTTTCTTGACTGTGAATATGAAACAGATTTGTGTATTTGAGAGGAAAGCAACAAGTCTTATTCTCATTTATAATAATAAAATATAATTTGTGAGGCCATTTTGTCATAAAAAAGTAAAATGAAGAAATAGCTGCAATCTGTAATCGTAATCAGTCATACATGATATATTTTACGAATACATTAAGGATCTGTTTAACAGTAGACAAAATTTGCTAGTACTTTTTGTAGGTACATTTATTATTATCATACATAGATACAGATAATTGTTATCATTACAACAAACTCCACAATTTACACAACTTAATGTTTAGATTTCTTATGCTTCTTGTCCTTTTTCTTCTCCAACTTCTCCAGCTTTCTGAAACATTTAAAATTCAAAAATCATTTATTGAGTCTAGGCTCTTACAAGCATTTAATTTTGTGAATGTCAAAGAAGCCACGCCATCGTTTTTCAAACGCTAAGTGGAAGACCTTATAATGAGAAGAACTGGCAAGAAACTTGTCAAGGACTGCTTTTTTTTAATAACATTACTATGGTTTCTTAGAAAAGCCCGACTTGCATCTGTATAAGAAAGTTAAACTGATTCAAAAGTTGATACAAGTAGGCACAGGTAAATAATAAGTAAAATTTAATTAACTAATAAAACATACTTTAACAATTTCTTCTTTTGTTTTTTTGTCAACTGACTAATCAAGTCGACTTCAGTGAGATTTGATGTGTCGTTGTCTTCCATTTTGTTGGCAGCTAAAGGCATAGCTCCAGGTTTCATCACAAGACCAGTGTCTCGCATTTGCTGCATAAGTGTTGGCACATCAGGCTTAGTTTCCTCTTCTTCTGGGACTGAAGTAGAGGCTTGTAAAGCTCTCGCTTCACTCATAGATAATGAGTACATAGAACATTCTTTGTCTGAAAGGATACAAAAATAATCTTGATACAAATCTTGAACAGCTATTTGATCATTAGTTAGTATGGAAAGTTGTTTTTTCGTCTTTTTCGGAAACATCCTAGAACAAACCATGTTTATGATGTTAGTAATCTACTCCTGCAAGTTGTAGGTATTTTACAAATTACCCTGTATAGGTATTACCTATAGGTACAGGGTAATTTGTAAAACACCAACAACCTTGCAGGAGAAACATGCTTTGTTCTATGACTTTTCCGAAAAAGACAAAAAAACAACATTTCATACTAATACCCGAATAGCTGATCGAGTTTTGTATTCAATAATTTATTTTCTTTTTTAGAAAGTAGAACAAAATTTGTTGTGTGATGTTAGTAATCCACTCCTGGGACATTGGTATTTTACAAATAACCCTGTATTTTTGTTATTATGACGCTAAAACAGACTGCAATAATTGCAAAGTTTGGCATATCCAACAAACCTGTGTTTATGTGGCCCCATTTGTGGCATTTAATACACCTTACATTTCTTACAAGTATACCAAATGGTTGGTCTCTGATCTCATTATCCCCTTTACAGTAGCTTTCTCTGGGAGCATTGTACTTGCGTTGCCACTCAAATTTGTATTCTGGCTCATTGTCTTCACGTTCACGTTCTTTTTTAACACCCGGAGGTGGTTCATACATGAAATTTAAGCTCAATTTGTCTTTACTTTCTTTGCTTATAAGAGCTCTGCAAAAACAAAGTATTACATTAAATACAATAAAAATAAAAGTACGTTTTATTCTGTAACACAAATGATGACAACAACTTACTTGTTTTCATGCAATTCTTGTTCTTTTTCGTACTGTACGCGAAGTTCTTCTTGCTTTTTTTTGTAAGCATCAGTTTTTTGTTCTGCCATCCATACCTAATAAGCAAATATAAGTATGTTTAATAATGTATTTATATATATGCTCGTAACAAATCATCTTTGATTATTTAAAGCAAATCGTATAAGTACATAAATTACAGGGCATAATGTTTGATGGAAATTAAATTAATCTAAAATGTATATATTACTTACTCTTTTAAGATTATCCCTAGATGCAGGATGAAAGAATTTCTTGCACATATAATTGTTAAATCCTTTGCCCATTTTTATTAAATATTAGATCCACTTTATGAATTATGTTATGTATGAACAATTTTATTTCTGGGTTGCAGAACTTTTTCCTTTCCCTTCCTTTAGTTTCCTTTCATTCCAAAGAGACGTTTTATTTCATTCGATCAAAGACTCGAAGGAAGAGTAGATAGATATGTAAGTGGTGTAGTAGAAGTAGTAATAGTTATATTCGTCCTTTTCAGGACAGGCGAAGGTCTAAGCCATACTGCCAGTTCTTGAGTTTAAATAGTTCAGTGGTAGATCTTAATGCTCTAAGAGTGGTAGATATTGTTTAATTTTTCATTAGAAATCGGGTGCATCGCATTCCAATGCTGCTTGGAGCATTTGGCACCAAGTATATCAAGACTGTTTACTCGGTTAGTTCTGCCGAGGAAGCCACCACTTCAATAAAAGTCTCAGCTTCACACAACCAAGATCGCGCCTATTTCAATTATCCCACATATTGTTCAGTTGCGTAGACACTTGTATCATATAACTGCACCAATTTTAAGACACAATATCTACTATGAATCAATTTGAAAATAATTAAAATAGACACCAAACCGAACTCGACAAAATGGCGCCAAAAACTCCGGCGAAAGTGGATATATGTATGTCCTCAGAACAATAAACAAAGAGTATATATTCTATAATTGTTACACAAGCTATGAACTTAAGTTTGTGGCAACGTCTGTTACGCGGCTGTCAGCCGCGTCCGATAATAATATTTGTTTCCAGCTTGAAACCGAGACTTATTATTAGTGATAGATTCACGTACGTACTATGTGTGCCTCGGCTTTGCGTCGCCTTAGTTGCATGACGCTGCCGCTGCAGTAGTAATATAGCTACTATTATATTCGTTCAGGTTAGAGCTATTATTAAAGTTCAAAAAGCCTTACAAATTATTAAAGCTTAAAGTTTTTAATGCATTAATGGAAAACAGCCGTTATGAACATCTTCCAACTAAAGGTTGGTATTCTTTTTCGTATGAATCATTGAAAATATGAAAATAAAAATTAGTAATTCTGCAAAGAGTAAAATCTCAGAAGAATAACATCAAGAAGCAAAGAGAAGCATTCAACTTCGTGATGGCTTATGGCAGATGGTATATATAGTAGTAAAACGTAGTGCTTCAGTTAGTCTTCTGTAAACGTAGTGATTACTTTATCTTTGGTAGTGGTCTTGTTTAGTGAATTTAATCTGTGTGGTGTGTGTGACATTTTGTATTTTTTTTATTTAGCAACAAGTTTCCTGCCCTTACCCTGCGTTTCTTTCTTTTCTTCTATTCTACTGGAATCTGCAGTTGAGAGTGATAATTTGCTAATAGTGGACGTAAATTATTCTCATTTTACGTTTTAAAAGTCATGTATTGTTCGATAATATTTTCTAGAATCCAGTGTCCAGTGTTATATATAACATGTTATGAAGCAACTTAATTCAGTGATTGTGTTACACGCTGCGTCAGACAGATAAAGTTACTCTCATACTTTTAGCTGGAGCAATGATAAGTTTGACCCAAACGCTTAAAGAAGTCGTATTGCACTCGTTCTGCATTATTATCACTTGTTCCAAACATTCTTTAAATACATTGCGTAGTGGTTAATCCGGATTCTCAGTCCACATTTGCTCATTGTCGTCATTGCGTTGCTTGCATTTTATCATACTTTATATTCATACTGTTTTATCATGAAAAGTATTTTTAGATTCAATTGAGCCTGGTATCTTTATAAAGTCTTAAAGGTTCTACATATTTTGTCTATATAAGTTATTTACATTACAACTACTTACTGAATTAACTGTTCATTGTGATGAAATTGGTGCACATACAACTTTTGATAATATTGAGAAGAGGATAATTTAAACAGAAATATATGGTGAGTGATTTGTTTATATTTATATAAATTTAAGCTACATTTTATGGATTCAGCTTACATTTGTGTATGTAAAATTATAGCTGAATTACTATATTATAATCAAAATTAAATAATTGTGTTTGATATGACCTGTACTAGACATTATTAAATTATCGTTTACAAATAACCACTCGAGCATCTATTGATGTAACCTGCCCTACACGTCTATTCATGAAAATAAACTTTCTTGGCAAAATGTGCCACTTTTAAAGTAGAGTTTAAACGATACAGTCATTACGATAACGATACGGCTATTACGATAACGATATCGTTAACGATATCGTTAACGATGGTATCGTTATGGGTATTACGATAACGATATCTTTACAATACTGCTATTACGATTATGATACCTTTAACGATAATATCGTAATATTACAACACTATTAGGTGGGCATTGATATTTTTATACATTCATAGAGTATTCAAAGTGAAGAATATTTTCATATATGACACATGTATGTATTGGTAATAAAACAATTTATTTATAGAAAGAGATTGTAAACATAGAGCTCACAAACCACAGACCACTTGAAAACACTTGGCACAAAGTAATGAAACACAAAAAGTCACAGCTTAGGTTGGGTATATCCAATAAAGTTTTTTCTTATAGAGCCATCTAGAAACAAATCCAAGCAACTCCATCAAAGATTTAACAGATAGAAAACAGTTTTAGTGGTGTAGGTTGTCTGGGCTGCCATTGTCGCCCTAACATTTTTGCCAACATTTTTTGGGTAACCATAGTCACCTAGACTCTTGTGTGGATAATGGTATTGAAGTTTTGAAAACTATTAGTGGCACTACTTGGTTCACAAGAAACACTGAATTACACAAGTACCATTGAATTATAATATACCTAGAGAAGATGTCACAACTAGATTGCTAGCAACATGTGTTAGAGCCAGCTCACTCCAACTATATTAGTCTGTGGCAGGCGCTAAACGTAACAACTTGTGTCTGTACTGTGTTCTATTTTACTCAAATATGCATTCATGTGTTAAGGAATTACTTTTGACTTGAAGTACACACTAAATTATCTATTTAACATTCAATTGAGTAATTATTTCATTAAGTCACCGAAATATGAAGCAACGGCCATGTTTTGGTAAAATAGAGTAATAGAGTTACAACATTTCTATTTTGTGCAAATGTGGCACTTTTTACGTGTCTAGCGTTGGGATTCTGGTGGGTATTATTTTAGTTAGGGTAATAATTTTTAAGCAAAATATCTACACTAACTTATTTTTTTACAAAATAATGTAACATTGCTATGAAAATTAAATAGACGATGTTAATTAAAAAATAAAAAGTCTGACTGATTTACTATGGCAACCTACCTTATGTAGCAAAGGGTTGAGCTCTCTTTACACTTATGCAATAATCTATTTATGTATAATATCTAGGTCAAAAATAAACGCAAATGTGAATTTATTTCACATGTCAACATCAAATGTAAAATAATAAATTATGAAATAAAATGAAAATTCTCATGAACTATGGTAGGTAGAAATCACGCACAATAGCTATATCCGTTCTGCAATGTAAAATCTATGTCTGTTACACTACGTCAAACAGGATTAGACAAAACGCGTAAGCACCGTGCAAATCGCGGCGCTTTCGACCTTTTGGTCGCGAGAAAACAACACTAGAAGCGATCTAGCGCTGTATGTTTGAATCATCTGAAAACACGGTGAATTATTATATCAGCGCTGCAGCGAACTTTAGTTCTAACTCTTAACAAAATAGAACAAGACTTTTGCTTGGGATGGCTCGTCTAGTACGTAGTACACACGACAGCACGTCATGTTATACAGTTAAACTACGAAAACAGCTTTTATTACGTAGGGTATAAAGGCGGTCTCAAGGTCAACATGTATAGTCTGAGGTGCCGTCGTGTGTACATTAGAACTCAATGACAATTTCAACAGTCAAGGAAAATAGAGAGATTTACAAATGCCTACAAAGAAAGACTTCAAAGTCTCGAGAACCAACTTGCACTCAGTGTTCGACAGAAGAATGTTTACATGCAGGCTAAAGAAAAAACAAATAGCCTCAATATAATCAATCTCACAAGTAATAAAGCTTTTGCATAACTAAGCAAAAATATATTTCTACAATAATAATCTACTATTTATGATATTTTATGAAGCACATTTATTTAACTAACAATAAACAATGACGGTGATAAGTGGGTTAAACTAACAAACTAAATCAGGTTTGTCTAATCACTACATTTTTTAAATTAAATATAGCTAGGTAATCAAAAACTTAAATGTTATCATGATTTGTAACTGCATGCTAGTAATTTCGCCCATTATTTATTTAGCAGCCATGTTGTGCACTAAAAAGTATTAAATATACTCTATTGAATTCCAACAAACAGTTGGAATATCAGTCTCATAAACATAGTGGTTTCTTACTGTTATATCAATCATTATTGTGTCATTGAGTGGTAGCTTCATGCTATAATTCTAACATAGTTTTTTTTATTAAGTAACTAAAGGACATGTCCCGACCTGGGCGGCCTGGACCACGTCTGTGTACACTATCTAAAAAAAATACGGCTTCTGAGAAAAGGGTGCGGTTTCGCTCGCATATTTTTTTTCTCATAATATGGTTTGGCATTACAGGTACAGCTATTTTTTTTGTATAATGGCATATTCGCATAATGATATATTCGCAGAATGATTTCATTGGCATAATGATTACTTATAAATTTGGTGAGTTAAACGCATAACGTTAACACGCATTATAGTAATTTAACATAATATACAATTGGCATAATTTATTACTATATTATGCTTCATAGTCATAATTTGATTGGCACTTTGAAAACATCGGATGGACTAGCCGTTATGTTAGGACCTTTGTAAACAGACGACTAGGTGCGAACACGAGCGAGCGTAGCGAGCGAGGAGTTGGTTAGGTTTCTTGGCGACCAACAGTACATGAATCGAGCGAGCAAAGCGAGCGTGCCGCGATAGCGGCCGGTGAAGTGCCAGAACCGACCTGATGGCGTGTATGCATTATGCCACAAGTTGTTATGCTAATAAAGTTAAACATTATGATTGGTAATCATTATGGGTAAAAAATGTATTCAATAAAATTTTATGCTTTATGATCATTGAATGAATGAATGAAATTCTATATTCAAATATATGTAACAATTAATATAGATTAGTAAATAAATAATATTTTTTAATTAGCTCATTTCTTGATGAATCAATTTATAGGGTTCAAGCTAAATTCAAAATTTGAAGTCATTATTCCACTATAATTCCACTTAAAAGAGTCGCAAAATTTAAGTATCTGGGTCATTGGGTTTCCGAGGATCTTAATGATGATTCAGACCTGGAGAGAGAACGCAGGGCATTGGCTGTTCGGTGCAATATGCTGGCTCGCAGGTTCGCACGATCTACGAGAGAAGTAAGGGCCACGCTCTTTAGAGCATTCTGCCAATCTTTCTACACGTGCAGCCTCTGGGTCACATATACGCGGCGAGCATACAATGCATTAACCGAGGCACTGCAGTGCTTCAGGCATGTTCGTAGAGGCCCGTATCAATGGATTTCACGCCATAATAAGAAAACGGTGCGCCTCATTATCAAATCGTGTGCGAATAGTCCTAACAGCTTCCCATGAATGATAGCCGATCGATGGGACGGGCCGATACTGATACCCTGGGAAAGCCTGCACTGTAGCAGATCAGTGACGGTGTATTAGCCTCGGCAAGTTTTATGTTTTATTTTATTTTATTTTATTTATTTCTCATTTATTGTAATTTTTCTTTTTAATATGGGTTATTTTGACCTTGAAATAAACTTTATTATTATTATTATTCAGTATAGGCTGTTACACAAAAAATGCAATTCATACAAATCAATATGCATTAAGATAGGTAGTCAGACAGAAGCAGACCCATTCCCACTTGCAGCACCCGTTCACGAGCTTGAGGCCTCAAACTGAATGTCAGCGATCTGTGAGGCGACGGCGACAGACGGCGCAGATCGCTGACATCCAGTTTGAGGCCATACGCATGAACCAGCCATCGCGTCGCTCAACCATATTTGAGGGAACGTAACGACCCGCCTCACACGACATCACCACAGAAATGATTAAAGAGAGCATGACATACTTAGACTACCCATGTTAAAGCATCGAATTGAAAACTAGTATCCAAAAGCTTTTCACAGGCCTTTACTTACAAAACTACTGACTAAAGAAAGTGAAAAGATTGCAGTTAAAGAAATCAAAACAAAAATAAGTTATGAATTTTATGTTTTGGGTAAGAAAAGAAGTGCCATACATAAAGATAATACAGTTTTTTTTATATATACAGGGTGGCCAGTCGATTGGCGTCATAAAAAAAAATTTAGGTCCCGCATGTCATGGGGTATCCGAATCACCCCCTTGTATGTTCCGCGACTTTGTATAGTTTTCGAGTTATGATTTTTTCCCCGATTTTTTGAAAAATTTCGACATGACCAGCTTAAAAAAATCTAAAAAATAAGGTGAAGACTTTTTAAAGATTTTTTTTTTGCAACTATATCTTCATGAGTTGTACTTTTATGCATAAAATAATCAGCCACGTAACTTTGATAAAAGTTATGTAAATGTTGGTCTAAAGTAAAAAAATCACGTTCCGTGAATTATGTCTTAAATTTTCAACTTTAAATTAAAAATCTAAAAAGGTAACCTTATGATTTTTTAGTAAGCTTAAAATATGCGCCAGACTCTCAGCTTTCTTAATCATAAAACAAAAATAGAACTTAATGGATTAATTTGGCTGATATCGGTCTTCAAAGACAGCAAGGTGGAAAATTCTTAAAATTAACCATCTGAATAAATATTTTTTTTTTTGCCATAATTATCATTCCATAGGCTAATATTAATGATAAGAGAATGCTGGAAATCAAGGTTTAATAAGGAAAGTTTTTAAAATTAGATGATAACGAAAAAAAAAAATTTCTAAAAAATTACAATAGGCTTTCAAAGTAACCACCTCCAGCAGTAATACACATTCTACACCTACGTAAAAAATTGTCTTTCAATCGTCTAAAAGCTTCTCTGTTCTCACTGACTGTGAGCGTGGAGGCCATGGAATCGGTCCACTGCGTTCTATCCATCTGTTAGGGTATGTTTCATTTAAGTAATTTCGGACTTGTGTTGCGTAGTGACACGGGGCGCCGTCATTTTGAAAGACCATAGTACCTTAGACGTACGTCTAAATTCGAGATTATTAAGATACGTCTACAAGTACGAGAGCTATGGCTCGTGCTCTGGACATCCCAAGGACTTCTATCCAAGCCATACTTCAAGATGAAGGATACCACGCGTTCCACATTCGACGAGTCCAAGCTTTGCAGCCTAGAGACCATCAATTGCGCATTGATTTTTGCCAAACCATGTTACGAAAAGAGCAAGAGGATCCTGGATTTTTTAATAAAGTTTTATGGACTGATGAATCAAGATTTGAGCGATCTGGATTATTCAATATTCATAACTACCACACGTGGGCGATTGAAAATCCACACGCTGTGAGAGCTTCAACGTTTCAACAACGTTTTAGCGTTAACTTGTGGTCTGGTGTCCTCAATGGCGAACTAATTGGTCCGTTTGAATTGCCGACCAGACTTGATGGACCAACCTACAGAAACTTCTTAGAAAATGAACTTCCAATGTTGCTGTTAGATGTGAATCTCGAACTTAGACGTACTATGGTCTTTCAAAATGACGGCGCCCCGTGTCACTACGCAGCACAAGTCCGAAATTACTTAAATGAAACATACCCTAACAGATGGATAGGACGCAGTGGACCGATTCCATGGCCTCCACGCTCACCTGACCTCAACCCCATAGATTTTTTCATTTGGGGCTATTACAAAGAAATAGCATACGCCCGAGAATGTTCGAGTGAACAAGAGCTAAGACAGAAGATTGCAGAAGCCCAACGTGTTGTCAGTGAGAACAGAGAAGCTTTTAGACGATTGAAAGATGTTATTATTCTGCTATTCGGCGCTAGATGGCGCAAGCAAACATAATAGTACAATTTATCGCCTTATTTTTCTAATGCAGAAAGTACTTGAAATAAACTGGCGAGCTAAGGCAAACATAGGGTGGGACAGCGACAACGATAAAATATGCTTGAACACAAATTTTATTAAACTGAAATTATACTACTCAGAAGAAAATAAAGACCACTCTATGACCTTTTATACAAAAGAGCTAATTTCTGAAACTGACGACCTCCGTGGTCGAGTGGCTTTGTACACCGGTTTTCAAGCTGTCGCCATCTCTGAGGTTCCGGGTTCGATCCCCGGTTGGGTCAATTTAGAAAACGATTTTTTCTATATTGGCTCTATCACCGTTGACTCTGATTTCCATAACACAAGTGCTTTAGCTACTTACTTTGGAATCGGAGCAATGTATGTGATGTTGTCAAATATTTATATTTTTATGATAAATACAATCTGATTATATATATGAAATTGATATTGTTCGAAAGCTGTAATAGTCAACATGCGAACTTTACTGCCGAATGTACCGTATAATTTCTCCTTTTTGTTTTAATTTATAATTATAATATATTTATATTTTATAATTATATTAAAATAGCTTCCGCCCGAGTCTTCGTCCGCGTGGACATTCGGAAAATACCGAAGGAACTTTGACCGGAACAAAAAGGTAAAGCTTATTAATTTCGCGCTACAGTTTGTCAATCCTATGTTATGTCGCACTATCGTCGCCTCAACGTTCTATCGCGCCATATCTTTTTCTTGTGTTGTTAGGTAGTACCTAACACCAACACGAATGTAAATTGCACTTATAAGCTACATAGTAGAGGGAGGGTGCCCAAGGTGGTCGATTTTTATTATCTTACGGCAGGTGGGTGCGTCCAGGAGTGGCACTTCAAACACCAACCGTCAAGATCAATACTACTGCGTATTATTCCGCTTGCCACAAGGCTCGCCAGATTTGGTGCAAGGAATTCAGGACAGAGGAATTTTTCAATACGGTCGTATTTATATGAAGTATGATTTTACATGGAAGGAAATAAATAATCTGGTTTCAGTATAAACTACGAGTATTATCTCAGTTAGTTAGACATCAGCAGCCTACCGAATGGACATAATGTGTACCGACGATGTTGTCCTTTGGGATTAAAAACCTGTTTTATATGGCTCTTGGAGCGTATGATATGCTTTGAAAAAGTACTAACTGAATAATTCAATTAAAAATATATATGTATACAACGTGTTACAAAAGTACCCCTAATGCCGAATATGGTGGATAGGGACCATCAAACTGAACAACTTTTACTATGGGACCAACTCTGAAATCGCGAAAAAAAATCAGCTGTTTCATACAAAAATTAAAATCGAAAATATCAAAATGTATGAAACAGCTGTTTTTTTTCTTCTCGATTTCAGAGTTAGCCCCATAGTAAAAGTTGTTCAGTTTGATGGTCCCTATATACCATATTCGGCATTAGGAGTATTTTTGTAACACCTTATATATATAAATTGCTTACTAGCGGCCGCCCACGACTTCGTCCGCGTGGACCCTAGGGAACCTTTGACTTGGATAAAAAGTATCTTATGTTTTGAATTTTAATCCAGGTTATGAACTATCTGTGTGCTAATTTTCAACTTAATCCTTCCAGCCGTTTAGGCGTGACGAGGTAACAAACAAAATTCCGCATTATAATACTAGCGTTCGCCCGCGACTTCGTCCGCGTGAATTCTAACCTTTGATCAGGATCAAAAGTAGCCTATTTATGTTAATCCAGGTCCTAATCTAACTACCAACCAACCAACCTTTCGCATTTTTAAAGTAGGATTCCTTCCTACTATGTATCTATCTACCAACTTTTCCATTATGACAACTCAGTAAAAATTTGCATGCTGGCGAAGATGGCAAGCTCTAAGCAAGCGGCGAATACTAAAATGGTCAATTTTAATTTATGAGGTAGATTACATGTTCAGTTTGGCGTCAGTCCATTCCATCAGTCTGGTACATGGATGGATCATCCGCCTGGAAACAATTAAAAGTTTATACAGACTGATGGAATGGACTAATGCCAGACTGAACATGTAATCTCCCTCTTTGTTATGAAACTACGAGTACCAGTCGTAACTCGTAGGTTGTAGCGTAGTCTGACTTCTATTCTACCCATCTCAGTTTATTAATCGTGGTCAGGCTTTTGGGGTTTGTCAAACTTAGGGTTGCCAGGTGTTCGGCTTAAGCCGTACATGTTTGGCTTTTTGACCTTTTGATCATCAAATTTGACTGCGTCCGGCCTGTCCGGCTTTTGTTAGGCTTTTTGTTTGGCTGCCGCGTGAGTCGTATCGAGCGCAAGTAAAGTAAAAGTAAAAAATTGCTTTATTCAAATAAACATAGTAATTAAGCGCTTTTGAATCGTATATGTTTTTCTACCACCCGTTCCAGACTTTTTTAACTGACAAGAAGAACAGGCGCAAGAAACTAATCCGCTTTAACAGAAATAAGTAACGATATTTACAAACTTAAATATATCGTTACCAAATACAGTAGGTAATGCTACGACACGACTGCCAAACTCCATGTCCGTCCGACCGCTGTTTGTAAGGCGGTAATAATGAATATTGTCCGGCTTGTGTTTTTGGGGCTGGCAACCCTTGCCAAACTACCTACTTTTATGCCTCAAACTTATTCTTTAGTGCTACATAATTATTTTAGAATCCAAACCAAAATCTTATAACAACCTTATCATGTAAATTTTCAAATTATTTATAAGTACTAATGTTTCAACTTAGGTAACGTTATACCATTATCCAAGGAACTGTTTGACCGTTTTCTGAATAAACCACAAGCTTATGTATTTATTTGGTGTGCTATTAATAACTTGGTAAATATGTAACCAAAGTCGAGGTTACAAATATTAACTTGAAGAGTGACGCAATGTACCTAATGATACATAGAATAGACAGGCATGAGGCATGACTTGTGTCGGTCGTTCATTAGTCAGATTACATTAATTTCGATCTTTTAGATAATCGTCTACTTTATAATAACCTTTACCCATGAGCGTATTTTTAATTAACATGGTTTTTAAATTCATGCAAATTAAGATCAATTACTTGTTGTGGACCTTTATTAAAAAAGGCTAAGCCTTTCCCCATAAATGAATCTGTAGTTTTTGCAAGCCTAAATCTTGAAATGGCAAGTTTATCTATTAAACTGGTGATTATCGCTGTTCTTTATTAAATTGCAAATGAATCATAGTGTTTCCTTATGTATACTAAATTTTCATATATGTATTGGCCTGCCAAAGTTAATATATTTATTTCTTTAAACTATTCTCTCTAGGAATCTCTCCACCGAAGATTGTATATGGCGCTATCAAAATGATGATCGAATTTCCAAGCATGTTTGTGAAAAATACATTATGGGTCCGACACTGGCAAAACTGGCCGCCCCGCCAGCCAAGCGTGGAGATTATGACAATATCCAGCCTCCCACCCAAAGTGAGAACTCTTCTTTGAGAGTCATAATGTAGAATCTCCCATTTTCTGTGGCTATACTATCTACCACTATCCTCACAGATAAGGCAATCCGCAAATCCTATGACAGGTATTATATTATATGTATATAATACAGCTATTAGTGTAGTAGCTGACATTGTTTTGCAGACAACTGCACGAAATGTAATCGTGTATTACCTTTTTATTAATTTCTAAAAATAGCTCGAGAGAGCGTTATCGCTGACGCGGACGTTATCTCAAGGCGAGATCACGCCGCGCCGGGCGCATGCGCCGCCGCTCCACCATATTGTGGCTTCTCCCGTGCTCGCGCGCCGGGAACGTTTCGTCAATTCAATTATCCCTTTACTCATACTTGTCCAGGTGTCCCTTCTTGACCCTTCTTGTTATCTATTACTAAAGTACTACACATAATCGGCTAGTGTTCTGCATCAACATCAAGAAGCTCTTTAACTTATTAGTACCAGATAATCATACTATCTATGTGCTTTGTTTCTCTTTATGGTATGCATTGATAAATAGTAGTGAAATATGTATAGTTATACGCCTATTATCCGATTATGGACAACGCGATCCTTAGAAGGAATGTTGTCAAAACAGCAGTAGGTAAGTCAATTGGTTTAATCAACCGCCGGCTGAGCGGCAATTACTTAGTTGCCAGCATGGAAGCAATTCCTACATTTAGGGCGGAAAGTGCGCTGCAGGAAGACTTCCCTTTATTGAGTTACAAAAATAGACACGCTGATTGTCACCATCATGCATGCACCACTCTCTGTGATCGCGGCCGCGGCCCGGCCCGACCGCCATCCAGCCTACTACAACTAACGTACGAGTTACATTGCATGTATCTACCACAACTATATACTTTAAGCAGTTGTTATAAAGCACCTAAGTGCAAGAAAACTCTTCTGATAATGTTCTAAGCCAGTGGTACCTTTTCAATATTGTTACCCATATTTCCTATGTAGGGCAACAGATTTTACCCCCAACTTCACACTATACGCAATGCGGAAGCGCTATACCACCTACCTAGTGTTATTTTATTTAAGTACGAAAATAGTAATAATTACATTTTTTACTCTCTATTCTATTCATTCGTACTAAGTACCAAATCTGTTGCCCCCTATAAAATAGCCGTTTTACCCTCGCGGGGGTAATTACCCCCAGGTTCGGAATCAATGTTCTAAGCTAAGCTAACTACCAAACCGGTCGTGCATTATATTATTATTAAAGCTATTTGTGTCGAATCCAACACACTTTTAATTGTATCATTCGAGCAAATATAAACCTTTAAGAAATGCACACATCAATCTGTTAATGATTTCTATTTTTAGAGAGTAATTAACACGAATATTTATTTAGTAAGTTTAATGAAACAGTTCAGTTGATAACATATCATATTAAACTAGGTACGAATATGATAAACTTTAAAACAGACATAATATATGAAAACATAATTTACTTCATCCGCAACAATTTTATTAAACGAAATGAGACAGAATTTTACTTTATATTTTGGTACTGCAACACTAACTTATATTAGATACAATAATATAGTATCTGGGATTCTGGCCATACATTTTGCTTCCCGCATAGGCGATTTATCTTGATGCATCAACTTTACTATATAGTCTCAGTGTAGTATTAAGACTGTGATATAGTATTGAATCGATAAGAGTGGAACACCGTCGAGATGTCCTTCACGTATCTGGCAGATCGGGCTACACAATAAACTCTTTATGATGCACAATTGTCAGTTTGGAAAATACTGATTGCACATGTAGAGGAAATATTCTTAGCATAATGTAAGAAATAGAAATTAGTACTTAAGTACTCGATAGTCGTCTAACATAATTTGTGCAAAAAAAACATCTCGAAGAAAAGTTATTTTCCTTCATGAAAATGTCGTAGGCTTACAGAACGGTAACTATTTCTCTACAAAGCGCACTTTTAAAAATGAGGCATTTTTTGATGTGGTAGTCAACTTACTTATTTCATTCAACCGTCGCGGGAGTCCAGATTCCCGAAAAAAAAGACCTTCAAATATCCAACTCGCGCGGCCAAACCACCTTCAAACTTTTTTATGACATCAGGGTTCCGTTTAGAAACTACAGCTAGGGTAGAATGTTTAGTATTGTCCATGGAATTGTCAATAAATTCGACAGGCGTTTCTAAACGTTATTGACCGAGCAAGAGCGAAGCGTCTCCGTTTCATCTTTGGCAAAAATTATTTCGTATGTCCGTCTTTTCTC
The DNA here is from genome assembly GCA_963556745.1 of Catoptria pinella. Classification (NCBI taxonomy): domain Eukaryota; kingdom Metazoa; phylum Arthropoda; class Insecta; order Lepidoptera; family Crambidae; genus Catoptria; species Catoptria pinella. The sequence continues at coordinate 8,775,817 of OY750762.1, forward strand.
ATTTCTCCTCTACTTACAGGTCGCATTTCACAACCGATTCTCGTGAAGTTTTGAGAGCAGGTTCGGTAATTTATTACTAACTTCATCCATTTAAAAAAAAAATCAAAAATGTCACAAACTACACTGTCTATAGCTGTAATGTGTACTTAGCCCTTAAATAAATTGTTTGCGTTGGAACTGGGAACGTACGTTTCCCGGACGCTTGAGACCACCTCTTTTCTTGGGAACACAAAATCTGGAGCCGGTCAGTTAAGTGGATAAGTAACCAAATAAAATAGTGGCTGTGTGAGCTATAGACCCCGTGTTTTTGTCATTTTCGAAATTTTTCGAAATGGCTGAAATATGATTTTGCCCCATATTATCTCCATTACAAAATCGATTAAATGATTCAACAAAAAAGTTCCATATGAATATAGAACCTGCTCACAAAATTTAATGAGAATTGGTTGATAAATTCAACCTGTAGAGGAAAACAGACGGACAGACAAACGAAAGCATTTTTGCCCAAGCTGAAACGGAGACACTTCGGGTCAATAAGTACAAAAAAGTTTCAATTTCCCTATCCCTTTAGTTAGGAGATTAGTTACGATTTTATTGGATTTTAGTTACGATTAGTTAAGGTAACGTGTGAAGGATATAAATCCGAAAACTGACCTATTACGGCTCAGTTTTCCTCAGTTTTAGTTGCCCTCACTTACATACGAGGACTCGGGTTCTAGGTGTCTTAGGTTTTTTCTTTTGCTATCCTGATATAGAAGCAGAACCTTACAGAATCAGTATTTGCTGTCTTATTCCACTTGATGCTTTGATGGATGATGAGCAGCATCATCGCCATAGCCATTGTAGCCATTTGTAGTATAATTTTTCTTACACTAAAAGTAAGTATAGGTATGTAAAAACAAAAGAACCAAAGAGTTTTTGATTGTAGATGGGATTCAATCGTGTTTTCGAGTAGGACGATTCGACAGACAGGAACACGTAATTTGTCCTCTCTGTTGGTAGTGTTGAGTGCGCACACTGACACAAGTGGACACAAAACGGCTTTACCGTGTCTGTACGCTACACACTACACACAACAAATAGTATGTTAGCGTTTTCTAATGAAGGAGAGTCTGTCTACAACATCTGTTATCAGTCGATCATCCTCTTATCGTATATAGGACAACGACTTTAGTTTGAAAATCCTATAGAGTTTTTCATATTATTATGTGAGTTACTTTTACAGAACTATTCGATATAAATTAGTTTTATAATTTTAAAACAAAAAAACGTGATAAAATAGATCAAACATGACTACAAAAAAAACCACTCCTATATGATGATGGTGATATTGGTGATTGATCACGATTTTTGCGGGCGGATGGTATGTTTGATTTCCACCCTTGTCGAATAAAAGAAAAAGGAAACTTCTTATTCGTATTATTATTATTCTTAAAAAGATCAGCTACAACTACAAATATATGACAAATAAAATTCGAAGCCAGTTGCGACAGCAGTATTTTTTTTACAATAACTTGTCACTAAAATAGAAATTTAATCGCTTTATTAATCATTAAGCGATGAAATTACTACTGATCATTCTGAATAACTAAACTAGTAATGCAGATTTGTATTTTAGCCCTTAGTCTGTACCACTTATATTATTCAGTATGCTATAGTCAGTATTTTTGATACCTTGAACACAAAATAGTTAATCTGTGTCTTAAACCTTGAATTTGGATTTATTATAGCTAGGTTAAATACTAGTTACCCATTCAAAATATGTTGCATAATTTAGTTGATTATTTACTTTATAAAAATAATTTATTTAACGTGTAAAATAGATAAATCTGTCTTTTAAATTATTATTATGGAGCATCGCATAGATGTCGCTACTAGTTGAACTTTCTTTTTATGGGGTGGGTATTTCAACTTTATTTGCGGACATCATTTGCGCGTTTTTGTCATTCGAATTTTAGTGTTCGTTTATTCCGGTCGCTCCGCAAATTGTTCTCAGGTGTTCATTTTGCTGTATTTATCGTGCAATTAGCTTTACGCCTTATGAAATTTTGTTTCCAGTGGCAATTTTGGCAACAATAGTAGTGCTCAACAGTAGTAAGCAAATAGCTAGTTCTAGCAATACGTATTTTTTTTCCGTTGGCCGGCACTTTCAGAAAAGGCCCAGAAAGAATGATCTCCTTTCTGTAAGTAGCGGATTTTGATCTAATTTTATTGAAAGTGTCATTTTGTCGACGTGCCAACAAGCAAATGACCAAGGCTCCTAGCGACCCAACACGCAACCATCTTCCAGTGCGGCCACCGTGTATCCAGCAATTAGTGACGAGGTGTAAGCCACTAGGCTCTAGGCGCTAAGCAAGCCGCCTGTCAGTGCGTACGCAGCCTGTGACGACGCGGCGTGCCAGTGATATTTATAAAAGGCCAGTGCGGTTCATAGTACACCTGTGGTTTAGGCGTGGAAACGTTACAAACTCACAAAAAGACAGAGTTCCTTTTACAATAGTATTAGCACAGAATAGATATGTTACTATATTACCACAGAATCCACCTTATCCATCCATAAGGAAGGCCAGTACTCCTTTTCGAAAGATCAGGAGGATGACCCATACGCGGGCCCAATGCGGATTGGTGGGTGATAGTATGGAGGTATAGATATTGAGGTGTGTATGTTTTGACAGGTGGCAACAAGGTGAGGCGGCGGCATGTGGCGCGCGCTGGTGGTGGCTGTGCTGGGCCTGCTGGCCGGGCCCTCGCTCGCCGCTAAGAGGTTCAGCCTCACCATCGGCTACCTGCCCTCCATCAAAGGCGAGCTGCGCGACCGCCAGGGGCTCGCCATATCCGGCGCTCTATCCATGGCCCTTGAAGAAGTAGGTTACTCTGTTTTTCCAAACTGTCCTATTTTTAGTAAGCAGATTTTGACAGTTCTCACCTGGCTTACTAACTAAAATGTTTTCTAAAATTTGTAAAAAATAATTCTTATTTTGATAGAAAATTACGAAGTAGTTGCTCCTTCGAAACCGGATTACTAACACACATTAAAGCAATCTTCTTTATATATAAAAATGAATTGCTGTTCGCTAGTCTGGCTAAAACTAAAAAACGGCTTGACCGATATTTTTTTTGTTTTGTTTGCTATAGTACTGGGATGGTTCAGACAAAAAAAAAAACCCAAAAGAACAGTTAATATTCGAAAATTCAACACTGGCAATTTTGTATGGGAATCGCCATCTCGGATTTTTTGGACAGCTAACTTTTGATGAAGAGGTTTAGTCAAATAGAGGTTTTAGTAGAAAGATCGATTAAAGAAAATGATAAAAAGCACTCGGTGAAATAAAGCATACGTAGTATTGCTTTCGTTTTAGTATTCAGCTGCTTTGTTGTTAACTAACTTATTAAATAGATGGCGGTAGTTTTAAAAATTTTAAAATTCTCAAGTTAAAATTGATAATCATATAAATAATTCTAGGTGATACGAAGTTCACAGGGTCCACTAGTTGTTCATAATTTTAATCACTCCACAGAATTGAAAGTTGCGTCCAATAAGGAATGGGAATCCCTAAAATAGGTAATTTCAGATTTTAACATTCGACATTACCCAGAAAAGTGTTTGCGCAGATAAAATGTTCTGTGAAACCGTTCCATTGTTATTCACGAATTTTAAGGCGCACTACATAACTTCATGTTTGATGATTAAATTCTATATGAATAACACTAATTTCATATCTACGTTTTCTTGGTTATGGTTAAATACGTAAAATTGTTCAAAACGCATAGCGTCTGAAAATTGCAGATGTGTTTATTACTTTGTATGTAGGGTACTGTTAGAGACTAATATTTATGTTGCTGCGATTGTATGAAGAAAGTGGGCACCGACCACTCGTAGGGGCCATGTGCCGGTTTCTGTTGGGTCAACTTATGCCTTCTATAAATAAAATGAGTAGAAACCGAATCGTTTAACTTGGCTAGCAATTGAATATGTACCTTTATTATGTAGTTATGTATTTGCTCGCACTTTTAACTGTTCGTAATTTCGATATTTGCGTTTTGACGATTTATGTTCGCATTTTTATTAAATATAAGTAATTTGAAATTGGTGAAGTGATCGAATTATCGGGTTTCTAAACATTCTTAACTTGTTTCCTGTTTTTTACCAGATCAACAACAGCACAGATATACTACCTGATGTGGAGTTGCAACTAGAATGGAACGACACCAAGTGCGACACCATCATAGCGACGAAGCTGCTCATAGACATGAGTTGCTCGGGCGTGGTGGCATTTTTTGGACCGGAAGGCCGCTGTCACACCGAGGCCATTATCGCACAGTCCAAGAACTTACCCATGATATCCTACGTGAGTATGACATGAATTGGTTAAAATCTTAAGCTATGTGGGTGGCGTTAGACCACTTGCGCACGGGCGGTTTTAAATATTTTAAAATATCTAGTTTGTTTAAAAAAATAATGTTATTTATTTCCTAGGAATTATTTAATAGTTTTAAAATACTCCTATAAACTAGTGTCATCAATGTTTTCATTTATTGTCAAAAATTGTCTCCACCCCGTATTGATTACAACGAAAAAGTAGTAGAATAAAACCTTAAAAAAATATTTATCAATCTCATAGTGTGGGGTATCGTTGGATAGGTATTTTAATAATATTGTAGGTTTGTGAAAACCACTTTTTGATTCAGGGTTCCGTTTGCGAAACATTTAGCTTGAGAGTGCAAAATTTTGTTACAGTCAAGTGTCCCCCCCACCAGCTAAACGGTTGCTTTTGGAAACATGAAAAAATTCAGGACCGTAGTATAATGAAGTTAAAAGGAAAACTCACTGCTAGGTGGACATAACAAGTTAACGACTATGACTATAATATAGTGGTATTTAATAAATACTTTCAATTTCAGAAATGCTCAGACTACCAAAGCTCTTCGCTGCCCAACTTCGCAAGACTGGAACCTCCAGATACACAGGTGAACTTGAAAATATACAATGAATGCCGAAACTAAAACTGTTGTTCACTGCATTGTGGCGGACATTTGACATTACTAATATTTCTTAATTTGGCAGAGTTCTCATTTTTTTATCACAAAATGTTGGAAAATAACTTTTGCTATTCGTCGTCTTTATTTTTAGCACCGACTAAATTCGTATTTTTTCTTAGGCCACCAAGTTCGTGATTTCACTGCTGCGTTACTACAGATGGAACAAGTTCTCGATCTTATACGAGGAGACGTGGCTGAAGGTGGCGCTGTCGCTGGAGAACGTGGCGAAGAAGTACAACATGACGGTGAACCACCAGCGCCAGGTGATCGAGGGCTTCAAGTGCTGCGAGGAGAAGCGCGCCTGCTGCGCCCCTGGCTTCTGGTACCAGTTCATACAGGAGACCAAGAATAGGACTCGAAGTTAGTTATTCTCATACGAAAATTAATTCCTTAAGAGCGTTGATTCAAACGGCATTTCAAACATACTTTCAAGTCCTTATTTTTCGAAATGAATGAACCGATTTTATAAAACTTCATACGCATAAGCAGAATACATTGGTCTAAAATGATAGATGAAAACTTTTTTTAAATGTCTTATTTTTAAAATGATAATTTGAAATAAAAAAATAATAAAAAATCGGTCTAATTTAGCTGTAACACTTTTTGTCGAAATTGTTTTTAACTTTGTGTGAAATGCCGTTTGCCGTCAACGCTTTTAATATTGTTTTATTTTGTAAACTTCGTACTATTAAAAATTATTAATTGATACAAAATAAATAATTCAGTTTTTGGGCTGGCTTGTGACGAATTTGTGTCGCAAGATAACATGTGACGTTCGTACGAATCAAATGAGCCATATGCTTTTTGTTTTCGGTTTATAGAAGGAAATAGCATGTATGTCTATGGTTGGTAGGTGTCACAATATAATAATAGTCCTGCGCCTTGGGTAAGTGTGCGGTGAAGGTGGGGGCAAAGCAGTCTCCTCTTTCTCCCTCCCGCACGTACGTATATCGCCGCTTTCTCTTTCTCTTGACATTGACAGATGCATCTGCCACAAAATAGAAAAACTACAAGTCAGGCTTAGTACTACACGCGATCGAGCAACGCACACATAGACATCTCTCACCGACACGGAATAACCGGAATCTCAAGACGCATCTCAAACGAGTTCGAGTGCGTGGCGCAGTGAAAGCTGTCTATGTGTGTGTGCGTTGCTCGAGCGCGCGGAGTACTAAGCTTTACTTTTGTTGTCTCTATATTTTGTGCATCTGCGGAAGCGTCCGCCGATGTGGTAGAGGGAGGCAACTGCTCGTTTACCGCCTACAAACGTGAAATATTGACCACTCTATCGATGTGTTGAGGAGACATAAGGTGCGGTACAGCGCTTGCGGTCAAACTATAAGTATAACCCATACAGCTCTTCTAGCAATCATTTCGATTGTTGTTATTTTATTTAGTACTTATTATCTGTAAAAACTATGACTTAAATTTAACTTTTTTCCAGTTTACGTGTTTCTGGGATCTACTTCCGGTCTCATAGACATGATGACTGCAATGGAATCTCTGAAATTGTTCGTGAAAGGAGAATACATGGTTATCTTCGTAGACATGATGACATATTCGTCGAAAGAATCTCTCAAATATTTGATGAGTAAGTATGTAAATAATTGTTGAGTTTTTAGTTTCCACTGAAAGCAGATTGGTCAGTTTTACTAAGGTTTTACTACTGCTTAATTTAGTATTTAGTAAAATTTTGGTTTAGCTAGTAGTGACTAAATTAAGCAGTAGTAAAACCTTAGTAAAACTGACCAATCTGCTTAATAGAAGCAACGAATGGAACGTAACTCATGCTTCGGAAGGCACGTTAAGCCGCTGATCCCGGGTGCATTTGCAGTCTTTAACACCCACTAATCTGCATTGGACCTGCGTGGTGGGTTATGGCCCATCTTCCTTATCCACCCATGTAGAAGGCCTGTGCCCCAGCAGTGGGGACATTAAAAATGGCACAATGATGTAGCAAGGACACTTGTGTCCCAAAAATAGAGAAATAAATTTTATAGAGGTATAAATATTCTTCCACAGAAACTGAAGACCGCGGTTCAGCAAAGCTAGTGTGTCCAAACACAGCAGAGTTCAAGAAGCGCGCGCAGTCGCTATTGGTGGTGGTTTCCTCGGAGCCGGTCGGCAGCTACGAGAACTTCACCGCGCGCGTGCGCCACTACAACGCCATGAAGCCTTTCACGTTCCCGCTGCCCGCTGTCTTCGAGAATAAGTTCAATAAGGTAACATCTTTTTTACTACATATTTATTTATTTATTTGATACACCATCAACAATATCACATTACATTTATAGATTAAAGACTGCATAACTTATGAGACTGTGTGAACTGTTTTTACAGGCGTATACGACACTCAAAATATAAACAATGGTAAAAGCAAAGTGCTAAGAGAAAATAAAGTACTTTCTACATTAAATATGTGGCCGAATACTCGAATGATAACCAACTTTGAGGGGCGCTCAAACTTTGTAGTATCTTTGACATTCAATGCGCCAGGACGATGTTTGAGAGCCTCTCAAAGTTGACGTTTGAGTTTTCGGCCAATAGGAAGGCTGGGCGCAGTAGCTTAGGGCTTTTGGCCTGCGATTGCTGCGGATAAGCAACTATCGTTAGTGTCGTCTATAGGATGCGTCACCAAAAATAAATTCTTTCGAACCTCTATACAAGTTAAGCCATGCCGTTAAGCCACGGACCCGCACGTGTAGAATTATGGCCCATCTTCCTTTTCCATTCATTATGAAGGCCTGTGCCACAGCAGTGTTATTAATAAATAAATAAATATTTGATAACATCACATACATTGCTCCGATTCCAAAGTAAGTAGCTAAAGCACTTGTGTTATGGAAATCAGAGACAACGGCGGTATCACAAACACCCAGACCTGAGCCAGTATAGAAAAGTTCGTTTTCTAAATTGACCCAACCGAGAATCGAACCCGGGACCTCAGAGATGGCGACACCTTAAAAACCGGTGTACAAAGCCACTCGACCACGGAGGTCGTCATTATAAAAGAACTCCATAAAACTTGATTTGACATGTGCTAGAATTCTTTGCATAGATACGTTTACAAAATAGAATGATACCTATGTTTTTCTTTCAGTTTGTATCCATCTACGCCGCGTATTTATATGATTCGGTGAAGCTGTACGCCACTGCGCTAGACAGATTGATACGAGATGAATCTCAAAAGGAGATGTTAACTATGGAGAAGCTACTTATGATCGCGACCAATGGAACACGGATCGTCAAGAAAATGATTGCTAGCACGCCATTTAGAAGTAAGACTTAAAATAATAATATAACTTATCGTAACTGTGATTGACGTAACTAGTAAAAGACGTTGATTTAGTTTTTGTATTGTAGTTGTTGTTATTTCGTTGAAGGTTCCTCTATTTCTTAGCAATCGGTTCAGTCCCAAAATGTCATAGTAATTTTAACAAACGATTTTCGACTTGCACACATACCACCACATATTAGTAAGGGACTAATAAAGATTGTATAGTAGATGTATAGACACAGTATTTTGTCCCTTTCTTTTTAATGTCAAACTAAAATAGTTTGACAGAGTCCATTGTCTAACTATTCATCTGTTATACGATATTTATTAGTAAGGGGGATAGAAATTGCTTCTAATGAATGCTTAGTGTTGAGCTACAAACTAAACTAATAAATCATGAAAAAATAGATTCTGTGATAGGTTCTTTTTTCGTTGTCTATAAAACAGATATATAATACTAAATAATATACTTAATATCATAGAAAAATTCGACTCGTCACCAGATTATTTTCTCACGCGGGAATCGAACCCTCGGCCTTTGGAAGTCCGGTCCAATTCTCTTTCAACTGAGCTACCGAGTCGCTAGTGGCATCGTCGAAGTTTATCTAGTATATCCTACTCTTTCGCTGCATTGGACCGGACGGAGAAAATGATCTGGTAACGAGTCGATATTTTTCTACTATATTATGTATTATAAAAAATAGCATTACCAATACTAAAATCTGAAATTTAAAAATTGAATGATTATTGGTTTTGCCTTTATTTAACGAGTTCAATTTCGTAGTAAGGTCCTAGCATATTAATAGGATGGTATGTTTGCAGGTGTGTCGGGCATGACGATCCGGCTGGACGAGCGGGGCGACTCCGAGGGTAACTTCTCAGTGCTCGCGTTCAAACCCACCACGTTCAGCGACGACGACATCAACTGCACCTACACCATGATCCCTGTGGGACACTTCCAGCAGACCACTAGAGAATATCCCGTGAGTTTACCATTACACCGCTTGCCCGCCAACGTGTGAAATTTGGATTCTAAAGTAGGATTTTTAATTCGAGACAGTAATTGACAGTTAAATTGTCAGATTCTTAATGTTAATTTTCCTCAGTTTGCAGTTGATATGCAAATGCCACTGCCGTCCTTGCGAACGTCGATCATGTCTTATTTTATCGAAGTGTTTTAGCGAGTAACTTAAAAGTTGCTATCCCTTAGGGAGTTATGTAACCTATATTTATATTCCAGGAGTATAAACTTAACCCTCGTTTGCCTATCGACTGGCCAGACAACGTTAAACCCGAGGACGAACCCTCATGTGGGTTCCTCAACGAGAAATGTCCGAAAGACGACTCACAGATCACATCTCTGGTAGTGGCCGGAACGTTGGCAGTCACCCTGTTCTGTGCTTTAGTGGTCACGATCAGTATTTATCGCAAGTGGAAAATTGAACAAGAAATTGAAGGCTTGCTCTGGAAGATTGATCCTCAGGAGATAGCCGGGTATTTGGGAAGCGGGCTTATTTGCTCGCCAAGCAAGGTAAAAAATTTGTATCTTAATTATTGTCTCGTTAAATCTAATGGTGTAGAAATTATTATTTAGTAAAGAGGTTTTGGGCGTTGAGTGGGTTGGGTGTAGTGTACCCCTGTAATTGTTTTGGAATCTTCTATGTATTATTTCGGGATGTTTTAAATGGTTCGATGTATTTGTCGGGAAGGGTTTTTGATATGTTTCTAATAAAGGTTTTTTATGCTTATTATGTAGTTTTTATTTTCGATCCATATAATTATAAATATATAAATAATAATAATGATTAATAGGAAGGCATAATTAATGATGTGGTTTAAAATACGTGTTTTATTCTAGTATTATGTATAATTATATGATTTAATTTTATTTTTTTAGCTGAGTTTAGCTAGTGGCATATCGTGTGAAAGCAGATGTTGCACGCAGATATTTACTACAACAGCTCAATACAGAGGAAATGTTGTTCGAATTAAGGAGTTGAAGTTCTCTAAAAAGAAGGTAAGATTCTCTTGTTGAATTTTATTTCAGTAAAGAAGGATGCCCATTTCTGAACTGTCAAAATATTGATTTTATCAATTATCGTGAATATAGAAATTATATAGCTCATGCAATTGCATTTTTATTGTTATTTATAAATTGCAAATAAAAATAAAAATCGGTAATACAGTAATGGAGAAAATTTCATATTAAAGATTATATTTACAATGAGAACAAATTGATTTTACCATGTCATATTTTTCTAATTACCAAATTAAAATTCAATAAATACTAGTAGTGTTCTATGGTCATAGCAATTAATCAAATATAATTTTATTATCATTATCAACTTAAAAAAAAGTTATGTGAGAGGTTAACGCTTGTATGGGAAGTGGTCATTGTTCTTTAATTTGATTTTTAAGTGTACAAAAAATAAGGAACTACTTGGGTCTTTTATTGGTATTTTTGGGTCAAATTTTTTTTTGTTTATCCTCTCGTTCGACACATTTTTATCCCTCCCCTGACACGAAAAAATGGGGTTTTTATACTGGGGGAACTCGTGTTACCGACTTTAGCTGCCTTGTTTTAAACGCCGGCTAATGAATATAAATAGCGCTTACCCAAACAATGCGAATTCGCTGTCGCTTGAGATACTTCAAATAAACTTGATTTATTGGCTATATTCCGAATTAATGCATTTTTTTGGAGAAACATGTGCAAAATATAAAATAGGTAGACGATAGTCTGAGTGTGACTGGGTGGTTCGCAGGACATATCCAGCGTCGTGATGATATACTTCAAATAGGCTAAATATTATTTTATAGTGATTCCGGGTTAACCTCTTTTGCTCGAATTGAAAATATAATGTTTAGTAGATACACATCAGCATAATTATACCATATGTACGTAATACGTTTCAATTTCATTGGCGGATCGGAACACCGCGCTAGACGATGCGCAGAACGCAATTTGGGTGAGAAAGCCGAGTGGTGGGGTACAGCTACGCGCATAGTGGCTAACTTCACAGCCGCCAATAAGATTGAAACGTCAGTCGATACTCGGTCTGAGTGTGAGTGGGTTTGTGGTTCGCAGGACATATCCCGCGACGTGATGAAGGAGATGCGCCTGCTGCGCGAGCTGCGCCACGACAACTTGAACTCGTTCATCGGCGCCGTGGTGGAGCCGCTGCGCGTGCTGCTCATCACCGACTACTGCGCGAAGGGCAGCTTGTATGTGAGTGCACACCTACAATACGATTCAATTGACAATAGATAGTGATCCCCTGCAACTTCACTTCAGAATGAATGGGAAAAAAAATACAAATTAAGATAAGTCGTTTTGTACCGCAAGCGCTCTGAAGTAAGTCACTACAGTGGTATTTAATCGCGTAGTATAACCCACACTATACTGTTGCTTCCATACATTTGGAGATAAATGTTATCTCCTGACGAGACAAGAGGAGGAGAGATGTGTTTTTAACAACCAATAGGATTTCATTATTTACTCGAGTCGTCTCCGCTCAGCTTCAATAGAAACGGTTGAGCAGAGAGAAGAGTTGTCTCCTATTTGTAGGAGTAGGAACAAAAGCACTCTTTAAATTTTATAAAAGTATGGTTTTTACTAAAGTACAAGTTCCGCCATCTATGATGTAGCGAAAAAAAATTACTGACTGCCTTGACATCCGGTCTAGCCAGTAGCCAGTACATATCTCCACTTACGCACAGCTTTGGTGGAGACATTCTAGCTGAAAAACATCTCTTCTCCTCCTCGCCTTGGTTTTCTGGGTTGAAATCCCTTTAATTATGATAAATAATATTAGAAAAATACTAGAAAAAATCGACTCACCTCAGACGGGACTCGAACCCGCACCCTTGGGATTCCGGCCCAATGCACTGACCAATTATGCTACCGAGTCGCTAGTGGGCGCGGCGAAATTTTCTAGTACTTTTAACTTCTTCGCTGCAAGCCAGCGCAATTTCATCAATGTGAGGAAATACCCCCACATTCGAAAGAAACATCTTAATCATCCCTTTAATTAGTCTAACTGCCTTACTAATTTATGAAGAATAACTTTATTTTATAGCTAGTTTAACCAAAACATTGCTTAGCAATATTACTCCTTACGTTTGACGTCTTAAAGCGTCATACATAACAAACTTTTTTGTTATTCTGGGTATAAACTTATACTTCATTTTGTTAAAGTTTTAACACAGATCGATAACTAAGCTGGTTTATTTTTTGCAGGATATAATTGAAAACGAAGATATAAAATTGGACAAAATGTTTATATCTTCTCTTATCCATGATCTCATTAAGGTAAGTTATATATAAATAAAGGTAACCTTTTTTGTAATTATTTTAAACAAAAAATAAACACATTATGTTTGTTACATGATTCTTTGAATAGTTAAATTCTACCTACCAGCGTAGGTGGATGTTGGATTCAAAACAGTATTGGTTATAATTGTCAGTTGTCACGCATAAAATTTCGTCATAATCAAATCAGAAAGAATTATTAAATTTCTCAATCGATTTTGAATTTATGCCATTCTACCGAAAGCTTGAAAGTTAATTTGTGAGTTTTGAGTAATCTATGCTGCTGTGTGTACTTTCTACTGTACTGTTATTGGTTTTTCATGAATTATCTGAACTATTGTTTCGTAACTTTTATGCTACTTTTCAGGGTATGACTTTTATTCATACTTCGCCATTGATTTTTCACGGAAATCTCAAGTCGTCGAATTGTGTAGTTACATCCAGGTGGATGCTTCAGGTAATCATAATATGAATATCATCATTAAATATTAAAAGATTATTAAAAGTTACGAATCCAACAAAAACTATGTTTTATTTATTTATAGGTTACCGATTTTGGTCTCCATGAACTTAGATATTGTGCTGAAAACGACTTCATTGGAGAACACCAATATTATAGAGGTAGTTATTTAATTTATTGGAAAAGAAATGCCGTATAATCTTGAAATAAACTGGCAATTCTTGTTATTTTTTTGTAGGGTTGTTGTGGAAGTCGCCAGAACTTCTGAGAGAGTACGACAATCCCAATGGAACAGTGGGCGGGACTCAAAAGGGAGACGTGTACGCGTTCGGTATAATATTATACGAAATAATTGCAAGACGAGGGCCCTTCGGGATTACAACTTTTGAACCTAAGGGTGAGTTTAAAATTAATTGGATTTTACTAAGGAATTCTACTTAATCACTTCAAGCGCGTGCAGGTAGAAGGTATCATTAGTTTACTGTTATAGAATGAAGTAAGTTACCGACTAAATTATAAAGTCATATTGTTGTTGTACACCTTTGATATTTTTGACAAAGATTCTATTTATGTAACTACAATTTCTGTAACTGAAAGGGTCATTGCATAAGATACCTACTTAGTCAAAATTGCAATTCAATCAAAGATTATTTGCCACGCGTGTCTTCTCTTTATAAGTAAGTTAACAATAATGAACTATCGACAACACTTCAGCTTTACCTCGCCTAAGGTTAAAATCGCTTGCACGCCGCGCCGTCACTAACATACCTTTAGTTCGTACAGAGGCGATTTGCGCGCATACGAATTTCTCGCAAAGTGGTAAAGCTCGTTAGTTGCCCATCGTACATAGTTTTTTAAAACCTTGCAGACATAGTAGAGCGTGTGAAAAGGCCGAAGCTGGACGGCGAGGAGGTGTTCCGGCCTGACACGAACAGCTTGGAGGGCTACACGGAGGACTTCGTGATCTCCTGCATGAAGGACTGCTGGGCGGAGGACCCCGCCGTGCGGCCAGACTTCCCCACCATTAGGAGCCGCCTCAAGAAGATGAAATCTGGCAAGTGAGTGTCGATAAAATAGTTTATACTTTCTTATAAATAAGATTAGTGTATCTTTACAAGATTTATCGTCCACTCGCTAAAGATACGATGGAAAGTGTCGCTAAATCTTTTACTTGAAAAGTTATGTCTATATCAGAATGTAATATCTCACAGCCATATAAAAGGTTTGTCTACATTAGCCGGCTTTACACAGTCAATACAGTTTGTCGCGCGTTCTCAGGAGCGTACAGGATTGCGTGCCGGAAGTCACTTCGTCTCCCAACGCCTTTACGAACGCACTCGCAAAAGTAGTTTCACGCGGGAAAGATAGTACGTATAAAGCTAGTTATTGGGACGTCACTTGAAATTTCGATATAAACATAAACCCCTCTTGTGCTGGGGTGATGTTACAGGGGTAATTTCGTATATTTGTAAGTAGCTAGTGTGTGAGAATAGACCATGAATAGACAAAGACAAAAAACATGGTATTACAGATTCTTTTATATTACTTATGCTCTATTTGATATATATTTTTATTGAAAGATCAATTCATTTTACATTTTATAGGTCAAGAAACATAATGGACCAAATGATGGATATGATGGAGAAGTACGCTAATAATTTAGAAGAGCTAGTCAACGAAAGAACGAGGCTATTGATAGAAGAGAAGCAGAAAACCGAAGATTTACTGCACAGAATGCTACCAAAGTAAGTTAATTTGAATAGGTGTCGACATTAGGAAAGTTTTTAAATGCATATAATCGTTTCTTTGACTGTTAAGATGTATATTTCGATAAACAGGTGTTAACATATCTATCAAACTATCTCGATGAAATACTTAATAAATACTGCCTGTTTTTATTAGTATCCAAAATGATTTAAAAGTTGATGGGAATAAAATACACTACATTTATGTAATGTATAATGCATGTTATGTGTACCTACCTGATTTTGGACAAGTGAATACTATTAACCCCATTATATGTTCCTATAGCTGTTATATCGTTGTTGCGGTTAATAACATGGTGTAATTAATGTAAATGTGAGCACTGTTGAGGAAGACGCAAATACAACAAGCTGTGACGTTCCCGGCTGACGCAGTGGTGTGCACACTGCTTTACATTTAGTCCAACTAATCATTTTGTATCTTCTTTATTCCCGTTGCTAATATTTTATAGGGCCCCTTGACATCCCGTGTTAATTTTTCACTTATTAACTTTGCATAGAAATTTTACAAACGATAATCGAAAAATAAGCAAGCCGTTTTATTCAGCATTTTCGGGAAATACTTACAGGAATTATGAAAAAATAAGTAACACACATGTAACTCTTAGTCGTTTATTAGCTTTAAATTGTTCTATCATGTTGTATCTTTTAGACCATGTTTGCAAAGTATACCGACGACGTGGACTTCATGTAAACCAGTGGAGTTTTGTACAAAATTCAGAAAAAATTGAAAAAAAAGGAAAAGTTTATATATTCACTTTGTTGTACTTGTGTTCTTTTCCAGATGTGGAGGTTGAATCCATTATAGAAATGTCGTGAAAATGTTTTGAGGTAATTAACTCTCTACTGGTTGGTGATAGTAGCATAATGGTTTGCCTTAAACAGTAGGTTCCGGGGTTCGCTGCGTGGTCGCGTATTTGCGGCGCGCGGCGGCCGACACTTAGTTTTCTATATTGGTTTGGTAGAGTAGAAGCTTGCTTTGGGGTTTGTAATGGTTATGGCGTGTCAGGTGATGGAGTTTTACTCAAAAAGGTGAATATGATTGCTTCCCTTGCGTTTTTGAACACTTAGTTTTTTGTAATATTCCAGGGTTAAGTACACGTAGTGTTCTAGTAGTTCTACGTCTGCACTCTAGCATGCTGAAATATGTATTTCGAATATTGCAATTTATATAGTTCTAAAAAACACAAGTAGAATGCTCCACATACGAGTGTACAGTCAGCAGCACGTCAGGTTATACAAAACTCAAAAATCTCCAGTTTATTTTGAACCTTAAGAGCGCGTAGTCTGCACATTAGCGCCACCATTGGAAAAGAAAACAGTTCTTCATAGCTAGTGTGCAGACTACGCGCTCTTAATGTCTTCGCATTTAGGTTAAAAGTTGATTGAAACCGATTATCCTGTCGCGGAAGCCCAGCGTGCCGTATTTCATCTTATTTAATGTAGCGTCAAACATTAAATAATATGAAATACTCCTTAGATTTTGTGAGTAATAGTAATAATAGCTTTAAAATTACGTTTATTTAGAAGTAGATTTTCCCTTCGATACTCAATAGTTTTAACATATTGCAAAAATTTTGCATGTAGCGTCGTAGAAATCTAGTCGACTTTACCAAACAAAAATTATATTTATCCAAATAGACTTAAAAGGATTAGTACGCTCGTACTGCCAGAATTTTTATTGCATTGCTTAAAATCTGCGTTACATCTCTTTAACTCTAATTACTCTAATTTTGCCATTACTACATCATTACAAGAAGTTTACCAAATTATATTTATCACAGTATGTTTAAACTCTCATATTTTGCTCAAAATATAATAATAAAATATACAATATTATTATATAGTGAAATAAAAGCCAAATGTTTAAAATCAACCCTAAACCGAAATCTACTGTCGTAAATCGAATTTTATAGCAACTTAACTGATTTTACGAATCGCCAATGTTCACCAATCTTTTAGCTGTCGACGTCGCCTAACAACTCGTTACGTTTTTTTAAACGAGTTGTTCTTTCGACACCACAGAGTGTATGGTACAGAGTGTGATTGTCGCAGGTCCGTGACGCGACGGCTGACGACCGGCGAGGGCGTAGAGCCGGAGTCCTTCGACTCGGTCACCATCTACTTCAGCGACATCGTCGGATTCACCGCCATGTCCGCTGAGAGCACCCCGCTACAGGTTCGTGTTGTCTGAAGTCTTTGATTATTGTGGTCATCAATTTATTTAGTCAAATAATACATGAAAGTTACTGATTTTGTATTTTTTAGGGTTCCGTACCTCAAAAGGAAAAAACGGAACCCTTAAAGGGACCTTTTATATCGGGAACGTCAGTTGAAATTAAAACCGTAAACTCAGGTCTGTAGTCGCTTGAAAACTCTCCCTAATAAGGAAGGAAAAAGATACGGCCGTTTAGACCGCATAAAACGCATATTTCGATACTCTCAAGGGAATCAAAATTATCGTCTTATACTACGGGAGGGAAGTACAGGGAAAAGTCTGAACATTTGTAATTAAAATAGTCTAAGTAAACACGACGGCACATCAGACTATGTATGTTGACCTTGAGACCGCCTTTACGCCCTAATAATAATATTTATAATATTAATATAACCTAATATTCATATAATATTTACATTAATGCTATTTTTGTACAATACTAAATAATATATTAGAAAAAATACGACTCGCACCAGCTCATATTCTCGGACGAGAATCGAACCCGTCACTTTTGGATGTCCGGTCCAAGCTTTGGATGTCTTGTGCGAGTCGTATTTTTGTAGTATATTATTTAGTATAATATTTTCATGTTTTATTGCAGGTCGTCAACTTCCTGAACGACTTGTACACTGTATTCGACAGGGTCATTAGAGGCTACGACGTTTACAAGGTTGAGACGATAGGCGACGCTTACATGGTGGTAAGTACAGTACACTTAGATACGGAGTATCCGTGAAAGTTATACCGTTGACAGTGAATCAATATTTGATTGAATAGCATTGAAACAAATAAAAATAAAAATCAATTTAAATCCCTAATAAAATCTTATTGGAAATGATACACAGGTTTCAGGGCTTCCTATAAGGAACAACGACAGACACGTCGGAGAAATAGCATCAATGGCGCTCGAGCTGTTGAATGCAGTCAAGAGTCACAAAATATCACATAGACCAAATGAAACTCTCAAATTAAGAATAGGAATACATACAGGTATGGTTTAAATCTTTGTCTATTATTTATTGTTTTTTTGCGTATTTTAAATAACATAAAATAGTATTTGTAGTCTATGAGGTACCCTATGCCGCCCTTGCAGCCTTGCTTAGCTAAAAAAACATTGCTATCTAATCTAAAGCTTTTATTATAGTATTAATATATATTTATATTAAATGTAAATATAAATGTAATATGAATAATGTGAATGAAATCTGCCAATCATACCTTTTGCGTAATTTAGTTTGTATTTTAGTCTACTTTTTTTATACTCTTACTTTACTTATAATGGCTTAAACAATTTTTTTAAAACAGTTTGTCTGTAGAATTGTAACATGCGGTGTAAATCTGTTATTTGCTAAGTGTAACTTCATCTTCCTTTGTGCATACAAATATTTCTTATTCTCAACACCGGGGATTAAAAAAAATATCCTCAATCATCAGGTCCCGTGGTAGCGGGCGTAGTAGGCTTGACCATGCCTCGCTACTGTCTGTTCGGCGACACGGTGAATACCGCCTCGCGAATGGAGTCGAACGGCGAACCGCTTCGCATACACATCTCTACCAACTGCAAGCTTGCGCTCGACAAGATCGGCGGCTACGTCGTCGAGCCGAGGGGCACCATACCCATCAAGGGCAAGGGACAGGTAAGTTTGTAAAACAGTTTAGTGTTTTATTTCTTACTTTAAAGTGATCATTGGAATACCCGGGACTTTATTTGTGCCGATTGCTTTCAATATGATTATTTGTCGACGCACATCAAACTAAACATGTTGACCTTAAGACTGTCGTTATGCCGTAACTAATAAAAACTGTTTTCGCATTCCAACTATTTGACTCGAGGTGGTGTCGTATGAACATCCATTACTGTCTTAAAAAGATAGATTCGCAATAATTCGTTTGAAACACTTATGTCAGATAGAAAATGATTGCTATAGCTGCTGGAGTTACACAATCAGGAAGCTTTATTCAGACTTATTTCAGGACAATAATGATCGAAATCTGATTGGCAGGTTCAAACTTACTGGTTGATGAGCGCAACAGACAAGGCGATTCAAAAGAGGCATGTGGACGGCGAAGAGCGGCCGTTGTTCCGTCGGCCGAGAAAGAGTCCCAAACTTACTGACTCCAGGCACCCTTCACTATCAGGTAAGAATTCTTTTACTTTGTTTTTTAATAGTCGTTTAGCGGTTGTTATGTTGAAACCAGATATTGCAATTCCGGTGATACAAGATCTTAAATTACACTCAAAAGTTAAAGAAATCGTTTTAGTATGAAATCACAACATAATAAAATCGTAACCATTTTAGTATCGCAAACAGTCGTTCATCAGATCAGGCTAAGTTTTTCGGTCAAGGGACTATTAGAGTGGCCACATGCAGACGGAATCTGATTCGGAATATCGATAATGTATGAAAATTCCGAACGGGAAAAAAACGCATGTATGTGGTAGGTCCATAGATTTGTGTGGATTTGTTGCGTTCGGAATCATTCCGATTCGGAATTCCGTACTTAGTGTGTGGCCGGGCTTATGATTTTATCGAGTCGCGTGATTTTCGCGTGCGTTCACGCCACTTGTTATCACGGAATAGCTTTTTTTACTCTCGAACCTCTTGTATCGTTCGTCGGTTGTTCGTCGTTCAGGTGGCGTGTGCGGCGGCGGCGTGCGGCAGCGCGTGGCGAGCAGCACGCGGTCGGCGGGCGGGGACTCCGCGCCGCGCGGCTCCCGCGCCTCCCTGCCCGCCTCCTGCCCCGCGCCCGCCTCCGCGCCCGCGCCCGCGCCCGCGCCCGCGCCCGCCTCCTCTTCACCTGCGCCTGCGAGGAGACAGCGCACGGATATCGTTGCTCGCACCAGGTAATGTGACTACAGCCACTCGGCCGGTCGATGGGCGGGACTCCGCGGTGTCTCTGCCCGCATTTTACGCTGCGCCCGCGCCCGCTTTTTCCTCGCCCGTGCTTGCAAGGTGACAGCGTACGTAAATTTGACTATAGTCTATCAGTCTTTGTGAGGTTTACATAACTGCATCGAAACTGCTAGCCGGCTGCGCAGCCACACTGACTGGAGTAAACTGCGACACAACCGTGCAGAACCTGCAATTTCAGATAGAACTGCAAGCCGACTGCAAGCGGACTGCACAGTCGGTTTAGAGTTTCGTTGCAGTTATGCCATCTGCATTGTACAGTTTACTCGTACATTGATATACATTCTATTAAGGTCAAAGAATCATGCATTCTTTACTAATAACAGAATCCAAAATATAATTTTGCAGTGAGCTTGCAGTTTTTATGCATCCAGTCTGCTAGAAGCCTTATAGTGTTCGGCGGTGACTTTAGTCTGGCGCATGCGACGATATCCGCAAGGTGTGTGTGTATATGAACTGTTGTTATGTTGAACAGGCACGCGTTGAGCTCGATAGCGTCGTCGACGGTGGGCGAGGGCGACGGGGAGTCGGTCCGGTCCCAGGCGCTGCGAGGCGCGCAGTCGCTGGACGTGTTGCCGCGCGACGCGCGCATGCGCCGCCAGCACACGACGCGGTCGCTGGACGCGGACGTGCCCGTGGCCACGGTGTCCGGAGACCCCGTGTTCAACGGCGCCATCATCGGCATCGTCACCGACGACAAGGCCGAGGACAGCCCGCTCCTCCGCAAGTGCAGCCTCTACAACAAATTCGACCGCCCCAAGAGAAAAGTACACGACGCCAACTACATAGAGTTCTACAAGAAGTGGCGCTCCTTGGAGAACATCGCGGTCGAGAAGAACGATATCCGCAAGATGTCGCGGTTCGCCATTCGCTCGTGGCTGCTCGGGATCTTCAGCGGCACTCGCAGCAGCGACTCGTCTCTCCGTCGGGCGCCCCCGCTTCTGGACAGAGAGTCCGCCGTTTGACCCGGCCGCCCTACATAATACGCCCGCAGGTCGCGAAGCCCTCGGACTTCGCCGTAGCGACGCAGTCGTCGCGAAGTACCCCGCTCGGTCCCCCGACGTATCGACCACCGACGCGGCCGCTTCGACTACTCGAGAGTCAATGTATTCTAGTTCGTGAATTAGTTTAGGTAGTTAGTGCTCATACGTTTTCTCCCCGAGGCCTTCGCGCCCCGCGCGATCCTGTATCCTACTCCGGTTAAATGTATATTAGATATGTTATGTATGTATATGAAAATGATGTTGTAAATAATATATGTAAGTAAAACGATGTTACCGTGAATTGTGAAATAAGAGTTTAATGTTATTAAATTTCTATTTAATAAGTTCTATTTATAATACTGACATAGATCACGATTATGCTAAACCCCCGACACGCGTGGCAAGTAATGTTTCCTGGCGCGGTCATATTTGCAAATAGAGATTACTCTAACAATAAAAATAAGTTACAGTCGTGCTAGGTACAAATAATCGCAGTACTTGACTAGTGAAACGTTGCATTAAGTACAGTAGTACAGTTTGTAAATGTCCCGAGTTACGTGTCGGCGAGCAAGGGTGTGCCGGCGTTGTCTCTCTCATCGTATGAGCATCCGTTGATAACTAATTTGATATCGCACGGTTCGCACGGCCTTTCATCTTCCGTTAGTAATGGCGTGTTTGGTTTAGTTTCGATCAGAGCTGGTGGACATTCCGTTTGTTCTATGATTGGACACGACACGCTTGTGTACTCATGGCGAAGGCTGGGAGCTTCCAATAAATCGCTTCGTTGTGTTGGTGCTAGTCTTCCTTCGCCCACAACCTGCGCACACGACAATTGTATAGATTATTGTTTTTATAGTTATAATATAATATGGCCAAAATAGGAGTACATTACCTCCATGAGAAACTCGTCACTCCTGTGATGTAAAACATTGTCTGTATGCGATTCTAAATGATTTCCCGATGCAAATCTAAGTTTCTTTGGAGATTCTAAGCTGCAACATCTGAAACAAGACAAATGTGTTAGGAAACTCCTGAATTCTATGGGGTGAAATTACACATGATTTGAATAGCGCAATGTAGATTAGTGCATACCTATGTAATCCTCCAACTTGATTCTTCCAATTTCTGCTCTTCAACGAACTCCGCTGCCCTCGTTTTTCAACAGATGGCGGTGCATTCATATCTTCTTTCAGCGCCCTGCGTTTGGCCCTCGCAGCGGCTGCGACCGGTTCCTCGCCACGTAACCAATAAGTCATTTGGTCGCGCTTGCCCTTCATAGACACTATTCCACGCTCTTCTAAGATGTAGCCACCCAGTTGGTCTAATAAAATCTTGCATGCCGTACTGCAATGAATTTTGAGAGCTGAAAGAAATAATTATCACTTTTTATTCTATCCGGTGCGAAGGACCAAGTAGAAAAAAAATCACTCACGTGCTCCTGTTGATTCGAATCGACTTGCAGTGTTAACAGTATCTCCGAATAGACAGTATCTTGGCATTTTCAGTCCTACAACTCCAGCGCACACAGGACCTGAAATTAAGAAAAAAATATATTGTATAAATAGGACTTTTTGATGTTTCTCCAAACATTCTTAGTTTCGCAAATCATGCCAAATGTTGCGTAACTGTCGACGCAGGCGATGTCACCTAGTGTCATTCCAGTACATGTCTCTGACTTTAATTCTCAGCTTTCAGAGACAATTTACCCCTGATAGCGACACACAAATAACACTACAGAACAGTGTTATCCGATTGCATTTGAAGTCTTCTATAAATTGGAGATTGGGGTTCTAAATTCTTCTTGTCGTATGGGGGTCGAGGTTTCCAGATATGCCATACAAGATTAGTCTTGGGTGTGATAAGATTACGGACATTTGACAGATTTTATCAAGTTCCTTATGTCAAATGAATACGATTTGTTTCCGATTATCATCCTTTCCGGATGATAGAAAATATACTTTATTCAGCTTGGAGGAAGGATTTTTGATAAATCTGTAAAATGTGCATTCTCAGCGGCCCACTTTGGCCCTGTCCAGCTAGGCGTCTTTTGTTATAAATTATTCGCTTAGAAGCAACTGATTCAGCAACGTGTACTGCACTACATAAGTCAGTATAATCATAATCGTGTGTCAACTCGCGCGTAAATCGCGTCATTGAGTGTACGCTTACTATGCGCTAAATCACTGCGCTCGATGGCGCAGTGGTTTAGCGCCTGGCCCTGCGGTTGCGGAGGATAAGCAAGGGTCGATCATGGGGTGCGTGACCAAAAATATATCATCTCGAGTTCCTCCGCGCGCTGGAAGGCACGTTAAGCCGTTGGTCCCTAATACATTTACAGTCGTTACCAATCCGCATTAGGCCTGCGTGGGGTGTCATGTCCCATCCTCCTTATCTACCCATAGAAAGGCTGTGCCCCAGCAGTGGGGACATTAATTATGGCTGATGTCGATTCTATACTTGATAGCGACTGCAGTTAACATAAGTATAAAAACTTAGTTTAGTGTAGAAGCGCTGTGCCAAATTGTAACTGCAAACTCATATTTTAATAAAGGCACTGGACAAGGTTTACGTACCGGAGTGTATGCCGACGCGCAGCAGCAGGCGGTGGTCGGGGCGGTGGCGCACGCGGAAGGCGCGCGTGGCGGCCAGCAGCGCCAGCGCCATCGACGCCACCTCGCCCGCGTGCACGATGCCGTTGCGGATCGGGAGACCGGACACCTGCCCCATACACATCAATGGGTTAAGGACATCTTAATTAAATTAAATGCTCGTTTAGTACATACCGAATGTATCGAAAATTCACATGTATAGGGAGTGTGTAATGAATGTGTTCAGTTAGGGTACATGTTTACGTATGTGGGTATGTGAGATTATTTATTCCACCATAACTTCTAAATGCCTAAATTTAACGGTATTGTTAGAATCCTTACATCATCCCAAGTGACACTGCCTATATTAAAAAAAAACATGGCGTCTATACGACGCCACTATCAAAAGAGATTTTTTTTCAATTATTACAAAATGGGTTCGTTTTTGGCAGGGCAGTCGTGTTTGTAATATTTTTATTTTTTACTTTCCTCTATGTTACGGCCTCATCGGTGTATCTGCCAATCAGTATGTAGGTACCTAATACATACTATAACAAAGGTACTCACCACCATGTAGGCGTCACCAATTGTTTCCACTTTGTAAACGTCGAAGTTCTCCAAGATGGAGTCGAAACACGTATACAAGTCATTTAGGAAGTCGACCACCTGAAATAAAAGGATTTGTTAGAAGAAATTGCTTTTGCTCAGACCTTTTGGAGCAATTTTTAATGTAGACAAACTCAATTAAGCAGAAACAGAACTTGTAGAGAAACAGAGAGTAACATGATAGGATAATGGACATTAGTAAGAATGAATATAAACATCCATTACTCGGGAACAAATGCTTATGCTCATAACACAAACACGAGCCTTTACGGTAAGTTGTGTTGGTAAGGAGGCCTTCCAAGATTCGAACCTCGGGCCCATAGCGCAATACAAGGATTGCGATTCTGAACTAATGACGCACTTGGAGTTGATATGCACGCAGAATGCACGATAATTTTGTGTACGTACCTGTAGCGGGGTGCTCTCAGCGGACATGGCAGTGAAGCCGACGATGTCGCTGAAGTAGATGGTGACCGAGTCGTAGCTCTCGGGCAGAACGCGCCGCCCGCGCTTCAGTTGCTCCGCCACTGGCGCGGGGAGCATCTCTTCCAACAGCGCCTCTGGGACATTAAGGACTTGTTAAGTTTTTGTTCAGGAAGTGCAGTAAACAATTATGGCACTGTTCTGATTTTACATCAAATAAATCTGGTTGTCTGTGTGAATTAAGCAATTTAATTTAAATGGCAACACTTAATTACTACAGGTAAGTCAAAGTTAGGTTAGTAGTTCACGAGATGAGTTAATAGTGAAAGAGTGGATGTGCGAAACAGAGAGAGAGAATAAAAAGCCAGTGTGAAATAGTGTGAGAAAGAAAATGAGTGTAAAAGAGTAAGTGAAGTACCAGTCTTCTTTTTCTCTTCTTGTAGTTGGTCTGTGCGCTCGTCTACGAGGGCTTCAAGGTTATTAGCATATTTTTCCATCATGGCTATCATATTGTCAAATATATTTGGTTTCCTGAAATTAACGAAAGAATTTGTTAATTATTACTAAAACGTAGATGCCTTTATCATCAATAGGTATTCAAAACTTTAGCACTCGTTCAATTTTCAGTAGGAAACCTTTTTTCAACATAAAAATGAAGGAGTACCTACTTACTTACCTACGTAGAAGAGTTTTAAAAGATAATTTGCTTTCCTGTAAACTTACATGCCTTTCCTCAGTGGCCTGAGTCTAGTGCGTATAGCCTTAAAGTCAGGTCTCGAGGCGGGCTCTTCAGCCCAGCACTCGCAGCAGCATTCACGAACACAGTCGAAGCGGCCTGTCAGTGGATCCAAAGGTGGCCTGATAAAAATAACAACAATGTTAATCCAACTAAATTATTATAAGTAAATTAATAAAAAGCCTGACCTTGCCTATATTTGGCCTTAGTAACCGAATGCCGAAACAAAAGACTTATCGTGCA
The DNA here is from genome assembly GCA_963556745.1 of Catoptria pinella. Taxonomy (NCBI): domain Eukaryota; kingdom Metazoa; phylum Arthropoda; class Insecta; order Lepidoptera; family Crambidae; genus Catoptria; species Catoptria pinella. Next base: position 8,801,378 of record OY750762.1, read on the forward strand.
TACAAAAGTAATTCATATAGCCGTTAGCCAGATTATTTGTGTTGGTAACCATCTAAACTTTTCAAGTCATAGGCCCAAACTAAGCAAAGCTTGTAATATGGGTGCTAGACAACTGATATACTATATACTTTTTTTTAAAAATATGTACTTATTATACATATACATAGTTGATTGGAACTTAATTGTAACCAGTGATACAGACGTGAGTTGAATTCGGTAAGGCTTTTCGGTCATGCATTTTTTATGTGGCCACTGCTGGGGGTATAGGTCTTCCTTGTAGATGGACAATGGCATGATAGGATGGGCATAACACATCAGTCGTTTCAGTAGCATCAGGTATCTCCCAGTATAATCGCACTCAAACCGAACTGACATCCAGATATACGCACCTACCTGCAAGGCGTTGGTTCGGACACGGCGAGTCGCCGCAGCAGCGTCGGCGCGGGCGGAGCGTCGGATCCGAACGGGCCCTTACGAGTGTGGATCTCGTAGAGCACGATGCCGAATGCGTACACGTCTGCCGCCGGCGAGCCTTCTCGATGCTCGTCCGATAGGGGAAACGAGTCCGAATTCCAGCCGGAGTTACGTAGAAGCTCGGGGGCGAGGTAGACTAGATCTGCAGAACAAATATTTTATGAAAGAAGAGTAAGTAAGAAATCATTGTTATTATAGAGAAAACAGCGACGTGATCTATCATAAACTCCCAGACCAGATAAATATAAGTAGGTAAGGTATAAGAAGCGTTTGAGGCTTTTCTACCGCTACATAATATAATTATCCACATGCTTTTAATTAAGTTTCTTCGTTTCATCGTTAAACCCAGGCACGTATCCAGAGCGATTGAATAGAAGGGATTTATCCTTCCCATTTTCGGAACACAAAACGGAACTAATTCAAAATTTAGGGGGCGAGTCACACGCTTGGTTTGCGGAATGCGGTCGTCGCATTGGAGGGATATTTACTTTCGAGATGCGCTCTGAGAGCGGTGGGGTCGGCCGGCGGCAGTTCTCCCCGGCGGAACTCCTTGAGGCCGAAGTCTGCGAGCTTGACCACCCACCGCGCGTCCACCAGGCAGTTGGATGGCCGCAAAGCGCCGTGGAACTGCAGTGGCGACTCGTGGATGAAGATCATGCCCTAAGATTTTGAAGAATGTTAGATAGGCCCAGTACCTAAGTATGTATTATTAAAGTAGGTAAATCTCTCTACACCAGAGTTACCATAAATGTACCTACCTACTACCTAATTAGTGAAAGTGAAAAAAAATTGCCAATCCTAATGATACGCTTCATTCACCACACCACCACAGCAGAACACAACTGTGTTATTGTTCTTTGCTATTCTGTGAATATTTAAGGTAAAGCACAAAAAGAAATATCATGCCTGTTAGTAAGTAGGTACCTAACTTTTTTCTGTGACAGTTTACTTACTTATCAAAGAAATATTCAAGTTTTAAATCCACCCCAGAAAGATAAACCGCGCAAAAGCAGTATAGGACTTGCCTACCTACTGAATTACATAACATATCCCATTCCATGAAGCTCGCAATAACGTCACCCTACGTAAACATTCACCGTTATTAGTGTACACACTCTGTATCCATCAATTCGGTAAGCTTTACTTTACTTACCCTAATAATGTCAGCTACCAGGGAAGCCACAAACATATTGTCGAGCTTGATGTCTTCATTCTCAAGGATATCCTGTGGGTATTAAATTATAATAATAATAATTATTATTATTATTTCACAACATCACGTACATTGCTCCGATTCCAAAGTAAGTAGCTAAAGCAAGTAGCCAAGCTTGTGTTATGGAAATCAGAGACAACGGTGGTATCACAAACACCCAGACCTGAGCCGCTCAGAGATGGCGACATCTTGAAAACCGGTGTACAAAGCCACTCGACCAGGGAGGTCGTCATACTATCTATCTATCATATTCGGGATTATAGGGGGAATAACAAATACCCTGTATAAGTTTTGCGGTACACCTGTATATGTTTGCTTCGGTGGATTTTAATTTCGGTGTATATATTCCTTCATTTCGGTGACTAGTTATTTCATTACGATAAGGGAACAAAAACTATGAAAATCACCTTCAGGCTTCCTCTAGTACAATATTCGGAAAGCGCGCAGACGTTGGGAGGCTCGATGCAGGCACCGACGAAGCCATTCACGTTGTCGTGTTGTAAGTCCCTCATCTAAAAAGAAAAAATACCTCAGACTAATTAAAAAAAAAATATGAAAGTTGTAGAAAATAGAATTAAGGCGATATCAAAACGATCTAGAATTGTTTCTTTTCTAGGGTTCCGTAGTCAAGTTATTAGTCAAGTTGTATAGTTTCGCCATGTCCGTCTGTCCGTCCGTCCGTCCGTCCGCGGCTTAGCTCAGAGGCCCTAAGCTCTAGAAAACTGTAATTTAGCATGAATGTGTTAATTAATTAATCTCGAAAAATATATAATTTTTAGGTGTACCTCCCCTACATGTGAAGTGGGGATGAAAAAATGTTTTCTCATCAATCTCATAGTGTGGGGTGTAGTTAGATAAGTCTTTCAATAATATTTTGTTAGAGTTGCTTTTGGAAACGTGAATAATTTCATTGAATGGTTAGGTATTAAGTATGTTTAGTTTTAGGCGTTACTTGTGTAAAACAGGAAATAAATATAAGTTTATAGCCATATTAATTGTATAAGGTAACTGCGGAACCCTATACTGCGCGTGGCCCAAAATGCACTTGGCCAGTTTTTTTGTATTATGAAAAATCCTATGAATATACGTTGTACGATTGTTCGTTTGTAGGTTTGGCAATTTGTGGAACATAAAACTCCTTACGGTTAGCACCATTCTGCAATAAAAGCTGTATTAATCCTTCAACGTCTCAATAAACGTTGCTAATGGGTACTTAAAAGGTATTTACAAGAAAGACTAGCTTGTTATAGGTTCCAAGAAGAAGCAAACAGGACCAAGTTAGTACCTAGTTCTCTGCACCTGAACAAATTGACTCTATTTGCACTGTTCTGGGTGCGCGCACTTGCAGCCGGCCGGTTGCACAATCATGCGAGGGTACACACCGCCGACGTACTTGCGACTTCTCAAGTAAATATTGAACTTAATCTGAGGACCTGCAGACCTATTCTGGAATCATAACTTGCCTGTGACCGACAGCCGAGTGTTGTGTAAAGCAATTGGAAAATTAACACAATCATATTATTATTTAAAAAACACACGCTTCGACTTGCGAATTTTCTCGAAATAACGTTGCTGTGTAAGAAGCCTTATTCAAAAACATCACATTAAAAATCCAAAATTTCACGAAATAAGTCGGTACCATGAAAAACTTGGTGATCCTAAAACTTTTCCTTATCATAATTTATATTGTTTTATCGAAACCACAAACTTATATATATAGGTAATTATCAAGTTCCTCTCGAAATTATATGAGGTGCGAGTCGTATTTTTTCTAGTATATTATTTGGTATTATATAAAAATAGCATTGTGAATGCTAAAATCTCAAAATTTAAAAATTATACAGCTTTCTCATCTTAATCAATTGTTTAAAAATATCTGGAAAGGTATTCAATTGATGTCGAGGTAATTCCTTGTACTAGAAGAAATTCGACGTTCCCACTAGTGACTCGGTAGCTCAGCGGTCAGAGCATTGGACCGGATATCCAAAGGTCGCGGGTTCGATTCCCGTCCGAGAACATGATCTGGTGCGAGTCGTATTTTTTCTAGTATTATTTGGTATTATAGGTAAGGATGTACTTAGATATAAAAGTAATAAGGGAATCCTTACTAAACGGTAACCGCTTGAAGAAGAGAATTTCTCGATTTGCTGACGGAGGGCCATTTCGTGATATTTATTTCCCGCAAATAACACAAATAACAGATATTATTGGAAAATCCAGGGGCAGTTTGTCTATTTATTTGTATTTGTACCTGCGGCGTGTGTAATAGTAAATCCGGATGGATGTGAGCGATTTGTCTCAGTCATTGCGCCGTCATCCCGCGGAAAATGCTTTGTTTGGTGAGAGGAGGGAGAGGGGCTTGAGCTCCTTTATATTATAACGAGAGCTTACGGGCGTAATGAGAATACGGACTACGGCGTTATAAATATGTGCAGTGCCAAACGGGTTTGAATCTTTTTGTATGGAGCGTGGCCCAAACGCCGTCCGCCATTGTTTTTTTCGAACATGGCGTTAACGTATTAAATCTTCATAAATCGATAGTTCACCTCAATACAAACACAAAATATTAATTGACATAATCTCGTAAAGCGTCACGTTTCCATGTTATAAGCTGTCAAAGATTTACTAGTAGCGCCACAGAATTTTTTTTATATACTATTTTTGATGAGTGCCTATTCTTTGTTGAGTGTTTCTGTTTTGATAGTTGATAGTCTTGTTCACAAAAGGTAAGACTGACATTTTTTCCACAACTGTATAGATGGCACCAAAGTACGAACTAAAAAACAATTAAAAAAATGTCTGTCAACAAAGTGACCCAAAATGGTAAAAAGGAACCCGTATGGTGCGACTCAGTCTGTCTGTCTGTCCAGCTGGATATCTCGAGAACTACTCATGCTATCAATTTGTTTTTAGATGACGTTTGCCCAACTATTTTAAAAATAAGAGACAAATAAATATATTTATATTTTTTTGCAACAGGGAGAGCGAGAGCGCTGCTTGCTCATTCTCAATAATTTTTTTAGGCCCCATATTTTTCAACTTTTGATGAAAAATGTAAAAAAAAATACCGTTGTAAAAAAAAAAATCCGAATTTCGCATAGAGAAAAATCGGAACCCTAAAACACCTGACATCCTTTGAAAATCAACAAATTTTTGAAATATGTTATTAAGTTTAAATGGAACAAATTAATAATGAATTTCTAGAGTGAAAGATAGGTTTCTCGTGTAAATCGCTCTCTCATATCTATTTTACGTGTTATTCGGCGTTTGCAAGTGAACTTCAATTTTGTTGCATTTCTTTCTGATTATGGTTTGGAAAAATTGCAATTATATATTGCAATTTAATCTGTAGTAATCAGAGGAATACGATTTTTTTTTTGTTTCGTTCACTTAATCTTGTGGAGATAAGACGAGATGCGAATTAAAGGGGAGCGAGATCTATAATAACTATAGTATACCCGTTGGTCTAAGCTAGCTAATACCAAGTAAGTACTTGTCTCGTATCTTTAAGAATTACATTCGATATTCTGCGCTGTTGGTACAAATAATTTATTTTCTGAAACACTAGATTTAAGTAAGCACAGGCACAGTGTACCTACACACTAGTACAACGTAGTTTAAACTTACAATTTTGTGCATAACTGTTTATTTTGGTATATAAATTAAAATGTAAAACAAAGTCACAAAGTTTGTTAGTGGGAAATGAGGAAGTTTCACGAACTGTAGGAACCAATGTACCAATGATTTCCTACTAGGAAAGCTTTAAAAGAATCAAATGTTTTATGGCTGTCTGGTTGAAGTTGAAGTAACTCGTTGGAGACGATGTTTTGTACTGTATGTAGGTAGGATTTTATATACTTATATCATTAATAGCTCTGCAGAGTGACCAACTTAATTTGAAACAAAACAATAGAACAGTATTTTAGCGCTCGATTTTTTTAATAAACGATTAAATAAGTAGTTAAGTACTTACAATTTTCAGCTCCTTTTTGATTTCCCGGCTGATATCAATATGGTGTCTCCGGACCCTTTTGACAGCCAGGAGGCGGCCTCGATATAGGGCGACCTCAGTGAAGATGGCCGAGTATCTGAAGTCCAGGTCAGGGTTGGAGCTCAGGGAGACCTGGCTGGAGCGCACGCCGCCGTTGGTGCCTTTTTCGTTGGCCACCGTATTACACGAGGAATTGGGGTTCACAACAGCGCTGCTGTCTTGCTGGAAAAAATCAGCTCTGACCTACTTGCTGAGCCTCCTGAATCTTTTACCGCCTAGAGCCCAGGCTCTAGGTGGTAAAGGATTGAGAAAGCATTGCTAGTACAAATAAAGAATGCATAATTTACGCTAATCGGCTAAAGCAATTTTATGTGGTATCAATTCTCTACCTACAAGATTATATAAGATAGAAAAAAAAAATCCATCTAATATTTCTTTCATTACTTGGACACTATTTGAAAATCTAAAGCGTTGATGTCTAATGTAGAAGGTAATTTCAAAATTGGAATTACAAAAGTGGTATATTATTATCCTACCAGTTAATGTTTCCACAATAAAACCTAGACTTAATATGTTTTATAGTACCACTAATCAAAATAGTTAGAAGTACTTGTGTTTCTAAAAAAAACCAATCTTACCTACCAATATAAAGTTGTTTTGGCCTTTCTTTTAAAATTGTAATTAGCTTTTAAAATACACAAGATATAAATTTTCTAAATAAAAAATACTAAAAAAAAGTTTTTTTTAATTAATAAAAAACAATCGATAACTTTCTTGGAAAAGAAAACTTTTTTTAATTTCAAAACTAACTTCTATTTTTTTTTTGAGAAATAGCAATTTTATATGTGCGGTAGGTACTTTGTTTTGAAGACCAGTGTAGCTGAAATGAAGCATTCATGCAAACAACATCATACAAATTAGTTTTACCTACTCAGTTTGTTGGTGCTCTGCTCATCATCGGGTAGCTGAAGGTCTCGGAAGTCGATCTTCCAAAGGAGCGAGTCCAGCTCTTGCTCATAGCGCCAACCACGGTACAACGCTAGAGCAGCCAGGGCTAATAGAACTAGTGTGGCCCCTGATGCTCCGAGGGCCCAAGCTCCTATATGACCTGGGAAACAGGTGTTTTATTAACAGAACCTTAAGCACGTCACATTACATTATAAAAATAACTCTTAAGTTATTTTAATAATAAATATCCTAGAGAATATACCACACTGGCAGATAGAGTTCGACATATTGTGACATACTTTTATTCTATGGTGTGGATATTTAATTGCTCTTGACTGTGTAATTTAAAGGAATTTGCCAAGATAAATTATTTTCCCAATAGTAACTTCAGAGAGCAATGGAAACCGTTGGTTCTCAAGGTTTTTTCTTTCTGTTTTCTTTCACCATTCCATTTCAAACGTCGTTTAATAAGTCCGTTCGCTTTAGAAAAATCTAATTACTTCCCGATCGACGCAGGTTAACTAAATATTTAGTTACCTTAGCTTTTTTATATGAAAGAACCTAATTGCGTCGTTACTAAAGGCTTAGAACAAAGCAAAGCTTACTCTAGCTTTACTACGGGATTAACTTGCTTTATAGGAATTATCTCATATAATACCCTTGTGTCATTCAATAATAGTTAAACATAAAAAGATATAGGTACTGAAACACAAATAGCGGAGCGAGCGAAGCGGGTGGAGCTTAATAATGCATGCATGCTTGCTTGCATGTCGTATAATGCTTGCATGCTGCATGCTTGCTTGCATGCTGCATATTTGCTTGCATTCTGCATTTTTGCTTGCTTGCATGCTTGATTGCATATTGGGTGATATTTATGATTTTTGCAAATATGCCATTCAATATTATACATTTTGAAATTGTGCTATAAAATATTATGACAAATGATGATTATGCCATTTAACAGGAAGTATGCGTTTTATGTTTAGAACAAAAAAGTAATGCGGTCCATTAGGTCATCCGAATAAACTAATGCACTCGCACTCGGGCATTTTTGCGCATTCGCCTTTCCATAAATAATGCAATTAGCAATACTATTCCGAATTTCTAAATGAATTCACATTTTTTTTGATAAAAACTCCAACGCAACGTTTTAAGTTAAAAGTTTCATGTTTCAGTTCAATTAAAATGTTTACGACAAGAAAGAACGTCACGGACAAAATCCACAATCCTAACAGCATTTGCGTTAAATATAAGTGGCCGTACAACAAATACACATTTTTGAGCAAATATTCACACAGTATTACTTGATTTATCAGAATCATGATACCTACTTAAAACTTTTCTCGATAGCAAGAAATAGTAAGTGACCTCCAATTTTAGTATTTTTTAAATGCTGTGCCAACCAATGATAAACCTATCTTGAAACTATACTTAATAAAAAAACCTTAGTTAGCTCTCTTTTGGTGATTGTCAGTTTTCCAAAATAAGAAGTAGTTTATTCGTTATAAATTAAAAATGGTAGTAATAATGATTATACAGGCTGTTTGGTAATAGTTTATCATGAAAAGGGTTATAATAATTTTCCGGGTGGTGCCGTATATCTAACATATTGGGCTTTACAAGGCTATTACCAAACGCCCTGTATATATTTATGTTTGTTAAAAATTATATAAATTAGACAGTTGACAATAACCAGTTACATTAAATGGTAAAGATGGTAACATTTTAATGAGAGAGCTGGAATTCTTCGGTGTCAGAATAAAAATATGTTTTAATTGTCACCGCGAGAATCTTTATTAGGATTTACTTTGACGGCGGCGATTCGGCGATGAGGGTGCCATGCCTTTTAAACGATTGTATTCTATTTGTAACCGTGAGCAAATTCTTTGTAACGAGAAATGATATGAAGAGGGTTTGAAGGAGAGCCTTTCTTAAATTAAAATAGCTGGAATGAAATAAATCTCTTGGGAAATTTTTCTTCTTCATGCCACAGATCCATATATTTTTTTATTACTTTCTATTGTTTTTCGTATCCAAATGTAGTTTCCAAAAGTTTTTATTAAATAAATTACGCTTAACTTAGCGTTGTTAATCTAAATAAGGCTAATGAATAGGTACGTCATTTAATATCTGTATTTTGCTTAACACAAAACTTGCTAATTAAGTTATGCCACTTGTTTATATAGGTCGCGCTTATCTACATAATTGATTAATATTTTGTAACGTCACAACATGTTTTGCTATTATGTATCTAATCACGCATTTTGTCACTGTTTTGTTTTTGTAAAAGCTTTGTAGGTTTATTGTTAAAGTTTGATGTTTTTTATTGCCTCGTGAAAATTAAAGCTCAAATTTTCAAACAAAATTAAATAGCAGTCCATTTCACATTGTACAATGGAATGGCTTTTTCATTAAGCTAGTGACTTTAGATACTAGTATTAATTCTGTCACTCTCTTATGTACTAGCCTTTGTGTATAAAACGATTCTTTGTTCTATAGAACAAATAGTAGAATGCAGACACGAGGGGGCGCCTGGGGAGTTGAAAGCTTGTCAAATTAGAAGTGTTTATGTGTGTTGAACAAGTTAGCAGACAATTTCAGAGGGAAATAATAGGACTAAACATAAGTTGGTATTATTAAATACTAAAACTTGATTTAAGTATGAAAGATCACTTACAGGAAACGTTAAGTATTAACAGTTTAACTAACAAGAACTTACTACTGTTATTGCTACTGTACACAGTTAACTCATCCACGCAGCTTATTTTGCGAAATAGGTTCATACCTAACAGCGAAAGCTCAACAGACTTTGGATTGAGTACCCTTTGTTAAGAGCTACGTTTAAATGTGGGCATGTGGTTAGGAGTGGTCGAATATTGGTCGCAGCGGGTGCGAGCTCCCGTCGCGTATCGCCTGTCGCTCGGTGGTGCGAGCCTTTCACCAGCACGTTACTCAGATTTATCGCATTTTCTTTGTTTTTTTTTTGAGATAAAGGGCAAGTTCAATAAACTGATTTAAAACTTTTCTTAGAAATTCCGTGCCATTTTAAAATTAAACCTTGCTTTACAATTGCTTGCTCTCAGATAAGTTTTTTGGATATAAGAGTAGGTTTTAAACCTGTTCAGAATGATGAAAAGAACTATATGCATTATCACAAGAAAATTCCCTATTTAACTAAGTAGTAGAATGTTTTCACGTTCTGTAAGCCAGTTTCAGTATTAAAATAAGCTGGTTTTAATTGATTTTAAATTATAAATTTTAAATGTAAATAAATTTAAATATAAATTACTTTTAAAAAGTATATTTCGATTGTTACAAAAAATACACAAGCACGATAACTTTAAAAACTATTATATAATATACAATTGATACAGCTCGATACCCACTGCTTAGTTCTAGCTTTTTGCAAAACTGTAGTTTACTGCCAAATCGTAGCGTCCATTTTACTAAAGACCCATAAATTTTACGAGCTACCCGTTCTCTGCGCAGGACGTGCGGTTAATGTGCGTGTTTTTTAGATCGTCACTATGGACCGAGTGTCAACCTTAATAGCCCATTCCGGCCCACCAGATTCTATTACTCGACAGGGCATTGTGTTCGGGTAAGTTCTGAATTTCGTTTGGAAAGTACTAAGTAAGTACGTACCTATACTTGGCTATGCCGATATGTCATGTGTAACGATATTGGCTATTTACATGGGTCGATTTTAGTCACCGAGACGGTCGACAATCACCTATTAAGTCGCTTGTAAAATTGAATCGCAGGTGACACATCAGTGACGGCGTCGCTGTCGTCTATGTAGTCGATGGCATAGGAAGCAATATACACTTAGTTCCAGTTTTGGCCACCGGATTTATTCAGTCATCTGCGGCCTAGGCCGTATTGCTATTAACAGTTGATTTTTGCCGTGCGGTGAAAGTCGTGCTTTAGTCACCCGTGTAAATTTCACATAATGTTGACTTGTAGTTGGTATTATTCTGAATAAACATCCAAAATTTTTGATATCAACTAAAAAAGAAGTGATATTTGTTCAAATGTAGTGTAACCCTATTTAGCCCAACAAATTGCATTTATTCGACAAGGGTGCTTCCTTTGTTTGGGAAAACTCTATTTTGCTAAAATGTTTCCTGTGTAACGATGATTTTAATTGTGTTTACTACGAACGAGCCACTGTTTATGACTTATGAAAGAGCAACAAGTTTTTATTAAAGAAATAGTGCCCATGGGAAAATTTTTGTATATGGCTCTCAATTTTTGACGTATTTATTTTCAAACAGTTTCATTTTTTTGAAATATTAAGTGAAGCTTAAGTTTAAAATACTTTATTATATTAAACGGATAAATTAAATAATACTTACTTGCACATTTTTCCCCGTAGAAGCCACATGGAGGCTCGGATATGGGCGCCCGCCCGCCCGGCCACTTAAGTTCCCGCAGGAATCTCACTTCCTGTAAGACATTCCTTATTGAAATGAAATTGTTTTTTTTATTTGGCATTTAATGTTTCCCTTAATACTAATTAGGTATAACTTATTCATTTCTTTAGTATTACTAAGCTAGGAACGCCAATTGTACATAGATCAAATCTTTGCTGCTAAATATAATCCTTCAATAGTGCAAACTGGAAATTGTTGTCATAGTTTCATTTTATTTTACAAAGTATACCTAGGTAGTAGCGTTTCAGAAAACTATGGATTATCTACTTGTGTTGAGGATGTTTTTTTGTTTTTATCAGACTTTTTCAATATATTTGGGATAAACGAAATAATAAGATGCATTAGATTGATGTTTCAAGATGTCTACTCGATGAAAACTAAAATAAAATATAAAAGAACAATAAAAGAACAACTAAATAAAAGAACAACAAAAAAAAACAATAACAACAATAAAAGAACAACTAAAAAAAAACAAAAAGAACAAAACAACATAGGAATACAAGTACACCTACAAAATAATAGATGCAGCTCCTTTCCAATTCTATAGAAACCGTACAAAGTTTGTTTCATTTACAAAGGATACGAAATGGCAGTTGTAGTATCGTACGCAAATTGGCACAGAAATGTATCTGCGAAGCCAAAATGTGACGTAAACACTTGCCCAAAACAGTTGAACAGCGGCCCGCTCAGATATTCGCCATGCGTACGTGATGAGAATCCTGTATTTTCTATTCTATTAACATAAATAGGAGCCTATTCGTTTTCGTTAAATAAACTTGCTTACATTTTGCGTTGCCATTCATGTAAATAAGGCGGCCAAATAAGGAATTTAAATGATTTTGCTTCGTATATGGCAATTGACGACTGGTTTTATATTAAACTTTGTTCGATGTATGTACAATTATTAAATTTAACTATGAAGGGAAAAGTTGTTGATATTCTGGGTAACTAGAAAACCATAGAAATAATTGGAGTAATGTGAACAGCAGCAAATCAAAGTTCTTTATAAAAACAAAATATTGTTTTGTTGTATCGTAATCGTAGCATGGTGTAAAGAAATGGTCGTATGCTTAGAACTTAAGAATAATTGTTTAAGATAATTTCTTACTAACTGGAGTAGACTTGTGGAGCACAGCGAGCGGGTAGAGGCCGGGTTGTCGTTTGGAGTCGATTGCCAATAGGGTGTAGTTGCCTTCAGCGTCGCCATTTTCATCCATGTGTATCCAGTACCTGGCCAGAAAAATGTAAATAATAAGAATTAATCACTTAAATTTTTCTGTTTTGAAAACATAGTAAAATAAGTCACCTATGATGACCTCGGTGACGCTGGTAGGATTTCTTACCTAATTCTTTAAGAATTACGTCAATTATCATCTCTGTATAGATAGACTATTCCTAGTTTCCTATCTAATTCTTATCATTAGAAATAGTACAAGAATATGAAACATTGTCAAGCGAACAACTAGTTAGTTTCTTCAACTGATATTATTGTTTCATAGCAGTTTCGTAGCATAAGTTTTTCACTACAATGCCACGAATCGTAGCTTGAGCTTGTAGTTGCAAATAAACCATATTATGGTTTAAAACCGGTTAATTTTAGATTTTAAAGTTGTACATAAAGTGCCAAGTTTGTATAGAAATCATGCAATGAAACATCACAACTACGCGTGGTTACGGAATGTGATGCGTGGCAGCGTGTGATCTTGTCTAACGTAGAAGTGGTCATGGGGCTGTCAAGTGCTAGTTATTTTGCTTTCTTCAGACTGTAAGTGGCTATATGTCCCATTTACATTATATATATATTTTTTAAATTAGTTGTGGTTCTAGTACATACCCCATGACACTGCGGTAGGTAGTGTTCCTCATGTGCGTGGCCACAGCTCTTCCATCGCGAGGGTTGTCTCCAGACGCCAACGCTGCCACCAGCGCCCGAGCATACACCCACACTGCGTCGTGCAGCCACGCTGCTTCCACGGGAATCTATAGAACAGAAGAAAATGACTGTAGGAAATAATGAGTACCTACCCACATTTCCCTAAGATGTTAGTCCAGTAATTTGCTAACATTTTTTAAGAAATTATTTGGAGAAAACAACGAGTTCCCATTTGTTTTCGAATTCTGGCTGTGAAAATATTAACAGTCGTTGCTGTACGTCAATGGTGGTTGATTAAAACACAAAATCCTGAAAAACAAACGTGTACCTAATATTTAAAATTTACACATTTGAATAGCATAATGCTGTGCGTTGATACCAAACAAAACACGTGATTTTAAAAAGAAATAATCTTTATATAGAATCAGGTTGCAGGATGCACTATAAAAATCTCATTTATTACATCCTAAAAAAAATCGTACCACTTTGAAAATCGTAGTTAATTATGAAAATGTTATGATTCTACTTAGGCACAGAATTTGAAAGGTCACAGATTAGATATTTCGATTTTTCTCATCATCATCTGCTTTTATTTTGTCATAACAGCAGAATTTTCTTTATGGAAGTTTAATGTTTTGAATTCAAATGTTCACTCGTACACTATTATTTAAGTAACCCTGTCGCATTATTTAAATGAATATTTAAATTTCCTGCATTATACTGTTTCATGCCATGAAAATAAGAGGAAATCGCGTCCCATATGTAGGAATGCAGAATTTTAATTAATGCGTCCCACTTAATGTAGCAAACGACGTGGGAGTTTTATAGAAACACCTAAACTAAAATATTTACATTACAAACTCTACATTTAATGTTAAAGGACGGCGAGGCGGTCGCGTCGGACTGGTGGTTTTCAATTAACGTTTTAATTATTTTGCAACGTGGTACGGAAAGCTATTATGATATCGAATATAGGATGCTGAATTTGGCTAAAGCTTAAGATAGTCTTAATGGGAAAACAAAATAACATTCCGATAGGATGTGTTATTCATATTTCCTTTTTTATTCGACTTTACATTTTATGGAATCAGAAGTGCTTCAAATACCTAAATGATGTTATGATAATAAATATATGAAGATAAAGGATGAGAAATGGCTTTTTGATATGCCATGTTAGGTTCCCTGGCTACAGTTTTAACCATCCATGATTATAATGTATACTTTGTTTAATTTATCAAATGTGGAGGAATAGGACGGTGGATAGGCCCCCGTCAAGGTGGACCGACGATGTGGTGATAAAGGTTGCAGGAAGCACATTTTACACCTTTATCACCATGCGGGCAGCGTCGTGGAGATCTATTGGGGGAGGTCAATGCCCAGTAGACTGCGTATCACTTACCACTTTCCCTCCACCCAAAGCAAGCAGCGGGTTAGTAAAGTTAAAGGGCGGCATCTGAAGTCTCCTGTTGACTTCCATGGCGAAGACTGGGTAGGAGGGCGAGGGGGACGGTGCCACGGCCAGGTACGACCGGAAGGCCTTCAGGGCCCGGGCCTCCGGCTCCTTCCGCAGAGGCCCGGCGAGGTATCGAACAGCTTCGTCTGGCTCGTATTTGTCAACGTCGACGCCGATAGCTGCGTATTCACCTATAGGCACAGAGAAGGATAAAAGTTAAAAACTTTCGATAGACAAAACTTAAAACCGCGGCTCTGAATGTAATTAGAATTCTGGCCTCATTGGTTTTTTTTGCAGTTTAGTTTGACATTAAAAATAAAGGGACAAAACACTGTGTAACTTATGCATCTGCTATACAATCTTTATTAGTAAGGGGGTTAGTAAGTAATCTAAGCATTTGACATTCTTCAATAAATGACTAAAATGGGTTGTTTTGTCTTACTAGAATATAATTTTCAGTAATTAATTGTCGTCTTATTAATTCATCTTTCATCATTATTATTATTCATTCATCTTTGCAAGTTCAGTGTCAATTTTAAACGAAAAATGCAAATTCAGCAAACTCATTTCAAATGGCAATTACTTACCGCTCAATATTAAAAGCGTTATTTTCATGTTAAAAGCGTGACGATGCAATTATTTTTGTTCGTCAGACCTGAACCCAGCCTGCCCCCTACTCAAATGGCTAACATTCTATACGTTTACTTTTGAAGCTTAAATATGGGCAATAGACTATTAAATTTCATGTCGCAAACTTGTGTAAATCACAGACTTTGATGTATTGTATGGAATTGAAAAGCTTACGGCACGAATTTTATAGTTTACTTAATTTAAAGCTTTAATAGTAAGCGTAACGTTCAGACGCATAGAATGTTGGTCATTTGAGTAGGGGCTGAACCCATGATATTAAAAAAAATGATAGCCAAAAGTAGGCGACTCTGCCAAGTTGAAAAGTTTTGAATTACTATTAAAGCCGGATTTGTAGCAGAAAGAACACACATTTATGTATTTATTAAGATAAGCTAAATTTTACATATATATTTTTTTAGTTCTTTACTTAGTTAATTCAACGGCTTGAAGAAATCCGTCAAAGTCAAAGTCAAAAATAGCTTCATTCAAATAAACTTTGGTAATTAAGCGCTTTTGAATCGTCTATATTTTCCTACCACCCGTTCCAGACTTTTTAAACTGACATGAAGAAAAAGAAACTTATCAGCTTTAACAGAAATAAGGAACGATATTTAAAAACTTAAATACTTATTTCGTTACCAAAAACATCGAAAAGTAAAGAAAACTTTGACTATTAATTAAGATAGGCAGACGTAACGAAATTCAATTTAATCGGGGTTGGTTGAGATTGCTTACATTACAGAGAAAAGTACTATAATAAAAATAAATAGATTCTATTTTAAGAATAGAGTGGAAACTTCTCGCCAAATAATGGGGTGTCGTCCGACACAAAGGGGAAGATCTAGACAAATATATCTGTCTCGGCTTATGGAAATTACGCACGTACGTCTGTGGTTAAGAGTTAAATAAGTAGGTACAAATAATATTTTTCACATTAAAACGAAAGAAACTCATAAGAAAAAACTATAATTTATATAAACAAATCAGTGGCTCAAACAGCCGTTCAAAATTTCCTCTGCATTATTAAAAATATTTATCACACAAAATTATTTTGTTGTTTTCGCGTAGGTAATTTTTTTTAACTGCGTTGTGGGATATAAAGATTTGAAACAGCTGAAGGATAGGATTATAAAATAAAACTATACCTACGATCATCATCATAATATTCATCGACATAATATTATAATATAAATCTGCTATATCATAATATACGTAGTCTGAAACCTACGAATTTTAGTTCATTTAATAAATTTAATACCCATTAAAAAATAAGACAATTACTTTAATGTTTTGGACTTCAGTATCAATGCATTTATTTAAGTTGTAAAACCCTGTAAGTTTAATTCTACAAATGATATGCCAACTTTAATGAGACTATAATAACAAAAAAAAAACTTCCTAGAAACTTTAAGACACAAAGTTTATGTGCTCGTCGATCGAGCGAACGCGAAGCGCGAGCGAAGCGTCTCCGCTTCAGCTTGGGCAAAAATGCTTTCGTATGTCCGGCTGTCCCGCTGTCCCACATTTGTCAACCGATTCTCGTGAAATTTTGTGAGCAGATTCTATAATTATATGTAATTCATTGTCAAATCAGTTGTTCAAAATTTTTCAAAATGGCAGCGATATGTAGAAAAACATTTTCAGCCATTTCTAAAAATGTTTAAAAATGTCACAAACGCGAGGACTATATCTCTACAGAGCCATGCGAAAATGCGAAAATGTTATGGTAAGTTGTAGTAATGAAACAAACAGTAAAACATATTATGTATCTAATATTATGGCAAATACCATCGTGGATTATGTTGTCATCCCTCTTTTCTATTGTCGTAACATGATTTGGATATAGGGATAAGAAATCCTTTGCGCAATTTATAAAAAGTCGAGATAGATTTTTTACGGATCGAGGCCTCTCCAATTTGCATGAACAAATACACGACAAAGTCGTACATTTTGGAGGATCATGTCATTTCAGGACAATGTTAGATCTTTTATTCACAAAATATGGAAACTCACGAAACAAGAATAATAAAATTAGTGATCAAAGAATCATTAAAATGAAATCGATTTCTATAGCACAAAGAAAACAAAGAAGAAAGATAATATTGATAAAAAAGGAAGTTTATGCATCTTTAAAATTTGGTACAACAAGTTTTAGTAATTTAATTCCTTTACCAAAAAGCTTTTTTCTGAAACTTACCTGAGTCTAAAAGCTGCATGGTATCAAGCGCTAACATTAGTCCGATGTGGTCGTGGTAATACCCCACGGACACGTAAACTGAAACAAAACAAGCTCAGAATAGCACTCCGGATCAAAACTCCAGTATATCAAATAAACGACATTATCATAACTGACGAACATAATGTTAGCGAATTCATTATGTTCACAGAATAGATGTTTATAATAAATTGAATTGAAAACTTGATTCAAATTATCAATACGTAAGTACTACGCAGTTGGGGGTAGACATTTGCATTTAAATTGACGAGAGGCTTTTCAGACCCAAGGAACATTGGGAAAGTTTATTAATTTAGAATTTAATTTTCATTGGAAAAGTTTATTGATTTTTTTGTGAGTGGAAAAGTGTGATTAAATTCAGTTAAACGATAACTTCCTTTGTGTATCTTAAGTTTATTAATTTGCCATGCCTAGCCTAACCATGTTGTTGTTGACGATGGAAATCTTTTTATATTCTTGGACCTTCTTTTATGTTCACGCTTTTCTATTACAACACTGTGAGCCATAAAATAAAAGTACAGAAACGTAAAAGACTTTTGTGTCATGGTTGGATAATTTTAACATGTCAAGCTTACTTTTACGACTTTTTTACCTTTTCGCACAAGGATGTTGCAAAATTAAAGGAAATCCTTAAATTGAAACAAAAGACAGTCAAATAAGCGTAACTTACTTCTCGTGTCTTTATAAGTGTCTCTCACAATATCCAGGAATGGGTTCCGGCTGAAGTTATCTTGCCTGTTCTCGTAGTAGAAGGGCTGCCGGTACTCTACCGCAGCCCGGATGGAAATGTGTTGCTCCCGCGCAGCCGTCATTATCGCCAGCGCCAGACGGGAGTAGTCATGGTTGGGGGCTTTTAAGTACACGAACGCTACCTAGAAAGATGTATTCTTTATGCACATGTTTGCTATTGTTCTTATTTTTGCTTTTTGCGCATTTTTGTTCTATGTATGTTTTTTATGTATGTCCTGATTACTCGAAGACGGCTGAACTGATTGAAATGATTCAAACGTTTACATCAGGTTTGTTCCCAAGTTGGTCCCATTTTTTGAAATTTTCAAATCGGTTCAGTAGTTTTCAGGAAATCCTGATATACTGTCGTTTTCGTTACCATTATATGAACTTATACGGATGAACGAACATCACTTCTTTTTTTATGAACCGATTTAGACGATTCTATATATTATATTCTTTTTATATATGTATAGGTACCTAACTATGGTCAAGGACGTTTTCGACTAGACTTGAACTGCGAAGGAACAACGGAACACAAAAAACAGCGTGAAAAGTGGAAATATTTAAAAAAAAATACCCATCACAAAAAAGTTAAAAAAAGAAAAACATCCTTCAAAAACCTTAAAAAAACAGTTCAGAAAACAGCCTTAAAAATATACAGCTCTAAAAAGCAAGAAATTATATTCATATCTGTATAAATACCTAACCTACGCATATCTGATATTAAAAAAAACGTCAAATGAAGTCGAGTGGAGCTTTAAGAATTAATAAATAAAATTGACAATTCGAAACCACGATAAAAGTTCAGATAAATTAAAAAAGGATAATATCCTTTGACATATGAAAAAAGGGGTATCTTTATGAGGTTAACTTAACATTCTTAATTCGCATCACCCCAATTAATACAGAAAATAAGTTATTTCTGGAACAAATAAAAAGCATGAAATGTTTAAGAATAATTGAGAAAAGTCATGATTTTCCAGGCCCAATTCTATTATTGGATTGGGCGGACTTTTAGAAACTTTTCGGGAGCACTGAAAACTGGTTTACACAATTCGGTTTCACTTGCCAACAGCTGTCCGATTTCAGAAACGCTCGGCGGAATAAAATTCGCCATTATTGGAATAGTTGTACCAACTATTGGATAGGAACTTATTTCGTGGCGTTATAAAAGAAAATGGCTGAATATTGATTTAAATTCGACTTTCTCAGGTTTTACTGGGTATAGTATGTACTAAGTACATACTTGATCCTCTAATTTATACAGTTTTCATTGCTTTGACAGCGCACTGACTGAACATGCACAACAGCAAGAAAAGTACATCAATGTTTCATAATTTAGGTAACCACACCAAATTTCATAATTTAGGTAGGTTTATAGTGTTCAAAGTATGACATAGATAAGAAAGAATATAATTTTACATGCATGAAGTTGAAATGCTTGAGCACGGCGAGCACTGATCGCGAGATGTCGATGTCAGAAGGACGCGTGCGTGCGAATGTAGCGTACACGCGCTTATTCGAGCTGGCTACGTCACGGCAGTACTGAGGACAAATAAGTAAAAATCAAATTATTGAAACATATTACAAAAATCCGTGTGCAAACAAACTAAATATTAAAAATAACCGATACTTATTATAATTAGTTTCTATTTAACTATGATTTGATACACGTGCTTGATATCACCGACAAAATTTTATGAAATCAGTATTGTACAAAATGTAAGGAATGTATAATTGTTAAGAAAATAATTTGCAAATATCAGTTCATTATAGTATTGAAGCAAAAAAAGCTCATTGGCTGTTTGAAAAATTACTTAGGTGCCGTCGGCCGCCACAAACGAGTCGTGCATTTCAATTTGCAGTGTGAAAAGCACTCCAGGGTGGGATACAGACAGACACAATTTTGTTCGATACAAATTTATGATATTGAAATAAGATTATGGATGTCTCAGTGGCTCTCCATTTCTAAATTTAAAGTAAGGCTTTTTTGGTGGATCAGTAAGTATTAAAATTTTACATTCTTGTTCAAGATTTACCCTAGCCATCAATACCGTTATTTTCAATATAGGTATTCTTAAAATGTTATTGCATATTTGCGAAAAAGTTAGATTAAAATTCAAAAAAATCTCAATTTTAAAATTTCAAACATCTTTTCGTAAATTATTATTTAAAAACCAAAGGTCCTACATCTTTATTAACAACAACAAGATACCTATGAATTTCCCAAATATACGCTCATAGGGAAGAAACTAAATTTCCTAATAATAATAATTTATTCATGTCAACGTAGTATTGTATTTAGAATAGTAGATGGTTATTTAAGAGATACTTACATAGCTGACCATGGGCAGGTTGAAAGCAGCGGCCATCCGCCCCTCGTGCACGCACGTCTCCTGCGGCCCGATGAACGCTGACACGTTCGCTGCCCATAGCGCCGCAACCTGGCGAAACATTTATAAAGTTATTTACCAATACACAATAAGTTTTAAAACTTCTTTATGGGGTTATAAATCTTTACAGGAGAAATTATTGTATACTTTTAAGTCCGTTTTAATAACGTGTTTTTTAATAAAAAAAAGATTAAATATTAATAATATTATTTTCTGCTTTTTAGTCAACGAGCTGAAACCAAAAATACACCATCTCCATGGGAGTAATTGTTAAGACGAATCAAACGAGCCCATAATCAATGTGGCTGGGTGGTATTATTATAAAGTTCCTGTTGGCTTCTTGTATCTCCATCATCAGACCCTGGAACCTATTTCCCAACAGAGTCAAGGCGAATCAAACGCGCCCAAACTAGATGGGTTTGCAAGGTTTTAATACAAAGATCCTGTGGCCTTTTTCCAGCTCCATCATCAGACCCTGGACACTTGCGTTGCCTTCCAGTTCTGACCTACGTTCAAAGTTTCAAGTCTCTAGCTCATCGGGAAGATAGTATAAGATCGTTTGCTAAATTTGTGGACAAACAACTAAACAAAGAAACAAGTAAGAAAGCAACCTAATAAAAACGTGTTAATGAATATTTTTTGGAAGTTCGAATACTTGAGCATTATTATACTCTTCTTCAAAGTAAGTTTTACAAAGGCCTCAGATGTGTTTACAAAATTATAATGAACAAACTTGATATATCAACTTGAAGGGCTAAAATGTTGGTCAACCCCAAACTCGGCACTAATGACCGAACTGCCATTAAAGTTCATCAATATTAATCCCTAAGACGTTAAAGTACAGTTGGATACTATCCAGAACCTATCTTGAGTAAATATCTCATCGAAACTCGATTTAGATGAGTAAGCTTTGTAAACATAACGCCAATCGAATTTATGTTTTTACAAACTAAACGTTGAAATGGTCGAATGAGTTTTAAAAACTCACGATTCTTTGATCTATTTCTAAATAAACCAAGCGTAAGATTTGTTCTCTCTTTAATAATTCCCCAGCAACGTCAGTTGTAAGCGTAAGTTGGAAACACAAAGAGAGTTGCACTAAACTCCATAGCAACGATTTTACTGACGTCCTTTTACGACTGCTGTGACAAATTGCGATAGAGATTTAATAAAATACACGTCCGTCGTTCGCACCACGTCCTGAAGTTACCGTAAAAGAATTCAGTTATGTACTGGTTAGTAGTTGAAAAAATTTAATGATGCTATTTTGAGTTGTGCGATTTTTTTTAAAGTTTTCTGCGCTGCTGAGAATTATAAATGAAGGGTCATTAGTGACAACTAATCAACAGTATCTTCTCGAGGAGAAGTGCGCTTTTATTTAGTTTTGCATCATCAAACGGCAATTATTATTCCAGTTAAACCTTACGCCTCCGTAGTAAACATTGACCCCGGTCCGTTTCTTGTGTAACTAAGCGGCTCGGCGTCACTGGAGGAAATGAACAAACATTATTATCTACTGGAACTTTCTAACGAACGAAGCAGAAAATTTACTGTTGAAAGCACTTTGTCGTTAACAGGCAGATAAATCAGCGGAATTCTTATATTTTTATGCTTACAAAGTGGAGTCGTGTTGACGGTTCGCTCTCGATTTGATGGATGTTTGAACTTTTGGAGATGATAGAACGTCAGTAAGTATGTCAGCAAGTATGCAAATAAACACGACGCGCAAATACTTCGAGCATAGAAAAAGAGCTTTTATCATTGTTATGATAAAAGATATATCTTTACCTGCTGTGCGTCGCCCTATTTGAATATTTTGCTGTCATGTTGCAGTATACTCGTAAATAACGTACGATTATTGAAATAACATAACGGCAGTGGCCCTCGAAAAGTTGGTAAGTGTAAAACATACGCGCTGCAAAAAAATTCATTATGAACTCGAATATAAATTATCTAGGTGATACTTAGATGATACAAGGCTGACGATGTTGATGAATAGAATACCATTTTGCTGCATATTTCTAGCAGTTTTATAAAAATTCAGTCGAATTGAAAATTTCCCCCTTTTTTGAAGTCGATTAATCTTCATTTCCATTTTTCAGTACATCTCTGATATCTGTGAGAGACAGTTGCGTATTCCGCCGTTTTTTGCATTCGACATCAAATACATTATTTCAGATTCAGCTTTGATGTTGTATAATTTTACGTGAAAGTAAAAGTATAATGTTTTCGGTTATTTTTATATACTTCTAGACTTAGGGGAATATTAATCAATGCT
The DNA here is from genome assembly GCA_963556745.1 of Catoptria pinella. Classification (NCBI taxonomy): domain Eukaryota; kingdom Metazoa; phylum Arthropoda; class Insecta; order Lepidoptera; family Crambidae; genus Catoptria; species Catoptria pinella. Next base: position 8,824,035 of record OY750762.1, read on the forward strand.
AGTCCCATTCCAGGTAATTGATAATGAGTATATTACATTTAGATTTTTTCGCATTCACAATGTTATATTAATATTAATATAAAAATAATATATTATTTTATATAAACCTCATATTATTTATCTTGATAATGAGTATTTAAATGAATAAATATTTATCTTAGTGATATGACTTCACAAGAATACATTACATTTAAGTATAATCGTAAAAAATCATCTTAATTTATATTTTAACTTTGAATATTATTCACTTTCATCTTTTATCATTTTAAAATCTTATTTCGTTAAATGGATCATCGATCACCGCTTGTAGTAGATACTTGCAGTATGCTTGCTCCATTGATAACGATTTATTTCACTTCAGAAAACGATTTGTTTGCAAAGTTGTTAAGTTATAGCAATAAAGGATGGGACAAGACAGTAAAAAGCCTCTATTGAGTGCGGCGACGGCGGAAGAAGCCCGCAATTTCCATTTCTTGCATTAACAAAGCCAATATGTCAAGCTACCCACTGGGGGCGGGTATTAGTGACCCAAATCCACTGTTACTTGTTACTCGAAGAAATCTCTGGTTAAACATTAGCACAATCGGAATGCGGAATGATGCGATAAAAATAAGAGCTTTGCTGGAAAGCACTACCTTTTGTTTATATTCTTATGTAAATATTTTTATTGTAGAGAGGCCTGGCCCGTTGGCCCACTGTCACTAGAAATGTGTCGCTGTTCGGGGTTTTTACGTTGTTGATAAGAGCTTATGATGTCTTTAATTGTCTATGTATGTCCTAATATACTTAATGCTAAACCATATCTAATCAATAATGCGATAAATTTGTTTATCTATACCCATGCTTTAAATCCTCTATAAAAGGTTCTGAAACAGTTAGCTTATAGCCAACATTAAAACAACCAGTGTCTTAGTAACCATAATATCCGAACAAGTCAAGGCTGGTCGCATCCCCCGCGCCCACGCCCGCGAGTTAAGTACATTATGAAATTCAGTACAACATTATAACACTCGTTTGGATGATATAATGACGGAGGTTCGCGCGGCGGGCGCGGGCACGGTGGGCGCGACCAGCCATTCGCTCGGATATTAAGGCTACCATGTCACTGGTTGTTTTAGTGGCTTTAATGTTGGCTTTAAGCTACTGTTTCAAAAAGTTTTATAGAGGATCCATATCATGGGTATAGATAAAGTTTTGTATGCAACTGTACATAATTAGGTATATTAAGACACTCATGTGATAAATCCACATTTGTGTTTTAATACCCCTAATTATACTATAGTTGCATAAATAACTATAATGCATCGTAATTTGCTATAAAGTTACTACTAAACTGGTTCGAAATATTATAGAGCCCAATATCAATGTTTTCTTAATTAAAAATTTGATCTGAAAGCATTCAATAAACACGATTAATCACTCTCTGCAGTGAATGGGAGCAGTAGTGCTAGTCGTACGCAAAAAAAACTGCAAATCGATGTACAGGATAGCTGTTTGGCACACGCATAAAGTCGTGCCGCCGGCTTTGTCTTGCCCGGCGGCTTCTCTGGCCTTTGCTTATGATAAAGCCGCCGGCAGTGCCGCCGGGCTGTGTGGATCCACCATTAGAAGAGGAGTTATGACTTTATTTGTGTAGAAAAAAATGATTTGTTCTAAAATCTATCGTGTGTAATACCAAATGAAAGAGTTTTCTGAGACAATTCTAAAAGTATCACATCATCATTATATTTCAGCCACTTGTATTAAATTAAATCAAAAATCATTTTCAAAACATAACATATGTCATAACTCATAACTTACCTAAAGGACTTTTTTTTTAGTAACTGCGGTATATAAAAAAATATTCGACCTCAAGTATACCTGTGCCAAATAGCTATCCTGTGCATCGATTTGCGGTTTTCCCTTGAAATTGGGCTCGCACGCCGACCACTACAGCGAACATGTTGTTGTTTGCAGTCATTAGGTCATACCGATTCACGGGATAACGCATTGGTTCGATTATTTCTGGAGTGCAACGCGCTCGACACTCTGCAGATGGCTTTGACTAGAGATTGCCACATATGTCTAATGAGGATTAATACTAACAGCGTTCTTGTACAAGTATGTAGTCGAGGAGATAATTAGATGAACAAATATGTAAATAAACAGCTGTAATTTTTTTTCTTAAATAAATGAAATGACACCATGTTTGACGTTTAATTTTAAAAGCAAATCGTAAAAACATGGTAAAATGACATTAGTTTTAGCCGTACTTCAAGAATAATAAACATTTGATTTCTTAAACAAGTAAAAATGCAATTTTGGCTTATTTATTGTGATTGTTTTGATTTTAATTTTAATTTAAATGTATCTGCATAATTATTACCTTTCTGGCTTGTTGTGAGAGGAGTCTATGTTGCATTATAATGAGCGATATTGAATATAATATATGTGAATGTTTCACATGTATTACTGTCAGTATATGTAACTAATTAAATAAATATTTAAAATCAATATTGGCTTGTGTTTATTGTATTTATTGTATGCGGTGTTTATTTAAATATTAGATGGTTTAAATATTAGTGTTTTACTCCATAACTTTGCAAAGGGCCTTCACACCAAAACCAAAATAGATCTATGAATTACCTAGATACATTAGAAATAGACAAATAGTTCAAACATTTATGTTTATCTTCTGATGAAAGTTAATTAATAAAGATGTTGTTTTCTTTCATAAGTAACGTATAACGTAACGTACGTTACGTATAAGTAACGTATTCTTTATTTTATGTCATTTCAAATAAATCGTGAAATTATCAAATTCTAAAAAAACACATAAGTAAGTATAATCTAGATAAGAAATTAAAATTCTCAAAAGATCTAAGTTGTTAATATTATAGGAATCCGGAAAAACTGTGTTATCTTCAAGATATTATTCGAAGCAACAAATTGAAGGAAAATTTAAATATTCGTTATCGGGATATGAGCATTGTAAAGTTCGGGATATAGCATGACTATATAGCCCATAAAATTTTCGCTTACACGCATACTACCTTATCTGAGAGTGCTTTATCGTATCTTTTGATTGCGCGCGTGTAAGTCTATGAATCCATGTATGTCTCTAAATCCAGAAAGCAGTAAAATTTTGGGACACTTAAAGACCTCAAAATCTTGACTAATTATTAAGAGCGCGTAGTCAGCACACTAGCGCCGCCATTGGAAAAAAATCATAGTGCTTAAATAAAGACGAAATTGTGAATTATCTCTCTGTAGTCTTAAAATATTGAAACTTTTAACTGCATATTATACCTGATTAGAAAAGGGTAGAGATACGCCTATTGCTTTTTTAGATATACTTAAAAATTAACCGTGTACACTTATTATACAGAGTAACACCCAGACACGTCACAGAAATTAAAATTCATAATTTAAAATTTCTGCCCGGCCGGGACTCAAACCCTCTTGCGTGATAGACCGAGACATGTTGACCACTGCATCATTCAGGTCGTCATAATTATCTTAATATTACGGAACCTACCCGCTTTTTTTTAAAGTGAATTGAACTGGCATTCAAATGGAAATGTTTCTTCGACTGTTGCGTGTCGACCTATTTACGTCAACACATTTTTATAAATATAAATAATGGCTCGAGGAAATGTCTTATGCAGTCTTCCGTATCATTGACAAATATGGCTCAAAAACTAGGATTCCCAATAAATTAATAAAAAAATATAATGATGCACCCATTATGACCTGGCGGTGCAATGGGAAACAATTAAGTGGATTAGGCAGTTCTCGAATCCTAAAATCCTTCCTTGTAGGTACACCTACATAATTTTCATAATACCTACCTATATACCTTAATTAAAGTCATGTTACTACATTTTTTTTCGGACAATAGTCCGAAATCCTACGGTAGAATATATTAGATAATATTGTTAATTAATGTATATCTACCTCTATATACCTCTTTATTTTTGTAAAAGAAATTGTCATTCCACAATAAAAATAAGGTACAAAAGAGTAAATGCTAAATATACAATAGCAAATCCAACAAATGTGCGGGGACTGTGAAAGAAAAATGGTCGCGAAAGAACCGGGCGACTCTGGGAGTAATTTAGCACCCGATTGGTGACTCAGGGTGTAATTTAGCACCCGATTGGAACAACGTGTTCGCTAAATTAGAATTCTGTTAAGTTCTGTTAGTTACTAACTTTCATCACTTTTGGTTTAAAGGAGACCCGGCCTTTTATGCTAAGTTTTTTTCTTTTTTATTTTGTTTATCTGTGATTCATAATCGGCTGTACTTTTTCACTGATTATTTTGTGGTAGCTGTCAATCAAATGACAAATAAATCGGAAGTCAAATTGACATTTCGTTTACTTAATTTCGAAAAAAGGAAAATAATTGAGGTTTATGAAGCCACTTTTACATTTTATATTTTCAATGACTCATTGTTTTTGTATAGTGTTTCCATATAAAAAAATATTCATAATTTAATAACTTTTTTTCGACATTTTGACAATAACACAGAACTTGATCAATGTAGCTTAAATTGGCTTTATTTTAAGACCAAATTCAATCGTATACATATTAAGCATTTTTATGGCTAGTGCCACTTCTCCTTTATTTAAGATTTTAGGACTATACTAACCTTAAAATATTTTTACTGGGCTGCTTTTAGACTAGGTACCTAGGTATACTAAATAATAAATGCTTGTATTTTTGTTAAATCGAATCAATTGAAATTTAGAAAATAATTGTACAATAAACGAAAAGTCGTTAGCTAGAGATCAGTTAAACTCTGCTGCCACACACGTTTAAATAACTTTCACTGATCCCTGCAATAAGAAACATGGTAGGTAATCTCTAGTGCCTATGGTGCTATTGTGTTTTCTGTGCTATAAGACTTTAATACTAATGTATTCTGTGCTATTCGTAGATACAGTAATGATTTAACATATTGTGGCCCTCATAAGTTACAATACCTTGTCTCAGATCCGATTTGCATATACCTATTGTTTTGCTGGTAACTTCAACAAGGAATGATACTTCGATATAATTATCGACATTAATATGTAGATACATGTTGTAGGCCAAAGCAGATATTAAAAACCTATAAAAATATCATATAAAGCTAATGGTTTTCATATAGGTATTAGACAACAGGATAGATGAGTTTTTTTAGAGAAAATAGTCAATTCTATTTTTGTATGTACCTAAAAGTATATACTTACTCATAAACAACAAGCGTTAAAATAACTATGACTTTTAAACTTAACTCACGTTCATTCATTGTTAATGACACCATTAATTTTAAAATGGGTTGCAGGCACACATCTCTGGGGAGGACAGTTTGTAAAGCTTAAAAAGGGTGAAAAGCGTGATGAGTTGCAGGCTTAATTATTCTGACAGTTTGATGATACATAATTATAATAGCACGCTGGCTTACCACTTCCTATAGGTATGTTAAACCACAGTCCACTTTTAATCAAACATTTGTTGAAATCAAGAAGCTTAAAGTTCATATTTAGAATATGAATTTAAACTTCTTGGTTGAAATCAATTAGGGTTTGTCAGTTTTGAAAACCTGATATGCCATACCAGCTTGTGTATCATGCAAAAGTAGTCGCGGAGGATTGGTTTGTTGGAAAAAAATATTGTTAACGACTTTAAAAAAAGTAATTAATAGTAACCTTTATGTGTGGTGTGATCAATCATCAAAATCCACATTTCCCAATAGTAGAGAAGCCAATCGGTAAAAATCGTTGCCATTTTTGATGTCCCCACTGCTGGGGCATAGGCCTTCCATCAGGAGGATGGATAAGGAGGATGGGCCAAGACCCACCACGCGGGCCCAATGCGGGTTGATGGGTACTAACGACTGCGAATGCAGCTGGGACCAACGTCTTAACGTCCCTTCCGAAGCACGAAGAGTTCGAGATAATAAATTTTTTGGTCATACATCCCATGACCGACCCTTGCGAAAGTTGATTAACCTCCGCATTCGCTGGGCCATGCGCTATACCACTGCGCCACCGAGCTCCTTCTGATGATGATGTCTAATTTGCACCAATAGGATTGCTTTATTTTCATGGTGTAAATCAGGCAACGTAGCGTAGCTTAGCTCAAGTGGAACCGCACCCTAAGAATGGGAAATTGTGGATCGAATTGATAAACACTTAAGTTTAGATAAATTAGCATGTATCATAACATACCTGTTTTATAGAAACTTCTTCTTGTCCATAAGTCTCCGCCACCACGAAGTCTAGTTCGTGGCCCATCGGCCCCAGCAGTTTTTCATTCACTTCGTCAACCGCCATGGATATGGCTCCTATAAAAAAAATGAAGTAAATGTATGCTTTATTTAGTAAAAAAGAAGCATACAAGTGCATTATGCTTACTCAAAATAAAGTTTGAATAATTGACCTCTACATTACTAAATAATATACTAAAAAATATTCGACTCAATCAGCATAATGTGAATGCTAAAATCTCAAATTTAAAAATGACCTTTATTTTCTAAAATAAACAGTATTTTAGATTAGATGCAACCTTACTAATGAAACAAATGTTGTACCTATCTATAAAGTTTTGTTACATAAGATATGACAGAAAATCAACCACCAAAAGATACACTGTCGTAATTTATGAAAATGAGTATCAATTTTATAAAACACAGATTTTTATTCCCTGTCTTCGTTCCCTGTGCCAAATATTCGGTTGGCTGCGGAGACGCCACTAGCTACTCTGACATGACACCAACTAAGCTGTTGCAAGTTTCCTCCAGCCAAGATAACGAAACTGTTTGCACCGTCAAACTATTTGCTATCAAAAGTTTTCCAATTAAAATATATCTTACGGGATTTACACCAAAGCCTATTTAAGTATAATATTTTATGCTTTTTATAACATTTAGACACAACAAATCAGTTTCAATTTTAGATTTATAAGCTTTACCATAACGACAACCAACCAATAACGATCAGCAGTCGTTCGTTAAAATGTAAGAAAAATACAGGATAACCTTACTTATTCATAGTAGGTAATAATTACATAGCTTCTTAATCCAAACATAATCTGCTGCTTATTTCAACTCCGTGCGTGTAGCCCCACTTACTCCCTAAGCAAACTTCAGGGGGCAAAGTGTACAAGAACTTAGTTTCGTCCCTAGCGCAAGAATGCCGTGCTAATGGAAATTTTATCGACATCGCAAAGCTCTCAGGCGCTACTCAAAATGGCCGAGACGTTGGATATCGCTTAATTGAAGAAGGTTTACACTTTTTTCTCTGTGAAATAAAGTCGTTTTTATGTGTTCTTCATTTCGTAGTTCATGTAAAATTTTATTAAAAATTGAAACTTATGAGCTTAAGTAATAAAAGCATTAAATTAAATATAAAAAATAGTAGGAGTACCCAAAATCCGACAAATGTACTGCTGAATTGCACTTGTGTTGGATAGAAATTATAATTATAATGAAATATATTTACCTGAGAATTCTGTGAATCACTGCAATCTTAACTTAGGTTGAGGTTTTGGAGGGTTGGAAGAATACCATTTGGCTTGAGATCATCACGTAGCGCTCTAGATGTTCGTAGAAATACACCGAATAATAAATACAATGCAATCAAATAGACAATAGACGGTGACTTTACTCGAGAATGTATGGCAAAGAGAAAATTTTACAGATTAAAATACAACATTGTGTACCGCAATCGCTTAAGTTGCCGTCTATTGTCAATTTAATCGCATTGTATAATACGACTCATGCCCAAAACTTGAATATCAACTCTAAAATTAATTAATTCAATGGAGCGAAGCGTCTGACAGCTCGCGACAAACTAACTACCCTCACTCACCGATTTAAAGGTATTACCAGTATGATCCGTTTTACAAAACAAACAGTAATAAACTTTTTTTCCAAATTCCTCTTTTTTGTCAATAGCATTTTTTTTACTAAAAAGCATAATGACTTTTTATCAATTAAGAGATGAAACTACAAACCAAAGAAACATTTTGGATCATTGAGAAGATGAAACGACTAACTTTTTACTTTGTCCTATACTCAAAACACTTCTTTTATATAATTTTTAACCAACTTCCAAAATGACGTATGTTGAACAGTTTATACTTCAGTGATATTTTCGTCAGATTAGATCCATTAGGACCGATTTTGATTTTTTTCTATACATCCAAGAATTAAGAATATATACGCTTGTTATTGGAGTTACCTGATATGACTCTCCCGGGTTTCTGGTAGGTGTAGTCGCCTGGCCTCCTCTGGGAGCCGGTGATGTAGCCCAGGGTGAACTTCTCTGCTGATGCCCCTCGAGCTACCAGGACGCAACATACCCACTGAAACAAAATAATGTATTAAATTTTTATGCTGAGAAGTTAAGTAGCTTGTCAAATTACTTCTTGATATTAATTTCAACTTTTCAAATAAAATATCTTTTCCTTATTTCAGTATTTTTTTCTCTAATTTCCTTATTTCATTGGCTTTTTTTTGCATAGCTCAGTTGTATGTGTGAGAGTTACAGCAAAGTGCTGTCAATATTCGGTTGAATTAGAAGATTTTGAAGAGCTTACAAGATTTTGATGCTTTAATATTATATTTCGTTTTGAGAATAAGGAAAATTTTTAGACTCTTTGTTTTTTACTTGAAATAACCCACCAGAAATCATTATTGGTTTCTCTAGATGTGCGGGAAACTACAAAATCTAGACGATTTGTTTGTTATAATGATAACACATGGGTTAAGCAAACGCTTTGTATTCTAAGATATTGTTAATTGAAGACCATAATTTCCTATTTCAGTAACATTATTTAATTACTCTAACTCTGCACAGTTTAGTTAATATTTATATGTTTTAAAAACGATAACTATAAAAATCTAATAAAAATTAAATTCCTTAAGTGACAATACTTATGTAAGTTTAAATTAAAGTGTAAGCAATTTTTTTTTTACTATTGTATAAGGTTTGGATCCTAGGGATGAGCGCTGTAGTCTGAGATATAGGTTCTTGGACCTAGTTCAGACACAGATGTTTAGAAATGTATAATTTGCCTATTTACCTGTAATGATTGTACTGTGCTTTGTAATTTGTAATGGAAGTAAATAAATATTAAATATTAAATAAATATTAAAAATAAAAAATTAAATAAAAAAGTATCTAGGCCATGTTATCAACATTAGTGGAAGAGCAACTAAAGTAAGAATTCGTACTTATGAGGTAATATGGATGGAGGATTGAAACGATTAACTGTCTATGATAAAGATATTCGAAAGTGTGTGTTAAATCTTCGGAAAAGCGCACGTGGCGAAAACATTTTTCCAATATCGCCTGCTCGTAAAGTAGCTGAAGTGCGGGGGAAAGGCCTTAAAACGCAGGCCTTCACCACACTACAGAGTACGGAGTCAGTGCTAAACATCCGGAGCGGAGTATCTTTTTTATTACATGCAATGAATGAGACGATATTTGTTATAGGGATTTCTATGTTTTATTTTGGCAAATCGAATTCTTCTGAAATTCTTATTGAGTTATTCTTACTAGTCTAGTAGCCCTCGCGACTCGTCCGCGTGGACCCTAGGGAACCATTGACCAGGATAAAAAGGAGCCGATATGTTAATCCAGGTTCTAATCTGAAGAGGTAACAAAGACACACACATACAAACTTCCGCATTTATCATATTAGCAGGAAGTAGATTTTTTTTAAATAACGATGTGTGTGATGTGATGTTTTGTTTGATGTTGAAAATAAAAGTTTCCTAATGATGTGAACTATTTAAGCAAATAGTTTTTAATTCAATTTAAGTTTTCGGTATTCCAAAAAAGTCTAGAATAAAAGATTAAGAAGAAAAATGGTCTTTCTTATATTTCTTTAGTTTACCAACGTTATAACTAAGTACATAGTTGGAGGCCCGTAACTTACATCCTTCAACTGGTTCAACTGGATCAATATAAGCTTGTAATAAATCACAAACTAAAATATCACTGGCAGCTTCATATCTCTTGTGTACCACGCGCAACATAAACACTACACCGAGAAGAATAAACAACATAAAAGTACGAAACTGAGATATCGATGATTTATTAAGAAAAGTCGCAACAGACAGCGCCGTCCAATAAGCACACAAATCATTTCCGCATTTTTCCTGGGAATAAATAGCAGTCAGGAAAGTCCCATTTTCGATAGGCTTTGTCGACGAAATTTCTAAAAGAAAATAAGAATACATTTTCAAGAATTGAAATACTATTTACTTTGATGTGTTTACAAAAATAACCGGAGGAGCCATGTCTATTAATCTTTTAGACTAATAGACTTATTTGAATGATCATGCTTTAAAAATCTATTTAAAATAGTCGTATTTCTCAAGGAATTGAAAGATTGTTTTTTATTTTTGATCTATTCCATTCTAATACCAAAAACAAATAGGTACCAATGGTAAGTATGCTATAACCAAATAACGAATTACGAATACCATTCATAAACGAATCCTAAGACAAGTTTAATGCTATGAGGTACAGTCAGTAATATTTTTTTCTGAGACTGTACCAAATGTTATGTTTTGGTATTTGTTGGGAATAGATTTTGAACATCATTTAAATATGTATGGTTAAGTTAGGAATAGAAAATGTATTACGACAATAAACAAATACAATTGGTATTAGTTTTTGGTATTAGAAAGGAATAGATCTTATTTTTCAAAGGAAATCAATATTTACGTAGGGCATAAAGGCAGTCTCAAGGTCAAAATGAATAGTCTGATGTGCCGTCGTGTGTACCTAGCTTGATGATCGTATTTCGTTCTCGTTGTCAAATTTCGAAATTAATCTCTTTTTTATCGGAGCTCATGTGCTCACATTGAATATTTTACGCAATGATACAAGTGTAATTTCGAATGGCATACTCAGAAACTCGTCTGGCGAGGTTGTAAGTTCATGAGCGCAAAGTAGCCGCGTTTTTGGCGTTTGCGCATTGTGAAAGCAGTCATCTGTAATTTGTAAAGTCAACGCCAAATCAAGCTTCCCCGAAATGTCACATTTTCTCATTTGATATTCAACTTTAGGTGTTGAATTTAAGAATCAAATAAAATTTATTTTTGATAGACTTGTGTGCCGCTCTCTGTACAAGTGCTTAGCATGTATGTATCCAGATAGACATACATGTGCTTATAGTAACAGGTTTTAACGGGGTTTTTAATTGAAAAAACTCGTTCACTCGATTTGATTTGATTTTAGGGTCAAGAACTTTAACAAATAAAAAATTATTAGGACTCGTAAGTAGATTAATTTGTTCTTACTTCTTTCAGCTAAGCATTGTTTGTTGTGTAACTGCAACGACCCAGATACTTACTTAAGATATTTTTTATTTTCTTTGTAAATACATATATAGAAGAAAGTAGTAAAGTACCTAATAAAAAAACAACTCGTGAATTAATTTGTATTGCAGGAAGACAGTACGTACCTACATAAAATAACGATTTAGTATCTTTTCTATTAACTTTATTAGCAGGGAGTACTGACCACAAGTTTTGAATCTTATTAAAAATTGTTGTGGTGGGATTTCTAAAAGATAAGCCGATGAGAATCGGCGTGGACTTGCTTACTTGACAGTAACAAAAGACGACTTCGATTATCGTCATAGCGACTGAACGCCACTGACTGCGATAGGCACCACATTGTGTTGGTTATGACACAAAGTAATTTCTGTGAAAAAATATCAGTAATAGGTACCTAGTCTCAGATGTCTTTATTTTGACAATTCAGCGATTTCTAACATTTATGAATCGTTACTACCTAAGTATAGTTGAAATAAATAAATGTATATCTGTCTACCTGTCACACATCGGTTACTTTGTCATCGCAGCACTTGAGACACGACACGAGCCTAGCATCAAATACCTACAATAACATATAAATAGAGCGTTGGGATATTTGTGGGACTATGACCGGGTTACCCGCGTGTCATAAATAGGGAGCTGTGTTTGCGATGCACTCTCATTTTAGCGGTTCATTAAAATGAATGGACGTCACTCTGCTGTGTGGTTAATACGAATTTTGATCGCTCCTATAATAATAATAATCAGAAAACCAATATTCATATTTTTTATTGTGTTACTTACACGTCTTGCATTTTTATATTTTTCAAAACAATAAAAGTATTTCTAGATCTTAAATGTTTAATATACCTGAGTTTATACATCCAAACATTCAGAGAAACATTCCGTTTATTGTCTGTTGAATCGCAGTTTTATTATCATTTTATGTTCAAGAATTCATCGCAGAAATGTTATATTTTAGAAAGTCTGCTAGGAATACATCTTTATAATAAGCCATAACTTTTAATTGGGGCAATGTAGATGGCGAAACTAGCAAACAGTCGATAAGGACAACTTCCGGTCCTATCTGTTTGCTTAATAGCTGTGAGGGATAAGGGGAAAGGGCAGCCTTACAAACTGACCACGATCTGTTACTGTTTATTGGCCGAAAGTCTTAGCTTCCTGTTTACTATAGTGAGTATAGTGACATAGTGTTCATATCACAATTAGTGTTCACAAAAGTTTTTATATGCAAAAAACACATTTGTACCAGTCAGCCGAGAGCGATAAAAATTGTACGGTTTGCTTAAATGGCTAACTTCACGAGATACTATGTCAAACAACTCGTTTCTGGCCGTCAATTTTGAATAAACCGCAGTGTGTCATTTTACCCATGTATGTCATTCTTTATGTACTTCCCCTAGTCAACCATCTAAAACGGGTAACACATAAATCTTTAACAAGCAATTGATTGCGAATCCTCTAAGTATTCGCACGGCCCTCCATTCGATAATGCCCGAGGCATTACGCTATCTACCTATAGGATCAGCTCACTTGAAACACAGTGGTCGTATGATTAATTACTTACATATAATCGTCTTAGATCTTAATCCCTTCGGTCGTGTGAAGCCGCCTTAAGTTCGCAAACTATTGAGAAATTTAAGCGGTTTAGAACATATGTACCGAATAAACCGATAACTTGTAATTAGGAACAAGTTTTATGGTTTTTTATTGCTTATTATTACACGACTGCTCAAAAAAAAAACCAGAGAGTGTAATGTGTTCAGAGTACACATGTATTTGGGTATGTGAGTTTCTTTATTCCACCATAACAAAATGCCATATGGATTTGGATTTTGGATGTACGGGGTATCTTTAGAATTCTCATGTCGTGGCCAAATTGTAGAATTGATCACTTTATGATGCGGCCGATCATTTCATGAAATGGCCAAGCTAACTGACCATATCGTTTAACCGTAAACGCTTGATGATAAGTCAATCCACGTTTGGCCTTATCGTTAATGTAGGATTTCCATGATATCAAAGTTTTTAAAGTTCCTGGCATTCGTTTAATCTGAGTTATCTTAGTCAATAGATAAATTAATCATTTTAAATAGCTTTATAAAGGGTACCTCTAAATAATACTACATGAGGTTGTTATCTATGCTAACCTGTGATTCATTCCGAACTCTAAGGCATTTTTACTAGTTTTTCGTAAGATTCAAGTAATTTTATATCGAAAACGACATTTCACTTCAATTTATATTCAATTGGCCGATTATTATTAACTTTTTTATCAGAATAATTGTCCGCTGCCATGTTGTATCACAAAAACAAAACGATATCAGCGCCTCTAACGGTGGATGATAATGTAACTATTTTACGATATGATCACTTATATAGCCACATCATGAAGTAGCCGTGCCGTGTTTAGGTGTTCATATTGTCATACGCAGATTACTCATACATTTGGCCAGACCATATCATGATGTGGGCAGCGGGTATTTTCCATTACATGAAATTTTCGGCCACATCATGAACTGATCAGTTCTACGATTTAGCCACGACATTTACATCATGCCGAGTAACACTGACTATTTAAAAAAAATTACAATATGGATATAAAATGTACGGCCTTTTTGAGCACTCTCCAAAACCATATAAATCGTCACTAAAATGGGTGAAATAAAATTAAAAAAATATTAAAAACACGACTGCTGTTCCAAAAAAAAAAAGTTAAATAACAAGAGTGTCATTGCAGTCGGGGGACTGTTTTGTGGGACAATATAATAATATAATCATGTATTTTTATTTTTTTAGTACGGTAGTTACAAGAATTTATCTTAATGTTGACAAAAACGTCGGTACTTACAAAAAGGATGAATAAAATGCAGGTTCTAATCTAACTATGGCCATATTACTGTCTTGACCTATCTCGAAATGCGTTTCCTCCGCAATTTGCCTGCTTGTTACCGTAATGTAATTTTCCAATAATCGAAGTCGATAAGTGTGCGATAGCGACGACTCGGCATTGACATAGATCTCGTCGCCGTCTCGTCGCCGCGTGCGCACGCTAACTTAGGAACTGCTGTAAACATATAGGGGGACTGTTACTTAAATAATTTAACTGAATAATTAATCGCGACTGACAATGTATTTCATTGATGGATGAATATATGGATGACAAGTAAAGTTATTAATAATGGAGGTAGTAAACAAGTCAAGCGGAAAGATCGAGATGATAAAACAATACATAATATTATCTGTAATTAAATGGGCGCCAAATTAAATTAGATCTATGTTAGTATTACACATTTTTAATATTACCCACTTACATAGTTACGACTTATGAAAAGGACGAATCGAAATAACACAATAACGAATTACAAAAGGTAGTTATTCAACATGAATTTTCATAAAAGAACTGCACGCAACTGAGAACTTTTTTGGGACAGATTAGTATAAAATCTTTATACCGCATGTATGGTAATGTGGTTATTAACTTCAAATGCGTGTTGGCAGAAAGCATGTGAAAGTGTCTACAAAGTACGTTGGAGTTATTTGGCAATAAAAGTTCCGATTAGTATGCGTTTCGTTTCCCGCCCGTATAACCGAACGCCCGCATCACCAACAATGGCCCATGTCTGCGCCCGCGCACAGCCTTCTCGATACGCGCCCGATACATATTAATGGACTGTTTAACATTGTTTTAGGCATTACACCTTGTTGCTGATAATGTATGACTAGGTAATTTAAACTGGTATAACTGCAATGTAATCTAATTATCAAACACAGACTTTATATTTTGTCAAGTATCATATCTACCTATACCTAATACAGGTAGTACCTACTCGCGAATCACTGAAAAATTGAAAACAATTTATTCGATAATAGTTAGTTCTGCTAATATTACACTATACTTTCTTCTTTGAGAAGTAGAAATATTCCGTACCGACAGGATGAAAAAAGTAAGAAAAATTTAATGCGCTATCCATGCAGATAATTCTCACTCAAATTCCTTTTTTTTATCATAAATGGGTTTGCTCTTGACCCCAGTCTAGCCCAAAACATAGAACATTGTCTAAAAAATCACAAGAATCAGACGGATTAAATGCAATTTTTAATATTAAGAAAAAAAAGTTGCATGCATTAAAATGAATAGAACTCGTTGAAGTCTTTTCTTTTAAAAACGTGAAAATTCGCCATTACTGTAGCATTATTTATCTTAAAAAAAATTACATAATCGAATGAATAAGTATGTCAAAAAATGACAGCTTGAAGCCTATATTAATGCCATCTTTATCTGTCATTAAGTTTGTGTTTATAAATAACAATTGATATTTTGCGAGGGGACCCTCAGCTTATTTTTACCCCCTTACTAATAAAGATTGTATATCAGATGTATAGTTACACAATGGTTACTCTCTGTCCAACTATTTAAGTTTGACATTAAAAAGAAAGGGAAAAAACACTGTGTTTAAGGGGGTTAATAACTTGTGCACTTACCTACACAAGATTTACACGGTATTTTTTTTTTGCAAGTGTGTCGCTAGTGTAGCATGTAATGTCGCCTAAGTTAGCAAAATGACAGTCTATTTATAGGATTGAGTGGTAATTAATTGAGTATGATACAACATTAATGTTTGCGATAATATTTGTGGAACAAGCTGTAAATTCCGATACTGAATACATATACCTACTAATTACAAATCTAATTATAGGCTATAAGCACCCCGCAGGGTGGAGTAGAGCTTATTATAGGAAGCTCGTTAGATTTGCTTACAACTTCAACTTTACTTACTTTGTACGGGCTTACTTACATTGTACGTATATGATATACCTACCTTAACTACTGTTTTTGTATCATATTGCGTTTTTCACGTTTTTATTAGTAGCAAATTAAGCAATGGGAACACGAGTACTTGGAAATCCCACTGGACTCACTGATGGAACCATGTAGTGGAACAACAGTCCGAAGTGAAATGTAATGTGAGTAATTAGATTTTACTATTTTACGATCAAACAACTTCCGACGAAAATCATTTGAATATTGAGCCTTTGTTTTCTTTATTGAGCTGAGCGTGATCCAAAATATATGTTTAATAGCTAATATTAATTCATATTGTACGATACTGACATTAGACCGTAATAAGTACTTACTGAAGAAATTACCTAATGTAGGCTTATATTGGAAGCTATCGATGTCGTTTTACTCGACGTCGATACTACTCAAAACAAAATAGAGCTGATTTCTGAAACTTAATTTTAGAGAACTATGCTAATAGTTTTATTTGAAAACGATGTTCTTATAGTTCTTTCTTTCCTACTTCTATTGTTCTGATTTAACGACACGGTTCTGTTTTCAGCAGACAATTTTTTCCAGACATTTGCAATTTTTCCTGAAGAAAAAACTTAAAATACAGACTCTTTTATTAAAATTCTGTTATCTACTGCGTAAAACTATTTTGATTAAAGAATAAGATTTTAAAACTTTAACGCGTACGTAACTTACCCAAAATTATTAATTATTGTTGCTAAATTAAATACCTACCTATTCCCCACTTTAAAAATCACCATTAGCAATAATTTAAAATAAATAATATATAAAATACAATGTGATTAAATTGATATACTTAAGTACAATGCGATTAAATTGACAATAGACAGTGATCCACTGCAACTTCACTCGAGAATGTACGGCAAAGAAAAAAATTACAGATTAAAATACGTCGTTTTGTACTGCAAGCGCTCTTAAGTTAGTAACTTCTGTTGTACCTTCATTGTTAAATTAATCGCATTGTAAGTAAAAAGTCTTACCTTCATCCATATCAAAAGTTTCATGACGTAAACAATTTATTGTGTAACTTCACAGTACGAACAATTATAACATCATCACGAAAAAGCATTAGCATTCATAATTGCGGTTTATCATAATCAAATTCCGACATCGTAAAGTTTATCCCGCGTCCGACGCGACAACCGCGCGCGTCTTACTTTCACCGATGTCGTTTTCAGACTGACTGACTGAGCAGAGTTCACCGAGTTTCCTATGAAGAGTTGAAAACGCGAGTATGTACCTAGCCAATGATTGCCAAACGTGTTTTCAAACATAATTATAGTGCTTTCTGTACAATAATTTCATTATAGATATGCCTGACCCACACGACGGACGCCAGGTATTTAGAACCACATTGCCTCATTATTAGTAATGCTGTTAGCACAAAATACAAAGTCGAATACACTTTGGAACATTCATCATCCAGCCATCTACATCCTTTATACATCACTCTTCTAGTAACATGCCTTATATCCCTTGTAACATGTCCATACCAAGCCAGACGATTCCCTTTCAACTTATCTATCACTGGTGCTACTTTAAGTTTTGGAAAATTATCAAGGAAAATTCTTTTGCACCATCTTTCTGCTTGCACGAATCTACGTTTTTATATTATTATTAATTGTCATAAACTATATTTTGGGAATCACTTCAACTTCGAAAAATTATGCTTAATATACCTTACCTATGTAGGGGTACCTAATAGTTTTGTTTTTGCCTGCATTAGATTTTTTAATAAATTCAAAAGTTTTCATAAAACATGTTCTACTAAAATATCAATAACGTAACGGCTGTACAGTAAGGTCTTAAATAGTTAATAACTTTGTCACTCTAAGAGCTATACTTTTTGAACACAAATCAATGACAAATGACAACTACTACAAAGTGACAAAGTTCTAAATACATATACATATTTTGAGACGCGACTGTACATGAATGAAATACATAGTCCTTTGCCGGTCAAGGCAAACCTGATCGTTGCACTACATAGCATACTTACATGCGTACTTACATGATGCGTCACGCGATGGGTGGCAGTATGATTTTATCCAAATGAACTGCAAAACGATGGGAGAAACCTTCAATAATGTAATTTAAAAACTTTAAGATTGTTTTCAAGGTTTAACAATCGTTTGCAAAAATATGCAGGCACAATATTTACCATCAAAGGTAGGTAATACCTACGTAATGGTACTTATTATACTTATGGTGTGTGGTGTAAACGTCACGTAATACCTAAACTTAGGACTAGCGGCCCGCTCCGGCTTCGCACGGGTACAATATAGTTACTACACCTCTTAGAATGCTGAACACGCGACCTTTGGATATCCGGTCCAATACTCTGACCGCTGAGCTACCGAGTCTCTAGTTGGACCGGATATCCAAAGGTCGCGGGTTCGGTTCCCGTCCGAGAACATGATCTGGTGCGAGTCGTATTTTTTCGAGTATATTATTTAGTATTATGTAAAAATGGCACTGTGAATGCTAAAATCTCAAAATTTAAAAATTATACAGCTTTCTCATCTTAATCAATTGTTTAAAAATATCTGGAAAAATGTTCAATTGAATGTCGAGGTAATTCCTTGTACATTGGTGAGATGGCGCTGGCTTGCAGCGTAAGTTGATATACCTACTAGAAGAAATTCGACGTTCCCACTAGACTCGGTAGCTCAGCGGTCAGAACATTGGACTGGATATCCAAAGGTCGCGGGTTCGATTCCCGTCCGAGACCATGATCTGGTGCGAGTCGTATTTTTTCTAGTATATTACTTAGTATTATGTAAAAATAGCATTGTGAATGCTAAAATCTCAAAATTTAAACTTTCGTGATCAGTGAGTGAGCGAGTGATTTTCCCTTTTTAACCGACTTCAAAAAAAGGAGGAGGTTCTCAGTTCGTGGGAATGTTTGTTTTTATATTTATAGATGTCTTGTCTTGTTTGATTGATTGATTCATCATCACGCAGCTTGAACATCTGGAACTATTGGTATTTAAAACTTCCGTACTTTCGTAAAGTTCCGGCGTACGGCTCCGGTGTGTTTCACACTTAAGGAGATGACATGAGCCAACTAGCGCCGCCAGTCGATTTTATTTTATTTATTCTAAATAAGTTCAATTTCTTAAAAAAGGAATCTATATAAAAAAGGAAAATATATAATAATTCTCGTTTGAAATCGATTGAAACCGTTTGAAATTTTACAGTTTCAGTTTGTTTACGTGCCGTAAACATGCATTTCACAGCACAACACTGAACACGGATTGACCTAGAATAATGTTGCTGCATTGTCAAAACAAATACAGCATCTGAATCTTCTTACTCACACATCTTTGTAAATAAATTAATATACACATATGTAAATAATTTGGTATAAATTAGCATAGCAAAAGAAAATAAATCAGACGTTCACCAACTGGACTTCAGACGTTGTTACTCTGTCGGTTGACAGATCGACCCATCATCCACGAATCCCCTCACTGCGGCCAAGACACCTTTAGCCGTCAGATATCTGATCAGTCTTGTGAGCCTGCTTGACTGGCAGCGAGAAAATCCAACCTTATAACTTATTCCTTCCACTCTCCGCTTGTCACCTTAGGTCGACTGGTACAAGCATCCTTATTTATTTATATGTGTATTTATTAACTTATGGTTAGGGCTAGGGCTGTTAGGGCGCTAGGGCTGTAGGGCGCTAGGGTTGTCAATTAGGATAGTTCTACCCTTTCCAATTCATGTAAAGAGGGCTAGGGGAAACCTTGCTCCCTTACACAGTTGATATTAAGTGCTATAATAAGCACTTTGCTAATAAATGAAACTTATAACGGATTTCAAACGAGAATTGTTAACAAGAGAGTTACGTATCAGGGGGCATGTGAATTAAGTCTACGGCAGGATAAAAATAGTTGCTTTGAATTCTTAAAAAATTAAAGAATAGAAGAAGTAGGTACCTAACATACTTTCTAAATAAGTTGGATTTTAAATTCTTCTTCTATTGATTGATTAATTTTGTGACTAAAAATTATTCGTAACCCACAATATCGTATACATATAAAGGATTCACGTTACTTACATTTATATAATATGTCGTTATTCTGATGTCATCATAACTGTTGTGCTTAATAGTCTGAAGACGTAGTTCTCATTGCAAAAAGACTCGTTATCAGCTGGGTTCGTTCCAAAAGAAGACAACGGAAGCGCAAGTCATACAGTCATTAATCATTACTTATCTTGATTACTCCGAGATGTTCAGCTTGAAGTAGGTAGCTTAGTTAAAGCTTCTTGAAATAAAAAGACAGGTTAAAGGGGTTTATGTCTGTAAAAAGCTATTTTTCTTTGTTATTTTTTCGAGTAGGTATCTTCAATTTCTTTGTCAGTTCGACTGCGGGAGTTTATTCATATTACCCTCTCACTATCCCGTAGGAACGCCAGCCGGCAAGTATTGAACTTCTAACTAAAATACCTAAGTATTTGTATTGAATTCTGATTGTCATATGAGAATCCGACCTTTTGCGAATCCGACCTAGTACTAATAATTACATGTATGTATGACATCACAATTTTTAAATCCTTATTGGGATTTTTAAATCGGAAAGAGCGGTTAGTCTTGACTATTAAATAAAATTGTGTGATAAGAAAGAAAATTTACGTTATAAAATAAAGATTATATATTTATATTAATTATTATAAGTTATATCTTACATTAATAATTAAATAACGATTAAAATATTCATCACAGGTTTTGGTTATTGCGTATACAAGTGAATTCCTTGACTCTTTTTTCTTCTCTTTTACCACCATAATTCATTGTTTTTCTTATTCACTGCACTTTCTGCAATAAAATATTTTAAATATAGTAGACAGCATCATATGCATTGCGCCGATCACAACGTAAGTAGGTAGGTACTAGGTAGGCAAAGCACTTGTGAAATAGAAATCAGAAACAACGACGGTACCGCAAATACCTAGACCCGAGACAGTACAGGAAAGTTCGTTGGCCTTAGACAATATAAAAAAAGTTCATTTTCTAAATTGACCTCGCCGGGGATCGAACCCAGGACTTCAGAGATGGCGACATGATGAAAGCCGATGTACAAGCCACTCAACTACGGAGGTCGTATCCTGTTCCCGTTATTAATAGGCTTCACACTTACCATTGTAATTTCCGGGAAAATGGTACTAAGGTTAAAATTAGCACGAGATGTGACGGGGAAGTTCAGCGACCTGTCGACATTGTGGCCCACCGCTTGGACGTTGGACGGCACCAAGTGACTATTGAAGAACTCTGGTTGATATTGGGCTGGCATTTGATTACCAACATAATTAGGGAATGGCAACTCTTCAGAAACTAAATTGCTGTGCCTTTTACCAACTGCTTTATTCTGCCACAAAAGATGCGAGGGATCGTTCCATTCTTCAACCTCAGTATTTAATTTTGCTCTTTTGCTTTGATACTTTTTATTGGATTCTTTCTTATTGCACTCCAATTTGTGTTTAGTCGCCGACTCTCTACGAGAACTTTTATAGTTTGAAGGCACTTTTTCTTGAGGAAACGCAGTCGGATTATTTCGCATTTTTAATTCTTCATATTTGTGGTTTGTATAATTACATTCCGTTTGATTATTGTAATCTATAAATTCGCCAGAAAATGGCCCACTTGTGTAGTTGCTCGACATTAGATTACTACTGCCTGGCATTAGATTCGAATAAAATGAATTTGAAATTGTGTTTGTAGTTGTATTGTATAATGTGGTCCCTGAGAACTGCTGAGTAGCGTAGCTATTGTCAGTATAATCAAGTATGGGAGGGAAGTGTGAAACTTGAGCGACACTACTATCTTGAATGGAATTAAATTCATTATACTTTTGTGAAGACATTGCAAATTTCACACCGGCATCTTGTACTTTTTGCGTACAGCCTCCACGTATTAACGATTCAGCAGAATAACTATTTTTTTGGGACTTAAAACTTTTATCAGGTTTATTTGGTTTATTTTTGTTCTGCGAAAATTGAGCCATATTTTCATAAGTCACTAACGATTTAGATTCATTAAAACCATAGCAAGGTTGCGGTAATTGGTTCTCCATTCTAGAAGTCATGGTTTTCCGGTTGGTATCATTTGAAAAGTAACTTGAAATCTGTTTTGTTCCAGCAGCTTTGGGTGGATCGGTACTTGGTGCTTGATATCTGGAAGACATATTATCAGAAGAGCGGTTCATTAGCTGTGTCACCGATAAAAAGTTTCCGCAATTTTGTATATCTTGAGCTTGTGTTGGTGGTCTATTAGAAATATCTGCATTTTTCTTTTTATCATGTGGGCCCAATGCTAAATCACCAACCAGTGTAGGTAGATTTAAAGGTGGTGGTTCTATAGTTATTTCAGTGGGTCCAATGGTTCTAGTAGTTGGCCACATCTGAAATTCTTCTTGGGTAGGTTGTGATGCAAAATTGTGCATGGAAATTGGAAAATAGCTCTCGTTGTGATCTTGTTTCTTAGCTGAATGATTTATTTGAGAATACGAAGTTTTATGGTGGTCTTTAACTTCGACAGGTATGGAGTTGCAATTAATATTATCCATATGTCTTACTTCAGAGGTCATCCAATTAATATGCATTTTACTTGGAGACTTTTTTGTATATTTCTCCTGTACTTGGGGTCCGACAGGTGCATTTGTAGTTTTCATTGCATTAACTGCCGTGGTATTCGTGGTTTGTTTCACATTTGTTTCAAAGTTCTTTTCGATAGGCTTTGTATTACTATTAGTTTGTAGACTATCAACATTTATATAACTTTGATGTTTGGAAGGAACTGTTTTAGTAAAGTTACTATTGGTATAAAATGGTACCTCTTCAGACCACAAATTTGTTGGTTGTGAATAGAAACTGGTTATAGTATCGGCAAAAGAAGTGCTTGTTTTGTTAGTAACATTATCTTTTTTAGAAGTGGTCGTCACTATCGGCATATGAAACTCGGGATTGAAAGGATTGTACGAAGATGAGTAGGGTGCTGATACTGTATTTAGTATATTGTCTTTGTTGAAGCTGTTTGATGCTGTAGTGCAATTGACAAAATCAAAGCTTTTATGAGACCAACCTAAGTCAATGTCATAGGTCAGTCTAGACGACCCGATTTTCATAAGGTTTTCGTCCACATTTGGATAGTCACATTTACTTTTGGATGAATATTTTTCCATAGCACACGGGTAAAGTGCCAGATTATTGAAATCATGAGTAGATGAAATACTGCTAGTACTGTAAATAGTATTCTTCATTGTGTTAAATGGATCACTTTTGTAGAAGAAGTTGCCGTTACTCGCGTAACTAGCCGATTGATTTTGTATAGATTTACTTATATTAGAATCGTAATCTAAACCAAATGTTGTATCTGATATGGTACTAGTAGAAATTAATGATGGCATAGGTAGATTTAGAAATGGGTTGTCACTGGACGCATTAGAAGTAGTTGTAGCGAGAGTTTTGTTTTCGTGCTGTTTAGTTATCAGATTATGTTCAGTATATTTTAGAGGTTCGTTATTTTTGGTTATCATTGAAGACGAAGGCTCTAGTTTAGATGGTGGTTTAACTTTGGGATCATTGGTATTATTTTTATCAAAATATGCCTGTGTTGTCAATTCGTTTCGTCTATGGTTACTGTCCTTATTGCTAGTTTGTACTGTATTTTGTGTTTCATCGGCTGGGCTATCTGCTCTATTTCCACTTACTAATGGAAAAGACATAAGAAATGCAGCAGTTGGGGAGGCTGCCAAAAACTCTTCAGCTAATTCAAGACGAGCATTGCCCCCATCTACCACTGGATCGCATATTGTAGTTTCTAAAATATTTGGCATCTTATTTTCTTTGTCTTTATCTATTGTCAGTGCTATTTTGTCAGCTGCTATTTTATTTGACTTTACACCATTTTCTTCAGTTACTAAATTATTAGGTTTTTCAGTTACAGCCGTCGCTAACGTCGTTTTTGCATTTGGCGTATCATTACTTTTATTTTTGGGCAATTCAACAATTCCTTTATCTTTAATTTCAATTTCATCTACAACATTATTTTCTTTTACTTCTTTTTTGTTGATAGAATTTATATTAATCTTAATATTCTCTGTAACACATACTTTTTTAGCAGAATGAACATTTGTTTTATTAATTTCTTTATTTTCTATAGTATTTAATCGCACTTTCTCAAGATTACTATCTTTTGTGGCAGTATCTAAATTATGACTAACTATTTTATTTGGAGAATTGTCTTTTACTTTATTATCAGGAACATCTTTTACGCCATTATCAGGCAGCTGTTTACTTTTTTCTTGGTCATTATTTTTTTCAATAGTTTTTGATGGCTTTATTATCTTTTTATTGTTATCTTTCTTTGATTTGACAGTATTTTTCTTAATTTTTGTAGCTGATAAAGGTCGAGAATATGCTGATATTGGTAAAACATTGACCATTGTTGTTTTTGTAACATCTCCGTTGTTTCTATATATAATTGGGCTTGTTAATTTATTAAGGTTCTGTAAACTTGAATCTACAAGCACTATAGCCGGAGGGACAGTTGGAAATAAAAGTGGCCTTTGCGGAAAAATGTATGGTGATGCTGGTAGAACAACTATTGTATTTTCTGGAGCTGAAAAATACACAAGAATACTGTTAGTGCCTCAAGAAGTATAAGTAAATTGTTCATAGTTTTTTTTGGAAAAAAGTGTTAAATGAAAATATACTGACACTTACTTTTTTTCCCACCGTTTGCATTGGATTGAGGAAGCAATTTAGGCAAGATTTGTGTAGGAATTTGCTTTGTCGTGTTAGTTTTAACACTTTTAACCTTTGGAATTGTAGTTAATACTTTTTTCTCCATAAGTGAATTTCTTTTTAATTTCTGGAGATCTACTACTTTAAGGTATTTGTTGCCTGAAACAAAGTACTTATTTAAGCAACATGAGTATAAGGTACATTATATCATCTAAAGCTATTTTCTATGTGATATGCTATGTTGATTACAGTACAGCCGACTATAAACAAGTCTTTATGAAAAATTTGAGACAGCAAAATGTGTTCGATATCAGCTATTATTAATATCCCCACTGCTGGGTCACAGTCACAGGCCTTCCTTATGGGTAAATAAGGAAAATGTGGCAATGATGACATTTTCCCCAGCCCATGACAAGACCCTTGCGAGCATTGCTTATCTTCGGCAATCGCTGGGCCAGGCCAGGCGATAAACCACTACGGCACCGAGCTCCTCAAAAAAATGTGTTTCGTTCATTTTTACCCGACTGCAAGGAAAGGGTTCTGTTTTTCGCGCGTATCTTTTATGTACGTAATATTCTTTATTACCTCATATCTTTCAAATGGCTAAACGGATTTCTATCATTAGTATATCGTTGATTTGTCTTGACAGCCCAAGTGTTCATAGGTAAGTGACGTTATAAAAAACCAACATGGCGGCTGTGCAGTGCTATTATTTAAGTGAAAAAAAAATATTTTGGATTACATATATTACATATAGGTCTCAAATTAAAGGGCTTTTCATAAAGATTTCAAAAAGGAATATCATGACTGTAATATACAACTATAAAGATATAAATAAAAATAAATAAGTAATTAAAAAAATATATACATATATTTATTTTTGCAAAAGATCAAATTGCACCTATCAACTTATGAGCTAAAATTAAAATTCCATTGACAAACATACTCACTTTGACTTTTTAACCGACTGCTTCTGCCTACACTTAAAAATACTTGTGTTGATGCATCCTTTGTAGTTTTATTTTTCATTGCACTAAGTTCAACTTGCAGTGCCAAAATCTCGGCCTCTGAAAAATAAATAACAGTATGAGAAAAGGCACGAATAATCAACGTAACCACAAGTTTAATAAGAAAAATTACTAATCATTAATGGTGTTATATTATGTGAGTGTTAAGTAATAGTAGCACAGATAATATAATAATATACATATAGTAGGTTCGACTTAGCAATTTAAAGGATGACATTATGGTACTTACTTAATTGAGTCTTTTCCTGCTTACAGTTTGTAAGACATAAAGTAGCTTTTTGTATGATTTCAACTTTGGGATACTGAATGCTTTCACTTTCTTTACTTGAACTGTCGTCATTGCTTTTGGTGATTTCTTTAACAATGTCTCCTAGTCTTGAAACAGCGTCGTTGAATTTATTTCGTCTCTGGCGTTCCCATTCACGACAACGACTAGAATTAAATTACATGGAAAATAATTAGGTAATTTAGTCCAAATATTTGGCTCTTTGTTACATTAGTTGTCATCGAATTGGGGGACGGATTGTGGACAGATGGTGGGGGGACGACGACGACGACGACGACTAGGGGACACCCCTAATCCTCCTTAACCTAACTATCTTTCGTTTCCTGAGATTGAAGACAGTTTTATTGAGTACCTAATCGATTTGACTTATTTTAGTCAACATCCTCCATATTCGAGTTTATCTAGTATCTAAACTCAAAACACTAGACTTAGTGTTTACATCTGCTATACAATCTTTATTAGTAAGGGGGTATATAATTAAGCACTTTTGAATTGTCTATATTTCCCTACCACCAGTTCCAGACTTTTTTCCGAAATTGGCCGCTTCTTTTGTACAGTCGACCAAATTGAATCATGACCCGCCTTAAGGTTTTTACAGTCTTACATTATCTTACAAAGTAGGTTGAAATTGAATTGAATGAACCTGTTATTTTTTTATTAGACACTGACAGTCACTGACTTGTTGTAAAATTAATTGCATTGTATATTTTCAATACAATATCCAAACTTACACTGTTTGTTTTGAAGGAGTACTATTGTGCTTTCTTAGTCTAACGTCGCAGACCATTGCTTGGTTTATTCGATAATTTTTCAATGTTTCCACACCTTTACGGGGGCCATGGCATGGGACGACTATAGCAAAAAGACTGCTTATAATTTTAAGAAATTACCAGCTTGGAACTTTATAAAAATGCATTCAAGTTTATTAAATTATTTTATAGCTGTGTTCTCTGATTTTAATTATTACTGAATTAAATTGATTATAGTTATTCAGAAAACAAGACTTAAGTTACTGAATCTTCCACCAGTTAACAAATTGGGAGGCCTCTCAGAGAAAGAACTGAGAGAAGAAAACTCTGAAAGGTTGTGTTGTGTCAACCTCCCTTTTGATCCCCATCTACAAAATGAAACTAACTGTATCTTTAGAACCTGCAGTGTGTGATTTGGAATGGGATTTTAGTTGATGCATAATGAAATTGAAATTTGGATATTTGTTGATTTTAATAGCCTTACTCACATATCATATTTGTTTTTTGGCAAGGATTAGTGGTTTATCAAACCTAATGTCATGGTTGGGCCAGGTTGGGTCTCTTTGAAGCATGTTTACAGATGATCACAGATAAGTAAAGAAAGGTAAGATAAAGAAAACGGAGCTACCAAATTGTAAGGGAGTAGGGG
Organism: Catoptria pinella; assembly: GCA_963556745.1. Classification (NCBI taxonomy): domain Eukaryota; kingdom Metazoa; phylum Arthropoda; class Insecta; order Lepidoptera; family Crambidae; genus Catoptria; species Catoptria pinella. Next base: position 8,851,634 of record OY750762.1, read on the forward strand.
GGTCGCCCCATGCCCCCATCCCCAAATTCGATGATAGATAGCTAATGGAAAGAAGAAACAAATATTTTGTTTTTATTATTAGTAAATATTACTCATTGGTGTTTTAGGTCAGATTACCTAGTTAGGTACTTACCTTTGTGTGCGAGATTTACTACCTGTCGTTTCCGTGGTATTCATTTTAAATATACCTATTTTAATTCACAAAGCTACCGACAGGCGAGGCGACAGCGTCTAAATCAGAGAAAAACCATTTTTTTTTAATTTACCTACTTTTGTTTGACAAAAATTCTACAAATTGACTGACCGACCTCAGACCTGACTGACACTGACACATGACATTGACATCAAAGAGAAGCGAAAAGATATTTTCCTTTTTAAAATACAAACTTTTATTGTGGTTTCTCTTTCTCAATTTGATTTTTGAATTCTTAAAGCCCCACCCGACTTCATAAGACGGTTTTTTAATATCAGATATGCGTAGGCACTTGAATAGTAATTATGCAGGTTTGAATATTATTTCTTGCTTTTTAGAGTTGTTGCTTTTTATTAAAGCTGTTTTTTTATAGTAATTTTTTTAAGGTATTTAAGGAGGTTTTTCTTTTTAATTTTTAAAAGTTTTTTATTTTTAACTTTTTTGTGGTAGGTATGTATAAGTAAATGTAAGTAATGATATAAATATATTTTATTCATATTTCACACTTTTCAATGGTACTCGTATAATACTCCGAATAACTCAATTTCCACTTTTCGCGCTGTTAATTTTAGCAAGGGTCAGTCATAGGTTGGGTGACCAAAGTGTATTATCTCGAGCTCCTCCGTGCTTCAGAAGACACGTTAAGCCGTTAGTCCCAGCTACATTTTGCACTCGTTAACACCCACCAATCCGCATTGGGCCCGCGTGGTGGGTTATGGTCCATCCTATTCATCAGCCCATAAGTAAGGCTTGTATCCCAGCCCAATAAAAATGGCTGATGCGAAACCTTTCAATACCGTAGAGTAATCACTAATACACTATCCTACTTGATTTTGAAGAGTTCTCTTGTGTATCTTCGAAGTCCAAGGTCCAATGTGAAGGAAATTTAAATGAAAACACCCTTAAAGTATCCCTTTTTAACAAATTAAAAATCATCTAAATCGGTTTATAAACAACGAAGTTATGGCTGAAGATCCGTTAAAACTCGTGCAAGTTACCTAAAAAATTACAGTATTTTCAGGATTACTCGAAAACTACTGAACCGATTTAAAATTAAAAAAAATGGGACCAACTTGGGAACACACCTGATTAATTAACGTTTGAATCATGTCAATCGGTTCAGCCGTTCTTGTGTAATCGGTGGACATACATAAAAAAAACAAATAAACAGACGAACATAGAACCTCCTCCTTTTTTGAAGTCGGTTAATAAATAGAATATCGGGTGCGTTCCGTCGTTTTGGGTGTAGTTGTTTGGTTAAAGTTTCACTCGTTTGAGTTGCAACCAAGCCACGGAACGATCGAGTTGTTTTTTTAACCTAAAAGAACTTTAGATGTCATTAAGTACAAAGTTTTCGTTTTATATTTTGGAATACGGATACTTATACATTCCTATAAACAAAATCAAATAAAATCTGATTTTTTGAGGAGCAACCATTTACTTTTAGACACAAAAACAGCAAAATACAAAATAATGTCAATTGACATTGACATTATGACAAAAGATAAACGTCAGAGCGTTCTTCTTCTTTTTTTTGTTATGGCAATCTACTTTCCTCTAGGATGTAATTTTTGCCAGTGTCAAGTGTTAAATAGTTCAGTGGTGTTCAACGACTAGTGTGCGTTCCGTCGTTTTGGGTGTAGTTGTTTGGGTAAAGTTTAACTCGTTTGAGTTGCAACCAAGCCACAGAACGATCCAGTTGTTTTTATAACCTAAAAGAACTTTAGATGTCATTAAGTACAGAGTTTTCGTTTTCTATTTTAGAATACGGATAATTTAAACATTCCTATAAACAAAATCAAATAAAATCTGTTTTTTTGAAGAGCAACCATGAACTTTTAGACTCAAAAACATCTAAATACAAAATAATGTCAAATGACATTGACATTATGACAAAAGATAAAAGTCAGAGCGTTTTTCAACTACCGATTTAGGTGGTTGTTTGGTTGCTGCACTCTGAGCCACGGAACGGGTGAAACTACGCTCTGACAGCTGTCAGAGTAAAATTTCACCAAAGCCACTGAACGGTCAGAGTGCGCACCCGAGTGCGCTCGAGTGCACTCGAGCGAAGCGACGGAACGCACCCCTGAATTAGATAGTTGTTTGGTTGTTGCACTCTGAGCCACGGAACGGGTGAAACAACGCTCTGACAGCGCTCAGAGTAAAATTTCACCAAGCCACTGAACGGTCAGAGTGCGCGCGAAGCGACGGAACGCACCTCATGACAACAATACGGAATACCAGTCACAGACTATTAAGAGTATTAAGTGATCATTTGACTCCATAGGCCGCGTTTAAATCACGCTATGAGCGCGCTAGGTTGCGGTTCGTTCTTTTAGGTTATAAAAACAACTTGATCGTTCCGTGGCTTGGTTGCAACTCAAACGAGTTAAACTTTACCCAAACAACTACACCCAAAACGTCGAAACGCACACCTAGCGCTAACCCAGGGGCTCTATCAGCTAACTATCGTAATCGCTCTGAGTTGACAGATGGATGTGATACATTGCTACTTTTCTTTGGTAAGTTTTTATTTGTGCCAAAACGATGTATGTGATACATTATCACATACAGCTGTCAAAATACAGTTAATATTACCTTCATTGTTTTTAGCCGATAGACCCGCAAGTCCTAGTCCCAGGAACGTTTGGTGTGAAATTGGTGTTACTTGTAACTGTTACAAGTAACACAAAACTATAATAATACAATAGTTGCGTAGACACGCAACTATGTGGAATCATTGAAATAGTCGCGATCTCGGTCATTGTGAGGTGAGACTTTTATTGTAGGTAGGTAGTGGTGACTAAAACGTAGTGATTACTTGCTCAGGGCTGCGTTCCGTCGCTTCACTCGAGTGCACTCGAGCGCGCTCGGGTGCGCACTCTGACCGTTCATGGTTGCTCCTCAAAAAAACAGATTTTATTTGAGTTTGTTTAGAGGAATGTTTAAATTATTCGCATTCCAAAATAGAAAACGAAATCTTTGTACTTAATGACATCTAAATATCTTTTAGGTTATAAAAACAACTCGATCGTTCTGTGGCTTGAGTGAAACTTTACCCAAACTACTACACCCAAAATGACGGAGTTGGTGTTTTCACTTTTCGAATACTTAACTATCGTTTTGTCTCTTTCACTCATTCACTCATTCACTCACTCACATTGATTATGAGCAGTCTGATAGGTAACTATGCGAGAAGTGAAAGAAAATTTAACTCATACTAGGCCCTCTGAGAGCTTGCCGAGTAAAATATAATTCATTCATAAAACCATTTGGAGTGACGCCACAATCAATTTTACGTTTAGACTGACGCGCAAAACTGACCGTCAATGCAAAGCTTCAGACCATAGAGCATTAAGAACCTTCAGACGTTGAAAGGATTTTGTTTGTTTATTTTCACATTTTATTTAGTCTGTGAATATTTGTTGAAGTAGCAAAGCAAAAGCAAAGCCAACTAGCCAAGCGATTTCATTCTCTTTGAAGCGAGCAGCCTTTTGTTGGTTGAGAAAAATCTGTGTGTATTTTTATTATATTATAGGTAGGTCACGATTCGAAATAGTTCATTATCTGTCTACCGGTTCATTAAACCTACTGCTGCTGTGGCTGTTTTTTGCATATTTTTCTACATTAGAAATTGCAGGTGAGAACATTGAGTTGTTAATGTTGATTTGAATTTGTTTAATGTTGATTGTCAAGTTGAATTTTCTATGATTGTCTCGGAAAATATTTAGCAATTGCCCATTAATCCAAAGGTATCGAAAATGGCTCTATATCCGTCATTAGAAGACATGAAAGTTGATACGATGGTGCGTGCCCAAATGAGTCATCAGACTCCACCCTCGTACAACGCACAACGCGCCCCGACTGCTCCCAGTGCTCCAGGGCATGTCTATCCAGCTCTGGGAGAGTATATGGGCCTTGAGCTATCTTCCGATGTCATTGCTAGAAACATGCCAGAGTATCAGATGCAAGTAGTAAGTATAAGAAGACAGTTGCAACTTGGTTGCAACACATACTATTTTTATGGTTATAACGACATTGTGTAATTGAAAACAATAACGCACATATGTGCGTTATATAGTTAACCTCTGACCAACCTTTCACTCCTGCTCATATTGCTGACTAAGGATAGATAGACTAGCTTGATCTAAAAAATAGAGATAATTACTTGAGGCAGTATTAACTATTTAGATGACTTCTTAATAAGTTAATTCTATGGTTTCATAAAATAAATGCATAACAATATTTCCAGGTGTCATCTGGTGGTGGTATAAGCAATGTGATTGCCCCTCTCTCTTCTCAGTCACCATCACTGATCAAAGCTACTGTCACGGGGGCTATAAGACAGGTGGTTTTATGCAAAGACAGGGATGGCAAGTGTGGGTTAAGACTCCATTCCGTGAACAATGGAGTGTTTGTGTGCTACGTTGCTGCAGGCAGCCCATCTGCCCTGGCTGGTCTGAGGTTTGGTGACCAAGTGCTTGAAATAAACAATGTGGCATTAGCTGGAATGTCCATGGACCAGTGTCATGGACTGTTGAAAAGTGCCCCAGCCAACGGGATTGTTATGGCTGTTCGTGACAGGTTTGTTTTCATATTATAGTTGTTCATTACAAATTAATATTTATCTCAGAGATTTCAATGATGCCTCATTTGAATAGCAAGATGTTAATCACAATGACTTGTTATGATTCCAAACAGAAACAAACAAATATAAATTAATCAACTTTTCAGACCATTTGAGCGTACAATAACTCTACACAAGGATTCTCTTGGACATGTTGGATTCCACTTTAAAGATGGCAAGATTGTTGGCCTTGTCAAGGATTCTTCCGCCGCCCGCAATGGCCTTTTGACTGATCATCAGATTCTTGAAATAAACACTATTAATGTTGTGGGCATGAAAGATAAGGACATATCAAAAGTTATTGACGATAGCCCCTCAGTTGTTAACATTACTATAATACCATACTACATATACCAACACATGATAAGCAAGTAAGTATTTGTTATTGTATTTGTTCTGCTGTACCTATGTATGTTGTTTGTCATTGCATATTATGGAATAAACCAGAAAGGAGTACTTTTTAAATAATTCTAACAAAATGATAAATCATTAACATTTAATCAAAAAGTCTCGAATTCTGCTAAAAAGCTACCTTACTAGTATTTCAAAGAAGTATATATGAGGAAACAAGCCACACAAATGAACTAGGACACCGATGACTCATTGGGGGTTTTCCAGTTGGTTTGTCTTCAATGCTTTTACCTATTAGTCATATTGTATTGATGTAATATAATGAGTAGATGAACCCTGGAAAGATTTATATGTTTTTTAATTACAATCTATGATTAATTTGGGAAAGCTCAATTGTAATGTGACTCTTTTATTTCAGGATGTCAACGAATTTGTTTAAAGCTCTGGACCGTACACCTGCTGTTTAAAAATAAAATCAAAATGTTTTATTAGGGTCTGCCACGTTTCACGAATTTATATTTTTATACACTAGCACTTTAGTGATAAGGATCAATTATATACCAAATTTTATAATAAACACACTATCAAAAATGCTGTGTGTTTATCACCATTTTAAAATATGATATAAAAATGTAGGTAAGATTAATTTTACTTCAATAGGTTTTATTATATAGTCAGTAAGGGCTGTGAAGATACAATTTATGATGCCAATAATTTTTTAATGAGTCCTAATATTCATTTAACCTAAAAAATTAAAAGAAATTTCAAACAAATAAAAAGAAAAGAAACTGGACTTGAAAATAACTTGCAAATTCTTATTTAAGTGGCACCAGAGGGGTATTCTCATTATACAGACGAATGAGCTTTCGCTTAAACAGCTAGGTTTATACCGAGCGAGCAGCCTCGCCCGAGTTCTACCGTACGCGGTAAACAAACGTTCTGCCTCGCGAGGTATGGACTAGCTCATTAGCTCATACGCACTTAACCACCACGAAATTTCATATTAAAATGAGCCGCGCGATTGATTGATCTAAACTTGATTTTTGCAACCAACGAAACATGATACAGTAATGAAGGTAGGTATGTAAACATCAATATAAGTGCCACATGCGTTTTGTTTAGTGTAATATTGTTGTAATGTTAGTAACTTTGTAATTTAAAACAATTGTAATTTTTAAAATGATAAATGACTGGAAATAAATTTAAAAATAAATTCTTTTATGTATATTTCTAATTCACAGTACGAATGGTTAAGCTGTATCTTATTAACTATGTTTGTTATTAAGAATCTATTTCGTTATTTTTATTAAGTTCACATTCCTTTTATTGTATTTTACTTACTTTTAGAGTATGTTCAATACTTGTATATCAGGCTACCTTATATAGCATACATTCAGCAGTACGGTCTGCTAAACTACGTATGAAAAACAAAATTAGTCATTTGGGATCTTCGGTTGATTGCTGCCATAGTATATCATAAAGTTTATATGAGTGTTTGATAGTTGATATAAATAGTTTTTATTAGATTAGCTTTGTGGAGCCGATTTAACAACGTCCGTCCTGATAGTCTCAGTTGTTTTCTTGTGGTCCTGCTAACTACTACGAGATGGACCACGAGGAAGACTAGTTCCTCGTTGTCCTACTATCTATCTTTCATAGGAAACAGCCCAGTTTTTTATAATTTCACTTTAAAGGCCGAATCCCACTAGATACTCGTACATACGCATAGACGTGCACGCGCACGTGCATGTTCCACTGAGTTTTATATTAAGTATGTGGAACTGTGAGACACGGCAAAACCGCTTACACGTGTACGTATGAGTAGTGCTGTTTATCGTCTCTAATTTCCATATTGTTAACTTCGCATCGGAACATGCACGTGCACGGCTGCGCGTACGCAACTGGTGGATTTTGGCGTTAAGACTACAGGAATTTATGAATATGTTACATCGGCCAATTGTATTATCATTACGTAAAAATTAAATCTGTATTTAACATTAAGCAAACTTTGTTATACCTAGATAATAAATGTTTTTGTATTAAAATTTAGTTTATATTTGACTATAACATCTCCACTGGGCGTATCAGATTTTCCGTTATTATGTGCCACTAGCACTGCTAGTATTTGTTATCCAATTACTATTAATATTTTGTTTTATTGAATCTGTTTGAAGCTTGCCTTTTCGATAAATAGAAGAAAAATATGATATAGTTGCCGCTAAAATGTGTTATAGGGTACCATATCACCCCATTTCCATAGATTTGTAGAATGTTTCATCAGAAACACTAACTGCATGTTATTATGTTGCCCTTGATATTTGATCTTGTTTCCATCTTTTCAGTTGACTTGTCTTTTGATGCAGGCGGGTTTTTAAGTTTTTTAAATTTATATTTTTTAGTTATTATACTATATTACGTTCATGATATACCTTTTTGAAATCCTTATGATAAGCTAAAAAAGATAAAAAAAAGGTTTTTTCACCTCAAATAATAGCACAGCTGCTTGCCATGTTGTTTTTTAAAGTTATTTCCTAAGAACACTTGGGCTGTCATGACAAATCTAACGATGTATTAATGATAGGATTCCGTTCAGCCGTTTGAAAGATATGACGTAATAAAGAATAATTAATCTAAACATACATACAAGATAAGCGCGAAAAACATAACCCTTTCCTTGCAGTCGGGTAAAAAAATCTGCAGTCACAGAAAAAGGTGATCCTTGGAATTGCTTTGCTGGATCACCAGTGCACTGGATTAGGCGTAACATGGGGGTCATTGACGTTCCCCTCGAACAACCAACGCCTTAACTGGTAAAGGGCAGGCACGATGCTCGCTTGAGCTTTGAGAGGTGGGCCAGAAAGGCACTGGTTTGGATGCCAAGGTAACTACGTGTTGCATTGTGGTATACCTACTTCTGTATAATAGAAAAAAGTTAGATTTTTAATTTTTGAGATTTTAGTATTTACAATGCTATTTTTATACAAGGTGTTAGAAAAATACCCCTAATGTCGAATATGGTATATAGGGACCATCAAACTGATCAACTTTTACTATGGGACCAACTCTGAAATCGCGAAAAAAAAATCGGCTGTTTCATACAAAAATTAAAATCGAAAATATCAAAATGTATGAAACAGCTGTTTTTTTGAGCGGTTTCAGAGTTGGTCCCATAGTAAAAGTTGATCAGTTTGATTTGGGCATTAGGGGTATTTTTGTAACACCTTGTATAATACTAAATAATATACTAGAAAAAATACGACTCGCATCAGATCATGTTCTCGGACGGGAATCGAACCCGCGACCTTTGGATATCCGATCCAATGCTCTGACCGCGCCGAGCTGAGTGACTGTAGAGTCACGGAGTCACGGTCGTTGGAGTTCTGGGTCCGAGAACATGATCAGCTCCCTGATTACGTAACTCTGTTGCTAACAATTCTTGATTGAAATCGATTAAAACCGCAGTTACATTGTTGCTTTAAGTAAGATAGTTGTCACATTGGTTCTTACTAAAGCAGCTATGTATTCTGCGATTTCTGTCAGAGTTGATTGCAACAAAGTTACATGATCAAGGGGCCGGTGCGAGTCGTATTTTTTCTAGTATATTATTTAGTATTATATAAAAAGTTTGATGTCGAAAAATATTGAGGAACGTATCGGGGAATGAGTTTCTGTTACTGCAAAAAGAGTAGAATAGGAATCTACCTATACCTACCTAGTCAATAGGTAGCGGGGTAGCTATATACAATGCAAAGAAACATTTAAGAAAAAAAGATTTAGTTAACATTTAAATAACATTTTGACTATTTAATAGTCACTTTCGTCGCAACAAACAATTCTTAAAATAAATTGTAAGCTTTTTTTTAAATTTGTAGAAGTTTGTTAATGGTATGGCTAGACCACTAGACCTAGACATATTTTTAATTGATTTTTTTCATAACATTGTTCTTTTTAATTCGTAAATCATTTCAAAAGGGTTATGGAATGTCCAGTTTGGTTTCAGTACTATTTCAGGGCATGACCAGGATTTGGGTACGAAGAAACTGTCGTTTTCTGAAGGCGGGCAGTTCTTCCTTGCAAAATATTCCATTGGGTACAGGCTCCATAGAATACCTAGAAAAGATAAACAAGAAAGGTATGTACTCGGAATAATTCTACTACGTATTAGGGTGGGTACCTACCCACTTAGGTTCGCGAACCTCCGCACTTTGCGAGCCTGCAACAGTGCACCGAAGTGTGTACGTGTACACCTTAGTGCGAACTCCGCACTTTGCAATCCGATGCGACCACGCGAACACAAAGGGGAGCGCAGGATTTTGATTGCAGTGCTTTGTGATTGTTTTTAGGTAAGTATCTTTTCTTGTGAAAATTTTTTAACTAGGTCAATAGGTACCTAGTTAAAAATTCACTCCATTATTGGAGTGGTCTGAAGAAAAAATGTGGACATTAATAAAAGCCCTTCGTCCACTAAGATCCCTTGCTAGACTCCACTGGGGGATTTATTGTAGCTTAGACTGGTATAGGTAGCTTTATGCTGGTTTGACCATAGTAACTAGGTAGGTATACATTGCAAGTAGAAGTTCGCAATAGCATTCGCATTGAGTACATTTGCGAACCTGCATCATGGGTTCGCGGAGCCAAATGTACCTACTCTATGCGCGGAGCATGAGGTTCGCTAACCTAAGTGGGTAGGTCGAAAGACGAACGTCGAAAGTCGAAAGCCGAAAGTCGAAAGACGAAGGCCGCAAGTCAAAAATCAAAAGTCTAATGTCGTAAGTCGACCGTCAACCAACAGTCGAAAGATGAAAGTCAAAAGACAAACGTCGAAAGCTGAAAGTCGAAAGTCGAAAGCCGAAAGTCGAAAGACGAAGGCCGCAAGTCAAAAATCAAAAGTCAAATGTCGGAAGTCGACCGTCAACCAACAGTCGAAAGATGAAAGTCAAAAGACAAACGTCGAAAGCTGAAAGTCGAAAGTCGAAAGTCGAAAGCCGAAAGTAGAAAGTCGAAAGATGAAAGTCAGCAGTCGAAAGTCAAAAGATGAAAATTGAAAGTCGAAAGTCGAAACTAGAAAGTCACCAGTCAACAGTCGAAAGTTGCCTACTTGCTGTGTCTCTTGGGTTTAAAAAAATATAAATATTTGGCATCAATACAGATTGAATTCATCCATCAGTTAAAGCTTAAGTTTTTTGGAATTCTTTGTAATAATAACACACTCACCATTGCCGATGAAGAAGGATAACCACATCAACAGGTTGAAAACTTTGGGGTAGCGGCGACCGCTGGTGGCCGTGAGCGGTAGCATCAGCATGCCACACAAGCCGAACTCCAGTAAGAGCACTGGGTAGAAGAACCCGAAAGACAGTGCGAGGATCACCTCATGGGCTATTGACGATACCTGTGAATGATAATATGTTTTTTTACAAAAAAAATGCGATCAAGCATCAGGCGAGGCGGTCACTGTAGCTAAACGCTTTGGACACCACCATAGACCACCTAGAAGTCATGCTTTGCCTAAGCATGACTTCGGTAGTAATTTATCGGCTTTCCAAGTTTGTTAGTCAATTTACGCTTATATTTTTAGTCACGTATCTTCAAGTCACGGTCGGTTTTCTTGCAATGCATACAACAACAGTTGAGGGTTAAATTAAATACAGAAGCGAGCTTACAGCAATGAGTTCGCTGCTTTCACCTGAAAAGGTTCACAGAAAAATGCTTCAGCGCGCGTTTCATACACGTCTAAACACATTTATCGCGTAATCCATACCGATACAATAGCAAGCAAGTTGCTGACGTCATTGCTGCCTGTGGAGTTGCGACGTCATCCCATATAATGGTGGGAGCTAACACAATTTTCTAAATGGTGAATTTTATCTCCGTGTGATATTAATAGATTACCTACGGCCGTTACAATAATTACTTATGTTACTCGAACAAATTGGCACAATTTGTCCTATTTACATCTATTAAAATTCTAGGCTATTTGATTGAATAGATCTCAATGAGCCTCATTGATGTATGTATACCTAAATATAATCAGTAAGTAACGATATACCTATCCTACTTACTGATTATATTTAGGTATAGGTACATACATCAATGAGCCTCATTGATGTATGTATACCTAAATATAATCATTAGATATTGGAAAACTCGCGAACATTGAATTTATAGACGTTATGCCGAAATCCCATTTTTCGATCCAGACTAGAGTCAGTATAAACACAAGTAACGATATACCTATCCTACTTACTTACTAATGAGGCTCATTGATGTATGTACCTATACCTAAATATAATCAGTAAGTAGGATAGGTATATCGTTACTTGTGTTTATACTGACTCTAGTCTGGATCGAAAAATGGGATTTCGGCATAACGTCTATAAATTCAATGTTCGCGAGTTTTCCAATATCTAATGAAGGTGGAAAATTCGCCAATTAAGCCAGCGTGGATTTAAATTGCAGATTGGGTAATTAGCGAAACGACTAAGCTGCCACTTCTATATCTCTTTATATTTAAATCCTTAAGCAAGTACCTACTTCATAATACTTAAGTATTTTGTTTTCGCAATGGAGATTGTTTATCCGAATACAATGAAGTGTTTTTGATAAAATTTTATAAATAGAGTGATTAAATAATTTACAAATAAAAAAGTCTCGTAATCGTAAACTTCTGGCTAGCAATAGAGATAATTTTATTGTAACACAGACATACGTTCTGTTTCCAATCCGGATCCAGATCCAGATTTCCGTGACTCTACTTTTTTCTCATCCTAGTAAAAAGAAGATTAAAGAGGTAATGTTTTCTCGTGGACCTACTGCTACCTACTATCAATATGGCTAAAATGCTAAAAAAGCTGGCTTACCAAAAACACCATGAGTATGGAGAGCATGCGGCCGTACCGCGGCGCGAGTGGCTTGTAGATGTGGTCTCTCAGCCAGGAGTGCACCACCCTGTTCCATGCGCGGTAGAACTTTGAGAATTGCGACATCGTCCACCAGTCCTGCCAGGATACAAGCAAGAATCTTTATGTATTAACATTAGAACTAGGTACTGTGATGCTTGACTGCATCGCTTACAAACTTCTTGGCCATTTGGCAAGTAGTAAATTAAACAAAGAATGTTTCATTAATAATTATCTTTGAAAGCTCATCCTAGAAGAAGACATAAATAGAGATAGAAAATATGTATAGAATAATTTAATTACGGGTTTATAATAATAGCTGACTAAAATATGAAATAAAGCCGAAATAATATATTAAAGTCCTTTTAATCTGTAGCTACGTCCCTTAAACCAATACCTATATTGGTTTAACATTTACGAGTCCAGCTGTAGGCTAGTAACCTAGGTAATAATAATACCTAGGTATATATTGGACTGCAGCCTAATAAATACTCAACACTTCATGATTTAGTTAAACGCACTGATGAAATACTTCCTGCGCAGGAAACTTACAATGGATTTACCTACCTCGATGTAATAAGATGATTGATCTCCGGTGTCAGTTTCATACATAAACATTGATTGAACGAATGTTAGCCGACATAAGACAATAATCTAAGGCAATAATGCCTTTTAAAGTGCTTCTCGTTCTGGTTTTTAAATCTCTTACCGAAGAATAAGTATGAAACGGAAGATATGCTTCCAGCAAAATTACGCCAAAAGCTCAGTTCGATTTTTTTGATAATGGCTCCAAATAAATAAGTAGGTACCTACCTAACACTTATCAACAATTTTTATGGGAGCTGCGTGGTCAATCGTGATTCCAATATCTAATGCCTCAGAAAAGTTAAAAACAAAGAAACACTTTTTGTCTGTCTTTTTTTCAGATGAGGCCTCTAGAAAGGTTTCATCTAAAAAGGTTTGTACTTACCTCGTAGAAGTACCTGTCTCCGAAGGTGAGCATCTCGGCCGTGGCGTTGAGCCACGCGTGCAGGAGGCAGTAGAAGCCGCACAGGAACGAGATCACTCCGGGCAGCACGCACCCGAACATCCCGCGGACCACCGTGCCCGCCTCCACCTGGGCATAGTATTATAAAGTAAGACAGATACTTACTTATATTTAAATAAATACTATTTTGTATGCTTTAGGTTCTTTTAATAATAATGAGAGACGATGCACAACATAACTTTACCGCGCGAAAATTGTTGAGTAATATATCTACAGCGGCGTTACAGTTTTATCAATTCTATCTTTACACTGTTTAGAGATAACTTCCTTTACTTTGACTGAAAACCTGAAAAAGTTACAAAATTCCATAAAGGATATGCTGTTCTACACAGAACCAGAGAAGATATTTTTTTACCCTACGTTCTTTATGTTACAAGATTAACATAAAAAACAGCATCTCCGTAAAACAAAGTTTTTATTCAGAGAACGCATATAAAAAGGGTCGGATCCCTTCATTTGAGTACCTAGGTAGTCAGATGGCATAATTTATAAGAGCAATCTCCCGTGTAATCGTACGTACGTACGCCTATCGAGGGCACAGTTCGCTAATTACTGTTAGAAAAACCCATTCCGAACAACCATTAGTCATGGTACCCGCCTTGATGAGGGATATTATTTGCTTTAGCTACTGTAGACTATAACTTTTGTACCTATATACCTGCTAGTTTAATAACTTGTCATTTGCAGAATTATGATAACTTGGCAATAATTTTAACATCGCGTACCTAGTGTCAACAGCAAAAATGTTCGTGCCGTGACGCGTCAATTAAAATCCTATGCGTGGTAAGATTGAGTCAAATAGAAGTGACAAATTCGGTGTGCAAAAACTCTGGTTGGTTGATAAGTTGTCAATAACTTAATTTACTACGTACTTATACTTTTTTTCGTTATGTGTTATTTACGTGCCATACCTTAGCCTGTTTGCCATAATCGGACCAGTAGGGTAGAATGAAGCGCTCCCACAGAAAACTGTTATAAAATATTATGGCGGCCACTTCTGTTAAATGGTACAGCACGAAGCTCCAGCGAATTTTCTTTGTCCTGCAATGGGAATATAATTTATAATCACTTGAATGTTACATCTGAGCCCATTTAAGTGGTAGTGAAACGTTGATGCAGAACTACTTATTGTGCATAGCGTTATAGGTAATCTCAAACGTCGATTTGGGCTAAGTACTTTGATTCACCTAGGTACTTTCTCCATCAAAATTTATTTACCTACAGAAAAATGTTAAGCACTTTCCTAGTGTCCTTTATGAGGCCAAATGTCACACATGAAACTCAGGAACTGCCTTTAAGTCTCTTGATTCTCAGAATTAAACTCTTTAATATCAGAATTAATGATTTACGTTTGCGGTGATCACTTTTTTCTAACTTTATAGATCTTTAAGAATTTAACTTTATTTGATAAAATTTCTCACTCAGAAATGCTTAATACCTACATAAATTAAGTTATTAATAAAACTATAATCTTTTTCGACTAGCGTATACCGGTTGTCACTGTGTCGCCGTCTCTGTGGCCACGTGTTCGATCCCCGGCTCGGTCAATTTGGAAAACGAACTTTAGTCTCATCCGAGTGGGTACTGTCGTTTCATAAATTAACAACCTGCTTTAAGAGCGCGTAGTCTGCACACTAGCGCCGCCAATGGGAAAAAATATGACAAGGGCAATTTTTCCGGCAATAATTGCCGGGCAACACGAATGGAGCGAAGCTATTTACTTTAGAATCGAAACATAATTAAGAAATTCATTTAAAAAAGCAATCAAAAAAATATTATGGTATCTAGGTATAGCTGCCGGCACGGATCTTAAGCGATGAGAGAAATTGGAGGGGATTTCTGCGCATGTTTGCAGTAGTCCCGCACCACGTCTCCCGCCAACTAGACCTAAAAATTACTTCTGCGCATTAACTAACTTGTCACCGCTCAAGATCCGTGCCGAGCCCTGTACTATACCTTGGATACTGATCTCTGTACAGCAATGTGGGCACGAAGAGGAAGTACAGGTATTGCTTGAAGGAAGGCAGTGGCTCATCCCGGTGGCATCGCGGACCGCAAGCTACCGTCACCGCGTGTATCTTCATAGCGAAGCGGAACTGAAAGGAGACCCGTCATTTTATGCTCAACTCGCATACCTTTTTTAATTATTTAATCTGTGATTCTATGTAAGTATTTGTCAACCAAATGACAGCTATCATTGCTTAAGTCGCAATCTTGTGTCCATTGGGTGGCAACTTTGTTGGTGGTGATTTTATATTTTCGATTCTCATCTCTAATCATAAACAATGTTTACCTTCGGTTATTACTGTAAATTCACTGTTAAAATCGAATTTATTATATTTTATTGTCAAGTGCGGGTGGGTAACTCTAAATTGGTTTAACATTTCGTTTTCTTGATTTCGAAAAAAGCAAAGGTTTCATAATGATATTACAGCCCTTTGTAGATTTAATGTGAATAACGGAACATTTTAGATGAGTCGTTATTTCCGTAGTGTTTGCATAACAAAAGAATTTCATCACATCATTGAAAAACTCTTTTTCTGCATGCGCTTTAAAAACGGTCAAAACGGTTAAGACAAAACTTGATTTATGTAGCAAATATTATTGGCTATAAGTAATTTAGAACCAATTTTAATCGTACACGAGTTAAGATTTTTTCTATGGAATGTGCCGGTTCTCCTCTTAATATAGGTACAATTAGTTTTTTGTGAGTCTTTGCCGTAATTAATACTAATTAGGGCAAAGATTCATAAAAAACAAAACCTACCTAGTTAGTTGTGTGAACATTGAAACACTCGAATACAGCTGTCATACTTACAAGTAAATAAATTTCTTTCAGACAAATATTTTTTCTTACTGAAGCTATCATAGCCAATTTTTTTTGTAATCAATGCCAGACGTGTGTTAATCTGATAATTCATATACAGGTTCATTGACCCGTGCGCGTGTATAATTTTAATCATTTCAAGATAAAGAAGCATGTTTACGTTTATAAAAGTTCTAATCAGATTGTGGGTATAAATTATTTTATTATTTATTAATAACAGCTTTCACCCGCGACTTTGTCTACGTGGATATTAGAAAAATCCCTAGGGAACCTTTGACCAGACAAAAAATGTATCCTACATTCTAATTCCTATAATCCAGGCTCAAAACTATCTCTGTGCCAAAATTTCATCCAAATCTGTTCAGCCGTTTTTCGTGACTGTGTAACAAATAAATATGAAAATATTAATCGTTGAATGTAGAAACTTTCACATTAATTATATTAATTTTAAATTATACACCGTATTGATAATCGAGTCGATGTTGTACTTTTCTATGGAACAGCTGATTTTTTTTTCGCGATTCCGTGGTTGGCCCCATAGTAAAAGTTGTTAATTCACGTGGTCTGAAATTTTTAGATATACTTATAAATTAACGGTGTATAAAGGTATCTAATTTTGTTATTTAAGGTGCATCCTAAAAGCAGAGTGGCACCCTCAGAGGTTTTTATTTGTGTCCTCCTCACCGTATCCGGTGACGACGACTCTCAATAGTTGAGCTGGTTTTTTTATGTCACAAAAACCGAATGTGACTTTTTTTAATAAGTTGTTAAAAAAAACGTCAGTTTCAGGCAGACGCGGTAACGGACTTTGTTTTATAATATACTAGTGGCCCGCCCCGGCTTCGCACGGGTACAATGTAGTTACTAATGTGGTGAGTGTGAAGTTATTAGACTATACTACAGGATATCTATATATAGTGGTGGCCACAAAATTAAGGACGCCAATCGATTATCATACAAACGAAATAATTTTTAAGCATTGCTTCTCCGCCAGGGACTGACCGAGCGGTGATCTGTTGATGGCCATCCAGGGAGTGAATGGAGGAACTCCAGATTTCTATACACACCCAAGTGATCTGACCAGCATTTTAAGAGATGTAAGGATATGTTTAAAAAAACCGCGAATATAGTATAGAAATATATGAAAACTTGCAACTAAAAATGCTGACCAGATCAGTTGGGTGTGTATTGCTATCTGAATCTTCTCCATTCACTCCCTGGATAGCCATCATCAGATCACAGCTAGTTCAATCCCTAGCGGAAAACCAAGACTTCAAAATTACCTCGTTTGTATGAAAATCGATTTGTGTTCTTAATTATGTGGCCACCACTATATGTATATACGACGTACACAACATACGCCATACGCATAAGGGTTGACTTGTGTGTGTCTGAGGCAACCTAGCTCCCAAACTTATGGACCGATTTTGATGCGGTTTTTTATGCATAGTTTAAAAGATCTAAGTGTACAGACGAAGGGACTCCTAAAAAATTGATCCGATTATGATGAAACTTTGGTGAGTTGTTCTGCTTACGACCGAGAAAGTCCCTGGCTAAAAAAACGGAGCATTGCAATACGCATGCCGGGTGCAGTTAGTTCTAAATAAAAATATGTTGTACATTATCAGGATTCTCAATCTCGATCATCCAACACTTCTCTATAATATACAACGTGTTACAAAAATACCCCTAAATATCCCCTAAATACCCCTAATTAAACTCAACAATATCCATCTATATATCATAATAATAAATATCAAAATGTATGAAACGCATTTTGATATTTTCGATTTGAATTTTTGTATTAAACAGCTAATTTTTATTTCGCGATTTCAGAGTTGGTCCCAAAGTAAAAGTTGTTCAGTTTGATGGTCCCTATATATACCATATTCGGCATTAGGGGTATTTTTGTAACATGTTGTATACCTACCACATTTCTTGTCATGTTATCCGGTTGCAAAATAAAAAGGCTATTCGGCGAGCTGACTCTCGAGCAGGCGACATTAGAGCTGGCCATGGGAGAAACAATCGCTGCGCAGATCTACACCAGCCTTAAACTTTGTCCCTGTGCTTTATTAATTGTCATAGCATAGGCGACTTGACCGAATATTGTATTCTTTTAAAATTAAACTGATAATTAGATGGGATAATTTTGCACCTTATTACAACGCAATAAGGAAAAAATGACAGCACTGCCAACATAACGCCATAGGTACTATTCAATGAAATGCATTCTATCTACTCTCAAGGGAAATGACCAAAGAGAATGTAATACTACGTTGAGGTGACAAATGATATTTATTTTTCTTAATTAATCAATCAAATGCACAAAAAAGTTTCAATTCCGACGTCGAAGTCAATCACAGCAAAAGTAGCTTTTTATCACTTTTTAACGCAGTTAGGTAATAAATATTAAAAAAATACGAAACACATGTTCAATTAATTTTGTGAAAGAATGTCTATGCCGAATTTCAAGTCAATCGGGCCAAGGAATCGCGTTCTCCCATACACACTTTACCACCCTGTTTCACCCCTTTAGGGGTTGAATTTCGCAAAATCCCGTCTTAGTGAGCACCTACGCCCTAAAAGGAGCCCCCATGCAAAATTTGAGACTCCTAGCACTTGCAGTTTCTGAGATTTCGTGATCAGTGAGTGAGTGATTTTCCCTTTTATATATATAGATAGTTATTTATTTATGTAAAACACATAATAACATGGCCTAAACTAATTTCAGCCATACATATCATTGTTAGTCTTCCAAAATACTGGTATTTCACTTATTAATTATCTATTCCCATGTTCATGCTCTCATTTACGACATTAATATCGGGAAAGCAATAACTTTGGTGCCCCTAATATAGCGGAGTCATAACGGGGGATACCTTGGGTGCTATATTATTAAATTAAATTATTTATAACAATACCCGCCCTATCCCCTGTAAGCCGTTAACACTCAGCTTGACATTTTCCTTCGATATGAATGTACGAAATTAGATTAGGTTGTTATTAAGCCAACACAGGAATAAAAAGATTTATTTAAATTAGGGCCACTTGCAGTAACATTTACTTAATCTCGATTTTGTTAAACCCAGATATAGCCCTTATGAAACTGTCAAAATATTAAATGTCGATTTAAAAATTTGACATATTCGTATGAGTAAAGTCTAGGTTTAACAAAATCGAGATTTAATAAATGTTGCTGCAAGTGGACCTAAGATATCTCACAAGTTACTTAAAAGATCGGGAGAAATAAAAATCAAAAATCAATCACGCGTTGCTATTCTATAGTTATATTTTAGCTTAATAACACAAGCAGAAACAAAATAACATAAATGTGGTGGCAATAAATAATTCGACTGCATTTTTTCCCGTTCGGACAGTTCAATTGCAAAAGAAAATGCAAGGGAATTTTTGCATAGTGTAGGATCATCTTTTTCGTAAGTTACACATATTTATGTTCGACGTCGTATCTTGGTTTTGTTACCACTTGTTCTGCTGGTCAGTTCTACCCTAGAACTAATGAGACTTTTTTCTCAATAGTCCTACCACAAAGTACAGTAAGCAACACGTCTGGTTATACAAAACAGTCTAAAATCTGAAATTTAATTTGAACTTCAAAATCACCGCATTTAAGTATAAAATTGATTAAATATGATTACCCTGTCGTGGAAGCCCGTCGTGCCGTTCACTGTACTAAATCGTAGCGCTAATGAGAAAAAATAATATCATTAGTTCTACAGTAGAACTGCCCATTAGAACAAGTAGGAACAAATCGTATCTTGTATCAACAAAAAGAAAATCTTATGAATATTAAATATGGGACCTGTGAATCTCAGCATATCGGTTTCTCTTAAACATTTTAGCTAGCTGGCCTGGTAATAAATCGCAATTCTCGCAGTGTCAGCAGATTTATCTTTGACCGAGTTCTGAATAAAGGAATTTGTAACAAATAGCGCCTCATTCCATGCTGCCAACATCGCTAGTCGTGACTACACCCAGAACTAATTTGCAACAATAGCTCGCGCTAACTTTGCTGGCAGCTACAATAAAACTATCTCAAACAATTAAAAGTATCAAATAAGCACAGATATTCCTAGATTATCTGTGGTAGAGGTACTGTCTTCATGTTAGCTTGTTGTTCCACATTAGAGAGCTATATAATTTGAGATAATGTTGTTGTAATACTTATAATAAACTTTTGGATTTGAATACCTAATCTTTCAACAGAATATAGCTGTACCTACTGTACTTTAGTTCTAGAACTGAACAAATTAATAGCTGTGTGAAGCGCGACAATTACATTTTTACGAGACTTCCTATTATAATTAATTACTAAACAGTTTGTCGTTTGTTAAAATCCCCAAAAAGACATTAAAAACCATAATATATGAAACAGAATCGTAGCTAATTTGTAAAGTTCCTGGACGCTTTATATTGCGAATTTGCGACTCTTAAATGGGTCTAAAAGGATTGAAGCCGGTTTTAAGCCTCTAAAAAATGTGCTCATTTATATGAGCTCTGATTAAAATGCCCACCCAAAATCTTCACATTGTAATAAATCAAGAAAAATGGCCGGGGTTCAGATGTATCGTGGAATCGCCACATAAATTTAAGGCTTGTCTCTCGTTGCCCAGGCGACCAGTATAATACTAGTGGCTTGGTAGAGCTGCTGTAGACCTCGCATTTGTTACATTTTTCGAAATGGCTGAAATATGATTTTCTCCATATCTCCGCCATTTTGAGAAAATTCGAAAAACTGATTTGACAATAAAATCTATATTATTGACCGAGCGAGCGCGAAGCACGAGTGAAGCGTCTCTGCTTCAGCTTGGGCAAAAATGCTTGGGATGGGTGACCAAATATTTATTGTTTCTCCGTGCTTCGGAAGGCACGTTAAGCCGTTGGTTCCGTCTGTATTTGCAGTCGTTAACATTCACCAATCCGCATTGGGCCTGCGAGGTGGGTTATTTGGGTGGATAAGGAGGACGGGCCATAATCACATCCTCCTTATCCACCCATAAGGAAGGCCTGTGCCCCAGCAATAGGGACATTGAAAATGGCTGATGTCAATAACATCATCGCTTGACGACTTTTCAAGACTATCCAGTATCAAACCCATTGTGTGCAAACTCTGACAGATCGTTGTCAACTATGCTGGCGATTATATCGCGTAATGTGAACGCCAAACTATACTGTTACGAACTGGCCATCAGGCCGGGTGTGTTAATATTCTTTGTCTATAGTTTGTCTTAATCTTTGCCCTTTTTTGCTTTTCTGTCATAATGTCTTCGCTTCGGTTTTCTGTTTGCTATATTTTGGTTTGTATTTTATTATAACATATTTTGTTCGCCTTTACTTTGAGCCTTCTTCTTTTCCTTCTCATTTCTTCCTTCCTTCTTCTTTGACGACCTGAGTAGTGCAGTGGTCAACATGCCGGTCTACCACGCAAGAGGTCCCGGGTTCGATTCCCGGCCAGGCAGAAATTGGAATGATGAATTTTAATTTCTGGGACGGGCCTGGGTGTTACTATGTATAATAAGTATATATTCAAAAAGTATATAAGTAGTATATCAGTTGTCTAGCACCCATATTACAAGCTTTGCTTAGTTTGGGGCTAGATGGCGCTGTGTGAAATAATTGTCCAAGCATTTATTTATATTATTTATTTATTTTTTCCCCCTCTTTAACATATACAATGCTACACAAGGTGTTACAAAAATACCCCTAATGCCGAATATGGTATATAGGGACCATCAAACTGAACAACTTTTACTATGGGACCAACTCTGAAATCGCGAACAAAAAATCAGCTGTTTCATACAAAAATTAAAATCGAAAATATCAAAATGTATGAAACAGTTGATTTTTTTTACGCGATTTCAGAGTTGGTTCCATAGTAAAAGTTGTTCAGTTTGATGGTCCCTATATACCATATTCGGCATTAGGGGTATTTTTGAAACACCTTGTATATATAGTATAGCTTTATGACCTATAATGCTATACTATGCAGCAAAATATTAGAGCTTAGTGTGAAATGCGCTTAAGTATAAAAAACGTATGTGGTATCAATGGTATTGCCTATTTAGTAATCTGTGGTATTGCTGAGTTAACAAAATATCAGTACCAAGCACAACCAGAAAAAACATTTTCATCATAACTTTTTCTCATAAATTGTTTCAGTTTCACCTGTGGTTTCACTCACAAATTAATTAAGAAAAATACTACGCAGATGTGGACGGCGGAAGGCTCTTGACTGGAACGGCACATAAATCAGACGAGACCCTCGTCGGCGCGGCGACACTGTGGCAGCCGGCACTAACAAAAATCACCCGAATCAGGCTTCTGTTTCACGCGTATTAACTAACATGGCTTAATATTAATTTGATACATACTGTAAGTTTATTAATTACTTCATAGCTTGCTGACAAGCGAGATTTTTGTTAGTGTTACCCGTCGTAGTGTTGTATAAAATGTTATGGAATTATTCCCATAAGCTTTGTTACCAACGAACATGGAATTGGAAATTAGAAACTAGCTTATGTTATAAGTGTTCAAAAACACATCGATTATCGATAATGTTAACTTTCTCTGTATACATAATTTTTCTTTTCCGGATCGCGTGCTTCCGATAATGAACTTACCATTTCGCAAGTGACAGTCACAGACGATGCAAGTGCGAGATGTTCCCTGCCCAGATCCCAGACGGGTACAGCGATCAGGGCACACTGTAGCACCACCAATCCGCCTATTCCCAGAACTGTCCACACCCGGCATAATGCTGGAACAAGAAAAGTCAAATTGTTGGAATTGAAAATGTCTGTTCGATAAAAAGTAAAATTTTAAGCCTTCTTATTTTACTACAACACAGAGTGATTATTTTGTACGTACTTTATAGGGTGTCCCATGAACTTATGAAGAATGTTTTAACTATGTGACATGCAATAAACGAGTAAATACATTGTGACTAGGTGTAGTTATCTCTATAATAGGTAGTTATTATGAAAATCGTAGAAAACGATACTTATTTCGGTAATCGCTCGGTGTTATACAAGGTGTTACAAAAGTACCCCTAATGCCGAATATGGTATATAGGGATCATCAAACTGAACAACTTTTACTATGGGGCCAACTCTGAAATCGCGAAAAAAAAATCAGCTGTTTCATACAAAAATTAAAATCGAAAATATCAAAATGTATGAAACAGCTGATTTTTTTATCGCGATTTCAGAGTTGGCCCCATAGTAAAAGTTGTTCAGTTTGATGGTCCCTATATACCACATTCGGCATTAGGGGTACTTTTGTAACACCTTGTATAGTTGACAAAGTTTTTGATGTTCACGCAGTAACCCCTAGCTTACAAATGTAATTAAATTGAAGTTTGTACTTGAGACCGCACAATGATTTATGTGTGTCTACATGAATCAAAGTGTTCTACAAAATTCAGCCCAAAGTCCCTTTTCTCTCTTAACCAAAAGGGCCCTCATAGGATCATACCTCCTTAAAATGTTGCAAAAAGCTTTTTGTAGGGATACGTAAAGAGATTGAAAATTCTTGTCGAGTGCCGGGGAACTGTTACGGGAATTTGTATCCGCCGGTTTTATTGCCTAGCGATAAAAACTTAGAGCCGTCGTTCGGAAAGTGAAATGGCAACAAAAGCTGCATAAAGCTATTTGTAGGTTGTAGCGTGCCTGCCTGTGTGGGGCTGAACGAAGCTCTGCGATGCGGTAAATTGGAAGGCGTAGAGTTCGTTTTGACAAACCGCATGTGCTCAACATTTCAAGCCAATACATCTCGTTAGTCGTGGTTACGAACTACAAGGTAAGTAAGAGTCAAATTTATCGATTCCGAAAAAGGAAGTATCCAAGAATTATGATTATATGAAAATCATGGTTTAGTCGTACAGACGATAAAATATTTTTTTACTATTTGTTAACAAAACATGGTTGGTTGGAAAATAGTAAACTTAAGTAACCCCTTAATGATCAAGCATGGTTTGTCAAGCACGTACACGTAATTACCACCACCACTACCTTTGATAGACCACGGTAGTCACGTCATACCTACTTGCTTATCAAACATCGCTCCTAGACGATCAAAATGTGATTGACAAGCCGAAGAATTTAGGAGCTTGACAAGCCTTGCTTGACCGTTTAGGGGTTACTTTATCTGTACACACTTACCGAGTATGATACGAAATGAAAACGGAACTGTTTGTAATTCAGATTTCCCCCTATGATATAATTTCTAACTGTTTCACGACTTAATTTAATGCAAAAAAAAAAAACAAATGAACAAAATAACCTTTTCATTCTACGTAGCAGTAATTAACATCCGACTTAGAGCATTAAGACAATTCGTAAAATACTAGCCTGGCCAGCGAGTCGTGTCATCTCAAACCACCGTTTTTGAAAATGTTGAAGCTTTATACACTCAGATACTTCGAAATGTCAATTTTATAATTTAACGGATAATAGCGCGGTTTTATTGTGCGGCGGCAAAGGTGCCGAAACGTCGGGGAAATTAAAAACAAACCAAATACCAACTAATTACCAAAGTACTCGATAAAACTGCGCAAGTATCCGTTTGAAAGTGTTTTATTTCGTGTCTAGTGTGTGCGAAAGCTTGAAGGTGAATATTTTTTTAGTTTGGACTTTTGTCAAGGTGTATGTACAGTCAGCAGCACGTCAGGTTATACAAACCCTTTGGCCGCATACGAAACTGTATGTTCGTAACCGTGTTTTCGAATGGCGAAAAAATTATCTTTATCTGGAATTTATTTTGAATCTCAATTTCTTCACATTTAAGTATAAAATTGATTGAATATGATTAGGTAATCCTGTCGTGAAAGCCCCGAATGCCGTTGACTGTACTTATGATTAATTGATATCTAGCAGTATTTTGAGTGTATAAATAAAGCATCAACATTGTCCAATTTCGCGGCAGTTTGAGATGACACGACTCGCTGGCCAGACTCTAATAAGTCTCTTTACTAAAGAGATATTATTTATAGTTCCACGTCGCACGTATGGGGGCATCCAAGTGACTAATTGGAGGGCGTCGTGCGGCCGACTGCAACAAAAGTGCCACCACATACGAGGCGAGTGGCCACTTAGGGCCACGGCAGACTCGATACTAAATCTATTATCTATTTGCGCTTTTAGCATCGACGGCTAGTGTTTTTTCGATTCTAAATGCTTTCAATAGCGGTATTGAAATTGATGCTGCAATTACTACATTGCGTTTTAGCGACTAAAAGTAGCAATGATGGGGATTCAAACGTGTGCTTGTTTTCAGTAGCATCTATAGTCTAGCTTCCATTTCCAAAACGCAGCTATTGTCCATCGCCTATGCTAAAAGTAGCGTGTGTGCCGAGGTCCTTGGTCTTGCTGTCTCTATTGTTATAATCCACTCGTGATGAGAATGGGATGAAACCATGTCAAACTGAGATGCGCACGGTACGCCGGCCAGCCACAGGATATCCTAAAACACGGTGTTAACATGTTCTATGTCCGTTATGAAATAAGACAATGTTATCCGTCGACTATCTGCCTATTTCGTTTTCGTTGTCTGACAAGAGCTATTAGTCGTTTTTTGTTTTGATTAGGTTTTGCCCCCACTCATGTAGGATATACTTGAGAGCTGTCAAGCGAAAGTAGTTTTCTTTTTTGCGAAAATTATTTGCCTGTTTTTTTTAGAGTAAGAATTCCCATGTTCAAAATTTTAGATGACAATGACAATACCAACGCTGAAATCATCTTTCCGCGGCTGAACGGTAATTTGAAATCCCGCATTGTTAATGATTGATGTTTCCAGTTTAGCACAAAGCACAATTTCAAAAGCAGTTTTTAGCTTAAAAAAAATATAAAGTCAATATAATTTGAGAATAGGTTAAAGTTTTTCACTGTTAAAACATTTGAAAATAATATATTTGTGAAACGTAGTCAAAGTTTATGTGAAAAGTGTTAAATGTTATGTATAAATGTTGCTATCCAAATTATACTAGGGTTTGCGTGGTAGAATTTAGAGTCCAGGTCGAAACACAGAGAGTCCATAAGAAATGACATACTTGAAACCTTAGAAAAAAGTATTACCTGAGTTTCCTTTCAGTAATTTCACTCCTGCTCCGTAGAACAACAGACATGGGTGAAACATGAGCGCCACTGCAAATTCGTACAGCCATAGTTTGACCCCACGCCTCACGTCTCCAAATCCGTACACCACCACGGACCAACCGATATTAATTCTGAAATAAATATGTTTTTTTTAATCTAAGCAATATTTTTAAATAATCCTAAAAATAGGTTTTATTTTTGCCTTCTGTAGCTGAATCTCTCAAGGAGGTCTCCTAAGCGAATCAAAGCTTTTGTCACCGACACGTGACGTAATTGTTGCCCCGACAACCAAATAACTTGTCTTTTAGAATTCTCTTTTGAACTCCATTACATATTTTCAGGAAATATTGTGTTTTCTTTATAATTAGCCTGCGTACACCAAATTGTGGCGACCGTGACAGGACCAAATGGTGCCAAAGCTTGGATAGTGCTTTTTACCTGCGCTACTTATCGTGCAGTACATTTAGAAGTAGTAGAGTCACTTTCGACAGGCGAATTTTTAATGGCACTTAGACGTTTGGTTGCGCGTCGTGGTCGAGTGAAATGTTTATTTAGCGACAATGCAACTAACTTCAGAGGCCTTGATAATGCTTTGAACTCTATCGATTGGCTTGAAATTCAGAGATTTTCTTCGATAACGAGAATTAAGTGGAACTTTCTGCCACCCGCAGCTCCTTGGTGGGGAGGGTTTTACGAAAGGTTGATAGGTTTTTTAAAACAAATCCTTCGCAGAGTGCTAGGTAGAGCCTCTTTATCTTTAATAGAACTCCAAACTGTTCTTTGCGAGTGTGAATCGGTAATAAATAGTCGTCCACTCACTTATGTAGGTGGAGAAGACGACTTACGGCCGTTAACACCTTCCATGTTCATTCAACCTCTGACTGATGTTTCAGTATTAGATTTGGATCAGGTTGATATAAATACATTGAATGCGAGGAGGCGCTATATTTTAAAAGTACGTAAAGACTTAAGAAAACGTTTTAGAGACGAATATATTGGTTCTCTTATACAGAGAGGTAAGTGTAAAAATAATACTTCTTTAAATATTGGCGATATTGTTCTTCTCGAAACCGAAGACAGTAGACGCATCACATGGCCCCTAGGTATTATAGAGGAGTTGCACACCAGTAGCGATGGAGTTAGTCGAGTGGCACGTGTTAGAGCGGCAGGGGGGACAAAAGTTAGACCTATACAGAGACTTTTTCCGTTAGAGCTCAGGCAAAGCGACGCATCAGCTCTAGCAGAAAATATTGCAACTAACGACGACCTAACGACGACTACAGACGACCATCAAGGGGAAAATATTAGGGCTAACATAGACGACCATAAAAGAACAAAGGCGACACGGTCAGGTCGATCTGTAAACATGCCTAAATACTTGGGTGACTTTGACTGCACGACCCGGTAGCCTCCCGGCTTTTCTTGCGCCGGAGCATGTCACCGACACGTGACGTAATTGTTGCCCCGACAACCAAATAACTTGTCTTTTAGAATTCTCTTTTGAACTCCATTACATATTTTCAGGAAATATTGTGTTTTCTTTATAATTAGCCTGCGTACACCAAAGCTTTCAAATCTGTAACCGAAACAATATAAAATGATCTTTTGTAAATATTCGAAAGGTAGGCAAAAGAACGGTTAATCGAGTTGTTAAAGGCGTCTTTTTTCATTTTTATTTGGTTCACAAAACTGGTTACAATCTGGGAACTTACACTACTTAACAGTTAAAAACGTTTAAGATTGTAATCTTCTCGATTTAAACACAACATGCATATAAAGTAAAAAACATAATTTGGCCTACTTTATTCCAGGTTTTAACTAAGAACCAATCTTAGTGATTGAATAAGTTGACAAAAGTGATACTACTAATGTATAAGAACACAAAACAAACAAAATTATTTAACTAAAAGAGGATTAATCTAAGACAATGTTTAGCTGAGGCTACAGAACCATTGAATAAATATAAATATTTGACAATATCACATACATTGCTCGGATTCCAAAGTAAGTAGCTAAAACACTTGTGTTATGGAAATCAGAGACAACGGTGGTATCACAAACACCTAGACCTGAGCCAATATAGGAAAGTTCGTTTTCTAAATTGACCCAACCGGGGATCGAACCCGGGAGACCTCAGAGATGGCGACATCTTGAAAACCGGTGTACAAAGCCACTCGACTACGGAGGTCGTCAGAATAGTAGTCAGAATAGTTACACATGCGATATAATGGAGAATAACGATATAACCGAGACGAGCCCCACATAATGGCAAAGCAAATGTTTTCCTGTTATGCAGGCGACTACCATTTCGTGGGATCATACATTTTATTTGTTCTAGAATATCTGAGGAACAAATATGTCCATGGAGCAATTTAAACAAGAACATAATATAAGAAACTTTTCTTCGAATGTGCAGTGGAATAATTTCATACTAAGAGGGGGACTCATAGAATAGAGGCGTTCCCAGTAAAGTGTTCCACATTCGACTTACTTTCCTCTCTCGACGAGGTCGAATATGACGGTGTCGCATAGCAGCATGAGCAGAATAACCACAAATATGTGGTATATTGATCGGATGTGGCTAGAGTTTTCCAACAGAACTGTCAACATGGACTCCCGCTGCAGGAATTCGGGCTGAGTCTTTTTTTCTTCATCTCGTATGATGTCACCATTTGGTCCGGCAGACTGCCTGCGATGTCGTAATTCTGCCATCCTTTATTATTTTTCTGAAATTAAAAAGATACTTATTTGTTGTACAGTGAGTTTCAATCCAAACATATTGGCGGCAGTGAAGTTAGCCACTATTCGCGTAGCCGTGTCCCACCACTCGCCTCTCGCACCCACTAACATCGAAATCGCAAGAGATGATGCGTTTTCTGCGCATCGTCTCTCGCGATGTTCAGAGCCGTCAATAAGTTTGGAACGCACTGTACCTAGTAAAAAAATCTAACTGATTACAAAGTTGCCTAAGTTTCTAATTTATGTAGTTCAGATATTTGTTTGTCTCAAATTATTAATTCTATCATTTTTTCTGGCGTTTCGACGGCTATTGTCTAATATAATAATAGAAAATAAAAGATTAACAGGTAAGAACATCATCATTAATTTTATTGAAGTACGTAATAATTATAATAACGTTATATTATAGTAAATAATCACGGTTAGGTAAAGTATAGTACTAAAAACAATCTTCATTTCTTTTTTCCATGATAATGATAATAATAAATTCAAATATTTAATCATTGTGAACTTAGACTTAAGAACCGTTTATATTTTAATTGTAATGAAAACGTTTTTTTTATTTTGAAGTTGTACATAACGACTTTCGACATTTTAAACCATATTCATTTTAGTTTTTGACATTTTGAACTTAGCCATTTCAATGTTAGGCATTCTAACTTTAGACTTTCTGATACGTACCCGTCTTCATACATAAATGTCCGAATCCTTTTGGCTAGATTATTGCACCTAGGTAGGTACAATAATAACGTTATAGTTAACATCAGTGACCAGTAAATACAATATTATTTATTTAAGTGATAAACGTTATCATAACCTTTTTTTAATTCAATGCAACTTTGTATGGCAAGTTAGTAACCCGAAAACTTGAAGGTGATAAAACGTATAAATAAATATTGGACAATATCACGTACATCAGTTCGATTCCAAAGTAATTAGCTAAAGTAATTGAATCGATAAATTTAAAAACGACCAAAGTAACACATTATACATTTTACAGGAAGCAAAAAAAAAACTATGTAAAAAAAATATAAAGAGAGATTTATTTTTAACCCCCGACGCAGTGCAAAGAGGTTATAAGTTTGAAGCCTATGTTTGTGTGTCTGTACGTATATTCGTAGTGCCTAAACAGATCAAGCGATTACAATGCATTTATAATTGAAAGCTAATCTAATCGAGATGGTTCTTAGTCACGTTTGATGGAAATCCATTTAGCCATTATGGAGATGGTCAACTGCTAGCCGAAACAGTAAAAGATACAGAGATGGTGCTTTGACTAAAATAATGTACATTTTGGGCAAATTTAGGTGCAAGAAAAAAAAACAAAATGGCGGCTATAAAAATGGCCGTCACAATTTTTTTTTTACTTTTTTTGCATACGTTTAGAACGTGATGAAACCATAGACTTATTTATACTAGTATAATAAGTTTATCGATGAAACAGCCACCACGTAAATATGGAACGCCCCGCATTTAAAAAAAAGAGTTAGTTCTAAAGTGTTTGAAATTCAGTGTGGGGAATGAATATCAATACTTACTTCCCGATCAAGTACCTATTCCAAATTTAAAACGGTAGAACAGCATTACTAGAAACTTCATGGCTGCATGACGGTCACACAAACGAATTTAAAAAATTCCTCGCATTTCTTGAGAAAAGTATTATACAAGCCTTGTACTGGAAGTTATTTACATTGCCTTAAATGATTCAAACCATCCTCAACTCGACAATGTAAATACTAACTTCCCGTTCTCGGCTGTAATGTGCTCAAAAATCCTTGTAATATGGTCATTCTTTTTTAAGAACCTTCTTTGAGCAATGTCGAGCTTGTCGCGCTCCTCAGATAAGTCCGGCGCAGCAAAGTTGTAGGGGATTTCATTTTTGTCGAGTTTTAGCCAGCAGCAATTTCCTCTACATAAAATAACGAATTGTTATTAACACCAGCAACATATTAGGTAGTCTGGAATTCTGAACACTGTTCTATACTTTGGTTCCCACTAAAGGGCGGATGTTGATTAGTTATCAATTAAGTTAGTTGACACAAGTCTAATTCGCGGAGTTACCCGCTGTTTTAATTAACGAAGCCTTAGTTTGTTTAACCTTTATGCATGGATTAAGTTTTGTGTATTTTTGAATGTTGTTGTTCACCTCTTCCGCGAAATTACTTCCGAACAACTTTATGTTTTCATAACTCATGGCGCAAGGGTTGGTTGATTATTCAGAGTAAAAAAAAACAATACAGGGTGGATTTTAAAACCGTACTTTCCTGGAGGGAAAATACTGAACTTAAGATTAGCATTTTCTAAACTTAAGTTTTTCTTTTTTTATAAAAAAAGCAAAGCTGTTCGAATATGACAAGAGTATTATCAATAATATTTAATTTCTTAAATTTAAATAAAGGTATAGGCTCTTTTGACCAAAAACTCCGCAATGGTCTTGGTAATAAGATTTAGCTGGCACACCAGAGTAAAAAAATAGTAAAAAACACAGAAAAACCATAGTTTGCGTAAACAGTAGTAAACATAGTTTTTTAACATAGTAGTTATATCATAACAAGATAAAAATAAAATAAAAAATGTTTCTATAAGTATTAAACAAGTGGCGAAACAGCCCTATTAAGTAGTTTTGATACACTTGTGTTAGGGTTGTCTCGCTCAAAACCCGAACGAGGATCTGTCTGACTATTGGCTATATGTGTTTACATATAGCGAATAGTCAGATCCTCGTTCTTCGACTTGAGTTGTTTTGGAATATCTAAAGCTATTACGCCGGATGTTTGATACTAGTATTTATAAGTGCTATCTAACCTTTCACATTAGATAAACTGTTGGTTTGCGATGTTGAACTAGATTTTCGTAAGTATAAATGAACATAAATTATTATTTACATGCTATGATATATGCAAATGCATATTGCATACGTAAATAAGTGGCTAATTGATACTGTTTTTGATTCGTCCATATTAACTTTAGTTTGTAAAGAAAACTAACTAATGAAACATGTCTAAGTGCTCGTATCTACGGACCAATCACTTGCAAGGAGTTTTTTTGTTAATATTATTTATTTATAATAATTAATTATATTATCTACACTTTTAATTTCCGTTAGTAACATTTTAGTACAATACAGAGAAATGTACTTTGATAATACCCCTTAATCTATATTAACAAGATTAGTAGGATAAGCGGTGATTAAATTAGAAATAAGTAATTACAAAGAGCTAATAAGTTTAATGATTTCAATTTCAGTAATTAATAATAATAAATAAATAATGAAAAATATTAGACAACATCACAAACATTGCTCTCATTCCAAAGTAAGTAGCTAAAGCACTTGTGTTATGGTAATCATAGACAACGGTGGAACTACAAACACCCAGACCTGAGCCAATATAGAAAAGTTAGTTTTCTAAATTAACCCAGCCCGGGATCGGACCCGGGAGCTCAGAGATGGCGACACCTTGAAAACCGGCGTATAAATCACTCGACTACGGAGGTCGTCATCAAAACAATGTGTGCCAAAAAAATAATTCACACACAACATGAATCAATACTAAGATAAATAATATTAGAAAAAATACTAGAAAAATTCGACTCACCCGTAGCACCTCAGACGGGACTCGAATGTACCCTTGGGATTCCGGCCCAATGCACTGACCAATTATGCTACCGAGTCGCTTTTTCGTCGATTTTTTCTAGTAATTTTTTCTACTATTATTTATCTTAATATAAAAATAGCATTGTGAATGCAAAAATCAAAATTTAATAATGAATCAATACCTTCGAAAATTGTATTCTAACCTTAAGTTGATATTAAAATTAAATTAAGTCGGTCGCTATGGGTAAACAACATTTGAAATAGGTAAAGCTAGTTATGAATTGAAATTTAATAACAAACAAACAGTAGGTCATGATAATAATGATAATTTCAAAATTAAAAACCATGAATTTTTGAATAGACAACTAAATCACGGACTTTAAATGTTTTTTATTCCCAAAGTGCCCCTAAATATGAAATAAAATGATGCTTACCAGTAGTGTAACAAATTGATTCAATCAATTTTCTTTATTACAGCACATTCTAACACATAATAAATAACTATTTCTCACATATACGATAAACAAATTATTTATTTTTTGTGCACACCCGCGTTCTGATATGACGTACAATCTACTGTCTGTTATCGAAGGAAAATAATTTGTTAATATGTTATCTCTTGTATTGTTTTCGATACTTTACTGTGCAATGCGATTAATTTAATAATGTACAACATAAGTGACCAATTTCAGAGGACTTGCGGTACAAAACGCTGTTTTTTAATCTGTAAAATTTACTCTCTGCCTTACATTCTCGAGTGAAGTTGCAGCGGATCACCGTACATATTATAATATTGTCAATTTAATCGCATATGTCACTGGTCAATCTGATCAAGTCGATGTACCCACAGGTAAAGTATATTTTTCTAATGAATAGCTTAACTGTAGGTACCTATAAGAACACTGATTATTTTTTTTGATAAGATAAATAAACAAACAAAGATCTTTCATAATTACTACGAACGTTATGACTTCGTACAATGAAATGACATTTTATTTTCATTACAGGGTAGAATATAATTACATATATAATTTTTTTCTTTACCTACCCTTTTTATACAGGCGAATAGAACATGACAAATTGACAACCATCAGAGTTGCAAATACATGTTTGCGCTATTTTTACCCGACTGCAAGGAAAGGGTTATGTTTTTCGCGTGTATCTTGTATGTATGTAGGTATATTTATATGTAATACTAGCGGACACGACAGACGTTGCCCTGTCTTAACTATGAATATTGATTTCGAATTGGTATAATTATTATTTGCTTGATGTATTATTTGTGGCAATCATTTGGCCAAGGTATGTGTATTCATCTACATATTCTATTTCAGTGTTGTTTACTAAAATTTTTTTCAAGCAAAGAGGTTGAGACTCGAATAGGGCATGCATGGAATAGATACTGGTCATACAAAGAGATAATGAAAGACAGCAAAATCAACGTCTCAGTTAAGGGTAAGCTTTTCAACACTAGCATCCTACCTAACCTAACTTATGGGTGCCAGACATGGGCGTTAACTAAATATCAGCAAACTAAATTACAAACATGTCAACGGGCCATGGAGCGAAGCATGATAGGCAAGAGAAAAATAGACAAAATCAGGCACACCGATATAAGAAAAGCTACCAAAGTAAGAGATGTTGTGGTAAAAATGAGAACCCTTAAATGGAAATGGGCTGGCCACACAATAAGGAGGGATGAAAGATGGAGTAAGGTGGTAACCAATTGGTACCCTAGAGAGGGAAAAAGAGGGAAAGGGAAGCCACAGAAGAGATGAGAGGATGATTTGGTTAAGCTAGCGGGAAGAAACTGGATGGGTACGGCTAGAGAGAGGGAAAAGTGGAAGAACTTGGAGGTGGCCTTTGCCGGAGGACACACAGAAGAGCACAACCAAAATACTTAGATACTATATAATTATTAAAAAATGTATACTCTGAATAAAGGCTATAAATATATAAATATAAAAAATATAATTATTATTAATAAAAAATATATTTCAGAAACAACTTTTTTTTACATCCTCTTTGACGATATTTGCAGCACGCATTCTGTTAATGTTATGTCAAACGCCATAAGGTTGCATTAAAAAAGTTTAAGTTGTCAAAAGCGCTAAGGTTACATTAGAAATAATTTAATATGGTGGTTAAGTATTCTTAAATTTTATAATATGCCGCGCAATTTTATTTTTTTCTTTCTTAAGAACCTTCTCCTGACAATAACAAACAAAACAAAAAAGAATGTGCGAAATCCGTCCAGCCGTTCACGCGTGATGCCGTGATGTAGGGAAATAGGGATTCATTTTATACAACGTGTTACAAAAATACCCCTAATGCCGAATATGATATATAGGGACCATCAAACTGAACAACTTTTATATCGAAAAAAAATATCAGCTGTTTCATACAAAAATTAAAATCGAAAATATCAAAATCAATATCAAACAGCTGATTTTTTTTTCGCGATTTCAAAGTTGGCCCAATAGTAAAAGTTGTTCAGTTTGATGGTCCCTATATACCATATTCGGCATTAGGGGTATTTTTGTAACACCTTGTATATAGATAGATAATCTTTATTACGTCATATCTTTCAAACGGCTGATCGGATTTCTATCATTAATATATCGTAAGATTTATCTTGACAGGCAGGTTTTTTTAGTATTTTTTAATTTATTTATTACAAGCGACCGCCTGCGACTTCGTCTGCGTGGAAAGTATTTTTGCTATCCCTCGGGAACAATATTTTTTGGGATGAAAGGTGCCCTATGTACTTCTCTGTACCCCTGATAGCGTGTATGCAAAATTTTATGATGATCGGTTTAGTAGTTAAGACGTGAAGGCGTAACAAACAAACAAACGGACTTTCGCATTTATAATTTTAGTAAGGATCATAACGTTTTTATTTTCAGTTTATAGGTTTTTAAATTTACTGCAGCATCACATTTCGAACATAAATTAATACAAGTATTGCTAGTTAATAAATACGATTATTTTTTTGATATTATTTATCATATTTGTTAACCCTTAATGGTATCTGAAAAATGTACCGACTTTAGGGAATATGGGATCCTTTGATCATAGGCAGCAACATACTAGCCCTTGTTTTGCAGAAAATTGTTCTAATTTTAGATACAGGAAAAGGTTTAGTAAACGAACAGAGTTATATTTATAGCAATAACTAATTAAAACCTTTTCAAGTATTTTTTCTAATATTATTCATACTAATGAAAAGGTTGGAAAAATAATAAATATTTTCGAACTCAAAGAATGCAGCAAAAAAAGAACAGCCTGTCGATTCTGTAAGCAAACTCGAACCTCACTTCGAATCTCACTTCACTGCGCGGGAATTTTAAATCATAAATGGGAAAATGATAGGCTGTTTTTTAATTACAAAAGATTTTAGATAGCTACGGTAGCTACCTCAAACCTTTTAGTAGCTTATATTCAGCTAATTTCTAATAACAAATACACGCGAAGTGAAGAGAGATTCGAAGTGAGATGCGAGTTTGGTTACAAAATTGACAGGCAGCAATTAGACACTATTCGTCCTTCGATTAAAATGATTTAAAGATTTATTATTTATTCTTACATATATCTAGGCAGTAGAGAATAAAGACAATAAATACTATATCACAGAACATTACAAACAGAGGTTCGGTGATCCGGTTGTGTACTAGGACAAACAAAACAAACAATAAATACACAGAAGTCAAACCAGTTCATCACCGAATTAAAACCACTTCATCATATTGTACTCGTGTAATTAATTTAAACGTCTATCTTCACGTGAACGATAATGTTATTACTTCATCACTTTTGTCAAAGCCAAACAAGATTTAATTTTGCATAACATGCTTTACTAAAGTGCTTTGAAACTTTGTTTCCATACTGAACACAAATGTTAATTATTAAACTATTAATTCTCTATTCAAAAAGAACTTCTATTTTGGTTGGTAACAGTGTTATCTTACGAAAACTACTGAGCACAAATGTTATAACAATATTAAACTATCAATTCTCTATTCAAAAATATATTTTATTTCAATTCTGAGTCCGCAAAGTAAAATGTCATCGTTGATAAAACGACGTAACTTAGTAAGTCATGGGAGCAAAACCTCAGCATTGGTTTGTAACATTATTTTGTTAACGTTATCTTACGAAAACCGAAACATTATATATCGAAATTGATCGCGTAGCAACAATTACACGTTATTGAATCACGAGGAATTAATCTCGCCTAAATATTTTGCAACTTTGTAGTATATTGACAATTTAACTACAAAGTTGCAAAATATATGTTGATAAGTTACAGATAGTTGAAGATTGAAATACATTTATTTTTAGACGGCTATAGACATGACTATGGCTCCTGAAATCTTGTTTACAATAGCGTTTTGTCTATATCTATTACAACACCCGAACCGAAGTAGACGGCTCCTAAAGAATATCTCTTGAACCCCCGTAGTTAAAATGCTATTTGTACTACAGTTATTTTTTTTTTTTAAATATATATTTGACAACATCACATACATTGCTCCGATTCCAAAGTAAGTAGCTAAAGCACTTGTGTTATGGAAATCAGAGACAACGGTGGTATCACAAACACCCAGACCTGAGTCAATATAGAAAAGTTCGTTTTCTAAATTGACCCAACCGGGGATCGAACCCGGGACCTCAGATATGGCGACACCTTGAAAACCGGTATACAAAGCCACTCGACCACGGAGGTCGTCTGTTATGTTTTAGAGTATGGAGTAAAACAAAGACTAACTCATGACCTTTGGCATTCGTGGCAGCTCGGCACCCGTTCCCCAGTCCCCCTTTGCCACCATGTGACAGAATGATGTAATACCGTTTATCGAGTTTTAGAGTTCATATTTAGTTCAGGATCTTTTAATTTCCAATTACGATCGTGTGAAATTGTGTATCCCATTTTTGGCAAATTGAAACATTGGAATTGGCATTAGCTTTATATTTTAACTAGAATGCTTTATTTACAAAATTTGAGTGACTGATTTGAAAATAAAATTAGGTAACTGTTGTGGAGCCGGCCTCCTTTTTACTACTTTATGGTTTTTTACTTTAACTTATATTTTTGAATTTAAAAAAAATAATGTTTTGAGAATATCATATACGGCGATGGAGGGTTTAAAACACATTGATCAGGATACCAAATGATTACTTCATTAATAAATTATGCATTAAGAATGCTCTAAATCTGAAAAAGAAGATACAACCACGGTTAGAGTAATCGTTATTCTGTGATCCTGGGTTCGATCCTTGACATGGTAACTTTTTATCAGTACTGGTAACATTTCATTAACGAAAAAATATTGCACAACATGTATGTAGGTAGGTAATACGATCGGCTTTAAAACTTTGCAGAGAAGTTCGTATTCGTGCGCTTCGTACTAGCGTGTACTAAACATAATAATGTGTAGACATGTAGGTATGTGCGCCGTACTTCCATGACGTCGCAGCGTGCAAACGATGTTAACTAGAGGTGGTAAAGCGCCGCAACGCCACCGCCGCCGCCGGTGTGGACGATTATATACGTTGCTCTGATTTCAGGTACTAGCTATAAAGCACATGTTTTATGGAAATCAGAAATGACTCACTTGACTCTAACAAAATTTTGCACTTTAAAGCTTCACAAACGGATGCCTCAATCAAAAAACTGTTTACACCGTCCCTAATATTTTTAAAATTGCTATCCAACGACACCGCACACTATGGGATAGACAAGAAAAAAATACATCCCCACTTCACGTATAGGGGAGGTAACCTAAAAAAAATATTGTTTTTAATTTTATTTCACCACCTTGTCGGTGTGATTAATTTGTATGCCATGCCAAATTATGGCTTTCTAGTACTAAGAGTCTATGAGCTAGGCTGGGGACGGACAGACGAACAGATGGACACGGCGAAACAATAAGGATTCATTGTAAATGTAACCGATGTAAAAGAATTGAATATTTACTGAAAGTCAATAATTATTTAAAAAATATATCTATTAAGTAATAATTTAGCTGTGTTATCAAGAAATTTAGGACAAACACGTTCAGGATGAAAAATAATTACCGAACGCAAACCAGCTGGTTTCTTCTGTTTCGTTTTGGCTCATGTACTGAAAATGAGGGTTTCTACTTGACATCTATGATGAGATAGAGCATTAATTAGTGTCTTGCGACTCTCAAGATTTATCTTTAGGGACCAATAATGTCAGATACTTACCTCTTTAAGTATTCATTGCTGACTGTACGAACTTTGATTAAGTGAGGGTAAGAAACTCTCAGGGTAAGATACCCCTAAATCATACAACTGGGACTTACCAATTCACACATCAGTAATTTACACTGAGCGTATTATCTGAATATTGTAGTTCGTGCGACTTAGGAACAGGGCCGAATTTAGAGGTGTGGAGGCCCCGGGACAATAAGGGGGTGGAGGCCCCTAATTATTTTTCAAATAGGTTATATAATATTTTTCTTGCAAAGTGTTTCAATCGTTTATTTATTTAGTCGTATGACACTAAATAATATTAAAATCAAAATTACTAGGTATGTTTTCAAATCGTAAAATTAGATAGGTACTCTTTCGTTGTGTAAGATTATTTTTTTAATAAATACAATTTATGTGGAGACCTCTTTCTTGTGGCGGCCCCTTTCTTGTGGAGGCCCCGGGCAGTTGCCCCGGTTGCC
This sequence comes from Catoptria pinella, assembly GCA_963556745.1. Taxonomy (NCBI): domain Eukaryota; kingdom Metazoa; phylum Arthropoda; class Insecta; order Lepidoptera; family Crambidae; genus Catoptria; species Catoptria pinella. The sequence continues at coordinate 8,890,723 of OY750762.1, forward strand.
CTCCCTTAAATCCGGCCCTGAAAGGAAAGACAGTTTGAAACTTTCGTCTTTGACGGGATTTGCGATCTACTGTACTGACGTTTCGAAGTTGGAGGTTGGAGTGAGCGAAATAGCCCTGAGCTGGGAACTGATTGGAAGTTGCAAATTGTGGCACCGTCAGCTGTTATAATCCTGGTTGCGCTACACGTCACGCGTGCAGTGATGCTGAGTGAACCTAACTGGGATGTTAGGGACTGGAGGCTGGCTAGTAACGTAGATAGGTTTCCGCTTAGGTTAGTGGAAGTAAGCGTTTTATGAGCCGCTGTCCCATAATGCATTAATAACAGTGTTTTAAGTGTACACTTCGATTTGCCTTTGAAATAACTTTTTTGGCTAAACTTTGTTCTTGTTCTCATTCGTAATTGTTGAATTATGAAAACTGTAAATTTTCAGCATTCCTATGATATACCTTTCTAGATATACTCTGTATAACTTACAAGCGCTGTATTTTATTTTTATAACTCCTATAATGTGGCTATTGTTTTGCTAATAGCAGTTGTGCGTTTGCCCAAAGCCCAAAAAACGAAAAGGAGAGGAGCTCAATGGCGCAGTAGATTAGCGCATTTACCTTGCAATTTTACAAGAGTCGGTCATGGTATTGGTGATTAATTTTTCATTATCTCAAACACCTCCCTGCTTCGGATATTTGCAGTCGTTAACACCCACCATCCACATTGGGCCCGTGCCCATCCCACTTGTGCTATGTACCCATAAGTTAGCCCTGTGCTCCAGCAACTTCACTCTGCTGACGGGTAAGCAGGAACTAAGTTGGTCGTTCATGCAAGACTATGAAGTTATGTCACAGATAGTTACATCACTACCGTATTCAGTTCACTTGCAAGCTCTTGTCAATTGATTTTACTTAATGATAGAGGTATGAAATAAATAAATATTTGACAACATCACATACATTGTTCCGATTCCAAAGTAAGTAGCTAAAGCACTTGTGTTATGGAAATCAGAGACAACGGTGGTATCACAAAGACCTGAGCCAATATAGAAAAGTTCGTTTTCTAAATTGACCCAACCGGGGATCGAACCCGGGACCTCAGAGATGGCGACACCTTGAAAACCGGTGTACAAAGCCAAAATAAAAATACAAAATATAATGTAATTATATTTTGTATTTTTATGTATGTTATTCATATTTTAAAAAATTTGGCAACTGCAATTTATTTAATTTTAGCGGCCGCCCGCGACTTCGTCCGCGTGGACCCTAGGGATCCTTTGACCAGGATAAAAAGTATCCTACATTTAAATCCAGGTTATGTGCGCCAAATTTCATTCAAATCTGTCCAGCCGTTGGTGTGAAGAGGTAACAAATACACAAACAAAAACTTTTGCATTTATAATATTAGTAGGATTAAGCATTGTTTATAAACTATCTTATATTTATTAATTTTCATAGCATAACTATAAAAACGTTTAGAAAAATATAAAGGCAGGTAAGGTAGCGTATTATCCGGAGTCCTAAAGGTTTTTCTACTAACAGGGGATTAACTTGTAGCTAAAAGCATTATTTTCTACCAAAGAAATGAGGATTTACGGGCACGTACGAAGAATATTGTCTCTTTTATTTATATGTTGAATATTTGTAGCAAACATAGTGTATTTTTATTATTATTTTATTTAGAATTGGCAAATAACCTAATATATGAAAAAAAAAGAGCGTTTAATCTAGTTTTTGTACTTGCATCATGAAAAACAATGTAATATATTTTGATGGTTATAAATGAGCACTAAAACTGTAATCCATTTGCTTAAGAAGAAAAACTTGCAAGCTTCGATAAAGGGGCTTTAAACTACTATAAAGTTAGGATAATGGGTGTAATGCCCTTGACGTAGTCGCCTCGTAACGCCGTAGCTCGTAGTTCGTAGCCACTTTCAGTTGGTGCACTACTTGTACACGGCTTACATCATAAAGGTCGAGGGTTCATTAATTTATATTAAACCGTAACTCCTTGGAAACACAAAAAGCAACGACAAAAATTATAAAAGTAAGTTTCTAATAAGTTAAAAGTTAAGTATTTATAGTTATTAATATTTTCGGGAGTTAATTAAAATGAAACCTAACTGATACTGATATACGCAATGTTATATACATTACAAGTGATAATTATCACGATATATATAAAATAGGCTTTTTTATGGATAAATAAAGCCTATTTTAATTTTAATATATAATGTATCTTAGTTAATTATGTTGGTCTTTTCCATACAAATTTGTATGTTACATATAAAAGAGCCCGCTGTTGACATAACAATAGAACGCGACTGTATAGGCACTCAAACATTCCAGTCCGTGCAAGTTGAAAAGTCTCTAAAAGCCCTCTTTTAAATGTAAATATTTTCACATTCAATTTATTTGGAATGAGTATGTGCAAACTTACTCATCTGCGAATCTCAGAGGGACTTTCAGCTGAGCATCTCTTAGTTTCCTTTTATGGCAAATTTTTATCACTTTAATGACTCTTTGTATGAGTTAAGAAGTAAATATAAATAAATAAATATAAATAAATATTTGACAACATCACATACATTGCTCCGATTCCAAAGTAAGTAGCTAAAGCACTTGTGTTATGGAAATCAGAGACAACGGTGGTATCACAAACACCCAGACCTGAGCCAATATAGAAAAGTTCATTTTCTAAATTGACCCAACCGGGGATCGAACCCGGAACCTCAGAGATGGCGACACCTTGAAAACCGGTGTGCAACACCACGGAGGTCGTCAAAAAGTTTTAGCTTGAAAACTATAAATTGGGGTAAAATATTGGAATTTTGCCAATAAAAGACTTTTGTTTTGTTATATGAAATGGAGAGCATAATTTAAATAGGCAGTATTAAAAATAAAATAATGACAAAATAAAAAGTTATCATCGATGCTAAAATAGAGATGAAGATTATCGTTATTTGTCATAGAAAATAAATTACGTTCACACCATAGACTTATGTAGGTATAATGGTTCATCCCACACGTGGATTGGTCACGTCTCTCGGAGGCTTAAGAAGATTGGATGACAGATTGCCATACGACCCCTGGCAAATGTTTGGTTTTATGATTCGATATTATTGATATTCGTCACACACAGACCATATAACAAATACTATGAGTCTGTCTTGTCGTGTGGTCACACCACAACCCTTGTATCATAAACTTGCGGGAGTATCAAAAATTTACCTAATCCTTTTTTCGGAATTTTTTTCAAAGTTAACAAAATATGTAAAAAACCAAGCAGTTTATATTTATATGGACAAACTTTATTAAGACTTGATTCTTTTATATGGAGATTCATACCTTTTCAGGTTACTTTGTTCTATACTTCTGTAAAGCTGACTAAATTTTCTACAATTTGAACCTAACCTGAGTAGCGGCGCCTAGGGCCATTGGTTGCAGACACAGCTAGTCCAAAATGGCAATTTTTTTCGAAAGAGAACTCTAGGCTCTCGGCATGGAACGTTTAATTTTGATTTCGCTATAAATAACGACTAAACTCTAGCGACTAGCTCTATATATGTATAACAATAAATTGTTAGTAAAGGTACTTAAAAGTTATTTATTTTAAAATCTGCATTAAATAGGCTTAACATAACATTTTTGTTTGCAAATAAAACCACCAGTTTAATATTTACGGTGACTTAAAGTAAAAAAATATAGTATAACATTTTGGTTACATTATTTACATTACACATTTGGTTATTGTGTAATTTTTTCAGAATCTGCTTCATAAACTGCATTTTTTATACCAGCCCCTCTAGCATGACATATCACGCGATATATTTCGTGTTTCGATGGTCATGCTAGGGGAAAAGGAAACCGTTTTCAATGTTCAAAATAACAGATATTTTACGTTTATTCAATCCTGATGTGAAATCGATCCCGTCGAGAGAAGGGGGCGACGCGATCGAGATTATCAAGATCGAGTTGGAATCGACTAAACGTCACTATGGAAACCATGGAAACAGCTTAATGTTCAAAATAATAGATTATTATTTTGACGTTTATTCGATCCTAATGTGAACTCGGTATGGAGGTCCATATACCTATAAATAATCAAAGCATACCTACTATGTCGTTCTTGGTCTGATACTTATAGTCAAGGGTTCATTGTGGCCCATTGGTTCAGAAACACGTAACTATGAGCAAGAAATATTTACTAGATAAATATATGCGAGTAAACCTTTATTTACTTCGGCAAGCCGTACGTGAAATTGAAACAAATAACAAGAGTATTTATTTATAAATTTGATCCCGAAAATTTTCCTATTTTTGGTTGGCTAACAAAACCCTTGAACTTGTCATACCTTTTTGTATACTTTGGATGTGTCAACATTGTTTCTCTTTTGTTATTGGTACACTCATTTTACTAAAGAATTGTTGTGTTTTATGTATTACACTTAAATTGTTCACTTTAATTGAGTTGGAAAAGTATGAACAGTTTAGGTTTTAAAAAAAGTATAATAGAAAATATAAAATGTTAAAATCCAGACTACTCACCAAAAAATATAGCGACTAAACTAGAAATATAAAATAAGCTTTTGAACATTCAATAACTCGGGAACATGCGTATCATCTTTACATATAAAACTCTACATTGATTGATTTAATTATTCATTGTTGGGATAGACGTAGAGCCCTAACGGCTGAAGGTAGAGACACCATTTTTGGAGGGTAGATACCTTTCATGGTGTAGGTGAGCACTAAGAAAGGATTTTTAAAAGCTCACCCCCTAAGGGGATGAAATAGTGGATTAAAGTTTCTATGGGAATTTGTATAGGAACATTGAAATGTGTGATAGAGCCTTACCGGCTGAAGGTGAAATCTCAATTTTTGGAAGATACCTTCCATGGTGTAGGTGGGCACTAAGAAAGGGTTTTGGAAAATTACCGTTATACAGGGTGCTACATGGTGTTCCAGTTTGTTTATAAATTTTTATGGGAAAATTCAAATGTGTGAAATAAGGTCTACTGATAAATACCTAGGTATTTTGGTAATCCGTGACTTTCAAAATAAATGCACAACTATCTTAATCACGCGAACGAAGTCGCGGGCAAAAATTAGTACAAATATATGCCCCTACTAGGAATCGAACAAGGTCATTGGCATAGGCGACAGGGCCAATACAAAACAGGTACCGTTGCGTGCTTTTTAATGTAGTCACACAAATTGATCGAACCCGGGACCTCAGAGATGACGACACCTTGAAAACCGGCGTACAAAGCCACTCGACCACGGAGGTCGTCAAAATAATAGTTCTAGTTAACGCACGTCGCGCGAAAATTGCACATGTACGGCGCATGCCATGCAGATTGCATTAACTTATCATTACCACGTAATGTACACGTGCAGTTGCGATCCGTTCACCAAATGTATACGCACCATAAAAATCAATGAGTTTGTTTTAAAATCGTTTTAAAATGTCAAATCCTTACATAATAACATAAATAATACCTTGCGAAGTTATCGTTACCGTTTATACTAAATATACTTACATAGACTTTGTCTAGGGAGTCCGTATAGCGTGAAGTGAAATGCTTCCACATTATGCTTACGATTCGATTGATTTGGCATGTTGTACGTCTCGCCGCCGTTGCGCTGTGGTTATATCGAGAATAACTAACCTACGAGTACCTTGAGCTTGGGTTAGATTAGGCTCAACGCATACTTACGTATGGTTATTAACATCAGCGTCAAAACCATAAATGTAAATTTTATATTGCGATCGATTCCAATCTCATTCGAATCAGCGATTTGCACTGATTGATTCAGGGACCGAGCCGGCCTAACGCTTTTGACAACCAAAAGCAATCAATAGCCCCGACGCCGATTACGAATTTTGCACTTCCGGGGGTATTTTTAGACATCGACATCGTAACACCGTTCATAATGTTATCAAAGATATCGATATTATGTAACTATTCTTATACTAGCGACCGCCCGCGACTTCGTCTGCGTGGAAAGTTTTTTGCTATCCCTCAGGAACAATAATTTTTTTCGGGATGAAAATTATTTTTTCGGGCTCTGATTATAATGATCAAAGATATATAGATAGATATTCTTTATTACGTCATACCTTTCAAACGGCTGAACGGATTTCTATCATTAATATATCTTTAGTTTTTTTAGTTTATTTATTACTAGCGACCGCCCGCGACTTCTTTTGCGTGGAAAGTTTTTTTGCTATCCCTCGGAAACAATTATTTTTTTCGGGATGAAAGGTACCCTATGTCCTTTTCAGTACCCCTGACAACGTGGATGCAAAATTTTATGATGATTGGTTCAGTAGTTAAGACGTGAAGGCGTAACAAACGAATAAACGGACTTTCGCATTTATAATATTAAATTAATAAATTAGTAATTTTACGACCCTATAAAATCTGCGATACTTAATGGCAAAATCATATGAATTTGTGTTTCTCCATTGCTATTTTGTGTAACGATATTTTTTTCACTGTGAATCGATTTTGACGTGAAGAATTAAAAAGGAGTGATAAAAGGGGTTATATAGTCTAAGCAATGGACCTAATGGTGTTTTTACTGCAACTGATATATCAATAAGAAGCGACTTATTAGTACCCAAGTTATATAAACCAGTTTCTTCAGAGAAAATAATACTTAATTTAATAGATATAATAAAAATAGATAACACAGTGCCACAATCGTTACTTTGATCCCATAAAACAATGTCGGTAGGTAGGTACTTATTTTGACGACCTCCGTGGTCGAGTGGCTTTGTACACCGGTTTTCAAGGTGTCGCCATCGCCTTCGATCCCCGGTTGGATCAATTTATAAAACGCACTTTTTTATATTGACTCAGGTCTGGGTGTTTGTGATACCACCGTTGTCTCTGATTTCCATAACACAAGTGCTTTAGCTACTCTTTGGAATCGGAGCAATGTATGTAATGTTGTCAAATATTTATTATTCATTATTTACTTATACTAACTATAAGTACCTAAGTTTTATAAACCAGTTACTTCAGAGAAAATAACACTTGATTAAATAGATAGAATAAATATAGATAACACAATGCCACATTCATTACTTTGATCCCATAAAACAATGTCGGTACTTACCATAAACACTTGACACACACAACTTAGAATGGATTATATTTTTCTACATTGACCCAAACGAGGATCGGAACCTCGGTGCCGCTAATGTCTTCAATGAAATTGTGTGTAGAGATATCAAAGATATATTTTATGTAAAAGGAAATTTAGATAGTGATGAAAACCTGCTTTGAATTCATATAAAGTATTGCCCTTAAATGTTTACAGTTCATACAGACTTGTTCGACAGTTCTAAAATCGTTACGTTCGTTTATAAACCAAACATTTTCGTATTGCTGCTCTTCCATTTGTTATATAACGTTTTCATAAGCATTACTCCGTTAGCAAAGTTTGAGAGCAAGCAGCTATTTATATTCGAGTAACGACGTCGATGAGATGTGAAACGAATGGGAAGTGTTAATTGTTCGGATACAAACGATTTATTATTAGATTTTGAACTGTCTGAGATACTTGGAACCCTATTAAAATGTTTAGTTTATAGCTCATCTTCCGACCGATTTAAATATCAAACGCTCGGAGAGTATTATTCGGCCCGTCGATCTTGGAAAAGGTTTTGTTTATTTCAACCTCAAATTGTTCAAGAGAAGGTTAATGTTAAATTGTTTTGTTACTTCTTCAAGAAAAGATTTGATTATTATTGTTTTGTTACTTAATACTTTTTTGTGGATTTTAGGATTAACAAAAAACGTTACCATTCTTAGATTATTTTAATTCTTATATTGAAGTTTGTTAGGATAGATAAGGTTTATTAGGCAAATCAGATACTGCTACGCATTACGCTCCGGCATACGTTTTTTAATAGAAAAATCATGTGTGTAGATTGGTCACACCATCCGTGATTTCAATGCATAACAATCTTGGCAGTTTACGTTGCTACATCTCTGAAAACTGCATTTACGTATATCGCAGCGCGATGCATGGCAGTAGATCCGAACCGCCGCGCCCGCCCCAGGCCACACAAAGCAGCGACCGACGAAGCGATGAACGAATTCTCTCTTTATTGCTACCGACTCGATTACCGTTTAGGACATTCTGAGACTAAAGGTTAGATAGCGGTTAGTTCAGATTCGCGGCATCACAAGACATTTAGAACTCGCGCGTCGCTTCACCGTTTGCCGCTTCGTGTCGCTACGCCGTTAGATCGATAGACGGACTTAAGCTCTAGGTTTGACTTCTGTGCAGATGCCACGGAGACAGCGAAGGGGTTCACGGCATACGGCCGATGGGGTCTCGCCGAGTTCCTTGCTGTAAGTCTTGCAGACATCACCCTTTTCTGAAAACATAAAAGTAATTATATGAGATAAGAGTATTACGTACGTGCAAGGCATCACGAACTCTCCACTCCATCTATTAGTTACGACCTGAGTGGTGCAGTGGTCAACCACGCAAAGGTAGAGAGGTCCCGGGTTCGATTCCCGGTCAGGCAGACATTGAAATGATGAATTTTAATTTCTGTGACGGGTCTGGGTGCTACTATGTGTAATAAATATATATTTAAAAAATATATAAGTAGTATATCAATTGTCTAGGACCCATAATATTACAAGCTTTGCTAAGTTTGGTGCTAGATAGCACTGTATGATATTGTCGAAGCTTTACTATTAAAATTTATTTATTAATGTTCGATTGAAAGTGACAGAAAGTAATAGATTCTACGTCTTTCCGTAGGTACAACTTTTTGAAAATTATCTTTTATACAAACCTTGTCCTGATAATAACAAACACAACAAAAAAAGAATTATTTAATTTAGTGCAGTCGTTCTGAAGTTATGCGCTTACATACATTTCGGGGATTCATTTTTATTTATATAGATTTAACTTTAACTTTATATAATATTTTCGATTGTACAATGCCCATAACTCAATTTCCAAATTCACGCCGTTTGTTTTTAAAGAGTTCTGTTGTGCCTTTGTAGCCCCAGTCTAGTCCAAAACGTCGTAGGTCATAGTTCGTTTTTTTGTATTGTCATAAATAACCAATTTCTCAATCAATATACATATCCTATTTGACTTTGAGGAGTTCCCTTGTGTATCTTCGAAGTCTAAGATCCAATACCAATGAAAAAGTGACCACTCTTGAGGTATACTCTTTCAAACAAAAAAAGAATATTTAGATGATTCTCGGTTCATAAACAAAGAAGTATGCCTGAAAATCCGTTAAAACTCGTGCTATGGTAAGCTAAATAATTGATATTTTTCAGGATTATGAAAAAAACTACTAGTCAGATCTCTGTAAATTTTATGGGACCACACCTGAACTATGTCCTTTCAGATAAAAAAAGAATTATTAAAATCGATTAACAATAACTGGTGAAGTTATGGTTTAACATACGTAAAAAAACAGTCGACTTGATAACCTCCTCCTTCTGTTTAAATCGTTTAAAATAACGTACACAAAAAAAAACTGTCCTATTGCTAAGAAGCAGTCTCTCCATCCAAAAAATTACGTTAGAATATTTATATCAAACCTTAAATAAAAATAATTTACTGTAGTATTTTATTTTTCCAGTGACAAGATAACAATGCCCTGTGCTAAAGTTACCCCAGAAAGTTTCGTGGGTTCATTATTTTTAATGTCTCGGTTATTTTTAATGGCAAGATCGTCCTTATCTGTGTCGCTTTACGTAACCGATATTAATGATGAGTTCATTAAGATATAATGATTTATTTTGTATATTTTTAAAGATGGAAGAGAAAATTGTTTCAATTCATAATAGGCTCACGTGTTGTTTAGTGTGAACTGTATACATTTTAATGTCGCAAACATTGATAGATTTTTTTATAAAAAAAATTTACCTACAATAGTACTAATATCTATTCTGTGCCTAAATTAAGGAATTGATTTTTTTAAAGACTTATGTGTAAACAACCTTAACTAACTTGCACAACTGGTTAACATGGAATAGTTTCTGTAATTTAGAAAATCGTTCGTGTTTTTGGGTCGGGAAAATGATATTGTCTATTAACAACATAATGGGACATTCCCTTTTATGTCTAATTACCTACCTATTCGGGCTCCTTACAGTTGCCCATAGTCTGTTAAGGGGGAACTGATCGCAAAAATTCAGGGTTTCCAAACTCATTATAAATTGTGGCCCGTTAATTATTACATTACATTACATCGGACGCCCGTGGCCCGGACGCCGCCGCCGGCGGCCTTGCGCTTGGTAACAGCTGCGTTCCCTGTATCGCAAAACTCAATACGCGCTGAGATAAGCGACACCTGTTATACAGATTGCGATAGTTAAGCGAAAGTCACTATTCCGAGACGTTTTTATAATATGTATAAGATTAGGTATCAACTCTCGGTGAACAGACTTTGTTCAAAGTAAAATGAAGCTAAGAATGTGAAAAAACCGCCGCTTGAAAGCGGCGGTATCTAGATCACACAGGCGGTAGACCACTTGTATGATCTTGTGTGGCCCACCCGTACTAGACGAAGGGTTTCCGAGTTTGATTCCCAGGAGGAGGGTAAAATTTTTCTCAGTTTGTTTGGAAGGGCTACTTTCAAACCCGTTTAGCTAGCTTCACACCACCATCTCTAAGTCTGCAGCCGCCGTAACAACTATTTTATATTGTTGTGAGGATTCTGGTGCAGGCACTGGCTTTCACCTTTGGCCTTATCATCACTTTTCATCAGGTGAGATGAAGGCACAGCACAGGCCCATTGTAGATAAAAAAAACTTACTGAGGAGTGTGACGCAGGCTGGACAGCATGCGCACTTGCCGGCGTGGTTGGCGCGGTACACAGAGGGTGTTTGGCAGCTGGTGGCGGCCACGGTGCCGGAGCATGGGTGCTGCTTGCAGTAGTTGGTGCCACAGACTAGGTCACCGTATGCCGTTGCTACGACACACGCGACAAGCATAAAAAGCACGACAGATTTCATTCTGAAAAAAAAAAGATTTTTAATGTCACACGTTTTCTTTCAAATTTGAATTACGCTATAAGAAGAGTGTCTTAATATAAGATACCTATTAATTAATCAACTTCGTTTGTGAGGCCGGTCTCCTTTTGTCAACATTTCGATATTTAAAAAAAAATATAAAGCCCAATAACCTAGATAGCATTATCGGAAAAAAGGATTTTCATAACAATATGTATTATGAAAGTTATTTCACAGAATCTAAGGCCTTTAGTTTTTAAGAGGTAAAAGCTACTTTATTTTATTTTTGGGAAAAAATAACAGCGCCTAACCATTAAAACAATATACATTTATCTTTATATATGAACTGTGACTATTTTCGCAAAATAGTGCACACTATACCAAGTCTCTATTAATTATTAAATATTGATTAAGTTTGGTGAAGTTAGAGGGTCCCTATTCTCTTGGGCTTTATTTGGGGTTCGGGTGAGACACCCGGTCCTAAATTTACTGTTTTAAGTTGTATTTAATATAACATCATACTCTCATTTTACAAAAATATTCGATTTCCTCACAATATTATTATGTTGTTGTCCGTAGTATAAGCAAAGTAGAAATGCATGTGTAAAAGTGGGTATCATTTGGGTTGGGTTACATACAAAATTTTTAACATTGCCAATTGGCGCAACCACTACAAAAAAGCGAATAAAAAAGCAGCCAAAGTTTAGCATACACACATTTGCTTTTTACAAAATCAAACAAAAGACGACCGCTTAACAAAATTTCATTTTGTGGGAATACTCACTTGGATTTGTTGAAGATTAGATATCGTCTTAACGATGTTGCAGCCAGGAATGGAGTGCCAGTGGAAAACTGAGCTGTACCAATTATACGGATGTCTTAAGATAACCCTCACCCTGTTTACTCGACTCGAATCAACTCGTTTTATCTCTTTTTATTTTATTATCTCCCTTGTTGTTAAGACAATAACATTTCACAGAACTGATTACGCTATTGTATTAAAGTTTTTTTTGAATTTTTAGATGAGCATCGGCGAAACAACTATTCGGAGTTTTAACAGTCGGCAAAGCACCGGCGGCGTAATGATTTACATTCTGGCTAGGTATAGATAGTTGAGCTATAGTAAACGTATCTTTACTTATTAATCGTTGCGTAACGATCTAGTAATCAATTCTAATGTATTTGCCAAGAATTTTATATTCATATTCTATGACACAATATGAATACAAAATTCTTGGTATTTGTCAAATAATCTGTTTTCTGGGTATAAAAATCAGCTGACTCATACATTTTGATATTTTCGATTTTAATTTTTGTATGAAACAGCTGATTTTTTTTTCGCGATTTCAGAGTTGGTCCCATAGTAAAAGTTGTTCAGTTTGATGGTCCCTATATACCATATTCGGCATTAGGGGTATTTTTGTAACACCTTGTATAATGTAGATTTCGAAAGTTAGGGTTGGGCAAGTTGATGCTAGTTCCAGGGGAAGAATGATTTATCTAAGAGGATGATGATACGACATTGTCACTTAACTTCAGGTAAAGTAATTATCACGATTCTTTAGCGAGACTAGCTAGATCTTCCTGCAATTTCTTGAGAGAGCAAGTTCTGCACGCTGCAACACTTTGATAATTTGGCTTGCCACACCTGTTTAGACAGTGGTAACAGCTTGTGGAAGTCAACTTCTGCAAGACTTATTGCTAGTTTAAACCTTGCTTGAACAATATGTATACCTACGTCATTTTCCACATAAAAAATGTATTCTAAAATTCAACACAATCTTCGATAGTCTTGTGTTACTTATATCAAAGTGTTATTGACATATTACGAGACACAAATGTCGCTCTTACAATGCCTTCGTCGGATCAGTAAGTACCCCTAGCACGAACATCTATCGAGAAAAAAAACGCGCGTAAAAGTACTCGATAGCTGTATCGAGTACTTTTACGCGCGTTTTTTTGGAGTGGAGAGGAGTGGCCAAACTTATGACTTGTGAGGTCTACTTGTGATTAAAAAATATTTCTTGCGGTCAACTACAAGGTAGAGTTTAGAAAAGAGAAATATTTTTTTCTTGTGATAAAAATATTAAATATTTTTTTTATTAATTCAATATTGCATACAACATTTGAATCTTTCATTGCGCTTTACGTCTTTATTAAAAAAAACCTCTTCCCACGCACTGTGATAACGGTAAGTCTTACTTTTTTGCACTCGAACTAGAATGCCCACACATTTTGATATAATAAATAAAAGGTTCCTACGTAATTTTTTTATTATTATTGCCACGTAACAAATTAATTGTAATTTGTTCGCACTCAATTCGAAACTAGTGTTGGCTAGCTACCAAATAAAGGCGCGACAAAATATTTTTTTGCCCGTTGTATTGCTCTCGTGCCTGGTAGTACCACTGGTAATTAATTTTACCCCTGGCACTAGTCTAAACCTTTTTTTTTTAAGAAAAGGCCGGCCAATGAGATTATGGCTGTCTAAAAAGATTTCAGCTACAGACGATAAGACTGAAATATGACTATGACAAAGAGCCATATTGAGATGACTGTATATAGCCGAATAATATTCAAAATGAGATGTATGATGCGGTTAAATTGACAATAGACAGTGATCCACTGCAACTTCACCCAAGAATGTATAGCAAAGTGAAAATTTTACAGATTAAGACACGACGTTTTGTACGGTAAGCACTCTGAAATTGCCGCAGATTACTGTCTATTGTCAATTTAATGGCATATACATAACGATTGAATTTTACTCAAATAACACACTTCCTTTCGTTATATTTGAGATGTTAAGATGATGTCAGCCATTTAGACATCTGTAGTGGCACAGAAGTTAAACTTCTAATGGCAGACATAATAAAGCAAACATTAGTCGCACACGTCGGAAAATATCAAAGACAATTAGTTGCATTCTCTTGCTACTGGCTTTTATGGGTGAGGATGAGGGATAGAAGGGAAGGAAGACATAAACATATAACATGACTTACTTGTTACTTACTATGGGTTACCATACTTAATTTTATGAGATGTGAAAATAAGGTTAACACCTATTAACACTAATCTTACTAATCGAAGTATTTTCCAAATTGATAATTAAACTGATTAATCTCATTTATTGTTATTAGTACTAAGTTTAAAATATTTTGTTGGCAGTCAATATTTTTATTTATTTAAATTATAAACTGTTACCACGCGTTCAATATTATTTTGTGTTAAATAACATTTTATTTGAATTTCAATAACCATTAATTCTTCTTTTTGAGTCAATGTAAGCCTTTCCGAGTAAAAGGTGTAATGAAAAAAAATCTTACTTTTCCATACTTTATCTGATTCATAAGCCTCCAAACACAAAGCAATGTTCAGTGGAACGTAAACATTCTTGTGAAGAAATTAAACGATGCAGTAAATGTGTCGGCAGCTGTCGCATTCAGGTAAAATAGGTACTCTGTTACAGAAAACGATCTTATTTTAAACCCATTATATTTGGGATTTGTTATTTATAGTTATTTAGCAACAGGAACCAACGATTTGTTTTATTTGCATCTTGTTTACAATATATATGTACAATTCAAGATTTACTCGGTGATACTTATTTGGGTTATTGCATGAAAACACATCAACTTGCGGTAAAAATAATATATTGGTAATTCAAAAACTTATTTACATGTATTACATTCTAGTGTCTAAATCGGTGTGCAAAGTGCGTCACTTAACAAAAGACGATCGTAATTATTAGATAAATAAAAGTTGTTTTCGCGGAGGTTGCATACCTTGCTGGTATACAACCTGTGTTGGTTTGATTCTAGACATACCGCCCGCCATGGACAGCATGTCCATCATAATGACAATGTAAAGCTACAAACAAACAAAATAAAATTTGCAGATTCGCAGTCTTACATATACTAGGTTTACAGAAACAAAATAACATATTGAGCCACAACATAAAACCTAAAAAATCATCTTAACTTAAAAATTAACAATAATTATTAACTATTGATCTATAACTTTAAATCAAACGAAACATAAATAATATTATAATAGTATAAAATGTTGGATGTGGATATGTAACTTCACAAGCTGAACTTTACAATGAAAACAAACTAGACGAAACTTAAATTATGCTTTTACTGCTTCTAATGCTCGAGACTAAATAATACAAAAAGATCTGAACCTAAACTAGGTTATTGTACCGCCCGCCCTAATGTTTCTTAACTTAACTTCAGTGGACTGTATTTGGTGATATTATCTTAAATCTAAGGAAGGCTCATTTTCTACAATAAAATTGTTCAGACCTCCAGGTGACCACATTAGAAATATACTTTGTCATACAATAATAAACGAAAAATGGAAACCCTTACAGTGGGTGAAATCTCAATTTTTAATTTGACTCGAATTATATACAACTTTTCATGTAAATACAAAATATTTACATCAAATGCGACTTTATGCATAGTTCTTTCATTTTTAAAAGAACCGTAAGATATCTTTTCTAAGTAGTGAAAATGATAACAATGAGAATCAGAAGAGCGAAACGAAAGCCTAACTATAGCAACACTAGTGTTTTCTCTAGTCGTGGGTTTTTCAAATATTGTTACATGCTCAACTTGAGTGATATGTTTTTTGTCAACAATTACTAACGGTTTTGACTCTAAATTCCCAACGCTAGCATTCAAATAGACTGTGCTTTCTTGACGCGACTGGTAGCTGTCCAAAGGTTTTTGAAAAACCTGGCCAGATAGCATCCATCCAAGCCTTGTATTTTGAGTTACTAGAGCACCTGGTGTACACTTGATTATATCTTCCACTAGAATCTGGCTGAAACTATCAGCTTCTAGACGCAAGTCAATTTTATTGGGAATAAAGAACTCAAGGTCTGTTAATTGTGTCCCTATTAACTGCGGAAGCATTTCGCAAGTTAATTTTTGGGGTAGTAAGATTGATGTTCCTTTGTCCAGTACATGAGCCCTGATGTCTACAACTAAGCTGACATCATGTATGGACTGTAGCTTGAAACCAACTGATGGTTTAGATACAGAGTCACTGTGATCGCCAAGGCTTGAAACAAGTGCTTTATCTGGTAGTATTTGCGATTGCACAGCGGCATCTGGGATAAAATAATGTGTTCGCTGATCGACCAAGGATTTGTGAGTGCAGTGATTACCCGACTGAGACTGCACCCCTACAAAAGCAATAGTACGATTGGGATTTACTTCCTCTGGAACATTTGTATCACTAGGCAATGAAGTTGTTTCTACGACAATGGCACTCGACTTGTCAACGAATGAATCTACGACATGGTTTTCCGTTGATGTTTCGACACTAAAATGTAATAGCGAGTGATGTTTTTTCATACACACGTGGCACCTGGAGGTTTGACGGCATGTAAACATTGAGTGATTGGAACCCATACAATTAAAGCACAGATTTTTTGAAATAACAAAATTACACCTTACCTCTACGCTATGCTGTACAAAATATTTACAATCCCATAACTCATGCATTTCTGAGCAATAAACACATGAAATCGTTGTGGCGCGATGGACATGACTAAAATTTGACATTGAGTTCACAGGCGGCAAATAATTATAAGAACTGCGATTTGCGATTTCGTGTAACACATTTTTTAAATCAGTCTTATAATCATAATACAGTTCTATCGTGGTTTCATATATTTCATTTTTGTAATAACTGGAAGCCTTGTATTCTAATGTGTCTATTTTAATTATTATAGTCCGGTGCGTGTCTACCAAACATCTCCATAGCCCGTCTAAAGCTTTCAACTGAGTCTCTACATAGTCCAAAGAGAGACGATCGATAGGTAACTTTTTAAAATTAACATGTTCACTAATAATAACAGACTTAATATCATCTTGTACCTTATAATAAGCCTTACCTTACATACCTTATATAATGTTTGATTCTGAACACGAATATACTGAAAGATAACTTTAAAACTGTTTGAAAACTACACTTGCGTGGTCAATCAATCTTACAATAGAAAAAACACTTTAAGCTTAATATTTTACAAATTATTTTCTACACAAAACTATAAGTAAGTACTTAAAAGTTAATGTTCAGATCGTTTCTGCAGTTGCCACGCCACAAGATTTTCTTCTCAATAATGTGCAAAATTCACTCACTGTTTACTGGATGGTTGAGGTACCGCTGGTAGGGTCTGTTGTATGCTGTGGCCAACGACTTTTGATTTTGACCGGAGTTTCACCCTTGGACGGTTGGACGGACGCAACGTAACTTTCCGTCTTGATTAACGGCGTCGTACTCGGGAATATTGTTGAAATCGGGAGTAAAGTTTATAAAATAGCGTAAACCTCGTTTCAGCGTGATGAAAAGTCACGGCACCGTTAGTATGCAAAATTGTATCACCATTGAATTTTTTTTTCTTTAATTTTTGCTAGTATATCCGGCTATCGTAAGGACCAATGTACAATTCAAGATTTACTCGGTGATACTTATTTGGGTTATTGCATGAAAACACATCAACTTGCGGTAAAAATAATATATTGGTAATTCAAAAACTTATTTACATGTATTACATTCTAGTGTCTAAATCGGTGTGCAAAGTGCGTCACTTAACAAAAGACGATCGTAATTATTAGATAAATAAAAGTTGTTTTCGCGGAGGTTGCATACCTTGCTGGTATACAACCTGTGTTGGTTTGATTCTAGACAATATATTAAGGTACTTTCATATAAGTAGTTTACAATTATTGGCGGAATGAATGTGTTTTTAATTTGTTATTTTTGAAATTTCAAAGAAATGGGATTACTTATTATAAGTTGTCTAAAAATTAGAAATGTTATTTTACCCATATTCACAAGCGGATTACGTATAACAAAATATTTTTGGATTAAGTGGTGCAAAAGTGAACGATAATTTTGCCTATGATAATTATTATAATTATGAAGCTTTTCTGCGATCTGCAGTAATAAGATCAGCAGTTGATAAGTTTTTCTTTAGATATTGAAGCCTTATTATATGCGTATCCTTTAAATAATAATGTTAAGCCAATGTACACAGGCAGTGAGTGACCTTTCGTATTATGTGACGATGTCGCTAAGGCCTAATTGACTTTTATGTACAGGTACATTTTAATGAAATTGTGAAATTGTGGCCCTCTGTTAAGTGCCAATTGACATATCACTTTACACCACAACCTTTGCTTAGTACTTGGTGAAGATATTTAATTTATTATACCAAAATTATACATCAAACATTTACATCATATCAAAATTGTATAGTCACAATCGTAATATAATCGTAACATCTTATAAATTGTAGTGTATGTCATGAAGAGGCTAGTATATATTCACAGTTTATT
This sequence comes from Catoptria pinella, assembly GCA_963556745.1. Lineage (NCBI taxonomy): Eukaryota > Metazoa > Arthropoda > Insecta > Lepidoptera > Crambidae > Catoptria > Catoptria pinella. The sequence continues at coordinate 8,909,076 of OY750762.1, forward strand.
GATTATTTTATTAGATTTTTCCTGTTGTGCCTTTAATATATGTTTGTTCCTTTTAATGTATTTGTAAAATGCAAAGTCATGTTCAGAACGTTTTTGTCAGACCGTAATGAACAAAAAAAGATGCAAGTTTTATTTCAATTATATCACAAACCAAGTATTTCAAAGTATTAAAGTTATTAAACCATTTTCCATTTCCGTTTATCGGTATTTTCATTTCGCGGTTTGTTTGTTGACAAGTGAATTAATATTACAAAATTTTAATCCTTTTGAAGTTACATTGCGGAAACGAGGTTTTCATAAGGAGAAATATAATTTACATAAGCAAATAAATACTATAATGTCCCTTTTTATTACACGACTGTCCAAAAAAAATTAGTGTATTGTGTTCAGGGTTTATGTATGTTTGTATGTAGGCGTTTTCGTGCAAAGATGTCCCGGTTACAAAATAGATGTCATTTTATTTTATGTAGTTAAATTATGTTATTTAGATGTAGAAATTCGCTATATTTTCCGAGCTACCGATTGAACATAAAAGTTTCTTAGTAAAAACATAAGAATCCTGCGAAAAACGGATGCAATATTTCCGAATGTCCACGCGGACGAAGTCGCGGGCAGCAGCTAGTTTATAATAAAACTGTAAATTCCAAAATGTTTGTGCGTGCATCACGCGAAAATGGTATTATGCGATTTGTATATTATGTTAAATTACAATTATGCGTATTAAAGTTATGCGTTTTAAATTTATGCTTACGAATGGTATATTAAATTAAGAAAAGTTGTCGTTATGCCAATGAAACCATTATGCATATATAGAATTATGTGAATATGCAATTACGCGAAAGAACTTTATGCCGATCCTGTTATGCCAAACGATATAATGACTAAGTGCGACCGAAATGGAACCCGAGTACAAATGTCTAATCTTTTATCTTTATGAAGGTAGATGTTGTTGCACTTACTATACAAAAATAATTACATTTGTATTCGATACGATGTCGATAGTTTAGGTTACAAATGCCTTGCCTTTCTAGGTGTGACAAACGGGCAGTGCCTTGTAGACGTTATCACCGCGATCCCTCCTATAAAAAAGTTTTTTGTGCTCTGCACCGCAAATTATTAATCTTTGGTATCTATGGTAAGTATGTCGCTTCGCATAATGATATTATATGCAAACAGAGCATTCGGCGAGCGAGCGGTGCGAGCAATTAAATTAAAACCGCAGCACTGTGATGACGCACAGCACGTTACCTATTTACTCTAATGTTGCACAAAATGCTTAAACTTTTGATATTATGAATAGTCGATTTGATTTCACGACAAGAATGACGTGACATTTTAATTAATCATCATCATTGTTATATATTAATCATCATCATTGACTATCATCATTGTTACTCATTCATAAAATTGTATACTCGATTCATTAATTTTAGCTTTATTGGTCCTGTAGTAATGGTTGCTTTCAGCGGTTATGAAAGGAATTGAATAACAGAAGTGAGCTCTTTTTATACAAAATGTACTTACCTCGTCGATAAATCAGCCACGCGTAGATTTATTTCCTTTCCAGCATGGGATTTCACTTTGGTGATATCGCTAGGATTGACATAATATATGGGAAATCCAATGCTTTTGTTATTCGGGATATCTACAACCCCTTATGATATTAATAATAAGACAATGCTATATAGCTCCATTATTCAAGATGACAGCTACGAGTACATTAGGATTGCAAAGATGTATTTTAAGTTTCAATAAATGTCTTTTTTAGATCCGAAATGTCTTCTTTAGATCCAAAATGGACTGTAAATAACTTGAGTAACGTAACAAGTTAAGGTTATATTTGTATATCTATATTGTTATGTATGTACAACACTAAACACGAATATAGTAAATAAGCTTTTGAAATACCTACTAGGTTAATTTCATTTAGTTGTGAAAAATTCCCATAAGTCTTTCTCTCAAAGGGGTAAATTTTTTGCTCTTTTATCCACCACTTGCACCGAATAAATAAAATGTTAACTACCCATTTGATTTTCCTAAAATCGACGATTTAATAGCACCTCATTATGAACTAAATAAATCTAATTTTAATGAACTTTAAAGTTTGTGTTTATTTTCATAATTATTGTTATAACCGCAGTTCCTTCATCTACTACATTTATCAGCTCATCAGGGTCTTTTGTGTTGTCAAAGTTGTTTAATTATCAGGTTTTTGATAATTTATCGGACGGCCAACTTCTATCACTTTTTAATTAGATTCTGTTGATAATGTCCTTTCAACAGACCCTAAATACTTTGTGAGACAAGCCTTTGGTTATGTCATTATTGAGATAGGAGAATACATATTATCCCATTTATTTTAATAGTGAACGTTAGAATCTCAGTCGGCTTGCATCCTGGCCATTGCTTTTTTTGACAAAAGAAAGTAACAGCATAATTTGAAACAAAACCAGCGTTATACTTCACTGATTGTTAATTTCTATTTTCCAAAAATTGTTGGTTGATGGTAGGGCTTATTTCAAGTCCGCCTGGCTAGCTACCACCATCTTACCTAAGTCTGACGCCATAACAACATTAAAAAAATGTGTTCCGGCAGTTAGAGGTGAGATAGCCAGTTCCTCAGTGGTGATGATTCCGGGTGTAGTGCGCTTACACTTTCGGCCTTATCGTCACTTAAAACACCGGGGGGCTGATTACGTAACTCTGTTGCTAACCATTGCTGCTTTAAGTAAGATAGTTGTCACATTGGTACTTACTAAAACAGCAATGTAACTGCGATTTCTGTCAGAGTTGATTGCAACAAAGTTACATAATCATGAGGCAGGTGAGGTGAAGCCATAGATTTTTTCTAAGTCTATGGGTGAAGCACTAGCACGTTGTAGATAAAACAAAAATGCGATCTCCATTTCCTACGTGTTTAATAGCAGTTTCACCGTGGAAACAATGGTTTGCTTTAAAAACCAGGCAAATTTGGCTGAATCATGTAAATATACTTACTCAAATTAAATTAATGTTCTGGGTATCTGAGAGTCGTATAATTTTCATAAGATAAAGTGTGAAAATATTTATAGTTTAGTTTGTCACGAACAAGATTCCAGTGTCCTCATTTCTATATTTGTGATATTAATGCTTTGGTTGGTATTTACTATTACGACATGCAATTTGTATGTTTCCATACATTATAATAATATTATCTTTTACTTTTTGGGGTTGTGTACGCTAATGGCTAAGATGATTTGGATGTGGTTACCGAAAAACACGTGCCATAACATTGCATTGGGCTTACATTTTGGTAGTAATTTTATATAGGTACTCATTAACTTTTTAACTGATAAAAGAAAGATTAAGAGTAGGCATCCGTAAGTAAAAATAAATAAATAATGTAATTATTCAGAGATATGGAGAGAGAACATAGTACAACTACTTACTAAGTTGGGAAAGAAAAATTGTCTGTAGACTCTTTATAAAGTAATTATGTTTTTAAATTATTTAGACACTAGTGAAAAAGAAAAATTACGAAACCGGTAGATAAACGAAAGCGGAGTTTGGCTTGTCACAGAATGTCATTAAATTACCTGCGTTTCTCTAGGGACAGGTTAATTTCCGGTATAAAAATAAACCAAACCCTTTTCCCTTTCCAGGCTTTTGATATATACTGGTATTTAAAAAATACCTTGTGTACCTATGTTTCATTAAAACTTAATAATATGCAGTAAGCTATCGGGGCGGTGTTATATACCAGAAAAACCTTTCTAATAAATTACAACCTACAAAGTACCTATTTAGGTAAAACATTAATAAAATGCGTGCCTGTAAAGAAGCGTTAAATTGTACCCGAGTAAGGTTTCCTTAAAGTAGCCGGTCCAACGCAGGCATCTTTCTGTTCACCCCGTCAGGGTCTCCGTTATTATTCCTGCCCTAGCCAACCTTTTACGTTTAACGCACAAAATTGTGACCCTATTTAAATTTGGAAAAATGTGAGCAACATTCTAAAGAAAATCTAAGGGGATAGATAAAACACGCAATTTATTTTTCCGTGAGTTTATGTCGCCTTTGTAATTTAGTACTTTTTTAAAGCTTTATGTAGTCACGAACAGTGTAAGTCTAGGAAATTTATTCAGACTCAGGTCCCATTGTTATTTTGGAAGGTCATTACAATGGTAAATCAACAACTGCTTTAAGTTACACATTTTTCTGTTTCTTAATACATTTTGATTGTGATTTATGCCTTTGATTTATTGTTATTACATGACTACGAAAAATCTAACCGTCTTATTCATAAAAAGTTGTGGAAATAAGATTGTGGAATTTCTTGAAAATCATTATTCATAATCGCTCCATATAGCGACAAACGCTCATAAACCTTTGATAAAGTTATAGAAGGGCGCTGCTCATTTTCCTTCAGGACGACTTCGTCCACTTTCCCAAGTCGTCAAAATTCCTAACTTGTCCATTTTCCTATCTCGTCCACTTCCTACTTTATTCCTATTTTAGTGAATAACATGGCCGACTACTTATCAGCAGATTGAGGAGACAGCTCTCCTGTTATTTTACAACATATTGACATTTAAAGAGAGATGATTGTTTTCTTTTTTCGAAAGATGTGGATATCAACCAGTGGATTTGCCTGTTTTGTTTATGGATTCGTCAGAACGACAACCTAATAACGCTAAAGTAGCCCAATGCTGCCAATGCGACAATTTTTCTAAAATACGTTTATGAATAATGAAAGTTATATGACGCGTGTTACGGACAGCTTCGATCAAGTGCAAATAGTGGAAAAAGTGATTAAAATGTGACTAGCAAAAAGACTGTTTAGTGGACACTAAGTGCGTTACTAGTGATAAAATCTGTGTTTGTGAATATCTCATGTAAGTACGCACTTTATAAGCAGTAGCTAGTTAAGACGATTAGTTTGTGTTTTTAATTTCTTTAAAGTTTATTAATATGTAATGTTCTATTTGGTTTTAAATTGAAGCTTATAAAAAGTGCTGTAAAATGAAGTATTTAACGTAGCTGTAAGTTTTATAGTTTATGAAATAATTAAGTTTTAGCTCAATTGGGTATTGTTTAGGTATTTAGGTATCCTAGAAAATAAATGATATTCAGGTGTGTCGTTTTTATTGACCTAAAAGGTAACGTTTCATGGTTTGAGGTAATGGGCTAGGTAATTTAGGTCTAGGAGGTGGTAGTCGCGACCTATGGATGAGTCTAGGTCAGACGCCAGCCTTTGTCCTAAAAGCCCTAAGGTTTTGACTTGGTATTTGGGTAAGATTTGTCAAAATAAAGGCCTCTTGTATAGGTCTCTGATAGTAAAATAAGGAACCTAATACCTAAACATCCTCGCGCGGCTGAGGCGGGGCTCTCTTTATGGTATTGCCGCTCATTCGACCCTACACCTTTATTATTACTGTTTGTGCGGGTAGGGTTGAATGAGTGAAAGAGAGGTAAGAAGTAAAATGTAAATACGATTTTTAGAATACCCAAGTTAAGTAAAGAATATTAGCTCACGCTATTAGTGCATAGTTGCCACCAGGCAAAATTACACTTAAGGACGTGCGGGCGTAGGAAAAGTTGTAAGCTCGCATCGTCCATTTCTTTGTTAGTAACCGACCACAATATATGGGCATTCAGTAAGCTGGTGTTTTTATTCTTCTCCGCTTGGCGAATACATACATCCTATGGTGAAGTTGAGGTTGCATCGTCAACAGCGCTTCGTGGTCCTTCTAACCGGATGAAAAGAATCTGCGCGTCAAGCAGTGCTTCGTGATCCTTGAAGAGCGCGGATAAGAAGAAAAAATCTGCGTGTCAAGCGAGAAGATTGAAGAAAAGAAGCATCACAGTAACTAGTCACTATTACGCGGGTGGACCGCGGCTCATACTGCCACACCCTCACGGTGCCAAGTGTGGTTAGTGTGAGTAACGCCGTTCAAGGCGGTGCAGTCTAACGGACACGGCTGCCAGCCGCCTTTTTCAAGGCAGCTGAAATTGTCCGACTACGCCGGTACGGGTTGTGTCGCACTGAGGGCCGGACTGTAGGCACTGCCGACGCTGCCGGGTGTTCACCCCGGTGGCCGAGCACCTCGGAGTGGCGCAGCTTCTCTGCCGGGTAGTTCCTCCCTTCCACTCCTGCTACGACCTCCATCCTCACCCGGGCTCCCCTCGGTAGTTTGCCCGGGCGGGATTGTTAGGAGTAGGGCGTCCACATCAAGAAAGAAGAAGATGCCAATAACAAGAAGCCAATCTGGAGGGAAGAAGAGGGGGGCAATTACGTATGAAGAGCCACCGGCGTCACCATCGACGATCGCGCAACAACCACCGCCACCACCACCGTTATTGACGACAGTTACGACGCAAGAAGAGGCCACAGAAAGTGGTAAAGAGAGACCGTTACCGCCGCCGCCCACCAAGGAAGTTGACGATGGCAACGCCGCCGCCGCCGCCGCTACAGACACTGAGGCTTTGAGACATAACCCGCCGTCAGTGTGTTCGTCAAGTGTCGCGGCACGCGTCCGGCAGGCGCAACTTCGGGCCGCGGAACAATTGGCCGAAATAAAGAGACGAGAAATGGAACTAGAACGTGATTTAATTCAGCAAAGGTTACAAGTAGAAATGGACACTATTATGGATGCGAGCTTACCCGCCGAGAGCGTTCCAGAGAGGCTGAAAGAATGGTTGGATACCACAGCCGATCCTCGGTGTCGGGTAGACGAAAATTTAGAGCGAGACGGAGATATCGTTCCCGTCGTTTCGCAAGACAGAGACAGCGAAAGTCATGTTAAAGGTGTGTCCAGTGACAGTTAAAGGACCCGGCGGTGCCGTACGGACATACGCGCTGCTGGACGAGGGTTCGACAGTGACGATCGTAGATCAAGACCTGGCGGACGAAATAGGTGCGAAAGGTCCTGTAAGCGACTTGCGTATATGTAGTATAAATGCGCAAGGGAGCGTAGCGAACAGTGAAAACGTAAACTTAGTGTTAGTAGCAAGAGACGAAAGCACCCATCATGTTCGCGCTAAAACGATGACAAGTTTGACGCTCAATCATCAAACAGTTAGTGAAGATTGCTTACAGTACGCACACTTGAGAAGATTATCGGCTAGTGACGTGTGTTATGACAGAGTGAAACCACGTTTACTGATCGGGGCCGATAATTGGCATTTGATTGTGTCACGAAAGTTGTTAATGGGCAATAAGAGACAACCGGTAGCGTCGCTCACAAAACTAGGGTGGGTCATACACGGAACGGCGCCCCGAATTATGGCGCTAGAGGGCGCGTCTAACATATACAAGACGGAGCTCATCGCACCCGAGGTTGAATTGCAAGACATGGTGAAACGTTACTTTGAAATAGACGCACTCGGTATCGCTAGGAGGGAACGCGAAAACCCGATGGAAATTAGAGCGGTGAAAGCGTTCAATGAGAATATTAAGCGAGTCGGCGGCCAGTGCGAAGTACGACTACCGTGGAAGAGAGATGACGTCACGCTACCGCCCAGTTATTATAACGCTGTAAAGCGCTTGAAGTCTATAGAACGCAAGATGGACCGGTCAAGCGACTTTGAAAGAGCTTATACAAAACAGATAGAAAATTTATTCACGAAAGGCTACGCGGAGCAGTGCAGTGAGAAAGAGACAGACGATCCACGATCATGGTACCTGCCTCACTTCGCGGTTACTAACGTGAACAAGCCGGGGAAGATAAGATTGGTTTTCGATGCGGCAGCAAAAGCCAATGATGTTTGCCTCAATGATGAGCTTTTAGAGGGGCCCGATTTATTACAAGATTTAAATGGGTTGCTTTTGCGGTTCCGTGAGAAAAGGATAGCAATAACAGCCGACATTCAAGCGATGTTTTTACAAGTGAAGATTGCACCTATTGATCAACCGGCACAGATGTTTCTATGGAGAGGCGGTGATAGAGAGGGACCGCCACGAAAATATAAAATGACTTCAATGATATTTGGGGCAAAGAGTTCGCCATTTTTAGCACATAGTGTGCGCGACTGGAACGCGAGAGAGAGCGCCGACGAGTACCCGCTAGCGTGTCAAGCGATAACAAACAACCATTATATGGATGACTGGGTGGACTGTTTCGATGATGAGAAACGGGCGATTACTACGATGAAACAAGTGATTGAAGTGCACAGGCGCGCAGGATTCAAGCTGACAGGCTTCAACTCAAACGAAGCTAAAGTCTTAGCTGAGCTGCCATTAGAGAGCCGTGCTGCGTCATCGTTCAAGCAACTGGGGTCCAACCTAGACGACTGTGGTCGCACGCTGGGGTTACTTTGGGATGCGGCGACCGACACACTTGGGTTCAACACGACGCTCGCAAGGGTACCGGCTGAAGTGAAGGCGCTAGCAAGACCGCCGACTAAAAGAGAAGCGCTAAGCGCGGTGATGTCGGTTTTCGATCCGTTGGGCTTATTAAGTTACTACACCATACGAGCGAAGATTGTATTGCAAAAAATATGGAAACTAAATGTAGAATGGGACGAGACTCTGCCAGGGCCGGAGGCCGAAGAGATGATCGAATGGCTAAGAGACATAGAGAAGCTACGAACACTGAGATTACCGCGCCTCTACGCTCGAACGGGGGGAGAGCCGAGCCGAGAACTGCATGTATTTTGTGATGCAAGTGAGGCTGCATACGCGACCGCGGCATACTGGCGCGTCAAGCATGAAGATGGTGAAGTAGAAGTAGCGCTAGCGGCCGCTAAAGCACGGGTAGCGCCAATGAAACCACTCACCGTACCGCGGTTAGAGCTACAAGCGGCGTTGATAGGAGCACGACTGGCAAGCTCTATTAAGAAACAGCAAGGCTGGGAACCCGAAAAAACTGTGTATTGGACAGATTCGCGTACCGTATGGCATTGGATACGTAATGATAGCGTGCGCTACGCGCCATACGTAGCGCACCGCTTAGGCGAGATAGCCGAGACCACGGACGCTAGCCAATGGAGATGGGTTCCGACAGCGCTGAACGTGGCGGACGACGCAACGCGCTCTAATGTTGAGATGAAAACGTGTGACGACAGATGGTTTAAAGGACCCAAATATTTATATGAAGATGAGGCTTTATGGCCCACATGTGATATCGTAACGGAAGAAGACACGGTAGAGATAGTGCTCACGACAATGGCAGAAGCAAACGATAGTGTGCCTCGAGCCGAGCGTTTTTCCTCATATGAACGCTTGGTGAGAGCGATGGCAAGAGTGTTACTATTCGTACGCAAATGTCGTAACCGTGCCGCTACGATAAATGTACAGCTGTTAGAAGAGGCTGAGATGAGATTGCAACGAGAGTCGCAGCGCCAATGTTTCGCTGAAGATATAGAACGAATCACAGCAAAGCGAAACCTCAGAGCGGGGAGCCGGCTACGAAAACTGGATCCGTATTTGGACGAACGAGGTGTGCTGCGTGCCAGGGGACGAATAGGGGCAGCGGGTGTGTCTGCCCCCGCTACTCACCCCGTAGTAATGGACGGCAGGCACCCGTATGCGCGGTTGCTACTAGATCGTGAGCACCGTCGCGCCCACCACGCACACAATGAGCGCGTAGTGAATGAAGTCAGAGCCAAATACTGGATACTACGACTGAGACCGACGATACGCACTGTGGCTAGCAAATGCGTATTTTGCCGCGTACGAAAGGCACGCCCTGTGGTTCCGGTGCACGGAGATTTACCTAAGGCAAGATTACAGCCATTTACAAGACCATTTACAAACTGTGGAGTGGATTTCTTCGGGCCAATGACGGTGACGGTGGGACGGCGGCATGAAAAACGGTGGGGCGCATTATTTACGTGTCTCACAACAAGAGCGATACATATAGAATTGGTGGCGTCGCTATCGACAGACTCGGCAATCATGACTCTAAGAAGAATGGGCGCGCGCCGTGGATGGCCGCGTCTAATGTACTCAGACAATGCAACAAACTTCAGAGGCGCCGACGTTGAGTTACGTCGTGCGATAGAAGAATGGGAACCGGCGCTACGCGATTACGCGCTAACAGAGCGTATGGACTGGCGATACATCGCGCCGGGCGCGCCGCATCAGGGAGGCGCGTGGGAGAGGCTCGTGCGCTCGGTAAAAAGCGCGCTACGAGTCACTTTGAACGAGAAGTCACCGCGAGAAGAGGTACTGGCAACGCTGTTGGCGGAGGTGGAGCACACCATAAACGCTCGCCCGCTAACCCACGTTCCAGTTAGCGAGGAAGATCCAGAGGCGCTCACCCCGAATCACTTTCTATTGGGGGGTTCGCGCGGCCTGCCACTCACTGGGCCGTGCGAGCCAGCCTCGCGCAAGCTGTGGCGTGCTGCGCAGGCGCTGGCCGACGAGTACTGGCGCCGCTGGGTGCGCGAGTACCTGCCTGAGCTCATTCCGCGTGGGGACACGCGTGACGTCACGGGCCGCTCACTTAAGCCCGGTGACGTCGTCATCATCGTGGACTCCAGTCTGCCTCGCAATGTGTGGCCGCGAGGCGTCGTGACGGCGGTGCATCCAGGACCAGACGGCGAGATTCGCAACGCTGATGTCAAGACAAGAGGAGGTGTTTTTCGTCGCCCGACAGCGAGATTGGCTGTCCTCCCTACTGAAGAGGAAGGTGCCGCGAGTGCTGCACCGGGGGGAGACTGTTACGGACAGCTTCGATCAAGTGCAAATAGTGGAAAAAGTGATTAAAATGTGACTAGCAAAAAGACTGTTTAGTGGACACTAAGTGCGTTACTAGTGATAAAATCTGTGTTTGTGAATATCTCATGTAAGTACGCACTTTATAAGCAGTAGCTAGTTAAGACGATTAGTTTGTGTTTTTAATTTCTTTAAAGTTTATTAATATGTAATGTTCTATTTGGTTTTAAATTGAAGCTTATAAAAAGTGCTGTAAAATGAAGTATTTAACGTAGCTGTAAGTTTTATAGTTTATGAAATAATTAAGTTTTAGCTCAATTGGGTATTGTTTAGGTATTTAGGTATCCTAGAAAATAAATGATATTCAGGTGTGTCGTTTTTATTGACCTAAAAGGTAACGTTTCATGGTTTGAGGTAATGGGCTAGGTAATTTAGGTCTAGGAGGTGGTAGTCGCGACCTATGGATGAGTCTAGGTCAGACGCCAGCCTTTGTCCTAAAAGCCCTAAGGTTTTGACTTGGTATTTGGGTAAGATTTGTCAAAATAAAGGCCTCTTGTATAGGTCTCTGATAGTAAAATAAGGAACCTAATACCTAAACATCCTCGCGCGGCTGAGGCGGGGCTCTCTTTATGGTATTGCCGCTCATTCGACCCTACACCTTTATTATTACTGTTTGTGCGGGTAGGGTTGAATGAGTGAAAGAGAGGTAAGAAGTAAAATGTAAATACGATTTTTAGAATACCCAAGTTAAGTAAAGAATATTAGCTCACGCTATTAGTGCATAGTTGCCACCAGGCAAAATTACACTTAAGGACGTGCGGGCGTAGGAAAAGTTGTAAGCTCGCATCGTCCATTTCTTTGTTAGTAACCGACCACAATATATGGGCATTCAGTAAGCTGGTGTTTTTATTCTTCTCCGCTTGGCGAATACATACATCCTATGGTGAAGTTGAGGTTGCATCGTCAACAGCGCTGTTTCATAATAGCCTTATAAGCATTTTATCTAAAATTGTCAAAATTGACTATAACTCAATTTAAGGTTATTTTTATGAATAAGGCGGTAAGACTATTTAATGAGAATTGTATCAGTGTTATAAGGTAAAAAGTTGGCCTAGAGTAATTCCAGTTTACACGAGTGTGTATTAATAAAAACATCCACTGTGAGCTTTAACTTAGCCTAGCCGTCAAAGTATCAACCGTTTTACCTCTACTCGATGACCTAAAACTTTGTTTGAAGATTAAATTGACCCTATTTTGGGCTAAACAAGAAAATTGTTACAAGAAAGAACACATTTCAGGTAAACTTCTGTTATAAAAAGCTGGGATGACATCGGCGGGACCCTTGTCACTCTAAGGCCGAGACGGCTCAGTGTGACGTGTTCGTGTAAAAAATATGTTAACAAGCTGATTTGCCGTTTGTTGGGCTCAAAGTATTGTCTCCTGACATTTATTGGGCAATAGGTGGTGCAAAAAGTAGTTAATTTACTGAGTCCATTTAGTTTATCTGATTTACTTTATGAAGAACACAAACTGATGAGTTTATTGCACGCGGTATTCTTATTTATATCTTTCTAAAACACTGATATTACCGATTAAAAAAATATGCTTTTGCTTCCAGATAACGAAATTATCTGTTTACTTACACCATCCCCTGAACTTTAAAATGTACTCTGGTTAATTGTAAATTATTTGTTTTTATTTACCATATTCTGCCCACAGTAAAACATATAGTGCAAACGTCTCCAGCTGTGTCCGTTGAGTATACTCATAATCCGTTTTCTATTGCTAGGATGCAAAGTTATATACAATAATTTTAGAAGACAACGTTCTTGGTCTTATATTACATGTATGACAGATGTCAAACGCAATCCAAAACATTTTTTACAAACAAACCTATTCGTCTACGTCCGAGATATGAGTGTTTTCCGAATTTAAAAGCGTTTGACTGCCGGAATTATCTTGTTGCACAGCTTTTCGAGACTCGGAATGCAGCGCCATTACTCAAGCTCCTCTTTTCACTAAAAGACAACGGCATTACAGCTCCAGTGGCATCTTGATTGTGAAACGGAAACTGCAATATCTCACGTTCATAATAAATATGTAGACAATGTAAATAACGCTATACCACAGTATATATGTGGCTATACGGAGAAAAGTGTGTCGACATTTTTAATAATTTAGGTAGGTATAATTAGCTTACCTACACAGTGCTGTCTGTGATTGAAAAAAAGTCGGTAAAGGGTGGTAGGAAAATATAGACGATTCAAAAGCGTTTAATTAAAGTTTATTTCAATAAAAACAAATTGACTTTGACTTTGACCTGTATTATGAGTTTGCACCGTTACGATTACGGTTACGATACGATTACGATTACGGTTACCGTTACAATACTCGATAGAGACGGAAGCAATTTTGTATGCAATTTCGCACAACGCCTCTGGCGGTACCTACAATAAACTAAAAGTTTTCCAATCGAGAATAGTAAGCGTAAACTCATAATACGCCTACTGTTTTGCTTAATATTCTCTATTCTCAAGTTTTTTATTGAAAAATTTATCATGAACATTAAGAAAACAAAAAAACGCAATTTAAGTACTTACACTTCAAATTCAAATTATAAATACCTATAAATATTTTTATGGAAATGAAAATAAAAGTAAATTCATATATTTTGGCTATAATGCTATCGTATCGCAGTACACAGAAAGCTTTTTAACGTCTCCCATAAAACTGGTTACGGCTCACGTTACGGCTTGCAAATTGAACACACTTAATTTATAGGGTACTGAATAGCGAATGCAAAACCGGACAGTTTTAAAAACCGGTTTTTATTTTCGGTTTTTTTCATAAAAACCGGTTAACCGGTTAAACCGGTTTTTTTAAATTAAATTTTTGAATATAAATAAAAACGTCAGATTTTCAAGTGTATTGATTGGTTAATTGAATTCAGCTCGAAAGGCAACGGTGTTTACTCTACCTACACTGTGAATAAAAATAAATGTAAATTGATAAAGTTCAAATAAAAAAAAACAGCAAACAATTACAAATCCTGTTCAATCCTACCATTGTTGCGTATGCAAGCACGGAGCCTACGACGTACTTCGTTCACTGTCACTCGCGTTGAAAGTGAGGTTTTTATTTGTTCGGCAGCTGCCAAAATTCTCTGCCTCAACTCTTCAATGGATGTCGCTGGTCGATTCGCATGGTACACCAAGTCCTTCATGTCACCCCAGAGATAAAAGTCGCATGGCGTTAAATCTGGACTTCTCGCCGGCTGAGGCTATGGGCCACCTCGACCGATCCATCCAAGCGGATAATTCTCATCCAAGAAAAATGAAAGAAAGGGCCCACCAGAGAAGATTTTCGTTAAATGTTTGGATGGTAATTGTCCATGATAAGGTGATCGAGCCTTTCTTCTTGCCTCAAAATTTGAATGGCATATTGTACGAAAAATTTTTAAGAAAAAAAGTGAACTGAACACGCTTTTGGAAGATGTGCACTAGGTACCAGAAGCTGGGCACCCATCGTGCTGGTCTACCAGCACGATGGGTGCCCAGCTCATTTTTACCGAGGTGTGCGACAATGGCTGGATGAGAATTATCCGCGTAGATGGATTGGTTGAGGTGGCCTAACGCCATGGCCGGCGAGAAGTCCAGATTTAACGCCATGCAACTTTTATCTCTGGGATCACATGAAGGACTTGGTGTACCATGCGAATCGACCAGCGACATCCATTGAAGAGTTGAGGCAGAGAATTTTGGCAGCTGCCGAACAAATAAAAACCTCACTTTCAGTGCGCGAAGTGACAGTGAGCGAAGTACGTCGTAGGCTCCGTGCTTGCATACGCAACAATGGTAGGATTGAACAGGATTTGTAATTGTTTGCTGTTTTTTTTTTTATTTAAACTTTATCAATTTACATTTATTTTTATTCACAGTGTAGGTAGAGTAAACACTGTTGCCTTACGAACTGAATTCAATTAACAAATCAAAATCAAAAGTTGGACCTAGAGCGCCCTTTTGCTGTTTTTTATTTAAACAGCTAAGAAAGTTACTAACATTTATACCTTTTTGGAAAGCTAATGAATTTAATAAGTTATTTTACTAATCTGTACACTTAATTTCATACAACTTTTTTCAATAACTTACGGCGATTATTTAGGAAAAATACAGAAAATAAAAATTATTGTTACTAAGGACCTTTTATTTCTGAGATTATGTATGTTTTGGGCCAGCGTTTTTATTTAAACTGATCACTTATTTTGCAGCTTTTAAAAAAGTATCAATTCAATGTTCAGAGTGGAGTAGTTTATTCATAATTAATGGTTTTAGGTAACAAGTCAGAAAATTTCTTAAAAATCGAAGAACCATTACAGCTCAGTAACCATTCAGTTTTGACCCCTGGTTCACTGGGCTTAATTTGTTGCTAATGACCTCTACTATAACCCCTTTCAAGGAATAGGTCGAATTTCCATGTCACCCTGTATAATGCTACTCTCTAGAATAATGTCTAATAGTAATATTGCAAACTTGTTACTTAGTTTGTCATTAAAATTGTCGAACTATTTAATATTTAGTTATTCACAAATCTTCTCCAATAAAACCGAAATAGCCGGTTTTAGAAAAAATAAACCGGTTTTTTAAAGAAAAAGAAAACCGAGAAAAAAACCGGTTTTTCGGTTTTCGGTGAAACCGGTTTGCATTCCCTAGTACTGAAGATTTTTGAGGTTTTATGTGTATGTAAGTAAGTGTCGCAATAACTTAACATTAACCCGAAAATGTAGAAGTTTTTTTTTATTTACGTTCCCGCTATCGATTAGCTGACTTGAATGACCGATATTAAATAGTTTTAATATACTAAAACTAGTCATAATCGGTACGGCACGCATCCTATTAAAAGTGGGTTAATAACAAATGCATAGAGAAAGTCTAGCCGACAATCGATATTACAAAATGTCGGTTTGTCAGTTGGGTCGTTTATGGCACGCTTAAATTCGCTCGCCTGAAAGTTATCGCAAGCGTCCTAGGGAGACGCTTGCGATACCAAGGTGAAAATATCTGCAAATTACTTTAGAATTTGCCGTGTGGATCTCTAAAAACCCTACTATACAGAAATAGTAACTTTTAAGTGACCATCAGCCATTTTTAATGTCCCCACTGCTGGGGCACAGGCCTTCCTTATGGGCGAATAAGGAGGATGGGCCATAACCCATCATGCGGGGCAAATGCTGATTAGTGGGTGTTAACGACTGCAAATGCAGCCGGGTCCAACGACTTAACGTGCATTCCGAAGCACGAAGGAGCTCGAGATAATACATTTTTGGTCACCCATCCCACGACCGACCCTTGCGAAAGTGCTTAACCTCCGCATTCGCTGGGCCAGGCGCTAAACCACATGCGTCATCGAGCTCCTCAACTTTTAAGTACCTAACTACTTTTACCAATCTAAAGTATTCTAAAGGCCCTCAAATCACTCAAGGAATTTATTAATTAAATTGAATTGAATTTAATTATGTTGCGATGTGAACATTATAATCCTATTGGTGTCGGTTAATTGAGATGCAATGAAGTGTGTATTAATATAATTAAACTACTGATGTGTTATAATAGTTTGTGTTATGACGCCATTAAAATTAACAGCCCAATGAAATAACCATAAATCCATAAAAGGCCATAAAAGTTGAATAAGAACACAAACAAAAAATGTCATAAAATGAAGCGCAGAGCGGCCGTAAGCTTGCCTCGGGAGTGTTCTACGTGACTCTACACCATCTGTGTAATTAATACCAACCATAAAACTTACTAGTGGCCCTGTGAGCTGTAGGCCTCGCGTTTGTGTAATTTTTTTAAATGGCTGAAGTATGATATTCCACATATCACCGCCGTTTAAAAATTTCGAAAAACTGAATCGTCGAAAAAATATATTTATTTATCGAACCTGCTCACAAAATTTCACGAGAATCGAATCGAAGAGAATGTAGAGGAGAACAAACGGACAGCCGGATACCGGAAGGATATACGAAATCATTTTTGCCCAAGCTGAAACGGTTTAAGGTTCGAAATCAAGCAAATCGGTCATCGTCCGACTATCGTGACTCTTTTTTGTAATATGCCCTTAGTTGTTTACTTTCATTAAGGCGGATGTTGTAGACCACAGAACAAAGAAACATTTTTTCCTTAGGCCGAATTATAATAATTATTTTGAGCTATTTAAACTATGGTAATAATTTGATATGGCCCATATTTATAACAACATTGTTAACTGCTATTACATAAAATTGCAAAAGGTTCCTCAAATTGCAAAATCTTCGTTCGTAAAAGAACATCAATGAAAAGGTGAAGTTGACTACCAATTTCAAACAGATGCGTTTTGTTTGCTTTCATTGGAACATGCCAAAACAAAAAAGATTTAAGTAAAATTTTGTCTTTACGTTAACTCGAAATAGTTTGAAGAAGAGTTTTTTCACGTCATTTTCAATTCTATGACATAAGATAAGACACTATACCCTGTGTATAAATAGCCAATAATTAATTGTTTATTTTAATATACTGTCGAACGGTGGTAAAAAAAGCATGCTGCATTAATTTTATTTCCATTTTCCAATATTAATATTTATCAGAGTTTCGTTATAAACAATCAAATTAAAACGCCTGAACCGCCCTATTTTTTAAAGGCGGCGAGCTTTTTACTACTCATTTTTATTCGACGTAGCAAAATTCGTATTTTTTGTTAGTCAGTAGTTGTCAGTGTAATACAGTGACACCTTAGATTTAGAAAAATTTACGCTGCGCTCATAGACTTACAAAAATTTTCACTGCTGCGTTCAAGAAGACCAACAGAGCGTGGAAAAGTTATCGTTAGTGACACAAACTTACCTGACCCGGTGGCCAAAACTGGAACTAATTGTTATTACTTATTGTTACCTAGGTTACGACAGCGACGCCGTCACCGAGTCAGTGTGCTGTTCGAGTGCGTTTTGTCTTAAACCGCATGCGATGAAAAAGAGTCGTCCCTTTCAAAAACAGGGCCCCAGTTCAAACGCTTTCTAGGTTTTCCGTTTTCATTACTGAATTGGAATTACTTACCGCCTTCAAAGCATCACGTGTTCCACGAATGCTTATTTAAGTCACTTTGATGTTTGTTACAGTGATAATATCATTTGGTTTTCAGTAAAATAAAATAGTATTTATTAATGTTTTATTTTTACAAAGAATACTATAAATATTTTATGAAACCTTTACAGTCGCCAGTTGCAACTTATGAAATATTAAAAATGAAATATTAAATATAAATAATAAATAAATATTTGCCAACATCATCACATACATTGCTCCGATTCCAAAGTAAGTAGCTAAAGCACAAACTTGTGTTATGGAAATCGGAGACAATGGTGGTATTACAAACACCCAGACCTGAGCCAATATAGAAAAGTTCGTTTTCTAAATTGACCCAACCGGGGATCAAACCCGGGACCTCAGAGATGGCGACACCTTGAAAGCCGGTATACAAAGCCACTCGACCGAGGAGGTCGCCGTACTTATGTGTAAATATTACAAGTTCTGCAAAATCTTACTAAGTTTCGAAGGAAACTCTATGTTAGTTTCGAATAGCTTGAGATTTCACATAGATACAGTCAAGCATACTATTTGACTTCTTTAACTATCAATCAAAGAAATGTTCAAGTTCTTATAGTTATTTAAAAAATAGCAAATGTGTCGTTATAATTTGTCTCAGGTGTGCTGCATACCGTTACCACAATAAATGTTTAATAATACAATTTGCAGCCGCAGCTGCTCCTAACGGTCTTAACCGCGCGACGTTCAGCTAATGTCGCCGAGCTAACGTTATGGCAGTAAGGTCTTGTCACACAGCAAGCAGTTTTGTAATAGACGACGCACTTCTTCTAAAAACCCTCTTTTTAAACTCGCTACCTACACCTACCTTAACAACTGCTTGCCTGTTCATAATAATGATAATAATATTAATAATAAAATAATAATAATAATAAGCCCGCAGGGCAGCTAGTGGCGAGCTGTTGGTGAGTAGCGACACCATGGACCCGAGTACTCCAGGAAGTCGATCCAGGCCCTCGTCCCCGCAGCAGGGGTAGACCCCAAGGGGGCTTGCAGACTTCCACCCCTGGCTCGCCTTCGTTGGCCGTTCAGGGTGGAGTCGTTAGAGCTATACGCTCGCAGGGTGGAAGTGAAACATGCGTAAGACGCGAGTTGGCACACTGTCCCTTATACAGTGGGTAGAAAGCGGTGCACACCTCTCTACACCCTGCAGCCAAGGACACCGATGTTGCTCACTTGCCATCGCAGCTATTTTGGGGGGCACATTTAGTCCTTGGCTAGTCACCGCTTGCCATTTTTTCAGTCCGGAGACTATGATAAAGCAGGGTGTCCGGTAGTCTCTTTCCATAGTCCAACAAGTCCATCCAAATCCCAACCCAATAGCCCACTAGTCATTAACCAGTAGATTCCATAGTTCTTGTCCATTTGTTGAGGATAGTCTCTGAGTATATTAAACTGATGTAGTCAGAGATTAGATCCAGCAGGTGTACCACGCGCATATTAGATTAAAGTCGCTAAAAATGGCCTCTACGTGTTGGATCCATGTCCCCACGCAAGCCTTAAAGGACTGGGTCACTTTTAAATCGTGAATAATAATAATAATAATAAATATAATAATAATCACACATTTACCAAAAGCAAATTTGGCACGCACGACAGGGAAGAATTATAAATTGAAGACATAACCCAACAGACTCTCCATTAATGATGAAGAAACATCTTCTACGTTGAAACTGCTCACATTGGGCCAGCATCGCATCGACGCCGGCGCGCCACCACGTCGCGCCATCGTTTACTGTGTCACAAGACCGTTACGTCTCACTGCTTGTGATGTACGTTCTCTGATCTACATACAACAATACTTAGGTTTCCGCGAATTTAATGCAAATCACCTCTTCATCTAGCCTCTGATGTACTGAATAATAAGTAATCTAAAACAAGAAGGTTATTTCATCAGTAACAAAAATAAATACTTACATATACAACCATAATAAATAATGATGGTGTTACAACTTATCACTGACAACTAAAGGACATTCCTGTAAATTATAGAGCGTAAGCTTTACTTCACATTTAGCCATTCAGCAGAAATTGCTAACGCAATTTTTCGAGACAAACTGAAGTTTATATTTTAATTACTAATAAATGTGGCTATGATTTATAAAAAAAGCAGTAAACAGAGATATAATAATGTAATAAATAATATAATAATAGTTTATGTAATGTAAGTTTCATTTTTTTCTATTTTATATCTGTTACCGCTAATGTGCGTAAATCAGCTGTGCAGTTTAACTTAATTAATTTACAGATTTGTTAGGTAATCTGCAGACTAACGAGTAATGACCAAGTATCAGATAAAGTTAATAAAACTATTTTTTTATTGAAAAAATAGTGTAATCACATAAAAGGGTAGACACAAACGTTTTTATAAATTTACTATCAATAACTTAAATTTCCTGAAGTCTCGGCCATTTGTCACTGTCTTCCGAGATTTAACGGTGTAGCTGTTAATATGCATATTAACTAGGTAAAGTGCAGAAATCTGCTACTTTGATAAAAATTTCGCACTATAACGGATCGTACCTAGTAATCTGCAGATTACCTAGTTAATGCGCACATTAACGCTCTAGCTTACATATCTATATAGTTTAGCTGAGAAAGGCATTTTATACAAGTAGAACATTAAGGTCGATAGATAGAAATTGAAGTCTTTAGAAGAGTACCAGATAAATATTATTTTACGTAGCATTCACGACTCAATCAATGCCTCGTAATGAAAAAAAGGATACATTTGTTTGGCATACATTTACTCATCATAAAGGCGCGTTACGTTTTTTAATGTATATTTTATGAGTTGAAGTAGATGTTTCGCAGAGCTAATGGACTGTTAGATTATTTATTCATATCAAAGGGTCTTCGATAACCCTACACAGGACATTCAAACTTTTGGAGCTTGAAATTCGATTGTATTTTATGGAGATTCGCTAAGGCCACGTACGCACAGACGTGGTTTGCTTTGCTCCTACAGCCTAGCGACTCACCTAGCGTGTAGCGCCTTCACTGTGCGGCCGGTTGCAAACATTACAGAACGTTCCTTTTACTTCGCTACACGCTAGGTGACTCGCTAGGCTCTAGGTGCTAAGCAAGCCGCCTGTCAGTGCGTATACGTGGCCTAACAGTACCCATTGTAGTATGAACCTTCTGCTAGGCTTTAAGTTTGTAAATGAACTGAGACCTGGGCATCAGATAAACTTGAAAATTAGTAATTATATAAAAGAAATGACATTTGAGAAATAATAAAAAGATAGTTCGTGAGTAAATAAAACAATTAATACCTATAATATTTATTTTTTATTTGGTAATATTCATAACTTTTAATGGCAGCGATTTCCGAATTGCTTACACAAAAACCCAATGTTGAATGATGTCAAACAATCCAAGTGTCATAAAACAGCTTTCAGAAGTTTTCGTCCGTTTGTGAACTTTTATTTCTCCCTTGCGTTTCAGCAAAGAAGTACTACGTAGTTTCAGATCGGCTCTGATACTTGAAATATTTTTATCAATTTGATTTTATTCATAACTGTGAAAAATCCTTTAATTCAGTCAAGTAAGTAGGCCAGATCCTACTTACTTGATGAGGACTGAAAAACTCAGTTTCTCAGTATGTTTGGATAAAAGTTTTAAACAAATAGGCTAGACTAGAAAACTGTTAAAACTCTGTGTAACTAATTAAAATTATAGTTACTTGACTTTATTTACTGCGAACATAAAGGTCAAAAGGTAAAACGTACCTCTTCCTAAATAAAACCATTGGGTACCTACTTCACTTACTGAGAAGGATGAACAAAAACGACGGAGCATTTTCTGTGATAGCGAATTTCTTCTTTAATACTACTTTCTTAAAATAAAGTCATTCCGAAATGATCTCCTCGGGCTACATCGAAGATAAAAATGTTCCTGATGTTATCTTGAACCAGTGTCAAAAGAATGAACGTTGGGGGAGCACAATTACATCCATAAATCGTTCCGGGGACATCCAACACCCTTTTCTTGTATGATTGGATTTTGGTTGAAATGTTTTGATCCTCGTCAACGCTGACGTAGTTTATGTCACATTGTTATTATGACAGTGGAAAATAAAACAATTTTTATTGATACTTGTACAGGTTTCATGGATGTCTTGTTGAAAGAAAACGCAAGACAATCTTTTAAATCAGCTACGAATTTAATAATCAAACTTCATTAGATAGAACACAGGAAAACATCTGTTTATTTATTTCTGTGAAATGGGTATCTTTGAATTTTAATACGTTAGACCGGACATTAGTTAAAACATCTGAAAATGTATTTGTTTTTAAGTGAAGTTTCCCACATAATAACTATAATGGTACCGTTTCACAACTATTATCAGTGCTTTTGCTTTGATGTACAAAACCGTTTAATGGCAATATAGCCTACCTAAATCCATAAATGAAATTATCGATCACGAGAAGCCACCACGGTAGATCCTTTCATAAAGGTTAGATACCGAACCTCATTGAACTGAGGCTGCCTTTGTTATCATAAGCCCGCCCTAGCATTACCTAATCGAATGTTCCAGCGAACTAGGAAAGCGAACTAAGTATATAAAGCGACTTTTAAAAGTAATATTTTTAAATCTTATTTTGTTTTTAAATTAAGGTTTTTAGTATTTACAATGCTATTTTTATATTATACTTAATATTGGACCAGATTTTCTAAGGTCGGGTGCGACTCCCACCTGAGATAATAGTCTGGTGACGAGTCGAATTTTTCTAGTATATTATTTAGTATTATTTTGTTTTGTTTCATTTTAAACTTTTGAAACTACAACCCGACGTAATTCACCTTAGCTTTCCTTTAGTAGCTTAATTAAAAAGTATTATCCAAAGATGCCAAGTTTAATTCTACCTATTAATCTATGTCATACCAATAGTCAAGGTCTATGTTCCATTTTTGCAAAAAATTGGATTTTCCCGGAGAAGAAAGCTATATCCATAAAAAAAATTCAGGTGTGGCATTACCAATTGAACGGCACATGAAATGATCTTCTCTTCTTCTTCAAGTGCCTCTCCATTACTGGAGGTTGGCCGTCAGCTTAGAGAACTTCTTGCTTTCTGTCCTGCGAAAGAGTTGTTCAACGCTAGCTATACTCGTCCGATCATCATGAAATTTGCAAACACACATTGTCAGGGATACAGAAAAGGACATAGGATGCCTTTAATCCAGAAAAAAATACGGTGCCCGAGGGATACAAAATAACACCACGCAGACGAAGTCGCGGGTGGTCGCAAGTTTTCTATAAATAAAAATATGCCAGTAATTTTCCATCTAACGAAAAATTGTTGTTTATATTATCTGCGAAGTTTTCTTATTACAACATTTGATTTACTGTGACTATAGTCCCAAATTCCCGATCACGAATATCAGTAGGGCTTTCTTTTTTGTGATGAAGCCCCATCGGTCTTCTAAATGATTGATAGTCAGCTCGTGGCAAAAACCTAATGGTCTCCCACAGCACATCACACGTCTTCCAACCGAAAGAAGTGCTATGAAAGAAACTATAATAGGTATCTTACATTTTTTTACAATAGAAAGTGTGGAACAGTTTCCAAGTTTTTGACCTCGTCATATCGTGTTCAGAAACTGGTGTCTGCACACGGCCTAAGTGTTTTAAGTACAGTCAACGGCACGTCAGACAACACATGTTGACCTTGAGACCGTGTCTATGCCGTACGCAATAAAAGCTGCTTTCGTAGTTCAACTGTTTAACTTACCGTGCTGTCGTGCGTACATACTTAAAACACTTAGGCTGCGTGCAGACACCAGTCTGTACATACAGATGCCACAAAGATTAAAATAGGATAAAGTTACGGCTTACCACCATGCGTAACGAGCTTCTTTTTAGAAGAATTAACACCATTTAAAGTTAAGCATAGGAGTAAGTATAATATCACCTAACCATATTTCACTGTAACTTAGTAGGTACTTGGCGTTTAGAGTAGTAAAGTAATGGCACATACTTACCTGTTAAATAATTCAAAGGTACCAACCGAATGCGACGAGGGCATTTCCACAGAAAACAGAAGTGCAGTATACACGTAAACTGATAAGCTAACTCAATTTTATGTCTATTTTACTGGATAGAAAATGTTTCTGACTGACAATAAATTGTGCAAAGATTCTTTGATAGAGGTTGTCTCATTCAAGACATATCCAATTAAGTGTTAGACGAGGCCTATAAACTATTATATCAGAAACATTGCAATTAAAGTTCCTATTCAATTTATCATTCATTAATTTCTAAATCATCTTTGGAGATTTGCAAAAGGTTTTATCTATGTGGAAATTAACTCAACGTAAACTCCCACTATAAACTCATATAAAATAAAATAAGTATGTTGTTATTAGAAATGTCAAGTCTGATTTGTTCAAAATTATACGAATGTACATGTTTTATAAGATTTTCTATTTTAGACAATCCTGATGTTACGTTGACTATGCCTTCACCAGTAAGTGTAAATCAGTCGAATGCCAAAGGTCGCACCCAGCTTTCTGTAAAATGAACTTTAACATTTCTAACTTTTAAAAGCATAAACTCGTTATCGACCTTTCATTATTAAGAGGATGAAATTTTTAATTAATTTATTACTTCTTTCAATAACTTTTTAAAAATATTTGAAAAAGGGAGAATACGAGGATGTACAAGAAGTAATATTATGCTAAAAACTTTTTGAACGCACTGGTAGTTAACTGGTAGTATATTTAAATTTACAATCTTTCTTAGTAATATCTGATTTTTTTATTATCTTATTCCTATTCAAATTATAGCGACTCCTTCCGTGTTAATACAAAAGATTTTTAAACAGTATTTAACTTAGACACCTGTTTAAATGTGATGCTGTCACTTTTTTGACAATATATGTTTAAAAGAGACAGCATCACATTTAAGCAGGTATCTAATTTAAACAGTGTTTAAAAATCTTTTGTAATAACACGGTTTGAGTTTAATTGGATATTTAATTCTTACTTTCCAGATAATTTCAACGGTTGGCTTTATTTTATTTTATCTTTACAATCTCCAGAACCTGGTTGAAAATATGAATTTTCAATACAAAGTTCTGGTGCTGAAAGGATATATGCCAGCGACATCCATTAATACAACTGGCACTCGTAATTCGATTTGGTCCACTGTCAAGGTGGGTCTACATCTGCACACGAGTATAAACCACGCACAATTCGTGCCTCAAATGGACACTGAGGACAGATTTTATCCTTATATTTGATTTGAATTTTCTTGTTTGACCCTCATGAAATTAATAGTTTATTTGTTTAAAGCAGCTAGATGCACGCAAACCGCATGCTAACTGCACGTGAACCGTTCGCGAGCTTTACAAAATATGTCCATACTATGTCCCTTAATTGCAGGCGATATGAACTGTTCATGCACATTCGATGTAGACGCACCTTTACATTGCGGCGCATGTAACGGCGAACTTTCACCTTCATAGTGACATTCTCGCTGCTCTGAATGAATGCATTAACAAGCAAGAATCGTGAGGAGGCACAATTTGATTAGGCCATTCAATTTTATCCATGTCCTGAAGAAATTGATGAAAATTGGCGTGGGCCAGCGAGCGTGAGATAGCTGACTCGGCGTTTGTGTGATAAATGCATTTTTACAGCGAACATTACAAGAACTGCGAATTAATAGTTGTTCCAATAATTGTCTATAATTTTATTGGGTCAATTCAAAAGATTTCAAATACAGTCCTTTTCCATTGAGATACTGATGAAAGATGCATGTGAGAAAATATGAAGGAGGAATTCAGAGGAGAGAAACAGAATAATTGACGACCTGAGTGGTCAACACCGGTCTACCACGCAAAAGATCCCGGGTTCGATTCCCGGTCGGGCAGAAATTAAAATTATGAGTTTTAATTTCTGTGACGGGTCTGGGTGTTACTATATATAATAAGTATTTAAGTAGTATGATACAAGCTTTGCTTATTTTGGGGCTAGATGAATCTGTGTGTAATTGTCAACAAAAATGTATAATGTATGTATAGGTAGAACGCGATTTCGAATTATACTCAAACTTAGTGCAAGAAAAAGGTAATAGCTAGAGAAAATATAAAACATTCTACTAGGAAACTGATCCTTTATTTCAGAGAACAGAAAATGTAATGGAAAATAAGGGCCGGCTGTTAAAAGGATAATGTTTACAAGACGAGCGGCTGTCTTAAGGCTCCTATAGCGGCTATAGCCCTCAAGTGGCGCTCTCATCGTAATTTTATTGTTCGCTAAGTACATAATGTATCGAAAATTCGCATGTACTATGGGCAAAGGCGTCGCCCCTGCACGAACTAATAGTAGATTATGCAATAAGGGCTTAAAGTAGTGTATTATGTCGCGGGCGCTATATTGAACCCCGAGTACGAGGGATTCTATGGTTATGGTCTTATAGCGGAGCGAGGGAGTTAAGGCTAGAATCCTGAGTACGAGGTGTTCAAGATCGCCCAAGACAAATACACATTTAAGCCCGCGATGCATACTCTACTTTGTATACTTTCTGCGAGGCAACTGAAACTAATGACTCTTATAAAGAAAGTACTTAAGTATTTTTTTTTCTCATCTATTCTGTAGTGGTCAGTTCGACATTCGAAAAAATCCTTCTTGATGCGCGGGTGAAAATGAATTTCGTAAAAAGTTTACGTTTTTCTTTTTTTTATATATTTTGCGATTTTAAACTTAGGAGTGGTTTAGCGACTCTGTTGCCCATGGTACCTACAGATTGAAGCTAAGGTTTTATAGTTTATTTACAAACAATAACCTCAGTAAAATATAGTTCGTTGTAGTAGTAGTAGGCTTAAAGTCGCCACTTTTTGCTCTTTTGCCTACTACTACTAAAATGAACCATATTTCACTAAGGTAATTTGTAAATAAACTACACTGGCCTTCAAAACTTAGTACCACACTTATAAAATTGCAATTTCTCTTTATCAGTAAAAGTTAGAGTTTTGAAATAAATAAAGTTTTTTTTTCAACAAGGTTATCAATTGTAAAGTTATTATTTAAAAAATCTCTTTTTAATCCTTTTTATTCCGAAAATGTATCTTGTGAATTTTAAAAATTATTTCAATTTTAAAAGTGTGATACGTAGTGTTGAACGCCAGTGTATAATAAAAGTGTTTGTAAATAAACTACAGAACCTTAGCTTTAATCTGCACATGTAAATTTTCAATACAATTATGTACTTTAGCGAGCAATAAATTTAATTAAGATAAGGGCGCCACTTTGAGGTATATAGGGCCCTTAAACAAAATTAATGGAGCCCTCTCAACTTACTCAGAAACTACTGAGCTGGTCCAACAAAAATTAATTACATCAAAAATGTTTAACACAATCTTATTTACTTCTTATTACGCGTGTACGATACAAATAAAACACTTTTTTACGGGTTCCAGGTTTTCGATAAGTAGCTACCTGCCTACCAGTGGCGAGGGGTGAAATTAGGGCGATGGCAAGCCGTTCTACAAAAATGTTATGATGCACATTGTGGATCGGTGGGGAGGGATTTCTAAAAGGTATAAAGCTGATGGGAATTGGCTGGTATGGACCCTTCGCCACTGCTATCTACTCAATTTATTAGGTTTTTAAGTTTCTCGTAGGTTCGGTATATTTGCAGCTTCCGTGGTGATAGGTGACTGAATATCCTTGTGGGTCTACCCGTACCCGGTAATTATAATCTATCCCCCTTACTAATAAAGATTGCATAGCTCTGTCAAACTATTTAAGTTTGACATTAAAAAGAAAGGGACAAAACAACTGTGTAACTATACATATGTTATACAATCTTTATTAGTAAGGGCGATAGTAGATAAAATTCAAATATATACACCCTAGATTTAGATATTAATGTCAAACTTAAATAAATTGACAGAGAGTAACCATTGTGTAACTATACATCTGCTAAAAATCTTTATTTGTAAGGGGGTAAATATTTATTTGGTTTTAGGTGGCTGTATTGTATATGTATTTTTTTTTAATTATATTTCGTTAATGGTTCGTTGCGGTAAAGCTAGAGTAAGATAAAATGATGACTCAATTTGAAGTATGCTTCAAATTGGGTCATCATTTTCAAAATAGTTATGAGTAGTTTCGGGAAGTGTTGTGAAAGAAATTTAATTTCGAAGTACGACCAAATCCGGTTATTCGAAACTTAGTCGGCATCGGGAGCTGTCCTTGTGGAACGAGGATTTTCAGAGTCCCGTACTCAGAGACTTCAAATAAGTTTAATGCTTCATTAAAATTGGTGTTATCTCTTTTTTTCCATAGTGATAGTATGAGACGACACGATATTTAATGAAGCGTTAAACTTAATTGACGTCTCTGAGTGCGGCAGTTACTCAACAAACACACATTACACAAATTATATTAATTGCTGACATCGTATATACAAGGTGTTACAAAAGTACCCCTAATGCCGAATATGGTAGATAGGGACCATCAAACTGAACAACTTTTACTATAGGACCAACTCTGAAATCGCGAAAAAAAAATCAGCTGTTTCATACATTTTGATATTTTCGTAATAATTTTTTGTATGAAACAGCTGATTTTTTTTTCGCGATTTCAGAGTTGGTCCCATAGTAAAAGTTGTTCAGTTTGATGGTCCCTATCTACCATATTCGGCATTAGGGGTACTTTTGTAACACATTGTATATTGCCAATGTTTCTTAACTCTTGTCTTTAATGTATAACAAAGATAGCGTCAAATATTCTCAGATATTTTAGAGTTTCTTTATTGTAATGGAAATCATAACATTTGTAGGAAAAGTCACGAAGGCTTCAAGTAGCATTCTCAGATGTTTACGTGAGTTTGGGGATTATGTTATCTCAGTATAAACGTGCCTTGTAAGTATATGAATGCTTAAAGTTAAGACTCATATCGTCGCGTTGTGGAGGAAAAGTTACCAAAAATTATAAAGGTATCGATATTTATCCTAATCATATATGAAAAATAATATTACTTATTTTATAAGTAGGTAGGTACGTACATACCACACCGTTGTAAGGTAATAAGTATTCAAAATGTTCATCCATATCTAACGCCTATATTACAAAATTGATAAGATAACTCAACCGTTCCCAAAACAATTTTACTGATAGTGGTGACTGATAAAACATTTTTTTACGATGGGCATTTGATTATAAAGAGTGAAACTTCCTTAGAGTATCAGAGCAAAAGCTTTGTCATATTATATATTTGATAAACCGTACGGCAAGCAGTAAAGCTAAACATAGGTAGGTAGATTGACTCGGTACTCAACATATTTTGCAAATTTGAATGATTTTACGCAGTATTAACTTTTGATTGGAGTATATCTCCATAAATTCTAATATAAAATATACAATGCTAAAGAATGCATCGCAAGTTATATGCGAGTATACAGAGCATTCTCAATTGAACCGGGTAATACAGTTGTTTGTTTAGTAACAAAAAAGAGGTTTTATGCTGTTGAAAATCCATTTACAATTTTGGAATAAATAAATGTGTAGGTACGTCCTTAATTAAGTCAAACAAACATTTATAATTATCAAATTATTCATAAATTTACAATAATGTGTTATATTATATTAACATATTTGCATTTTATAGTGATAATTATAAGTGTATAATTATAATTCTGATGTAGGCTGTATGTTCACTCACCCCTTTTTTCGCAAAATATTCTTGCATTGGGCGCGACAAAAAATTGTTGAAAAAGAAGGTTGATAATTCGAAATAAAGAGAATGGTCTAACTAAATGATAATAAATGGTGCCTGTATGAAATAAATATAAAATAAGAAAAAAATATGAAATATAATAACAAATTAATGTTATATTGTAAATAAATAAAAAAGATGGGATATTAATAAAAAAGAGAAAAACACAACGTAATGTAAAACGACGGGAATCTGCCTACTTTACTCTTTAATCATTTTTTTTTCAGCCTAGGTTTGATCGAAATATTCTAAAGATATATTACAAAAAAATAGACGTCCAGTTAAAGATGGTTTTCTTCCTCTAAAAGAGTTGAGAGAACAAGTTTCTTATGCTAAATTGAGCTTTTTACCAGGAAAGTCACGTGAAAATAACTGTTTTTACTATAACATTTTCTCGCTGGTAGAGGTGAAAAGTTGTATGTTTAACACGAGACCAAATTTTTGTTCTGCCTCGTGCCTTTAAATCACTAACTGTGCTCAGTAGTCAATTCTGGACTACTTCGCTAGTTAGTGATTTAAAGTCGGCACTCGCAGCACAAATTGACTTTGGTCTCTTGTATAACAAATAAATTGTTTTTTCTTTACAAATGTGTTAAAAAACGTCGTATAAAACTCGTGAACTGCTCACTTGTGTCATAAAATAATATACTATTAATTACAGAGAAAATAAGATATTAAGAAATGCTCAAATCGGTACACCTAATGCTTTGCGTGTTTTATACATTTAAATATATAATTTGATAGGAATTTTTAAATTTCGCCTTCATAACGACTCGCGCATAGCTGTTTCGATCATTTGTATATTAATTTCAAAAATGGAACGTGATCAAATTATAATTTCAAATGAACTATTGGAGGTTTCAATACGTCACACAGTGGTCCGAAATTTGAATATAGTGGACTTAGGACTCAAGGTCAGTATTTCAGGCTGAAAAAAATCATATGGACAGATAAGTGAACCTTTACCAACATTTTTTTTAGCGGTTTTCATAAAATTGCTTAATTTCGCGAAAAAAAAATATTGAAAATAAAAATGTATGGAGAAAAAGTGACTTTTTTCTTTTTCTCGGTTTGTTTAAAAGTGTTAGCAATGAAACCTTTTGTATAGTATTCTATTACCTTTATTTATTAATTTCACAAATATTTTTTTCGCATAATTAAAGGGTTTTTTCATAGTCATATAATTTTCGTATGTTTTCAATATTATTAATATTAAAAATCATTATTTACCGACGATTCTTGACTTTCAATTATTTTGAAAAATAGACACGATTTAATTTAAATAATATTTAATTTCTTAGTTGTTAGCGCTGTTATTCAAAGCGCAGTTAGTGACAGAATAAGGCATTGCCTGCTCATTACCCCCTCTCCTGCCCTTCTCCCCCACCCTCCCTTATTGCATTTGGTACATACCTGGATATTTACATGTTTCTACGAAAAGGAGACCTGAAGGACTACAAAAAACTGCATCAAGCAATTATGGACTGCATTTCGCTTGTAATTTCGCAAGAAGATTCTAAAAAATATTGAATTTTGCAAGATCTCTCACTGTGAACTTAAATCGTCGATGGACCAAAGTACATTGGGTACAAAAAACATTCATGAAGAAGCATATGGACTGGTTAGAGACAAGAATTAAGTGGCCTGAATGTGAATCTGTAAATCTCACCGAAATCTTTGAAGCGAGCGAAAATTTGGATCATCACTCACCAGAAGAAGAAGCAACTGTTCTTGCGTCTACTTCGTAGGCGACTAGTGACATGGGCACTACTACAGATGTCATACCAAGGAAGCCATTTGAAGACTTGGGAAACAAGCCGAAGAAAAGGCGATCGGGTACATTACTCGACTATCCGGAAGAGGAACTGGCTTTTCCTTTTATCACAAAGCTAAAGTCTAATGGGAAAGAAGTTCTTGCACGCATCATCAATCAACTTATTAAGAAACCTGAAAAGGTTGAAGAAGTTGAATCATTTTTATTAATGAACAGAAAGAAAGAGACTATGCAGGAAGATCGAGTTTTCGCCCTTACTACTTCATTAGATCTATCAAAGTGGAAGTACCTCACTTTAAGGTCGGCATTATCAGAGGATGGAGTGAAGGTGATATTACAAGCACTTTTAGATGTGACAACTCGAAGGATTCTGCAAGTCGTTGGTGATGATTTAAACATGTCCAGTGAAAATTTCGGTGTTTACATAAATAATTTTATTCACGTAAATCACTATCCACTTTAAAAGAGCAAGAAAATACTGATTTAATGTTATTTTTTTTTTATATTAAATATTTTAAGTTAAATCGGGTATAAAGGCCAAAGCTGCAAGTGCATGCAAAGATTTCTTAGTGAAATTATCTAATAAATGTAATACAATACTAAACAAAAGGTTTCATTGCTAACACTTGTAAACAAAGCGAGAAAAAAAGATATTTCACTTTTTCCCTATACATTTTTTTTCAATATTTTTTTTTCGCAAAATGAATCAATTTCATGAAAACCGCTAGAACAAACGTTGATGGGCGTTCACTTATCTGTCTATATGATTTTTTTCAGCCTGAAATATTGACCTTGGGTCCTAAGTCCGTCAAAATCCGGACCACTGTGCGTCAGTACTTTTATTAATTCTGTGGTTTCACGAAAATATTTATTAATGACATCGTTCGCCAGCCACATCTTACATCTCAGACTTTTTAATTCCAATCTAAAAGCTAGGGAAGTATTATCTTTTGGTTACAAAAGACGCAAGCAAAATGATGCTCATGACAGCCGACCTACTTAGGCTAGTCGAGGTATTTTCAAGTTTCTCGAGCTCTCATTTTATGTGATAATAAGAGCAGTAAAGTATTTGTAATTATAGAAAGGGTTACAAATAAGGATTATGAACGTCAGATGTTGAAATGGGACGATACACATATTTAAGTCTTTATTGCTTAAGTAAATCCATTCCAACTTTGTTTCAGTTAATTTTGAGCGCAGATCGCCTTAACTTTGTGTTCGAGTCCGAAGTCCGTATGGCTCATGAAACCATTGGATTGATTATATATAGGTACGACTAGTACAACTCCAAATTAAGAGTGAAATGTATTAAGAATATATACTTAATGTAGTATATTCTAATTATCAGGCTAACTAATTGTACACACGACGGCACCTCAGACTGTACATGTTGACCTTGAGATCGCCTTTATGTCCTACGTAATAAAAAGCTGTTTTCGCAGTTTCAATGTATACCCTGACATGCTGTCGTGTGTACTAGAAAAAACTGACTCATCACCTGCTCGTCAGGCGGAACGTCAGCTGATATGGTCGTTTTTTCTATTATATTATTTAGCATATTTATTACCTACTCATATAAATATCATTTTAGATGTAATAATCTAAAACTTAATAACATAATTTATTTTTTAACTCTCTCAGTAAAAAAATTAGGGGGGGCGTAGATAAACGGAGGCAGTATCATTTCTCTCAGATATATTATTTACCTGTGATTATTATGATGCTTTCGTACTTCTATTTTGACGACCTCCGTGGTCGAGTGGCTTTGTACACCGGTTTTCAAGGTGTCGCCATCTCTGAGGTCCCGGGTTCACCCCCGGTTGGGTCAATTTAGAAAACGAACTTTTCCATATTGGCTCAGGTCTGGGTGTTTGTGATACCACCGTTGTCTCTGATTTCCATTACACAAGTGCTTTAGCTACTTACTTTGGAGTCGGGGCAATGTATGTGATGTTGTCAAATATTTATATTTATTTATTTATATATCTTCTGAAATAAGTATGTTATTCCTTACTGCGACATATTAATAATATTATGGACTTAATCTTCTTATACATATATATCGGGATTACCTGACCTTAATCTGACATCATTAAAAATGTTCTACTCCATAAATCCCACATGGAGCCCAGAGATATGTTCCCATATGCCACAGAGCTTAGCTGCTTCCGCAAACTGGCAGTTCCGGTTCATTTCCGAAGGCTTAATTGAGGATGATAACATTTTTTTTCAGCTAGACCACCCATAGTGGGTGGGTGGTATCCAATCTAACTAATGAGGCGTCTCCATCGATTTTATTCAGTAGGTCTCTGAACCCATAACCTTCCCACAGAGTTACATCACCTAAAAGTTTTACCCCTGATCTATTGAATACCGCTGAAAAAGTAAAAAATAGGTATAAGTGTATGACTGAGAAATTATACATCCGTTTTGGCTTGGTCAACTTTAAGTTTGACAAAATAACATTTGCACACTCACTCATATCTCATGAAAATTGTACACGCTAGTACTATTATTTATTCTGTGATTGTACTTTTTATATTTAACTTAATTGATAATTTAATGCAATTTACCAGTTTTATGGTTAAAAAGACGCTGTTTCATTCTCTAGAAAAGAACGTCTTTGTAGAGAACAGCGATGGGAAAATGCCACCCAGACCGGGGCCACACTGACGCAATCATATAACCAAATTACTAATTTCCTAATCTACTAACTTAATTAATTTGAAAGTTTGTATGTTTGATTGTAGCGAGAGTGAAGCGCGAGCGAAGTGTCTCTGCTATTGCGAAACGAAACGTTACTCCAACTAGGCGTTCGCAGTAATATTCTCAGTCACAATAGATGCGCGGTCAACCTCTTCAAACACAAGCCAGAACTCTTAAGTGGATTAAATGCTGGACAATAGAGGGCCATTGCTTGGACTCGTTCCCGTCACGGACACACGCTCCGTTAATGCTCGAATATTGTTTGTCCCTCTCTTTGTACACTTATGTATATTTTTAGACCCGGGACCGGGAATTGTTAAGCAGATTCAGACATCCTCACGCCAGCAGTATATAATCATAATTTCTTTTATTTTCATAATTCGTTAAGTAAATTGTCATTTTCTTTCGTTTAAGAAACTTAAAATGGCTTACAAAATCATATTTGAGTATTATTAGTGGCGGTCACATACTTAAGGACACCAGTCTATTTTCATACAAACGACATAAATTTGAAGCCTTGGTTCTCCACCAAGGATTGACCGAGTTATGATTTTATGATGGCCATCTTGGAAGTGAATGGAGGAGATCCAGATCGCTATACACACCCAACTGATCTGATCAACATTCTAAGATATGTAAGGATATGTTTAAAAAAACCACGAAAAAAGCATTAAATTGTATGAAAATCCTGAAACTGAAAACTCTGATCCTTACATTTCTTAGACTGCTGATCAGATCAGTTGGGTATCTATTGAATCTCCTTGAGCGATTTGAATCTCCTCCATTCACTCCCAAGATAGCAATTATCAGATCACAGCTCGATTAATCTCTGGTGGAGAAGCAGGGCCTCAATATTACCTTGTTTGCATGATAATCGACTGGTGTCCTTAATTATGTGGCCAACACTTTATGTATAAATTTTTATTGATAACTAGCTTCCGCCCGCGTTTTCGTCCGCGTGGACATTGGAGAAAATCGATAGGGAACCTTTGACCAGGATAGAAAGTATTCTGTTTTAATTTCTTCAAAATCCAATCAGCCGTTTTTACGTGATTAATAGGCGGGTCCGCACCAAGCGCATTGCTTGCATCGCGAGGAAGTCGGGGCCCCGTAAGCTAGTTTATAAAATTCAGAACCAATTGTATCAAGAGATATGACAATTCCGTTCCCATTCCCGTTCTCGTTACCGTTCCCGTTTCTTTTTTCAAATATTTGACAACATCACATACATTGCTCCGATTCCAAAGTAGGTAAAGCACTTTTGTTATGGAAATCAGAGACAACGGTGGTATCACAGACACCCAGACCTGAGCCAATATAGAAAAGTTCGTTTTCTAAATTGACCCAACCGAGGATCGAACCCGGGACCTCAGAGATGGCGACACCCTGAAAATCGGTGTACAAAGCCACCCGACCACGGAGGTCGTCATGTATTCGTTCTCGTTCCCGTTGTTATTGACCACCAGGTTTATTTTATAGAATAAATGTGGCCAAATGTCCTGTATTATCCCATTATCCCACGGGAACAAAAAACAGGGATAAAAAGTATCCTATGTGTTAAGTTGGATCTAAAGCTATACGTGTCCCTCAGGTCATTTCGTTCAGCCATTAAAGCGTGATTAAGGAACAAACATCCAAACCCACAAACTTTCACATTTATAATATTAGTTAACTAGCGGACCCGACTGACGTTGTCCTGTCTTAACTATGAATATTGATTTCGAATTGGTATAATTAATAAAAATAATATTTCTGAAACAACTTTTTATTACATCCTCTTTAATGATATTTGCAGCACGCATTCTGTCAATGTTATGCCAAACGCCATAAGGTTACATTAAAAAAGTTTAAATTGTCAAAAAAGGTTAAATTAAAAAGTTTATATTTTCATAAGCGCTAAGGTTACATTAGAAATAATTTAATATGGTGGTTAAGTATTCTTAAATTTTCTAATTTTCCGCGCAATTTTCTTATTTTTTTCCTTCATAAAAACCTTCTCCTGACAATAACAAACACAAAAAAAACAATTAGCGAAATCGGTCCAGCCGTTCACGCGTGATGCCTTGACCAAGGAAACAGGGATTCATTTTTATATATATAGTTTTATCTTAGCAAAAACAAAATATATCTAAGTATACAGCAAACTTATACAGATTAAATAATATTATTTTCTGCTCGCTCACTGTAATTTTCTTGGTAATAAAAATCAAACGGTTGTAAGCTGCTCCATAACTTGGACCCACCGCCACCAGTTCAACTTATTCATAACTTTTATGACATAGCTTTTACGTAATAATGTTGAAGTTGCTTACTGTGTCAATCACCAAGTTATGATATAAACTTACTTTCATTGTCTCCCCTGAGTTGGCTTGGAGTATGAAGTATGGAAGTTTCCTCAAGTTATTAGTACGGTCCGCTCGAACGTGGCGGGAATAACTGAAAATGTGTATCACCTGCAAATGTTTCGCAAGATTACCTTTATTAATAATAGTATGAAAGTAACTCTGTCGTCTATTACATTTTCACGCCTGAACCACTGCACAAATTTTGATGAATTTAGGTAAGTATAGAGATAGGCTGGAAGAAGAAGAACTTGGGTTACCTTTTGTCGCAAAAAGGAATATTAAAAGGGTGTAATTATGAGGGGTGTGATTAAAAAAGTTCGTATAAAACACCCCTAGCACGAATATTTTTATCGAGAAAAAAAAACACGCGTAAAAGAACTCGATAGAGTAATTGTATATATTTTTAAGTGAACGGTTAAATTATTGTCACCGACGTAAGTATATTTAATAGCTCATCGATTTGTAATTAGTTTAACAACCGAAACGAAAAAGCTAGCTACAAATAAACGTTGCAATAAAATTCAATATTGAGAACGTCTCCACATTCACATTGAAATCATTTGATTCCGAGTGTCTCGCGTATGAATAATGCAGTGCGACCTGACGAATAAGGGTTTGCACATTATTGAATAAGTATAAACTTTATGGTGATCGGTCTCCCGTTTCAGCCGCTGCAGTACGTACGATACGAGGATTTCGGAGGTTTCGCGTGACGTCAGCGAGGGTCTAGGTAGCGAGGAGGCAGCGAGAGGGAGGGAGGGAGGTGAGAGGCGCGCGCCGCCGCCGAACTCGAAGCCCGCCCGGTTGCTCCGCCGTCTAACTGTAGTAGGTACTATCTGTTGCGCGCCGCGCGCGGAGTAGGCGCCACGACCGCGCCCGCCCTATCGCGCCAGTAAACAAATCGGTGCGCGCCGACGACGAACATTCCTAACTCGAACTCCATGCGATATCGCCTTTGAGTGCACGTACTGTGGACTGAGTTCGGTGGTGACTGTAGTTTACGTTTGACGGTGTGACTGAAAGTGCCGGGCGGGGTAAACGGCCCGTCTGCCACCCACGGATTGTAGTACTCCTGTAGTAGCACCACCAGACTTGCCCACTGCACTGGGCAATGCACCGAGTCATCTTAACATTATTTAGGTACGCTATTCACTTATTTAACATAGGTATAAAGTATATGTTTTTTATTTAATTCTTCTCGTAACATTCAACGTTTCTCTTTTAAACAGTGAAACAAGCGATTTGCTGTGGTAAATAAAGAAAATAGTTAAGTTTGACATTGACCGTCATTGTACAGTTAGTGTAACAAATCGTTACTGAACTAATTTTGGATTTAATGGTTTTTAAAAACAGTCTACGGTGAAATATCTATTCCTTTTTGTACAATAACAATACCGACGAAAAGCGAAATTAATTTTTCCATACATAATTACGCTATCGAGTACTTTTACGCTCGTTTTTTCTCTACAGTTGTTCATGCTACGGGTTACATGCTACTTAAAAAATGCATTATAAGTGTTGTCATGTCGCATCATTACAAAAAAAAGGTTAACTTATAGAACAAGAAAATAAGTTCAACGTAAATGATTATTATTCTAAACAGTAATGTTAAGTATAATTAATTATCGTTTTATTGTTAAAAGTGCACGTTTATTACACATTTAAAATATATTTAGAGGTGGAATAGATTTTTAGGGTTCCGCAGTCAAGTCAACAAGGAACCGTTATAGTTTCGCCATGTCCGTCTTATAATTACTATTTCTATTTACTTATTTCTGTTAAAGCTGATAAGTTTCGTGCGCCACGAAGAACTTCTTGTCAGTAAAAAAGTCTGGAACGGGTGGTAGGAAAATATCGACGATTCAAAAGTGCTTAATTATTAAGTTTATTTGAATAAAGACATTTTGACTTTGACATTAACGTCTGTCCGTCTGCGGACAGACGTTAGCTCAGAGGCCATTATTACTAGAAAGCTGTAATTTGGCATGCGTATATTAATAACGCCGAAAAAGTGGTAGAATAAAAATATCTTGAAGAATATTTTTTTCATTCCTCATATTCGGAAAGAGATGTATATTTAAACTGAGCAGCGGGTTAAAAACTCTGCGTTCCACCCTACGGTTTAAAAATTTTTAAAAATAGAACTGAATTTGGTTACATAGACGACCATAGAGTTACTATAACAGCCAGTGCAAAATTAAAAACATTAGGCGAAGCGGTGAAGTAGACTGTGCTATTAAATAAGAAATAAATAAATATGGTCCACCTATGTAGTTACTACATGTTTTTATTAATAAATATTTTGGTAAAACTAAGATTTTTTTACTTTCCTTATATTTGAAATGAAAAGTAGAGTGTTTAACACGGGTAAAAGTCATCAATTCCATACGAGATATTTTGACCCTTATCTAACCATCTACTATTTTAGTGTACATACCTTCCGTACATGATTGTAAAGTGGGAATGAACATTGTTTTTCTCATTAATCTCATAGTGTAGGATGTTGTTGAATAGGTCTTTTAAAAATGTTGTAGGTTTGTTAGGACTACTTTTCGATTCAGGGATCCGTTTGCGAAATATTAGGCTTTGAAGTGCAAAATTTAGTTTTATTTTATTTTGTTTGAAGAGCTAACAGCGTCATTTACAAGTTACCTATAAAAATAAATACTCAAAAGCTAATGCTTGCACAGATTAAGTTAGAGACAAGTGTCCCACTCCCTCCTCTACTAGTTAAACGGTTGCTTTTGAATACGTGAAAAAATTCAGGACAGAAGTACATAGAATTCATTTAAAAGGAAAATTATCACTGCTTAGGTACGAGTAGGCTTTACAAGTTGACGAGTAATAGTCGATCAACGGAAAAGTGTTTGAAAGTACAAATTTTATTAAATTTAACACTTAACCTGTTTTACACTAGTAATGACTGTTACTAGTGTGAAACGGGAAGTAAATATAAGTTTATAGCCATATGGTATGGTATGAGGTTACTGTGCGCGTCCCGACATGCACTTGGCCGGTTTTTTAAATAATTACTTACCTTTTTTTAAATTTAGATTTTTCGCATTCACAATGCTATTTTTTAATAAGATAAATAATAGCGACTAATAATAATTAGCGACTCGGTAGCATAATTGGTCAGTGCATTAGGCCGGAATCCCAAGGGTGCGGGTTCGAGTCCCGTCTGAGGTGCTACGGGTGAGTCGATTTTTTCTAGTATATTTTCTAATATTATTTATCTTGATTACTTACCTACAAACTTATTAGCACACAGGTACATCTTATTTTTGTTCTTATATTATTTTATTTTTCTTTTGTTATTGATATTATATTTCTTTTGTATCTTTAACCAATCAGTAGGGATCATTATGAACTTGAAAATTAGGGAAATTTGGAATTAAGGGTGATAATTTTTGTGTACCGTATTTTCAATTTATTTTGTTGTTCTAAAAGAGACTTAACAATTAACTTTAACTATATTACATTGAAATCTCCTCGACGAAGCCGGGATAATTAGGATCGAACTTCTCTTCAGGTAAGTTAGTTTGATCATTTAAAATACAATAAACAAAATTATCATTTTTCGATATTATTTGTTTTAAAGTGAAAATACATAGAAGGCACACATTTTCCGACTTGATTTCCCTGCGGCATACTAAAATTGACTAGAAACCTAAAATGCGAATACGTGACGCACGTTCGGGAAAAATCGTGAAAGATTCCCGTTATAATATGATTGATGATTTCGAGTAGATATTTGATCACTTCGAAACGATAATGATAAAGGACTTAAGTCACAAATAATCCTTCGTATTAGTAATTTGAAGTAGCACCATTGCTTGCGGGGGCCACTGGTGAGAAGAAAAATACGACCTCCGTGGTCGAGTGGTTTGTACACTGGTTTTCGAGGTGTCGCCATCTCTGAGGTCTCAGGTTCGATCCCCGGCTGGGTCAATTTAGAAAAATAACTTTTCTATAATGGCTCAGGTCTGGGTATTTGTAGTTCCTCCGTTGCCTCCGATTTCCGTACCACAAGTGCTTTAGTTTTACTTTGTGCTTTGGAATCAGAGCAATGTTTGTGATGTTGTCTAATATTTGTATTTGAGCCTTATATTGATCACGCCCAAAAATCACGCGCCTTTTTGGTGTGTTATGTTATGCCACATGTACCATGACAGTTTACGTACGACGTACATGTACGAGTTTAGTCACTCATGACATGACATATACACTTATACGAGGAGCTCGATGGTGCAGTGGTTTAACGCCTGGTCGGTCATGAGATGGATAACCAAATATTAATTATCTAGAGCTCCTCCGTACTTCGGAAGGCACGTTAAGCCGTTGGTCCCGGCAGCATTTGCAGTCGTTAGCGCCCACCAATCCGCATTGAGCCCGCGTAGTGGGTTATGGCACATCATCCTTATCCACCCATAGGGAAGGCCTATGCCCCAGCAGTGGGGACAATAAAAATGGCTGATGGTCACTTATAGGTGGTGGTTTTTACGGATAAAGGTACGCGGTGTAATCCGTAAAATGTGTTTTATTTTGATACACACTTCTAGGAGTACCTCACCTATGCGGAAAGCTAGTATTTAAAATGTCTAGATAAGGTTTTTAATAAGTTTGGCAACCGCACCAACGACATAATATATCTTTGCTTATTTTGTTATTAGATTTATTATTCATTTCCATTAATTAATGGAATGATAAATTTGAATATCGCAACGGCCCGCAGCGGGCTTACGTTCAAAATGCTTTTAATGGCTCATTCAATTGTACAAAGCCTGCAATACAGGTTTTAATAGTATTTTCTTTTAATAAGTATTGTAGAGTAATTTTGAATCGAGTTTAATTAATTAATAAAATAATTGAAATATATACAAATACATTTTGTAAAAGAAATGCTGAGTAAGAATTTTAAAACACATAGAATATTTTCAATTAGGTGAGATGGTTTCTAGATAACTAGCAGATTCTCTATAAAAATACTGCTTATATATACTGCTGTTTCTCTATTTATATAAACGCGGCATTTATATTTTTATGGATCCTAAATGTACACCAGATATGTTTTGAATACTCTGATAGTAAACAAATACTTTCATCAGTAAACAAATACTTTCATCAGTAAAAATCTCATTTTTTTCATACATAAATAAAACGTCTGTTAAATATTTTGTACTTCCTATATTTAACTATTGTAAGCCGTCATCACAAGGTAAGTACATATTGGCTCACAATATTTATTTCAAAGGCAATAGCAAACTTTCTTACATGGGTGCATGATATCAACTTTTATCATATTAAAAAACCGCTGTAAGACCTGCGATGCTGTATGGCGCTGGATCCTGAACAACCACGAAAGTACACGAACAACAACAAACACGGTGAATTAAATGAAAGGAAAACTATGAAAGACAAGAATAAAATGTATCCAATATGGGGTCCATTTCGAACAAGTAATGGCTCACATCTTTTCCCGTTCAATTAAAATAAGTTTGGAGTTCAGTTTTCCTTTTATTTAGTTTACCATTTTGTTAGAGAGATTTGATCCTTATGATTGACCCTATTGAATGATATCATAAAAGTACATGGTGTTGTTTTTTCCAATTTTAGCCAGTTTGATTCCTGGGCGTGGGAAGCGTATTTTTAAAAATCTTTTAATGCAGTTTTGTTTGTTTCAAAAATAAAGGAATGTTTCCTTCGAGTGAAATTTGCTATCTCCATTGTTTAGAGTACTTCCGTCCAGGTGGCATTAAAAAATTCCAACCCGTATATTGTGGTACTGGTACCGAGATGAAGATGCTGCGGTGGGCCGGCGGAGATAAGATCCGCTATGATGACCGAAAAGCTGTCTGAAAGAGATTCCGATAGTACGGCACGGCCACGGCCAGAAAAAGGAGGCGGACCACCGGCGACGTGTTGCTCCCAATATCGAGGACAAACCAGGCTACAGCGTCCAAGTAAAAACGCACAAGGAGGCCCGACCCCAGCTGATCTGCCCCCCTACTCAAATGACCATTCTACTAAAATTAACGCTAGTAATATTATTCCATAATTACAATGTATGGGAATAACATAAGCTAACGCTGAGCTCCTGTCAATCCCATACATTGTCATTCTATGCTACTAGCGTTAATTTTTAGAGTGGGCATTTGAGTATGACAACTGAAGACTAAAAGTCTTACAGACAGCGACATAATGAACTTTGTCTTCACTCAGTGCAAAGTAAAAATTGACATAAGTTTTCACTTACCAAATAATAATAATAGGGTTTTAAAATCTGATGATTTTCACGAGATTTTCTCGTTTTGATTCTGTGTAGATAGACCAAACAATTCTACTAATGACTTATAGCGGTATATCCTCGATATATAGCACGCGAACATCATTTTGCTGTTAGTAATTTGCCTAATTACATGTCAACGGTTTTGTTTTACGAATCTAGTCGATTCAGATTAATGTGATTGTGGCGGTCTGAGTGAAACCTTAAAGTAATAGATAAAAACTAAAAAATATATCTATATATATAAAAGGGAAAATCACTCACTCACTCACTCACTCACTGATCACGAAATCTCAGAAACTACAAGTGCTAGGAGTCTCAAATTTTGCATGGGGGCTCCTTTTAGGGCGTAGGTGCTCACTAAGACGGGATTTTGCGAAATTCAACCCCTAAAGGGGTGAAACAGGGTGGCAAAGTTTGTATGGGAGGACGCTATTCCTTGGCCCGATTGACTTGAAATTTGGCATAGACATTCTTTCACAAAATTAATTGTACACGTGTTTCGTATTTTTTTAATATTTATCACCTAACAGGATTAAAAATTGATATAAAGCTAATTTTGCTGTGATTGACTTCGACGTCGGAATTGAAACTTTTTCGTGCATTTGATTGATTAATTAAGAAAAGTAAATATCATTTGTCATCTCAACGTAGTATTACATTTTCTTTGGTCATTTCCCCTGAGAGTAGGTAGAATGCATTTCATTGAATAGTACCTATGGCGTTATGTTGGCAGTGCTGTCATTTTTTCCTTCCTTGCGTTGTAATAAGGTGCAAAATTATTTCATCTAATTATCAGTTTAATTTTAAAAGAATACAATATTCGGTCAAGTCGCCTATGCTATGACAATTAATAAAGCACAGGGACAAAGTTTAAGAGCGGCTGGTGTAGATCTGCAGTGATTGTTTCTCCCATGGCCAGCTCTAATGTCGCCTGCTCGAGAGTCAGCTCGCCGAATAGCCTTTTTATTTTGCAACCGGATAACATGACAAGAAATTTGGTAGGTATAGAACATGTTACAAAAATACCTCTAATGCCGAATATGGTATATAGGGACCATCAAACTGAACAACTTTTACTATTGGGACCAACTCTCAAATCGCGAAAAAATAATCAGCAAAAATTCAAATTGAAAATATCAAAACGTATGAAACACATTTTGATATTTTCGATTTGAATTTTTGTATGAAACAGCTGATTTTTATTATAGAGAAGTGTTGGATGATCGAGATTGAGAATCCTGTTAATGCACAACATATTTTTATTTAGAACTAGCTGCACCCGGCATGCGTATATTGCAATGCTCCATTTTTTTTTAGCCAGGGACTTTCTCGGTCGTAAGCAGTACAACTCGCCAAAGTTTCATCATAATCGGATCAATGGTTTAGGAGTCCCGCCGTCTGTACACTTAGATCTTTTAAACTATGCAGCATAAAAAACCGCCTCAAAATCGGTCCATAAGTTTGGGAGCTAGGTTGTCTCAGACAGACAGACACACTCAAGTCAAACTTATAACACCCCTTGCGTATGTTGTGTACGTCGTATATACATATAGTGGTGGCCACATAATTAAGGACACAAGTCGATTTTCATACAAACGAGGTAATTTTGAAGTCTTGGTTTTCCGCTAGGGATTGAACTAGCTGTGATCTGATGATGGCCATCCAGGGAGTGAATGGAGAAGATTCAGATAGCAATACACACCCAACTAATCTGGTCAGCATTCTAAGAGATGTAAGCATAAGAATTTACAGTTGCAAGTTTTCATACATTTCTATACTATATTCGCGGTTTTTTTAAACATGTCCTTACATCTCTTAAAATGCTGGTCAGATCACTTGGATGTGTATAGAAATCTGGATCTCCTCCATTCACTCCCTGGATAGCCATCACCAGATCACCACTCGGTCAATCCCTGGCGGAGAAGCAATGCTTAAAAGTTACTTCGTTTGTATGAAAATCGACTGGCGTTCTTAATTTTGTGGCCACTACTATAACTATATAGATATCCTGTAGTATAGTCTAATAACTTCACACTCACCACATTAGTAACTACATTGTACC
The DNA here is from genome assembly GCA_963556745.1 of Catoptria pinella. Lineage (NCBI taxonomy): Eukaryota > Metazoa > Arthropoda > Insecta > Lepidoptera > Crambidae > Catoptria > Catoptria pinella. The sequence continues at coordinate 8,953,749 of OY750762.1, forward strand.
CGTGCGAAGCCGGGGCGGGCCACTAGTATATTTATAAATACTGTTTCAATACGTCTCATTCGAGGTTTCCGTGCAATGTATTGCTAATCAAAAGGGTTTGAAATTTTTGTTTTTGTATTGATGTAAGCTATCAATTTATGAAGGTTTCATACGTGGCCGCCATTTAAAAAAAATGAAATGGTGGACGGCATTTTGGCCACACTCCATACAAAAAGTTTCAAACACTTTTATAATCGATTTATTTTGTAATATGTAGATACGTTAAAACATTTGCACCAAATAAAGCTTCATTTATGAACAATTTCACATAGACAGTAGACAAACTGAAACGTAAGCATTGTAGTATTTAACACCACAAAAAACATTATAAATGACTTCAAATTCATAACTTCAACCTGTTTAAAAGAGATTTCAAACAACTCAACGTGTAATAAAAACAAATTATCTGAGAAAAATCTTTTATTGTTTGATTCGCAGATGAAAATAAACACTCCAGTTGTGGCCGTGAACTATAAGTCGAGTTAAGACGCAGTCAATCGTTTGATGTGCTGTTACCCTCAGATATTAACGACACATTCAATCTGAATGTACTCAATCATTCGTGAGCAAGATTAGTTTGTAAACTATTAAAGCAATTTTTAACGTCACTCGATAAATTTTAAAGCTTCGCCTTGATCTATATTTGACGAGTTATTGGTTGTTATTCGAATTTCATAAGCTATCTTGAAGTTCTAAATCTCACTGGCTGTCTGCTGTTAATCTTTTTTTAATAATCAGTCGTAAATGTCTCTTGTGACTAAATGCTGTTGAAACAATTAAAATGTTAACCTACATTTCACTGACATCAGTGGCGGCCAAAACACTTGTACTACTGAATACATACTACGGTACCAACAAAACAAATTGCATTGCATCGCATTGCGGCTACCAATAAATATCATACATTTTATAAAAGGTACCTCACAGAGCTGTGTACTATTTGCTAATAGAGATAATTCATTTCTTTTCAACTAGGTGTTCCGTTTACTAGTGTGATTACGGGTAAAAAAATGATCGTTAGTCACACCGGTGTGGTAAATTGGTGTGACTACGGGTCGGTTGGGATTATTTCAGCTTAACAACTTATCTGCCTTTTGGAATGGCATAACGCAATATTTTAGGAGATTTTCATGCATGTATGATAAATAAATGATATCGTATAGGTAAGTACTCCGCATTTTTACGTACCTAGATAATGTATTCCTTGTGTATGATAAAGTGTCCGCGTCGACGACTGTCGTAATACGTGCCGCGAGAGAATAAGATTGACTATGACTACCTATGCATGACATCAAAGAATATATGGGTGGTTTCATATTTCACTTACCTTGTATTTGTTACGTTCAAGTCAGATTACAACAAATCTCTGAAAATAAAAGCGCTCAACAGAACGGGAAAACATTAATGTCATAAATCGAGTCTTCTGTGTGGAAATGTGCCAATAATATTCAGTAAAGGACGATAAAAGGTTGGTTTACAAAGAAAATTTGAAACATTTCGCGAAATAATACTTCGCTAATTTATGTTTCATTGTACCTAGGTACCTTCTTCGTTTATAAATGAATACATCCAAAATGGTTCTAATTTAAATCAATTAATAGTCCGAAAACATACAAAAATAATTCAACTTTTCATACAAAACTCGATCAGCTGTTCGGACATTTGTATGGAATGTTTTTTAGTCTGTTTTTGGAAAAGTCGTAGAACAAATGTTGTTGTTTATGATGTTAGTAATCGACTCTTGTGAGGTTGTTAGTGTTTTACAAAGACCCTATAAAATATACACTTCTAAGACTTTCGCGCGTACAGTTCATTAGAAATAAAACACTTTTTACGGATTACAGCGCGTATATTGTTAATAGGTGTTGTTTTAGAATTATGTAGTTTGTATTTATTGGTTTTTAGAATTCCCGACGTTTCGACACCTTTCCAGGGGCCGTGGTCATATTTTTATGAAATTATCCGCTCGAAAGTTTATAAAAATGTATTCAAGTTTGTTAAATTATTTTATTGTTGCGTTCTGATTTTAATCATTATTACTGAATTAAATTGAATAAAGTAAATTAGAATCAACATCTAGCTACTGAAACTACTACCAGTTCACAAATTGGGAGGCCTCTGAGAGAAAGAACTGGCGGGAGAAAACTTAGAGAGGTTGTGTCGACCTCCCTTTTGATCCATATCTACAAAACGAACTATATCTTTAGATCCTGGAGTGTGTGATTTGGGATGGGATTTTAATTGATGAATTATGGGGTCCCAAGCTGGTGGCTAGTTTATTATCTGCCTCTAACTCCATAGTGAATTGAATGTTAAGGTGGTTCAAGAAAGCAGGAACACTATCTATAGGTAGTATTGTGAAAGTGTCATCTGCCTACCGTTTGTAGTTGATGTCATTATTAAATTAGAACCTTGGGTGTATTAATTTATAATAAGATGCAAATATTTATTCATAGTAAATATCCCATGAATACAACCAAAATGGTTCAAAATTAATAATTATATTAGGTAAGTTTACCAAGTTTCCAAAATAGTATTAGATTATTTCGCCCAAACCCTAACTAAAGTCAGTAACTAAATTTACGTCCAGCTCATAACGTTTGTGCTAACAGGTCCATCCTATTGTTTATTCACAGAGTTCCCTAATTCCTCCGTAGTTGTCTATAAATAAAGTAGATCCACTCAGTTAGACCTCGAATTAAAAAGCTTGCTATATCGAGAACGACATGAATAGCCTCCAGGGATACATGTTGGTAACTAATTAATGGGAATAAGATAAATTCCTGCAATTTATCTTATTCCCATTAATTAGTTACCAATACATACATTACATAACAAAAACTTTCTTGATGTTTTTAAATTTGAGATTCTAGCATTCACAAAATTTATACACAAAAAAGAAATTGTCACGCATCAGATCATACTCTCAGGCGGGAATCGAACCCGCAACCTTAGGAATAAGGTGCAATGCTCTTCCAACTGAGCTACCGAGTCATTAGTGGCATCGTCGAAATCTTTCTAGTACGCTGCAAGCCAGTGTTATTTCATCAATCAATTCAAACGTTTTTCCAGATATTTTGACAATGGACAGTTATATAATTTTTAAATTTGAGATTTTAGCATTCACTATGCTATTTTTATACAATACTAAATAATATACTAGAAAAAATTCGACTCGCACCAGATCATATTCTCAGCCGCAACCGTTATTACCGGAGATTTATGGGTCAAAATTTAGTCTATTAAAATTAACCATCGTAAATAGTTAGATTCTTTTTTTCAACTCTGGTCTTTATTAATAAACTATTTTATTGTAAATTGTAATAGCTAAATGTATGGGCTCATTATCTTGATAAGTTGTGTAAATTAATTGTTCAAAATTTGAAAAAGGAATCTGATTAAGTATTCTCTCTTTCAAAATCTTGATTAAAAAAAAGAATAATAAGATTTTAGAATTGCATTAGATCTATAGTGAATTATTCTTACAAAAGACAGACAAATGAGAATTGTTAATTTGAATTACTTATATATTTCAAAGAAACACTGCACACATTTCAGCGTTGTTACGGTCTTAACACTCATGACATTTTAAACGTATATACCCAAGGCCATCTTTAACCTATTGCCTTGGGCACATTCAGATAAGGGGGCCCCTATGAACTTGACTTAAGCTAGTGAGCAAGTAGTATTTGTCAGTAGTCAGTATAAGTTTTCGAAATACCTAAATATGTTTTATATGATTTTTGGTAATAAGCATCCGTTATCGTTTAGCGATCTGGCAGGAACTAGGGGGCCCCTATCGATCGCGGGGCCCTGGGCACGTGCCCAGAGTGCCCAGTGGGAAAGATGGGTCTGTATATACCTACCACAATCCCACAATATTGCATTCAAGGTTATGCAACATGGACATGTATCGAATATAATATACTGTGAAGTGTGTGAAGCTAACCTAACCACAGACAAGCTTCAATGTGTTTGTCAGAAACCTCCAAATATATTTGCCACATAGCTTGTGTTGGTACAGTCGAGTTCATTAATATCTTGGCACTTTTGACAGTTCATTAACCTTTTTAGCTTTATAATAAAAGTCAACATCCTGTCAAAAGTGCCAACATATTAATGAACTGTATTACGGATGTCGGTTGGTGTGAAGTGCGAATTAAAGTTTTTTTGTGAATTCCTTTGCGAATATCACTGTAGAAAAATTATTCAACAAAACATAAATATTGTACGAGATTGCGAGAAGTGAAAAATAATATAATTAATGTCACCCATTTAATCAACAGAAATAATTTTATCAGTTTAATGATTTCTCAAGCTTTTTCCATAAAAAGTAATTTAATTTACTATCGACAAAAAAAATGTGTCATTAATATTTGTACTTATAGTTCGTAGACGGCTACCATTAGTTTTATTATATTTTTTTGAACTATGTTACTTATTGATGTATAACATATTTTCCAAGACAACAACGTTGCAATCAGAAACTGAATAAATATAATACCAAATAATATACTAGAAAAAATACGACTCGCACCAGATCATGTTCTCGGACGGGAATCGAACCCGCGACCTTTGGATATCCGGTCCAATGCTCTGACCGCTGAGCTACCGAGTCACTAGTGGGAACGTCGTCCGAGAACATGATCTGGTGCGAGTCGTATTTTTTCTAGTATATTATTTGGTATTATATAAAATAGCATTGTGTATGCTTAAATCTCCAAATTTAAAATTGAATAAATAATTATATTTCACTCTCCAAGAAATAAAAAAGTTTCACAAAATAAGTAGGTTTTAAGATACTTTCAACTCTTTTCGACTTCCGTGGTCGAGTGGCTTGCACGCCGGTTTTCTAGGCGTCACCATCTTTTGAGATCCCAGGTTCGATCTCCGGCTGGGTCAATGTAGAAAATGATATTGTCTCAGGTCTGGGTGTTTGTGATACCACCGTTGTCTCTGATTTCCGTAACACAAGTGTTTTAGCTATTTTGGAATCGGAGCAATGTATGTGCTGTTGTCAAATATTTATTATTTATTTATTATTATTTTCGTACAGCGTTGAATTTTTTTAAATTGGAAATAAGTGGGCAACTACGTTTTGTTGACGATGAATGACGCTGGTTGTAAAGTTCCTACCAATGATGTGGCGTATGAATATAAATAACTTTGACTGTGGCATAGGACTAGACAGTGCAGTATTTGCCAAAATCAAAGAATTGTAATTAGTTAATAGTTTACTAAAACAGTTGTGTTTTTAGAAACTATTTAATATGCAGAAAGTTTTTGTAGTAAGTGGATGAATGCAAACTATAAATAATAATAAATATTTGACAACATCAAATACATTGCTCCGATTCCAAAGTAAGTAGTTAAGGCACTTGTGTTATGGAAATCAGAGGCAACGGTGGTATCTCAAACACCCAGACCTGAGACAATATAGAAAAGATCATTTTCTACATTGACCCAGCCGGAGATCGAACCAGGGACCTCAAAAGATGGTGACGCCTAGAAAACCGGCGTGCAAGCCACTCGACCACGGAAGTCGAAAAGAGTTGAAAGTATCTTTAAACCTAAACCGGGTTCGATCCCCGGCTGGGTCAAGCCGTGGATCGAACCCGGCACCTCAAGAGATGGTGACGCCTTAAAAACCAGCGTGTAAACCACTCGACCACGGAGGTCGTCATACTACAGTCGTACACGGTGGTCGTAAACTAAGTACCTACTATCAGTACGAACTGATTAAATAACATTACAGTCAACAAACGTAACCTTTGCCTATACAAACAGAGAGTATACCAAAACTGGGAATTTCTTTTTCGGATTGGCCGTCCAGTCGAGTTTTTCCTGATCTACTTATATTTTGAGAGCCTCACAAATTTTATTCGGCAAATGAAGTGCAAACTCTATCGTACAATCACATTAAGCTAACCCTTCCGCGTGATTTAACATTTCAACTTTACTTAAAGGAAATTGCTAAGCGAATTTTCACAAGACATTTAAATAGTTTATTACCTCAACTTTATTTGTAATAGTTTAGTTGTTAACTGAAATGATAATTATGTCATGTATTTCTGTGTGCGTTATTTATTCAGGAGCCAAGGAGGTACCTAGTACCTAACTCATCAAATTTTATTTTATTTGCTAAAGAATGCTGTGTAAATTGGATATAAAATATTTTATTTGATATTATTACTTTATTGGTGACGTTAATCATTTTAATGAATTAATCCCTGAGAATTAAAGACTATTTCATTGTTATGTATTTATTAACACTATGTCTGCATAGATACCGAAATCGGGGCGCGCTCCCAAAACCAAGGCGAGGCGAGAAGTGGTTAGGCAACTCGATAATACCTAAATAATAACCCTTAATAATTAGCGTCAGCGCACACGAGCGACTTTTAGTAGCTGCGCGATCATCGTGGCGTTAATCGCGCCGTTTTTTTGTCGCTGGCTAAGACCTTGTCCAGAAAGGGCGCATTCGTCGCGATTTGACACGCGATTTTGGTTACACTGCTGTTAATATTGCACACGTTGCTGACGTCGCTGGTCCTAAGCGAACATTGTATAGAGAAACGCGTCTAATACGCGCGTAGCTCTGGACAGAGTCTATGTAAACCCTTTGTTTCTCTTGTCAGTATCATTTCGCGGGCGATTAGTCGCTGAGATACTTTTTGTAGCTCGTGGGCGTTTACGTATTGAACTCTGTATGTTATATTCTCAACGACAAAAAGTCGCTCAGCGATTAATCGCTAGTGGGTGGGAAGCCTTAGAGTTCATGCTATTCCTCTCTGTTAGAAAGTAGTCATAGTCTTCTAAAAATATTTTAATTAATTAGGTAGTCGAATTAACCCTTTCTCCGATATAATTAGGCAATATAATTACAAAAAAGGTACCTACTTACCCTTCGTCAGACAATTAGTGTTCCTTGTTAGCTAATTAACGGTGTCATGACAGACAAAGCGGGCCTCCTACTAGCAGTCCGCCATTTTAACTTTACACCGTGTTTAGTTCCTAATAAATTAAGAAAATTGTTACCATTGAATTCTTGAACTTTAAGATGAGTTAAATTTTAATTGAATTATTACACAATCAGATACTAAACGTTCTGCACAGATTCAGAGATTCAAATACCATAAGTATCAATTAATAAATTACTCATATTGTGTTATTTTGAGAATTGTATTGAAAATCAATAATATAATAACTTCACTGAAGAAGAAACACGGAGACAATATGCACTACGCGTTTATTCAAGATTTTATTTAAATTATTTAGATAGTGACATCTCAAGTTCCGGACAGCACTTTATCTTCTAGTTTGATTTAAAAATGGAAGAACTGGCCCTTAGCTTAATAATTTATATGTTTGCTTTATTTTCAGGTACCTACCTATTTCAATCAAAAGAACACAGAAGTTATTAATTAATGATATTTCATTTTCTTTGTTTTTATAGCGATTTGAAAATTAATCTCGGCTGAAGGCAATTCGTTTTACGACATTCACTAGAGATAGTCTCTGACACGAAGGACCTCATGAAAGAAATTAAGGGGCTTATATGCGCTTACTAACACCTCATATAAACACATTTAATTTTGAATTTGTTTAATAATGACGACCTCCGTGGTCGAGTGGCATTGTACACCGGTTTTCAAGGTGTCGCAATCTCTGAGGTCCCGGTTTCGATCCCCGGTTGGGTCAATTTAGAAAACGATTTTTTCTATATTGGCTTAGGTCTGGGTGTTTGTGATACCACCGTTGTCTCTCATTTCCATAGCACAAGTTCTTTAGCTACTTACTTTGGAATCGGAGCAATGTATGCGATGTTGTCAAATTTTATTTATTATTATTATTAAATTAATTTTACTAAACGAGAAATCTTGAATAGGTATCTACTTCTCATTAATTGTAATAGTATTAAAATGCAGTTAAATTGAAAGTGGCCTTAATATTTAGGGCGGTACCCGGAACAAAAGTGGAGGCGCGGCGAAGAATTTTTTTAAATATTGTTATTAAAATACACAATTTAACTGAAACTATGCGTATGGATAAAGGTTTCTTGCACATTCTCAAAATTTTTTTAGGTCGCATAGTTTTCGTCTTTTGATGAAAACTGTAAAACAAACTTCGGAGAGAAGGGCGGGGCCCCTTCTCTCCGAAGTTTGCATAGAGAAAAATCTTAATGTGATAGATGTTTATGTAAAGATAGGAAAAATAAAAACGATGTCTCTAAATTTAAGCGATAAAAAGAACCACAAAGCTTCTACGGAGTGCACTACAGAGAGATAATTCACAATTTCGTCTTTATTTAGCACTATGATTTTTTTCTAATGGCGGCGCTAGTGTGCAGACTACGCGCTCTTAAGGGTTTAAACAAAAACAAAGAAAATCCGTTGTCTTGAATTTGCTCTACCGTTATTAAAACTTGCAAGTTTTCTGATAGTGTCACATTTATTCATAGCTGAGATTATTCGTAAGTACTGCGGTATAAGCATGAAACATCTCGTTAATTTATACTTACAAATAAAGTTCTTGTTTGAAAAGGCACTACAGCTGTCAGAGGCAGAGGTTGTTAACAAACGGAATGAAGATAACTTCAGTGGCACCCGACGTTTTCATGGATTACTTTAAAATTACTTAGGTACCTATATAGTCTGTTTATCTTTAGTTGTCATATCTCGTAAACAGTTTTTGACAGTTTTCACTTGTCTTAAAACTTAAATAAAATATAATAATACTCACCTATATTGTTTTGCTAAATCAATTTTCTCATTAATAATTAACCACTTTTGTAATGTATGTGTGGAAAACCAATCTAAGTAGGGTAAGCTTTACTTATATAGGCATCCCCACAATGATTGACCGATAGCATTTAATTTTTTTTTTAAGTTACACACAACCAATTAAGATTCTATAATACTTTCATATTTAAATTTTTTTTTAAAGTGATTAAAAGTGATTTTTATTCACTGTTTTCAGTGAATAAAATAAGCTTTTGAGATGGGGAATGGTATGAAATATTATATTATTTAATAATAAACCAATTAATATCTTCCAGAATGTATTTTCCGGCACACTAAACGAATTGCGTTCATTAAAAATACCTACAATAAAAGTTGCTTCCTATGTTTTGTTGCAAATTTATTACCTATCGTTGATATCTAATTTGTCTAAATCGGATAAATTTACCGAGATAATCGATCAAAATCTAAACCTAGCCGGCGCCATCTTTGTGACGTCATACTTGTTCCACCACTTTAGAGAGTGACAAAAAGCTATTTAATAATCACTAAACTACGCTGAATGCAAGGGTACCATTTGTCAATTTAAACCTTTTCAGACCTATGGGAATCACATTTTTTCAATATGGCCTCTTTACTATACTAAAAAGTACTTTTTCATTTCTCATATTCGGAAAGTGATGTATATTTAAACTGAGCAGCAAGTTAAAAACTCTGCGTTCCACCCTAGGGTGTAAAGAATTTTAAAAATGGAACTGAACTTGGTTACATAGTCGACCATAGAGTTGGTATAACAGCCAGTGCAAAATTAAAAACATTGGGCGGAGCGGAGACGCAGGCTGTTCCAAATTTGAAATAAAAAATAAATAAATATGGTCTACCTATGTAGTTACTACATGTTTTTATGAATAAATATTTTGGAATAAAACTACGATTTTTTTACTTTCCTTATATTCGAAATGAAAACTAGAGTGTTTAACACGGGTAAAAGTCAGAAATTGGTTCCTTTTGACCCTTATCCAACAATCTACTATTAGGCCAATTAATAATACGAAGACCCATAGTAGCAATCAACGTTTCGCTTATTTTGTGTTTTTCTAACGTGTTCACGATGTTATGTTAACAGCTATATAACTGGTACAGGATATCCTGTAAACAGGATATCATTACCTCATGTGAGAAATAATAACCTTATTATTTTTCTAATCTACTACTAAGTTTTTAGGTTATAAGCATCATATAAAGATATTTACGAGATACTTTCGGCTTTAAAAGAAAATTTTATTACTATAGTAATAAACAACTTAAATGTCTCAATTAAAAGGGCGGTAGTTTTAGTCCAATATTAAAATATGGCAGTGCATTATCAAAATCTCCGAAAATATTGCTGACTGTTTGGCAGCTTTGAATGCGGAGTTTAACCTAAAATTTTTCTTTTAAAGAAAATTACTTCGATAACAACTGGAAGTTTTACTATAGTTGAAAAGAATTGAAGACTTGTTATGACTTTGAAATAACTCCAAAAATAAATAGTAATATGATGCAATAAATAAAATAATGGGTAATGATGCTTTGAAAATATTGTGCGGAGATGCGAAAAATTTCGTTTATTTATTTTATTTTCAATAGAAAACAGTTTTGATCAAAATTATGCAAAAGAAAAGAGACGCAGTTTGCGCACACTTTCAATTCAATAAAGTAACTTTGGTAAATGCTATGATTACTATGTGTTCACCTACTAAACTTTTACTTAAATTTGAATTCCACTTAAATTAAATACCTAGGATAAAATAAAATGCTTATTTTACGCGCGCGCTTCTCGAAAGCGGAAATCAGCTCCCGTGACGAAGTTCGATAGAAAACCTTATAGTATAAGTACTCGTAGGTAAAACGAATAATCATCGTAATGTATGCTGGTAGATATTCAGAGATTTCAGAAAGATAGACGAATACAGGATGGATTTTTAAGTGAACTTAGAAGGAAAGTGCTCTAAATAAAAAAGATAGGAGTTTTTGCTCAAAGGTGACAATCCTTTATGTTTTAAAAGAAGCAATAAATTACATCACTTTTTTTTAAATACGTTTGCCGTGGACAGTAATCAAACCGACACTAAGTAAAAAAATATAATGGCACCCTGTAATTTTAAGGTACCAAACGATAGAGTCGATGATAAGAATCAAATCTCTCCTTAGAGAGTTTTAAATTATAGCAAAATCATGAAACCTATCAATTATTTAAAAAATAGGCACTAGGCCTTATAAGAAATGAGCCATGGAAAAACAAAACCGAATAATTTTACAAGGTGATGCCCTAGCCCATTAAAGCATAATGATTACTGTCTCAATAACCACTACAGTATTTGAATCTGGCGGGCGATTCCGAAACGAAACTCGCAAATCACTTAGAAAGTCACCTCACTTCGCATGAGCTTGATATTGGAAATTAAATTATTATAGGCTAGGTATGTACTATATCAATTGAAAATTAAAATTAGATAACTACAGAATCAACCTGAAATCTCTTGCAATTATTAAATAAGCAAGTATTATATTATTTTATTTCTAATATCAAACTCGTTACAACAACACGTGAGGTGACTTTCGAAGTGAGTTGCGAGTTTCGTTTCGGAAAAGCGAGGCAGCTGAGCTTCGTCTTATTGTCCCTTTATAATTGTGTGATTTTTTGTTAGATTTCATTTTGTAGTCTTATGCACTTCAATTTAAGATATACTTAGAATGTTTGTTAGAACGAATTTATTTATGTGATTGACCTTATCGATTGGTACCATAATAGGTACAGGGTGTTATTTTTTGCTTCAGTGTCGATTCGGTTTATGGCTTCAGTTTGGCTTCTTTTTCAAAATAAAGAAATGTCTTCTTTGAGCTAAAACTCGTATCTCCTTTATTTAGAGTACTTTCCCTCCAGATTAACTTTAAAAATTCCATCACCCTGTTTAATGCTCAATGAAGTAGATATGCATCAAATTACTCAGATTCGATGAGTAGAGTAATCGTGCCGCTCGCAAACCACTAATAATTGAAATTGTTCAATTCATCAGCGGTATTGAATTATTTTCACAAGTAAGTATTTTTAACTTGATACCGTTTTGAAAGCATTAAATTTCTGAATGATCATCGTCACAGACTATTGTCACTTCAATCTTATTATTCATAATTTCTACGCCGTCTTTATAATGCAAAATTTCCAAAGGTCTTAGCAAATAATATTCTGTTTGCCTTCCATAAACCAATTAGCCCAATTTGCAAATGTTTGCTTTTATCAAAGTCTGGAGAAGGCTTAAGGTACAAAGATCAAACTTACATATCTAATATGATGAGCATGAAACCAAGAATCGCTGGTGATCTATTCTTGTTGGTACGGCCAGTACTTAACAAGTTAGTACTTTGGCGAATTAACTTATTTGACTAATGTTTCAAACTGTGAGACAACTGTCAGAAAAGTTGATATGACAAAATAGACAACCGAGTGAGCGTGAAGCGTCTCCGTTTCAGCTTTTGGGCAATAATAATGCTTTCGTAAATCCGGCTGTCCCGCTGTCCTGTAGGGTTATTCACGATTGTCGGAAATCTACTCGAAAGCATTCGATTCGAATACGTATCCTCCGATAGATTCGAAAACTGCTATTCACAAATACATTCGACTGGCATTTGATTCACTTTTCGACGGGAAAGCGCAATGCATTTACAAAGTTTGGTAGCATAAGGTAGCAAATAAGATATATATCGGAAGAAAGTTGATTTCCGACAATCGTGAATAACTCCCCTGCTGTCTGTCTTTTTTCCTCTACAGGTCGCATATTTAAACCAATTTTGTGAGCAGGTTCGATAATTAGTAAAGATTTTTTTGTTCATTCAGTTTTTCGTATTTTTTCGAAAAAAAACAGTAATTTCGATAAGTTTTCAATAATGTCACAAACGCGAGGTCTGCAGCTCATAGAGCAACTAGTAAGTGTTAAGCTACTTTCGTTGCTGACTTAAATACCTGTAAGTCTCCATTTTAGATTAAAAAAAAACTGTAAGAAATTGTTTAAATTTTGTAACCAATAAAACATTATAATATATATGTTATTTTAGATAAATTTACCGTGTTGCTGAAATATAATATATGTAGGTACAAACAAATATATTAAAGATACCTACCAATCAAAGAATAAAAGGTGAAAAACATGTTTCTCTAATTGACAAGGTTTTTTTGCATTTTACATTCGCGACTACATTATGCGAATATGATATTGTAAATACCACCCGCGAAACATATTTACAAAACACAATCAAGGAAATGATAAATGCCTGTTTTGATGTTTTCATATCATATACTAACTTATAGGCACACAGGGCAGACAAAGAGATAATTTGTTGGTTAGCAGCCCCCTAGCACGACCACCGAAACACGATATATTTCGCGTGATATAGCGTTTTAACGACACTCAACTATAAAAATCCATTGTCTGTTGACAGTTAAACGTGATAAATTGCTATATATCATATCGCGTTTTTGTGGTCATGCTAGGGGGGGCTAGGTCTGGAGGGATCTCCACACTTACTTACTAGTATCTACTAGGTAAATTAAATCATAAATTATAAGATACAAGTCACTACCTATCACTTTGTATAAATTGTTAAACTGTTAACATAATACACCCGCTTTAACATGAAAGCAAATTAAAGTTTCCATAGAGCTGAATGGGTTTCAACTGCTATAAATTTAAAGTGAGTCAGTCAGTTTTAACTATTCGCTCTCACACCCGAGTTCCTCCTATCTGATGTTCTAGTCTAGGCGGTTTCAAATGCTCGAAGTTAATTTTGTGTGAGATTAATTTGAGCTTCCCATATATTGCTATATTATACAGGGTGTCCCTAAACTTTACCATACGGAGGGAAAGTACCTTAAATATTGAAGGTAGGAAAGTTAACTGAAAGAAGACTTTATTTTGATTTCAAAAAAATTTAAACTGCTTTTAAAGATTTTTGAAAAACGCCAGACTTAGGAGGGGGTACAAAGGAAAAAAGCAGCTGTGACGTGCATCGTTGGAATATCGGACATAACGCATTAGACTAAGATTCAAATCAATGCGCGCTCAAAGCGGCGGTTACGTTGAGATTAGCGGTTGTAATCTGATTTTTGACGGTTTTAATTTATTAACTCGTAAAATATACATTATTTGCTAAAAATCGCTGATAGAGTCGCTTGGTAATATAATTTGATATTATGGATTAAAATATTGGCTCAGTTATATGCATCATTTTGAAAATAAATTGATAATAGTTGAAAATTAGACGAAACTTTGTGATTTTTTTATCGACAATTTTTTATTATTTTACATTTTCACTTAGTGCAGTCCCTTTGAAGTATGCTTTATTATGTATGATTTTTTTTTCGGGTAATTCGGAGTTTATTTTCTGGGGTTAAAATACAAATTACGACTGGCAATTTGCTTTGTACCCTCTCTTAACCAGGAATCGAACCCACCAAAATATGAGAAAAAAACAATCTTTTATTTTTATGATACCGATCGAAACACTTTTTTAATAACACAGCCTCTTAAACAAAAAGAAGACCATAAAATTTAACATTTAACTTTTAATTATTACGTATTGTATCGTATACCTAGTACCTTTTTTCCATCGCCGATAACCTACAAACCCATTACAGAAAACCGCATCTAGATCGGTCAAACAGTTCTGGAGATAAATGGGAATATGATTACTGCAGCGCCCCTAACGGCTAAACATCATAAAACCTAGATAGGTTTTAGAGGTTTTCTTAGATAAGAACCATCGCCGATAACCTGCAAACCCATAACATAGAACCGCATCTAAATCGGGCGAACCGTTTTCTGCAGAAAAATTGCAACATTGGCGTTTGCGCAAACCTCTCACCGCATATACCTTCTCCGTTCTGTTCCGTCACGGGTAATAAAAGGAAACGGAGAATCGATAAGTAAGTGATATTCTCGTATCTATCTATCGCATTTATCTTCACCTTGAAAAGCAATTCAAACATCATACCTTACGACAGGTATGAGGTAGAATTTATTTTACGATAGCATATATTTTTAATAATCTCTTTTTGTGTTTAATATATTATACAAAAAAATAATTAAATAAAACCAACACTTACACTATTATTGAATTCGGTGCTAATACTAAAGTAAAATGAACTATTAGAAGTATAAAACCATCGGGTACTGATAATAACCAGCTCCAGCAAAATGAAAGTAAATTTATAAATTAATAATGAATCCGCTTTTGTTATATTAATTTGTGTCGAAGCTCTGATACCTAAACCGATTAATATTTGAACTGAGGTTTCTAGATAGGAAATTACTGAAGTTTATCTTAAGGAAACCATTCAATTGTTGGCATTTGTACACGACAATAATTTCCGAAATAGACTCGTCTTTCAATGGATTTAATGCTATTATTTCTTGTTGGCTATTTCATGAACTAAGTACTTCTATGCCTTTATTTTTCATATAACCAATTGTCGATGACACTATTTGTGTCATCGACAAGAAAATATTGGTTTATTTCATCTTACGTCAGAAGGACTATAAACAGACAATTGGTTATATGAAAAATAAAAGCATAGAAGTACTTAGTTCATGAAAGGAATAAAAATAGTCAGAACGTCGGAGAACGAATCTTAAAAGTATATTAAAATTCTAAATTTTGTAAATAAATCAATGACGGAAGCTAAAGAAGTTCATTACATTCTGCCGTTTTACGTTTTTTTATAATTAGATTGTTTTGTTATGCCATAGATATTGCTTTAAATTACAGTGGTAGATAACTTTTTTAACATTACGAGTCATATGGTCTCGTCTTGGCAACATTTTACATGAAAATGTTTTTGGTGGGATAATACATTTTAGGGTTCAGTCAAAAAAAGACACATTAACTTACTGGTTACACCATAGACTTAGAAAAATTTTCGCATTTCTATGGGTTACACTAAACTTGTAAACTAACAAACTCCGAATTTTCTGAAGTGCTCCACGTTAATGGAAAAACAAAATATTTTTTTATTGCGTAACCACTCGAGCAATCTAGATTCTTCCGCGGATAAAGTCAACCAATGTTATAATTGCGACAAATAACCGAACCGAGGGGAAACCGAAGCGCTCACTGTTATCTCCAGAACATTAGGATAATCGATTGCTTGAGTCGCTTCTACCTTAGTCTTAGGTCTAGAGCACAATGGTTCTGTGACTTTCCACTAGATGAAATATTGGTAATTATCTATCGATGTTTAGATGGCACAATATTTTGTGATAAAACTACCTAATGTAATTTTTTCTGTAAGGTTATTTTCCCTTTGTAATTTGTATTTATTTATTGACCGAGCGAGCGCGAGCGCGATCGAAGTGTCTCTGTTTCAACTTGAACAAAAATCTTTTGTATGTCTGTCCCGCTGTCCGTTTGTTATCTTCTACGTTTGATAATAATATAGATTGTAAACCTCGTGCGACATCTATTAGATTAATTTTTAAACAACATACAATTTGAGCTAGGTATTTTTTTATTAACGCACAAACGTGAGATTTAGACCTCACGGTTTACATAGTAACACGCCCGTCGCAGAAATTAAAATAGATTCAAATAAACTATACAGTTCTGTATAGAGCATTAAAACGATTTCTTAAATGGAAACGTTTTGGTGTACTTACCTACCTAACAAAGTATACTTTGTTATTATTAACCGAGCGAGCGCGAAGCGTCTTCGTTTCAGCTTGGGCAGAAACGCATTAGTACCTATGTCTGTCTGTCCGGCTGTTCTCCTTTACAGGTCGTATTTCTCTCACCTGACCTTGTATAGAATTTTCTTGTTGATTCAGTATTTGTAATTCGAAAAACAACATATCGAAAAATGATCAAAAATGTCACAAACGCGATGTCTGCATCTACAGAGCCATGATAGATGTTGTTCGCTACAGAGCGGCTCGATGTTCTGTGCCTTCTGACTTTATTTTGCACAAGCCTTTACAATTACGCTCAGGAGATATTGCGAGAGATTAGCGCGTTTGAACAAACGAAAGTTGGTAAGCGTTTTTCCGATTCCCCGTTACTTAACGAAAAGCGGACGTCACCACGGTTAATCGCATAAAATCCCCTATCACTTTGTTATGAAAGATATTTCGTCTTCGTTACTTAGTTACTATTTAATTTTGTATTCGGAGAAATTATTTGTTGACTGGGAAGAAATGGTGACAAATATTCTTATTTTGGTTAATTTTAGGACTAACTATAGTCATCCGCAGACCTTTATACAGTCGAGGAATTAAAATTAAATAGCTCTATAGCAAGAAACACGATTCAAATCAATTGATATGCATATGTTTTATAAAAAAACGTCTGTTGAAGTCGGGTGGGGGTGGAGGAAAACTTATTTTTTTTAATTCTAAAAGCTCCACCCCACTTCATTAGTCATTTTTTATTAAAATTGATATGCGTACCTACACATCCAATGATATGAATATTGTTTCTTGTTTTTAGAGCTATTTAATTTTGAAGCTGTTTTTGTTTTTATTTTCACGTTTTTGAAGTTTTTTTAAACAAATAAAGGTTTTTATTTTCAACTTTTTGGGTTATGTAAACGTGTAATAGTTATTTTCAGTACGCGGGCCCTTTTGGCACGTAAACACTCGCAGTAAAAACGATTTGCTGCGAGCGTGAGGCACTATGAACCTAAAACTATGAAATTTGGCAAGTAATATCGTCTCATACTACAAACACAGAGAAACATCTGAAAACTATACATTTGTAATTGAATCATAAAAAATATAGTCCTTATTTAAAGTACGTAATCAATCATCAAATACAAAATTGTACGGAACCCTCGGTGGGCGAGTCCAACTCGCACTTGTCCGGTTTTATTTTAGTCTTAATTCCTCTCCGTTATAGTAAGACACAAGTACATTATGTTAATGTAGGACATGGCAGGAAGCTGAAGATTGATATTGCAATCAGTCAAGTTGGATGATCAGTCCATGTCATTGCCAATCATGTTCAAGGTCATGGTCAGCAGCAGTAAGTGCCAAACAATGCAAATATGTATAGTAACTAAACTTTCGCCTTGCATTATATTTAATGTGATTAGAAATGATTAGCAAACAAGCCACGAAACATTGTATAAATTCGCGCTGCTGCTGCTGCTCACATCGTTTGATGTAGAGAGATCCTACCTAGAGATAAAAAAAGAAAACAAAAAAAATCTTCAGTAAATGAAGTAGACGTTTACGACGGCGACATCCAAAAAGGCCTACAGGCTTAGAGTCAGAAGATTTTCGAATGTTATCCGATTTGATTGTTGCAGATTGAAACTTAAAACAAATGGGACATCTATATATATATAAAAGGGAAAATCACTCACTCACTCACTGATCACGAAATCTCAGAAACTACAAGTGCTAGGAGTCTCAAATTTTGCATGGGGGCTGCTTTTAGGGCGTAGGTGCTCACTAAGACGGGATTTTGCGAAATTCAACCCCTAAAGGGGTGAAACAGGGTGGCAAAGTTTGTATGGGAGAACGCGATTCCTTGGCCTGATTGACTTGAAATTTGGCATAGACATTCTTTCACAAAATTAATTGAACACGTGTTTCGTATTTTATTAATATTTATCCCCTAACAGGGTTAAAAAGTGATAGAAAGCTACTTTTGGGGTGATTGACTTCGACGTCGGAATTGAAACTTCTTTGTGCATTTGATTGATTAATTAAGAAAAATAAATATCATTTGTCATCTCAACGTAGTATTACATTCTCTTTGGTCATTTCCCCTGAGAGTAGGTAGAATGCATTTGATTGAATAGTATCTATGGCGCTATGTTGTCAGTGTTGACATTTTTTCCTTATTGCGTTGTAAAAAGGTGCAAAATTATTCCATCTGATTATCAGATTAATTTTAAAAGATTACAATATCCGGTCAAGTCGCCTATGCTATGACAATTAATAAAGCACAGGGACAAAGTTTAAGAGCGGCTGGTGTAGATCTGCGCAGTGATTGTTTCTCCCATGGTCAGATCTAATGTCGCCTGCTCGAGAGTCAGCTCGCCGAATAGCCTTATTATTTTGCAACCGGATAACATGACAAGAAATGTGGTAGGTATACAACATGTTACAAAAATACCCCTAATGCCTAATATGGTACCTATATAGGGACCATCAAACTGAACAACTTTTAGTATTGGGACCAACTCACAAATCGCGAAAAAAAAATTAGCTGTTTCATACATTTTGATATTTTCGATTTTAATTTATGTCCGAAACAGCTGATTTTTATTTCGCCATTTCAGAATTGGTCCCATAGTAAAAGTTGTTCAGTTTGATGGTCCCTATATACCATATTCGGCATTAGGAGTAATTTTGTAACACGTTGTATATTATAGAGAAGTGTTGGATGATCAAGATTGATAATCCTGATAATGCACAACATATTTTTATTTAGAACTAGCTTTTTTAGCCAGGGACCTTCTCGGTCGTAAACAGAACAACTCACTAAAGTTTCATCATAATCAGATCAATGGTTTAGGTGTCCCGTCGTGTGTACACTTAGATCTTTTAAGCTATAGCGGCCCGCCCCGCCTTCGCACGGATACAATGTAGTTACTAATGTGGTGAGTGTGAAGCTATTAGACTATTCTACAGGATATCTATATATAGTGGTGGCCACATAATTAAGGACACAAGTCGATTTTCATACAAACGAGGTAATTTTGAAGTCTTGGTTTTCCGCTTGGGATTGAACTAGCTGTGATCTGATGATGGCCAACCAGGTAGTGAATGGAGAAGATTCAGATCGCAATACACACCCAACTGATCTGGTCAACATTCTAAGAGATGTACGCATCAGAATTTTCAGTTGCAAGATTTTCATACATTTTTATGCTATATTCGCGGTTTTTTTAAACATATCCTTACATCTCTTAAAATGCTGGTCAGATCACTTGGGTGTGTATAGAAATCTGGATCTCCTCCATTCACTCCCTCGATGGCCATCACCAGATCACCGCTCGGTCAATCCCTGGCGGAGAAGCAATGCTTAAAAGTTACTTCGTTTGTATGAAAATCGATTGGCGTCCTTAATTATGTGGCCACCACTATATATAAGATATCCTGTAATATAGTCTAATAACTTCACACTCACCACATTAGTAACTATATTGTACCCGTGCGAAGCCGGGGCGGGCCGCTAGTATATATATATATATGACTTAAAGCTTTCGAATATTAATGAAATTCGCTATCGGAACGGAGTACCTATCCTAAAATTAGACCTATACCAGTGGTTCGCAACTCTAGGTCTGGTGTTAGTTTATATAAGGAAGTGTTTCAGTCAACATTGTATAGGAAAACACAGCCGAGTAGAACGGCCCCCTAATTATGTAACTCTGTTGCTAACAATTCTCAATTGAAATCGATTGAAACCGCAGTTACATTGCTGCTTTAAGTAAGATAGTTGTCTCATTGGTTCTTACTAAAGCAGCAGTGTAACTGTGATCTGTCAGAGTTGATTCCAACAAAGTTACATAATCAGGGGCTGGCCGATTGCGCGGCGCCCGAGCACTCGACCGCAGCCTGAAACCAAACACCGCTGCTTGCTGCATACGTACCTATGACCCCGATACAGCATTCAATTGAAATTTGTTTTTAGTTTTGCGGTTGTCCACCTCTGTTATTGAAATGGTGAAATAACTCGTATTTATTAAAAAGAAGAGGAAATCGTGGAAATAAAGATGAAGGAAAACGTTTAGGGATACTTTAGGGATACGATTTGAAAATTAGAATGAGATGACATAAATGCTCCACTATTTTCACTATTGAAATGGTGTTTGTTAATCTCATGGACAGCAGTAGGTAGGCACTAAACTCCATTCTATTTTAAAATGAAATTATTCAAAATTGTACATAATACGATAACTATTATAATACTGAATGAATTAAGGTGGTTATGTTATGTATTTCAGAAAAAAAATGTGTTACACCTTAAATGTCAAATAAATGTTTATTTGATTCTTATAGTATCATTATTATAAACGAATACTTACACTAGTAGAAACAGCACTGTAAAGCCAATAATGTGGCAGGAAATTAGCTAAAAGTTGTTTAATTAAGTATTCATGGGCGATCCACGTCTTGTCGCGTCGCTTGTCTCCGGAGATATTATACGCAAATGGCTTTGACTCTGCTAGAAATTTTAATAATATTAAAATATGTCTAAGTACCTGTCACAGGTGGTGAAGTTCCCTAAAGCTACAAGTATGTACGAAGTGTATAGTAGCGTAGTGTAAACTATTAAGGAGGATGCAAAACCAATGTTTATGTTACTATGACAGAGGACAGAGGTTGCCATTGTGTTGTTTATCCTAGAGACGATTTTTATTTTGTGAATTCAGCTAACTATTAAAATTATTTATTCCTCAATGCTTACGCGTTTATATTTTCACTGAAGCTACTAAATAAGAGAGCCATAACCCTAACATAAACGAGTCAGTATCCTCGAATTTTGCGGTATTAACCTTTGGCCTGTTTGGGCACTGATATCGACAAAAAATCTGCACTCGTAGTATGCTTTGGAACGGATTCGTGACTAGTTAGAACCTTTAGTAAACAGACTATTAGGTGCGACGACGAGCGAGCGTAGCGATTGAGGAGGAGGTTAGGTTGCCTTGCGACCACCAACGCACGAGTCGAGCGAGCGAAGCGAGCGTGCCGCGGCAGCGTCCGGCGAAGTGCCAGAACCGTCGTGCTTGCGTGTAACCCTCAACTTATGTTATCATTGAAGCCATTATGGGCTATAGCGAAATACTTCTTCATGAAACTGGTTCTTAGGTATTATAAACTTAGAAAAAACGACCTTTAGGCGTTTTTAAATTAGATATTTTATTTATAGATGTATTATCCTTAGGTGAATCGACTTTAAGTAAACCGTTCATTATGTGTTTCAACTTATGGATAGGTAGATTGTGCATTAGGGGTTTTTCAAATTAGGTCTTTCGTCCATAGATGTTATGACCTAAGGGCATTTAACTTCAGAGATTGTAATACGTAACCATTCCAAAAACAAATATCTACACCATTTTGACAGGGATAAATTATCCATTTATTAAAGCAATTGAAACTTCAACGATAAATTTCGCTTCTGTTGAGAGTTGGGAGACTGTTTTGAATCACGTCCGACCGCGAAACAAACGTTATGATTGCGAGATTGCGACCAACAACCCTGACCAACACTCCACTGGCTAACAAGTCTGACATCTATCCACAGATAAAAACAGCCAGTTGGAGCTAAAGTTGCCAAAAGTTGTTTTACGATCGAAATTACTTTTTGATGTTGAAAATAATTAATGAATGCTAAAAGCAATTGAATTCAGATGAAAACAACATGAGTAATATGTACAATGTATTAATATACTATTTCCAATCTTTTATAGATCAATTACTTTCTTTTATTTGGTAAAACTAAATTTTGAACTTAACTATTCGAAATACTATTTCACACAAAAGTTCTATCTACCTCTACATTCCAAACTGATTGCCAAAGTGTAATTTTCTTTCGTTCAGGAAGTTAATTTAACATCTTCCATAGCAATCTTTTTTTAAATAGTATTCTATTAATCAACTTGTATTGATCACAAAAAACTTACTATGTTAAGTTTCTCCAGAGTTTCAGACTAGAGGGTAAGTTAGAATGTACGTTTGCGGAAACAGGCTGATTTCCAGCCTCGAGTACACCGGATATGCTGGAGTCGACTCCCTTGCTAATTCACTACGCAGAATACTGGGATTATTGAAGTTATTGAGTAGAACAACTTGCTCACGCGGTTATAAGGTACCTATTGAATACAAAAAATCACAATACTTCAAGCCATAGGTAATTATGAAATAATAACTTATACATCTTGCCCATTTTCAAGTTTATCAATCAACAATAGACGTTTTTCATGAACTTCAACTAATTATAGTAATTAATTAAATGTGAAAATTTTGTTCGGCTTTCAGAATCTAAGAGTAATTCAACTTTTCCTTCCTTATAATACCTTTACTTCAAATACTTAGGTATCGGTTAAAAGTGTTCCACCACATTACAAAGTTATATTATAATCCCAGCAGGCTAAATGATCGTATCCATATCCTCTCCTATTTTTCATGTACAGACACTCAATTTACGCAATCAGCCCGAATGATTACCTCTAACAATATTACACAGAAATCACAAGTTTCCCTTTCCATATTCCGACCTACGGCTTAATAAAAAGGTCCTTCGGTCGTAAAAATTGCTATGCGTAGATATTACACTTCTATATTATTATTGTATTACATAATATTGAGATGCGACTGATTATGAGGCTTTGGTAGTCCTTTTTGCTCAACACCTAGAACGTTCGTATAGACACGCCAATATACAGGCTGTTTAGTAATCCTTCCTTACTAATATTACAAATGCGAAAGTCCGCTTGTTTGTTTGTTACGCCTTCACGTCTTAATTTTGCATACACGTTGTCAGGGGTACAGAAAAGGACATAGGGTACTGTAGCGGCGCGATCATACCGCTACATAAGCAAATCGACGAATGACGAAGAAATGCAGGATCAGCGAAAAGTACAATATGTAAACATTACGCAGACGTGACGTCGCACTACGTCAAGCTAACATAGAGGCAAAAATGTATGAAGACCTGACTTACATATCGAAGTTTTCTAAGCACTTCGCATAAATACAAATTCCAACATCTTACAGTTAAATCGCGGTCTCCGAGCAAAGACACCTAGCTCGACGGAAGTACTTCCCTTTTCGCTGAACACATGGCGAGGAGATCCTGCCTCAACAGGTACCTTTCGTCCCGAAAAATAACGGTTCCCGAGGGATAGAAAAACTTTCCATGCAGACGAAGTTGCGGGCGGTCGCTAGTAGTCTTATAAAGTAGATCGGGTAGCGGTAGGTAATGCATTCAACCCCGGAAAATTAAAACTCTGAAAACCGCCATGGCTGAAAAATATTGTTTCTTTTATTTGTATGGAAAAAAGCAAAAGGACAACCCTAGACGCAAATAGACTATTGTATTTGATAATCAATCCTATTAAAGGGCAAAATAACTGACCACTACATAGACTGTCAAGCCTTTTGCCGATATTCAATACTAAACCAGCTTAGCGTTAACTCCTTTATATCACCATTGGAGTAAATGTTAACCTATTCATCGCTAGGAGTAATTTGACAGTGAAATGCTCATTTTTAGCGGCTGGCAGACGGGTGTGAACGAACGCTAAAATATCAATGATAAACGTTTGTATAATTAATTCGGCTGTCTAATAATGTTCTTTGAATGGGACGAATAAGACTTAAATCGAATCAGCGCCATGCCAATCTGGCTCGTACAGACCGTGACGTGAGTAATTTTGCTGTGAGGGGCCCAAATTTTGGGCTATCGCACAGATAAGATTTATGTTTATTGTGCACTCCGGTACAATTGCTTGTTTGTCTCGTATTTGTCATCAGCCCCTGGTAACGGCACGACAAACGACGTAAGCACTATCTTCGTAAACATACATGGAGCCATACAGCCTCTGAATACGTAATTTGCCTTATCAATAGTTTCCCTCGTGTTCTGTAAATACTGAACTGTTGGGCAGCGCAAAATATATTTTGTATGCCTTTCAAACATGCTATATTTAATTACGAACACTTTTGATGTTATTTTTTATACAAACAAACCTATGGGAACCTACTACTATAAAATGTTTATCTTCTCGATGTACGAATAAGTAGAAACGTATTTTTCTCGGCTACAACATTTTACATCCAATCCGATAGATTGAGAACTTCAATTACGCCATCGGTTCGCAAATCTATTGTACTTATGGATGAATTGGCAAGAGATTTTGTTATTATTTTCTGCTCTGAAGAAATCAAATAAAATAATTTATTGCTAAACCATAATACTTTCAGTAATGAGATAACATGCGACATTTTCCACATGATTTTAAAATATACCTATACAATAGGTTTTTTCTATCGGTTTTGAATCTTTTGCAAGTTTTAAAGGCGTATTTTCAAATTAATAGTTTTTTACTGAAACAGATATTTACAGACTTTCTAAAGGTGTGCACAAGGCACAGTCTAATATTTATGTATTTTTTTAATAATAAATAAACTTAATATGTGAGCAAATATTTTTAACCCGATTGTTATTGAAACAACGAGGAAAATTTTACTATAGCTGAATGAATTTTGATAGATTTTGGATTCGCATACGTTCGTTCCCGAAATTCACACGGAAAATAAAGTCCACGAGAATCAATGACTTGATACAGATAAGTTAGGACTATTATGTATTCTGTGGTTAGGTGCAAAGTAGTGGGCACCCTTGGTCATCAATATTTTATGCGCATATCTTAAATATTTTTTCATTTAACATTTACTCAATTAATTATTTAATAATGTAACATTTAACTAAAATAAAAGACATTCAGAATATAGGGAAAATAAAGATGACAATATTTGTTATATGTTATTTGATTTCTAAATTATAATGCTTAATTTTTTTTAAAAAGTGATGAATTTCACTTGCGTTGTTGCTAACACAACCCGCATGTATGTGCAATGTAATGCTCATTAAGCAATATTTACCCGTGGTTAAGTAAACCAGGCGCGTGTGGTGTGGACTCGGCGTGGCCAAAAATTTTCCGAGTATGCCACTAATTGGATGTAGTTATCTGCTTTTCTTTGATCATCACAACCGCACCAAAATTTCATTAAATATTATAATACTTAACCAACTACGCAAATGAGAGCTTAAACTTTTTTCATATTTTAAACACGCTTTTGTTGAATTGCAGCTTGTTTTTTAAATATTGTTGATGTTTTACTTATTTGCTTTCCTTTATTTGTATTTCAAAATCAGCCCTCCAGTAAAGTATTACAAACTACGACACAGTCACAAAATAGTATAGGTATAAGCCTGTGTGTTTCCGACAATTGTAAAAATAAGAAGTGCTACTAAATCACTGCAGCCGTAAAAATACGTGAAGTAGGAAATGAGAAAGGTGCAGCTTTTAAATACTCTGACCTACAGGAGGCCGCACCTGCACCTGCACAAACAAGAACTGCATTAGTAGTTTTCCTTGGAGTGGAATTAAATTTATAAATCATAGCACATCCGCACGTTTTGTCTTGGTATTGTAAGGATGATTAGTTTATAGTCTGTGGTCTATACATGTTTACTCTGTGTGTATGTAAGCCTTTTTGGAATAGAGAGATTAAAGTAAATTAAGAAAGAGGGCTTCTTACGTTGTAGTGTTTTGACGGATTCTAATTTGGATCGGCACCGCGCCAGATCAAGCGAGATCAATAAGGAATATTATAAAAGATAAAATGACATACGATAAATTCTATTTTATCCTATCTTCTGTTTAATTCAATAGAGAGACCTAATAAAGGTCTCCACAGTATTATACATATTCTTCTAAACATATATATACGTGGCATATGTTTTATTACTTGGTACTACAACAAAATCAAATAGAATTCAGAAACGACCGCATTATACAACAATTGGTACATTTAACTGTTAAACGGGTTTTTAGGATATAAACACACGTACGAGATTTTTTTTGCAGTTCAACTATTTTACAATGACAGCCATCGACTTTGAACTTCTTATGCTGGTTCACATTTTTCAATAGTTTTATCTGCCCCCTTGTTTACATGGATAAAATAATACTTTAGGAATGAACCATGATGTAGTAATTAAGGGCGTTCATTTAATATACAAGGGCTCTTAAGCCGCAAACGGCACGTTTAATATTTCTGAGTTATTTGCGAAACTCTAACCGAAGACCAAGTAAATAGCTCCTTTGTCTGTGGTAGGTATTACCAATAGAAACCAAGCTTAAGGTATTTGCTATTGTTGCTCACTCCGCATTCGCCTTATTTCTTTATTAAAACTGAAATGCCGGCTATTTCTTCAGTTCATTTTCACAAAAAGTTGTATTCGAATTCGAGAGAAGTTTCTGGCGTCTCTGCGTTTTTTGGCTTACTAAACTTTACCGAACCGAAGGGGATATGAAATTGTTCCTACATTGTTTATATTCAAACTTTTATTGGTTTGTATCTGTTCTTCATACTTGATGAGGAGTTAAGTTCGAAGTTAGCTGTGGCCCTACCCATGAGTTAATGCAAACTGTTTACGCTACCGTAAACTATCGGATATACTGTTCACAGTCAATGCGAGTGAAAGAGAGAAAACGATAGTTTACGGTAGCGTAAACAGTTTGCAACCACTCATGGTAGGACCTCAGGATTTGGGTCAATTTATACAAGATTGAGGGAAAAGAGTCTAATAAATTGACAAAAGAACGCACATTCGAAGAATTATTAGAAAACGCTTTGTACCGGCAGTAAAGGCACTAAAAGGACTTTAATATGTAGATATCAAACAAAGTCTGGGCCGTTGTGTGAGTAAGCGATTCCAGCGTCGTCGTTGCCACTTCAGAGTTCAGACCGTTTACACATGCACACTTAACCTAAAATGCGGGATCGATTGTGACCCAGCTTAGTTCGTTCGGTACCTAAATGCGACCCCGTCGCCACTTGCATCTCTTCACACGCACCGCTTTAATTAAACAGGTACATCAATTATTTCGTGACGCATGTTAAATTAGTCTTTATAATACTGTAACCTCGATTCAAAGAATGTGTAATGGATTTTAAAACAATAATTATAATTATCCTTTCAATATAACGGCTAGAACGAGGACAGATAATCTGAATAAAAACCGTTTTTTGCTGGCAAAGAAAACAATGAAAATATAGACAGAGACAAAGAAACTAAATGCACAGCGATTTAAAGCGTTCGATAAAATTCTGGAATTCTGAGTTTTGCTTTTTAGAGAGAGAGCTCGAACTTTAGAGTAAAAAATAGGAAAAGAGATGAAATTGTAAGATTTGAAGTAACTTTGTTTATTACACAATAAATTGATACTGGCAAGATAGATAAGCTGGTTATTTAGTGATACCTAAATACCTTGAATTCAAATATATTTTTCTTAAAAATGCATATTATGTAAGAATCTGAAGCCCCACAAATATATATATTTTTTAAGAAAAACATTAAAATTCAAATATGTACTTATGTTCCATGTCTAAATTAAAGTATCACTAAATAACATTGTTTATGATAGTGTTTAACTTGACAGTATCAAATTATAGAGTAAAGAGTATCTAACACACAAATAAACAATAACTTTGGTCTTGTACTGGCCATAATTTAAAGTCGTGAAATATTTTATCGACTAAAACAAACAACGAGAATGACCACTAATGATACCACCTTTTTAGGCCTTGTGACTCTATAAAATAAAATTAAAGAATATTGTATTATTTTTCATTCCTAAAAATATATTTGAAACCATCTTTCGTTTCCTGTGATTGAAGACAGTTTTATTCAGTAGCTAATTGATTTGTGACTTATCTCAGTCAACGCCCTACATATCGTCCTCAGTACTTTTTATTGATTGCGATTTATGGTAGGTACTATTTTTGAAGTTTCGGAGAAATTAGTATTTTTTGGCAGGGCCATATAAAATGAAAAGTAAAATTTTTAAAAGTTAAATCTTTACTATAGTCTTTACTTTACGTGGTCTTTCCAAAAGGAGAGGGGATGGACCCCAACATGTGGATGTTTTTGTCAATGAAATTAGGCATCTTTACTTCACCTTCTAAATTATTACTAGTACAAGATCAATGACATTATATATTATGGTTGTCTTTGAATATTGTACTTTGATTTAACATAGTATTATTATTATCTGTGATTTAACTAAAACAATCTTTTTACAACATACACACACACACACACAACTTTATTCGTCAATTCAATATATGACGCCAGAAAAATAGAGGTGACATGGAAGGGAATTCTTATGTATAAAATTCCTAAGTATGTATTTTCTGTGAGTGGCGATAATGATTTGAAAAACATCTGTTTTCCACAGAAAAAATACGTAACTTTCTGTAAAAGTATGGTTACAGAAAGATTCAATTCAAAGCAAAATTGAATTGTTAATAATTTAAACAATTTTACGCTTTTCTCCTTTCCGGATCAACGTCTGTCTTAAGTCTTATTTTCTTAACAAATGTCTTGAAGCGTTCTAAATCAATTGATCTAAACAATGATAAATTCGATAAGGATATCCAACGTCAAATTATGAAACCATTAATGCCATTGAATAATATAGCTTGAGTGAAATTTGACAATGCAAGCGAAATTGTTATGAAATATGCAAATTCACCATTTTTTTTACGGTTTTTATTAGGTTGCTTTCTCGTTTGTTTATTTTTATTGATTACATTTTATTAATATGTAAAGTAATCTGTAGAATGCTGGAGCTACAGGAGCATTATATTACTTTATTAATTTAGTCACTTTTCGTTTCTTTTCATTTTTGCTTTAGTATTTTTTTCTGTTGGCTTTATCTTTTCTCGTGTCTTTAACAAACTTTTTACTAATTAATTTGCCAGCCGTTCTTTGGCTGCAATTAATTTGAGGCGGGTAGGACCAATTAAAACAAATAAGTTGGCAAGCCCTTTGAGACACTTTTTTAATGATTACCTCTATAAATCTAACATAGTCTTTCACAAAGTATTTTAATTTTACATTACTTGAATACTCGTAAGTGTGGTAGTACTACAGTCATACGAGTATTAAATCAATACCTGAGTTATTTTGTAAACCGCAGTTTGTAAACAAACTTATAAAGTGATACAAACTTCCAATATTCTAAGTTTCAACAAACTTAGAAAGTGTATACAAACTATCGATATTTAGTATGAATATGACCACAGTGGATACATCTAATTCCACACTCTAGATAATTTTGTAGCCACTAAAACTATAACTTATGATTACGTCACTTGATGCCCTAGCTAGTCGTTTACGTATTTTAATTAATAATAATTGTCTCAATTGATAGCTACTCCTACACAGCCTTTAGCAGTAGGTACTATCGTAGGCATGTACTTTGTTTGTGTTTAAAATCATACTATCTTTCATATTTATATTATGCTAGCTGCCCGCCCCGGCTTCGCACGTTCGTGTGGGCCATCTATTAATTACTTAAATTGCGATTTAAAATGACGGAAAAGAAGAAATAATATTTTTTACATCTTTCCGTATAATTTTTTGAAAATTAACTTTTATATCGTCCTAATAACAACAAACGCAAAACAAAAAAAGAATTATCTAATTTGGTGCAGTCATTCTGAAGTTAGGCGCTTACATATATTTCGGCGATTCATTTTTATTTATAAATGAAAATATGTTTGTAACCTCTTCACGCAAAAACACTCGACGAATTTTGCACATAGATATTCATAGCTTTTTTGTTTCGTGTTGCTGAAGTACATAAAGTTGTCGTTTCTGACAGTTCAAACGACAACCTTTTGTAAGTTCTTCAGCAACACAAAACTAAATACAACTAATTATAACTAAAATACTTAGGTGGTAATTACTCGATTGTGACTGGACTAGACTACTTAAAGTCATCAAGTCTTCCACAAGTTTTCTTAAGTCATCCACTTAAAGTCAAATATTTAAATCAGCTACTATCCAGCTCAGCATGGGTTGTCAAAAAACACAAACAGTTTCCCTTACTCAATTTATCTCAAGGGGATTTCTGGACATTTCATTTTTCGATTCCAGTTTTTCCCCTCAGAGGGGAATTGTAGGCTCTTTTTTTAGAGTCCAACTTTGAATTTTAGAACATTAGGCTTTTAATTTTAGATGTACAGCCATCCAAGCCAGGGATCCCTTGAATTCAGAGTACGTACAAGCTGATATTTAATGATTCTTAAAGAAAAGTGAATACGGTCCGATTAAAGTAAGTAGTAGTTAGGTGGAGCGCTAATTGTACGTTCATTTATTGTATATGCGTCTGTATTTCCGAGTACATATAGCCCGATTTCCTTTAAAGCCAGTATGACTGCACTTTCTGAGGAGATCTCTCCATCGTAGATCCCATCTAGGTTTTGTTGCAAGACCAAAACCACTAAAAATAATAAAAAGACAAAGTATTAAAGTGTAATCTACTTCGTGACCGACTGCAAAGGACATGTTTGTCATGCTAACACCCCATCCACACAGCGGTAGGCACACTAAATCTGTACGTAACGGACGTTACAAAATATATAGCTTATGCTTTCCATACATCCGAGCCATGTTCAATATTTACAGCGCGTTACATTTTGGTAAATAAAATATGCCCGCCAACAATATTTCAGGATATTGGCACAATCTATCTGGCGCCCGCCCGCTGGGAACAAAATGGAGGTCAATACGAAGCTTTCCCTTTGGACTACATTTCAGACCGATATCAACTTCAGCGGAGTCTTTTCAAATGGTTTATTACTTAATGCACAGTACTTTAATAGAAATAGCACTTCAATTATTTTGTAGTACCGTACTGAGTTGGTATGGTAGATGTGGTATAGTATTTATTGTTAAATATATATAAAATGCAAACTTACACTGACCTTCAAAACTAACACCCGTTTGCACTAGACTCAAGAATTGCCTAAATCCTTTCCTAACTACAACTCGACCAAGATAAATAACGCATGACACCGTTTTAATTTGACCAAGTTGTAGGTTGGAAAAGTCTTAGGCAATTCTTAAGTTTAGTGCAAACGGGCATAAGTATCACACTTTTAAAATTGTAATAATATTGAAAATACACAAGATATATTTTCGAAATAAAAATTACTACATTTTTTTTTAATAATACATTTACAATCGATAACCTTCTTAAAAAAAACTTTTTTTATTTCATAACTCTAACTTCTATTGTTTAATTCATCAAAGCCCGAGCGGACGCAGGCGGCGTCATTTTCCGGGCGTTGAAGGGTTCAGAGAAATTGCAGTTTTAAAAGTGTGGTATTAAGTTTTGAAGGCAAGTGTAGAAAAGTTATACTGTATTTTAATAGAATCAGGCAGCGAACTAAAATACATGTAACAAGCATTGCGCTTAAGGCTCCTATATACCTAAAGTGGCGCCCTCATTTTAATCAAATTTATTGCTCGTTAAGTACATAATGTATCGAAAATTCACATGTACAGATTGAAGCTAAGGTTCGATAGTTTATTTACAAACAATAACCTCACTAAAATTTTGTTCGTTGTAGTAGTAGGCCGCAAAGGTGGCCACTTTTTGCACTTTTGCGAACTACTACTACAACGAACAAAATTTTTTTGAGGTTATTGTTTGTAAATAAACTATAGAACCTGGATGCGAATGGGCGAAAGCCCTCTCTTCTAAACTTTATGCTATCATTGCAAATTCAAAGGGATTACGTCAACATTCTTAATATTCCCTTCGTCCACTTTGGTAACTAAACTTACGTAACAAGAAAAGATTTTTCCTTCGCTAACTAGTTGTGAGAGAAGAATTATTATTAAATTCTTGTATCGGAATCGGACAGAAAGACAATTGTACTTATTCTTAGTACAATAATAGCTTACCGTGAGTATGACTCATATTATTTGTACTAATAATACCCATTCCCAGAAATTATCCGTGCGTAACGTGAAACATAATATAGAAACACATACAAGAGACTTGATGAGAGTAATTCAAACCAACAAAGAACCATAATACCTACATTACTATTAATGGGTTTTGGTATGGTAGCAACATGTTATTTATTTTAAATCGACCACTGTGGAAAATTTTGAAAAGTTCATCAACCTAAATAAAAAACAGATTTAAATCCCATTGATTACAAGGTTTTAAATTCATTGAAAGTGAAAGGAAAATATAGAAAATCTACGGAGAAAGCTGTAACCGCAATTAAAAACTGAGAAAATTCTAATATTAAATAAGAGACGTTGAATTATTAAATTTTGCTTTTATTCAATAAAACACCTATTGAATAATAGATATAAAAGTCATTTTTCAATAACAAAATGAGATTGAAAATTAGAGTAACGGCCGGAAACTGAATCTGAAGGCTAAATCCTCACTTTATTTTAAATTATATAATTAGACTAATATTATTCATTTATTCATCAACGCCCGAGCGGCCGCATGCGGCCGGTTAACAATGGAATATCTATTGTCTCATTTCCCGGGCATTGGAGAAAACAAGCTTGTTTAAAACTACATTAAATTCCAAGTTAAAAAATATGCTTAAAACTAATTTTCCCTTAATTTTAATAAATCATCTTAAAGTAGTTTTTTCCATAAATGGCCGAAAATATGCTAAATCACCTACCCAACCAACTATATACCAACTTAACATATGTCGACATCAAGTTTCAAAGTTAAAATTTCGGCGAAATGGAATCAAATCAGCAACAAATTACCTATATTCAGAAGAGAAGTAAAACATCGTGAGCATATAACATACACACTTACCACATCTCATTGTCTGTTCATTGCAATCAACCGACCGGATGCGCCCGTGTTTGTTCCGAATGTTGGCTGCTTCCGTTTACGCCTTTGTGTTGTATCGCAACAACGCAGACACGTAGTTATGGTACCCACCTATTTGTCGTCTTATATGAAGGGCTCCTTTTGTAAACTAATAATAGAAATTGTTGATACGAAACCTTGTTTTCATTGTTTGTGTTAAAGGAAAAACTAATATTCGATTGCCGTATTACAGGTGGCAAAATGGAACACTAGCGCTAAACAGTTTTAAATTATAAATTTACTACTTACATGTCATAGGCTTGTCAATTTCGTACAATACACAATTGTTTGTTAATGACTTAAGTTAGCGACTTTTCATTGCGAGCGAATGAATGAAATTAAATGAACGAAATGGAATTGGGGGATTTCACTACATTACCCATTAATTGTAATAATGTTATAAAATTGTCTTATCATGACGAAATAACTAAAACCATTTTAAAACACATTAATGTTTTACAGCAGTCAAGTTTCTATATAGTTAAGTATTAAATCTTTCCGATTGTACAGGGAATATTCAGCCATCCTCACGAATCGACCTACATCAAAACAAAAATGAACGAAACATTTACAAAGTCAAATTATAAACCGTTCAAGGGAATTAGCTTCTTAAAAATAATTATAACTTGCTTATCAAAGCCGTCAAGTTAAATTATGAAAAGTTTTTGCATAATTTACGAAAACAAATCATTTGCTAAACTTATTGTAGGTGCCGCAAGCTCTCTAAGTTGGTCACATACATCTTATTAATTGGTTTAGTGGTTTTAACCAGGTTCAAGGGGTAAGAAAGTTGCATTAGTTAAACAATATTTATGAACATATATTTTACATGTGTATTGGTGTGAAAATGTTGGCAGACCTAAAAAATAAAAAATATATACATGAAGTATCTATCTGCCATCTTAAAACTTATTTATAATTATGCGTCACTTCAGAAAATACAAGAAAACGAGGAAACACGACAAATTAATTGTACTCTTTCATAAACCACATTATATTACAAAATGTATACAAAAACCTCTAATTAGAGGTTTCAATTGTACAAAACTCCGTTGGTTTTACTGTTTGCTTCACGTCTTTCAATTTCGCAGACAGGGGTTAGCTTTTGCTCGTTCATTGTGAAATAGGAAATAAAGAATGACTCCTTGGTTTATCTTGTTTGTTCAAACCTTGTCGAGGATTTCACCTGGGTGGTACACATGTCTTTGTGATAAAATAATTCTCTAAAAAATAACACTAGCTGGTTTAAAAACTGATATTTCTTCACTTTGTTGTGTTGGTATCGATGACACAGATACCCGATAGACATGAAACTATCTTGTTTTTGTATCATCCTGCATTAATCCTTATTCTTCAATCACCTAAATTTGGTTAGGTATAATGCCTAAATATCGGAAAATAAGAATAAAAATTAAGTAAGACAATTTCCTTTTACAAAGAATCTCTGTTCCAAGTTAATTTTGTCATGTTACTCCGAAACAATTTGTTTCATCGAGACAAAATGTACCTAATGAAGCTTGATCCCTTGAACATGTAGGTAATAAACCTACATGTTCAAGGGATCAAGCTTCATTCAACTAATCGGTTTAAGTGTTTCAACTTAAATGTAACTTAAGATGAAAGGCATTTATAATGTTAAAGGCTTGATAAAGGTAGACGAATACAACTTGACATGTTCTTATAAATAATTTTATTACCATTACGTGTATTTGGGTTGTATTATCATAATACATGCTAATTATTAAAAGCTTTGAATTATCTTAAGTTATGCTCCATCACATGGTGTTAACTGTAATTCACGAGGAATAGAGACAGTCATAAACACCAAACTAATTATATCTACTGCTTCTTCATTGTAATAAACAACTATTGTTGATAAAGCTGTATCTAGTATTTTTATGCTGTTTTTAAGTGGAAATTGAATGTGCGCCCAGTGACACAGAAAACATAATATGTCAATGCATTATGTGCCCGGAAGTGAAGTGCACAAAGATATGTCAAAATATTACAAGACATGCAGCCCAGACAAAAACGGACAGAGTCAGACTGAATGATCAGTTAGATAGAAGTATTCATTTGTCAACCAGCTAGGGTTGTCAACGGAACTCAAATACCTAGTTTGTTCTTTCTTACGGGTCTGGATCATAATATCGACAGTCACTGCATCGACAGTCGCTGTATCGAAAACGCTCTATCGACGGGTTAATGAATCGATGCTACATCGACAGTACGCTAAATTGACAGTACACCAAATCGATAGTACGCTATATCGACAGTAAACTAAATCGACGGTACCCTACATCGACAGTATACTAAATCGACGATACCCTACATCGACGTATACTAAATCGACGGTACCCTACATCGACAATACAGCAAATCGAAAGTACGCTGCATCGAAAGTATTGTATATCGATACGTTGTATCGGCAGTTCATCATTTCGATGGTACGCTGCATCAACTGCCCGACCCGAGCCAGATGAAGTAATTACTTACTAAAGTACTAAAATTAATATTCAAAGTTTCTAACTTCTTAAAAAATATTTCCAGGAAAAACTTATTAGAATTTCACATGTTTGTGTTGTCCAAATACTTTATACATCTTGTATGAAAAAATAATCAAATGTAGCGTCTGTTCAATATAATGGCAATCAGCTAGCAGTGTACTGCAAAATTTCATTTCAATTGAGTATCAGCAATATACGTTGATCCGATATGACTGTTTTATTTCACAGATTACTGTTGTAGCTGTACAGTAAAGATATACTTATAGGCTGACTCACAAAGAAAATACTTGCACCTTATACAACTCTACACATATATGTTTAGAATTGGATAATTTCCAATCAAATCAATTGCTGTTTTTCTCTTCGTGGCATCAAAACAGGGCTTTTCGTTGTAAATTTGAAGGTGTAAAATGTGCTTACTTATATTAATCATTTACCGTGTGTACCATTTTGAAGTTGAACTATATTTTCATTGTTCTGTCAGTTATTTGCACGCTAGTAAACTACCTCTTTAAAACCTGCGGTACAACAAATATGTTTATATATATTTTTTGAAAATTGCATACAGAAATCCAAACTAAAATCAATATACATGATATGCTATAGATACCTACGTCAAGGTAAGGGCGAAGGTTGCGACAGCCCGACTCCATAATTGGAGTAATCAGTGTAACTACTGACTTATTTATAACTTAACATGACCATTGATATCTTGACCAACATCCATGGCTTTAAAATGTCACATACAGTCACGTAATCTATGATTATTGTCTAGTACTGTCTAAGTATCACCTACGGAACAGACCTACAAAACAGCAGATATCATTGCAATTTTTTTAGTAGCAATTGCGATTCCTATTGCTATAGTTGTGAAGGTAAAAATATGTGTGTTGTAAAGCCGGAATTGTAAGTACACGATTTTTTTAATAAAAACATGTGAAAAATAAGACTTTGAAACTTAAATAGATTTAAAAAAAATCGGTCATAGATAACAAATATCTTTTATAATCGCTCGACTGATACGCTGATTACGAAAACTTGCTTTGAACTAGTTAAGACTTTGCTTAGTACTAAAATAAAACAAGTACAGTGCAGCGGCAAACTTGTATTTAGTTAGATTTCGGAATATTGTAAAATCCTACATTAATTATAAATGCTAAAGTTTGTGTATGTTATGTATGTGTGTGTGTGTTTGTTTGTTACCTCTTCACGCCTAAGCGGCTGGACGGATTTGGATGAAATTTGGTTGGTAGATAGATTAGAACCTGGATAAACATACAGGCTATTTATTATCCTAGTCAAAGTTAGGGTTCACGCGGACGAAGTCGCGGGCGGCCGCTAGTTGTGTATAATGCTACTTCAACTCTGACCTGTTTCTGATATTAATAAGCGAGCCATTTTATTTGTGATAGTGAACACAATATTTATGTGTAAAATGTTCCGTACATCAGCTCAGCACTAGTAAACTTTAATCAATATCAAATTTAGCGAAGAAAATGTGTGTTATTTATATATTTTATTGCTTTAGTGTCTTATTACTCGTATGTCACCTATCTGGCCTTGTGTTAAAACAACCAACAATCACCTGTACCTAATATAAATAGTAAGACTCTACATTCAATACAAATATTGTATGATTTTATAAAACTCTTTTTAAATTATGTTACTAAAAGCCTATTTTATTATTATTATTCTATTCCGTTACCATTGAATTCGTTTACTTGATACAATACGTTTTACATTATCTACATTAAATCGCATTTTAATATTAACTTTAAAGTATTTGAATAAAGTTTCTCGATCTGATGAAAACAAATTTCACAAATTCGCAGAGCATTGGTATTCGTGACAGAGCCTTCTGTCTGTCCCAACTAAGAGAGTTTGAAAATCAGGAGTTGGTATCTGCCCAAAAGACCGATTACCTACGTGCTGTGAATAAGTTAGCGGGTTGATAATCAAGTAAAGATCAAGTTGTGTGTTCAAGTTCACGAACTGACGTGATGGATAGCTGGCCGTGATAAAACAACACATTGAATAATATGTGCTTACCTTGTATTAAAAATGAGACAATATCTTTCAATTTCACTCGTATATTAATTATCTGAATACCTTTTCTACAACTTGGCGTCTTTCTTAATACCACACTCAATTGTTTACCATACAATAATGCAACCACCACTATATGTTAAGTTCTCCTTTTTTCCCGCCGACACAGATCACATCACCCTCATTTTTTTCATAACATCGCCACAGATGGCATTATCTATATTCGCATAGATTCTATATTTCTGCTATTACCGTCGACTTTGGGATGTCATTTCATGCATGGTGATTACCACAGATTATTTAATTAATGTAAATATGAAATAGCTAACACTTGTCGTATTCAGAAATTTTCGGTTTGTTTCACGGGCTCGAGGAAGCACCTCTGAATCTATCAGGTTTTTACTGGAACTCAAAAGGAACTGTGAAGCTGTAACTTAAAATCTTGCTGTAAATTCAACCATCTTGATACCAATGTTCCACAAGTACTTACTGCGTTTGAATAATATGTTATTTTAATAAATATTGTTGTTTTTATTATTTCTACAATTTGATTTTTTTCTGTAGTATTTTCATATATTATATCCGTAAAAGTGAAACATCAATAATTAAAGATTTATGAATTGGAAACAATAAAGGTAGAGCACTCATTTTGAGAGAATAATGATGAGAGAAATTAATGATGAGAGAATATGTTAATAAAGAGTTCTTTAATAACTTTGTGTCTCATCAACTTTATTTGCTACATTTTCCTTTACTTTATAATTTATAACACTTTTCATTAATTTTTTTTGACTTATTCTAATTACTGGCAACAGTCTTGTTGGAATAAACGTTAGCTTCGATTAAATTTTTCTTATTGATTATTCTCGCAACAGATCATATTCTTGAATGGGAATCAAACCCGCGACCTTTAGAAGTCCGGTCTAAATTGGCCCGATTATTTGATATTGGAACGTCCAATGCTTTTCCAGACTTCCAATGTTAGACGTCCGAGAATATGATCTGGTGCAAGTCGAATTTTTTCTAGTATAATATTATTTAGTAATGTATAAAAATATCATTGTAAATGCTAAAACCTCAAATTTAAAAATAGTCCAAAAGCTTTTAGATACTTTCGACATCGACTGTAATTAAGTAAAAAAAACACAATTACTTACTGTTGTTGGGTCAGATTAATGTAACTTGATTTTCTTTTTATTTACAGATTGTAACACAAGCAATATAATCACCAAAATAATCATGGATCGTGCGATGAGTATTCTGTATAGAAAATACAATACGAACAGTAAGTACCCATCACAATAAAAGTTAGGTATAAGAAAACAGAAAACAGACAAACTTATGTTTTTAAATTGTCTAAAGCATGTATCATTTTATTATACAAGGAAACGTAATTTATTGTTAATATTGGGTATGGGCATGCTGAGGTAGCAACAACAATCAACAAAGAACAAGACTACAATTATGTGAATTGTGTTTTAGAACATCTTGCTAGTTCTATTTATACGTAACTTTAGATCTGTGAGTTGCTTTACAAGTAAGCTGAACATATACTGTTTTATTTTACTCTATACTTAAGAATGCTGACTCTCAAATATTCTCTGATGATTGTGCGTTTTACGGCGTTCAAGTTCGTTATTATAGTAACAAGCTAATCTGTATCTTTCCGACTAAGTAATTTAAGAAGAC
Source organism: Catoptria pinella (assembly GCA_963556745.1). Taxonomy (NCBI): domain Eukaryota; kingdom Metazoa; phylum Arthropoda; class Insecta; order Lepidoptera; family Crambidae; genus Catoptria; species Catoptria pinella. Next base: position 8,993,261 of record OY750762.1, read on the forward strand.
GAAAAAATAAAATAAGCACTTACATAAATTTCCTTTGTCTTCTAGTATTTATCAAACTCTTAGCCGATTAACAAAAAGACCGTACATTTAGGGACCGAGTTAATATCGATTCATTTACCGTATTATATATATTTTACTATTTATTGTGCAGTAGTTGGAGTGGAGTTGCGGTGAGAGGGCATGGAGGGCGCGGACGGCCGCGATGAGCTGCTCGAGTGGGAGGCGTTGTACGCCCGCCTTTCACAGAACCTCACCTGGAACTCCACGGAGTGGGAGCTGCCGGGGTGGAACGCCACCGCAGTGCCTAACGCCACCTGGGAAGCGTCCGCGCCCTTCGACTCACCCGCCGCGCTCATCCGCGCCGCTGGCAAGGCCATCGTACTCGGCCTGCTCATCCTTGCTACTGTAGTTGGTATGTACTTCCTCTAGTGTTCAATAAGTACCTTCCCTAGATCTCCACAGCTGCCCATGTGGAACGCCCCCGCAGTGCCTAACGCCACCTGGAAAGCGTCCGCGCCCTTCGACTCACCCGCCGCGCTCATCCGCGCCGCTGGCAAGGCCATCGTACTCGGCCTGCTCATCCTTGCTACTGTAGTTGGTATGTACTTCCTCTAGTGTTCAATAAGTACCTTCCCTAGATCTCCACAGCTGCCCATGTGGAAGGCCCCCGCAGTGCCTAACGCCACCTGGGAAGCGTCCGCGCCCTTCGACTCACCCGCCGCGCTCATCCACGCCGCTGGCAAGGCCATCGTACTCGGCCTGCTCATCCTTGCTACTGTAGTTGGTATGTACTTCCTCTAGTGTTCAATAAGTACATTCTCTAGATCTCCACAGCTGCCCATGTGGAACGCCCCCGCAGTGCTTAAACGCCACCTGGGAAGCATCCGCGCCCTTCGACTCACCCGCCGCGCTCATCCTTGCTACTGTAGTTGGTATGTACTTATTCTAGTGTTCAATAAGTACCTACCCTAGATCTCCACGGAAGCTGCCCATGTGGAACGCCCCCGCAGTGCCTAACGCCACTAGAGAGTGTCCGCGCCATTCGACTCAAAAGTGGCGCTTATCCGAGTCGCCGCTGTCAAAGCCAGTTCTGTTGCGCAGCGATCATGTCCTTCAGTTCATCATGCACACGTACGCATCACTGGCAAGGGCTAGGCTACCGTATTTTCTATTATTAGAGATAGAGAGATAAGTAATATATGGTCCTGTCGTCACGACCCCCGTGGGATATAATCTTTTATGTCAATTAATAAACAGAAAAATATATGTAGAGATGCAGAAGTTGCAATTTTTTCGAATAAAAAATTTAATAAAAATGGATCTTGTTAACATCCACCGTTTGATACGAAAACATATTTTTACCGCCCTCTCGATAAAAGTGAGAATAATGCATTCAATCACATCGGACTTGTCTTTCCATTTAGAAGAGGTCCCGCCCTATTTTCTGACCTACTTTCAGGCGCTTCTCGAAATCTAGCCATGTGACAGTTCCATGATACTCTTTCATTTCTTATGAAAGGGCATTCAAATACAGCTCCAGCCTTACCGTGTTATTCATTAAAAAAATACAAATTTCGTGCTTCTCGCAACTATCGGAGGACATTGAAAATGAACACTAAAAAAATAAAAAGTACTATTAATAGTATCTAGTTGAAATCGGAAAGTAATTTTTTTTCATTTTATTATTACATTAATACGATCGCACAACAGAATTAAGCTCTATGCAATTACAGTAACTGTGATTATCTGGCGTCGCATTGCGCACATGGCGACCGCATGTGTTAGTACAATACTTTGAAATCACAGCAAACCCGTATGAACATAATTATTTTGGATCTAATTTTCTGTATCTGTTCGTGTGTGTGTTTGTGAATTTCATATGAAGACTATTTTATTGAAAGGTAGTACTCTAACCTCAAAATCTCTAAGATTTGTTTTGAGGCTCAAACTACGCCCTCTCTCCTCTTCAACTTTCGCTCAAGATTCGTTTATTCTTATTAAGCAAACGCAAACCTACAATTATTCCTAAAATTTAAAATTTTATTATATTTAATATGGATTTATTTATTTAGGTACTAAATTCAATGTTAAAATACAATTCACGCATGTAAACATACTAAGCGTAACCTATATTTTTATACATATCTTATACGACCAACCTCAAAATAAAACTCAAACAAAACTAAAAAAAAAATGTAGTTCACGCGATTTTTGTTCCCAAAAATGATACGTTTTATAGGAAGAGAAGATTTTCTTTTCTCCCCAATGATTATTTTTCCATTAAAATGTTTTTATAACAAATGTGCATGATATGATATGAAAATTATGTTAATTTTTTTATATCAAACAAAAATTATATCATTAGAAATAAAACACTTTTTACGGATTACAGCGCGTATATTATTAATTCAGGTGTTGTTTTAGAATTATTTAGTTTGTATTTATTGGTTTTTAGAATTCCCGACGTTTCGACACCTTTCCAGGGGCCGTGGTCACGGGAGGACAGTCCTCTGTAATCCGTAAAGTGTTTTATTTCTAATGAGCTGTACGCGCGAAAATCTTAGAAGTGTAAAAATTATATCATTTGAACATTATATCATACGAAATTAGATGATTTGTTTTATATGGAATGTGACGCACATTTTAGTCCTAAAGCGTTGTAACCCGATGGCGATGTAGGCGAATATGCGATTTAGGCATACAAAGAACAAAGGCCGGCTGCCACACAATATGCCTTTCATAAAGTCAAGAGACTTCTTTCGGGACTTGATTAATTCCAGTAGCCTTTTTTACATATTATTTTTAGCACTCTTTGCTCCTCTCAGTGTTTTCTTTATTGAATAAAATTACAACGAAATGCGTTGTGATTTTATTAATTGGAGAAAATTATTAAATTTTGCTGAGATGAGAAACCAGCCTTATGAAAAACCTTAAATGACGGCTGCTTTGTGTAATGGAAGCGATCCTGCCTCCTATTGAATTGTCCTGGGTTCGATTCCTGGTAAGGTTATTTGTTCGTGTAATTAACATAAAGCATTGTATTTCCGAGGCGAACAACGAATATTCAATACATAATCACCTCAAGTGTCTAATCTGACTGATTATATATTGTTAATTTGTTGTTCAGATGGCTTTTAGTCCTGTATTGCTAACATTTTTAAATTAATTACTTTATCTTCATAAAGCAGCAGGCTTTCGCACCTTGCAGCAATGGCGAGTGAAAAAGAATACAGCGAAAATAGTTTTTATTGAAGAGGTAACAATAAATATCAAATTCTTTACAACAAACATTTTCTTTCACAGGTAATGTATTCGTAATAGCGGCAATACTGCTGGAGCGGCACTTGCGTAGCGCTGCCAACCAGCTGATCCTATCGCTGGCCGTGGCGGATCTACTGGTGGCGTGCCTGGTGATGCCACTGGGCGCGGTGTACGAGGTGGCGCAGCGCTGGACGCTGGGCCCCGAGCTGTGCGACATGTGGACCTCGGGTGACGTGCTGTGCTGCACTGCGTCGATACTGCACTTGGTTGCAATCGCACTGGACAGGTGAATACTCTTTATTTATACATCATGGGCACTGTTTTGCGCAGGTATTTGGTATAGCCCTGCGCAGCTTCTACAATTTAGCCTATCGTATCATTTCATTAAAATTGTTTTACGCTGTTCTAAGTAGTTGAACACCTTAAAAGTGTGCCTTTGCTGAAAGTAGGACTTATAAACCCAAACTAACTTAGACTACATATTCTTTCAAGGTATCGAGCCGTAACGAACATTGACTACATCCATGCAAGAACGGCAGGAAGAGTGGGGGTCATGATAGCGTGTGTGTGGATCGTAAGCTTCCTTGTGTGCATCGCTCCTTTACTGGGCTGGAAGGACCCAGACTGGAACCGACGAGTCTCCGAAGACTTGCGCTGTGTCGTGAGCCAGGACGTCGGGTACCAGATATTTGCGACGGCTTCGTCGTTCTATGTGCCAGTTCTTATAATCTTAATACTGTACTGGCGAATATATCAAACAGCTAGGAAAAGAATACGTCGGAGACGGGGTGCTACGGCACGAGGTGGAGTGGGGCCCCCGCCAGTGCCATCCGGTGGTGCGCTGGTCGCGGCCGGCGGCAGCGGGGGCATCGCGGCCGCCGTCGTCGCCGTCATCGGCCGTCCGCTGCCCACCATTTCTGAAACAACCACCACGGGTTTCACCAACGTGTCGTCCAACAACACAAGCCCCGAGAAACAATCTTGCGCAAACGGCCTCGAAGCAGATCCTCCGACTACCGGCTACGGGGCCGTCGCCGCCGCCTACTACCCCACATTAGTGCGGCGAAAGCCTAAAGAAGCCGCAGACTCCAAAAGGGAAAGGAAAGCGGCAAAAACGTTGGCAATAATAACCGGTGCGTTCGTAGCGTGCTGGCTTCCGTTTTTCGTGTTGGCGATATTAGTACCCACGTGCGACTGCGAGGTGAGTCCTGTGCTGACTTCGTTATCCCTGTGGCTGGGTTATTTTAACTCGGCACTGAACCCTGTGATATACACGGTGTTCAGCCCGGAGTTCCGGCACGCGTTCCAGCGGCTGCTGTGCGGCCGGCGCGCGCGCCGCCGACGCGCGCCCCCGTAGCCGCCCCACCCCCCACTCCTCACCCCTCCCCGACTGACCTCGTCTAGCTCGATATATTATGTTACCTTGTTACATTTTTCAGAGATATATTTACACCCCATTATTTTTTGTACATGATGGATGTGAATACGAATTCCTGTCTAGAAAATAAATTATGAATTCTCTTTAAGCGTTGTTTCATTACAAAACTTTGACGTAATAAACGTTTAAAATGGGAGATAATGTAGCACACTTAACTAATTTTGGTCAGCGAACAATCCTAGTACTACAGAGAGGCTATTATAGATAGTGGTAGTACCCAATTAAACAGAACCATTAAAAAGTTTTCCTGACTAGTTGAACGCAAGTAAATCTATTCTATCTTTGTATTTGGTAACTAAATTTATGTATTCAGGGAACTACGACTACGGATTTTTTTAATCTCTTTTTTTTCAAAAGAAAAGTTGTTAGAAGAAGAATTTAATTGTTTCAGAAATCAAACAGCACTGATTTTATCTATAAAATAAAATCTAGTTGGGTACTCATTAGATTGAACAAAATCAGATGTTCGATGAACTGTAAGTCCCATTATTAATCTACAGCTAGATAATGTAGGAAATTAAGTCTAAATGAAGATAAAAAGCTTCAACCTAATCGTGTATGGTACACAAAGCAACAATCATTATTCCCCATCAAAAAAAATCTGTAAAAAAACTAGCCAAGTCTAGATGAAGCCGCTTATTTCCTTATAATATTTATTAACAGCTAAACCAATGTTAGCTGTTAATAAATATTTTCAGCTGTTAATAAAATTTCTTTTATATAATAAGCTATTAGGCATACATAATTTTGAGTTATGATCTAGGTCTTAATTTTAAACGCTTGTATAAATTGTGTATTTTAATGATAGTAGTCTTGTGTGCTAAAGAAATACAAATAATTATTTCCAAAAAACCACAAATGGCTTTCCACACTCAGATTACGGAAAAAGTTAAATAGTAAAGACATTGTATTCAAGAAGACATCATAAAAACCATCATATTTTTAAATAACGATGCCGATGCTATGGAGACGTATGAGAACATTTTACTAAAATCTTATTTAGATAGGTACTGTGCTAAATAGGACAAGTAAGAAGAATAAACAAATTATATCAAATATAGTCGTATTATTTAGTTTATAGGGGCTCCAAACTTGATAAAATAACTGCTTCAAATCAAACTTTTCCCATATCTAATTCTTTGCGAGTTTCAATTCGTTTTGGGTTCATAACTTAGTAGTCGGCAAATTACTTATTCATAAAAGGTTTCTCGACATTGAAGGTTGGTTGATTGAATAATAAAACATAAGGATTCAAAGGCCAAATTTTGCTAGGTTACATAAAAAAGAAGTACATATTTGTCATTAAGAGTCAAATAAAATGATTTTATTTGTTATAGAAATATATAACCCTTATGTACCTACATGATATGAAACACATGGGTATTGTGGCTTATTATTCCGCTCATGTCGTAAAAGTAAATGGAGATATTCAGGTTTTTATGGTATCCCATAGGACTTTAGTTGCATAAAGTTCGGTGTTACATTAACCCAACCATTTCCTGCTGTGGTAATAATCATAAATTACTCAAAAGATAACTTCTGGGTTCATAAATGGAAATAATTTACAACTAGGCATAAACATAGTAACGTTATGCGTTACTATGTTTAGCTAGGGTCTCTCGAGAATGAAAATATAAGTAGGGGATAAGTATGCTATATGGATCACACATTTTTTAATTTAATTCCCAGCACGTACAACGTGACTGGAACTCTTGATTGCTACACCAAGTAAGTTTTGATATATATTTTAAACAAGCTACTACCTAACTTTACTTGGAAATAAAAGTAGCGCTTGAGCGATAAACTTTTTTCTTAGCAACGTGTTAAAAACGATGGAAAAATAAATCTTTTTCCGATTGTACATTTTCGCTGTGGTTTAAAAACGTGAATGTGTTTGAACGAGTACTTAAGCATTGTATGCTTTATTGTATAGTTACTTTCAGTAAAAGTATTCCAAAAATTCAACAAATGAGGTTACTTACTGAAACTGAACTTCAATAATCGGACGACGTTCTTTGGTTTCGCCATGACTCATGCATGACCTTATATTAGGTCTAGAATACCTTTTATGTTAAAGACCTTATCGCGGCTCTGTCCTCATGGTAAACATCAAAACAACAATACAATTCTTTTTTGCCAGATCCTTTTACGTCATAGAAAGTGTTTTACATATCAATGTCGACAGCGTACTCGTCTTACATTCGGCTGAAAAATCCTATTGCGATAAATAAAATGAAATGTTATTTCGAAGCGTAAAATGTTAAACGAAATAGGACATCTACTAATTCAATACAAACGCTGCTAACAAATAAATGTTTACTTACTTAAAGATGTTGTATGTGTTTGTGTAAATCTCCCGTGTTCCATGATCACTTTTTTACATTATGGCACCTTCAACAATGAATCACGTCATAAAGCATCCGTTCACACGTCCGATCGGTACGAGTGCTATCGCCCGAATGCACTAATTATATAGTTATTGTACTAAAGTACCCGAATGCCATTACCATTCTCTCCATTTTAAAGTTGCCATATCGATAAATTTGCCAGTAAAAAACGATTTAATTATTGCCAAATAACAAAACGTCACACGAAGTTTATCAATCCTAGATTGCAACCCCTGACCATTAGCAAAAACAGCACAAGAAAAGCATAAGCTCATCAAATAATACGAGATTAATTCTGTCATCAGTCTTACCAAGTACAACAATTTATCCGGTCCAAAAACTGGGGCAACAGCCGTTACTTTGATCCGGGTGGTGGCAAAAACTAACTTCCCGGTCCATTTAGCGACGGGTAAGTGTGACCGCTATAGCCGACGGCCCTGTGACAACGTGACAAACTGCCAAACTCTCAGCTATCGACTTACGGAAAGGGAGACCATCTCAAAAGGCTGGATATTGTATGTTACATAATATTAATCATAATAGCTATGCTTCATTTCTTGATTTTATGAATCATAATTAATGAACATAAAATTTAATTACGTTATGAAATGAATTGCAAATGTTTCTTAAATTAATATCACCATTTAAGGGTTTTTAAAAGATTTCTACTACAAATCAGTAATTTTTGTTAAGAATAAAATATTAAATGTGTATGTACACACGACAGCAAGTCAAGTTAAACAGTTGAACTACGAAAACAACTTTTATTACGTATGGCATAGAGACTGTCTCAAGGTCAACATGTATAGTCTGACGTGCCGTCGACTGTACAGACACTTCCCCATTTCAGGTCGTTCTGTCCCATATCGCTGTAAATAATGTATTTTTATATTTAAAGTTGAATTGAGTACTTCCCTCCTTTTGAAGTCGGTAAAAATAGTATGATACAAACAACAGTACATAAACAGTTTCTATTCAAATACTTTATCGCTCTGTAACTAAATGAACCCGTACTAATTTGGAGTCCCAAAAGTTACCTTTGCAAATCAGACTGTAATAATGTTTGATATATTTACTCCCACTAACTAGAAAATGCATAGATCGAACATTCCTCTATTTCCTCTTCCGCTATGAGACTACCGAGTAATAACTTTGTTCTCGTCCTTTTGTCAACAGTATCTCGAATGAAACACGACACGTTATCGCTCGTATTGAATTCCCATTACAAAATCAAATCAATATGAAACGACCAGAGAGAACCTGTGAATAGATAGATATTATTATGTAAAGTACCACGCTTCCTAGCGTCGATGAAACCTAAGGGCCCTTACACATTGCGACTTTTTGCAGCGATACAGTCGCGATTCAGTCGTGATGCAGCATCGATACGGTCGCAAATCGTCCACCTGTTTCTTGATACTAATCGAGAACGCTGGTGTCGCAATGCAGTCGCGCGGCTGTCGAACGTGCGTTTGTATCGCTGCAAAAAGTCGCAACGTGTAAGGGTGCTAAGACCTTCCGAAAAATGCAGACTCCATAACTCAAGATAATAAAAACAGAATGGAAACAGTAAAATATTGTATCTCCTTGCAATTTTGTTTCTCCGCATATTTTCTCCTCATCTTTGTTTTCTGCGTAATTTCGAAAGATGTCAGATTTCCATGTTTATGGCTCGACTCTTCTTCCGTAAGCCCATAAATCAAGCTATAGAGTATGTCTACACTATTTTTATCACGAAGCCTAAACCATACGCATAAGCTTTTACTCACATTTTTTTAGAGGTAGGAGACAGCGCAGCGGTGGGATTTATACTTTCACAACGCAGAGAGAAAACTTTGTCTAAGTTAATTATTAAATTATTATTATCAAATCAAAATAAAAACTGGTTTAAAAAGTTTGTTTTTTGTTAAAGTTGGATTCATACCTATGGTTGACACCTGTGATAGGCCTTACCTACTTAATAATTTATGGCGTTACGACGGCATTCCTACACCACGTTAAAAATGAGACTGTCATTATTTAAACGTTTCGCACGTAGAAAATAACATAACATAAGGCTCTATAGGTAGCTTACGTCAGCTATAATGCTGTGCTACTTTCTGCTTCCTTGTAGTATGTATAAGCGTATATTAGAATAAGACATATATATTATCAAATGTAACCATTGATTGAGCAGTAATAAATCATAATCGAACCTATATACTCGTCTTATTTATCGGCTCCCGTGATCCACCTTATATGGCGACCCTGCAATAGGACTCCGCCTCGCGTCTGTGGATTACGAATGTAATAATGGGGCCTAATACGAATCTTTACCTCGTGCCGGTAGTACATCTTGATAAACTAAGTGCAGTCTACAGTTCATATAATTAAAATGGGTGGCTACAACACGAAGGAGACAAAAGAAGATATAGTTATCGCGCAAAATGCAGCTGGTGGCGGAAATTCGGCGGATGTTCGTGAACTGAAATTTCACATATCTACCACGAACATAATCTTGGCGACTATCTTTGGGTTGGTGGTCATCGCGTTGGGAATTGTGGCTTATCGAATGTATAAGCGTTGCCACAAGAAATGGATACAACGGGAGTTTAGTTCGTCTTATTACGCGGCCCGGCGTTTTACTCCGACTTTTCGTCGTCGTCCGCATCCGTTCCCGTCTGAAAAACCGGAAGAAGTGTAGTTATGAAAGGTACAATTTATAAGTGAAGGCGCGAAGCGAATAGTGAAGTGAAAAGTGCTATGTGGGTTAGTGAGCGAAACGGCGAGAAAATTATATGGTAATCTTTAAAATTTTATTAGAGACATTTAAAGTTCTCGTGACACTATGTTATTTTTTGTTAATGTTTTAATTGTGTAACCACTATTTTGCTTAAAACATATATTTTTCTTTCTTTCTCTTATTTTTTTTTTGCCACATTAGGTATGAGCATTCCTCGTATAATTATGGAATGGCAGAAATACTTAATAAATTTTATGAAGAATTAGAATACATAAGAACTTATTTAATAAAGTTAGGCCCATCTAGAAGAACAGAAAAAGTGTTAAAGAAAAAATATGATGAGGCTAGTTCATTATACGAAGAATACAGTAATTATTACGATGAGTTACTCTTGCCAAAAGATGAATTAACTGAGGAAAATATTTTATATTTGAAAGAGTTTAATAAGAAAATTTATCAGGTTTATTCTAAAATTTTAGAACTTTGTTTCGTGCCGACAGTTGTAGAGGAAAACAAAAACGCAACCATGGAAAAATTTTCTTTAAAAACAGCGGATTCTCTGTTGCCTGTCATGACAGATGACGAAAGTATTACCAAAAGGTTAATTTCTAATATTGAAATGTATGATGCAATGCTAGACAATGATGGCAAAAAGTTATTAATTAATTTTGTCTTGAAATCTAGGCTTTCGGAAAGTGCGGAATTGCGTTTAAAGAAAAATTATGAGTGTGTTTCAGACCTTTTGAAAGACATGAGACAGATGCTTTTGACAAAGAAATCTGACACCGCGATTCAACAACAGCTTCAGCGGGCCAGGCAGAACCAGTCTACTGTTGAAGAGTTCGGTAAGTCCATTGAAAAAATGCTCGTTGAGTTGACTATTTCACAGGCCGACGGAGATACTCAAAAGTACGATATTTTAAAATCGGTCAATGAGAGAAATGCTATAAAAAGGTTCTCCGACGGTTTGAGAAACACTCGCCTCAGCACTATTATAGCTGCCAGGAATTATACAACACTGAAGGATGCGATCCGGGGAGCCATGGACGAGGAGTTGTCATCGTCATCATCAGAAGCAGTTGTCTTCAATTATCGGTCAGTAAGGGGTCAAACCTTTAGGAATGGTCGGTTTCGTTCACGAGGTTCTTATCATAATAGTTATGGCGCGAGTGCGGGTTCGAACTATTTTTCGCCCCGCGGACATAACGATCAAAGTCAGTCACGAAATCAACAATTCGTACAGAACGTTAATTCTCAAGGACGTAACCGGGGTAGATCACAGTCCCGAATTTTCCGTGGGTCCTCTTTTAGGGGCCACGTAAATACAATGCAACCGGATGAGATTGTTTCACGTCGCGATAGTGAGGGTCCAAACTCTAGTCAAGCGACAGATAATAATTTGGACAACGAAAATTATTTTTTTCGTGCATAATCATGATCATAAAATTAACTTTTGCAATGATTTAAACTCGGTTAACTTTAGCGTGTTAGGTACGTGTTATTCTTGGTTAGTTGACACCGGCGCCTCACTGTCCGTCATTAGATACGAACATTTAATTCAACAACAAATTCCTTTCCATTTAGAGAGAGCGTGTGTAAATGGACTGGGAGGAAAAGTGTACACCGAGGGATATGTATATCTAAATTTAGAATGGAATAATAGTGTATTCAATCACAAGTTTTACGTAATTAAATTTTTGCCTTGCCGAACCGATGGGATTTTAGGACAGGATTTTTTGACCAAATTTAAATGCAAATTAGATTTTGAATTAAATACTTTAAGTTTGATAGAAAACTGTGAGGAAATTACTTTGACCATGAATATAGGACAACTAGGACAGAATAATTTTATTACTATACCTCCGCGCTGCGAGTTTATTTATTATGTTGAGACAGACTATTTAAATGATTGCGTTATTTCTCCCGCAGAAATAAGTAATGGAGTATTTTTGGCAGGTATTATAGTAAGTCCGAAAAACGGCAAAATACCTCTTAAAATTTTGAATACAAGAGACACTAGTGTGAGTGTGAGTTACTTTAGACCGGAAATAAGTTTATTAGATAATTATTTGCTTTGTTCTTTTGAAAAATCCGATTGTAAAGCGGAACGAGTTAAAAAATTGTTTTCATTATTAAATTTAAAGCATTTAAATTCGGAAGAGCAGATCTCGATAGAGAACATTTGTGCAAAATACTCCGATGTATTTTACTTAGAAGGTGACAAGTTAGGGGTGACCAACGTGTATCAACAATCTATACAATTACAGGAGAATGCTACACCTGTATACGTCAAGCCTTATCGTTTACCTAAATCCCAAAAATCCGAGATAGATAGACAGATAGAAAAAATGCTGAAAGATGATATAATTGAGGAATGTCAGAGTGAGTGGTCTAGTCCTCTTTTAATTGTTCCAAAAAAAACTGATGACTCTGGTTTGAAAAAATGGCGTGTTGTGATTGATTACCGAAAGTTGAACGAGAGAATAAAAGACGATAAGTTTCCTTTGCCCAACATTACGGATATATTGGACTCATTATCGGGATCAATTTACTTCAGTCATTTAGATTTAAATCAATCTTACTACCAAGTTGACCTTGACCCTGAGTGCAGAAAGTACACTGCATTCACTACAAATCAACAATATCAAATGAAAAGACTACCTATGGGTCTAAAAATTAGTCCAAGTGCTTTTAGTAGGGTCATGACAGTTGCCATGTCGGGGTTGAACTATGAAAAATGTTTGGTATATTTAGACGATTTGATCTGTTTTGGACGTAATCTGACACTGCACAATAAAAATTTAATTGATATTTTTGAAAGACTCAGGAAAGTAAACCTTAAGTTAAACCCGATTAAGTGTCAATTTCTGAAAAAGGAGTTGTTATATTTAGGACACGTGGTATCAGGTGAAGGTATAAAAGCTGACCCTGAAAAAACCAAAATTATCGAAAATTATCCCATACCACGTAACGCTGATGAGGTAAAACGTTTTGTGGCGTTTGCCAATTATTATCGGAAATTTATTCCCAATTTTGCGGAAATAGCAATACCTTTAAATAATTTATGTCGCAAAGGAAATAAGTTTGAATGGTCGAGTGAATGTGATAAAGCGTTCTGCTTTCTTAAAAATGCACTGTCATCATCTCCGATTTTACAATATCCGGATTTTTCGGAAGAAAATGAGTTTATACTGCATACGGATGCATCTGGGGTAGCGATTGGCTCTATGCTTTGCAATAAAAATAACTTACCAATAGCTTATGCGAGTCGTAAGTTAAGTAAATCAGAATTAAATTATCCAACCATCGAAAAAGAGCTGTTATCTATTGTTTGGTCAGTTCGTTATTTTAGGCCTTACTTGTTTGGCAAAAAGTTTGTCATTAAAACAGATCATAGACCGCTAGTTTATTTGTTTAATCTCAATAGTCCGAGCAGTAGATTATTAAAGTTTAGGCTGAGTTTGGAAGAATATGACTATAGAATTGAGTACGTAAAAGGATCGAGTAATGTAGCTGCAGACGCATTATCTCGTATCGTAATAACGTCAGATGATTTGAAAGGCATGAACGAGCATATTATGAGTGTAATGACTAGGAGTATGAAAAGAAGAGAACAGGAGTTAAGTAGGAGCACTAGTACAGTCGAGAGCACTTCTACAAACGATCGGACTGATCACCCGAAAGTAGTAGAAATGTTTAAAAAACCTAAAAATTGCGTTGAGTTAGTTTTTAGGAAATGTAATTTAAACGTGACAAATATTACAACGAAAACTGATAGTTTCGTTTTTGTAAGTGAACAATCTATGATTTATGCAGACCCGGAATCTCGATCATGTTTCGCGCGAGATGCATTCGTGAGGGATTTACGGCTATTCTGTAAACAGTTAAACGTCGACGAATTATATATTATAAAAAATTATACAAGCGAGAAGTATATAAAATGGTTAACCAATGAAATAAATATAAATAAAAAATGGACCGGTCCACGTTTGTGTGTAATTAGAGATGTAGAGAAAGTAAATAATAAAGATGATGTTAAAGTTTTATTGAATGACTACCATTTATTACCATCAAGCGGCCATGCTGGCATACGGCGTATGTTAAATAACTTGAAAAGACGGTATTTTTGGCCAAAAATGGAACAAGACGTTAAAGAATTTGTTAAAAAATGTGACAAATGCCAAAAGCAGAAGCACTCGTTGCCTACAAAGCAACCGATGGTTATAACAACCACCGCCAACTCTGCTTTTGAGAAGGTTTTCCTAGACATAGTAGGTCCTTTAGAGAAAGATTATTACAATAACTGTTATATACTGACGCTCCAATGCGAGTTGTCAAAATACGTAGAAGCATATCCTTTAGAATCTAAGGACACTGTTAGTGTAGCTAGAGCGTTTGTTGAGAATTTCGTATTAAGATATGGTATACCGCAGGAAATTGCAACCGACCGAGGGTCCGAGTTCATATCAAGCACCATGTCCGAGGTATGTAAATTATTGCAAATTAATCAAATTTCTTCCACAGCTTACCACCATGAGTCATTAGGCGCATTGGAAAACACTCATAAGACTTTAAATGCTTTCCTTAGGATCCAAACTGACAATCATTCGCGATACTGGAGTAAATGGTTGCCTTTTTGGAGTTTTTCTTATAATACAACTGTCCACACCGAAACAGAGTACACACCGTTTGAACTTGTATTTGGTAAAAAATGTAACATACCTAGTAATTTAAATTGTGGAAAAGTAGAACCGTTGTACAATACAGAAAATTATGCTTTAGAACTTAAATACCGTTTGCAAAAATCGCAACAAGACGCTCGAAATAATTTAGTTATAAGAAAATGTAAGAGAAAGAATATGTATGACAATTATGTTAACCCAATAGTGTATAAGGAAGGAGATATGTTGTTAGTTAAAAATGAAACAGGTAATAAGCTACAAAATTTGTATTCTGGACCATATAAAGTTGTTGAGGATGTAACACCTAATGTAAAAATTATAAAAAATGGTAAATTAGACACTATTCATAAAAATCGCACAAAATTGTATTATTCATAGAAAAAAAAACTACATATTGTAATTTTTTTTTTTTTGCTTTTGTGGGGCGTGTAGTATGTATAAGCGTATATTAGAATAAGACATATATATTATCAAATGTAACCATTGATTGAGCAGTAATAAATCATAATCGAACCTATATACTCGTCTTATTTATCGGCTCCCGTGATCCACCTTATATCCTTTGCGAGTCTTTTGAAGCCACAGACAACAAATACTGACTGTGTTTGAAGCTAACTTTAGAATTCAACATTTTCCAAACGAAACTGGGTGAAAGAGACATTCTTATTTTCCCCCTATTTTACTAAGTAGAAGTTATTAAAGTTGAGATTTTCCGTCCATTCAAAACATTCAGTCACAAATATAACCACAAGAACTTTCCAGGCTGCACAATGAAATCAAAACTAACTTAGAGTTCGCTCGAGTCGAGCAAATGAAAATAAAGTTATAACAATAATTTATATCTGAAATTCTTTGAGAATAGTGAAAGCTTTTTTATCCTTCTTTTTTACACAAGAAGAGACCATGGAGGCCGGGACCTCCCTGGAAAATATCTCTAGATATGCCCATGATATAGCGTATACACGGGTACAGAATGGCATTACAATTTTACTACTGTTGTAAAATTATTCGATTCGTATTATTCTTAATGACAAAAGAGCTAAGTTACAAGTTAACAACAACACTGCAGTAATAAGTTAAACTGTGTAACCTTTGTTTGCTTTTAAAATTGTAGTCGTTTCAGAGTTTAGACGTGTTTGATTAGATTAAGACGGCAACAACTAGCAACAAGTTGTCTCCCGTGATTGATGGTCAGCCGTCCTGCCGACAAACTTTTATTATACTTCACGACCACGAGGCGTCGATTGGCGACAGCTCGCTAGATTAGCCGATGAAAAATAATCTGCCAGAACGCCTTCCGAAAAATCTCGTTTGTTATCGCGCGTTTCCGAACGCATTTTAGAGTTGAACAGAATAAAGGCTGTGTTCCCCGATAGGTACAATCTTGGAGCCTTCAAGTTGCGAGTGAATACGTTACATCTAAGCAAGCGCGTTTTGTAGTAGATCGTATCATCGCTACTACCAGGCGTGAATCTATATTGGTTTAAAAAAACTTCATTCATAGAAGCCCTCTTTTTGGTAAGTGGCGCAAGGACTTAGTTATCAACTTCCTGCCTAGCTACCACCATCTTTCCTAAATCGCCATAACAACAATAAACAATACTGATTAGGAAAAATTTACGGCACGCTCGCTCCGCTCTCTCGGCTCGGCGCGCGTGTTTGGTCGTAGACGTAGATCACACGTAGATCTAACCTAATGAACTCTAAATTCCTTAATATCTTTGCGTAATTTATTACATGTTTCGCAAATACCTTAATAATTAATGACCCTGAATGTTACTACCTTATCCGCAGCAAACTATTTCAAAACCATGTCATACACAAATGCACATTATCATCTAAAATAACTACATAAAAGAAAAATATTTTAAACTTCGTCCATTTAAGCTACGAACCTCAAAAACTACACAGATTTCAAATTTATACTTAGGATATCTAGGTAGGAGTTTTTTTATAAATAAGTTTTTTTTCATCAAACTTTTAATAACATGACTTGATAAAAAACATTAGATTTTTTTTATTTAAAAATCTTGCAAACAAGATACAATTACTGTAGTCAACCCTACTCATAAATCTCAAACAGCGAGTTCCTTGCATGTTCGGCCTCTTGCCTTCCCTGGCTACATTGAGACAAGGACTACCTACTCAAAACGCCCCAGTTACTGCGCAAAATGAGAACACTGTTATACACAATTGACAGATTAATTCAGAGCACATTGTGAAACTATGCGAGAAACCATCAAACCAATCCGACTGGACATTTTAAATCGTTTGAGATCTGAGAAAGTTTCGATTGTCAACTCTTTTTTGTTTTTTGCTATAATTACTATTAAAAAAACGGTCAAGAGCACGTCGCCCACCGAAGGTTCCGTACCATCATTCTGAAAAAGTTTACTATTTAGAGACATCGTTTTATTTTTCCTGTAATCTTTACATAAACTTCTATCACGTAAAATAATTTCAGATTTTTCTCTATGCAAACATCGGAGATAAGATTTTTTTTTAAATTTTTCATCAAAAGTCGAAAACTATGCGGCCTTAAATAATGTTTGAGAATGTGCAAGCAGCGCTCTTTCATATTATGATACCCCATATGCCTACTAGGGATACTAAGCCTCACTTCGAATTTTTAAGACCCCTTTCAGTCCCTGTTGCAAAAAAAATATAAATATTTTTATTTCTCTCTTATTTGCAAAATAGTTGGGCAAACGTCATCAAAAACTATTCCTCAAGTTGATAGCATTAGTTGTTCTCGAGATATCCAGCTGTGACAGACAGAAAGACTGAGTTGCACCATAAGGGTTCTTTTTTACAATAAGATAAGGGCGATAATGAATGCGTTTACGGTAAGTATAATTATAAATAAAAAAGTACAAATTTTCTTTAAAACATGTCCGTCAGTTTGCTAGAGGTTATACGGTCACTAAACAAGTTTAGATATTAGAGTATCTCAAAAGTTATTTTCCTAGCTCTAAGGTTCACACCCTACCCAAGTAACACATCAAAGCAGTATAACGGCCGACTTACAGCATTACTGTATCGTTTTCGCATTTTGTCTTGGTTCTATAGTAGCATTACAAACGTTTATACGGCTACTGTAATGCTTATTTGGGCACAAATTATACGGCTTTAGATCCTAAATAGGTTCAGAATAGTTGTTTAATTGCATTACAGGCGCACTATATTAGCATTATTGTGGTCAAAGAAGGTATCAATCGCATTATAGCAGCATTATTACGGTCAATGAAGTTGCCAATCGCATTACAGCAGCATTATACTAGCAATGTTATTGTTAATGAAGATGTTAATAGCATTTCAAAAGCATTAGACTAGCATTAGAATGTAGTAAAAGAATTATTGGAGCTATTTAAGTGTTCACAGTTAGAACTCAAATAAACCCTACATCATTGCAAAAACATCTCTAATACGCGGTACTAAATCTTGTAATAGAAAACAACGTTAATTTGTCTCGCAATAAATATGGACGAAGACGGTCAAAAGTCAAAACTGATAGTAAGTGACACATATTTGTTTGCATCAAAACAAAATTTATTTGTTATTTCATGCCTTCAAATATTACTGCGCAATGTAGTTTACTGTAAATGTCTATATAAGTTTCATTTAAAATTTTCACGCGCCTTCGATATTTTGTGGTTTTGATTTAAAATGTTATTTAAAGATATTTCGTGAAATAACCAAAACAATTGTCTATAATACGAATAGTTTATAGAACGAATTTTACATATTTATCATAATAGTATTGGTTGGGCAGTATAAAATTTAAGTTACATCATTATTAATAGGTGTATTGTTATTATAAATAGGTTCGAATGATAATATTTTTTGGTTATAAAATATTTACAAAATGGTGTCAGTCTATAGCAGCCCGGTGAGCCTTTAAAAAGGCTAATTGATGCTGCCAGCAGTATAAATACTCACACATGAACTAATATTAAGCCAGAGGCCATTGAGAAGACTTTTAATGAACCACTGCAGTGCCATTGTCTGTAAACTAGCTCTTTAAGGGTTCACCGGTATACCAGAAAACTTGATGAAGACTGAAATAGTGCCATTACTTGAACGAAATTTTGGGATTTCTTAAGCAAAACATTAAAACCCATTTCAGTTTTTATTTTTTCATTTCAGAATTTAAAACATGTAAATTCAAGAATATGCACTTAACGAAGAAATAACTGAAGTAGAAAGCATGCAAATTCAAGAACAAGTTATAAATCATGAATAGGCATTTGAATTAATCTACCATAAAATTGCTGTTGAAAAAAATATATGATAAACAAAACATGTGCAGTATGTGCTTTTCCCAATATGGCCGACAGTTGGTTTTACGAATGCAGTAAAATGAATGTTTAAACAGCGTTACGCATTACAATAACTCACGTATATTTGATTAAAGAGCTGTTAGCTGTACAACAGAACTCAGTCGATCTTTAAAAATTCAAGCATTACATTGATCTACGTTTATGCTATTAAGCAGTACAAGGCTTTTACTTACCAAACGGCGCTAAAAACAGTTTAAAGCTGTATAACGGATTTACAGTGCATTATAATGGTACAAGTTTATGCTAATAAGCAGCATTAGGCATTACCTTACTACTTAAAAATGCCATTATAGACCCTAAGGCACTAAAAACGACTGAAAGCTGTATAGCGGATTTACGTGGCATTATAATGGTTCATGTATATGCTATTAAACAGCATTAAGTATTTATATACTACTTAAGAATGCTATTGTAGATCCGAATGCACTAAAAACAGCTGGAAGCTGTACAGCTGATTTGCGGTTTGCTCTTTTAAAACTAAAGGTTTTACAAGAGCATTTTGATATGTCATTATCCAACCGTTATACAGTGTATATCCTCATAATGGTTTTGAAATGCCAATATAAAGCGTCAAGTTGATCTGTGAACTTTTATAAGAGTTTTTACGGACCTTAAGTTCTATATAAGTTTACTATTCGTTTGTTAAAATGCTTCCTGTGTTACTTGGGTACTCGCTAACAGAAACACAAAACTAAAGATAGTGTTTTGACTGCAGACCTCTATCGGCGGTTCTTTGGGCGATATTTCGATATGCCTAGAAATGATCTCCGAACTCCTGAACACAAATTCCTATAGCAAAAATGGTTAACGCAATAATTCGAGCGAAAGAACTACTGCAGACTTCTAGTTTCTAGATAAGTAATAGCTACTTCAAAACAAAGGACCATTTATTGTGAGCCAAGCTAAAGAATGAAGTTGAGCAAGTGCTATTTTAACAAGATTTTCTCCTTTAGAAATGATAAGCGCTGCAATATACGCAATATCGCTCGCTATTCCAACGATAATACTTCAGAGGAGGTGAAAATTGTGATTTTTCACACAGAACAGCTTTTCAGTGCAGATTTCTTAGTAAGAGGGAAACTGATGCCCATTTCTTTAAACCTTGTAATTTGTATTAGAAGTATCACGTTCACTCAAAAGTTTTGAGTCAAACAAAACTTATGCTGAAACTCAACTCATGACGAACCGTAGACTAATTTAATATTATACACTCTATCAAGTGTGTAAAGAAATTAAAACAAAAACCAGTTGGTTATTCCAGTTTCGGAATCAGCAATATGTCTGATTTGTTTTCGGTATCAAAATATTCCATACCTTGTTTCAGGAACATTTTCTTGGATAGTTGTCTACAACCTCGATCCTCGTATTACATAATAACACCATATAAAAGCGTTTGAGTTCCTCGTAAATGGCCACGCTATTCTGCCCAGTGACATAAGATCTGACTTGAAGTTGAAAGCTAAATGCATGGCGAGTTAAGCCAAGCTGGGCGGTGTTTGTCTATCGGCATCGTTGCTGCCATTAGTTTAATGGACGAGCTAACTAGCGAAGGGCGGAAAATGCTACTGACTACTTCTAAGCAAATTGATAACCCCCTGAAGGGTTATACTTAGAAAGGTTTTTAGTAAGGTGATGAAGTCGCTTTTTGGATGAAAAACAACTATCCATGGGCAGAACCACGGTGCTACGGAGCTGGCCAGTTTGCTAGGATGTGCAGATTCAAATCCTATTTCATAGCAATATTAAAATAATATTATAGACTAGATTGTTGTTTCAATATTTTGACTAAAGATATGAAAATTAAGATAAAGATATATGTAAAGGTAGATACAGGGTATTCTTTCGTTTATCATAATATTATTTGTAATAATTTCATTTGCCATAATGATCCTAGGTCATAATAGTCATTTGTAATATGGTTATTTATGTGTGACATAACAATCTATTAGCCATATCTTTCATTCACCATATAATAAGGTGCCATAATAACAAGTGTCATAATTATTAGTTCCCATAAATATTATTTTACTTAATCAATAATTGACACAATATACATAACTTATGATGTTTCTCTTTACCTATAGAATAAATCACTATATTTATATTATTTATTTGCTGGAATAATATAAACCAGTGTTTGTTTTACCAAAAAATATTATGTAAGTCATATGGCAGATCATTGTTATGGATAATAACATTATTTAAATGAATTGTATGGCAAATAAAATTATGTATTAGAAATAATATGTCATTAATTGATCGCTTATGACTAATGAAATTAGTGAAAATAAATTTATGTAATTTGAGTTATGGCAAATGAATGAAGGGGTTGTTCCGTATTCATCCCATGACGATTCATCCCAATTCTTCACTCATCCCAAATTGGTATTCCTTACTCAACCCATTACATTATTTTAATATATATTCTTAATTCAACCCAATTGCATTCCTTACTCATCCCAAATTAATTTATCACTAAAAGTATGGATAGCAGTACAATGATTAATATTTTGAACAAGACAAATATTTGTGTGCATGATCATGTCTATTTTTCTTGGCCTGGGTGTTATCTATGTACCTATATATTAAGTATTTATTTACTATAAAGTAAGTATATAAGAATATATTTATCCACTATCTAGATTCCATAACACAGTTTTTTAATGAAAACTACTTATCAGCTAGATAATTGATGTGATTGTAAAAAAAAATTTATTATTTATAATATTATTTGTGTTTCTTTTACTTTTTTATTTTTGAAATAAATGTTTTTTTTTAATATAACAACAATAAAGCAAAAATGAACTGAGTTTAAAATATTTCTAATAAGTGATAATATTTTTATTCAAACCGTACACATAAATCTTAAATTTTTGGGTGGCTTTATGTAATGGGTTGAGTTAGGAATACTTTTGGGATGAATAAGGAATTTAAAATGATATTATTGTTGTGGGTTGAGTAAGGAACAAAACTGGGTTGAGTAAGGAAAAAATAATAAGTGGGATGTGACGTCATGGGATGAATACGGAACAACCCGAATGAAGTTATGGATATGCCAGAATAGCAACCAAAATTATTGCATTTTAAATTAGGAAAAACCAAAATTAAGAAATGAAATTATTGAAAATACAGTTATTAAATATAACAATCAAGACATAGAGTCAAGTAAGGTGCTTAGTTTTTTGACATAACGTCGATTGATTTGATTCCCGTCCGAGAACATGATCTAGTGCGAGTCAAATTTTTTCTAGTATATTATTTGGTATTATATAAAATAGCATTGTGAATGCTTAAATCTCAAAATTTAAAAATTATATAGCTTTCTCATCTTAATCAATTGTTTAAAAATATCTGGAAAGGTATTCAGTTGATGTCGAGGTAATTCCTTGTACAATGGTGAGATGGCGCTGGCTTGCAGCGTAAGAGTTGATATACTAGGAGAAATTCGACGTTCCCACTAGTGACTCGGTAGCTCAGCGGTCAGAGCATTGGACCGGATATCCAAAGGTCGCGGGTTCGATTCCCGTCCGAGAACATGATCTGGTGCGAGTCGTATTTTTTCTAGTATATTATTTGGTATAACAAATTAAAATACCCCTAAGAAAAGAAAAATATTATAAAAATATTGCGTTATATTTGACTAGATATCTAATACAAAGCGCCTGCATCCAATTAGAGTTATTAGAGGTAAGTAATCAAATGCCCACCTTTTACTAATTCAATAACAAAAGAAGCTCTTGCTCCACAACTATAACAAAAGATCAAATTCAGAAACCAATTTACTAAATCCTTAATACATTTTGACCGCCATAAGGCAATTATTCGTCAGAGACATAGTCCTATTAAAATGTTTGAGGTTGTATTCAGTTTACCTTAATTAAAGCTTTGCGTAGAAATTGCAGCGAGATCAAAATAGTCGCTCGTAAAATTGGAAGGTATCTTAATAATACTGAAATAGCTACCGACAGTGGAGACAATTCTTGTTTTATAGCATCTTAATCGTAACTTTATGTGGATTCAATATTGATGCACATATCTCTAAGACAATAGAGTTTAAAGTTAAACCAAAGGTAAACAGTAAGTTTCAAAAAATTTTCTTTACAGTGTGAATTTTACGACTTACACTGATGTAGATTCAAAAAGTCGTCGAGTTATAATAGAGATATTTAATCATAGACCATATTGTAAAACCATCATAGCACAATATTGTGTGTAGGAAAACATTTATTAGGGTTCCGAAGTCAAGCCAACAAGGAACCCTTATTGATTCGCCATATCCCTCTGTCTGTCTGTCCGTCTGCGGCTTAGCTCAGAAGCCCTCAGTGTGCCTTGGTACTAGAAAGCTGTAAATTGGCATGAATATGTATATTAATAACGCCGAAAAAATTGTAGAATTAAATTTTGAAAAATATTTCTCATCAACCTCGTAATGTGGGGTGCCGTTGGATAGGTTTTTTAAAAATGTTGTAGGTTTGCGAAGACCACTTTACGATCCAGGGATTCGTTTGTGAAATATTAAGCTTTGAAGTGCAAAATTTTGTTAGAGCCAAGTGTCATGATTTCAATTCCATATTAAAATAAATATTCCTTTTTAAGGAAATCAAGAGGTGTCAGTATTTCTTTGACATGCTTAATCGACATTTGAACATCAAAATGATCTATCCAAATCATTGATTAGAGAGTAAATTTTTTATCAATAAGACTGTAAAGTGAACATGGTTCTTGATATTTGTATGAAAATAACGTGGTAACCCGTTTTCTTTGCGGCCCAGTGTACTTAGTGAGCGCCATAATAAATTCCCAGATAAGAAAACTCGGCATCCGTCGTCGTTCATTCTTTAGTCTACACGTAGTGCCATAAGCACGATTTGTGCCCTCGAAATAAAGTTCAGACTGCTATTTTTAACTAGATTCGTTTTTAGCAAACCTCCCAACACCCTTCTCACCCCTAAAACACAGACAAGTAGCCTCCTATTTGTTTAAAAGTAGGTAATAAAATGTAGAGCATTGCCGTTATAAGTTGTAAAACATTAAATTGGAACACACACACATTCTGCTTTAACGCTAACATGCAGTTGGTAAAAGAGTATGCTTTTTTAAATAAGAAATATACCCCTACGGCCTTATTAATAAACGAATAGTAAGTTTACACCTGGTTTAACAGAAAATATTCTTTAGCAATATTGTCCTTACGTTTGACATCTCAAAGCATTATATTCCTAAGCAAACTTTTTGGTTAAACTAGGTGTAAACTTACTCTTTCTTTATTAATAAGGGTGTTAGAATTTATTAATAACAAGTACTTACCTAGTACTAAAATATATATTACTGCATCTTCAAAATTTCATAAAAACCAAAAGTTATATTGTTTTATTTTTATTATACCACCGACACACAATGTACTTGAGATTATCTATAACGCTTTTATTGCCTCATCTGTTAACAGTACAGTATAGCCTCAGCCTTAGGCTCTATTGTGCGTAATCCTCATTAACGTAATGTGATTAGGTACGCGTTATTTTAATCTAAAGTAACTTACATTTACTCACAGTGATTGGTTACGGCTGGCAATTTTACATACAATTAGTTACATTTAGCGTTATCTGTACGCATTATGCGTAACGTAATAGGCAAACACGATTCCATCCATTGACAGCGAAATTCAATGATTATAAATGTTATATTTTAATAAAAGCTATGCGATACATTCATATTATGCTGTACGCGTAGCACGAACATCTATCGGGAAAAAACCGCCCAAGTGCGAGTCGGACTCGCGCAGGAATGGTTCCGTAAAAATCACGTTTGTTGTATGGGAGCCCCCCTTAAATATTTGTTTTATTTTAATTTAATTATTTATTTTTAAAGTATAACTGAATATTCTGTTGCAATTTACATTGTCTCGAATAGTTAAAGCGCTCGCCTACGGCCAACCATCCTCGACAAGGTAACTTCCCATTCTTGGATGTAATGTACTATTATCTACACCCATGTTCAAAATCCTCAATAATAGTTTCAGAAACAGTTTGCTTATTGACAACATTAAAACAACCAGTGTCATAGTAACCATTATATAATTTAAGCGAGTGTTATATAATGTTGTACTTAATTTCCTAATGCAACTCCAACATTTAAAAAACAGTGTCATAGTAACCATTATATCATTCAAGCGAGTGTTATAATGTTGTACTTAATTTCCTAATGCAACTCCAACATTTAAAAAACAGTGTCATAGTAACCATTACATCGTGCTTACGAGTTTTATAATGTTATACTAAATTTCACAATGCAACTCCTGCGAAATTATGATTACTATGACACTAGTTGTTTTAATGTTGGCAATTAACTGTTTCAGAACCTTTTTAGAGGTTTAATATTATGGGTGCATATCAAGTCTTGTAGCAACTGTACATAATTAGGTATCAAAACCACTATTAAAACACGAATGTGGGTTTATCACATCAAAGTACCCCTAATTATATAACAGTTGCATAAATAACTAATAATAGGTATATTAAAACCAATAATGTGCTTTATTAACCCTAGTTACACAAAATTTTATTTCTCCCTTGAAAAATCTATGCAACTTAAAAGTAGGTAGCTATACCAATACGTAATACATAAGTTCATAAACTTATTATATTCCGATTATTTGGCAAGTGCTTTAGAGCTAGCAAAATCTGTGCAAACATCATCTTCAGACAAAAAATGCAAAAGTAAATCAGATGCTTATAACCGATAAATTATAAGCTCAGGTGATCCTGGCCCCATTCCAGCATCCGTAAGCTTTTCTGCTGAAGTATTTCTAGAGATTTGAAGAGGAGTGAGAATAAAAAAAATTTTAGGTCATCGGTAAGTACATTTCCTGTACGTATTGGTCTTAGTTTATGATTAAGCTGTAACTTAAGTAACACTTGGTTAAGTTTTTATGGGTCTTGTGTCACCGTGCGTTTTCACTGCATTGACATTTTTGACTGAGTTATGTTCTCACTATCTGTCAAATATGACAGATTACCTAGTGTAACGTACTTAGTTACAAGGTTAACCTTTCAACATCCGGAAAATGAGATACATAGATATTCCATAGTTATCCGGCCGCCAGCGTCCGCTCGGGCGTTGATGATTTAATAAAGTTTGATTTGATTTGATCAGACTCTGTTTCGAGACAATGTTTACAACATTGTTTATTGACTAGTCGAAACGCACGGTTTTGTGTGAGTATGTGTTTGTTTGTATACGCGAGTATTCTGCGTGTATTCCTTGATATTACGGGATTCTCTTCTAGAAACCAAGAGTTTACATGCCTACAGAATTCGCAGTAGAATTTAAACGAGGCCAGAAAATATATAAACTGCGAACGTT
Organism: Catoptria pinella; assembly: GCA_963556745.1. Taxonomy (NCBI): domain Eukaryota; kingdom Metazoa; phylum Arthropoda; class Insecta; order Lepidoptera; family Crambidae; genus Catoptria; species Catoptria pinella. Next base: position 9,019,453 of record OY750762.1, read on the forward strand.
GTTTTCATTCAATAAGATTCCTTTACAGTCCATAAAATGAACACTGAATAAGTGCTTTATTTGTTATAATGGTTCACCATTAATGGGCAGGATCATTAGGTGTATGGAGACCTGTGTTATAAAAACCGTTATTTTTAAGAGCCGTTCGCTGTTAGACCTACACAATTTGTTTTTTACGCGCAATATACATCACGTATTTTTTATGACCAACAATATTTCACTCGGAATGGTTTGTCAGCTTTAACTTGGCAGCGATGGCGGCGTATGTTTTGGCTTTTTGTGTCAAACACATTTTATCAGATTCTTCATTAATCCACGATTACGTCCGCTAATATTTCATTTAAAAACACACAAACGCAAATTATTTAATGCTATTATAAGATATAAATCTTATTGTTTATTTGTGACAAGATAGGCTGAAATAAGGTAATGTATGTTGTCATTTAACTAAATATTCATAATGAATCTCGTTGCTTCAATCTGCTGAATGCACATTCTCTAATCCTCTGTCGCATGGTTATCGTGACTGTGCATAATTTCGGAAACGAGCTCTGAAAACTTAAATAGCCCAATATTTAATGGCATTTGTATGGAGACCTTGCAAATCGTCAACAAAGGAAGCCGCTTGGCAATGGCATTACTAAGGGGCTAAATATGGACCAAATCAGCTCATATCTCCATAACATTAGCAAATAAGTCGTGTTTGGTCGTTTTCATTATGACGAGGAAATCATTTCTGGAGCAACATTTTCACTCGTTCATTGAAAATAAAGAGTTTAGCGCAAAAAAATGGAAATAAGAAAAATAAGTTCAGCCATATTCATTGCGACATTGTAAATAATTTACGATAACCTAAATGTCTCGATGACAGCGTTCATAAATTTTTTTTCCCCTTATTAATAAAGATTGTATAGCAGTTGTATAGTTATACAGTGTTTTGTCCTTTTCTCTCTGGTGTCAAACTTAAATAGTTTGACAGAGAGTAACAATTGTGTAACTATACATCTGCTATACAATCTTTATTAGTAAGGGCATGTATGTACAATTGTACATACTGACGTATCATCTACAAATCAAATTATTCAATGCATAATAGATCCCAAGCAAGCTATTCAGTGTGAATGATTCAATACATAGATGAAATCTCAGTCAATCTGTAGGTATTCCATTTCAATTTCAATTAGTTAAACAATTAGCTAGATTAGACGTTATGAAGTTTGGCGATTACTTACACATTTTAGGTATATCTTGTAACCGTATACAATTAGTCTTCCATCAGCGGCGGCGCCCCGTTTTTACATAAATTCAAGCCCGAATCAAATTATCATACCTAAATCATCCAGGATGATTAAGACTGACGTGTGTAATTAAATAACACCCGTCCGCCATAATGTCCATGGAAAATTTTATGTAAATTTACGCGAAGCACGACATCTGCGCTTCGTTAGATGTAGGTACGCAGTCAAACAACATTGTTTATCAGATAGGCCGCAGGAAACACGGCTGTAGGTAGGGCAAGGGTCGGTCACATTGCCGTTTTTGTTCATCGTACCTTGCTTATGTAAGTCCAAAACAAGCAATCCGCTACGGCTCCCGCATCGCCATCGCCTTAAGGTCTGTCTTCACTGAGTCGCTTCAACTTTCAATTCAACTTGAGTCAATTGCCTGCAATATTGCCTCCAACCCGTGCGCTTTCCCTTTCAACTTTCAATTCAACTTGTGTCAAACGCATGCAATATTGAATGCCTCCAAACCGTGCGCTTTCACATTCAACTTTCTGCGATACAAAATTGTCTTTTTTTGAGAAGATAGGGCATGCGCAATTGCGTGCCCCTGAGGCATGCCCCTGTTGAAAGCGCAAGAGGAAAGCGAAAGTGCACGACGTACGGGAAAGCGATCGTGTAAAGACACACCTTTATAATATCACTGAGAGGTCTAGTAGACGAGGAATAATTGATTCCCGGGTACATCTGTGTCCCGAGTGGTAGTCGTTAATTTAAATTGAATTAATACGTTCCAACGACTGACGGTGTGCGAATATCCTTAATTTAACAGAGGACCCAAAGTAAACCCCTTTCGGTCAAAGCTCCATGTGAAATAATGTGTCGCTTTCCATTAGGGGTAACCCAAAACTATTTGGATAATATCTAGATAATTATATTAGTTATATCATGAATAAAACAAGTCATACTTACTTAATATTAAGCTTTCACAAAGAAAATTATTACCTACTTCAAATAAACATATTTTTTCTATTTACCATATTATGATTGAACCATTTTTATTTGCCGACAGCAAGTAACTTTACAGGAAAACTTTCAACTATTGGCTGTTCGTCGGAGTTGCCGCTTTGAAAGTCTTTTTACACTTCCCCTCGATTCAGACTATCTTATATACAACATGTTACAAAAATACCCCTAATGCCGAATATGGTATATAGGGACCATCAAACTGAACAACTTTTACTATGGGACCAACTCTGAAATCGTGAGAAAAAATCTGCTGTTTCAACGAAAATCAATTACGAAAATATCAAAATGTATGATTTTTTTTTTCGTGATTTCAGAGTTGGTTCCATAGTAAAAGTTGTTCAGTTTGATGGTCCCTATCTACCATATTCGGCATTAGGGGTACTTTTGTAACACGTTGTATAATATATTATGTGTTATCTAGTGCATTGTTTTTTTAACCTGTGGGTCGCGACCCCCGCCGAAACCTAACTCGTAGTTGCAAGTAAAAGAAAAAGACAAGGTCCTACACAAGAAAAAATATATAATTTAGTTAAAAGGTTTGACCTAATTATTTTTTTACAATTTATAAACGTATCACGTCACGTTTTCACAAATTGCTACATTGTCGTGGTGCGTAGTCTTTCAAATCACCAACACTTTGTTTATGGTCTTAGCTAGGAGGGCGCTACAATTTTTTATTTGTAAAGGGGTCGCGTAGCCGAAAAGGTTGGAAAGGACTGATCTAGTGGGTAAATAACAAGTCTGAAAATAACGAAAATCGGCATAGCGAGTTGTTTTGTAACGCCCTGTTTAGAGCTGGTTTCACAGGTTTCATAGCGCCTTCAGTGCGATTAATCTGACATTGTGCACGAAGTGTGACCAACTTCATCTCAGTGCGCTTAAAGTACGGTGCGATTGTATCTTCAGTTTTAATTTAAAAATGGACATGGAAACTACTTTTAAAAGACCCTTGTTAACAATCTAGATTTGCTTGTTTCTTCCAAAATGGAAACACCATCCATTCCCTACATCTGGAACCGCTATTCAGCTTCCAGGTAAGTACATACATATTGGCTGCGGGAGCCCTGACAAATGTTGGCGTTCCCTGGTATACGTAATGAAACAAACAGTGAGTTATTACTGTTATTAATTTCAAGGAACAACGGGACCTTTCGGGAACGCTCCGTATTCAATACACATTAAGGACCATTTTATTGTAGCTCCATCACAGCTTTTGTATTGGTGGTATTGCTCCATAAACCAAAGATTGAATGTTTATTGGGATACCTATAAAATTTTAAGGATTCAATTTGAACAATGATAAATATCAACAATGTTGCTTTCACGATATTCATATTCATAATATTTTTTGCACCATATTTTTTTATCAATACTACGTTAGCAATATAAATTAAAGGAACGCTTGTTAATAAACAGTGTAAATGGCATTGCATAAATCTATAGGATTAAATTACTATTCTCTCTAGTCACTGACTTTTAGCAAGATATAATTAGAAGGTGTTACTTACTTAGATATATGCCTATTTCCAAGGGCATTATTGTGTCTCTTTCACCTGGTCACGGCACCAAATCGTGACTAAGAGCTTATTAAACCTTCCTGAATTAAGGATCCGATATTCAGTCGCTTCTAAATTTCGAGAAGTTTAATTGCATTCAGGAAGGTAGGATCCGATTTAGCATCCGTATTCAGGATGAAAATGGTCTCCGACGTAACGGATGCTAAATCGGAAGCAATTCAGGAGAGTGTAATCGCATTCAGGACCCTCCGCCACAGTAGTCATTTACCTAAATAAATAGCGACTCTTGCTCCGACACAATGAAGCGCAATTGAGATCGCACACCGCTACAGCTCTTACGGATACGGTTATATTCATCTAGAAGTTGCCTCTCTTTCTATTGCGTACGTCCGTCTCTTGTAGGAGCTCTGAATCACTGACGTGTAATCAGGGAGCTTTGGCGACTGAATTTCTCGTCCTTAACGGATTCTAAATCGGACTCAGAATATCGGATCCTTGATTCAGGAAGGTATAATAAGCTCTTCAACACTACAACCCAGGCTCTACAATCACGGTTACTTTAATACTTTTTAGAAATTATATCCACATCGCATTAATAGAAATGGTAGTGTTGTATAAAGAGTAGAAGCAGATCCAATTATTTTAAAATCATGACTAGGAATATAGCAATAGTAACTAAATAAATGTAAGCAGCGTCGGAGCTAGCGCCCCTGGAAGATTTGATTTTGCGCCCCAAGACTTCTAGACTTATTTTCTAGCTATAGGTCAGCAAAATGCACCCCCCTGATGGTTACGCCCCTGGCAGCCGCCTCCTTGCCAACCCCTAGCTACGGGGCTATATGTAAGTACCTATTTTTTTTAATAAGGTTAGTAGGTACAGCAATTCAGGTATGAAATAGTTAAAAGACATAACTGGCTTCGAAAGCATTCATTTGGAAAAATATAACTTTACTTGTAAAAAAACTAATATACTGCCTGATTACTGTTATTTATGTTGTTATAACGTTATCTATTCGAGTGTTATCTAAACAAAACTTACATTTGAAACAATTACTCGACTATATGCGATTTAAGTAAATATGATTCGTGTGAGGTATTATTGATCATGATACTTGTTTACCTATATCACTATGAGGTTGAAATGTAAAATAAACATGAGAAATGTTAGATTAGCTCCAGACACACCCTCGATCTCTTATTCACGTCACATCAAAGCCGGAGAGGCAAATATTATCGAACCAAAGCGAGTACAAGCCATGTTTGCACGGTGTTAACGCAAATACCGGAAAAATGTTTGGAAATACCTACCAAGTTATTTGCTAAAACTAATCCAGGATATTTTAAGACAAACTCTTAAGTATTGTTAGCAGTAGCATAATCTTAAGTATTGTTAGCAGTAGTTTTACTTTCATTTTAGTACCTTCTACTCTACGCCCCTTTATATTTCTTTTTTATAAAAATGTGTTTGTTCATAACGTAATTCATACCGAAATTTCCAAACATTAAAAAATTGCGATAGTTTATCTTTACAATCAGTACAATTTTACTGTACTATGATCCACTGCTTAGCTTTAAATTGCAGATACTCAGGCTTACCCTCTTATTGAGTTTTTAACACATCCATTTTGCGTGTCAAAAATTTTCTTCTTGAGCTCATTTTTCGTTGAAAATCGGGCAATTTATAACGAAATATACTGAAGACGTCACAAACAACAATGTGTTGGTATTTCAGAACAGGCAGGTAATAAAAGGTTATTGTGTCCCTCATACGGTGGTCTTAGCGAGAGAAAAACAAAATGACAAATATCTGACACATCAAAAAAAGTTATCCTCGCGAGGATACTAAGATGAAAAAAAGGTTTCCAGCAACTGGCTGGAGACATATTACGGTATTAAGGTAAATTGTGAGTCACAACGACACTTTATAACCATATATATTTAGCCCAAATTGGTGTTCAGAAAAAGTTTATTTGGGCTCATAAACGTAAACGTCATAAGCGGACTCAGTTGGACACTTATGAAACTTCCATAAAAGCTGTAGAACTCTACCTTTTTATATTAAGCCTTTGAAGGATACAAACCTCTTTTATGTTTAAAAAAACTGGACTACTGCAAGTCTGACTTGCGCACCGAAAGAACCGTACCTACTTATATTGTTTTATCCCAATATTAAAGTATGCGCCCCACGTTTTTTTTAGTATATTGTTGTTGTTCTGTATATTGCTATAAATCTTTACGGGAGAAAATTATTGTATACTTTTTAGCCCGTTTTAAAAACTTTTTTTTATTATAAAGAGTTTTTTTTTATTAAATTATTAGTTTCTTCTTTTTAATCAACGACCTAAAACCAAAAATACACCATCGCCTATCGAAGTACTTGTCAAGACGAATCAAACGAGCCCAAACTCGATGAGATTGCATGGTTTTATTACAGAGTTCCTGTGGCCTTCTTCCGGCTCCATCATCAGACCTTAGACACTATTTCCCAACAGAGTACTCTCATCAAGACGAATCAAATGAGCCAACCCGATGGGGTTGCATGGTTTCAATACTGAGTTCCTGTGGCTTTCTTCCGGCTTCATCACCAGACCCTGGACTCTTGTCTTCCGTCAGAGTACTAATCAAGACAATTCTAATAAGCTCAAACTCGATGGGGTTATATGGTTTAATTTTGTGGTCTTCTTCCGGCTACATCATCATATTTACTCAATGACACCACAATATTGCATTGCCTTCCAGTTATGACCATGTTCAAAGTTTTAAGTCTCTAGCTCATCAGGAAGCTAGTATAAATTCGTTTGCTAAGTTTGTGGACCAACAAACAAACACGAGAGCAACCTAATAACTAAAACGTAAACGGATAGTGTTGTTATGACTATTTGTGCGGCTCTAGTCGTCTAAGTCATTTCCTGGGTGGAACGTCGCAGTTTTTTTTTAGTTGAACAACAAGTTGTACTAAACTAACATCGTTCATATATGCTCTCTGGTGAGCCATAGTTTTGGCGAGTTGCCCATTTTCCGAGCTTGTAAAATGTCTTTCGTTTATTTATTCAGCGTTGCTCGTGTTAAAGCTGCTGACTAACATGGAATGTTTATTTTTTTTCAAACTTGACCTACTGTTTTAAATTAAAAGAAAATTTTTTTGAAGTCCGACAGTCGAAGGAGGCTTGGCAGGCAAAAGGATACCTAATTTGAAATTTTACACCGACTGCGATGGCGTTTTAATGATTGAATTATTTTTATAAAGTGAAATTGACCACAAAAAGGTGCTACATACTCAGAAGAATAACTAAGCTGCATACAAACAATATAATTACTTGACAGCCCAACGTAGCTGATTACAGTTTAATTTAGTTCACATTATTATAAACTGTGGCACATTATAACAGCTTACTCTCAAAATGTATACTCGTAGAGTCTTTGTGTGTACGGAAGGAGAACCCTCAGAGATAATAATAAATTCAAGTTAGTTCGCACTATAATGACGTAACAGTGTTGTCAACATGACAAATTCGATAATTAAGCACCAAGAACTTTATAATCATATTAGGTACTCAATTTATTCAAATCCTACTCTGTATTATAAATGCGAAAGTTTGTTACCTCTTCACGCCTAAACAGCTGGACAGAATTGGATGTTTGGCACACAATATGTGATTAAAGGTTCCTTAGGGTTAGCGCGGACGAAATCGCGGACGGCCACTAGTTAAAAATATTCAAGTTTCACGTTTGTAACATTAGTATAAAAGTCTATGGTTTGTAATAATTAAACAATAATAATGTTATCATATATTAAAATATGTTTTTTTAATGTCAGCACTGGAATCACCAGCTCCCACAGTACGTGGTCAGTATACCTAGCACGAACATCTACAGTATAGATGTTCGTATAGATAGATTCTATACCAAGAAAAAAAAACGCGCGTAAAAGTACTCGATAGAGTCATTCTCTATGGAATATTTTATTTCGCTTTTCGGTGGTAGATGGCGCTATACAAATTTTCCATACAAAACTACTCTAAAGAATTTATTATGCGCGTTTATTTTTCTCAATATTTTGTGGTACGAGTGCTACGGGTACTGAATTCGTCGTCTGGCGCAGACAGTGAAAAGCTTTTTAGTATACCGAGTTTAGTTCGCATTTTGCTGATTTTATTATCGTCACAATGTGTTATCCAGCGTAGATAAATCTATTCAATTGATTTTCTTTAAGTTTTATTAGTATTGTGTTATTGCTAATAAAAGTTTATCCAAATCGCTGTTGGGCTAAAGGTTTTATTTTTAGAAACGTATTTATTCGAATTAATGTTAGATAAAAATGCTTATTGATAAAAAATATATATATATTATATTATATTCCTATTCTTTAGTTTATTAGTAGAAATAGAAAAATTCCCTGAGTACCCCGATTCCCGAGGCCCCGTCCTGAAGGACCCCGCACACCTACAATAAATTTGATTACATTTCTTGTTGTTATTTATTCTATTTTTTAACTTGTACTGTCGACATAAAAAATGCTTAAGATGTATATGTTTGAAATACACACAAAAGTATTTGATTTGAGTACCATGTCGAAACATATTTTTAATAATTACAGTTTGAAAAAAATGTTTAAAAAATACACAATAAATGTTACAATACTAACAAATCATACTTAACAAATATATTTTACAGATTATGACAACAATAAATATTTCGAATTCTGGAAGTAGGTACAGCCGGGCCAGAGGTTGCAAAAATTGTACCTGAGCGGGCTCAGACCAGAAAGTCTAATTATAATTATAATAAGAAGTATATATTGAACACTTCTGCTGACGGTACTTTTAAGCTTAACTGACTTCTGAGTTTATCAAGATAAAAACAAGTCGGGGTCCTCCGGGACGCATATAAGCATAATCTAACTACGGAGTTTCAATTGTGATTTCTGATTGGTCAAAAAACTCGTTGTAAGATTTTGCTTATATGCCTCCGGGACACCTTGGGATCGGGGTACTCAGGGAATAACCCTAGAAAATAGTAAGTGGTATAATGCTGAAAATTATTAAATGATACAATCCAATGTAAATTTTTCCATACAAAGAAGATTAATAAAGCAAACATAACATTTGTTTATTACATTGACTGATATACGTTTATAACTTTATTAAATATCATATTAACCAGAAGCTGTCCGTTGCGGCCAAGATGCGGCTGATTGTTTAAAAAATATCTTGTCAGATATAGTACATCATTCAATCACAATTTGTTCTTTGTCGTGTCAATCATTCATTCTGAGCAATTCAAGACAGCGAAAGATAAGGTTTGGTCATGATCATAAAATAGCCGAAACACAAAAATAATATACAATTAATATATAATATACAATTTTTAATGTACCGACCTTTCCTACAAAATCCCTTTTGTCGAATTAAACAGACTAGTGAGTTGATGACTTATCCACACTCTCTTAAAAGGTGTGCAAACTTTCTAGCCTATTAGAACGTAATTATTCACACGACAACAAATTACTTCCAATCAATGATAAAAAGGTGTGTCTTCATACAATCGTTTTCCCGTTCCCTTTCACTTTCATCTGACGCATGCCTCAAGGCATTCAATAGCGCACGCTGACCGTGCGCTTTCACTTTCCTCTTGCGCTTTCAAGAGGCATGCCTCAAGGAATGCAATAGCGCATGCCCTATGTTTTCAAAAAAACACACCCTCTCTCTTCTTCAACTTTAGCTTATAGTATTCGTTAATTCGTTATAACTTATAATGCTCCTAGAGAAGCTGGTAATAACTAAAAAATATTATCGTATAAATTATTTTTAGTATGGCACGCTAAACCTTTTTTGGTTCTGAAAATACAGGGGTTTCTGCCATTCTTCATTCGAACTTAAAAAAAAATACCAACATCTCATTGATACGCATCTTTCTACATTTCAATTATTTATCTAGACCTAGAACTAACGACGTTAGAGCGAATTCGCACTTTCGCTGAAAACAGGGCCTCTACTGGAACGTTCGAAAAAACATTTTCAATGTTAAAACGTCAAATTTTATGGCAGAAAGTTGAACGTGCGTGTTGAGTCGAAAGTTGAAAGCGCATGGTTGTAGGCAATCAATATTTCATGTGTTAGACGCAAGTTGAATTGAAAGTTAAAAGGGAAAGAAAGCGCACGGTTTGGAGGCAATCTTGCATGCGTCTGACGCAAGTTGACTTGAAAGGTGAAGACAGACCAAAATAATTTGTCAGTACGCACGCAGTATATCTTGCGTGCGGTATGAGCTGTGTCTGCCACACGTACTATTATGCTGTCACGTCAAATGCGTTTTCAGGGTTATTTTATTTATACTGATAAACTTTAAACAGTTAAAGTTATTTTATTTCCATTAGTTGAGGGTAAAATACCGGAGCGGCGGAGAAAGTGATTGTTCTTTGAACATCCAAGCTAAAACTTCATTAAAAAGGAGTACTTACTACAGTTTTAAGTTTTGTCTACATGCAGATCCCACTTTGTATGTGAAGCGAAAACTTTGTAAGACCCTCAATCCTTATCTTAAATCCTCACACAGTCCAATAGACACCGAGGTCGCACCCGGGGCGCAGTCAAATGTCATGTCGAAAACTATTGTCATACACCATTGGCCAGACCCTTGGCAACTCAGCTGTCGCTGGGAACTGACCCCTTTAAATTTACGTCACGAGATCACGAGAACCAGTTATAAAGCGATCTATGTAATATTTTGGCGACAAAAACTGTCCTATTTTACTTTTATATTCTCTTTTTATATTTAAACAAATACTACTATCAAGGCTACCAACAAGTAAAAATATATTAATATCTATTATGGTAAGATTATAGTCCATATTTTAGTCATTTGTTGGCAGTCGACACAAATTCGTCATTTTAATAATCAAAATGACGACACTTCGAAATTTCCATCATTCTTATAGTCATTTTATCAAGCGATCTTATTTGACAGTTTGGCGATCAGCGGTCTAGTTACATCTACAAGTAGCTGTATTTTCCTACCTCGAATTTGTTTGCGAAATTGCCGTACCCTAACTAAGATGCACTGTGGCTAGAGTGTCACTCAGTCCTCCGTAATTACAGGGGCTTCCCGGCGAACGCCTTGTCTTCGTTGAATTACAAATCTGCCATTAAGCCGTGCCTTGTCAGGTCACGCGTCGCTGGATGTTGGCTCTTCATACTTAGCTCTATGTACAGCTACTATATCCTTTATCGAGAGATACTGTACGAGTTTTGTCTGTAATCGATATCGAAAGCTTTACTCTGCTCGCTTCTACTGTTTCACAATATAGTTTTTCGGCATCTGTTAACAGGCTGGGTAAACTCGTACGAAGCACACTTATAATTCACGGCAACCGCAAAGAATCATCGAACAATGTTGAAAAAATGAAAGCATAATCTACAATGAAATTGAGGTGATATCCATAAAACTGTAATTTTTTTAAAAAAAATCCTGGTGTTATTTACATTATTACATTGTCTGTAGTGTTTTGAGGTTAGATACTACACAATATGGAGAAGATAAGCCAAATCAATTAGCTACTCAATAAAACTGTCTTCAATCTCAGGAAACAAAAGAAAGTTTCAAATATATCGTAAGGAATTAAACAAGAATACTATATTATTGGATTTTAGGGCTTAAGAAAAATCAGTGCCATAAAACGAATTAATTAAAAATGTACGTTAATTAAGATAAGTCTAACAATTAGCTACTCAATAAAACTGTCTTCAATCTCAGGAAATAATAATAAATTTATTTCATAAAAAGTTTACAAAAAACTTACAAATTACGGACACTAAAAATATGGTTTAACGAAATGTAATTAATTGGTTATGCTGTAGTCCTTACTAGGGCAATAAAATGACCTCCAGGAAAGAGGAAGGACATCCAGACAAGTTTACAAAAGGGACTGAAAAGTAGTTGGAGAGAGACAAAAGTAAGTTTTTTTTTCTAACTAGTGTTACTACATAATATAGCACTTATTACAAATTACAAGTTGAGGATTCCGTTTAACTTTTTTATTATATTAATGGTTGGTATTGAGATGTTATTTGTGTATGTGTGTGTGTATGCGTAAAAGTGTGAGTGTGTGTATATGTGGGTATGTGTGAGAGGAAATATTATATTAAGATACATATGGCATTACGAATTGTTCAGTTTCTGTGTAATTTTTGTTAAGTAAATAGTTTTGCACAGAATTTTTACACTCAAATATGGATAAGCCATTAAAATGTAGTTCAGCGAAATGAAAGATGGTTTTAAATATATCGTAAAAGGAGTGAAAAACTAACACAATTTTATTAGATTTCAGGGCATAACAAAAAAACAGTACCGTAAAACGCATTTAATAAAAGAATGGTACTTTGAACTATATGGAAGACGTTGACTGAGATCAAATCAATAAGCTACTCAATAAATCTGTCTTCAATATCAGGAAACGAAAAATAGTTACAAATATATCGTTAGGAATTAAAAAAGAATATAATATTTGTAAGGTTCGATTTTATTTTATTTTATTGAGGCACAGCCGGGCGATTCCAAATCAAAACTAGCAACTCACTTCGAAAGTCACCTGACTTTACATGAGTTTGATATTGGGAATTAGATAATTCTAGGTTACTTTATCAATTGAAAATTAAAATTAGATGACTACAGATGTAACCTGAAATCTCTTGCAATTGATAAATTATTGTCTATTATTATGTTATTTCTAAATATCAAACTTGTGCGAAGTGAGTTGCGAGTTTCGTTTCGGAATAGCACGGCAGGTCCTAAATAGGTGGTATCATTAGTGGTCATTCTCCTTTATAGAGTAGATAATATAGCAATATTACCTAAGTATGCCCAAAAAATATATTTTGTATCTTTATAAAAAAATGCTAGTAATTTAAAAATTCCATAGAGCGTGTTCTGTGAAATATGTTACAATTTCATTCACAGAATGACGCGATTTTCCCGAAACGACAAAAGAAAACTGTGATGTATATTTTCGTAAATAAAATTAAAATTAAATATACATAAACTATCAATGTTTGGCAATCAGTAGTCCCAACGAAGTTAGTTTCGAACTTCATAACGATTTCTCTGTGCAGCACGAAACTGAAATTACGTTAAGTTTCACATTCAGTTAATTAGTTAGTTGATGATAATTAAGCAAAAACTAAGTAGTTTTATTGCCAAAAAAATATTGATGTGCAATTGTACAACGGATCATTACTTTTCAAAATATATTACCTCGACTCAAAATATATACTTAGGTTTCTTATCAAAAGTAAAGACCGCTCAGGCGGTATTTACACGGGTCGATTTGGCAGGCGACTTGGCAGGCGATATTAGTCAATTAGCGCTTTTTATCGACAATCGCTTGTAAAATCGAATCGCCACCTCATTAAAAAAGGTTTGCGATTAGATTTTACAAACGATCGTCGATAAAAAGCGCTAATTGATTAAAATCGCCTGCCAAGTTGCCTGTCAAGTCGACTCGTGTAATACCGAGCTTGAGAAACATTCATTAATTTGTGTTTACCTCAGATTGGAAAACAGCAAAACGCGGCACGCATTTATATTATGACATGAGTGTAGATTTGCGATTAGAACTCGAATGTTATATTCGACCCACGTCGCCAATCTCTCTTACGAGCCGGTGAGGCTGCTATGGAATTCTAATAGCAAATCGAGCATAGAAAACGTACCCATATCGGCAAGCATTTCCATATAACTACAACGTAACAAAACCGAGTCTAGTCCGCGACAACGACACCACCAACAAAATTGTCTTGCCATTCACGTCTGGCAAACGTTTGGGTCACTTTGAATAACATGGGACCGTATTTATTGTATAATAAAAATACTCGTAGTACATTTAGCTACAATAAAGGATATTGTGTAACAAACATTTCTTAGAACGAGTAGGTATTTTCTTTCATTACATTACACACACCCGTCTGTTGTGTATTTTTTCTGTTTCAATTTTGTTTGCGTGATGAATATGAAGCAGGAAAATTCGTTGTTCAACGGAAAATGTGAAAACATCGCTCTCAAGCCTCCCTTATTTTGCTAACACTTTCAGAAGGTATTGTTTTAAAAAAATGCTTAACCTTTTACGTTGAGGAAATGGAACTGTATAGCTCCTTTTATCGTTCGAAATGACAAAAATCCAATAACTTTGTAACAGAAACGAAATGACGTCATTTCTTGATAAAGGATGGAAGATCAATGGGGTGAGTCAATCATATACACCACTGGAATTTCAGAAGTGAATCAATGCTCGGTACTAGAAATATTTCGTAACGTGTGTCAGGTAACCAGCCCTCGTTAAGGGTGATGGATGTCCAGGACCGAGGGCGCGTACTCGTCCGTCCTACACCACATGCTGCTAGCACACTAATTCTGCACCTTATAAAATCGCAATAAGGACTACCAATAGAAGGATTTAGAGCGTGTAGGGTTAATCTACAGCCTGTCACCGCTCAAAATTAGGTAATCACTCCGACGTCCTGTTTCATTAAACTCCGTTGTGCTGAGTCTGTTGTGACGAAGTGAGAAGGCATTCTTCGTTATGAAGCAACTGTGAATGCTAATTATTGCCGCATGATCTATCGTCTTTAAAATATCCATCATACTACTTAAGTTAGATAGTAGGTACCTACAGAAAGCATCAATTTAAATATGTGCTACAAAACCCACCGGTGTTAAGAGTGATAAGGGCGATTTTATTACTCCCACCGGCTTTTAATAATTTTCCCTTTTTATGATATAAATCTAATTTAATATGTCCACAATTTTGAGGTGCGAGGAAAAATGTTCCACTGCAGCGGCTTGCTGATTAAATTTCTGATTTCTGACGTCATTTTAGTCTCATCAACCGCCGGAATGTCGGCAAAAACTGAATTCATCTACAAGAATATTCTTTCTTGATTTACCTTTCTTCGACACAAACAAAGGTAAACGCGAAATATGAGTGAGTAAGCTTTCATAAATATTTTTTCATTCACACAAACCATGAAATGGCGTCATAGAACATAATTGTGTTTACTGTTGGATTATCTATCAGTATTGTTCATCTTGGTATTACGATAAGTGTATCTTGAATCTATTTTTGGATTACCAAACGAATATTTGCGTGGGAGGACGTGTCGATCTTTTCCGTGCTTCGTTATCCTGCTAACAGATATAGGTATAGGTGCGAAACTGCGCAGTCAGGGCAGTTCTGTCTAGTTTTCAAGAATAAAAATTCTAAGCCGTTATTTTCCCCTTCATGATTTTGTTAAAAAATGTACGATATTATTGACGAAGTAAATTTATTGAGTGTCGTTCTCATTAATGACTCCCATTCCGATGTAAATTTGTAAATAGATAGTCCAACAACTTTAATATTAAATTATAATCTTGATCTTGAATAATAATTTACAATATCATTGTAGGATGTACATTGAGATTAAAAATGTATCATAATAAAACACGAACTGCTAGAAACTGCATGCTTAGGGCCAGTTAGTCACGCAGGTTGGTGCACTCAAATCCTGTGAAACAGGTTAAAGTTGTGATATTTTGAAAAAACCGACAGGTTAAAGTTTCTCAATAACATGTATCTCTGAGCTAATAAATAAAATAAAATAAATGCTTAGAGAAAAGCTCTTTGCAAAGTGCTATTTTATTAACATTGTGTTATTTAAAGCTTTAAAGCGATTCTTAGACATTTTCGAACAAAATAATATTGTATGGTGTGTAAATAAAGATGAAACGAGAGCTGATCCATCACATACTCGTAATTATTATTATAATAAGCGCACAACGCAAACACGCTTAAAAATGTCTGCTTTTAGTCCGAAGCTACACCTAAAGGTACACAAGAGGTACCTAATCCACATAAAAAAAAAGAAATTCTTAATATTCCACCGGGTGAACTCCATAATAATATAGAAATTTGATATTGCTAATATTTTCAATATCTTCAGTAGAAATGATTGCAATTTTCTAGATTACAATTAACTAATTGAATAACTTGTAAGACAGTAGTGTCTTACCACTATTATTACCACTATTATAAATACAATTTGGAAATAATACTTATGGTAAATTGGTAACCATACATACAATAACCTACTTACATGATGGATATTTTCTTAAAAAACAGAGGTGCCACTTAGCATACCTAAAATCACCTTTCTCCTGCGGTTTATGTGCGGATTCCCGTGGTGGGAAAATGATCCATGTAGACTTCTAGTATGTTATAAGGCGTACGTGTCCGGAGCTAACACAAAATTCAAAATCAGCACTTATTCAGCGTAGGCTACTGTTACAAGCATATGCGAATTACAATGAAGCTAAAGCGAAGGTTACCTTTTTCCTCATTTCGTATTTACAGAGTTGTCATATTGGACAATGTTCTCAGCATATAAAATTAGATCACTTTCCATAACAGTAAAAAAATGTACAGGTCACATTTCTAATTAAAAAGTACTACTTAGAGCTGAGTTTCTAAAGTTCAAAAGGAAACACTTTAAATTTGGAACCTAAAGTACAAGCAATTTAAGTTTTATAACTAAGGTAAACGCACCTATTATTTCATTACTCTAATAACAGAATACAATTTAAAATGTAGTTAGTATAACGATAGCCTATTTTAGGAACTTAAGTAATAACAGGACCGTAAGAAATATGATGTGTTTTGCAATTAACTTGAGCAAAATAACAATAAAGAAAATTAAGTTTGTCGTCTAATGCATGTTAATTAACTCCATTAAAACTGGAGACAGAGGCTAAGTGCTACATACTTGCATGAATACAGATAGAGCATTATTGGTGTATGTTTGTAAAAGGAGCAAAAGTTTATATTTTAGCTCCCAAACTCATTACTGAACTGTCAGCTGTCGAAAAACTTGGAAGTCGGCGTAAATGACTGGCAGGCGGGGAACTTACTCAGCGCTAGTGGACCGGAACGCTACGAGATTTCTTTGTTACACTATGCTACGAGTTTGCTACGACAGCTACGAATAGTTGATAAGACTGCCACCATAGTGTAATAATATTTTCTAATAGGTCTTCTTTGTTTCGGCGATGAATGCAAACAAAATAATTACAACTAGTAGGAACTACAGTACAACACTTTAGTACCTACAGTAGTGAAAAGTTAGGTGCCTGTGACGTAGAGAACGTTCAGTACTATTATATATTCTGTGGTTGTGGTAGAGATACCCCACCTCATTGTTGCCCTGACAACATGGCCGAGTTACCCCACTATCAACCATTAGGAACGCTATGCTGCTATATTATACCTCAGCTGTAGAAAAATTTGCAAATTTTCATAAAAAAAGTACATGTTCCAAAGCTTAATTTTTTTATACAACGTTCCTATTAAAAATTTAACTCGATAAAGGTTCCGTTTTCAATTATTTAAACTAGGTTATCTCATGGACAAAACAAAGGAATGAAAGGGATCCACCTCTTCAGATACGATTGTCATTTATATTTATTTGCAAACCATCCTGTCTGCGACAGGGCACTTCATTACATTTTGTTCTGAAATCGCAACTGCCTGAACAAGACAGCAGAAAACACAGCTCAGAAGACAGTAGTAAAAAAAATCTACGGTGACTGGCTCAAAAGAGATTTGAGTTGGATTTAAAAACGAGGATATTACCGAACAAGCGGCGCCATTGTTGGGCGAACAATGAGACACAATTATGGTGGACTTTAGACAAAGCCGGGCATTCAGCATCAACGGGCCAGCAAAGACAGGCCATGGCTCTACATGGCTTAGTGTATGTCACGGTAACTACCGCTGCCTTAACAATGAGCCCCAGTGGTTTAGTTCGTTAATTGTTTACGAAGTTCAGTCCGCTTATACCAAACTAATTTGAAATGACTTTCTACTCAAAATCAAACTAAAGTTAGATACTGAAAACAATAAAGAAGATTTTTAATTATAACTTGAAGAATTTAGAAAGATATATGAATTAAAAAATCTTATAATACGATTAGTATACACCCTGTATTTTATGATATCCTATCACTCTGAGGTTATATTTTATAGGTCAAAATAATAAAAAAACTCTAAGAACATGTGGTCCAAATATGCATAGTTTTGGAGATATTATAAATTTTGATTAAATTACTCCAAAAGTGATTACCTATAGGACGATTCTTTATTTTTGCATACACATACTTTTTTACTATTATCAATGATCACCAAACGTGACTAAACGTAAAGATGACGTTTAGCTTTCATTGACAATAATATACTACTACGTGCTACTACCAATATGATTATAAAGTTCTTGGCTACTACTAAGATTTTCATAGATGACTTAATACATATTTAGAGGTACGGAAATGCGACTTGCCATATTTCACATAAAGGTGTTTTGCATAATTAGTCTTAGCTTTATTGAATTATTTTGTATGAAAAATGAAAATGAAAAAATATTTCCTATGCTATTCGATTCTATTTCATAGTCTCATTAATACCCTAGAGTTATGGGATATAAAAAACACGTTGTATACGGACGAATTATTCCAAGAATCCTACGAATATTATAAAATAAATGTCAACGTATGAATGTTTGCTACCTACTCAATCACGCAAAAACGGCTCAACGGTAGTTGGCACACAGATAGTTTATCATTTTATATCAGTCAAAGGTTCCCTATAGGGATTTTCCAAATTTCCATGCGGACGAAGTCGCAGGCGGAAGCTAAGGGTGCGTCCACATCTGGCGAATGCGCGGCGAATGCGCAGCTTGCGAGCGGCATACGAGTTGCGCGCGTGCTGTTTATGCTCGTCCGTCGCTCCTGCGCCGCCCGCGCGCCGATCGCGCGCATTCTACGCGCCGTACGTGCGCGGCTCGCGCGCTGCACTTACTTCCTCCCGACCGCCCTTCAAGTCCCGCACCATTTCACCCGCGCGAACTGAACGCGCACAGATCGCGCTCACTATACAAGCATTTCCTGAGTTGCGCTAATGAGGCGCACCAAACAGCGGCAGTAATGGCATGCGTGCAGCGTGTGCGCAGCTCGTGAGCTGCGCATTCGCCGCGCATTCGCCAGATGTGGACGCACCCTTATAGTTACTCTATAATCACGAGATCACTTTCTCATATCCCAGTATAGATTTTGTATACGCAACAAAACAGAAACTCACGCAAGGTATTGTAAATGTGGGGGTTGCGTGTGCTGCTATTATTTCCCGTTAGCCTCACCTTGATTGATATGGGCAAAGGAGTGGATGAGTCAGCGAACAGAAGCTAACTTTCATGACCACACGACTATAAATACTGGAACACCGCACGCTGAAGGACAGTTACTAGTACCTTAAGATAGTGATAAAGGTGGGACATGTCACCGACAGATTGCGATTTTATTGTCCGTCTATTCCCAGTATAACTATATCAATCAGACTCTGGAGCAACGAAAGAAAATAAAACCTTAAAGTTGATGTATGAAAAAGTTCTAAAAATACGAAAATAATGTTCTGCATTTGCTGCAAGCTTCTATAAGCTCTAACCTTACTCCTTATCTGGCTAATCTTATATTGTCTTGCAATTTTAATCTTATTGTTGCTTGAGTCAAAGCCTCAAAGGCCTATCTACTTTTACATCATTAGGTATTAAAAGGAGAAAATAACGACCATACCACGCCATAATAACGAAACACGTGGGTCCACACATTAAAAGTGATTGTAAAAAAAATGTGTGAATTTGACGACCTCCGTGGTCGAGTGGCTTTGTACACCGGTTTTCAAGGTGTTGCCATCTCTGAGGTGCCGGGTTCGATCCCCGGTTGGGTCAATTTAGAAAACGAACTTTTCTATATCGTACCACTACCACCGGCACCGTTGTCTCTGATTTCCATAACACAAGTGCTTTAGCTAGTTACTTTGGAATCGGAGCAATGTATGTGTGTATGTTATCAAAATATTTAAAAATAATACCAAATAATATACTAGAAAAAATACGACTCGCACCAGATCATGTTCTCGGACGGGAATCGAACCTAATTATATATATTTAAAAATATATTTTAAAAATGAAACAACACTCACCCGACCGCTGTACTCGGCTGGGTGGGTAATGGTCTACTACATTCTGCCGTTTTTAATATCTGTTCGATTAAAACACCTGTGTCGTGGGAAGGCCGATGCTGGGTGGGATAGTGCCGTGGCCTTGCTACCTGGGTATCGACTTCCCAAACTTGCCAGTGTCAAGTACAAGTACCCCACTAACGACCTCCTGATGGAAGTCGTTTACCTTCACATTGATTTAGAAATCACGTGATATTTAGGCAGTTATCGGCTATTGTAGATCGTGATTGGATTCGCAGTTCCTATTATTATAACGTGATCGTTATTATGTTACTAAATCTATTTTTAACTAAGATTTAAGTACAAGAATAGCCAAATCGAGATGATTCGGAATTGTTAATTGATATTGTTAGTGGACCTGTATGGACTAGATATTTGCAGATTAAATAGCTATATAAATATACAATGCCAAAGACGTACAAGAGGGTCAACATTTTTCTCTTTTTATGCGATGCTCTAACACACATACTTACAGGAATAACTTAAGTAAAAAATTTGTTTGCTTAATTCAATTGAATTAAAGTAAATTCAAAATTCCCAGCCGACAACGTCGCTTAACATCGTCACATATTTTGCGAGCATAAGTAAGAAATCCTAAATTTTCGTTAACATTGGTAAAATTATTCGACTTTTGCTTCACACAAATCCGTGTCGACACAGCAGAGTGAGGAGTGACTTAAACTTTAAACCCACGAGTTACCCCAGCGGTTAGAGCTCTCAAAGTTTTAACGTGCTTCAAATAACCGACGAATTGAAACTAACAGTCACCGCATGTCACGACTTATGGTGTAAGGTATTAATTCAACAAAAATGATGTTGGTGAGAATACCCTATTAATGTGTCAACATTAGTAGTCATACTAGAGCACAGAGTAAACAAAAATCTATTTATTCTTGAGAGATTTACCATTACTTACTTGTTTTTTCGGACTAGATGTTTAGTAAGAAGATTTCTTGTACCTGCAACCTGCCTTTGCTTCCCAAATCGCTCCAAATTTTCTATAGCACTTTGTCACCGTCGACTCAACCCCACCTCATCAGCACCCTCAATTAACTATAATTAATAATTGTCTATTAAACTCAGTGCCTTTTTGCTACCTTAGCTTTCTCTAAGACTGAGTCTATAGGTTTTTTTATCAAACTTGTACTTATGTCATTGTATGTTTCGTTATGTTATGACCCGATGATAGAAGGCTTTGTAGCACACGTACTTTGGATCAAAGATTTAGTTTCTTGACTGTGATTTGTGATTTTCTTGAATGTCACTGTTGTTGTTCTGATATACCATATAATATACACGAGGATCCATTGATTTTTGTACACAGCTTCTGAGATTCCTACTTCTAATAGATACCTACTTTCTGAAATGCTACGACACATCCAACATAAAATAGCTGGGTACACTTTTGAACGTTAAAAGTAGATACAACATTGTTGCTTATTTATGAAAAATTAGTTTTAAGACAAAACTCAAGTTAACACAAAAAGTTAAAATCTTGACTTGATACGGCACAACTTTTTCAATCACTCATCTGAGATTTTGATGTCCAACAAACAACAAAAAGTTATGAACATTAGCTAAAAAGCTGTCAACTTTCTTATAACGAAATCCTCATGAATCTTAATGCAAAGTCTTTTCTTTTATAAAAAAATAGACGCAACGTATTTTATTACGTATTCTAAGCGTTATTTCCACATTTTTTTTAATCTAATAAAAATGTTACGTGTAAAATGAATAAATCTTTAAAACACGAGCCTTTTTTTCTGTAACGTCTTTTTGAAAGGCAGTAAATGTTTATGGGCTATAAAGAGGACACGTTAAACGGCGCAGGAGCGTCACTTGCATTGTATGATAATGGGAGTTATTACAATCGAATAAGAGCCTAATTTCGGTTGCTATTCCGTAAGTAGCGTTTATTAAATCCATTAACTCATTATTAGGTAAGCCTTGTCGTTTAGTGGTTTCTTTGATCAAAAACATTTTTTATTCCAAAATAGACTTGATTAAAAATGTTGATTATTTTTGTGGGAGATTCATGTTTTTGATAGATTATTGTTATTTTTGTAACCGTGTTTTTTGGGAAGGATTCAAAACTATACATACATATTGTAGGTACCTATATGAATAAATATACACGGAATAGAACTAATTATTTAAATGTTACTTTCAACATCTTATCCGAAAATATTTTTTTAAGTAGGACATTACTAATTTTGCAAAAGAAACAGGTACATTAATTCGAAAATTGTATCATTTTACCTTCTATTGCCGACCGTACCATAATAAACGAAGATTTTATGGCAATAAACATAGTACGTCTGCAGTCGCAGCATCATAAATATTATGAATACTTCCACCCGGAATGAGTGAGTATAAATATTTACATGTTTTATGATGTTTATCTATATATATAAAAGGGAAAATCACTCACTCACTCACTCACTCACTCACTGATCACGAAATCTCAGAAACTACAAGTGCTAGGAGTCTCAAATTTTGCATGGGGGCTCCTTTTAGAGCGTAGGTGCTCACTAAGACGGGATTTTGCGAAATTCAACCCCTAAAGGGATGAAACAGGGTGGTAAAGTTTGTATGGGAGAACGCGATTCCTTGGCCCGATTGACTTGAAATTTGGCATAGACATTCTTTCACAAAATTAATTGAACACGTGTTTCGTATTTTTTTAATATTTATTACCTAACAGGGTTAAAAAATGATATAAAGCTACTTTTGCTGTGATTGACTTCGACGTCGGAATTGAAACTTTTTTGTGCATTTGATTGATTAATTAAGAAAAATAAATATCATTTGTCATCTCAACGTAGTATTACATTCTCTTTGGTCATTTCCCCTGAGAGTAGGTAGAATGCATTTGATTGAATAGTACCTATGGCGTTATGTTGGCAGTGCTGTCATTTTTTCCTTATTGCGTTGTAATAAGGTGCAACTATGCATAAAAAACCGCATCAAAATCGGCCCATAAGTTTGGGAGCTAGGTTGCCTCAGACAGACAGACACACACAAGTCAAACTTATAACACCTCTTGCGTATGTTGTGTACGTCGTATATACATATAGTGGTGGCCACATAATTAAGGACACAAGTCGATTTTCATACAAACGAGGTAATTTTGAAGTATTGGTTTTCCGCTAGGGATTGAACTAGCTGTGATCTGATGATGGCCACCTAGGAAGTGAATGGAGAAGATTCAGATAGCAATACACACCCAACTGATCTGGTCAGTATTCTAAGAGATGTAAGCATAAGAATTTTCAATTGCAAGTTTTCATACATTTCTATACTATATTCGCGGTTTTTTTAAACATATCCTTACATCTCTTAAAATGCTGGTCAGATCACTTGGGTGTGTATAGAAATCTGGATCTCCTCCATTCACTACCTGGATGGCCATCACCAGATCACCGCTCGGTCGCTTCCCTGGCGGAGAAGCAATGCTTAAAAGTTACTTCGTTTGTATGAAAATCGACTGGCGTCCTTAATTTTGTGGCCACCACTATATATAGATATCCTGTAGTATAGTCTAATTACTTCACACTCACCACATTAGTAACTACATTGTACCCGTGCGAAGCCGGGGCGGGCCACTAGTAACTTTATATAACGTTTGTTGCATAATTTATGATGATTTGATTCTAAACTTCGGAGATAAGTTAAGCTCATTCACTTCCTCTGTGTTATTTAATATTTCATATCAATACAAAGGTGCATACAAAAAAATACTATTCCAGCTTACCACTTAACAAATTAACATTTTCAAAGGAAAATGTTATAAAACATCAAAAGAAACTTTATGTGTGAAGGAAACTATTGCTAGAAGGGTACTAATAGTGCCCACTACGTATTTTACTACGTTTTTATTGCTTAAGGTACGTGAAAGTAGGTAATTACTCTAGTATTGATTAACTATTTTACAAGATAATAATAGCCGTCATCACAACTACCCTTATAGCATTAAACGGTTTTATGACTCATAAAAAATACTTACTATTTAATCTCACAACAAATTGTACTTGATTTTTTTTATACGCCGCTATGTTTTCAGTAAACGAATTTTCATTAAAGCTGAATATCTCTATCTCATACATAACTCAACTAAAGTACACAGTCAACGAAAAATTGAATTTCAATTTGCTTATAGAAACAATATCCATAATGGCGTTTAGGTAAATTGTCTCGGCGTAGAATCTTGATCCCAGGGCACGGCGGAGGCACTTACTTCCAAATTGAAACAATTGTCCTATTTGATTGAATACACAATATGCCAATCACATGAGTTTGGTTCTAAGCAAGAACATCTTATGTTAAGTAATTGAATCGAAGTTTATCTGTTTTAGAGCTGATTTTTCAATTCTTAGTTAACAGATATCAGTCAGTTAAATAAAATAAAAAACAATCAAAAATGTCACAGAGCAATGTATGACAAACATTTTCAATTTAGCAGTATAATGCGCTATCAAACGAATAAAGCTTCGTTTAAACTGAGGCGAATCCCGCGCGGAACGCGGGACGCGAATATGCGCGGTTCGTTTTCATTAGGAAAACAATTGTCTTTTGATATCGAAGCTGGGGTTTTGTTGTTATTAGCATTATCTGAAGAAGAATCTCAAGATATGAGGAAAAAAGTAACAAAATGGGTCCACGAGCTGCGCATAGAATTTGGAGAGTATTTTATTATTGGAGATTATTTTAATAGCCGTCGTGGCTTAGGTCGTATAGAAACTTGTTATCTTTTTTTTAAAATAGTTCAAGGTTCAACGGCATTTCAAAAAATTAGACACTATCCCGCATATATTTCGCTGCAACTCCTGCGACTATTCGCGCCAATGTGAACACGTCCGTACAAGTTAGCTGACGCTGAGCTAATCGCGTCCCGCGTCGCGCGTGGAATTCGCCTCAGTTTGTACGAAGCTTAAGGCTTTATCTAGGCATTGAAATATCAGCCCTTAATCAAAAGATTATACACAAAGTACGTGCTTGACCTACTCATTTGTGAAACTGAACTGTCTTGACGATGGAGTATCTAGGGATATCTCCGGAGTCATTTGCGAGATGTCTGCTCACGATGGCCGTCACAAGTTGCGAGTTAATGTCGACGTAAAAGTTTCAAAACTCGGCACAAAGGATCGGCATTTTTATGCAGAAGTTTAGATTTCGTATAAGAAATATTACTGACAGCATCATAATAAACGGAACATAAAATATAACATAAATCTAACATAAAATAAAATTTCTGACACAATGTCCGGAACCTATTTCAATAATGTGTTCAATTACCAGGAGCACAGCTAGGAGTGAAAGGGGTGGTAACTATTCCAAAAAGAGCGGTCAAAGGTCACCAGGAGCACAGCTAGGAGTGAAAGGGGTGGTAACTATTCCAAAAGGAGTGGTCAAAGTTCAATACTCCTTAAAAGCTGATGGCTCGCTAGTGTTGTGCGAATTTAAATTGAATCTATGAAGAATTGGAATTCAATTACCTATTAATAATTATAAAATGAACTTGGAAGGTTAAATGCTCAAGCATGTGGTTTGTAGGCTGTGTCAGATCATGATCGGTGCACTTGGGGATGATACCCCCTTTCCGTTACACGTTGTATACTGACTATAAATTATATCCTTTGTAGGTATTAAGATTATTTTAAATAAATAATGAGTCATTTAGAGAAAACCATTCATGGTTAATTTCTTGATAATTTACGTACTTACAGGTTGGATTTTACTGTACCTGAAAGAAAAGTGCTTTAAAAGCTGAAGTATTTATAATAGGATTTAATGCCTAAATGAGGCATTAGGCATTAAATAAGTTAAAAAGAAGAAAAACTGCATTTCAATCTTTGTGAAAATACGCATTCGGAAGAGCCGACACTAATCCGAAAAATAATATCCTTGATCTAAAATAACATACTTTTGATTGGCGCCACATAAGAACAGGGTGCTATTTTTTTAACTAGTGTAAGTTCGTTTCCCTGATACGGTGTTTTCTCAAAAATTAGAAAATGTAGTTTTGCTTCTTTAAAAAAATAAAAGGAATGTCTCTTTTGAATCTTCAATCTTCTTTATTATGAATACTTTCTCCCCAGGTATGGTTAATAAATTCCATCCTGTCTGTGTAATAATGATATAATGTCAAAAAAGGGAATAATATTTTCGTCAAAAAGATGATATATTTCACGATATTTTTAGCCCATGCAAAGTTCTTCATTTCATAAATAAAATATGAGAATAGTACTGTAACAAAAGTCCTCTGAAAATACTTATTAAACTTCGACAAGGAACTCTTCAACAAAATTTTGTCGTCGGCCGGCCGGGGCGTAGCGTGTTCGCGAATAATATGACAGAATTGAATTCAAAATTGTTATTTTAGCTTGATGACTCAATTTATTCACTTCGTCAAATTATCTCGTTTTATTGAACTGATATTTCAGCCGGTCACTTTAAGATATTGAATAAGCAATTTAATTTTAAATAAGCAATTTAATGTAAACATTTTTTTTGATAATTTAGATATTTCTAAATTTGATCTATGAAAGGAACTTTAGAACAAATAACGATGTCAACTTCCTAAAGCTTTGAATATTTATTAGAATGTTAATTTATATTTGAATGGAAAATAGGAGGTTCCCACATTTTCTAAGCACTTTGCTCAAACTGTTTGTGAATTGCATCATTAACTACGGGTCAATCAAACATAAATCACTCTAACTAACGTAATGTAATAAGTATTTTTTCTATCTTTTCCAGCTGCCAAATAAATCTGGCTAACGGGAAAAAATCCAATTGAGGCCAGAATACTCTGAGTCAGAGTCTCTGACCATCAATCTGAGCACCGGAAGAAACTGATAACTTAATATAAAATATATAATTTATTTAATAACGCAGAGAAAACACGTTGCACAGAATACCCAAAAGTACGAGTATGATGAAGTTAGATACTTATTTTATTTTGTTTATCTTTCAAAGCAAATTGGATTGCTCTTTAGAAGGCTCACAAAATAGGTATAGGTATAACAGTCTTGCATAAGCTTTTACATTCAACTTAGAATAATATTAATGATAAATCATTGGGCATGTCGATCTGAAAGGCACACAGTTATTAGGAGACGACGTACTATGTATCCGCTTAGAAAGGAACTATCGAAATAATCACGGATAGTGGAATTTAAGGCGGACGAAGTCACGAAGCTTATACAACATAAATTGAACCGTAAAAATATATCTCATACCCGAGTATATGAGATATATTTGAAAATATATCTCATCATACGTTGCTTGTTCTAAAATTACTTTGCATTCTTATTTAAAATTTTCCTTGTCCTGTTTTTGACCTGCCTTATTATTACGGATAAGTTTTCAAAGTTACGAAAAATATATTCAGAATGAAAAGTACCTATAAAGAGATGAAAACAGATAATTTGCATAAAAACCTTTATTCCTGCAATGCCAACTACAATAAAACGATAACAGTACAATGGGATTCAATGTTTTGTAAGGAAAAACGGGCTTTATTTAAAGAAGACTGCGGATGCTTTCCGTAAAAGCTTTAGAATTTTTATATTAAATGAAAAAGTTTTCAAAGTGAGATAATAGATGAATAGTTTGTGGGAAACATAACCACACATATTGTGTTAAAACAGCTCCGGAAAAACCGGATTCCGTAATCTTAAGCTCAAGTTTTCACCGATCTTTACACTATATTATCAATATATTTAATTATATTCTGTTTCATGCCCACTCCTTTTAGACACAACTGTTTTATGATTGCATGCGCTATGGCGCTTCACGCATGCATCATACGAAAACTAAAGATGAATATGAAAGCGCACTGGTGTGGACGTAGCAATAAGGTTTTCTTCAGCTCACATCCTTTACGCTTATGTAAGTGTGAGCATCTGTGAGTGCTGCGTGATATGCATGCGCCCCTGCCGCGCGGTCGGCTCGCTACGCAGGCGCATCTTGCAAAGCAACAATTGGACCGTGTTCTCCCAAAGCTTGGTTTGCTCTTCGACGGCGCCTTGACGAGCACTTATAGTGCGTTGTTCCTAAAATAAATAATAATTTAGAAAATAATATATCACAAAATCTTTAGATTTTATAGATATTTTAAGTCATATCATAATACACCGTCTATCAAATTGATAGATATTACAAAAGAGTACCCTAATAAAATCAGTTGAATAAAATACTTTGCTTCCACGACTAATTTCATGATGGTATCAAAAACACGGATAATCAATTTATTTACCTCTTCCAAATTTTTCACAGCGCGCTCCATATCAGCCACTTTCGATATTAAACTTTCCATTTTGGACGGTTTTCGCGGCGACTGCATTGAATTTTTCATTTCAAACATGACGACTTCTTGCAAACTTTCCGCTTTAGTAATTTTTTGCCTCAAGTTTTTCCACTCCGTCTCCTTGATGTTCAATTGGTCCGTTAGCTCCTTCACTTGATTTTTGAGTGGCTCCATCTGTGACGTTATGTTGATAGACGTCGCCTCATAAACTCTTTTCTTTTGTTCATACTGTTGCTGAACAGTTTGGAACTCCTCCTTTATTGGTTTAATTTTATCGGCGAGTGGTTGAATTTCCTGACGTACTTGCGAGAGCTTTTGTGCTGTTTGTGCTACCAACTGGAAGGAAACATCGTAGTTATAACTTCATTTAATGACCTTTTATTTTGAATAATTTACCACACAAATATGACTTGGTTGAGCCGTGTATTCACAACAGGATAAATGTTACGTGACAAGTGTGTCTAGAGACATCATCGCGCGACATGAAACGACTCCAGACGTGTAAAATAAATGATAAAAAATATCATTTTATATGCTTCGCTAAGTCAAAGTTGTGCGATGTTGTGATAGGACTGTATAGAGGTGGGTTCCCCGAAATTCCCTATTATTTTAATTGTCTCTAGAAATAAGTATTAATCATAACGTAATTGTGAGAGTTCAGTGTCCTTTTTGAAGTTAAAACTGACATACCTAATTGAAGAATATTTTTTTTATTAAAATTAAAAGTCTTCAAACATAAATCTAGATTAAATAAGCTGTCAGACCATTTCACCTGTGATAAATCGTGCATAGATTTCTTAGACAAGTCCGCAGATTTGTTCTGCTCCTTTTCCATAGATTCATCGTCGTCAATCTTTAATTTTTTATGGTTCACCAGAGCCATTTCGACGGTTGGGTCAGCCGTACTTATAATATCGAGAGTCCTGGCTAAGATGCCCGCTTCAACCTTGAACGTTGGTGGTGACGTTAAAATTGTGCTCAAATTAATATAAATGGGAAGTTACAGTGGGTAGCAATAAATCATCCGCTCACCTTGAACGTCGAGAGATTGGCTCGCTGTCTTTTATAAACTGTACTCTTGGTTCGCAAAGAACTGACATATTTCTTCAATTCTTCACCTCGGAGTACAGTATCACCTAGCAGTTGTCGAACCTGAATTTAAAAGTAATATTTAAATTAAGTGGCAAACCATTAGTTTTAACATAAATGATAATTTACTACTAGTCGTGTTAGTGATCTTGGATGGGAATCTTGGGAATAGCATGACGATATTGACAATGTCATTACTGGAGAAATTGGAGCTCACGAGGGGATACAAATCGAATTGAGTAAGCCTCATAATACCTACACAATGTCTAAAGTATATACAGAAAATGTACGTGATTTCGCGAGAGCGGATATCTGGCTAAAAATTGCAGTTATAAAAATACGCAGGCCAATCTCAATAAGAGCTACCAAAGATTTTTCGCTACTATTAATCTCAAAGGAGAAGGCGTATTATCTTAACAGAATCTCGGAGCTGGCGACTTAATTAAATGACTACTTGAGATGAGGAAAAATATTATGATCATTAACGCAAAGATAGACCCAAAAGATATGCCGCTGCTCAATCTTTTGTTAATCACTGTGTAGAAAACTTATGAATCCATCTAAAAAAATAAATGTTACATTTAATTAGGCAATATTAAACTTGACGTCTCAGCATTACTTAATTAAAAGGACGATCCATTAGGCTCTAGACAGACGGACCGCATTTCAACTGCAATCCAACCGCAAATTGCAGTTCAGGTGCAGTTTGAATGCAGTTGACACGACTGCAATAGAACTGAAACTATTCAAACTGCATCGGAACTGCAATTTGGCAGTCGGATTGCAGTTGAATTGCAGTCCGTCTGTCTAGAGCCTTACGCTTGTTAGAGAAATCAGTTTAAAGTTATTCTTGCTCAAATGTCAACCTTTCCTTGCATCACAATCATAATCGCGTAGCACCTGTTCTAACACGCGTAGTCAGTGCGTAGCATCGCCCGCCCGGATGGAGCGCGCTACGTAAAAAATTTCGTAGCGTGCGCTGTGCTACGCGATCGCGTGATGTCCATATCGGCTGGACCATTTATAGAGCTTTTCTTTTTTTGAATACAGTACACAAGAACTTTTGTGCAGAGAATTTATTTTTTGAACCTACTAAGTTTGTATCTTAATTTTTTTACCATAGATCCCTGACCACCTTAAATCACCGTTATCGCCGTTACCTGTGACTGCAAGTCTGCTAAAGTAGCTTCATATTCCTTCATGGTAGCAGTGAGCTCGTGCACGCGCGCCACGCTGGCGTCTTTGTTCCTGCGTATCACGGTGGCCTGCTGACGGAAAGGCGCCAGTTTGTCCTCTTGAGGGCCCGCGGCCGCCAGACGGCGCTGTACTAGTTGTTCTATCTCGCTGTTTACAGCGGCAATCTATGTTAAAAAGGTCATTTAAAATATTAAGCAACGACAATTAAATTCCACTCTTGTATATACAGGCTTCCGCTATCTATAATAACCGATTAACCTTCAGGCAGGCCGTACTGCTCGTTTGTACAACGACTAGTATTAGGAAATAAATTTTTCTCAAACATGCTTAGAAATTCAAACATTATTTTGACAACCTTCTTCGTGCCAAATCGGAGTACCTGCATGGACAGCTCTAAAACACGCTAGCAATTTTGTATGAAAATACATATTTACTGTGCTTAGTGACCTTAATATTACTGTGTAAACTCATATTTCTCGTGTAATTAAAAAAGGGAACGAACTTTTTCAGTGAAACACGGCAACCAAGGTGGTTGGTTTTCACGGCATCAAATGTGCAAATGTTCTTGTCAGAATCAGCCAGACAATATGTATTTGGATCTTAAAATATCGTATTAATAAATACTATTTTACCACTTTGTTTTAGTTTAATAAGCTAACATCACAACTTTAAATGTTCTTTATTTTTGTAGCAGGCTTTTTGCCATAAAATGTTAAAAAGAGGTACTTATTTGAATTTCGCATTAGTTGAGAAAAGTACTATACAAGCCTAGGCTGTAACTAGGCATTGTTGCATGTGACTGCAGTAGGTACTGTACCTACTATTTCTCGAAAAAAAACATACTCAATTAAAATACATTCGGTGAATGTAAGTTTTTTAAAAAAAATACTAGACAACTTCACTAACATTGCTCTAATCCCAAAGTAAGTAGCTAAAGCACTTTGTGTTATGGAAATCAGAAACAACGGTGGAACTACAAACACCCAGACCTGAGCCAATATAAAAAAGTTCGTTTTCTACGTTGACCTAGCCGGAGATCAAACCGGGGACCTCTGAGATGGCGACACCTTGAAAACCGGCGTACAAACTACTCGACCACAAAGATCGTCAAATAATACAGAACTTAAAATTAAACTCGCCTTATCTTGCACCAAAACTAAATCAGAACGTGTAAGATGATGCTCCATAGCAATATTCTGCATGATGTTCAACTCCTTCTGAAGATTTGCCATTTCCTGAGGTAGTTTTTCTTTAACAAGATAGCTGTTCAACTGCAATAATAAAGAGCGTATAATAGGCTTTACAAATCGTCTGTAGCCGTGACAATAATATTTTGATAACACTGAAGCACTCTGCCAACTATTATCTATAATGGGTTATTTCCTTCTCTAACGACACTGCGAGAGTTTGAAATAATCCAAGTAATAGCAGAGTTCTCAAAAGTAGTCTTTTGAAGCTGAAATTGATAATACTGCCTTCGAAAAATTATCCCGATGAAAGTAGAGCAATTTAAAAACATCCATTACATAATTGAGCAGTTTCGAACAAAGAACTCGGATTTTATGAACTGACCTAACAAGCCCTTGTTAAAATTCTGGTAAGTATTTTAAATGGATGTTCTTAACTGTCTTTTCACAGGAAATTGGTAATTTTATAAGTGGAAAAAATTGTATTTTACTTTGTGGCTTTCAAATTAAAATAAATAGAAGCTTTTCATACTCTCCTGTAAACTGCAAAATGTCTAAAAGCAACAAAATAATCTTAACGGATTTTTCCTCCTTAATTTTACTCAAAACAATATTAAGCATTCAGGCCCATCTTTCCCACTGGGCACTCTGGGCACGTGCCCAGGGCCCCGTGATCGATAGGGGCCCCTAATTCCTGCTAGATCGCTAAACAATAACGGATGCTTATTACCAAAAAACATACAAAACATATTTAGGAATTTCGAAAACTTAAACAATATTTACTGACTACAATTACTACTTGCTTACTAGCTTTTGCATGCGGATAGCTATCCTACTCTTGCCCGAATATCAGGCGTTCTGATCTGATTTAGATTTTAAGTCCAGATCATAGGGGCCCCCAAATGTGCCCAGGGCTTCAAATAAGCATTGTTTGTTACATCAACGAATTTTGCGATGTGAAAGCCACCACTTATAACACAGTAATACAGTTACATAATATTACCTGAATCTCTTCTTTCAAGTGTTTAATGACATCATTGGCTGTTTTAGGCACTGCACTTTGTCCATGTATCACACTTAAATACCTTTTCAATTGATCTGATGCCATTTTTAACTGTGATTGTTGGGCTTCATACTAGAAAAAGATGATAATAAAAATGTAAATTTAACCAAAATTAGATCGTGTTTGAAATAAATAAATTTAAAAAAGTTACCAAGTAGGTGATTTCAAATCTTTTTTTAATGTTGATATTTAATCATTGTTCTTACCTGATTTTCCAATTCCTTTGTTTTTTCTTGTTGCTGTCTTAAGTCCTTACTTACATTAAGTAACTCTTCTTTGTTGCTCACATCTACTAAGTTAATTTGCACATTCTCCAATCTCTTTATAACTAAAAATCAACAAGAGAAACAAAACTTTAGGTGCTGTTATAATTTAACTCGTTCTTTTTTGTAGAAAAAAATCTTACTATAGGTACAATTAATCCTCGTTTTTTTTAAGGTCAATTAGTACAAAAATTATTGGCGCCAAGCTTTATGTTCCCAATTTAAGTATGGACATTATCAAATACCAATAAATCCCAAATAAGTTCGTCATCTGCACTCTTCTATTTATTTATACAATAAACGAAAATTAACTTTGTAGGACAGCGTATAGTTAACATATACTTACCTACACATAGTATATTGATTTACCTCATCTATTATTCTCTTCTTTCATCAAGCCGCATTAAGTTAATCTCCACAAAGGTAAGATTACTTACCTATATCCCTCTCGACAGCCATCTCCTTGATATCATTGATAATTTCCGAAGCGTTTTCCTTTCGTAGCAATCGCGTTCGCTTGTGCACCTCCTTAAATTCGTCGATAAGATTCTGGTATTGATCAAGCATGTCTTGAATGGTATTATTTTGTGCTACATCTGTGGGTATGTCGGGAATCTTCAAGTATCTAAAAAATATAAATAATATTTTCATTTGGACGAAATATCTATGTCTTATGTGTAATACTTTAATAGGACAAGATACACAGTAATTTTCAGGATGTCTACATTACGTTATATGCATATATCTCCTAATTGTTTTTTTTTTATTTCTTGTGGTACCTAATAATAATTCACCTTCGCCACATTTTTTTTTATTTTTTTTTTATTTGACAGCATCACATACCTACATTGCTCCGATTCCAAAGTAGCTAAAGCACTTGTGTTATGAAATCGGAGACAACGATGGTATCACAAACACCCAGACCTGAGCCAATATAGAAGTTCGATTTCTAAATTGACCAAACCGGGGATCGAACCCGGGACCTCAGAGATGGCGACACCTTGAAAACCGGTGTACAAAGCCACTCGACCAAGGAGGTCGTCAATTTGACCTGCAGCGACAAGATAAAGCCAGGTTAGGCAAAAGGTAAGCCTTCCGGACTGGGTCGATAAGATAAGGGAAATCAACGACTAACATATCCGCCAAGTGAAAAGAATAATTGATACAGGTAATAAACGACCGGCTCAAACAATAAGACTTGAAATATAAAAATAACCAATAATAGAGTTTTATCTTTTTATGACTTGCACAGCTGTCTATCAAATCAATAAAAAAAAATTATTATATTAAGGTAAGTGTAAAAATTTAGTAGGTATGACCATCAACCATTTTAAATGTGCCCCACTGCTGGGGCACAGGTCTTCCTTATGAGTAGATAAGGAGGCTGGGCCATGACCCACTACGCGGGTCCAAAGCGGATTGTTGGGTGCTAATGACTGCTTAACGAGACTTCCGAAGCACGGAGGAGCTCGAGATAATAAATTTTTGGTCACCCATCCCATGACCGACCCTTGCGAAAGTTGCTTAACCTCCGCAATCGCCAGGCCAGGCGCTATACCACTGCACCAACGAGCTCCTCGTCAAATTTTAGTAGGTATACGTTTAATTATTAACATTTGGCAGTGTTAGTCAAACAATAATCCGAGTAAGAGTGCTTTTCTAATTTAATTTAGCTCAATAAGCAAGATATAGAATAGGACCCATGTCACAAACAAGGGTCAGTCCTTAAAACGGTTTGTCTCTCGAGTATTGTAGAGAAAAAGCTTAGTTGACAGTCGGCAAACCATACCATTAACGTGGCAAACCGTAGCTGACTAGACGTTCTACGTGCGAATAATCATTGAGGAAAATCGCGTGGATGCTGGTCACGTCCCAGCCGCCTAACATGGCAGCCTTACTAATTCACCTGGCGCAATAACAGCGTATTCCTTGTGTTGTGAGACGAGAATCCAATTAATTGTTCTGTACCCCAGGTTTGTTATGATTAGTATTTGCGTTTATCCATATTGGTATATGCTTCGGTATAACTTTTACTTTATTTGTGTTTTTGTTTTCTTAAGGAGTCCGTTGCCCATATTACTTAGTTATAACTTTGCACCCCTGAGGATAATGAATGTCATACACAGTAGACTTAACTTTGTAAGCAACAAAATTACATTGAGGAAAATGCCTGAGGACTACGAAAATATTGCAATAATCGGACGATGTTCGTCATTCGATTTACTTAATTTTGGGGCAAACCTACCGGGCTAATGTGACGAAGCAAAACAATGGTCAACCGATTAGCGTGGTTTATTAGTTTTTGGAGTGGGCTCTCTCATACGTGGAGTAAAAAACGAAACTTAGGGCCTGTAGAACAGAACCTGTGATACTACCCTTAAAGTCAATTAAGCACATAACAATTTCATCTGCAATAGAGTAAGCCAGCCTCCTCACTTGGCCAAGTACGCCGTATTCTTGACCTGATCCTTGTTGGTGAGCAACCAATGTAGCACGTGGTGAATAGTCCTCGCATCACCAGCCAGCAGCTGCGCCCTGAACCTGGGCGGCTCCACGGCTGCGGGCGGGCGGTACTTCACGCTACCCAGCATCTCCAGCAGACGCACCGATACCGTCTCCAAATCGTCTTCATTTACATCAAGCTAGAAGTTAAAATGTGATGTGTGAATCTGCTGTGTGGAGTGAATTCATGTGACGTGGCAGCAGTGCAAACAAACCAAAGCCGAAGTAGTTATTTTCGAATTTGTATGTTGTCGGAGTAGTTCTGTTGGACCATTGTCGTGTCGAATAAGTGTGTATTCGAAATAGAGTGCTGTGTTTGTCGAAATTGAGTATAAGACTCATTTCATTCACTCCATTTCAATTTACGATGACGGGTACACCGCCTCCGCTTCGCTGTAAAACTGCAAACATTGCAACTATGTGCGTCGCATCCCACCCCACGTGTCTTTTACGAAGATATATTGAACATGGGTAATTTATCGAATCAGATCACAGATTATCAGATTTATCAGTTAACAAAGTTATAAAGATACATCTGCATTTGTGATCTACTATGCTATTATAATATATTAGTGGCCATACTTTACTGTATTGTTAGTACCTATAATATTCTTTAAGATAGGTACCTAATTACTAACACTAATTTCTAATAATGTATGGATATAACACTTATCTAGGTACCTACCTTCTCATTCAAATGTCTTAAATACTTGCCGACTAAAGACTAGGTTACACACTAGAGACAGGTTTTTTGCAAAAGAACGCTTTCACATATTATATAGGCGTTTTCGTCGCGGTGTAAGCGCGGCGGCGGGCGGCAAAAGCCCTGCGTTTGTCATACATATCCATAATATGACAGACGCGCGCCTGTCATATCTTGTATGGATATGACAGACGCAGGACTTATTACGCCTTTAAGTGAAAGCGCTCAAAAATCTAAAGTTCCAGAGCTTTAATTATTCCAGAGTAATAGTTTATTATCTATGGTACGTACTTTCTCACCCGCATTGTAATTGACAAGTAGATCCACCAACAGCTGTAAGAGCTCCTTTTCATTTAAGGCATCAAACTTAATCAGGTCATAATTCCGGCCTAAGTTACTATTCAACTCTTTAACTATAAACTTCATTTGCTCAGTCATTTTGTAATAATTACAAAGAAATTACATGAAACTCAAGAACTCAACTGGTATAACTTCTTAGGGTATAACTCTTATATGACTTTTATTTGTTTACAAATTCGTGACTATGGAAACGCGCACAAACAATATCCACGAACCACAGGGTAAAAAAAATCTGAGCCACTAATACAAGGTGTTACAAAAATACCCCTAATGCCGAATATGGTATATAGGGACCATCAAACTGATCAACTTTTACTATGGAACCAACTCTTAAATCGCGAAAAAAAAATCAGCTGTTTCATACAAAAATTAAAATCGAAAATATCAAAATGTATGAAACAGCTGATTTTTTTTTCGGTGACAATCTTGACATATTTTTCATATCACAGTTGTGATATGAAAAATATGTCAAGTAAGCTGGTACCCAACTTACTTTTTGATAGTGAAACTAGTTTATTTGCAAGCGCTGTACAGCGCCTTGGGTGGTAGGGGGGAGGCAAAGCGGTGACAGTCCGATGCAAACTTAAGTGGCCGTACCTACAAAGATAAATACACATTTTTTAACAACGATTTCGCTTATTTACGAGTAATTACTTAAAAAGATTTCCGCGCGTACAATTCATTACAAATAAAACACTTTTCACGGATTACAGCGCCTACATATTAATTCAGGTGTTATTTTAGAATTATTTAGTTTGGATTTATTGATTTTTTTTTATTTCCCGACGTTTCGACACCTTTCCGGGGCCGTGTTATCGGTCTCAAAAAATATGTAGATTATTAACTACTTACTCAGTTATGTGATTGACAGAAACATGATAGCTAAACTTTTCTCGATTGAGAAAATTCGTAAAGCGACCTCTAATTTTGTAGTTGTTCACTGATGTGCCAACTACAAAAAAAAATTCAGATCAGTGTGTGCCAATAAATAAACCTATAATCTTGAAACTATAATAAAAAGTCCCTAGCTCTCTAGTTTTGAGATTGTCAGTTTAAAAAATAAGGATATATATACCTTGGATATACTTACTTTAGTTATTCAATAAAAACGCTAAGGTTGTCAATAATTTCGATAATTTTTAGGTAAGTACAATGAAAAATTCTTCCATCGTTAAGTTAGCCGCTATGCCCGTTGCCGTGATTTCCACTCCGACCAACTGAACTGACCAATTGAAACGGATCAACGAATAGTTTTTTATTCGTTTTTGGTAATTTGCAAGAACTACAAATGGGAAATACAAAAAGGGTAAAATAATAAAAGTGATTTTCTTTGAATAAATTATATTTCTGACATAATTACAATCATTATCATTTTGTCGTAATCGTCAATTCTCAACAAGTTGCTCTTAAGTCTAAACCGTTTGTGCCTACCATTGTGATGTTACCCGATTTGGTGACGCAACGCAACACGCACTCAATATCGCTTCACAGCCTTACATGTTGACTACTGTTCTATTTTGTATTTGATGCAGAACAATTATTTATATGACAAAACAAAATACAATTGATTCTTTTGTTCAATGTTGATTTATTCAAAATAAATTACTTAATTTATTTTTTTTACGGACAAAATTTTGTAAATTTCACACTAAACAGTTCACTTTTACAGTATACAAAAATAGGATTTCCCTGAATGAAGCTTTCAGGCCTTTGTTACGGTACCACTGATATCCATCGAGGATTGAAGCGAATCAATATCACATACCGTAGGTATTACGAAATTCCAAAAATAATCAAAAGAAGTGCGACTAAATAATAATCGCACTTAAACAACACAGAATCACTGGAATAATAACTACCTAGCACCAATTTCAGTAACCTAACATTATTGAGAACAATAAATTAATGTAAGAATACTTTGCATGCTTTGAAAGGAGCTGTGACATTTTAGCGACAACACATAATATAACCTCGTAGACCCTCCTGATATCGAATTCGATACTACTTAAACTAAGGCATGCACCTTTTATTTTACTCAGGACCCTATGTTAGTAACAAATTTCACCAAACGACTATGAAAATATGTAATCCGCAAACCCTATTTGAATTGGTGTCAACTTGATTGCGCTACTCATTTAATATTTACATTGGCTACAGGCGCATCTGGCAAACTTGAACAACTCACACAAATCGATACACCAAAAACAATCTACAATCATTACAAAATCGTAACACACTTTTCCCATTTATAAACATAAATAATTTGTACTCTTCTAAATTAATGGAAAATTGATTATTTACAATGATACATACTTTAAACGTATATCGCTAAACAATAACCATAAGCATACATGAATCATAGGAATTTTATCACCAATTAAATTCTCCTCAAAAACAACTACAAAATCTAATTGTTAAGTCTCACTATTTATCTAACTAAGTAATAATTACAACCTTGGGTATAAAACTACAGGCTGTTCAGCGACAGGATATTTTGATCTAAAATTAAATACAAAAGACATTATTAAGTATCTGTTATATAGCACAATATTATTTAAATCAAATATTTGCCTAATGATTAGCTACAATGCAATTATTATTGATAATAAGACGTATGAAAAAATTATGCACGCCAATCTAATGCGTTTGGTTCTTGCGACAATTCCCTCCCGTCTAATGTACGGTTTCGCTTCGGCATATTGTTTTTTACAATATTTAATAGAATCATAGTTATCTCCTCCTATTTGGGAATGCTTTAGAGAGACTATCAAAATGCTCGTTTTGAGTCGCTTTCCTAATAAGGAACCACAAAGGAGCTATCGGTGCATGACTACGCATTATAACCGTCAGCCACATAAATGCACATGAGCAATTCTCTAAGGAAAAATAGCTACTAAAAATACAAGTCAAAATATAATAAAATCGCAACTATAAACAATAATAGTTACTCAAAACGTAAAAAATTCTTAAGTGATTCAAAAACAAAATCTACAAGTCGATCGCTTACAGCTAAGCCGCCTCGTTCAATATCAGATGCCGGTTGAACCGGTACGAGGGGCGGGAAATTTACGAGTCGGTTTTATAGGAGGCCGCCCTTTCGACCGAAGAGTATACTGAGCGTCCCGAGTGGGGAGGATCGTGCGACAGGACACGGGGGAGGGACAGCGTCCACAGTTCCCAAGTCTGTCCTAGGGCGAGGCGCCCTCGGCCGTCGCCGCGACGCCGATGGCAACGACGTTGTATCCAGCGCGCCTTCACCAGGATGCGCCGGTACACCTAACGGTCCTCCTTCCCCCGTCACTTCCACTCTTTCTTGAGGCGGTGCAGCCGGCGACCGTAGCGTACGCTTCAAACAGGTCAGCTGCTCCATCGGACTGCGATGAACGAGTCCAGTATACAACGAACCGGGGGTTTGGAGCGCGAGCGGGGCCGGCGAGCCGTCCGATGCGGGTGAATGGAGATACCGCCGTCGCAGTATGGAGGTGCCGCTGGCTATTAGCGCGTGTAAGGAAGGCGGGGCGTCGCCGGGGCGGGGAGTCGGCGGCGGGGAGGAGTCGGGGGACCCGAGGAGGGGGCTGTTGGCCGGGGTTGCGGTAGGCGACCAGCGGGTTCTCGAAGACTGGCAGAAGGACTCCCGTCGCGACAGTACTGGGGACACCGCCGCTGACGACCGCCGTGAAGTGAGCCGGGAACTCCACGCGCTGCCTAGCACGCTACTAGAGAGACTGCTCATGCCGCTGCTGCAAACGCTACTGACGTTCGAGCTCGCCAGGCTGCCGTCGTTCGGGTGGAGGACGGTGCTGTAAACAACATAATTCAAATTAGTGTGAATCAGGAAATAACCAAGATGCGAACAAAAAGCAAAATCATACTAAGTACGTAACACGCAATCGGTCAATGTCAAATCAAAATCTACAGGATTTTTCCAAAATTTTGCCTTGGGAAAGAACCTTAAGTTTTGAAGATAGGAAATTTTACTGATAGATGACTTCATTAAAATTTTAGAAATAATTGGAACTGCATTCGAAGATTCAAAACATCCGCGTTTACGTAACTAACTAGCTAACCAAAGATATTGTTTAACGGTATTTGGTTTCAACGATAATTTAAATATTCGAAGTCTTACCTGTTCGTAAAGGTGTAAACATGACTCGAATGTGGAAGTCGAGGCATGTCGTCATCTTCTTCCACGTCCGACAGCCGGTAGAGCCGCAAGCCCAGGTTGGTCGCTGAACGCACGCCGCGAACCCCAACACCTTCTTGGTCTTCCAATAAACCTGATTAAACAGAACAAAGGAAATTATTAACCCTTATTTCTGTTGTAATATAAAGGTACGAATAAAGGTCGCTGTGTACACTGTATATAAAGTCGGTAACGAGAAAAAACCCCGACCTGCCCACGCCCTGTCCCGTCCGCGTTCTCGTCGCGAATTTTTTGTTACTATATTTTTATATGCAACGATGGCAAGAAATCGCCTCGTTCCGTATGGGAAAAAACACGTTACGTATACAGCAACCCTAACATTTTAGCTTAACAAAGAGTCTTCGAATTGGTACATCTACTGTTTTGTCTAGGTCGATTGTTTGAGCTTAGTTTAAAAAGTTAACCTTCCATTTCCCACAAGCACAATGGATAAAGTTTCAATAACAAATGTGTGATAATTGTGAATTTGCTCGGAACAACGAGTAAGTAACTGACCGATAGTTTTGTTATCATAGTTTAAGTGGAGATTCGAAGAATAGCACTTTAGTAACAAGCAAGTTATCTATATTGTTATTTTACTTACAGTACAATAAAGAAAAGGACTTTATCCCAGTACTTCATGTATTTATTTATCAGTTATATGTTTAGCTATTAAATAAATATTGCCATTGATCAGTACCACATACTTGTAGTAAGTGAATTAGTCTGAGGCATAAAATAGAGAGAGTACAGAAGTCAAGCTTAGTACTACGCGTCCTCAAGCAACGCATTTTTTAAATGCCGTTTTGGAAAACATCAAAAAACTGAAACAATAAAATATATTTACTTATCGATCCTGCTCACAAAATTTCACGAGAATCGGTTGAGAAATGCGACCTGTAGAGGAGAACAAACGGACATCCGGACACCGGAAGGACATACGAAAGCATTTTTGTCCAAGCTGTCCCGGGGACGCTTCGCACTCGCCCGGTCAATAAACATCAGGAATCAGTCTGTCATTTTTGACCTCCGATGTAGACGAATTCCCCTCTTCGACGGCAGCATGTGCGGCGCCCGGGACCGCGCCAACCCGCCCGCTGCACCGCGCCCCATACTGCGCTCGTTATACAATACTACGCCACTAACCGGACATGGTGGGCTTGGCGAGCTGCGCCCAGGTGTGCAGCGTGAGCGAGCCCTCCATGGGCTTCACGATCTGTAGTTTGTGCGGCGCCCGGAACCGCGCCAGCCCGCCCGCTGCACCCGCGCCCCATACTGCACTTTCTTCGCTCGCGTCTCGATCTGTAGACAGGTTACATTTAAGTTTTGTGGTTATAAACAATAAAAATCAAAGATATTGACTTCACTTTACTATTAGAAATAAACCACTTTTTAAGGATTATTATTTATATAAATACATGTTATTTTAGAATTATTTAGTTGGATTTAATGGTTGTTTCGCTATATTGTTCATGACGTGACATCAAGCTATTTCGGAAAGAAGGAAAAAAGATGGAAAGGCGTAGGTAGGATTTGCGAAAAGAAGAAAAACAGTTTTCATCTTATCGGGAAGCTTTAGTTTTGCATGGCACGCTTATAAAATCAGTGGCCGAATACGTCGGCCGCATTCCCTTATAACAAAATAGAAGCCGGTTGCTCGTATTTTGTTATAAGGGGATACGGCCGAACGGAAAAATGATCGCTGCATTACTGTAGCTGACGACCATCCTGCGGGACATATTCTTGATTACCACCTCAATAGAATGCGTTTCAATCTTCTTGGCAGTTCGGAACATCATGCGAGACAGTAAAACACAATTTCGATGTGTGTGGGAGAGGCGAGTGATGGAGCACCGCTTCATTTTATTGTCCTAGTAAGGACAACAGCGGAACCAATTCAAATTTAATTTTAGTTAAAACCATATCTTTACTGTCCCCAATTCGAATTTTTGTAAAGTTTTAATGGAATAAATCAACTAATATTATTATAAACTTCGTAGCCGCCAATAAGATTGAAACTCATTGTAATTTTTATTGTGCGGAAACCTGAGCGTTACCTGTATGCCTTCTCTGCTTGAGCACGTGCGAGGCAGCGAGGGACGCCCGTCGAGAGTTGATCTCCTGCGGCGTGAGGCGACGCAGCGCCGCCGCCAGCTCCGCCGCGCCCGGCGCGCCCGGCACGCCTACCCCTGGCCCGCCACTGTCATACACATGGAATTAAGCGGGATCTACACTAGGCCGACGTCGGCCACGTTCGCCGATCTAGGTGCGTCCAATAATGTACTCTATGGGCGCTATCGTGGCCCAAGTTGGCCTACTGTATATCCCGCTTGAGTAGGACCGTCGAGGTCGCTGGTGTAGCAAATATGGGAAGTCAATGATAGGAAGGCCAAATGAAAGATCTTTCTCTGCACTGCTGGTCTGGTGAAACATATTATTATAACATGATTCTAATTTAATACATGGGGACTAGGGCATGGATAAATTTTTTCGGTATTTTGATACCGGTATTTGAGGATAAAATACCGATATTTCGGTATTTCGAAAAAAGTCATCTATTTTTGCAAGAATTAGAAATAAAACACTTTTTACGGATTACAGCGCGTATATTGTTAATTCAGATATTGTTTTAGAATTATTTAGTTTGTATTTATTGGTTTTTAAAATTCCCGACGTTTTGACACCTCTCCAGGGGCCGTGGTCACGGGAGGGCTAAAGCAAAAAAGGGTGCTCATATTTTTATGAAATTACCCGTCCGAAACTTTATAAAAATGTATTCAAGTTTATTTAATTATTTTATAGCTGCGTTCTGATTTTAATCGTTATTACTAAATTAAATTGAATAAGTTAATTAGAAAACAAGATCTAGCTACTGAATCTACTACCAGTTCACAAATTGGGAGTCTTCTAAGAGAAAGAACTGGCGGAAGAAAACTCAGAGAGGTTGTGTCGACCCTCCCTTTTGATCCCTATCTACAAAACAAACTAACTATATATTTAGATCCTGCAGTGTGTGATTTGGGATGGGATTTTAGTTGATGAATTTTGGGGTCCCAAGCTGGTGGTACTCTCCAAGCATCCAAATAAACATCCAAATTTCATTAGAAAAGGTTGGAGAGTATCACCAGCTTGGGACCCCATAATTCATCAACTAAAATCCGTCTACAAATTAGATTCTGACTGTGGGCTCTCTTACATCGGACAAACAAAGAGAAGTATAGGGACGCGCGTTAAAGAACATGTAGGTGACATGAAGCCTAGGCGCGATAACAAGTCTGCAGTGTGTGAACATGCATCAAAGGGACCCAACCATTACATTAGATTTGATAAACCACAAATACTTGCCAAAGAACAAAGGTTCATTCCCAGAATGCTACGCGAGGCTATTGAAATCAACAATAGAGAAGATGGTTGGAGAGTACCACCAGCTTGGAACTCCAAAATTCATCAACAAAAATCCCATCCCAAATCACACACTGCAGGATCTAAATATCTTTAGATCCTGCAGTGTGTGATTAGTTAGTTTGTTTTGTAGATAGGGATCAAAAGGGAGGTCGACACAACCTCTCTGAGTTTTCTTCCGCCAGTTCTTTCTCTCAGA
This sequence comes from Catoptria pinella, assembly GCA_963556745.1. Taxonomy (NCBI): domain Eukaryota; kingdom Metazoa; phylum Arthropoda; class Insecta; order Lepidoptera; family Crambidae; genus Catoptria; species Catoptria pinella. The sequence continues at coordinate 9,063,777 of OY750762.1, forward strand.
GGCCTCCCAATTTGTAAACTGGTAGTAGATTCAATAGCTAGATCTTGTTTTCTAATTAATAATAATAAATCAATTTATTTCAGTAATAATGATTAAAATCAGAACGCAGCTATAAATTAGTCCTCCCCGTGACCACGGCCCCTGGAAAGGTGTCGAAACGTCGGGAATTCTAAAAACCAATAAATACAAACTAAATAATTCTAAAACAACACCTGAATTAATAATATACGCGCTGTAATCCGTAAAAAGTGTTTTATTTCTATTGAACTGTACCTACGCGCGAAAGTCTTAGAAGTGTATTTGCAAGGATGTTTAAAGACTATGCAGAACGGTCGATTCCTATGGTTGATAGTGTTGTTCATACTGCAGATGAGTTATCATATGAAACGAGTTTTGAATAATCACGATTTTAGAAGAAATCACCACAAAATCAACTACGCAAAACACTGCATGCATATAGCTAGAATCTGGGTATTCTAGGTGGTATTTAATGATAATACTTTCAGTTGTTCGTCTCATGTTTTACTTTTACAAATAAATTGCTATCGGCATTCAGCACTCGCGCTGATTGTGGTATTTGTGCCAATGAAACGATAATAAATTAAATTATTGAATTAAATACATAACGTATTTTCTTTAGTATTCTTATCAACCTATACCTTAAAATCTAATTTTGTGGTTCCTATGGAGTTGATAAATAGTTTGAGTGTTTCTGCCATATAGCGTAGAAAACTGCTTTGATTATTCTACGCAAACGAGACTTTCCAATCGTTCTTCGATTCTTTTATACTGTAATTAGCAATAATTTAAAAAAATACCGAAATATACCGAAATTTCGGTATACCGGTATTTGAAATTTCAATACCGGTATCGATACCGGTATGAAAATTATTCCGGTATTCCATGCCCTAATGGGGACTATGCAGTAACGTCGCGTCGTGCGAATGACGCTGAAATCTACATATTATTGAACAACAGCTCATAAATGAGATTGAGGTTAGATAAGTGGATAGGATACACGAACAAACTATAAGCGATCGTATAGATGGCACCGGCGTTGACCGATGGTCGACCGTAACTCGAACGGAGCCGGACCGGAGTTCAACCGCAGCACGCCTCACCTTTTTCACACGTTTTTGTTACCATAGAAACGGGGTTTTTTCTATGACAACAGGGACCACTGTATTATATCGGGGTGTCTCGGTTTTACTCCGGCCGGGCTCCGGTCCGGCATCGCCGGTCGAGTTTCGGTTAATCTCCAGTGCCATCTGATCTCATCGAAGCCATATTGGCGCTATAGCGAATACACACACTTACACGCCTGTGGTGTGGCTAAGGTCCCCAAAAACGATTCACAACATAAATCCAAAAAACGTCATAACTCAAATCAAACTAAAATAATCTCATATTATTATTTTATTAAGTTATGTTTAGGTTTTTTACTTATATGTTTGAGTTGAGCGATCGATGATTGTTGAGATATTGTTGAATATTACATACAATTATTATTACTCATATCATATACACGTGAGCGAGATAAAACGGCCACGGTTTGTAAACCTAATTTACATTCTGTAATTTGTTCTAGTGACACACTGACGTGACGTGAAACAAATATTTTCTACAAATCAGTCACAATTGGTTTCTCAATGAAATAGCTTTCTACGCCTTGCTGGCTTGAGATCTTGTAACCAGCGAACTAAAATCTATGGAAATGTAATTGCAAACAAATATTGCTTAAAAAATAGCACCACGGGGCTAAAAATTTACAACCCGCACAGCATCGTCGAGCCAGCCACGCGCCCGGTGACAGACATGTATTTTTTTAGAGTTCTTTACAGTAATTACAGTTTGTATTTTATAGAAAAGACAGTGTTAAAGAGGGGGAAAGGAGAAGGCTCAAAATAAAGGCAAAAGAAACTATATTAATAATAGATACAAACCAAAATACCACCAACCACAACAAAAACAGAAGCGAAGACCGATGACAGATAGAAAAGAAAAAAAGGCAAAGATAAAAGACAAACCATGGACAATAAAATATTTACACACCCGGCCCTATGGTCAGTTCGAAACATCTAGTTTATTAGAAATGACGTCCTGTGTAGTCAAATGGTGTTAAACGCAAAGTAAGAAGATGCAGAGATAACGTATCATAAGTATATTTTTTTTCGTTTAACTATAGAAAACATCTATGAGTATACAGATTATGGTCGCAACCAGTGTTCAGTGGCTTTGAGCTTCATAACTAAATGCCAGCATTTTTTAGTCCCGCCCAATTGGTTGTCATATTGCGTGGTACTATTTTTTGAGCGGAATGCTTGTTCCATACATTTTAGTTTGCTGTTTGTAACGGTAAGGTTGTTACCGAGCCCGAGTTTGCCTGTTCTAAATTAATATTATCTCTAAACCTTTGACAATTTCAACACAAACAAATAGCAGATAACGTGGTGTTATATGAATGTACTATTATTGCTTTCAAGGCTGCATTAATCACACACAAAACACTTGATGCATATCCATCATAAATATAATACCTATATTTACTAATGCATTACCGATGTATGCTTGATAAGTAAAAGATAAACTAAATTTATAGAATCGAATCTAATAATAATTAATGTATAAAAATTACGTGATTTTTACGAATGAGAACGCTTTTGTGTTTTCATTCATTTGATTACTTCAGTTTATCTCAAAACAACGATACGTGTGTGTATGTTATGTTATGTTAAATTTCGAGTCCGAGTCGAAAGCCAAGGCGTAGCCCAAATGTAATCGAAGTCGAAAAGGAAAAACACTCACGGGTATAAGTCATCAGATTCGACGTCGGAAGTGTCGTCGAAGAACGAGTCGCTGGGTGGCTTGGGCGGCGGCTTGAGGAAGACGGCGGTGGCGCTCGCACCGCTCGGCGCGTCCGGCACGTCCGAGCCGGACAGCGACGCGCCCGACCACCGCGACGCGCACTGCACCGTCTCAAATACTTTCTGCATGCTTGAGCTGAGTCACAAATAAGATAAATTACTTGTCTGTATTATAAAACAAGTACAAGAAAATAGAAGACGACTAATTGTGCCCGAACGAAGTGTAAAATGCAGAAAGTGATTCCCACTATTTCGTCCAGCTCTCAAAATGGATGCCAGTTTTTGATTGATAGTCATACGTACTGTGCGAGAGGGTCGCCGATGCCCGAGTCGAGGCTGAGCTCCGAGTACACAGACGAGTGCATCTCGCGGTGCAGGCTGGCGGGCAGCAGGCCGGCCGCCGCCGCCACGCTCGGCATGAGCCCTCGCACCGGCTCGCCGCGCTTGCGCAGCTGCCGCAGCTGTTCTTGCGCCTCGGCGAGGTGAGCCGCGATCTCCGCGTATCGCTCCTATCACGGTTACAATAAAAACATAGAATAAGTTTTGTTTCAAGCGTAAAGATGACATTAGACTCACGCTGAGTATTGATTACAACTGTGATTCTCGCCATCTGTCATGTACATTTATCAGATAATTTACGATGTTTTCTTGAGACGATACCTACACAGTGAAAGCAAATAGCAGTTTTACAAATCTGTGCTTGTTTTGAGGTCCCTATACAAGGTGTTACAAAAGTACCCCTAATGCCGAATATGGTATATAGGGACCATCAATCTGAACAACTTTTACTATGGGACCAACTTTGAAATTGCGAAAAAAAAATCAGCTGTTTCATACAAAAATTAATTACGAAAATATCAAAACGTATGAAACAGCTGATTTTTTTTCGCGATTTCAGAGTTGGTCGCATAGTAAAAGTTGTTCAGTTTGATGGTCCCTATCTACCATATTCGGCATTAGGGGTACTTTTGTAACACCTAGTATAACTCAAAGTGGCGCCCTCATCTTAATTAAATTTATTACTCGCTAAGTACATAATGTATCGAAAAGCAAAAAGTGGCCGCTTTTTGCCTACTACTACTACAACGAACTATATTTTACTGAGATTATTGTTTGTAACTAATCTATAGAACCTTCGCTTCAATCTGTACATGTGAATTTTTAATACTTATGTACGCACGACAGCACGTCAGGTTATACAGTTAAACTGCTAAAACAGCTTTTATTACGTAGGGCATAAAGGCGATCTCAAGGTCAACTTGTATAGTCTGAGGTGCCGCCGTGTGTACTTAGCGAGCAATAAATTTAAATAAAATAAGAGCGCCACTTGAGGGCCACCTTAAATTAAAAATATATATTAAAGTAAACATACAATTGCCAAATCAAAAAAAACAAAATTATATAAACGACATTGTAAGTACAACACAATGAACTACTGACATTTATAAATAAATGTGTAATAAAAGTTAGGCTTGTTGAAAAAATATCGATACATCGATATATTCGATATTTTTAATTCGATAAATCGATATTTTTTGCCGATATATTGTTAACCGATAAATCGATATATCGATATAAAATATCCAATATCGAAAATTGTATCAAAAACGATATTTTTATTTTATTTATGGATCTTGGCTTGGAAGTGCCTCCACAGCCGACGCCGGCTACCAATCCAATTCTAAAGTCGCTAGAATCCAAAGCCGTAAAACAAATGGATAAATAATACTGTATAGCATTAAAGTAATTTACATTACATACAAAAATTACTATTGATATTATTGCGCTAGGCTAAGCTAAATACACTGTTATTTTAAAACCACAATATTTTTTTTTAAGTTTGCCGATATATCGATATATCGATAATTATTCCGCGATATATCAATGCCAATATTGATTTTTTTTTTAAATATCGATGTATCGATATATCGATATTTTTTTTCACTTTCGACATCCCTAATAAAAGTTTGGAAAAAAACTTTAATCCAGTGCATAAAACAAGAATCGTTTACGAAACATACCTTCGTATCAGCCAATTCCGCAGCAAGAGCATTTTGGTTTTCTCTTGTGATCTCTAATATTCTTATAGTGTGGTCGTGTTCCGCTGTTAGCTGTGAACAAAGGCACATAAATTACAACTACTTATGTCATCACACATTTATCATTCATCATCAATTTCATAATGCACGTTTAGACTTATGTTTTTTCTGTTTTGTTTAGTAGTATTTTATTGTAAACCATTAATAAATATAAATATTTGACAACATCACATACATTGCTCCGATTCCAAAGTAAGTAGCTAAAGCACTTGTGTTATGGAAATCACAGACAACGGTGGTATCACAAACACCCAGACCTGAGCCAATATAGAAAAGTTCGTTTTCTAAATTGACCCAACCGGGGATCGAACCCGGGAGCTCAGAGTTGGCGACACCTTAAAGACCGGTGTACAAAGCCACTATACCACGGAGTTCGTCAAAAACATAATTGCTCATTACAGCCCCCCTAGCATGACCACCGAAACACGATATGTATCGCGTGATATAGCGTTTGATCGACACTAGACTGTCAAAATCCATTGTCTTTTGACATTTAAAAATGAGAAATCGCCAAATCATATCGCATTTCAGTGGTCATGCAAGGGGGCAGATGAGAATACAAATATACAATACATACATACCTGTTGCAAATTTCTTTCTGTGACGATGAGCCTCGAGCTGGTGCTGTCAAGCTGGTACTGCAGATCCGCATTGCGCTGCCTCTCCTCCGTCAACTCTGATTCGAGGGCGTTCGCCTCTGAGTTGGCATTATCTAGTGGTGGAAACAGATAATAAGTAACGTCAAACGTTTGTTATCTGTCATATGTCTAACGAAACAAATTAAAGTTTCAACATTAGTGCTTTCAATTATTACTTTATATTCTGTGGTTTCAATTTCAATTTGAAAGTAAACAAAATGATAAAATAATCACTAAATAAATAATCAATATTTTAAATAGTGTGACACAACTTTAAAAACACACTGATAACTGAAACTGATATACCTTAACATTTTAAAATACATTTTACATGACATATTATTATACTAGAAATAAAACTGTGACTGTGAGTGAAAAATAATAGTCCCTTTTAAGTTTTCTTAGGTAACATAACCATTTCTGTAGCCGCAAAGAGAAGACAGACAAGCGGCTTAAAATAGCTTTAATTTAATTTACGTTTATCAAAGCTAATCTAAATACAACCTTAAGGCGACATTATATGCAACACTAGCGCCACTTACGTAAAAAAAATATTTACCATGTAAAAAGGTTTGAAACTTTTGGCCCAAATACTAGGTAAAATATCGACCTAACAATACTTAAATAACTATACAAAAAATATACAGCATTCTTAATTACATTGCTGAATGTTGAGAACAAATAGCAAAAACGTACTTATTGTTCGTAGCCAATTCTATTGAAAGATTAAACAAATGGTAGACAATTACTTCTATATCCAATATAGTAACGATAACATCTTTGTACGATTACATTTTGACACTATAAAAACGTAAGAAGTATTTGTAGTGCTTCTAAGTTAGGAACGATTAGTACATAATTCGCTTTATAGCGTGTACTAATGTTGATATTGTACTAGAAAAGACAGCCGATATCATTCGCTGTAGAATAGAGTTATTTTAGCCTATTATTTTCACTTTTAAAGGTAAAACTGTGATTACTGAAAGTAATGTTAAAGCTTAAGTTATTTCATTTTCTATAATGTTTCGTAACCCAAATTGCTGCTTAGATACTACACACATAATTATAATTATGAAAACCAAATAATACCCAACTTTACAATCACTACATAAAAATAGTCGAATTAACATTATTTCACCTACTTAACAAAACAAGTCTGCCTAACAACAGCTGTCTGTCTGTTTAAAAATTAATAATATTACATAATATAAGTATTGAAAAATACATAGCAGATCAACGCAATCATCACGATCTTCAATAGATTTTTCCCGAATTACGCGAAGAAATACATTTCACACAGTACTGTAATATCGTGAGTATCTCATTGATATTACTTACTTCAGTTAGCACACTTATTTTATTGCATGAGTCATGTTGTTGCTGGACGATACAAAGTGTAGTTTTTCGAACTCTTCGCTCTTCTTTCTGATGAAATCAGGCAAGTTGAAACAAGTATGGTCTGACAGGGTGCAAACCTTAAAGAAAACACGCTGCTAGGCCACCTTGATCCACCTTACCTTACTTACTCTTCGAACTTTGTCTCTTGATTTTCTTGATCTTGATTTCAATGCAATAACTTAATTCTATTCCAGTACCTACCTACTGAGTTTATAGAAACAACATTCGTAATCGAAAACTGTTGCTCTGACAGACTATTTCACACATATCGAATGTTTTACAGACATGAGCAATAGATCCGATAGTCTTTGATATCGTTAACAGTTAATCAAACTCGTACTAGAGGTGCTATATTTTGAAATCTTTCAGTACATCTGTCCCTACAAACTTTATATATATCTAACATATAACCGAACTCTTCACAATACCAAATACACAAACAGTAATAAAATGTGCATTACCACTAGCAACACCGTAATGAATCATAGATGACATCATCTTCTTGTATTTAACAATTCATTAAAGTAATAAAAAACAAGCGTAACTTGTGACATCGCAACGGCACAATATAAAAGAATACTGTTAAGCATGCAATACGTTTTAAAATATTTTGATTAGGTGGAATTTGGGGTTTTAACATTTATATCTTTACAATCATTACAAAAGCCGTAATTACTAGATATTTCATTGATAAATGCCGATTTTAATGTATGTTGCCATTTCCAACCTTATCAATCATTGATAAGTTAATTTGATAACTTGTACTTAGCGCGTGCCAAATATACACATCCTAATTTAAATATGAAACTATTTAGAAATAATTATTGAATTTTAAGGCTTCTTGAGGATTCTTTATTTGTGCTATGTTCATAGCAGGAGCACTATTGCAGCTGTTTTTATTTTATTAATAATAAGATCACTTACTTAGTTGCACTTCAAATCTCGCAGTGTCCTCGCGCGGCACGCGATTACCACGCACCAACGCGCCGGTGCAATATGTACATAATTTATTGAATTTGAATATATTCTAGGTACCATTGGGTTGCAGCGCAATATCACGTAGCAGCGAGGCGCAGTCTCCTCGCGCAGCGCGCGCCTACAGGGGCTCGGTGTACTAGGATATGCACTTTATCATACGTTTGATAAAATTCACCGGAAGCATTGAATTGCAGCGCAATATAGCGCAACAGCTCGGCGGGCTCCATGCTACGTGTTGTACCAGCGGCGAGGCGCTAGACCTTCTCACGTAGCGCGCGGTACTCACACCATTGTGTGTCGGCGCAATACGCTAAGCACTTTTAACATAAATATTGGGTATTTACCTATAAAATTGGCGATTATTTCTCACAAATAGAGAACCTCGTCACTTTTATTAACCGACTTCAAAAAAAGGAGGAGGTTCTATGTTCGTCTGTTTATTTGTTTTTTTTTTATTACAAATATTCATCAATTGCTTTATATTATATCGAATCATCATAAAAACTATCAATAGTAAAAAATCCTATTTCTAAACATAAAAAAAACCTTAAAAAGACTCCTCTTTTTGTTAACAGAAATGACAGCTTTATTTGTTTAACTTTTTTTTTTCGCTTAACTTAAGTGGCATACGTTATCTTAGGGTTTAAACATTGGTGCATAAAAGTTTTAAAACATTAGCGTTCATGGTTGTTAAATAAATTAAGAAAATGTTAGTATGGAAAATGCAACTTCTTTAAAATTCTCTATACAAAATGCCAATACCATAGGTAAAGACCTAATATACTTCACTGAATGCACTTACTGAGTTGCAGCGCAATATCGCGCAGCAGCTGCTGCTCGGCGAGCTCGGCGCTGTCAGCACCAGCGGCGAGGCGCTGGGCCTCGTCACGCAGCGCGCGGTTCTCACGCTCCAGTGCGCCGGTGCGCTTGCGCAGCGCCGCCGCACTTGCTGCCTCTTGCTCGATCGGAGAGATTTCCACTTCTGTGTCATTTGTTAAAACCTGTAAGTAAAAACAATGTCAAACTTCACATTATAGAGTATCTTGCTAGTCGTTTGTTTTTTATGATCAGTTTAATGGCTGCATTCGACCTTCATTTTTGAGGTCGCCACGGCCGATGTGATTTTTTAATTACCTACTTAAACGATTGTAACAAAAACCTTCTTCACTTTATCCGTTAAAAACAATTAACTAGACTAAGGGCACTAATCTGAGTCAAGTCAAAGACGCTCAATCCGTATTCAATGGGAGGTAATTTCAAAATACTCATAAATTATGACGTTAAAACCCGTGCTTAATAGGCCCATCCTTATAAGCATGAGTAGTGATAGGGAATAGAAAAATATTAAGCACTTACACATGACACATGAATTTCTCACCTGCAGTAGATCCGACTTGGCGCTAAGCTCGTGCCTGAGTTGTGTGATGAGATCACGCGCGCTCTTGAGATCGCTTTCGAGAGCTGTCACTCGCGCCTCCAGCCGTCCATTCGTCGTCAGCAACTCTTTGCCGATGCGAGCAGTCAACTCTAAATCTTTCTCTTTCTATGGACAATTAATTAATCATGTTAAGTTTGTGTTGGACAACTAAATTACTTTATTTTGTAAACGGTCACAGATGGATACAGAAGATTAGATACAAAGCTTTGTCAAGAATCGCAATCGAAACTAGATCATATAGATAACATTATTGGAACTGCATTGTTCTCTGCGTCTTGTATGTCTGTTGAATATCAGTTCATATATTGAATGTTGAACTGTTGTTTACTTCGAGGGACCTATTCGTTTCAACAAGTTATAATTTTAAATTGAGATTTTAGCATTCACAATGCTACTTTTATACAATACTAAATAATATACTAGAAAAAAATCGACTCGTCACGAGTTATAATTGTCAAAAGTATGACTTTTTAACTATTCGGAATGCTTAGCAATAATCCAGTGATTGTAATAACAAAAAATATTTGAATACTAGATGAAAAAATACTCAATTACCTACTAAGTTTACTTCCTACATGAATACAAAAACGTAGTAATGACTCTAGAGGCATTAACTACATACTTTAAGAAGATTATCTTTTAAAGAAGTTTCTACTAAAGTTACTTATTTTGATGGAACAGAGTCTGTAGTAGGTATTCAAAAATGATTATAAACAAAAACTAGGCGCTTACTTCTTCTAAGAGCCGTGTTACCGCTTCGATGTCATTGTAGGTTTTTGTCATTTGGCTCACCCTGTTGCTGCATAGAACTGTAACCAGAAGAACCACACTATTTTTTTTCCAACCGCAAAATAGAGTACCTTGCCTACATAATATGTAGTTTTGTACACACGACGGCAAATCAGACCTAACATGTCGACATTGAGACCACCTCCTTGCACTACCACCTACGTAATAAAAGCTGTTTTCGCAGTTCAACTGTTCAACCTGATGTGCCGTCATGTGTGCATACAAGAAAACAATTGTTTATTATCTGAACAAAAGCATTTACTCATTCGGCACGGGTGGTAAACTTTTACGGCATTCTAATCACAAATAAATATAGTAAGCTTACAATGGCAGCGATAAAATTCCTTTGTGAAAGTACAAATTACAGATTGTTATTAACTAAATACCACCAAAGATTTATTGATTAATGCTGAAATAACTTTTATTACTGCTGAAATACAAATATTTACAGTTTTTTAGTGAATTAATACAAAACATGTATAAATCGGAATTAAATCTTATTAGGATAACCACCTGAAACTAAATACCTGGCCAATCGAAATGAGGCTAATATCAAATTAAAAGTGGGTGTGTAGTAGTGTATAGTGATTATAAGTGCTGTGACTGTGCGTGCAAATCTATACACAAACAATAATATAGATTTCAAGATGGGTGATAGGGTATTTGCTTCAAGGAATTTCGGTTCCCGGTTCTTGATAACGTTTGTACCGGGAACTCCAAAATCGAATCCAATACTGGTACTATAAACCCTAAATTATTTCTACCAAAATTAAAACAATTTTTTAAGTGAGTAGTTTATTCGTCAAAGACAAAATGTTAAACTATGACAATATACCGGCCTTATGATTAAGTTATTGACTATTTTTAAAAGTGTAGTTTTCATTACTACTTTTTAAAATATATTTTTGACGTTGATAAACTTTATAGGCATTGCAACTCAATCAATGTCATCTCAGAAATGAAATTGGCTTATAATTTATATTTTCCTTGTTAATACCTTGAGATTCAAAAAATGCCATGATTACCCCAACACGCCACAAGTTAAGACTCCCATCACATAAATATATTCAGTCACAATAATTATTACAATTTGTACAAACTTTTTATTCTCACTCTTTAGAACGGTTTGAAAGCATAACGCGTAAAATTCGTATTTCCAACTCCGGTTAAAACTTTTTCACTCCACAAAACGATCACAATAGACACAACACAATGGGCTGCTGATAAATTCAATAATAAATACTTCAGAACTCGCAAATCAGTGTCGCAAAACAGCGTGTAAGTGAGGCGCACTCAACTGTGAAGACCGACTAGAGTACTCGACGATTGCCGGTTCCGACAGCTGATAAGATACGGTAATCGTGATATAAGCAATTCGTGTCTGTGTTTACATCTAGTAAAACTAGTACTGACCCGGGCCACTGCCGCCTATCTTCGGCCGCTGCTGGGCGTTCATCGAACCCCTATAGCGCGAATAACTCGCACAACCGTAACATAATACTGGACGATTCGAGGAACAATGTAACTCGCTCGCAGTCACATCAATAAAGCAAGCCTGGCGACAAACACTGGTGTACAGCGACCGATCGAGCAAGTGACTGGTTTACAGACAACATACGCAACGACTACCTACTGCTTCGCGTTTCATTTCGCCCGCAGAGGGCGAGCAAAACAATCTATTCCATTGTACGCATATGTGGGAAATTTTAAACACAAAAGACAATTATGTCAACCATTACCTACCGATGGTAGCCACATTCCATGTAGATGACTTTTATCATATTATCATTATTAATAGACGGCCTTTCAAAGTACCTTGTCTGTAACTGGTATCAATGTTATCTTTTTAATCTTGATTATCTTTGGACAGGTCATCAAAAGTATCATACATTGATTTTAAATTGAGTAAAACATTTGAATTAAGATATAAAGTGTGCCTTGACCTTTTATTGGAATATCTAACTAATTATATAATCAACTAACCAACTAATCATAGCAAAGGCGAAGCAATCAATTTGCAATCCAATGAACAAAAATGTGAGAATAGCGATTGATTCTGACAATGCGTTAGATGGGAGTATTTCTCCTTCTTACCTAACACCGCGGTTACAACGGATATCAATTGTGCTCGTGTTACACACGGAGCTGAAAAGATTTCACACTTTTTGCGACGTTCATTTCCCGTTTGCGCAAAACGATGTAACTTTGTCATGTACTCCTTAACTAACAGTCAATTAGAAGACAGAATCATGAATAAGGAAAAATTTGTGCATAAATCATCTAAAAGTTTATGACATTCCACTTATGATAATCTATCGAGGACATTGTGAGTTATCCGTTTCGCTAGGCAATGTGTTAAAATTGCCTGAAAAGCGCCTATTTTTATTTACGGTCAACCATATTCATTATTACAGATACCAAATATAATATGATGAGATGAGGATGATCATTTAGGAATATTGAAATAAATGGATTTTATGTGACTAAACCTTTTTTGCCAAAGTATTCATCCTTTATTCTTCATAAAATTACCACCACCTCCAGTAGTTAGTGAAGGCTAAGAATTAGTTATTAATTATTATATTACACATAACTGTCAAGATGATTATTGAAAAGCGTTGCAAATGCAGATGACATGAATCACTGCGAATAAAAACAAGGATTTATGAAGCTAAATGATTTGAGCAGCGAAGTATAGCGAGCAGGTAGATGATCAACGTCGAACAGCTAAGCGATCATGTCGTACCTCTATTAAGGAGCAAGCTCCGGACGACACGAAAGTAGAGCCTCCCGAACCTGTCTCTCGCCACGTGGTAGAGAAAGTCGGGGTACTCGCCGAGGCACTCTTGTAACTCCGCGTCGGGGAGATAGCTCAGCTCCTGGAAGAGCTCGCGATCGAAGCCGGGCGGCGGCGAGGCGCGCGAGCCGCCCGCGCACCCCGCGCCCGAGCCCGCACAGCCCTCCGCCGTGACGCGCCCGAGCCGCGACCATCGGCTCCGCCCGCCTTGCCACCCGACACTTCGTCTTCACACGACAAACACTAGCTTCGACACTTCAGTCTAATCCAACCTTTATTTGCAATGTCTCCACACCACTAAATTTTGCCAATCCATTTTACAATTAATGTCAATATTTATGTTGCCAGAAACACCTGTAAACTTCAAGACCGTCAACGTTTCAACGTTAAAATCAGGCTAAAGTTTTCAGCGACCCAAACGCTCAGGTGGGTGAGCGAGCATCTCAAATAAACTCTCTCTATAAAATTAGCAACAAGTGAAACACGAGAATAGTTTACACACCGTTTAGAAAATGAGTAACCCATCAAATGGAATGGAGATTAGTGTTAAAGGCGATCTAAAGAGAAAATGTGCCACTTAGTTTTTACAACAGAGCGTTAATATTGATTACATGGAAATGAGGGCAAAGTGAGACGCGCCCAATGTTACACCCACACGTAACGAGGCTAAATAACCAGCTAGTATGAGTTTATTTTCCGCAATCAGTCGTAGCTTGTCTACATTTATCTATTAGATTAATATCCGACAAATCGCAATGAAGATAAACTAATTCAACCCAAGAAATTACAAAGTAGCGGAAACTTACTAAGGAAGTAAGTAATCAGAGAGTGCGAAGAAAAAAATTTCCGCTACAGTGAACAAGTCTGCAAACGCTTGAATTTAAACGAATTTAAATTATATCACTGATATTAGGCACTGGTAATTCACGAATAAAACATAGCCTCTAATTAAATCCTCTGTTAATAAATCTAAGCAGTTCATTGCCCTACTCGCACTTATTATTATTATCGTATGAGGAATAGTGGCCACCTCTGGCGTTAGAGTTTATCAAGCCGCCTGTAAGGCCTCTAACTTGGCTTAACGACTGTTATCATATGAGAATAACCGGGACCGACGTTTAACGTGCCCTCCGAAGCACGGAAGCGCTCAGTTGTAGTGCCACTTAACGGTCACCCATCCGACACCTGGCCGGACCGAGCGTTGCTTAACAAACGTGATCGAGTACAATCAGTCTGTCAAGCTCCGCCATGAGCGCTTCAATAAAATCCGATTGCGATAGAGCAAACCAAAACATCCATAATAAATAATATCACATCATCGTAAAACAATGGAGACCGAAAGACAATTCCTATTCATTCATCATTAAATCATCAAACATTCAAAGAGTTCTTGGAAACAACTAATGATTACCTTATTAACAGTAAAGATCTAGATACTGGATAATTGACGACAATTCATTTTAAAAAAGAAAATACTAAAATACCATTTCGAGATTTTAGTATCCTAAGCTCTTTTTTCAGAATTTTTTGCATTAATGAGAAAAATTATAATCATGTTATGAATAGATTATTTTTGTTTGATACAAAAAAAAAATCTCGTAACTTCTAGTTCTCGTTCCAGCCTTGAAACTATCCTAATTACTTACTTTTGTGTAGTGTTAGTTTTTGTTTATTTGAATTAATTTCTGATGCATTTTTTTGTGACAGCAGAAAATTGCCGAAACACCCTATCGTAGATAATAACTTCTAAACTAACGATTGTCTTTCTGACTTTAATAAACGCATGTTTATTTAGTTAAGTAGAACGGGGTTTTTTTTAAAGAAACTACAGCTATCTTTTGTTTGTTAATTTTTTAGTTCATGATCACGGTTAATTTCAGCGGGAAATAATCCTGTTTTTATTTTTTGGGACATAAATTATTCCACTAGGGTTGCCTCTTTTTTATAGATTATAAAATCAAGTAAAAGATTTTTAATAAATCATTGATATTAATTATTTTGTGACGAAGTGTGCTGTTTTAATTAAAAGATTGTCTTTGTCCTATTCTAATCATAGAGTACCTAAGCTACTTTATTAGCCGTTTATGATAAAGGTAGATTTTATTTCAAAGGTTTTTATAAGCAAAGTTTATATAACTGTAAGGTCATCGCACGTGATTCAACGAGTGACGTCAATGGCGATCAACCTTGCATATAAGGCTGAATTTTGTCTAGCACTTAATTACATGGAAAAGGGTTGGCCTATTACCTTACCATAAATTAAATCAGGTAATGACGTTACTTACTTACGGACAATCTTTTATTGATCCATAATTTCATGATAAAGATTAAATGAGTAATAGTTAAGTTCAACAAGTTCGTATTATATAAATAATATCCAGTAGTACCTTAGTTAATATTATTTTTTAAACTTTACAACATATAACATAGAAGATCATTAAAAAATATATAGTTTTTAAACAAGGAGGTTAATCAATAGACAAGACACATTTATCGTGGCAGAATTGCGATATGTTCTATACAGGCAAGAGGCAACATTATATAAACATGAACTTACTTTACCTACTTTGATTTATTTACCGACAAAGAAAAACCTTTATGTCGGCCTTGAGAAAATCTTGGCACCTTTCTTAAGAGCCATCTTCACGTTCGTCGATTGCAAAGGAAAAATTCTCATTAAATGTAACTTTTTTACTGCTGGATTTTTTTCTTCTGGCATTAACGATACCCAACTAACTGACTATCCTAATTAATTCATCAACGCCCGAGCGGCCGCATGCGGCCGGAAAACAATGGAATATCTATTGTGTCTCATTTTCCGGGCATTGAAGGGTTAAAATAGAAAAACTAGGCACTGTAAAATAATCATCCTTACACAATAAATTGTCCAGGTGTATGTTTTCCTATTTCCGACAAATTCAATGGGCATATTCCCGTAGTCCCCCATCTTTGTCCACCAGTGGTGGATATCGGGAAAATAGTTTTTTCTATCAATTCTTCCCGTTAACCTCAGTAGTGGGCAATGGGTATGGACCGTCCATACTTTATTTCCCGATATCCACCAAACAGTGGGGGACAGAGGGAAAAGGCCTACAAGGCCTATTCTTTGCCGTTAATATCCTACCTGTAGGCCATTCAATGCCTTTCCGTTGTCAAAATACTTTTTTAAATAGTTAAAACACCCGAGTTCAACTTTCGTGACATTGACATTGTTTATCAATATTATTTATATGCTCGAGTGAACAAGCTAATATACGAGTGTGAAACTATGTTCCTATTATAAAACTTCAATAGTTCGATTCAGTTATAATAACGATGTTTGATTGATTAGTGTTTGCTATACAATTGACAGTTTTAATTAAGAATATCTCAAGTATTTCACAGTTACTAAATCTGAGAAAACAGTGATTTAAATCGGATTAACCGAGATGCGAGTAAATCGAGAATATGGATCTTTTTTCTATACATTTCTACTTTTTAAACTCTTTTATTTTTTTTGAGGTTATAGCGCATTACCTTAAACAGTTCGCAAAATGAAAGTAGGTTAGCAAAGAAACGTGACGTATATTTGACCCTGTACAGTACAGATACATGTTGCTAATATTATAAAACGTGATGATTTGCAATTCTTAATACCTTTGCCATAAACTGTCAATGCATTATAATAATGCTATTCATTCAATTACCAAAGTTAGAAATGAATGTATGTAATTTCCTCACAATATCATGACTGGTAATGAGTGACTTTGCTGTGTCAACGTTTAGCTGCTGGTAGTATTTAGTTGTTTTGTAAATACCCTCGTTAAATAAAAAACTAGCTAACGGTGCTTATTACCGTCTAGTTTGATATAAACGGAGGCGGTGTATAATTAGTCATTATTTGCCGTTAATAACCTACCTGTAGGAAATGGGATAAACGTGTAACTAAAACTATGTGTACAATCACAAATAGTCACAAAATATTATCCGGATAAAACGAAAAACGTTGTTTGTATAAAACACAATACGATTTCTTTTAGTAACGGTTCCAGCATTTGAGGCCAATGGTAATAAACTTTCACGATCAAGTGCAGGCGTCTGCACTGAGAGGCACGCGATTAGCACTATCACGACACGACATACGCGAACGGTCTTTTTCAAACCACCTAGCGTCCAACACACACGACCACTGCCGTCGATATCGAGGCAATAACTGAATTTATTACAAGTACTATTCTTACCGTACTGATACTATTGATACAACCGGAACGCGCGTACTCGCACAGCATGTTAATTTGGTTATCTAACTTGATATGGCCCAAGCGAGCGAGACTAAAGATTTGACACTATCATAGTATACGTCATAATTGTGTATTTAATTTAGTAGTGTGTGAACTACCTACAGATGAAGACTTTGTATCTTACTATATCTCAGTAACAAACGTCATTATTATTTTAATAGATTCTTTTCAGATCCGGTATTTTTGGTTTTTTATTGTTTACCGAGAAACACTGAATTAAACATTAACCATTGACATTTAACTTTTTTAAATCTGACCAAAACTCCCGTTTTGTGTTTGAAGTTTGTTACGTTTTACTATACAATCAGCGCCCCTAGCATGACCATCGAAACACGATATATATCGCGTGACATATCGACACTCAACTGTCAAAATCCGTTGTCTTTTGACAGTTAAACGTGATAAATCGCTATATCGTATCGGGTTTCGATGGTCACGCTAGGGGGGCTGATGTTAGGAGCATCGTCTTGCCCTGTCGTCTGCAAAATAGACTTCTGAATATTTTCAAACGCTTATAAATTTTCCACAGGAGACCTCAAATATACAGAAATAATACTTAGAAAAGCGTGTGTTTACTAGAGGCCTTATTTTAGACGACGTTGATGTCTTTTGTGCTGACATGACCAAAAATTATAAGTATTTAAAATTAAATAATCTTTGTAAAAAAATATAGATTTACATTTAAATAAGTATTATCTTATAGAAATAGATTTCTTTAATCAATATTTTCTTATAGGTAGTCGGACACGTGCTGGAACAAGGACGTAGTTTGAAACTTTATTTTAACAACAATGGCGCAATGTTTTTGAATATTTGGTATATTTGTAGATTCTCACCGAACGTAGTTGTATAAATATTTAAAATCTGGCCTCGGCTGATTGAAAACATGTTGTGTTTTGAGTAAAGAAAAGTAAAATCTAGAGTACACGGACGCGTTCGAAAAACGCGGTTACATATTGAAATTATTCGTTATTTTATTATTAAGTTACTCGATAGACAGACAGTAGATACTTTACATTAATGTAATAAAATTAATTTTCTTCCAAAAAGGTGGATTTTGGATATTTTTATAACGTTTCGTGAAATTTTATATTACCGATTCCATCCAGAGTAAAACATAAAACATAAAACACTGTATTGTCAGAAGTAATTAATATTTCTGAATAACTCGATAGATGGCGCAACCCGTAAAATAAATACCTATATTGTTTATTGAACCTATTGAAAAAAATATGAAAAACCAAATATTTGACTAAGTTATTTAAAAAAATCAGTCTTGCCATCATAAAATAGTAAATCAAATCTTTTAAGAATTGACGTAGAATTTAGTATTGTAGCTAGATGAATATACCAAAAATATGTTGTTTTTAGAAGTTCTGGCTGGACGTATAGATACAATGAAAACTCAGTACTTACCATTTATTTATTAACAAAACAGTAGTTAAGCACAGGTAGTAGCAAGAACTTTAAATGTAGAATTATGAATTTTAAATGCTTGGGTAGTGTTGTGAAATAAAATCAAGGTTAAGTTAAAAGAAAACTATATTTTACTTCTGACAAACTGTAACTGACATACGAGAGGAAAAAACAACAAAATATCAAAATACATTTGAGTTATAAAATAAAATGACTATAAAAATGAGGCCAGTATCGGCAACATCCTCGCCCCCGGTGTGGTGATGCACAACAGTAACATGATATGCTGATACGGTGACGCATGAGAACGGCAACATTCAAGGAGGTGAGGCAGTTGTGCTCAAACGAACGAGTTTTTTGGTGGGTCGACGAAGAACCCCATGCGTTGTGCTTACATCTGCTATACGCACGACGCCGTCTGAGCCGGGCAAGACGCGAATAACTCGGCCACGTGGCCATACACCTCGCGGAAGGTTGCCGTCTGCGATGAGGACCAAATCTCCGACACATAAATTCGTAGTCGATGCTGTGGCAGCTTTTGGAATAAGGGAAGGCAAATATTCCTTTATCCAACGAGCCCAGAAGTGGTCAGCAAAACGTAGACCTCTACGCCAACGGACTCGACGAACTAAATCTGCGTCATCCACCTGAGCGAGGGGCGAGTATGGTGACGATGACCCAAGTATAAAATGGAACGGCGTGATCGCCTGCTCCGCGTCTGGGTCTGTGTCCACATGCGTCAACGGCCTAGAGTTTAAAATTGCCTCTGCTTCTAAAAGGAAGGTACTTAGCGTTTCTTCCGTCGGAGATCTTTCCTTTAGCGTCGCGACTAAGGCAGTTTTTACGCTTCGTACAAGGCGCTCCCAACACCCGCCCATAAAGGGTGCAGCCGGCGGTATAAACTTCCAGCGTATCAATGAATTGGCCGCGAACTCCTGGACTGGCTCTTCATAAAATTTTCGCAGCTCCCGGTTGGCTCCCACAAAGGCGGTCCCATTGTCAGAAAAAATTATATCTGGACTGCCTCTTCTGGCAATAAACCGCCTCAACGCCATAATGGCAGAGTCCGTGCTTAAACTGTTGACTAGTTCCAGATGAACTGCTCGCACTGACAAACATGTAAATAACGCCACCCATCGTTTTTCTGTCCTCCTTCCGACAGAGACTGTGATCGGGCCAAAATAATCCAAGCCAACGTTGGTGAATGGCCTAACGTGATGGCTAAGGCGCTCTGCAGGGAGGTCGCCGGTTGGTGGGCTGGAAGGATTTTTCTTTTTGAATACGCATTGGCGACAGGTTCGTAACACAGTTTTCACCGCGCATCGGATTCCCACAATATAGAAACGTTGCCGGAGCTCATTTACGATAATGTTGCTTCCACCATGACCAAATTTTTCGTGATAGAACTGAATAAGTAGCTTAACGGTATGATGTTTTCCAAAAAGTATAATAGGGTTCTTATCAATGTCCACATCCTGGGCTGCAGATATTCTGCCCTTGAGCCGCAACAGTCCATTGTCATCGACGTAGATGGTCAAATTATGGAGCTTACTTGTCTTAGGGGATGGGCTGCCTTTCAATGTCGCGGTGTACTCTTCCTCAAAGTGCTGCAATTGAGAGAGCAACAAGAGATTCCGTTCAGCCTTTCCCAGCTCTTCTGCGTCTAACACGGGAAATTTTGTAAGAGACGTAGACACAGACCCAGAGCTTTTCGAAGTTTTGGAATTTAGATTTCTACGGTCTAAAAGCGCTCGAAAGGTTTTAGCGCATCGAATCACCCGAGCAGTAGCTCTCAATAGGCGGAACCACCTACTAAATCGAGTAGGTTCCACACTCGGCGGTGATGGTAAAGATGAAACAATGAAGGCTATGAAATGAGAGTCAGGTGAAGCAGATGACTTCTTCATCTCATTCTCACCTAGTGAACTATGATGATCCGAGGGTTCTGCGGGCCACTGAGAATGAGGTTCGGCCAAAAATGGTGGCCCAGAGAACCATCTTGATGTGGTGTTGAACTTTGTGTTCGTACGTGTTGCGTCGTCCGCCACATTCAAAGACGTTGGCACATAACGCCAGTTCGCTGCGATGGTTAATTCTAATATTTCACCGACACGGTGGGCTACAAAGGTTTTCAGCGAGCGGATGTTTGTGCGCAACCACTTTAAGACAGTGAGGCTGTCTGTCCAAAGAACAATTTTGGACGGCTTGCGCTTATGGGCCTCTGCAATATAAAAGGCGAAACGAGCCGCTATGAGGGCGGCCTGTAATTCCAGCCGAGGAATTGATACTGGCTTAATAGGGGCCAATCGAGCCTTGCCACCTATGAGGCTAAGCACTACGTCACCGTTAGGACACGTAAAACGCCAATAAGCAACGCAAGCATACGCAACTTCACTTGCGTCACCGAATACATGAAGTTCCGCTGACACGGCCTGACGCCCACACAAATAGTGGCGAGGAATGGCACTAGACTTAATTTGTGAGAATTCTGTAAACCAAGCGTTCCATTTTGACACAACTGACGGCGGCAATTCTTGATCCCAATCGATTCCAAGTTTCCAGGTTTGCTGGAAAATTGTTCTGCCTTTTACAATTAGAGGTGTTAAAAAACCAAGGGGATCATAGATGCTCATAAGGTAAGCCAAAGCGGAACGTTTTGTCAATTTAGATGGCAATACTCCTAGCGACGAGCGCGTAAAGGAAAGGGTGTCAGCGTGAATATCCCAAATAACTCCCAGAATACGGACGTTTACCGAGGTGGCTTCGAGCGCGCGCAGGTCTGAAGGGATAGAAGATAGAGCTTCGGTTTGGTTTGACACCCATGACCTCATTTCTAAACAAGCCTTAGAATGAATTTTAACGATGTCCGAAGCCAGCTGTGCAGCTTCGTCTACCGAGTCGACGCTGCCTAGGTAATCGTCCATATAATGATCCCTAATTATGGCGTCTGCAGCAGCAGGTGAAAACGATCTGTTCTCCTCAGCGTTCCGGTTCTTCAAAAATATGGCAGTAAACGGACTGGACGTGGCACCAAAGATCATAGACGTCATTCGAAATTCTTGGATAGGATGAGATGGATCTTCACGCCATAAAAACCTTTGGGCATCGCGATCTTCGACCCTTATTTTGGTCTGAGGGAACATTTCGCGGATATCACCATTAAGTGCCACTGCTCCTTCTCGGAACCTCATTAAAATACCTAAAAGAGGCTGCAGCAGATCAGGCCCAGGTAAAAGGAGTGAGTTTAGGCTCACGCCTGATGACGTTGCTGCAGCATCGTGTACTACACGAAGCTTTTGCTTTTGAGGGTGAAATACCCCAAAATGGGGAAGATACCAAGCTACGCTGGCGCTGTTTGGTGGTTCGGTACAGAGTTCTGCGTAACCCTTTTGGATCGTAGAACGAATGTTCTCGCGGTAAGCGTCGGCGTAAGGCTTGTCCTTCCTCATTTTTCTTTCTAAACCAATAAAACGCGATAACGCATGGTTGCGACTGTTCGGTACGCTATCAATGTTAGCACGCCATAAAAGCCCGGTTTCAAATCTGCCACTTGATAATCGACGGGTCGTTCGATTCAAAATGCCGATAGCTCTTTCATCATCACTAGAACAGTACTCCCGGTTGGATATGCCTATAGAGTCAACGCGGAAATACTCGCTCAGCTGCTGATCCATAGAAGCAGTATCGCTCACATGAAGGTGGTGTATAAACTCCACTGGTGAGGACCTAGATTTGATGCGGCCGAAGAGGACCCATCCAAGTGACGTCAACGCTGCTACTGGCTGGGACTGACCACCGCGCCTGACCTTATGAGGCACAGTTAGGTGCCAGTTGTCAATGCCAATCAGCAGCATCGGCTTGGTTTCGTCATATGTCAACTCCTCAACTATATCAGACAGATAGTCATATGGAAGCAAGTCTATAGGTTTGATAGATTGAGAAGTTAAAGAAAGATTTGGTATGGACCTAACGGAGTCTAATTTAAACGTTTGTGAGCTATGGCAGCCTCGAATTTCGAGAGACACGAACGTGACTTCGGTATCTTTCGACAACCCGCCCACTGTATTTATTCGAATGCGTGACCGATTACCTGCAGCACCCACTGCATCTGCGATTGATGAGTCAACCAGAGTTGCAGTGGAGCCGTCGTCGAGCAATGCAAACGTATTAACCGTACCTTTTGGTCCAGACACATTAACCGGCACTACTTTTAACAAAGAACGTTGTGACGAATGTGGAGTGCTATTATGAGCAACAACGATGCTGTTTGCGGCAGCAATTTCGGCCTCAGGGACCGTACCATCCGTCAAACTGCTCTCCTGAGGCGATGTACTGATGTTGGTCACGGTTGCTAAAGTGGCATCTTTATGAAGCAAGGTGTGGTGAGTGCCTTTACTGCGACAATCCGAATTTTCGCACGAAAATTTTTTACATTTACGGTAAAAATGATCACCCTTAACGAAACATTTGTAACAAACTTTCTTTTCAGTTACCCATTTCCACCTCTCATCAGTAGAAACTGCTTCAAATTCTTTGCAACATAAAATGAGGTGACCTACCTTATTACAAAATAAACAAACCTTTTTATTATTAATAGAGACTTTCGGTGAATCCAAAGTGACATTAGAGACATTAGTTGCATGACACCTGACGGGCTTGACAAAATCAAAAAAATCATACTTTGACTTTAAATTAGCCTCATGCATAAGGAAATCTGATAAAAGCTCGAGGCGAAATTTTTTTACAGGGTCCCCCTCTCTCTTGTGAGCAAAATCCGCCCACCGAGATCGCAGGGAGTTTGTGAATTTCCCCACGATCTCGTTGGACAACTCGGGGGAAGCCAAATACTCTGGCACGTTGAGGAGCCGCACTACTTCAATGCAATGCCGCACCCTACATGCGAAAGCATTTATCTCCTTCGCTATCTCGTTGTGAGAAATTCTAGGCAACGCTCGAACGCTAGCTAGCTCGGCAAGGATGATGCGCTCGGGCCTCGCAAACTCGACTTCTAGGGCGCGCATAACTTCGCGCGGATCCCACTTCTGACACCAAAAACCTTGTTGTGAAATAAAATCAAGGTTAAGTTAAAAGAAAACTATATTTTACTTCTGACAAACTGTAACTGACATACGAGAGGAAAAAACAACAAAATATCAAAATACATTTGAGTTATAAAATAAAATGACTATAAAAATGAGGCCAGTATCGGCAACAGGTAGGACTAATATCTATTCTGTGGTACAGGCAAACAATACAGTACAAACATTACAGTCTTTCTTCTCTTTAATTCTAACAATAAATAATTTGAACACGATCAATGATGAATTAATGACGCAATATCGTCTCCAGTTAAATCACAATTTCCTAACTATAGATCCTTTATTTGCATTAATGACAGTATCGGTTTCAAAGATTTATGAATAAATGAACAGCTTAACCAACAAATGTTACAAGCCAATGTCGATTGACCGGAATCAATATCATGAATGAAATAGTAGGTTTTCTGATTATTGTGCAACCTAGTAACAGCCTCGTAACTCGTAATGTATTATTTAGAAATATTGTACCTACTAAAGAGTAATCTTCTAACTTTATGTAATACTCAACCCACCACCCTAATCTGATATACTTATTGATGAAACGCTCTCAACGTTGAGAGCTATCTTGACATCATACTTGAGATACTCTTCTAATAGGAATACCATCTCAGGTATGATCTCAAGATAGCTCTCAACGTTGAGAGTGTTTCATAAATACGGGCCCTAAACAACAATGAGCGTACTTAGAGGATCAAATTTTGGTGAATATATTACTCCAGAAGCCCTATGAATAGCAATGTAACCTTTTTTAACATTGTGATGAGTAACTCAGTGTCCGTAATACAGAAGTTTCAGTTTGACGCAACGCAGACGTTGGCGTTAACGGGGTACAACGCTGGAAAAAATTTTCTTGGTAAAAATTTTAGAAAATTTTGAAAACATTATTCTTTTTAATAAACTATTTCCTATTTTGGAAAACTGACAATCGCAAAACTAGATAGCTGGCTAACGTTTTTCTTATTATACTTTAAAATCGTTTTAATAAACTATTTCCTATTTTGGAAAACTGTCAATCACAAAACTAGAGAGCTAGCTCACGTTTTTTTTATTATAGTTTAAATATTAAAGTTGTATTAATGATTGGTACAGCATTGAAAAACTACATTAAAACTTAACTTTTTTTTTTCTATCGGGAAAAGTTTTAGCTATCATGTTTCCGCCAATCAGATAACTGAGTACAGTTGTTTTAAATCACGAATGCGGTTCAGCTTTGGAATAATAAACATTGAATGTTACTAATTTCATAATTATATGAAGAGGAAATGTTATTTTTGTTAAATGAATCTACAAATTAAAACCATCGTCTTATTCGATTGTTTTATCATGGCACACAGTGAATAGCTTAATAATAGCGATTTATTAATAGAAATAAATTTAATCGCATCTAATTTGAGATCGATCTGTCTATTAATAAAACGTCGAAGACCTGATTAGCCTTTCCGGTCAACAAATCTGGATTGTTGGCAGCTTTGCGCGGGTCGATTCATAGATTATGTGTTCAAGATTGTAGATATTAACCCACAGGGATTATATTTGTATTATTTTCTTCTTAAAATCGATGATTTCGTAATATACGGGGTGGAGACGACAATACGATAATAAATGAAAACATTTGTGACACTAGTTCATAGGAGTATTTTAAAACTATCTAATAATTCCTAAGAACGATTTTTTTTTTTCAATCAAACTAAATATTTCGAAAATTAATTGTACTAAAAATCGTAACTAAAAAAATATTTCCTGTGACTAAACTATTGGATATTCTGAATTGTTTTTTTAATGAGACTGCATGGGAGCGTTCTTAGCTATACGAAATTTAATTTACTGTCGCATTGTCGTCTCCAGGTTGTATAAGTCAACGCTTAAAATAAACAAATTATTATTTTCACCATTTTACTGCTACATATTTACTTAAGTATCATTTAATAATTATCTATTAGTTACATTAACAAGCTTCAAACTACCAAATATGTAATATTTGTTTGAAACAAATTAGTGTGTCTATATTAATTCAAAATTTTATATAATATGCTTCTACATACATTTAACTATTCTATAAAGCACACAACAAACTGAAGTCACCAGATAACTTCACAAAATTAGAGAATAGAGAAGCATACTTAATATAAGGTACAAGCCACAACATTATACATACATACTTCTGTATGTATAACTGTATAAGGAACTCTTTACTGCAAGAAAGCTGACTCATACCTACATAGGCAATATACTAAGAATTGTATTGACTTTAATCATAATTAATTTGAAATGTCTAATACTACAAGAGATAACGAGCGAAATAATAATTATTTTCTCACGGTCAAGTTAACAGATCTCGCTCACAGCTGTTGCGCGATGCGGCGCCCGCCCCGCGTCGCGTGCCTCAACTCCGGGTCCTCTCTCAATCAATAATTCACCGCTTTTGCATGTAATTTATATCGGCGTGCAATATAGTTGAGAACTCATAGATTATTAAAAAAATATGCGATAGTACTAACTGCCGCATCAGAGTAGATGAGAAATCGCGTCACGGTAATATTTTCTCTGGCAACGGACAGCCTTTAGCGTTGCAGACCTGTGTGTTATATGTGTCGGTGCAGCGGTGCACCTTCTATGTTTAGCACGGGCCGGCGGCGAGAGCGGGTGCGCGAGCCGTTGCGTGTAGCGCTCGGAGGGCAAAGGGCGAAGGTGGTGGCGACAGTGCGCGGTATCGATCGCCGCAGACGAGCACGCGTGCCTCGTGGCTACCGGCGCGACCGGCACTGGTCGCCGCCTCAGCGCCGCGCAGGCGCACTGCGCGTCAGACCAGACATCGACGCCACGCCACCGCGCCGCCGCGCCGATGGCTTCCAATGCACCCGCATCACATACGATTCGTTACGTACTCAAATAATGCGGTCTGGAGTCTGATTGGCGATGCCGGAATAATTTGTGGAATTAACGACGAATCAGATTTAGAAAACTGTGTCGAGCAATCACACTGACGAGGCTCCATATACATTATATGGATATGTATAGGATAGCTTTTCCTAATTGACATTCCGATCACAACTTTATTCACAAGAGGGAACTCAATTTAATTACGAATCCGCCGAATCGAACAGTAGATCCTAGCATTACGTAATTATGCCTATTCTGCTTAAAAAGTATTTCCTATATAGAACGAACCTTCAAATCTAACTAGGGGAATCCAACTAAGTTATGCTACCTGCATACATACATAGGTACACAAAACGATGACGAAAACTGGAACAAATATGACAAGCAACAGCTGACAAGTGTGAGAAAAAGTCCTATGAATAAAACGATGTACAGACTAAATAATTCAGCCTTCAGATTCAGACATAGTAAACTTACAGACCGTTATATTACTATCTTAAAAGCTCAATTATTTTCTGAAAATGAAATAAAATTGAAATTGTGGATAGAAAGTTGATGATAAGACGCACGCGATCAACATTTTCAAATAAACAAAGTCTTAATTTTAAACGTTTTTGCATATAAACCTTAACTTTCGATTGGCCAAATAGTTTCATTATGCGATGATATACACACTACTCACGGAAGTAATTAAGAGTCTCTCTGATCTGGTCAGGAGTAAGTTGTAGATCAGCGTCACTGACGGGCAGCGCGGGCGATGGTATGAACCAATCTTGATTTTCGTATCCTGAAAATGACAAATTGTATTATTAAATTTACCAAGAAAACCATTTTACGATGCTCTTTCTGACGTAACATTTTATAATAGAAATTACTTGGACATGATATCTGCGTTTCTCACGACAATAACTTTTATAATAAACTGTTTTAGTTTTATTAGTTTTTCTATTAATCATAGCATTCACACAAAGTCAGTTAGAAGCAGTAATAATTTTCGCATTGACTGTTGAGTTGCTCAATTTCAAAAGGGGCCTACCAAATGACATCACAGGAACGGTGAATCACATCAATTGCGAGGCCAATAATTCACAAGCGGCATTCCACACACTTCGTTCTACTAAAGTATCCATCCGTATCTTTCAACTCTACGATGATTTTGTTACTTTAAAACTTAAAGCATTCATCTGATGTGTTCAAACATGTTTTAGACGATCATTCAACTGCAAAAGGTAAGTACCAGTACCGGTAGGTCGTGGAAAACTAAATTTTCCCATAACAGTAGTAATTTAAATCGCTGTCCCCATCTCCACATACACACAGTGCAATAAATAATTGGCGGTTGTTACACAATGTTACGTTCTTGGCTGAGAAAGATGCCTGATTGTCTAACGCAAATGTTGTTCATTAGAAACACATGAAGGTAAGTAACAAATGTTTTTATTAGCTTTATTGAGTAACCGTTAGTGTTAATTATGCTACAGGAAACGATATTTTAAATGTAATTTCCATCATTTTCGCTCAACCTCCATTGCGCCAGAGGAATACCGTTTACTACCGGAATTATCTCACATTACAAGATTGCTAGAACGGTTTGTTTACCACTATTCAAGCGGTGAGCATCGTAAGAAACGCAGCAACTTGACATATGACATGCATCAGACCGGTCGGGGACGTATAAACGCATAATGGTGCGCGGACGATGACTCTTGCGCTGAGACACCATTATTTATAGCATTCTCGAGCGGCGCCGGCGCCGGAAACCACACCTCAACCACTCGCTGGGACGGAACAACGCATATAGACTTTGCCGTCGCTGAATTCAGCACAAGCTGTGCCTTATGGATAAAAACGAAATCGGTCTCAGGTTCCGAGACTGGCCGAAGATATACGACCTTTATTTAGACAAAGGCGACTACTTTTCTACCAAGTACCTAACTTATTTTAATAATTGCTTTTTTCTTAAACTACAAAATTGTAAATATTAACTTCAGAGTAAAGAGTACCTACTCTAATTACAATCTATAAAATAAGAGAATAATGTTAGTAATTGCAGAGTGGGAAAACCACTAAGCACTTAGAAAGCGGTCACGAACACAGCATGACGTGTAATGCAATACTTTCATGCTAGTGTGCTTAATGACGGGACTCTTCTCAAGTTATATCCTAAATAGCATCACCGCGAACTAACTACCCTAATAGTTTACACTGTAGAGAAAAAATACTTTCCACGGAATAAAATATTCCTATGAATATTCGCGCAAGTTGACATTTACGGTGAGTGGCTACACTGCTCTCTCGCAAGAGGCCTTGCCATTCCACTCTCATTGTTAGCGGTGCCGGCCGGATCGTGCAATACACGTCTCAGAGCCTGTCCTTAGCATTAGCTAATATCTACAATTCGCACGAAAGCGCAACCAAAGGAATCCGCACAGAAAACATTTAAAATTGCAAAAATAGGCTGTGGCCTGTTTTCTGAACATTGACCCGCTCTTACCCATCAGCAAAATAAATCCAGGCCAACACGAAAAAATAAATTGGGTTATTTTGGCTCTTTAACGCTTTGGGTATTTTGTTACGTTGTTCAATTATCTATGAGTCTAAGAAAGCCGGTCTGGTAATTCATTATGTATTACGGATCCAGATTTAGCGCTATTTGCTGCGCTGAATCAAATGAATAATTGTTAATTTCAGGTTACATTAGGGTCCAGTAAACGGCGACGATGCGTTTTTACAATCCACGAGTCAATGACAATCATTCAGCAATCAGCATCGACCTAGGTACTGCTTATTCGGCGAGTAACAACAGATGTACAAACGAATGTGTGTGAGATGTAATATGTATCATAACAACGTGTTTAAAACGGTGTATAAGTTAAACGCGTGTGCTATCTTTGTATTTGAATGATAATTGGAATATAATCTGATACTATACAATTCTATTGAAATAAAATATTCCATTAGATATATTACATTCAAATATATTCTATCTTTTCTAATAAGTCCAAACAGTCAGTACGAAGTTTTTCCAACAGTGGATACATTATTATCGCAATCTTGATTTCGTTGTAGGATTTATTTAAAAACGTTATGATATTACGAGTTAAAAAAATTACTATGTATTGATAAATGCAGAAGAGTCCACAAAAACCCGCATTCGCTGGGTAAGATGATTTTCCCATTCGGTCATAGGTACTTCACTACGTTTTACTTATATTTCTCATTACACTTCCTGCTTTTATCCTACCCTATACCAAAAATATAAGCACCACAATTTAATAAGTGTAATTGTATGCTATATAAAGTAAACATTTCAGATTACTTTACTACAGTAATTTACTTTACCTCCAAATTGTGTGAGGCTGTCAGCTCGCAACCGGTACTTCGGTATGTACTCTTGTAGAAGGCTAACGATCTCTACCTCCGGCACCTCCTCGCTATTGCACACCTCTGTAGACAACAAATAAAATGTTAGAACAATGAATACCCAAAGTTATAGCTAAACGCGAGACAAAGATCATGGTTTAACACCTAGCGCGCACCGCCCATTTTTGTTTTAAGTACCTACCTAAGTTACAAAAATAGAACCTATGGACGGGTTATGTCAATGCGCGCATGTACCCGAAAGAAGTTTAAAATCTACTAAAAAGTTTTTGCTTTAGATTTTTACGACAAATGATCGCGCTACGAAAAATCGTAGTGCGCGCAATGTCTAGTGAACAGAAAAGTCCCAATGTCAGGAGATTGAACTTGAGCGCATTGCAGTAGATAGCTATAACTTAAGGGATGTGTCGCCGTAAGTATAGGTACAGGAACAGACATAATCGATAGTTCCCGTCGTCGGCGGCGCGGCGATGACCGCGCCTCGGCGGGGTATGCACCCCGTGCATCTCTACTACCTAATACTTCAGATAATTATAGCGAGTATCTGTCAATGCTACTTATGATTGAGATTAATATCTTAAGTAGCACAGGCGTAGATGCTGTAGCTAACGTAGAGATTATTTCCTCTGTGACTGTAGCAGTCAGATGTTATATTATGACCTAAAGTACAGCTGTACAAATAATATTTTAACGGTGTATCACCTATATTATCGTTACTAAAACATTTTCCCAATTATTTTAATCTTTATTAATAAGTGTGTTTTAAAATATTGTTGTTCACATAAAAAATACTTTTATCCACTCCTTTCCTAGTTTATATTTTCAAGTTTCACTGTTTCATTATGTTTAAAGTATCATAATTTGGTTGTAAATAACCATAATATCCCAATCCAAGTAGTATCTCAGACCTATTAGGTACACCTTGTGTTGTCTGCTTCGATATGATCGAAGGTTCTCTGTCAACGAGTTATTATGCCTATTCATGATACTTTAAACATAATGGAACAGTGAAACTTGAAAATATAAACTAAGAAAGGAGTGAATAAAAGTATTTTTTATGTGAACAACAATATTTTAAAACACCTAATCAATAAAGATTAAAATAATTGGGAAAATGTTTTATTCACGATAATATAGGTGATACACTTTTAAAAATGTTATTTGTACAACATCTGACTGCTACACTCACAGAGGAAATAATCTCTACGTTAGCTACAGCATCTACGTCTGCTACATAATCTACTTACAAGTCAACAAGACTTAAATAAAAAATTGAGTTGGTTTGAATAAAAGTAATAAAAAAACTTGTATTTAACAGCAAAAAATATTGTTGTATTAAAATAAAAGTATAAAGAACACAGCCAGTTGTTATATTAATAGTGTAGTAAGTATAACTATCTTATGTTTCGTAATGTTTATGTTGAAACTTGTGTATGAACATAAATTAAACATCAACAAAATGTGCCGAAAAAAATAGTTTATTTTGTATTTAAGTACATCGAATAAATTAAGCGAACCGAATGATACAGTGATTTCAAACCACTTCGTGAACCAATACCCAATAGACGCTACAATCTGGAAAGGAAACATCATGATTAGTTAATTATCATGACTTATCCTGGCTGACAAGGTCAAGGCAGGTGGCTCTCTAGCGATATTTGTTATTCTATACCTGACTACAGCACCTATATTTTTATATACCAACGATTTATGAGGTACTTTCTCGGAGGTTTAACTTTATCTGAGAGGTCCACATTATTTGGTTTTAAGTAATAAAAGTTAAACCTCCGATAAACCACAAACCACCGATTAGTACTTCAGAAACCGGGCATTAGTAACATAGTTCAATTTAATGAAAAGTTAAAAATATAGAATTATGTCTAACCACAATTTAATATGAGTATCAGATTGTAACTTTATTTTAAATAGTTACTTATTGAAAATATAATTATAGTATTATATCTTTTAATAATATCTCACTTGTAAAAAATAGTAGAACAGGCATTACATAAAATATTCTATAATAAAAACCACTCTTTCTTTCTCACTTGACCGCCGCCAACTGATTAATAACATAGATTAGTTTCAGACATTTTAAATCGAAAGTTATGTAACGTAACATGAATATAACGGACAGTCAAAGAAAGTAGTCACTGACAAATAATATTAGAAAAAATACTAGAAAAAATCGACTCACCCGTAGCACCTCAGACGGGACTCGAACCCGCACCCTTGGGATTCCGGCCCAATGCACTGACCAATTATGCTACCGAGTCGCTAGTGGGAGCGGCGAAATTTTCTAGTACTTTTTAACTTCTTCGCTGCAAGCCAGCGCAATTTCATCAATGTCAGGAAATACCCCCACATTCGAAAGAAACATCTTTCCAGATGTTTTGACAATCGATAAAGATGAAACAGCTAAATAATTATAAAATTTAGATTTTTCGCATTCACAATGCTATTTTTATATTAAGATAAATAATATTAGAAAAAATACTAGAAAAAATCGACTCACCCGTAGCACCTCAGACGGGACTCGAACCCGCACCCTTGGGATTCCGGCCCAATGCACTGACCAATTATGCTACCGAGTCGCTAGTGGGAGCGGCGAAATTTTCTAGTACTTTTTAACTTCTTCGCTGCAAGCCAGCGCAATTTCATCAATGTCAGGAAATACCCCCACATTCGAAAGAAACATCTTTCCAGATGTTTTGACAATCGATAAAGATGAAACAGCTAAATAATTATAAAATTTAGATTTTTCGCATTCACAATGCTATTTTTATATTAAGATAAATAATATTAGAAAAAATACTAGAAAAAATCGACTCACCCGTAGCACCTCAGACGGGACTCGAACCCGCACCCTTGGGATTCCGGCCCAATGCACTGACCAATTATGCTACCGAGTCGCTAGTGGGAGCGGCGATATTGCATTGGGCCGGAATCCCAAGGGTGCGGGTTCGAGTCCCGTCTGAGGTGCTACGGGTGAGTCGATTTTTTCTAGTATTTTTTCTAATATTATTTATCTTAATATAAAAATAGCATTGTGAATGCGAAAAATCTAAATTTTATAGTCACTGACAAGTTCAACTATAGACTGCTAAGTTTGATACAAATAAACAAAACAAATATCTACATTTTAACCATTCTTTCATACTATTTATAGACGAGCTTTGGAAAAATTCCAAAAATATTACACATCATGACGACAACTTTAGCAAAAATAAACATTACAAACATATGTAAGTAAACATTACCTCTTTTTTGGGTATCGTAAGACTACCAAAAATTACAGAGAATGAAAGAAGCACGCAAATTAACGACTGCAATGTCAAGAGACTAATGAATAATGATAACCTCAATAAATTTTAAAGAGATAAAACCAGTGAGTAAGTTACGTACCAGACATGCTATGTAAATCTTGCTCGTTAACATGTAACACAGCCAGTGAAACCACGCAAGTCAACAAGAAAAAAGAGGTTTTCTATGCTAACAGAATTGTCTATATTTACACCAGAGAACAAGAAATTATCCACAAAAGAGCTACCAAAAACCAAAATATGAACATAATAGCCTTCTCTGATTAGAATATATCACTGAAAAAGGATTTTTATTACAGTATTATCCATTAAAAAAGTTGTCGTCATTGAAATTATCACTATACATCACATCACATGATTTGTTGCAACTTAATTAGTCGGTCATTGCATTTTTAATTGAGTAGTTTTTTTTTATAACAATTCAATATCTCGGGCAAAGAGCATCAATAAACATGTGATTATCCATCATCAAGCACACATACTCGTAATCGTAATAATTACAGAACACGTTATGAGTTACGGTTTTCTTTAACTCGATAGTTACTTACATAAAGCACTAATTAGACCACACAATTTCAAGCGTGCGATATATCTAGTCTCAATGTACAGAGTAACGGTCTATTTCAATAACCCGTCAGTAAAAGATAGGTTTACTAAAGATTTGTTGCCAAAATATTTCTGTTAAATAATGGGAAATAACAACAGTTGCCTAGTAACAGATCCATAGTATCCAGGGTCGGTAGTTTTTTGGTTCCCAGACCGACGCTGGGCTGGGCCTATCTCTTACTGAAGATAATTGAAATCAGCCGGTCTGTTCGAATCTTGAAATCGCGTGGACGAGTCCGCTCGACAAATTGTGTGATGTAAATTGCAGCACACAATCTATCGAGTCTAACTGTACATACGACGGCGCGTTAGATGTAACAGTTGTATTACAAAAACAACTTTTATTACTTAAGTAAGGCATAAAGGAGTTCTCAAGGCCAACATGTGTAAGTAATCTGACAGACAGACAGACGACACTGCCATAGTAAAAGAGCAAGCAAATAAGTTTAAATATCATAATGTTGTTTTTAACAAGTTTTAAAATTGTTTTGTTTTTTATGGTTATGGTTTTGGTTTTTTTTTAGTTAGTAGTAGTTAGTAGGTTGTAGTTTTAGTTTTTGTTAACAAAACCAATTTTCATTCTAAAATCTCTAAAGATGCCAGTCATGAAACCCCAAATAACATTACTTGCAATATTTTTTTTACTTAGACGTACCTACGGCGCGGCAGTACGGCAATACTACCTACTTACTCCTTTTTATAATTCAGAATCAATATAGTTGCGAGCAACCTTAGTAAGTCCTGCAAGTTTAGGTAACAATTTTAAGTACTTAAGTAATCATTTTATAAAATGAAATGTTACTTACTAACTGTTTTCCACACAGCGTTTCGTAAAAAGTGATTGATTAATAAATAAGTAAGGAGGTAGGTACAATTTGATTTTGACACGACAGCAAATAGAAAATAGAAAATATTTATTATTAACCTCTTATTAACAAACAATGGTTAATGGTTATTTAAACAAAAACTACAATGTTAATAACTACAATACTACGTTGATAAAGACAATAGAGACTTACTTCCTTCCCTTTTACTATGATAGCTAGCGTGCTCGAACGCGCGTGCGATAAATTGTGTAGTGTAAATAGCGCGCAGACTAACAAGAGACGCAAGAGACTAGATATCGCACGCTTGAAATTGTGGGGTCTAATTGTTCCTTAACTGTTGTTTTTGTATACAGTCCTACCTAAATACTAATACCACTTTTTTGGACCACGCAATCGTGACGCAACGATAGAAACATCAGTTTCATTCTAATTGCTACAAAATTTTCTAGTTGGGAAGTCAATCAATTTTAATTGAATGGAAACTAAATATAAGTAGTACCTATGCATAAATCAATAAAGCCGTTTTTAATACTCCGCTAAAAATATTCTGTAACATCAACACGATCAACTCTTAAAGTTTATTTAATAACTAAGTATGTAAAATAATGTTTCGAATATCTCCAGCCCCTGTAGCATGACCAGACTACCGAAACACCATTATATATATCGCGTAATGGATATGGCGATTTAACACCTGTCAAAATCCATTGACAGCTAAAAGCGATAAATCGCTATATCATAAAAGCTATATTGTATCATTTTAGTTGATACAACTTTGACACTGTAGCAATAAAGTTTACTACCAAACCCATAAAATCTCACCTTCACTCCAGGCGAGTAGCAGATCTTGTCGTTTTTCGTGCAACTCATCACGATCGCGACGCCGCGAGAGCAGTCTTTTTTTAGCATCACTCATGCTTAAGTTGCACCTCACTGTTATTGATATTCAAGTACCCACAAACCACATAACGTCACATCACAACAAACACATAAACAAACACTTTCACCAATGTCAGTGGACGTACACTGCAAAATGTACACCTTAATAATCATATAATGAGCTCTAGATAAAAGATAATGGACAAAACGTCATGAAAACCGATAAACTGATCGGCAACGGCGAAGACGCTAGTGGTGCCATAACAATGATGTTAAATAACAAATACACGGTTTATAAACGACAATATACTTTCTCACTCTGGGAATTGATCACAATACATGCCAAGGCGGGAATGAAAATGTAGATTAGTTTGTTACTAACTTTCAAACAAAGTCATTACAGTCGTATTGAATAGAAACCCAGTTGAAGTATTTGCCATTATTGTACATATTGGTACTGACTTTTTTTTAATGAACAAGCCGGCGCCCGCAACTTCGTTTGAATAATGACTCTTTTTCCCGTTTCTCCAAGTTTCAGATTATGTACTCGAGAATCATATTTTTCTTCCAATTGAGAAACATTGTCCAGAAATATCCCGAGACATCTTATTACAACATTGTAAATTAAAAAAGTTTAAAATTAAATTAACATCAAGTAGGGAAGCATTGATAAAATAATAACAATCATACATTACAGTTTAACAATTATACACTGTAATGTATGATTGTTTTTATTTTATCATCGTATACTCTTTGTAAGCTTGGATTTCGATTTTGAATTAACACGTCCACGACAGCTTCCTTCGCGGCAAGAAAGAAAAATTGCTATTTCTCTAGTTTACTTCGCAAAACTCAAAAAAAAAATTTAGTTGTAGGAAATATCTCATTTTAATCAAAGAGTCATCAAGCAAGATGCATAAAACCAATAACCAAGTGACGTCAAAAGTTGGAACATCTGTTCGACGTTCAACATTAATTCTTATTATGAAACAACAGATTTAGTTCTCACAACATAGGTTTTTGAGCTCAAAGGCGTAATGCGTGAACGGTGGATCATCGGATACCTATCGTCATCGTATTTATTAGTTGAGTATTAAGATTTTATGCCTCAGACATCCATTCGAGACATTTTTCCTCATGT
This sequence comes from Catoptria pinella, assembly GCA_963556745.1. NCBI lineage: Eukaryota > Metazoa > Arthropoda > Insecta > Lepidoptera > Crambidae > Catoptria > Catoptria pinella. The sequence goes on from OY750762.1 coordinate 9,100,610, forward strand.
CGCTCGCTAGCAGTGATTCAAACCGTGTGTCGCGTTTTTAAAGCGCGCAAATCAAATAAAATAAATAAATCATTAAAATGAAGTAAGTAAATAATTTATCATTTTTCTGATTTAAAGCGGGCGAAATAAACGTTTCATTGCATAGCTTAGTAATAACAATCTGCATGGCTGTATCTCAGAATCTTCGACCAATAACAGAATGATAAAAAAATCGTAATAATTTGATTGCGACTTCCCAGAAATAATAAATAAATATGTCGTGTTGCCTCTTATGATCACTCTTACTTTAAGCAAAATATAATTTTAAGTAACAGTTGACAGTACCGTAAATAGAAACAGTACGAGGCCACACGCACAGTTCGATGTGGAGGCGGTACGGTCGTCGCACTCATTCGTATAACCAATAAAAATAAAGGATGTCGTCAATATGTTGGCATCGCTACCATAGCGGGGTCACCTCGGAACCAGTAGCTTGCCTCGATGGTTTACCGCAGGTGACGTAACAAAACAACCAACGACCTTGCCACGCTAAGGGCTTTAACGAATTAACAGACCCCAACGAAAAACAGAATAATAAACTACTTTCAGCGGTTACATAAGCATGGTCGAAGAGACCGTACCACATGTTTCTCAGCGGTGAAGAATCTTAATCATTTTAATTGTTTTGTACAAATTTATAATAAACATTCGCATTATTTTAAATTATCTTTAAAAACAGGTAGATATGGTAGATAACAGAAACCCTAGAGAGCATGCATGAATACAAACTACAAACAATCCTTCGTCCGATTACATAATTACATTGTGTACACACATCTTGCTGATGATAGATCTCATTTTCTTTGACATTGTTAAATCACTTTCTATTTCACGTTTTTTGGCTCGCTTCTCACTCTTTGTTGACAATCGATAACGAGATCGATTAAATGAAAACATGACGTGACAAAACTTTTTTCTGCTTTTTACAAGTTCATCATAAAACGGATAGACAACATAGAATAATTTTATGAAGACTTGGTTATTTAAAAACAATGATTATTATTGGAAATTGAAACAGTTAAAGCAGGCTTTATTACTTGGATTCCGTAACGCATTTGCAACAATTTATGTAAGTGTTAAGCACATACATAACACTGATTGTGTTGCAAGCACTTAGATTTAAAGTAAAGATGAATAAGTTCAATGAATAAGTAGGCGGATTTGGGGTGATGATTTTATGACAAAAACAGAAGTACATGCCTCTTTCAGAACAAATCATTTTAAATACCTTTCATTTCTTTATCTTGAAGAGATTATCGTTTCAAACTGGCGCTTGATCCATAAACAAAGAATTTAACCTATTAACCATCCTAATAGTATTTTCAATTAAGCATAATATATGTTTTAGTGTTTATTTCCGATAAGAGACCATACTGGTTTTTAGTCAAAAGATCCAAGCTGACAAGTGTTACCACTCTTTGCTATGAATTTTGGCCTAACAAACATATGCTAGCGCGAACGACAATATGGGAATCGCGTGCGAGTCCCGCAAACAGCCTCTGTGTTCGAAGGGCGTGCGGCAACCGACTGCGGAGCTGCGCTCGCGCAACCCACCCGCCTAGAATAGCTTCTGGCACCTCTCCAATCCTATGAAATCACATTATTAAGATCCATTCATAAACTTCACACTTTTCATTGTTCATACAAAAAAACTTTGAAAAATAAAAATGCTTAGATAAGTACCTACCAAAAGAATGATTTATGATCATGCTGTAATTTATTTCAGATTTCAATCTTGAAGATAAAAACGTTGCTTATGTTAATCATAATCATTGTCATTATAAAAATGACAATGTTTTTAAAAGTAAGGGCGGCTCCGGTTCCTGCGCGATACCACATTTTCAATGCACTCTCCCACTGGGGTTGGGCCCCAGGGTTTCTAACGAAACGACGTCATCACGGTGCATAAAGAAAGGTTCACTCAAACAATATTTTTGTTTTTAATAATATTTTAATCCACACAAGCCACATATTTTTTGTTTTAATGATTCAGACTGAGTATAATATGAGGCTCACAAAAGTAAATATTTTAGAGCCACAAATCAATAATAATATAAAAAACTGATCTTTTTCTAATTTTATACATCAAACTGCGTGGATTCAAATCAATTCAAAATGTGTGATTTCAATTCAATTCAAATATGTCGCATTTTTTTATTTTCAGGAAGAAATTAAAGACATAATTTTCGCATTTTTCACTATTCCAGAATGATTGATAAATCACTAAAATATTATCTATTGCTTTAAATTTACATGCACTCTAACAAAGTATACAGTCAAATATGGTTTTTATGAATCTACAACAGAACCTGTTACAAATTATAATATACTGATATTCAATAATTGTAATATTCCTTATGGATCTACGGAGTATTGTCGGGTGTTGATGACTGCAAAGCTCGAGGTATTGGTCACCCATATTATGACCAATCTTAGCGAAAGTTGCTTAACCGCCGCAATCGCAGGTCGAATGCACTAAGTCACTATGCCATTGTGATTCAGTTTATCATAAGAACGTTAAATAATAAGGTGTAAATAAAATAAGTTTGATTTAGTTTTACCTGTGAGTGTGCCTACGTGTCGATATGCGCGCGGTGCTAGCGAGGGCGCGCGACCGGCATCCTGGAGGGCCGCCAGCTTGACCGTCTGCCCTAAGACAAACAAATAATTATAATCAAAAACAAAACATTTTTTAGGAATATGATGCCTCATTTAATATAGTTACTATTTTAAATAGTTAGAATCAAAATAGAAAATTCTTATACAAAGTGAGGGCTTAAAAGTGTTGTTAGTGACCAAAGCCGTTAGGAAAAATAATAATGGCCGCAGTATGTTTGAATCAAGCCTAGCACTTTTAATAATACTTAGTTTTTTACTAAAAATCTTTGATACTTTTTAAAATATTAACAGTGTGTATATTTAAATGAACGAAACACAGTGATAATGTGAAGTTTTATTTGTATTAAAAGATAACCAGGTACCCGGGTCTACAGTACTAATAATAATAAAAACCTTTATTCTCTGATCTTACAATTTCTACAATAAATGAACATTTGAACTTAAATATTGTTGTTTTGTTCTTAAAATTACACATTGTGACATTAGTCAGATCGTCCTTGGACATAGGCCTCTTCCAGTCAGTTCATGCCACCCGGGTTTACCCAGGTATTAATAATAACAAAAATAATAATATAAATTTATTGTATAAAGAAGTCGTGACAATCATTCAATTCCTCTGTCTTCGACAGTAGACATTAGTCTGTGTTATGGAAAACAGAACTTTAGAAAAGTAATACCCAATACCTGGGTATGAAAAAAGCCTGGGTACAAGAAAACTCTAGTTTCTACTGATTCTTATGCTGGAATTACATAGTTCACTTCTGGCTTTTGGATGATTCAACCAAAATTGAATCATTTTAAAACACAATTGAATCATTCAATGTCATTAATCATCAGAAATTTTATAACTTTCTGTCTTTCAAGCAAAGTGAATGCATTTGGTTGAGTAGTAGTTATATTCGTCCATTTCAGGACAGGCGAAGGTCTATGCATTTGGTTGAACCATTTCAGCATTACAGATGCAGTTGGAAATTAGCATTTTTGCCGGAAGCTACAGCACGGACTGAGCAGGTCAACCTTTTGACTCGTTTTAATGGTAATAGTTTCAAGAAGTGTATTGTGTGCAAGAAGCAAGAAATCACTAAATAAATTATTTTTATTCTTTACTTAATTAATGAACTTATTTTAATACATACTAGATATCAAATATTTTGAACTTACAAAACGATAAATTTAATAAAATTGATTAAGTAATTACTTTAATTCAAGCTATTTAATATTTACTTATACTTACAATTCTAAGTCAGCGTTCTTCTGCCGTTATAATTGTTTTTTTTGATACCTAAAAAAACAGAAGTTGTCGTAATAACTAGAGATCAGATATTCAATGTTCCGGAAGCAAATAGAGGATATCATTTTTTTTACTATTTTTAATAATAAGCTCAGGACGGAGGGTCGTCTTGAACATAAAATGAAGCTGTAATTTGTTAACTATTTTTTTCATCATGTATTAACTATCTTTCCTAAGAAGGTCAGGACGGAGGGGCGTCTTGAACGTAAAAGTAAGCTGTAATTTGTTAACTATAGGTATTTATTAATGTGTTTGATCGGTCGGAAAGTCAGGTTCGGGCGGTTTGTTTATAAAAAAACTTAAGATATTATTTCTAAAGAAAATTGGGCATAGATATAAATAATAATAATTTGTTAGTAAATCAAACTTAGGCGAAAGAGAAAATTATAACTTTAAGGTACCTATTGATACTTACAGTCATTATTTACATCATCGCTAAATCATAAGAGACCTTGTGTTCGAAAAACTGGAAAAGGTTCCATTTGTTCACAAGAGTAAAGTTGCAAATGAATCACACCACTTTTTGGGATAAGTTCAAAGAAGTAACGTTACGCTAAACCTCTAATAACATATCCATCCACACAATTTCACAAAAACTGATAACATTAGATAATAACTATCAAATGTAAACGTACTTGAACGTACGTATGATATAATACGAATTATAAGGATTGAATTGAATTAAGAATGTAAAGAATAATTTTTATTTTATAGTTATTATTAGTACAGTAATAAGTACAACCTCACAACACTTTTCTTTCTCCTTGATTACTTTTTTTTTTCTTTAGTCCACAGATGAATATACTAGTTAAACTAGTATATCGTTGAGTGTGCTCACTGCAGTGGGGTACTGCCAGATAATCGATATTATCGCGATAATAGACGGTCCGCATGAACGTTAGCGCGTTTACAATAATATTGTGTTATAAAACATATTATGTTATATCTAGCCACCAATGGCCCAATCGCACCTAAACGGTCATTACTATCGCCATCTTGGGCTCACAGTGACATGGGGCTCTAGCGGCTAAAAACATTGAAGTTAATGTTAACTGTGTTTTGACAGATGTATGTGATACATTGCTACTTTTCTTTGGTAAGTTTTTATTTGTGCCAAAACGAAGTAGCTATGTATCACATATATCTGTCAAAACAAAATATAATGCACTTCTAAGATTTTCGCGCGTACAGTTCATTAGAAATAAAACACTTTTTACGGATTACAGCGCGTATATTATTAATTTCAAAAAAACAACACCTGAATTAATAATATACGCGCTGTAATCCGTAAAAAGTGTTTTATTTCTAAAAAATATAATGCCCTGTGTAGTGTAGTGTGTGTAGTAGGAATTTCATTTGAAAAACTTGTAGGATGGTCGGTGGGTCCAGAAGATGTGGAGACCGTTATACAAGGTGTTACAAAAGTACCCCTAATGCCGAATATGGTAGATAGGGACCATCAAACTGAACAACTTTTACTATGGGACCAACTCTGAAATCGCGACAAAAAAATCAGCTGTTTCATACATTTTGATATTTTCGATTTTAATTTTTGTATGAAACATCTGATTTTTTTTTCGCGATTTCAGAGTTGGTCCCATAGTAAAAGTTGTTCAGTTTGATGGTCCCTATCTACCATATTCGGTATTAGGGGTACTTTTGTAACACCTTGTATAAGTATTTTTTATAAAATAAAAATGCTTTTTTGCAGTTCAATATAATTTAATGAGCAGCTGTAGGTACCTAGTGCAATTAAAATGTAATGTCATCATCTGGTTCATCTAGCTTATTGCTACTCGTGGTCTTTAGAATAGCTGACATGATCAAACCAAACGTAGCCGTCGTAATTAAGACTATCAAAGCGAAGGCGAAAAAAACAAACGCTGAAAAAAAGTTTCAAGTTTTAGTTGCAGAATACGTACCTACCTATTAGTTAGACTAAACTGTGAACACTAAACAAATTATTATCTCTTCATCATACATAAATAATCACTTTCAATATAATTATTTACTTTAGTACCTAATGTTATAAAATCTACTATATGTCTATTTAGCTATGTATTAATTTTAACATTTATGGATATTAGATAAACATGACCCATGTTTAACCGTTAATATCCACAATGTATCAAATTCTATTAAAATAGGGTCCAGTTTTAAAGATTAACGAAAGAAACCTAATTGCGATGGTCAGGGGTGACAAACTACAAATACATTATTTTTTAAATAACTTTATTCGAATGAAATTTTCAATAATTCGTAGGTAAGTGGTGCTTGGTGGTTTTCACAATGTGTAGATGAAGGTTTACAACCTCAAAACAAGCTGGGTCGGTTGCCTTGTAACAATAATTAGAATTTATTTTTTAACGTTGTATGACGTAATTACCGTTGTTATTTTATGTTACGTTAACCCTTCAACGCCCAGAAAATGAGACACAATAAATATTCCATGGTTATCCGGCCGCATGCTTCGGTCTTGATGAACAATAACATTATTTTACCGTATAGTACGTACTTAGAGCAGTTCTTAATGCTCTAAGAGTACGTACATCATACCGTAAAAATAGAGTTAACAATAAAATAACGTTATTTTTAACGGTTTTATGAAAGTTAAGGTGAGTGTCGTTAAAACGACTAAACGCTTCACGCGATATATTAATTTTATTATATCGTGTTTCAGTGGCCATGTATGCTACAGGGGCGTATTATGATACGTGTACCTATCTTTTTTTAAAGCAACCGACATCGCTTGAAAGATTGGTCAGCTAAAGTGGCATAGTGATATAGATATCCTTGGGGTTGGGGAAGCTTATAACTTCCATAAATAGACTAATATGCAACCTGGAGACGATAATGCGACAGTAAATTAAATGTCGTATAGCTAAGAACGCTTCCATCCATGCAGTCTCATAAAAAAACAATTAAAAATATCCAACAGTTTAGTCACAGGAAATATTTTTCAGTTACGATTTTCAATACAATTAATTTTAGAACTATTTATAGTTTGTTTGAAAAAAAATATTTCGTTCCTAGGAATTATTTGATAGTTTCAAAATACTCCTATGAACTAGTGTCACAAATGTTTTCATTTATTGTCGTATTGTCGTCTACACCCCGTGTAATGCCTACCTACCTACCCAGCAGTGGGTGTCGTGCGGCTGATATGATGATGATGAAATTTTTTGGCAGATATTTTCTTTTACTTAAATCTAGACACCTACCTTCTGTCATGATAATAACAACAACAGTGCACAACACTCCTACTATAACCATTGTAGCAAGCAATATCAATGTGATTAGGAACAAAGATATAATAGAAACTGTAAACGTTGTTAAAAATGGATAACCCAAGGAAAAGTAGAGAATTAGATTCACTAGGTGTTCAACTTTCTCGTTTAAACTCTTTGTAGTTGTGACGGATGACCCTGAAAAGGAATACCTAAATTAAACATGAAAACAAAAACAAAAACAGCTTCAAAATTAAATACCTCCTTGCAAATACCATTAGGTATGTAATTATGTAAGCTTGTAAATATTTTTAAATTCATATAATATTTTCTATAAGTAGTACAACGCCATAACTCAATTTCTAAATTAACGCTATTTGTTTTTAAGGAGTTCCGTTGTGCCTTCGTACTTCGTAGTCCAAGTCTAGTCCAAAACGTTGCAGACTATAGCTCGGTTTGTTTTGATTGCCATAAACCTACCAATATCACAATCACTAACATATCCTATTTGAATTTGAGGAGTTCCCTTGTGTATCTTCGAAATCCAAGGTCCAAAACCAATAAAACTAAAATGTGACCACTCTTGAGGTATACCCATTCAAAGAAAAAAGAATCATCGAAATCGGTTCATAAACAAAGAAGTTACACCTGAAAACCCGTAAAAACTCGTGCGATGGTAAGCTAAATAATTGATATTTTAAAAACTACTAGCTGATCTCGGTAATTTTTTTATGGGACCACACATTAACTATGTTCTTTAAAAGAATAATTGAAATCGGTTAACAACAGTTTAAGTTATGTGAAAACATAGTTACATAAAAAAATATAAAAAACATACCGTCTTGATAACCTCCTCCTTTTTTGAAGTCGGTCAAAATCTGGTATTTTCTGTATCATTTTTAGTGATATGAGTTATCTACCGAGTTACCAACAAAATGCGTTTTCAATTTAGTTTAATTAAATTTAAAAATATTATATTCCCAGAAATTGAATGCTTAATATTTATCTGACGATCAAAATATTTATGTCTTATTATATTATACTTTTAAGGCTGCGAAGCTGATGATAATGGTTGGTTGATATATTATTCGATATCTCACTACTAATGTTTAATAAAATAAAATATCAATAAAACAATATGAACTTACTCCAAGTCAACTTAACAACTAAAAAGAATGCGTTTTTTATGTTGACTTCCATTATGTATTATAACTTTTAACAGTTTCGCAAAGGAAAATGGAATAGGTACATCAACAACTTCACAAAAATGACGGTACTTGTAAATTTAATAAAATTGGATGCATTCCAGCAGACTAAATCAATCGCAAATAGCATGCGATGGAAAAATGGAATATTGACGTGTGAAGTTCTTCTATCTCAAGAAGACCGTTTTGTTATAAATGTGTTAGGCGTGCACTTAGAGCATGGCGTGCACATGCACATTTTTTTAGTGTGCGTCTGCACGCTCTCGTCACGGTAAAGAAACATAATATAAATAGATTTCTTTACCGTGCTCTCGTATTTAAGCACAATAAAATAATGTGCATGTGCACGTCTAAGAACATTCATAGCAAAACAGTCTTCGTGTTATAGAAGGAGATTACATGATCAGTCTGGCATCAGTCCATTCCAAAAATCTGGTCAGACTGATGGGAGACTGACCGTATAACCCTCTAAGCTAAGGTATAACCTTGGAGCATTAAGAACTGCTCTAAGGTATAACCAAATAAAAAACGGACTGATGGTAGTCCATCAGTCCGTTTTCAATAATATAAATGTCACCTTCTTGTTATATAATATCATTGAATAGTAAAACCAAAACAGGAAAATACATTGTCCCGTATTTGAGCATATCCTCTCACGCGATACGGTGGCGGCGCTCGCTCGGAGGGTTGTGGTTTATTTTATTGCAATAATTTGTTCTATTTCTCCGGGCGAGTTGCGTTATTTGTGATGTGACTACGGGTAAAAAATGAACGTTTGTCACACCGGTGTGGAAAATTGGTGTGACCAATAGGTATATCGTGTTTGGTCATTTAAGAATATCATATTCTCAGAAGAATATGATATACAGCGACGGAGGGGGTTGGGCATCTTATGCGCACGTGAAGATATTTTGTTCTGTGGTCTCGTGTCGTGTCGTGGCCTCCACTATTCGTCATATTTGTTGTCAATAACTACTGTCACTGTCAAAGTTATGTTAAAACAAAACTCCAAAAGTCAACACACACAAACAAAACGAGCAAAAGCCTTAGAGCAAAGGCAAAAGCAAAGCAAGCCCGCGCGTGGAACCTTTGAACCAGAAAGGCGCTTTTGCTTTAAAATATTCTCAAAAATTTTAAAATTTTGTACATTTTGTCTATTTTCTACTGTAAATAGTGTAATTTGTATATAATATTGTAGTGGGTTATCATAATTCGTGTAAATAATGGGGCGAGTGAAGAAAAGAAAAAAGGATCCTCCTGACGGGCGAGTGGCAGAAAACTCCACGGACTCTTCCTCCGAAACTTCGGATTCAGAGGACGCCAGCAGGAAGTACCAAATCTTTAAAGTCCCTGGGTACTCTAGGAAGTACCCGGAAAATTGCAAAAAAAATGAATACGTAGTATTTCTTTCACATCCTGATGAAAAAAAATCATTTACTGATAAAGACAGACTAGCTATTTCCAATGCCATCAGAAAACACTGTGTCACTGGTGTTTTACACCTGCGGCCGGTCAATAAATTCAGAGTTGCCATTACTTTTGATGTACCGAATAATGCTAATGTATTTTTGAACAACATAAAACTTTTGGACGAATTGTCTTTAAAAGCCACCATTCCCGCAGCTGATACAGAGGTGACTGGAGTTTTAACTTCAGTCCCGATAGGACTTTCAAACCAGCGAATATTCTCTTTGATTGGTAGTTCACGCAATATCATACAAGTCCGGCGCTTCATGCGACGAGTGCGAAACGATAACGGTACGATTTCGTTCCAGCCGATGCAGACTGTCGCAGTCACTTTTGCTTCAACTGAATTACCTCAATTTGTGTACTTGGACAACTGGAGGCATGAAGTAAATGTTTATATTCCCCCTGTAAAGCAATGTTTACACTGCCTACGCTTTGGTCATATCGCTAAATATTGCAGGAATGCCGAGGTCTGCTCCATCTGTGCAGAGAGTCATAATTTTAAAAATTGCAAAGAAGACCATAAAAATGCCAAATGTGCAAATTGTGGTGGCAATCACATTGCCATTTCAAACACTTGTCCTAAAAAAAAAGAAAAAATTGAAGAAAGCAAAATAAAATCAAAAGCTACAACTTATTCAGCATTATTTAATGAATCGTCCTTTCCACATTTACATGCAAAAACACTGGAAACCCAAATTCAAAATCTTACAAAATCTGATGCATTTATGAATATAATTACAAATGCTATAACTAAAATTATTTTAAACCAAAAAGATAACCCTATTAACCACACATCAATTAAAGAAACCCTGCTAAATTCATTCAGAAATAATAATAGTACTAACAAATAATGGATTATCTCAATATAATGCAATGGAACGCCCAAAGCATTATTAGTAATAAATTTTTACTCACACAATATCTTTATGACAATAACATTCATATAGCAATTTTATCAGAAACTTGGTTACAACCTAATAAAGTGTTTAATATTAAAGGTTACAAAATAGAACGAAACGATATAGGAAATAAACATAATGGCGTTGCTATTTTAATTCATAATAGTATAAATTATCAAAAGATTGATATAAATTTTGACAGTTGTTTACAAAACATATGTGTAAAAATAATTGTAAATAGCAAAGAAATATCCATTGTTAGTTTTTATTGTCCCACAAATTGTACTCCTTCGTTTGACAAACGTAAACTTGACGCTTTAGTAAAATCAGTACCAAAGCCAATGATCTTCGCTGGTGATTTTAACGCCCATCATACATCTTGGGGATGTAACTCTACTAATTCTAGAGGTAGAGATATCTTAGAAATTGCAGATGATAATGACTTGGTCCTTTTGAACAATGGCGAGGCGACTACAGTTGGTTCTTTGACGTGGCGTCCTAACGCCTTAGATTTAACTTTTGTTTCTCCATCACTTTCTCTTTGTTGCGATTGGTCTGTACATAATGATCCACTTGGCAGCTATCACCTTCCTGTAATTATCAAAGTGCTTATTTGTAACAATGTAAATAATAATGTTCAAAGTTGTAGTATTCATAGTAAACACTTGCCCATCCACTCTAACTTCAAATCAGTAGATTGGAAAATGTATACTCAAATTGCAGACTTTTTATTATCAAACTTTCAGGTACAAAACTATACACCCTTGGAAGCATATGAAGAGTTTTGCAAAAGGTTGCATTCAGCCGTTGAAAGGTCTCTTCCCTCAAAAACTTTGTCTCCTTCTTCCCATGATCCCAATAGTATTAGGAAACCATTTAAAAAAATATCTTTGCCATGGTGGAATAAAAAATGCTCAGAATCAGTTTTAAATTCCAAATTAGCATATATTAACTTTAAAAATAATCCTTCAACTGAATCTTACATTGAGTTCAAAAGACTACAAGCTCTTAAAAAACTTACTTTAAAAACTGAGAGGTCTAATAGCTGGGTTGAATTATGTAGTTCCTTCCATCGTTGCACTCCTTTGTCTAGTATCTGGAAATTTATGCGAAAGTTTAATAAAACATATTCCTACAGTAATAAAGATGACAGCTGGATTCCCCAATTTTTACAGAAATATACTCCAGACTATGTAAATAATAAATTTGAATTCTCTACATTTAATACAACAAACTCTTCAGATAGCTTCATGGTTAAGCCTTTTTCATTACAAGAGTTGGAGTCTGCAGTTTTCTCTAGAAAGGATAGTGCTTTTGGCTTAGATGGTATTCCCTATATGATGCTTAAAAAACTTAGTACACATAGTTTTCAAATTCTTTTAGATCTGTTCAATTATTTATGGTTGAATAATGAAATACCACAAACATGGAAGTCTGACTGTTTGGTGCCTATTTTAAAACCAGATAAACCCAGTTCTAACGCCGATTCCTATCGTCCTATTGCACTTACTTCTTGTGTTGGAAAAATTTTTGAACAACTTTTAAAGCAAAGACTTGAATTCTATATAGAGCAAAATAATATCTTACCTGCTAATCAGTATGGATTCAGAAGGGGTACATCTGCTCGTGAAAGTATTTGTCAACTTCATCTTGATATTGTAAATAGTTTAAATAGTAGGAAGTCTTTGTTGTCTGTATTTTTTGATGTTGCTGGTGCTTTTAATAGTGTAAATATTGATATTCTTTGTTCTGAATTATTGTCAATTTCTATTCCAGCCAAACTGGTAAATTGGATACATAAATTCTTAACTGAAAGAGAAGTTTTTGTGAAATATAATTCTAAACTATATGGTCCAAGGAATGCCTCTGTTGGGGTCTGTCAAGGTGGCATACTTTCTCCATTGATATTCATTTTGTATATTCGTCGGTTAAATTTAATTCTTGGTCCTGATGTCAAAAATCTTCAATTCGCAGATGATCTGGTTGTTTACTCTTCTGGAAAAAATGAATCAGAAATTAGTAATTGCATAAATAAGTCTTTAGAAGGACTGTATAAATACTTTTCATATTTAAACCTAGATATCAATGCAACTAAATCAAAAGTGGTTGTTTTTGGAAAAAATAACTCTTCTCCTGATGTATATTATAACAAAACTCATATTCCTACTTCAAATGAGGCTAAATTTTTAGGTGTAATATTTTGTCAAAACTTAAAATGGAATAAATATGTTGATTTGTTAAGTACAAGAGCTAACAAAGCTTTCAATATTTTAAAAACATTATGTAGAACATCTTGGGGTGCTGATCCTAAAATATTACTACTATTATATAAATCACTTATTCGTAGCCACTTTGAGTATGGGTTTGTCTGTTTTGCGGGTGATAGTAAGTTGGTTGATGTTTTGGATAAAATTCAGAATAAGGGCATGAGACTTGTTACTGGAGCATTTAAAAGTAGTCCAATTAATGCTTTACAAATTGAATGTAGTCTACCTCCCATAAGTATAAGGTTTACTTATCTCAAAGAAAGGTTTATTTTAAAATTATATAGTAAAAGTAAGAATCACCTGTTTTCGAATTTAAAATCCTTCCCTCCCGTATCTTGTCACAAATCTCCATATATTCTTCAGGGCTTTACTCAGTTCAATAACTTTCTTAAAGATCTGCAAATATATCAATCAGAATTGTTACCATGTTATCAAGGTGATTTTCATAGTAAATTTCCTGCCATTAATATAATTATTGATCCCAATTTGAATTGTAAGGAAGATGTTTACAATAGATTCTCTGAATTTATTGGTTTCAATTACATTTATACTGATGGCTCAAAAACTGATTCTGCTGTATCTTTTGCATTTTTTGATGAGAAATTGAATTCTGGTTGTGGTTTTAAAATTAACTCAAATACAAGTATATTCACAGCTGAGGCTGTGGCTATTCTTGCAAGTTTAAAACATATAAAATATAAAAATGATGGTTGTCTCAAGTGGGTGATAGTTAGTGATAGCATGAGTGTTCTTCAAAATCTTAAAAATAACAAATTCCATGCTAACACTAACTATTTAATTTCTTCAATCAAACAGCTTTGGCTAGATTTGTTCACAAATGGTTTTGAAGTTATGTTTATGTGGGTCCCATCACACTCCGGCATACTAGGAAACGAAAGGGCTGACTTTTTAGCAAGAACAATAACAGACTCTTCTGTCCCTATCCCTGATTCAAGTTCACGACTAAATGTCTCTGTTCCACCTTCAGATATTGTCTCTCTTTTAAAGAAAAGATCAACAGATATTTGGATGATGCACTGGAATCACACAGTACAAATAGAAAACAAAGGGTTATGGTATGCTACATTCAACATTCGCATAGGTTCCATGCCTTGGTTCTGTCAGGGCAATAATTACCTTTCTCGAAAGTTCTATACAACAATTCTGAGGCTTCGTTTTGGTCATTGTCGTTTAAACTATCATTTACATCGTTTAAAAATAGTACAGAGTCCCTCTTGTGATCACTGTAACTCCCAGACAGAGCAATCCTTGGATCACATTTTCTTTAATTGCCCATCCTTTGGCATTCAGCGCCTTGTGCTGATGGATGAGCTGATTCAAATATATGGTTGTCCAGATTTGGTACCGCGCTCCATTCAGGCTCTTCTTGTAAATAATGATACTTTTCTACCTTTGTTTAGATATGTTACAAGTACTGTAGGGCAAATTTAAATGTATTTACTGTTATAATAATATAGTTTTAAAATTACTCTCTTTAAAAATGTGTAAATATCTTTATTTTACGTTTTGTTCATTCTGTATGTTTTGTTTAGGTAGGTTAGTTACCTATTGAAAACTAACGAATTTAATTTTTTTGATTTTTTGACATAAGGGGGATGACTTTTCTTTCATTTCCATTCACATTGAATTGACGTTTTTGACTTGAAATTTTGCTAGAATGCTCTAAGGCTAGCTTGAATATTTAATTGTTTGACTTTATTTTTGGATTGACTACTACCGAATTATGACTTTTATTCACGGACTAACAAAAACTAATGAATTAACATTTAAAAACTCTACCTATGAAAAAAGATATAACTAATGACGAGGCAGTATGGTCTAAGACCTTAGCCTGTTCTTCGGAACGAATAAAAGAAAAAAAAAAAAAAAAGCAAGCCCGCGCCGAGAAACGTCAATTTGTGGAAGAATCGTCGTACTCGTACCTGTACCTAGTGATTAATTTAACTATCTTGGCTTGGCTGCCGCTAGTGAGATCTCTAGCTTAGCTTGTTTCTTTCGAGTTTCTTTTCTTTTCTATTTGATTTGAGTGATAAGGAAATAATTCAACACGATGGTGAGATTTACTTTCATTAAAAGCAACAGATTGCAGTTCATTCTTCCTGTATTTATCATAATGTATAATTTGCTTCACAGGTGGGTCATTATGATGAAAATGTACTTTCGAACATGTTGCCAATTTATTACACAAAATTCTTTCCCCAAAATGTGTTTTGTAGGTGGCTTTCATGCGGAAGTAGTCCTCAGCCACTATCTAACAGAGAATTATCTTTTACCCTGGCTGACGACGTTTATTTGCGATATTTATCAATTAGCAATCAAAAAGAGTTGCAGACCTTATTTCAAAAAAAGTGCCCTTACAAACTGGATATTGGTGCAGTGTATAACACCAAGTAAGTTAAATTAGTTTACTAGTTTTATTTTGTGAGGAAGATTCGATTTTTTTAAAGTATAATTTGAAATATTTATAGGCCTTCCATTGCTCGACATGACTCGGTGGTGTTGTCTAGAGAACTTGTTTTTGATATAGATCTCACAGATTATGATGAAGTCCGAACATGTTGTAAAGAAGCCAATGTTTGTGAAAAGTGCTGGAAATTTATGGTGATAGCTTGTGAAATTATTGATAAAGCTCTGAAAGGTAACACACATTTTGAAAATTATAATGTTTTTATGATAATCAACTTAATATAATTGTTTTTATAATTGTAAAATACACAATTAACTATTAACATATATCTTTAGCTCCGATAGATCGAACGCGATATATCGCGTTTAACTGTCAAAAGACAATGGATTGGGACAGTTAAGTGTCAATAAATTGCTATATCACGTGACATAATATCGTGTTTCGGTGGTCATGCTAGGGGGCCTGATGCTTCAAAGTCATTTACATATTTTATTTTTAGTTATTTGAATGGAAATATTTAAAATAAAATAATTAAAAAATATATGAAATGCAGGAACATAACTTCAATTACTATGTTTCAGATGATTTTGGCTTCCAAAGCATCCTGTGGGTATTTTCAGGAAGGCGAGGTATTCATTGTTGGGTATCAGATTATGAGGCCAGGGTCCTTGACAGTCCCGGGCGGGGTGCAGTTGCAGATTATCTTTGTTTGATTTTGGGTGGTGAAAATCAAAGCAAAAAAGTTAATTTGGGCAATGACAACCTACACACAAGTATAAGGTACATAAATCTTAGTATAGTCTGTTTATTGTGTTATTTAGTAAACAGTCTTTGACAGTTATCATATGTCTTTTAAACTTAAATCGTTTGACTAAAAACCGAACAGTATCGTATCATAATCCACTGTCTTTTAACTCGGACATTGGCAGAATCGTCACGTAAAACGAGACGCAGCCATTCATCACCATAAAAGTTGAAGTGGTTATTTAAAATATGGTGTTTTATTAAATTCTCATTAATAATTATCATCACATATTCTATGTGTGGAAAACCATTTATTGTATTTTAAAGATGAATATTTCAATAAAGAGTTGGGTGAAGATTGTTTACCAAAGAAGACAAGTAAGGATAAACAGACTGTACATATAGTATCTAATTTTGATCAAAAAAAGTACAAAACCAATCTTGGTTGCTATTTTAGGTTACTTTTCAAAGGCACTGTTAATGAAATTAGATTGTTGTATACATAGAACCTATTAAAAATTGATAATTACTATTGTAAAAAGGTTCATATAATTTGTATTTAATTTTGTAGAATAATAAAATATTGTAAAATTTAAATAACATTTTATTATGTATTAGGCGAGCTGTGGATATAATTAATAAATATTTTGAAGAAATATTACAAGATCAAGAATTTTTTGCCAATGGAGATGGATTAAAAGCTCTTTTAAAACTTATACCAGATGAAACGCTACGATCTCAAGTTGAAAAAAAATTGGAGAATTTGCCAGAATCTTCATTAGAAAGATGGAAACATTTTAGTTCGCTATATGAGAGTTATTGTAGAGAAGTAAGGGTATTTCTTATAGTAAATAAACTTATTAAATTACAATGTTGATGTCGATAATTATGTAGATTTATAGATACTACCTAGCTCTCAAATTCAAAGCTTATAAGTACCTACTTGATTCTGTAATTTTAATTTTTCAGAATGGGTATGCTATGAGGAAAATTAAGTATCTAGAAGAAGAAATAAAAATTCAGTATTGCTATCCTAGATTAGATGTGAATGTTACAAAAGGATTCAATCATTTGTTGAAGTCGCCTTTCAGTATACATCCCAAAACTGGCAAGGTCTCGATTGTGTTTAAGCCAAACAATGCTAGAAAAATGAAACTGAGTGAGGTCCCAACCATTACTTCACTTCTTGACGACAGTGCTCCAGATAGTGTTGAACATCAGAATAATATGAAAGCATCAGTAAAGAATTTTCAGGAAGTCGTATTTTCTTTGGAAAAAGCAGAAGCATTGAGGAGAAAAACTGATGCTAGTAAGTTTTTAACCAACCAGTTTATTCATTTGAGTAATTGCGTGGTTACAAAAAGTATTTGAAATATGTATTGTATATAAAACCAACCACTCTTTAGAAAACGCATGCCACTTGCGGTACAGCATCTCAATAAGCTATCGCGGTTTAATATTTCTTATTTTTTATTTAAAAGAAGCCTAGACAAATACCTACTGTCTTAATCCGAATAACATCACAAGAAGAGTTAATTGTGTTCAAATTGCAAATCATTTTGGTATTACGTTTGTATGGGAAGCTCACTGTTCGGGACTCTTAAGATCTTATGGTCCGGAGGGAAAAAACCACCTATGGCTGACTTTGATAGAGACAGTTTCTGATAATTCCCCTTTTATTATTGCAGATATGTCATTGGAGTTCTAAGCCTCTCGCCTTGAAGAACATTGCCTTTACAAAGTAAGAAATAAAAATACAGGTCACTTATATAAGCTGTTTGTATTTATTAAAAATATTCCTCTGAAATACAAACATCAAAATAAAACTTAAAAAAACCCCCGACACAAAGAAGCTAACTCTTAATAAAAATAAAAAACCCCCCCACACAAAAAAGCTAAGTTAAAAATTATCAAGTCCTAAATAGATCTATGAAATAGTCGTAGACGTCGGGGGACCGCTAAGTTAATGGATTTACATCTAAGCTCGTCACATGTCTAGCTATACCGAACAGTATATAATTACCTATGAGTCCAGATATGTGATAACTTTTTGCGACGGGGGTTAATAAATAGCTATCAACACATGTAAAATTATTATACAGTATACCTACAGAAATCTCATGATCTGTATTGGGCGATGTCATAGTATTACAAAAATATATTGTAGTACATTTTGAAAATAAGAGAACTATTTTTTGAAAATAAATTGCAAGTGGAATAAGTCCTACAAGATTCAGTCCTACTAATGTATTTGTTTCAAATGCAACAAACTTGTATTGAATCAATATTAGGTTAAAATACTTTCAGACTTCCGTCAAGTTCTTAAGATAATTTATTTGTTTCGTCCATCTAATATAATTTTATTTATAAGTTATTTCTTAGATGGTGTATTTTATAGAAACCTAATAAAATGCTTTCATCAAATAATATGTCTCTATTACAACAGCTGCTGTAGGTAATATTTGTAATGAAGTATTAATTTATAGGGCAAATATAAACAAAGATGATTGCAATATTACTTTAAAATATTACAAACCCGGCTTTGCACAGGGGGCGCCATCTATTAGTTATATTGTGATTTAAAATGACGGAAAAGAGTAACACATTTTTACGTCTTTCCGTAATTTTGAAAATAATATTTATACATACCTTGTCCTGATAATAACAAATACAACAAAAAATAATTATATAATTTGATGGGGTCGTCATGAAGTTATGCGCTTACGTACATTTCGGAGATTCATTTTTATATACAACGTGTTACAAAAGTACCCCTAATGCCGAATATGGTATATAGGGACCATCAAACTGATCAACTTTTACTATGGGACCAACTCTGAAATCGCGAAGAAAAAATCAGCTGTTTCATACAAAACTTAAAATCGAAAATATCAAAATGTATGAAACAGCTGATTTTTTTTTCGCGATTTCAGAGTTGGTCCCATAGTAAAAGTTGTTCAGTTTGATGGTCCCTATCTACCATATTCGGCATTAGGGGTACTTTTGTAACACCTTGTATAGCTAGTAACCATTGTGTAACTGTACATCTGCTATACAATCTTTATTAGTAAGGGGAATAGAAGATAGATTAACTACTTACAGCAAAGAGAACATTCCTTTCAGTAGTCTTCCCTGGTAATGCCCACTACAGTAAAAACGGCATAAAGATTCCTATAATAACACTGGCAGCTTCAATCTACATCTTGTATCTCAATCCAACATAATTATTTATTAACTACCCGAGTACCCAACATTGTCCGTGTTATTACAAAAGATTTTTAAACACTTACCCTCTTACTAATAAAGATTATTTAATAGATGTATTACTTACACAGTGTCTTGTCCCTTTCTTTTTAATGTCAAACTTGAATAGTTTGACAGAGAGTAACCATTGTGTAACTAATACATCTGCTATAAAATCTTTATTAGTAAGGGGGTTTAACTTAGACACCTGTTTAAATGGGATGCTGTCTCTTTCAAACAATATTGTCAAAAAAGTGACAGCATCACATTTAAACAGGTGTCCAAGTGTTTAAAAATCTTTTGTATTAACACGGTTTATATTTGATTTATTTGCCCCTTTACTAATAAGGATTGTATAGGAGATGAATAGCTACACAATGGTTACCCGCTCTGTCAAACTATTTAAGTTTGACATTAAAAAGAAAGGGACAAAACACTGTGTAACTATCCATCGGCTATACAATCTTTATTAGCAGGCGTAAGTATTTAACTATTGGTTTCTTTTCCAATGGATCTGTCAATCAATCTGCCTTTGATAGATATGGAATGTATGTGGACATATTCATTATTCTCCCAAGCAATTTTTCTATTGAATATAAATTGTGAAGAGTTTGAGGCAAGGCATTTATGTGTCAAAAGCTTCTCGCGGTTTTAAAGCTTCCCTTCAAATAGAGCAACTGAGGGCAATGTTAAGGAAATCTTCAAAACCTATCGTAACAGTTCCATTTTGTTGGGTATCTCTTACTCTGAAAGCTTCAGTAAAACGTTGGATCTGTACGCACAGAACAATGAAATGGTCCACTGATATTTTTCCTTCTTTAGGATCTGATCTTTTTGATAGAAAGCCCACGAACTCTGGTGTAAACCGGAATCCCATTTGTGTCAATGCTGTAAATAAAATTTATATTATTTTAAATTTTGAGATTTTAGCATTCACAATGCTATTTTATTTAATACTTTGTCGCGACCTTTGGACGCTTTGTCCAAAGGTCGCGGGTTCGATTCCCGTCCGAGAACATGATCTGGTGCGAGTCGTATTTTTTCTAGTATATTATTTAGTATTAAAATTTATATTACTTAGGCTTTTATTAGTGGTAGTGGTAGTGGCATTATATTGGGCGGGAATTCACATACCTACCAGCAAAATGCTACATTCTTGTCATAACGCATATTATGAGTGTAAGGGTCAGTTCAGACAGAACGGAATAATGCTCGAGCAATTTTCTGGCTTCATTGAAAATAGGACCGTATTACAATAACGTAAAGCACAAAATTGTATAAATATCAACTATTTATTCTCAATTACTCTGGCATTATTCTATTTTGTCTGAAGTGCACCACCTGGCACCCCCCTGCTGGCGCCCATGGTTTTGTACACACGACAGCACGTCAGGTTATACAGTTATACAGTTAAAACAGCTTTTATTACGTAGTGCATAAAGGCGGTCTCAAGGTCAACATGTATAGTCTGAGGTGCCGTCGTGTGTACCTACATGAACACTTCCATATATTGACAACGTTTGATATTTCGTGACCGCGCCTATTAAAGAGAGGACAGAAGTTAAGCTTAGTAGGTACCTACGCGCGCTCGAGCAACGCACACAGACCTATCACCGACACGACTACCAGTCATTTTTAATGTCTCCACTGCTGGAGCACAGGCCTTTCTTAAAGGTGGATAAGCACGATCGATGGGCTATGACTCACCACGCGTTTTTTGCGCTTTCAGAGTTGGTCCCATAGTAAAAGTTGTTCAGTTTGATGGTCCCTATCTACTATATTCGGCATTTTTGTAACACGTATACCATATTCGGCATTAGGGGTATTTTTGTAACATTTTGTATACAAGGTGGCGAGTAACTCTCAAATCGCGAAAAAAAAAAATCAGCTGTTTCATACATTTTAATATTTTCGATTTTAATTTTTGTATGAAACAGCTGATTTTTTTCGCTATTTCAAAGTTGGTCCCATTGTAAAAGTTGTTCAGTTTGATGGCCCCTATACTATACCATATTCGGTATTAGGGGTAGTTTTGTAACATGTTGTATAATATGTACCTACGTCGCGTTGAGAAGATCAATAACACACGCAGTTTTGGCGTGGTAGTCGGAACAAACTCAATTTCGCATGGTACCGCTTTAGCTATTTGATATGGCATGATCCTTATTTCTATATTTTTTCATTCTTGATTGTACACAAGTGTTTAAAACAAACCTTTAGTGAGTTCCGGTTCGTCAATATGCCCAGATTGATCGGTGTCATATGTTTTGAAGACGGCTAACCATTGATTGATGTATGTATAAAGTTTGTCAAACTCTTCAAGGTTGATGTGCCCTGAACGATCTTTATCAAACATTCCTGAAAATAAATACAAAATGCAAGATTAGACTACCAGTGAAGAGTTGCTATAGCCTAAACAAAATAAAAAGATTGCAGCACTGATAATTGTAGTAAAACCCTTAAGTAATTAATGCGTCTCTTTTTTAATTTGATTAAGGGCCTGTTTCACAATGTAAAAGTAAGTTATGAGTAGCTTAGGTACTTGACAGATGATTTGACATATTTTTCATATCACAACTGCCAAATCATCTGTCAAGTACCTAAGCTACTCAGAAACTTTTACATTGTGAAACAGGACCTTAGAAAAATAGGTGGAGCTATACAAAATGCTCGATTTGACTTTTGTCGATATAATTTTCGTGCTACTGAACTGATAACACTTACCTATCATCAAATTACACGCGGTCTCTGAAAAAGTTTGACCCTGGGCGTTCACAAGCGCTGATTTCAACTCCAAAGCAGAAATGTGTCCAGACTGGTCCTTGTCCACTGCACGGAACCATTGCTGGACTTGAGGTGAAACGGTTCCACCAGCTCCGATGGATGGATACGGGCCGTGACCCATTTCAAGCCCTCCTCCTCCTTGTGGTAGGCCTCCATAACCTTGCTGTCCATATCCCGGCTGAAAGGTAAAAGATAGGCTCTGAATAAAAAATAATGTATAAGGCCACGTACGCATCGACAGGTGGCTTGCCTTGCGCCTAGATAGTAAACTCCTCCCACTCCCCACTGCTACCGCGCAAGCGAGCTGTACCTGCCTAACCGTGCCGGATAGTCATTTGCCAGCTTTTGCGCCGAGACAAGGAGTGCCCTCACTAATCATTTTTACACTATGATTTTACTATACGGGTAAGTACCTACGTAATAAATAGTAATGCCAAATTCTGGAAATTGTCAGACGTGTTTATAACGCCAGATTCTACAACTTACCAATTTCTCTTGATACCATTTATTTATATCAATAGGTACATACCTACTTATAAGTTCCTCTAAGGGACTTGTACTATTATCTATTCTGTGCTAAGGGTGCGTCCAGTACTGGCGAATGCGCCGTTCGAGAGCAGCACAGCAACATAAAGGACACGTTAAGCCGTTGGTCCCGGCTGCATTTTCAGTCGTTAGCACTCACCAATCCGGATTGACCCGCGTGGTGAGTAATAGCCCATCGATCGTGCTTATCCACCTTTAAGAAAGGCCTGTGCTCAAGCAGTGGAGACATTATAAATAGCTGATGGTCAATGTGTCGGTGATAGGTCTGTGTGCGTTGCTCGAGCGCGCGTAGGTACCTACTAAGCTTAACTTAAGTCTTCTCTTTATGTACCTAATTATGTGGTGAAAGTTGAATAAATCTTGAAAATAAAATAATGTTAAATCTCTCAATAAAATAAAAGGGTGATGTGTACTTAGACTGTAAGTAATAAATAAATGTAAGTACTTGCAATTTAAAAGCAATGGTTTATTCTTAGACAATTTATTCTACAAAATATAAATAATCAATTATCTTAAATACTATTCTATTTTACATTTAATTTAAACAATGTAAATTAGTATCTTCAACTTCTAGCAAAAATACTTACGTAATAAAAGTTACAAGACACATTGGAGTATGGGTAAAAAATTAGAAAACTGGCATTAGCTATCCTACAAGCTATTAGTTGTTAACAGTTAATAACCTCATTAAAGGTAAACACACCCTATAATTAGCTGCCAAAAAAGAAATGTGAAGCTCCTGGCTTAATTAGTGCTCACAAAATCACAATCTATTTATCATATATAAGGCTTGAATATTATCTTTATATTAAGATAAATAAATACTATAAAAAATCGACTTAACCATAACACCTCAGACGGGACTCGAACCCGCACCCTTGGGATTCCGGTCCTATCCACTGACAATGGTGCGTGCGGGTTCGAATCCCGTCTGAGGTGCTACGGGTGATTGGATTCTTTCTAGTATTTATTTATTTTAATATAAAAATAGCATTGTAAAATGCAAAAAATCTATTATCTTTGGAACTTTAAAGGATTGCCAGATTTCGGAGACGGGATGAACGTAAATTGACAGTGCAGGCTCCCCTGCACTGTCCATAAACCACTGGTATTATTGCACAAGGTCCGTTACATAAACATTACTGTAGTAAATTATGACGATCGTTTGGTGTTCATTGCGTCGCCAATTTGAAACTTAGAAAATAAACTACTTACAGACACCGCAATGTATGTAATAAATTACCGTAGTAAATTACAAATTGTAATGTTTATGAAATAGGCCCAAATTGTGCCAACTGTATATACAACAACATTATCTATTTTAATTTTAATACATGTTAATTTCAACTCGGGCAACTAGTTTAATCCTATTTACAAGTACTTATTTCAGAATCAATGGGCTATGAATTTGAGACATGAGAATGGATTACCTACCAAATTAAATAATACAGTATTTTTATTTTCGTAGCTGCCAACAATCGGATATTTTCGTATAATTTTAAATACATTCAACTATGATTGCCTATCGATACAGCTATATGTACATATGCCAGTTACAGACGCCACCGGCCTAAGGTACTAGCAGTGATTCCAAGTGCCTAATTTATATCACATCTTATCATAAATATATAATTATTGTCCATTTAATAAAAAAAACAACAAACTTGAACTTTACAGATAGTTCTGGTTTAAAGCAAGGAAGCTTTTGAATGGTAATATCTACCAGTGCGGCTACGGTTGTCTTTTAGATCGGTGGCGCCGCGCCGCCATCTCATATTATATTCATGAAAGCTAAACTGCTTTGAGATTTCTTTTAAAAGGCCACTTTCAGCAACAATGTGTGCTGTTCTACAATATTTTGATAATAATAACATAACTATGTATTATTTTATGGTAGCAGTCGACGCTGTTCGTGCCTACCACTGATCTGACGATAGAAAAAATATAACTGGCTGTGATGACCCATCATGGTTGTGAATTTGAAGATATCTATAAAAAAATGACTATGTTACAAAATCTTCAAAAGAAAGAATGAAAACCATGAATTAATTACATCAAGTGGGAAATAAGTGTATAGTGACTTTTTTCCATCAAAAAGTGAAATGTTACAAACACAAAAACAGATGTTATACTTGTAGTTATATTAATAATGTTCATACATCAGTAAACTACTTTTTTAATAAATATATACTTGAATGTACAGTCACGTCTAAAAAATTTAAACAGTTTAGAACATTGTCACTTTAAAAGCTATTACTTTTTTTAATAGAATAGTGACTTTTTCCCATCAAAGTGAAATGTTACAAACACAAATACAGACATTATACTTAATATTATAATCATGTAATTAGCATTAAGTAGTTATACTATATAAGGTTCATTAATTATAACTAAATGTCAGTAAACTACTTTTTTTATAAATGTACACCTGAATGTACCAGTCACATCTATAAAAATGTATAGTTTAGAACTCTGTCACTCTATTACTTTTTTAATAGAAATCAATGGCAAATGACAACTACAATAAAGTGACAAGGTTCTAAACTGTATACATATTTTTAGACATGACTGTACACAAATTAAGTTCAATAAACTAATTTAAGTCTTGAGTTAAGTTCGAGTCAAACCAAATGTTACCTAGAAAGAATAAAAGGGTCACAAATTGACATAATGTTATGATAGTGAATGCTATAAAAAGGAAACACTCCATTAGGTATATTTTATTGCAAACCAACTTTTCATTATTTATTTTGAAAATAAAGGAATGTTTGCTTCTGAAAGAAATTTTATCAAAATTGGGCTCACCCCCTCTTCGTGGATTTCGACAAAAGCGTTAAACAAAACAGCATAATAATGACAGTAAAACTTGGTTACAGTGACTTCTTGCAAGAATGTGCGTCTTATGTGACATTATGTGGAATTTGCATTTTGATAATGTGACTTGTGCCTTAAGTGAGATTTTTTATGAATTGTTAATTTCAGAATAGGATGCCATTTTGTGAATGTGGTATTGTGAGTTTAATTTTTTACTTACACAATGAGGCTTCTTATAGATGGCACCAGACCAGATATCAACCAAAACTCAATAGGAGCAAGACTGGGACACCCCATACAGGCTAGCCCTATTTTCATAGTAACAAAGTACACGTATAAGTAATAACGGTAAGGTTTGTTTCGGTGGAACTCCGCTCCAGCTCCGATCGGATTTGGTTGATTTCCACTTCTCCAGTTAAACTACAGTGCCATATTCAGAAATATTATATGAATTAAATTAACAGAGTGATAGCTTACTGAAAAAACAATAGTATTGTTCATGCACTAAATCTATTTTAATAAATACAGTACTTTATATTGTAATAAAGAAAAAAAATAACTTAGAATTGTATGTACAGAATTATCTCCTATTACATAGGTTTATCTGCTATTTATTACTATGAAAATAACAATGGTCATACTTAAATGACATTCAGTCTTTTACATAAAACCAATACTGGCAAGTTTGTTACATTTTGTACTAGAGCAAATGAGTTCATAGAAGGCTAAAGACAATGCTTTTTCACTAAATACATTAGATTACAATAGTAACACAAACAATAGTAAAATACATACAAACAAAACAATCTTTGCTACCAACTTGTTTTTAACTCCAATAAACCATCATTCAGCCATCACAAACTAGAAAAATAAAATATTTAAAGAAATATGTATGAAGTGAAAATGCACAGTAAATAATTATTTAATAAAGTACTCTACTAGGTAAATTAATATTTGTTCATAATCTAAACATTATCACTGTGACTAGAAAAACTGTAAGTAGCTGGGGTTACAGAAGTATTTACACACACTTGAATAGATGGTTTAAAGGAAGAAGGAAGCAGTTTATGTGCTTCTGGCACTGGAGAATAACTTCGGCAGACTGCAGTCTCAAAATGAACTTGATCATTTCTCTCGACAGGCACACCATCAAAGCTGGTCTGCTTAGCTGAATCACCAGTCCCACTATCTTTACAAGATGAATGTTCGGAAATATTGTCAGGGAACATTTGTGGTGAATCACTATCACTGTGCACTACCTGAGTCATCTTCATACTTTCAGTGGGATAGTTACGCACAGCACCAGCCATACGTCTACGGGTATGATATATTATTACTACCCAAATAATAGATGTCCCCACTGCACAACATACAACTGTTATTATAATTATACCCGTCATATCTTCCTCATTTACTAGGATTGCCACAGGAGGCAAAACCCGTAACTCAGTCATATCTTTTTTAGTCCCCAAATCATTTGTTATCTCACATTCATAACGACCTGCATCACTTGCTTCTGCACCTATAATAACTAATAGCTGATCATCAGCAGTTAAGAAATGTCTTTCAGTGTGCGTTATGGGTGTACCATCTTTCAACCATTTTATTACTGGTTTGGGAGAGCCTGATATCATACATTGTAAAACAACTGAGTCTCCACTAGTTACTTCCTTGTTTTCCATAACTCTCACAAATGATGGCTCCTGTAATACAGTCAATGTAGCATTTGCTATGATAGTTCCTGCAGGATTCTTAGCAGCACAGCTGTAAATGCCCATATCTGTTGTCTTAGCATTCACTATAAAGAAAAGATGGTCAGTTGGCATAACATTCATTCTCCTTTCTCTAGCTGCCGGAAAGTCATTGCCTCCATCTTTTTTCCAAGAAATTTCTGGAGTAGGTTCCCCCGTAGCTGCACAATTTAAAGTTACGGTTTCTCCAGTCTTTACGGTCACATTAGTTGGTGTTTTAATGAACTTGGGAAATGTAACAATATTCACTTTTGCTTTGGAAGAATATGTAGTGCCAAAGTTGTTACTCACTACACATTGGTATTTCCCAGAGTCACTATGAGTAACATTTGGTATGACTAACACAGATGTTGCCTTTGATGCACCACCATTGGATACTGTTACATTCTCATATACTGTAGGGTTGCTGATGTTTCCATTATTTTTTCTCCAAAGAAAAGTCATATTACTGAAGGGGTTGGATGTCGCAGAACATACCAAATTGGCAGATTTTCCTCGTATGGCTAAATGGGTTTTCGGATGTTCCACAACTTTAGGTTTAGGCGAATCACCACAGTTCTCTTCTCTAAGTTTTGTAATTGATTGGCCTCTGACTTCAGCTGGATAGGCACATGTAGCCGTAATAAATTTATGTTCAATCTTATCTTTCATCCATTTTACAAGCCAGATAATATTACAGTCACACAATAATGATGTTGAGTTCAAATATAGTTTCTTCAATTTATTTACTGAATCAAAGGCATGTTGTTGAATTGAGGTGATATTGTTGCCTGTCAGGTCCAATTCTACTAGATTTGACAAACCTTCAAAAGCTCTTGAATTAATTGATTTAATGTGATTGGCAGCTAAACTGAAAACCATTAGATTCTGTAATTTTGAAAATGGACCTGACATATCTTCTACAGTCCATGATATTTTATTATTGTTCAAAAGAAGTGTTTTTAACTTTGTCATGTGGCTAAATGCTTCTTGAGAAATTGAGGAAATATTGTTATAACTTAGATTTAGAATTTCTAAGTTCTTTAAGTGTTGAAATGTGCGGCCTTCTATTTCTAATAAATAGTTATGGGAGAGGTTCAACAATTTTAAGTTTGCACATAGTTCCCAACTACCAGGATCAATTTCTTTGATCAAGTTATTTGACATAGACAAAGTCGTCAATGACTCAAGGCCATACATCCAGCCTTTTGAAATGCTTCTTATCTTATTATGGTCCAGTTGCAGTAAATTAACAGATTTGAATCCAAAAAAGGCACCATCCATAATACTGTCAATATTATTATATTTAAGTTTCAGTGTAGTTAAATTTGATAATCCTTGGAAAAGTAGACCATAGATTACATGTAATTTGTTATGATTAAGTTCCAATGTTTTTAGATTAGACTGATACATAAATAAATGATTGGGAAGTGATGTGATTTCATTTCTATTCAGCTTCAAAATCTCCAGAGAGGACAAATTGTTCAAAGCTTGTTCTTCAATAACATTAATATGATTGCTATTCAAATTCAGGATTCTGATAGAACTATTTGCAGGAAAACACCCCACTTCTATGGAAACTATATTATTTCTATAAAGGCTAAGTTCCTGTATTTGTTTATGTTTCAGAATATTAGGTATATGATGTAACAAGTTTCTGTCCAACCTCAGCTTCTTTAAACTAGACAACTTAGTAAAGCCATTAGTAACATTTTCGGTCAATCGATTGTTACTGAGATCTAATTGTTCCACCCACTGAGGAATTTTTGGCACAGATACGAGATTTTTCCTTGAACAATCCACGTATTTCTCCAGACAGTCACATTTTTGAGGACATTCAAAGCTTTCATTTTCGATTGATGCCCGTACTATTACAATCACAAGAAACAACAACAAATTATGCGAGTCTCCCATTTTCATACATTTGTATTGTTGCCGAAGTCATTGAATAGAAATATCTTTTGCGTCTTTGTTCTTACATAATTCCGAATATAAAAATGATCCACTTCTATAGTTTTTATAAATTAACACTTTTGTTAACAGCACTTTACACAAATATTGCATTTTAACAGCGATATCAGCGATATTATCAAACACAAACCCGACATATTTGTAGCGCTTGATTTAGACGCCATTTTCTTTCTTAAGTTTTTTTTTAAATAAGTTTGGTTGGTTAGTTTACATGTTTGGCATCACGGCTTTTTAAGACAGAATTTCTCTCTGTCATCTGTTCCTTCACAAACCACCGAAAATTTTACTAAGTGTATATGGGCGCAGTTATTTAATTTTTATTTTAATAATTCTAATTAAAAATTTTAGACCTAAGTTAATGCATTATAACCACTGATTGTGAAAAAAGCCTAATTAATTCAAAGTTCTGTTCTCAGCTAACAACGCCTAGCGCCATCTAGTAGGCGGCTATAGTCACTAAAATGTTAATTAAAATATGAGGATTTAAAAACATTGTTTAAGTAACACGATTTCATTGTTATTATAAGTAATTAATTAATTAGATAATTTTAATACAATTATCTTCAGTTCTATGCATTCAATTTCTTATTTATTTTACTTAATTAGTAAGAGTAATTCAGAGCTTTATTAAGTTTAAAAGTTAAATAATAAGTTAATTAATTATAAGATGATTTGACAAATAATATCTGAATATCTAATTAAGTTTAATTTCATTGTTATATTTTATAAACCACATTGAAAGTTAATTGTTTTGTTTTGAGTTTGTTTTGAGTGCTTTGCACAAGTTTCCGTTGAAATTCATTTTACCTACTTATTTTTATAATAAAATAAATATAATTAACCAATGTAAATGTAAATTATTAACGTAGAACATATTTAAATTGCTTCCCTTTTAATTTACAACAACGGTTTGATTTATTGTAAAAACATTTAATTTATAGATATAATTAAGTCTTTGGTTGACTTCGAGTTTTAATGGTATCTATCTACCAATCAAGGGAGAGATCGCCATCTTTGTGATAATTGTGAATACAACAAGACTGAGTTTTTTCCTAAGCCGGTGCTTTCATTTTATCATTGGTATTACCATGAACCCAAACGGATCGACATCAACAAACCCTGGCGAGAAGCCGACAGCAGCGGTGGGATCGAAGTCAGATTATGCGACTGACCCGGTACTACCACAGCCACCAGATCCCGTATTCACCATGGAACAGGTCATGAGTCTTGTTAATTCTGTTACCAAACAAGCTGCAGCAAGCGCAGTCTCTGCTGCCCTTTCTTCGGAAGATTGCTTGCCGTCTCGACAAAGTAATCACTTTTATTTACCACCATTTGATCCTGATGAAAGATCCCATGATATTAGAGATTGGTGTGCTCATGTCGACGAAACAATTGTACAATTCAACATACCTTCACACGAAGCCCGAATGAAAGCTATTTTACAATTGAAAGGTCGGGCTAAGACTTGGGCCGATGCCTGGTCCCTAAGATCTACGACTTGGGAACAAGTGAAAACAGAACTAATTCAAACTTTTGGCAGGGAATTCCGGTATGCCGATGACGTCACCAAATGGAGGTCTTACACATCGGACCAGGCTGTGAGCTACGCTGATTACGCGACTACAGCTTGGACTCTGTTTAAGCGAGTGAGACCTGAGGCTTCTGATACGGAGGTAGTGGAGGCTCTGATCACAGGTATTTATCCTGAATTTATTCGTTCCGAATTGTTACGAAACACGCCTAATTCTTTACCTAGTCTCATATCTGTGTTGAAAACTTTCCGTAAACGTAAATTAGATAATTTAAATAAGCCTAATAATGATAAAACTGACGTTAAGAGACCACGTGCTGTTGAATCAAACTCCCAAGTCCCTAAGAGAGACCAAAGTATTTGCTATACTTGCCACAAACCTGGTCATCATTCTCGTGACTGTAGGGAAAGGACTGCTTTTAAATCTAATGCCGTCACGCCGCTAACTAACAATTCTTTTAGCGTGAGTGCCACTAAATCTGTCGAATGTAACTACTGTCGCCGCAAAGGCCATCTTGAGAAAAACTGTTTTCGGCGCCAAAATGATGAACGTTTAAAGTCACAAAACAAATCTATTAATTATTGTAACACTTCTGGTAGCAATATGACTACTGTAGATATAGGTGGAAAGAGCTACCCTTGCCTTATAGATACTGGGGCTGAATGCTCTTTAATGAGGGAGAGTGTTGCTCTTTCTATTCCTGGAAAACGTAAGTATGTTAATGTTACATTGTCAGGTCTAGGTGGTGTTCCAATAATTTCAAATAAAAGTGTTACTACTTTGGTCACCATTAAAGACACCAATATAGAATTAGAATTTTATTTAGTAGGTGATAAGCAAACGCAATTCGATATTATCATAGGAATCGACCTCTTAAATGTTCCCGGTGTTAGCGTAACTATTAGCAAGGATAGTATAGCTGTAAAACATGACCATTTGGTAAACAATTGCATTATAACGGATCCACTTTTAAACCTTGATACTGATATTACTGATACTAATGAGTTAGAATCTTTGCGACAAATACTTAATACGTTTAAAAGCAGTTTTACGACAGGTAATCGCGTTTCGCAAGTGACAACCGGAGAACTGAAAATTAGATTAAAAAATCCGGATAAAATAGTACAGCGCCGACCATACCGCTTGTCACCTGTTGAACGTGAAAAAGTAAAAGATATTGTTGAAGATCTTAAAAGTAATGGTATCATTCGTGATAGTTCATCTCCATTTAGTAGTCCAATATTACTTGTGAAAAAAAAGGACGGAAGTGACAGGCTCTGCGTAGATTTCCGTGAACTGAATGCTAACACTCTTAGGGATCATTTTCCGCTTCCTTTGATTGCTGACCAAATTGACAAATTAGGAATGGCGCGTTATTTTACGTGTCTAGACATGGCGGCTGGCTTCCACGGTATACCGATTAGTTCAGATTCTGTAGAAAAAACGGCCTTTGTGACACCCGATGGTCAATTTGAGTACTTGCGCATGCCATTTGGCCTCTGTAACGCACCTTCTGTTTACCAACGGGCCATTAATTTAGCTCTAGGCGACTATAGAGACAAAATAGCATTGGTTTACGTTGATGATATTTTGGTTATCAGCAATACAGTCGACGAAGGTTTGCATAATCTTAAATTAGTATTGAGTCGTCTTACAGCCGCAGGTTTTTCATTAAATGTTTCAAAATGTTCTTTCCTTAAAACTAAAATTGAGTATTTGGGTAACATAATTGAAAAAGGCACCGTTAAACCCAGTCCAAATAAAATAAAAGCTTTAGTCAGTTCTTCAGTACCTAAAAATGCCAAGGAAGTGCGCCAATTTAATGGTTTGGCTGGCTATTTTAGGAAATTTGTTCCAAATTTTTCAACTATAATGGCCCCTTTGTATGAACTTACAAAGACCAATGTTCCTTTTAAATGGACTGAAATTCACTCCCATGCTAGACAAGAAATTATCGACCGGTTAACATCCTCCCCACTTCTGACAATATTTAATCCAGAGTTACCTACGGAACTCCACACGGACGCCAGCTCGATAGGCTATGGCGCCGTACTTATTCAAAGACAAAATAAAAACCCAATGGTAGTTGGCTACTACAGTGCTCGGACAACCAACTGCGAGAGTAGATACCACTCATATGAGTTAGAGACTCTCGCAGTCGTAAAGGCAATTAAGCACTTTCGTCATTTTCTGCATGGCCGCCCCTTTACAGTTGTCACAGACTGCAACTCATTAAAAGCCTCTCGACACAAGCGAGAATTGACCCCGCGTGTCCATCGATATTGGGTATTTTTACAAAATTTCAATTTTGAGATAGAGTATCGTAAGGGCGATCGCCTTGCTCATGCAGACTATTTCAGCCGCAACCCCATCTCTAGTTCAGACTTAAACCGTACCGAATCTCTAAAAAGTAATCGCGACAATTCGAATAAAATTTGTCAACCAATTATATTCTCAGTGAATACAGCTTCGCTTGATCATAATTGGTTACTTATAGAGCAAAAACGTGATCCTATTTTACGTGAAATAGTCGAGCAGCTCAATAGTGATTCTATACCTCAGACGCTAGCTGACACATATGTTACCACTGCCGATAAATTATTAAGGCGTAAAGTACAAATCCATAATAAGACAGTTAAATTGGTAATTGTCCCTCGTAATTATCGATGGAACCTTATTAATCACTATCACGACGCTTTGCAGCATTTTAGCTGGGAGAAAGTCCTTGCAAAAATACGAGAACAGTATTGGTTTCCTAATATGTCACGGTTAGTTCGAAAATTTACTGATAATTGTGTTAGTTGTAGAGTGCGTAAAGGCGTTTCAGGTGCTCAGCAAGTTACATTGCATCCAATTAATAAAGTAGCAGTTCCTTTCCATACCGTTCACGCTGATATTACCGGTCGAATGAACGGGAAACGAAATGAGGCAGAATATGCGTTTGTCTTCATAGATGGTTTTACAAAATACGTCCATATGATTTATACAAATGATCGCACTACTGAAACTGCAATTAAATGTTTTCAAAATTTAATAAGTATTTTTGGAACTCCAACTCGTCTTATTACTGACCAAGACAAAAGTATGACCGCGGCTGAATTTAAAAATTTCTGTGAACGTTACGGCATTCAACACCATGTGGTAGCAAAGGGTGCGAGTAGAGCCAATGGGCAAGTAGAGCGTATTATGAAAGTCATAAAAGATAATATGTCGGTTGTTGAAATGACTAAACCATGGCATTTAGCTATTCAAGAACTGCAACTAGCAATAAACTGTACCATCTCGAAAACCACAGGCAAAAGTCCCATGGAGTTGTTATTTGGTAAGCAATGTTCACCACCTTGTATTAAGCTAATACAAATCGATGATGATCGTATGACAGAAAACCTTGATTCATTGCGATTAGAATGTAAAAATAGGATGGACGAGCGATCTTTTCAAGACAAAACACGTTTTGATAAAGGAAAAGCTAAAATACAACCTTACAAAGTCGGTGACTTTGTTCTTTTTCGATGCCACGAACGACATACAACTAAATTAGGTCCCAAATTCGAAGGGCCAATGCAAATATTAGAAATCTTACCAAATGATAGATATAAAATCAAACATGTCAATCTCCGCGGTTGTTCAGAAAAGATCGCTAGTCACGAATCTCTTCGCCCTGCCCCATTGGCTCAGTACGACCCTTTTGATAGTGATTCAGGTGATTCGACCGTATGGGCAAATAATGATGATTTTAATGACAAACCTTATTACCTTATTGTGTCAGATACCACTACCTCTGATTCTGAGTGTTCAAATATTCCTGTGAATTTAAATGCGTCTACTTCAACAGAGTAACCAATGTTACTTTTTGTTCTGTGTGATATATTTTGGTATTGTTTTGTGTGTTAATTGGTATTGATTTGTGTGTTATTTGGTATTGTTTTGTGTGTTATTTGGTATCCTTATCCAAAACATCCTTCCTTAAACGCCGGCTAGCCACCATGCGTTTTCCTTATCCCGGTCTTGGAGGCTAGATCCCGGTATGGGTGATGCCTGATGGAGGCTAGATCCCGGTATGGGTGATGCCTGATGGAGGCTAGATCCCTGCATGGGTGATGCCTGATGGGAGGCTAGATCCCTGCATGGGTGATGCCTGATGGGAGGCTAGATCCCTGCATGGGTGATGCCTGATGGGAGGCTAGATCCCAGGATGGGTGATGCCTGGTGGGAGGCTAGATCCCTGCATGGGTGATGCCTGATGGAGGCTAGATCCCTGCATGGGTGATGCCTGATGGGAGGCTAGATCCCAGGATGGGTGATGCCTGGTGGGAGGCTAGATCCCAGAATGGGTGATGCCTGATTTTGCTTTAATAATGTTTATTTGTTTAATTACAAATTAAAATATTAAACTACTTTAAGTCAATTGTTTATTTCAGATGTGTAATGTTTTAGATACTTTTAGCTACTTATTGTTGATATTTTGTTTGTGGAAGAACTGTGATGTTATGTTTTATACCAAACCAGCGTCATGTTGAATGGTTGTTGCCTTTCCATTATTAAGTTATTGTTACTTATGAATAAAGCGCCGAGAGCGCGCTTGAGTCAGTATGGCCGTATGGGCGCAGTTATTTAATTTTTATTTTAATAATTCTAATTAAAAATTTTAGACCTAAGTTAATGCATTATAACCACTGATTGTGAAAAAAGCCTAATTAATTCAAAGTTCTGTTCTCAGCTAACAACGCCTAGCGCCATCTAGTAGGCGGCTATAGTCACTAAAATGTTAATTAAAATATGAGGATTTAAAAACATTGTTTAAGTAACACGATTTCATTGTTATTATAAGTAATTAATTAATTAGATAATTTTAATACAATTATCTTCAGTTCTATGCATTCAATTTCTTATTTATTTTACTTAATTAGTAAGAGTAATTCAGAGCTTTATTAAGTTTAAAAGTTAAATAATAAGTTAATTAATTATAAGATGATTTGACAAATAATATCTGAATATCTAATTAAGTTTAATTTCATTGTTATATTTTATAAACCACATTGAAAGTTAATTGTTTTGTTTTGAGTTTGTTTTGAGTGCTTTGCACAAGTTTCCGTTGAAATTCATTTTACCTACTTATTTTTATAATAAAATAAATATAATTAACCAATGTAAATGTAAATTATTAACGTAGAACATATTTAAATTGCTTCCCTTTTAATTTACAACAACGGTTTGATTTATTGTAAAAACATTTAATTTATAGATATAATTAAGTCTTTGGTTGACTTCGAGTTTTAATGGTATCTATCTACCAATCAAGGGAGAGATCGCCATCTTTGTGATAATTGTGAATACAACAAGACTGAGTTTTTTCCTAAGCCGGTGCTTTCATTTTATCATTGGTATTACCATGAACCCAAACGGATCGACATCAACAAACCCTGGCGAGAAGCCGACATGTATATCACAAACTTAATTCCTTCCCCCTGTAGTTACGTTTACAGAAACTCGCAAGAGTCGTTGTTATAGTTTACTATTCGAACGGCCACCGGCGTTTATGCGCTAACTATATTTAGTTAATAGTTAAGTCAGGGGCGTTTACTATGACAACTCAAAATAGAGGTACCTAGTACTACCTACTTACTGGTAATTTGGAAACGTTTTTGTTACGAAGGAAAGAAAAAAAACACAAAAATATAAATTAAAATAATTATAATTAGGTACCCACGTGATTGAAAATATTATTAAAACAAACTTAGATCCAGCGGCGGTATCGGCTAAAAACATTAAAGTTAATGTTAACTGTGTTTTGACAGATTATGTGATACATTGCTACTTTTCTTTGGTAAGTTTTTATTTGTGCCAAAACCAAGTAGCAATGTATCACATTAACTTCAATGTTTTTAGCCGATAGAGCCCCTGGTACTTTGGACATCAAATTATTATTACTATCGTATAGAACACAGACATCTTCACGATAAAAAATGGAAAACGAAAAATTAAAAAAAAGTCGAAAAAGAGTTAAATAATTTTTACGAAAATTCTCCGACTAAGTATATATGTAGGTACTATATTATATATTTTATCCACCTATTCATAAATAACAAACTTAAGAAAAATCCGTTGGGGCACAAATCAAAGGGAATTAGCCGCAAGCGTTTGCGACGTGTCCACGTATGTGCGCTCTCACTCTCGTAATGCAAATTCTGCTTTTTATATAATTAAAAACTACATACCTACCTACCTTTCATCAGTTGTTAAAAAGCAAGAAATAATAATTATTCAAATCTGCATAATAACTATTCAAGTGCCTACGCATATCTCATATTAAAAAAAAACGTCTTTTGAAGCCGGGTGGGGCTAAAAGAGATTTTCCTTTTTTATTCATTTTAAAAACATTTATCGTGGTTTCTCTTTCTCAATTTGATTTTTTGATTCTTAAAGCCCCACCCGACTTCATAAGACGTTTTTTTAATATCAGTTAAGCTTGAATAGTTATTATGCAGATTTGAATATTATTTCTTGCTTTTTAGAGCTGTTGCTTTTTGAAGCTGTTTTTAAGGTTTTTTGAAGAGGAGGTTTTTCTTTTTAATTTTTAAATTTATTTTTATTTTTATTATTAACTTTTTTGTGGTAGGTATGTATAAGTAAATGTAAGCAATGATATAAATATATTTTATGCATATTTTACACTTTTCAATGGTATAATACTCCTAATAACTGAATTTCCACTTTTCGCGCTGTTAATTTTAGCAAGGGTCAGTCATGGAGTGGGTGACCAAAGTGTATTATCTCGAGCTCCTCCGTGCTTCAAAAGACACGTTAAGCCGTTAGTCCCAGCTACATTTGCACTCATTAACACCCACCAATCCGCATTGGGCCCGCGCTGTGGGTTATGGTTGTATTGGTAGTTTTCTATAACGTGTCAACAGTTTATTTATTTGGAGTCAGAAATTAACAGTATAAATTGTAAAGGTGTTTTATCAGACAATATACCAGTGATTGAACTATTCGAGTGTTCTTATTACCAACCCCTTCTGAGAGACAGTTAAATAATTAAAAAAAAGTAACACCTAATTATTAAATGAAATAACGGTAAACTAGTTTTAAATCACGTCTCAGCTTAGTGTGCCTTTCGGCAAAGGCCTCCTCCAACCCTCTCCAGTGTTGCCTATCTGCAGCCACTCTGACCCCCTAGCATGACCACAGAAACGCGATATAATATAGCGATTTATCACGTTTAACTGTCAAAAAGCAATGGATTTTGACAGTTGAGTGTCGATTAAACGCTTTATCACGCGATATATATCGTGTTTTGGTCGTCATGCTAGGGGGGCTAGTCCAGAAAGGCCCTAGGGTCAACATTAACTCGTCTTCCCTTCTTCTAATCGATCGACCTTTGCTTCTATGCCCACATTTTACACATTTAAATTGTATCCAATCAGTAATTCCATCTGTTTTAAGGAGGTACATTTTGGGAAAGGTACTTTTTGGGAAGTGGACATTTCGGGAAAGGTACCCTTGAAACCATTTTACATTATGGGAAATGTACATTTTGAACCTGAAGGACAGATAGGTCTGCAAAAGCTTATCTGCTTAGATATTACTGTTAAGAGGCCATACAACATTACATTGAACAATACACATTTTTCATATTAATTGGTCCCAAAAAAATAATATAGAAAGTTATAGTACCTACTCTGTTATATGGTTATATGATTGACAGAAACATGATAGCTAAAACTTTTCTCAATAAGTTTTTTTTTACGTGACCTTCAATTTTGTAGTTTTTGAAAGCTGTGCCAACCAATAATAAACCTATAACATTGAAACTATATTTAAAAAAGACCTTTCATAGCTCTTTAATTTTGTGATTGAGTTTTTCAAAATAAGAAATAGTTTTTTCGGTATTCATCAAAAATGATAATGATGTCAATGATTTCAATAATTTTTACTAAAAAAAATTCTTAGTGTTGTATGGCCTCTTAAATACCATAAAATAATTGAACCAAAGAAGACAAATCTCTAGTGGATAGGTAATTAGTACTATTGGACATCCTTTCTCTTATTATGCAAATACCTACATTCATCGGTTGAAACTTATGTTATCTGCGCTTACCAATAATATTATGTCAGGTTAATCTTTGATTATTAAATATTTGACAATTATTTACAAATGCTTAGCTCAATTTTAACACCCCTCACAGTAGGTACCTTAGCTAATGTACACACGACGGCACCTCAGACTATACATGTTGACCTTGAGACCGCCTTTATGCCCTAAGTAATAAAAGCTGTTTTCGCAGGTTAATTGTATAACCTGACGTGCTGTCGTGTGTACCAAATTAATTATATATTTATATACCTTCTCGCAGAGTACTTATTCCTAATTTCTAATTAAATTCCACAATATACCTACCCAGAAAAATATGCAGGAGTGGTTTAGATGTTCTTGTTTATTATTAATCCATCAATTTCCTTGCACACAATCATTTTTAATATGTACAACAAGGCAAAGGTTATAGCATAACTCACAAGAGTAAATACTTACATTGTAAGCCATATGAGGTCTTCAATATTCTGAAATGGTAAAAAAATTATTAGGGTGAGAAATAACTGGATATGTATGATCAAAATATTACTTATTATTACTTCCCAAAAATTATTAATTTAAATTTGAACTTCATTCTGAAATGCATGGGTGAATAAAATAAAGACGTTTGGAAACATTAAATAGAAAATAAAATAAAATTCGTTTACATATTGCAGATATTAGAGACTAACCTATGATTTTGCAAAGAATTAAGTATAGAAATCAAGTGAATTAATTACTTCAATCAATCACAATCCCGTATACATACACTACACTGAGCAAGTAATCACTACCGTATGTAGGTATTTAAAGTAGTCTGACAGACCCACTGACTGACACTGTCAGTCAGTCTCAGTTTTGCCCACAGACTAAATGTGAACAAGTCACGTCACACCACTGACCTGAAAAATTTCGTCACACAAAATGGGGGGCTCAACCACGAAGTTGTAGGCAAAGGCTCTACCACGAAGTTGTAGGTAAAGGCTCTAGAATGACCTGACGCATGTCTTTACACATGCGCTTAGCGCGTGATACACATGCTTGTTACTCACTCTAAAGCATGCCGAAGGAGCTACTGGCATGTGTATCGAGTTTAATGTATGCCTCCTTCATTAACATTCCCTTGGTCTGTACGTCACACTCAGAATAGAGTATATTTTGTGATCTCGACGACCGACTGTGGCATGCTCAGAAAAATAATTAGTTATTCTTTTGAGGTGGCATGCGTTCACTAGTTAGTTCCATTGACGAATGCCTCAGTGAAGAGGAAAGCGCAAGACGAAAGACCACGAGTGTAGTCTTAGGCCTATGTAAGTAGGTACCAATTAAGGTACTACCATCTCTATCAATAAGAAAAGTAAGCTACGTAGCCTCAATCCTTATCTGGATAAAAATGGAGTCCTCAGGGTGGGCGGTAGACTTCATAAAGCACAGCTCACTACAGATATGATTAATCCAATCTTAATTCCATACAAATCACACTTGACCGACCTTATATTGTCTGATGCTCATGAACGAACACTCCATGGTGGTCCTCAGCTGATGTTGAATTATCTTCGTTCCAAGTACTGGGTAGTCAACGCAAGAAGAGCGGTGAAGTCATGTATTCACAAGTGCGTGATTTGCACTCGCTATTCATCACAAACACAGCCCTCTAATCAATTAATGGGCCAACTTCCATCGTCTAGAGTCAACCCAAGTCGACCGTTTTTGCACAGCGGCGTCGACTATGCTGGTCCGATTGCCATTAGAACTACCAAGGGAAGAGGTCATCGCTCTACCAAGGGATACATATGCCTTTTTATATGTATGTCTACAAGGGCAATACACTTAGAAGCGGTTAGCGACCTCACGTCAGAAAGTTTCATAGCTGCCTTTAAAAGATTTGTCGCTAGACGTGGTCATTGCTCGGATTTATGGAGCGACAATGGCACAAACTTTGTCGGGGCAGCTCGTGAGTTAAAATTGCTGTTAACTCAGGAGAATTCCAATTTTCATACAGAAATTGCGGGCTGGTTAGCAACAAACTGTACAGAGTGGCATTTTATTCCACCACACGCACCGAATTTTGGCGGATTGTGGGAAGCTGGAATAAAGTCCACAAAACATCACTTGAGGAGAGTAATTGGAACGTCGACACTCACATTCGAGGAGATTACTACAGTATTAGCGCAAATTGAGGCATGTCTGAATTCAAGACCAATAACACAAGTGAGTGACGACTCAAGCGATCCTTACCCTCTGACTCCAGGACATTTTTTAGTAGGTAGCCCGTTAATACTCGTTCCGGACGCCAATTACGAATTTTCCAATGTCAGCAGCCTTAGGAGATGGCAATACACACAGAAGATGGTACAAGACTTTTGGCGAAAGTGGTCAAGAGAATATTTGGCACAATTTCTGCAACGACACAAATGGTCAAAACAGATTTCGGAGCCACAAATCGGCGACATAGTTTTAGTTAAAGAGGACGATCTTCCTCCGGCTAGATGGCTTTACGGCATTGTTACTGAAAAACACCCTGCGGCGGTATCGGCTAAAAACATTGAAGTTCATGTTAACTGTGTTTTGACAGATGTATGTGATACATTGCTACTTTGTCTTGGCACAAATAACAACTTAACAAAGAAAAATAGCAATGTATCACATACATCTGTCAAAACACAGTTAACATGAACTTCAATGTTTTTAGCTGATAGAGCCCCTGGTACAGACAGAATTACGCGTGTTGTTAGCCTTCGGTGCAAAAATTCCACAATTAAAAGACCTGTTTCAAAATTGTGCATTTTACCGGTTGACCAATGAATGATGTTAGGTATCATACATAACTTTTGTTTTAAATAGTTATTTACTTGTTTGAATAGATTTATAAACTAGATACATTTCCTTTGTGGTATCAACCGATAACTATTGTTGTACAAAGTAATTAGTGTCATTTTAAGTTAAGTTATTAAGATTTAAAAAGTACTAATGTTAAGCTAAGTTGTTAAGTATTTCATAATCTCTTCTATGTTCATAAAATTTCGTTAAGTACACCCAAAAAAAAAGGGTGATTTAAAATTGTTTTTATTTTTATTAGTGTTCTAATTTTTAAGTTGTAGCAAGCCGTTCTTATTATTTAAGATACTCTTATAAAATGTAAGTTTTTTTAAATTTCTTATAGGATTATACTTGTAAATATAGAATTATATATAATTAGATTTTTGTTGTAGCTTTCATTAACTGTTTAAAATTACCACATTTTATTTTTGCTTTGTTAAGATGGACATGCTGTCCATGGTGGGCGGTATGTTCAAAGTATAAACCTTGCAGGTTACATACCAAAGAGAAATGCAACCTCTTTCGAAAATATTTCTTTTTTTGTAATAACGATCGTCTTTTTGTTCTGACGACGCGCTCTCTTGAATTCTTGACAATTAATATAAAACATCGATTTGTGATCAAAATTATTATTATATATTTTTTACCGTCAATTTGTGTGTTTTTTATTTAGTAATTCACCGGCGTACACTGCATTTTGTACATGGTCCTTCGAGCCGGATTCTTGACCAACACACAATTATCTTGTTCGGACTTTAATAATAACCCTTTTTGTGGGGCGGCCCAATCTGGGCAGATTTTAGTCGAGACAATAATTTTGGAGAGAATGGCTGAGACAAAAACCTTGGTTGAGAGTTCGGCCGGACCTTACCCGCAACCTTAGAGCATGCTCTAAGCCCGCAACCCACCGGCCGTCAGTCAACGTCACTGACAGATGCTCAGAAAAATAACTAAAGCATTCTTCTCTGAGGACGGATGTCACGTACTCAGAAAACGTCAAAATCTCTTACGTCAAAAAGTGGTAAAAAAAACTAATCAAATCAACAAAATTCATGCATTTTATTGTTAATTTTGCAGTTTTGTTGTGAGTTATTTATTTATCTTTACAGCTTAGGCAATGGAAACGTACGAAAGCATTCTGCTTGTGAAAAATGAAGTATTCGTTTTCAAAATTCCTCCAAAAACATCTAATAGAGGGTATAGGTAAGTACTTGGTACACGTTTGAAGTGTCGTGATATTGAACCTGGTATTAAAAAGTAGGCGTATTCCAGGGCAGCTGACTGGAACTTACAGGAGCCCCAATGGACAGGACGTATGAGACTCGTGGCAAAAGGGGAGGAGTTGATAATGAAATTAGAAGATAAAACATCAGGAGAGTTATTTGCCAAATGCCCCATTGATAAATACCCTGGACTAGCATTAGAGTCTGTGACAGATAGTTCACGTTACTTTGTAGTAAGAATCCAAGATGATAATGGTAAGTCACAGTCGCTTTGTTACTTGATATGGTAGGGAACACCTTCACAACCACAGAAATTCAATACTTATTTTGTTTAAGGGGTGGTTTATATAAGGTTTGTGGTTAGTAATGTCTTTTTACATTTTAGGACGAACTGCTTATATTGGCTTGGGGTTTGGTGATAGATCCGACTCTTTTGATCTCAATGTCGCTTTACAAGATCACTTTAAATGGTTGAGAAAAGAGCAGGAGGGTGATCAAACTCCATCCCAGCAGCTTGACTTGGGTTTCAAGGACGGAGAAACTATTAAGATCAACATGAAAATCACTGTAAGTTATTGATAAACCTACTGTGGTTTTGAAATATATCTTTGGTATACTTCTATCAGATAATAATGATAAAGATTTTTATTTTCCATTAAGCATTTGGACTGTGAAAAATTGTGACTTTAAAACAATCCTAAATAGACTATGTACATATATACATAGACATTACATGGTTTTACTGGTTACACTTTATCATAATGTGGTACCTATTGTTATGTTTTCAATCAACAGCATTTAATATTC
The DNA here is from genome assembly GCA_963556745.1 of Catoptria pinella. NCBI lineage: Eukaryota > Metazoa > Arthropoda > Insecta > Lepidoptera > Crambidae > Catoptria > Catoptria pinella. Next base: position 9,144,346 of record OY750762.1, read on the forward strand.
AGATCAGGAGTGACACAGGGTAGAAAAACCGGCCAAGTGCGAGACTCGCGCACAAAAGGTTCCATAAAAAATGGCAAAAAGCATGTTTTTTGTATGGGAGCCCCCCTTAAATATTTGTTTTATTTTAATTTAGTTATATATTTTTTAAGGGAATATATAACTAAATATTTTGTGAAATTTCTAGCGTCTACCTGTTGCCGTTATCAACAATGAGCAAAAACGAGAAAAAAACACATTTGTTGTATGTTATCTTAGTATTTTTTGTTATAGCGGCAACAGAAATATATCATCTTAAAAAGAGCATCATGTGCTTTTGGCATACCTACCTGTCCGCCATTTTGAAAAAAGTCGGTTTTGGAGGCCTGTGATAAAAGTGGTGCCAATCGATAGAATAAATAATTACAAACAAAAAGTAAAAAAATCTCGTAAGTGATATACTTTCCGAGATATTTGAGTTTAAAGTTGAAAACCATAATCTGTCATTTTCTAAATTAATCGATAGAATAAGTCATTACAAACAAAAAGTACTAAGTAAAAAAATCTCGTAAGTAATATACTTACTGAGATATTTGAGTTTGAAGTTGAAAAACAAATTAAATACCTAAATTTATTAAATAAAATATTAAGCAAGAAATAATATTCAAATCACTAGGTATGCATATCAATTTTAATAAAAAATGTCTATTGAAGTCTGGTGGGGCTGGAGGACGAACTACTTTTTAAATTCCAAAGGCTTGCAGAGATTGCAGTTTTACTTATTTTTAAAAATAAAGGAATGTTTCCCTTTAGTAAAATTTGCCTTCAGCAATATTTAGGGTACTTTCCCTCCAACTACCGTCTTTTATTTCCATCCTGTAAAAATAGGAAGCTGTAGAGAAAGTATAAAATGACGTTAAACTAGTTATGTGTCGCGTGTAAATTCGTGGCGTATCTGGCTCTTCTACATGTAGATTTGTTATGGGAAATGTTTACAGAAAAAAGATGGTAACGAGTCAAGCCGGCCACGGCGTGGGGGTGGCGCGGGCGCTGTCGGAGGCCTGCTGCCGCCGCCGCCGCCGAGCGGGTCGCGGCTGCCGCCTCCGCCCTCGCCGCAACATGTCCCTTCACCATCTGCAGCTGTTCCACCCCAAGCGGCTAACTCTGAATGGGGTGACTTCAACTCTGCCAGGTAAACAAACACTTTTTGGATACTATTTAAGACTACAGTCGAGCTCGATAATATGTACGCATCTCTGACAGTTCAACAACCTTATCCTTTTGTAATAAAAGTCAACATCTGTCAAAAGTGATTACATATTAATGAACTCGACCATACAACAAGCGAGTGTATGGGCGTCAGAGCTTTATTTACGTGGCGCGATCTATAAATACTGTACGTTTATTGTTTTTTCAATTAAGTATCGAAAATTCGAAATTTTGGCTCACAAATTAAGTTTTATTTTTATAGGATATTATAGGTTCATCTGCGTGAACAGTTATTTCTCTATCGGGAACTGTATTTTTTTCAGGATGAAAGTTACCCTATGTCCTTACCTTTACCCCTGACAATATGTATTGAACATTTTATGAAGATCGGCTAAGTTGTTAACATCTTAACGTTAAAGTGTAACAAACAAACAAACTTACTTTCGCATTTACAATATTAGTTAGGATTTTCCATCCTGTGCACCCACCGGCTTTATATCCATTGAGATTGATACTGCACAGTACTAATAAAAAGTAATTAGAATGAGTGATATCACATTTAATAACATTCATCTGAACACTGTTTAATTCCGTCATTTTTATGAAATCATAAAAATGACGGAATTAAAAATACAAATGTATTTTTTAGCAATACAGACCAGAAGCCGACTACACCATCCAACCAGCAAAACTGGGTGCAGTTTTGAAGATTGTATGAAGGGCGTCTCTCTGTGATTTGGTGTCTGCAGTATGTATGATATCATAAGTGTGGATTGTTGCACAATACTTAAAAATACTTAAAGATTTAGAACTAGCATATCAGTTGCTTTTACGACTGAATACATTCATTAATGTTGTGTGTATGTGTGACGGTTGACTTTAAGGCTCAACTTAGAGATTCGAACTACCTACCCAATCTTTTCATTTGAAAGTTATTGTGTTAAATTGTCACATGAAAATCACCAATTATATTTTAGAAGATGCCTCTATAATGGGCCATGCAGAGTTTGTATTGATATATTATTATTTTTTAACTATTTACCTAAACATATTGTACCATGGAGTAAGTTGATAACATGAATGTTATTAATTTAAAAAGAAGCATGTAAATTTAATATAATTTTATTTTTTTAATTACTTATAAAACTTGGTCTGACAGTTTACCTGTTACTTTTAAAGGTTGTTGGATAAGTACTGTATTTATGGGTTGGGTAAATATTTTATATGGTACTTAATAGTTAAATGTTCACATTAGTAACACAGGCTGCCATTATGTTATCATAATAATTAATTTTTTCCTCAAGGAGGTACCTAATAAAAAAATTGAATTATCTTCGTCAGGTATCTTTCTTGTAGGATTTAGTGGAATAATTAATGACATAATACTACTAAGTTAATTTTATTTTGTACTATTTAGTTAAGCTAATAGTATTTAGTTAAAATAAATCATTCCAGTTATTTATTACATAATTTATTGTTGTTTAATAAGCAACTTAGTTAGCTAAGTTAAGCAACTTAGTTTTGTTTATTATTTAACAACTTCTGATACTTTCGCCCTAACAATGTCATAAAGTTATTATGTTACATAAGATTTCATTTATTTGAAAAAGTGTTTCACTTTGTGTAAAATGAAACTAGTTCCTTGTATGCTTTGTATTGGCTTGTTATGTAACTTTCTGATTTTTTTTTTTTATTATGATTCCTTTAATTTCTTTGCACTAAGTGTGTACGTTGGCTTAGCATGCAGGCATGTAGCGATTTATTGATACTCGATTGTCATAACTCAATGGATTTGGAGCGTTAGGTATCGATAAATCGATATATCATAACATGTTTCGGTGGTCATGGTACGGGGGCTAGTGTGGCAAGAGTCTGGTGTAGAGCGCTCTTTACTACTCATATTCATTCGATATAGCCAAAATCTGTATTTTTGAATCGCTCGTTGGCCAGTAGTTGTCAGTGTAGCAGGTGAAAATTTCAACTGTCTATCACGGTTCATAAGATACAGCCTGGTGACGGACGGACAGATAGACAGACAGACGGATGGACAGCGGAGTCTTATTCATAGGGTCCCTTTGTGTACGGAACATAAAAATAGGGCCGGGCCCTATATTTAAAGTCATTCAGTGGATAGCCATGGCTGTCGATAGAAAATTAGTAAAAACCGCTCGACGCCTTTCAAAAAAAAATACATTCGGGCCCCTGTACTAAGATTATGATAAATTAGATCACTAGACCTCAAAAAAGTATTTACGGTCAGGTACACCTGTTTGTTTCTCTTCACCCTCACGGGTTCAAGGGCAAGTGTTGTCGGATGAGTCCCACAAACGGTACAATGTATAGTGGTTCTATCTCACGAAGTCCGTACGGCTATGAATGTTGTAAGGCGTATACATGCACATAAATTTTAGTGTACGTAATACGAGAGCGTGCAGACGCACACTAAAACAATGTGCATGTGCACGATTACACAACATTAGCTGAACGGACTTCGTGAGATAGAACAACTATACAATAATAAAGATAAGATACTACTGATGTGCCGAATACTTATTTGCCCCCCATGATCACAAAAAAACAAAACCCCGAAAATTGTATACCTATCTAGGTTAGTGTCAATCAAATTGGTTTTATCAGCAGTCGCTGTACTGTTTATTCGCAAAAAATATTAGTTTCATTTAAGTATGATAATATATTGACGGCCTACAGCTATTGCAATAATGAGTTACATGGATGCCAGATCACATGAAGATTAATAAACAATATTTATCGTAAATATTATACTATCTGTATATGTTCTATCACTTAATATACTTACATAATTAAAGATTGTAGCTATACCTTTAACTAAAGTTACTTAGTTTGCCTATTATTGTTATCCTGTATGTTGTTGAGAAGCATGACGTAGACAATTTCTATGTAAATAGTTTTAAACAAAAGAAATAAATTACTAGAGATATGTACAAAGCTCACATTGTTTTGCTTGTAATGGTTACATACAACATAGATCTGTATTTTGTCATTAGAGATGTACAAATATATTATTAATTAAAGGTATATAAGATCATTAAACTGTCGTTTTGTTTCACTTACTGTGAGTGCGGTGTGCGGTGTGCGATGCAAACTTTATAGCGGTTGTGAAGTTAGCCGCTATGCGCGGTCGCGTGTCCCGTGTCTTCCCTCTCCCACCCGCTGACATGCGCAGCGAATTGCACCTATTTCACTTGTCACAGCCGCAATAAAGTTGGCACTTTGCATCGTATTGTACAGTCGAGTACATTAATACCTATATGTACCTACTATTATTACCATTGAACTTGACTGCACAGTAATAGTATTGGGTAAGGAATTTTATATTTAGTTATAGAAAAATTCAAAAGAGTACTTAGTTTTTCGCATAATTTATTTATATGAGGAAGCCATGTTTACTTTATATATGCGGTTGGCTGACCTATTAATAAATAAATTTATAAATAATTAATAAAACCCATTTGAACCGGTTATCAAGACAAGACCCGAGTATGTGTGCTGGTAAACCTGCTCAATGATATCACAGTTATATTTAAACTGTGTGGAATGTTTTATGCAACTGTATGACAGTTTGCGATTACCTATTACTAGTAAGTTTTGAAAAATACTAACTTGTTAAATTAGGATAAAATATAATTCAAAAAAATACTTAATATCAATATTTTAAAAGTTGATTCCAGGATAGATAAGAGTATTTATAATTACTAGTTACTTGGCGTATGTTTCAAAATAATTCATTCAGCCATTTTCTTCCTGCAAGAGCCCGAACTGGTTTTTTTTACCGAGCGAGCGACGCGAAGCGTCTCTGTTTCAGCTTGGGCAAAAATTCTTTCGTATATCCTTCCAGTCTGTCTGTTCTCCTCTACAGGTCGCATTTCAACCGATTCTCGTGATGTGAGCAGCGGCGGTATCAGCTAAAAACATTGAAGTTCATGTTAACTGTGTTTTGACAGATGTATGTGATACATTGCTATTTTTCTTTGTTAAGTTGTTATTTGTGCCAAGACGAAGTATTTAATTTTAAAGCTGTTTTTGTTTTTTTATTCGGGTTTTTTAACGCACAAACGCGAGGTCTACAGCTCACGGAGCAAAGTTTTAACCAGTAGCTGCAATGTACCCGTGCGAAGCCGGGGCGGGCCGCTAGTATTGTAAATATTTGGAATCAGCTCAAAAAGCCCTTTCATTCATTCGATACCCCACACGATGGGTTTTGGAAAAAAAATGTTTTAAAATGCCATACAAAAAAAGATTGTGTTAAATCTCCCTTTCATACAAAATCCAAGACGGCTCCCCTTCTTAAAATTATGTAAGGGTTCCAAAGGATATACTTCATCACCGAATTCCGTATTTTTGACCAAACACACGCCACTACCTTAATCAAAGCATTTGCTACGGTTACGACCACGCTACGACCGTAGCAATTTTTCGTAACGCTTGGTTTGCGTGAAACCACAGAATACATAATAGAAACTACTAGAATTTTAACCGAATTTTTCAAAAACTAAGTAGGTAACTATATACAAGATGTTACAAAAATACCCCTCATGCCGAATATGGTATATAGGGACCATAAAACTGAACCACTTTTACTATGGGCCCAACTCTGAAATCGGGGAAAAAAAATCAGCTGTTCCATACATTTTGATATTACCGATTTTAATTTTGTATGAAACAGCTGATTTTTTTTTGCGATTTCAGAGTTGGTCCCATAGTAAAAGTTGATCAGTTTGATGGTCCCTATATACCATATTCGGCATTAGGGGTATTTTTGTAACACCTTGTATAGTAAGTCGTTTTATTTTCACAACTTTTTCCGATAAAAGTAAAGTTTTTAGCATAAGTACAGCATGAAAATAAGTTTATTTTCCTAGAAAATAAGTCTTGCGGGTGCAAAATCCAAAACTTGCTAGGTGCACTCATGACCCTAGCTGACGTATTTATAGTACAGAGAGGTTTTCAAACTTATTTCGTCTGCCGCCCACTTTGTGAATCAAATATTTTCTAGTGCCCCCTCCCCAAAATGTTTAACTTTACTACTAATATTAAAATCACCTTTTCACTTTTAAAATTACTTTTTCTGGGCTTTTTAACGCCACATTGTGAGAACTGGTCTAAAAGGTATATTAAATTAAGTTCATGAAGTATTTTCTCAAACTGACGTTTGTGACGACGCTTGTCGCTAACTAGATGTGCCAGACCAACATTATATTATCAAATTATTCGATAAGCAAATTGGCGGCACCGTTGCTAAGGTTGTCAAGTGACTGAAAACGCTTTATTCACTCGAGACGGAGATCTTAATTAATTCTTGTTTGACCGCAGAACACTTGGGCCGTTGTTAAAGGGTAAAGTCATAAAATCTAAAGTGTATTTGCCTATCTGGGTTGAATCTAGGTAATAGGTACCTATATTTTTCTTAACTTATACTTACAGAAAAGATTGATCTTCACTAGTACAAATTCTAAAATTTTCTTTAAGTATGAAGCACTAAAATAAAATAGTGCCTACCGACTCGTTTGGTAACATAATATCAGCAGTGCCGTAGAAGGGTAGAGATTTAGGCGAGAGACATTGTGGGTTGACAGGATTAAGCTCCATATTCGCGGGAACAATGTGTGCCTCGCCGCGCGACTCTATTGTCCCCGACGAACGACGAATCTCGGCTGCCATGAATGAGGGACCCAGATTCCACATTATCTGCAAAAGCCAGTATTTAACGTAATTGACCACTCCACTTGATGATATTAATCCAAAGGGAAAAACAAATGTTTCAACATTTGTTATGAAGACTAATAATATTACTTTTATACATTACTAGTGGCCCGCCCCGGCTTCGCACGGGTACAATGTAGTTACTAATGTGGTGAGTGTGACGTTATTAGACTATACTACAGGATAACTATATGTAGTGGTGGCCACAAAATTAAGGACGCTAGTCGATTTTCTTACAAACGAAGTAACTTTTAAGCATTGATTCTCCGCCAGGGATTGACCGAGCGGTGATCTGGTGATGGCCATCCAAGGAGTGAATAGAGGAGATCCAGATTTTCTATACTCACCAAAGTGATCTGACCAGCATTTTAAAAGATGTAATGATATGTTTAAAAAAACCGTGAATATAGTATAGAAATGTATGAAAACTTGCAACTGAAAATTCTTATGCTTACATTTCTTAGAATGCTGACCAGATCAGTTGGGTGTGTATTGCTATCTTGATCTTCTCCATTCACTCCCTGGATGGCCATCATCAGATCACAGCTAGTTCAATCCCTAGCGGAAAACCAAGACTTCAAAATTACCTCGTTTGTATGAAAATCGACTTGTGTCCTTAATTATGTGGCCACCACTATATGTATATACGACGTACACAACATACGCAAGGGGTGTTATAAGTTTGACTTGTGTGTGTCTGTCTGTCTGAGACAACCTAGCTCCCAAACTTATGGACCGATTTTGATGCGGTTTTTTATGCATAGTTTAAAAGATCTAAGTATACAGACGACGGGACTCCTAAACCATTGATCCGATTATGATGAAACTTTGGTGAGTTGTTCTGCTTACGACCGGGAAAGTCCCTGGCTAAAAAAACGGAGCATTGCAATACGCATGCCGGGTGCAGCTAGTTCTAAATAAAAATATGTTGTGCATTATCAGGATTATCAATCTCGATCATCCAACACTTCTCTATAATATACAACATGTTACAAAAAATACCCCTAATGCCGAATACGGTATATAGGGACCATCAAACTGAACAACTTTTACTTTGGGACCAACTCTGAAATCGCGAAATAAAAATCAGCTGTTTCATACAAAAATTCAAATCGAAAATATCAAAATGTATGAAACAGCTGATTTTTTTCGCGATTTGAGAGTTGGTCCCAATAGTAAAAGTTGTTCAGTTTGATATTCGGCATTAGGGGTATTTTTGTAACATGTTGTATACCTACCACATTTCTTGTCATGTTATCCGGTTGCAAAATAAAAAGGCTATTCGGCGAGCTGACTCTCGAGCAGGCGACATTAGAGCTGGCCATGGGAGAAACGATCACTGCGCAGATCTACACCAGCCGCTCTTAAACTTTGTCCCTGTGCTTTATTAATTGTCATAGCATAGGCGACTTGACCGGATATTGTATTCTTTTAAAATTAATCTGATAATCAGATGGAATAATTTTGCTTATTACAACGCAATAAGGAAAAAATGTCAGCGCTGTCAACATAACACCATAGGTACTATTCAATGAAATGCATTCTACCTACTCTCAGGGGAAATGACCAAAGAGAATGTAATACTACGTTGAGATGACAAATGATATTTATTTTTCTTAATTAATCAATCAAATGTACAAAGAAGTTTCAATTCCGACGTCGAAGTCAATCACCCCAAAAGTGGCTTGCTATCACTTTTTAACCCTGTTAGGGGATAAATATTAAAAAAATACGAAACACGTGTTCAATTAATTTTGTAAAAGAATGTCTATGCCAAATTTCAAGTCAATCGGGCCAAGGAATCGCGTTCTCCCATACAAACTTTGCCCCCCTGTTTCATCCCTTTAGGGGTTGAATTTCGCAAAATCCCGTCTTAGTGAGCACCTACACCCTAAAAGGAGCCCCCATGCAAAATTTGAGACTCCTAGCACTTGTAGTTTCTGAGATTTCGTGATCAGTGAGTGAGTGAGTGATTTTCCCTTTTATATATATAGATATAGTTGCGATAAAAAGAAATTGTAGGGACTTACTTAAACTACGCCAATCATTATTTTAATTTTCAGTTTTTTCTTTGGTACAAGTATTTGTTATATGGTCTGGTTAAAGCTCACAGAGCCACTATTCTCTGTTGTCGTCAGTTACGGATGCCTGTCAATACAATTAGGTAGGTAGGTTGTTTTTTTTCATGGCTAGAGTTAAAGTTCAAAGAAAAATATAAGCCAAATAATGGTTGACCATGCATAAAACCTCGGTTTTTTTATAAACAATGAAAATTCCCACATGACTGAGAAATCTTGTATTTTTTTGTATGGAGAACTGCTAAGTGACAACCCTAGACGCGTATAGACTATCGTTTTTGTTTTTGATACTCAATCCCATTAATAGGCAAAAGCAAAACACAATTTCGGTCTAGGGTTGCCACTTTGCAGATTATCATAAAAAGAAAAAAGTGGTGATTTTTAGGGTTCATATTCGGCTTTAGGTATACGGTTATTTCCGTACACCCTGTATAACTAAGTAACTCCACAGAATAAGCACTTACAAGTTTTTGAAGGCAAACACATTGAAAATCTTTTGTGTGGCGAAAAATGTTGCCAATTAGTAGGTAGTCAAGTTGCGGTAATTTTAGACGTTGATGGAAACCTCACCAACGCGCCGAATCGAGCGAGAATGTGGGTAGATATATGATAGTTTGTTATAAGGGTAAAGTTCTAAATAAGCAAAATTGGGATTCATCCCATAATGAACATAATATAAGTACCTAGATACCTATATTAATATTTTTTGCGATCTGAGATTACACGTTATACTTACCTATGCTACTCTATCTTATAACTATAGTACTTAGTTAAGAAGATAGTCGAGAACCAAAAAGATTGAAAACGCAACACACTTGAGAATAGAATATCTAGAAATTTTTTTCACGCTCTAAAAGTCCGTCATTTTAGCGTACCAATTGAATTTTCCAAAAAATATCAAATTTCAACCCTTTGGAGCACATATTCAATGTTAAAAACAAACTACCTTTAAACCTGTCAAATATAAAGACGGCTTTTCTTAAAAAAATATCCACCGGCTACAAGGCCAAGAAATCCAAAGTTTTCACGAAACAAGATACATATCTAGAATTTCGTAAATAAGGCACCAAATGAAAAATACTTGGCAACAAAGGTAGAAAGATACACTTACATTTGTAAACGTTTGTCTATTATTTTCATCAACTAAACAAATAAACCAAAATACAGTTTAAACACACTTATTCTTGTTTTATAGATTGCCTTAATTATTGGGATCAGCGGTATCTGCAGAGGGATAGAACGGCTTACAACATCCAGATTTGTACATTGTACATTTAATTTTAATAAAAGAAACTATTTTATTTATTTTATTTTCTCGCAATCGTAGCGAAAAGTTACGAGTGTAACACACGGCGCTTCAAACCCACTAGGTACAACTCGGTTTCTAGTATACAATAGGTCATTTTAGCCCCTTGTTATATAACAATCTACTATTTTCATTTGAAACCAAAGCAAAACAGTTGTAGACAGATGTCTCCAGATTCCTATATTTTACCTTAAGTTTCATTTAGGATTGTAATAAAGCAGTAACCAGGTTGTAGCGTAGATAATGCTGTTGATTAACATATACCTACTTGTTTCAAAAATGTTTTGCGACTATAAAAACAGACTTGCATTATCATAATAATAACGTGAGAGTTTGCTATTATTTACAAGGCTTGTTTTGTCTTGGAAGCGTTCCGCCACCTTTGTCGGAATACGAGGAGCTTTAACTAGGTATAAGTTTGTCGCCCGACGTTGCAACGTTGAGCGTCATTAGCCAAATGTAATTTCGTATAACATGCATTTCCTAGCTAGGTAACTAAAGATGTTTTAGCGCACGCATGCAATAAGTTATGGAGGAAAAGTTCTTTGTCGACAGTTGAGCTAGAAATTTTGAACATAGGTCAGAACTGAAAGACAATGCTATATTATGGTGTCATTGAGCTGATCTGATGATGAAGCCGGAAGAAGATCACAGGAACTCTGTAAAACCATACAAACCCGTCGAGTTTGGGTTCGTTAGAATCATCTCGACAAGTTCTCTGACAGGAGACGAGGTCCAGGGTTTGATGATGAAGCCAGAAAAAGGCCACAGGAACTCAGTATTAAAACCATGTTACCCCATCGAGTTTGGGCTCGTTTGAATCGTCTTGACGAGTGCTCTGTTGGAAAATAGTGCCCAGGGTCTGATATTGGAGGCAGAAGAAGGCCACAGGGACTCTGTAATAAAATCCATGCAAGCACATTGAGTTTAGTCTCGTTAGATTCGTCTTGACAAGTACTCCGATAGGAGATGGTGTATTTTTAGTTTGGCTCGTTGACCCAAAAGCAGAAAATAATAATTTAACTAAACCGTAAACAAAAACGTACGTTGTGAAAATATCATCATAAAATCAACTTACCGCATGCTGTACTGTCATCGAAAACACACATTTTCGAGCAACTGTATTGAAAAAGTTATTACAATTTTAAAAGTGTAGTAGGTACTTACTTAGTTTTAAAAAGCCAGTGTAGTTTGCCTTTGATGTCGTATGCATTTGTATAAAAAGGAGGTGGAGGTTTGGAGAAACGTTTATTTGTCAAGTGCGCGATTCATGTTAAGTTATTCTAGTCTAGCTTTTACGCACAGTTTTTACTTTCAGGTGGTGTCTGCCTGCTCCCCTAGCATGCTCACGGAAACACGAATATATCGCGTGATATAGCATTTTATCGACACTCAACTGTCAATTTCCATAGTCTTTTGACAGTTAAACGTGATAAATCGCCATATCATATTCGTGTTTCGGTTGTCATGCTAGGGGGTCTGGTTTAAAGTTGAGAAAGATTTCTAAAAACATATCTCTCGTCTCTAATACTACAATTAGGTTAACTAATAATTAGTTGGAAATTCATTTTATAAATAAAAAAGTAATTTCCCTAAATATTGTACTAGGTAGGTACTTAGGTATACCCAGTTCTTGTGATATACTTACACACACAATCAAAGGGTTACAGCTCACAATAAACGTATCGCTTGCAGGCTCGTTGATTTTATTGACAATGTGAATGTGTTACGTGACGGGATTTACTGTGTACACAAAATGATTATCTCATAGGGGCCCTCGTCGACTCTGCTTGTACAATCAGCAGCACAGCACGTGTGTTTACTACAGTATTTAAAATTTTCCTTAGATGATCTTAAGCCTTACAATGTGCTATTTAAAGCTCAAAATCGATTGATGAATATAATCCTATGGTAACCTGACGCGCTGCTGACTGTACATGGGCTGGCTCGCCTGGCGTGTTGGCGGGAATTGAATTAATGCTATCATTTTGCAAACATAATAATAAAGTACTTTCTGGAACACATACTTTTGAATGAATTTTTAACTTTATATTTTAAAACCACTCATGTGCGCAGGTCTCGGTTACAGAAAGGTTCTATTCTTAAAGGTTACAACTTAATACGTGTAAACCAGCCATTAGAGATATTAAGTAAATAAGGCTATTCGCGGTCATACCGATCTTGCAATATGCTACAAGTAGGTATAGGTACCGGGAGTTCCTGTGATGTGAACGAATTTCAGGCTCACCCTCGCACCAAGGCTCGCACACTTTACCACCAGCACTTGAGACACAAGATAACCACCAGTATTTCTGTTAGTTACTCGGTGTCCGTCCAACACATAAACACCCGCCATCTCACTCCAAAGTGACAGTGACAGCAGTGTTGCCCTCCTGCGGCGGTATCGTAAAACATTGAAGTTAATGTTAACTGTGTTTTGACAGATGTATGTGATACATTGCTACTTTTCTTTGGTAAGTTTTTATTTGTGCGAAAAGGAAGGTTAATATTAACTTCAATGTTTTTAGTCGATAGAGCCCCTGTGCGTGTGAGACAGAGTATAATATCTATTCCATAGATACAAACACTACACCGATGTTTTTTAACCGCAAGTCACAAAACTCTGTAACATAATTCAGAAACATTAGTTTAATATTCTACTCAGCGTTGCATCTTGACCTTATAAATCAGTTTCGGTCGTATTTTTCGGCAATTGCCTTGCAAGGTGTAAATGTCCTTCCATAATTTAATATCCCCCATCCATTAGTATGCCATCCAGTCGTCGCTACTGGTCACGTTTCAGAATCTTAAAAAATCCTAGTTTCGGCTCAAAGTCATGATGTTGACAAATACTGTTTTTGCGTTTCTTGCTCTTATTCTGGGCTCATTACATACATATTTTGTGGCGGATTATTCACGTAGCAAGAGTAGTTAATGCTACGGGCCCCGCGCATTTGGGGGCCCCGCGCAGTCCGCGCACCAATGCTTCTGATCGTATCAGTTTAGATAGGAGAGTGAAAATATTTTTTTAAATCAATATAAGGTACCTATACAAGGTGTTACAAAAATACCCCTAATACCGAATATGGTATATAGGGACCATCGAACTGAACAACTTTTACTACGGGACCAACTCTGAAATCGCGAAAAAAAAATCAGCTGTTTCATACATTTTGATATTTTCGATTTTAATTTTTGTATGAAACAGCTGATTTTTTTTGCGATATCAGAGTTGGTTCCATAGTAAAAGTTGGTCAGTTTTACGGTCCCTATATACCTTATTCGGCATTAGGGGTATTTTTGTAACACCTTGTATACCTACACTACTTACCACGAAATTGGTATCAAAATGTATGACGATGATTTTAAATTTTAGTACATTTCTAAAAGTGAGCGCTGGTAGCAACGCTGTTGGTAACGCTGCAAAACTAACGGGGAACTCCCTGATATTGTCATCAAGCTAGTCGTAATTAGGGTTACCAATTTACCATTTGTCAAGCATTTGCCACATTTGACAGGCATTTTTGGTTTAGACAGGGCTTGCGGCCGGCGCTGAGACAGGCATTTTTGCATTACGCGGGTCTCGCTGAAAGAAAGCTCGCATACATGCTCCAATCACGCAACCCCGCGGCCGGCTGCCCGCTCCCCGGATAAAATACACACATTACATGATTAGTGAGATTAGTAGACAAAAACTTACTAAAAATTGCGCTGCGTGGCCGATTTTTTTACTAAAAATTAAAAACAAATATTAGGATTAGGAAACTTGAAGATTCATAGAATTCAAAGATTCAAGATTCATCTTCAATATACAAAATGTTTATAAATAACATCGGTACTCTGTATGTTCAATCGATTTGATGATACGGATGAAACATAATTTATCATTTACTTACCTACCAATTAATACTTACATTATAATACTTCCATCTCCACAGCTCAACTCAATATAATCTGGGATAGGAGAATTTGTTCCTAATGTGATTTAACCTTTCATAAAGTCAGCAACAAAACACATTAAACAAGTTATGCTTCCGAAAATACGTCTTTTGCTTTCCTTCAACAAATGTGATTAATTCTACTCTTGAAGTGTACTTCAAACAATTTAAGCAGGGGTATTTATTCAAAAGGTTCGCTTCTTGATCCTTGTGCTTGTTATTTATTCAGGAAATGTTTGTTAAATGTGTACCTTTGTGTGATTAGTTAATTAGCGATCTCCGGAGCTGAGACATCGCTGATACGGATTAGCAGTGTTAAAATGTAGGTAATTGGTAATTCTAGTATTGGAACAACTCGCAAGGTAAGCAGAAAATGAGTTTCTTTGAAGCTTTTGCGTCGTAGGATTTGGATGCCTATAGTACTTATTTTTTATGTACAGTTGAAAGAAAAGGATATTGTTGAGTGTGTGATTTTTGTTCCTAGAAAGCTTTCTCAACGCTCATCATCGAGCTGGAAGCTAAACAGGTATAAAGAACGACCGAAATTAATTTCCTTTTGTATATCTTGTTTTAATGCATACAATTTTGTTCTCAATATTTCGAAACTATCAAAAAAGTTTGCAAATTGTTGAATGTGACTAAATTGTGAATATTGCGAGTATTTTTGCTAAAAGTGGTCACTTTTAGCAAAAAAAACTCCATTAAACTAAAAAACTGGTTAACAAATATTGTTCAAGCGATGAAAAGCACCACTAAGCTTCCTCGGAGTGCACTACAGAGAGATAATACACAATTTCGTCTTTTAAGGCACTATGATTATCTCAATGGCAGCGCTAGTGTGCAGACTACGCGCTCTTAAGTTGTAAAACCTACTCAATATGATAATAAATTCGATATGCGAAATAAAACAGGCATTACTCCCTAAATACCAACGTATATTACGATATGATTGTTTAACATAACCTTTTTCGTACTATTCTGAGAAATTAAATGCGTTGGCTCGTCGTCGCTAGTCGCCAGAGCGGGTGGATGCAGCGAGAAAAATTGTATTTCACGGCTGGCAGCGTGAAGCCGGCGCGACAGTGTTGCTGGACTTGCTGGCGTCAGAGTTTACCCGACATTTAGGGTGTCTAGTGTCTAAGTAAGCGCCTAAGTGTCTAAGTAAAAATAAATAAAACGCTTTTAATAATGAATGCATGTAGTTATTTATTACACAAACTAGGATTAAAAAAGAAGGAACTGGATATAAATAAATACTTTTGTGTATTTGTTTAGTTTAGTTTTACTTAAATATAATATTTGCTGACGTTTTGGCTTCTACAAATAAAATATTTTAAAAATCAGTAAAAAAATCAACAACAATAAATTAAAATTAAATAAAAGATTGCTTCTCAATTCGTACTCTACTCTACTGAATAGCAAAAGTACTAGCGTATATTGATTTAAGCAGACATGATAATAATAACCTTTCTTCAAATTACATGGAAGGTATCGCTTGCTTAGCAATTTCACTGATAGCTCTTCAGGGTAAAGCTATTTATCAAGTAGACTTAAAGGAATTTGAAGATCAAAGTGTATTTTGATACTTGCCTTCGCACTGGAGATTGTTTGCGGGAGAAGAGGCACCCATTATATTGGAGATCGTACTTGATATTTTTACCTTTTTTTTCTAAAATACGTTTGTACAATCGAAATTAATGTTTATAACTATTTAAATTTTGAGTGATCAGGTATCTCAAAGATACCTAATCCAATGCAAAGCTGGAAGTGGTTTCACTTCCAGCAATCTTGATGACATTTTGCGATAATATCGTTGGATGTTCCGGTTTCCGTTCTCATCTCAGTTTTGTCATTTTTGTAATGCACACTTTTCACGGCTTCCATGAATTTTTTATTCACTCTCATTACTTTCTTAAATAGAATTTTTTAATCATATTTAATAGGGTCCGTGGCTTGGTTAAACTGTTTAAAAGACTCCATAAATCTCGTCGCTGCTTACAAGGCTATCCTAAAAGGCCTAACACATTTTGTTTGTAGAGGACCTATGTGGATATCCCAACTATGATTATACTGTCTCCCACGGAAAAAGGGGACGGTTTTTAGAATGAGATACCCGACATGACACCCAACAAGCTAGTTCCCTACATCCAACGCAGTTTAGTACGCAAAAGGGACAGATATGCGATGTCATTTTCCCCTAAACAAATAAAGTGAAATTCTGCGATAAACTGGGTACCGGTATAGCAACTTGGCAACACAGGGGCGCGTCAAATTAAAGTGAGCCAGTGCTTTGGTCGCTCGACCTATATTTCCGACGTAACTTAAATACCGAGTACTTACTTAAATAAAAAATAAGCATGGTTTTACAAACTGCAGAGCCAACGGTTTTCGGTTTTTACTGACATTTACTGTAAAAATGCAAGATTAGACAATGGTCGACAATAATAAAATATTATTCATTAAAGAAAGGTTTTATGCCTAATGCTTTTAAAACTTTTCAGAATATAAGTACATAACAAAAACAGAATACCCATCGTAAACTGTATTGATTGAAAAAATTGAAAAAATATTTATTGACGGTTTCCAGGGTCTGATGATGGAGCCGGAATAAGGCCACAGAAACTCTGTAATATAACTATACAACCCCATTGAGTATGGGCTCGTTTGATTCGCCTAAACAGAAAAATTAACACAGACTAACTAAGAAAAAAAACAGATTTTTTTTTTTACTGAAAAATGTTTTTTTAAACACGGTTTTTGTAATTATATTATTCAAGCAATCAAGTAGCAATATGTGACATAATAGGTTAGGTAGGCTTGCTCATTCAGAAATATCCCACCAACTTTTTCTTTCAAGAGAGCGTAAACATAGAGCTCCGTACTATTACTCTAAGTTTACCAAAACTCGATTGCGACTCTAGAAATTAATGTACTCGTACTTACCTAGTAATAATAGGTTTTTTACTTTCCTACAATACAAACATATATTCTCGAAATCAAGAAAAGCTTCAGAAAAAATAATCGGAAAGGTCTCTACATTATTAAAGTTGAATCTGACTGATGTCCTTAATTATGAAATCTTCGAAGCAATCTCTAGAACCAATTTCTCAATTTTGAGTTTTATTGTTCTTTGCATAAACTTTCTTTCTTTAAATAAGGAAAGTGAAAGACGCTCAACGCATTCCGGAGGTAAGTATCTACCAATAAAACAAATATTCAACATCAATCTGTCTTTATTAAACTTTACTGTAACTAATTCTTTGTACTACAAGATAAAGATTCAAAATAATATATACAAAATATGTTTAGTACGCACTATTAAAATGCGTAGTAAAATAGTTTAGTATTTTCAATAAATGTCGGAATCAAACGATTAAATAAATAATGAGAATTTAGGCACTGCACGTTTTTCAACATCATATCACATTCATGGGCTTTATACAACGTACACCACGATTTATTCAATTATTCTAGTAAGCGTCTCCGTTCTTATAACAATTTTATTATCGAAGATAATTCTGATTACCAATTCTCTCAAATAATAAAATAACAAATATACATATTTTGTTCAGCCATTCAAACACCTTAAAATGAAAAACAATATCTTATATTTAAATTATAATTCATATTGCAAGTAAAAGTTTCCCATAGTCATAGAGCTTCTTGAAACTTTAAACAAGAGGGGATAATTAGATAAATTAATAAAATATTGTTTCATTCTCGGATAGTGAACCACTTGAAAAGTTCAAAAGAGTAGCAATCTGCTAATGGAATGTAAATATCATGACGAACAGACAAGGGCGTAGCCAGGATTGTAAATTGGGGGGCAAACAAAGAAAATCCTAGATTATATTGTTTTTAACATATGAGTTTCACATGACCAGTGGCGGTAGTAATTTAAAAAATATATAAAAATCAGAAATAGCTTTTATAAAAATCATAAATAGTTTACCAGCGAACGACCGCTCTTGTAACGGGGCCCCTCCCTGCCCGTACCTCGCTACACCCATGGGTACAGAGATATCGCAAAGACAGAGTTTCACATTTTTGCACACATTAAAAAAACATTCGCTTCTCTTGAAGAACGAGGAAATAATAAAAATTACATTATAAATGACATAGAATAATAAATTAAAGTTATTTTACATACTTTTCAAGCATTAAGTATAGATACTTACTACGTAAACAAACATAGCTAGAATCTATGACTCTTAACAGAAACATTATGTAGAACTTCATAAAAGTTGTTATTTTATTTGTAGTCTTTGACTATTATCACAATGCAAACAAAACTTACAAAATATGATACACCATTATATAGTAAGATTATTCACAAAATGGTTTTTATCTCTTATTTTGATACGTATACATATTATGCTGAAATAAGCCAATAAAGCGAAATCAATCTACAGCACTGTCGGAAAAAATTGATATTTCAAAGCATTACTGGGTCTTTATTGGCTGCAAAGCTTTTTCGTCAGTACTCGTAGCACGAACAGCTATCGATAAATATATCGTACGTAACAACATTTGATACAGTAATTTTGTATGGGGAATTTGTACAGCGCCATCTACCGCCTAAAAGTGAAATTTTTTTACGCGAGTAAAAGTAAGTAAGTAAGTAAAAGCACTATAGTGCTTTTTCTCGGTACAGTATCCCTAGCACGAATATCTATCGAGAAAAAAAACGCGCAAGTACTCGCTAGAGTAATTAATTATCCATGGGAAAATTCATTTCGCTTTTGGGCGGTAGATGGCGCTGTACAAATTTTCCATACAAAACGTTCGTGCTATGGGTACAGAAAAGCTTTACTGTATTTACACGACTGCGAAAGAACAGAGAGTAATTTGTTCAGGGTTCATGTATGTTTATATGTGGGAACCTATGTGAGTTTCTTTATTCTATCATAACTTCTAAATGCCTTAATGGATAACTTCCTTACATCATCCCGAGTGACAATGGCTATATTTAAAAATAATGGCGTACATAAAAACATGACGACTGTACGACGCCACTTTAAACTTTCAAATGTCAATAATTTTTTTTCTTCAATTATTACAATATGGGCAATATGAGCATCAAATATGAAAGGTCTTGAGCACATTCGAAAACTATATAATGTCTCACTAAAATGTGTGAATAAAAATAAATAAAATATTAAAACACGACTGCCCTGCCATAAACGAACTAAAAAGTTAAATAACAAGTGACATGGCAGTCGGAGGACCTCTTTGATTAAAAATTGTTCTACAAAACGGTTTACCGACTGCAATGACACTTGTTATTTAACTTTTAAGTTCGTTTTTGGCAGGGAAGTCGTGTTTTTAATATTCTTAATTTATTTTTCGGTTAGTATTTTTCATTTAATCAAAGACATACTCGTGAATGACACTTGTTTATGAGGTTGTAATCCTTTTATTTAAGTACAGGGATTTTTTAAAGTAGTTACCTAAAACCAGGAACGATAAATGTTTCGTATTCCTGGGTAGGTAATAGGTTAAATGATTTACCTATGTTGGTATCCCAAATTTTGTTTTATGCAAAGAGATCGGTAAATGGTTTTAAAATTTTACGATTGTTAGAAATAAAACACTTTTTACGGATTACAGCGCGTATATTATTAATTCAGGTGTTATTTTAGAATTATTTAGTTTGGATTTATTGATTTTTCGAATTTCCGTCGTTTCAACACCTTTCCAGGAGTCGTGGTCACGGGAGGACTAAAGCAAAAAACAAAAAACGAATGAACTGTACGCGCGGAAGTCTTAGAAGTGTATAATGTTAGGATTATTTCTGACCGACACATTGGAATGACTGAAAAGTTTGACGAACATTTCTACGGAATTTATTTAACATTTAGGTAGGTATTGTTAAAGAGTTTTTTTGGCACATGTAGGTATTTGAACATTTACTAAATAGCTGTTCGAAGGGAAGACCATTGTTGTAATAGAGATAATAGTTCTTGTTGCGCCATTAAAGCACATCAGAACGATAATATTGATAGTAAACGAGATTAGAAAAATACTTCCTAGATAGTTTTATTGTCTAAGGACATTTCAAACGAAATACTACATCTCTAAGTGGGTATATAGAATAATTATCTAAAACATGAGGAAATCTGTTACGTTATTTTTGTGAAAATATATTTAAAAATACCACTTGTTAAAATGACAATGTGTGACCAAAATAAGCTTAGTAAAGAACATTAACAAAGGAAAAATAACATTTAAAAAAGTATTTCCTACTTGAACTTTAAATTGTTTGCTTATAGATATAAATAAGTTTCGCAGTTTTTGAGTGATATTGATTGCCATGCAAGTCTCACGAAAATACTTACGACATGTCATGATTTCATTTCACCCTATGATAAGCGTTTTTGTTCTTTACATTCTATAACAGTGTAGGTAGACACAATTATAAGTTTTATAATCCGCTAAACGTTGACAAATTGTCTCCAAAGAGAATTTCTAAACAGTGACTAGAGTATGGACACACTAAACTAATAGTTAAATTATTAAACGTGATATGTACAGTATATAATATGCACGATTTATTGAGGTTATTAAAAGTTAGCACAACTTGTTGTGATTCGTAAATACAAAAATAACGGATTATCTTAAATATAAAAAGCGATAAAGTAGACGGTCACACTGAAAATTCTTAGACATAGAAACTGTTTCCTTAAAACTAGAAAATAACTTAAAGTATCTAATGTCTAATGAGCAGAATGTTTAACAAGAAAAATGGAATTATCACTTAGCTGTTGATGTTGAATTTGAGGCTGCGCGTGCTGGGATGCGAGGATTTGGCCGATAGTAGGGGCTCGCTGGCTTCGCAGATGTCACTGGCGGAGTATCTGTTCCGCTTCATAATCGGCTTGCTCTCTTTATCTAGCTGTCTCTTCGCCTCGGATTGGAAGCTCAGTTCCTTGGCGCTCCCACTGAGGCTTCTGATCGTCTCGAATTTGTCACTACTTGTACTAGATGGTGTTTGACTTCCGTTCTCCGACTCTACGATTTGCTCGAGTACGCTCGGCCTCCGACTTCGATGGTCGTAGTAATCGACTGTCGGCTGCATGACCGGTGCTAGGTTCGCCATCGGATCTAACCCTAGGAGGAGCATCACCGTCGCTGGGTGCTCCATGATGTACTGCGTCACGCAGTGCAGGAATGGTTCAGTTTGTGTACTCCGGTGAACTTTTGGCCTCTCCGGAGTAAGCGGACGTTCTTGCTGTAAATCGAAAAGTATGATAAATATTATAGACGCCCCTATTGTATTAGCGTTTATATTACTTAGAAAGGATAGTAATTCCCTTTCCGAAATGTTATGAGGCTGCACCAATTCTATAAACTTTTTTATTTTAGCAGTTTCGAAATCGAAACCTTAATTTTCCGCCTCCATCTTTTGCAATGCTTGGATGGCATTACGGAATGAAAAACTGCATAAGCGGCTCATGATAAAGTTATACATAAGCTATTGCTGCGTGCTTACCTGATCCCAACAGAAGACGTCAGGCGGGTGACTGCAGCTGCGCGCGAGTTGATTTAGCGGCGCGTTCCACTGAAGGTTGGGGTTGGAATGCGCAGAGTGCCAATGAGCTGGCCCCGCCATCTCTTGTAATGCATGGATAGCATTTCGGACCTGAATAATATGTTCAATTATAACTTATTTTAAATCAAAATCAATTAAAAATATAATTTTACGTACAAGCGTTTTTATATTGTTTATTATTAGGTACACAGTCACACCCACTATTCAGGATATGTTTCAGCTGGCAAAAAGACTTAAAAGAAGAAAGATACGAGTAGGAAACGCTTATAATGCCTCCAAAATCTAACTATATTAGTAGATAAATCATACTTTGAAGTTTACGTTACGGCTTATCATTAAGAAAATTGGCATTGCAATCAAATTGCTAGGTGTTATAGTTTGAAGCATATGGCCTATCATTAATAATGTAATACCTGCGCTGATGTCTGCTTGATAAATTCTTGGGTACTTTTTGTTATCATAGGTAAACATAAAAACACTATTATAAATTTCCTTTACATTATTATCAGCACAACTAGATAACTTTTAATTGTTGTGTTATCTTTATGTCAGTGAACCATTTTCATTGCGTTCATCATCATACTTTAGTAGTTTATTTACGCTTCAGATCAAGGTACTCGTATAGTTTGGATATTATTGGTTTTTAATAACGACTAATAACGGTAAAAGTTATTTGGTATAAATATTTGGAAAAAACACATCACAAAGACAAAGAGTAAACACACGAGTACCAACGGCTACGTTGTGTTGTGACTTGTGTCCTCGTGGCAGTCACATTTTCCCGTTATCAGCGTGATAAGTTGTTATCACAAAAAATAACTTGTCAGTTGTGGGTCAACACATCAAGCTTAATGGCGGAGCGGTGACATCACAAGCCCGATTGTTTGGTTCATGCTAGGATGGACTAGTTTATTTACTTAGGAGTCTTGTACCACTAATGGCACGCTACAATATTCTTTATATGAAGGGTTGGTAAAAATAGGGGTTAAAGTATGAAATTGCCTATTTTTTATCACATTTAGAGACTCTCATATCTTCTATGATGTTAAAGATGCTTCGGTTGTTTATTTCGAATTATGATCATGACGGCCAACTACCCATGTCAGCAATAAAAATATTTCTGATTTTCTTCCCTTAACTTTAAAAAAGTACCTTATTATTAGTAACTCCTTTTCTTGTTAGCAGAAATGACCTCTTATTTCGTTGTAACTTAGCCTGTACTTTTTTTTTCGCTTAACCTAAGTGGCATACGTTATCTTAGTGTTTAATCATTAGTGCATAAAAGTTTTAAAACATTAGCGTTCATGGTTGTTAAATAAATTATGAAAATGTTAGTATGGAAAGTTCAAATTCTTTATAATTTTTCATACAAAACGGTAATTTCATACTTATATATCTAATATATCTCGAGATACGCAATCGGTAGGTACCACGTTGATATCAATTTATGCCCTTTCGTCGTATTTTTATTATTGGGGTTCTCTTTGTTCTTTGTCATATTGTATATTAAATGTTATTGCTTTTGCCATATTTGGGTAAAAGATTGAATACAACTAAAAAGTTATTAAGTATTAAAAAATCAACAATTTATTTTTTCTTTTTATAAATACTTGACAACATCACATACATTGCTCCGATTACAAAGTAAGTAGCTAGAGCACTTGTGTTATGGAAATCAGAGACAACGGTGGTATCACAAACACCCAGACCTGAGCCAATATAGAAAAGTTCGTTTTCTAAATTGACCCAACCGGGGATCGAACCCGGGACCTCAGAGATGGCGACACCTTGAAAACCGGTGTACAAAGCCACTCGACCACGGAGGTCGTCATTTTTACAATTACTGTAAGGAAGACCGAAAACTACCTATTTAAATAGTTCAAGTTTTGACCAAACCGAGAATGGGGATCTTTATTTGAATGACCCTCGTACTAATAAAGATCGTATAGCAGATGTATAGTTACACAATGGTTACTCTCTGTCAAACTATTTAAGTTTGACATTAAAAAGAAAGGAACAACACACTGTGCAACTATACATCTACAATCTTTATTAGTAAGGGGGTGAATATTTAAGGAATATTTACTTGCGAACAGCAAAAAGGCAACAGATTTCATGGAGATATTATTGATATAGAGTATATTAAAAAAGATCAATAGCAAAAAACTATATCTAAGCCAGTCGCGTATCAGTTTGCTGTTGGAAATAACATTGTCTTTGTTAGATTTCTATTTTCATTTGTTTGGTTTTACTTACAATTTATAAGTAGGTACGAATGGTTAAATTACAACCTACATCTAAGGTACCTGCGCCATAAATTATGATTAGATAAACAGAATGTGTTTGGGTCCAAGTGAAATACGGCCTTAAGTGTGTAATATCTGAAGATATCCTTTTTCTTACTTCTCGGGAAAAAAACATGTGACCTAGAAAACACATTTATGACTCAAAAGAATGTTGAAAAAAAATATCACTTTTTGATGTAATGCCATAGGTCGCTGAAAGATCATACAAATCTGAAATTATGATATATATCTTTCTTCAAACACGTATTGAACTAGAAACACGATTCAGTGATTTTGGGCTCGATACATTTTAATTTCGAAAATACTCTTAAAAATTCTTAAGTTTGAGTTTATTTAGAAACAACATTAGATATTCAAGTCGAAATTGCTTTAAAAATTATTTCTATCATCAATATTCACAATCATGTAGAATCATTTCTATTTAATCGCTATCGTTATTTACTACGAATTGATTTCGTGTTTTTTTTCCGCCTAATCTGCTAAATTGGTCTCGCTCCGGCGTGATACGTACTAATACTAATAATATTAGGTACTAGTAATATTCTGTTTATTACGATTTCACGCCTGAACGACTACCAATTTCGATGATTTTTAACCGACTTCAAAAAAAGGAGGAGGTTATCAAGTCGACTGTATGTTTTTTTTATTTTTTTTTATGTATGTTTTAAGATAACTTCACCAGTTGTTAACTGATTTCAATTATTCTTTTTTTATTTGAAAGAACACAGTTTGTGTGTGGTCCCATAAAAGAATTACAGAGATCTGGCTAGTAGTTTTTTCATAATCCTGAAAAATAATAACAATTATTTGGCTTACCATCGCACCAGTTTTTGCTGATTTTCAGGTATAACTTCTTAGTTTATGAACCGATTTCGATGATTCTTTTTTTGTTTTTGTGTAACAGATTGGCCTAAGAGGAAGTACATTATGCTAACTTTTGTCCCGGAAATGTGAACGAAGCGGACCTTGAATACGTGAATGTAGTCGCAGTCGCTAGTCATAAATAAATAATTATACAGAAAGGAAGAAAGAAAAATATGACACACACATAAAACAAGAACAGGAGGGAAAAAAGATATAAGCCACAAATTACAAAGTACAATAATTATACAAACAGAAGATAAAACTATTGTGAGGCTATTAAATTACTAATAATACTAAGATAAATAATATTAGAAAAAAAAACCCGTCTGAGGTGCTACGGGTGAGTCGATTTTTTCTAGTATTTTGTCTAAAAATAATATTAGAAAAAATACTAGTTAAATCTTATATATCTTAATATAAAAATAGCATTGTGAATGCGAAAAATCTAAATTTAATACTAATAATACGTTCATAAATGAATTTCCCTTGTAAAACTTTTGTATTAGAAGTCGTCACAGATTTATTTCTGTTAAAATAAATAAGTGATACTGTCATAAATGCCAATACAAACCTAAGATGAGCAAATAACATTGAAAGAAGTAATAAGAGGGTAATCAATAAGTTGATAGACTCGATAAACTCCAGACGGATGTGCTAGGTCAAGCGAAATAATTGCATAATAACATGATTGCGACGAGGAGATCAGCTTCAATCTTGAAATCCACGAAGAAAATTAAACCTCATGAAATTAATACTTTTATTATTCGTTGCTCAGGTTGCTAGGATAAACTTTCACCATAAAACTTCTGAGATACTCTTTGTTACAATACGTACGTAAACTATTTTGGGAAAGAGACCCCTTTTTAGGGTTCCGTAGTCTAATGGTAAAAAACAGAACCCTTATAGATTCTTAATGTATGTCTGTCTGTTTTCTGTCTGTCCGTCCGTCCGTTTGTTCCGCCACTTTATTCCGAAACTATTCAGATTACACTGTTGAAACTTGGTAAGTGGAAGTATTCTGTAAACCGCTTTAAGATTTAAAAAAAATGGGAGAAGGCGAGGCGAGGGACATGGAACTAAAACGAATTTCTTTTTCATCAAACATTTACGTGGGTGGTGTCTATAGATAGGTCTTTAAAATGACATTGAGGTTCTTTAAACAATTTTTTCTCTAAGTCGTCCGTTTTACACTTCCAAAATGGTAAAATGTGTGTCCCTCCACACACCTACATAGATAATATCCATCTGTTTTGTTGGGTAGTTGGTTAAAAATAGAAATATTTTTTCGGCATAGAAATATGATAGCCTGAAAATGAAACTAGTGTGATTTTCAAGCTTAATATTTCAGTTTTGAATAAACCATTTTTTTACTGTTTGGGTGGTTTTTCAAACGTGTCGGATCCATTAGGCTATGTTTTAGGTGTAATGCTGTCTGTTTCCAGATGTGCAAGCGACAATTTTTGTTTTTGGAAAATATTTAAAATGTTGGCATAGAACATATCTATAATACACAAAAATAGCACATTGGATCTGAAACAGAAGAATCACCGAATTCCGGTTCTCTCCCACCCGCTTTTAGACACAATATAATAAACTTACCTCCATGCTTAAGGCAGCAACGTCATGATGTAAGCTTGAGACTTGCGTGTCAAGCCTTTCAACGGAGGAACGTGTGTTGTGCATCTCCAGATTGAGGCCTTCTATGGAGTCCGACCTGGTGATCTTTGGCGTAGCCACCGACCGTTGCCGCTCTATTCTCTCCCGAAGCTCCCGGTGAGAAATGCGTTGTTGTCCGTCCGACCTGATAACAATTTTTAAATTTCTACAAAAAAGGTTGACAAAATGAAAACCACCCCTTAAGTAGGTAATTCCGTTAACTTAGCGTGTGCTCTTAAAGCAGTGTCATTGCAGATGTGAATTTGGGAGGGTAATGTACTATACGATACATAGCTTAGTCACGCAGTGTAGAGTCTGAGACAAAATATGTATTTAATTTCTCAAATAAAAATGATGACGGGGAAGTCCGAGGCATTTTTCAGGTTATCTTATTTAATTTTATTTAACTTGCAGTTATTGCATTCGATATTATTATATTATTCGATATTGCATATATATTAGCAATGCTTTTGAGCTCGGGTTGTGTTCTCTTTCAATACTTACCTTAATTAGATCAATTAAGTTGCTGACCGAAGATGAGAGGTTTGCTTTGCTTAGAACTAACTATGATTGAATGGGCTTGCTAGAACATTCAAGTAAGGTCGATCACTTTAGACGCATCACAAGATTCTAGTAATTGATGTGTATTGAATGTATACAAGAATAGGCAGGTATTGTGACTTGATTACTATACTGAACATCATGAGACTGATTGATATTTTCTAACTAACACGTTTACTGAAATTTGAGACAGACACAAAAGATTATTTATTGTTCAAATTCACGTTCTTACGCGCTCACTAAACATGAAATAAAACACTTGTAAGTAATACTAGCGCGGTTTTATTGAAAGTATTTTGTTAATTAGTTGGTATATAGTTTTATTTTTATATTTTTCCGACGTTTCGGCACCTTTGCAGCTGCCGTGGTAACGAAGGACTGGAGCTGTTCGTGAGCCTAGCCTCAAGCGTATAAAGACGTTCAAAAAGTTATATTAAACAAAAAAAATCGGTGTAAATTAATGTTATAATTTAATTAATCTTACCTGAATTTCGCATGTCGTGGACTGTTAGCGCTCGACGTCGGTTTTTTCGGTGATAACGCTGTGTCCTCCACAGCATTTTCATCATCCTCAGATATTGATGGCAAAGTGAGAGATGGGTGACCGTTCCCATCCTCCTGCTCGGCCTCGTAACCTTCTCGCAGGTTGTAGGTAAGGTCATGTTGGATATCATGAATGAACTCTTGCTGATATTCTGGGTAGAGCCGGAGGACTTCAGCCAGGCCTCCCATGTGTATGCATTTTAAATCACAGTAAGTCAAAGCCTGGAAAATTAAAATAATAATATTATTAGTTATAATTCCATCAACAAAAAGTTAAATCGTTTAGTTATGCTTCGATTGATATTACAAATGTTAAAGCAACAAAAAAAGATACCAGTATTTATGAATTAAATTATGTTGCTGTTTCTTTTGAGCTGTGAATAAGAAAATAAAACAAATTGGCGGCTCTTTGCTTTTTTTTAACCCCCGACGCAAAAAGAGGGGTGTTATAATTTTATAAAAAAAACTACGTTTCCACAACGGCTTCGGGGCTGTGTAAAAAGTCTTTCGTTTAACTTTTTTTTTAGGTGGCATACCTATATTCGTCAGTGTGTGTACATCCGGTGGGAGACAGCTAATAACAAACCTGTTTTTTAGTGAGTATTTTGTTGAAAACTTTAAATAAGAATGTGTCTTTAAACCAAAATATTAAATTACACGTTTTCCGTATCAATGTAGATGGTAAATTCTGCTGTGAGTTATTTCTTAAGACTTTTCAGGCAATTAAATTATTGCCTGAAAAATACTTATATGCTATAATGATAAAACGATACTAATTAAATTATTCCATCATTACCTACGACGACAGCAAATTACACAGATTCAAATCTCAACTTTTGCCTAATAAACACGGCGTTATCACATAAATTACCGCTGGTCTGTTTCATTTATTACTTATTTTTTTTCTTATCATAATATATACTCAATGAGACTTTTAATTTTCATTATCAAAAATTGAATCAAAACCTACCTACTGCACAACAAAAATAATAATTACCCAGCTGGATATCATTTACGCAAAACTAAATTCTCATCTGTAACTACGGATAGTTTGTTAATATTATTATTAAGATAGAAAAAAATACAACTGTAATAACTTTTAGATTTTTAAAGCACTTTTTGTTAAACTTTTTAAAAGACACAAGTTTATTAAAAATAGCCTTTTATTAGCTTTGAATGAAGACAAAAACCAGATTGACTTAGATGTGGAGACTTAATAGGCGTGGCTTTAAATAACTTCGATTTTAAACGGAAATTGACAATTATACTAGATAGCTAGGTAATAAAAAAATAATTTGTGAGGATTAACTTAGCTAATGACTGCGAATCACTTGCAATAATATCAACTCTCTGATATCGATGCTGTTTATCTGAATTACATCCACAATCTGATAGCTAATTGAATGCGTCATACAGCTTGATACAAACACAAAGGTACTAAAACAGGTTATTAAATGTAGCAATTTCAGTGTTTAAAATTCTGCGAAAGGTATATATAGTTTTACACTGTGCTTTATATTTATAGAAATTATGAAGATTTTGGTGGTAGTTTTGGTGGCGCTGGTGGTCATAATTGACGGTCGGCCGAATGCAATAGATTCCAAAAACGTAATAACTGTGCCACCGAATTGCCCGGAAGGCCAGGAATGGGTTAATGAACAATGCCGAGACGTATGGCTGTTTTACTCCAAGCTTTACAACAAAATGGCGTAAGTATATTAAAAAAGCCACTATTAAAATAAAAATATTATTTAAAATATTACATGGATTGTTTCCTTTATTAACGTTCCGACAGATTTTCATTTCGTCAGATTTTTGTTTCATCGTATTTTAGTTTTGCCGGAATTTTGTTTCGACGGAAAAAGTACAATCTTAATGATGATGATGGCGATCTAGTACATTTTCGGTTGGGGCATGCTCGTTGTAGGTGTACATATTGTTTAAAATTATCTGGAAGTCACAATTCTAAGTGATATCGGTATCATATAAAACAATAACATACTGAAGTACTGTATTTCTATATCTTGCTACCTTAGTGCTGAATGTTGAATAATTGATTAAGATAACTCTTAAGCATATACAGGGTGATTCATAATTATCCGTAGTACAATTTAGTTTTTGATTTGTATGGAAAACTGCAAAGGGACAACCCTAGACGCAAATAGGCTATATAGTTTACGATAACCAATCCCATTAATGGGTAAAAGGAAAAGACAATTTAAGTCTAGGGTTGCCTCTATGTAGTTTATCATGAAAAAAAATGATGTAAAAAGTGGCGATTTTCAGGGTTTATAATAATTTTCCAGAGTTGTATGTATGGTACACTATCTACCATATTCGGCTTTAGGGGTTTTTTCGTAACACGTTGTATATCGTTAGATAGTTAAGACTGGTAAAGATATGTTGGGTAGGTACCTTATAACTATGATGTCATAAGATTACTCAAGTCTTCTTTTTAAAAAAGTCTATATATCATACGCTTAGATGTATTATATAGCATGTCCATACTTAAAAACCAGACAAGTTCATGTAGGACTCCGCACATTTAGGGTTCCGTACCAAATAGGGCTAAGGGGCTTATCTGTGCTACGCATTTGACCGCAAAAAGTTGGTTTGAAATAGGAAAATGAGGTAATTTAAAGAAAAAAAAAACAGAAATTTCAATATATTGGTATTTGTTGGTAAAATATACGTAATAGTAAACATTATCATAAACAAGTTCATACCGTTGCTTAACCTCGATGATTGAAGACTATATTTTTTATTATTTGATTACAAATGTATACTTTTCAGACTTTTCTCTGTACTTGTAGTAGACGATATTACTAGCCAAATTTCATAGTTCTAGGTCAACGGAAAATAGCCTATATCGAAATATGCGTTTTTTTGCGGCATAAACGACCGTATATTTTTTTAAGTTAACTTAGAAGCTTGATTTTTTCACAGCTTCAAGGGACTGTAGCTTTGGGTATATGATTTTAATTTCCACTCGATACTTCCATGCGTTTGTGCGAGATAAAGGGTCTTGACAGACGGACAGATGGACAACAATGTGATCCTATAAGGGTTCCGTTTTTTTCTTTTGAGATACGGAACCCAAATTTTTTTTATGTTTCTGTAGGTATTAAACCAGATATGTTTACGACTTTTTTTAGTGATGCTGTGCAGTACAGTGAAAATCAAGAACCCAAAAATGTGGTAGTCGTTCCACCGAACTGCTTGCCTGGACAGGAATTGGTCAATGGGGTTTGTCGAGATGTGTGGAGACAGTCCCTTGATCCTCAAAACGTGGTGATGGTGTCACCAAACTGCTCAGCTGGGCAGGTTTTATTGGACGGGCAGTGCCATACCGTATGGTTAAAAATTCTCACGTGAGTTCTTATTTAAATATAAATGTATGTATGCATTATCAGGTCTTCGTAAACTCCATAAAATAATGAAGTCGTTTTATAAGAAAACTTTAGTTTTCTGTAAGGTAGAGTAACTACTAAGGTGTTGAGAAGAAAAGTTAAGTGTATTTAGACTGTATCGTTTGCAAAACTTGTTTTTTCAGCTGCTAATTATTTATTGACAGTCTCAATTGACTGTGTAATGGTTGCCTAACATATGTTAGGCAGCCATTACACAGTCAATCGAGACTGTCAATCTGATCAAGACAACGGATCGCAGCAGATTGATGGAATTTGATGCAGTTGTTTATATATAACATAGGATATGTTATATTGTGTATACAATATACAGGTCGCGAACACGTTACTCAGTCAATCTCTGTCAATCTTTGTCCGTCTTGCATGGTCTGGATTGAGTGTATAATGGATTGTTCTCCTTTTCAGATAAACACAGCATGCGGCAGTGTAAAATTCTAAAGCACGAATTTTCGAATTTCTGAACGTGTATACAAGGTGTTACAAAAGTACCCCTAATGCCGAATATGGTATATAGGGATCATCAAACTGAACAACTTTTACTAGGGGACCAACTCTGAAATCGCGAAAAAAAAAACAGCTGTTTCATACATTTTGATATTTTCGTAATTAATTTTTGTATGACACAGCTGATTTATTTTCGCGATTTCAGAGTTGGTCCCATAGTAAAAGTTGTTCAGTTTGATGGTCCCTATCTACCATATTCGGCATTAGGGGTACTTTTGTAACACCTTGTATAGTGGTGATCATGCGTAACGAAATGCAAAAGAAATAAATTTATTAAAACTGTAATTTATTGTTGATTGAAGCGAACAAATGAATGTTGAAATTAAGGTTAATAGCAGAGATGACAACCATTGTAGTTATTTTTCCCCGTAATTGAATTTATCGGCTCTTATCGTATGCCTACTAAGCAATTAAAGATATGTTTTGTTTTATATAAGTACCTACGTTTATTTTATTAAATATCATTTTTATTACATTCTTTTCTACCTACTTAATTTTTTTATGTAATATACCGAATTAAATTTATTTTGGTGTTCTTACTTTAGCGAACTTTTATGATTGCAGGTCAAAGGAAATTCAAAAAATATCCCATTGTTTTCATTTATAACATATAAATAAATTAGTCCAGTAGTCAGGTATATTCGACTTTAGCTGAAAATAATTCACGTAGTTTTGATTTCCTGTGCGTTAGGTTGTTGTCACCTGTCATGAAAGTTTTATATCCGTCAACCAATTTGAAAATAGAACAAGCTACTCATAGCTACACCGCAATGGAATCCAAATTGTCATGACAAAAGACATATTGTCACGTTATTAAATAGGGCCCTGACTACTGGACTAAATTCCAACCCTCCATGCGTTCCTTGACAGACAGAAATAGGGCATTGACAGACGGAAAGACAACGAAAACATCCTACTCCTGGGTGATTCTTCAGATGTGTTAGATCCATAAGCTATATTTTAGTCTAAGATTCTGTCCATCGCAATAATATTTGTCTCCGGAAAATACAATGCTTAAAACAAAATTTTCTAAATAAAAAATTGTACGATATATGACATTTAAACCAAAAAATAAAGCACATTGATCTAGGCCATAGAGCTAAGTGGCTTTCTACGATTTGAATAGAATAGAAACTAGTACGTAATTGACGTAAGATGTCGCTGACCATAGACGATCACGGCGTTTTGAAATGTCAATTTCATACACCTAATGTCACCTCTATTCTATTCGAATAATTGAAAAGTCAAGCGTTCGCCACTTGTCTAGGCCCTCTGAAGTTTCGTTCCTTTTTCCTTTTGAAGAACGGAATCCATAAATAAAGTTAAATTATAGGGTTTAAATATGGTAATGGTCGCGAATCACATACAACTCTGCTATCAATGCTATTTGTCTGGATTCGACTCACAACTTATATTTATTGAATATATTATCTCATATAATTTGATACAGACACCATAGCATAACGAATAAAATTAAACTGTAGTATATATAACATGTAGTTATTCCAGTATTTAATATTCTGTGAAAAGCATTGCTCAACATCGTTTTTATCGTAATGATGAAGATTTTGGTGATCGTTTTGGTGGCCCTGGCTGTTATGGTAAATGGTTCCCAAAATTGCCCGTGCAAATTGTTGGTCGTCTAACAACATGGCGTATGTAACGTTATTAATTAATAACGGATACGGATTTTTTGGTATTGTTTTGACTTCAAGAATACGTGTGCCAAACTGCATTCGGTGTGACATATACTGTCAGTACATGTCAGTCAACGCAACGCTACGCGCTGTGTGGACCCCGATGTTTTGCTAGTACTAGTACCTTATCAAGATATTATGTTATTTGTCATGTTTTATTTTTCAGATACAAACGGTTGTTGCAAAATAAAATTCCAATCTATTCAATTCTAAAATAATAAAAAAAAATGTAACGTTTTGAATTTCTTTATGAATAATACGAAATTGGAGAAATGAATTATAAAAGTGATGAAGCTTTTTTATATATTCTAGAGTAATCACAGATAATTGGATACCAGGTAGAATCTTTCAGTTTTATTTTTATTTACAATAATAGAACTACTTATACATAACATGAAGTTATAAGAAGGTATTATACTAGTCAGGGATGCACAGACTACGGCCCGCGGGCCGCATGCGGCCCGCCGGTCGAATACTGGTGGCCCGCCGACAGCAAAAATAATACTCTCGTACATTCGAAAATATTGAGTTCTATTCCAGAATAAAACCAATAACAAATGTTCGAAAAGTAATTTGAATCTCGCGCGCGCGCTCTATCAATCTTATCGGTGCGCCGTGCATGCGTCGGTAACAGCGGTCGGTAATGTTCGTGCTGATCTCGGTTAAATTCGTTTTCTTGAGGAAGCGCGCCGCGTTATACTGTTCGAGCGAGCGAGATAGCAATAGTCCCAAATTCCCGATAGCTCGCGTAGGTAGATACACGAAGCTTCCAGAGTCGGTTTCGAGATTTCTCCAGACAGTTTTCGACTCTATGCGCGTGGTATAAAAGCCACGCTAACCGCAGCGACCGACAGTTCGGTTTTAATTTGAGTAAAGTGTCGTTAGTTCTAGTGTAGATTTTAACTCGACTAGCCGGTGTCATAATTATAATATATTTTGATCCACATTCAACGTAGATTTCCCGTCAAGTGCCGTGTATAATTGTGTTGTGAAATCGTAAGTAAAACTGTTATTAATTTTATCTACATATTTTATCAATTATTTTTGGTAATTAATTAGGAACTGTAATTGGTTTTAGGTGCTGTGGTAATCCTAGTCAGGATTAAAACGCAACATGGACATGCCAGGAACTAGTAAAAAACGTAAGGTTAAAGATGAAAATCGGCAGTTTCAAGAAATTTGGACTGAGAAATACTTTTTTGTATGGTCGCATAACAAAGTCGTTTGTTTAATTTGCAAGAATTCTGTTGCGATTGCAAAGGAATATAATGTAAAAAGGCACTATGAAACGCAGCATCCTACTTTTACGAAGTTTACAGGCGAATTAAGAAAGCAAAAAGTTTTGTCTTTAAAACGGGAGCTTATTGGTCAACAAGCTATGTTTACAAAACCCATTCAAGATACAGAAACAGCTACAGAAGTTAGTTATGAAATTTCTCGAATGATAGCAAAGCGGAGTCGCCCCTTCAATGATGGGGATTTTGTAAAAGAATGCATAGAAATTGCCGCTAAGAAAATGTGTCCAGAAGCAGCAAAAAAGTTTGAGAAAATTCAACTGAATCGTATGACCATCCAAAGACGAATTATGTCTTTGTCAGATAATATTGCGGAACAATTAAATGAAAAAACTAAGATAATTGATTTTTTTTCATTAGCACTCGACGAATCCACTGATATTAGTTCCACAGCTCAACTTCTTATATTCATACGAGGTGTTACTCAAGATTTTGAAGTCTTCGAAGAGTTATTAGGAATATGTTCATTGAAAGGTCAAACCAGAGGAGTTGATATACTCAATGTACTTTTGGACGAGTGTTCAAAAACTGATTTGGACTTATCGAAATTATCGGGAGTTTCGACTGACGGTGCTCCTTCGATGATTGGTGTCAATTCTGGGCTAGTTACTTTGTTGAAAAAGCATTTGCAAGAAAAAAACTTAAACGCTGAAGATCTCATGCAGTTTCACTGCATTATACACCAAGAAGCCCTCTGTTCTAAAAAAATTGAATTTGAAAATGTCATGAAAGTGGTAGTTTCGACTGTGAATTTCATAAAATCACGAGGACTCAATCACAGGCAATTCAAACAATTCCTTGATGACATTGAATGCGAACATGGAGATTTACTGTATTATACAGAAGTAAGGTGGCTAAGTCGTGGATTGACACTGGAACGATTTTTAAATTTAATAGAAGAAATTGATATTTTTCTGGCGGAAAAGCAAAGGGACGTCCCGGAACTTAAAAGTCCTGATTGGTTGTGTGATTTGGCTTTTTTAGTTGACATTACAAATCATTTGAATGTCTTGAACACACGGCTTCAAGGCAAAAATCAACTGATATCCCAGCTCTACGCACATGTATCATCCTTTCAATGCAAGCTGACACTTTTCAGATCGCAATTGAATTCTGGAAATTACAATCATTTTCCGAATTATAAGAAAATGGCTGAAAAATTCAAAAAAACTGCTATTAATTTCAGTTATGTAAAAAAGCTAGATATTTTGATTCAATCTTTTCAAGACAGATTTTCGGAGTTTAAAACAGTGAAACCTCTGTTGGACATATTTAGCAATCCTTTCACGATTTCAGTTGAAAATGCGCCAGAGTTAATGCAGTTAGAAATTATCGACATTCAGAACGACCAAGATTTACGCAACAAATTCAACGAAGGAGACTTGCTGAACTTTTACCGCTGCATTGATAAAAATACGTACAAAGAGTTGCGCATAAACGCTCTGAAATGTGCAAGCTTATTTGGTTCTACCTATATATGTGAACAAACCTTTTCAATCCTAAATAATAATAAAACAAAAAATCGAAACCGCCTTGCAAATGAAAGTTTGGAAGCAGTTTTACGTGTTGCTACAAGTAAATTTGAGCCAAATATAAAAAAGATTGTAAGCACTATGCAGTGCCACGCTTCAAATCAATAAATTCTTTTTCAATTTGAATACATTATTATCAATTTTTCATTGTCTTTAATTACCTATACTTCTGGTGGCCCACCATCAGTTCATAATTTGCCCGAGTGGCCCCTAGTCTTAATAAGTCTGTGCATCCATGTACTAGATAGATAACAATAAACAGTAGGTAATACTATAAAGTTTGCCAGCACCACAGAATATACATATAATAGTACTAAGCGTCCTGTAGTCCCTCAGATCAAATATAAAGCTCCTGTTAACTCGATCATTTATGACGAATGTTTGACTGTAAATAAATTTAAAGCCCATGGAGTATTTCCCGATGATCTTATCTGGAGTCGTTAAGTTTGAGATGAATTTTCCGTCATTAGTTTATAATGTTTTAATTTATTTTGTATGTAGTTTAAGTAATTATGTATCAGGGCACATACGTGCACCTACCAATGCCATACAAGCATTTGGTGGGTGTACGTACATATAGCTTAGTCTTGGATACAAAATAAAATATAAATGTCAATATTATTAAAATTGTTACTGCTCAGCCACGACATCACCACGCGCGCGTCCTGCGTCTTGCGTCTCGGCAGCCACTGCGTGGTCGTGCCGAACGACGACGAGCAGAGAGGCCGACATCAGCGGCGACACTTTGATTGAGACAACGCAGTGGTTACCGACACGCAAGACGCAGGACGCGCCCGCGCGGTGATATCGTGGCCGAGGCATTAACGAATTACTTGGAACGATATCAAATCCTCTACTATCAATACAATTATCTGAATTACATTCACAATCCCCGATAACTGATTGAATACGTTATACGAATACAAAGCTACATAAACATATTGAAAATCTAGCCAGTTCATTGTTGAAAATTCTGTACAAGGTATCGCGCTGTCGTCCTTAGTATTATTATAATAATGAAGATATTAGTGCTCGCTTTAGCGGCACTAGTTTCAGTGATTGACGGTCGCCCAAATGCAATAGATAACTTTAATGTAGTGACTGTGCCACCAAATTGCCCGAATGGGCAGGTTTGGGTCAATGGACAATGCCGTGACATATGGTGGGTTAACATTAACGATGGTTACAAGATGGGGTGAGTTACTGTTTAATTTGTTTTAATATGCCTATTAAGTGATAGGTAGCAGAAGACAGATAAAATTAGTTTAAAATAAATTAATTCTGAATCTACAAGAAAAGAAAATCTCTGAAATCGCATACAAAAAATAATTACGAAAATATCAAAATGTATGAAACAGCTGATTTTTTTTTCGAGATTTCATAGTTGGTCCCATAGTAAAAGTTGTTCAGTTTGATGGTCCCTATCTACCATATTCGGCATTAGGGGTACTTTTGTAACACCTTGTATACTTGCAAATGTTGAATGGGCACAATAGAGATTTTCAAAGCGATGCAATGTTATTTTATTGTATAAACGATACCTATTATTGTTAACTACTGAGCTGCCAGAGTTTAAAGCTACTGATGCAGGTAGATAAATCATTTCGTAGTGTGGTGTTCCCCGTGACCAACATTTTTAAACCGTTGTAAATGCTGCTTTAGATTGCTAAAAGATTTTCATTAATGCTCATGATTTTTGGATTACAAGTTTAAGCTGGAAGTGTCTCGCGCTTCATTTAGCACTGATTGTAGGTATTTAAATAACGATAAACGGTTGATTAGACAACGACTTGATATGGTTACACAAGTATTCTCTCAAGACAATTTAAAGATATAATGGAAAATACTTTTCCCCTTCGTTTCGCGCCAAAGGTTTAAAATATGGGAAAACATATTCTGGTACATTGTTTCTTATTTTTAATGAAGTAAGCAAACATGCATTATTGTTTTCAGTGATGTTGTGCAGTTCATCAAAAATCATGATCCCAATAATATGGTAGTAGTTCCACCGAACTGCTTGCCTGGACAACAACTGGTCAATGGGGTTTGTCGAGATGTGTGGAGACAGTTCCTTAATCCTCAAAACATGGTGGTTGTGCCACCGAACTGCTTGCCTGGACAGCAATTGGTCAATGGGGTTTGTCGAGATGTGTGGAGACAGTTCCTTAATCCTCAAAACATGGTGGTTGTGCCACCGAACTGCTTGCCTGGACAGCAATTGGTCAATGGGGTTTGTCGAGATGTGTGGAGACAGTCTCTCGATCCTCAGAATGTGGTAGTTGTGCCACCGAACTGCTTGCCTGGACAGCAATTGGTCAATGGAGTTTGTCGAGATGTGTGGAAACAGTTCCTTAATCCTCAAAACATGGTGGTTGTGCCACCGAACTGCTTGCCTGGACAGCAATTGGTCAATGGGGTTTGTCGAGATGTGTGGAGACAGTCCCTCGATACTCAGAATGTGGTAGTTGTGCCACCAAACTGCTTGCCTGGACAGCAATTGGTCAATGGGGTTTGTCGAGATGTGTGGAGACAGTCCCTCGATACTCAGAATGTGGTAGTTGTGCCACCAAACTGCTTGCCTGGACAGCAATTGGTCAATGGGGTTTGTCGAGATGTGTGGAGACAGTCCCTCGATCCTCAAAACATGGTAGTTGTACCAAAAAATTGCCAACCAGGACAGGTCTTTGTGAACGGCCAGTGCCGTGTCGTGTTGTTTATCAATCTTTAGTAAGTGCCAACTTATAATTCTAAAAATTATGAAGAATTTAACTATATAACGAGTTTTGGTATTTCTCAAGAGCAGTTTTTACTGTATGTTAATGTAGTATAGACAGCGAGCCTTTAAGTCCGCGGTTTCAACGAATGCTACAGCTACAGCGAAATTGATTAGTTCAGAACTTATAGCATGAAAAACTATCGTGTGCGAGTCGAATTAGTCAAGTCAAATTTGTGTTAAATGAAAGAACAGCAGCACCACCTACGTCCGGGGAAAGATTTACATAACAGTTAATTTGTTCTTGACACAAGTTCGATAGTCGCGTTTATCTTTCGCAGTACGCCTCCTGGTTATAGTTGCATTGCTGGCATCAAAGTCAGTAATAATTTCTGAAGCTGTAGCGGTCGCCATCGCTGTAACCGTAGCGGTCGCCATCGCTGTAACCGTAGCGGTCGCCCACGCTGTAAATGTAGCGGTCGCTCACGCTGTAACTGTAGCGGTCGCTCAAGCTGTAACTGTAGCGGTCGCCCACACTGTAACTGTAGCGGTCGCCATTGCTGTAACTGTAGCGGTCGCCATTGCTGTAACTGTAGCGTGCGTTGAATCTGCGGCCTATCGGCAGCTTGCGATGCGCGCTAATTGGTGGAGGTAGTATTGTTTAGGCTAGAATAGTCGCGATAGCTTTTGACTAGAAGTTACCTAATAATAAGCTACAAAACTAAGGTCGTTTGGTAACAACCACACATCTCGGTCGATTGAATACAAGCAAAATTTCATTGATTTCGAAATAGAGTGAGACATTCTAAATATCTGAATTTTTGTTTTCAGGTACATAAATAATAATATGACTGGCTGAAATATACTTAGACGTGAAACTACAATACGCAAATAACATAATAATAATATTACAGTAATTTTGTTGAAGTAACTCTTAGGGAGGTATTTTTATCAACTTTTATAGTTTCTATCACATAGTTTTTATATATTCGAAAAGGGGTAAAAGTATGATCGAACAACTAATAAAATATACTTAATTTTTTTCAAACAAAAGCCTTTTATTTTTTGTATGTGGCACAAGTGGTATGTACATACCACTTGTGCGAAGAAAGTAAAAAAAAACAAAAATATATTCAGAAAAAAACATTAGTTTTACCTAACATGAAAAAATTTAGCTAAAATTACTACTTAAAATTAATTTAACTTGCGTAACAAACCCTAATACTCAATTTCGCTGAAATTTGTATGTAATCAGTTAAACATCTACATTTATTACGAAATGTTATTTCGCAATCCGACTGGTTTTAAATGTAAGCTGAGCGCTCGTAACATATTTCATTTAATTAATTTTTCGTTTGTGGGTATTATTCTGATAAAAATATTGTTACAGAGAAGACGCAAAAATAAAGGATAGGAAGTATGTGTTTACTTCAAATAGAATGATCTTGCATTATAAATACATATTAGACACCACTGATTCCAAAGTAAGTAGCTAAAGCACTTGTGTAATGGAAATCAGAGATAACGATGGAACTACAAACACCCTGCTATGCTAGTTTTGTCTGCGGATTAGTTCTTCAACGATATTCCGTAAACACATTATTCCTCTATTCTATCGCATAGAACACAGATTAAGCAATCGTGAAGATGGCACCGGAGTTCGACCGAAGATTAACCCAACTTGACCGGAGCCGGAGCGAAATTCAACCGGAGCTCGACTAGAGCAAAACCGAGACACCGCGCAAGCTCAGGATAGTCGCGTGCCAAAGTAACAACCGTTCCAAAAAAGTGAGACGTGCTCCGATTGAACTGCAGCTCGGCTTCGGTCCAGTTCCGGTCGATTTTCGGTTAATCTCCAGTCGAACTCCGGTGCCAATTGCCCTCTAAAGATTCTAGTACCACATCTCACTATTGATAATGTTACTTTATTAAACCATAAACGTAAACTATATTATTGAAATGGAAAAAAAAATAACTACAAAATATCTGCCGTAAACACAGTGCCTTTTTTTCTCTGTTTGTGGCCGTGAATATGATATAAATCCTTGTTGCCGTAAATACGCCGCCTGCTTACAAATGAATCATATTATTTCTAGAAACTAATCAGTTCCTAGTAATATTAAATTTTCACATTGCGAGGCGTTAGAGAGGATTATTCTATCTTGGTTCTTACTTATTAAAACTTATGGATTAGGTATAATCCCTTTTGGCTGCAGTGGCTTGGATTAAAAAGAGATTTATGGAATAATGTTGGTAAGTTTTACATAATATGTAGTATATTTCATATTTCACAAAGTGATCAATTACATTATGTTCACATATTACATTATGTATTTGATGGATGCCAAAACCGCATCCAAAACCGTCACAAAAGACAAAGCTGAGTTTTCAAACGACATTCTTCTGTTAAAAATGACGACCTGAGCGGTGCAGTGGTCAAAATGCTGGTCTACCACGCAAGAGGTCCCGGGTTTGATTCCCAGCCGGGCAGAAATTAAAAAGATGAATTTAAATTTCTATGACGGGTCTGACTATGAATAATAAGTATTTATTTAAAAAAAAGTAGTATATCAGCCAGTTGTTTAGCACCCATATTACAGGCTTTGCTTAGTTTGGGGCCAGATGGCGCTATGTGAAATTGTATTGCTTTTTTGTTAAAAAGATATTATTATTAATTAATTTGCTAAAAAAAAAATAATTCAGAATACGAAATCAAATAAAGATTTGCAATAGAAGCGCTGCAAATACTTATAGTGGACAAAGTCACTTCGTAAAATGACATCACATTTTACTGAAATGACCTCACTAAGCGTCGCGTCATAGCTTTTTCTCAACAAAAGGCACTCCTTCTGCTCCCTTTACTAGCTAAATTAAATCATGACAAAGCTTCGTAGCTATATTATTTCGTTTTTTATTTATATATAATATAAGGTAAGCGACGAGCAAAGACCTAACCGCCCAAACTAAACCAATATTTGTCGCAAATTGGTAATTCGAGAAGCCTGATTGGATATTATGTTATTTAACATTCATTGTCTTGGTTAAACAACTGAAAACAGATACTAATTAGTTTACTCATATTTCCACTAATTTAACCTATATTTGATTTTTTTTTATTTGGTTTGGTTTGTGTGAATTATTAAATGAGCCGCCGACAAACAAATTGAGTTGCGTGTGGTTGCGTTTTTTTTTCTGTAAAATTAATTTAGATCTCCCTTTGCAAAACTAGAACTAGAGTCTGTCAGATTTTACAGTGACTTCATGGATAAAATTAATGTAGGTAAGTTAAAAAACCCTTAGTGCCTATTTGACAGTTTCCGGATAGTTCTTAGTAATTTCCAAATTGATCAGATTTTTTATAATTGGTGAAGGTCCTTCGATACAAGTGAGAGTTGTGTGTTTGAAAGCAAATAATATTAAAATCACCCATTGAAGCTTTCTGGGTTTGAATTGATATATTTTTATAATTGACTCAGGATAATTAAGGAATTTACTGGCAACATTTTTGCGACTTTTTCTGTCACCTGTTAAATGTGTAAATATTTTGCAAAAAAAATGATATGATGTAAGCTAAAATTAGCTCTAAAATAAGCTCGCAGTCCTTTGCTTAAGCTCCAGCAGAGACCGGACTACTTGGTTTTTTAACGATTCCTGCCTATATATTAAATGGATATTAATTAATGAATACCACTTACCTTGACGTCACTGCTCGATTTGACAACAACATCCGGATTATTGCTCTGGTTTTGTCCCGTCCCATTGTAAGCTTGCAAATGGGTATTCATATCGCATCCCACCAAATCTCCTTTACCTAAGAACATCACAATCACGTTTGTACGAACGGTGAATTAATTTACATGATTCCACTAAGCGTCTTAATTGAATACAGTTTTTAATATGAATGTGGTTTTGTCGAAATTGTTGTAAACATGGTTAACATTCTTTTAAGAGACTATAAATGCATATGATTATTTTCTCAAAGAAATCAATCGAAAGACGACAAATATAAACACAGCGTTCACTAGTATTAGTTAGCATGAGAGAATCAACATTTTTTGACATTTTTCCAGCATATTTACTCTGCGGACAATGTTGTTGGTTACATATTATTACATAAGTAAGCATAATTATATAATTGTTTTTTGTTCCAATAACATAAAATAAAAATATAGCTTCGGATATAATTTTTAGTGTCTGTGGTAAAGCAGAACACTTTCCTTCGATTTCAACTTACCTATTGTACTTAGAGAGCGTCAATAGATGGCGCATAGATAGTGATAGATACAAACATGTACAGTCAGCGGCACGTCAGACTATACATGTTGACCTTGAGACCGTCTTTATGCCCTACGTAATAAAAGCTGTTTTCGTAATTGAACTGTTTAACTTACCGTGCTGTTGTGCGTACTATGCAATTTAAAACTGAAGTGACTAACTTCAGCGCTTGCGGTACAAAAAGGCGTATTTTAAGGCGTATTTTTATTTAAAGGCGTACATTCCCGAGTTAAGGATAACTGCCTATTGTCAATTTAATCGCATGTACACACACTAAATTCCTTCTTTGTCATATCCATTGGCTATCGGCTATAGAAATATTGATGTCTATAAGTGTTTTGGTAACAATATTTTAATACTCGAATCCGAATTAATTCTCTTGTTTATCGTGTCTTTTGTATGTCTGTTAGCAAACTTACCTAGTATAGCAACAACCATATCATTTTGCATGACTTCCATTGATCCGTTGCAGATGTAGTAGATGTAAGTGAGGGCGTCACCTATAAGCAAACAAGTTTTTTTTAACCGACTTCAAAACAAGGAGGAGGTTCTCAAGTCAACCGACGGTAGTTTTTTTATTTTTTAGTGTATGTTTTATCATATCTTCGCCAGTTGTTAACCGATTATATTAATTCTGAAAGTACATAGTTCTGATGTGGCCCCATATTTTTTTTCTTTTCGGTTAATACTCCAATATTTTCGTATTCATTTAGTAATATTCGTAATAGGTAAAGTTAGTAAGTAATGTAACATACTTAATTATGTACCAAAAATATAGCAAAGTAAAAATGAGCCTCTATTGTTACTTTTACAATTTTAACAATTTTGGTAAGTTTGAGGCACCGTAGTCTAGATTCATGCAACGGTCTATGAAATATTGTTTCTGTCCACCAATCATACCTTTATGCACCAAGTATTCGCCAGGCGCGCAAAAGTTGTTTCTGATATGTAGAGAGAGAAGCTTGAGGCACCCCTGGGAGGCCGACTCGAATATCGGAAGCGATAATATCTCCCGGTGCAAATGCAGCGATACGTCCCCTCTCAGCTCCTCCGGGAACTCTTTCAAAGTCTAAAATGAAATGCTCCAGTTAATTATTAGGCGGCGAGATTTACAGGACATTGTAGACGCTGGATCGGGCTATAACACAATAATCACAAGAAGCTTTTGACAAGGGTTGAATGTAGTTTGATTTTAAATAAAGCTGATACAAAGATATTTTGAAATCTGTAAAAAGTACCGCCTAAAAGTATACATTCAAACTATTAATTATATAAATCTAAAAAACTAAAAAACCCGCCTGTAACAAAAGACTTAAGTCAACTGAAAAGATAGAAACAAGATCAAATATTAAAGGCAACATAATAATTTCGCTGCGCTATGAACATTGCAGTCGGAGGCATCTACAAAGTGTTTAAAAATACCCCTAATGCCGAATATGGTAGATAGGGACCATCAAACTGAACAACTTTTACTATGGGGCCAACTCTGAAATAGCGATAGAAAAATCAGCAGTTTCATACATTTTGATATTTTCGATTTTAATTTTTCTAAATTAGGGGTAC
The DNA here is from genome assembly GCA_963556745.1 of Catoptria pinella. Taxonomy (NCBI): domain Eukaryota; kingdom Metazoa; phylum Arthropoda; class Insecta; order Lepidoptera; family Crambidae; genus Catoptria; species Catoptria pinella. The sequence goes on from OY750762.1 coordinate 9,189,084, forward strand.
TTTTGTAACACGTTGTATAAAGTGACATTATGATTGATTTGACTTATAAGTAATGCCACCGCACAGCCTCCATGTTGGTTTTTTTTAACGTCACTTACCTAAGAACAATTGGGCTATCGGGACGAATCTAACGATATATTAATAATAGGAATCCATTTAGCCGTTTGATAGATATGAGGTAATAAGGAATATTACATACAAACACATACATACATACAAGATACGCGCGAAAAACATAACCCTTTCCTTGCAGTCGGATAAAATAGGATTTCATTTTTGAAAAGGTGTTTACTTGTCAACATCTTTACTTAAAGCTGACTAAATAAATGTAATACAATTTATATGTCCGTGGTTGAGTGGCTTTGTACACCGGCTTTCAAGGTGTCGCCAACTCTGAGGTCCCGGGTTCGATCCCCGGTTGGGTCAATTTAGAAAACGAACTTTTCTATATTGGCTCAGGTCTGGGTGTTTGTGATACCGCCGTTGTCTCTGATTTCCATAATACAAGTGCTTTAACTACTTACTTTGGAATCGGAGCAATGTATGTGACTTTGTAAAAAAAAACCAAAAAATATATCTCCCTATTATAGAATCACTGACTTGCTCATTGCAGAGGTTAACGAGGGCATTTTTGAACTATCGAACTCCGTATGATTTTCTGGTTATTTTTTATTTTCCGGTTTCCTAACGAGGAAAGTTGGAGAGATATTTAGTTTCCGCCCCAGTACAGATTTCCCGAGGCTTTTTTCCTTGATACGCTTCGAGATTAACGATTTGTAGCAGAAAATTATACGAACATTCAGACTAATATACTATTAACGAAAAAAGGCTTAGTAATAATGGGCTGGGATAAACCTCGACGCTTATAAGTGAATGTTAGTAAATACTTTTATTAGAAAAAGTGTCCTCAACTTGAAATATGTGATTAGGTAATTTATCGTCAAATATTTTTTCACCTCTCCAGCGCGAAAAGGGTGCTTTTGGAAATTGATGTTTGCTGCGAGCGTGAGGCAAAGTTATTTATTATATTTTAGATTTTTCGCATTCACAATGCTATTTTAATATAAGATAAATAATTTAAAAAAAAAATACTAGAAAAAATCGTCTGTGGTGCTACGGGGGTATCCTCACATTGATGAAATTGCGCTGGCTTGCAGCGAAGAAGTAAAAAGTACTAGAAAATTTCGCTGCTCCTACTAGCGACTCGGTAGCATAATTGGTCAGTGCATTGCAAAGCTATTTTTTAAAGATAGACAGATGAGACTTGTAAAATTGATATGTGAGAAAATGATGCTGAATGCTTTATGTTGTCGGACATGGATTAAAAAGTATTAAAAATAAAATACACGGATATACCAAAGAGTTTTAAACAAGGATTGTGAAAAGAGAAGGTTGATAACACGAAATAAAGAGTATAAGAACGAAATGAGGTCGCATGTATGAAATAAATATAGAATAAGAAAAAAATATGAAATATAATAACAAATTAGTAAATAAATAAATAAGATGGGATATTAATAAATAAGAGAAAAACACAACATAATGTTAAACAAAACGTCGGGAATCTACTTTACTCTTTACTCTATGAATAAATTTTTTTCAGCATATATTTGATCATTTGATCGAACAATTTTTGTGATATATTACAAAAAATTAGTGCGTCCAGCGTAGAAGATAGTTGTCTAACTCCAAAAGAGTTGTGGGAACAAGTTTATAATGCTGAATTTAGCTTTTTACCAGGAGAGTCACGTGAAAATACTATTTTTACCTATAATATTTTCTTGCTGGTAGAGGTGAAAAGTTGTCTAATAAGCAAAGATTTTTATGTAATTGAAGTCATTGCTAACACGAAACCAAATTGTTGTGATGTCTCGTTTTGACTTGAGAATGGATTTTATTTTTAAGGTATAATAGAGAAGAAAAGGAAGCAAAATAAACCCCTACGCGAAATTTTGGCTAGATTTGACGAATTTTACTATGATTTCTAAGACTCCAAAGGCCGCTATGTATGGCGAGATCATATTCTCGATTCCCGTCCGAGAATATCAGGTGCGAGTCGAATTTTTTCTAGTATATTATTTAGTATTTAATTTTTTTTTGAAAAATGTGACAATATTTAACGAATAAGAATGACAGTTACAATTTACCTGTCATTGGAAAGCAGTAGATTACTGAAACGGTAGGTACAGAAGGGGAGTATTTGAAAAAACAAAAGTGATTTCCCATTCTACCATTTCAAGCCTTTTTTAGCACAATGCTATTATTATTGGAGAAGAGGCTACATACTCATACCTATACCTGCGCAAAATCTATTGTATTGTTGGAATAACGGGTCTTTATCGAACTGCGCGCAAAAACTCGACCCAATATTGCCCTCGACTCGATTCTATTCGACAAAAAATGTTCCTGAGATTTTATGATAGCAAAACAGAAGAGAAATAATAATGAAATGTTGTACAATACGCTGTTATGAAGCGTATTGTAGCTTTGGTTTTTGGCGTTTCCAAACTTATTGAAGTTGTTTAAAGGCGAGCTTTAAAGTTGATAGCTTTTGGTTTATGATTTGGGCATGGCTTGCTGTTGTAGTGCTAAATAGGTACTAAATCAGATGATAAAACTATAGTTAAGATAAGAAGATGATTTCTTAACTTATCATCTTAACTTATCTTAGATTTCTCTTTGTATAAGACAAAAGCCAAGCCAGAATGTATAATTTCGAGCATATAATTAATATGTAAGTAGTTTTTTAGTAACGTCATTCTTTCAATGAATGAGAAGTGTATATTTCTCATACTTGGAAAGTGACGTTTAATTAAACTAAGCAGCGGGATGAAAACTTTGCTTTTCACTTTTAAGGAAAAAAATAATTTTAAAAATAGAACTGAATTTGGTTACGTAGTCAGCCACAGAGTCACCTCATCGCTACTGTGAATAGCTATAGTGTAAATCCTGCCACATTATAATTTTATTCCACCTTTTTTCAGCGAAGGCGGCTATAGTTCGAATAAGAAATTGATTATTTACACTGTACCGTGGTAAACACTCTTCTTTTAATTTTGAAAATTAATGAAAAAATACAAAATGAACTGTATGAAACTTTGAATTTCGGCACAGCTCAATGAGTGACAGAGTTAGTATCCTGCCAAATTATAATTTAGTTTTTTTTATTTTAAATATGGAACAAGCCGCGGCCGGCCGCTCAGCCTAAAGTTTTTAATTTGCTCTGGCTGTTTATACATACGCACACTTGTACTTACAAGGCCCGTCCACAATATGGCAAAAGACGGAGATTTGGAATTCCGAACGCAGCAAATCCATACCTACAAATCTATGGGTATATAGTCCAAAATGTTCATAAATCAAATGAAAAATGAATTTACTAACCTCATGTATGTCAATGCCATGGTTTAGAGACCACATAGTCTGGAAGTAGTCTTGCATTCGCTGCTTTAGTTCCTTCGGTACTTGGTTGATGGTCAGGAAGTCTTTCAGGTCTCGCCATTTGCTTTGGTACATGGACCGGCGGGAGTACATCCTTTGTATTATTGCCGTCACGTTACCGAATACGACTGCATGCATAAGTGCTGCAATAAATACTATGAGTTAGTTTGTGTACCCAAATAATATACTCTATTTCTTTCAATAACAAAATAACCGCCTTTTCATAAAAAGCTTAAAATAGAATTATATTATTAATTAGCTTATTAAACGTCTCATAACTTTCATTATTCATAAACGTATTTTAAGAAAATGTTCGCATCAGTCGCGCGCGCGCAGGGGTCGCGAGCGCATGCATTCTTTAGTGCTTACGTATTTTTTGTCGTGTGTATCAAAATGACGTCGAGTATTGTGAAGTGCGGAGCTTGCAATGTTGTGATTTCGGAGCTGTTAGCCTTTGTTCAAAATAAAGCCGACGTGATGGACGAAGAAAGTATTATTCGACTGTGTTCGACCAGTTTTTCCGAGGAAGAAATTACCCTAGCAAAAATACTGCTGTTTGAAGCTGTCAATACTTCAAGACGCTTGATTAAACGGAAAAAAGATGGAAAAAATCAAAGAAACATGGAAGATATTATTGCTGTGATCAAGGAAACCGATCCTGAAGCCTTGCCGATATATGTGGCGAGAGACCTTCAAAAACTACCCCCGGTTACTTTTGATCATATCGACGCATCAAGATTGTTGAAAGACGTTATCAAATTACAAAATGATGTAGCAGTAATAAAAGAGACGTACGCTACGAAGGAGATGGTACTTGTAAAAAATTTAAACGAGAATGTTAATTGTAAAAGAGGTGCAACCATGCGAGATAGCTTTAGTTATGATAGTGGCCCTATAGGGTTACCACATATACCGGCATATCGACCTATTGATCAAGAAGTAAGCGCATCAATCGACGCATCGAGTGCAATAAATAAAGCTGTAACTGCAAATATTGACATCGTTAATGATACCGTGGTTTCGCGCGCTCACTCGTCTTTGGAGCTCGGATTAACCGGTTCCTTACTGGAATCGACACCGGCGGCAGCGACACAGCGCGATAAGGGCTCTGTAGTTTCGTCGGATACGAGAGTGCATCGAGAAGCCCCCCCCACCGGCGCTGTTGTTACGCCTGCTCCCGTTTTATTGAATCGCGAGTGTAAAACAAAAACATTATCTGAAATAGTGCAAAATGGACAGTGGAAAAGTGAAAAACATGATGATGAATGGATTAAAGTGCAGCGCAGACGCTTACAGAATAAGTTTGTTGGTATGACAGGAAAAGCGCCTATGGTGCCGGAAAGTAGTTTTAAGGCGGCAGAGGTAAAAATTCCATTTTACATTTATAATGTCAACAAGGACTCCTCGGTGGTAGATATAACAAATTATATAAAAAATAAAACGTGTGTAAATGTAACGCTAAAAAAGGTGGATATGAGGTACGAGAGAGAATATGTAGCTTATAAGTTCCTCATACCTAAGAACAAATTGTCCACTTTTATGGATGAAAATCTATGGCCCAGTGGTGTGTCTTTTCGTAGGTTTATCGAGTTTAATAAAACTAGTTCATAACAAGCTGAACTACTATACGAAAATTTTAAATATTGATATCACTTGTTGTTTAGTTTTATATAAATTATTTTGATTCTAATTTTAATTACCTATTTAATTGATTTGACAAATATATTTTATTTTTATTATTCTAATTTAGGTTACTTGTGATTATTATTTTAATATTTAATTGATTTGATTGTTTATTTTGATTTATTATTTCATATTCTTTCTGAGTTATTTTATTGTTTTTTGTTGGACTTATTTATATTATTATACCTACATTCCGACAGATAAAGACATGGCGGAACACTGTAGTAATGTTAATAATAATTTTAACTCTGATATATTAACTAAGTTTATTAGTTTTAATTGCAAAAATGTGAATAGTTCACTTGAATGTGTGAGAGCGCTTTGTCAATCTAATGACATTGTAGCGTTGCAGGAAACTTGGTTGTGGCCTGATGAAATACCCATTCTAGGTGATATTGACAAGGAATTTAGCTTCCATGGTAAGTCTTCCATAGACCCAACCCAATTAATAAGAGGTCGCCCGTTTGGTGGAGTGGCCCTGTTGTGGAGAAAGAGCATGTTTAGTACGATATCGGTGGTTGAATGTGAGAATGATAGAATAGCTGCGATCAAAATAACTTTAGCTGAACGAACCATCTTAGTGTTTAGTGTGTATATGCCGACTAACAAGGCTGATAATCTGGCTGAATTTTGTCATTGTATGGGCACAATAGCTTCAATAGTGGAAGGTTGCAACGCAGAATCAGTCTTTGTATTAGGAGATTTTAATGCCGACCCCAAGGTATTGTTTGGACAAGAATTACAAAGTTTTTGTTTTGACCAAAATTGGTATTGCGTGGACCTGATTAAACTAGGAATTGAATCTGGAACCTACACCTTTATTAGCGACGTGTATGGGACCACGAGCTGGCTGGACCATTGCCTGGTTACAGAAGCAGCTTTTCGGTCTGTTGTTAATGTTAAAGTTCTTTATGACACATATTGGTCAGATCATATTCCATTGATGATACAAGCTAATTTGGGTGAGATCAGGCCAACGGTACATACATCGTCAGACAATCACGCGAGAAATAAGGTTATATGGGGTGAGAGGGATGCATGTCAGATCGAAGCCTATAGTAAGAAATGTACGGAGGGCCTTAAAGAAATAGATTTTCCTGAAGAACTAGGCTCTTGCTGTGATAGGATGTGTGAGGATTTAGGTCATAACCAAGTCTTAGATAAGTTGTATGATAGAATTGTTAGCACGCTTAAGGGGGCTGCCGAATTTAGCTACAACGAGGGAACCGTTAAAAAACGTTGTCGAGTTATTGCGGGATGGAATAAATTTGTTAAAGAAGCTCATGGTAATGCTAGGCAAGCCTTTCTTAATTGGGTATGGTATGGGAAACCGCGAGCAGGTAGACTATATCAAGATATGTGCGAAACGCGTAAGGTATTTAAGGCTAAATTAAAAGTGTGCCAACAGAATCAGGAACAGATAAAAATGGATATACTTGCAACTCAACATGAGGCCAAAAACTTTTTCAAATTCTGGAAACAGACAAAAAAGTTCAGCCCTAAGTCGACTGCCCCTTTGAGCGTGGATGGAGTGCATGATCCTAAAGAAATAGCAGACCTATTTAAGAATCATTTCCTTGTCAAATCGCTGCTTCAGCCAACGGAAGGGAGGTGTCAAAGTGATGGGGGCGTTGTGTCCGGGGTGCCTGTACGAATAACACCTAACGATATACGATCGGTTTTAAAGGCCATGAATAGAGGAAAATCACCAGGACATGACGGCCTCAGTGTGGAGCACCTTCACTATGCTGGGCATCATTTACCAAGAGTTTTGTCCTTATTGTACACACTTTGTATAAGGCATTCATACCTACCGCTTGAGCTAATGAGAACTGTGATAGTACCCATTATTAAGAATAAGACTGGAGATATATCGGATAAAAATAACTATAGGCCGATTTCATTAGCTACTGTACTTGCAAAGGTGCTTGACAGTTTGCTTGAGCGACGGCTTAGTGAGTGTGTGAAAATAAACGATGCACAGTTCGGCTTTAGACCTGGCCTATCAACGGAAAGTGCTATTCTGTCGCTGAAGCATACTGTGAAGTACTATACGCAGAGGAAAACGCCGGTGTATGCAGTCTTTCTGGACCTTTCCAAGGCGTTTGACCTGGTTAATTATGACCTACTGTGGTCAAAGCTACATGACGTATCATTGCCAGCTGAACTAATTTCAACCTTCCGGTACTGGTATGGTCATCAAATTAACCAGGTCAGATGGTCAGGGATACTATCAGACGAATATGTACTTGAGTGCGGCGTCAGGCAGGGAGGGCTCACTTCTCCTACACTATTCAATTTATACGTCAATGAGCTCATTGACGGCCTCAGAGGCACTGGAGTCGGCTGCTCGATTGATGGGCATATGCTTAACACCATTAGTTACGCCGATGATATGGTGTTGTTGAGTCCGTCAGTGCGCGCGTTGCGTAAACTGCTGGCGGTGTGTGAGAGGTATGCCACTAGGCATGGCCTGCGTTACAATGTGACCAAAAGTAATCTGATGGTTTTTCGAGCAGGAAGGAAAACACCAGCTACTGTACCGCCTATTAAACTGCTTGATACTGCCCTAAACAGAGTGACGAATTTCAAATATTTGGGGCACATTGTAACTGAGACCATGTCAGATGATCCTGACATAGAACGAGAGCGGAGAGCATTGGCAGTCCGATGCAATATGCTTGCCCGCAGGTTTGCTAAGTGTACAAGACAAGTAAAAGTAACCCTATTTAAGGCCTATTGTCAGAGTTTTTACACTTGCAACCTGTGGTGTGACTATACGCAAAAGACTGTCAATGGACTCCGTGTGCAGTATAATAATGCCTTCAGGATGCTGATGGGGCTCCCCAGATACTGCAGTGCGTCTGCCATGTTCGCAGAAGCGGGTGTGGATGATTTTCACTGCATCCTGAGGAAGCGAACAGCTTCGATTTTAAGAAGAGTTCGGGAGAGTACCAACAGCATCCTGACAGTTGTTAAGGACAGGTCTGATTGTCAGTTGTTCAGGCACTGGATCCATCTGCATATGAATGGATCCCAAAAATATTTGAATTAATATCTATTATATAAGAATGTAAGGTATTAATTCAAACATTTCATAGTTTTAATAAGGTTATTTTATTTTATTTCAAAACTAATATAGTTGTTTAAGTGTATGTATACTAACAAATGGATGCATATCTGAAATAAAACTATAATTATTATTATAATTATTATTATTTACTTTAGCGTTATTGGGGTCTAGCCAAAGTAACATTTACAAATTTTCGCTACGCTTCGCTTCGAAAAATGTATGAATTTGACGTTTTAAATTTCGATTGATAACGAAACCTTATGTCAATCCCATACATGTTTCAAAAGCGAAACGACAACGAAGATTTGCAAATGTTACTTTGGCTAGACCCCATTATTATGATGTCGTTCTGACGAATCCATAGACAAAACAGGCAAATCCAATCCATCCATCGTCATCTTCCGAAAAAAAAAACGTTCATGTTATTTTACAATTTGTTGTAAAATAACGTGAAAGCTGTTACTTCAATAATCAGCTGTTATGTAGTCACTAAAAATAGGGATTAAAGTTGTATCCAAAATTGATTGAATTTTTTTTTATTGATGATTGAATATATTATAATAAATAAATAAATATAACCATTAGACCATTTAAAACAACTGTACAACTTCAAAGCGAATCTGCCGTTAAGCGAATCTGTCTTAAAGCGAATCTGTCCTAAAGTGAACAAGTGGATACAATAAAACGCGTCTAAAACTTCATCAACGGTTTATAAAGCGTTCGTCGCTATTGAGCGATTATGAATAATGAATGATTAAATGACGTTTAATAAGCCTTATCAGCATTGTAACGAGGTTATAACTAAAATTGAATATAAACTCTATTTTAAGCTTTTTTATAAATAAAGCAGTTATTTTCTTTTTGAAAGAAATAGAGTTTCTTTTTATGAATAAGACGGTAAGGCTTTATTAAAAGAGAAAATCTATGGTAATTGTTTTAAGTCTTATCTCAATAACCTATCATCATTTTTGGAATTCAAAATGCTATTTTTATACAATACTAAATAATATATCAGTAGCTCAGTTGGAAGAGCATTGGACCGGACTCCCAAAGGTCGCGGGTTCGATTCCTGCCTGAGAATATGATCTGGTTAGTCGATTTTTTTTAGTATATTATTTTGTAACCTATCATCAGTAAGAAATAATAATCCTACTAGAGCTTAGTTGCCTAGATATTTCTATTTTATTAGTTATTTGAAAATAGGAACAACATTGCTTAAACTTAACTAAGATGGCTTTTGCTGATTAAAATACGTCGTTTTGTACCGCAAGCGCTCTGAAGTTGCGGCAGATCACTGTCTATTGTCAATTTGGTCGCTGCAGTGTACTTACATTTTTTTCATTAGCACTGAACTCTAAACAATTTTCATTGAAAAGTCACTAAATCACAACAAAAGAAGTTACAATTCCACTATGATTATTAATATGGACAGACAATTTTAAGTATTTAGCTATGTACTTACCTCCAATCAGCATGGTGAGAATACTGAAGACCTTTTCGGGCAGAGTGTTGGCAGAGACGTTTCCGAAGCCGACACTCGTCAGAGACGAGCAGGTGAAGTACAAAGCTGTGACGTAGCTCTCGCTGTGGGATATGTTCGGGATCGGCACTTTTAAACGCTCCGCCAAGTTATTTATCCAACCTGGTCAAAATATAATTCAAAATTCAAAACTCATTTATTCAGTCTAGGCTGTTACAAGCACTTGTGAATGTTAAAGAAGCTACGCCATCGGTTCGCAAACGGGAGAACTTGTAACGAGAAAAACCGGCAAGAAACTCGTCAAGGGCTGCTTTTTTCTCCCTGTATATTTCATACAGTCGTCGAAAATTGAAAAATGAGGTCAGCATTTAAAGTGACGACATTTTCCATCACAATAGTTTACATTCAATGGGTAGTTAAAATAACTTTTAATTAGTTGAGAAATCACTGTCTACTACTCGATAACGCATAGCTAAGAAAATCATATATTATGAAGTATCACTTAGTTATTTTATATTATGATCATCTTCTCCAAACCTTTTTTTATACTTTAGGATTTTTTGTAATTCAGAAAAATAGCACCAAAACCATTTAATATTATTCTAAATTAACTAGCATAATAACGGAATCCAGCTTTTTGGAAAACGTCAAATAAACAAAAACAATTGTTCAGATATTGTTGTTGCGAAAGCGCTTTTAATTTGGTAATACTTGGTTTGATGTATTTATTATTTCATATTATTATATTGAACTCGTCGGGCAGCTGAAATCGGTGAGTTTTGAAGGCGCGTCCATTTTAGTTTTTCAGACTGTGCCCGGGACACAGGAACTGTGTCTCATCATGGGCATAACGTTATGAATGCATGAGGGGATTTAATTTTACACAACATCACAAACATTGCCCTGATTCCAAAGTAAGTAGCTAAAGCACTTGTGTTATGAAAATCAGAGACAACGTGACAGCAACCAGAGCCAATAGAAATTTTGTTTTCTAAATTGACCCAGCCGGGGATCGACACCTTGAAAACCGGTGTATAAACCACTCGCCCACGGAGGTCGTCAATTTATGGTTTGCTTCTATGCTGTATTGTAGCTTAATTATACGCTTGTCCTTTAATTTAATTTGGTGCTGAACCCATATTTTGGTCATTATTTTAATTTTCTCTGATTTTTTACATACAATATATTTGCTCGTAATGGTAAAATGTGAAGGTACGACTTTCACAACGCAGAGTAAGTTCAATGACGTAGCTCCTTTTAGTATTCAAAGATAAAGGAAGGATGTCTTCCTGTCCGGAATCCGAAAAGGTAAAGTCTAAGAAATATATTAAAATCATAGTAAACACAAAGCTTTCAAAAGCACAAAATATAACATTATTTGTTTCAACGAATAAGTGAAAAGTAGCCGTGAAAAAAAAGTTTAATAAAATTTATTTTTTGCATGAAGCAATATTTCTGAAGTTTTGCAATACATCTGATTTCTTATTACCATGCAATATTTATTACAATTCTGATCTATATGGACTCGGAATATGCGGCCTTTACTTTTTAGCTGATGTAAGTTTTATAGCCATCGAAAGGCAGTCCCAAGGCAAATGTATGGTCAATGCGCCTTGTATGTAATACCGATCATGCTTGGTGCATTAATTAATTAGCTGTACTTACTGTTTTTCTAGTTCTAGTAGAAGAAAAATGGTTTGACGTTCATTATATACAAGAAAATACCCTTCAAATCATCCCTTACATTCTTAAGTAAATGGAGTTAGCCTATAGACCGTGTACCATAAATCATTCTGAATCTTGGGTCAAACCCCGAAGGCTTATTAATGACTACTATCATTTCTTGCTAAGCTTCATTAATCAGGTATTTACCTATTGGATTGCGAAACCCGATGTTTATTTTTGATATTGAGGTGTTCAATAGAATTAATTTAGGATTATGGCGTACGTTGTTGCTGTTATTGTATGCCCTATTTTGAGTTATAAAAATAAAGACAAATAAAAAAACACTTTTAAATTATTACTAAAACATTATTAAAGACTGCCATGCTTAGCTTAAGACCAAACTGTGACATGAATTGGATGAATTTGCTTAACTTAAATCACAATCTTACCTAAATCCCAACTTTCATTTCTATGATATGCGATCTCTTTCTCAGCAATGATGAACCATATGCAGGCAAGCCAGTGTGCCACCAATGTGAAGGACAGCATCAGTAGGGTTAATATCAGGGCGGAGTACTGAGAATACCGGTCCATCTTTTGTAGCAGCCTCGCTAGACGGAGCAGCCTTGTTAGTTTTACTAAGTGAACGTTCCCATGCGTCGATTCCTAAAAAAATGTAAACTATAAAATGTTGCATGATTTTGTGATTTCATATGTACAGTGCAGTACCTAGTTAAGCTCTAACTACATAAGCACGCAAAACTTTTTCTGTACTTTATCTGTTTTTGTCTCTCAGAAATATTGTTTGCTGTAGCGGCCGCTTTTGCGCTTTTTGGAATCGGCGTGCCGGTCGTAGCCGAGCGTAGCCATGTGCTACGGTCATATGAACGAAGGCTACAGAAAATGATAGAGCTACGAAAAAATGCAGAGCAAAATAGTCCAACATTGGTTATCTCTTATCAATCAACTTATTAATTACTTACAACCAAATTCTAATAGCTATAGTTTCTCGAAAATACACACAAAAAGAATAAAGTACGAGTATATGTATTTCTCCGCTATTTGGAAAGCACTAGATGGTTGATTGTTGTTTGCACGTATGGTACAGACAGCTGTTGTATTTCAAGTTGGAAAGTTTGTCACATCCTAAAAGTTGTTCCTACTCGTTAATACCAACTCTGGCTTGACTCTTTGATAATTTCGTATTTACTTAACAGTTACACAAGTTGTTTAAGTGAATTAATTATTTATGATTTTAAAGACTCAAACAACCCTTTTTAATAATTTAACTTTCAATAATCGTCATAATAAAACAACTTACCTTAATGAAAAGCCAAAACTGATGACAAAGCACTTTACTTCCAGTTTAATAATTAATTAAGTAGCCAAGGAACACGTTAAATTAGTTGGAATTGTTTCGCTCACCGCTCCGCTGTACACATCCGAAGCATAAAGTAGGTCAAACGGGAGGGCGGCCAGCAGATCCACCACAAACCATGAACGGATGTAATTAAGAGCTATCGCCTTAGAATCAGACACCACCTCGCCCTTCTTACTGACGAATGTTGTCCGGAAATTAAGCACTATATCTAAAACAAAACAAACACCATTAAAATATATTCTAACAATTTCCTTACGTTATTACAATGTGATTCTCATGAGCTAATGTTATACCGTCAACGATAAAAAGCTTAATAGACTGTCAAACATTTCAAATCAAAGAGCAATAGTGGAAAGGAATTTATGACGCACCAACAATAAAAAGAGCTTCCACTACTACGTCACTGGTTACGCTTATTCTTGGGTGACCCTCATCAACAAAACTGGCATTATAAGGAACAACTACAGCTACGTAAAATGTTGCTATAAGAATGAGCCAGTCCCAAAAAGTTTTAAATACGCCATAATGCGAGATTATAAATCGTGACTTCTTTACAGCTGACGTCTTGTATTCTGGAAGCGGAGGGTCCGACGAGTGAAGAAGGTTCTGCAAAGTTAAACGGATTATTAATCACTGTTACCAAAGGCCCGGTTTAATTTCAAACACACAGAAACAAAGCAAAAGGGATAGTTTGGAACCAAAGTTTGGGAGTCAAAGCTCATACGATACCTACTTAGAAAACAAATCTCGATCTACTCAAACGGGGGTCTACCGAGGAAACATAATAAAGCTTTACCTTACTAACATTGTTGAGTTTTAGTTTAGTCTTCATCTTATCTGGTTTATAATGTCCTGAAAGCTGGTATAGTACGGCCCGAGAGCGCCGCCTGCCCATGTTGGCGGGCGAAGGCGCTTCGGGGTCAAGATTTCCATTCGGGTCTGGAAGTAGGCAACTAGATTCAGCGCGGAACCGGGCGCCCAAGAGTGCCGCTGCGGGTACAAATGGGGATAACGCTAGAGTGACCACGCCAGCCGACGGCCGCACCGCGGCTCCTGCACGCACAAACCACCCTGTTACTATCTCGATGCTTCAAACAAAATTATTACTACAATACTCTAGTGCTGAGAGAAAAAATCGTGAGACTTCCTCCGCGTGGAAAAGTTTGGAACTACGAGGAAAAGAAAAAATTGCCATTCGAGGATTTAGAGGAAGTCTCTCGTTCATTTGGCAAATTATGACATCGAAACATGGTAAGAAATAAGATAATAACTTGAAAGATTAACAAAAACATCGGATTTACGAATGTTTCCACGCTTTGATGTCAATTATAAAAATGTCGCCAGTGAAGCTAAAAGAAGGAGATCACGCTTTTCTACCCTACTTATCAAATTAATCTAAAATAAGTACATACCAAGGCAAATTATCTACTGACAGAATCAATTGAATATAAAATATTTACGATTTAAATAAATTAACGTTTAAGGTACTTTTTATTACCTTTAGAAATATAAGAAACTAAGAAAAATTATGTCAAGTTATAGTTTCATATTGAGATAGGACCAATCACACCGATTGTCGACGACCCATTTCTTTAAAATGTTGCTGTTTTCTTTTGTTTTTATTTTAGCAGCAATATGGTTCTTACCGGCAAAAATCGGCCGCCGATACTCGGCAGGAATCATGCACAATAATTATGCCAAAAATGCATTGAGGAGATGCAATCAAATCATGCTTGGATTAATGTAACTTAAACATGAACCCAAAGAAATTATTTTGCAAATTAACACAAATCATCACCACGGCATTCCTTATTACTAAATTAGTAGGTATTAAAAACAGGGATACGGTAGTTACTTCATTGTCAAGCATAATTAGATATAAACTCGTATCTACTTTCATTACAAAATATAAAATATATCAATTTAAATGTGATGGAACTCAGCAATTCACTCGAATGTGTCTCGGTCGAGCAATACTAAAGGCTGATTATGCACGAGCACGGCCATAAGTCCTGCCTATTTACACAGATAAAGTAAAACTAAAGTTATTTACATACATATCGGCACAGCGATTAAACTGTTGAGACAGAGCAGCCAACCAAATTGAAACATCTGCGGAGACTGGCGACACGTTTTCAAACTATCGATAAAAATGCTCGGAAAGACAGGGTGGTTTTTATTTGTTATGTAAGCAAACTCAAACTGTTACGGCTTGTTAGTGATTGTTAGTGTAAATTGTTAATTTTCTAAACCCCAACTAATCAATTGAAAAATATAAAAACACTACATACATAACTTTGGATGATTGAAAAATACATTTAAGATTTTTAGTAAGTAAGAATGAGTGTATTTAAGAACAAGTCAAAATTCCTGATACTACCGAAATTTACAAAGTTTTTTTAAGAATTACATGAAAAGCGTTCAAAATTAACGAGCGTGTGTGATGTTTTGCAAAATAGTTCTTTGTTACGTAAAGTTGATTAATGTTGAATGTGGTGTTGTTGATCAGTGAACTAATAAAAACATTTCTATACTAAGTTACTATGGCGACTATCGCCTGCCTACAGACTAATTAGATCAATTCTACTCTCACGATACAAACAGTCGTAAAGGAACTTTACCGTGCGGTGACTCGATACTCGCTACGGCCAATCGGGAGCTACGGGAGCTCAATCTAACGCTATCAACCTTACACAGGTATCTATAGCGCTAAAATAACGTGCTTAGTATTATGTAAGTTATCACAAATGCACAACCTTCAAGTTATTCCTCAAAGCAAGGTCACGAAATGACGAAGTACTCAATAATCATCTTTGTAGCTTGCATTTTTCTTTACAAATATCTCAAGTATCGTTTGGGGAATGGTACTTACCGCTGTCAAAGTCCTCGTTAGTGTTCATGGCGGCCATCTTGGTGTTGGTGATGTCCTTGAAGGAGGCGAGGAACAAAACCACTTCTCGCTTCTCATTTTTAATTGGGACGATGTCGAGCAAGCACCAGAATGGTGTACCTGGATAAATTGATCAATGTAAATGTGCTTGTCTGTTAAGTGTTATTGCGTGACCCGGCATAACATTAAGCCGACTTTGGCCGTGAATTTCAAGAACCTGTAAATTTTTTGCCTAGTGGAAGGTATTATATGCTTTTTCATTTTCTTATGAGCTTTTGTGAGCTTTGCATCGCTTTGATCGTAGTAACGTACTACGCAACGAAACAGTTTTCAAAACATGATTATATCTGATCTGATAGTGCATTTAACATCTTATTTGAGTTTAAGCATTTGCAGTTTTCTAATATTTATTATCTTTATACAATACTTAATATTATATATAATATTATATATTATATATTGTGCCTGCATTTTTACAAGTACAAATTAGTATTTAAACATGTAGAATAGAATAATGGCACTGTGCCGAAGTGCCCTATCCGGGCGGTTAATGTCCAGACGGCGAACAGCTTGCTTGTAAAAGTTTAATTTTGTCCAATGGAATCGTAAAACCTCTTATTGGGTTCTGTTTACGATTGTAACGAGGACGTGGTTTGGTTAAACAGATGACCACATTACTGCTTTTTTGATAACGACGCAAACTGTGAATAAAATTGGGCGTCCACGGAAGATTAACCTTAGTTTTGGGGGTCTTATGCTGAGTGTGAGCAAATTTTTGTGTACCATTTAGTGGGTCGACCCATTACCGGGTCCATGGGTGATTTTAATTACCCGTGGTTCCATGACATTAGGGATTGTTACCTGGACTTCTGACAATATCGATAGAAAAATAACGAAAACCATCAGTTACATAATTTGGATCACTAAATAAATTATTTTTCTTTCTTTATGAAAATGAAGTATGTTCAGTATACACACACACACACATACACACAAACACATACTGTTACTTATTTATACTGAGGTCTTTAATACATACGAGGACTAAAAATTTGGGGATTATTAAAAAGAGCGCTTTGAGTAAGTAGAATCGATTTACAAGTAGGAATGGCGGCGGATTAATTTGGTTTTCATTCCAAATGGATTCTGTAGCTCTTTGTCCCTCTCTCCAGACCTTTCTCGCTGATAGTCGTACAAAATTTGTAAACCTTTTACTGTGCTGTACAGGATTTATAAATATTGACCTAATAATGAAATATTAATGATAAATATTTTGAAAATACTTTTTTTTCAAGTGTCGGTTGCTTGATGTATCCAAGCCAATCATCTTTGTTAAACAAAATGTTTTGCTTGTTGTTTAATCTCTCGTTAATAAAACATTTATTCCTCATATTTGTATGATCACATGAACATGCATTAAATGAATTAATCAGCGAAGTAAGTCTGCGAGGTTTGGTCACGTAGTTTCGTGCAGCAACGTACGAACGAACGGATCGTTAGTTAAACTTTAATTAAAATGAAACACTATGCTTTTAGCCAAAGAACTACGCTAACGCGCTGTGTATCCGTACAAGTTACTTATTTCAATTAATAGTTTGCGCGGAAAGAGAAATACTAGATGTGTTTTCAAGAGATTTTCAAACTCAGATTTGAGACGACCGATTTAGCGAATTCGCTCTCTAAGTGCTAGAGACCTTGAAAAGAGCGCAGTCACATAACCTTTTGGCAATCATATGCTTTCCTCGGTGAGGTGATTTGCTAACCTATAAGGGAAGGTACGGGAATATTTGGTTCAAAAAACAAGTAATGATAGATCGAACACCACCTATTAAATACTGGCATCGCAATTATCTAACATTTGGGCGATTCACGGACATGTCAGATCCATCTAAATTCTAAATAAACAAAAAATTAAACGTGTCTTACCAATTTTCTTGTAAAATATGAGTTCTAGTTTGAGCTCGGACTTGGAGTCGAGGGAGGCGTCGATCTCGTGGCGGTGCTCCTCTCGCGTGTCGGGCCCGTGCAGGAACTTGCACGCGCACCCTTTCTGCATGATGTGTGCGCGCGCCCACCCCGTCAGCTCGCAGAACCCGTCTGAACAGTAGACGATCGGGTACGCGGGCACCTGCGCGTTGCCCAGCACGAAGTTGCTGTCTGTGGAGCGAACATTAAAACTTATTAGTAGCTACCTTAGTATAATGCATGGCCTTAAGACTGCTAGTGGCACAGACCAGTAAAAAAACGACAGGGATTGCATGAAAAGTAAAAAAGTCTCTTGCCCTTTTCACGCATCATTGACAGTGTATTCGTTGAAAAAGTGTCATTCAAAAGTGGCATCAGTTTGGGTTGTTTGCGTGTGTATTTAATTTAAAGGCAAAAACATTTGCAGTTGTCTGATGCAGTTACTTATACGCAACAAATACGAGTGTGTCACTAACACAAACTAACGGAAATATTTTCATTTAACTTTATTACAAAATATGGTATTCAAAGTTACTGTACGTACAAATATTTACCCGGTTTCAGCCGAGACTGTATTTCCACTTTATATTTAAAAAATTACCTACTGAATGCGGAAATAAAATATTGAACACAATTTCTATCGTAAAAGCTAAGTTCTAATAAGGTTTCGCGTTTCGCCAACTTCCATACAAAGATAAAGCTAGTTCTGAAGTAAACTGAGAAGCTTGAACTAAAGAAACAACGACTTAACTTGTTGCTTTCGCAAAGGAAAAAAGAATATTTGTGATATACATTGATTAAACACGAACAATTGAATTCTGAACATCATCCTGAAATTAAAATTTCCTATATTTATATTACGGAATGAAAAAAATCGGAAAATGTAAAACTCTTATCATCACAAATCTTTTTTATTAATTCTACGGTGGTGCTTAAATATTTTAAGGATCGGAAAAAATAAGATTAGGTATGTTATTAACATTCGTTTAAATTAAATTCTTGATTTTTAATAATCGTAATTTTTGGAAATGTTTGTTCGTTCCCGTTAATATACATTATTAAGAATATGAATTCTTCGAATTCAATTCAAATATCGCAAAGCCTTAAGAGAAACATTTTATTTTACACCCATTTTACAATACGTGTATATCACACGTTTTGAATAAATTAAAAAACTTTTGGAACACGTCACTAATACAAAATGTAACCGCCGCTGTCACATGGGCCCTTTTAATTAATTCGGTATCAAAGTTTACTAAGTAATTGAAAACCAGTTAAAACTCCATTGTTCTACAGATTGGGTTGCTTTCTGATATAAGATAACCTAGTACTGCTTGCGTTGTGGTATGATTTAAACATAGCATATTTTCTGCATTTGTCAGAATAAATACCTGTGTTAAATTTTTCAGCATAAAGAGATCCTCATATTAAAAATGCGTTAAACAGAATACTTACCTTTAATCGTCTATTCTATCGGTGATAGCTCTCTGTTAAGTAAAGAAAACATATAGTTTACTTATCTTTCAAGTAAAGTTGTAAAAAATACTGTCCTATGTGTAAGCCATAAGCTGGGAATAAAACTTACTCAGATCCTATCGAATATGAACCCAAAGATGTGCCTTTAGTTACCTACCTTATGTAATCTGTACTCAGCCCTTGCGCGATAAAAGTGGGACGTATGTTATGAAATTCCGTATTTGCTTGGGAGCCGAGTGGTTTTTAATTTCAACGTTTTCGTGAAATATAACTGAAGAAGGAAATAATAAAAAGGCGTTATGACTACGGAACTTGGCACATTGTGAGCGTTGCTTATGTACCACTAAGCAATAGCGGTCCCCGGAGAGTTTGGTTAAACTTGTGATTGTTCCCACTGCCCCGAGCCCGAGACTGTAACAGTTTAATCTCATAACTTCCTTCATAGCACTTTGTATAACTTTAGTACTTACTTTGTTTAGTGACACGAAATTCTTTTCACGTTTCACCCCAATAAAGTAATTGGACAGATGGTGTTGTATGAGAGATAAAGTAACCTCACTATACCTATGTAGGAATCAGTTCTTTAATATCTAATGCAATTTCATTATACACATATTGACGACCTCCGTGGTCGAGTGGTTTGTACGCCGGTTTTGAAGGTGTCGCCATCTCTGAGATCCCGGGCTCGATCCCCGGCTGGCTCAATCTGGCTCAGGTCTGAGTGTGTGTGTTTACCACCGTTGTCTCTGATTCCCAGAACACAAGTGCTTTAGCTACTTACTTTGTGATCAGGGCAATGCTTGTGATGTTGTCTTATATTTATTATATATTTATATTAAAAATGGTCCAAGACTCCTACAAAAATCATCAATAAATAAAAGTTACATACAGCATAAATTACATAGCAAGTCCTACCTGTTAAAAAAGTCGGACAGATATTGGGGTTTAGTAGTTATAATCATGTTCCAGTACATTTTGAAGAAAAAATATTTTTTTTTGATCGGAAGAATCGGAACAATATCGGAATTGGAATTGAAAAATTCTTTATTCAAATAAGCTCACATAATAAGCATTTTTAAATCGTCAATTCTTTTACTCTACCACCCATTACGACGTCATTTAGCTGACAAGAAAAAGGGGCGCAAAAAACTTATCAGCTTTATCAGAAGGAACGATATAAATTTACAAATATGTATATCGTTTCCAGACATTTCATTCATATATGTTATAATTAACATAGATTAATAAATAAATAACATTATTTAACTAGCACACTTCTATTCTAATCTTTCACTAATCTTTATAACTTTGCACTTTAATCTAACTTTTTAAGTTAGTTTAAAACGTCGTATCAACCCAGAACATCTTTATGATATAATTTACACAACTAACTTGTAACTGAGTTTGTAAATGTACTCTTTTATTATGAACAAAGTTGAAGTTTTTCATAATCATAGTTAGTGATAATAGTGTAGATAGTTAGTTACAAGTGAAGCTAATAAAATAAAAATAGGGTATTGGACCGGATTTGAAACCGCGACTACTTGGCTATATGGCTTTGCTATGATAAGTATACTTATAATAATAAAAGTTCAAACGATATAAATAATATAAAATAATTTTTTGATGAGAATTAAATAAAAGTAGTATATTAGTATTTCAATATCACAATATTGTAATGTGATAGTAAGATTCCCTTGAAGTAAAATGTTATGAAAGGGTTTATAGGCTCTTCTCAATTTTATAGGTGCGAATCAGGAGGGGAACAATAGTAGCCTCGCTCCAGGGAGGGTTTCAATCTTGATTGCTCCAGTTGCCGAGCGAGACAAACGTTTAATTTCGAAACTTCCTCTTTATTCTGTAACTGTAAACCTACTTTAAACTGAACACAATTATTCTCATCTGATTGTGAGAGGTTTTAATTATTGTAATCAGCGATAAGGTCGTCTTACTTCTTTCGTCAATGTAAATGGGGTTGTAAGGATAGTTTTGCTGTTTTATTTATCGCGTGATTGACTGTTGATTGAAAAAAATCTTGAATTATCGGATGTCTATTGGCAGTTTCTTTAGACACTACTATACTATAGCCTACGCGGAAGGCACGAAAACCATATGGCAACAAAAACTGCAACAGTTCGTCTATGAGCTTTCCGAAAACAGACAAAAAATACAACTTTCGATCGAGTTTTTTATGAAAAGTAGTTTTTCTATTTTCGGAAAAGTTGCAGAACAAATGTTGTTGTTTATGATGTTGGTAATCTACTCCTGCGAAGTTATTGGTGTTTTAAAATAACCCTGTATAAACAGATCACCTTTTGCTACATGCCTATTTGCATCGTTACTGAAGGTCGTTATAAGTAATACTTAAATCTGATTAGGTGATACGGTGACCGGTTAACATTTAACTAAGTTCAGCGCCACGGAATCATTTCGAAATACGTAAACGAACCAGGAAATAAATTTCCGAATCTTCATGAAGCTTCATGATAAGTATTATATTTCATAAAGAAATAAATTGGTAAGTAGGAAAAATCCTTATTTCTGGTGAAAATCTCCTCAAGTACAAGAATTGATTTCTTCAATTTGCCAACTGTTGCTGACTGAATTGAATCATAATTTGTGTGTGATCTTCGTATTTATCTCTGCTATGATTTAATGAACTACATATATGAAAGTAAATTAAATAGCAAGGACCGAGTACACTAAATGAAACAACTGAATAGACGTAAAAGTTATGAACTGTTACTGACGTCATAAATCACTTTGGATATCCGCCGAAGATATGTTGCCGTAAAGGCTAACATTGACAGAAGGGGTGGTAGGAGTAAGGGGGTAAACCGCATAATATCTGTGAGTAAGCAATTGGGTGGTTCACAATCTCCCCTATTCGATGAAAAGTATTAGACCATTCATGCTACGATGTAAATTTTGAGGACAAAATTACTTTTTACTTGCGAATGGTCGTTTAAATAATAATTATTGTTATTTGATTGTATCTACTTTTGGAATATTAATGTATTTATAATTTAAAGATTAAGGTCTAAGTCGCAGGCAGTGGCTTAGTACAATTCCCTCCGGACCGTCTTGAAAAAGTCATGTAGTGTCAGTAAAAACGGATCACATTTTCAATTACTGCTACATTGAAAATGTGTTCCGTTTTTATTCAACCAGAAGGTGCTATCGAGAACCTGTAAAGACTCCGAGTAGGTTCTTATAAAGAGAATATGTAGGTTCTTTTAATTACCTTATAAATAAATAATACGATACACAATAACAGGAACCTCGTATATTTTATTTCTCCGTATTGTTACGTGTAATGCCAAGGTCAAACTTGAAAGCTGAAAGCTGTAGTGATTATGAGTCCTGTAAGAGTCCCTCTCTAATAACGAGCCCGATGTTTATTGCAATTTACGACAACCGTCTTAATACTGTACTATACGTAAAGTTGAGACTTCCTATTTAATAAAGGAGATATAAAGATATTTCATTTTGGGCCTGTCGGTATGTATGGTGTCTAAAAAATGAGGAAAATTCTAGCGAATGAAATAATAATTGCATTTTCTTCGTAGGTAATAAAACATTATCTTTATGTCAAAACAAAAAGCGTTGCAAAATATTCCTTGTGTATTACCAACATGTTTTCCTTAAGTTTCATTAATCTATGTTGAAAATGTTCGTGAAACGTCTCCTTTATTTTGATATTTATTTTACGGTGCTTATATGTGCTAAACATTGCATGAACAAATGTTGCATGAACATACTATACCTGTTTGGATCTTATCGCGCATGAATTGGTATGAAGTTAAGCATGTACTACGAACTAAAGTGGTCGTATCTTTGATCATTATTATTATTATTATACATAATCATTATCAATTAATCTTTAACACGGGGATTAATCAGATAATTTACGGACGAACTCCTTTGATTACTGACTGTCGTGATTTAATTACACATTAATTGACATTATGTAAACGACTTTGAAACCGGAGAAGGAACAATATAGGTATCTACAAACAGGGTTATTTTAGTCGGATGCTTTCAGTTCATGAAACTGAACACCTTTAATTTGTTCATGAACTAAATACATACCTACTTAATTGATTACGTGATGTTTGATTGATTTGTTGGATAGTTAAAAATGTTTATCGTATACCATGTTTACCCATGTTTCTTCGAGAACGTTGTTGGCTTTGACATTTGCACAGGTTCAGTACTCAACGTTAAAGTTTAGATGGAGACTTCAAAAAAACCCTGCCCTTTTTTAAAAAAAAAATATAAAAAAATAACCCTGCCCTGTAGTACTACACCTCTTAAAACCAGAGAGTGACTGAGGTCTGAGATTTGTATTTGTATCGATCATAATTGAGTATGAGACTAATAATAATCGAGCTCCTACACATTCTGGAAGTAACAGGATCATTTTTAATAGTCAGAATTCAATTTATCTATCATTAAAAATGGCTTTTAAAACAAAAAATCTATATCTACTTCAAAACAACACCTTAAGTAATAATATACCTACCTACACTTTGTATTCTAATCCGTAAAAGTGTTTTATTTTAATGTAAAAATAATATTCTTATTGCCCTTCGTTTTTGGGCTCTCCGTGGGACTTAAGGAAATTTTATTGCTATCTCCACCTCACCGTGTGTCCACCCACATGTTCGCTTTCAAATTCATCTTTATCTTCAACTATCAATTCGCCTTGCATAAAGCGCTTGCAATAAAATTTTGGACATTTCCAAATAAATTATGTAGGCATTATATTAATAAGTTAGTTCTATTACTTCTGCTTAAGTAAAAAAAGTAGATACTAACTCGTAAAACCTCTTTGTTTCTTATTTAAGATTTAATAAAATTATTAAAGCGAGGAAAATGTCGTATGAGACAAAAAGTCTCGGAGCGAAAAGAGGTTCCACTTTTGTCTCAACATTCAAGGTCTTAAGACTATCTAAAAGCTGTAACACCGTACGTTTGTGTTTCTAGTGCAACCCAGAGCGGCTATCAAAGCGAACCGACACGCGAATCATTTCAATGCATTGCGAGCGCATCTAAAAATAGAATCCACTTAGGCTTTGGCTATTAAGACGTTGTCTACTGAACTACCGTGAACTTTGTCACTCTTAATTTGCGTAAACAAACACGGAAACATTTAAAAAGTAAAACAAAAAGAACATTCAATGTTATTTATTTTTGTGAAAGCTAATGATATCCGGCATAAGAGCCTTCAGAAATATAAATGATTTGAATATACCTACAGTCAGCAGCACAGTTATACAAAACTCTCGTGTCAAGAAAAGTTGGAAAAGTCAATGGTACTTACATGATATGACTTTAATTCATTCGAATCATGTTATTCTTTTCATCAGCTTTATTCTTAAAATAAAAAAAAGATGAAATTGATTATTTTATTAAAAGAGTCTATAACTTTGGTATACCTAATCATTAGTAATAATTACCTCAATTTATTCAGGGCCCAATATTAGCGAAAGGTGTAACCATCGTAAGCTTAATTACGCGTAATAAGAGCGGATTTATCGATAAACCTTATCGGTAGGAGCATAATTTCTTGATTGCCAACATCGGCGCCGATTAGTTGCCGAACTGTCAAAACAATGTCGAATAGCTGAAGTTTCGGCCAATTATCAGGTTATCATGTTTGTTTAAAGGCCCTGTCTGTTGGGTTGAGCTGAAAAGCAATTTTTCTGTAACATTCTACAGACACCGTTGAATTGGTTTGAAATGTTTTGAAATGGGAAATTGGCTGCTTTAGTTGTTTAGTATGTCGTAATATTCACAATATTTTAAAGTTAAGTAGCACGCGTGTTAACTAAATCTGAAAATGAATAATTTTTCACATAATTTTAATTTAACTTTAAAATTACCTTTTTTTGGATTTCCCTTTCAGCTTAATAATTTGTTTTGAATATTAAATACCGTATGCTTATATTCTACTCTAACTGATGTTTGATACAAAAAAACAGATGCTTAATTTTCTTTTGAGAACTCGAAGTTTGTTTTAAGTCGGTAGAAAAAGAAAGAAAGAAACATTACAATAAATAATTTCTTTTG
This sequence comes from Catoptria pinella, assembly GCA_963556745.1. Classification (NCBI taxonomy): domain Eukaryota; kingdom Metazoa; phylum Arthropoda; class Insecta; order Lepidoptera; family Crambidae; genus Catoptria; species Catoptria pinella. The sequence continues at coordinate 9,214,213 of OY750762.1, forward strand.
GGAATTTTTTTTTTGCATTCAATAAATAATTTCAAGTACCTACTCATATAAAGATACTTCTACTTAAATACTTACTTTTTACTTTTTGTCTCTTTACTTAAGTAACGGAATCTTTGTAAATGGCGATAACGATCCAAAGTTATGAAACAAAGTAATGCAAAGTCCTGTTACTCCTGTTTATTTATCGGCTAGACCATCCTTTTACCCGAGACCAAGCGAAGAAGGGTCAAGGAAATCGGGACTAGTGAAATAAAACAAGAACACATTGCTCCATCCCAGGATGAGACGCTAAAACATTTGTTATCTTAAACTTTATGCTATTTTTACCGACTTAATACAAGGAGGATGTACTCAATTCATCTGTATAACAACATTATAACCTTTTTATCGTTCGTCGCGCATAACTAACGCCATTTATGAACCGACTTTGAAGATTGATTTTCGGTTAGAAAAGGTTTAACAATGGTTTTTTAAATTTCAAACTAAGTTGTTAATTTGTGCTGTTAATTCATAGTCGGTTTGCTAGTAATTAAAGTAGTTAACTAACTAAATAAGCGTTAGGTACCTATAGTTAGTGCGACTCTACATAAATAGCTTTAATCATCAGTTTAATTAAATCAAGATAGTCTCATAAAATATCTACGGTTCGTTCGCTTCTAGTAAATTATACACCGCTATAAACTCACAATACTTCGAAATTAGCAGTCTAGCTACCTTTTCTAATGATAATAAACCGAATACGGTCTATAAATTTCGATTTAATAACATTCAGACATCCTTCGCATGGTAATGAAAGTTAATTTAATTAAAGACTTTTCTTTTACGTTGCTAAAATATCGTCTAATTAAACAATATCTTATTAGCAATTTTAATATTTTCATCGAATTATCTTAAAACAGTTATACAAAACTCTAAATTGATTGATTGTTGGCATACGCATAAAGCCCTATAAGGCCCGAACGGCTGAAAGTAGAGACGGCATTTTTGGACGGTTGATACCTTTCATAGTGTAGATGAGCACTAAGAAAGAATTTTTAAAAACTTACTCCTTATGAGGATGAAATAGGGAATCAAAGTTTGTATAAAAATCCTTTAATTTCGGGAGCAGGATCGGGAACGAGAACGGGAACGGAAACGAGGTAACAAAATATAAAGATTTTATAAAATGTCCACTGGACGTAGTTTTTATTTAACACTTTAATTCTGATTACAATTTTAAAACAACATAAAAAACCGGCCAAGTGCGAGTCAGCCTCGCGCACGAAGGGCTCCGTAAAAACACACAGGGCACGTTTGTTGTATGGGAACCCTCTTAAATATTTATTTTATTCTGATTTTTAGTATTTTTTGTTATCATATTTCAGATAGTAAACCAGAAAAATTAAGTTTTTATGAGACTAGTTGTAGTTTGTAATCACAATAAAAGACATTGGTAAGCTAAACAGCAATTTAGTTTTAACTTATTGACATTGGAGAGACTTTCTATTGAGGCGATGTTTATTTGATTTCATTAGATTCAATGAAATATTGAAGTGGTAATAACTTTGTTTCAATTCGTAGGTATAGAACGTGTAGTAGGTACATAAAATAAACAAACAATGAATAAGTTTAATAGCAATCAAGTTTTGAATTATTAACAGTGGAAAGCACTCCCAGTGGAAGCGATGAGAAACTCATAAGAAGGTATTGGGGGCACCACCGCTATTCAGCAGGCAATCGTATTTTTTCTTTGCAAAGTATTATATTGAATCTTCTGAAAGCAAGGGATTAAGCTCTGCTAAAAGGTAAGTAGCTGTCCAATTTGAAGATTAAATACGGCCTTTAAGCTTTTTTAATAGACCTCGACTAAATTTGTTAATGTTCTTTTTTATTGTATCACGTGCTCTATGATATAATAGGAAACATAATCACATGACAATATGGCAATGTTTCCCGTGACTGGATAAATTAGAGAATCAATTATATTTGTATGAAGTATGATCAATTTTAAAATGCTTTTACATTAATGTTATTTTTTTTACGTTACTGACGTATATGGAAAGTAGATTTTCAGAGTTGCTGAATCTGGTCAACTCTCCCTGGAATACCTATCTGTTGAAACTCCGAAGGGGAAGTGAATGATCAGACCAGACCATCAGCCATTTTTAATTTCCCCACTGCTGAGGCACAGGCCTTTCTGATGGGTGGATAAGGAGAATGGGCCATAACCCACCACGTGGGCCCAATGCGGATTGGTGGGTGTTAACGACTGCAAATGCAGCCGGGACCAACGGTTTAACGTGCCTTCCAAAGCACGGAGGAGCTCGAGATAATAAATTTTTGGTCACCCATCCCATGACCGACTTGCGAAAGTTGCTTAACCTCCGCAATCGCTGGGCCACGCGCTAAACCACTGCGCCATCGATCTCCTCGGGGCGGGAAGTGAATACTACATAATCATTATTATCTTTATGCTGTGAACGAACTATTACTTTGTAATGCGGTAAGTATCATAAAGGAATATGCAATATCGCGCTTATAGGTGTAACGTGAATCGTCTCTGAGGCATATTGCAGCTAATATCTGACGTAGCCAGGGTTGCTAATAATCGACTGTTCATAATTAGAATATATTATAAATAAATAAAAACTTGGATTATTTTTTGAAAAGTTTTTATGGAAGCGTAATTGCAAACAAATATTGCTTAAAAATGACACCACGACGACGGGCCCAAAAAATTACAACCCGCACAGCATTTAGTCGGGCCAGCGCCCGGTGATAGACGTTAGCGTTATTAACAGTAATTGCAGTTTGTTTTTAACGAAAAGGGAGAGTTTACTGTGTAGTTTTACACCATATGTAAAAGACGTAAAAAGGCAATAAAAGATGCAGAGATAACGTATCATATTTTTTCGATTTATAGAAAATATATTGACCCAGCCGGAGACTAAACCCAGAACCTAAGATGGCGGCACCATAAAAAGGGTGTGCAAGCCACTCGACTACGGCGGTCGTCATCGATATTGGCATTTATGCCAGCCCTGGCAATGGCGCCAGTTTCAATTAACTGCCGTTATTTTGGTAGCTGCTATATCGGCAGCGCATTGACCGGCCACCTTTGTAAAATTAGCCAAGTATCCACGAATGCACCGCACTGCACTCATGACTGCGATAAAGTTATTTCTAGTCACATGCCTGGTGAGAGTCTGGCAAGATGGGAAGTAGAAAACTAAAAAACAAAGCATTAAAAGTAAAACGAAAGTCGCAGAACACTTTAAAATTTTCTCATAGAAACTTTTTTTTCATAGCACAGTTTGGAGCATAAAACAAAAAAGTTAATATGGCAAAGTACTCAATTGTTCAGCCGTTGCTGAGCGCCACGGTTTATACGATGGTCGGTGTCGTCGATATTAAAATTGCTTCCACATCCTTTCAAGCGAAAGAACTCAAGTGGTTCTTTCTCAATTTATTACACTATTTTCATTCTGTTTTTGCAACTTCTTTCTAAAGAAGGAAGTCGACATAGAGATAATAATATGTTGAAATTCGAGCAATATTCAAGTACTTTAATATCTACTTGAATTCTCCACTCCACACCTTTAGTTCAGTTCGCTGAACGTTAATGTTTGTGTTAAATGCTCACGTAAGCATGACGGAAAATGTAAGATTAGCACTCGCATGCCTCAAATCAGACTATATATTTATTTTACATGATAATGGACGAAGAATAGAATACTCAAACTTGCAACAGCCAGAATAGTAGTAGCCCAAGTTCCCAAAGACGTAGCTTATTCACTATAATCACATTGGAATATTAAAAATGCACAAATAATGTATGGTTTAATAATAGTAGTACTTATATGTGTTGTACTGGGTTATGTAAAAACTGTATTGTGGTGATAATTTGAAATTGGCACATATGTATCAATCTCATTTGCTTTACTAGACTTCATAAGACTTTACTTTTAAAGTCAATTTCATTACTTTGGCCTTTGAACATTATACTTAGCTTTTGGTTTCAGAGATAAATTCTTTGTAATCCATTTCACTTGACGTCCTTGAATTTAATCGGTTTGGTTGATGTAAAAGTCTAAAGGCTACAGGCCAAAATAGCATTGTGGCTAAAAAATTGGGTCGTAAAAGGAATGACCTATTTCTAAGTAACGATCTTCGTAATAAAATAGCTCTATTCGAAGTTTAGTTTGCGTAAGCAGATTGATTAAGTGCAGGCAAAGCTTTGAAAGTTACGATCGTCCACATCAGATAGATAAAATACTGTCTTTATTGATGTGAAGACATTCAATTAAAAGTAAGTCAGCATTTGGAAACACATAACTATAAATTATGTATACGTCAGGTCCAACAGTTGGTTTTCCTACAAATCATATTAATAATTATTTCGGTTTTTAATCCGAATATGCTTTTTTGTTATAGAGGTGTAAAAATAATGAAAAGTTATTAAGTACTTAAAGTTTTTTTCTAACTAATTTAAATCTTAGCTCTGTTATAGTACATTATGAAATAAGTGCGGTAATTATCAAAGCGCATGTCATACGACGTTTTATAACATATTTGCGAGGAAATAAATAAAACTCGGACTTTCTTAAACAAATAAATTTTTAATCACTTGTTGAAGCAATTCAAATTTATTCATAAAATGTTGACCTTTTTTCTGACATAAAAACTCTTTGCTAAGATTTAAAAATAGTAGATTATGCAATAAGGGCTTAAAGTAGTGTATTCTGTCCCGGGCGCTATATTGAACCCCGAGCACGAGGGATTCTATGGTTAACTCCCGAGCGGAGCGAGGGAGTTAAGGCTAGAATCCTGAGTAGGAGGTGTTCAAGGTCGCCCAAGACAAATACACATTTAAGCCCGCGATGCATACTCTACTTTTTATACTTTCTGCGAGGCAACTGAAACCAATGACTGTTATAAAGAAAGTACTTAAGTATTTTTTTATACTACCTGCTCGTCAATGGCATATTATGTGTCATGCAAACCTTTCCTAAAGTAAGTCATTTTTCCCATGGGGAATAAAGTGATTTGAATTTGGAATGCAACCCTTGTAGTCGTGCTTGATCGATGTTGGTTTCAAAAAAGTTTAGGTGCAATTAGATCTTATTCTGAGTTAGGCTGTATGTTATCATGAAAACTTTTTACGAAATTCATTTTCACCCACGCACCAAGAAGGATTTATTTGAATGTCGAACTGACCACTACAGAATAGACGACAAAAACATAAACTCTAACCCAACTATAAATGTACCAAAGAATGTAACTTTGTCGTTGCACAATTGGTGTAATGTTTTTAACATAACTTTTAATTTTTAATAAATATTCTTAATTTTTCATATTTTATTATTCTAACTTTAAATAATTACTTAAGTACTTTCTTTATAACAGTCATTGGTTTCAATTGCCTCGCAGAAAGTATAAAAAGTAGAGTATGCATCGCGGGCTTAAATGTGTATTTGTCATGGGCGATCTTGAACACCTCGTACTCAGGATTCTAGCCTTAACTCCCTCGCTCCGCTCGGGAGTTAACCATAGAATCCCTCGTACTCGGGGTTCAATAATAGCGCCCGGGACAATTTTTTCATCTATTCTGTAGTGGTCAGTTCGACATTCGAATAAATCCTTCTTGATGCGCTGGTGAAAATAAATTTCGTAAAAAGTTTACGTTTTTCTTTTTTTTAATTTGTATAGGCAGTGCAAAAAAAAAGATAACATGCAGCCTAACTCAGAATAAAATCTCATTATTTTATTAAAATAATAAATAATAATAAATATTTGACAACATCACATACATTGCTCCGATTCCAAAATAAGCAGCTAAAGCACTTGTGTTTTGGAAATCAGAGACAACGGTGGTATCACAAACACCCAGACCTGAGCCAATATAGAAAAGTTCGTTTTCTAAATTGACCCAGCCGGGGATCGAACCCGGGACCTCAGAGATGGCGACACCTTGAAAACCGGTGTACAAAGCCACTCGACCACGGAGGTCGTCAACATACAGCCTAACTCTGAATAAAATCTCATTGCACCTTAACATTTTTGAAACCAACCTCGATCAGGCACGACAACATAAGTTGCATTCCAAATTCAAATCACATTATTCCCATGGGAAAAATGACTTACTTTAGGAAAGGTTTGCATGACACATAATATGCCATTGACGAGCAGGTAGTATAAAAAATATCTTTCGTTTTAGACGGAGCATCTTGATAAACCGTGCGTTTCACATTACAATAACGCACAAGTACGTAATGAGATACAATACGATATTGAAATTGGTGTAAAAAGAGACCCTTTACGAGTAAATATGTTTTAAAATATTTAACTCGTACTCGAAATACAACAGGAATAGTCATAATACTGACACAAAGACTGTGATACTTACGTGTGCCATCGAAGCGAGTGGCGATGGTATCTAGGAAGGTGTTCTGGGGCGCGAGAAGCCCCTTGCGCACGGGCATCCCCCCGCGCCGCGCACCCTGCGCACTCCACCTTCGTCACCTGAAACAAACGACATTTTTAACGGCTACTAGCAAGGTTTTATTAAAGGTGTTTGACGAATACTACGCGCTTTAATCTGTAGCTCATGCTCTGCATTTTCGAAAGCTCTATCTTCATCACAGAAAAACCTCGTTAATACACTCAGCGGCACGGAATCTTGGCCAAGCCCTTATCATCCGTTTGCAACAATTCTATGTGTTGGTAACAAATGTTTTCAATGAAGGTAGAACAAAAAAAATGTTTTGCTTTATTTCTCGAGGGTAATTCACTATGTTCGTAGACTTACGCTAATTGATTTTAATTTTTAGTCGAATCGCATCATTTGAGTAAATAAAGGTCTAAACTCTGATTTGGTTTTGTGTAAAGTGCATGTTGCGTAACTGAATGATTGTGATTTTGTTTTGTTAGTTAAATCCTTAATTTTGTTTTAAAGTTATAAAAATGCCTCTAACACCAGCGCAAGTTGCACAAGCTGTAGCCTTAGTCAACGAAGGGCTCACACAACGTGAAGTGGCTAATGTACTCAATATACCACGTTCATCAATGCAGTACGCCTTGAAACGATACCGGGAAACTGGCAGCTACACAAGAAGGCCAGGTAGTGGAGGTGTGAGATGCACGTCGGCTCGAGATGATCGTTTCATTGTCCTAGCAATTTTAAGAAATCGATATCTCACTGCCGTTGAGATCCGCCAGCGCCTCCAAATCGCGAGAGGTGTTAATGTAAGCGAGCGTACAATAAGAAGACGTATGGAGGAAGTGAATTTAAGGGCACGCAGACCAGCACGCGGTCCAGAACTGCTCAGACAGCATCGAGTAGCTCGACTTCAATTTGCACGAAATCACGCTAACTGGACTCATGAGCAATGGGCACGGGTTCTGTTCACTGACGAGTGTCGAATCGCTTTACGAGCACCAGATGGTCGGGAACGAGTATGGAGAAGAAGAGGAGAGCGGTTTCTACCCAATACTACCACACAAACAGTTAGTTTTCATGGAGGCTCCATAATGGTGTGGGGAGGAATAAGTTCTGATGCTCGTACAGCGTTGGTTGTCATTGACAATCGATTAACTGCAACGCGATACATCGCAGAGATCATCCAGGAACATATTGTACCATATATGGGGTTCATTGGATATGAACAGTTCCTGTTAATGCACGATAATGCACGCCCACACGTAGCAATTTGTGTAAACGAATACCTTCAAGATGTCGGTATACAAAAACTGCAGTGGCCTGCTCGTAGCCCGGACTTAAATCCCATAGAACACATCTGGGACATGCTTAAAAAAAGGATAAAATCATCTACCAACCCGCCACAAACAATCAACGAGCTTCGAAACGCAGCAGTGGACGTTTGGGAGAACCTATCGCAAGTCGATATCAAAAACATAATTCAAAGCATGCCAGATCGCATGCAGGCGGTAATCAGGGCAAGAGGAGGAAACACGCGTTACTAAAATGTATAGAGGACCGATACAAATAAGTGATTTTTAATTTTGTAGATTTTTAAACTGGATGTTTGTTTCCATGAAAAATTGTGATTTTAAGTTAACATTATTTTTTCGACAAAAAAACCTAATAGGCAGTAAATTAAGGCTTTAAAATATAAACAAGTTAATTTCTTATTCACTAACATCAATTTAATAACAAAAAAAAATATTTCATGCCATATATATCAAAAAAACCGGGTGGCCAAGTTTCCGTGCCGGTGAGTGTAACTTTGGACTGAAACTTCACTCAAAATTTGAAGTTCACTTTACTATTCAAATGATGTTTTCGCACTCTTATATTTTAAGCATCCTTTTTAAGTGTTTGAACTAAAATTTTTGATGACGTTTAACTACACGAATACTCGTATTGGACACTTAGATCTTGATGTGCTTTGCTGAGTATCACTGGAGGTGCAAAATGAAACGAATACAACCCGACGTTCGCCATTTTGGTAATATTTTATTTCAAGTATTTGACGACCTCCGTGGTCGAGTGAATTCGTACACCGGTTTTCAAGGTGTCGCCATCGTCGCCATGTCGGGTCGATCCCCGGTTGGGTCAATTTAGAAAACGATTTTTTCTATATTGGCTCAGATCTGGGTGTTTGTGATACCACCGTTGTCTCTGATTTCCATAACACAAGTGCTTTAGCTACTTACTTTGGAATCGGAGCAATGTATGTGATGTTGCCAAATATAAAAAAAAAGTTACTCGTACTTGTAAAATATAATTCATCATACTAAGTAAATAGTTTGAAAAAACTATTCCAAGTTTTTCATGCTCTAAATATTGAATAATGAATCACTAAAATTCAAAAGATCGAAAGTCGAAGAGCTCGCATTAGGGTGTTTCTATGAAGTTCGCCTAAAAGGATTCCCGAAATGGGTTTGCCGGAATAAGAAGCGAAGTTATTTATAGCTCACGTCATCGATGAATAGCTGAGGTGACACATAAAATTCATTGGTCTAGACAGAATTCACGGTTGGGTATCATTTTAAATTTTACAAGACAGGACAATGGCTTTGCTAATAATGTTGTGCGGAACATTGTAGATGGGGATCCTAGCTTCTAGTGACGGGTAGTGTCTGTGTGCTGAAAATATTGTTTTTTCACGAATGCAAAAAAAGCAGTGTATTACACAATACACTGCTTTTATTGTGGGGTCAGGTTTCATTTATCTTTGTGAGCTTCTTTATTCCATCATAATTTTGAAATGCCTGAAAAGATTTGGATGCGTGGGATATCGTTAGAAACGTCACATTATCCCAAGTGACACTGGCTATAGATTTTTTGAAAAAAAGTCAACATATGGCTATTTAATTAAAAAAAAAGACTACCCTGCCCAAAAACGTTCTAAAAGGGTTATTAAATAAAAACAGGGGCCCTACCGCGCAAGTGTCGTCGACTTCGCCGTCGGCTTCATTTGACAGATGGATGAGATATATTGCTATTTCTTTTTGGCACAAATAAAAACTTACCAAAGAAAAGTAGCAACGTATAACATCCATCTGTCAAATGAAGCCGACGGCGAAGTCGACGAAACTTGCGCGGTAGGGCCACAGGTCATGTTTGTTAATTCCGATAGTAGGGTACTTACAAATAAATAAAAACATTTAAGCAGGAAATATATAGTATTGTATTCTAAATATTATAAAATACAATTGCTTTAGGAGAAATATACGAATCTTTTGTGCATTTTTCGTCGCTCCTGAGCACAGAAACACTTCAGTAAGGTGAGGATCTCATTACTCGAGTGGAATCTCAGTCTCCATTCTTTTTAAGAACATTACAATGGATTGGATAACCATTCCACTGTTTAATAATAGCCCTTTTAACAAATAATACTAAGGACCTCTTTTGTGTGTTGACCAGAAATCTTTCCGTAATAAGCATCTTACGCGAAAGATTAGAAGTTATTATTTAATTCAATATTTGTATGCCAGAGTTCTCTCTCCATCTGATTGGTTTGAAGTGCTCAAAGCGAAAAGCTAATTTGCGTTTAATCAAATTGAATTGTGAACTTTGAATACGATTCAAATCGTCTCTTGTAAATATTACGTAAATCCAATTGAAGTATCAGATTCACTGTCGAGTGTAAGCTGAATCAATACTGAAATTTTGACGATGTCGAAAGCTCGCAGTTATGTTAAGTGAAGGATATAAAAATAAGTAGTAAGATTCTGTACCAAAAAGTAAACACAAAAATATTCCACTTTGGAATCCTCTGCCCAAATGTACCGATAATAGTAACTAAACCATCATACAATACGAACCTCATTATAGAATTTGATTTACAATTATAAAAACGGAACATATGAGTTTCCTTCTTTATTATTAATTCTTTTCATTTACTTGTTCTATTTTATTTCTTTATTGTTATTGAACAATAACTGGTTCTGAGCAATAGCACGCAAATAAACAGACGAATATGGAACAGGAGATCGAACAAAGCTGAGGAAGGAGAGGAGAGGGAGAGAATATGTTTACCCACTTGTTTGTCGTTGCAATCTCGATACGGTCTGGGGTACCCATAATATAACTTATGCAATTTGATATTGTTGGGTACATCCTGAATATTAATTATCTGAAAATTTTACAGACTCTAATATTTAAGTAATACCCTCTTTAAGTAATACACCCTCTTTAAGCACATACTAGGGGCGCGAATGTCTCACCTCAATATCTTTGCTCCATAAAATTAAATCCTATTTATAGGAAAGGTGGTAGTTCGGCATTCTCAGTGCACCCAATATGTCCAGATTTTCATTAGCCGTCGCCATAAATCTTTTTGTATAATTAAGGAAGGTGACCCATAAACGGAACGGTGTTAGATTATGCCTCCAGCCTTTCCACCTTATCATAAACTTTTTATGTTTCATAAACATGATGGTAGTATATAGGAATTTAATGGGCTTCCGATGTTACGCCTTTTTTGTATACGCGTAGTTTTGGTTGGACATAAACGTTGGTGTTGATCTTGCAGGTTGGCCAAAGTCATAATTACACGCATAAATCCATTATTAATGTTTGTTGTAAAAGTAGACGATATTTATCTTTCTTATTATTATATCCATCTTATTCGTGTAGGTTATATCCGTTTTATGTTTAATCGCCACCTTAACCTTTTCATGATTAATTATGAGTGCTATTTAAACGCCAGAGCGCTCAGGGGCCTGTCCTATAGGCCCCTTAGGTAAGGAAGAGCGATATTCTGGTGAAGGTTGCCGTAAGTAAGGAGCTGGATGGAGCAGCATAATTGCAAAAGACTCACTGATCGTCATGACATCCCTGGGGGAAAGTCCAGCAGCTGACGACGTGAGTCTGACAATGATGTTCAGAGGATTGGAGCTTAGAAATGGAATCCTTGTGAGATATGACTTTGAAATTTTGGTAAATCCGGAGTGCTACCTAGTAAATTCGATATTATTTTGTTTCGCACAGAAAAGATGGAATGGAACATTATCACTACTTTACTTTGTTTCTCCACGTTCAAACGAGAATATAATACAAAATAACCCTACAAGTTAGTCTGGACTGGAGAAATTAATTATACATATTTTAGATGTAATACTAAATAATATACTAGAAAAAATAGGACTCGGACCAATGTAGAAGGAATTAATTTCAACATTCAACTGAACATCTTTCCAGATATTTTTAAACAGTTGATTAAGATGAGAAAGCTTTTTTAACTATTTGAAATTTTTGAGATTTAAGCATTCACAATGCTATTTTTATATAATACTAAATAATATACTAGAAAAAATAGGACTCGCACCAGAATCAGATGTTCAGTTGAATGTTGAAGTTAATTCCTTCTACATTGGTGAGATGGCGCTGGCTTGCAGCGTAAGAGTTGATATACTAGAAGAAATTCGACGTTCCCACTAGTGACTCGGTAGCTCAGCGGTCAGAGCATTGGACCGGTTATCCAAAGGTCGCGGGTTCGATTCCCGTCCGAGAACATGATCTGGTGCGAGTCCTATTTTTTCTAGTATATTATTTAGTATTATATAAAAATAGCATTGTGAATGCTTAAATCTCAAAAATTTCAAATAGTTAAAAAGCTTTCTCATCTTAATCAACTGTTTAAAAATATCTGGAAAGATGTTCAGTTGAATGTTGAAGTTAATTCCTTCTACATTGGTGAGATGGCGCTGGCTTGCAGCGTAAGAGTTGATATACTAGAAGAAATTCGACGTTCCCACTAGTGACTCGGTAGCTCAGCGGTCAGAGCATTGGACCGGTTATCCAAAGGTCGCGGGTTCGATTCCCGTCCGAGAACATGATCTGGTGCGAGTCCTATTTTTTCTAGTATATTATTTAGTATTATATAAAAATAGCATTGTGAATGCTTAAATCTCAAAAATTTCAAATATTTTAGATGTGTTATGATAAAATAGTGAGGAATTTGGTAGCGCAGTGGTTTAGCACCTGGCCCTGCGATTGTGGAGGTTAAGCAACTTTTGCAAAGGTCGGTAATGTGATAGGTGACCATAAATTTATTATCTCGAGTTCCTCCGTGCTTTGGAAAGAACGTTAAGCCGTTGTTCCGGCTGTATTTGCAGTCGTTGGTTGTCTAGGACAAATCCAGGCACCGTAATTTGGATTAAAGCGGTGCAAAAACCCTATTTTACCCTTGAAATAAAATATAGGAAATTTTAACGTAAAATAAATGTAATTTCTTTACAATTTCAATTTGACAAGATAACACAAAAGTAAAATCAAAACCCATAACTTATATGAGTAGGTCCCGAACAGTCGTTAACACCTACAAATCCGCATTGGGCCCGTGTGTTGGGTTATGGCCCATTCTCCTTATCCACCCATAAGGAAGGCTTGTTGTGCCTAGCAGTGGGGACATTAAAATGGCTGATGTCGATGTTAAAATAAAAGTGAATAAACTATTGACGGTATAAATTAGTAAGAAGTTACCCTGTTTTAAAGGAGAATCAGTCCTTACTTCTGAATCATTTACCTTTGAATTTATTCTTACATTGAAAACCTTTCAGCACTTGAATTAATGGTCAAGTTTGAACTGAATATTAAAGACGGAATAGAAGTGTTTCGACCTGATTCTGATTATCCCTACAGTGTTAGTAATACTGAAATAATTTTTATGTTAGCCAGGCTACCCAAAAGTGGAAATAAGTGAATTATGGGGTCCCAAGCTGGTGGTACTCTTCAACCATCATCTCTATTGAAATTTGAATGTTTGTTGATTTCAATAGCCTCGCGTAGCTCTGGGAATGAACCTTTGTTCTTTGGCAAGTATTTGTGGTTTATCAAATCTAATGTAATGGTTGGATCCCTTTGATGCATGTTCGCACACTAACTAAAATCCCATCCCAAATCACACACTGCAGGATCTAGATATAGTTAGTTCGTTTTGTAGATAGGGATCAAAAGGGAGGCCGACATAACCTCTCTGAGTTTTCTTCCGCCAGTTCTTTCTCTCAGAGGCCTCCCAATTTGTGAACTGGTAGTAGATTCAGTAGCTAGATCTTGTTTACCAATTAACTTTATTCAATTTAATTCAGTAAAATGATTAAAATCAGAACGCAGCCATAAAATAATTTAATAAACTTGAATACATTTATATAAAGTTTCGAAAGGGTAATTTCATAAAAATATGAGCAGCCTTTTTGCTTTAGTCCTCCCGTGACCACGACCCCTGGAAAGGTGTCAAAACGTCGGGAATTCTAAAAACCAATAAATACAAACTAAATAATTCTAAAACAACACGTGAATTAATAATATACGCACTGTTATCCGTAAAAAGTGTTTTATTTGTATATATATATTTTACAATTCATAGGTACTTTTATTACTTTTATTGTCTTAAATTGTTGTAACAACAAATAAATATTGTTATTAATTTTAAGATAAGATATATATATATATATATAATATTATTATTATTTAATATGATATAAGTCTAGTCCAGTAGCCCTACATTGAGTTGATGCAAACTGTTTTCGTACCGTAAACTTTCGTTTTCTCTCTTTCACTCGCATTGACTGTGAGCTATATCCGATAGTTTTCGGTAGCGTAAACTATTACAGCAGTTTGGTTTGTTTTGGATTGTCATAAACCTACCAAAATCTCGATCACTATACATATCTTATATGACTATGAGTAGTTCCCTTGGTTATATTCGAAGTCCAAGGGTCAATGTCAATGAAATTAAAAGGACTACACTTAAGGTAGTATCCCTTTTCCTACTAAAAACAATCATCTAAATCGGTTTATAAATAAAGAAGTTATACGACCATATCATCAATGTAGTCGCAATCGAAATGATAGTATTATATTTTCAGGATTACTTGAAAACTACTGAACCAATTAAAAACAAAATTGGACCATCTCGCAAAACAACTCAATCAAACAAAAAATATTCATCAAAATCGGTCCTTAAATGACGAAGTTACGTGCAAAAAATATATACAATCGAATAGAGAACTTCGTTTTTTGGTTAAAAATTACATCAAGGTGTCTTTCAACATAGGGTAGGATTTGGCGCTCGCCAGACTGTAATCTCTAGTGGTGGCAGACAATACCTGTCTGTTGTGTAAGCCAGCCAGCAGAGTGGAAGCGATCCGGATTCCACGTAGCCCCAGACGAGCACGTATTGCGAGATAAATTACCTGACGCCAGACTACAAAAGGTTTGGAGAAATTATGAAGTAGATAGTGCCAGACTTATGTCTTTTGAAAGTTTTGTCAGCGACGCCGATAGTCAAGATGTCAAGTGACTATTTATCCAAAACGGATCTTGGCCTTCATCTCACCTGATGTTATGTGGCGATACGGCCGAAAGTGAGGAACTGGCTACTGGCTATCCTCGAGTCGGACTCGCCCACCAAGGGTTCCGTACAGATAAAGACTATGTTTTTTTTTATTTAATTACTACTGTATAGTTTACAGACTTTTCTTTGTATTTGTAGTATAAGACGACATTACTTGCCAAATTTCATAGTTCTAGGTCAACGGAAAGTACCCTATAAATTTTGATTCCCTTGAGAGTGTCGAAATAAGCGTTTTTTGCGGCATAAATGGCCGTATCTTTTTTTTAAGTTAAGTCTCAGTTAAAAAAAAAATTCATATCACACTTCACTTTACATCACTTTCTCGGCGTTATTAATATTATATAATCATGACAAATTACAGCTTTCTCATAGGACTATAGGTAGCCGTTATCACAGCATCCGTCAGTCCAATAACGTTGACGTCAGCCAATCAGCGCGCGCAAAATGATGGTTATTAAAGATATTCTTAAGATACTCTGGACTTTTGTAAAAATCTTAAACATTACTCGGAGATAGCAAAAATTTGTCACTGATTCTAATTATCCGGTTTTCTGCAATCATACTAGGATTTTTGTAAAGATCCGATTTGTACTAATATCCTACGACATATACTCATATCCCGATTACCTTGAATGAAGCAAGTCTGTTACCTCATAATAATCTCTTGCATTATTAAATTTCCCTCATGAATTTCAGTTTAACATAACAATCAAAGTCCCATGAGCGCTAATAAAGACGGTATTAACTTGGAAGCGAATTTCAAACGAGCCTGAAAGTTCATCTCGTCATCAGAGAAAACTCGATTCAAATAGAGCAATATTAAGTTGTAGCTGAGTTACAAAGTGAAATACGAATAGTTATGTACGAGTGCAAATAACTGGATCCTCAATCTGTAAATGAAAATATGCAATGAAAGAATTTCAGCTGTGCAAATTCCTGTTTTCTTAGTACCATACTCCTAAGAGTATTTTCCGGATTTTCATTCATTTTCCTTACGCATCATCATCATCAAATAATTCTGTGCAGTATCTTTAAATCGCTTTAGGTGATCTAAAAACTAATATCAACTCAAGTTTCACTGTACTGTGTTTCAGCTAACTAAAGAACAACTTAAAATCTTTTGTGCATTTCTTCTCACATTCTTGCGAGACGGGTCAAAATACTGTTTAATCTTGCTCGCCACAGTGCTCGCCGCGGAGTTTGATCTCCGCGGGCTATCTTGATCCTTGATTAACGAAAGTTATTATGCTCGTATTTATTGTAAGAATCGTTCAAATACTCTTATTTTATATTCCCGCGATATATAAATATTTTATTTTTGAGTAGGTAAGGAGATGTTCTAGTAATATGTGTTAGTAATGTACATGCTGTGTAAAATAAAAATAAAAATTGATATCAAATTGGAAGCCCAAACAATCCAACGTGAAAAATCCCGTTACCGTTTTTAAATTTGAGATTTTACAATGATATTTTTATACAATACTAAATAATACACTAGAAAAAATACGACTCTCACCAGATCAATCCGCCAGATGCTCTCACCGCTGGACATCCAAAGGCTGTGTGTTCGATTCTCGTTTGAGATATGATCCGGTCCAATATGATTTGGTGCGTGTCGTGTTTTTTAACCGACTTCAAAAAAAGGAGGAGGTTCTATGTTCGTCTGTTTATTTGTTTTTTTTTTTTTTTATGTATGTCCACCGATTACTCGAGAACGGCTGAACCGATTGACATGATTCAAACGCCACTTTATCAGGTTTACTCCCCAGGTTGTCCCATATTTGAAAATTTTAAATCGGTTTAGTGGTTTTCGAGTAATCCTGAAAATACTGTAATTTTTTAGGTAACTTTTGCACGAGTTTCAACGGATCTTCAGACATAACTTCTTTGTTTATAAACCGATTGAGATAATTCTTGTTTTGTTAGAAAGGGGATACTTTAAGGGTGTTTTCATTAAAATTTCTGTACATTGGACCTTGGACTTCGAAGATACTCAAGAGAACTCTTCAAAATCAAATTGGATAGTGTATTAGTGATTACTCTACGGTATTGAAAGGTTTCGCATCAGCCATTTTTAGTGTCACTGTTGGGGCTGGAATACAAGCCTTACTTATGGGCTAATGAATAGGATGGACCATAACCCACCGCGCGGGCCCAATGCGGATTGGTGGGTGTTAATGAGTGCAAATGTAGCTGGGACTAACGGCTTAACGTGTCTTCTGAAGCACGGAGGAGCTCACGATAATACACTTTAGTCACCCACCCCATGACTGACCCTTGCTAAAATTAACAGCGCGAAAAGTGGAAATTGAGTTATTCGGAGTAGGTATTATACGAGTACCATTGAAAAGTGTTGTAAATATGAATAAAATATATTTATATCATTGCTTACATTTACTTGTACATACCTACCACAAAAAAGTGAAAAATAAAAAAGCTTTTAAAAATTAAAAAGAAAAACCTCCTTCAAAAAACCTTAAAAAAATTGCTATAAAAAAACAGCTTCAAAAAGCAACAGCTCTAAAAAGCAAGAAATAATATTCAAATCTGCATAATTACCACTATTCAAGTACCTACGCATATCTGATATAAAAAAAACGTCTTTTGAAGTCGGGTGGGGCTGAAAGATATTTTCCTTTTTTAATTTATATAAACATTTGTAGTGGTTTCTCTTTCTTAATTTCATTTTTTAAATCTTAAAGCCCCATCCGACTTCGTAAGACGTTTTTTTATATCAGATATGCGTAGGTATAATTACCACTATTCAAGTACCTACGCATATCTGATATAAAAAAAACGTCTTACGAAGTCGGATGGGGCTTTAAGATTTAAAAAATCAAATTAAGAAAGAGAAACCACTACAAATGTTTATATAAATTAAAAAAGGAAAATATCTTTCAGCCCCACCCGACTTCAAAAGACGTTTTTTTTATATCAGATATGCGTAGGTACTTGAATAGTGGTAATTATGCAGATTTGAATATTATTTCTTGCTTTTTAGAGCTGTTGCTTTTTGAAGCTGTTTTTTTATAGCAATTTTTTAAGGTTTTTTGAAGGAGGTTTTTCTTTTTAATTTTTTTGTAGTATATTATTTAGTATTCCGTTACAGTGTTACCTATTTTGCGCAGGTGTAGGCTTTCATATATGAAAACAATTAATTTACCCAAATCAGTTGATCCGGTTTAGGCTTTGTTTCACAGCTTTGTCCGCTATTCGGCTTTGTGGTTAATTGAAGCGTGTCATTGAACTCGCTACAAATGCCGTTATAATGTTGACGCTGAATATCTTAGCAGCGTAAAAATAAGTACAAGTAAATAAGTACTAGTATTCTGTCTTTCCCGTGTCGTCCTCTACTCGCATTAGTACTCTGCCCATTGATTGTATCTCTAGAGTTCAATAATGTTATAACTGGTTTCCATACAGATGAAATATTATTAATAGTTTCCTTTTCATAAAGGTGAATTGATTACACTGGACATTACACTGGACAATAAAACCGATAATTTCGTAAATTAATTTACGTAAATGAATGCGCGAGAGCGTAGTACATCGTCCGTGGCCTCACTTTCCTGCGGCCACAGAGTAAACAATTATCTTCTATTTCTTCCACTTGCGACTGGTATGAACCGCAGTTTACCGAAAGGAGAAGGGTAATTAATGACCCAGATCCGACAGGAATGCAACCTATCATAGAATTTTTTGTTATCAATATTATAACAAAAATATATTATTATAATTTTATATTCAATATCAGTGGCTAACATACAGGGTGAAATCAAAGTAATTAGCAATCTTTTAAACTAAAAATCTAACCGCGATATTGATAACTGTCACCCGGAAAATCGAAATCAAAATCAATCAGAACTTTAACTTTAAAGTATAAATTAGCGCATGCTGTAGCGTGGTTGTCAAACCGCGTGGAGTTGCCCGCGGTCAATTTGGAGTTATTTCTTGATTTTTAAAACCTTACTTTCAACTTCAAAATATGATAAGTACTAATAATTATTAAAACCTATTTTTAGAAATAATAATATATTAATTTGGTCGAATAACTAATAGGGTTACAGCCTTAAGAATCAGCTAAAAAGATATTTGAAAAAAGTTATTGTACATCAATAATTGCATTTAAAACTACTAATCTTTCTATATAAAAGGTATATCAATAACATATATTTTTTAACACGTAATCATTTTATAATGTTTTTATTATTGACGTTATTTTAATAACGTAATCATTTCTACTTTTTGAGGTAAATAGCTCCTAATACAGCGAATTTTGTCAGTCTGGCCTCTGCATCGGGCGAATGCATTAACCCGCTGCGCCATCGAGCTCCTCGAATTCTTATTAACACAAAGGAATAGTGTAAGCCGATTTTCTTTGTTCTAACCGTAGGTAATAGTGCATTGAATAACGGTAAGAGGTTTAGTTCGTGGTACGTTACATTCGCCAAGCCTTTTGTTCGCCTTCAGCTTCAGCTCTTTGATCTCTCTTTATTTTTCCAGAGGCTTTGTGGGCTTGGATATTATACTTAGGCAATTATTTTACTGTGAACTCTTTATTTCTTGACGAGAACTTAAGCATTAGTTGTTAACGGAACAGCCAACGTTTATGAAAATTATGTAGAATTGTGGATTATATGCCCTAAGTGTAAATTATACTTTTAAATATCATAATTTTCCTTTAAATGTATATTTATTCATACATTGTATTATGAATTTGATATAAATATTATGATACCTATGTTTATCTGTATAAATAAAGAAAAAAATGCTTAGACATGATAGCGATCAATTCCTTATCATGGGGACAGCCGTTATTGATGGTTTAAGCATTTGAAGTTTAACGTTAATTTATCAAAGATAATGTCCAAAGCTTATTTCACTCAATATCGTCGTAAAATAAACCGTCAACCCTCAGGCAAAAACTTATTCCACTATAAAATATTTAAATATAAAATGCGTTTAGAGACAATGGTTATTCCGAAGGTTTCAATACAGTCTTTTTGAATAACCTCGATCATGCTAAAGGTTGTCTTGTTTTCTTGAAAATCAATCTTAGGGTTAGTCGATCACTGCACGTTTATATTACACATTCAAATCACAGAGTGACAGATCGATGCGTCATAATCAATCACGATCAACATCACTTTATTTTGTGTTCCATCAAATTCAGTAATAATACAGACACACCGTAGCAGCTGTATCACATTAATTGTAACACGGGCAAAACAAATATAATAGAATCCGAATAATTGAGATTGTAGGACCACAACAAACACGATATGTTTATCATCGACGGGACTGAATTGCATTTTCACCCCTCAAAGCTCCAGAAGTTTATTTATTTATTTTAAGGAAGACCTTCCTTGAAAAAGGATATCAGGTTTTACCAAAAAGTATTTTTTTAACTTTCTTTTCATTTTGGTTTGTAATTACTCATACCAGATCGATATCGGTCACCCGCGAACAACTGGGCTCGGACCCGACCCGAGTGATGTGTGAATCGGACCGCACGACACTCATTCGATTAGACTCGAAATGCTGAATACCGCACTTCGATTTGATGCCGACAAATTCGAATATGCTGGGGATAATGTGACGCAGTTCGTATTGTGTGTTCAGCTCGTTACGATAACCGTATACAATATAGGCAACGACTTTGTAAACGTCCATAAAAATAAATATTTTAGATGCTGTGGGAAACAGATCTTTAAGCCCAGAAAAATAATCTTGACGTTTGAGAAATAGAATAAAATTATCTAGTCATACAATTTAGTAAGTACTTGTTTACAATAACTTTTGTTCTTATATTGAAATATCAAAGATCAATCAAAACATACATATTATATTCATAACATGAAACTATGAGTTAAGAGTATTTTTTTAATAATATCTTTGTAATATCCTGAGTTCTCAATCTCTCTCATCGTATCAATACGTCTTTTTACGTCATGTAGGTTTTCAATTGATCACAAGTGATTGATAAATATTTGAAGGAAAATGGAGCCAACGTAGGCCGTCTTTCTATTCGACACACGATCGACGACCCGCGGCGTGATTCCGTTGCGTCACGTGTCGCCGTCGAGGGTGAAACACGAATAAGTGTCGTAATTGCTCAGATTTCGCCGGGCGGGATTTACCGATGGAATTTCAATCTTAATATCCTATGTAGGATACATTTCGCACTTGCTGGAAGAGAAATCTCTGGTGCTGACGCGTCACATATTTTCTTTTCGAAAACGATAAAACGTTACATCACCTTTAAAATCTTCCCCCTACGCTTTATTAGCTGATATATAACCAGTTTAGCTGCTTTTTCAGGTTTTTAGAAGAATTTCTTAGGTAGAGGTATATCAAGACATATTCTATTTAAATTATGCGATTATGCCTTTCAAAAACGTAATGCATTTTTATTAGTACAATCATTATAAATATAAATAAATAAATATTTGACAACATCACAAACATTACTCAGATTCCAAAGTAAGTAGCTAAAGCACTTATGATATGGAAATCAGGAACAACAGTGGAACTACAAACACCCAGACCTAAACCGTTTATTCCCGATGTCCCCCACTATTTGTCCACCACTGGTGGACATCGATTGCTATTAATATCAACGACGAAGGTCAACCTTCATATTATGTTAAAAAACTGAGAATTATATTTGATTGAGAATTGATTTGAAATGTTGGAATTAATTTATGCCCCCTTTATTTATATTTTTCGAAGATAAATCATTCTATTCTATTAAAAATATCCTCTAACTATAGTAATTTCGGAAATGCGTAATCCTTCATGAACACAAATATAATAGTGGGGGACATCGAAACTTTTTTGGTTTCGATGTCCACCACTGAGGGACAGAGCAACACATTTCTTCTCAGTGTCCACCAGTAAGGCCCAACGGGAAGATTTCAGTAGCGCTGTCCCCCACTGGTGGACATTGCAACTTTTTTCTCGATGTCCACCAGTGGTGGACAAATAGTGGGGGACATCGGGAATAAACGACCTAAACCAATATAGAAAAGTTCGTTTTCTTAATTGACTCAGGGATTGAACCCGGGACCTCAGAGATGGCGACACCTTAAAAATCGGCGTACAAACCACTCGACCACGGAGGTCATCAATAGATAAAATACTTAACTACCTTATTTTATTCCTTTAAGCAAATCGGATACAATTATTATATAACTAATCTTTTAACCCAGAAAGCAAACACGATAAATGGCAAAGTACAACGTGATTTAATTATTTATCTATTTGTTGGTTAAAAACTTAAAGCTAAGAGTCCGTTTGGAAAACGCTAATATCAAAAGTGCATTATTGGAAGTTCATTACGTTCAGAAATTGACGTGTAGGTGTTCCCGCCCACTAACCATTCCCATTAGTTCCCCAATTCAATAACCGCAATATGTCGCTCTATTCTCACCTGAATTAATATTTTTTCGAACAAAACACTTAGTTCTTTGCATTATCCCTTACAAATGTACTTAATAAATGTTATTCAATTAGGTAACTATCTACTATTGCCACTAAAAAGAGTTTTGTTACAGTCGCAAAAATAGCAACGTTACGTAGAACAAATTAAGATCATTATATAAACATTTAGGTATGTACCAAGGTATCAAAATTGAACTAACTATTATTGTACTATAAGTCAATAATTTTCGACGATACTTGAGCAAAGAAAAATTAAAGAAGGTTTTTTTTTGTGGAATATAAAAAGTACAAAAATATATTATTCGGACTCGAATTTTGGCTAAGGATTAAACAAGTTACAGTGCTCCCAAAGTGATAATGCGCATAGAAATCTTCGTCACTGTTCGGCAACAGTCGTATTCCCCGAGCGTCGGAAGACTTTATGTATATATAGTGGTTAAATGCATTTTCTTCATGCATAATTTAGTAGAATTATGTATAATAATTCGGATGTTTCCGGGAATACGACAATAAGCGAAGATCTGCATGTGCATTATTAATTTGGGAGTACTGTTGAGTATTGTTCTTTCAATATTAAATGTGGGTATCCTCTGGCCGCACATATTGATTATTCTATTTTTAATGTTCTTGTAGCGGCGCGATCATACAGCAATCGACGAATGAAGAGAAATGCAGGGTCAGTGAAAAGTAAGTACAATGTACACATTAAGCAGACGTGACGTCGCACTACGTCACGCTAACATCGAGGCAAAAATGTATGGAGACCACGATATCGAAGTTTTCTAAGAGTTTCACATAAATACAATTCCAACATCTAACAATTGGACTGCGGTCTCTGAGCACAGACGCCTAGCTCGGCGGAAATACTCCCCTTTTCGCTGAATATTGGCGAACAGTTCCTGCCTGCCTCAACATTCCCATTATAAAAAAAAACAACCGAGTTAAACTTAAATAAAGCTGAAAACAAAAACAATCCTTAAGGATCCTTTTAAAAAGGTACGAGGCTTAATGAACAAAACTAATTGCGCGATCAGCGACATCATTGGAGATCGCGTTTCAAAGGGTTGTCACTCTGGCTGACATTACACTGAGTGCCAGCCTTGTCGTTGGCACGACTTTTAGATAGGATACCTTTTAGACATGTTTAACTCAAGAAAACATTTTGATTAAAGCGACTTCTTTAAGCAACTTATAAAGCATAAAACGTATATATAAAAATACTTTTTATTTTTATAATACCGACCGAAGTTTTATATTACGATATAATTTGAGATTTAAATTTAAGTTTTGAGATTTAAGCATTGTGAATGCTTAAATCTCAAAATTTAAAAAGTTATATAGCTTTCTCATCTTAATCAACTGTTTAAAAATATCTGGATCAGTTGAATGTCGAGGTAATCCTTCTACATTGGTGAGATGGCGCTGGCTTGCAGCGTAAGAGTTGATATACTAGAAGAAATTCGACGTTCCCACTAGTGACTCGGTAGCTCAGCGGTCAGAGCATTGGACCGGATATCCAAAGGTCACGGGTTTTATTCCCGTCCGAGAACATGATCTGGTGCGAGTCCTATTTTTCTAGTATATTATTTTGTATTACGATATAATTCTAAAAACTAACAAAATAGAAAGGAAGTACAAGGAAGTACATAGTAATTTATTGTATCGCTGCTATTAGAGTCATGTCAATTTAACACGGTGACGATTTATTACATTACGTGATTTAATACTCTCTATTTGGATATTATTAGGTATGCAACAAATCCCTAACTTCAGAGCCGTGAGTTTAAGGCCCCTCTTACTTATAAAGATTTTATAACAGATGTATAGTTACACAGTGTTTTGTCCCTTTTTTTAATGTCAAACTGAAATAGTTTGACAGAGAGTAACCATTGTGTAAACTATACATCTGCTATATAATCTTTGTTAGTAAGGGGGCATCAACATTTTCTAGATTTTACAAATATTTATGTATTTTATGTAGTATTTTAACACAATTTGAATAATATGTATAATTGAAACAAGAGACTATCGGCAGTTATCGCAATCCAAAAGCAATCCATTAAAATACATTCAATCAAGTAAGATAAATAAGCAGCCGTCTTATTCATTAAAAGTTATGAATAGCTTGTTATAAGAAATTTCATAAAAATCATAACCACTCAATAGCGACAAACGCATTAAAAACCTTTGACAAAGGTATAGTGAATGCTACCTTTGCGTATTTTATGCAACTGATGAAAATGTAGGTAAAATTTAAAATCTTAAAATTTTAACTTTAGGACTTGAAGCTTACGTAACTCCAAACTTAAGTCGGTATTATGCGAGTAGTGTCTCAATGCGATTGTGAATACCAATACATACAGCTCTGAGAAACTAAAGTCTCTTAAAGCTAGGAATATCCTGCATTTCTTATTCGTCTCAAGGAGACACTATAAATTTGATATGAGATATAAAAATATTCTGAAAGTGACTTAAATCTTTTTAGAACTGCACATAATTGTATGTATGTGCCTAAATGAATGTGTAATTAACCATTATGTGACACTAGGTAATAATCCTTACTAATATTATAAATGCGAAAGTCCATTTGTTTGTTTATTTGTTACGCCATCATCATGAAATTTTGAATACACGTTGTCAGGGGTACAGAGAAGGACGATTCCCAACAAAGACAGGGATAGCAAAAAAACTTTCCACGCAGACGAAGTCACGGGCGGTCGCTAGTTTATTATAAAACGAGAATAAGATCTTCATCTAATCACATATTGATGTGCCATATTGTTAAAGATTTGTGAACTGTATAGTATCAAACCTGTCTTCCAGCGGGGTAGGCAATCATGGGTTTCTACTTGTGACTATCGTAACAGATTAATAATAACTCCCAAAAACACGAACGATTCGTTGTTATAGTTGTGCTTTCGACTTCCCCTGTTGCAAATGCAACTATCGTGTGATTTGCTTGTTACAACTTTTAAAACGATTCAGACGAAAACCTAACTACAAACTTAACTTAATTTACAAATTAACTACATTAATACATAATCTCTCCATTATACATACCTACTTAGCTTAATACTTAATTATAAAAAGATGACTTAAATTGTGCTGTATTTCTTGCATAGCCCATGCCATTCATGATATGTATTGGGTTAAGATTTTAAACTGCATTAGCGGAAACGAAAATCTATCCAAAGTTATTTAGCAACAAATAGTGTAGTACTTATATTTAGCAGTGACTTAGCGGCTGGATGGACAATATTGACTTAATTAATTGCCACACCGCACGCCCACCGCAGATTGGTATCTGGGTTAACACAGAACAGCTATCTATGTGCTAATGATTGGGATTGATGTAACGCATTTGAGTGATATAAGCGATCTCAGTAGACTTTAACGATAAGCAATTGAAACAACTTACATTTTACATGTAGTTTTATTTTTATTAGTTTCAAGCAGCCTGAAATCGTCAAGTTTAGTAAGAGTTACGCCGTTTCGGATAACGCTGTAACTAGAAATGCTCATTTTGAAATTGTTAAATAAGTATTCTTTACTTAGATACAAACACGTAGTCATATATGCCATTTTGTTTTATTCCATTTGTGTTAGCCTGTTTTCGGGTGTAAGTCTCTTTATACGAAGATGAGTGATGAGACTTTTTTATTATATTTTTGGATAAACATTGATGTATAAAACTAATTGAGACATCAATGGCGTGTTAATGTTTTGTAAAAAAAAAGACAATCTTAAGAACTCATACGATGACAATGCGATTTTTTTCGAACATAATTAAGTTTAGTTTACTAAAGTAAGTACTTTTCACTAAAGTAAGTTTACAAAAGGTATAAAAACGTAACAAGCCGATAACGAAGAGTCTTTATTCATTGTCAACAGAAGCTCCTCCCATTAATATAAAATAATTTTCCGGCAAAAATCGTAACTTAAAAAATCTTCCGTCAGCAAAGCTCTACAGATTTTAATTAAACAAATTTCGTTTTGAGTTGGACGTAGAAGTTTAAATGAAACTGATTTTTTATCGGTTATTAGCTTTTTGCGTAACATTGCGCGTTTCGTAAAGTAAATATAATTGCAATTTCTCGTCGAATTAAATACAAGTAAAACAGAAAAGTTACTTCGTTCATTGTTCTACTTGGAATTCTCTTTAGCACTTCCGTAATCTTCAGATAGATTATAATATTAAAATAATGAGTACTAATGACATAGCAAGGCTGAATCACGTGAATCATAAATTATTTAGTTTGTTCTATTTATATAGGTATATGAAAGAACGGATAGAAAGCAAGACGCTGTGTTTTATTTAATTATAAGATTATATCTACTACCTTAGGTATTTGTTTCGGTTTAGTCCCAAAAGTCCTTACGAAACTTCCTGATAACTACCTCAAGTTGACAAAATAATAAAATATTACGTATTAATACACTCTAGAACTTCTGAACTTAGGAGCTTTTTCTTAAATAAAAATACGCCATTCCAACTTATTTCTATCAAGTTAAGTTCATAAATTTAATATTTGTCGTTTTATGTTGTCTTTTACGATGTCTACTTTCAGTCACACCACCATTTTATTTTCTGAGCATCAAAGCGAGCGAGCAGGCCGCGCCGAGAGCCTGGGACATTGTATTATTTTATTTCAATGTGAAATTCTCTTTGCGAAATATGGAATTATTTTGTTTCATTAGTATTCCATCTACCTATTCACAGTGGAAGTTACAATAAATGTGTTTATAACTGAAAACACGGCATTGAACAACAACAACAAAGATGTTATATTAATTTAATCAAAAAGTTTCGAATGAATTAAGTGAAACGTTTACACTGAACGTCCAATTAACTAACTACAAGCCTTTAATTATTTCATTGAAATACCTAAGTACACATCAAAGCCATTTGTGAAGTTTCCCAGGGTTGTGTTTGCGCAAATCATCGTTTAGGCGCGGTCCAGGCGCGAAGCCGAAGCCGAGCGAGGTCGGTGTAAACAATAATTTATCTCGGACCTGCCCGACGCGTATCAACGGAAGCACACGACATATTTTACAAACAACGTAACACCACAAAATAGAGATACAACATGTTATAGCTCAAACATGTATGAGCATTTGTTATCTGGTAGATTAAAATTATTTTTTAAAGTTGTTTGTTTTAACGATATTTTAAAAGTGACTCGGTAGCTCAGCGGTCAGAGGATTGGACCGGATATCCAAAGGTTGCGGGTTCGAT
Organism: Catoptria pinella; assembly: GCA_963556745.1. Lineage (NCBI taxonomy): Eukaryota > Metazoa > Arthropoda > Insecta > Lepidoptera > Crambidae > Catoptria > Catoptria pinella. Next base: position 9,241,696 of record OY750762.1, read on the forward strand.
TCCCGTCCGAGAACATGATCTGGTGCGAGTCCTATTTTTTCTAGTATATTATTTAGTATTATATAAAAATAGCATTGTGAATGCTTAAATCTCAAAATTTCAAATAGATATTTTAAATTTTCATGCATTACTCAGTCAATGTTACAAAAAAAGGGTCAGTGTGCCCTTGTCACATGAAAAATTGCGCAAGTTAAATTAGGGTGACTAAGGGCTAAATGCAAGGCGTCTATCGTATCTACCAAACCTATGAGATCCATCGTAACTTCAAACTTTCAAACCCTTTCTCAGGCATTTTTTATACAACACGGGTGGCGGACATATCTATACTACACGTTATGTATACGATCTACGTATAGACTGTGAGAGATTCTTACTTAGATAACAGGCTATTTATAGGCTTTATATCCGCTATTCCAATTCCAGATGACAAATCCGCTGTAATTTTATTATTTTCTTAAGCTTCGGTCACTGATGCACGAAAAGACCATCCACTTTGGGACCGATTTCGGTAAAGGCCCTCTGGATCATTACTCTCGATCGTTTTTGTGGGGAGCTGTCATTAGCACCGACGCTCCATGGGTCAATGTGTTAAATTAATGATACCATTTTCTCATACTATTACCGAAAATTTCCTTTCAGCTGCAGTATTCGTATAGAATATCGTTCCACACGCATTAGGTACAGTGGAAGACCATATAATATTTTACAAAGCCCACATTAAAAAGCAATCGTACTGTTCCATTTAGATTCTTTTTATTAACAAAAATGACGTTGAGGTAATGATCGAATTTCTGTACATAATTACTAACAGATTATTCTACACAAATCAATTAGTCGCAATCTAAGCGGAGCATAATACAGCGTATTTTTTGGATCCCCTGTTCAAATTTTGTCAGGACATTCTATAACACCAGTGCAATCAATATTATGTTATTTTTGTCCCAACTTTTCCCTACTTAAATTGAAATTGTTGCCACTGTTTGCGCACCAGGATTTTGATATAAAAATTGGCTGCAAACTGTAAATTTAAAAAGAAATCTTATAATCTTTCAACCTAATGTTTTTTTATTTTTTATTACTTCCTTTACCGCATATTTAATATTGAAAAAAGGTGTAAAATTATCATGTCTACTATGAAGACTTAATTGCGCTTAAAATTTAACTATGATAATAGCAATCAATAGTGCTTATTATTCATTTAATTAATTCATTAATGAAACTGTCCCGCCTGTCTATCTTATTCATGTTGCTTCGCCAACCCAAGATAATTTATTTGTTAACGTTCAAATTGTTAACGTTGAGAAATGTTATTTAGAGAACACAAATTAGTTTCTGTTGAACTATTCACTTAAATAAAATTTGAATTGTTTGAAAGTTTGATCTGTGTTCGTATTTTGTCTGACAACTTTTTGATGGGATGGTAATAAACATTGTGAGTATCACCACGTATTACCACGTTATGTACGTATTCTAAGGTATTACCTAGAATTATGTTTTTCGTGTAAGTGACAGTTATTCAAATTTTAATACGAGGATATCTTTTAAAATAGAAACATTACAATTGAATCTATTCAGATAAAACTCTTTGATTGATTGATTGATTGATTCATTCATTGTTGAGATGGTCGTAGATCCCTGAAGGTAGGGAAACCATTTTTGGAGGGTAGATACCTTTCATGGTGAGCACTAAGAAAGGGTTATGGAAAATTCCTGTTATACGGTATGCTACAGGGTGTTCCAGTTTGTATATGATTTTTTATGGGAAAATTTAAATGAGTGAAATAAGGTCTACTGATAAATATCAACTATCTTAATCACACAAACGAAGTCGCGGGCAAAAGCTAGTATATTATAAAGTTCTTATTTACATACATACTAAGTATTATACATATGTATATCACTCTCCTCAAGAATACCACTGGCTCTTGAAGTCTGGTATTGCGGCACAAGGATTTCATACTGACTTTTGAATCGGGAAAGTTTTCCCATAAACGTCGTAGTTCTCTCGCATTTGTTTGAGTTACACATTTCGAGTGAGCTTGACAAGCTGACATGAATATTGAAATTAATGTTCAGACATTTTGTTCCTCTTCACGGCGAAAGTTGTGAAGTGTTTTGACATAAATAACGACTTGAAGATGAACAAGATTGCTTACACGTAATTATACAACGGTTGAAAAAGAAGGGGGAAATACAATTTGAATATATATATTATTTTTTAGTTGAAGCATTGGTAGTTTGTGATAACAAACAACAGATAAAAATCATAAGGTACAAAACACGTAGAGTTAAGATCGACTCGAAAATTGTGATCAACGTTTAACCTATAATCAAACACTTAAGTCAGTTTACCTCACGAGAGAGAGTAGTAGATAATATTACCTGGTGAATAATTTTGCGAACATAGCAACTCTAGGACCTTTGGGAGGAATTCAAGCAAGTGGCAATTAGAGTGTGAATATTTTATTTTCTTGTAATTAGAACTATGTAGGCCACTTCATACTGTAAACTGTAGCAGGTTGACAGATAATAAAGTTATCATATTTCACAACATCATCAGTATACATTTATCGGAATCAATATAAGTATAAGAGCCTGTTTCACAATGTAAAAGTAAGTTCTGAGTAGCTTACTTGACAGATGATTTAACAGTTGTGATATGAAAAATATGTCAAATCATCTGTCAAGTAAGCTACTCAGAACTTACTTTTATATTGTGAAACAGGCCCTAAGTAAGGTAAATATAAAGGTGGTAAATAAAAAAAACAAAGTAAACCCACCACTAACTCACACTAGAGCCAATGTTGAATAGATTTTACAGATTTTTTTTACAGAATAAATATATATTTCTCTCTCATAATCACAGCCTATAGTAAATAAAATAGAAGGTAAGCTTATATCGTGGAAATTTTTTGCCAGTGTAAAGTTTACTTCATGCTTGGCATTACTTATGTATGTATATCGCAGTATTGGACCGCTTTAACCGGAAAATGCTGCTGCTAAGTTTCTTGTTCATTGAAGTGAGTACTATGTATCTCTTAATCACCTTTTACGACATACCTTACATATACGTGTGAAGGGTTAGAGCTATTGTTCTCTGCCTGCCTGAAACTACGGCACTACCTATTGTTTCTTTCATCATCAAAAAAAACGTTTTTTTTAGTTAATATGCTAGAAAAAAATAACTCACCCATAGCATCTCAGACGGGGTCATGTCTGATTAAATTATATTTTATAATTTGATTATTAAATTATTATTAATTACAGAAGTTCTGCAGTTCCAGTCCGGATCTTGGAAGTTTTTATTCGAGCTTTTCGTCTGCATCAAGTAAGGGCGTTCTTATTTTTATGACTTTTATTTGGCAAAAAAGCTGCGATCGATGCAGCGAGACGACGGTAATAAAAGACTACAATTTCATAAAAATAGGTTTTAATTTTTCATATTATTTCCTATTTTATGAGAGCAAAAGATAAGGTGCCCACCCCATTCATTTTGTACACTTAGTGTAATATCATTACATCATCAACTTACCAAACATAAGATTTTGTTTTAATTTATTCTTACTTCTCTTTTTAATGTTTTTATTTTATTAATATACCTGTACCGTCTTCTTGTTTTATTTATAAATATTTAAAATCTGTTCACACTATTCCCTGTTTCTTAGCCGGGCCAGGAAATAGTTGACAGGGCTGAGAGTATTTAATGTAGGGGTGAGTGACTAACTCAGCAGAACTTGCCGAGAAGGCTGACCGGATAATATACATAGTACCAAATACTGCAAGAAATATAAGAATGCGATTAACTAATTTTAATGCAAACCAAACAAATAACATTACTTACTGGAAGACTCCGTGTATGGACATAGATTTCTTTGCCTTTCTAATATGGGAGAATTTAAAAACAACAACCACCCAGTAAGGTTGCAGTCCCAATCGCGCCAATTACCTTATTCACAACCAGATAACCGGACCCTCATTTTAGGATAAGACCTTAATTGGGGTCTCTTATTTATAGAACCATACTAAATAATTCAGTCAAAAATGCTTCAAAGTTATGAGGTTATATATTAAATACAGAAGCGGGTACTTGATAAAAGTAGAGACTCACTCTATTGGGACTGGAATCTTTAGTTTGTGAAATATTTAGGATATTTTTTTAATTATTCTAACGTGTTTTAGTTGATAGAAATTATAATGTAGTTTAATTTGAAATTCTATTTGTAATTCATAACGTATCAAAAATACGAAAAAGTCGCAGGCGTAAGACGTTAGTACTATTATAATATTCTGTGGCGTAAGCTAGTATGATATCAGGCTTAAGTCGTCCGTTGCTAAGTTACGGTTCTCATATGTAAATATTTAAAAATATTTAGCATAACATTTACAAACACAATCGATTACACTATTAAATTGTATTTTATTTTATGTGTATAACAAATACTCAATAAGCAATTTTAATAGTGTTTTGTCCAAATAAGAATTTAAAAAACCGCTTTTCTTTATGAATGTAATGCTTGCCCATAGAAGTCTTTGGCGGTGCCAGATAAACATTTCCAGATTCCCTCCATTTACTGAAATTAAATAAAACATAACATTTTAACCCTATGATGCTTCATAATGAAGACTCCATATTCATTATACCCCTAAGGGTATAATAAATCCATCCATTAAGGCAAACGGCTCGCACTTTGCGAAATTTAGTTTAGTTTCATGGTTAGCATTTGTTTTATAATTTCACTTAATTCTGACGGTGCGCTAAATCAGCAGATTTTCTCAAAGTGCTTATTAAATAAACTTTCAGTACGTTTAAAAAAGTACCTTTTTTTCTTTTCAGCTTGTATAGACCTTGTTTATTAAAGATGATTAATGGCCTCATAATTCTTAGCGTTCTAATATTTTTTTAAAAACATTTTACACAAAACGATCTCTGCGATGTTCTCTAAGAAACTAATTACGTTAATTGAAAAATATCTCTTCAGTTTTAGGGTCCTTTTCCTCTTTGTTTTCGCAATGTGCAGGTTCCTTTCAGTAAAAAACGAACACAAAGAACAGTAATTTGGGCGTCGAAATACCTACTTCATTCTTTGTCTGCAATGTTTTCCGGGGCCTTCAATGACAACACAATGTTATTGATTTTGCAGTTTTGTGCACACAAAGTAAAGTAAAAAATTGCTTTATTCAAATAAACTTAGTAATTAAGCGCTTTTGAATCGTCTGTATTTTTCTACCACCTGTTCCAGACTCTTTTAACTGAACTGAACTGAACAAAACATATTGATCATTGTATTTTATTACATAGATAAGATAAGTATATTATGGATATTATTATGAAATTTAATTATTGACCGAGCGAGCGCGAAGCGTCTCCGTTTCAACTTGAGAAAAAATGGTTTCGTATGTCTTTCCGGTGTCTGGCTGTCCGTTAGTTATCCTCTACAGGTCGCATTTCTCAACCGTTTCTCGTGAAATTTTGTGAGCAGGTTCGATAAATAAATATAACTTTTTGTCGCTTCATTTTTTCGAAATTTTTCAAAACAACGGAGATATGTGGAATAATCATATTTTCGCCATTGAAAAAAGGTCTCAATCGCGAGATCTGCAGCTCACGGAGCCACTAGTCAATAGCATGACAAGTAGGTAATAACTACACATCGGCTTACTCGTTAGAATATATTGGACTAATTTAGTCTTTAGACATAATTAAGATCTCATAATAATTATGTAACCATTCAATACATAAATGAAATGAAAGGTATGTCACTTTCTATAAGCTAAGGCTTCAGACGATCACTTCATAAGCAGTTTGGCTAAATAATCTTGTTCAGATGATTAAACAATTCGTATGGTCGTGTATGATTCTGACAAGCCATTATTCAAGTGCCCCCAGGGCCCCAACCATTAAAAAAGTACCAACTTTAAAACAGTCAAAAGATAATGTAAGCAAGGAGGGGCACCGCCAGTTTCATCCTTTTGACGCTATAATTGAATCGCCATTATTTAAAGCAAATTATGTAGGGGCTGGAAATAAATTAGACAAAAGAAACGAAAATGTATAAATGAGTTCTTTTGTTCCGTTTCTTGGTTTGAATAGCTTACAGTTATGCTGGTAATGCTCCACATCTGTTGCCATTCTACTGCTAAATGTTTTTAATTTAACACTTGCTTTGTCAAGGGGGTCGGGTCTAAGAGACCTGAAGAATTACTTACAGCTTACAAACCGCCCATTCTATACTTAGAATCTGACACTTGTTTAAATCTCTATATTAAGCCATTACTGAGGTGTTTACTCACCCCGTTCATGATTTGCGATATAAGATTTTTTTGTGAGTTCAATAAGACTTTTCTTGACTTATCTGATGTAGTCAGATAAAAAAAGAAAAGTTCCAGAATTTTAGATGTAAAATTGAAAACTTTTATAAATAAAAAGTTCTCAATATATTATTCTTTTGCATGTATTTATGTATGTACTAATATAAATAATGATAATGCACTGAAAGAGTGGTAAAAAATAAAGTGTGGTTTTTCGTTTTCCATAGGAATTCTGGGTACAATAGAAGCATGTCCCTTGTCCAAGGTCCACACTAATTAGGTGCATCAAAATTGATTCAGATGTTTCTAGGAGCTCGATGGCGCAGTGGTTGCGAAGGTTAAGCAACTTTCGCAAGTGTCGGTCATGGGATGGGTGACCAAAAATTCATTATCTCAAGCTCCTCCGTGCTTTGGAAGGTACGTTAAGCCTTTGGTCCCGGCTGTATTTGCAGTCGTTAACACCCACCAATGCGCATTGGACCCGTATGGTGGGTTATGGCCCATCTTCCTTATCCACCTATAAGAAAGGCCTGTGCTCCAGCACTGGGGACATTAAAAATGGCTGATGATCACATGAAAACATAACAAATAAACAAATGATCAGACAGAGTTACTTTCGCCTTGAGCCTTAGCACCTTGTATCAAAATTGTATGAAATAATGTAATAGTAGACAGGTAACATGTTCTAAATTCCTTTTACTAATAAATATAAGTACTAACATAAAAATATAAGAAAACTCGGAACACATCTCCAAGTCAAATTACGAATGTTTTTCTGTAATACATTGGGAGCTACAGCCAGTGTCTGCTTAGACGCTTTTGTATATACAATTTTATTACGAATCGGTAGAATATACGAGCTTTTTATGTGAGATATTAATCAATCTCGCTGTGATGTCATTCTAGTTTATATTTACGTTTAATCCGGCAGATAAGGTCGACTAATTGTAGAATTTTGGTCAAGTTGGTCAAGATTACATCTGTGGAAAGTTCAAAGTGTCGTAACATAAGCATTTATACTTGACTCAAAGTTGCATACTACTTGCTTTTATGTAGATAATCTGATTTACTTTGGGACTTAATGATTTGTAAATTTAAGATTTTAGCAGTTAGTTGTAAATAAAATCTAACAAGTATTTTTTTCTTAATAGGAACTATTTTTCAATTATCTACCTACCTACATTAATTAAATAATTCAACGCATTACTATGTCTTTTGTAAAAATAATCTATGACCTGAACTATTATACACCAAGTTAATTAAACTATTGGCTCCGTGAGATGTAGACCTCGTGTTAGCTAAAATAGCTCAAATTGTATGTTGTTTAACAACAAATAAATACTTGATATTTATACGCAGTTATAAATTATGTCACAACCTAATTATTGGCCAAAAATTTTTTTATTGATTTTGAACTATGAACTTTTGAGTCTTCTAAAAATAAAAAACAAGATTTGCTTTGCATCGCTAACAGAAAAGGTTTGTGTTATTTTTGATCATTTTTTGAAATGACTGAAATGTGTTTTTTTACAGATCTCCGCTATTTTGAAAAAAATCGGAAAACTGAATCGACCAAAAAACTCTAAAAAATTATCGAACCTGCTCACAATTTTTCACAAGATTGAGAGATGCGACCTGTGGAGGAGAACAAACGGACACCGGAAGGACATATACTAAAACATTTTTGCCAAAGCTGAACCAGAGACGCTTCGCTCGCGCTTCTCGCTCGCTCGGTCAATAAACTAATTTTCAAGGTTGATTACAGAACAACAATGTATTGGCAACTTTACAAATTCAACACGGATACTGTTTCCCTTTGATATCGAATCGAGGCATATATGAGTCAATTACACAATTTAGTTATCGAACAAAGATGCCACTATACTTATGACTGGAATTCGTGCATTAGCATTTTAAGACAGAACATTCTTACATTATATTATAATAACCGATTAAGTACAATCGAAAGTTGTATAAACTAAATTGATTTTCCGGTTAGTATCTTATGAGAGAATAAATAATAAAAATAAATTCTTGAACTACATCTTCGAAGTTTATATTTTACCGAATGCGGAAAATACATTCCACATACTGTTGATGATATATTATTTTTAACCGACTCAAAAAAGGAGGAGGTTTTCAATTTTGTATATATTTTTTATCGTTGTAAATCAAAATAGGTCCATAAATGTCGAAGTTATGCGCGAACTTCGACATTTATGGACCTATTTTGATGGTTCTTTTTTTGCTTGGTTGAGTTTTCTTGCGAAATAGTCCTATTTTTTTTATCGGTTCAGTGTATTCAAGTAATCCTGAAAATTTGGACTAAGAAGGCACAACGGAACTCCTCAAAAACAAACAGCGTGAATTTGGAAATTGATCACAACACACACATTGACACCTGAAAAAAAAGAAAAAACAGCTTAAAAATTAAATAGCTCTAAAAGCAAGAAATAATATTTAAATCATTGGATACGCATATCAATTTTAATAAAAAACCGTCTGATGTTAGTCTGTGTGGTTGGAGGACAACTTTGATTTAAATATCATTATTGCTTTTAAGAGCTAGGTATTTAATTTTGAAGCCGTTTTTGTTTTTATTTTCAGGTTTTTGAAGGAGGTTTTTCTTGTTTTCAATAGTTTAGTTACACACACAACTGTAGGTAGGCATTAACCACAATTTGTGACGCCTCAAAGGTCAAAAGCTCTTTGAAGGAGGATAGTTGAGATTCTTATCAAACCGTCTTCTTACAAACTGGGATCCGGTTAACTTAAAATTAGTTAAACGAGTTGCTAGTAAGCCTTATCATTCGAAAACATAAGTTCACTCTAAGCTATTACATAAAATTGTGAAGTTTGACTTTAAATAAAACTGATTTAACATTTTGGGGCAACATAATATATATTTCATGCGAAAAATCCATTTATATTACGGAAAATAGGAAACCATTTTCCGATTCAGACCACTTTTAAAAGGTTGCCATTTTGTTTTAAAAAAGGATACAAAGCTCCTTGTATGTTGTCCTTGGTCTGACCCAATAAAAAGTGGTCCGATCTGAAAAGGGTGGAGTAAAATTTTTCCTAATTTTCTCTGCACTTTACATTTGAGCATTGTTTTCCCTAAACAGTTGCTTTATAAATTTAAATGCCCTGATAAAGAAGAACTACTTTAACACTTTAGTACGTCGTCGTGTCATGTCGTACGTCGTATTGACATTATGTCATAGAATGTCAAGTTATTGAAAATGAGTTATAGTTGGAGAAAACGCGTCGGCTTCTTTTGGGCCTATTATGTATCGTAGCTGCGTTAGCTTTATCAAAAGGAGACGCGAGACATCAGTCTTCTCTTAAAAATAATAATTATATTCTATTTTCAATCATTAATATTCAGAGACAGAGATTCCTTTTAAAAGTGATATTAGAATTTAAAATTATTGTGAGGTAGATAATCCTTGTGCGACGTTTAAACAAAAATATTCATCTGTAGCAGTCCGTTAGTGCCACAGAATAACTTTACTCCTAAAACGATGAACGAGCAACTTATCTTGGCATTAAAAATACTTGTTGGAAGGTCAAACTTAATCCTTTATTCCTTTGCAAAGGTCGGTCGTGTTGATGTCTAAAGAGCTAAATTTATCGAGTGTAACGCGTTAAAATCAGAGGGCTGCGATATCTTAGCGAGCGGCGCGCCGTTGAGGATTCTCGGCTGTTCTAATGCGATAACGTTGACATTGAGAAAGCAGAAAAAAAATCAAACGGTCGATGTCAAAAGGGCAAATTTCATTTCAAAGATAATAACCGGAGAAAGGTGAGCGTACCTTCTTTAATTTACAGAATCCATTGGCTTTAGTGGAGAGGCTAGCTTTTTTTCAGCTTACTAAAACCTGATCTGACAAGTATTAACAAAACTGTTTTTGATTTTTGTTTTTGAGAAATTTACTGTAACTTACTTTATCCGTTATATGTGCTTTGTCCTAATTCATTTTCACAAGGTCCTGGCCTGCAAGCCTCCGAGAACAAGCTACTGAGGGCTTCAGAGAATCTGTCGCGAGGGTCGCGAGGGAAGTGAGGCTTAACTTTTGTTAAGTCTAAGTCTTTGCAATACCTAATGATATTTCTAAGAAATATGCCCAATTAATATTGATAATTATGACCTTCTATTAACGTCGACACGATTAACTGAATATTTGCTTTTATTTGACCAATTCATTCTACGTTTACCAGCCTGTTGATTCTGTAACCAAACTTGCATTTCACTTTGAACCTCACTTCACTTCGCGTGAAATTGATATTAGAAATTAGCTAAATATAAGCTACTTTACTGATTGCAAAAGGTTTTAGGTAGCTACCGTAGCTATCTAAAATATTTTCACACACGTGTTCATACCCATTCAACTGTTTCATACCATGAGATTTGTACAAAAAGAGTTTTTGTACAACTTTATAGAATGCACATACAACTGTAACATTAAGTCAAAACATTTCACTGCGTTCATTACAAGTGTACTATTTTACTCAAAGTGGCTAGGTGGTACGTTTGTCGTAGCGTTGTCCCAATAACTAAATGATGTCGTTAGAAGATTTTTTGCCGACACCCAATATTATAGTTTTCCGAGCCGCCAGTTTGCTTAAGTCGCTAATCGGGATAAATTTTCTTCACTCAGGTAACAGAAGAATTATTTAAAAAGATGAGGAAAAGAATTAACCAATATTTATAGACAATGTCATCAGGCTTTGACAAAATTAGACGAAGATGAAGCCAAAATTATTCAGAGGTTTATTCATGGGCAAAACGTAATTCTAGAGTATTACAAAATACAGTTAATTCATTAAATGTCACGCGGCTACATGTGGCCGCACAACAACGAAGTATCTATTTTGTTTCATTTTCCTGTACCTGAGAGGTTTAAAAAGTTAATTTTTTTTTCTTTTTATTAAATTATATTTATGTGAAGGAAGTTATAACGCTAACCTACATGATTTATTACTAAATTGAATAGCTGAAAATTGACCGAAAACAAAGCTAAACTTTACCCATACACAAAAAGGTGGTCTATTAGACCTTCGCGGTAATGAGGTGAATCTGTGGCCCTGTGTAATAATACATGGCGGAGGCCACAATAGCTAAAGCGTTTTATTGTCCCTTTAACGACCTCGCAGGGAGAGTGCGTTTTCCGTTTAGGTGGTAATTAAGCTAAATTTACAATGTAACCTATATCGGCCGGACGCGCCAACCGTACGTGAAAAAAAAACATTTTGCGACAAAATGATTTACATCATCGAGATTTCACGCAAATCAGTAAAAATTAACCTTTGAATTTCGGTTAAAATTTACGCTATGCCTTTATTATGACTCTTTAAAATATTACACAAAAACTGGAACATGAAACATCTGTTCAGAATACGGCAAAAATAGTTTACTTCATATCTACTATAGCGCATTTATTACCGTCGGAAATCATTGTTTTCTAAACAATATGAGTGGAGCCGGGATACCGCGTAGGCATTTTAATGTTATTTTGCGGCAGGTTTATGTTACATTAAGGTTAAATAAACTAATAAATGGTAAAATTAAAGGATGACAGATGTAGAAGCTATTAAACGTGTCGTTTGATATCTGGCTCTGGCAGTTTGTCAAAAATGGAATGTATAGAATAGAATAGATATAAGATTTGCCTCACGCGTAAGTAATTTTAAACGTCTGGTGGATAACCGTGGGTGACAAAGTCATTCACCTTTGAATGGAAACAAAGTTGTTTTCGGTATTTTGATAATCTTCCTGGTAGTTATATTTTTGTTACATCGCGTAATAATAACTGCAATATTTCAAGTTTCTAATGAACAGACAGCCAATGTTATAGAGGACTTTTCCTAAAATATGAGTCAGGAAATTGAATAAAATACAATAAATAAGTAATTAAAATTATATGCCAGATTATTACAACATGGTAAATTAAAAAAATATCACTTTATCTATTGATCGTGCAAGTACGAAGCGCAAGCGAAGCATCTCCGTTTTGTCGATTCAGTTTTTCAAAAATTTTCAAAATTGCGGAGATATGGGAATAATCATATTTCAGTCATTTCTAAAAATGTTAGGTACAAACCGCGAGGTCTACAGCTGGTCTCTATAGAGCCACTAGTTTTACAATGTAACTATTTATTTTATATTCCTACGACGATTATTCATTAGGGCCATGTAGGGCCTTTGTTATTTTAGTTTTGTTAAGTTTAATGTGAAATTTAAATTTAAATAGTTTTTTCTTTATTTTGATTATGAATGACTCAGCACGGGTTAAACCGAATGGAATTACTCCTTAATTTAGCGCTTACCGCATATTTGAAATGTTGTTAATTAGCCCGGCTTGCTAATCAAAACAGGTCCTAAATTGCCCCGTGTTTTTAGCACTAATTACCCTACATCGTATAATCTCAATCAAAGCAAACTTTTAATCATCGGCTGTTTTTAGACTGCATGCGTTAGCTTATTGGTGTTAGGGTTATAATACACTATCAAAGATACATCCAAAATTTGCGATACTTACTAAAACCACAAAATACAAAATCTAAAATTTTAAGTTTGAAAATTTTGTTTATATTGGGACCTTACCTATAAAATTGGTGTTTTTTTTCTTTCACACAGAGAACCTCATAGCTTCTGTAATTTAAAATATTTATCAGTTGCTGGATATTAACATCAAACTATGACTATTGCCATAAACTATCAGCAAAATTAAAGTTTATTTATCTAGTTTTCTTAGCATGGAAAAAATACCTTGAAAGTGACTCATGTTTTTGTTAACGAAAATGACCACTGTACCCGTTGTAACTTAACCTAAACTAATTTTTTTCGCTTAAGTTATATTACAATAGCATTCACGGTTGTTAAATAACTTATGTAAATGCAATTTCTTAAAATTTATCCATACAAAATGCTAATTACATAGGTAAGGACATAAAAAGATAAGCATGTTTCTTGTTAATACCGAGTGAAAACGTTAAGTTTTACCTAGTAGATGTTGCGAAGGAAAGTCCTGAGTGCATAAATTTTTACGTTGAGAAATTATGTATTTTATTCGGCAATAATTAGCATTGTTAGTTAATACATTACAACTTTTAAAATATTTTTGAGTGAGTGATTTTCACGGTGATCACGAAATCTCAGAAACTACAAGTGCTAGGAGTCTTAAATTTTGCATGGGGGCTCCTTTTAGGGCGTAGGTGCTCACTAAGACGGGATTTTGCGAAATTCAATCTCTAAAGGGGTGAAACAGGGTGGCAAAGTTTGTAATGGTATAAAGGCGTTAGTGACTCTAAATATTACTACAGTAAACAAACCAAATCTAAAGAGTTTGTGAAAAATTATCCATCTACACATCCAAAAAAAGAATTATCCATTGATTTGTGCATTCAAGCTTTTGTATTGCTATTCAGCAGTGTAATAACACCCTTACTGAATTTACCGCACTGAAATCAATGTTTTCAACATCCGACGTCTGACCCTGACGAAGGAAACGGTCGCCAAACGTCATACGATTATTTTTGTAATAATCTATAACAAGACGCTGTTTACTTTATCATGTCGTTATTTGTAAATTAAGATTATGGATTAAATAATCAGCGGCAAGGACGAGCTTAGAAAAACAATTAGAATTTATATCTTACTAAATTTTACAAGTATCTTACACATGTTATGTAATAATACTGATGTTACATGCATGTTACCGACCTAAATATCTGGAGCTTGAAATAGTTGTGAGTAAGAGTTGTTATATTAAATTCATTGTAATTTAACCGCCCCGCACTAACATATTGCACTTCATAATGTTGCTCATATTTGTAACGCTTTATAATTCTAGTCCTCGAATTGTAGACATCTGTCAACTCGGTATGTATGTATACAACGTTTTACAAAAATACCCCTAATGCCGAATATGGTATATAGGGACCATCAAACTGAACACCTTTTATTATGGGACCAACTCTGAAATCGCGAAAAAAAATCAGCTGTTTCATAAATTTTGATATTTTTGATTTTAATTTTTGTATGAAACAGCTGATGTTTTTTCGCGATTTCAGAGTTGGTCCCATAGTAAAAGTTGTTCAGTTTGTTGATCCCTATATACCATATTCGGCATTAGGGGTATTTTTGTAACACCTTGTATATCACACACAATCCAATCTTTACTGCGGTGCGGTCGTCCACTTCCTCTCTATCTATCAACAATTCAACATCCATATCCGTCTCTTCTTAAAACATACCGTTAGTCTCTTCTCACAACATGTTTATACCAAGCCAGGCCAGACTTTTAAACTTCCTCTCACATACTCATTCCGTATTTAATTCATACATTCGCATAACTCCAAACATCACCTCAGCCTTTTCACCTTTGCAGTTTGCTACAATACATGTACAATACTATTTTCTTTCATCCGTCTTCTTCACAGCTCAAAATTCCGATTTACTGGTCTAATTACGTAAATGTTGCCCTTTTTCTGTGCATTTCAGTGATATGGACAGGGATGAAATGAGAACAAGCGGACTGTATAAATAATATGATAATATAATTAAATAATTACCTTTTTAACATAGAAAACAAGCAAGAAAACACGAAACAACAGATTAAATTTCGACAATTACATTGAACCCTAAAAATGATGACAAAACAGAATTTCGATCTAAAATAAATAAACTTAAAGTAGCACAGCAAAGAGGTACAGTATATTGAAAGTATATTGAAACGTAAACTATATTTTCTACATAATCTAATTGGGTATTTATTTCATTTCATTTGCTTGAGTACTCACTTTAAAAGCTCGTAACATAAAGCCTTCTAGCTTTATCTCGGCAATAGGTATAAACGACAAGTTTACATTATGTGGCCCACTTAATTAGTAGATAATCCTTTAAATAGATAAAGGGGTCGCTTATTGTAGCTTCTTTTAGCGCGTGCAAGGCTTCACGGTTAAGCAGAGCTTTGCTTCCATTTTTTTATCAATTAGCGGTAAAATGTTGGCTTATCGCCAGTGTCTGGAAACAATGCAGAATGCCTTGACTCATTCGTCATTAATTGCCTTACTTTGCACCAATAAAATTGGTTCTAAATATAATCAAATAGTTTTAAACACGTATGAAACAGCCGTGCGCTGTAAGTTTTTCGGCATTAGTAAAAAATATTAAGATGCTTGTTGTAAAATATAAAAGACTGAAAAAAAACAGTTTTCGTATGAATAATTTCCTGTTGACCTTATATCGATGAAAAGAAAATAAAACAAAAACATAATAAGGAGCAAGAAAAAGACAATGTTATTTTATCTCACTTAAATATGCCGAGGTCCTCTTCCTTCATATAAATTAAAGTAAATTAGATTTAAGAAAAGTAATTTATTAGCTACTCTCATTTCATTGAACATAAAACCAATCCAACAAACCTGTAAACTTTATTAAAATTACAAGAACTTTACGCCCGAAAGCAAATTATTTTACCTGTTAACATAAACGTGTGGCAGAAAGAAATAGTTCTAAACATGTAGATCCTAAGGTAGCTTTTTTAACGTAATGTAGTTGTTCTCATTTGGCGGAAAACTCGTCGAGAGTCCAATTAAAATTATTTTCAATTATATTCTCCATATATCCCGGGAGGTAATATTTATTACTTACGTACATTTCCTTACAAACTTTTTATTTATTTAAGGGGAGCTCTAACACAATCCACAATCTATATGTCAAATGCAAACAAATTAGAGCTATTATGTAGAAGGATATTAGGACGTGATATCTTGGCCTCAAAAGCGATAACGAACAACGCTATCGAATAATTTACGGGGTTTTTTGCCTGCCATTGATTTTAAAATGTCAAATACCTAATACTAAATAATATACTAGAAAATATCGTCTCGCACCAGATCATATTCATAGCGACTCGGTAGCTCAGTGGTAAGAGCATTGGACCGGACTTAATATTTCGCAAACGGATTCCCTGAATCGAAAAGTGGTTTTCACAAACATTTTTAAAAGACCAATCCAAGAACATTCCAGACTATGAGATTGATTAGAAAAAAAAATTCATCCCCATTTTACGTGTAAAAATTTTTTTTAGTCTATAAACTTTCCGTATATAGTATATACTTTAGTATAGTATATACTTTACTATAGTATATAGTTTATAGACTAAAAATTTTTTTTTTCGAAATTTTACTCTACCACTTTTTTGTCGTCATTAAAATAGATATTCATGCCAAAATTACAGCTTTTTAATACTAGGGCCTCTGAGCTAAGCCGCAGACGCACAGATGGACATGGCGAAACTATAAGGGTAAAAAGACGTTATTTAATCTAAGTATTATGATTAGAGATTGCTGATGCTTACCGTACTCAGTGCCCTAATAAAACCATGGTTGCTAAGGAAATATACAATTTATTACTATAAATATGTATAGACTGCTAAAATATAAATAATTGTAAGCTTTTTATTTATGCAAAAATGTAATATTCTATTCATAGATTCATTTTATGAAAAAATATTTATCAAAATTAAGACTTTCTGCGAAAGTAACGCTCCTCCAGATGGTGTAATTATGTTATTATTGAATATTTAAACACTTCCAAAATTGTAGGAATGCCTTTAATCTTTTGAGCAAACAATTTATTTGTAACGAATAATTTGGAAAATAAATCGGTAGGCAACAAATACTATTAAGACGCTAATGACCAATAAGAATGTTATGAAAAGTCTTTTGATTAGTAAGTACCTACCTACCTGCTAACCTGATTAATATCGAATGTCTTATCGCAGATCTTTTATGTAATGACCATTAATGCCTATTGCTCAATGTATCAGCCGTACGACGACATTTACTGCTGGATCCAGGAAATAGGTACCCCCAAGGAAATATATACCTACCTAGACGACCTCCATGGTAGAGTGGTTCGCAAAAAAATACAGGTCGAATTGAGTATCTCCCTCCTTTTGAAGTCGGTAAAAATAGAGCACATCTGACACAGCGAAAATCAACAACAAAGAGCACACTGTAGTCTCTACTGAACTGACAATTTAAAACTAAAATTCACAGGCCCTGAACACCTTGAAAACCGGTGTTATCGACGCGGCAAAACTTTGGCCGCGTCGATAACACCGGTTTTCAAGGTGTCGCCATCTCTGAGGTCCCGGGTTCGATCCCCGGCTGGGTCAATTTAGAAAACAAACTTTTTTATATTAGCTCAGACCTGGGTGTTTGTGTTACCACCATTCTGATTTCCATAACTTTTAGCTACTTACTTTGGAATCGGAACAATGTGATGTTGTCAAATATTTATTATTATTATTATCAGTAACAAAACATTTACTAAAATCCAATATCATCACATAAAATTAGTTGCTTTATGTAATCCTATGTAAATGTAAAAAAAATACAGTTGAAATAAATGGGCTGCCATGAAACAACCGTATACATTTTTAAACTAAACACGATATGATGAGATATTCTTATAATTCCAAAAAAACAGCTAGCCATATCAGTTCTACATAATTGTATTTCATAAACAAAAGTTTTCATTAACTGATTTTTCAATTTTACTTACACGTATACAAGATGTTACAAAAATACCCCTAATGCCGAATATGTTATATAGGGACCATCAAACTGATCAACTTTTACTATGGGAACAAATCAGAAATCGCGAAAAAAAAATCAGCTGTCATCATACCTTTTGATATTTTCGTAATTAATTTTTGTATGAAACAGCTGTTTTTTTTTTCGCGATTTCAAAGTTGGTCCCATAGTAAAAGTTGTTCAGTTTGATGGTCCCTATCTACCATATTCGGCATTAGGGGTATTTTTTTAACACGTTGTATACTTAAAAACTAGTTATAGCTTAGAAATACAATATAATAAATAATAAAATAAAAATATCTTTTATTTTCTCCACATAATTACAATGATTAGTTACATTTTCAGTTAGATTGTTGTAATAACTATTGGGGAGACCAGCGCCTGAACTAAGGTTAGACCTCTTTGACAGGTACAATACACTGTATAATATGTCGGTATTTCAGTATCAAATATCTTTCTAAATGCATATAGATAAGGTATATATGTTTAGAATCTCAAGAACTCGCCAGATTTTCCTGGTAACCGCAAGCATTCGATAAGATCCCGGCACACTGAATGCGATTCCAAAAATATGGGTGCGACTGCTCTATTTTGCTGTTATCCTTACTAATATTATAAAGCGAAAGTCTGCTTGTTTGTTTGTTACGCCTTCACGTCTAAACTACTGAACCGATCATCATAAAATTTTGCATACACGTTGTCAGGGGTACAGCGAAGGAAGGATAGGGTACATTTCATCCCGAAAAAAATAATTGTTCCCGAGGGATAGCAAATAAACTTTCCATGCAGTCGCGGGCGGTCGCTAGTTTATTATAAAATGAATCCTGTAATCAAATACCAGAAGTAAATTCTAACTAATATTACAAATGCGAAAGTGAGATAATATTTTGTTTGTTTGTTGCGCTTCACATCTTAAATATTCAATCATTCAATCATCCAATTTTGCAAACACGTTGACAGGGGTATAGAAAGGGACATAGGGTATCTTTCATCCAGAAAAAATGACTGTTCCGGAGGGACAGTAAAATAATTGTCCGCGCAGACAAAGTCGCGTGTGACCGGTAGTTATAACTCAAAAAATGTTTGTTCATATAGAGCCTAATTACAATAAAATACACCCTGTGTTTTATATTTTTTTTTTGTTGTTGTCTACTCATCTAAAACTACAAAATTTTCACCAATGACATAATTGAGCTTTTTTTGTTTTTATGAGACTCTTTTCTAGCCGCCGGTTTGATTGCAATCCGTTGCAAGCAACGTTGTGGTGCAGAACCGTAAGAAGGCCGATATTGAGATGAGAAGTGTACTCCTTGTCTAAAGTCTCTAGAGAACACTCGTTTCAGTTGCTCGCTCTCCGTGTAGAAGAACCTTAAGCAAGTTCCACGAAGATCATACCATACATTCAATTTTTCGCTCGATTGTGCAACAAGCTAGAGAAATGTTATGAAAATTCCTGTTTCATATTTTTATTTGCCTATTCATGAAAGCATTCTTCAATATTTTGAATTGTTTGTTTGCGGTGTTCTGTTTGACGAAAGAGAACGTATTTTGAATATCGGATACTACGTATATAGGTTATTGAAAGAAAAAGGCATATGACTTCGGAGTGAATCTGTAGAAAAACCTTTAAACGTAGATTTTTTTTAATTTTTGAATGATTTGGTCTTTTAAATTTAAATAATGTTAAGGACGACTTTTAGGTGACTAAGTTCCTTCATTTCCAATGTCGTTTCAGCAGTTTTGTTGCATAACTTAGAAAAACATAACAGAATGATATTTAACTTAGTCATTTGAACATTGTTAGGCACAACATTGGTGTACATACTTAGTAATTTTAGCTCACATCATTTAAAGTGATTGTGAAATTGCACAATGATTTTATCGCGTATTGTAATCTCTTACCTTTAGATAGGTATAACAGATCAATATTATTTTATCTATAAGTACATATGTTAACCAGCGAAACAGATTTTAAAATCACATTCAGTTCGATAAGATAAAAACCAATAGAATATCCGTGAAACATAATAAGGATCGTTTTACAAAACAAAAAAGCACGGAAAATTCGATTCATCTATAGCTATTATAGTAACGATGCCACAAGACAGACTTATTTTCGTTGGCGCAAAGTGTGCACTTTGTGTGAAAACGATATATTTAGCTTTTATGGAGCTTTATTGTTTACACAAAAAAGTGTGTTCACTCAGATGTTTCTTTAGCGTAAAATCACAGACCACATACCTTCTTATATAATGTACGAATTATCAGCAATGAGGAAATATTACCGTATGTATTTTGAAGGCGGTTTGTAAATATAATAAATCTTTCGATCTCGAGCTATTGTTAGAAAGTAGAAAATAGATTACCGAGTAACTTGCTGCTTTTTGCTAATACAATCGATCGAACATTTGTGTCTTATGAAAAACTAAAGGTAATGGAAAGCTATTCAAGTAATTGCCATTTTGGCGAGATCTGCGTGGCGATTCTGAAACGAAACTCGCAACTTACTTCGCATGAGTTTGATATTGGGAATCAGATAATGGTAGGCTACTTAATCAATTGAAAATTAAAATTAGATAACTACAGAAGCAACCTGAAATCTATTGCAATTAATAAATAAGCCTATTATTATCTTATTTCTAATATTATTATCAAACTCGTGCGAAGTGAGTCGACTTTCGAAGTGAGTTGCGAGTTTCGTTTCGGAATAGCACGCCAGATATCAGGACTAAAAATATTTCCTAATAATAATTGTTGTAGTTTATCTCTTGCTATCTCTTCCTGAACATTAACTATACATTTGTACGAGTAAAATATTTAGTCGCAGCTAAAGAATATCGGCGTTTCCTAGATGATTAAATATTGATACTTAAAAAAAGCATCAGCTTTGTAAATCAAATTTAATTTATAATGTAATCAGGTTTCTGTAAAATATTAATCTTGAATTGCATAATTGATGCGTTATCTCGAGTCAAATTAATATTTATACTTCCATATTTTTTATGATCCTCCTCACTGTTAAAGATAAGACAAACTTTGTGTCGTAAAATGTAAATTAATAATAAAATAAGTGTACTAATGGCTCAATTCACGTCACCTGATGTATATCATAGATAATGCACTATATACATATGTGTGTGATAGATAACCACTAAGCCGAAGCTATGAGTACCAGTCTGTTATCAGTCAGTAATGAAGCAAATGAGATGATGAGAAACAAGATTTATTAACAGTTTATAAATAATATTTGTGAATATTTTAAATTCTTGAAGAAGTTATTTGTAAGTGATTACAGAAGTTATACAAAACATTTTATTATAGCAAATGTGGCTGATTACAATAACTAGGGTTCGAACTACGCACTAAGTTTAATCGATGATATCGAAGATAAACTAATATTTTTCCGCAAATGTAACCGAAAAAGTAGCGACCGGAATAGTAAAATTAACCCGCGTACTGATTTGAATATATCCTAGATTAGAAGCAACTTGCAAAAAATGTTTTAGGGTTCCGTAGTCAAGTCAACAAGGAACCCTTATAGTTTCGCCATGTCCGTCTGTCCGTCCGTCTGTCCGCGGCTTAGCTCAGAATTTAGCATGAATGTGTATATTAGTTACGCTAAAAAAGTGGTAGAATAAAATCTCGAAAAAAATATTTTTTTTTAGTTTACCTCCCCTACATGTAAAGAGGGGATGAATTTTTTTTTTGTTTGGGAATTGTTAAGCTTTGAAGTGCAAAATTTTGTTAGAGTCAAGTGTCCAGTTAGGTATTAAGGATACTTAGTTTTAGGCGTTAGTTGTGTAAAACAAGTAAATATAAGTTTATAGCCATATGGTAATTGTATAAGGTAACTGCGGAACCCTATATTGCGCGTAGCCCGACACGCACTTGGCCAGTTTTTTTTTAGGTTACGAAAATCGCTAAACTCCTTGTGATATTGACGTTGAAATATTATGCAGTATTAAACAACCTTCCTGCTTATGTTACATATAACCATCATAAGATTAAATTAGTTGTGAAATTAACAGACCAAAATGAAAGCTTGAAAATGATGGTAAAATATTTTTGTTATTTCAAAATAGACTTATATATGGTTAATTACAGTTATAAGCAACAATAATTGTAAGTCAGTATTTAATAAAACGAAACTGATCCATACAAATTAATAAATAAAGTATTATACTTACATTTAACTAAGTAACTGTAACTGAATATGGTAGGTCCTGGTACCCAGTACTATTCATGTTTATACAATTTAGTGTCAAGTTGTCACTTGTTTTGTGGTTAGGACTGTCAATTTAACCCTTAAACTGAAGAGATAATCTCGGTAATAGTTAAATATAAACGCTATAAATAAAAAATCCTGTGTCACGAAAGCATTAAGTGGCTTTAAAACGTTGATGTATACCTCTTTTCCTATTTAGAGCAGATGGTGTGAAAAGGGTTCTGTCTACCGGATTGAAATTAATCTAAATTGAATTGTTTAGAGAATTCGAAATGTCCCTTGAGGTGCAAAGACAACACGAAAACAAATTTAAAGTACCTAGAAACTACCTAATTTAAGTCAATCATTTGTAGTTAAATTGGTATGAGGGTTAATTTTTTATAAACACAACTCTTCAAATCACTAATAGGTTCTCTATTATAACATTTTAGATAATGACATTGGAAAAGTCATCATTAACTTAAAAAAAAAGATTTTAGTGAATTGTTTAGGTGACACTACTTGATAATCAAAATGATATTAAGCTGCTTCTTACTTTGAGATGTCACTTCTTAAAGTATTTCATCTTAATTAATTGAAACAACAAAGTTTTTGACTTACAGCTAAAATCAACTTTCTTTTTGCAATTAATGAAATCTGTCTCCACCATGTCTCCGCCAAGTTAAAAGCTTCCAAATGAGGCGAGTGCTTCTGAAGTTCTCTGGTAAAGTTTGTCCAACAATTGCAACTATTCATCAAGCTGTTCAGAAGAAACATATTATGTTTGGCGTTTGTTAATTACAGATTCCATTCCCGAAACAAGCCGTAAGTAGCCTTGCTAAAGTTTGGCTCTACATTATACTCGTATCTATGGTACACTCAGAGGCTACAAAAGGGGTTTATGGTACCCACACTGCAGTTACTGAATGTTTACTGTTTGTTTATTGTAGAAGAAGTATATAGGTTGAAAAAAAGTCGGTAGTTGAAGGAAATATATCCTAAATATTGATGACGGCTTTTACTGAAACCAAAACTTTCCTTGAATACTTTCTTTTATTCAAATATCTGCCTTTAATTTAAGAAATTATGTTATTTAGAAGAGAGTACAGGATGTTTTTTTTTCAGATTTTAGCCCATTCGATTCCCGGCTGAGACAAGCGGTTTATCAAAAATCGGAGAATGTTTCCTATTAGTAAAATTTGCTATCATAAATATTTAGGGTATACTTGCCCTCCGAATAACGTTATTTTTTTCACCCTATATAACTTTATCAAACTTTTCGAATAAGTAAAATATGTGTGAGAGAACAAAATGTTCCGTATCGTGTGTAGCGTAGAATCGCAGTGATAGAGCGCCCTTACTATTCTAGTAAGGGCTTATTTGGGCAGGCAGATGAAGTAAAAAAAGTGATCCTATAAGGGTTCCGTTTTTTCCTTTTGAGGTACGGAACCCTAAAAAACGTCGAAATACGCATTCTTACACTACGTAAGTAAAAATAATTTGAAATTATTTGACAATTAAAAAAATATCATAGTTATGGATGAGAAAGTTTGAGCCATCTAAGCGAAAACCACGCACTTACACCCGTATTCACAAACAACACTCAAACGACTTTTGACTACGCGAACGCACTGCGTTGAAATAGAGTTCTGTGATTGGTCCGTTTGTTTTACGGATTACGTATGATTGATTTGTAGGATGACGTGCGTCCGCGGGCACTGTGAGACCTCATAGTAATGTTTCTGAATAATACAGCAAGATCACAAAAGCGCTGGACAGGGTCAGTGACGTAATACTAACTATAATATTAAATATATACTACAATAAATAAATACAAATTATATATAAAATAAATAATGCATAGATGATTAATACTGATATATTTACACACAACAACAAATTTGGTAAAGAAAAAGGAAGAAAATAATACTGTAAAATAAAGATAAAAAACTTTGTGTCAGTTCGTTTGTAATAGGATCGGATAATGAAAAATTACCGTGAGATTTCAGAATAGCTGTATAACTCAAAAGAAACAAAACTATTTAAAAGGAGTTATTTTAATATTTGGACAAAAACATGTACATCTTGTTTAGCTCCGTTAGGTAACTTTTAAATAGATAGGAGTGTGGGTTCCCTATGTATTTGCATAAAATTTTGAGCCATAATATGTCATAGCATACTTTGATTTAGCCGAATGATGTTTACGCATAATATTAATTAGGCATAACAGCTTATGCGTACTTATTTGAAGCACAATTATGTTTAATCATAACTTTTTAAAGCATAAATTTTGATATAAATGTGTGAATGAATAAAAAACAAGTATTGCAAATTATTATTATGACAAAAAACAAAGCAAATTAGGAATCAAAACATTATGCAATAAAGAGATCCTTAGGAGTATGCATTTTTATGTATTTTACTCCTTTAATTATGTTATAAGTGTTGCTTAAAGTTTCCCATTCGGATAATTCTTCTATTCGTAGTACAAGCATCATTTCGTTAGGGGTTTCTGGGTTACTTTATTTGTTTTGCCAAGAAAATGAAACACTTAACAAACCCGAGGAAATAGTTTAACATCTAGCTGGTTATTTTAGTTAGAATATCACTTCTCACTTTCTGTTTTGTCACACGCTGCGGTGACAGTTGACACTACAAAATAATGGACGTTTTGGTAACATTGTATAAAATATAAATATTGGTGTGTTTTCTTTTTTTTCATTACTAACCATCGAAGAATTGAATAAAGTAATTTGAACTGTTTCTTATGAGATCACTGCATCATTAAAAAAATGTGTTTATTACAATTCCTCAATCAATAAGCACAATATTTATTGGAAAACTCCTTTTAAGTGTTGTAAAAACACTTGTGCCAGGAATATCCGCTCTACCTAAAACTTATTCCAAAAATCATTATTAGATTTTTAAATTTTTGAGATTTTAGCATTCACAATGCTATTTTATATAATACCAAATAATATACTAGAAAAAATACGACTTCCCGTCCGAGAACATGATCTGGTGCGAGTCGTATTTTTTTCTAGTTTATTATTTGGTATCATTATTAGACTTGGTAATTAATTGTATAAAAATTATGGAGCCCAATCTTGCACAGTGGAGTCTATAAACATTTCTGCAGCGTTAAAAGTAAATAAATTTTAATATTAACCGCCGCCCAAGCGTTTATGATTGCGGTATTTCGGTGAAAGTATTTTTGAGCCGGTAACCAACACACCGGCCTCCGTTAATTTACGGCTGCATACATGATTAAACAGAAGCAGAAAACGATATATCCTTGGCAATTCTCCATTGGTTCTACGTCCGTCACACGTGGTTGCTTACACGAAACGCATAAGTTCGTTCGTAATACGACAATATCAGTTATTCAATTCACTAATCAATAACCAATATTTGCAGAAACTGATAAAATATTATAAGCCGAATATACATTTAAGAAGTTTCACTGCACAACACTTTCACAGAGTTTCACCGCCTCTGTTGTCTAGTGGTTCGTCCACCCGTCTAAGCGCAGAGGTCCCGGGTTCGATACCCAGGAGGGGTTATATTTATAGTTAGCTGCCACCATCTTACCTAAGACTGACGCCATAACAACTATTTAATATTGTCGTGTTCCGGCAGTTAGAGGTAAGGAAAGCCAGTTCCTCACCTCAGTGATTGAAGATTCCGGGTGAGTTGCGCTTCCACCTTCGACCTTATATTCACTTATCGCCAGGTGAGATGAAAGCCAATCACTAACCCATTGTGAATATATATAAAAAAACGTTTAAACGTCTAGTTTCATGCCACGCGCATTTTTTAATGAAACTAGTGTGCAATAAATAAGTTTACACGGTGTAAGTAATTACACCGTGTAAACTTATTTTTTGAATTAATTTATTTCCGGGAATAAGTAATATAATAAAATATAAAGTCATTTCTAAATGTTATTTTAAGCTTCCTTAACATCTGCCATTCTTTATTATTTTATGGAAGCTTTCATTTCATGCGAATTTTTGTATATTGCGTATTCTGGTTTCGCTTTTTAACAATAGCTCTTGACTTATCGTATTCGCAATTGCTGTTATTTTACAGCCTCTCTAATGACTGTTTAAAAAGCTGACAAAACACGTTCCACTCAAACTATTTCCATTACGTCAATTAGCTAAAAACCGTGGTCGAGCGTTACAAAAATTTTCAGCATTCACACAGTGTATGCAAAAGCGATGCACTTACGGTAGTCAGGCGCGCCGCTGACGCGGGATCGATCTAGCTGGCGCGGCGGGCCATTCCAAACAAGTGACAATCTCTCACTTACTTTTCACTACACTACACTTCACTAGAAAGTCCACAACACTAGGTAACAACCGACTCCTGCAAACAACGATTCGGAAATCAAAATGTGCTATTAATATAACGAAATACCGACCGATAACCATTCCCGCAAACATATTGATCTAGATATGATAGTTCGATGTTTGCGATAAAATGCGATAATGAAGGGATTCGAAAAGTAGACCGTGAATGCACGATTGGGAAGCAAAGTTAGCACTTATTGTAAGCAGAGCTTTCGATATCGATTTAATTTCATCGAGTGAAGGTGAGTATGATATGAAAACGGAAATGACTAATTTGATTGATTGGATGATGTCGTCCTATATTTATTATTTTATGATGATCTTATAAACATTAAAATGACCTAATTTCGTCAAATAAAAACAAATCTTTGCGGTTGTATTATAGATATACTTTGAGGTGGAAATGATACGTTTCCTCACCTCAATGTATTCATCGCTTACTAACTAAAATAAACTTCAGGTATAGTGTATTTAACAAACTAGTTGTTAAGGTTTACAATAGCTGTTGTGTTGATCTATCGCGTCTACTAGTCAAAAGCATAATGACGTGTAAGTGTCCTCAGGGCCGGAAAGGCCCATTGTGTGAATGTAAATAGACCCCAAAATGCTTTCCTTTCGCTATTTTTTAAGAAAAGGTAAGTGTATTGTATGTGTACCAGGAACTGTGTGGAAACTGATGGGACGTTCGTTTATATTATTTTTTGCATAAAAGCTATAAATTATTTTAATATAATTCTGTTACCTTAAATATAATTATCCAATAACAATTTATTTTCACGGATTACTATTTTATTGAAGTAATGGAAATTGAGCGTAAATAAAAAAAAAACATATTTATTTATCTAATTCTTTTTTACCAATCATAATAAAGTTTTGACTCAACTCTCCACGCAAACGAAGTCGCGGGCAAACGAAATTATTTTTATTTAAAGTCCTTCTCTGTAAGATAATAGATTGTTAAAAGGGAAGTTTTCATACCATCAACACCACTAATTGACGAATAAATATTTGATTATAAACTCGCACCATAAAATCGAAGCACGTATTAAAACATTCGCCAAACAGCGTCAATGAGAATAATTCATATCCGGCTTGAAATGGATTTTTGCAGGAAACGGTTGTATGTCACGTGCTTTAGAGCGGAAAAATGTTTTCCGAGCGTCGTCGGAGGGTTCGACGAGCGAGTGGCGCGCAGGCGACGTGCGACGAGCGCGCAGACGACGGGCGACTGGCGCGAGCGACCGGGCGGGCGGCGCAACAGATACGCCACAGGTTGGGCGGCCCGGGCACCGCGCCCCGTCTCGCCCCGCGCCCGCCCTGCGCGCCCCGCGCACCTGGGGTTACCAACCATAGTTTATTCCAAAAATATTATAAAGTTTCCAAAGTTAAAATTTACTTAAACATTTATTATTTAAGGAAATCATAATAAAAAGTCAATATCTCTTATGGCTCCTTCACACCATATTGGTATATTCCAATGTCGGTTGGTTACCAGCTCATAATTAAGTAACACCAGTCTTGAACTGTCCCTGAATAACTTTCTACAGTAAATCAGTGTGCAGAAGCCATTAAAATTGTAATGTTTGATGAACTTATAAAAAAAATATAATTCGTATTTTTCTTTATAGAAAATAATCGTAGTGATCCAACTACGGAATACTATAAAGTTGATTACTCAAATAAAAGACAATCGTGATAATTGATAATCTTCCTAGATCACGCTTTCATTGCAATGCAATTTTTCACGACAACTTCCTGAAGTACAAATTTACACCGTAGCGTAGGAAATAAATATTCTCCCCTAACTGTGACTTTCAAAAACACATTTGACACGGCGCCTCCTCAAAAAAGCATGGTAACCCTACTGACACGCCAATTTACATCCTCATTATCGTCTCAAGAGCCAGCACACCGACCCGGCACACGAGCACCTTTCCTTTGCGATTTCATAAAGCTCAAATATGACATCTTCATTAGATATTGTCTGAAATACTGACTGAAAATGGATTTATTGACCTTAAAAACAAAATATACATTTTAAAACGCGTTGTCTACCCAAAAACGCTTGGTAGCCCTACTGGCACGCCAATTTACATCCTCATTATCGTCTCCAGCCAGCACGCCGACCCAGCGGCGCGCGAGTACCTTCCCGCAATCAAATAAACCGCGTCAACCTCTTTTGCTCATTTTGAGAACGTTACCTTCGCGACTTCATTTGAGCCCCGATTCTTGTTATTGCCTACTTATTCTCGTATTACACCTTAACTTGGCTCAAACATGTAATATACTTACTAGTTAAATCAACAGAAATACCCAACATTTACTCTGTTTTCTTTTTAATTTCCTTGGTTATTGACGTCATTAGAGTAAATTGAAAAAGAACTGAACTGTTCTTCCGTGACCATGGCGCATACAACTGCGCCGAAATATAAATATCATAGGTAGGTAGGTACATAATTATGTAATTTCCATTAACAGCTTTTTAAAATTCCAGTGTGATTTCGTAAGTAATATTGTCCGGTTTTTAAGATAACAGCCAATAATATCAATGGCTTTGAGCCTTCAGAAAGAAGAGCCTTTGCAAGAGCGCTTTATTATTTCCACTGGGAGTCAGACTCGGTTTCTTTGTAAATTGTAGAAATATTGGTGAGTAGAATTATCCACTGCCTTAGCACGTAAAGATTTGTTAAGATTTCATAATCAGCAAGTTATTAGTAAATGAAAACTCTGGTTTATCAATCAATCAATCTTTTTATACAAAATAAACTCTACAGCAATGATTACTTTGATAATATAAACCCATACAAGTAAATACAATTTCATACATGATAAAATTAAAAAATTGGCACCAACCCACCATAAAAACCTGTGAGATAGGGGCACTGCCGGTTTTCCAGATTTAATCTACCAAAAGTTCAAATTTTTATAACCAAGCTTTTAAAGATTTATAGCAACTAAGATTTGAAAATAGTCAAAGCTCTTTTGATTATTGATCTAGTTTTTTATGCGACACGACGACTACGCAGGTTTTATCATAGGGGGCACTTCGATCAATAGTATTTTGTGTCAGGTCAGATATGCGTATATCCCTAAGATTAATTACGGCATATCGGCACGTTCCGTTTTGCATATGAATCATACACTCCCGCTGCACTTTAGCACGTGTAAAGTAGTAATTAATGATACAACAAAGGTCAATCCCCGGATGTGATTAGAATGTTTTTATTAATCCTTACTAATATTATAAATACGTAAGTCCGTTGTTTGTTACGCCTTCAAGTTTTAACTACTGAACTGATCATCATGAAATTTTACATACACGTTGTCAGGGGTGCAGAGAAGGACATAGGGGTACCTTTCATCCCGAAAAAATAATTGTTCCCGAGGGATAGCAAAAAAACTTTCGCCCGCAGACGAAGGGCGGTCGCTAGGTTATTATGTAGAAAACATCTTGATGATTCCAATCCTAGTAATCCTGACGAAGACCCACTGATCTGATAAGGTTAACTTCTAATAAACATGTCAAGTTATCGTTATCACCACCGATGTAAAATAATAATTATTTGCAGAAAGAAAAACATTGAAAATTGACTGACAAATAGGGTCGCGTTCTAGTACTCTTGAAGGTATGTTTCCAACATGCATATTTCTTCTTCTTTTTTTTGTTATGGCAATCTACTTTCCTCTTGGAAGTAATTTTTGCCAGTGTCAAGTGTTAAATAGTTCAGTGGTAGATATTGTTTAATTTTTCATTAGAATGCGGGTGCATCGCATTCCAATGCTGCTTGGAGCATTTGGCACCAAGTATATCAAGACAGTATTCAGACTCGGTTAGTTCTGCCGAGGAAGTCACCACTTCAATAAAAGTCACAGCTTCACACAACCAAGATCGCGCCTATTTCAATTATAAAGTTGGTATTATTCAAGAATTTTAAAAGACTCCAATATGATTATAAAGTTCTTGGTATTGTCATGTCTTTGATTTTAGTAATTAAAATCTGCTCGAATCTAACTGTGGTCTTTCTCTTTTATGCATATTAACGGTTCACAATACTCCTATAAGTCATTTTATGCTAATTAAATATTTGTGCATTGGTTGTAATCAAATAAAAATAGCAAGAAATCTTACGTATACGTAATACTTGAACAGAAAAGATATTACGACTTTTACCGACCTTCCTCCAAATTGGTCCTTCTTATTGAATACGAATCTAATTTGTAAGGATCGTAAGTATACAAACTGAAAGTTATGCTCCGAATATTATTCGATATTTGGCTGAACCCTGTAAAACAGCATGGAATTATAATTATGAAAATCTTCAGGTTGGTTCGATAACCAAATAACTTAGATTATTTATAGAGGACACTTTTTTAGCTTGGTTTGCGTTTTTAGCATCATCACCGCACACCAACCTTAATAAGTCGGCCTGTTTGGTTTAGTACGTCAAAAGCGCTACACTATCTAGACTCATAAATAATCAAAGCCAAATTACAACATTGTGAAACACCGTGTTTATGTGTTTATATGGAGGTAAGTCACAGATAAGCTATAATGGTAATTACGACTGTCGCATAGGTGATGGTCGCCGAACGTTACCATGACATTCGGCGATCGTCAAGCAAAGTGTCGCTGAGTGAAATACTGTTGTTTGTCTGCTAGCTCCCCAAATCTCATCGCTTAAAATTGATCTTGATCAAAAAAGATAAATTAAGGGCAAATCCTGTTTTTCCCAGAGTTCCAAGAGAATGGGTATTATTACCTCAAAGACTGAATTGACCTAAATGACAATGTTAAAAAAATAACAAATACTATAATGCGTATTATCAAAAGTATAAAGTGTTACAATTACAATGTAATGTGTTCAACGTCATTAATTAATTTAAATTATCTGCAATAATTCGTATTTAAATCAATCATAGGTATACTTCTGTTTATTAATAAATGTTAAAGCAATCATGATATAACACAATATTTGCGGACCACCCCACAAAAACCATTCACTCCCTTCAGTACGGACCAATGTTGTTACACCAAACATTAATTCAATCAAAGATAAACATTCAATATTTCGTATAAAAGATAAAAGCTATTGCAATCAATTAAGCAAGTAATTGTTTACTTTTCAAGTTTTTATAAGATATTTTTCTTCGAGTTGGATATTCAAATCACATTAATACTTACTTCTTTTTGCTTTGCTGTCGACAATGAAACTAATGTTTTTGAAGTATTTTTAATAATTACTAGGAATCCATAAAAAGCAAATTTTCTTATGCATATAAATAGTTTTCACCGCTATCGACGTTAAGTATTGATTCCTTCCACTCGGGTTGCATTATATTTTTATGAGAAGTTTCTTGTAAGTACCTCTTATAACGTATTATTGCGAGTGAGTAACGAATACAATTTGAAACATTATGTGTTGTGAATAAATGAATATGAAAATATAAAATTAATAACTAAGTATTAAAAAAAAATCATATTTTAATAATTTTGAAATTTTGAGATTTAAGCATTCACAATGCTATTTTTATATAATACTAAATAATATACTAGAAAAGATATCCTGTCCAATGCTCTGACCGCTGAGCTACCGAGTCAGAGCATTGGATCGGATATCCGAAGGTCGCGGGTTCGATTCCCGTCCGAGAACATGATCTGGTGCGAGTCCTATTTTTTCTAGTATATTATTTAGTATTATATGTCATATAGTTATCATATGGTGTTTACATTTTATAATCAATAATATAAATTGATGCTAAATAGAGCTTGCAAAAGACATAAAACGTAAAGTTAAAGAAGATGGTAAAACTGTGTTCATGGCAAATAATGAATTGCGTCACTTGACTGTAACAAAAACTTCATATTTTGATGATATTTTATTCAGAAAACTATAATAAAATAAAGGTATCACAATACCTACGTTCAGTTTATACCTATATGAGTTTGTTTTCACTTTTATCATAAAACGACTCTGCAACGGATTGACTAATCCAACTGAATAAGCTGAATGTCACGGTGATAAGAACATTAATACCAATAAATCCCATTTCATCCTTGCCACATAATCACAGGAAATCGCAATTAATTTGAAGTTAGGACTGGGTTTTAAAGCCAAGATAAAACTTATTAGATATCGTAATATACCGACTTATTCATTTGTCTTACTTATTGCATTAATTGGCTGATATCATTTATCTGAGGATTGAGAAATAAGCCTTTGCTCTATTGATTTGTTCCAAATCGAATGAATGTTATTCAAACAGAGCTTTTGTTTCATCCGTCTTCACAAACTGGGGCCCAATCGCGCTTATTCTGAAAGATAAAACAGAAACTGTTAGGTATGTACTTTTTCCAGTATATGTATTATTTAGTATTGTATGAAAATCGTTACGTTGACATTACCAAAAAATTTTTGCTAAATCAAAGAATTCTCATTCAAATTGTCCAATATTGGCATCCTAGGCTCCGTAGGCATAGCTTTCAACATTTTTAACAAATGTGAAGAGTTTCATATTAAGATAAATAATATTAGAAAAAATACTAGAAAAAATCGACTCACCCGTAGCACCTCAGGCGGGACTCGAACCCGCACCCTTGGGATTCAGTGCATTGGGCACTGACCAATAAAATTATGCTACCGAGTCGCTAGTGGGAGCGGCGAAATTTTCTAGTACTTTTAACTTCTTCGCTGCAAGCCAGCATTGTTTCTAGTATTTTTTCTAATATTATTTATCTTAATATAAAAATAGCATTGTGAATGCGAAAAAAATCAAAATTTAATGAAGAGTTTCATTTTATAAACAAAACTGAAACGGTAAAGATTAGTTTTGGTTTTATCGTTGAAAATAAGCGCGATTGGGCCCCTGGACAGAAAGTCGATGCGCAGTCCATTTATTAAGTTACTTCAACTGAGAAAGTGACAAAGTTTTCGTAGCAGTGCTACGCGGCGCGGCGCTACGACATTTATGTATCATCAAAGTTGTTTGCGAATTTTTTTAACTCGATTCGCTTAACTTCATTATAAATGTTGAGTGGTGTCAAAACACCCCTGGAGTAAGCAAAAACGTATTAACTGAATATGTTTAACATTACATACATCTAAGTATAGATTTTTTACAAAGAAATGTTAAGCCTAGAAAAAGGTTATGTTAATGAAATGTTATGTTAAGTTTATGTAATGTAATTTGGCACGAAAGGTTTTCTTTTCGGTTCTAAGGAATTCGAATTTTAAGGACTTCTTAAAATTAACGCAGACTGAGATTGAATTATAAGACAAAGTTTCATTCCGCTGTGCTGTTTATTTTTTCATATTTTAATTCGACTAAGTAGGTGTTACGTAATTTTGAGGTTAAGCTACCATTAAATCTCTGAAAAAATAAAACTTAAAGAAGAAATAATCAGACAAACATTTAATTTCTTTAGTAGCCAAAATTCTCAGTCACTCGTAAATCTTTATATTATACAACACCAATATTTTTCACACACTAAGTCAGTTTTTAACCGACTTCAAAAAAAGGAGGAGGTTCTATGTTCGGCTGTTTATTTGTTTTTTTTTATGTATGAACCGATTGACATGATTCAAACCCGACTTCAAAAGACTTATTTCTTGCTTTTTAGAGCTGTTGTTTTTTTAAGCTGTTTTTTATAGCAATTTTTTAAGGTTTTTTTATACACAAAACGTTTTTTATAATAAAAAGCTTTCACAACCAAAATCCGAACATAAACCCACAGAAGGTTTCCCGATCCCTCCCAAACAAAAACACTAACTAGCCCTCGATTGCCGGGCGGTAATTTAATTGTCTTATTTCACTCTTCGAAGTGAGAGCCATAAAAATAATAGCACCTCCAATTAGCTATTTTATTTTGTTTCCGAACTTTTACGACTATCAGTTTACTGACCTTTTAAATTCAATCAATGGAAAGTACGTGCAAGCACCGTCGTAGAATATTGCCATAACAGTAGTTTATTTGTTAAGAAAATCATCATCACCATATCAGCTGCGCTACACCCATTGCTGGGTAGGGGGTCTGCCCACATGGCCCCTGTTCAGAGCGAGTGCGTCTGTTCCGGTTCCCGCAAGTTCAAAGTAGCCTCTAAGAGCGCAAAGTAGGAAGTTTAGTGGGTATGGCCTCACCAAGGCGAGTCCCACATAACCCCGTTGCTAACCAGGCATGGGGCATGCGTAAATGCATTCTCCCTACTGTAATAAAGCGGGCCTAACCACGGAGCGTCGTCCTGTGCGCGGTTGCCATTCTAGAACCTTATCGCCCCAACGATCATCGGTTCTTCTCGCTATGGGTCCCGCCACCCTTTTGAGGAAAATACTTACTTGAGGTATTAAGTATTTGATTGAATCAGGCATTACTTGGCGGAAGTCCCAAACCATTGTGAAAAGAGAAATATATGTAGTTTACTCCCGCAAAAAATATATGCAGGATGCAAAAAAAAAAAATGCACATGCACACCACAAAAATATCAGTGCACGATACTTGCATTTAGTTAGATCGTGCGTGAACCGACACCGATCGGTGTCGGTTCACGCACGATCTAACTCCTGAGGATGGTCCGGGTTGGGGCGAAACACGTGTAGAGTAGTCTAATTGGTGAAGGTGCAAGGTGTGTCGCTGTCATGCTAAATGCAAGTATTGTGCACTGATATTTTTGTGGTGTGCATGTGCATTTTTTTTTTGCGGGCGGGCAGGCGGTGCTTTCTGCATATATTTTTTGCGGGAGTAAGCTACATGTATTTCTCTTTTCACAATCTCATAATTATGTTTGAATGTACTAACTTTGTTTAGCAAATGATTTACATGTTTTTTAAGTAAAAAACATCTTTTCCTATTTAATAAACTAAAATGAACATATTTTAATGATAATGCAAAAATTATGTACTTAATAATAGGTAGGTATTTCATAAATAAATATAGTCTCAGCAATCTGCGGACAATGACCTCACTTTTGCAGAATAACACAATATTACAGAACCTCCCCTTTATATGTACACCGTTGGCAACGATCCTAACAAATGATGCAATTTTCCTGACGGTGGCTTTACTTCGCAATTCATTTCACTTACACGACCACTGGTAAATAAGTTCATGTAATGACTGGAGTAGTTTATAAAGCGCTGATAAGTGAATTTTCAGTGTATTCTCATATAACACCTGTCTTGTCTGAAACAAAGTTTAAAAGCGTGTAATCTGCTCACTAGCGCCGCCATTGGAAAAAAATCATAGTGCCTAAATAAAGACGAAATTGTAAATTATCTCTCTGTAGTGCACTCCGAAGAAGCTTTGTAGTAATTTTTATTGTTTAAACAATATTTTCTAGCCTGTCGTTTAGTTTAATGGAGTTTTTTTTGCGTAAAGTGGCCATTACGCAATAAAAATAGTACCCTGCCTCCCTAGCATGACCATCGAAACACGATATATATCGCGTGATATAGCGTTTTATTGACACTCAACTGTTAAAATCCATTGTCTTTTGACAGCTAAACGCTATTTCATATCGCGTTTCATTGGTAATATGCTAGGCGGGCAGAGACGAAATGGCCAAAGGTGGATGCGTCCTAGATCCGGAAACCTCAAACAAGGGTATGTAATAAAACCGAATTACGCGCGGACGAAGTCGCAAGCAACAGCTAGTGCGCAATAAGAATTATCCATTACTTACCTATCAGCTATCTATCAGTGGCGGGGAGTGAAATTATAGCGAAGGTAAGCCGTTCTACAATAATGTTAATGATCTGCAGAGTGGATCGGTGGGGTGGGACTTCTAATAGGTAAGCCGATGGGAATCGGCTTGTATGGAACCCTCGCCACTGCTACCTACAAGTAACTACTTACTTACTTACCTATAGGGCGACTAAGTTTTTAAGTTCCTTCTAGATTATAACACCTGTATACACTTAGTTTGCAATAAATATTTGTATTTGTATTTGTATTTGTACTTACAAATATTTTTGCAATCACGAAATTACTTAGTTTCTATCTTTGAGCTTAAGTACGAGAAATAATACTTATCTTACTCTAGCTAGTATTGTGGAAAACGGTATATCAAATAGAATTTCTATATTAACAGCAATAGAATTATATTTCAAAGAAACACCCACTCAAGATGAAACTATTTCTTAAAAGTAATATTTCTTTAACCCTGTAATAAAAAGGTACCTACTAGCGTTCTTTACGTTACAAAAATAGGCATGAAATGAGTAAAAATTTAAGATTAGTTCATTTAATTTTTGAATAATTGATGGATTTGATTTCATTATGTTCAACTAGGCATAGCCAGTTATTTTTTTTTATAATTTAGGTAAGTATATGTAATATTTTATAAACAAAAATCACTATCAATCGCACTGTAAATCTTGCTAACTACATAATTTTACTCAGTTTGTTTGCTTATCCTTCCATAGTTAGCACGTTATTATTATTATAGGTCTGCTATTGATAGCATTGTCATGTTTTTTTATTATAACTATTTTTACAGGACTGCCCAAAAAACAGAAAGTGTTAAGTGTTCAGGGTTCAAGTATGTTTGTATATATGTATATGGGTATTTAGTTTCTTTATTCAACTATAACTTCTAAATGCCTTAATGGATATGGATGTATGGGGTATCGCTAGAAACCTTACATTTTGACGACCTCCGTAGTCGAGTGGATTGCGCGCCGGTTTTCATGGCGTCACCATCTCTTGAGGTCCCGGGTTCGATCCCCGGCTGGGTCAATGTAGAAAATG
The DNA here is from genome assembly GCA_963556745.1 of Catoptria pinella. Lineage (NCBI taxonomy): Eukaryota > Metazoa > Arthropoda > Insecta > Lepidoptera > Crambidae > Catoptria > Catoptria pinella. The sequence goes on from OY750762.1 coordinate 9,278,918, forward strand.
ATCTTTTCTATATTGTCTCAGGTCTGAGTGTTTGTGATACCACCGTTGTCTGTGATTTCCACAACACAAGTGCTTTAGCTACTTACTTTGGAATCGGAGCAATGTATGTGATGCTGTCTAATATTTATTTATTTATTTTTTTATTTATCAACCCGAGTCATACTAGCTATATTTTTTAGAAAAAAAAACAAAATGGCGAATTGGCGACTGTACGACGCCACTTTCAAATGTGAATGAAATCATTTTTCTTCAATTATTATTATATGGGCATCAAATGAAAGGCCTTGGACATTCCAAAACTATATAATTTGTGACTGAAATGTGTGAAATAAAAAAAAATAGAAACACGACTGCTCTGCTAATAAAAAAAATGAAAACAGCACTGCCATTCCAAAACGAACTAAAAGGTTAAATAGCAAGTGTCATTGCAGTCGGGGGCCGTTTTGTAGAACAATTTTCCCGGCTGCAATGACAACTGTTATTTAACATTTTAGTTCGTTTTTGGAATGGCAGTCGTGTTTTCATTTTTTTTTATTAATTTCTCTGACGTAACTTCCTACCTAGTTGCTTGCGCTACAATTCGGAGCTTCAAAGTAACATCTTTGGCCACGGGGCTTCTCACCGTTCCTGCTCGTAATTACTCCAAGTTAATTGGTTCCAGCCAACAAATTACTTTGTGTTTTGCATCATTAATTGAAACTAAAGTTATTTAGGTCGGAATCGAAGCATTGTGCCAAACAAAATACACCCTCACGAAATGGTTTGCCAAAGCGTGCAAAATAAAAATTCATAGGTATGTCTAAGATAATTAAATACCTATAGCAAACATTAAGCAACGAAATTGGATCGATTTTTAAAAAAAATCTTAGGGTACCTACTCCCACACACCAGTTAAGTACATAACGTTAATAACAAAATTGTTATGCTACATTCTCTTACTTTTTTCTCTTACATTTTGTAGCAAAATGTTACACCTGTGTAATGTTATCTTGTTACACAATGTTAAATAACGTTATATAACTGCTGTGTGGGAGCACCCTAAGAGTTTACTTTTAGGGTTCCGTACCAAAATGGTGAAAATATAACTCTTAAACTTTGTGTTGCATTGTACTTAGTTAAAATAACAAGAATTAAACGCGTAGTCAGCCCGTGACCACGGCCGATGCAACTCGGTCGAAACGTCGGGAAAATAGGTAGGTGTGAAAATTATAACTTTTCACTTAATAACTATAAGGGTGGCATTTCCAAGAGGAAAAAACCCTCCTTAAATAATAAATAAAATAAAAAACTTTTTACTTATAAATATTTTAACAAATTTTTGTTTTAAACAGTAGGGTGTGGTGTACAGTGTAACATGATTGTTTTTATTGTTTTTTCTAGGTGCATTACGTCGGAAATGAATAGGAATCGAAAAACCAAGATGGAAATTGGCCTACATATTGCTAATGATATGATAGAAGCAATAGAGCTGGTTGAAAAGGGAGTAGAGAAAAGCAGCCGATAGAAAGAACGTAAATTACCTACTGTACTTTATATTGTTATGTCAAGAAAAGAAGGCCTGTTCAGCCAAGGAAGCTGAATATCTGCGATACACTCCAAATAATGCGGTTAACAAAGTATTTTCATGTTGTTATACCTACTGTACCCCTATGCCTGGAAAACTGTACCCACCCCTGGGGCACACTATAACAGTTTTCCTATCTTAGAAAATTATAAAAATAAGTAGTTTCTAAGTATATTTTTGATGTTATTTCAAGGCTAATATAAAAGACTGCTGATTTTATGGTAAATAATTAGAAGACAAAATAATAAACAGTGTTTATTCCAAATATCTAAGAATTTTTTTACGCTGTACCCTCTTGACCCTAATTACTTACGTTTTTTGTCTCCTGTAAAATGACATTTTGAGTTGTCTTAGTTCAGATTTAGGTGTGCGATAGTGATCAGCGTGCGAGCTCAAAATCAATGGAAAACCGCAAATCGATGTACAGGATAACCCGTATGGCATACGTATATGAGGTATTGAGATCAAAAAAAATTTTTTGAGCCGCAGCTTATAAAAGTGAAATAAGGTTAAATAAAAACAGTTAAGTGGAGAATTTTGAAAAGTTATCACCTATGAGAATTCGATACAAACACACTCATTAGAATGTCAAGAGGACGTACAACGCTGAAAGAAATTTTCATAGTAAAAATTTTCGAAATTATTGACAACATTATCGTTTTTCTAATTAATCTATATAATAATATATATAAAAGGGAAAATCACTCACTCACTGATCACGAAATCGCAGAAACTACAAGTGCTAGGAGTCTCAAATTTTGCATGGGGGCTCCTTTTAGGGCGTAGGTGCTCACGGGATTTTGCGAAATTCAATCCCTAAAGGGGTGAAACAGGGTGGCAAAGTTTGTATGGGAGAACGTGAGTCCTTGGTACTAACTAATAAACTATTTCTTATTTTGGAAAACTGTCAATCACAAAATTAGAGAGCTAGCTAAGGTTTTTTTTATTACAGTTTCAAGGTTATAGGTTTATTATTGGTTGGCAGCACGGACCTGAAAAAAGACGGACGTAATATCGCACTAAAAAGAAGTGAAGCATGCAAGGTCCTACAATTTCGTATGTTGTACAATGACCTACACTCACACAAATACACCGGTCTTTTCTTAACAGGTGTATTTGTGTGAGTATAGGTCATGTACAACAAACGAAATTGTAGGACCTTGCATGCTTCACTTTTTTTTTGTGTGCTATTACGTCCGTCTTTTTTTCAAGTCCGTGGTTGGCAGAAAAACTACAAACTTTGAGGATATAGTCAGAAGTCCAGGGAACAATCCTTAATGCAATGGAACCACGGGTAATTAAAATTACCTGTGTATTATGTTTCTGTCAATCATACATGAGGACTTACCTACTATAATCTAATTTAATAATAATACTAATATAGGTACATAATTTTTTTGGGACAGAAAAATCAATTAATACTATGTCAAATCGTTGCTCAAAAATGTGTATTTGACGTTTGTAATAACGGCACGGCAGGGGTATAAATAAAACAATGATTTGAATGAAATCTTATATAATAAACTAAGTTCACAAATCACATTCATTATCAAATAATGTTTAAACTTCAACTTCTCATCAAAACATAACATGCATTATGTCAATCAAGAATGCATACAATTTCCTCTTTTCACAAAAAGCAGTGTTTATGACAACAGTTTCAGCTTATTATTCTAGATTACACTGCCCCCTGAATTGACGTAAGAGAAATGAAAAAAAAAGCTAATTTTTACCCTATGCCATTATAGAAGCTGTAATTCGAAAACCAACTGTTTTTATTTAACTTCGATACGATAAGCATTTATAAAGTTATTGTGAATAATTAAGTTAGCATCCGCGAACTTTCCGAACGAGACTAGCGACAGAATGGAATCCGATGACGTCACCGTATCTTTCTGCCTGTCACCACGGTAGTGATTACTTGCTCAGTGCCTGTCACGAAAATAATAACGCGTCGTCATTTTTACGAATCTTTAAAATTTATTGTACTGTACTAGAACAATGTAGTACCATGTAGTACGGCTACAGAAAATAAAATGACATATTTAAAGTTAAAATGTCGATATTAAAAAAACAGTTCCCAAGCTCATTGTTAGCAACAGAGTTACGTACTCTGTTTCTAACAACCTCGTTTGAAATCGTTTAAAATTAATGAAATTGAAAGTTTTAGTTGATAGCAGACTGCTATAACAGCACTTGCTATAAATGAAACTGTACAATTCCATTAATTACAGATGATTTCAAACTATTTCAATCGATTTTAAATGAGAATTGTTAGTAACAGAGTTAATCAGGGGGCTGGAATTGATGATAAAGGCACTAAAATTTGTTTCACTGGTATAACATTGACAAGTAATTTCTAAATATACAAAAAATAACTAAGTGCACTACAATAAGTAATCCTGTTTAAAAAAAAAATGTATGATTCTAGGAACATGATTAATAAATAAGCCTGCCAGCAATAATAAAAATATAATAAATTAATTTAAAATATAAAAGACTGATCCTGATTGTCTGTTTGTCATTGTAAAATATGTAAGTGTAATTTCGCTACAAACATTTGAAAATTAGGCTACTGCTAAGTTAATGTTATCTCATTCAATTAAGATACTAAACTCTTTACCAATAGAATATTATAATCTAATTTGTACCATTCAAATACATTTGATTACGAAGTATTGTCTAAATGAGCCGAATAACAATACCAGGGGGCTGATTTTGTAACTCTGTTGCAATCAACTTCCAATTGAAACTGACAGAAATCGCAGTTATATTGCTGCTTGAAGTAACATAGTTATTGCATTAATTCTTACTAAAGCAGCAATGTAACTACAATTTCTGTCAGTTACAGTCGAAAGTTGTTAGGAACAGAGTTACATGATCAGGGGGCTGGTAACAATATTTGTGTATGTGCATAAATATAAAGGTCGCTGTATATGTGACGGGAAAATAACTCTGACGGGACGGGGATGTGCTATGCACCATAAATTTTTCCCTGTCCCGTCTAGTCCGTGTTCTCGTCATGTTTACATTGTTACTATATTTTTAAATGAAACGACGTCAAGAAATCGCACCGTTCCGTCCGGGATGTAAAAAACCCATCACGTATACTGAGACCTTAAGTAGGTACTTACTGGTGCTAGAAGTCACAACATTAGGTGCATGCACGCACACTCCAGCATAATTGACAACAAATTCTACACAATGTAATTTATGGAAAAACAACAAACCATTGCCATAAACTTAGCAAATTGAAAAATAATACATGATAAAATATATTCATAATTCAAACAAACTAATACCTAGGAAAGTAAGAGTTTATATATCTAAGTGCATTTAAACATTCTAAGTCATGACATTCCACAGAGTTTAATAGAAATAGCCAACCTCACATATCTAAATCAAATATGAGATCATTTTTGAACGTGAGTTCTAAGTATTGGCCTTTGTTTAGCTTATCAGGATTATAGAGATCGGTGTTGTGTTTGATGTTATCACAGGTGACAGGCTCAGCGTTTTTCTTTACATGTCTCTTTTTAGATGTTTCGTCATCTGATTTCCATATGGTAGGCTCTGTTTGTGCTTGGCCATCTTTCTCGTTTACAATGTTGAACATTGATTTAAATGTATCATTTTCAGTCGTGTTGTTGCCATTGATGTCTCCGTTGGCGTCTTTATCGCTATGGTCAATGTCATACTGTTCCGGGTACATCGGGCCGTTTTTGAAGTCTGCCTCAGCATCGGAAGTGTCGGCTAAGCCGCTGTCACGCCGCTGTTTCAGAGCAGACTTCAGTCTAGGATTTGAGGTCTGAAAAACAAATTTAAGGATTTGTGAACCTAAGTTAATATTTTATTTTAGTTAAATTACACCTGAATCAGATGCTTTGAACAGCTTTATAAATAAAGGAACATTCGAAAGGTGTAGAATCGTATTTTTATTAATAGGCCAATGTTTGGCTTATACAAATATATGAATCATTATTATGAAGGACACTAAATAACATGGTTACACACAGCACAGTTGGGTAAATAAACACCCATTTTTATAGTCTGTAAAGTTTCTTTTGTTTATCTCATCTATAAAAATTATATTACAAAATCCGTGATAATCCATATTACAGAATGTGTGACTGCTGAACCACCTTCATGACGTTGTGCTTTACAAAAATCTCATAATTATTTTTTTTACAATCTTTGTAGGTACAAAAATTATTTATTTATTTGGCTTCTATTATTAAGTAATTTACACAATACTGACGCATTTCCTTACAAGCAGCATTTTATTATTTAAGTAAATGTGACACATACCTTATTAGAGTTTGTTATCTCATCTTCAGCTTCACTCTCACTCTTTCTTCTCTCTTGACTGCGTTTTTTGCTCTTTTTCTTCTGGTTTTTCTTTTTTTGGCCTTCTATGGAAGAGTTATACCTGTAATGAAACCAAAGAACATTAAAATCTGACCTATTTAAGTAGGTAGTTATTAATATGCAGCAGATATAATGTGTAGGCAATATACAATAACAAACAAAGTTTATCAACATGTTTAAGAAAAATGATAACAAGATAAGATTTATAAAATAATATCTATTGTTTGTTATGAAATTTTATTGCTGTTATGTGTTATTTTTGTTAGTAAAATTTAGTATTTATAATATTATAGTGCATTCATATTTCAGAATGTTTCCCTATTATTAAAATTCTTGTTTGAATTTTGGTTGTGCAACAAAACTAAGGAATAGGAAACAATAATTAATAATATAACTCACCTATAGAATTGTCTTGCAATGACATCACTAAATCTAACAGTCTTTTTCAAGCTACCTTCTTCGGGGATGCAATCAGAGCTGATGTAATCCATAGATGAAGCGACATCGGCGCTTGACTCTGAGAAACTCCTCATCATTGAGAGAGGTTTACGTAGAATGCTCTTTGCACCACTGTCACAGCGCCCTAGGTCAGTCCACACAATCTCCCTGTCTTTGTCAGTAGGTGAATCAATATCATCTTCATCCAAATCCTCTTCAGCTTCATCATTTTGGTTAGAGGACACTACAATGCTGGTCTCTGTACCCAAATTAGTGACTTCAACAATAGGCTGGGAGGATTTAAACTCAGATTGTTTATGTTCTTCAGAACCATGCTTCAAACTTTTAGTAACTTGTGACATATCAAACTCTTCTCTCGCCAAACTATCTTCATTTAAGCCAATTTCAAATTTCTGTGGAACATCCCCAGTGAGTTCTAATTGTAAAATCACATTATTGTCCCAAGCTTCCCCTGTAACATTCTCAAATGTTACACAATCATCAAACTTAATTATGGCAGCATAATGCACAGGGACAAACCCAGATCCAACAGATGTGAACTTAATAAATATCTTGCCATCAATTCTTTCAACTTTGACAGAATCTGGCTCTGTATTTTTGACATGGAAAGTGAAGGCAACAACTTCATCCATTACATTGTGTGTGTATGTGGGTAAGATATATCCATGGGTATCATTGAAAAATGAAGAAGTTGTGTACATAGGTTTTTTAATTACATGAGTCTGTTTTGAAGTTTCTGTTACTGTTGAAGAGATTTCAACAATTTTATGTTCTCTATTATCTTCATCACTCTGAGAACCAGAGTTCTCTTCACTTTCCACACCACTGTCAACTTTGAGGGAGTTCATTTTATAACTGTTCATATTCTGTTTCATCACTGGTAACGTCACTATCAAAGTACGCAGGCTCTTATCGAACTTAGCGCTTCCACATTCATCATTAACAGAGTAGGGAAGAGTAAGATTCAATCTATATTTTGCTGGTCTTTTAGATTTCAAGCTTAGGGACTTTTCATGAACATCAAGTTCACAGTCTTTAGCAGAAGACAAAAGAGGTAGATTAACTTCAACCACTATATGACTGGGAATAGCAGCATGTTGTTTGCAATCTTTATCATAAGTGAAATCTTGGAAGTCAACATTTTTTTGTTGTTTTATAATGTACTTGGGTATAGTATATCCACTGTCAGAGGAATGGTAAAATTCTGACTTTGCTGTCTTTACTTTATGCTTTGGCCTTATTTCTGCTTTAGTCTGATCATTTTTTTCCTCTGCGTAGTTACGCTGTGGATACAATTTATCTAGCAATTCTGCTGATACTTCTTCATGATCTTCTTCTATTGGTGGTTGGAAATTTGGGTCCTCTTTCCTGATAACAGCTGGAATATTCATTCCTTTGTACTGAGATTTCGGGAATCGCAAGTTGTTGCTGTCGAAATGTATTTTGAAAGTGTTTTGTAGCCCTTCATATGCTGTTTTATTTACCAACTCACGAAATTGTTTATTAGCCTCTGCCATGCGCAAAGTGTCCGGGTGGAACACTACGTCGTAAATTATACACCGCTCCCTTTTATGATCATAGTCTTCTCTGGGAGGAATTATTGAATACGGCAACTGCCAGTTCATTCCTTTTCGGCCATCAACTACTTGAACTTTGCAAGATGGCTTTTCGATATTTTCATTACTGCAGATGTTTATAAACGCTTTCCTGTCGCCTGCGACGCTTGTTTTGATAACATAACCGCCCTTCGGATTTATAAATGTTACATCGTAACCACGTTCTTTCTCAAGCTGGGTCATTTCCTTCTGATAAAGTGCTTGATTCGCCGGGTCACGTACTTCTTCACAGTAGTCCACTAACAGATCGCGAAATGTCTTGTTTTTCATTGCTTCTTGGATAACATCAAGGTCAGAACGTGTAAGCTGCGAGTCTTCATCACGAGGTTTTACACCCGTTGCCATGTTTTTAAGCCTTTGAACAATTATTTATTTATAAATAAATACTCCGCTAGGCATCCAAAATCTTCCGTTCAGCTGACGACACACACAGAACAGATAGATAGACGAGACCTGACGAGCGACTCGAACGAGACGACACGACAGACAGACAGATCATCATAGAGTTAACTTGAGGAAATATTTTTTTTAGTGGAACGGACCCCCTAACTAAACGATCAAGCATGGCTTGTCAAGCACGTACGTTCACGTAATTACCACCTCCACCACTACCATTTGGGGGCATGGCCTACCTTTGATAGGCTACGATAATCACGTGATTTATAGTGCTACAAAAACTTTTGGCAGGTAGCGAAAATCAAATATGCATTCTAAAAAAACATTAGTCCTAGCTTACTTGTACAGTCAGTGTCACGCTGGGCTTCCTCGACAACGACAAGGTTCAATCAATCAAATATTCAATCAATTTTATAGGTACTTAAACTTTACCAGCGGCGGTATCGGCTAAAAACATCAAAGTTCATGTTAACTGTGTTTTGACAGATATATGTGATACATTGCTATTTTTCTTTAGTAAGTTTTTAACGATCTGTGCCAACTGACACCTCATCTCGAGCTGTTTAAAAAAGGACCGTTCTACATGGCTGTCCAACTATATAACCACTTGCCAAATAATGTAAAAGCCCTCCAAGGTGGTAAATTTGATAAAGCAGTCAAAAATATTCTTCTGGAAAAGGCATATTATAATATTAAGGAATTTGAAAATGATAGACTAATTTAGGTACTTACTATTGTTTAATTGTTTAATCCGCCCTGTATTAATGATACATTTAAAATTGTTTTCTAGTTTGTAAGTAATTTGCAGTACCCCTATGGGGTTTTTGTTTGGAACTTTATATTGTAAACACCATGTATACAACAAGAACGCAAATAAAGAATATGAATATGAATATGAATATTTGTGTCAAAATGAAGTAGCAATGAAATGACATACATCTGGAGTTTTTGGCGCCATTTTGTCGAGTTCGGTTTGGTGTCTATTTTAATTATTTTCAAATTGATTCATAGTGGATATTGTGTCTTAAAATTGGTGCAGTTATATGCTACAAGTGTCTACGCAACTGAACAATATGTGGGATAATTGAAATAGGCGCGATCTTGGTTGTGTGAAGCTGAGACTTTTATTGAAGTGGTGGCTTCCTCGGCAGAACTAACCGAGTAAACTGTCTTGATATACTTGGTGCCAAATGCTCCAAGCAGCATTGGAATGCGATGCACCCGCATTCTAATGAAAAATTAAACAGTATCTACCACTGAACTATTTAACACTTGACACTGGCAAAAATTACTTCCAAGAGGAAAGTAGATTGCCATAACAAAAAAAGAAGAAGAAGAAGACATACATCTGTCAATAACATCCGCCATCTTGCGCTTACACCGCTCATGCTCCGTCATTGTGAGCGTCCTGTCAATGTCAAAACTGACACTAGTTTGTTTTATTTATGTATATTAATAGTAGATTATGCATTAAGGGCTTAAAGTAGTGTATTGTGTCCCGGGCGCTATTATTGAACCCCGAGTACGAGGGATTCTATAGTTAACTCCCGAGCGGAGCGAGGGAGTTAAGGCTAGAATCCTGAGTACGAGGTGTTCAAGATCGCCCATGACAAATACACATTTAAGCCCGCGATGCATACTCTACTTTTTATACTTTCTGCGAGGCAATTGAAACCAATGACTGTTATAAAGAAAGTACTTAAGTAATTATTTAAAGTTAGAATAATAAAATATGAAAAATAAAGAATATTTATTGAAAATTAAAACTTATGTTAGAAACATTACACCAATTGTGCAACGACAAAGTTACATTCTTTGGTACATTTATAGTTGGGTTAGAGTTTATGTTTTTTTCGTCTATTCTGTAGTGGTCAGTTCGACATTCAAATAAATCCTTCTTGGTGCGCGGGTGAAAATGAATTTCGTAAAAAGTTTTCATGATAACATACAGCCTAACTGAGAATAAGATCTCATTGCACCTAAACTTTTTTGAAACCAACATCGATCAAGCACGACTACAAGGGTTGCATTCCAAATTCAAATCACATTATTCCCCATGGGAAAAATGACTTACTTTAGGAAAGGTTTGCATGACACATAATATGCCATTGACGAGCAGGTAGTATAAAAAATTAATTAGAATATCGGTTACATTAGGTATCGGCTAAAAACATTGAAGTCTATATTAACTGTGTTTTGACAGATGTATGTGATACATTGCTACTTTTATTTGGTAAGTTTTTATTTGTGCCAAAACGAAGTAGCAATGTATTAAATAGATCTGTCAAAACACAGTTAACATGAACTTGAATGGTTTTAGCCGATAGAGCCCCTGTTATCGCTGTCAGCGCTAAAATTAATTTGGTTCGAATCGGAATGCACCCAATATAGTCTGTGATAACAAAGAGATATGTTTGTATTTTACTTAGTAATTAGTGAATGAAACAGCTTTGATTTTAATTTTTGATTAAATTTCCACTGTTTATCTCACCTAGTTTAACTTAACTAGAATCAATTACAATATTATACTAGAATGATGGCTAAAAATCTGAACCTTTTTGGACAACTACTGATTCAAAAACAAACAACTTCACCGTCGTTGAGGTTATACTCCAGATGGATGAACAGGAATCCGGCTAAAGTCATATTGCCATTTGAGCCTACAGCAAAACCTAATCTTAAGAAGGAAAAAGTGATAAGTTTAGACCCGGCAATATTGAACAAATCTAAAGAAACTAAGTCAGAATCTTCAACAATAAAGCAAGACTTAAAAGTTGAAACAGAGACTTCCAAAAATAATTTGCAAACGAAATTTAAGCAAATAAAATCAAAACGAGAAGAAAAACTAAGAAAACGACAGTTTTATTTAAGCCAAAAGAAAGTATTTGATGATAGTAATGAAGTAATTTATGAAAAATTAAAAGAAAATGATGGGCGAGTCAGGTTAGTATTCATTTTACCTATGTAGCGGCAATATTTGATTTAAGTTCGTACTTATAACTGCCTTTTAATGTTTCAGTAATCTTCTAATTAAATTGAAGTCAAAAAAAGATCGTCAACGCACAGGTCAAATTTTTGTTGAAGGCTGGAGATTGATTGTTGATGGTTTACAAGCAAAATGTAAATTAAAATATGTCATATTTAGTCAGACAGAAGATTTGAATAAGTTAAGACCTTATTTACCAAAAACTGGAGTGTTATTCTACAAAGTACCTTATAGAGAGATTGAAATGTGGTCAGATGTAGAAACATCATCTGGAATATTTGGTATGTAACATTATTATTTCTTTTTGTTTGCAAATATTTGGTTACAGTCACTGCTGTAATATACATAAGTAAGTAGAAAGGGCAGTAACAGAACAGTGGCCGACAAGCTCTTGAAATCACTTTGTCACATTTCTGGACTTATTTTTCTCGTTTGACAGTATTCTAAACGAGAAGAGATACAATGATCATATCCATTGTTCATTGTGCATCACAACTTAATTAAAATAATAATTATTCACTTAAATTACTTTTAGGAGTCTTTGAAATCCCTGCTGCAGAAGATATCAAAAGGCAGTCTAAACCCCTGCCATTAAACTTTATTTGCGATAACATCAGGACACCTGGCAACCTCGGTGCTATACTGAGAGTGGCTGTTGGTGTAGGGTGTGAAAAAGTATTACTTACCAAAGGTTTGTGATTTTCCTTTTTTGAACCTTCTTTTGTACAATTTCATACAATTAACTTTTTAATTGACTTATTTACTGGAAAGCAAATTTATTATCACCTAATCTGTCATTCATTACAGGTTGTGTCGATCTTTGGGACGCAAAAGTTATCAGAAGTGCTGCCGGCGCACATTTCCGATTACCGATTCACAGTTCCGTTGAGTGGGATGAAATGCCAAGGCATTTAGAACAAGATACTTCCATAGTCATAGCAGATAGCAATGCAAAAGTTATATGTGACAGTGAAGGTGAGGTGAATATCGCAGATGATCTTCAGGAAATGCAAATTCCTGTTGTACCATATTATGGAGCACAATTTTCAATTATGAAGCATATAACTTTGATAATTGGTGGTGAAACTGAAGCCATCAGTAAAGACAGTTATCAGTAAGTTGAATTTATTGCAAACTAGCTTTTGCCTGTGACTTTGTTCGCGTGAAAATAGTTTTTATGGCAATTTAGCTTTTGCCTGCGACTTACAGTAAGGAAACCTGTTCATTATTTAATTTATGTATTATTAATTTAATACTCATGTCAGTAGGCCATGTTGTTATGGCAGAAAATTGTCTTAAAGTAATTTTTGTATCCCTCGGTATCCCTAACAATGTGTATACAAAATTTCATAATGATCGGTTGAGTAGTTAAGATGCGAAGGTGTAACAAACAAACAAACAAAGTTACTTTCGCATCATAATATTAGTAAGGATATAAAAAAAATATCTTTTCTGATTATTTTTATCAACAAATTTTTGATGAAACAATGTCAACAATGAGTCAGTGTTTGGATTTATTGATAGTAGACCCTCTTTCCGCTTATTGGAATCAAATCTGAACAAAACACACAATATTGGTTACAACTCCAACGGGTGACTGTTGCTTCGTCATCGTGGCGAGCGGATTCTTAATACATGGCGCGTGTGTGACTGATTAACAACTGTGGTGCGGTGAGCGTTTCGACCGCGTTATGAGGACAGAATTCGCGTTGGTCGTTCCTTCGCGTGGCCAGATCCATTGGCCAAAGTAGCATTTGCAAATCTTCGTTATGGCTTCGCTTTCGCAAGATATATGAGATTTAAGTATTCGTTATCAAATGATTTTTAAATGTCAAATCCATATATGTTTCGAAAGCGATTTGCAATTTTTTACATTGGCTAAGAAGTAGGGAGGCTTGTCGTTACACTTATTCATTACTTTATAGTCAGGCACTGTTTAAGTTATCAGAAAAAAGCTGTTATTACAATTTTCACTATTCTTTCTAACACTGCCATTTATTTTCAGATTAGCTGCCAGAAAAAATGGTATAAGGCTGAACATACCATTAGAGAGAGGCATAGACAGTTTAAATACTGGCATGGCCACAGCAATTATAGCATTTGAAATCAGAAAACAGCTTATTGAAGCTTGGACCAAAGCCAAATTAGAGAAACAAGCTGTCCATGTTAGTTAGAACTTGAACTTAAGAAAATCGTTAGTTGTATGTAGTGCTTGTAGATATTAAATATTGTTACAGCTCACGCAATATAACTTGAACCAAACCATAGACAATGAGCCTTGCTCACTAAACATTTTATTTTGCGGGAGCTGTACTGAATTAATTAGTTCTATCTTTCTATTATATTGACACCCTTCATTTATCTACAATTTACACCATGGTGATAAGGAAAATGAAATAATGACTATCGACTTGGTGGAGCTCTTGGCAGCGCAATGATAGATTTACTTACTTTCGTGGTTCAGAAACCATGAGCATAGTATTATAAATTATAATTTCTAAATTATATAATTTAACATACACACACACACACACACGCGCGCGCGCATGCCCACTCACACACACACGCTCATACACTCTCTCACACACACGAGAGCGCTCTCTCCTGGCACAAGTGTTCTTACACTTAAAAGGAAGGATTCAACCTCTGTAAATGTTAACACTGAATTGTTGATAAACAATATTTTTTTAATTTTCATTTCATAAATTCTGTGCCACGAGTTAGAATCAGCCTGATAGAAGTTTGCATATTATTTGGACATTGTTAGTTTTGAGTTGATTGAGTGATATGTAATAATATAAGTCAAAGGATGATTGGTTGATAGTTATTTTTATTTATCTATACTTATATTATAAAGAGGAATGGTTTGTTTGTAGTGAATATACTCAAAAACTACTGATCCGATTTTTAAACTTCTACCACCTATAGAAAGCTACATTATCAGCAAGTAACATCGGCTTTATATAATTTAAAAAAATTGAGATCCGAAAAATGCAATAATGAAACCCACGCACGGTATCAAAAAAATCCTACAAAAGTACTTAAGTATTTGGCGTCCGCTGCGAAAAAAAACAAAATAATGTTTATAGTTTTTATCATTATCCACAAAAGTCAGCGTATAATTATGTCAACTATTATAGTTTAATCACAATAACCGTCTTTGTTCCAAAGTCAATCACAATTGGAGTAGAATCGAAAGAAGATGATATTTGTGTCATGATATTAATCCTTATTTAACTAAATAATTTCATGTTTAAGAAATCTCTAATCAGAACTTTCGTTTAATCTTGCAAATAATTTTTCTTGCAATCTAACAGCCCCACGAATCCAATGTACTAAGTCTAGGATGCGGAAATTTGGAATAAGCAAAGGTTTATTTTATTATATGAATGTTCATGGTTTCTGTTAAAGGTAAGAATAAAAAAAAATTAAAGATTAATCTTTCTGTAGGTACAAAATCTATAGTTTATACCGAAGCGAAGCGAGGGCGGGTCACTAGTTTAAGTATTATAATATGTTGGTTTGACAACATTTTAACCGACTTAAAAAAATTAAAAGGAGGATGCCATTTGTACTATTTTTTCTAAGAAATTATAAGAATGAATCGTTCAAATCGCAGTCCTGTATCAATCTGATATGATATCAGTCTCTATGGTCGCCGTCCTCTCTACCGGTCACATTACTCTGATTCTCGTGAAAAGTTTTGGAGCAGGTTTGATAATTATGGGGGTTTTAGGTCGATTCTGTTTTTTTTTAAATATTTCTAAATGCCGGAGATATGGGAGTTTAAAACGAAAAACAAATTTTAGCCCTTTCGAAAAGTGTTCAATAATGTCGCAAACGCTACATTAAGTGTAAACTACAGCTCACAAAGCTACTACTTTATAATATTATTAATAGAAAATAGGTTATTCAAATCAATAGTGTCAATTACTTCAGCTGTTAAGTAAGTAAAAGTGTAAAGTTTGTCAGTTTTCTTTTAATTAAGTCTGCCGCTTCAAATTGTTTAAGTTTAACCTCATAAAGTTTTCATACAGTCACGCAGTAAGTAAGGATGACTATATTACGCATAACTGGTTTGCTATTCCATGGTGCAAATCCTTTATAAAACGTTGGAGCTCCTAAGTTAATTCACTTGGCAAGCGGTTCGCAGCCAAGTTGTATTGACGTCATCACTACTACATTAGTAGGCCGATGGCCAAGTAGGCTGTATTCTAGACTTGATCAATGACAACATATTACTTATTTCTCCTTATTCAGAGATTTCTCCGCTGGGCGCTGGCCAAAGATTTACTAGTTTCCACTAGAGATGAGACTGCGTCGTGGACTCTTTGATTTGTATGTAGGGCACACGGCTGACAAGAGATTAAAATATTGTTAAAACATAACGATACCGAAGAACACCGGATTTAACGGTATTTTACGGTAAAATAACGTTAATTTTAAGTAAATTGCACGCACCCTCGCTCGGATACCTTGCACTGCTCGTACATGCACAATCGCACATACCTAGACTCGCACACTTTTCGTGCTGGCATCCCTCGCACACAATTTATTTCTAGCACATAAATATTATCCCTAGCTTTTTGGTATTAGGTTAAGTAGATAAATACTGAAAACGAAAATGTCTTTTCCACCGAAGACTTAATGAGAGAATAGGAAAAAGAAATCACTGCTCAGACTACGTCTCTAGTCAGTCAGTTTACTAGTTAATAAAGTATGCTGTTATTAAACTCGACGATGATCTTATTAAAATTCCTAAATAATTATTAGATATCTACTTATGAGTTTATTTAATTTGCAACTTATAGATTCCAAGTAATAAATATAGGTACCTAGTTATTATTAATTTTCGTGTGTTTTCATCAAATTCGGAAGATACTTAATTAAATTTTGATAAAACGACCCACGAAAGGTTATCTCAATGTGATCAATTTCCAAATACTTAGGTACACAGGCACGTATAGATAATAATAGTAGTAATTCTTAATGTAATATTTAAATCCGAAAGTAAGTTTGTTTGTTTACACCTACAAGTCTGATCTAGGTACTCAACGGCCAATCATCATGAAATTTTGCGTACTTTTATGTTGGTAGAGTAGTGTAGTATACACATAGAAGTCTTTGTCAGAGTAGGGTACCTTTTTTCCCGAAAAAAGTGCTGTTCCCGAGGGATAGTCCACGCAGACGAAGTCCGGGCGGCCGCTAATACCTAAGTATAGGTATAATACATGCATTTAATTAACAAAATGGTTTGATCTTTTTAGAATGTTAACGTTTATGTAATGATCATCTGCGTATTTTCACAAACTTTTCACAAATTAAACTGCAAAAACCAAAAACTGAAGCAAGTCCGAAAATTTTGCAAATTTTCACGTATAAGGTAAATAAGTAAGTATTACGCAAGAAGCTCAACTTTTTACCCGACTACAAGAAAAGGGTGTGTATTATGTGTTACGCGCGTATCTTGTATGTTTGCATGTGATATAATTTATTACCTCGTATTACCTTTAAACGGCTGAACGGATTTCTATAATTAAGATATCGTTAGGTTTGTCTTTCAAATCTTAAGGATTTCAAAAAGTAAAACGTATTATGACCGTAATAATATTATAACTAAAAAGACATAATAAAAAAAACCTAAAAACCCCGCATTTATCAAAAGACAAGTCAAAAGATGGAAACAAGAACAAATAAGTATTAAAGATAAACTTAAAACATATTGATGATAGTGTTTAGAACTTTTATTCAACATAATTGTAGTCTCCACAGAGAATTTAATGATAAGTCAAATCATTCATAATGTCAATTTATGCATGCAGTCGGAGCTGCATGTTATTATGTTGAACCAAAGTTCTAAACACTACCATCAATATGTTTTAAGTCTATCTTTTATATTTAATGACTTCCGTGGTCAAGTGGTTTGCACGCCGGTTTTCAAGGTGTCGCCATCTCAGAAGTACCGGGTTCAATCCCCGACTGCATAAATTTAGAAAACGAACTTTTCTATATTGGCTCAAGTCTGGGTGTTTGTAGTTCCACCGTTGTCTCTGTTAACATTTTTATAACACAAGTGCTTTAGCTACTTACTTTGGGATCAGAGCAATATGTCTGTGATGTTGTCTAATATTGAAAAAAAAATCTTGTTTCCATCTTTCCAGTTGACTTGTCTTTTGATGCAGGCGGGTTTTTTAGTTTTTTTAATTATTATTTTTGCTTTCAAAATGTACTTAAGTAGTTTAATTTATTATGGATGGAGCTTAGTCGCGTTTTGTGTTTTTATTGTAAGATATATGATATGATAGATAGATAGATACAAGAATTATAAAATATCAGATGTTTATATGTGTGTAGTTATATGACTGGCCTATTTACATAAGTTCAAACTCCCAACTAGGGTGGGAGACCCTCCTTGCTTCGCCTTCGGTTTTGTACCTTATCAATTTAGGTAGAAGGTAGGTAAGCCTACCTTAGGGTAAGCCCTAAAGAATATATTTTTCAAAATGTGACTTAAATTAAAATGTATAAGTATCATAAACATAATAAAATTAAAGATATAAAAAGGTCCAGTATAAGCTTTATTGCATGCAAATTTCCGGATGAGCTTCATGGTCCATAGACGTGGCCTATCTCAATCTCGCGGAAGGAATTAGGGAATTTTTCAAAGGAGAATTCGTAGTACCTAGTTAAGGATGTGAAATGTTGGAAGGAGGCGTCGTCGGTCAATACTAGAGGTGGTGCGGCGCGGGAGAGGCGCGCAGGCGTGCCCCCCCGGCGCGGCCGGCCCACTCACGCAACTCGCGAGTCAGCCGCCGTGCGCTGCGATCGCGCGTGACGTTCCTCCGCCGCTCGTACCATGTGTGAAGAAAACATCACTGAGAGAAGCTGTCAACCGTCGACCCTCATCTCCTGCTATGAATGAACATATCGTCTAAACCCGAAGAAAAGTGATCCTCTTTGATTCCTCGCTGGATTATCTTACTAGTTTCTCCGTGGCCGTTGACACTGCAGCGTGCGGTTCCCGCAGTGCGCGAGTGTGTGGTTAATTGGCGAACAGTCGAGGGCGTCAGCTGAGTCGCGTAAACATTGCTGCATAGTTTTACTATCGAACAGTTGGCAATGGCCGATGCACCGAAGTCCCATGCTTAGATTGTCGGCAAGTGCATCCTGATCTGAAGGATTCCATCATGCGGCGTCTAATTCTGCTATTATTAACAGGTAAACTTAACTAAAACAAGTAGCTACAAATGCTTACTTTTAAAGGCCACAATCTTTTTATAAGTAAAACAAGGAAGCGTTCATTTTTAACTTCACGGGAGCTTTTACTCCTTCCACAAGTGAGCTTTAGTATCGGCATTAGTTTCCTTTCTAATTGTCATTAATGATTAAATTACAGTTAGAACCTGATAAGGTTGCAACCTGCTTTTAGAGCTTGTCGTAGTTAGAGCCGTTTTTATACCATCTAAGTACCTAGGTACTATTTTAATTTTTTTGTACTTACATTTGTTGTTATATTATCATTTAGGATTGCAATTATTATCTTCATCTCTTATATTAATTATCATCTTATTATTAATTTGTATCTTCATGCATTTCATTTTTACCCCTAAAAGTAATACATTCGACACGTTTGTCAAAATTGTTCAAAGTCTTAACGACTTGCATACCCTTTGCTCTATACTCCAACTTAAATGAATGTTAAATAATAATTCTGAGTAATAAACGATAGTCCCGCGCAATGTCATGCCACTCTTATTTATCATGCTCGTGAAAAATAAGTAATAAGACTGCTAAAAGACCCTCGTCCCTCGCCTCGCAGAACAAATGGCACAGTTTGGGGAGAAAAGAGCAATTTTTTGCGTGCGCCAATCTCATTTCATAGAACAATCGCGGTTATTTTTTATTTATTCGCGGAAGGTAAGATTTTTCTTCGCATTACTCACTCGGTTCCCTCTACATATAAGTTTTTATGATTCGTTGTTTTGTGGATGCGCAAAGCTATTTTTGATTGGTAATCGTTGAATTAACTGCCTGTAAATAGCCGAACGATTCCGTTAATAAAAGAGAGTTCGATCGTTGTGTGATCCTATTGTTGAATGGGTCGGTATCATAGATACCATCGGTTCCGCGTTTTAAATATCGGTTATGCGTCATATTCTTTCTTGTACATAAAAGCCTTTTTAGTGACCACTTAATTTATATTGGTAACCGGGCGGCATTATTTTTGTAAATACCAACGGATTATCTTTTTAAGTTTCACCATCGCTTTAATTCAGTCTCTACGTCTATTTCAACATTAAATAAGTAGGTAAGTACTTATAAGCATACTTAGATGAGATGCAGATTGCGCCACAGCACTAAATTAATTAATCTGAAGCTTAAAGTCGGATGTTGGAGTTGGAGCTCAACAAAATCTTGGAACCCGAATGAAGGTCTTATTTCTTTATTTATAGCCGCCGGCGACAGGTGTTCAATGCAGGTAGACACCGCACCGGGTTGTGGGCCGAGAGGAGCCATTGTTAAAACAAGAACAACTGTTCAACTCCACAACAACCATGCGAAATTTTAAGAGAGATCTAACCAAAATTGGATAGGCAATTAACGATTCAAAATATTTACCTTATCTTCCTCGTCGTTGTATACTCATATCTTCTCAATTTTAGTTTTTAGCCTTCAACACCAAGATCTTCCTATGTGTATACCCTTCAAAAATTGCTGTTGAAAACTTTTGTTCACGAGCGATTTGTCGCTGAAACCTTCCCTAAAAGAGAATTTGATAAAAAGCAAACTTCTCTCCCCGGAAAAAATATAAAAGTTGGGAAAGAATTCTATACCTCTTTGCACCCTCATCAATCTACTGTTATTGAATTGACTCTATATTTTTTTGTCATAGAAGTTTTCGAAATCTATTTTATAAGTAAGTACAAACTTATAACATTTTAAGATTAGGTAGATTCAAAACAGACATTAAATGAAAGTGCAAAAAGGGAACGGAAAGGGAACGGAAAAACTATAAATCTATAGTTTTAATTTAAGAGTTGGTCGGTGCAATATCACAGCTGACTCCTACGCTGCAACTTTTTTTACTGCGAAGAACGGATGTAGACCGCACCTGGCCCAGCTAAAGTTTTTATTGAAAACGAGAGCACCCTTCGGTGTATTTTAGTCATGCTTTAGGAATCATATTTCCAATCTTTGAAGGACTTATGTCTACTTATACATACTTTTACCTACATCTTCTGATATCAAGTCATTTTTTGCACGATCGACCTAATGATTGATGATGGGCTATTATTTATGCATTCTATGCATTAAAAGGCTATTTGCCTTATCGCTTTTACTAAACTGGATATTCTAACCATATTTCATTCTATGAGTAATTCTAAGATGGTAATAAAGATTAAAGAATAAAAAAGAACGCAATAAATAGCGGAATCCTTATAGCTTTTGCAATGAGTTGCGGGGAAATAAATATGCCACCAAACTGTCTTGTCACTGATTTTTTATAAGTACCTACTGGGAAGACAAAAGTCTCACCCGACGTCTTTTGTTTTAAGATCAGCTTGAGTCCTTATTTTATTTATCCCTTTTCTATGACGTAAGGTGGATTTCTTTTTAAGACACAAGCAAGCGCGAAATCATTTGTTGCAAATACTTATACTTATCCACATTTCCATATTTTCTTCCCTCATTCCCCACACTTTCATCGGCATTTTAATGAGGAACTCAGATTATGAACAATTCGATTAAATTGACCATGTACAACTGAAATGACTAACTTCAGAGCGCTTGCGGTAAAAAAGGATGTATTTTAATCTGTACAATTTTCACTTTTCCATACATTCTCGAGTAAAGTTGCAGTGGATCACTGTCTATTGTCAATTAAATCGCATTGTACTTACCAAAAAATATTAATACAAGGTAATCCTTACCACTGCACTGCCATTCGAACAAGAGAAAGGTAACCATATAGAGTGAAGTAAGTACTACACGCTGCAACTTTTCCTCAAAACAGAACTACGAAACTAAAACTACGAGTATTAATTTTTTTTCACAATTTTTTCAACCTATGTAAAATATGCCCTAAGTACTTACTTACCTACCTAAATAATGACCTACTTGAAAAATTGTGATACTCGTAGTAAGCTCCACGGGCAGTTTGTCTCGTCTTTATGTTTATTTCGGGTGCTGACAAGGAGCGCATAATCGCGCCGGCGCAGGAGTCGATAAGTGGCCGGCGCCAGCTTTCATCTTGTGGTTTGTGTAGGGCTGCCTTATTTCAATGCAGATGGGGAAAGTAAGCAAAACGAATTAATTCCTATTAAACTACCTATTGTCTTGGCTTTGGCTTCTTGTATGTACGCATCCATTCGTGTTCATATTTTTTCGGTAATCAAGCAAAACAATCGATAATTCATATTTTTATTTAGTTCAAAAAGCATACAAAAGCAATGCAAAGGTCCTTAGATCTAGATCCTTTTTATTTATCAATATTTGTTTGTGGCAGAAAAACCTCTACTACTTAATACCTAAAAATCTTTTTTGAAAGTATTTTTTGCAATACACATTCTACAAAGCTTTTACTTTTTACTTATGCTTTTATAATTTGTAATGAACAATTTTGAGTAGGTAATTGAATTAATGACAGCCCTATATAGGAATGTGTGCATTTGTTAGTTGCTCTGGCTGCGTCTGCGCAGGGCAACTGGGAGCAAGGGTCGCCTGCAGCTCTCACACTCACACAATTTTTATGTTCTCTGATAACGGCTCTTTTTTATTCATTCATGTTTTTTTTTGTATTTTTGTCATAAAAACGTCATCTCCATTGACAGGCTTTTGTTATCATTCGGCATTATCAGTTCATACATTGTATGTCATATTTTATGTAATTTACTAGCGACCTCTTATATCAAATCGGTCTATCTTCTACAAAGTGGGGCACTTGTTAAATATTATTTTAGGTATTGAAGTTTTCAACTGCTATAAATAAGTCGATAAGTTTGTCAATGCATTTCCAGCAAAATTATTTATTTGCTGATAATTTTTTTTGCAATGTTTATTTTGCTTATCATTATTATAAATTGATACTTCAGTTCAAGTGTTTTCCTAAACATGACAAAATTCATTAAAAACAAACGGAAGAAGTTAAGTACAGCCTACGTGTTTTTTTCTCACAAAACACATGGATTTCCCTGTGGATTTCGAAGTTTCTCCAAACCTGGACACCAGAATAAGTGAACGGACAACAAAACTTTCTTTATTACAAGAACCCGTAAGATTTCTGTGTTAGAAGTTCATACAAAAGATTCAAAAAGTTTTTTGCTGGTGTTACTCGACCCATTTCAACTTTTGAGCCTTGTGCGTCATTAGGGAAGATTGCCGAAGCAAAACTGTATCTTAGTTTTTTAATAAAAAGGTATAAAGTCGATAATAAGTCCCATTGGTTCAAAAGCTTACTTGACCAGCAATTGCTCTCAAACTTCTTAATAGGCCAAATTGTTATAAAAAATATCGGACCTAAACATGACCTATTTTTTTGTTCTAAAAATGAATAACCCATTTTTTTTTGAAAAATACGAAATAGCTTTATCTTAGATAAAAAGAATATAGTGGTGCCCGTATTCATATAAGGAACAGTAAATAAAAGGGTAACTTATTTCCCCTGGGATGCGGGAGTACTGATCACCTACATGCTGTGTCATTGGAGAATCCATTGGAGATAGCGATTCTTTTTAACGCTACTTATTCCAAACTAATTTAAGACTAGGCATTGAGAAGCTCGATGGCACAGTGGTTCAACGCCTGGCCCAGCGATTGCGGAGGTTAAGCATTTTTCGCAAGGCTCGGTCATGGGATGGGTGACTACAAATTTTTAATCTCGAGCTCCGCCGTGCTTCGGAAGGCACGTTAAGTCGTTGATCCTGGCTGCATATGCAGTCGTTAACACCCACCAATCCGCATTGGGCCCGCGCGTGGTGGGTTATGGCTCATCTTCCTTATTTACCCATAAGGAAGGCCTGTGCCCCAGTAGCAGAAAATTAAAATGGCTGAAGGTCTGGTCTCATTGAACCATCACAAAATCTCGAGTTGGTATTTTGCATAATAATATGTGGTATTATGCGTCTAACTAAAGGATTGGATTTTTTATTTAATTTGGATTTGAGGACAGTGAAAACGAACCATGTATTTAATGATTAAACACATACAAGCTTTTAAAACTTTTGACTTTGCCAAATGGCAATCTTGCGCAGACAATTAAGCACCTACAATGTTTTATTTATTATTTGAGGGACAACAACACAAAAGGCAATAAAAAATAATAAGTACCATGTTTCAAAAAACACCCTTGTCGATTAGGCCAATTTAGTAATTTAAACTGAATCATCATAATCAAATCACTGAAACACTGAAAAACGGCTTCAGCTGCAAAATCTTGACTATTTTTGCTGAACATTACAAGTTCTTTTTGTTTTTCATTTTTCTTTTTAATTTTAATTTTTACTTTGAAAACTCAGCAACAAATATCTTATGTCGAAAACAAATAAGCTTAAAACATTGTAATTATGTAGAAGTAAGTATGTTTCCATATAGTTTAACTTGAGCTCAAGTTTCAATAAATTATTACACATTCTATCGACTACTTTCACCGTCATAGAATGACATATGAATAGGAACACAGATCATAGATCACATTAACTTGGATTAATATTGATAAAAGTAAGCAAAATAATAAATTACTTGTTATCTTTTGTTTTTCATAACTGAGGTCAGAATCGGCTGTTAAATAGACGATATGATTCATTAATTCTGATAATAAAGGGAACTTATGTAAATACGAATTAAGTTGGGTTTTCTTCCTGGGGGAGCTGTTCCACTGATTGAGTTCCAGTCCACGGCGATCATAGCAGAATTTGTTACCACAACCGATACGGGCTCTCTGATATAGTTAAGTATTCTATCTCGTGAAGACCGTTTTGCTATGAATGTTGTTAGGCGTGCACATGCACATTATTTTAGAGTGCGTAATATGAGAGCATGCAGACGCACACTAAAGCAATGTGCGTGTGCACGCCTAACACATTCATAGCAAAACGGTCTTCGTGACAACTATACAAGTTCTACTTTGAGCATAAGATGGCAATAACGTTGAATTCTGTAGTTTATTATCTTGTAACACACTGCTATTAGGTACCGATAAAACGCGTATTTCATACTGTATTGTTTTAACCTTGGATCATCCAATTATTCTCAGGAGTTCTCTCTAACACTGTCCCCCGGGATGACACCTGGGATTTTTTTCCCAGTCGACACGGGGATGGCAGATTTTTCCCAAATGTTGCCTTAAATTTGTGCCAAAGGGAACAAAGATCGAAGGTTTTAGCGGTATTTGTTTCAATTTTTTGGGTTGGTTTTAAT
Source organism: Catoptria pinella (assembly GCA_963556745.1). Taxonomy (NCBI): domain Eukaryota; kingdom Metazoa; phylum Arthropoda; class Insecta; order Lepidoptera; family Crambidae; genus Catoptria; species Catoptria pinella. Next base: position 9,303,723 of record OY750762.1, read on the forward strand.
TTCGCGGCGATTCGGCTCATTTCTAGAACCCTTGATTGAGAAGTTGAAGTAATGCAACTTGATTTTTTTTACTTCAAGCTCGGAATATATTATGTGGCTCGCTTGATAGAGGTATTCCTAATAGGGATTAGGAGTTAACTTTTACGTATAACTTCAAATTCAACCTAATCCACTTCTTCTTCTCGATAACTCGACTTCATGCCACACACGAACATTGTTGACGCAAAACGATGCCCCAGTTATCATTAAATCAAATGTATATAATAAAAAAAGAACAAACTTATTTGTTTTACTTTTGTTCTCAAAAAGTTATAGATATATACACTCATGAAGTCAGCGCTTTGTTCGACACGCAAGAAACTTCTTGATATTTTTTTAAGGTTCATATTTGATCGAGGGTCGGGAAAGGCAATCCAATAATGACTTTGTAGTGAGGCTGTCAGTAAAAAAAAAATATTTTCTGTTTAAAGGTTATCATTTAGCAGTACTTAGAAAAGCTCTCTGGAGCTTGAAGGTTTTGAAGTCCTTGTAAATTTTTTTTCGTGCAGGTGTCAGGTGTCAAGTGTCCATTTAACTGAATAAAAAATGAGATCATTTGTCTAAGTGCGTCTTGCTGAAGTGATCCTGAGGATTTGTTGTAATGTTTTGCTAAGTTGAACTCCTCAACAAAGCTTTTTAAGAAAGCTGCGATAAGAATAATTTAATTCAAAACATGCAAGAATCTTCTAGGTACTACTAATTAGTTATATAAAAAGAAATGCTTGGGCAATTTCACTTCACACAGCGTCATCTAGCCCCAAACTAAGCAAAGCTTTTATTATGTGGTGCTAGACAACCGATAAACTCCCATATACTTTTTTCAATATATACTTATTATATATACTTAGTAACACCATTAAATTAAAATTCATCATATCAATTTCTGCCCGACCGGGGATCAAACTCGGGCCCTCTTGCGTTGTAGGCCGAAATGTAGACCAATGTACCATTCAGGTCGTCAATTTCTATTGTATGTACGTTCAAGAAAAAAAGGTTAATATTTTTCGTTTAATTTTCTAACACGAAATAGCGAAATCACACTGGAACTGCAAAAAATCAATTCAGAAGTGACGTATCTGAGAAGAATAGCCTCAAAGCAAGATTGTAATGACGTGAGGGACAAAAGACAGCACGTCTATAATTATCGGCCTTGAAGCGAATAGGGGCTGCACAAGTAGGCACGTGCTCCGGCTAAAATGATAATGATAGAGTGGCCGTAGGGGTGGCGCAATCAACTGAATAACTAATTCAAGTCACTGCTTTTACTAAACCTAATGGCCTTTTGTGGCACCCTTCGCAATGATTGTAAGGGTCATTCAAGAATGTTTGAACAAAAATATTTAGAGACCTACCGTTTATTTTGGACTGAAGAATATAAAAGCAATTACCGGATTACAAAGCGGTTTGTTCGGTTACGTCATCGCAAATGTTGACGACATAGGTTGGACTGTAGTTCTTAGGTTAATTGAATTAAAGGTCAAAGTCTATATAAATGGAAAACTGTACTTTTCATTCCGATAGAACCTCTTTGACAAAATATAATGATAGATAGATAGGAGCTACTTGTTTCCTCTTGGAATAATCCAGGAATTATAATCGTTGAGCTTTTGTATAGCGCAGATTCTTGGAAACACTACTGGAAAGACTTTATTTATCTTAGAGTGAATTGATAACAGTAGAATTGAAAAGGCACGCACTGTATTAAATACATTCTATGCTAATGGCGACGTTTATTATTTAAGACCAATAATTGCATTACGAATGTCTTGTGTTAATATATTTTAAAAGCGATTTTTTTCATCGCTTAAAGCTACTTTTCTTGATTCGCTTTTTGAAACCTCGTACTTAAGTGTGCCTTTAATAAAAAATAAAATAGGCAATTGTGAAAAGTTGGTAAATTGGCGAAGTAAATTATTAAGCTGATAGCAAAATGTTAGTGTTAAGGTAAAGTAGAACTTTTCACACCTTTCGGAAACCGAATGGCCGAAATTCATGAATAAATAATTTACCCCATATAATTGGGTCGAAGAAGGTCATGGTGTGAGAGGGCGGAGCGTTACCCCGGGCTTGCGTACGAACGCCTTTATTGCCTATATCGCAACACACTCCTTGTTCGAAACTTTATGGAAATGCGTTTCGCGACCCCTTTGGCTAAAGAAACTTGGCTACGTTTTTGCTCTCTAATGCAGACCGATTTAATCAGTGCCCCGTTCTATTTTCTGTGCGAAAGTACCACGTCATTCCGCAATTTCGCTACTCTTGTAATCCGCTGTCATTCTAGCTGACATACTGAACTACAAATAGCTCGATAATAAAAGCAGTGGAGTATAATAGCGACTGATCCTGGAGGGTACTAATAAAATTTGATTAGAGTTGGTCATAAATCTTTTTTTTTCATTATGTCGGTTGACGTCGCAAGGGCCCGGCTGCGATCGGGAGGACGTCCAAATCCCCCATGTTTTGACATACATAACTGTTGTATTTATGAGACACCACTCGCCTGCACTGATCCCAGGATTTATGAAGTCCACATATGTTCTTAGTGGATTGAATTGCTTTTACGCAATGGGTCTTCGCGTTTTTCGCTTTAGTTGTCAATGTTGGAAATTCTTGACACTTTCTTTAATCCCTTCGCATCGTCATCCTAGTTCAGAATGGAGAGCATCAAAATCTTTAAATGTTGTACCGTGATAGTAGAAAGATTTTGGCAGTTGAAATTATTTTGTTAGAATAGACGGTACAAGACACTACAAGAAACAGTATTAATTCGGCTGTTTCTCAGAATCTCGTCCAATAAACATTTATAGGACGTGATAACCACAAACAAATTACATAATAATGAAGGTTCTGGTTATCAGTTGTAGAACTAAGCGGCGTATTCACGAGCTCCGCTAACAGCCGTAATTGTTTATCAGCCACATTCACTCAAGTTGTTCAATTCAGATCAATTAGACATTTTTGCGAAGTAAGTACAATGAAGACTGATTATGGCTGTGAATGTAATCGACCTTTTAATTATGCCCTATTAGTGAGTTTACTAGTTAAAAAAAACCCTCTTGCTTTAATGCCAACAGCTGTTGTATAACACGATAAATGGAGCGATAATCAAATTAAGCTAGTAGCTCTATCGATTGATCATAACTTGATTTATATTTCTAATAAAAAAGCAACGAGATAAGAGAAAAAAGATACGACAATAATATGGATTGAACTTTTGATGGAATGGATCAACTATCATATTTTGAGGAAAATAGAGGTGCAATGTATCCATTTGTACTAAAACACTTTTACGGGTTTCAGTACGTTTTTAAATGCACGCAAGTAGGAATTTTAAATTTTCTGTTATTTACTTTGAGAAACTTCAGAAAATGCAACAATAAAAATAAAAATCTAAAATGTTAATTTGTGTAGATACAACGTAATTAATTAGCAATGCAAGACTGATATTTTGACATTGGACATTTCTTTATTATCTTATATAAGCCATCTTGTTTTCTAATTCTCAAAATAACAAAATAACCCCAGCCCAGGTTCAAAGCTGTCATGTGAGACTCCATGAGTCATCCTTCGGGATCCATTAGGCTTCACGATATCGCTACTCACGCTCACTTTCTGAGGGCAGTTCTTATGCGAAATATTAATGTCGTAAAAGCTTATAAATGTTTCACTTTCTCAGAATTATTGTAAGAGAATAACAAAATTACAAGTTTCAAGGGTTTCCAGACGTTGATACTCGGATTACCTTTTGATGTTGTGAAGAACAACTGCTTTACTTAAACTGTTGATAATTCGTTTTAGGATTTAATGTAACTTCATGACAAACGAATTATGTTGGTACCGAATTTTTGCATAGTCATTTTTGTTTTCATGGGCGTTGTGGTATTAGGGTTTATTGTATTTTGTGACATGGTCCTTCTCATTGAATTCAAAAAATCTGATGATTTCAATAAGTATTTGCTGGTAGCAGAAAGATCATTATTTGTTTATTTATGAAATGTATGTTGTTGATGAAGCGTTATTACTTTATTTTAAAGTAATAAGCTCATTATAATATTAACTGCCGTACTCAGAGACGTCAATTAAGTTTAATGCTTCATTAAGTATCGTGTTGTCTTATACTATCACTATGGAAAAGAAAGAGATAGCACCAATTTTAATGAAGCATTAAACTTAAATGACGTCTCTGAGTACGGCAGTAAGTGAACTATATTATACTAAAAGCAAAGTTGTCGTGCTTATCAGAAACGTAGAAACCGAAAAATACCTTGCTCTCGTTTTTGCTAGACGTTTGTTTTATCGTTCATCAACTTACCTCAATTTAAATTACATTTTCGCAGGCACAATCATAGACTCGGCTTATGCCACCCAACCACGAACAAGTGTACCGTCAAGTCTGCAGTGGACTTAAAACCGTATCCAGTAAACTTTGACCGTGTGTGCTATCATTTCGCATAAGTCACTGGGTAATATAAAATGCTGGATAGGATAACTCGATGCCGCATCAAGTCCCCTCCAAACTTGACGGTAGATCTGGATCGTGTATGACTGGCTTTAGGGAGACTGTAGAACAAACAGCACTATGGCTATAACTCGTAAACCTCATTAGGTTAACTTATCGCATGCACGTATCGCTTTCCCGCATAGCTACATCCTGCTTAAGTAAATGATTCTTTGACATGCCGATTAGTTCCGTCGTACAAGTTAAATTGTTTGGACTCTGATAAGTAATAGTGATTAAAGGTTTTGTGTTATGTCCAGTGAATGGTAGACAGTGTTGAATGTGTTGGAAGATAGTTTACAGCAAAAACAATTAAATACGTTGTTTCAAAGTAGTCTTTGACTCATTGTCTATTTTTTTAGATAATCAAAGTATTTGCACCCTGCAAGATATTTTTTTATTACACTTATCAAAAATCAAAGAAGATCAGTTAAACATCTTTACCTTTTGCTTTGAAAATTCAGTATTTTCCTGTACTTTACATTATGCATTTGTCGCATGCGACAATTGCAATTTATTAATCGTAATTTCTGTTTATCAATAGTTTGTAGGCCAAATAATCTTTTCTTTTTATATAGTAAGTTATAAATCGTATTGTATTGTAAAGATAATTTTAAGGAAAACTTACACGTTTAAGTCAATAAATACTTCTTTTATCTAATAAAATATTGTGCAATTTGATAATGAAAGTTACATACTTACATCGCTTGTGTCTGCAGTATTTTGAAGAAATTCAAATACCTACCTCTTTCTTATCGGATCTGTTAAAATTCTCAAGAAAAAACAACATTACCTACTTCCGAGCGCTCTTTTTTTATAATATTTTGATGTCAAAATAATCTGGTAGAAAGGGTTACAATGAAATTTAAAAAAGCATAACAATGCTAATATATTTAAAAAAATAACAAAGTAGTACGATTTTGCCATGAAAATTCTTAATATCTGCGTCTAAATAGGTAAACATATAAATCACATACTTATGTCAAAAATGATTGTATATAACCCAAAGATATCTTCAGCTTCCAAACTTTAGAGTCATAAATAAAGGTCCACATACATATAGTGGGCCAGACAGAGCCGCCGTTTCTTGCACTATGATGTGACTAGTTCCGGCAAAGTGACCGCCGGATGGTTAGGACATGGAAAGCATTTTAAAGCGGCCGGTCCGATATAGCACGACCATTGTTCCATATAAAGACCGTCTATCGATCGCATCTCCGTTGATATCAAACGTGATTTGTTATATATTCGTTCTTATACAGGATGTAAGTAACAAAAATATTAGAAAAAAAAACAAATTTTATAAATTGTAATTGTGAAATCAAACACTTAAAAAAAACAAAGATTTTAATGCATACATACTGCATTTTAAGCTAAATAATCGATTTGAATCTGTTCCGAAACTAAAGAAGTTTTTTTTAAAGGTATGATATTTACATTCAGTTAGTTGGAATGTGTAGAAATGTGCAGAATTAAAGGAAGTAAAAAAGCGTTACACATTGTTTTTTTTTACTTAATCCAGACATTTTGTGTATGTCTTCTTGTTAGCAGATATGTACTATCTTCAAAGTACCTAGGTAGTGTGAATATGTATTTTAGTTTTAATGCAAATAGTCGACCTCCATTCAGAGACAAGCTTGTCGAGCAATAGTTTTATCCGAATATGGCATCGAGCCTTCGAATAAGCTCACGTTTGCACTACACTTCTGTCCATCATTTTTCGACTAAAAATTGTGTTTTTAAACAAGTATATTATAAAAAGAGAGAAAATAAATATAAATAAGCTTGATTTTGCAATAAAGCTTAACTTCTTCTGTTCCACATGAACCGTGAAAGTCGAGCATGTGCTTTCGTGGGGATGCACTATTAGATTTAGCAGATAATAAATAAATGGTTGTTCATATTTTCATATTAGATACTATATTTAACAGAAGTTTCCGCTTCACCCTGTAGTCATCCACTATTGCCGCGATACGTCTTAAGGCCCGGTTTCCACCAAAGCGGAGAGGAGAGGAGATGTCTCATTTTTCTATAGAATCATGTTCCGCGCGCGAGCTAAGCGGAGAGGAGATGTGAAAATATTCTATAAAAAACCGGCCAAGTGCGAGTCGAACTCGCGCACGAAGGGTTCCGTACCACATCTATATATATAAAAGGGAAAATCACTCACTCACTCACTCACTCACTCACTGATCACGAAATCTCAGAAACTACAAGTGCTAGGAGTCTGAAATTTTGCATGGGGGCTCCTTTTAGGGCGTAGGTGCTCACTAAGACGGGATTTTGTGAAATTCAACCCCCAAAGGGGTGAAACAGGGTGGCAAAGTTTGTATGGGAGGACGCGATTCCTTGGCCCGATTGACTTGAAATTTGGCATAGACATTCTTTCACAAAATTAATTGAACACGTGTTTCGTATTTTTTTAATATTTATCACCTAACAGGGTTAAAAAGTGATATAAAGCTAATTTTGGTGTAATTGACTTCGACGTCGGAATTGAAACTTTTTTGTGCATTTGATTGATTAATTAAGAAAAATAAATATCATTTGTCATCTCAACGTAGTATTACATTCTCTTTGGTCATTTCCCCTGAGAGTAGGTAGAATGCATTTCATTGAATAGTACCTATGGCGTTATGTTGGCAATGCCGTCATTTTTTCCTTCCTAGCGTTGTAATAAGGTGCAAAATTATTCCATCTAATTATCAGTTTCATTTTAAAAGATTACAATATTCGGTCAAGTCGCCTATGCTATGACAATTAATAAAGCACAGGGACAAAGTTTAAGGCTGGTGTAGATCTGCGCAGTGATTGTTTCTCCCATGGCCAGCTCTAATGTCGCCTGCTCGAGAGTCAGCTCGCCGAATAGCCTTTTTATTTTGCAACCGGATAACATGACAAGAAATGTGGTAGGTATACAACATGTTACAAAAATATCCCTAATGCCGAATATGGTATATAGGGACCATCAAACGAACAACTTTTATTATTGGGACCAACTCTCAAATCGCGAAAAAATCGGTCTGGCGGAGAAGCAATGCTTAAAAGTTACTTCGTTTGTATGAAAATTGACTGGCGTCCTTAATTATGTGGCCACCACTATATAATAGATATTCTGTAGTGTCTAATAACTTCACACTCACCACATTAGTAACTATACATTGTACCCGTGCGAAGCCGGGGCGGGCCGCTAGTTACCTATAAAAACGGCAAAAAAACATATCTGTTGTATATATAAGAGCCCCCCTTTAATGTATTTTTTTTTTATTTCATTATTTATTTTTAAAGTGAATATTTAACTAAATATTTTATGAATATTTCAAGCGTCTACCTGTTGCCGTTATCAATATCGAGCAAAAACGAGCTGAAAAATCACGTTTGCTGTATGGGAGCCCCCTTAAATATTTATTTTATTCTGTTTTATTGTCTAACTATCACGGTTCATGAACCGTTTATAGAATCTCATGAGATACAGCCTGGTGACAGACGGACAGATAGACAGTCAGACAGACAGACGGACAGCGGAGTCTTAGTAATAGGGTTTTACCCTTACGGTACGGAACCCTAAAAATGAGACATTTCCTCTCCCTCCGTTTTGGTGGAAACCGGGCCTAAGACGTCCATTTGTATGCACAAGGTTAGCTATAAAATGTAGGCGCCGACGCGGAGAAATAGTTTCATGTTTGCTGATATATGAGTACGTGAAACGGTTTCTCAGCTGCTCCTATCTTATTGTTAATAAAAACTTCTATCACGAAGACTTATAAAATATACAGAGACTAGATATTGTATTTTTTATGTTATTTGGCAAAAAATATTTCAGCTTAGCCTGAGTGGTTAAGTTATTTTGGTATCCAAAATTACGGATTTTTTTGCTAGTTTACTTTGGTTGTGACACTTGTGACGTGCACTTATCGAACCCAATACGAGTTTATTTATTTATTTATATTTATGGACGATCTAATTAAATGGAAGGTAATGTAATGTCCAAAATGTCTGAAATTCCACTGTGACTTTGTCGTATAATTAAACTTTTTGTCATAAAAAGTTGTGTTACTGTGGAATTAGCTGTCGTTATACCAAACATGTACATTTACAAAGTTTTCATGTTAAATGGTTTTTATTTTTATAAATAATCAATTGACGACCTGAGTGGTGCAGTGCCACGCAAGAAGTCCCTGGTTCGATTACCAGCCGGGCAGAAATTGATTTGATGAATTTTAATTTCTGTGATGGGTCTGGGTGTTACTATGTATATAAGTATGTATATTTAAAAAGTATATACGTAGTATATGTTGTCTAGCATTACAAGCTTTGCTTAGTTTGGGGCTAGATGGCGCTGTGTGCGAATTATCTAAGTATTATTAAAAAAATATATGAAAATTATAGAAGTTAACTTTTTCCATATTTATGTGAACCTGGTTCTTTAGAGACGTGAGTGATTGAAAATATAAAAAAACAAACCAAGAAAAATTAAAATGGCACAACTGGTAGTGCTGAAGAGGGAGTAGCAGTTGCCCAAGGAACTCTGGTAGTGCCACGCGGTTGTGCTACGGGTAAGAAAGGACGTAAAGGATTCTGAAAAGGGAGCATGGCTTAATAATTAATCAATGAATAAATTTTACATACAAATAAACACATATAGGTCTGATTTTTCAATCCTCAGATAACAGATATCAGTCAGTTAAATTATTAACTAAATAAAATAAGTGGCATTCAAAACATTTGACAGACAAACAAATAACAAACATTTTCTATTTGGCGGTTTAATACGTTATCAAGTGAATAAATTTTATCTGGGCATTGAAAAATCAGCCCTTAGTTGTAAAATATTTAGCCTAATACAATTTACGCACCCCAAAGGCTGGTAATCTGTCTGTTTAACTTCCCCGGGGTGAATAAATACCTTACAATGGCAACACTACACCTTTGCGGTGACGGACCAAGCCGTATAAATAATGTGTTGGGTAACGGTATCTGATACTTTTGCAAAGGTCAAACGTAACTTGAATCTACCTGACTGTAAATATAAGGAAAAGCTTGATATTTCTTGATACTGGCCGTTGCTGTGCCCGACAGGGTCTATAATGCTCCGTATTGTTACCTGGCTAAACGGATTCCGCGAGAAAAATAGTAACCGTTGTTAAAGTTAGACAATTATATCGGTCCTATTGCGCAAAAGCATTTGCATTTGACTTGGAGGAGTAAAAATGTATCTTTAAAACATCTTTAATCTGTAAATATTTGGAATAGTTTGAGATGACGTTCACCAACTATTTTGCTTTGCTTTGGGTCAAGAGATGGCGCTGATCTAAAACTGCAATAATTATTCTACTCTGCACAGTGTATTTATATTATTATGATACGGACGGTTGTTCAATCGAATCATCACTTTTTAAAATAAATAACTCAAATAAAATCCAGCCAGCAACGGGGCGGTGTTGGCCAGCTCGCAGTGTGGACACATTATGATCTCGCTTGTTTTTTTTCGCGATTTCAGAGTTAGTAGTAAAAGGTGTTCAGTTTGATGGTCCCTATCTACTATATTCGGCATTAGGGATATTTTTGTAACATGTTGTATATGTACAACACATAGATTTATTTCTGGTATAACAGAAATGACCAACTTCAGAGCGCATTATAGTGTTTACGCAATTGCTTTATTATATAAGAAAAATATATTTTCACATAAAAATGGGCATCCATGGGATCCATGCCTATCTTGGAGAAATCCTTTTTAATAGCGGTCGACAATAATGTGAACAAGAAGATTTATTACAATAATTACTCATTAGATACTTAAGTTTGAATATCAATCAATATTATATTAATATCTTAAAACTCTCAAATGTTTTGAACAGGACTTTGATAAAGGGAGTAAGTACTTACGTAAGTAAGATAACTGTTTGAAGAAAATTCATTAATTTTGCTATTAAACATGATTAACCTAGAGTCCTAGAAGGAGCTTCTTTTAATAAAACTTTATTAGAAATAACCTACCTATAATAATACCGTGCGTTTAACTTTTTTACATTATAAATCACACGAATATTTAAGAGGAGATGAAAGTCTCGAAAAGCTTGTCGTAGTTGGTGGAATAGAAGGCAAGAGAGCCCGAGGTCGTTCGCCAACCAGATGGTCTGACCAAGTAAGAGTAGCAACCTCCTCAAGCAAATTCCATCAAGCAGTGAGAGCAACTATGGACCCAGACCGATGGAGGCAAATCGTAAAAGCAGCCGGTGATCACGATCCTCAGTTATGAGGGAACGATTAATAGAGAGAATTTTTTTACATTATAAATCACACGAATCATACTTTATATTTTTTCTCGATAAACTATAAGTATTGACTACCAAAAAATGTACAAAATTCGTATTTTAGTTCGAATCTTTGTGGCAAGACAGACACCCCGAGATATCGAATCGATTGTATTGCCAAAGAATGAAATGTGTAAAGGGTAGCCAATTTAATAGTAAAACTTAAGATAGGTAGTTATCTTCGGCAAAAATTGAAGAAATTAAGTTATGAGCTATGGCGATATATATATTTGTCTGTTAAAATATTATATAATCGCTACCAAGGGTGCGGGTTCGAGTTCCCGTCTGAGGTGCTACGGGTGAGTCGATTTTTTCTAATATATTATTTATCTTAATATTATGTAAGGCTACTCAACGTCTAGCGAGGAAAGATCTTTTAGAAATAAAATAATTAACCCCAAAATTAGGGTAATTTAAAAAGCAAACGTGTGGCTACCCCATTCGTGATTATGGGGTGCTTGCCCCAAAAACGGGGCGCAGACGTGGCGCCATCGCGCGGGGGATTATGGCACTGCTCCTTGGGGTGAAATACTGTCGAGTGTTTATTTTGTAACATAACTATAATGATTAGTTAAAAGTATCTATAATATGATTTTGAAGCAGTAGACTTTAGTAGGTACTACTTATTTATTCTGTGGAAATAGTTACAAATTATTCAAAAACATACGAGACTAGAAAAAGATTTTGTAGGTAGGCACCTAATCAATGTCAATCACTAAATCAACCTCACGAGTACATAAATTAATTACTATTAAATACTTTTGCTGAACTTCTGAACTTCCATTTTATTCTAAGGAAAAAAGTAAAAAAATATGATTTTATGTCACATTTTATACCCATTTTATACGTAATATATTTTAAAGTCACTAGTCGTCACACTCACAGTCTCTTAAAAAAGCGATAAGAAATAAATTATAATAAAAGTGTAGGAGGAAAATGCTGAACGGATAAGAAAGGATATTGCAACCTTAAAAAGAATTTAATATTTTGTAAGGATCCAATCCTGTTTTTACGGACTATCCCTATGCTAGGGTCGGATTACAGTGTGACTGTCGTTATGCCATCATGTGTGGGCATCTGTATCCTCAAGCAAGGGGATCTCTCCCTATAAGTACTTATTTATTTAGATATTGATCCGCGAACGCGAAGTCACTGCGAACTTTCACATTGCCCCTCTGGTATTTAAGAAATAATAATTAGAGCGACTAGCACATTAAGTAGTTTATTTTTATGTGTTTGGAGAGTATTATTAAGGTTTTTTTCTCGATTTGGACTTGCTTGCATTGCCATATTATTTATCTAGAGAAATATCTAAGAAAACCGCTATTGAATTACTGAAACTTTTGAAAGAGTAATTGTGTTTTGTTAAGTAAATTAATAGTTGACGAACTGTGAAACAATTTGAACTTAGTCATTACGTTTGGAAATATGCAGATTGAATTAGTCGCCTGTAGACTACATGCAGAATTTTAATGAAAGTTATTTATGTAGGCAGGTACGTAATGCGACTTTCATTTAAGTTTTATAATTAGAGCCCGTTACTTCTTTAAGAAATTTTTGTTTTTACAAACTATTTACTGTCACTAATTTTCAACTATCAAATAGTTATGACAGATTTATACCTGTCATAACTATTCAAAGTCGTGTAGTAAAGTCAAAAGTACTCAACCCTAAAATTAGTGACAGTTTTTTCAAAAATATTTATATCATAGTTATAAAGTAAATAACTGACTAGGGTATGCTCCTTAGAGCCCTTTATCAACTGTCAGACTTAATTGAGCATGGATGCGTTGCGCGTCACGTCGATATCATTGCTTAATTGGTTCCACTACACACTACACTACACTCTCATTCATAAAATTGAAATTGTCCTCTTTTCATTTCATCAGGTTTCTGTTTATAAATAAAATTATACACACGCATAGTAAGTTAAGTAATTTTATGGACACTGATAACAGCTGACCCATATAAAGTGCTTTGTTGGAACAGTAAAGTTATGCACCTCATTGAAACAAACATTATGAATTGAAATACACATTATTTTATGTTATTACTAATTATGTTTGTTTTTTGATCTCGAGTTATTGAAGATCGATTACATCGGAATGAAATTATCTTAATAAATATTTAATTCATTGTCATGTTTTAGGTTAAACCACTGTCTCGGCAATCAATAGTTTGTCCACAGAAAATATAAAAACGGTAATTGATACATAATTTATGTTATTATTACTTACGACGCCCTGAAGCCATATTAATTTTTCAAGTAGTGGAAATATTCTTTTGGATTGTTGAGTGACAATATTTTCAAGCCTTCTTACTTTGTTTAACTTACGAATAAAATGACATGATAGCTAGGTTGTTTAATCCTTCGTAACCTCTACAATAAAATCATAAACTAAGCTATAGATAGATCATAAAACATAGACTCAGAAAGGTGTTACAAATTGATTTCTCGCGTGTTGTCATGCTTCAAAAGGCTCGTAATTTAGTACTATCCTAATCGTTTTTATGGACAGGCGTTTATTCATTTTAATACCATGTCATCGATTATATGGAATGAAACAATAGCACTTAACCTATGTATGTACCGATCAAAGGAATATCAATTGCACTATGCTTCCCAATTAGTTTTTTCTACGGACCACTCCAAGAAAGACCTCAAACTCGCGTACCCCTTATTGCAGGAATGATTAATAAAAAATGAAATCAGATTTAGGTATCTATGTCTAGTCAAGAGATTGTACACGTACCCCTAGATGAAACCTCGCGTACCCCCGGGGGTACGCGTACCACTGATTGTGAAATACTGCACTATGCTAATGTCATAATTTTTGGTGACCAATGGAACCGTAGAGTTACTTTGACTATAGGGTCAAAGGAAACCCGCTTTAGTATAACTTTGCCATCCACGTTATAAAAAAATATTCATTCAATTTGCAGGAATGGTTTTCATGGCATTTGCATTGCCAGTCTTAATTATATCTGAACAGTATAGCGACGAATCGGTGTTCCAGATCTCGACAACAATTTGTACAAATTAAGCGATATCCGTTACAACCCTTGTCATTTCAAAGAGTGGCATGATGCCCCGGTTACTTTAAAAGTTTAAATACTATTTTTCGTACGACCACACGACAGTCGTACGTACATAAACATACATAAAAAATAAAATAAAGATTACGACGAACTGAGAAACCTCCTTTTTTGAAGTCGATGTAAAAGGAGCAATGTGCAATTGCACCGTTAGGTTCTGCTTCCTCAGATAAGTCAGTATTTTAATGATACTTTACTGTTCGCATCAAAGAATATTCAAACAAGTTTAAATGGCTTTAGAAATAGTTATATTTCTGTAGATTTATCGATTCGATAAAGCCTTATCAAAATTTTAATTAATCCCGTCGATAAAGTCTGAAAAAAGAATCAGTCGAATTTCGTATGAAATTGTAAAGTAAGTGCACTCGTAGAGCGATTCCGAACCAAGGAATATTTGGCAATCAGCCATACAACGAAGTCAATTAAAGAGTCGCCTGAGTAATGGACAATTACGGACACTAAATAATAATAACAGGCACTCAGTAATTTTAAATGGGAGCTTGTTGATTAATTTGCTTTCATTTTTTTTCGTCTGTTTTGACCTGAAAAATGCCCGAAATAAAAGAGGCATTTTTTCAGGTTTTGTGAAACTCAGAAGTTGTGTTTAAAGCACTCTGCAGCCACAAACAATTCTCTTTTAATTTGAGCGGGTTTAGGTTTTGCTCCAAATGCCGCGATAAAACACTGCATTTGCTGCTCACCGCTGATTCTGCGAACTTTTATTGCAACGCGGATGCAATTTTATGTCCATTAATCTTTCCAGTGCTGTTGGGTGCTTCTGTTTTGGTAGCTGTACTTCTATTTTAATTCATTTTCCTCGATAGTTTATTATAGTATAAAAACAAATTACAAAACATAAAACGCGGAGAGTAAATTCAACTTTCGCTAGATTTATTGCTGAAGCTTTGATAATTGATCTCTCATCTTAAATATTCGGTTTTGGGAGCAATAAAAATATCTTTGATATAACTTTAATATGGCCCATTTGCTTCAGTGGTAGAGGTAATATAATCAATAAAGCGAGCCATTCATCAGATTTACAACAGCTTTAAAGTTAACGACTTGCGCTCCCACCCGCATTCAGAACACGCACTCCAGCTAACTGTTTTTGGGAGAAAAATTTACTTTATAAGAGCAGCTGGTTCCAAGAGCTACAGAAACGTGACGTCACTAAACTTTCCTCGTAATATTTCAAAAGCACTCGTACCTGTTCTGAATTGCTTCTGACTAAAAGTTGTCTTTATGCCGAAGTTTTCCAAACAGGCATCGTGACAAAAAAAGGGAAAGAAGTTTTTACATGTGTTTTCAAAACCGACTAATGATAATGACTGATTAACTTTCGTTTCGCATGTTTGCGGTCTAGTGAAAAGTTTTGTGTTTGTAAAATTTCCTTGTCATTCTGAGTAATGGCAGTTTGGAACTTCGACCCAACGTGCCCGAACTACCAAACCATCGGTAGCCTTAATGTTGCACAATTTATGTGAAAGGAAGATCCCTTTTAAAAAGTTTAAGGTAGTAACTGGAATGTAAATAACATTTCATTAGAAACAAGCTGAATACCTACCTAGACTTTTTGCCATGTATAGTAGCAACGTATAGTTTAATATATTAAACTATTGAAAACTGCGAATTCAACGCCAAACACCTCTTAAATAAATAAAAAAGTTGTAAAGCAATCATTGTCAGGTTAAGCATCAAAACAGCACAACATGTGTATTCCGAATGGTTCCGTGTTCAGACACTAATGGCGGGAATTTATTTACACGAGTACTCCTCGAATGGCGGCTTAAACCATTTCCGATGGTGGAGCTATGCGAGGTGCGCGTGCTGCAACATAAAACAGTTTCTTTTGTTGGTAAAACGTAGCGATCAACACGAACGACTTACGACTTATTGCAAAGGCTAGTTGTTTACTTATGTTTGCCACAAAGCCGGACCAACCACGCAGGGCCGGATTAAGAGGTGTGGAGGCCCCGGGACAACAAGGGAGTGGAGACCCCTAATTATTTTTCAAATAGGTTATATAATATTTTTCCTACAAAGTGTTTCAATCATTTTAAGTTATTTAGTCGTATGGCACAACATAAATGACACACACCGCTAGTAATAAATAATATTTAAATCAAAATTACTAGGTATGTTTTCAAATAGTAATATTAGGTAGGTACTCTTTCGTTGTGTATATAAGATTCTTTTTTTAATATCAATTTATGTGGAGGCCCCTCTCTTGTGGAGGCCCCGGGCGGTTGCCCCGGTTGCCCTCCCTTAAATCCGGCCCTGCAACCACGATTAACAGCCAGTCGTTTGCACAAAGACGCCATGAAAATGCAATAATACTGCTTACTGAAATCTAGTTAGAATGTTAAAGTAAAGTTTATCATACTCTTGAAGCTAGGGTTGACTAGCTAAGAGGTTTTGATGATCTTAAAATAGTACCTAAATGTTTCTACAAAAAATAAAAAATACAATTTATGGTTTAACTATTGTACTTTATTTTAAAGTCTGCCAAATGAAACAGGTAAGTTAAATTATGATAAACTTATGCTTCTAAAGTTATTTCATGTCATGCAAATTTTAAAAGACAAAGCTAACACACCCAAGATTAATCCTTCAATAAAGGAACGGTAGAATACAAGAGCTGTAAGACGAATACTGAAGAAAAGTACGCTTTGAAATATAAAAAGGTGGGTATATATATTCTGAAGATACCTCAAACGCGATTGTAAACATCTAATCCACAAACAAAACGCCCACTTGGGGCTGGAGAAACAAAATCTTAAGAGATTTGCCTAGAAAATTCTAAATTTCTTGGAAGCTACTTTACAATTTATTATGTGTTACTTTGATCTGACTGAGATCTTACTATAAAAACTTATACAAGATTACAGTGTCTACGCATTTGCTATAATTATAGTGGTGTCGTGTGAGGCGGGTCGTTACGTTCCCTCAAATATGGTTGAGCGAAGCGATGGCTGTTCATGCGTCATGCTCGTGAACGGGTGCTGCCAGTGGGAATGGGTCTGCTTTTGAATATCTTAACGCATATTGAATTGTATGAATTGCATTTTTTTGTAACAGCCTAGACTAGACTGAATAATGACTTTAAATTTTGAATTTAGCTTGAACCCTGTAAGAAATGAGCTTATTAGATAATTTTATTTATTTATTAAACTATGTTAATTGTAATGTCTGGAAACGATAAACTTATTTGTAAATATCGTTCCATCTAATAAAGCTGATAAGTTTATTTGCGCCTCTTTTTCTTGTCAGCTAAAAGACGTCATGGTAAAAGAATTGACGATTTAAAAATGATTATTATGTGAGCTTATTTGAATAAAGAATTTCATTCATAAGTATTCTTTTCACAGAAAAAATGGACAAACTTCTGTGCATATCTTGGAGTAAATAAAGAGTTGTGGTCATCCTGAGAAGTTGTATAAATTAAGATTTTATTATGTTCTATGGACAGTTTTCTTAAAACATGAAAGTAGGTAGGTACAACTCAATTTTTTTTATATTTTTTTAAAAACATATTGTGTTGTAAGTAGGTTGTTTTGTGGCATAACGTTTATTAACGTTGGAGCTGAAACCGAATTTGCGGTTCACGCCATCATTTGTCGCGTGTTTGCGTGGATAACCCAATAACGCAATGACAATATGCTTCTGTGCAATTTTCATTCAGCAAAAACATAACGCTGGATCAGCTACTGCATTGTGTGGTTATTTGACTATTTACAAACTCATTTTTTATGTATTAACTATCAAACATTTAAATACTTACAAAAATACATTTAGCGTGAGGTTCCGAATGTAGCAGCCTATTAACTAATATATTTAATAGTAGTATAGTTGTTCTAAATATTTTGAATAACCATTTGGCTGTGACTCTATCTTTAGTAATTTTTTATCTTGAGTAATTCAATGAAAAGCGCACCTGCCCAGATGAGTACTTTC
Source organism: Catoptria pinella (assembly GCA_963556745.1). NCBI lineage: Eukaryota > Metazoa > Arthropoda > Insecta > Lepidoptera > Crambidae > Catoptria > Catoptria pinella. The sequence goes on from OY750762.1 coordinate 9,321,627, forward strand.
CGAGATATTGCTGTTATAAGTTTGACAGCTGTCATCTGAAATGAAGATCTTACTGAGACCTTTCATTTATTCAAAGACACCATCAGTCTAAGATTAGTACTTTCTCAGAATTTGCTGTTTTAATTTTGACAGGGGTCATCTAAAATGAAGATCTCACCAAGACCTTTCATTTCTTCACAGACACAATCAGTTTAAGATGAGTACTTTCCGAGATATTGCTGTTTTCATTTTGACAGCTGTCATCTAAAATGAAGATTCCATCAAGATCTTTCATTTCTTCAAAGACAAACGGCCAATCCCCATATTTTGACGATGAAGGTGTAGAGTTTATGAAGTTTAGGGTGTGTAGAGTTAGAAGCTTGGCTCTACATGAGGTCTGATAACTTTTTAACAGTGCGAGCCATATGTCTTGGCAACATTTTACACGAAAATGTTTTTGGTGGGATTGTTTTTATAGGAAGCTAAAAAAGAAGTACCTACCTAATTACTTGATTTGAAGACATTATATTCGTCAAATCACAAATTAATCTTTCTTCTTCGATGTAATAAAAAAAATCTCAAAACACGTGTCTAAGATATTATAACCATTGATCTAGTTTCTAGTTATATCATAATGGAACTGCTTTGGATAACGAAACAGAGTTGATACTTACACAATACAGACCGTCTCGCCATTCAGTCGCGCAGCCGAGACGTGTGTGAAAAGGAGGGTGGGTATAATACTTATTTCGTATTTTACGCACGCAATTTTCCAACATTGGAGTTGTATGTGCGTATTTTTTCTACTCCCCGTGTGGTTTCAAATGTTATGAGGGCCCTTGCATTAAGTGTCTCCTATCCGTGTTTTGTTTTCCAGATCTTTGTTATGGTGCTCATAAGAGACTTTCTGTATAGTTGAGATTCTATAGCTATTCAAACTTTAGATATCATAGCTCTTGTTGTTATTGTTAGTAATTAAATGTGCGGTAATGCTTATTACAACTCCATCAATAATCAAGGCGTTAAAAGAAGTTTTCATAAATGGATCCCTTTGCCGTTTTACTATTTGTTTTATCTTTTTTGTGATTATAAATAACTGCACGAATATTTTTTTAATACGCAATATTAGTTCAGCGCGATGGAAGTTCATGAAAAAACCCCCGGCTGTAGTAAATCCAGTATTCAGGAAGTTTTGTGAATGACGAGACGAGATAATGAGTATCAAGAAAAGATTTATGGACAGTAAGACTTCGAAAAGTAAACAAGATGAATGAAGAAGGAAACGACGAAAACTGAGAATTATTTCTTAAGCATCCACTCACCAAGTCATATACTGAAACGTATATAGCACACAAAGTGCATAGCACAAGTCCACTCAACCAGAAAGAGGAAAATAGTATTCAAATGTTAAAGCTTCAAATGTAAAAGCTTTAAGAGTAAATATTCCAACAAAACTTTTAATAGGTATGTAAATTGACTCTGATGACGGTGCCAAATCCACTTATGTAGAAATTCCATCACAGAATGAATTCACTAATACGTACGAGTATCGTAGAACTGAACGTAGAATTTTATGGTGTTGTTTTATTGGATGTCGATAAAATTCGATGGCGGTTAGAGTGGGTGTTTTATTGTCAACGAATAAAAGCTTGAGTTTACCAAGATTTTCATTAATTATTTTATTGGTGTTCAATAAATTTCGTTTTGACACCAAGAAATAAATATTTTATTTAAATTGAATCATAAATCATAATATGATCGTGTGGTCTGTTTGTTTAGTAACAGGGATTCTTTTATTTTCGCTTGGGTAGTAAAGTAACCCCATCTTATCTACATCTTCTGTTGTAAATATACCGTCAGTCTAGTTTTCTAACAGAGATAAAACCGCTCATACTTTCTGCAAATTGATTAAAGAGACGTTGAAGATTCTACCAAGTCAAGTGTTTGCTCGTTGGCCAGTAAAAAGTTGCCCGATTAAAAGTCATTGCGGTCATTTAGTTAAATGTACCTAACAACATTTACACTTGTGTTGGAATTTCGTTTCAGCAACTAGCAAAATAAGCTCTTTTTTATAATTTAGTAACTGTATAGATAGATACCATAGATAATATATTATAGTGATTATTCATTCTTAATGTATGCTTAATTCACTAATAAACATTTTTATTATTTCAGGTAAGCAAATTTCCAGTAAGTAACAAGAGTCCAGAAAATATTGGTGAGCACCTGTTTATTTTCTTGGAGGAAATTCACTCATAAAATGATATGGCTGATATAGGTACCTAGCTAAATAGGTAAGTTATCAAAAATTACATTAATTACTCGTTTGTCATGCATGAGTACAAAACTTTGTAACTACGTACTAGACTGTGATAATGGTTCGTAACAAGTAGTTCAAGAAAGTAAAATCTAAATCACTGACAAAAACTATTACGTTAAGGTTTTTCATTTCAATGCAAACTATTCACATTCCACTCAAATAATAAGAGAAAAATGTTCCCTTTGCAGTTGTTGACTGCAATGAAGAATTATAAAAGTAGGTCCTATACCGTAGTCGCAGGCGGACCGCCCGCCCTGGGAACGTTCAGCCTGTCGATTCTGTAACCAAACTCGAACCTCACTTCGAATCTCACTTTACTGCGCGGGAATTTCAAATTATAAATGTGATAATGATAGGCTGTTTTTTTAATCACAAAAGATTTTAGATAGCTCTACCTAAAACTTTTTGCAATCGATAAAATAGCTAATTTCTAATAACAAATCCACGCGAAGTGAGTTTTGAAGTGAGATGCGAGTTTGTTTACAGAATCGCTCCCCAGCTCAGAGCACCGCCCAGTTCCATCAAGCTACTTTCTGTAAAACTTCATCTTTGATTAGGTTGGAAAAGTTGAGTTTTCAAGATACGTTCAAGTTTCTAGGAATAACGTAAATACAACTTCTTCGCTGTAACTAAAACTCAGGGATGTTCTGAATGATTTTTCAGTAAGGTTGTTTATTTTTTTTAAGTTGCGATATATTTAATAAAAAAGGTCGGTTTTTAATAGTTTATTATGTATTTATAAACCAATTATCTCATTGGTTGGTAAACATCTACCCAACAAATTTTAATATTCTTTTAAATTTTTCATAGTTTGTTCAACTTGATGATAATTTGTCACACGACGACAAAACTAAGTGCCTCATAGTCATACCTTCGTATAAATAAGACTTAGTTTCGTTTCCGATTCAACGTACATTGAGGAGAAATGGAGTGAATGACTAAAAAACACAAATATTTACAAGTTTATGATTGCTATTCCTGGTATTTGTGCGGTTATCGGCCTTCATTCTATTTTGATTGAACGTGCGAATATCCCAGGCTGGTGCTCATTAATATTGAATAAGTTCCACATGTACGGTAGAATTCTTCACATACCTATTCCAACTGAGTACTCCCACTATTTGCATGTAATCAATTTTATTGCGTTCGAACTGTTCTGTTCTGTAGCTTCTCTCAAACGAAGGTTGAAGATATTGATTTTGTTTTGTGAAGTCCAATATGCTATGCAAAGATTCGAAAGAAATGTGGTATTACAAAACAAGAATTGAATACTGGACTATACAGTATTCAATTCTTGATCCTTGAAACTCCTATAGTACCCATAGGAGTGTCTATGTTTCTGCACTGCGAGCTGGCCATCGGCGCCGTAAGGCGATTGAAGTTAATTTGAATTATTTACTTTTAAATTTTATTTACTTATCTGCGCCATAGGGTCTGTTTTCCAGGTTAGCACAATTTCCTGGTTTATTTGGCTAAATCGATCCCTGATTCTTTCAAGAATAGAAAATCTAAAAACGTCTTGGTGATTTATATAATTCAAAACATCATAAAACAATATCAATCGTTTGTAACTAAATAAATTAAATTGGCGACATTTGAATGATTGAATGATTTGCATTCAAGCTGCACTGCAACGAATTCGGTCATGTTGTGACCGATATCACGGCTTTGATATATTTGGACAGACGGGATGGGACATAAAGACGTAGAAGTTTCGTTATCGTCAGGCCCGGTCCACATCTAGTTTATTGGGACCGATGAATATCCCAGGATCTCTCATTAATATTGAACAACCACTTTCACACTCGTTTTCGTCGCAGTGTCATCCCATGCATGGCGAACTGGCCAATATGGAACGAACTTAAACGACTATCTATTTTATAGGTACAGTCGAGTTCAATAATATGTACGCACCTTTGACAGTTCATCAACCTTATGCCTTTGTAATAAAAGTCAACAACTGTCAAAAGTGCTTACATATTAATGAACTCGACTGTACCAATCAAGTTAAATACGCAAATTAATCAAAACATTATTTATTCATTAGAAAAATACAATACTTTTAGAAATTGATTATGAATTGGTCAAAATATTATAGGTACTTACGTGTTTTTTTGTGTGATAGAAATGTTTGTATTCTTATTAACTTTTATTACAGATAATAAAATTCATTTTTATACTTGAGAATCTACAAAATATATGTAGATTTTCTCACAGTATCGATGCTCAAGTAGATTATCTTTTATTTAAACAAACTCTTCGGTCATAATTATTAATAAAATTTAATTAAGTTGCTTGCAAAAGTTGACACAGAACAATTTAACTAAGCAAACGAAGTGTATTTTTAAGACAATTTTACATCGTTGCCTTTCACTTAAGCACCTCCTAAGGGCGCTAAATTAATTTCTTAAGTATCAAAGGAACTCGCTTGCGTTTCTTCATCTTTGTGTTGTACTTGACTTGGTGTCTTTCTAAAGAGCGGCGTCGGCTCGGCTCAAATGTTTTAATGAGGCTTTTTCATGTCTTGTTTGCGAATAAGAATCAGAGGCAGGTTGAAATTATTTTTAGTAAGTTGATGAAAATAGAAACATTATAAAACAAATGTTTACTTTGACCTTTTGTTTAACTATGAAATGCTGCGACCACATTACGTTTGCAAGCAACATAATTTTCATAACATACTGCCTACTACATACATAATGATTAAGTGGCATTCTGGTAGAGCTTTACGTGACGCAAGGTCAAGCACCATCTATTATTGTACTAGAGTGCACCAGGCAGCGACAGGTTAACAACACAGGTGTAGAACCTACTTCCACGGGTTTTAATAAACGCACCTACCACTGAGCATATAATCTCTACGATTTCATAGATAACTACATTCGATAAGTGTACCTAGTGTTGTTACACAACATAATATCGTCTTAAGCTGATAAATAGCGTCGTTTCAGCTGTTTGCGAGAACGTAACGCACATCCAAAATGAGCCGATAGGCGGCGGGCGTGCGGGCGTGATTAAGCCGCTTACTGATCTAATGTTCAATCAATAGGAACTGTTTCCACCCACAGAACCTTAGGAATAGTACACAATGTCGACATGATGTTGGCGGGATTGAGAAAGAATAGTAATTATATTTGTCTGTTAAGAAATCATTAAGCCCTTCATGAACATATAAATAAATAACTAATAATGAAATGAAACGAAAAAATAAGTCTTTATTAATAGATATAATACCACAATACAACGCATTAACATCACAAAATTGCGTTGTGGATGAAACAAATATAATAAACAAGTGACAATGGGAATTGAAGAGTTAACTCTTAAAAGTTAAAGACAAACCACATTTAATGATTCCCGTCCGAGAACATGATCTGGTGCGAGTCGTATTTTATCGAGTATATTATTTAGTATTACATTTATCTGTGTAATATTAATGCTTCAAATTATAGAAACCTTACGCCCATAGGGGCGTGAGGTGAAAAATATACACTGTTCATCACTTTTCTGTTATACAATAGATATTGTACCTAATAACGAAACGGCCAAGCTACATATTTTGACTAAGGTGCATATAGAGTTTGTGAAGTTAGGGCTTGTAGAGTTAGGGCGTGTATAGTTGAAAACTTGGCCCTACGTGAGGTCGGATAACTTTTTGACAGTGCGAGCCATATGGTCTCGTCTTGGCAAAACTTCACTATTGACATCATATCCCGAGAATTGGTATAATCCAAACCCTAATTATGAGGGTTCAAAAAAACGACGAAGCGCTTCGAGAAAAGGTAGGTAGTGCCTTCGCTTGGTCGTCTTGGTGGGAGCACGGTAGTGCCCCCAAATCAGATGCTTGACAAAGCGATCTCTAGCACGGTAACTTTACCGTGTCTCTAGTTAACCGATGGAGGGTTGCAGGAATCGCAATATCAGTTAATAGCAGATAATTAACGGCAACGTTGATTAAGCGCCTGACGATCTGTTTAAACGTTAGTCAGTATACGAAGGCGAGTCTCCATTTTCAGTTATTTGCATTATAATAGATGATGGTATAATTGTTTAATGCATAATGCTATATAACTACTAGCCTTGTGACGACCTCCGTGGTCGAGTGGCTTTGTACACCGGTTTTCAAGGTGTCGCCATCTCTGAGGTCCCGGGTTCGATCCCCGGTTGGGGCAATTTAGAAAACGAACTTTTCTATATTGGCTCAGGTCTGGGTATTTGTGATACCACCGTTGTCTCTTGATTTCCATAACACGTAAGTGCTTTAGCCACTTACTTTGGAATCGGAACAATGTATGTGATGTTGTCAAATATTATTTAAATATATTTATTGTTTACTGGTATAATGTATAGGAAATAATAATCTTGGCGCATGAAGAATTATCGTTGATATTGTTTGTTATTTTGACAATTATTTATCTTTGATTTAAATTTGCTTATTATAAAAATGAGTTCAAGCGACGAATGCAATGCATGTCGCTGCAGTAATGGGATAAAATTATGTCTAACTGGTTATAAAAAACTACTGAACCGATTTAAAATTTTCAAAAAATGGGACCAACTTGGGAGCAAACCTGATAAAGTGGCGTTTGAATCATGTCAATCGGTTCAGCCGTTTTCGAGTAATCGGTGGACATACATAAAAAAAAACAGACGAACATAGAACCTCCTCATTTTTTTGAAGTCGGTTAAAAATGTACGAACTTGACTTATTTTTAGATGAGCGACTGTATTGGAATAACATCAATATCGATATTCTAAAAATAAACCGAGACTGTTCCGTCAAGACGTCTATTTTCCGACGAAAAAAGTCATTTTCTCTTGCAAATAATTCCTGTGCCTTCACTTTTAAGATTTACTTTATTGGACATTACAGTTTTTACACCGTTACGTAACAAGTAAATATGAATGTGTCAAAAGGTTTGTTATTGGAGTCACACCTTCACACTTCCTCAATATGTGAGAATCGTGACTGTCGTGATCTATTGCGCCGATGCACTCCCTCAGATAAGTATTGTTCTTCATTTAAACACTGTGTGAAACAATCGACGGTGTCAAGACGTGACACGTTTTCACTATATTTGTCACAGAATCGATGTGGTATCGGTAATTGATTGATTTCGGGCTCCACTAAACTTTTGAAATAAGTTTTAAGTTGACTTTGTACAAAAGTAAAACCTACTGGTATCTAAAAAACTGGTCAAGAGCGAGTCGGACTCGCGCAGCGTGGGTTCTGTTCCTTCATAATATAAATACACTGCGGTGTTGAATATTGCAGTTTTAGGTCAGCGCCATTTCTTGACCGATAGTGAAACTAATGTAATTTCGTTGATGATTTCCGAAAAAGTGTGCTGTTTAGAGACATCGTTTTATTTTTCCTAATAATTTCAGAATTTCCTTTATGCAAACGGTATTTTATTATATATTTAACCTAAAGTCGAAAACTATGCGGTAAAAAACAAGAAAAATGTAAGATAATGTGCTACAGCACTCTTACGTATGATACCCCACATGCCCTAGTAGCCCCACTTTGAATTTTTAAGAGACCTTTTAGTCCGTGTTGCAAAAAAAAAGACTGAGCAAGCGCGAAGCGTCTCCGTTTCAGCTTATGAAAAATGTTTTAGTACCTATGTCCGGCTGTCCGTTTGTTCTCCTCTACAGGTCGCATTTCACAACCAATTGAACAGATTCTCGTGAAATATTGTGAGCAGGTTCTATAATTACATAGTTTTTTTTGCCGATTCAGATTTTCGAAATTTTCCAAAACGGTGGATATAGGGAAAGTCATATTTCAGCCATTTCCAAAAAAAATCACACGCTTGGTCTACAGTAGCTCTACAGTACAGAGACACTAGTTTTATTTTTTTCTTATTTGCAAAATAGTTGTTTGTTGTAATTTCTTCTTTCATGTTGATAGCATTCGTAGTTCTTGAGATATCCAGCTGTGACAGACAGACAGAGTCGCACTATAAGGGTTTTTTTTTTTACCATTTTGGTACGGATCCTTAAAAAGCTAATGATACAATATATTTTTTTTTTTTAATTATTCTTGTCAATGTTTTGCAAAGGTAAAAATATTAAAAATAAGAGGGTTAGCGAAAACATTTCAATTCAAAAAATCCAGCATCATTGCTACAGTGATTACTTACTATTGTAGCTTCGAATATTTTTCCCGTAATAACGCCGCCGATAAATCTTTCATTTGCTTTCAGTAATATCGAAATTATTTCTTAGGAATTATTCTTTTGCTTATAATAAATGAGTCATCATAATACTCATTCCGTTGTATCAACAGGACGGATAAAATGCGTCATCATTTATCGAATAAATATTATTAACGAACTGTCGCGACAAAGCGTAGTAACTTGATATTAATATGTATTAGGTATTTATTCATTTGGATGCCTTTGACATAGTCCAGTAACCACGACGTCGTAATTGAGTCAGGATAAGTGATAGAAGAGAATTCACTGAAATTCCTGTGATGAACGTTTTTTTTTAATGGTCAGAGCAATTTTTCCCTAGGGTAACTCGCCCGGTGATTGAAAATTAATCTAATAATGAAAAGTCCCCGCCCTACACCGTTTGGTTATAAAAAGGACTGATAAACAATAAGGCTTCCAGCCCACGAGCGACTTTTTGCAGCTGCGATTATCGCGGCGTTTTTTGTCGCTGGAAAAGTAACCGCCTTTGTCACTCTTGTCAGTGTCATTTCACGGGCGATTAGTCGCTGAGCTACTTTTTGTAGCTTGTGGACGTTTATACGTATTGTATGTTCTATTCTCGGCGACAAAAAAATCGCTCGGCGATTAATCGCTCGTGGGCGGGAAGCCTTAGTCATTTGAGGAAGGGCAATGCAATAGCAGTAGGATCACTATACTGATTCACAGATCGTCCACCATTCGAGGCACTACCACCAATTTGGCGCTAGTGTAGACCTGTAATTTTTTATTTGAATTTGGATGTTAGAAGGGAATTTTCGTAAATATATTTTTTTCTTCCAGCACATTTTGGTTTTTTTTTTCAAATTAATCTTCGTTTACTGTCCAACGTTCATAATAATTAATTATTATTATTATCAATCATCCATTCTTAGACAATAGCTGAAAAGAGGACCCTGACTACAACGTCCTTCCAAAGAACGGCGGATTAATTTTTGGCTACCCATCCAATGACTAACACTAACAAATGCGCTAAGTCACTCCGCCATCTAGTTCCTTGCTCTTCGAGCTCATCGAGTACTATGAAGTAATAGGTAGTCCACTATTTTGGAGACGAGCGGAAATCACTGCTACATAAAAGAAACGTAATCTACAGTATCTACAACTACAGTCTTCTCGCTTGATTAGTCTCGTTTATAAACTTAAGTATCTTCGGAGCGTCTAACGAACTTTTAATAAAACGATAATCTTTAGTGGAACCACTCACTCACATCACAATCTAATTAAGGTTCGGAAATGATTAAAGCATAATAATTATGTTCTTACAAATAGTTTGGGATTAGTATTCAATAATTAACTATTATAGTTAATTTTAAAGTAGTAACTAGCTTGAGCTGTAACGATGAATTATTTTACTACTAGCTTCCGCCTGCGACTTCGTCCGCATGGACATTTGGAAAATCCCTAGGGAACCTTTGACCGGGATAAAAAGTATCCTATCTTGTAATCCATGCTATAAAGTTTATTTATTATAATATTATAGTAGGATAGGATAGAATAGTAGAGATAGGATGATCGATCACCTGGCCACCTGTGGGTGGGTGGATGGTGGGTAAGGGGTAAAGTCCTCGTACTATTTGTGTGTTATAATTATGACTTAGTTTTTAATATACTTCTGCAGCAGATAAATAAATAAAATGCAGAAACATGTTATAATATATTTTCTGATTTGTAAATTCAGGCTTTAGCTACCTACCAAGATTTTAACAATCTTGAAATTTATAATCATAGCTCCTACTAGTATGTAAATAAGTCAGACTTATGACCTAGTTTCATAATAGTCATGCATAAAAAGACCAACGAAGCCTCATCAAAAGCTTTGTACGAGAAAACTCCCTAATATTGAATTACTTTCAGGAAAATTCGGCTGCAACATATATCTAGTATGCAAACACGGCTTGGTTCTTCTATAACAAGCTTTATATTCGTTACACAGCTTCTGCACAGAGTTGTTTCAGAAGAATCCCGTGAAATTTCCTTGGAAACTAGTTTCAAGCAATCTTTTAACTTTGTCTACGAAAATGCAGCGCGAAGAAAGCGGGCTGGGCGCTTCCTTACTAATTACTAATACAATAAATCAAAAAATAAAAAAGCAAATCTTAGAAATCAGATTTCAATGTACTCTGATAGTTGCGTGAAATCTGTAAATTTTTATCAGGTAGTTATTTATATTTTTTGTGTCAGTATGAAATTGTTCAAGTGCGTCTATGTATATACCTAGTTAAAAATATAGCGCATGTTATTTCAATGCCATTAAATAAAATAGCTAGGTATAAATAAAGTGGAAGTAGGTACTATGGTTTGCACAGCTACTTAGTTACTGTACTTAATTCTCTAATAATAGTAAAACGATCGAAGCAGCATGAGCGAACAAATCTGAAATTAAAAGTCCTCAAGTAGGCGTTGCGTTTTCGTATGAGTTAGGTCGATATTAATTAAGAGAGCTAACAGTATTAAGGATAGCTATTAGGGGAGGCAGTAACATAAGGCGGCCCATTACGAGTCCTGTTCATAATGGGTACCCAGCTAATGGCCTCGAGAACTCTCCAGGTAGAGTCCCCTTAAACTCGATATTAATAATAGCCTGCTTAGTTCCAACGATTATAATAAGACCAGTAATTGACCGTCAATGAAAAAATTTTGTATGGTAGTGTAAATAATAAAATACGTCGCGAAAATTCAAACAAGTTTTCATTTGATACCTTCATAATTTTGCATTGCCTTATCTTATGAGTGAATTAGTTGGCACTGTTTCTATAAAATAGGACTTTCGATTTTCAATCTATCTTTATTTTAAGTTTTATTAATATAATATATTTCTCAGAACCTATTTACTTATTAAAATCAAATGGTTATTAGAAGACAAACTTTCGAACATTATTTTACAAAGTGATCGGTTTCATAACATGCCATGTTAAATCTTCGGACGTAATTTAAATTCCTTAGTCTTGAGGGCTGTCGCTCGTTAGCTACTAGTCTATTGGACGTGTCATGTTTGAGTATTGACGCATATCAATTTGGAATTCAATGGAATCCGAATTTGATTGGCGCGTATGAGTTCCCGTCTGAGTGAATACTGATATTAATCCGGTGCAATGCTGGTAAAGGCAGCTACACACGTAAACTTTTAGTCTGTATGAGCCTGAGGTACACTTTGTGATCGAATTTAGAATTTCTAGGCTCGATGTAGGGTGAGCAGACTATGAAATATTTATCACTAGTGGCTCCGTGAGCTGTAGACCTCGCGTTTGTGCGTTAAAAAGTAGCTCAAATTGTATGTTGTTGAAATATATATATAAAATATATGTCGCCACGAGGTTTTCAAAGCAGTACTATGTGCTGTTTGGTATATAATTGAAGCTAAATGGCGCTTCTAATTTGAAATGTGCTTTTTTTCGAAAAACTGGCTCGACAAATAAAATCTATATGATTATCGAACCTGCTCATAAAATTTCACAAGAATCGGTTGAGAAAGGCGACCTATACAGGAAAAAAGACGGACAGCCGCAAGGACATACGAAAGAATTTTTGCCCAAGCTGAAGCAGAGACGCTTCGCTCGCGCTTTTGCGCTCGCTCGGTCAATTTTAGAATTCTTTGCCGGTGTGCCCGGTGCTTTAGGTGCATCGTCCGCCCGCAGTGACATTTAATTCAATTGACTGGTGGCGCCGCGAATCGCTGACCCGTCCCGATCGACTGATAGGGTACAATAAATTCCATTCCACTTTAATTTTCTCGTCACGTAGTATAATATTCACAAGTGAACTTGGCAACAGTTCTACATCGAGAAGGCTTAGGGAAAGTAACAAAAAAATCATTAAAGCTATGGTGTAAATATGATGAATAGAGGCTTAGAAAAATAAAGTTTGCTACATCCTTTATAACTATATTTTATAATTTTGATATAATTCAAAAGCATTTTCCATTTATCAAATCAGCCTCCTTAAAGTGTAACTTTGCGAACCTGTTCAGGCTGTTCAAAGCTTTAAACATTCCAGTCTATTTTCCAGAGAAGATTTCTATTTAGGCACTTAGAAAATTATCAATTAAAGGCTTATTAGCTACATAAAGTTTGTAATTAATAAACTAATAATGGCTTCATAGAAAATCAAATTTCGCTTGTACGAAATGTAGACGTGTTATCAGAGTTTCGTAAAATGACGTTTGTAACTAAATACTACAGTGAGAGAAATGTGCCAAATTTTAATGTCAAACATGTATTCTTTGGTCGAACTTCAACCCAATAACAAACATTTGCGAATACAATAAATTATTATATTTTTAGTCGATTACTGTAAAATACAGTTATATTATGCTGAAAATAGTAAAGCATGATTTTACTCAGATTATTACATAATTATAGTAAAGATCAAATTTTTAAACGCATTTTTTATAAATGCGTAATCCCCATTGACCTTAACTGATTTCGGAAACAGGGGTAAAATGGTGTTTTACGGTTAAACTAAACCCCATTTTAAAAGGGAATCAACTTAATTCAAGCTTAACGTTCGCTATTCAACATGGAGCACTATTTTGCTTTTTAAAATAATTGCCTTTATCTAGTCGTTAGCTGACCTCTTAAATTGGATCCACAGAATACCCTCGTCTCGCCAACGCAATTCCGTTCGTCTTCCGAAAAGATATTACGCCTATATCTGGGTCAGGAAGAAAATGTTTATTTGTTTACTATAAAAATAAACAAGTGGTAGGAATGATGAAATGTTCGTAGCAGAACACATTTATTTCACTTGTAGGGATTGAGTGATAGCTTGCATACAGTTATGGGAACATATAAAAGCAAAGGATCCTTTCTCGAGCGTCTACTTTTATTTTAAAATATGGTTTGGTTGAAACTATTTTACAAAACCGAACTTTAATATGAGACATCTGCACTTCAGATTTTGACTGGTACACTACCTACTCTGAGTGAAAAAAATAATCCGTAGTATAGTTCATAAATTGGATTTTAAGTTTTTTTAAAATCTCTGGTTTCTTCTTCAAAGCCATGTGATTGGTTCTACCGTTTGAAAAGAAATATACCTAGTTGATTTTAGGTGACAGTTAACGAGCGAGAATACTGAAGTAAGTATTTATGCAAACCAGAGATAGGATAGGATAGGCTTTAAAATACTTTGCTTATTGATATTTAATGCTGATAATAGGGGTTAAAGTTTGAAATTGCCGATTTTTTCTCACACACAGAGACTCTCATATCTTCTATGATGTTAAAATGCTTCGGTTGTTTATTTCGAATTATGATCATGACGGCCAACTACTTAAAAAAACTACCTTATTATTATTAGGAACTCTTTTTTTGTTATCAGAAATGACCTCTTACTTCGTTGTAACTTAGCCGATACTTATTTTTTTCGCGTAACCTAAGTGGCGATAGGTTGTGAAATAAACTAAGAAAATATTAGTATGGCAAATTCATTTTTTTTAAATTCTCCATACAAAACGGCAATTTCATGTCTAAACCCCTGATATTTTGTTATTTTGTTTTCAAACATCATTTTATCCAAAACTCTTTTTATATTTATCTACACCTATCTGATTACTAGGAAGACAGATGCGTAGGTATTAATTCAAACAGTTGTATTAGCGTGGAGATTTATCCCCTGCGTGGTGACTTTGATAAATGTCGCGCCTGTCTGCTCTTGTCGAGAACACACCGCGCCGCAAGAACTGTCTGGTTGGCTGCGTGTGCGCATAGTGCAGCAAAAACTTCCAAGCCAAGTTTTGCACGATCAAATAAATAATGTTCTTTTTTACCTAACGATAAATACCTATCACTTTTTGATTGGAACACGAACAATTTATTATTTTGATCTAAGTAATTAAGTAGTGCTTTATAAATATACGTTAAAACAAAAACAACAGCTTCGTCGTTCTCATCTGCTTCTGACAAAAAAGGCAAAAAGCTATAGAGTGACTTTACAGCGTCGTCGTTTGTGGGCTAATAACACGGGAGAAACTTGTTAGCGCAGGCTTTAAGCTCTCAAATGTGGGCTTAAATTAAGCACTGGTATGACTAAATAATCAAGTTCTCAATTCGCATAATAATTCCCTATCACATTTTCCTCTGGTTTTTAAGCAAAATGCCTTTTCCTGGCCAAATTAAAGTAAAACTTTAATTTGAGGTGCTCTTTCGGTTTATGTTCAAGCCTTGTCGAGTCGGGCATAAATAAATAAATAAATATTTGACAACATCACATGCTACGATTCCTAGGTAAGTAGCTAAAGCACTTGTGTTATGGAAATCAGAGACAACGGTGGTATCACAAACACCCAGACCTGAGCCAATATAGATGTTGATGATGATATGTTCGTTTTCTGAATTGACCCAATATAGATGATATGTTCGTTTTCTGAATTGACCCAACCGGGTATCGAACCCGGGACCTCAAAGATGGCGACACCTTGAAAACCGGTGTACAAAGCCACTCGGCCACGGAGGTCGTCAAACATGGGAGCAGGGTCAACGGTCGGCGTGACCGCTTGGGAACGACGATAAATATTTGAATTTCAACACTTAATACACACGCTTAGCAAATTGATTATGGGTCTCTGGCATCTGTGAAGTGTTCAGGATTGTAGGCCGATGTGCATATCAATATTTAATATGCATGGTTTATGGACACAAGTGCTTAAAAAAGTTCGGTTGTGCAACGGCTGAAACATCAACGTCCGTTTTAATTAAAAAGTGAAAATTATGATCAGATTATGGTAATTTATGAACCTGTTTGGAGTCGCGGGTGCCGACTGTAATTTTGTGCATGTATCATTCAATAAGTCACACGGTGATGGATACTCAATTAATTTATAAAATGTCACTGATTTCTGAACTCTAGTGAAACTAGTTTTGTTTAAAGATAAAGTATGTAAAACAGACTGACGTAAGTAAAAATAAGTATACAGGTTGATGGCAAATTAACGATCTTACAACCTTACAAGATCGTAGTAAAAGAACAAGTTCTTCCATAAGGTGTGTGTTCTTATAAAAAGCAAAAAAAGCCTATTATTCGTGATCTTATATTGAATAGGGCGGATCGGTAACGCTGCGGCCAGCCAAAACATATTTTAATGATAATTTTCCGGTCATAAATATTAATGGAACATTCCTTTAGAAGGCCTCGATATACGGGGCGAGAGGGGAGTACAATCTTTTACATTTTACATCTTCTTGGTACAATGAACAATAAAAGCAGAGATTTAATATCCTGTTCCTGACCCAAATAAGTTTTTTATTATCTAATTTGAAATTCAATAGAAAAATAAAAGCAACAAGTTGGTACGAGTAGATAAGGAAAATAATCGGGTATAGAGTATAGTAAGTAGGTACTTGAACAAAAAGCTGTACTTCCTAAAACCATTAGTGGACGTGACAGAGTACCTATAGAACTAATAAAATAAAAAAATGAACTCTACTAAATGGGTTGACAAAGTTACCAGTGTCTCAACACCTCATGAAACTTTTATACCCACCCATAAGAAATTGAATTTAAATATTATCCAATAGTATTGTCAGATATTGGAATATTGTTAGAGAATGTCAAAATATAGTATTCCATTTTACCAAATTAAACTACGAAATAAAAGCTACATGTCAAAATGCATGACATTTTATTACGTAATCAAAAGCATATTGCATTGTTGAGCTACGTAAATCGTAGACGATCGTATCGTCTGTCTGCATCCTCCAATCAGAGAGAACCAAACGAAGTGTGAACTGCTGGTAATGAAAGCTTCGAGTGCATTCAAATGGGAGTGCATACAGTAGGTACTTACAGTGTTGCCTACGAAATGAATTCCTACTACATTACAATTATAATGGGGCATTGTTGTTAAAACTAGTATTACTTTATCTACGTCCGTAGATATATTATCCCTCCTATATATCCGTAGGGTCTTATCCCTCCTGTTGTGTTGATCACTTCATAAAAGTTATCCCTGTAGACGTGACCAGCACCTTGTTCAAATTAAGTTTATTTTGAGGATTACTCCTTCTCGACTTTATTCACGCTTTCCAACTGTACCTAATAATTTTTTGCCCGAGCGAGGGCAAAGCGTCTCTCCTTCAGCTTGGGCGAAAATCTTTCGTATGCCCTACCGAGTTCTGGCTGCCGCTGTCCGTTTGTTCTCATCTACTAGTGGTCAGCGTACGAGCTCAAAATCAATGGAAAACCGCAAATCGATGTACAGGATAGCCGTTTGGCACACGTATATGTCAAAACAATTTTATTGAGCCGCAGTTCTTAAAATAAACTTCCCTTAGAAGAGGAATTATGGTGTCATCTTTTTTGTATGGATTTTTTTTTTGTTTTGCAACCTATCGTGTGTGGTATCCAATGAAATGGCTTTTTCAGCCGGTTTTCAAAGTATATTACTATAATTATACTAGGTACTAAATATGCTTGTTTGAGATTTTTTTTAATTTAAACATTCAGGGGTAAAAAATTTAACATCGAAAAAACTTACGCAATTTACCCATCCGTATTTAATTAAAAAAAAATTAAAAGATTTAGCAGATTATGTGGAATGTCTCCTAATGTTTATATAATATAAGCTACGATGATCACAGAATATATCAAAAGAAAGCTACGACAAAATGTTTAGTAAAAAAATGAGAGTCATGCTGTGTGCCGGGTGAACTGTTACGTGGTTAATATTAAAGGTCTTGGCCTAAAAGCTTGTAAAGATAATCTCATAAGTGTCTTAAACTTTGTTAAGTCAAGCTTTTAAGTTCATGTCTAGATAGTTTATATCGATATCTAATAAGATTTAATCGAAGCTAAAGTTTAATCACTGCAATAGATTTTAGTTGATCTTTAGTACTTTTTATTAGTTATATAAAGTATTTTTTTATTGAGATAATTTTTATTCAGTACTTAAATATTATTTTATTAATAATAATAATAAATTACGCTTTATTGCACACGAATAAAAATATTACAGAAAAAGGACAATTACAAAAAATTAAGTAGTATACAAAAGAGGCTGTTATTTTATATTTTTAAATTACACTATGAATGGGACATCGTTAACTATATTTATTTAGTAAGGTACAATTTTATTAACTAACCGGTTCAACGTAATTAAGAAGCATTTATCGACCTTCTGCGGCAGAACGGAATGTTTTCGAAAGCCAGTCACATATCCCGCATTTTGTAGACACGATTAAGACGATTTTCCGTTGAAAGCAAATCTTTGAGAAAACGGTCTATTAAACTAGAGAGTGGGATAGTTTTACCGAAGATTTTAAATATTCTTCTAAACAATTTTTTCCAACGATTTTAAAATGTTATCTGGAGCGCTTGGATTCGTGGTATGGCTGGGATCATGAGAATAATTTCAAGATTTCATACTGTAAAGTTGGCTTTTCGCAAACTAAGTTCCCTTTTTAACCGACTTCAAAAAAAGGAGGAGGTTCTATGTTCGGCTGTTTATTTGTTTTTTCTTTTTTATGTATGTCCACCGATTCCTCGAGAACGGCTGAACCGATTGACATGATTCAAACGCCACTTTATCAGGTTTGTTCCCCAGTTGGTCCCATTTTTAAAAATTTAAATCGGTTCAGTAGTTTTCGAGTAATCCTGAAAATACTGTAATTTTTTTGGTAACTTTTGCACGAGTTTTAACGGATCTTCAGACATAGCTCTTTGTTTATAAACCGATTTAGATAATTCTTGTTTTGTTAGAAAGGGGATACTTTTTACGTGTAGTGTTTCGACAGGTTGTACCGATTCCATCTTGAAGA
Source organism: Catoptria pinella (assembly GCA_963556745.1). Lineage (NCBI taxonomy): Eukaryota > Metazoa > Arthropoda > Insecta > Lepidoptera > Crambidae > Catoptria > Catoptria pinella. The sequence continues at coordinate 9,339,899 of OY750762.1, forward strand.
ACTATTTGACATTATACATAGGTACTGACAGCTTTTTTTTACCACCATAAATTGTTTTCGCAGGTTGTTTAATTCGAATAATTTCAAGTGTAAATTAAGTATTCCAAAATATTGTAGTCATTTAATAAAATAGAATAAGTAGATCAAAGTAGGTAATTGAATAAAATAAAATATTTAGAACATCATAAAAGCGGGAAGCGTGATTTAGTATGTCTTCGCTATTCGATCGTGTTATACTCGTAGTACTTTGAAAGTTGTTGTATAAGTAAGAAATTCTAATTTGAAATTCGAAGTTAAATCACCGTGAACTCAATTTCAGAGTTAGAAGATTTCAATTTCTTGAAGTTAGTTTCAAAGTCTGAGATATATGGTAATCTATGAAACTTATTCGCAAATGCATTTTGGAAAATGTATAAAAATTTCTGACAGTATGGTTTCTTTATTAAAAAGATAATTATAAAGAAAATAATCACTCACCAATCCGCATTGGGCCCGCGTGGTGGGTTGTGGCCCATCCTCCTTGTCCACCCATAACGAAGGCCTGTGCCCCCAGCACTAATGACGAAACAGATCTAGATATTATTATGTTCATTGTTTTAAATCTCCATGGTTAGTGACCACCAAAAACCATGAGTTCTTCCGTGACCATGGCGCATGCAACTGCGCCGAAATATCGGAGCCTCAAAAATAAACAGGTACATGGTGTAAATCCCGACATAGTTTATCTAATAATATTATGTACCTTAAATATTCAGCAATTTAATAGAAATTGTGATACTGAACCAAAGTTTTAGAGGGTTTTAGAATCCGTAAGTAATACTTACTTTGTAATACTACTTATAGCTCCAAGTAAAATGATTAACTTTGGTTGATTTGAAAATTTTTTTGCTTCCTAACCTCAAAGAGCATTAATTTAATTTTAACACATAACACCGGCTCCACACGTTCGCCTGAATAGTTCATTGATGCTTTTAAAAAGGACCTCTTTGACATATTGTTACAAAACCGGCAATGTACGCCACCGCTCGTCTTCACTCGGCGAGGATCGTGAAGTGCCGGCATAAGAGGTTGAAATTGTCAAAATAATAGTAAGGCAGTGTTGCTTGTCGCCACCAAATGGTTTTAAATGTGCTGCTTGTTATATCGTCTTTGGTTGCACTATTTGCCTAGTGCTGTTGGAGTGCAGTGCCAATATTGACTAAGCAGTCCACCCGGAGATGAAACCTGTTGGCTCTTTCATATGTCTTGTTGTCTCTGTCGGACATTCCGATACGATGTAAAGACGAAAACACACTTGACAGTTAGATTAGGCAATATACTGTAGAATTTATTTTTAAGAAAAAATATAATTTATATGACGACCTGATTGGTGCAGTGGTCAACAAGCCGGTCTACCACGCAAGAGGTCCCAGTTTCGATTCCCGGCTGGGCAGAAATTGAAATGATGAATTTTAATTTCTATGACGGGTCTGGGTGTTACTATGTTTTATATGGTTAATGTATGTAGGTATCAGAAGATGTTGGTAATTGATTTGTTTGGTTCGATCAACCCAACAGGCAACTGGCTCTGACACACGCGTCATCAGGCGAGTCAGCAAACTATGCCAGGGATGCCACATATTTTTTTTAGTAGCTAGTAGCTCACTAACAAATTAATCACTTATCTTAGTCGAAAATCTTTAAAAACCAAAGCTTTACTATTCTGAACTAGGTTTTGCCCGTAACTTCGTTCGCGTGGACATTTTAGAAAACCTTTAGCCCGTCACCGTCATTTGTGCTCAATTTGCAATATTTTTAAACAAAAAACTATCTTGAAAAACAAAACGGGCATAAAAACTACTAAGGTAGGTTATTTTTTTTTAATAGTTAATAAACCTATGCATTTTTTTCTTTCACGAGTTTTTCTGTAACCAAAGCTTTTTTCTTTTTTCTAACCCACAAAGAGATGTCACTCCTTCATCCACAAGGAGGTATCGCATCCGATCTATATGAATGCAGTAGACAACCCTAGTTCGGCTAATGCGTTTTGAAGCACCACTCCGTCGCAGTGGGCGCCCGCCCGATGAAGCGTTTCAATAACCTGATTACATCACATGCGGCCGGTTGTTTTCATGGGCCATTACTATGCATTATTAAATTAACAAACATGAACTCATTACAGACAGTGTGTAGAAAAGGCATAGACGTAAGTGGTGCGCATCGAGAGATTAATTGATGGCTGTTAGTTTGTGACTGTTTTCGAGTCGGATGCTTTTGAAATACTGTTTAAAGCGACATCTGTTTTATGGCTTTATCAAATATTTCGATAAAAATGTAAAGGTAGGTACATAAATAGATTTTACAATAATAATTCTCAATGATAGTGCGAACCACTCATGATCGTGAGCAATGTTGTTACTTTCGTTACTAATATTATGAATGCGAAAGTAAGTTTGTTTGTTACGCCTTCACTTCTTAAATACTCAACCGATCGTTATGAATTTTGCATAGGTACACGTTGTCAGGAATATATATTGACAAGGACTTAGGTTTCTTTCATCCAGAAAAAAATCTGTTCCCGATGGATAGCAAAATAAAAAAATGCAATGTAAAACTTCAACAACCTCGCAGGAGAAGATTACTAATATCTTAAACAACAACACAGACAAAAAAAAACTACTTTCCATACAAATGTCCGAACAGCTGATCAAGTTTTGTGAGAAATGTCGATTTTTTTTGTCTGTTATCGGAAAAGAACAAATGTTGTTGTTTATGATGGTAGTAATATAGGTACTCCTGCGAGGTTGCTGACTGGTGTTTTACAAATAAACCTGTGGAAGCACAAAAAATTTAACAGGTTTTTAAGAATATTCTTTTACCATACGTATAATTAACTGCTAATCCAAGACTAACTTGTCCGATTTTATTATGTGTTTAATATGATATCTAATTACGAAATATAATCGAACACGCTGCCAGTTGCCATGAGAATGAGAGTGAAGTAAATCACCCTGTATATACTTAAATAAAGAAAAAAAAGGAAAATGAAATGGAGCAGAAGCAAGGAAATAAGAGCCGAACTCGATCTCGGATTCCGAACAAATTGGCTAAACTTCGTAACGCGCACCTATCAATTTTAAGAGACATTTCCAATTAAACTTTACAGCTCCTTTGCTTTCTCCCTCAACTTTTGTGCGTGTTAAATTACCGTTGAATTATATTTTATTGTGAAAATAAATATTTTCTTTGAAATACTTAGGTATTTACTTTATTTGTAAAGAGAATTGAGTTTTAAAACTCTTCCACTGCATTTACATAGAGTAGCGTATGTATTTTTAAGGCATTGTTTGTTTGTAGGGTACATAGCCTAATGGCGTTATTATTTCGTTCCTAGGAATTATTTGATAGTTTTAAAATACTCCTATGAACTAGTGTCACAAATGTTTTCATTTATTGTCGTATTGTCATCTCCACCGCGTATAAGTAAGAAGAATTTAGATAATATTTTTTTTACTTATTATTGTCTAAATAATACATCGAAAACCCTTATTCTGACTGACACAACTCGAAAGCTCTTCATAAATGTTTTTTAAATATGTAAAAAAAAACAGTAAAGCCAAGTATTCGAGCACTCACTTACACGCTTAAAAATTGAAAACCGCTTGGAGGTTTTTCGCCATAATGGCATTTTTATCCCTTTTCCATCCCGCGGCAGGCAGATCCTGCATGCCGAGGCCGCTGAATAAATTGCGAGCCTGGCTACAATGCGATACAATACCGGCATTTCTGAAAATTCCGTAAAGTTTTTCATGACATAAACATAAATACATTACCGCCCATGGGTCTGTGTTATTACGGTTTTAATTATTGTTTTATTAATTATCTCTTAGGATTTGAATATGTTTAGGAAGGTATCACATTTTGTAGAATCTGGTAAAATAGTCCGTTTCTATTTCCAATTTAGTTTAGATAAGGAGTCTGACAAAAGATTCTGTTCTTCTCTCCTTTATCGTCTTAATTTTTTTCTTCAGTAACATTTTGCTACCTACGAGTACAACTTTCATTATACAATTAACATTCCAAAATGATTGAAATTAAGGATTGTTTTTCTCTAAATTAGTAATATATAAAAACAAGTTTGGATCACCGTAATTTGTAGTTTCTAGAGTTGCTAGTGTCCACTGTGGTTAGTAGGGTAGTTAGACCGGAACACTAATTACCGGAAACGGTATAGGCATGCACAAACATAGCTTGAGTGGATGTAGAAGGATAAAACACGATTTAATTGTAAGACAGGAAAGAGTCCCACGCTTTCCTGTCTTACAATTAAATCTGTACATTTAAGCTGATTACTGAGTTTAGTGATTACATAATGAAAATTCATATTCATCCATTTTTGGGGATGTATTGAACTTTGTTTATTTCAATAATTAAATCTTCGATTCACTACGATTGATAGTCCCAATTCCCAAGTGTAAAGCATAATAAGTATACTTAGTTTTTGCACCACAGAACAGTGTTTTTTCTTTACGAGGTTTGCAACGTAAGCAGTTTTGATTGATTTATTTTTTCAGAAAATGTATCATTAATATTAATAGCGTTTTAATCTTTTTAAGCGCCAAAAATTGTAGGCGGATCTCAAAACGGTTCATATACGTGTTGGGTAAGAAATATAATTTTATAATTGACTAGCTAGCTTTTGCCAGCGGCTTCGCTCTCGTTTTTCCCAGATAAAAAGTAGTCTATAGTACGACCTGTAGAGGAGAACAGACGGACATACGAAATAATTTTTGCCCAAGCTGATGCAGAGACGCTTCGCTCGCGTTTCGCTCTAGCTTGGTTAAAAATACAGTTTGGCTTCAGTATCGATTATAAAGTGCCCTCCAAAATTTTTTTTTGCATATCTTCAGTGCAGAATTGGACCCGTTACCTAGTTTTATTATAAATAGATTAAAAATTAGGAAAGGACTCCCACTTTGCCAGTTTTAAATAAACATAAAGATGTTCTTATAATGTGGATTTACGTTCTACGTCTTTGTGAAGATGCTAATGGGTCACATATTCCACTAGACACGAAGTTGCTCGTTACGTGACAGAATTTATGCGAAAATTAGCTGCGATGAAAACATCCGACGGAACTTCATTAGCGCAGGAAAGTATTCACTACCAACTAACCAGTTTCTATACATATTCATGAAGCTTGTGCTTTTGCTGGTCATTTGTATTAGGATTAGTTAGTGGTTGTTATTATAACTGGCCTTCAAAACTTAGTAGGTTCACTTTTAACCCTTCAACGCCCGGAAAATGAGATACAATAGATATTTCATTGTTATACGGCCGCATGAGTCCGCTCGGGCGTTGATGAATTAAATTGTAATAACTTTAAAAATACACAAGATATATTTTCGAAATTAAAAGGACAAAAAAGGGTATTTTTTTAATGATAACTTCACAATCTAATAACCTTCTTCAAAAAACCTTTTTTTATTTCAAAACTAACTTCTATTGTTTAAGAGAAATTACAATTTTAAAAGTGTAGTAATAAGTTTTGAAGGCCAGTGTACATGGGCAAATAATATATATCTACATGTTTTTTGTTAAAAACTTGATAAAAATACGACTAATCATATCATACGCGTAACTAAACATTTAAATAAAACCAATTTACGGAGGTTACGGGAGTTACAGTGACGAAACTTCCGACTTTTCGTCACGGCAGCTGCAAAAGTGACGAAATGTTGGAAAATAATATCTTTAATACAATCTCGTTAACATTTCAGTAAAAGTAGTTGAAATGTAAGTCCTACACAAACATAATTATGCACATTTCTACCTCTCAAACAATGGCCATGTAAGTCACGTGACATCATTGATTCAACAGGGTCCACTTAGTAGCACGGAATATAATGGTCGGTTTAGTTGGTCGGAGTGGAAATACAGGAACAAACCACCATAATGATGGGTGTTTTGAATTGCATTTAACTAATAAGCCCTTATTAAATGAAAGTATCTTTACTTCATAATTTATGGGCCTTTGTTATTGTAATCATGACTGTGTTTTTGATTCCACCTTTATTATGGTGGTAGAGTTAGTGTGTCAGAATGTTCGCTTGCTTCTAAAACTATGCACTTGCAAGTACTTTGAAGGAACTCCTAGCGGGTATGAGAAGTTGACATGGAACTTCACTCTCAACCCATCTATTGAATACATGTCTTACAATCAAGGACTTCATTGAATACTAAAGTGCGCACTTCTTAAAAAATATGCATTTATTAAAACAAAAGTACTTACTTATATCTAACTTTTACATTATTATTGTTTCTTCAGTTTTGTAAATAGGATTTTACTCTCTCGTTATTTATAGTACATTCCTTTGGTTAGGACTTTTAAACTGAAAATTATACGTCAGTTTATTTGGCATTCGAAAGGAGGGTGTGTCATGTCGTTTCCATTATAATTAATGGACCTCATTTTTAAGTCAAAGTGGTACGCAATGGCACCGTGTGCTCACTGAGCATGCAACGTGTCCGCCTGGCATTATCTTTAGTTTTTTATTTTAACCCATTAATACCCGGAAAATGAGACACAATAGATATTCCATTGTTATTCCGCCGCATTCGTCCGCTCGGGCGTTAATAAATTAAAGGGTTTGTTTTATATTTAGGAAAATATTATGATCGTTTCTATATACGATTACTACGATGTATGTATGACCAAAGATAACTAAATGGTTCTTTTTATATAGAAAATTTTCCATCAAATCAGTTTTCTTTATTGTTAATGGAGAAATTGTCGATCGCTGATTGCCAATTGTAGCTGAAAATGAACCACCTTTTATTTACATACTTACATACTTTCGTATCAAATAATTTAAGTACAAATAGGGTCTTAAAATATAAATTAATTGCTAATTCACATAATATGTGTTGAATACCGGAGAATCTTAACGAGCGATTGCTCCATATTTGTCCAAACTCCTAATTACGTAACTTGGCAACGAGAACGGCTTATCCACCCAATTAGCATAGCAAACGAAAGAGCCTCGTGCAGTGGTGGTTTGGCTCTCATTCCCCCCGTTTTAACAGCGACATGCATTACTGAAGAGCTGCACACAAGCTTTATACTTACAACTTTGTTTCGTATATATACCCAATGGCGGTTATGTAGAATTCAGTAGGTATAGGTTCACTGCAGGATTCTGCTGACCGAGCTAGAAACTCTTTACGTGGAGTTTAGGCGCCCCAAATACATGTCCGGTTTTCTATCTCGATTCTCAAACAGCCGTTTCAGCTTTGCAATACTTTGACGTACGACGCTAACAAAGTCTATCGAAAACTAGCGCCGGCCGATGCAAAGCTGGTTACTACTGAGTGCATTTCAGAAATTACTTTGAGTCGAGAAACCTTTTACGGATTAGAGCTCTCAAAGGTGAACGTAAATATTGGTCTACGATAGAAATCGTTTTTTAAAGTCTTGTGTTGAACATTTTAACCACGTTTTTATTCAAAATGTTGAAATGATCGAGACTTATTATCTTGACCGGAAATCCACTCGCAAAGATAATTAGTTAATAATTTATTCATAAAAGCTACTTACGTGCTTTCCAGATAGATGTTCCCGTGCGCTATTGAAACTCACCTTCATTTTATAACGACTTAAAAGTTGTAGACTACTTAGGAGTTGAGCTCGACAAAGCACCTTTCTTGTTTCGCGGAACTCGAAGCATGCTATTCAAGCATTATTAGGCGTAAACTTTTAGGATTACATAGTAAGCTGACAGCCAGCGCTCCATATTACTGAAAGTGCCCGATAGAGTATTTTCCAATTAAAGTTCCCCTTGAAGTTTCTGGTCGCAGACGTGACGACAGACTTCGTGTCTCTTGAATGCCAATACTGTTTGCCAGCTATACTATAAGTTTGTATTTGTCCTGCCCGTTCTTTTGTACCGGAGAGCTAATAAAAGAGCTCGTGTATTGATCGCCTGTATACCCTTAATACGGCCATTGTTTTGTAAATGGAATCTTTTGTTGACTTCATATCATATGGGTATGAATTTAACAAGCCGGGATAGGAGCAGGAAGGAAGCAGATAGGTTTTTAACATATTTTGTTAACCAAATAGGTTTTATATTTGGTAATATTTTCTGTTCATTAGAAACCATTTTATATGTATAAACGAATACCTAACTCGAATTTTGAATGAAACTATAAAATCTTACCGTTGATAACCAAACATCCACTTTGGTTTAACATTATAATTGCTTGCCAGTACAAAGCGTCCGAAATATTGCGATAACGAGGGTTCTCCTTTGAAGTCGATGCAATATCTTAAGATGGAACCAGCCGAGAAACTACAGCAAACAGGCGGGAATTACTGAGAAGCGTAACTTGTTTTTGCATAGACTTGGCAAACAAGATTTAACTCGTTGGAGATATTTGATAAAAACACCGGGATCCATCTGCGGTTGTGCCCTTGTGGAGTTCGGTTTGTCACGGAAACTTTTTGCGACTTATCTCCTTTGAAAGGATTTACCGGTACGAACTAATAAGGAAACCTTTAAAAAATATTAAATACTTTTTGTTTTTCACTAGTAATTATTATCTTAGTTTAGTTTTTAGTTAGTCATGGCTATATCGAAAATGTGTTGTCTAGAATCAAACCAACACAGGTTGTATACCAGCAAGGTATGCAACATCCGCGAAAACAACTTTTATTATTCCAATAATTACGATCGTCTTTTGTTAAGTGACGCTCTTTGCACACCGATTTAGACACTAGAATGTAATACATATTTATTAGTTTTGAATTACCAATACATTATTTTTATCGCAAGTTAATGTGTTTTTATGCAATAATCAACATAAGTATCACCGAGTACATCTTGAATTGTACATGTGTAATTGGAGAACTTGTATCATTTAAAATTTTGGGCATATATTCTAATAAAAATATATTATGAATATAGGCAATTGCTGAATGAGCTTAACGAGTAAGTTCTGCACAATAGTGAAAATGAAGAGGCAATTTGTTACGCAAGATTTTGTAAAAACTTTGATTAATTCAGTTTGGTGATTACAGTATTTCAGATTTTACAGAACAGGGTTTGAAAAATAATTCAATATGACCAATATTGGCTTTGACAAGTCTAAATTCCATATTGAGTTGGTTTGACAACGTTCCTATCATATTTAAAAGTATCATAAAAATTTTGAGTGTGTTTCAGAACAGTTATATCACATTAAAATATCGGAAGAAGAAGGATATTACCACGTATTTACATTACTATTATTTAGTAATCGAAAGAATAACTCTTCTGCGGGCAGGAAATGGCGTGAACGAAAAGCCAAGGAAATGTCTATTCGAAGTAATAATAGTATTTTCGATTGTTTGCTCATAGCATTTTGAGGTTTCGGGTTAGAAATACAAGGCATATTGGGGACAAATAAAAGTAAGGCGTATGTAACCCACTGGGAGTACCCTTATAAAGTGTTTTATTTAGTTTCCTCCAAGCCGATTTTACCGAGAAAGACCGGTGGAAAACATCGAGTTGTATTTTGCAGTACCGTCAACGCAAAAGACCTTTATAAAGTTATAGATACGTAACGCAAAAGTGTTCACGAAATTTTACAAAATAATTTTATTGTGCAGGTTTTCTAGCAGTTTCTTTGATGAAATATGGTTCAATATGTCTTTCTGCCTTGGTGTTCGTTTTTACTTATGGGCAATTATTGAATCTTCACTTTTTCTTTTAATTCTAACAGTATGTAGTAAGACACTGTTAGAATTAAAAGACATAGTAAGGATTCAATAATTACCCATTTGCACTTGCTACGGTGACAATTCCACCTGCAAGAATTTTCCTCCAAAGTGAATTTAGTACTTGGATTTTAAAATAAAAATCGTTTGAGGTTAGGTAGGTTGGGTCAAGTTTGTTGTCTGTACCACAACAAAATGTGTTACAAGGGTTTATATATACGTTAAGCTGAAGTGACTGTAAGCTTGTATTCCAAACATCCGGGAAGGGAGAACACGTGATGTCGTGGGAACTAACAAACTTAGATCAAATCCTAAAAGAACATTAAATTTTCATGCTAAATGAAGAGGAATCTTAGTATTGGTTTAATATATTTTTAAAGATATGGTCCTTTTATTACATATCCTATCCTCTGAGAAGTAATGAAATGATGTTGTTAAAAGAAGTCACGACTAAAGGACGTTGCTTGCCTCCGGGTTCATAATATTTTCTGGTAGTATGTCTCTTATGTTTTCTTTCAATTTTCTTTCTGGAATCCACGACTCACATAACAAGAACTAATTTTGTATCTTATGATGAAAAGCCCGGAAAAACAATAGCATCTCAATACAATGCGGATTTTAACTGATGACAGTGCAAATTTTCGCTCCTAGCTAAAAGATAAACAGTCGAAAGGTTATTCCACTAAATGGCTTTAGTTCATTTGGGTTACAATAACGTCGGACGTTGCAAACAGCGTTGGGTAAACAAGCACAATAAACGTATAGAAAGTTCCTGTGTCATGTGTATCGATCATGGGCGACATAAACGCGATAGCATCGGAACACTCGTCGCGATTGTCAACACTCCGCGTTATGGGCACGTAACTTAATCGACGAGGCATTTTGTAAAGTATGTTATGTAAAAAGTATGTTTAACATGACAATGTTACGATAAAAACGTAAATAGGTTATATAAGGAGAATGCTTAATGTAATGATAACAGTTTTTCGGAAAAGATTGAAACCATCAGAAGTTCGTGCATTAAAAGGTATAGCTCTGATACCTATATGGAAAAAATGCGCTTTACGCACAAAGTCTCCTTGTCGACATTACGAAGGCCAATTGCTTTTAGCGATTTATCTTCGTTAGGGCTGATTTTTCAATGCCTAGATAAGGCTTTATTAGTTTGATAACGTATTTATACTGCTAAATTGAAAATGTTTGTCGTATGTTTGTTTGTCAAATTTTTTGAATGACTTTTATTTTATTCGGTTAATAACTTAACTGACTGATATATCTGTTATTTGAGGATTAAAAAATCAGCCTAAGAGCTAAAGTCTAAGCCGTTTCAAATGTTTATTTGAACCCTTTACAGTTATTTTCTTAATACGTATGTGCACCTTTGAACCGTATAAAAATTAACAGAGTGAAACAGAGGTTTATTACAATTATACAAATAAAATGCTTAGTAATCTTTACTTAAAACTAAATATTAAGGAATTGTTATTTCAATTTAGAAAAACATTAGACCAACTTGATTCCAACGATCAAACAAGTATCTGACCGTAGATTATTAGTATGTGCTTGTCATCAACTTGAAAATCATTGCGCAATGAAAGTGTCACCTTTGATATTTATTGAGATGTTTTTCTACCATTCAAGAACATAGCAATGTCGTTACCGCCGTTACGACTTATCGATTACGTCAAACCATTAGTCTGATAGCATCGGATTGAGCTTGACGAGAATGTGTCGCAGTTACGTTATACCAATCAGCAAGGCCTTCTAAGAACCCAAAACATTCGATTTGTGAATAAGGGAATGCAGAAATTAACAATTTCGTCGAAAACTTCATTAACTAATATGTTGCTGCGGGAGGGGTAAAGAAGCTAAAGCGAATTGTATACCCCAAGCATGTTGTTGGAGGATAATATCAAATTGTCATAATAAAATCATTTGTGGATATTTTTAAATATATGGAGAAAGAGTATGTATGTTAGGCTCAAGGACCGAAATCGCTCATTGAGCGAAAAGACCGTTCACAACGCGTTGTGGTCACTACCAAAAATCCACCACGCTAAATTCGTGTTCACTAGTTGGTGCAACCATTACACGACGGACAGGGAATTGTAGTTTTTTAATGAGCAATATTTTGTGTTCAACAATGCGGAGCCTTATTATGTTGATTTGAATTTCTTTTGCTAAAACGATGCGATACTGTTTATGAGAAAAACTCACACAGGTTTTTTTTATACAACATAGCCTTTTAGTGACATGATTCAAAATGTCAACATTCAGCGAATTGAAAGACTTAACTATAGAGCACTAATTGCACTCGGAACCAATCGGTTACATTTTGTATCTTCTTGATTAATAAGAAGACACAAAATATTGGTTTCAATCAGTAATGTAAATGTAGATGAAAAAAGACCTCAAAAAGTAATATTAAATTAAGATCGTTCTATAAATAAAAATCCATTAGATTGATAGTTTGGCTGTCGAAAATCATAAGGTCACGATATAATAGCCTGTCGCCAATACCCTTTTGCCTACAACTCCAATAGATCGATACCCTTCGGCTGAAACAGTCTAAATTAGCTTGGTATCTTATTGCGGGACAAAATGGCCGGTGCGTCCTTGGCCGTCCCTGGCTCTATGGGTAGCGTACCCTCCCTCAGGCCCTACACATATTACCTTGATATTGATGATTAATATTATATCATTAATTGTAATATTGTATGATTAATATTGTATCATGTAAGTTTGTCACAACAAGGATACGTTACATTATCTCGAAGTTAATAGATTCAAGCAAATTTTGCATTGAATTTGAATACAAATTGGTTTATTTCAAATACTTGAGAATTAGTGTGTACTTAATTCACTGTCTAAATAATTTCATTCATTTTAAATATAAATTGTAAACGATATACTAATTGTAAACAATTTACTATTTAAAACCTCGCATTTTCTAAGTTTCTGTACATAAGTATAATGTTTGTTGACGATTATTTTGCACGTTTGTTTTTATTCGTTTATGGTGCTAATAATTGACAAAGAAAGATGATCATAACACTTATATATCTTTCGTGACGTATAAGTCCTCTAGAAATCAATAAGAAATCCGTAACCTCGTATTATAAAAGTGTTAAAGTGCTTAATTATTAAGTTTATTTGAATAAATAAATTTTGACTATTGACTATTAAGAACTCTTTCTGTAACTATAAACTCCAAACACCATTAAATACTAAAATGAAGTGACTGATGGAGTAAATCGTTTATCAGTTCTCTTTGTCTTTTTATCACTCCAAGCTTGAGCAAATTAGCTTAATCGATACTACAGAAATACTTCCAAGTGAAAACTTGTCGAACTCAACTATTCAGAGACTGCAGCCACTGAATGATTAAACTTGTAACAGTTGAATCCGCTCACCGAACTATATCTGTGAATAGATCAGCTAAATACGTACTGTGGAGGTTCCATTTACACAATGGACAGTTGGACTGGACACCGACGGAACCAATAACTCCAATGCTTATGTACCAGCCATATTTAAACTCCATAGGAATGAATATTCCTCAAAATATTAAAACTTTCGTATTCTATGCGTTCTACCTACGTGGAAAAATTAAAAATGTAACAAAAGATGATTGATAATGAGTTGACAGACTGTGTTGAACCATTTTGTATAGATTGTACTGGATATTTTCCAAGGAATCGAATTCTATACATGGCCCTTCCAGCCAGATAAATAAATGCCCACCATTATTATTTCATTACAAATCGAACTGTGAGGCGGCTCTGTAAAACTAATTCACGTTTACAAAGCTACGTCAAATATTTCACGGAGGGTGAAACGGAGTTTGTAAATCGATCGTTTACTCAGTCACGCACGCACCACTTTCACCTGAACTGGCTTCGGAATGTAAAATAAAGAATATATCTGTATCAAAGTACTAAATAATATACTAGAAAAAATAGGACTCGCACCAGATCATGTCGACTGACATGAATCGAACCCGCGACCTTTGGATATCCGGTCCAATGCTCTGACCGCTGAGCTCCCGAGTCCGGATATCCAAAGGTCGCGGGTTCGATTCCCGTCCGAGAACATGATCTGGTGCGAGTCCTTTTTTTTCTAGTATATTATTTAGTATTGTATAAAAATAGCATTGTGAATGCTTAAATCTCAAAAATTTAAAAAGTATCAAAGTATTTTAAAAGGATCTATTACTGATAAAAGTTGAAGAGGCGTAATATGGCCGAGATTGTTTTTCTTTAGATAAAGCTTTTAACATGACATTTTTGTTTCAGGTAAACACACTTCACGATTTGTCATCTTTATAGTCAGACAAGAAAGGGTTAGTACTACGAATGCGGCCACTCGACACAAAAGATGCTGCCACGACGCCAATCAAATTTCACGCTTGTCGACGTTTGAAACATATATACCATTTCTTTGTCGTTTCTCGGCGCCCAGACGAGCGTCCGCAGTTTTTATCGCGTCTTCTCATGCTCCTCCTGTCATTTGCGAACCCCTTAACCGGAGCTGGTGCCGACAATGGGGTTTTTATCGACGCACCGTCTTTTTCTGTCGTTCATATGAAAGTCGTTTGCACATCATAAAGTTCTATCAACTGTGGTTTGTCTCACCGAACCGGAATCTCGTCATTCTGTAAGTAAATGAAGGCTGTAGAGTTTATTCCTTTCGAATAATAATAAGAATAACAATATAGTTCTGCTACTGGTTCTGAAACAATTATTGTAGTAGTGTGTTTTCTAATGGTTTTATAAATACCAAATGTTCACTCCGTGATATATTACGTACTTAAATTCAATGTTTTTGGCGTAATGCCTGCTTACACTTTTCTTTGGGCGCTAAAGTTCTCTGAATATTTTCGCATTAAAGTTATTCGTTCGAGAGCAATTTCGGCAGATAAGTGCAATTCTTGTACGAGTCAAAGATAAAAATAATTTAGTGTCCCCATGCAGGGGGGACCTTATCTGGCAGTGTTCGCTGTGTGTTTGTTTGCATGGCTTCTCTTACAAAACGACCAATATATCAAGTTGTCGGCTCGGTTGCCGTGAGTAGCGAGCTGCTACTGGAGCCGTTGTTTGTTAAGTGAACCGACACCATTATACAAGGGTAACTATGCTCTAACAAGCGCTTAATGGCCATTGAAAAACATGCGTTTCGAATGTGTTGATGTTACAGATTGGAGATTGACAACTCCTACTTTAAATGGCGTAAATTGTAATATATTATACAGTTGGCAAAATTAATAATCAAGTTTTAACTCAATATAAAAATTCTAGTAGCAGTAAGTATGTATGTGAATGTGAATTTTGTGTCGGATTTGTAATGGATGTTTTTTATTAATAGTTGTTGACGATGCAACCTCAACTTCACCATAGGATGTATGTATTCGCCAAGCGGAGAAGAATAAAAACACCAGCTTACTGAATGCCCATATATTGTGGTCGGTTACTAACAAAGAAATGGACGATGCGAGCTTACAACTTTTCCTACGCCCGCACGTCCTTAAGTGTAATTTTGCCTGGTGGCAACTATGCACTAATAGCGTGAGCTAATATTCTTTACTTAACTTGGGTATTCTAAAAATCGTATTTACATTTTACTTCTTACCTACCTCTCTTTCACTCATTCAACCCTACCCGCACAAACAGTAATAATAAAGGTGTAGGGTCGAATGAGCGGCAATACCATAAAGAGAGCCCCGCCTCAGCCGCGCGAGGATGTTTAGGTATTAGGTTCCTTATTTTACTATCAGAGACCTATACAAGAGGCCTTTATTTTGACAAATCTTACCCAAATACCAAGTCAAAACCTTAGGGCTTTTAGGACAAAGGCTGGCGTCTGACCTAGACTCATCCATAGGTCGCGACTACCACCTCCTAGACCTAAATTACCTAGCCCATTACCTCAAACCATGAAACGTTACCTTTTAGGTCAATAAAAACGACACACCTGAATATCATTTATTTTCTAGGATACCTAAATACCTAAACAATACCCAATTGAGCTAAAACTTAATTATTTCATAAACTATAAAACTTACAGCTACGTTAAATACTTCATTTTACAGCACTTTTTATAAGCTTCAATTTAAAACCAAATAGAACATTACATATTAATAAACTTTAAAGAAATTAAAAACACAAACTAATCGTCTTAACTAGCTACTGCTTATAAAGTGCGTACTTACATGAGATATTCACAAACACAGATTTTATCACTAGTAACGCACTTAGTGTCCACTAAACAGTCTTTTTGCTAGTCACATTTTAATCACTTTTTCCACTATTTGCACTTGATCGAAGCTGTCCGTAACAGTCTCCCCCCGGTGCAGCACTCGCGGCACCTTCCTCTTCAGTAGGGAGGACAGCCAATCTCGCTGTCGGGCGACGAAAAACACCTCCTCTTGTCTTGACATCAGCGTTGCGAATCTCGCCGTCTGGTCCTGGATGCACCGCCGTCACGACGCCTCGCGGCCACACATTGCGAGGCAGACTGGAGTCCACGATGATGACGACGTCACCGGGCTTAAGTGAGCGGCCCGTGACGTCACGCGTGTCCCCACGCGGAATGAGCTCAGGCAGGTACTCGCGCACCCAGCGGCGGCAGTACTCGTCGGCCAGCGCCTGCGCAGCACGCCACAGCTTGCGCGAGGCTGGCTCGCACGGCCCAGTGAGTGGCAGGCCGCGCGAACCCCCCAATAGAAAGTGATTCGGGGTGAGCGCCTCTGGATCTTCCTCGCTAACTGGAACGTGGGTTAGCGGGCGAGCGTTTATGGTGTGCTCCACCTCCGCCAACAGCGTTGCCAGTACCTCTTCTCGCGGTGACTTCTCGTTCAAAGTGACTCGTAGCGCGCTTTTTACCGAGCGCACGAGCCTCTCCCACGCGCCTCCCTGATGCGGCGCGCCCGGCGCGATGTATCGCCAGTCCATACGCTCTGTTAGCGCGTAATCGCGTAGCGCCGGTTCCCATTCTTCTATCGCACGACGTAACTCAACGTCGGCGCCTCTGAAGTTTGTTGCATTGTCTGAGTACATTAGACGCGGCCATCCACGGCGCGCGCCCATTCTTCTTAGAGCCATGATTGCCGAGTCTGTCGATAGCGACGCCACCAATTCTATATGTATCGCTCTTGTTGTGAGACACGTAAATAATGCGCCCCACCGTTTTTCATGCCGCCGTCCCACCGTCACCGTCATTGGCCCGAAGAAATCCACTCCACAGTTTGTAAATGGTCTTGTAAATGGCTGTAATCTTGCCTTAGGTAAATCTCCGTGCACCGGAACCACAGGGCGTGCCTTTCGTACGCGGCAAAATACGCATTTGCTAGCCACAGTGCGTATCGTCGGTCTCAGTCGTAGTATCCAGTATTTGGCTCTGACTTCATTCACTACGCGCTCATTGTGTGCGTGGTGGGCGCGACGGTGCTCACGATCTAGCAGCAACCGCGCATACGGGTGCCTGCCGTCCATTACTACGGGGTGAGTAGCGGGGGCAGACACACCCGCTGCCCCTATTCGTCCCCTGGCACGCAGCACACCTCGTTCGTCCAAATACGGATCCAGTTTTCGTAGCCGGCTCCCCGCTCTGAGGTTTCGCTTTGCTGTGATTCGTTCTATATCTTCAGCGAAACATTGGCGCTGCGACTCTCGTTGCAATCTCATCTCAGCCTCTTCTAACAGCTGTACATTTATCGTAGCGGCACGGTTACGACATTTGCGTACGAATAGTAACACTCTTGCCATCGCTCTCACCAAGCGTTCATATGAGGAAAAACGCTCGGCTCGAGGCACACTATCGTTTGCTTCTGCCATTGTCGTGAGCACTATCTCTACCGTGTCTTCTTCCGTTACGATATCACATGTGGGCCATAAAGCCTCATCTTCATATAAATATTTGGGTCCTTTAAACCATCTGTCGTCACACGTTTTCATCTCAACATTAGAGCGCGTTGCGTCGTCCGCCACGTTCAGCGCTGTCGGAACCCATCTCCATTGGCTAGCGTCCGTGGTCTCGGCTATCTCGCCTAAGCGGTGCGCTACGTATGGCGCGTAGCGCACGCTATCATTACGTATCCAATGCCATACGGTACGCGAATCTGTCCAATACACAGTTTTTTCGGGTTCCCAGCCTTGCTGTTTCTTAATAGAGCTTGCCAGTCGTGCTCCTATCAACGCCGCTTGTAGCTCTAACCGCGGTACGGTGAGTGGTTTCATTGGCGCTACCCGTGCTTTAGCGGCCGCTAGCGCTACTTCTACTTCACCATCTTCATGCTTGACGCGCCAGTATGCCGCGGTCGCGTATGCAGCCTCACTTGCATCACAAAATACATGCAGTTCTCGGCTCGGCTCTCCCCCCGTTCGAGCGTAGTGGCGCGGTAATCTCAGTGTTCGTAGCTTCTCTATGTCTCTTAGCCATTCGATCATCTCTTCGGCCTCCGGCCCTGGCAGAGTCTCGTCCCATTCTACATTTAGTTTCCATATTTTTTGCAATACAATCTTCGCTCGTATGGTGTAGTAACTTAATAAGCCCAACGGATCGAAAACCGACATCACCGCGCTTAGCGCTTCTCTTTTAGTCGGCGGTCTTGCTAGCGCCTTCACTTCAGCCGGTACCCTTGCGAGCGTCGTGTTGAACCCAAGTGTGTCGGTCGCCGCATCCCAAAGTAACCCCAGCGTGCGACCACAGTCGTCTAGGTTGGACCCCAGTTGCTTGAACGATGACGCAGCACGGCTCTCTAATGGCAGCTCAGCTAAGACTTTAGCTTCGTTTGAGTTGAAGCCTGTCAGCTTGAATCCTGCGCGCCTGTGCACTTCAATCACTTGTTTCATCGTAGTAATCGCCCGTTTCTCATCATCGAAACAGTCCACCCAGTCATCCATATAATGGTTGTTTGTTATCGCTTGACACGCTAGCGGGTACTCGTCGGCGCTCTCTCTCGCGTTCCAGTCGCGCACACTATGTGCTAAAAATGGCGAACTCTTTGCCCCAAATATCATTGAAGTCATTTTATATTTTCGTGGCGGTCCCTCTCTATCACCGCCTCTCCATAGAAACATCTGTGCCGGTTGATCAATAGGTGCAATCTTCACTTGTAAAAACATCTCTTGAATGTCGGCTGTTATTGCTATCCTTTTCTCACGGAACCGCAAAAGCAACCCATTTAAATCTTGTAATAAATCGGGCCCCTCTAAAAGCTCATCATTGAGGCAAACATCATTGGCTTTTGCTGCCGCATCGAAAACCAATCTTATCTTCCCCGGCTTGTTCACGTTAGTAACCGCGAAGTGAGGCAGGTACCATGATCGTGGATCGTCTGTCTCTTTCTCACTGCACTGCTCCGCGTAGCCTTTCGTGAATAAATTTTCTATCTGTTTTGTATAAGCTCTTTCAAAGTCGCTTGACCGGTCCATCTTGCGTTCTATAGACTTCAAGCGCTTTACAGCGTTATAATAACTGGGCGGTAGCGTGACGTCATCTCTCTTCCACGGTAGTCGTACTTCGCACTGGCCGCCGACTCGCTTAATATTCTCATTGAACGCTTTCACCGCTCTAATTTCCATCGGGTTTTCGCGTTCCCTCCTAGCGATACCGAGTGCGTCTATTTCAAAGTAACGTTTCACCATGTCTTGCAATTCAACCTCGGGTGCGATGAGCTCCGTCTTGTATATGTTAGACGCGCCCTCTAGCGCCATAATTCGGGGCGCCGTTCCGTGTATGACCCACCCTAGTTTTGTGAGCGACGCTACCGGTTGTCTCTTATTGCCCATTAACAACTTTCGTGACACAATCAAATGCCAATTATCGGCCCCGATCAGTAAACGTGGTTTCACTCTGTCATAACACACGTCACTAGCCGATAATCTTCTCAAGTGTGCGTACTGTAAGCAATCTTCACTAACTGTTTGATGATTGAGCGTCAAACTTGTCATCGTTTTAGCGCGAACATGATGGGTGCTTTCGTCTCTTGCTACTAACACTAAGTTTACGTCTTCACTGTTCGCTACGCTCCCTTGCGCATTTATACTACATATACGCAAGTCGCTTACAGGCCCTTTCGCACCTATTTCGTCCGCCAGGTCTTGATCTACGATCGTCACTGTCGAACCCTCGTCCAGCAGCGCGTATGTCCGCACGGCACCGCCGGGTCCTTTAACTGTCACTGGACACACCTTTAACATGACTTTCGCCGCGACGTTGGCCCTATTAACCGTGGCGATCGTCTCAGTCTGTGACTCTCGCACCAACGTCTCTTCATTACTAGCGGCACGGTCCTTATGCAACGTAGCGTGGTGACGCGCAACACAATTGTTCACCCCGCATAGTTTGTGTGTACAGCGGAACCTCCGGTGCTTGTTGTTCACACACCGAAAGCACACTCCATTATTTCTTGCCCACTGCCATCTCTCATCTACCGTCATGGCTTTGTACTTGTTACAGTGGGGTACCTCATGATCGTTTCCACATACTAAACACGGCGCCGGCGGCGTCTCTTTCTGGCCCAAAGTGTATATTCTTGCTACATTTTTCTTTTTGTCAGTGCGTTTCTCGATACGGTTTTTTACAGCGACGTTTTCTCTTTGCTGTGACGTGGTCGGTACGTATGCATAACGCAGCGCGCAGTCAGCCTCTTTCATTAGAAATCGAGATAAAATAATTATTTCAGGTTCACTCGATTCATTCTTCTCTGCGTAGGCGACCCAGTTCGATAATAAATGCGGGCTGAGCTTCTTGACTACTTCCCGAACCAATAGCGGATTTCGTAAGTAACCTCGGTCATCAACCGCTTGAATCACGCAAACTATATTTTGCAATTTCACAGCGAGGGTATTCAATTCTGTGGCACTCGTACCCGAACGCGGTAAGCTTTTCATATCTTCGAGCGCTCTATCTATAAGCACTTCAGGGCGGCCGTAGCATTGTTCTAGTGTGGTCATAATACGATCGGGGTCGGTCGCACTCCATAATAGCGCCGACACACTTTCTTTCGCCTCCCCTTTCAAGCTCACGCGTAATCTTGCTAGATTTTCCTCTGCAGTGAACTTGTATAATCGTGTGGAATCACGCACTGCGGCCTTGAATAACAACCATTCATTTGGTGAGCCACTAAACACGGGCAACTCTTGCGCGTACCGCGGCATTGGTCGTCTCGATAGAACCCTGTCCAATGTTTCAGCGAGGTTTTCCACCCCGTAGCCCTTTTTCGTATCGACTACGGGCCTCGCGTCAGCCTCCATTGGATTTACCCAAAACGTTCGGTTTCTATCTGTTTCTAAGGCGCACGCCTCATTGCGCTTCATATTCCTTTCTCTGTCTTGCACGACAACAGGGGCGATATCTCTGTCTCTGTCTTGCGAAACGACGGGAACGATATCTCCGTCTCGCTCTAAATTTTCGTCTACCCGACACCGAGGATCGGCTGTGGTATCCAACCATTCTTTCAGCCTCTCTGGAACGCTCTCGGCGGGTAAGCTCGCATCCATAATAGTGTCCATTTCTACTTGTAACCTTTGCTGAATTAAATCACGTTCTAGTTCCATTTCTCGTCTCTTTATTTCGGCCAATTGTTCCGCGGCCCGAAGTTGCGCCTGCCGGACGCGTGCCGCGACACTTGACGAACACACTGACGGCGGGTTATGTCTCAAAGCCTCAGTGTCTGTAGCGGCGGCGGCGGCGGCGTTGCCATCGTCAACTTCCTTGGTGGGCGGCGGCGGTAACGGTCTCTCTTTACCACTTTCTGTGGCCTCTTCTTGCGTCGTAACTGTCGTCAATAACGGTGGTGGTGGCGGTGGTTGTTGCGCGATCGTCGATGGTGACGCCGGTGGCTCTTCATACGTAATTGCCCCCCTCTTCTTCCCTCCAGATTGGCTTCTTGTTATTGGCATCTTCTTCTTTCTTGATGTGGACGCCCTACTCCTAACAATCCCGCCCGGGCAAACTACCGAGGGGAGCCCGGGTGAGGATGGAGGTCGTAGCAGGAGTGGAAGGGAGGAACTACCCGGCAGAGAAGCTGCGCCACTCCGAGGTGCTCGGCCACCGGGGTGAACACCCGGCAGCGTCGGCAGTGCCTACAGTCCGGCCCTCAGTGCGACACAACCCGTACCGGCGTAGTCGGACAATTTCAGCTGCCTTGAAAAAGGCGGCTGGCAGCCGTGTCCGTTAGACTGCACCGCCTTGAACGGCGTTACTCACACTAACCACACTTGGCACCGTGAGGGTGTGGCAGTATGAGCCGCGGTCCACCCGCGTAATAGTGACTAGTTACTGTGATTCTTCTTTTCTTCAATCTTCTCGCTTGACACGCAGATTTTTTTCTTCTTATCCGCGCTCTTCAAGGATCACGAAGCACTGCTTGACGCGCAGATTCTTTTCATCCGGCTCGAAGGACCACGAAGCGCTGTTGACGATGCAACCTCAACTTCACCATAGGATGTATGTATTCGCCAAGCGGAGAAGAATAAAAACACCAGCTTACTGAATGCCCATATATTGTGGTCGGTTACTAACAAAGAAATGGACGATGCGAGCTTACAACTTTTCCTACGCCCGCACGTCCTTAAGTGTAATTTTGCCTGGTGGCAACTATGCACTAATAGCGTGAGCTAATATTCTTTACTTAACTTGGGTATTCTAAAAATCGTATTTACATTTTACTTCTTACCTACCTCTCTTTCACTCATTCAACCCTACCCGCACAAACAGTAATAATAAAGGTGTAGGGTCGAATGAGCGGCAATACCATAAAGAGAGCCCCGCCTCAGCCGCGCGAGGATGTTTAGGTATTAGGTTCCTTATTTTACTATCAGAGACCTATACAAGAGGCCTTTATTTTGACAAATCTTACCCAAATACCAAGTCAAAACCTTAGGGCTTTTAGGACAAAGGCTGGCGTCTGACCTAGACTCATCCATAGGTCGCGACTACCACCTCCTAGACCTAAATTACCTAGCCCATTACCTCAAACCATGAAACGTTACCTTTTAGGTCAATAAAAACGACACACCTGAATATCATTTATTTTCTAGGATACCTAAATACCTAAACAATACCCAATTGAGCTAAAACTTAATTATTTCATAAACTATAAAACTTACAGCTACGTTAAATACTTCATTTTACAGCACTTTTTATAAGCTTCAATTTAAAACCAAATAGAACATTACATATTAATAAACTTTAAAGAAATTAAAAACACAAACTAATCGTCTTAACTAGCTACTGCTTATAAAGTGCGTACTTACATGAGATATTCACAAACACAGATTTTATCACTAGTAACGCACTTAGTGTCCACTAAACAGTCTTTTTGCTAGTCACATTTTAATCACTTTTTCCACTATTTGCACTTGATCGAAGCTGTCCGTAACAATAGTGAAACGAACTAAAATAGTGAAATACATTTTAGACGAGTACCTATTTAAAGAAAAATTGTCGTTTTTGCTGAAAAACACTTTTTAGTGCGCTTATTTTATTCACGAAAAGCTCAGCAGTTATCCGCGCAGGTACACTAATTTTAGTTCGACCAGCTCGATGAAGTTGTGGAAGCGAAAAAAACACAGCAATCCTTTTTCGTTTGATTCGGTGTGATTCTATCTGGATCCGTTCACGGCAGTTCAGTTGGAGTGGGAATGAAATAAAAGTGCACAAATCACGCGTGAAATTGAGTTCGACCCGCAGCTGAAGTCATTGTAGGCCGCTCACTCCGAATGCCAGATGCCGGTTTATTTTTGGTATCTACAACATAATTATTATCACTTCGGGATAAAACCTTATACTTACTTATTTTTTCATAAATTTAGTAAAATTATTCGAGATATTCTATGATCTCGAGATGACGTAGGTGGATGAAGAACATTTGACCCAGATGTCAAGAAACTAATTCAATATCACCACAACTGAAATAGGCCTGAGACAAAGACAGAACTAATCTTTCAACATTGATCCGTAACTTTCAAACTAGCTGAGGAAACCAAATTTATTTCCCTTTAGTCTGGGCAATAAAAACCACTTCTCAACCCGTTGGGGTTACAGTCACTAAAAGATGCAACTCCAAAAGCATAACTTCCATTATAAAGCATTATATTTACTCATCTTGTTTAAAACTTTGAGAGCATCTAGAAATGCGTCGTATTTATGTGACATTTTGTGTTTGTGTAAAAAGTTAAAAGGATACATAATTCAAAAGTTAGGGACTGATCCTGAAGTAGGCGGCGCCGAGGATGTGTTGCGAAGTTCCTCCGCGAGATGGCGCCCAGGGGGCTCATTTGTCTACCAGCATTGGGAACGAGATAATTAATTGAAATTATTCTGTCAGCTCGTTACTGCTGGACTTTAATTATTGAAGTTATTTTTAGAATTAATTATAAAAGTTATTTTCTTTCTTGAAACAGGAACCTAATTTTTACGCCGGGAGGCATATAAACTTAGAGAACGGTAACCACAATCCACAGTCATTCGTATTGAGCTCTGTTTGTGTGTTGTTATAAGAGCTTTATACCTTAGCAGCCAGAAAGCTAATATAATCAATCCAACACTTATTTACGCCTTGATGGAGTTAGAAACGATCAGCTTAAACATCTAAGTAGCCCTAAAATATTGTTTCCGAAGCGTTTTTTTTACTGAGTAGCATCTTAGAAAACGATACAAAAAAGCTTTTGAACCGGAAAATTGATTGGTGGTAGGGACGCTGTGCGTCCGCTTGCACTGTTAGACTTCATAGTAATATTTTGTAAATGAGGGTACGTAAGACATCTTAACTGAAAACTATGCCAATAACCAACTAATTGGAAAAATCTTACTCTTTTTCAAGAAATTGACTTCACGGCAAACGAATAAGTCTTAACCCTAGTTGCGCTTACTATGTAAACGTGAGGGTGTTTCATTAGCATTAACTGGATTTCATTTCGGTTGTAAATCGAAGCATTATTGTCAGCGGAGCCCGAGACCTCGTGGTGCCGAGCCATTTGCATTTTATTCTCGACACGTCCGAATATGCAAATCGACCGCGTGCTACGCCTGGGATCTAGGGTTGCTAGTTATTATGTTGTAAACATAAAGAATGTTGGGCAAAACACTAAAAACTGATATTTTATCCGATTTTATTCGACATAAGCTGTAAATTAAGATCGACTTACATTCTGTTTAAAAAAAATGTTTGAAAGTAAATGATAATGTACTTTACATACCACACCATTAAACCATAGCTTGTATTTATGTTATTTATGATTTTTTTAAAAAGCGTTTCTGCGTGGTGCCAAAAATAGATTATCTACTTTAGATAAAATATTACAAGTATTATTTTTTTATTATGCGGTCTCTGGTGTGAACTCGGTCTATAAACGAACCTTAAAATTCTTTTATCTTTCAGACATTGTCTTCTTCACTTTTATGAGTTTTTTTGTGCTCTTTTATTTAATTTACGGAAAATGTAGCCAGCCCTATCTCTTCGCGCCGCGGATCTGTTTCCGCGCCGAACACGTCCTATCCAGCTATCACTTGCCCTATCATGACCTGCAAATTTTTCTCGTCTTCCCGTTGAACAGGGAAGGCCATGAACAAAACTTGACGTGGGAAATTCATACTTTATTGAAAAAAGCTTTCACATTATATTTCAAAATGTTTCATTTTGGATTAAATTTGTCAATTTATTTTATGGAATTCATCATCATGTCAGCCGCACCTACTGCTGGGTAAAGGCCTCCCCCAAAGATTTCCACAACGATCGGTCCTGCACTGCCCGCATCCAGCGGCTTCTTATGACCTTCACCAGATCGTCGGTCCATCTTGTCGGTGCCTGCCCACGAAGCGTCGTCCGGTGCGCGTTCGCCATTCGAGAACCTTTCCGCCCCAACAACAATCGTCGGTTCTTCTTGCTATGTGTCGGTTCTTCTCGCTATGTGTCCCGTCCACTGCCACTTCACCTGAGCAGTGCTTCGAGCGATGTCGGTTATTAGTTCTACTACGGATCCCCTTATTTCTTTAGATCATGACTATACACTTATTGACTGGAATAAATCAATTTTGTTAATACTAACAAGGCAAGTAGTACATTTTATCTGATAAACTAACCTAAGCTCTATAACAAATAAGAAGAGTATCTTGTGTTTCTTTTCCAACCAGGGAAAAGAAAATGGTTTATACGATGAAATTATCTGTTCTTAATTAGGTTCGTGTCCTAATACCTAGTTACTTCAGATTGTTGTAGGTACCTAATGAAATGTATTATCTTTTGTACCTAACAATATTATCTCCACAGGCAATTTCTTGTTGTCGAAATTATCTACGTTACGTATTCCGAAGAGCTTAACTGCCACATAATCAACATTAAAAAATATATCTTTGTTTGACTTTTTCTTTGCATCGAAAATCTTTCTTGTAAAAGTTGTTGTAAGCTCAGAGCTTTCATCCTCTTAAGCCACCTAATTAGGTCCCTGTTTCTGATATTTTGATCTTATTAAGTGTCAATCTGTCATGGACGTGTCCAGATAATTTCAATTATCAGTTGTGGGCTATATTTCTCAATAAGTAATGTGATTTTTAGTTATTATTTTATTTTTTACACACATAATCTAACTTTGTTCACCGATTTGTGATCAACATAATTATTCAGTTGATAAAATACAAAAAAACGATATTACATGGTGAATAAATTGATATTCTTATCTACCTATACCCAAAAATACAAACACTCCCCCTTACTAATAAAGATTGTATAGCAGATGTAGGGTAGTTACACAATGGTTACTCTGTGCCAAACTATTTAAGTTTGACATTAAAAAGAAAGGGACAAAACACTGTGTATACATAATGTTAAACAATCTTTATTAGTAAGGGGGTTTGTCTTGAGTCTATGAAGATAATCGATTTGTTACCCTGAAACCCTACCCCCAATAAACACCGTTCACAGCATCAAAGACGCCGGTCGTATACTTAACTAAAGCGAAATTTCATCAGTAATGCCAGCAGGCTTCTTTAAATAATTACGCAGGAAATTTGTTCAGGATTATAGCTTTCAGTGAAATATTATATTCTGTATTTTCCATTTGAAAATCCGAATCCCAAAAACATCATTTAAGTTATATTAAAGACGGACTCTACTTGCATATTACTTATTTAAGAGTTCATGTTGAACTACCGTAAACATTAATGAAAGACGCGATCCCTCAAATAGAGAAAAGTTGAATCTCATTAGTAAAAAAAAAATAGCAATTTCGTAATGGTAATGAGTTCCAAAACTGAACTTTGGAATAAATTCACTTGATCTAAAACACATTAGGCTAATTACTTTGGGAATGGAATCGATACCCAATGCAAAATAACTCATTTGATGTAATTATACAGACACATTCACTTGCCGCTGGGGTGTCGTAAAATGCGGCATTCAGTGGGATTTCATTTCAAGGAAGAAGGATTTAACTTTGAAGGACAATCATGCAATTTTCCAATTAATAACATGGATGAAAAGTTTTATGTTATTTAAGTATACTGCAGTGGAAAAAATCTGTAATTTGTACATTAAAACTAAATGAGGTTGTATTATCAGATCTATGATAATACTAGCTTTTGCCCGCGACTGCGTTCTCGTGCAAATAGTTTTATGACAGTTTAGCTTTGCCCGTGACTTCCAATAAGACGACCAGTTCAAATGACCTTCTTAGTGTATAAAAGCTAGTATAAACAACATAACTTTTAACTTGAGGTCTCGATAAAATAGAAATCAGCTCTTACTCTGCAACCTTTTACTTAAACCTGGTTTAAAACTCATGATGTCATTTTTTTCGTTTAGAGGGAAATATAAATACAGTAGTTTAATTTCAGTCCATGTTTTAGAATAAAGGTGTACCTACAAGCTTTAGAAATCTATAGAGAGAGTATCTAAACATTATCCATGAAGTAAACCGTGAAAACTGGTTCAAATAGGTCTTTTGATGTCTTATCGAGCCTTCACAATTTTACGTCTCGTTAATGAAATAACTTTGGAAGAAAACAAACGCCTTCGACAACTCGATTTTCGTTGAATTAAGGGTTAATGGTATTAAGGAACTTTCGAAGTTGTTAAGTAGCCATGGTTTGGGTTTTATTTTATTAGATCAGTTTGAACAGAATTATCACACTCGTTTAGTTAGAATCGCAGCTTTTGACAAAAATTCAACACCAGCAGACATTTTCTTTACTTATTTAACATTTCCTGATTATAATTTCGATGCAAGTAATGCCGCAATTTTAGTGCTGAAAATAGAAAGAATACTGCTACATAGCCTAAAAAATTCTGAAGTGCATCGTTTTTTATTTTACTTACGAATACTCTTGATACGTCGATTATTTATTTTTAGTGAAACATTATAAAAATATAGCCATTTTTTTAAATACAGTTTTGTTTTCTAGTGCTTATCGAGTTTCTTTACTAAAATAATATTAAAGAAATATACAGTGTCGATATAAATAAAATTACATCAAAAATATTAAAGAACTGACAAGTCTCTATTGAAATCAACTTTCTTTGGTTACAACGATGCCACATTGTAATTTAGAACTTCATAATTAAGCATAAAGTTGAAACTTGTTTGGTCCCTTACTACACAGGATTAGTGGGTCTCACGCAAAAAGCGCAGTTGATTGATTATGCCACTAATTTACTTGATGAATGAGGTTTTTGATGAACTAAATGTTTTAGTTCATGTTAATAATGTTAATTTTTGTGTTTTTGAATGTTAGTGTTCAACCACTTTTTTTTGTAGCAAATGTTAAACAAAAAATAAAAAACGCTAAAATCTTAATAACGCCTACTTGTTATTAAAAATACCAAACTCATTGAAAGTTGTTGATTAGAATACTTCGACTATTACATATTAGGCCTCTAACTATTACATATTTAAGAAACGAAGCGCTATTAAATAACGAATCCTTTCGTTACGCAATGTAGAGCATGACGTATTGATTGACTGTGTTCTATTCACCATTGTTTATATTCCATCTGTTTATGAGTATTAGGACCACTCAATAACCGACCAACAGCTCTCAATTAAAACAAACAATTGCTGGTATGTATTTTTAATGAAAGCTTGTTGTCTGTCGCTGAGAGCGCCCTCCAATTTTTTTTAAATTTATTGAAGTTGGTAGCGAGCAGCAAAAAACAAAAAGCGATCGTCAGATTTCCCAATATTACTATTTGAACAATTCATATTTTTTGAATTTGGAATAAAACGAGTTTTTAATTTAAACGTTCTGAGGAAGTTATTACTCACCTAATGCCTGTCTTCAAGAAAGTTACATTTCTCGCTGCAGGTTACTTAGTTAACATCCTAGACGTAGAGGCACTTATTACTTACTGCAAGAGACATGTTCGTAAGCAGCCACTTCTTACTTAGTAACCTCTAAAGCTTTCTCTCTAATGCAGGTGGAGTATACCCAGACAATATCCCTAAAAGCACAGAATGCGTCATTATCAGAGTGGTACTAGGCCGCAACTACATCAATCTGTCTGATGGGCGAGTCTTTGAGCCAGCCATTTCGGAAATTCGTACCTCGAACCTTCTACATAGAACTTAGCTAGACTCATAGATCTTAATGTCACAGGTTAATGGACGAAACTTGCAGCACTACTCAAATAACGAATGCAATACCAAGAATATTCTTTTTTTATTTCCATAAACAAATTCTACTTTTATCGAAAGCGGAACACCACTCTTTCCCAGAAGAATTGTATAAATATTTATGAATTGTTTATTGCTTTTTTCGTTTCCACTTTTTATTGGTTAGCACTTAAATATCATATAATCAAAAATATTACGAATATGACATGTTTAGTTTTATGTTAAAATTTTGCAGTTTACGATCACACAATAGCCGAGGATCAAATTTTAAGAATTTGGAACACAAAAGCTATTCAGGTGCAAATTATAAAAACGTTCCCACTTAATTTATGATAACTATTTGTTTACACTTTCGAGCACGCCTTTCAATGAGTTGAAGTCTGATTTTGTTTTGTTCTTTAGTTAACGTAGCTCACTAGTACCAGTGACTCGGTAGCTCAGCGGTAAGAGCATTGGACCGGACATCCAAAAGTCGCGGGTTCGAATCCCGTCCGAGAATGTGATCTGGTGCGAGTCGGTATTTTCCCTAGTATATTATTTAGTATTGTAAATTATACTTTTTTTATCGCAGTCAAAGGTTCCCTACGGATTTTTTGAATGTCCACGCGAATGAAGTCGCGGGCGGCAGCTAACATTATAGTCGAGTCGATGTTGTACTTTTCTATGGAACAGCTGATTTTTTTTCGCGATTCCGTGGTTGGCCCAATAGTAAAAGTTGTTTATTCACGTGGTCTGAAATACCCATTTCATTTTTAGATATACTTAAAAAATAACTGTGTGTATAATGAAACAGTAAATTCGAAAATGTTTGTGCGTGCATCACGCTAAAACCGCAGAAAGGATTTTGATGGGCTTTTCACAGTTGGTACCTTGATGTCCAACTTTAAATCAAAGCCATGTTTCACCTAATTCGTGTAGGTGAAACCAGGAAATCAGCTTGATCCGTAGAACTAGCTTTTATATACTAAGGAAGTAATTTAAGTTTTTCTACAGTCTATACGTGGACTTAGTCGCGGGCGGATGCTAGTTGTAAAGAAAGTAGAAAACTCATACGGCCTTATTAATAAACGAATAGTAAGTTTACACCTGGTTTAACAGAAAATATTGTTTAGCAATATTAGTCTTTACGTTTGACGTAAGCAAACTTTTTGGTTAAACTAGGTGTAAACTTACTCTTCGTTTATTAATAAGGGGGATAGAGATGCAACGTCTCTCTACACAAGGCCAGTGTATTATTTCGATCGGAAAGAACTTGCTCCGGGCTGCTGGGGTACGTTTTCTTGGCTACTTTTTTCCTCATTCAATACTTTCGATACTCCTCTGCGTTTTTAATTGCTTTTGCTCAGGCAATTTCGCTTGTTTCCTTTCTTTTTTTCAACATAACCCATTTTCGCTTAGGCATTTTGCGATTAATGGCTACAAAACCAAAGTTAGTAACTTTATAATTATTACACTTCACTAGCAGCACTCAGTACTCACTCACGAGTAAGCTGAAGTTTAAATCACAAATCACAAAAGATCGATTTACTTCAATGATGTAGCTTTTATAGTTTACTAGTTTTTAGGTGGTGTCGAAATCTCAGTCGAAGTGACAGCCAACCCGAAATTAAAGACATTCATGAAAATTCATCTCAAAAGGGTTTACGCTAGTTTGACAGCGCGATTTACTCTTGCATACAAAAGTTTTCACAAACGTAATGGAAAATAAATTGTTATTGCTGACGTATGGATATACTTATTCGTGTTATTGGTAAAAATACAGAATTTACAAAAAAAAATTAATAATATAAAAAATATTTATAAGTATTGTATATTTTGAGCATTGTGTCACGTGTTTGTTGCATACGCATTTGTCTTGTTGTCTGCAATTCCTAAAAGAGCTTTAAACCAAGTACGATTTACAAAAAACGATCAAAACAGGTTTCCCACAGCGTATCAAAGTTTCGGATATTGTAATAAACCAATGATTAATAGAATTTTTCATTATCATCGAGTCTCATAAAGTCGAGTGTGTTTTATGCTTCATCACATGTTGTTGCTTTGAACTTTTCATGTTTTTCAACTTTATGCCCAAAGCATATAAGGTTGTAAATAGCTTGATTAGTTTGACGGGCAAAAGTGTGTATTCTGTCACTTCCCGCTGTGACAGCGGCGAACAGACAACGGGGGGTATGTTACTTACTGCAATTGGTCACGATTACTATTTCACTGACCGTACATACTTATAAAAGATAAAATGTATTTCAAAATGGTATTTTTATTATTTCACTGACCGGATAAACTTTAATTCAATATCGTATTCCCGTTTTACCGCTACACGTCGCGGCTAAAGCATCTCGTGTTATACTCGTATGACGACATTTTCTCAATATTATAATCATAAACGAATGCAGAGAGTAGTATTTTTATACTTTTTATGATTTTCACTTTCATTCAAATGTTTTCTATTCATTATTCATCGACTGTAACAAGGTTTTTTTTGTCTATTACTACTCATAAAACGGCAAAACGTCATACCTAATGAATGCAATAAAAATACTTGTGTGAAGCTTGTTCTATTTTCTGTTTCATGGTGTCGTATCACATAATAGCGGTAACTGGCACGCCAAATATAGTAGCGGCATCCAAATTACAGCATACGCCTTGGCACCAACTACGTAAATGGATATTAATAATTATCCCCACATAACAGGTCAGTTGGGGCAGAAGTTAAATTGCTTTACATTAACGACACTTGGCGGCGAAGCTTGCAAAGCTCAGCTTAACTAATCTACCGCTGCCACTAGCAGAAATTATTGAAACTAAAAATTTCGCTCCATCTCAATACTCCGTCGTAAAATGGTATCCATTGTACCTCAACTCTCGTAATCTACATTTCCTACAAAGGAACCCTTGGCCGGCAATAACTCCTTATCAAACCTAATCTTATTTTTCCGCCCTCGAAACTCGTTACCGATGAATCGAATCCAAGCCACCTCTTTAACAATATCGAACGCATTAGGTATTGGAACCTTTTTCAATATATTTCATTAGAGATCCACTTTCATCGATGATTTAGTTATATAAAGTGGTTATCCCAACATAATGTATTACCTACCTACGTCTTAATGATACTGTAAAGATCAATTTATTTTCAACACAACTGGGAAGCGCTTGGCACTTCGTCGCACATGATGTTAAGTGAAGATAAGGGTACTTGACCTGGAATCCGTAACCACAGAGTTTCAGTTCTAACTAAGAGCCAATCAGTTTTGTGTAGTCGCAGCCATTTATTATGTAAAATGAGACTGTTCTGTACAGGGTTTTTGATAATGCCGTTATAATTCCGAATATGGTGGATAGGGTGTCTACCATGCATACAACCTCAGAAAATTATTAAAATGCCTGAAAACCACCACATGAATAACTGAAAAAAAATGTTTTAATGAAAATCTGCATAGTGGCAATCCTAGAGTGAAATGGTGTTTTTCTTTTGTCCATTAATGGAATTGATTATCAAAAATATTAGTCTATCTGCGTCTAAGTTTTTATACAGCAGTATTCCATACAAATAAAAAACATTTTTTTTCAGTCATTGTTGGTTTTCAGGATTTATATTATAATAATTTCCGGGGCTGTATACATGGTACACTATCTACCATATTCGGGAGAAATGGGTATTACAAAACACCCTGTATATAACATTGAAACCACTGGTTTCAATAACGCATGCGCATAAAGGACACGCACCACGGCGCGTGCACGCTATAAACAAATTCCGAAACAAACAGGATTAAAATATCACGATAAGGAGTCATAATGTATGCAGCTTGTTTTCATAATAAGCCTTACCAAGTTTTTCCTCTGATAACGGTAATTAAAATGCGTCAGTCACATTCTGACTAATTAATTAGAAACAAAACTTACTGTTACTTTTTTAATTTCTGTATTAAATATATTGCTATATAAGGCTTCCCGCCCACGAGCGACTTTTTGTGGCCACGTGTGTGACTGTTTTTTTTCGCTGGCTAAGTAAACTTGTCACTCTTGTCAGTGTTTTTCGCGGGCGATTAGTCGTCGAGTTACTTTTTGTAGCTCGTAGGCGTTTACGTAACTCTGTATGTTCTATTCTCGGCGACAGAAAAATCGCTCAGCGATTAATCGCTCGTGGGCGGTGATGCTAAGATGAGATAAATTAATTAAGTTGTATGAAAGTTGGTACTTTGTAGCTCGAGTTGACAACAAAAACACAAAACTATCAAAATGAGTTATTTAGCCGTGGAAAGGTAAAAAAAAAGGAAAATTAAACGCATAAATAATGCTTTAGATCTTTTAATTATCTTTCTTTCTTTTCAAGTTGAAAGTGGTTATGTTCTATCAATTTATAATAATTATTATGCTTTGTGGGACCAACCAAATTGTTGTTATTAACGTTTTCATCTCCATTATTCAAATTTCAAGCAGTAAAGATTCTTATTTATGTATTACGATCGACTGTTTGTCTTACGGGCTCATTCACAAGTACTCATTACGCGAGCCGACAAATGAGGGATGAGGGCACCGAGATCAGGGGAGCCTGTGTATTTACATTTAGATGGGCGCGACGAGTTTGTCGTAGAGCGAAAACTTAACGCCCCAGTCACATCAAAACTCAAAACTCGCGACGAGTGATTGCTGTTGGAAGACACATTTTTAGAAACAAATGCGAAAACGCTGAATCTTTGTTTTGTAAAAGTGCCTGAACCGTAGAAAGGCTTTTAAGTACTTACCTACCTAACTAATGCAACTTTTCAGCGCATTTGTCTTATGAGATAGACTATGAATTTCTCATAAGACAAATGACTAGTATTAAATTGCAAAGAAGAGAAGCTTCAATTTCAGCATCAGCATTTTAGCTTCATGTGTCTGATGAAAATGGAATGGAAGCTACTATTAACTTTTCCACACCAATTCACAAAATGCCAAACATTTTTCACTGCGTAACCGGCTGATATTTGTCTCCAAAGTTTGAACACGATCGCTTTTATGGTCGAAAAGCTAAGCGATAAAAACTTTCACATAAAGCGTCGTCGAAGTGTGGCAAGTTATAATGGAGCTGACGGTCAGTAAATCTCAAACATCAAACACGATTGTCCCGTTAGGTGTAGCGACAACCATCGCCGGACCTAAGGGCCTACGCAACTCGTTAACAATACGAGAAATGTGCACTTGCAGCTGTTCGCTCCCACGGCCTTCTTCAAATGCGTAAAGGTGTCTTCCCACTGCACCGTATCAAACCATGAGCGTGCTAGGAACGTATCAGACACGAAAAGCAACACGATACGCTCTACTACGCCCACTGAAGCGGATCGACGACATTATGTTCAGCGCCGGCAAAATATTCTGACGCTCCGTGCTTGGTACGTGATGGTTTTGGTCGCTGACGGAACGGTCTAGTGGGAATAGTGTCTTTTCAATGCAAATAATATTTTATTGCCTGACACGTTCCTAGCACGGTCATGGTATGGTACGGTGTGCGGTGTAGTGGGCAGACACCTTTTATCAGGAATGCAGCGTGGGCGTACAAAGTCATCAAGGATGACAATTAACTTCTTGAACTTAGAACAGGAAACGGCAATTTATAATCGTTATTGAGTAATCAAGCGTGAACCAGATAATCCAACCCACTTTACCTTAACAAAGAAAAAAAATGAATCGAAATGAATGAGATGTTGGAAAAACATGGCTTCCAGAAGTTTTCAGTGTTGCTTAGTTGTGTGTACCCTTATAAATAATGTAGCGAGTGTAAATCATCTCAAAGAAGCATATTGCGCGTAGGAGCTTTTCATAGAAGTGCTCTCGAGTCGAGAGGATGTGCCCGAGGCTCGATGACTATGGAGGTGGCTGTCGTGATTTTATGTATGTAATGACAACCATTGACTTTTGTTTTGATACTTCCTTATTTACCTTTGACAGTTTTTATTTAAGGTTAAATAAAAATATAAAAATATTAGCATTAATAAAGTACACTGTTATGCAAATAGACAGAACCTCCTCCTTTTGAATTGAAGTCGGTTAAAAATAGTGTAATTTTTTAATTTTGAGATTTTAGCATTCACAATGCTATTTTTATATAATACTAAATAATATACTAGAAAAAATACGACTCGTATTTATTTAGATGTGTATTATTTAGATGAACATGCGAACAAGAATGATTGAAATCACTCGTAGAAGTTATGTAAAATTTCATGAACGTCTATTATTATTATCCTTGTGCATTTATCGAGTCCGACAAATTAATTTATTTCTAAAATATTTATGAGAGTAAAAATGTTTTGTTGTAACCTCAATCAGTTTACAGCTTTCCTGAAAGCATGACATATTTTCAAACCACCAACGTAAATAATTGTAACTTGCATCATGCATATCATCAATAATGTATCCGTAGTATTGATCGAAACAGAAGGTCGTGAGCAAATGTCGCTATTATTGTACGAAGCTGCAATGTAACGTTCGGGCGTAATCATCATTTATTGCCGCATCCCAGTGGCGGGCGATGTTGACAAATACCGGTCGTTCTATTTCTGGAGGTTGAATTACGCCCGCGGCAGCCCGTGACTCAGCGCCTGTTCCGGGAATCCGCCTCCAGGACAGGGGTGCGCGACTAATCTAGCTATCCTGAGGGATCCTACTACGAAAAAGTAACGCGATAACCCGTAAAGTTCGTCTGTCATATAGAATTTGGGACCTTATTCCAGATCTCATCCATTAACCGGAATGATCGTCGAATACGAACGACAATTTCGGTTTTCAGAGTAGGCGGTATTTTTTATTTTTTTATTTATTGGGGTAAACAAACGGTTTTACAATGTGTAATACATCAAAAAGTATAAATGATTTGAAAAACTAAATAATTGCAAAACCAACATCGTTAACCACAAATAATATATATTATTTGTGGTTAACGGTATATCTATTTCAACATCAACATCCATACAACACTCTTTGATATGCTAGGAGTTGTTCGTATTAAGGCCTCTGATCCTAAAACAACTGCCCTGTGTAAGCTTAGATCCTTACTACCTACTGCTAGCTTTGTTTTATCTCTGTGATCGTTACTTAGGTTTACAGTTAACACATACCGTACTAGGTGTTCCTCTTCAATCAAGAGGACTTTTAACATCCGGGAACGGTAGAATTATTTTGCGCATTGCGCTTTTTTAAATTGCTCTGCACAAGCATTAAACGAAATTCGAAGCTATAAACACAACAGCATATAAAAACAAAGAAAAGTTAATTTAGAAATCAGGAAAACTGCTTTTTGTCCTTGTCATTTAATTTTAGGAATGAATTGTGTCGCAATGACATCTCAAAGAACATCAAACAAATGCATAATTAATGAATTCACATTTTAAATCGCTTCCATGAAGACGAAACAAAAATACTTCATATTATAATAATACAAACACACTTCATTTTTGTAAAAAATCGAGTCCTAAAGTATCGAGTCTAAACCGCATTGTGTCAGTCGTAGGGTTAATGGCCGATCTTCATTATACCGGAAAGTTCATATAACTTGATCAAGGGCACACTGTTGTAGTGTTGTTCTACAAAGTACCTATTTATTGAATGCGCGGCACCCCTGAGTTACGCACCAGTGTCGCAGACATGTCCTGCATTCCTGCACCGATTACGATGCACTCGAGTCGACTTTATGCATATCTAGCACATGCTACAGTCATATTTTAATTGCTTTCCCATTCCCTGTGGTCTCACTGTACCTACTAAGATTTTTATTCGTTTTAATAAATTGATAAAATTATCAATGTTATAAATGCCTGTCATTCCTAATTTTTATGTAAAGCGAGAGTCATGTTTTCAATAGATTGTGATTTATAGGTAATCAGATTTTCCCAGGGTAATAAAAAAAGCTCATTGCCTCCATGTCTTTACCGAAGGCAAGCAAGTAGACTACAATCCCACACAAATATCTACTTCGCGCGATTGTTACACAAATTCATTCGCGTTATTGCATCTCCCCAATTTTATGATGAACATAAAAGTGAAAATACATTCTAGAAGCTGGATGTTTGAAAGAAACATGGTGGGGTGTAACTAGGATCTCGACAAAGCCACAAACTCGGTGTCGTGCTCAATAAACGTCTCATAAAGCCCTAAATCCGATGTAGACACTTAGCTAGCCTGTTTTTCTCTAAAGGAAATGTGATAAAGAAAATGGATATTATATAACTTTACTGCGGTACATCGTGACACAACTATAACTACTAAATAATAGGTAGGTATACTAGATACCTATATATAGATATGATCTGGTGCGAGTCGAATTTTTTCTAATATTTAGTATTGTATAGAAAAAGCATTGTGAAATCTTAAATTTCAAAATAACTATAATTTAAGCACTAACGTAGAAAACCCCGTCTATTAAATGAAAGAGAGGAATAAACTAAATTTTTGTCAAATGAAAGTAAATAAGCTACATATCTAAAGCATAATAGAAATTGACAAAAAAGGCGTTAACATTTCACATTCTCTTTTCTGAATTTCAGGTAACATTATACTCGTATTTTCGTTTTGTAGTTCGTACAACTCACATTTCATTTGTCATTCTGAAAAGGGTTAACATAACCATATGTCTTGTACGCAGGATGGGTCAAACAAGTACCTTGAGGATACTACTTACTTGTCAAAAAGAAATACCGAAACACCACCCAAAATACAATGTCAGTTTGTAAAGTTCCATTGCGTTCAAAAAAATAGGAGTGAAATTCAAATCTTAAATATATTTTGGCAATTAATTATTTAAACTAACAGTTAGTTAGTTTAGTTAGTTACCACAACTACTGTCAATTTCCTTCCTTTCAAAATAAAAAAGTAACAGAAAAGACAAGACCAACAACAGATTTTAGATTGCATGCAATGTACTCGCTGGTAATCTGACACTTTTACTCGCTGGTAATCTGACACTTTGTCAGCATTCGAAAACTATCGAAGATTATTAGTAAAACATGCAGTGGAAAATAAGAACACTGCTATGACAGTCGTCTTAAAGTCATGAACCAGCCGTTCCCAATAAAAGTCTCGCGAAGCTCTCCCAAGCCCTCAAATCCTTTGTAGAGTTATTGATGGGCTGTAATGAGTCCCGTTTCCGATATATCCGGCGCTGGCAACAAGGAAAATACCGATGTTAAAAGGCTTTGTTTGAAGATGACGACGTTCCTTCACTTTTGTTTCCATCCTGAGGAATGTGAAGTTCTGATGGATGGAAGGCGGAATGAGAAATAAGGACTGAGTTGTGGTGTACCTATAATATTTTTTTCTTTCTTTGTTTTACGGCACAAGGATCTTTTCGTTAGATTAGCTAAGAAGATAAACTGCATTGGCGACCTCCGTGGTCGAGTGGCTTTGTACACCGGTTTTCAAGGTTCGGACCCGGGACCTCAGAGATGGCGACCCATCTCTGAGGTCCCGGGTCCGATCTGTCAGGGTTGGGTCAATTTAGAAAACGAACTTTTTTATATTGGCACAGGTCTGGTTGTTTGTGATACCCCCGTTGTCTCTGATTTCCATAACGCAAGTGCTTTAGCCACTTACTTTGGAATCGGAACAATGTATATGATGTTGTCAAATATTTAATAATATTTATTTATTTTAAGAAAAAAAATTGGTTTTGAGACGAACTCTCTATTGATTTATAATAAGTGTCTAGCTTAGCTACCAACATTAACCTTTTGTGACCTTTATGTTATGGGTATTGATCTTAAGTATTTAATACCCTAATGGCCAAGTAAAAGGTATTGACATAAATAACTATTGGAAATAACGAAATTATTTGACGTCGAATAGCTCGTTACGAAGGAAAATAAATTAAATTACGTTTCATAATATTTCGAGAGCTCCTTAAAAGCTTCAGCCAGACAAACCATTCAGTAAATATACATTATCAAAAAGTTATTGAAGTTAATGGTTTATAAGATATCAACCTTTGATTATTTAATAAACTTTGATGTGCATTTATTTAACACAAATGTTTTTATAAATAAATTAAGATGTAGTTGATGAAGTTTTTTTTTAAATTGATATTTTAACTCTGAAACAATATAAAA
Organism: Catoptria pinella; assembly: GCA_963556745.1. Taxonomy (NCBI): domain Eukaryota; kingdom Metazoa; phylum Arthropoda; class Insecta; order Lepidoptera; family Crambidae; genus Catoptria; species Catoptria pinella. The sequence goes on from OY750762.1 coordinate 9,379,330, forward strand.
ATATAATATTCTTTAAAAGCACACAGCAACTGAACATAAAGAACAATGACGACTTCCCATACAAGCGTTGACCTGTCAAATAGTTTTTTTTAAAGTTGATGTAAAATGATAATAAAATTATATTTGAATAGTTACGATGACGAAAAACATTGGTATTTATTGATTTTAATTTGGCAATCAGAAAACTATGTAATGATAAAATCAATATGTTCAAGTTTGAAATTATGCCAATATGATATTTTTTTTCTATTTCTGTATTGTCGATTTTTATTATAGTTAGAAATTTACAAATAACAATAAAAATGCAATTTTATGAGCTATATAAGTTCTGTATACACGATAATTTATAAAATCAACATTTTGACAGGTCAGAATTGGGCGTCCTTCTTTTGACAGGTCAGAATTGGGCGTCCTTCTTTTGACATGTCACATTAGAATTGTAGAGCGGACTGTATACTAAAGTATTTTCGAAGGGTGTGGTAGGTGAGTCTGCGGGTTTTATGAAATTGAAAAAAGCAAACAATTTATTTAGCAGGTAACCCTCCCCTCAGAGGGAGGGCCATTAATTTTTACGTAGCCTTCTCTTACCTCAATTTTTCCCGTTTTATTGTCCTTTTATACAAATTTTAGGGCCGATTCGGTTCAGTTTTACTTAAAGAGTATTGTTTTACGATGCATTTAAGCCGCAAATTGTTGTAGATTTTAGAAAGTGTAACAAGCGCATAAAATTTTATTTGGTTCAATAATGCTAGATTATTAACTTTCGTTGTGGGTCTTTTAGTTGTAGAATTGTGATTTTCCATCTATGCTGAAATCCCAACCATTCTTAATTTGGTATTTGTATTCATTTAGATTTTTTAAGTAGTTTGTCTTTTTTATTTATAAATATTAAAATATATTTTAATATTATAAGGTATAGTTTGTCTAATAATTTAACTTACAGGAGTTACTAGACAAATCCAATCATTTGTGCTTCAACTCTGAAAATAAAAAATAAGAATCTGCCCCTCTTTTACTCAAACAGCAATAATCTCTAGCAACGAAATCCCACTGAAAACATCGCTGCTGAGCGACACCAATACCACTGTACGAAAACTACTTCTCTTTAATTTCCTTCGCAGAGTTGCGATCGCGAAAAAAAAGTTACGCTAACCGATATCGCATTCAGCGTACCGAACGCCCCAGATAGGGGAGGGGTTGCCGAGCCTGTAATAACTGCCACGGAACTAATCCTTAGATACAATGTAATAAAGACCGGGCCTTTATTAACACCTCTATTTATTGTGCTTCCAAGCCAAGGACAAAAATTTGAACTTAATACGCAATTAAGAAGTATTTTATTCTCTGAGAATAAATAGTAACTAGTCACTCAGTTTATTGATAAACGACATAAAAATGAATGTCACGTATAAAATCATAACGTTTTCAATTTGTCGATATAATTAAGTTGATGAATTAAAATAAGAAGGAAAAAGAACATTTAGTTGATACTTTTTCTTAATATAATTGTATTTTTCTTTAACAAATCAATCATGTGTCTTTAATAACCTAATGTACCATTCATTGTAATGTACGATAAAAATTATGTAACTAAATTAACATTAATTGATCGTTACTACTAATAACTCGTTGTCAAAAAACACACCATCATTTAAAGAGAAATGACCTCATTTGTGAACTGAAAGCTGGATTCAGTTATGAATATTGGAACGATTGATGGAATGATAGCACCAACGGAGCGGCAATAACGCATAATGTGCGGGCTCCATTAACGGTCAAATATTTGTTCATTTGTCACACCGAATAGCCGTATGGCTATTTGACGTGTATTCCCGTGATATTTGACGTCATTACGTTTTACGGTAATTTACGTACGGCTTTTCTACAATAGCTTCTGATTTTGATGACGAAATGAATAATAATAAATAAATAGATAAATATTTGACAACATCACATACATTGCTCCGATTCCAATTTAAGTAGATAAGCACTTGTGTTATGGAAATCAGAGACAACGGTGGTATCACAAACACCCAGACCTGAGCCAATATGGAAAAGTTCATTTTCTAAATTGACCCATCCGGGGATCGAACCCGGGACCTCAGAGATGGCGACACCTTGAAAACCGGTGTACAAAGCCACTCGACCATGGCGGTCGTCAAATGGTTGTAAATTCAAGCTGAACTTTGGTTTACTATGAATAATAATTATTATTTAATTCTAATATTATTTATCTTAATAATTAATAGTCAATAAGTCAATTTATTAATTCATAAAAACTTAATAATTAGGCACTTCTGAATCGTCTATATTTTCCTACCACCCTTTCTAGACTTTTTTACTGACAAAAAGAACAGGCGCAAGAAACTTATCAGCTTTAATAGAAACAAGTAACGAAATTTACAAACTTAAATAGATTCAATAACACCATTTTATTTTGAATATGGGACTTGATGCAGACTACAAAAAAGGTGATTGAAAGAAAAGCTGAAGAAAACTGCACTTAAGTATTGGTTACTTGGTGTTTCTGGTTTTTGTTTACTTTCATGTTTCCGAAGATTTCTAGCCTCTACTTCGCTATTTTTTTTTTAAATTACCAAAGCTTCACCAACCAGCGTTCAAACTGCTGTATAAAAACCATATCATTTCAAGCAAGGTTTGTTTCAGCAAGTGATGTTGCAGTGGAAACAAAAATTTTCTGGGAATTTACACGAAGTCGTTCTACAAGGCGAGTTAATTAACGGAAGCAACAAATTATATTCGCTCCGTGCATTTAACTTTAAATAGCTATATGATTTCCTTCTCGGAAGCATAATGCAATTAGTGGCAATTTGTAGAGCTTTGCTCCTACCTACGTATTGGTTACTGCAGAAGGAAGCAACTGCAATAAACAATCATTATTGCATACTAAAGGCATTATTAATTAATAAAAAAACTCCGAATTGTAAATTTCAAACTAAAAGACTGAGCTTTTCGGCACTAAACGAGATACATACAACACATTTACTTACTACTACAACTTCCTATTATTGAATTAGAAATTGACAATCGCAGGAAAGTACCTAAATATTTCAAACAAAAGCCGCTTATTTCGTATTTCCTCGCTGCTGTTAAGCATGAGGAGTCACGTTTCCAATCCCGCTGCTCATTGGAGCAATGGATGGGAAAACAGGGATGAAACCCTTTAATAAAATAAGCACGTATTTATGAGGCTAGCTGTCCATGCAACTTAATGCTTCATGTTTATATTCGTTAATATCAGGTTGAAAACCCTGTAGAATATTAACAGTGAATTGTGGATAAAATTTAACTTGATCTTTTGTTTTTAACTTTTTTCTTGAAAACACGCTTTTAAAGCTATTCTATAAATATTCATGAGCTGGAGCTTAAGTTCTTTCGCTTAAGTCGTTTACGTTGTAAGAGAATGTATTAAATTACAAAAATAAAACTTAAAGTTATACTGCCGTTGATATATTATAGTCAAGTAGAGCAGAAACGAGCTAAACTCTACTAACTTAATTAGTTTAGTTTCCCCATAAGAAAAACACATTAACCAGTTAAACATCAGCTAATATAAAAACATTTTCGTAAGAAATGAAAACATAAGCTTCCGAATGGGAAATATACTAAACCATTTACATGTCTGGCGGTAAACGTAACCTAATGGAAATATCTTCTGAACCTGAGAGGGGTGTGAATTTTCTTTGTTCGACGGGCGTCACGCGCCCAAGCATTTTATTATCCTTTCTTCGCCAGCTATGCGGCACGTGGTGAATGGCGTAGTTTTCTTCCAAATGAAGTAATAGCCTCTTACGAGCGTGAGTGCTGGGACATAAAAAGTGCATTTGCATAGTTGCTTCTTGAATGTGTAGTTAAGCTGAAGGTTGTTTAGTGCGTATTGAATGGGTGGTATAAGGGCTTGCTACTTGAAAGATTTTCATTGGTAATATCATGCAACTCTGTACATGGATTTTATTTTTGAAGAATTATGCAATTGAAGATGAATTTCCATGTGTAAATAAAAAATACTTTCCAATTGAGGCAAATAGATATTTCAATATTTTTCTTTTCTGTTTTTATATTTTTATATTACCTACACTATAAGCAAAGCAGTATATTCCGCTAACAAATAAGTAGACTTATATTTCCAAGTTTCTTACAAGTATCAAAAGGAAAACTTTGTATCTGAACTTATAAGAAAGTTCTAACTTCAGAGTAACGTAACATAATAACGCTCGGTTCTAGTACACATCTTAGGACATCATAATTTATGTTTTATGCGCTCATTCTGATCATCACTTAAAAGGCATCTTGAATTTGTAGTAATATACTTGAAGCTTAACTATAGTTTTATTTCTGCGCAAGCTTATTTCACAAAGTTTTATTTCTGCGTTTCTCTCTTCCTTGATTATTATTTTTGTAATTGTTGGCAGAATTGAATCTACTTATAAGCTTCTTAAATTTCAACACTGCACTGTTGATTCTTTTATAACGACGACGTTCGAAGTGAATGGAGGAAAAAATAACATGTTTTTTGACATGCTCGTCTACTGTCACGTGTTGAAGCTTTTTATTACATTTTCTGAAGCTTACGTCACGAGCATATACTGTTATTGGCTTCTTATTAAACGTCAGCCAAATAATTAATGAGGAAAAAATAAGAATATGTTGAAAAGAAGAAGTGATGTTGTATCATGATGAGTTCCTCGAAAATAACCTGTTTATAGGTACCACCTTTTGTCTCATTTCGTTAAATTATTTATTTAATTATTGAATACCCAAAAAAGTTATCTTGATTAAAAATTGTGCTACAAAACGGTCCCCCGACTACAATGGCACATGTAATTTAACTTTTTAGTTCGTTTTTAGCAGCGCAGTCGTGTTTTAAATATTAAAAAAATCTTCATTATTGCAATATGTGCATCAAGTTAAAGACCATGAGAACATTCCAAAATTATATAATTTGTCTCTAAAATGTGTAAAATAAAAATAAACAAATTTAAAAAAAATCGAACTAAAAAGTTAATTATCAAGTGCCATTGCTCTTTGATTAAAAATTGATCTACAAAACAGTTCCCCGACTGCAATTACACTTGTTATTTAACTTTTTAGCTCGTTTTTAGAAGGGCATGCAGTCGTGTTTTTAATATTTTTTAAATTTGTTTATTTTTTGGGACTTTCCTAGAGATAATAATAATACTATTATTTTTACTTTTTGCACTACCATCAGTAATTCATTATAATATTTGCTCTGATACATTTATGAAATTTCTCCAATTCATTCGACTCCAACGCCTTTGGAGAGTCCCTCAAGACAATCTTGACCTATATTATTTCCGAGTCTTAAGTAGATGGAATGATGAGTTCAGTAAAACCCACCCCAGTGGAACGTGATTCAAATCTAGTTCAATTATGACTTGGATGTCAAGGTTGTGTCACAGAGTGGCGTGTGAGTCCATCACTGGAATTACACTTGAACATCGAGCTTTTTATTATGAAAAAATTTTCACTACCACTCCACTTTCCAGAAAAACTTACTCCGAAGACTGGAATAGGTACTTGATTATGTACATGCTGCAAATAATCATCGTCGTTCTGTTATGTTGTCGACTACAACTTTCATCCTCTTTTGTGGATCTAGTGCTAGAAAAATTTATATGAAAAGACAAAAAGATTCGAACGTTATGATCTCTTTTCTGATACCAACGGTTAAAAGATTTTCCCATTGTTAGCAAAGTTTATTGAGATAATTTCACAAACGTTATAAATATATTTTGTTTGTAAACATCAATCGGTGGGCCTGACATTTAACTGCAGAACGTATATAACTATAATGCAGTTGGATTGTTGCCAGAACGACGCACGACGCCCTTTTATCTCTCGTCAAGCACCGAAATAAAACACTTATTTAACATTTTACACATGTCATGCATTTCTCCGTTGATGATGTTAGTTTTGTTGCAAATTTTTGATTGGATTTGTTCTTTTCAGGGACGGTGCTTGCTGTTGAAGTACACTTCGAGAATAAAGACAGCGGGTTTTTCTTGAAGCATACAGCAAGATGGAGCGGCGCAGGCCCACCTCCAGAACCGATGGGAACAGCACTACCGGGCGCGTTACTATCACTGGACCGATTTACAGTCTTACAAGGTTCAGCACCAGCCTCAGTCCGAGCCACATACGGGCCGTTTTCGACTAAACAGACCGTACCAGCTCGGTACGCGGTACCAGACCCTTTAGAACCACCACGGAGAAATGCTACGCTGTTGGAGTTGCAAGAAGCCACAGCACATCGGCTGGATGTGTCAGCACATTTAGTGTTCCGCGAACTTCCTCGTGATGCGCCAGTGCTGCGTGTTTTATTTCACACCGGTGGTGAAGGTGGGGCTAGAAGAGCTGCTGCTAGGCCAAGGCGTGTCTGTATAACGTTACACGCAAGCCTTGGCTCAAGAACACTGACGGCTACTTGTGGACCAGAGGGCGAAGAAGGAGCCTGTTTGTCAGAATTGACGATACCAGCTGCTTGGTGGCCCGCAGATGGGAAAGGCAAGCGTCCTCCAAGGACAGTGAAACTCGCTTACAGCGCTGCTGAAGCTAGCAGCAGTGAGACTGGTGACGGTGCTTGTGGGAGAGTATCTGTGCAACCAGCGTGGCCTCTTGGGTCAGTGATCCTTGCTGGAGCTCGTGCTGGATACAGAGAGGCCCGAGCTGGTGATGCAGCCCTGCTGCTCCCTAGAGCACCCTTATACCCACACTCTAGACTGCATCTACCTTTTGTGGTTCGACGTGATACCAGCCACCCCATTGGACATGTCGTGATCAGGTTAGTAGATCTACCTATAATTTACGTAGGTATTTTGAATAGTTCTTAATCATAAACTTTTAATTGAATTTTATCATTTATGGTTGTGACTGGTAAATAATAACCTCAACATTTTTCAATTTATCAGTTGTGTGTGTCTGTAGTGTAGACGTTCCCCTCCAGCTGTCACTCATCCGGGCGAAAGCGACCGTTTTCAATTTTGTTCATCTATATTATAGTTGGCTTGGCTTGGGGACGGCTTCGTTTATATTAGTCGAAAGTCTGACAGACTTAATAGTTCTTAATAAATAATGGACACGAAACAAACTTTGAAAGCTAAAAAGTTAGAAAGATATAACAATTTGCTGCAAATACTTAACTTTTAACGTTACTAACTGTTGTTGAACTTAGACTTAGATCAAAATGTTTCTTATCATAACTTGTTTTGTATGTACCTACCTACTCAAGTAACATCTTTGAATTGAATACACTTCAAACGGTAATCTGTAATTGAATTCCGTCGTATCTGATCTGACTCGTGTTTTCAAACGAGCTGTTCAATTAAGCAATCGTATGTCGATGTTCATACGTCGCCGACATGTTAACACATACCAAACAGGCTTCTATTTAAAATTGAGAGTTTTTATAGCTTATTTTAGTTTGGTTAAAGTACCAGGCTACCGAAAACATGTAGGTACCTATTGCATATTTTTTTTTGTACACAGCTATATCAACTTATTTACTTCTGTAATGTTATTGTTGTACCTTTATGATGCGATTTACCTTTTAACTTTCTTAAATTCTACCACATTTTGGATCGGATCTTAATACACATTTTCCTGACCAAAAAGCTTTTAGTCTATTCAGAAAGCACATTCAGTCCGTTTCTAAACTTTCAAATTCATTCCGGGAAGTGGCAAAATATTGGCGCTTAGTAAAAATAATGGGCCATCGAGACAGCTTTACAAGTTTTAACGGGCCCGCCCGAGCGCTCGAGATGCTTCAGTCTGTTCTGAGTGCTTCACAATGTGGCGACAGCGCCTCCTCTTCTTTGTTCCAATTAAAACTTTAACTGCAATAGGATAAGTCCCCGCAAATTAATGTAATAATTTGTTCGACGGCAGGTCGACGAAAGACTTCGCTGTCTGTTTTTTCAACTTGTAGACAGAAGAATGTAGTTCCAAAGGTTTTAAGTTAGAAAAGTTTCTTATGTCAATCAAATTATTCAAAAATATTAATTACTGTAAAGGGACTTTCATAAAAATAATACAGTAAGTATATTTATACCGTAGAAAATTCAACAAAACTTATTTCATTAACCATTTGCTTTCGTAAAGATCCCACTGGGCCCGATTACATAAAAGCTTTGAAGCTACATTTTATTAAACGAAATTGAAAATTCCTTATATATTACTTTGAAACGAAAATGTTTTTGTGATAACGATAGCAAAAGCTGTCGTTCATTAAATAGTCTATCTATCGCTCTGTTTTCTTAAGGTTTGTGTTTACTCAACGTTTTAGTTATTTTTTTAATATTTTACTACATTTTGCCATTGTAAATACCTGCCAGTGTAAAACAAAACCTATGCAAATTGCAATTTCAATTCGGTTACGAACTCCACAGGCCACTATTAATAGCTATTTCGATAGTTAACGAACACCCGTTTCTAGTTTCATGTAGGTATCAGTTTTAATTAGTTTATCTCATCTCGTAGGTATTATTCTATACCGCCGAAATCATTCAAATTGAGTTCTGTGGCAGCAATTGTAACAGTATCTACCTAATTCACTATCTAAATATAACATAAGGGATTAATTGATATTTGTGGCTATCAATAGACTTACTTTTATTTTAATATTTATTAATACACGGTTTTGCAAGAAATTCCTTGCTTTTGTAAGATTCTTTCTGTAGCGATCACATTAGTGCAAGACCAGTAGTTAGGCTCGTTAAAGACAGCAATTTTCGTGGCTCGACCTCCCGGTCGCCTGCAATGTAGTAAATTCAGGCAACATAACGTTTCTAATTTATCGCCTATTGTTACTTTACCTTCTGGTAGGAACAGTCGCCACTATATCGCTTTGTTACTGAAAATTACTCCACAGAAACTCAATTACGCGTTCCTGTGCGAAATATTAAGTATCCCACAGTGGGATATTTGTGTAACCAACGTGTGTATAGCTGCAAAATATGTAGAAGTTATCTCAAGTTATGCAATACGCTCAGTAAAGAAAACATGGATAATGTTTTTAAATAAGGTTGAGGAAAAAAGACGGTCTGATTTTAATAGGATCAAAACAAAATATGAGCATGTAAAGTTGCAATAGATTAAAGCTGATCAAAGTTAAAATCTTACTTATTTAGATATGTCATTGATAGGTGCATGAATTTTCAAAACTTTATTGCCTCGACCGGATGCTATATAACAAAAACGAATTCTATTATCTTGTCTCTGTTATGATATTTTACCCAAATTTCGGCTTAATTTCTATAATGACTACGATTTCAGAAATTTTAAATGAGCTTAGTCCGCGTTTCAGCCACCTGCGTTCATACTTCCAAGCCTGCTCTGCTTTGAATTACGAGCGCGGAGGGCGCGCGGGAATATCGCTGCATGTGCCTAAATGGAAATTTATAACCACTTCGGTTCAGCTTCCGAGATATAAGTAGCACAAATCTATATGCTATGTTCAAGTTAGATGTAGGGAACACGTGACCGGAAATCATGTGATGAAGATTCTAAAATGTGAATACCTAACTTCTTAGTAATGAAATAATTTTGGATCAATTCACTTATCTTACTTCTCATCTAAAAAATTCACCATAAACGTCCTTTTTGAAATAATAAAAAACAACTTGTTCAGTTTACAATGAAAAAACCTGAATTTTACATTTGGAAATTACTTGATACTACCATAAATAACATAACAACTCAAGCTTAAGCAACAAGAATTATAATTAATAAAGAAAAAGATAGTACGTACCTAATGAATAAACTACTCTATCAGGTCTACCACATATTTTACAAAGCAACGGGTAACAATGACAAAAGTTTAAGGAAAATTAACCCCTAAAAATCAGACTAATATTAATAAATTTCGATCACCAGAATGAAGGTGAAATCTGGGCTTCGCTTGGTGAGCGTGACAGCTGCAAATTCTCGATGGGCAGTGACCACTGAGGTGAAGCCGCGAGCTGCCACCGTCACTGCGACAAGACTGGAACAGCCGTTGCAGGATGATGACGGACTTGACACGTAAGTATTGCGATAGTGAAGGGTCTTATCTAGTAGTAGAGAAAACTAAACTAATACTTTTGCTGAATTTATTTTATTTTTGTCGCTAATACGCAGGCATTGAAAATAAATACATTATACATACAATAGTTGGCATAGATAAAGATTTTTACTTTTGACAGACGAGTAATAAATTAGAAAATCATTTTGAAGAGTTATGCAATCAAACCAATTAATGTTTCTGCCAAAACTTTTTTTGGTACTTATCTATTTCTAAATTGCTAAACATTATCTAATATCAGAAACAATAAAATCACATGGGAAGGCACCGAAAAGAGAATTGCCGTAGTTTTCAGCAATTCGCAAACTGAGAAACCAAATTGAAATTTCCATAGACTTTTAGTTAGTTAACTACCAAAAAGGTTTCGCTTTACATTTCGAGGAGTTTATAAATTAAATATGTAAATTTTTTGAACCATCATTAAACTCAAATTGAATTGCAATCGTGTCTCACAACATCAATAATGCTTTTATAGTGCATCTGCGCCCTCTACTCGCGGTCCCGATTTAAAGGATCCATTTAATTCTATTTTCTCAGCGACCGCCTTCAGCTATTCGCATTTGAAGATGCTATTGAATGCAAGTGGGTCAACCTGACCGGCTGCCATATCCTCTAAGATTGTGCTGTGTAGTAATATCTACCACAAAGAGCCATATCAAGCTGTGAACCGCAACAATAATATTACTTGCGTAAGAAAACTTGAGCCATTTTACAACACTGGATCTAAATTACATTTAGAATTTTGCTCAAAGTTGCTGCATTCTTGTATAACAAGTTTCTTATACAAATGAAAACATATTTCTTCTTTGTTATAAAGTCTGATTTGTGTTTGTGGGACATTGTTTCTCCTATTTAGTGAAAATTACGTTACGTAGCGATTCTCGAGGATCTATGTACACTATATTCACCGAAACAGGATCTAAATGAATGAATTACTTAGGATCAAAGAGTAATCTATAAAAACCGGCCAAGTGCGTGTCAGGCCACGCGCAGTATAGGGTCCCGCAGCCCATCTTGGTTCATATACTTAAATGTAGATACTACCGGTTTCACACACCTGATAACGTTATTTAAGTAGTTCCCAATGAGGAATTTGTACTGCGCTAAGTACATTTTATAAATTGATCGACTGCTACTCGTACACTTGAAAAATCTACTCAGCTGTGATAGTTTTACTTTTAACTTCGTCACATAATAACTTGGCTGACAGGTGACACTTGACTCTAACAAAATTTTGCACTTTAAAAAGCTTAATAATTCACAAACGGATGCCTCAAGAAATTGTTTCCACAAACAATATTTTTAAAATGGCTATACAACGCACGCGACACTATGGGGTAGTAAAAAAAATTACATCCCCACTTCACGTGTAGGGAGATAACCTAAAATAAATATTTTTAAAATTTTACTTCATTACTTTGTCGGCGTGATTAATATGTATGTCTATGCCAAATTACATCTTTCTAGTACTAAGGGACTATGAGCTAGGCTGAGGACGGACAGACGGACAGACAGACAGACTTAATGGCGAAACTATAAGGGTTCCTTGTTGACTACGGAACCCTAAAAATGGATATATAAATTAAGATCTAATATGGTATGCTCCATTGATATTTTTGAATATTTGCCAAACTGTACTTTCGTATGTAATAACTTATTTATGAGTTGAGTACCTATTTATTTATTTACAACGTGTTACAGACACTAATCTAACTAAACTAGACTAAATGAAAATAGCTTAGAGCCATAAAAAAATTATAAACCAACATCTAATAAACACAAGATGGAAATTAATCACAATTTGTTCTTAGGGATATTGAAGAAACTGGAGGTGCCGGTGGTCCTGGCTGGGAAGAAATCCTGACATGGCTGGTTGAAGTGGGGGCTGAAGGTGAAGGGGATAATGAAGGCTCTGAAGGAGAATCTGGCCGTGGTACCGCTCGATTGAGTTGGTCGGCCAGGGTGTCAGCTAATCCTAGCATCATGTCCACTACAGAGGAACCACCCCATGAGCACCGCGTCAATACAAGGCTGGACATCGAGAAAGATGACATACAAGCAGTACTACCTATTTCTAAGGTAAGTGAGGCGAAGAATTTATTTGGGTTTAGACTTACTCTTTCAAACTTTTCATCTTTTCCTGTGAATCTAATATGAAATACTTCAAATATTTTTTTATCAATTGAAGTACTTATACATCATCACACCATCACAGATGCCGGGATTCAACAATTTATAGGGACACCGATTATAGCGATAAATTAACCGAAAGGTATTTGGTCGGTAATTAATGGCGAGGTTGGAGCACCTTTTATCGCCATAACGATATCTTTATCGAGTTTCGAGGGCTTTACGAGGCGATGGCGACCCCGGCCACTATTGTCTGGTAATTGGACCGTAAAACGAACTTTAATTACGAGCCCTTAGAAAAAGTCGAAGGTCAAAAATGAGTTCGACTTCACTTTAGTTATTATCTACATCATCAGAAGAAAGAAAGAAAGAAAAGAAGGAAATAAAGTTTTCTTTGAGACAGTGGGTGGGAGTACAACAACAAAAAAAATTACAATCTATCTATATATATAAAAGGGAAAATCACTCACTCACTCACTCACTCACTCACTGATCACGAAATCTCAGAAACTACAAGTGCTAGGCATCTCAAATTTTGCATGGGGGTGCTTTTAGGGCGTAGGTGCTCACTAAGACGGGATTTTGCGAAATTCAACCCCTAAAGGGGTGAAACAGGGTGGCTAAGTTTGTATGGGAGAACGCGATTCCTTGGCCCGATTGACTTGAAATTTGGCATAGACATTCTTTCACAAAATTAATTGAACACGTGTTTCGTATTTTTTAAATATTTATCCCCTAACAGGGTTAAAAAGTGATAGAAAGCTACTTTTGGGGTGATTGACTTCGACGTCGGAATTGAAACTTCTTTGTGCATTTGATTGATTAATTAAGAAAAATAAATATCATTTGTCATCTCAACGTAGTATTAGGTACATTCTCTTTGGTCATTTCCCCTGAGAGTAGGTAGAATGCATTTGATTGAATAGTACCTATGGCGTTATGTTGTCAGTGCTGACATTTCCTTATTGCGTTGTAAAAAGGTGCAAAATTATTCCATCTGATTATCAGATTAATTTTAAAAGAATACAATATTCTATCAAGTCGCCTATGCTATGACAATTAATAAAGCACATGGACAAAGTTTAAGAGCGGCTGGTGTAGATCTGCGCAGTGATTGTTTCTACCATGGTCAGCTCGAGAGTCAGCTTGCCGAATACCCTTTTTATTTTGCAACCGGATAACATGACAAGAAATGTGGTAGGTATACAACATGTTACAAAAATACCCCTAATGGCGAATATGGTATTTAGGAACCATCAAACTGAACAACTTTTACTATTGGGACCAAATCTCAAAACGCGAAAAAAAAATCAGCTGTTTCATACATTTGATATTTTCGATTTTAATTTATGTATGAAACAGCTGATTTTTATTTCGCGATTTCAGAGTTGGTCCCATAGTAAAAGTTGTTCAGTTTGATGGTCCCTATGTACCATATTCGGCATTAGGGATATTTTTGTAACACGTTGTATATTATAGGGAAGTGTTGGATGATCGAGATTGATAATCCTGATAGTGCACAACATATTTTTATTTAGAACTAGCTGCACCCGGCATGCGTATTGCAATGCTCTGTTTTTTTAGCCAGGGACCTTCTCGGTCGTAAGCAGAACAACTCACTAAAGTTTCATCATAATCGGATCAATGGTTTAGGAGTACCGTCGTCTGTACACTTAGATCTTTTAAATAGCGGCCCGCCCCGGCTTCGCACGGGTATAATGTAGTTACTGATGTGGTGAGTGTGAAGTTATTAGACTATACTACAGGATATCTATATTTAGTGGTGGCCACATAATTAAGGACACAAGTCGTTTTTCATACAAACGAGGTAATTTTGAAGTCTTGGTTTTCCGCTAGGGATTGAACTAGCTGTGATCTGATGATGGCCATCCAGGGAGTAAATGGAGAAGATTCAGATCGCAATACACACCCAACTGATCTGAGGGCCTACTCAAATGGCCATTCTACTAACATTAACGCTAATTGAATAGAATGACAATGTATGGGATTGACATAAGCGAACGAACGGTCACGTGATCGAGCGTAACAATTTGCTAATCGGTACTCAACTGGACAATGTTTCTTTTCGATCAAATTTGCCTAGTTATGATCACTTTTCAACAACTTTGTCTTGATCAAAGGAACCAAGAACATTTTCTTGGAAATATAAGTAAGTAATATAAAATTGTATAAGCCTACCTTTCCTAAAACCCAACATGCGTTCAAATGGCAAACGTTTCTAAGCGTTTTTCTCTATACAAAATTGAACGCCTTGGCGTTAGCAATCCTAATTTGGTACTCAACCGTACAAAATCTGCACGAACGCTCATTCTATTCGATTGCTCTATGGTTTCAATCGCAAAACGTCAGTCGACTTTGACATCTAACCGGTGGTGGTGTCCTGCCTTTTCGCCGAACTTTTTTTGGCCGAATTTCACTTGCCAACCAACGTTTCGCCTATGTTTTATGACAAGCTTAGAGCATTAAGAAATGACAAGTAACGATTTGCAATTTTTTGTGTGACAACGTTTCATTTGGTAGAATTATGTAGGTATTATTAAGCTGATTATTTATAAATAAATAAATAAATAAATTTATAAATAAATAAAAATATTTGACAACCGTCGTACCTAAGCGACTCGGTAGCATAATTGGTCAGTGCATTGGGCCGGAATCCCAAGGGTGCGGGTTCGAGTCCCGTCTGAGGTGCTACGGGTGAGTCGAATTTTTCTAGTATTTTTTCTAATATTATTTATCTTAATATAAAAATAGCATTGTGAATGCGAAAAATCTAAATTTAATAACTTTATATGATAAGTTGGCAAATTATTATTCCGCGAAATAATATTCTGCGTAACGTTAGTTGGGAAGTGATAATCGGCCAAACAATTTTCGGCGAAAAGGTAGAGAACCATTCAAACCAAACAACACAAAACAAAGTACGTAGTAGCGGCGTTGTGATTCAAAATACTGTGTGGTGCAGTGAAATGTGAATTTGCACATGAGGTGAAGTTATACTTTGAAAGTTTATTACAGTAAGTATTCAAACTATGAGTCAAATCAATGAATACGTTGCGTCCATTATGAATACTTTTTGTTTTTGTTTTAGAAATGGAGCCAAGAGGCTACGTGCCAGCCCCGAGCAATTCCAAGCTCTTACCGAGTATTATGGAAAGGAAATTTATTGATGAATATAAATAAATGTTTAATGGTGATCAATATTCAAAATAATAAGCACTGGATATTTTGAACTTTATTAATATTACCGGCACGGAGACCCTGCCAGACCTCAGCGGTCGAGCGAAAAGCGACAGAATGTGGCAGCAGCTGGCGGCGCTGCTAAGTTTAAATTGGAGGTGGCGTCGATAAGTCAGTAGACAAATGGAAAAAAGTAAGTAAAATCATTACACTGAAAATCTATTTTTAATTTCATTGAACATTGAAGTCATAAAAGTAAGTAAAAATGAATTTATGAGTTAATCATCACTTCATTGCACTTACAACATTCTTCAGGTCTGGGCTAATTGGAAAACTAAAACCTAAAGGAAACATTTACTAATAAGGGACATGTGAGTCTGGCACTGGTTGTGATAAGCAGCAGGCTCACCCTCACTGCCTTGGAAGAGAGAGTTGTGGCAGTACTGGGTGCGTCTGCAGTTCATTGGCAAGCAAGCATTCAGGAGCAGCTACTTGACGTAAGTATTAAAACTTTTGTCTTTACAAGAACTTGTGAACTTACTTATTAGAAAAAAAAGATGTGGTATGGTTCCATAATGCTTATCTTATTAAAACCTATTGATTAATTTTATCAATAAAATAAAACTGGTGCAAATCCACTAGAGAAAGCCATGAAGCTATGGGTACCAAACTAGTGATCCATTCTACTAGTGACTAGAGCCGTGCAAGTGAGATTGCTATGAAGATGTGGGACGACATGAGCTATGCGTGATGCATCTGCTAGCTTTACTCCATATAAACAAAGCTTGCTTGAGTCCTTAGCATGCATCATTAGCACTTAAATTGGTATAGAAAAAATTTAGCTTTGCGAAACCCCGTTTCACTAGAGCTGTGCTAAAATAAGTTTTGTAAATAAAGCAATCCTTTTGGTGTATATCAGACACTCCTTAGCAATGTAGCATAGCTTAGCTCAAGTGAAACCCTTTTGTCTTAGTCCTTATCTCCGAGGTTTGCATAGAGCAAAATCTGAAATTATTTTATGTGATAGAAGTTTATGTAAAGATTATAGGAAAAATAAAACAATGTCTCTTATGCTTAGAGCATTAAGACTCTAATGCGATGCGCGAGTCCGACTCGCTCTTGACCGTTTTTATTTATTTAGTATAACTTTATTTGATTTGCAGATTTCCCCGAGTCCCTGTCACTACCACCAGCAACTCCAAGCAAGTGTGTGATCCAAAATACCATGCCAATCCCAGACATCATGCCGTCGCCGTCACCTCAATAGCTGTAGTCAGTATTGACTACTAGTATAATGTTTGCTGTTATTATGTGTGTAAATAAGAAAAGACAACATTATACTGTTTAAAAAAATATATAATTTATGTTTATTCTAATAAAGACTTAATAACAATAATGGTTTTAACAAAAATTTTAATAATGTACAATTGAAAAAAAATACAAATGTAACAGCCTACTGACTGAATAAAGTGTAGGCTATTACAAGCACTTGTGAATGTCAAAGAAGCTACGCCATTGCGCACCCTAAGCGGAAGACCTTGTAATGAGACCCTTCCTATAATATTTCATACAGTATTCAAAAATTGACCTCGGCATTCAAAGAAAGGTCATTTTCCATCCAAATAATTAACAAATGTTTACTTACATACAGTGGTTAGATATCGAAATTAACTAACTAGGTAGTTGTGAGCAAATGACTTTAACTAGTTGAAATCACTGTCTACTACTCGAAAATGCATAAGTACCTAAGTATTGTTAGGGCCTAAAAATGAAGAACAATTAAAAATTGTGTAACAAATTATTAACACTAAGAAAGTCATAAACTCAAAAGTTAATTTAGTAGATCCATAGTTCCTAACTTCAATATAGTACAATAAAGTTGTTAGGTAGTTTAATAATAAGACTTAAAATTAATTGACAGTATAATAATTATTATATAAACAAGCAAAGTATAAAAAAACACAACCACCACTTAATCTGACTTTGGGTGCAGCTTTTCTATCACATCTGATTAATCAAGCAATTGAGTATCGCTCTGCCACGTAGCAAGTCGTCTTGGCTGTTAGCTGTGGATGGGCTGGCTCTTGTACACCAGAACTATCATCATCATCCTCAGGTTGCTCAATTGTTGGCAGTGTCAAGTTAGCATTTAGTGCAATATTATGCAAAACACAACATGTATTTATGATTTTAATCAAAAACTTGAAGATGGTAAAATTGGTGTCATTAACCAGGGCCGTTGTGGGTATCCAGAGTCACCTAAAATTACAAAATAAATGTATTCAATAAATAATCACTAATCTATATTATTTTATTTTTACTATATTACAAATATTAAATCAGTAGAAAGACTTTGCGAGCTTTGGAATCTATAAGAAACTAGGTAAGTAGGAATAGTTATATTATTATTGAATGTTATGTTAGTTAAATAGTAAGTACTTACTTCTGTCTATTTATAGCCCTTTCATGTTGGGTTTGACGAAATTTTATCCATTTGGCCATTATGTCCAGACTGTTCAGTGCCTGAAGTAGTGGACTACTTCTCAGATAACGCGGCTTGTAGTCTGATATGATCCCTACTATTCTCTGATCCGGTTGGTGACCAGGAAGCTGAGGGAGCAAAGATCCTGAAAAAATATCCATAATTGTTAGTAAAAATAACCACAGATTTAAAGATCTACCTACTGTATTTTAGGTAGCCTTATTGAATTTTAAATTACTTACTTTTATTTCCAAGGAAAAGTTCTTGATTCTTTTGAGTGAGGCTCTTTAAAAAGCATGTCCAGCATTTCTCGAAGTTGACGGCGCAGCCACACATCCTCATTATGTGCAGCCCATAGTAAACGAAGGGTATGCATTTTATAATTTGTAAAAAATCGTAGTAGCTAAATATCACACCACTTTGTCACTAGCACTCGATGGCAAAAAGAATGTAATATCACTATCTACGTCTCGACGGAACGGATGATCAGCGTTCGACTATACAATCTGCAGGGTCTCGGCGTTCGCTCAGCTACAGTTGAATAGAAAGGCTCGTTCGGCAATTCTACTTGTCAAATCTGCCACTTGAGTACCATTTCTGCCGGCGCGTGAGGTTATCGTTAACCACAGATCACATAATATCGTGAACGTTAACGAAGACCATTTGTTTGTTCAGCATGCATTGTACACTGTATTCTGTGGTGCAGTATAAGGCCGGCTGCACATGTTGGTCCCGATGGTACCAACGCTGTTGGGGTCGATTAATTTGGTAAGGTATACGCACGTTGGCTATTAAATTAGTTTTTTACCGTCCAAGCCAATGTGAAGATGTCCGGATACAAATATCGAAAACGCTCTAAGCGCTTTTACAGTAGTGAGTGAAAGTTATAATTTATATTTGTTACTAAAAAAAAAGAAAAAGCTACGCCAAAGAAGATTGTGGAACATCATAAAACACGAAATCAGTGAACAAATCGCCAATATGTGGACGGATTGCGTGCGAACACTGGCACGTGTCGGTTTTATAAAAATTCCTTTGATAAAACCGACACGCGCCGGCCAACTGCCAACACTCGCCCCAACGTTGGGGCTAACGCTATTTTTTAGATCCACACGTTGGACGAGTAGCGTTGGGGCCAACTTGTAGAGCCGGGATAAGACATTTTGTTAACTTACTACATCTATCAATCTCATAATCTAAACATTTTTAATATTTCAATTAGCCCGATTTACACTTGCCATCGCCATTGCGCAAAAATACATGCGCAGTAATCCACTCCATTTTTTCTAACCGCTTAAGATCCATGCCGGCTCCTATACATTGATCCCTAAAGCCTGGATAACCTAATATAAAAGTTGCATAATTATTATCCCAGTCGTTATATTCCGGGTTGGCTTTAGAATCTGGGTGCCTATATAACACCGCACTCCCGGCGGCGAATTTTTATTTTTATTGTTATTTTAGTATAGATACGTAAAAAAAAACAATCTTCCGCGACCATTCTTTATCTGCGCAATCTTCAACAATCCACGCAGATAAAGAATGGGATTGGAAATGGCAGCGCACCGCGCTTACAACAACGAGTGTGAAAGCGATATGTGTGGCGTTTAGTATGCGAACGAGAATTAGTGAATATGAACGACGCCATTTCTAATCCCATTCTTTTTCTGCGTGGGTTGTAATAATATGGGAAGTGGTCATTGTTCTTTTGCATCTTTTCACGTAGATATCGAATTCGAACCGAAACCGAGTGGAGTGTGTGAACGCCCTAAATATCGACTGACGTTTTGCAATGAAACCATAGACAAATTTTGCGTTTTATCTTAACTAGTATATTCATCTGTGGTGTTTTCTAAGCAATCGGAGCAATTGGATTGCTAACGCCTAAGCGTTTTATTTTGTAGAAAGACAAGCGTTTTGTAACGTTTGCCATTTGAGTAGGCCCTCTGGTCAGCATTCTAAGAGATGTAAGCATCAGAATTTTCAGTTGCAAGATTTTCATACATTTTCATGCTATATTTGCGGTTTTTTTAAACATATCCTTACATCTCTTAAAATGCTGGTCAGATCACTTGGGTGTGTATAGAAATCTGGATCTTCTCCATTCACTCCCTGGATGGCCATCACCAGATCATCGCTCGGTCAATCCCTGGCGGAGAAGCAATGCTTAAAATTTACTTCGTTTGTATGAAAATCGACTGGCTTTCTTATTTATGTGGCCACCACTATACAGATATTCTGTAGTATTGTCTAATAACTTCACACTTACCACATTCGTACTAAACATATTTGTACAATATTTTCGTAATAGGTACGCTTCCCTGTTAAAAAGGTACCCGGTGTGTATTTTCGTAAAACAAATTCGTCCCGTTGAAAGGACAGTAATTTAAAATTCAAATATGTATTGGATTTGAATAAAGTATCCACGCAGAGAGATACCAGTCAAATGATGTTAAAACATACCTAGTCGATGTTCCGGGAGATATATAAGAGCTAGGTATTTTTATACTGCAGCCCTTAACAATATTACGATTTTGTTAAACAATATGTAAGTACTTAAATGTAAAAATGGTATGAAAGTACGTACCTACCTACTAAATATTTATGTAGGTACGGGTTATCGGTTTATCCTTTTATTGAGACCTTCGTGAATGTTTGCTTTGTTGGGGAATTGAGGGATTAACTTTTAATGGTGTTCATGGCATGAATGGAGTTGTAGGTAATGGTGGTTTTATCGCAGGCTAATGGAGGACAGAGGGCAAAAACAGCCTCGGCACACCCTCGACTAAATTTTAAATAAGCTTTTGCGGTTCCTATTACCGGATGTCCCATTTTTATACATTTTTAGAATTTAATTAACGTGAAAATACGCTGAGCTTGTTATATTTAAAAAAAATTTAAGTACCACAAGTTGCATTAAATTAATACCATGCAAAGATTTAGAAACTAAGTAAATTTCTATGTAGTGGTGAATCAAAATGCGACGGTTCACTGTCTTCTGATATAATTCTTGGCTCAACGAGGCCTGCAAAACTTAATTAAACGATCACATCTTGTGGTTAAACCAATTATTATTTAATGGAGCGGGATGTCAGGACAAACAATTTGTGAGCCAGGCAAATGGAATCACCATCTAGGTATGTCTAAGTATATTGAAACCACAAATGTACTTATATGGATTTTACACACAGAATTTTAAGAGATTGTATTGGTTAATATAGATATTAAAAAAACAATAATGTGGTTACTGAAATTGTGAGAAACTTAAAATGATTTCAACTTGATACTATTTTTAAAGTAATAATAATATTTTTCGTAATCCATTGACATCTATGCATTGCAATAAGGGCTAGTATTCTTCCAAATAACTTAATGCAATCATAATTGCGTAATGTATTGTAATTAAGAACATAAATGATTAATGAGTTTTGTAGCACAAAGAAACCACTTAATTACATTGTTGTTAAGACTCTTTATTGTCGGGTATTGTAACAAGCTTCAAGATGATTGAGGAGAGGGCATTTCAGAAAAAAAGGCAGACGTAAACGTTGAGTTCAACAAAATGGGACCAATCTGGAAGTATATTCTTTGAAATAGAAAAAATATTTACCAAATCGGTCCATAAATGACAGAGTACTGAGGTAACAAACATATAAAAAAAACAACCGAATTAATAACATCCTCCTTTTTTTTTTGAAGTCGTTTAATAGTACAGTCTCTTGTATAATTAATTCTGTTTTATCAAAACTCTTATACTTTATACTATATTTATTCAAAAGATGTAAAATATTATTTCGCACAAGCCATGTAGGTACGTTATGAAAGTTCATCTACTAAATTTGTGCATAGATAACCCGTAAATCTTAAACGAAGTAGGCACCGAAAAGGGAACCATCATATTTTTTCATTTCTTTTACTTTATTAGAAAGGTATTTCCATAGAAGCTATTCTAATTACTGCCAGCCTTACAGTGATATTGCCGAGCCAAATAGATCCGATTAGCGAGTTCATTGGAGCCGACGACGACGCCGACGGCGACGGGTGGTGCATCAAAATCCAATTAGAAATTGCATGAATACTACACATAAAGTAGCGAGCCCTGCGTTTGTCTAGCTACAGTTGCGTTGCTTAAAGCCTAAGATTATCAATTAAGGCGATTAGTGCCCTCACAGTGGTGCCCTCATTATATTGCTCGCTAAGTACAAAATGTATCGAAAATTCACACGTAGATTGAAGCGAAAGTTCTATAGTTTATATGTAGTTCGTTGTAGTAGTAGTAGTCGTAGGCAAATGTATAAAACTCCATTAAACTAAACGACAGGTTAGAAATTAACTAATATTGTTTAAGCGATAAAAAGTACACGCGGCACCTCAGACTACACATGTTGAACTTGAGACCGCCTTTATGCTCTACGTAATAAAAGCTGTTTTCGCAGTTTAACTGTATAACCCGACGTGCTGTCGTATGTACCACAAATCTTCCTCGGAGTGCACTACAGACAGATAATTCACAACTTAGTCTTAATTTAAGCGCTATGTTTTTTTTCCAATGGCGGCGCTAGTGTGCAGACTACGCGCTCTAACTCTCGATCGGGAAAATGGTAAATTTAGAGATATGCTATAATGCACGTATTTACGTTCAAACTATGGAGCAACCGAAGGACATCGTTCTTTGAATACAGAATTTGGTACAAGAAAATGAGACATATCACAACAGATCATTGTTGTCCGGCCACATGTAGCTGCCTGGGATTCAATGAATTAAGAAATATAAAACCAGTATAAAACAATAACGTTACTATAAAATATGTACGTGTACGGACTGTTACTTTATAGTTGTGGTAGGTAGGTACACGAAAACACTAAGGCGTTGTGTTCCAGCTTTCTCTATGCACTAAGTGTAATAGGTATGTTACAAGTTACAAGGCCACGTGTACTTGGTTAGGTCGTGTAGAACTAAAGAGTGAAATAAAAGAAAAATCTTTTGTTTTAGAATTGGGAAGTGTTGAACACCGCAGTGCTGACTGGCAGGCAGGTGTCACAGGCAATGAAGGTGCTCATAGTGTCTCAGGCGGGCCAGGTGGCCGATGTCACCCTCCAGAGCTCCTGCCACTCGGAAGACGAAAGTGTGTTAAAGGTATGTGGGAAGGATACCATGCGTAATAGATAATCGCATGAGGAAACACTAAATATCAATTTGACAAAATTAAATTAGCCACAATTGACTCAGTAGGTAATCTTACATTAAACAAGACAAGTAAGGAAATAAAGACGTGGAGTTTCTTATTTTCTTAGAAAATAAAAAATTGGAGATTAAATTTGAAATAAATTATTTGTGTTTTGTGCGAAGAATGTTATGAATGTTTTGTTAATACACAAACGAATATTACCTACTTATACGATACGAAAGTAATCCTAAATTCACAACAGTGTATAAATTAATGATAAAACATTGGTTCAAGTATAAGTATCGATTTACCATAATAGGTGAATGAAGACAAATAACTAAAACAGTTTTACAAAAATGGTACTTATTTACCTATCCATTTTTCACGCGACAGCAATTGACAGCATACCTACAGCCTTTAACAGCAATGTATTTCGGGCAATTGAAGTTTCAAATTTATTCACCCTATTTCATCTGTACTATCGGAAACTAGGTACCAAATATTTTATTGAATTTTATGTAGGTAGGTAATACGACGAGTAAAATCGTCGCACTTTTGAAATGCCGAATATTTTTAAAACACTCCCTTTTTTATTATCTGAGGTTATTTATTGTAACACAAATTTGTTCTTGTAGTTTTGCTAGTAGTTTGCATATCTGTGTCTCCTATGGGTACAAGATTTTATACCCATTAAAACTCGGATTGTAACTTTATATATGTATTGTACCTGGGCAGGTGACATGTGAAAGTGGTAAAAAGAATTCATATCAAAGTAGGTATCTTTACTTAAAAATAAAATTGGTTTCTTATGGTAATTCATTCAGATTCGGTCATTGATTCAGAGGCAGTTCTTAATCGGTGGACTTTCAAAATGTTTTGAAATCAGTGGCACGTAGGTAGTGTCAATAGTCATATTTATCAATTGACCACAACTTCTTCTCATCAGGTGTCATCATCATGCAGCTCCGTGTACGTCGACGGTTCAGAGATCCGTGGCTCGTCGAACGCGTCCGTGATCGTCAAGTACGGAACATACACTGGGCTGGCGCGGTTCACCGTCTGGATGCCAGAGTACCCACTGGAGATTGACGTCGATGACAATCGCCTGTCTCAAATCAAAGGTAGGTACTAGTTCATAACATCGCCGGCCCCGGGCAACAAAGCGGTAACTGCTGGTTACCGCCTTTTTAATGTTATATGATTTTTGGCTTCTCTGAGTATCAATCTATCGCTCCTATTTTTTTTCAGATTTTTTTTACATATTTCCATGAAATAAATTACATTTACAACTTTATTGTACGGAAAATATCTAACTACTAAGATATGTATTAATGCATTACTCTAAGAAACAAAATACAAAAAAACCAGTGAGCATCTTTACTCTAAACATCTAAAAAAAGAAAAACCATAATACATTTAACCGCGTTCTTTAAAATAAAAGTTATAAATCAATAAACTGTAAACACCTCATACGAAGTAATTAGTGGATGATACAGCAGAGCTTTGCCTAAATAGTTCCCGGAACAAGGCGGTAATCGTCTGATACGCTTAAGAGCTAAAGTGAAAATTACGTCGTAGTAAATACTTACGTTTGTGAATATGAGTAATCGGTGTGCTTATAAAGCCGTTAAAGACGTTGCGATTGAAACGGTAACGTCTATAATTTGTATTATACATTTTATCAATTATTTCATTAAATATTTAAATAATACCAAATTTTTTTGTAGGGGTTATATGGGTAAAAAATTAGCTCTCATTTGACACATTGAACGCCCCATTTGGATAACTGCACGCTGAACTATTAACAAATTAGCTTCTTTTATTTCTCCTGTAAAATTTGATTTTTGATATTACCGCTTTGTTGCCCGGGGCCAGCGACATGAAACTTAAGTGCCTCTCACCTCTCTTATCCCGTTTTTTGGGGTTAGTGCAGTGCGGCGTCCTGTTTCACTTTTCTTGCCATTCGTCATCGCTTCATTTACTCCCTTCACATTCATATCATTCCATCCATCTTTTCTGCGGTCTTCATCTTCCTTTCCATCTAAAACGTACGAAGTAGGTATGTACCTACAGTAAAAAAGCAATTTACCAGAGAAGCCAAGTAGAATTCACTTAGTGTTCCTGGAAATCTTTGCTGATGTAATGATTGAAGTTGCTTACGTGCCTATTGTAGGTATGTAATATTTGATGGTAGATTTAAGTACCTAATTAATTTAGGGCCTTTGATCATAACAGGTTTAAGATAACAGGCTATAAATTCAGGTCTTCTCTGATTCAAGTGAGATTAGTTACGGCTATTAGGCGTCGTGAAATGTTTACTAATCGATATGTGTTAGTTATTTAGTTTTGATTGCTTTCCCAGAAGAGCGTGGAATACAATCAGAGTAAATTATGCGATACAGACCACTATTGAAACTCTATACCAGATTTTACAAAAGCTCTTGCGAACTACGAAAACCTACATACGATTCTGAAATTGAATATTGATTTATAGTCATTCGTAGCTTACGACTTCAAGTCAGTACCTCAGAGTATCAGAGTTCTGTTGTCAAATTACCAAAACATCTCACAGAAAGTGGTAAAAATAATGTCTTTGCTTTCAATAATTGAATAGCAGTCATTGTTTATTTCTGATTTTTATTACAGAAATGATGGGTACATTCTACCTATCAAATGTCATATTTCCAAATGCCCATTGCATGCGCAAAAATAGTAAAATCAGCATGATCGCATCGAAGACGAAAAGTACGAGAGCGTATTATTTGCAAAGAAGATATCCAGTGCAATTTTTCGTTTACCTATTTTTCAGGTTGGAAGGTATCTGAAGATGCAAACACAAAGGACAGGATGAAGCGATCTCTGTCTGCTCGCGGGTGGGGTGGTGCCAGGCCTGACGGAACGAATTCCCTGACTGACCAGCGCTCATGTCGCCTTCGATACCAGCAGAGCAACGTTGAGGTCAGACTTACATTTGTAGCTGGTAGTGGTTTATACATACTTACATAATACTTAGTTGATACATATTTAATTGTAAAGCTAACAAAAGTTAAATTCTTTAAGTCATAGAGATTCTTATGGCGCGGCCACAACTTTCACACCAAGTCCACACAAACGTCAGTGACAGTTAGATATAAAGGCGATTGACGAGGGATACCTAAGTGGACTGAGTCACAGCTCACAGATTACTAAATAGCCGAGTTCATTATTTTTAAACAGAGACGATATTGATGATGTTATCTTTACAATACTAGATGCCAGTTCTAGTTCTAAAAATAGAATTATCATTTCATATGCTATTATTATACTTACCATTATTTTCCCAGGTGTACGCTCGCTTCTTAGCCAAAGACCACGACTCGGGACGGGTGTCCTACTTCGTGTCCCGACGCACCTGGCTGAAGGTTACGGAGTTGGTGCTGACGCTAATGCGCGTGTCAGACCCTCGCATAGCTTCGCTTAGGGGGCGCGTCCTCCAAGGAAGAAGCACTGGACGCACTGAAGTCCAAGTACTTTCACCCATCACTGGTTAGTATGGTTTTTTACCTACGAAAATCTATCTTAGATTCCTATTATCCGATCCTTTACAATCAACATAGCATTTTTGCAAAGATCCGGTTTATACGATTATATCCTACGACACATGCATGCTCAAGGGTATGTCCTCTTATGAAGCGGAGAACAAGCACTTGCACACTTTGAAAGTCACTTGATTCCTTCAAAATTTAAAGTGGTTACTTATTCTTTGTTTTTTGTCATCCCTGATACCTTTAGTTTGACTCAGCACTCAGCAGAGTACTAGGTATAACATTTTCTGATTGATTTCCCAATGTGACTCCGACATCTTTCTATGCTAGGTCGTGTAATTGGTCTACGCGAAGTCCGCGTGGTAAACGATAAGGTTTCCATCTCTCGTCTGCTGGTGCGGGTCATCTCTGGTCTGCAGCTCAACATCTCACCAGACTCCGCTATAACTGACGGATATGTATCTGAAACTACCGTCACCAGGCGTCTGACAGCACAGTATCAGGTAAAACTAACCATCTCAGTACATGGTAGAAATCGGTACAGCTGCATGAAACTGATAAAATATACTAAGGTTTTGGATATAAAGTCAATTCGAATTAGGTAGGTAGTTTAAGAAGTTAAGAAGTTTGACCACAATAACTCTAGAAATATTCCAGTTTATGGACCTCCTACTTAAATTATGTTATACCTACCTACAATACACCTAAATATTAGATAGGTACTGAGATACATCTTATCTTGTGTATTTCCAGGAGGGTCTTTTGGACATCGACATAGAATTCTCGGACGGCAGCCGCACTGCTCTTCGAGATGTGGCAGTGACAGATTATTATTTATTGGTGGAGAGTCTAGATCCTGAAGTAGTCGCGTTTGCACCCATGCTGGCTTCCAAGCATCCGAGAGTAATTGCCGTTGGAGAAGGTAAGGAGTAGCTACAAAGAATTTATGATATTACTTTACCTGAATATCTGTTGAATCTGCTTCTTTTCGTGCAGCTGTTCAGACTTCAGACAAAAATTCATGAGGTTTGGCTGATCCTCGTGAATTTCATTAATTAGTCTACTTTAAATGGCTGAATTCGAAATTAGCTGCTGTCTATCCTTCTGCCTTTAATAATTTAATGACAGAAAGAAACCCTATGCAGCGAAGGGTTCGATCCACCGGTGGAGCCTGGCGGTGGATCCAAGTGAACGGAGGGATAAGTTTTCTAGTCTTCTATGGTATAAAATCTAAAATTGATATAGGATTGGTCCTCGATCTTTAGATACCATATCGTCAGGTAATTTATACTTAGGGATGAAATTCTTGTCAGGCTTTATGAATTTGTTTCATTACAGGAAGTGGGGAGCTCCTTCGTGTGACACTCCTAACACCTGAGCAATGTCGTTCTGGCCCGCTTCGACGAGTAGCTCTGCCGGGCAAAGGGGACACAAAAACTCCAGCTAACATCAAGAACATACCCGGTGCTCTCGCCAGCGCCGCAGCCAGCGTGGATGTGGACTTCAGCGGAGGAGACGCTCCACAGAGGCCTGACACCCCACAGAATGATGACATTATGGTTCGGGGAGGACTTCGGTCCGGATTGGCTGAGCTGACTGATGTTCTCAAAGGTAACATTTTCTTTCGAATTTAGAATGTTTGTGAGACAATAGTTAAAAATAAAATTTAAACTTAACGAAAAGAAATTACCTGTTTAAAAATAACTCATTGTTTTTTACTGCATTATCATCATGAACAGAAAACTTTTCTAATTGATGAACCAACATATTTTCAGGGTACGGCAATTCAATGAAAGATGAGAACAACCACGAGCCTACAGTGCAAGCGCAGCAGTACGGAGCGTCTATTTTCCGCAGCAACCCAGCCCTGCAAAACAGGAATGCGCCCGCTAACAACATGAGGCCAGTGGAAATAGGTTTGTAAAAAGCTTTTTTTTACAATACATCATCTTTTACCATCAACATAAGAAGATATAGTGTCTTCAGAAGTTTAATATATATTTTTTTAACTTACAGGAATGTCAGTGCTGCTAGGAGTATTCTGTCTAGCAATCGTAGTAAGTTAAAATTTGAAACTAAACATTTTTTTACACAAAAACCGCTTTAGTATGTTTTTTATGAGTGGAAGAAAGAGATCGAAAAATCTGGAGCCAGGTAGATCAATATAGTTGAACCTCCACGTGCTTTTTCCAACTGTAACAACTTTACCTGTCCCATGCTAATATATCATATCGCAACTCATAGGTTTGAAACCTGATTGCATCGGGCACTGGTCTTCATATTATTTTGCAACTGATGTTTTATAGATTTACCCATGGTACCTATAATAATATTGGTGTATACCTAGCATTCCGAGACGAGGTTTACGTGGTCTACTTACTCTTACCTGTTTCTGTGTTACCAGTCATATGAAATCAAACTCCTTGACTCCTATATAATACCTCAGTTCTATAAAACTAAGAGTATTTTAGTAAAAATTACGTTCATTCATCTTTTAACTTAAACTGTTTCGTTAGCTAGGAGAAACAAATCACAATTGAAATGCATTATTATAATTATTGTTACCATAAAGTGGCAACTAGATTAGAACTCTAGATGACGTAAGCCACTATATCCAGTATATCAGACCATGTTTTCTTGGATCATGATGTACCTATTTACCTATGTAATGTCATCATAACGTTCCTATACAGGTGTTCGTAGTATCATGCGTGGTGTACGCATTCCGACTGAAGCCGAGTCGAGCCGAGGGCGGGCGAGGCGCGCCGGCGGCGGAGGGCGGCCGGCTGCAGGTGGCCGGCCTCGTCGGCACCACGCTTGGCCTTTCGAGGGAGAAGACCTCCAGTGAATCCACTACCAACGCACATGACTGGGTTTGGCTAGGTAAATAACTAAATATACATAGTAAAATATTATAAATATAATATTTGGACAACATGACATACTACATTGCGCCGATTCCAAATAAGAAGCTGAAACACTTGAGTTATGGAAATCAGAGACAACAGTGGTACCACAAACACCCAGACCTGAGACAATGTAGAAAAGTTCCAACTCGCTCGAGCTCTCTCAAGAGAAGACGTCCAGTCTAGAGAACCTACTAACAACGCGCATGATTGGCTCGATAGTCTAGAATAACATAAATGCACTGCAACACACAAATTGAGAAGAGATTATTCTACTGTCAATACATTTCAAATTATATTACTAAATTATTAACAGCTTATCTCTGCCAAAGTATATAGTAGTAGTACCAATCTAGATTCCCCAATTTCACTTACGTGTTTAAAATTGCATCATCTTTATTCAACTACTAGGTCGTGCCACCATCGAACGCAACGGCAACCGCCATCCAGCCAACCGTAACTCGACTCAACCCACCGACAACGCCAACATCTCCCAAGAGATGAGGATCACCGACAATCCTCTAAACTACAACTACGTCGACCCTGATGACGCCATCAGGGATAATGGGAACATAATGGTGACGAGCTTCGACAACCCTAACTCCATCGAGTTGCCCTCACAGACCGATAAACGAGCCATTGATTCTACGACTTACTGCAAGAAACCTGCGAGGCACACCCGCACCCAATCTGGAGATGGGCATTGGCAGTAAGTTGAGCTCTAGTCAGCAATATTTTTTTACCTAGTGCTTCGTTGTAACTATTTGTTGGTTTTTGACATTACGAGACATCGATCTTTAATCGCTTATAAGAATATCCTACATTGAGACAAAACATATTTTTTCCCAATATTCAACTTTTCCATAATATCACCTAAATACTTGCGGCTATGGTACTAAAGCCGGTAAAGTATTGAGGAGCTCGGTGGCGCAGTGGTTTAGCGCTTGGCGCTGCAATTGCAGAGGTTAAACTACTTTCGCTAGGGTCGGTTATGAGATGGGTGATCAAAAATTTACTATATTGAGTTCCTCCGTGCTTCGGAAGGCACGTTAAGCCATTTAGTCTCAACTACATTTGCAGTCGTTAACACGCACTAATCCGCATTGGGCCTGCGTGGTGGGTTATGACCCATCCTCCTTATCCACTCATAAGGATGGCCTGTGCCCCAGCAGTGGGGACAATAAAAATAGCTGATGTCTTGGTTTCAAACCACTAATATTGAATTTGATCATAAAGCTCGAAAGTTGAAAAATATAGTTTGGAACACTCATGTCTGTACATAAGACTAAGAACGATTGTTTTTAGTGTATCCACAGTAGTGTAATAGTGCTGTCTGTGGATTTTGTAATTGAGGTATAATTTGGTACATTCGGTCGTCAGGTCGGAGCCCGCCGGCCAGGAGGATTACCGGCCGCCCGTGCCCCCACACAGGAACGCCTCACCACCTCAACTGCAGGTGCCGGTGCCACCTCGAAACCCCAACAAAGTAAGAAACTTACACTTAATCTTAATTCACTCAAGCTCCCAGTAACTTAAATACATTCTGGCCATCTCTGGCTTCTGTGGACTACCTCTACCAACCAGAATCTATGATAAAAATTTAAAATTTCACTCTGTTCACTCGTGTAAAAATCCTCCAGAAAAAAGAGAGGGGTATAATGTTCTATTATTTATTCTGTGGTATAATAGGTATCTTTTTATTCAGATTTTACCTGAAGCCGTTATGCCTCCATCAAGACGGAGCCACTCCCGAAACCACCACAAGAAACACGGGATTTCTCCCGAAAACGTCCGCCGCTCCGACCGGTAACGAAATCTCAAATAACTAATATAAATAGTCATTAATCTTGCAAATCTTATACGTTCTCACAAAGCCTATATGACAGGTTCTAACAAACTCTTATTTCCAGAATTATTGATCTGAATAAAACCGACGCACCGTACATATCCAGCAGAGACATGAAAGACTACAAACGAGAAACTAACCCCATGAATCACCGAAACGATTTTGACGACAACCCTGTCGAAAAACTTACGAACAAAGAAGACTGCGCTCGCCTTTTCGAATTCGATAATGATGCTCCACTGATCATGGAAAATAAGGATTACAGAGAGATAATCGGCTTGAATAGAGGAACTGACGATTCGCGACGAACCTTCGCTAAGCCACAAAGTCCCGACTACATGCACGACTCCGGAATAGGTAAGCATTAAAAGTTGTAGCCTACTACCTACAGCACCTACCTAACTAAAGAGGTGGAATTTTATTATTGATAGAGTCGTCAAGATATATATACAACTAACGTAATGACACTTTATTACGTTAGTTAAGCACCTAATCAGGAACTTGCATAGTTTCAGACATAATACCATTAAAATAATCAAAATGTACATACATTTTAGGTTTGCCGGAAGTACAAATGCGACACAAGAACAGGTCCAAAGAGCCTAAAGGGGAATTCGTGGAAGCTGCCGCCAATCAAGATAAAGGTAAGTAGGTATTTGGATACATTATTATTACATTAAAATTAACCTTATTCCTATTTCGAAAAAATTCGACAAGACCAAGGGTTGCCATCACTCGCTTATTCCACGCTTTCATTCATGGTTTTATTCGTAAAAGCACGAAAGTGGCCGATTTTCTTTTAAACACGCTCCCTAAAGGCTACTTTCCATAGTAGGGCTCGCCTAGAGGATGGAAAAATGTCTTATTGTGCTAAGCTAATTGATTTTTCGAAGGCTTTTGATAAAGTCATTTACCTACTTTCTGATTTCTTTTCTTACGAACTATTTTGTGTTTGGCCAAGTGCTGTAATTGTTCTTGTTCTAGGTAAAGTGCTGTTTAATAACTGTGCTTGTATTCGGGAACGTCAGCAATTAATTTCTAACTAGGTATATCAACATATTCAACATACATATTCCTCAGGGGGACATTCTATTACCTCTTCTTTTTAATAAATACGCACACCATACTTTGCAACTTTTTTCTTCTATAGCAGGGTTTCTAGCGAACTATTATAAAAAGTTAGTATAATAATGTTTTGTTTAATTGCAGGTAGCAGCTCGCCCGAGGTAAAGCGCGCCACGATAGTGGGTAACCCGATGTTCTCACGCGGTGGCGAGGAAGGCGAGCGAGCTGCCGCCGCTGTCAGTGCTTCCGGCGAGCCGCTGCCACTCGACGACCTACATATGGACTACGACCAGATCATGCACTATTTCCACAACCTCAAGGTATAATCGCCACGTCGCCGTCTCACCACGCTTCTAGACTAGATGTTGCTGTGTCGCTTCGATCACCGGCCACAGCACGGTTCTATCGTATTTAACGTATCTCGATGTTTTCTGTGCGACTACTCTCTCTTATGAATAATAGAGCCTAAATTTTGATGCATTTAAAACGGATTAGCATAGTATTTTATATAAATACGTACGTTTTATACGAATATACATTTAATACCGCGCAGTATTAATTAGCTTAAGGTCGGAAGTAAGTCACAATCCTGCAGCAAATATTTGAGTTTAGAATACGCCTTCACTGCGCCATTACGGCACTCTCATCTCAACTTAACTATTCATTACTCGTTCATCAACTTAGAGAGTTAGACGACAGCAAACTTTCACTAGAATAGATACTTAGATAAATCTCACTGTCTACTACTCCAACTTAGTAAATTACTAATTAAACTTTGCTGCAGAAATATTACTCACGTTTTCGAATTTTTCACAGGAATCAAACGCCTGAGTAGAGCAGATCATTGCAAAGATCCGGCAGATATTGTCTTCGTTTAAATATCAGCATATCAGCAAAGCTCCTTCAATCGACGTATACAATGCACCTGTTACGTCCGGGGCAGCCGGGCTCGAGGATAGTACTGTTGACGTACACAACAACAACGACGACGCCGCGCACGCGCACATTTACCAGAACGTTAACGGGAACGTAGTCGCACCCACTCAGGTGCTTTGCGACTCCATCGCTCACAAAAACATTTTCATGAAAGAACAACTGAAATTCCTGTTGGAGCACCTGAGCGAGGCATATGAGTAAACTTGTTGTCAGTCAATGTATTATCCTCAATACAATATGTGTCACGAAATGGATCCTTGCAGTGATCGAAAACTATAAATTAATTGTAACTGTTTTATACATACATAGTATATTATATTATCGTTAAATAAAACATATTTACTCTAGTCATCTACAAAGCTGCACATTAAGTAAATAATAGTGTGCATGTAGTTAAAATACTCATTATGTCAATGATTTAATATTATATACTTACATTAAAGATACAGTATTGTCTAAATTGGTACTACTCGTATTTTAATACACTACTCGCGGACTATTCACACTCTGGATGCCGACCTGAATTTGTTCTATAGTAAACTATACATAGGTACTAGCTACTATTGCAATTGTAATATTCCCATACCAAATACAGATTAACCTTGCATTTTTTCTAGACCTGTACATATTTTTCCATTAGAAAGTAAAAACGCTACCTCACTTTTGTCTTAACTTATATAATTATTATAAAGCTTAGCTTGTATTTATATATTATTATAATTTTATTTCAAGCTATGTTGAATGAACCTTTATAATTTATGATTTACTCGTTTAGACAGCAATAACTGTTTAAGTATGTAAAATATTGAAATGAAACTTAAAACGTGACGGTCGTTTGGCCGCGAATCGCCAGTGTTAGAGAGTTAATATAGGTTGTTAAGGTTAGAGAATAAGGCACTGAACTAGTCAAACTTATCGTAGTTGAGCTAATACACTGCTCAATACCTTTACTCTTCTCTACCCATCTGTAATCATAGAACTGAATAGCTTGCGAATAAGCAGTTCCTTAAAGTTGCCACTGTTGATTTAATTTATTAAACTCGTTCATAATATTAACTTATGTTAATTTAACTACTTTATCCTTATGTATTAGAATGTTTTCTCAAATGAATTCCAGTAAAAGCTATACAATGGTACTAATAAGATATCTAGCATACCCATAAAATAGCCCTTTGAAATGTAACAAAAATATTACAACATGTGATAAAATATGACTGCTTTGGAATTGTTTTATATGCAGTCGATTTTATAAAAAAAAAGCCATATCATATATGAAGTCTAGTGCTTGTATAATATTGTAAACACTATTTTTAATTTATTAAAGGTGTAAATTGCATTTACTCGTAAGTTAGTTCTTTAGGCTTTGTAAATATTGTTATGACGTTATATAATTTATAGGTACGTGGAGAAGACAGTGGATATATAGAAAATAAATGTGGTAGAGATGCTTAAAATTATATGGACAGAGTAGAATTGCACACCGTACGATGAAATGTTTCATGTCTGTTACATTGTACACTAATAGTAAATGTTTTAATCTTGTACTCGTGTATTAATGTGATTTTGAATAGAGCGGAAAATATTGTCCTGAAAACTGAACTGTTTAGCACGCAGTTGCGACAGTGGAAGATCCTTCGCGTTCGCAGCAAAGATTTGACACTGTGCAACTCTATCTAGGAACTGTAATGAATGATACTCTTTAAATACTGATAGCGTGTTGTTTGGCTTTTGACGTTAGGATAGGGTCGAGTCACAAGACATAAA
Source organism: Catoptria pinella (assembly GCA_963556745.1). Lineage (NCBI taxonomy): Eukaryota > Metazoa > Arthropoda > Insecta > Lepidoptera > Crambidae > Catoptria > Catoptria pinella. Next base: position 9,414,448 of record OY750762.1, read on the forward strand.
GTACTATTACGCTGTAGTATTTGTTACTGTAACATTAGTTTTTGTTGAGTTTTTATCATTTATAACGAGAAAGGAGTTTATAAACAATTAATGCTACAAGGTTTATATACATGTATGCAAACTGAGGCTTGTCACGAAAATCCTTTCATAAAATGTCAAATTTAATAAACAATTATAAAAGACATATATTTGTTTTATTTGTGAATTGTAAAAAAATTACACATAGGAAATCAGGTAAATGTGAGTGAGCCATTTCATAACTTTTTAGGATACCTACGTAAGCTTTGTGATACCTAAGGGTCTGCCTGATAAAGGCCTCGTGTAGATAGCGCTGAAGTTCTATTCGACCAGGGGCCCTACCAGCTAACTTTTCGAACCTCAGCGGGTCTGCCGAGCTTCAACTTAAAACAGATAAATCGAAGTAAGGAGTTTCGTATTGTACTATTCACCGAAGTTATTTAGAAGATATCGATGTTCATGTGACATCATGAATTGGGGTTCCCCATTTTGGCCCGATTGGGGCTCGATTTATCTGATTTAATTTGAAGCTCGGCAGACTTTCCGAAGTTCGATGCGTTAGCCGGTACGGCCCCAGAGCCGAACCGGAGATTAAGTGGAGCCGAACCGTAAATTAACTGGAGCCGAACCGGAGATTAAACGGAGCCGGACCGGAGATTAATTGGAGCCTGACTCTAAGCTCGATTGACTCCCTGTAGATAAAACCGTAGCAAAATCGATGCAGGGGTAATTATGTCCCGACGCGGCAAAGACGCACTACGCATTGATTTTTGCACAAAATGACGGCTCAGTGTTAATACGAATTTGGTCAAGCTCCAGGGCCATCTATCTACACGAAACCTAAGGACGCATTTTCGCCGACAAGACGAGACAATGACGAGTTCGCTATGTATATTAATATAAATTCGCCGCTTTTAATGTCAACTTGTCAACAAGCAAAAAGAAATTCTATTCTCGTGTCACCTCACCTCGTCGCAGGTGGAAAAGTTGTTTAAGAGGGTGGAGGATCTTCTGCAGACTCTCATTGCACGAAAATAATGCAACAGATCAATGCTATATAATGTACAACATAAACAACGTAACACGTCCACTTAACCATGAGTGCATGAATGTCATCATTAATGCAAAGTAAGTGACGATTTAAAAAAAGCTGTTGTGTTAGTCTAAAAATGCAAAATCAAAAAACATTTTACTTACTAATATAATAACTTAATTTTATTATTCCATCAATTAAATAATACCTATTTACAAATGTTTACCATACCAGCGGTGATCAAATGGTGAAAGGAATTTATGACATCCACTCATATTATTTTGGATGATATATTTCAATGTGTAAGGGTTTTGGTTGTTTTCTTCTTCCCACTTTTCAGAAGCTGCCTTTCGCTCCAGAACTGCTTGTGATACAGCTTCTGCTTTAAAAGGCAGCCTCTCAGCAACAATTTTTAACATCTGATAAACCTAAAAAAATTATAAAAGGTCTTAAAGATAGAATAAATAAAGAAGTTAAAATGGTTGTTTGTTATTCTATGATAAAGTAAAAAACAGGTCATGAATAGGAATCCCATATCATTACAAATGTCACTTTTTCAATACCTCAGCATATTCACATTTGCCACCAACTTCTAGGATGACTCTACCAGCTTTAATAGGAGTTACGTAATGATCTATGGCTCCTTTGCCTCCACCCATACGTTGTCCTTGCCCTTTCTTGGTAACCGGCTGCCAGGGTGGATCAATCCTCCAAATTGCAAACATTCTTTTTTGGTCCAATTTTCGAGCAACAACTAGTCGAGCCATTTCAAAATGCTCAAACTTCATACGGCCTCCTCCAGTGGCCTAGAAAGTACTCATATAATAAATTTGTATGCTCTCTGTAGACTTACGAAAAACTATTCAACGATTTTGCTCATTTCAAATAGTACCTATGTAATGGACTACTTCTGGATTCTGAATAAATATGATTAATGTTATTCAAACTGTGATATGAATCATGGATAATATACAAGTAGAATTTCTCTCCCAAGTTATATGTATTACTTTACCTACTTTCCAAGATTTAACTCTGTGTAAAACTCAAATAAAGACATTTTCATTTGTACTTACAATAACTCCATATTGCTTTAATTGTAAGCTAGTATGTAAGGGCTCTGGACCTCTCATGTATCTTAGTCGTTTTTGCATCTTTGGAGGTTTCAGATTTGGTGGGTACTGTGGTACTTTGTCATACACTCTCAACCTTTGACGTTCAGGAATTTCAATATCTGCAATCATCATAATAAATCTCGATCATTATTTCTTCACTGGTTTACTGCTAGATAATATGTCAATTATCTTTGTTACAGAGTATGGAAAAAAGCACTGAATCAATTCAAGCCATTGGTATCTTCAAAGAGACGAGTTAAACCATGATACTGAACTTACGGTCATAATTTTTCGGCGGTGGAAAATACTTTATACTGGCGTTAATTGATATATTAATAACATCAGGGCGCAGGAAACCTACAATAAAAAGGTATTAAAGTATTTTTTTTTTCATTTCATTTAATTTCAAAGTTATCAACTTCCTCAGAATGTCAGTATAATTAGTATTCGTTTAGTAATAAATATTTACCGGTCGAAAACCGTAAAGGGCGCACGAACTGCATGTTAAAATTATATGCATAAATTATTTGCACAGGTCACTGAATAAACTAACAAGGCAAGGATAAGATGTAATACAAATTATTTTATAACAAATCGTTTTTAGGTTAGTTAAATAAAACCAATTAACCATAGACAAGACATGACAAGTAGTGATTAAATTCTCTTTGGACAAGAATATAATGATTAGAATACATCTGTCAGTGTCAGCTGGCAGAAAAGACATTTTTTTTATGCTTTCCGAAGAATAGGCTAAAGTCTTAGACCGTACTCCCTCGTCATCATTATAAAACAAGACAACACAACTTTCCTGTGTGCCTTAACCTTAGCTAAGGCCTTAACTATCACATTTTCATTAAGAATCACAATACAGACTGGAAAAAAAGAAGGTAGGTAGTTGGAGCGAAAGCAAATTCTATAGAAACTCTTGGCGTGGCGTGGCGAAAGTACGTAACCGAAATATTGATGATAGCAAATCAAAGGAAACATTCCTTTATTTAAAAAAATAGGTAAAACTGATTGTCGCAGCCGTGAATCTAACGTGCCCAACCAGTATTTTTATCATTCTTGGTTTTGCCTTTAATTTAAAATAACTATGTTATTTAGAAGCTTAGAATAAAAACACCTAGAAGCAGAGTCCTTGCATGTAAAGTGTTAAGTAAGGCAAAAAATTCTGAACCAAAATGGTTTAGTTTTCAGATTTTTATCCTTCATATTATTATGTCACAGTCTATTTTCCAAGGTTATGGATTTATTACGAAAACGGACAAAAGGTTATTTACACATAAAAGTTGAATTTGCAGTATGGCTTTATGGTTATGGCATTATAAGTTCTGTAGTTATGGATTTACGCTTTTTTTAGTGACATTTACATTGACAAATTGACAATGACAATATTGTCAGATTGACATGACATGACAAAGGTAGGTAAACAAACAATTAACAAACTCCAAACAAACAAGAGGGGAGGCAGGAAAATAAAATAGCTGTTTAAAAATGAAATATAAGAATATGCTCCACTTACAAAAGTGCCTATATTTTAATGTATACGTATTTGTAGTGTGGATAGCAGTTGTGTCATTTTTCCTTTACATGAAGGTGAAAAACTTGAAAAATCGTGACTTCAAAAGCCTGTTAGGTAGTTTGTCTAAAATAACTAACTCTTAACTTTCAAATGTTTGCAGATCGACAGTTTAGGTCATCTCACAAAATATTTGTCCTTCACAGTATTCACATTATTAATAATTATAGAATCGGCAAGATTGTATCTTGGTCACTATGGAAACTTATCATGTCATGTAAGTATTATCTCAGAAAGGTAATTTAATAAGTCTATGTCTTAGCAGTATGAAACAAATATTTTCCTCTAAAAAGCCTGTACTTAATTATCAGAATAGTTAATTTATACTTGATGCAAGTTAGGCCCAAGTTTTGTCATTTGATATTCTTTTTAAGGTAGAAACTTTACTGTTAGGTATCTCATTTCTTGGTTTTATTAAATATAGTTAATATGTACCTATGTATATCTATTCCCCAATTCAAATAGAAATGTATATCTCTTTATTAATTTCAGGTGCCTGAATTAGCTGGGTTTCTGATGCTCACCACTCTGATGCAGATGCCACTTATCAGCCTCTTTCTCTTCAATCCATACCTCCTGAGTACACCCACAGAAGTAATTTTGCATGCAAGTTTGTGGTTACTAACTATTTTTGAAGTAGTGTTTAGTTTTTTAGCTCTTAAACAAGCTTCATCCATAGCTAAAAGTATTTATTTAAAACATTCTAATGGGTGAGACTATTCTACTTTGCTATTGGATTCATATTGTTGATGAAATGCAAAGTAAATAATTTATATGACTTCAATAGTGTCTGTAAAAGTATAAGTTATAGGAGTTTAACTTTATTTATCCACTGTAAATAAAACCATTAAATATATGGTGTTAAAATTATCCTAGTTCTATTTTTTCTAAAGAAACAATATTATTTTTGTAAAAACTTTATTTTGTTGTTTTACAACTTTAATGTTTCAATAAATTATGAGGAATTAGCAGATAAATAATTAAGACATTGCAAAGGAACAGGTTCAGGCTCCATTTTTTATACATTACAAAGTTGTTGGATGGTGGTAAATAACAATTGTAAAATAAATGGTATTTACAATTTCTTGTGTATAAAATTAAGCTTCCTAATAGCCAATTTCTTGATAAAATAACTTAGATAAACAGCGCATTTGAAATCTATATTATCAGATTTTGTTATAATTCTGGTTCTGTATCGAATATAACATTTTTGTAAAATAGGTTGTTAAAATTGATTTTAATACTTGTAGTCTACTACTTTTAAAGGCACTAGATATCCAGAAACTATTTTTGTTTTTTAATATTATTATATGTTATTAAACACCAACTAAAGGTAAGTAATAAAATAATATTGTCAACATTAATTGGAAATATATATTATACAATTACAAACTAATAAATAAGTATAACAATGACATAGAAGTTCTGAATTAAATTAAAAATACAGCTGGGACCAGTTACCTTAAATCATTTTTGTGTAACATAACTCATGTTATTTCTAATATAATATACATTAAAAATAACTTTACATGACAACCAAACATATAACTGTGGCTCACTCACTACACATTTTATTTTTATAAATTAATTATTTAAATAAATTTTGCTGCTCAAAAAAGTTGTCTATTTCACATCTGTTAAAATGCATGTTGCTAATGAAACTGTCTAATTTTAATTCAAACCCGTTTAAATCATTTTCAGCTTCAAGCGACTGCAAAATCTGACTAAATGATGGTGACATTTTGCAGATGAGCTGAAAAAATTGTTAATAGTATAAATAATAATAGACTGATACTTTGTTATGTATTTTTCATTTATGATGCTGTATATTGATTAATATCAACACTGTTTTGAAAGTTTTTAACTTACAGCAAATAATTGTTGTGTGATCCAGTTATGATACTTCTTAACTGAGCTTTCATAGGCTGCTATGTATATTTTTGTCATATTTATACCATAGTCTTTGGCTTGCAGGCATTTCAATATGTCTTGAAATATTAATTCAAACAAAAGAATTGCTCTGAAAATAAAGCAATGATTTTGTCTTATTCAGTTTTTATATAGGTAGGTACTTTATCACAAAACATAAGGAAGGTATAAGTTTTTATACCTTCTTAAAAATGAAAATAAATTGTCATAATAAGATATATTTAAATATCCCATTAAAATTATTAATATATCTAACCGAAAGTAAGTTTTTTTAAAGTAGTAGTAGGTACAAATTATTAAATTTTAGCCTATTCATCATTTATGTTATCACTATGTTGAAATGTTCATATCTGATAACAATAACATATTAGTATTATAATCTTTCCCAACTGATATTAGAATGACACAGAAATATGCAGCTGCTATAATACATCTACATAACATAAAAAATTAAAAGTTTTTTTATAACATGCAACTTCTCTCACCTATTGAGCCATAGTACCCCTTCAGCTCCATTGCATTTACCATTATTCACTTCCTCAAGCATTAATTCGATTAAACATGATGAATCATCATACACATAGAACTTCTTTATTTTCTAAAAAGTAAACCATTTCAAATAAGTGATTGGACATAAATTATAATATTATATTATGTAGCTTTAACAAGTCCCTTACATCAATATTTCCTTGCATGTCATATTTTACTGGTGCAAATATTTTCCCCAAACGTTCTGAAATGACAATTTCTATCATTCAGGTGCTAGGGTAAAACTTGGCTATATGGTGATATAGTAATTTGGTGATACTGAAAGTACATTTTATAACACAGTTACTGCATTATTTACTTAATTTTTAACTATGCTAATAGAAAGCGCTAGTATTGAGCTTCAAAAGTTGGTACGCTACATTTCTACAGAAACTAACAACACTAAAATTTGTTGTCTCTGTGATAGTTTTCATAGGAATTTAGTTTTCATAGTGGAAGCTATCGGGAAATCGTATTGCAAAAGTTGTTATTTAGTTCAATATAGGGCTTAAGTTTTGTGTTGAAAATTTTAATGTTTTGATGTAATTATCTCAAATTTAGTAGGTAGCACAACAAAACCAAGTGCATGAATTTTTGTCATGGTTTTATGTTATAAATCACAAGTTATTCATAAATGGTGCTATAAGTAAAATATAACATAATACAATAAATACAATAATATAAGTATTTATAATATTGACAATATATTATTAATAATATTTATATATGCATACAAACATGTCTATATATAAATATTGGATTAAAAATGTATTAATTAAATTTTAAGTAAATATTAATTTATTACAAACGTTTTTGAGACTTTAAAAGAGAATGATTTTAATAAGTTTTAGTCTAGTTTACATTCCAATATTCAAAATGACAGGTTAACCAGAGTATCACATAATTAGTCTAGTATCATGGTTTTACCAGATTAATTAGTAGTTCGGTAAAATTGATTGTTTCAACAATTTAAAGACTGCTTCTTATGCATGCTCTAGTATGAGTAATATAATATATACTCCGCTGTTATGTACTTGTATATTTCAAAATATTATTTTATCTCACACAAAATTCAGACAAAAATTCAACTAGGTATCACCGAATAGCCAAGTTTTACCCTACTTTTAAAATTAAAATCGATACTTCTGTTGAGGAAAGTAATCACATACCTACTATTAATACTAAATCATCTGCAGCTGCTAAAAAATTCACAAGATTTATTCTTCCATTTATCACAGGGGGGAAATCTTTTATTTTAAGATAAAAATTATTATTTTTGTCACTTGCACTAGCCATTTCATTAACTCACCAAAATTATCAACGGAAACTTAGTCACTACCTATTTCACAAACAATCACACTTTACCAAGAGATAAGCATTGTGGATTAAGATTTACGATAAGATTTTTATTTATATTTCTTACCCGTAAAGCAACCTACACCACAAAACAAAAACAGTTTTGTTTGACAATTTGACATTGATTAAATTGACATGACATGCCATTTGGCATGATGGATGTCAAAATACCATCTGTCACTGTCAGAAAATAAGTCAGTAATAAAGTTGCCATAAAATCCAATAAATGCTCCTAAATTATACATTTTTCCAAGTTTAGATGTCCTACGTCTGATGCATTTAACTTTTTATTTAAGTATATGAAGTAATACTGTTTCATAATGTAAGTATATAAAATTAAATTATAAATATTTGGAGTCACTTATTTCTAGGGAGTGTCTAGGACATCCTAACTATTTACAATAGCTTTCTGTGAACTTGTAATAATACTTTTCCTTTTACTCTCTCACTTTATTGTCAAACCAAAGTCTCAGTAACTTTCTTACTTTTAGAATTCAGTAAGAAAAGGTTTGCTTTAACACATTTCCTAAATCATCTTCTACGACGATAGTCAGCACTTTACTTTTTGGAGAAAAAGTAAAAGGCACCAAAAATCTTTTCTCTGGTAAAAGATTAGTAAATTCATATGAATCTAAAACCATTCCATTTGACTCATCACGTACTTCGACAATCCTTATACCAGCAGTTGATATAATCATCATTTTATTTTTGTCAAATTTCAAATATCTCGTGATAGCTTGTCTTTCTCTTCCATATTCATTGTTAAACCATCTGTGATAAGACAAAAGAACTGCGCAGTTTTTAGTCCAATAAATAGGGTCATTACCGTTTACGCGATTAATATTTTTCTTTGAATCTGAAAACTTATTTGTTATGTTTGAATACACACTCGAGGGTCTTGATATAGGAGTAACATTTGGACTTCTCCTTATTATGTCAGACTTGGACATTGAAGCAAAATTTCCCAGTGTAGTTTTACTTCTTGGTCCCAATACTCTTAAAGGTTCTGCTACGTTCATGGTAACACTGATATTACGTTGAAGTGAAACTGTAGAATGTTGAACTGGTTTTCCACTAAAATTATTCATATTATCTTTAATTAATGATGATTTTCTTTCTCCAACAATGAATACTCGATCGATGTTATCAAAACCTCTTCCCATTATACCATCTTTAGTGTGTCCCAAGTCAAATGTATGACCAAGCTCATGAAATACTGATCCCAATGTTGTTGCAAAACATCCGCCAAGTGTGCCTCTATAACCACTGTCATCCATAAAGCGTCGTGTATTGATTGGCGTTGAATCTAAAAAATGTGGTACAATTTCTTCGACTTTCGTAGGCCACGTGTATAAACAAGCAGTTCCAAAAAGAGCAAGACCTCCTCCGCCCAAAGCTGCATAGGCTTCAGTTAAAGAAACAATTTCATCGTGGGTCATTGGCTTGTCTATATCTGTACCTTTGAATCGAGTGCATGATATGAAGCCTAAAAATTTTCTTTCATTACTTCCTAATTCAGATAACATTAACTCTCTTCCAAAATGTGTCCATAGCTCAGCCTGTTTCATTTTTCTCGCTTTATTGACGTTCAAACTACTCCGAAAAATTAAACATTCCGGTTTCTTATGATTCACTTCGTGTTCTAATTGGAATGTCTTTCTTCCTATACCACTTTCAAAAAGCTTTTCAGCTGTTATACTTTGTATTAGCTTTGCTCCCAATGCAATTCTCGAACAGGCACTCTCCACCGAACAATCAACATCAGGTGGACTTTGAAAACATCCATCATGACCTTGACAAATAATGTAGACAGGGGTAACTCTGAGGTTGGTATTTCGGGGGCTATATTCCAATAACAATGATTTTCTTTGTCCCACATATTCCAATACAATAGCATTATCACCTCTCTTCAAACCAACGATCACTTTGAATTCTCCATTATAAACAATCCATTGCGTTTTGTTTGTAATTCCGTCATTTGTAATGGTACATGTTAATTTTTCTTGATTATTAGAGTTACCTCTTGTTATGAATCCTTTTAGTAAAACAAGAGAATAATTTACGGCTTCACCATTTTGAAAATTTGTTACGAATATCGAAGAGTTATGTTCATGGTCATTCTCTTCATTCATTCGGTTGTCCATTCCCTGAAATTCGTGTGATAGGTACTCGATTAAATGATTAAGTGAATCAGTTATGATTTTGACCTTCAATATTAATGTCTAAAACTTCCACGATTTCTCTCAAATAATTGTCTCATAATTAGGTTAAGAATGTAATTTTGCTTAGGAGATGATCCGTATAAAGTGATTACTGCTGTCTAAAGACAGTCTACACTAAAGTGTAAACCAATTTTAAAGTTCAATTAAGTTGTGGATCTCTACTCTATTTATTTTTGTCTGTTTATACGCGTAAAGGTCGTCACATATGAATAGTTTCGCACTCAGCAATGACTCACCATGTTGCGGTTAGCGTGGAGCGTGCAGAGTCGGCGCGGCGGCGGCGGGAGGACTGCGGGTGAGGGCGGCGCGGCGGTGACGGCTCGGAGTCGACCATTTACAAGCGGCGTACAGCTCGTTCCTCCTCACTTCTCTCTTGGTCAAATGCTCGGTCGTCGGTCGGTGTGCGCATGCCTGGCGGTGCAGACCGACGCGTCTCGGTAACGATTGCGTTCGCTAGACTACGCGACTGGTTGTCTCCGGCGGCAAGAGGGAAATTTGAACGATGCAGTAAACATCACGCGTTTGCGTCACTGCATGACGTTTTAAGTCACTTGTTTACATAAGTACCGTTTTATGTTCTTAAAACGACTCAATGAGCTATCTATATACATAATTGTAACGTCGTTTTTTATGTATGCCTAATAATTATGTCGAATATGTTATGAGTCTAGCTTCAGAGGGAACTAAAGTTACTTTAATAATTCATATGTAAATGTTGACACTCGCTGATCAGATCTGTGTATCATCTGATCAACTTATTCGTAATTAGTTTCATGATACTTGTTGAAAGACATTTTGTTCACAAAAAGGTATCGTTGACCCATATCTAGGTACCTATCTATATTCTTCAAAAACGACAATTGTCACAACACAACTATCTAGATTCTATTTTTGCACCCATTCTGCATGTCGGCATAGCTAAAATGCGTTATAAATAGGTGTTAAAAAAGAAATTAAAATTTCATTTTCATTCGTCAATGGAAAAGCACTCCTTTTCAGTACTTCTGAGCAAGTTCACATAACGGCGTTAGTGCAGTGATGGGATCAGTGGCGTTACCAAAACGTTACTGCGACAATAAAACACTACGGTAACATTGGCGGAATTTCTAAGAAAAGAGAGAAAGCCAAAATCATAAATATTTAAAGCAAGTATAGCTCGCTAGGGGTTCGGTTTGCTGCAGCCTTTATATACCTTCGTTAAGCTACCTCAAATCTCAATCTAAATATGTATGTTACCTCCTTATTTCAGCATAGTCGCACCAAGCAGCAGCGGGCGGTTAATTCATTAACGCCCGAGCGGACGTAGGCGGCCGGATAACAATGGAATACCTATTGTTTCTCATTTTATTTATTTATTTATTGATTAAGATACACCAGCGACAAAATCATTTTACATTTTATAAAAAAAATGCATAGATATTCATAGAATAACGATATGCCTTTATAGGCGTATACAGCACTTCTAAAAAATAATATATTAAGTACTTACAACACAATAATAATGAATACAGTAAACTTAATCCACATTAAAATTTTAGGATTCTGTTAACAAAATATTTATAAAAACTTACATAATAAGTCGTTCAAAATCTTATCAAAAAGTAGCTTTTTAGAATTAAAATAGCCAAATAAGAGAGAAAATTTGTCTAGTTTTCCGGGCGTTGAAGGGTTAACGCCTCTACCAGAATGACCTTTTCGCCGAAACACAATTTACGTTGGATGACATACTGATAAAAGTTAAAGGGATAATTATTGTCCGAGCGAGCGCGCAACGCGAGCGAAGCGTCTCTGTTTCAGCTTGGGCAAAAATGCTTTCGCATGTTCGGCTGTCTGTTCTCTTCCACAGGTCGCGTTTCTCAACTGATTCTCGTGAAATTTTGTGAGCAGGTCCGATAATTATATAAAACATCTTTGTAGAGACATTTTTTCGAAATTTCGCGAAAAAAAAACATTCGTGAAATGTTCAAAGCGCCATAGATACGAATAGATATACCTACTAAAAAATTATATAAAAAATATAAGTAATGTCGCCTTAAAGAAAACTTACGTCAATCATAATAATCTTTCAATAATAATAATAATAATAATCTTTCAAAAGCGAAGCGATAACAAAGATTTGCAAAGATGGGGCCTAAACTAATAAGGTATTCTTCTGTGCCTAAACTGCCTAAACAGTTGCTTGTTGCTTTTGCTTCCTGTGGCGCAAATAAAACCATCAATACTACCCAACTATACTTATATCTAAATGAAAGAACTGTAAGCAACTTAAAATCAAACTCCTTGTAATTACTCAGAATAATTATCAATTTACACTATTATTATATTCTGTGCTAAAACCAAGTCCCCAATACTAATCTCCTGCTCACCTGCAGGGGGGATGCGTAATAGTAGATTGTTAGACAAGAGTCAAAAGGAAGCAATTCCCATACGAGATATTTAGACGGCCATATATAGTTCGAGTATAGAATTGATGACTTTTACCCGTGTTAAACACTACTTTTCATTTCGAATATAAGGAAAGTAAAACAATCGTAGTTTTTCCAAAATATTTATTAATAAAAACATGTAGGTAGATAGTAGTAGTAACTACATACTAAAGGTAGACTACATTTATTTATTTCTTATTTCAAATTTGGAACAGCCCGCGTCGCTGCTCCGCCCAATGTTTTTAATTTTGCACTGGTTGTTATACCAACTCTATGGTCGACTATGGAATCAATTCAGTTCTATTTTTAAAATTCCCTTACAGCCTAGGGTGGAACGCAGAATTTTTAACCCGCTGCTCAGTTTAAACATAACATCACTTTCCGAATATGAGTAACAAAAAAACAAAAAACAAAGTCCCCATAATGTTGTTGCGCGGGCGGCGGCGGCGGTGGCGGCATGACGTTTGGTGATGCTCGCAGGATACGGTCAGGCCAGGGCAGGCGCAGGAGCCGGTCATTGTCCCACTGACTGAACACAGCACTTTCGCTTTTGACGGCAAACGAACCCTGCACATTATTAGCACGATCACGCGGTTACACCATCAACACCAGTCGGTTTTGGCTGCGTTTGCCGCGAAGGCATGCATACCAATCGAACAGTATGTAGGGTTCCGATGTTTAGATTTCTCCACGATGCTGCATACCGTTTTTATTTCTATTGTTCTATAAATAAACGTTTATTTATACAGTGAATCAACCACATTAGGATATAAATGACGCTCGGAAACTATTCCACGATCTCACATGAGTTGTCCAGAATGAAAAGTGTCCATAGTTAGCTGCTAGAAAATTGTTGATGTTATATTATCTTTGAAGAAGAATGAGAAATATATGTCTATTATTCCTTCCCGTGGAAAAGCCCATTACTGAATAAGGAATATTTATCAGTGAATTTTAAATTAATATCTACTTAGGTAAGGCAAAAGAAATGTAGTAGGAATAGACTTAGGCGATTCTTAAGTTTAGTGCAAACGGGTGTTAATTTCAAACTAAACGTGGAATTTTTAATAAGTAATATTAATGACTCTAGTATTTTTAGAAGACATCATTACATTCCCTCGCGTCATTACCAGAAGTGCTAGAAGTGGCCGTTTCTGACACTTTTTCTAGCTATTTCTACGAGTGACTATGAGGGAATGTAATGATATGATAACTTTCAAAAAATACTACTTAGGTAGACTATGGGTCTTAAAAATTCCACTTTTAGTTTTAATATAATCCTTTTCTATAAAGAAAATAGTGGCCACCATATGGTTTTCCATACAACCGAGCTAATTTCTGAAAGGTTTTTTCAATTTGACTTTATTTGAATTTGATATTGTTATATAAATCAGCTAGTTTCGGTATGGGATGCACCTTAATCGTCACGGGTTTTAACCCTGGACCACTCGACGCGACACTACACTCGATGAATTAAGGTGATCACAGTTAGGAAACTGGTGCTTGTGAAATAAATACATTAAAAAAAGAAAGGTAGCAGCAGTGGCGAAGGGTCTATACAAGCCGATTCCCATCGGCTTACCTTTTAAAAATCCCACCCCACCAGTCTACTATGCGAATCAGAATATTTTTGTTGAACGGCTTACCTTCGCCATAATTTCACCCCTCGCCACTGATAGGTAGTACCTATTGGTAGCTTTGACTTTTCCTCGTAGATAAAGTAATAAATTATAATACCAAATAATATATTAGAAAAAATAAATTATTTCATGAACCACGGTGAATTTGATATTAGGTGAAAAGATCTTGTCAGTGGGAGGTTGGTTGCTCGATGTCGTCGATGTTGATTTTTTTCGAACACAAAACATTCGATTTTGAACATATAACCAAAAAATACATAGGTAATAGATAGTACAAATATGGAACAGCTGGAAAAAACTAACTTCGAAATACAACTACTTATATTTTAATGCCAAAATAGCTTTTTTTACGCAAAATGGTTTCTTTGTTATGACGATGGCTGTAATCGTTATTTCCTCTTTAAATACATATACTTACGTTACTATTCAATAATTTACTTACTGACATATTGAATACATCTGGGTTTTCCCAGATTGTGTAACAATATTAAAAAGTAGTCAACAGATGGTGATGAGGAAAAAAAGTTAGTTTCTCAATGCAAATTTTAGAACCGCGAATTTAACCGGCGCCTAGTTAATTTAATTTATTAGTGAAATGAAATCTTGCATCCCACCTCATTAGTGGAATGATCTAGGTGCCTACTCGCAAAAACTTAGTTCCGCTAACGCGAAAATTAAACCGTACTATAAACATGTAGGTACTTACCTCTATGTCCCAGAGAGTTACTTAGAATTTAAGAAGAGAATACAGTGCAGACTATTAGTAAATTTAAAACTTAAGAAAATAATCACATCTTAATAGGTACTAACGTTAAAATACTGGCTAGAACTGAAACATTTAGTCGGCTTACAGCTACCACGGTTACTGTGATTCGTGGATCGATTTCCAATCTAGTTGATAAAGAAAATGCTTTCGTTACACAAAATATGTAGTCGTTTAGCCTTGCCGCATTAAATTGCCAATGTTTTAGGTATAGGTACTTTGAAGGAGCTTATATTTGTACAATCAAACAAACTTACCAAGTGTAGTTCGATTGAAATTATACGCCTTGTATCATAGAGGACGAGACAACAAGGCGTATAATGCCATAGGTACTGTTTTTCAGAGTGCAGCATAGTTTTAATAAAAACATTTCAAAAGCATGTAACAGCATCACATTATTAAAGCAATCAAAAGTGAAGCTTTCCGTGTTAAACACTTTATTGGCTAAGTATATAAAAATAATCTTGGTAGAGGAAATGAAAAATCTTAGGCGAGTAGAGAACATAAATTAGATAATAGTGAAATAATTGTGTCCATCGTAACCATTGCACTGAGTTTAGCGAACTGTTAGGTACCTACTTACATAAACAATTCGATTGCGTAGTACCGATCTTACTTTATCGCCCATCAAAACGTGTGCCTAGGTATTATTTCGGAAGTCCCTTAAATTCGTACGTGGTCCAATATTTCGACACTTGTAATGAAGATAAATAAAAGGTTTTCATCACAGTATGCACGCTGAATAATAACTCCAGGTTGAATGAACCATTGCATTGTGTCCTTGTTTTCTGTGATTTTCCATGGCACGTGCTGAGTACGGTTGAGTATGTACTCGTAGCGTTCTACACATCTCATTCTTCATGCAAGCTAATACAATAAATTAACGCTCGACGTGACACGGCCAATCTGACAACTGCGCAGATGTGCCTACTTTTAATCCACAGCATGAAGGCAAGCTTTTGCGGGAACATAACTGGTGGTGTAGGTGTACATAGAGTTACTCTCTTCTTGTGTAAAATATTAAAGTAATTTTAGTATTTGCTAATTTAAAATTTGGCAAATACTACATTCATTATTATTATAATTAGGGAACTAAATTAAAGTCAAACTGTAATCTGAAAAATAATACAACTTAGAATGAGAAAATTTTAGGAGTTTTCGTCTTCTAGTTTGCCTCATTATTTTAAGTTAATTTTACGTAAGTCAAAGCAACAGCTTGCAGCTTGCTGAACTTGGTTCCGAATAGGCCTGACATCACCTAGATTACGAAACCCGGACAAAAATTTCAAAAACCTCGGACATTTGAGTGAAATTATGAATTTTACCTGGACGCACTTGACAAAAAAATGCAACAAAACAAAAAACCTAACACCCTTTCCCGTAACACAAATAGTGTCCGAATTTTACCCGGACACTATTTAAGAACCCCCCGCCCGGACGCTTTTCGGACGCCCTACAAATTAGGATAAAGATTTCATGTATTAAATTTTACAAAAGTTGTTTATTAATATTATACATATTTCTTTACGTATATTACGTAAAGAAATATTATCTATGGTCATTGAATACATTTTGAAATACTTAAGTACCGTAGCGACACAGTATATATTTTCCTAATAGTAGCGTAGCAACACAGTATATATATTTTTCTAATATTATATACTGTGGTAGCGATGTTTTAAATGTGTTTTTTTTATCAACTAACACCCGGAATCCTCAGCACTAAGAACGCAGTGTGAATATGAAAATAAAGTACTAATATAAACTAAGTATTAAATATAACTAGGGTCTATGATTCGCATTATTCTTAATCGTAGATATTGTTGCAACCATAAAAAATTTTCTATGTCTATGGTTGCAACCCATCAAAAATAAAAATAACTGGAAAAGATAAATTTCATAGATATCCTACCATTGTTCACGAAACTTTCGTATAACTGTTTTATCACCTCCAGAAGAATACATAAAAAAGAAAAGCTTTGTTTATCACAGCAGCTAGCGAATTTATCTCTCGACCATCTATAAAGTCTGTAAAAGCCTATGGAACAGCATAACAAGTTCTATTTCAATAACAAACCATTCGTTACCTGTATTAGAGAGTAGTAGACAGTCTACCTACTGCGTGAAGCTTACAAAAAAATAAGCTATCATTTGTTTCTTCATCTTGTTTTATTATATCTCCATAGTAGTGTTGCCATGTGCTTAGTAGATCAGTGGAGCAGTATTCAGTTACAATTTTAATACGGTTATTTTTTGCTGATCTACCTGAACGTGTTTAGGCCTGTTTTGTTAATATACGTTTTATGAAACATACCGTAACTATTATCTATACCATATAGACGTACCAATTTAACAATTGAACCAACTAAATTATATTTACGTGTATGGAAAAAGATTCCGAAAGTTTCAGTAGCCTAATGTTTTTCGTATGAAATATTTCCAGCTAAATAAATACTTGCAAATTTTTGACTCATTAAATTTAGATTTTTCGCAGACCTTTGTCTGCAAAATCATAGTAAAGAACTTGCAAGTAAGCTGGAAATATTTCATATGAAAAATAAGTTTTCACGCTGCGGGTGGGTCGATTTTTTCTAATATTATTTATCTTAACAAAGGACTCGTTGAAATAGACACCGGGTAAAGCTCCAGCCATTTATCGCATTATAACTTATTGCGCTTTTCGTGTAGATTAAGTATCTACCAAACCAACAAATTTCAGGCAATTTTCCATTTTCAGATCTCATTTTCCTGTAATTGAATGCTGCTTACTGCATCAGTTGCATTCTCTATGAATCAGGCAGTCGTGCCGAACAACAATAGTCGAAACTCGAATGCCTATCACCTGTAGTGACATCCGCGCCAAAAGTTGGTCGCATGCTGAATATGAAATGCATACAGTTAATGTGTCACTTTTCGTCATAAGTATTTATTTTTGAGCTCGGTCGTTGACCCTAGTATTGCGTAGGCTAGCTACTTTCTCTCTGGGCGGGGAGCGAGGGGCAGGTGCGTTGAGTAGGGGGTCCTGCCAAATTAAGTGCGTGAAAGGCTGCGTGTCGTATGCAACAACTGTTTCTGGTAGAGTAGTTCGGATTTCCAACATTTTTGGTTAACCGACGAGTTCTTTTTACCGTTTTTGTGCCATGTTCGTATAAAATATGTTAGGATAATTTCTTATTTATTAATAAATTAAATTAATAGCAACTGAACTAGACCTATAAGATAAGGAATGTTTTATAAGGTTACTTACACACATTTTTGAATGAATTAATTTATTGCAAGTATTTTTGCTGTTTAATTCAAGAGGAATTTAAAAAATCTTATGTTGCAAGGTTTTATTACCTTCCTAGACTAGCTGGTAACAAAGTTGTGGAAAATTTTACAATGGGACATCAAGGTCAATGAACTCAAGGCAGAGTCAATGAGTTTGGGATCAGTTTTTTTTAATAAATACATTTTAACTTAAAATATGACATAATTTTTTTGCTGTAGCCCTTCTACATACACACTTCACAATAATTTTTTAAAGATTCGTAAAAATGACCACGCGTTATTGTTTTAGTGTCAGGCACTGAGCAAGTAATCACAACCTTGGTGACTGGCAGGAAGATACGATGACGTCATCGGATTCCATTCTCTCGCCAGTCTCGTTCGGAAAAGACGCAAGGCGCCGACTCGCAGATGCAAACGTAATAGTGATGTATTAAGCAGATTAATTATTTACAATATATAACGTTGTAAATACCTACTTATCGTATCGAAGTGAAATAAAAACAGTTGGTTTTGGAATTACGGCTTCTATAATGATATAGGGTAAAAATGAACTTTATTTTTATATTTTCCTCGACCATGGTTGATCTCCGAAGACTTAAGACAAGTGTTGTCATGCGCTAGACAGTTGTATAAGCACTGCTTTCTACCACCAGCACCACTGTAATCACTGTGAAGAAGTGAGCGGAGAAATTGGCAATGCTTAACAACCGTTAAGGTCTATACGGTCAAAATTGGAAACAATAAAAGAAGAATTCTGCTGTAATTATGTACTTTAGATTTTTTGCCGTTCGCTTTTGTTTCAGCGTATAAAATCATTAATTTGTTTGTCAGAAGTTTGTCCTTATGCAAAATGGATTACAAAGTACCTGCTTTGGATTTACCTAATATGTTTTTAAATTACCAACAATTGTGTTTAAGTATTTTTTGGGTTGTGAAAATAAATTAATAAAGCTTAGGTTTATTTGTTATACACATCTAAGACTTCCGAAAACACTTTTTACGGATTTCAGCGCGTATATTATTAATTTATTCAGCTATCAAATAATATAACAAATTTGAATGCTTTTTGCTTTAGTCATCCCGTGACCACGGCCCCTGGAGACGTGACGAAACGTGGGAAGTCAAAAAACCAATAAATCCAAACTAAATAATTGTAAAAAGTGTTTTATTTCTAATCAATTGGTTACTTCAAATAAAGTAAAAAATCTAAATACTGGAAAGTCACGCACGTAAAAGTTTGATGATAGATACATTATACTTAAACGAAAAAAGTTACAATAGTAAAATACAAAGTATAAAACTAAATAAGTAAACTCTGATAGACTAAAATTGAGCACAATTTTTATTAGGCAGATCGCGTTGATGTCTTCTATTTCTGGCAAAATCATTGAAGCTCATTGTGTTCATTGGCCACATCCATTAACTGTCGTTGAAGCGAAACAATATAAAATCGATTGGTACCTGTTATTTGGTTGTCAACTTGTTAATTAGATACGGTAAATCTTGTAGGTAAATGCGGCATGAAAGAAACTTACAATCACTTAATAAAGGAATTAAGTGGAATTTAGTTTCTACGGTAATATAAGTTATATTTAGAATGCTGAATTTTTATTTTTATTTTATACACTTTTTTCCACGAAATGTGAACAATTTTAAATACCTACTTCCACGTTTGCATGCCGAGACAACTTATATATAAGTTATTGAAGAACACTTTTAACTACCTTAGATCCGATTTATGTAATTAATGAATTTTAGAACTTTGCATTTCACAATTCTATTATTATATTAAGATAAATAAATACTAGAAAAAATCGACTCACCCGTAGCACCTCATACGGTCACTACAATGGACCGGAACTGGGTGCGGGTTCGAGTCTCGTCTGAGGTGCTACGGGTGACTCGATTATTTCTAGTGTTTATTCATGCCGATTTATGTATTTTGTTAGCTGTCCATACATAAATAAATACCTATGTTTTTTTTGTTCAGTATGATTGAAAAAAAACTGATAGAAAATTCGTAAATAGACATTGAGGAAGCGAATAAAATAATATATATGTACTTACTTATGTTTAAATGATAACTAATGCTGTGTGAGAGTTTTAAAGGCTTAAAGCAATTATTATTAGAGGTCAGTATGTAGTAGGCCTTCTAACATTTGATTTGGTTAAATTGTATGCAGCCAAGTCTACTATCGGACTATAGTGAAGGCGCCATAAAACAATATCTTAAAAGATTTCACAACAAAAAGTGAGTTGGATTCATATTTTCTTAACACCCACATCTATTTGCATAAAATAAATTTCTCAACCGTCCAAAAAAAGGAATGCATTGTCGCGATCATCGGTACATTGATACATCGCTTAAGCAAAATCCGAAAATGGAATAGGCTGCGTACGCGCAGTACTTATGGCGGTCACGTTTATGTGCGTGAACTGAACCGTAGCATATTTACGTTACGAAAAGCACACGACTCCACCGCGGGAATACCAATCGGGCTAAATTGGGCGGTTCACAAAGGTCGAAGGCAAAATTATTTATAAAAAATTACGAAATGTCCACATTAAAAGAGTTGGCACATTGGACGTGCTTGCGAGGCAACGTTCTCTCTTTTGAAGGTTACGAAGCTGTGCGTATACCGTTAAAACAAAACTGTCATCAGTTAGTGGACCTAGTTTAACAATAGTTTATAATGTAACAGTAACTGAACAGGTTCTTTATAACCTGATAATTGAACATTAGAATCACAAGGAATATGTTACACTGTTAAACCGGTCAAGTGCGTGTCGGGCCACGCGCAGTATAGGGTTCCGTAGTAAGCTTATACCATACTAAAAAGGATAGACAAATTAGCTCACTTGACTCTAACAAAATTTAGCACTTTAAAGCTTAATATTTCGCAAACGGATCCCTAAATTGAAAAGGGTCTTGACAAACTTACAATTTCCCCACACTATGAGATTGACGAGAAAAAATCATCCCCACTTTACCTACATGAAAGAGAGGTACACTAAAATTTTTTTTAATATTTTATTCTACCATTTTTCAGCGTGAGTAATATACATAATTTTGCCACATTACAGCTTTCTAGCACTAAGGACCTCTGAGCTAAGCTGCGGACGGGCAGACGGAAATGGCGAAACTATAGGGGTTCCTTGTTGACTTAACTACAGAACCCTAAAAATGTGATTAGGTAGGTAGGCAATATAAAAAGGTTACACTTAGTTAAGATATAGTATTTTTACCGTTTTCACAATATAATGTTTATGATATTACCTGTGTAAAAAATATGGTAAATTTGGGCATACGTAACGCATGCGCCGAGCTGCGTGCACGCAAGTTTCGGTCGCGGCGTGCGGTTACAAGGGGTCGTGTCGTATTTCTAGAGCATTGAACCTCTGCAACCTTGTGCGTTGAGCCCGGCCGCCTCAGCCGCTCTCCGCTGACGCAACGCACCAGCCCCTTCTCCGGCATATCGCATAATTACTCCTTCGGGGCACACCTGTTCATAACAACTACAATGAACAATTTTGATGTACGCTAATCGATTCATGAAAGGTTGAACTTAATTGGAGGCTCGTTGAATTTACGCAAGACCATCAATCTAATTCAAAATATATTTAGGTAAGTATCTAATGTTTATTTGTAAAAAATATATAGTCCATAGTTTGTCAAATCTAGGTACATATATTGAATTTCAATGCTTTTAATTTCAGCTGGACCAAATAACAACGAATCACAGGGTAAAAAAAGTCATGAAAATTCGGACGATACTTTCAAATAAAAGTAAAAATTTTTTTTAGTTAAGTAACATCTACTTCGGCAGCAGCGTTCTTCGATGAAAAATTCCATCACTAGAACCTGGCTGCCAAACGTAGAGTTTATGACAACATCCTCCCACAGTAGAGGCCTACGTCATGCATTGGACTATGCAATGGGTTTCTATATCATGATGAATATGAACTACCGTCTGCCGAAAAAAAAGAGTTTGTCCAATGATTGCGTCCAATTATCAGAGAAAAATCAAGAAAAAAAACTGACAATCGAGTCCAAATCGGAGTTTACTTTGTAAGGCGCTGATAGGTTCTATTCGGACTGTTTGTACCTTGTTTAAATAATTGGCATGTATCACCCTTTTGCAATCATTGCTTGCAAGGCTCTAACAAGTTGAGTTAGCACGAATAGGAGGGTAGTGACGAACAATAGAGCTCAAGAGGCGGTGTGCTAACGAGCCTCAGCCGTCCGCAAATAGTTCGCGAGAAGTGCGAATCGGTCGCTGGGCCACAATTGGCGCTGCCCCGAGAGTTGCGAGGTAACGCTTACGTAAACCGCTGACATAACCGAGTCGACGACCGATGCTTACGCAACCACCGAACCCGCAACCCCACGCACCGCACTTCCCGCACTACAGACCCCCGACGCAAAATTACTTAAATGTACCAAAAATGTACTAAAAGATACTGCTGCTTAAGATAATTGCGACACCATCGTTAGTGCAATAGCCTTACGCTTAGGTAGGTGACGGACGACGCGACGCAGGAGTGTGCGTTCATTTAAATAAGTCAGTGTCATCAGACATAAGTTCAATTTTATTTTAACTACAATTTGGACGAAGTATTTCGTACTATAAGTAAGTAGGGAGTAAAAGAACGCGTGTGACCGTAGATTAAGACAAGTGTAATACAAAATTTGCGAAACCTATTGCCTAAAATGTGTGTCATCATTTCGTATTCTAAGCGAGCTCCAGGAACCATCATGCAGATCGCGGACGGCGGCGAGTATGCGTGTGACGTATGTGGTACTGTTATCCTTAGTGAATGAAAGTGAAAACTAAATGTGGAGCCGGTCAACGACCCTAGCCGGGTCGTCGACCGAGCCGAACTGCAAAGGCCGTTTGTGAGTGCAGAGGCCGCGTGCGACACAGCCTCGGACGCAGCGCCCGCGCAACTATTGCACACCTAATGTAACACTCGACTTTATTTATAATAAATCTAAAGATTAGTGTAATTATTCCGTTTTCATATGACGATGAGTGAAAATAATTACCTAATTTAAAAAAAACACTTATTTAATTTGTTATTTCACACACACACACACTAGAGAAGTACTTATATTTAGGAAAATAGAGGTAGAAAGGCACAAACTCATTATTTAAATAACAATGAACACCTTTAACTTTCAATACATCTAGCTTCATAGGTTAAGCATAAAAATCATGAAATAAAAAAAATCGACAATCCCATTGTATTTGTAAAGTTGAAAGCTCTGATTATCAACTAAGAAACTAACTTTCAACATTAAAATGTAACTAAATGTGGCAGTCAATAGCGCTTTCACTTGTTGTTTATGTGCTGGTAAGCAGCTGCTTAAATATTCACATGCGTATTAAATCAGCTCAGTTTGGAGATTTAATTTTGTTAAGCCGATAAACGACGTCCTTTCAATTTGGGCAAAATAAAGCTTTCGTGATAATCGCGTAGTTACGTATCTGAGGGATCTTTTGAAATTACAGTAACATTATGCTTGCCATGTGTGCTTGCTTTTTCCAAGAAATCAAATAATTTAGTTTGCATTTTGAACTTCTTCATGTATTTTATTTCAGTTTTTAATTATTAGTGGTAAGAAAACATGCCGCAATCCTAATATGACTATGAGTACTAGACTACTTATTATATTGTTACATCTAATCGTTGGCACACAGATAATTTAGAACCTGGATTAAAACATAGGATACTTTTTATGTTGGTCAAAGATTCTCTAGAAGATAGTAATATTATAAATGCGAAAGTTTGTGTGTGTGTGGGTGTGTTTGTTACCTATTCACGCCTAATCGGCTGAACAGATTTGTATGAAATTTGGTTAGTAGACAGATTATAGGACTTGGATAATTATATAGGCTAATTTTTATCCTGGTCAAAGGTTCCCCTAGGATCTACGCGGACGAAGTCACGGGCGGTCGCTATTACTTATAAGTTTGTAAGTAGGTTTGATTTTTGGCGCGGTATTTTGAGCTCAACGCGTAATAACTGTAAATTTTTAATGGCTAGAGCCAGAAAGTGAAAAAAGAGTAATGAATACGCACGATTGATGTCGGTTTGTCGGTCAGTGGGCTTCGGTTCGGCCCTATAGTAACCGTGGATTTTTGTTTATCACAGTGATAAAAACTGACCACAACTCTGTGTGACTTGTGCTTTATGACTTCAATGGTGATAATTAAGTGCGCGCCAACTGTGCGCTTACGACTCTTAGGTTCATCTAAGAGTTGCAAGCGCACAGTAAGTACATTGCCGAACTGATTAAATGGAATGATGATTCAAAGAATAGTTCAACAAAACAAAGTTTTAAATGTTTAATATTTCTCTGCTTGAGCTACAAAGCTAAAATTTTCCATTTTCTTCATCGTATAATCCTACGATTCTGCTAATATTAAAAATGTGAAAGTTTGTATGTTTGGATGTTTGTGAATCAATCATGTTAAAACGGCTGAACCCATTTGGGTGAAATTTGTCACACAGGTAGTAGTAGGGTGTGACCTACGATAAAAAAGTTTTGTTGAAACTTGAGACTTTTTTGTCATTGGTGCTACCACAAAGTACTAAATCGGTAGGACTATCCTGTGAACAAGTAGGAAGAAAACGATTAAAAATAGGATACTTTTTATCCTTGTCAAAGGTTCTTGGGATTTTTCAGATGTCCACGCGGACGAAACCGTGAGCGGAAGCTAGTCATGTTTAGGTGTTTTGTAACTTTTTGCTATGGGTGCTGATAATCCCAAGTTATGTTTAATCAAAAACTTTATGGAGTAAAAGTATAGTAACAGTATTTTACGTTTCACTTGTAGTACTTATACTATCAAAATTTTAATAATGTTTACTTAATAACCTACGTCACACTTACAAGTGTTTGGCCGTTCGCTTTCGGACAATTAGCACTTGGAAGAATTCGATTGAGTGGCGCCACGGGTCGCAACTAGGCCGCGCCTTCGCAACGGGTCTCGACTTTTTGTTCGTGCTGGTGCGGAACAGAAGAGAGAAATTCGGCGAGATAAAGCAGCACTCGGTCAGGGGGACACGGCCACGAGAAGTCATCGGCTCCGAACTTAGCAAATGTGGAGCGGGCCCATGTTTATCTGCTTCTCGCATAACCTGTCCTTGCCTTAAACTCGGACTTCTGCCACAGAATACTTAATAGTACTTCGTCTTCTACTTTGCTCTAAACCAAAGCTTCTTTATTTTAAAGCAAAGAGAAAATCCTCAGAATGAATCCTCATCATCAGTAAGCTTAATTACGTTTTCCCGTCAACGTAACAAACGAGTCTATGTAAATTTTATCTGCGAAATGACTATAAACGAAGGCTATTGTCGCGGCAAAAATGGCAAAAATTGCCGATAACATTTTTGAAAGCCCAAAGAGTCCTTATGTAAGAGTTCGTCGTGACACTTCGGGCCGAGGCGGCGCGCGCGCCCGTTCAACGCGCCACTTTCTTTACAGTTCAACATTTGGTTAACTTGTTGTTTATTATTTGTAGTGCGCTGTATAAACACTGCATTAAGTTTCATATGAAAGTTTTGTGGTTATTTTACCTTTTGAAATTATTAACCATTTTTATTATTATTACTGATAATGATGACTCATCTCAGTTCAGTAAAAGTTTGTTGTTGCATTATTGACATGTTATATATTTTTATCTATTACTCTTTAGTAGATTCACATCTGACTGAGTAGCATTGCTGACAAACAATAACACATGAGTAAATAATGAGCAGTTAGTATATGTGTGTTATTGTTGTGCCTCAACAGTTGAATGATTACTGCTTATTCGGAACGTAATCAATCGTTGTTTATGCTTGCGTCGCTGACTCCTCAGAAACTGACAAGTGGGAGGATGTAAGTTCGCATCGATGGCACTGTGTCGAGTGTCGTCGGATTAGATTCTCTCACCATTCTCGGGGTCGTCGACCCGGCTGCGCTATACATTTGGCGAACAATGATTTGAAGTGGCGAGGTGAATGGCCGCGCTCGGAGGGGCTGAGCGTGGGCAGTTATTGACCCATATTGGTGGTGAAATGTAGATCAGTGGGCGAGAGCGGCGAAATTCGCCGCGGAGTCGAGAGTCGGCGAAGTGCGGCTGCGCGGGCGCACGACCGCTGCCCGCACCGCACACCAATCTGCGAATACTCATGTATTTTGAAGTGGAAATAAGTATAACTTGAATTTAGTTAAGAATATATGATATTGAAACGCGTTAGGGTAATTTTGGATCTATGTAAAAAATAGTAAAATCTTCGTACCTAGTGATAGTTTTCTATGTTGTGCTTAATTTATGAAGCAACATGTTACAATATTTTGTATCCGTAGTCAGAATAAAAAGGGTATTACACCTACTTATTTCAAAGTTAATAAATGTGTTGTGGGGTGTTGTCAATATTTAGGAGGTATCTTTTAAGTCTTTAGCTGCATTTAATCTAGTACCTATATAATATCTTTCTCTTATTGAAACTCGTCAGACAAAGAAAATTAATAGAAAACTCATCTGTTTCATAAAAAAATACTAGTCTCTGTCTACCTTTATAAATATTTTTTCAGGTAGACAGTGATTTGCGGCAATTCGAGAATGTATGGCAAAGTATAAATTTTACAGATTATAAAATACATCGTTTTGTATCGAAAGCGCTCTGTCTGTCGCAAGTTGGTCACTTACTAAGTTAAATTAATTGCTTTGTATAATAGGTGTTCACGTATAGTGACTATTTAAGTTTAGTGACGTACTCTTGATAAAAAAAAGAATGTAGGTAGGTATGTATCAATATTCAATAGCGTTTACATCATAATTTAGGGCGTTATCTGTCATAGTCATAACTGCAATAATTATTTATTGTTACATTTTATTTATACAAATTATAATAAAACGTGACGTACTTAGTGTAATAAAATAAAATGTACTTGGATAATACCTATTTTAGTGTTAAAGTAGTACACAGTAGTGTATAACTGTCTTAAAAAAACATAACCTTTTCCTTGCAGTTGGGTAAAAAGTAAGAAGGTATATAAATCATGCACTTATAATAAAATACATGAGAAATTGTTTTAGTATTTTAGAAACTTAATTTATAAAATAATCGAAATAAAAAAAACAACACTTGAATCGGTACATAAATATCACTCATTGTTTTGGAAACCAAAGTAGAGTCTACTGTTTTGGTTAATTTAAGGAACATGTGGTTTTGACCTTTATGTATTTTGACACCTTGTTGTGTCGAAAAGCCGGCCATATTGCGGGAAATGCTTTATAGCTTTCGGGACAGTAAAATAGCCCTTTGTGCAGGCCCAGCTCCAGACACATAAAAACTAACGAATTTTTCAGATTTATTTATATACTTATATTTATAGATATATTTATCATTTTGAAAACCAGACGCAAACCTCCCAGAGTTACCATGCATTATTTTATTCTTTTGCGTAAAATAAAAAAGGTTGTATTGGATTTTGCTTACGGTTTGCGGTCTGACCTATTTTGACACGTGTGTGACGAAAAGCCGGCCATGTTGCGATACGAATAATGGAGTATGGGAAATGCTTTATAGCTTTCGGGACAGTTAAATGGCCCTTTGTCCCGGTCCAGACACATAAAAACTGACGAATTTTCGCTCAGTTTTACGCAGTTACTAACGGGACTTTAAGGATTCTGTTGAGATGTTTGCGAAAGTCGAAAAGACGATCATCGTCTGTATAATGTAGGTACGTCTTACGATGGGTTTCCTTTTTTAACATTTATGGGTCTTAATTAAAATAAAACATTATTTTGTTTTCAAACGTAGAAGATATTCTTAAAATCTATTAGGTAAAAGGTTACAGAAGTAACGGCTGGAGACAAACGAGCTTTACGAAAATACGTGACGCATTAAAAGTATGTACAATCCTCTAACTTTTGGCCTTTTTCTCAACTAAGTAACAAATATTAATAGCTGTCGCAGAAGCCATTGTATTTGTCTAAGTATTTTGTATATATTCAAATCTTACAAAAAGAAGAATTAATTTGGGAATTTATTCTGGAAATGTATTTTCTACTCTGGTACATACTTATTTCTACCACAATTTCCAAGAGAAAAGCTAAATGCACAAATCATTGTAAAAACGTTTTTTTTATTTAGTAAGAATTTCGCAGTTCTGTTGGTGGTGAGGAGGCCTTATTCGAGGAACTTATTAATCAACCGAATGTAATAATAATGCTAAAATTGTAAGGTAAAAATAATTTTAATTTTTAACACAGTATTTTAATCGACGTGCAATTATACTGCAGTAGTTATCCACCATAAACGGGATAAAAAAATCTATTACCATTTGTGGCGTTTGCAAATTGCCGCTGTGTTGATACGATATCTGTAATTATATCAATAAATCAATATAACTGCCGAATTCGAGGTTTATCTTTGCAATTTTAATTATTACATGAAATATGACGCTTTGTACATACATAAATGCAACAAGATAACTTGTCGAGACAATACTTAATAAAACGAAACTTATAACGATTGTAACTGTCTATCTATGGCACTATTACCCTAATCAAATTAAAATCATACTAAAGTACCTGAGACTCATCAATTGCACAATAACTATGTTCTGGTTCACACTCTCTGACGTTACAGGGTGCACGTAAATTGCATTAAAGTAAATTGCGAGAGCGCAAACCTTTGTCGGGAGAATTCGTGACAAGTTTTGATTTCCGCTTGATATATCACGTCGCGAGCGAAATGCTTGTCCCAAATACATTCTCCCTTTAGCTGTGCCAACTGCCGACGGTCTATCTAGCTATATGCTATAAGTTACTACTAGCGAGAAGAAACGGCGACTCTCGAACGAAATAGGGACATAACACAGGTAACTTAGTTGAAACAAGAGATTTATATGAAACTCATCGTCGAGTATCGATTTGTGATGCGATGTTTTCTTTGATAGGGAAAAATCATAGCACGCGCACTCGCACTATAATGTCACACGCTTCGTATAGTACAATGCAAAGTATCGATTAGTTCGTCTTTGACTGAAATAGCACTTGTTTAAAGAAAAAAGAACTTGTTTTCTGACTCGTCATATTTTATGTTGTCTTTCTGTGTTATTATAGTGAATCGACATAAATGTTATGGATAGTAGATTCAATATTTATCTGCTATATTTTGAACCATTTATTTATTATTTTTGTCATAGAGGTAGCTTGTGTATCGTAAGTGTGATTAAGACTTTCTGTGACAAAACACTGTTGGTATTTACAATATATACCTAATACTTGAAGTTGAGCCTCTTACAAATAAATATACAATAAGTCAGAATAAGTTAAGTAGTATTTTGTTAGTGTAACTGTAATGCCATTTCAGATTTCAGAACTTAATTAATAACAATTAGGAAAAAAGCCCACGACGGTTAAAATAGATTCTTAACTGAAAAAGAGTAAAATATTTTTAAATTTTGAGATTTTAGCATTCACAATGCTATTTTATATAATACCAAATAATATACTAGAAAAAATACGACTCGCACCAGATCATGTTCTCGGACGGGAATCGAACCCGCGACCTTAGGATATCCGGTCCGATGCTCTGACCACTGAGCTACCGAGAACATGATCTGGTGCGAGTCGTATTTTTTCTAGTATATTATTTGGTATTATATAGAGTAAAATATTTTTTCCCAAAAGTGATGTAGGTACCTACTATACATATTATTTATTTATATAAAGGAAATGTATAAAAAATCGCGAAATTAGCATAAAAATGTATGGAAATCCTGATACTGAAAACTCTGATCCTTATATCTCTTAGAATGCTGATCAGATCTGTTGGGTGTGTATAGCGATCTGAATCTCCTCCATTCACTCCCTTGATAGCCATCATCAGACCACAGCTAGGTCAATCCTTGGCGGAGTAAAACCTTGGTTTTAATTTAGTTACCGTTTGTATGAAAATCGACTGGTGTCTTTAATTATGTGATCGCCACTATATACCACCTCCGTTCCATTCCGTCCGTCGTGGATAAAAAGGGAAAACCCCGGAAAATGTAATGTTAGCTTTCACCCTGCAGTTTATTTGAGAGGCCCAGTGTAATATGCACTCGTGAAATGCAAACTTTAATATACTTAACTCTTTTTGACTATTATTTCTCACGTTACACTCTACATGGTGTATCGATTGCTGTTTCTAGGGAAGGCCATAAACGTCCGAGTCTAATTATAGTGCAGGCGCAGGCGCAGGCAAGCCTTATGTCACATAGTACAAGGTTACTACGTGGTTTGTTCTAGACGAGTTTCCGAAAGCGGTCAGAAGAAAGTACTTTTACTGAGAGTTGGCGCGACGTGGCACAGTTTCCACGGAGCAGCGCCGGCGTCTGCAGGCTTTCCAACTTCTTTAATGCCCGGGATACACTAGTTTATCTAGCTAGGATAGCAAGCTAGATACTATACTAAACTGTATTGGCTTGCTGTCCTGCCTTAGAACATGCTAATACTGTTTTCATGATGCCAGCTAATTTTAAACCAATACCATTGCAGTTACTAAGGTAAACAATACTTCCGTGAAGTGAACCGCAATGGTAAAATAAAAACCAATTCGCACTAATAGACAATTAACTAGAAGAAATGTTAGAGAAAACTTGCACTTATATCCATTATCAGTGATCTGAAAAACGATTCTTCTGGTGGTGAATAACGCATAAACATGTCTTTATAAGTTGGAATGGTGGCATTCCACAGATTTTTTCCTTACTTAAAATTAACTTCGGTACACTAGCCTCGTGTGTCCCGGGCATAAGGGACTGTTTGTCGCTAATATAAGATAGTGAATGAAATATATATTGAAGAACGTGTTATTTATAGTACTTTTTTCTTACTCTTGCAATGAAATCTGTATATAAACATTTTTATATACTTAACTACCTTCTTTCGTCAACAGAATGAATTTTCTTAGATAGAAACAAGTGAATTCGGTGAGTTTCGGCAAAATAAGCTCTATGTAAGTTCTAACTAAGCAATAATAAAGAAAAAAAATTGCCATCATTATTTTAAAATAATGTCCTAGTGGAAACTTAGATTTCGATTCGAATGGAGAAAGCTAAAACTGCTCAAAAACTTTACATTGATATAATTATATAGGTGTTTACCGGTAGCGGATGTACACACTAGCAGGCTGGCTTTTCCGACTTTTTCCATCAAGATTGGTAGGATAGACATGGTTTCTATTTCAGATCGAAATATTAAATTTTGGATTATCATCATCATGAAAGTTTTTCATCTCGAATAAATTAGTGCATTAACACATTTAAACTTTATCCAAGTTAATTTTGTTAATATCATTTACCTCTCTATTGAATAATAGTGACTGATTAATTGATTATTATCATGTAAAATAAATGATCTTTTTGCTTCGTGAGATCGATAAAAAATTGTAGAAAGTAAAATTTTCGGCTAAGTTTGTTAAAATACATTAGATGAAAAATTAATTAAAGGTGGTGTACAAGGTAATGCAATAGATACAGAAAGTAACGTAAAACTGTAAATTGTATTTTCATGAAATCTTTATGATTGGATTATTTTCCATTGTAAAATATCTGATGATAACTGAACCAAAAAAGATAAAGGACAGTATAAATAAACATGTTTGGGCTGATGAATTAAAGCAGTTGCGTTTTAACTCTCCAGGACAAGGTTAGTTAATAAAATTAATATTTAATTTATTATTAAATTTGACGACCTCCGTGGTCGAGTGGCTTTGTACACCGGTTTCCAAGGTGTCGCCATCTCTGAGGTCCCGGGTTCGATCCCCGGTTGGGTAAATTTAGAAAACGAACTTTTCTATATTGGCTCAGGTCTGGGTGTTTGTGATACCACCGCTTTAGCTACTTACTTAGGAATCGGAGCAATGTATGTGATGTTGTCAAATATTTATTTATTTATTATTATTATTTATTATTAAATTATAAGTTATCGATAAACTACTGAAAATAGTGAATTTCGTTACTTTAAATCAATTGCCAGCTTAAAAAAATATTTGGAAATTCTACTTAAGTGTTTATTTTATGACTCGATAGTTTAAAATAATTTTAGTGAGGTACTCACTTTTAAAATATAAAAAAAGGTTAAACTACTAAAACTGTTTTTGTTTTCAGTGTGAAAATGAAATCGTTCATCGCTTTGTTTGCCCTCGTGGCTTTGGCTGTAGCCAGGCCTCCACCCGTGAAAGATCTGCCCCTGGTGCAGATCATCGTGAACGTGGATGCTCTTGGAAACCCCAACCCTGTCGTGGTGGACCAGCCTGCTGAAGAGAGTGTTTTCGACCCTGAAAATATCATTCTTCCCATGCCAGTTATTCCTACTCCTATTATTCCGGACCCCATTGTTCTGCCTCAGCCAGTCTTACCCGAGATCGTTGTCCCAGGACCGATCGTCCTTCCTGAACCAGTATGGCCTGAAGTGGTTGTCCCAGGACCAGTCGTCCTTCCTGAGCCCGTCGTACCAGAGGTTATTGTTCCTGGACCAGTCGTTCTTCCCGCCCCAATCCCTCCCGTAGTGGTGCCCGAAGCAGTCGTTCTACCAGCACCAGTGGACCCCGTGGTCGTTCCTGATGCAGTCATACTCCCCGCTCCCATTTCCCCAGAAATTATCATCGAAGCTGCTCCAGAATCTGTCGTTCTACCCGCCCCAATTCCTCCTCAGGTGTTCCCAGAAGGAATTTTTCTACCAGCCCCAGTTGACCCCGTGGTCATCCCTGATGCAGTAGTGCTCCCCGCTCCCATTTCTCCTGAGATTATCATCGAGTCAGTCCCTGAAGCTGTCCTTCTGCCCGGACATATGATAAACTGAATCACGTTATTAAATTTTAATTAATGTCATAAACTTGAATCTGAAAATAATTATTCTATTATGTATTTCCGATTTCTCAAAATTAAGCAACCCGGTAAATAAACGTACTTTTTTATGGAGTTTTTTATTTTAATTTCTTCCTTTACGTGATCTTCCTAAGAATTTGTAGTCCCAATAAAAAAATAAAATTTCCATCAAGAGAAGTTTAAGACATTCTGAATGTACCTACCTATCTTAAGATTGATTCACGACCATGATGATATCTACTATTTAGACTAAACTATATACGAACTATATAGTTTTGGCTGTATAATAAAGTCGCTGATAGTCCCCAAAGTTGTCACTGGCGAAGGTAAGTACTGGTTTTAACTGTAACCTATAAATGGCGGGAGGTTTTTATGAAAATAAATTTAATTGTGATGTTCTAAGTTTTTAATTTATGTCTAAAGAAACTCTTTTTAACGCTAATAAATGAAAATAGTTTCCGAGTAGTTTTTTGTTTTGTTTCCTGTTTTGATTAGAATACGTAGACGGATTTATTAAGGGTCTTTTTACACCCTGTTTATTGGCGTGCGTGTGGTATGAGGGCCACTTATTCGTTAAAAATCAATAATACTGATGATTTAGTGTGCTGTACATTAATAAAAAATTCAAGTACCCCTGAGTTTTCCGTAAAAATATCGAAAATTCCGATTCCCGAGAATTCCCGGAAATTGTAGATATTTTTTCCCGGGTCCCGGGAACGTGAAAAATCCGGGAGTTCCAAAACCCTAATGAAAACTGTCAAAAACTGTTTTCTAAATAAGACAAGTAAGGATAAACTGACTATACTAAACCATTTGCTAGCCTTTGTACTAATGCATGCAGTATAATAAAGAGATGCACACAACCAGTAAATAAAATCTGAATCTGAATTATTGAAGGTACACGTGTACAATGCGAATGAATTAACAATAGACAGTGATCCGCTGCAACTTCACTCGAAAATGTATGGGAAAGAGTAAATTTTACAGATTAAAATACGTCGTTTTGTACCGCAAGCGCTCTGAAGTTAGTCACTTCAGTTGTTCATTGTTAAATTAATCGCATTGTACGTGTCAATTATAATAATTACTGTAAGTTAGGTGTATACCTAAATGCTAATCTAAAAGATTAAACCATCACCAAATAGTACAGGAATTTAAGCAGCTCTTTTCAGTCGATACGGCGGCAGTACAATTAATGGAAACTATTAAAAGTGCAAACTGACCTAGCAAGATGGTGCGCTATAAATACTCGGGATGACTCATATGGGAGCGAAGCTATTTCCAGTTCAGTTTCCTTATCGATAGCGCTCGCAGTTCCTTAAGGCGACGTCACTCAGGCATTATTTAAATTGGAAATGAAAATATCCCCGGAACGGCTTCCTGGAACGTTCGAGAGGCTTCTTTTGTTTTACTTAATGGCGCATGCAATAAAATAGCTGCTTTATTTTAACTTACGCTGGCTTACGAAATTATTTAATGTAGCAATGACAGGTGTTTAGGTATTAAAAATGATAGAGCTCTCGGTAACCTGTGTTTACAAGAAAAAAATAATGTCGAAACTCTATTATTAACAATCAACCACCTCTTTGTTTGCTGTCACTACAATAATTAATCACTCTTGAGTACCTACTTTTTTCGCTAGTGATTGAGATTTGAGAATAATCACCTTGTCCTTGTCTTAGCCATAAACATTATTAACTCAATGTAAAGAGCAGATATTTATGAAAAGGGCTTTCTTAACTTCGTTAATATACGCCCATTTCGCACTTAGTCGGTTTGAAGCACCTGCCTTTGTTCGAAACTTAATTGCAGTATTGTAGCAAATTTAATGGGACCATCAATTATTGCGACAAGACTGTACTTTTTAAATGACTCGTTGACCCTTTTGTTGATATGACTCGTTGTTCATGAAAATGTTTAAGCTTTCTAACAACACTAATCTTCAAACAATTAATATTAATATACTTACCGAATTTTACTGTTAGAAGGAGGGAGAATTATAATAAAAGTGTTAGTAAATCAAGTTATTTAGTATGTACAATCGAGTTCAAAAATATGTAGGTACGCCTTTGTAATAAAAGTCAATATCTGTAAAAAGTGCTTACATATTAATAAACTCGACTGTACAGCAGCGTCAAAACAGTCACATAAGATATCAAATCCTGAAAAATTTTAGATGGTTCGATTCCATTTCGGTAGGTTTTCGTCAGTGGTTTTCGTAATTAAGTTGATTAGTAGCACATAATAATAATGATACAGATTTTATGTAGCTACAGAATCTGTTCCTACATAACTCAAAAAAATGATAACCAGAGTTAAGCCTCTCATTTGACAGTATAAAATTATTATCAATTTCTCAATAGCCTACATACAATCACAGCCTTTAAACCGTCCGTATGCTTAATGACATAAAATGAATCTCGCTAACAATCTTCTAAGAAACGCATTCTGAGAATCGTTACTGCTTTTCATTAGTTTCATGATTTAGGTAATGCATCAATTTAAAATTCGATGGATACAAATAAATATTTTTGTCATAAGGAACCCTACTAAGAATACAACTGGTTTGGGATCAGTGAAGAATTGTTAACCCTTTGACCGCTAAGTCACTGATAAACATATTACATTTTCTTTTGTGTCTGGCTCAAATGGGAGTGTATGCGTTCACTTAACATTCAGAATTCATTAGTTTAGGAGTATGACTAATAAATTGTTGCCTCCGAAGTATTCATGGTATTATTCTTTTTAGATAATATATGTTAATGGTCTAGAAGGACAGTGTAAGTACCTATGTCTTATCTTGTAGCCAGTCAGATTCCAAAGACGGATTTATTTAATTATTTAAAATAAGCACTGACAACTTAATAAGCGAAAAAGATTGTGAAAAATTATCAACTTTGGTGCAATGTGTGCATTTGGTGTTTTTGCATGATACCAGCAGGCCTATCTCACCTGTGGGAGGGGAAGCGCGTAAATGCGTTTTTCCTCGGCATCCAAAAAAAAAGGCCTATTACATAAAGACAAATGCGATAAGCGGACGATGTTCGTCTCACTCCGTGACACTATTGACACCCGATGAGGTTCAATATCAAGTGAATTGAACGAAGAATGGCGTCCAATTATCGCGATTCTTTTTAACACGTTTTATTAGGTTGCTTTCTCGTTTGATTGTTTTTTTGTTTGTCCACAATTTTTGCTAAGGATTTCACACTAGCTTGCCGACGAGCTAGAGACTTGAAACTTTAAACTTAGGTCAGATCTGGAAGACAATGCAATATAAATTATGGTGTCATGAAGCAGATCTGATGATGGAGCCGGAAGAAGGCTACAGGAACTCTGTAATAAAACCATACAACTCCATCGAGTTTGGGCTCGTTAGAATCGTCTTGACAAGTACTCTGACGGAAGATGAGGTCCAGGGTCTGATGATAAGGCCACAGGAACTCAGTATTGAAACTGAGCTCGTTTGGTTCTTCTTGACGAGTATACTGTTCGGAAATAGTGTCCAGGGTCTGATGTGGAGCCGGAAGAAGGCCACGGGAACTCTATAATAATACCACACAACCCCATCGAGTTTAGGTTCGTTTGATTCGTCTTGACAAGTACTCCGATAGGAGATGGTGTATTTTTAGTTTTACCTCGTTGACTAAAAAGCAGAAAATAATAATATACTGAAAAAACATTTTTTTTAGAAAAGCACGTTTTTAAAATGGATTAAAAAGTATAAAATAATTTCTCTCGTAGAGATTTATAACTCTATACAGAAGTTTTAAACAAAAGCAATTGATGATAAATCTTACAAAATGCGCCCCACGTTTTTAGGTTTAAAAGTTTTATGCAATTAGGCCAGCAGATTACTGTGTGTGAAAATATAATCTTTAATATTTCTTCTTGATTCTAATTTAATTGTACCCTCACCTGCTTTAAGTAAGTTGTAAATTAAATAAACCTGCAGCAGGTTAATCCTAACTAATACTATAAATGCGAAAGTGAATTTGTTTGTTTGTTACGCTTTCAAGTCTTATCTACTCAACCGATCATCATAAAAAATTGCATACACGTTGTATGGAGTCTCAGGAGTACAGAAAAGACATAGGATACCGTTCATCCAGAAAAAAATAGGTACTGTTCCCGAGGAATAGAAAAATAACCGCCCACGCAGGCAAAGTCACGGGCGGCCGGTAGTATTACTATAATGTGTAATAAATAATACAATGTACAGTGCAGTTTTATTGTGTGGGTGGATTGTATATAACACATTGTGTGGACTGTCCGATCTATGAGCAGATAATGAATGCAGAGGTCGCGCTATCACTCAAGTCTTCGCCAATGTCACCTTGCTCCAGATCCCAGATGGAATCACCTCGTTCTAGCTTATCGTATAGCTTTGTGTTGCATTCACCTTTAGAAGCATTTATTTGGATGCGTTTTTAATGGTTTTTTTTAGCTTTCGCTTGCGCGCTTTACCTGAGGTTTCTGTTCGTATTTTGATCAAGGTTTTATTATAGAGTGTAAGAGAAGGCATTTAGTTATATTGAAATAGTGATAAATATCTAAATGTCAGATAATATACACAAAGTCTACGTTCACTTCAGTATTGTCTGGCTACAAGCTGCGCAGTCCATATTTTAAGTAACTGCTTAGCCTTTTCAGCTGAACGTCTTTTAGTTCTAGATGTTTCAGATTCTTGAATAGGTATGCTACTAGGTGTTACAACATCGATACTGACTACCTCGTCTAACTGCTGATAATTATCACCTGACCATGAATGGCCACTACTGCCGCTCTGTGATTGATCTACCTCAGTCAAATCTTTGACATCACATACACCAGAGTCTTCCAGTTCTAGTGGATAAAGGTGAGATATTGACCTGGTAGGTATATTAGTTTAGTAGGTACTTACCGATGAAAACTAACTTTAAAACCTAGAGAAAATAAGCTGTATCTCCTTTATCAGCTTATCTTAGTTCATACAATGTTTTTATTTTTATTTATTTAGCTATTGCGCCGTAAGCTATTTTTGGTAATGTTATAAAATATGTCTAATGAAATACTTAATTTAAATGACTTACGTCCATGATTGATACAAACTTACGTAAGTTTGTCTTACGGAAACTGACTAACCTCGAAACTATCAAACTGCTAAAATGAATGTTATTTGAGTTCATTGGCCTTTGCATTAAGTAAGCATATGCTACTTATTTAATTAAATATTTACTTAGCTAATTTCACATTGTGTGACCGTACGAAACACAAAAGAATTTAAATGTTATATTGATACTGGAAACATCAAATAAGAAGAAAAAATATATAGAATAGAGGTTTCTATCATTTATTGTAAGTAATGTATAATTCACTTGTTTAATGTTACTTACCATTTAAAACCCCCAAATTATTCAGGACGAAGTAACTTTTCAAGGTCTTTGTACAGTCGCGAAGATTCGGGAGATTATTTTATATTATTTAAGTTATTAAAATTATATAAGTCGTTTGTCTTTTGTTTCATTTTACTTGACTGGAATTAATTCCTTTTTCCCGAAAATACACTATAATTTCCTAATTATTACCAAAATGTTTGAAGTGTTTTTTAATACAATAATCGAAGCATACCAACAACTGGACTTTAGCATTGAGTTCAATGCAAGAATAAAATACCTGATGTAAATTATATAAATTATTTTGTAAAATGCAATTATTTTATCTATACAAGGTGTTACAAAAGTACCCCTAATGCCGAATATGGTATATAGGGACCATCAAACTGAACAACTTTTACTATGGGACCAACTTTGAAATCGCGAAAAAAAAATCAGCTGATTCATACAAAAATTAGTTACGAAAATATCAAAATGTATGAAACAGCTGATTTTTTTTTCGCGATTTCAGAGTTGGTCCCATAGTAAAAGTTGTTCAGTATGATGGTCCCTATCTACCATATTCGGCATTAGGGGTACTTTTGTAACACCTTGTATAAATAGAGATGAATTGCCGAAAATGTATATAAGCGCATAACTTCAGAACGACTGCACCTTAGATAATGATTTTTTTGTTGTTTGTTACTAATAGGACAAGGTTTGTATAAAGATAATTTTCAAGAAATTGTACGGATAGAGGTAAAATAAATATCTTTTCCGTTATTTAAAATCGCAACGTTACTAACAGATGGCGCCACCCATGCAAAACCGGGGCGGGCAGCTAGTTTTTATAAGTAACGTTAAAAATACCTGTATACTGTTTTATTTATATTTTGGTTTTTATTTTACTTTTATTTTGATTGTATCCCCGGTACACAAATTTTACAATAAAATAGCTTTGTGAATGCATTTCTCTTGCATCTTGCGTGCACAGTGCAAATAAAATATTACTATTCATGATTTTCAGTGAAAGTCACCGAGATATTTGTAAAATTTTGTTATTAAAAGAACAATGTTTTCATTTGTTTTTATGAGTTTATTGTTTTTTAAGATACTTTTATCACAGTCTTATTATAACCTCCTTTTATAGTTGTGAACTTTGATTGAAATAAGAAAGGTAGGTAGGTACCTAATATAAGTACCTAATACATAATACATATACATAATACTTTAAAAGCGAGTCGGACTCACGCACCGAGGGTTCCAGACCAAAATTCTGAAATTATTTTTCTCTTATTTGCAAAATAGTTGGACAAACGTCATCTAAAACGATTCCACAAGTTGATAGCATTAGTAGTTCTCGAGATATCTAACTATGACAGATAGATAGACAGACTGAGTCGCACCATAAGGGCTTTTACCATTTTGGTACGAAACACTAAAAAGTAAGAGAAAGTATTTTTTTTTCAACAATTAGTTGTACCGCGTAAATATTCCAACATATTTACTACACATTTATACAACAACGTTTAGTAAAAAGCTTTGATACAAACACAACATGCAGTGCAATGACTCTGTTGCTACATCTCGTATCGTATCAGGCACGAAAATTCCATTCATTATCGTAAAGAAGTGCATATAAAAACCGAATTGCAAAAAAATATTAACGACTTGTGTATGAGATTGTTTAGCATTATCTCCAGTGATACTGCGGATTTCGAATGACTAATGCGTTTTTCAAAGGGCACACAGGTGGGACATAAACCCAAATGTTATTAATGGTGAAAAAAATATGCAAGCCTTTAGAAATGATTGAGGGTCGGGTTTTACGAGTCACCGGCCGAAAATGCGTTACATCTGGAGAACGGTAGTACCCCTGCCAAGACGACCAAGCGAAGAGCAAGGGGACTACCAGCCTTTTTCGAAGCGCTTTATCGTTTTTTTGAACCCTCATAGGGTCCAACTAGGGTTTAGATTATACTAGATAAACAAAATTCTCGGAATATGATATCAACAGTGGACTTATTAAACATATAATCTTTTAATTGCATAGCTCTTATACTTTAGATTTTATTGATAACTCAAAAACCCCGATTTCGTCACTGATTTACTCACTGATGATCATCAAAATTCGTGGGGTATCTACTTCCTGAAGTCCTAGAAAGCTGAAATTTGGTTTGTAAGCTAGTATTTGTACACAAACAACAAAAACAATCTTTTACTCCCTAACCCCTTAAACTTAAATGTTGATGTTAAAAGTCTGAAAATAGAAAAATGGACTCCTTGTTAAGATAAAAAAACCTCTGATGAGCAAGAAATACACACCAAAAAAGAAAAAAAATGTCATAAGCAACAAAAAGAAGTGAAATCCCACCAAAAACATTTTCATTTAAAATGTTGCTAAGACGAGACCATATAGCTCGCACTGCCAAAAAGTTATCAGACCTCATGTAGAGCCAAGCTTCTAACTATACACGCCCTAACTCTACAAGCCCTAACTTCACAAACTCTACACCTTAGTCAAAATATGTGGCTTAGCCGTTTCGTTACTATTGTATAACAGAAAAGTAATGAACAGTCAATAAATTCTTTACCTTACGCCCATGAGAATGTAGCGAAATGCTCAAGCCACATATTTCGCCTATGGTGTAGAGTTTGTGAAGGTTAGGACTTGTAGAGTTAGGGCGTGTAGTGTTAGAAGCTTGACTCTACCTGAGGTCTGATAACTTTTTGACAGTGCGAGCCATTATGGTCTCGTCTTGGCAACATTTTACGTGAAAATATTTTTGGTGGGATTGTAGTTAATCAATATAATTTCGAGTTTCGAGTAAAGTTCACGATTGATCTGAGGTCTGTGGAGTGAGGGCCCGTAGTGGACTGGACAGTGAGTAGGGTTTCTACTTGTTTTCATCGATTTATCAATAGTGCAAAGGTTTATCTGAATATTTGATACAAATCTTAAACCGTTACAAAAAAGAAGCCATGATGATGATGATTACCTAAATATTTTTATGATACAAACCAACCTAGCTTGCTATATTTTTCTTTTTTAAATAACAATTCATGGTCTTCTTCTCTAACCGCATCGCATAAATAGCGTCGCAATAATTTTCAAATGCATCTGAACTTTCATTGATACGCGCACGCCCACCCAGATGCGTCATAATATGTTTCCCAGCTTTCCACGGAGGTTCCCCCTTCCCCCTCCCGCGGGGCGTGAAAGCACGGAGGTCCCCCCTCCCACGGGGCGTGAAAGCACAGCGCGAGCGCAACTGGGCCGCGCGGGTCGACGAACGCCGGCCTAGACCTACATCGCGCAATTGGGGCACAATCAGCGACAGTACACTGAGCGCATTGACCCTGCAATGCTCATCTTTCTCCTTCACACTCTTTCTCTCGATGGTGTTTTCCCAGCCGATATATCGATATCGCACAACTTTTCGATTTTTTTAACTCAATTGGAAAAGCAATGGATCGGTATTCCAAAGGCTGTGGGTTCGAATATTTATTTGCTAGTACCTATAACTACTATGAAAAAAATATATCTTATGGCTAAAATAAAATTATGATGAGCTACGTGAAATTAAAATGAACGATCTCGTGCCGGACCTGCGTTTGTATTTTCTCTCGGACAATACCGCTTGCATGTGACCATCTCAACTATTCAACGGAACTTCCACATAAGAAACTGTCATTAAAATATCAGTTAATACTAGAATGTTCATCATAAGACAGCCTAATATGCGACTAACATATCGCTAGGCGTGAATCGTGTTCGTTGTGATTTACTGAGACTGCACCATATTTCTGCAGGAATACAAAGAGTTTTTGCAAGGTAGTGCGAGACATTGTTTCGGCACTTAAGTGTGAAGACTTGGCAGAAATGTTCATAGTAGAGGTATAGCAAGTCAGCGCGCTTGTTGTGATGCATATGCGTGATTCATATTGGACACAAAAATAGCAAAAGAGCATGAAGAACTGGTAATTTTCACTTTCAAAAAAGCGGAGCAATCAATGTGTAAAAGAATTGCAATGTTACTAATTATTATTTCTCAGGCGTCCATTTATACTAATACCAAATACTAAACAAACTAAAACGTTATTTTAGTTAATTTGTTACACACTCGTACTTCAGATAACAAGTTATCGTATTACCTTGAAAAGAAAGTTAAAGCTCTTACAAAAATAAATCTAAACAAAACCAATTTGGGTAAATATTATTTTCATTCGTTAATATTTATTTTACTATTTAATAATATAAAATTGATTTCTATCTTTTACGACTCGGAGGTCAAGCGCAGGATAATTTAAGGATTTACGAGGCGTCTAGACACTAACTAGTCTTGTTCTAGACGTCATCAACCGTCGATCGCGCGAGCGCTCGTTTTTATTTTCATTATGATGCCTAACTGAGGCGCTGAAACAAATAAGAGCGAACGGAAAGAAAGTAAAAATGAGTGCATCGGTATAAGAACTAGGTACACGGCACACGTAAAGCGAGATCGAGAATGCGAACGAGTATCTCATATGACGCGAAGAAGTTGCACTAATAGTGAAGGTTCTGTACACATTTTCTTAAATACCAAAATGCAAGAGAAATTCTGGTTGTAAATTATTTTTTTGCCCTGTAAAATTCGAAAGCACGTATTTTGAACCTCAAAAACATCTTTTAAAAGTAATAACAAGCGTGTGACTGCCAAAAAAGTGTCCTCGGAGAACTACTTAGTACTTACTCTAATAGAAAAGTAAGTACCAATGTATTGTATTTTTCACATGTCATGTTGTTGACATTTTACATTTTAAAAAATCTCTGAAATTAAAATATTAAAACTTGACACGGAGCCCTGAAGATGCTTGACTATAAGTGCAGATACAGATATCCGCAGCCGGTATTGTTCCATCCCCCCGCGTGTCCTTGGCAGCGTCGCATATTTCCCCGACTTCTTCACTTTCTTCATGTACACTTTCTAGGTTTTATGGAGAAATTTCTGCGCTTTCTAACGTAACACTAGTGCAAGTTTTTCTTGTCGCCTCTATTTGTAATGAAAACGAGTTGATGTTGTCATTGAGGCTCATTTCTTACAGCTCCGTAGGTTGTTTCCAATTGTTAATTAGATAGTGTTCCCTGAGTCGTGAAATTATGTGAAAGAGGAACAATTCACATATTTGTTGTGTTATTTAGTGAAGTTCAACATTGCTATTTAGGTCAGGTAGTGGCAGTGACCTATTAAAACAATGGCCGGAGAGTCTGTGACGTCCAAGATATGAGACGAGAGATACCGGCGGCATGCAATATAAACAACCTCTCACCGTGTTATTCGCTTTGTAACGCTCGTATTTAGGTCAACTTCTCAGTGGAAGCTTGCTCTGGAAATCTGCATAGACGGATGTCAGCGCTATTAGATATTGTAGGTTTCTCTATCAGAGAAACTTTGGTGTAGTGATGGCTATCCACTCTACTCAGATTAGAACATAATTCCAGAGAAAGGAAGAATTAAGTAAAAAAATTGACCAAACCCCTCCCAGCCATATTTTGAAAGATAACACTAATAAGCTCATTTTTTACATTATCTTGTCTTGCTTAAGTATGGATAATGTAGAGGTCAGAATAAAAAAGAAATAGAATCAGATTCTTGAACTTTGCATTGTATTTTGTTGTCACCTTATGTATATGTTTAAACGCAACTTTTAACAGATTTTTTTATTGCATAAAGTTTCATTTAATAGATTACCCATCTACTGATGATAATATCGATGTCAAAGTTTTCTAATAATTCCGTCAAGCACTTCCCTATACATAGTACGCCGCGGGCGCATAGTGTTGCACGGAAATTGGTGCAACAATAAAGCAGCGGTGTCTAAGTGGGCCATCGGTGCGGGATCGCTCTCCGCCATGCAAATGGTTAGGAACTTTCTTCCGGCGCGGCGGCGTCGTGAGAGGGCATTGTATCGATTTCTCTTGCGCGAGCGCAGTTGTTTCCATCCCAAATTGTTTGCTGAATTTCTTTGCATTTCCGATTCCATACCATAGAAATGAATCTCATCAATACTTATGCTCTCGCTGTAACTTGCTTATGTTTGTGACTGATGAGTTTTGATATTAAGTATTA
Source organism: Catoptria pinella (assembly GCA_963556745.1). NCBI lineage: Eukaryota > Metazoa > Arthropoda > Insecta > Lepidoptera > Crambidae > Catoptria > Catoptria pinella. Next base: position 9,458,666 of record OY750762.1, read on the forward strand.
AGATTAATAACAAGATATTTTCGAAGAACTTTGTTGCAGGTTTATTAGGGTGCCGAATGGGATCGAGAGCGACTTCGATGAAGCTAGAGGCAGGAAGCCTGTAAAGCGAGTTTCCCCATAAAAACATGCTGCATGCGATAAAAAGCATATGAACATACTGTAATTTCATTTCACTCTCAAAGCAGTATGAAAGGATCTAATCTAATTTACACACCATACATAGTATATTATATGTATAGCCTGATGGCTAATCAGATGCAGAAGGGCTGCAGCGTTTCTTAAAAAACTTGGTCCTATTGCGATCGCCAGCCTGTCAAGCGTGGCGGTTATGGCAATTAAACCCCCTCAAATCCAATACTCTGCAGTGGGTGTCTTCCAAATGATATGATGATAATAGCATGTACTGCTAATAATTTTACACAGTTGATTAGGCGGTCGGTTAATTTGATTTTAACGAGTTAACTTCTAGTATTCTTCTATTATTAATGGCCAGAAGCCGCATTCTCAATCAAAATCTCTTCTCATAGTTATGATTGCGAATAACTAGAAAGGCAAACCTACTTACAATTTTACAATCTATTAATATTTAAAAGTTACCGTCGAGAAAATACAAGATAAATGCACGGTTCAGAATTTCGTGTTGTACTTAATGGTAGGTTCGGTTTGTTAAGTTAGTGTTGACAGAGAGGGGAACGCTTTGTCATGGGAAATAATGGGAAACGTCGCCTTGGGTGTCCAAGTACCTTCCTTGGGAAATTAGTATCAACATGAAAATCTCGATGGTGACTAACTACAAATTAAAAACTACGTCTATCTGTACAGCAAAGTTGTTAAGTGTTTTCTATTATACAAAGTTTCTTAAAATTAATCTGTATGATCAATATATTCATGTTTTGGTCATACTAACGAACATTTTAATTCAACTTTAGGTGAAAAAATCTTGTTTTAGATTTTTTGTAACTTCGAAATCAACAGCCGACAATGTACGTCTCCACTGGGATTTTCAGTGGAATATTTATGAAGTCTATATTGTTGGCGGAAAGTTACAATAATTTATAAACGGAGATAAGCATAGCAGCATTTGATCCTAAACTAGGGCAATCTTCACACTTGGATAGCAAATACTAGTTTCTTGACATCATATTATTACAGTTTTTTTGTCATTTTATTTATGGGGTTATTGTAAATTCGCCACTATTATCGATTCATATAATATTTGCAAGAAGTACCGTTAGCAAGCAAGTTGGCTAATAAATATTTGGAAGTAATAATTTTGACCACGCTAAGATGAATTGATGCATCTACTGAGAGGGATGTGGAATGCGGGGAGCAGTGAAATTTTGCCTTTTGACTCTCATGGGATCACCACCTGTGACGAGTTTACATTATATATTTTTTTTAAGAGTGGCGAATTTACTTTTAATGTATGGAACTTTTTCAAAACGTGACGAGTTTACTTATGTGGTGAGTTAATAATAACCCGTGGATGTCTTAAAATAAACTATAACGTCACTGTATTTTTTTGGCCATTGTCTCAAGTCTTCCATTTTGTATTAGCAGTATGTCATTAATACAGAGAACACGCGGTGGCACACGGCATACATGTAAAAAAATACTCAAGTAAAGTTCAAAGCGTGTCAACTTGTACATGATCCACAGACTATAATTCAGAAAAAAATAAGATTTTGAAATAAATTAAGCAAATATATAAAAAGATAAAAATTCATGTGTTTGGCTTATGTTACGATTTATTACTTATTTTGTATTTTTCGCAATCGTTGTTTAGCTTGGACCATGCGCAACGTTTTTTTAAATCGAATTAGCTTATTAAAACCAATCCGGTAATATTACTAAACTTCGTTTAGTATGTATCAATTTATAATTTATTAATGACTGTGATTATTCTATTCTTCACATATAAGTAAACGTCAAATTGAGTTAACATTTCGGGGGTCCGCTCGAGACCACGACCCGCGCAACAAGCAACGTCGTCGCTGCGCTCGCGCTGCGCTAACCTACTTGCCGATCGTTGATCTCTTTGTTTGTAAACATGGCGGACTGAGCGGTCCACGAGAATGAAACTCTGTGGACGGACTGGAGATGTTTTCCAATTTATATACAATTTTATTTTGATACCTACATGATTTTAATTTAATTTAATATTAATTATTTAGTTTTTAGGGCTGCCTTACTCTATTAATCCAAAAATATTACGCTCACCAACAGCCAACGGCAATGGAAAATAATATACATTAATTACAAAATTCCAATCGAACATTGAATTTGATGTGGTGCGAAAAGCGCTTCTTAACAGAATTCCATTCCGACGTCTGTCGTAACTTTTAAGTAAGTACTTGATTGGTTTAGTTAGATGAGCGAGATACGACAGGGAAATCCATTAGGTTGCCCTTTGTCATTCAGCCTCGATGGCCGACACGCTCGATACGACTTTGCGAGGTATTATATCAGAAAGATATTTTGTTTCTTGTTACTTATATATTTAATCATACAGCAGTGTCCTATTGATTATTTTATCTTTATTTCCAGAAAAATGAAAATTATTGTTGTTGGACTTTAAACAGTCTTATTTGTCAAGTCCAACTCCAAATAACTTTGGTAATGGTAATGAAATTATATTCATAACTTCCGATACTATATTTAAAATTTATCGTTTTTTTCGTAGTATAATATGGTATATGGTAGGTATAATATTTTCAGACAATTTTTTCTTTGACATCGAAGCCTCCATGTCTGATACCGTTTATTTGGCCAGTAAACCACCGTTTTCTTGTTCTTGTTTTTAAAAGGTTTTATACAATATCAACCTCCGTGGTCGAGTGATTTGTACACCGGTTTTCATATTGTCGCAATCTCCGATATACCGGGTTCGATCCCCGGCTGGGTCAATTTAGAACTTTTCTACATAGTCTCAGGTCATAGTGTTTGTGATTCCACCTTTGTCTCTTTTTTCTATAACACAAGTGCTTTAGCTACTTTACTTTGAAATCGGAGTAATATCTGTTGTTCAATATTTAAATACATAACTATATTTATTTATGTATTTAATATCTAAATTAGTACATACGTACCTGTGACCCTTTTTGCAAAATCTTCTACATAATTTGACTAATTCTATAATTGACTGATTCTACTTATGTTAGGACCTTTGGTAATCAGATGATTAGGTGCACGAGTAAATAATATATCAAATTTTCTAATATATTATTTATCTTAATATAAAATAGCATTGCGAATGCGAAGAATCTCAATTTAATAATTAAAATTGTGACTTAAAATTTTATGCATTTTCATAATATGGGCCCTAATCAAACTACTACTGTTCATAAATTAAAAAAAAACTGTGATTTGTAAAATCAGTCAATTGTAGAATCGGTCAATTGTGGAATCAGTCATTTGTAGAATTGTACATTCCAAGAATTGGTTAATTATAGACTATGAATTGTATGTAGTCATTTCGCGAATAAGTCATTCCTAGACTTAACAATTTGGAGACACATTAGTAGAATTTAAATACAAGTAACGTAATGTCGCCTTGATCTCTTGAGTATTTGGTTGGAGCATTGATCTAAACATACGATATATGGCGCAACATAACGAACTTGTATAGTACAGTCGTGGGCACAAATTTCGCTCATGGTCATTTGTTTTTTTTTACAACTGCTGGCTCTAAGAATAAAAAAAGCCAATAAAACATTCCCTCGGCGGTTCAGACTTGATTTTATTATGTTAAATTTTGTAATAACAAATAATGGTCCGTTTAACAGCTAATATAATCGCAGGCCACCTTTTAATAACTTTATTAAGAGGTACTGGCCCTAATATAACAAATTATTTTATTATTTTATTAATTTAAACTTTTTAAACTAATTAAACTTCATTGTACTTCAAAATATTCATCTATTGACAATCATCGCATGCCATCAAATTTCGCAAATTGTCAAAGAATATTTAACGTACTACCACTTTAAAATATAAAATTCTCTTGAAGTATTTTATGATGGTTCTGCTAAGTTAAATGTTTTCTAACGTCGCCTCGTAGATTTGCGAATCGATAAATTTAAGGTACGTGGGGGAACTCTGAAAGTTTTGCGAAACTCATAAATAAAATAAAAGTTATTAATTCGTTCAAACTATTTGTCTGAGGGCATGTTTTTCATACGCTGTCACGGTCTCCTCAGCCCTAGCTTGACCACCAAAACACGATATATATCGCGTGATATTAGCGTTTTATCGACACTCAACTGTCAAAATCCATTGTCTTTTGACAGTTAAACGTGATAAATCGCTATATTATATCGCGTTTCGGCGGTCATGCTAGGGGGGCCTGGCCCCATAAAATGAAATTGCTCATCGGTTCTTTAATGTCTAGGATTATTATCTTATTAGAAGTCGCAAGATGCAATGCGGAATGTATAATAAAAGACTGTTGGCAATCTTTCTGATTCCGGAACAATATATCCAAGTTTTATTTTCTATCAAAATGTCATACACAGCATTTGAAGGACCGTGTTCGCACTTTAACAACATCAAAAATTTTACATCAATCAATTTGAGACCGTTGTTTCCCTTGGTGAGTTGCCAGATACGCAAGATTGCCCTGTGTATCTGACATCTTGACGTTCGTTCGTACCAAGAGCTTATAGACTGTATTCGAATTAAGTAATAGTTATTAGTCACAACAATGATATCACTAATCAAACGTTGAAATAGTGCTAAACATCAAGTATAATTGATTTGACTATAATTTAGATTACTTTGTTCAGCCAAAAAAATATATTTTTGTAACCAAATTAAAATATTGGCCGTTGGAAAAAAGGTTCTAGTTTTCCTATGAGTATAATAATATTTCATCATTATCATGACAGTATGTAGGACGCATGCCTGTCAAGGGTTGAATCTTTTTATCAAAAAACGCTGCCGCCTATATTTTGCTCCACGAAGGTGTGAGACAGACAATTTACCTCAATCATTAGATCATCAATAATATTACGAATTTAATGAATGTTTGTTATGTGGTTGTATTATAATTGTTATAATTGTTTTATATAATTTGAATTAATTGATTATGGGTATTTTAATCCTGAAATAAATTATTTTATTATTTTATTACGTAATTTATTTGCATTATTAGCCTTTACTATTACTCATAAGCTTGTATGGTTGACACTATTGTGCTCTGCTAGATGTCAAATGGATATAAAGTGGACCCAATTCAACTTTTTGATATCGGTTCAGTTTACTAATTGTCATATAACACTAGGTAGTATTAAACAATATAGCACACGTGACCTTGGTTATGCGATCATCAGGAATTAAATTCTTTAATATTCAATTTAATTTTAAATTGAATCTTCAATATAATTTGATCAAATCGATCGAATTTAACCATAAAGCTTTATCTCTCGAATTAGCTAATTAGAATTGATTTGCTAACACATAAATTTTTAAGAAAATGCAACGATTTTATACGTTTAATCGTCTCTAGTTTAACAGTATTCTATCAGCATTTTGTCATTGCCTTAATTATAAAAAATATTCTCATTAGAATGCAGGCTACGTGGACTTGATGCAGCGGAAATATTATATGACTGAAACCATTACTGCATATTCAATTGATATGCATTGTTAACTTGAATATTTTTGCAAAGGAGGAATAAAAATGAAGAGGAGTCCGGAACGTAATACCAAAATGATTTATACTCTTAAGTAATTTTCTTTTCTCATTATGGTATGGGTACGGCATTTCTTTTTAAAGTAAATAAATAATAAAAGGAATATTGAATCGGGACAACACACAGCAAAGGAATCAAATTAAGTGGTTTTAAGAGTGAATTAAGCATATAGATACGGAAAGAGGGAGCGAGATAGTTATCTATAATCTTGCTATATTCACAAAAAATCGCAGATCCACCACACCTCATAAAGCTATAAATTAATTATTAGGTGGTATGAACATTGTCACTTCATTTCATATTATGCATATCGCATTGCATATCGGCTGTGTGTGTATCGATTTCATATTTTTTACACACGATAATTGTTGCCTTGCGTGTAGATAGAATAACCTGACTTGTAGCCTAACCAACATTATTAGTATACCAAAGACTTATAAAGTAACTCATAAAGCAGTTCGAATTTTAAGTCCCAGACAATAAATAATCGTTCCAAGTTTTTAGGGAACCTACTTCTGATATCAATTTAAGTCAAAAGTATGTCACATAAAGTCAACATTACGATGCAAAATATTGACAAAAATGATTGTAGAATTTGCTCATTTAAGTACCTACAGTTTGCTGCCCAAATATTACACTTCATTGTTTTAGTACCGCGGCTCTCGGACACAGATAAACAGCGCATGAGATCTGACCTCAATACTTGAATATTTATTCACACGACCACGCCGACACTTGTCTTGTTACCCGTATTGAATAATCCTGTAATTAACCATAAATAAACAATCAATAAGGTAGTGAGAACCAAAGCAACAATCTAATTTATGATTGTCAGTCGCCGGTTGGGAGAAATCTTGTGGTCAGCGATTTGGCAACATCGAGGCATCGGTGACCCTCAACGATGTCGTTACGTAAAGATATCATCAAGCTAGGGCTCAAGAGCAGCGTTTATCCCTTCACATTGTCAGAGGTTATTGAACCGGTACTATTTTGCTGTTCCTTTGAAGAATGCAAGGCCACCGATGGCCGCTGCCGAGCTGGCTGCGTCACCGGCGGCGCCCGCCCCGCCGCCGCCTGTCAGTTGCGCGATTCGTTTGCCATACATACACATTTCGAAATAACCTTTTAGGCCAACCCAACATTGTATTTTGTCAACACGGTAAATGATCAAAAATTACCCATAACTTTCCAGTCTTGGAAACAGCAGACAACCTCCAAAGCTTTCGACATTAATATTCCAGTTTATAGAATTAAAATTTATTCTAGTCATCGTTATTAAACATAACGTCAATAAAGTTACCTAACTTTTACCTAATCTATGACGTACGTAAGTTACGTTGATGGACAAGATGTATCTGTTTATTCTCACCTAGTTATCACATCGTTATCTTAACTTCATATATGCAAAAACATAGTCTTTACTGACCTACGCTTTGTAGGAATGAAGTGTGGTACATAACACAACGAGCTGTTACGATAAAGAATAAACTTTCCGCTTCTCGCTTATAATGTGATAAATTCTCGATTACCCGTGTTCTTATTTATTCCAGGAATTTCTCTGCTATTGTGCAACAGCTGCTCATACCAAGGGTAAAAGCCTCGGAATCGTTGACCCTATCGCCAGACGCTACGACTGGTCGACCACCTCTTCAGCGCAAACTAAAAATAAAGGAAGAAAGACGTATACTAAAGCTGCATATGTTCTAGACTGTACTTGCGAGTGTAAGGGATAAAAAGAGAATAAAAGAAAACTAGCCCGTTCAGTGGCCCTACGAGAAGTAGATGACCGGAGTCGGCGCCCGCCGCTCGGTTCCAGAGTCGAGTCGACGACTTGGCTAAAGGAATAAAACAAACCCTACATCAATCGAAAAAGCCGTTGCTCATTGACAAGAATGTCTCATTAGCGATTCCATTGATTTGATTCAGGCTAGACGCCGCAATGAAGCTATAGATTCTGATATATTAACCCCTAATGAGACTCGCATTCTACTACGAACCCGTTTTTCGATTTGCATTTAAGATCGATATCGCTTATTTATAATACTAATAGCAAACAGATTAAGACGTTTAAATTAATTTCAAAGTAAACGAACACGCCTTCAATAAGGCAGCTGCACGATGTGAGCAGTTGCATCTTACGAACGGTGGTTACAAGGAAAATGGCTACTTCAAGGGCATACGAGAGTGAAACTGGTCAAATGCGTTATTAAATATAACTAGGAAATAGTGTCATGTCATGAATGTAAAATGCCGTTTGTGGTTTGAGGCGGATTTGGGTTCGTGCGAGTGGCTTGCTTGATCCGCGCGCTGATAAAGTGTCCTTTAAAGCTGCGCGGGCGTCCACCTCATGTTAACCTTGCATTGTGTCAGTAACACTGGCCGCGGGATAACTGTATGGTGCGGTGGCTGAATGAGAATAGCAAAAACGGGGTACTACCACCGCCAACGCCTATGCCACCGCTTGCTGCGGCAAAATGGTGTTTTCCATTCCTTTTTCATGCCTTCAGTCTGCATTTTGCCTTTTTTAGGTTAGGTGCAATGTAAAAAAATCTAAAAAGTTTTCAAGTTTGAAGACAAATTATTAAGTTTCGAAAATTAACGTAGTGAAATTAATGGGTTCAAATATAAGAGAGGCACCTTCTAAGGAGTTAGAGATACTACTTGAAACTTTCATAAACAGCTTACGTCTATTTGATAATTTAATTGATACTAGCCTCTTAAAGATATGAATAAATTTTAAATATAATCTTTATGAACCTTATTAAATTTCGGGTAGGTGATTGATTTAAATTGTGTAATTTATCTTATATCGTATTAAACTATGCAACATTTAGATAGAAATGCAAGCAACTTACCTTTTAATACAAATCTATTTATGTACCAACCCATGTCAACTTTACTTGATGTTTTTTCTTGGAACCTGTTCTATTCTTGCAACCATATGTTTTGTATTGAATCATGCAAAAGGAGCAAAAACTGGCAAAACTTTTCCGCTACACCTGGAACATGAAGGAATTACTCAATTAAAAATGGATATTTTTATTGCAAACTTAGAATCGTTAGTTTTTTATTATCAAGTTCGTGATGATCTCGTTTGGCGTTTTCAAGTTTAAAAGGGCTTTTAGCTAAGAAGAAAAAAAAAGTGTTTATTACAATTCCTCAATCAATATTAGCACAATATTTATTGGAAAACTCCTTTTAAGTGTTGTAAAAAATCTTGTGTCAGGAGTATCCGCTCTTCCTTATTCCAAAACAAACGATTGAGTTTATAAATTTAAGAGGTAAATTTTTTTTTAAAGCTATTATAAGTAACAATTTCTACGTACAGTGTGTGTGTGTGTGTGTGTGTGTGTGTGTGTGTGTGTGTGTGTGTGTATGTGTGTGTGTGTGTGTGTGTATGTGTGTGTGTGTGTGTGTGTGTGTGTGTGTATGTGTGTATGTGTGTGTGTGTGTATGTGTGTGTGGGTGTGTGTGTGTATGTGGTGTGTGTGTGTGTGTGTGAGCATATGCGAGTCTGTAACGGGTGTATGTCTATTTTGACATTTTTGAGTGATGTGAACAAAACATCGAATTTATTTCAAACCGTCTCCGGTGTAATAGGCCCTCCACATGCACAGGCCCGACCGGAAGGCCAAGGAGAGGATTGTACCACAGAATGGAGAGACTACAGAAGTTATGCTACTTTGATAAAATGCCCTATTTGACTAAAGTCGCCTAGCAAGTCACCCGTGTAAATGCCCCTTTACACGGGTCTTTTAGTTTAAAAGATTGCAAAGGACTTCATTTCACCAAGTACAGTCAGCGCCAAGGCATTAAGGTGTACTTTCATTAGCTGTTTGAGAACAAACGAATGTGCACCTTAAATTATTGCTATAGGGTTGATTATTTGTCAAATGATTAGTTATTTTGGTAGGTTTAAATGCTCAGATCATTATGGCGCTGACTGTAGTTTAGTTCATGTAACGATACGATTTATCTTGAGTCAACATTATTTGTGTAGTTCATATGTAAGAAATAACAAAATACGTCGATACGTAGATAAAGCTTTTTCATTAAAAGGTACATTAACACTGCAAACATAAAATTCATAATGGATCTCGACGTAACTGTTGTAAAATATTCAAAGTTACTTGCTTGCAGTGACAACAAACGATACTAAGTCAAGGTTTTGTACTTAGCTGGATTCTCTGTTGTTGCTGTTGTATAGACAATAATAAGTTTTAGAAGGTAAGTAAAAAGCTTTATTTGTATTTGAAATTACATTTTCTCGTGCTTCTTTCTTAAAGGAAGTTGTAGTGTTACTCACACGAGGAAACCCCCGTTTCCTATATACAGTTCACGATAATATGGAGCATTATGGCATGGACCTATAATAGTCCTTGGTCCATGATTATGGCAAACGAACATTTCATTATACACATCAGAATGTAGTATAAAATTATTCTTAGTTTAAAAAAACTTCATAAAGGATAATCAAACCATTCAATGTATATGTCGCAGCCAACTAGCTTAATCAGTCGTTCAACTAACGGCCTAGACTTTTCATTTAACGGCTTTCATTTAGCGACCTAAATGTTATCTAGCTATATAATTAGATGGCTAGGCAAATGACTTGGTTTAATGACGTTTAATAACTTGGCTAGCCAAACCAAGACGAGACATTTTAATATAGTTCCGTTTTCTGTCACCTAGAGCGCTGTAAGCAAAGTTACCAATATGGCGTCGACCAGCTATGATATTTTTGGTGTTTCTCACGATTTACCGAGATTAAAATACGTTTTCACGAGAATAGAGTTTAGTGGAAGTGTGTGAATATAAAAATTGTGTAAATATTATCTGGTATCGAATGTTTTAAAGATTTTTATTATTTTTATTGGATATGACCAACAGCATGTAGGTAAAAGTGTTTTTGTTTAATTTTTCGCAATTTATAGTCTGTTGGGTGATACTGATACTGTTACAAGTTTAAATATGAATTTGATTTGTGTTTTTTATAACCTAAAGCATTTGCCAGCCCTTTAATTAAATGTTGCGTTAGACGAACTGGCTAAATGTCATTTAGGCCGGTGATTAAACGTCACTGTTCAATTAAATGACTAGACCGTTAATTAAGTAGCTGATTAAACCAATTGGCTGCGACATAAACGTAAGTATTTTATGTATTCGAGTCAAACCTTATTAAATTTATGTAAGCAAAGTAAATTATTTTTCATTACTTATGTTATGAAAACGAAAACATAATACCGCTGTTTGTAGACATCCTATCGAACGTAATATTACGTAAGAACTTAATTCTACACAGCAGTTTAATGACGTTGGTATATGTATTTATACGTCAACTTATTTTATTCCAAATAATATTAATTCAGGTGATGTTCTACAATTCATAAATTGCAAATAAATATTGTAATACATAGGAAATATTATTTTTTCTGCTCTTACATCACACATAATGTGGTATTTACACGAGTTGACTTGACAGGCAACTTGATAGGCGATTTTAGTCAATTAGCGCTTTTTATCGACAATCGCTTGTAAAATTCAATTCAAAAGAAATTAGATTTGCGATTAAAAATCTCTAATTGACTAAAATCACCTGCCAAGTCGACCCGTGTAAATACCGCCTTATGTTCTTATTCTCCAGGCTCCATCGTATATTAAAATTAATAATAATACGTACTTTGTTTCTTCAATTTATTTTATAATATCATCTGTAAGTGTTTCAAATATAAACACAGGCAACAATTTATCCAAAAACAACAAGTCTTTTTGTTTGTACAAATCGATTTTTCTCCTTTAACAGCGTTACAATTAGCTAAATGCAACTGCGTCTTTGATCTGGGCAGCTAGCGGCACGTGGACAAGTTAATGGTTGTATTAGTGGCACTGATCATTACGATTGGTTCGATAAGAGCGGCCGCTGACCGACCTTCACACTCCGCGCTGCGCCCGCGTCGCGGCCTCGCACGTCTGGTGAGACACAGCTCGGTTAGAACAGCATTTTTTTCGATAGCATTCAAATGATTAGCCATTTTTAAATTTTAGGAAAGGAATTCTTTGACCGTTGTCGTTGTTAATAAAAACAAAACACATACGACGTTAACGGTAATGTAAATAAATTGTAAATCCATATGAACATGGCAGCCTAGTGAGGATTCAATTCTGAAAAGTATTATTTGATGTATTCCATACAACTCCCAAAAAATATACCTACACATTGAATATCATGTACAATGGATATTAGTATCATTGATCGTGTATCGTAGCCGTGACGAATGTTTATGTAATATGTTACATAACAATGTACGATAATTCAGAGCAAATGTGCTGGGTCTTGTAACTGCTGGTGAGGTGGAAATTTTGGAATGATTTTCGTATAATGTTTTTACTTTGTTCATCATTCATATTTAGTTGAATATTTAATTTTTAAATAAATCCTGATGTCTGTATTTTTCTTGTTTTCGTATTTATCCAATAGAAAAGGGGCCACTAAACGAACTTTAAAGTAATACCATCTCAACAATACATATAATGGTTTATTTAAATTCTAAACGTCTAAACTTTTGACCTTTTCGTTTTAAGCAAATTTTTAAGAAGACTCAGCGTGCAAATTTATTACAAACATTACAATTTATTAATTCAGCGACCAGGTCGAAATCTACCTGGATGGGGATTGAGATTCGTCGTAAAGTATTATGCTTCGCCAGGTAAGTTTGAGCGTGCATAAGCGATCCAGCGATCCGTTCGGTCACTGAAGAATGTAACATGACACTATGACAATACGCGACATGATACGATACCAGAATATACAAGCTCTGGAGTGTAGGGATATAATTTGAATACGATTTGAAAATCAAATATCCTTACCCAAGATACAGGAATTAATTTTTGGAAGTTGTTCAGATATGAAACACGTCGCAGTCACGCAGTAACCTTTCGACCATCCACGTGATAAGTTGTGTATATCATCCAATTGCTGTATCCGCTGGACTTTTGGTGAATGGTAAGAATATCAATGTCTTTAGTAACAACGTAACTATCATGTTCATTCATACCGTCCACATCGGTAATGACACTCGCTCTAAAAATAACTTTTGTTTTAGAATGATGCCTCGTAATTTGCCGACTATTCAAGGTTTGATTGAGGCGTGGTGTATTTTTTAGTTGGCAACATTGCTTTTGACATACCAATTGGCTATATGTAATGTATCTTTCAAGGTTAGATTCGTGATAAACGATTATGATAATGTAATGACACCTACATTGTTGTTATTAAACTAGCAATGGATTGCATGACGTGTAAATGACGAGTCTTTTAAAACAAAATGCTACATAATGCTCCCGTCATAAGGTAGATTTTAAATTGCATATTATTAGAGTTGTAGTGCTTATTTGCTCGTTACGTTTGCTGCTCGCCAGTGAATGAAAGTTATTACTTGGTATCGTGAACAGCATATTGAGATTAACAGTTTGTAAATAAAATGTAGCTTTTATTGATAACATTATTATGGCCATATTTTGTTTGTGGATACAAATTTTGATACACGTGGCTGTCTGTATTGTCGATAAATATGACATATACCTATTACTCTAGATTTTGTTCACACGGTCCTGGCCTTTTATAAAAACTTTTGGAATAGAGCTCTTTCAAATTACTATTAGTTTTGGTTTCTAGAAATGATGACCCATATTATATCATCAAAGAACTAACTCAATAATCAGTACTTAGGTACCTATTTTAAACACTAGTTGCTATTTAACTACTTGATTCTATAATATACCTATCTACGTGTTTTTTTAAGTTAAAACACTTTGAACCAAATAAAATATATAACATATGTAAGAGCTTCTTCAGAACTTGAGATTTTTTAATTAAAGCAACAACTAGGAAAACACATTCTCAAAATAAGTACACTGCAATTATAGTCAAAATAATATAAAAGTTCTTTTTCTTTTAGCTAAAACTTATAAAACCTGTTGAAAATGGACATTATATTATTGTGGCTCTTCACTTTCGTTGCTGGTTTTTGGATATTTCGTAAAATAAGTGAATGGAAGAACCTACCTCCAGGGCCTTGGGGGTTACCTATTTTGGGGTATTTGCCCTTCTTGGATCCTAAGCAGCCCCATTTGACACTAACAAAGTTGTCCAAAACATATGGCCCCATATACGGCCTGAGCATGGGAAATATTTACTCTGTGGTGTTATCTGACCATAAGCTGATAAGAGATGCATTCTCGAAAGAATTATTCTCTGGAAGAGCTCCATTATATCTTACTCATGGCATTATGCATGGGAATGGTAAGTGAGCAATTTGATTTGATACCTTGAATTTAAGTACCTACGGCTTCTAAAAACAATAGAATAAACGTGTGAAAGTTGTACTTATTTATAAAGTAACATTCAGTTGTTTTCAATATTTAGGTTTTAATTATTTAGGTATACCTGCCCCCTGATTATGTAACTGTGTTTCTAACTACTTTTGATTGAAACTGACAGAAATCGTACTTACATTGCTGATTTAGTAAGAATCAGTGTGACAACTATGTTACTTAAAGCAGCAATGCAACTGTGATTTCTGTCAGTTTCTTGATTGCAACAGTTACATAATCAGGGGGAAAAAGTAAATTGGAATTAATGTTTTATTATTGAGAGAAACTATAAAATGTTAAATTTAAAACAGGTATAATTTGCGCTGAGGGTGCCCTATGGAAAGATCAAAGGAAGCAGGTAACTTCGTGGCTCAAAAGTTTCGGCATGAGCAAACACAGCCTGTCTCGAGATAAGTTAGAGAAACGCATTGCCTCTGGTGTTTATGAACTCCTTGAAGTAAGTCAAATGTATCTAATTTATATAATTATTGGAATCAAAACAACCAGGATTACTAGTTTGGCGTGCCTCCCGAAGCACGGGGAAGCCCCAAATAATTTTTTTGTCACCCGCCCGATTACTACTCTAACAAAATAAATGTTGCTCAAAATGAGTGTGTTCCGATCGCAAGCCGAATGCGCTAAGCGGCATAGCCTCTTATGCCATAGTACACATAAATAATAATTTTTACTTTTCTAGAAAACTTAGGTAGGCAATGTTCCAATTCAAATACTTTTTTGGTTATTTTTCTCCTCATTTTTTGTACCTTTGAAACAAACCTACTTTTCATCGAATTTGGATACATAAAATACTTCCAGGTGTTCGAAGGATAGAGATCTTCGGGTTTGTTTACATAACGATAAATAAACACTTTTATCAAACAAATTAATAATTAAAAAACTTGAATGGATGGTAATTGAAATATTTCGTTCAAATTATTTGTACCTCATATCTAGTAACTTATTTACGGTTAAAGATAATCGATCATGCATTTTCCATTTAGATTCTGCTTGAAATTGACCAGCAATCGGTTTGTTTTTCATTGAATACTAAACTTATACAAGTTGAATTTAAAACAGTTTTACATGGTACCTAAAGATAGTTTACTAAACATACCATAAGGACAGAGTCCTTGTTTGTCCTCTAAGTTAATCGGACAATCTCTTAGTTAGCCTTCGGTGGTTTTATTTTTTAGAACAATACAATGATTTTGGTGAGTCCGATTTGTTACATTCACGCTTCGTTACGTAAATACAAAAGACTTTACCTGCGTACTGTATGAGTAGAAGCTTTAGAATAACCACTAAAGGTGAAGTTGGCCAAGTGCGTTAAAATTTGAGAAAAAATGCAGTATTTTTATTATGAGCAGAAACCCACATTTATTCTTGAAAGTGACCTTTTAATGTCACTGACAAATGTTGCCGAGGTGCGAGCTGCAACTCGCAAAAAACGCGATTGCCAAGCGTTCTGTTTTTTTATTACCTAGGTATCTCACGTTTTGTTCGTAACTGATGTTGCCTCGCCTCGAATTGATCAGTTACTAGGCAGTTTTTTGTTCGTTTCAAAATAGTAGTCATTTAAGTGTTAGAGGCGTTATGTACTGTGAAGTTACTATAGTAACGACTTACTTAATCTGCTATTTCACGAACATAGACCAAATGTCACGTATTATTGATACACTGCAATATTGTGCCATTAGTGCCTATAGATTTTGTTGTAATTCAAGAAATCACTAATGATGAATATAACTCTTTTTTTTAGAACATTGACAAATCGCCAGGTTCCCCGGTCGATTTAGTGCATATGCTCACAAATTCTTTAGGAAACGTGGTCAACGAAATTATATTTGGATTCAAATTTCCTCCTGACGATAAAACCTGGAACTGGTTCCGTCAGATCCAAGAAGAAGGTTGCCATGAAATGGGTGTTGCTGGAGTTGTGAACTTTTTACCATTCGTCAGGTAAACTATTACAACCTTAAAGGATAAGCAAATCATTTGTTGGGTGTATTACAATTATTGTTCTGTTTACAGATTCTTTTCCACATCTACAAGAAAGACTATCCAAGTCTTAGTTCGAGGACAAGCCCAAACTCACAGGCTTTACGCTAGTATTGTTAACAGAAGGCGTAAAATGATCGGCTTGGCGACACCGAATGCGGCCGAATATGCGCTTCATGACAATCTATTTGATGAACATCCAGAAGGCCATATCAAGTGTATAACATACAGCAAATACTCAGCCAATGAAGAACATTTCTTTGACCCCAACATTTTAATACCAACGGATGACGAATGTATTTTAGATAATTTTTTAAAAGAACAGAAACGCAGATATGATAGTGGTGAGGAATCTTCGCAATTTATGACAGATGAACAGCTGTTGTACTTGCTAGCAGACATGTTTGGGGCTGGTCTTGATACGACTTCAGTGACTCTTTCCTGGTTTCTTTTATATATGGCTTTACATCCAGAAGAACAAGTAAGAATGAATTTTTTTTATCGAACGTTTTGTTCTGTCTATCGTTACTGTCCGCATTTCTTTATATTAGTTTCGTTAAAAGAAAAACTACTTTCGAATATAAAGATGGAACATCTTGATGCTCTTTCACCTTTTTTATTCTTTTATAGGAACTAGTACGAAAAGAAATCCTCTCAGTTTATTCCGACGATGCAGAAGTAGACGGTTCTAGGCTGCCTTATCTTATGGCAACTATTTGCGAAACTCAAAGGATTCGGTCGATTGTTCCTGTTGGCATACCTCATGGTTGTATGCAGGTAATGTTGAAATATTTACTTACCTTATTTTATAATATAATGATAATCCTTATACATAGTGAGATCTAGCGTTGTAAAATTTGCAATGCAATCAAATGCTTGTACCCTGGTAGCCAATATCACATTTTGCAAATCTCCGCTATCGAAAGATTATGAGATTGATATAAGTTTTCACTTACCATCGTCTTTTCAAAAGTGAAATCCATACAACTTTCGAAGCGTAGCGATAGCGAAGGTTTGACAATATTTCTTTATCTATGGAAGTTTGTTGGGATTTGACAAAAAAATTATACCTACAACTTACGCAATTTGTCACGGCTGATTGTTCAAAGTAATAATTATAGGTTACGATTTTAGGACACCTATCTAGGAAATTATAAGATACCCAAAGGCACCATGGTGATACCTCTTCAGTGGGCCATTCACATGGATCCTGATGTTTGGGAGAATCCGGAAGAATTCAAGCCGAGCCGATTCCTCGCACCTGATGGAAGTTTGTTGAAACCCCAGGAATTTATACCCTTCCAAACAGGTTTTTAATTTCCGTTTTGTGATTTGTGATATTTTTCAGATTGTGAATATTTATTTTATTCAGTAGGTTACATAACCAATCCCAAAGATAAATGTTATGCTGTTAATTTAGAGTCAAAAATAGGAGTGGAGTGATTGTATCAAATATATTTAGACTTATTCGACGTAACGTAACATAAAGTAACGTTAGAGCTGATTCTCCTCTCTACATTATCTAAAACAGTTTTATAATTTTTTATAAGTGCTTGACCAATGAAACAATTAATTATATTTAATTAAATTTGATGTTACAGGAAAACGAATGTGTCCTGGAGACGAGTTATCGCGTATGTTAGCGTGTGGGTTAGTGGCTCGCCTGTTTCGACACACGCGCATTCGGCTGGCATCAAACCCGCCCTCTGCTGAGGAAATGCGAGGCACAGTTGGCGTTACCTTAGCTCCACCAACCGTGCAGTTTTATTGCGATTCCTTGTGATTTTTCTTATATTGTGTTAGAAAATATAATGATAAAATAAAGTTTTATTAAATAAATATTTCTTTTTAAATATGGAATTAAGGCCAGGACTAAGCTGGGTGAAATAGCCTCGTGTGAAAAATATAACTTACCGTCTGTCGTTCCGATTTACCACCTTGAAATTATTTTAATCCATTTCCCTACAATAAGGACTCACATAAAAGTAATAAAGTAAGTAAGCCGAATGAATCATGCAAATTGAAATATAAATTGCTTGGCTTTCTGTAATGCCAATATGAATTGATATTATGTGTAACGTGAAATTTTAATTCCCACGGCTCTTAGGTCAACGATCTTATAAATAATAATATCGGTTAACGACAATAACAAGAGATTCAAATTACCAAGGAGTAAAGTAGCCATTGAAAACCATGCGTTTGCACGAACTTTATAAGTATAAAATATTTTTCTTGGAATCTAGTCAAGCAAAAATATCGGTGGTCAAAGACCTTACCAGTATAGTTCATCATCCTTTTATATTTCATTTATGTATAGCTACCTGACCAAAAATTTATTATCTCGAGCTCCTCCGTGTTTCGGAAGCCACGTTAAGCCGTTGGCACAGATTAAGTTGGTCCCGGCTGTTTTGTAATTTACGAACAAAGTTGTTATGAGTTAATTCATCGTAGCGGAATGTGTTTTGGGAATAATTTTATTTTTAACATAAAAACCAGCCAAGTGCTGTCTTCCATGCGCAGTATAAGGTTCCGTAGTTACCCTATAACATACCTGTCCGTCCGTCTGTCTGTCTGTCCGTCTGTCACCAGGCTGTATCTCATGAACCGTGACGTGACTATTTAATAGTTGAAATTTTCACAGATGATGTATTTTTGTTGCCACTATAACAACTAATAGGTACTTAAAAACTAACAAAATTTTGCACTTTAAAGCTTAGTATTTCGCAAATCGATCCCTGAATCAAAGTGGTCGTCACAAATCTAGAGTATGTGGCGTCTGCAAAGAGGTCACCACTCCTCTATGGTTAATAAGAGAAAAAGAACGATGTTTCTGACATCTGTTTTTCGGGCTGTTGAGAGAATTTTATCTTTGAGAGTTTTTCTATTGTAAATTAATATTATTTTTCCTTACTCGTCCGTGTTCCTTCCTATTTTAATGTGACTCTTCCATGTAAATATTCTCTGTACATAGCATTTGTGGAGTAAATAATAAACACACGTTGAAAGTGTTTCCATCATAGTTTTTAACAACGAACACAAGAATAGTGCGGGCAGGAACCAAAGCCCGCACAAGTATTTTCCAAAGACCCTTATCCAACGACACCCCACAGTATGTGATCGACGAAAAATTTATTTTTCAAGGTTTTATCCTAACCACTTTTTAGTAGTAGTAGTGGTAGTAGTTTATTTTCACATTTATGCCAAATTACAGCTTTTTAGAAGAAAGGGCCTCTGAGCTAAGCCGCGGACGGACAGACGAGACTATAAGTGTTCTTGTTGACTTGACTACGGAACCCTGAAAATCGTAGGATTAACGTGATCGGATGTCAATGTCACTCACTTCTTAAACTTCATGCGGTGAAAGGTATCATAAAAAAGAGAAAAGTTTCAATTTTAAAATCATCATTTATTTTCACAGGTAAGTATGTATCCCAAAACTATTGCATATATACAAAGCTTGGTAAATAAGTAATGGTAATGTATTAATGACGGTGAGTTGCGAAATATAACAGACTTATTTCATTGAAGTACAAGACGGCAACTTTGTTGCGTACAAAACATATTAGACACTTCAGGCTAAGTTACGAAAACAAGGTTAATAATATCAACTCACTTAGACTAGCTGCAGGTCCCTGCTCTGACGTGGAATGTCTGTATCTACTCCATAGGACACATCAAATATCGCAACATTCCTGAGATCACACTCAAAATACAACACTCTGCTCTCAAAGCGAAACACTAACTACTAATAAATAATGATCTAGAATAATTATATGTTCAATTTGGTATAGGTACTAGAGCTTACTCGACTTACAATTATTAACTTAGAACTCGTATCTTTAATTGTGTAATTTGCGTAAAACCGAATAAATTTAAAATCTATGCTCTTAATACTGCAAATACACTTGCATAACACTATAATCTCAACGATGGGAATTTTCTTTTCGCTTAACACTAAAGTTTAGTTTCTAATTAAATATTGAACACTTTATGCACAGCCTCGAACATCGCTTTAGCGGTGTCGTAATATTATATACTAGTCTAGTCTTAAATAAATGGTTGACGATACGCTCTAAAACGAGCGATCAGAGAATACTGGTGGGTGGGTGGCGATGAGGCTGGGGCCTTTTAGTGAGCGCCGACGTGGCGAAGTTGCGAGTGGTCGGGCAGGGAAACCACTGGCTCAGGCGAGGACCTCGGCACAAACTTGACACGGAAGGCCTTCGGAGCTATCGTCGCACCAACGATACCTTCCAAAGAAGGTAGCGGATCGCCTTCGTGCAACACGACATCGTACTGATGCATCAAACACGAGAAGAACATGAACATTTCCATGCGTGCTAGAATGTCCCCCAAGCACATGCGGCGACCGACTCCGAATGGCATGAAGAACTCCGGGCGTCTAATTTTGCCGTTCTCATCGATGAATCTGCTGGGGTTGAACTTTTTGGGTTCCTCCCATAGATTGGGGTCCATGTGCACACAGTTTATAAGGGGGACCACTTGTGCTCCAGCCGGAATCTTGTAACCGTTAAGGTTAACATCCCTGTAGGACAAGAGAAGAAGCTGTTAGTACTTGCTATAATTTTTTTTTATTGTAATTTTTTTTATAAGGTGAAATTTTTGCTCATTGCTTTAAGAGCTTTTTTTGCTGATACATAAAAAAGTGTTACTGAATCGTAATCGTAATAAAAAATGACGTTCAACATATTTTTATCTTAATTTTGAACTTACTTAGTAGGAGAGTGAGTCGTAGCCAAAGGAACAATACTGGACATTCGTAGAGTCTCCAAGATGGTCGTTTCGGTGTATGGCAAGCGAGACATGTCTTCCATATTCGGCAGTCTATTACGACCGACGACGGCATCTAGTTCCTCCTGCACTTTCCTTTTAACGGCTGGGTTTCTGATCATAAAAACCAACATCCATAATAATGACGATTTGATAGTTTCCATTCCCGCAGAAAAAAGATCACCCAAAATTTGTTTCAGTTGGAGTTCTGTAAGGAATAAATAAACATTAGCCTTATGTATATTTTAATTACTACAATTTCTAAAAAAAAAATCATAATACAAAATGAACGCAACAAATTATGCAAAAATAAATCAACTCACCGTGATCTCTGCCCTCAAAAAGGTCTTTATCTCTTCCCTCAGTTTTAGCCTTGTCCATCTCGATCAGGTAGGTATCAATAAGATCTCTCGCGTTGTTGACGTCCAGCGTTTGACGATGTTCATCGATCAACGTCTGGTAAAAAGCGAACATTTCCTCGCGATTTCTTGCGACTTTTTCCTTAGCCTGTGCTTTTCCGGGTAAGTACTATAAAAAAACGAAAAATTATACCACTGCTCACTTGAGTACTTTTTAATATTAAACACTTTTAAAAATATATAGAGAATACTTACATTGTATAGTGGAACGTATTCGCCATAATGGACTTCGCCAAATAGCCTCATGCCTTCTTCGATAAGGAAGTTGAGTCTTTCAAATCTAGCATCACCGTGGCTGAATCTGACCGACATTGTGATGCCACAAATTACATTTGAAACGGCCAATGCGAGCATCGGGTTCACATCAACAGAAGCACCATTTGTGAGGCGAATATTTTCAATCAGATCGAGTACCTCATGCTAACAAAGAAAAAGAAAACGTTAAATTGTGATCTATCTCGTACCTATGATTAAATTTAATATGAGATTGTATGAAACATAATATGATTACGATAGAATTTAATGATAGATACCTTAATTCTAGTTTCCATTACTCTCTTGCCGTTTCCCATGTAGGTCATTCCAAATTCTCTTAGTTTTTCGTGTAAGAAGCGACGTTGGCTCTTCCACAAGCGGCCGTCGCTGTTGATGATACCTGCACAGAGGGAGGCGGTAAATGAGTGCTCTGGAGGTGGGAGGGCCTGCGCCGGCGCCGGCGGGAGGGCCGTACCGCCCACATGCCCATGTGCTCAATGTTTTCATACCGGCGAGTTATCACATAGACTCAATGACTCAATGTATTATCATTTTTCGAAATTTTCAGAACTGTTTTTTTTATATTATGAGAAAACCACGATAAATTACTTAAATATTTGTTTGATAGAAGTACTCACCGAGACCATCCAGTGTGTGCATTAGCGGTGTATTTGGCCGTCCCGTAAATTCTTCTCTACGAAAGGCTTCTCTAATGAGTTTGTAATCACTTAACACGACGGTTAGTTGATTGCCGAGTCTCGCCGAGAATAGTGTGCCGTAGTGTCGAGCCAGCTCTAGGAAGGTCTTGTGTCGGACTCCGAGAAACGGCAGATAGCCCACGACCGGTGGGCCCCATGGACCAGGTGGCAGCTTTCTGATCTCCCGAAGAACCGACAGCAGACGCGCTGCCAGCAGCGCAACAACCAGCGTCAAAAGGACCGGCGTCGACGCCCGTGAAGCACAATAAATCACCACTTGCCATAAACCCCACAAAATTCTCGAGTTTTCTAGGAACGCGAACATTTTCGTCTTTTATTTAGTTTGTCCGTTGTAAACAAAAACCGATGCTATATTTTTTATTTTTATTTTAACTTAACATTCGTGCGCGTCGTAACGTTGCGGTATGGAACGCTATGATTGTATATCGCGTGCGAGTGTCGTTTGCGCACTGACGAACCGCCGGCGTGGCCTTGCGAATAAATACGCGCGGGGTGGTGCGCGCTGGGCTCGTCCCATCGACGCGGGCGCACCTCTCTCCGCGGCTTTTCCGCCGGCCACTGCGCTACGAATTTCGTAGCACCGTAGAACGCATTTTACTGCTTATACCTTTACATTAAATTTAGCGTATTTTAACAAATATTTTATTTATTGTTCCAATATGGCAGGTAACAATTTCAAATGCTAACTTGTTTAAAAAGATATAGACGTGTATAACAAGTGGATCGTCAAAAGGACATAATTATACAAAGTAGCAGACGAGGGTAAGTTGGACTTCGGATCGGATCGGATATAAGTAGCTAAAACTGGTTTTTTATTTAATCTAAAATAATAACCGAATAAAGCTGGCACAGTAACTGAATTACATTGTTTTCAAGAGTCTGTTTGACCTCCTTATAGGACATTGAGAGAGTATACCTAGTTGAAATTCGGCGAGGGGGCAATCGAGGTCTTGCGCATGCAGATGATAAGATTACCGAATTGCGTAAGTTGACGCAAGGTGACGGGTCAACGACACCCAGCAGAGAGCCTTGGGCGCACTCCCATCGACCTCTAAACAACTAACAAAATTTGTATCGGTATAATTAATGTTCAGGTAGCCATGTTCAAGCGCTGTTTACCTTCGGAACTATTAGATAAGACTGCATTTTTTTAAATGAAGTTATTAAGCATAGAAAACCGATAAAGCATCTATCCTAGGTTATTTATACCATGTTATGTTAATAAATCAAAATAATTAGAAATCATCTATGACAATGTTGTTAATCTGTCCATAAAACTGATGATTTGACAAATCTGGAATTGTTACAGTGTAGCTTTATCTGAAGGTCAGTTATATTAATGTTTCATTGCTAATATCAAATAATTTACAATAAAGTTATCCGAAATAGAGGTATTATCTATGAATCTTGATTTTGCTAAAAATAACTTAAGTATTATTTTTTAACATTTATCGAAAATTCTGCCCAACTCCCATCGCAAAAAGAACACAATTATTATGGTGTATGTATCATCCATGTACTGATCTGTAGGTTTACAAAATATATTTGTATTTGTTTTATCAAATATGTTTGCATTGCATGCGCCCGTTTCCTATATTCTAATAATAGAATAAATTAATATATATTTTTTTAATAAATTTTAGACAACATCACATACATTGCTCTGATCCCAAAGTAAGTAGCTAAAGCACTTGTGTTATGGAAATCAGAGACAACGGTGGTAAACACACACACCCAGACCTGAGCCAATATAGAAAAGTTAGTTTTCTAAATTGACCCAGCCGGGGATCGAACTCGGGACCTCAGAGATGGTGACACCTTGAAAACTGGCGTACAAACCACTCGACCACGGAGGTCGTCAATATAGAGATATTAAACTTTGACCTTGCACTTACATTGGTAGACATAAAACAAACCACAGCAAAACTGCGACAACACGACTTAATAACAACAATAACAATATTAATTACGTACAGATTAACATAACGATTACAAATAATATTATTAAAGTGTAAACTAGAAATCGATAACAAATCAAATGCACTTAGTTAAATTATTGAGGATAATATCAGTTATTGACAAGGAAAATTCTAATTATTCATAGTTAAGACGATAAGATATTCTTTATTAGAAAAGATAGATACTTCGTAGGTACTTCAGAGATTTTGGACCTCAAAATATACTACTATAATGAAAGCGTTTCTTTTATCTATGTTAAGAGTTCAAACTAATAGATTGTCATTGACAAATCAATAGTTGGTATGATAAGTTAAAATGATTATTTTGATAAATAAAAAATGATAATGATATGCACTAAATGTATGAAGTTTAGTGAGGAATTTCTACTGTAACATAATGAACAGTATTTCAGTCTCACAGAAAACAAAATAAAACCTGGATAAAGTTGAATAGATAAAAAAACAGATTGTCTTAGTACTTATCGGCTACCTTAGGCAGTGCCAATTTCACTTTTCTAATGTGAACCGCGGAACCTTTGAATTAGTACAGAATTACTAAGATTATCTTTTGAAAGATTTTCAATTATTTTGATACCTAGTACTTACTGTCATTAACTTGTCTTGACTTGACTTATCGTTTTATTAATTATAAACTAAGATATTGATAGTAGGCAGTCATTTAAGAAACATCTAGACATTTGTAGAAACGGTCGTTAGTAGCAGTTATTTCTAGATTTTGTAGGCTTTAGTAGTTTCTCGATTAAATGGCAAGTTCATGCCAGCGACTATCAAAACACATCGAAATAAAACAATGTTCTATCCCTTGATCTGTCGAGATTACAAAAGGTATCGCCGACATCGAAATCATCATAAGACAAATAAGAAGATGATGTTAGTCAGAGTTAAAATATTTTTTATTCAAAAAGCTTATAAAGGATGATTGTGACTTTATTACGTAAAAAATATTTTTTTATTTAAACCAAAATTATATGGGACGCCCTTTGCGTTGAATACTAATCTCAGTTACTATGTTAACAATGGAAGTACTCGTGAATAAACGCTGCAGGCAGATAGCCTACAAAACGTTTGAATTCAAGTAAGCTTTTAAGGGTGTCTGCTGCAAGATATGCTCAGAGCTTAACCCTACTATTGTTCAAAATTTATGCAACAACAATGCCCATAAAGCAACAATTGGACAAAATACTTTATCGGACACTTTCTTGTATCTATCCAGAGCATTTTCGATTTATCTATTTCGGCCAACTGAATTGTTGACTTTGAGAAATATAAATTCAGAGCTATAAATATAATGAGTAGTTGTATTGGCTCGGAAGTATCAATACCTTACCTCTAGCTACATAGTTGTAGTTTGAGTGCAATCTTGGCCAGTAAAGACATATTTGGGCCCTATTAAATAACGTGACAATTTATCAATTGTCATGACAATTTGCTTTACATTGCGGTGTAGCTATGAGTAGTTTGTTCTGTTTTCAAATTGGTTGACGCAATTGATATAAAATTGTCATGACAGGTGACAAATTGTTACGTTTATTAAATAGGGCCCAGCTTCCATGTTGCTCTATAACTCTATAATGCACGTATTGGATCAAGCGGATTTTGGTGTTTTAGTATTTTTATAGAAACTTTGAATTGGAAGTTTAGGAAGCCAAACGCGCCTACTGATCCGCGTCGTACGGAATTAGTTTCATTTGTTTGATTAGTCAAAAGAATGCTTCTAATCTAGAAATCTAATCTGATGAAATCAGTAATGTCCAATAACTTGTGTTGTGCTTTTGCTAATGAGGAGTTCATGTGCAAAAGCACAACACAGGTTTCTCAGTGTTAGTTACATCACTCCAAAGTTGTGAATTCGAAAAATTCGCGCTTAACAATTTCGGAAATGTAAATTTATTTCTATGTCTTCTTTATTTATTTAACTTAAACAAATATCTGCATTTTTTATAACTGCCAATAATATAAATAAGGTTATTCATATGTAAGTTCTCAACCGGTCAACAGGGGTCTAGAAAATGTCTATTGAACATTGACACAATTTGGATCCGCGTTTCTCTCCTAGTAATTTAGGCCTTTAACATTCGGCGGGTGGGGCGGTCCCAATTTGCTAAGCGGCGTTTGTGAACGGCATTAGGCCGAAAGATCAATGACCGTCCCTTTTATCGACAGTACGGTGATTTATGTTTTCGCTATCGTATTGGTGGACAAAGTGTGCTTAATATACATACTATTGATGTAAGCTTGGATTAACTAAAGGTGCATACAGGTGGACATTAATTTATAACATCATTGCTTGCGTTACTATTTATTTTTGCTTCAAGGGGCTGTTAATATTCTCCAACAGAACAAAAGCTTTAAAATTTATTCGCCTACTATCGGCTCTAGAGTGCTATTGTAAAATGTTGTTTGTCTTAATCGTAATTACGGATAGTTTTAATTTAAATCGCGTCCCAATCAACTGCAGTTTGCATGTACACTTACCATAAATTATATGATTACAAGTTAAGCATTGTTAGTAAGTTCGTTAGATCAAACTATAGAATGCTCTAAGGAATATAGGTACGAAATCCTTATTATTACTATACTAGCGACCGCCTGCGACTTCGTCTGCGTGAAAAGTTTTTTTGCTATCCCTCGGGAATAATTATTTTTTATCGAAATGAAAGGTACCCTATGTCCTTCTCTGTACCCCTGACAACGTGTATGCAAAATTTCATGATGATCGGTTCAGTAGTTAAGACGTAAAGGCGTAACAAACAAACGGACTTTCGCATTTATAATATATAGTAAGGTATAAGGATATATATAAGTAAGGATAAAAAAAAATTTAACTTTCATGTTAACCACAATACCACATACCTGCTTAAAAGTTGAAATATTAAATTTTGTAAGCTAATTAAGATAGTGGGTAAGCACGCGCTAGAGATAATTCAGTCAACCAAACGGACCAAATACATGAAGATATCAGAAACATGTCTCTCGGCGCCTTCAGTTTACCGAGCACATACCAAAACCAAAACTTACCGGCCAGAATTAATAATCAATCCACAGAATAGATATAGGCCTGATCCAGATTAGTTGCAAGGCAACACTTAAGCAATTGTCGTTGATCAAATGTTACATGGCAACTAATCTGGATCAGGCCTTTCCCTAAACTCGGATAGAAGCATTTTTGAATCGTCAAATTGCCTATCACCTATTCAAGATGGCTTTTAACTATAAAGAAGAATGCAATAAACTTAAAAAAGAAGCAACGATACAAACAAATATGTAATCTTTACCAAATAATAAAATATATTTTATAATAAATAGTATTATTCAACCTACGATCCACTTGAAACTTTGCCTTTCACAATTAAATATGAATACCTAGCTAAATTATATTAATTATGTTTGAACGCATCCTTTGATTTTTAAGGCGAAGTCTTTTTGCAACATTAATATATTTTTCCCTTTGAAATAACATTTCCACTCAAACTCCGCGTAAAAGCTGCCGATTCCTATTCACCAACCTGAGACGTTTTGGTCATAGATTAAAAAATTGGGCTAAAAGTGAATCGTAACACTGAAATCTGGGTTATGCGTCCACAAAATTCAAACTAGTTTGATGCTGCACTCTTTTTTGTGTCATGAGTGGAGCCCTTCACTGCATAACGGAAAAAACCTAAGACTAGCAATGTTTATCATTTTGGGTAACACCGCATGCAGCTTTGAAACTAAAAGCTCCTTAAATAAAATAAAAATTACTTCAAGATAATCAGTAATAAAGTAACTATGTTGATGTTTATTTATAATTCGTATACCTGTACCTATAGAAAAAAAAGAAAAATATTTTGAGCATTCTCAGTAGCTTCCTAGTATTTCCGCTAAAAACTCATTGTTATGTTACGAAAGACAAAATATTGTAATTTACGGTTTTAGCATTTGAGATTGACTGCGTTAAAGATGTAAGTAAGAACATATACATTTTAAGTAGGGACTATTGTTGACAGAGCGAGCACGAAGGTGTCTCTGCTTTAGTTTGGGCAAAAATTCTTTCGAGTACTTCTGTTCTCCTCTACGGGCCGCATTCCTCAACCGATTCTTGTAAAATTTTTTGAGCACCTTCGATAATTATATAGATTTTTTATCATGCAGGTTTTTCGAAGTTGACTTATCGAAAAAAATTCCCCCTTTTCGAAAATTGTTCAAAATAGGAAGTGCCATCTAGCTTCAATTATAACAAAGAATATACCAAATATCACATAGTACTACTTTGAAAACCCCGTGGCGACATCTATTAGATTAATTTTTAAACAACATACAATTTGAGCTACTTTTTAACGCACAAAAAGGCGAGGTCTACAGCTCACGGAGCCAGTTTTTAGATCATAAGTGATTTAATTATTATTGTATGTTTGCACAAATGGTTCTCGCAAATGTATGGATTTTATACATTTGATTCTCACACTTATGATTTCTGAGTTGATAAAGAGTATTTAATTTACTATAGGATTTTTGACAACTAATTATTGTAATACAAATAAGATAAAACAAACAGTCTAAACAATCTGAAAAAAACATAACAACAGTGACATCATCTTAATTAACATTGACCCCAATTTATATCAATAATTTTTAATATTCTAAATTAAAGCAAAGTTCTCTTCCTTATTTACATTAATTATATACAAGCGTAAAATTCAAGGTCATTTCATATATTTTTATTTTAAAATATTAATTAGGTAATATGAACACCAGACACACACGTTTATGCATTTCCAAACATCTGGGCCCTATTTAATAAACGTGACAATTTGTCACTTGTCATGTCAATTTTATATCCAATGCGTCAACCAATTTGAAAATAGAACAAACTACTCATAGCTACACCGCAATGTAAACCAAATTGTCATAACACTTGACAAATTGTCACGTTATTAAATAGGGCCCTGCTCAGACTAGTAAGTAAGTAACATTAGCTTATAAAACAAATATACTAATATTCTCTAAAAAATAACGTTGCATGCTTGGAATAGACATGCCGAGTTTTGAGGAATTCTATTAAAAGTAACAACACCGAAATCTATATGTTTCAATCTAACATTCTGTTGGTAAGGCGGTTTAGAACATTTCGCAAATTGGTAAAGAAATATAATTATGGTTACTTTGCACCTGCTAGATCTTCCCATTTCAAGGATTTACATACACTTTTATAAAATTGATGTTCTATTTTTCATTGACGTCAAGAAGAATAGTGAAGGTCTGCCTTGAATGGAACAAGTTTTAGTTTGACGAAGATCTAAGTTGCACAAAAGAAAGCCTTGCATATACACTTGTTACACCTTTTCCAATGAATGGTTTTACGTAAATTGGGTTAACAATCTGTGGATAAACACGGGCACAATGGGCGACGTCAATGCACAGATGCGCGTGAGTTGTTTGTATATCCTCGATATTCTATTCACCCCTTGACATCAATCCGTCAGATTTCAGTGCTAACACCACTAACCACAATATAGGGAAATCATTTTTAACGGTTTTTAAACAAATACTTATCAAACATTCCAAATCCACAAAGTTATAGTTTTAACGGCACCTACAGACTCAAACAGTTGACTTTTCAGTTACATTTACAGAATTTTGGAGGCGAATGGCTATCAGTTTTTACATTTTACAAGCCCTTTCGTTTCTGCCTCCAGCTAAAAGTTATTTGTTGCGAGTCTGCAAAGTTGTTATTTGGCGCGAGTTACTTCTATGTACACGCATTGATTCAAGAATCAATTTGAAACCTAAGCAAGTGAAGCGAAGGATTCTCTAGGATTAGGATCAAATCATTTTCTTCATACCAGTAATACTATTCCAAAGCCCTTTCCAGAACTATAAGCTTTTAACGTAAGAAAGAAATCTAAAGTTTTACCAATTTTGCGATTATTTAGATAAATTACACAAAACAATGGAATGTTGCTGTATTTGCGTGATTTTTTTGTAACTACACAAAACGCGTGCGTGTTCTACAATCGGAATAATACCTACGTGATCTCGATTAGGAAAAAAACAATCTATCATCATTTGTTTGTAGGCGCCGCTACGGCGAGCGCCGAAAGTCAAAACAAACTTATAAATCGGGTAGGTTGGGCGACAGTGGCACCTAATAATATATCCAACAATGACTCACGACTATTGGAACTGGTAAACAAACAAAGTTAAAGAAAAACGAAACGAGTACGAAACTTCCTACAATGTCCTTATGAATAACATAAGCATAACTATATTTTTACGGTATATTGATGTAAATGATTATCGGGATAATGAATTCGACGTTTTAGTACTTTTTCTCAGTAACTGGTAAGACTAAACAGTTATTAAGTATATTATAATTAAAAATCCTAAACGGAACAAAGTTGGAACTTAAATGTTAATTCATATAAGTATAAATATTTAACCCATTGGGTTAATAATTATAGTAATGTGGGATATACACGGTATGTTAGTAGGCTTTAAATGCAAAAAACACTATTATAAGAATAACAATAATCATTAACTCATCACCGGACTCCGCTTATTTATTTTGAATTAAACTTACCACACCATGGTGCTGCATTTAATTGTTATCATAACTTATCAATTGCTTAATTCTTTTAATAATTAAAATAAAATCCAATTATGATGATTTAATGAATATATCTCTTTCGCTAAACCTACTCTAAAAACCTGCTCAAGTATAGAACCTGCAACTCGTATTTTCCGAAGTATGTTGTGTAGTAATCATTTTTTTGCGATTTACTACTGTATAGCAAACAATTTGTCACGTTCAGAAGGTGGTTAAATTAATTGCTATTACTATTAGTGTAATATTTTTTTATATAATATTTATCCGTTTTACAGTCTAATGATTTATTACGGTACATGTGCCTATTAAATTAAATTATAATAATTTGGTTACTTTCGTCTTGATAATGACGCTAAGTGACACTTTACTAAAGTTAGAAGCATTATATTTCAAACTTATTTAAACATTAGTAAACAGACATTCATTAGTCCAAAAAAGTTTGATTAAACCCCTTGCTACGAAGGCCTCGGGTCTGTAAGATGTCTTAACTTAGATTCAAAACAATAGGGTAAACAAATTATTTCTTGAGTCCATTAAGTAAGTATTCAGGCAATTACTAAGATGGTTTTATCAAATTTGAAATATTTATATCTTTTTATTTAAGTAAATAAAATGTTCAAAGAAGCTAAATTTCTTTCTCTTTATTAATTATTAAAATAGAAATAAACGATGTAAAACCGTAAAGCTAATACATACCTACTGATTAACTAAGTACTAAGCAAAATCAACGAGCATTTAGCTCTATTATGTATAATAACCCACGGTTATTATGTAACACTATTAAGTACTATCAAAACAAGTGCATTAAAAACGATTACGTTTTAGTTTCGAAATAAAAGAGTACCAATATTTTTTTTTGTAAGTAATTTGTATTGATAAATTGATTTTTAACCATTTAAATAAATTTTGTATCCGTGACTCGCATTTTTGAAGTACCTACTTTATTAATAATTAA
This sequence comes from Catoptria pinella, assembly GCA_963556745.1. NCBI lineage: Eukaryota > Metazoa > Arthropoda > Insecta > Lepidoptera > Crambidae > Catoptria > Catoptria pinella. The sequence continues at coordinate 9,490,434 of OY750762.1, forward strand.
GAAAATAAATAAATTTTAGTACTTATATTTTAAAAAAAAGTTAACCAATACACTTGGCTTAGTTTTTATTAAAACACTTCGTCAAAAGATTTTATGACTTACTTATTTATAAGTAAGTCATACTTTAGTATAACAAAAATCAAAGTTTTGAAAAGAAAAGTGCGTGGGTAGAAACTGAATTCAATCCCCCTACTCAAATGGCCGACATTCTATGCGTTTGAACGCTACGCTTACTATGTAAAGGTATTTTTGTAACCTGTTGTATACTACATTTTAACGTATCAGCATTTTACAGCAACATAAAAACAATTACGATAAGGAGACGATGTTTGTCCCACTCCGTGACAATATTTACTCACGAAGGATCAATATCAAGTGAATTAATCGACGATTTATCGCTATTATTTATATGTAATAGGCCTGCTGATTTGAATACTTTTACTAACGCTACGATGTGCTAGTTTTTTAAATAAATCTCACAAGCACAATACGCAGAAATAAAGCACTATTCTTAATAAACGTTTCTTAATGGACGCTGAACCACTTTTAATAAGTTCATTTTACTTTTGAGTATTCGTTGTGGCGTGTTCGGCTAAAGTTTTTGAAGGTTAAAGTTTGCCCTTCCTAATAAATATGGCTGATTCATGCGTCATGCAAAATAAAGATCGTTGGTTCATGCGTCATGCTCGTGAACGGTGCTGCCAGTGGGATTTGGTCTGCTTCTGACTACCTATCTAAACGCATATTATTGTTTTTTTTGTAAGGTGTTAACTTGTATGTCTAGTGATTTTAGTTAATACTGCATATCGTACAACAAGAAGTTCGTATGTATGCATTTTCGAGTAGTGACAGTGATTTCTTAACTAGTTGAAACTTATTTGCTCTCACAATGTTCGCAATAAAAATATTCGTTTATTCTTTTATGCCACTAAAATGTGTTTAAATAGTGAACATCGATATCTTAGCGCCCGTGACACTAAGGTCAATTAGTTAAAAATCCGAGATTGTGAAATTCTTAGTGTGTAAAAATAATCACAGAATGACCTTCAGAAGTAGGTGACACCATTTTTGCACACCCTATAATCGTGAAGTGATATTTTTTCTTGATAAATTGACGCTTTACGTCGGCAATTACATTGTGATATTGTAACTTTCTCTTGAAAGATAATAAAAATAATAAAATATTTTATAATTAAACTTCAAAGATAGGGTCTTTTTGTCAATTGAATATTGAATTTATTCGGGGTTGTACTTCGATATGAAGGGGAGCTGTTTGCACAATCTCCCCCCTCCCCCCTTATCTCCGAAGTTTGTACGATGTCTCTAAAGAGCACACTTTTCCGAAATCATCAACAAAAATTACATTAGTTCCACTATTGGTCAAGAGATGGCGCTGACCTAAAACTGCAATATTCCACATCGCAGTGTATTTATATATGACGGTACGGAACCCTCGGTGCGCAAATCCGAGTTCTTGGATTTAACTGTTAACACATTTTCTAGTCATAATATGACCGTGGCATAAGTATTTAATTTTCGCCATTGTCAGTTCACCTGTTAAATTGTTAGAAGGCCTGACGGTCACTTAATTTCCGTTTCTTCCGTCAATAAATGATGATTATTTGCAATGAAACGTGGAATGAAAGGAAATGAATAGCCCCTGAAAAGCCTGAAGTACCGATTGTATCGTGTACTATTACAGTCCCTGAGGCCTTGACATTAAGGAAGTCCAAACTATAAATTATTATAAACGTGGAAGTAACTTAGGTGATAGGTAATTATGTTGAACCTTGGAAAAGGACATTCATACAGGGCAATTTTGCGACCCCTTGTTAAAATTTAATATGAGATAAAGAAAGTCATAAAATAAAATGTTGGTGACACAATTAGGATTTCTTATTAAATTCACAATTTGTAGCAACTTATTATAACCCAAAAATCTAGGCGCGAATACGCTCATCCTCGCGCGTGGGGGAAATGCTATGGGATGGAAAACAAAAATTCCGTGAAGGTGAAGTCGCATGCAAAAAAGCTATAAAATACTGCAAATAGCCTAGTTTAGTATTCAGGAGTCTGAAATTCTATGAGTTGTGCCACAAAGCATGAATTTTATACCAATAGGTACCTACCTACCCTTTTTAACGGTCATATTATGCTTCTTAAAAATCTCCGCTAAATTCATTCAACAAAAATATGAGAATAGGTACAACTTGATAAAATTATTATAAAACATCGGCCGTTACACAAGATAATAATATTATAGTATGCTGATATTGTGTCATTGTTGACCACGATGTTACTATAATGTATGTACCTAACCTACGTCCAGCTGGTCTCATAAGTAGTTGAACACATTGGTACTCTGTCACACCCACCAGTTACAATATATTGCTTGTTTACTAAGATGTAACTCTACTTTATGAACACAATAATTGGCGCGGTATGGTTCTAAAGCATTTAGCTTCTTCCGAGGTGAACCGTACATACGTATGCGAAAAACAATATTTTACTATAGGTTAAGTTTTGATAAACATAACTTCGATAAGCGAGTAGTAAAAATGACATAATAGGCGAGTTTTTTTTAAGATGAATTAACTTTTAATATCTTAGATCTCCTACCTAAGATATTCAGTTTTTTTATGTAATACACCAACCCGTAATTCAAGGCAATCATTATTACTTACATTGAATTTGTCGTTAACTTAAAATTGGCTTTCCAATTAGATTGTTTAACCCTTCAATGCCAGGAAAATGAGACACAATAGAAAATCCATTGTTATCCGGCCGCATGCGCCCGCTCGGGCGTTGATGAATTAAATGATAATATAGGAATTTTATAAATCATGCTATGTTGCATACCAATCTGTAAAAACATCGAAAAGCATTACACTTCCTTCTTAGACAGTCGGGTAATTATACATGGAATACAGAACTTCAATAAAAGTTACCATTCTAATAGCGTTTGTTTTTGCCCTTCAACTTTATTCAACTTTATGTGTGGTAGCAATAAGAATATCGTAGCAAGAAAATATACCGAAGGGAGAAAAGTATAAATATAAATATATATTTGAGAACATCACATAAATTGCTCCGATTCCAAAGTAAGCACCTGTGTTATGGAAACAAGAGACAACGGTGGTATCACAAACACCCAAACCTGAGCCAATATAGAAAAGTTCGTTTTCTAATTTGACCCAACCGGGGATCGAACCCGGAACCTCAGAGATGGCGACACCATGAAAACCGGTGTACAAAGCTACTCGACCACGGAGGTCGTCAAAGATATGATCTTATATGTATATTTTGATTACTACCTATTACTTAGTATGAAGATGATAGCTCAGTACAGTAAAATTTAAGTGCGATATTGTTCAAGTTTCGAGAATCAACTTTCATTCGTAATAGCATATTGGAAAAATGTGATGTGAGACCAGCGGTCGTATGTCAATTCGTAGAAGTGTTACAAGTGACAGAAGGTGGGCCGTGTCGAAATGTAATGTCTTCCCGGGACTTGGAGCGTAACCGACTCCTTGTTACTCAACACTTAACACATGCGGGTATCCAGCAGACGTGAAACGAGCGTGCCCCTGTAGTATTTGAAGTTTAAGTTAGTGGAATAAGCTAGAAAATCTGATACTCCTCCCTACTAATGTAGTCTCCTTTAGCCTAGTAAAATAAAGGCCACGTGAACCCTTTTCTGAATCACAGATGATTCGCAGAGCATCTGATTTTTTTGAATCTGTTTAAATATATATTTGATTTGCCTTTCGCAAAGTCCTATTTAAGAGTCCGGCGAGCAGTGAGCTTCCCATACAAACGTAATACCAAAATGATATGCAATTTGAGCATAATTAAAAAAAAAATTAAAAAGAAAAACCTCCTTCAAAAAACCTTAAAAAAATTGCTATAAAAAAACAGCTTCAAAAAACAGCAGCTCTAAAAAGCAAGAAATAATATTCAAATCTGCATAATTACTATTCAAGTATCTACGCATATCTGATATTAAAAAAACGGACCACCTGGGGAGCAAACCTGATAAAGTGGCGTTTGAATCATGTCAATCGGTTCAGCCGTTTTCGAGTTATCGGTGGACATACATAAAAAAAAAAAAAAAAAAAAAAAAACAAATAAACAGTCGAACATAGAACCTCCTCCTTTTTTGAAGTCGGTTAATAAAAAAAATAGATGTCCCTGCCAAAAAATATTAATTTCTCCGGATCTAGAAGTTCTACAGATATAAAAAAATACTATTCGAAAGGTATACCACATATCAAGTGAAAAAAACTTTGTGTAAACTTTCATCTTTAATCCGTCATAAAAAAATACTATAATCAATTTTAGTCCGAAATATGCGTGCATTTTTTGGTATTTCTTACATTTTTAATTTTTCTTACATAACTCAAAAATCACCCAAATTGGTTTTTCTAACTTTCGAATGTATTTATTTATTAGTTATTCCGTTTTTGCGTAAATGAGTTAAATAACATACAATCCAAACATACTTTCTCATTTCCAATATTAGTAGGATATGTGAATGAAAGTTTTCTTTCCATATACAGTGCACTGCATTTTGGATGCCCACGCGCATAAAGTTCAACGAATATCAGGGCTGTCAATTGCAAGACATACGAACATCTGTGTACGTACGTGTTAGATAAGCTTTTGAGGAAGTTGTAGTTGGGTCGGTCAATAATATTTCCAAATCTATGTATTTCTCGTGAATGGCCGGGGTGAATGACCTGTTTAGACCGAGTATTACGCAGGCGCGACCAATCGATAACACCAGTTGCGTAAGCACCTTGCACGCCCTCTAAAGGAGAACACACACTGAAGCCAGCCTCACGCGCAAGTTAAATTGCATTAAAAATACTTAGGAAAAGAGCCGTGCTACGATGTAGAGTTTCGTAGCACAGATAACATCGCTTATGGTTTTTTGTCTTTAAAAATTGAATGTCTTGCTCTTGCGCTTAAGACAAATACTGTCTTAATCCGAATAACATCACAAGAAGAGTTAATTATGCTCAAATCGCAAATCATTTTGGTATTACGTTTGTAAGGAAAGCTCACTGTTCGCCGGAGCCTTAATTCATTTTATGATTTTGGTAAAATTACGTTTTTGTAGAGATCCAAGTATTTAATACAACATTTCATTTGAACTCTGGTAAAATGAAACAACTGAATAGTTTTCGCGATTTCAAGGTTGTTTTACAAAAAGTTGTTCATAATGATCAAGTCTACAAATGTTTTTCAGATTTTGTGATAACAAAAATAACTTTGTATTGCACTATGTGTAACACACACAAGAAGGAACACAGTGGTCTGCTCCACGTGACGTAGTGTAGTGAGCTTAAAACTACGCACTTGGTGGGTCAAACGATAACCTATTTAGTTAACTGCGTTGCAAAAATTAAGAATCCTAAAACTGATTTGTTTAGATACCGATATCTATGTGGGTAATTCAATGAGCTGACTTTGTTTACTTTGTAATTTACTGCTTCAAAAAGCCGTATCTTTTGTTAACAGTTTATAACTTGATATTTTCGGTATGTGTATTTTTTTGTCGAGGTAAGATGACTTGCAATGTGATATGAATTAAAAAGTAAAAGTACAAATATTTAACTTAAAATACGGGTACCTCTCGCTTTAATTTAAAATGATAAAAAAAACACTTCAAAAACTAGATAAAAAAAAACGATCTAGAGCTAGTCGGACTCGCGCATAGAGCATTTCGTTTATTCTGAAAAAGTTTACTATTTAGAGACATCGTTTTATTTTTCCTTTAATCTTGACATAAACTTCTTTCAAATAAAATAATTTCAATCATTTTTAAATTTTTCATCAAAAGTAGAAAACTATGCGGCCAAAAATAAAAACGTTTGAGAATGTGCAAGCAGAGCTCTTTCATATGATACCCCAAATGTCCTAGGAGCCTCACTTCGAATTTTTAAGACTCCCTTTTCAGTCCCTGTTGCAAAAAAATATAAATATTTTTATTTCTATCTTATTTGCAAAATAGTTGGGCAAACGTCATGTAAAACTATTCTAAATTTCAAGTTGATAGAATTAGTAGTTCTCGAGATATCTCTGTGACAGACAGACAGACTAATTGAGTCGCACCATAACCATTCCTTTCCTTTTAACCATTTTGGTGCGGAACCTTAAAAACGACAAGTTACTTAATGTATTGTATAATAATTAAATACGAATGGGTTTTTTAATGAATAACGTACCTAAATCATTAATAAAATGTTAAATTAATGGAAGGCCATCTGTTTTAAGCATATAAATTAATTATAACATTAAAGTAACGATTTCTGATATTAACTGACTACTGACCGAAATTAACCTGAATAATTAAGGAATGCAAGCAATAATTTGCAGATGAGTACAAAGTTTCTAAGTAATAAATGATAATTAATCATTTCAAAAGGTATCAAAACTGAATAAAAACCCATCATATCTATAAGCAAAATCGTATTAATTGCCTATTTGTTCTTAATTATAGTACCAACATCACGACTAACTAAGAAAGTTTCTTTTTATCTGCTTTGCCTTTGCGCAAGACCTATGTGAATAAACTCTGCTAGACGCTGTCTAAGTCGATACGTTACGATTTACGTCAACACATCAACAACACATTAACTGTATTGTAATAAAAGTCTGAGATAATTACTAAATTACAATCGAAATTACGTAAAAATATTATTTGACGTCACGGTATGACGAAGGTAAGGGGTATATCTTGTGCTTTCTGTACTTAGACATTATACTTGAATAGTATTCTACATAAAGAAACAAAGTACATCCGGCTGGAATACATTGAAAAATGAATGTTCTGGTTTTTAGAATTATGTATTTTATGCATATATCGTGGCACTCCAGAATACAAAGGACTGTGGCAACATCCAGCTGCGAGGCTGAGTAGGTACGTGAACCTGGCAGAGACGCTAGAGGGAATGTACTTACAGACTTCTTAAAGAAATTAGACTCAACAGGTATTTAAATGTATCACTTTATACCGATAGTCGATCAGCGATATTCCTTACCCCAGGACCCGTGGCCCTACCATTAGTTGATGCAAACTGTACTCATAACCCTGAGTGTTGTTTTTTATATACCAAAAAAGATTTGTAAATATCTATTAATAATTACATAAATTAAACATCTATTCATTATTACTTACTAAGAAGTAGTAACCTAAGCCTGTGAAATTCGACCTTATTATAAACAAAAATATACTTTCGTAATACAATGAGCTTATCGCTTGCTCTTGACATTGGCTGAGATTTCGATAGTAAACACTTTTCACTATCAATAATTAAAAGTAGACCGTGGGTAAACATTTTACGTAATACTGTATGGAAGTTTAAAATTGAGTCTGAACAGAGTTATAAAACAACGGGAAATTCCGTTCAGTACCCGTAGCAAGAACAGCTATCGAAAAAAATAATCGCGAAAAATATTCAATAGAGTAATTTTGTATGAGAAAGTGCAGTGCCATCTACCGCCGAAAGGCGAAATGAAATTTTCCATAGATAATAATAATTACACTATCGAGTACTTTTACTCGCGTTTTTTTTCTCGATAGATGTTCGTGCTAAGAGTACAGATTTGACAGAAACTCTATGAAACTGACAGCCTCCATAAAGTTAAGGAGACCTTAACTAAAGATTTTAGCTAAGAAGCCTTTGAGTATTTGGCCGTTAGGTATCTAAATATCTAGCTTTTAAGAAAATAAAAACATATTCGAGTTACTTTTGTTGTATACAGAAATGCATTAAGAACTATTTATTATAGACGTTTTAAATATTTTTTTATTAAGGGTAATGAAATTATTATTGTATTAATAGTCACACACGAAATTTTAAGTATTAGTTAGCTTTCTAAAATCGCTAAGTTTCAGCATTCGTTACAGTTTCAATTTGTTACGGTCAGCCACAATTTACAGCCACATGACGTCTTATGTAATCAGCGGCAGTCTTTATGACGTCTTTTGAGTTTTTGGCGCCATTTTGTCGAGTTCGGTTCGGTGTCTATTTTAATTATTTTCAAATTGATTCATAGTGGATATTGTGTCTTAAAATTGGTGCAGTTATATGGTACAAGTGTCTACGCAACTGAACAATATGTGGGATAATTGAAATAGGCGCGATCTTGGTTGTGTGAAGCTGAGACTTTTATTGAAGTGGTGGCTTCCTCGGCAGAACTAACCGAGTAAACTGTCTTGATATACTTGGTGCCAAATGCTCCAAGCAGCATTGGAATGCGATGCACCCGCATTCTAATGAAAAATTAAACAATATCTACCACTGAACTATTTAACACTTGACACTGGCAAAAATTACTTCCAAGAGGAAAGTAGATTGCCATAACAAAAAAGAAGAAGAAGACGTCTTTTATCTATGAGAAATATAAGTAGTATCTTTGTTTTTGGTTCCAATAGATAGCAGCAATCAACGCAACATAATAGTTGCTTTTGGTCATACATTTAATGATAGTGAAAACCTTACATAGAAATCAAGAAAAAAATGTCTTTGCTTCATCAAAACAAGAAAAAAGCTGTCAATAGTCTAGCTAGATTCTAGAAAATTCGTAGAATAAACATAAAAAAGAAGATGTTGTAGTTTAATCGGTATTTTGGCAATAACCTTATAAAAGTCGATGCTATCTGTATCAGAGTCAAGGTGACACACAATTTCGTTTGCGTCAATATGACCTTTTGAGCTAGATTGTACGCAGATTTCTTGATTAAAGTCAACATGCACTTTGGCGATGAATAATAAGTATTCCCAGAAAGGATTATTAATAATAAAAGATGTTAGATCAGTCGCGAGTCACTGCAAATGATCATTGAATTATTTAACTAAAATAGATTTAAAATAATAAAAATAGATTTCGATACAACCATATTAAATAATATGTATTATGTTAAAATTTTCGTATTTTAATATCGTTGCATAATTTAGAAGAGCTCAATAATAAAATTATGTATGGTTTTTTTGTCTTTTTGTGCAACAACATTGGCTTTACTCAATCTTAGCTCTGTACCTACACTTATCAGAAAACAACGGATTGTAAGGGTACTAAGGGTAGTACGAACATTTATCGAGAAAAAAAAACGCGCGTAGAAAGTACTCGATAGAGTAATTATCTATGGACACTCACCTACATTTTTTTCAGGTCAGTGTCTATGGACTATTTCATTTCACTTTTCGGCGGTAGATGGCGTTGTACAAATTTCCCCTACAAAATTACTCTGTGGAATGTTTTTACGCGCGTTATTTTTTTCGATAGCTGTTCGTATTCGTATCTTGATACCATTTGGTCGCTACTATGGAGTATGCTCCACAGCTTAGGATGTCCTTCCAACTTCAAGATGGTGTTCAGTTTTTGACCTCGAGGAGCCTGTGGAAACTTAGGGGGAAGCAAAAGGACCTCGGAAATTACGCACTTTCTTTAACCTTTCACTTTTATCTTCTAAACCATGCGTTTTTCGAGAAAACCGTTCGGTTTTATACTTTGTGGTATGATGCCAAAATAATTGGCGTAGATAGTTTGTGTTATCAGTTGTCTGCCTGAGTTAACAATGTAACTGACTGAAATGACATACTTTGCTTCTGAGGTTTTCTTCACATCGTATCATATTTCCACTTTTCAATGGAATCAATCATTCAACGTAAAGTATGATTGTTTACGTTAATGACAATGACTGCAGGATGTGAATAAACACAACACCTTAATTGTACTTATGAGTCATGAGCTATTGGTAGAACAAATGAAATTAGCATTTATTTTGATTGCCATACAAGTCATTTAAGTGTAACAGGTGAGGTTTTTGTTTATTCCAATCAAATAAGGGCCATTGAACTGATACTAGGTAGTTGAATGGTTTATGAATGAACCTAGGTAGGTACTATACTTTTATCCTACATATGCATAAATTAATGTATCTACTACTTTAAGCTTTAACAATATATTTGTATATTCTATTCATTGTTTAAATTATCTCGTAGTACCTACTGGGTTCCGGATCCTTGGTAAATTTTTAAAAGAAATAAATATTTAAGACAAATTCCTCAGATCATTTAGTATCAAATTAGGCAAATTTTGTACAATGTAGAGATGAATTATTAATAAGTATAAACATCCATGACTCGGAATCAAATGCTCACCTCACAGACATATGCCCCTACCGGGATTTGAACCCAGGACATTTGGCTCGTCAAATCTACTTGTATTGGGATCTCAACGATACAAATTGATTAAACTCATTTTTCATCAATATTTGATTAAGGTACAGTTGATTTGGAGCCAAACATTTCGGATTCGCTGTGTAACTAAAGCTTTATAATGGCGGCATCAATTAGATAAAAGGAAATGCAACAATGTTGTATCATTTATAGAGTGCAGCTGCGCAATACTCACAGAACTACCAGGAAGTCTGCTGAAGTCGTTTCAGGTGTAGTCAACGCTCTTATTTCGAACGTCTTAAAGTGCAATCTTGCAGCGAAAAATGCATCCGTAGGAAAAGTTGACGGGAACCAGTAATTGGAGTAGGTAGAGTCATACGTCTTTAGTTCTATTTCGATCCCGGTAGCGGCAATTGGTTAATAACAATCAGTAAAGAGATCGTCGAGGTCAGGGCCAAATGTTCAATGAGTTTGTTTATGTGTCAGTGCAAAACATTTGAATATTTTTTTGGGCACCCAATGGACTTCGCATGGCGGTTTACAGCTGATTGACCGAATTCATGGCCATGTGTGATATACATGATTGCGTATTTTATTTATTGAAAGTAGGTAGGTTTAGTATGTCACGTGTGTAAATTTAAAGGAAAAATATGAATACCTATGAGCACTTTCATATGGTTGTATCGAAATCTGAGGTTTTTAATTAATGAGTATACAAGGTGTTACAAAAGTACCCCTAATGCCGAATATGGTAAATAGGGACCATCAAACTAAATAACTTTTACTATGGGACCAACTCTGAAATCGCGAAATAAAAATCAGCTGTTTCATACATTTTGATATTTTCGTAATTATTTTTTGTATGAAACAGCTGATTTTTTTATCGCGATTCCAAAGTTGGTCCCATAGTAAATGTTGTTCAGTTTGATGGTCCCTATCTACCATATTCGGCACTAGGGGTACTTATGTAACACGTTGTATAACTTATTTATAATAATGCTTCTTACTATACTTACAACATACGTAGTTGTATAAAAATATGTTTTGTTGATTACGAATTTAATCAAATGCTTCTACATTGTAATGTAAGTAGTAACTCACATCTGTAACTCCTAATTTTAATTTTATTGTAGGTAATATTTATTATACAACATGTTACAAAAATACCCCTAGTGCCGAATATGGTATATAGATAGGTACCATCAAACTGAACAACTTTTACTATGGGACCAACTCTGAAATCGCGAAAAAAATCAGCTGTTTCATACAACAATTAAAATCGAAAATATCAAAATGTATGAAACAGTTGATTATTTTTTTTCGGCGCGATTTCAGAGTTGGTCCCATAGCAAAAGTTGTTCAGTTTGATGGCCCCTATATACCATATTTGGCATTAGGGGTATTTTTGTAACACGTTGTATTTTAATTCTATTAACCGCACAATTATTACAAATCAAACATTAACACAAGTCCCTCTAAAAATAATATACAAATAGACAGTTAAACGAACAATAAAAGTCATGATAAATACCTTAAAATAGGTTTTCTTAGGTACCATTATCTTCTGAGAGATTCCTTCGGTACTCGTGACTCACAATGTTTATCGTAAAGTCAAGGGTAACGAACGGATAGGTACCCAGTGACCAATACTAAGAACCCGGTTACAAGAATCCACCGCTTCGGGGAAGCTGGTAGATACACATGCTTGGAATTTAGACTTTATACTTTATACACTATAACCAAGAGTTAATTTTTGTAACGAATGATATTAAAAAAAACCTAATAAGAAAATTTTCTCAATTTTATTCTCTCAACTCTTTTGGAGTTAGACAACTATCTTCATCTAATACTAAATTATACACTAGAAAAAATACGACTGGCACCAGATCATGTTCTCGGACGGTGCGAGTCGTATTTTTAACCGACTTCAAAAAAGGAGGAGGTTATGAAGTCGACGGTTTTTTTTATATTTTTTTTTCGTTTTGCTTTACATTACGTAGTGTATTTATCTTATTTATTACCTAAGTCTTTTTTATTTATTTACAATCATAAAACACTAATTTGTTATTTTTGTATATTTCATTATTTTTTCTTATTTTATATTTATATTCATAATGCGACCTCATTTCGTCCCTACTCTTTCAAAAGGTGGTTTAAAAAAAAATCATTGCCTCACACTCGCAACACAAATTGATTTTGCTGCGAGTTTTTACGCGCCAAAAGCGCCCTTTTCGGGCTGGAGAGCTGAAAAAGTGAAAAATAATAATTATTTAGTTAAGTTAGATAAATCCAGAAATTGCGTAGAATAGTTACTGATTATTTGATTTTGATTGAAAAATTCTCCTTTATTTATTTAGGTTTTCGAATTGAATGAAACAAATAATGCAGTTGGATACGTAGGTATTACACATGGCATACAAATCGCTATTTAATAAAAATACACATATAAATCATTACAATGAGCCGAAAATGTGTCAAGGTGAATGCGTCAGAACCTTGATAAATATTAGGCATTTTTCTGCCTACTTGTGTAGGCTTTGTAGCCAGCCGCTTTAATATTGTAAGTGACACTACAATATATATTGCTTCTGTACAGTTAAAGAAGCAGGTAGTAATACATGATTGTATTTATATGATCAAGACTTTTTGAACAATGTAAAAGAATGTAGAAAATATTGTCTTAAATCTTTTGCCCCAAATGTAAAAAATGCACTGCTTTGTTAAATAAGTTATAATCCGCGCTTGGTTAGATTGGGATGGGACCTTGTCAAAGTAAATAATAAATGACATTTAAGCAGTCAAGTAGCGCTAGCAAAAAAGTTCTGAATCTATTCAAATAAAAAAGAATTTAAAAAATGTTTTACCCCTTTTTTCGTCATTAATTAATCACTTAAATAATTACACAATATGATGATGATGGAAATACTGAAAATCTTTATAATTGTTTGCAAACAGATGCATCAAATAAAAAAAATACATAAAAAAAAATCCTTTGGTAGTGTAATACTTCTCACCAAAAATGTGATTGAAAATAAATTACTAGTGGCTCCATAGACTTACAAAAATTTTCATTGCGCAGTGGCTCTGTGAGCTGAAGACCTCGCTCTTGCCACGCTTTAATATCTCCGCCATTTAAAAAAAAATCAAAAAACCGTTATGATGTCAGTCTTGAAAATTTATAGCCACTTTTCACATTGAGCTGTAAGAAGAGAAGACCTCAAAAAATTTGCTAAAAGTGTTGATGGTGATTTCTATGAGCTTAAACGCCATGTAGGAACCAGGGGGGGAACCATATCTGTTTTAAGCTGAAGCTCGGCAGACCTGCCGAAGTTCGAGAAGTTAGCCGTGAGGGCCTCAGACCATTAAGCCTTGCATATTTTCACTTTTAAACTGGAAACCAATAAAAAAATATTTTTGAGCCTGGGAGAAGATTATTCTGTGATTTTACAAAATTGGTCAGCTTACCGAATTACTATGGAATGATGAAAAAATTCGTTTTTCAACCTATGTTCCTCGGAGAAAGTTGTTCAATTTTAGCAACACTATCACCTGTTTCAGTAAAGAAAGTTACATAATTTTGTTACACCTACGTACAAGATTGACAGGATGACGCCACTGTGCACATTCTTAGTCATGCAACACATGAAGTAAGACTTATCAAATAAGTAAATACTTTGTTCATAAATAAAAAGAAATCCCAAAAGAAGACAACTAGCAACTTTCAATTGAATAGATAGATATACAACAGTCATTTATCAATTTGACTTATTATCATACTGAACGAATGTTTATTTTACAATATTAGTAGGTAGGTGTGACAGCGGAAGTTGTTTATGAATAGAATTACGTAGGTAATCAAATATTACGTGTCGTAATACTAATAGGTACATTTTTTCTAAGTAATTTATCACGGTCGGTACTTGAACCCGAAGATATAGTAAACAAGATATACAATGCGGAACAGAAGCCGAATAAATTATATAATGTTGTATGTTTTGACAATGTTCAAGGCCACTGGAATATGAAGATAAAGTTCCGTATTAAACATCACTGACTTTTCAGTGGCAAAGTTTTTTCTTTGGATTTAGAGGGTTAACTTTAGTTATTACATGCATATGTTAGCGGCAATGTGTATCATCCGGTTTTATAAACAATGCCTATGTAATGTATAGAATACCTAAAACGTTCAGGTAATATATAAAATATTATTCAAAACCACTTTTGCCTGATTTTTGCTGTCAAAAGTGGTTTGACCAGTTGACTGTAACATATACATTACCTAGGTAAACTATGAAATGGAAAATAATAATATTTCATACATTACTTGGACGGCCCATGTATTGTATACAGTACCCGAATTTCACGCATTGCCGGTAACACATGAAGACACGTTATTCTGTTTGTAGCACCTTAGCACAACCATCTGTCGAGAAAAAAACGCACGTAAAAAAAACTCAATAGACTAATTTTGGATTTTTTGTTTTAAAAAACCCTAGACAAATATTATACTATCTTAATCAGAATAACATCATAAAAAGACTTAATTATGCTCAAATTGCAAATCATTTTGGTATTACGTTTGTATTGGAAGGTCACTGTCCGTCGGCCTCTTAACTTTAATATTCAAACTTTGGTTACCTAGGTACTTATGAATTTACTTAATACATACCTAACCTACTGAATGAACTTATTGTGCAAAAATTCAAAGGGGTTATATTTACCGGCCTATATTTCAGTAGGTGTCACGTTTAGCTGAAGGTCGGTTTCACTTTATTCTGAATCTATAATTTATTGAAAACGGTATTGAAACTGCAATTATATGAAAAAAAACTTTTCTGATAAGATCAGTTCCTATTGCTTAATACTTACTTGAAATGTCATTCTAAAACAATTACAGTTTCAAACTTTATATTTTATTTCTTTTGAAATAGTTTTAATAGAAAGGAACTACTTATGATTGAAAAAGAGCAAAATATTTCTGATGCGGTAAAGTAATGTAAAGTAAAAAATTGCTTTATTCAAATAAACTTAGTAATTAAGCGCTTTTGAATCGTCTATATTTTCCTACCACCCGTTCCGGCGATATGATATGACATGACGGCGATATGACGGATGACAGCCGCTGATACTAATTCCATGACACGCTCACTAGGAACACTTTGAAAAATTTCCTTCGAAAGCTCAACTTTTGTACCTAAATTGTGAAAACTACCCGTGAAACCTTCCAAAGTTCCGATAGCGTAACTTTCAAACAATTTGGCGATTTCGGTGTGAACAAAAATGGCCGCACCACAGCAACCTTGGTGCACACCTTCAGTTCGGGAGCGATTGCGCAACCTCCGGGTCAAGGATGGCAGCGCACACGCTTTTGCCAGTTTTTTTCACCGAGCTGAATGCAAATTGTAGCGCCACTCGTTGCTATAGTGGTGTAGGTAGGTACTTTACTCATTGCGATTGTCTGTCGAATTGATATTTTTGTACGAAACGTAATTTTTTAAAATTGTGAATATTTTCAAAATGTTAAGCTATTACAGCAGTTTTCATGAACGCTGTTGGGGGTTGAAAATGTCCTTGAAAGTTGAAGCTCGGCCCTACCGCTCCCTTATCTTATTATGTTTTCAAAAATGTCAGAATAACATATTTTTATCACACAAACTATTAAGTGAACAAAATGCGTAATGTGACGTTTTGTATCGTAAAATTACGTTGAACTTTAGTTTACGTCAACATGTTAGATATTAACAGGAAAGTTTCAAAGCTTTATCGTAAACAACAAAGTGTATTATTTTATTATGGCAAAAGCGCTCCCTCGAGACAGATATTTCTCTGAATAATAGGTATAAAAAAACAGACGTCATTATGCTAATGAGTAGTGGATGCCTTTTGCACGTGTGTCTTACAATCTTTTATTTCTAACCGGTCATCGCGTCTAGACATTTCTCATAAACAATAGACACCTGCGTACTATTCATTGTAGGCAGCTTAGTGTAACATGATCGTTTACAACTTAAATTTGGTAATTTAAAAAAGAAATTTGATCCGCTAATAATTTTATTAATGCCTTACTAACACGAGAGAAACAGCTTTTTGTAGGACTCGACCTTGACCCGACTGTGGCCACAAACCTGTTGCCAAAAAGTAAAAGCATTCGCCAATCAGGCTCGGAGACTAAAAAACAATAAATATGTTACGCCGCCATAATATCGTGATTATCTAGCTATTAATACTCAAAGTATCAAAGTCCGAGATTTATTAGTTTATACTAACGATTTAATTACATGCAACCGCCGCGTGAAGAAATTGTATGTACGAAAGCTTTTTTTTTACAAATGATGCATTATGTCTAATAATCCTAGACGAAGATGATGTCACACTTTAAATAGTAAAATTTTTTTTTGAGAGAAGCTTACGACCTTATAAAGATATAAGTTTCAAAAAGATGGGCCATAGTACGGACTGGCAAACTTAAATTAATATTTTATAGCTACTTGTATTTAGTGAACGTTGTATATTACACTACTTGTATTTCTGAACGTTGAACATTTTTGTTTATTTGTCATATTTTTTTTACTTTGGGGCTTCTGCGCGACATCTATTCAATCAACTGTTTCGCTTTTTTTAATCGATTCCAAACTCATAAAACTTTCTTTTTGTCATGCTCATAGTATTGCTGGCTTCATAATCTCACTTGTCATAATATCTGCCCTTTTCTGGGAAAAGTTCAAACTTTTCGGGCATCTTGCCAAATACACCCCTTCGATATTGCTGTGCTGGCAATTTTTATTTTTCCTTTCCTTTTTTATACATAATTGTGCTGACCGATTAAAGAACTTTGTTGAAAGTTAACAAGTAATAGCCGATCAACTTACAAAATAAATTTACTTTGGAAAAGTTTCCGTACAACCATTGAATAGTTATCACTGTTTTCGTACTCTAATAATACAGTCTCAAAAAGCAAACAATAAATATTTATTTAGTTTTTTGTAATAGTAAATTTCACAGGATGATTTATATTTCACATTACATACCTACCTACTATTGAAAAAATCCGGACTGAATTTCCGAAAACCTCGGCTCTTCTGAGTATGAATCAATCACATTTATAATTTGCATGTAGCTCTTTTGTCAAGGACCCTTTTAGTTACGTTCTTTTACCCTTCAAAACATCCAACACGTATTGCAGTTCAACAACCGAGTTGTTGCCATCTTCGTGAGTTTCGATCAACACGTAAACAGGTTAATTTAGTAAGTATGTATATTACCAATCCATTATCAATTTTCGTCAACGTACTAGTAGCTCTGTAGACCGCGCGTTAATGACATTTTTGATCATTTTGCGAAATGGCTGAAATATGAGTTTCCCAATTTGTCCGCAATTTTGAAAAATTTCGGAAAACCGAATCGACAAAAAAAACTTTGTAATTTTAGAACCTGCTCACAAAATTTCAAGAGAATCGTTCGAGAAATGCGACTTGTAGAGGAAAACAGACGGACAGCCGGACAGACATACGAAAGCATTTTTTCCTAAGCTGAAACGGAGACGCTTCGCGATCGCTCGGTCAATTAGTAAGCATAGTTGTTTGCTTCTTATAATTTGTAACAATGCTAAAAGGTGATTGATAGGCCTTTTGCTATTATCAATTAGGTTTCAATTCTCTTTGCGTTTACAGGCTTTTAAGTTTTTTTATTTGAATAACTAGCGGCTGCCCGCGACTTCACCCGCGTGGACTTTGTTTTAGTAGGCGTATTAAGATAAAACATGCACCAGATTTTAAGTTAGACTTTCAGAAATACAACTGTAAAAACCGCATCCGATTTGGTGCAGCAGTTTTTTCGTGAGACAAACAAAAATTCTAAAAATATATATTTGTAGCTTCTATTACTCTTATATAGACCCCTTATTTTATTTTTTCTTAAATATTTTCAATGCACAGACATCGGCCAGTTACAATTTTTATTATATATAGATAGATGCTCATAAATATCCTAAACAATTCCACTGAACAGGGATTGGCATAAACAATCCTGTTTAAGTGCACAAAAAGCATCAATGAACTCTCGTAAGGAAAACAAAAACAAACAGCAAAAACTTGTTTTGGTCGATGGTTTTCGATATCGAAACTTTTTATTTTTTAATATTTTGGAAAATTTTGCCGCCGTAAATAAGATCAATTTGCTGCATCAACTCCAAGAAATGTTGTTTTTATTTATTTAGAAGTTAGTAGGAACTATCAGTGCATTTACCTTGGCGGGCTTTTTATACCGGATAAGAGGATTTTTTATTTGTAATGAATAACTGTGTGATACCTACTTAAAACTTGTTTACGAATATGTTTATTACGCAATCTTTATTATACTTTCGTAAGATTTTTGGTTAATCAGCACAGCACAGACAAGATATTTAGAAATACTTACTTAAAAGTGGAGAAAAAAACATGTCAAAAGAAAGTAAGCTTACATACTTAATGTTGCGAAGATGGTGCAAGTACCCGCGTAAAAAATTCGATAGAGTAATTTTGTATGGGAAAGTACAACGCCATCTACCGCCGAAAGCGCAAATGAGATTTTTCATAGACAAATCCTCTATTAGAGTAATTTTGTATAGGAAATTTGTTCAGCGCCGTCTACTGCCGAGAAGCAAAATAAGATTTCACATAGACAATTACTCTATCGGTAGAGGATTTGTCTATGATAAAATCTCATATCGCTTATCGGCGGTAGATGGCGATGTAAAAATTTCCCTATGTCATAAATGACATTAATAATTAAACATTAGGAGGATGCCACAAAAAAACCCAGAGTCGATTAAAATAATTTATGTATGGTGAGGTAGACCAGACATAGTATGTCCCAAATATGCAATTGAATTTCGCTTAAACAATCCCCAACATTTAAAAAATGTTGCGAGAACTCGGGGTACTATTAGAACATACAAGTATAGTGCGTTTGCGTTTAACATGTAAGTAGTTTTGTTACAACGTTACGTGAATATTTTGGGTATTTCAACGGTGAATATTATGAATATTATGATTGCGTGATGTTGATAAGCTAACAATATAAATAAAGAATAATAATATATACGAAACACTATTAAAAGGTGTTATTTTAGGATTATTTTGTTTGGATTTATTAGCCATGGTCACGGGAGGACGGCCCTTAGTAAAGTGTCGAAACGTCGGGAATTAAAAAAAAATCCAAACAAAAATAA
The DNA here is from genome assembly GCA_963556745.1 of Catoptria pinella. Lineage (NCBI taxonomy): Eukaryota > Metazoa > Arthropoda > Insecta > Lepidoptera > Crambidae > Catoptria > Catoptria pinella. The sequence continues at coordinate 9,509,832 of OY750762.1, forward strand.
TTCTAAAATAATACCTGAATTAATAATATACTCGCTGTAATCCTTATAAAGTGTTTTATTTCTAATTACGATTGTTAAATACTAGTTGTTATTTTTTTACAGATTGTTAGCCTATCAACATCATGCAATAAAATATTATTAATTCATGATAATCACCATTGAAATAATATTTACGCAAAATATTTACCTAACGTCGTAACAAAACTACTTACATGTTAAACACAAACGCACTATGTAGTAGGTAATAGTACCCCACGTTCTCACAACTTTTTTTTAATTTTGGGGATTGTTTAGGCCAAATCAAATTGCAAATTTGGGACATACTATATCTGGTCTTTTTCACCATACATAAATTATATTAATCGACTCTGGGTTTTTTTTCTTTGATTTCGTGGCATTGTGTTTTTAATTAATAGTATACTCGGTGTGGGTGATGCTACGGAGTAGGCCGGAAGCAGTAGGTGGTGACTTGGGCAGGAAGCTGCCCCAAGGTGTGGGTAGACAGCGCAGGAAGTTCCGGTAGGGGAATTGCTGCCCATAGATACGACCCAAGATGGGGACCGCACAAGAAAAAATAAAAGTAAGGAACGTAACTTTGTTATGAGGGATTTTAAAGGAGACCCGGTTTCAAAAATCGGTCTATTCAAAGACGCGGACTTCAAGAAACTTCTAAAAATTGATTTTTTATTAGTCATGTAAAACCATAAACAAATAAGGCTGTCATAAAGTGCTGACGTAGCCGATGGTTGAACAAAGCGAGGGCCGTCCATAACTCACTACTTTCTTTTAAGTATATTGTGATTTAAGGAATTTATTAATTAGTTTATACAATACTAGAAAAAATTACGACTCGCACCAGATCATATTCTCGGATGGGAATCGAACCCGCGACATCCAAACAAAAACGCACGGGGCGTGCGCGTGCGGTAAAATCAACTTTCTGCACTCTGTACTAAACCGCAAACAAAAACGCAAGGCGTGCTGTAAAATCAATTTTCCGTTCGCTGTATTGTCATCGAAAGCAGACATTTTCGAGCAACTGTATTAAAAATAGTTTTTTATTTCCCTTTTTTTTGAGAAAAGCACTATACAAACCTTGTACGGGAAGCAATTTACATTGCTAACTTCCCGTTTTTAACTGTAATGTAGGTATTTTTAAACCAAAAAATATTTTTGATCATTGACAGGAAACATGAGTGTCTTCGCCTCTGATTGTGTATTAATAGGATAAAAAAATATTGTTGTTCATTAGTAATCTCGTCTCAAGGTTTTTAACCATTCGGTCATTAGCTTTACTAGAATTCCTCTGTTTCTTATTTTTTATGTAGAAGCTTTGTGACGTATAATAATGCTGATTTTGGTATTTGAAACTCAAGCTCATGAAAGCGTGAGCATAAAAAAATATTCTACTGATGACTTTCTTACTAAAAATACGTAAGTCCCAAATTGAGCATTATTTGCACCTCACCTGAGAATCATCGTCTCCTGGGAATCGAACCCGGGACCCTGCGTCTTACAAGGGTGGGCGAACCACTAGCCCACAGAGGCGGTACTATGGCGTATTCAGTTCAGTCTTTTGTTTTGGTATTCATTATAGGACCCATTTTATCCACAACTAGGCTTGGGCTTACGTATATGTAGATATTACTTATATCAATCAAATAAATTGACCGAGCGAGCGAAGCGAGTGAAGCGTCTCAGTTTCGAGATTGGCCAAAAATTGTTTTCGTCCGTCTGTCTGTTCTCGCCTACAAGTCACATTTTTGAACTGATTTTGACGAAAATTGGCACACAAGTTCCTTGATTTATTTAAATTTTTAGGCGATCGCGATTTTTGATTTTGGTAAAATAGGCCCTGATTGACTGATTTATCATGTTGAAAACTTTTATTGAGCAAATAATTTTGTACTGGAATTAATATTAATAAATATTGTCGATTCAGATTTTGGAATATTTCGAAAAAAAAAACACTTTTCAGCCATTTCGAAAAATGTTCAAAAATGTCACAAATGCGAGGTCTACAGCTCACTGAGCCACTAGTACTATAACATTTATAATATAGAAGAGAAGCTGAGGAGCTATCGCTCGTCGTATACTAATGAGTAATTGAATTAACGTGGAAAATCTACTCTAATGTTCTTATAAGTAATATATTGATATTGTTATATTTCAATAGTCGTATAATATTGTATTTATAGTTTATTGTTGCTAACATTTGTATTCGCTTTTATCTATACAATTCAAGGTCGTTTCTTAATGGAAAGATCCATTATTTCCTCAACAGTCACGTGTCTATCTCAAAGTTAGTGTGTAGGTGTGACACAGACTGTTAGGTGTGACACACACTGCTAGATAAAGATTGCATTGAACTACGATTCTACGAAGGCAACTGCATCGATAAGTGACATTACATTGTCATTGTTATTATTTATTACTCCATATAAATACCTTACCTGCATTCATAGCACGACTAATCCATAATAAGATTTGTTTGTTTATAAATCTATTGATTAATGTGCGATAAGTGTGCGTGTTCATTTTTACATTGAAAACTTGTGTACCCGATGGGACCTAAGTTACGATACCTGCCATAATTATTTATTGATGAAACCGTCTTCCCTTTCGGACTGAAGCTTTTTACATTGTAAATGGATATAATTTATTTTAAATTTTGTTATTTTTTATACTCCCTTTTTTTCTTAGCGTTATTTTGTTGTGCAGTTACAGTTTTAATACTTTATTAATAATGCTTCAATAAATTTTAATAGCACTTAATTAATACTGATCTACTCTACCTTGTAAACAACAATATAAAAATAAACTGCAGATTCTGTAACTTATTATAGTTTCCACTAGGGTCTCCAGGATCAAGGCCACTGGTTCATTGTCCACTAGTCTACAAAAACAGAGTAAACAGACAAGCAGATGTGAATAGAAGCATATACGCAGCGAGTGCATTTCCTGTGCAGCAGTTTATTGCGAGTGCGTTATGTAATGTGGCGTGCGCCAGCGCCGCCCGCCCGCGCGCCTGACATTAGCCTAAGGTCAAGGTAAACACCATTATCCTTGTGACGTCAGTAACTTGCGCAACCAGATGCACTTACTCAAACAACCTTTAATTTCATTTCTTTAGATCTATTTTCTGTTAGCCAAAGTGAGAAAAAATATGTTTTGGTTGCAACGCGTTTCGAGCATGTCTGGGTAGTTTTAACATTACCATGATTACACTAGTGAGTTAACACCTTCTTTGCTCTTATTTCTTCTGCACGTGAGCGGTTAATCACGTGTTTTCATACAGCTTAGATGAAAACCCTGAAGCAGACCGGACAGAAGATAAACGTGGCATTGACCTCATTTTGTAATGCATACATGTGTAAGTAACATGCTCTTATCTACAGAGTGAGGGCGCAAGCGTAAGCTTGCGAGACCACGTGGTTTGGACTTCTTTAGACACTTCTATTGGCGGAAAAATGAAATGCAAAGACAAGGTATTTGGAAGTAGTTATACAATAATTTCAGATTTTTCTTTATGCAAAATCCGGAGATGGGGGGACGGTACTCCATATGCCCTAGTAGCCTCACTTCGAATTTTTAAAACCCCCTTTGCAAAAAAAGGTCAGTCCCTGTTGCAAAAAATATATAAATATTTTTATTTCTCTCTTATTTGCAAAATTGCAAAATAGTTGGCAAATGTCATCTAAAACTATTCCAAATTTCAAGTTGATAGCATTAGTAGTTCTCGAGATGTCTGTGACAGGCAGATAGACAGACAGAGTCGCACCATAAGGGTTCCTTTTTACCATTTTGATACGGAACCCTAAAAACAAAAGGAATCGAACCAAGTGCTCTGTTGTGAACTTTAGAACTTGGTTTTTCATAAAATAAGTTCCAACTTTTCTACAATTATATTTAAAATCAGGTAATTCAAAGCCAAGACCTTTGCAAGCGTTGCAAAACTTAATTAAATACCAGAATAATCAGGTCATCGTCAAAAGAGTCTGGCCAACGTCATTGATGTCATTGAAACGAGAGATAAATCTATGGCGAACACAGTTTAATTTATTTCTTAATTATGTAATATCATTGTCGTACGACACCACAAGATTACGATTTCCAATACGTCATCAGGGTTGACACATACGATTCGGACCGGCGGCGCGGCGGCATAAAATGACGTCACACGTGTAAAGCAAAACAAAAAAAACTCGGCGCGTAAATAATTATTATTGTTGGTTGAATCGTTTGTCATTTTGTCAAAAAATTTACCTTCGATTTGAATTTAATGAGTTCCAGTCATGAAAGTTATATTTGACGAATTCAAGAAGCGGCAAGAACTGTAAATGGAAAGTTTGTTGCTTTCAAAATAAAAAAAAACATTATGTAAACCTAACTTTCCCATCCATCTTCAAAAGACATTCAGAAGAGTATAAATAAATTTTTTACTCCATCGATCGTGCAAATGTTCTAGTCAGAAGCGCCAGACAGGTGCACTTGGATCTTAAAGTAAGTTTTTGTATTGATAAGTACTAAGTTACCAGTTTGTTTTAGTTTAATAAGCTAACATCACAACTTTACATGTTCTTTATTTTTGTTGCAGGCTATTTTGATTTTTGACATTTTCGGTGCATGCCGATGTAACGTACTAATTTAATTTTGTACTTTCAATTACTGTAATTTTAAGTAAATATTTTTTTAAGTATCTACTTGGTTTGAATTTCCGCGCATTATTTGAGAAAAACTTAAGCTTACTATACAAGCCTTGGCCGCAACTAGGCATTGTTGGACTTACGTATTTTTACGTTCATCCTTTAATGCCTGTGTTGCATGCCGCGTAATGTAGGTGATAAGTATGTATTATTATTTGAGTAGAATAAATGCTAGCCCACACACACCTAAAAGTGATAAAAGCGTCTCTTCAAAAGAAACGAATGGTTTTTCTTTGGAATTTTTTAAGTTACTACAATTCAGCGCAAATTATAGATATATACCTACCTAGGTATATAAACTGGGGAAAAACATCCAAATTAGATTAGTATTAGTTATTACTCGGCTTTTCATAAGTCAGTTCTGTAGCCTTAGCACGGACATCTATCGAGAAAAAATACTCGCGTAAAAGTACTCAATAGAGTAATTCTCTATAGAAAATCTCATTTTGCTTTTCGGCGATAGATGGCGCTGTACAAATTACAAAAGCGAAATTAATTTATCCATAAATAACTACTCTATCGAGCAAATTTACGCGCGTTTTTTTCTTGATAGATGTTCGTGCTATGGGTACTGAATATCCATACTTAATGACTAAGATAATTACTAAAAACTTTCAAATATAGGTTAATTATTCCCATTCACTATGCTATTTATATACTAAAGCAAATGATACATTAGATTCTACCTTCGGTGTTTTATTTCATCGACTTATTTTTTATCAAAAATAAATTAACAGAATGTAGTTTAACAAGTGTTAAATACAAGCAACAGCCCTACTGAAGATATTATCAATGATGTAATAGCCAGTATAAAATGCAGATTCTCTTATCAATAGCTCAATGCCGGGGTTGTTTTGCATGACCCTACTTTGTTTTTATGCCATTGAGTAAATGCGATTAATGTTGATATTCATCAGCTACAATTACCACCATAATATTGATATCAAAGATGATAATAATTATAATACTTTTTCTTACTATTGAAATATACAATATGTAACAAATCCCTGTCCGATCCGTGAAGGGGTTATTAGGTATCTAGTTTCGATTCTATTCACGCAATCCGCTTTGATTAATGAGTAAACAAAAATTTCCCTGGTTAAAATAAAATAAAATGAAATAAATAAAAATGGGGAACTCACATTGCAACACTGACAGCGGAATGACCTTATGACAAGTAGTGACGTCATGACGTTTTGCTACTGTGATAGGGATGTTACTCATTGAAAAGTTCCCACGTTTCGGGGAAATTTGGGTACAAAAAAGATGTAATTTAAATTACGACAGATTTTTTATTATTATTCTTTCATAAAAAATCCGAGAATGTTCTTACAATTGAAACTCCTGGTTCGTGCTGTTTTATGTCCTTTTCGTTACGTCATTGCAAACTCTATATCAAACGCATGATGAAGTTGCACGAAGCATTATTTCAAATTCATACCTTGTTTCAATGTAAATAATCCCAATAACACACAAGTAGTGCTAATTCGCTAGTTTCGAATGCAGATAATTCATTGGTAATGAAATGTAGAATTCGAATTAGAAGCAAACTTTGTTATAATATGTTCAAATATTTGGTAATGCCTCGTCCTTTGCGTCACTGTCGCTGTGCGTAAGGTCAACTTCGTCATTTCATTTTGCAGATTTCGAAACTCTTTAACAGAGGCGTTTTGCATGGATGTATGACGACACAGTTGACGCTTGAAATGATAGAAAAAGTAGACTCATTTTCAAACACAAAAAAAATACTTTAAATAATCACCAAGCACAGGTTGATACTGCAAAAAATATTTAAAGTTTTTTTTTTTCATCTCTCTCTATATGTCTTGTAGGATGAATTAAGAATAAACTTTTTATTGTAATTTAATTTTCATCCTATCAAACAACACAATCGATTGAACATCTAACGACTATTAAAGGTGTCGATTAAAATACAAATGTTAAAGAATAACAAAATAAAAAGTTCCAACTACCAGTCGAGGGTTAAAATTGAACGCTTCTAATCCAAGAGCTTTTAATAAAGGGTGTTCTTAAAGCTACATAACAAAGCTGTGCCCCGCATGTATTTGGGTATCTATTATATCCGTATTCATTATAAAATTGGGGTCACAGTCACAGTGAATAGGCGTCAATCTTGTGCAGGCTACTCCCGCGACGAATACATTCATCCCTCCCTTTTATAACCTTGAAATTTTGTTTTGAAACATACACGTGGATCGTTTAAGGTACCGTTTCATTTGTGCTTTTTGACGTGATATACGAATTTTTAATAATATCAGCTTGTTCATTGTATAAAAGCAAGCAAAAGCGCTTAATACTGTCTCACTAGCGAACACGTCAGAACATTTCTTTTTTAATAATTAGTTTTTTTTTAATTTTAGGTAGGTACTTACTTTATAGTAATTATGCTGATTACTGCAATATTTTTAAGGTTTTTGAAGGAGGTTTTACTTTTTTTTAAAGATTTAATTTTTTGTGGTAGGTGTATATGTTAACGATGATATTATAAATAAAAAGTTTTAATATTTTATACATTTAAATAGTAAAATACCTCTTATAACATTTTTTTTTACTTTTCGAGCTGTTTTTTGTTAATGAGTTGCGTTGTGCCTGCCTGCGCAGTTCAAGTTTAGTTGAACATCCTTGACCATAGTTAGGTACGTTTCAGATTGTCATAAAGTTACTAATATTTCAATCAATATACAAGGTGTTACAAAAGTACCCCTAATGCCGAATATGGTAGATAGGGACCATCAATTTTTTTTTCGCGATTTCAGAGTTGGTCCCATAGTAAAAGTTGTTCAGTTTGATGGTGCCTATCTACCATATTCGGCATTAGGGGTACTTTTGTAACACCTTGTATATTGCAGATCTCGTTTAATTTTGAAGAGTCCCCTTGTGTATCTCAAGTCCAAGGTCCTATGCCAATGAAATTATACTTAATGAATGGTATCATACTTAAGTATCCCCCTTCAACCAAAAAAAGAATCATCTAAATCGGTTCATAAATAAGAAATTATGGTCGATCATCCGTATAAGTTCATTATAATGATAACGAAAACGACAGTATTTTCAGGATTTCATGAAAACTACTAATCCGATTTCAAAATTTCTAATAATGGGAACAACTTGAGAAAAAACCTGAAAAACAAAGAATCATTTTAATCGGTTCAGCCGTCTTCAAGTAATCGGATCACACATAAAAAAAAAACGATAACCCTACTTTTGATGTTGGTTAAAAATTATGTTATGTGATTATGTTAGGTACTTGATTGTCGTTTTAATGGAACTCCAGCTTTAATCCTTGAACTTGGTATATAAGGTCAAAAAACAACATCAATTGAAATGACACTGAATCGGGCTCTCCCTACCGACCTTTTCAATTCTTAAAATTTCAAGGCCAAATTCGTTAAAGGGTCGACCTTTGTGTTAGTGTGGCTTATGTAATAGGGTATTCAAGTACATCGACGGCTTGATTAGGTAGAGTTCTTCAAACAACTAACTAGTTACGGAACCGGTTGGATTAATAAAAAAATGGATAAGTGCGAGACTGATTCGCGCGTCGAGGGTTCCGATCCTACCTACTAACTAATACATTATTTTTATAAAATGTACTTTAACGATTTTCGGATTTTTATCTTGCTATCAGGGCTCGTTTCCTGTCAGAAATGATTCTAGTTCAACAGGAATTCTCATTGCATGATTCTAGTCAGACATAAGTATCTTATTTTAACACACATATCATCATCAACGACGAGAAGATTTGAAACTTCCTTGTAATTTGGTGCGGTCGCGCGGATTCGAGTGGCGATCGAATGGATATCATATGCGTTACATTGCAACGTCGAGTCTAAAGCCATGAGGTAGCATTCCGATGTGGCCGACTACGACTGGCGACCACGACTGGTAACCCACTGCTTAGTATGCATTTGTATGAAGCTTGCGTTGTTTAGGGCTCCATAATTTCATTTTTATTTTGATTTATGAATTACATTTTGATATTGTCGATTTTAATTTTTGTATGAAACAGCTGATTTTTATTTCGCGATTTCAGAGTTGCTTCCATAGTAAAAGTTGATCAGTTTGATGGTTACTAGGTACCATATTCGGCATTAGGGGTATTTTTGTATGCATACTAAAGCAGTGGGTCACGCGACCCGGTCGCGGTGGCCTATCACGGTTGCGGTCGCGGTTGCGGTCGCGGTCGCGATCGCCTGTCGCAGTCGCAGTCGGCTGTCGCGGTCGCGATCGCCTGTCGTGGTCGCAGTCGCCTGTCGCGGTTGCGGTCGCGGTCGCCTGTCGCGGTCGTGATCGCCTGTCGCCTGGTGCGGTCGCGGTCGCCTGTTGCGGTTGCGGTCGCGGTCACCTGTCACGGTTGCGGTCGCGGTCACCTGTCACGGTTGCGGTCGCGGGTCGCGGTCGCCAACATCAGAATGCTACCTTCATATAAATTAACAAAGGCGTACATATCGAACCTTTTATTAATGGTAATAACTAGTTGTTTACATTAACATGGTTAAAACGCAATACACTGAGATTAAGATACTTATTTAATTAAAATTCTGATTGTTTCTTTGATTTGCAAACTAATGGCGAATCTTTTTTGAGTAAAGAGTAATGTGAGAACTTATAATGATAATAGAGATCCTACTCATATTTCATTCTCATGTGTTTCATATATTAAGGCTGGCCTCACACAGCCGAAATGTCTCTCTGAATATTAATATTATAAATTCAGAAAGCCCGGAATTCCATACAATTTAATTATGTTCCACACACATTAAGATTTTTTTCAGATTATGAATTTCTCAGAGGGATCTGTAAGAATGATACTGATAAGCGGTCTGAATTCCTGATCGGATTTAAGATTATAAATTCATAACACGCGTAATTCCATACATTTGAATAAAGCGGCACACACATACTGAAATCAAATCATGGAGTTATTCCCATCCGATCCACTGTAACTGATCCACCAATAATTAAAAATCCCAACCGATCCCCTTATAGTTTTCAATTCCCAACGGATTGTATTGCTAAGCAAGAAAGGTAGGTGAGTACAGTCAGAAGAAAAAGAAGTATTAAATCAAATATTCATTTATTGAGCAATTATTTTTAATGTAATAAATATCACAGATAAATCAGATTTAAAAATATTGTCATAATTGTTGATAATTAACATGTAAACATTATGAAATATCCTTTCATTTGGCTAAACTCAAATATAAATAAAATAAAAAAGTGTTTTTCTCGAATATTGTAATTAAACGTAACAATTCCATATCAATGGATGAATTGGAAGAATTGTTACGTTAAATTACAATATTTCTTGTCAAATAATAATATGGTAAAAAAAGCCTTTTTATTTATTTTTTTATTTTGAAAAGATGTGTAAATTAAACATTTTAAATAATCAATATTATTATGTCTCTATTATTATCTAACTGACTTTCTTATATCTAATGCAAAACTAAATTAAATAATTCTTTAAAATCACAAGTAACAAACAATCAGTCTTAAGTATAAGTAGCTTTCAAAGAATGATATAACTTGAAACGTAGTAAAATCAAGCAATAATAAAAAAAACTAACATTAAAGATTAAAAATTTCACAGTCATTATGATCTTGATCTACTGTTATACAACATGTTACAAAAATACCCCTAATGCCGAATATGGTAGATAGAAACCATCAAACTGAACAACTTTTACTATGGGACCAACTCTGAAATCGCGAAAAAAAAATCAGCTGTTTCATACAAAAATTAATAACGAAAAAATCAATATGTATGAAACAGCTGTTCTTTTTTCACGATTTCAGAGTTGGTCCCATAGTAAAAGTTGTTCAGTTTGATGGTCCCTATCTACCATATTCGGAATCATTATAGGGTATCAGATGGGAATAAAATATTAATATTTATTCTTGATCCCCTACACAGGGGATCCGATGGGAATAAAAAATAATTAAAAATAAAACTGATCCACCAGGGGATCGGTTGCAGTGGATCAGATGGGAATAACTCAAATCATGAATTATTGTAGTTGACACTGCAAGCGGGTCAAGTTTTGATTTTACTCCTTAGCAAACATAGTAATTCATCAATAGGTCTGACAAAATGTAGCAATCGAAGAATCTGTCAGGATTATGTCGTAATTTTCACGCCGTAATGTAATACTGATTATCCTTTACTCTGTTCACATTAAGAGGATGAATCCAGGGTTTGCGTTTACTTTTCTTTTTTTGTTGTATACATCGTGTTTCAAAAATACCCCCTCATGCCGAATATAGTATCTGAAATCGCGAAAAAAAATCAGCTGTTTCATACATTTTGATATTTTCGACTTTAATTTTTGTATGAAACAGCTGATTTTTTTTCGCGATTTCAGAGTTGGTCCCATATTAAAAGTTGATCAGTTTGATGGTCCCTATGTACCATATTCGGCATTAGGGGTATTTTTGTAACATGTTGTATAACCAAAAGCAGTGCGATTAGTAATAATTCCTCTTCCATAATAAACGTTTGCATGTGCCATGAACCACGAGACTATACTGATCAATCTGATTTTTTAAGATATGTGTGAGGCAAGGTGCCGGAATTAAGATAATGAATTCAGAGAGACATTCCAGCTGTGTGAGGCCAGCCTTATTGTATAAGTAATTATTTTTAAGAAATATGCATTGCAAAAAGCTATTGGACTAACTAAGCAATAAAAACTCTTATCAATAGACTGCGCTTAGTTTAATTACAAAGTAACAAGTTGAGTATATTTAGGTACGTATATCACCAATCTGGTTTTTAATTGAATACGAAATAACACAATACTGTGATATTATTGAGATGAAATACGCGCAAGCAATTATAATTTGGTTCTGGGGGATTAAAAAGGCAAAAATGTAAATGAATCGTTTGTAAATTCAACATTGAATTATTTCCAATTCCAAATCCCAATGGTGACATTACCTTACCTTCTTAATATATGAAATATCTGCAATACATTTAATGTTTTATGTTAATTATACGATTCATAAAATGTTTCGAATAGGTATAACAAGATTTGTGAAATGAAATATTATTACCATTAATTACTTCTTTATTAATTACTTATTTGTAATTCTGTCTTTTTAGATCTCGCCGATCTTTTGCGTTAGTATTATAAAATATTGTTTTCTAAGCGAGTGCAATGAACTCAAAGGTCGTTTGTATAACTAGAATGCATAATATAATAAGTAACTTACATAAGTGGTACCCTGTGGCAAGAGTTCAATGACCTCGCCTAGATATTCCGGGTCCATTGACATCGCAAGGACGTTCAATGATTGCCGATTAACTGATTATTATTACCCAGCAGAATAAAATTATCTTGACCACGTGAAGTTATCTTCATAGCAATACAAAATGGACCTTCGTTCTCGTACCTATAAGTGCTAATTTCCAAAAACAATGTTCTTGGTAACTAGGGTTGAAGTTACTTATATCGTGCGTTTAATATGGATTTTATTACTTTATACCTATACGTAATTAATAGATCTATAGGTCATTGGCCGGTGTCAATGATCGTGCAATGATTCTTGAAGAAATCATTGTGTGTCAACGAACTATGGCATGGCATTACATAAATATATAATATTATATAACAAGTTATGAAGTAAAATGGTTCGAGAATTAAGGTTTCTTCACTTCTGATTGTTAATCACACTCAAACTAATAGTTGCACCGTCGCCGCGTCGACAGGATTATTATAATTATTTAGATATTTAGTTGATATGATTGATATAATATAATATTATAATTGTATATTATGTACACAAGTGTGGGACATAATTAATTATTATTCGATAACTCTATTTACTAATATCCTGATAATTTTTCGAGTCTCTAGGTTGTCTTGACAAAATCGCTCTAAGGATAAGACCGCCCACTTAAGTAACTATCTATAGAACATGTTTTAATTGTTTCCCTGACTTTGTTTATGTTATAATGTTGTTATAAGTTTGTCTAACAGCAAGTTAAGAATGAACTAGGTATTCCTTGCGAGCTGATATCTCCTTCAATCTTCGCGTTTAGCAAAATAAGTATTTTGTTTTTCTAAAAATGGTACAATATAGAAATTACTTTTTGAATTTATAAATAAATAAATACTAGGACAATTTCACACAGCGCCATCTAGCCTCAAACTAAGCAAAGCTTGTAATATGGGTGCTAGGCAACTAATATAGCTACTTATATACTTTTAAAATATATACTTATTTTACATAATAACACCCAGACCCATCACAGAAATTAAAATTGATCATTTCAATTTCTGCCCGGCTGAGAATCGAACCCGGGACCTCTTGCGGCATGTTGACCACTGCACCACTCAGGTAGTCAAAATTTGTAATTTTATTTTTGTTTTAGTTCATCATTTTTCTTTATTTTAGAATAAAGCATGCTCGTACCTATGTAATTAGTTAATATCTGCGCTTTCAAATGTAGAGTCGCCAAGAGTAATAAATTTTTATTCTGAGTTTTTTCTGTTTTTAAAGGTAAGTTACCTATATGTATTTTCAAAATTTGATTCTTTATCATTTCATTTTAGCACAAATCTTGAAAATGCAAATCATAAAAGGAAATTTTTTTAAAAAAAAAACTATGCAGCCCTATTTTTCTTTGAATAGAAATATTTTGGGTTGTAGTCGTGAACTTGCAAGTCCTTGGACGACCCAAGGACTTGCAAGTTTTATGTGAAAATTGCGACCATCTCTGCCATAGTTTGAGCATTCTACATAATATGATATGATTTATTCATATGAGATAAATAGTTAAGAACCCATTCTGATTCTTTCTTCAAAGTTATTCAAAGATGTTAGAATTCTTAATTTTTTTACAACTACAAATATTTGCACAACTGTACATCTTCAAATTTCTTTGTTGCACTGACATCTAAATTAGCCTTTACATTGCAACTCATCTAGGTAGGTATATTATAATCTTTTAAGTTGGGGTCTAAGGAAAATATTCCACTGATTAAACTGTCATTTTACCTTGATAGGTATATTACTCACATACAAAAAGATTACACTATGTAGGCACTTACAATAAAAGAAAGTCGGTCACGTCTCATGTCTACTTAAACACAATTCTAGCTCGTTATAAAAATGTAGGTTAAAAATTGTATATTCTCGAGCCTCTATGATGGCATATCACATCACAATAATGCTGATTAATCAACAAGAGGGCATTACCCTCTTCAATGGAGGAAATCTTAGATTTGCGAATAAGCAAAATTCGCAGAGACAAACATCTATCGTTTAGAACTGCTTACAGATTTTGTAAGCTTTGAACTAGAAGAAAGGAGAACTATGTTGAACCACAGTGAACAATTCAGCAAATTAGGGAATAATAAAAGAAACACTTGGACAAAGCCACAGAAGACATAAAATGCAGTTTCGTTGACTATCTTTGTAAGTTATGAGCTAGATATCTACTATATTCTTGAGTAATCGGGTGTATTAAATGTATAGTGGTGGCTAGCGAACTAAAATCTATGGAAGTGTAAGTGTAAACAAATATGGCACCCCGGGGCTAAAAAATGACAACCCGCACAGCATTTAGTCGGGCCAAACTCGCCCGATGACAGACGTAAGCGTTGTTTACAGCAATTGCAGTTTGTATTTTAAAGAAAAAAGAGAGAGTTTATTAGAAATGACGTCCTGTGTAGTGAAATTATGTAAAAGACGCAAAGAAGGCAGTAAAAAGATGCAGAGATAACGTATCATAAGACAAATATTTTCAGATTATGATCGCTATTATGCAACCAGTGCTCAGTCGCTTTGTGCTGCTTAGCTTAATGCCAGAATTTTTTAGCCCCGCCCACTTGGTTGTCATTTTGCGTAGAGCTATTTTTTGAACGGAATGCTTGTTCCATACATTTTCGATGTTGTTCGTGTGAGGACACATAGACGGCATTCAGTCACTATTTTCAGGAAATAATTTACAAAGTTTAGTCTTTTCTACCAATTCTAGTGTTTACTTAACTTGCAGTTAGTCACAAGTAAATCACATTTGGAAGAATGGAATACAAAATACCGAATTTCACTGTTCTGAGTAAAATTAAGTTTTATGTTTATTCGGCAGTGATGAAAGAGTAGCCAAAGAGATTTGTAAACATTATGCAAAGAAAATGTCAAAGTTTCGCAGCCGCACACTTTCCTTTTCTGTAACAAAACAAATGAACTTAAGCATCATTAACGTTCTAATCTCAAACAGGCAATTTGATGACAGCTGTCGAATTCGACCAAAATCACTTGGGCACAGTCCACTTTTCACTTTCGTCGAGCCGGAGCAAGTGTGGCCGCGACCGGAGTCGTTGCCCCCTCGTCTTCGCGCGTGCCGGTTAGATAATTTCCGCAGTTCGTTGTCAAAATACTCATGACCCAATGGTATACTGAATGCTTGGGTTCGTTGCCCTCTATTCATGTACATACGTGATTTGATTTCGACTAAGTTGTTATCGGTCGACAATACCGTAGCCTCGAGATTATAGAAAATGGCACATGCAATTGATAGTAAGTATCTATCACAAATTGAGATAAGTGTCAATCTTCGGTGTCAATAAAATACTGGAGTTATGTAATAAAAACTTAAATGCTACAAAAGTGGGTCAGTTGATAATTAGACTACAAACACGAATTGACAACGCTAGTACCTATTTCAGTGCCGAAGGAATTTTCTTACAGAATGCGCATTGCACCATTTTTCTCTTGAATTTCGTTTGTGATCAGATCACTGCAATGTAATTACTTTCGACTACATTAATCAGTATTAGTATTCACTTTGGGAAAAATATTCCTAGATCGTCAATTTTTTTTAAGCAAACGTTGAATTTTTTTAATTCGTAGGAAACGTGGATTCTGTCCCTCTAGCCAAAGTAACATTTGCAAATATTCGTTATCGCTTCGTTTTCAAAACATGTATGGGATTGACATATTATTATTATTAAGGACAAGACAAAACAATCCAATTTTAAAACGCCAAATCCGTATATTTTTCAACTCAAACTCTTACTAAAATGTGAAATGTATCGATTTTGAATAACAAAGATGGGAAAACACTGGTGGCCAAACGATCGTGGAATTACGGAGTCCGATCGATACACGCTTGCATAGAGTATGCAAACAGTAAATTGCCCTAGTGGTAAATACCCATGAATCATCAATTCAGTCAGTGGCATTTCTTCAATTATATCAGTTTTTTTTCATACTCGTAAGCTTTTTGAAAGCTGTGCATATCCAAAACTTAGAAGATGAACCAATGGTGTAAATATTTAAATAAGTACTTACCTAATTTTAATTTATGTAAGTTTGATATGAGAATAAAAAGGGGGCTCTCTTAAAGAATACTTCCTCGGTCGTACACCAAGAAGCCAACACTACTAAATCATCGGCCCGTGTCGTCGACACTCCTTCAGGCTTCCAGTACCCACACAAGCTTTCATGATAACGAATCATCAGAGACCATATTTGTGGCGATAACAACAATCTTCTGCATTCCCCGTCGCTTCTCGCCAGGTAGACGACTGAGGCTCGCTCGCTCACTGCACATGTTAACTGGGTGAGGCATATGTAACGCAGTAGAAAAAAAGCTGTTCTACTAAGATCTATTTACTTGACGACCTCCGTGGTCAAGTGGCTTTGTACACCGGTTTTCAAGTACACCATCTCTGAGGTCCCGGGTTCGATCCCCGGTTGGGTCAATTTAGAAAAACGATATTTTCTCTATTGGCTCAGGTCTGGGTGTTTGTGATACCACCGTTGTATCTGATTTCCATAACACAAGTGCTTTAGCTACTTACTTTGGAATCGGAGCAATGTATGTGATGTTGTCAAATATTTATTTATTTATTTACTTCAATGCTGTAATTTAATAGCTTAGTAGTTATTAGGTTGTAGCTGGTGTCGAATCCTCAGTCGAAATGACATCCAACTCGAAATAAAAGACAATAATGAAAATCCATGTTAAATATTCAAATCAGTAGGGGTACCTACTGATTTGGGATAATAGGTATAATAACCCTATTATTTCCTTATCTATAAGAGCTCGTCTTGTTAATTTACCACTTGAGAATAAGTATTCTCAGGTGTTAAATCAACAAGACGAGTACCTAGGTAATTATACTTCAATAAAGTTCTTTGCAAACAAATGAATTAGATTATTGAACCATCAAACCTAATAGCCTTATTATAAATTCTTATGTGCTGTTGGGAATGTTGGGATATTGATCGGCCTTGGCTGTATCGCGATACATGGGAGCCTCTCCGAATGATAATCACCTTTGTCTACGCCGTAGACGACTACGAAGCTAATAAAATAATCAATCAGCCTACTCGGGCCTAAATAATTCTGAACCATTTATTTTTGCGGGTAATTTGAACATTTTGTTTTATGATTATTTTTTTAGAAGAAAGCATAGCTTATTACTATTGACATTACACACTAATTTATGCAACTATGCCACAGAATATAATTATATTAGTAACTATGCTTCGATCATCATGTAAATGATCGAAGCAACTATGATATAACTTTTGACATTTCCTATTATAACATTGTTACGATGACATTTCAACTAGGTATTTCACTGTGTATTTTAATTTTGTTTTTTAGAGTATTAACTACTTATGTACTTAGGTAAGTACTTAAATATTTTCACGTCGAAACGACAGAATATGACGGAAGATATGTTTGTAACAACCTACCTATGATATTTTACAAATAAAGGAGTTATAATTATTAATGTTTCTTAGTAAGGTTAGGTAGGTAACTCTGAGTTAGAGAAATATTTTTTGGGACTAACACCCGTATTCAAGGACAATACCTACTCAAACGACCCTTGTCTACGAGATCGCACTGCGATGAAATAAAGATCTATGATTGGTTCGTCCGGTTTACGTGTTACGTGTGATTGGTATACGCAGGTGAAACTGCGGGGCACAGCTAGTCTTTTTATAAGTTAACAACTTTTTCAAAAAGTGCTCAATTTGAGAAGTGCACCAAATGAAAAGTGCACCAAATGCGAAGTGCACCAAATGCGAAGTGCACATTTTTTGTCGAGTGTACGTTTTGCAAAGTGCACATTCTGTGTCAGACCCTTTTCAGTGTATGGAATATTAATGAAGCGGAAAAACGAATTCTTTCCATGCTTAGGCTTATCAAAAGGAGGACAGTCATATTTTCCAAAGCAATATTTCCTTTAGAATTATTTCCTTACGGTAAACAGATAACACAAACATTTAAGTCCGGACATAAGTTACGGCTTTGGTATACGGGTAATTACTATTCCGGATTTAAGTGATGTCAATAGAAATTTATTGACATAATATGCCAGAATTTGATGCACAGTTCATTGGCTTTTTATACGATTAGTCATAGCAGTAGTAGGTAATACTATAATGTATTCTACGGTAATACCTACTTAGTAATGCATAGGTACTTATACTACTGCTCTGATTGCGTATACACATCACTCAAGAGAAAAGGAAAACAAAACCCGACTTTTGTCTCAACTAGAGATCAAAAACTAAGGTAAAGGGCCATTACTTTGTGATACCTACGTTATTTCGTAGTTTAGTTTCTGGCGCGAAAAGTAAGGAATCTAGATATTATTTATTTACAATACAGAAATACGACGCTGGAAACTCTCCGTCGGCCACGGACAGCAGCAGTAGTGCGGCGTGTATTCCTTGTCACTACTCTGTGCGGATTGTATTTCTTGTCACTACCCTGTGCGGCGTGTATTCCTTGAGCGCTAACCTTATGGTAGTGACAAGAAATACACGCCGCACAGGGTAGTGACAAGAAATTCACGCCGCACAGGGTAGTGACAAAAAATACAAGCCGCACAGGGTAGTGACAAGTAATACACGCCGCACAGGGTAGTGACATGAAATACAAGCCGCACAGGGTAGTGACAAGAAATACACGCCGCACAGGGTAGTGACAAAAAATACAAGCCGCACAGGGTAGTGACAAGAAATACACGCCGCACAGGGTAGTGACAAAAAATACACGCCGCACAGGGTAGTGACAAGAAATACAAGCCGCACAGAGTAGTGACAAGGTAAGTCCATTTGAATAAAACTTTTAATAGTGCTTTCTTGCGTTCCTTAACGTTTGCTTTGACCTAAAAGAAAGTTATATGCAAGCATAATAATTCCTTTAAAATAGCATTAAATAGACTCAAGAAATAGCGGTCGTGTTTTTTCCGTGTGCCCCCTAGTTCGTGTCACTACCGAATCAGGGATATTAAGTATAGCTAAGTTTTCCTTATACCTATTATAATTAATATAATTTAAAAGTTAATTAAAGGCAAATAACGTATTGAATTAAGTTTCTTATGAGCTAAATTCGGTATATGTTTTGTTCACTATAATTCTTATAAATTCGAGTTTGAAGGTGACCTAAATATACAATTTAATTAATTTTATTTTGGTACGTATAATTTTATTATATCAAAATATTAATTTTATTCGTAACAAACCAAAGTTTCAAACAAAAGAGATATTTATTTACTTTTGTTTTAATTTTTAGTTTGTAAGTAATAAAATCTTTATTAATTGCTCTCACTCCTTTTTTATATGAAAAATATCTTCATTTTATTCCTAATTATCCTTTAAATTTTATTTTTTTTTATTAATAAATTATCATAATTCAATGTAAAAATATTTATCCCAAAACAAGGGCCACGAGTTTACGAACTTAGAAGCAGAGCCAAATTTTTATCACAAAACAGGGTTGAAACAAGAGGTCCACAAATAAATTAATATAAAAATAAATTCGAGCTAAAACTACATAATTCTTGCATGGAATTACTGTCAAAATACCAATTTTCATCACACAAAAGCTTTCAAACTGATATCATGTTTAGTAATATAAAAAAAACTCAAAGTC
Source organism: Catoptria pinella (assembly GCA_963556745.1). NCBI lineage: Eukaryota > Metazoa > Arthropoda > Insecta > Lepidoptera > Crambidae > Catoptria > Catoptria pinella. Next base: position 9,529,467 of record OY750762.1, read on the forward strand.
GTAAGAGCCTTAACATGCCGAAGTATGGGACATTTACCTTATATCAGCTCCAAAAGAACTAGAGCAGTAATAGAACTTTTGAACGTACACACGACAGCACGTCAGGTTAAACAGTTAAACTACGAAAACAGCTTTTATAAAAATAAAGATGGTCTCAAGGTCAACATGTACAGTCTGAGGTGCTGTCGTGTGTACCTGACGTTCAAAGTTTGATGTTTGACGTTTGACGTTTGATGACATCCGTGGTCGAGTGGCTCGAACCCTGGTTTTCAAGATGTCGCCATCTCTGAGGTCCCGGGATCGATCCCCGGCTGGGTCAATTTAGAAAACGAACTATTCTGTAGTATAGTCTCAGGTCTGGGTGTTTGTAGTCCCACCGTTGCCTCTGATTTCCATAACACAAATGCTGCTAGGTACTTACTTTGGAATCGGAACAATGTATGTGATGTTGATGTTGTCAAAGTTTCAAGCTTTTACAATTTGTCATTTGCTTTGTCAATGCGAGTGAAAGAGAGAAAACAATAGTTTACGGTAGCGAAAACAGTTTGCATTAACTCACATGGTAAGGGCACTGCAGTGCTGCGCTGACACCGGTGACACTAAGTGAGAGGTAAATAAGGATAGGAAGTTCTTTAGCTGTTTAAGATTCTGATAAAGACTCTCACCTGTTGCCCATAGTAATAAAAATGCTATTACCCAATAATAATAAAAATTGCAATGGGATGTATGAGATGCATTTATCAATTCAAATTGAATGGTACTTACTTTATACAGGTAAGTAAGTATATTTACTTAGTATCTTTTTTGCAATGCAATATAAAATAATAACTTTGAACAGAAATATCGGTTTCAGTCCATAAACGTGTACCTATAATAAAAAATTCTCGTCGTAAAATGCAAATTTGATTTAGGTCATCTGCGGTCTTTGGTATTTAACTCTGATAAGTACTTAAATCGGCGCCGGCGCAGATATCTTACGTTAGTGTTCGCCAAAATAATAAATGCATATTAGTGAATTTGAATATGCATGTTTGGTGAACGCACGCGGCGACCGGGCGAGGCCGGCCGATCACCTGCCTTATGTAACCAGCAATAGGCTAACAAAGTGCAATAACCGCATTCAAAACATAACAGGTACATTTGCACATTTGCACTTTGAGCACTGATACCTTAAGTTTAAGATACCTACGAGGAAAATCTCATTCGCCTATTAGTTGGAATAAGAACTCATTTTACTGTGTCTGTTTTTATGCAATCCGATTAATTTAACAAAGTACATACAACAGAAGTGATCAACTACAGAGTTCTTGCGGTGCAAAACGACGTATTTTAATCTATAAAATGTTCTCTTTTCCTCTCTTTATGAAGAAAGGTAAAAATTGTACCTTTCTTCGTAAAATGTACGCTTTACTTGAGAATATAAAATCAATGAGATGGCGTTGCGCTTTTTTACCAGTCGATCAAAAACACGTTTTAAATCGTTCATATATAGGATGTTTCACGCCTTGTATGAATAAGTACTTATTTCTCTATTATCGACTCGTGGGTCGTGGTCACACCAAGCCACCACACCGGTGGGGCTTATGTGTCCCAGTGAGATGGCATTAGTCACACTATAGAGGTGTTTTCTCGAAGTTTTAAAACTTTTCGAGACTTTTATGGTTATTTCAGGACTTTCGTGCTAAGGGCACTGAAACGCCACATTTACGCATAAGACGCCCCGTTGCGCGCCCGTTTTATACACAACCATCCTTACTAATATTATAAATGCGAAAGTCCGTTTGTTTGTTTGTTACGCCTTCACGTAACTACTGAACCGATCGTCAAGAAATTTTGCATACACGTTGTCAGGGGTACAGAGAAGGACATAGCAACGTTTTACCAATTATTTTTTCATCCCGAAAATAATAATTGTTCCCGAGGGATAGCAAAAAACTTTCCACGCAGACGAAGTCGCGGGCGGTCGCTAGTAGGTAATAATTAAGTTATTAGGATTTGTACCCTCCAAAGCTGCACCGAAATTATTGTAATGTAATTTACTTATCTATATTTATATTAATAAATTAAAAACAGATGTGATATTGATAAATTTATTAAACTTTTATGGCACATGTGAAGTAATAAGCCTTAAAAAAATCAGGCATAAAATTTTATTAAAAAATGAGAAGAGTAAAATTATCAGTCTTAAATAATTTTAAAACTTATCTATGCTACAACCGTCTTCTAGCGCCACCAATACATCTTACACTTTTCATTGTTACTATGAGTTTTAAAGTTTAGTTGTTCTATATCTCGAAGTCCGTTGTCGACGCTCTTATCTTTGAGCAATAAAGTTGAAACTCGTTTAATGAATCTGTCTTAGTGAGATAGAACAAGGCCACACATACACAATTAAACAACCCTTGCTGTTTAGAGATTTCTATTACATTGACAACACGTAGCCTTTAATTTTGTATAAGGAATGAAAAATACCCCTGTATATGATTCCTTCAGCTACGAGTATAAAAGTCTAGTTCTGTTTTGTTTTATTAAAACTGTTTTAATATTTAAAAAATATAACAACTATATCTTTTATCTTAATAACTTAAATATTAAATTTAGACTTTTCTATTTTTATATTAAGATAATTAATATTAGAAAAATACTAGGAAAAATCGACTCACCCGTAGCACCTCAGACGGGACTCGAACCCGCACGCTTGGGATTCCAGCCCCATGCACTGACAAATTATGCTACCGAGTCGCTTAAATATTTTTAACCAGCCAGCGTTGGCCACTTGAGATTGCATTTACATTTTTAAAATAAATGTTTCGAGTAGCATTTTTAATAAAATATTTTATACTCCAACCAAACGTTTATGAAATGACAGTATTATGTAGTCCGCAAAAGACAGTTAGCTGGAAAAACTTATTAAATTCCTGTGAATTTAATAGTTTTTCCAATACAGGTACTTAACAATGAACTATATGTCAAAGTTTATGGACTGGTGGTAGATTCACTAACTTAGTCTTGTTTTTTAAAACAATTCAATCTAATATAGTAAAATAATCAATTAGATTCAATAAAATTATTTAAAATCAGAACGCAGCTATAAAATAATTTAATAAATTTGAAAGCATTTTAATTAACTTCTGAGCGGGTAATTTAAATTAAAAAAAAACAATAAATCCTAACTAAATTATTCTAAAATAACACCTGAATTAATAATATACGCGCTGTAATCAGTCAAAAGTGTTTTATTTCTAATAAAAGTTTAAAAAGCATGTTTGTAAAAAGACCTATTATTATTGGCTAATATTAGCAGATTTGTAACCCCGTCCGATCTTTTTTAACTTTAAACTAATTTATTCAATCAGACGTCTTGGGAAACTATCGCCTTACTTACTAATAGCAACTGTACAAGTGATTAGTTACACGTTTTATCCACTTATTTTTAATGTCAAACTATGCATCCACTAAACTATTGTTATAAGTAAGAGCGTATAATCACAAAATACAATGACTACAGAAGTTAAGCTTAGTACTACGCTCGCTCGAGCAACGCACACACACATAGACAGCTCTCACTGACCGACGACACTACTAAGTCACGCACTCGAACTCGTTTGAGATTTGTCTGAGATTCTGGTTATACAGTGGCGTTGATTCGGTTGGCACGACTTAACTAATTTGACAGGACTAAACTTAATTATAGCATTTTGTTTTTTCTTTTCGATGCAGAAAGAAAAGGATAGAAACTAAATTAAGTTTAGTCCTGTCAATTTAGTAAAGTCGTTGCCAACCGAATCGACACCAGTGTCGGTGAGAGATGTCTAAGGCCCGTATTTATAAACCGCTCTCAACGTTGAGAGTTATCTTGAGATCGTACTTGAGACGCTGATTCTTATAAGAACAGCATCTCATATAGCTCTCAACATTGTGTGCGTTGCTCGAGCGCGCGTAGTACTAAGGTTAAAACTTCTGTAGTCTCTCTATTTTAAGCTATAAGTTTAAAAATAAATCTTGAATTAGAGCACCCAACATAAGTTCGCCTTCATAGTGGTCATTGGCACCAAATAAACGCAGCGCTAACTCTTCAGAACAGAAGGTGAACACTTCATTTACATAGCCATTCTACTTAAGGGCCAGTCAACTCGACTATTAGCTATAAATTATGGTTTATTATTGTTTGTTTACGCATAACATTTAATGAGATTATTTCATTGAGATTGTTGAACAATATACAAGTTTTTTTCTTTGAAACAAAAATACTTAAGCACATACTATTAAAAAAAAATATATAAAGCAATAATTTCTGTTTAGATATTTAGTCGCTTAGTATATTATGTATGTATCATAATTAGTATAATTAATTAATAATGTATTGACTTTAGAATTACTTGACAAAACATCTTTTCATTATAGATAATAGACACCATAAAGTACAAACAAATTGGCACTTTGTAACTTTTGAAAATACTGAATCATAAAAACGTCAATTTTGACAGGCAATGTACAGTCGAGTTCGTAAATATGTAAGCACTTTTGAGAGATGTTGACTTTTATTACAAAAGCATAAGGTTAATGAACTGTCAAAGGTGCGTACATATTATTGAACTCGACTGTACACCATAAATGTATTGTAACAAAGTGGTTAACCGATTTGGCACTTTAAATTTGGAAGTATTAAGTTGAATATCGTTTTTTTTTATTATTGAAAGGATTATTCAGTTGGTATACTAGATGTCTCATCAATCAATGGTAGAAGCAAAATCAGGACCAAGGAAAAATATGATATACACATAATTTGCAAAGTAATAAGCATTTAAGAGACGTAAAATGGCATATTAGCCAATTCCTTAGTGGCCAACCTAGCTGCTCTATTCAACGTAACATTGCAATGAGTATGTAAGGCTTCTAATTTGTCTTTCTCTTTCTTACTCCACTTAGTTTCCATGGCAATCGAGAAAGCCGTACACGAAAAAGTGCAGAGTAAACTTATCAATATGCAAACTCGCATTCTCAATGCGTCGTTCGGTTGTTCTAAAAGAGTTAAGAAGTTGAATTTTTCGTTGTCAAACAAAACCTTTTCTACGACATCTGCATGTTCCGGTAAATCTTGCAAAACGGTTATGAGTAAGCCAACAACGTTGAGTACCACACGAGGAGTTTTCGAAGCTGAAAAGAGAAAAAAAACATTAAATACATAAAATTAGACATCGCAGTAAAAATACATAAAACTAGACATCGCAGTACGATAATGATATGCCGGTCCGGATCTGGTCTGATTTTGATCCGGTTTCGGTCTGATTTTTGTCAGGTTTCGGTCCGGATCTGGTCCGATTTTAGTCCGGTTTCGGTCGACCTCCGGTGCCATGTACACGCTGGCAGACGGTTTCATAAAGCCATGTATTCACTAGGCAACAATTGATGCGCTAAACATTTTGAATTTTACGAAAGTTACGCGTCGTCGCGAGGCCTGCTGCGCGTCACGTTACGCGTCAAATGTGGATATTTTTTCAAATTAAACTTGCTTGACAAATGTTGCGCCTAGCTGAATATGTTTAACGTCACGTTACTGAATACAAGTGTTATTATTTATCAAGTCCATAAACAGTGACCTTACCATGAGTTGTTGCTAACTATTTTCGCTATCAAAATCTATCGTATAAACTGCTTTAGTCAATACGAGTGAAAGAGAGAAAACGATAGTTTTCGATAGCGAAAACAACAGGGTTACTCCCGACGCGATCAAGTTCGAGTTCGAATCGAATAAACGTCAAAACCATACTGTGGAAACCATGAAAACCGTTTTCAATGTACCAAAATAACGAGATTTTTTACGTTTATTCGCTCCTGATGTGAACTCGATCCCGTCGAGAGTAGGGGGGTAGTTTGCAACATCTCATGGTAAAGCGACAGATCAACCAGGGAACTAAAATCTATGGAAGTGTAATTTCAAACAAATATTGCTTAAAAATACCACGAAGCTAAAAAATTACAACCCGCACAGTATTGAATCGGACCAGCCACGCACCCGGTGACAGATGTTAGCGTTCTTTAAAGTAATTGCAGTTTGTATTTCGAAGAAAAGAGAGAGTTTATTAGATATGAAGTCATGTGTAGTCAAATGGTGTAAAAGACGCAAAGAAGGCATAAAGATGCAGAGATAACGTATCATAAGTTTTAATCATTTTTTCGTTTAAGTATAGAAAATATCTATGAGTATACAGATTATGGTCGCCATTATGCAACTGTTCAGTCGTTTTGTGCTGCATAACTAAATGCGAGGATTTTAGTTCCGCCCACTTGGTTGTAATTTTTGTGTGGTGCTATTTTTTGAGCGGAATGCTTGTTCCATAGATTTTAGTTCGCTGAGATCAACTAATCAGATGCTTACATTGCATCAGTAGCGTGGTGAACACTGGATGGGCGGCGTATGTAGCGAGCGCGGCCGCGAACTGGCGCACGCCGCGGCACGAGCGCACGCACAGCCACGAGCACACCTCTACCATGCGGCAGATTCCTTGCAACCTGTAACCATACCATCCATACTTAATATTATAAATTCGAAAGTAATTCTGTCTGTGTGTCTGTTACGTTTTCACGCCTAGACCGCTGGACCGATTTTGAGGGTAGGGAAATGCCACTCGCCATAGAAAAAATGCTTAACTTGTATACGATTGATTTATTAAAATAAATCCAATAATATTTGCTACATTGATCAAGTTCTGTCTTATTTTTGGCGTATGTAGAAAAAATATTATATAATTATGAATATTTTTGATATGGAAACACTACAGAAACAATGAGTCATTGAAAAACGTTCCGTTATCCACAATAAATTTTCAAATGGCAGAAAAGTCGCTTTAAAATGTAAAATCGCGGCTGCATAAACCATAATTATTTTCCGTTTTTCGAAATTAATTACACGGATTGGCAAACCTCTAGACCACAGAGGCGGTTAATTCAGTTTATTGATAATATTGACTGTGAACCCTAACTTGTTGGGCATTAAGTTCAAAATCGATGAAATTTTATGACGCATCCACACAATCACCGATGATATAAAAGCGGGCTCGCTTGTTTTCAGCGGTCATCGTCTCATCGGTATAAGCGCTATCGGCGAATGTATGCATTCGCGCACGATGATCCTGGCGATTTTTAAGGCGATAATATCGGCGACAATCACAGGCGATTATTAGGAAGGACATTTTGTGGTAGCTCGATGTGCTGGTGTGTGTACAAAATGATCACAGATCTTGTAAAGAATCACCATAGGGTGCGAAGGAGCTGTTTTTTTGTCTTTCAATTTGTACATAAGATACTAAAATTTCAATGATCTATTTCGGAAAAATTAAATGCCTTAACTTACTTGTCGTCTGCTTCATCATCAGATTCGTTGCCATTTTTCATTAAAGTGTTGATAGCTGCCACGAAATTGAATACTACTTTTGCCTCAAGGTAAACCTGAAAAATAGAGTTATTTCAATGTAAGTCAACAGAACTACCTATATTTTTACACAAGTATTAAATAACCTACCTTTTAACTTTAACTGTCAAAAGTCATAGTGGACTTTGACAGTTGTGTGTCAATAAATCGCTAATTAGATCGTGTTTGGGTGGTCATGCCAGGGGGCTGCGGCGGTATCGGCTAAAAACATTGAAGTTCATGTTAACTGTGTTTTGACAGATGTATGTGATACATTGCTACTTTTCCTTCGTAAGTTTTTATTTGTGCCAAAACGAAGTAGCAATGTATCACACACGTCTGTCAAAACACAGTTAACATGAACTTCAATGTTTTTAGCCGATAGAACCCCTGGGGCTCTATCGGCTAAAAACACGCTTTTGTTTATAGCACTGTCGTCGTCATGTATGGCGCTATAGTGCGCCTGTTTTGCTTTTGGATAGTGGCTCCTAATTGGCACAACGGGAGTGTGTGCGGGGCGAGTAAAAATCGCAATAGAAAGTTAGAATTATAATTATTATGTCAAATGTTATGTCCCCACCAATATGGCGTTTTTTTTTACTTTGCATTTGTGTCAAAACCCAAACCTTAACAACAACAACACAACTTTATTGTGTAATTGTGTAATGTAGTGTAGCGTAAAGTATTAAATTAACAACTAACAACCAGTCGAAGATAAATTTTATTTCATCAAAATTTAAATGTATCTTTTATTTGCAAGCGGCCACCGTCGTTCAATAGCACTTTGCTGTCAAAACTTTTAAAACATTTTGTTTTCAAAGTGTCAGAGCGGCAACTTCTGCGATTATAGGTACAAATGCGCTGTTACGTCCTGTATGTTGAGCAGCGTGTGCCTGGGCAGCGCGTGCGCCAGCGCCGGCAGCGCCAGCAGCGCGGCGACGGCGCCGCACACCCGCGCGCCCCTACTGCTGCACGCCGCGCTGCCTACCACGCCTATCACCATGCTCACCTAGTTATAGAACAATATCGTAAGCAAGGGGTTAGCTAAAGACAAGCTTTGGGCAGTGTTATTGTGAAAACGAGACGTTGTTACACGTACTTAGGTACGATAGGTACGTTTGAAACGTATTGTTAGTCTTATTAGCGGCTCGGAAGTCGGACCATCGCGCGAGACGAAACCACAATATATATAATTGTATTAAAATTGGTTGTAGTTTAAATGGTTAGCAAAATATTCGTATTTTGATGAGCAGAAAAATATATTCGGTCAGCCGAAGGTGGTCAGCAACTTTTGACTAACAAATACCTATTTCTAAATCAATCAGCAATCAATGTCATAATGGACTGCTCGACATTTTTTGCACCCTCGTTCAATAAAATTTTTGGTGACCCACGTTTAAGAAAATAAAAAACGACGTTTTTGACACTTCGCCAGCCGCTGTCGCGGCACGCTCGCTCCACTCGCTCGACTAACGCGTTTCATTGGTCGCAATTCCAATCTAACCTCATGAAATCTTTTTATGTAACTTCGACATTTATGAACCGATTTTGATTCTTTTTTTTTTAATGAGTTTTAAATACTATGATTTCGGTAGTAACTACCTTGATGACTTCTTTGTTTATGAACCGATTTGGGATGATTATTTTTTGTTGGAACAGGGATAATAGTCCTTTTAATTTCATTGACATTAAACCTTGGACTTCGAAGATACCCAAGGGAACTCTTCAAAGTCAAGTAGGATATGTATAGAGTGATTGAGATATTGGTAGGTTTATGACAATCCAAAACAAACAATTTTATTTTCAGATTTTTTTAAATATAACAATATAGCTAAGTACTTAAAACAAAAACTTACCATGTTCAGCTGAGTTAAGGATTCCACATCACCATCCATTACTTCAGCTATATTTGAATTTAAAAATGCTTCCCACTCTTCTAACTCTATTGATGAGGGTTCTTTTACTGAAATAAAAATTAGAACAACATTTAATGACACACAATCAGTTGTAGTTGCTTAACAAATATGATCGTTATTTAATTACCTTCGTGTTTTTCTTCAGGTTTGACCATACGGTCGTTATTGGCTACCTCTTTATCGTCAGAAGTCTCTTCAATAATTTCACATTTTTCAACATCCTCATCCTTTTCTTCTTTCGAGCCCTTTTCTTTATCAACTGCTATAATGCTCTGAGTTTCAATGGCAGGCTCACTAGTACGTCTCTGATTATCAGATTTTGTTTTATCCCAACTTCTGCTAAAGTGAAACGATCTTTTGATACTTCTAGTCAATCTGTTGCTGCCACTACCGAATCTCAATTTGTCTCTTGAAAATTGTAATATTTTCTGTTTATATGACGGGGGAACACTTTTGCTTAATCCAGAGCTCACTTCACTGCTACATTTTGTTGAGCTTTTCGGATTTTCTAAGCTGTGTGACGCTGTGTCGACAGTTTTTGCTTTTTGCTTATTACTAATTTCTGATTCATCCTTTGATTCATCTATTATTATGTCAGTTTGCTGTTTCTCTTCAACGATTTTGTCCATTTTATTAGCATTATTACTTTCATTCTGTTTCTTATTTATAGCCATTAATTGCGCCATGTTGTTTTCTAAGTTGCAAACTACGAGGTTCATGTTATTCATGACACTATACTCATGTCTTAATAGCTTTGCATTGGCAGCAGTAATCGGATGCGATTGATCTTCATCGTCAGTTTTGAGGCTATCTCTTACGCTAAAAGCACTGGTTGCTCTAACACTATCATCATCAGATATTGGAACACATTCCATTACTTGCATTCTTTGAATATTACGCAGATCATGTTCCCTAGCTTCTGTTTTACCAGATTCTCCTTCCAATTTCATCGCCCTAAAAATTTAAATAATTTAAAAAAACTGCTTTAAGTTTATATAAATATAAAACATGATTAATTATGCACCTGAGTGGTGCAGTGGTCATCAACATACCGATCTACCACGCAAAAGGTCGATTGCCGGCAGCAATTGAAATGATGAATTTTAATTTCTGTGATGGGTCTGGGTGTTACTATGTATAATAAGTATATATTTAAAAATCATATAAGTAGTATAACTCAGTTGTCTAGCACCCATATTACAAGCTTTGCGTAGTTTGGAGCTAGATGGCGGTGTGTGAAATTGTCCAAGCATTTATTATTATTATAATTACCTTGCACTACTACTGATTTTCTCTCTCTGTAATTGCTTTGCCTCCTGCTGGCTGTGTGTTAGTGGCTTTGTAAATGGTGAATCACTTTGAATATCTTCTGGCAGAATAAGTATATGACCAGCCACAAACTTATGCTCTAGAATCTCAGGCCAACTCATTCTTTTCATAGGATCTTTGTGAAGTAATCCCTGTGGAATTGAAACAATAATATAAGAGGGCATCAATAGAATAGATTTTCACGACATTTTTGTGACGAATAATTTTATAACTGTACAGTCAGCCAAGAAAGTGGTGTGCCAGTTTTAACAAAACTTCCTGTCTAACCAATTAGTAACTTTCGAATATTATTGCAAGGAAAAATCTAACTCGTCGGTTTATGATGTGCAAATGAACTTCGACTGTAGGGTGGCAGATCATATTTTTGGCTGACTGTACTATTCCTCAGTGTTTATAATGATGTAGTGTAGTTAGCAGAAACAAGTGACACTGAAAATCCAGGTAAAAAATATTGTTGTTACAAAAACAAAGTTACCTGTAGGAACGACCTTGCTTCTATACTGATAAAACTAGGCCACTGAACTGGCTTGTGTCGTATCATTCTGACAAGCTGCCAAATAGACATTGTACAAAATGGGGGTTGACCGGCTATCAACTCGTAAACAATGCATCCCAATGACCATAGGTCAGCCTGAAAATAGCAGAGGAAAATTAAATATCTTTTTCGTAGGAGTTTTTTCAAATCAATGTACTGCTGGGTCCAGGGTAGTGAAATATAAGATGTATGCTTCATATTTTTTTAACTGCAAACAAAGGTATTATACAACGTGTTACAAAAATACCAGCTGTTTCATACATTTTGATATTTTCGATTTTAATTTGTGTAAGAAACAGCTGATTTTTTTTTCGTGGTATCAAAGTTAGTCCCAGAGTAAAAGTTGTTCAGTTTGATGGTCCCCACATACCATATTCGACATTAGGGGTGTTTTTGTAACATGTTGTATATGTTACACAGTCCTATAATCTGGAGATTTTTTTTACTCTATAACTTGAATGATAATTTCACAATTCAGAAAGTTTAGATTGAATAGCTAATTTTTCAATGGGAAGAGTATAATGAAGTATAATTAACATTATGTTACCTGATGATCATAAGGCTTTTCTTCAATCAACTCTGGAGCCATATACAATGGAGTTCCTTTGATAGAAGTCAAAATGTGGGTTGAATTTGTCATAATTCGAGCCAACCCAAAGTCGCAGAGCTTGGCTCGGCCTGTGCTGTCTAATAACACATTTTGAGGTTTTAAGTCCCTGTACAAAGAATTAAAAAGCAAAAATCATACTTATGTACATCTCTGTCTAAATTTTTTTATGACAAACCTATAATAATCAAATATTTATCATGCAAAGGACAATACAACTTACTGGTCTAAATAAATAGATATATTGTATATAATTGAAACCTATATCAATTGGGTATTTGACTTGGAAATGGATTCTCCTTTTAATGTATAATAGAGCAAAAAAGGAAGCAAAATTAACCCCTACATGAAATTTTGGCTCGATTTGAAGAATTTTACTATTATTTCTGATTAAAAAATCAAAATGCTGCAGTGACAAAATAGTGTTTTTTTCTTAGATAATCACAATTTCTTTCGCGCGCCATACACAAGGGCCGCGCGTTTTGAAATGTGACGTCAGTTTTCTGATACTTTTTGAATGGAGCATTTTCACGCGGCCACCACAATGTCAACATTCAAAGCATCATAATCTCAATAAATTTTGAACACTGTAGTGTATGCGTGAGGGCGCGGCCGCAGCCGTATGCCTGTGTAATCTGTGGTGGTTGTCTGTCACTGTCATAGAGCGCGGCAAACGTCTGGGACCACTGCTACTATACGCGATACAAGGCATCACGTTTGATTAACTAAAACTTGTTTCATTTATTTGTAATATAGTGATATTACAACTGGCGACGAAGGGTAAGTACCCCACGATACTTTCTTCTATGGGAAGGAAAGAATTAAATGTGTCAATTCGACTGTTTGTTTATTGTCGGCGGCCACATTTTTCTACATACCTATTTTGAGTTTTCTCACTATAAAACAACTATTTAACCGAAATAACGAATTAAATAGGTAATCCTCTTATTGCATATAATTGCGTACATAGTAAAAATGTTTACTAAAAGGCAGAACTGATCAGTGTTGTTGGAAAGAAAAAATGCTTGCTACCTATTACGAGTCACTATTCACGAAAAATATTGCCTAAACATAAACAACAGTGCGAAATAACAACCCGCCTACTAAAATAAAGATGTATTATGAAGGCCATGCTATTGCTATGCCAGTTGGTGTAGTGATTACTTGCTCAGTGGTTCAAACTAAGTAAAGGCCATGCCAACTTGATTCTGAAGCCTGTCATTACATTATGTAAGCAAATACAAGTAAGTTCGAATAAACTAAATTAGAACTTACAAATAACCTCTTTCATTCACAAGAATTAAGGTACTAGAAGGCAAATCCTGCTGCATTCTGACATTAAACTATGGTCATGCCAATACAATAAGACTACCTAATATTAAGAGAAAGACCCTATAAAATATTTACATAGGTAATAACTTAATGTATTTAAAAGCTCATGCATACCAAATTTTTAAAGGCTTAAATGAGCATGCAAACATTCATACATTTAAAGGCTAAAACTAATAGTGATAAAGCCATGCATAAGAGGCTTAGGTTCTATAGGTACTATGGGCATGCAAACATTGAGAAATATTAAAAGCCTGAAAGGATCTAAAGCCATGCACAGTAAGCTCACAGTGAGCATGCAAAAAATTAAAGGCTAATATTACTTATGTAAAAAGCTATGCACGATAACAAAAAACAAAAATATAATTTCTTCTTTCAGGTTGCCAATATGACTCAAGCAACATCTATGCTTTCAACTTTGGACCATTTTGACTGTGACGGAGACCCAACTTCAGTTGGTTCCCGATGGATAAAATGGAAACGGGCCCTCGAAATTTATCTCCTAGCCGCTAATGTCGACTCTCCTATTAAAAAGCGTGCTACTCTTCTACATGTTGGGGGAATAGCATTACAGGAGATCTATTACAATTTGCCTGGGGCCCATGCAGAAGATGGCAAAGATATTGATGTCTATAAAATTGCAATAGAAAAACTAAATGTTTATTTTTCACCAAAGCAAAGCCATATATATGAAAGATACCTATTCAGGTTAATGAAACAAGAGGAAGGAGAAAAATTTGAGAAGTTCCTTTTAAGACTAAGAAACCAAGCTGAAAAATGTAGTTTTACCAATAAAGATGAACATTTAATAGACCAGATAACTGAAAAATGTAAGCCTGTTGATTTGAGGAAGAAAATTCTTGAAATTGGTGATTCTATAACACTGGACCAAATTATTGCTAAAGCAAATGCCTTAGAAGTAGTCAGCAGACAGCTTGAGCAGTTTGAAAATATGCTGCTGCATTCTGACATTAAACTATGGTCATGCCAATACAATAAGACTACCTAATATTAAAGAGAAAGACCCTATAAAATATTTACATAGGTAATAACTTAATGTATTTAAAAGCTCATGCATACCAAATTTTTAAAGGCTTAAATGAGCATGCAAACATTCATACATTTAAAGGCTAAAACTAATAGTGATAAAGCCATGCATAAGAGGCTTAGGTTCTATAGGTACTATGGGCATGCAAACATTGAGAAATATTAAAAGCCTGAAAGGATCTAAAGCCATGCACAGTAAGCTCACAGTGAGCATGCAAAAAATTAAAGGCTAATATTACTTATGTAAAAAGCTATGCACGATAACAAAAAACAAAAATATAATTTCTTCTTTCAGGTTGCCAATATGACTCAAGCAACATCTATGCTTTCAACTTTGGACCATTTTGACTGTGACGGAGACCCAACTTCAGTTGGTTCCCGATGGATAAAATGGAAACGGGCCCTCGAAATTTATCTCCTAGCCGCTAATGTCGACTCTCCTATTAAAAAGCGTGCTACTCTTCTACATGTTGGGGGAATAGCATTACAGGAGATCTATTACAATTTGCCTGGGGCCCATGCAGAAGATGGCAAAGATATTGATGTCTATAAAATTGCAATAGAAAAACTAAATGTTTATTTTTCACCAAAGCAAAGCCATATATATGAAAGATACCTATTCAGGTTAATGAAACAAGAGGAAGGAGAAAAATTTGAGAAGTTCCTTTTAAGACTAAGAAACCAAGCTGAAAAATGTAGTTTTACCAATAAAGATGAACATTTAATAGACCAGATAACTGAAAAATGTAAGCCTGTTGATTTGAGGAAGAAAATTCTTGAAATTGGTGATTCTATAACACTGGACCAAATTATTGCTAAAGCAAATGCCTTAGAAGTAGTCAGCAGACAGCTTGAGCAGTTTGAAAATACCACCCAAAAGAGCGACACCAAAAATATTGAAATAAATAAAATAGATACCAGGAAATATTTTAATAAAAACCATAAAAGAGTGCAGAATGCTAATCTCTGCAGCCGTTGTGGTAGTGGAAACCATTTGTCAAACGATGCTAAGTGCCCGGCTAAAGACAAAAGATGCTTAAAATGTGATTTTGTCGGTCATTACAGACAATGTTGTAGAACTAGACAAAAGAGACGTTACACAAATAACAAGCCAGACACTTCTAACAAAAAACCAAAAGCAGACATAACAAAGAATGACAAAAACTCTGAAATTGATTACATCTTTCATTTGGATGAAGATAGTGTTGTTAACTGCAATTTAGGTGGTGTGAACTGTGACATGTTAATTGACTCTGGTAGTAGATGCAATGTAATTACAGACAAAACATGGCAGTTTCTGAAAAATAATAAGATACAGGTGGCTAACCAAATCCGAAAACCAAACAAAATCCTACTTCCTTATGGCAAACAAGAACCTCTAGACATCATTGGCTCCTTTGACACAGTCATATCAGTTAATGACAAAAGCCAGAATGCCACCATTTATGTAATCAGAAACGGTTCACGAGACCTGCTAGGAAAAGCTACAGCAATCAAGTTAGGAGTTCTACAGATAGGTCTTCATATCAACACTATTGACGCAAAGGTACCCGTTCCTCTTCCAAAATTTAAAGGAGTTACGGTTCATATTCCGATAGATAAAACTGTGAAGCCAATAGTTCAACCATATAGAAGAATACCTATTCCTCTGGAAGAGAAGGTGACAAAAAAATTGAAGGAACTCAAAGTAGCTGATATTATTGAAGAGGTAAACGAGCCGTCACCGTGGGTTTCGCCTATGGTGCCTGTAGTAAAAGAAGATGGTGAGGTACGTATTTGCATTGATATGCGTAGAGCGAATGAAGCGATTATCAGAGAACATCATCCCTTGCCTACAATGAGTGAAATGCTTCCGAATTTCCGTCAAGCTAAGTTTTTCTCTAGATTAGACATAAAAAATGCTTTTCATCAGCTAGAAATTGATGAAAGTTGCCGATATATCACTACTTTCAGTACTAGCAAGGGCTTATTCCGATACAAGAGGTTAATGTTTGGCATTTCATGTGCTCCAGAGATGTTTCAAAAAATTCTAGAAAAAATCTTATTGGGATGTGACGGTACGTTTAATTTTATAGATGATATTATTGTCTATGGTGCAAATGAACAAGAGCATGATGAACGGTTAAGTAAGCTTTTAAAAGTCCTGAGAGAAAATGATGTTCTTTTAAATGAAAACAAATGTGTTTATAAAACGAGACGGATTGAGTTTCTTGGTCACGAATTAACAGAAGAGGGAATCAAACCACTTGCAAAATACTTAACGTCTATCGGAACCAGTAGACGGCCAAAAACAATCGAGGAGGTACAAAGTTTCCTTGGTCTTGTTAACTTTGTAGGAAAATGGATTCCAAACTTAGCTACGCTTACTGATCCACTTAGGGAGTTATTGAGGTTAGGCCTGGGAAAATCAGCAAACGTCGAAAAAATTTGGTCATATAAACAAGACAAAGCATTTGAAGCTCTTAAACATAGCTTGACAAAAATACGAAGCCTAGGTTATTATAGTCCCGCTGACAAGACACAAGTTATTGCTGATGCATCACCAGTAGGTTTGGGTGCCGTACTTGTCCAAATTGGTGAAGGGGGTCCCCGAGTAATCGCTTATGGGCACAAAGCCCTCACAAATTGTGAAAAGAGGTATTGCCAAACTGAGAAAGAGGCACTAGCCTTGGTTTGGGCTGTTGAGCATTTCAAAATATATCTATTTGGTAAAGACTTTGAACTCATAAGCGATCACAAGCCGTTAGAGACCATTTTCGGGCGACACTCAAAACCGTGCGCAAGAATAGAACGGTGGGTACTAAGACTACAGGCATATAGATACAAAGTCATCTACCGGCCAGACCTGTCGCTGTTTCACATAAAGAAATTGAAACTTCTTCATCGGCAGATGACGAAATCACAAAAGTAAAAAATGGAATTTTCAGTAATGATTGGCATGAATTTGTTAATAACTTCAAACTTATTCAAAATGAGCTTTGTTTTTGTGGTGACATTTTGCTCAGGGGAACAAGGATAGTCATACCAAAGGAACTCCGGCAACGAATATTGGAAGCAGCCCATGAAGGACATCCTGGTGTTGTCGCAATGAAAGGTCGTCTCAGAACAAAAGTGTGGTGGCCAAGGATCGACAAAGATGCTGAACGTATGGTTAAAGATTGCCGCGGCTGTACTCTAGTATCAGCCCCTAATCCACCACATCCGATGAAGAGACGTTTGTTACCCCAGGAGCCGTGGGTAGATGTGGCAATGGATTTTCTAGGACCTCTTCCTAGCCGTGACTATTTATTAATACTTGTAGATTATTATAGCCGGTATAAGGAAATTAAAGTCATGAAAAATATCACATCTCTGGACACCATACATGTTTTAAAAGAAATATTTTCCAGGCTAGGCTATCCGGCAACACTAACATGCGACAATGGGAGTCAATTTACTAGTGAAGATTTTCAAAACTTTTGCAAAGAATGTGGCATCATCTTATATAACACTGTTCCCTATTGGCCTCAAATGAATGGGGAAGTCGAACGTCAAAATCGAGACGTTTTGAAAAGACTTAAAATATGCCAAGTGGAAAAAAAGGATTTGAAGGATGAAGTTTACAAATATTTGATGATGTATAATAGTACACCTCACTCTGTTACAGGTAAATCACCGTCAGAGTTATTCTTTAAGAGACAATTCCGGGATAAAGTACCATTTGCGCCTGATGTGGAAAACAAATTGATAGATACTGAGGTAAGAGACAGAGACAGATTAATGAAAGAAAAGGGGAAAGAATATGGAGACAGGAAAAGAAGAGCTACGGATACTAATATAGAAATAGGTGAAAAGGTTTTGGTAAAGAACATAGTTAAAGAAAACAAATTGACGACAAACTACAATCCTGTTCCTCACACAGTGAAACGAGTTGCTAACGGTGACATCAGTATAGAAAACGAAGAAACAGGCAAAGAATACCGTAGAAACATTGTTCATTTGAAGAAAATTAATAATTCATGGGAAGTTGTAAATAACAATAATAATAGTGATGTAAGGCCACAAACGCCATACAGCGATAATTCGATTATTTCTGATTAGAATAATATCTGTGTTCATTTATTACTTATTAGTATGATGTTGTAATAACTGTTATTGTTATTTCTTTTATAATTTAAAATAAAGAAGGGATGTAGTGTATGCGTGAGGGCGCGGCCGCAGCCGTATGCCTGTGTAATCTGTGGTGGTTGTCTGTCACTGTCATAGAGCGCGGCAAACGTCTGGGACCACTGCTACTATACGCGATACAAGGCATCACGTTTGATTAACTAAAACTTGTTTGATTTATTTGTAATATAGTGATATTACAAACACAAAAAAATTTTTTTACTTACTGATATTTCTTTTACAATGCACTAATTTTTATGGAATAAAAAAAAATTGTTGAGTACCCAATTAATAGATGTTATTGTAATTAGTAACTTTTATTGTAAGACTAAGAAAACCCAAAATATTAAAAACTAAATATTTTGAACAGTACAGTTTTGGTATATTTACTAGCGTAGAAAAAAAAAGAACAGAAAAAGCTAGCTGAACACTAGTTTTATGATGCCAGTAAGTAGGTGCATACCCACTTGCAATATGTGTCGCTTGGATCCGGTATATAGAGGTTTTCTTTTTAACCAACTTCTTTTGTACATGTTTTTGTACTGTAGTAAATGACTACTTTTTTATATTTTGCCTGACTATATTTTATTTGTTACCAGTACCAATAATATCTATTCACTGATATCGCTCACTGTTCTATACATTTTTTTTAAACCAGATTACTAATGGAAGAGTTGCATCATCATTTAAAACTTGATGAAAAGTGGGGACCGTTCATAAATTTCCAGTTTTGCTGGATGGATCTCAATCAAAATTATGGGCTTTAGTTATGTAGAACAATTGCAATATACTAGTCATACCTGTGCAAAACTCTGTGTGAATGCAAATAATAAAGAGCAGAAACTAAATCCCATGTTATTTTCTTTACTTGGTCTTCATTCAGACATCCCTTTTTAGCCAGAATACTGTGCAACTCTTTTTCAGCATATTCGGTCACAACAACCAACTCAGATTCAGTGTCAAAGCTGTCAATCATTCGTATTATATTTGGGTGTTTTAGTTGCCTCTGGATATCACATTCTTGTCTCAAATTCTTCAAATCTTTTGAAGACCGTCCTTTCTGCAATAAAGTCAATAATTTACCACGAATAACAGTAAATAAATGTACCTAACACACCTAACAAGCCTTAGGAGGGGCCCAACCATTATACTAGATTTGACAAACCGCAAACTATATTAAGAAATCAATAAATATGCTCATTTCAATAGAGATGATGGTTGGAAAATTTTACCAGCTTGGGACCCTATCATAATTCACAAATTAAATACCCAAACACAAACAGGATTTAATGATACAGTTAGTTCTTTTTGTAAATAAATGGATTAAAATAAAAGACAGAGGTCAACAACCCTTTTCAAGTTTTCTTTCGCCATTTGTTTCTTGGAGGAGTCTCCCAATTTTGTGGAATGGTGGTAGATTCAGTTGATTCTCTCATTTTAACATTTTTCAATTCACCAAATTAAATTATAACATTAAATTAAACCAATCAAAATTTTTGTTTGATTTAAAATTTCTGAACTTCTTTATAAAATCATAGCTTGAGGGTAGTCCCACGAGCGGCATCTGTCCCATGTAACCATAGCAGCTGCAAAGGTGCCGAAAAGTCTAAGAACTAAAACTACCAAACTAATTACCAAAGTAGTTTCAATAAAACTGTGCTAGTAGGTATACATTAAGTGTTTTATTTCAATGTCTAGTGCGCGCCTGAGAGGTGAATTAATGTATCTAATAAAGGGAAATTCTAAGCAAGTTTACATACCTTTCGTATAACTTTTAAAGCGACTATATCATTAGTTTCCTTGTGCTTGGCTTTAAAAACACGTCCGAAAGAGCCTTCGCCAATGAAAGATATCACAGCATAGCTTTCCATGTTAAATGATTTCACGGCATTGAGTCTGAAACATTTGTATGCACACTATGCACAGTACTTTGAAAAAATAAGTAAAGTAGTAAATTTTGTATTTTATTATGAATAAAAACAAATAAGTACGTCTTGCTTTGAGTCTTGTTTGTTTTGCAACGCGGTCACCATAGATTGATAAGAAAGATTTATAATAATCATAACAATAAACGAGTTATTTAAGTGCGAGAACGAGAATTATCTGTTGCGTTGCGGTGTTGCTTGCGGTGTCGCGTCACTGTCACTGTCACTGTCACTGTCACTGTCATGTCATGTCAGCCAAATTGACATAAGTCCGAATTGTGCTAACCATGCATGATATTTTAAAAGGCCTCAAACTGGGAGTCAGCTATCTGCGGGGCGATGGCGACAGCGACAGCGGGGCGGGCGCGGCGGTCATAGCTTGCCGGGCCCGCGCCCGCGCCGCTGACATCCATTTCACACTTCAATAAGAATCTATCGTCTTCGTTATTTAAAGTGGGTTTCATGCGTCACGTCGTTTGAAATACTTTGCTAAATTACGGTGTTTTTTTTTGCAATATGGTGAAAAGGTATAGTATTAAGGGCTGCGGAAATGAAACATTTGCTGGTTCCTATACTTATTATTATTTATTTTCACAGCTGAGATAGAATCACAGAATACAACAAATATTATTAGAATTTAATGAAAGTTACAAGAATTCTTACTACGGAACAAGTAGGGTGACAACAAATTTCTTTTTTCGTTTCATTGTATTCTATAATACGTTAGTAAACCTTTATTTTATTTTTTAGCTTCCTTAGGAACGACAAAGTGAGACAGAAATTGCAAAAATTGCTTCAATATTGGAAAGTGTTAATTTGTCTGCAGTCATCATTTTAAACCAGAAGCACAGTAGGTACCTATACATAATAGTGCCAAATTTCATCAAATTAAATTCTCGAAATACTTTGACACCATTCCTACTCAGTATGCATGATTTTATTCAGTAATGTATAAATTATCATGTTTTGTAAACATCTGTGTAGGTAACAATAAAGTATTATTATGATTAAACTACCTATCTCTTTTATTTATTGGCACCTATTTTCTGGCATCCTCACTAGATAACTAATCAAATCAAAATCTGTTCACTACACGAAGCGTAAAAGCGTTAAAACAGCCCTAGACGATTTTTACGATTTGGTACCTATTGAAATACGATTATCGTCTATGCAAGTATATCTATGTAATGCCGAATATGGTAGATAGGGACCATCTAACTGAACAACTTTTACTATGGGACCAACTTTGGAATCGTGAAAAAAATCATCTGTGTACTTAGGTATACAATATGATACAAAAATACCCTTAATGCCGAAAAATAGGGACCATCAGCAAAAAACATCAAAAAAATCAGCTGTTTCATACTTTCTGATATTTTCGATTTCAATTTTTGTATGAAACAGCTGTTTTTTTTTCGCGATTTAAGGGTTGGTCCTGTAGTAAAAGTTGTTCAGTTTTATGGTCCCTATTATACCATATTCGGCATTAGGGGTATTTTTGTAACATGTATGAAACAGCTGGTTTTTTTCGCTATTTCATATTTGGGCCCATAGTAAAATTGTTGTAAAACCTGTAGCAGGAACTGCTATCGAGAAAAAAACGCCGTAATAAAAATTCAATAAAGTAATATTTACCTGGGACCTATGGGCAATGGACAGAATTAGAGGATTCATTCCCACAGCTCCGGCGCGGCACCGGCGCGGCACCGACGCGGCACCGGCGCGGCACCGGCGCGACACCGGCCCGTCACCGGCACGTCTGCCAACGTCACAGACGTGTGTCAACAAGCAGACCAAGCAGTTCAGGGGCTCTATCGGCTAAAAACATTGAAGTTCATGTTAACTGTGTTTTGACAGATGTATGAGATACATTGCTACTTTTCTTTGGTAAGTTTTTATTTGTGCAACAAACAAATAAAAAATATGCAAATTAATATAATTTGTTATCGTACTCTAACGTAAATGATGGCATATTTCCTTGTGATGCATTGGATTTCCGAGTAATGATAATGACGCAGGAAGTAAGAAAGATGAGAGACAACGTAGATTCACCTTAATGTTAAGTGACGATAAGGCCGAAGGCGGAAGCGCACTACACTCGGAATCCTCACCACTGAGGAGCTGACTATCTTACCTCTAATGTTATGGCGTCAGACTTAGGTAAGATGGTGGTAGCTAGCCAGGCTTGAAATAAGCCCTAGCACCAACCAAACCGAGTACAAATGTGGGGTACATTTGTACTCCTGAGAATCGAACCTGGGACCCCTGCGTCTTACACGGGTGGGCAAACCACTAGACCACAGAGGCGGTTAAAATTTTCTGAGGGTATACCACGCTATTACTTATATCACAGTATAATAGATTGATTAGTATTTTCTGTGATACCATTTAGGCTCCTTTCATTCTGCAGCGTGTCCCGGTGCTGCGTCTGGCATCTCGGCAACCACTGCGCGGTCGCGACGATGAGGTGGGAGGCCGACATCGAGACAGCGCGCAGTGGTTGCCGAAACGCAAAACGCAGGACCGGCGACGGCGACCATAAACCAGTATAGGTCACTTAACTGTATAAGTGAGCAAGTAACAGTTTTATTTTTTCTAGATTGTCTTGACCTACGTACTCTCGGAGATAGTGTTGCAAAAAAAAATATTTTAATTAATACAGACGTCTACGCATTTCGCCTAGTTAGCCGAAGTGTGTTAGTTCTGTGTGTATAATAATGATGTTTCTTTCATGAAGGTAGGAAGATATACCTAAATCTGAAAGTTCAGAAACAGAAAACGCTTTTCAGCACCCACCCGGAGATTAATCTTTAGCTTCGACACGGGAATCCAAGATTGTTGATTCTTTGTTGTCTATACCTAAGCTATTTATACCCGATACACGGCAACCAACTGTACGTTGTGCGATCTACACAATAAAACATGGACCAACTGGGCAGCAGTTTCGGTCGGCTTTATTTCACATCGAAACATATTATTACACAGCCGAGCATCATAGTGTAAACAAACGAGACAGTACGTGGGCGATTGTGTACGTTCGGGGTTTAAGTAAATAGCGATTTTTTCTTTAATTTAGGTTTGCGATTTTAACGGCCTACAAATCTGTGCTATCAAATAATAAAAAAATGCCTACTTCAAATTATAGGTACGCGTTACTAAATAATATACTAGAAAAAATAGGACTCGCACCAGATCATGTTCTCGGACGGGAATCGAACCCGCGACCTTTGGATATCCGGTCCAATGCTCTGACCGCTGACCGCTGAGCTACCGAGTCAATAATAGTGACTCGGTAGCTCAGCGGTCAGAGCATTGGACCGGATATCCAAAGGTCGCGGGTTCGATTCCCGTCCGAGAACATGATCTGGTGCGAGTCCTATTTTTTCTAGTATATTATTTAGTATTATATAAAATAGCATTGTAATTGCTTAAATCACAAAATTTAAAAAGTTATAGGTACGCGATTTAATTTAAATTGACTGCGCCTCATATTTTTACCATGAGCCCAGACTTAGTAGGTATACCTACTTTCATTATGTAAGTATACCTAATATGTACCTACCTATTTTACTTACAGTCTGGGCTCATGGTAAGTTACATACGAAGTGTATTTTACTACTAGGTAGGACTAGATTACCTTTAATAGCTTAAAAAAATATTCTATAAGCTTTTCTCACTGAAACCATTTCCCCAAGAAGCTTGGTTGATGATGGGGCTATAGATTTACGTAGAATGCGATTAATTTAACAAAGTGGCTAACTTCAGAGCGCTTGCGGTACCTACAAAACGACGTATTTTATAAATACTCGAATAAAGTTGCAGCGTATTACTGTCTATTGTCAATTTAATCGCATTGTATCAAGCGTATATGTTTTATCATTTAATAATGTCAAGGCCTGTAAAACCAATGTATTTTTCCTGACTGAAAAAAGTTTACTCCTCGTTAGCATTTCTAATTCTAATCACATACTTACTGTGTTTTCATAAGTGTCCGTGTTTGTTTTATAGTGATTATAAAATATCATTTTGGTAGTGCGTAATTGTGTAAACATGATTTGATTGATCGTTATTCGCGTCCTAAATACGATCTGCTTTATAAACTGCTGTATCCATCACGACTCGAAATAACCCTGTCGACTTCCACTGGTCATAAAAATGAGATTGATTTATTTCCAAAATACAAGATTCGCAATCATACGTTACTTAAATTTGAGTCTGTATAAAACAAGCCATAAATTATTTTAGTTTATTCAGTAGACATGATACGTTTTACGCTATCCTTCGTTTCAAACACTGTTACGTATTTTTATCTGAGATATTTTAGGTACCTATCTATTTTTTTTTACTTAAGGTTTTATCGAAGAAATTATTCCCTCCCTATAGAGATAAAAGGCTTGTATAGTATCTATTCGTAGTCCAACTTGTTGGATAAAACAGTTGGACAGAATCTCTGCAGCGTCCTATTCAAAAGTAGCAACAAATGATTGAGATACTTAAGCCAAAGTATGTTTAATAAGACATTTATATATTACTCACAAAAACAGTTAATAAAACACCCCAGACTTCATCCTCATATCTATTGATTTCCGAAACCAGTCCTATGACGATTTACTGTTAGTAGTAGCGAGGGGTGAAATTATAGCGAAGGTAAGAAACTCTACTCAATACTCAAATTTTCTACAAAAATGTTGTGATCTGCATAGCGGATCGGTGGGGTGGGATTTCAAAAAGGTAAGCCGATGTGAATCGGCTTGTATCGGCTTGATGAAACTTGAAAACCGGATTGTCGGGCATCACACAGATATACTTGAGCAATGCATCGGAATGGTACATCAGGCACACTGCGGGAAGTGGAATTCCACGCGGGCGGAAGTAGCTACAAAGTAAAAATATAGTACCTAGATCTATACGAAAGACCATTTGTTTTCTAACTACCGAAGACGAAAGTGGTGCCACACTAGACGAAAGTAGGAATAATTCGCGGACGTTGGCAAACTACAGCCGATTATAATTTATTAGCTTTTGCTTTCAACATCACTTTTCGTTGTATGAAGCTCATTCTTGCAAACGGCCACAGACTAAACACGTAGGTAGGTATTTTACATAAACTTAATAAGTCTATGGTATTTATGACACTTATGATTCGTTCATGCATGGATGTACGAGATAGAGTAGGTCGGAAAATAAGGTGATATAGTTTTCGCACAACTCATCTCGAAAATGGGAAAATGTATATAGTATCAATGCATTTAGTACGATGTCCTGAACACAAATATAATTATAATATGACAAGCAATAGGTAGGTACATGTCTAATATATAACTAAAAATAAAAAAAAGAATATCAATTTCAACCACTATAATTATTATAATTTCCTGATTTTGAACTTTGTGACGAACAGTGCAGTGTCCAATTTGAAATATCCAGTTTTATAGAATTCATAAAAAAAGAAAAAAACATAGGTAGTGGCGTACTATCAGCTGTTTTCATGTCTTAGTTGACATAGAGTCTACTTGGTCGTGTTTTATGTGACGACTGCAACTCTTTGGGGCAGTAACTTAATTATTTGGGTATTCCTAATCCAGTGACTTGCAACTTTAATAGCTTATTTTGAATTTCATTTGATTAATAATACATTAAATGATTATTTCCCATAGCAGCTGGTGTGTAACATTATAGACGCAACTGGGGTGTTATTATCAATGATATAAAACATTTTAAACTACGAATAAACAAGCTTACTGTAACTCTTAGAATGATACAAATCTCCACTTTCCGTTCAGTGTATTTATTTTTTTCGTATTTGTACAATACAAAGAGCTTTAGAAAGTAAACCTGGAAGGCTTCCAAAGCGCACTTTGACAGTGTCGGTCATTTCTATGATTTAACAAGTAAAGAAATCGTCACATTTTGATGTGCTTTTACGAAACACGTGTTAGATTTTCTTATAAGAAATTATCTTTTTACATAATTATATTTGTATCGATTTTTCTCTAATTTTGAATCGGTAGTGTGTGTTTTACCTAGAATAGTTCAGAGGAAGATTTTTTAATACTTTGTACCTACCTACTTAAATATAGGTACCTATATCAATCATTCATTGACCTACTTAAGTGGATCTCCGTAGTGATGGTGTGGGTTGTATTGTATCTTTTGCAGGTTCGATTTTCGGTATATAAACAATGTTTTTTGCGATATTTTCAAGTCTTTTAAAACCTAAAAATAACATGTTGTGATTGTTTAATTTAAATCTTTAATTACTTAAAAAATAAGTGTCTTGCTGCCAAATGTTCAGTAATTACGCTATACTTTACTACGCATTAATTAGCATAAAAACTAAATAACAGTAGTAGAACAATTTGGCAGTTTCTACAGATCTTCACTTGGCACTGTTTCTGAAACTGATTGTTATCAAGACTTACAACAATAATCATCATTTTGCACGCATGATGACTTCATAGAAAAAAATAACGCATTTTGGTTTTAAACATGTTTTAAAAAGACATACTCGTAATATAAAGTGTTGACCTATAATAAATTCGTTGTCCCTAAGAATATTTTTGTATCTTATCCAAAACTAACACATCACTCGATAAGTCCGTAGGATAACAAATCATCGTAGCCGAACATTTAAAAATATATTTTTTTAATAGTTCCTACTTTACAATTTTTAAATTACGGCTAATTTAAAAAAGGTACTTTTGTTATCTTTAAAACAATGAAAAAAATTGAACTTAGCGTGGTATTCGATCGCTACAGTGACAAAATTAGAAGAAATGCACTTTGAATTACTCCACTCCCTACTCTCTAGATTTAGCCTGTGATATACCTGTTATAATATGTTCGCAAGCCTCAAAAACAATCACGCCGTGAAGAAATTTGGCCCCGACGAGGAGGTCATCGCTGAAACTGAAGCGTATTTTATGGACAAGTCATATTACAAGAAAGGCATAGAGATGTTGGAAAAGCGTTGGGATGCTTGTATCACGTTTGAAGGAGACTATGTTGACGAATAAAATAGATTTTTGTCAAAAATTTGTTTTTTTATTAGTCATCCTACGAACTTATTGAGTGATATAATATAAACTAATAACGAAAGGAAAATCAGATTTGGAGATTGTAAAGGACCTTCACAATCTGCAAATCTGTCCCATTCTCGTTGACGGATTGATTCATTTCAAATTATTGTGTTTACTCTTTGACAAAGACAAAAGGTCGGGTCTCAAAATACCTCACAACAAAATTAATCGTAAATGCCAGTTATTTTTATTCATATTTTTTGTCGAACAACAGAATATGAAAACGCATTTTCATTGTTTATGTTCATGTTGGAAACTTGTTTTTATTATTTTATGTCAGAATTTACGCAATATGTATAAACTGTACCCCTAGGACGAACATCGAGAAAAAAACGCGCGTAGAAGTACTCGATAGAGTAATTTCTCTATGGAAATTTTCATTTCGCTTTTCGCCGGTTTGTGCAGTTTTATCCACAGCACAAATTTCCCGTATAAAATTAAACTCCATCGAATTTTTTTACGTGCGTTTTTTTTTCTGGACAGATGTTCATGCTACGGTATGGCTTCGAGCATAGTGAAATTGGTTGAAATCAATGTTTCGTTCTATGCTTAATCTGAGAGATCGTACAGAATTGAAAACTATAAATCATATTCTAATAGCACCATTAGCTTCAAAACAATTTAATTTACTTAGATGTTATTAATTTTCACTATGAATTTCGTACCTAATTAACGATTATTTTGTATAAATAATAATGCTTTATATAACCTACAATATAACCCAGTTTCAAAACATTTTATAGAATTAAATCACCATTTTAAAATAGTTTAACAATACTAAATAATATACTAGAAAAAATAGGACTCGCACTAGATCATGTTCTCGGACGGGAATCGAACCCGCGACCTTTGGATATCCGGTCCAATGCTCTGACCGCTGAGCTACCGAGTCACTGGTGAGAACGTCGAATTTCTTCTAGAAAAATAGGACTCGCACCAGATCATGTTCTCGGACGGGAATCGATCTGGTGCGAGTCCTATTTTTTCTAGTATATTATTTAGTATTATATAAGAATAGCATTGTGAATGCTTAAATCTCAAAAATTCAAATAGTTTAACAAGTTTATACAACACTTATCAACATTTTGATAATGAATAAAAATACTAGGATGGGGTAGTATAGTAGTAGTATAGTAGTATTCTCGTACAAAAAGTATAAAAAAAGTCTCGAATGGGTGGTAGGAAAATATAGACAATTCAAAAGCACTTAATATCTAAGTTTATTAAAATAAAGAATTTTTCATTCATTCATTCATTTAATTCATTCATTCATTCATACCTACTCACTAGGAACATCAGATTTGGATTTTAACATTAGTTTAAACTAGTATAGTATTATATTATCTATGTTACTAGTAATTCACAGTGTTATAAATACTTAGTGTGATTTTAGTGCTAACTCCATTTTATTGCTTTTTTATTTTTTTTGCATCAAAGTCGGGAAACTACTTAAAAGTTTCTTTGTGTAAGTATATCACTCTCATTCTATATCTAGAAAAATAAACAACTCCGATAGGACCGATACTGAGTCAGCTGTTGCATTTAAATGCAACGCAAAACTGTAAAAAAATATTTACAAAAGTATTTTCGTATTTCTTGACAAAAATAAAAATACCAATTTAATGAAAATATCTCAAGTGGGTGTTGTAATTTTAACATATAACATACATCACCGTTCCTCATAATTATAATGAGGATGACGTGAATGTTCCATCAAAAGAATTTTACAGCTTATCTGCACTGAAAGTTATATTCGTGGACAAGCGACTTGAACATTATTGTTATTTCAATTTTACGATTGCTTATAGTCGTAGAGAAACAGAGAAAAGAGATCTCAAACTACATTAATAATAATAATGATAAATAATCTTTTTTTTTTTCACCTTTTTACATAATTTGTAGTACAATCTTATTTATCCTATCTATTCTAGTTACAGTAAATATTACAGCTGGTACATTATACTGGGAAAACCCGTGTCATAAGTACCAGCAACCTTCCATTTGTACTATTTTAAGATTTTTCAAGATAGGTTCACATTTTAAGATAGGTAGGTTAGTAGATTAGTAGATTACTAGCGTTAGTACATTATATACCTCAGTGAGGTAGGTACATGTATACCTAATATTACACCCTGTTAAAGACACTTTTAATTTATAAGTCTAGCTAGGTATTTACGTTTTGTTATAAGTTTAAGTTCTCTTCCAATCGGAATAGATATTTCTGCTAGTTATCATTACTATATCTTTTAATAGCAAATAAAAAATATATAAGTACCTACTTAACTCATAGAATTGATTATCATACGATAAGACTTATAACTTTGATTAAGCTTATACAAATATAAATTTCAATAAGGCTTTTAAAATAATATAGAAACTTCAACTCCATTAATGTTTCCCTGAATAAATAATTGATGACAATTATGTCACATCATTAAAGTTTAGTCATTTCCAAATAATGTTAATCTACCATGGTACATAATGAAAATTATGAAAAAAAGATTTTCATAATTTTCGGCTGTACGAAGATGGATTATAGTAAAGAGACAAAATCACATCTTGAAAGTTAAGTCACTTCCAAATAATGTTTCTCTACCATAGATATACAAGGTGTTACAAAAGTACCCCTAATGCCGAATATGGTAAAAAAACAGCTGTTTCATACAAAAATTAATTACGAAAATATCAAAATGTATGAAACAGCTGATTATTTTCGTGATTTCAGAGTTGGTCCCTTAGTAAAAGTTGTTCAGTTTGATTGTCCCTATCTACCACATTCGGCATTAGGGGTACTTTTGTAACACCTTGTATATCTATGAAAATTATGAAAAATAATATTTTTTAATAATAATAATTATTATTTTTCATAATTTTCGTCTATACGAAGATACTGAAGAGCCAAGATCTAGACTGACCTAGACAATTGATGACATACATAACGTGTTTACAACACGGGCTAATGGATGCTAACGACTACCTACCATTAAAACTGTAACTGATACTTTCATAAAATTATTGGAGGAAAAGTTATTAACGTCTTCTAGCACTTTATAACGTATGGTCCAAATCACGTTTACATACTAAATGCACTTGCGATACAAATTAATAAGCTTGAAATAATAAAATTAAGAGAATTATGAAGTTAAAATAGATAAGTTACTGTTTTATTGAATCCCACGACGTAATGTGAGTTTCCCTGTAAGGAAAATCATCAACATAAATCTTGAGGCTCTTATTCATAATCTATCCGATGCTATGCTTTCCATATTTTTACTCTCTGCTTTCCGTATTCGAAATGTCAACTTTCTTCCCGACGGATAGGTACCAACTCTCACGATACCAAAAACACCATCGGAAATGATAGCCTTCGTTTTTTTTTTAAAGCATAGCATCGGTCGTCGAAAAGTTTTCGATAAGATGTGAATAAGGCCGCGGGAAAGTTGAACCCTCCTGGTTGAACCACATAACACTGTAAACCCCTGTTGCCTAACCTAGAGGCGCTTGTTTACGTTTTTCTTGACCACGTTTGGATCTAAAAATACTTTAGCATCCTGCCGTTTGAGCTTCACGCGATTGGTCAGCGCAGGCACAGGAAACTGAGGACTCGGCGCGAGGGGCGAACCCCCGGCGCCCGCGCACCTCCCGCTATATATGAAAGTATTCGAAAGCCGGACAAGCGTGGATTAGCAGAAAATAACCCTGAACGGTGGAAACAGCGGATCTGCGGCCAGTCGTGTTGTGCGTCTCATAGTGTTAACAAGTGACATCAAAAATGGGTCTGGAAACAGAAGACTGGGTAGGTGTTGGGATTACTCAAACCATTCGTCTTGCAGTCCACTTCTGCATTTTAGGGCGATAATAACATTTTCGTTAACACCTAACATTTTCTATAATTCTTGAATATTTTTGTGACTTTGAGGACATAAAAGATTTTACAATGAAAGACCAAATAAAATCTGCGAAAGCACCTTGGCGGTCATCAAAGAGAATTCACGCCGTGTGAGACGCGATGCGCCTGAGTGGACGTTAACAGGTGCTGTCACCGAGCTAGTAACTTGTGTGTTGAAGCGTCTGGTAACAAAATGAATGACTTACAAATAAATACATGGATGGTTTTCTTGGCATGAAAAGTTTGGGTGAAAACTTTAACTACAAATTACACTAAGTTATCAAATTAGTTAAAAAAAACTTTCACTAATCTATAATAATCAAGCAATGAACACACTTCTTGGTTGCCTCAATTTTTTGAATACTCTCTGCTTTTATTTGTTTTATTTGTTATAACTTAATAAATGTGAAATGTATTCTGATGTAACCATAGACGCTTCTAGTTATTGTATTTCGATGATCTTGGCATGACAACAATGCATAATACTAAGTTTTTTATTTCATAAAAACTGTTTGAGAAACATTTAAAAGCTACTGAAACTTCAGACCATCAACACAATAATCAGCTTTAAACATTTTTTTCCCGAGGGCTATTAACGAATTCTAATCATTTTCCATTTCATGAATAACTTACCTAACTAATTGTATTATTTTACGAAAATTATTTTTATGTTAATTTTGCCTTTACTTCGTTTCAAATACCGATTTCGTTTAAAAAATATTACAATTAAAGCCAAACATTTACGATAGGTACTATAAAAGATAATTTTAGCGAACAAAAAATATATTTTCTTTGTAATTTTTTTAAAGATTTTTCAAGAAAATACTTTTAATAATAATAATAATCTTTTATTTCGACCAACTTTGGATCATGATAATTAATTCATCATACAGTTTCTAAAATAATATTAATAAAAATAAAATAAAATAAAGGGTCTTGACAGACGGACAGACAGTCAGACAGACAGACAGACGGACAACAAAGTGATCCTAACAAGGTTCCGTTTTTTCCTTTTGAGGTACAGAACCCTACAAAAACCTAGCTAGTTTAGAATACAAAAGTATGTAACGGTTTTTTTAGTTTTGTGACTTATTCATTTTAACGGTAAGTCGTGAACAATGTTTGAATTATTGTAAAAAAACTTCCCATTTCATTCATTACCAGTGGTCAACTTCATTTGCAACCAACAGCTCACAAGTTTCTGTACAGTATTATAATCTCTCAAGACCAATGCTTCTATTTCTGTTTCAATTGCACATAAAATAAATTTATTATACTCCAACATACCTTGCTGCGCTGGAAACCAACCTTTATGACCCATTTATTTACAATATACGCATTACCGTGATGCAACCAGTACACATTAATAGTACAGGGAAAACTCTTTCAACAATCGCGTGTTTGGGAAATGAGTATCTTATTTCTGGTGATATTAAAACATGACCCATTTGTTTCTGACAGTGGAGCATCGGGCGGGATTGAAACCAAATTTGTTTTTACAAGTTCTAAACCTCATATCAAGTATACTACAATATACGTTAATATGCAACCAGTATACATAAATATTGGAAAACGCTTTCAACTGGAAAATCTGAATCTTTATACAATACTAAATAATATACTAGAAAAATAACGACTCGCACCAGATCATATTCTCGGACGGGAATCGAACCCGCGACCTTTGGATGTCCGGTCCAGTGCTCTTACCGCTGAGCTACCGGGTCCCGGTGCGAGTCGTATTTTTCTAATATATTATTAAGTATTGTATAAAAATAGCATTGTAAATGCAAAAAATCTCAAATTCAAAAATGTGTATCTTATTTCTAGTAATATTGAAAATATGACCGATTTGTCTCTGACAGTATAGCATTGGGATTAATTGAAACAAAAATTGTTTTTACAAGTTCTATGCCTGATAAATAAAAAAGTGTTTGTGTATTACAACCACTAAACATTGATACACATAGTACTTACAGGGAAAACCCTTTCAGCAATCGTGTGTCCTGGGAATGTGTATCTTATTCATAGTGATATTAATACATGGCCATTTTGTTTCTGACAGTAGAGCATTTTGTAACGAACTTATTTATCTTTTTAAAAGATCTAAGTAACATTGACAATATTTATATGCTTTGTAAAAGTACAAAACAAATGTAAACATTTTCAATGTGGCTTAGGAGAGGAATGATTTACAGAAAAATCTTGTAAATTCCTGAGAGCTGAGATTTCAATTAAATATATCTATTGCTATTGTTTTTGTTAACATACTCCGAGTTAGTAATAGGTATATGATGATGGTAATGATTAAAATTAATTTTACTAAAAGTTCGCAACTCTCTCAACTTTTAAAAGAATTATTTTCCTCATTTCTGTAACTTTAAAAAAATAATTCTTTATGTAAGTTATATATTATATACAAATAATACTCGCACATACTTTTACAGTATTTAGATAGCAAGTTAGTTTACATCTATTATAAAACATACTTGAAATAAAACATGAATGAAAAATTTGATGAATTTATGATTGCAAACATTGTTACAAACAATTTTACATAAAATCCGATATGTAACTGAAAAAAATGCTTATGAAAATAATTATTTTTCAGGCTGATGAGCTCCCTCCAGAACAAATTGCCGGTAAGTAAAAAAACTTAACTTCTACTATATACTACTTATATACTTCTTTGTGAATATTTAACCTAATTTGATGAAATATGAACACATTTTGGCCTAGTTCCAACCGCACAATAATGGGGGCTTATTAATTAAGGACGAGGACTAAGAGTAAGGAATAAGTTCTCTCAAAATTTGCGAGCGAGTTTAATTAGTCGTTCAAAAATAGCTGAAAATCAACTGCAGAGGGCGTGGCCCCTGAAAATATCTATTTTTACCCGAGCGTTAGCCGAGCAATTGGTAGATGTTTTTCTGAGGGAGAAAGATTATTTTCGTAACTATTAAAATTTATGTTGTAGAGCTTACGAAATACTTTACATTTTAATATCAAGCAAAGTGAAACATTTCAATCACTTTCGGTGTAGGAATGCAGTGAATATAAAATAAAACAATTAAAATGTTGAATCATAATTCAGGTACAGAGTTAACTTTTTAACTGCTATGGCAATCAAAAATAAACACGTCATCTTCCTTCAAAATGTAGTCAATTAACATAAAAGTGGACTAGTGTTGACAACCAGGAACACTGCCTTTAGAAAATCGTTAATCAATCCATTTAGAAGCCGCCAGAAAAAAATGAAACTAATTTTCCACTTCGAAACTGAGATGACAGGGATGACACAATTATCTGTCAAATGACTGACGGCAGTTAGTTTAACAAAATGTGATGTTAACGACGGATGGACAGTTAGATCTATTTTGAAATTAGTATTTCAATAGTCAGTTCAATCAGTACAATACAAGATACATCAAAATTAAAGAAATTAAAAGATTGTAAATTTTTTTGCTATGTCTTAATAAAATAATTTTAGTTTATGAACAAATTGAAAAAGCTTAAATTCAATTACAGAGCTTTAAGTCTATGCCTAAAAATGTATCTTTAAAATGAAGATGAATAATCTCAAAGATTAGGTGTAGTAATGGAGCCGTAGGTGAAAATGGCCAAGCCCCTTACGAAGGCAACGTCAAAACTACACTTGTGTATGATATGAACTTATTTGCGAAATAGGACAAGGGTACTCGTATCGTTCTTAATTAATCGAATGCGTTATCAAACAAGGGAGTCTGTAGCGTCCCGGCGCATCGCTTGGACGCTACACGCTTGGCCAGCAGCCAACGTGCCACGGAATCACATCGACCGTCTTATCATTACTTCAACAATAAAACTTCGGAATATTCACAGAAACTCACTCGCAATAATAAGCACTCTAAATTTGAACCTTGACTAATTTAATGTAGGTGCACCCATATTGTTTGATGTTTACACTACTCGTTTAGCTCGAGTTAGGCAACCGGCTATATGTTCGTCTATTTCTTTTTAAAGTAAACTATCGTGCTATTTTGTAATGTTATAGCTCTTTGCGTTATAAATAGAGAATTCGTACGCTGATCTGTTTATCGCGAAAGTTTTAGTTTAGACTATAACAAACACAGTTACCGTGATTGCGATGATGTTTAACAGGCCGCTATAATTATAGATATTTAAAAAAAAATTGGCATAAAAACAAACAGAAATGACAACTGACAATAATAATGTACCAACCCAGAGATTAGTTGCAATTTCTTATTTCTGCAGCACGAATTGCAGGTTCTGGATTCGTGTTTTTATCGTGACGGTGTTAATAATATGCCAAAATTATATCTTCGGTTACAATTAATTTCAAAATCCTATCAATAAAATAAGCCTGCGATAGACAGTAACCAAAGTTTTGTTACGGTTTATTCTTTACTTATCAACTGAATGTTTTATATAGTTGCTCAAAGTATTAATAGCTATAGTTACTTCCTCTGTAGACTTTAAATATAAACATCTACAGGGCGTGAAAAATAATATAACAATTTTAATTCGTGTACGCTATTTGTCACGGCCGGTGCCGCCTACTCTGATTTAAATAAAATTCTGTCGTCTACAATAAAATTTAGTGCAAAACGACCCTCCGTGAAACGAGTACTTGCCAAGTGTTCTGAAATACTTATTCAATGTTTTACTGAGAATTCCAGTGCATAAAATATTGCACAGAAGACTGCAATATGGACGTGGCCACGAAAGTTTTAAATCTTCGAAGATTTCGTTTGATGGAATTGTCAATTGTAATTATCGAAACACGACACACAGGAAAAAAGTAGAAATGTACTACATAGCTGGGTAGAACTAGGTACCAAATAAAACAATACATAGGTAAATAATAAATAAATAAGATAGATTTCTCAATTCCATATGTCGGTTTCCACCGAGATTCTGTCACAATTTTATAGAAAAATTATGGTGTTCTAAAAACAATGCAATCAACTAACGCTGAACTGATTTCGAAAACGAAGTTTGGGAAACGTAGCATTATGTGGGTGGATAATTAATAAACAGCTAAAATCTTAGAAAAAAAGCAATAAAATCCAAGGAACTTTGAGACAACTGCCAAGACATCGGGCGATTAAAATTAACAACGCGATGCCCAGGCAAAAAATAAAAAATCTTGTTTTTTAAACAATCTTGTTGCCAAAATATTGTGTGACAGCTGCGCGGGCGGCGGCTCAGCTCTGCGGTTTTTCATGATAAGAGATTAAAGAACCATTTCATACGGTGCATATCACTCAGTTAATTGTCTGTTTTCCCTTGGTTTTGGCTGCTAGAGATGAAATAAATACGCGTAACTGACGCAAGCTGCGTACTAAATTATAGCGGAAATGGAGTCAGAATCGTTCCACAATCTATTAAGATTAGGGTCACATTGCCCTTCTTGTCAGCTAAGAAAGTCTCGAATGGGTGGTAGGAAAATATAGACCATTCAAAAGCACTTAATATCTAAGTTTATTTGAATAAAGAATATTTCATTTCATTTCATTTCATTTCATAAACCTATGCCTCATATCAATCTATTCAGTAAGCTTCACTGCTCTGTTGAATGACGGGAAACACAACAACAGTTGTCGTAAGTATAGTAACAGATCCACAACAGACCTATCTCTACCTGAGAATGGGTTGGGAACGGTGAGCAATTTTTATTACTTATTTCGAAGTAAAAAATATTTTTATGTCCTTTTATGTTGTTGTAAAGGATTATTGGAAATGAGAATACTAATCCTGATTATGATTATTGTTCAATGGTAAAGCACAACAATGATTAAATCAGGATACATGGATTTGATTAGGAACAATTTATTGTAATTTTACCATTGATGCTGAGATGATGACTACACAATTACCCTTCACGAAAATAATATGTATGATACATTATTTTATTTGAAAGAAATAATGTCACAAAAAGTACCTAAGAGGCCAAGGGCAATCCCGACGGTTAAATGTGAGTTGTTAATAATAACAACCCCGGTTTGCCTTTAAAGTGAAGCAAATTAATTATTGAAATACATTACATTTTCAATTACGTTTTGATTTTGTAAAAAAGCAAACTCATTTCTGATCGCTGTAAAGCACTACGTTACCAATCATTTACGATTGTCAATTTTTACGTAAATGGCGCTTGTTGACGCGAAAATGTTGTATCTTTTCTAACAATGGCATTGACGGAAAAATTGACAATTGCAATTGATCGTTACCGGGTGCCTTTAGTGTAAAAAAAAATGTGCATTACTTTCGTCTAAAGACCCAACAAGTGCAGTCACACAAAATGGAAATAGGTTTGTCGGATCTCGCAACTTCATGTGTGTAAAAGTAAATACTTGTTAATAAATATTAATCACCGATAATAGCATAAGATCGTGCTCGCTCAGTACACTATAATCATCGTAATTATCACATATTGTGATGTGTCATAAAAAAACAAAATAGGTAACTGATATGTATAGGTTTATACTAGAGCTACCATGTAGTCTAGTACTATAGGTATCCTATACGAGATATAACCGGAGAAATAGTAAAAGTGTCTACCAACAGACATGAGTACGCGTGTATGTATTTTGTACGCGTGGTCATTGTCAGTTACTAATAAAGTTTTAAAATCTGAATGAAATATGGTGTGAGCAGTTAATATTTCAAAGCAGTCATTAAAAGTCTGAAACAGTTTATTTCTGGCGCTTGCAAGAAAACAATATTTTGGTTTTTATGTGAAATTATGACGCACGATATACGCAATGGCGGTGATATTATGAAAAAATATTAATGGCTTTACCGCAATCACATTGACATTATGTCCACGAGGCTATTAGTTCACTTATTAGCTCTAGTATTTATTATTATAACTTGTAGACAAGCTTTTGATCTGTAATGAATTGCGTGAACGAATAAATTATTTTTTATTCCGCAAAAGCTACATTTAGTTTATAATATAACGCCTGCCTAATCTTGTACCTAGCTATACATTTATGTAAATATATCCAAAACTGTAAGAGAAAAAAATAATAAACACAATGGGGAATGTCTAAAAAAAAACAGAAATTTTTTCCGAATTTTTGGTGGCGTGAAAAAATTTAAAGAAATTGAAATCACTATTCGTCTTCGCATAATTATGTACGGAAGTAACAGCAGAATAGAGACTATTCCCTAATCACCACAAATACAAAAAAACAATTGACAACTGCTCTTTTTAACATTTCTCCATAGTCATTTTATGTCAATAGAATAGAACAATCATATTATGTCAGTTGGCTTTTTTAAATGTTGTGATTAGGGAATAATCTCCATTCTGCTGAGATTATTTTTCAACAAATCAAAAATGCCGCATCTTTTTCTATTAATAAGTAGCTTATTCCTGCCTACAAAAAAGATTTAGCCAATTTAATTTTT
This sequence comes from Catoptria pinella, assembly GCA_963556745.1. Classification (NCBI taxonomy): domain Eukaryota; kingdom Metazoa; phylum Arthropoda; class Insecta; order Lepidoptera; family Crambidae; genus Catoptria; species Catoptria pinella. Next base: position 9,568,093 of record OY750762.1, read on the forward strand.
TTCGCACAAGGGAGTGAGTGAAAAAAATTGTTTTTTTTTATCAATTTTAGACAAAGTTGTAAGAATGAAGACTTAAAGTAACTACTATACATTTTTAAAAAGAGAGCGTTTTAGAGTTGATATTTCAATTACTTACCATTTGCAATGCAATATAGGTGAAATTGCGAAAACTATGTTCGTTTGTTTGATTTCATTGTTATTTATTGTTGCCCTATATACGAGCGATGCAGTCGAGTAGACCGGCGTGATGGAGCCCGAAATAGCAACGTTGCACAACCATTTTGCAGTGCACCGGTGCATTGAACTGTCCTAATCCCATCGCACCTCACCAATTCGATCAGTGCGCCCCTTTTTATTGCCAGGGCAACATCATACGCACGTTTAACTCTAAATTTGAAAAAGAACCCTTAGAAATGCATCCACTCAATATAGAGGGTACGGATATTCAAAAAGTGATCGTTATTGGTTATGTAACTGTGTTCTCATGGAGTGTTGTTTGTTCCAGTCCTTCGTAAGGCCTTCGATGGCTTTGACCACAACCGCTCGGGCAGCATCCCCTGCGATTTCGTCGCAGACATCCTCAGGATGATGGGACAACCCTTCAACAAGAAGATCCTTGAAGAGCTCATCGAAGAAGTCGACGCCGACAGTAAGTAGACGTTTTTAGACGAAAATTACTTAAATAAAGATTGAAAAATAAAAAGCTAGTTAAAATTATTGAGATTAAAATCGAGAGCACCAGCTAGCCACGTTTTTTTTTTCTCGTTACCAGATAATATAAACACTTAGATGATACTCGTACTTACAATTAGATTTGTTTTAATTAATTCAAATCTAAGATTTCTGTGAAAATGACCTTTGTCAATACAAAACTCTCTTTGTAAGCTAATTCGTAACATTTCTATCCCGTTATTTTAAATATTAGTGTGCCTATAAAATTCCACCAGAACTTTGATATCTGGCGAGGTACGGGCGTGATATTAATAGCAGATCGCGCGTTTCAGAGTCGGGTCGTCTTGAGTTCGGAGAGTTCGTTACCCTTGCCGCCAAATTCATCGTTGAAGAAGACGCAGAGGCTATGCAGAAGGAGCTGAGGGAAGCATTTAGGTTATACGACAAAGAAGGTATGCATCCAAAAAATATACATTACAAATATTTACCGAATTTTTTTGTAGCGTAGCGGAGCGAAGACAAATGAATACCTTACAAAACGTCTGCAATATATTAAAAGTCGATCGAAAATATAGTAGATTATTATACAAGCCGCTAAAATGACCTATTGTATACGAAGTCGTTTTATGAGTTAATAGAAACCGAGTTATGTTTTTTAGGTTTTTAGTTTTTAGTGCCGTGTGTTACACTCTACTTTTCATTACAATTGCGAGAAAATAAAATACAATATTAAATAGTTTATTTCATTAAAAATTAAATGTACAATTTGTACAATTCTTGATGTTGTAAGCCAGTTCTATCTTCCTGCAGGTACCGCTAATCCCAAAAATTAAGGCAACCTGTAAAACAAAAAATAAGTGTGTTAACAATGTATTTTATTTTGATTTAGTTTAGTTGATGAAAAGAAAACGTTTACAAATGTAAGTAAGTTGTAAATGTAAGTACCTTCGTTGTCAAGTAATTTTCATTTGGTGCCTTATTCACGAAATTATAGATATCTATCCTCGTGACAACTTTAAATTTCTTGGCCTTGTAGCCAGTGGATAATTCTTGAGGAAAGCCGACTTTATATTGACATGTGTTGTCTGTATAGGTAGTTGTTCGTAACATTGAATATGTGTTCCAAAGGGTTGAAATTTGATATTTTTTGGAAAGTTCATCAAAATATGTAAGAAAATCTCCTTCCGAGGAGATCGCCGCTTTTCGTTCCATTTTCAAAAATATAATGTTCTTCTTTTTATATGAAACAGTAGAAGTCGAGTCTTTATTCGTAATTATTTTACCTATAAAGACTTCTCGTTAAAAAATTAAAAAGAAAATACTTTTTCCCCTAGAGGCTCTTGTACGCTACAATGACGGCCTTTTTAAGCAAGAGGAGTGAAAAATATTTTTTGTGTTATGGAAATCGACACATCAACGTTACCCCGACAAAGAGTTCGTTTACTAGGTATTTATTACTAATCGTATCTCTCCGATAGTAAAATGTGGTAAGTAGGTCTCATTACGAACTCTGAACTTCTGAAGTAATGCTTACTTTGGTACTTTTAAAAGTAAAGCGTATAAGAAGTGAATATTGAGACATTGTCTTGGAATATTAGAAATGCTTTGTACCTTAGGCCTGGCAGCACCTTCCTTTAGGCACGTGTTTCCTTTAAAACCGACTTGGGTAAATCAAGCTTAATACTGCCAAATTAATCTTAAATTAAAAGTTGTTTTTTGTCCAAATACAATAAAAAAGTGGTGTTTATTAATGTTCAAAGGTTAATTTTATGGAAAATCATTATGAAAATTAGTTTTTTTCTTAAGGCGAGGTCAGTTCACGATCTGATGAAAAGATTGATTTTTGAGCTTCCAATGTGAAGTACTGATCTAGAATTCTACTCCACAAATATTACTGTAGACTGAAAAGAAACAAAGAAACACAATAACCGAACAAAATATTCAAACATGGCTTGGTAACTCTGTAAAAAAATCCTGAATAACATCATAGAATCTTTAAAAAAAACTTCCAACAGTCAGATTTTGTGATTTTCAACGACAATGATTTTATTTTTTAATGCGGATAGCTTTTTTATTGATTAACACAATAACCGAGTAATCAATCGGTAATCAATCAATCAAAGTTCCAGAAATCAATAAAAATGTAGGTACTAAATTTCGTCATATTTTATTACAATTAAGGCTATGCAATGATCAACCATATTCTAAAGAGATAGTGAAGGGTAGATTTCGTGAACTGCCTTGCCTTAAAAAATCACAATGTTTTTAAGTTAGCCGACGATTCTGTCGGATGGAAGTCGGTCACGGACGCATTTTACGTCACTGGGATAATTTCGCACTGGAAGTTACAGCCTTGTTTTAATGGCTTTATGCTCAATAATTATTACAATAAACCCCACTCTAATGCCGCTTTGCTATTCTGAAAAACAGTTCCAAGAGATTTTAGTTTCGTAATATTTTATGAAAAATTTTGGAAAAAAATAAATACGTTAAATTTTTGTAAATTATACATACGTAATTGCTGTAAAACAAATCTAAACACTGAAATTATTTTTTTATCTAAACATAGTCAAACTCAGGTTGCTCACAAAAGTTGTAACCTACGGGTTCGGAAAGGATTGATAGCTTTTTTACGAATTATTTACAAATATTTTTTCTTGTCCTTGTCGATAAGTGAACCATCTTTTCCTTACCTAAGTAGAACCCTGAAAATATACTTACGTAACATACCTACAGCTTCTTTTCTAAAACATACTCGTAAGTCAGTTCAAGCGAAAAGTTCTCCCATTTCATTGTATAACTATCAGCCTTTCTCAGTTTTTAATTAATTTACTGCTTCATTTAAGTTGATGCTATCTCTTTCTTTCCCAAAATATAAGCAGAAGACGAAACCACAATAAAGTATTAAGAATTAATTGACGTCTGTGAGTGCAGCAGTTAAGTAATGCTTTACTTTTGTAAAACGCACAACGGATGGTGACAATTTTGTTGTTATTTCTCCCCAGGCAACGGTTACATTCCCACGTCCAGCTTGCGCGAAATCTTGCGAGAACTCGACGAGCAGCTCACAGAGGAAGAGCTCGATGGCCTCATCCAGGAGATCGACACTGACGGCAGCGGTACGGTGGACTTTGACGGTAATTCTTTTGCATTTGATTATTTTTAATTTTAGGCATACTACTGCCAGCTACAAGTTTCTTTGGTGGTTGTGGAATATGCTTTTTGTCTTTTGATTAAACCATAGAACACATTTCCCTTTAATCTAAACATAGGCAATAGTTAGACCTGTTGTAAACTATGCTAACTCTTTTGTTTGGAAGATAAGTTCTAACTTAATTCCAGGTTTAAAAAAAAGCGGTTTATGTAGAGATTAGCTAATTCACCAAAACTGTTGTTATACATTACCTAGTTCCTACTTCTATTCTACAATATATCACCATTTTGCCAGTACCTAATATTTAACTTACAGTATGTGTTGAAAACGCTAATTATTTAAAAAATTTTTAGTTCATCAGTCCTCTACAATTTTTGCGTATTTGTAATATAGAAACAACGAAAGATCACATTATCTATTTATAACAAAAAAAGTTTGTTCTAGTAGACTTTTCTCTCAACTTTACTTTGTGCTTTGTCTAAAAATGTGCTACTTTTTTACATATTTCGACTTGTTAAAGTTTTTAAAAATATTTATTTTTCTTGTTGCAGAGTTCATGGAGATGATGACAGGAGAATAAGCCTTTACTTCTATTACTTCTTTTTTTACTTTTACGGTCTAATTTAAGGAATATCTACATTTCGGTACTTCAACCTTTCGAGTCTTGGGATAACAGGACAAGACAACTTTAATCGTCACTTGAAAGGAACATCCAACTTCATCGGCAATATTAAAGTATTATTGTATGTATTGTACAAAATAATATTTGTTCATTTGATGTGTGTGATTGAGTAATGTTTATACCTACTTATTAATAAATCTTTTATTCTACTATCTCTTTTTCAATAAGTTTTCTCATTTTTTACTTCAAACTTTCACTCAGTTTATAAATAGGTACATTAAAATGTAAAATTAATTTTCTAGAAAAAACTTTTAGGTCGAGAAAAAAATCTAATTTCTTAAGATCTCTCCTCAAGATAAATATAATGAATTCCCTGTTTTTAAAGCGGACGCCAGATTGTCCTAGATAATTTTGATGGCATAAAATTTGGCCGACAGCCAGTACAAAGTAATGGGTCTATTTGAGAAAGCATTCTGTTCTGACTCACTTATACATGTATCTAAAAGTAAACCAAAACACTGTGAATAATATATTCATTTATTAGGTAAATTCTTTGTTTTGCAAAACATTCTTGCATTAATAATATTCGGTGATTTACACTCGTATTCTAAAACAACACTGAAACGACCCTTGCCCATGCGAACGCACTGCGTTGAAATAGAGCTCTGTGATTGTGTCGTTTGTTTTACTTATTCCGTGTGATTGGTAGTTGGGACGCTGTGCGTCCGCGAGCACTGTGACACCTCATAGTAATGTTTGTGAATACGAGTATTAAAACCAATGCGTTTACAAACACAGGAAGCGAAATTATGTCTTCTTTTCATATTACTTACATTTACACTTAGCATTCAATTTCGTAATATATTATAGCATTGGTATGGCACTTTACATAGTGGATACCTACATTGCATCAAATTGTTCATTCAAAATAGTTAGTTGAAAATGTACTTAAACTAACAACGTAATTAAATTTTCATAAAATAAATTATGCAATAAAACCAAAGCACCATACCTCAAGATAGAAATAGTGATTTCCTTGAACAATGTTATAATAGCATTAAGTATTCATAACACTTATACAATATTCCAAACATAACTCTCAAAATAACTTAAAAAGCCTGCATAAAACGCAGGCTCCGTAACTATATTATAATAATACAATATAAAAGTAAGTATTTTCAAATTACAGACAGAGAAATAAAAACTTAAAGAGATAAGCAATATATTATGTAAAAGTGGAAGTGCAAAATCGGTATTTTCTGAAAATAGCTGAATACATTGTTGATTCGACGATAACTATTAAAGCTTTGTAATAGAATTTATTAGTTACATGCTTAATTATTTTAATACACGTTATAATTATACACGTATTATACATAATAAGAAAATATTTAACGGTCATAAATACATAGATAAGAATAAGATTACCTAAGTGTATAACCTTGTTTGTAGTTTATCAGGCACTGTCTGCAAAGCAGCAATAAACACTATCACAATTTTGTTCATAACATAATCAACCACTACTTCATGGCACTTGATTCATTTACAAAATAGGATAGGGGCAGTAAAATATAAACAAAACACGTTCGGCAAAATCAATTGGAAATATAATAATTGGCGTGCAAGTTGTAAAAACCATACAAACATAAAAAATCCTGGGTTGTCTGTAAGTATTAGAACATCTCTTTGTCTATCGAATTATACTTGTTCTTAAATAACTATAGTAAAATCATGTATTCTTTATAATCTAATAAGTACCAGACATTTATTTAAAATTCTCATTTAATGGCCTACCTGCAACTTAATAAAGCTAATGAAATTATTATTTCAAAGTCAAAAGTAAAAATTCATTGGTAACGTATTTAAAAACTAAATATTACGAGTCTTTAATTTAAACAATAAAACTAATATAAACAAAAATCATGTTAAGTGGATCATTATGTACATTCATTGTTTCTCACATACAATAATATAGCTTCTTGGCTTCAGATAGCTAGCTTTAACTAAATTTTGTATAGAACTACCTACAAATGAGATCTCGATTTGAACTATGTATTACCAAACATGCTTTTTGTCAAAGATATTCAAAGCTAATTATCACAATAAGTAGAAACATTTAGCATAGAATGTAATAAATAAATCGTTTTATCACTTTGTAGCTAAGCGGAGCAGTTACGAACAGGTTGGGTAACTAACAAATAAAACATATAAGTTATTTAACGTTTATATAGATATCATTATTATAAGCTAGAAAATTCAGAAATTTCAAAACTACGAAATAGCGGTTGTCATTTAATTTTCTCTGTCGGAGTGATTTAAAACGCAAAATGCTTAAGCATTAGTGTAGCATTGTTTTGGAAAAAATATACCCAACCCTCGCTACTAGCGAATAGAGAGAGCACCTATTAAACATACCATAGAAAATGTTTATAATTACCAAAAACATCAAAATATATCATATTTAATCATTGCTACATTATGAATTTGTAAAAGGAAATGTAGAATACTTTGTTCGTTTTTTTATTAGGAATGACTTTTATCTTTGGATATCATATTAAAAAAAAAGTTTAAGCAACTTATCAAATGTTATGCTGGTCGGATTCCGCGAGGCAACATCAAGGTGGTCCTAATTATAAAGTATTATGTATTTTTCCTAACTATAAGTAGAATTATGAATACTGTTTAAATAGATAGATCTTCATTCCATGTAAACTTGTCTCGATCCGGATGCAACTTTCCAAATAACATTCTTCCAAAGCATCCTTGTAATACTCTGAAATATATAAAATGGTTAATTAGAAAGGAAAGAATAAAATAGAATAGAAACATTTTTGTTATATTATACATATTATCTGTGACAGGTTTATTACAGGGTTGTATGCATGATACCATATTTACCTTATAGGGGTATTATTAAACATCCTGGATCTATTTTAAAACACAAGTTGTTAACAAAAAGTTGACTAATGTGATCAGTGTTTTCAACGTTTAAGGCGCCGACGAACAGTGAGCTTTCCATACAAACGTAGTACCAAAATGATTTGCAATTTAAGCATAATTAACTCTTCTTGTGATGTTATTCGGATTAAGACAGTATTTGTCTATTAGGTTTCTATTAAATAAAAAATCCAAATTACTCAACCTAAGAAAAAATAATGCGATTTACAGTTTTGTATGAAAAAAAAAAATTGGCATTTAATTTAAATGGCGTTAGTATTTTGGAATTTTTATTTAATAAAAACCTAGACAAAATACTGTCTTAATCCGAATAACATCACAAGAAGAGTTATTACGTTTGTATGGGAAACTCACTGTTCGCCGGCATCTTAAGAGGTGTTAATAATTGCAAGTGTATATATGCTACGGGGAATGCACTTAGGTGGGCCAACACCTTGTATGTCCCCCAAACTGTGTACAAAGAAATAAAAAAGCAGCATTAAAAAAAGTATATTTACCTCATATTTGCCTCATCGGCAGATTTGACTAGTAAGATGCGCCCGCACAGCTCAATGCAGTATCGGAGGTGGAGGCCGAGGTCGGGTGGTGTTCAGTTTGGGGATCGCGCTAATTTCGAGAAGATCAGTCTCTTTCGGCTTGACGGCGCGACCGAAGCTCTTGCGGCGCCGACTGAGCCACGGCGGTGACTGCCCCTCGCACCACACCGCCTGCGCCCACCCTTTAGGCTCCGCTCCTAGCCTCGTACACTCCCGCGCATACGCTCTGTACGCCGCACAATGACAACGCGTACCCGAACAACCACAGGCGTCCAATACACAAGCCTCACGGTAGTTGCCAGGATTCACTTTTCCACTACACTCCGAAAACGCTTCAGATCGCACGAAACCCCGACACAATCGCCGCGCTTTTATCATTTTCGACTGCCGACAACGAGAAGCCATACCCGGTCGCTCCTGCTGCCGAGTGCACGCCCTCTTTCCGCCGACTCGCCATGACGTCCCAAATCTCCAGGTGTCGTTCAAAAGTTTCCCGTCGCGGGTTTTCATATCGTCTCTTGCTACCGAATTAAAGTCCCCACACAAACCGCACAACTTTCCTTTGTAAGCACTCGACACTGTAACCTCTAAGAAGCCGTCACCGTCCCATAACATTTGCACACCTATATCTGCTTTCAAAAGAACAGAACCATTACTGCGTGTGATTTCGGCGACGCCGATCTCCTTATGAGGCATTGTAACTCTATTGCCATTTACTTTTATGCGCATTTTCTTTCCCATGTTAATTTTCGTAGCACCGATCCGAAGTGTAGCTGTTCGCGTCCACGAAGAATGCAAAGTGTTTCTTGCATCATTTGAAATTCGAATCGAAAAAGTGTTGTTAACGCAATCAGAAGCCAATTGATATTTGCAAGACCCCTGGAAACTATAGAACTTTCCATCGAAAGTTTTATAGTGTGGGTCACCGAAGACGGTGCAAATGCCATCAATGTCGATACACTTGGGGCAGCACTGTCCTGGCAGCTGCCGCAGTGTCTGATCAGACTGGCACGATAAAGTCGGACACCTCTCCATTGCGCACCGAGGCTCTCCTCCATGGCATTCACAAGACTTGCATGCATCTAACTGCCATGTTTCTCCGTCCTGAAACATGGAAATTAGAACATCTTAACAAAGAATTGTGTCGGTAAAACCTTTTTCAAGGAAATGAAAATATTTTTATCCTCTCATAGTCAATTTTACAGTTACATTTTGGAAATGACTACTTTTGCAATCCTAAACGGTACCTACATATATATTTCCATAATAATGCCAACCTGGTAAGTTTTTCCTCCTATAATGCAAGCTGCTTTAGCCTCTTCAACCTGTGGGCACTCGGGGCAGCACTTGCCCGGCTGCGGTGGCAGTGCCCGCGCACCACACGTCAGCACCGGGCAAGTGTGGCGGGTGCACACAGCTGTTCCATTCATGCAGGTACAGTCTGTGCAAGGATCCACTCGGAAAGCGCTCAGATGCCCATGGTACTCCTTCCCGATTATGCACGGTTTCATTTTACCTAAAACTGACAAAAAAGCTTTATGAGAATCTTCGCAGTATACAGAATGTTAATCTCAAACCATCTATTTGACAAATTAGTAGCAAAAACACAGTATCCAATTTTATTGAGCATCCATTTCTCTATGGAACTCATAAAGGACTTGAGACAGCTTTTGGGGAAAATATTATTCTCATAAATTTCGTGGACAATCCAATTACAGTGGAGTGTGTAAACGTCTAGAACGATTTATTTCATTGCAGCCAACTTCAGCGTAATCTACTAGAGTGGAGTTTGGCTAAGTCATAAAATAAAGCAAGATTAACTTAGTGCACATATTATATTAAGGCGATTAGTTCCCTCACAGTGGCGCCCTCATCATAATTAATTGTTCGCTAAGTACATAATGTATCGAAAATTCACATGTACAGATTGAAGCTAAGTTTATATAGTTAATTACAAAATAATCTCAGTAAAATATAGTTGTGGTTGTAGTTAGCAATTGAGCAAAACGTGGCCACTTTTGGCGCTATAGAACTTTAGTTTCAATCTGTACGTGCGAATTTTCGATACATTATGTACCTACTTAGCGAGCAATAAATATAATGAGGGCGCCACTGTGAGGGCACTAATCGCCTTAAGTACTAAAACTATAATTTGGTTTGTATGTAACAAATTATTGTAATACATTCTGAAATAAATTTCAAGAAGTTACTCTTTCTTGTTTATTTTAATCATTATGGCAAGCTGTTAGTAAATTATTTCAATAATACTTAACACTGAAAATTATACACGGTGTGGTCGTATTCAGTTCAATCCTAATGTTTCTGGCCCTCTAAACTAGGTCTAGAACAGTGTATCGCGCGTCGTACTGGCACGACATGCAATGCAAGGCTTCTCAGGAATTCGTTAAACAATATGATGATGTTCTCCCGAAATTCTCGAGCCGTACGACGAGCACAGCGCGGGCAGCACTCGCCAGGGGGCGTGGCTTGGACTCGCCTGATGTGCATGCACGCCAGTACGAAGCATGAGCACTTCGCGCATGACAGCGCACCGCGCAGGCACCGGTACGATAAGCAAAGCTCCTCAGGGACTAGTAATATAATTATGATAATCTTCTATCAAATACTTACGAGGTAGGAATTTATCAGCCGTGGGATGAGCACAACGCGGGCAGCACTCCCCAGGAGGTGTGGTCTGGTGTGCATGGGGGCACGGCAGTACAGGGCACGACCGCTTCGCGCATGACAGCGCACCGCGCACGCACCGACACGACAAGCAAGGCTCCTCGGGGATTCGCACGTCTCGACCCTCCCACACTCGCTGACCGTTTATTACGCATTCTGAAAATAAATGTCAACTTCATCAGAAATGGCCTTTTTGAAGACATGATTTCAGGAAAAATGTATTCAGAGTTAGAGGATAGGTGACCCAGCAAAACCAGCTTCATATACAGGATGGAAAAAAAAGACGGTAGTTGGAGGGAAAGTACCCTTAATATTGCTGAAGGCAAATTTTACAGAAAGGAAACATTCCTTTATTTTAAAAAATAAGTTCGCATTGCAGGTTACTGCATTCAAAGATATCGATCACGGAAATATGAATTAATGTAAGGGACAATATACCGAAAATGAGTTATATACACCGTTGGATTCGGAATTTTACGCTCCATCGAATGGTATACTTGAAATGTTGATATCTTGAAAAAAAAACATTTTTTTGTCCCTTACATTACACATTTTGAGAGGTCCTAAACAAATCTTTACGACAAATTTTGACGTATCATACACTTGTACAAAATGTCATTTTTAGTTTTAAGGTATGTCTCATAAAAAGTTATATATGGCCTTTACCCTGACCACGTTTTCGTTTTTCTAAACCTGACCAGCCTTACGTTACTTTATGATTTATGTATTTGGCAATGATGTCCCTTACATTAATATGCCAGCGTGTGTAATAATTTACGTGTTTCTTACATTACTTTAATAGAATATGAATTCATTTTATTTTTCTAATACTACAATATAACTAGTAGAGAGCAAAACAGAAAACTAGAGCCCGTCCCCGCCTGCTCCGCCCGCTTGCTTCGTGTATCGTAGGTAAACATTAATCGATTATGGAAATATAAATTAATGTAAGGGACAAAGGTCTACTTTTCAGGAGGAGCAAAAAACAAATTTTATTTGTAACAATTGCTTGTATTTTTTTAACTTTTTATTCTACTAATTTGATGCCTATAGCAAAGTTGCTTAGGTTTAAGAGCTCTATAAAGCTATGCAAGCAAAACTAAGATTATCTTTATGGATTTCAAAATAGCATGTCTCTTATATAAAAAATAAATTTAAATGCGTTGTATACCTTAATAAAAATAATATTAGTAATTTTAGAAGTAACTGGTTTATTACTAGTTATCGCTGTATCTTAATTAAATACTATAATAAAATTGTACTTTCAAAAGCAATTAATCATTAAAAGTATTTATTTTTATTCTGCGTTTAACAATAATTAGTCTCAATATTAACAATGATGGCACATTATAGGAAAAATCATTTTTGAATGATAATCAACTGTTTATATAACCAAAAAAATATATTCCAAAATTTCGAGTTCAATAGATTTTTTAAAGTAATTATGGTTATTAAATTATAATTAAAAAAACAATTCAATTTGAAATTTTAGTATTATAGCAATTTAATATAAAGAACTCAGTAAGATAATAACGAATTTCACACTATTAATTTATACTTAACCGTATTAATTAAGGGCCGATTGTTGCAAGGTCAGGTAAAATTTAATCATAGAGTAAACTTTATAATGTAATACAAACGATTGTTAAATATGTCACGTCAATTATCAAGGCATTTAACGATGGTTAGAGCTTACTCAACGACTAAATTTTATCTGACTTAGGTAAAATTTGCCTAAAGCGAAAATACTACAACCTAATTGTTAACTGCAGCAGTTTGCATTATCAACAATCCAACGAAACATTATAAACAACATAACAACGTTATCAAATATCCAAAAAAAGCTCAAACAGGTTAAGTGGAGGAAATTATTCCCTACTAGAGTCTTCGTCTTAGTCTTATTTAAAGTGTCTTTAATTTTATTTTTATAAGGAATACTTAAGTAATCCTTCTGATATGTTTTAGGTATAATACCCTTTTCACAAAGTTTTATTAAATCATTAAACTTGATGACGAAGACTCTAGAAGGGAATAAGTTCCTCCACTTATTAAATTTTTATGATTTTCATTCTTATTTTTAATCGCATCGCGACCTGTTTCTCTTCCTCCTCTTTTTTTGGATTGTAGATAACGTTTTCATGTTGTTTATAATGTTTCGTTGGATTGTTGATAATGCAAACTGCTGCAGTTAACAATTAGGTTGTAGTATTTTCGCTTTAGGCAAATTTTTCCTAAGTCAGATAAAATTTAGTCGTTGAGTAAGCTCTAACCATCGTTCAATGCCTTGATATTTGACGTGACATTTAAAAATCGTTCGTATTACATTATAAATTTTTCCCTACGATTAAATTTTACCTGACTTTGGAACAATCGGCTCTTAATTAATATGGTTATGTATAAATTAGTAGTGTGTACATTGTTATTATCTTGCTTAAGTTCTTTATATTAAATTGCTATAATACTCAAATTTCAAATTGAATTGATTTTTTAATTATAATTTAATAACCATAATTACTTGAAAAAATCTATTGAACTTGAAATTTTGGAAACTATTTTTTTAGTTATATAAACAGTTGATTATCATTCAAAAATGTTTTTTCCTATAATCTGCCATCATTGTTAACATTGAGACTGATTATGTTTAACGCTGAATAAAAATAAATACTTTAAATGATTAATTTTTGTATCATTTTATGTATTCACAATAATAGCAATTTTTTTTTATCTAAATTAAATCAAGTTAACCAATTTGCTTTTGAAAGTAAAATTTTATTATAGTATTTAGTTAGGATACAGCAATAATTAAACCCAAAAGGGTACCTTACTTCAAAAAATACTAATATAATTTTTGTAAATATGACTGTTACATTACTGCGGAGTATTTTTGTGTTAAATGCAATTAAGGTAAAGAACGCATCTACATTTATTTTTAATGTAAGAGACATGCTATTTCGGAATCCATAAAGATAATCTTAATTTTGCTTGCATAGCTTTATAGAGCTCTCAAACCTAAGCAACTTTGCTATAGGCATCAAGTAAGTAGAATAAAAATTGAAAAAAATACAAGCAATTATTATAAATAAAATTTGTTTTTTGCTCCTCCTGAAAAGTAGACCTTTGTCCCTTACATTAATTCATATTTCCGTGATCGATATTTGAAAAATTTTAGAAGATTAAAAGGTAGAACAAAATTTTTTGATCTAAGTTCTAAATAAGTACCATTTTTTTATTTTCTTGAGTCTGCCTTTAGTTTAATAATTAGAAGGAATTGACCCTTATCACTATGTTAATTAGAAGAAATTGAATCGATTGGTACCATAAAACTACAGGATGTATTTTTTTTCGATTTTAGCCCGTTCGATTCCTGGTTGAGAAAAGCGATATAACAAAAATCCATTCATAATTCTCATATCCAAAAATAAATGGAGTTACTGTTAATGTTCATAATTCAGTTATATTTATTGCCGCCGCGATTAGTTGGTATGGTAGAGACTGCACAAAAGCATTAAGTCCGACGTTTGCTGTTTTTGAAAAGCAATTAGGTTAAATAAAGTAAACAAGTGATGAAAATGCTAGCTATTAATAATAATCATAATAAGTAATACCTACGTAACTACTATAGTAACACATTTTTAAATGAGGTATTTATTAAGTATTAAAGCTGTGTTGTTGTTTGTCAAAAATGATTTATTTTAATTATAAAATGCACAAAGTAAAAAGCTTAATAATATTTCCTCGTAGAAATGTAACACGCCTGTAAAAACGACATTAGCAATCATTTGTAATTCCAACATGAGACAGTTATTTTAACAAGGAGCATTCCATTGACTGTAAAAAGGTAAACAATTTAAAAATCAATTAAGAAGACGGCAAAAGGAACGTGAATACTTTCCATTGAGAAGTACTCTTAACCCACGACGCAGCGCAGAGAGGGGTGTTATAAGTTTGAAGCCTATGTTTGTATCTGTACGTATGTATATGTATATATTCGTAGTGCCTAAACGGATCAAGCGATTCCAATGCGATTTTTTTAATTGGAAGCTAAATTAATCAAGATGGTTCTTAGCCATATTTGATGGAAATCCATCAAGCCATTTATGGAGACAAAAAAACACGCGAGCTGAGCGAGCGGAGCGAGCTTGCCACGCCAGTGGTCGGCAAAGTGCCAGAAATGATGTCTTTTATTTTCTTAAACGTGGCTTACTGAATGGAGCTAAAAAAAATTAGAGCAGTCCAGTATTACGTTAATTGCTGATTGATTTAGAAATATTTGCTAGCCAAAAGTTGCTCACCAACTAACCTTTTTCGCTGACGGAATTTTTTGCTCACCAAAATACAATTTTTTTCGCAATTTCAGAGTTGGTCCCATAAAAAAAGTTGTTCTATTTGATGGTTCCTATCTATCATATTCGGCAGTGCGGGTTGTTTTCTAACACCCTGTATTATAATAATATTATATAATATAATATTTTGCTAACCATTTAATTAAACCACACGCCTTTCTATTTTACTCGCGAGTCGATGTTTTATAGTCTATGTTATATTATGTATGGCAAAATAATAATGAAATCTTGGAACTAAGCAGGCCATTATTCAGAAACACAATGAGGTTAGGGCGGCGTCGTTAAGACAAAGCGCGAAGACTATAAATTGGGGAGGATGGGAGATGAATCAATCAGAGGTAATGAATGAGCGGCCGCACACAGTGGGCCTGCGCCCGAGTCGCCCGACCACCTGTAAGCGACCTGCCACAAAGCTTATTCACAGTCATGCCTCTAACAGCGAATCAGTCCTTTCGAATCTGTAATTATCTTTTGAAAAGAAAATGAGAAAACTTTTCTTAAGGCTTGTATAGACTTTTGAATATCCACAAATAAATCCTGATGGAGAATATAATGTAGGATTTATGTTTAACTCTTAAAACGTGTTATACTGTACTTACGAAAAATCGTTTACATAATATATCCTATGCGAATAACTTAACGTCAAAAGTAAGGCGCTATTCAATTTTTTTTTAAGCTCAGTTATAAGGAAAACTGAAGAGTCCGGCATCTTCATAGACGCATGTCTTATTATAAACAAATAGCGTTAAAATAACATTTCACTCATTGAAAGTACGTAATGTGTGATGATGTGACACTATTATTCTGGGAATGTAAAATTGTCTCGAATGAATTTCAATTTAAAGTCCAGCCTAGCTTTAGAGTTTATAATATCAAATGGGGTTAGACATTAGGGGTCGCTGCTGACTGTACTGTTTTATTTCTATGCCATCCGACGCGAGGCTTGTCTGCTCACATAATTGTGACAATGAATACTGCCAAGTGTCTGTCGTAAAACTAGAGACGAGTACACAAAGTGGGCCGTCCTTTTGTAGTCAACCAATTAAGTATTCATACTCAGTCCAAACCGTTTATACGAGCGATGTGCTTTGTCACTGAATGAGTATCACGCTGCTTTATAGCACACTTCACTGATATACTGTTTTTATTAAAAATATTAAGTTTAGTCCGAGTCAGAGAAAAGGTAATCTTGAGGAAATTGAAAATGTGTACTACTTTTTGCAGCTAAATATTGTGAACGTTGATTTTTAGTTTCGTGTGATAACTGCGTGTTGACAATGAGAAACTCCAGACTATTATTTTCAAGCGTCCGCTTGGTTCTGGCCAACCGGACCAGTGCAGTCTACGCCATTTGTAGAGAAAACTATTCACGAAGATTTTTTTTAAAACCCTCTCCTGTTGTGTAATAATAATTTATATGGCCCATCACCGATTCAAAGCACGAGTAACGCGTACATCACGAGCTAATTATTTCAATTTCTCAGGTCGTCGACGCAGGCATACCTAATAATAACGACGCTCAACAAAACGCTGTATGAATTTTTATGAGCAAGGCTTTTTTAAAGAATCACCAAAGAATGCCATGGAGATTCCCACTTATTACACTCTGACTATTTTGTGCTTACGGCCTAAAACCATGAAAATGCTTGTTCATTTTAGTATACCTACCTAAATGGGTATTACTCATCATTTTCCACTTAAGACCCAGAGTAAAAAAGCACTGCTGATAAGACGGAATCGTGAAAAAATAACAAGTAGACAGAGCAAAAAACCTAATGCACCGTTGGGATCGTAAAACAAACAAACACAGGGCACACCGCGGCGTTCCCGTAGTCGGCGCTTTGACCGGCAGACAAAAACCCACCCGCCCCAGCCTTTTAAGTATGTTGTTACCTTTTTGATTTATGGTCAATAATAGAGACGCAACGCCGTGGGAGACTCCGACCACGAATGTATTATTTTAATGAACCCCTGTGAACACTTAATAAGACTTTATTTCGTTTTAAGGTAGAATTTTATTCCTTTGTTCTTGGCCTGGTTATAATGTCTGAAGGAATCTCTCGCTGGTCCCGCGAAACGACATCGCCTGGGTGGTCTGAATTGCACGATCCTCAGAAAGCTCCGAAATTATAAAAATAAAGAAGAGCCTCTCTGTCATTTCTTTTCGCAATGAAAGGAGGATTGCAAAACAATAATCCTACAGTTTGTTTTTAAGTCCACATACAATCATTTATAGTTCGAAGAATGCTTCGTTCTCCGGCGTAATTACGACATAGTAGATTATTATTCTTTTGTCTTTTATATAAACATATTATAATGATTGTTTATACAACATTTTTATCTAACAACATAGAACATTAGTTTTATGTACAATATCGATTAATCACTGTTGTTTTATAATAGTAGTCAGCGACTAGTATGGCAACAACGGTCGACAGTTGAATTATCAAAGCTGAGTGTTCTATTGTCTGCGCTGGAGTGCTACTGCGTCGCACAACGGGCTAACCTTTGTTGGTGACGGCGTGTGGGCGAATAGGCCACCAGGCATCCGAGCCTGACACATGAGATATGAGCAGAGATCTTCATGCAAATCCTAAGCCAAACATTCTTTGTTTACAACTAAACTGCATGACGAACAAAATCAAATCAACCTTTGTAAGAAACATTGACCGTAGAGTTAAGCCAGCTTAGTTATAGAATAGGCACTAAAAAGCCTTCTAAAAATCGTTCGGGTAATTAATAAATTCTCAAACATGCCCAATAAAGTTGTTATGCATCGGCGGTACACAAAAGCTATTCCGAGTCATCTTGTAAATTACTATTATTTGATATGGAATTAATAAACTTGTTAAGGTTTGGGAGTGGAGGTAAATTGCCCGCTGTCTTAGTTTTATTTGGCCCGCGTGGCGGCGTGTGTTTGTTTTGTGAGGGGTCTTTCTTTATTGCCGTGCGCGCGTCTGGGTGGGCGCTCCCCGAGACAAGCCTGCGCCAGCGCCGCTCGACAATTATCTCTTGAAAAACGAACGTAAGTACGTGTGATGGGAAAACGTAGCGTGAAATGGTGAGTAAATTCTTGCGAGTAATTTAGCCCTTTGATAGCTATGTGAGCACTTAATACGCGAGGCGGTGCCATTGATGAGAACAAAATGAAGAAATTGCCTTCAATCTACTTAAATATTTTTATTGATTTTAAAGAAAGCTTTTAGTGGAATTCTTCACTAAATGAATGGTGGTATAGCTTATTAGTACCTACCTACAATTTTCATACACTGAGTGATGTTTATTTAAAAAAAGTTTTACCCCAAGATTTTCTAGTTTTGTAAGACCTGAAAACTAAATTTTCATAACCTTCAGCATAGTAGTAAAAAAGTCTCCAATGGGTGGTAGTAAAATATAGACATTTATTTGAATAAAGATTCTTCATTTCATTTTATGCACCTACTCTTTCTACCACATTAGTCGCGTAGCTCTAACACACGACATCCCTCGTGCGCTGAAAACTATCGCTCTGTAGTGTTAGAGCGATAGTAGATTATATCCAAAACTCACCATCACAGACAGGGCAGTTGTAATGTGTGTGTCTCTGATGCTTAGGTCTGTCACAGGGCGCGTAGCATTGCGGCCACGAGATGGTGACCACGCCAGCCTCGCAGCGGAGCACCTTCCCCTCCTCCCCCCACTCCGTGTGGGAGGCGTGTTCGGTGCCGTTGTACCAGCAACCCTTGCATTTGGTGCAGCAACCCTCCCGAGGCATCACGACAGCGCAATCTTCCATCAAACCGCACTCTTCGACGCCGTTGCGGCAATCCACGAAACCGTTCTGAAAATTAATTTAAATTAATACCTATGATTGTCCATAATAGCCTATCACAAGGTCCTTTATGAGATTGGTAGATGTTATGACTGCAAATGTAGCTGAGACAAAAGGGGAGACCGAGTTAATAAATTGTTGGTCATCCATCCGATGACCGACCCTTGTGATAGTTAGTAGTTACTAAGTCGCCGCTTCTTAATAAGAATGGCTTTCCTAGATAAAAAAAAAATTAACCATCATCTTTAACACTCACCATTCAATTTACATTCATTTATGATGGTTAAAGGCTAGTTCCACAGGGGTTATCCTTCGATCCACCGATGGAGACTCGTCGGTGGATTGTAGAGGAATAAGGGACTTTTATGCCAAGTTACTTTTAAAATCGTTAAAACTACCTAATAAGGCATAATAATATCGATAACTACTCGCAATAAGCAATAACCACCTGTATTTTATTGCACTGATTCAATAAAATGACCTTAACTGACAATAAACATTTATGTTTATGGTAATTATAAAGCTATTTAAACATGTTATAGCAGTAAAGGCAAATAACAAAATTATTCTTATATATTATAAAAGGAAAGGGTTGGAGATTTTCAAACGTAATGATAAATAAAATAATAAATAAATAAATATTTGACAACATCACATACATTGCTCCGATTCCAAAGTAAGTAGCTAAAGCACTAGTGTTATGGAAATCAGAGACAACGGTGGTATCACAAACACCCAGACCTGAGCCAATATAGAAAAGTTCGTTTTCTAAATTGATCCAACCGGGGATCGAACCCGGGACCTCAGAGATGGCGAAACCTTGAAAACCGGTGTACAAAGCCACTCGACCACGGAGGACGTCGAAATGATAACAGAACCTAAAACAAACTCTTCAGGTATAAATAAATATTTACTAATTAAAAAAATGCAGAATATATCACAATTCATGTGCGAATCAATTATATTTTTATTTTTAATTAAATGTTTATGTTTCATAACTCAGTTTATAGTCGTATCTATAAAATGCAAGTGTTGAATGCCAAATCATTTTCATCCATAATAAGATCGAAACCCATTCTCGTAATTAATTTAATGTCTTTTTAATGGCTCTTTGTTCAATAATTCATTTGCATGTATAATTGGCACGCTCAAGTAATGTTGTATTGGTTTATCTTTTGTGAACACTTTATAACTTCTAAATATAGTGAATCCTAGCAATTAATTGTTGGCATTTGACTTAAATAGTTAGTTTATTAGCATTATGTTAAGAAATCAATTTTAAATAAGTTTCCCTAAGATACAGGGAACTCAGCGACACTCAAGTATCAGAGTACCGAATCTTCTTGTGACATACTTGAGGAGCTCGGTGGTGCAATGGTTTAGTTTACCTTGTGATTGCGGAGGTTAAACAACTTTCGCAAGGTCCGGTCATGGGATGGGTGACCAAACATTTATTATCTCAAGTTCCTCCGTGCTTCGGAAGTCACGTTAAGCCGTTGATCCTGGCTACATTTGCAATCGTTACCACTCACCAATCCGCATTGAGCCCGCGTGGTAGGTTAAGGCCCATCCTCCTTATATGAACTGCGGCACAGGCCTTCTTATGGATGGCCACAAGAAGGCCTGTGCCGCAGTTGAGACATTGAAAGTGGCTGATGTCGACATATTCAAAGATCTCCATGACTAAGTTTAGTTGTAATGCTAAGCATAATTTGTAACATTGCCATGTGAGAACTGAGGGTATTATTTTCAGATCATGTTAAAAAACTATATTTTTTTGCTTAGTATCGAATTTGGATGATTGTGATTTTCGTTGTTGCTTTTGGGTGACCATTATTTCAAATTTGACCAATTTACGTTATGTTGTGCACCATTATACTTTTCTTTTAAGATCCAAAGATTTAAGCAATCTCCCCTTTTCAGTGTTATTGTTGCTCACTCAGAGTATCTTCTTAGGTTGTCATAAGCAGGCATATAGGTATATCTTACGTAAGCCGATCATTGTTTAATTATTTGAATGTCCCAAGAATTCAGTTTGTCCATACAAGTTGTTAGCATCCGAGCTGTCAGACAGGATCAATATTGGCGGCCAATGTTTGTACAAATCTGTACACTTATCAAACGTTTTAACACCAAACATAGCTCTAATCACATAGTTATATGAAGGGACCTTTTTAAAATAAACTTCCTCTATTACTAAATTTCAACCAAACTAAAATGTTATCAAATTGATATTAGTGTTGTATGTTTTATGTTTTTAGTTAATTTATCCAGCGCATAACCTCTTCCGTAGCACGAACATCTATCGAAAAAATTTACGTGCATTCGATAAAGTAATTTTGTATGCGAAATTTGTACAGCGCCATCTACCGCTGAAAAGTGAAATGAGATTTTTCAGACAAATCCTTCTACGCGAGTTTTTTTTCTCTCGATAGCTATTCCTGCTAAGGGTAAAAATACACAATAACTAGTTATTTTAATCTAATAAACAGGAAAACAGCTTTTCCCAATTCACGATATAGGTTTAATAAACAGGATAATCGTTTTTCCCAAATTGGACGCTCTAATTCTAAATTAACTAAAAAATTTAATGAAAGTACGAGTACATCACCTAATTTTAGATAATCTATAAAAAAAATAGTAATAATTTGAATAATTAACAGAAATCTGCGATTCGCAGTAAAAAGGTGAAGTACAAAATTACGTGTTAACAAAGAAGCTTATTTTTAAATTTGTACATAATTTTTGTTTCACGGCAGTTCCCGTAGTTGCGCACTCGCCGATGTTTATTGTTATAAGATACCTATAATTTGGCTCCCGAGCTCTTTGATGTTATCCCCGATAACGAAATATTTACGTTATCTATTCGTCGGTTAGAATAACCATAAGTCTGTTGACTACTCATTACTTATCAAATGTACCGAACATAAAACTGAACACACAATTTTGGATAAGTTTTTATTTCTCGGCGCGTTTAGTTTATCTTAAACGAAATTAACTGCAGTTCTCGTATCATATATACAATAGATAATCTAAACTAACATGAATAAATCACTAACCATACACTACTGACCTAGTGATCTAATGAAGCACGATAAAACTTAAACTGGATCGTTATTGTTGCCTTTTGACCCAATATGATAATTAGAGATGTTCTCATATATTTTGCTCAAAAATACTTGTAAGTAATGTAGTCATTATTTTGACATCACTTTATTCCAGCTTGTCCATCAATGGCCTGGGACCCTAACGGCTTACTTTTCAAAGTTCGGCGGGTCTGCCGAGCATCAACTTAAAACAAATAAATTAAAGTAAGGAGTTTCATATTGTACTATTCGCCGAAGTTATTTAAAAGATATCGATGTTCGTGTGACATCATGAATTGGGGTTCGCCATTTTGGCCCGATTGGGGCTTGATTTATCTGTTTTAAGTTGAAGCTCGGCAGACCTGCCAAAGTTCGAAAAGTTAGCCGGTAGGGCCCCTGGACCTGGGCTAAGCTCCGCTTTCTTTGCTCCGTCATCATCATCACTGCCAGCAACACAGTCACTATAGACCGCGGCAGTAATGTACTACTATTACTTCTATACTATTTATTATTTTACCTTCACAATGCTTTTATACAGGGCGTCTTAGGAAAAGGGTAAATATTAAATATATGACGTTGAACCACGTCAATGTCATATTTTTAATATTTTCACTAGAGTAAAGTTTGTTTGTTTTGATGGGTACTGCTACTCCACCTCGACTTGACAATGTTTTCTATTGTCCCAAGCAGAAATCAAACCTGCGGACCGGGTTAGCCGGGCGAATGATAAGTTACAGGGTAACTTCGGAAGACTTTTTTAACTAAAACCTAGGCGTTATTTTCTGATTTTTTTGTAATTTTTTGATGATAACAGTCATGAAATAATATCATATCATAACACTCAAAGACTCATAAAATTAGACTTTTGCATCGTCATGATAGATTGTGTCGATTACCTATCAAATAATAAGTAGGCTAATATTTAAATAAACTAAACATATACAGAAACTGCCCTTTGTCGCAAAAACATGCGGATATTCTTCTTGACATGCTACGAATTGTAGAGAATTGTGTGGTACTAGCTTAAGCCAGCGTGGACATTCGGAAAATCCCTTGGGAACCTTTAACCGGGATAAAAAGTATCCTATGTTTTAATCCAGGCTATAAACTATCTACGTGCCAATCCAAATCCTTTCAGCCATTTTTGCGTGATTGAGTAACAAAACAAACATCTAAACGTGAAGAAAAGTGAAGCAGAAAGGGGCTGGAGTGGAGACTAAGCACCGGTACTAGAAGCGATGGCCGCCAAAAAGCCAGATGGTCAGACGACATCGCCAAAATAGCGGGGAATATTACTGGATGAAATAGACAAAACTGAAGGGGATGGCGTGAAAATGTGGAGGCCTACACTAAGCATTGGATGACTTGAGGCTGAAGAAGAAGAAGTATGCACAAATTAAATACAGTTTACGTAAGAATATTAAAACTAATGATGCAAATTACATTTACCTATATTTTTATGGCAATTATTAGTTATCTTTTCATGATAAATAAGACTAAGCTACCTACACCCTAATCTTTGACCTAATAACATTATTTATTATGATGACCTTAATTTCAGTGTAACTAGGTATTATAAATATTATATTATAATGAATCTACGCAACAATATAAAACGAAGGCCTCTTATATAATTACACGAAATGGGACGGTTTATTTCTTTTACATTTTTCATCAAAAGTCGAATCATCAAAAGGCCTAAAAAATGTTTGAGAATTTGCAAGCAGCGCTCTTTCATATGATACCCCATATGCTAGATAGATAAATCGGGGTTAGTATTTGAAGTAGGTAAGTACCTATACGGTGCGGTACTAAAAGGTGCGTAAGGTGTAATTTTCTTTGTTATTATCTGTCCGCTATATAGGCCTATCAATGTCATACAATAATGACATTAATTATAATAGGGAATGATTAAATTATAAAAAGTTTACTATTTAGACATCGTTTTATTTTTCCTGTTATCTTTACATAAACTTCTATCACATAAAATAATTTCAGATTTTTCTCTATAGGTACTTCGAAGATAGGGGGGGGGTAACGGTATATTTTTTAACACCATATGCCCTAGTAGCCTCACTTCGAATTTTTAAGACCCCTTTTCAGTCCGTTGCAAAAAAAAAAATTTTTTATTTCTCTCTTATTTGAAACATAGTTGGGCAAACGTCATCTAAAACTATTCTAAATATCAAGTTGATAGCATTAGTAGTTCTCAAGATATCCAGCTGTGACAGACAGACATAAGGGTTCCTTTTTACCATTTTGGTACGGAACCCTAAAACTACTTACGTAGTATAATAAGTACTCATGAAGTGTCAAGACAAGAGTCCAGTTGGACAGCCGATCAAGCAAGGGTCGTCTTTACCATCCCTTAGCAGCAAAAAACTTTATTATGAAAAAAATATACGCTAATTCTTCTATATTAGTACACTAACGTCCAAAAGTTTGTGGCCGTCACTTCACTTCCCGTCCACTGATAAGGCCCCCAAATATCTCAAACACTACAAAATATCCTCATCATTTCCTGGATATTTGCGCAATATATTACGTGGACCTTCAATTCGCCATTAGTTTAGATAGCGCAGCGCTACCAACTATTATATTTTACATAAGTATAATCTGTGGCGCTACTGTGACTTCAAACAATTACTAGATTTTAGCTACGAATTCGTTCCACAGTTTTCAATCAAAATACAACTTACAGACATCAAAAATCTTTATAATCTCTTCAGATACCCTTTAATTTGATACCCATACTGCAGAATTCTAAAAAAATTTTTTTTCCTATTAAATAATAGCACCGCACAGCTGCAATGTTGTTTTTTTATGTCACTTACCTAAGAACACTTGGGCTGTCAAGACAAAAATAAAGATATCTTAATATAATCAAAGATATCTTAATTATACAAATCCGTCCAGCCGTTTCAAACATGAGGTAATAAAGAATTACATATAAACATACATACATACCTATCTATATACATACAAGAGACGCGCGAAAAACATAACCCCTTCCTTGCAGTCGGGTAGAAAATGAGGGCGTCCAGCATTGAAGATAGTTGTCTAACTCCAAAAGAGTTGAGAGAACAAGTTTCTAATGCTGAATTTAGCTTTATACCAGGAAAGTCACGTGAAAATAACTGTTCTTACCTATAAAACTTTTCTCGGTGGTAAAGGTGAAAAGTTGTGTGTTTTACTCAAGACCAAATTTTCTCGTATTACAAAAAAACTAATGTTTTGCTACTTTTGAAAAATATAGCTCGGATGGACACATTCGGAAATGCTTGTTGACCTCCTACGAATCACGTAAAGTTTGTTAGGAGATAATATTTTTTTATGTGTGCAAGTTTTAGATAAATCGTGGTAATCCATAGCGTGCTATATGTAATTTACTGTTAATGTTTATTAGGTATCTATACAAAATACTCAACTAGTGGCTCCGTGAGTTATAGACCTCGCGTTTGTGCGTTGAGAAAGTAGTTCAAATTGTATGTTGTCTAAAAGTTAATCTAATATTTTTTTTTTGTAATAGGTGTATTTTTTATTTCAATAACTAAATTTCTAAAAACTGTCTTGACAAAAAAATATATATTATTATCGAACCTGCTCACAAAATTTCACGAGAATCGGTTGAGAAATGCGACCTTTGGCCCTACCATAAGTTGATGCAAACTGTTTACGCTACCGTAAACTATCGGATATTTCACAGTCAATGCGAGTGAAATAGAGAGAACGATAGTTTACGGTAGCGTAAACAGTTTGCATCAACTCATGGTAGGGCCACTGTAGAAGAGAACAGACGGACAGTCGGACATACGAAGCAGAGACGCTTCGCGCTCGAACAAATATTAAATTCAATCGTAATAGCAAATATTAAATTCAATCCGTTATTATGCATTATTTCCGTACTATTGTAAACAGATTACGCTCGAATGTAAATATTACAATGTATTTACATTACAAAAATGCTAACTCACGGTAGGAGCGCGGTATCCAAGTACTTAGTTAGAGGTAGGTACATACATACAGAATCGCATTGTATCTTATGCGTACGCTCGCTTGCAAAATAACCATTCGTTTTGAAATATTATCTCTTAATTTACATATAGTGAAGTCGGCAGCGCAGACTGCTCGGGGACGCTGCTCGGATGTTACAATTTATGGAACTGCTATCCGACAAGCATAATTTTGATTACGTATACACGAATTTCACATTGCAGTCATAATAAAATTGATAGTAGGGATAAATAACTTTGGGTTCTGTATTCATGTTTTGAATAAAACTTTTTTTTTTACTGTAACTTGAGTGGAATTAGCAACTTAGCATACCGCCAGGTCTAGAATACTTCAAAACATCAGCATGTTAGTGAAACCCTTCCCGCAAGACAAAATCAAAATTTTATAAATGTAGTGAAGCTTTTTAAAAAAATAGCTTAGCGCTTTCACATCAGTCTACCTATGGAGTGCGAAAACTTATGTCGATTGCACTTAACATTCTTTGCAAAATTCGGCATTGCTTTAATATACTTACTTATAAATAACTTTTTGTAAAGTACCTAGCATAGTAGCCAAGTGTTCAAGGTTTTGCACAATGTCAAGCGATTCGGTCAACATCGGTGGCAGATAAGCACTTTTAACAATGACTGCGGTTATGACATACAGTGGTGGCCAGATAATTAAGGACACCAGTCGATTTTCATACAAACGAGTTTACTTTGAACCCTTGTTTCTCTGCTAAGGATTGATCTAGCTGTGATCTGATGATGGCCATCCAGGGAGTGAATGGAGAAGATTCAGATCGCTACACACATTCAACTAATCTGATCAACATTCTAAGAGATATCAGGATATGTTTAAAAAAACTGCGAAATTAGCATAAAAATGTATGGAAATCCTGAAACGGAAAACTCTGATCCTTATATCTCTAAGAATTCTGATCAGATCAGTTAGGTCGATTTGCATCTCCTCCATTCACTCCCTGGACGGGCATCATCAGATCACAGCTAGGTCAATCCTTAGCGGCGAAACAACGCTACAAAGTTATCTCGTTTGTATGAAAATCTACTGGTGTCCTTAATTATCTGGCCACCAGTGTACACGAGCATCATTTTATGCTAACTTTGATTTAGAAGACCTCTCACGGCCTAGGATCACCTTTAAGATAACATGCGGGCCGAGGATCTCTAAGATATAATTTGTGCCAAATTGTGCCAAACACCCATTGACTTGAAACATTAACTAAAGAATAAAATATAACCTCTTATGGAAATACTAAGTCTTTTTAATGCTGAAGAAAATGCATTTACGCTTCCCCCTGCAGGTGAGCAGAAGGCTCGAAATGTGGGGCTCGCCAGGTGGGGACCGCAACATTCAACGTTACGGCTCCCTCCACGACCGCCTCCCGTGATCCCACCCAGCCAAGT
Source organism: Catoptria pinella (assembly GCA_963556745.1). Taxonomy (NCBI): domain Eukaryota; kingdom Metazoa; phylum Arthropoda; class Insecta; order Lepidoptera; family Crambidae; genus Catoptria; species Catoptria pinella. Next base: position 9,595,380 of record OY750762.1, read on the forward strand.
GGCTCGGTGGGATCTCGGGAGGGGGAATACCCACTAAAAGCTCACTGAAATACTATGCCTAAAAAGTTGAAAACGAAGTAGGATCTATTATTTTCATACATTGCTCTCCTAACCTCGGTATAAATAAGCGATCAAAGGGGTCGAAAAACAAATAGAAGCGATTATTGAGAGCAAGCTAATAAGTATATTACGTTTGATATTTAGGTCTCCACGACATGTTACTTGATTTTGTATGATTGAAGTTATTTTGCTAGGGCACGATTTAATTTCTTAATTACTACATCGGCCTTAGATTTTTACTCCGGTTGGTCTACTAGCTAATCATATGCGTTTAAATGCAGTAGGTACAGCCACGATGATAATGTGTAGGTACACTATAGAACCGTGTCGCATTGAATTGGTCTTTAAAAGTTGTATGTATAAACAGAAGTAATTGGATGATGTAAAGTGACATAGTTCTATGTTGTCTAGTTTTGATTGCTCGTGATTGTATACTTAGGTATGTAATTGTATCTAGGCGAGTAAGCGATAGGGTGGCAAGAGCGCAAGGCCGAGTGTGGGTCGAATGATCTCTGGCGCCAGCAGTCTGCCTTTTTAGGGTTCCGTACCAAAATGGTAAAATGGAACCCTTATGGTGCGACTAAGTCTGTCTGTCTGCCACAGCCGGATATCTCGAGAACTATGAATGCTATCAACTTGAAATTTGGAATAGCTTTAGATGACGTTTGCCAAACTATTTTGCAAATAAGAGAGTTTTTTTTTGTAACAGGGAGTGAAAGCGGTTCTTAAAAATTCGAAGTGAGGCTACTAGGGCATATGAGGTTAAAAAATATACCGGGGGAACGGTATCTCCGAAGTATAAAGTAAAATCTGAAATTATTTTATGTGATAGAAGTTTATGTAAAGATTACCTACGGGAAAAATAAAACGATGTCTCTAAATAGTAAACTTTTTATAATTTAATCATTCCCTATTATAATTAATGTCATTATTGTATGACATTAATAGGCCTATAATATAGCGGACAGATAATAACAAAGAAAATTACACCTTACGCACCCTTTGGCACCGCACCGTATAGGTACTTAACTACTTCAAATTCAAACCCCGATTTATTAATATTAAGCACACCATTTATTTAATAATTACACCTTACACACTACACATACCTAATCACTATTTTTCTTAGTACAAAATTAAATGCTGACATTATTTTCAGACAAAAATATTGCCAACCTTTTTTTTACAGTTTCATAAACTGAAATATTGACTTTACGCAACGAAAAACTATTGTTACCAACCTAATTTGTGTGAGTACAATTCATTTGATTGCGTATCCTTCTTTAATTAGTCAACTATGACATTATAATACATATTTGACTGTTACTATGCCCAAAATTCCGCATACTAATTAAATTTCCAGTCTCGGACGGAGGCATACGATGCGCTGCGCGTGCGACCATGCATGCGTGCGTGGTGATCTTGGCATGCTGTTTGTTGAGGTCCCCTATAAATCGGTGGTGCCTATGGCTAGATAGCTACAGTGCGGACTTTGCCAGAGCAATGAACCTTAGTAATACAGGTTCCTTATATTTACGAATACTACACACAACATTTACTCTTTACGTGAGATTTATTTCCGACTTTGAATTTAATTGTACAAACCTATAAGAGACCAGAAGCTTTTTAAATTTTGTTTGTTTATTTATGAAAATTTACGCCGAAGAGCTGTCTATTAAGGTCATGAAAAAATATCTTCTCTCAAAACTGCCAACAAACCTAAATGATAGGTAATAGTTTACACTACACCGGTCCCGGAAGTAGTTAAAAATAAAAATCGACATTTAAAACGACGAAATTCCTCAACTGTCCAAAGTCTAAGGAGTGTGCATAAGAATCGATCTTTTTTGCATCATAGCAAAACATAATAACAAAGTCGATGATGTGTGGCGTGTAAAAAATACGCGTTGCTAGAAGAACCGGTGCGACCGCATGCCGCGCGCTCGCGGCAAGGCCTCCGAGGCACCTGCGTCGCCCGCGCCCGCTCCCGCGCCCGCGCCCGCCTCTCACCCACTTTCACATCTGCACTTCTGTTGCGATTGCGACAACGTGGAAATACCCCTTAGATGTACCGGTAACGTTAAGGCATCGACTCGGACTATCAGTTACTATTACTCTCATATATTTCAAAATATTATGCCATTTACGAGATTTCCCACAATAACAATAATAACAACTTAAATTAATTTGAAGCCAATACGGATCTACAAGTCAGTTCCTGTAACTGATGTAATAATGTTACACATGTTTTTACTCACCTCTAAGGAAAACACCAAGTTTCTCAAAATTTGAAGTTAACCAGAATAATCAAGTATTGGACGAATTCAGCAATACTAGGAATTTAAGCGAAAGAGTTTATTGGTACGCTGGTCATACTCGTAGAACCCCACGCAAAAATAAATCATGAATCAGGTGCGCGATAACACAGGGATTGCAGATTACTGAGCAATATTCTTAAAATAACCTCCTTATCCAACATTGGTGCGTTGTTAGCAATGTGGTTGATCTGGAGCCCAATCATACAAGTGCTAGCAATTAATTTACTTGTAACTGTATACAAAATATAAGTTATGGGATACTTAGTAATAGGCGACAGGGTCACAAGAGAAATAGCATCTTTGTAACATTAGGTACACACGACAGCACGTCAGGTAATACAGTTAAACTGCAAAAACAGCTTTTATTACTTAAGGCATAAGGTGGTCTCAAGGTCAACATGTATAGTCTGAGGTGCCGTCGTGTGTACTTTATGAACCTCGAGTCTTCCGCGAACCTTAGAAATTACTGGGCACGATTCAATTAAATTGTCATGACGGGAGGTTTGCACTGTTATTACGCAGCACGGTGTTTTACTGTTTATTTATTAACGTTAAATTCATTGCATAAAGCTCTGTTTACAGATTATTTATGAGTACATGAATATCCGGTCTGATAGTGCTTACGAAGTAAATCGCAGTGATAAAAATGATTTGTTCTTTCCCATATACATATTCAAAGACAACGCTTACAAAACATGCATGCAATATATCAAATGTAACTATCAAATAAAGAATATAGACCAAAATACGAATAAATATAGCAGGTTATGCATGCAAACGTTCAGATAACAATAAAACTGAAGCACCACTTATTGCTACCCACTTTTCTAAATATTTAATCTAAATCAATCATGGTGCAAAAGAATGCAATAGATTTATTTAAAGAAGAACAAAATAATATCAGAATAACATTGCGATAACAAAAAAAACCGACATGGTATACTATACTACCTTTATACTTTTAAGTTGGAGGATTCATGAAATTGTTATAGGGCAATACGACAAAAAGCAACAAAAATCACAAGCTCAGCTTTGATAGTGGCATTCGTAATCCCTGCCGATAAATGATATTGCTCATTAAAGTAAGCGATGCGCGGGAGCCGCAAGATGCTATCGAACAGCTACCGGGCTTTATAAGAAGGCTAATAGTACCCTGGGCAGACACGGCTCACACCTGCCGTCAACTACCAACGTTTAATAAATTACTCGTATCACATGCAAAATAGCAAGATATATCTAGCCTACTTCGCTTCACCTGTCTGTGGGTTGGAGATCTATAAATTACAAAAAAATCATCAACAGGACGGGATCATGGTCGCTATGCGGCACGCGACAAAAAAGCCCATTAGATAGGTAAATGTATACATAATATTAAAACAGAATAAGCGATAAATCTCGCGATGGGCTTTCAAATTCCACGCAAGTCATCTGACGAGGTGAGATCGGCTGGGAAATACCACATGATACGGTACCACAAACTCACTTGCATACATACTGATGTCGTGGCACCGGTTATGTGGCAGTTCATAATGTGGCATGTGTTGGATGGAAAAGAAAACAAATCGCGTTTTCATAGAACGACATACAATGTTTGAAGGAATGTGGAGTATAAATAATAAATTGACTTGGAGGAGTTGAGCCAGATTGCCCAGATTCTTGGGCTGCGGCTGGCAGTGGCCAGAGGTTCCGCATTGGCAGTTTTTGTGCGGCGAGGGCACCGGCGCGGGCGCACGCCATAGCACGCGCTGTGCTCATCAGCAATCACGTCATCTGTGACAGGGCTGTCACTCAACACCTAGTGACGTTCAAGTGGCGAGACTACATTACGATCGAAAGGTGTATTGTATAATATTATATATGACTCTGTTAGAGTACCATGAGAAACTTTTCTAGAGCCATTACTATTTTCAGTTTATGAAATATGCAATGAAAATAAACTGTTATACTCAGTAGATAATACGGAAAAATCTTAAAGTAAGTTAAAAGTCTCATTTCTTAAAAAATGTGTCGGGTACATGTATACTTAAGCATACGTCATAAGACATGATAAAGACAGCTTTATATTTAACAATTATCGACCACTTAACAGTTGAACAGTTAAACGATCGCCGGTGTGAGAGAGAGATGAAATAGTGTGCACGTTTTGGTGTTGCTAATGTACTACTAATAACTTTTATTCGTTAAAAGTTTTTTCACCCTCAAAAAACCACAAAAAACTTAACTACGTCTCACCACTTATGACAATTTTATTTTATAGACTTGCTTATGATATTAGTAAACATTGTTTACCATAATTGGGGCCGCAATAACCGACATGAAAGACGTGAAATATCAAAAATAACTCGGAACTTTATCTTTGAAGTGATAAGATCTAAAATGACAGTCACGCAAAATAAACGCTAAATTATCAGTAAAAATTACGTGGGAATAAGAGAAAAAATTTACCACAAAAGATTTTAAAACACTGTTTAATTTAGACACTGTTTAAATGTGATGCCATCTCTCTCAAACAATATTGTCAAAAAAGTGACAGCATCACATTTAAACAGTGGCTAAGTTAAACACTTGTTGAACAGTGTTTTAAAATCTTTTGTGGTAAGGCCATATATGTTTAAACGCAAAAGATAATTCATTCAACCCTTATGATAATAAAGTTCACAATTTATAATCTGTGAACTTTAACATAGTAGAAAATGAATGTATGTGCTTGGCACTCAAATCTATCCTTACACGCACAAAATGTGCAATTTAATAATAAACATTAATTAAATTGCTTTTAACAACTTGGAATATAAACTTTAATATTATTGGCAAACTGCAGTTAACGGATTTACTATGAAACCACTAATGGCTTTGACCCAAGCAAGTTAGCTTATGGATCAACAATTCAACATACAAATATAGTCATATCAGATCAGACAAAATAAAAATACGGCTTACGAATATTTAGGTATCTCAATTTTCAATCAGAGTCTAATAACATCTTAACCCTACTTCAAAAATGATTAAAATTCTTTGCAATTCCTGTGATTTCACCATCACTGTTTAGTATTATAACATCTTAATCATTCTTCAATAAATATTTAAATTATTTGCAATTCCTGTGATTTTACCATCACTGTTTAGTATTATAACAGTTATAACAAATAATAAACCAGTTCAGACCAAATAAAAAGTACTGTCTATGGTCATGACAATGTTCAACGAGAGACTTAATAACTGGAGTCTTTAACATCTTTATCATACTTCAATAATGATTCAATTTCTTTATTATTCCTGCGATTTCACCATCACCGTTTAGAATTATAACAGTTATAGCATACCTTACAAGTACAGCGGAAACAGCTGCTAAAGTCTTGCTCGAGCCTTGCGTCTTGGAGGCGCACAGGCTCGCCTTCGTTAGAACACGGAATGCGCGTGCCCTCTGAAAGCAAAGTCTTATATTAATAACAAATACTAGCATAAAAGGAAAACCTCCTATTGAGAAAAAGAAAAAGAAATTCTTGATAGACAACTAAATAAATCTAGATCTAGACGATTTAAAAAGACCTTCTAAAAGTTCAAAAAAAATTAAACTCGACGACCGTAGTATTAACATGAGAAATTAGCTAATTTAAAACAAATGAAGTTGATAAAATGAGTAGATGTATGTATGTGTGCGTGATCAATGATCAATCTATATCGATAAAAATATTTTGGAGATTAATCTTGACATTAAGTTAAGACACGTCAATACCAACACTTAAAAAGCTAACAGTAAAACAATTAACAATGAATCCTATATCAAATCGTTTAATTATAAAGTTATGCTATTTTGTAATGTCATTTAAATGCTATGTGCAACCGCAGAAATGGCTGTAAAATGCGGAATCATTTACAATTTCTAAATGTGAGCATTTATCTAAAATAATTATTTTCCAACTCGACATTTGCATAAATTGCAAAGTTAAGTATCGTAACTATTAGCAACAAAACTGAAAGTTTAACTGTAAAGCATAAGTAAATTACTATAATAAATTTTCTGTATTATTCCATCTCATATCCTTCGTAAGTCCAATTACAATATTTTCATCAATTGATTGAGTGGCATTGAGGCAGTAATGTATTAATTAACCCTTCAACGCCCGGAAAATGAGACACAATAGATATATCCATATCCATTGTTATCCGGCCGCATGCGTCCGCTCGGGCGTTGATGAATTAATTTCTGTCTTGTTATTTTGGACAAGTGTGATATCATGGTTCGTACCATCAGATTCATAATATTTTGAAGTATGGACAATTTTTATTAAATTATCTAAACGAGTATTAAAACGAGATAGATACTGTGTTAAAATAAGATGTGCTTTTAAAATAAGATGTACTTTTATAAAAACCTTTGCACTCATACTACAGTGAGAATTATAAAATATCTAAAACGACTCATAAATATCAAAACTCAAAACAATGTGAATGACAAAATATCCAAAACGGTTAAACAAGTGACAACGAACAAACACGAAGTGTAGAGGAGACTAGCGATCACAAAATAAAAAGTAAATTTTAACGTACGGCTCTTGCCGAATTCGAAAACACTACCATCATTTTGTTACGCTATGTCCAAGGGGCTAGGAACTCCCTGGACACACTCCTTGGAACTGCTACTGTACTTACTAAATATAGGCTGGGTTGGCCTGAGAATGCCTCTACGAAATGTTTACGTGTGCGTGCACGGAAAACTGCGATATGTTCCGAACGGCCCTTTTGTTTACTTTATGTATTGTGCTGTGGTCGAAGCCTGCGTGGGAACAGCGCTGGCCCATATATCAATGCAACGCCACTCAAATCATGGCCTGGGCTGCACTTTACGACAGTCTTCTACTTGAATGCACTGTGAGAACTTTTGTGATTAAACTGTATGTACCTAATATACTATGATACAGCCATGGATTGAGTACGTTAACCCGTATATATATATACTTAGCTTAATTATTAGTTAGGTAATAAATATGTGTCGTAACTTTCCACGAAATATTACTTATTGATTTCCTCTGCCAATGTTATTGTGTATAAATCGTATAATCCATATTCACTTCGAAAATTACTTCAATTGTATAATCATAGTTATTTTGTAAAGTACTTATTATGTTGCGAAGTAAAACAAGACCCAATTTCTCAACTCTACATAAATGTTTCATTCTCTAGGGGAAAATTTTCACGCAATAAAATCAAGTAGTAGGTACTTTATAATGTAAATTATCATAAACCTACACAATCACGAAATGTGAATCCGTAAATAACACGCATAATAACTCGGTTTTCCCAAAATTTATGTACACCATAAATCAAACTGAAACCCGATTGGAAAACGAACACATTCAGAAAATCATATGGGACCATAAAAATAAAACATAAACAGATCGATACTAATACTCGATCGTTCAAAACATTTATCCGCGATTTTGTTATCATAATGAATTTCCTTTTACCGCGTTAGAACGTATTTCCTAAATAAGAGAACATTCGCCTCCGCTGACTTGATCACTATATTTTACCTTAGATCTGAGATCCGCATTCTTATTATGTACCTAGCACTCGGCGCCATCGCCGATCGCGGACGCAAAGACCCGCGCAAATATTTCGGTAATTAATGTATGCTCATCTGAGGCATTCACGAGAAATTCCTTGCATATTTACCTACTAGATCACTAATATTTGGAATGTCCAAATTGCCCAGTTGTTTTTGTCGACGCTTTATTTACCAACACAGCTTTTATATTCTATTTTTACTGGCGGAACTCAACTAAAGGAGATTTTAAAAATAAACGCGTCAAAGGTACGCGAGCCAGCATGTTTGCTACCAATAACTTAAAAAAAGGTTTTCTAATTGACAAGTTTAATGGCCATCAATTTTTCAATAAATCACGGCTTTGTGCCTTCTTCCTCTTGAATACAAGTTATATTTACATTTCGTAACAGCCATCTCATCTCATAGCATAGCAACAAGCGAGCTTTTCAAGGCAAACCAATTCATAAACTCTTTGAATTGTAAATGATCAAATTATATAGGTAATTCATATTGTTGCGGATTTAAATTATGTCAGCTAATAAAAATTGTTTTACGAATACAAAATTCCAATCGAATTAATCAATATGTTTCGCTGCTTTTTTTGTCTGTTTTTATCATTATGAATATTTTGAGACGCTATTTGATAGTAGATACAAAATTATTAAAACAACTGTGCGTGAAATTCATATGAGAATAAGTGGTGATCTCTTAATATACTATGCATTATTGATAGGCATAGCTTGTTTATCATTTACATAGCCGACTCGAACACAATTAGGCATTAAACGGCCTATGCCCGGCCCACGACAAAAAATTGCAAAACTTGAATAACACGCCGCCGGGCTTATATTTTCAAAATTGACGTCAATCACAATCACTACCTCCAAGTAATATTCCATTAACCGCTAAACGATATTATTCCGAGTAGTGATAAGAAATTATGCAAATAACGAAATATACTCGTACGGTACTTTAAACACTTTACACAAGATTCGATCAGTTCATAAATACGGCTATATCTACGCCATAGATTCCACAGTATCAAATTAAAAAATATAAAGAAGAAAAACTTTCTTTTTAGACTACCTGAGTGGTGCACTGGTCAACATGCCGGTCTACCACGCAAGAGGTCCCGGGTTTGATTCCCGGCCGGGCAGAAATTGAAATTATGAATTTTATTTTCTGTGTGTTACTATGTATAATAAGTATATATTTAAAAAGTATATAAGTAGTATATCAGTTGTCTAGCACCCATATTACAAGCTTTGCTTAGTTTGGGGCTAGTACATAATAAGATTTTTTTTATTTACATGCTTAACTTTGATTTCGTAAAGCAAACTTTAAATTCGATCCCATAAAGTAGTTAAGCGCGGTGTTTATCGGCCATTCTACTAACGACGGCTAGATGACGACAATTTTTCGAAAGTTGCTCCCCTATTAGATCTTAATCGAAGCCTGAGGGTAAACCATATCACCAATGTTCCTAAGTGTAGAATAATAGTTTTCTGAAATAGAAATTTTATTTTCTCTATTTTAATACCTACCTTTCATGTGCGATCATAATATATTAGCCTTTCAGCTTTTCAAAACTTTTTGCACTTATAAAAGAAAATAAGTAAATTTCAAACAGAAATAATCTATTTCCGAGTCTTATGATTCGGAGATTATGTAAGCCAGATGGATGCGCCGTTGTGTGTCAGTGCTTTGTTATTTCATTAGTTATTTGCTAGATAAAACATATTATTCTGTTAAGGAATTCTTAGAAGACAAATTTACTACTTTCTTAATTGATTTGAAAAATGAATTGTAAATTATTGACAACCTTAAGTAGGTATAGTAATAGTGTTTTATTTTAATAATAATTATATAATTTCACTTCATGACATTTTAATAAATATATTCCTCTTTATTTGACATTAATAATTTTTGAGATTGCATTGTATTGACATTTAAATTAAGTATATATAATAACTCTGTTTGACATTATTCAATAACTTTATTAATGAATTATTTGCAGGTCGACAATCTGGACAAGTCTTGCTTTACTATTATTAAATTTAATGTAAAAAATAAATAAATGATGTAAATATATAAATGGCAAATAAATAAATGATTATTAGTATGTAAAGTTTTCCATCAGACACTAGAGATTTTCTCCATCAACGTTGGATGGAAAATTTCTACAAAATATAAAATAGCGTCTGAGTAACAAATAAAATCTAGTTGTCAATATCCTCTTCAATCCATTTATTTTACGGTAAACAGTTTGTGCTCTTGATAGTGTTCGATAAAGGATGAGAAACACACAAGTTTCTTTTAACACGGTGTTGAAGCTCACACGTAAGCGAAGTGCAATTAATAAAACGCTGTCTTTTATGTGTGTTTTCCTAAGGTTACTGATGCCATTAAATCCACATTTAGAAGCATTTAATTTTTCTAAACGACAGAACCTCAACATGAAATCAACCTTAACAAGCTTAACAAAGCTTAGCAAACTACAGCAAAATTGAAATTGAAGCAATTTAAAGAAGAATCATTAAATTTCTTCAATTTTAATTTTGCTGTGGTTTCTACAAAATGTTAGGCAATTGAGTTTTTGCTTCTGTCCCGTCATATTGAAAATATTTTTAACAATCCTTACAACGACAGCTCTGTCTTTTCGAAAAAAGCAATGGAAAATTACGTAAATTAAGTCAGTTTTATCGAGAATCGTTTGAAACTAAAACTGAACAAATTTTGTAATCACTCAGATGGATTACATGAAGAGGTAATCAAGAATCTGCATAAAATACTTAAGAGTGCATGTAAGCAGATCAAGCGTGCATACGCATTGATCGTAATCTATGTCTATTACCGCACCGCCGGCGCCTGTCCTGTCATATAAATATAATCATAAATCAATTAAACCACATAGAAAACCTAGTCAACGATATTTATGTAGCTATGTATGTAAGTACATAAACATATGTTTTGAAAACTTATGGACACGTTCACATTAATGACCCAGTAGATAATGACTACTGCACGAGTAGAGTACAACGGGCTACTCACTGAATAAGCCGGTGGATGCAGCGGCGGTGTAGTCGAGGAGGGCGGTGGCCAGCACGAGCAGGCGGCGGCGCGTGCAGTGCGAGGCGGCACCTTCATGGTCGCGACTACTGCACGAGTAAAGTACAACGGGCTACTCACTGATGAAGCCGGTGGATGCAGCAGCGGTGTGGTCGCACGAGTAAAGTACAACGGGCTACTCACTGATGAAGCCGGTGGATGCAGCGGCGATGTGGTCGAGGAGGGCGGTGGCGAGCACGAGCAGGTAGGCGGCGGCGCGTGCAGTGCGAGGCGGCACCTGCATGGTCGCGACTACTGCACGAGTAGAGTACAAGGGGCTACTCACTGATGAAGCCGGTGGATGCAGCGGCGGTGTGGTCGAGGAGGGCGGTGGCGAGCACGAGCAGGTAGGCGGCGGCGCGTGCAGTGCGAGGCGGCACCTGCATGGTCGCGACTACTGCACGAGTAGAGTACAAGGGGCTACTCACTGATGAAGCCGGTGGATGCAGCGGCGGTGTGGTCGAGGAGGGCGGTGGCGAGCACGAGCAGGTAGGCGGCGGCGCGTGCAGTGCGAGGCGGCACCTGCATGGTCGCGACTACTCGCGGCGCCAGCGCCCGCCGCCCTGCCACCCTCGCATCACACCCTTGCGCCACGCCACTCGTGCGCAACACCTGCGGCAAAACACATAGGTATTTGCAATCGATCTCAAAAAATGATAATATAACAAATAAAAGTAGTTAATGATTTAAATAAATTTATATTGTATTGTATTTCTTTGCTTTACATTTTTTACACCTGTGCATGAAATAGTTTTTGGTACCAAAAAAGTAATTGAGAATTTTGTGTAGTCAGTACTTAAATTTGTCCTTTGCACCCGCAAACCCAACTCGCTTCTTTACATAATCTTTATTATGTGACGTACATACTTGAAGCTACCTAATAATCAGGTTGCTTATGAGCAATACATTCGCAGGCTATAAGGCAAGTCGCTGATTGATGATGCAGGATATGGCAGTATATCGCAGCTTTACGAGACTTCCACGTCGCTCTCGCCGACCCTCGGATGACCGCATGTGGGTATCACGTTTGGCTAGAGTCTGCATGCAATCACAAAATTACGGACAGTACTTTTTAAAAGAATTTCACTGACTTTTTTGTTCACTTTTGTTTAATTTATTGAAGGTCGGAAATGAAAATGATGTAAAGTGACGATAAGGCCGAAAGTGTAAGCACACTACACCAGAAATCCTCACCACTGAGGCTATCTTACCTCTGTCAAACATTTTTTTAATTGTTGTTATTACGTCAGACTTAGGTAAGATGGTGGTAGGTAGCCAGGCGGACTTGAAATAAACCCTACAACCAACCTAACCGAGTAAAAATTATACCCCTCCTGGGAATCAAACCCGGGACCTCTGCGTCTTACACGGATGAGCGAACCACTATACCACAAAGGCGATTAAAATAAAAACAGCTCAAACAGAATTAATAAATATAATTTTCGGTCCATAATCTCGGATTAGGCATATGAACCCTACACTCGTCCCAGATGACGCAAATATTCACTGCAACGGTACTAACACACGGCGAAGTATAGCGATATACATTAATATCTACCGAGTAAAACGAAACAGAATATCTGATTCATACGAGCAATAGCTTATAAACTTTGTGGGAGATTATCTTAGAATAACTTACTAGGTACTTAATGTAATCTTTCAAAAATATTCCATACTCTATGTTGTTATTTTGCTTACTTATAATAGCAGCTGTTAGAAGAAATATTATAGAAGTAATTCTAAAAAATATGAAAAATCTTAAAATGTACAATAGGTATTCATGTAGGTATATATCATAATGACTCCATTAATTACGAAAGTATTTTTATATCAAACCGCGCTGAACTGCCTAACAGAACACATTTCGTGACATTCTATGAACAGGTTCGTGTATTAAATATTTTAATTAATTAATAAATTAAACACGACGATAATAACAACTAATTTATACAATCCAGCGACATTATCAACACTGCTTCGTACAAACTTAGGGTACTACGAGTAAATTTCAACAACAATATCCCATAGCAATGAACCAGGATAATTTTAAACAAGCGTGTATCGCGAATCAAGGTTTAATTAATTATTCAAAGCTAATCAGACTTAACGACCCCGAACATAGTAGTACGGTCAATGCCACCGATTGCTACCCTTTTTTATATAATTTTAAACTTTATACTTATCGCGAAAAGGACTTGGTTTCTTAATGTATTCGTTGTTCGATTCTACGGTTGATAGAATACCGAACTGGCGTCCTTAGCGCATTTTTTACAGCATACCGCGGGAACATTGACCTCGTGCTTGGACATATAGCATTTATTCATTAATAATAACAGCGTGGAGCAAAAAGTGGTTCATAATAAGTGCGTTTGCTGGCCCTATAACCAAGTGGCTTTCTACAAGTCGCTTATCATAGACAATCACGGCGTTTTGAAATGTCAATTTCATACATCTAATGTCACTTCTATTCTATTAGAATAATTGAAAAGCCAAGCGTGTGCCACTTGTCTAGGCCCTCAGGACACGGCGGGCGTAAGCGGAACGCCGACCGACAGCGCGGGCGCAGCCGAAGACTTGCCGCTCGAATATTGACAATTACGCTAGTTCCGGTTCCAAATCCTCCTCGGTAATGTGTTTAGGCATTCTAACAGTAAAAAATAACAAAAGCTTAATTGAAACGCGTCACTTCTTCTTTTTGCTTTCAAGTCGGAACTGTTGTACCATAATGGTCTCGTGCACGGTAATAAATTAATTTATTAGTGATTATATTATAATTAAAGTGAACCGGTGTGGGCCAGCACGTTTCATAACCGTCCTTCTCGAGACTGATTGGTGTCACACGCCGTTACTCTAATCGATTTTATTAAAAAAATATTTGATGAATTAAAAGTTCTTTAGCTGTAATTCAAACAAAAAACAAAATTTATTAAATGTATGCAAAATTATAATACGTATTAGACAGCAAGGCGTTCCTAATTAGCAATAAAAGAATAAATTACAGTCACTTTACTGAAGGCATTCTATAAAATCAAACCCATGCGCCACAACCAGGAAATAAAACCTTATTTTTATGGAAATAGGTCTTACCCCACTCGTGTTATGGTCGACCAATCCTTAAATAGTGTTGGACCGGTCAATGTTATTAAGTAACAAACAATGGTGTATTGGCTCCGTAGAACGCCTCTCAGATCAAAGTTGGTAGCCACCTCGTAGCTACCAGTATTGTTTCATTTTTTGCCGTCCATGTCAATATGATCATTGTTGAATCGACAAACGCCATTTGGACAATAGGAGGGAAAAAAACTTGATTTCTATTATTATCATTACGACAAAGGTTTTTTTTAATAACCACGCAGAATCACATAAGTATAACTCGCACAGATGACGCTAACCTAATAAGTAGCCAAGATTGTTTGATGTTGCTTACCATTGCGATTTTCACTGTACAAATTACAGCTCCGATCACACACTACGAAACCAAACGACTGACCCAAGAAAGTCACAGATTGGACGTTCTCTGATAATTTGTGTGAGCACTGAGTAATCCTGGAATCCCATGGTAAGCATTCAACGGAATGTCTTTAGTTTCATTTATTACCAACATTAACAATGGCCTGGCTTCGGAGAAATTGCATAAGCTGCTGATAAAATTCATCGTGATGTCAATTTTGTTACCATAGGCTTTTTGTAAGCCTGATCTCAAATATAAATAAAATACCGTTACACAGGCATAAGGAAAATGAAATTAAAGGTTAATCAATATTGTTATGACATTAATACTGAAGACATTAAAAATGTGACCACTCTTGAAGTATACCCTTTCAAACAAAAAAAAATCATCGAAATCTGTTCATAAACAAAGAAGTTATACCTAAAAATCCGTAAAGACTCGTGCGATGGTAAGCTAAATAGTTGATATTTTTCAGGATTATGAAAAAACTACTAGCCAGATCTCTGTAATTTTTTTATGGGACCACACGCGAACTATTTTCTTTCAAATAAAAAAATAATAATTGAAATCGTTAACAACTGGTGAAGTTATTTTAAAACATACATTAAAAAAATATAATAATAAAAAAATACAGTCGACTTGATAACCTCCTCCTTTTTGAAGTCGGTTAAAAACAGGAACAATTTAATCGCTACACGCGTAATTTCGAAATTGATTTGCAAGGTAACTTACCAATAATTGTAAAGCTCACTAAACCAAGTATCTTAAAAAAATAAAACTCTTCAATAAAACATGTCTAAAGTATCTATAGGTATTTCTTATCCATATCAGGTTTGGTAACAATTTCTGTTAATAACATGGATAATTCATAACTGCTCAAGATAAAGTTTTAATTGATTCGGATCACTAATTAAAATCTTATGTGATATTTTTTCAAAGATCGCCAGCAGCGGTATGTTCATTAGTTGACCCTTAAAAGTGGAAACATGAGTAGAACGCTCCATATACGCAATTATTTGCACATTTTACTAAAATATGTTTTAAAATTCAAAGGAAAAAAGGTGTAGAACAGGTACTATCAATTTTCACTCATCATTGCGTTCATACAGTCCTTTACTATTTTAAAAGTATTTCTATTCAAATAGATTACCAGTCCAATTTTCTTCCGGCATTTATTTATAAATTACTTTGGCATGCATATTGAACTCCACAAAAGGATTATAATATTTCTGCGTCAAAAACAGAATAGCCGATGTTTCACTACTAACCCAGTCTTAAAATTTATTTTTTTATTATAATTTTATTGACTACTTACCGGTCCGAATATCAATATACCTACTTGTGTTCCTAATGTTGTATAACATTGATAGCCCGTAACACTGACTGTGACTCGTGCGGTGTAGGTATTTATACTATACCATTTTGTATGTTTGAGGATGCACCTAACGAATACTACTTGTCCTCAAAACATTGTTACAAGTTGAGTTATCTCTGGTTACCTACAAGCTCATTCTGATTTCATAACAGATAATACCATGTGTAGTATTTAGAAAGCTTTAAAAACTCGAGCGTATATAGGGCTTCAAGAAAACTGGTGCGCTGAGGGCTACTATGAAAAATAATCGCGATAATCGGATAACGTTACTTGTTCGGTTATTACTTAATTTTGAACTTTTGAGGCAAAAGTAGGCAATCGCAAAAATGACGCAAATGGCATGGTTTGAATATGATGAAGCTAATTTAAAGGTTTCAAAAGTAATTTAAACAGTTTGAGTGGGGAAGAAGTTTTTGAGCGAATTATGTCGCTAAACGGAACGATTGTCGTCCGATTATCGTGGCTCGAATTTCGTAATAAGCCCTCTGGTGAGACGTCACCTACTTTCTCGGAGGCAGCTGCGGCGGCGCGGCGGCCCGCAAGCAGCGGGGAGAGGCAACGCGTGCGACAAGGTCGTCGAGAGGCAAACCACTCGTCGTCAGAATTTCTTCGGCGCAGCGACACACACATACCAGTTCGAAATGCGGTCGCAATAAAAACGTTCGGATATATTTCACGCGTGCACAACATTATCTCGACGCTCTCGGCTTCGATTACTTAATGCCCCGCGGATAACTGTACCCGTGGATCGAAAGAAAATCAGGTTTTCATATTCGACAATCCACAGAAGCAGGAAGCTCAGAGAGTAGGTATACTAAAGAAATAAAGGTGTGTCGCCAAAATTGATTATGGCGTTAAAAACATTAAAGCATTGAAAGAAAAAAAACTGTGGGGAAGTCCCCGTTTGTTTTTTCGGTATACGAAGTAAGAGTTAAGGTAATATGAAGTAGCATGTGCATTAAAGATGAAAGCACTTTAAGTTGTTCCATAGTTGTTTCTCCACTCGTCTGTGTTTCTTCCTTTCCACATTCAATAGTTTAATAAGCACGGAAAAAAATAATGTTTAAGCTTAAATATCTCAGTATAGCTTAACTTAGTTTTCTCACAGTCGGGTACTAATTGTTTGAAGAGTATAATCATGGTTATACCCCGAAGATTAACGTTATGCCTCTGCACCGTGCTATCTTGAGCAAATATTAGTATGGACACCTCTGTTTATACTTACTCAGATAAATTCGGCTGGTGAATGAGAATTTTCTTAGCCCAAATTTTGTTGTAAGGTACTTGCTAGTAAGTAAGGTACTAGCTGTTTCATCATAGATCAATTGTCAAAATATCTGGAAAGATATTTCAATTGAATGTAATAATGTAATGCCTTACATTGATGAATTATAACGATGGCTTACAGCGTAAGAGTGGGATATACTAGAAAAAATCGACGATGCCACTAGTGACTCGGTAGCTCAGCGGCTAGAGCATTGGACCGGACATCCAAAGGTCGCGGGTTCGATTACCGTCCGAGAATATGATCTGGTGCGAGTCGTATTTTTTCTAGTAGGTATATTATTGTAAGGTGTATATTGTAAGGTTTATTGTTATGATAACAAACTTCACTTGGTTCTGCTAGGTAGTGGTTTATGGTGATCCATTTACTAATAGTTAATAAACATCTATAATTTTTATTCAGTCGGGTCAGGGCCCTATGTTCGAAAGGCGGCGAGCGCTCTTCACTTCACTACACTTCATTTTTATCGTATGCGGTGTAATGTTAGACAACACGCACGCACTCGAACAACACAACTTATCTGACTCGATGTCGTCGTCTATGTAGTCGACGGCTTAACCTAGGTAACAATAAGTAATGACACTAAGTTCCAGTTTTGGCTACCGGGTCAGATAAGTTTGTGTCACTGTACTACACTGACATTAACTGCTGAATAATCGAGCGATTCAGAAAAAGATTTTGCTATGTCAAATGAAAATGAGAAGCAAAAATTCGTGCAAAAGTTACCAAAAAAAATACGGTATTTTCAGGATTACTCGAAAACTACTAAACCGATTTAAAATTTTCTAAAAATGGGACCAACTTGGTAGCAAACCTGATAAAGTGGCGTTTGAATCATTTCAATCGGTTCAGCCGTTTTCGAGAAATCGGTGGACATACTAAAAAAAAAAAAAAACAGTCGAACATAGAACCTCCTCCTTTTTTTGAAGTCCGTTATTAAAGAGCGCTCGCCGCTTTTCAAAAATAGGGCCCCGGTTGCGGTAAACCATTTCATCATCCAATAGTTTGTTAGTTTTGTTTTACAGGATAAAAGTGTGTCTTATGTGAAATGTAACTGTACAAAAAACATTTGACCTCACTAATAAGATTTTAGCAATTTGTCACATAGATCGTTATACAAACATTTGTCAACTTCACAGCCAAAACAATCATTAGAACTCGTAGACTAAACATTTGCTTCAACCGAAAAGGCGTAAAACCGTCTATAGTTATTCTGAATGAACAAATTCTAACTGGAAGTTTTCATTGTACTGTTTTAGAACTTTTTAGTACTTTGTCACAGTAACTAAAGCGTTTTTTCTGTTGTTACTCTACCATATGAATGCAGACATTGATGCGATATAGTTCTTAAGTATTCAACTAAGAATTTCTGAGGCTGACTGAACTAAAAACAATGAGTACCGTTGATTGACGAACCGCGTCTGTCGGCTAATTGAATTAACACACGAACATAACATATCCATTAGTTACTCGAACTAGACAAACACAGGAAAATAATTAGTATATACCTAGTATGAGTAAATCTCAGTTTCAAGAAACTCGTCATTCTTTGAACATTTCTAGACAAAACTAATATAGGCAAGTATGTTTTTCTTTCGCTTCTTTATAATAAAATAACTTACCTATCTTAGATAAGTACAGTTTTCCTCAAGTGTATCTGTAATCAAAATGTATTTTATAACATATTTGCTCGTAAAGGGTCTCTTATTACACCAATTTCAATATCGTATTGTATCTCATTACGTACTTGTGCGTTATGGTAATGTAAAACGCACGGTTTATCAAGATGCTCCGTCTAAAACATACGGTACTTTTTTAAATCTTAGCAAAGAGTTTTTATGTCAAAAAAGAAGTCAGCATTTTATTGAATAAAATTTTATTAATTTTGAAAATAAATTACAACCACTTATCTGTAACAAAAACACAAAAATATTAATTTACTTTATTAGTAATACTGGCTGTTTTTAATGCCTTTGCCTTAAAAAAGCGCTGATGCGCGCGCATCGCTAATTTGTGAACAAGTAAAAATTATTCCGCGCGCTTTTACTTTTCGCTGTATTGTTTTTATTTGAAAATGTCAAGTACCTACTGATGAATTTAATAATTCGACACCGCCAGAAGTCTCAGAGGCAGCGAAAAAGGCTACTCTAAGCCTCTTGCCCGATAAATATATAAGTCAAGCTCATTGTGGTGCTACTTCAATTCAATGCTAAAAAGCACTGTGAAAACAAAACATGGTATTGATATCAAGTCATATACTCCAACTTGCTGGCATTTCTAAAAAGACGCTCAAGTTGCCATGTGGCAATCCCAACTGACAACGTAATAATCAATTTTACAAATTGTTCAAATTTTTATAACTGCTTTAACAAGTGATAAAAAATTTATTCGTTTAAGAAAGTCCGAGTTTTATTAATTTCCCCGCAAATATGTTATAAAACGTCGTATGCCATACGTGCGCTTTAATAATTACAGCCTCTGCTTTCTTGTAGGCTAGCAATATCGCCTCGGCATATAATTTTCAACTTACCGCACTTATATCATAATGTACTATTACCACCTCTTTCTGTGTTCTGTAGTTTTACATAGGTTTGATGTCAAATCATAAAATTAACAATAGCTCAGTACAATTCACAAGGTATACAAACTTTGTAGTACAATATTAGAAGCTCAATAAAAATTCTAATAAAATAAAATCTATCTACTGACGTAGCTTTAATACTTACCTGAAATTAATTATCAGAAATAGAAACAATAGACGTATAACGCCTCGTTTCAACGGCAACATCCTGTTTTTTGAGAATCCCGTTTAGTAATGTACAAGTTTCAATACTATAGTCACACGAGCATCATGAAAACAGACGTAAGTAAGTTGTGCCTCTTTTCTTATGGCCTGCACAGTAGACAATTACCCAGAAAACGGAAATTAATTTTCAACTGTCGGAAGTAAAATATTAAAAATGGCGGTCGCTCACAGATGTAGTACTATATCTATTCTGTGCTCACAGTAAGCAGGTGGGTGTGGCGGGGTGCGCCACGCCCTTTTACCTGTAGACGCCTACACTTCAACTACGCCAAAGACCTTTATTAACTTCCCGTATTACAGTCACTAAATTAACATTTATTGATAAGTCGGATTTGTAACATGTTTATGTGAAAAAAACCCTGTAAAGTAAATAATAACATTAATTTAAATTCTAGAAGTTTTGGAACCATTTTGTTTTGTATCAGTGCTGCGTAAATGACATGAAATTCAAAACCTCATTACATTTGAACTCCTACTTGCGCGCCATTTATCTTCAGTTTAATCGTTTAACAATAATTTGCGGCTCACACAACAGTTCGAAGGTGCACGCTTTAATGAGTGGAAAACGTCCCCACAATAGGGTACGGTACGATACGAAATGAATTATTAATAGAGCAAATGAGAGCCAGCGTGGCCGCGATAGCGGGGTGAGCGGCGCGACCTCGCGATAGTGCCCACGCAGCCTGATTGTCGCCAACCGACCACACTTTTAAAAATCCGATACAGACCATATGACCCCAAAACTTGGATGCGTAAAGACCATAATCCTTCATCAACAGTTTAGCGGGTGCACTAAAACGTTGCAGTGCTTTGCACGCGCGTGAATCCCTAGAACCCTCGATACGTATAATACGTGCCTCGTGCCGCACCGGCACGAAATGAACTAGCTGTCGATAATGTTTATGTACTTTGTTTAATCAATTATTGAGCGAGCGCGAAGCGCGAGCGAAGCGTCTTTTCTTCAGTTTGGGCAAAAATTATTTCGTATGTCCGTCTGTTCTCCTCTACAGGTCGTATTTCTCAACCGATTCTCGTGAAATTTTGTGAGCAAGTTCGATAATTATAAAGATTTTATTTGTCGAGCCAGTTTCTCGAAACAAAATATTCAAAATAAACAAATTATTCAAAAAAAAATTCACCCGTTAGAAAAATGTTCAAAGCGCAATCTAGCTTAAACGTAAGCGTAGCGACATCTATTAGGTTAACCTATTTTCAAACAACATACAATTTCAGCGAGTTTTCAATTTGAAACTAAAAAAATATTGTTTTTATTATGTAGATGTAAAACCAAACGTAATTAAAATATATTAATTAGGTATTAGTTCTCTAATATTAAAAATGTATATTATCAAATTGCTATCTTGATAATCTTAACTAAAAAGTCAATTGCATCTTGATGTTGAGATTATTTTAGGTTCTCACGATTCGTAAATACTCACGAAAATTGTAGAATTAGGGAATTATCATAAAAAATATCAAATCATACAGGTGACATTTCTTGCAATAAGATTCATGAAATTATTACATTCATACGGGAATTTGCTGATAGCTGATAAAATCTAAGTTTTCATAATTCGCTGCTAAATATTACTTTTATTCAGTTCAGTACCCTTAGCATGAACACGAACTTATCTATGGAAAATTATATTTCACTTTTAGGCTGTACATACGCTGTACAAAATGTAACTGCTAAAGTTACAGTACTTCTTTTTAACATAAACCTACACTGAGAAAAATAATGGCTAACAAAGTCACAATAAAAGCTTTGCTAAAATTTTCTTGTTGTAGAAACTAAAACCTCTGTTACCACATCCAAGCTCGTTTAGTTTACATATCAACTTTTTTATTGTTCTGGGTTTGTTGTGATAAGAACTACGCGCAACTTGTTATCATAAAAAAGTTCTTGTAGTTAACAATAGTACGTTGTTTTTTTAAGAAAGTATATTTTGATGTAGTATTTAAGTCCAATCTAACAAAATTAATACTGTTATAATAATAACATGTGCATTGTTATTTTAACCATATTAACTAACTTGGTTGAGACGACAATTTGCTTGAAGTGTGCGACAAAGTTAAATGGTTAAGTTTTTATTGTAACACGAACAATAAATAATTTGTCTCTGCCAAAAAGTTCAAGTAATTTTGTTGTGATGACAGGATTTTATTGTGAAGTTAAATAAATATGAAGTAAATACGATAGCAAAGTGAATCCATCAAAAGCGTTTGTTATGGAGTTCAAACGTAAGCTGTCAATCTAACAACGTACAATGTAAACTTTGTTGTGATAAAAATATTTGAGGGTATGCGGGGAGTAGCGGGGAACGAAGAACTTTGTTATAATATCTATTTGGCATTCATTTCTTTTACGGGTGTTCGTGAATACGCACGGAAAAATAAGTGTAGACTGTGTAGATAAAGAATTAAGGGACTTTAGTGAAAGTTGGTGTAACTGAAAAGTTGGTAGGATTGTCATTTTGCCGTGAAAGTATCGGGACCACCATAACTTAATGAAAATAACATTTTGTAGCTCCAAACTATAATACGTCAAATTTTAACTCCAATTACTTAGCTTACCTAAACTCTGAAATAAAAAAAATCTATTCCGATAGTATTTAATACTTAATTTATATATAAAATGAGAGCATTTGTGTGTTAAGGTTGATACCACAATAAATATGTAATTATATTATGGTGATCCCACCACTTTCATGAAAAATGTCAACTTTTTTTCTTGAATATCTTTTTCTTAAATAAATGTTTGTATATTTCACAAGAAATTTAAAAAAGCATGGGGTCCCGCCATTATGGTCGTGATCCTATGTCAAATGTTTTCTGCACTGATTGTGATTATGTTGAATAAATATTTTAGTTTGTCTATTTAAACTTTCTTTTACTAAAAACCTTTATAATATTTTTTCCCACAGATAATGGACCGCAGACGGCTACTACCGACAGTGGCGCCACTCCCTAAAATTATTAACTACTTTCTGAGAATTAATTAAAACCAAGTTCTATCTAGAAAATCACTTAAGAATATTTAGAACCAATAGAATTATTGAAACAAGACATTTTCCAGATCTAGTGCCAAATCACACGAGACAGTGCATTACTAGAGAATTTGGTTTTAATATATTTTCAGACAGTAGTTAATAATTTTACGGAGTGGCGCTACCGTCGCGGGAGTAGCCGTCTTAAAACTGTCACAGTAACAATTTTCATTTGCTAGAGTAGCAAAAACAAGTTGATAAGAATACAAGGTTATTTTGTTACTGTAATGACATTAACTTAGTACTACAGCAAAGGTGAAGTTACTATCAAACCTAACCTAACAAATTAAGTTTGCTGTAGCAAATATTGGCATTTGCTGTAGTTCTTAGTTAATGTCATTACAGTAACAAAATAACTTTGTATTTTTATCAACTTTTTTATGTGACGGTAGGTGCAATAACAAAGGAAAATTGTTAATCTATCAAAGTCTATCAAAGCTGAGTTGTTATAGGAACATAGTTAAATTAACGCCAAAACATTTTCAAATTGTTACAAGAACAGTTTATTGATTGTTGCAATAACAATATAATAATTTTGTTGGTCTAACAATCCCTACGCACAACGTTAACGTTGTTAGTGTAACAAAAACCAGATAACAATAAAAACGTTGTAGTGGTAACTATCCACCTTAAACGGCTCTCCCCTGTTAAAGTTTTATTGTTACACCCAACAATATTTTTCTCTCAGTGTAGCTTATAAGTTTTAAATCCAATCCTCAAACCTAGCCAGTTGCATATTCATGTTTCAAAACTCATTTGTTTCGGGTTTTTTTACATAATTTTGTATTTTATTTTGTATATACAAAATTATAAGCGAAAAGTTACCAGGTTGGTTTTAATTGAAAGATTGCAAATGTAGGTAAAGTAATGGAATTTATCTTACGACTTGGCAAACACGGATTTCGACCAACCATAGCGACTGATAAAGAGGTCGCAGTAATTCATTCAAGATTAGGTTAAAGCAAAATTAACTGTAATGATGATGATAATATTATAAAAATAAACTATGAAGTTCAAAACTCAGAACTTATTTAGTGCTTTTTTGCTAATTTATAAGATAAGGTTGGTTCATTTTAAATTAATTAATTAATTGATCCACTTTTGAAACAAGAATGTACTGTCATGTTTTTCCTTTTCTTTTTTTACTGACTTCAAAAAAAGGAGGAGGTTATCAAGTCAACGGTTTTAAACGGTAAGCCGATTTAAAAAGATATTTTTTTATTTGAAAAACATAGTTCAGGTGTGGCCCCATAGAAAAATTACAGAGATCTGTCCAGTAGCTTTTGCATAACCCTGAAAAATATCAATTATTCAGCTTACCATCGCACGAGTTTTTAAAGATTTTCAGGCATAACTTTTTTGTTTATGAACCGATTTCGATGATTCTTTTATTTTTTTAAAGGGTGTACAAGAGTAGTCACATTTTAATTTCATTGGTATTGGACCTTAGACTTCGAAGATACACAAGGGAACTCCTCAAACTCTAATTGGATGTGTACAGTGATTGAGATATTGGTAGGTTTATGACAATCCAAAACAAGCGAGCTATGGTCTGCAACGTTTTGGACTAGACTTGGACTACGAAGGCACAACGGTAACTTTTTAAAAACAAACAGCGTGAATTTGGAAATTGAGTAATGGGCATTATATATAGAGATAAAAAATATTTACATGCTAACAAGTTGAAAATAAAAAAGCTTTTTAAAAAAAGAAAAACCTCCATCAAAAAACCCGAAACAAAAACAGCTTCCTTCACCCCCACCCGACTTCAATAGACTCGTTTTATTAATAATGATATGCGTAACTAATAATTTGAATATTATTTCTTGCTTTTTAGAGGTATTTAATTTCTAGGCTGTTTTTGTTTTTGTTTTCAGGTTTTTTAAAAAGCTTTTTTAATGAAGTTTAAATAAATCTATTCCAAAGCTTGTTTGCTTTAGATTCGGCAGTTTGTTTGACACGTTATTTTTATTTACATAGTATACATACGAGTAGGTACCATTTTCAACAACAATAATTAATAATTACCAAGCATTTTCCTTGTGCATCCATCATAATGTGTCACTTTCTTTTGATCCTTTGTTACTTTACGCTGACATAGTTTTTTATCATAAGTATTAACTTCGGATGAGTCTTTCTACACGTACCTACCCTGCGTATTAATTATCAATAATATGAATGAACTAACAGAATATATTATGTGTACTTTTTTACAATAATATTAATGAACTTACAGAATATGTGTACCTACTTTTTGATGATTAACAAAATATTGTATTAGACTACTAGCGACCCGCCCTCGCTTCGCTTCGGTGTAAAGTATAGATATTGTACATAAAGATTAGTGTTTAAAATGATTTTTGTACGTACCTTTGAAACAACCTTATGTTATTTATGTATATATTATAGAATTATTGCTTAAGAACAGCATCCTAAACTATGTTTGATTTCGTAGGGTTGTTCGTTCGCACCGAGCATTTTTAATAATTTCAGCATTTTTCCGAAATGAGAAAGTTCCGATTAGAACAATTTAAAGAGGAAGCACATGTAAATATAATGTTAATAATAATTACATTATAAACCTTGATAATGTATCTTGATATGTATGTAGGGCTTGGCCCTCTCATTTAAAAAACGAGAAGTAAACTTAACGATAAATTAAAATTTTGATAAGTACACTAGCGTGAACTTGAGCTAACTAAAGTGAATTAACTAGAAGATATAAAATGGCAACAGTTTGAAATAGTTTAAAACTTAGTTCTTGTTTTGCTTCGATCAAGAATATGTTTTAAAATAAGAGCGCAAGCTTTACTCTCGTCTGTTAAACTAGAGGTAAGTCAAAGCTAATCTTTGCAGCCGAGTTTAATTTGGCCGAGTTGCCCCCTAAGCTAAGCCTACTAACAATGCGTATTATGTGCTATTTCCACTATTACCTAAGTCATCATCATCCCCCTACCCTTATCCCAATTTATTTGGGGTCGGTGCAGTGTGTCTTTCTCTTCCATTCCTTCCTATCACTCGTCATCTCCTCATCCACTCCCTTTACATTCATATCATTCCTCACACAATCCATCTATCTTTTCTGCGGTCTTCCACTTACTTTCCAACCCTCAACATCCATTACTCTTCTAGTAACATGCCTTTCATCCCTTCTCATAACATGCCCATACCAAGTAAGACTATTCCCTTTCAACTTTTCTATCACTGGTGCTACTTTCAAACTTCCTCTCACATACTCATTCCTAATTTTATCCATTCGCGTCACACCACACATCCACCTCAGCATTTTCATCTCTGCTACATGTAATTTTCTTTCATCCATCTTCTTCATAGCCCAACATTCTGATCCATACATGACTACTGGCCTTATTACGGACTTATAAATTTTGCCCTTTAACTTAAGAGGCATTTACCTAAGTGCAGTAAGTGAAACCTGCCACAAACCACTACAATTGCTACTTGGTTTTTCTTTTAAAATACGTACGTACTTTTTTTACAAGATTGAAACTAAAATGGACGCGATGATACAGTTTTAATATTATTTCCTTATTGATGTCGGACGAGCAGATGTTAATACAGAAACCATGCATAACAATTTACATTGTCGCTGACAACTTGTTATTGGTTGCATTACAATTACACACATCCTGTGATATTGAAATTATTATTGCAACTGATATATAGCTGCAATTTTCCCGATTAAAAAGGAAGGTAAAAAATCTAGGAATTGCGACAAAATAATATTTACTTTTTAATATAATATGTACAGTGTACCAATATGTAGTAATACAGGGTTATTTGTAAAACACCAACGACCTCGCAGGAGTGTATTACTAACGTCATACACAAAACCTTTGTTCTACAATTTTCCGAAATAGAAAAAAATATATTTACTTTTCATACAAAACCGATCAGCTGTTCAGAAATTTGAATGGAAAGTAAATATTTTTTTCTATTTCGGAAAGTTTTAGAACAAAGGTTTTGTGCATGACGTTAATAATCCATTTATTTGCTGTATTTTTTCGGAAAAGTCGTAGATGTACTCCTGCGAGGTTGTTGTGATCGCATTGTATGCCCTAATAGCTTAATATCCACTTCTCGCGCCATTTTTTATGTTTCTTGCTACGAAACTATTTTATTTGAATTTGATATTGTTCGAATGCTGAAATAGTCAACTTGCGCATTCGCCGTGTGTCAGTTAGAATTGAAGAATGTTAAAAGCGTATTTTTGTATGAAACTCCAATTTTTTACTATTCTAACTGACACACGGAGAATAGGGGAAATTTTACAAATGACTCCGAATAATATTATGATACTACGAAAGCTACATAAAACCGCGACTTCAACCGCGTAAAAATCCACTTTTGCGTGGATCAATTGTTGAAAAATATAATGCCACTCAAGTACAATTTTGGAAATCTAATGAGTAGATTCGGATTATTCTTGCGACGATGCGATTAAAATAGTGACCCGCTGCACTTCACTCGAGAATGTATGGCAAAGTAAAAAATTTACAGATTAAAATACGTCGTTTTGTACCGCTTTGAAGTTAGTCACTTTAGTTGTACACATTGTTAAATTAATTGCATTGTACAACTACACTTTAATCATTATTGACCTCTTCATGATATAAGTGTCTATTATAAATCAATTGATTCGGTAGATTGTAGTATTTGTTATATGGTCTGTGGGTGACCATCAGCTATTTTTAATGTCCCCACTACAGGGGCACAGGCCTTCCTTATGGGTTGATAAGGAGGATGGGCCATAACCCACCACGCGGGCCCAATGCGGAATGGCGGGACCAACGGCTTAACGTGCCTTCCGAAGTACGGAGGAACTCGAGATAATACATTTTTGGTCACCTATCCCATGACCGACCCTTGCGAAAGTTGCTTAACCGCCGCAATCACTGGGTCATGCGCTAAACCACTGCGCCATCGAGCTTCTCAGGTCTGTGGGTATATCCAATCAATTAATTAGTTTATCATTTCTCTTAAAGCATCTTTAAGAACAGACCAATATCTTTATTGGCTGTCAATTAAAATGATCAATTTGATCTTTGTCTGTCATTGCTACGAAAATTCAATAAAGTCTATTGCTATTACAGCTTTCGCCAAATACCTACCTATACTGTTATAGGAATAAACATCCATTGCTAAAATATACAACAAGCCAGACCCTAACCAATGTAAATATGAGATTTTTCTAACTTGATATTAAGATCGCATCTCGAACTCAACATCAGGGCCCTGATTCACAAACGTCTGAAACTTTCGATACATATTACTCTATGGTTTTCGTAACTTTTGCTAGTTCGATTCGAAACGAAGACTATAATTTGCGGATTTATTTCCGACAGCTATTTGTGTCGGAAGAGTTATAGTGTCCGTCAGGAAGAAAATTACGGAAACCGTACTGAAACCATAGAGTAAATATATGGAAAGCATAGCATCGGATACGGAAAGTTTCGGACGTGTGTGAATAAGGGCCCTGTACCTAGCACGGATAGCTATCGAGAAAAAAAAAACGCGTAAAATAAAATTGATAGAGTAATTTTGTATGGGGTACAGCGTCATCTACCGGCGAAAATCGAAATGAAATTTTTCATAGATAATTACTAACTCTATTAAGTACTTTTACCTTTTCGCTGTATAATAAGTAATATATTTTAATTACATTTGATATTTGATAGGTTTTTTTTAGTAATTTGGCTGTAGGGGTCTGATGTATCAGTTAATTTTGGAAAAGGGGTCTCTTGCCCAAAATAGTTTGGGCATCCCTGGTTTAGACTGTTGACGTTGCTTAACAAAATACACTATGGCTTAGAAATAAATAAAGACAACAAGTTTGAATGAAACATTAATTATGTCACAGATTACATAATAATTGACGTGAATCAATGATTTTACCAAAGAATTCAGGTGAGTATCTGCTTGGATACTTCATTGTTTGTCATAGTAGCCTTATCTTAGAGTATGTTACATCACCGTCTGTGTATGAGTGACAATATTGGTATGCACCAATAATCAAAAGGTAATTTAGATTATCAGAGAAAACATAGTTCAATGAGCGTCGTGGGCATCCGATAAAACGAATTCTTCAAATAATTGCAATGATACTAGCTGTGACGATTATACTGATTACATGTACGTGATACGAAAGTGGGTTTAAGAATATATTTAATGGAAAGTTAAGTATAATAACTTGAAGTAAGTGCTTGATGTATGTTAGTTTGTTAGACTTCATAGTTGAAAGTTTAATTCTTAAGTGTTTTGCTTGAACTTGAAATGCTGAATCAAATTGCGAAAATGCATTTGCATTTCGAAATGAAAAAAGATTATTGTAAGTTGGTACTCTGAAAACATTCAAAATTTTTAAAAAAACTTAACAATCATAAATTGATGTGGGGTTGTCACTTTTTTACTTAGAAACATAATGTTAATAATAGTAATACCATTAAAACTACGAAATGCTTATACAGACGTAGTGTTATTTTTTTAACCGACTTCAAAAAAAGGAGGAGGTTCTATGTTCGTCTGTTTATTTGTTTTTTTTTTTTTTTTTTTTATGTATGTCCACCGATTACTCGAGAACGGCTGAACCGATTGACATGATTCAAACGCCACTTTATTAGGTTTGTTCCCCAGGTGGTCCCATTTTTTTAAATTTTAAATCGGTTCAGTGGTTTTCGAGTAATCCTGAAAATACTGTAATTTTTTAGGTAACTTTTGCACGAGTTTCAACGGATCTTCAGACATAACTTCTTTGTTTATAAACCGATTGAGATAATTCTTGTTTTGTTAGAAAGAGGATACTTTAAGGGTGTTTTCATTAAAATTTCCTGCACATTGGACCTTGGACTTCGAAGATACACAAGAGAACTCTTCAAAATCAAATATGATAGTGTATTAGTGATTACTCTACGGTATTGGAAGGTTTCGCATCAGCCATTTTAATTGTCACTACTGGGGCTGGGATACAAGCCTTACTTATGGGCTGATGAATAGGATGGACCATAACCCACCGCGCGGGCCCAATGCGGATTGGTGGGTGTTAATGTGCAAATGTAGCTGGAACTAACGGCTTAACGTGTCTTCTGAAGCACGGAGGAGCTCGAGATAATACACTTTGGTCACCTACCCCATGTCTGCCCCTTGCTTATTAACAGTGCGAAAAGTGGATATTGAGTTACTAGGTGTATTATACCATTCAAATGTGTGAAATATGAATAAAATATATTTATATAATCGCTAACATTTACTTATACATACCTACCACAAAAAAGTTAAAAATAAAAAAACTTTTAAAAATTAAAAAGAAAAACCTCCTTCAAAAAAACCTTAAAAAAATTGCTGTAAAAAAACAGCTTCAAAAAACAGCAGCTCTAAAAAGCAAGAAATAATATTTAAATCTGCATAATTACTATTCAAGTACCTACGCATATCTGATATTAAAAAAACGTCTTATGAAGTCGGGTGGGGCTTTAAGAATTAAAAAATCAAATTGAGAAAGAGAAACAACGATAATGATTAAAAAAGAAAAATATCTTTAGCCCCACCCGACTTCAAAAGACGTTTTTTTAATATCAGATATGCGTAGGTACTTGAATAGTAATTATGCAGATTTAAATATTATTTCTTGCTTTTTAGAGCTGCTGTTTTTTGAAGCTGTTTTTTTACAGCAATTTTTTTAAGGTTTTTTTGAAGGAGGTTTTTCTTTTTAATTTTTGTATTATTTTAATTGCACAAGTTATCTAAATGAGTCATTTTCGCTATATTTACACTGAATGCTAAAAATCTCAAATTTAAAAAATGAAATTTTAAAAGTTTAGTACTTAGTTTTGCAGGCCAGTGTAGTAATAGTGCTACTTCAATATTGTATTGAAACAGTATAAATTCTAAAGGCACGCCTTCAAAACAGACAGTACATTAAACTTTAAATTACCATAACAAACAGGACAATGAAAAGAAAACATGTGTACAGAATTCCCATGCACCGTTGAATATAAAAAATGACGTATGTTTTAAAAGATAGATTGTTCGTGAACTTTCAGAGCACTTAAGAATACGTAGGCCCTCACATTACTTTGTTTGAGAAACTCTGGTTAAAGTAACCAATAAGCATTTATGCTTTGTGTTAAACTTACGGCTTTCATATTGTCTAGTGCAAGCAGGTAAGTTTAATTAGACGAGTCAAGTTGTTTCTTGCTCTCTCTAAGTAGGTACTTAGTTTCGACTTTCAACAAAGCTACAGCTTAGCTACCCATTATCTCCCAACTTAAAGGTTATCTTTGTTTTACTTAACATTAATTAAAAGCTCGCCTTATAACGTGGATTTGTACTCTTCATTTTTATACATTTCAATTTATTTATCATAATCACAATATAATGTTCGTTAAACGAAAAAGTCGTAGCAAACCTCTACAGTTAAGTCATGGTGGTAAGCAACATTGACTCAAGGATATCTACCGAGACGCACAACATGATTGTTCAAACAAATGTAAACAGTTCATGAAAAACTACTTTAATCTCCGGAACTTTATTACAACACTATCTCGGTCTTGATTTTTATCAATGCATTCAATATAGAATTTTCGTAGATTAAAGAAACATCCGCTTTGAAAATAATCTTAGTGTGAGTAAACAATACTTCAGAGTGAATGATCTATGAGTCACGAACCTTTCGCTGAAAACGATGAAACATATGGTATTATCACAGGGAGCAATCCAGTTGTGACTTGTGACTGCGAGTAATAACAAATTATTGTGACACGATATGACGGCATAGGACACTTGGCTAGGGCTGTCGACTCAACTAAAAAATTCATCATTGGACATCATTTAGCATTTTCAAATAGCA
Source organism: Catoptria pinella (assembly GCA_963556745.1). NCBI lineage: Eukaryota > Metazoa > Arthropoda > Insecta > Lepidoptera > Crambidae > Catoptria > Catoptria pinella. The sequence goes on from OY750762.1 coordinate 9,627,241, forward strand.
GTCCAATTTTACTCCCTTTTTTATTGACAGTTATTCATTAAACCAACTTGTCTAGAAATTCAAGGTATTTTTTTATTGTTGGCTTACCTTCCAGATTAATTAAAAAATGTAACAGAATTTGTTTGAATTTATCAGTCAGATATGTATGACATTAGAAACATATCAGTAACCTGTGAAACTGGACCGCAGAAATGTTATTTGTATGATAAAAAATGCCTGTCTTGATGTCCTAAACAAATTGATATATCGTAATACCTGTCATTAAACTCAGTCCTTAAGAACTGAAATTAAATTACTGTGCAAAACTTGAACGAATGTGATCTTATTTACATTAGAAAACTGAATTCTAACTGAAACAACGAAATATTTACTTCGAAGTTTTTATAAAACCTAACTTATTTTTAACTTGATTCGATAAGTAAGTACTGCTGTTGCTCCCTTTATACTACTTTTAATACTTCTTTTTCTCTTCTTTTAAGAACTTTGATATCAAAATTCATAATTTTGTCTTTAAAGTAGCAGCCCTTTAGTTATCGTTGCCAAATGTTGTCATTGCGCGGTAGCTAGGAATTCCCAAATCGGATACTCACCCACCGTCATTTGTTTTCAGTTTTCACAAATACTTTATCAAGATTAATAAAATAACTGATCTCATTCGGATTTGAATATGAGTCACAGTTAGAAATATATTAAGAAGATTTAATATAGTGTGTTGTAATTTTCAGGGATTCGATTGGTATCGCATGATTTAAGGTTTTTTATTTTTTCAAAAATCTTTGAATGCACTTCCAATTATTTTTGATATCGAAATTAAATCTTATTTCAGTAAAAGAACAATGATCACTTCCCATTTAAGCGTGGTTCTGTCAAATGGTTTTTTTAGTTGATGTATAATGATAATAAAATTATATATTTGAACTAGTGGCCCGCCCCGGCTTCGCACGGGTACAATGTAGTTACTAATGTGGTGAGTGTGAAGTTATTAGACTATACTACAGGATAACTATATATAGTGGTGGCCACAAAATTAAGGACGCCAGTCGATTTTCTTACAAACGAAGTAACTTTGAAGCATTGCTTCTCCGCCAGGGATTGACCGAGCGGTGATCTGGTGATGGCCATCCAAGGAGTGAATAGAGGAGATCCAGATTTTTATACACACCAAAGTGATCTGACCAGCATTTTAAGAGATGTAAGGATATGTTTAAAAAAACCGCGAATATAGTATAGAAATGTATGAAAACTTGCAACTGAAAATTCTTATGCTTACATCTCTTAGAATGCTGACCAGATCAGTTGGGTGTGTATTACTATCTTAATCTTCTCCATTCACTCCCTGGATGGCCATCATCAGATCACAGCTAGTTCAATCCCTAGCGGAAAACCAAGACTTCAAAATTACCTCGTTTGTATGAAAATCGACTTGTGTCCTTAATTATGTGGCCACCACTATATGTATATACGACGTACACAACATACGCAAGGGGTGTTATAAGTTTGACTTGTGTGTGTCTGTCTGTCTGAGACAACCTAGCTCCCAAACTTATGGACCGATTTTGATGCGGTTTTTTATGCATAGTTTAAATGATCTAAGTGTACAGACGACGGGACTTCTAAACCATTGATCCGATTATGATGAAACTTTGGTGAGTTGTTCTGCTTACGACCGGGAAAGTCCCTGGCTAAAAAAACGGAGCATTGCAATACGCATGCCGGGTGCAGCTAGTTCTAAATAAAAATATGTTGTGAATTATCAGGATTATCAATCTCGATCATCCAACACTTCTCTACAATATACAACATGTTACAAAAATACCCCTAATGCCGAATACGGTATATAGGGACCATCAAACTGAACAACTTTTACTTTGGAACCAACTCTGAAATCGCGAAATAAAAATCAGCTGTTTCATACAAAAATTCAAATCGAAAATATCAAAATGTATGAAACAGCTGATTTTTTTCGCGATTTGAGAGTTGGTCTCAATATTAAAAGTTGTTCAGTTTGATGGTCCCAATATACCATATTCAGCATTAAGGGTATTTTTGTAACATGTTGTATACCTACCACATTTCTTGTCATGTTATCCGGTTGCAAAATAAAAAGACTATTCGGCGAGCTGACTTTCGAGCAGGCTACATTAGAGCTGACCATGGGAGAAACAATCACTGCGCAGATCTACACCAGCCGCTCTTAAACTTTGTCCCTGTGCTTTATTAATTGTCATAGCATAGGCGACTTGACCGAATATTGTATTCTTTTAAAATTAAACTGATAATTAGATGGAATAATTTTGCACCTTATTACAACGCAATAAGGAAAAAACATAACGCCATAGGTACTATTCAATGCCTATGGCGATAATGCATTCTACCTACTCTCAGGGGAAATGACCAAAGAGAATGTAATACTACGTTGATATGACAAATGATATTTATTTTTCTTATTTAATCAATCAAATGCACAAAAAAGTTTCAATTCCGACGTCGAAGTCAATCACAGCAAAAGTAGCTTTATATCACTCTATAACCCTGTTAGGTAATAAATATTTAAAAAATACGAAACACGTGTTCAATTAATTTTGTGAAAGAATGTCTATGCCAAATTCCAAGTCAATCGGGCCAAGGAATCGCGTTCTCCCATACAGACTTTACCACCCTGTTTCACCCCTTTAGGGGTTGAATTTCGCAAAATCCCGTCTTAGTGAGCACCTACGCCTTAAAAGGAGCCCCCATGCAAAATTTGAGACTCCTAGCACTTGCAGTTTCTGAGATTTCGTGATCAGTGAGTGAGTGATTTTCCCTTTTATATATATAGATAGGTGCTCTGACCGTAAAACACTAGAATTTATAAAAAAAATATTTGGCAATCAGAAAAATATGTAATGGTAGAATCGATATGTTCTAATTATAATTATTGCTATTTTTTATGGATTTTCTCTATTTCTGAATTGCCGATTTTTATTTCAGTTAGAAATTTATAAATAACAATAAATATGCAATTTTATGAGCTATATCTCTATACACAATTATAAAATTGATAAAATCAACATTTTTAGAGGTCCGAAATGGACTTCCTTCTTTCCTACTTTCAATATTTAAGGCATAGTTTTGGGACTTCCTGTATAATTTATATTAGATTCTTTGAGTGAGTCACAATAGCGTTATGTTTCAAAAATAGTTAAAATTGTTATCAGTTATCTACTCATTTGAAATACTCGTAATGTTACTTGTCGTGTTTTTGTTGTCATTGTTAAGGCATTTCACGGCTACCGTCTTATTTATGAATCATAATTATTATGAAATAGTATAGTTCAAGAAGATAATCTGAGATCAATCATGACTCTTAACGCGTCACCATATGAAATTCGATATGAAAAATATTTTTTATAAACATTGCATTTTCACTTACAGCATTTTTACTGTAAAAAAATTGGAATTCAAATTAGGTGAGAACAGTAGGGATTTTTCACTTTTTTTTTTGTACAAGAATTTAATTTTAGTGGAAGTCTTCCCTTTAAATATTAAAATGAAAAGAGGGAACAATTATTTTAAATTGAAAACAATTAAAGAAGTTTATTAATTCTTAATTATCTTAAGACATACAAAAATAATAAATAATCCTGTAGTAATATCTAACGGATAACCGGCGTGTGTTTTAGTGATCATCATGTTTGGCGAAGCGATATTCGTTAATTTACTTTACTTGATAATAATAAATGAATAAATTTTAATACATGGTATTTCGATGCCTATTTCGGTCAAGGCCGACATAAAAAATAAACGAGTATATTTTAAGAATCTCATTTGTTGATAAAATGAAACGTAATTTATGTGTAATTTAAGTTTTGTAGGCAGTGCCGACCTGTTTTAAATTGAAATTAATCTTACTACAAATATTTATTAATTTTAAAGTCAGTTTTAATTTTGATCTGAGTTTTAGATTAGGTACTTGAATCCATACTATGATATTACTATTATTCTAACATTAAATGCTTAGATAACTAAGCATGTGACAAAGTTAAATGTAATCAATATATTTATTGAGTTCAACTAATTAACAGTTACATCGCGTGTTGTTAGCTATACAGTTGTGATCATTAGTATTACCGCTTATTGGTAAGGAGCGCATTAATTTCCGATTTCAATTAAACGCAGCCATGTTCTTGGAACGCAGCTTAAAATTAATTCATCCGATCTTGTCTTGTTATTTGTACAAAACTGATTATACCAGAAAAATATTATATCCACACATATTAAGAATATTGCTAATACCATCTCCTACAATTAACACTTCTATATCGACAAGTATGTAAATATATTAGTCAAATCTAATATTATTTAACTTGCCCCAACATAACGAGGTTACATCAACTCAGTAGGTATACTAGCGTACTATAAGTACTTGCACAAGTAGATTCAACTTGTTTCGTTGCTATGCCAGTAACTTTCTAATATAACAGAGAAATACCTAATTAAAAAATACATAGTTTTACATTGACATGTGCGCTTACAAACAAACCGGTTAATATGAAATAATATATGGATTTCAACTCACCTTAAAGTATAAATTTTTCGTCCCTCCCTGCCGTTAAAATGTATTAAACACTGGAGTTTCACTACTACGAATTGCTCTTGAAGAGTTCGAAAGCACTCGAAGAATTATAGAACGGAGAGAAAAAGAACTCGCGACTCGTGAAGTGCGAACTCGCCGAAACTTTTCCGAAAAGTTTGTAACGCGGTGGAGCGTCGTGGATCGCGCACAGAGGCGGCGCGCGACGGCTGGGCAGCGCGTGCACTGAGTGGCAATGGTGACTCTGGCGAGTCAGTTGCCCCGCGCGTGCGCCGGACCAGTTCTCCGCAGCCTCCCGCCAGCCACCTACCGACCACCGACGGCCGCCGACCGTCGCCCATCGACCATCGCAACCTGCACCACGCGATGCACTACCAACACTCATAAACAATAAGCAGACCACACACCGCCAACCCTCTCCAACCACTATCGGTTGACACACAATTTATAAGTTAGACGGCCTGATAAAACGTGACCTCTCAGTCATATTGTACATGCACTCCAATTTTCAGACATATTGGAATTTTATCAGTTGCTTTTCAATTATTTATTTTTTCATTTCTACAACATTATCACAAAATTTTAATTTTATCATCATCATTTTCTCAATTACAATGATGATCAATAAAAAAATTATTTATGTCCAATGTTCTATTCATTAGAACGCTAATGCGAACTAAAACGATGTCGCAATTTTGTCGCAAGCTTTTGTTTGTTTGTCGTCAATAACGAACACTGATGAATTGTATTTATTGTATAATAATATTAAATATACTAGACAAAATTTGACTAGCCACCAAATATTTTCCCAGGCGGGACTCGAATCCGCGACTTCTGGAAGTCCGGTCCAATGCTCTTCCAACTGAGCTACTGAGTCACTTATTAGAGTATTTATTGCTGTTTACTTTACTTTTAAGTTGAATAATCAAACAGTGTTAAGTGTTTCAACAGAATACGAGGGCTGAAAAGATATTAAAAAAATCCAAAAGAGACTTAAATTTCTATAAGGTTCTTTCACCAACGTGCATTTTCATAATTTCTCAACTAAAACCACTAAAACTATAAAAAACATAGAAAGCGAAATGGCATCCTGTCACAACTTGTCAACAGCTGTTGCGGACTCAAATTCTGTACGTGGCGATTTATTCAAAATTTTATTTTATTAGTTTATTTAGTTAGATGTACTTTATTCATTACGATCATTAAAATATTTATATGTATTATGCCTTAAATATTGAAACATAATAGATAAGTACAACAAATTAAAAAAAATGCTGTGTAATATATATTCTCGTTGTGTAATTATGAATATAATTTACATATCATCTAATCTTCCAACAATTAATGAACATAACAATCAATAGTTTTATGTGGAACCTAGTTGAGCCAATCATATGAAAAGGTCAAAGAATTAGAGTGATATAGATTTAGACGAGGCAAGCATGAATGACTCCCTATCTGACTATCTCGAAAATCATGAGTTCATAATCTTTGATTTGTAATAATTATACCTCAAAGAGATTAAAATGTACATAACAAATACTTTTGCGAATGTCTTTCTCTTGTCAAGTAGGCGCTTAATAACATGAATTATAATCATATCGCAATCGTAATCTTTTAAATATTCACGTCACAATAGAATAATCTAATCGACTGTGATATCCATATTTGCATGTTAATTATTATAGAAGAATTTATTTCACTAACTTTGAAGAGAAAGATAAAAGTGATTGATATTCTAGCACGCGAATTTGCGATTATTGAATTATTGATTGTACAGCATCAGAAGTAGTCAAACGATTGAAAACTAAATCACACGCTATCAACATATAATATAACAACAGCTGTTTATATATTTTAATATTACTTATATATATGAATAATATTGCTGGCCGTACGCATTCGAAAAATTATACCGAGGCATTTTTATAAAAAAATTATTATTATTATTTATCGATAAATGTTGATTTCGTTTTCGTATGAACACCTCAAAAACAAAAATCATATGTGCCCCGATCATGGACGGAATCATGGTAAACCACGAAAAGATAGAATTGCGATTCCACGCAGTCCGATTAATCGGACAAACAGAAAATAAAATCACACGAAAATGACAAGTAAGTGAGTGGAGCTAAAAATGCTGGCAATTGCAACCAGTGTTCAGTCGCACAAAGCGACTGAACACTGATTGCATAATAGCGATTAGCGACCATAATTTGTCTCAAAAAGCCTCAAAAATAAACATTACATCATTAATTGCACCTCTATTATTTAACATTCATGGACTATTATTTACAACATTTTTGTAAAAAAATTACATGAAAATATGGTGACACTAATTGTACTATTTCAAAAAATATTAAGTTGTCACCAATAATTGATATTACACTTTATCATAAAATACGTGTTTGCGTCAAGTCTAAAAGGCCGCAAGCTATATAAATCTAGCTCTAATGACTTCAAATGGTCTAACTAAACTTTGTCATTCTACAGTTATTTTAATATCAACGAGCTCTAATTAAAGTCATGTACTTTAAAAAGAAGCGTTTCCCGACAGAAGATTTATATTGTGAATGTAACCTTCTATCAGTTCGTAAATTATATGTTCTACAAGTTGTTTTAAAACTTCAGAAATCTACAAAGTGTAACCCGAGTAATGCAAGCAAAAGAAGGAAAGACACAGTGATGAAAGTTCCAGTAACAAAATCCGTTTTTGCTAAGAAACAATTTGAAAGTATTTCTGCAACTATATATAATAGAGTAAATAAGGTACTGGATATTTTGACAAAACCTTACCATGAGTGTAAAAGTATTATAAAAAATTGGTTAATAACGCTTACATATGAAGAGACAGAGCTTTTGCAGTCTACGAAATAGCACAATCATACATACACATACACACGAACACGCACACACAAACACACACACATGCACACACATAATATTTATATAGGTAATGTTGTATTATCATAGGTATAACGTAGCCTAAGTATGATATAGAGGAGCGGATATTCCTGGCACAAGTATCTTTATACTTAAAAGGTTTATCCGGCACATTTTTTTAATTGTATATACCTTGTAAAGAAATAAATATATTTTGATTTTTTTTTTGATTTGATTTGATTTAATATGGTATACTATCAATCAATACCATTAATAATTTTAACATTTCACATGAAAATAATAATAACAACAGTTTTCATTAATAAAGAAGGTCCAATATAATGTAATCTACCTACAGCCCGTCGATTCTGTAACCAAACCAGCATCTTACTTCTAACCTCACATCACTTCGCCTGAATTTGTTATTAGAAATTAGCTGAATATAGCTACTTTACCGATTGCAAAAGGTTTAAGGTAGCTACCGTAGCTAGCTTAAATATTTTGTGATTATAAAAAACAGCCTATCATTTTCCAATTTATGATTTAAAGTTTTCGCGCAGTGAAGTGAAATTCGAAGTGAGGTTCGAATTTGGTTAGAATCGACACGCAGGTACTTAAATCAATTTATTTCGCAGTGTAGCTTTAAACAGATGGCGGTGGCTGACTATCCGAAAACAACTGTCCAATTAGAATTTAAAAAAAGTTAGCCAAACATTTTTATTATGTTTGTAAAAAAAACAAAAGTCTTAATCGTCGACAAATGCGCAATTGCAATCCGCAGAACAATAGTCAAGTCAATGAAGTAGTTTTCTACGCAGTCGTAACAAACGTAGTGAAATGTACTACGCAATTATTATTATCTCATTGCTTTCTATCCTAAAGGTTCGTCTACAATAGTAAGACATCCACTTCTTAATCGATAATTACAGGGACCAAATTACTTTTCCCACAGAAAAAGCCAAATATAAATATCCTCATTTTGATCTTTTCAGTATAGTTTAAGGCTTAAACTATAGACTTAGGACATGAAAGTCGATCTGAAGGCTTAAACTTTACTATATGTACTTTTGTCCTTTATATACGAGTACGTGGATACCATCCCGGTCTCGCAGTGTGGGCGCGCACTGCCCAGCCTCCCTAGCATGACCATTGAAACGCGATATGATATACCAATTTATCACGTTTAACTGTCAAAAGACAATAGATTTTTACAGTTGAGTGTCAATAAAACGTTATATCACGCGATATAAATCGTGTTTCGGTGGTCATGCTAGGGCTGCTGGTGCGATAAACCTATATCCTTAGAGGTGGCTAGGCGTAGGCGCCCATCCATTAGTACTACATTAAATACATAATTTCGATCTTCAATTATTTCTATTTCATCCTTGGGAACTTCAAGCTGATATTGATGTTAGATAAACTAGACTAGGCAAGTTTGCGTCAGAAGAGTGCACAAATGCACGCACTAGCAAAGGTTGCGGTTTCGTAATTCACACTTGACGCCGAGACTCAGATCATTATCCGACATTATCGATCGGCGTGATTAACTATACTAAAGTGATAATGGTGGCTATAATAACAGCCTATGTTGAGACATGCGCCAGATTGAAGTAGCTACAATATTATTTATACCGTGACTGAAATTAGGAATTAGTTACAATGTGTAAATATAAAATAGATACGGAAGTCGCAATTGAAGTCGAAAAAAGGCGCATCAAATCTTAAAGCCAGGGGATAGAATTGACTAACTGAGTGTATCGATTCTTCTTTGAGCAACTTAAGTAGGTTAGTGAAATACGAGTCGGATATTAGATTAACTCCGACAACGAAAATTATTTAGTAAATGTAGTAGGTACGTAATATCACAATTATTATCGTTGTCTATAATAGGGGTAACACATAACACAATAATTTGTCAACATATTATTATTAATGAGTTTTAAAAACAAGCCCATTGTAAAATCACTCTGTAAATACTTAACATCAGCACAAACAAGCACAACTTTTTCCGACTTCTAATATTGTAAGTTTCAATGAGAATCTTGTTAAATCAAAGCCCTTCAATGCAACTCTGTACAATATAAATAACGGCGCAAATAGCCTTTGTCCGTATTATTGACGTTAATCTGCTACTCGGTTAGTTAAATCAATCCGTAATAGCACGTAACTGATACCTGCGCAACCGATTCAATCTTACTTGATTGGATACGTGACGATTTCAAAATAATTATCCACGAAGAAAATGTGTTTTGCGTCAGCAAAAAACGTAAAAACTTGAATGAGACTTAAGAGGGCTCTATCATTTTGATGGTTGTCATAAAAAGTTTTAGATATGCAAATACTCGTATCGTGATTAGTAAAAATCCCGTAGTAAAAATGATAAAAAATAAAGTCGCTCTTATTCTAATAGTGTTAAAGCTTAGTTTGGTCCGGCTACGGATCAAAGTAACTTTTTTTCAATGTGCTACGGTTTGTGTAACATGAACCTAAGGCTCCTGACAGTGACAGCTCGGCGCCAGATAGACGCCTCGTGAACAGCCATTGCAGGGATGCACAATTGTAGTATCACGTATGTATTTAAGTATATTGTTTTCGTTAACTTAATCGTATCAACATCGTACTTTGTAAGAAAAAACTGGTATAAATATTACTGGAATAAAATAAAAAGATACCTTACGCTATTGTTAATTAAAAGTTTTTATTTTGCATTTTCCGACGTTTCAGTTCTTTATCAGTAAATTAAAATGGGTTGCAAAAGCCTCTTAAGGTGGACTTACCACCTTAGATTTTTCTTTTGATAAACGACGATTTAGTGTCCGTTAAAGTATTTTATTTCAATGTTGACAACCTCCGTGGTCGAGTGGCTCATATCCTGGTTTTCAAGGTGTCACCATCTCTGGGGCCTCGAATACGATCCCCGGCTAGATCAATCTAGAAAACGAACTTTTCTATATTGGCTTAGGTCTGGGTGTTTGTAGTTCCACCGTTGTCTCTGATTTCCATAACGCAAGTGCTTTAGCTACTTACTTTGGAAACAGAGCAATACTTGTGATGTTGTCTAATATTTATTTATTTATTTATTATCTATAGTGTAAGTATAATTTATGAGAAGTCTAAGAAGTGGTATCTCATTTTCAATGTAAATTAGTTAGCAATATGATTTTTTTCGTGTTACCTACGTTAAAGAATAAGAAATTGGTTTCATGCATGTTACTTCAATTTGTTATAATCTAAAGTTATGTTATGAGTGTGGTTATGAGTTATCATATTAAGAAACATTGCCTTATGAAATCGATAAGGAATAATGAATACTTATATAATCAAATCCGAATCAAATACATAATTAAAAACTCGTTAAGCACAATTTCATTTATCTTATGCAAACCATGATGTTAATCATCAAGACGGTGCGGTCATACGTACGTACATCAATTAAGATATTACTTAGTCTTTATATAAAATAAACAATAATTATTTTAATTTAGAATGTGTTGCGTTAATGTGTTTCGAATAGGTAAACTGGTGCAATTATGTGGCAAATAGTTGTTTATTGGCAAGTATCTCTGGTCCTATGTAATTTCCCGTGTTCTATCTAATATGATCGGCGATCGGCGCCGGCGCCGGCGGCGGCTTCTTGTAAAAGGCATTCGTGTTGTAAGTAGGATCACCACACGTCCAACTATTGGCAGACAAGTAATTAAATAAAGGGAAGGTTTGGGTTGGGTGTTGATAGGTCAGTCATCTTCCATTTTCATCAATATAACAATAAAAAAATAACCAATATCTTTTCTTTTCTTCTTTAGAAAACCTAAACTTATTGATTACTTGTTGATATACCTAGCTTTCGCCCGCAACTTCGTCCGTGTGGACGTTTAAGAAAATCCTTAGGGAACCCTTTACCAGGATAACAAATATTCTATATTTTAATTCACAAAAACCGATCAGCTGTTTTTACGTGATTGAGTAACAAACATTCATAATATTCAGAATTTTGTCCAGCCAGCCAGAGATATTAGTACCTATCCCATAGCCCGTTAACGTTTTTGCTTCCGTTCCCAATCTAAATATATGTATACTGACGTCTCCTACTTAGAATATCATTAATGGTTATAACTTCAAAACTGACAGTTTTTTATACCAAACCCCTATTTCATCCCCTTAGGGGTTGAATTTTCCAAAATCCTTTCTTAGCGGATGTCTACGCCCTAATAACTATGGACCAAAATCCATCCAGTAGTTTGAGCTGTGCGTTGATAGACTTTTGCCTTTTATAATTATTGTAATTTAACGAATGATAAAAAAGGAAGAACAATTTTTCAGAGCAAGCTTTCGGGCTATCAACTGCTCTGTTAGATGTATGATACTCGTAGGTTCATCAGCATTATCTTATCTTGTAGGTCTCTCATGGGAGGATCATGCTATAATATTCGCTGGTTGAATATCGCAGGGTGAACCGTTATTTTTCTGGTCATTAGTTGCCTTTTTTGACACCCCTACTGTCCAGTGCTTTTCTTCTGTGCCGGACGCGACCATGCTATGCTATGCTATGCTATCATGGTCACATTACTACTATACATCATTGAGCGACAACCGAGTGCAGACGACATTTCTTGTCTATATAACAGCTTATAAATTATTAAATCTGTTCTAGCTATCGTATCAATCAATCAGTGTATACGTCGGTTTTTGCGTGACACGTGTTGGAATGCCGCCATCGCGGATGAAGAACGCGGTTTAACTGGAATTAATGCCTAATGGCGATGATGTTCAGAACAATTTCTTTCAAAGATCACTAGAATAAACTTGTTTCATTAGAATAAGCAACGATTCGTTCGTCATCTCGCTCATATCCTTTTCTTAATCACGTTTGTAAACCAAAGTATATTGAAAAAGAAAAGTATGGAAAAGGTATTCTACTTAGTACAATCTCATTTTGTAAAATTTCGAAAAACTGAATCGACCAAAAACTATATAGTTATTAAAGAACCTGCTCACAAAACTTCACGAGAATCGGTTGACACATTAAACCTCTAGAGGAGTACAGACGGACAGCCGGAAAGCCGGACAGCTGAACAGACATACGAAATAATTTTTGCCCAAAGCAGAAACGAAGACGCTTCGCTCGCGCTTAGCGCTCGCTCAATTAATAATTATTAGAATTTCTTATAGAAAAATTTCAAGAACAACAAAATGTATATTATTATTTAAGAACTTGAATTCAGGCTCACAATAGCAGATGTAGCAGTTTGGCGTGTGCCTTACATACAAAATTCATTTAATGGCGACCAACCATGTGTTGGTTTAGCATCAAACGGTCATTTGCCAGTTTATTGTTATTACCAGCTGTTCCGAGCCAGGTGGCAACAATGCCTTCTTGTTGTACAGAATAATTACAATGACGAACATTTTTAATCGGAACCACTGGATTTGATCGATATATTTCCAGGTTTATATTGGAGGATCGCCAAATGCTTTTTCTTTTTAACAATTACATCGAACACTTATAGCTTTTATTCGATTCCCAAAAAGCTATCGACAATAGTACCAAAACAATATTATTATGACCTTATTTTGTATGCAGTGACTCATTTTTAAACTGTTGTCGTGATTGTGTGTCTGACTGCAAATAGGAGCAGTAAATTCTATTTCACAATTTTCACAGAAAAAGCAGTCACTAAATTTTAATTGTACCATTAAAAGATCGTGCTATATGTAAAATAAACAGTAGCGTTTGTGACTCAGTATCCGATTCGGAATATTTGAAATAATTCCAACATTATTCCTTATTTTGTTTTGTATGGAGACAGTGTCGTCAACGCAAAATGGTAATATCCATAAGAATGCAAGTTTAAAGAAGAAATACATCAGCAAAGTGCTACTGTAACGTGACTCACCCTTTATGTTGTATGACATTGTAAAATTAAGGAAGACTCAGTCTTCGCCAATTAGGTGATTTTTGTAAATGTTTGCTAGCACTTTAAGCTTTTCTACTTTCTTTGTTGTTTATTGTTTCATATTTTCTGTTTGGTTGAGTCAGTTTATTTTTGAGTAGTTAAACACCTTTTTCTGTAGTGGGCATTCTCTTTTAATTTATTTAATTCAGACAGAGTCCATATTTGTTACTAAAATAAAATAAAACTTACTTAATGTTAGTAACAATAGGGCTAGAACAAATTTTATTTTATTCGGCTGATACACGGGTCATATGTACGGGTCATATGTACTTTATGAAGTTACCCACTTACCTAAGTATATTTTGGTAATGACAAAATTAATTTTCCATATTTGAGCTTTTACATTCTCTACAACTCAAATTCGTTTAGTTCTTCTTTTATTCATTTATAAAAAAATGAACTTGTGGTTACCTACTTTTAATGTAATTGTTATGACATTGTATGTTTTTATGATATTATTATATCGATGAGGTATTTATATTATTCTGTGATACAAGCTTCAATTATAAATTTTACTCCTTTTACACGAGAAACGCAAACAAGACAAATCAAAAATATTATTAACATTGCGATAGTGTTTTATTACTCTTATATCTGTTGACACTAGTCAGGAAGCGGAGCGTTTTATTAAATAATAAATAAATGTTATAATTTGTTAATTATCATAGTCACTTCATCACTATCTCTAAAGGTCAAATTCATTCTGTTTTCTAGCATCATTAATATTCGCACTACGAACTTAAGACAGTTCGCCGACATAATATTATCTCATCGTTAATCTTAATATAACCGTTTCATGTGAACCGATTTGCGTTGTTAAATAAATGATTGTTTTTGCGTGTGTTTCATTAAGTTATTCAGTGCACACGCGGAGACGTGCGAAAGCGCAGCTGTTCAGGGTGTCGGCTTTTCCAGGGTTGCCAAAAGAAGCCTTGGATTTCTTTCTGAACATAAACTACATAACGTTGGAAAATACGCTATAATTGTTTTCTAATGACAATCTTACATCAAAAATACACTCAAAACTTAGTTAAAATATTGTCACGCTTTTAAAATTGTAATTTCTGTTAAACAATAGAAGTTAAGAGTTTTGGAATAAAAGAGGTTTTTTTCAAGAAGGTTATCGATTAGTGAAGTTATTATTTAAAAAAATATATTTGTCCTTTTTATTTCAAAAATATATCTTAAGTATTTTAAAGGTTATTACAATTTTAAAAGTGTAGTAGGTGCTTAGTTTTGAAGGCCAGTGTATATCAAAAATTCAATGTCCTGACTGACTGACTGGATATATCAACACACAACCCAAACCGCTGAACCTAGGGACTTTAAATTTTGCACATAAGTATATACCTTATACACTGTCTGTATATGTTTTTTGGAAATTCCACCCCTAAAATAGGGGATAAAATAAAACACTTTTAACGGATACTATCGCGGTTTTATTGAAAGTACTTTGGTAATTAGTTGGTCTTTAGTTTGATTTGATTTTTCCGACGTTTCGGCAACTTTGCAGCTGCCACGTCATGGGGACCTGGAGCTGCTCGTAAGCCTACCCTCAAGCGCTGATTTTATAAAGACGTTCAGAAATGTATACTAAACATTTTTTTAGTATTTTATAAAACATGAACTAGACAAGAAATCGGCCTGTTTGTTTTCAAATTATTTACGAGGACAATTAAGCGCAAATTGATACTTATAGAAGAAATTATTGACAAGATTTCATGTTTTAATCAACCGAACCGAACTAAGAAGAAATATTTTAAAACTTACAATAAATATTAAACTAACTATTTTACAAATTAAATACTAAATACAGCCCTATCTTAATGAACAATTAATTGCACCATTTAAACAATATTAAGAGTAGTTTGGTGATATTAAATCGTACAGTTTGAGAATAATTGATATCGTATTGATCGCAAAGCTTGCAACAAACTTAACTGAATTTTAAAACGTGCTTCTTATTACGCTTTAATTAAATAATGGACGCTTGTTTTGTTTCATTCATCTTTAGCATCGAAAATGCGCAATGTTACGATTATATTTCTTTGTTTTTGTGAAAAGCTTTGAGATAAGTACTTATAATATTATTAACAGTCTATATACTAAATGTTCTTAAATAAACATAATAATCGTCTCTTCTTATGCATTTGTTTCCTCAAAATAGTCAATATCACATCATTTTAAAAAAATCTGCAAATGAATCCACATGTTTAAAAACTTAAGGCTACTATATACCTCAAGTGGCACCCTCATTTTAATTAAATTTATTGCTCGCTAAGTAAAGTGGCCACTTTTGGCACTTTTGCGAACTACTACTACAACGAACAAAATTTTACTGAGGTTATTGTTTGTAAATAAACTATAGAACCTTCAGCTTCAATCTCTACATGTGAATTTTCGATACATTATGTACTTAGCGAGCAATAAATTTAATTAAAATGAGGGCGCCACTTAAGGTATATAAGAGCCTTAAATTACAAAAGTTAACCAACCGAAATAAACTTTTACTCACTCACTTTACCGCATCAAGAATCCTTATGTCGTGTCCATTGAAATGAATCCGGGCTAAATTCGCACGATACGGTACTCCTTTTATAGGAACAATGGCGTATAAAGTATACACAAGTCCATTTTAAGAGTTCTCTCTCATTGTGTGCCGAGCGTAGGCGTCCCTCTGTTTCATTCATTTTAATGCGCTTTATTTTCTTAATGGTAAAGGTTCGTTCGCGACATGGAGGCGTCTTGGCAGGCAGTTTTTGTCGGAGCTAGACTCACTGGCTAGAGATAACACGGCTACCCATTAAGTTTATCTTTAATGTATGGACACAGATTTGTCCAAATGTAAGTATTGTTAAATATACAAGCACAGAAAAAAGTGAAGTTAAAATACTATCGTTTTATTAATAAAACAAACACTTACATAACTAATTTATAAATAGTACATTACCCTTCCCACTCACGGAACCCTAAAAGTTAAAGCAATTAAGCTTAGAAGTTTATGGTATGCAGCTGCATGCAACTCTAGGTGCTTATAAAATTACTAATACATTACTGACAAGTCAGGGATTTTCATATAATCCTTTGTATGTACTTCGCAGACTGACTAATAGTTTGTCCCCGTATTCAGTTGGCAATGATCAATAACAGCAGCCGATCGTAGATACATTTTAGCAAAAGCTAAGTCCATCCGAGCAGAAATTGATAGATCGTTTGATAAAATGCTCGGCAAAGAAAAGCTGCGATATAAAAAGAAAATTCTAAATACAAGAAGTCCTGAAAAAATCCGCATTTCAGCGGGTTGCTGGACGAGGCGATCCATCTTCCATTATTTCTTATTTGGGAAGGAAAATTTTATTGTCAACGCAGCCTAGCTTTAGACGCGGGTTAATTTATTCGTGACGGCGAACATTCAAAAGTGGGAAACTGGCTCTCTGCCCAAACATCCGGAAACAGTATACAAGGACGTGAAGTATATTCATACCGATACTAAAACTCTTCTCACACATTAACATCTGTAACCGGAATCCTATAAGTTAGAAGAGAGAATCTACAAGACTAAACCCCTAAACCATATGCTGGGATTTGTTCTGAGCGGATTTTCTATATATACTTACTTACGCCCTTACTAATAAAGATTATATAGGAGATGTATACTTACACAGTGTTTTGTCCCTTTCTTTTTAATGTCAAACTTAAATAGTTTGGCAGAGAGTAACCATTGTGTAACTATACATCTGCTATACAATCTTTATTAGTAAGGAGTTTAATATTTAGTGCATAGACTTTGTAAGATGTCAATCCCCTTGTTTGGAGTGAATATTACATACTGTTCCGTTTTGCCTTGTTAAAAGAACAAAGGCCTCACAAACATAAGTCCTGATCATCACATCGCTATGGTGCGTGAAATGCGAGTTCTTGTTCACATATCATATATATGATGCAATAAATTCAATGTAATGATATAGAAAGCGCGATGAGTGGTCGTTAGCTTTGCAGTGTATGTCGCATACTATGCTGTAATATGTTGTAACATTTGAAACTGTATTACTTGGCTTCTGATCCTTTTCACAATTGGATGGGGGTTCCTCGTAAAATGGTGACATTACGAATAACTTTATCTTCAGTTCTTGCCAAAGAAAACAGCCATTTTAAAGAGGTTTTTTGTTTAATAGACAACCTTTCAAAAACATAAAATATGTCGATTTTACTTCGTAGAATGAAATTTGATAAAAAAATTAGGGGACTAGATTTTTTTTTAATTTTAATCTTGTTTTTTAATCTTACTCATTCTAAAAGAGCGTAAGTACATTGTTAGGAAGATCAATGTGTGGCTATTTTGCCAATTTAGGATTTAAAAAAATAAAAACTGACTCTTATCTGTGGCAATATGTCATCATGGATGTTACCATGGTTTTGATAGTGATGTGGCTGTGGGATTTCTGTAAGTGATATCGATAATTGACAACACTACATTTTGAGGTTAAAGTGTCCTCATCTCATATATTTTCAGATTTTTTGGATAACTATTTATTATGATAATTAGGAAAAAAAATGTTGTTGCCAAAATGACTAGCAAAAGCGCAAATGTGGAAAGAAAATATGCCTCATATTATTATTCTAACATATTATTCTTATTAGCACTATCCAATATAAAATATCGATACTCGATAATGGTGTCGATAGTTTGGTAGGCAAGCACTATCATTCGGACGTATGACAAATTTACTGTCAAATTAGGCAGTTGATTTTATTTAATATTAGGCAAAGAGACTCGACTCAAATGCCTGGCATTCTTAATTTTGACTTGAATCTAGATTTTAGATTTTTTTGACTAACGTAAAAAATACTGATCTAAAAATTCTAAAATAAATATAGGTATATGTGCTTAAAACACTAAAATCTCGAAATGATTTTCTAATTTTTAATACTCATTCAAAATGAAATGTTGTCAAGTAGTAGTAGGTACATCATAATAATTATAGTACAAACTACAATAAGCGGAGTTATGCTTATAGCATTCTCTGCCAGTTAGTTTTAGAGATGAATGCTTTTATGTCACAATTGTACACCTGACTAAATACTTTTTTGAAATCACTACTAGTGGTAGTGGATGAAGATACAGTCAGCAACACGTCAGGTTATACAAAACTATCTAAAATCTGCAAATTAGTTGACTGTACATTGTACACACGACAGCACGTCAGGTTATACAGTTAAACTTCGAAAACAGCACTTATAACGTAGGGCATAAAGGCGGTCTCAAGGTCAACATGTATAGTCTGAGGTGCCGTCGTGTGTACATTCGACTCAGAAGTACCTTAACACTTAAGCACCTCCAATTATTGCATTCATATCGTTTGGTTGTTACTTTGCCTGAGATTACACAATCAGTCTGCCGGTAGTCCATACATCAGTGGTTAGACCGGTGGGAGACTGATCGTATAACCCACTGACTGGCGGCAGACTGGCTGTAGACTGATTGTGTAATCTCCCTCATAATGTGACATAGTGTTCAGCTTCTTTTGAGGTTTACCTTACATACTTTGAGGTACCTACCTACTAGCACTACTAGTACTATACAGCCCAAGCTGTTCCAGTTACACTGATTGACAGATTGCTATTGACAGATACAAAGCACAAACGGTCTACGACAACCATTATATAAGTAATTAGCTTGACTATAATATTACATTTGCAATTAAACGGAGACCTTTAATGACAGACTAAAGACCGGCGCTTAGCGGCCGTCGAGGCGCAGACTATAGTAATAAACAATTATTTTAATCTACAAGATCGATTAGTTTCGAGACATTAAAGCATACAAATGAGATAGGTAGAAAACTTAGTTGCAGTTTGGAAGTGTTAACAGCGTTGTTATGACGCCTGTACTTTGAAAATCAAGACTGTTAGTAATCATTTATTTATTTATTTATTTATTTAGGATATTTGGGTTGACAACAGCTTAAAACTACTTAAATTACTACATGAAATTTACTAAGAGTAAAGCCAAAAACGTCATCCTCGAATTACAAAAAAAAAGCATTAACAAAATTACATTACAAGAACAAAATTTTTTTTTTTTTTATCATTTTTACAAACGAACTCAAGCAACACGTTTAAAGATATATATAGGGATATAAATATATTTAGGGAGAATAATATAAGAAAAACAAAAAATATAAATGTTATATAAAATATAGTATACATATATTATATCTGCTATGTATAAATGACACAGAGTGTGATAATTACCCAGAAGTACTTAAATTAGATGGTAGGGCTTAGCTGCTTAAGTAATTGTTTTTTAAAAGAAGATTTGGAGCCCACAAATGGATCTACACTACTAAATTCACCATTATACAATCGCGCAATACGTGTAAGGACACAGTTCTTGCCATATTTAGTATAATGGAAAGGTATGTTAAAGGTGTCTAGCTTGCGCGTGCGGCGTGATGGTGCATTTAGCGCTAAGCCCGCGAGCAGCTCAGGGCAATCGAGACGTCCACTAACGATGTCATGTAAAAAACTCATATCAAGAACTTTTCTTCGCTCCTCAAGTGAAAAAAGATTATAGTGGCGGCAATTTTCCAAATAACTAGGGGATGCGTTAAGAAACTTCCAATTCAGATGTGATAAAAATTTCCTTTGTACACGTTCCAGTCTGTCAATATGTATAGCATAGCAAGGGTTCCATATTACTGAGGCATATTCTAGAATGCTCCTCACGTATGCTGAATATACAATTTTAAAACTTTTAACACTTTTAAAGCGTGTACAAGTACGCAACACAAAACCTAGACTACGAAATGATCTATTGATTATGTTATCTACATGATCAATCATAGACATTTTTGAGTCCAGTGTGACTCCTAGATCTCTTACAGAGCCAACCCTTATTAACTTGGTGTTATCTAGGTGATAAGGATACAATATGGGGGCACTCTTTCTGGTAAAACTTATACACTGGCATTTACCAAGACTGACTGTGATGTTGTTGTTTTTGTAATATGTGAGAAGATTGTTTAAATCATTTTGAAGTAGCTCACAGTCAGTTTGAGACTTTACCGAGATGAATATTTTTTTGTCATCAGCAAACAACAAATGTTTGGAAAAATTTAGATAAGAATTAATATCATAAATGTACACATTCCAGAAGAGGGGACCCAAATGTGAACCCTGAGGAATTCCCGAGGGGATAGTAATATAATCTGATTTGAATCCCCCTAGTACAACAGCCTGGGAACGGTTGGTCAGGTAGGATTCTACCCACCGAAGTAAGTCGCCATGAATTCCTAGTCTTTCTAATTTGGACATCAGGATCACGTGATCTACACGGTCAAAAGCTTTTTCAAAATCCGTGTAGATCACGTCAACCTGGCCGCCCTTTTCCATATTTTTCAAAACAAACTGTGTGAAACAGGCAAGGTTGGATGTGGTCGAGCGTCCTCGTAGAAATCCATGTTGTGTGTCTGGGATACCGCGGGCCACCACCGAATAAATGTATTCTAAGACTAATTTTTCAAATAATTTGGCTATAGTATTTAAAATTGAGATGGGTCTATAATTTTCAATTAAGTTTTTTGGGCCTTTTTTATGGATGGGTATAATGTTAGCTTTTTTCCAAATTAACGGGAATGTGTTATCAGATAGCGATCGTCTAAACAAGATTGTGATAGGTACAGAAATACTTTCTGCGCAGCGTGCCAAGAAAACTGGGGGTATTTCATCACAACCAGCGCCCTTATTTATGTCAAGGGATTTGAGACATTTTGTTACCATTTCTGTAGTTATTTCAACATGAGACAAAGTATCTACATTATCATCTTGTTTAGAAAAAGCGGTAGTGGGTGAAGCCAGAGAATTAGAAAACATGCTCTGAAAAAAATTATTAAATGCCATGCATATGTCTATTCCATTGTTATAAGACTGTGTGCCTAATATAAAGCTTTGCGGGTAATTAGATCCCCCCCTTTTTGACTTTACGTAACTCCAGAAAAACTTTGGCGATTTTTGAATGAGCGACTCAGTATTGTGTGCAAAGTTATCGTAACACTGATTTTGTACACGATGTTGCCTGTCTCTTAATTTTGCAAACTCGTTATAATCTCTAGGGTTGCGAGTTTTTACCCACCTAGTATGTAGTTTTAATTTCTCTCTGATTATTTTTATAAGGGGAGAACTATACCATATTGGGTATCTGTAATTTTTAGGTCTAGATTTAGGTACAAAACGAGCGAGACTCTCATGAATTTTCCTATAGAATATATCCACCGCCGTGTCAATATTACTGGCACTATTTAATATGGAGTTCCAATCTATAGATGACAAAAAGTTATTAATTTCAGTGTAATTACCCTTATGAAACTGATATTTTGGCTGACAGTGTTCTTTGAGTGCCTTAGTTCGTAAGCCAGAGACTTGTATCACAAATGGTGGGTGGAACACGTCTACTTTAGATAATGGATGAGAGCAAGGTGTAATTTCTAACGGAAAGTTTGAGAAACATAAGTCCAATACATTGCCGCACGAGTTCAGAAGGACGTTGTGTTGAGTTGTTCCCAAGTAGTATAATTCGTCAGTAAGACCCATTGCATGAATCTGCGTCTCACTACTGCCAGTATGAATTAGTGTGTAAGTATCATCATGCCATTTCAAACACGGTAAATTAAAATCGCCCAATAGTAAATAATTATCGTGAGGGTGTTGTTCAAAAACCCGTGAAAAGCCGCTTTTAACATTATTTAAATGAGTCGGTTTCGTAGGTTCATCCGGTGGTATATAAACACCGATAACATTCAAGTCAACTCGAGCGCCAAGCGCCCGCGCAGGTATAGCTATACATAAAGATTCAATATCATCACATGCCCATTCTGTTCGCTGAGCTGCGCATAGACTGCGACGCACACATATGAGAACGCCGCCTCCCGTTTTTTTACCTGTGGCGGTCAGATCGCGATCGCAGCGAAACATGTCGTACCTACCATCACAGATTTCATTATCAAAGATGTCGTTCTGCAACCACGTTTCCGTCAGCACAATTAGGTCATACTCATTACATAGAATGTTATTAAAAATATCCACACACTTTGTTCGTAAGCCCCGGACATTTTGATAATAAATATTCAATTTAGTAGTAGCCATTTCTAAATAGTAACAGATAACCCAACTTATTACTTTGTTTGTGATAATGATAAAAGTTAATAAAATATTCCAAAATAATAAAAACTGAGTAATTCAATGAATTGATTTTATCAAGAATCATAGAATAATAACGCCCAAGAATATAGGTATATTGAATACGTCTGTGTCTGTTATAGAATTTATAGATAATATGTACTTTAACTTGTTTATTATTTATTTTTATGCTCAGGTAATTTGCACTCGTACTTTTGTTGATAGCAGAGCGTAGGTAGAATAAGATAATTATTAGTACATGCCGATATGATAGGGTTTTAAATAATATATAAATGTAAAATAATATTATATTTATCAAAATAAAATATGGTTTTGAGAATAAAATTGGAATAATCCGTAACATGCAATAACTTACACTATAGGCTTGAGTTCGTTCGTTAATTAATACATACATTTTCGCTGAATAACTGAAAAGGGTGTTTAGATATTTACACAAATTCAAGAAAATAGAATAGTGTCTGGTATGGCATGCTAATTGGCGTCAATTTATCTTCACTAAATCAGTGGAATCCCTGATGCAAATATGTGGTGATTGATCATTTTTCCTAACGAAGATGCGGCCATCTCGAACCCAGACGAATTGGTATTTTACCAGCTTAGCCTTCTCACGGGTGCTCCTGAATAGCAGTTTGTTGGACGGTGTTAGGTGTTCGTTTACATACACTCTCTTTGGTTCTCCTGATAGGTTTATGTCAGCTGTAGTTATACCTTTTTTTGAGCGAACTCCAGCAATCAGGCTATCTCGAAGCAGCCGCGTTCGAAGTTTGACAACGATGGATTTGTGGCGACCTTGAATTTTCGTAAATGGTTTAACACGAGTAATAACCTCAATATCCTGAGCGTCCAGCTGCACATCGACAAACTTTGCTATATTAAGGAGGTACACTCGCAGATCTTCGCTAGATTTTTCGGGTATTCCAATTATTTCCAGATTATGCAGCCGGTCACGTTGTTGCATAGAATTTAAGTCATAGTTCAGTTTTTGAATCTGTATTTCTAAATCCTGTATCTTTGAACAATTTTTCGAATTTTTCTCACTTTTAAGTTCCAAATCCACTACTTTAGTCTTCAACTCTTCGTAAGAATTATTAATGAACTCTGCACTTTTAACTAATTCCGAATTAGATTGCTTCAACTCATTTACTTCACTTACTAGCGTGGAAAGGGTAGCATCCAATTCAGACTTCCAGCTCTTTAATGTCCGATCGTGGTCCAGTTTCCAGGATGAGAGCATATCCGACAGTTCATTTTTAAACTTGCCCAATTCATCTTGTGTGAGTCCTTGCCGATCTTTGGGTGAGTCCTCGATACGTTGCCGCTTGGTTCGCGTGGTCACTTTACCTTCGCGTGGTGAATCGACGCCACTATTGATTGTGGATAAATCCGGGTCAGACATTGTTACTTTAGTCGTCTTAGGGGGACTATGTTGCGTCTTCGGCATAATAAACTAAATCATTTGAGTAACTATGTTAATTAAAACAATAGGTACTAAATAATTATACTGGAAAAAAATCGACTCGCACCAGATCATACTCTCGGACGGGAATCGAACCCGCGACCTTTGTAACCGCGAGGTTCGATTCGATTAGTATTGTATAAAAATAGCACTGTGAATGCTAAAATCTCAAACTTAAAAAAAATATGTAAATTAATTTAAAACTCAAGGCTTTTTTCAATCAAATCCAAAATAAAAATAACATTGTTTCAACGAACTTAGGTCAAATAGTGTTACAAACAACACCGATAACGTCAAAGCAACAATCAAATGTGTTGCCTTCGAAGAATCAAGCTGCAGTCAAAAACGCCACATTTAATCAACGTTTCATCACCAAACTGAGACCTTAGTGAGAGAATTGAAAGCAGAACTAAGAATTTAAAGAAGAACTTATTTTCATAGTGTTAAAGTCGAACATACAAATGTTAAAAGGACGCCGAACTGAAGGGCCGATTGGCGCTGTTAACCCCGGGATCCCTGTCTGTCAACCTATAATTGAAGAGAAACCTTGATATGTTTCAATTGTCCGTATCATTTTACTGGCTTGATAAACAATAACAGTTAAAAACATCTTTGTCTTGTTATGTCTTACCGTTCACGTTTAAAACAATAAAGTTATTCACGAGTATTTATGTACTATACTTTCATCAAAAACTAATAAGCTTAAAATTAATCTATATACAAGGTGTTACAAAAGTACCCCTAATGGCGAATATGGTAGTTAGGGACCATCAAACTGAACAACTTTTACCATGGGACCAACTCTGAAATCGTAAAAAAAACAGCTATTTCATACATTTTGATATTTTCGATTTTAATTTTTGTATGAAACAGCAGATTTTTTTTCGTGATTTCAGAGTTGGTCTCATAGTAAAAGTTGTTCAGTTTGATGGTCCCTATAATTTTTGTAACACCTTGTATAATATTATACCAGCTTTTGTTTTTTAGTACGAGTAACATTGGTTGAAATAAAAAACATACTTACAGTGCGATCAATTTAACTTAGTACAACAGTACCTATAGCACGAAATTCGATAGAGTAATTTTACATGGGAAATTTGTACAGCGCCATCTACCGCTGAAAAGCCCTTGAAAAATCGAGCTTGCTGTACAAAACTTAAGATATTTCAATCTGTATCATACATACAATATCGATAGAAGTTACCGCGTACCTATTTCACGCGTATATTGATATTAAGTACTGTTGAGAAAACTTTAGATATTTTTTAAAAAGAAGATAGTAAAAAAAATACACCAATTATTTTTCTTCGCGTGCTTTGTGAAAACAGACCGATATTAAAAAAATCTAGGTGCATTATGTTATTTCTTGTATAGTCACAATACTACTGTATTGCGATTTATCAAACTATTTAGTAAAAAAATGTAGACAGACGTAAGCTCTCGTTGCAAGTAATTATGTCGATGCTTACAACTACAACATAATAGATTATTAAATACTTCGCTAACAGGAAGAAACCTAAGGTATAACTGCTGCCGCATATTTATATACTACTCACCTATTTAGCCATTTATTTGTTTAATGTCTTATGTCGAAGAAACTGTACTTTGAAAGCTCCTCTGATACAATACAAGAAGTAAAAAAGTGAAAAATTAATCACAACAAAGTAACACGGTGGTATCAAAAGAATCCAATATGATTAACGAAAAATGTCGATCGAAAATAGTAGACGAATCTCGACAAGCTAGCCAAATACATAAAAACATATGTTTACACTGTGGTTCACACTTACCTACGCAATTTATCGGTGCGATGACAGACTGTGATGACGTCATACAGAAAGCTAACATTCTACGAAGCGCGCCTCTTTTCAGTTGAAGACAGTTGAAGAAAAAAAAAATGTAGTTTACAGGCATCAAAAAAAAGGGGGATTTATATTTACACTTCATTTTTTGCAATATCTCAAATTAACTATCATGTATATTCTAATGCCATGACAACTTTAAATATCTGTCAGAGGAATGTAGAAAAATCAATACCATTCATTAAATGATAATATTTCATTTACCTACCTTTCTGGATCTTGTGTTATGTGAGGAAAACCTTACCGTTATCCACATATTATCATAAAGTGATGAAGTATCTCTTGATATTATATTTAGTTAAGGGGCTGACATGAGTCAACTAGCGCCGCCAGTCGATTTTTTTTTATTTATTTTATATAAGCCCAATTTCTTAAAAAAGGAGTCTTGTGAATAACGTCTAATATTTATTGAATAACTTTACACAGTTTGAAAATGCATTCAAACAGTTTTAAAACGCGATTTTGTTAAAAGTGGCCACTGTTAGTTCTAACCCGTTTTTTTTAAATATTGCACGCATTTTGTAATGTTGTAACGTTATTCAATAAACGTCAGACGTCATTTACAAGACCTTGACTGATTCCTTTTTTAAGTAATTGGGCTTATTTAAAATAAATAAAATAAAATCGATTGGCGGTGCTAGTTGGCTCATGTCAGCCCCTTAAAGAATTTGCATTATTGCAAATGATAAATAAACATAGGTACGTAGCAGAAAATCAATTTGTTGGGATGACTAGTCGATTATCTGTGTAATGGTGTAAAACTTATATTAAACTTTATTGCACAATAGTTGCATAATAATTTGGTTAATAAATAATACAAAAATATTTACCTACACATAATGATACTTTTCCTTTACTTAGTTACCAAATAGTAGATAGCCGTTATTTAAAAGTTCTAATACAAAATGTATCGTAAGTCATAACCAACAATATTAATTAATATGTGATATTATAATGTTATCGCTATATGGTATCCATCCAAACATAGCAACAAAACGTTAGCCGGAAATACAGTGAAAACTCCGGTTTTGATATATTTGCGATATTATGAAAACTGTTTTTATTTTATTATAAGTAACATGATTTGGTCCCGTCAACCACTAATTAATATAGTCACTAACACGGACCTGAAAAAAAGACGGACGTTATACCACACTAAAAAGAAGTGAAGCATGCAAGGTGCTACAATTTCGTTTGTTGTACATGGCCTACACTCACACAAATACACCTGGAAAGAAAAGACCGGTGTATTTGTGTGAGTGTAGGTCATTGTACAACATACGAAATTGTAGGATCTTGCATGCTTCACTTCTTTTTAGTGTGATATTACGTCCGTCTTTTTTTCAGGTCCGTGGTCACTAATTACATAAAAAAGGTAACTAACTCATTTGTTTCGTTCATTCTTCTTATAATTATAACAAGCCAATAGCCTGTATTTATGCAGCCTAACATCTATCGATATAATAATGTAAAACGTTAAAATATTGTAGGTTTTTTTTATTTACAACGGGATAGTGCTTGGCCTTCACCTCACCTGATGTTATGTGACGATAAGGTCGAAAGTGTAAGTGCACTACACCCGGAATCCTTACTACTGAGGTGGATGGATAAATAGAAAGTTATAAAAGTTTAAGTAGCAAATTAGGTTTCGTGTAGCAAGTTTGAATGCCTACACTTCGTAGCATCGTAGCAGAAAATGATCTAAGGCTTGAGTGTAAGTTTTCGAATGTTAAAATGCGATTTTGTTAAAAGTGGCACTGTTGGTTTAAACCCGTTTTTAAACTATTGCACGCATTTTGTAATGTTGTAACGTTATTCAATAAACATTAGTTGTCATTCACAAGACCATGACTGATTCCTTTTTTAAGAAATTGGGTTTACTTAGAATAAATAAAATAAATTCGACTGGCGGCGCTGGTTGGCTCATGTCAGCCCCTTAATATTTTAAATCTATATCTTATTATCGTAGCAACATTTGCACATTTAACAACTTACACTCGGAATACAGACTTTTAAACTTTCGCGTTGCATTGCACTTACTTAAAATAACATGTAGGTACTAAGTTAAAATTACACTCGGAACTCAGAAAAGCCAAGTTTAAATACTTGAAAGTAGAAGCAGACTGATGACGACAACCACAGATTAAGTAAAGCAAACTGACGCACAGTGAGTCAAATAACGTAGGGCGCCCACGCTTCTGTCTGATACAGTTTGCTATCACCACGGCACTAATCTGGTACAACGAAGGCTTTATTTGTACAATATAATGCGCTACCAATTGGCTGTCTGACGCAGGTGCCATTAATTGCAATGTTATGTCAGCAATCAGAACCGAGTCGAGAGCTTGTTTTGATGTGATTGCGTGTAGATTGTACTAGGGACTTTGGTTTTATTCACATTTACACATTAAAATTATTGACGTTTTTTAAACAAAAACTTGAGCAAGAACTCATTGACTTGAGATAAGGCTTCTAGTATAATCTCAATTATCGAAACTAACATTAAGTAATAGTTGTTTTGTACTCAATCGAGTTACTTAAATGGGTTTGCAAATCGTGTAATTATTGTAGGAAATTATAATGAACTATATTATTTTTACTTCTTTACGAGTTCCATAAACATTCTGAATAATTAATACAACGTTAAATACAAATGTTTCACCACTATTTATCATAATGAAGAGGAAAAAGTATGCGTATATAAATTAACACTTACAAACTAATTAAAAGAAACACAAACAAGTACATTAGAGTGATAAAGTTCAATATTACTATAACATTAAAAATCGTCACGCGTGAACTACAAAATTGTGGTTACGATAGTGATAACGGGGTCACAGTAATTTTATTATCTGTGGAACTTTTCTGTCATTCATGTCATGACACGATAAAGTGCCATTCATGTCCCCTAAGATTTGTCACTAAGGGCAGCGAACCGATTTTATTGTTAAATTTTAATTTGAATACACGGCCTGTGTTAGAATTAAAGTGAATGAATGATTTGAATCTTAATTCCTTTTAAGTTTATCAAGGCTGTTGTTTTCGGGCATGCCATGGCATTTACAGCACGATCGACATGGAATAGAGACTGATTGCACCGACGTTATTCTGATCTCCATGTTAACTTGACAAAATTGCAAAGTACGGGATGTCTAAACTACTTATACTGAATTATGAACATAAAGATAGTTATTATAATTAGAAAATTAAAGCTGTTATCAGTACATCCGGCAAATTGGCGAAGCCTATCGGACGTAAGAACGCTTATCAAGACCTTTGGCTCGACTTCAAAACTGCGCGAAAGTAGGGCCAATATTGTTGTTATTTATCACTGTTGCACAAATAGGCACATACTAGTACTGTACCGCCAATTTATAATTATAATAAATATTGCAGACAAGCCACACCAATCATTTAGTCCACGGATCGAAATAATATTGAATTGCTTTAAGAGCATTCATAATGACTGGGATAAACAAATTCTTGTAAAATAAATTCCCACCTGAGGAGCTGGTGACGTCTCGTTTAATTATATTATTGCACATTAAATTCTTCACATTACAAAAGTCATCACACTAATATTTATTTACATAGGTACTTATTATGGTTGGCATATTCATGCCTCAACCAGGATTTAACTCGAGACAGGATCGATACTGTTGCACCGTCACGAAATCATTAAATCCTCAAAGTTTCCGTGAAATCGTATAAATCTATCGAAAACTTGATGTACAACTTTTAATAGGAAAGTAACTTAAGCCATTTTCAAACCGACTTCAAAAAATGGAGGAAGTTCTTAAGTCGACGGTATTTTTTTATGTATGTTTTACCTTAACTACGCCAGTTGTTAACCAATTTTATTTTCTTTTTCTAATCGGTTCAGTAGTTTTCAAGTAATCCTGAAAATACTATGATTTTGGATAGTTCATCTAAGACACCTTTTTGACCATAGATAGGTACCTAACTTGTTTTTGATTGTCATAAAGTAAGGACTTATGACCAAGAGGTCATAAGCCTACCAATACTTCATCACTATGCAGTTCCTATTTGATTTTAAGGATTTCCCTTGTATATCATCAGAATCCAAGGTTCCATGCCAATGGAATTAATATGGTATCATTCTTAAAGTATCTTATTTTAACAAAAAAAGAATCATCTAAATCGATTCATAAACAAAAATGTTATGGTTGAACATCCGTTTAAATTCATATTAAATGGTAACGAAAACGATAGTATTTTCATGATTTGCTGAAAACTACTGAACCAATTTAAAAATTTAAAAAAATGGGACCAACTTGGTAACTAAGGGCCTGTTTCACAATCAAAAAGTAAGTTCTGAGTAGCTTACAACAGATAATTCGACAGTTGTGATATGAAAAATATCATCAAATCAGCTGTTCAGTAAGCTGCTCAGAACTTACTTTTTGATTGAGGCCCCAAATATTATATTATAACGCTTGAATCATTTCAATCGGTTCAGCTGCGAGTAATCAGTGTATCAGTGTACCTACATACATATAAAAAAGAAGTCTATTAAAAAAAATAATACGCAACGAATAGATAACCTCCTGCTTTTAATTTTTTGAAGTCGATTAATAACACAGACTGACTTTTTTGTAGCAGAATATAAGGTCCAAATATTTAAACAAAATATTCGCATCCCTTTCATAATCCATTCACCACATAATAGGTCATCTGTCTTCAAAACTCATACAATATAATATGGTGTGTGAACGATGTGACCTTTCCATATTTTAGAATGAGCTTGTTACACAAACTTTGTAAATAGGTAATAATATGGATTTCGTTTACAAAAGCTTAAAAAGTAGTATCGGTGCTTATACAACGTGATCCAAAAAACCATCAAACTGAGCAACTTTTACTAAGAGAAAAACTCTGAAATCGCGACAAAAATGTCAGCTGTTTCATCCAAAAAATAAATGTAAATATTCTATAGTAGCAAATTATGCGTAATATATTATACTTACTCAAATAAGTCATTGATTGTTATTGATTTGTAATTTTACTTATGATTTTTACCTAATTGTGTTCATATTCATAAAATTTGTTCCACATAAAGATATATAAAAAGTACTTATAGTAGGTATAAATGAGATATTTTTTGTGGCATTACAATTTACTTAAACAAACGTGATCATTCAAAATATGTTAGGAAAAATATGGAGAAAAAAAACGGAGATCAAATAGTATTCTATTATATATTTCGGAAATATATTTGCTAAGAACGCGGCATCCCTCATCGACTGTACCACCGATGTTTGAAAGACAGTTGACTTGAAGTAGGTACGCTTGTTCGAAATAACTTAGGATGAACAGTACCCTTAGCACGAACATCTTTAGAGAAAAAAAAACACGCGTAAAAGTACTCGATATCAAATTATCTATGGAAAATTTATTTCGCTATTCGGCGCTAGATGGCGCTATAAAAATTTCCCATACAAAATTACCACTAACCTGAAAAAAAATTTTATTAATGGAGGTCAGAGAAAATTACTCTAACGAATGTATTTACGCGCGTTATTTTTTTGATAGCTGTTCGTGCTAAGGGCACAGAACGATGAGCCGTTTCAATATTTATTCGAATTACAGTTGTCCGAAAGAACGTTTGTTCGAAATTTACAAATTATGCGTGTAAGGGTGTGATCCAACGAATGAGAGATCCGCTATCATTAGTAAAACATGGTGAAAAGAAGCTATTCCAAAATTATACTGTCTAATACGCTAAGAAGCATTAGTAAATCCTTCAAATATTATTCAACAACCATTTTTCCTGAAATTTTCTATTTGAACTTCTAAAGCCTTTCTGGCCTTATTTAGACTTTCTGTTGTATGTACATGACTAAAAGTGAAAAGTAAAATCTACGTAGAAAAGTCAAGTTTTGCCAGATTTCCATTTACGAACCTTTTTTAATACAAGTGGAATCACGCCAAATCTGAAATGTCCAGTATTTTTTTGTCGTAGCAAGTAACTTTTTTTTATTCAATACAAAAATAATATATAAATAAATATTTGACAACATCACATACATTGTTCCGATTCCAAAGTAAGTAGCTAAAACACTTATGTTATGGAAATCAGAGACAACGGTGGTATTACAAACACCCAGACCTGAGCCAATATAGAAAAGTTCGTTTTCTAAATTGACCCAACCGGGGATCGAACCCGGGACCTCAGAGATGGCGACACCTTGAAAACCGGTGTACAAAGCCACTCGACCACGGAGGTCATCAACTAAGCACTATCGTTACCGTGTCGGTTAATAGAAATAACGAGATAAATGTCGTAGACCTCGTGAGATATGCGTTTATAGATAACGGCCGAAGACAACCGAAGCTTTTTCACGAGACCATTGCACGTTACGTTACGGTCGATTGTCTTGGTGCACTGCCCTCGGTGTCACATTGTGATAATCTGTGAACAACTATATTTAATTAAAAGTTTTATTAAAGAGTGGCACCCGCTATAATACATGATAAGATTGGTTAAAAGAAAAAGCTGGCAAGCTTTTCTAAAAGCTAGGTGAGCTATCTTTCAAGGTCAAACTATAATAGCCAAAATCTTATTTTTGTTAGAGAATTATTCTTATCAAGCTAAAGTTACAAGAACAGTGAAAGTGAAAGTAAAAAAGAAATTAAGCTTAAGCAGTTTACAAAATACACCAATATAATTTTAAAAAAAGTCAAACTTAGCCGAAATGGTCTCCAGCCTCATATTTTGCCACAACCTGTGCGACACTGATTTTCAGGTGGAGCCAAATATTTTTAAAGCGACAGCACTCTCCAAATAATGCTATAACAAAATAAAGCAATATTAACAATAAAAATAGCACATAATAGCCTTAACACAGCAGTTCACTTAGAACAGCAATTCACTTCAGTAAGAAGGTAGATGAATATCGTTATAAATATAATAGGCTTCTCATACACTATACCAATATACCATCTAGGTAACTTGCTAAAGATTTGTTTGTAAAAAAATCTAGCTTTCCGAGACAATACGTTCAATCAATGTTTAGAGTTCTTTTATAATAAACATTAATCAGATTGCCATAGATAGATCCACTACAGTCTGTTTATACTTACTTTTGCTATTTGGTAAACAATCTTCATCCAACTCTTTATTGAAATAATCAATAAAAAAATGATAAAACATCAAATGGTTTTTCATACATAGATTACGAAAGAAATTACTAATTATTAGTGACAATTTTATTTAATAAGACAACATATTTTGAAATGATGATTTAAGTTTAAAAGACGTTTGACAACTAATATATGCTGTTTAGTAAGGAGGACAAGTAAGGATAAACAGACTATACGCACATGGGTAACCATTCTAAATAAGATACTTGTCACATTCACGTCGTATGCCAAGATAATTAAGCAAATGCTCAAACATAAATCGCATTTCCCACCTTACACATACCATTAGAAACAGCAACAGAATAAAAAGCACCTAATTTAACTCACGTCTGCATCACTACAAGTGATAAATCTCACTTACCTACATTCCAACATTATCTTTAAAGCGATAAAACTTCATAAATATTAATTTTAAAGACAAGAAGATTAATGACTCAGAAATCACATTTTTCTCAGAGCGTTATGTGCGACCGTTATGCACACAAAGCAAGAGATAAGAGATATTGATTTTGTTTTAACAAAAGTTGGGTTCCCTTTGCGGGACTCCGCTAAGTGGCTACCCACAGGGCACCGCGAAGGCTGGCACATTCCCCAGATAAGATACACAGGACCCTGCATTGCAATCCGATCACTCACCTAGCCGATGTTACCGTGTATGTTTCTGGAATTATAAAAAAAGTTATTTTGCTACGGTGACTTTCTTAAAAGTTTTTATTGCGCTTAACATTCGCAAAAGAAATAAGTAGTTGTCAAAAAGTTTGTTTACCTTTCAGGTTGTGATATGGAGATAGTAAAGTTAACTAAATAATAATTAATTAGTTTTTAAGCTGCTTTAGATCTTAACTTTGTAAAAAATAAAAGTCATTTACTAAAGTAAGGTAGTTACTTCAATAAATCGTTCTAAAATAAATATGAGTAGCTCTAGAGTCAGAATAATGATAATGAAATAAAAATGTGTTCAATTACGTTTTGTCAACCCCTATGGTCCGGTATTGTACGCTGCCCCTCTAGTATGACCAACGCAACACGATATTCATCGCGTGATATAACGTTTTATCGACACCCAACTGTCAAAATCCATTGTCTTTTGACAGTTAAACGATAAATTGCTATATCATATCGTGTTTCGGTGATCATGCTAAGGGGGCTGGTCCGACTCTTACGCAACTTTATGGAGAATATTTTCGAGTCAAAGTACGGTGCATCAACGTGACGATTTGTGGTCAGTCACACACACGTACAGCCCGGGGTCAATGCAAGACCAATGAAGATAGCAGAACTATGCAGCTGGGCGTCTCGTAAAACTCCACAATCGATGTCTGTGCGGCCGACGTTTATGAGTCCGTAATAATGAACGAGTTTATTCAATTATCGATACTAAGAAGCAGCAATGTCGCGGCGATGACTGATTTATACCCCCGCCGCCGATCTTCTCAGATGATCTCAGTAGTGACTGTGTTGCTAACGATAACTGATCGAGTAATCGGGATACTGCAATGAAAGCACTCCTAGTGTCCGAACTGTAATTAAATACAATTTGTCAGCTAAGCTACTACAGAGAAATATGTCGATTCCCAATCAAAAATATTTAAATATGAGACAACACATGATAAGGAACTTTTAGATATAAAATTAATAAAATGAAAAATAAACCCATAAAATGTCGATGCGAGGAACTACTTGGGAAATCGCGACGCCAGCACGAACATCTAGCATGAAAAAAAACGCGCGTAAAGTTAGGTAATTATCTATGGAAATTTTCATTTTGCTTTTCCGCCGCATTTTAAATTTTCTATACAAAAAATTACTCTATCGAATATCTTTAAGCGCGTCTGTTTTCTCGATAGATATTCGTGCTCACAGAATAATGAAATCTAGCTTTTTATATACTAAATTTTCAATCCTCTACTTCAAATCTAGGTAATTATCATAAAGTTAAAACTTAAAGTATCGTAATTTACATAAAATTGCAATTGTGTTGACATCTTGTGAAACAGCATTTTCATTGTCATTTTCTTTTGACTAGCTAAATCAATTAATTCACAGGTACAGATTGTAACACAGATTCACAGGTACAAACCACGTAAGTTTCGTTTATAAGAATTTACATACTAAGTGCTAAGCTAAGTAAAAGAAAATCAACCCCCCAATGGTATATTTCTTTTATAAATGTCTCAATCGGTCCCAATGAATCAACATTTCCCCTAGACTGGCAACGCCCTTGTCTGGCAGCCAAGCCATGTGTTCATAAAATCGAATGTGGTGAAAAATGACGGCATTGACAACGGGATAGCAACTGCGGATCAAATTAACTAATTGGGTAGGTTTCGTCGCCACTCAATTGCTCCTGTCTCGCTTATTCTTATTTATCACTGACGACACACGGTATATTATTCTGGCATCAATAAATCATTTTTGAATTCTTTGCTGACCCTAATTAAAAACTTTGGTATCACTGAATTGATTTACAATTTGCAGTACGAATCGAAAAAAATAACTCGCGTAAAAACATTCGATAAAGTAATTTTATATGAAAAATTTGTACAGAGCCATGCGTCTACCGCCGAAAAGCGAAATGTGATTTTCCATAGAGAATTATTAGTCTATCGATTGTTATTACGCGCGTTATTTTTTCGATAGCTGTTCGTGCTACGGATGCTGAACTCGAACCGGAGTTCCAACTAGAAATAAAAGTTTTGTAAACGGATTATTTCGGCACATGATTTTCATTCGAATACTGTTTTTAGAAGAAAAAATATAAGCACTAAAAAGCTATCGAGATATGTTACGCTTTTACAATTTTATTGCTTCTACGAAACTTAAACTCGAATGTCTATTAAACTCAGTTTATATGATCCTACTGTACCTACATAAATTATTTATTTTCAACAATCATCTATTTCAGTTCAAGTTGTGCAATTATATTGTAAAACATGGACTTATATGGCGCTATCAACACTTGTGCATTCACTATTATAATTTGAATACTAATTAAATGATAATTTTATTCACCGTTAAAAGTTATTACAGAGTATATTAAACTTAGTTACCATTCATGACTCAACTTAGATTCATTGGAAAATTTTTAAAAATCTCTGTAGACGAAGCTGGATGAACAAAGCTTTGTATAAGTACCTATTTTAATCTTTACAATTTTTTTAAATAATAATAATCTTTGTTCGTGCTAGATAAATGTTTACTAGCACGAACAGCTATCGAAAAAAATAACGCGCGTAAAAACATTTGATAGATATTATCTGAATTTCAATCAAATTATATCGGTTCGTGTGTTTACAACGAGTCGTTGTCCAGCTAGCCAGTACAAAATGAACGTGTGAAACTCATAACAAATTCTCATGAGTTGAGCTTAACTGAAACTCTACCTCGCCTGTTAATCTAAATATATTTTACGCATGATATTTGTTATTTAATTCTGAAAGATCAATAATGCGGTAGATCCCATTTGTTATTATGGAACATGACGTCATTGGACAAAATAAGATTTTTTTTTCTCATTTTGTACTAAAGAACATGTAATATTTCGACCATCAGCCATTTTTAACGTTCCCACTGCTGGAGCACAGGTCTACCTTGTGGGTGGGAGGATGGGCTATAACCCACCACGTGGGCCCAATGCGGATTGGTGGGTGTTAAAGACTGCAAATGTAGCCAGCTTTAACGGCTTAAAGTGCCTTCCGAAGCTCGGAGGAGATCCAGATAATACATTTTTGGTTACCCATTGCATGACCGACCCTTGCGAAAGTTGCTTAACCTTCGCAATCGCTGGGCCAGGTGCTATACCACTGCGCCACCAAGCTCCTCAAATGAGTTGTGCGTCAATTATATTTTCTCCACGACGGCATAAAATCAACGTCACTAGCGTTTTCAAAGGGCATTAACATAAAACAAACTCGTCGTTTACGACAAGCTATAAACATTCGTAGGGAATAATTATTGTATTTTGCGAGTAATCTCATCTTTTGTTAGTGTGTAATAAATTGTTCTAGGTATAAAGACTGATAGATTTCTGTTATAGTCGTGGGAAAGAAAGCCGTTAAAGCTGTGAGATCAGACAATAAAATAGAATCAAATCAAGAAAAACACATAAACACTTCGATTTGCTTGTGTTTTACTGCTGACTGACGACGGGTTATATTTATACACCTAAAACATTTAGAGACATACTTTTCATCATTACCACTATTTCCACAAAATCTCGATCAACTATGTTTTCGCAGTACTAGCAGTGGGGACATTAAAAAAATTAAAAAGAAAAACCTGCTTCAAAAAATTTAAAAAAAAAATGCTATAAAAACAGCTTCAAAAAGCGACAGCTCTAAAAAACAATAAATAATATTCAAATCTGCATAATTACTTTTCAAATACGCATATCTGATATTAAAAAAACTTCTTTTGGAGACGGGTGGGCTAAACGATATTTTCCTTTATTATTAATTTAATTTATATAAACTTTTATCGTGGTTTCTCTTTCTTTCTCAATTTTATTTGTTAATTCGTAAAGCCCCACCCGACTTCATAAGACGTTTTTAGGGTTCCGTACCTCAAAAGGAAAAAACGGAACCCTTATAGGATCACTTTGTTGTCCGCCTGTCTGTCTGTCTGTCCATCCGTCTGTCAAGACCCTTTATCTCGGGAACGCGTGGAGGTATCGAGTTGAAATTAAAACCGTATACTCAAGTCTAAGGGCACTTGCAGCTGTGAAAAAATCAAACTTCTAAGTTAACGTAAAAAAAGATACGGCCATTATGGCCCTACATTATGGCCCTAATGGTAGATTTTTAAGCATAGAGAAATATAAAATAGCTATAATCCTCCAATCGAAAAAAAATTGCGAAAAAACTATGAAAAAGCTAGACAATTATCAACTTGTTTTAATGTTACCGCTATTACCTGAAAGTCATTTTTGTCAAGATTACAGGAAAAATAAAACGATGTCTCTAAATATCAAACTTTTTCAGAATGATGGTACGGAAGCGGAACCCTCTGTGCGCGAGTCCGACTCGCTCTTGACCGTTTTGTACAATAGTAAAGTTATGTTCATTTCCCCGCTGGGTCAATTTAGAAAACGAACTTTTCTATATTGTCTCAGGTCTGGGTGTTGGTAGTTCCACCGTTGTCTCTGATTTCCATAACACAAGTGCTTTAGCTTTGGGTTCAGAGCAATGTTTGTGATGTTGTCTAATATTTATATTTATTTATTTATTTATATACATGTACTATGTATATTATTATTATTTTAACATAATAACACCTTTAATAGCACCTAATATTGTGTTAATACTGAACTTTTATCTTGCGGTCGGTTAGTAAGTCATGAATGAATCGGTGGCGTTTGTCACCTAGGGGCTATAATTAGGCAGCAGACTCATCATCGTAGGTACCTAGTGGTAACTCATTGAGAACACCCGGCCCTATTTGTATTCCAGGAATGGTTACGTGGCAGTGGCAGCATATTATTTTACTCTGGGTACTTTGCTTTGCGCCGAATCATGGACGAATGCCGAATATAGAATGGGACTCATGCAAAATTTTTCGAGGTTTGTTGTACTTCCTGTTTGCTACGGAACAGAAATTCTTCCTTTACCAAAGAAAATGCTATTTTGCTATGTGACGTCACAGCTACCGTACGGGTTCAGCGTTAAATCAGTGCAGCTGATTTCAGGCAGTCAGTTTGGTGTGCTATGGCCGAGCGCAATCTGCCAATTCCCCTAGGAAGGACAGAGACAGTTCAGTGCGGCAACAGGCTACCAGCTACCAGCCTTACAGTCTACAGTCACTAACAACAATTTTTGTTAGTGAGTGGTTTGTTTGAGAAGGCCACGATCATGCGAGCCAACTCAGGCGCAGGTTGGTCGACCGCGCTGCGCCGGAGGAGGTAGGTTAGATAGGTACCAACCTTGTACGTACATTCATTAGTTTCCTTTACTGTTTTATTTTATTGTTGACTAAATGCGACGTATTAATAAATAATATTCTTGTATAGCATGCGAACTGTTTATTTAACGAACGATGTGTGACGTAACGTGAGACATCGTTCGTTATATCAGACAGATCCAGCGTGCTGCAAGTTTTAATGCGCCAGCCAGCCGCCCGCACGCTTCCTGATAAAGTGCGCTATAGCATAACGTATTTAATAGCGCGCTAGACTAGAATAGAAATCAATAACATATTATAGTCTGTAGCGTGCTGTTGCTCTATAGGTGTTTTGAACTTTAGTCCGGGACAGACGGTGGGATATTGGATACCGGCCATGACGTTGTGGGAGATCAGACAAAAGTATGGCAAAAATACTACTTGTATCTTAGTTAAGATGCGGCAAATCCAGAGGATATCTACTTGGAATGTACGCGGTCTTATTATTACGGAAACAAATCGCAAAAGAAACTAAACATCGATGTGATCTGAACATCTGCGGGCTTAATGAAACTCATTAGAAAGGGAATGGTCATTTCATCACCGAGACACACGCCTTATATTTTTCTGGCCGAACGTCACGTAACGTAGCAGCGGGATGGTGGACATAGAGGGTTTGTAGAGTAGGCCTTCGTGCCATACTACGTAATATTAGTATTAACTGACGTGCTGTCGTGTGTAGGTACTAATTAAGTTCTACTTAAATAATTGCAAACTAAAGAAAAAAAATTGAAAGATAACAATGACCCATTTTATTTACAAAACACTTTAGGTAAAATAATCATACTGAAGATTTGAATGTATGAATAAAGATTCATTTGCCTAATCAGTCAAACGTCAATAATCAACAAACAAGTGTCACTCAAGAACTGGCAGTATGGCTTAGACCTTCGCCTGTCCTGAAAAGGACGAATATAACTACTACTACTACTACAAACAAGTGTCAAATCAACCTGTCAATGTTAAGGGAGTTTTTGGCGCCATTTTGTCGAGTTCGGTTAGGTGTCTATTTTAATTATTTTCAAATTGATTCATAGTGGGTATTGTGTCTTAAAATTGGTGCAGTTATATGGTACGTACAAGTGTCTACGCAACTGAACAATATGTGGGCTAATTGAAATAGGCGCGATCTCGGTTATGTGAAGCTGAGACTTTTATTGAAGTGGTGGCTTCCTCGGCAGAACTAACCGAGTAAACTGTCTTGATATACTCGGTGCCAAATGCTCCAAGCAGCATTGGAATACGATGCACCCGCATTCTAATGAAAAATGAAACAATATCAACTCAAGAACTGGCAGTATGGCTTAGACCTTCGCCTGTCTTGAAAAGAACGAATATAACTACTACTACTACTACTGTCAATGTTAAGCACAAGCAAGCTAGTGTCATTTTAGCGCGGGCGAATACTTTACTTGCTGTGTTTAATGGTAAGTTTAGCAATTAATTTAGTTGTTTTGGCATAAAATACAATAAAGAACACAAATTGTTGTGATTATAACGATAGAGATGAAGATTTTCACTAACCCCCCATCAAAGTTGTTGAATACAAAGTAGATTAACTAAGTATATAAAACCTTATTTACTTCTTTTGCTTTCAGGTAGGTTTCTTTAGGCGGGAATTATTCGCTTTATCATTTACGAGAAGATAAGAACAATCAAAGACAGGAAAAACTTTTTAATTTGAAAATGGACAAAAGAAAGCAATTCAAAGGGCCACCGCAAAAAAGGTTTAAGTCCCAGGACGATGAAGAAAATGAAATGCCATGTAGTTTTGAAGAACAACTAGCTGTAATGGAATGTGAGTTTGACTCACAAGTGGTTGTCGGTGAAGGGCCAGATAATCAGACAACCAATGTAAAATGGTGTAGGCCTACACCTCCAACGATGGACCCAAAGAAAGATAAGTTATTATTTCAACAAATTGAAATTGATCACTATAATGGTCAGCCTATCCCGGGCATGCCTGGATCACAATTAGCTCCTGTACCTATTATGAGAATGTATGGGGTAACAACAGAAGGAAACTCTGTATGTTGCCATGTTCATGGATTTTCACCCTACTTTTATGTCACAGTTCCTATTAATTTCAAAGAATCTACATGCAACGAGTTGAAAACCAATTTGAATAAAGCAATTTTAGAAGATCTTCGTTCTAATAAGGAAGAATTGCAAGAGTGTGTTTTAGAAGTAAGACTAGTAAAAGCGCGCTCCATTATGTTTTACAAAGGTGATAATGATTTGGTTTTTGCAAGGGTATCAGTTGCATTGCCTAAATTGATTGCTGCTGCCAAAAGATTAATCGAGAAAAACCCACCATCATTCAGTCTTATGGACCCTACATTTTATGAAACCAATATTGATTTTGATATTCGCTTCATGGTTGACACTTCAGTTGTTGGCTGTAGTTGGATTGAATTACCAGCTGGAAAATGGTTACTAAGAAGTCCACACTCTACCTTGAAGCCAGAATCTAGATGCCAAATTGAAGTAGATGTTGCATGGAATTCTTTTATTGCTCATCAGCCTGAGGGAGAGTGGTCAAAAGTGGCTCCTTTCCGAATTTTAAGCTTTGATATAGAATGTGCAGGGAGAAAAGGTGTGTTTCCTGAGCCCAATCATGATCCTGTCATACAAATTGCATCCATGGTTATTAGGCAAGGTGAAAAGGAGCCTTATTTAAGAACTGTCTTTACACTGAATACATGTGCTCCCATTGTTGGATCTCAGGTTGTCAGTTTTAAATCAGAATCTGAAATGTTAAGTAAATGGTCAGATTTCTTTCGTGAGCTTGACCCAGATATTATTACTGGTTACAATATCAGCAACTTTGATTTTCCTTATCTTATCAATCGTGCAAAACACCTCAAAGTTAGTAACTTTGACTTTTTGGGCAGAATTAAAAACATCCGGTCTGTAATTAAAGACTCTGTGCTGCAGTCTAAACAAATGGGCCGCAGAGAAAATAAAAGTATAAACTTTGAAGGCAGAGTCCCTTTTGATTTGTTACTTGTACTTGTAAGAGATTATAAACTCAGATCTTATACATTAAATGCTGTTAGCTATCATTTTCTACAAGAACAAAAAGAAGATGTACATCACAGTATAATTTCAGACTTACAAAATGAAAATGAACAAACTAGAAGAAGATTAGCAATGTACTGTCTAAAGGATGCTTACTTACCTCTCAAACTCCTTAACAAATTGATGTGTATTGTTAACTACATGGAAATGGCTAGAGTCACTGGAGTCCCGTTGACGTGTTTGTTAACTAGGGGCCAACAGATTAAAGTGGTAAGCCAGTTACTGAGAAAAGCTAAAGATGCAGGATATTTGATGCCTGCATATCAGAGTAAAGGTTCAGATGAGCAATTTGAAGGTGCAACAGTTATCGAACCTAAGAAAGGCTATTATGCAGATCCTATATCAACCCTGGATTTTGCATCATTGTACCCAAGTATTATGATGGCTCATAATTTGTGCTATACAACTCTTTTACCTCCAAATTTACAAAAGAATATAAATCCTGAAGATGTGACTGTCACACCATCAAAAAACATGTTTGTCAAGGCTAATGTCAGGAAAGGTCTACTTCCTGAAATTCTAGAATCATTACTTTCAGCAAGAAAAAAAGCAAAAGCAGATTTGAAAGAGGAAAAAGATCCGTTTAAAAG
This sequence comes from Catoptria pinella, assembly GCA_963556745.1. Classification (NCBI taxonomy): domain Eukaryota; kingdom Metazoa; phylum Arthropoda; class Insecta; order Lepidoptera; family Crambidae; genus Catoptria; species Catoptria pinella. The sequence continues at coordinate 9,669,936 of OY750762.1, forward strand.
ATCAGTACTTGATGGTAGGCAACTTGCTTTAAAAATTAGTGCTAACTCAGTATATGGGTTTACTGGAGCACAAGTAGGCAAATTGCCATGTCTTGAAATTTCAGGAAGTGTAACAGCCTATGGTCGTACCATGATTGAATTTACGAAATCAGAAGTTGAAAAAAAATATACAAAAGCAAATGGTTATAAAGAAGATGCTGTTGTCATTTATGGCGATACTGATTCTGTAATGGTAAAATTTGGAGTCAAAACTCTTGAAGAGAGTATGGAATTAGGGAGAGATGCTGCCGAGTTTGTTACCACTAAATTTGTCAAACCTATAAAACTAGAGTTCGAAAAAGTTTATTACCCATACTTACTAATAAATAAAAAAAGATATGCTGGTTTGTATTTTACAAGGCCTGATAAATATGATAAAATGGATTGTAAAGGAATAGAAACGGTTAGAAGAGACAACTGTCCTCTTGTTTCCAATATGATGAGTACTTGTCTCCAAAAGTTATTAATTGATAGAGACCCAGATGGAGCTGTGAACTATGCTAAACAAGTTATATCAGACTTATTATGCAACCGGATTGATATATCCCAGTTAGTAATATCTAAGGAGTTAACCAAAAATGATTATGCTGCTAAACAGGCTCATGTCGAATTGGCCAATAAAATGAAAAAACGTGATCCTGGTAATGCACCAAAACTTGGGGACAGAGTTCCTTATGTTTTGTGTAGTGCAGCTAAAAACACACCAGCTTATATGAAAGCAGAAGATCCGATTTATGTCTTGCAAAACAGTGTACCAATTGATTTTCATTACTATTTGGAAAATCAACTATCTAAACCACTTCTAAGAATTTTTGAACCTATACTTGGAGAAAAAGCAGAGTCCCTTCTATTAAAAGGTGAGCATACTCGAACTCAGGCCATGGTCACATCTAAAGTTGGTGCTTTAGCTGCATTTACAAAGAAAAAGGAAAAATGCCTTGGATGCAAAACTATTATGCCCAACGACGCAAAAGGAGCATTATGTAGCCATTGTCTGGAAAAGGAAGGAAAATTATATATTACTGAAATATTTAAATTGAGGCAACTTGAAGAAAAGTTTTCGAGGCTGTGGACTGAATGTCAAAGGTGTCAAGGAAGTCTACATGAAGAAGTTCTTTGCACTAACAGGGATTGTACTATTTTCTATATGAGAACAAAAATGGGTATGGAGCTAGACACTCAAAACAAAAATGTTTTACGATTTGGGACACATACTTTCTAAAATATGTGTATCTATTTTATTCTTATGAAATAGGTAATAAAGTAATTTGTTTTTAAAATATATTTTATTGAATAATTTCAAAATAATAACCAGTAAGTATAATTACAATGGAATGATAAAATCGATGGATACATACTACTGAATAAAATCTAACATTATGATAACAAAAACTTTGGAAAAAGATAATTTAGTCAATTGCACAATTTAAAACTAATAAAATTTTATTACATACAGGTCAATAAATTCAGATCGCGTCCTTTTCTTTACATCCATCCAAACGACAAAAACAATTTTCTTTTCAGAATTCACATTTCAATTTAAGTACGTAATTTTAGCATGCGCACACTATCACTCGAACGTCGCAAAGCAAACGTAATCGCTAATAGACCCTCCACATGCACAGGCCCGGCCTGCAGGATCAGGTAGGGAAAGGCCGGGCCTCCGGAGGCTGCGCCTCCTTACACACGTAGAGATTTGGCCGGAAGGCCGCGCCTCCGTACGATCCTGCAGGCCAGGCCTGAGCATGTGGAGGGTCCTTAAGCTAGCAACTCTGCCGATAATTATGTTTAATTTCAACATAAATAAGATACAAGAAAATAACCTATAATACAATACATAGGATTTCAATAAACTAACTTGAAAAAATTAAGAATATTATCGGTATCACAGAATCGTAAATGTAGAATCGGCCAAATAAGTATTATACAGTAAACATTAAAAGAGCAGTTCTGGAATAAATTCATTTTCTTCATTTCATGAAATTAATTTCTGCCTTATTTTTTATTTTCATTTATAGTTACATAACTTGTAGATGACGGATATCAATTATTTTAGTGCAACATATTAAAGAGAGTGTCCGTTCACACAGACCGACCGACGACGGGCGCGTGCCGGAGCGTATTTTACCTCTGCTAAAGTAAATTAAAGCGTCTAACGTTAGGCCCAAAGGCCAATATCTCATTAAGCGAAAAAACCGCTCGTAACGCTTTGTGGTCACTACCAAAAAGCCACAGCGCGAAATTCATTATGTGGCTCTTATAAAAACGCCCATGACGCGTTGTGGTAATCACAGAAAGACCATAAAGCGAAATTCGCGTCATGGTCATCATAACAAACGACCTTGTTAGGGCGATTTGCAAAAAAACTAATAAAATTCCTAAATTATTTTAAGTTAATTGTAGAATTCAACTTTTCTTATGACAATTGTTTTTTTAATCAACATAATAATAATAAAGACTCTTCATTGTCACAACCAGACAACCACAACGCGAATTTCGCTTTGTGGTCTTTCTGACGCCAAGGGCGTTTTTATAAGAGCCATAACGCGTTGTGGATTTTTGGCAGTGACCACAACGCGTTGTGAGCGGTTTTTTTACTCAATGGGCGATTTCGGACTTTGAGCCTAACATATTATATTACTCAATGGGCGATTTCGGTCTTTGAGCCTAACATATTATAATACACAGTAGTTAAATTTCATATTTGCATACAAGCGCGCCAATATAATTTAACTTCTGTATAGATGCTTCAATTTCCTTTCCGGCGCGCCCGCCGCCGCCGGTCTGTGGGATGTGAACAGACCCTAAACAAAAAATCAATACTGTGATGATACTGATGATGTATGAATGAATATATGACATCGCTAATCGCAGCACGGCAACATACATAGCCGATTTATTTAAGCATCTATAAAATGTCAATGTCATACATTTTACACAACTACTTGTCATTAGACAAGTGGATAGCACATAACGAGTACCCCTCTAATGACCTTTAACATCTCCAGCTTGTTATGCAATATGCAATAGCATATAGATGTAGACAATGTTCTTCTCAGGTTCATAATGTACCTACTAAAACGTATTATACACATTTAAACTGAATTTTTGAGTACAGAATTAAGAAATAGTTCCAAATGGAAATTAATGATCCTTATTAATAGGAAGCGGATTTGAAGTAGCTATTAATGATATTACATGGATATGACAGTAGCTTTACCATGAGTTGATGCAAACTGTTTTCGCTACCTATCGAAAACTATTGGATACACTGCTCACAGTCAGTGCGAGTGAAAGAGAGAAAGCAATAGTTTACAGTAGCAAAAACAGTTTGCATCAACTTGTAGCCGCACTCATGTTAGGTAGGGCCACAGTTTAATTTTGTTACTCAAATAACCTGTTCATGTACAAAATATTTTGATGTTTTTTTGATTTTTTTGGCGTCCTCGGGGAGTTTTTTGGCTGAATTAATGATGACGTTTAAAACATATTAGATTAGCCGAAAAACTCCCTGAGGATGCCCAAAAAATAAACGTTTTTTATATTATTTTCTATTAGGTTACCTACTAATAAATTTACTATTTATTTTACACATAAAAAAACATAAAATATTACGTATATGAAGAGGTTATGCTTATTTCTCAATAATTATTGTTACTTGTTTGTTACTCAAGTAACAAAATTGTACGGGTCATATTTATTTTAACATCATTAATAGTTACCTACTTCAAATTTGCTCCCTACTAATTAGTTAATGTACTTATAAATGAATACAATAATATTTTTCAGTCAAATTCCAAATTACTTGAGCTGCAAATCTCTAACAACAATTTATGCCAATTAAAACGGCACTGTAATTTTATAACTATGTTCATATATTTTTGTCACACTTCATCTATTTTCTTGTGACAGAGATCGACTGAGACTTTGTCTGGGAGTCTTGTTGCTAGCTGGTTTAGTTGAATTGTTGTTTTTTGGTATTGTGATATTAGGTACAGGCATTTCATATACCGTGGTACCACTTGTTATCCTCATTATATCTTCAAGTGTTCTTATGAAAGTGTCACATGTAGCAGTCAGAAGGCTAGAAGCATCATCTATGTTCTGAAAAAATAATATGAGTACAATTTAATCACTTACAATAAAAGTAAAACTATTCATTTTCTTTATTTGGTTTCCACGGTAAGTATAATTATTTTGATGGAAAATATTAATATCTTAAAATACAGACTCAATACCAGCTTTAAACTAGATATTGTCAAAGTCAAAACACTCAGATCTTTATTTTAAGTAATATTTTTATTTACCTGTATATCAGGACCATTTTCAGCAGTAACTGCACTCTTCACTGCATGCACTTGTTGCATCATTAGATCACAATAAAGTCTCAATTCTGACTTCTTGTGACTCAAGGAATTAGTATCATCAAACACTGTAACTAAATTAACACAATATTAATGGAAATTTAAATAGTTCTTTATCACATCACAATGTTATATTCAAAATTAAGAAACAATGCTATTAACTTTATATGTTTTTAACCTTAATCAAAAGACTTGCTTACTTACAACTATTAATTTCAGCAAACAAGATAGAAAGTTTTCAAATAAGATTGTTACCTGTCGACTCTCCTTTAGAATCAACACATGCTTTGGCACTGCCCAGAGCTACAAGCCATTTTTGTCTATCTTGGGGTGAAGGAGCTCTTAAATACATGTGCTGTTGTCCTGGTATCACAAGATCCAGACGAGTGTTATCAATGGCATTGACTGAAAGTATACAATATATTTTTTTAATATCACTTTCTAAAACTGCTTTATAGAACGTTAATAATATTTGTGCCCATAAATACCAGTTCCACACTCACCATTTATTTGGCAAACCGAAACTTTCACTGACCCTTTACAGCCTTGGTTTACTTCCTCTTGAGATTTATAGTAGGATAAAATACCGTTTTCTAAGATAAACCACCTTGTTTGCCAACCTAGACACAATAAAATGAGAACTTTATAGGTGAATATAATTTTAGGACAATAGAAAATAAAAATATCGTTGCAATTAAATAATACAGACCGTTCCAGTAATTTGTCCATTTCCACAAAACTCCTTCCATGTGATAAAAGTACTTGTTACTTAAGCAATGTAAATTGAAATAGTCCAATTCAATTATTTAAATAATTTCATAACCTTACCATAATTTTTCACAAAAAATGTTTTTTGTCCTGTTGGATAATAGCTGTCAATGTCAATGTGATGTCAAATCTCAGTAGACTAACTTCTGTCAAATAAGTGTATATCACATAGACTTAGAAAAATTTTCGCTGGTATATCAAAAGTCGGGTCCGTAGTGCGTGTTTGGCCCTGTAAAATTCAACAAAAACGTCTCAACATTCAACAAAATCGTCTACACAAAACATTGTTTCTCTGCACATTTTTGTGTAGAGAAACAATGTTTTTACTTTCCGTGCCCGGTGGAAAACACGTATGTACACAAAACATTTTGCGCAGGTCGAGGGGCAGGTTACTGTCATAGTCTGTGGTCATAATCATCAACTCGTTTATTTTGATTTGACTTTTGCAGCAAAATGGAATGGAACAAAGAAACGATTCTTAGGCTTCATTAAGCTCTATAAGAGAAAGGCCAAAGCCCGTAGCCAATGTCACATTTACAAATTTTCACTATCGCTTCGCTTCGAAAAATGTTCTTAATGCTCTAAGGAAAAATGTATAAATTTGACGTTTTAAATTTTGATTGATAACGAAACCTTATGTCAATCCTATACATGTTTCAAAAGCGAAGCGATAACAAAGATTTGCAAATGTTAATTTAGCTGGACCCCCTGCGATCTGGAACACTTGTGGAAATCTTAATGTTATACCAAGACAGATTTCAGGTGTGATCACATCACTCCGCCACGTTGTGCTTCTTTTCAGATCCACTCTTCCTTCATTGAAAGTAATTTTTCGAAATTGGATTCGGAGCAGCAAAAAAGTTTCCTATACCAAATCGATGTTCTATTTTTAATTCCTGATAAGTAAATATTAAAATTTCGCCTCTGAAAATAGGGTATAACTTGAAAGCGATGCTATTTTCTTCTTAATAAATCTAAAATCACTAAAATTGAAACTACATCCTCCGCGTCCGAACTCATTTTGTTTGCTAGCACTGCCCCCGCATGCCAGCCTGCCTAACTTTGCCAGCATGAACGACGAAGCACGATATAATATATCGCGTTTTATTTTATCAACACCCAACTGTCAAAATCCATTGTCTTTTGACAGTTAAACGTGTTAAATCGCTATATCATATCGAGTTTCGGTGGTCATGCTAGGAAGGCAGAATAAGTAAATAATCACAAGGTTTTTTGCTAGTGAAATCAACAAAGAAAGATATTTAAATATACTAAAAAAAACAAAGTTTGGCAATATTGCCAACTAGGCTAATACGAAATGTGCTGATATAAAAATGACAAAATATATAATGACAATTTTTTACTAAAGTGCTAAATAATAACAAAAATAATAACTAATAACAAAATTTCAGTGTTGCCAACACTGAAATTTTGTCTTCACACAAGCCACGCAATCGCTGTGGACGGCGTGTATAGAGAAACAAACAAAGTTTTATGTATGTGTTTTTGTTGAATGTTTTCGAAAAAATTCGCTATGGACCCGCGTAAAGATCAAAGACTGCACCCGTTTATATCTAATTCAACTTCGTGGGCATGATGCAGGGCCGTTAATGAAACCCATAATGAAACCTACAATCAAGAATTTTATTATTGAATATGAAGTTCTTGTCTACAATACACACATCTATGAAGGCCTTAAATTTTTTATCACTAGACAATAGACAAGAAAATTCACTTGTTTGCTGGGGCTCTATCGGCTAAAAACATTGAAGTTCATGTTAACTGTGTTTTGATAGATGTATGTGATACATTGCTACTTCGTTTTGGCACAAATAAAAACTTACCAAAGAAAAGTAGTAATGTATCACATACATCTGTCAAAACACAGTTAACATGAACTTCAATGTTTTTAGCCGATACCGCCGCTGGCCATCACTGTCACTGTCAATGTCTTCTTCTTCTTTTTTTGTTATGGCAATCTACTTTCCTCTTGGAAGTAATTTTTGCCAGTGTCAAGTGTTAAATAGTTCAGTGGTAGATATTGTTTAATTTTTCATTAGAATGCGGGTGCATCGCATTCCAATGCTGCTTGGAGCATTTGGCACCAAGTATATCAAGACAGTTTACTCGGTTAGTTCTGCCGAGGAAGCCACCACTTCAATAAAAGTCTCAGCTTCACACAACCAAGATCGCGCCTATTTCAATTATCCCCCATATTGTTCAGTTGCGTAGACACTTGTACCATATAACTGCACCAATTTTAAGACACAATATCCACTATGAAACAATTTGAAAATAATTAAAATAGACACCAAACCTAATGTCGAGGAGTGTGGCACTGGCCGGTTTTTTGTCCTTTATTTAAGAAAACTGTTTATGGTTTTGATTTTGTTGTATGTTCTTGCTTTGTGTTTTTTCTATAAAATTAAAATGTCATTGTGAGAAAATTATAATAGCGTTTTCGTTAATACGTAAATAAAAGTCTAAAGATTCTCTTCGCCACAACTGGCGACCGTGATTTTAAAAAGTGTGAAGAGAAATTTAATAAGACTAGCAGAACGAAAATTGCAGCCACAGGCGCAACAAAGAAAAATGGAGAAACTGAAAAAGTTGCGTACTGTCGCAAGAAGACAGTTTACAAAGGCGGCTGATGGAGTAGTAGAAGCAGGGCTGCCTCAGAAGATGAAAAGTAGGTTTAAATTTTTTGAAGAAAAAGCAGATTCCTTATTTACGTTAGACGAACAAATAAAAGAAGAATTTTTGAAAAAGGAGGATTTTGACGTCGACGCATTTGAAAAAGACCAAGATTCTACAGAGGAATATCGGAAAAGATATCATGAATTGAAAACATTATACGATGAAACAATATTGGAAGACAATTTATGCAAAAGTAGTTCCGAAGTTACAGTAAGGTCAGAAAAGAAAGTCGATTTTAACAGAAAATTTAAATTACCATCGATTGAATTCAGGAAGTTTGACGGCCAAATAAGCGGCTGGCTGGGTTTTTGGGGTCAATTCTATAAGATCGACGAAGACCCAAATATTGACGATGATGATAAACTGCAGTACTTGATTCAAGCGACGGAGGAAGGATCTACAGCAAGGAGAGTAGTGGAGAGCTTTCCACCGGCGGGCAAGAACTACAAGAAGGCGTTAGAACAAATGAAAAACAGGTTTGGGAAAGAGAGTCTGTTGATAGAGTTTTATGTGAGAGAGTTATTAAAGTTAGTACTAAAGAAGGAGAAGGAAAATTTAAGCGTACTATACGATAAATTGACAGCACAAATAAGATCTTTAGAAACGCTCAATGTGACAACTGACAAATACGCCGCTATGCTATACCCATTAGTTGAGTCAGCGCTGCCAAGTGAGGTGTTGCAGACCTGGATAAGATTCCGAAGTACTGATTGCGAAAATGATGAAGAAAGCTACAATCTAAACAGCCTGCTTAAATTTTTGAAGAGAGAAGTGGAAAGTTTTGAGCGATTGGAGCTCGTGAAAGCTGGTCTCGAACAGTATCAGGAATTTCGCCAAGAAATACCACATACAGCAGCGTGCATTGTTGCAGGACAGGCTAAGGATACGGTAGCATGCGTCTGGTGCGACAAACCATCTCATTCCAGTTCAGAATGCCATACAGCAAGTAGAATGAAGGTAGAAGACAAGAATGAAGTAATAAGAAAGAAAGGTTTATGTTTCTACTGTTTACGCAAGGGTCATAGCGCAAAGAAATGTAGAGTTTTCGTAAGGTGTTTAATATGTTCCAAGAGACATATGACAATAATGTGCAAAGAGATTAAGGAAGGTACAGAAAAGAAGAAGAAGGGTGTTGTAAAAGAAAATGAATCAGCGTCGAACACTTTACTAAGTCACAAGGACTGCGTCACATTGTTACCGACGGTAAAAGTAGTAGTACAAAATGGAGGAACCATGCTTCGTGTCAGAGCCTTGATCGACTCGGGAGCTCAGAGATCATATATTAAAGAGGAGCTTGCGAACAAATTGGGCTTAAAGGCAGGAGAAACGGAGACGTTGGGGCATTATGTATTTGGCGGATCAGAAACAAAACAAAAGAGCCACAATATATACAACGTAAAGGTAAAGAACATTGAAGAGAGTTTATGCTTACCGATGGAAGTTTTGGGCACTGAGGAAATTTGTGGACCCATACCGCTTGTATCAAACAGGAAGCTGCTACAGAAGATTTCTCAATACAATATTAAGTTATCGGATATAATCGACGAGGAGAAAGATATACAAATGTTGATTGGAGCTGATAATTCTGGAATTTTGGCAGGAGGAGAAATAATTCAGTTAGAAAATAATGTAACAGCCATCAAAAGCAAATTTGGTTGGTTCATTCAAGGGCCGGTAAGCACAAGGAATTCTGGTTATAACGCGTTGACATGTAATTTAGATATAACCGATTTATGGACCTTAGAAACTTTAGGGATAAAGGATCCAGCTGTGATAGACTTTTGACTAATAGAAATTTGGCAGAAAAAAGGCTAGAATCCACTACAAGAAGACTAGTTAAAACAAAAAATCTCGGAGAGTATCACGAATCCTTTAAAAATTGGTTGGAATCAGGAATTATAGAACAAGTGTCCGATGATGATTACAAGACTGGACACTATTTGTCCCATCATGCAGTTATCAAGGAAACGAGTGCGACAACTAGAGTGAGACCTGTTTTTAACGCGTCAGCAGAAGATGGCAGAGGTAATTCATTGAACAAATGTTTGTATGCAGGTGTTAACTTGTTGGAGGTGATACCGAAGAAATTGACACTCTTTCGCATGCACGCATATGGGGTGACTGCTGACATTAGAAAAGCGTTCTTACAGATTTCACTCACGCCGGAGGATAGACAATATTTAAAGTTTTTATGGTGGAAAGATATCGATAAACAAGACACTCTGATTACCTATCGACATTGTAGAGTTGTGTTTGGCGTTGCGTGTAGTCCTTTTTTGCTAAACGCTACTATTGCATACCACCTTGATAGAACACCGCAGGAACTACAAGATACAGCAAGAAAATTAAAAGATAGCTATTACGTAGACAACTGCGTCATTAGTTTCGAATCAAAGGAGGAAGTATCTAAATTTATAGACGAGTCTAAACAATTAATGGATGGCGCGAAGATGGACTTACGAGGTTGGACCGGAAATTTTATGAAAGGGCATGAAAAAACGACGTCAATACTAGGTTTAGTATGGAATATAGATGAAGACACGTTATCGTGTAATGTAGGTAAATATGACATAGAAGAAGGTAGAATGATTACGAAGAGAATGTTACTGTCATATGCGCAAAAAACCTTTGACCCTATCGGCTTTACAAGCCCAGTGACACTGATACCGAAGTTGTTGATGCAGAGAGTATGGATCGCAAAGATTGGGTGGGATCAGCGAATACCAGTGGATGTCGAAAGGGAGTTCATAATGTGGCAGAGGAACATGCATTTATTGAAAACATGTCAAGTACCGAGAAGAATGTCATCAATACCTTTAAACAACGCCAACTCATGTATACAGGTTCACACATTTTGTGACGCGTCGAAGAAATCTTACGGGGCCTGTGTATTCATTCGAGTAGCATGCGGGGATCAAGTCTCGGTCCAATTGTTGGCGGGAAAGTCAAGAGTAGCTCCCAGTGGCAAAGAAATATGTATCCCTAGGATGGAGCTGATAGCAGCTACAATTTCCACCAGGCTATACAAGCAAGCAACGGAAGGGTTACAAGTGAAATTTACAAGCTATTTTTGGACGGACTCGAGCGTTGTTTTGGCGTGGATTACTACACCAACCACTTGGAAGCCATTTGTCCAAAACAGAGTGATTGAAATCCGTCAAACTACGTACACGGAGGATTGGCGTCACCTACCTGGTGCCAACAATCCAGCTGATCTGCTTTCAAGAGGATGCCAAGTTGAAAAGCTCATGGAAAGTCGTTGGTGGGAAGGACCTTATTGGCTCAAATTCAATGCAGAAGATTGGCCTAAAACAGAGACTATGTTAGATGAAGTCGCTGCTGTCGAGGCAGAACGGAAGCAAAGAGTCTTATGTGCAGTAGATCTGGTAGAAGGAGATATTACTTCCAGGTTATTAAAGTTCTCTAGTTACAGCAAGATCGTTAGGCTAGTAGCCTGGATACGAAGATTTTATAACAATTGTCGTAACAAAGTGAATAAGCTTCAGGGGCAAATCAAGTCAGAGGAATTTTCAGAAGCGCAAGATACATTATTTAATTTCATACAGACAAAACATTTTCGGAGTTCTAAAGGGACGTTACCCAAATTGAAGACTGTGACGGATAAAAAAGGATTGATAAGAGTTGAGACTAAGTTGTTGTTGAGCGAAGAGGAAAATGAAGGCTTTAAGCAACCAATTTTACTGCCCGGGAATAATGATATAGTTGAAAGATTAGTTCGTGAGAAGCACTTAGTTATGCAGCATGCGGGTCTTCACATACTGCTAGCTGAACTACGAAATTCATTTTGGGTCACACGAGCAAGAAAGCTAATAAAGCGAGTGCTAGAAAGCTGTATGAAGTGTAAGCGATACAGCGCAAAGGCTTGTAAGACGCCTCTAGCAGCACTGCCTGCTGATAGAATAGGTGTGGCAGGGACATTTGAGATAACGGGAATCGATTTGGCAGGCCCACTATATTTAGTAAATGGAGAAAAGTGTTACATTGTTCTTTTCACGTGCGCTGTATATCGCGCTTTGCATTTAGAATTAGTCGAGGCTCTGTCAACTGAAGCTTTTATGAGTGCGTTAAGACGTTTTATAGCAAGAAGAGGCAGAGTGAAAATAATTTATTCAGATAATGGAAGTAACTTTATTGGAGCGCATAATTTGCTCGAAAATATCAGCTGGGATGACATTGTGACGAGCCCACATTTTAATCAAATTAGATGGCACTTCAGTCCACCAGCCGCGCCTTGGTGGGGTGGATTTGGGAGAGGATGGTACAAATGACGAAGGTGTTGTTGCGCAGGGTGCTTGGTAATGCAAGGCTGAACTATGTGGAGTTACTTACGGTGCTATGCGACATCGAAGCCGCCATCAACTCGAGACCGCTTACTTATGTATCCGAGTCAGATGATTTAGTGCCACTGACGCCAAACAATTTTATTCATCCACTGCCAAGTAATGACGTTTGCGATTTTGATGTGATTGATGGTCAGAGCCTGAATAGTCGCATAAAGTACGTGCAAAAGTTGCGTCAAGATTTGAGGCAAAGATTTCGGGCAGATTATCTGGCGTTGCTCGTGCACCGTCAGAAAGGGTTGCAAGAAGGTAGGACGCACAATCTGAAGATGGGAGATATATGTCTGGTGGAGAGCGAGGCGAAACGGATGAATTGGCCTTTAGCCATCGTGACGGAAGTTTTTCCCGGACCAGATGGGGTAGTAAGGGTGGTCAAGGTCAGAACGGAAGGGGGGGAGTTCCTAAGAGCTGCGCGTAAGTTGTACCCGTTGGAAATGTCGCAGGACGAGGGGATACAGGAAAGGGATAGAACGCTTCCGAAGGAGAGAGAGAGTAGAGTTTCGAAGGAAGAGGAAACACAGGAAGCGAAGGAAAAGGAGAACGGAGCGCCTCATTATGTTACACGTGGGGGACGACAAATTAAGTTACCCAGAAAATTTTGGGAATAATGTTGCCCTCATATTTTTCCTCGAGTGGCAGGATGTCGAGGAGTGTGGCACTGGCCGGTTTTTTGTCCTTTATTTAAGAAAACTGTTTATGGTTTTGATTTTGTTGTATGTTCTTGCTTTGTGTTTTTTCTATAAAATTAAAATGTCATTGTGAGAAAATTATAATAGCGTTTTCGTTAATACGTAAATAAAAGTCTAAAGATTCTCTTCGCCACACCTAACTCGACAAAATGGCGCCAAAAACTCCACTGTCAATGTCATGTCAAGTAACTTATATTAAAGCAAAGAAACCCCACAGCACAGATGAACAGATTAAATTCTCTTTGCAGATGATTGGGTACTACCGCAGTAGAGCGGGTGTGGTCTGTTTATTTTGTTTGTTGAATTTGTCGATATTTATGTGAAAGAAAACTGAATTTAATACACAATCACAATGAAATATTTCCTTTTTGTTGTTACATTTATTCTTTTTGTCATTAGAGGTAAGTGTTTCGTTTACTATATCAAAAATTATCTCTTGCGGCTCTTAAATAATTACAAACTAACAAAGTTGTTTTTTAATTCCAGTTTTCAGCTTAGAATGTTACGTGTGTGAAAATCAAGAAGATAATTCAGAGAAATGTGTGAAGACAATCAAAACATGTGAATACAATCAAGACGTATGTTTGACCGAAATTCGTTGGGGTAGTACTCCATATTGGTCTCAGGGAGCTAAGAAACAATATTATATATCAAAGCGGTGTTCAAATAAAACAGAATGTGCCCTTACAAGGCAACGCTTTATGCCACTTTGTACACATATTTGGTATCAAGATTGGGTTTGCTCCGACTGTTGTCAAGGAGACAGATGCAACTACTATGTGATTGTAAGTATCCGTTTGAATTTAGTTTCTAAAAGTGCCATTATTAGTACAAAACTATTTTTGTTAATAATGGGAGCTTACTGGTGCATTTATAAAGATCCTTTCTGCTGAGACCAAAGCCCTAGGTTTGAATCCTGGTAGGGGCACATTTATGTGATGAGCATTTTAATAATTATGTTCAAAAAACATACATGATCAAAGTCTCTTTTGATAAAATACTTTGATAGTGTAAACTAGCAATCAAAGAGCACTTTGACGCCGGCGTTCAATCAAAGTGGACTTGGAGCTATGTTCACAGTGTTGGACTATGCAAAATCTGATCCAAACATAGTTAACAGGCATTGCAAAGCAGACATTGAACGAGTGAATAGGTATCCAAATAAATTTGATCAAAGCTATTTTGCCAAAGGAGTCTTTGAGCATGTCAACGTGGCTTAAATACCATACATAGTACAAGCTTTGCTTAGTTTGAGACTAAATAATTGGTGAAAGTTGCCTAGATAACTATTTATATTAAAGTCTAAAATCAAGTATTAACTAATTATTTCTTCATGTTTTTTTCAGAGTGGCAGTTTGACAGTCAAGCCTGTTTTATACATACTGAGCAGTGTTATGATATTGCATAATATACTTTCATTATGATCTAAACTAAGTTAAGTTAAAAAAAAGTATCTCTTAGTTTTTATTGATCAATCTTTAGGAATATTATTATTAAGGAAATCTTATGAGGTATTCAGAGCAATATACTTTGTTCAAATTGTATTGACTTGGCCTTCCTGGTAAAAGTAGTTGTAAAGACCATCAAGTTACTCATAAAGTAAATGAGCAAATATATTTTTTATGACTGAATGTAATGACCAATATTCTAATAATACCAGATTAGTGCTGCGTCCGGGTATAATAGTCTCAGGTAATGAGATTTTCAAATGCACTGTTTTTTATTTTATTTGTTTATGCTGATGCTGATCTAAGATGTAATATTGATCTGATGTATCAGTTATTTTTATATCTAATGACAAAATGATTTATATGCATATAAAAGATCATAAAATATTTTATATTACTGGTATTGCAGTGCCTTAATTATTAGGTAAGTACTAAAACTATTGTAGTACCTACCTACTTAAGTGAAAAAATATTGAAAAAAGAATGAATTTTAAGTCTAGTTTCTTTAATCTCAGTTCACATTTACACTTTAAAATAATTATAAATAAGTACCTACTTATCTAAGGTTAATTTTTAAGAAATAAAATTGTCTTATAATATTTAACAATTTTCATTGAAATGATTTCTGATGCCCGTTTTACTATTCGCTACCACCACATGAGTAAATAAACGGAACTCATACCACCCCAATCCTCCAGTGCACATAACGTTCGTTACTAGCTTGTCTGCAACACATACCTCCACCATCACACCACTGGTGATAAATTGAATTTTTTGAAAAATATCTTCCCATTTCTCATGACACCAGTGGTGTAAGCAAGCATAGAATAGAATTGAATATGAATATAAAATTCTTTGGTGTATGTACACATTTTTTATTAATTTTAAATATAAATTATCAATAGATACAGTAAGTATTTATAGTTTTTTCCTTTCCGAACAGATGATTTTTGTCGTTTGTGCTGTAACTTCTCTCTCTTGCCTTAATAATATATAGGTTTACTTTATAATATATACATTTTAGATTTATTTAGTGACAAAACATATAATTTTGGAATGTGCTCATCAAGGCCTTTCATTTGATACCCATTTGTAAAAATTTAAAAAAAATCTTTTAGTATTTAGTGACAAAGCATCTAATTTTCGAAAGTGCTCATCAAGGCCTTTCATTTGATACCCATATGTAAAAGTTTTTTTTTTTTTCTCTTTTTCACTTCAAGTTTACGCTTCCGCTTTCGCTTCCACTTTCGCTTTAGTTAACACTTACACTTAAACTTACACCTTGGCCTTCCCCTTCCCCTTAAAACTTTTAATCGTCATCGTCAGCCTAAACACAAAATTTTAACATCCTAGCTTTGAAACTAAGAGACTTCCAAACAAACTTTCATCCCCTATTTCATCCCCTTAGGGGGTGAATTTTCCAATATCCTTTCTTAGTGCTCACCTACCCCATGAAACGTATCTACCCTCCAAAAATGGTGTCTCTACTTTCAGCCGTTACGGCTTTAGAGCAGTTTGATGTATAAATTGTAGAGAAAAGCGGTCGTCAAACTCGGGTTTGTCGACCTTTGAAATTAAATTTGACGGTTTGGAATATTTCATGTAATAGTATTTTGACTATTAATGCGAAAGAAAGTTCGTTTGTTTGTAACGCTTGTGCATACACGTTGTCAGGGATACCTTTCATCCAGAAAAAAGTACTGTTCCCGAGGGATATAAAAATAACTCGACGCAGATGAAGTTGCGGGCGATCGTAAGTTTAATAAATAAAATCAACAGGATAATATTATTACCTACTTAGCTAAGTAGGTATCTGTCAATCAACACAATCAAAACTTAAAATAAAACAATGTAAGCGAGGTGGTGTCCACTGGCAAGTAATTTGCACA
Organism: Catoptria pinella; assembly: GCA_963556745.1. Classification (NCBI taxonomy): domain Eukaryota; kingdom Metazoa; phylum Arthropoda; class Insecta; order Lepidoptera; family Crambidae; genus Catoptria; species Catoptria pinella. Next base: position 9,686,191 of record OY750762.1, read on the forward strand.
ATTTCTTACAGAAATCGATGGCGACTGTTTCCTGTGTGCAATTTCTCTATATGCAAGTCGCTTATAGAAGTTTGTAGAAGCACTAACCACACAGGTAAACGATTAAACCTATAATAGATGTTAGGAAATAAAAGTTGCATATTTAATCGAAATTGATGAAAAAAGCTAGAATTATTTATGGCAGTATACTCGTAAAACCTCAGAAGAATAACTAAACGTTAAACGTTTGTTTAATTAAAGTTTATTTTTAATTAATAACAGCCAATCAGCGTTTGACAAGTTAAAAAACTGACAGTCGACAAGGTTTATCGTTGTTTTCGTTGGCTGCTCTGAATAAGGGTGTTCCACACACTGACTCAGTTTCTTTTCGTATTCGATTCATCCCCCTTAGCATGACCGACAAAACACTATAATAATTATTATAGTTTTAATCTGCGCGCGATCAGAATGGGATGCTAGGTACCTTTTGGGACGCGCACGGTTAGTCGGCCAGAAAGCGTAACGTCGGCAAACTTAACTTGCGTACGGCTTGGCCAGAAAGAGTAGAAATTAAATAAAAGGGAACTAAAAGTTGTCAGCACAAAATATTCCTAGTCAGTGTTGCCAACATATTCGTGATTTTGACGTGTTTGCATAGAAAGTGGCGCACTCATTTTTTGTCTTAGAGCAAATGCTCTAAGTTGCTCTAAGTTTTTTGTCAACTCTATGGTCAAGCTGTAGATCTCAGAAGAATAACTAAAGCTGTTTTTCTGAGGTAGATCTCAGAAGAATAACTAATGCTAGTTGTGTAGAACGTGCGCGTGGATTTCTGCTCTAGTTTTATTTTAAATGCGAGATTTATTTATTATTGAGTCATTATTTTAGTGATTGATTAATAGTGAGTGAAAAAAGGTAAAACATTTTTACTTTTTTTAATTAATTTTTATTTAAATAGATTCAAAATTTTTCTTAACGTTACTTGACTGCTTAACTGTCATTTTTTATTTACTTTGATATAGCGTTTTATTGACACTCAACTGTCAAAATTGTTTTTTGACAGTTAAACGTGTTAAATCGCTATATCATAATTACCTATCGCTTTTAGGTGGTCATGCTAGGATGGCTTATCTGGTTTGGCCGCTGTAATAATTGTATGGAAAATCACGCACTTACTCGATATCGGTTAGTAATCGGTCCGAATTTGATACGTGAATTATCTCTTCGAGTCGTTTTTATCGGGATTGCCAGATTGGGAGGTTCTTCGCAATTTTGTGGAAAAAATAATTATTAAAAGGAAAAAGAAAATATAATTTTCATACAAAACGTATCATTTTTGGAGAGAACAAAAACCGCGTTTGGGGAATTTTTAATTTAGAAATTAAGCTTTAAGTATTTTCGTTATAGTAACACTTGCAGTGAATAATCAATAAAACTTAGTAGTAAGTGTAAAGAATGATATAGTTCAATTAGACTAGATGAAGTATATCACACATTTAGTTCATCTAGTTCACTTGACTCAGTACTTCAGTAGTCCATTTGAGTCACTTTGCATAATGTCAGGACTTTTTAGAAAAAATTGGCTTTTTGTCGGGATTTTATAGATATACCATCTGGTAACCCTTGTCTCAATTTAAGTATTTATTTAAATTTCAATTGCCCCCTGTACTTATAGTTTCACACCAAAGCGTGCAGTAGGCTCGAATACGAATTGAAACCGGATAAGTGCGCGACGCTAGGACGAGAAACTTTGCGGCCATCTTTTCACGTAATGTCACGTATCGATTGCGAAATGAAACCGAGTAAGTATGTAAACGCCCTAAGGTCGGCTGCATCCTGCATCGCTGTCAGTCAACTCAATCAACCACTCAACTGTCAAATCTCACATCTCACTATCTACCTCAGTGCAAAGAAAAAAAAGAAAAGAACGGGCAGACAGCACCATTTTCTTTCTTTGTAATTTATTATAAGTTTATACCGAAATTATTAAAAAATGAATTTGTATTCAGGAAATGTACTCAATTACAAATATTTAGGAACCTTTCTTATTTTGGTAAGTAATGTACATTTGAGGGTGTCCAGAAAAGCCATAAAATTGTGACGTGTGAATGTTGATTTTATGGTTAAACAAACGAGTAAGTAATTGGTGTATAATTGTTCTAAAAATATTTGGTTTCAGTTATGCCACAGTTTTTACAACCCCACCGATAGCGGTGCAGTTCAAATTACTCAAAGTAATTTAGATATGGTTTTAGGTGAGTTTGCGTGCGCATTCTTGGATTCCGGCAAATTGATGATGTAGAGATTTAGCGGTGTCGTTTTTCGTTTTTAAATAAATAAGTTACGAATAATAAACGTGTTGAAGTAAAGTAGGACGTTAATCCTTGTAAAGGAAATCAGGTCGAAAGTCAGTTCGGATAATTCAGGCGCCATTCTGAAAGTGCCGGCCAACGAAAAAAGGGTAGCTATTGCTAGAACTAGCCATTTGGAGCAATAGTTAATAGTGCTAAAAAGTTGTAGGTTTACTCTGAGCCAAGTTATCCAAGTTTGAAGATTCATAATTTTCATACATTAATAATTTTCTTGAATCTTGAAAGTGCTGGGTAACATAAATTATGATACATATTGCTTGAACTAATCATCCGGAGCAGTCATTATTGTCATATAGTCAGTTATAATTAATTATACTACAGAGGGCCTAGTATGAGTTGTATTTTCTTTCACTTCTCGCACAGTTAACTATCGGACTGGATTGCTCATAATCAATGTGAGTGAGTGAATGAGTGAAAGAGACAAAACGATAGCTAACTATTAAAAACATGAAAACACCAACTCATACTAGGCCCTCAGAGTACACAAATTTTTTGTAAGTATAAAAATGTTGATTTTTTTTACTTGTTTATTGGAACAGATAATGACCTCATAGCTTTTAGGCCATAATGACAATTAAATTAAATTAAAATAATGTTTCTCGGCACTCAAGAATTCAATAAAACTATTAGTGAATATTCGAACTTGTATAACTTGCCTCAGAGTAATCCTACAACTGTTGTGCCATAAACTATTTGGTCCTAATGGCTACTTCTAGCAATACGTACAATTTTTTTCATTGGCCAGCACTTTCAGAAAAGGCCTAGAATTAATGCCTTAATTGGGTCTAGGTCTTGAAAGTAATGAATCTATTACAGAACAGAATGTGTGAAATAAGATGATTAGGTACTTGGTGCTTGTGCAGATCTATATAATCATAAAATGTATCACATATCTATGACAATTTTGTAGACTCGGTCCTAATTTTGTTAGTACAGTTAATGAAAAACCAAAGTGTTGCTTGTAAGAATGTTCTATAAAGTCTGATTAAATTCTAAATTTAACAATAATATAGTGTTGTTTTCATTCATTAAATTTATTTAATGTTACTGTCCAAATTTTGACATTTAATATTATCAATGGGAAAGGTTTATGTAAGTATAATACTAATTTAATTATCTTTTACAGCTTCCAACGAGATTGTGTTCATTAACTTCTATGCAGAATGGTGTAGGTTCAGTAATATGTTGATGCCAATATTTGATGATGCAGCAGACGAAGTCTCTAAAGCAGGCTATGACCCTGGTAAAGTTGTGATCGGCAAAATTGACTGTGACAAAGAAGGAGCAATAGCAACTAGATTCCACATTACTAAATATCCAACATTGAAACTCTTCAGAAATGGTTTACCAGCTAAAAAAGAATACAGAGGTAAGAAAGATTAGTTTATTATGTTTCTAAAAAAATTTAAAAAAGATAAGTTCTAAGGTATAGCTTTCTAGCATACATTGAATAATAAAAAAAATATCTTCTAACTTTGATTGAAGAGGGTAATAATTTATTATTTAGTTTTTCAATATTGTAAAATGAAGTAAAGTCCTCCAAAGAGTGAAATTTTTATAACAAAATAAAATTAACTGTGAAATTTTGCAAGTTTGAAAGATTTACTTGCAATGAAACTGTACTATAAAAGTTTTAGACTCGTCTCATATTTTTTATATTCAGGTCAGAGATCTGTGGAGGCTTTTGCTGAATTTATCAAGAAACAGCTGACCGATCCTGTGGTTACTTTTGGATCCCTGAAAGAACTGCACGATCTCAGTGAAGATAAGAGACACATCATTGGTTACATGGATAGGAGAGATCAACCTGAGTATGAAGTCTTAAGAAAGGTGGCTGCCAGTCTTAAAGATGAATGTCTTTTCCATGCTGGGTTTGGAGATGCTTCACAGCAAATGCATCCACCAGGTATATTGTAATTATGTTATTTATTTTTTTTGGCAATAGTTAAGGGTGCACAGACAGAGCCTCCACTAGTGCCGCCAATCAAGAAAAAAACATTAGAAGAGATTCTTTATTTCTAATTTCAGTAAATTTCAAATGATATTTTTAATATGAATAATATTGGGATAGCATTATTATATTATTTTTAGCTTCATGGATATAAAGGAAATTGCTAAACTAAAACAACTTAAGCCTTAATTAATTTGGTAATGAACTATTATTCAATCTTCTTTTAACATTTAAATACAAAAATAAATAATTACATGTGTTTCAGGTCAACCCATTGTTGTATTTAGAGCTGACAAGAAAAGATCAACAGATCCGGATGAGACGTACAAAGGCTCATTGACCAGTTTTGACGAGCTCTATAGTTGGGTGCAGGAGAAATGCATCCCCCTTGTCCGCGAGATCACATTTGAGAATGCTGAGGAGCTAACTGAAGAAGGACTGCCGTTCCTGATTCTGTTCCACCATCCCACCGATACTGAAAGTGTGAAGAGATATAAAGAAATCGTCAGTAGAGAATTAGAAGGCGAAAAGCGTAAGTAGTGCATTTATTTTAATATTTTAAGTACTAGTTTGGGTAAGGGACGAGCCAAATATAATATTTGTCAACATCAGCATGTCGATTTTGACAAAAGGTTTGTTGCTATCAAAATGTCAGTTTTGACACTTCAAAAGCCCTCTCAATCTTGTCTTGCTACAGAGGCTGAGCCTAGATTTTCTACATTTCACAATTAGTCTGTTGTCCTAATTGGTTATTGCTTGTACAAACTTAACATATGGGTTTATAAGGGTGGGTCCACATTATCATTTTCAGAACACCATGTCTTATCATACTTCGCTAGTTTGTTTCGTCGTGCGCTGTGATAATACTGTATCAAATCAAAGAGATGACGTATGTTCTGACAAGTGAGGACCCACCCTAATGAGTGTAGCACTAATTGACGTGACGAACCGCATCAGTTTGCGTAACATAGAAATTTTTATCACACGACACAATCGCATTATTATTTCACAACGCCTTAGAGAAGTGCATATTCTGCAAACCTTATTTTTTGTATATGCAAATAAATAAGAACCTATCATAAACATTAAGTAATATTACTATCACAGTATTTATTTTGCAGTATTATATTTTATAATAATAATGTACCTATTAATAGTAAGTTCTTCATTTAGTCAATGACACATTTTGCCTCATTCTGGATATTTATATTTAGTGTTATGTATAAAAAAAAACATTTACCATTCTCAGTTAATTTAACCTTGTTGTTGCTTCAATTTTGTTTTTATACCTTAGTGGTTACTTATTCATTTTTAAATATTGTAAAAATCGAAATAATATAGGTAACAAAGTTCTTGCTAGCAGCGATGATGATGGCCGAAAGCGGAGCTTAGCGCAAGTCTAGGCCGTCATAGCGTGGTCAGCATTGCAGCAAGCAAGGGCTGCAATGATGACCAAGCTTGAAGGCCGAGAGCGTAGTTAAGCTTAGCTCGAAGAAATCACAACGTGGCCAGCAGTGCAGTCATTAAAGACCAAGGCTGGTATAGTGCTTTACTCAAACAATGCGAGTATGTACTACCTACTATAAGATAGTACTATAACCGAATTTCGAAAATAAAATTACATAAATGCAAATATCTCAGAAACGGTGTGTCGGCGTCAGAGCCAAAAAATAAGGTTTATTCGTTTGACCTCCCTTAAGAACGCCGGAAGAATATAAAGAGGTATTTAATGAAATGTCAAAAAAGGTCAAGTGCTAGTTTTTTTTATTTTTCTATACTAATTTTGTATAAAAGTACAAAAACGTCGGAAACGTCAAAACAAAAACAACGGAGAAAACCCTACACAGGTAGGGTTTTCTCCCCACGATGTACATACGACGGCACCTCAGACTATACATGTTGACCTTGAGACCGCCTTTATGCCCTACGTAATAAAAGCTGTTTTTGCAGTTTAACTGTATACCGACAGTACCTGACGCGCTGTCGTGTGTACAATGTACTATTTTTCACCTAACTATGTTTGAAACAAAACTCGACCATAATGGATTCTCAAAGGAATTTGCTGCTGACTAAAACTGGACAATAATGAAATTCCATACAACTTTGCTTCGTCACCATATTTAGAGGAGCGCGACAAGCTCGACTTTGCAAGCATTTTTAAAAACGTTTATTCAACGAAACAAAATTCAAGGAAAAATTTAAGCTTATAAAACAAGGTTATCTTGTGTCACGAAGATTTTCTCAATATTATGATAACATTGAAAAAAGTACGCTGGAGGTTCCACATTTACGTGGCGGTCTGGTGACCAGGGGCCCTACCGGCTAACTTTTCGAACTACGGCGGGCGGGTCTGCCGAGTTTCAACTTAAAACAGATAAATCGAAGTAAGGAGTTTCGTATTGTACTATTCGCCGAAGTTATTTAGAAGATATCGATGTTTGTGTGACATCATGAATTAAGGTTCGCCATTTTGACCCGATTGGGGCTCGATTAATCTGTTTTAATTTGAAGCTCGGCAGACTTACCGAAGTTAGATGCGTTAGCCAGTACGGCCCCAGGGGCCTTACCGGCTATCTTTTCAAACTTCGGCGGGCCTGCCGAGCTAAAACTTAAAACAGATAAATCGGAGTAAGTAGTTTCGTATTGTACTATTCGCCGAAGTTAGTTAGGAGATATCGATGTTTGTGTGACATCATGAAATGGGGTTCGCCATTTTGGCCCGATGGGCTCGATTTATCTGTTTTAATTTAAAGCCTGGTAGACTTTCCGAAGTTCTATGCGTTAGCCGGTACGGCCCCAGAGCGGTAATGAATTTCAATACTTATTTACCGCACTAGTGCGGGAAGTGCGTAAGTTGGTCGATTCACATGGCCACACTAACCAATAAAAACTACTTTCTTAGTTTTTACAAAAAGGGTACGAATCGGTTTTTATGCACTGATAGACTACGTACGAACTTTATAGTATATCTCATTCTATTAGAGACGGTTTTTTTATGCAATGGCGTTATAAGTCAATGGCGATTTTCTTACCTTTTAGATCTTTAGTTAGACACCAAAAAAACAAGTTGTTGTTCAAATAGTAAAAACCGATTTGTTTAAAATTAACAGAGAACATAAACTTCTTGACGGCGGACGGCGTCCGGTTCGAGCACCCGCTACACCACTTGGGCAAGTCGATGTCCGACCTGCCGCTGATCGCCATCGACTCCTTCAGGCACATGTACCTGTTCCCTGACTACAAGGAGATGGAAATACCTGGCAGACTTAACCAGTTCCTACAAGATTTATATTCCGGAAAATTGCATAGGTAAGTTCGCATCAGCAAGCATGAAATTGCTAGAGCGAGGAAGATAGCGTGAGTGCCATATCATCAGCGATCCACTGCACTGAGCCTATCTTTCTCTCTCTAGCAAATGACTTTCCTGAACAACAGAAAAGGTTATAGCATGAAAAAAAGTCCTTTCTCGTCATCATCATGATAACACTCATAACTTGCTATTCCTGACTATTTCCACCACTTTAGAGCTCCATAATTTAGTGGACATAAAGTCAGCACTAGAATTATACTTATTTTCTGCATTATTTTCATCAAGATCTATCTATGCTAACTAATTTGATTCCTAGTCGGAGTTTATAACCTTAACACGGCAAAGCAGTCAAAGTGACAAGATTTTTGTTTAATCTAAGATTCCAACCATTAGAGCTCTTGTTTTACATTACTAGGAATACTTTCCCAGTGTTCTGTTTGCTTTAATTCTTATTTTTATATGTTCTCATTATTGTATCAACTTAAAACTTTATTGTTTTCATATCGGTTTCATAACAATTATTATTTGATTTCTAGGGAATTTCACTACGGGCCTGATCCATCATCTCAGGCTCTTAACGAGGTGAAGGTGACCACACCTCCAGAGTCCACCTTCAAAAAATTAGCGCCATCCAAGAATAGATACACTTTGCTTAGGGACGAGTTATAAGGTTGTAGCGCCTAGGTCATGCAATTTAGTGTAAGAGACCACTAACTAAAGTGATTCTTTGTTATATGATTTTATCTCGTATTTTCACTACACACATCAACCGTGTTTTAACAGCTACGGTATTATTTAGTTATTTTAAAAATGATTTTGCTTTTTATAAATTTAGTTACTGTTACGTTGGATTCTTTATTCATCAAAGTTTCCATGTTTGATTTCTGATAGAGGCGTTTGTGATGTCGACTAGTGCAAACGTGCGAAGTCTAAGGGTTGAACCCAACTTGTCAGTACGGAAATATTTCATGCTAACAAGTCGGGTTCAACCCTAATTAGACCGGTCTCGCACATATTCAACTAACTTCGAGTTCGCTGTACTACCTATGGAGACTCAAATTTGGATATACCGGTATAAATAAACCATCAGGTACCCCAAACTGTTTTACCGCATTCGGATTTTCGAATACGGTTATCTACCTAAATGATTACTTATCTTCATAAATCATCATATTCCGTTACTTAATTATATCCCATATATCAGTGTCCATAGTTTATGTAAGTTCTGCTTAGTTTAAGTTAAGTTTGCCTCCAAACTTGATTGAAATGCCCTTATAAGAATTTGCTGTTTTGAGAAGCCCTTTAGCGAATAAGGGAATAGAAGCTTGGTTTTTATATGTTACCGCGGAAAGGATATACATACTTACTAAAATACTACTTATGGTTATGAAGAACATAGTTATTTGTTGATGTGTGTGTGTTTCGACTTGTTTATTTTATTTAATTTCTCTTGTACGTTATCAGAATGTAAACAAAGCCAAATGGAAATGTATGATAGGCTGTAACTGGATGAGTTAACTGTCATATCTTTTAGGATTTCTTCTTTATTTTGTCACTTAGTTAGTATGTAATAATCTTACTTTTTTCAAGTCACCTCTGCTTTTTTTATGTAGGGTAAACTAGCCAATTATTGGCCCATTAAGCAATGCGTTACAAAAGAGCTCCTCAAATGTTAAAGATTTTCTACATTTTATTCTTGATTTATTCGTTCAGTTAATAACTGTATTGTGAGTTTTACATACAATATGCCTTTTCCAGTATTTTGAGCTTTTACAAAAATAGACCCATAGTCCATTAATTGCCCCCCTTTGAACTATTATGCCTACTATTATGGCCTGTACTGCGCCAATTATTGGCCATACCTATGTCGATAAACAGGCATCAATAAATCATAATCTTGGCATTTATTCTCAGTAGATACATAGGCTAGATCCCAAAAAACATTTTCCCATTGAGAATGAAGGTCTTTTAGCTGTCTTCTTTATATTTATTTTTGGCTTTATATTCAGTACCTTAAACCATAATATTGGCATGTTCTCACCAGTTACTGGCATTACTGAAAATCTGATGTTCGACTATTGGCAATATTGGCATAAGGCCAACATTTGGAAAGCTTATAGAAAAAGGATTTTCATTAATTGATGAAAAAACATTAAAATAAGGTTCCAAATTCCAAATACACTTAATATTTAATAATATCGACAGTAGGCCTTTACGCTGCAAGCGATCTGCCTCTAAAATAATCTTTCTGGCACTATCAGGAGATGTCTTAGCAAATTTTCATTTAAAATAAACGCTCATGCTTTTCTCTTGGAAATGTGAATGATCATTGTCTTAAACTTATTTCTTGGTACTTTTATTATTATTATATATTTATAAATATGTATTCTTATATTTATTTTGATATATTATGTATGTTAATATCTATTATTTTGGTTATTATGATAAAATTAAGGTTCATATTAAACATTTATGTAACTCTTTTGTATGTATCGCAGTTAATGAATGTCTTTTTATTGATGGTTGACTAGAATGCTCTAAGCATTAAGTCCGCCTTTGTACCATACTTTGTGTATTGTTGTGCAAAAAATATTAATAAATAAATATGGAATTTAGTTTTATTGCCATACTAATTATTGGCCGGGCAATAAATTAAATTTTATTAGCTTAAATTGCAAAGTTACAAAAATACACTGAAAAAAGAAAACAATAATGGAAAACTACAATGATTACCACATAAACAATTGAAACAAGGGCGATATGGCGACTTCAAGAAAGCTTGAAAGTTTGGCGGCTGTTTCATAAAATATGACTGTTCAGTGTTGTCAATTTATGAAGATAATATTTCAGTTTTATTTTAAAGCAACACAGTTTATTAATTAATATTCTTATTTTTCAATGTTAAGTTTAGGGTGCCAATATTGGGGCGAGTTACCCCTATATTTCCGAGTTGTGAGTCTTCTTTGCTTACATTCAATGTAGGCAAGAAGACTAATAAGGTTAATTTAAATATTTATTGCCAAGTATTAATTGTTATTAAGTTGTGGGTACTTGAAGATTTACATGTTTGATAAGTGGACCTTTGCCTCTCCTTACTATGTTTATTCATGTTTGAAATAGACCGATTCAACACTTATTTCATTTTCATGTAGTGTATTATTAAGAGTCGACATTGTGAATTGTGAGGTGCAACTATATCGTTTATCGGTATTAAAATTACATATTATTATCTTTATCCACACATTATGGGTAATTTCTCCATGTCCATCCATTTCTATATAATATTAAAAATGCTATCATGAAGCTATGCTAAACTGTTACTTAATTTAAAAGTGGATTATTTCATTTTATACTTTTATGATTAACTTTTATAGGCGGCCATTGAATTGAAAGGTAAAAAAAATGTAAGTGTAATTTTGGGAACTGTAATAATAAATCCGATAACTGTATTTTGGTATTTAAAATATCTTTAACCACTGACTTTGTAGTAATAGTAGCAATCATGAGAGCGACAAACTAACCTCTGGGTAATTTAAAAAAGAATATTGGAAGTAACTGAACTTTGTAAGCAAACTAACTATTAAACCTGAATAAAGTTATACATATGTAGCTGTTGTGGTATCTCTAGAACTTGCTAAAATTACTGTTATAACTTAAAATTGAACGCATTGTTATAATTATAACAATGCCAGGCTAGGGACATTAGGCATGAAGCTATAAGTACGTGGCGGGCCCGTTAGGCTGCGTTTCCACCAGAGGTGTGCTAGGAAGATGAGCGGTGCGTAGATATGTAGCGAAGCTGTAAAACGGTGCGCAGATGAGCGGTGCGAGTATGTGTAGCGGGCTCTTTTCAGATGCGACCGAGCGGGGTGAGGTGTCGCTCGCCTCCATTGATAGCGCACATCCCTAGCCCACATCTTTCGCACACATCCCTTGCCCACATCTCTCGCACACATCCCTCGGACGCATTCCTCGAACACATCCCTCATTTGTTTTGTATGTACAAAAACCTCGTTCTGCTAAGCCGTTTCCACCAGAGCTTTGCTGAACGAGGCGAGGTAAATGAAGCGATTCTATTGGTTCTTAACACATCCCTCGCTACGCATCCTCGCATATCTATGGCGTAAACGCAGCTTTAACCGGGCCAAAGTCAGAGGGCCGCCGCGCGCCGGCCGGGTCGCACCGCACGTTAGTTCGATATTCACGCTCTCGCCTCGTATGATCGCGCGTGTAGTACGTTTCTCGCATAAAATGTTTAGAAAAAATGATCCAATATTTTTATAAGGTTTTCACTAACCATAGTGCTTACAATCGCTTTTCTTTTATTATTTGCGACGCAGTTCATTTAAAAGAAGACAACCCTAACGTCGTCAGAAGAGATGAGAGTATACGCAATAGAAAGCGAGGCAACTTCTAGGTAAGGGAGCGTTTCTATTGTGTCGGCGCAAGAGTCGCTATTTATTTAAATGATCTTGCGGAGTGTCCCTACTGTACTTGTACTATTATGTATTCTGTGACAATGCTGGAGTTATATTATTATTACAGTATACAGCAGCATTTTGTTGAATAAATAAGATCAGTTTCCGTCATGCTGTTATTGCTGCAAATGTCGAATTCTAATGAATAATTATAGATTTTTGTAAATACTTGTGTAAGTTCTTCAGTTTATTTTATAATATAGAGTTGCACATACTGCGGAATAAATATTTGAAATCGATTTTGTTATTACTAGTAAATTATAAGCAAATGTAAAAATGGATCTTAATTCTTTGAGTTTAATGTTCTTCTTAGAATAACCACACTAGTAATACTAGGTATATTTATGAAAATTATTGTATGTTCGTTTATTATGTCTTATCTTATAACGATGGTTTGTTTTTGTTCGAATGGGAACGGCACGGTATGACTGCGACACTGCGTAATCTTCGTCAATCTGGAATTCTGGAGGGACGTTCATATAGGCTTACGAACTCTATTAGCAATATTATTGCACATGTGAATGTGAGTCGGTACCTACTTTGTGCACGTCAAACAAGCAATTGCCGTATCTCATATTGTATTTAGGAGACTGGCGGACAGTGAACTTCCTATACAAACGTAATACACACGACAGCACGTCAGGTTATACAGTTAAACTGCGAAAACAGCTCTATTACGTAGGGCATAAAGACGGTTTCAAGGTCAACATGACATGTGTAGTCTGAGTGCCGTCGTGTGTACCAAAATTATTTGCAATTTGAGCATAATTAACTCTTCTTGTGGTGATATTCGGATTAAGACAGTATTTGTCTAGTTTTATTAAATAAAAAATCCAAAATACTAACCTAATTCAAAATAAATGCAAATTACTTTTTTTATACAAAACTAATTTATTTGGCTTGGTATTTTGGATTTTTAATTTAAAAAGCGCGAAGTCTGCAACCTAGCGCCGCCATTTAAAAAAAAACCTAGTCGAGTGTAGGTTTTTTGCAAAAAGCTTCTTTGAAGTGCACTACAGGAAGATAATTTACAATTTCGTCTTTCTTTAGCACTATGATATTTTTACAACGGTGGCGCTAGTGTGCAGACTACGTGCTCTTAAGAGAACCCTATACAAATATTGTCTTAATCCGTAGACCATCACAAGAACAGTTAACTGCAATGCTCATGCTCAAATTGCAAATCATTTTGGTAGGTATTACGTGTCTATAGGAAGTTAACTGTTCGTCGGCCTCTTAATACAACGCAGTGGAACGACTACACGCTGCGCTCGAATCTGGATTTTGGCCTTATAGGGTTCTAAACCTATAGATAGGCCATCGAGCCCTCCAGCACCATAGTTTGTTTTAGATTCCATTATTTATTATCTTTTCGGCAATTAAAAATTTATTAGTGCATTTATTGAAATCAAATCATAATCGACCGTGTATTGTCAACCACACCACTGGACCATTTCACAATATTTTTAGGTAACCACACCTAGTGAAGTTCTAATACCTACTTACTAAACTTGCATTTATCGATATCAATTAATTATCATTTCGTAAGATCACGACATGACATGTACATCACCAAGTTGGCAGTGGTGTGGTAACCAAAAAAAAAATAAACGACACCACAGTGGTGTGGTTGACATTACACCTAAGTAATCTACTTATTCTCATACAATATATTATACTTAATTGATTATAAACAAATAAAATCACGTTCATTTATTCATCGCCTTTTTTAATTAAAATAATATAAATTATTATTTATTAATCATATAACAGATTGTTGCACGTCCTATTAGAGATATTTCATTATTATTGAACCAAGCCATTGACTACTGGTCAATAAAAGTCTGCTAAATTATATCTAAAAACTAGATAAAACATTCCTCATCCGAACTTAATTCTAAAGTATGCGTATGATGTAAAATGGTTGTACAAAATGTATGTCTTGTGACGTGTGTTGTAATAAATTTTCGAGCCTTATAGGATTCTTTTATTTTAAACATTAAGTCCGTCTCTGGAATCCTCACATTAGTCGTCTAAAACTAATTTCGTCAATATAATATATATCGATATACAACATGTTACAAAAATATAGGGACCATCGAACTGAGCAACTTTTACTATGGGACCATTTCTCAAATCACGCGAAAAAAAAATCCGCTGTTTCATACATTTTGATTTTTTCGATTTGAATTTTTTTATGAATGATGAAACGACTGATTTTTTTTCGCGACTTCAGAGCTGTTGGTCCCATAGTAAAAGTTGATCAGTTTGATGGTCCCCTAAGGTCCCTATACAACGTGTTACAAAATACCCCTAATGCCGAATATGGTAGATAAGGACCATCAAACTGATCAACTTTTACTATGTTTAAAATCAGCTGTTTCATACATTTTGATATATTATGATATGATATACGGATGCACCACTAGTTATTATAACGTGATAATAATCCCGTTTGCTCGTGGTGGTTTTTTAGAAAAATGTAAAAAACGGCTCTTGCCTGTCTATAGTAAAAAACGGCCGCGCGGCGCGATTTTTAGTCAGTTTTAATCGACTTATCTTGTAATCTTGCCTTTCTATAGTGAAAAACAACTGCGCAGCGCGATTTTTAGTCAGTTTCATCCCTTATTAGAGCATTTTCATCCACTATTCTTGTAAACTGTGGTTTTATCCTGGCTGACGGGTAGTCTGCTGCTTACGCAGGCAGATTACGTGCTTACGTGATTGGAGCATGTGTAAGAGCCTTAAGAGCTTTCACAGCGAGACCCGCGAAATTAAAAAATGCCTGTCTCAGCTCGGCACCCCGGCCACACGCCTGTCTAAAACATAAAATGCCTGTCAGATAGTAACCCTAGGAGCGGTTCTGCTAGCGGTGGTCTATTTGCCCCGCCGAAGTTTTAACTATGATATGCTTTAATTTATTGCAAATCGTTAAATTAAACGGATTTCCCCCGGACACAAATAGTGTCCGGGTGATTTAGGACCCCGCCTGGACGCTCTCCGGACGCCCTACAAACTAGGACAAATCCAGGGAAACCTGGACGGATGGCAGCCCTACTCATGAACGACTTTTGAATGTGATTATTTCCTTTTTTCCGCGCATCAGGACTTTGGCCTTAGGAATGGAAATCAAATCATAATTGGAGGAAGTCAGACATACTGGACCCGATTTCGTCCAATTAAACAGTTTCGATTAAATAGTCAAACAGTTCAAACGCAATGTCATGCATTTTCAGTGACCTAATAAATATAAATAATATCTTAGAACATTGAACATAGACTTAGAAAAGACAGTGGATTCGACTTCAACTTCAACTTTTATGGTGAATGACTGCGTCTCGTTTTATTTTAATGTTAATAGTGACGTACCCTTAGTAGTGTACCTATCTGAGTTCTGAACGTATCTGTCAATGTCAAATTTCTTCAAAACAACTTCAAATGTTTGTTTGTTTTCCTCAGAAGAATAACTAATTTGCTAATTTTGCTATGCTATTTTTGTTTTGAGATTTTGTTGGTAATCTTAGAGCATTAATTGGTAATTTAAACAATTTGGTAAACAAAATTTAGATAATTTGTGGATTCTGCTGTTTCGGCGTGAATTTCGTAAATTATTTGCTTTATTCTTTGAGTTTTTGAACATTTGTGGTGTCTTTTTAGTTATATTATTTTACTATAATAATATATTAAGGTAAGTGTTTACCTTCACACATCAAAATTATTGAATGATTAGAAGATATAGATACAGTGTAAAAAAAGTTATTTTCTTCAAGTGAGGTCGCGACAAAATTGTAAATTTTTTGTCTTTTTTCTCGTTTTTTTGGGCAATAATTTGTGGTTGGAAATTTGGAATATAAAAAAAAAGTGAATCTTATTAGACTAATTTTAAATTTCTTTGTTTTATTACAGATTGAAATGTCAAACATAAAGTACTCCGACGAGGACCTCTCTAAAGCTTTGGAGGATATAATAAATGGAGCCATGACCATACATCGAATAATTAAGGTATATATAACCACAGTGCAAAATTATATTGATATAGCTATTGATACACCCGAAAATTGCAAACAATCAGACTATAAAAAATCATTTAAATCTGGAGAATTACCATCATCTCACAAAACAAATACAAATATACTCACTAGATCAGCAGATTAGATTCGTCTCCAATTTCGAACTCCCCAAATAAAAAAAGGTGTAGATAATAGTTCTACTGATATTCACAATTCGAAATAAGAAAACAAGAGTGTAAAAATAAAGCCAAAGAAAAACAATAAATTGGAATGTGAAAATAAAGCCAAAGAAAAATTGGTGAAGAAAAACAGTAAAAACAGCCAAAAGTAATTATACAAGTACCTACACAAGATGAAAGTGACAACTTATACAAATCTCAAAATTTTAAAATTATATAGCTTTCTTATCTTAATCAATTGTTTAAAAATATCTGGAAAGGTATTCAGTTGATGTCGAGGTAATTCCTTGTACAATGGTGAGATGGTGCTGGCTTGCAGCGTAAGAGTTGATATACTAGGAGAAATTCGACGTTCCCACTAGTGACTCGGTAGCTCAGCGGTCAGAGCATTGGACCCGATATACAAAGATCGTGGGTTTGATCCCGTCCGAGAACATGATCTGGTGCGAGTCGTATTTTTTCTAGTATATTTTTTGGTATTATATAAAATTGCATTGTGAATGCTTAAATCTCAAAGTTTAAAAACTTATACAAAATTCAATAATTCAATAAAAACAAGTTACTAAAATAAAGAAAGTGAAGCACCACCTATAGTTTCAGATGAAAGCATAGATTCTAGCTTATTGAAAATAACTTCAGTAGATTATGTTATAATTATTTATTATGAAGGTATAATTTCCGGGTCTCATTATGAAAGTTATAGACAATGCATCTGGAAAGAAATACAAAATAAAAATTATGACTATGAGCGGGCTCGAGCCAAGTGGGCGAGTAAATTGGCGTTAGCCCGAGAAAGATGATATTATAATTTATGAAGCTAAAGTTCATAAAAAAAATTAAGGCTCCTGTAGCAGTAAACAAAAAAGGAGTATTTTCTATTCAAGATTTAGACTGTGGAGATGGAGGACTAAGATAGACTTAACGGATTACGTCATATACAAATAAAAAAAATAATATAATGTTCGCTAAACCCTTGAAGTAAGTCGATATTATGTTCAATTTGTTTTCATGAAAATTTAAAGTTACTATAAGTCCCTAAAAATATAAATAAACTATTTCCCTTTAAGTACTTATAAAATAAAGTTATTGTGTTTCAGAACATATCACATTAAATTTATATTTTCCTCTTCATATAATCCTGCAGCAAAATGGCATTTTACTGCATATACCAGCACGCCTTACCGGGATTAAGTTAACTTATGAATAAAATTTTATATCTTAATAGTGAACGTTTACGGGACCCAGATAAATTACGATTAGTCTCATAAAACATAGTTTAATACAGTAGTTTTACATATCAATCTCCTCCCTAAAAACCTCTCTTAATAACTGAACTAATTTAAATTCGCTGAGTTTTCCTGTTTTTGTGGAAATTGCCTTAATACTTTGAAATTACGTACATTTATAATTGGTGTATAATTGTTCTAAAAATATTTTGTTTCAGTTGTGCCACAGTTTCAATAACCCCACTGATAGCGGTGCAGTTCAAATTACTCAAAGTAATTTAGATATGGTTTTAGGTGAGTTTGCGATTATTCTTGGATTCTGGCAAAATGATGTAGGGATTAACAAATAGGTACCTATTAAATTTAGATTTTTCGCATTCACAATGCTATTTTTATATTAAGATAAATAATATTAGAAAAAATACTAGAAAAAATCGACTCACCCGTAGCACCTCAGACGGGACAAATAGGTACCTACTCTTAATCATTGTAAAGTAGACTTTCAGGCGCCGTCCATTTTTGGTTTAGAATAAATGATCTACTTTATTGGGTCTAAGTCTTGTTAAGTAATGAATATATTACAGAACAGAATGTGTGAAATAAGATGATAAGGTACTTGGTGCTTTTGCAGATCTATGTACAATCATAAAATGTATCACATATCTATGACAATTTTGTAAACTCTGTCCTAATTTTGTTACTACAGTTAATTAAAATCCAAAGTGTTGCTTGTAAGAATTTTCTAGAAAGTTTGATTTAAATCAAAATTTAACAATAATATAGTGTTGTTTTCATTAATTAAACCATTTTAATGTTACTGTCCAAACTTTGTCATTTGTATTATCAATGAGAATGGTTTATGTAGGTATATACTATTTTAATTCAAATCAAAATAGTTTATTGATTAGAAAAAAATAAAATACAATTTGTAAAGCCTAAGACATTATGTATCTACATGCATCAAATAATGTTAAACCGAGGGTAATATGACAATTTTAAACGTAAATAAATGCTATCGCTAGCGCGCGCGCGCGCGTGTGTGTGTGTGTGTGTGCGTGCGTGTGTGTGTGTTTGTTTGTTTTTGTGTGTGAGAGAGTTTTTTTTTATTTGAATGGATTAGCATGTACATACAAATACTTATTAAGGAGCTATTTATCTAGATTTACCTAATACTTTTTAAGAGGTTTTCAACTTCATCATATGATTGTGACTTGAGCCAGGTAATTAATTTGCGCCTACAGTGATAGTAATTAAGGGGATGAATGTTAAGAATTGTATTTATTAATTATTTTTTTACAGCTTCCAATGAGGTTGTGTTCATTAACTTCTATGCAGATTCGTGTAAGTTTAGTAATATGTTGATGCCAATATTTGATGATGCAGCAGATGAAGTCTCTAAAGCAGGCTATGACCCTGGTAAAGTTGTGATCGGCAAAATTGACTGTGACAAAGAAGAAGCGATAGCAACTAGGTTCCACATTACTAAATATCCAACATTGAAACTCTTCAGAAATGGTTTACCAGCTAAAAAAGAATACAAAGGTAAGAAATATTATTTTATTATGTTTCTAAAAAAGACAAGTTTTAAGGCAAGTATAGCTTTCTAGCATAGGTACATTGAATAATAAAACAATAAAAATAAACTTCAAACTTTAATTGAAGAGTGTAATGTAATATTTTATTATTCTTTTTTAATATTGTTAAATGAAGTAAAGTCCTCCGAAAAGTAAAAAATTAAAAAAAATTAACTGAAATTTTTCAATCTTGAAAAAATTAGGATGCAATAAAACCAAACTAATAATATTTTTGGACTCATTACATCTATCTTTTATTTTTAGGTTACAGATCTGTGAAGGGTTTTGCTGAATTTATCAAGAAAGAGCTGACCGATCCTGTGGTTAATTTTGGATCTCTGAAAGAACTGCATGATCTCAGTGAAGATAAGAGACACATCATTGGTTACATGGATATGAGGGATCAACCCGAGTACGAAGTCTTAAGAAAGGTGGCTGCTAGTTTTAAAGATGAATGTCTTTTTCTTGCTGGGTTTGGAGATGCTTCACAGTTAATGCACCCACCAGGTATATATATATTTTAATGTTAATTAAAAAATAAATTGCAATAGGTGGTTAAAAAAAGAGATTCTTTATTTTTAATCAGTAAAATTAAAATGATATGATTGAGATAAAAAAAAAGAAATATCACAGCCTATGAGACCTTAGGTCAGAACTGGGTGAAAATGCAATATTATGGTGTCATTGAGCTCATAATGGAGCTGGAAGAGACCTCAGAAAAAAGTATTAACACAGATAATTCTTAAAAGTAGAAATTAATTATTTACTGAAATTTTATTTACAAACGACGTTTTTAAAACGGACTAAAACTGTAAAGATCTGTAAAATAATTAAGTACCTACGTTTTAATTTTTTTTACACTCAGATATTTAAGTAGGTTCCTACTTTTTTTTTGTTATTGTTTGTCGACACTAATATCAAAAAATTACAAAAATGGCGCGGCCGCCATTTAATTTGCTTCAATTAATTTGGTAATGAACTATTGTCAATCTTCTTTTAATTTTTAAATACAGAAATAAATAATTAAATGTGTTTCAGGTCAACCCATTGTACTATTTAGAGCTGACAAGAAAAGATCAACAGATCCGGATGAGACGTACAGAGGCTCATTGACCAGTTTTGACGAGCTCTATAGTTGGGTGCAGAAGAAATGTTTCACTCTTGTCCGTGAGATCACATTTGAGAATGCTGAGGAGCTAGTTGTAGAAGGATTGCCGTTCCTGGTTCTGTTCCACCATCCCACCGATACTGAAAGTGTGAAGAGATATATAGTAATCGTCAGTAGAGAATTAGAAAGCGAAAAGCGTAAGTAATGCATTAATTTCAATATTTTAAGTACCAGTTTGGGTAAGTGACGAGCCAAATAAAATATTTGTCAACACAGCATGTCGTTTTTGACAAAAGGTTCGTTGCTATCAAAATGTCAGTTTTGACACTTCAAAAGCCCTCTCAATCTTGTCTTGCTGCAGAGGCTGAAAAATCTAGGATTTTCTACATTTCACAGCAAGTCTGTTGTCCTAATTGGTTATTGCTTGTAAAACTTGTTGTGGGTGGGTTCTGCACTTGTTACATTTTCAGAACACTGTGTCTTTAACATACATAGTTAGTTTGTTGCGTCCGCGTCGTGCGCTGTGGTAGGTCATACTGTATTAAATCAGAGATGACGTATGATAAAGACACGGTGTTTTAATAAGTGTGGACTCACCCTAATGAGTGTAGCACTAAATGACGAACCGCGGTTAGTTATATTGGCTATTTATTGGCTTTCATTTGATACCCATATTGTTAATACAAATGTTATTATTTCTTCTAATACGAAATAAACGGCGCGCGACGTTCAACAATTTTTTTCGCTATTTATTGAAATTGAAATTGAAAAATTCTTTATTCAAATAAGCTCACATAACAAGCATTTTTAAATCGTCAATTCTTTTATCCTACCGTCTTTTAGCTGACAAGAAAAATGGGCGCAAAAAACTTATCAGCTTTATTAGAAGGAACGATATTTACAAATATGTATATCGTTTCCAGACATTACATTCATACATGTTACCATTAACATAGATTCATAAATAAATAACATTATTTAATTAGCTCATTTCTACTGAATCAATATACAGGTGTCAAGCTTAATTCAAAATTTAAGGTTCAGCCTAGGCTATTACAAAAAAAAATAAAAAATATATATGTATATCAATTCATACAATTCAATAAACGTTAAGACAAGTAGGCAGAAGCAGACCTATTCCCACTGGCAGCACCCGTTCACGAGCATGACGCATGAACCAGCCATCGCTTCGCTCAACCATATTCGAGGGAACGTAACGACCCGCCTCACACGACACCACCGCAGAAATGATTAAAGAGAGCATGACATACTTAGGCTACCCATGTTAAGGCATCGAATTGAAAACTAATATCCAAAAGCTTTTCATAGGCCTATAGAAAGTGAAAGATTGCAATAACAAAATAAAAAAAATCAAAACAAGGTATTAGTTATGAATTTTATCTTTTGGGTAAGAAGTGCCATTTTTTGTTGGCAAATAAAAACAACAGTTAAATATTTACCGTGGTTTAAAGTAAAATGTGGTTGAAAATTTTGGTTATTGTGAAGAAACTGCCTAAAAATAGCATTTTTTACTATCAGAAATTAATTCTACGTTATTGATTTGTCCGAAAATGATACCACACTTGACCTATTAGCTAAACATTGACAGTTATTATTTTTAGAATGAAGCCGTGCTACCGATCTTAATCAGCTTACTTTGACCAAAGAAACAATTGTGCCAAGTTTCATGCTTTTGTCAAAAAAACGTACGACCATTTTTTGTAGCTAATCTGCTAATGGTGCCAATCAGCTCCTATACACTGGTAGGCTACGTACGAAATTTGTAGTATATCTCATTCCACTAGAGATTGATTTTTTTATGCGGCGTCATAAAGTCAATGGCGTTTTTTTCCAATTAGATCCTTAGTAAGTCACTAAAAAACAAGTTGTTCAAATAGTAAAAACGGATTCGCTTAAAATTGACAGAGAACATAAACTTCTTGACGGCGGACGGCGTCCAGTTCGAGTACTCCCTAAGCGTATTTGGCAAGTCGGTGTCCGACCTGCCGCTGGTTGCTATCGATCCCCTCCTCGGACACATGTACCTGTTCCCCGACTACAAGGAGATGGAAATACCTGGCAGACTTTACCAGTTCCTACAAGATTTTTATTCCGGGAAATTGCATAGGTGAGTTCGCATCAGCAAGCATGAATTTGCTAAAGAGAGGGAGATAGCGTGAATGCCATAGCATCAGCTATCCACTGCACTGAGCCTATCTTTCTCTCTCTAGCAAATGACTTTCCTGAACGACAGAAAAGGTTCTGAAAAAAAATCAAACCATTTTTGCAGGTGACACCAAACGAACCGAGACGCTTGAATGGTTATGAACGAGTTATAGGGTTGTAGCGCCTAGGACATGCAATTTAGTGTAAGAGACCACTTACTGAAGTAATTCTTTGTTATATGATTTTATCTCGTATTTTGACTATATACATCAACCTAGTTTTAATTTAAGCTACGGTATTAATTTGTTATTTAAAAAATGATTTTGCTTTTAATAAATTGGTTATTGTAATGCTGGATTCTTTATTCATCAAAGTTCCCATGTTTGTTTTCTGATAGAGGCGTTCCGACTAGTGTAAACGTGCGAAGTCTAAGGGTTGAACCCCACTTGTTAGCACGGAATAGCATTCTTCATGATTTATCCTCTTCAATCATTGACGATCGTCGTTTGCTAGAGCGAGAGTCAAGCGAGTTCAACCTTAATTAGACCGGTTTCGCACATACTTCGTGCTGTACTACCTATGAAAACTCAAATTTGGATATACCGGTATAAATAAACCATCGGATACCCCAAACTGTTTAACCGCGTTCGGCGTTCGGATTTTCGAATACCTATGCTATGTGCGTTATGCTGTGTGTTTTGATAACACACTGGAACAAGTAGGTACTGTTGCCGAGCCGGCCTCTTTTTTACTAGTTTAAGGTTTTTTACTTTTAACTTATATTTTATAATTCTGTACTTTTTATACTATAACATATTTTCCTTGTTTTGTACTCTGTGTTTTTTATTACTTGTCAAGTTGTGTTCGGTAGGTATCAATACAATTATAAAACTACATTTAAACCTTTCATTATTTAGAAACCCATTTTAGCTCAGTTTCAGGTACATACAAATACTTAAGATATAATTATTATTTTGAACCTCTCTAGTGGCAGGCAACAAAACAAATAGTAAAATGTGTTATGTGTGCTACATGTTCCTATGTGTTAAGGTACAACTGTCACGGCCAGATCCAGTAGGCCAGTAATTGAATGAAATTAGGTTTTATTGCCATACCAAATATTGGCCAGGCAATAAATTAAAATTTAGCTTAAATTGCTAAGTTTTAACAAAAATACATACGCTCAAACTGTACAGAACTCTAAAAAAGAAAACAATAATGGGAAAACCACCATAATTATAACATAAACAATTGAAACAGGAGGCATTGTCTTATCAAAAATTTAGGAAACTGATTACGTAACATGAAACTTATTACGACTTCAACAAAGTCTTAGTTTGGCGGCTATTATAAAAATGACTGTTCGTTCAGTTTATGAAGACAATATACAAATAATTCAGTTTTATTTAAAAGCTTATTGATGTTTATTCTTATTTTTTCATGTTAAGTTTTGGGGGTCAATAAACGAAGGGGTGCTCTTTTGGGAAGTTTTGACTAATGGATAATTATTATGTTATTGAATGATTAAGAAATACTCGGATCTTTAGATCAGACTATCTTATTAGACAAAAAAGTTTTTACTGATAGGTAATTAAATGGCAAAAGCCCGAAAAATGCTTTTTTTAATGCCAAATTAGGGTGCGATCCTTAGTTATTCTTCTGAGAGTAGATCTACCTATTTTTCCCCTATAGCTGCACACGAAACCGTATTTTCTAAAATTAGGGCTGGCAACACTGCATCCATACGTCAATCAAACGTCAATGTCAAAATAAACCAGTTGCTCAAAAAAAAACTTACCTAAATTACCTACATAGGTAATTAAGATTAAAATAAATTCACTGTCACTGACACTGAGCAAGTTAGGATTAAGGAAATCTGCAAAAATAATAAAACTTTATTTTTGAAAACTAAGTGTTTCCGCGGAAAATTAATTTATTATGTACATTAGAATCTCTGCATGTTTTTTGATAAGAAATTCGTGCGTATTTTCTTTATAATTATTCTATTTAAGTTTACAACTTTACACCGAAATTATATAAAAATGAATTTGTATACAGGGAATGTACTCAATTACAAATTTTTAGGAACTTTTCTTATTTTGGTAAGTAACGTAATGATTTGAGGGTCTCCACAAATGCCATAAAATTGTGACATGTGAATGATGATTTTATGGTTAGAAAACAAAGTATGTAATTGGTGTATAATTGTTCACCAATTTGTTCTAAAAATATTTGGTTTCAGTTGTGCCATAGTTTTTACAACCCCACTGATACCGGTGCAGTTCAAATTACTCAAAGTAATTTAGATATGGTTTTAGGTGAGTTTGCGATTATTCTTGGATTCTGGCAAAATGATGTAGGGATTTAGCAGTGTCCCCTCCAATTTTTTATTACCGTTCACAAATTGTGTGGGCACCTATACTAATTAAATTATTTTTTACAGCTTCCAATGAGGTTGTGTTCATTAACTTCTATGCAGAATGGTGTAGGTTCAGTAATAATATGTTGATGCCAATATTTGATGAAGTAGCAGATGAAGTCTCTAAAGCAGGCTATGACCCTGGTAAAGTTGTGATCGGCAAAATTGACTGTTACAAAGAAGAAGCGATAGCAACTAGGTTCCACATTACTAAATATCCAACATTGAAACTCTTCCGAAATGGTTTACCAGTTAAAAAAGAATACAGAGGTAAGAAAGATTAGTTTATTAGCACAAAAGTAATCCTTCTGAAAAAAATATTAACAAACACACTCTTTCGCTCCTCTTTTCTATACGTTTCCTACCTACTTCCCTACATTATCTTAAAATGCTTTTTGTTTCGCACTACATCTGCTCACTGCACACTGCGTTCTTCAAACCTTACCCTTTACATCCCTAAGCACTCTACCGGCTTTGTTTCCTACTCCTTCTGCGTTCATGCCGTCCGCCTATGGAACGCACTTACCAAGGGTATTAGAAAAGCTCAGATTGTAACTTATCTATATCTTTCTTTACAACATGTTACAAAAATACCCCTAATGCCGAATATAGTATATAGGGACCGTCAAACTGAACAACTTTTACTACGGAACCAACTCTCAAATCGCGAAAAAAAAATCAGCTGTTACATACAAAAATTAAAATCGAAAATATCAAAATGTATGAAACAGCTGATTTTTTTTCGCGATTTCAGTGTTGGTCCCATAGTAAAAGTTGTTCAGTTTGCATGTTGTATACATAATAAAACAGTAAATTCTAAATATTTTGAACATGATAATCAACAGTCTCAATTTTGAGTTATTTATAAATTCGAAATCAGCATTTTTTTCTCTACAAACAGTTAATTGTCTAATTTCAAAATCTATCACAATCGCTTTCATTTGACAGATGGATGTGACACATTGCTGCATTTCTTTGGTAAGTTTTTATTTATGCCAAAAAGAAGCATCAATGTGTTACATCTTGAAAGCGATTGCGATAGATTTTGAAATTAGACAATAGAAGGGCTGGTTAAACAGTCATTACCTACTAAGTCATACTAAGTCATTTGGATTGCATTTAAGAAAGCCTTGCCTGTTTTACCGAGGCTTCCGAAATGTTAGTTTGTGTGGCATCTCGAATTAACACACCAAATTGGAAAATTATTTACCAATGTGAGCATATATTATTAACTTTGACTTGATACTGTATTGCCTGTCAACTTTTATATAAAATTAATTGTTATTATGAGTTATTACTGTTTTGCTTGATTATTTTTACTCCTAGTATTGAATGGCTTAAGAAAAATAATGTTAATATTAATTTAAATAAAACAAACTTTATACAATTTAATAAAATTAAACAATAAAAATATAATTTTAAACTAAACATTGACAAAATAAATGAACACACCAAATTCTAAGGGTTTATTATAGACCAACACTTTTACGCCCTCTACAAAGTGTGAAATGTTAATAATAGGAAGACAGCCATTACTACTTATCGAGCTTACGTGGCGTCAATATTGTGATATGGATTATTATTGTTGGTCAATGGTATCGATAATAAGGGCATTTATTGCACAAAAAAAGTGTATTTGAGCCATTTGTGAAATCCAACCAGACGAGTCATGTCAACCATTGTTCAAGAGCTTACTACCACTTACTACCACTACCATCAATGTACATTTATGAACTTTCTATTTTTGTACATAAAAACTTAGGGACTGTATAAAAAAGTATCTGATGTAAGTTACCGACTACACAGGAATCTAAATAGGCTAGTATTAAATGAAATGCCGAAATCAGCAATTAATAATAAAAATTGTCTGACTATCTATAATAAAAATTCAAATGACTTTAAAAAATTGACATTACATGTATTTACATTTAAAATATATTAGCTTAATCAACATATTTTTATGACTTAAAACAATAATTATTAGAATTCAAGAATTGACACTCATTAGAGATATTAAAAAAATAGTAAAAATTTCTTCAATAAGGGCAAAACATGTGCGCTTTAATATTATTATAAAAATATTTTCACCGTGTTTTACGCAAATAAAGAATTATGATTAGGTATGGTGATTATTTATTAGAGTAGGTCGTTAATACTCTTTGCACTCTAAGTGGTTCTAGAAAGTATCTTGTATATCCTCATATATAAATATTTGTCCTAAAGACTATATTTTTGCAGTATACAAAGTAGAAGAATGTAGCTTTTTAACGATGTATCAAAGGCCATAAATACTCCACAGTCAGGAACTATAATTTTTAAATCTTTGAAACGCATTATCTCGAAATTAACTTTTTTGAGTTAAAACTATGTTGATTGTCATGTATGTGCGTATGTGTGATTTGTGTGCGGATCACGCAAAACCACTGAACGGATTTTTGTAAGCTTTTCACAATTTTGTAGCTTGTCAAACTTTAAATCTAAGCCATGTTTCATCTAATTAGGGTAAAAGAGTCAGGGAAACAACTTAACTCTGTAGTTCTAGCTCTCATACACTATGGAGGTCATTTAAACTGGTCGCCACATTTTTTTACTGTCCACGCTTACGAACTCGTGGGCGGAGGCTAATAATATCTGTATTTCGTTTCTCTATCTATATACATTACCTATCCTTTATTTGCATTGCACCCATTTTTTATTTTCAGGTCAGAGAATTGTGGAGGCTTTTGTTGAATTTATCAAGAAAGAGCTGACCGATCCTGTGGTTACTTTTGGATCTCTGAAAGAACTGCACGATCTCAGTGAAGACAAGAGACACATCATTGGTTACATGGATAGGAGAGATCAACCCGAGTACGAAGTCTTGAGAAAGGTGGCTGCCAGTTTTAAAGATAATTGTCTTTTTCATGCTGGGTTTGGAAATGCTTCACAGCAAATGCACCCACCAGGTACCTAATATTTAAAAGTTAACTAAAAAAATACAATAGCTATTTGAAAAGAGATTCTTTATTTCCAATTTCAGTAAATTTAAAATTATATTTATGATAAAAATAATGTTTGGATAGCATTATTATATTTTTTTTACTTCATGGATATAAAGGGAATCGCTAAACTAAAACATCCACTAAAAGCCTTAATTAATTTGGTAATGAACTATTATTCAATCTTCTTTCAATATTTAAATACAAAAATATTTAATTATATGTGTTTCAGGTCAACCCATTGTTCTATTTAGAGCTGACAAGAAAAGATCAACAGATCAGGATGAGACGTACAGAGGCTCATTGACCACTTTTGACGAGCTCTATAGTTGGGTGCAGAAGAAATGCATCACTCTTGTCCGTGAGATCACATTAGAGAATGCTGAGGAGCTAACTGAAGAAGGACTGCCATTCCTGATTCTGTTCCACCATCCCACCGATACTGAAAGTGTGAAGAGATATAAAGAAATCGTCAGTAGAGAATTTAAAGGCAAAAACCGTAAGTAGTGGATTAATTTCAATATTTTAAGTACCAGTTTGTGTAAGTGACGAGCCAAATAAATATTTGTCAACTTCATAAGCCCTCTCAATCTTGACTTGCTACAGGGATTAGCCTGGATTTTCTACATTTCGTGCGACGAGACGCCGCCTTACAGAAGCGCATATTCTGCAAGCCTTAATTTTTGCAATATGCAAGTACTAATCCTAAACATTAATACTATTACAGTATTTTTTACGCTATAATATATTTTGCAATGTATTGATCAAAGACTATTATGTTGGATACATATTAATTGAAAGTAGTGACTTTGTGTAGTGCGTCTTCTGTACTTATACTATTCTGTGGTTGTAGATAAAGTTATAGCTATCAGTAGTTAGTATTAAACTCATGCATTGTTGAAACTTAATTCAAATCAAATCAAATGTTTTATTTGCAGAATATAGGTAGGTTTATCATTAGTGTTGTATTACATAATCTGAGTTGATTTTTTATGCGATGGCGTCATAAAGCTGCCTCTTTACGATAACAGTCGACTGTTTAAGAGTGTACTATGATAGAAAAGCCTCCATCCTAGTGTACACACGTTACTTATTTGTAAGCATAGTATTGATATTGACACTGTCATAGTTCACTCGAAAAGTTGAGCGTGATCCTAGTCTACTATGATTGCAAAAAATCGTCCCAGTGCACTTGGATACTCTGTTTCCACGATACGAGTACCATCTTACCACTATACGGTTATTAGTAAATAGTAATAGATTGCTAGCTAGGAAGATCACGCGTGTCGCATTGACGTTGGTGGTCGGTAATGGAGTTACAAAATCAAATACTAGTGATCAGCAAGGTGGTGCACTCACGAGCACTAAGTGGCCGTAGCACTACGTCTGAGTCAGCTCTTATCGTCAAAACGTGGCTTAAAGTCAATGACGATTTTCTTTCCTATTAGATCCTTAGTTTTGAAGCTTACATAAAGAAACAGGTTTCCGGTGAACAGGTAACAGGTACCGGTAACACCTGTTTCTTTAAAAGTGAAATCATAAGATAAATTTGACCTTTTTACCATCCTAAGTTAGTTTCGTCTGATTGTCTTTATTACGTACAAGAAAAAAATATGAATGTATAACAATTCAATAAACTTTTTAATATCAATTTAGGAACATAACCTATAAAAACTTTTTCCTTATTTTTCTTTTGTAGGCTCGAATCATTCGACCGTAATTTAGAATTATTCAAATATCTATAATAATATTAATTATTTATTTATTTGTCTCTCACACAAATTTGTGGTAATCCTTAAAACAGAGAATTATATTGCAAAAAATTATATAGCTATGTTATTTATTCGTTTAATATTTGTGGAGGAAATAAAGTTATTATTATCTTAATAAGTTTATACATTTACAAACTTGTAGCAGAACTGTCGCTTTCATAATCAAAAAGAATGTTTACCTTTATTATTGCATCCAATCGCAGCACAACGAAGCATTTTTGTAATAAAAAATATATTTTTATTACAAAAATGCTTCATTCAATGTAAAATTTTGTATTGTATTTGACGTAAATTGAACGTTGTTATGAGTCGAACGATATCAGCGCTACTAGCGGTTAAACTTGACAGTTTTCTTCCCAATTGACAGATAACATAAACTTGTTGACGGCGGACGGCGTCCGGTTCGAGCACTTGCTTTGCGATCGCGACTTGGGCAAGTCGATGTCCGACCTGCCGCTGATCGCCATCGACTCCTTCAGGCACATGTACCTGTTCCCCGACTTCAAGGAGATGGAAATACCTGGCAGACTTTACCAGTTCATACAAGATTTATATTCCGGAAAATTGCATAGGTGAGTTTGAATCAGCAATTATGAATTTGCTAGAGCGAAAAAAATGGAGGGGTTCCATATCATCAGCGATCCACTTTACTGAAGCTATCTTTCTCTCTCTAGCAAATGACTTTCCTGAACGACAGAAAAGGTTATAGCATGAAAAAAATGTCTCAAATTACATGTTTATTGTATCAAGTTGCATGTTTATTGTTTACATTTCAGTTTCATAACAATAATTGTTTATTTTCCAGGGAATTCCACTACGGGCCTGATCCACCGTAAGCACCCTTATATTGTTTTTCTGCATCATGTTGATCACTAAGACCCGACTATGCCAACCAATTTGATTCTTAGTTTACGAGTTTGTGACACGGGTGACAATGTTTTTGTTCCACTTGAGATTCAAACCATTACCACCTTATTAATAAACAAACTGTAAGTTTACACTTAGTGTAACCAATAGTTTCTTAGGAATATGAGGCTTTGAGACATTATATTTAAGGCTTAATATTGCTAAGCAATATTTTTGTAGTTAATAGTTAAACCGGGTGTAAACTTACTCTTCGTTTATCAATAAGGTCATAAAAGCTTTAGTTATACATTACTAGAAATTCTTTCCCAGTTTAGTATTTTCATTGATTTGTATATTTTCTCATTAGTGCTATCAAGTTGCATGTTCATTGTTTACATTTCAGTTTCATAACAATAAATTGTTTATTTCCAGGGACTTCCACGAACCTGATTTATCATTTCAGGCTCTTTACGAGGTGCGAGTGACCTCACCTCCAGAGTCCATCTTCAAGAAATTTGCGCCATCCAAGGATAAATACACTTTGTCAATGACTCGGCTTAGGGACGAGTTTCAAGAATGTAGCGCTTAGGTCATGCAATTTAGTGTAAGAGACCACTTACTAAAGTGATTCTTTTGCACCACCTCAACGATCAAAACTGCTTGTCAATCATTTACATTGCATCGGCTTGTCAATCACATTTTGATCGTCTAGGAGCGATGCTTGAGGTACCTATCACGTGATTACCGTGGCCTATCAAAGGTAGGCCACGCCCCCAAGTGGTAGGGTGGTGGTAATGCCACAGAATAGATATAAGTACTACCGTACAGAAAGGACACTCCATCCCGCCCCAGAATCAATTACCTCACCCCACGCCGCAAGTTCGTATGCCGAATCGTATGCTCATCTAGTCGTGTGTCAATCAACTCTCATACACGGCGCGGGGGCGTGAACGCGCGATATTTATTTGAAAAATTCGAAGCAAATATGGTTTACCGTTTTTCTGTGTATGGATGTTTATCATCATCCAATGAGAAAGTAGAAGATTTTTTCGTTTTCCGAAAGATGAATCAAGGTAAGCACTCCTTTATTAATAATTTACATAAAAACGCTAAAGAAACCTAGGTAGGTACATAGTGGTAAATTTATGAAACTCTTTGGTACCTACATTGTCTGCTTATTTAATGTACATAGGTAAATAATTAAATGCCTACGTTGTAAATAAAGCTATATTCAAAGATATTTTGTCCTTTAAGAATTGGTCTACATATTATTAAATGTGAATAAACAATGAATTCATTGAGTTTAGTTGAGTATCAACTGTCAGTATATTGTACAAATGAGTATCTAGGTACCCATTGCGACTTTATAAAACCCAGTTACGAAAAAAAGTTTCTTTGGAATACAGTGCGTGACTCTGTGATTCATCTTATCAGAGTTTCTGGGTAAGTAAGACTGCACGCGGTAGTCGGTAGCCCTAGACTGTACGCACACAGTTGCGCGTGTAAGAACGTCATCTGTGTAGCGTCTGTTTACACACGACGGCATCTCAGACTATACATGTTGACCTTGAGACCGTCTTTATGCCCTACGTAATAAAAGCTGTTTTCGCAGTTTAACTGTATAACTTGACGTGCTGTCGTGTGTACTTAATAGGTAGTTGAAACGCCGCGCTTGTATTGAGTCCGGGGTGTGGTATGGTAATGCAACGTAAATGATTGACTTAACTAATTAATACTTAATACTTACATTCGTTTTATTGACCGATTAGATTAAGGCCCTACAATCTCAAAACACCAAACCAAATTAAGATGGTATCGTGTTTAATATAAACGGGTGAAATGGGTTTATCGTAGAAGTATTTCTGAAACTAAGTAAACACGTATTTCGTGATCTTCTAACCCCTTGGGGGGGTTAATGGGGTAAATAAACCTAAAAACCGATATGGATGTCGTTATTGTGGTTTTATGGGATATTGATTGCGAAAATGGCATTTATATTGAATTCCATCACGGTGGCCATAATTCAACCCCTAAAGGGGTTAATTTTGTGTGGAAAAATAATATTAAATGGACATTTTGATTTGAAACATCGAATGAATACTTCTAAATACAAATAAGCAAACAAATTGATATAGATGTCGTTCTTGAGATTTTATAGGATGTTTATTTCGAAAATGGCATTTATTACCGACTTCAAAAGGAAGGAGGTACTCAGTTCGACCCGTATTCTTTTTAAAGTCCAACTAACCACTCGTAATATAAAAAAAACAATTTAATAAAGTAAAGGGTAACCCAAGTATTTTACCTGACAAAAGTATGAATGCACGTTTCGAATTAAAATGACATAAAATCGCAAGCTCAATACATGTAGCGTTTAATGGATATTCGTCCGCTCGTTGAGTAAAACAAACTGCGCCTTGTTGATGTGGAGCGATTTCGGCTGTCACTGCGCAAAGACGAGGCGTTTGAGCGCCGCCGCGTCGCCGCGGGGAGCCACCGTCCGCAGAATCGTCTACCTACAGATTTTTTTCACGAAAATTTTGGGTAACTATGTGAATATGCATTTTTGTCGACGCCGTGAAATTTAAAAGCGTTTGACAATTTATTTTTTTGTGGTAAATTTCCATAGACGACATTATTTCTTGCTTTTTATCGAGCTGTTTTTTAAGATTTTGATTTTTTTTTTAAACTTTATTTTTAACTTTTTTTTTGCCTTTTTTACTGTATGTAAGCGAAGATATAATAAATAAAAACGTTTAATACAACTTTTCAATGGTATCATTTATTACCCCCTAGTAACTCAATTTCCACATTTCGCAAATAAGGAATTCGGTTTTGCTTTTGCAGTTCAAGTCTAGTTCTGTACTCGTAGCATGGACAGCTATCGAAAAAAATAACGCGCGTAGAGTAATTTTGGCCATCTACCGAAAAGCGAAATGAAATTTCTCATAGACAAAGTATTCTATCGAGTACTTTTACGGCGTTTTTTTCTCAATGTTCGTGCTAGAGGTAAAGAACGTCCTAGACCATAAATAGGTATGTAACGCCCAAGAACTTAAATTTATATTCTATAACACTGTATGATGCGAACGCCTACAATTGGATAACGTTTTTGTCAATCTTATGAAAGAGAAGGAAAGCATAAATGACGTAATTTCAAGGGCATTTAGGTAATTCTTCGGTGAAGCATCATACAGTGTCATATTTAAAGTTCTTGGTACAACCCATAAAATTATACTACGCTAGTATAAATAAGTCTATAGTACAACTTAACTTGTTTTTGGTTGTCAAAAATAAATATGTATATATACCAATATCTCAATCACTTTACAGTTCCTATTTGATTTTGAGGAGTTTCCTTGAGTATCTTCAAAAATATCAATGAAATTAGTATGTTCCTTCAAACAAAAAATAATCTTTTAAATAACAAAGTTATATTTGAACATCCGTCTAAAATATAAAATGGTAACGAAAACGACTGTATTTTCAGGATTTCTAGAAAACTACTGAACCGATTAAAAAAAAAGGTACCAACTTGGAAACAAACCTAATTTAAATAATTACAATCGGTTCAGCCGTCTTCGAAAAATCGGGGAACACTAAAAAAATATACGTCACGAATAGATAACCTCCTTCTTTTCAATTTTTGAATTCGGTTAATAAAGAAAATGTAAGGTAATCTCTATTGATTTAAGATTAAAAAAAAAATATTGTAAATGGGTGTAATTTGCCTGAATAAATTAAAATTCTATTCTATTCATAAGACCTTTATTGAAGACAGAGCATTTTATAATAGTACTCACTTAATAAGATTACTTAACATTAATACCCGTTGTACGGTTTAAGAAAGTGGTCACACATTATTGTCACTTAATCAATTTCAAATAACTAGGTTAACATATTGTAACTGGTTTAATAATCCACTTGATAGTTTGTAATCCTAAAAAATTGCGTGTGAACAAATATCCTCAAAGTTAACACTGCACTGAGAAAAAAGGTTTGCTACTGTTACACAATTCGACTTTTTTTTAAGTTTGACAAGGGAGCATCGCGCTAACCTGTGCGATTGCTTTGTAAAGGACAGGTACTAAGATCTTGTTACTTTATCACAATGAGACTGCATGGTGTTCACTCCTTTACAGAATGCATGAATTTGAGTGAAGTTCCGATCAGATAGCAACGCGTCCGTTTCCATTTTGAGCCAAATCCGCGATTGTACGCTACATTTGAGCTTTTTACGTTCTTTGTGATGTTCAAAGATCAAGTTTCATGAGAATGGATGTTTTTTTTGTATCTACTCCGTTGTCTCATTAGTGAATCATCATTTGCTAGAAATTTTGTCATAGCGCAGTTCACTTTTACCAAGGTTATTGAACTTATTTCATATAAAATGTGTGGAAATGTTATACAAGTTGTACTTTGAATTAAAATTATTTTTTCCCCAACTCGTTGATATCTTTTATTGAATCTTTTGTTCCAAGGTTATTAATATTGAAGGATTTGAAAATAGCGAATGCCTATCTTGCCAAATGTATTTTAGATTAATACTGATAATATTCATGTGTTATAAGAAGGAGACAGTATAGTATACCAAAGCTATATTTTTGAAAAGCTACAAACACCCAAAAGGAAGACAAAAAAAAATTTTTGATTATTATTTCTTCTATGGGTACGTATCCATAAAAATATGACATAAAATATGACAAATATGAAAACAATTCCAATCATTATGACAACCTGAGTGGTGCAGTGGTCAACATGCTGGTCTACCACGCAAGAGGTCCCGGGTTCGATTCCCGGGGCCGGGCAGAAATTGAAATGATGAATTTTAATTTCTGTGACAAGTGCGTGTTACCATGTACCTATAATAAGTGGGTATAATTATTTAAAAAGTATATAAGTAGTATATCAGTTGTCTAGCTAGCACCATTATTACAAGCTTTGCTTAGTTTGGAGCTAGATGGCGCTGTGTGAAATTGTCCAAGCATTTATTATTATTGAATACGGAAGTAAGTGATCTGCTGTGTCCAACATTTCTGCGGTTTGTCAAACGGCCTTCCTTATCTTTCAAGTCAAAAGAAAGAGCGATCATTGAACAATTGCTTCGGTCAATTTACCCACGATTGCAATCTGGGTGCAAAGCTACAATAGCGTCACCCGACACCGATTGGCGTGGGCGCAAAAGACAGGAAGCTATGGATTGTACGATTGCCCGCCTTCGTCATCGGAACCCTGTAATTAGTGTAAAGCACACGGCCACTTGAACGGAAATGGCACGAGTATCGCTGATATTGAATTCAAGTGGTATAGAAAACAACCCTTTAGTGGATAGGTAAATAATCAAAGGAAAACCACTAATATAGCTTGAAACTTTTCGTTTGAAGTCAGTTTTTTCTACACCCTAGGTCTCGCTATTAAATAACCACAATACTTAATTAGTCGCGAGAGTTTTGTGTTTGATATTAGCTTTGGATCATGCACGAGATCATTGCATATGTGAGCAATCATATCATTATGTTGTGATTAGCTAGTCAAGAGATTTAATATACTTAAACCTAAAAATCAAAGGTAAGTATAACTGAATTAAAGTAATAATAATACGAACTAACTTAATGTTTCGCTTTCATCTTTCCGAAACTGGACACAAACACTTTAGCCCACTTGCTTCATATATTTAAACTAACAGAATCGATTGTCGGCTAGTTTCATCACATGTTATCTTTCGCAAAATGATTGAGGGTATCTTTTTTCGAAAGCAAAAAGCAGAAGCCCCAAAGATTTATGGCGTGAAGGAACGATCATAGGGCATTAGTATCCTGTATTGTTAACGGCATGTGGCTTTTGTGAACAGAGCCGGCAGCGAGCGGACAGTAGCTCAATGTCCCAGTGTAGTCTCGTATAGGTACAGTAATGGTCCCACTGCGAAGTATTGTTCTACTATGCCGTAAACATGTCGACAGGTTGAAGCAATTGTGAAAAAGTAAGAACGGTAGTGATGTTCGCAGTTCGTAGAACTTTTGTTTTGTTTAATAGTGGGACTTTTTGTTTGAAATACAAGTGGGTTTTGTGTTGTAATTAATGCATTTCTCATCCGCATTGCTACTGTTGTGAATCTAAAGAAGAAATGGGTACAAAAAAACTATCTATAAGCAAATGAAATGAGCATGACATTGGACAGCATTCTACATTTCTTGTTTTACCATATATAACGTGTTACAAAAATACCCCTAATGCCGAATTTGGTAGATAGGGACCACCAAACTGAACTATGGGACCAACTTTAAAATCGCGAAAAAAAGATCAGCTGTTTTTTACAAAAAATAATTACAAAAGTTCGTGTGAAAATGCATGAAACAGCAGATTTTTTTTTCGCGATTTCTGAGTTGGTCCTATAGTAAAAGTTGTTCAGTTTGATGGTCCCTATCTACCATATTCAGCATTAGAGGTATTTTTGTAACACGTTGTATATTGTGTTGAAATTATATTAGACTTGTTATAAATCAATTAATTACACAAACAATTTTTTTCGGCTTTTCCATAAAATAATTTGAAAAACTGTTGAATTTAGACAATGTTTAAATATGATGTTGTCTCTTTCCAACAATATTGTCAAAAAAGTGACAACATCATATTTAAACAGAGTTAAACTTGAACAGTGGATAGTTTTAAGACGGATTCTTTGTTTTTAGTTAGGCACCTACTTCAATTTTATCTTAATTAGGTACCTACTGTGAAAAGTTAAGTCATCAACAACACTCTTTTATCAGTCTCAATTTAAAATCCAAACATTAATCATTTGACAAAAAAAAGTATTTTAATGATGGACAGTCACAAAGCCGTTTTAATCGAGGAATAATTTATTTATTAATGAAAATATCTTGATCATTATTGTATTTGCATTATAATTAATTGATGATGGTTAGTTAAACAAAAGCGATGGTGAATCCAATGGATGAATGGTGTATAAAATAGAGAAAAACTAAATATGTTTAAGGTTGTAAATATCACGACTTTGACAAAAGCTTCGCAAAGAGATAGTAAAAAAATTGCTAGTACTTATTTCACTACTTAATTTACTTGCTTAATTCTAGTTAAAATAACCTATCCTGTAATGTCTAAGTCCATCTGACAGACAGGAAAGAACACACAATTATACAAATAAAAAATATGTAATAAGCGGCGAAACAAAACGCTAGAGTTCTCTCTAGAGAGCGGCGTTAAAAACAAAAGCACGAGAACGATTTAACAAACTGCCATATTTTAACAACGTGTAATTAAAGGTTTGGTCCGTCGAATATGCATAAATCATGCGTCTGCCGCGAACCCACCGAAATAGAGAAAAAATTAAAAACATTAAGTTGCCCACGCCGGGACTTGAGAACGCTGATAGCTGGATTAGCTACGCGGCGCTATCTCCACGATCGCTGTAACCGAAAGTAATTTTATTACTTTTCTGATAACTATATCTATTGGAGAAAAAAAATAGTAGGCATAGCAATCGATGCTATGTAGTACCAATTTAATTTTCTGTTTCTCGTACCTACGAGTAAAAGCACAGCCATCACTCGATGCTGATTGTGATTAAATGAAATGAAAAAAGAGCTTTTTAACACGGAAAAAAGAGTTATTTATTCGTTTGCAAACTTCATAAACACCGGACCATAAATTATTGTTTACTAAGCTTAGTTTGAATGCCTATTTGGAAACTTTGTAAGGTACTAATTTGATTGTAGGTAAGTATCTTAATTTAACATCATTAGGATTTTAAATGAAAACGATAAAAACCTAAAAGAAAATGTCCTATGAGTACCCTCTTTAATGTTTAGGTAATAGTGTTGCGATAGTTTTGTTTATTTAGTTTTATATAATCAACACTATCCCCAATCATAATAAATAACAAAACCAATTCAATTTGCCGTATAATCAACTCCGCCATTGAAATAGATTAGTCGCCGAATACAAATAAACGTTACCACCTCTTAATAGCGGCTAATAAAAGATGCAGACGCAACTTTGTGATCGTTTTCCCATAAGAGTGGACTCATAATTCACGGGTGGGGTGGGGTGGAGGCTGCGCCGCCGGGGCAGGGGGGGTGCGCGCGCGCCGCTCGGGGCCGAGGGGCTCGCGGGGCGAGGGGTGGGGGGCGAGGTGACAACCGCTCGTTACGTCTATCCCAAGCCAGTTATTAAAAACGTCTCGGCGTGAGCGGTGCGCCACCCTGTAATTATCCAGTTGATCCGTTGCGCTGCGTTGTCACCGCCGGAAATGCAGTACGTGGATCCGCCCGCGCAACAGGTCTGTCCGCCCGCCTACATTAAGTTCACGCCCAACCGCTTTGTTCACCTTTAATTTTGGTTAAATAAGTAAATTAAGATGTTCCTATTTTGTTTCACCGATTGGCAATAGAAAAAATTGTACGTTGGTACAATGATTTGCAATTTTGATTGTTGTGTCGTGTTTTAGTCATCCACTTAATAATGCAATAGTTATGCGAAACACTTTGGAAAATCTACAAATATTGTGAAATAAAGTGATAAATAATAGTGTCTCTAAGTTGTTGCTTTGTCTCTAATCTGAGTTTTTCGATTATAGATGATGAACATGGTGCCTGCATATAGCTGCGGGTACGGGCGCGGGGACACTCTGTCTCCAGCATCCGACCTGTCATCCTGCAGCAGTGCTTCATCAGGTGCCTGGTGCGGCGCCGGCCCGTGGCGAGAACTGCCCTACCCACAGTACTCCGCCTACTGGCCACCAGCAGCCGCCGAAGAGGCCAGGGAACTCCAGCGCCGTTGTGCCAAATGCCGCTGCCCCAATTGCCTCACAGAAGCCGCCGGCTTCGGCCCCAACTACGGGAAAGACGGCGCGAAAAGGGAACACGTTTGCCACGTTCCTGGTTGTGGAAAAGTGTACGGAAAAACTTCGCATTTAAAAGCTCATTTGCGTTGGCACACTGGAGAGCGCCCGTTTGTTTGCAACTGGCTGTTTTGTGGGAAGCGCTTCACACGTTCGGATGAACTGCAGCGGCATTTGAGGACGCACACTGGAGAGAAGAGATTCGCTTGCCAGCTGTGTACCAAGAGGTTTATGAGGTCTGACCACCTTGCGAAACATGTGAAGACGCACGCCAACGTATCCAGGAAGAATAAAAAGACAAAAGAGGAGGAAAAAGAAGAAGTGTCTAAAGATAAGACGGAACAACCACCCAACCCAAACAACATACCAGCACCTCCAATCGGTCCTGTGATAAGTGTCGGCAGTAGTAATTACGGAACTGTCCCAACCCCCAGTGTTACCAAATCTATGTCTCTGAACTACGCTTCAGTTGCGCCTAACATCGCGACTAGTGCTAACAGTTATAACCCATACCCCAATGGCCCGATGATGAGTGGCTGGTACCCCGATATCAGACAAGATTCTTTGTACGCGCGAGCTCCAGTGAGAGACCCTCGGTACGCGGGCGCGTATCAACAGTACCACACTCCAATGTCCACGTACCAATGTGCCAGTAAGGAAAATTACGCTATGTTTCAAGGACACTATAATTTACAACCCCCAGTAGCCCTTGGACAATAAGACTAGTGTATTTCAAAGTGATGTTTTGTGTCATATCTTGTAAATACGTGACGGTTAGGTTTGGGCGATGTATAGGTTATTAATTGTTAGTTACCACAAAATTATTGTGATTTGCTTAGTATTACCTACAGAATGTGCCTTGATGACTGTTAATATTAGAAACTAAATTTTTAAGAAATAAACAATTATAATTTGTGTAAATCAAATTTCGTATTTCATTACCTTCCTTGTATGATATATCATGAAATCTAAACTTAGTGAGATCTAACTAATTTTTTTAAGTCTATGAATTTTTTTTAAAGAAAAATTGCACGTTTTGACATAAGAATTTGACTCCTTTTTCACTTCATAACCTCATAATAATCATTAGAAAGATAAAAATATTTGCACAATATCGCAAAACATGCAATGTAGATCTCGTAGCGCTACGAAGAAACTACACATTGCTACGATTTTCGTAGCGACTACGAAACATTTGTTTTAATTTGGACGCGTTTAAAAATGAAGTTAGTGCAATTTCATTATTATTTTGATTACTTTTTTAGTAGGAAGGAAGGTACAATTTAGTTTTATAATGTTAGTCAAAAGCGGTAAAGTTGCTTCGTATCAGAAACTCACTTTCGTAACCGATAATCGAAATTAATAATTAATAATTTTTTATACATAATAAACGATTATTAAAAGTAAAAAATATACAAAATAACAAGATTTTTTTTTATTGTACAGAAGAAAATGTAAAAATAAAATAAAAAAAAATAAAAAAAACCCGCCTGCATCAAAATACAAGTCAACTGAAAAGATGGAAATAAGATCAAATATTAAAAGCAACATAATAACATGCTGTCAAGAAATCTAACGATATACTAATGATAGAAATCCGTTCAGCCGTTTGAAAGATATGAGGTAAAAAGAATATTACATACAAACATACATACAAGATACGCGCGAAAAATAACCCTCTTGCAGTCGGGTAAAAATGAGATTGTCAAATATATTTATATTTGCAAACTTATTATTTTAACTTATTACAATAATGTATGATTCAATTTAATTTATCTCATTTTTTTCACTTAGATTAATCGAATATTTAAATTAAATATTTTAGCAGTATAAAAATCAATAGTGTAAATTGTTAGTTAAGGGAAACCGGTTTAAGTTCCAACTGCATTTAAAAATCAATCGTATTACTTTTAGTTTGGGTCATAGGTATATTTTTTATAACATCTGCTATAAAAGTCATGCTTTGCATGACTTTATCCATCTGATGTGTCGAACTTCAGAGCGCTTGCGGTAGTTGCGGTACAAAAAGATGCATTTAAACCTGGGGCTGTACCGGCTAACGGATCGAACTTCGGAAAGACTGCCGGGTTTCAAACCGGGCCAAAATGGCGAACCCCAATTCATGATGTCACACGAACATCGATTTCTTCTAAATAACTTCGGCGAATAGTACAATGCGAAACTCCTTTATTTCGATTTACTGTTTTAAGTTGAAGCTCAGCAGACCCGCCGAAGTTCGAAAAGTTAGCTGGTAGGGCCCCTGTTGCAATCATAAATTATTCGCACTGAAGGAACTCGTACATTTCAACCGCCTCTGTGGTCTTGGTCTAGTGGTTTGCCCACACGTGTAAGACGCCGGGGTCCCGGGTTCGATTTCCATGAGGGGGTATGTGCATTTGTACTCAGTTTGGTTGGTGGTAGGGATTATTTAAAGTCCGTGTGGCTAGCTACCACCATCTGACCAAGTCTGATGCCATAACACCTCCGTGGTCGCCATTTTGACGACCTCCGTGGTCGAGTGGCTTTGTGCACCGGTTTTCAAGGTGTCGACATCTCTGAGGTCCCGGGTTCGATCCCCGTTTGGGTCAATTTGGAAAACGAACTTTTCTATATTGGCTCAGGTCTGGGTGTTTGTGATACCACAAGTGCTTTAGCTACTTACTTTGGAATCCAAGAAATATATGTGATGTTGTCAAATATTTATTTATTTATTATTATTATTATTTATAACAACAATTTGAAAATTGTTGTGTTCCGGCAGTTAGAGGTAAGATAGCCAGTTCCTCAGTGGTGCGGATTCCAGGTGCAATGCGCTTCCACCTTCGGCCTTATCGTCACTTAACATCAGGTGAGGTGAAGGCCAAGCACTACCCTGTTGTGGATAAAAAAACATAAGTAACTTGATTAGCACGAGGGTCCCTTAAATTGCATAACATTAATATCCTATTTTGAAAAACCATAACAGGCTTGACATAACGTTAATTCGCATAACAATAAGAATGTATAATTTAAAAATATATACTATTATTTAGCAAAACAATTAAAATCCATAGTTATAACAACAATAACTTTAAAATTCATAACATGAAAAAAAGTCAAAACTATAAAAATCCATAATTTTAAAATACATAGCCATAAAAAAATAGATATGAATCAATCTGAAATGATGATAAATAATAAAATTTAGCGGGCAGATACAAAAGCAGGGGGACGGGAGGGGGGCGCACGCCATGAAAAAGTCTCAAACGGTTCATTAGGTTAGGTTAGGTTAGAACTGCGACCAAAAACATGCGCGAGCTGAGCGACCAGAAACCACGTTTTTGTAAAATTTGCTATCAATAGATGCAACTTAAACTTTAAATT
Source organism: Catoptria pinella (assembly GCA_963556745.1). Taxonomy (NCBI): domain Eukaryota; kingdom Metazoa; phylum Arthropoda; class Insecta; order Lepidoptera; family Crambidae; genus Catoptria; species Catoptria pinella. The sequence goes on from OY750762.1 coordinate 9,728,776, forward strand.
TATTTTACTAATTAGTCTTGTATGATAACCATAGTTCGGTACATAGCTATATTCCTAGGAATATAACTATATCACAGCTTTAATCATCTTAATCTTACTGACATATCCTTCCTACACAGTTTTAGCCCGCCTTTATTGCTTTTAAAGTTTTATCTTGTTACGTAATGTACAGCAAATATGTCATTTTGGTTAACTGTAATGAGTTACATTTAACTGATTTTTGAACTGTTACATTTCATCACATTATTTATATTAAGAGTATGGGTTTTAACTTTTATGAGTATTAAAATTATATGTGTTGTTATTATATTTTTTAATCGCTATGAATATTGACATTATCCTTAATAAAGATATACATTTTAAGATTATGGATTTTAATGATTATGTGTTTTAGTGTGTACCTAGGCGTTTTCATTATAGGCATTTCCAATTATGGATTCTAATATAGACTCACTCGACTAGCACGTTATTAGTATATTTTATGATGACGCTCATGTTTACAGTTTGCTGGTTAGCAAATGATTTTTTCAACCTATATTGTAGCTTAGGAAGAATGAAAAAATAATGACGAGTTTTTAAAGTTGTTGGAAGAAACTAATGTGCTTTCACAATGGTTTTCTGTCAAAGTGCGTTGCATTATTTTTGGTTGCTAGGAAGAATATGATTTAGTGAGGTACAGCTTCCCGACGATAGATGGCGCTAGCGGTAAGGTAACTCGCGGCTCGCGTCGCGGAGGTAATTGCGCGGCTATTATCTGGGCGGCGCTCGGCGCGCATGGCGGCGCGGTGCGAGCGGGATGCACTCGATAATACGTAAAACAAAACGAGGGAGTAATAATGGTAAAAAACGAGCACGCAAATTATAGTGAGAAATGAGGCAGCCGGTAGCGGTGGGGGTTATGCGGTGGGGGCTCGCCGGCAGTTGCGGCCGCTCGGCGCACGCAGACCGCCCGCGCCGCCTGCGCCGCCGCCGCCGCCTCGCGAGTGTTGTGTTGTGACATGCTCCACCGCCGCCGCTCCCGCCATGAGCGGCAAGCCCTCCTCTCCGGACCTGCTCATGAATGTGAGTCCAGCGAACATGCTTTACTCACGACACTCACGCTATTAATACTGATTCTTTCGCTTTTTAGTGTAAAGATTTGGAAGTGCAACAAGTATAACATTGCAAAGCAAAAACGTAGAAAGTATTTGATATTCGCTTTAAGTTTTCTTAGCGGATGTATTATTTAAAACTTCCAACTTTATTTGTAAGTAATACTGACATGACACTTAACAACGTTAAGAACAAAAACTTAACAACGTTAAGTGTCATGTTAAAATATATGAAATCAATTTCAAAATCAAACATCACAGTTACAAAAGCCATTTCACGGTTTACAAAGCGTGATATCAAGAACAAACGCACCAAAAAGGTGAGTCTTCGAAACGGTGTATTAGCCGGGGCACCCCCGGGTATAGTCGATTTAGCACGCACCATAAGCGGAGCATTATCCGGGTCTCTTGGGCCCGGCCCGATTACTATTCATGGTGGCCCCGGGGTCGAGAGTTCCCGAAAACACCATATATGGCGGAACACATTATGTGGTCCTTCATTTCCTTACTCTTGAATAGTAATAGTGGGCTGGTTTATGAATAATATAAATCTTTTCGTCAAACTTCAGAAAGGACTAATGAATTTTTAATGTGGCATAGGTACTACTTAATTATTACTTAAGTAAAATGATGAAAATACAATTTTTAAATTCTGAAGTAGTTTATTTACTTAGAAAATAATAAAATCATTCCAACTTTAATTTTATTTTATTTCTATTGAACGACTAAGTTTATTTACAAGGCAATATCAGTCACATTAACATTATTGTTATTACAAAAATGCCCCATTACATTTAGTTCCGAACGTTACTAACAACCAATAAAAACTATCGAAATGTTAATTCAATTAAGTTAAAAGTAAGGTGGCGGCGCTTTCGAGGGCCGTGACGAATTCTTAATGACACACGGCCTTAGTCCATTTTCTACTCAATTTCCTATTCATATTAGTTTAATCTAAAGGCAGGACTACTGGCGCCAAAAATTATGCCGCGTCGGTCGGTGGGTTAATCTGTTTAGTTATATTGTCCGTGCCGGCGTTCTTTGTTCGGTGAAAAAGGAAGAAATTTATGCTTTTCGGCGTTGTGTGAGTTTTTTGTGGGGGATGTAATTAATAATTCGGCGGCAAAACTAACAGTGTTTTCGTTGTTCTGTCTCGCTCGTGTGATTGATGCGCCCCGACGGACGCTATTAGCGATGCGATGGACTGGCCCATCCTGTGCTCCACATTACATTACTACTTCAAATACAATATGACTAGTAAAGCGTCTACGTAATGTATTGGTTGTAAATTTTTCTCTAAAACTGTTATTTAATTAGTGAGTTAAGGCATAACCATGCATAACTTTCAGTAAAAAAGGTTTAAGGTATATTTTTTATAACTTCAAGGTTTTTGTTTGTATTTTTTCTAAATTGGATTTAATTTATAAGATAGGTAATATTACAAGAAACTTACTACAAATTCTATTCGGTATTTTGAAAGCTTTTCTTAAGCAGTTTAAAACTAAAGCTCGTCTTGATTTAAAAAAAAAAAGTTTTCCACCGGCATTCACAATCTTTTCTCTAGTTCTTTCTTGACTTGTAATGGTTGTTATTCTATAAACTTTTTGTTTATTATCAACGCTAAACACGGTTATTATGGCGTGCGTGTAATCGTGGGAACAGTTATCATAAACACTTGTCAAGTTTTCTCAACGCGTTGATGTGTTCTTGTTTTTATAATGCTTTTGTTCTGTGCGTTGAGGTTGATGTTACTTCAAGGTTTTGTTGCTATTATTATAAGGTAGTCTTTAATGAAGTCATCATTAAGCTTATTCTTAAATTAACAAACATGCATAGTACAAAATGCTTGAAAAAAAGTTAATGTACTAAGAAAAGTAATACCCTGTTTATTTGAAAAGCCCTAGGTCTTACAGTCTGTGTACGTATTTTGAAACATGTGTAACCGGAAGCGCCGCGCTAGCTTAAATAATGTTTTGTTCACATCACTTTAAAAAATATTTTGGCATTTAATGCAAAAACTTTTTTATAAGTAGGTAAGTACTACTATTTACACAAAAAGTTTTCTTACCATTTACTAAAAAAAAAAGTGTTGAAAAAATATACATTTCGAAACGTGTTCGACCGGAACAGAACCGGGGCGTGGGTTGCGGCGAGCAGCGCCCGCGCACTCAGGCACACACAACGGCCCGCGGCCTGCTCTGACCTTGTTTATTTACCAAAATTGGAAATAACAATAAGAAATAATTTTCTTTATTGTGGAATATTTCATTTGTAAGTCAATTCCCTAATTCATGTTTTATTTATAAACCAGTATGCATTGCAAAGTGAAAGTATAAGTATAATGTTAGGAATAATTAATTACTATTGTTAACTTTTACCAATAAAGAATATTTGATAAATTACCCCTTTGCCTTTGATGAATGAATCAAAGCCCTTTGCATGCGTTGGTGGTTTGCACCAAAATGTTTGTCCAGTTTCTAATCTAAGATTACTTCCGGCCGCGAAGTTCGATCGCGTTGTCTGATTGATCGACCACGCGGAACAAAAACTCTTTGTGGTTCGATTTGGCATCATTCAAATTATATACTTGTATACACTATAGAGGTATTAATGCAGTTACTATAATTTCAACAGCACTGCCACAGCAATTTACAATAATTCTTATTAAAATATTTTAATCCGATGCCCTTTAAATGACAAAATATTCAAGCAGGTGCAATGATTATGTTCATACATATTTAAGCATGAATTTCAAATTACAAAATCAAATTGCGACCAAGCAAATACTAACCAAGCTGGTTAAAAGCACAGCTGGATTACCTAATTATAAATTAATTAACCGTAGCGAACCTATTTTCTTTAAGTTTTCCTATTTAATATTATAAATGTGAAAGTTTCGATCTTTGTTACTCAATCACGCAAAAACGGCTGGACGGATTTGGATGAAATTTAGCACACAGATAGTTTATAGCCTGGTTTAAAACATAGGATACTTTTTAATCCCTAGGGATTTTCCGAAAGTCCACGCGGACGAAGACGCAGGTGGAAGCCATAAATGATAAATACCACAAGATTTGAAGCAAAATATTGTATTTATGCATAAAATTTAACTCAGCAATAGATGATGGCAAGCAACTCCGATAGACCAGTTTGGTTCAACTATTTAGAGTTTAGACAGAGGATGCAAGCAATTGAAGATGAGTAGACTATGTTATTTGAAGTGTACCGTTGGCCGACAGGGGTGCCGCAGTCGCATTTTAATTGGCCACGCGATGTTGCCGCGTCTCGCCCGACTTTTTCTCCACTCCTCAAATTGCTCTAAAGTGCTTAATGAGAGATGCGTGCAATTGCCGTTTCGCCGTACAAGAGGCTACTCTTATTTTACATAAATAGTTCAACTCGACCAACTAATGCCGATTCTCGGTACTGTAATTGCGTCTGTGACAGGCTTCCGTCGCCTTTCAGAGGCTGACGTTAACGCCAAACGCCAGCGTCTTCCAAATTATAGTTATTTCACATTAATAGCGTACACATCGTGCGTGCGCATGCGGCTCGCCACCATTGACATTTGCGGTGTACTAGCCGGCTAGCTACCTAACAATTTGTGTCCGCCTTACCTCTAACTACTGTATCCTATTGGAAAACTTAGTAAAAAGCTTGATGTTTAAAAACTTGCTTAGGCAGTTTTCTAACGCTTCATTAATAGTTTGTATGTAACAAACAACAAATAGTTGATATTTATTGCGACCAATGATCAGATAATTCCAGTAACTGTGACTGAAGTATGATCTTCTTTAATTTTTTGTAAATATGTTTGAAGTTGAAAAATGTGTTATCAGTATCAGTTTTCTGATGACTATAACTGTATTATAACTTTTTGAAATTTTGAGATTTAAGCATTCACAATGCTATTTTTATATAGTACTAAATAATATACTAGAAAAAATAGGACTCGCACCAGATCATGTTCTCGGACGGGAATCGAACCCGCGACCTTTGGATATCCGGTCCAATGCTCTGACCGCTGAGCTACCGAGTCACTAGTGAGAACGTCGAATTTCTTCTAGTATATCAACTTTTACGCTGCAAGCCAGCGCCATCTCACCAATGTAGAAGGAATTAACCTCGACATTCAACTGAACATCTTTCCAGACATTTTTAAACAACTGTTTAAACTAACTGATTAAGTTGGTTCAACCCAAAGGTCGCGGGTTCGATTCCCGTCCGAGAACATAATCTGGTGCGAGTCCTATTTTTTCTAGTATATTATTTAGTATTGTATTAAAACTTGTTCAACAAAGTGACTGTTATCAAGAATTTGTAGGTTATTAATTTTTTCTACGGGTCTTTGGCTTAGCTGTCTAGCTCAAAAACTTATTTACAATATTTTCTTCCAGAACTCAAAAACACAATTCCGCGCACGTATCTCCTTCATATGCATCATAATGGCAGGTGAATTGCAATTACGTAGACATAATGATTATTAACGTGTTTTCCATGTTAATAAAATAAAATTTTCGAATTACAACTCTTACATTATCCACTCGGAACGTATACTTAAGTAGGGGTTGCAAATGCAGTTAAGTTAGAAACATGATAAGATTTTTTTGAACCCTTTAAGTGACCATTATTGCTGAGTTAATTGATTAGGTGTGAGTTATGTTAGCGAATTTGTAACGTCAAGTTTACGATAATTAATTATTTTAAAATGCCAATCTTTCTGCCTTCACTTTTCATTACGAAGGAACTTATCTCGTGTGTGTGTGTGTATGGATTGAACGGCAAAAGTTGAATGTTTTTTCACATATATTTTATCTGCATTTTAATCTCGCATTTCACCAGGTACATACATACTTATATTTTTCTATTACTAAATAAAAGTATGATAGTAATAGCACTTAGTATAGTAGCTTGTATTAATTCCCAATCTAACCTACATTATTGACCGAGCGAGCGCGAATTGTCTCTGGTTTAGCTTGGGCAAAAATGCTTTCTTATGTCCTTCAGGGGGACTAGCCAAAAAAAAAAATCTTCGTTATCGCTTCGCTTTTGAAACATGTATGGGATTGACATTTAAAACGTCAAATCCATACATTTTTCGAAGCGAAGCGATAGCGAAAATTTGTAAATGTTACTTTGGCTAGACCCCCTGGTGTCTGTTTGTTCTCCTCTACAGGTTGCATTTCTCAACCGATTCTCGTGTAATTTTGTGAGCAGGTTCGATAATTATAATATATAATGTTTTGGTTGATTCGGTTTTACGTTTTTTTCAAAATAGTGGAGATATGTAAAAAAAATTATTTCAGCCGTTTTGAAAAATGTTAAAAAATAACACAAACTTTTTTCATTAGCGGTGCAAAGCAAATTTTGATTTTGAATTTTGGAAGACTCAAATGTTTATAGTTCAAACTCAATTAAACCGTTTCTGGCCAATATTCGAAATTTGAAAATAATAATGTTGTAACTGACAGAATTTATGACTGCGTTGTTTTTAAACTACATACAATTTGAGCTACTTTTTAACGCGATGTCCACAGCTGCTCCGGTCACGGAGCCGAGCAAGTAGTAAATTATTACATCTAAAAGTCAGCATTACATTACACAACTAGTTTCCAATATCAACATAGTCATATAATAATACAAATACAACTTGCACATACAAGTACAACAACATGATACACAAATCTCCATTCCACCAAAGAAAAGAAAGAATAAAGAAAAAAGTATGAAGTTGTCCATGGCGACCAATCGCGTCCCGCGCTTTCATTGGCGATATGTCAACCGACTGGTCTTGATAGAGGCATCCCATAATTATACGTGTATGCACGCCACAACAGGTTTTGTAACCCTTTGAATGGCTGCCTTATTTTTATATTTGTGATTGTTATAGCTCTCAAAGACATGCTAATAGGATAGCATTTCCTTTGCTTGAGAAGTCGTAAAAATATTTTTCGTATTATTTTAATGTGTATGGTAAAATAAATAAATAAATTGCATTAACATTTAAAAAAGGTTCCTCCTTTTTTTGTACTATTTTTCATTATACATAAAATATAAGTATGTAGCTACAAAAGCAGAAATGTATTCATATTCAACGATCTCCGTGGTCGTGTGGCTTTATACACCGGTTTTCAAGGTGTCGCCATCTCTGAGGTCCCGGGTTCGATCCCCGGTTGGGTCAATTTAGAAAACGAACTTTTCTATATTGGCTCAGGTCTGGGTGTTTGTGATACCACCGTTGTCTCTGATTTCCATAACACAAGTGCTTTAGCTACTTACTTTGGAATCGGAGCAATATATGTGATGTTGTCAAATATTTATATTTAATATTTATTCTAGTATTCTATAATAACAAATAAATAAACTGTAATCAAAAAGATTTGCTACGCAACTGCGTTACGTAGCAAATAAACGCCAATAACCTACAAGAGTTAAAAAAAAGTTTCAATAGTCCTTATGTCACCACATTAGTATACCGAAGTATTTCACCCCGACACGGGGGAGATAAATCTACAAGCCCACACTGTGTTTGCTTCCGGGACAAGTCGCTTTGTCGGCCGTATTTTCTGTGCAAAATAACTTTATTTCCATAAAGATGCCATTTATTTTTTCCGAGCACGTGCTTACTATGATGTTACGTACTTTAACTTTGAATGCTGTTTAGTAGTGGCATGATAGCGGTAATTAAAATGGACTTGATTTATTATGAAACGAGGCAAATGTTAATTGACCGGTTATCCGTAACAGTTTGCCAGTCAGTTTGTATCCTTTATTTATAATGGGATTTTCGTTTTAAAAGTACCACTTTCATATTATTTTGCAAATTCCTTTGCAACAGATGTCTTAAAATAAGTTAACTAAACATAATTGTTGTGAATTGTTCTTACAACTTCTAAATCAGACATAGGTATTTCATTCACTTGAAAATAAAAATGTGTCAGAAAAAGTGTACAGTTTGTTTCAGTTTCTTTTCAATGGGTCATTAAAGACAGCATACACGTGAATCAGGTTTCGCGAGCAGCTGGCCTGCATTGTTTTCTACGGATAGCAACATCCACACCATCTATAATCTGTGGAATAAAAAATGTATGAGCTATTTTTATCTTAAGAAACAAACTTTTAGGTTGGGAACAACTAATTAGCGCGCTTATCCATAGATTGAAGCTTCAAAGCTATTTGAAACTTTGTTTCTTAAGATGAAAAAACAGCTCATACATGTTTTATTCCTGCCTCTATTCTTATCCAAAGAATAGAAAGAATTGAGACAAACCCATTTTTTAAATACAAATTTCCATGTTGTCAAAGACTGACAGAATGCTTAATGTTAGGAACGTGAAAGACGTGTCAACGAATCATTTAATGAAGTAAAATGCTATTTAACGATCTTAGTATATATACCTGCTAGTATAAAAATCTTTAATCGATAATCAATTCTGCAGAAGCCTAGGATAATATTCTACCAGTTACTATGAGAAAAACCCAACTACGGAAAAAACGCACTCTAAAAAATACTTTGTCCTAGACACGCACGACACGAACGACTATAGGCTGGAGGTGGGATGCGACTACGGTTATCCTTTTTTTTATTGAATTTTGGACTCGAACATTTTATTGTTTCGTACTTTTTAGAGCGTGATTTTTCGTGCGTGGTTTTAGTTTTTAAACTTCGTTTTTTTAAAAATATTTTGGGGTTGTAAGTCAGGCGATATATATTAATATTTTTTCAGTTCATTACTTTAATTCCTCTAGAGGGCGCCATATTCAATTTAATGTGACGTCACATAGGCTATAATAACCAGCGGACGATTAAGACGCTTTTAACGATACCGCATTTGGCAATTCATGATAAGTAGTTTAGAAGTTATGAGGGAACAGATGAATGTTCATACATATCGGTAATTCCCACTTGGTCAGTTCTATTGTAGAACTAATGAGACTTTTTTTCTCATTAGTCCTACCACAAAGTTCTAAATCGTAGCACTAATGAGAAAAATAAGTACCATTAGTTCTACAATAGAACTGACCATAAAACAAGTGGGAAGAAAACAAAATCATGTTGCTCCTTTTTGCTTCGCCGTAGTCGAGTAAAAGTCACTAAAACATATGTAATATTTCTCAAGATAACATCGCCGCATCCTTATCTGGCGAGATCTCTGAACTCGACACCTGCTGAGTATCGCGTCCCATCGCCCGCTAAAACACTGTGGTGACATCATTATGTAATTACTTCACCTAACAACATATTTGTTTGAAAACACTTATGGACAAGGAAATTTACCAACCATTTAAACTTATAAGTTGGAAACGATATACGTTTATGTTAAAATTCCATACTACATAATCATACGCTCCTATAGCTTGGTTCAAATCAACCTTCCAACAGTTGATTAATTTTCTCACAAATTCGATACAATACAATAGAAGTAAAGGCAATATTCTCTGGTGAAGATAGTTTTACATGAGAGAAAAGTCCTTACAACCGTTTGCACTAAACTTAAGAATCGCCTAAGTCTTTTTCTAACTACAACTCGACCAAGATAAACAGGCGCATGACAGCTAAGCTAATGACACCGTTTTAATTTGGTCAAGTTGTAGTTAGGAAAAGACTTAGGCGATTCTTAAGTTTAGTGCAAACGGGCATTAGTCCTCTAGGATAACATCGCCGCATCTTTATCTAGCTAGCAGATCTCTGTCGCTCGACACCTGCTGACATCGCAGCGCATCGCCCGCTACACACATTGTGGTGACATCATTACGTAATTACATCACCTGACAATAATGGGCCCAGCGTCTTTACTCAGTGTTAAGGCCAATTAAGTAAGAGTAATTGAGTGGTGCATCTCGGTTTTCCAAGTCATGAACGAGACCGAAAGTGTATAATAAAATTTTACGTCATTTTTTATTTATTAACACTTATTTATCAGTCAATGTTTGACGGTGGCGATATTGAAAATTTCATTTTTCTTTAAAACCGCAGTATTTTAATTAAATTATTTTTGGTTTTTTTTTTATATGAAAACAATCAATTATTGTTGTTCTTAATTTTCACAACATAACTGCTTCGTCATACAATGTAGAGGTGTGTAGAGGTTGTTATACTTTTTTTGTGACATCTACAATTTCTATACCTATGGTTGCTCAACCAAAACATGTCTCATGTCATGACATCCGACCCCGGGAGTTTTCAGATCATTAACCCCCAGAATCGTTTCCGCACCTTGTGACATTTATCTTTGCACTTTTTTATCGACACTGTATGCATAAGCTTGCAACGAATTGCTTACTAAGTATACAGATAATAATTTATACTAACTCAACAGGACGTTCCTAAAATGACAACAACCTTCTGAAAAACCATGTAAGTGACATTAAAATTTCAACTTTAGCGACACTTAAAACTTTCAGTCGAACTTTTCATAATTTAAATGAGCGAAAATATTTTTAGACCATATAAATTCGTCCAAAAGTCAGATGTAGCAGACATGTTGGGTGCGCTTGAGCGTCACGCAGCTCACGCGCACGCCCCGAGCGCGACGATTATAATTTCGAGCGCCGATCAACATAAAAATGAAGGCCCATAAATTTATTAGACATAGTGTCGGCCCGATCGCCTCAGGCTTGCATTATATAAAACATGTCAAGAATTAACCATTATCATACTAAGAATGTTTTGCGTGGATAAAAATAATATTACCTTAATAGCGCGTGAACTATGTCATGATTGCGAGCGGCTAATTTGAATAAATCGTGACCCAGACGATTGGCGATGGCGAACTTCGTAAATGGAACAATCAAAAGTGGAAATGTAAATCGTTTTACAGAAATCGTCGTTTGTAGAGTTTGCGGTTGTCATTTGTAATTTATCTTGCCAAAGGTAGCATGCATGTTGTTTAATAACTCAGGACTAAGTAGTTTTTTGTAAGTTATTGTAAGTTAAGTATATTAATTAAGTGTTAAAAATTTTTTTCAGTTAATTTTCAGGTACGTTCGCAATATTAGTTTAGTTTAACGTTGATTTAATATTTACATATAATTACATGTTGCGAATCTGTAATGAGTTTCTCGACGTTATTGGTAGGCTGTCTATAATGACAAGAAAAACATTTTATCGGCGAAGTTGATTGAACAGGTCACCTCCAGATCGATGCAAGCAATTTGCAGATACGGGCTTCTGATCCTAAACAGAGATATCGCGCCCACGTCGGCCACGAGGGCAAAGTTATAAAATGTAAATTTATTGCGCGATATTTTACATAAATTCAAATTGGCCGCTATATATTCGCTGGCCTTACGTTACATCACGTAATTATACCGCGCACAATTATTATAATTTTCTTATAATCGCGCCCATAAGGATGTGCGAAAAAACAATTTTAAAACGTTATTCATGTTGATTTATGAGCGTTTTTGTGATAAATGCCAAAATCTGATACATTGTGGATCGGTGGTTTGAATTTATGACTCTTTTTGAAATTTTGGAAGGAATGGTGCAGTACAGTAATTTTGTTTATTTTGATTATTATCGTGCAACAATAAGTAACATTTATATTTTAGGTTTCGAAAGACACTTGTTTCGTTTCGTAGCGTACGCGTAGCTACATAGATTATACTTGGAACATACTCGGCGGTTTTTTACATTGTTACATATAGTGAAAAGATCATTAGTCGGAGAGTAATTACAACTAAAACATCTGCATTCAGCCTCACGGAAATCTCGAACTCTAATCAACGATGATTCGTCTAACGAAAACAAAATTAATTATACACCTCTCGTTCGAAATCTTACCTGAATCCATACATTTAATTACAACTCTCATGAGGTGATTTATTACTCACACGTGGTGATGAGTTATTAAATCTGAAAACTTAGAAAAATATATTATTAATTTTCCATAATTACAAGTGTTGATTAATCATAATTTTTGAGGAATTCTAGTTTTCTGCCCGCTTGAACGTTAATTCTTTATTTTTTTATTATAAAATATGGTTCAGTGGAAATTACTTGCTTTCAAAGATAATTACCTACTATACTTTGCGCGTTGAGAGCACTGAAAATATTATGGTTTATGTTATTATAGATTTAATCATGCGAATAGATCACAACGTAAAACGAAGTTTGTGAATCCACATGGATGTAGTTAGTGAAATCATTTGACGCTTAAAATGAGAATAGTAGCAAGATAAAAATTTCGAGTAAGCACAACCTAATATTATCTAATAATGATTTATTGACCGTGCGAGCGCTCTGCTTCAGCTTGGGCAAAAATTCTTTCGTATATCTGCTTCAGCTTGGGCAAAAATTCTTTCGTATGTCTTGTCCGGCTGTCCGTTTGTTCTCATCAACAGGTCGCATTTCTCAACCGATTCTCGTGAAATTTATGAGCAGGTTCGTTAATTAATATATTTTTTTTTCGAGCCATGTTTTCGAAATTTTTCGAAAAAAAAAACACTCATTTTGAATTATGTTCAAAATTAAAAGTGCTATCTAGCCTCGAATAGATATAATAAAAGAATATGATCCGCGCGCGATGAAAATGGGATGGAACCTTATCAAAGTAAATCGAAAATGTACTAATTAGTTCATTATATTATTCAACTAATTGGTTACTTGTTATGTTACTTTTGCTGCAGCAAAAGTTCGGATACCTGACACAGTGTTTTTGAATATCCCTGTGGCTGGCCGGCGAACAAACGCGTCTCATTTTGACAAGGTTCCATCCCATTCTCATCGCGAGCGGATTATACCTACGAAACAGCACTCTAAGTACTGCTTTAAAAAACCTCGTGGCGACATCTATTACATTACGTTTGAAACAACATACAGTGAGCTATAGACAACGCACATACGTGAGGTCTATAGCTCACTGTGCCACTAGTGTGCAAACATGTAGATGGATAATTCTACAACGATATAGTGTGCGGTCAGAGCCGTTGCTATTATTCTCTAATTCCGTAACTTTATTACCTCAAAAATGTATACTCAGAGCAAATATCGTGTGAACGTACACAATATTCTAGGAAACATTATATTGGATTCAAGAACGGTGCTGTCGATCTTGCAATTATTATTATACGAGCGTACCGTTACCTTAGCAACGCATCAATAATCAAGGGAATTCTCACCACAACCACAGAGGTATAAGTACCCACAATATTGTTTCAGTTTTAAATAGCCCGGCTTGTTTGCCTCATTTCAGCAATTAAACACAATTCGACTATTAAAATAATTATAAAGTATCGAATGGCAATCGGAGTTAACATCGAGAACTTCTCGCGTCGCACGCGTCAGAATGGACACCTTTCTCATAATAAGTTTTAATTAAATCTATCGAAGTAACAATTATGTCCTTTGCTCCATTTGTTCTACGGAAATTATTCCGCTGATTATAGACCGCGGTGTCTTCAAAGCGTCCACGTCGAATAACGAAATTATTCGTCAGCAGGAAAAGTGGAAACTTAACGGTGAGGATTTAAATTTTTAATTAAATAACACCTGAAATAAGCTTCAGGTCCGAGTGGCGTATAATAGACCGGTAATTAAAGGCAGTTAAACTAAATGGAATTGTCTTTGAGGGATTGTACTAGTATGATGTATGAATTTTAATTATCAGTTATGGGAATTTTCCATACTGTGTCTATTTGACTGAGTGGTTTAAACTTTAAAAAATATCTTTATTAAATATTAAATATTTGACAACATCACATACATTGCTCCGGTCTAAAGTAAGTAGCTAAAGCATAACACAAGTGTGTTATGGAAATCAGAGACAACGGTGGTATCGCAAACACCCAGACCTGAGCCAATATAGAAAAGTTCGTTTTCTAAATTGACCCAACCGGGGATATAACCCGGGACCTCAGAGTAGGCGACACCTTGAAAACTGGTGTACAAAGCCACTCGACCACGGAGGTCGTCAAAAGTTTATTTGTTCTTTAATCAAAGTCTCTGAAGATTCTTTTTGTTTTCGACAATAACAAACCTACTCTTAGTGCCAAGTGTTTTTGCCAGACAAATTCAATCCGGGTATCCAGTCTTGACGTTAAAGGAGGCCTTTGCTCTCGACTTAATGCGACTTTTATTGCGTCCCACTTCCAGTTTCATTGTGCCTCCCCCCTCTTTACACCACCTACAAACGGAACCTTTCGGCTTACGAGCCTTTTCGAACAACCGTGACATTTTTATGACATTTTGATCTGTTTGCTAATGTCTCTTGGGGAAAACTTTCAGAATGTTATAAATCTGTAAAGTAGAAGAATCTTGAAATAGATTAGCAGTTTCTATATAGGCTGTTTGGTAATAGCGTTATAAAGCCGAATATGGTGGATAAGGTACCATGCACACAACCCCGGAAAAACCCTGAAAACCGACCAAAACCGACCTGCTGGCGTGTAGGTATGCATTATGCCACAAGTTGTTATGCTTATACACGTTATGATTGGTAATCGTTATGTCAATAAAATTTTATGGAATGAAAGTATGCGTAAACATTTATTTGGTATTAATGTTATGCGAATTGATCATTCTGCCAAAAAACTTTATGCCATAGTATATTATGACTTAAAATTCTATGCATTCACATACGGACCCCGAACCTCCATCACAAGTGCTCTATTCCTTCCCAAAACCTCACCACTGAATCCTCAAACAGCGTGAGATTGATGCTAAAACAGTTGCTTATTGCCACAAAACAAACAATACGTTACCCCTCATACGCATACGAGTCAAACCAGCCATATGCTGTGACAAGCGGAATGGGGGCCAACGGGCAGTAAATGACCGCCACCATTCATCATACCACCACAAATAGCTTTCATTTTCACGACAAAAAGGTTCTTACACCCCTCGCGATAAAGCCTTTAACACCGTGCGTTTGTTTTTCGTTTTTTTTTAATAAACACGTGAAATGCAATATTTTACGTGAAGGGCTGCGGTCGCGTAATGATGACCGAGTAATGTCTTTCTTCCGCTGTATTAGATAATGAACCGTAAATTGGTTAAGTCTCCGAATTTGCTTGGGTGTGAAATGTTACGCGGCAATATAGAGTCACTTCCACTCATACTCAAAACTCATAATTGAGTGAAATAATTAATTAAAACTCAGATTAATCAATGTCATAATATATTCGGATGTAATATATTTAATTATTGTATCATAAACTATTGAATTATTGAAAAATACGTACATAAAGATCTAAATGTTTGTCCTTAATCAGTTTGATTTACTGTAATGGGTTTCTCGTGTTTCAATCGACATCGCGTCGGGTGAGCATCGGCACCCTCTCGCGTCGCATACTCGAATTAATTTTCGCCACAATTAGTTGCTCTCGTTACTAATTGAGACATCAAAGGCGTTGTCGTCGTCTTCATTTGTTATTGTCTGTATTACCTTGTTTTGTGTTTACTGAGTTCAAATAATGTGGATTTATCCACATTGACAAGCTTTTTTGGTAATGGAACATTATCAATTTTATTGTTATCTACTAGACATTTAAACACTGAAAATGCTTTCGATCGACTAGTACGTAAATAATCTATAATCTAAGAAAAGTAATGATTGCTCCAGATTAAAAGCCTTCAGCAATTAGCGTCAGAACGCGGAACATACTGAAGGCGTTAAAAAAACAAACAGCTTCAAGTTTCAACTGTCATTGTGAATGTAAGATTTATCTACATTATAGGTATTTACTGGAACGTGTGCCTCGGGCCTGTTCGAGTCTCAACCGCAGTATGGGGTCACCCGATAATGCTTGCGTAATTACGCTACCATTACTAGCACCACCACTTCTTGTTACACGATCAAATGTCTCAGACGTGACCAATGCTGCCAATACAAAGCATTATCAAGATTCGAGGCGAATTATGCATCGCTGCCTGCATAGCTTACGGCTAACCTCAGGCCTCAAGGCCACGCTAGTAAATAGAATATTTGCGTTGGAAATTAATCAACGCACTGTAAGCATTCGGATTCGGAGTACTTTTGAATCCATATTTAGCTTCTACAATAAAAATAGTGAGAATTATAATTTAATAGCGTCTCAACAAGTACTATAGTTTACTTCGCCAGAGCGTAACAGAACTATCAAATATCATTTATTTACTGAACAATAATCATTTTGTTGTTAAATATGATTCGAGATTGACTGCAGACAAAACAAGCAAAACGTCTGTAAAGGAATTTTAGAATAGCCAAAAGGGTAATGTTTGCGTGACTGAGTTCATTGACTTGAACATAGGACAGTTTCAGGACACAGACAGACAGGCAGGACAGTTTCAGGACACAGGACAGTTTCAGGACACAGGACAGGTTATCTTTAAATTGTTTCGCGATGCAGAATTATTTTCATCAACAATGTTGACGATTAAATTGTTCCAATGTAAGGTGGTTGCTTGAGAGGAAACAATCGGTCAGAGTTGGAGGCACAATTTGCTTAGTGGCAGGCAGCTCCCCGAGTAATTTGCGCCCGTCGCGTTCTGCCGTTACTCCGTAAACGCTACTGGAATATGTAGCCTGTGGTTGTGTTCCCAGTTTTAAACGCACAGTCGTCCGGGCGAGTGAGATACATGCTAATTATGGGCAATTTTCAAAATCGATCGTCGAGCTTTTGCACTGGCTGTGGCTTCCTGCGTTCGCTCGTTCTCGAGATAATGTAAGTAAACATGCAGCGCTAAACACTCACTGTTTTGGAACTCATTTGCGGTTTTGATACGAAGTTAAGGAAAACAAACATGTTTTTAAACAAAATAGCAACCTATTCGCTGAAACTTTAAAGAAAGTCTGAAAAAAATAAAATAAAATAAAAAGTTTTAAAACGAAAGTCAATTAGCTTCCAATGTTTGTATCTGTAAACAAGAAGTGGCGAACTGAAGTTTCTTCAGCTACCATTTAATAAAGGTATCATCGCTATATCAGACGTCGATCTGATTATTGGTTGCGCAATAGCGGACGCAGTTAGATCGAATTATCGAGCGATCGATGGCTTCTAGATTGCATCTCAATAATGCCTGTTCAAGATATCGTCCTAGATTGCGTTGCGCTGGACCTAGCTACTTTTTACGCCTTCCGGGATTCGGTTTAATGAAATGCTGTTATGAAAACACACAGTAATTTTCGTACTGGTTCCTGGAAGAGGTACGGCTAAGTTTAGAGTTGATATTAGGTATGCGCATCTTTACAGGCCCGTCGTGAGTGCACGGTGACCGTCGGGACGCGGTAATTGATGACGTCGCGGGCAAACGGTGTCCGCCCATTTTCCGTCAATTTTCGTCACTTGAGTGATGGTAGAACGACCCGCCTACTGCCCCCCGCCCCGCTGCCCGCCCGCGACACCCGCGCTGGCACGCGCCGCGCTAAATTTAAATGGAATGAACTTGTAACGGGCGGCCGCAGCCGAAGAATGTGAGCGGCATGAAACGTTAATCATACATTTGTGACAGATACACTCGGAGACGTCCGATTTTGAAAAGACGGTCATTGGACGGTTTGTCTTGTCATGTTCCATCTGCGGGTAGTATTTCCTGTTTTAAATATGAAGGTTAATAATTTCCTCTTTGAGATTTAATCACTGTCATCTTCAAATAAGTACATCTTGTTTTTTGTTTCTTTCAACGGAACAAGAATCACTGAAGGAAGCCCCTAAATAAATTAGTTTGGCCGTGACAAAGTGCACCTATCAAGGCCATCTGCCCAACAATATAGCTACATGTCCCTCTTGAGAAAATACATGAGACTCACTCGAGTTCTCCCTCACGCAGTGCGAAGTCAGCCGTAGACAAAGCGCTACCTAATTCCCCCGCAGTAACAATGGCCTGGGGGATATAAATAAGGTGGGAGCACTTAATGAACACATAAACTGAGAAGGTAGCGACCCGAGACGGCGTCGTTGCCATGACAACTGGAAGAACCTTGTACAAACTCTGCAAATTACAGAAATTGTTAGCTTCAAATAGCGTCTGTTTGACTTGTGCGTTCATTTTGATTATAATAGGTATGATGGAATATAACAGTTGAATTGAATGTAGCGTAAGGACAATGTTGCAAGTATTACTTTTACAGCGTTATTAATTTTTTATGTACTAGTTACTATGTTTCGTTTTACCATATCCTTTTAAAATTCAATCGAAACGTATTCGTTAGATACGTCTCCTTGACGTATGTCAAAAATTCGTTAAATGAATAAACTTTCAAATATAATAAGTAACTAATCAAATCACGTCTGTCAAATGTGATGCCGATTAAAAGCAACGTTTAGCCATAGCAGGCTAAGCGACGGAGTCATGCAAACGTTTTTGCTTGCTCTAAATTCCTGGAACATTCAATAGGGCAACTTGAGAGATCTTTAGAGTGGCATCATGCAATGTTGAGCGCACGTGTTGCCTTTATTATGCCTATTATGTTGTCAGAGTAAAAAATAGTAAGAGTGCTTGTTCGGCGTTATTGTCTATTAGTAATTGCGGCTAAGATTGAACTTTACTTGTTTGCGTCGAAGGTTTCGGGATTCAAATCGTGACTAGCAGGTTTTGAGAGAAAAAAGATATCTTGTGGAACATCACCTTTTAGAATATGTAACAGATACCTTCCACTGTTTATAGATTTTGGCAATTATAAATTTTTGTAACAAGGCCATTTTTTTTAATGGATTTTATTAATGCTGTACTCTAACATGATTGGTTCCGTATTCGTCGTGTTCCTGACTAGTAACCAATTTAAGATTATAGAGAATAAACATTTCCAATTGCGTTATCTATCATTGACAAGAACTTCTGTATGAACTCTAATCGGCTATTGTGTTACATTCAATTGGATACCATCTGATTTCGTGTCTGCTCTCTTTACTCAGTCACGATTACAGGCAAAATTGCACGTTGTCATTCGTAATTTAAAGGTATCATCGTTGCATAACTTCATTACAATTTGTCGCGTGCGCAGGTCAAGATTTATAGCTGTGTTCGCTACAATTGCATACATAATATTATACAATAATTGTAAAAAATCAAGCTAATTTGAATTTTAATTTAAGTAACAGTTTTTTATTGTGCAATAGAAATTATTAAAAGATTGATTGGATTAACTGTATATACAAATCACTTGACTTGTTAACCTCATACCGAACTCAAATTTGATTGTTTTGATATTAAAGTAATAATAAAATATTGGTTCAGATATATTTGTACTCTTAACACTCTGGAGTCAAGTCGTATTTTCAAAACGATTCTGTCGTAGCTCGTATATAATTTCATTAGCAATAACAATAATTTGTTACTGTTACGCTGTAATCATTATCTATCTACATTGCCAAATGTCTCCAAATAGATGCCATTGAGCTGTAGCCGCAAGCAAATTGTTAAAATAATTATATTAGCAACTTAATTCTAGGTTCTTGTACTAGCATAATACGAATTAACTACTAGCTTTCAATCATACTTAAACGGTCGGTTATTTAAATTACAACAATGTCATTGGTAAAATAAGAATTAGTTTTATAAAGGCGTCAAATATTATAGATGTAGACTTGTTTGGAAAAATAATACTTATTATATTAAAACTCACTAAATGCTGTTATTTGATTCTTATTTCAAAATCATATTTATATTTCAAAGGGCATATTACAAAAAAGAATCACGATAGTCGGACGATGTTCGTTGATCGATTTACTAAATGATGTTTAATACTTTATTGATTTTTTATATAATATGTTCCACGATATATGTTCCATGTCTAATTTTAATATTCTCACGGACTTAATTAAGAGGGTGGGCCGTATCATAAAATTAATGAGTATCGTTAGGTAGGTATGTACAATTCGATTCGTGTTCTCTTGTGCGGTATCGATTAACTCCGCCCCTACGTCGATACCGCAATACTTATTGGTAACGTCAACGAGTCATAGCGGTAGTTAGCAGAATGATAATGCTGATATTACACGGTTATACGAAATTGATTAACTTTGGTTGAGGCGCTGAAGTGAAGTGAACAGTGTAAATTTTAAAGTGAACCATCATTGATCGGATCGGATATCGATTGAATCGTTCAATTCTTGTGTTTACACGTGCAACCCTCATTCTTCTCATTAAAAATTTAACGGCAAATGTGAAAATATTGAGAAAGCTCAATTCTATCCACGCGGCTGTATTGATTCACTTCATCATTCACTTTCATGCTAACATGGTGATGTAAGCCAGAAGTTAACCATGTGATATCAGCATTACATTTCGAGGATATTTTTGGTATTCTTCTGTTTTTAATAATCGATACTCGGTCAGTCACATCGTAGTGGTATCGATAAGCCCCGCCCACTGCCCCGATGTGGTTAGATTACATCAATTGGCCCCGGGTGATGTCACGTTCTGTTTTGAGATTCTCCAAGAATATGTATTTTGTGAGATACGATGATGTTATCGAATCAATTTTCTCAGTGTTTAAATCATTTAATATGCAAAACATTATTTACAAACAATTCTAATTTTACTTCTTAAAATTTAATAGATTCTATCCTACCTAGAAGAAGATTTGGTGTTTTTGGTTAAGTTTTCCAAATGAAAACAGATGTCGTTTTGTTTCTTATTTTAATTATTCAATTGTGCTTGTTTTCAATGCGGCAAATAGTTCAATAGTTAACGTTGGTATGCGATGACATCATACAGTGCCATTGTATTTAAAGAGTTGGGATTAAAGACCAGACAATTTCATACACATGTAATTTATTATAAGACTATACTATCAGTTTATATAAACTCCGTTTGATTTCTCCAAGATTATGAAGTCATATTTATTAACTAATATATTTAACTAATTTACATACAATTAAACATAATCTATTGTATAAGTTCGTCACTATCGTAAAAACACAATTTTCTAAATTAGCTGTCTAAAAAACTGGAACCTTCCCTAACCTAAAACGCTGACAGCATTGACAGAGCGTGACAATGCCGAAATTCGGGAAAAAAAGCTTTAGGACCGCGGGCATCGGCGTCACGCTGCCTATACACGGCGGAAACTCGCTCATGCATTATTCAAAGCGAAGGCAAATACAAATAAATAGGCAGAGAATAAATACAAACAGGCTGAATGAGCCGCGGCGGTGGGCGGGGCGACGCGGCATAAATATCGGTCGGCTGTCATAAGAGCGCTCCGGTCGGCTATTTCGGACACGACTGGATGTCTTTTGCGAGATGTTCCTCTTGGAGTTTAGCTAGGAATAATTTTGTTGCTGACTTTGGTGAAGACAATTGTCAGATTTCAGACTCTTCTGATGACCAAGCAGATGTTATATGGAAATGAATAGGAACTGAAAGAAAAAGACTTTTCTGCTTATTGTATACTTTGAAATTAAGTGATGCTTACGTATAACAGTTAAAATGATTACTTAATTATACATCAATAATATGAAGATACTATTTTCCTCTTACAACACTTGTCAAGATAATTAAGTCCTAGGCGCTATATCCGTAAAGCGAGATAGCAACTAGGCAAAAAAAAAACCACAAAATCTATTCGTAGTAAATAACGATAGCGATTAAAGATAAATGCTTCTACACGTACAAATTATTTAAAGCAATTTTGACTTGAATACCTAATGTTGTTTCTAAATAATCTCAAACTTCAGACTTTTTAAGAGGTATTTTCGAAATTAAAATGTATCGATTCAAAATCATTAAAACGTGTTTCTGGTTCAATACGCGTCTGGTTAATGCATAAAGAAATATACAGGGTGTCCCAAAACTTTGCCACGCGGAGGAAAAGTACCTTAAATATTAAAGATAGTTTTTTTTTGTAAAAGAAGACTTCATTTTCTCTCTTCAACTCTCACTGGGTTATAAACGTGGTGATAAACTTCAGTTTTGGGTTTTCTGCTGCTGAATTAGAATATAGGAACATTCTTTAAGATTTAGATTAAGTGATTTCTTGTTACTGCTCAATATTATCTTTAAATACTTTTTGCTAAGAAACTTACTTTACTAACACCCTGGTTACTAGGTTTTTACATGAAAACCTTATATTTGGTCGATGTTAGAAGAGATTATTGAGAATTTATAAAGTTTGCATTATTTGTTAGATATAGGTTTTGTTAACTAATTGAAGTTTAAAAAGATCTGATTCATAATTAAGAAATAATTTAAGCATAAAGAGAGTCAAACTAACCAGAAAGTCTGGTTATAATTTGACTTTTTAACTAACCAGACCTAAAAAGTCTGGTTAAAGTTTGATTCTCTAACTAACCAGACTAAAAAAGTATGGTTAGTTTGACTGACTAGTCTTAAAACCAAGAATGGTATCTACCCTCCAAAAATGGTGTCTAAACCTTCAGCCGTTACAAACTGGAAAACCCTGTAGCACCCTGAATAACGGGAATTTTGCCAAAACCCATTTTATGGCTAGGTCTTTAGCTAGACGTTTACAAAATACTTTTGAACATAATTACTTATTAACTAACAACTAGGTATCAAAAACTGCTAAACATGGTATATGTAATCGTGATAATTATTATTATGAACATAAAAAATAAAAGCATAAAAATTTTCAACTAGGTGCTATATAGTGATTAAATTCTCTTTGCTAGGAGCGAGCACTTTTTTTTCTACTCCTTATTTTTTTTGTTTATTTTAGATATTAATAGGTCAAGAAATTGCATTTAATGATTCACAGTTTACTTTAATAAGTAAGTAGGTTCATATTTTGTACGTTTTTAATAGTATCGACAGCCATCGCGTTTTCCGGCCAATGCTCAGTTTTTATAGCTAATTATGGATGCCATCGTGGCTTTTTAATGTCGCTTAATAATATTGTTTTTAGCTCGAAAACGTATACAATTATTTAATTTGCAGCAAGTGGTTGGTGCATTACAATATGTACTAGGCAAGGGCAGGCTATCGTGTATGCAATATTTATCTTCGTATCGATGCCCAAGAATCGAATTCACTCACTCACCTTAAATTATGTGCAATTTATTGCCCAAGGGCCACATTAAATTAACATATAATCATTTGCAAACAATTATTCCATCAAAATTGTGAGTCTTGTCACAGTTTTCAATTGGTGCGACCATTTTTCTTAAGTACGTCACGTATATTTTAATCGATTGTGGAAATCAGCCTCATTTCTCATTCTTATCTATATCAAATCGATTTATTCTTAGATAAAGACATTAAAGAACGCGTATAATTATATTTTATATTTGCATAGACTGGAATTTTCTTGGAATGGACATACTACTTCTAGATTAGCGCAACATTGCCAGCCCATTGATGTTTGTGAATATTTAAATAAAATTTTAGTATTTCAAACTAATAAAAGCTTTAAGATACGATGCCACATTTATTAATAAAAAAAAGGAATTGTATTAAATAATAATTTCGTAAACCGAAGCACGTGTACAGTCTGTCCCTTTATTACTTAAGACTGACTGCAAAAATTGACTCGAAAATAACCTTGTGGTTCTTTTACGTGGCCTAATGGAATATAATTGGCAGGTAATTTGTGGAATATAAAATTTTAATTGAATCTCTCGACTCAATTTCGCCATAGTATAGTTTCAAGTCGCCCACTTGTCCGCTGCTCGTAAATTGCGTGGATCCTCATAAATTGCACAAAATCGCCAATTACAAGGATAATGTCGGCAGTCGGGAGATGGCAGCTCCGCGCACGAACCTCACGATGTGCCAAAATCAACTCAGTCTGTTAACTCTTTGAGCTCAAAAAGGGTATCCCCTAATAATTAGGGTACGATACATCGATATCGAAACTCTGCTGTGATTACAGTGTTAGTTGTACATAAGTATCAAGTAGTTGTATACATACGTAAATAATAATGTTGCACATGTTCGATGGCGTGCCAAAATGAGCGCATCATTGCTCCATTAAAGAAAAAGTGGCGAAATTTTTAGTCTTGTACTTACTTTGTATGGTGAGAACAGTTAGCCATTCGGTACAGTAATAATAATGATCAAAAACGTTTACTCCATATTTGAGTCACTTATTCCAAGTAAAACGCAAACATTCAGTATTTGACATGTTCATTTAATTTAATTTAAGTATCAATAATAATTGTGTATTTGGTTTTTGGTGTATGTTTTCCGATGAATAGGTATAACAAAATTTACCAAAAAATTCAGTTGGTTTGTAAAAGGAAAATGAGGGCATTTGAAAGATAAATTTAGATTTATCAATATATTGGTATTTTTTTGGTAAAAGATACGTAATAATAAACATTTTCACCAAATTTTAAGTTCATAGACCTATTGGAAGTTAAAAAATACTTCTAAACAAAATTTTGGAAGAAAGTTGACTTTGGCCCATATTTTCTAATATTAAAAAAATACAATCTGTATCGACATAAAGAGCTCTAAACAATGAAAAGCCCCAAACGTCTGAATAATTTTTTTTTCGCGTCCCCCCCTCACCTGTATTGCAGCCCCCTTCTTAAGTATTTTAAAATAATTTTTATACATTAGGCTTTGGGTGGGCAAGATACATTTAAGGTGCAAATATGAAGACTGTAGCTTTAACGGTTTAGCTGCTAGAGCTTTGTGAGAGACAACGGACAGACAGACAAGACAGACGGACGGATAGACAGACGGAACATGAGTGTAGTAGTAGTAGAGTCGAAGATCGATCTACTTCTCAGAAATCCAAAACTATTTCTATTAAAAAAAGAAAATATTTTTTTCCTGAATCTATTAATCTTTATTAAATTCAGATTTTTCGCATTCACAATGCTATTTTTATATTAAGATTATTAAAATTAGAAAAAATCTACTCACCCGTGGCATCGTAACACGTCCCGTCTAAGGTGCTACGGGTGAGTCGACTTTTTCTAGTATTTTTTCGAATATTAATAATCTAAATATTGATCAAATTCAAGGACCATTATATTCGAGTGATTATTTATGAGGTGGGAACTAGGAACAGTAGTGCTATAAGGTTGGCTCGGCTCGGGAGCGCGCGCAGTGACGAAGTAATGGACGGCTCACGATCAACATTACACCACCGTGTGTTTACGTGGAACCATCTTGTTGCCAAAGGGCGAAAGGTGGGAGATAGAACTTTTAAGCAATAAATATTAATTATAATACCAAATAATATACTAGAAAAAATTCATGTACCTACATACAGCTACCGAGTCACTAGGTACTCAGCGGTCAGAGCATTGGACCGGATATCCAAAGGTCGCGGGTTCAATTCCCGTCCGAGAACATGATCTGGTGTGAGTCGTATTTTTTCTAGTATATTATTTGGTATTATATAAAAACAGCATTGTGAATGCTAAAATCTCAAAATTTAAAAAAAAAAAATAATTATAATAATAGTAATAATAATGGTAAATACAAATAGTAGTACCATGAAATGTTGTAAATGGGAAACTTATCCATCATAATCATAATATGGGTGACGACTGCTGCAATCATAATCGCTAGATTTCATTCACAGACGTATTTGTTAAATGGTCTATGTTTATATACAATGTTTATAAATTAATTTCTTTAAGGTTAAATTAAGACACAACTGAAAATTGTGTTTATATTTTTTTTATGAAAAAAATCATTTTGTACTTGATACCAAAATTTTTCACTCAGGCTGAGATCTTAAATGCAGGTAGGTAGACTTGAGGCCAATGACCTATTTGACCGATGCGTTCCTAATCCACGTTAAATACATAATGAGGGTAATTTTGTTTTAAAATTTTAGCACGAAAATCTCATCAGGCACAGAATAATATTGTCCTTTGGCCGGCGAGTCCTCACTGGCGGGATCGACCGAATAAGAGGCGGCGTTATTATGTTGGTAAAACAGAATTCACCATAATGGCCTCATTATGTGGCGAAAATTGCTTGAGAGCTTTTTTGTGTGGTTATATAAATGTATTTGTAATAGCTTTTAGAAATATTGCGAAGGAGCGAGTGAGGAATCGAGCGGCGCCTGATTACCGAAACTTAATTTATTTTCATGTTAAAAAAACACATAAAGCTCGTACGATCGGCGTGGGAATCGGCCCTGTCGCCGATGGGCTCTATTACGTCATTATTTTCTATATTAGATAGTGTATTAAATTGAAGATTAATAGTAAATCGATACGGTTAATGACGCAGCCGTATTTTACGTTTATCGAATAGGTATCCGTTATTACTTTCTTGTTTCAAAGACGAAAACTTGATTGAAAAAAGATGGTAAATGTTATAATTGTGTCATATTTGAATTCAAATTATGATTTTAGTTTAAATACTCCTTCAATTTGATAATAGTAATCACAAATATTTTAAATTAAATTAGGTAAGTACATTGATTCAGTTCTCGCTTTATTCTTTTTTGTTAAAGTATAAGGATTTGTTTGCCTTCTTGTACACAGATATTTATAACATAGTTTTATCTTTGAAATATCTAAGGCCTGTTTCATAAGGAACGCCTTTCTTCTGGTTAAATATTAAATGGAATAAAATTATAAAATTATCTGATAAATAAGATACCCGCACCTTTTTCCGATACCTGTGAAAATGGCCTTTAATCTAACAGAATAAAAGAAACATCATTTCACATAACTAAACCTTCATTCAGAGTTGGCATTAAGCTACCGTCTCATCAGCTTGTTGATTTACAATCCAAATATAATCGATACGATTATTTGAGCAGTAAAGCGCGTCAATTGCCACTAATAAAGTCTGTGAATGTTAATGAATCGCTTTTCTGTCGGTGTGTCATAAAACGAGCCACTGGTTTGGGTGTAGCGGGCTCCACGGGGGGCCGGGGAGCCCTAATTGATTTGTGCCCGAGGCCGCAATCAAAACAGATCGTATTTTATAAGACGTATCTTGGAGGGCGAGGGTGGGTATGCAGAGGTAGGTCAGTGGTTGGAGGATGGGGTAGGTTGAGATTCGATTCTGAGTGGTGTGGAAAATGAAAGAGACTGTCGGTTTTCACAAAATATAGTTATTGAAATATTTTCGTCCTTGTTCTTTTTATCAGCTAAAAATAGATGATTTAAAAATAAAATGAAATTACATTTTTTAAATCATGTAGTCGTTAAGAACCAAAGTCTTTCACAAAACTTGCCACTCCAACCCAGGTCCACAGATAGAATTCAGGTAGGCTTGCACATCATACTAACAAAGATGACTCATTTTTTTTTTATTTAGAACATATCTTTTGGAAAATAAATTCTTAAACAATTAAAAAAATAACAAATAACTGCAAAATTCATAATTATTTGTGAAAAGTAAGTAACAAAAAGAATTAAGTATCGAAAGTGAAGCTACCAGATCTGCACTTTCCGCGATGCAAATTCTAATGTGTTCAATGATCAAACACAAGAAAATCAAATGATCATTTGATAAATAGTCCCCGAGGCGCCCCGGTTCGTCGCGCTCGTAATGCGGTCAACTACCATTCCCTGCAGGGCTCTACACTACCCTGATTTACCCTAACAGCTTACCCCTAAACCTGGTGACATCACTCAATTAACTATACATTGTATTGTGCGCATACGATCCTTATAAATGAAATCGCAGACTCGCAGCAATGTATACCGAACTTAAAAATATCTCGTTCTATTTTGAGGGTTTCGGAGTAGGCCTATTATGTTAACCGTTGATGTGCTCCCTCGATGAGAATGGCTCGAGTGTGTCATGGGAAATTATCGCCATTTAATTTTGTTTTGCTTAGTCTTAATACTTTAATCCTGCGGCTTACAATGATAGAAATTTATTAAGGGATGTGGATTTGCGGTGTTTGTGTGTTTTGTAATATTTATATAGTCTTAAGTTTGTTTAAAAACTAATAATGTTCGGGTCGCCTATATTGAATTACTTTTAAAATCATATCATTAATAGTAAAGTTTTTATACAACGTGTTACAAAAATACCCCTAATGCCGAATATGGTATATAGGGACCATCAAACTGATCAACTTTTACTATGGGACCAAATCTGAAATCGCGAAAAAAAAATCAGCTGTTTCATACAAAAATTAAAATCGAAAATATCAAAATGTATGAAACAGCTGTTTTTTTTTTCGATTTCAGAGTTGGTCCTATAGTAAAAGTTGTTCAGCTTGATGGTCCCTATATACCATATTCGGCATTAGGGGTATTTTTGTAACACCTTGTATACGAGCTTATACCTTAACACTTCTGTACTTTTATTAATAAATTTTCTCACACTTGACGGGTTTTGATCTAGCCAAATAGGATTATTATCTGCAAATTATTTGCCACCGCGTTTTAATGAAGTCATCGTTGTCACTCTATGTAACAGTAACGAAACTGATGAATTTAATGAAGGTGTGTCTGGCAGCGCACATCATAGTTTAAATAGAAACAGAGAGTAAAATAGGCAGGATTATAGCATGCTAAAACATCTCATACTTCAGTTTATCGTCTTCATTTTTTTAGTTCAATATTAAAAATTACTATTTCGAGTATCATTTAAGTTCCTTTTCGGATTTTCCATTCAAATTACTTTTAATTTTAATTTACTTTAGTAACCCACATTTAATTACCCATATTTTTGCAAAGAAAAAAAACTTCTAATCAATTTTCTAAAGTAATTTAAGCAAGTTAATAGTTTTTTATACAAACATACTTTCACCACTTTAATGGTTGGTTTTCCATTAACTCACTCCATACATACAATTATAACATTCTCAGATAGTAAACCAACTGTGAGTAAAATCCGCAATCAACAGTAGCATAACAATTAAAATTACCAAAATTGTTTTTATGGGGTCTTCATAAAAAACAATTTTGTTACTTTATATTGTTTCTATTTTCAATTTTTCTATTTTGGTAATTTACATGATCATTATTAACCGTACTCTGTACACTATGGCGTCAGACGATCGCACAGTAAATAGATCGGACGACACGCATTAATCACAGCGCGCGGTTCCGATGCTCTCCTGCGCCATAAATCTTCGAGGCAACTGCATTGCGGCCGGCGCGCTGAAAAATTACCGATTGAAATAAACATGCCGCCGTGATTACGCCTGCATTCTTATTCTGTGCCTAGAATAATAAGATGATGGTAGAAGCTAGACATCCTACTTTAGGAAACCGGCCATTCATCAAATGCATACTTGTGGAGTTTTTTTTGTGACTTATGTCAAAGCTTATTTTAACAGTTTAATGCTTTGCATTGAATTTATGTCACCTATATGTTTTTTTCCTAATAAGATACCTACATCACATAATAGTGAAATATGAGGTTGTGGACTGCTAATTTGATTGAACGAACTAATTTACCTCACAATGACATTTGCGGGGTTAAACTGCAAAAGGGCAATCAAAATATTAGCCACTAGATGTCCTCTACTGGGTATAGGACACCCTCAAACAAGATTAATATAGAGAAATCTAGTCAAATTGAAGATAAATAGTTGTCTCATCGTTTCACCTATTTAAAATTATACTATATAACTAACTACTTAAAGTTCAAAACAAAATATATTTTTATTGTTCATTCATTAATTTAAAACTGCAAAACAAAAAAACATAATGAACAAAGCTTCTGCCGTTTATTGACCTGTTTACAATCATAAACCCGTCCAGAATTCCATGCAAAAGTCTGTAACAACTTAAAATGTCTTTAGCCCATCTAGTTTTATAACAGGCTAGATCCATAGTATAATGGGAATGTCGTCTATTAAACAGTAATTTATGGCTTTATGAGACACAGATTAGTAGCAGAGGCCCTAGTGTAATTTTTGAAATGAGCAAAACATTCAAATTTAGAGCTTATCCCTATATAAATACGTCCTGAATTTAAATATCATAGCGAATCCGATGATTACCTGATAATTACCGCAAACTTGATGGCATAAGTAACTGATACTGTGAATAAAATATCATTTGATTATCATCATAATCTTGGTTCTAGTTTAATTTATTATGAAACTAGATTTTTTAATAATTTTAAATTGCCACAATTGCCATCTTGCTATAGATATTTTTTACGTTCCAATAGTATTCACTCATTTATATTTCTTCACTTTTGTAGAGCAAATTGGCACCATTTAAACTGCTCATTTATATATTGGCGAAGATTTTGAAAGAATTTGCATTTTCCATAGTAAAATTTTTCTAAGGTATTACTTTTATTCACACATTATCTAGATAATTTAAAAAAAATAGTTATTAGCTGAGCTCAGCATATTGAAATTTAATGAAAAAAAAACTTTTTTTCGAGTGTTATTTAATGCTTCACTTGTCTTGTCAACTCAATAAAACAATCAATAATTTGCAGTGAGAAGGAAAATTCCCGCATATTTCAAAAGTAAGGATACATTCTTAAACCGTGTCTGACATTAGGCTAATTCTTTTTCTTCGTATGTTGCAATGCAATCAACCTGACACGCTGCGGCAATGTAAACGCGGCGCAATACCCGCTCACATAAGAATGCGCGCGTCGCCCACGCGTGGACATTGTATGCAAATCGTGGGTCGCAGGTCGCGCAGCGGCCGGCGCGCGCGCACTCTACATGCTCTATTTGGTCTTTACATGCGGCGTATTTACCTTCGAAAATGTTTTATGTGCATATTTAAATCACATTAGCTATGAGACGTTTGTTTTTCTTATTACAATGACCGGAGTTTTTAAAATGATTTTGGTTGTAGTGCGAAACAAACTTATTTCAGTTATGTGTCGTTGATTCCTTTGTAGTCGCATTATATAAAAAAAAAACTTTCACCGTACCCTTTCGAAAAAAGTTTTATAGAAATTCTATTAGAGATTGAGAATGGAACAAAGAATCCGAATAGAGCAACAATGAAATCATAATAATATGTACTTATTTTTTTTTACTGTGTGTCTGTGTCACTAAAAATTAATGTTATTCTACTCCCAATACCTTCCCAATGGAATCTGAGATTTCGAAATTTCCTCTGACTGGAAATGCTAATTACAAAATACTTTTCTTTCTGGTTATTAGTTTAAAAGCTCTAACTAGCCAAAGCGCGGCATGTGGGACGAAGCGCATGAATGGCGGAGCATTCTGCCGACTCATGACGGGAATCCCATTGTGTCTCGGAATCACGACCGACACGACAACTACACGGCACCACGTGTCACGACACGACACTAATTGTGAATGAATGGGGGTCAGAGATCGACGCGCTCAACTTATTCGTTAATACCTATTTCCTGTTATGAATCTCGTTAAACATCCAGCGAGAGCTCACGACCAAACTGACAACACACCTGCTTCATTCAAACTTTTTAGTACAACACCTTAAATGTAATAAAGTGTTCATAGTTATCGTATATTTTGTGATCACCAGATAGTTTGACGGACTAAATTATTTAAATAGGAAACTCAATTACGAGTGGCGAGCGATTTCGACCGCAGATACAGCCCACATTGTAATTAACTCTGAAACTTTTTTCGTGTCCACTTTCGTAGTTTTCGACTTTTTAACCGTTGCATTAGGGTGGGGAGAGCCTTTGTTTTATTATTACATTGTCGACGAAAGCCGGAAAATTAATGCTAATGCCGCTAAAGTCGTTTACGTGCCGGTTCTATTGAGGGTATCGAGCTAATACATTATGGAACTAGGAATGTAGAACGGAATATTAAATGTCATCAAAATCTGATGTTTTTATTCATGACATTATACCTGATGATGATGATTTGAAATGAAATAAAAATTATTTTATTAGGCTCAATAATAACGTTGAAATTCGTTTTGATATACTTAAAATTGAATGTTAATCTTGATGTAGCGTTTATAAAGATAAAATATTAAATTAAATTCCAATCACTATTGAATCATACTATTTTATATCTCTATGATCTACCTGGTACATTCAAACTCCATCAATTTCTTCCTTAATTGATTAAGGAAGTTATGAAAATTGATGCAAATCAGATAGAGTAGGTAGCTGGATTGACCAAAGTCGGCGAACAACGTCAATGCGGCTTGCACATAGATATAACAACATACGCAGCCGAGGCCAGGGACGTATCCAGAAATTTACTGTCCATAATTACAGGGTTGGCCGAGTTAATTGCAGGGCCGCTCGCCCCGCCGTCGCTCGCTTTTTTTGACTAAATAAAAATTTACTAATATTCATAATAAATAATGAACTCTCCGTTCTCAGGAGTCGGGATTACACTGAAGATTTTATCCGATTAGTATTTTGAGGGTTAATCGGACGATGCCGGCTGGACAGAATTTCATTGCCAGATTTAAAAGTTCAAATTTTCTAATCATAAAAATATATTTGCTCTAACATCTTGTCTGAAAATAATTTGTTTTTTTCTTCTTTGATTTAAGGCTAAGCAAAATTACTTCTCTCTAGCACCTAGTAAAACAAATATTAACTTTTGTTTCCTCGTGGTCCCAGGATTTTGTCCCATTAATGGGACCACGAGCGAGAACTGTTTCTAGTTGGTCCCTAGTCCCAAATTTCAAGCAATAAAAACACAATCAAATATTGTTTCATAACAAGACATTACCATGGGCGCCTTCAGGATTTTTTTCAAGGAAAAAAAGAACTTTTTTCAGGGAGGTGCATCTGCGTCTACACATTATATTATTAACTAACTTAACAGAAGAGAATACTGAATTTGTTGACAAGGTGATAAACAAATTTGGACAGCAACCTAGTCGCCTTAAAATTTTAATTTAAACAGTAACTTAATAAAAAAGAAGTCATTTTCAATGTATTTCTTTCGTGACATTAGTGCAAGTGCACCCCCTTGCACCCTGCTGCCGGCGCTCATGACATTCCAATTCAGCCACATATCAGATTGAAAAGATCAATGTTCTCCAGAATCTCATAAATTAGGGAACAAGGCAAAAACGCGAGCACCTCGTTGCATGTTGTCCGTTGCTTCAGGCTCTCCTTATAATTGCCGGGTTTCACCCAAAAGCCCTCAATTATAAAATAATAGCAGATGTGGATCATAGTAATAACAATTATTATCACGCGCGCCGCTATCATTATCTCTGAAATATGGCCGATGCGCCCGGTGTATGCAAACTTCGGAATCTTCGTCGCTTGATAGCGAAAGAATCTGTGCCATTCTTTTTCTGTCAGGACATTATTTTAACTAATGACTATTATTAAAGTGTCACAAGATGCATTGAATTTGATTGTAAAAACGTAAAACAGTTATTAAATTTAGATTTTTCGCATTCACAATGCTATTTTTATATTAAGACTCGGTGGCATAGTTGGTCAGTGCATTGGGCCGGAATCCCAAGGGTGCGGGTTCGAGTCCCGTCTGAGGTGCTACGGGAGAGTCGATTTTTTCTAATATTATTTAACTTAGTAAAACAGTTATCTCCTCCAACAAAATTATGTTTTGTTCGTAAAGTGAATTAAGAAAATTCAGTTATAAACTAGACAAGCACTCATCTTTCTAGAGATGAAAAGATAACTCATAGACAGATGGATTAATCAGATTAATTGCTCTTATCACCAACACATAGGTATGTAATTATGTATGTATATTTGACTGTACATTTACGTTAGCTTGTAATACGCCGATTATTCAAATTCTCGAACAAGTAGTGTGCCCCACCCATTTGCAGTCGCAATCTTAATAAAGACTTCCTAGGTGCACTACAATTTTTATTTTTAAGAAACATAGTGGGGTGCGTGTAATTTTAATTAAAGATAGCGTTTAATTAAAGTTAATCGTCGAACAGATGACCGGCGAGATGAGCCAGCCAGCGGACGAGCGCGGCTTGTTTTAATATAATTGCGTTCTGATTGTCTCGCTGGAAGTTTTGAACCGTTACTTAGCCAAGCAAAAGGTTATAAATGAAATTCAACATTAATTTAACACCAAGAACCTATTAATAGTTACTCATTCTATGCTATCCTTGTCTCAACCCATTCAGAAATGCGTTAGGTAAGCAGTTTTTCAGTACCTACCATCTTGCAATCAATGACAATAATGGTATATTATTAAATTTGATAATGAAGCTAAATAGGAGTTACATAATATCCACAAATTTAACAATAATTTCAGTTACAATTATTCAACTGGCTAAGGCTTTGATACACGCTTATTTGGTAACACTATCAATGAGCTACATACACAGGATATTCTTATCACTTACTAATATATCGGTAAAAATTCCAATGCAGTAAAAAGACAAGAAAGTTCACCGTTATATATGAAATAGTGCAATGACAACAAAAGCGGTGCAGCGCTGCCTCAGTGGCTGCGAGGCAGCGGTTACTGTAATGGCAGATCACGAGCTAGGACGAGCGCCGTCATTACATCGGCAGCGCACAGATTAATCATCTGGCCTCTACCGGATAATTCGGCGCTTGATTTAGTGAAAACCAACGTGTTATTACCGGATAAATCTCTATCTAGAAAAGCTAAGAAGGCCTAAGCGCTCCCCTGATTTATAGCGCCTACGGCCATCGCCGAGTTGCGTTTGATTTGTGATTCCTGGAGAACTTTGTTCTCATCTTTAGCTGAATTTTAATTAATGGCTAGGAAATTATACGATTCGGCGTGTAATTATTGCTTTGGTGTATCATTGATTATTGCTCTTAGGATAGCGGATGTTTAATTTATGCGGGATATCCATCTTGAAGTGAGATAGGATCTTTGGACATGATTTTTTGTAATAAAAATCATATCTCTAAATTCTTACATAACAGCTTTAACACTACAATGTTGAAGGTTCTTATCGGCTATTCGATGTGTCTGTCTAATTTCATCCGTTGCATTGCATACACGCGAGACCTGTGCGTGTAGGCCATATATCGCGAACGGCGCACTCACCCTTTGGTATCGGCTGGATGTAATGCTTGCGCGCAGATAATATCTTGATTTATTGCGGCTATCGACCATCAACCTCCCCTCTTTCACCTCAACCCTCCCCCTGAAACTCACCTTAAATTCATGCGGTCATTATCCTCGTAAACAACTTGAGAAAACTCAGTTTTAGCTTTATGAATATTATGATAGATGAAAATAGTTATAGCGTTTAATAATTAATAAATCGCTGAACTATCAGTGTTTAGAGGCGTAGTCCGTGGCGGAGAATTAATGAAGTCTTCCGCGGAGATTCGCTGTTTAATAGCACCTATTAATTTTATCTCAACAGCGGGCCATCTTCGCGCGGCCCCACCCATGGGTTTTATCGCGTTCAATATGGAATCGGAGTTATAGGTACATGTTATGAATTAAAGAAATCTGATATTTATTTCTATAACTTCAGTTGATTTCCTTCAATATTTATCAAGCCTACCTACGTAAAATAACGCATGTTGAATTCAAAACATCAATGAAGTAAAAAACAATGTTAAAATGCCAATACATACTCAAGAAACAAAACATACATTTATTGACCGAGCGATTGCGAAATATCCGACTGTCCGGCTGTTCAACTCTGCAGGTCGAATTTCTCAACCGATTCTCGTGAAATTTCAAGTTTGATATTTATAATATAGTTTTTTTTGTTGATTCAGTTCCGTCTTTTTTTTTGATGGCGGAGATATGGGAAACATCACATATTAGCCATTTGAAAAATGTTCAAAAATGTCACAAACGCAAAGTCTACAGCTCACAGAGCCATTAGTATTTATAGATGTGGAAATTAATTCATTGAGGCTTTTATTGAGAACATGGACGACATTAACAGTTTTGATCATAAAAGAGAATGTCTGAGAATGAAAGATAATATTAAAGCTAATAAATAGATACAAATGCCCAATTAATTCCCTCCTTGGACCACGGTTATTATTGCTGTAATGGCCGCGGTTATCGCTTCTTATAATTGGTAAATTAATCTTGACCGTTCCTAAGATATTCTTCGAGCTTTTACTGAGACCCTACATATATGGGAATCAATTCTTAAAGTAATATGTATGTAATTAAATTCCACCTGAAGTGGTTCCATTCAAGTGTACTTACGTAGAATGCTCTTGGGCATTTTTTTTATTTAATCAAATTTATGTATGCATTATGAAACATATCCATAAGAAATATGCTGAAAATGATGAAACTCATAATACTTATACTTCCTTAACCCATCAAGGCCCGGAAATATTACATTGTTTTCCGCCGCATTCGGCATTCCCGAGCGCATTGATGAATTAAAATTATATCAACCGATTTTCACGGATTATTGGAAATACATTATTTTCTCTTTATTGTAATCGCTAGTACTATCTATCTATTGTGTGGTGTAATGTTTATTGTTTTTCCGATACAAATTTAATATCCCTTCGGAAACAACTCTGTGAACCACAAGTTATTGAAAGCAATTTACAAAGTATTTCGATTCATTCGAACCGGTAAGAGTCAGATAATGCTTAATACTCATTCAAAATGCTGAAGAGAAAGCAGATATCTCATTTCGAACAATGCTCTCACAGACAGGTAAGCCTTTCAGAGGCAATTTTCAACTCAATGCTTAATCTTTAGCGGAGTAAGTATTCAATAAAATATTTTAAAGCGATGGTCGATGGCGCGCGGCATCCATCACAAAAAACACGAAGTAGGAGCTTCGACAAGCTCACAAAAGCTCGTAAAAGCTCTCCACTATTATGTAGTTATTGTTACAGGGTGGAAACACCATTATTACACGGGGCTTATTTTGTTGTTTGGCGAGTCGCTGTCATGCTATGAGCTCGCGCCTGCCCGCATGCCACTCATGTGCGCGTTTTACGTGTAAATCAAGGGCAGAACAAGCAAAATCGAGTTGCCCGCGGAAAATATTTAATAAATGCCTTATTTTACTTATACTTTTCAAACCAATGTTAAATATAAATATAAATAAATATAAATATTTGACAACATCACATACATTGCTCCGATTCCAAAGTAAGTAGCTAAAGCACTTGTGTTATGGAAACCAGAGACAACGGTGGTATCACAAACATCCAGACCTGAGCCAATATAGAAAAGTTCGTTTTCTAAATTGACCCAACCGGGGATCGAACCCGGGACCAGAGATGGCGACACCTTGGAAACCGGTGTACAAAGCCACTCGACCACGGAGGTCGTCGAAACCAATGTTCAAGCGAAATTGTAATTCTTCTTCATGTTTCATTCACAAATCCTTATCAGGACCAAATCTAATCTGAAAAGCGTTCACAGAACACTTCATAACACAATTCGCTCTTCATATTAAATTCCATTATACTTACAAACAGTGTCAAGTACTGACATATTAATATCTGCGTAAAGTGAGTATTTCTATTGTGACCGACTTGCTACTTATTCCAAAGGAACCGGGGCTGTCAGCGGAAACATTAAAATGAATGCCTTTGTTCCGGGATTACGAGATTTTGCATAGGAAACTGTCGTCAAATGTCCTGCCATTGAGCCGGGATGAATGAACCATAGACACAATGCCCTATATCCAAATAGTCACACATGTTGTGAATAAAATTTGGACAATATTTTGGCTTGTACTAAAGATTATCTCTGGTGAGACGAAATCGGGTTTTGTAATAGTTCGGCTGTGAAAAGGTATTGGAGAAACTTTTGTGATATTCAGTCAAGTGTACTTAGCAGAAATATGTAAGTGTATTATCTATTGTTGACGTAAAGGTATTAACTTTTTCTTTACTTTTAGAATAAAGTTTAACATTTCTGTCACTTGTTATTTATATTTATTTATTTCTCAGACTCAAGATCTAGTTATTTTAATCATGTTTTAAATATCGTTGTATGAATGGGTTTGTTTTTTTATCAAAAACAAAATTAAAAAATAACTTTCATACAAAACATATTGAGTTACTGGTATTTTTTTTAAATAAAATTAAGCCTCAGATTTTGTAAGTAAACCGTTAGTAATCGTCGTGGCCGGAAGTGGGTGTTGGATTGCAACCAGATTGCAACCCTTGTGCAGCTTGCATGCAGTCGAGGGATCCCGCGTTGTATTAGGTACCGAACGTATTGCTAAATTGAATCAATGCAAATCTTATGTACTAAATCAGCGTGCTTGTTAGCTTTCTAAGAAAACCAATAGTTTGATGTAATTCTCATATTGTACTCAAACTTAAAACCTTCCAAGAATATTATTGCACAATCTTATAATTCTTTTAATGATGCACAGTGGCAAATAATATTTAATTAATTGTCAAAAAGCTTTTCAACCACTTTCTAAGTGAATTTTTTTATCATAATTAATTTGTTGTTGTTGAACATATTAAGGTACTTTATGCTAACGTATAGAGACTGATGAATGATCACTCATGCCTCATTGTAGGATAATTGAAAACTTTTTTCTTTTTTCAATTTCAGATTTTTTTTATCAGAAAATTTGGTTCTAACTTCTAGTTATGTCGAATTTCAATGCTGTGTCAAGTTCTACGAACAGTCTTTGCATATTTTGCAATTTGAGCTCGATATTGTGGTGGGCGGCGTTAAGGCGGGACGGACAAGGTGCGCACGCGTCGCACTAAAGGTGTGGTGTGCAAAGCTTTATTTTGTTGTCTGGCAAAGTTAATAGATGTCGAATAGCAAATTATTTGTTTTTTGGCGAATAATAAAAGCTGTAAAAATTTTGATCAACATAAAAGCCAAGACCTTACTTACTGTGGGAGACAAGTGTAATTTATGTTTAATTTATGACTTAGTGTATAGACTTTATGATACTCTAAGCGTTATGTTAATTAATTAAACATGAATCATTGAAGTGTAGTGTCCTGCGTTTTTGTGATTGAGATTGCCATACTTACTTTTCAACTTAAAAAATAACTCGAGAAATCTAATGTTTCCTATATTTTCGTTACAAATGAAACCAATTACTTATACAAAAAAAATCTTTTGATTTCTTTGTTCCTTTTGTTGGTGAAACTGGATATAGGCCCAGGGCGGCGCTGGGCGGCGACGAGGGCGGTGACCAGGTGCGCACGCGTCGCCCGCGCGTGTGTGCTATGCCTTGTAAATAATATCATTTTACTTTCATATCTTTCAGTGATATTTTTGAATTAACAATTCAAAACCAAATAGTCTCAATAATTTTAAAAGTTCCTAACTTTCTCAGAATTTGTCATCATTTCTGAAAATTAGTTTTCATATTTGCGAAACACACACCAAAATGTAATAAGTAGGAATATTATGCCAATCATTATAATATACCTATCTATTATTACAAATGTGTGAAAAATTCCAACGCTAAAAATATAGTGTTTCCAAAAGTTAGATATTTTGAGGAAATTTTACTTCCCTAACGGGTTTAACACACGATGAATCATCTAAAGGTTGATTCCCAAGTACCGCTAACCACAGAAAACTAATATAAAACAAAAGTATGTGTTAACAGCAACAATAGAACAGCAGTCGGCGTCGGCGCCGCGCAAGACCAGCGCAGATTACAATAATTACGACGCACGCGCCTCGCCCATCGCACTGCCGCTCTAATCACTATCATTTGCGCGTGTTATTCTATATTCAATACAAAACACACGCCCTATCGCAGCGACATCTACACGTTGCGCCGTCAACGACAAATCAAATAAAAGAAATAAATGAATATAGAAAAAAGTTTGTGTAGCTTTTGTCCAAGCTTTTGTCTATGTGAATGGAACAATGCGATCATGTGCTTTCTTTATCCCACCGAAATAACACGGATTGTATGTTGCTTATTATAGTACTTATTAAATTCAAAAAGTTGCTAAGACTAATGTGCGTTATTATAATATGTATAAGTACAAATATAACTAAGAGGTATAATTAAATAAAATGGGGTTATAAAACAGTGCCACTGATAAAATAAGAAAGATTGTTTGTTTGCATTTACTCAGTTGTCAAAACAGTTTGAAGAAACAATGGAAAATCGGTGTATCGAAATAAATGAGCTTGAAAAAAATACGTCGTCGCTCGCTATAATGCTTACAAGAATTCCAATTACTAGTCACGTATCAAAAGGAACATCTGTTACAGTTTCACGTGATCATATTTCGCGTGATATCAATAGCGTTCCGGAGTTCCTGTCATTGGACCCGTATCCGCCCCCGTACAGATTGGACTCGTAAAAAATGGACCAATTTTTATAATAGTCGCGGGGTAACGTACCTAACCTTCTTTATTATCCGCCGGAAACATTTATTACCTTCACTCGTGGAAAAAACACTTTTTCGTAATTTTTATTACTAATGTGATGGGTACAGGGAAGGTGCGATTTCATTTTGTTATTAGGCTTTTATCTTTTAATTTTTCTTTAATTTTTGTACAATTATTTACCGCCATATTTCTCCTCATCGTTCAATAGTTCAAGTTAAATAGTGCTTAAACTTTTTACATTTAATAAATCACGGACGGATTCTTCTTTTGTACTTACCATAGTTAATTTATTCAAAAATTAATATTACTTTAGTTTTGTCAATTAAAAAGTGCGAAGAAAAATTTTTTTTATCTGTATCGTAGCGTTTACCATAAATGTTTTCCAAAAACGTTAAGAGATAAATCAACATTACATTAATCTAGAAAAAGTGCAATAAAATTTTCTCCAAAAGAGTCTAATACTACAAAAGTTGTCTTTAGGCATTGCTGAAAAACTCCCCTTTTAAAGCGATCTAATGATAAAAAACTATCACATAATGGCAGCGAACTAAAATTTACATAATGGTATCTAGCACTATTTGTTATCTCAACCTAGTTAGTCACGCACCGTAACATGTAATTTAGAAAAAATGGTGAGCAACAGTATTAGATTCAATAATCTGAAGCTCACTAAAGCTTGCAATAGCGCATTATCAGTAATTAAAACAGACTATAGCATTTGTTAATCAAAGTTCAAAGTTTCGATTAAGGTTGTAAAAAATGCGTTATCGAGTTTATATTAGTTTTGCGTGCGGTGTGAGCCCGCCCTCGAGCCGCCCTGCGCCACTTGCGCCGCCCCGCGTAAACAAACTAGTGAAGATAGCAGCGCCGCCCGTGGTGGAAAAGAGAAACTCGCGTGCGAGAGGGAAGGCACTCCTCGTCGAGTCGCCGGTCGAACCCTACAATTAGTAGACGAGATTCGTTCGCCGCATCGATTCGTTACGAGATAATTGCTCCGAGGAATTTTCTTCGAAATATTTTTTTTGACGCGTGTGTTCTGGTGACATTGTTGTGAGTTGCTGATTGTCTGATGGGATAATGAACTGCGCGTATTACCAACAGCACGGGGGCGCGCACCCCGCGCCTCACAATGTTAATAACACATACTTCAACGAGGTAACTTTACTTAACTTTTACATTTGAAAACTATTTCATAGTTGTAAAAAGATTAGAATTTTTTATTTATTTTTCATAAGTTTTCATTGTTAAATATAAATAGATCTAAACTTATTTGTTACTGAGAAAAGAAGTACGAGTGCGGTTAAAGT
The DNA here is from genome assembly GCA_963556745.1 of Catoptria pinella. Classification (NCBI taxonomy): domain Eukaryota; kingdom Metazoa; phylum Arthropoda; class Insecta; order Lepidoptera; family Crambidae; genus Catoptria; species Catoptria pinella. The sequence continues at coordinate 9,770,146 of OY750762.1, forward strand.
TTATAGAGAAAATGAATCGTTGCGGTTTTTTAGTTTTTGTCTAAGTAATTGAAAAGTAACTGACTAAAGCTTAAGGTTTTTTTTTGTCATGTAATCTATAAAATATTTATTTATCCTTTACTAGAAATAAAATATTAAATGTTTCATAATTTTATAATCGAAATATTTAAAATACCTTTTTATTTCACAAAGTATTTTCTTACATTTTCTCGTAGTTAAACAAATTTCGCGAAAAAAAATTCTTATTAGAATAAATACAACCAAAATTTATTAAGAGTGGAATTTTTCATAACTGACATAATCTATAGGTAGCTTATTAAAAGCATTGAATAAAATCGAAAAGCAAGAAATCACTTATTAATTTCTTGGATCACACTCTGTGTGATGTTGAAGAGTGTATTATACAAACAAAAGACGATCGTGTAATGTGCCAACAATTCGAATAAAGGTGAACATCTGAATGGGAATAAAAATATTTAATTGGTGTGATTAGCCGTGTGATTATGGTTCACATACACCTCCCGCCGCTACCCGCGTTCTTTGACACCAGCTTGTGCTGTGTGACTTTGAAATTCTTTATTCGGCGCTTTCTTTTTCTCTGCGGGTTGGTTGTTGTTAGATTATTGCCTTATATTGGGGAAAGAAAGGAAACAAAAGTGATTGTGAATAAAATAATAAGTTGAAATTGATAGAGTAACTCTCACAACAAAAATATACATTTTACTTAGTTCTTACATTTAAAGCAAAATGTTATAAGATTAGATTATACTAGGTTATAAAGTGTAAATAATTTATAGACCTTTGTCATAAATAATGGTTTTCCACTGCTAATTATTTATTCAATTATCTTGGTATTAAAAAATAATTGTGCATTTATCATACTTTCTATAACATGTTTTTTCGAACATGAAAAATATTAAATAATAAAACTGATTTAAATGCAAATGAAAGATAAAAAATAGTAACAGTAAGTGCAAGTTTAACGGAAAATTGCAAAAGTAAAGATGCAACATTAATTCGTGCCGTAATCGCTTTTAATGACACTCACAGTCGTTACGGCTATATTTTTAAGCCATCTGTGCTTAATATGTTTCCGTTTCAAATGCCGACAATGAAGTTCGTATGTAGGCTTGCTCCACCTTAGTGACAAATTTGCTTTTTCGTCATTATTATGTATACTTGTGAAAGGAAACAATCAATTGCTCAAGTGATAAGTTTAGTATTAAAAATGAAATAACACCAGGCAAAACTAAAAATTCGCTTCAAAGCTTTTTTTTAGGGCGTGTGAAGTAATATACAAGGTGTTACAAAATACCCCTAATGCCGAATATGGTATATAGGGACCATCAAACTGAACAACTTTTTTACGAAAATATCAAGATGTATGAAACAGCTGATCTTTTTTTTCGCGATTTCATAGTTGGCCCCATTGTAAAAGTTGTTCAGTTTGATGGTCCCTATATACCATATTCGGCATCAGGGGTATTTTTGTAACACCTTGTATAAGTTAAGAAAAAATCCGAAAATTTTGTTATCCTTAAGTAATATGTGTACCTAGTCAGATTTGTTTACTATATTCATAAGAAAATTTTACCTGTTTTAAATCATGATGAAATAAGGATGAATAAGGAAAGTTTCATCAAACTTTCATGTCCTTATTTTTCGAAAATAATGAACCGATTTTAAAAAGTGAAAATATTTTCGATAAAAATAGTGTAACAGCTAAATTAGACTGATTTTATTTTCCATAGAAACATTTTCCAATAATCATTTTAAAAAAAAGACTGTTCAAAAAATTTCTTTACTAACTTTTTAGACCTATGTATCCTGAAGTTTCATTAAATCAATGCCCTTAAAACTTATTGTTTTATAGATATTAAAAGTACAGATATAAATAATTTCATACTCAAACAAATGTTATTACAAAAGTAACAGTAAAAACAATTATACTAACGCAATGGAAGTAACTACTGTTTCAAATAAACGTGGTTGTTTGATTCACAGGTGGTGATATTACGATCCATCTACCCGAGTAGTCATTAGATACAATCCAAATGTATAATTATTATAATGCAGTCTTAAAATATTTTTCGGTCTACAATAAGCCAGTCACGATAATTAAACGCAATCCTTTTGGACTCTGTTAGAAAGCATTGGACGGCGCATTACGAAAGGGCAATTACGCGTACGTTACATTAGAATTGCTATTAACATTACTGTACTGTCATAAAGTTTCGTTCAATACGCTTTGAATAATAATTTGGGTATGGTTCTGAATTTTTTTTAAAGTTTGACGTTACTTAACTTAACCAACTTTGTAAGCTTTAGGAAAATAACACAACATAATATTATGTTTAAAAACGCTAACATAATATTTTACTTATCTTATAACTTATGATAAGCTGAAGTATCAAATTATTGCCGACAGTTAACGTGTTAAAATTCAGTTGAAAAATTTAGGTTTCACCTTATCAAGTTACTCAAAGCTTTTTGAATTTCGAGCGTAAAAAGTCATATTCTAATTTTGGTGGCACTGCCATAGGATAGCGGGCTCGCGGGGGAGGGGCGCGGGGCGCACTCTGTTGGGTCTCGCAATTACGGGGACCATAATTACAGGGCTCGGGCCGCGCGGCGCCGAAACCGACCGGCTCCGAACGAATCTCCAGCCATAATTAAAAACGTTCCAAATTAAATTCGCTCGTGTGTACGAACCCGACTTATGATATTAACTTTTTAGGGACTTTCTAATTAGTTTTTTGTTTTTCCTACGACTGGTGGGAAATAGGTTTCGTATAACCAAGGGCATACCCTTTTTCAGTCACGAAAGTCACGATTTCGTTAACGTTTTTCTTTTGTTTAAAAAGTTGACTCGCTTTACGAACACAGCACTACGAGTTGAGTTTTATGGACACATAACATACCCTTTTCTTTAAGGTAATTCACAGATTATTTACAATGGCTTCCTTTTGTGTTTCAGGTTAGTATCGACAACGTGTCCGCGGATCACAAGGACATGAAGATTTTAGTAAGTATTTCATTATTAAATGTATTTATATATTTGTAACTTTAGTACTAATTCACTTAGTCTACTGTTACGTGTATTTAAAACGTGGTGACATCTCCAAAATTATATTATTGGTAACTAATTTTAATAAACGCTGTTGTATTGTACGTACTGTATGAATCAAAATTAATTATATTCATTTCTACAATTACTCAATAGTGATTCTAACAACGTCCGCAATTCAGCACGAACGTAGAAAATTATATCGGAACGAATATTGAATGATGAAATCAGTAATTTATTCGATTTGTTGTTATCGATTCGATGGACACTGTGAAATGCGATCGAGCATTGTGCTGGCGCTGAGAGGCGCGAATAATGCATTCGTCACGCGGTTAAGATGCGCGCGCGCTGTTCGTGAACGCGTTGGCGTGACGTGGACTTGTGGGTTCGTACCTTCGTTTCGTTCGACTTTAGCTTTCTCACAGTCTATGCTCCCGTAATGAATTCAGTAATATTTCTCATTTTCTTATGAACAAGAACAAGAAGTTATTCGTACGTACCAACATTCGTTTAGTCTCAAGCTATATTCCTCCGTATAAATTAGTAAATATTGAACATTTTCTTCGAACCTAAGAATTAATTTATAGACCTTTAGAGCATTAACAGCCTTAAGCTTAAATAAAACATCCGCAGTCCACTTACTCATATGTAATATGTAAGAACAATGTATTTATTTTAAAATCGAAAAACTTTGAGTCAAGTTGAATAAAAGATCAAAATTTTGATTTTCATCTATATTTTTTTCATAAGAAAGGACCCCCAAAAATAATTTCAATGCAAACAAGATGTACCTACACCTAAATTAAATGTATTTTGGAAATATGTCATTGGTACCAGAATGGGATATACTGTTTCAATTTTAGTTTTCAATTGATAACACGCTTTCTTAGCTAAAAAAAATTAAAACTTACAATACTGATGAAATGAAGTATCAACTAGGAGTGTTTGCGTCACGAAGCTCTCCCATTTTGTTATGTTTTCACAACGGACTATCATTTATTATATTCCATGCAAAACAATCGCTTATAGATATCATGATCAATCCTGCAAGAGTTTGCCCGATAAATTTAAATTCTATAACCTTTCCCGATCTAGTCGTGATTGTGTGCCAACATATTTGTATAGCACAATCGAGTCTAAATGTATCGGCGTTTGTGAGCAATCCTTTCAGCGCACAATGCGCATTGAGCGAGTAACGCCGCGGGCTGCGCCTAGCTCACGTGTGGCCAATTGTATGCGCTCAAGCTTTTAGATGATGAATTATTTTATTGATATAAGTAGAGGATTGGTAATCGTTGATCCACTGGTTTCCAAAAGTTTAAGGGTGAATTTACTAATTTCTTCTGAAGTGGTTGAATCATTGACAAGTTTTTCAAAGATAGATCGAACAAACAAAGTAGTGACGTTTGTCTCGTCAGCATATTTAGAATACTTTATTTGATTTGAAATAGTCAGGTTTTATAGTATAAAGTGCCGTAATTAAGCCTGTAGCCTGCAGTGAGTGTCGTGCAGCTGTTATGATGAACATACCCCATGTCTGAAAAAAAAAACAAATTGGCTGAATATTTTTATAGGTAGGAATAAGTTCCCTCTCTCTCCCTCAGTTGACTTTTTATATGTGGTGATTAGGGAATCATCTCCATTCTGCTGTTACTTCCAAACGTTTGCAAAGACGATGTGATGCTTATTTTTATTTTCACACAACCTATATTCTGAAACTTTTTTCTATTAATAAGGGAGCTTATTCTTACCAATAAAAACATATTTAGCAATTTTGATTTTTTTTCAGACATTCCCCATTATTAAGTACTATAAAAATGTTACTCGCCATTTTTAAAACGCTCTATATGTCTATGTGATACTGATATGACCACTTCATTTTATTACAAATAACTAGACCAAGTTAAATCCTTCAAAAGCACCAACGTCGTCCGTTAAAACAAATACCTTTACAAAAGTATAAATGGGAGGAGTTCTAAGCAGTAATGTTCCCAGAACACTCCTTCTGAGCTCATAAATAATTCAACCTCTACAAAGAGGACTTTCACCCACACATACAGAGGTATAAGTAGTAAGAAGTTCCTGCTTTTTCAAGTGGTACTTCAGTGGATAGGTGAGCTAATGCCGGCAACATATCCTATGTTGTGTGGGAGGGTGGTTGGGATGGGGTAAAAGTTCGGAATCTCCCCTGAGGACTCCTGATCTGGCTATTTATATAGTGAAGGGGCTATTAAGATGAACAAATCCTTTGTGACCAGCACTTCAGAAATTGGAAATTTGTTTAGTAAAGATTATCAGTAGGTTTTTTTTATTTCTTTTCAGCGGAAATATCTTCTCTACCTTCTCTTCCAACTCTGTCTAAATATTTATTAAACTCTTCATAGTAGTTACATCATACGAATTTTCCTCTTGGAAACAGGCTAAATATCCCTAGTTTTAATACAAAGATTTTTGAATACTATGCCATTTTCCGACCGCAGACTGACATAATAAATGTAAATATACCTAATGCCAAACTATGCACAAGAATGGCAGACACTGGTAAACAAACATTCTTGAATAATACACAGATTTACGATAGTATAGTGTAGTGTATATACGAGTAGCTCGTATACCAACGTCTTTGGTTCAATTCTGAAACTGCAGTAGACATTTGCTGGTATGTTTGCTTGTAGTTTTTTTATGTCTGTATAATACAAGGTGGAAAAAAGACGATAGTGGAGGAAAAGTACCCTCAATATTGATGATGTCAAATTTTACTGACAGGAAACATTCCAACAAATAAATACAAACTAAATATTTCTAAAACAACACCCGAATTAATAATATACGCGCTGTATTCCGTAAAAAGTGTTTCATTTCTAATGCTGAACGCGCGAAAGTCTTAGAAGTGGAAATAGGAAGAACATTTATTTATTTTAAAAAATAAATAAAACTGCAGTCATAGATTTTTTATAATCGCTTGTCTCAGCTGGGAATTGAACGGGCTAAACTACATTTTTCTTTTTATCTTTATTGAGACTTTCTTTAATTTTAGATACAATGTTATTTAGAAGAAATTGTCTCTTATTAAATAAATAAATAAATATTTGAAAACATCACATACATTGCTCCGATTCCAAAGTAAGTAGCTAAAGCACTTGTGTTATGGAAATCAGAGACAACGGTGGTATCACAAACACCCAGACTTGAGCCAATATGGAAAAGTTCGTTTTCTAAATTGACCCAACCGGGGATCGAACCCGGGACCTCAGAGATGGCGACACCTTGAAAACCGGTGTACAAAGCCACTCGACCACGGAGGTCGTCAAGTATTATTGACCCTATCGATTGGTATCATAAAAGTAGTTATTTTTCTGATTTTAGCTAGTTCGACTCCCGGCTGAAACAAGGTAATCTAACAAAAATCTTTATTTAGGGTATTTTCCTTCTAACTACCGTCTTTTTTTCCACCCTGTATAGTAAGTACGCTATAATTTTGTGTTAGATGTCCATTACACAAAGTAATGTATGTTGTAAATTTTAAAGTTGATCAGTCAACAATCTTTTATTTTTTTTCACTAGCTTACATATTAAATAATCTTCACAACATTATTATGCCATGAAAACAATAATCGCGATACGTTACAAAACTTATTACTAGTGTAACAAGGTATAATTTACACCTCACGTGCTACATGTTATACATGACTTTTCCGCGGTAACCATTGTTTACCGTTTTCAGCAACGATGATAGCCTGTCATCCGACTTCTGTAATTAAATCCAACTTTAGTTTGAAACTTTAAAGTAAATATTTTAGGTCGATAAAAGCTCTAACATGAAATAATGAGTCGATTAGCATAGTTATTTTATTCAAACTGAAATTTTTCTTTACAGTAATTAAAAGTTTTGTCCCATAAATCAAATTGTATATAAAATACTAATAAATGCAAAATCTGCATTATTTAGCAACTTCCAATGGCTCTGTAATCTTAGCACGAACATCTATCGAAAAAAATAACGCGCGTAAAAACATTCGATAGAGTAATTTTGTATAGGAAATTTGTACAGCGCCATCTACCTACGAAAAGCGAAACTAAATTTTCCATAGATAATTACTCTGTCGAGTACTTTTATGCGCGTTTTTTCTCGATAGCTGTTCGTGCTAAGCGTACTGAAGTAGCGAATGTTGCACCGGATTCAATAAAAAAATATAATTAAATCAATTTATTAAATTATTTCGTTAATAAAAGTATAAGTATTAGAATATTTTATACTGTAGTCTGTATAATAATACAAACCTTATGATCAGAACATGATCTGGTGCGAGTTGTATTTTTTCTAGTATATTATTATTTTAGTATCTTATACTTAATCTATTTCTTTTATACACTTCTTCGACTTCCGCGTGTACATTTCATTAGAATTAAAACCAATAAATCCCATACTAAATGATATACTAGAAAAAATACGACTCATTTAAGATCATGTTCTCGGATGGGAATCGAACTCGCGACCTTTGGATATCCGGTCCAATGCTCTGACCGCTGAGCTACAGCGTAAGAGTTTATATACTAGAAGAAATTCAACGTTCCCACTAGTGTCCGAGAACATGATCTGGTGCGAGTCGTATTTTTTTCTAGTATATTATTTAGTATTATATAAAAATAGCATTGTGAATGCTAAAATCTCAAAATTTAACAATAAATCCAAACCTAATAATTCTAAAATAACACCTGAATTAACAATATAGGTACGCGCTGTAATACGTAAAAAAGTGTTTTATTTCTATTTCTATTAACCTAGCCTATTTCTAAGCAAATGTTGAAAATTATCATCAAGTTCAATCCATTAGGTTTATGAATTAAACATATGGTAACATGCGAATCAAAATCACTGCGAAGTGCGAAATTATTTGATTGTTTATAAATTATATAACAACATATCATTCAATTGCTCATTAATGAAATATTAGTTAATTATAGTTAGAGTCGGAAATTTCATTTAATCATCGCTTGATAATTATTCCTCATGTTTAAATTATCAAAATAAAAGATAACGTTTACCGCTCTATAACTTTTCTATCTTTATTTAGAAAATAAGAAATTAACATTTTGATTTTCTTTCCATATCCCAATTTTTCTTTTATTTTTACCTCCAAAGGTATTTTAGTAACTGTTAGTAGTTATTAAATGTTCTTTGAGTCATTGTTTGTTTTGCTATCACAACTTTTTACAATGAAATTAAGTAAGGAGAAAAGTTTTAACTGTCTCAATCATTTAGTATTGTAGAGAAATTCATTACCTACCTATCAGTGGCGAGGGGTGAAATTATGGCGAAGGTGGTTCTACAAAAATGATATGTAGAACGACTTTTAAAATAGAAAGAAATGGTTACTGCACGACTACATTACCATTTCTTTCCGATTGAATTTGGAAGCTTTCATTTATTTTTACAAAAGCACAGTGTGCAGTCAGGCACACACATGTATGTATGGATCGGATAAACGGTTTTATCCCCGGTGATGCGGGCCGGCGTCGGCCGCTTCCGGTCATTTCCGGCGGCCACTCGCCGACGCCGGACAAACTACCTAAATGGACTACCTAGCTAACTTCGTTTGAAGAGGGCATCTGAGACAACGTCTCTACCTGAGAAGTGAAATCTTAAAAGTTATTTGATATTGTCGGTGCACTTCTTAACCAACCAGGTCATTAGGGATCTAGCTATGTACCTTATTTTAAGCAACTATGGCAAAACACTCCAGGAAAGAAATAATTTCTTACATTGTCCCTAGATTAATAAATGAACTACCTCCCCGTTTGATTAAAAGCATTTCAGCCGACAATATAAAAATAAAATTAAAACAATACATTTTGGAAAGTGAAATATAAAGTTCTTTTTTCATTTTCATTCATTTTGATAATCTCGTTGTAGAATCCTAACACAATTACAAACATTAGTGGTTTTCTTTGTGTTAGTTATAGTGAATAAGTCTCATTGTATAAACATTTATATGATAAATAAATAAATAAAAAACTAACCTTGTGTGGCATAAGCCTCTTACGTTCACAATGAGTTGACATTATGTAAATTCTACTTACGTTCTTATCTAAGTGAGACAACTTAGTGGACGTGTTTTCAGTTTCCTATCTTTGACGGAATATTAATTTTGACGTTATATATACGTGTAAAAGACTGGAACACATTTTTATTGGAACACTTTTTTTTTGGAAAAATCCAAGCCTACTAAGGCAACATTATAACAATGATTTATAAGTTTTTTTAATAGTATAATGTGTTAGTTTATGCCGCTCGCGATGAATATTTCTCTCATATTTCATTTTTTACGGCACATATTTTTTATAATTTAGCATTTTGTTTTATTTGATAAAAGTATAATTACTTTATAAGACCCTCTAACTAAATACCTACTCACAGCCTCCCGAGGCACCGAACCTATTTCCCATCGCACCCGCCTATATATCACAGCGCGAAAAATACTGGCTCTCATGAAATTCGCTCATAATTTGATTTCTCGCCGACGCCCTCTCGTAATTTCGCATCTCAGCGTGTGTTTCGTGTTCAAATTAAAATGTTTATTGCGTTAAGCCGAGTTCGCACGGACGCGGAGGCGAGATTTTTATTTCGTTACGCGACCACGCCTACAGCGTGTATAGTACCTACCTAACTTTAACCCTCGCGCGACATACGCACCCCTAAAATACCTGTATATTATACCTTAAGGCGAGAAAACAAGGAATATAATTCAACGCACGTATCTAACGCAAGACATTTACGCGTTATGCGTGTCATAAAACTATTAGCCGCTTTAGCTATTTTTAAAGTGACGACTGTACGAAGGGTGCGGAAGGCGCCATTCCTTTTTTTACCTTTATAAACTTTTTATGTGCTATTACAAATTATTTGGTCGCGTTTATAATGTTTTTTTGTGACGAGTTTTATATTCCATTGTGTTTAACACCTTGTTGTATTCTAACAAAACAGACGCTAATAGTAAAATCGTGTTTTAATATTCTTTAATTGAGATTGTTTATAATTTATTTTACATTTTGTGACAGTTGTCTCAAATTGTCATAATCTTAGGAAACTTTTTACAGCCTATTTGCGTTTTTTTAATAATAAGACTACAATTCTTTTAAATGCAGTTAAAGGACTGTATATTATTGTAGCAATTTACACCTAATAATACTGGGTGTTTACTACTCCGTATTATAATGAAAGCGGCAAGAAATAAAAATAAAAAAACAAATACAGCTGGATAAATGATTGCTGTTTTATTATCCATAAATATATTTCGAGCTCTAGATAAATAATCAATTTTTTTAATAAAAATTACAGTTACTAAAATCATTTTAAGCAATAATCGTATACCTAAGTATAGAAATACTTTATATTGTTTGAGCAATGCCATCATTGTAACTAATTCGTAAGGAAGAACCCGACTAATTTACTTACATTTTTTATAAAACACTGACTTGACACACAAAAAAGTCAAACTTTCTTACGGTATTCCTTAAAGTTATGCAAAATAAGTTCTCAAAGCTCAGTACGGACGTGACCGTTATAACAAAACAGTAAAAGGCTTATTTTATCTAAAGAAAAGACGCTCGCCGACTAAGCAACAATTCGAAACAAAAAAATTATGCAAATCGGAGAACCGAAATAAAATGGAGTCTCGGTGCGCGCGTGCGATCGATACGCGCGACCTTGTGGGCGGGGCACCGGTGGGCGGGGCGCAGTAAGAGGCTGGGATTGGTTAGTGCCTCCCACTCCCCCCTCCCTCCCCCGCAGTCCGTAGCAGGTTTCGCTACGTTGAGTAACTCGCGCGCAGTTCCGAGTTCTACCCAACTATGTGACGGCGCGGCTCTCGTGTGTACTCGACATTTTGTTTTTCGCGTAGTTTTTCGAATTTCGAAATGTTTTACTGTCATGTATTGTGTTAAGTGATTGGACGATGATCACCGATATGTACGCGCCTCTGCCGGCGCCACCTGGCAATAAAACCATTGTAAGTTTCAACTTAAACAATATTAAGACAAATTAAACCACATTTTGTATGAAGGTTATAGAATTATTTTGTAATAATTGATGATACTCTGCTACATCGAATCTTGTCTTTCACCACCCTTCAGTTAGTTATTCTTATAGGAAAACCGAAATACGGATCCATTGTTTATTCAAATTTGCGCCAAGGGAAAATGGACCTTATTTTTGAGCTGTCAAAACAGTGTAAGTTAGGTACAATTTAGTCAACAACTAGTATATAACTATCTACCTCTAGCAATAGTTTGCTGTTTTTAGGCCTATTTATTCATCATGTACAGGATTCCTTTGAATTTTCTTTGAAATTCGAGTAGAAAATGGAGTACCTCTATGGCACCTTGTTAATCAATTATTTGGTTTATGTAACACAAAAATAAAATATAAATATTTTTTCGGTTGATTTAATTATATCGAATATGACAATTGATTTCGATTATAATTACTAAAATAATCATAAATCAATGATACCAAGATTTTTATCTTAACACAATTTAATAGAAAGATTAGTATCGTAGGTCTAGCAAGAATATTTCAATATAATATTTTGAAAGATAATAATGTTTATATTAGCTAAGAAGTGACATTTTGTATTTTTCACTATTGTTTTAAATAAACTTTAGAACAAATATTAGAGGAATAAATTTCAAGGCTTTCCATAATTTCTTTAGTAATTGAATTTTCATATTTAATACGCAAAATATTAAAGAAAAGCCTGCCTGGAATTTAGTGTTTTTGAAATTTAATATTTTCAATCACTTCAATAATCGTTTACCGTTGTTTCTTACAAATGTCAAAATATGTTTTAAGTTTATAACTAACCTCTTATTGATTTTGTAAGAAATAGGAAAATGAAAATTTGTTAATAGCATTGATAAAACTGCAAGATTATATTGACTACAAAAGTTTAATACAGTGTGCAGTATAACAAAATTTGACTAATCCCCATTTCAATAGAATCCTTGACATCAAAAATATAATTTATCAAAATTAACAATACCACCCATTGGAAACCCCTTCAAATTTAAACAATCACTCTTCCGAAGATTGTCACGCGAACGAAACTCGGTCACAAATCCAATATCCGTTTATCCGAACATCCATCCGGATCCGAAATATCCGATCCAATAGATTTTACGACGCATTGAATTGAAAGAACAATGCTTATTGTTCGATCGAACGATACTTTTTCTAATAGGTACATAACATTATTTGGTTAATTTTAATACTGAACAATAGATCGATACCAGCATACATCTTATTACCGATCATCGATGATATTGATCTTTTATTTTGAATATAAATAAGTTCGTTTTTGAAATACGAACTTGCACAATGACAGGGTAGGTACATCATTATGAAAGTTCGTATTCTTTTTTTTCCTTATGAACTGTAGTATATACTTATGCAGTAATAATATGTAAGTACTAGTAATTTTTGATGCATAATTAATTACCTATTTATTATATTTTGTCAATAAAAGGCATCAAATTTAATCATTTGCAGTTTACAAAAGATTAATGGTATTAATTAAAATATAAAATATAAATCTTTATTTCATTATCAAATTAGAGCTCTACAAATTACACGCCTCAAATCTGTTCACATTTTACTAAATGGTTGAATTTCAAAAAAGGATGTAGATTTTCCAATTTATCCGTAGTCTGATTGGGAACAGACGATTTTTCTGATTTTTAACAACACAATACATTAGCTACTTAATATCAGAGCAATAAGTTGTCCAGTCCTATGATGTTTAACCCTAAAGAAAGCACTACAGTAAAATTACTTACACCACGAAAATAAAAGAGCATCTAGACCCACATAAAGCTCAAGTCATGCTACATCAAAGTGGAGTACTTACCATTATGCTTTTCTAATACATTTTTTTCCCGGTCGGCCATTCATCGCGCTCAGCGTGAGCCGTCAATGGGTATTGTGGTTGTGGCCGGCAAACTTTTATTTGTAGTGTCCCTAAATGGCTGTCGGGATTAACGGGACCCTTTGTCATGTTTCCTTTGCGAACTGTTACACTTTATAAGGAGGACGTTGCAGAAATGGAATATGATATTTTTGACCGGTTGCTATAAGACTTATTGGGTATCATTTTTGGTCATCGAGACTAGAGATGGATGTAGATAACTTTTTTCTATTCTGGATTTTATACTTTTTAGAATATTGATAAACTTCATTAATACTAATATTCGAATTTCTAAAAATTATAAATAAATACTGTAACCTACCTTTGACGACCTCCGTGGTCAAGTGGCTTTGTATACACCGGTTTTCAAGGTGTCGCCATCTCAGAGGTCCCGGGTTCGATCCCCGGTTGGGTCAATTTAGAAAACGAACTTTTCTATATTCATACCATAGTTGACTCTGATTTCCATAACACAAGTGTTTTAGCTACTTACTTTGGAACCGGAGCAATGTATGTGATGTTGTCAAATATAAAAAAAATATAATATATAATATAACCTAATGAAATTTATCAAAATAATCCTTAATTTCATTTATTTTAAATAACATCCTATTATGAATAGTAGACAGTTTCCGTACTCATGTCCAAAATGGCATTAACTCAACAAACCATGCAACAATGGCTTCTCGAGATCTGTCAGTTGCGATAATGCATTTTTTTCCCACTTTTGCACGGGGATTAAACACTTTAACGTCGGTATCGGGCCACTTACGGCCTATGTGTTGATTCTAAAACTTTTTTGTGCCAAAACTTGTCACTTTTCGTCTCCATGACGTTACAGTTTTTTTCTTAATGGGGCATTTGTATGGTATAGGCACAAGAACTATCAAAGTTAGTGCCGATTGTATAGTTTCCAGTTACCTACTAATACACAATATATTTTTTTGTTTATTTTGGTAATGAAAGTTTGCTTCAAACCGAATAAACAAAAAGTCACTAGAACATTTAAGAAACTGCTAGTTAAAAGTACAATTGAAGTACATACCTACATTAGATTTTTTTTAGTAACAGCTGTTTCATTGCGCATTATTCTGATATTCATTCACCTTCTGGCAAATAATTTGAAAGCAAGTACTTATTTATCTACACAAGTTAATAAATTATGTCAAATACAAAACAATTCTCTCGTAATTAACACCGTCAAAGTATTCTAATTAAAATATTTGTCACATGAAACAATTAAAAAAAATCAGTGTGACGGTGTCAGCGGCGTCTCATAATTCTTTTTTATCGCACCACAAGACGTGCTCAGCCCTGAACGGGTTGACAAAAGGTATTTAAATGAATCTGTCCAGGAAATTATATTTACTGCGAGCGACGACATTCCTACCAACCGTTAAAACTTTCAACATGTGTGTGAAAAGAGATGAGATTTTAAACAAGTCGTTCTTCTTTTGTCTTGAAGTTAGAAAAACAATTGAATACCTACCTAATAATTTGGAAAAACGTTTTATGATGACGATTGAAATAACTGTTTTTCATACCAAACCATGGTGTGACACCACCAGAAAAGTGCCACTTTACCACCAAATTTTGCAAACAACATTTTAACCGTCAAATTTCACAATTAATTAATATCCACGCCTGTAATCAAGTTGTGGTTCAAGTCTAATTATACGCAAGGTTAACTTATAATGGTATAATTAGACGCACGTTCATTAGAGCTCTTAAGTTATTTATGTAGACATCCGTCATCGGTCTGTCTGTAGACAAATTTAACAATGCTTGCCACTCGTCGCGTCCGCACGCTTCGCCAGAAAAAAACGTTTGATGACGTGCAAATCAGTCGGTGCACGTGTAAAACACGATTTATTTGAGGATTCTAATTGTTTGGAAGTATATTCGGACTAAATTCGTTTTTAAGATTTAGATTTGTGTTCCCTAAATAGTTTTGAACTGAATAAAAACGCTATAGGATTAGAAACGTGATATGTCTTTTAAAATGGATATTATTAAAAAAACAAGCACGGAAATAGTGGTTTTTAACTTTATAAAAGATTTCTTATGGCTCTAAAAGGCTCTAGTCTAGGATAAGGGCACGGAAATTATTATATCCTTTCTGTAGATATTTAAATATGATTGTTTTTTGTTTTGATATAGTAATATAAAATAGTTCATGATCAACGTTTCCTGACCCCATACCACATTTTAACTGTGGTTCTTGTGTGGAATCAGAATAAGAGATATCATTTGGAAGCAGTTGACAAAAAAATATACAATCGAATTGAGAACCTCCTCCTTTTTTGAAGTAGGTTAATAAATGGTACACCAATGAGGTTCTTTATTAACAACAACTTCCTACGCCAGTGCTGTGCACTTACCAAAACCACTTATTAAAAACATAAATAATCGTTGTGGTCTATTCATCAGCTATCGAGCACAAGTCACGTACAAACTAACGGCCCAGGTGCGACTTGAATATGTAAAAATGCTTCAATTACTCACTTCAAGTCTCATGCGGTTGGCAAACGTTCCACTGGCAAAAACGGCCAAACCACAAACCGACTGGCGAGAGTGGCCAGTATCCTGTCCACACCGCAAATGACCTTTAAATACTACTCGTTATTGATGTTAATTTTACTGTTAGAGGTTGTAATTAGACGTGTGTGAGGTTTTGTAACATCGGCTTTGCTGGTGTTCATATTTTTTTAAGCTTAGTGATATCCGTTACAGACGATTGGAGTAAATGTTACATGCGAGTTCAATGCTTGAACACAATGTAGCATAATAATGAATTAGGAATGTAGGAAATTTTAATTTAGATGTATTTAAATTATACATATGGAATAATGCAACTGATTTGAAGCAGTTTTTTAAGATTTGTTGTAACTAACAATAAGCATGTCGCTTAGATTCTATTATGTTACTTTAAAATCCTGATTCTTCGAATAATTGTTGTCAGATAAAACACAGAGGAATAAATAACTTTATTTCATTATTGTGTGCGCTTTTTTATGTTTTCACTTTGAAATAATTAATATTATTCAATTTAAACTTTGAATTTTCCGCACAAGAAGAAATCATCGCATTTTCATTTTTAAAAATGAGATTTAAATTCAATACTTAAAAATGAGTGTTATCTATACGTACTTTTTTTTTCTAATAGGTATGTTCCCCGATTATTCGGAGACGGCTTTAACCGATTAAAATGATTCAAACGATATTACATCAGGTTATCCCAAGTTAGTCCTATTATTAGAAATTTTGAAATAGCTTTAGTTGTTTTCAGGAAATCTTGAAAATATTGTAGTTTTTGTTAAATTTTATATAGAAGGATGTTCAACAACGTTTTTGTTTATGAACCGATTTAGATGATTTTATTTGTTTAAAGAAGATACTTACTACTGAATAATGTGTTGTATTTGTTTTCATTATAACGAGCGAGTTAAATGTGAGAACTCGTTAACAAGACACATGGGCAAAGTTAAAGTTGTATGTGTGTCCAACAATATTAATTACATACAAGTTGTAAGTAAAAAGAAATAGTCCTCAAGTGATATTTAAGTACTTCCAGTTTACTTGTCTGTTGTAATAATATATCATACCTTTTAATAATACCTATAGCAATCTTTAAATTATAAAATTTTACAACAAGTTGTTACAAAAGTAGTAAGAGGTAAAAAAAATAAATAAACAATTCGAAATTAATAAACATAATGCCATAAAGAAACTTTAATGTTGCTAATTTATTTCAATGAAGTTAAATAAAATGTATCTATTCATTCCACAATTGCACATCAAACAGATGCAGTCATTGTTTTTTTTTTAAAACTACCTTCACATTTATATAAGTCATTTGGATTTCATTTACGATTTGTTATACTTAATGACTTTGTAGTGCAGTCTTTGAATGCGTTCATCGTTAGCTTACTAACTAACAAAAGGTTATCTTTAGGTACTTGTCTTATTTGGTAAACAATCTTCACCCAACTCTTAATTAAATTTTTTTTTTTTTAATACAACTACTGGTTTTCTACACATAGATTACCAAAGAAATTGCTAATTATTTGTTACATTTTGATTTAATAAGACAACATATTTTTAAATAACGATTTATATTTAAAAGACGTATGACAACTGTCAAAATCATGTGTGTGTATCAATGAGGGCTACATGCTTAGAATAATAACAACCTAGAACGATAGTTCCCTACAAAGCGCACTGTCAAAAGTGAGGAAAAATTTCTGAGCCAAACTGGCTTAGTTTTCAGATTTTTATCCTTCATACCTAATCATTAAAATTATAAGTACCTATATAATGTAACAATGTACCAGGAGGTCGTGAAAGGTACGATATCTGTGATTTTTTTCTTATTTTCACTAAATACACAGAACTACATGAATAAATCAATACTAATATAATATTATAAATGTGAAAGTAACTCTGTCTGTCTGTCTGTTACGTTTTCAGACCAAAAACCACTGGACCGATTTTGACGAAATTTGGTACGCACATAGATGAGACCTTGGAGAAGGACATATATTTACATATACATACATAGGCTACTTTTTATCGCACGATATAACCTGTAGTCCACGCGGGCGCAGCTGCGGGCGGAAAGCAAGTAGCTCATAAGTATACAACAACACAATTTATGACCGCAACATATTTCACGTGATTGATTACTAATTAAAATGCAACTGAACATGCCATAATCATATCATGCAAAACAAACGTTCAATTACAGTATTGATTATTCTTCGATAGTCATGCAAAGTTAGATAACGAACCAATCGCAAACAAGTCACAGCAACCCATTCATCGAACAAGTAAACTATCACGCACGACGGTTCCCATCCACAATCATCGTGGAAGATTGGTCTCAAAAGGGTGCCCTTTATGTTACCGCCTCTAATAAACCTTCGAAAGAAACTAATATACCGGCCCTTCAGATTCAAAGTGCAGTTCGAGTCATTAATGTCATAGGAATCATTCTAATCGGCTCCTGGAATATCTGTGTCGGTGTGACTGTGTGTTTTAAGCGCTGCACAAAAAGGTCGGTTGTTGAGTTAGGGTAGAGAGTTTTGCAACTCACTGCATTAGCCCGCTTGTTAGTGTTGAGATGCGCCCGCGCCGGAGGCAGTAATGAAGGCGAGGTGCAAGTCACGGCGCGGCGCCGTCAGCGCGTCCTCGCGTCGTCGGCGTCTGTCAGTGTGACGGCTCCACAACGGAGGTTATTTTCGGACGCACCACTAATTAATGCCATGAAAAAGCAAGGAGCGGTCTCTTTGTTCTATTGTCAATAGATATCGAGGAGATGACGGTAGCAGAGAGTTGCGAAATTTTTGACATATGCTTTGTTGTGTATCTTAAAGGTTTTTGACGTCTGGGTTCACTTTAAAGTTACTAGTATTTGTTAATTCATTATGTACTGGAAATTATATAGAACATCTGAATTTTTAAGCTATTTCATAAATCAAAATATTAGAATAAAAATCGGCCAAGAGCAAGTCTGACTCGCGAACTGAGGGTTCCGTACCGTACCATCATATATACACTGCGATGTAGAATATTGCAGTTTTAGGTCAATGCCATCTCTTGACCGATAGTGAAACTATGTAATTTTGTAAATTAAAGAAAGTGTGCTATTTAGAGATATTGTTTTATTTTTGTGTAATTTTTAGATAAATTTCTATCACATAGAATAATTTCAGATTAGCCCCACTTCGAAATTTTAAGACCCCCTTTCAGTCCCTGTTGCAAAAAAAAAATATATTTAATTCTTTCTTATTTGTAAAATAGTTGGGCAAACGTCATTTAAAACTGTTCCTATCAAGTTAATAGCATTAGTAGTTCTTGAGATATCCAGCTGTGATAGGCGGACAGACAGACTGGGTTCCTTTTTAACATTTTGGTACGGAACCCTAAAAACGACTAGTGATGTCTTTCTTATTATTCTTACCTTTTATTTCTTTGTTCTATTATTTTTCTCTTATTAATATTATCTTATTTCTAGAGAAATCTTTTCAAAAACAAACTACTAGAAACAAAAAAGGATAATGTGTCTGTCGTTGACGTCCGAAGCGTTCGACATTCGCTGCGCATGTCACAAATCGTGAAACAATTAATTTAACACTTAACCAGAGTCTGTTAGGGCGCCCCGCGGTTCCCGGGCCCCCCGCAGGCTTCGCCCCACACCGATAGCGCCATTCACCGGTCTCGCCTCAGCTATCCAATCAAAATAACAACGACTATTTAGTGTGACTTTCATCTCATAATGACTGTCGTTTTTTGGTCTATAGTCTTAATAACATAAACTGGATGCGATGGAGCGGCGCGATCATACCGCTACATAAGCAATCGACGAATGACGAAAAAATGCAGGATCAGCGAAAAGTACAATATGTAAATATTACACAGACGTGACGTCGCACTACGTCAAGCTAACATCAAGTAAAATGTATGGAGACCTGACTCACGATATCGAAGTTTTCTAAGCGCTTCGCATTAATACAAATTCAAACATCTATCAGTTGGACCGCGGTCCCCGAGCAAAGACACGTATCTCGGCGGAAGTACTTCCCTTTTCACTGAATACATGGCGAGGAGATCCTGCCTCAACATAGAACCTGCATGAAACTAAAGTAAAATAAACACAAATGAAGTAAAATTTTAATAGCAATACATAACTTGGGTTAATCTTTACGTGCCCACTCTTTTAACTGTCTATTGTAAAAAGATTTAACTAACGTATTAACTACTTTCATATGAAACTAAATTGCTTCAACTACTAAATAGATAAAGGAAAATGGAAGAAGTACTTATACAAAAGATTACAAGTAAAATCAATTAAGACCACATTCACGCACATAACATTGTGGCAACCTTTAAAAGAGAACCGCATCACAAATGTTGGATTTATTATTTGTATCAATTACCCCAGATGACAAATAGGATGTTTCAAATGCACACTGCACAATAAAAGTCGCAGCCAGGAGCACAGATAATAAATCTTGGTGCATTAGGCGGCACACGCGTTCCATTACGTGCCCGCTATGAGCTATCGGAAATTGCAACTATTTACGAATGCTTCCGGCTTTTAAATCTAAATTTTCCGTTTGCAATTTGTTATTTAGTGATGTTTTTAGGAAAATTTAAGTAGCGTCAGGATTTGTCATTAATATAGTTTTAGATTTTCAGCCAATAGTCAGTATTTTTAATTTAACCAGAATAATTCGGCGTCTTTCTGTATATGAAAAGCATTCTGAGGTTTTCGCCCAAAATTTTTAAAAAAAATGTAAGAAGAAGCTCCATTTTTCTTCTCATATTAATATCCTGATGGAACGAAATATAAGTCGTTTTTTATGTCTCCGGTGGGTTTACCGAGGGCGTGATTTTCCGACATTTAATGTAGAGTTTTCTCGGGGACAATTCTTGAGTGTACCTAGAAGTATTTTATCCGTTACTAAGAGAGTAGGGTTTTTATTATAATTTATTATAAAAACCCACTTTCTGAAGTACTGCCATTATTATGACCGCGGTCATATTTCACTGGCTGAGTGGCGAGGGTTGAAGAACTTCAATGAATACGCTGCGCGTTAAGGGTTTAGTTAAAGTCATTTGATTTTCCATCCAATATGGCTGATTCAAAAATATTTATTGCGTGATTTTCCGACATCAAATATATATTTTTTTCTACAAAATACTAATAGATTGACAACATAATTTGCTATCAAATAAATTGCTTAGAACAGCATTGCCTTATAGGATTATATCAACATGGAATTATGTTGGAACAACTTTTTTATAAATCTTAAAAAATATTTTGATGAATGTAAAGAATTGTATTTGAATTATATTTTATTAAAGACTGACTATCTAATTTATTTCAAGTCCGACAGATTGTGATACTGCCTTTGTTATTATCCTCGTAGCAGTAATAACGAAGTTTCTTTTATCTACGCCTAATTTTCATCTAATTTTTATACTAACAAAAATAGCTTACACTTTATACCATCCACGTCTATGCATCAATTGAAACCAACCGGACATATGGGAAACGTTTAGAGCAATTTGCGTCCCGTTGCCTTGTTGTGGTCCGCTTGTGCCACCTCAAACGAGACAAAATTGCTTCATATTCATACATAAATGTAGTAGATAAAAGACTGCTTACATCGACATGAAGGTTGAGTTCATTGATTTGTATGAGTTATACTTACGAAACAATGTATAAAGAGATCACAATTTAAAATAATATGAGGCTTGAAAGGAGATTAGCGAACTTCCTTAGAAACATGACTTTCACACTGATGATTTTTGCAGTTATGTAAATCCAAGATCCATATATTATTGTACCATTTCATTGAGTCATAGAGATATTGTCAGTATATTTGAATTTTTAGAGCTGCTCTACAGAATAGCAAAATAAGTACAAACCGAAAGATGAGTAATCCACTGTTGTATAAGTGACGTATCATCTTCCAACAAATGCATGCATATAACATGTTATGCATTAACCCGCAATTATAATTAACTAGCGACCGTCCAGGACTTCGTCTGCGTGGAAAGTTTTTAGCTATCCGTCGGGAACAATTATTTTTTTCGGGATGAAAGGTACCCTATGTCCTTCTCTGTACCCCTGACAACGTGTATGCAAAATTTCATGATGATCGGTTCTGTAGTTAAGACGTGAAGGCGTAACAAACAAACAAACAAACGGACTTTCGCATTTATAATATTAAGTAAGGATTTTCGGCGTTCCCTTTTTTACAACTCTCATACATTTCGGACACTAACTTTGTCTCTGTATCACATAAGCTAAAATGGTATGATGTATACGGAAGTAAGACAAAGTAGACTCGCTATCTATTCGCTTTCATCTGTAGGTTTTCCATGACTATGAAGTATATCCAAAAAATTACTGCTGGCTTGCAAAATCGTGCTTTTACCATCGGGTCATGGTAAATCTCAAGTTTCGCTGCAAAACCTAAGGATTTACTGTTGTTCGATCTATTACAGTGACATTATTGTATACTATACTAAGGCACAAGTTTAAAGAGTTTAAAAGTTAAGAGTGTCAGGCTGGTGGTCGCGTGGCCGACCGCCCGGCGCGCTATGCTAATTCAATTGTGTACGGGATCGGATAGCGGCGCACTGCGCATTATCATAATAATGTGCGAGTCACCGCGCCTGTCGACACTGCCCGCGATGCCTGTAACCGATGCCTATTAGATACCAACACGAAAAAAAGTTTAGCCCAACAGCGATCTAGGTAGTTCTTGTTTTGGTTTTATGGTCGCAAGTTTTACATGAGCATCAAACAATGTTCATATTTTTTGTAACTACTTTTGCTAGCTAGTCTATAATAATGATACCAGAAATAACAGTTTATCAAATACTAGCATTCAATAGAAGACAATAACAGGAAAACACCGCGGTCTACAATAGTGTTAAACAGAACCGTGTCAATAACCCACTAATCATGACGTCGTGACACCTCGTAAAGCAATAAAACTGAATCGTAATTGCCACAATGTAATAGGCAAAATCACGTAAAGAAACTCAACAACTCGGTAATCGATTCTGCGAAGTGTTGAAAAGTGGCGAAAGCCGTTCTCAGGCGTGCGCCCGCGGCCCTAGCCGTACTGACTACGCCACGATTATATTCATCTAGCGGGATGCAAATTGAATTATGGGACTTTTTGTGGCCTTTCAATTGTTCGATCGAACGCTTTGTTCTTCCGCCGCCGCTACGTGACGATCGAACACTCAGCGCCTTGTAATCGGTCGCCATCTCCGCGATTGTTCCACAGTTCCACCGACTCGCTTATCGTGACCCCAAATTATAGTGTTTCTCATTATTATCTAATTGTTTCTATTGTTACTGGCGACTTCACCAAATATCAGAATCTACGCCCAGCCTATCGGATGTAATTGGCTCCGGAAAGAGCATTCGCTCTAGTTATGAATACGAAATATTGTTGAAATAATAGTCTCCCGTATGTGTAATTGGAAAGAAAATTCTCGTGCGCGTAGTAATTGTTCGTTTTTATGAGTCGACTCGGCAGTGTTCGTGGAGCCTTTGTGGTTTGGGCCCGGGGGCTTATGCATCAGTAATTTTCTCAGCAATTAATACCCTACGCCGTTCAATTAGTGAAATGTAAAAAAATGTGAAACAGAAGTGGGAGAATATAACAAAGCCGCATCCATTGAAACATTTCCACGCTATTTGTGAGGCGTCTCCACCGGATGAAATGTCAACTAATTGCACTCGATCTACTAGTGACATGTGTTGGTGCAGTTTTTGTACAAGAACCGCCTCAGTCGGCTGTCATAATATTAACATAAGCTTATGTCACGAAGTTACAGTGAAATCGTGTCGCGTGGGTGAACAAAACGTCTCGCCTACGGAATTCTCAATTTTCATATCAAATCGACAGGCAAATGAAACGATGGCATAAAACGTGGAGCCGCTCCGCCCGCGGCGTTATGTTTCAACCATTTTATTTGTTTGTTACTATCGTATAAATGGAGCTAATTATTATAATTTGAATGGAAATTACTGGCATTAAGTTGCTACCAAAAATACTCGGGTTTAACGACGTTTTCTGGGAAGTGTCGGCGAGACGCGGCCCTCGGCGATGTCGAGCTGCACGCACGCAACGCTGCAATCATTCGCAACGCGGCCTTGAACTGGGCCTTAGTTAGACTACACACTCTATTTTTAATACTTCATCTGAACAAAATTTTCGTTCTCATTATCTAATCATAATTATATTATAACCGAACACACGAAATTTCAAACCCAGTCAGAGATAGTTAAATGTAAATTCGACTCGATTTGAATTTCTGTAATTCCACTATGTAGGCAATAAAGACTATAAAACATGAATTAGCGGTAAAACTACAAGCTGTTGAAATATTCATCAGAGAATTGTATAAATGGGTTTATCCACACCGATGCTTTAAATTCTCTATAAAAGCTTCTGGAACAGTTAGCTTATAGCCAACATCAAATTAACCAGTGTCATAGTAACCATAATATCCGAACGACTCAAAGGCTGGTCTCGCCCCAAGTTGCATTATGAAATTCAGTACAACATTATTACACTTGTTTGGATGATATAATGACGGAGGCGCGCGCGGCAGGCGCGGGCGCGGGGGGCACGAACAGCAACTCTATCGGATATTATGGCTACCATGACACTGGTTGTTTTAATGTTGGCTATAAGCTACTATTTCAAAACCTTTTATAGAGAATTCATATCATGGGTGTAGATAAAGTTTTGTATGCAACTGTACTTCAATAGGTATTAAAACTATGATTCTATTATCACATTCGTGTTTTAATAGCCCTCATTATACTACAGTTGCATAAATAACTAATTTATACTACTTGCTGATGAAAATATAAGCTTTTAATTAATGATCATGATATAGAAATGTCATATTACCTTTCAGCATCTGGAAGATACCACAAACAGGTAACCTGGGACTTGCAGTCTCGATCGCATTAATTCTGTATGTGTCTTTATTTTATACATTATTATTATTATTATTAATCGTTTATTCAATATACAGATACACATTTTTTACATATTGCCGCACCATGAAAACATGTTACGGTAAAAGCCCGTATATTGGTAAATCATAGGTTATAACTAGTAAATCTTAAGATTTACCAGCTTGAGTTGGTAAATGTAAGGATTTTCTATAAAAGAGAGAATTTACATTATATCCAGTAGATAATTGACAAACTTTCTTCCTTCGTTTGTAAAGGCACTTATAAATAAGAAATAACTTTGTAAGATCTCAACTCAATTCTAATCTTGATCGCATTTATTTTATGTGCCGCATACATCAGTGCTACAATACGTAACAAAATCAAAGCTTCGTGTACGTTACAAAGAGGCAGAACAAAGGCAGCAGAGGTCCCTTGTTTCGGTCGTTTTTTGCTGAGGAACTGGTTTAACAAATTGGTGCTCCTATTATCGACGGTGAAGGTCGGCTCTCCAGCATTTTGGGGCAGATTCCGGCACGCAAAATATTGCTCGGTGATGTTGAACACTATTTTTGGGGATAAGGTTGGGTCACGTTATGACAGTATTTGGAAAAGAAATACAAAATATATAGAGGCTATTTTGGAACATATAAATTTTATTCAAAAATCTTTGCTACCTAACTATTTTATTTTATTTTCGTTTGGTATTTGTACACCTATCGGTTACCTTTGGGTGATTAGACTAAAAGGCAATGGACTAATTGACAAAAATACGACTCAATATTTTTCCTATATATTATACTTAGGAAAAATATATGACACCATCACCGATTATGTATGCATACATTTTTAGCTTCTACTATTCAGTTCTAGTTATGAGACGTTACAAAATAACGAAAAAATCTACTAAAAGCGATAAAGTGAGAGAAGAAACACATGTCGAAATTACGATTTTTTACTCGTGGTCCCACCAATAATGTCCTACCGGTTTCATAGTCCCACTAGCTTACTTAATTTCCCGCTTGTTTGTTTTTTTTTAATATAACAAACATTACTGGTTACTAGGAGTGTTCAATTGAATGCTAGCCTTAGGGAAAGTCTGCAATACCTGTCAGAAGTACACAACACAATTCCGTCGGTCGACTAAACTTTGCGTTAAGAACGAACCGGTACAAAACAAGTCTTCATATGAATTTGTACGAACAAAACTCACTCGCCATTCAAATACAATGAATGCACTCACTCGATAGAACACTGGCTGGCAGTGAATCTACGTTCGGTGTCCGCCGCGAGGTACCGTCCGACACATTATTACCACACAATTTCATCGACTTATCAAATTTGAGCACATTACCTCGGCGAGCCTTAGAAACACAGGCATTAGTGCATTGTATCGTATAATCTGTGTTTGGATTTGCATATTAAACTCGCATTTTTCTTGACCATCGCTACCTTCAAGGAATTCGAGCTCTTTTCTTTTCTTTAGAAAGTACAAAGCGTTTAGTGCAGAATATTTTCAGTTTAACGAACTCTGAATATTTATTTTATCATTTCTAGTAAACAACCAATTTCCTGGTATACATTTTGTTGTCTTGGTGATAACTCACCGCCAATAGACCTTAACTGTTTTGAATCTCTACAAAAACGTGTCTTCACATATGTCGTCGGTCGAATTAATCACACATGCGCGTCAAGGCCGGCAATTTCCATTTAAATAAATAATTTGTTTCGGCTCAATTTGAGAGCGACCCTGCCATGTGGCGAGGAGTCTAATGACCACCGCTAACTAGCGCGGTTTCACGCCTTGCCTCGTCAACCGATCGAACCGAAACCACCCTCGTTTCGTCATCGTTCCAAATTCAAACAATATCAGTTCTTGTCTTGCTCTATGGTCTAATTCGATATTCCTTTTTCTTTATTTATTAGGACCTTCTTTGTTAATGTTATCGAGACAAAAATGTATTGGTTCTTTATAAAAAGTTTCAATCGATTTTTGCCTTTTTCATTTGGACAACGGGTGCGTCGGTCGCTTACACGGCTGCCGTCGATTGCGTGTGGAGCCCCGTAATGTAGAAATAATGTCTTGTCATTATCTTTTACTTAATCCATACTGGTTATTATTTTTACGACATCGTTCGACGAAATCTATGAATATCAGAGACATCAGGACTCGAGATGTCCGTTGGGGTAAGGTAGAATGATATGTTGATTTATTGAACGGAAGTGCTTATAGTAATATAGTAACTAGACGTTTATTTATAAAATTACTAATGACGCTAATACCAGTACTTTTCAAAAATGTTAGTGATAATGGTAAAAAGCAATCAGTTGCTGTTTTGGTACGTTTTTCCAATTTCCCAAAATTTTTTACATTATAAAGCTTTGTTGGGGCACAGCACTGTGGGAAAATGGGCCATGTCATTTATATTTTGGTGAAATATTTTGTGTCTTAATAACCAAAACAAAACGATTGTTCGAAAAAGTGGAACGAAAAACAAAAAACATAGCTTTTATTTTTTTAAACCTTAATCAAAATTTGTACTGTCTATGACAGCTATAACATTTGAAAGTTCATCAGCCCCCTTAGCGGTGTCAAATGATAAACAAGTTACCCTTCGCTTTACAAATAATTAGGATTGTAACGAATTATTTTGTAATTTGATGTCACATCCTTGTTTATACTTTAATAGGGTCGCTTGTTAAATTCTTAGCGCCTAAAATAAGCTGACGTTGACAATAAACTTTTCGTTTGAAAACGAAATAAAGTTCAATTCAATTTAAAGATAATTGGACACTCTATTCATATACAAAACAAAACTTACTTTAACTACCTATCCTTACTTTTATAATTTTAAAGCTTCTAGATTGCTTAATTAATATAATAATAGAGCAATAAAACTCTTTAGATGAAACGTCTAATTTACTTTTCTTGTTAATTGTTAACAGTATTTTTTGTATTATTGCGTTTGGCTCTCAGTTTTATAACGACATACGTACAATAACTTAATCTAACTTGCTTTAGGCTGAAGGTTCGATGCATGCTATTGCGACAGACACTGGGGCTCTACCCCCTAACTTACATTGCTATCGTCATCGCTTTTATTTGACAGATGGATGATGATACCTACATTGCTTTGGTAAGTTTTTATTTGTGCCAAAATGAAGTAGCAATGTGTCACATCCATCAGTCGAATGAAAGCGGTAGAGCTCCAGACAACGACGACGGCGACCGCTAAAGCTACCAAAATTATTGTTTCTGTTCTGACACCAGCAATTCCAGTGTCCAGTCCCTAAAAGGGCATACCCTATACATAAAACGAAAATATAATGGCGATAACCGTATCTTTAAATACGTATTATTTAATTTACTTACTATCGTTAAAGCTATCGTCGAATTTGTTGCCTTTTCAAGTTATTCTTTGTTTAATTATTTTAAAGAAAGCATTAGCGTTCAAACGAATCGCAAATTACTAAAGCAAGTTCGTAAGACTACCAAGCAGCTGCGCTAGGGCTGCCTCAGTATCGATCGGACGAGTTGTACCTTCAAAACCGACAATGTGTCATAAATTGTAGATCCGGTTGTAGTTTGCATTAGAATGGCGTCGCGAGGGGTGCCTCCGGGGCGTCGGCGCCGGCGTACGGTTTCACCCGGACTTAACTCGGTAATGTCGTAATTGCACAATTAGCGATCGCCAATTTGCTCTCGGCTAGACATCGGACATTTCGATCGAAATGTGACACTTTTTGAACGTAACTGACAAGGTTATAACTAACAAACAGACTTATACATTCGTCAGATAACCCATCAAACTTCACCTTGTGAATTTACTAATAAACTGAAGACTATAATCTATAAAAGACTAATCTTATAAAATGATCAATTTTCGGTTTGAGGCCTTACTTGTAAACGAAATTTATAGGAAAACCACTTTATATATTAACCGAATATGTGCGGAAAATCTATTCGAATAAACCAAGTTCACATAAATCGATAATCATGTTGTAAAAATGCCAGATTATATTTAATAAAATTGATGTTTTTTCTTTAATAACGTTTTAACACTCTAATTTATTGGCAAAAGAACATAAATTTAAAAATAAATTTATTGAAAGTTGATTAACGTAGCATTTGCAGTCATTGTCACAGAATGCATAATAATGAAAGGGATGAATAAAATAATCATAATTTATAAAAAAATAACATGTTTACTGCAAAATTACATAATTTATGTCATTTTTACTGTAAAATATAGCCTCAGTCAGGGCTTCATTATTTTACGTCGATCAAATTATGATGTTATAATAGAAATACTGAATAAGAATTTATTCTTCAGGTAGAAATTATGATGATAAAACTTGTCGTTTTTATAATAAGAAAAGATTTTCCATAAGCTATAAAATAAAAGAAAATGTATCTATGGCAAAAATATTGTTACGAATCTATCTAGAAGTACCTACTTAACTCGTTTTACTACTTAACTAGCTTATCTCACTAATAAACTTGTATCATTTTTGTCCCGACCATGTTAAATAATTTTAAATATTTAACAAGTTCTTGTGTTTGTTAAATGTATAAGTCTGTAGTACTTATGTTGTTTACCTTTACTTTGTTTTGGTATAACGCTGTCGTGTTATCTAACTTGCTGGTGTTTTGGATTTCCTAGTCTGTAAGACTGCATGTATTTTTATAAAAAAAAATAGTGTCATAATAGCAACTTAAGTACGTACCCGAGGAGATGCTTTAAGTACCATTATTCAGACAATATGGAATGAAGATTAGTTATATTATCGTTTTCAATAACGTGTTGTTGAAAAATATTAGCTCATAAGTATAGTTATGAGTTTTATGAAATACAATTTTGTCAGTAACGACTTCACAATCATTTTAATATCACGTCGAGGGTTAAGCGTTTCGGCTGAATATTCATTTAAGTTCATCATAATTTGGTTGATAATTTAAAATTATCCAAACTGTGTCTTCGGTTATACTAAACAAATCTCTAGACGCATACAAATTAGGAAGATTTTTCTATATCAAAGCATGCTCGATAACCAGTATGTTCTCCAATCATGTCGATTTATAGCTTCTCACGTTAATTTAATTATTTTTCGCTACGTAACCACGCAACCGTTTATCGGGTCCGTTATCAAAATTGTTTCAACTCAAATAAATAATCACAATCTGCTCTTGATTAATTTTCTTGATTAATCTTTGAAATTAATGTGGACGTTAAATCAAACTTGCCAAACTGCCAAGGAGGCTGCTCTGTGGTTAAGACTGTAATGTTTTCGTTGATAAATAAACGCAGACAATATTTCCGACAGCTAATGGGTTTGTTATTGAAATGTCGAAGTTTTAGTATATAGAAAACTTAAATTTTACTTTACGCATAAGTAGGTACAGTAAAATAAAGATAAGATTTAAGTTTACTTTTCGCGGAAAACAATCTGATGGACGTTTAGTACTAGGTATTATATATATTCTGTACTGAAGGCGTGTTTTTATACTAATTCCACTAATCTTGAATTTTTATACTGACTTTTCAAAGATTTATATTTTTTTGCTGTTTCAATGTAAAGTTATTACAATGAAAGAATTACTATAAAAAGAATATAAAGAATACTTTAAAAAATATCGTTAAAAAGTAGATTTGCAAAATCTGAAATATAATATGAAACAATGATGTAATATTGATCCACGTTGCTTCAAGCAAATTGTAGAGTATTACAGGCGACCCTGTAATTAAGTTATCCTATACACTTAGTCATTGATATATCCGGTCGCCTTTCAAATTCTTATCAGATCTCTTTTGATGTGATCGATGGAGGCTGTATTGCGACACTAGTTTTATAGCTAACTCTATTATAAACTTGAAAGCTCATAACCACATTCGTACTTTACGTTATTGTTTAATTCAACTGTTCGCAATCTTTATTGTTTTACTATAATTTAATTGTTGTTCGTCACTCCTTCTGTTCCTCGCATTCATCACATTTATCAGAACACTAATCTGACTCAACACTCAGTTATCGGTTCTATGACAGGTATGGCCAACCCACTGCCACTTCCATTTATTTGTCTTCTCGCTATTCATTCGACCATTGCTGTTGGTATAACATAAATCTCATTGTAATCTCTGTTAGTACAAAATTACTGCACATATCCTTTGTTCTTTATACTTTGACACTATCTACCACAATCGGCTAAAATAATAAAACGTCAAACTTTAAAATTATTGTTTGAGTCAAAACAACTACAAATAAAATGGCGATATTGAGGTAACCCATTTCACCGGCGACTACCTGACCTGTGATACTACAATTTTGTGCTCGCATTAGGTAATCTCGTTTTGTTTCGTCTCGTATTTTTTACGACAAGATCTTCGTCATTTTTGACAACGAAAAGGCCATCAACATTGTAATGCGGCGGAGGCGCCGGCGCGGCGGCTCGAGGCGTCATCCCGCTTTGATCGAGGCTTCGCCCGTTGACGACCAATTACTCGATATCACTCGGGTTCTTTCGGCCCGCGCCCAAATGGGGTATAATGCCTAGGGTAATTATGCCCGTGACGGTGCACAGTCGCCGCACGTCGGTTCTATTATCTCCAAATTGCTCGGACAACCATTGTAGGTGTGGACTTTATGAAACAGTGACATTTAGATATTTATTACGATCTGCACCGAAGAGATAGTTATTACAGTGTTAGAAATATCGATTTAGCTCCGGGCGTTTTCTGAAGTTTCGATTTAGAAGGATGCAATTCTCAAAGGTTCTCTATTATTGCTTGGATGGTTATGGTTAAATAATTTCCTAGAATGGAGCTTCTATGAAGTTCCTAAGCTCGAACTATTAACAACGACACACTGACACTGACTTGGGAGATTAATTTTTTCAATTGACGTTGTTTATTTTGTGGTCGGGTAACGCCGTGTCGGTTGATGAAGTTTTATTATTTTTTAACGTTGATTGCTGTGGTTGCTAATCGAAAGCGGCCATATTGGACGATTGTAGATGCCGCGATAGCGTTTGCTGCACCATTATTTCTATTTGTCAAGATACGTCGGTACCTACCTACCTACCTACATCAACCAATTATATCTCTTTTTTCTAATTGACCACATATGTGTAGAATAGAAATAATGTTTGTTTTGGTGAAAAACATAACACTTAATAAGACAGTGCTGCTAATGTAATTTTATTACTTGATGAGATGCAATAAAGTCAGTTCCTTCTCAAACTAAAAGTTTTCTTTATATTAATCCAGGAAAAAACTATATTAGATGTCATTAAAATTTAAGCTTACCTTACTTTACTCATCCAATGTTGTGGGAATATACCCTTAGACAAAAGTGCATGAGAAATTCAGTGTATCAGTGACAGTTGTTAGGGTTGGCGCACACCGCGCCAGCTGCGCCAATCACAATGTTAAGGGGCGTGGTCCCCCCGCACCCTGCCCGGTACCATGTCCCGATCCCTGGATTATATTATTTCACACAATGGGACTTTTTTATCGAGCCATTGTGCCCCGTATTGGGGTGAAATATCCGGCCGGATGTTCTCCTGCCCTCACCTTTATTTGAATCCACCAAATGAACAGCGGTGAACGGATTATGCTCTTTATTTGACGCGGAAAGTTTTTATGACGCGTTTGCATGTGGAGATTTTTACGATCACATTGCTATTATTTGATTAACATTTCATTTTATGCATTGAAATTATGTAGTAAATAAAAAAATCTGATATAAACGTAGCTACATATAAGGTTATTTGTAAAACGTAACATCATAAATGACAACGTTTGTTCTACTTTTCAGAAAAAAGACAAAAGAATATCGACTTTCCATACAAATATATTGTCCGACAGCAGATCGGGTTTTATACGAAAAATCTTTTTTTTAGATCTTTTCGGAAAGCCGTAGAACAAACTTTGTTGACTTGTGGTTTATAATGTAAGTAATCTACTCCCGTGAGGTTGTTGGTGGTTTACAAATAACCCTGTACAAGTACTCTCTTATGCAAAAATAACTTCTTACTTCTAGTTCTTGTTATGATTTCGTTTGCCTTTTGCCTCAATCTAAGGAAAAATTGATTCCGTATGCTTCGGTAGCATTATGGTCCGACAAAGAGTAGGCAGCGTTTATTAATTACGATGTCCTGCGGCTGCGCGGCCATGTCGCCAGTAGCGGCCGGGAGCTGTCACCACGCCTAATTGTAAATACTCCACCTATAAACCTTTTATAATTTATTTATATTACTTCTCAGCGCCCGAGGCACAACCGACAGAGTAGCCATATTAGTTCCCATATAAATTAGGCTATAAATTTAAGTCGACACCCAGACTATTCACACGGTCTAAACATACTTCTTTAATGAAACAATATTGTCTTTTTTCTTTCGAAATAATTAACAGTTCGTTGTTCGTCTTTCCAGGAACATCCGAGCTTACGCGGCACGCCTTTGGCAATGCTGGCGGCGCAGTGTAACAAATTGTCGAGCAAGTCGCCGCCACCGCTGGCAGATGCAGCCGTTGGCAAGGGGTTCCACCCGTGGAAGAAGAGTCCGGGGGCCCACTCACCTCCCGTCAGCAGCGCCGCTCCGCGCTCCCAGCCACCAGCCTGCGCGCCTTACGCGCGGGCTCCTACTTCTTGTGCAGCTGCCCCATCATACGGCAATGATCTCTACTTCCCTCCCTCAGGAGACCAACTACTCGGCAAAAGTGAATCCAGTGCTAGTCTCGGATCTATGTACTCGAGACATCCCTATGAATCGTGGCCTTTTAACGTCGGAGGAGGTGGCAGTAGTGGTGCGTTGAAGGCCGCAGAAATGAGTGGAGTCAGTGCTGTGGGCAGCACTTGGTGGGATGTACACAGTGGTTGGCTTGACGTCGGCGGACAGATGGCCAATTATGCCGGTCAAGATTATTCTCAGCTGACGCATTCACTTTCGGGTGGAGCACATTTACTTCCGCCAGCGCCCCACCTTCTGCAAGATGCGTATAAGTCTGTTTTGCCTACTCAAGGATCTTTTGGACTACATGGACCAGGTTCACCAGCCCCACCAGCCCAAGCACCCTCTCCACGATCGCAGAGGCGCTACGCTGGAAGAGCAACTTGTGATTGCCCGAATTGTCAAGAAGCAGAAAGACTTGGACCAGCCGGTGCTCATCTCAGAAAAAAGAATATACACAGCTGTCACATACCAGGCTGTGGCAAAGTTTATGGCAAAACCTCCCATTTGAAAGCTCATCTTCGTTGGCACACTGGCGAGCGCCCATTCGTATGCAACTGGTTATTCTGTGGAAAGCGGTTTACCCGCTCCGATGAGCTGCAAAGACACCTGCGCACGCATACAGGGGAGAAGAGGTTTGCATGTCCAGTTTGCAATAAGAGATTTATGCGGTCAGACCACCTCGCGAAGCATGTAAAAACGCATAATGGTGGCAAGAAGGGCAGTTCTGATTCATGCTCGGACTCCGAAGAAAACAGTCAAGGAGAGGGAGGTGCGGGTGGTCGATCTCCGGAGCATTCCCTGGACGTAAAGCCCAGCTCGCTGGTGTGACGGGGGCGCGCGGCGCTGCCCGTGCCGCACCACGCCCCGCCGCTCCTGTGATACCCTGCTGCGCCCGCGCATGCTGTATATACCACATATCAAAACAGTGTATAGTGACTCGGACTTCTAACTAAAGACGTTGCGATGCTGCCCGCACGTATTGTGAGACATTAAAGTGTTGTACAGTATATATATATCGAATAAATATAACTCTATCTCATTATACCTAGAAATCGTATGGTAATTAGGTTAAGTAGAATCACTGTTTTAGTCCAAAATTGCAGTTTATAATTTATTGATTATAAGTACCTCAACAGGTCACGGAAAAAGTTGCAATTTATTTATTGTACGTAACTGTTTAAAAACAATAAGCCTTAAAATAGAAAAACAAGGGATCTTTTGTACTGTTACATTTGGTATTTTTTTCTTTTGTATTTGTAAAATAACATTTGTATTAATATAACTATGTTAACGTACAATTGTATCTCTTGACCGAAATATTTGAGATATACAGACTTAACTCAGATCTTTACTATCCTACTGTTTTTTGTTACACAATTATTACACGACAAAAAAAAATGTAATAATACTGATCAGATTAGTCTTGTTTTATATTATGTTCTTCTACATAAATAGGTGAATCTCAGTGACATATTAAATAGCACATATAGGTATCGCATCAATAAATACACTATACACCGAATTTGCAATCAAGAGAACTATACAGTTTACTGTTTTTAACGGCCTATGTTTTCATAACAAAGTAGGCATTAGGCATTATACAAGCCTATGCAATGTATTTTAGTGTCATTGAACTCTATTTTTGACTCCATAATGAAATGAGTTTGTATGCTAACGAAAAACAGAATGTTTTGAAACCCTTAATTAAAGTACAGAATAGCCTAATTTTGTTTGATGTGATATTTAGTTTTAGTACCGGTATCTGTTACATCTTTTTATATTAAAATGACACAGTTTTTTTAAAAAGATTAGGTACTTTGTTACTTGAAATAAATTTATTGACTCTACATTGTTAAAGTCTGTATATCACGAAATAGTTATAACATAAATCACACAAAGCATGTTTCAACGATATTCATATTTTTATTTTTAAATTTAAAGTCTGTGCTATTTTTTGGCTAAATGTAAAACTATGGTGTATAATAATTATATTGTACAAAATTGTGCGAATTAAAAATGCCTGAAATTGATTTTATAAAAATTGAATATATTTTTTCCGAGTGGATATTTGCATTTTCATTGAATATTTACTCCCTCCAGAAATAGTTGACGATTTAGAATTTGCCTGTAAATAAATTTAATATTTTAGTAAATGGCATAATATACCCTCTGTACATTCTAAGATGTACTCGGTGATACTTATATTGATCTAATGGAAAAAACAAATCAACTTGGGGTAAAAGTATATATTGGCAAAATGAAAACTTAAAACCATATAAATAAGTACTTATTACATTCATAGTATTATTTAAATTCCATTGTTCGAATCGGTGTGCAAAGAGCGTCACTAAACAAAAGACGATCGTAATTATTAGAAAAGGAAGTGTTGGTTCCGCGGAGGTTGCATACCTTGCTGGTATACAACCTGCGTTGGTTTAATTCGAGACACCTTCTGCAAGCACTGCACTAACAACAAATAAACGTCAACGCAATTTACATGAAAAGGCAATTATCAACAAAAATATTATTGTATCAAAATTGCTGTTGCTGTTGTAATTCTTTAGCTTGATCAATCATCGATTGCCGTCGATGTTGAAGATAGTTGCAGAAAACAACCACTTTATGTAAGCATGCCACATAGTTATGCTTCATACAGGAATCAGTAATGGTACTGATCCCTGAGTGCTAAGGGTAGCACGAGCATCTATCGGGAAAAAAACGCGCGTAATAAAAATCAAAAGAGTTATTTTTATGCGAAATTTGTACAGCGCCATCGCCCGCCGTAAAGCGAACTGAGATTTCCCATACAAAATGCTCTGTCGAGCTTTTTCACGTGTTTTTTTTTCGCTCTTTTTCGTGCTAAGGGTTTTTATACAGAAGCTTCACTGTCATCAGTCTTTTTGAATATTGGGGATATTGACCAACCACACGGGCTCAATACTGATTGGTAAATAGGTGTTAATGACTGCAAATGCAGCCAGGACCAAGCGGCTAAAAGAAAAATGGCTTTCAAAGCACGGAGCTCGAGATAATACATTTTTAGTCACCCATCTCAAAGCTGATTTTAGCAAAAACCAGCACAACCGCAGGCCGGGTGCGCTAAGCCGACACTGAGCCATAACGGCATGAATCTCTTCCGAAATACTTACACTATTGCTATTACATTAATCATTAAACTATTTTAATAGTATGCGATAAAAACAAAACAAAGAATGATCCTAAAAGTTGTGTTCTTCTTACTTTTAAATAATACAATGTGAATTAAAAATACATTACCACATCCTATGTTTTCCTCATAGAAGAAGCATTTAGCTCTAAAAATCATAATTTGGTAGGAACTATGCAATTAGAAACAACAATTCACAATTTCAATTGTCGTTTGTCGCTAAATAACGACAATAGCTTCAAGAATTGCATCGAGATCCCCTCGACTGATACTCGACAGTCACTTTTTAATCATCGCCGCTCATTCACAAATGAATTTTGATATAGACACTTGCTTTGCTTACGTAATGCTTCTGTTGTTCTGATAACAACCAATTTTGTGTCTTCTACTCCAGGCTTAGAGTGACGTTTTCTTTGAATGGGAACGGTAGTGTTGCGACTTTTTCGGGTGGGAGTAATTTAGAGGAGCAACCACGATGAGGGGGACTGGTCGTAAAAAGCGAATTGAAACCACAAATAATGAGGGGGGGAAGTGTCGCGGGTGGCCGCTCGTGCCGTAAAAACCGAGCTCATCTGCGACAGACTCCATTACGGCTGTGGCCTAGGATAATCTTCGTTTTATTAACGATGACGAGGCCGGTGGTCGCCCGTTGCGAGTACAATGATAACTTTATAACCATCGGATACCTTTACTCAGAACTGTCTGTCCTGTTGATTTTTCAACAGTCAATTAATTTGATTCCTGAGTTACTATAGAACCTTATCAAATTAAATCAGTTTGTTATAGTAGATAGAGCCATAGAAAGAACTTATTGAATAGCATTATAATAAAAGACAAAGCCGTTTTAGCAACAACGTTCTGTAGTGGCCTAGGAATCAAATAAGTACATACAAACATCATCCATGTATAATTTCAAAGTGCTTTAGTTTTGTTAATATATGTATAGAGATATATTGGATTTGATGGAATTAAATATTGAATGGGTTTACATTGAAATGTT
The DNA here is from genome assembly GCA_963556745.1 of Catoptria pinella. Classification (NCBI taxonomy): domain Eukaryota; kingdom Metazoa; phylum Arthropoda; class Insecta; order Lepidoptera; family Crambidae; genus Catoptria; species Catoptria pinella. The sequence continues at coordinate 9,807,572 of OY750762.1, forward strand.
TTGTTATCTACAAAACAGCTTAATTTGTTAAGTGTCCGTATAAAAAAATTACGCGTATCTAGGGAGCTTGCCCATCAACATAAACACTATAGATAATTTCATCGATTGATTAGAATGAATAAATAGTAAATCGTTTTATGAAGCATGAGCATGACTTACAAAGCAAGCTAAAGCACTATGTTATGAAAAATCAGAGACAATGACAGTATATTAATATTTAGAGATGAATTCTCTATTAACACGAACACACCTCGAGGCATTCTTCAGTGTGCGTATTAGCTGCAAGCAATATCTCTCCTAAAATATTTTATTATAACAGAACAAACTGCGATTCCCGATCAAAACAACTTTCCGAGTTTCTCCGACTGATTGAAGACCATAATTTAATTATTTGTAAATAATCCCAGCCCTTATTGTACAATTTAATAATATACAGCAATGACCTCTAATTGTGTAAGCCCAGTCGTTATCAGGGCTATGGCAACCTAATCGAGTTAAACGGAACCCAATAGCACACACAGATTTATCTCTATAAACGAATTTACTTAACTGATGGTGCGGGATGAGGGAGCTTTTCGTATTCCATTCGCGATTTTTCCCCGATCGCGGAGTGAATTCAATAATGACGTTTTGTGAGTTTCTTTTTTCTTAAATATTTAGCTTTAAAATATTACTTTTATGGTAGCTGCCGGACCTTCGAATCGAATGTATGAACTTTATTATTGAAAAAATAATTATTACAAAAGTATTTCTTATTTTCTATTTACTTATCAAAAGGCACTCGAAAGGTGACAATTTATTTGCGAAATTACACAATACTAGTGGAAAAACTTATTAGAGTGGTAAGATGCCTTTGTTTTAACGAGAAATAGTAGCTAGAATAACAACTTTGTTAACATTATTAACTTTATTTTGAGGGACTATTGGACTATTTTACGTCAAAATTATTACCGAATGATCCTTTTGAACCTTATAATCTTAGTCCATTCTGCTTTTGCTTAAGCCTTCTATGTGACATAAAATATATTTTGAAGCGACGAGGTACGAGTATTTTAAGTTATGGGTGGTGTCAATACATTGTCCTTTGCTCTAGGAAGCAATCCTAATGTGCAGGTAGCAGGGCTGTATCTGTCGCTTTAGTACAGGGCCCATGACATGGAATAAAGGCCCCTTAAATGATCTAAGTTATGCTAATGGTAAAATATCTAAGTACATACATTGTTATTTACGAAAATGTAAGTAAAATTAATTCTTTGAGTTCTGCAGTTTTAGAAATCTTAAAAGCTCAACACGTTGAAAACTCGTTTATTTTTTACACGACTGCCCAATAAAGGAGTGTATTGTGTTAGGGATCATGTATGCATGTGAGTTTCTTTATTCCACCATAATTACGAAATAACACTCTCAAAGCTATACCTACATTTTAACAACTTTGAAAGCTCGTAGAAACTATGCCGCTTAAATTCACTAAGATCGTGCCGGCATAGCTTGATTAGCCCGACAAAAAATGTATATAATATACTAGTTTCCGGCTGCGACTTTGTTCACTTCAGTATTCGGAAAATCCACAGGGAACCTTTGACCGTAATTAAAGGCATCCTATGTTTCAATCCAGGCGATCCGTAAATGCAAAAAAAAATCATCCATGTGCCAAATTTCATTCAAATCTGTTCAGCCGTTTTTGCGTGATTGAGTAGGTAACAAACATCTAAAAACATCCATACGTTCACATTTATAATATAACATAGTAGGATAATTGTGCTACGAATAAAAGCGTCTACTTTTACAATAACTGCAACAACGAACATGGTGAGTCTCCTGAAAATACAGGGGCCCTTTAAGCCCTAGGTACGTCACCGCCGTGAAACTTTCGCTGAGCGACAAAGTGCTCAATTTATGTTTCCTTCCCACAGGTGGGCGTTCGTAATGCGTTTAGTTTAGTCCTTTGAAGCCGCGGGCGATGTGCCGTCCAACAGTTACTGCTACATAATGCACTTTCGCCCGCAAATGGATGACAACTTCAAACAGACATTACATACGTTATTTGAGACGTGCTGTAGGTTTCCTTGCCACCTACTTAGCATAAAGAAATATTCTAATTTAGAAACATGTTTTTTATTTCGCTTTAAGTTGAGTCATCTTAGAATATTTGAAAAATAGTTTCAATACTTAGTGTTTGTCTTCTTTTCAAAATAAAGTAGGTAGGTATCAAGTATCTTTGAAAACATGTGTATCATGAGAGTGATTAAAATCGGACCTTGAATCAGAATAGCTTTTGAACTTATAACAGGTTAGGTACCTGTTGTAAGTTCAAAAACCTACCTACAGTTTTTTTAAACGCTTTAATGGGGAAAGTGTGATACGCCATGACTCACTATCCATATTAAAATGCGTAGCTCATTCACTAGCAGACTTTCGGCGGACTTCTCGGAAGCATGACATCCACGTGCGCAAGCGGCGCTCTTTGACCCAACATGGCGGCATTTACGAACCGTATTAATCATAACAGCTTAATGAGGACGATGCCTCGTTGGGGATTTTTGAGAATCGCAATTTTTTGCTCGTAGCTTTTATTATTAGTTGTAATGTGGAGTTAGGCATTTTGTTTTTTTATCCAAAATTGCAATGTTTATTCTAATGTAAAAAGTTAATTTAATGGTGTCTTTGAAAATATATTTAAAAGTCAGGGGGAAAAATGTAAAAATAAAAAGTTAATTTAGCGTAGAACAGTAAACGATTTTTTTTAAACTAAATTACCATTCATATACATGATAACTAACTTGTTATAGAATGAGTTGATCATATCCTGCCTTTTTATAAACAATTCTTTCACAAACTAATCTTCCGATTGTATGAAATTCTGAAGTGATATTAGGTTGCCAGAGGAAATATAATATCTAAACTAAACATTGTTGCATTACCATTGGAAACACAAGCACTTTACAACTTTTTAACAGCGCACCCCGACGCAGTAAATCATAAGTTTTAGACCCCTTCAGAAGTAATATCGACTTCTTCGAACTCACATTAATCTGCCATATTTCAATGCGTGAAAGGAAACGTCTACAAAGAAGCACACACACAACAAACAGTAAACGGAATAAAAAATAAATAATTGGTACGGTAAAAATATACGTCCTCTTTTTATCTTAAAAGAATTTTTCCAGAAATTATAACAATATGAATTTGGCATTCAGATTAAACAAACTGAGTTCTATATTTCCAGCGGTTGTCGTTTGTTTTTATGAGTTGTGCCTATTGGGACTGTCATCGTACATCATAAAACAGTAGCTCTTATTACCGCGGAGTCGACTCCGGTGACATATATCTCTGTCAGAGCAAATAATCTATGGAGTCGAAAATTAATACAAGTAACATTTATTTCAGATTAATTGATATTATTGATCATTCTTCAAAGTTAACTAAAACTTACTACAGTTGACCTAAATAAAAAATATTTATTTGTTAATAGCGCTGATAAAATAATTAATTACATAATACCTACATAGTAAATCATAACATCCTAAAGTAAGAAATCTGTTAAGAAGAATTTTGCGGAAATAATATTATCTTTAAATTAAAATAATGTTACTGACCGAGCGAGCGCGAAGTGCGAGCGAAGCGTCTCCGTTTCAGCTTGGGCAAAAATGCTTTCATATGTCCGTTCGGCTGTCCAGCTGTCCGTCTGTTCTCCTCAATAGGTCGCATTTCTCAACTGATTCTCGTGATATTTTTAATTTGAGATTTTAGCATTTACATTGCTATTTTTATATAATACTAAATAATATACTAGAAAAAATTCGACTCATCACCAAACGACCAAAGTGACTCGGTAGCTCAACTGAGCTACCCTTTAGAAAGGCCTGGGTTTGATTCCTGCCTGAGAAAATGATCTGGCGCCAAGTCGAATTTTTTCTAGTATATTATTTAGTACGATTCTCGTTTTTGTGAGCGCAAGTTCGATAATTATGTAGATTTTTTTTGTCGACTTTCTAAAATTTTTAAAATGGCGGAATTATGTGGAAAAGTCATATTTCTGCTATTTCTAAAAAAATTTTTAAATTAATTCAAAATTGTCACAGACGCTATGTCTACTGCTCACAGAGCCACTAGTTATATCAAAAGCTCACCTAAGTTTTTTCAAACAATCATAAACAACAGCAGTCTGCTCGGCTGTCGCACAGTAGAATGTTTTAATTTAGCTCGCTCCTCCGCTTCAACCCAGCCATATGAAACTGTGCCGGCTCACAATAAATCTCCGCCAAACTCGTGGCACTAATAACGGAAATGAAAACAACCCTTCACTCGTTTACAGTTAATGTTCCGCTCAAATGACGACGTTTAAAGCTCGAGCGGAAAAAAGCTGCGCGCAGCTTACTGTGCTATGACAACCAGAGATACTTTGATTTATGCTGTCAGTTCCGTTGAATGTTGGAAATAAATGAACGTGTAACCTCAGTTTGTCTACAAAAGCGTAAGTACTTATATTTAAAGGTACTAAAAAAGATTATTTCTTTTTTAGTATTCTGATATAAAAAAATTAAGACCCAGTCCCAGCCCAGGTTTATTTACTTTAACTCTGTAATTTATTCAAAGTAAATAAACCTCGGAAATTTCATTTCTGTACTCGAATCAGGAATTTAAAATTAAATGTAAGAACCTACTATTAGAAAAGTGACGATAAAAATAGCGTGTACGAGAGAATTACGTCTCGATTTTTCAAGTTACAGTCTAAAAAGTTTAATTTTGCTTATTTCATAAATAAGCATTATAGTGAACTAGTTTACTTATTATTTAATCATAGAATTCTACTCGTATTATAATATAAAAAAAAACAAAAATCATTTTCTATTCTCATATAAAATAAAAGCACTTTCAATTACTTGAACAGTAAACATAAACGTGTGTGCATCAAAAATACTATTACCAAAAAAAAGTCTAAAGCTGTCGTACAAAAATATTTCCTATTACAAATAGCAGAAGGGATTGCGAATTTAAACCGGTAACGCAACTCAACAACCCCTTGACGCGACGCGACGCGGCGGGAAAACAAACAATTTGTCTATTTCCCCGTCAGATCAAACACTAATAAAGCGCAGGCGACGACGCCAATGAGAGGGGCTCGGGTTCACACGCGCCTCAGACGAATTTAAAATTAGTAAATACCTACGCTAAGCTTTGGCGCAAACTCCTTTGTCGTGCTACCTAAGGAGAGAAAAAAAACAAAGACGGCAAGGAAGCGACGACATTCTGACAAGAGAAGATCAAGGCAGCAAGACTTTTTTATTAAAGAGTATGTAAGTCACACAGAATTTAAATAACGCCTCCTATGCTTTCTTACCAAGAACCTTATAATCATATTATTTGTTTCTTACATTTCCATTATCATTTAAATCTTGATCAAACTTTTAAAATCGTGGTACTCATGGTTTGTGTTTTTGTTCCCTGGTTTTTGTGCACCAGTGTAAATTTTCACCATATTTTTCTGTCTTATCTAACTTATTCTATCTCTGTTACTTAAAATAGCTTTGGAAAAATTCTAATGCCTACATCAGTAGAAGTATCATTTCATTCCATATTGATAATGGCCCTAACCCACATTAAACTTTTATGCCAACTTTGATTACTGAGAACGCTGATGCAAATTAGCACATCTATTCACCGGAATGAAAACTCTGTCATTTGGCATCGCTGGGGGAGCACTTCAATCACGTCGTTTGGGGACTTTAGCATTAAAGCAATCTCCTGTTGCGTCACATTTATTAGTTTCTCCTTTATTCGCTCTTTTGATGTTTCGAATGTTTGCAGATACACTTTTTTTAGGGACTCCAAAACAAATCATACCTATAGGTAGGTAGTCTTTGTGTTTTATTTTCTTTTTAATTACCTACAAAAAAGTTATAAACTTATTAAAAAAATAACATAGGCTCAAGTTTTTATCTTCTAGTTAATTTTAAAGTGAATTAGAATTTTAATGAAGACATCTGTATGTAATCTCATATAGGTACTTGAAACCAAAATCAACCAGTGAAATTATCCCTTAGTATACGAGATATTAATAATAATTTCTGAAAAAATAAAGACTGTATTTTAATGCGGTATGTTTATAAATAAAAACTTTAATAATTCATTTATACGAAGATATAACCCAGCAAAATAGAGTCTTTGCTCACCTACATAAACAATTGAAAAAATTTTCTCTGCTCCCCTTCATACCGTTAGCAGAAAACCCACGAACATTATGCGTCTTATTGCTCACATCGTGCATACATCATTAAGTTTTAAAGGAAAGTCGTTTTCTAAGCTCATTACCATAGTAAGGGGGACTAAAAAGTCAAGATTGTAAGTCACATTTATGCATAATATGTTTCATTTCCTAGATCTTAAAAAAATGGTTTTGAATCATTAAATTAAAAAAATATCATCTGCCTCAAATTTATTTGCAATATGTAATTAATTGAAAATATTTTATAAAAGAATGTAATTATTTTAAGGTTTTCAACGTTTTTCTACTGTGAATTAGTACTTAAATGAATCATATAATATCGAAGACAGCAGTATCCACTGAATGTCAAAAATTAACTAAAATTACGATTTATTCATCTTTGGATAAAGATTAAACAGTTAAACACATTACATATTAATGTGACAAAATCCTATACGTACAAAATACTGTTTAAAGAGTTCGTTACAAACCCAGCATTGTCCTATACATATCAATCAAAAATTAAAAAAAAAATCGTTTTACTCAAAATGTCATTGAGTGGATATTGCCGCCTTTGATTACTATAACATTCAATTTTTAGGGTATTTATTTTTAGGGTGCCGTACCTCAAAAGAAAAAAACGAAACCCTTATAGAATTGCTTTGTTGTCCGTCTGTCCGTTTGTCTATCAATACCCTTTATCTTGGGAACGCGTGGAGGTATCGAATTGAAATTACCATAAACCATTATATTGGACTAAACCATATATTGACTTAGAACTATGAAATTTGGCAAGTAATATCGTCTTATACTACAAGTACAGGGAAAAAATTAAATACTGGAAAATCTCGGTAAACAATTACAAGCCTCGATTAACGAACTTATCAAGAATTTAATTTAATACAACTACTTATAGGTGAATGCTGCATGCACTATATTATAGTTTAATCCCATTACTAATAAAGATTGTATAGCAGATGTATAAGTTACACAGTGGTGACTGTGTGTCAAATTATTTAAGTTTGACATTAAAAAGAAAGGGTCAAAACACTGTGTAACTTATACTATACATCTGCTATACAATCTTTATTAGTAAGGGGGTAAGTAATTAGCACCTAACTAACTTTATGTGTGAGTGTTTGTGTATGTGTATGCGAGTATGTTATTACAAATAATAAACAGATAGGAATGTTTAATATTTATAAATGTTTTATCTACAATAATGTCTTTTTAGACCTCCTTTGCGGGGAATGGGGACGAGGTTCGACGACATGAATAACAAAGTGGATGCTAATGTGGACTCTATACATATTATATATCTGGCTGGGCGATCAAAAGAAATGTTCAAATGTATTTTCAAATGTTAGAGTATTTACTCGGCATACTAGTTAATGTTCGGAATGGGAAACAAAAATGATTGCATGAAAACTTTTTATTCTTTCTTAATTTAGTTACTGTTTATGAGCCACTACTTCATACATGAAAAGAAGTTATACTTGAAAATCCGTAAAAACTCGTGCGATGGTAAGCTAAATAATTAATATTTTTCAGGATTATGAAAAAACTACTAGCCAGATCTCTGTAATTTTTTTATGGGACCACACACGAACTATTTTATTCCAAAAAAAATAATAATTGAAATCGGTAAACTACTGGTGAAGTTATGTTAAAACATACATAAAAGAAAATAAAAAAATACCGTCGACTTGATAACCTCCTCCTTTTCTTGAAGTCGGTTAAAAAGAATAATCGTTGATCCTATGTGATGTAATAAACAGAAAAAAAGGAAAAAAGGCTGTATAGGTTATAGTTAAATGACTTTAATACATTATTCTTCATTTTAGACATCCATAAAGAAAGCATGGGTACCTACAGCTTTTATTCAACACAGTTTTATAATTTAGCAAATCTTGTGTTTGTTCTAGTATTGTTTCACCTAGCTTGTGGACTACAATTCAATCGCGAGTAACTAGTTTATTTATAATGGATTTTTCTATTAAAATTTTTTTAATTGTTTTTTATGTTTTTACTTTATGGTAACACCAGTTTTGTACGATGAAAGCTGTCGAGTAAGCTATGTTAATTATTTAGTTGCAACACGTGGCAGCATTCCACTTTCAGTTTTTGCAACTAAAATCTGAAAAGGGGCAAAAACTGAAACATTTTGAAATCGCATGAGCTCATAAATTTGACGCCAATAGGTGTCAAGACCTTTTTCATTTATCATGACGTGCGTTCCTTCAATCTTAATAGTAAGAAATAAATCCCCTTGTTTCACAAGCCACGGTTATGTTACAATTAACTTACTAATAAGTAAAATAAAATAAACCTTTCTCTACTTTACTATTTTTAAAATAAATTAAAAAATATATAGTTAGTAGAGGAAAGCAGAAAAAAGTATTTATTCTAACGCGGTCAGGAATCACCAACTGAACAGGTACTTCATCTTGGAAATGACCGTTAATTTCAAAGAAATCAAATTACCACCTACATGATATGCCAAATTAACGTGCTGAGATTAAGTTGTAATACAAAAATGACTATATTCGTAACGTGATGACAGCTAACACAGTGCTAACTTTGGAAACCAAAAACTCGGTGGGCGTGCCTACATGCGCACGCGCCGCGGAAGTGCGTAATTATGGCGCTATTTTGCAAAAATGTCTCAATCGACCCCCGCCAGATGGCGCACATAGCAAACATTCCCTGAATAGTTTCTGCTCTGTGGTTCGCACCGCCCACCCATTCGCATTTTTGTATTTTCTCATATCGGTTAGCCTGTAGTGTAACAATGCCTTTCAAATCTTATTAAAGACTTATTATTTATTTGTCTATCATACAAATAAATAATAAGTCTTTAACAAGCTTTTTGTCCAACAATTCAAACGGTTTCTAAAAGTAACTAAATTGACAAAGAATCTACGTACAAAACTCTTCTCGACTTCCAGTCCCATGGTAAAAAAAAACTATACCAATCCTGAAATTTCAGGTTTCTCTCAATTCAACAAAAAATATGAAAGCAAAACTAAAATAGTCGAAGTTGAATTCTTTTACTGCTCTTTGCTTGTTTATATATTGAAACTGTATGCGTTAAACATTTAAAATAATTTCACACAAAGTTCTATACTGAAATCGATCAGGTGATATCTACTTTATGAGTTACTGACTGCTATTAGGACGTAGAGTTTTCATACGTAAACAAACATTGAACGCCGTCTATTGTCAATACCTTTGCAAACGTGCAAACCCATTAAATAAATATACGTATCTGCCAAATGCTGTATTTAACACTTTTGTTTAGATCCAGTACGGTGCGAATAAAATATGAATAAAATAAATTATTGAATGTCTTTTTAATAAAGCGCGCATTGTTTTATCGGCATAATGGAGCGCGCATTGTTTCGTGGCGCCGCCCCAGCCGTGGACAAAGAGCTTAATAATAAATAGTCGTATTTTGTTTTCACATCCTTCGCTCGGTCGCTTCGCCGTTGTGCCAATAATTGGTCCCAGGAATAAATTAATTGAATTATGCCGCCAGAGTTGATCCAACACGTCGTTGGGTAAAACATTTAGACATTTGAAATGGCTGATCATTCCACGCGTATAATCGCTTTAATTAACAAATGCATTGTTTTTCGCTGAATTACGGTGAAATGGAATAGAATCAACATGAATAGCTGTTGTCGTGTAATTAATTTTCTGTTCCACTTGTACTCGTTTATCATACAGTTAGCTAATTATGAAACATTAAGAGTTATGATGTGAAACAAGCATAATGAGCCGATCATCTAATGCTGGCTAGTAATAACACAGGACGTGTCCTAGTTTATTAAATCATTAAAGAAGGATGGATCATGATTGAGTCACGTCATTCGTTTCATTAAACGACATGGTGTCAATGATTAACACTTAATGTACGTTACGTTCGCTATTTTATTGTAACACGAACATTATAATGAGTTCAAATTGAGCATTCACTATAATAGTAAGTAAACGACCTCCGTGGTCGAGTGGTTTGTACGCCGGTTTTCAAGGTGTCGCCATCTCTGACGCCCGGGTTCGATCCCCGGCTGGGTCAATTTAGAAGACGAACTTTTCTATATTGGCTCAGGTCTGGGTTTGTGTTTACCACTGTTGTCTCTGATTTCCATAACACAAGTTCTTTAGCTACTTATTTTGGGATCAGAGCAATGTCTGTGATGTTGTCTAATATTTAAAAAAAATTATCTAAAGGACAGACGGTTTATTTTAATAGAGCTACTCTACAAATGAATAAAAAACCAAAGGAACACTTACGAATTTGTAAAACCTGGTAATGAATTGTATTTTTTGTAAATAAACAAAACTAATACAAAAAGAGAAGATCTAGTTTTTCTATTGCTTTTCCTTCAATGATATTACTTAAAAGCTTCATGTAGGTACCTAAGTGTGACGAGGCAACGTGCTATAACCATTTTAACGTTTGAGGGGAATTAACTTTTTGCACCTATTTATAGAAATAAAAAAATAAAATAAAAAAATTACTAGTTTTTTGGCCTTAAAAAGGTAAAAGCTTAGATCTTAAACACTTTTGAACTTACTAAAATGAAATTTCGTATTCTATTTTTTGTATTAAAATTTAAAGTAATCATACAGAATAGTCTAAAATAGTTTTACATTAGACGATATTTAATCATGTAACTTCGTGAAAGAAGCTTCATGTGATAAGCTTTTGCATATAACTGGGCCAAGTAGCGCTATCTAGTGTCGAGTAGAAGAACTATAACTTGAACCATGAAAAGTTTTCTACAATAATAATATTACATCGGTAAGGTCAATCTTTATAATAATAAATATGCTTTAATATATATTTAGTATGTTATAAGTATATTTATTTATTTTTGGGTGAATATCTTACATATTCGTACCTATATTTAAGTATCAAATATGGGGAACTGTAAAACACTATGGTAAATAGTTGAAAATTCAGAAAGTAATCTTTCTTAATAAAACGAAAAAATATACATTCTTAAATAATCGTGACAAAACTTCGTCGTCAACGTCTATTGCCGCCGGGTTGCGGTTAGGGCAAACTATCAATTTCACGGCAGTTTGGAGATGGCAACAGAACGAACTTTCCGTTCGCTCATTGTGTGGCGTACTTTCTTATTCCTTACGTAATTGCTTTTTAAAAAATTAAACGTGGCCGCAACAAAGCGGTACTGTCGGGTGAAGAAGTTGAAAAGCGTAGGAAGCAATTAGAGTCGACAGATGGCGTTTGAGTCGCGACCGCAAGCGTCTCCGGTGGCGCTCCCTGCACACATGCTTTTGAAAGTTTTGTACGCGGCTCCTGGAACAAAAGTGTTATACTTCTTCAAGTAGAGAGAAGAAAAGAAATCTGGAAATATAATTGTTGTATATTGCAACTGATGGTGCTGTTAATTTTTAAGATAAAACACTAGTGCAATAAAACACTTGACCCGTTTCACAGGTTTCCGGTTTCCAGTAATCCGCTGCAACTTCACTCGAGAATGTATGGCAAAGAGTAAATTTTACAGATTAAAATACGTCCTTTTGTACCGCAAAAAAACTAACTATATCTGTAGTAACTTATCGGGAACCTGTAAAGCTGGCCCTTTCTTATAAAACATTGTTTAAGGTTGTCATTCAAGCTCTCTATTTGACAAGTGATTTTATAGACATTCTGTTACATTTTTTATTAATCAAACCAGAAGATAATTCCACCCGTAACCTGTGAAAGAAACCCGATCAAACTTTATGAATGTAGGTCTACGTACGTAATTATCTATTGTTTTTGCTGCATAAATAATTATTCTTCTCTAATATCAGCCAAGTAAGTTAATTGGAACTTAACCGGAACCTGTGATGTGGTCCCTAAATGTAGTAAAAATAACTTCTAGTAGATGCCGTATGCCGTAAATAACTAAAGAACTGTTAATAACTTTTTGTCATAAACAGACATATAAGGTATTAAACTTACGATTATTGTAATTAATAAAACAATATACTTAAAAGTATCATAACCTATATTATAAAAAATAACTATCAAATTTTATAACGTGTACATTAAAACTTCTGATATTTGTTTAACTTTACCATTTTATATTAGCTAGATTTGTTTGTGTGACTAAAAGATAATCCTTTGAATAAGCTTTTCACACAAGTATTACCATACAAAGCTTTCAACAAAAGGGACAAAAGCTCTATTGAATTTTCTTGAGGGTCAGGTTCGTATATTTGCCAAATTAGTATTTCTTATGTCCAAAAGAAAATAGAACTGGGAAAAGTATAGGTAATCAATCATGACTCTAGATTTTGAAAATATTCTTTGCGCCCTTTTGAATACTATTAATATTAGGTTCTTGCCTATGAAATTGGTGTTTTTTTTCACACACAGAGAACCCCATAACTTCTATGATTTAAAATATTTATCAGTTGCTACATATCACATCGAGTTATGACCATAGCCGTTAATTATTAGCATCATTAATGTCTATTAATTTTGACTCCTTTTTTTGTTAGCGTAAATGACCACTTTATCCGTTGTAACTTAGCTGAAACTTATTTCTTTCGATTAAATTATTTTGCCTAAGTTAGCTTATTGTTCAAACGTTTGTACATAAAGGTTTTGTTACAAAAGCATTCACGGTTGTTAAATAAATTATGAATTGCTAGTATGGAGAATGCAATTTGTTAAAAATTCTCATTTCTCAAACACAGTTGTTAAAAGTGTGTGGTCAATTTTATAAATACACCTATATATTCCTCACATTATCAAAAAACCTTTAATTAGCCTGGGTTTAAAACTGCACTAAATTCATTTTTGTACGCATGCATATTTATGCTGATACTATAACCGTTTTATGACATGTACCTACCTATTAACTTTTTATATACCTGCGAATAAATGAATTGAAATCTTATATTTATTTTCGCAAAAATACATATAGTTCGTGTTAATAATTATCGGAACGACTATTTAAATTGTAATTAGAAGTATCAAATTTTACTAAACTTCCATTGTTAATTTAATAAAACTTGCTAAAACTCCCCTTTATAGAAATTACATCCATTAACGCTTTCAACTGATGACAAAACATCATGCATAAGCCTACTGTCGATACAAAAATACGTCTAATTTCTACAAATAACAATACAACAATAGTTCAATACGTCTCACTAATATGACAAAATGCTGAAAATTACCCTCATTATTGATGGGAATGCGAATATTGTCGCGTCCCCTAGCAGCTGGTGACAAATAATCGCGGTCGCTACTTCGTCCATTCTGTATGCCTTTTTGACTTTGATTTATGTGTTTTTTATGCCCTATTCACCCGTCACGGTTCCTTTACATTTAATTTTACGAAACCAAAACTAGAAAAAACAAGAAAGTGTTTTAAATTTTAAGCTGCCCAAATAAGGTTTAAAATCGCTCGTTGGTATCACATTCTGCGACAAATGCACGAAAGTTCGTTCCACAACTGCGCCCGCGCAGAGTATCGCTACATCATCTCCTAATGGTTGGGGATGAGAGGGTTTTTATTTCGTTTTCACAGTAATTTACTTTTGTTAGTGCTCAATAATGTTATTGTGTTAGCAAGCTTTGAAAGCAAATATTATAGAGTTAGGAGGAGGGTGAGAGGTGACCGGGCACACCCTATTTAGAAAATACTAAATGGGATGAAAGTAACGTCCATCCAAAATTTAAGATTAGATTATAAGATTTCTAAAACTTAAAATACGATGAATTACAAATAATGTTTATGTATGGATTTGATTTCAAAATGTGTGATTGATCAAAAACCGCTTTTGCGGCTGGTTTAGGCTGAGATTTGATCAGTAGTAAAGTAAGTCTTATTCTGCATCAATCTAGCTGCCTTTCGCACGTCTATCTTCATGAGAAATGAAAATAATCAATGGATGAAAACTCCGGGTGAAGAGCGCTTCTTCCTTCAGTTTTATCATCGCTTACGTCAGATTATATGAAGGGCAAGTTACTAGTTAAATAACCTACCCTTAAAAATAATATTGAATTATAAACATAGGTAGACCAACCAAACTTTGCACAATAGCGTAATCAATCACCAAATATAAATTTGAAAATCTTATAAAAAAGGGCTAAGCAAACGATTCAATGAATAGCGCAACATTCCACTTTTATTTGCTTTACACTTTGAATTCAAAGTCTTCACAATGGCAAAGCCAAATATTTCACAATTATCGCCAATAAAAACGTATGACAATGCAAAACAAGAATGCCCATTTGTCATACGATTGAAAGCGCAGGCCGCAAGATACAACTCCGCGGGCATATCCCTCAAAGGGCAGAGGCGAAGTGAAAATGATAGCCGACAAAAGTCATTCGGGCAAATTCGAGTATTGTGAGGGAACACTACAAAAGAGTATTGGCGCGATTCTGCCGTACTAAGGAGATGCGTAGTTCACTAAGGGAGCAGTGTTGAAAGTGCATTAGCAGAAATGATTTTAATTAAAATCATAGCACAAAAACTATCAAGTACGAATCGAAATGTTAAGTAGTTTTCTCTACGGATTTAGGAGTAGGAAATAGAAAAATGCGTCGTATGCCTGTTACAGAGAAAGGTAATTAGTGCAAATCTGATAAACCCTGACAGCTTGTTCGACATATTATTGTGTAATTAAAGCTATGTTTCACTCTACTAACTAAAGTGAAATATAAGTACATAACTTAAAGTACATAACTAAAAGTAGAGTCTGCTTCTTCTCTTTCTTAGAATTTATACGAAAACAACAATCCTATTCCAAACACTGTTACAGATATTATCTTGATTTGAAATTGGAATCAGAGCTCGTTTAAGTCTTTTCTAAGACTGAAGTTAGATATTTAGATAGACAGATAGAAAGAAATATAAATTTTAGTTAACAGGTACTGCAATGATGTTAAATTTTCGTCTGGAAACAGCGCTCTACCTACATTTCGTGAGATGCTTTCTTACGCCTAGCAGACAAACGTTACCGTCTCCACAGCAACTATGTCAGCACCCAACAAAGCGACTGCAGCGGCAATTTGTCAGCATCGACAATGCCGACCGACATATTGACCATTATTTATGGAGCGGCGTACGCGCTTTTATTGCGGGAACCTCTGAGCACCGTGTACTACACGCGATGACGTCCCACACAGTTGCATCATGACGTACGGCCGATTGTTCCAGATCAGCAGCACACCGAAATCATCACTGGGTCGTATTTCATAAAACTGAAAAAGTATCGTTAAAATTCTACTTAACTTTAACTGTTAACTGACAAGAAAAAAATGTTTATTCGTATGCAGCTTATGTTTCATAACTTAATACTTTATTATATAATGGAAAATGCGATAAAATCGTTAAATATTTTGTGTTTTTATCGCGTTTTATTAGCAAAAATGTAGTTTACATCTTTACCAAATTCATTAATAATAATAGGTAGTTGGAAAAGTCCGCGGCCTTTTTGAAGCGTGAATTTTGCGTGTTATATTTCTGGCAATATTAAACTTAGGCGGGAATGTAATATATTGTTTGACAGCTGACTTTCTGGGAATAGCGGTAAAATTAAAACAAATTGATAATTGTCTCGCTTTTTCATATTTCTGATAATTTTTATTAAATACTTTTTGTAAATTTTTTTCGATAAGAGTTCAGACCCTTAACGAAAAAAAATGAATACTGCTAGTGCTCTAAAATGGTTTGTAATGTTAATGGCAAAGATGCTTTAACGAATACTACTGAAAAAAATGGTTCATTAGATTCACGTCTTGTAATTTTGATGCTAAAAATGTGCCTCGCTGTGGTATTTTTATCAGTTTTAGTACAAAAAAGGCCGCGAACTTTTCCAACTACCTATACAAGGTGTTACAAAAATACCCCTAATGCCGAATATGGTATATAGGGACCGTCAAACTGATCAACTTTTACTATGGGACCAACTCTGAAATCGCGAAATAAAATCAGCTGTTTCATACAAAAATTAAAAACGAAAATATCAAAATCTATGAAACAGCTGATTTTTTTTCGCGATTTCAGAGTTGGCCCCATAGTAAAAGTTGTTAAGTTTGTTGGTCCCTATATACCATATTCGGCATTAGGGGTATTTTTGTAACACCTTGTACAATAATTGATTGCGCCACAAAAGAAAATAATGTGTTTTGTCATTTTCAGTCACGAGGAAGTTTGAGAGAAGCGAGAAGCTAGCGAGTTGATTCGTATATTCTAAAAACAATATTATATTTTCAAATATCTTTAAGTAACCATCCAAAACTACTTATGGCTTTTATAGTAGGTACTAAATTGCTTTATAACTGTGAAAATACTTTAAAATTATTTTGGAAAAATGTACTTAGGCACATTGTAATTCCTAAATTCTTTATTGCTTATTTCTAAGACACAAATGAACTTTAAGTATACAATTACCGCAACATTGTTTGCCCTCAACAATTTGTGGTTAGCCGGTAGCAAGACTAAGTTTGTTGCATAATAAAGACACTTTACTTGACTTAATATTTGAATTTGTTTGTTGTAGAAGTCCCTCTAATGTTAGTCTTTATGCAGAGACCATCTGGATAGCTATAATCTGTACCATTTGCCAAGAAACCGTTGCTTGTAATTTTATGCAAAGTAGATTATGTTTTAAAAAGATATATTTTAAAATCAAAATTAAATATACAGGAAGGGTTTTGGTGTAAAGAAAATTAAAAAATACGAGTTTTAAGTAGATATGATATTTTTTAGCAAGTGGATAAAGGAGTTCGGCTGATAAATGAATATTATAAGTTTCATAAATGAATATTATATTCATGATAAATAATATTAAATTATGATAAATAATGTTATGAAGCCTTCTGTTAGTCTTTCTTGATGACCTAGTTTTTGGATCGTAGTTTTATCCACTTTATAAAATAGGATGGTATGTATTTCTGTAACTTACAGTCAATTGTTGACATTTACCAATAATTACTCAAGTACAAAAACAATCGAACGGACAACTCAACAAAATATTTGACATTTATATCTCCAATTAATCCAATTGCAGTAGATCGACTTGCAAAAAATTATATCCGCCGAAGTCGGATAATAACTACTAATTAAATAATGAAAAATTTATACTCTAGTTTGCCTCGAGCGGTGCTACTGTTCATGATAAAAAGCACGTTAGTATGGTCCACGCATCATTGGGTACAGACAGGGATAACTTTGATAAGGGATTGTGTACTCTACGTAGTTGTAATAGGATCTTTTTGTGTATTCGTTTATGGTGGTGCGATCGGTGAGGCGTTCTGGGGCCGCCCAGACGCCTTCGCAGCTGCCGCAGCACACGAGCCGCACAGATAAGAACTGCGCACGTAGCGCAAATTATAGCCCATAACGTCTCAGAAGACGATAACACGATCGGTTTTGTATACTGTAAATAATTTTAATGATATCATACTATACAGGACGAATTGAATAACCTCCATTTTTAAAACACTTCAAATTCCGTTACCAAAATTAAAATATTTAGAACTGGGTCATTATTTATTTTAGACACATCAGATTCAGGGTGGGTTTTAAAATTTAGATACTATCCGTAACAGTGGCGAAGTTTCCATGCAAGCCGATTCCCATCGGCTTACCTTTAAATCCCACCCCATCTATCCAACCGATTCACTATGCAGATCATAACATTTTTGTAGAACGGCTTACCTTCGCCATAATTTCACCCCTCGCCACTGGTCCCTAGTAAGCGACATAACATTTGAATACTGAATTTTCAGACAATTAGCTTGATAATTATTATTTAAACTACTACTATCTAAAGAAATTGGATACATCTAAAGAATTACCAAACCCAGTTAGAAACTTCATGCACATTTTAATACGAGCGTAGATGTAAGAAGCTAATAACATAAAATCAATATTAACAGGACGCACCTTTTTCTTTAAAATAAATAATCATTTTTTAAATAACAAATTGAAAGAGTCAAATCTTAAGTTTCTTTAAAATCTTAAAGAACTTCTCAAAAATTCATACTTTTACTGCCAATACATCTATTGATCAAAAATGCGACTCG
Organism: Catoptria pinella; assembly: GCA_963556745.1. Classification (NCBI taxonomy): domain Eukaryota; kingdom Metazoa; phylum Arthropoda; class Insecta; order Lepidoptera; family Crambidae; genus Catoptria; species Catoptria pinella. The sequence continues at coordinate 9,825,847 of OY750762.1, forward strand.
AAGCACCTCGAAGTCGAAGGCATTTTGTACACACGGCGGCACCTCAGACTATACATGTTGACCTTGAGACCACCTTTATGCCCTACATAATAAAGGCTGTTTTCGCAGTTTAACTGTATAACCTGACGTGCTGTCGTCTGTACATAGACTCTAGCATCGTACTTAAACTAAAAAAAACCGGACAAGTGCGAGTCGGACACGCCCACCGAGGGTTCCGTACTTTGTAGGTACATTACGTACTTTAAATAAAGACAATATTTTTATGATTTAATTACAAATGTAATTTTCAGATTTTTCCCTACACATACTTGTCGTATAAGACGATATTACTTGCCAAATTTCATAGTTCAAGGCCAACGGAAAGTAAATCTTGATTTCTTTGAGAGTGTCGAAATATGCATTTTTTGCGGCAGAAACTGCCTTATATTTTTTTACGTTTTACGATGTTTGATTTTTTTACATCTTCAAGGGACTGTAGGTAGACCTAAATAATATGGTTAATTTCAACTCGATACCTCCACGCATCCCCGAATTAAAGGGTCTTAACAAAAATAGACGGACAGACAGGTATTTACATATTGAGTAGGAGCATTTAATGTCAAATATGTTCGAATGTCATTACGTCAATTTGTTTAAAGAAGTCTTACATTGGATTCGGTGCTTTATTCCGACATCGTAATACGCGAAGTCATGCTGTCCCAGCCCACCACATCCGTCACGGCACAGTTCGTCCCGTTCCGCTCCGGCACGACGAATGTGGGGCGAAAACGGAAAAATGGGCGGGGCGCGGTCAAGTGGTTTTTACAACGCAAGTGAAAAACAAAGCCGCATCACGCCCACAAAAACAGGAAACGCTCATTAAATTTCTAATGTGCTGTAATGACTGTGCTATTTAGCAAAATGGTTTCCATCCTGATGCTCGGTGAGCAGAATGATAAATAAATATTCGTTACTGTTTTATTAATTTAATTATGTATATCTCCTGTACTGGAACGCATTTAATTATACATTAATGTGGCCTGTTAGTAAGCAGTCGTTGGAAAACTTATGGGTGAAGTAAGAATAATGATGATTTTTAACCGACTTCAAAAAAGGAGGAGTTTATCAAATCGACGGTATGTTTTTTTTATATTATATTTGATTTGTAACGCTCGCTAACGCCATCTACCAATGAGTAGCGGCATAAATAGCAAAGATCCACCCTTTTATAAAAGTATCCTGAAAAAGCATTTCGCTGTAAATATGTTTTTGGTGTTCAAATAAATTGCATACGAATTAAATGTTAGTCCGATCTGATCTCTCTAATTATATTAATTTAAGGTTAAATAATAAAGTTATCTAAAGGCATTTACTCGTTACATAGTTTTACAATAAACTGAATCTTACTAAGCATAAGCAGAATGACAATAAGTGAAATTACGAATGAAAAATATCAAAATAATATCTTAAATATTTTTAGTACTTTTCCTATCATCAATCACTATTGAATTGAATAGGCAAATGAGCAGGCAAAAAACAACCGTAATGACATATAAATACGTACCTACTTAAGCAGATCATAATTTATAACTTTCTACTTAATCAGCTAGATCGTTATAGATATCGCAATCATTGACCTGACGGGCTACCCACGTCGACAGCATTTCATTAGAAAAACTACGTTAATAGCGACACAATCTTTGTCAAATTTGAGACAATTTGGAGCAATAAAATAAAGTTTTATGTCGCATTTACTTTCATGCGGTCCGCATAGCCTATAATTATTAAAAGAAAAGACCCGATGGAATGATCCAACTCAATTTACTATTAACAATCCCATTCATGTGTTTTTGTCCTTCTAACATTATGATAATTTGGCTGATGATTTCGTAATGGACCCATAAATCATTGTATCTACCAGTGACACTAATTTTATGGTAGGCACAATTTTTTTCGGTCGTTACGTTGTTTTTTTGCGTAACGTGCTTTGTTATGTCACTATTCTTCATTTTCATGAAGACGTGAAATCAAATATTTTTTATATAAGAATAAAGAAGGATTTATTTTAACCTAGGAATTGTTTTGTCTCATATTGCCGTATCCGTGAAGTTAGGAAATTTGAGGAAAAAGGATATTAGAGGTAAATTTACAGACATCCAGTAGGTAGGTACTAAACTGCCTCACTGAATTTTTACCACACGTAAATCCTTACCAAATCTTTCCTTATATTTTTTTTTTTTAAATTTATGACAACTCAAATAAATACCTGTACCATAAGCACTCCTAGTTAGATAGGTACAATACTGTAGGCGACGCACACGCACATTCTCTCATTCACTCACACACGCATACTGTGTACGGATATAGTTATAATAAAATAAAATACAATGTTATAATGTAAAAGAAAATATCTAAAACCTAATGTTAAAATAAGTAAATAAGCTTAATATAATACATATATGTCATTAACACTGCGATATATAGCATAATTGCGTAATTTTGTAAAATGTCATTTAATTTCAAATAAAGAACGGTTGCGCGCCGCTTGCGATCTGCACGCCCGCCATTTTAAATGCAGTCAGTCGTGAGAACCCCGCGAGCGCAGCCGGCAGCTAACCGAAATCTGTCCCGAAAATCTGGTGTTCTCATTTGCATCCCTTATAATTCTGATCCTTCGACCCGCATCTTCACCACCAGTGCCTATTGTAGTGTATAATGATGCCAAGAACACCACCGCGCGATAAAATTATGTCGAACCGGCAAAAGTTGTCGGAACGTTTGGAGTGGGCTTCCGAACATGTGCTCGCAAAGAAAAGCAGTGAAAGTGCAGTGCCGGTGCATGGTGATGATAGTTTATCGTTAAAAATGTGTCCGGGACATTCTAAAGTAACACTTTCAAAATCGATTAAAAACGAATCGGTACTTTCGTCAAAGAGATCGACATCATCGCAGTCACGCCGCAAACAGCTTGAACTGGAGGCTGCTCAAGCGAAAGCAAAAATCCAAATGGATCTTATTGACAAACAATTGGAAGTGAATTTAGCTCTGATCGACGAAGACGATGACAACAGGTCTGATAGTCACTCACAATTCACCAAGAATAGTGACACAAAACGGTCCCAAGTTGAGGAATGGCTGGACCGCAGCAGCAAGCACCCGCCCGGGCAGGAGCCCGAGGCACCAGCGACGGCCACGGAGGCAGCGCCGGCCACTCAATATGTAGAACCGCGCCGTGCAACGCCCTCCACGCAGCCTGTCGACGGGATACTTCAGCTAGCACACACCCTCAAGGACCTGATGACCACGTCGTCACGACAGCCCGAGGAACGGCTGCTTACACGCTTGTCCACCCCTCGTGACCTACCTATATTCAGTGGGGACTGTATTGAATGGTTGCACTTCAAGGGTGCCTACGAAGAAACAGCACGAATGTGCCAGTTTACCGAGTCAGAGAATATGTGGCGACTTCGTCGTGCACTTAAGGGCGACGCCAAGGAGGCGGTCACTGACCTCCTGATCGGGAACACATCGCCGTCGCAAATACTCGAGACCTTGGAATTACGGTTTGGTCGTCCTGATATTATTCTTCACCATTTACTAAATCAGATAAAAAAGTTGACCCCATTACCTAACAATTACCAACAAGACATATTTAATTTTTCCATAAAAGTAACCAACTGTGTAGCTACATTACGTGCCATTAATCAAAATGACTATTTGCGCAGCCCGGAATTGCTTCTGTCCATTACCTCGAAGCTACCGAGTTCTCTTATCGGTAAATGGACCGATTATGTATACCTAAAACTCGATGAAAAAGTAACTAGTAAGTTGGAGTTACTAGCGTCATTCCTGAAGCGAGAAGCTGACATGATTTCAATTGTGGGCATGACACAGCCACAGCCAAAAGAAATGAGAAAAGAGTACGTGACCTACACTCGCAAGCCAACAGCTGATCCGCGCTACAACACATACAAGCCGGTATTAACTTCTTTATGCGACGAGAACGCAAATGAATGCATTTACTGCAATAAATCGTCGCATGCACTACCGACTTGTCGTTCATTCAAACGAGCCATGAGAAAAGAGCGCTGGAGGTTTGTTAAGACGAACAACTTATGTTTCTGTTGTCTATCGAAACACGATCGAAATGAGTGCCCAGCGCCACCGTGTAACATCAATAACTGTGGACGCGCACATCATCATTTGTTGCACTACAACAAACCGCAACCGAATCATACGACGTCCCACGTTACATCAGACGTACAGGAGCTATCGAGTACGGCCGCCACCGCCACCACGGCTACCACGGCCGCCACCAACGCGCAGGGCAGACCGCGCGTTGATACCGCGCCGCTAGTCGACGGCGCCGCCCAAACCGCCGCCGGCGCTAGCACGGCGCCAAAGCCGGCGCTGCCCGCCTCGTCCGCCGTGTCTGCGCCACCGCCCTTGACGCCCACCGCGGCGCAAGCGCGCGCCACTGTTGCCCATGTGTCCGGACCCCTGCCACCGGCGCCGCTCGCGCCTCCGGCGCCTCACGAAGGCGCAGCGCCGCACGTCCTTCTCAAAGTGGTAAAAGTGAATGTCAGTGGACCCCTCGGTACTGTGAGTACATTTGCATTATTAGATGATGGTGCCGCGATTTCGATGATCGATAAGACTTTAGTAAACGAATTAGGCTTAAAATGTTTTCAACCTAGTGCTATTAAATTTATAGACGCGTTTGGCTTAGAAATATTTCAATCTGATGCTCCAAAAATTTGTACTAAGATTTCTGGTATTCTTAACAAAAGTAAAATGTATGATGTTACTTTACGTCAAGTTGACAAACTACAGTTACCAAAACAAAATTTGTCTGTAATTAATAATATGTCATGTGATCATTTTTCTCATTTAAAACAATTTGTTTGTAAAGAGTGTGTTGTGCCTCGCCTACTTATCGGGGAAGATAATTATTTTCTTATGGCTCCTTTAGAAGTTTTGCACGGAAATGAACGTGAACCTTACGCGACCAAATGTAGATTAGGGTGGACCATTCACGGCTGCGTCAGTCGCAGTCACACACCTGCCCACGCGCACACGTTTCATCTTGCTCACTCTGAGTCTGAGCCACAGGTAGGTACTAACGACGAATTGACCCAGTTAATAAAACAGTCGTACGAATTAGACTCCATAGGAATTTCGACCGTACGCCGCGAGAATACGGCGCATTTAAGAGCTGTTCGTATTATAGACGAAAGTTCACGTAATATTGGCGATCATTGGGAAGTTGGTTTACCGTTCACTAAGGACGAATTTTCTATGCCCAATAGTTATAACTATGCACTGTCGCGTTTAAAGGGATTAATGAAAAAATTTCAAAGTGATGAATCCTATGCAATTAGGTATCGTAAAGAAATGCAAAAATTATTTGATCTCGGCTACGCTCGGGAACTTAAGGTTAATGAACTCTCGGCTAGTCATATTTGGTATTTATCTCACTTTGGGGTACAAAATTCTAATAAACCCGGTAAATTAAGATTAGTTTTTGACGGTGCAGGTAAAGTTAACGGTGTTTGTTTAAATGATTATTTGTTGACCGGTCCCGATTTGTATAATTCACTTTTAGGTATAATGTTACGGTTTCGTCAGCATAACTTCGTCATTGTTGGCGATATAAAAGATATGTTTTTGAAAATAAAAATACGTGTTGAAGATCAACATGTTTTGCGATTTTTGTGGCAAGATAACGTTAACGGCCCTTTAAAAGTATGTGTTATGCAAAGTTTAATTTTTGGTGCGACTTGTTCGCCATTTATAGCGCAATATATTAAAAATAAAAACGCTTTAAAGTACCAAGACTTGTATCCTGATGCTGTAGATGTGATTATTAACAATCACTATATGGATGATTGTATCCACTCATGTGAATGCGAAAGCCAAGCTATTCAATTAGTGCATGATATTACATACATCCACAGCAAGGGTGGGTTTGAGATAGCTCGTTGGTCGAGCAATAGTAAACAAGTGCTACGAACTATCCCGGATGAATCGCTCGCGCAGACAGCTATTGATTTTAGCCGCGGAGCTACGAATGTCACTGAGCGCACACTCGGTTTGATGTGGTACCCGAATGATGATTCTTTCGCATTTAAATTATCACTTGACCGCATACCTAGTGATGTATTGGATGGTACGCAAGCACCTACTAAGTCACAAATGCTTAGTGTAATTATGTCAGTGTACGATCTACATGGTTTTCTTTCTCCTTTTATTATAAAAGGCAAAATACTCTTTCAATCTGTTCATCGAAGCGGAGTAGAATGGAACTGCCACATCCATAGCGATGAGCACACTAGGTGGATGGATTGGTTAAAGGAGTTGCAATTATTGTGTTCGTTGCGTATTCCTCGCTGTTATTTAAAAACAGCTGATTGGACACGTTGCTACGCAGGCGTATGTGAGCAACACTCGTCTAATTTTGTTAGTGATTCGGATATTATAGAAAAACAAATGCACATTTTTTGCGACGCGTCGATGAAAGCGTACGCAGCGGTCATTTATTGGCGATTTACTTTGTTGGATGGACGCGTATTAGTTTGTTTTGCTGCAAGTAAATGCAGAGTAAGTCCCTTACGTCCTATTTCTATTCCTAGGCTGGAGCTACAGGGTGCGCTGTTAGGCGCACGCCTCGCCGACACTGTGTGTCGTGAACATAAAAATACTCAAGTTGTAAAGCGCTTTTACTGGACCGACTCCAGCACTGTTTTACAATGGCTTCGTAGTGACCCGAGAAATTATAAGCCATACGTAGCTCATCGTCTCGGTGAGATTGATGAACTAACTAAAGTTTGTGAATGGCGTCACGTGCCGTCAGGAACTAATATTGCTGACGTGGCAACTCGAGAGGACGCCTCTCCTCTTACATATTCAGACGTTTGGTTTCAAGGTCCTTCATTTTTACGCCGACCTGAATGTGAATGGCCCAATGACACAAAATTTTCCAAACGGTCTGAAGATGTAACTTGTGAGGAACGGTCTGTGCTTACAGTGGTCGAACACTCGGACTTATCTTTGCCAAATGAAGATAATGTCTCGAAGTGGATTGTCCTTGTGCGGGCTACTGCCAGAATCCTTCTCTTCATTCGTAAATGTAAGCGTCAAACCGTCCAGCTTGACGTGCCTCTAATGAAGGAAGCAGAGTTACTCATTATTAAAAAATGCCAACAGCTCACATTTAAAGCTGAACTAACATGTTTACAGCAAATTAAGCCGCTGCCATCAAACAGCCGTTTGCTGCAGCTGTCACCTTATTGTGACGAGTCAGGTGTTCTTCGCGTCAGTGGTCGTATCGACAAAGTTATTGGTGTCGAACAGTCGGTACGGAGACCAGCTATTTTAGATGGCCGACACAGAATCACCCGACTTTTGATAGAACACTATCACAGGCGCGCCCTTCATGGCGCCAACGAACTCGTCGTTAATGAGTTGAGACAGCAATACTGGGTGTTGCAACTCAGACCATCCGTCCGCTCAGTATCTGCTCACTGCTTGTTTTGTCGTTATAGGAGAGCGGTGGCGAAGCCACAACGCATGGCTGACTTACCAGCAGCCAGACTGGAACACTATCGCCGCCCCTTCAGTTTCACTGGAATTGATTTTTTTGGGCCATTAGAGGTCACAGTCGGCCGTAGAAGACAAAAACGTTATGGAATGTTGTTTACCTGTCTAACCATACGTGCCATACATATTGAGCTCACTGAAGATCTCAGTGCTGACTCCACGATAATGGGGCTCCGTCGAATGGGAGCGCGCCGAGGGTTCCCTTCCGTTATCTATTCAGATAATGGTACTAACCTACGTGGCGCTGATAATGAACTGAAACGGAGCTTGGCCGAAATGAACACTGATTTATTGCGTGAAGACGGAACAGTTCGTGGCATAGAGTGGAGATTTATCCCACCTGGAGCGCCGGAAATGGGTGGCTCTTGGGAGCGTATGATGCGAACCGTTAAGTCATCACTAAAAGTAATTTTAAAAGAGCGTGCCCCACACCCTGATACGTTAGTAACGTTATTGGCAGAGGTGGAAGCGATAGTTAACAGTCGCCCCATAACTCACGTATCCACTGATCCTAATTACCCAGAGGCACTCACGCCTAATCATTTTTTGATCGGCTCCTCATCGAATAACCCCTCGTTCGGTAAATACGATGACCAAGATCTTTGCCTTAGGAAACGATGGCGTGTAGCGCAACGTTTAGCGGACTCTTTCTGGGCCCGTTGGACTAGGGAATACCTACCAACTCTTATACCTCGCCAAAAGTGGACGCAAGAGAATAGGTCTTTGCAGGTAGGTGATTACGTAATTTTAATTGAACCCAATTTGGAACGTAACAACTGGCGGCATGGTGTAGTGACTGCAGCTCACGCAGGCAGCGATGGTCGCGTCCGTATCGTTGATGTCCGCACGCGCACCGGTATCTTACGACGTCCTGTAACTCGCGTCGCCTTACTTAACCCACGGGATGATAGTGTTTTCAACACTAGGGGGGGAATATTGTAGGCGACGCACACGCACATTCTCTCATTCACTCACACACGCATACTGTGTACGGATATAGTTATAATAAAATAAAATACAATGTTATAATGTAAAAGAAAATATCTAAAACCTAATGTTAAAATAAGTAAATAAGCTTAATATAATACATATATGTCATTAACACTGCGATATATAGCATAATTGCGTAATTTTGTAAAATGTCATTTAATTTCAAATAAAGAACGGTTGCGCGCCGCTTGCGATCTGCACGCCCGCCATTTTAAATGCAGTCAGTCGTGAGAACCCCGCGAGCGCAGCCGGCAGCTAACCGAAATCTGTCCCGAAAATCTGGTGTTCTCATTTGCATCCCTTATAAATACTATTACCTTGGATATCATAAAATACAAAAGGTTAGGTACATGAGAGAATGATAATCAAGTTACCATTTACTTCTGAATGTATGCTGGAGGCTACGTCGCTTAACAAATTATTCCAAAGCACTCATTTCTAGAAGCAATTTCTTCAGAGCTTTACTACCTTCCGTCTTCAATCGATATCGGTTGATCTAGATAAAATGCCGATAAAGAAAACTGTGATCGAATTATCTATAGACAGTTTCTCTGTCATTTTCTAGAAAATAGTAGGCCACACGGTGCCGCAGCAAAGTAAAACGGTTTCTTTTGTTAGTGCTGCCGCCCCTGTCCCACGGAAACGGGTATCATTGCAAACAGCAACTCTATAATCTTCTACGATTCAACCATTATGCATAGAAAACACCAGTTGGGACAATAAAAAACTCCCGCAATTTTGCTACGTGGAAAAATCAAAAGCCATTATGGTGCATTATCCGAGCGACACAGTCATGGCGTAGCAATGGCAAAACCTGCATATTTTATGCAGGAAAAACACAGATGTAAAGCCTTTGCCTTTGATTGTAAAATTATTGTAACCACTCATGAGGTAGCTTCCAACATTTACATATCATTGATATTAGATTAGATTGAAGAGCTCGGTGGTATGGCGCCTGGCCCAGAGATTGTGGAGGTTAAGAAACTCTCGCAAGGATCGGTCATGGGATGGGTGTTCAAAAATGTATTATCTCGATCTCCTCCGTGCTTCGGAAGGCACGTTAAGCCGTTGGTCCCGGCTGCATTTGCAATCGTTAACACCCAAAAATCCGCATTGGGCCCGCGTGGTGGGCTTTGGCCCATCATCCTTATCCACCCATAAGGCCTGTGCATTGGGGACATTAAAAATGGCTGATGGTCGATATTAGACTTCTTCCTTCATTTGCTAGGGTTCTATTATTTCAAGAATGATAATGTTAACTTCTTACGAGCTAGAATGCCGATTCTAACTTTTTTAAGTTTTTGGGTTAATGTAGAGATTCTGTAGATAAACATTTTTCATTTAATATACCTTCGATGGTTTCCGTACATACAGTGAACAGCGCGAAAGTCTCTAGAGTAAGTTTTATTTTCTCCCAAACAACGCGCTGAACGCGCTATGTTAGTAACTACGGGAGAGTCGAATATTTTTGTCGTTTATTACTCCTTTGGCAAATAAATCCTTTAAAAAAAACTGTCAACTTGGTAACCTCCTCCTTTTTTTGAAGTCGGTTAAAAAGGATTCAAGCTAAACAGTATTCTACTGTAAACGTTCCAAGTTTTAACTAAGTAGTCACTATAATTATTATTGTGTAGTGTATTCATATGTAGGTATTTATTACTATTTTATGTGTATTTGTACATAATATAATATATATATTTATATATAATATATTTTTGAGGTATACACTGTCTGCCCTTCTCAATGTTCTTTCCTGTCCCGGGCCTGCTGGAAGAAATTTCAATGTGAAATAAGTTGTGCCCTTGTATAATTCTGTTTGTAATTGTGTGTACAGAACTATTAAATAAATAAGTAGGTACGATAAATTTTAAGATTTTGCAAAAACGGAGATTAACCAAGTAAAATGGTAAAGGTTCTAACTGTAGTTCGTACGTCTCTACTCAAAATGGAATTACAAAAATTAGCTTTCTAACCAAAAATATACCAAATACTTTAAGTTACGTAGATATTTTATTAAATTATAAAAAAAGCAAAGCTTGTTCACAAATATTCATCAGTGGTAAAACCTAGAATAAACATTTTGTCAATTTATGAAATTGTTCAAAACGCTTAATTCAAATTAAGTGCTTTTTTGTGGCGTCTACCTACCATATTATTGCATAGTATCTGATACTGCCAAATATTATGCTTACACTTTTTTTAATCTCCTCAGAATTAAATGAATAATTCTGTTTTTTTAAAGTTACACCTCATACTACTGTTATACTTACCCCCTTACTAATAAAGATTGTATAGCAGATGTATAGTTACACAGTGTTTCGTCCCTTTCTTTGTAATGTCAAACTTAAATAGTTTGACAGAAAGTAACCATTGTGTATACATCTGCTATACAATCTTTATTAGTAGGGGGTTAGAGTATATAGATTCTAACTAAATATCCAAGATGTACTGAATAAATGGTACGTATAGTGCTATAAAACTTATCTCTAGCTAACCCTAAAGGGTGCTCCTCACGCCGTAGGGTCCGATTATGTTATTAACCGCACTGAGGCCCGGATATCGGTCGTCGAAGGCTCCATTGGGGCCCGCGGCGATCGGCAATTGTCCCCAATCGACCCGCGTTTTACCGCTATGCAAACTGTCCCAGATATTAGGCAAATAGTATGAACGATGATCGAAGGCATACAATCAGTTTTATAATTACTGGGAGAAACAATATAGTAAGTACTGTAGACACAGTAAAAGACTCACTGGACAAAAGAAAACCTTTTCAGTAGATATCTGGATCGGTAAAATGTTAAAAACCAAATAAAAAGAACTTGTTTTCTTGTCCCTTCGAATATTTAAATTAATTTTGATTTCACGGTCTCCGTCATTTAAGAGTTGAGCTTCCCGTACAAACGTAATACCAAAATGATTTGCAATTTGAGCATAATTAACTCTTCCTGTGATGTTATTCGGACTAAGACAGTATTTGTCTAGGGTTCTAGGTATCAAAAAAAAATCGAAAATACTAACCCAATTCAAAATAAATGCCAATTACATTTTTTCATACAAAACTGTAAATCGCATTAGTTTTTATTTGGTTTGGTATTTTGGATTTTTTATTTCATAGAACCCTAGACAAATATTATTTTAACCCTTCCGCGCCGTTTATTTTTATAGGTTATAATGGATGTTTTCCAACAATTAATAGGAGCAAACAGAACAAAAAAAATGCCGTATTTTCCCCAAGTTTTCCCCGTATTTTACCCTATAACTTCGCAATTACACCTTATTTATTAAATCAGTAAATTGTGTTCTATGAATTTATTGGCCATATTCAAATACTAACAATTAAAGACTATAACATCTTCATTATTTAGTTGTACGCAATCAAACCATGGACCAACTTTAGCAAAAAATTTTGGATAAGATCGTAATAAACCACTATTACACGAAAATGAATGAACCACTGTTCAAAACAAATAACAAATACTAATTTCCTATCGCTAAGTAAACAATCCTTATTCAAACATCCCGACATCACTTGAAACCCGACACCCAAAAAATGACGTCGTTCTGACAAAATGAGAAAATATCAAACCACAGATGACAATCCATCACAGATTGTTCCAATGTTCCGTTTTCAAATGCAATCGGCGATCGTGTAATTTCAAAAATATTTGAATGTTTTGCTTTTTAAGGCCAGTATATTCGAAATTATCGAACTAACCTATTTTTGATTCAACGGTAAACAATCTAATACCTATTCTTTATTTTGAGCAGATAGAAATATATGTTGTAATTTCATAAACGATCTTGATTGTTTTACGGTTAAAAATACGATATTCGTATCTTCACTCGACTATAAAAATAGGCAAGACAGGACCAAGAAAATTTTAATTATTTTTATATTTTTTGGATAATACTTAAAGTTTATTAACCTCTAACTTACGAATAATATCTAGAAAAATAGGTAATGACTTAAAGAAGAATATTCAAGGTTATTTTTTCGAAAAGTGATTTTATGCACATAATAACAACAAAAACATTGAAAAAAATAAAAAGTGAGGTTATTTTCATTACATTTTCATTACTCTTCATACATAAAGAAAAAGACAGAGATAGAGTTTTTCGAATATACTGGCCTTAAGTGTAGGAATGGCTCCTTTGAGCAAAAATTTCAGTACCTATCTTCGCTCATATCGAAGGTACCTATTTAAAACTTTTCCTCTAGGCTAGGCAAGTGTGTAGGTACGACTACAAAACACCCTGACTGAACCTTTACAACTTTTGATAACGGTGGGATTTGTTTTTCAGTAATTTGGCTTTTTTCATATTTAATGTGACTTGATTTAAAAATTGTTTTCTTTTATCTCTCTGAACATTAAAAGGCGAGCGTGACGTCACAGCTCGTGGGCGTGCCGCGCGCCGCCTATTGGGCCGGCCGGCACCAATGCGCTTGCGCTGCAAAGTAGCTCTAACTCCTCCACTAACATATTACATACAATTTTTATGTATGAGTATCACATTTATCACCTTCATCCTGTATGCAAACAAATATCAGAAATGCTGCAATAATCTCTAGGTATCTCGAATTATCAACCAGGTTCTTCACATTATTACTGCGCATACGACACTTTGAGACACAGTTTTGTAAAACTGTCCTTTTAATCGTGCTCGCGGCTCAAGAAATCTGACCTTAATATAGCAGCATCATTCCAACCGGCAAATCAGCTTCCTAAGAACGTTTAAACATCCGATATTACCAATAATTGAGGACGTCGAGTTATTAAGCCCGCTTGGGCAGGTTTCTATGTTGATTACTCGTAGTTATCAGGAATTTGAGCATCGACCGTCCCATTACAGTGGTACGACCACTACAGGCGCTTCTTCGTAATAACCATGATGATCCCTGAAATTATATGATTTGTGAGGAATTTTGTTGGAAATGGCGAAAACATTACAGAAAAGTACAGGGGTCGTTAGGACGCCGCGGCCAGCCGCAGGCGAGTGGTCCGTCGATCGTATGCAAATTAAACGTAATCAAAATAATAATTTAGTATGGAAAGGGCTGGCTGAAGGAGGTAACGCTGAAGCCTCTCGTTCTAGCACCAGCTTTAAGCGTTTAAAATGAATGAAAGAACCTGCGGCATTACTGCCGTTGCAAATGCAAATGCCCTACGCCCGATTCCTTTTTATTATTTTGTATTGTTTTGACTATATAACGTAATTACACACGCGATATGGCTTAATGCCCTAAATTACTGTAAGTGGACTGAAATATTTCAGTAGTGATTACACGGTTAGGCGAGGCAGGCAAAACGTGATAAAGCCTGCAATAGGAACAATATAAGTAAATTGGTATAATAACGCGTGCAGTAGCACAGTGTAGCGAATTACTCGAATCAGTTGAATATTACATACTTTTATTAAATTTCATTAATGATATTTTATGCACACGTCGCTACTGGCTAAAACCTTTATTTTTAACTCAAAATTGTCGTTACATGTCTGTAATACTTAACTTAATTAAGTATTAATGAATTTGGTAGAGTTTTAGTATTATGTAGGTGGTGCTGTTGGAATATATATACTTAGTTAAGGTAATTTTCTCAGGCATATATTTCACAGATTCGAATCATATTATTTTTGGCTCAGTGTTTTTAATGAGCAAATGTTTTTAATATCCTCGTCTTAAAATAGATGCGCAAGGCATAGCAGTAGAGAAGGAGTTTAAAAGGATATTATAGTTAGTCTAATGAGAGCCTTTTACTAATACTCAGTCATTGGACTTTTCGAAAATATCAGCTCGTGAGATATGATGGCTCAGCGTATTCTTAATCGAAGGGCTCAGTGCACAGTCAGCCTTAGCAGTTTTTAAACACTCTATTCTTGATCACAAATGAAATTAGTTCAAAGTGCTATATTAGGCACTACCTACTACATAAAAGTAATATTATAGAAGAACGACATGGTACGAGAGTGTTCTCAGCTACATGGAGCGTCTACCTTTACCGAAGGAAGATCACAGTTTATTAATTCCTTAATTACTTTTTTTTTAAATTGGGTCAATAACATCCCTAGTGTTGTCACAAGCGTCTGTAGGCTGCGGAGACCGCTTACTGTAGCAAGTCTGTTGGCAGAAAATGTTTTTAAGCCTTCACTATAGATTAATATAGGTTGCCTTCACTAGTTTTTTTTAATATGCCTTCTCTTCTCTGTCATAGACCGTATGGTACCTGCACGTCCGTAGTTGTCAAAGGCACCACTTAATTAAGGTCACGCTTGGCTAGCGTGGAGTCGGTGGTTACCCGCCAATTGGACACGATTAAAAATAATTTTCATTTCTGATGTCACTTCGCTCGTTACTGCACGCCGTGGTGCGGGTAATTCGTCTGTTATGCGACTCCTATAATGTATCTACTAGTCCTAGCTACCTATTAGTAATAAGCCTGTGGTGAAAGGATTTGCTCATCGGTTTCGACGAACATAAATTATAGTGTTTTTTTTATTTAAATCTGATTTTTATTTTTAAAAATGTATAGAAGTAACAAATAACAAATATCACTTATATAATTAAAGTCTATTAAAAATGTGTTTGAAACGTACAAGTTTGCTAGGTGCATTTTCTGTAGCATAGAGTGTGACCATGCTAGGAAGCATTGCTATGGCGCTGCTAGTGTGCCTGGGTAGAAGTGCATTTTTACACGACTGCCCAAAAACAGAGAGTATATAATGTGTTCAGGGTTCATGTAGGTCATGTAGGTATGTGAGTTATTTATTCCAGCATAACTTCTAAATGCCTTAACGGAATTGAATGTAGGTATGGGGTATAGTGAGAATCCTTACATCATCCCAAGTGACACAGGCTATATATTTTTTAGAAAAAAATAAAAATATGGCGACTGTACGACGCCACTTTTAAATGTAAAAAAAATCTTCAATTATTACAATATGGGCATCAAATGATCTTCATGGCCTTATCACATTCTAAAACTATATTAACTTGTCACTTAAATGTTTTAAATAAAAATAAATAAATTTTAAAAACACGAGACCCTTTATGTAAGTAGAATAGTTTTTAATCAAAGAGGTCCCCCGACTGCAATGAAACTTAGTTAATATTTAACTTTTCAGTTTGTTTTTATCATGACATTCGTGTTTTTCATATTTTTTTAATATATTTATGTATTTTTATTTATTAATTATTCTTTATTTCTGTACAATAATGTTATGTTTTAATATTTGATGATTTTATTTCAATAAAAAAATTTATAAAATATTATTGTAACTGTATAGCTATATCTGTGGGAGAACAATGAATACTGCAAAAAATTCCTCAACAAAAACATTCTCGTGATATTTTCACCTATTTACCTAAAATATTGGACAGAAGAGTACCTTCTATATTTGTGTGTATATGGTAGTTTAAGCTTACCCACTCATGACTTACCCATACCCACAAAGGCAGTGGTTATTACGCAAATTGCCACAAATAACACAGCGACGACAATTAGATGATGTTCTTTAATGAATATGAATCGTCGGGTATCGCCTGCACCTTCGTGCAAACATGAATAGCATTCTGTGTGAATAGCTATGCAGATGACGCACCTAAGTAGGTAATTGATATTGATGTTAACGAATCAATGAGACTTCTTATCAATGAACGTGTAACATAATCACAAGTCAATGATAAAAGTAAAGAGTAAAGGAATTTTCAAAATAAACTTGGTATTTACGCAAGTTATTTTCAAATGAATTAGAAAGTGAGGTCATATTAATATTCAGGAAGGATATTCAGGAACAGGAATTCTTCTGCTATTTGTCACTTTATTACAAAGATACTTAGGTACTAAGTTAGCCAAAGAGGTTACACCAAGCCAACACAGATATCGTAATAATACCAGGATGAGTTTTGCTACACCACCCATCACTAACGCCGCAGTTGCGATTTTAGATGAATCAACTAGGAACTTTTTTATAGTTATCTCAGTCCGCTTGCTCTTTGATATAATACTATTTAGGTACTTTTGTGGGGATCAGATGAATATTTTGAGTTGTTATTGAGTACCTAATACCTTGAGTACCAGATTTTCGAACAATATTCCAATTTCTTGAGAATGTATCCCCATCTCTTTATTACAGGTCTAATAAGCAAGATCGTACTGCCACGCCAAGATAAAGGGATTTATTGGCAATTAAGTTCATTAGACAAAAACTTGTTGTAATATTATTGAACAACTTCTATTTCACAAATTTCAGCCAGCACCACGCCCTGCATACCATTCAGCAATTTGCTTACGACCGCTTTTGTCTGAAAGAGTTCCCAGTACGCTTCCTGGTAGTTACACAGGCAGTTAGGTTGACTGACAAAGAGGTGAGCACGTCGGCACTTTGTGAGCCCCGCATTACCATCTAATGCTGTGAGTTCACGCTCTCGCCGGCAGCCGCGGTTGGCGGCAGTGCGTTAGATGTGCGCAATTTGCCCCCATTTGCTGTAATGACAGACCGCGCTCGTGGATGCTGCATAATAAGCCGATCCTGTTCGATTGATCTGTGCCAGGGGTGTCGGAAAAAGTCTTCCTAAACTAGTGAATGTCTCAAGCTAATTTTTTTCAGGAAATTGACATTAGGACGCGGCTATCCAGAATTTAATTTGTGATACGTCCTCAGTTCCGCCATCAATATCTCCATCTTTTCGTTTGAGAGCCCTTTCATTTGAAGATTTTACGAATTGTGCTTGACCTGTTGTCAAGGGCAGAATCATTTATTAGCTGATTGCTTGTAACAGATTTAAATAAAGCCTTAACAGCCATAAGGACTTGGTGACTTGAAGTAAAAGCACTGCCACTAAACATTCCAAGCTCAAACATATTTATCGCTCGGTATACCAAATGTTTGATTTAAAATCGGTGATAAAGACACTAGCTATAGTCCTGTCTGTTGAATAACCATATTATTTATAATGAGGTTTTAACGTTTTTCTTCCTGTCAAACAACCCTGGTAAACATAGCTAGCTACACACTACTTACCCGTAGCTTAGTAAGTAGGTCTATGGTAGTTAGCCGTATCAACCAAAATTTAGTATGGAATTGCGCGCATTTAACCGTTTTTACAGACCTACCATAAAGATTTTACTATCTAATAAGCCTAAGCAATAATACTAAGAAGGAGATCAGAAACACACTAATTAACTGACATTTCTTAGCAACCCAATGTCGCCAACCCTGCCGCAACATCGTCCTAGAACAACTAGCACCAGTAAATCTAGCTACAACCGCACTGCGACCCGCGATCTAGCATTACGCGCAGTAATTAGAAACTATTGTAGCGCACCACGCTCTTTTACAGTCCTACTATGTCAATATTACTAAGTATGGATAATAAGGAGATTATAAGTGAACAAGTTAACTGTCATCTAGTGACCGAACGTCGGCAACCCTGCCGCAACATCGTCCTAGAACAACTAGCACCAGTAAATCTAGCTACAACCGCACTTCGACCCGCGATCTAGCATTACGCGCAGTAATTAGAAACTATTGTAGCGCACCACGCTCTTTTACAGTCCTACTATGTCAATATTACTAAGTATGGATAATAAGGAGATTATAAGTGAACAAGTTAACTGTCATCTAGTGACCGAACGTCGGCAACCCTGCCGCAACATCGTCCTAGAACAACTAGCACCAGTAAATCTAGCTACAACCGCACTTCGACCCGCGATCTAGCATTACGCGCAGTAATTAGAAACTATTGTAGCGCACCACGCTCTTTTACAGTCCTACCATGTCAATATTACTAAGTATGGATAATAAGGAGATTATAAGTGAACAAGTTAACTGTCATCTAGTGACCGAACGTCGGCAACCCTGCCGCAACATCGTCCTAGAACAACTAGCACCAGTAAATCTAGCTACAACCGCACTTCGACCCGCGATCTAGCATTACGCGCAGTAATTAGAAACTATTGTAGCGCACCACGCTCTTTTACAGTCCTACCATGTCAATATTACTAAGTATGGATAATAAGGAGATTATAAGTGAACAAGTTAACTGTCATCTAGTGACCGAACGTCGGCAACCCTGCCGCAACATCGTCCTAGAACAACTAGCACCAGTAAATCTAGCTACAACCGCACTTCGACCCGCGATCTAGCATTACGCGCAGTAATTAGAAACTATTGTAGCGCACCATGCTCTTTTACAGTCCTACCATGTCAATATTACTAAGTATGGATAATAAGGAGATTATAAGTGAACAAGTTAACTGTCATCTAGTGACCGAACGTCGGCAACCCTGCCGCAACATCGTCCTGCACAACTAGGCTAGCTACAGCCGCACTGCGACCCGCGGCCTAGCATTACACGCAGTAATTAGAAGCGATTGAAGTGCTCCACGCTCTGTTACAGACCTACTAGGTATGTAAATTTCACCATTCCCGAGGAATTACGAATGCAGTTTGATACATCAGGTAACTGAACAATTATGACGTTTGGAAGTTAACTAGTTAGGTACAGAGATGAGAGTCATGATTTCATAGTATTTGTATGAATATTTCAGTCTGTAGCTGTAGCTAATATGTAGTTTGAAGGATTTAAAGCTTAAAGTAATAAATTTTAATTTGAAAGACATTATTGTTTTCAAATACTCTTTGATACAAAGTTCAAAAGATTTGCTACTTACTTAATTTATGCTTTCAACAGCAACAAGCAACAGAAATAATAGATAGAAATATACATTATAAACATTTATTTAAAGTAGCAGAAACTATACTGCTCAAAAGAAAATAGCAGGGGCCATTTAATATAAATTCAATCTGATTTTATTTGAATTTGATATTGTTCGAAAGCTGTAATAGTCAACTTACGGACTTTACTGTCGAATTTACTGTACAATTTCTCCTATTCACCGTGTGTCAGTTAGAATTGAAAAATATTGTGTATTTTTGTATGATACTCCAATTTTTTCCTATTCTAACTGACTCACGGCGTATAAAAAACTTTAAACTTTTCTTATAAAGCAAAGCAATAGAAAAACACATTTGCCTCAGTCATCGAAATGTCAGTAATAGTTTTATGTAGTAGTATTTACACGGGTTGACTTGGCAATAAGAAAGATAATGACTTGCTGGTCGATTTTAGTCAATAAGCGCTTTTTATCGACAATTGCTTGTAAAATCTAATCTCAAACCTAATTTCAATGAGGTGACGATTCAATTTTACAAGCGATTGTCAGTAAAAAGCGCTAGTTGATTAAAATCGACCAGCAAGTCGCCTGCCAAGTCAACCCATGTAAAAACCACTTTGCCTAATTAAATTAATTTTCAAAAACAAACGACATGCAACTCCGTTGTGTAGTCAAAGCACCGTTGATAAGCGACATGGGAAAACCTCAATTTAAGGGTTGGCTTAAACAAAACGAGGCAGGCCCGCTCTCCCAGTGGAACGAACGAGTTACAAAAGCATATGTTTTGAGCGCTAGAGCGCACCTATCATTTACCACATTACGTGCGCAATGATTATAGTAATCTACTCATGAGGGAACAATAGCAATGCGCTCGGTGGCACCACATGCTGACGTAGGTACAGTGTGTTCAGGAATACAGGAAAAGAAATAAAATATTATTTTAAAGTTTATACGCATATCTAAATTCTTTACCTTACCACCGCTATTAAGACAAATTCTTGCCAACTAGAAAGTAACTAATAAGTACTTATAAAATATCCTGGTCAACAAAACCCAGCTACTCTCACTACCTACATTGGGTTTTAACTCAGAGCGAATAACAGAGTCAATTGAAAGCTATTATCATCCATCAATGTTCCAAATATCAAAACAAGAGAAAGGAAAACTGCTTAAAATATAATACTAAATAATATACTAGAAAAAATAGGACTCGCACCAGATCATGTTCTCGGACGGGAATCGAACCCGCGACCTTTGGATATCCGGTCCAATGCTCTGACCGCTGAGCTACCGAGTCACTGGTGAGAACGTGAAATTTCTTCTAGTATATAAACTCTTACGCTGCAAGCCAGCGCCATCTCACCAATGTAGAAGGAATTAACCTCGACATTCAACTGAACATCTTTCCAGATATTTTTAAACAGTTGATTAAGATGAGAAAGCTATATAACTATTTGAAATTTTGAGATTTAAGCATTCACAATGCTATTTTTATATAATACTAAATAATATACTAGAAAAAATAGGACTCGCACCAGATCATGTTCTCGGACGGGAATCGAACCCGCGACCTTTGGATATCCGGTCCAATGCTCTGACCGCTGAGCTACCGAGTCACTGGTGAGAACGTCGAATTTCTTCTAGTATATAAACTCTTACGCTGCAAGCCAGCGCCATCTCACCAATGTAGAAGGAATTAACCTCGACATTCCAATCCGGTCCAATGCTCAGCGGTCAGAGCATTGGACCGGATATCCAAAGGTCGCGGGTTCGATTCCCGTCCGAGAACATGATCTGGTGCGAGTCCTATTTTTTCTAGTATATTATTTAGTATTATATAAAAATAGCATTGTGAATGCTTAAATCTCAAAATTTCAAATGCTTAAAATATTTTCGCGTGAAGCGCTTTTTATTAATTTGTCTATAATTATTGTATTATATTCTTATTCTAATAACATTATTACAAATATAGCATTGATAACAACAAAGCCGTGAAAAGTGCTACAAAAAAAAATCGACTAAGGGCTGCAAATTTAAAAAACAATTGACTTTAATCCTATCATTTTTATACAAAATTAAACAGCCTGTATTTCAGACATGGCATTGTATAAACTTAATAGAAAATATGACCCTTTCACTGTTCCACATAATTAAGGAGTGCGTAACTCGCACAAAGAGTCGATTGGCAACACGTAGCCAACAGTTTTGTTCGTAGGAATCGGTTGACAATGGCACCCTTTCTTCGGCAATTTGGCAACCAGCGGGCCCCGGAAGTCGGCCTTCGCCCTTACATTACCGATCTTAGACTCCGCAGGCTCCTCATTGTAGTGGGACTCCGCCCCCTAAGATGCCAGCACGTGACACATTTTCTTGCAAGAGTGACATAAAACGGTAAGTAATGATTTAGATGTTATTAGATTTTATAGTTATAAGAATTGTAACGGTCTTATCATCTCTAAGCTTCGAATCGAAGATGAGACCTATTAGAAAGAATATATCACTATAATAAAGGCAGCTTCTAAGCATTTTCTTCAATTCATTTTTAAGAAATAGGTAAGTTATTGTATTACTTAGGTAGTTTTATGTTTTACTCAGTTAAATAACGTTTTTTGTTACTTCATCGCACTCATAAGATATAAGTATTCTACATAGTTATCCCACAGTGTAATAACCTCTTTCCTAGTTATACTAATTAATAATTAATTGTATTGGCATTCCATTACGCAGGTACCTACCTATAAATTTCATGTAGATATTTCTAATAGGTACCGCCACTAAGACGCCACGGAGGTATTTAGGGAGAATTATCTGGTCGCGCCAGTGACCTTGTCCACTCACCATCCAGCAACCACTGATTACCGAATTACCAGCGTCCTCGCCTATACTTACCGCGCCGATTTAAATAATAAATATCTTATCTAAATAACAGAGCATTGTTTCAACACCGCCGATCATGGCGTAATCACCTGCATTAACTCACGCCGATAATAAAATTAAGCCAGCCGCATAATTTGACCTAATTTGTGCAGAATCGCGAGTGAATCAGACCCGTTTGCAAATACAAATCGTTGTAGTTCTAAACGGGAAAACTGATGACGTGTTCGTGGGAACCATCGTTAGGTTAAAGCATTTTTATCCATGTATGTACCTATAATATAATTTACTAGTGGACCCTGTGAACTGACCAAAGAGAATGTAATACTACGTTGAGTATTTTTCTTAATTAAACAATCAAATGCACTAAGAAATTTCAATTCCGATGTCGAAGTCACTCACCCCAAAAGTAGTTTTCTACCAATTTTTTAACCCTGTTAGGGGATAAATATAAAAAAAATACTAAACACGTGTTCAATTAATATTGTAAAAGAATGTCTATGCCAAATTTCAAGTCAATCGAGCCAAGGAATTGCATTCTCCCATACAAACTTTGCCACCCTGTTTCACCCCTTTAGGGGTTGAATTTCGCAAAATCCCAGTCCAAAGTCTTAATGAGCACCTACGCTCTAATAGGAGCCCCCATGCAAAATTTGAGACTCCTAGCACTTGTAGTTTCTGAAATTTCATGAGTGAGTGAGTGAGTGATTTTCCCTTTTAGATACAACGTGTTACAAGTACTCCTAATGCCGAATATGGTAGATAGGGACCATCAAACTGAACAACTTTTACTATGGAACCAACTCTGAAATCTCGAAAAAAAACCAGCTGTTTCATACATTTTGATATTTTCGTAATTAATTTTTGTATGAAACAGATGATTTTTTTTTCGCGATTTCAGAGTTGTTTTTGCTCAATATTGATATATATTCACAGATTCAATATTCACAGAATATTAAGATATATATATATTCACTTTAAAAATAAGTAATTAAATTACCAAATATTTAAGGGGGGCTCCCATACAACAGACATTTTTTTGCCGGTTTTATAGATAATGGTACGGAACCCTTCGTGCGCGTGTCCGACTCGCACATGGCCGGTTTTTCATAAATTTACGATTCGATTCGAGTACTACATTTGAGCTAAATCGTGTCTTCGTGCGGAATCTTCATAATCCTTTCAAGAGTATTTTGATATTGTATTGGTATTTCCGTTGGGGAAAACATTTTTCTTTACTCTATGGTATTTCCTGCAAAACTTTCTCTAATCTCTCTAACGAACCAAAAAAACCATGAGCAAAAATAATTATTAGAAACTTTTATCAAAAAGAAAAAAAAGACAACCGGAGCTGTCTGTTTGTAAGAAATCTTCTAGAAATCGGTCTATAGATATATTAACATTCGAATATTTCGCACCATTCATTTCATTAGAAAATATTTTCTACCTGAAAATTTGCAAGTTGACGAGTTTGTAATTACTACGCAAAAAACACTGGTAATTTAATTTCTAGATAAGATTAACTTTAACTTTTATCATAGTTAGTCGTGAAATATACAGATTTTCTGAAGAAAGGTACCTAATGCCTTTTGATTTTATTTATTAAAAATATTTTCTTGATGCGATTCCCAGAGAGAGAGATGCGATTTTCTACATGGTTTCATATCTGATGCGTCTGTGAATTAACCATCAGGGGTAATAAACCGCGTTCATTCCTAGACTTCTAATTAGTCCGCCATATTAGTTAATTGTCCCCCCTCTTCTAGTAATTGCAGATCAGCTGAGCCGTTACATACTTAGTTACTCCATTTTTTTAAATCATTGTGTGCAACAATGTATCTAATAAAATTAAAGATATGGGTGATGATGTAATAGTACATTACAGGCGAGCGCAAGAAGCTTGTATAGTGCTTTTCTCAAAAAATGAGAAATAATTAAAATTTTCTTATAAAAAGATAATTTTTAAATTTGTGTGCGGCCATGTGAAACGACCAGAACTTTTATAAAAAAAATACTATAAACACGAGTGCCTTAAACTAAAAAGTAAAAAAATATACAACGTGTTACAAAAATACCCCTAATGCCGAATATGGTAGATAGGGACCATCAAACTGAACAACTTTTATTATGGGACCAACTCTGAAATCGCGAAAAAAATATCAGCTGTTTCATATAAGAATTAAAATCGAAAATATCAAAATGTATGAAACAGCTGATTTTTTTTTCGCGATTTCAGAGTTGGCCCATAGTAAAAGTTGTTCAGTTTGATGGTCCCTAGATGCCATATTCGGCATTAGGGGTATTTTTGTAACACCTAGTATATTAAAAACCACTTTGATTAAAATTGTTTCACATTACGGTCCCCTACTGACTGCAATGACACCAGCTGTTATTTAACTTTTTAGTTAGTTTTTGAGAGGGCAGTCGTTTATTTTTTGTTTATATTTAATTATTGTAAAGATAAATAATATTAGAAAATATACTAGAAAAAATCGACTCGCCCGTAGCACCTCAGACGGAACTCGAACCCATACCCTATAATAATATAATATTATTGTTATTTCATACATTTTAGTGACAAATTATATAGTTTTGGAATGTGCTCATCAAGGCCTTTCATTTGATATCCATATTGTCATCATTCAAATTACTATGGCTGCATTCAGTCGCCTTATTGATTTTTTTCGAAAATCTATAGCCAGTGTTCCTCGGGGTGATGAAATGATTCTAACGATACTTCACCTCACACATCCAAATTTGTTTAGGCATATAGAAGTCATGGTGGAATAAAGAAACTTACATACATACAAACATACATGAACCCTGAACACAATACACTCTTCTTTTTTTGGGCAGTCGTGTAATGATGCTAGCTGATGAGTTCCACTGTTTTAAATTTGGAACACTTTTTACCACACTTGCGGGCTTAGAGCAACGCGTCTTCCTCCACGGAAGGCCCGCGTTCCTGTAAACTTGTAGGGGATGTAAGTATTGAAATTCATTTCGACACTGAATTTCAAATTTAAAACCAGACCACCATGTAAATGAAGAACTTCCCGCATTCTTTTTTCAAATGTAATATTAATATTTCAGAGCATAAGTGAGATTTTTTTATAGTTCTCTTTAAGTAGACACAGCCAAGTGGAGGAGGTAAATAGAGTTGCAGTTATTTCCTTCATATTTTCCACATCCTGAAGTTACGCCGCTAAGTAAATCGCCAAATTGGTGGTGTGGTGGTGAAAGGTGCTACAAAATGGTAATGGCTTAACAAGTATAATATTTTATCAGTGTTTATTAAGCTATTATAATTAAATGTAATTTACTACTAAACACATTATTTAAAATTATTTTTATAACCCTACAAAAGTGATGGCAACATTAAGCGGAATGTGAAAAATTAACACCATAGGTAATGACCGGATAATCATACTTACGACTTTATTCGTGATAAGTCAAACTAATTGAGATTCCGATAAAGCTACTGACTAATAAAAATGCTTATGTTTCATACATAGATTAAATCGTAAAGTGCCTACGAGAATACCAATTAGTATGTGAGCTTTTTCCTCAATTCAGAATAATGGTTATTTTATATTACAATAACTTATATAGTTTATTAGCGAGTGCGAAGCGCGAGCATAGCGTCTCTGGTTCAGCTTCGGCAAAAATGCTTCCGTATGCACTCCGGATGTCCGTTTTGTTCTCCTCTAAATTTCTCAACCGATTCGTGTGGTGCTCTGCCGCAGAGCCACCACTTTAGAAATCGATCATTTATATCTTAAAATGACGTTCGTTAAACGTACATGCTGTACATGTGCTTGTTATCGCTGTACATGTACGAGGTTACAAAATAATAAGCATTGATTGTGGCTCTGCCAGGGAGTATACTCTCCAGCAGAGCCACCTAAAATACGAGCTCAGGGATGTTTAAAGCTGCCGTTTTTTCATGAAATCTGCTGTACGAACTTTGTGAATCGTGTACGAGTTGTAAAATATCACTAAAAGACAGTGGTTTTATTTCTTTTAACATAACTAAAATTTTCATAAAAAGCGCCGTTATTTTATGTCAGCAGGTTATTATCTAGACATTTCTTTCTAGAATGCCTCTCATTTTAATTAAAATCAAATTACATATTTCGAGCAAAATACCTAAACATTTGTAATAGAAAGAGCATCATGTGCTTTTGGCATACCTAACCTACCTGTCCACCATTTTGAAAAAAATCTGTTTTGGAGGCCTGTGATAAAAGTGGTGTCAATCGATAGAATAAGTCATTACAAACAAAAAGTAATAAGTAACAAAATCTCGTAAGTGATATACTTACCGAGATATTTGAGTTTAAAGTTGAAAAACAAAATCTGTCATTTTCTAAATCAATCGATAGAATAAGTCATTACAAACAAAAAGTAATAAGTAAAAATATCTCGTAAGTGATATACTTACTGAGATATTTGAGTTTGAAGTTGAAAAACAAAATAAGTATTTTTTTTAGATCAATCGATAGAATAACTGGAGCACACTTCGTCAGCTGAGCCATGGACGCTTCCTACATACATAAATAGGTTAACAACAATCTGTATAGACCTTAGGTATAGACATAACTACTAAATCCAGAAAATGATTTTGTTTATCATATTCAAACTCGAATATCTCAGTAAGTATTTCACCTGCGAGATTTTTTTGCTATTACTTTTTGTTTGTAATTACTTATTCTATCGATTGACACTACTTTTAGCACAGGCCTCCAAAACCGACTTTTTTCAAAATGGCGGACAGGTAGGTATGCCAGTCTTCATACATAAATGACCGATGGCTTTTTCCCTTTGGGGTAAATAAAAAGTTTGGGATATAAAATTTACCCCAAAAAGAAGTTACTTAAGTCGGTACAGCAATGATAAGGGGCGACGTAACTCAGACATCCATGGACCAAAAATAAAACCTATGGGCGCCGTTAATATAAAAAGAAAGTGTCCATGAATCGAAGTGAATTGAAGTCGGGTGAGCTTTAAGATTTAACACATAAAATTGAAATACATAACTGCTGACATAAAATAACGGCGCTTTTTATGAAAATTTTAGTTATGTTAAAAGAAATAAAACCACTGTCTTTTAGTGATATTTTACAACTCGTACACGATTCACAGAGTTCGTACAGCAGATTTCATGAAAAAACGACAGCTTTAAACATCCCTGAGCTCGTATTTTAGGTGGCTCTGCTGGAGAGTATACTCCCTGGCAGAGCCACAATCAATGCTTATTATTTTGTAACCTCGTACATGTACAGCGATAACAAGCACATGTACAGCATGTACGTTTAACGAACGTCATTTTAAGATATAAATGATCGATTTCTAAAGTGGTGGCTCTGCGGCAGAGCACCACACACCGATTCTCGTGAAATTTTGTGACCAAGTTCGATAGGTAATTATAAAGAATATTTTGGTCGATTCAATTTTTTGAATATTTTCAGAATAGCGGAGATATGTAAAAAAATCATATTTAAGCCGCTTTGAAAAATGATCAAAAATAACACAAACCTTTTTTATTTTGTTTTTTATTTTAAAAAGACTCAAAAGTTCTTAGTTACTGTTTTCTTAGCACGAACAGCTATCGTCATCGAGAAAAAAACGCTCGTAAAAACATATGTTTTTATATTACATATTATGTTTTTATTCTATAAAGTATAAGTTCCTACAGCGCCTTGTATACTGTACCCTGAAATTTTCCATAGACAATTACTCTATCGACTACTTTTACGCGCGTTATTTTTTTCGATACATACTTAGTTGTTCGTGCTAAGGGTAGATACTGAATCAATCAAAACATTTCTGGCCAATATTCGAAATTTGAAAATAATAAGGTTGTGACAAAATTTATGAATGCGTTTAGAATTTATGATGCATCAAACACCAAAAATAACCTTTACACACAGATAAATAATTTGTAATATAAATTAATTGTAATACTTCGAATAACACCATGTGTTATTTAAAATTTCACATATAAACGTGGACGAGGCGTGCGTGCTGCTGCGGGCGGTAGGCGTGCGAACCAGGGACGGCCAATGGCGGCGCGGCCGACGCCAGAGCGCCTCCGAATATTTTCCTTTTTTCAACGACCAGTTACATTAATCGGGGCCATTTGCATATTTCGACCATTAGGTACACTTTGGAAAATGCTACACAGATGTTTATGTAAATTAGTAAATAACCATCCAAGACGCACCTATGTTTGGAAGATAATAACGGCAAAAATCTTGCTTGTCCTAATATAAGTAGTTTATCATTTCTATATTTATTTATTTAATTAAGAAAAGGTCTAATTTTAATGTATAAAGTTTAAATATAATTACTAAGGTCTGCGTAGCTAACGTACTTTTTCGATTTTCATTAGTTATGTTGCAATGTTTTGGCATTGAAAATGTTTTTTAGAGGCAATATCTGTATTATACCTAGGCTAGGTCCGATTTTAGTGAGATGTCACTCTGATGTTAGAGAGAGAGGATATTAGAGCTAGCGTAGATGTTTGGGGTATCAAAAGTCGGGTCTTAGCAAGAGCTACAAAAATCAACAAAAGTTCATCGATAGTTTTTTTGATCGCTTTGGTATATAGGTACCCGATTTTAAGCAAGATTGCGAATACGCTTTGGTATCGCCAGTTTTAGAGCTACATCTATGTTTGGGGTCTCAAAAGCAGCATATTTTTAAATTATACATTCTTATTGTTATGCCAATTAACGTTATGTCAAGTCTATTATGGATTTTCAAAATTGGATTATTAATGTTATGCAATTTAAGGGACCCCCAGGTACTTAAGCTAGGCATCTAGCAGAATCTTGATGCTCCGAAATTTATTTGGCATAACGCACTTGGCACAATCTTCTTTAAAGGAATATTTTTAAGGCATAAAAATTGATTAATATAATTATTGTTTGGCTGAATGTTTATATGTCAGAGTTTAAAATAAATAGCATGATATTCAGATGGCAGAATTTTATTTGTCAAAATACCTTTGGCAAAATTTTTATTCGCATAATTTCGTTTGACATAACGATTAATTAATCGACAATTATTTGGTATAATTTCACTTGGTGTACTACGAATATGGCAAAATTTCATTAGAATAATGTCATAAGGATTTATTGGCATTTCAAAAAATAAATTGAATTAAATATTTGTCTTAAAAAGTCAATTTGTTGTGTTTTTGGATATGTTGTACTACAAAAGTCAATAACAGAAACGAATCGCTGCTTGTGTAGAACACGCGCGCTCCAGGCTAGTGACGATGATGTTTGCATAAAATTATTACAATCAATGATATTGCAATGATTTTGTCCAAGCTCGATGAAAAATCCGATCTCGAATGAAATCCAGACGTAGTTCGGTCTAAGCCTAAGCTCTTAAAATCCAGTCTAGATTTCTATCTCCTCTGCCATGTGAAGCGATAGAGACAAGCTTGCATTACAAGTGGGTAATATTACACTTGAACTAGGTCCTTGACGGTAGAAAACGTTATTCTGATCGATGTATTGCTATGATTTTTTACATTTAAATAGCAAAATAAAGTCGACCGCCAATCGGTCACACCGGCCCATCGGGCATTTTCCTGATTTGCCCGTATGGCCAATCCGGGCCTGATAGCGCTCCAGTAGCGATCTTTTGCGATTGTAAATATGTGCAATTGAAGCGATTGATTGACTATCGCTGTAACAATGGCATTGACGGAAAATTTGACTATCGCTATTGATCGCTACCCGGGGCCTTAAACAGACCGTGCGAATTAAAAACTGGGCTGGACGGCAGGCCGCGGCGTGTTCACATTTAAAATAAAAAGTCTCTGTGAGCGGTGCCGAAATAAAAATTTCAGAGTTAATTTTGTTTTTTTTTTTTCATTTAAGTAGTAACTTTTTTTACTTTATTTTAAATGAAAAGTATAGTTTTTACCACGGGTGAAAGTCATCAATTCCATACTCGAACTATAGGTGGCCGCCCCAAGAAGCTTGATACTTTGAGAGCCGCCCTCGCTGAGCTTGGATGTGGTCTAAATATCTCGTACATATGGGCACTGCTTCCTTTCGACCCTTGTATGACAATCTACAATTTTTGAGAAGCGTTTCATTCCCATACCAACAACATTACCAAAAGTTTTCTTTCCTTCATTTCAAATACTTTGTGTGTCGCCATCTAGCGTCGAGAAGCAGAAGTAAAATCTTTAGGAATTTATGAGGTACCTATTTATTATTATTTTGTACTTAAGAAGTAGAATTACGTACCTATTATAAAGGAAATCGATATGGGCAGTGAGTTAAGACACTGGCTCTGAGAGCGCGTAATCTGCACACTAGTGCCGCCATTGTAAAAGAAATAAATAGTGCTTAAATAAAGACGAAAACGAATATCGAAAATATTTTACATACTTAAACCCATATTATTTTGTTAGATGATAGAGCAAGCTACAATATTTTTTAAATAGGCTGTATAAATTGGAGCTCTCTTGCTTGCTTTACTTCCACCTGCGACATTGAAGTTCATGTTAACTGTGTTTTGACAGATGTATGTGATACATTGCTATTTTTCTTTGTTAAGTTGTTATTTGTGCCAAGACGAAGTAGCAATGTATCACATACATCTGTCAAAACACAGTTAACATGAACTTCAATGTTTTTAGCTGATAGAGCCCCTGCTCTAAGACTTCCACGTGTGCGTTCCGTCGTTTTGGGTGTATTTGTTTGGTTAAAGTTTAAATCGTTTGAGTTGCAACCAAGCCACGGAACGATCGAGTTGTTTTTATAACCTAAAAGAACTTTAGATGTCATTAAGTACAAAGTTTTCGTTTTCTATTTTGGAATACGAATAATTTAAACATTACTATAAATAAAATCAAATAAAATCTATTTTTTTGAGGAGCAACCATGAACTTTTACTCATAAAAATATCAAAATACAAAATAATGTCATATGACATTGACATTATGACAAAAGATAAACGTCTGATAAAATTAAAGCACGGTTAATTAATAGAAACACATTTTATTATAATCACACAATTTGCACAATCAGTAACTAATATTCATTAATAACTGTACTATTGTAAGGACTAATTTTACCAAGTTAATTCTTGAAGTTTAAGAGTTATAACAAGTCTAGTCTGAAGTATTAAGTTACAAAGTTCTAAGGGAGATGTTGTCGCTTGGGCTGCGCAAGAAAAAGTGAGTTGCGGGCTCGATCGTTCTACGAAGAAACCATTGAAGTGAAGGGAGGGGAAACTACAATGACATCAGTGCCATAATGGCACGCTATACGTTACATGATGCTTTCTGGATGTGACGTCTTAGTCAAATGCGTACTTTTAACGCTGGCGATAACACGTCAGAGCGTTTTTCAACGACCGATTTAGGTGGTTGTTTGGTTGCTGCACTCTGTGCCACGGAACGCTCTGACAGCGCTCAGAGTAAAATTTCACCGAGCCACGGAACGATTAGAGAGCGCACCCGAGCGCGCTCGAGCAACGCACCTCACAACACTAGAGATTCGCTCTAAGGAGATTCCAACAGCTATCAAGTGTCATGTTATGTCAATGTCAGTCAATCACAAAGTGACAAAGTGACTCGCGTGATTTTGATTTTTTTTTTCTCCAATTAAATATATTTATAATTTCTAAATAATTTAGTACCTACATACATTCGCAAGTCAAATTCCATACAATCATAAATTAAATAGATATTAACTTTGATCCCAACTGATAATCTATTAAGTTACAAGTATTTGTGGGCCAGTATTGAAAACACACAAGGTGACTTTTTTAAGTACATTATAGCTGTTTTACTTATAAATCTCTTTATAACCTATTCCTAAAAGGCACATACTTAATTAAATTTCTTATTATCAGATTCAAAAATCATAACACTAATCTACAATAGTGACCCAGATCTCTGTAAATGTTCATTATGACGGCTGCAACTGAATGTTTTAGATGCAACTTACATCAGATCCAAGGCGCGCGGACCGAGAGCGTCGCTACAAACCTCCACCACCAACATCAGCTCCCGCTGAAGATCTCACAACAGACTACATGAATATACTAAGTAAAATTTATAATTTTTATCCTACTCAGCTCAATATTATAGTTCATTACAGGACATAGACTGCTGCTCTGGGAGGGTTCCTATAATCTCCTCACTTGACAGGTAGGCAGGTTGGTGAGTTAATATAACAACCCAATTCAGAATTCTAGTTTATTCATCTAATATTAAAGACCTAAGACGTCTCAAAATGACTTTTGAATTGTATCAAGTAGGTAGCTGTTCTTAATATTAAGAATTAGATAAAAACAATGTTTTTTTTCTCCATATTAAGTTACTTAATGTTTAGTCAAAAATCAAAAAAATATTAATGACAATTTTAAAGTTTTATTCTAGTTATACTATATACATAGGTTTAATAGTTTAAAATACTTACTTGAATATATTCATTTATTGTGTAATATCCATTGTTTTTTCAGGTATGATATTCTCCATGTGTGGACTTATGATGCGTTTGAAGTGGTGTGCATGGACTGCAATCTTTTGCTCAAGCATAAGTGTTGCAAATGCAAGAGTTTCTGATGATACAAAACAGGTAGATAGTAGTGCCAATTGTTAAGAAAATATTTGGTAGCAGATTAATAAATGATATTCTAGACTGTTTACAACATCCTGAATATAAGTATATATTTTCTAAGTAAATGTACTTTTTTGTTTCAGATTGTGAGTTCATTCATGCTTTCAATATCAGCTGTGGCCATGTCTTATCTTCAAAATCCTGCCCCAATGTCTCCACCGTGGGCTGCCTTAATGACATAATAATTATTCATTATTTTAAATGCAATAAAACTATTTTATACTAACATAGGTGAATCTTTATGCAATAAATGAGGTGATAAGCATTTTTTTTTCTATAAAAGTTCCTGCAATGAACATAATTTTTTACACAAATCTAAAATAACTATAGTGTCGCAATGGTAGTATTGTCTTGTGTATCTGACTGGCACCGAAACCTGACAGGGTCGGACTGAAACATGACCGGAGTTCCAACACATCATCAGCAACTCCCAGAAACCGGACAGCCGTTGAGCTGTACCACCGCCTCCGCAGTGGTCCTACTCTGATAAAACTGACTGCAAGGTCGGATTCAAAGGAGGAGGAAAATGGGCTCGGAGCCTCAGAAGAATAATCTGAGGTCGGGCCTAGGGTCATCTATGTAAGGCAGAATGCCTGTTTAGGATGTACAAAATGCCGCGTAATAGTCAAAAACGGCCGCGTGGCGAGATTTTTAGTTTTAGAAAGGGGGGACGCCAGCGAAGCCGGACGGGTGATCAGTCTCCCTAATCGGAACCATTTTTAGTTAGTTTCATCCACTAATCTTGTGCTCTTACTTCGTCTATAGTGAAAATAACGGCCGTCCAGCGCGATTATTAGTCTATTCAGTTTCATCCACAAATCTTGTAATCTGTGGTTAATCCGCGAGATTAAAAAATGCCTGTCTCAGCTCCCGCTCACGCCTGTGTCTGTCAGATGGTGGCAACCCTACTTACGGGCCACGTTTTAAAATTTAAAACATCCACCTACCAGCCTACATAAATCAATAGAGAGGCATGGCTCCAGAGCAGGGTGACAGATCGGAATATTTCCCCTGGACCCCCTGGATCCGCACTTGGGGCCCCCTTTTTAGGGTTCCATACCCAAAGGGTAAAACGGGAACCTTATTACTAAGACTCCGCTGTCCGTCTGTGTGTGGCTGTATCTCATGAACCATGATAGTTAGACAGTTGAAATTCACATCTTCACAGATGATGTATTTCTGTTGCTGCTATAACAAAAAATTCTATGTTTTAAATTCTAATGTTTTTTAGTGTTCCTTAGGTAATAGTAGTATAATCTGATGTCGCAAGTGTTTGAAGCATACTATTGCGGCACAAACCAAGCATGCTTTTGCAACGCAAACAAATATTCCTGCTGTGTAAAGAACGATAGCTTTTTTGCAATTTTGATATTTATTTATGTAACAAAATAAATAACAAAAGTACGTACTACGTTAGAAAATAATAATATATATTAAAAATTGGCTTTATAGCGCTAAAAACTAAAAATACTAAAACAGAATAAAGACTCCCATAAAACAGACATGATTATTTTGCCTTTTTTTCCCTTTTTGAAGATCCCATCTATTAATGTTTTATTTGTTTGATGAAAATCAGATTATGTAATCTGCGGTATTGAGAAAAACAGCAAAAAGCCAACCAGGCGGTCACCCATCCAAGTACTGACTGCGCTTGATTGATTTTTTTTTTTGCCATTTTTATAGATAACGATACGGAACCCTTCGTGCGCGAGTCTGACTCGCACTTGGCCGAAGCCGTCTGGCACGGAGGCGCGGAGCAATCTGCTCGGAGAGACTCCTCCGGTCGTCACGTGCTGTGATCTGCCACTCCGTGGCTGAGCGCGTTGCCAGTGGGTTAGTCACCAGGGGCCCTACCGCGCAAGTGTCGTCGACTTCGCCGTCGGCTTCATTTGACAGATGGATGAGATACATTGCTACTTCTTTTTGGCACAAATAAAAAACCTACCAAAGAAAAGTAGCAATGTATTACATCACGACACTTACGCGGTAGCCCCACTGGTTTAAGCTAACCGCACACACGCAATATTATTGGCATTAATTTGCATATTGAAAATAATATTGTGTATTTGCGGGCGGTTTTGAGGATAATGTCAGTATTAAATCATATTGTACAATATTATTGTTGCCAATATATATTATTGCGCGTGTGTGGCTAGCCTTAGCCTTAGACCTAAGAAAACTGGCAAAAATTACTTCCAAGAGGAAAGTAGTTTGCCGAAACCTTCGAAACAAAAAAGAAGAAGAAGAAGACTGTTGACAGAACGTCGACATGTCAAAACGTATGGTGATAATGTCTTTTGTCTTTTACGCACTGACCTCCATATATTTCACAAAAAATTTTTTTCAGGTCTGTGCTTTTACGGCAAAACATAGACTCAGAAAAATTTTCGCGGCAAAACGACCTTATAAAGAGTTTTTGGCGCCATTTTGTCGAGTTCGGTTTGGTGTCTATTTTAATTATTTTCAAATTGATTCATAGTGGCTATTGTGTCTTAAAATTGGTGCAGTTATATGGTACAAGTGTCTACGCAACTGAACAATATGTGGGATAATTGAAATAGGCGCGATCTTGGTTGTGTGAAGCTGAGACTTTTATTGAAGTGGTGGCTTCCTCGGCAGAACTAACCGAGCAAACTGTCTTGACGTAATTGGTGCCAAATGCTCCAAGCAGCATTGGAATGCGATGCACCCGCATTCTAATGAAAAATTAAACAATATCTACCACTGAACTATTTAACACTTGACACTGGCAAAAATTACTTCCAAGAGGAAAGTAGATTGCCAAAACAAAAAAAGAAGAAGAAGAAGACCTTATAAAACGTCAAAAATTTGAAAAAGTCAAAATAAGTGAAAAAGACTACAACATTTTTTTTCAGGTCTGTGTTGATGATATGACAGACAGATGAGACAGATTTGATTTGACAATCTTGACATTGACATTTAATTTATTGTGTGTGGTGCGGGCTGTAGTTGGTGTGGTGGTGTGGTGTGGTTTCCAAGCTTCTTGGTGGTTCCTTATCTATTTACGATTCAGAAATATTATTAAAACTTTAATCTATTCAGATAATTGAGTTACCACACAAAGTCACATCAATTTGACCAAGTAGGTTTGTTACTTTTATTTAATTAAAATAAATATACGGGTGAGAGGTTATGTTATGTCCCGGTAGCACCCTAGTATATATTAATACTTAGAGCATTATGTATTAATATTAATCTATGGTAGCACCGGTAGGTACTTAAGCTAGTTCTAGTAATATTGTCGTTATTCCTGAAGAACTTATTTTGACTCTTTCATTTCGATATCATACTTACCTACATGTTTTAACTGTATCATCACTATCTTTTGTAGAATACTAATTGACCTACCTTAATAAGAATTTGTATATTATCTATAATAAAAATGAAACTCTTTGTTGGTAAGTGCATCATTTGAGAAAAGCTGGACCGACTTGTGAATCATAAACAAACAATAAATGAATTGAGTTTGATTGACTAATGTTGTGAAATGTATATTTTTAAATGTATAAGTAACTAATGAATTACTTAGTTACTGTAAAAAGCAAAAATATGTTCTATGAATTATGATTTTTTAAATTATGAATTACCTGAGACTAATAAAATACTAACTTTTGTAAAAATCTAAGTACCTACTTAAAATTAGTAGTTTTTAATTCTTTGTAAAAATTTTAGAATGCCACCCAAAAAAGTGGAAGAACCCGAGAAGAAACCTCTTATTGGAAGAGTTGGCACGAATCTGAAAGTGGGCATTGTGGGAGTCCCCAATGTTGGCAAATCAACATTCTTTAATGTGCTGACTAAAAGCCAAGCTGCTGCAGAAAACTTTCCTTTCTGCACCATTGATCCCAATGAAAATAAGTATCTTGTAACTTTGATTTTGATTATAGTTTTTACGGAAAATTCACAGGAAAAGTATAACAACTTTGTGCTAAGTTTTTCAGCAAAAATCTTTGCTTCCATGAGGACACTCTTAATGTAACCCATGTTGCTTTAAGATATCTCAACATTTATTTATGAATGAAGCTACCTAGCTACTACCCCCAACTATGTCCATGTGGTATATCCAGGTTATTGACAGAGCGAGCGTGAAGCGTCTCTGCTTCAGCTTGGGTAAAAATTCTTTTGATGTCCTTCCCGCTGTCCAGATGTCCATCTGTTGTAATGTTTTCCTCTTCAGGTTGCATTTCTCAACCATTTCTCGTGAAATTTTGTGAGCAGGTTTGATAATTATATAGAATTTCTCAGTTGAAATAGTTTTTAAAATATTTAGAAAAAGTTAATAATACAAATTACGACCCTTTAACAGTTAACTTTTTAAAATAAAAAAAAATATATAAATCCCACCAAAAACATTTTCATGTAAAATGTTGCCAAAACGAGACAATATGGCTCGCACTGTCAAAAAGTTATCAAACCTCTACCAGAGCCAAGCTTAAGCCCTAACTTCACACACTCTACAAACCTTAGTCAAAATATGTGGCTTGGCCATTTCGCAACATTTACATGGGCATAAGGTGAAAAATTTATTCACTGTTAATTATTTTTCTGTTATACAATAGTTCTTCTAATAACGAAACGGCCAAACTATATATTTTGACTAAGGTGTAGAGTTTGTGAAGTTAAGGCGTATAGAGTTAGAAGCTTGGTTCTACATGAGCTCTGATAACTTTTTGACAGTGCGAGCCTAATGATCTCGTCTTGGCAACATTTTACATTAAAATGTTTTTGATGGGATTTCACTTCTTTTGTAAGTTGCTTATGACAATATTTGTTTTGTGTATTTCATGCACATCAGAAGTGCCTTCTTCATAGACCACCACTATCTTAACAGTCCCTATGTAAATTTTCAGACCTCTAGCAATTTGCGGAAGTCACATAACATCCATCCCCTAGTTTAAGGCGTTGGGGGGTAAAAGTTCCAAGTTTTGGAAAAGTTTGAAGAATTTTGATGATCATCAGTGAGTCAGTGACGAAATTGGGGTTTTTTAGATATCAATAAAATAAAAATATAGTATAAGAGCTATAAGTAATAAAGTATAAGAGCTATAAATATAAATAAAAAGGATAAGAGCTATGCAATTGAAACTTTATATGTTTACGTCCGAAGAAGTCCACTATTGACATCATATCCCGGGAATTTTGTTTATCTGGTATAATCCAAACCCAAGTTAAGAGGTTAAAAAAAACGACCAAGCGCTCCAAGAAAATATAGGTTGTGACCTTGCGCTTCGCTTGGTCGTCTTGGTGGGGGCACTGCCGTGCCCCCAGATAATACTTTGTATATGAAGCACAGTACTTCAAGAAGTTTACAACCGTAGATACTTCAGTCCCCCTAGTATGATATAGGTATATCGCTTAATAACGTTTTATCGACTCTCAACTGTCGAATTCCACTGTCTTTTGACAGTTAAACGTGATAAATCGCTATATAACATCGCGTTTCAATGGTCATGCTAGGGGTCCTTAAATGAACTTTGTGGTTGCCATATAACCATAGACTTATTTATAATAACTTCATTATGCTCTTTGGTTGCCATGTAATGTATTACAAAGAGTAGATTTTTTTAGGTGTATTGCCTTCTTTCTTGTTGCCATGGCCTTGTGATTTGTAAATTTGACATATCTGTCACTACATTAAAGTATTGTTTATCAAAAAGCAAATTTTATTTAAATAAAAAAGTTATGCGTTATCTCATCGACTATTCATAACAGATTATTTAAGAATGATTGATTATGAGAGCTATAAAAATAATTTGGATTTTACTGACAAGAATAATGTTGATAATTTGCATGTCAGTAAAGAAGTGGTATGTTGTGGATCACTAAATCAGCTTAAAAAGAATCTTATTGATGAAGATGAAAAAGGTAACTTGGCCGCAGCTGTCATTGGACCAAATAACACAGCATTAACAGACCAAGGAATACCAGAAAATCTTGATCTGTGGACTGAGCATGATGTTCAAGAGAGATTCTTAAATTCGAAACCAACTTGTTTCATTATACTCGGCAAACCTGGATCTGGGGCATATTCTCTAGGTGAAGCAATCGCAAAAAAATTTCGCTGCATTCACTTGTGTCCCAAAAATGTTTTGATGGATGAAACGGAGCAAGCTGGCCCAACTGGAAAATGCATAACATTCAATATGAAATATAAAAAAGTAATAAAGAGTAACATTATATTAGCAATCATGAAGAAGAAGCTGGAATCTGCAGTGGTTAAGCATAGAGGATATGTGGTGTCAGGTCTTCCTTTAATTTCCTCTAATATCAACTCTCAATATTTCACCAGTACTTTATACTCAGAAGAGGCTTTGAAAGTCGTTGACGACTTGATACTATTTGATATTATAGCTAATATTAAAAAAAAGAAACCCGCAAAAACGACTTTTTCACATGCTTCATTAGGTAGTGACGTTGCAGCACTTGAAGATGAAGAAATTGAAGAAGAAATAGAGGAAGAGGAGGAAGAACATGTTGAAGAAGAAGCCGAAGAGCTAGCCGCAGAACTACCTAAATATTTACTAGATATGTGTGCGAATATTATTCAACCTGAAAAAATTCAAATGTTCCCTCAAAAAATGATTTTACTAGAACAGTTGAATGAAATATTTAATCTGCCTATGAATCCCGATATTATTGTGTATTTGACTTGTCCTGATAAGGATTTAGTTACAAAAAGGAGTCATAAATATTATAATTATATTAATAGCATATATACATTTGATCAGTTCATTATCAATACCGTACCAGAGCTTAGATGGCCTTCAAAATATACTCTAAGTGATTATGTAAGTCCTCACGATGTACACATTTTCAATCCTAAGTACAACTGCAAACATCCAAGTAATTTTGAAAGTAACTCTATTAATCAAATATGTCACTATAAACAGCATGTATCACAGTTCATCGAAGATCAGTTAAAAAACTTTAGTCCCAAGCACATAATAAAAATAAGTGCCGATAGTTCTGTCCATGAAATGATGTATCAATTTACTGAAAGATTAGCTTTTCTGTCTGTAAAACCCGTTCTCCTGCCAGAACCATTGTACATAGAAGATCCTCCTGAAGAAATGGAAGACTTTTGGATCCTAGTAGCAGAAATGAATGTAATGAAAAGTGGAATTCTCACTTTTAACCGCTATCCATCATTATGGTATAACAGATGTCCATTAGAACTTAAAAAGAGA
Organism: Catoptria pinella; assembly: GCA_963556745.1. Lineage (NCBI taxonomy): Eukaryota > Metazoa > Arthropoda > Insecta > Lepidoptera > Crambidae > Catoptria > Catoptria pinella. The sequence continues at coordinate 9,865,831 of OY750762.1, forward strand.
CGATCAATAAGAGGACTACCGAAATTTGCTGTATCTTTATTTAAAAATGTGTATCTTATGTCTACTTTGAATGGTTTTATTTCATTTTGTAAAAATCCTAGACCTTATTTGAATTTAAAATTTTTGGAGCCAACATGCAGAGTTGTTGTGACTGGTACAAAGTCTTCTGGGAAAACTATGATTTCTAAATGTTTGTCTTGGATTTTTGATGCACCGATAATATCCTATGATATTTTTTTGGAGAAAGAAAGGCGCAAAAAACATGGTGTTTATTCAAAAACTATTTTATCTGAAATTATTCCCACTATTGAAGATGCACGGCTATTAGCTTGGCAAAATACTGAGTCTGAGAGAATCAGTCAGTTAAACGCCTGGCAGTTGATGGTGTCCAAAACACTAAATTCGTATGTACATATTCTTATTGAATTCCTTAAAGTTTCTACACGTTCGTTAGATACAGAATCAACGGAACCAAAGCAAGAAGAAAATTCGGAAGCTGAAATAAAATTATTAAAAAAGTATGAAACACTACGCTCGTCAATCTCGTTTCTGCCATTTTTGGACGATGTTGACGAATGTATGAAAGTTCTACAAAATGACTCGCTCATTATTTTCGCTCCCTTAGATATTAAAACTCCTACAACACAACCTGATGTTCCAGTATTAGGAGATGAAGATGTAACAGTAGCAATTGAAAATTATATCAGAGCTAACGAATTACAAAAAGAAATTGAGCCAACTAATGAAGAACTAATGACGGAACTTATGAATATTATTAAAAGTATTGACGAAGAGTCACAACAAAGCCACGATTGTTACGGAAAATATATAGTAGATGGTTTTCCATCAGAACTAGAATTATGGGAATACTTTAGCGAAGCAAATTTATTGCCAGATTATACTATCGTGTTGCTAGAGAATCGAGAAGTTGATCCTGAATTGATTGAAAACTATAAAAAACTAGAAAACTGTCTTAAAAACTATCAAGAGAGATTTATATCGGCTAATGATCCCTTAATTATAGCCAAACTTCGGACGACTGCATTATCAGATACAACTTATATTGACGTTCAAATCATTGTTCATGATCTTGTAACCGCTGTAACAAAAACTTCTACTGATGAAGATAAAGATGAAGATGAAGATACGGCTAAAGAAGGAGAAAAGCCTGATACAGAATTTATTACAAATTTTACTTCCGCTATCGATAAGTTCCGCGAAGATTGGGATAGTGTTAAATTAATGTTAGAGGAAAAATACAAAGCTTTTATAGAGGTAGAATTAGAAAGTAAAACTGATATTGAAATTGTCGAAGAAGTATTACTAAATTTGCGCAAAAGTTACTGTCTGATGTCTGAAGTAACTGATGAAGATGAACATCCTGAACCAGCGGATGATGAAAATGAGACTTCAAAAGACATGATTACATATAATGACCCACGAAGTTTGTGCGAAACTGGAATATATTGCCCAATCGCTTATTACGATAATTGCGTTTTGTGGGAGGGCAAACCGGAATTCTGCATAAAACATAATAACAAAATTCATTATTTTTCTAAAGAAGAATATATAGAATTATTTCAAAAAGACACAACGCGCTATCAAAGTTACAATAAGCCATTTAAACGCCTGCCCCCTTTAAGACTATGTATTGTAGGTTGTATTGGAAGTGGTAAATCAACTATGTCTAAGCTTATTGCTAAAGAGCTTGGACTAATACATATAGATTTTTCCGAAGTTGTAAATAACTTTTTGATTCCGAAACATTTCAAAAAAGTTGGACGACAATATGAAAACATTTTCACCGACACTCTGATTGACGATGAGGGAGTAATGGAGTTTCAAATAGACGAAGCAAATGAAAATCTTGTGTCCGACATCTTATCAAGCGAGACAGAAATTAGGCGAATGGTTTATAATTATTTTGAAAGAGGGGCACCAATTTTGTCTATCTTAATGCAAAGAGTTTTAAAAAAATTGTGGTTTGAGCTACCATTCAGAGAATCAGGGTTTGTTTTAGATGGTTATCCACGATTGCCTGCTGACGTAGAAGATATGGTAGAATGTAATTGTGTACCAGATTTAATAATAGAGCTAGAAGGAGATATTCAAATTTCGCTAGAAAGGTTATCTCAAAAAATGTTCAAAACATGGAAATCTCAACTCAACGAGGCTAAATATATTGCAAAAAAAAAACTCGATAGTGAAAGACAAAGTTGGATGGAATTTATCACTAAAAATGTTGTCGCAAAACTAATTTTAGAAGACGTGTTAAACGATGTGTTTCCTAATGAAGAAACCAACGAGTTGTCTAGAGGGAGTGCAATAATAGAACCTCATCCACAAGGATCTACGAATGTTGATTTTAATTTATTTAATACCTACAATGATATGATACAAGAAAATCCGGCTCCTGTTGATGAAAATGAATGGGAAAAATCCTACGAAGCACGTGAGAGAATAGAAGCTAGAATAGAAGGGATTTTTGAAGTAGATGATGAGGGCTTGCAATCTTTAAAAGATACCTTAGAAGAACAAAGAATAAAAATATTTTCAGTAAATAGTACCAAGCCGATAAACAAACTATTAAGATTAATATTGTTCAAACTAACGAACTTACGAAATCGGAACGAATCATTATTCGAACAAACAAACATAATAACCTACGCTAATGCTGAAATGTTGTTATCACAAGGATTTTATTTTTTTAGTAAATTTGGACGCATGTGCCCGGTTTATATTTATGAAAACCCACAAACAATTACGAACCCATTTAAGATTATGAAGAGAAAAGCTGAACTCTTTCCAGTTATTCACAGATCTCATATATATTTCTTATTTGGTAAAAACAATGTAATAAAATTTCGAACACACCCATTAAAATATATTAAGCATGACAATATTAAATTATTTAAAGAATATCCTCTATCCATTGGTGTTATTGGGGCTCCAAAATCTGGGAAAAGCGTATTGGCACAAAATCTAGCTAAGCGTTATGGATTAATGTGTATATCAAGAGGAAAGGCCTTAAGATTTATGTTAGAAAATCTAGATTGGACAGAACTATCATCTCGTATGAAGAATGCTCTAGCTGAAGGAGATCACATAAATTTTGATCACATAACGAAAGCTGTTCAGGCTGTTGCAATGGACCATCGCACAGCTACCTATGGATTTGTTTTTGATGGGTTTCCTGAAACGGCCTCGGAAGCAATGGAATTAGTAAATAATGGTCTCTACCCGACCCTAATTATTGATATAACAGGTGAACCACAGAAAATTGTGGAGAATTCTCAAAATGAAATATACTACGACATAATCAAAATGCAACCTCCTTATTCAGCTCCATTTATTGAATATAGATATACTGAGTGGAGTAAGAGAAGTCACAATATCAGGAATTGGATTAGCGACGATATCCAAAATCTTTATTTAATAGATGGCAGACAATCTAAATGGCAGTGCCTTCAGGATGCTGTTGATCACATTAATAGTGTTAGTTCAAAAATACACCACTACCTAATAAATGTTGCAATAAATATTGTGCCTGCACATTTCATGGGTATTTCGAATGCGGTCTTCCAAGAAAGAATGTCTAGCTTTAAGGATATGTGTCCATTATGCCTTCGAGCGAAAGTGTTGAGACACAGCGGCTTTCCAGTGGAGAAAAAAGGGGTTGTTCAGTTCAAAAATAAATTTTACTGGGTTTGCTCTGATCATATGGATTTGGTTCTGAATAACCCGGGATATTTATTAACAAGCAAGGTAGAAATTCCAGAAGTTCCTGCAGTGGTCCATACTGTAAATCTGTCTTTTGTTTATGCGAATGGTATTTGCATAGTCACTTACGCTAAGAATTTGCCGGCGCAGAAAATTGTCAGTGGAAATAATAAATACGCAGCTAGTTTTCGCGGTAACACATATTTGTTCTGCAGTTCGAAATGTCTCGATACATTTTTAGCAAAACCACATATGTACTGCGATATTGTAGTATTTAAAGATAAAAAGTTATTTCCATCTTTAACTTTAAAGAAACTACCCAACATTGGTTATTTAGAGCAAACGTTGGCAAATATAATTACAGACGCATGTTGTCTCGTTAATGTTGTAAGACCTAAGTATCCGGGACTAAACTCAAAAGTATCCGCATTGTTGTACATCGCATTGTATTTAAAAACTCACAATCCCATGATTGACAAAGCTTCGTTAACGTTGTTCGAGAGGATTGCAAAAATTTATGATGCAAGGTGCAAGTTGATAATGGATGTGGGATTGCGATTAAGATCAATGGACAACCCATTTGCAAATTATCCAAAATGTTGTGACCCTTTGAAGTGCGTGGATTCAGGCACAGTTAGAAAGCCATCTACTGTTACTAATGATACTACTAGTCTATCTAGTGTGAATTAAAATAAAACGGGTAGGTATACACCGTCTTCTTTAGTTTAGTCTCGAGTTCTTTAGGCTGTGATTTGTTGATTGATATATTTGTTAAATGAGTGCAATTATCAGTATGTAATTACTTAGTAAAACCCATAGTGGCTCTCACTGAGGATAGGTTATTTACAATTTTTCTTTTAATTTTTGCAACGAAGTAAACTTCTTGTTTCTCCATTAATTTGATAATGAACTGAAACTGAAATGTTTAAGAATTGATTTAAATAAATTTTCTTGTTGCATCTTCAACAATTTTTGTAATAAAATAGTTTTCAAACTGAACGATGTTCTTTATTTTTCAAAGAGATCAAATAAATTTTAGAAACACGGAAAATGTAGGCAACATGTTAGCTAATAAGCTATAACAATCTTAATTTATTTACGAGCATTTTATGTAACAAATGTAGGTATATGCATGCAATATTTGCAAACCATAATATCCGGAATTCGGCAGAGGTCTAACCGTATATTGTTTTCTTTCAGCAAGTAGGGTACCTGTGCCTGATGAAAGATTTGACTATCTTTGCGAATTCCATAAACCAGCAAGGTATGTTAAATATAGACGGGAAATCATTACGAAAGAATTTAAGTTTATGATCGTACAAATTCTTAATGATTCTTCTATCTTTTTTTCATCGATACAGCAAAGTCCCAGCGTTTTTGAACGTCGTGGATATTGCCGGTTTAGTTCGAGGTGCGGCTGAAGGTCAAGGACTCGGCAATGCTTTCCTTTCGCATATCAAAGCTTGCGACGCTATTTTTAATTTATGTCGTAAGTATAATCATAATAATTAGTTTGTCCAGTCTAGTTAAGGCTATACGTCCTGTCATGGTGATTTGCGGTGCTGATGCGGAGTAGTTCCGTGCATGCAGCATTCACATTACATCTTTCGCCCGCATGGCCAGCCCCGCGGGTGTTAGAAGACCTATAACCATGAAAAGCGCCCTTGTCTACTAATATATTTTAGTAGCACCCAAGTATTAAGTAAAAGATTATTATTTCAGGTGCATTTGACGATGAAGATGTAATCCACGTGGATGGTGACGTCAATCCGGTTCGGGACCTGGAGACCATCGGCGAGGAGCTACGGCTGAAGGATGAGGAGCAACTGATGCAGAACATCGAGAAGCTAGACCGCGCCGTCAACCGCGGTAACGACAAGAAACTGAAGCCTGAATATGTATGTAGACACCTTGAAGATGATTTGAAATGACTTAAGGCCGGCGCCCACTGCCGGCACGGCATGACATGCCACGGCAAAGGAATTTATTACTTATCAAGTTATTTTGAATCTTATTTCAATGAGTTTAGGATTCATGATACTTTATTTCGATACCACGATGCCGCGACGTGCCGCGGGATGCTGCGGCATGCCACGGGTTGACGGGGCACGCCATTGCATCCTGCGAGCCGTATGGGTTGTTGCTAAGCTATTTGAAATGAGAAAGAGATATTTTTTTTATTAACACAAAAGACCACGCCACGTTACAAAAGTTAGACAAATATAAAAGACGAAAAAAAAACCAACTTATTGATGCCAGAGTGGCTGGGCTTTCGGCAGGATGCCACGGCATGCCACGGGACGCCGCGGGGCATCCCGCGGCGTCCTGTGGCGCAGCACAACCTGCCGTGCCATGCCGGCAGTGGGCGCAAGCCTTTACAATCAATAAGATCGATAGTGAAAAAAAATTGCTGTCTGATACACATACATAAAGTAGGTACATAGAAAATATCATAACTGTTTTAGGACTCCCTTTTGAAAATCAAGACAATATTAGTTGATGAAAAGAAACACATACGATTTGGTGATTGGAGTGCTGCTGATGTAAGTGACAAAGCATTAAAGATTAATTGTTTATGTTTGAAACTTTTTTTTATATAAATATATCTTTACCACCTTTCAGATAGAAGTATTGAACAAATACTTGTTCTTAACTTCCAAACCTGCCTTATATCTCGTGAATTTATCAGAAAAAGATTACACCCGGAAGAAGAACAAATGGTAGGTTTTACAAGAATAATAATGATAGTCAGACTAAACTCCAATACAAAAATAATCAAAATAAAAATCTCAAATATAAATCTCAAGCAAACTTTCATTTAAAAAGAAAGTTAACTCTCTCCTTTTGGAAAGCTCATAATGTGGAACTTACTGTCATCTCTGAATCCTTCTTCTTATAAATTTAATTGATACTTATATATTTTGTGTTCTTATATACAACATGTTACAAAAGTACCCCTAATGCCGAATATGGTAGATAGGGACCATCAAACTGAACAACTTTTACTATGGGACCAACTTTGAAATCGCGAAAAAATAATCAGCTGTTTCATACAAAAATTAATTACGAAAAAATCAAAATGTATGAAAAAGCTGATTTTTTTTTTCGCGATTTCAGAGTTGGTCCCATAGTAAAAGTTGTTCAGTATGATGGTCCCTATACACCATATTCGCCATTAGGGGTACTTTTGTAACACGTTGTATATTATATTTTATATTATATTTGTATTTATGTGCTGCAACCATGGTTTCTCTAAAGTTGACTGGCAGAGAATGCTATTAGTATTAAGTCCGCCTTTTGAACTTTAGTTTGTAATACAATAAAGATTTTGAAATTAAATCACATAATACATAACGCAAAAATAGTTTCTATATGACTAATTTTTTAAGTTGCCATAATACTTATATTGATAACTCCTTTTAGGTTGCCTAAATTAAAAGAATGGATTGATAAGAACGATCCTGGAGCCCCTCTGATACCTTTCTCGGGAGTTTTAGAAAGTAAATTAATGGACATGGACCCAGAAGAAAGAAAAGCATATTTGAAAGAACACAATATTACTAGGTGAGACTGAATAATACATACATACATAATACAACCTCTGATTATTTTACAGAATGTAAATTTTGATAAATCAAATCTTTGGTACGGAGTACGGACATACGCTATTTATTGCTAAATAATATGTTTTTCTATTAGGATAAATAATATGAAAGAAAACTAGAATTATAAAAATAACACTGTGAATGTGAATGCCTTAAATCTAAAAAACATGTTTTTTTTTTAGTGCATTGGATAAAATCATTGTCCAGGGCTACAAGGCTTTGCAGCTAGAATACTTCTTTACAGCTGGACCTGATGAAGTAAAGGCGTGGACAATTCAGGTATTTAAATATGTTTATCATTTTATTCACAAATTCTATTCTATTATTTTACCGCACTAATAAGTAGAAAAGCACTAACACCCGTTTGCACTTAATTAAGAATCACCTAAGTCTTTTCCTAACTACAACTCGACCAAGATAAATAGGCGCATGAAAGCTGCATGAAAGCTAAGTTAATGACACCGTTTTAATTTGGTCAAGTTGTAGTTAGGAAAAGACTTAGGCGATTCTTAAGTTTAGGTACTTATTCTTTTGGTTGGTTGATTTACAAAAAATTGAAATAAAGTAAAGTGGGACTATTTAGGATTTGCGCGCCTATTTGGGACCTACAAACATAGCGTTTTGATATTTTTTAATAAATTAAGTTAAGACTCATTTTTACTATTTCTGTTAAAACTAGGTATAACTTAGGGCAAAGCAGTATGAATACTCTAGAGATTTAAATTTGGAGCAGTATCCGAAATCCCAAATAACCCGAGTAATTATCCCAAATATCCCACTTTATCGGTAAGTATTATGACATGTTTGAATTTCCAGAAAGGAACTAAAGCACCACAGGCCGCGGGCAGGATCCACACGGACTTCGAGAAAGGCTTCATCATGGCTGAAGTGATGCACTACAAGGACTTTAGGGAGGAAGGCACCGAGGCCGCCTGCAAAGCTGCTGGCAAATACAGACAACAAGGTATATCATAGGGTGGAATCAAATTATGTGCCAGGATTTCAGGGGGTGGTCAAGTCAAGTGTGTAGAACACATCGATGACGAATTTTTGTTTTTAATTTAATTTTTATTATTCAAATGAAAATGTAGGATTGAGGCCGCGCGGTGTGGCGTGGGAGTGCGCGGTAAAGCCAGCGATTTCCATTGTTATGTGTTTTTTTTCGTTATGGTTTGTTAAGGTTAAATTTTCATCGAATCGGCCACGATAATTGACCCGATCTTCCCCTGAAGTCCTGGCACATAATTTTATTCCACCTTATATTTTTATTAAACATTTTTTTACATTTATAACTAAGGCAATCCTACCTAAAGGTTCATGCACATGAAGGCTTTTAAACGAGTAGACAACGCGTGCTTACTTCCATTTAATACTCTATTTCAGTTGCACTTGCCATAGAAAAAATGCTTAACTTGTATACGATTGAATTTGGTCTTAAAATAAAGCCAATTATATTAGCTATATTGTCAATTTCTCTTATTTTTGGTGCATCTAAAAAAAAGTTGTTTAATTATGAACATTTATTTATTTGGACCTTCAACAGAGTTAACAAGATCATGATACATTAAAAACAGTTTTAAATCCATGCAACTCTAATTATAGACAGCCTCATCATGCGCCATAACATGGTTATTTTTTTATATGGAAACACTGCAGAAACAACGAGTCATTGAAAAACGTTTCGTTATCCACATTCAACTTTTAAGGTGCAGACATAAGCCAACTATTATTTTATTTATTCTAAATAAGCCTTATATTTATTGAATAACTTTACACAGTTTAAAAAGGCATTTAAACAGTTTAAAACGCGATTTTGTTAAAGTGGCCACCATTGGTTCAAACCCGTTTTTAAACTATTGCACGCATTTTGTAATGTTGTAACATTATTCAATAAACATTAGACGTCATTCATAAGACCTTGACTGATTCCTTTTTTAAGAAATTGGGCTTATTTAGAATAAATAAAATAAAATCGATTGGCGGCGCTAGTTGGCTCATGTCAGCCCCTTAAAGAGCAGAAAAGTCACTATGAAATGTAAAAACGTGGCCATATTGACCATAATTATTTTCCTTTTTTTTTCGAAATTAAGAAAACGCAATGTTAATTTGACTTTTGAATTTTTGGATTTGGCATTGATCTGTCATTTGGTTGACAGATACCACACACTAATATAAGTGAAAAAGTACAGCAGATTATGACACACAGATTAAAAAATAAAAAGTGTACAACTTCAGCATAAAAGGCTGGGTCTCCTTTATCAAAATTTGTTCAGTGGTGACAAGGTAACAGACATACAGAGTTACTTTCAAATATTTAATAATATTAACATAAAACATAAACATAAATATATGTATGTCTTTTCAACAATTTCATGTCCTTTCTCCACAGGCCGCAACTACGTAGTGGAAGATGGAGACATAATTTTCTTCAAATTCAACGCAGGCGCCGGTCTCAAGGACGCGAAGAAGAAATGACGCGACAAAGTGCTGCTACTGTTAGTACACTTTCTGTACTTCAACCTTGTTCTCTACTCACTACTACATGTCGCTTAAATCGTTTCTCAACATTACAAACAAAAATGCACTCTAAACATAGGAATAGGACTTAAAATGCAATGAACTACGCAGAAATTGACGCAACACTTTTGTTTTGTAATGATGAATAAGGAATATTATTTATAATTATCTTAACTATTTAAGCAAAGGAATAAAGCTTTGTTGATGTTTGTATCGAGTCGTTTATTTTATTATTAACTAAATTAAATTTAAATTTACTAACACCCGAAGGCGAACGCACTGCGTTGTAATAGAGCTTTGAGATTGGTTCGTTTGTTTTATGCGTTACGTGGATTGGTAGTTGAGAGCATATGTGCTTATTTTTCTTTAAAAAAACTATAGATCCTGTAAATATCTTCGAATTATATCCTCTTTTAAATGAACGTCGACAGGTATGGCATTTTGTAATTTTTTAAGAACTAGTTCAGTACAATTTTATCACGATACTGACAAACTAACTAGCATCGATTTTTCTAATGTCTATTAAAAATTATATTGAATTTAAACTCTACGTCTTTTTGTTACATTTCAAATTCCTGTCTATAATATCAATATCCCACAGTCAATTTAAAAAACGCGCCCAATATAATGAACATGTTGAGTAATAAGAAACTGGACCATTTGAAACATTGAGTATTTAATATTTATCACCTGTTTAAACAAAAACATTTATATCACCTCCACAAATTCTTCAATTCTAGTTATTTTACTCTTGTTTTTATCCGTCGATTCCGAATCATCGCCATATGCTTCAGTGAACAACTTATCCAGGACAATACGGATTTGTTTGAGGAATCTCTTCAAGTTAATATGCGATAGGACCCCTTGCTCTGTAACTGGGGCCAGTTTTTCTTTCTCCTTTTCAGTGTTGTTGAAAACTTTATTCATGATGTATGAGCAGGATTGGGAGACTGCTTCTTCCCATTCCTAAAAATGATTTATTTTTCCTTTTGTACATAATTTCAAGTATAATTTGCTATTAGGTAGGCCAAGTGGCTCCCTCAACTTAAAAAAAACGCTCTAACTGGCTACCAGGTACTACAGCTTGGCCAGAAAGAGAAGAAATTAAATAAAATGGAACTAAAATTTTTCAGTATAAAATATAGTCATTGTTGCCAAGTTATTCGTGATTTTGACGTGTTTGCATAGAAAGTGGCGCCCTCATTTTTTGTCAACTCTTTATAGTCAAGCTGTACCTCTTTTGTTATTATCTCTCATCATTTCTATAGCAGTTGGTACCTTTAGTTCAATAGGTAAAAACGGATTTTCGATAAAATTAAACTATGTAAATTAGTTAGTTAACTTAACTTACATTAGTCAAGCTCTTTATGTTAACTGAATAAAGCATATTTTCTATTAGCTGGTAAAGAAGATTATTGAAAGTAAACTTTAATCAGTTGACCTATGAAACTTGACAAATCCGTTAAAAACGCATTCTCTCAACGGCCACTCTTGTCACTGTCACCCGTATTCAAGAACAATACCCATACGACCCTTGCCTATGCGAATGCACTGTGTTGGTACAGAGCTCTGTGATTGGTTCGTTTAATTTACGTGTTACTTGTGATTGGTAGTTAGAACGCTGTGCGTCCGCGGGCACTGAGAGACCTCATAGTATTGTTTGTGAATACGGTTGTGAATCTCTTACCTGATAATCATCATACAGTGAGCTCAAACAAAGCGTCTCTTCTACTAATTTGACTTTAAAGGGTTCTAATTGTGTTTGTTTGAAAATATATATTATTAGTCTCCCTATTGTTGCTAAAGTGCAACCGGCTCTGAAAAAATGAAAAGTGATTTTTTCTTTGAAAATAATTTCCAACTAAAGTGTGGCCATCGTCGAGATATGCTTTTCTGACATAATTTATAGTGTAGTTATTTTCGTCTTCTTTTACGTATAAAAGTGAATAGGTATCAGTATTTTTTAATTTGAGATTTTAGCATTCACTGCTATTTTTAAACAATACTAAATAATATAAGTACATACCTACCTACTAGAGAAATTCTGGTGATGAGTCGAATTGTTTTCTAGTATATTAATTAGTACTATCAGTAAGTATTCAAAAATAACTTGAGAAATCCGTCAGAAACGCATTATCTCATTGACTACACTTTAGTATAACTTACCTGAATATATTTTCTCTACATTGTATGATCTCGTGAACGGATTTAACCAACCGTGAATGAGTGTCTCTCATCAGAAATTCAAGAGAATCACAATCTCCTGGTGGCAGTGATCCATATTGTACCAGTAGTCTTTTTTGTACCAAAGTGAATTGTTTTTGTAGAACATTTAATTCGTCCTATAAAAAATTGCGTTATAATATTTTTTGTAAAACTTTGTCTTGTTCAGAAACCATATTAAGGAATTCGAAACTTACTTCTAAAGTTTTCAATTTAATCCTATCTTTAGCGTGCATTTCAACACTTTTTAGGAATTTAAAGGTTATTTGCTTGAAAAGATCCTTGTTCCATTTGATCTGAAATTTTAATTCCTTTTCACCCATTCTGACAGCGTAGTCAGATAGTTTTGCTATAAAATATTCCAATATCACTGTAATTTCGGGAAAATCGTCTGCTTCTAAAGAATAAAATCCATCATAAGCTCTCATGGTGATGGTTTTCTTTGTTGATCGAAATGCAAATGTGACAGTGTCTGGCGTATTTCCCAAACTGAATAAATATTCTTCAGAGAAATCTGAAATGCAATAAACTGTGATACAAACACATCGTAAATATTGAGCATTGTCAGCTAAAATATTATTCTTACCTGAAAATACTTTACTGAAGTTTATATGAGAGATATTGGTGTTAATATTTAGTTTAAAGTTTTTGTTTGTATCGACATTTGTGGGTAAGCAATACAAGCTCATAGGCAATACAACTTTCTGTGTTAGAACTACAATCTTTCCCACATTATCAGTGATTGTAAACACAATATCAATGTCGGTATCGGCAATTTCAGTGTCGTTTGTTAGAAAAAATTGAGATTCTATAATTTCAGTTCCGTTGATACTATTTAAAGATATGACGGATTCTGAGCAAGCGAAAGGCGGGTAACATGCGTATGTTATTTGAATATTTTCAACGGTGCTTGGGTCTTCACAGGATAGCATCACAACGACAGGACACATCACCAAATGTAGAGCTTCTTCTTCTTCATTGTCTTTAGTATATTCTTGATACAAATTTTGAGTGGGTTTTCCCACATCAGCTTTTATTTTTATAGTCTGAGCTACTCCGAGAGTACGGCTATCTATTTCTAAAAGAAATATCGTTTATATTATAAATCATCTTACTCACTTCCTCGCGTACTAGACCAATGAATTATACAATTACTGTCCAAATTTCATACTCACTTAGGGCAAGAAATTATAAATGTTACTTACCACCTTTGGTTTCTAAAATCGCTTGCAGTTCTTCTTCGACAGCTTCCAGTTCTGATTGCACCTGGTCGGGGTCTACCGCGTCATTCATCATCGGAGGAGCATTCGAATTTAAATCAGGTTCGGTGCCTAAATAACATACAGTAACTATCCCACTATACGACAGTGTCACTATACCTCCTGGCAAACCCTTTAGAAAACATCTCGATAATGATATGGCCGTGTTCAAAAGGTCGCATGACCAAAGCAACGTTGTGGCTTCGTAAACGTATAGCTTTGAATCGTCTGATGCTACCATTACTACTAAACGCGATGTAGGTTCTGAAATAAAACAAGTGTCATTTTGAGGACTTGCTAATGCACCTTTTCCTAGCAAAGAATAATCTGTCTAATCAACGGCGATGTAACTGGTTTCTATAAGGGTACCTACATACACTGATGCTTACCATAGAACCACCCAATGAGGTATGCGCAGAAACATATAGGCATAAAATCAAACTTTATCATATACTTCATCAATCCATTGTCTTGAAAGCAATAAAGATACCTTTCGCCCACTGCTATGACCGTAGAAAAGTTGGTGCTAGTCTGGAAATAGGCATTTGCAATATAAATCGTGTTATTTGACTCAAAGATTTGGATATTTCATAGCAATTAATTGAGGGTACCTGAATAACTTGGATGGATGATATTTCTTCTCCAGCATTGTATGCCCATTGTGGAATATTTTTCTTATTTTGTCTTAAATTAACTTCACTGAATTCTCTTAATTGTTGATAGCTGTAAAAAATATTTGAAGTTTATATAGTTTACTTTAGCTCCGAGAGTTGTTTTATTAAAAAAGAGTGTGTTCTAATACGCACCTGTATATTTCTAATATCCAAGTAGATTTACTGATTACGAATGAGTCGCAACTGGCAATATAGCACACTGGCCCTGGGATTATCACATCGTCGAATATGCACATAAATAAGAACGCCTCTTGATCGAAGAAACTCAAACTACCGTCTAAACCTTGCACACATATTAAGTCCCTATTTTTTATATTTCCAAAGGGACCACAAGATAGACTATAAGCTTTTCTCGTGAAAGAATATTTTGCTGTCAATTTCAGTATATTTTGATCACCTGATGTAAATAAACAGTTGTTAAATTACATTACAACCAACAGTGACATGAAATCAAATTTAGCATTAAGCAGTTATTCTCCCTCAAACTACATCTTCACGGAAGACCTATCTATTTGAACATATGATATTACATTATTTGGTCTTACTCGTAAATACCCTACCTTGACTTTTTTAAGTAGTATTCTATAAAATTAGATGGTCCCACCATCTGCATCGTTCCCAATTATAATATTGTGCCGAAAGAGAGAATAGAAATGACGCACTCACACACGGCCCTCTATCCTAATACCGTTTAGTTATCTACTTATTTCTACCCCTCTCTAGGGAAGGCACCTACTTACAAGATTTAGCAACACACAATCATTAGTGATAGGTAGGGCTAAATCGTATTGGTATGAGTGAATTACTACACATCCGGTGCATATGACTAATAATATTTTATATTCTTTACGACTCGTCTGCGCACAACAAATATGAGTTTACAGGTGGATCCGATGATCCGAAACATATTCACTCGCTTCAGGTATCTACTTAAGGCTCCAATATACCTCAAGTAGCGCCCTCATTTTAATTAAATTTATTGCTCGCTAAGTACATAATGTATTGAAAATTCACATATACAGATTGAAGCTAAGGTTCTATAGTTTATTTACAAACAATAACCTCAGTAAGGAGCCTTAAGGAAAAAGGATAATTTTAAAAAGGCTTCAAAAATAACTTTAGTAACTACCCTTAGCACGAACATCTTGGTATCGAGAAGAAAAACGCTTTCGATAGAGTAATTTTGTATGGGAAATTTCTACAGCGCCATCTACCGCCGAAAAGCAAAATGAAATTTCCCTTACATATCGAGTAAGTAATACTTCCACGCGCTTTTTTTCGCGATAGGTAGATGTTTGTGTTAGGGTTCTTTGTGAAATCACAGATAGCAATATAGGTAGTGTCGCGAAGGTGGTTTCACTACCTGCGTCAATATGGCCTTCTTTTTTTTCTAGCTGATAAATCACATATTTCAATGGATGTAGAACTATAATCTGTCTATCCGTCGACCCCCTAAAACATATAATGATAAAAATAATGATTAATTATAAATAAACTGTGTTTAAAAAGTTATGTTCAAATAATGACATAAAAGTATTTCAAGACTGATGTTTTCAGAGTTTATTTATCAAGACTCACGCAATAAACTTTCCCGTTTCTACATGCAATACAACGTCATCAAGTTGAATTTCCAATAACGCGTCCGATATACTTCGGTTGGGATTTGGCTTGTAAATTCTCAAGAAGAACTCTTCTGCAACAATAATACAATCGCTATCGGTGTGACTATGGAACTTATCGACTTTAAGACACCCGGGCCCTTGCACGCCACTTATTGGCGTGGTTTCTTGTAATTCGTTGTTTGACCACCATTGTTTTACTTTGAATAAAGACATTGAAAACAATTTAAGTGTAAATTTATGCTACTACTACTACTACTGCCTGCAGTTTGTTTGTACTCAATGCGTTACTATAGTAACTACCATTCTTCCCAACAACATCTGTTTGTAATCTGATCTAAACGCTATTTTCCGAGCAATGAGAAACTCAAAAAGAAGTTTAAAGAAACCCTTAGCACGAACATCCATCCAGAAAAAAAATGGTCGAGAGCAAGTCGAACTCGCGCACCGAGGGTTCCGTACCATCATTCTGAAAAAGTTTACTATTTAAAGACATCGTTTTATTTTTCCTGTAATCTTTACATAAACTAAACTACTAATAAAATAATTTCAGATTTTTCTCTATGCAAACTTCGGAGATAATGGGGGGAAACGGTATTTTTTTACATTTATCATCAAAAGTCGAAAACTATGCCCTAGGAACCTTAAAAACGCGCGTAAAAGTACATAGGTACTCGAGACAGGGTAATTATGTATGAACAATTTCATTTCGCTATTCAGCGGTAGATGCCGCTGTACTTTTCCATACTTTTCCATTATTTTATCGAATGTTTTTACGCGCGTTATTTTTTTCGTTCGTGCTAAGGGTATATACTTATCATCATATTGAGTTATATCATAGCTCAATGCTTTTTTGTCTGTTATAGTTGAAGGAGCCAGACTCGCCCAGATAGGCGTACGTGGCCCACGTCGGCTTAAAGGCTTGCTTACAGTATCCAATTTAGGGATCCAATTAGGGTTGCCACCCGTACTTGACAATAAAATATTGACAAAAAGTTCGATTTTAACAATGAATTTACACTAAAAACTGATTTTATATTTTCTATTTTCATCTCTAATCCGGTGAATAACAGCGAATTTACTTAACGATAATATATGCATTCCGCAGAAGGCATCGATTAAAGTAGACGGTCACGTAATCGATGACTTAGCGATTAGTCTGCCGGAACGCATTTGTCAGTTGTCAAACCTAAACTTGTCTGTCATGTCTCAATCTCATGTCATGTCAGTCAAGTCAAGTCAAGCGCCAATTCGCGTAATTCGTGTGATTTGATTTGGTCTATTTCGTTCGTTTTGTGTTTTGCAAATTTGTGAATCGATTAGGTAAACAACAAAGGAATATCCGCATTCTAAAAAAGACCTCTTGGAATTGAAGATTTTGTTGTATAACGCACTCATTCGAGATGTCGGACGAAGAAATTAAAAAAAACAATGGCAATGAAAAAGAACAAAGAGAGAACGGGGCTGGTGACGAGGGAGACGCTTGGGGAGCCCACGGATCTTCAGACAGGAATCGCTACGCTAGAATGCCTGTAGACCGAAATGCTGCCTACTACAATATGACTCATAAAAACCGTGGCATGGCTATAATTTTCAATCATGAACATTTTGATATCCACAGTCTGAAATCTCGCACAGGCACCAACGTAGACAGCGACAATTTGTATAAAGTTCTCAAGGGATTAGGATTCCGTGTCACTGTATTTCATAATCTAAAATCTGAAGAAATAAACAAGTATGTTCAGCAGACAGCAGATATGGATCATTCAGACTCAGATTGTTTGTTTATTGCTGTTCTTACTCATGGTGAACTGGGTATGTTGTATGCTAAGGACACACACTATAAACCTGATAACTTGTGGTATTACTTCACTGCTGATAAGTGCCCATCCTTGGCAGGCAAACCAAAACTATTCTTTATACAGGCTTGCCAAGGTGATAAATTGGATGGAGGAGTTACTCTTATCAATCGCACGGAAACGGATGGATCTTCCAGCACTCAGTACAGGATCCCTGTTCATGCTGATTTCTTGATAGTGTACTCAACAGTTCCAGGTTACTTCTCTTGGAGGAACACAACCCGTGGCTCGTGGTTTATGCAAGCTTTGTGTGATGAATTACGCTATGCAGGTACTGATAGGGATATACTTACTCTTTTAACCTTTGTTTGTCAGAAGGTAGCATTGGACTATGAGTCGAACACTCCTGACATGCCAACTATGCACCAGCAAAAGCAAGTTCCTTGTCTTACCAGTATGCTCACCCGTTTACTTGTATTTGGAAAAAAATAATTTTGTTTTGTGTTTGATTTATTTTCATTTTGTTTTACCTATTTCTAGGTATATGAAGAGTTTTACTAGCCAACTCGGTAGAACAAGGCTGTTTTATTTTTATTAGTATTTTAAAACATTAATTGCTAATTATAATACTTTCAGTACATATTTTTACGTATAATTACTATGTTACAAATCATTATGATATAACTATCATAATGCTTTGAGATCTGATGAACTTTTGTATTAGTTTTCATTCCAGTTTGGACACACTCATCTCTAATAGATCACTGGTACAGGTAATTGCCTTGGGTGTTGTTTATTTTTGTTGTCTTTAAGACAAAGAAAGCTTATATAAAAACCTGCAATGTTTAATGATTTTTATTAAATTTGTCATAATAAGCACATGTCTGTATTAGGCTGTGTACCACCAATGAAAAATGTGATTTATCATGTATTTAATGCACAAGCTAGAAATATAGGTTTTAAGTAGTTTACTTAAGTAAACAAGCTCAAATAATGTCTTGTTAGTTCTAACTGCCATAACAATTTTTCTTTACCAATTTTTTGGGATAACTTTTATTTAAAATACCGGCAACCAAAGTTGATTTAGTACTTAAACCTCCTTTTCTAAAATGAACACTTAAGCCTGTTTGCACTAAACTTAAGAATTTCCTAACTACAATTTGACCAAATTAAAACGGTGTCATTAACTTAGCTGTCATGCAGCTTTCATGCGTCTATTTATCTTGGTCGAGTTGTAGTTAGGAATAGACTTAGGCGATTCTTAAGTTTAGTGCAAACAGGTGTAATACATATTTGAATGTATTTGTATCAAAATATAAACTTAGCACCCACAATAGAAGTGGTGTTGTGTTTGTTTTGTGCTCTATTTTAGCAAATCATTGAGTAACATATCAACCATAAAGCTGCCATGGAGAACAAAATCAATATATCCCGCAATCTTCATATTTCATGAACAATGTTGTCCAACTTAGACATCAATTATTGATCTCCACAATTTTACTGCTTCCCTAAAATATTATAGTATATATTGTTAGCACTATTCCGATAAATAAAAGAAACTGTTGTTTTCAATATGATTATTTTGTTTTTTAGTTATATATTTTAGTTTAGCCATAACATAATAGAACAAACAATCCTAGTAAAATATTATCAAGTATACTTTCTCAATTATGTGGCATTTAAATTTGGTTAGTGACTTTATGAATTATAAAATGCCAGTCAGTGGAAGAAAACCGAACAATGTGTATTTGGTGTGATTGAGATCTGTCATTCATAGGAAAATGCATAATGTGGCAATTTTGACTATTTCACAGTTCCATTCCTTTATTTACTCATCCTTATTAATGATTTTTTATTGTAGGTACTCCTAGATCTTGTAATTATTACTTTTAATGACTTTCATTCAACAAACTGTGCCATATTTTTCGACATTTTGTAAAAGAATACAATCATCAACTGATCATTATTTTTAAATTTTATTAGAAAAAAAAATACTACTATAATATCCAGATACTTTAATCTTACCATTACATTAGTAATTCTTAGCATAATGCATTTCACAAATGTTGGATATCTCAGGTGTGTGAATCTTAAGATTGAAGAAAGTGATAATCTGACTGATTTTAAATAGGATAGTAAGCATTCCAAATATCTGTGAGGAATTATTCAAAATAAACATACCTAAGTAATATTATATTATTATATGTATAAACGTTTTGACTTTTTAAGATGGTGCCTTGGAACATGCAGTATTTTTTAATCTTTAGATAATATAAATTAATTGTATGCACAGTTTTATAAAATAAAAAACAATAATTTCCTCATAGATCTTGGATAAACGGAGAAAAGTAGAATGTATTGGTAACAATCTTATTTTTATAAATTGTGTGAGCAATAAACTGTTTCTTCCAACATGTTTCTCTTATTTTTCATAAATAAACTTAAACTCATCTTCAACATAAGAAGTTTTATTGATAAATTATAGGAATTGTTTTTATAATAATATGACTTACAACTATTTAACAAGTGAGACCATGTGCTTTCTCTTGCTCTTCCCAACACTGATCCCAAAATTGACTTAGTCGTTGTTCTTGGTTTGCGCAAAATAATTTAAAGTCACGTAGCATTCGCATTTGGAAAGCCTCGTCGCCTGTTGCCTGCGACCACTTCCATTTCTTTGATATCATGTGATTCCATGACCACAAGAATCCCATCTGGAATAAAATTTTTGATAATGTCACGAAATATGTAGTACCCATACAGGGTGGAAAAAAGACAAGAAGTTGACCCTTTTAATTTATATAATACTAAATGTTACCTTTTAATTTACTTTACCAATCGAGATATCATAAAAGTACATAATATTATTTTGTCTGATTTAAAGCTCGTTCGACTTCTGGCTGAGACAAGTGATTTATCAAAAATCTTTGAATACAGTTTTACTTATTTTTAAAATTAAGGAATGTGTCTTTTCAGTAAAATTTGCCATCATCAGTATTTAGGGTAATTTTACCTCCAACTACCGCCTTTTTTCCACCTTGTATAGATTAGCTTCGATTTTGCTTTTGCTAACGTACTAATCGTGTCTCGACGGTGTTTCAATAGTATTGATTTTTGAGTTTTAGTAACAAGAACTGGCAAATAGGAATACCATTGACACACGATTGTAACATTAAAGTTTGGCAGAATCGAGGCCCAAGGCGTTCCACTATCATTTAGAGTGATAATACTGAACTGTTTCACAGTTTACCATAAAATGTGTTATAATTAACCATTACAACGATAACAGTTAATTGCGGTTAAGTACAGTAGAGTTCATTAATATGTTACCACTTATGAAAGGATGTTGACTTTTATTACAAAGGCATAAAGGTTGATGAATTGTCAAAGGTGCGTACATATTATTAAATTCGACTGTACACTACCACAGTATGCTACGCACCCGTCGACTATTATCATAGTCGTCCTTGTTTTTTCCGCTAACGTGGCGAGTAATGTAACCTTCATGAGGGCTAGGAGCGGCTTCTGAATGCACTGGATACCTTAAATGTGAAATAGTTATAATAATAACATATTCGTCATAATTGTAGTTATAATATATATTACACAAATAAAATGTGAAATTGGCTAGATTTTACAGACAGACTTATAGTCTCCATTATAGATGGAAAACAGGATCGACCGACGAGATCGAGTTCGAGTTAGAATCGAATAGACCGTCAAAATAGTACAATTGCATCCATGGCAACCGTTTCTAAAGCACTTAAAAACAGATTTGGATAATTCGATCCTGATATGAACTCGATCCCGTCGAGAATACTAACGCTACTTTTCAGTATCAGCAAAACGTGTTGCATTACAGCTGTTGGTTT
Source organism: Catoptria pinella (assembly GCA_963556745.1). Taxonomy (NCBI): domain Eukaryota; kingdom Metazoa; phylum Arthropoda; class Insecta; order Lepidoptera; family Crambidae; genus Catoptria; species Catoptria pinella. The sequence continues at coordinate 9,887,119 of OY750762.1, forward strand.
AGCATTTTTCTCTATCTAGCCACGATCTTATCTAACCTGCTAGCGTTCAACGGTTTGATTGCAGGTTTTGCGCGCAACGCTTTCTGTTCCGACTTCACAGTAGTGGGTATCAGTATGAACATGTTCCCAGTGACGTGGACATAAAGGTGGTCTCCCACTCCTGCAGCATGAGATGTGCTCTCCACCGTACACTTGATGAAGCCGAACCGACCGACGATAGCTTCTTGGAATAGAAAGAGACGTTCTAGCCAGGTATCTTCTGGGAATCCTGTGTTAAATAATATTTTTTTATTCAATTATTGATTAAAAAAAAGTTTATAATCACAAAAGTCATCATGATGACTCTTGTGCTCGCAGTATGTGACCCATGGGTCACATACTGCGAGCTTGCTACCTATTCAAAATTTGAAATATTTTCATACAAACTATTTGAAACATTTTGTATGAAAGTTTGTATTCAAACTTTCATACAAACTTTCATCCCCCATTTCACACTCTTAAGGATAGAATTTCTTAAAATCCTTCCTTAGTGGATGCCTACACTGTATAAGGTATCTGTGTGAAAAATTTCAAGTCTAGGTCCAGCGGTTTGGGCTGTGCGTTGATATATTACCCAGTCAGTCAGCCAGTTTACGATTTTATACATTAAGATTAAAAATACACATGCCAACAAGTTCCTAACCACATATTCTTTGTTTTAATGGGACTTATTGCGCAATACATTACAATATAATATATTATTTTTCTGGAAACGTCTCTAATAAAATGACTCATTGTGTCGAAAATCACAACCACATCATAAAATATGTGCTATTTCAGTCCATATAGGTAATTAGCGTTTTGAGTGAATGACCGCATGACTAAGCTTCAAGGATGACAGATAAGATTGACCAAATTATGAAAAAACAGATTTCACATTTATTATTAATTTGGCTTATGTGTTGAATAATGATTAATATAATTAATTATTAGGTAGCACTATTTGTTTCAAATGGTATAATAATAGTAGTAGCAGCTCCTAGCGCAACAAATGTTATGACGAAAATGTTTTTCAATAGGATCAAAGCGACGCTTCTGTCTAGAATACGGTCTTTATAAATTGTGCCTATACTGTAAGTAAAGCTACCAACCGTCCCGCATTTGTAGTTATTGTTCCTCTTTATCAAAAGCGTCCCACAATGTCCCCCAAATATCAAATGTGTCCCAGCGTTTTTAGGGTTCCGTACCGTAAAAGGCAAAAACGAAACTCTTATAGGATAACTTTGTTGTCATATAGTAATTGTATAAGGTAACTGCGCATGGTCTGACACGTCTTGGCCAGTATTATTACCGTTGAATTTCTGATTTTAAGGACTGTCCACTATTTTGTTTTGGGAAAGTTAGCAGTCTTACTATACTGGAAATATGCAATCTCTACTTATGTTAAGAAAGACTTCATACCCTCAAACAGAGAGCTCTTGTTCCTGAGCAGCGGTTCTTCATTGAGAGGTACATAGATAGGTCCCCTGAGCGGGTCTGATTTCAAGGTGAAGGGCAACGCGAGCGGATCAGCCGGTATTGGCACCATTTGCAGCCGGCAGTTTTGTGCCTTGCGAGCCCACCCGAAAATCTGGAAAGAAAGCATCCTTGTCTACAGCCTAGGGACTGATTACACCAATAAAGGAAACACTTTTTTTTTAATTTTGAGATTTCAGCATTCACAATGCTATTTTTATACAATACTAAATAATATACTAGAAAAAATAGGACTCGCACCAGATCATGTTCTCGGACGGGAATCGACCGCTGAGCTACCGATCAGCGGTCAGAGCATTGGACCGGATATCCAAAGGTCGCGGATTCGATTCCCGTCCGAGAACATGATCTGGTGCGAGTCCTATTTTTTCTAGTATATTATTTAGCACTTTTTTTTATTTCAAATCTTTTTCAAAACCTTTTTTTCCGCATCATACCCCATTTTTACAGACTTTCTCACTAATCTTATCCTATTTCCCCCATATTATACCTTTGTTTTTTTACCCAGAAGGCCTGTGCTACAGCAGTGAGGACATTAAAATGCCTGATGGTGGTGATTTCAAATGTAACCGTCTCAGTTCAGAGACGATGTTCCCGCTGGCGCCGGCCCACTGTATGCACATCTCTTACGCTTAGACGGGGCAGAAGGTGGCCTGATGCGGTCACTCTCAATAGTATTAAAAGTTACTCTTGTTACACTCCTGTGTACTCACCAGTTCAGAGACGATGTTCCCGCTAGCGACGGCCCACTGTATGCACATCTCGTACGCCTGGTCGGGCCTAAAAGTGGCCTGGTAGCGCGCGTGGCCCCACTCGATGCGGTCGCTCTTGTTGTTTATGTCGATGTCCAGGTGGGTGTTCTTGTATAGAGGCACTGGGCATTATTACAACCAGTTAAAGTGAAGATTATCATTAATCATTTATATTTTATTGCAAATTTCCTACTGCGCGCCAACTTATTTTTGTCACACTGTACCTATTACAGCGCCAGTCAAGAGCATCTTATAAGAATGCTCTTTTTTTTCTTTAACGTACGTTTTGTTGTACATACATTGCGGGTTTATAAAATTTTGATGTTTCAATTACTTTGACGACCTCCGTGGTCGAGTGGCTTTGTACACCGGTTTTCAAAATGTCGCCATCTCTGAGGTCCCGGGTTCGATCCCCGGTTGGGTCAATTTAGAAAACGAGCTTTTCTATATTGGGCTCAGGTCTGGGTGTTTGTGATACCACCGTTGTCTCTGATTTCCATAACACAAGTGCTTTAGCTACTTACTTTGGAATTGGAGCAATGTATGTGATGTTGTCAAATAATAAAAAAAACTTTTCTGTAGGTTCTGTGCAACTAAAGACAGACTCTGTGTGATAGAAAAAATAAAAAAAAACACTCAACTTTTCATGAATTTTGCGACGGAAAATTTCATTTCACTTTTACTTGATTAATTTAATAGTGTTTTTAATTCACATTCAAGTGGATATAACAAACTCTGGACTTAGCAGCTGAAGCTCACAAAACCCAAATAAAGTTGACTATTTATTTTATAAGTATGTACTTACAGTCGCTATCGCTGTCAGCTTGCATGTAAGTAGTGTCGATATTATCACACAGAAAAGCAGCCACTCCCGTGTCGTCAGTTAAAGGGCTGGAGCCTGATATATCGATAGCCCCACTTGTAGCCTCCGCAGACAGCAGGGGAGAGCGGGGCCCTAGCACTTCCACTTCCATCCACTCGTTTTCAAAGCTTTGCAAATCTCCCAAAGGCTTCACATAGTCTGATAACTCTGCAATGAATATTCGACCTTATTTCCATGCCCATAAAATACGAGATTCATTAAAATAGAATTTCAACTCTATGTAGGTTTACCTTTTTCTTTCTTTTGTGGCAGAATGTGATACATATAGTAACCTACGACAAAACGTTTTGTTGAGTCTCCGGAAGCATGACAAATCATTTTCTCATTTAATAGTTTCTGAAACCAAATCATGGATTAAAAAACTTCGTATAACTTAGCTTGAACAGGGGGTTTATTCAAGATTGTTGGAAATCAACTTTTCGAATCGAATAGGAAAGTCTTCCGATATAGATCTTGTTTTATAGCTTATGCTACCAAACTTTGTAAATGCACTGCGCTTTCCGTCGGAAAGAATCGAATGCCAGTCGAATGTATTTGTGAATAGCAGTTTTCGACTCTATCGGAGGATACGTATTCGAATCGAATGCTTTCGAGTAGATTTCCGACAATCGTGAAAAACCCTACAGATCTTTATCTTTCGGAAATTAGAGATCAAGACGATTACTTTCGGCAAGTAAAGGATGGCAATGACAAGAGTGAGGTTTTAACCACTCGGTTAAACAAGAAGCAATACTAGGAATACGTCTACAGACTTCAAAAGATATATAACCAACGAAAGCAGGTCATACATTTACATATGTTTCCAGGATTGATGATTAAATATTGTTATACCACCAGTTTTCTGAAATTTGGTATGGGTAGTGCATACTAAACCTACGTCGTCAGTGACGACGCGGCGTGCAAACTATTTTAACCTTAAGGCTGCATAGTCTGCACTCTAGCGCCGCCATTGGAAAAAAAATCATAGTGCTTAACTTAAATAAAGACGAAATTGTGAATTATCTCTCTGTAGTGCACTCCGTAGAAGCTTTGTGGTTCTTTTTATCGCTTAAACAATATTTTCTAGCCACAAATTTGAGCCAAAAATGATTTTTTTTCCAATGACGGCGCTAGTGTGCAGACTACGCGCTCTTAAGCGTGGTTTGGAACTCGCTTTCGCGATAGTTTCTTGTAGGAAAACATTACCTCCATAGCAGAAGTGGCTCTTTCATAAGTCATCCCCTCCACGTTGGCTTGTAGCCAGTGTATCGCGTAGATGGACACAAAGGTATGCGAAGGGAGACTGACGGTCTGTTGTAAGAAGCCCACGCCAAGTGTTGGGTGGCGCATGCGGTCTATGATCTCCGTCAATGTTGCATTTGCTTTCAATTTCGGCTCTATTACGCTGTAATTAAGATCAAATTTGTGGCACACTATGACGAAAGTTGTGTTTGTTATGCTCTGTCGCGCCACCACGACGACGCTTACTTTTTCTTTAAAATAAAATATAAAATTACTTATTTTTTGGACATAAAATAAAAATATATAGGAAAAACAATTTAACAGTTATTGACAAAGTTTAAACAATACTTTTTATTTATATTTCCCATACCCATCATCGTATGTATCTTCGCATTCACCGGTTTGTGACTGCGTCCTTTCTAGCACGGTCTTTGCTGCCACCCTGCAATATTTTTGTTATTTTAAGTCTTTGCAATGGATAGATCGTAATGGTGAGTGCAGGACAGAAGCGAGCTTTAGCTAAAGCGATACCAAGACGTGTGGTAAAAATAATGACGGATTGGTTTAACGCACAGAAGGTAATTTAAATATTCTAACTGCCTAAATATTAATGCCCTAATTACGTAACTCTATTGCTAACAATTCTCGTTTTAAATCGATCAAAACCGTTTGAAATTAATGAAATTTGACAGTTTCATTTATTAGCAAAGTGCTATTACAGCCCTCTGTTATCAACTGAAAGTGTCTAATTTCAAAAAAGAAAGTTGTTAGCAACAGTTACGTTATCAGGGAGCGGGCATCATTAATTTTAAGCATGTCATGGTCTTTTTTAATGATGAATTTCACTGAGTTAGCATGGTAACATCCTTGAATACTAGTTATAACGTTTAGGAAATAAAGTTTGAACTAGTTATAAAGTTTGAACCTTCTGTGCGTAAAAAAGATTATATAAAGCCGCGTATTCACTAGGCAACAATTGACATGGCTCGCGATGATGGCAGATGACGCGTAAGATGTTGCATTTCTTGTTTAACTTGCGAAACAAAAGTAGCGCGTCGTCGTTCAACCTAACTCAACACTGCGTGTTATTCGTAGCTTAGTGAAAACATGGCTTTATTTATTTGAAATAATTTATTAAACACATGATGGATAACTTAAAATATTGTTGGACTAGCAAACATCTGTTAGAAGCGCGATGGCATACTTACTTGTTACACTGACTAGTGTTTAGTGACTTAGAAGGTGATAACTGCAATGAAACGGATTAAGGATAAGAACAAAGCAACTGCTGGGTCAGGCTTGGGCAAGCATTCCGCAGTCAGCATAAAATAGGGAAATGCCAAATAAAGAGTGAAAACAGAAATCTGGAAAAGAAGAGGGTACATTTAGAAAATGGCTAAACATGACTTTTTCCTGAAGAAATAAATAAAGAATTGAAAATAATTTTCAAAATAACTTTACTACGATATATATAATAAATAAAATATAATAAATATGTAATAATAGGTACATTTACTTATTAGCGTGCAAGGGAAAATGATAAATGAATGCAAAGCTTATCGCACACCGAGCTGTAGCAAACAATAACCATTTGAAAAGTGAAATGTATTTTTACATGCGTCCAACATTCGAATGAGCGCAACTACAGTCTGTCTATTATAATAATTGAATTCTGACGTTTCACATTTTTCGAACCAAACTCACCTTGTTAAAGCGGACACTTACGATTAAAAAACGCACAAATTCATAGATCCATCTATACGTCGTCTTTTGGATGTCTCATCAATTATCTTGCACTACCTATCCTAATTTTCACTCATTTTTTGCAAAATCTTCGTGAAGTAATGAATATTCCAAAAATGAAATAACACAGTGACGTGATGACACAGTGATGTTGTACCTTCACGTGACTTACCGTAATGTTGTGACACACGTTGAGAACCAACAGTATTAAATAGTCTGTCTAGATCTCATTAATCGAACATATCATCGATTTTTAATGTCCTGCTCCCAAATTGTACTAAAAATCACAAGGTATCGACTATTGGATTCACGTCCGTAGACTCGGGATTGTGACATGTAACAGAATTCAAGTCTTACGAGTATAGTAGACAGACTGTACTGGAACCGCTGTGAAGTTACTTATGAAGTTAGTGAACGCACATAAAAGATTGGCTGTTAATTTATAAAGACTTTTTATTGTCAAGATAAAGTTATTCAGGTCGCATATATCACTTGATTGGTATTAAAATTTTACTGATTTGATTATCTTTCACAATATTTTAACTACCTATCTATTTCACGTTCATCGTTATCATCTATTATAATTATATTTGACATGAGATGGGACCCACTACAAACATAATTATGATTATTCAATAGTTAACGCCATCTAGCGGACGTAGGCGTACTGTTGCGTCGCAATTAGTCTTTATAAACCAACAGATGCCAATGTGTCATGTAGTGGTACTGACATAGCTTCGGCCCGGAGTCGCGGCCGGTCCGGCAGTCTGGTGCTGCCTACGCGCTCCCGGAACGGCGAGCTCGACACACCCGCCTGACATTACACAACACGCAATTAACACTGTTACAATACTACTCTGAGCAAATATCGCCAGCGAAATACAAACTTTACATTTTTGACGGACAGTGTCAGTAACCTTATTTTTAGTAAAGTTTGTGAATCGATAGCAACTATTGCTCTAATAAACCAGTTGAGTTTCTGAAATACCGACCACTAGAATGATTCATTTTTAATTTAAATGAGAGTGAGAAGACAAATAAATTATAGGCTTCTGTACTGGAGGTTTTTGGTGGTATAACAAACACTGATATGTTTATACACATTTTTATAGGATAATAGGTTATTATGGTAAAAAAAATGTACTTCGACTTTTTTATTTACGAAGAGATCAGTAGTAAATGTTAACGAAAATGATTTACTTTTGTTAAAATAATGGTCAGTGCCTCAGAAAAAAGGCCGAATTGTCATACTAGGTCTACAACTTAAACAAAATAAGCCAGCAAACAATATATGTCAAGGTATTGAAAGTGCATTCCGTGCAGTATATTGCATAATTTTATAATAAGCAGTGCAAATATATACGCATTTGACAGGTAGACGTGTTTGCATTTAAATTGAAATACTTTTTTCTGCCTTTGTGTTTGGTACTATTTTAATTTAATAACTATTTTCATAAAGTTAAGCCTTTATTACACAGAGCGTGTAAAACGATTAAGTACCTATCCATAGTTCTTTCTTCTATTATATCAACTTATACTTACGCTATCAAACCAAAAGTAAAGAAGTACTTAATTGTCTTAAACCAGATCAAAGTTATCATAAGTTTAATTAACGCAAGTCCGTGGCATAACTAAAACTATTGATAATGAAACTAGACAGATTGCACCTTTTTAACCCGGAAGAAGATTATGCACTGTTATGTATAAAATTACGACTAAAAATCTAGTAGGTATATTAGTATTGTGGCTAAACTCAACTTGTTACATTAGATTTCAACTATTAGAAAGTTTTTAGAATGCCACTCCAATTTTGTGTTAATTTATCTAACTGTTACAAACCCTTCGCATAACGAAGCCAATAGAATAAGTGCGCAGAATGTTGCCAATAAACAATAATCAAATAATATTTTTTTCTGCTAACTCCGATAAATTGCGAACAAACGAGAAGACCTAAGAGTAAGTCTCTTTTTCAATTACCCATTTATAACCGATGTAATTGAATATACGAATGTTGGTACTTACACGTGAATGCCTTCAAGTCCATTTTTCTACTCTGTGACTCAAGTTACTGTTAATGACCACAGGAGGGTTGTAATGGTCTGTCTCATTTGATCGATGTATAAAATGAAAAGTGTCTAGGAGCGGGCGTGGAGGCGAAATGTGGTCGCGGCGAGGGAAACTACTAAATAATAACAACGTAGACATAACACTTTTTTGAATAGGAAGCTTTTACAAAGACCCTAACGGGTGTTAAAGAAATAAAATGTCAGGTCTACGTATAGTACAATCGAGAGCCACGTGCAATTATTGTTCGTTAAAGAGTTCATTCAAATGAAGTTTCACTGATCTCGGATCTAACACAAACTCATTTAAAACTCAATTTACAAACAGTACCGATTTACTGCTGATATATGTGATTAAGGGCCTGTCTCACAATCAAAAAGTAAGTTCTGAGTAGCTTACTTGACAGATGATTTGACAGTTGTGATATGGAAAATATGTCAAATCATCTGTCAAGTAAGCTACTCAGAAGTTTAGAACTTACTTTTTGATTGTGAAATAGGTATTGAACCTATTGATTTTTTTTACTTATGAACCTTATATTCAACTTTACAGTGTGCCCATCCAATATAAGTAAATGCGTGGCAGGAAAAAGAACTAATTTTGACAGTAATCAATGCCTTACCCCCTTGGTAATAAAGATTGAATAGCAGATGTATAATTCCACAATGGTTACTCTTTGTCAAACTATTTAAGTTTGACATAAAAAGATAGGGACAAAACATTGTGTAAAGAAATATAATAGTGGTGAATGGTGATTCACCACTATTATATTTCTTTACACTATGGTGTAACTATACATCTGCTACACAATCTTTATTAGTAAGGGCGTAACTATAAAGGTCAGTATTCAAATAATGATTTAACAGCAACAGAAGCGCTACTATTCGTACGCCAAGTAGCACTGTAATGAATAATTATTGAAAAATACAATGTCATTCGAATAAGCCCTTTTGAATTTGGAATGCGCACCGGCTCTAATCGTACGTCATTATCCAGCGGGGGGTACCTGGGCACTCCTCGTCAGTATGGAGGTGGAGTGGCGCCGCCGCGTGAGCGCCGACTCGGGCGCGCCGCCGCCCGCCGCCCCCGCCCCCACCATCTGCATCAGCCACATTCAACAGGGACTACCCCACCAATGACGCCCCACCACTCCAGCGTCCTTATATAAGAGGGGACACTCATTGTCGATTAAGTTGAACCTGTCGCCTCCGCTCGATACGACGTTCCAGTAATATGTACTGAGCGTCCGTTATCTGGAGGCTTTAATAACTTACACTAACGCTTTGGATAGGGTACATAAATGTCTTTAACTAACAATTCAAACGCGGTTCAGCACTGCGATCATGATGTCGCACGCCTATTACTACCCCGCCATTCCAGCGTCCTTTTAGGGAAGGGAATACTCAGTCCTAATCGACTTCCTTAAACTTGTCGCCTCCACGCGACTGGACGTCTCAATAATACGTACTGAGCGTCCGCTATCTAGAGGCTATTTACTCACATTATCGGATTGGCCTACGAACTTTTTTTAATACCGGTGAAATGTCAGTCATAACGCCTCAGCATTGCGATCATGATGTCGCACGCTCGACATCTATATAAATAAATACAATTTCGTCAAGAGAGAGCACGCCTACAATATCAGCATTGAACATTCGACCTATTTATTAATAATTAAAGTTGAGTTAGTCTCATGCTTTCGGACTCAAACAGGAAATTAAATACAACGATGACATGTGCAACGAAAAAGTAAATTTGTATCATTTCTTAAACGAACAAACATGCTCATACACATTCCTAACGTATCACCATATTATACAGACTTCCATTTTTACAACAAGAACTCACTAGATCTGATCAATTGATGTGAGTTATCATTCCATGCCTTTTATAAAAATGACACTTAATTTCATGTTTGAGTTTTCATTTTAGTATTTTTTTAATAACAAGTTCAAGCTCAGGCACTCCTATTTTGTTGTTTTTAAGGTTTTATTTAAAGAATGTGCTACAGAGATGCATGCAGTGCGAGTAGATCTACGTGCTATACAATGTGCAAATAATTTTTCATGCACCTAATTCTAAGTATATTACATAATAAATTAATATAATTATACACCGTTATCGGGCGTGTATTTTGCGAGCAGCTAGTCTCTAGGGATGTGGTAAAATCTATTGGTTATTTTAAAGGATATTGATGTACTAGGTAGGTATACGTACTTTTTCTCGCCATTTCTTCTTGGAACTCTCTGTTGTATTTTTTATATATTAAGCGTCAACATTTCGTCTTGGAATTGGAACGCTCTGTAGTATTTTCTATTTTAAGCGTTAATATTTTGGACAACAATAGAAACACACAACAAAAATCTTCTAAATAGTAAGAAAACAATTCATTTGTTTTTCATTATTTTGTCAAGCGACAGTTCGTTTTTTTAATGTTTTTCATCTATCTGAATGTATGTTATCCGCTCGGTGACTTGACATTGCCGCAAAAGGTACTGCCGTGACTCGGTGTTTTCGTTATTTTAGTACAGACTTCTCGCGACTTTGCAATTTTATCGAGAATTTCATTTTTTAATCAGCACTGCATTTTTTTTCTCGATATCTTAATAAAATAACCAATATATTTTACCACATCTCTAGAGAGTCTAGAGAGTCGCTACTCGCAAAATACACGCCCGATAAAGGTGTATACATATAATTCAATTGTCTAAGTCATTCTAATTATACATTTTTAAATAAAATAGATGATTTATTTATACATTGTTTTACTTCCTTCTATTTATTTCAACTGTAAGTACAATATACAACTCAATTTCTTAAATACCTACCTTTATTTTCTCAAGTATTTGAATATCGATAAAATTAACTTTTAGTGCAGATTATTAAATCAGAAATATTCTTTCAAAATTAATTCTGCTTATTCAAATATATTTATTCTGTTTTCCTATTCCTATTATAAAATATTAGTAACTTACCCTTTGCTTATTGGGTCTTTTGACCTTATTGAAATACAGTTCAGTCATTTTGAGGAATCCCTCGGTGAGATGGTCGAGGTCTTGGCGGGTTGGTGTGGGGTAGATGTCGCAGTGAGTGGACTCGTCTTCGAGGATCTGCTTAGTAGCAGGGTTGTATAAGGGAAGGAGGAGAGTGCGGAACCTCCAGTATTTCAGAGCCTGCGTAAGACAGTTAATAAATAGCATTATGCTTTGGATAATAAACAAAAGAAATGAAACATGATAATAGGACTCGAACCTTTCCACCAGTAGTAATAATGTACCAAATACTTTCACATTGATTGAATAAGAATAAAGATTTAGATTAAGTTTTTTCTTATGAAGAAAATACAATCGACTAATCATGAATACGGATGTAAACATAAAACAAGAATTATAACGCCATCTATCTTCAGTCTATAAGGCCGCCTACTCATTAGTCGGCGCAGTAGCAGTATCCGGTACGACATCGCCTCGACATAGTAACCATGCCTGTTTACTATGGCGAGGCGATGTCGTACCGCTCTACTGCTCCGACAAATGAGTAAAAGACCTAAATGTCGCCATAATCCAGAATAAAAAAAATAAATGTAAGAAAAAATAACCGACCTCTACTAGAGCGAAGTCTGTATCGCCTCTAGTGCATATGTAGTGGTCCATGTAGTTCCAGTTGTAAGTTTCTAACTTCTCGGTAGTGAACGACACCCACGACACTTCGTAAGTGTCGTGGTTCGGCGCGTGGAACCGGTACCGGTAGTGAATGTTGAACGGCGGGTATGGATGTCTGGAAAACGTCACATTTAGTCAATATGTTTTAGACATTATGCCCAGCTAAACAGCAGCCTAGCATGGCCACTGAAACACTATATTGATATAGCGATTTATCGATACTACACTGTCAAAAGATAATGGATTTTGACAGAATTACGTGTCGATAAATCGCTAAGTATATCTTTTTATTAGATTTTTTTAAATTTAAAAAGATTTTCGCTGGTCATGCTAGGGCCAGTGTTTCTGAAACTTTTTTCAGTCAACCACTTTCAGAATTTGAAAAACTCCACGGGCCCATGTCAAAGAATCTTTTAGGAAAAGAAAACAAGCCTTATATTAAAAAATCACTTATTGGTAGTTTCATTACTGGAAGGGTTTACTGCGGTCCCCTAATACACATGCTACGGACCACACTTTAAACATCACTGTGCTAAGGGGACACATGTTCATTTTCGGTGGTCTGCTAAAGAAACAAATGTAAGTAAAAGGAGTAGAGAATTTTCTTGTTCACTTACCTAGGTCTGTACCTAGTCACCGAAATGGTGGACCCAACCAGCGTAAGCTTATGGAATATCCTGCCAATAGACAGGAGGTACCGCTTCGTTGGCGCAGCTACCGGTTTGCTGCTCTGTGGCGCTACCCTTGAAGGCGGGGGAAGGGTTGTCGATGAACAATTCACTTCGATTACATCGTTTTCATTAACTCCTACTATTAGTTGGAAGCCCTGGAATTGTATTTGTATTCAGATTATTATGGTAATATATTTGTCCAATCATTATTACAAATTAATTCACCAACGCCCAAGCGGCCGAATGTGGCGGGATAACAACGGAATATCTATTGTGTCTCATTTTCCGGGCTTTGATGGGTTAAAAAAAGCAACAGACCTTTCCAATTATTTATTTTACAATATTCTTAGGTCATAAAAAAGTGTAAAGTATGTAAAATGTACCTGTGCTAATCTTTGCGAGACAAGTTCTTTGAAAACCTCCATAGTCGTAAGCGGTTCTTTATAGATAGCTCTGTTCTGTGCAAAATCTGCATTCACATCGTCCGGCAGTAAGTTGTAGTCCGAGACTAAGTAATCGTTCTGTAGAGAGCGCTTGTCGGGAAAGTAGTCTGTAGTGATCGGCAAGCAGGCGGGGATCGTCAGGGACTTCCAATCCACACCTATATCAATTAACATGATGTCACTTATGGTTTGAATTGATTGGTGCTTATTACAAGGTGTTAAGCCTTACTATTCGGTAAAATTAATGTTATTGCTTTTCAGTTTACACGTTTTGATGTTAATATTTAATTATGTTTTTATGTAAATGAGTGTATGTAAGTTGTGCAAAAATCTTATTCTAAAAAGAATCTTATAACTATAATTTTAAAGTCGCTAATAACATGCCATATATTTAGCAGTTCTAATAATATTCAGAACATTATGTGAATAGAATTAGAAGAGTGAAGAAAAAGGACAGTGATGCATTCGGTATCAGTACTGAAAATTATGAAATTGGCTTACATTGAATTACTGAGAATAAAGTAACTAATTTAAAAATTAAAAAGTATTACATTGAACATTCATCCAATTCAACTGCAAAAACTGGTTTCATAAAAAGATGGCAGCTGTTGAATTAAAATATGAGAATGGTGAATGTCTTAAAAAATCAAATTAGCTGAATATAATATTATAGATGGGAATAAACTCTTTTTTAAAGAATAAACAAAGTAACTTTGATTTTTTAAAATTCTATACACTTTTAAACTTTCGCGCTGCATTGTACAGACGACAGCACGTCAGGTTATAGAGTTAAACTAGGAAAAGAGCTTTTAGATTACGTAGGGCATAAAGGCGGTCTCAAGGTCGACATGTATAGTCTGAGGTGCCGTTGTGAGTATTTAAAATAACAGGAATTAAACGCGTACGCAACTAATAATGAGTATTACAAAACTACCTCTTTTCCCGACGTTTTAAAAAAAAATCCGCGCAACCCAAAATTCTGATTCTTTTTTCTATTAATAATGGAGCTCATTGCTACTTATAAATAAATATTCAACCAATTTGTTTTTTTTTAGACATTCCCCATTAAACGTAACTGAACTATCAACATAATATTGCATGGTTGTTATATTTCAGTACTAATATTATATTTCACGAAGTTTGTTTTGCCGTGAGTTGTGTGAGTAAAACAACTTACAAAATTTTTCGTGAAAAATAATTTAAGAGCACGTAGTCGGCATACTAGCGCCGTCATTGGAAAAAACCAGTGCGTAAATAAAGACGAAATTGTGAATTATCTCTCTGTAGTACACTCCGAGGAAGCTTGGTGGTACTTTTAATCACTTACACAATATTTAAAAAGTACTACCAAGCTTCCTTGGAGTGCACTACAGAGAGATAATTTACAATTTCGTCTTTATTTAAGCACTATGGTTTTTTCCAATGACGGCGCTAGTATGCCGACTACGTGCTCTTAATGGAATAGATGCATAAAGTTGATTATTTTGAATTTACATATCAGTACTGAGTCAGAAAACAAATGAAATTAGAAGATAAAATGTTATATAAGCATTCCGTTTAGCACTAGCAGCCACAAGCGTATTTACAGAACTTAACATGCACGTGTGAAAACAAACACTAACAATTATTAATTTTATGAAGCATGGTTCTATCACATGTTTAGGGTTTTACTGTAAATAATAATACATAAATATTTGCACGTTAACACCATAAATTATAAATGGACCTGTGACAATTCAGAAACAATCTAGGAAGCTTTCAATATTCAGTGTAACTACAGACCCCAGCTTTGTCATTATTCACTTTAAGCCTGTGCGTTTATTAGACTAGACATCTTGACGATCATATGCTATTGCAGAATAAATCATTTAGCGATAATAGACAAATCAGAAGGTCTTTAATTATTTTTTACTAAGTAAATGATCCTAAAACTTAGGTAAATTCACACCCCGGACACTCCATACAACCGCTCCGTTATAATTACACAGACACTACACAGATAACTTTTTGTACACGCGCAACTATGTGTAAAGCTAGGGCTACTACGGGAATCGTGTCGCCTCACACACAAATAAACATATTGGTTTTTAAATGTTTTGCTTTGCTTTTTGCAACTTAAATTCACGCCGCCATGCACGAGTTTTCGGCTGTTGACACATGAGACTAATCGAGCACACGATTCGGCACATGAACTCGCGGGGTGAGGTGAGGTAATTGATTCTAGGGCGCGGCGGGGAGTGTTCTTTCTGTACGTAGTACTAATATCTATTCTGTGGTAAATCCTAAAAAATATCTCTTGTTTATATCGTCTTTAATTTCTTACTATGCACATAAGACATGAGTAATCATAATATAAGTAACTATTTGTATAAGATGGTACTGACTTTTGAGATACAAGTATAAATTATGCTGATTTCAGAAGCCTGAGACTCCGACGAATAAACTTGTCTTAATCAAATAAGTTCAAACATTATTTTATGGGTACTTCTTTAAAACGAGTCCAGTTTCGTTAAATAAAGAAGATAAATTGGAAACGAAAATAATACGACAAACAGTTATTTGAACATTAAAACCTAAAAACAAGTTTTAGTCACATAACATTATAACATAGATTTGCGAGTTAGTACGGTGTTTGGTATAACTTGTATAGCAAAGCAACATCGCGAAGATGCCTAGTCTATACGCAGGCTATGCGTTAACTACTCGATGCAAATCAGGTGGGATATCAAACCTATTGCTCTGTTCGCTTTGGTCGCGTCCCCAGACGGAATCAACGGCGAGTACCATGAAACATTAGAAATGAGGTGATCGATTAATATGGTTGGTCAAAGGAGGCTATTTAAAACTATTTATTTATAGATATTAAAAACGTAAGGGTCAAACTAATAGGTAGTCTGAAAAGTTCGCCGCCTTTTTGAAGCATGACTTTAGCGCGTGTTATATTTCTGGCAATACTAAACTTAGACGGGAATGTAATATTATTATTGTTTGTCAGCTGACTTTCTGGTAATAGCGGTAAAATTGAAACAAACTGTTGTTGTTGTTGTATACATGTCATGATTTAAATAAACTTTTATTATTTATTTATTTTTTTTGCTTTTCCATATTTTTAATAATATTTATTAGATACGTAGGTATTGCAATTTTTTTTCGATAGTAGACCCTTAAATGGTTCAGTAGCTTCAGGTCTGGTAATTTTGATGGTAAAGATGTTAACTTTATTATTTTCTGTTCAAAAAGGCCGCGAACTTTTCAGACTACCTAATTTGGCCCATCCGGCGCCACATATGTTGTCCATAGCCACTTTCCTCCCACCGCGCGCCGCTCAGAAACTTTCTTCCTAGAGCTTTGTACCGATGCAAAAGAGCGTAAGAGCGGCCGAGTGGTTTTCTATCTCTAGCGAACAAAGATTCTAAGTGACGACTAAAGAGAAAATAACGGAAAAATGCGGAGCCGATCGGGTTTATGTAGCTTAACCTTAACAGAATTTTTTGTAAATAAATACAAACTTTTTTTGTTTCACGAATTTTAAATAGCCCTTTGGTGAGTTTTAAATATAACGGTGGTTTTTAGCTCCAACAACCGCCAAGTACCCTGTGAATTATTACGGTATCTTATTTACATGGATTTTAATTTATAACAGTGAAGATGGACCACATGATAACTTTGAATTTATTTCTTGTTATTAAATTGAGATTTTCGCAATCACAACGCTATTTTTATATTAAGATAAATAATATATTATAAAAAAATACTAGAAAAAAATCGACCCACCCGTAGCACCTCAGTCCCGTCTGAGGTGCTACGGGTGAGTCAATGTTTTTCTAGTATTTTTTTCTAATATATAATTTATCTTATTTCTTGTTATTACAAAATGAGGCTTAGATTTTAAAACAACCCAAGGTTATGTTATTTTTCTTATTTCACACAACTAGCTTAGGTATAGGATTTTTATAAGAATTTAGTTTTTGGCATCAAGGAACAAAATATGTAAAAAAAATATTCTCTTATCGATAGGAGTCTCATTCAAATAGTTCAAATACCTAAAGTATTTCGTTATAACCCAAAATACTTATTATCTTTAAAAGTAACTAAGCCGCTTCATGTAATATCACGGTTACGCTCATTCCTCAAACATTCAACACACTATCACCATACAATCAAACGCACACACTAACTCAAATGATAATACATACAAAGTTTAACACAAACCTGTAGTTAAGGCAGGTGTCCACTCTTGTTCGCCAGTCGCCCCCCACAGTAAGGCGAGCGATGCGTTGTTGGTGGTAGACGGAGTGTTTAATGCGGTATTCAACACACTTAGCGCACCGGAGGTACTGATCATTCGCTTACGTCCCATAACGTTACCTAAAAGTGGTAAACGGAATTATAGTTAATTTTATACACTTCTAAGACTTTCGCGCGTACAGTTCATTAGAAATAAAACACTTTTTACGGATTACTTCAGAACGCAGCTATAAAATAATTTAATAAACTTGAATAAATTTTTATAAAGTTTCGAGCGGGTAATTTCATAAAAATATGAGCAGCCTTTTTGCTTTAGTCCTCCCGTGACCACGGCCCCTGGAAAGGTGTCGAAACGTCGGGAATTCTAACAACCAATAAATACAAACTAAATAATTCTAAAACAACACCTGAATTAATAATATACGCGCTGTAATCCGTAAAAAGTGTTTTATTTGTAATATAGTTAATTTTTCCTATGGTTATTTCGTAAAATTATCAGCGGGTCTATCGTCTAATATCACTGAAGTTCAGGTAAGCTTTGATTTGACGATTTGATGTGATATATTGCTACTTCTTTTTGGCACAAATAAAAACTTACCAAAGAAAAGTAGCAATGTATCACATCCATATGTCAAAACAAAGCGATTACGATTGCAATGTAAGTTAGGTGGTAGAGCCCCAGTTTTGTATAACCCAATATTTTGCCGAGTGTACGTTACTCATATGATAGATTTATTTTTTACTTTATCAACATTATGCATTTCTCAAATATGATTTATCGGATTGCTACAGTCAGTTTACTTTAAATGAGAGTTGCAGTAAAAGATTTTTTAAAAATTCAAATAAAATAGTGCTTCCTCACCATCCACTTGGTATATAGAGTGGTTGTTGTTCACGACAGATCCGTTCTCCTTGTTGCCATTGTCCCGCTGTTGCTCAGTACGGGACGGTTCTCCCGCGGGACGCGCTTGGTAGTGATGTTGCTGAATCAGTACGCCCGTGGGACCTGAAAGAAGTTGTGCGTTTTAGATACTAAAATACTTCGATGCTTAAAGTAATTTGTGAACTCCTATTCATTAAGGTTTGGGCGCCACTGAGACCGTTGCCCTAAAGTCTCTGATAATACTTTTTTTCATCACCGACTCGTTTAAAGATCAAGCTTCTAGGATATAGATGTGTGTTTACCTTAAGGAAAGATATGAGTCCACTGCCGCCGTCTGTTACTGGTGAGCTTAACGGTGGCGTGTGAAGGGTTAATGATGACGCGACCAACCTCTAGATTCATTATGTCAAATTCCCAAATCCCGGAATTGACCAATACCCGAAATATCCGATCGAGCATGGAAGAGAGAGAGACGAGCTTCTAGGAGAGAAAATTTCGTTTACCTTTGGAAAATATACAAGTCCATCGCCGTCTGGGACTGGTGAGCTTGACAGTGACATGCCAACGGATTGATAATGACGCAACTAACCTCTAGCTAGATTTGTTGACAAATTCCCAAATCCCCTAATTGACCAATACCTGAAATATCTGATCGAGCACGGAAGAGAGCTAGAGAGAGTCGAGCTTCTAGGAGAGAGATGTTTACCTTTGGGAAAGATATGAGTCCATCGCCGTCTGTTACTGGTGAGCTTGACGGTGACGTGTGAAGGGTCGAACGGGTTGATGAGGGCGCGACCGGTGCGCATCACCGGCTTGTTGGCGGAGATCGAGCTTCTAGGAGAGAGGCGGTTGTTGGCGATCGGCGAGTCTGTGACGTCACTATTCGAGTCGTAGACGCTAGATTTGCCTGAACGAAAAACAAATATGTATAAATTTTTAATTTAAAAATATACTTACATTCAACCATTATTTGGTGCAAATATTTCTTTTCTGTTTATTTGGGCAATAAATTATTTAGTGTAAATTGCTGCTTCTATGTATTAATATATTAATATTTCTTAGGGATTCGACTCTTGCTTCACTTGCCACTATTTCCGACGCTAATAATAAGAAAGGAACATGTAATTCAGCGGAACTCATTAATTGGTTGAATGTGAATGTCGCACAATAGACATTAGATAGACTATTAAATATTGGTAAGTATCTTTCAGCATAATATTTATCTAATCTTACTAGAGCAATATTATTTTATTATAGGTTAATGTTAATAAAATAAGAAATAAAGAAGATTATAATAAAAGGAAATGAAGAAAGTAAATTCTTACTTCCGTTAGTTAGTATATCACCTAGGCTGTGGTGAATATCGGGGTCAGACATTTTTCTGTGTTGCAAAGCGGGTGGACTACGTCTGCTCATGCCTTCTAAGCCTGCCACGGAAGTTTTCTTAGTCCTAGTAACTTTCTGGACACTGGAAACAAATATAGCATAGTTACTTGTATATTATTCACTCAGGGTTGATGGCACCGAAGTTCGACCGGAAGACGAATATCAACCGAAATTCGATTGTAACCGGATCGAAGACAGAGCGGAGTTAAACCAAAAGTCAACCGGAGCACGTCTCACCTTTTACACACGTATTTGTTACTATGACAAAGGGACCAGCCTGTATTAGCGCGGTATCTCGGTTTTGCTCCGGTCGAGCTCTATTTGAACTCCGACCGAGTTTCGGCTGATCTCTGGTCGAGCTCCGGTACCATCTACACGAAACCTTAGGCGTAAAAGTTAAAAGATTACGTACCAAGTACTATGAGCAGGTGGTAGTTGAAAAACTTGTCCATCATAAGCATCATAATCGAAGATAGAATTGTGCATGTATTCATCTTCCTTCAGCAACTTTCCTTTCCGTTCGTCTTCATACATTTTCTTAAGAGGTTCTTGACTTTTTCTTGGTGGCAACTTAATTCTAGGTATGAAATTCGAATAGGCAACTTTTTTGTTTGTTGAATAAAACGACAAGTTGATCCAATGAGGCATAGAGTAGTCGTCTATAGAGTTGAGATTGTTGTCCTTATTGTGGAATTTCAGTAATGGCACAGCATGTAACGGTTGTTCTCCGACACAGACTAAATCACTGCCAACTCCATTATCAATGATCCTCTGTTTCGTGACGTTTGTTAATTCCCTGTCGACTTCAAACACACCTACGCCCGGCGTTATGACAACACTCAGTTGACCGGTGCGATCGAAACATCTGTCCAGATAATGCTTTTCAAACACTGAAAAAAGTCCGCTTGTTAAAATTATCTAACTATAAGAATTCATTCCAATTTCTGTGGCATTCCACGAAGTAAGTGGTTATTGACACTGACTGCAACACTTGATAATTTGATCAGAGCACAGAATACGTAATAGTACAAGTACAGAAGGGACACTTCAAAAAACATTTAAATTAATAGCGACTCTTGCTGCGACACAATAAAGTGCAATTCAGGTTGCACAGCCCTCATTCCCTAAAGTTGTATTCACCTAGAAGTTGCCTCTCTTTCTATCACATACTCTCATCTCTTCTAATGACGTTTAGGGTAGTCTTCTTTTAAATGAAACTGCGTGGTCACAAGTTTTACAATCTACTCGCTTTCATAAAAGGAAAGCGATTGTTTAAACGCACTATGGTTGAAGAAAAGCTTAAAAAAATATTTAAAAACATTTTTGTTAAATTCTTATGCGACAAAGATACGAAGCGTGCGACCATACGCGACCGAAGCGGCGAGCGCGTGAGCCGGCGAGCGGCAGCCCACTGAATTAGCCCGTGTGATTTAATTTTTTATGATATGAAATTTAAGTATATGAAACTTTTAAAATAAATCAATGTATTTTTACCATTTAAACTCATGTTTAATACTTCCAAAAAGTTTCCCTGAGCTGCTGTCGAATTTATTGCAGTTGGGATCTCCATGTTGGGTCTCTCGTGGTACTGTAACACAATCTTTTGATAGTCTGTGAATAGGCGTCGCAATTGAAGAAGAACACTTGACCAATCTTCATATCTTTCATTTTGAACTGCCACTCTGTACAAAAAAAGTTTTAAATGGACATAACATAAGACATTATTAATAAAACATATAAAATGTTATGATATTTTTTATCATTAGAATGGAAACTCCTGACATAACAACCTGTAGAAATCTTCATAGAATCTTCCCCTATAGTCTTTTTGTAGGCATTCCTTCATATGTTGCGGAAACTCTTCCAAAGATTTGGCTTTGTAAAATGTTCTTGAAAACAACACTATTGTCACTTCATGGTTGCTGCCATTTTTCTGAAAATATAAATAAGAAATTGTTACAATTTATCTTGAGTAATATTCATCCAACCACTAATAAATAGAAGAACAAACCTTCCATTTTGCAAACAGATCAGCAAGAAATCCATTTACTGCTTTTTCGAAGTACAAATCTCCATGGATATCAAAATCCCACATTTCTGAGGACATTTGTATGAAGAGATAAACCATGGATGTAGAAGATCTAAAGACAATCTTTGTATCCTCAGTTATGACCCCGCAGGCCACTCGGTCTCCTTGAGACCACATCTCATATACTTGACATCTTATAGCTCCACCACAGTATTCAATTTTTTTATTTAAATAAACGCAAGTACTGACCTAAAACAGGATGTTAATGGTGTTGATTTGGTTGGCAACAACTTAACTAAATTTACATGATTAAACTAAATTTAGTTTTACATCCTTTTCTTTCTGTATCGAAAAGACAAGAACAGAATGCTAAAATTAAGTTTAGTCCTATACTAAATAATATACTAGAAAAAATAGGACTCGCCCCAGATCATGTTTTTTCTAGTATATTATTTAGTATAATATAAAAATAGCATTGTGAATGCTTAAATCTCAAAATTTCAAATAAGTTTAGTCCTGTCAATTTAGTTAAGTCGTGCCAGCCAAATCGACACCATAGTTTTACATTTAATCACTAAGTTCCCCAGCATATTTAATATGTTGAATCTTTATGAGGCTTCGTCAAAGGTAGCATCTACTATTTGTCATAGTAAGAGAACTTTTAAAACAATTGGTCGGTGCATTGGGACGGAATCCCACGGGTTCGAGTCCCATCTGAGGTGCTATGGGTAAGTCAATTTTTTTTAAATTTAAATAATATTTTTATGAATCCAGTAACAGATTCCCATTCGTTCATATTTTTTTATGACTGCAAAAATATTAATAGAACCATTTAATCTTCTGGGGCCCTACCGCCTAACTTACATGGCTATCATAATCCCTTTTATTTAACAGATGGATGTGACACATTGCTACTTTTCTTTGGTAAGGTTTTATTTGTGCCAGTAAGAAGTAGCAATATGTGACATACATCTGTCAAATCAAAGCGATTACTTTAGTCATATAAGTTAGGGGGTAGGGTCCCTGAATGGTGATAGTTTTTACCAAATGATTTTTCAACCTCCACATCTCAGATCTGCCCATATACTGATCTTTGAAGGTAAGTTCCACCGAGTCCAAGGCCACATCAACCACATTAACAATGTTGACATATACATCAGCAAAAGTTCTAAGCTGAAATGTTGTGGCGATGCTGTGTTCAACACTAATTGTATCTAGAAACAACAAGGTTTACTTATTAAATCTTCCTAGGTCAAATCTTAAGAATGTTTATCTACTGTGTTGAGAGACACAAAGAGTAAGAGTGAATTTTTTTAGATTCCTTTTATTAACCTATGTCAATTCTAAAGTGACTGCCCATGTGCTGTGTTGAGACTTTGAGAGACACAGAATTATTAAAGCTTTTTCAATGTTTGTGTACCTGAAATATAAGTATTTATTATAACCTAACTTTGTAAGTGTAAGGAAACTCAGAGGTCCTTAAATTTGAATAAAATCAATCATACTATTTTTTATTATGTAATGAATGAACATGATGCTGTTAGCATCAGGCTTCATCAGCTTAAAAGATGGATGCGAAAACAATATTTAGCAATAACTTCCACACAAGAGATGGTAAAATATTCAAGACATCTGTGCACTGCCCTCCGCCTACAATTAAATGGTATGCAAATACCTGCAGACACACTGACAGCAACACACACCTTGCCCATATAACAACTACTCTACACATGTTTCGCCCCTACACGCAGCATCATCAGGAGCTGTTAGATTGTGCAATGCTAAGCGACTTGCTTGCCTAGCAACGTATTTGCATAACATTTAATTGTTAAGGCTCATGGACTAATGCAAGGTAGCCCCTGAATCTATTAAAAAGCTTAAAATATAATAATATGTACAATATTCAACATGATTAAATTTTCTATCACCAGTGTTAATGCTGGTTATTCATTTAAGGATCCATATTCTAGGATCAATATGTTGAACTACAGTCCATACTATGGCTGGAAAAATATTTAAGAAATTGTATAAAGAGTAATAAAAGTAATTTAAAGAGTAATTTGCAATAAAGATTTTGTATTAGTATAATATAGTGAAAATAACATCGACATTATGCATTATAAACTTTGTATAATAATAACCCCTTAGCAAGCCTTAAAGCAAGGGTGGCCAAACCGCAGCCCGCAGGCCACATGCAGCCCGCCGATTGTCAATTTGTGACCTGTGGAACTGAGTCATTTCTTTTTAAGTTATTTTTTTTATCATAATAGGAGAAATTCTAAAATAACATTTGAAATTTTGAGATTTAAGCATTCACAATGCTATTTTTATATAATACTAAATAATATACTAGAAAAAATAGGACTCGCACCAGATCATGTTCTCGGACGGGAATCGAACCCGCGACCTTTGGATATCCGGTCCAATGCTCTGACCGCTGAGCTACCGAGTCACTGGTGAGAACGTCGAATTGCTTCTAGTATATCAACTCTTACGCTGCAAGCCAGCGCCATCTCACCAATGTAGAAGGAATTAACCTCTACATTCAACTGAACATCTTTCCAGATATTTTTAAACAGCTGATTAAGATGAGAAAGCTATATAACTATTTGAAATTTTGAGATTTAAGCATTCACAATGCTATTTTTATATAATACTAAATAATATACTAGAAAAAATAGGACTCGCACCAGATCATGTTCTCGGACGGGAATCGAACCCGCGACCTTTGGATATCCGGTCCAATGCTCTGACCGCTGAGCTACCGAGTCACTGGTGAGAACGTCGAATTGCTTCTAGTATATCAACTCTTACGCTGCAAGCCAGCGCCATCTCACCAATGTAGAAGGAGTTGAATGTAGAGGTTAATTCCTTCTACATTGGTGAGATGGCGCTGGCTTGCAGCGTAAGAGTTGATATACTAGAAGAAATTCGACGTTCTCACCAGTGACTCGGTAGCTCAGCGGTCAGAGCATTGGACCGGATATCCAAAGGTCGCGGGTTCGATTCCCGTCCGAGAACATGATCTGGTGCGAGTCCTATTTTTTCTAGTATATTATTTAGTATTATATAAAAATAGCATTGTGAATGCTTAAATCTCAAAATTTCAAATAGTTATATAGCTTTCTCATCTTAATCAACTGTTTAAAAATATCTGGAAAGATGTTCAGTTGAATGTAGAGGTTAATTCCTTCTACATTGGTGAGATGGCGCTGGCTTGCAGCGTAAGAGTTGATATACTAGAAGAAATTCGACGTTCTCACCAGTGACTCGGTAGCTCAGCGGTCAGAGCATTGGACCGGATATCCAAAGGTCGCGGGTTCGATTCCCGTCCGAGAACATGATCTGGTGCGAGTCCTATTTTTTCTAGTATATTATTTAGTATTATATAAAAATAGCATTGTGAATGCTTAAATCTCAAAATTTCAAATAGTTATATAGCTTTCTCATCTTAATCAACTGTTTAAAAATATCTGGAAAGATGTTCAGTTGAATGTAGAGGTTAATTCCTTCTACATTGGTGAGATGGCGCTGGCTTGCAGCGTAAGAGTTGATATACTAGAAGAAATTCGACGTTCTCACCAGTGACTCGGTAGCTCAGCGGTCAGAGCATTGGACCGGATATCCAAAGGTCGCGGGTTCGATTCCCGTCCGAGAACATGATCTGGTGCGAGTCCTATTTTTTCTAGTATATTATTTAGTATTATATAAAAATAGCATTGTGAATGCTTAAATCTCAAAATTTCAAATAGTTATATAGCTTTCTCATCTTAATCAGCTGTTTAAAAATATCTGGAAAGATGTTCAGTTGAATGTAGAGGTTAATTCCTTCTACATTGGTGAGATGGCGCTGGCTTGCAGCGTAAGAGTTGATATACTAGAAGCAATTCGACGTTCTCACCAGTGACTCGGTAGCTCAGCGGTCAGAGCATTGGACCGGATATCCAAAGGTCGCGGGTTCGATTCCCGTCCGAGAACATGATCTGGTGCGAGTCCTATTTTTTCTAGTATATTATTTAGTATCTAAAATAACATTATATTATATTTATCAAAAAAAATACTAATAAATTTGGTAATTTTTTCTATTTTATGTTTAAAATTTCTTCATAAACAATGTTTTTTGTGCGTGGGTTAGCTATATGGTAGTGTGGTCCGGTGCGAAATTCCAATTCCGAATTTTGGCCCAGCTGCCGAAAACGTTGGCCACCCCTGCCTTAAAGGACCGGGTCACTTTTGACCCATGAATTCCAAAGTTATATTAATAAGATGTATTTATTTTACATCACACAATGGTTGGTAAATTGAAGGTAGGTAATATTTACCTCTGCCCCTCGCTGGTACATCCACTTTAGTAACTTGCAATAATAATCGTGGGTAATCATTTTCAGGGTGGTATATTTCTACAATGTCTTTTTCTTTAAGTCCTGGGTAATCCTTCAAATTAATTATAAGATCCGCAGCTAGAAAATAGAAAATTGTGAACTTTTAGTACTTTTCATGCAGAGAAATCATGATCATTATGAAGCTATAATACGCAGAAAAAGATACTTACGACTAAAACTAGATTGATGGACAATTAGCTTAAATGCTTTCATTTTAGTTGTTTATTACCATTAGAACTTTTATTAGGTAGCGATATCTCTCTCATTTCCATGAAATTCAAGAATCATACTTATATATCATTAATCAAAACAAGATAAATTAAGTAAAATTTAGTATTTCTGCAGACAAACAACCACAGACTTACTACAGATGAATATACTAGTTAAACAAACAACACACATACACAACAACAGAGGTGCGTTCCGTCGCTTCGCTGGAGTACACTCGAACGCGCTCGGGTGCGCCCTTTGACCGTTCCGTGGATTGGTGAAATTTTACTCTGAGCGCTGTCAGAGGTGCGTTCCGTCGCTTCGCTCGAGTGCACTTGCGCACTCTAACCGTTCAGTGGCTTGGTGAAATTTTACTCTGACAGCTGTCAGAGCGTAGTTTCACCCGTTCCGTGGCTCAGAGTGCAGCAACCAAACAACCACCTTAATCAGTCGTTGAAAAACGCTCTGACGTTTAGCTTTTGTCATAATGTCAATATCATTTGACATCATTTTGTATTTTGATGTTTTTGTGTCTAAAAGTTCATGGTTGCTCCTCGAAAAAACAGATTGTATTAGATGCTGTTTACAGGAATGTTTAATTTATCCGTATTCTAAAATAAAAAACGAAAACTTTGTTCTTAATGACATCTAAAGTTCTTTTAGGTTATAAAACAACTCGATCGTTCCGTGGCTTGGTTGCAACTCAAACGAGTTAAACTTCAACCAAACAACTACACCCAAAACGACGGAACGCACCTGTGACAGAAACAGCTGCAGCTGCACAGACCACTTAAAAAAATATGACCTTCAAACATATTTTGAGCAATAATATCGACGTTCGATATAATTGCTATGCGGACCTCAGAAAATTCTTCTGAGATGCGGAGGCTGTCAATGTCATCTTCATCATGTCATTGTCATTATTTTAACTGTCAAAGATTGTGTTGAATAATTGAATGAATGAATGAAAACATTTCTCAGATTTTTTTCAGAATCTCTTGCCAAGAATTTAAATTAAACTTTGATTGATTTGAGTCAAAGTTAATGCTTTGACTATGTTATCGTTATAAAATGAATCTATCAGATTTGCGGAGTTTTGTCGGCAGTTTGGCTGTTATTACGACCGTACTTCAATTCTTATCTGGAACGTAAGTAACTTCGCTACATAAACGTGTTTTAATATGAAAATTATTTTCTTATTTCATCTGATTGTTCTCTTTAATTCTAGGCTTGTATGTAAACAATATGTGTCTAATAGAACTACTGCTGAAACGTCACCGCTACCTTTTCTGTTTGGGATTGTCTCGTGAGTATAAATAAATATTTTGGCACCTTTGGCACCCTATTTGGAATTATATCAATTTATTAATTTGATATCTACATATCATTAAAACAAAGCAAGCATGCTTGTGATGGGGTCTATAGAGAAATGTAAAATGAATGTACTTATCATTTTTATTTTAGGTCAGGTCTTTGGCTTCTATATGGTTTGGCAAAACGTGACGATAAAATTGTACTAGTCAATATAATAGGAGTAACTCTAATGGTTTCCTACACAGCTGTGTTCTACATATACACATTTAAAAAATCTTCATTGTTGAAACAAATAGTAATAATGGTCTGTTTCATTATATTTGTTCTTGGTTATGTATTTGTAGAAGATGACAGTGAAGAACTTCTATGTAGATTAGGTAAGTAATCATGCAAATATTTATTGGTGACAATTTAACTAATTATTTTAACATTGGTACAATTTGCATCAAGGTTTCATTTATTTTGTTTCAGGTTTATTAGCGTGTTCATTAACTTTGATGACTATAGCAGCACCAATGAGCAAGCTAATTTATGTCTTAAAAGTGAAAAGCACTGAGTGTCTTCCCTTTCCTATGATACTTATGTCCTTTTTTGTTTCATCATTATGGTTCTTATATGGAGTTATAGAAGAAGATTCATACTTACTTGTAAGTACTTCTAATAATTTATTATGTATGTACACATTTAGTAGATAACATAATGTTATGTAAATAATGTTATTATGTTATTTAAAAAATGTTATGTACCAAACATGTTCACACCTAATTAGATTTTAATTCACAAGTTATAAATTAATCAGTGGATCAACAGATCCTATCTAACATTAACCCTAGTAAAAATTGTTACTCAAATTATTGGCTCAATATAAATAAATAACAGTTAGTACTTAATTTCAGGTACAAAATTTCATTGGAGGAGTTTTAGCTCTTATGCAACTGTCCTTATTTGTGATATATCCAAGTACACCAGAATCACCAAGTTTAGTAAAAAGTATTATAGCATGAACCTCATTAGATTTAATTTGTGGCTAAGTATTTATTTCACATTTTCCTCAATATTCAATTTCAATTTTCAATGACAAGTGAATTTTTATGAGGAGATGGTGGAATTTATTTTGTTTTGTTTGCTAGTTAGAAAAATTGTAAATTAAATTCAATTAAGTTAATTATAGAAAGAAATATAGTTGCCAGTAAATTGTTTTGTATTTGATTTCATTAAGTTCAAACGGAATTTCATTCAAATTTTCAAGTCCTTATTTTTCGAAATTATGAACTAATATTAATGAAACTTCATCTGCATAAGCAGAATAAATTTCTCAAAAAAGTTAGCTAAAACATTTTTGAAATGTCTTATTTTAAAAGAGATAATTGGAAATTACTGTTTCTTTGGAAAATTTAAAATCTGTTTAATTTAGCTATAACACTATTTATCGAAAATGATTTCAACTACCTTTTAAGACCAATGTTACTGTTTATATGTATGAAGTTTCGTTAAAATCGATTTGTTGATTTCGAAAAATAAGTACTTGAAATTTTCTATGAAATGGCGTTTTCTGTTAACACTCTTAAATTAAATTGTGTTTTATTATAGTAAGAATGAAATACAATTTCTGATATGAAAGCATATGACATGACAATTTGTCAATGTATAATAATGGTGAATGCCATTAATGTATTTGTAATAAAAGTTATAATAACTAATTTTGTTGATTATCTTTGAATTGCCTGTCATGACTAAATATTGCATTTATATGTCTTGTCTTAGTTTATTATATGCATTATTTATTATTATTATTAATGACATGATCGAAGTGAATAACTTTAAATTTTAGCATTAGTGATTAGTTATTTACTAAAAGCTGTATTAGATACTGATGTTATTATAATATAATTTTGAAGATATGTAGGTACTATTTAACATGATTTCCAAAAAGAACATCATTGAACAGTTCTTGATGGCAAAGTTATGAAAAAGATCTAAGGATCTAGATGGTGCTAACTGATGTTTTTATGTTATTTGTATAAATGGTTTTATCTATTATTATACTGGGTTACTAGGTGTTTCCTAATAACCTGTAGAATTTAGTTTTTTATTTGTATGGAAATCTACAAAGTGTCAACCCTAGATGCAAAAAGACTATTGTTTTCAATAATCAATCCCATTAATGGGCAAAAGCAAAACATAATTTAGGTCTAGGGTTTCCACTATGCAGTTTATCATAAAAAATGTTTTTTTCAAATGTTGCGGTTTTCAGGTCTTATAAAATTTTTCCGGCTTTAGAGGTTTGAACACGTTGTATAATTGAATCAATATTGAAGATATACTTTTTTATTTAAGACATGTCAGATGTTTGCGATTTTTCTTATATTATGTAATTGATAGCTTTGTTATTTTAGTTAAACCTTAGTACATTACCCACTTAAATTGTAATCCAATCTGCTAAATGTATAGTCAAGTATTTTAGCCTCTTCGATTTCCGGCTGAGACAAACGATTTATCAAAAATGCACTTTTACTTTTTTTTACATAAAGCAATGTTTCCTTTTAGTTTGCATCTTCAATATTTAGGGTACTTTCCCTTTCCCTCCAACAACCGTTTTTTGTGAGTTTCTGTTTGTTACTCAATGACGCAAAAACGGTTGAACTAATTTGGATGAAAATAGAACACAGTTTATAGCCTAAATTAAAAGATAGGATAGTTTTTTCCCGATCAAAGGTTCCCTAATGATTTTCGAATGTCCACGCAGGCGAAGTCGCGGGTGGAAACTAGTACCGTAATATAAGGTTTGTTAAGTTTTTGGTTTAGGGTGCTTGGACAAATTAAACGATATAGTTACTTACCTAGTAAAAGAATGTTTTGGAATGTCTAAAATAATTATTTTTTAATAAAAATGTTTAAATACAGCCTAATATGTTTTATTATAAACTTACGTGTTGAGATTTCAATACTTTACTACCTAATACTAAATAATATACTAGAAAAAATAGGACTCGCACCAGATCATGTTCTCGGACGGGAATCGAACCCGCGACCTTTGGATATCCGGTCCAATGCTCTGACCGCTGAGCTACCGAGTCACTGGTGAGAACGTCGAATTTCTTCTAGTATATCAACTCTTACGCTGCAAGCCAGCGCCATCTCACCAATGTAGAAGGAATTAACCTCTACATTCAACTGAACATCTTTCCAGATATTTTTAAACAGTTGATTAAGATGAGAAAGCTATATAACTATTTGAAATTTTGAGATTTAAGCATTCACAATGCTATTTTTATATAATACTAAATAATATACTAGAAAAAATAGGACTCGCACCAGATCATGTTCTCGGACGGGAATCGAACCCGCGACCTTTGGATATCCGGTCCAATGCTCTGACCGCTGAGCTACCGAGTCACTGGTGAGAACGTCGAATTTCTTCTAGTATATCAACTCTTACGCTGCAAGCCAGCGCCATCTCACCAATGTAGAAGGAATTAACCTCTACATTCAACTGAACATCTTTCCAGATATTTTTAAACAGTTGATTAAGATGAGAAAGCTATATAACTATTTGAAATTTTGAGATTTAAGCATTCACAATGCTATTTTTATATAATACTAAATAATATACTAGAAAAAATAGGACTCGCACCAGATCATGTTCTCGGACGGGAATCGAACCCGCGACCTTTGGATATCCGGTCCAATGCTCTGACCGCTGAGCTACCGAGTCACTGGTGAGAACGTCGAATTTCTTCTAGTATATCAACTCTTACGCTGCAAGCCAGCGCCATCTCACCAATGTAGAAGGAATTAACCTCTACATTCAACTGAACATCTTTCCAGATATTTTTAAACAGTTGATTAAGATGAGAAAGCTATATAACTATTTGAAATTTTGAGATTTAAGCATTCACAATGCTATTTTTATATAATACTAAATAATATACTAGAAAAAATAGGACTCGCACCAGATCATGTTCTCGGACGGGAATCGAACCCGCGACCTTTGGATATCCGGTCCAATGCTCTGACCGCTGAGCTACCGAGTCACTGGTGAGAACGTCGAATTTCTTCTAGTATATCAACTCTTACGCTGCAAGCCAGCGCCATCTCACCAATGTAGAAGAATTAATAGAAGAAATTCGACGTTCTCACCAGTGACTCGGTAGCTCAGCGGTCAGAGCATTGGACCGGATATCCAAAGGTCGCGGGTTCGATTCCCGTCCGAGAACATGATCTGGTGCGAGTCCTATTTTTTCTAGTATATTATTTAGTATTATATAAAAATAGCATTGTGAATGCTTAAATCTCAAAATTTCAAATAGTTATATAGCTTTCTCATCTTAATCAACTGTTTAAAAATATCTGGAAAGATGTTCAGTTGAATGTAGAGGTTAATTCCTTCTACATTGGTGAGATGGCGCTGGCTTGCAGCGTAAGAGTTGATATACTAGAAGAAATTCGACGTTCTCACCAGTGACTCGGTAGCTCAGCGGTCAGAGCATTGGACCGGATATCCAAAGGTCGCGGGTTCGATTCCCGTCCGAGAACATGATCTGGTGCGAGTCCTATTTTTTCTAGTATATTATTTAGTATTATATAAAAATAGCATTGTGAATGCTTAAATCTCAAAATTTCAAATACTTTACTACCTTTTATATTTAATTCTTGTTATTTTATTACTCAATTGTGATACATATTAAAATGATTAATGGGATTGACTCAGGTGAGATAAGAAAACTCGATTGTTCGGGCCTTATTTATAGCAAACGTCCAAAGCATTATATTTTTTAGCTCATCTGCCATTTCCTCTTGGACCGCAAAATGTATTTGCTTTTTATTAAAAATTGCATTTATAGTTAGATTGGAATAGGTGTAAATGATAAGAAATCGTCTCTAGGCATTTGAAAGCGAAACTTTATTCTGGATAGTTTTCATTAAATTCAATGATATAGCACAAACGCGTTGCAGTTTTCCCAATTCCCTATAAATTGTCTCTGTTTTGTGGTTATACTTTATCTGAGTAAGTACCTAGATAATTCATGCAACGAATTTGAAATAGTTTACTTTCCACTCCAACATTTATTTACGAGGAGGATACACATAAATTGGGAAATGCTCACGAATATATCTCGTGGGATCCTCAACTGGAATTGGCTTTCGAGTTCTTTCCTGCTCGTCTATATCATCGAAGTGTAACAATGGCATGAACTTTTTATTTTTCTTAGCTTTTCTTCGCAAAGGCTGGAGTTTCGGTAATTTCTCCGTTGCGGGTACAATAAACATTTTTCTTGCCGGCATCATTGGTTCACTCCAAATATTGTTCTTCAAACGTTTAAATCCTACCTTCACCTTTTTTGTGCGAGGCATGCAACTCATTTTCTTTTTACAGACACAAAATGTACGATCTACGCGATGTACTGCACAGTATCCAGTTCCTTGCGATTTAGTTATGAGATTGATTGGCTCCAACACTTTGTATTGATAGCGCCCTGAAACTTCATTTTTGGTTACCATACCTTCGAATCCTATATTACGTGGAGTTACAGTAAAAGCTAATAAATAAAAAGTTGTATTTTTTTGTACAAAGTAGTGTGCTCTCCAAGCTTTATCCAATGTTAATCGTGTACAATACTTGCAGCGAGTCGTACGAGCTTTTTGGGATTTGTTCTGTACTCTTTCAAATAGTTGAATCAAACTGTACATAGCCCCGTATTCCTCCATTGTCGTTGGTTTGAGGTCCCTACACGCACAGAAATAATCAGGGATGCCGGCATCTGAACATGTGCGGTGCGCCGGTATTTTCTGAAGCAAACTTTGACATTTTGGACATCCTTTGATTTTCGGATGATTCTTGTAACTATTTTTACTATTCACTAGATTCGCAAGTGTTAAGTGTAGATCTTTAGGGGAAAGTAGCCGATGTTGATTAATTTCGAGGTTCGAATAAAGATAAGGAAAAGTTACTTTTAGATTTATAGGAGGTTTTATGAATAACATAGGAAGTTTGTCTTCATAAAATGATTCCACATTCCATTTCTGACTGCCAAACCTCAGACCGTGATCGCTTAGTAATATGATGAAAGTATTGTCCACCTTGGGTAATGTTCTGAAAAATGTTTCTAACAAAGCGTCGTAATTTCTTAGAAATTGATTATATTCATGGCTGAAAGAACTTATCCAGAAAAAACCGAAGAATTTTTCATTTTTGTAAGTTTCTACGAAATCCAAAATGTAATTTAAAATTTGTTCGCCGGAAGAGATTTTTTTACAGCAAACGATGTTATTCTTTTTTTTATTTTCACCAGCCTTAAATAGTGGTCTCATGTAATGATCCGTCAGGGCTTTTGCGTGTCCTTTTCTCTTGTGAAAAGTGTCTGGATAGTAGACAGAGTCTTCGCCGTATGCTGTGACATAGCCCGCCTTTCTGTACTTGCTCCATATCATTAAATGATTGCATGCGCTCATTCCTAGGTGACAGGCTTTATCAAAGGCAGATTCATTCATACCACTCAATACCTGAACTAAGTTCGGGTATGTGTTTGAAGCCAACTGTGAACCACAACGAAATCATTTTAGTTATAAGTATGTTTACAACCAAGGCATTTGAAAAATACTGGAAACAGCAGATACCTTATTATATCCTTTGAAGTCTAACCAATTGTCTGTATTTAGGTATTCAACTGTGTCTTTTAAAGAGCTGTATGCTCTAGTTCTCGAAGTTCGGTCCAAACCCAAGACAAGGACGTTCCAGTGGTGTCTTGTCTTAGCCCTGTGCTGTTTGTTTGAAATTTTCATCGTGAAAGCATATAAATCTGAATAACCCTTGCATTTGACGGATACGAAATCACTTTTTAACTTTATCGTTTGTCCGTCAGCTAACGGATTACATGATGTATACCTATAAGAATAACACAACTTTTTTAAATACGCTTGTTTATTCAGAGATCTTAGAGATAAGATAGCTGGTTCCTCAGTGGGTTAGAATTTCTTGGGTGCAGTGCGCTTCCACCTAATATTAGGGGTTAGGTGAGATGAAAGCCAAGCACTGACCCCTTGTGGATAAAAAAGTTTGTTATTGTTAGTAATTCATTTAATTGTTGAGTAGACACTGAAATAAGCTTTATGCCACTTTATAATACCTACCTCTCTTATATCAAAGGAGGGAATTAAGCTGGGTTTATAGACAAGTATGTTTGGAAACAACACGAATCAATAAAGTAGTAGTGAAAGATGAACATCTAAAAATAGTAGGTACCTACTTAATTGCTTAACCAAGTTATAGTTTAGTTACTTATGTAAGTGAATGGAAAAAACCGGACAAGTGCGAGTCGGGCTCGCCCACCGAGGGTTCCGTACCTACATTATAAATAGTTCAGAAATCGAGTCTCAGTTTTTTTCGAGCTTCACCCAAAATTCAGTACCCAAAACGGACTGATCGGCATTCAGCAGACCGATCGCTAAGTCATCGACCACCACAGTATACATTTTAACCATGGAAAGTAATTTGTTTTACTGTTCAATTTTATTATTTTCCATGGTTAAAATGTACTCTATGGCGACCACCAACCCACCGCACCTATACAAGGTGTTACAAAAGGACCATCATACTGAACAACTTTTACTATGGGACCAACTCTGAAATCGCGAAAAAAAAATCAGCTGGTTCATACATTTTGATATTTTCGTAATTAATTTTTGTATGAAACAGCTGATATTTTTTTCGCGATTTCAAAGTTGGTCCCATAGTAAAAGTTGTTCAGTTTGATGGTCCCTATCTACCATATTCGGCATTAGGGGTACTTTTGTAACACCTTGTATACTTGTATTTTATACAGGTGCGGTGGGTTGTGTAATTATTTTATTTTTCCTTAATTTAATTATATTATAACTTATAGGTCAGGTTAGTCCTCGTAAAAAGCAGAATTGGTTATCTACCATATTCGGCATTAGGGTTATTATTGTAACACCTTGTATAAACAGTGCATTTGAAATAATAAAAATTACTTACTCAACTCCATGAGGTGGATAAAAGTCAGTATAAAACTCTGTTTTTATGAATCTATAGCAGCAGTCCTTCAAGTTATCTGTGATGATAAACGTGACTTCGTAGTCGTTGATTTTCTCGGCAAACACTTTACGTTCTCCACACGAGATTTTCATTACTCTCTCAGGAATTCTTAAATCATAGTCTGGGATCTTACAACCTGGTGTATTTATCAAATATTGTTCAGCTTCTGAAATTCGAAAAAAAACTATTGTGAAAAAAATCCAATTACTATAAACTCGATTTGCGGTTATAAAAATGCAGTACTCACTCACTTAAAAAATAGTTAAACATAATCAAATAATATATGGAATAGAACATTATCCTTCGGTAAAAGCACTAATTTCCTCAAAGCAGGTAGGTACTATTCGTCTCATCACAATTTCAAAACTGAGTTTATGTAACTTCAGCCTAGGATGTTTTGATTGTTGTTAAAATAGGGCTATTGTTCGATATAGGCTGTTTATGTTTTTACCAATATCAGACAGAATCAACAGTAGTTTGAGATGCATAAGCTGCTGTTCATTATTTATATTAAAAAAATATCTGTTTATGTTTACTGATAATATAAGAAAAATTGCGCGTGAATTGATAATACTGATTTATAAAAGAGAATACGTACGTACCTTAATGTAAAACTTGCTAGTTGTTTTTGATAAATTTATATTTAATTACTTCTTCATTTATATTAACCCCCTTACTAATAAAGATTGTATATCAGATGTATAGTTACACAATGGTTACTCTCTGTCAAACTATTTAAGTTTGACATTAAAAAGAAAGGAACAAAACACTGTGTAACTATACATCTGCTACACAATCTTTATTAGTCCTTACTAATAAAGGGTTACTATACACATCTGCTACACAATCTTTCAAGATTGTAAATGCAAATTGTAAATGCAATTGTAAAAATATATTTTATTGGACCACATACGAGTAGACACATATTTTTACCTCTGTTGAAAGTTAATCGACGTCATATCAAAACAAATGATGTCAAATAAGTAGTAGTAGTTTTATAATTATCTAAGTTTAAGTAAGTTTTTGGAAAATGATAAAAAAGCTCAATTCATTACTCATTTGACTTAAATATCATAATCACTAATGCAATTTATCGCATGCTTTTTAGGACTAGTTTACAAAAATTAATTAGGTAGCTGTAAGTATATTTAAAATATTTTATTTAGGTAGGTAAATATTTTAAAATCCAAATAACTTTCAGTATAATGTATGTAAATATGTAGATATTGTAATTTTGATTGTTTCAGATATTTAAGTAAGTAGGCCAAAAATAACAAAAATCAACAATTTTGTTTTTTTTGACACAAGCAGAAAAGTCTGTCTCGCTGATGGGTGGCACATTTTCCTAATCCTCTGTATGCCGATATGACACTGACGTCACCAACAAGTTCCAAATTAGAGCCATTTTTGGAAACAACAGCTTCGTAAGTTATGTTCCCCGGTGTCATAGAAAAAGCTGTTACGTAATATAAACTTAATTCATTATAATAAAAGTGTATTCTAATAACATTGTTCAGAGCCAGCTTCAGGCAAACCCAGCATTTATCGGTCTTCACTTTCTTTACCATAGCTTTAATTTGGCTCGCTGCGTATACTACGCTTTTCATGCCTTCTGTATCGTGGGAATCCAAAGGATATAGCTTATGGCAAGAACACCATTTAGTGTGAATCTCAACGTCAGCACATGTACGGTTGCCAGAAACTACATCGAATATACTCTGGCACTTGGGACAAGCTTCTGACGGTTCCCTTGTAATGTTCGAAGAAATGCTATTGATATGAGTAAGAGTGTTGTACAAATCGTAAGGAGTTAATAATCGAAATTGGTTGATAGCTGCTGCTCTAAACAGCAACGGTTGTTCTCCTTGGAACCTCAGTGGAACCCACATAAATAAAGCAGGGCTACGTTCTTCGTAGTAAGCTGCCGGCTGAGTGCGGTATTCACCAAAACGTATGCCATGGTCACTAAAGAATATGATAAAAGTATTGTCTAGAATACCGGTGTATGAGAGACGATTAAATACATTTTCAAACATTTTATCGGCCTCTTCCGGATGGCTGTTGACGTTGTGGCTGAATGAGTTCATCCAAAATAAGCCAAAAAATGATGCATATCTGTAAGTCAAGGCAAAATCAAATGCGTAATCCAATAAATGCTTTCCGGATGGCATTTTTCCGGAACACACTAAAGATTTATTGTAAAGTTCGTCTTCGCCATGAAGGTAAAAGGGTCTCAAATAATGATCAGTGGGTGGACTCCTGAATTCATATTCTTTGCTAAACGTGTCTGGAAGTCGTAGATAGTCCTCTCCGTAGGCTGTGATGTATCCTGATTCTTTAAATTGGCTCCATATTAGAAGTTCATTGCAGTAATCCATTCTTTGGGAACATTTCAGAGAAATCGTGGAGATATTCTTGCCAGTAAAAACAGCCATTAAGTTAGGAAATGTGTTATCAGCTATCTGCAAACAAATGTGAAACTTTCAATTATAATTATAATAATTGTGAGCATTTTCCTACAACTTCGGAGTTCATTATCAAAAACCACGTAGCTTGTACATACGTGCATATAATTTAGGGTCATTTTAGGTACCTAACTAGGTACTGTTTTAGGGCTGATTTTTCAATGCCCAGATAAAGCTTTATTAGTTTGATAACGTTTTATTCTGCCAATTTGAAAATGTTTGTCATAATATGTTTGTTTGTCAAATTTTTTGAGTAACTTTTATTTTATTCGGATAATAATTTAACTGATTGATATCTGTTGTCTGAGGATTGAAAAAATCAACCCTTAATCAAATTAACTCTAGATGAGTGTTACTACAATAATTAATACATAATGTGTGTCAACAAAGGAGTTACAATCTGGCATAACTGTAATATAATAGCATGTCGTTGTTTATTTGCAATTGTAATGTGTTTTGTTGTCGATATTATGTATTATTTTTATTCTTTATAAAAATTAATTGTCGTGCGCTGTTTGGCTAAAACTAAAAAACGGCTTGACCGATTGGAATAATTATTTTATTTTTAAATTTTTGAGATTTTAGCATTCACAATGCTATTTTTATATAGGTAATACTAAATAATTTACTACAAAAAAGAAAAAATACGACTCGCACCAGATCATATTCTCGGACGGGAAATGTCCGAGAACATGATCTGGTGCGAGTCGGTTTTTTTTTCTAGTATCTTTATTATTTAGTATTATATAATTATTTTATTGTTTTCTTCGCTATTGTACATACTGGGCCTAAATAAATAATGATTTGAAATATATGCATTGCTTAATAAGTGCAAACCTTCTGATATCCTCTGAAGCCTAACCAAAAGTTATCTTTAAAGTAATTAACTGTTTGCCGCATTTGGTGTACGGTACGAGACAAAGACATCGAATCCATTCCAATCATCATAACATTATACTTTCTGCTCGTTTGATAGCTTGGTGTTTGTATTTTTTTGATGAAAACATAGACATCACTGTATATTATATGTGTCACGTTGCGGTGGTCATATTCATAGCATTTCACGTTCACGAATTCCGTTTCCAATTCAAATTTTTCACCATCACCAATTTTTTTACATGTTGTATATCTGAAAGTAAAAAAAGCTTTATAAAAAAAAGAAAAACCTCTTTCAAAAAACATGAAAATAAAAACAAAAACAGTTTCAAAATTAAATACAGAGTTATTAAATTTTGATATAATTGAAACCTGAACTATATTCTTTCAGATAAAAAAAGAATTATTAAAATCGGTTAACAACAGCTGGCAAAGTTATGGTAAAAAATACAAAAAAAAACTGTCGACTTGATAATCTCCTCCTTTTTTTGAAGTCAGTTAAGAACCATTAAACGGTGTACATAATTATATCGATTTCTTGACGATTCTTTGATTAAGCATCAATAAAATTCTCAATCGCGTCACCTTTGATTATAAGGGCACATCTTCATTTTGTGAATATTACATTATTTCATTCTAACATGGAATTTCTTTCAAGATATAAGTAATGCTTACTCTATTTTAGTTGTTTGGTGTCCAAGTTGAGAGGAACTTTTTATAAATCGGTAGCAGCAGCTGAAATTGGCACTTTTCCTCAGATATTTCCTCATCGCGCGTGGTTTTATCATAACTTGTACAGAATCGTTTTTAGATTTTTTCAGGAATACGGCACGTTTGCCACAGTCTTTGTGTCGATTCTTGTACTTTTTGTACTGGATCAATGCTACAGGAATTTGACATCCATGTGTATCGACAAAGTCTGAAAAATATTGCAACTTAGTTGTAAAATTTTCGATTTGTAGATTGCAATTTGCCTCAATTCTATTAAATATTACTAAAATACTTATTTATCAATTTCAACGATATACATAATGCTATGATTTTGTATCTAAGCTATCATTACATTTTCATTTACTAGGAAATCTTTGGCTTAACTTTAGGTATTCATCATTGAAACTTAGGCCCGTATTTATAAACCGCTATCTTGAGATTGAGATCATACTTGAGATGCTGTTTCTATAAGAAGAGCATCTGAAGTATGAACTCAAGATACCTCTCAACGTTGAGAGCGGTTCATAAATACAGGCCTTAGCATGATTGGCCTTGCTTTTGTTAACAATTACTTATGTCTTACGAGCTAGATCTGTCTCATCTACTATTTTTATCTTACCTCTTCGGTTCATATCGTTTATTTCATGGGATTCATCTTCTTCAGAATGTTCTGGGTATAGTTCATTCAGTGACATGTGTTTCATAGGTATGTTTGTGATGCTAATGTGAGGTCTCACGGTGAAGTGCGCCTTTGATTGTCGATGTTTGGTCGAAAGTGTCGGTGTTTTATACCTGTAGTAAAGGAGAAGTGTAACGAAACAGGACATTATTGTTAGAATTCCCACTGTCACTTTTATCTGCTTCATTTTCAATATTCTTCTGAGGTGTTTTATTCTGAAATAAGTGTAACATTGATGTAGTGGTTAAGGAACTTATAGCTAATCTTTATCATAATGATTTCTTAAAGATACTCGTACGTATTACATAGAAGTTAAACTTAAAAATATATACTGCTCAAAAGAAAATAGGGGTCACCATATGATTTCCACACAAAAGAGCTAAGTTCTGAAAGGTATTTTTCTGATAAATTCAATCAGATTTTATTTCATTTTGATATTGTTCGAAAACTAATCGACTTTACTGTACAATTTACTGTATAATTTCTCCTATTCGCCGTGTGTCAGAATTGAAAAAATGTTAAACGCGTATTTTTGTAATAAACTCAAATTGCTTTTTATTCTAACTGGCACAAGTCGAATATGAGTAATCATACAATTAATTCGGCAAGTTGACTATTACAGCTTTCGAACAATATCAAATTCAAATAAAATCAGATAGAATTTATCAGAAAAATACCTTTCTTAACTTAGGGTCGAACTTAGAAAATCATATGATGGTCCCTTCGACTATCCTTATTTTTTTATATACTGTTATAGTCTAAAATGTAAAAACACACTTGTATATTCCACAAAACACACACAGCATATACACTGGTAGATTCCCTAGGTTTTTACTATACTAACACAGTCTAATTTTGTTACTAACCTTATAATAGGTTGCACTAAACATTTTAATAAATTTACGAAACCCATATTTATTGATAATATTCAAATTTTAAATTTCACCTTATTTGTAACCATCACAAATGAAAGCTCATAGTGAAATGTGACATAGCTTGTTTACATTTATTTAGTAAACATTATTACATTTCAACAAACATGAGAGTTGCAATTTTGTTTACGCCCGGTTTCATTTAGTTTACATTTGAAAGGATACTGAATATCATATCACTTCTTTCATTGTTAATTTTGTAAAAGGCGGTTTGAAAAAGTGCTGTAACATCGGGAATCGGAAAATCTATCAAAAAATATAAAAAAACTAAAGATTCAATTTGATGGTTACTATAAAATTTTATACTTGAAAAGTAAGTTAAAGTAACTAAACCAAAAATTTTATTTTTATCTTTTTTTACTATACGACTACAATTGAATACTTAATACTATTTTTTTTTCTTTTATGACATAAAATCATCCATCGGTTATTTAATTCATACATAATGATTGTGAAGGTTTTCGTCAAGCAAAGGAATAGTAAAGTTACCACTTACCCATTCTTGTTATTAGATTGATGTTTGTATCACAATACCAAGTTTTAAGTAATTTTAGTCATAGCTGCTTACTTTTCACTATTCAATTCGTCTAGCAACACCTAAATTCTGATAATGTTGGGATAATTAGTAAATTTACTTCCCATTATTAGGAAATCTGGAATAAGCGATGGATGCTGCGCCTCCATTTTTGTTTCCTTAATTCTACGCATGCGTGAAATATCTAAGGAACCTGTAGAGTGATAGAGGTCTGATCAGCACCATATTTTTAATCTTTTAACCAGTCGTATTTATTCGGTGTGGTGCGATCGAACATTGAAAACTTCATAATAATTTTGTTTGTCGCTAGTGCTATTAGTAATGAACTTACTCCTATTTATTTTAGTAGATAAGTACCTAGGTAACTATTAGCTACGTGAGCATGGACTAAGAATGAACAAAAACACCTTTTTACTTATGAAAAATAATGTAATTTCTATGTGTCGGTTACAGATCTTTTTGTGACATTCGTACCTATAACAAAAACTAACTGACATTTAGCTTTAAAGTGCTCTATGGCGACCAGCCAGTTTCCAACAGTAACGTAGGAAAGTAGATATGCAGAGTAGTCAGAAATGGCTGCAAAAAATATTTTTTTGTTATGGAACTTAGATCTATAACACATTGCATACCGAAAGTTTATTTATATTGCGAATTTTAGCAGCGCTGCGCTACTTAACAAAACAAACGTAATTTCACATTCACTTGGTTGAGTAAGTTATTAACTTCATGTTAACTTAGGTCAGGGAAGTTAACTTATCAAATATTGTATACTGGACCTTTTACGTCTCCAAGCAACTATACTGCTGTACTGGCGCTCTATCATTGTATATACATTAGGACGACGTTAGGCATTAGTGACTACAAATGGTAATTAATTAAATTAAATACAATATTTTTACTGGATGCGTTCATATTTAAAAATATAGGCGTTTTTTATTTTTTTCAGAATACAGACTTGTGACATACTTATTACTGAAAATAATGATTAAAAAAACAAGGGTGTCCAAATGAAACTTGATGTATAATAAAATTAATTTAATAAATAAATATCACAATCACACACGACATAAACACACTACCTATATTACAATAAGTTACAATTGACTCCGCTTTAGACACTATTTTCATTTCACACCATCAATTATCATTATCTGTAAAAAACCTAAACAACTAATCGGAATGAAATTAACTTTTACTGGAAAGATTTAAATTAAAATATTCGGATTGAAGTGGGGAATAAAAAAATATACTGACAAACAATTAAATTATTTTCTTGCCTTGCTGAGTCAGCTAATTTAGCGTACTATTTGCATAATAAGATATAAAGCTGGATTGTTAGAAACAATTTGTGTTTTAGGATCATTTCATTGAAAAAACGATTTACGGTTTGTTTGAAAAAACGATTTACGGTCTGTTTGATATTCAGATTACGCATCCACATAATTTCCCATCTATCAGAGTTTGTCATGGCTCAATATTTTTAGATTTCATACAAAAAAATATATTAATAAAACTAAGTATAATACATGCATCATAATCGACTTAAAATGCTTAGTCAAATAAATTAACATTAATAATATGATTATTTCGTACCTATTTACAATTTTCTTTAAGTAGTTTAAAGTCTAACCTGCATTGAAACTACCCCTAAATTCAAAACCATTTGAATTAATTTCTTCAGTCTTATTGGTGTGCGGTCTTTCCTAACTATAAAATAGTTTGATGTTTAAAAATGGAATCATTATTTACTATGACTAAGTTAAATCAAATAACTACTCGTAAGGTTTTCAAATTAAATTATTGAGCCTCTGTTTTACAAAATAAGATACACGTTAGCAAATACACGTAATACCAGGTGTTAAAAAAACATTGCAAAATGATAAGTATTCTACAAAGTAGGTTTCAATAGAAAACGTTCGATGTAAATTAAATGTTGAAAAATGTATAAGTTATCTTAGAATTATAATACGGTGACAGTGCAAAAATAAATCACATCTCTACAATAGTATGACTTCATTTCGTTGTGCTATTCTGTTTTATATAGTGATTCTATATTTTAGAATTCTCCTCAATGTTATAGACTTTCTAACTCGCTTTTAAGTCTAGTCTTAAGTCGTGATTCACTATAGTTAATAGTTATCTATGGTATCTTCTCGTGGTTCACTATTTTCATGGTGACTGTGGTGGGGCAGGACATCCTGTGAAAAACAAAAATATTTAATAAAAGATCTGAAAAACTTAATAAGTAACTTGAATAAAAACATAATCTAAATAGTCGGATTCTTTACACTTGTATAAATTTTTTTATACAATAGCGCCAAATATCTAGCCGCGACGGTCATTTGTTATTGTATTTTTTTATTATTTATAATAAAGAATGTTATTTATTTAT
Source organism: Catoptria pinella (assembly GCA_963556745.1). Classification (NCBI taxonomy): domain Eukaryota; kingdom Metazoa; phylum Arthropoda; class Insecta; order Lepidoptera; family Crambidae; genus Catoptria; species Catoptria pinella. Next base: position 9,931,174 of record OY750762.1, read on the forward strand.
TATGGTTATTGTTTGCTACACCGACTGCTAAATTCCCGTGTCACACATAAAAGGAATACCAAACATGAAATATTAATATGGCCGTATTGTCCGGTAAAGATAACGGTACACGTCGTGGCAAATCGTCGTTTGTGGACAACCACAACATTTTACGTGTTTGGTCAGGTGGCGCCTACAATGCATGTAGAAGCCTTTTTATAATGCCGCTTGTATAAGAAGGCATACATTACTAAATAATATAGGTACCTACTAGAAAAATATCGACTCATCACCAGAATTGTCTCAGGCGGGAAACAATTCTGATGACGAATGGAATTTTTCTAGTATATTATTTTTTATTGTATAAAAATAGCATTGGGAATGCTAAAATCTCGAAAATGGAGTATGAATTTTGATTTAAGTTCCTCGTAGGAATTAATGTGTAAAATAAAAACCTAGAATTTTATACGTGATTTAATAATTTGCAATAAGAGATAACTTTGTACTAAATACGATTTAAGCTCATAACGAATTCAGCTATATGTAATAAAATAAATAGTAGAAGGAATTAGAAATATTGTTTTTTACAACTTTTTTGTTTACACAAAGCCTGAAAATAATTTGTAGAGTTCATTTATATGAACAACTGTTCATATGAAAGCATAACTGAATAGCAGAAATGATAGGTAATTTATTGTCGTGATTTCAGTCTTCATAATGACGCTACAAATCGTTTTCAGGTTTTGTTTAAACAAAAATCACGTGACGATAATCTAGATTCTAGGTAAATAGGTACTCACTACAGACAGTGCAGGCTATCTCATCGCTGTTATCGCCGCAGCCATCTCTTCCGGAGCAAGCCACCGCCGTGCTCCGACATCGGCCGTTCCCACAGCGGAGCGGGCAGGAATCTGCTGCGCGCCATCTTTGGAAGGGAAATTAATGAATTAATAAAAGGTTGTTATTGTTAGGTTAGGTATGATTAATCAAATGGTTTATATAGACGCAGCAAATACAGTCCTTATGTAGATAGGTAATAGTTTTCGTAATGTAACTCGATCGATGATGATACGACGATTTCAAATTAAATATGTAAGGTGGGATTTTCCTACGTAGCATACCAAAAGACCGCATTCTTTCTTATCTATATTATTGACCTTAAAATTACAAAATCAAAAGTCTAGTTTTAAGCTAAGCGCGAAAAAAAAACTAACATCAAAGTTTTTTTTCATATTTTGTCGGCAACGACAATAAAGCACAATCAGCTAAGTGCTTGTTGTCACAAAGCAATTTACTTGAAAAGTCCATCGCGTACTACTGTGTAAATACCAAGCAAAGTCAAATGTTTGCAAGACGCGGCACAAATATTTGGTCACTTGTAATGGGTCACATATGTTCCATAAATGAAATGCTTTTAACGCTCCAACCATTTTTTTAATTGAGTCTTGTTGCACATTACAACACCTCTGATTAATATACGACGTGTTACAAAAATACCCCTAATGCTGAATATGGTAGATAGGGACCATCAAACTGAATAACTTTTACTATGGGACCAACTCTGAAATCGCGGAAAAAATTAGCTGTTTCATACGTTTTAATATTTTCGTATGGTCCCTATCTACTATATTCGGCATAAGGGGTATTTTTGTAACACGTTGTCATACTGTGGCTCTACATTTGTCTCGAATCAATCAATAAAATAAATATTTAGTCACGTAAAAGATTTAGGTTACTGATCAGAAAAATAAAGGTTTAAATAAATTTTACGCTTGTGAAAGTGATCGGCGGAAATGAAAGGATTTTTGTTCTATGTCGTTTTAATTGAGAGGAGAAAGCCGTATTTTTACGATATTATCTATAGTGCGATAATCGTTTACCTGGATTGTTCGTTGCATAGATGAGAAGGTTCGTCGGAGCCGTCCTTGCAGGAGACTATGGCATTGCAGAACTCGTACTCTGGGAGGCATTCGCCGGACCCGCAACGGAATGTGTGTCGTGGGCACCTTGAATATAAAGTTGAATTTTGGAAACATAAAGAATTTAATCATTCATCTCGTATACCAGAACTAAATTCTATTTTTAGTTGACGGTTGTCTTATTGTAATGTTGTGTAGGTTATGTTTATTTATCTTCAACTGTTGTGATCCCATGTTTTTTAACACTTGATAAAACATTCAAAATGCGAGGACAATCAATGAATTACGGCAGCGATGCGTGGTCTTATGAGGAGGCTTGAGCCTCCTCATAAGACCCAGGTTACCCAGTGTGCAATGGAGAGAGCCATGCTCGGCGTTTCGCTGCATGATCGAATCAGAAAAGAGGAGATCCGTAGGAGATCTAAAGTAACTGACATCGCTCGAACGATTGCTCAGCTGAAGTGGCAGTGGGCGGGACACATAGCTAGAAGAACAGATGGCCATTAGGGCGGGGCGGTTCTGGAATGGCGACCGCGCACCGGACGACGCTCCGTGGATAGGCCCCCGACAAGGTGGACCCACGATCTGGTGAAGGTCGCGGGAAGCCGCTGGATGCGGGCAGCGCAGGACCGATCGTCGTGTAGATCTTGGGGGAGGCCTATACCCAGCAGTGGGCGTCGTGCGGCTGATATGATGATGATGGTGAAGACAACCAAACATGAAATATGCCGTATTTTTTGTATGTAAAAATATTGAGATACATAACTATAACTTCGATTTAGGAACTCTAAGATAAGAGTACCGTAAAATTGGATAAAAAATCATGTAGGTATAGCTCTTAGAAAAACTAACAGTATCAGTGTCACGTGCACCTTAAAATTTTAATGAAACTAAGCCTTAAATTAACTTTATGGTTTTAACATTTAGTCCGCCCATACTTTTTGTATTGTCGTACAATTAATATATATAAATAAGTTAAAAATAACATTTTGTTCTCTTTTTAGGCTGAAACGATGAACCTTCTGGTTTTCTCGCCCTTTCTGTTTATCTTGCATTGCAAGTTTGTTGTCTTCGAGGCAGTTTTGAAAACTGAAGCGAAGTGTTTTTGTGGTTATTAATCAAAGACTACTGCAATAGCTACTTTAAAAGCTAACAGTTACGAAGCTGAAGACCGAGTCGTATTTTTTTTTATTTATGCATTTGCCACCAGCAATAGACATAGCACAGCACACTCGAGATTTATAAGTCTGTGTCTTAAATGTTTTATATTCACTTTGATGTCTATAAATTCTCCCAATCGGGCAGTTCGTAGTGTGGTCGCACCTGAAGCCCTAGACACGCAGCGGGATCATGGTACTGCATTGGATAGCATGCATTCGAACTTTGTGACAAAATCCTCAATAATGACATGATTAAATTACCCTTTGCGTCTAGTCGCTCTGCAGTTTCTCTCGTCCTCTCCTCCCGGGCATTGCGGGGTGCCGTCGCACCTGGATGCCCTGGATACGCAGCGAGACCCTGGACCTCCGCACCGGAATGCATGCATTGGACACCGCTCGCCTGTTCCGTCTGAAATGTGAACTTTTATCTCTAGTACTTATAGGCACTTAGATCGTGTTTCTTGCATTGCTTTTCTGTAATTTCGGCGTTTTCGTTATATTGTAAAAAAATTTTGACTATGATTGCTAAAGCGCGAACTTATGAGGTTTGACGCAAACCATGTTATAAAAGTTGGATTTCTGTAATAATTTATCTTGAGTTACTTTTTTGGGTAAGGGGCCGTCCATTAATCACGTGATGTTTTTTACTTTAGACTACCCCTTTTAACTTTTTAACCCCCATCCCATCACCATGGGGGTTAAGAAGTTGAAAGGGGTAGTCTAAAACCTCACCACGTATCACCATACATAGTGAGGTTTTAGACTAAATATATTCAATGATTAAATATTTGTCTGTTAGTTAAGATTATCTTATAAATTATATAAATCTAAATACGTAATGTTAGTATCATGAAATGAAAGTTATCATGAAGTAAAAGTGTGCTTTGAAAGAATGAAACGCGAGTATAAGCTTTGCTATTATTATGACATTTAAATAATATACTAGAAAATATCAACTCAGTAGCACCTCAGACGGGACTCAAACCCCCACCCTTGAGTTCCGGCCCAATGCACTGATCAATTATGCTACCGAGCCGATAATAAGATCGGCGAAATTTTCTAGTAAGTACTTTCTTTTTCGCTGCAAGCCAGCCAGCATGTAATAATCATCAATATGAGGAAATACCCACAGCATACTACTGAAACATCTTTCCAGATCTTAGACAATCGATAAAGATGAAATAGCTATAATATGATCGCGTTATGATTGTGACATGACAGTCACGATCAACTTCACAAATATGAACAATAGGCCATGCTATGCTATGATTCACCTGTCTCAGCGAAATCTTTTAAAAACATGTATTATTTAATTTCATACCACAAGCCAACTGAATAAATAGCAGCAGCAAAAGGCAGCAACTTCATACATCGTGTAAAAATATAGTAAAGACAAGTTTATTTATTAACTGTATTGATTGTTATTTGTTCAAATGATTCATGCACAAAGACAAATTTAGAAACAAGAAAACAATTATTTTCTTTTTGAAGTTTTTAGCTAAAAATTTCCATCTCGTCATAATAAATGCAGTTCAAAATGTTGCACATACAGTAAATGTTAAGTTTTCTCTTGTAATTTAACTTCAAACTTTTTTTGTAACTATTGTATTGTAAGCTGTATCGTGTTCTGAATTAAATAAATAATTGGTAACCTACACTCGCGTTTTAGTGCAAAGACAGTTACTGACCTTTACCAGTACCTTCGCATGTTTCGTCTGATCCGTCCGGGCAGTCTTTGCGGCCGTCGCACACGAAATACCAGCTGATGCACGAACCCGTTGATCGACACTAAAAAAGTTAATGACAAATGAGGAAAGTAGAAAATTAATGTTAAATTATTAAGAAAAAATAAGGACCTAATATGCTACGAGTGGCTACGACGTAGCATAACTTGTTTTTTAGACAACTTGGAACCTCTGCGGAGGTCACATGTTTGGGTAGTTTAAAACTTTCCTGCAGCCAAAAAAACCTTTAATCGTCATATTTTTTTATAACCATCCGATGAAATTAAAAATTCTTCTTATAAAGTCAGTTACGAAAATAGTTCACAACATTTCCGTAGACCGACTCGTATCGTAGTAGCCTAGTACCCACTTATTTAAAGTTTTGAAAAGTTCATGCGCCTGCCTGGATAACCTAGAAATGATTTATTTTTAGAAATCGATTCGGTGACTATCTTTGGAAGTAACAGGCTATTTGAGACTGACAAGAACTTGCAGCTCGTTAACCGACTTCAAAAAAAGGAGGAGGTTATCAATTCGACTGAATTTTTAAGAAATGTTATTAGATCCTCAGCGGATCTTTTAGTACTTACAGTTATTTCACTAAATATCTTAACACAATAGAATTCAAATAAATTAATTTCCTACTTATTGGTTTTTCATCGTATTTAATCTGTCTAACAACATTCAATTTCCTAGTGTCAAGTCATCCGACGTAGATTTATTATTATTATTCGTTTATTCAATACAATTTAGATACACATTTTTATTGGGTTGTGCTTTATACCTAAATGAAAAAAAATTTACCTGAAAAGTGCCTGGCAGGCATCCTCTGTTACGTGCTGAACAAGAGCCCGTAGAGTTCGTCCTGTAGGAACAATCGCAGCGTTTGTTCAGACACCGAGTGTACGGGTCCACGGAACGGCATTGAGTATCCGAAAGACAAGGCATGCCTAGAGAAGCTGGACCCAGGTCTATCACTGATGACACGTCTGTTCGGATGCGGTGTTTATCTAAGTGAGGAAATCCAATTTTAGTACATTAAAAAAATAGAAGGAAGACACAGTAGGTACTTGAATAATTTATCTGATTTCGGAAATCGACTTTACCTTTTAGTGAAGAGATTTTCTTTTGATGCCCTGTCTTTTGTTGTTTATTGGCCTGCTCTTTTGAGTTACTGCCTTTCTTACTTCCCTTCTTCTCTACTGATGGCTGCGTAACTACTCTATATATAGGCTGGTCATTAGCGTGCAAATTGGCCGTCAGTTCATCCACGCTTATAGTTTCGTTGGGTTCTCCATCCCTTCTGTTCGAAACTGGATGTCGCTTAATGGGTTCTGCAGTTGGTATTTTTAATACAGCTTGCATCAATGGACTATCTTCTTGCGTACTTATTTCATTTTTATTGGTATACATTGGAAGTTTACTTGGTTGAACATCATCAGTATCGAGAACTGAATTCTGTGACGCGAAAAGGTCTTCTGAGCCGGGTGTGAGTTGTGCTGTTGGCTTGAGAAAGTTAAGAGTGGTGTCTTGAGATACTGCGGAATCATTACGTGTATCTCCTGTAAAGAAATCTTGTTCAGCAATTACTGCTTCAGTGATGTATGGAGGAGATTTCTGTGATACACATTTGTCGATAACTTGTCGGAAGTAAGAATTGCAAGCACACCGTCCGAATAGGTTTGGTATAACAAATTCGCAGTGGCTTTCTTTGTCCCATAAGCGGCAGTGCTCGTTACTGTAGCAGACATGGCCTGGTTGTGCAGCTGCAATAAAATGGCAAAGAAATTAGGAAAAAATAATTATGAGTTTTTTCTTGAAGACTTTGTGTAGCGGGATATTTTGGTACACAAAAACGTTTAATTGCTAAATCTCTTAATTTTTTATAAAGATATTTAACTAAATATGAAAGTGGAAATTCAGTCGTTTATTCATACACTCATATGATTAAACATTTATTATGAATTGATTTCCTTAGTAGTAATAAATGTAAATATATGTAGTCTTGACAGTTTGTAAGTAACTAGGTGTAACGATTCTCATGCTTATTAAGTAATGCTAATGCCTAATGAAAATTATGAATGTAAAATTACGAATGGTAATTTGAGTGGCCTTTGTATGGTAATCGGTTGGCATAAAGCGCAGCACGCAAACCAAACATTGAACACAAGAGGTGATTCGGCCTCAATTTTCATAATCCAATAAGTTGATATGATTATGACAAGTTGTTTATGGTGAGGAGTATTTTAAGTTTATTTAACTATCCTGACACAGTTTTTGTACTATTTTGAAATACTATTACGTATTTATTTGTAAAAAGAAGTATAAAAAGCACACTATATGAGTTTTTGTTTCTTCTTTCACCTTACATAACTAATATGCTGACAGGTTGTATCCTCTTTTATTAGTAGTAGATTTTAGAGGAAAACCCGATAATTTTAGTTATACGAATATTGGAGGGAAACTCAATCTCACCTTTAATTTAGTTTCACTTTGACTATCAATGGTGCAAATACCTAGCGAGAAAAGATTTCGCGATAAGCGCACGATCTCAATATTTGTTCAGTCAAAGCATAGTTATCTAGAAAATTCCGTATTACGATTCTCACATCAACTCAGAACCGTATATTATGGCTTATAATAAGACAAGTTCACATCGGCCCGTTGAGTTTATCGGTGCGATCATTAAGTGAGTTTTTCTCGAGACTTTGTATTATATCTTAGTGCTACTGCAGCTTTGTCGGAAGAGAAATTGTTGTTTTTATAACAAGAAATAAACAGACTTTAATATAGTTTGAAGGACTACAATAAAAATATGTCCTGTAAATATTTTAAGGTCATCGGTTTTGTGGAAATATTAAAGTATATAAAATAAATACGTAAAGAAGTAGCTCAAGATCAATAAAACCAGCGGGGTTGATCTTTGTCGCATTATATTTTTCATACCATAAAGAGCTCAACGTATTTTATAATATCAGAGATCCACTTAAACCAGCGGGGTTGATCTTTGTCGCAGTACATTTTTCATATCGTAGAGAGCTCTACAGTAACACAAACTTATCTGTCCCGGTGAGACGGTGCTGTCGTGTATGTGATCGACGGAGTAACCACAATATAATAATGGCCTGCGCCCACTGACGGCATGGCAGTGCGGCACGAGGCGTGGCACGGGACGCTTTGGCATACCAAGTCATCCTGTGGCAATCTGCCTGTGGCCACTAACAGCATGGCATGGCACGGCGCGGCACGGCATGTCGTGGGATCCTGCGGCATACCGCACGATCTTGTGGCATTCCATGTCATTTCAGATGACAGCTGTCAAACTTAAAACAGCAATATTTCGGAAAGTACTCATCCTAGACTGATGGTGTCTTTGAAAAAATTAAAGGTCTTAGTGAGATCTTCATTTCAGATGACAACTGTCAAACTTAAAACAGCAATATCTGGGAAAGTACTCATCCTAGACAGATGGTGTCTTTGAAGAAATGAAAGGTCTTTGTGGGATCTTCATTTCTTTACAGCTGTCAAACTTAATATCCACGTGAACGAAGTCGCAGGCGAAAGCTAGTATTCATATAACGGAAAAGATTAAATGTAAGTGATAATCTCTAATTCTTTCACAAATATTAAGAATCGACCGAAAGATTCTCTTTTTTACAACAGTATCAACATTATCTGCATGTGTTTTAATATCTATTATAAACCCATTAAAGTTTGAAAACCGACAATGTTCATAGAATATCATTACAGAAATTCCGATGCAAAACTCCATCACGATTTTCACAAGTGTCGTTTTCCATCAATAGTTGACTCAATATTTCTGACTACCTGCCACAAAAGTACAATATAATTGCTCTTGACATTACAATCTCGACTTTCATCGTCGCTTTATAGAATTATATGGCAGCTTATCTTGTTTCGACGCAGTACGGTAATTTGGAGAAGGCGTGACCACGCTGAATTGGTGCGAACGGTCCAACGAAATTGAGAGTTTGGACCGCATTATTGTAAACCATATGATTTTTGTGGCACAAAGAAGAAACAAAATATAAACAAAAAAAAACTGGCCAAGTGCGTGTCGCACTTTGCATTTATCCTGTGTACAGTATAGGATGAATTTAGTCAACAATAAAACAAATTCAAACTGATATAATCTGGTAATAAGAATAACAATCGAAATAAAATTCATTTTCACAGAAGTTTCTCCACCATTTGTGAGATTCGTAACGGACAGACGGGTGGTTGGCTCAGTAATAGATAAATAGTAACAAAAGCATGAATTGTTAACTACCATTGTTTTTCATTATCTTTAATTTCATTAAATTAAAGATAATGAAAAAAGCAACCACAACTTTCACTACGGTTCTTCCAGTCATTTGTTGTCTTTTAATTATTTCACGAAACAAAACAAATGACGAATGATTTGTATGAAATTAAATTCCTTGCTGACGGCGAATACGGGTCGTTGTTTCTGTCGCAACTTTTTAGCGAAAGATTAATGGCTATACGTTACGCTGGTTAAACAACAATTAAACTCTTCCGACGACTTGCTGTTACTTTTCCTTTTATTTGAAATATATAGATTAGCGGTCGATTAAGCAATCAAGTCGCTAGGCGATAAAAAAGGTGTAGGTATTTCTAGTAAATAGGTAGGTAGTTGGTTAGACATGCCTTAATCTAAATCGAGCTGCGTGTTACTTTTTTCTACTAAGGCATTTCAAAACGATATGGTATTCAATTATTTGGTATTTGTTCCTTTCTTTCTTACAAATGAAAAGCTCCCACAATAGAGAAAGCAATTATTGTTCAATAATATTATCATATTTTGTCAAAACAAAATTTTACTTGATGTATTTAATTTGGTGCTCACATCAAATTAAATTCACCAAGTAAAACTCAATTCCACTAAGAGCTGATTTTTCAATCCTCTGTTAACAGATATCAGTCAGTTTAAATATTAACCAAACATAATAAAAGTCATTCTAAAAATGTGACAGACAAATGAATGACTGACATTTTCAATTTGGCGGTGTAAAACACTAACAAACGGATAAAGCTTTTTCTAGGCATTGAAAAACCAGCCCTTAGGAAAGTAAAAAAGACGGACAATTAATTACTTAGGGCCACTTGCACAGTAATCTATCTATTTACATCCACGCTAACTACAATTAGTTAAACAGACTTAACTTCACACACAATGTCGTTAATATTTTGTTGTGCCAGTTGCTAAATATGTTTAAGTGTTTTCAATAAGTTTAGTACGAATCAATTTAGAGAAATTTGTGCAAGTGGCTCTTAATTCAATACAAAAATCAATGAGAAAAATCGTGACGTCAATATAAGAGTACTGTTAATTTTATTATACTCATTTAAAAATGATAATTTACTTACGAGAAAGACAAGTATGTTTTCTGAACTGTAAATGCCCATCAGTGCAGCGACAGACGCCTTCAAGACAAGCACTGAATGCAACTTTCAGCGTGCATTGCTCCGAAACTATGCACTCCGAACCCAGCAGAGTCGCTGTAACAAAAACATGAAAGTAAAAAAAAAACATTTAATCCAAAACTGCAAAGTTAGTACTATGGTGACTAAATAACGTGTGCAAATACATCAATGCCGTGACTCGGGAACAAATGCTTATAACATTTATTATGCCATTCGAGACCGAGACTTTTGGTTCAGGGCAGGATAAAAGACTGCGCCAAGCTGTCATCAAAATAATGTTTGTGTTTTGTTTTGATATATATAATAGCACAGCATTAATTTCTATAGTGAATTCAATGACAGCCATAATAATGAATAATCGTCTTAACTGGATTTCTGGATTTTATAAAGGTATTTTTTCATGGATGGTTGTTTTGTACGGCTCATAGATATGTGAAGCAAGGAGCTTACAGCATAAGGGCTATGAAGGAATTAAAATTATGCAATTCAAAAACAACATAAATTACAAACAAGATACCGACAGACGTAAACCCAGTCTCTATTCAATGCACATATCAGCAAATACTTTTTAAAAATAAAATCAACGCGAAAGTCACATCGGTAAATAGTTAAATCAATTTTATTATCAAAAAAAATGACAAGAAAGTCGGTCAGGCACTTTATTTACATTCTCTGCTTGGTATAGACCACTGTGTTTGTCAACAATTACTGCGAAGCACTGTTGGACTTGGATTGACAGGATCTTGACCCGCCGTCAATCAGGGCTGACAACTTTAAAAACAGAGACTTATTTTTTTTTGTCTAAAATGAAATGAAGTCAAAACTTTTGTAGGTGCACTTGCTAGCTTGCCTATTTTCATGACTTTCTGTTGTTGATTAGTATTGTGGTTGATTACACTTTGAAGCATAACTTAAACAATCGTCATTTTGACTGCTTATTATCTTCTAAAAGCCATTAGAACGTACTTATACGTTTTATTTCTTTCACTAAATGTCTAACATATTATTATTATCAAATACATCAGAATACTCAAGTTTTATTATAACATTAATGTTTTCAAACTTATAATACTGTGCTTATACCTATAGATGGACCATACTTTTGAAACATATTCTATCGGTCTATCCCAGACATAATAAATGCTAATTAAGAAAAAATGAAATGGTTATGAGACTCAGAAGGTAAGTATATAAAATTAAGGTATTGGACAGCCCTAATCTTGCAGCAGTATTAACGTTTATATGTCGATCACCGTAGCCCACGCGGCTAAATATAAATTTGCATGCAGTAGATGCTACATTAAATTTAATTTTTAAAGGACTTAAGAAGACCTATTTGACTAACAAAGTTTCTAATACATAGACTGCATTCCGCTTAAATCATGTAACAATAGTTCTCTGTGCAAATATTAAATGTATAATCAGTTTTATTCATATAGGGAATATTAAATTAAATTAATTAAAATCGATTGGAAATTCCTCACAAATTTATAAAAACATTAACTCGAATCATTGATCGAGTATGTGTTATTCTTTTAGGAATTTCACATTAGTATGCATAACACAACTTTCAAGCATTTAACGATCGATACTATCACTTCAATTAATTACTATTGGTAGTCGGTAGTTAAGAAGGAAATCACAGGTAGCTTGTTTGATTCAGTCGAATACACATGAACAATTTATTATTGGGACCTCTTTAGACTTCCGTGTTGAAACATATTGAATGCCAACATTCGCCAAAACATTTACAAAGATAATTACTAATCGTTTTTAATTAATTTTTGTCTTTGCTTCAACACATCAGTTTTCACCAAACTGTTTTCGCTGTTTGATTAAAGACTCGAATTTAAAGGAGTTGGTATAATTTAGATATTTAGTATTATTAATTTTTAATTAATCTTAACTTTCGTTTCGTTTGCGTAAGCTTATTTCATTAGAAATTAATTGGTAATTTGTCATTAACACTTGTTGCCCGAGCGGACGCGAGGCGTCTCTTCTTCAGCTTGGGCAAAAATGCTTTCGTATGTTCGTTTGTTCTCCTCTACAGTGGCCCTACCATGAGTTGATGCAAACTTTTTGCGTCTTGCTTGCGTCAACTCATGGTAGGGCCACTGGTCGCATTTAGTCAACCGATTCTCGAGAAATTTTGTGAGCAGGTTCGATAATTATATTAATATAGATTTTTTCGTCGATTCAGTTTTTCAAACAAAAAAATGTTCAAACTTAGAAGCGCCATTTGGCTTCTAATAGATATAATACAAGAATACCTGCCAAACAACGTAGTACTGCTTTTACATTTGACATCTATTACATTAATTTTTTAATCAACATAAAGTTTTGAGCTTTTTTAACGCACAAACTGAGCACTGAGCCACTAGTAATAAATTATTGAGATTTTTGTCTTTTGACTATTTTGTTCTCATCTAATAATATAAACATATAATTGATGAAAATTTTGATTTTTGCATTAACCTCAACTGTACCTTCCGTGAAAAGAGGTATAACTCTGAAAACATGATTTTTGGGAAATTGACTTTAAAGTTAAAAAAAATCTCACTCTTCAACTAAGAATGATAAAATAAAATAAGTGCTTGTAGACTGTAGATGGTTTAGCTAACTTTGTTTTCTTGAATTATTTAAAGAGAAATGTCTTACAGATTTTTCAGTATTCATGAAATTGTTTAGTTACATCACTAATCACATTTATTTGTTTTGTGTATATTGATGTAATAAGACTTATATCATTTTTCACCATGAAAATCTGCTCTGTGTAAAATGTTAACTGACTTTCTTTTTTTGTGTCTGCCTTTTCAATTGTATGTTTTTTTTAAAGTTGTAGAACAAACATTGTTGAACACACTCTAAATGTTAGTAATTAGAGTTTAGTTTTGTAGAATCGTTTAAAAAAGTCGAATTATATCAATTTACACAACTTTTTTGAAAAAAATCGATGTGGATATTGTTATAACTTTTATCACAAACGATATAACTAGTACGTATACTATGTGAATAGTGATATAACTTATGATAAAATACTAAATAATATCATGAGGTAATGTTTGCTGTTATTAAAACCCAAAAATATTTCGGTAATTTATTACTAACACTTTGGTAATCATATAAAATACTAAATCTTGCTTCATTAGCGCTTAAATCAACTTGAATAAGCAGAACAATGTGTTTTAAATTTAGAAAAATTAACATAACAATATTAAACTTAAAGGTTTACTTAAACAAAACATAACAGATGTTTAGACTTGTTAAAACTGTTGTTGTATCGAAATTCAACGTAACATAATATAGAAAACAGGCTGGTATTTAAACACCTACTCAGAGAAAAGAAAATAAATATAAAAGTTTATTCCATTGAGCTGATCGGGAATTGATCCCATTGGTTTAATATTGACTTGACTACGGAGTGCTTCATGTTAAGACAACACAATCATCACTACAGTCATTCAGACTCAAACTTAGCCAACTTGTAAATGACAATTAGCAATAAACCGATCTTAAAAAAAACCATTCATAAGTCCCATTGCCATTCAGTAGCAAATTAAAATAAATTAATTTACTCCCAAAATAGTACATTTAATTATAGTAAATAAATTATTCTTTAAAAACTCCCAACACAGAAAAGCTAACTCTTTATAAAAACCCCCCATACAAAAAAAAGCTAACTCTTTAAAAGTTAAATATAATATCATCATTATTATCAAGTTACAAATAAATCTATGGAAAAATCGTAGACGTCGATGGACCGCGAAGTTAATGTGACGAGCTTACATGTAAATCCAAGATCTATTTAAGACTTGATGATATGATGACATTATTTTCAACTTTTTAAGAGTTAGCTTTTTTTGTATGGGGGTATTTTATTAAGAGTTAGCTTTTTTGTATCGGGGGTTTATTAAATTTTTAATTTCAGTTTTATTTGAAGCTTTTTAAACTAAATTTTTTCGGCCATTATCATTGAAGTAACATGGTACCAAATTTTGAATTCAATTTCAAAAAGCTGATGAGTCCTTTTTACCAATCTCGGAGTATAACCTAATCATCGAAACCATTCCAACGAGCCCAAACACGATACCTTTGCTGTATGTTGTTGAAGAGTTAGGTATCCTTCAGATTCTAGATGATGCCTCATCATCACCACCTATTATACTTTATTCGCAATTGACTCATTAAAGATCATTCTAGTGATCCCAAACACGATATCTCTGCTGTATGTTGTTGAAGAGTTGGGTATCCTCCAGATTCTAGATGATGCCTCATCATCACCACCTTTTATACTTTATTCGCAATCTACTTATTAAAGACCATTCTAGTGATCCCAAACACTATACCTCTGCTGTATGTTGGTGAGGAGTTGAGTATTCTGCAGATTCCAGTTAATGCTTAAGCTATAGGTCATGGTTACCTTACCATGTTCTTTTAATATCATTGCAGTAACACGGTACCAAATTTCGAATTGACTGGACATATGAAACTTAGCCAGATCCCCTCATCAACTACAAAAGAGCTGATGATCTTCTAACGGCTGATCAGGTCATGGTTACCTTACCATGTTCTTTCAATGTCGTTGAAGTAATACTGTACCAAATTCCGAATCGATCGGACATAAAGAAGTTAGTCAGATCCCGTCATCAACTAGAAAAGAGCTGATGATCTTCAAGCAGCTGAACAAATTTTCATGAAACATGACTAAGAACAATCAGGTTAAAATTATCTTTCAAACAAAAAACTAAACTAAAATCAGTTCCGTTTGGGAGCTACGATACCACAGACAGATACACAGACACGTTAAACTTATAACACCTCTCTTTTTGCGTCGGGGGTCAAAAAGCAGTTAAAAACACAACTCTTTTTCCACGTGTTAGTAAGACAGGCAAAAATGAATAATAATAAACAAAAAATACGCCCGTATCAAAAAATACTATGTACCTATTTAATTTCTTGTAAAAAATAACGTGCAATGGTGTAAAAAGTTAAAGTATATTGATACAACTCACTATTATGCATCGAAGCAATCTCACACTTATTTTAAGGAACATAGAGCAGATTTTCATCCCATCAATGACTTAAGCCCATTATTAATAAAATGGCACAATGTATTATGCTTTGTGTAAAGTGATACAACTTACATTTAAATTCATCTTGTTTAGTGTCGCGGAGTCTCTACTGATGTGACCGCAGCGCATGAACGTCGGCGCAATACTGAGACAACACACTGTCGTATCCACACAGGCGCGGGGGAAGGGTACGAGGGAAGGGGAGGTCGCGGGGGGTTTATTGGGCAGTTTTATCATTTTACACAATAAGTAATCAAACGTTTTACTTCGTTTATTCATAATATTTTTTGATATAAGTCAATTATATCATTTTACACCTATCCCAAACCTATATGTGATTATTGATTCAACTTGAATTATATCAATAAACACAAAATAAAACTTGATTATTACTTCATTTTTAATGCTATAAGTCGAGTTAAATCAATGTTCACAAACTAGCATACTGTGAAATTATATGTGTGTATTGATATAATTCTAGATAAATCACTACGCACAATTTAAGTCAGTTGTTATTGAATTGTGTGTAATGTTTTAAAACGAGTTATATTTCTAGACACTAATTTAAAGAGAAATAAGTTTCGGTACACATTGTTTTAACTAGAGATATATTAATATACACATTTTATTTCAAATAAATCATAGAAAAGCAAGCACTTATATTACTATGCACAAAATTTATCTTTGTTGATATGAGTCGTAAAAATACACCGATTAGACACAAAAAAAGCTAATTTTTCGATGACTTGAATAGTGAAATAAATTCAAAATCGATATAACTCGAGTTAGATCAGTTTTCACTGAAGGTACAGAATTCACAATGCTATTTTATAAGCTAAACTTACATATCTATCTCGTCTGTACGAGTTGCTTATTTCTAGCTTATAAAGTTTGGTTTATAAAATTGCATTGTATATAGAAAATCAAATGTAAATCTTAACAGTTGTTAGATGATATACTAGTAAAGTCTGTTATTAGATAGTTATTTCTTTTATTAGATGAGAGAAAGAATAATGCTAGTTTGCGACCATTGGAAAGCGAACCTAGCGTGAGCAAAGTGATTTTTGAATTGGATTCAATCGGTTATAGTGGTCAAGGTCGCATCAATGAACCGCAAGCTGATGATCGAATTTGGGAGTTGAAATCATGTCAGACATTGTTCTTCGATCGATATTAAGACACCTTTATTATCGCCAACTTACACTTGATCTTTAGAGGCTTTGGAGATTACTTCCGACGACTTAGCGTGGTAGGTATTCCATTTCCCGAAAGAATTTAGATAATTCCTTTCTTACCAGATACTTAACTAAAAGCTTTGCGACGATGAATCAATCAGGGCATATTATTTTGTAAGTGTAGATAGAGATACAAAAAAAAATCATAATTGTATTCATTAACAAGAAAAGCACACAACAACGGAGAATAACTGAAAATTTAATTAGCGTAATCAGCAAGAAGGAACTAAAATCTTTCTAAAGCTAAAAACAAGCTCGATTTCTTCGAATTGTTTGGTTAAAAAAATACCTAATTACCAGTAGGCGGTGAATTAGCAGATAATTTGGTTGTTGTGACTACATGCAGTCTTGTCTATGACATACTCTGTGCTGTGATTGCTTATAGCCACATAATCCATAAACCACAGAAAAAATAACTTTGATACTTAGGTAGGTACATACTTCAGTATTTGACGAGATTACTAAGTAGCATATGAGTGGAAGGAGATTGTCGGATCTAGCTTGAATAATTCTTGACGCTCAGGCAGGTCTGCCTTTTACGGTCCACGGACCCTATATCATCGTAACGGGATATCATGCGAGCCCTAAATCACCTTCTGTGAATATCGTACGGGATATGCCGTTGGTACCTACATCCTACATTAAGTCTTATAAAGTAAACTATGATTCTTACTACTTATAAGTTATGCTCTTTAAATTACACCATCGTAATGCTTCGACTCTCTTTCAGAAGTCGCCGCCGCACCGCCATTACAATCACAACATTAACAAAAACAAAAAGCAATTACAGACATTAAATACAAGAATAATACATAAATATAATTAAATGAACTATTATACGCTTTAAGTAGATATTAGAGACATTATTTTTCTCTCAGTGAAAGTATTTTTTCTTGTAACTATGGTTAGTAATATTGAAGAAAGCTATTCTTGAAACATCATTAGTTATCGAGTCATTATTTCTAAGGATTTGAATCGACATTTGTGCAATCTAACGATCCATGTAAATCTTTAAATTTTTAAGTTGTGCTTAGAAATTTGTTTAAGCTGACACTTCGTCTTAAAATATACTCTTAATGGCTTTTTAAAGATCGTCGCCATTTTATTCAGAAATATTCAAAATTATCCAGTTTTCTTTAGTGTGAAAACGTTCTAATTTGAAGAGCGTAATGGCATGGTTATTCGTATTCAAAAGCTTATCTGTGATTAGTGTTCAACTAGCATGAACTATGGCGGTGCATCGGCTAAACAACGTCATGTGCCCACTTTTATGCATATCTGGGTTAATGGACACGTACATGTTTTAGAACAGAAAATTCTCTTTAAAGGTAGTTACAAATCGCTACGGTTGCATGCCCTTATAGGGTTCGCATTATGGCTTTACTAGATATTTAATTTTGTGTTATTATGGCCTAGTCCGTCATCCATCATTGACTATACTCATTGTAGTTAAGAAAATGCTCAGGAAAATTAAAAAAATCAAGCTCGTGTGTAATATAATCATCTTCGTTGATCAGGTGCTACAAGATGATTTTGTTGATGCTCAACTTATTTCTCATTTTGACCACAATGATTATGACGGTATGGCAAGAAATCAATTCTAAGTTGGATCAAAGCTTTTTTTACTACTACAACAAAAGAAGTAGGTTTACATAGAAAGGCGGCTCTAGCAGCATATTTACACGGGTCATATAGGTCCATGGCAAAATGTGGCGAATTTCGCGAACGCTAAATCATCTCGCTAACGCGTACCTCGCCCCATTTGATGAGAATAAAAAGGCTGAATAACTGAGTTCACCTGACCGAAACAAATGAGAATATTTCAAGCCTCTGTTACTAATTACCCCTTTGTTTCTTTGTCTGAATTCCTTGTCTATATTGAGGTTTGTTCGGAAAAATTGTATGAGGCATCTCACGTGACTGTCAATATTTTTCTTTGGATTAGTCAGGGTGATCTAACAAAATTTGAATGTAAAAGTAAGTGAGATTGGGTATCAGCTCACAGCTTGATAGGAATTTTTCAGCTTTTACGAAGAGTGTGAAGAGAACTAAGTAAATATTATCGACGCTTCTTAATACCTTCGAGCTAAATAGGGTGTATCGTTTTTTCTAGCTCTGTAAATAAACAGTTGTGTGAAGATTACTGACTAAATATGACAAGTGAAGAAAAACTAACTATAGTGAACCTCTGTGGCGTATCGGATTATTGCTCACAGCTGGCCCACTGACCAGACGGTGAATCTGACATGACGGCTCATGTCTGCCGGGACAGATGTAACCTCGGACTTACACGATTGATATCTAGGCAACGCGTCAATCAAGCAAAGAATTAATAGCATTAAGTTGTTACTGGTGTAAGTTAGAACATCTTGATAAGCGTAACAACGATGTGGGCCGATGCTAAAGGAAACAGATAATTATATTGCCCGATCTTTATCCAACCTTTTTTGTAGACTAAAAATAATCAGGTTGATAGAAAAGATCGAGTAATCTTGTTTTAACGAGATGAGACTGAAGATGGCATGCGAACCGATCAGTCGTTTAATTATTAATTACTTTGCCTTTTAAGCAAGTGAGTATCGCATCGCATGTTCTAAGTAATTAAAGTCTGAGCTTTATTATGAAAGTTTAATCTATACTTTTTAATGATTAATAATAAATCGTAGGGTTCAAGACTCGAATACTGAAATATCACTAAAATTTTTAGTCCTTTCAAGATTTTATTGGGACTTGATAAATTCCAAATGATGTTGTTTTTCTGTGTACCGTTTCTATTAGTAGAAACGTTAAAGTTGCTTGTCCAAGTCAGTATTTTCTTTTGCTTTATTAATATTACCGGTTTCATTTAACATTAATTAGTTATACGTATTGTAATTGTAAGAATTAGTTTTAGTAGCCTAGCGGTTCCGGGGTTTGAATCGAATTCCATACCTATAGCCAGACAGACTGGACTCACGGGTTTTGAAGTGTGCTAGCCGCATCCGCTAGTGGTATCTACACCTTTTTTGTTAACAGTTTAATCCTAGCCAATCACAGCGAAGGTTCTATGCGATGTCGGGAACTAGTGGCCTCGAAATAAATGGGTAAGTATGAAAGTATTAATTGGGGTGGAATTATCAAAAACGCTAGGACACATATACATGAATTTTTAATCGTCAGTCTAAACACAAAATATGCAGATCCTAGCTTCAAATTTTTAATCGTCAGTCTAAACACAAAATGTGCAGATCCTAGCTTCAAAACCGAGAGATTTTCATATAAACTTTCATCTCTTTCAACCCCATTTTTCGCAATAAAAGGTAGCCTAAGTCCTTTCCCTAGCTCTACTCTATCTCTGTCCAAAATTTCATCAAAATCGGTTCAGTAGTTTAGGCGTGAAAGCAGAACAGACAGACAGACAGAGTTACTTTCGCATTTATATTATTAAGTAGGGATTGTTAAAAGAATTCATTTCCATAACTTACTTATCTTTTGATTTGGTTGAAAAAAAATTGTGTTATGATTATTTTAAAAAAATCAATCACAAAGAAATAGTTTGAGTATAGACCACAAGAGGCTTAAAATTAAGCGCAGGCGACGCAGAGTTATGGAAATGAGTTGCGCAGACGGTAGTGACCCCTTGATAACGGGCAATCCATAATGTAATCGGTTGAAAGGACTGTTTTAATCTACTCTTGATTTATAACTCGAATGTCTCGAATTAGAAGTTAAACTTGTAATCTATTTAATGCGAGTGACAATTTTTTTTATTATAATAAAAGAAGTTGAGGACTATACAGAGTCAAGCAATCAAACCTTGTATACTAAAAAGATCAATTTAAAATTCCTAAGTATATCTCAAAATAGATGTAAACAAAACGCTAACAAAAACTTACGTTTTCAAGTGCAGTCTGGGGCATTTGGGAAAGTGAAAACATCTAAAATAAAATGAAGATAATCAGTACGGTCCTGGGAAGAGGCTATTGCGACTAACCTTTTTAAAGGACCGTACCGAATATCTTTGGAAAAACAATCGTTGGAACAACCGTTAAGTCTACCCATGATCCACTTCTCGATTTGGCGTCCCTACATCGGACGGAAAGTGAGACGAGCGTGGGATTTTGTTGCGATAAAAACAAAAGAGTTCTGATAGTAATGATTGTATCGCTCGTGTCGCATCCAATTCGTTACGTAGTGATGCGTATCTCGTGCATCGCGAGACGCAAATCGGATCGCACCAAATTCGGAAATCCTTAACAAAATTCAACTGAATGAAAATAGAGAATTTGTTATTGTATCCGTTACGCTCAATCTTGCCCAGTTAGGCTGTAAATGCCCATTTCAATGACCTAGTTTAGATTTCGTTGAACGTTTAAAATTGACGGATCTTATTCTGTTACTTAATATAAAGGTTCATTTAGATAAAAACTTTAATGAATCATTAACAATATAATTAAATGGAATCACTAACATTAAAATGTAAACAAAAGTTGTTGATGGAGAAAGTACCCACGGAATGATTAAAGATAATTCGCGGCCCATTTAGACCCCTTTTCAATGCACACAACTGAATCAGAGATTTTGACGCTCGGTTATTGAGAAAAGCAATTATGTTTGAGGTTTGCATTGACACGTCCGAATAACAAGCGCGGCGAAATCATATTTCGTATAAGACCACTTAATTTCGGATGCCATAAGGTGCTGCCTTTATTTCAGTGAAAGTAATTTGTTAGAATGACCACAAACTTTAACCACATAAAGAGCATGTCCCCCTTCTGATGGAAATGGTCAGTGAAACCACGGGCGAAGTATTCCGATTACGTTTGATAGCTGTTGATAGTACAAAACAAAATACCTCAGTTTTGCCGCGCTGATGGCAAGACAATAGCTGTACGCCTGGTGTTCTTTTTTACTGGTTCTTTTTACTCTTTCAAAGCTTTCAAAGTATTATCAAATTCAAAAACTATAAATATTATAGAAAATGAAATGCGTCATTGGAAATAAATTCATTGCAAGAGTGGTTTTTAGTTGAGATATTATTTCACCGAAAACTTTCCTATTATGCACATCACAGCTACGTTTGGCTTTATGTTAATGGTTGGAAGATAATTTTCTTAATCAGTTTACAGTAGAAAACGTGCCTTTGAATGAAATAATAACTTGTTAATTCATTTGACGGAGAACTCTTTATTTTTCTAAGGAAATGTAATTTTTCAACTACATAACATTTTAAAAGTTTAGTAATTTCTTTTGTTCAAGTAAACTCTTTAATTTTACTTTAGAATCGTACGAATGTTAAGTGCGGTAATAACAACGAAGAACAATGACGCCTTCAATTTATTTAAAGGAGTGGTTTCCTTTCTTTTATGAACACTTTACATACATTCCAGACACGTGGAGTTGTCAACTTTGGCGTAATAAGGTTGGCATTCACACACGCCTCTATTACAGTGCGTGTGCGACACGTTGCAGTCCAAATTCGATCGGCAGACTGACCCAATTGTCGATTTGCTCCCCTCAACTTGTATTCTCTGCAAAGAAAAAGAAAAATTGTTTTAGACACTCATAAACTTGAAGCTTAAACAGTTATTAGAAAATCCAGCGAATCTGTGTTGTTTTAAATGACGAAAGCTTTAAATAACTTTTATAGGTAGGTTGATTTCTAAGCATTTCACGTGTAAAAAGGTGTCGTGTGACTTTGCTTACAATGGGTGGCTTTTTATTTCCATGCCATGACGTGCATACATAAGGTTATTTCCTCGCTCTACCGATAAACTGAACGACCGCTCGCTTAAGAACTCAAACATTAACATTTTGCCTGCAATTTGCATGTACAGAGACTTTACCCTCGTAGCGATTTGCAAATGACTGGTAATAATGTAGCATATTAATCACGTTGACTAAAACTGCACAACTTAACAATGCACAGCGAAATAATGTTTTGAGCTTTGTGCTATTTTTAAAGTTAAACTTTTTTCGTTTACTTGTTTACTCAAGCCTCGGTCACACGTCGTCCTTGGTGTGTCACAACCAGTAGATAAATTATGAAAAGGGCGTTGGATGCAAAAATGAAAAGAAAATACGCATTTGCTTGGTTAACGTGTTCTCTGTATAATTAAAAAAACTTATTGAATCTTTTTGTTTAAAAAATGATCAGTGAAAATGTTTGTTGCATCTGCTTGAGGTTATTTGCGTGTAAGGTCATAGTTGCAAATTGCTGTGACATTCCTAGCTATAACGTTGTCTTCGCTTATATTAGGATGTCCGGCTGGCCTACGCTGCTCGTCCATCATACTAATAAGTGTCATTTTACTAAATAAAAGAGCCAAAAATGATCATACTCCTTTTAATATATACACAAAAATTTAATAACTTAAACGATATCTTATGCTTAGATGTTGTTTATTTTAAGTAATATACATACTTACTCTTTTGTTATTAAAAAGTCATAAAGCTAATGGTAATTACCTATTGTTACAGGGAATACTAACAAACTTGGCAATTTTTTTGCTATAAGACTGTCCATTGGCAATTGACGACCTGAGTGGTGCAGTGGTCAACATGCCGGTCTACCGCAACACGCAAGAGGTCCTGGGTCCGATTCTCGGCCGGGGAGAAATTGAAATGATGAATTTTAATTTCTGTGACGGGTCTGGGTGTTAGTATGTTTAATAAGTATATATTTAATAGTGTAATGTAAGTATTATATCAGTTGTCTAACACCCATATTACAAGCTTTGCTTAGTTTGGGACTAGATAGTGCTGTGTGAAATTGTCTGAGCATTTATTATTATTATTAATATTTAATTTTTCAGTAGCGCATCCATTTTTAAATCACTTCATTCGATGTACGATTTGATGCCGCCCGTCGCTGTGATTATTTCATAGTCACTTATCGACCGAAATTAAATTTTCACATAGAGGTTCCTGTTACCACCTATAAGTTATTCAGAGTCCGGAAACTTGGAATGGCGGGTAAGGGAACAAGGGGACGTGTGTTCTTCCATAATTCATACTTGGTTCCGTTTAGGATAATTAAGTTGAAACTGATTACTAGACTCTGTACAGAGCTGTTGTTAAATTTTATAAAGATACTTCAATAAAACAAATATTTTTTTACTATGTTAGCTGTGGCGAAGAGAATCTTTAGACTTTAATTTACTAACGAAAACACGAATATATTTTTCCCGTAATGACATTTTATTGTAACACAGAGAGAACATACAGAGCAAAAGCTAAATAATAAACCCTTTTCTCTTAAATAAAATAGACAGAAAACCGGCCAGTGCCTCACTCCTCGACACTACAAGTAAAAGGTTAATGTCTGAGTTAAAAGGAAGAAAAATGTAAGTAAATTAACATTGTTTGCTCAACTATGGCCGAGATAACATGCTGGGGTTCCATGTAATTTATGACAAACGTATCATTTATAAAGTTCTATGGAAAAGAAACAATTTCCGATTAACCGTCCTTCAATTTGTTTTCGCAAAAAATGCTCTGATTCAGGTAGAGCCAACTTTTTTCTTGATCTTGGACTGTAAAAAACATGCTAAGATCTTAATAGAAATACGTTTATTTCGCATCAGTAAATCGGGGAGAGGAGCGAAAATACTCCAAAATTTTCATTGATGAAGAAGCTATGGGCAACATAAATTTTTCATACTTTTCCGCTGCATATTTAAGAACTAACAACTACACTTGTTTTAAAAGAATTCCAATTCACCACAATTTTTCTCTAGCTATCTTTTACTGCCCGAAATTCAAACGCAATGATTGAGTGAATAAAACTATTCTTCACCAATCGGGCATATCCGCATCTCATCTCGAATATTTTAATTCTTAAATAGCAGTATTGTGTTTTTGCCATAGTGACCCAATTTCTGAGCAGCCAAATTTAGTCAGACTACTTTCTTGTTTGGGTCCGATTGTCCAGATTCAAACTAGTGTTGGCAAAAAAGTGCCCGTTACCACACCACGTGGATTGCGGTTATTTAGATTGTTACCCACCTAGGGTCACATAACACCATCCTATCAGAGAATTATCCTATTTAAAGTTGCGAAACTAAATTTTTTGCGGATTTGGCAAGAGCTCGCAGCTTGGTTTGCATGAATAAAAACGTACTTTTTACACAAGTCTGGGTTAACGATACGTACTTAATTGCATTCGTTTGTGAAGATTTCAATTCGGAGGAAAAGCCGTTTTTTTAATCTAGCAACTTTCACGGCTGTGTTTTTTATTATTTGTGTTAAGTTTAATTTATGAAATATTTTTACACCCACAATTTCTCTATAATATTAAAAAAAATCACTTTCACACTACATTGTCCTCATACTTTTCTCGATGCGATATTTTCTGATAAATTACTTTCATTCTAAGTAAAGGATATTATTGTTACTAAATGGAAAAAAAATAATGCGTGTCTTAAACGAAATAGTTTTTTATTGACTAAATTCCACAAATACTTTAAATAGATTTTATGTATGAAAATTAATTAAATATGTATAATATTTATTCAATTATAGGTAGCTACTTAATCAAAGTAAGTTACTTACCTATGTGACGTATAAAAGACATCACAATATGTGGCTGTTTAAACTTTAGTGCTTGACTGTACGTACACTTCGTCACTATCCAGTGTTTTACTTTGGTTGTTAAGTAGTAGATGATCATAATAATATTTCACATAATTAGATTCGCTGCATTTTTTTTGATAGTACACTACTACTAACGCTCAGATTAGACTAAAGGCGGCAGATTAAGTTGAAAAAAATATTAACACAACACTATCAAGGCCTCTGTGGTCTAGTGGTTAGCCCACGTGTAAGACGCAGGGGTCCCGGGTTCAATTCCCAGGAGCGGAGTATACAATTTGTACTCGGTTTGGTTGGTGGCAGGGCTTATTTCAAGTCCGCCTGGCTAGCTACCATCATCTTACCTAAGTCTGACGCCATAACAATAATTAAAAAATTGTTGTGTTCCGGCAGCTAGAGTTAAGATAGCCAGTTTCCTTAGTGGAGAAAATTCCGGGTTCCCGGTGTAGTGCGCTTACACTTTCGGCCTTATCGTCACTTAACATCAGGTGAGGTGGAGGCCAAGCACTATCCCGTTGTGAATAAAAATAAAAAAGGCAATAAGGTTACACCATAAAAGGTCGTAAAGAAAGTAAGGAAGTGCATACGACCGACGAAAGATCTGTAAGATTTTGCTAATGAATCAGAAATGCTTTATCATGCATAAAAGTTGTCGCAAACTTATTTATCTGGAGATACGCAATCATCTGTGGAGAATGCTACCGTAAAAATAAGGTGAAAGAAAACTTTCATTCCATAGATGTTAGTAATGATGTTTGATTTGTATCTGATCGCACTTTAACGTGGCATCACTAAATACCATTCCGTGGCTAATGTTTTTCTGCGTATTGCTGTGCTATGTAATTTTTACTTCTTTTGTGGCATAATAACGCTACATAATCGTTGATTTACTTACTTTAACCTACTTTATGAATGATCCGAATGAATAAAACCAATTCACGGGCATTCCATTTTTATGAATCTTTTTATTTATTTATTTATTTTATTTATAACTACCATTTTACACTTACTGTAGGTACCTAGGTACGTAACCTTTGTGATATCGAGATATCACAAAGATATCTTTAACCCTTTTTGTTTAAAAATTATTCTTACAATCAAGATTAATGCTTTTGCACCTTAAAAATTGTATTCCAATTTTTTGTATTCTTCTTCACACGCTGTTGGATAAAAAAAACAATCCTATTTGTCATCAATTACTCGGATGATTGCCAGTCTGTAACTAATTATGCTGTAGGTAGGTAATTTGTTATTTGTCTTGAGATGGTTGCACGAGAGTAATGCACTTTTGGTGTTGTGTTTCGCGCGAAACACACAATAATTAGCCATGCCGTGTAGGGTGACACAACACGGAATGATTATGTTTTAATTAACATTCATCGATGTTATCTCAGCAAATGAAATGTGAATCTTATTAGCGTATTCGAGAGAGCGTAAAATTAACAGCAAAAGTGGGACCAAACACCTGTTATTGAGTACCTTATGACAAAACTTAAATGTGCATTCTTTTATATGCAATGCTTTAGGTAAGTACAAAAAAAATTTCTACACAAAATCTGGGAGAATTCAAAAATAATTTTGCTATGTTTTGAAATGATAAAGAAATGTTAGTTTTTAACCCCATTTCACTCGACTGTATTCTTTTCAAATGCTAATGCTATTTATTTTGGCCTTTTTAAATTTTAGAGTAGGTAACAATAAAATGGGTTAAAAAATTCAAATTGTTACTATAAGATAATATCAGATTTCTAATAAAATACAAATAAGAAACTTAGTAGGCATTTTTGTATTTATTCGAAGCCATAAAAATAAAACATAACTGTTAATGGCTGCGAATCAAGTTACCATTCTAAATTTTCGCGCGATCTTTGATAAAGCACGTACAAGTATCGCATCCCTAAGCACTGATTTTATCAACTGATGGCAATAAAACTGACAAAAGTTAACAGCAAATAAAAGTTTGAGAAAATCCAATGTCACTCACTCATTGAGACATGACTGAAATGTAGTAAACATCAATTATTTTATAAACCATTCCTTTCCTTTTATATAATACCCATTATCTGATCCTTTATATTATCTGCCAATGTGATGAATAGTGACCCAAAAGAAAAACAGAGAGAGATATAAGTGCAAGCCTTTGTTTGACCAGTTGTAAGACCCACCCCCTGATTATGTAACTTTGTTGCAATCAACTCTGACAGAAAACGCAGTTATATTGCTGCTTTAGTAAGAACCAATGTGACAACTATCTTACTTAAAGCAGCAATGTAACTGCGGTTTCAATCGATTTCAATCGAGAATTGTTAGCAACAGAGTTACGTAATCAGCCCCCAGCCCTAAAGACTATAGCCACTAGCATGACCACCAAAACGCGATATGATATAGCAATTTATCACTTTTGACTGTCAAAAGACAGTGGATTTTGACAGTTCAGTGTCGATTAAATGCTGTATTACGTGTTAGATATCGTGTTTCGGTAGTCACGCTAGAGGCCAGAGTTTTAACATCCTCGAAGAATGTTGTGGCAGGTAACACAAAGGTGGTATTTCCAACGGTGTCCACAAAACAGGCCTTTGATGTTTTCGCTATTTGATATTTTACAAATGAGGTACACTTAAGTAAGTTGCTAAACCTGTTGTTAACTGTTTTCCGAATGTTTATGTGTGGCCAAAATGTTATAGCAGTTTGGACACATTACTTTTAATGGGATATGTATAATGAATGCTACATATCACCAAGATAACAATCTACTTGTGTCAATTGAACTGAAGTACGGTAATTATGGTCCTCCACAAAATCTGCCTTGTTTGTTGCTATTTAATTTTTACATATTCGTGTTTGTGACGTTTTGCATAATTTAATTGAGACTACTTTTTCCAAATATAAAAATCTTTATTAACTTTTTAAAGTTTAGAATACCGTATTAAAACATACCAACTTCACATACATATTAGCTACTTCCTTTATTATTATAATTTTGTAGAAAATGGCTTATTTTTTTTTAAGAGTGGCGAATTTACTTTAAATGTATGGAACTTTTTATATTGTGACGAGATTACTTAATTATGTGTCGAGTTTACAATAACCCTTTCATTCAATCTCAGATAATTAACCGACTGATAATTTGTGTAAACATTAGATTCGGAAAAGGAAATTTTCCATTAGGTAATGATTACTTGTGTAAACAAGTGAAATGGTAAAATTCGCTTGATGTTCGCAGAACGTAACATATAAATGATAATATTTCCGAGAAATGACAGAAGCGATTATGTCTTTCGTATCATGAAAGATGCAATAGTCGACTATGAGCAACAAGCATTGTTTGCCAATTAGAAGACAATTCTTGAGAGACTATACGTGCAAGTATTTTATTGACTATTGTGCTTTAAGATTGCTTGATTTTAGTCTTAAGCGCGTCTGCATAAAGTTCTTTCCAGCTTTTACATTAAGGCTTATTGTAACCACTCCGGAAGTAACCGCGTGAACGGCTTTATGCATTATGATGTTGTTTTATATCGCTAACTGTATAAGTGTTTACCGAATAGGTACCTACTCTCCTTTTTATGTGTTAACAAAGTGTAAACAGCAATAGATTTTCACACTTCCCATTAATTGTTTTGGTTTAATTACCAGCACATTTAAATTTCACGACTGTTTCCTCCTTTTTAGACCTTTATATGTTTTTATACTTTATTGTGTTACCATAAATAAAACAGTTGACGAAAATACGTCTATCATTTACACAACAGTCATTCATTTCAGATCTTGGAGAAATTGAGTTGTTAAATAGTGAATGTTGTAGTAATTGCAATAAAAACTAAGAGATTAATTTAATTAATATGTCTACGAGAACCTCACATTTAGAAGTGTTAATTTGATAACAATCGATCAATCACAGGATGTTCAAAAGTGTGAAAAACGGTACATGCCTTTCACATTGTAAAATATTTAGCATCATAAGTGATTTAAAAGTTATAGTCAATGTTTATTTCAATATACCGGACAAAAAAATTTTTTTAATACTTTTCACAAGAAAAGTGTTAGTATTGTATAAAAATAGCATTGTAAATGCTAAAATCTCAAATAAAAAAATAGCATATCTTATTTAAACACAAGTATTATAAAACTACTTTATCATTTTGGGTTTTGCAATTTCTAACATTTAGACACCTTTGCAACTGTTATGGCCAAGAAAAAGCCAGCCGCCATCGAAAGGGACTTAATAAAATCGTGTTAGTATCCGAAAAAGTATGAAAATAAGATGAATACATTGCCATTATATATAGACATAAATCATTGCTTGACCCCGGTATTGGATTGATTATACAAAACGCTGCGTAGACGCAGATCACGGTTACGCGCATGCGCTTAGGCAGCTGGCGGCGTCTTATTTTTCTTTTGGGAAATATAGTTTTAATTAATTGGTAATAATACTCATAAATTATATTGGAACACTGACAAAAACATGATTATTGATTGATTGTAGTGATTAGCGTACTATTATGCGACATCGAGGATCGATTTGATTGTTGATACTTATCTAATTAAATATCTTAAGGCAAAAGAGTTCAACGCGTCACGATTTTAAAATATAGTTTTCTAGTTGAGTTGCGATGTTTTGAATGAGCTCGAAAATATTAGCAGTATAATAATCTTGTTTTGATAATTATATGACAACCACATACAAGGTAGATTCGACTTTCGTGGAGACGGTTTATTATTTTTATATTTATTTTTCTTACGATTCTAGGCGTCTACAAGCTTATATTTGTAAATAAATCTGTCCAGCTGTAAGTAATAATTCAACACGAAGTGTCCAATAAGGTTCAAGTAAGCTCTACTTATGTTTTTTTTTATTTTGTTTGTCCTACGCCTACCGCAGATGTTATTTTCTGTGTCAGTGTGCTAAGGGTTAAATAAAGTAGCACTAGCTTTTGCGAATTCACGTAGAATTTGGTTGACCATGGCAATTTTGGGAATTATATTAGCCTAAGATCTTCTCCAAGGTCCATTCTATTTCTACTAAAATTCATTAAAATTGGTTCTACGTTCGGGCGTTGAGCAGGTAACAAGCAAATAGACAGACAGAGCTACTTGCGCATCTACAGTAACATTTAGTATGGATGGCGCACGCACATCTGCGTATCCATTGCTGCGTTTGCGCAGAGCTCACGCGCGGTGAACTTGCATGGTCGTTGACCGCGCACGCGCCCTCAGCAGTTATCCCACCACACATCGCCGTGCGATTCGTTATTTATTGGTGCGGTGCGTCAAACACTTTTAGCTGGACGTGATAAAGTGGAAACCACTTAATTTGTTATTGTTGTGTTCGTAAACAAGTAATTACTGGGTAAATTCTGATTTTGACCTCTTTTATAATGGAGAATTAAGCTCGATTAGTGCTGAGTTTTTCTCAAGTAGGCACTTGTCTGTGGTTAATAAGCATTGTTTTAAGTAATAACAGCATTTTTGGACACTTATGGGCTTAACAGAAAAATCTTAAGAATCTAATAAGATACGAATGTAGAATATAAGCCTAAATGAACTGCATAATTTTTCAGTGAGATTATTTATTAAAACGATTGGCTCTGTAGAGCTGTAGATCTCGTGTTTGTGATTTTTGAACATGTTACGAAATGGCTGAAATATCATTTTCCCACATATCTCAGTTATTTAAAAAACATAGAAAAAATGAATCGAAAAAAAACATATATAATTATAGAATCTGCTCTCAAAGTTTCACAAGAATCGGTTGAGTAATGCAACCTATAGAGGAGAACAGACGGACAGCCGGAAAGCCGGACAGCGGGACAGACATACTAAAGCATTTTTGACCAAGCTGAAACGGAGACTCTTCGCGTTCGCTCGGTCAATAATATTTTAAGTAAATCACTGAAAAATAAATTATATGTACAAGTACTTACGTACAAGAGGAGCTTTTCGATTAAAATCTTTTATGTTTTTATCTATTTGAACTTTTAAAACAATAAGCCACCGTATAAATAGAAACTATCTCCTCCCATAGCATGCCCCAGAGCCAAAGGAAACCGCAGAAAGTGAGATCGAAAGAGCACGCACTTTAGTTCGCGATAATTGGTTTATCTCGTCCACAACAGTCTGTATCGCAGTGGAGTTAACGAGAATTTCTCACGTAGTCACCTTATCTGACCCGAGCATTCAGTCGGGTGTTTGTGAACTCCACATTTTGTATGTCAAAGTTGAACCGTTACCGAGACAGTTCACGACTCAACCACTCGACAATTGAAACTGTAGCAAAAGTTAGATACAATTTATTAAAACCGTTCGTTCTAGGAGGAAAGAAGTTAATGGCCTACAGTGTTACTTGTAAAAAGATACTGTCAAGTGCGTTCACTCCCCGAGATATGTATTCAGTAGGTAGGTCGTGGAAGTCTGTAATCACTGAAGTTCAAAACTAAATTATTATAATGGTATAATATTAAATAATATACTATAAAAATACGACTCGCACCAGATCATTTTCTCGGACGGGAATCGAACCCGCGACCTTTTGATATCCGGTCCAATGCTCTGACCGCTGAGCTACCGAGTCACTATTATTAAGTATTATATAAAAATTGCATTGTGAATGCTAAAAACTCAAAAATTTAAAAATATTATGATGGTAATTTTATTTTCTCTACCAAATAATTATTGTATTTTAATACATAAAACGATGCTAACCGTTATAACTTTTTCTATATGAAAACATGTTAAACAAAGTTCAGAAATCGCTACATAAAAGCTTAAAATAATTAACTTTTATTTTGAAGTTATTTAAAAAATACTAAAAATAAATCAAATTATAGCTATAAATTTAAAAAAACAAAGAATAATCACTAAGGAACCCTAAACGGTGTGGCCCTGTCGCAGTATGGAAGCACGTAGCATCGTAGTGCACGAATTAAATCTATTGTCGTATTTTATTATACAGTATAGTGCGAAATAAATACTAAAATTATCTAGCAATAATTATGTATGAAATGATAATAAAACAAAAAGTATATATCTCAATAAAAACACGTTAATAATTATTGTAAAAATAATTAATGTTATATATGATAAATTTGTCTATCGATTCCAAGCTTTAATGAAGAGATCCTAAATGCTGTAGTTAAAAATAATTCCTCCACTATATTTGGTAGAGACTCGATAGTCTAGTTACGAGTAGTGTTCACTCAAATAAGGACGAGCGTCAAGTGTGTTAAATACCTATGTGCCAGTCATGTCCGTCATCTCGTTTTACTAGGTACAATCATTTTATATGTGTGTCCTAGTATAAAACTTGTCTTTTCTTTGAAATACACATTTACGACTCAGTTCAAGTCAGCATTGTTATTTTTAACTTTACGTATGGATTTGTTATATGTGAATTGAGGCTCTCACTGTTTTTGTAAAAACTTATACTATTTCCTACTGTCTAACGTTTACTGTCAAAATGGCGCGACGTACGTTTGTTCCATGAGAAGTGTCAAAAAAAGCACTTTTACTTTGAAAATTGTTTTATAGCTTTAAAATGACTAAATGCTGCGTAATACGCTGTAAAAATGTTGGTAATTACAAATTTCCGAAAAAATTGGATATTATGAAAAAAATAATAGATGCTGTAAGTATAAAAACGTCTTAACTTGGCTTTCAATTCCAGCACTTGTATTGTAGAATAGTCTTTTATATCCATTTTGGGGTCCAATAATCGGTCCTTTTCGGTAAAAAAATACCACAAAATAAATACCTATTTTTCTTTTGTTTACAACCGAAACGTCTACTGACATAAGAACAAACGTATGCAGCGCCATCTACAATTAGCTTTGCGTTGCCACCCCCAGTAATAAATTCAACAAGGTGTAGCTGTCTAACAAAAGAATCGACATAAAACCATGCTCCAGCTAATCTCTTTGCAAATAACCGTAAACTTTAACAGCTACGGCTGATTGGTGTTCAATTTGCTTAGGAAAATTAAATAGAGAAAACTGGTGGTAGACCAGTTTTCTACCAATCAGACCCTGTGCTTCGGTCCAATAACTAAGTCCAATATCCTCTACATTTCTACGACACTTATCAGTGGTCTCGCCACGACGGGCTTCGAAATTATTAGCGAAAAATAGAGGTTTCCAATTATCTAGATGGAACGTCGAGTGATTTTAATTTAATGTACAACAGACCTACAGTCGTGTTGCATTAGATTTGCGATAATTGATGGAAAACCTTTATGAAAAAGTCGTGGTTAAAAACTTGATAGTTCTTTACCTACTAGATATTGCTTGAATTGCTTCTGTGACTTCAAACTTGGGCTTTACTTGGGCTTTACCGTTCCTCGGGAGGTATGTCATTAATAATGGATTCCATCAAATGAAAGTTGTTAACACAAATCGAACCTTTTTTGGTCTCCGTGTAGGTTTCGTGACCTATTCAGGTGGACCGTTTGCTTTGCTATTCATTACTCGTGATTTAGCAACATGGAAATAAGGCAAGGGTGCCATAACGATTGTGTCGAACATATTTTATTTCTGTTTACACTGGAAGAAGTTAAGAATCTATTTTTGCTAATTGACGAATGATCACTTAAACTTTAAGGTCGCTGTATACGTAATGGGAAAAAACCTAGTTATCCTAGTCGGGACAGGGACGTGCTGTGCACCATAAATTTTTTCCCGTTCCATCCACGCCCCGTCCCGTCCATGTTCTCGTCGCGTATATTTTGTTACTATATTCTTATATGCAATGATGTCGAGAAATCGCCCCGTTCCGTCCGTTCCGTATAAATAAAGAAAAGAAAGAAAGATGATCCTTTACACTTAACTGATATTAAATTACGGAACGAAACAGTAAGATAAATTCCTCTAGCGTCACGTGACGCGACAGTCACCGGCAAGTTAAAACTTGTATTGAAATTTGACTGACCGTCGACGTGACTGCATGAGACGTAACTGAGCTGTGTGAATGATCCCTAAATATTCTAGCTAGAGGAAATGTTTCGTTCCGTAATTTAATTTCAGTTAAGTGTAAATCTTCATTTATACTTTAACAAAAAATGTAATAACTGTCTTTATATAGTTTTCAGTCCAAAAACAAAAAAAAATGTTAAAGCTATTCATATTTTAGTAGGGGCCTAAATATTACGCAACATATCTATTTATAACAACATTCATTTTAATATAGGTAACAATAAAAGATTGATTATTAACATTTCCAATCCAACCACAAAACCGCATACACAATGACGAGGCAGAAATGTCTGTGCCCTCTCAATTTCCAATCAATCGCAGCTAAAGAAAGTTCGCAATACTGGAATTGAATATGACTTTATTGGTTTGCAATATTCGCATCTCCCGGGGGCACGCACCCTCCTCGTCTAGACGAGGACTCCACGTCGGATCAACTTATTTTTAACATCTACAATCTCTTGTAAACAAGTTTTCAAGAGAACGATTTAAACCTCCCATTCGATTTTAGCAAATTCATTTTAAAATTCAATAGAAACTTCTTCCTCGATCGAGTGTGAAATCGTAAAATTAGGACTTTCTCTTCCTTCAATAAGCTACACTGAAGGCTTAACACTAATTAAGTCGCTAACGATAACGGTGAAAAACTAATTCATTGAAGCACATAATGATATAGCTACGATTGTTACCCGTTTTGACACGCTCAGTTCATTCTCAGGTAATGCAATTCGACATTGAATTGTCTATTTATGGCAACATATATAACATCAATTGTAAAAATGACACAGATTCTTTGAAATAGATTACAAGAAAGACAGATTTTAGGGTAAATACGACGTTAAAATATTTTGTCTTGTTACACTATGATTAGACAGAAATACTGAATTGAACTTAACATCAACTAAATTTCTTTCGTCTGAAAAACTTGTGTAGAGTCATATTTGAATTATATTGTGTAAAGTTTCGCTTGGTTGCTCAATACTTTTCACTAAAGCCTGGCTTTTGAATTTATTATGTAACGTTAAATTTCACAAAAATGTCAAAAGTACGCAACATGTTTTTTTGCAATAGTGAAGTTGGCTTCACTTTTTTGCACTAAAACATACAAAAGCAAAACATTTGTATATTTTTTCATAAAACTATGTTGGCAGTTACAATCACTAAGATCACTTCAAACTAGTCACACAACACTACACTTTTATTAAACCAGTACCCCAGTAACATCTATTTTTAAATTAAGCCCGAAAGTTATACACTTATTTCTACGTTATAAAAACTTTGTATGACCAATAAAAACTTATGTCCGTAATACGAACACTTACAACGAAATTACTTTTTTGCTATACAAAATTGAGTTATTTGTCAAGTCAAAAACCTGATAAAGGAATTCGTAAGACGTTTGTTATTAATACCTACGCGATTAAGAGGACTAATATTATTTTGTTGTGAACGTTGAGCATCTAAAAAAATCGATTCAATTTCTTAGTTGATGCGGCGAATTTGGTCACGTGGTCAATGGAAAAATAGATTTCGTTCAATTCAGTGGTTACAATGGGTACCGTTTATGGCGAGAGAAGTGCGTATCGCGGTACCCCGGTGAGGACTAATCTTCTTCCCGGGTCTGCCGATCTGATGCGGAGTCTATAATTGGGTATTAACGTTAATACCTTGCCGGCTCCCTGCAATTTACCAGCCAAATAGATAGGAAACATCGATGCGCGTCATGACGTTAATGATACAAAATTGTTTCCAAATCGAAAATTATGATAGCGATTCAATCGAGTGTTTTAAGAGATTTTATTTTTGAGTCTGAGGATGGTTGGTTTTGTTCGGTAATATTAGGTGAAAAAAGAAAAAGGTAGGTATTTGGAAAAAGAGTAAAATTTATTTTTATTCCCCTAAAATTATTCAATAGAAAATGAGGAGGTTTCATTAATTGGGAGAATATAAAAACTGTCAACCTACCGAAAAAGTAAACAAATTCGTTCCTAATGTAACATTTTTTGATAAACATAAGCGATGACAAATTTACCACTTTGTTATAATTCCATGGGGTTCGTAAGCGGTGGATTACAAATATTATAGAAAAGCCGTATTTCGGACAGTGATTTATAGAGCGGGGGCGGCCACCCTCCTGGGGGAGCTGACCACCGTTACCCACACGACATTGATTTCGGGAACCGGGAGAACTTTTGAACCGTTTGATTCCATTCTTGACGTTTGTGGGTTAAGAATATAAATCATTCATATGCTATAAAAGAATTTACTCGAATACGAAGGGATATAAGAATTGATTGTAAAGAGATGACGGTTCAGTATTGTTTTGAAAACAAACAAAATAGAATGTACAAAATTTTACAAATAAAGAAAGCTAAAAAGTTAACTGAAAATGTCGAGTCAGTTTCCTTATCATTCAACTGACGAATATGAAATCAAGATTCACTGCTGTTAAAAGAGCAATTATGAATTGAATTTATAAATAATATTGGGGAAAAAACGGCTTTATTCATTGACAGAAGGTTCGTTTAATTTGGTTAGCGTCCACTGCGCGTCATGCACCTCACGGTCACGAACGGACCCCTATGGCGCAACCGCTCACTTTTATTTTTACCGAGACTACGATGAAGATCAGAAGTCGAATCTTTCTTTGCAATGCAAGTCAACATGTCAGCGTTGTCTTGATATGTCTAGTCGAACTGATATGGCCGTGGATATTTCAACCGGCTGGTTTACTTGCCTTGGAGATGAAGCTTTTATATTATCTATTGGATTAACTGTGTTAATTAATTACAGCTATCCTGATTAGTGTTGTTTACAAATCGGTGAGTAGGTCGCAATCACTCTGGTATACGAACAACTTTTTTGCGGGCCCGTTGTTGACACCTTCTGTCATTCTTATGCTCACTTAATTAAATTGGGCATTAACCCGCAAAAAACATTGGAAGTTCGCTTACACTCACCTTTTTGTTCGGATCATATTATACGGCGCCTGCCATTTCAATTAGTTAACATCAGAGCTTATTAGCCTCATTTTTTGTTTTCGATATCTTTCGTCTAGAGAATTGGTACAAGCAGGCATTTAATTACAGATAATTTGTTGGGCAGTTTTGACAAGGAAAAGAAAAGAAGTTGTTTGTTTCATTTCCTAAGCAATCTTTTCACAAAGCCACATAAACAGATCTAAGTATTTCACATTATAAAGGTCACTTATCTTAGATCTCGAAACAGGTACACTACAAGTGAACTTTAAAATTATCAAAAAACATGCACAGAATTGCCGTACTTTTGAGTTACAAGAATTGGAATCCTTATTCATGAATTGCGTTTCTAATGCACTGTCTCGACCTGCTATAGCAAATGCGAGGAATGCCTGGAGGCTCTAAGGCTGTACTTTTATGGATCGATAGGGCAGTCGGGTCAGGCACAGCTTGCCATTGACGGCTCGGTGCATGCAACGGTACTCTGCACTGACCACTCTCATTCACCATGCATGTTGTTGGGTATTTAATCTTACAAATATAAAGTACTTCTGCATAAGGTAAATTTACTTTTCACTAATCCAGCACGAGAAGGGCGCTTTTGGCGCGTAAAAACTCGCAGAAAAATCTGTTATTGCTGCGAGTTTTTGGCCATTTTAAGCAAAAAAACTCCATTTAACTAAACAACATGCTAAAAAATATTGTTTAAGCTACAAAAAGTACCACAAAGCTTCTTCGGAGTGAACTACAGAGAGATAATTCATAATTTCGTCTTTCTGTGCAGACTACGCGCTCATAACATATTTTTAATGACAACGATGTTTTTTTTTATAACCTACTAGTATTAGGAAAAACTTATATTTTTTGTACATAAATAAAAAAATTGTAATTTGTTGGATTTGATTTAAAATTTACTTTAATTCTTAATTTTTATTAGTATTTTACTAGCGGAAACTTATGATCTATTTCTAATACTAAGTAATTATAATTATAACTGTACTGACGTAAATCTCACTGAACAATGAAAAAGCTAATGTAGCTGTAACAACTTAACTGTTTAGGAAGTGCAATAGTCTTAACAAAGCTGCACTAAATTTGATGATGCGCCTTTTGAGAAGAAAATGCACGTTATTAGTATAGATCTGTGAACACAGTTAGAAATGCCGTGCGCTTCGGGTCAAACGTGCATTGCAAAGGACAGGTGTCAAACCCACGCCTTCAGATAGATGCACCACCAATGAGCTGTACATTTGGAGGTCAACATTTTATTCATTTATAGTTTTTGTTGTAAAAGCAAGTAGGTCTTTAACTACAGCAAGAAACCCTGAGACCTAACCAAATTGTGCCAAATGATAAAAAAAATACTTTGGGTGAAATAATGAACGAATAAAAAAATACTTTTCTATACATGGACGCATAAAAATAAATTAATTGTGTTGCAAATACCTATATCCACAACACAGACTACAAAATTTTATAGTACAGTGAGTCCGCAAAATCCATTTAATCTTGACATTACGATAAATTAGATAAGATAACAGTGAACCAATTTGGATCGCAGTGATACAATAGTCATTGTGGTTTGATGAAATTCTCTTCATGCGTGCAAATTTTTTTCAGGTGCTTGAATTTAAATTGGTTCCACTTTGAGTCTATTGTACTCTAACCGTTCAACTGGTAGATGATATCTGTTTAATAAGATTAGCTACTCAAAGATTTTTTATATTTTGTTTTCTTTCATCAACACTCTTTACCTTACCTACATCTTTGAAATTATTATAAACCGTACTTCTAACTAGAAGTATTAAGAAAAACTACAAATACTCCAAGGGATATTAATTAATTGCATTATTGATTTAAAACTCACATTTAGGTTTTAATCATAATTATTCTTTCTGTTTCGTCAAAAATAATACAAAAAGTCACAGAAGTCGTTCAAAAAAACAATTATACACCTAGAGAAAAGAAAATTGATTTCCTTAAGATCTAAAACGCATAAATACCAAATCGTTTCCGTGAAAAACTTAAAAAAACTGTTTAGCAGTAGGTGGTTCCCTACCGTCACATAATAATATACTCGTACTAACACTAAAAAATCAATTTCAATCGATGAAAAAAGTTGCTCCTATTATGCAACAATAATTGGTTTAGGTCGACGACTTACTGGTCGAAGAAGCGGCAACATATAACATGATACCTATGTTTTTTGCAAATCACTTTCTCACTTAAAGCATAGCGCGAATGTTTACATTGAATATATTAATATGGTCTGATACACGTGAGTTAGGCAGGAAGTTACTTATATCAACGTAAAAAAAAATTAATTCCTATACTGTTTCCAAAGAAATCAATGAATTAGAAATGATGGGAGACAATCTCAATTGGTTATTCTGATAAAAAGGACACAATATGAAAATGTGAAGATGATACGAAATTTATACCACAAATACAGCAAAAACACCCAGAGCTCCCGCCGCTATGGATT
This sequence comes from Catoptria pinella, assembly GCA_963556745.1. NCBI lineage: Eukaryota > Metazoa > Arthropoda > Insecta > Lepidoptera > Crambidae > Catoptria > Catoptria pinella. The sequence goes on from OY750762.1 coordinate 9,970,708, forward strand.
TTATTGCTATTCGAAGTCAATATTGTTGTTCTTTCTATCCAAGAAAATTTTCTCCATCACAAAGATGTTATTGGGTTTATCAACAAACATAAAATATATAAAAATAGTAGGAAAGATTTTAAGTAGTTTCCAAGAATTATTAGAAATAGTGATAAAGCTGGGGATTTGTTTAGATTTTCTAAGTACTTTGCTCAAACGGCACCTGAAGAACAAGGAGAGATGAAGTAAACGTAAGTCATAAAAATATAACGGTGAAAGAAGACAATATCTTCGCCAGAGCTGCACAGTAAAGCTAGTGCGTAGGCATACATAACAAACAGACGACCATACTGTTTGTAGCTCAAGTTATTAGAAATAGGAAATTGATGTTTTTTATATCTGGAACAAACGGCATGCACATAACGACGGTAGTGGTCTTCTCCCCGTCTAGAGGCAATTCGGAAGGTTTTATTACATCAACAAGGCGCGTCGCAATAAAAACAGTGCAAGGTAATTGAACGCCCTTACTCCCGGTCCCTAATTGCACGCCCGGAGACGATTCCCACGCGCACCCTCAGATCAACCACATAGAATAGACGTCTTTGTGATGTAACGCTAATCAAAATTCCGGGAATCGTAACTTGTAGCATAAAACATCTATTAAAACGTAGATAACTCATATTATGTTTATGGCAGCAGGTGCATTGAATAAATTCCTCAAGGCAGTACACTAAGCCCTATTTATTTTACATAGACAGTAAACTACTGAACGCAAGTAAATAGAATATACGAGACTTACAAGCTTATATTATTATAGCCAATTCTTATGAAATTTTAAACCATATAAGTAATTGTAAATTTAGAGGAGATAGTTAATCAGAATATTATTTTGTGAAAAGATTTGGTCTTTGCTTATGTTATGATTTTAAACCTAACACTACTTAAATGATTTCAGTTAAGAATAAGTTAAACGACTTAGCAGCTAACAAGAAAATCCATTTAGAAGTTTTAACCTACTTAGGTACATCTTCAAGCGTTGGTAGCGTGAAATCAAAATTTAAAACCCCAGTTATCGAGAATGTAGGTGCACCAGATGACGCGCAGAAACATTTTAATCCGCGCAATCTCGATTCTCAGTTATGAATAGGAATCATGTGAACCAGAGTCAGTAATTGGGTGCAACCGAGTGTTGTATGGTATCTATACCTACTCCAGTAATTGATACTGCGGCGGCTGAGTAGCGGTCCGAAGCGTGTGCGTCGACGCCCTTCGTGTGCGGTGCTTGTGATAGGTATAAGAAACCAATTCGTACTTGATTCACGATCGAACGCAATTCGGTGGAGTAGGATATCAATGCGGTTTCTAGTTTCTATATAGACAATAAAGCTTTGTTCGTTAGGATTAAAAACCGCAGGCAAAAACATGAGCCACCAAATCATGTAATAGTTTGAGTCTATAATTTTTAGACCATGAAATTATGTTTTGTACAATTGATTCAAGATCCTGCATGTGAATTCTACCGTAATTTTACGAAAAAAAAACAATAGAAAATTACCCTTTTTTTCAACTGTATTGATGCCAGGTTATTTGGTAATATTTTATTCAATTTGTCAGGTTCAATTATTAGAGGCATTCTTTTGGATCGTGAGGCGGAGATCGATTCGGCTCCATGCACGGATGTTGCAACGGTTACAGTTAGGAACGATGTTATCGTATGTTAATAGTTAATGGTTTTAACTCCGCCTGTCGAACTTGTAAATCAGGTGGAATTTCGTTTATGAACTACCTTCGTAGGTACTAGGCTTAGAATTTTACATACCAATACAAAACGTCATCAATTATCTATCACGCCGGCTACTGTATCTGTACTTTCATCTGTAATCATAATCATAATATTAGATTCATTTCATTAAATTGACTGTGAAGCCTGTAATAAAACAATCACATAAAGTAGGTCGAAGATTCTCAGAAAATAAATGGTGCCCTTTCGCTAACACTATTAAGGAAAACTTTGCTGAGTAAACACATCAGAAACAGTTTGATATATTTGCACGACGGACACGTAAAAGTTACCTATTGTGTTATGAGGAAACACAGTTATAGCACAGTACATATATTTTCTATATACTAATTATACAACATGTTACAAAAATACCCCTAATGCCGAATATGGTATATAGGGACCATCAAACTGATCAACTTTGACTATGGAACCAACTTTCAAAGCGCGAAAAAAAATATGCTGTTTCATACAAAAATTAAAATCGAAAATATCAAAATGTATGTCGGGTGCTTGGAACAAATCGCTCTTAGCGATAAGGTAATTGACGAGTTGCGTGTTTCTGTCGCAGGTGTAAGCTGTGCCACTGTGACTTCATTATTAAGAAATTACACATCAATATTAATTGTTTCATTTGATTTTGCATGATAAACAATTTTCCGCTTTCCTATCCTTTAAAAGAGTCCTACAACTCGCCAGGCTTAATTTTTTAAATTCGGGTTACTTTTTTTTTTACCTGATAACAAGAGAACTATTATAAGTCCTTAGCATCCTAAGCGTTTATCTTAATCTTAAATAAAGTTAAATAACCGCTTTACAACTTTAGTTACTAGCTAGCTTACTACTTTCTAACTTTTTGGAAAAAATAGTCCATTTTGAAGTGTCGTATCTCGATATATATATATATGATATAAAGTGCTATGGTTGTGCTCAATGTTAATAATTTTATCTGCTTTAAAAATATTATAGAAGACTTGGCTGTAGAATGCATTTTTTAGGACTTGTAAGCCAAAAACTGAAAATGTCTAAAATTTTCGAGGCTTGTAGAGCAACACGAATGTTGCACAGATCTTTCAAGGTTGAAAAATTGGTTTTACACTATGGTAATTACGAACCTTGCCATTATTTGCGACCTATAATGTTTTAGATGACTGGGCTATTATTATTACGTTCAGTAGGTGTGACATTAAAGTTGCATGGTTATCGTTATGTAGAAAGTTATAATATTAAAAGTACTTAGATTGGAAAATATTTACAATAAAATCAAATAATAAAAATCTTTCCCGGGACTATAGAACAAAGATTTCTTTTCCAGGATTGGTTATTTCGATATGGTTGCAAACTAAGTAAGTATGAAAATAACATGTAATTATTCTCAACATCCGCAGTGTTAACGCGAAATTCAGGAAACTAAAAAACACTCATGAATAGTGTCACAATTTCTATAAATACCAATGCATTCAATTAACACTTAATTAATCACATGTAAGTATGTATATTACTTCTGTTGATTTTTTATTACAAAAAAATCGTTTTCATCCCGATGCCAACGCGCCCGCGCCCGCCGTTTCGATAGCTTCGTCGACAAGTTTTTGTCAGTAATTTTTGGAAAAATCCTCCCTAATTTTATTTTTGTCGCAAAATTAATAAATAAAGAAATTCATTTATCGACAAACTACAAATCCATTAAAAATCGGATCAAAAACATAAACTTTAACTCAAAAAATCCTTACCAAAACGATATTCACTACGGCGAACCATCGCAAAATCTGGATGTTCATAGACATTTTCACGTTCACATAAACTTGGATGTAGCGTGTACCGAGCTTAGCCAAACCGCACGGCTGCTTTGAAAGACGTTACCCGCCAAACTAAGGCAAGTCGTGAGAGCTTTGCGAATACGCTGAATAGCCCACTCTGCCCACTCCATGAGGGCGCATGGAGGGACAAACGTAGGGGAAACGACTTCCTCCGGTAATTCACTAAGAAAAGTTATTTGCAGAGTCGCCTCGGGATTCGGGAGAGTATCGGCGCAAAACATTTGTAGTTTTTAAAGGAAGTTAAAGTTTATTGTCTTGTTTGAACATTGAAATCAGTTTTCTTTAATAATGGAATTTCATCTGTAAACAGATGTATTTATGTATCTAAGGTCTCTTAATATGACTTTGTTACTCAAATAGGCAGGTACTTATAATTATCTTTTTTAGGGGGTCGAGCTTTCAGGGGTCGAAAATGGATTAATTTATTCAGTTCAGTTGTTATTCGGAAAACATTTCAATTTCAGACAAAGCTTTCGTGCTTTTGATATGATGCCTTTATTATTCCGGACTGAAAGGAAAACACACACTCGTGCTTTACCTTTGCCTTTACAAACACCGGAAAAAAATATGTTATATAAAACCATTTGGTAATACAAACTTAGGTACCTACTTACTTAAGTAACTTTCGTCCGGTTTCTTGAGTGACTTGCTTATTTTTAGTGCCTAGTTTTGACATTTGTTTATGCACTTTAACTAAGTTTATTAACTAAGAATTTTATTTTGTATATTAAATACAGATTGATGTTCATGGCTTTTAATGCAGGTAGTAGTGGTGTAAGTAGTAGATGTGAGGGCTTGCTCTTAAAATAAACCAGGCGCTTTGTATTTTCGTAACTATAATATTATAACGGTGGTGTCCCAATAAGAACGCACATTTTCATTTAAAAATAAAATGACTTATTTGCTCATTGCACACGAGGCTATAAGTTGCATTGCAGCGCGAGGGCGTAATTCAGCCGAGAGTGTAATGAGCAGAGCTGACGAGTTTTATACGACGTTTTTAACACTTTTACGAGGAAAACAATATTAATTTAGGTATGTACTACCTACACAGTGAGTATTTTGCGAACAAAGGAAAGTGGTGAGATACAGCCTTTTTGAAAATTATAATATTAAGTGATAAAATGCATTTTTTAAAATATTTTACAACATTTTTTTGTTAATTATGCATAATTAGATATTAATAAATGTTTGTTTGACTTAATTACGGACGTAGGCACACATTTATTTATTCCAAAAATGTATGGGTGTGGATTGTTAACGGAATAAAATCGCTTTGTTGTTACTAAAAAAACAATTTAATAACACCTAAGTACCTACCCGGTTAAATTGAGAATGCTCTGTTTACTTGCATAATTATAACTTGCAGTAAGTTAGGTACTGATTTAACTTTGTAAGGATCTCTAAGGTGGGGATAATTTCTTACGCACTAGTGTGTAATATATTACGCAGGTGTGTTACAGCTCGACTTTTGGCCATAAAACCGGTGTAATGAGACTCACTTTACGAGCAAGTGTGTTGAAAAATATTCCCGCGGATCTGACAACAGGCCATTGCTCTTTTTTCATTAACTTTTTGATAACTTTCGAAAAGATAAATAAATAAATGTTTAAATAAAAGATGAGGCTGTATCTCATTGTTGACCCGTCCGCTTATAACCGAGATTTCTCCGAAATCCAAAGAAAAAAATCGCACTGCGTTTAAAACGCATGATCTTGGCATAGACTTAAAATAATACTGTGATGTGATCTTGGTAGCCAGTTGACATCCGAATTTCGTGAGATGATTTTGTCTGGAAATTATTGCTGCATTTTTTTTTCATGCGCAATGCGCAGTGAATGCTCCAAGTGCGCAGTGTGGCTGGTAGCGGGCGTAGACCTGCTGGAACCACATGTCATCCAACTCCGCAGTCTTATTAGCGAATTATAGCAACCGGTTGCAAATTGTACAATAGCAACGCGACTGCGACTAGTTGTGGTTGCTTTTTTGGTATTACGGAAACAAATCGCAAACTGATTGCTCGCCGAGTGCATTTGCGATTATTATGTATGGAAACTAGCGCCACTCGCAATTGAACGGCAACCAATGACAACTTTATGATTGCTTAGTTGCGATATGTCAAATGTCAAAAAAACTTTTCTTTCAAAACAAACTTTACTTAAAACATAGCTAATAAAGTTATCTTGAAGAAAAAAATTAGTTTCAATGAAATAAACTTAAATCTGAAAGTTGTTTAGGGTGATATAAGTGGTTTCAAGTGGTTGTCTAAGTACGGCCAAATGGGAATTCTTGCGCAGTTTTTGTTTCTTCGAAAGCTGATAGGGTACAACTTATTATTATTTAATTTATTGAAATCGCTTAACCTCGTGTAAATACAAGTGTGTAGTTAACAAAAAAGGGATGGGTTTTGAAGTTTCTGCTAATTTAAGTGATGGATTTTGTGTTGAGTTGGGTCAGCTAAAAGTTTATTTCGATTTATTCCGTCAACGCAACGCAAGCAAAGCAAAGACAATAATCAGAAGAAAATATGGACACTCGTCGTATGATATCACGACATTGATAGTAATTGGTATGTACCTACTGATTTCCTAATTAATAGGTTATGAAAACTTATAAATGATTTAACTAAGTAATAATAATTAATACTCTTATTTTTTATAGAATGTGCTGATGAAAATACTGATAGGCCGCATCAAACATGCCCTACTATTAATGTGCCAGTAGCCCCAGCAGGTAAATACTAGAATTTTTTCATTTTATTATTGCAAATAAAACATAAGTAGGTAGACTGTTTAAAGGCAAATCATTATAAAACATCTACACTAAGTTAGATCATTGTGAGGTTTGTTTTGTACTTTATTATTATCTTTAATAATACCTAGTTTATTGTGCTTTAATTACAGATACACCTGAGACCTATTCCAAAATATCACCAAGCAGAAACAGAAGAAGATCTGCTAATATTAGTAAGATATCATTTTTACGGATTTTTTTTCTTAAGAGACATATTTGATTAATATGGTACATACTTATTGAAATAACATTTTTTTTGTTTCAGGATCTACAACAGATAATAGTTGGGTTGTGGATTTGGAAAGGTGTAGGATTTCTGCCGAAGAAACATTAAGTCGGGCTGCGATTATTATAGCCGAGGCAGCTAAAATTAATGCAAATGCTGCAATGGTACAAGCAGAGGCAGCTCAAACTCAAGCCTAAGCCCTTCTGAATATTACAGAATTTCTATTAAAATAGTTTTGAATAAATTTAATATACCTGGTTTAAATATTATTTTCTGTTTTAATACTATATGTATGTTAAGTATTTAGGTAAGTACTTATAAAGTTAATTATGTTCCAGAAAGTTGTCTATAATAAAAAAACAAAAGATAGCCAAGTTAATTTAAGATAGTTTTAATATTATTTTGTTTTATTAACAATGTTATTAGGGAAACTAACCTAAAAAATGCTATAAGTAAATTTAAGATAGGTAGTTTTAATATTCTTTTGTTTCAATCTTAGTGTGTTGTTGTGTATCCATTAACCAAGTTGCAATATATTACTTTGTTAAGAAAAAACTATCTAGCTGACATGAAAATAAATAGTAAGTAAAAAACAATTTTTGAGAAATATTTTTTTTAATATGAATGTTTACAATCATTTATTGTCTGTGCAGCTATGCCATTGCTTCATAAATCCTACATTGGGAGATCTTGTACCAAGAAGAAGCAGTAAGAAACTTGGCAAGGGCTAGTTTCAATCATACCATTTTATCAAAATAGAGGTACATTTTACAACATAGAACTAAAAACTAATTTAAATCAATCAAAAAGAATTCACTAGTTTACTTGAATGAATAATACATAAGACTAGTTAAAAATAAAATACTTAAAACAGGATATAACAATTAACATAATTTTTAACTTAAAATAAAAACTAATACAACATGAAGTACCCACCTAAACCTTATTTCTACCTATTTCTCCATAGCCTTTCCACTATCATAGTCCTTTGACTTTACCAGCATTTAGCTCTGACTGAGAAGATTCTAAATGAAAAGGTTCAGAAATTTGCATTGATGCATCCCTGGTAGATTCCCCCTGTGGTAAATTTGGCACTGAAAGTCTAGCTTTATTGGCTAAATTGTGCAATACAACAGGCGTTAATAATTTTAGCCACAGTACTGTGATGGTAATGTAGTACACAATGGGACAACAAACATCTCCAACGGGCTTTCAACACCCCAATACAGTGTTCCACAGTATTTCTGACTACAGTGCAAATCAGTGTAATGTTGTTCTGCACTGCCAGGAGCTGCATTTGTAATAGGAGTCAATATCCATGGTCGTAAAGCATATCCTGAATCTCCTGCAAATAGCAAGTTAATACAATGTAATATTTTTAAAACATATTAATTATATTATTAAATTAGTGATGATGAAATACACCCACCTAACAGCCATAGGCTTTCACCAGTTCTGTATAGTTGCTGCACATGACTGATTATTTCAGAATTGTTCCAAATAAATGAGTCATGTGAAGCTCCACCAATTGTTGCAACATATCAACATTTAATATGTTGAGATCACCGTCACATATCTGTAAAAAAAAATTGTAAAATTAAAAGAGTATTATGTACACATTAAATAGTCTTAACAAACTCACAATTTTTAAATTTCTTGAATGATAATGTTTCCTATTGAAAAACCTTTCTCCATATTTTGTGGGAAATGAATGTATTTCCTTAATATAGATGGATGGTTTAAGGCATCTGTCACCTCTCTTATAACATTAGATACACTAGGCCGACTTAGTCCATGTATATAATTATATTATTACTATTAATTAACCTTTTTTGCGTTTACCTTACACTCCACATAGATTTTATTGTTCCTTCGCCGTCTAGGCAACAAAGGAGCGAGTTCACAACATAACCTTCTAAAAAGATATTTCGATAATCTGTAGTGAGCTCTGAACTCGACCTCTGAAATCTGTAGAAGAGAGTTTACAGCATTTGTACGAACTCTTCTTCGCAGCAGGTTTCTTGATAGAAGTAGTTCATTAGCATCAAAGCTCGTGCCATAGTTTATAAGTTATAATTTTAATGAATTATTACTGAAGGTAATTAAAATAACACCACATAATTAATCAATGACACTATTCAAACACAAACCACTGGTTAAATAAAGTCAAAAGGCCGAAACAATATAATAATTGACTAAAGCAACTTTTAGCAATCACATAAACACTAGTTGTTAAATCGCAGTCGCTATTGCTCTCGCGTCGCTGTCAAAAATCGTTTCGTAATACCAAAATAAGCAATCGGTTGCTGTGTTCAAGGCGTTAACATGCACTTTTAGTTCGTCGATTGCTCGCTTGTAGCGCTACTGTGGAGCAGTCGCAAACTATACGTTCCGTAATACGAATTTGTGTTTTGACAGCAATAATTGTACAATTAAGCGATTGCGACTGGTCGCTTGAGATCGGTAATAAGCCTGCCGTTATCATGTTCGCGAAGTTGGCGAGTGCGAGAGCAAATTAACTTTCCTCCTTTTGGAAAGGGTTTTCACAATATATTGTTTTAAATCTCCATGGTTATTGACGTTATTAGAATAAACTATGTCGAGATTTACATCACGCACCTTTTTATTTTTGAGACTCCGATTTCTACAAGGAACCCTTATAGTTTCGCCATGTCCATCTGTCCGTCCGTCCGCGGCTTAGCTCAGAGGCCCTAAGTAGTAGAAAGCTTTAATTTAGCATAAATGTAGGGTGACCTGTCGAACAGTTAACCACATAAAATTCGAACCTTCACAGATCGTAATTATTCATCAAAAACAACCTTTTTTTTATTCTACCCAATACTCAGGTTTCTTGGCTACATATTGGCATTTAAGAAATGTTATTTTTAGTTAAACTTTTTGTTATACCAAAGATTTTTTCAAAAATGAGAATTGGCTAACTATGTCCACACTATCGTACACTATTAACCGGGGGGGTTTGCAACAGTTAACCATGGGGTACACAATTAGTCACGTAAAATGATAAATTAATTGTCATTAAATAATGACAGTTTATGTTATGAAATAGACCTTTAATTTTTTTATTAAACAGTATTATTATGAAAATTAACACAAAATATTACTTTCTTATAATAATTACGAACAATTTAACGTGATTATAAAATCAACAATAAGACTCTTTGCTTTGGAATATTTCTTGGCTCTAAAAGCTTTAAAAGCATTATTTATTTTATTTATGTCACTATTAGTAGGTTTCATACATCTCAAATATAATATTTTATTAATTATCACGCACATTAGATAGTGGTGGCCACATAATAAGGACACCGGTTGATTTTCATACAAACGAGATACTTAACTTTGAAGCCTTGGTTCTTCGCCAAGGATTGACCGAGCCATGATCTGATGATGGCCACCCAGGGAATGAAATTGATCAGCATTCTAAGAAATGTAAGGATCAGAGTTTTCAATTTCAGGATTTCCATACATTTTTATGCTAAATTTGCGGTTTTTTTAAACATATCCTTACATCTCTTAGAATGCTGATAGATCAGTTGGTTGTGTATATCGATCTAGAATGGAGGAACATTCACTACCTGGATGACCATCATCAGATCACGGCTCGGTCAATCCTTGGCGGAGAACCAAGGCTTCAAAGTTACCGCATTTGTATGAAAATCGACTGGTGTCCTTAATCATGTGGGCCTGGCCACCCCTCTATATAACTAGAGAGATCAATGTAGTAAGATATCAATGTATTTTATTAGCATATTCAATTGCTTTTTTTATAGCGTCTTGCTGAATATCCTCCTACTTTTCGTTTTTGTTACTTAGTACCTACATCCCATCTAAAATAGAAAAAGAATATGAAATTGAACAATAAAACATAAAAAAAATTACACAGTTAACAATAGTTAGTCCACAATTACCCATGGTTGACTGTTGGACATAGAAATTTGGTTATTTGTAGAACACCCTTCTTCTGAACTCGTTACGCTAAGCTAATTTTTTAATGAGCGTCTCTACTCAGTTAATACAAATAGTAAATGAAGCACGCTTAGTGAGTCTACACAGCCGACACATAATGATTTGCAAAATATTATACAAAAAGAAGTGAAAGGAAAAAGAGCTGACGTTTTTTTTTCAACTTTTTCCACCAAAAAACACAAAATTCGACCTCACACAGCCGACGTTAGGGCAAGCTCTCTGGCAACTGGGGACATGGGAGGGGGCATGTTTTGACATTTAAATCACGCGGCGGCACGAGTTGACAGTGTCGCATTTACGAAATATTGAGCTGGTTGATTGTGTCCGAGTGGTTAACTGATCAACATGTGACCCTACTTACCTATATTAATTACGCCAAAAAAGTGGTAGAATAAAATTCCAAAAAATATTGTTTTTTGTATAGGTACCTAGGTACGGACGGCAGCACGTCAAGTTATACAGTTGAACTACGAAAACAGCTTTTATTACGTAGGGCATAAAGGAGGTCTCAAGGTCAACATGTATAGTCTGAGGTGCCGTAGTGTGTACCTCTCCTACATCTAAATAAGGGATGAAATTTTTTTTCCCATTCAATCTCTAAGTGTGGTGTGTAGGGTGTAGGTTTGTGAAAACCACTTTTTATTCAGGGATCCGTTTGCAAAATATAATTAAGTTTTAAAGTGAAATTTTGTTGGAATCAAGTAGCTTTCCCTGCATCCTCTCTTAAACTAAATACGTCCTTGGTAGGTATACATAGCAGCTTAGCTAAGTAGGTACTGCAGAAAATATTTTAGTTGCTTCGATCGATTACGTAACGATTGTCACGTAACAAATCGACACGAAAAACAACATACGAATTAACGTACACCTACTAAACAACTTTTCTGGTTTTCCGTGATAACATTGACATTATAATACTTAATACTTATAGGTAATGTCTTGAAGTAAATACCTACAAATTAAAACGTTGAATATTCAGATATTGCATACAAGGTCGACAAAGAAGTCAAGGGGTTAGCAAGATTGAAAATCGTTAATAAGTACCTATGTGAAAAACTGTGACCTTGTTAAGATTCTAAAAACGTGGAGCGAGAGATAAGTTATCGATACAGTCCCACAAGTTAAACTATTGTAGAATCTATTGCCAACATCTACAGATGCTTTATCAATAAGGAATCAATGATGACGTTACTTTAATATTACTTACGTTAGCTATAATTAGAACATAATTATCAGCAATACGAAGATTTAAGATACGTGTGAACGAGTAATTTAACTCGTGGAAAAAAAACTAAAAAAATAGTTGAGTTAATTATTTGAAAACATTTTCATAGATTTACATATGCCTACTCGTAAAAGACTGACTTTATTGATATAATGTAGTTACCGTATTTTAGTACACTCGTATGTAGCACAGAATAGATATAAGTAATCAAAAAAATCTTACGTCGACTTGATAACCTCCTCCTTTTTTTGAAGTCGGTTAAAAATGGGAAGTAATTTTTGGATCTGTCATTAATCTAAATGGTTAGCAAAAAAAGTGATCCTGTAGGGGTTTCGTTTTTTCCTGGACCCTGAAAAATCAGCCTATTCCCGTTGTGAACCCCTTTGTCCACCATTGGTGGATATCGGAAAATAAAATATTATTATTAGCCTTTTATTTTAATATTACATGCTTAATATTAAGAGCAGTTCTTGCCAGTTGATTTAGAAATATTTTTGCTAGCCAAAAGTTGCCGACCAACTAACCATTTTGGCTGACCGAATAGATTTTTCTGCTCACCAAAAAACAAATATTTTGCTAACCAGTTGAAGCACACCAAATAAAAATAGCAATATAAGAAAATACGTGAATTAAATACTGTACAAGACATTTTTATTGGATATTATAATAAAAAAAATAAATAAATGCGTTAAATACAAATTATTGTTCAAAAAAATACCCTCCATCCCTTTGTGAAAAAAATAAAGTCTCTTGTCGAGACATTATCAAAGATTACTTGTTAACCTACTTTCATGAAGTCACTTTCCCAGACTTTTCTTCAAATTTTCAGCCAGCTTATCCATAAATTCGAAGGTTTCATAGTAGTCCGACCTTTGGACATTGTTCATTCCCTTGATACAAATGGCGAGATCCTTAGTCATTATTCCAGATTCAATGGTGTTGATGCAAACATTTTCAAGAGTTTCCGCGAAGTTCTTCAACTCAGTGTTGTCGTCCAACTTAGCACGGTGAAGAAGGCCACGTGTCCACGCGAAAATTGACGCGATTGGGTTGGTGGAAGTCTCCTTTCCTTGTTGGTAGAAGCGGTAATGTCTGGTTACGGTTCCGTGGGCAGCTTCGGCTTCCACAGTCTTCCCATCAGGGCAAATGAGCACAGAAGTCATCAGACCCAAAGACCCATAACCTTGCGCGACCGAATCGGACTGCACATCACCGTCATAATTCTTACAGGCCCAAACGAAGCCACCTTCAGACTTCATAGCGTAGGCAACCATGTCGTCAATTAGTCTGTGCTCATACCAAATACCTTTAGCCTCGTACTGAGACTTGTATTCCTTTTCGTAAATTTCTTGGAAGATGTCCTTAAAACGACCATCATACTTCTTGAGGATTGTGTTCTTTGTGCTTAAATATAGAGGGTATAACCTATCTAAGGCGAATTTAAACGAAGAGTGGGCAAAGTCAACAATGGATGCATCAGTATTGAACATACCAAGAGCTACACCAGCACCCCTGAAGTCATTGACGACGTGTCTAATCGGCTCTCCGGACCGAGGAGTAAAGATGAGCTCTAGTTTACCTTCTCCTGGCACCACAAAGTCTGTAGCTTTGTATTGGTCAGCGTGAGCATGACGGCCAATGATGATAGGCTTCTCCCAACCGGTAACGAGACGAGGAATATTTTTGCAAATTATAGCTTCCCTGAAAACGGTACCTCCTAGAATGTTACGAATAGTACCATTGGGACTCCTCCACATCTGCTTCAGCTTGAATTCTTCAACACGCTTTTCATCAGGGGTGATAGTGGCGCACTTAATGCCAACATTGTATTTCTTAACAGCATTAGCACAATCAATTGTGACTTGATCATCAGTAGCATCACGGTTTTCCATACCCAAATCGTATGTGTGTAACTCAATATCCAAAAACGGTAAAATGAGTTTATCTTTAATGAGATCCCAAATGATTCTTGTCATCTCATCTCCCAAAATGTCAACAACGGGTCCTGCCTTTATTTTCGACATAGTGGTTATACTGTAACAAAAGATAACAATATTGTAAGGTCAACCTTTTTTATTAACTACCTACTTGTACATTTTGAGCAATACTCAAAAATTGAAAGTGATGGCCCCTTGATAATAGAAATCCAGTGAAGATGTATTTAAGTGTAAACAATGTTATCAGTAATTAAACAAGATCTTAAAGTTCACAAATATTTTCAATGTTTAAACTTTTATCAAAAGTTCACAGAGATTGTTGTAAAATTTATTTGTTTTGTACATTGAGACTCTTTCAGTAAAAATATTTTTGTTATAATATGATGTAATATTAATAGATATTTACTATTTTGAATTTTAGATTAACTAACACTTAACAATGATTCAAGTTATGGATATTTCTTTGATTATATTAAGCAAATAAAATGTAACCAGGTATGTCTAGCTCTATTAAAATATTTTTTGTTGTACCTATAGTCTATTATGCTATACCAAAGCATTAAGTATAATTATTATTGCAGTAGCAAAAAAATATGTAAGTATATAGGATTATCCCACATAAAATGAAAGTTACTTTCAGCTAATAAGTAAAAAAAATCTAATTTTTACTTGTACTTGTATTATTTCTCGATCATTATAACTCGTTTTTCACATCAGATCAATTGTAACTGTAATTAGTCTTTTAACTTGATTTCATTAGCTCTAATGAAATACAATACATTTACGGCATTATATGGTAAGTAATGATACCTTATTAATTAACATTTCACTTCGGAAAAGTAAGCATGTAAAAATTCTATTTATAGGTACCTAACGAAAGACATTTATAGTCCGATTCAAACTATGACTTCTGTGAACATCACACAAGATGATGCACAGAACACAAATTCGATTTAAGTGTGTGAGAGAGACGTGTGGTGGGGCACGGCTAAGTGCATAGTGACTAACTTCACAGCGGCCAATAAGATTAAACCGTATTATACAAACAATTTCAATATGTATATTTGATATGAATACAGCAAGTACTTATATGAAAAGTGTTTTTCATATCTATAAAGAATCAATCACCAAAGCCACAATAGATAATTTACAGCATGTTAGAATTTAGTTTTAAAATCCCAATCAAACTAAAAGACTTAATTATTCAAGTACTATTTAAAGTTAAACTGTGGTATTAAATTACTTACTTATTTGATTTTTAATTTGCAAGGGTTTCTAATAAGAATACAATATCTTAAAAGAATTGAAGGCCAGACATTTACCAAATAATTATTCAATCAAATCAGCATTTAATTCTGTCCTATTTGTTTCACAATTCATAATCATCACTAAAAGAATTACTTCACAGTCACATAAAATCCACTGTAAATTACAAATAAGCAGAATTTGAAAGTGGACTTAAAAAAAACAAGTTTTTCCTAAGAACTTCCTAAAGTACAAAGTTCAATAATGTCAGGTAGACAAGGTAGGTATTCTTTAGTTAGAGTCGGCATTCAAACCACACAATTTTTAATTTTTAGAATAATCAATAAAAAAATATGGTCAATACATTTCTAAAGACTTCCTAGGTACCTACCTAAGTTTGTTAAGCTTACCAATTATAACTGAACTTGATACTGGAGACGATAAACGCACAAAGTTCAAAGCTATAGGTACTATCGTCTTACTTCTATGGCGTCTCCAACACAACTAATTATTTGTAGTTGGTTGATATTTAATACAACCTTAGCCCCGACAAACTACAATGAATGAATTCGGCCCAATCAAAAGATAAAACTGATATACTAATTAGTTTCATAGAGATAACTTTAAAACTCAGTTTAAAATTAGCAACAAACGTTTGAAATGTAATTTAATACTTACATAGGAAAATCACTATTTTATAAAGCGTAGAGTAAGTAAAATACTCAAACGAAACGAAAACGAAGTTTAATATATAAGACAGGCCAAAGAGAATGTAATCACCAAGGTAATCACAGAATTCACAGATAGGCAAAAGAAGCAAGCAAAAGCAAGTAAGGCAAGGCCCACCACGTCATCACAATTCAGCTGATTGACAGCAAGTGACAGTGACAGCATCATTGACTAGGGCTGCGATCCGCATGGCGACAACATCGATAATGGCGTTCATATCATCCGACTTTGATCAAATTACTTGATTTAGCAAAGTTTTTTCTTTTCTTTTTATTAATATACTGGCAAAGGCTTTGAAGCCCAGTTTAAGATATAATGTCGGTTCAGTACTACCTAACTCATTTCAGAGCAAGTCAGACGCCGTCAAGTAAATTTTCTTTGTAGTTTAAAAGTACTGATATGATAACACAGAAATAAAGACATATGAACAAGTATCATAGAAATTCTTTTAATATAAGTATAGTGTTAAGCTCGTGAACAAGAACTACTTCTAATACACATTTTCCATCTTTACAAGTCATGTCTATCACAACAACTAAATTAATTACTTTAAAGTAAGTTTGCTTACTCCTAATCAGTAGTTAATAAAATCAGCTGAAGGTAACTTTTGCCCGCCAAAAGAACCACGCGAAGTAGGTTACATGATGCACGTTGGCATTTACACGGTTCCGTCGGCTCGGCTTTCGAGTGTGCAAACTAAGCGCATTTAGGTTTGGGCTTAGAGCGTTCTTAATGCTCTAAGGGTTTGGGGGTCGCAATCCACGACACCCAACCCCCGCGAAATTCCCTCTGTTGCTCTGTGCAAGTACATACATTCGATTATCGATAGTATCGAATGAAAATTATCGATACTTAATAATTGTATCGGTCAGGTTTTTCGTAGGAAGTATAGAAGTCGTACATCATATAAGTATTTATTATACTATATATAGCTCGTTTATTATTATATAGCCGCGCCTTACACACGTTTGCACCAATAGTAGAATCATCTAAGTCTTTTCTTAACTACAACTCGATCAAGATAAATAGGCGCATGAAAGCTGCATGACAGCTAAGTTAATGACACCGTTTTAATTTGGTCAAGTTGTAGTTAGGAAAAGACTTAGGCGATTTTTAAGTTTAGTGCAAACGGGCATTAGACTTTTATGGTTCCATTTTCACTTGATAACTTAATAAAAATAAATTCAGTCACAGTTAAAAACAGGTGAACTAATAAATAACAATCTAAACGAAAACATCATTCTCAATGTCTACGAGCAAGGCCGGAACAGTAAACAAAATGCGTTTTGGAAATAAAAATTTACTTGACACATTACATAGTTTACCTACCTAAATAAACTCTTGTACATACACACGAGTTTTTTGATAAGTAATCAACTCATTAACGGTGGGTGACCAATCGAGTACCGATACAAGTAGGTACTTACTCACGATACCACTTTGGTATCGAAAGAAAAGTATCGAGTAAGTACTCGTATTTACTCGTATCGTTTCATCCCTACCCCAGCAGCTAGTATATTCATCTGTGTTACCCCAGGCGGGCACGGGCAGTATTATTGATTGATTGATTGTTGATTTTTGGTTTGATGTTGATTGTGTTGTGAATGTTGACTGAATTTCAATTTTTTACAAATTGGTGACATAAAATTACAGTCAGAACATAATGAAAGTGTAGTGTAGATGTTACTAACCAATTCTCACTTTTTTAAGTTGTTTTTTAAGATCGTTTCTTGTGTATTTGTTCGAAATGGTGATTCAAAAGATTTGGAACAATGTTGAAGCGTCGCAACAAAGTTCTTCTGAAAATAATTCAACTAGCAGTACATGGAGCTTCCAGGCCCCTACAAAGACTATAACTGTTCGTACTAATGAAGCTTCAGCGGCTGCTATGCAGGTAATCAGTATTTTTTGTGAATTTAACTGATGAAGTTTCCTATTCGTTCTCTAAGGATTAGTATATTGAGCTTAATTTCTTAATTTCAGAAGCAGCCTATAACTCGACAGATTGCCATTAATACACTGGCTGCTATGCACCGAAGATTTAGCCTGCCAGGTCCAGTACAACCTCATTCAAGGCCCATAGCAGAATTTCGCGCAAGTGCGAATAAATCTCTTGATATGTTGAGACAAACTATACAATCAGCCGTCACAAGAGAGATTGATCAAGTTATCAAAAAGTATTTAGAGGTATTTGAACAATTGATATTTTTTTGTTAAAATTTAACCAAAATATTTTAAAGCTTTTGAATAAATTACTCATTGATAACATGGCACAAATAAATGTATAAACATAATAAAAAAGAAACCATTGTTTATAGTTTGTAAGTGTTATACTCCACAGTCTTACTGACATACTGTATAATCTTGAAGTCGTAAATTAAAAATAATGATTTATTGTGGCACAATACAGTGTTCAGATAACCTTAAATGTAATTGTTGCACTTATTCAATTATGCAAGTGATATATGTGTGAAAATTATAGTTATTACTGTTATTATTTTTTATTTTTATTTCGGTTGATAAAGATAAAGAAAGCTTGTAAACATTATTTTACATTCTTATTAACATGAGTGATTATATTCTTATGTAAATCTGCTAATTGTAAAATAGTTGTAAGATGTTGATTAGTATTTTTGGTCTACAAAGTAAAAAGTGCTAAAATCTTTTCAGAAATTCTTTGTTCCTGCAGTAAATAATATAAGACTGAATTTAGGAGATGAATCGGTCAGTGAAGATCAAGTAAGTAGCTATTGTGTCTATTGAAGTAATGGAGACCACTCACGAACATGCCGCTTGATGTAGTGGCATGATCAAATTTAGGCTGGATAGGCCAGGCCTTTTTAGGCAGGATCAAGCCATTTTGACCATGTGTGGGAAGAAATTTTGGAAGTACATGCCACTTTACAGAAGGATTGATTTTTTGTTTGTTTGTATAACATCATGCCGTTTCACTGTTTGCTCTCTGTCATGGCATATATCATGCCACTGGATCAAAAAGCATGATCGTGAGTGGTCTCCATAAATAATATGCTACTGTTATTTCTATTCAACTATACTAAATAATATACTAGAAAAAATAGGACTCGCACCAGATCATGTTCTCGGACGGGAATCGAACCCGCGACCTTTGGATATCCGGTCCAATGCTCTGACCGCTGAGCTACCGAGTCACCGGTGAGAACGTCGAATTTCTTCTAGTATATCAACTCTTACGCTGCAAGCCAGCGCCATCTCACCAATGTAGAAGGAATTACCTTTCGACATTCAACTGAACATCTTTCCAGATATTTTTAAACAGTTGATTAAGATGAGAAAGCCATATAACTTATAAAATTTTGAGATTTAAGCATTCACAATGCTATTTTATACAATACTAAATAATATACTAGAAAAAATAGGACTCGCACCAGATCATGTTCTCGGACGGGAATCGAACCCGCGACCTTTGGATATCCGGTCCAATGCTCTGACCGCTGAGCTACCGAGTCACCGGTGAGAACGTCGAATTTCTTCTAGTATATCAACTCTTACGCTGCAAGCCAGCGCCATCTCACCAATGTAGAAGGAATTACCTTTCGACATTCAACTGAACATCTTTCCAGATATTTTTAAACAGTTGATTAAGATGAGAAAGCCATATAACTTATAAAATTTTGAGATTTAAGCATTCACAATGCTATTTTATACAATACTAAATAATATACTAGAAAAAATAGGACTCGCACCAGATCATGTTCTCGGACGGGAATCGAACCCGCGACCTTTGGATATCCGGTCCAATGCTCTGACCGCTGAGCTACCGAGTCACCGGTGAGAACGTCGAATTTCTTCTAGTATATCAACTCTTACGCTGCAAGCCAGCGCCATCTCACCAATGTAGAAGGAATTACCTTTCGACATTCAACTGAACATCTTTCCAGATATTTTTAAACAGTTGATTAAGATGAGAAAGCCATATAACTTATAAAATTTTGAGATTTAAGCATTCACAATGCTATTTTATACAATACTAAATAATATACTAGAAAAAATAGGACTCGCACCAGATCATGTTCTCGGACGGGAATCGAGCTGGCTTGCAGCGTAAGAGTTGATATACTAGAAGAAATTCGACGTTCTCACCGGTGACTCGGTAGCTCAGCGGTCAGAGCATTGGACCGGATATCCAAAGGTCGCGGGTTCGATTCCCGTCCGAGAACATGATCTGGTGCGAGTCCTATTTTTTCTAGTATATTATTTAGTATTGTATAAAATAGCATTGTGAATGCTTAAATCTCAAAATTTTATAAGTTATATGGCTT
Source organism: Catoptria pinella (assembly GCA_963556745.1). NCBI lineage: Eukaryota > Metazoa > Arthropoda > Insecta > Lepidoptera > Crambidae > Catoptria > Catoptria pinella. The sequence continues at coordinate 9,990,730 of OY750762.1, forward strand.
TCTCATCTTAATCAACTGTTTAAAAATATCTGGAAAGATGTTCAGTTGAATGTCGAAAGGTAATTCCTTCTACATTGGTGAGATGGCGCTGGCTTGCAGCGTAAGAGTTGATATACTAGAAGAAATTCGACGTTCTCACCGGTGACTCGGTAGCTCAGCGGTCAGAGCATTGGACCGGATATCCAAAGGTCGCGGGTTCGATTCCCGTCCGAGAACATGATCTGGTGCGAGTCCTATTTTTTCTAGTATATTATTTAGTATTGTATAAAATAGCATTGTGAATGCTTAAATCTCAAAATTTTATAAGTTATATGGCTTTCTCATCTTAATCAACTGTTTAAAAATATCTGGAAAGATGTTCAGTTGAATGTCGAAAGGTAATTCCTTCTACATTGGTGAGATGGCGCTGGCTTGCAGCGTAAGAGTTGATATACTAGAAGAAATTCGACGTTCTCACCGGTGACTCGGTAGCTCAGCGGTCAGAGCATTGGACCGGATATCCAAAGGTCGCGGGTTCGATTCCCGTCCGAGAACATGATCTGGTGCGAGTCCTATTTTTTCTAGTATATTATTTAGTATTGTATAAAATAGCATTGTGAATGCTTAAATCTCAAAATTCTATTCAACTATTTTAAACCTCTACATGCAGCAATAAATACAAGTTGATTATGTATTAAAATTTTACTACTTTGCTACTGATTGGTCATTCATTACTTATGAACACTATTGTACAGAGGAAATAGGTACTCGCTCCCCATGGAATACTTGCACAATGGTTGTGATGAAGTGAACTTAGACAATCACACATTTATCGGCGATGGAAGCATCATTAAACCGAAAACCTATATGACGATATACATCGCGTAATATAGTGATTTATCGACACTGAACTGTCAAAATCTATTCTTTTGACAGGTTAAAAGTGATAAATCGCAATATCATATTGCGTTTCGGGAGTCATGATAGGGGGCTTGGTTACTTACACATAATGTTTTCATTTTCCATGTTACAGGTGAGAGCTGTTTGTCGCGCCATGTTAGATGCTACTCGTCTTCTGTACACTACTCCACCAAAACCAACACCATCACCACAGGAGACCAGCGACTCTGAATCGAACAATAGCATTGACTCCAAGTTTGCTAAACAAGTATGTATAATTATTAAAAAAAATTATGAACAAAAATGATTCTCAATAAAAATAAGTAAATTAAATAAATAAAAAATGAAAAAAAAGTAATCTAAAAGATTGTCTTCTCTTATGTTTTTTTTTTATTATTAGTCTATTTTAAATTTTTCTTTGTACAGTTACAGAGTCCAACACAAAAACGTAAGGAGTCAGACTTGGAAACCGATTTGAGCTTGAAACGCAAGAAAATTAAACAGGAAGATAATTGTGATAGTGCATCTTCATCCCCACTACCCTCACCAGCTATTAGAGATCCAGAAAAATGGAATCCATCAAGACTCACCCAAGACACACTTTTTATTATGGGATCCCATGCACACAAGGTTATTTTATAAAACCTTTTCAGCATCTATTGAGTTACTTTAAAATTTTAATGAAATATGCACATAAATTAAAATACTCTGTTATTTTCTTTGTTTTCATTCAATAATATATTTCTAGTAAAGATGTACTATCGACAACACTTCCGCTTTACCACTCCTAAGGTTAAAATCGCTTACAGGCCGCGCCGTCACTAACATACGTTTAGTTTGTGCACGTTTTTTTCTGCAAAGTGGTAAAGCAGAGTTTCCGATCGTACCTAACCGCTATTCAAATTCATTGAATACATTCTGAAGTTGAGATATGCTGTTTCAGGTATTAGGTTTGGGTAATTCTCGAGGTCGTTTGTACACAAGACATGCTGGGCTTTTAAGGTATCCTGCTGACAGCGTCGATAAAGAATGGATCGCCAGTCACAATTTAGTGAATGCAGTTGGAGGAAAGACCTATATCATGGTAAATGACATACTGTGAAATAGCAAAAGCCCTTAAGATTTACTTGTATTTCACATTGCTGATCTTTTTATATGTGCCGTACATAACTAACCTTTTATTTCAGCATTGACATCTTAGTGTCATTTTACAATATTTTATATTTTTTTAAGGTTCTAGAAGATATCGAAGAACTTGCCCACAGCGAGGCTTATCGCCACAGTTCCTTGCCAATGTTGGGAGAATTAACTGGTTTCAAAGTACCACCGTTTATGTTAAGGAAAATAAAAACTTATGTAATGAAGAGATCACTAAGTTGTGATAACGCGGAGAGTCCTCAACCGTCCACAAGTAATGCCCATGAAGAAATTAAGTTAGAGGATATCAAAATGGAACCTGGACAAAATTATGATAGAAACTTTAATGCTAGCCAGTATATCAGTGGTTCTGATGATACACAAGACTTTCCAGAAGTACCGAATCTCAAAGACGATGGAGACTTTGCTGATATTAAGGTAGAAGATATTGAAGATATAAAGGTTGATGGAATAAAAGTGGAAGATTTGGATGAGATGAAAGTTGATGGGATTAAAGTTGAAGACTTAGATGTCAACAGCATCAAAGTAGAGAACATGGATGATATAAACGTAGATGGTATTAAAGTCGAAGATATAAAGCTGGAAAACGAGGATGCGTTCTCGCTTTGCAAGGAAGGCGATGATGATCAAAGTAATTTAGTGGACGGGCTTTTAGAAGCTGATATAGAATTTCTGAGCAGGAATCTGGGAAATATTGAGAGCGACGCGGACGCAAGAAAAACTATCGAAAAGCTGACTGGGGCGAACCCTGACACCATTACTTTGGTCGGAGATGAATTTGATTTGGGTTCGACTTTGAGTACTAATAACGTAAGTAGATTTCCATACTTCTTTTGAAACATTGAAGAATAAAATTGAAACATATTTTTTCTGTTCTTTTAACAGTTTTCCAGCAGTCAAAACACGAAGTGTATAACCGTGGCGTCTACCACCAGCGGTATGATACATAGCGTTCCAGTCGCTCACATCGCCGCGCCTCCCCGCATCACGGGCAGCACTGTGCACTATTACACGAGCTCCTCTGTGCCCAGTACACAGAGAACTATACACCATCTGCCCCAAGCCACTGTCACTATACAGAGCATACCTGGGTCTACGTCTCAGATGATTCGTGGGTAAGTAAAATATTTTTTGAATACCGTTCTACCTATATAGAATACTATTTTTCTACTTTCCAATGTCATACAAAACCCAAATTGGGTAATTGTGAATGGCAAGAATTTAACACAGTCTGTGTTAGCCTTGACGTCTCATAAAAAACCATCAAACAGTGGTTCTGTTCTCTTTTACTATGGGATGAACTCTGAAATCGCGAAAATTAACTGATTCATACAAAAATTAATTACGACAAAATGTATGAAACAGCTGATCATCGTGTTTTATAATCATTCGCTCAAAATGGTGTTGTAATTTTTTATTAAATACTGTAGCAATGATATGACACTACCAATAGGACCTATAGTTACATTTTGTGTCGATTAAGAGCGTTAACGGCGAACGGTATTTCATACAAACTTTCAAGTCTTTATTTTTAAAAGGAATGAACTGATTTTAATGAAACTTCATACACATAAGTAAGTAAAAGTTAGTAGAAAACATTTTCTAAAAATAGTGTTACAGCTAAATTAGACCCATTTAAAATTTTTCGTAGAAACAGAAATTTTCAATTATATTTTTTTAAATAAGACATTTCATGTTTCTTACTAACTTTTAGACCTATGTATAAGCGTATGAAGTTTTATTAAAATCGGTTTATTCATTTCGTAAAATAAGGACTTGATGCTCTGTATAAAATGCTGTTTGCGTTTAATGCTCTTAACTCAAGTCACTAATTTTCATATTTCCTCCACAGCATCCCAATAAACACAAAAACCGGCACATTCAGCACAGTGATGTCACAAGGTACGGCTAGCACCATAATCGGTTTCGGCACTCGTTCCAACAACGCTACGATCATCGGCACTCCGGCTCAGTATGTTAACGTATCTTCAAAGTCATTCCCGACAGGCAACATTCTTCACAACGCCATAGTATCGCGCAACATTATAAATCGTAATTTCAACGCTGTTACATCAGGCGTTTCCTTCAATTTAACCGCAGTACGCCCAGTAATACATACCACCACACCGAAACCAAGCACAGTGGTATCAGCTAGTTCCGACTTCGATAACATATCTACCACTAAAGACATGATCGATAACGCATGTAATTCCTCTGTAATGTTGAAGAAAGTGCTCACTTTAGGCAGCGCAGGCGCAACAAAATCATTCATGATGCATAATACCCACAAAGTCTTGTCTACTGGTTTCGCTAATGGTTCTACTCCTCCCCCGAATGTGACTATAGTCAGTTCTGGAACTAGCGGAGGTATTTTGAACAACCCCAATATTGGTCTATCTACGTCAAGTATCGTTAGTCCCACTTCTGGTACATTGAGTGCTACTCATGCGACTTTATCTGCGCTACTTTCTTCTGGTGAAGGAAATCCTCCACCAACCAAAAATTGAACCAATCCTGATCATGTTTAAAATACTCCTTTATCCTTTATCCCATGGGTTGCCAAACTTTTTAGCCTAAGGGCTAGACTAGCTCCTCCACGAAGCCCCAAGGGCCAGAACCTAGCCAGCTTATCGTACCAACATACTGTAATTTACTGTATGTTGGTACGATAAGCTGGCTAGGTTCTGGCCGTTGGGGCTTCGATCCGGACCGCTTCCGCGGGCCGGATTGTTGGTGCTCGCGGGCCGGAGCTGGCCCGCGGGCCGTAGTTTGGAGACCCCTGCTTTATCCCATTCGTAGCTTAAACCTTTCCTTCCTCAAAGTATAAAATGTATCGAAAACATTCAGTGTTAACTAGATAAACACTTAGTAGGTATGTAATCCTTGTACTCGTCTGTTGTTAATGTATTAGGTCTGTGGTATTAGAATAACTATTATCTATGGCTGTGTATCTTAGGTTTTTAAGAAATACAAAATGCTAAACTGCCATATTTACATTTATGCCAATTGAAATACGGGTTGAAATATGATGCCAAAATGAACTAAGTACGCTATAATAATCATAATGTAAACCTGTGCGCAGGAGCGATTACTCGACGATCGTGAAGCCTTTGAAAAATAAAATTCCTTCTCATTATTTACCTTTTCTTAATGTTACTGATTGTTGTATTTTAAGAGTAAGTAACTTTAAGATGAGAATTGAAAAATTCGCCCTTGCTATAGATCTGTCTATTAATTTACATTACTATTTTACCGAAGTTTTTTGACAAGATGCATAAATATTTTTTTATTGATTTACAGTGTATTGTTATGCATGTTCTATACTGATTAATTCTTTTGGCTGTTATTGTTACGCTATGTGTGACAGGACTAACTTGAAATGAATGTCTAGGTGATATTTAATTCACTAAAACCGAAGAGTGCTTAGTTGGAATTCTGTACCCCTAGCACGAGCGTAAAATTACTCGATATAGTAAGCGAAATTAAATTTCTCTCGCCCTTGTCGGCGGTAGATGGCGCTGTACAAATTTTCCATATAAAATTACACTATCAAATTCTTTTATGCGCGTTTTTTTCTCGATAGCTGTTCGTGCTACGGGCTACGAGCTACGGGCACTGATAAAGTGTATTTTTGCCATAAAATAATTGGCTACGTTAATTACCTACGCTTAATTAAATTGTTATTAATGTAATCAATACTTAATTTCGCTGGTGATATTATTATGACTGATTCCTAATTTATTGACGATAGTTTGCTAGTTAATTTAAAAAGTTAAACTGTTCCGCCTCAGTATAAAACGAAGTAATTTATTAACTTATGATGACACAATAGTAATTATACTTTACATACATCAAAATGAGTTATTGTAAAGTTGACTTCTATGAATGGTCCATAAAACTCAAACCCTTAGAAAAAATGTTTAAGACTTTATAAAATAGAGAAAGTAGACGATTTTTTAAATTATTAATATGTAGTATACATTTTGTTATTTATATTTTTTATTGGAACATATTTCGCTAGTAAGCTTATCGCTTTGCAAGTACAAAATGTTAGTTGAAATGTCTATGCGCGTATTATGTAAGTAGCTTAGGATTTAATGCAGTGCATATTTCGATGCTTTAATAAACGTTGCAATATATTATTGTTAGCTAGCTTGTGTGCAATTATTTATTACGTACCAGAGGTTTATCTTTTCTCTATCTTATTTAATCAATGCGATTAAGCCTATAATAGTCCAAAATCAGGAGCACATCGCTATGCGATTACGGCAGTTAAGCAACTTTCGCAAGATCACGTCATGGAATGGGTGGCCAACATGTTTTTCTCGAGCTCTTCCGTGCATCGGAAGGCACGTTAAGCCGTTGGTACCAGCTGTTGGCCGTTATGGCCCATCCTCCTTTCCACCTATAAAGAAGACCTGTGTGTGTCCAAGCAATTGTGACATTAAAAATGGGCGTCCGTCGTCGATGTCCCAAGGCCGAAAATGCTGAAATCCACCGATTGTATAGTGTGTAACATAAAAAATACATGGTTTCTATGGCGATAGCTACGGAAGACGACCTCAATTCTGATCGTCAGGAGAGCACTGAATACGGCCTAATAGGCGGTAAACCGCACTACCCACGTGCACGTACACGTCCATGCAAGCGGTGTACCGTGTCTGATATTGTTCCATATTATACAACACAATGGAAAGTGCACGTCACTTCTACGCATCCTGTGTGTTACGGCAGGTTGATTTCATAGCTTCTCAGTCGTAAAATGAAAAAACGGGGACTTTTATTTGTTATCGACGTGAAAACGTATTTATAAGTGAGTTCCTATTTTTTATTTACATTGATGCTATAATAATATCACAATACGAACCTCCGGTACAGCATTAAGTTTTAAAGCTTGTTTTGCAATATTTTTTGGCTTTAGTATTGAATTATTTGATGTTTTTTAATTTGAGATTTTAGCATTCACAATGCTTACCTTTATACAATACTTACCACTGAGCTGCCGTTTCACTCGGTAGCTCAGTGATAAGAGTATTGGACCGGATTTCCAAAGGTCGCGGGTTCGATTCCCGTCCGAGAATAAGATCTGGTGCGAGTCGAATTTTTTCTAGTATATTATTTAGTATTATTTGTTTTTGTTACTATTTTTTGTTTTTACTCGCTTTTGCGTGTGCGTTTGAGTTTGTTTTGATTATAAATAGTAATCGATTTTAGTTAATATTTATTACGGTACCTTAAAAATGGTTGTGTGATATCTTTTTTAATGATAGTTCTGGATTTTCGCATAGGTGTTTAGAATTTTGTTGTTGTGTACTGATATTTATCACCACGATATGATATTCGAGTTATTTCGGTATTTATGTGGAAACAACTATAATAAAATACCTAATATTATTGTTTAAAAATATAATCTCGTTATTTTAAATATCTGCATCTGCCTCTGTGTATACGCTTAACTAGAGTACATTAAATAAATTTAGACCATAATAAAAGTAATCGTATATTCTTAACATAATAATACATTTTCAGTTAATATAAACATCTTACCAATTTTGTGTAACACAAAAGTTTTTTTAACTTAAGTAAAAAATAAACAGAGAATGTACACAGAAGGTGCAAAGTATCCGATTCGTTTTTACAAGGTGTTACAAAAATACCCCTAATGCCGAATATGGTATATAGGGACCATCAAATTGAACAACTTTTACTATGGGGCCAACTCTGAAATCGCGAAAAAAAATCAGCTGTTTCACACATTTTGATATTTTCGATTTTAAGTTTTGTATGAAACAGCTGATTTTTTTCCGCGATTTCAGAGTTGGTTTCATAGTAAAAGTTGATCAGTTTGATGGTCCCTATATACCATATTCGGCATTAGGGGTATTTTTGTAACATCTTGTATATTGAAAAAGTTTTTTTAAGGAAATACGACACTTTATAAACTACGTTTCGCTCAAAGAGGCAAGTGGCAAATCTCGAGACTTTGTAATTAACCTCATTTCTTTTCCTAACCGCAAAAAGGGCAAAAGTAATCCGCTAAAACTTAAATTTATCCATTCGTTTTTGGTCATTCCTTTAATTCTTATTACGTTGTCGGTCTCAATTTCAATACGAAATAGGCCCCGGATTTGTGAAATTATTAAGCTTGTTTTACGGGATTTATTCGACCTTATTTTAGAGTGAAATTGGAGTTAATCTATTCTGTTTAGTTGCTACTGGTTGTGAATCTTGTGATTAACTACAGATATATTTTTTTTTGTGTGATTTACCTACAGTTATAAAAGGTGTAGAAATTTGCTTAATTAAGCATAGATATTTCTGTGACCTTTATTCGTGAAATAGGTGTGAAGTTTCAAGCATTTACCCAATGGAGACGGCAAAGGTGGGCGACTGCCTCTGACAAAGTACGTTGGCCATATGGCCGTGTACGTTTAAGGCCCCTATATATCTCAAGTGGCGCCCTCATTTTAATTAAATTTATTGCTCGCTAAGTACATAATGTATCGAAAATTCACATGTACAGATTGAAGCTAAGGTTCCAAAGTTTATTTACAAACAATAACCTCAGTAAAATTTTGTTCGTTGTAGTACTACTTCTACTTACTACTACTTATTGGTTATTGTTTGTAAATAAACTATAGAACCTTAGCTTCAATCTGTACATGTGAATTTTCGATACATTATGTACTTAGCGAGTAATAAATTTAATTAAAATGAGGGCGCCACTTGAGGTATACAAGGTGTTACAAAAGTACCCCTAATGCCGAATATGGTAGATAGGGACCATCAAACTGAAGAACTTTTACTATGGGACCAACTCTGAAATCGCGAAAAAAAATCAGCTGTTTCATACATTTTGATATTTTCGTAATTAATTTTTGTATGAAACAGCTGTTTTTTTTTCGCGATTTCAAAGTTGGTCCCATAGTAAAAGTTGTTCAGTTTGATGGTCCCTATCTACCATTTTCGGCATTAGGGGTACTTTTGTAACACCTAGTATAGGGGCCTTAATAAAACTATTTCAGTGCGGCCGGCCTGTGTGTATCGTTTCGTGTCGCAGAGTGCGCTCCCGGAAAAATGGTAAATTGTGCTGTTTTATCTTGTATAAAATGATCTGCCACATCAAATCTACGAGAACATGGTGTTTCCTATCATGTCAGTATTTTTATGTACAAAAATGTTTGTATTTAGGTACTATCTCGAAAATAAATAAAAGCTATTACGACAAGATAACGACAGAAATTACAGTAGTAGGAAGGTAGGTGTCACACTGTGCTGTACGTGTTTACCTCCCTTCTCCCGCTATAAGTGGCAGAAAAATTTGTTTGGTGTTATATGATCTTGTTGCTGTCTCCATTGGTTAAATGCTCTAAGGTGTGAAGAGACAATTATGTCATACAGTTGTAAATTATGGTTAAATATTGTAGTGTTGTTTTGAGGTGACATAAATTAAATCATTGTGATTCTCAAAATTAAATATGTAACCGGGCCCAATTTTGCTATACAGTAATGTACCTACCTAGTTAATTTAAAACGATGTAGATTTAAAATGGTTTCCATTGTAAGAGTAAAAAAAAAATCGCATTATGCTTAAAGGGGTCGTCCAATTATCAGGTTTTAGACTAACAACCCCCCCAACTTTGGAGGGCTAAAGTTACGTGTATTTTTTTAAAGTAAAGTACTTACTTACCTTAAAAATGTCGGTTATTTCGGTTTATTAATCGCGCGTTCAACGAAAAAAATAATACACGTGATATCTCATTACAGCCCCTCTCCTCTTTGTGATATTTCGTATTTTTTTTCCGAACCTCCTCCCCCTTTTCGAGCTTCACGTGATTAATGGACGACCCCATAGTGTCTAGACACACTATGCCGAAGTTACGCGACCGAAGTTCGTCGGCAACGTTTTTAATAAGAAAAAAACGCTACGTAATTTTCGGCAGATGTGTTGTTACTAAAGCATTGCAGGCGTAACTTGGCCGAACTTCGGTCGCGTAACTTCGGCATAATGTGTCTAGGCACTTACTTGCAGATATTGGATATGACACTAAAAATATTTTTTTTACTGGTAAGAAAATAATTGTTGATTTTCATTGGCATAAGCGTTTGTTTTTTCCAATACAAATCTTAGTTAAAGTTATTTGTTTAACCTTGTTTAATGATATTGTTATTTAAAAGAAAACGTCTTCTACCAATTCTACACAGTCATGTTGTCATTGCAAAGACGAAACATTATAATAGACTCGCGTTCACTTAAAAAAGCAGTTTATTTTTTACTGTGCGAAGTAGTTATCGTACTAATAAGCAAAATTGGAGCCCTTTAAATACGATTTAAAAATTCTGTAGTAGATACTAGGTACTATCGACAACACTTCCGCTTTAACACTCCTAAGGTTAAAATCGCATGCACGCCGCGCCGTGTCGCACAGTGGGCTGAAAATCGTCTCTCAAAGACATAGGGACATCAATTTATAAATGTCGTTTTTTTTGCTGTAACATATACAAGTATAAGTTTAGTTTGTGCAGCAGCGATACGCGCGCACACGAATTTTTCTGCAAAGTGGTAAAGCACGTGTGTCGCCGATAGTACCTACCGACACAATGGTTTTATCCTTCATGCATCATGAATATTCGAATCCTTAATTAGACAAGGAACATTCCAAAATTATAAGATTTTTATTTACATAGTACCTGTTTATCTTTTTGCGTTACTTAAGAGGTCGTAGCTTTTTCCAATCCATGATACGTACGATTAACGATTGTTAATTTTTCAATATAAATTAATAACTGCTCTGCCAGTCGTTAGTAAAGACCCAGGAACAAAAGTTTTATTTACCTTGTGGTAAAGATATTTTTTTAAGTCTATTGTTTTTGAAGTTGTGGAAACTTCGTTTTCTTAAGGCTGACTTTTCAATCTCTAGAAAAAAATACAGAAATAGTATTGTCATTAATTTCGTGTCCTTTTTATTGTGTCTTTGATTGCGTGATATTTTTTGGAAAGAAGTTTTATCCGTAGGTTGAAAAATCAGCTCTATTCAATATTCAATTAAGTTTTCAAAGTTTAATCCCTTTGTGAAAACTTTTTTGGTCTTCAAGCTTTGCTATTTATTATAATTGTAATTTATAATGAAACTGAATGTGTTTTTGTTAAGGGTAGTATTCAATTAAGAGAATGGTTGTAAATCACTTGGTTGTACGAATAGTATTAACTATTTCCTATTCTTACTTCTTGCAAATTATGTAATAAATCCTTTGTTTATGAACTTTGAAGTTGTATGATTTATTTAGTTAGTAACTAACAGTAAAGTAAAGTAATCGCTTTTAGAAATAAAATTTATGGTAGCACCTAAAGAATAATATTGGACAGTTAAAATAATATTGATAACACTAGAAAAGTCGCGATATACTTCAAATACTAAAAATATCAGCACTGTTATTAATATTGCATTGTTTTCTCTAATGTTGAACAATTAATTGAGCTTTAATCTAGTTAAGCCGATTATGTTACGAAAGAATCCAACGTAGCACGCCAGTGTTACGTAGTACTTCGTAGCTACGCTACGTAAGCGAGTGACGTCACGCATCGTGGCCTACCGCGCTACAATTGTGTTGTGCGTAACACCGCCTCCTCAGCTTTTCTAACTATCGTCACATTATCGTGAATTTTTTTACAAAATTGTTCTAATGCACTGTACTGTTTTTTATTCCATTAGTTCATGAGAAACTTATTTGTACTTTGCATCAGTGTTTTGCTAATACTTCGGATTAGAAAACAAGGAAATTAAGTTCGCGAAATCGACGAACTTTTAATTATAAATATTTGTTTTGGTTTTGGATAAAGTTTTGCAAGTTAGATCGGGTGCCGGGAGTGGGCGCGTGTGGGCGTGCTCGCGGGGCGGGCGCGGGCGGCGCGGAGCGGGGAGGAGCGAGCACGTGCCGCGCGCTCACGTGGTGGTGCCAGCGCGCTCGTCCGTCGTGCCGGCCGTATGAATAATTGTATACGGAGTGAATGAATCGATGCGGCGGCGGCGCGGGCGGCGGGTGGCGGGCGGCGGGCGGCTGCTGCGTGGAGGGGTGCGCCGCGGCGCGCCAGTCTCGTGCCGGTAGTCGGTAGTGCAACCGAGCGACTCCGGGAGCCGTCCCCGCCGCGTCGTCGCTCGCTCGTAGTCGTAGTGCGCCCGCCGCTCGGCCTATCCCGCGCCTAAGGCGCCCGAGCCCATGGAAACCCAAAGCCAGGATGCGGCACGCAGCCCCGCAGAGGTGCCCAACGATCCGGGGTACGTCCGACACCACCACCGGTGCATCTGTCACCTCCACTCCTGACCCTGATCACTATGTTTATCTTGCAGGAAGATGTTCGTCGGAGGACTCAGCTGGCAGACTAGTCCAGGTACGCTCGTCGATTGCCGGCCGCACTCCGTTGACGACGGATGTGCATCCGATGCACTCGCCGGTGATGGTCGATCGCCTCCTTAGATTGCGGAAGGTCGTCCCTAACGGTGACGGCGCTGAACGGCTATTTTTGAGTGATTAATTGCGATCGGCACACAAATACCGGTAAAAGTTTGATAGTCAGCTGATTAGTTGCTCGTGTTTCGGAACTTTGCGTAGCAGTGGGATAAAGTAGTGCGCGTGACTACATCGGTGTGAGATGCGTGTCGAAGGTGTTTCAGTAGTCATGAACGTGTGGAATTCGTTGAAATTCAGTTATGTTGTTGAGATGCATCGGCAGTCAGGTGTGCGATGGCGGCCATGCCGGGTGCGCGCGCAGCCTCTACCGCCACTCCGACCTCTCCGCCCTATAAACTTGCAAGCTATTTTCGGCCTTATCGCTATTAATATTCAGTAGGTAATTCCTGCAAAGGATTATACAGCCGGCTTTTCCTTCAAACAGTTATCACAACATAACCTCAAAATAAGTACGTAGAGCACGATATCGGCGCAGAGCGTTCCCTTCTCTTACACTTAAGTGGGACAGAGTAATTGACAATTGGCAATAATTATCTGTAAATCATGTGTGTTTATATGAAATACAATACAAAATAGTATTAATTGTTTTATTCCAAACCTATTTACAATTAATCTAATGATACCTTAATTTTAAATTAACGGTTAATTATGAGTCCGTAATTAGATTGTTTTCATATCAGCCTTTTTAAAAAACGCGATCGCGTTCTGTTTCGCAATAACAACAGTTTACGACAATTTTCGTTCAGTCAAATGGAAGCGCAAGGCCGTTAATTTCATAGTGCATCAAAACAAATTAATTGCACCAACGCGCGTCACAAAAGGTCCGTAGTGCGCGCGCAGCGTCGTGCAATCTGCGGTATTGGGTCGTGCGCCCACACTGCACTTTGATCCTCTACATCTATGCCAACTTTATTCTTCTGGAGATCTAGGCCGATGCATCGGCACCACTAGAGATATTATCGGATCTGTCGATCGCTGCAAGGGATACCGGGAAATGTTAAAACGATGTTGTTTACCCAAAGCCGCCTTTGGTGTATTTTAGTCTGAATAAATAAGGTGAAATCACGTTGAATGTTATGAAACATGTTTTATTCATCTTTATTAGGTTTCATTTAAGACTTAGGTGCTTTTTATTTTCCAAGTAACACGCCGATGGATAATAAATACCAAAGGAGTCCCATCATTTTATTAATATTACTAAAAGCTAGAGTGTTCCCAGCAGAATGTCGACTTAACCATTTTTTTTTTAAAACCAACTCGATTTATCATGTTTGCTTGAGAACAACAACCTTACTACGATGTGTTAGCGATAAGATAATTTTTAAAATTATTATTAGTCTTATCTTATAGTGGTATCGGGGAGATATACCGTGTTTAGACAGATATAGAACTCGTTCATTCCCTAAAGTAAAATCAATCACAGCAACGAATTGATAAGAGTGACAGAACATACTAAATTCGTGAATTTACTTCACATGATGTATTATGTTGGCAAAAAATATCAGAAATAGTTACTACCTTATACTCACAAGGCAATGGAAAAAGATTGCATCAGCCGTGTCACTGATTTTATAGCATGATAAATGGAAGTGATGTCAAAATGACTATGGTTGATAAAATGAAGTTAAGTAAACGAACGTTAAGTAAACTAACTGTAAACTAACTTAAAGTGAACATTGGATAGAAGAGATTTAAATTGCTAAAATATAATAAAATGAAGAAATAAGTAAATTATAAAAAGAACTTGTTGGTGCTTACTACTAAAAGTACACGTGCTTGCTTATTTAAAAAAAAATCAATTAGTCTTTTTTATGTTTGGGTACTCTTGAAAACGGAAGAATCTATAGTTTACAACTTGTCTTTTAACGACCACATCTTTTATAAATATTTCGAAAAATTTGATCGACGTACATTTCCCGCCGAAACTTAGAATTAGGTACATGTTAAAACGGGACGTTATGTTATTCTGGTTCATAAATTTGATGTAGGTATTAGTGAAGTCAGTTATTTCAGAGTTATTTGCTAACTACGTTTAACAACGTTTCTAGACAATGGTAGAGTCTCATTATTCGAGTGTACGAGACTGACATATCATTGGCACGCTCTTTCAAGAGGTAGTCCCTAGCTAGGTCGCCATCTTTTGTGTCACTGTAGACTTAAATACTGACAGACATGCGCACGAGTCGTTCCGAATTATTTCAGTTATCAGTGCATATAAAATTACGTTTCCGTTGACTTTCTTTTGAAGTAGAGCTCCGCGTCATAAATAGACGTCCGTCCGCTTTGTGACGTTAATAGTATTATCGACGACCTGAGTGGTGCAGTGGTCAACATGCGGCGTCTATCACGCAAGAGGTCCCGGGTTCAATTCCCGGCCGGGCAGAAATTGAAATGATGAATTTTAATTTTTGTGGCGGGTCTGGGTGTTACTTTGTATAATAAGTATAAATTAAAAATAGTAAATAAGTAGTTTATCAGTTGTCTAACACCCATATTACAAGCTTTGCTTACTTTGGGGCTAGATGGCGCTATGTAAATTGTCCAGGCATTTATTTATTTACTATCAAATTTTGTGATAACGGTGTCCTTGAAAATGCATAATTTATATAAGTATTCAAAAGTATTTTTTCCAAAAACAAATTACACTTATAACTCGCCATTTCTTAAATTGACCACTTAAATTACCTATAAATTATAAAACTTAAAAATTAAATATATTGTCACTTTTGAAACTTATCAATTAGTTACGTGTAAAATAATGTGTCATCAATTTTCCTTAGGGCATTTTCTTTAATGAAACGAACTTTAACGCGTTAACTAATTTTGCAACCTAACTTTGTGGCTCTTTAATATAAAAAAAATAATATATTAAGGGTATTAAAATCTTTTTTAGGTAGGTACCTATATGGCTTTAATATTTTAATTAACTCTTATGATTAATTATTTAATGACTTTTCTAAAAATTAACAAAAGCGTTAACTATCTGCCATTTTCTAAGGCAGTGTTTGAGGTCGTTGCGTGCTGTTTGCCCGCGCACAATACATGCGAGAACGGGATCGGCACGTTGGGCTCGTTATGGTTATTATCGAGACGATTGTTTGCTCGGCTCGGCTGCGCACGCGCTTTCTGAGTCCACGATTCGCTTACTAGCGTTTTACAAGACTTTTATGACGCTGCTTGTCAAACTAGATTGCTTCACTCGCCGGAAAATTTTAATGTCTGTGCTGTTTGCTACGCGCTTAAGAGCGGAAATATCCTACAATTTTGAAATGTTCACCTAACTGGGTCTGAAAAATCCGTTAGTGTCCGAAAAAAAAATCAATTTAAATGAAACATGTAATATCTGAGTTATCTTGATGATATTGAAAACCAAATCGATAGTCATTCCACTTTTTAGAGATTAGCGTGCTTCAACGCACAAGACAATTTTCTTATACCTTTTTATATTATAGCAAAATTGGATCTGTCGTTTGGAACGTTCAAAGATTTTTCTGTTCAATTACGGTGAAGACGAGCGAGAGCACAGAGACCTGTTCGCATGTTGGAAATTATCATTGAATTTCCTCCAAAGACAAAAGCTCGTGAACCCCTTTCAGCCTCTGAAAGGGTCACAACTCGATTTCTTCGCCGATTTCCAGGAATCCACCTTCGCCTTCATCTATTATTAATCCCTAGTTTTTGCATACGCTGAATAATGCAGCAATGGAGTTGGATGCAGATCCAAACAATTGTTCTTACTTAATCTCTTGTTTGTGTGAGGTGCATGACGACACATTTGGCTAAAGTTGTGTGTGACTAAATTCGAAACTATCTCCCTCCAGTAAATACTTAACTCGGCTTTCCTAAATAGGTGCTAATTTGACTGGCAGGCGCACTTTGTCTATCGGAAAGGCGTCATATTACGAGCAATCTGAGTAAACTAGAAGTTCTCGTTTGTTATTGCAAGCAGTGATTGAGGAATATTGACGAGTGTATGTCGTCACCTTTGTTTACTGAGCCACAGAGAAAATAACCGAGTGAATGGGGTCGTTCGGCTTTTTGTAGAAGCGTCGCAATCCGATCTGTCAAGGATTGGCAGTGGCGCATGCTGGGAGAACTATAATTACCGGAAGATACTGTGGGACTTCACAGCTGGACTTGACGGCTCGCCAGACGTACCGTGATCCCGTGCCCCGCCGAGGGCTGTACCACTGGTACGCTTTGAGACTACGATCGAGTTTCGCGTAAGCCCTTTACACGATGTTACCAAGAGCTTTCTTGAGCTAAACCGGACTTAAAGTGATCGCGACAGGTTCATGTTTCCTTAGGTACAATTTAATCTAAAGATATTTCCTTTCGATATAATCTTACAAACTGTGGTTTTGTATTTCTTGTTGATGCAATCTATGCAAATATACTTATATTTTAAGATGAATGAATTGACCCAACACTGCCCAACAGTGTAGATGTACTTTGTACATAACATGACATGTATGTTTAGTGAAGCATGGTTAATCACAATTAGTTGAGACTTCTAATGATGTTAGAACTTTTGAATTTTTACTTTCCAAATTAACAAAGACTTTGTTCTCTAAATTATGTTTCAATTTCTCAACAGTTAAATAACAAGTTACGTGTTGTGTTTTAAATACTAAATTGCCTAAACGTGAGGCTATTGATCCAATGTTAAGAGTCATACAAAATAAATGCCAATTTCATTTTTTCATACAAAACTGTAAATCGCATTAATTTTTATATGGTTTGGTATTTTGGATTTTTTATTTAATAGATCCGAATAACTTCACTAGAAGAGTTAATTATGCTCAAATTGCAAATCGTTTTGGTATTACGTTTGTATGGGAAGTTCACTATTCGCCGGCCTCTTAAATGCCGCGCGCGTACAAAGTCAAGCACACCGAATAACATTTGAAAACTTTCATTTATAAATGTACTATACTTACCACGTGTTTTCTTACTATTACTGAGCACCTATAGGTATCATCGATCCCACTCCGTACTAAATGAAAACCGCAGGTGCCTATTACGATTCGGACTAGCATTCGTTTTGCATTGGCAAAGATATACTTAGGGATTTTGTGTTCGGCCGTCTGACCTGACTGGGAAAAGATTTAGCAAGTGGTTTAGTGGTCAGAGAGGAAAGAGTTGGAATGAGAAACCGCATTACCGCAAATCGGGAATAATCCCTCTTTACAAAGCGTAGGTAGGTACGGTGAGCGAACAAACAGTTTGGGAGCTATGGGCTGAACACACGATCCGTTTTACCAGTTATTTTGGCGTGGCTACGAATAGACACGTGAACGTGAGTGCGTACACTCCTTTGGCCGTCGTAAATCAAGACTGGAAAAAATAATAAATCATTGAGAAACGTTTAGATTTAGAGCAGTAAACGACAGAATCGCGGCTCTTTTTATTTGCTTTCATAGTCTGGTTGGTGGGCGCCTACAATTCAGATTACGTTTATAATGTTAATTGACACCAAACTATTGTTCTTATAGGTAAATAAAAGAATTGAAAGTATAATTAAATTTTGTTTTTAAAATTTGATATTTTAGCATTCATAATGGTATTTTTATACAATACTAAATAATATACCAGAAAAAATTCGACTCGTCACCAGAGCCCGTAGCCAATGTCACATTCACAAATTTTCGCTATCGCTTCGCTTCGAAAAATGTATGGATTTGACGTTTTAAATTTCGATTGATAACGAAACCTTATGTCAATCCCATACATGTCTCAAAAGCGAAGCGATAACGAAGATTTTCAAATGTTACTTTGGCTAGACCCCCAGGATTGTCTCAGGCGGGAATCGAACCCGCGACCTTTGGAAGTCCAGTCTATTAATGCTGTTGGGTGAATCTACGTTGTTTTGTTATGTTTCTTACTTCCTGCGTCATTGTCGTTTACTCGAAAATCTTTAAAAATCCAATGCATCACAACGGAATTTGCCATCATTTACGTTAGAGTACGATAATAAATTATATTAATTTGCATATTTTTAACTTATTTATTGCGATGCATTGGATTTTTAAAGATTTTGGAGTAAACGACAATGACGCCGGAAGTAAAAAACAACGTAGATTCGCCCTGTTATCAACTGAGCTACCGAGTCAATGGTCCGAATCATTTTGTTGTTTTTAATACTTTATCAAAAAAAACAGCTGTAGTTTTCAATTTTCACTTTTAATTGAATTGATTTAATACGGCTTACATCATTAAATGAAAGTGAAGATGAAATTACTGGTGCGAACGGCGCTAAAGCAAAATGCATGCACCAATACCCCTCGTTTCACGATGCGACATTTTTTCTTTGACAACAAAAAACATGTACCTACCTAGTATACTAAACTGTCCACGCACACGAAGTCGCGAGCGGCCGCTAGTACTATAATAATTAACAGAGGGTTGTTCACGACCCTACCTCATCAATTAAAATGATACTTATACCTACTTACCTAGTTTATCAATGTTTTAGCATAGGTCTATCTGCTACAAAAATACAGTACTGACTGGATAATTTTCATCGTTGCAGAGATGTTTATAATGAACAAACCAACACTGACTTTTAAAATGTAACAGTTTTTGAACTCTGCCTGCTACCGCTTCATAGAAAATTGATGATCTTGATTGGTCAATAGGTATTCGTATTTTAAATAGGAACTTATATTATATCAAACAAAAAAAATTACTTATGCTACTGTACTTAGTTAAGTTTTTCTCCGGTCATGATCTAAGTCTCGGCAGAATGGTTGTGGACGGATAATAATAGTGATGTTAGAACAACATCGTGGTGTATCGACATTTCTAATATCCGCTAACTAACACATTATCTGGAGATCTGTAGAATTCTTGTCTGGCGGTATTGGCGTGCGGTTTGCATAACTCGTGCAATCCGTGCCTCCAAACACATCTGGGTACATTCGACTTAGACGACACACGCCGCTGCCTTGTTGTCATTACTCATGCGTCGTGTACAAGACTTCATAGTACCGACTCCTCGCCTTTTATGAAATGCCATATTTCAACTACACGCCTTCGAATATTGAACACTGACTCTGAAGCAGTACGGCGCATTCTACGTTGCCATCTCAGATGTTCTGTGCCCTAATGAGTGTGGTGCAAGAGAGCAGCGCATCTTCAAACGACATGCTAATTGACGGCGACGTCGCAGCTAGAGATATTAACCTCGCCGAGACTGTTTTAAAACTTCAACTTGGCTTGAGCAAAGTAATAGTTGCACTGCAAGGGCTTCATGTCAATAAATATTTTCAATTCAAAATATAACATTTAGAAACAAAACAATCTAGTCAATTCTTAAAATGTGTTGACGTTTTTAGCCATAAATATGTATAAATTATCATTTTAATTTTTCTGTTATTTTGCTTTCACTAGCTCAAATAGTTGTTAAATAAAAAAAAACAAAGTACCAAAACCACTTCCCCTGAGCACAGAATATATATTAGTACTACGTATCCTGAGGCCCACCTTGTTGTGCCAAGTTCATCTGTAAAAAATATGCAACATTGCCAAGTTGCTTACTCGTACAGTACAGATCTTTATTTGGCAACTGTGAATAGTTAAGCTAGTAACGCTGTTAAGTGACATAACCTATTTCCTTCATTAACGTTAGCGTTTGATTAAACATAAGTATAGGAAAATTAACAAACAAACAAACCGTGAAAGATGATGAAATTAACAACAATCCTATTGCGTTAAGTCTGTCTTAAAATGTCCGTAATATGAAAACGCTTGTTTAAGAGATAAAAATGTGATACCATCCTTCACACAATAAGATTCCTAATAAGATAATGTTAAAATTTAAGTGATAACAATTTAGTTTGCGTCAGAATAAAATAGTCAGACATACTATCATTCACATTATCTTAAACTAATAATGCTTACTCTAAACATTAATGTACCTACAGATAGATACATGTTGTAAACATACTTGGTTTGATAGTTTAAAGTCCGAAAATATTTTTCTAAACTAAAAGAAAAATGATGACTGTTTGGCGCAGTGGTTAAATTTTTTTAGGGTAGGTATTAGGTTTATGTTGGCGCAAGTCTGAGTTTAAGTAAATATAAAATTGGAATATCAAAAAGGGATATCCATTCGCCATATCATGTATAATATGGTATTGTTACTCCGGAACTGTTCGGGATAAAAACTTGTAGTTATTCAAGGAGAGCCACTCGGTGTGTGCCAAAACTGTGCCCTATAAACCGAGATGAGTAGCTACTTTGAAAAAACTTTTTGTTTGTATGTCTATACTATACCAATATGAAGAACACACATACGAATTTCGTGGTAGGCGTCGTCTAGGCTCCGGGTTCAATTCCTGAAAACGAATCAAGGTAGAAAACGAATTTAATATCTCGTGTCTATTTAGTGCCTATCTATAGATGCTTAGGTACTTGAGAGAAATGTAGTTACTATGATTATTTTTATATGTTACAATATTTAATTAGGTTATTGTAAACTCGCCATATAAGTAAACTCATTACGGACCATGGCCAGTATATTCTACAAAACTTAATGTTGTTTTTTCTGCGGTCCATACGAAAACATCTAAAGCGGCGAGTTTACAATAGAGTAAAATAATTTAAAGCAAATTTATTTTAAAATGCTCCCTGTGGCGAGTTTACACGTTTTTTGCCGTTATTCTGATGATGAAATAACTGTCATGGCGAGTTTACAATAACCCTACTTTATCATACTAACTTTGCCAAACGTTAGAGATCTTAATAGTACCGTGCGAATTTACATCAGCAGCCATAGTGTTAAAAGTTTTTTCGACACGACAACTATTCACTCACGTCCGACTAAATCTCCTCTAAAGTGTAATGTGTATGTACATCCCTACATTTGTAAATAAGGAATACTGAGCTGGATTTTATTGACCTCTCAACTCACTTACTATGAACTGTGCGGGATAAATATGGAGATTATGACTTAGCGTCGAGAGACATGCTCTTTCAACGGGATCTTTTCCACAATATCTTTTAGTAGCCCGCAATAAAACTAGCCAAAAATAAAGATCGCGTTCGCATTCGCCGAGGGCCTTATTGAAGATTATTGCTATCTATGTTTCATTTGTTTTTCCATCTAATATTGCATTTGAGATCGCTACATCTGGACGGTCTGCTATATTTTTATTATTTATGTCAATCAGTTAATATCAAGACGCTCCTGACCTTGGCTATGATAGGTTAGCTGATATCGACTACGCTACGACTGTTCTTATCTCGAAGATTTTATAATGTCAGTGATTTATTACTGTCTATTTGCCGCAACTTGTTTGCGATGTGACATGGTAGTAATGTATCCCTTTCTGTGTATGTCACGTAACCTTTAATTAGGCGATTATTGTGATCGATGCGGGCGATCACGCTGACATACCAGCCGACTCCTTTTACTCGACGAGTCCGCAGCGGTCGTTTATATACAAATAACAATGACAAGGATACAGTTGCAGCAATTAAGTGTTGAATATGATATATTGTTTCATAACATCAAATATTTCAATGCCATGGAAAATTTTAATTTGAAGCATAACAACTCCAAAAATATAGATATTAAATATTTACGATAAAAATGATTACATACTAATATCTACGCAGTATTAGTAATCATGAGAAGGGACCGGTAGGGTGTTAGTAGCAATTTCCCGAGCACTAGGAATAGGAACGTTCCAAAACATGTTTTACGATAGGTATTTACTAAACTTTGCAGGCGATTTGTCGATCTAAATTTTATCATGAACTTTGTAACTTTGACTACGAAGCTGTTGACTTCTTTTTGTCGTAATTACCTACTCTGAGTAGAAAAACTGTCTGTCATGTGTTCATAATTTCAGTAATGGATCACAATTAAAAAACGGTTCGAGAAAAAGTAAAAAAAAACATCAGTGGCTTGACGAACACGTGTTGCTGGCGTGACTTGTGAGCTTAGAACAGTTGCTACAAACAGTTGTTTGTTCGTAGTTACGAAAGTGATTAGGAAGACCCTAATTTTAATTAGCTTTTTACACAGACAGAAGAGGAAAAATAATAATGTTTCGTTATCGTTAATTGTATATCATGATTGAGATGTGTATTTTGCAAATTACTACATATTGTGAGAAAAAACAAATGTCAACGATCTCATTACCGCGATACTGTGTGCTATTTCGTTAAAAACAAATATCAAAAAGTAGGATAACTAAATAATCGGGCATAGGTAACACAATTAATTTTTTTACAATTTCATCTCTGTTTTCATTCATGAAAAAAGTTATTATACTCTGACAAAAAAAAATATTTTTATGGTAGGTACCTATCATTCAATTTGGCAAACAGTGATTTTATGGTTAATTTATGAACTGTTTCTTATGCAGAAAAATATAATATTTTTATGAACATGTACCCAAGTTCATCTACGTTAGATTTTTTAATTTGCGTAATTACAGTTCGTTGCCCGAAGTTCTTATCGCATCATGTTGCCCCGATGTACCTATCTTGAGAAAAGAATGTTTGTTATGTTTACTTAAATGTGCGCAGGCGTGTACACTATTAATAGTGTCTTATGACGTAAAAACTGAAAAGACCAATGGTGTATTGTTCCTATTCTATCTCTGCTATTATTATTTCTATTTCTCAACCTGATTTCTGCTACCTCTCTTTATCCTGAAAAGCCTATGTATATACGTGCTAGGTACAGACTCTATATTTTAATAATCAGTTATCGAAACTATCAAAATAGTTGTAATAGTATTATATACTAGCAGCCGTCCGCGACTTCATCCGCGTGGACTATAGGGAACCTTTGACCGGGATAAAAAGTAGCCTTTATGTTAAACCAGGTTATAATCTACCTATACCTATGTGTACTAAATTACATCAAAATCCGTCCAACCGTTTAGGCGTGAAGAGGTAACAAACACACACACACACAAACTTTCGCATTTGTAATACTTATTAGTAGGATAGGATAGGAAGTATTGTGCCAAGTAACTATAGTTTTTATTCCTAATAATGAAAAATGAAACGTACAATCTCCAAATGAAATGACAAACAATTCACGAAAACGCAAACCCGTATTCAATAAAACCCCAGTTCAAGAAAACAGCAAAACTGCTCTCACAATCCGTATTTTGATTGTAGCTCCTTTAACAGCTAGCGAAGTAATATTTGACGAAAAACGACCAAAAGCGTACTCAGTATTACAGTTTTATGCAATAGCTTCATGATTTGAGTGAAAGTGTTTGGATGGTGGCCAAGACACATCCCGATGTCACGATAAGACCCGATTGTGGAGAAATAAACGTAAAACATGCAGTAGAAAATCCACTTACACACAGACGATTCGGGGATTATTGAGGTAAATTGAATAGGAATTTGAATTTTGATAAATAAAGGCTATTTGCCTTATCTAATTTTAATTTACAATTGATAAAGACACCTACAATAATCTAATTTCCAATATCAAACTCATGTGAAGTGAGGTGACTTTCGAAGTGAGTTGCATGTTTCGTTTCGGAATCGCCCGGCTGATCTAATTTGGAGTTGAATTTGAACTGCTGAAAGTTCTTCTTTGTTTGTATCAATTCCTTGTAATTTATGAAAACATATTGGTATGTTTCTGAAGTTCTAGTCTGAATTAAAACTCTAATATAACACGATCTCGCGATCTGTTGAATTGCGTACTTGAATGTAGTAGGTAATATGTTTATGGAAGGTAGAGAAGGAAGATACTAACGCGATTTATAACAAACTTTTGACCTAACGCTGCATCAGTCAGTCTTTGGCCTGTGCCTCTAGCGTCCAAAATATAAATCGGCAAGTCAACAACGTGAAAATTTTGAGATAATGTTCTATGTTGAAATATTGATTCAAATTTTGTCGGTTAAACCGACAAAGGCGTTACAGACACCATCACACGTGTAGATAAATCCAACTGGGGAGGTAAAAAGTTTAAATTTTTTATGGTTAATAAGGATTAACCCAGTGTACTTAGTTAGAGTTATTAGTTTCATTCGGTTATTCCGATCTGTTATGCCAAAGAATCTACCCAGAGGTGAATTCTAGGAATCGTATATCCGAGAATTTACCCTAAGCTAGGGAGAGAGCTAGCATAGGAAGAATTCTCGGACATTGGTTTCCCAGAATTCACCTCAGGGTGGAACTTAGGGTAACATACCGGAATAAGCGGTTTCATTACGTTCGATAAAAAGATGGAGGAGCCTATCATTTAACAGCCAGTTACAATTTTATCTGACCTAACCGCGACATTGATCGTAATTACTGGTTGACTATCTTGAGCACAAGACTCGCCTTGAATTTCCTTAAGCTGAAAATGTGTTGGCACTGAATACTTGTTTTTATCGGTTCCCAACTTTATAATTTATGTACTATTGAAATGCGCTCTAACTGTGTTTACTAAAAGTGTTAAAATAGGATGCACCACCGATCTCCCGAGACGTAACGTAACCACTTTTGACGTGCAAAAGTCGTGTTTCACTGTTTAGAGTCCGTTTGTGTCCAAGTAATACCGTTCGTTGGCCAGTTATTTGCTTGCAAGGAAGTGTAATATTGGTCGAGTTATGGTCATGCACTTCTGCCATTTGCGGGCTATTTTCATTTCATTTATTATACCTACTCAAACATATAACGTCGTGAGGGCAAACGGCATTTTGAGATGAATATTTCATGTTTCGTTAAGTGACGAATTAATATCGTTATCAGTTTTGTTAACGACTTGCTGAATAATATTTTAACCGTTTTCAATATTTACCTACTGTAGCTAATTTAGAATTTTTCTTTTATAAAAATTCAAAAATTTAAAAAAAGTAAAAATTTCAGGTTTTTTTTAGATTGATAAATATGATATATTATTTATTCATAAACCACTACAACACACACAACAACAAAAATACATTTGAGGCATTACAAATAATGAGAAAACTTAAAACTAAGACAATTAACCAAGATAAAATACTTGTAGTATGCCGGAGTGTGCAGCAGCGGCAGTCTGAAAAGGATTTTCAGCCGAGTCTTCGTTTGGTCGCAAGCAACAATATAATGCAATAAAAGTGTACTTAAATACGTATAAAATGTCTTTGGTCTTGTACTAGCGATAATTTAAGGCTCCAATAGCCAAAATTCAAGTATTGAGATATTTTATGAGAGGTGTTGCACATACGTCTTAGAGGGGTCGGAATGTTGTTTCAACATTTTGTGGCTTGGTATCGGAAACTACCAGTAAAAGGCTGGCCCCAGACCTACCGGTTTAATTTCTTTGCTTTGCTGTTCTATTAGAACAGGGGGCCGTACCGGCTAACGCATCGAACTTCGGAAAGTCTGCCGGGCTTCAACTTAAAACAGATAAATCGAAGTAAGAAGTTTCGTATTGTAGTATCTTCTTCTAAATATAGAAGATATCGATGTTCGTGTGACATCATAAAATTAGGGTTCGCAATTTGGCCCGAATGGGGCTCGATTTATCTGTTTTAATTTGAAGCCCGGCAGACTTTCCGAAGTTCGATGCTTTAGCTGGTAGCCCCTGTTCAATTAAAACAGCAAAGCAATACCGTCCGGTGCTGATGATGACGGTGTTGTTGGATTTAAAAAACTAAACGCCTCGGTCGTATACTGTCACCACCACAAGATACTTGGGCATTAATTAATAACCCAGCATTACGTAAATGTCGCCGAAAACGAATTCCAAGAATGGAGCGCTCATTTAAGTAGGGACAGAAAAACTAGGGAGTAATAATGATAATAATAATAATAATGCATTTAATTCAAGTAACAAAACCCATTACATAGAATACAATAAAACAATAAATATATACAAAGTAACGAGACTACGCGGCAGTATGTCGAAACAAACGTTTTGCAATCGCTGCAACTACCTTTGGTTCCCTACCTTGAGTTCTAGATAACAATGAAATCGTGGTCTATATACAAGATCACCATAGTTCAGTTTAGAGACTTAGGTAATGACTTCCACTTTAAATTATTATATAAAAAAATCTCCTTTTTTAACATTTGCAACATTCGATTCCCGTCCGAGAACATGATCTGGTGCGAGTCCTATTTTTTCTAGTATATTATTTAGTATTATATAAAAATAGCATTGTGAATGCTTAAATCTCAAAATTTCAAATAGTTATTTAGCTTTCTCATCTTAATCAACTGTTTAAAAATATCTGGAAAGATGTTCAGTTGAATGTCGAGGTTAATTCCTTCTACATTGGTGAGATGGCGCTGGCTTGTAGCGTAAGAGTTGATATACTAGAAGAAATTCGACGTTCTCACTAGTGACTCGGGAGCTCAGCGGTCAGAGCATTGGACCGGATATCCAAAGGTCGCGGGTTCGATTCCCGTCCGAGAACATGATCTGGTGCGAGTCCTATTTTTTCTAGTATATTATTTAGTATTATATTTGCAACAAATTTAAAACATACTAGGTATAAGGTTTTGTTTATAAGCGTTTACTGTTTAATCATCAAATCTAGTCAAAGATCGTAATAAATTCAGTGTGGCAGTGTAAATCATGGGATTACGAGCAAACGAGCCTGTGCCAGGCAGTTTGAGTCAGGAATACCCTATACTATACCGAATCACTGTCAACGACTGCACCTATTAAAATTTGATTTGTGTGACACTGTATTAATCTCTAGAGTTTCAGTTGGTTACCTTACTTTTGATTTGATTTGTTATTTATTTAATAATTTAAGTATATATTTTTTTTTATTAAAGTGCAAAAAATACAAACCAATACAATTACTCACAGCGATATTAAAAATATTACTTATTCTTACTTAATTCAAGTTATTGAACTGAATTTGTTATTTTGTCTGTAAAAACGCATGGTTACTTTACTCTGACAAATATTTTTTCGATGTACACGACTCTGTGTACACGACTCTGTGTACTGTCTTAACGAAATAACACAAAACCTTTAAACTAAAGGAATCCACCCTCAAAAAAAAAATCAGCTGTTTCATATAAAACTTACAGCGAACTTTGCAAAAATGTTAATCCTTGAAATTGGTTTTATTTCAATGAAAAAAGTAAGTTAAAAGGTTAAAATTTTTCAAAGACAGTAGTACTAAAGTAAGAAAAAAACTCTAACCATTTCAGAGCAAAAAGTACAGAAGTAATATTTCTGTTTACGTTTATTTTTTTATTCATAAACAGTTTTTTCACTCTTCCCATTATTTTTCATTCTTGTTCAAGAACCCAAGCTAAGACTTAATGAATGACGTTTTATTTGGGTATGTACGGAACAAAGTTTATCTTACAGACTTTAATGTGGCTAGATAAAGAAATGTGTGATATCTGTTACTCAGCCGTAGGTCGTAAAGGAAATCTCAGAGCGGTAGGCGTGATGTGCGCGTGCGCAACTTAGGCCCGTATTTATAAACCGCTCTCAACGTTGAGAGCCATTTTGAGATCATATTTGAGTTGCTCTTCTTATAGGAACAGCATCTCAAGCTCCGCTCTGAGAGTGGTTTATGAATACGGGCCTTAAACCATAGCTTCAATCAAGAATATCCTAGATAACGCTTCACGAACTAAAACAGGGCGAAAATTCGCGCAAATTTTCAACGATAAAACCAAAACTAAATCGTTGCCTTTTCAGTTTCGTTTACAGACTCGCTTAAATTTTGTTGAAATTGTTGAAAACTGTGCCAAGTGAGCCTAGGATGCCAATCTTGGACAATTTATGATGGAGTGAGATTAGGCTACGTTCAGACGATAACACACGACGCGATCTCTACCGAACTCAACACATCCGGAGCCCACTCCTTAAAATGCATCGGTTACAATTTTAAAACTTATGACACATAAATAAGCTCCGTTATATTTTGTAACAATATAAGATCTTCCTATTCAATGAAATTAGTATAGACCTACGAAAACTTTTCAAATATAACCTCGTACAAAATGTTTGAAAAAAGCCGTTCTGTCAATTTGGCTGAAATTTTGAGTAAATATACCGTGTAACTGGCTGATTGAAACTGTAAAGTTGCAAAGTGAAATGCAGACGGACATGGCGAAATTATAAGGGAAATCTTGTCTTGATTACGTAAACTTAAAAATGTGAGAGAGGTAACACTGACATGACAATCAATTATTCAATTCCAATCGATAATTTCTTGGAATCAAACCAATGCCGTTCTAATTATAAGCAGACACATAGGTAATTATATTTTTTTACTTTCAAGCACTAATGCTAAGCCCACATTATCGCGCTGTCGCAAAGCTTTTTGTTGTCGTGTTGTACAATTTAGAAACTTTCAGTCAAGGAATTAAAGTTTATTTTCACTAAAGCCCTTTAATTTATTTCCTTTAAGTGAAATTAAACTCTAATTCCTTGACTCAAAGTTTCTAATTGTACAACACGACAA
Organism: Catoptria pinella; assembly: GCA_963556745.1. Classification (NCBI taxonomy): domain Eukaryota; kingdom Metazoa; phylum Arthropoda; class Insecta; order Lepidoptera; family Crambidae; genus Catoptria; species Catoptria pinella. The sequence continues at coordinate 10,019,634 of OY750762.1, forward strand.
CGAAAAGCTTTGCAACAGTGCGATTATGTGGCCTCATTATGATGAACTACTATGGTAGCTACTAGCTTCGAACGAAGAAGTCGTAGACTTGAAATTATTAGAAAAAAAATGGCTTAACTTCAGATTTAAAGAAGAAGAGTTTTCACAATGCTGGCGGGTTGTGAAGCTGCTTAAATTACTAAACCATAATTTGCAATCCTCCTCATCATCATCATATCAGCCGCAATACGTTCTGGTAAATCCTTTGAGTAATGTTGGTTACCTTAGTTCTAATACGGACGTCCTTTTTTCTGATTAAATCATGCAGGCAAACACCAAGCTTGGTTATTTCCATTGCCTTGGATGACCTTGAACTTTCAAGTTTCAAAAGGTCCAAAGTTAAAGATCTCTTTTCAAATCCGTGTGTTCACTCTCACACGTCCACTGGCAGCACACACAAGTTGATTGCAGTATTTAGGAAACATATAAAAGTCCCACACTGGTCAAGTTGGTTCGTAAACTTCGCAGGACTAACGGCAAGTTAATTAGTGATGAAGCCGCTTCATCTTCTTAGCAACGAGTCGCAGATCAAACACATTCGTGTATAATCCGCTTTTTTCTTTATCTGAATGGATTGCATTTGTTAGGTAATGATAAAGTACCCGTCTAGATAATTACAACATGCGATTGCAGACGACCTTTGCGCTGCTCTCGCGCAATGCTCCCTTGCCCTGCGATAGCCTGCGCACTTATATCCAGATAGTGAACTAGAAACTATTATGCTGTTTGCAATCTAAGAATTGGACCTTGAAACAAAATGTCTAGAAAAAAATTCTCTAAAGGAGGTGGTTCTTCGTTGCACTGTTTGTATTTTTCTCTTTTAAACAATAATTTTGTTTTTTTATGAAAGATATTGTGGCAAAGCAAGGGTTAATGTATGCTTATTTTAGAGTGAAAAATAAAATGAAGCAGCTCAATCTATATTTTTACCAGTGCAGCAGTTGCTCTGTATATCGATTATTTTATTACTAATAATTTTTAGAGGATTTTTTGTGCTTTAGTGAAATTCAGATGTATGCATACCTTATATAGAAATCGATAGTAAATATAATATAACTTTGTGACATCCAACCTTCAATAAATTACAATATTGAAATTTGACCTGTTGGCTAATGTAGTTATTTTAAAATTAATCTTATTTTAAGTAGAATATTTTACAAATACACATAGGAAATATGACATAATTGTAATTCAAACTTTTTTTATTGACATAACGATTTTGACATTAATGCATTTATATTTGTTAATTAAACTGGACTTTATGAAATTTATTTCGACTATAGTTTGTTTGTGAAATTTTGACGTACAGAATAATTGTGACATAATTAATTTAATTGCACATCGAGCTACATGATAGAATATGTTGGACTAGTTCAATAGAGTCAAAATTTCTTTATTCAAATAAACTTAATAATAAAGCACTTTTGAATCTTCTATAGTTAAAACATAAGACCGCAATGTAACCATATTCTAGCAAATAAATGAATTTATTATTATTATTAATTTATTTGTTTAGTATTTATCTCTATTGCTTACGCCACATAACATTATGCGTAGGTACCATACGTGTTAATAAATATCGTATGTTTAGTTTCCCAAGACAGCAATACATCTCAAACACTAATGCACAACGCAAACTAATGCATGCGCCATTTAAAACGGATTTACAGTAAGTTTGTTTAAAATCTATTTTCGTGTGATCGAGATGGCGAACAGCAACCGCTCATAACAATTACCGCGTTCAAACGAGTTATTACCCATATTGAATTTGCTGGAAATAGCTTTGAATAACTACTTCATTGTTTTTATTTTTTTTATAGATCTGTTTCCACTGTTGGCACTTGCATGCGGACGCATTCAGTAATAAATAAACAAAAGGAACTCCATTCAATGTGTACCTACTGACATTTCTAGTCTGCCAATCTTCGTTGATATTCAAGGAGCGTCATGAGCTCATGAGTGACTTATGGTTTAAAACAAAAAAAAACAGATGACGATATCCATACGATATCCTTTAATTAGACTGCATAGGTATTAAAGGATTGTTCGTGAGTCTGTGTCGAAGGCAACTTACTTTACTTTACGTAGTTTGTGTCAAGGCAAAATGTTATTACCTAATTTACTTTGTTTCGGGAACTATGTGGAGAAGTCAATTAATGAAATGTACGTATGCAAGTAATAATGGAAAATTTACTAGGTTAAACAAGCAAATCTACTGATTAGTAACATCTTTCTGAATGCAGATGGCTTTGTATACAGATAGGCGACTTCCAAAACAATTAATTCGCAACTACTCTCACTTGTTAATATTGAAGTAAATTCTCTACAGTTTGAACTGCCAGCAATAACCCGTGGTATATATTGAGGCGGCTTCAAAACTGAAATAATATTTTGTTATATTGTGCAGCTATAATTAAAGTGCGAAGAGAGTTGAACAGTTTCAAAAATAGTTTGAGCGACACAGTAAATCTCGGTACGGCGAAGCTTGGGACGTAAATCATTGGTACCACACTCTTAATGGTACATTGAATTTTATTGCACACCAGCACTAATAAAATTATGTCATAAACAGAAATTAACAACAAATGTTTGATCGTTAGTACATTTAAACAGTCCTGTTGTTTACGTTTTGCTTAATAAGTACTGAGTACCATTAGGAACGCTGAAGTCAGAACATAAATAAACAAGACATGAATGAGATAATAACATTTATTTGTTTTGAAGGATAACAGTAAACAAAACACTATTATTTTTTAAACTTTAACTTTTCTGGTTTATTTTAGCAAAACTATTTTAAAACTATGACTAGCATCATCAACTGAATTTTATCTCAACGTTTTTCACTTTTCTTTATGCATCTTTAATTAATAATACTTACCTACCTACCTACCAAAGAAAAAATATTAAACCCATTAAATATTTTTATCCAAACTTAAGAAGAAGGCCACAGGAACTCTGTCAGTCGGTCAGGTTCTGATAGATCAGACCCTGGAAACCGTCTCCCATCAGAGCACTTGTCAGGACGAATCAAACGAATCCAAACTCGATGAGCTTTCATGGTTTTATTACTGAGTTCCCATGGCCACCTTTCGGCTCCATTATCAGATCAGCTCTGTCATAATCATATTGTATTATCTTCCGATATACAAAATTTTTGTTCCATCGAAAACCGGAAAGTGGGTAAAATTAATATAACTTGAAAGATTTGACAATATTTGATTATAGCCCTAGCGGCTTAGAACGGGAAAAAAAGCTTTTAAGAATTACGATTATTGAAGAACATGCCCCAATTGCTTTGCATAGGTCTCACATCTATGCAAAGCAATAAACCGTTTCAAAATCGACCCAGCCGTTTCCGAGATAAGTGGAGACAGGCAAACACCTCTTAGACCAAACGCATATAAGTACCTCCTCCATTCCGTCGTGGGTAAAAATGAGAAACAGTTGTGCAATCAAAGAAAATCTCAAAAAAAATATAACTATTTCACTAGATTAGTCTAGTAAGATAGTTATGAACCGCTTTCGAATAACTATCTTACGGTACATAGCTATATCCCTAGGGACATAATTATAATTCATGGCTTTAACAATCTTGCTGCGACATATCCACTATTCCATTATTGTTCTTGAAACTCACAGTTTTAATAAACTCATCTCGACCTATAAAGCGTTGGAACTGACATCATAATATTGTGTGCGAAGAAGCATCCATTAACTATGGATACATAATCAGTAGCAATCACGAACAAACTGGATTGTTGAAAACAAGCGGTAGTAACCGTTAATAGTAACAATATATTGACCGTAGGTAAAACACATATTTCAATGGCGGCAGCGCGTGTTTAACGTTAACTTAATTTAACACAAGTACCGTAACGTTACTGCAAATAGTCTGCTATTGCATTATATCAAATTCATGGAAATCGCTGGATTATAGGTTATATGCGGTATACAATTCAGAAAGGTGGATTGCGAATGAGGCAAAATTACTTAGTTCATATTTTTGTGATAACATAAAATAGGTATTATTGTTTGAAAAATAGATTTTTATACTTGATAAGCTTATCAAAGAGCCTAACCAGATACTATGAAAAGTGAATAGTACTTACTTAAAAGGACATGAAAATATAAGTTTTCTGTTCGGAAAACAACTTTCGGCTAAGTACGAAAATATTTTCAGTTGTTTTAATTCAGTTTAGGTTTTTTTTTATTCACAACGAGTTAGCGCTTGGCCTTCACCTCACCTGATGTTATGTGACGATAAGGCTGAAGGTGAAAGCGCACTACACCCGGAATCCTCACTACTGAGGAACTGGCTAACTATCTAACTGCCGGAACACAACAATTTTTAAATTGTTGTTATGGCGTCAGACTTAGGAAAGATGGTGGTAGCTAGCCAGGCGGACTACCCCCCTCCTGGGAATCGAACCCGGGACCCCTGCGTCTTACACAGGTGGGTGAACCACTAGACCACAGAGGCGGTTAAATGTTTAAAATCAAAGTTTTCATTTTAGTTTTTATCACTTTTATAAATTAAACTATTTTTATTTCTATTGTGTCCAACTCCAACAGAATTTCTTTTTCTATTTATGTCGCTTATTATTTATAACATCTAAAAAGTTGTGAGGATTCTACTACACTGGGTAGGTATACGTATGTGCATAAAACAAACACGATGAAACAATGACGCGAAGAAAACCACCTATCTACCGATTTTCCTTCGCACAATACAAATCGCGAGCGCAGAAAGACTACCGGTCAGTTTCCAATGAATAGGCCGTAATCATCTGCATTTAAGGCCATTAACTAAATTGCCCACCGCTCAATGAGAGGGCGACCTCCGGACGCGCCCGTCCACTCCTCTGCACTCTGTTTGCCTGACAATGCGCTTTTCTGTTTGCCAATTTATTTGCTCAACTATGGAGTTTCGATACTCACTAATGATAAACGGATGGGATTTTATTGCACAATGGTTTGATTGAAAACTTAAAGGTATTAGACTCTGTTATAGGTTTGTGATCAGGTGTTACTGAAATGCGACTTTCAGTCAAAGAATATTGCATCATTTTATGTCAAGTTTTAAAGAGAAAAGGAAAACATCATAATGTTTTTAGTTTTACTTATTTGTAACTTTCTATTTTGATTCTAGTGGGTAAAAATTGAATTAGATATAATTAACTTATAAATATTTTTGTTTAATCTTTTGATTTAATTATAAAAGCAATTATAAAACTACGTAAAACATAATTATTTATCTCTACATGTATATTATATAGAAAATGTATACAATTTACAACTACTTCAAATAGAAATAGAAATGAGAAAAACAGAAATGACAATTTGTAGAGAAATGCAATGAAACTTAAATATCCCAGTATAAATTTTTACGAACGGGTCGGAAGATTATCCATACCCGTACTTATAAATAGCTCTATTAAAATATTGAAGAGAGAGAATTTAAAAGATATCAATCCGTCAGATGATGGAATATTTTAAAATAGCAATCGGTCAGTTATTTACTTCGCGTGGATCACTTCATTTTACGAGTGCTGCATCAGAAATAAAATTTGCCTTCTTTGCAGTATGTTTCATCAATTATTTTACGTATTTAACGTTAATTATTGATTTATGCATTGAAATGTACTAAAATCTTGTGGTGATTTTGGAAATGTGCGATATTAAAACTATAATATTTATTTAGAAAATAACATAAACATTTTGAAATTTAATTTTAATTTCAATGAGCTTGCAAATGTTTTGGTGAGGTTAGTAATGCTTTAAAGATGTTTAAGTTGAATATTAATATCTTTTCACATAACTGACACACATAGACCGGCTAGATTCAAAATGAGAACAATACATTTACCTCTTCTTTTATATAAAAAAAAAATGTATGGAAAAAATATAAAACAGACATTTCGACATGAAACTTCGTAGTAGTATGTACTTCTAAAAATAAGCAAACACGGATTTCGTGATTTTCCGAAAAATAAACCAAGCAATCGATATGGATGTCGTTATTATAGTATAATAGTGCTAGTCGTACGAGATAAAAACAAATCGCAAATCGATGTACAAGACAGCCGTTATATACTTGAGGTCCAAACAAATTTTCTGAGCTGAAGTTCTTAAAAAAACTTCATTAGAAGTTCAAGTTATGGTGTCATTTTTTTATGGGGAAAATAAAGTCCTTGCCACAAAAGATTTTAAAACACTGTTCAATTTAGACACTGTTTAAATTTGATGCCGTCTCTTTTAAACAATATTGTCAAAAAAGTGACAGCATCACATTTAAACAGTGTCTAAGTTAAACACTTGTTAAACAGTATTTTAAAATCTTTTGTGGTAAGGCCGTAAAAGTTTTGTACTAAACCTATTGTGTGAAAGTTATCGTGTATCGAATGAAAGGGCTTTCTTAGGCGGTGCTTAAAATATATCCCATCATTACATTTCAGCCATTTGTTTTAAAATTAAACCAAAAAATATGTTCAAAACAAAATAACAAGTTTGGGCTCCTACTAATATTATAAGTTTGAATATTTCGATGTTTGTTACTCAATCACACAAAAACGACGGATATGGAATTGCACACAGTTAGTTTACAGACTGGACTAAAACATAGGTTACTTTTATCCCGGTCAAAAGTCTCCTAGGGATTTTCCGGACGTCCACGCGGTCGCAATTGCTGGCTAAAGCTAGTAATTTATAAGCCGAGCAACAATACAAAATAATATAATCATAAACATTTGGGTGCATAAGTACACATATTTCAACGTAAGTGCTATTATTCTTCCTGATTTAATTTGACTCGACGTTGCAGAAATTCATCTCTATAAGAAAATTACAAGAATTTGTCGCTAGAAACTATGCTGACACAATGTTTCAATAGATATAAACTGATCGTTCAAGGTGATAATGTTAGTAGGCCAAAAGATATACCGTTATCTATAAACACTGCATCTATTCAAATAGCTTCATTAATGATAATAAATAGAGTTTCTAATGTATTGTAAACACATCGATTATGCTAAGAAACTTACGAGAATATTCAAGGATCTATTTTTATGGAGGATTATATTTAAAATCTGTTTGTTTTGCTAGAAACCATTTTGGTTTATTATAAATAATTATCAAGACAGTTGAAAGATAGTGCAAATTATCTAATGATTAGGGTGATTTTTGGAACGATTAACTTCGACATTGTGTTTTGTTACTTTTATTATGTCTGGTCAAAAATACGTTTTCATCATCAATGTTTTCAATTAATATTTTAGATATTTTGTTAGTTATGAATCAGAATTATAATTAGGAGTAAAGGTAGTGAAAATCAAATTGATTCAAAGTAACTTGCGGAGGAATCATCAATCTATTAGAAAGATAAAATTTATCTTATTGACAGAATGTACTAAAACTGTGTTAACATGATAAATAACATTTATCTCTTTATTAGATAATATTTGTTTTATTAAATAGATTATGCAGAACAGAACTGTCAAAAATACAAAACAATCAAAAGTACTTATGTTATTATTACACAAGAAATTATCCTACTTCAATTATTAAAAATGTGAGTCTGAATAATTGACAGATAGTTTATAGCCTGGATTTTACAAATGTCCACGTGGACAAAGTCGCGGGCGGAAGCTAGTTGTATCATAAAACGATTTAAGATAATAATCTCTTATTCTCGCTTTGAAATTGTGTTTGTTATGAATCAAAGTTGCTTAAATTTTGATAAGTTTTTTTTTCATGTAATTCAGTAAGTATTCGCTAGGTCTCAAGTCAGTTTTTCAATAAAAAAGCCTAGTAAATAATATGAAGCGGTAATATATAATCTAAATGGGTTGATGAAATGAAAACATTGTGTCAAACAGAAAGATTAAGCACAACTACAAGGCAACGTTATAAAAAGTTAATAAATGTTTTATATTAAGTGTATTAGTGTTGTGACCTTTCCACGTAAATAAATTTACAATATTTATATAGGACTGCAAATAAAGCCGAGTAGTCTGGCAACTCCACCATATAAAGTAAAAGTTGTCGTCACAAAAATTTATTGGATTGGTTTTTGTATTTATTACTTTTTGTTTACTTCCGTGTAATTTCATTAATGCCAAAAACTGTCCAACTGAAATTACCATTACTAAAAAATGATTGAATAATCATAGATTTTCTTATATTAGAGTTCGAATGAGTGAACTCTTCAGAAAGAAAAATATTAAAAAATATGTTTAGTAGTGCATCATACGATATAAATAATAAGGAAATGTACCTTGTTATCTACAAATAAGTATTTTTCACTATGGTTGTGTTTTAATTATAACTTCTCTATTATATTATGTTTCATAATAATTTAGAATGATACCTTAATGGTAATTTAAACCCTTAAGAGTCCGGCGAACAATGTTGGTATCACGTTTGTATGGGAAGCTCACTGAATCATTTTGGTACGAGTATTACGTTTGTATGGGAAGCTCACTGTTCGTTCAAACACAAAATAAATGTTCTGCTAAGCAGTTATTTCTCATATTCAAAGTGCTTTGTTTTCATTTTCACACAATTATTTTAATCTGGTATTCCAATCGATATAATAATCTAAAAAGTAAGTAAATAATAAGTGATTGAACGAACCAAAGGTTTGTTGCACTAATCAATAATACTTTAGGACTTGTAAATCTTATCTTTAACATTGTTATTTTGCAATCGTATTAATTGATACATCTTTTACAGGTACAAATCGTTCACATTTTTAATAGCTCGTATTAAATGGTAATAAAGCAACAGTATAATTATTCATTCCACTTCTGTATTTCTATTTGTAATGTAGTCGTTGGTTTTTAATGAAACAATGAACGTAGAACAAGCTGTTAACTAATATACTTTTTTACCTTCACTCGCAGTTAACCGTATATTACGATCAAACAAGTATTAGTTATCAATTGCTGCAATTGTGTATTAGAAATTGTATAACTACGTATTTATTGTGTTTTAGTTCCATAGACTTTATGTATAGCACCGAATAGCGGTTACTAGATTTCAATTTGTTTTAAAATTTTATATTTAAGTAGTTTTAATTCAGTTTTCCTTTAAGTAAATTCTGACACCGAGAACCAACCCAAATAGTACGAGACTCCTTATTCTCACTGAATAGTTAAGTAATTTATCAGCATGTTAGCTTATAAGTTGACACCCCATGCAATTGATCACGGAGTTCTGTTGACATAATGATACCTTAACTTTAAGACCAAACACTGTTATAAGATTACTTACACGTTAGATTCACGGAGAAAATATTTTTCCCAGGGTTACGCAAGCGGTAATTGTGGTGGAGCACCTTAGTTGCCATCATCCGATGTTTGGTAAGTGAGGCACTCCATTTATACACAGTCTTGCCGTCGTGATTCCGGAGAGAAATATTTTGTCGATTGTACCGCTCGCCCTGTAACACAGCTGACTCGATCAGATCTGTGCGGGACACACGCATAAATACGTCTTTCCCGGGAACCACCGGACACCTCATGCCGTAGAATAGTCGCTTGCGATCATAGACGCTTATACTAGACTAGATTAAGCCTAACGGTCCAAGACACGCTATGCATGATTACGTTAAGAGCACGTTTTTGTCTCTATTGTTGTTGTTCATTTATATTGTGGTGTATTTTACTATTTATCGCACATAATTTTTCATCTCTTGCAATATTTTTTTAAATGTTGCCTGCTCTTTTTAATGTATTTTTTATAAATTCAATTTTGTGTACGAATAATATTCTTTAGAGATATTTGGAAGAAGGATTTACAGAAGTAATCATCGGAGGTCGAGTAAGGGCTTTAGGCAGCGAACCTGAGCGCGAGCCAACTGATCCGTGTAATGGAAATCTGAGTTTGGCTTCAATGCATCTCTTCCGACTGCATTTTCTATGAATAATCACGACGTCTGGGCAAGTATAAAACGGAAAAACTGGGGAAACATTGTTGTTATTTGGAACAAATTTGTTACCTACTTTTTGAAATGGTTAAAAATTCGGTTTGAATAAGTCGATATGCATGCATATGATAGAGACTTTTAGTAGGAAAAACTTCATCGGTTTAAATCCCCGGCAAAGGGTTGAGTTTATTTTATGCGAGGCTCACAAGGCGAGCTCGACAGACGACATTCACCCCTAATCCGATTATGTGTAACAAAATGCTGTGCGCAGCCACTCGTCGACTTGCGAATAGTTTGTGCAGTATATGTTACTGGCATTTGCTGTGCACTTTATGGCTTATGTGAGCAACGTCGCCATTTTCTTGTCTGTTAAATTAAAATTTTGGCTCAACAAATTCGACATTGCAAAAATGTTTGGCGTGTTTTCAGAGATATTGGTGTCGAATCTGGCATGATAACTTGAGTTTGAAACTAAATTTAAAACAAGGAAATGTTAAGGGACTTTATTTAGCTTGATAAAATTTTAGTTATAATATTCATTTTAAAATTGACACAAATTCTTTAAGTATAATTAAATGGCATTGTATTATTGAAGAAATAGGTTAGACTTATCCGAAACGTAACGACACATATTCACACAGATCTTTTTAAGTTATATAATATTTCTATTTGACGTAACGTAACTCAAATAATAATCTATGAATTTACTATACCGATTACTCAAATAAACAGTCACAGTAACCTTCGAAAACAGTTTCAGTGGCAAAATCATAGAAAACTAAAATCGACATGCGAATAATAAACGTTTTAACATTTTAACTTTAAACACAGTTAAAAACACGACTGTCTCTGAATGTGGGAAAAGTTCGAAGTACTCGTAATCCGATTACACGGAAAAAAAAAAGTTCGTGCGTTAAAAATACGTACAAGACACCACTTTATTCCATTGGTACAAAATACATTTTCTATTGGATAGATGTTATGGTCGTCCTTGGTATAGGTACAGTACATTGAGGAGACACTCGACCTCTCTAATCTCTTACATTGATATATGTACTTACTACTAAATAATAATACATTTTGCAAGCCCTTCATGTAGTAGTGATATTAAATAATCCTTTTAGTGAAAGATAGTTTTGTAACTTATTATTTTATTGCAATCATTTCGTTAAAAATATACTAGATGTCGTAATAATGCAATGTTTGTTTTTGCTGTTGTTTGATTTAGCTTTGAACTTACTTGAACTTACGTAGCTGAAAGTAGGTAGGTAAAGTAATAAAACGGTCAAGAGCGAGTCGGACTCGCGCACCGAGGGTTCCGTACCATCATTCTGAAAAAGTTTACTATTTAGAGTTTTCACCTTTATATAAACTTCTATCACATAAAAATAAAAACCCCATATACCCTAGTAGCCTCACTTCGAATTTTTAAAACCTTCTTTCAGTCCATGTTACAAAAAAATATAAATATTTATATTTCTCTCTTATTTGCAAAGTTTTTAGGCTTAGTTTGGCAAACGTCATCTAAAACTATTCCAAATTTCAAGTTGATGGCATTAGTAGTTCACGAGATATCCAGCTGTGACAGACAGACAGACAGACTGAGTCGCACCATAAGGGTTCCCTTTTACTATTTTGGTACGGAACCCTAAAAACCACTTTTTAGGGTTCAAAGTAAATGCAACATCCATTGAAACAGGTCATCTTTTAATACGAATAGCGAAACAGCTGTTTGGAGTTCAATGATCGCACTCAATGCTAAAATCGTCAATCAAAGGCTATTTCAATGAGAAATATTTATGATCTCTTAATATTGTTACGTTAGTTTTTTAAACGGTTTATTATTAAACATTATAGCAAGTCAAAATTTTTAGCTTTTCATATTTTGTATTGTAACGTAAACCGACGTTGTACAAATTGATATCCATTATAATTTAATTTTCTTGTATTTTGATTTGAAGTCATTGCACTTATCTTTATAATTTTGGTGGAAGACATAGTTGGCTGAAGTTCAATTTTTTCCACATCCTGACACGACATCAAAATTCAACGCGTAGTTTTTACTAACGTCAAAATGATAAATGCTTGAAGTCTCTAGACACTAATAGATTTCTGATATTAACTCTTCAGATTTTTTAAATATAAATAATGATAATAGGATAGAACAGGAGAGAACATTTGGTGCTTCGTTATAATGCAAACGTAAGCAGATGAGCTGCATGTTCAAACGTATATCTTCCCGTTAAGCTTTTTGTGGTTTATTTATGGGTTAAGGTGCTGTTAGATTTTTTGACAAAACTTTTTAGGGTTATAATTGAGATAGAATCATCTAAATCGGTTCATAAACAAAGAAGTTATGCCCAAAAACTCATGCGATGGTAACCTAAAAAAAGCTTTTTTAAAAACAAATACTTCTTCAAAAACCTTTGAAAACAGATTCAAATTAAAAATAAAACATTGTATACGTATATTATTAATTCAGGTGTTATTTTAGAAATATTTAGTTTGTATTTAGTTTGTATTTATTGGTATTTTGTTTTTTGAAACAATTAAAAAAAGAAACAACTCTAAAAAGCAAGAAATAAAGTACTACGCCTATCTGATATTGAAAAATGTCTTTTGAAGTCGGGTAAACTTTTTTGGTTCCGCCTTATCAAATTTATTTGTTAATTCTTAAAGCCCCACACGATTTTATAACACATTTTTAATATCAGATATGCGTCCAATGCCAATTAAATTAAAATGGTATCATCTTAAAGCATTCCCTTTAAACTCAATCGTTTGTTTTGGAATAAGTTTTAGGAAGAGCGGATACTCCTGACACAACCGTTTTTACAACCCTTAAAAGGAGTTTTCCAATAAATATTGTGCTAATATTGATTGAGGAATTGTAATATACACATTTTTATTTATTATATATTTATTTATCCCTTTAGACAAAAAAGAATCATCGAAATCGGACCATAAACAAAAAAGTTATGGTCGATCATTCGTTTAAGTTAATTATCGGCCGATTTCAATAATCTATCTTCAGTAAGAGATAGATAGGCCTACCATTGGATCTGTTACGAAGCAAATGTTGTTATTTCCCGTCATTTAACAGAAATATCTAGGCAACAAATCTTTAGCAAACCTGTCTCTTACTGAGGACAGGTAATTAAAATCGGCCTTATAATGGTAACGAAAACGACAGTATTTTCAAGATTTCCTGAAAAGTACTAAACAGATTTAAAAATTTAAAAATAATGGGACCAACTTGGGAACAAACCTGATGTAATAACGTTTGTATAATTTCAATCGGTTCAGACGTCTTGGAGTAATCGGTGTACACACATACATAAAAGAAATATATGCGAAGAAAATATAACCTCTTCTTTTTAAATTTTTAAAGTCGGTTAAAAATAACAGTGTTTTCAGGAGTACTTAAATAATTCTGAACCAATTAAAAACTTAATGAAACAGAAAAAGAAACAATTAACAGAAAACTCAATCAAACAGAAAAAATATTAAAATAGGTCCATAATTGTCGAAAATATTCGCGAAGAAGATAAAAAAAATGGAATTGAATTGAAAATCTCCTCCTTTTTTTTGAAGTCGTTTAAAAATTAAAACCTATGTTTAGTTAAGCCTAGGATGCCAGTGTTGGATAGTTTCAATGATACATAATAAACTAATCCAAAGATAGTTCAGAAATAGCGCGATCACTCACGTCGAAATTTTTATGTAGTTGTTTGTACTCGCTTCTGACTTGCTCTACAACAAATAAACTAATTTTTTATCAGAAATTTTCTTGGAATGACCATCAATTTGTATTAAAAACTAACGAGTGCTATTACCGCGTCTTCACGTTATAGGTACGAGGTCATGTCGTTCACTCACATTCATTTTTGAGTAATCGGTGTACACACATACATAAAAGAAATATATGCGAAGAAAATATAACCTCTTCTTTTTAAATTTTTAAAGTCGGTTAAAAATAACAGTGTTTTCAAAAGTACTTAAATAATTCTGAACCAATTAAAAACTTAATGAAACAGAAAAAGAAACAATTAACAGAAAACTCAATCAAACAGAAAAAATATTAAAATAGGTCCATAATTGTCGAAAATATTCGCGAAGAAGATAAAAAAAATGGAATTGAATTGAAAATCTCCTCCTTTTTTTTGAAGTCGTTTAAAAATTAAAACCTATGTTTAGTTAAGCCTAGGATGCCAGTGTTGGATAGTTTCAATGATACATAATAAACTAATCCAAAGATAGTTCAGAAATAGCGCGATCACTCACGTCGAAATTTTTATGTAGTTGTTTGTACTCGCTTCTGACTTGCTCTACAACAAATAAACTAATTTTTTATCAGAAATTTTCTTGGAATGACCATCAATTTGTATTAAAAACTAACGAGTGCTATTACCGCGTCTTCACGTTATAGATACGAGGTCATGTCGTTCACTCACATTCATTTTTGATGGGTCGAGGCTTACAAATAGGTCATTGTTGTTCAAGCTAATATAATCATAGTAATTTAGGATTACCTAGTTGTTTATTATATGTTATGTTTCGAAAGGAAAAAATATATTGGTTTATTGAATTACTTATAAGGTGTTCCCATTTATTGTTTATTTTACCATTATCATTTCGTAAATAATAATTGCGTATTGCGTATTGGTGAACATTATGAAAATATTAAAAATGAAAAAAAAAACTACGATTATCGAGATCATTTATACGTAAAGACCATACGATAACTGTACATTGTCTACGTCGTAGACGTTGCCGCTGGTTTTAAAATGTGGCTTCCCATTTCGGAGAGTGCAGCAAGAATCAGTTAATACTGGGTTGACTTAGAGACAGATGATACCAGTGGAAACCAATTCAGTACAACCGTCACATCCTCACAGGAACATGACACTGTACTGCTGTAGTGGACTTGTCATCGAATTTAATGTGGTAGCTACATGTTTTACAGTATGTTCCTGTGAAAGATATTTTTGACTTCCTTTTTACTATTCTATGAAATCCATATTCATTTAAATTAAAATGGCATTCCAAAGACGGAATATTATTTTTATAAAAATTGCTCAAAACGTTAGCCACATAGTTAGTTATTACAAGTGCACAAATACATGAATTGTGTTAACTAATTCTATTCAAAGTGATTTTTTTTAAAAGAGTCTTTCACTATGATCTTCCTTAAAGTATACCAATAAACTTATTTTACGTCATACCCTTCACACTAAACGGGTATGTACCATAAAATCGTTTGCAACATTCTCTTCTTACGGCAAAATGGTAATGACGTAAGCAAATGTAGATAAGGTATTCCCACATTTGCCCAGCAGGCAAAGAGAGCAAAAAATTCTTTCTTCGCTTAATAAAATATTTAGACATATTTAGGTGTGAAAATCTACTTACCCTCGACGCTGGGTGTATTTTTTTTCGGTATTATAAAAATGTTTTCGCACGATGTAAATCTATGAGAAAATACTTTTTGTTATTCATGAGTTCTTTTTCAACATTAATGTAGGTTTTTATACTTACTTATAAAATATTTTATACACTGTTTTCATTTTATCCACGATTCGGTTTTATCTAAGACCTTTGGAATTTCATAATAAGTTTATATTGTGATTGTTATAATTTTTTAGGTATCGTAAAAATGAACCTCAAATAGTTGTTATGTCTATAGATTAATTAAGTTGTCCTTTGTGTCTTGTGAAGGGACATTTGTTTATTTAAAGATTAAATTGCTCTTCTATAGTAAATTCATCAACATGTTGTCAGACGAACGCATTTTTTTTTAACAATACCACCTAAACATACCAATGAAAATTGAATATGTGTTTTAGAATAATATTTAATTAGTTTTTCCAATATGTGTACGAACTCAAAGAGAAAATCAATAAGATCGTACATGTAAAATATTATAATTACTAAAAAATCAAAGTTTGGTAAATTGAAATAGAAAAAATAAACTAATAGGTTTATCACATATGAATTTTTTTGGCCTCTATACAAGAAAATTGTATTTCACATACACTTACCCTCTTAGTATGGTCGGATTAAAACGAAATTGTGATATCTTATATTATCGTCGGCATAATAATTGTCCAAAATATTACAATATGTAGGAACTTGGCTCATTTCTAATGAAGTAAATATTTTGACGCATATTTGTTTATGTCTTATCAATCACATGTAAATATTTTTTTTTATCTAATCTTATTTAACTAGTGGCTCTGTGAGCTGTAGACTTCGCTTTAATATTATCTCCACCATTTTGAAAAATTTTGAAAACACTGAATCAACAAAAAAAAACTGTAATTATCGAACCTGCTCACAAAATTTTACGAGAATCGGTTTAGAAATGCGACCTGTAGAGGAGAACAGACGGACAGCCGGACAGTCGAAAGCATTTTTTCCCAAGCTAAAACAGAGACGCTTTGCTCGCGCTTCGCGTTCGCTCGGTAAATAAAACTACGTAGCATGATTTGCTTAGTCTGATTAGGTAGTTAGTTTTCCTTGTCAACAACGGGTCAGTGCTTGACCTTCACCTTCACCTCACCCGATGTTAAGACCGAAGGTAGAAGCGCACTGCACCTGGAATCCTCGACCATTTGAGGAACTGGCAAATTGTTGTTATGGCGTCAGACTTAGGCATAGAGTACATTGTGACATAAGGAAAGACCTAGGTAAGATGGTGGTAGCTAGCTAGGCGGGCTTGAAACGAGCCCTACCATCAACCAAACCCAGTTTGGGAGCACTCTATTACTGTGATAAAGTATTTTCTCTACCTAACGATAACGATCTTAATGTTGACTCAAAACGACATAATCTGAGCGACGAAAAATCAGGAAGTCGCATGAAAACGTTTCATATCAACTTTAAACATTCTGTGCTAATATTTGGGGAGAGTAATGGAAATTAACACGGGGAACCATTCACATAACTAAAAAAAATTACTTTAAAAGATACAACAGATATTAAAATTAAAAGTACGATTCAATCCGTAATTCAAATAGCATTGGTAAAATATTAACATATCTACGTCAAATGAGATTTGAAGATAAATATTATGACATAATTATTTTCTTTATCTACGAGATTGCCTTGTGTACTCAGTAGGGACCATAATATCAACATAAATGTTTTTGTATGACAAATAATACACAACACCATTAAATATGAATACTTGTGGCTCTTGCCAAAAATTAAGAATGATATTATTTATTTCATGTCTCGCTTAGTTTGTGTAGTTGTAGATTTTATAGAGCTCGTATAATGAACGATCACAGTTCATTATATTGATGTCACTACATCACTCAGTATTCACGAAGAGCGATAGTAAAATTAAACGATATTAGAGCATTCGTCGAGTAGCTTCCGTACTACTAATGTCTTATTGCACGTCAACTTTTTTTAGATGAGCGGTCTAATTTATAGTTGCAGGAATTTTAAGTGCATTGCTAAACTATTTTCTTGCGTTCCTTCATTGGAACTTAGATAAAGGAATTTCTAGTGCACCTGTAGCATCGGCATGAGCATTTAATGATTTGTAAACGTTCCAGAGCAAGGGAATTCGTCTTAAGACAATTAAGCAATAAGTCTAAAGTCAGTCGTACGTAATATATGTAAGGACTCAGGACACGTTAGAGCGTGGTGTGAAGGTACCTACATCTGATTCTGACTGGGCATCGTTAGAGCCGAGATCCAGCATGACTTGTCCCAAAATTAGCATAACCTACTATCTCTAGCTGTGTTACTAAAATATTCAAACGTCATTTACTATCCCACAATTTAACTTCGGCTCACGACGTAGCTTGCTTGGGTTGCGTGTGCACAAGTGATTCAGGGTTATGTGATCAAAAATGCTCATTTATAATTAAACTCCATGCCTTGTCATCAAAAAATTCTTGGCTGGAGGAGAAAATGTCTTATGCTAATGGAATGACTTGCGAGAGAAAAGTCTCACAGAACGGCATAAGGGTCAATGCAGCGTTGGCATGTGTTTATTTAAATGTGCATGTCATCATGAATAAATTAGATGCAATATCAATGCCAGATAACAACAGTAATAGGTCTATAAAGACGCGGAACGATGTCACATCGCCTAGAAATGCAATTATGTCGGCACGCGTATGTACTCTCACGGACTTGTAGCTATAAAATGTCACTTAGCGCGTCACTTGTTATTATATTAGCCTTGAGATTTTACCAAAAATGTTTTACGTTTATATGAGCATCAACAATTTTTCCAACAAATACAGAGTTTTAAAGGATCTTTATATTACTTTCTTCTTTCATGCTGTCTTAGGCAAAGCAATTTCGGATAAACTAGTAGCATTGAAATATATGAAACTTCGTCAGACTTGACTTAAAGTTTAAGGGCTTAACATAAGTTTTTGGGCAGACTGCCAACGCCGCAAATGATTTGAAATGTAAGAAATATCCAGAAGCAGGATTTGATGTTTTCCTATTGATTCAATAAGTAAATAAGGGAAAAAACGTGACAATATTGATTTCTTTTTTTAAATAAACAAATACAAAAATGTTGTATGCATTGATTATTTATTTTATTAGAAAACCAACAGCGTTATACTAATATTACATTACTTCTAGGGTTAAAAACATGGCCAATAGGCAATAACAGGTTCTCCTTATTTATTAAAAAAACATTTGGCTCTTTCGTATTACTGAGCATGTAACGCGGTCAATTATATTGCAATTACTCTAATAATTCCGAAAAAGGAAGTGGTTAATTGCTCAGCACGCTATGTCAATGTGTCTCTAGCCAAGTGTGGGGAGCAATATAGACCGTTCCCTATGCATTTCTGGAAATAGCATACGAGATCATAAACTGTCTTCACTTCATATGGACATAACTCAAAAATTTGGCTGAGAAGTCCATACTAGTACAAACGGAAACGCGCTTGGTAATATTGTCTACAATATTCGCAGGATTTAGGGTATTTCCAAAGCATCCATAATATATACGGCAGTCGAACTCTCCAGATATCCAGAGCGTTGCCAACGTCGTCGTTAGTACACCTATTCAAAACCTCCCGTAGGAAATTGGCGATTTAATCCATAAAACGAATACCATATCATCATCCTAATAAAAAAAAACCTCCTTCATAAAATCCAAAAACAAAAACAGCTTAAAAATGAAATACCTCATGAGTTGAATATTATTTTTTTCTTTTTAGAGGTATTTAATTTTGAAGCTGTTTTTGTTTTTGTTTTCAGGCTTTTGAAGAAGATTAAAAAAAACTATTTAATTAACAATTTTAAGTGGTAGGTGTAAACCTGTAAATATATCCGGATCCGGAATTTGGTGTTTCTACTGAGAACCCTGGAAACTAGCACTTTGTGTAGTGCTGCGCTGCATCGTAAGGCGTTCTGGATGCGGAGGTCTGTCTCCTCATGATGAGTGTTGGTGTCGGTGATTATGCAGCCCAAGTACTTAAAGTTAGCCACTCTTCTCTTTTGTTTGCAATATCTCCAATATACAAATATTACGTTTTTCACGAAGGTTCCTGTAGAGTTTCATTTGGAGATATTCTGTTTTCTCGTAGCTACTCTTAAGGTCTACTTTCAGAGTTACTGCCCCTAGGGTCGCCGCAGAGTATTGCACTTCGGTACTGGTTTCGCCAAGCAGAGCTAGATCATTCGCGTAACTGTGTCTTCCGTTAAGTTCGATCCCGACGTCTAGTGATATTGCCCGTCTTAGGACACATTTTCAAGAACCCAATCGAAGAGTATTGGTGATATGTAAGCATCACCCTGTTTTAGTCCGGTAACCACAGAGAATTTATCAGTCAGCTCACCCTGAACACGGACTCTCATTCTGCTTTCTTTTGTAGCAATTTCAATCATGTCGACCAGTTTCTTTGGGATGCAAAAGTTCCTCAAAATGGCGTACAAGGCTGACCGATCGATGCTGTCATATGCCTTTGTGAAGTCCACAAATAGTGCGTGGATACTTTGTGCGTACTCCCATTTTTTCTCCATTAGCTGTCTTAGAAGAAATATCTAGTCTACCGTGCTACGATTCGGCTGGAAACCGCACTGGTAATCCCCGATGATTTATTCTGCGTATGGTTCAAGACTTTTGAGCAGTACATACGATAAGATCTTGTACGCTGTCAGCAAAAGAGCTATTCCGTGGTTGTTTGTGCCCCTCTTTTTACACCCTTTTTTGTGGATTGGACAGATGACACCTATGTTCCGTTCGCCAGGTTTGGCCTCCCTTAGCTTGAGTAGCAACTCGTATATTTTAGTTTAGACTGCTCTCCCTCTATACTTCCAGACTTCAGCTGGTAAGCCATCAATTCCAGGCGTTTTATTATTTTTAAGCCTCATAATAGCTATTTAGCTTCGTCGAAAGTAGGAGGGGTCACCTCACTTTCATTATCCTCTGCGGTGCGCGGGACAAATTCTGCCAGTGAGGGGTAATTCAGGAGTTGCTGGAAGAAATTGCGCCATTGAGATAAATTTCTTCACCATCAGTTATCATGTTGCCGTGATCGTCCTCGAGCAGTTGCGCAGTGGGTTGATATTACACGATTTTACTTCCTGGTAGAATTTCCTACTTTGAACGGCTCTAATGAGAGTCTCCATGCCTAAATATGATAAATTAAATTTGGTTTTACGAAGTTGAACTTTAAAATTTATGTAAAATAACGACTATAATGGTCAGCGGGACTAGGGTGGAGAATCTAAAAATAGGAAACGCCGAACATTTCTTATGCATACTGTGTTTTTATTAGTCTGGTGTAACCGCAATAGTACGAAAGTATAGGAATATCTTAAAATTAAAGCTGCTTGATGAGTCTTAGTATTTTAAAGTGCGCTATAAATTATGAAGAAGTTTACGAAGATAAATTATTATGGTAGACTATTTACAGAATAAAAAAAGCAAACTGTATAAAATCTATGTTAAAATCAAACATTTTCGTCGTAACAATTACAATTGTGTAAAGTTATTAAGTAAAGTTCAATCTTAGTGACTATTATTTTTATAGCCGAAAGTATTAATAAAGTTATAAACTGAAAGTATTGATATCTACAATGCTTTTAAATTGACAAAGACAGTGAACCGCAGCAACTTCACTCGAAAATGAATGGCAAAGAGCAAATTTTACAGATTAAAATACGTCGTTTAGTACCGCAAGCGCTCTGTAGTTAGCCACTTCAGTTGTACATTGTCAATTTGATCGCATTATTATATTAAAAAGCAAATGAAAGTCTTTACTACCAACGAATAACTACAGATAAACTGTACGAGGGGCATGCCAAAAGATTAGATACTCATTTCTTAATAATTTGATACTGGTAACTTAAACACCATCGTAAAAACAGGTTATTAAAGATATTAATTTGAACATGGAACATACTTGAATTCAATTTTTTTTCTAAAAATGCATAATTATTTGCATAATTATCTGGGGCTCTGTTTTTCAATCCTTCGGCTGGCGTCGAACGCTCTTTACTACTTATTTTCGTTCAACAAAGCAAATTCCGTATTTTTAAATCGCTTGTTGGCAAGAAGTTTAAAATCATCATATTATATGAATTTTCATCTTCTTGCTTGTTGGTCAGCAGGTTATCAGTGAGTCTATGTGGAGTGCGATAGTTGTCAATTGAGACTGATTCAAAATAACTCAAATGAATGATTCCAAAAAAGCTCCAGATTTTTACAAATATAAAATAATAAAAAAATCATAAATTCAAGTATGTTTAAATTAACACTAAATAGCGTGTTTACGATGATGTATAACTTGCCAGTATCAAATTATTGAGTTAAGAGTAGGTATCTAAAAACTTTTGGCATGCTCGTATAACACGCCGAACAAATATGTTGTCCCTACATATAGGTCAAGTATATTTCCAGCCGAAAAATTAAAATTCAAAATGTCCCATAATATTCGTCAACACCCACAGGTACGACTAATAATAATCAGTAAACTGACTTATAATAGGACGTTACTATGTTAGTTGTATTACTTTATTTTAGTGCTAAACAATGTCTTCTATAGTAACTAGACATGTTAGCGACGTGTTTGCCTATTTGCCGTGACACTCTGATCTCTCAGTTCACATCTGTGGCAGCATACGCGTTTATTCTCTGTCACCGTGAAAGACGAAGCCGCAGCTTAGAAATAGACCACATTGAAATTTAGCAACTGTCTGTCCGAGAGCATTACCGCTACCGTATTTATAAATATTCCCCTGACGTTTTCAGCTGACAGATGAGTTATAGGTCACGTTATAACTATTGTAACTTGAAAGCAAAAAATCCACATGTTGATTAATGAGAAACTGTAGTGAACATGACGTGCAAGTTTTATTGAGATACCTTTTCTGTTCTTCGAAATCTGGTTTTATTTTACATTAGGATGCGGCTACAAAGAATACAGAAACGAACGGAAGAATTTGTTTACACGGCCTTAGATTTTAAGATCTTCTATTGAACGTTACTACCGGAAGACAAGACATTCATTTGCGAAGTAATAGCAAGTACGATTTAAATACTTGCAAGTACTTTAGCATACAGACGGGATGACGAAATAGTGGACGCAATTAATATCTAAAATATTCTACTTATTGTCATAGTTAAAAACTAACTTCCGCACTCCGCGTCACTTCCGCGTGAATATTCAAGAAAATTTCTCCTTTTCTCTCCCTACACCAATTTGAACACCCATTTCACTCCTTAAAGGATTGAATCATGACCACTGTATTGGACTTCAAAATAAATGTAATTTTTGCAATCAACATCCTTTCATACAAACTTATTAATCTAGGAGATTTTTTACCCCCTTAGGAGATGAATTTTGAAAAATCCTTTCTTAGTGCACCCCTAGACCTCATAAGAGACCTACGTGGCTTTGGAATCTCTTTACCCAGCGGTTTAGGCTGTGCGTTAATATGCCAGTCAGTCAGTCAGTCAGAGTCTTCTTTTATGTATTTAGATTATGTCTAGACTTTGTGAAAGCATCTAAAAAGGTTGTGATAGCAGCATATGGATTTTTGAACAGAATAACACAAACACAATAAAACCGTCGTTGGCGATTATTCACCGATCTTTAGGGTTCCGTAGTCAAGTCAACAAGGAACCCTTATAGTTTCGCCATGTCTGTTTGTCCGTCCACGGCTTTGTTCAGAGGCCCTTAGTACTAGAAAGCTGTAATTTGGCATGAAATGTATATTAATAACGCCGAAAGAATAGTAGAATAAAATCCTGAATTTTTTTAGTGTGCCTCCCCTAAATATAAAGTGACTACATGATTTGTTTTTTCCCATCAATCTCATAGTGTGAGGTGTCGTTGGATTGATCATACCATATGAATCAATATTGAAGTATTGTGAAGACTACTTTTTGATTCAGGGATCCGAAATATTAAGCTTTGAAGTGCAAAATTTTGTAAAAGTCAAGTCTCCTCCTCTACCAGGATTTATGTGAAAAAATTCAGGACAGTAGAACATATAGTGAATTTAAAAAGAAAACTATCACTGCTAGCATATCATAATAGTCGGTCAACGGAAAAGATTTCAAAGGTACAGATTTTATTTAATAGTTAGGTACTATACTAATAGTTGTTAGTAGTATAAAACAGGAAGTAAATATTAGTTTATAGCCATTGGTATGGTATGAAACCTCATAACTTCACTACAGAAACATAAATTCTGCGCGTGGCCAGACATGCACTTGGCTGGTTTTTTTGTGATATATACTCAATATGTTTATATACTTTTAAAATTTGTGATGATAGCATTCACAATGCTATTTTTACACAATACTAAATAATATACTAGAACTAGTGACTTAGTGACTAAAGGTCGCGGGTTCGATTCCCGCCTCAGACAATCCTGGTGACGATTCGAATTTTTTCTAGTATATTATTTAGTAATGTTTATATAAATAAAACATTAACTTTTTTGTGTAGCCAGTCTTAGAGTGTGCCCAAAACAATACCAAATTTATTCTATTGCCATTAAAGGCTATACTAAAGAGCGAAACTACTAAGAAAACGGACATATGCGTGTATAAACTGTCATTAAAATCAAGTTCTGGCGGAGCTCCAAGCCGCAGAAATATTGTTTGTCTTCTTTGCAGAAAGAATAAGTACCGAAACTTAAGATATCTATAGTTATTTTGTCGCATTATACATTTAACGGCCAAATTGCTAAGTATTTTTAAAGTTTTGGCATTAATAGATATAGGTTTATACAGTAGCGGCAAATATTAACATCACTGCTACCAATAGAATAACTTAGGTACAAATTTACGGTAGCAACATGCCTACATAGGATATGTTTCGAAAATTGTTTTTTTTTGTGATTTACCTATTTATCTAAATAGTCCTTGCTAAATGTGCTTGATGGATGAGTCATGCTCAGAGTAGATATAAGCATAAAGGTTGCAACTAAAATTGTCTAGTGCCAAAATGATGGGACCATAGTCACGCGCTTCTGTTAGTTTTTGTAAATGTTATTTGATGGTTTGCCTGGCACCTCTCGCAGTCTGCGCTTCATCTGTAGTCACGTCGTTACTTCGCCGAATAATTTGTCCATTCACATGATGGATGTTAATGCCGCTCGTATTGTAAAGGTATTTAGGGCGCCTTTGAGAAAGTGATAAATCTTGTATGACTTCCTCAAAGAGTGTCTTCGCCTTGTAGGAGACAATGAACCATCGTAAATGTTGTGATTTGGTCATCTGTGTTAAAAAATCTCCTGTCTTGTAATGTGAATATTGCCAGATATCTTAATTTATAATTTTTAATATACCTTTTATTTAAACACTGGCACATAGGTAAAGGCATGTGATACAATAATAATCGTCAATCAAAATACAAACAGACATTAACAGGCTTTGAAACAAAACGCAGCTGGATTAAAATGTGCTGTAATTGAAGTCACTCTGAAAATAGCATAAATTAGGTGTGCCATACTAACATACTATGATTGGATTTTGTGTGAGGTTTATAAAGATAGAACGAACTTAGAAAGCAATATATTATTTGAGAGGAGGGTAATAGATTGCATTCAGTTGTTTAGTTTAGTACACACCTACGATGTAAGTATAATACGATGATTGACAAGGGACATCGTGTGCCAATGAACGAAGACAGATTTGAAGACAGTTTCAGTAATTACAAAAGTATGTAGGTACTGGCAAATTTCAAGGTGTTGAAAATAACGATTATTTGTGAAAATAACAAGTTATTAATGACAACAAATAGGTAGTACCAACAACGATCGGTTGGAAAAATTCGAGAATCCGAAATGTGAAAAGAGAAGCCAAAGTAGTTCTACAATAGAACATTGATGAATTCGAGCCATCTGAATTTTGAAATTCTAAGAAATGACATAAATAAACAAAGGAAATTCAGTAAAACGATGTAAACATCTTTAGTTAAAAAAACATAATTGTAAAAAGAATGTTAAGATGGTACAAAAATAGAGAATCAACTATAAAACAATTTTCTGTTAAAATTCTAGAGCATCATACATTTTTAAACTCAAAGTTCCAAGGTGTCAAATACGGAAACGTGTGACAGTAGTCATCAAGCGATGAGTCTCAAAATAAATCATTGATGGATATGAAGTCGCGGCTCATTTCTGACACCGTCTGAGAAAGACAAGCGCCATTTTTTAGCCTTTGGAACGTAATACGAGCGATGGTCACATGAGTTTATAAATTCAAACTTTTGTACGCAGGAAATGCGCGCTAGATGCGTGACGTGTGATGTTTCTACTGAAAATTAATTATAGGCATGTTGACGTCGAAAATTATGGCTTTAAATAGATGACTGCTTTGCTTAATGAAGCTAATCAATTAGAGCAACCCTGCCGTCTAAATAAATTCTGCATATGGAGGATCAAGTTTACATAAAAGCTTAGAGAAAACTATTTGGGAAAAAGGAAAAGTAAAATAGGTAGAAACAATTGAATTATTAACATTCTTTATGAATGCAGCAACTGTTGATTTGCATGTAAAAACTCAATTGCACATTTTTATGACTCATTATTTTTCATTGCAACCTTTCAGACTTCATTCTGCAGATTGCATAGAATGTAGCGTGCCAAAGAGAGAGACCTATCCTGATATAATCAGTACTTTTAACTAATAATAGCTTTCTAAATGTTTTCATTGACACATCACATTGACACGGACAGAGACTCTCGACAACAATGAATTTGTAATGGTATTTTTGATGTCAATCAACACCGCCCAGTTTGGCAACATTTGGCTTGGATAAATACTCTTGAAAAGTATCAAGACAATTTGTTAAACAATAGTGACGTCACGTCCATCCTATCTATTTAAAGATAAAGTTTATTTCGTTACTTCTATTGGAGTGTGTTTACCTATTAGAGCTTAACGGATTGTTTGTTTATACGTACGGTGTCATAAACTGCTGGAATAAGTCGTCGATATCGAAAGCGTGTGTTTAAAATTGTCGCTGGTTTCATTCGATAGTTTGACGCGTGGTGATTGAGTTAGACGCTTGCGCAGGAGGTTGGGACGCAATCTCCGGTCGCCCGGAAGCTCCCCGGCAACTCCCCAGCATCCCTGTCTAGCCTGCGTATCTCCCCCCACATCTTAAAGGCTAACGTCGTCTACGTTGTGACTATTGGCAGTGACCGATTTCTTCGACAGTTCTGTCGAAAATGAAACGTTATTCTCTCTAAACGGTTTTGGGTTATTATTTCAACTAAGATTCTAAATACGTATGTTGGTAATTCTAATGACATAGGTAGCTAAACAAATAGAGTTGTTTGAATTATTTGGGATGAAACTAATTATAAGTCTTATTTTTTAAATAGTTTCTTTTGAATGAAGATGTGTCGAGTTGTTTTCTTGTAGTGTTCTGTTTTAAATTTAAGGCTAGACTAAGGCCCGTATGCCATCTCCCGCATTCCTTATTAAACCGCGTCGTCACTTCCCTGCGACCTCCCGGGGGGCGACGTAGTAATTTATAAATCCGACATAATTAATTAACGTCAGGCTTGCGTCGATCAACGTACGAAATGTTATTTAAACAGAGCACTTCGAGAATCACACTTCGTATGGTAAACAGCATCCTTAATTAAAAGCTGTAAGGTTGATTTTTAATTAACATAATATGTATACCTTCTTAAAGCTTAAAATAGTTTGACGAAAAAATTGACAGTCCAAGTGACAGATTTAAAAATAACAAAGGTACGTATCTATATTATTAACAATTCTGTTAGAATCGTAATACCTATGTAATGATCCATTTTACATACCTACACCAACTTAGATAATAAATTATTGAGTCAGGAGGCGTTTGGGACCAGGACCGCGGTCCTGACTTTATTTTCATAGTAAAAGAAAGACAGGAACTATGTCTAATATTTGTGATCCCAACATACCACTCAAAATAATTTATTTAAGTTGGGTTCTCAAGACCGCGATCCCAGTCTGCCTCCCGACTCAATAATTTATCATCAAAGTTAGTGTAGGTATGTAAAATTGATAATTACATAGGTAATATCGATTCTAACTGAATTGTTAATGATATAGGTAAGTACCTTTGTTATTTTTGAATCCGTCACTTGAACTGTCAATTTTTGCGTCAAACTATTTTAAGCTTTGAGAAGGTACTTATACTTACCTATACAAATATTATGTTCTAGTGACAATTTTTATTTTAGTAAAAAATATAGGTTACTAAATTCTTTTTTTTATATTACATAATAAACGATCAGCATGTAACAACCAAGTAATATTTAAGTCAATGGCAACAACAGTGTCACATTAACAAATAACCTGAAATCTCTTATTTCGTAAATGTTGGGTCGGAATTTTAGGGGATATTTTCCGATTCCAGTTAAGGATCTAGTTTCCGCCGACGTGATAAACAAGTTATTGGCGTTAGTTAAGGGGCGGGGAGAGAGGGGAGCACGCTGGTGTACTTAATTAATAAATGAAGCGAACGCAGATATGATCAGTCTGGCATCAGATAATTCCATCAGTATGTATAGAGTTTGATTTTTTCTAGACTGATGGAATGGACTGATGCCAAACTGAACATGTAATCTTCCTCTAAATGGGATAGTTTGTAAATGCATTGAAACGGTTAATGGTTACAAAGCTTTGAAATGGATATATTATTTGTTATTTTTTCTTTGAAAAACAAAAAGGATATTAATTCTATTCTGATATTTTTTTTTATTTTAACAAACTTTATTGTACATTCATAAAACATGTTACAAAAAACCCCCAAAGCTGAATATAGTAAGTAGATAGGGACCATCAGTCAATCAAACCGACCATCAAATTATTGCTCTTGACCATAATTACACATAAACTGTTTCGGGATACTGACTTTAATTTATAATGTGTTACTGGTCGTATTTTTTCTTTAACTACCTAGTATCTACCTACTATAGAAGCTTAAAATTTGTCTCTAAAAAGATTTAATGTAGTTCTAAGTAGTAAAACACTTTCCATTGTCATACAAGTTTTGCTATCAGTTTCCTCTTCAAACTCATTTGATCGTGCGCTGGTACAGAACTCTCAATTGTATTTATTTTACTCCAGTTTACACACGCGCTTATTATTGTAGTCGAGGACGTGTCAAATGTCTCTCCGGCCGACGCGCTTCTCCAATAGAATGCACTACATTCAAACCTACCAGACTTGTTTGCTTCTCCGCCACGCCAAGCGATATGCAACTCTACGTATCAAAGCTAAGGTTATTTTTGCAATACCCACTTAATTCTGATAGATTGCAGCAAGCAACAGTTCATTTGTTTCCGTTAGCACTTCTGATCCACAGATTCTTCGGAGTATCAGATTTTGCTTTTCTGATTAGTGAGGCACGACCGGCGACACAGTTCGGATTTGACCGACAAAGTAAAGAGACATGACGAGACGACTCTATTTGACATCCTTTTAACAAAGTGGTTCATACCTATTTACTTAGAGAGAGGCTGCGAAAAAAGGGTTCATGCGGTGACACGGACGACACAGTCATGATGTTTTAATTAGAGTGTATGAACGAAGAATGTAGATATAATATACGGCCATCAAAGACTTCTATGTGCTACACTAGATAGGCTGTACAGTACCGAAAAATTACTCATTAGGTTACGGTGCATGCACCGCAGCTCCTTTAATCTATTGCGGGCGACCGAGAGAAACAGTTGATGCGTCGCGAAGGTTGGTTGTGACACAATTTTAATTTTGAACACCTCGTCTATGTAATTGAAGTCATTGACGACAATCGACATTCTTAGCTTCTTTGTATTATAATTATCATTTTCGTTATTTTGTACAAAATTAGATCAAATCAAAAAGAAAAGGTAAACAAACGTATTCTGGCAGATTTCATTTATTGAACAGTACCACTGAGCTATATTATTACTTTCAACCTTTAGGATTATTACTTTGCAACATTACACGCAATGATAAACCATAAACACTAGGAAGCAATTCCGCGATGGGAATTAAATGTAGCGCGATCGATCAAGCCCTGGGGCCCAATCGCGCTAATTCCGAACGATAAAACCAAAACCGTAACATTATTATCATTTAGGTTATATTTACCTAAAAATCTTTGGTTTAGCTATACAATTCTCATTTAAATTGTCCAATATTGGCATCCTAGACATAGCTTTCAACAATTTTAACACTAAGTAGTGGATCTGTGAATTGTAGACCTTGCTCTAACATTGTCTCCGCCATTTTGATTAATTTTAATTTCTGTGACGGGTTTGGGTGTTACTATGTTTAATAAGTAGGAATATATTAAAAGCACCTATATTACAAGCTTTGCTTAGTTTGGGGCTAGATGGCGCTGTGTGAAATTGTTCAAGAATTTTTTCTTTATTTTGAAAATTTTCGAAAAACTGGATTGATTAAAAAATATATTATATAATTATCAAACCTGCTCCCAAATTTCACGAGAATCGGTGAGTAATACGACCCGTACAGGAGAACAACTGGACAGACATAAGCCCAAGCTGAAGCAGAGACGCTTCGCACTCGCTCGGTCATAAACTAAAGCTAATATTTTTCTGTACTTAAACGAAACTGAAACGGTAACGATTTAGCTTTGGTTTTTATTGTTGAAAATTAGCGTGATTGGGCCCCTGATAGGGCGAGTCTACGTTGTTTATTATTTCCTGCGTCATTGTCGTTACTCGAAAATCTTTAAAAATCCAATGCATCACAAGGGAATATGGCATCATTTACGTTAAAGTACGATAATAAATTATATTAATTTGCGTACTTTTAATTTATCTATTGTGATGCATTGGATTTTTAAAGATTTTCGAGTAACGACAATGACGCAGGAAGTAAGAAACATCGTAGATTCGCCCGATAGCTTATAAAGTTCGTTACGTAAAATCGCTAAACGTTGAGTCAGTAAATATAAAATTGATTTGTGTCCAAGATGGCAGTCGCGAACCGCAAGATATGGATGGGAATGTTGAACATAAAATTTGTTTTGAGGTTACATTTACACTCGTGTTGACGTTTGTTTATGTATGTACCTAGATTTTATTCTGATTGTTTATTATTTCTACGCTGCTGATTCTGTTTTGACAAGTGCTTGACTAAAGATAGACATGACCTATTCAATCAAAGCATCACTAATATTAACTGCATTGAAATATCTTTACGTCGTTGCGTGATAATCATGATTTGATTATGCTTTCATTGTTTTTTTTTGGATATTTGTACCCTATTCCGATTGTTCTTTTTTTTAACTCATAATTAGATTTAGATTAAGGATATTTTGAGAATATCATATACGGCGACGGAAGTTACTTGATCGGTTAAACATTTTTCTTTTTTCGTTCTTGTTCTAATTTACTGCACAATGCTTCGCACGATCCATGCAACATTGTTTTATCTTGTAGGGAAGATGCATTGCCAGTGTTTATTTTTGGAACTAATATTGTTATTCCATTAATGTTCAATCAATTCAAAGTCAAACTTGATTTTGCCATTAATAACGTCAGTTTCACGTTTACATTAATATTATTATTTAAAAATCCACAAAATGTGCTTCATTAACCCACATTAGTTCTTTATTTAAGCATTCCCTGCAAACTTTATGTTTAAAGTTAATTTTATATTAACAAACATAAGAGGCTCTAAAAATATGCGACTCAATTCGCCTGTGTATCAACCACAGCACTGGATCACACCACGTGGCTTTTGTTTACATTTTTTTTAGGTAGGTAACTACACCATCGTAGTAAAGTTCTAATACTAAACTTGCATTTATCGATATCAATTAATTATCATTAGTAAAATCACAACATGACATGTTACACATCACTACTCGGCAGTGGTGTGGTTACCTAAAAAAATTGTAAGCGACACCCAAGTGGTATAGTCCAGTGGTGTTTTTGACAATACTCGAATTCGCCAAAGCCAAAGGAGCTCAGATAAATTGGTAGATCGTGGCACTACACAGTAGCAGCTAATATATCTTGTCTTGTTTTCTTTCTAACATAAGAGTATTAGGTTCTGGCATGTGAAAGAATTACGACTTTATTTTAATCGCTTAAATTCAACTCAGTCATTCAAAAATAGATACTTCAAAAAATATTAACAATAAAAATTGCGTTCACAAATTCTTTTCATTTTCAGTTTTGAGTCTGTTAATAAATTGTGGGATTTTAAATGCCAGACGATAAAATTATAAAGTCTAGTATTATTAAAAGATTCATTATCGTGAATTTTGTGTTTTACGATCTTCAGTAACTCTGATACGACTTTATGTGTACCTAATGTTTTCTTTGCGTATCTTTACTTCGTTGTAGTGCTCATTACCTGGCGCATTGTCTGCTGTCCTGTCAAATATGTGTGTATTAACCTTGTCATAAACCGTAAACGCTTATAGTATATTGTCTAGTTTATTAACCATAGGTAGTTCCGAGGTTCTAGCTAATACCAATCGTTTTCCGACAGACCGCTAGAGCGTAAAGCCGCTGGGAGTCGACGAACTCAACACTGACTGATAGTCTTTGTTTATATTTGCGGCTCTAGTCACAATACGGGTGCGTATAGCTTCAGAAGTTTTAGCAATTGAGATGTAGGTAAAGTGATTTCAGGTAACTATGATTTAAATTGTACGACTATGATAATTTACATTTTAATTTGAATGAAAGTAAGCAACCGATGACAGGAAATGATAGGGGTTTTTAAGAGTTGTATATATTTAGTTTGTATGTAGATATACTTACGTAATCATTATGACATTTTCATAAGATTACTCCAAAAGTAAATATAGTTTTGTATGTATGTCCGACCGCAAACTAATAATCTTCCCACTGAGAACATACCTACATCAGCAATATAGTTCCGTAGGTGATGAAGATTGCTTTGTTTTACAGTGCCAATGACATAGCTTGTAACCGCGACATTGTTAGTAGATTTTTATAGGCACTAGCTTACATTTCATCCCTTTACAATGCAGTGTAATGTGCAGAATACTTCACGTTTAAAGTCTACAAAGTTCATGACAAATCTGCTAGTAATTTTTAATGTTGTCTGTAGTGGCAATCTGTTTTGTGTCAGAACATTAAAAGATTTTACGTCATTTGCAAAAATTTGCGCCTTACCTATTATATATTTTAAGGCATTAGGTCCTTTTAGTTAGACAATTTGAATCTTGTTTAAATGTCTAAAACTTTCTTCCAATAATGCAAAAATAATTTGTATGACATGTATGTAAAACTTAATGACTATAGAAATCTTACTTTTACAGATAAAGAATTGTAGATTAGTGAATAAGAAGAGATATTATTGAATGAACTAGTCATAGACATCACAACTCGTACTATTAAAACGAAATACTTTTATACATACCTTCTAACAAAATTTCATAATATGTGTTTTTAAGTATTATTTTTTGTGTACCTATACCGACATTTCATATCGGAAACACATTTATTATGTTAGTTGCTATAGTATTAAGATGTTTCTAACACCTTATTACTATCGGCATTTTTGAAGTTAGTGATGTTACAACAGCCCTATGACAAAAAGGCACATCAGTACGTCATCACGCGCCGCGAACAGCTGAGGTATTGACGAGCTCTGCGGTGATGAATGATTTAGATGCTTTTCCTGTGTCAAACATAGTTACGGCGACAATAGTCTGTAGATAACTCATGCACACATCTTCTTTTGCGGTCGAAGCTTACTAACTTTCAGTTGTTTTTGCTTGTTAAAAATTACTTCATCACTAGAAAAACAATAACGCCTTCAATTAGTTAATCATCAGTGACTTTCTGTTAAAAAATTGATATTGAAAAAAAAGAGACAAAACTTTGTGTAAATTATACTATTAGTTGTACAACATACTTATAATCTTTTATGGAAATTTTGTAAATTTATCTTAAGCACTTAATTAAAGGCAAATTGTTAAAATTTTCAAAATAAGTATCAAAGTAAGCCTCGCTGTCAAATATTTTTTTACTAAAACTAATTTAATTTGGAAAACCTTGTAAAATAAGCAAACTTTAATAACTTTAACTTGAGGTAGTGGGCATCGCTCACACCTTTATCCTTTTGGGACAGACTGTTGAAAGCCGAGGTTATGCCATTTTGAACTGGCCATCGCGTTGGTCGTGTTACGTAAATATGAAGCCACATCCATCATCATTTTCTCCGTTGTGCAGTGGCTCCTTAAACATTTTGATTCAGTCAGCATCAAATGTATGGAGACAGCCAATTTTTGAAAGTACAAAACCTGTAGAATTGTCACCTATTTGAACTCATTTATTGTTTCGATATTTTTGATAACTTTAGATGTTGAATGATGACATTTTACCCATAAAAGGCGTTCAAACACAACAAACAAACATGGTGTCTATATTACTTTCTTTGTATTTATCATAGGTACGTAGTTATAATAATATACGAGAGTTCAAGTAAAACCACTCAACGACAACATTCTCAATCGGACAATGGCGTGAAGTAGGTTCAAGATGCCATTAATTATCTCTACTTATCCCTGTAATTAACTTGCTCACCTAATATTACGGCAAAACAGTACAGTTAAACCGGCCTTAATAGTTTTACAACGATTTAATGTTCACTTCTACAGGATAATATGAACGTAATGGGCTGTTGTGAGTTTTAGGCAAATAACTACTTGTTGAGGATTAAAATTATGTTACGAGGAAGAGGATCAACCCTCGTTAGTTTGTTCATTTATGTTTAACTACTTTTTAGTCGAGTTGTAATTTCATACTTCACGGGATAAGTTACGCAGTTAAAAATGGAACAATGTATTTTTGTAGTGAAAAAACAATTGTTAACGTGTCCGAAGTTGTAAAGAAAAAAGAACTTTCTTTTGTATTCTTGATTAACGAAAAGGTGTAAGGTTCAGCGAGGTGCTTTTAAAGTAAACGCGAATGGTGTAACACAATTAAGTTCTTGATTTAATATCGTTTACGCTTTAAGTTAAAATGAACTTGCTTTCTCTATTGTCTTAAAATGTAAGAGAATCGACCTCTTCGTTTTGTAATTTTAGTACAAAATTAGATTGCAGAATAAAAGGGGGATTTTAATAAGTACTTAACAATATTTCCTTTAGAGTTAAAATTGCGTCATCTGGACAGGATACAAGGCAGTACAAAAATTATTGGCGATAAGTCTTAATGTGGCCTCCGCGTAACCTTATGCATCACAACGAACGCAGAACACAAACGCGAAACTCTAGAGCGCGTGGCCGTTTTCTGTCTGAAATATCTCTAAGACCAACCTCGATCTCATAATTTTTCAAGACACGTTGATAATTTTTCCACGCGATCCGTCATACGTTGACGGGCAGGTATAGCTTCTTCCGCACCAGATTTTTGTGTTTTCAGCAATGTGTTTGCTTAAGCTGAGGTCTTCCGTGCAATCGATCAACGTCATATGAAATACCATGTATTATCATGAGGCCGATGACCTATTTAGTGAGAATAAGAAATTTCAACGTTCTGTCGAGAAATTTCTAAGCCCTAGATAAGGATAATGTCACCTCAAGTTTTATCAAGTTTGCTTTTAGATCTGTAAAAATAATCTGGCTAGTGTGTTTGGTGAAAAAGATTTAAAATTATGAAGTACCAATTAATTTATGAAATATTAATTTGTTTTAACTTGATATCGATTATACTGAAAAAATCCTGAGGTTTTAAAACTAACACAAATTATTTTAGAAGAAAGCTTATAAATGTGAACATGATTCATAATTTTCATCACTTAGGTAATTAATGCCATTTCAATAAAATTAACATAATAATTCTGACGTCAATTATTTCGTTGTTGATTGCCAATATTTTAAAACATCGAACTTTTGCTTATAAAGGATGTTATACCATACATGTTGTTGCAATTTATTCACAATAAATTTATAATTACGACTTCAATGAAACTGCTATGATGCGTCAAACTTATTGGTGGCTGAGAACATCGTGCGAGACGAATTTCGATGTAAGTGGATGGGAGAGGCAAGTGGTAGGGCACTGCTACGCGCATAGTGGCTAACGTCACAGTCACAGCCGCCAATAAGATTTGTACAAATGAACAAAAATGAACCCGAAATCGTGGTGTCCTTAAAATATTTAAAACAATCATGCATAAGACAGAGCCTGCTTCACAGTGTGATATTATTTTAAAACAGTAGATTTATTTTTATATTTTAGTCAGCAAATTATAAACCCGTGATTGAATCACTCTAGACATATTTTCTTCTATCTGTCAGAAGGAGCTTTCAAAGATAATTATAAATAAAACATTCTTTGTTTAATTAACTACTTGCCAAATGGCCAAGAAGTTTGTAAGCGCATGCAGTCAAGCATCACAGTACACATCATCATAGACTTAGAAAAACTTTCGCTGCGCTCAAGGTACACATATTTGTAAAAAGAATACGGCCTGTACGGCTCCCTTGCCACAGTTTTGATGCCCCGAAAACAATATTTGTATAGCTGCCGGTGACAGTTTCTTGAGAAAACAAAAAGCTACCACAAACGTATCTTAGAAGTACACGTAGGTCAAAGTGTAACTATAAATAACCAGCGATCGTTAAGCCGGCCCAAATCTTACCAGCTATACCGTTCAGAAATAGATTGTTCGCCACGCTCCGAGTAGTTCGGCCCCACTTGAGACTAAGCCACATTGGGTGAAGGCGATGCGAAATTCCGCTTTCTGAGACTATATATTGTTCCAGTTTACTTCTGTCACTATAAAAACTATTTCACAGACAGAGAAAGAAAATATTTAACACCTTGTCGCTGATTTTCTTTTGTTAATCGCAATTCGCAAAATGTGTCCTTTTCAATTTTCAAAATTGCGACGAGTTTTAACCACACGATACCTCCATGAGTTTTGTGTATGTTCCGAATCTTCTAATTTTGTTACTATAGAAGCGGTATCTTAACACAAGGATTTCAGTTATCAGAGACTGAGCATTTGGCAAACCGACAGTCCGTTTATTCGGTTACAGTGCAAGTCTCATGAGAGCGTAGATAATATGGTAATGAGGCCAATAATTAACAGAGTAACAGATGCGCGCAGGTTAAGCTCGTATCGCTTTGTTGATTATCGACGACTGAGGTGAGGTGTTTGTTCTTCGCCTTAAGGAAATGAGCTTCAAATAAGCTGTTCCTTGGTTGCTAAGAACAATCTGACGCGCGCCACTCTGATGATATAAGTACTTAACTTGGGAATTCAAATCGATATTTGAATCTTTAACCTATCAAGATTGATTAAGATTGAGATTGATGGGTTAATCTGATGGATTATACTCGTAGCAATACATTTGTTTCATGATCATGACAGGTTAACGTATGCAATAAAAATTATCTGTTTATGAGATATTTGTGTTCAGTAGATATTTCTTCTGAAGATATTAAATTTTGATTGAGTGTAGCTATGTAGCTTAGTGGTTGGTAGTTTACTGAGAACGGGGTATTTCTTTCAAAAAAGGAGGTATCCAATTTTTTTAAGATTTAAAAATTGAATTTTAATAATTATTTTCACATAGCAGTAAAATATATTTTGATATTACAAAAAATGACGAAGATATTATTATAGCAGTTAAGAATTTTAATTACTTGCTTTTTTCATACAACATTTTACGGAATTTGTGACGTCACATGTCTCCTTTCATATAACTTTATATTTTATTGAGCTATTGAAAAACTATTTACATGTATTAAAATTAAACGTTTATATGCCTAAAACATTTATGATTTTATTTCTCAAAGGACTTCCTTATTGTACTTCATAGCTGGTCGGTCTTGGTCGAATTGTAGGTATTCATTTCATATAGGTACTGTCTGAAGATGAACATCTTAGTATATTTTTTACTACGACATTTTATGAGAACCATTTAAAAACTTCCTAGCCTAGCAATAAGTGTCGCACGTTGAAGCGGCCTATTCCGTCATCCCCCACTGTTTGTCCACCATTGGTATGGACGGTCTATTTCCGTTGTCCACCACTGGGGGATATCGGAAAAAAAATTATAGATAAAAAAAATACTTTTTTCCCCGATATCCCCCAGTGGTGGACAAAGGTGGGGAACAACAGGAATAGGCCGTTGAAGCTTATGAAATTTGATTCGTTTCACATTAATGTGCTCAATTTCCTACTTTAATGAATGATTATAATAAAAGTGTGAATGATTATTGTTGCTCATTAGTATATTGTGACCTAAATAAGCATCTGCAGCCAAGGTGGATTCTATCTGTCAGCGCCGCAACTCGATACTCGCACTCGTTAAAACAGTTGTTGTATAGCCGAAGTCGGCGTGTAAACACCCCAGAACTTGTTTACATATCTGAACAGCTTCTTAAGAAATGGCTGTCTTGCGGATGAGACGCTCGCGTTGATGCACAAGTGCTGTTTATTTTTCTCAACGCTCTTTCAGAATCCCGGTGAAAATTACGCAGTTCCTAGGCTCAAGTTGATGCTTGGAAAATATATTTTTCTGCATTTCTCAGCTTTTAAATGTACATTTTAAATTAATCGTCGACTTTTATAGCGTCTACGTTGACTTCGTTTGGGTACGCTTTAATTGGATAGTTGCCGCGTTAATATGTGCTGTTAATACAAAATTACTTAAGCGATGTGCACTAATACGATGAGTGATTAAGTCGGTGTAAGTGGATAAGGCTGTTACCGCTGGAGGTTAATTAAAGTAAGATTATTACATGTCCTTATTATTAGCGTGTTCTTTGAATTATACATATAGAAAATCTCAGAGAGTGTTTGACGAAACTTCATAGTGTTTTCTTTACGAATCAAGGCAAAGTGGAAAATAGTGAAACTGGTTGACACATTAAGTACGTAGTTGAAGAGCATAAATTGAGTTGGTTTTGTCTATATTTGAAAGAACTTTTATCGTTTGCTGTTTTTCTCTGTAAAGTTTCAATGTGTCACAATTATGAAGTATAGTTTCCCCTTTTTTAGATACACAATTTTTTTTTAACTAGAACCCATACTGACCTGATTATCATCAAGAAGGTTCCTAATCCTAACCTCTTTGAAATTTAATATCTTTAATATCAAATTTATAACACGAAAAAAGTAAAGAAACATAAAAGAATAGGTTGACTTCATTATGAGCTTGCCAGGCGTTAGTGTGTCAAGCACAGCGGATAAGTGGCTCGGTTTGCGGTGGAGTGTGCTCGGCGATAGCTTTTGCTAGGCTGCGCTTGCTTTATCACTCTCTGCAATGCTTCTTCCATTGTATAGGACGACTATGTGCCGACGTAACGTATTGATTGTCTTACGTTTTCTCACGTAATTGGCAACAAGTTTCATTTTTATTCCTAACAATTAAAGTAATTACCCCGTCGCGAAAGCTTCACAAAAAGAGTACTAAATTAAATCAATTAAATGATGAATGATAAATAGTACTGGATTAACCACCTAGACACTTATAAAGATGTCCAAAGTACTATCAAATATCATTTGAACCATTTGGTATTCGCTTCCGTTTAATGAGATAAATGCAATAACGCTTTATTTCGCGTCACTCAAAATGACACGTCGTTAAGTCGCAACCGACAAATTAGTCGACCGACGGACGGACGGTGCATTAATAAATTACCAAACGCAAATAAATTCCCAAAACACACATGTTCATTCTTGCACCCAACACAATTTCCATTCAGCTACTTCTAGATTAGTTTCTATTCCAATACTGGACTAAGCGTATAAATTATTCAATTGCGACATGATATGGCTAAAAGCGACCAAAATGGGCAGGATAATTCCGGAACTGTCACAGCCAGAGTGGGTCACACTGGTTTTATATTTAAGAATGAAATGACATGTTGCACGTTGCTTCCATTAAAATTGCATGGCGGCAGAGTCTAGCTAACCAGGTCGTTCCAGCTATACTGGGAACGATCGAAGCGTGCTATTATTGGATTCGGATTGTTTCAGATGAATGTTTGCATTTTGCCTACCTTTTGAGTCGAAAGTTTCGACTGACCCATAATGTTGCAACTTACCTTTAGCAATTTATAAAATGCGAATCAAATTCTTATCGAGCGCAAACGTTAAATTTTTGCACGTTTTAGAGCTGACACCGCGAAGGACATTCTAGCTCACCTACCATGGGGCGCAACGCAATTTATACATTTGTGGTCCATTTAATATAGTACTGACTCAGTACTATAGTAAATGGACCGAAAATGTAGTACTGAGGCGGTTGTGTTCCATTTTAGGTGAGTAACAATTTTCTTCGCGGTGTCTGTTCTAGTTCGTAGTACAGCGAGTACAGCGCTCCTACCTCTGTATAGAAAAACTAAGATGTCCAAATTGTTCGATACGAATTACATTCGCTTGCACTAGGTAGTTTTTCTTATAAGGGTAGTTGATTTTGCCAACTGTACATTGATGCTGGCTTTCAGTATATTTGACATCTAGTACTTATTTAAGTATCTTTCTAGTTATTAGGTGAATTTAGTCTTAAATATAAATTATGTTCCATAGCTTTAAACCTTTTAAGATATGGAACTTCTACAATATCTTTCAGCTTTATTTATTTGTAAGATATAAGAAAGGATCCATATTAAAATCTTAATATAGAATTTTTTTGTTAATACTATTCAAAACTTTAAAACTACACGTTAAATCTAAATTACCCACATATTTTGTACCAATCATAAAGTTAATTATACATAATAAATATGTTATCTAGTAAAGTACCTATTTACCTATTAGGTAGGTATTTCAAAAAAGTATGTTACGCTTAAACCTGATATTGTTAAACCTAAAGGTAGATCCACACTTGTAAAATTTTGGCGTGTCAGAACACCGTGTCTTTATCATAGTCTCTTTGATACAGTATTACCACATCGCACGCCCAAAAACTAGCGATCTATGATAAAGATACGGTGTTCTGAAACGCTAAAATATTACAAGTGTGGATTTACCTTAACAGTTTCTTCAGAAATTGTGTCGGTTGCAACGTACACTTTATGTATTAATAAGAAACCTTTTAGCAACATTATAGATGGAAAATTCCAGAAAACAAAGAAAGCTATTAGCTGATGGCGCAGCACTAATACATTTTCTTCTTGTTCCAGGTAGAATTATGCAATAAATCGCACGAGAGGTTCTTTAAGTCGATTCCATGCCACGGCACAAATGTAAGTCCAGATATTAACTAATGAAATTAAAACCTTTTAGTTTTTATGAATTATGCATGTCTCATTCTTTAACTACCTGAAGTATAATACGACATAAATCTCGCGGCTCCTACGTTTATTTGATTTCTTTTCAGCAAATTCGGTTCATTTTGAAATTTTATTTCGACTCGTTTTAGATTTGGTTTTTAGAGTTCCGTACCAGAATGGTAAAAGGAACCCTTATGGTGCGACTCAGTCTGTCTGTCTGTCTGTCACAGCTGGATATCTCGAGAATTACTAATGCTATCAACTAGAGGAATAGTCTTAGATGACGTTTGCCCAACAATTTTGCAAATGAGAGTGAAATAAAAATATTTACATTTTTTTGCAGCAGAGACTGAAAGGGGGGCCTTTAAAACTCGAAGTGAGGCTACTAGGGCATATGGGGTATCATATGAAAGATCGCTGCTTGCACATTCTCAAACATTTTTATATTTTTTTAGGCCGAATAGTTTTCGACTTTTGATAAAAAATGAAAAAAATACCGTTCCCTCCTCTCCCCTTATCTCCGAAGATTGCATAGAGAAAAATCTGAAATTATTTTATGTGATACGCGCGTTTTTTTTCTCGATAGATGTTCGTGCTAAGGGCACTGATTATACGTAGACGTTTAACTTTCTCGTTTGCAAAATAAAAGAACATTTCATCATACACACTAAGAAAACGTTTTCCTCGTAAGCACCTAAGCATTGCCTTCAGGAAATAAATAACAGAAACAAACCGCTTTTAATGAGCAATAAAATAATAATGAGATCAGATTTTTAGCGTCTCCACGAAATTTAATGTTAAACAATTTAGAGAAAAGAGAAAAAATTCTCATTGTTAGCCTTAACCGTTGCGGAGGGGTGGTATGGCGTAATAATAGGACATAATATATTCAGGGCGAGTCAAATAAAATTAGCACGGTGAAAAATGTAAACGGTCCTTTTAGTGCCTCGAGGACGTGTAAGTATTAGGTCGGCTTCCTTTGTGGAATCTAAAAGGGCCGTAGTGCTGAAATTATTTTATTTGAATACTGTCTTGAAGAGAACGTTTTCTTGATTGGTCCGTGCTGCGTGATGTATTGAGATTTGGTAGCTCTTTACTTTTAATGTGTAAGCGTTTTAAAGGTTGAGCAAATTCGCATATAATAAGCATATACTTTTTTTCCTAAAAAAATATTATCGCTATCTGTGTGTTGTAATTAACCACACTAACACAGATACTACCTTTCCTACTACCTTTCTATCAAAGTAAGATGAATTTAAACTCATATTAAAAATCAAATAAATAACCTATATAACTAAACATAAAAAATGCGCTTAGCCGTAAATTGTAGATTATACTACAAGTGAAAAAAAGATAATTTAATTCGAGGGATACAAAGGGCCGAGATGATTTTTTTTCACGAGTTGTGTACTCTATTTTTTAGTACGAGTACACAACTCGTGATGGTAAAAACCATTGACTACGAGAAAATAAATAGCAGTATCTTTACCTGTAGTATTTACAGTTACCACATTTTATTATTTGAGTAATCGGTAATATGTAAACGTTACAAAATAGTGAAGAAGTTTTCCAATTTCATAAAACAACCAAGGTAATAGATAAAAAAGAACCCAAATATAAGGCACTAAAAAGTCTCTAACTAAAAATGGCGGTTTTTTATTTTTTTTATTGTATACCTCTATGGCTCTATGGAATAGCTCCGTAGCAGCCAGTTGGTACTTTACGTTTTATTTTTTTGTACACAATTCATAATAAAATAGTGTTTTATTCACTGTTACCGATGAATCAAACGCCCTATTTCGAGTGGCAATGGTAAAATAGTATACGTAAAGGATTCTAACGGTTGAATCACGACTGTAGGGAGTGATTCAAGTTTTAGAATCCTGAACGACGCGAGTGATTCAATGGCCCTCGATATAAATCCGTTTTATTCAAGAGTTGCATACTATATTTTATATGATGACTACGAGAAAAAGAAAGATTTAAGCGAAAATATTTTTTCCACGAGGAGTTTGTATATAAAGTACTCTTTGCACAAGGAGTTTGTATCGAGTATTTTTTTGCACAAGGAGGTTGTATAGTATTGAGATGGAGGTCGAAATGTGTTCTAAATTCAAATACCAAAATAGTGATTAAAAGTGCTTTTTATTCACTGTTTTCAGTGAATAAAATAAGCTTTTTAGAGGGGGGAATGGTATAAAAGTTTTTATTTCATTATTTTAGACTTTGACATATTTTATAAGCACATTAGTACCTACGAACTCATAAATTGGTTATCGTCATTACATTCACATCTCAACTTTCCGATTGTAAATCAAATTTAATTCAGACAGGTGTCAAGTCATAACAATATTAGCGACTCGATGCAATTCCATTTAAATAACGCAAGCGATGCAGTAAATCGACTGTAAAAGCGGCACAAATCGATTTTTGCTATTACCAAATACTACAGTAGGTTTGTCATGCTAAATAATTGAGTATCGATTTTATAAACTTTTAGCGTATTCAAGAACAATACTCGAACGACCCTTGCCTATGCGAACGCACTTTGTTAAAATAGAGCTCTGTAATTGGTTCGTTTATTTTAGGTATGACGTATGAATGGTGTATATACGTGTGTTGTCTATGGACACAGGATGTCGAATATAGAAAAAGAAAATTATTCATGTCAGTTGTCATTTAAGAATATTTGTGATAGAAATATGGATTCCATTGTAATTAATTCGTAGTTAATATGTCGGCGCGATCTCCGTTGGGTCGCTGTGCGTCCGCCGGCACTGTGAGATCTCATAGTAATGTTTGTGAATACGGGTGTTAGGCGATATTAAAATTAAATTTCGTAAGGAATAACGAATTAAAAGTCGAGCATATCCCTCTCTCTACCTACAGAAATAGTTACGATGATCAACTTTTTGTTAGTAAATAGTAAGTATATTATAAAATAAAATTAAAATATTATATTTTGTGGATAAAAAAATGCCGTTCTTCTTCTTGGCACTACAATGCCGAAGTAGTTATTTCCGTTCATCGGCCCTTTTAAAAGTTCCCGTATCGTTCGCTGTTTTGGAGCACTCCGATACTACTTTTCGGTCGGAACTTTTCGGTCGGTGCAGACGAAATAGCTCTTTCTGGTAAAGCATTAGGTGTAAAACGAAAGCACTTTTATTTGAAAATCAATTAAGCAATTTTATCCGAAATACATAGATTAGACTTGTTTAGAAATTAATATAATCAGCAAAAAAAGGGTGCATTATGTACTGCTTTGTCACAGAATTAGTACAGTATATTTTTTTAATTCTTTGGGTAAAAACAATAAAACCCTATGACGTATAATTTAAAGCATGTTAAAGTAATGAATCGCTATTTTATGTCATAATGAACAATTAATAAGAGATTTTCTACTAAACACCATAAAACACACACATTTACCTACGTGATTTACCTAATCCAAAGCAACGATCACAAATCATGTTGTACGTCAAATTTTAATATTAAAAAATAAAATTATGAATATCAAAATAACTTTACTATAAAAAGCAAAAAAAAAGAATAAAATGACATTCAAAATCTAATAAGACGTACCTAGTTAGGACAAAAGAGAAACAGTTTATTTAGAATTTCAGTAAAAAATCTGATTATAATGAAATAATAAGATCAATCAAGATTTCGGGATGAAATGAGTACTCTGGAATGTTCTTCAAGATTTTTTAAG
Source organism: Catoptria pinella (assembly GCA_963556745.1). Taxonomy (NCBI): domain Eukaryota; kingdom Metazoa; phylum Arthropoda; class Insecta; order Lepidoptera; family Crambidae; genus Catoptria; species Catoptria pinella. The sequence goes on from OY750762.1 coordinate 10,063,991, forward strand.
GAAATCTTGTATTCAGTATAACAACCAAGTTTCTCAATTAGTACTGATAATAAGAACAAAACTTTTAATTGGTAGGTTACTCCATACTTATTCTTTAACAAAATCATATGTGCACTTAGGTATCTTTGTTCAACCAAAACTAATTATTAGTGTATTTAAAAAAAAATTGTTTAGTAGGTAATCTATGTATGTATTATTATTATTTTATTATCATTATTTAAGTAGATTATGTTTTTAATGGTGGTAGAATATACAATTTCATTTAACTTACTTATACCATTTTTATATAAATAATAAACGTGTACTTATAAGTAGAAATATAAAGATATATCTACTATTTTTATATCTTTTTACTTTTATTTGCAATATGTTCATTATTGCTGGTGTTTTGGTTGAGATATATCAACGCACAGCCTAAACTACTGTACATAGGGACTTTATATAGTGTAGGCACATTATAAGACAGTGTGTTCAAATTATGTATGGAAAAATAATGTAAATAATTATACATTTCAACTTGAAACTTCGTAGATTAGATATAACCCCGTAGTAGTGAAATGGGGTTACAGAAGTGGAACGGGAACTAATCACGTAAAAATGGCTGATAGGATTTTTTTTGAAACTAGAACATAGAATATTTTTATCCTGGTTATAAGAATTTTCTCGAATGTCTACGCGGACGAAATCGCTATTGGAAATTAGTTCTATACAAGGTATTACAAAAATACCCCTAATGCCGAATATGGTAGATAGGGACCATCAAACTGAACAACTTTTAATATACCAACTCTGAAATCGCGAAAAAAAATCAGCTGTTTCATACTTTTTGATTTTAATTTTTGTATGAAACAGCTGAATTTTTTTCGCGATTTCAGAGTTGGTCCCATAGTAAAAGTTGTTCAGTTTGATGGTCCCTATATACCATATTCGGCATTAGGGGTATTTTTGTAACATGTTGTATAATCATCGGACCTGCTCACAAAATTTCACGAGAATCGGTTGAGAATGCGACCTGTAGAGGAAAACAGACGGACAGCCGGACAAATATAAAGAAGCATTTTTGTCCAAGATGAAACGGAGACGCTTCGCTCGCGCTTCACGCTCGCTCAGTCAAAAAGGCAGTTAGGCCGCAGAACATATGAATGGAGTTAATAGTGGGATCGCTCATTGAGGCGTGGCGCGGGCAGTTTGGCCGACGCTGGCGGCCGGGTGCCAGTTGGCGGCGCCTGCTAATCAGCTCAAGTCCTATTGGTGTGTCAGTAGATTTTAAGTTAGATATATTGGCCTTACAAATGTTGAAACGGCAGCGAATAGTTTAAATTTCCGGACTTTTAATACCTATATACTGGCGCTGCTCAATAATCCTTGATTATCAATTAGATATATATTTGTTTTATACCACTGTGGCATATTGCTAACAATCAATTCCCGGTTTTGTGACCTTTAGCGACGGCGCCCACGAGCGACTTTTTGTAGCTGCGATTATCGCGGCGTTAATTGTGGCGACGATCGCGGCGTTTTTTTTCGCTCGCTAAGTAAACCCTTTGTCACTTTTGTACTGACAAAAGTCAAGTCATTTCGCGGGCGATAAGTCGCTGAGCTACTTTTTGTAGCTTGTGGGCGTTTACGTATTGAACTCTGTCGGCTTTACTACAAAAGATTTTAAAACACTGCTTAAGTTAGAAACTGTTACAATGTGATGCCGACTCTTTTAAACAACATTGTCAAAAAAGTGATAACATCACATTTATCAATGTCTAAGTTAAACCCCTGTTGAATAGTGTTTTAAAATCTTTTGTGGTAACGACATGCATTTTCTATTCTCGGCGACAAAAAATCGCTCTTGGGCGGAAAGCCTTAAGAAATATTTTATGAGGCTCCTCTATGGGTTGCATTTATTTCTCAACCGATTCTCGTGAGTTTTGTGAGAAGGTTCGATATTTGTATAGTTTTTTTTGTCGATTCATTTAAAATGGTGGAGATATGGGAAAAACATTATTTCAGCCATATCGAAAAATGTTTAAAAATGTTACAAACGCGAGGTCTACAGTTCACAGGGCCACAGTTATCATCTTATAGAAATGTTGTCAGCTACTATAATAAATGCCAGGCAAATCAGTATATCAGGTTGCATGGAGGTTAGCTTTGACGACCTCCTTGGTCGAGTGGCTTTGTACACCGGTTTTCAAGGTGTCGCCATCTCTGAGGGGACCTCAGAGAGGGTTCGATCCCCGGTTGGGTCAATTTAGGTTCCCGTTTTATCCTTTAGGTACGGAACCTTAAAAACAATACTTTGTTGTGTGTCTTTGACATAAAAACAATAGCAGAGCAAATCTTTAGGTTTAAATTCAATTAGATGAGTCAGAAGAAAATCAATGAATATATTTTCGAGAGTTTCGAAAATTAAAATCGGAACCAGAGATTTTTGGAAACTCGTGCGCTCAACGGGGTGTCGCTAAGTGCTGATTAAAAGTTTTGTATTTTGGCAATGAGAGCGAGGTAGCTCGTATATTTTTGTTTTCTATAATAAAATTTAATGTTAACACACAAAACAAAGTGGTTTAAGACGCGATCCGCAATACTATTGCTAATATTTTTCGAGTAAAAACTTGACGAAAGTGCTCTTTCATTAAGTTTTTTTTTTATTTTTATTATTATATAATTATCTTTTTTTCACGAAACTACATTTTTGAGTAAATATACCTAGAGCAACTACGAGTATTACAATGATCTGTTAATTACGAGTAGAATTATCTAAAAAAAAACAAATTTTCAAACTAGTTTTTATATTAAGTCTTTACCTATGAAATTGGCGTTTTGTATTGAGAATTATTTTAAAGAACTAACATTTTCTTAATTTATTTAACAACCATGAACGCTATTGTTTTAAAACTTTTATGCACTAACTTTTAAACACTAAAATAACGTATGCCACTTAGGTCAAACGAAAACAATAAGTTTTGGCTAAGTTAAAATAAATAAAGTGGTCATTTCTGCTATCAAAAAGAGGAGTCATTTTTAAGGCATTTTTTTTTGTTTAGAAAACTAATAAGTATTTTTCAACTATTGGTAGTTGTTTATGATGGTCATTATTCGATATAATATCAAGCAATTGATGAATATTTTAAATCATAGAAGTAACGAGCTTCTCTATTATTGAGAAAAAAAACCGCCAATTTCATAGTTAAAATCCCAAATGGCCCTACTCATTCGAATATGAATGGCGTAACTGTTAATTTCACATTTTATTAAATATATTTCATTAAAAATCCAATCTCAATATATTATCTCCTTGAATTCGGACTTGTCGAACGTGTGGGAATAATCTAGCTAAAGGGATCGAATGTAGACATACCTCCTTGCACAGCGAGTAATTCTGTATGCATTCACTCAGGCGCACTCACCTCGAAAAACCAGCGCGCGTGAAGATGCTTCGCAAGGACAGAAAACAGAGGAGGTGCGAAGCATAATTTCACGCTGCGTAAGCCCTTATACAACAAATACAGATCTACGACAAATGTCGTTTATCGCATATTCTATTTGTCTCTATCACACGTAGCTGCTTACCTAATATGTAAAAAGGACGACGATATTGTAGTGTTAATCATGGCCCGAGCTGACATTGCCGCCGGCGCCCTTTTCGCTCGTTAAACAAATAAAGTGACTCGAAAATTACGTTATTTGTTATTTGATTTGTGAATGTTTTCCAATGTTTTTCTTTCCTTTACCCAAGATGCTTTATCCTGTTGGTATTGGCGATGCATCATGTTATAGAGAGAAACAAGTTTTGTAAGTGATGTAAAGTATAAGATGCTTTATTGAAAGATTTGTTATCAACTCTTTTAAACTAAACAGAACTAATTTCATTAAGTACGCAGGTATTATTATTATTATTTGGAAGGGGGGACGCCAGCGAAGCCGGACGGGTGATCAGTCTCCCTAATCGGAACCATTTCACCCAGTTCCCCAAAGTACGCAGGTATAACGTAGATAAGACGAGAGATGTGCATCTGAACTGAGAACCCATTTTTTAAATCATGGCGAATCAAACTGAGACTTATAGGGGATTTAGTTAAAAATTCTAAAAACTGAAAACATTAGGTTCAAAAGTTTCTAAAACGTGAATTAAAACTTTTATAATCGAATGTGTTGGGTCCTCAATCCTGATGGGTGCAATAAGAGGCTTGGAACTTCAAATTAATATCGGTTCAGTTTCATTACAGTTATAAGAATAACCACATTATTAACCATAATGTCAAATTAATTAATTATGCAAAGTGAAACTTTTTTAGAGTAGTTAAACAGCCTTAGATCTGTTATGCCATCTTCTAGCGAGTTGAAAATTTCTGAAACGATGTTAGAAATTCTTTAGTAAATTCTAAAATGAAAATTATTAACACAGAGATGGTACTTTCTGAGATCTAAGCTATGCCTCTTATTGCAACTATCAGGATTGAGGGCCCAACACATTCGGTTATAAAAGTTTTAATACACGTTTTAGAAATTTTTGAACCTATGTTTTCAGTTTTTAGATTTTTTAACTAAATCCAGTTGATTCGCCATGATTTAAAAAATGGGTTCTCAGTTCAGATGCACATCTCTCGTCTTACCTACATTTATACCTGCGTACTTAATGAAATTAGTTCTGTTTAGTTTAAAAGAGTTGATAACAAATCATTCAATGAAGCATCTTATTAATTAGGTTGATAGGTATGATCATGGATCTATTAAACATTAATACCAGATGTGTACTGAAATTAATTTGTGGATAGATTACATGCTAATAGCGCGGTACATCATGTGACAGACTCCAATTATGGTTAAGGATACTACCAACATCATAATATATTTATGCGTTCTCTAGTTATGTCTAGTTTCATGCCTTCGAATTCAAGTTTTCTAATAGGTGAAAAAAAAGGATATGTTTTAAATAGAAAGAAATACAATCAATTATGAATCATATTAAGAAAATAGAAAAGTCTATTTTCATTATTAGTATAGCCGGCACGAATCGTGAGCAGTGAGAGAAATGGGAGGGAATCACTGCGCATCTTTGCAGTAGCCCCGCAACTCGTCCCTCGCCAGAGACCTAAAAATTACTTCTGCGCATCAAATGTCACCGCTCAAGATCCGTGCCGAGGCCAATTCTTCAGTACCTACTGTACATTTTTTTAATCATTAAGTATTCACAAAATCAAGCAAGGAATTTGTAAGGGATTTTTCGATTTTTAACATGTTTTTAAGTTGCTTTCGTGTTTGTTTGTTTATCCATAAATTTAGCAAACGATTTTATACTAGATACCTGATGAGTTAAGGACTTGAAACTTCGTCATAATTGGAAGGCAATGCAATGTTATGGTGTCATTGAGCTTATCTGATGATGGAGCCGGAAGGTCACAGGAACTCTGTAATAAAACAATACAACTCCATCGATTATTAAAATCGTCTTGACAAGTACTCTGACGGGTAACGAGAGTCCAGGGTCTGATGATGAAGCCGGAAGAAGGCCACAGGAACTCAGTATTGAAACCATCCAACCCAATCGAGTTTGGGCTCGTTTGATTCGTCTTACAAGTAGTTTTAGCTTGTTGACTAAAAAGCAGAGAATAATAATATAATAAAAAAACTTCTTTTTCAAAAAAATGTTTTTCATTACTATTGAAGCACAGTTTCCTTACATTATGTTTAATAAGCTCTTCTTTTTCTCCTTGAACTTGCAGAAACATTGAGTTATGAAATTTTCTGCAGAATGTCATTTGATCAAATTGCACACGCCAAACCCAGATGTCCAGATGCAATCGTGTAACAACACACAGTAACTTTTCTAATCTTGTTTTTCGTCATAACTTATTGCATCTTTTTTGGCATCAAACATAACTAAAGCATACGATATTTTCCGGAACAAAACACCAATAAAGCAATATAAATCATTCTAAATTCCGATAGACCGCACGCGATATGCGAACAAACGGATGTGTAACAAAAGTTGTATGCAATTTAATATTTTGTGAATGTTATTATTAATATAAAGCGGTGAGTTTAATATTTAAAACAGTTAAAATATTTTATTTAAAGCAGTCAGTAACTATCAATATTGACAGAGGCAAAATAGTGATTTAAATATCAATATTCCTAAGGACTATTATTTTTAAGGGCCACCGAAATGTTTTTGAACAGTTTGTATTTACGTAATGCAAAATATTACAAAGAGTTTTAATAACTTAAAATACACAGTTATTTTGAAGTCGTTTTAATCTACCAATGAAACTATAGTAGCTTGTTAGACAAGGGTCAAAAGGAAGCAATTCCCATGACCTTTACCCGTGTTTACACTCTACTTTTCATTTCGAATATAAGGAAAGGAAAAAAATAGTTTTTCCAAAATATTTATGAATAAAAACAAGACCATATTTATTTATTTCATATTTCAAATTTGGAACAACCCGCGTCGCCACTCCACCCAATGTTTTTAATTTTGCACTGGCTGTTATACCAACTCTATGGTCGACTATGTAACCAAATTCAGTTCTATTTTCAAAATTCTTTTACACCCTAAGGTGGAACGCAGAGTTTTAACTCGCTGCTCAGTTTAAATATACATCACTTTCCGAATATGAGAAATGAAAAACATTTTTTCCAAAGAAACATGGGCCGAAAAACGACAAAAAATACTCTCATACAATGTTTAAGCTATCTAGTTTAGTTAATAAGGGAGGACCAAAATTTTTTGTCATTTTTCGACCGATATTTTTTTATTAAATTTAGATTTTTCGCATTCACAATGTTATTTTTTAAGATAAATAATATTAGAAAAAATACTAGAAAAAATCGACTCACCCGTAGCACCTCAGACGGGACTCGAACCCGCACCCTAGGGATTCTGGCCCAATGCACTGACCAATTATTATGCTACCGAGTCAATGGTTTTTTGACAAAAAATTGTAGTTTCATTGGTAGAACACAGTGAGTATTCATTGTATTAATAATAACGAGTAAATGAATGGGAAAAATATGCTTTTATGGATAAGTACTAGAAATAGATCCACATACAAGCGAAATAACAGCACAGCGATAGCAGGTAAATGTAAAACTTTTAACAAATCTCATTACAAATAAAAACACTTAGAAAAATAAAATTATTCATAAGGCGATTGACTTTCAAAAGCAAAAATTAAGTAAGCAGTAAAAGCAACATTATATTTTTAACACGTGTTTATTATGTTGCTTTCTCGTTTTTTTTTTCTTTCTTAGTCAACAAATTTTGCAAACGATTTTAATCTAGCTTCCCTCTGAGCTTAAAGATTTGAAACTTTAAACATAGGTCAGAACTAAAAGACAATGCAATATCATGGTGTCATTAAACTGATTTATCATTTAACTGGCCCTCTTCCGGTTTCATCATCAGATCCTGAAAACCGTCTCCCATCAGATCAAAAGACAATGGATGACATATCTTACAAAATTCGCTCCACGTTTTTAGGTTTAAAACTTCTTTATAGGGTTATTTACCTTTACGGGAGAAATTATTTTATACTTACTTGTAGTCCGTTTTTTTAGGCACGTTTTAGTTCGATTTTAACACTTTACAGTTTTCTTTAAAAACGTGTTTAAAAAATAATAATCTGTAAAAAATTTAAACAACAACATTTGGGGTTACTCTTACATAAGCAATTAATTCAAAATGTAGGCAATTAAAGTCTGAGTGCAACACTCTTCTCATTCTTATCTTTCTTTAGGGTTCCGTACCTCAAAAGGATAAAACGGAACCCTTACATGATCACTTTGTCTGTCTGTTCAAATGACAGACTACAGAGGCGGTTAAAATGTCTTTTCTATGCTATTACATTTGTACTTATGCCGTGAATATATTTCTAAGTCGTAAAAAGAACTCATGGCCAGATGCATCTCAAACTCGGGCTCAGGCACGTACCACATTCATGTCCAATTTATAAATTTTCAGCGCGCAGAGTGTAATCCAATCCTGTATGTCATTATGCGAGGATAAGTGGCACAACGAAAATATTGTCAGTATAAAAACAAGTTTACACTCGAATTGAGGACCTTCTAATTTTATGAAGTTGGTGAAAAAGAAAAATAAAGAAATGTGTCATGAATATCGGACACCATAGATAGCGGCAAATAATGAAGCAAGTGACAGTAAATAGATTCCTATAATTTGAATTTTTATTGATCATCCAAGATCCGATTTTATCAAACCCGGTGTCTTCAGGCTAATCTTCAAACTGAGGTTCATAAAACATTTGTTTGTGGTTGTATTTGATATGCTAATCTTTTTACCCGACTGCAAGGAAAGGGTTATATGTTTTTCGCGCGTATCTTGTACGTATGTATGTTCATATGTAATATTTTTAATTACCTCATATGTTTAAAACGGCTGGACGGATTTCTACAATTAAGATATTATCGTCAGATTTGTCTTGACAACCCAAGTATTTTTAGGTAAGTGATATTAAAAAAAAACTCAACATAAAAGCCGTGATATTCTATTATTTGAAGTGAAAATAAAAAATTAGAATACTGCAATATGAGTATCAAATTAAAGGCTTCTTATAAGTATTTCAAAAATATATGTCATAATCGTAATAAAAACAATAACTGAAAATCCTTTAAAAAATTAATAAAATAAAAAGCTGAAAAGATGGAAACAAGATAAAATATTAAAGGCAAAATAATATCATGCAGTCGGAGGCAAAGAATTTAATGATAAAACATATCATTCATAATGTCACTTTGTGCATGCCTGCGACTGCATAATATTACGTTGCCTGTAATATTTGATCTTATTAATATTTGATCTTATTAATATTTGATCTTATTAATATTTGATCTTGTTTCCACATTTTCAGTTGACTTGTCTTTTGAAGCAGGCGGGTTTATTTTTTGACTAAAAATAAATAAATTAGATACCGTTTAGTGGCTTCATTGTGAACCAGGCAAGGGCAGCCTGGCCGTAATTCACAAGGCCCTTCCTTCCTGCAGACAATCTGAACTATTGTCACGTTTCTAACACCCGTCTTGTTCTATTAAAAGATGTCATTCGAGGTCGTAAACTTTATGGCTATTAAAATGGCTTCTCAGTGCCTTTCACATCACATAATGGCCATCTCTATTAATATATTTGAAAAATGCATTTAACCCTTCATCGTCATCCTGTTAGTGTAGGGAAACCATTACCCACTAATGTGAATTGATGAAGTAGATGACCTTTTTATTTCTGATTCTGCTGGGAGTCCGGGACCATCTTGAGGTAACTTCTGTATGAAGCAAATTTTATGTCGATATTTAACATCCCGAAAAAAATATTTCGTCAGTCTTTGCAAAAGTTGCTAAGGTTGCTAACAAAAAGTTTGCAATCGCAGATTGATTTCGCCATGCCATCGCGTTTAGCTTTAAAATTGAAATATCAGTAACCTAGAGTATGTGGAATTTAACTGAAATAATAAATGTACCTATTAATCATAAAACTATTGATTGAATTTGCTGGTTGTAGAAAAATCTTTGATAAATAGATACTTTAATAATTTATTTTGTATGTGAAAGGCCTTCGCTGTAAAATAATAGAAAACCAAATCTTCATTATAACTTTAGTAATGGGGATCGACTAGCTATAAAATCTGAAGATTGAAAGTTTATAAAATATCCAGACTAGATTGGAAATTGTAATATGATGAGGTACGAAATCTGAGTATCGCCGTGCCCGTGCCTTCAGTCCCCTTTGCTCTATTGTAGGGTTAACACCTGTTTATTTAGAAATAAAATACCTGTTCACGTATTTTAAATTCATTTTGAATTTTTTGATAAATTGGTCCAGTCGACAGGTACATATATAAGTACCTGGAATTAATTCCCAAGAAAATTCAGGATTTCCATACATATTTTAATACTGTTTTCGCGGTTTTATTAAATATCCTTACATTTCTCAGAATGTTGAGCCGATTAGCTGGGTTTGTAAATCAATCTGAATCTCCGCCTCCATTCACTCCCTGGATGGCCATCATTAGAATCAGATGACAGCTCGGTCAATCCTTGGCGGAGAAACTAGGCTTCAAATCAAAGTTACTTCGTTTGTATGAAAGCTACTGAGTGTCTTTAATAATGTGGTGACCACCATATAACTGAACAGATAATGACCATACAGCTTTAGAATATGACAATTGCTTTAGAATATTAGATCTAACAATATCTATCATTATTTTATGTTTCCCAGCACTTTCAGAATCTGAATTAATGTACGAAAATGATAAATCTTCGAACTCAAATAACTTGGCTCAGATGATTCTGACAACAGGTATCATTTTTGTTCTTGGCCGGCACTTTCAATAAAACCTAAACAAAACCTTTGTTCCATATATTTTTAACTTCTGTATCGCGGCAATACCAACAAAAATTTAAGAAGATTTAATGCTCTACTTTACAGCTTAGACGTCAAAGCTTTTCCCGAGTAACGCATGATTTAGACTTTAGAAGTTATAAGTAAAAGTCTGTAAAAAGTCCCTAATTTCCGAGTTGTTTTGCCTTCCCCAAGTTTCCACAGGCTCCTCGAGGTCAAAAACCTAAATTCCACAACCCACACCCCCAAAGAATATCCCAAAATTTCATTAAATTGAGAATTGTATCCGTGAAAGTACCTGCCGACTGGACTAGATGTTTTATGTAGGATATGTGGCTTTATTTTGGACAAGAATAGAAATTAAAAAAAATGAAACTTAAAGAAAATAATAAGTATTCTAATCGTTTCCTTAATGTGCCCCTTGAAAAAAAAATCACTTATTGAAAATTCTGCGCTAGATTATAAAGTGGAGTCAGTTATCCTTATTAATTTTATGTTTATGATCTAAATACTGCATCTAAAAAGATTTTAAATTGCTGTATGAGATATTTTATATTACTACATAATATAGGGTAGGGTATGTACTAACTACTGCATTTTTTATTTTCTTAAAATGTTAAGTATAACTAAAATTATATTTTTCTACATTCTCATTAATGCAATGTAACCACATGTATTAGTTAAAAGCAAAAAATAAATCTTCTCGATTCTCGTGCAATTTAGAGGCTCCATATAAAGTAGGGGTACAAAAGGAGGGATTCCACTAAGCATATGCCAACCCTTGCCGCAGCCGCGCACTCTCAACTTTTCCATTGCCGCCGCCAAGTTTAATTTCATTCCGACGCTAAAGTATTCCTTGATGTATTTTATATTCAATGACGGATCAAATGAATCATTTCATTTGAATTTTAAATTTGTCGCAAATTCGATAAAGTAATATTTATTCCATTAAATAATTAGGAAGGTGGCTTTGGCTGAATGAAATCATGTTTTGTTTTGTTTCTTGTGTCTTTGGTCTTTGGTCTTGCATTAGCGATAACTTAAAACCTGAAATACACCTATCACCTATCTTTTATCGAAAAAAACACCCACATGTTGGAGTCCATATCCTCTCCTGTTGGGATGACCGCCATTTTTTTGACTTTTTATTTGAGATGGCCCCGCTTTAACTTTTACCTCATATTTTTTTTTGCAGGCCACATGTTGTCATTTTTCAAAAAATATGCAACCATTGTCACTCGGGCTGATGTAAAGATTTTAACGATACCTCACACATCCAAATCTGTTTGAAGTCATGGTGGAATAAACAAACTAACATGCATACATACAAATATACATGAACCCTGAACACAATATTTACACTCTTCTGTTTTGGGCAGTCGTGTAATTTACACAAAAACCTTTTTACACAAAGTATTTTTGTGATATTTTGCTGAAGGAGAAAGTGAATTCAGGGTTTAATATTGAATATAGAAGAGGAGGGTTTGCGTTAATTTGGCCTTAATATTCTTGAATTTTATATTTAATTAATTTTTTATTTTAACTTAAAAATAAAATTCTAGAATATTTTGGCGGAGTATTCTAGAATTTTATTGATAAGTTATATTAGTATCTCTTTTTATTCTGTAGGACTTTAGGGTACGGATAAATAATTTTTGGCAGTGCCAGCCATCTAAAATAAAAAGGTAAATTTAAGAGGAGAAGGAAGCAAGGAAGATCCCCAACATTTGGCTGTTTTTGTCGATAAAATTGAAGTAGTCCGTATAGTTCTACTGTTTAGTTCTACTACTGAAAAAAAAAAACTACTAGGACTAAACGGAGAAAAGTATCCGTTTATTTTTACTGGTAGGAATAAACGGATAAATGAATCCGTTAGGTGTATTTCACGGCTATACATTATCACTAGGACAGAGACCAAAGACATTGTGCAAAATTTCCATTATATTTTTTTTACCGTCAGTCCACTTGCACCTGCGTACAGCAAACTCAGCAAAACAACCAACTACGATTAAACAGTAAACAGAAGTTCAACTTCTCTTTGTAATCAAGAGCCGAAGCGACAACTTATTTAATTTACATAAACAGTTTAGCATAAGCGACTCGAATATTTTATACAAGGAAAGTCGCACCTTCGCTAAAATTCCCATAATTTAAATATTAACTAGTAGACGAATGCGATTGTCTGATTTAATTTCATTATTATCGTGACGTATAAATATGGTAATTTGAAGCTAGGAGTTAAAATGGTTAATAAATATTTATTTGAATGTTAAATATTAAGTACTTCTTGCGTTTTTATTTAAAATATGTAGTGTTTGTTTAATATGTAAGTATAATAAATAAACTTAACTTAATATAACACATTTTAACCTAACTTTGAGGTTATGATTATATTAAAATGTTTATGTAGATATCCCTATGAATATTATAAACGTAAATTCTAATAATAATTTCACTCAAAAATAATAATTTCCGGCGCAGTTAGAAAGAAGAAAAATCCGATTGAAAGAGCAACTTAAGAAGAAACAAAATTACCACAAAACCAAGACAGTGCTTGGTATAGAAATAAATAAAGCAGTCGTAACACTAGCTTAAATAGCTGGCTGCAGACGTGTGTAGTGTTGTGGAGACATCATTTGTATGGTAATAGTGCTAATTCAAACACGGGTACTCTGGACCCGAGTTATTCAGCTATCATCGCAGGCAAATCGTGCCTTATTGCACTGCTAAAGATTTGTGTTGTCGAGCGCTTATCTCGAACAGTTTAAGGCGAAATTTAGTGGAGAAACAAGTACTTTTGAGATAATATGCGCTGAAGTTCAGACTATGTAACAGTTCTGTTACTACTAATGTGGGAGAAATGTTTGTGTTTGATATTTTACCTTATATGAGGTGTATACATAGTATTATGATCCAGTATTTCGGAAATGTCAATGGGGATCTTCACGCAAAGATAATCTTAGATGGCGCCAGCGGCGACCCAACCGCTATCAATGGTATTGATTGGTAAAAAATACGTCAGAAATGACATTTGACATAATTGAAACAATCAAACGATTTTAGTACAGTCGCTTGTGGTGGCATTTGTTTGTCAGTGACATCAGCCATTTTTAATGTCTCCACTACTGGGGCACAGGTCTTCCTTATGGGTGGATAAGGGAGGATGGGCCATAACCCACCACGCTAGCCCAGTGCGGATTGGTGGGTGTTAACGACTGAAAATGCATCCGGGACCAACGGCTTAACGTGCCTTCCGAAGCACGGAGGAACTCGAGATAATAAATGTTTGGTCACCCATCCCATGACCGACCCTTGCGAAAGTTGCTTAAGCTCCGCAATCGCACGGCCAGGTGCTAAACCACTACGCCACCGAGCTCCTCAGTATTTCAGAGTTTTTCAGTATTCATCCCCATTGTTCACATACAGTTAAATAATATTATGCAATTTTTGTAAAAAAAAATTATACAAAATGAAATGCTTATTTTGAGTCCAAAATGCTGGTTTTGTTGTATTCGCACGATCTCGTTGACAGGTTCAAATCGGTCCAAACGTTAGTATTGCGGAAATTAAATTGACCACCTGAGTCATTTTGGCCATGGAGCTAAAATGTGTCACTGTTAGCGGAAAATAACGTTTCGTTTAATAAAACAGTTGGACGCGAAGCCTGTCTGAGTTCTAGGTTTCATTTGCGTTATAATGAACCTGGCACAATTAAATATAAATGAGTCTTACTTAATTGTAAGAAAAGCGAACGTGTTCCAAATGTGTTTTCAAGTTTAAAGTATTAACTTGCATGAAAAATGTTTATTCAGTATTTTTTTATGTAATGTACAAAAATGTAAGTACCTTTAAAAATGCTTCGTTTTTTACTTGTGTTTAAGTTAAATCCTTCATGACAATCATAATAGCCGACAAAGTACCATGCGATTCAGTAGATGATTACGTATTGTAACAGAAATATACGTAACTTGGAATAATTACATTAAAAAATATTGCGAAATTTCAAAATGTAATCTTACAAAAATAATAACGGGAATCTCGTTCACCATTTTTTTTTAAATATGAAGTAGGCATTGAAATGCTTATTGATCAAAGCTTATCACACATAATTTAGATTCTACTTCTCTTATTCTACTCTTCTTCATAGTTAAACGTGGTTTAACGGTTTAACGTTCTTGAGAACGTTGCCATGTGAACCTCCCGGTCACTATGGTTGGCGGTTTCATGCAACTGCCTATTGTCGGCCATTTTTAACCCGTCGGTACCAGTATTGTGCGAGAGGCATAATGCAGTTTCGAGTTTCCCACGGTGTCTGTAGTAAACAAATAAGTTGTTATAGTTTGAATTTTCTGCCCCTTCGTCCACGTTGGTAGCTAAACTTACCTAACTAGTTACAAGAGAAGATTTTTCTTTCGCTGTTTGGTAACTAGTTGTGAGAGCAGAATTTAGGTATGTTTAAATATGTAAGTGGTTATTCAGTGGCCGTTTTAGTTGTACCTACCTTAAAGGTATTATCAAAATATAATATAAAAGTTTTTCAAAGTGTTAAAAAATTCTAAATATTTTTAAATATGAGTTTTGAATAAATTTTAGATTAACGCGCAGAGATTTTACTCTCCTACCTACATTAAATATTTTTTTGTCAGTATCTGGAATTCAAATACGCTTAAAGATAAAAGTTAAATTTCAATAAAATTTCCAAGTCATTAATATTTTATATTTTCGTGACAATTGATGGCACTTCCAATCACACTAAGTAGGTACTATAGATACCCACTACACCAACATTTGTTACAACCAATAACATACTTGGCATATGAACTATCAAGTTTTCCAAGCATTTACTGGCAAGGCCGCTAGTACCTACAAGCCATGTTAAATTATGACAATCCAATAACGGGTTAGGTGGCTCGGCAGGGTCCCAAATTGTACGAATCGACGAGGGTGCCAACTTCTGGTACAATGCGACCCGGGCTGGCATACTATCCAGTGCGTAGCTGTTTGAGGGTTATGTATCTAAATTGAGCTACCTACACGTGTAAGCGGGAAAAAGATTCATGTTTTTTTATTATTTTGTCCAGTAAAAAAAGGAGATAACTTTAAAAAAACTAGAACTTGTATCATTTCAACAATAAAAGCCGTACAAAATGCGCTTTTTCCTTAACAACAACAAAACAATTGCAACTTTCAAGCTATCTATTTCAATATTTCAATATATCGGAGTCTCAAAAATAAACAGGTACATGGTGTAAATCCCGATATAGTTTATTCTAATAACGTCAAAAACCATGGAAATTTAAAACATTATTATTATCTATTTCAATCTTCGAAAATATATTTTTTTACTAAAATGATTTATGAACTAATAATATAATTTAACATAGTAAATAGTGTGTTCACAACTACAGTCCAAGGATAGCTCTATAGAAGTTCTGTAACTGTAGAGTGTAACCGCTGTAATAATTTCATCAAATGGTCGTTGACCTTTTTTTTTTTACATGCCCCCTCCCGTTCGCCTGCGGGGAGGGAAGTGCGTAAATGCGTTTTTCCTCAGCATAAAAAAAAAAGATCGTTGACCTCAAGAAAGTTCACAGGATTAACGTAAACTGTAAGGAATTGGGCTTTCAACGATTCACTTTCGAATCAGTGACTATCGGCCGTACCACAAATAAAAGACTGTCTCTTTCAAATCATATTGTCAAAAAAGTGACAGCATCACATTTAAACAGTGTCTTAGTTAAACACTTGTTGAACAGTGTTTTAAAATCTTTTGTAGTAAGGCCATATATGTCTGTGATAATGGGAATTTGCTCTAAGAACAGCTGTTTATAAACTAATTTAAGAACTGTCTATATACAACCTGTTTGGAGCTGCACTTTAAGCCTATTATTAGCAATATACGATACGTGTTTAGAAGACTTGTAGAATATACGATAGTTTACAGAAAGGAAATCTAGGGGAACATAAAAATACAATGTAACTGGAGAGGATTAACGATATCACCACCTCGCACTCAAAAGCTGCCATAAAAATTCTTTTACGTTTTTCTAAAAGTGATGAGATTATTTTAAGTATGCTATGCTACCATCAATATGTCTTTCTAAATAGTATTTCAGCTTTTGAATGAGTAAGACACGTTGAAAGTTTTTTGAATGTCTAGGAAAAGTACAGTTCCGGCTTTATTCAAAAAAACTGGTCTACTAAAGTCCTAGCATTTTTAATAACAAGATAACAATTACTTAACATATTTTATAACAATAATCTATAATACCTTAGGTAGTTTTGGGGTTTAAATATGTTTTTTTGCACATACACACGCACACACACACACGATCAGCCTCGAAACGTCCCTAATATTCCTAATATTATACAATCAGAAAATAGCAATTTAAATAGGCGGGCAGTAGGCAGTATCTGGATAAAAATTAAAAAGGCACTTGAATCAAAACTTTGTTCAGGGAGAAGGCATTTGTTAGCCACACAGCCAATCATTCGGCTGTGGCAGCCACGTGATGCACCCGATCCGATCACGTCACGTGACCTCGCCGAGAGAAACGAAGCTCGCGTGTTGCGCCATGCGCCTCATGTTCACGTTGTTAGTGGTGTTCGTTTGTTAAAAAATACGTTGCATTCAGTATTTAAGAACGATTAAAAACTCCTTTCCGATTCGATGCAGGAAAAAAGTGAATTACTTGTGTTTTTTTAGGATTACGTACCTCAAAAGGAAATTACACTCTCTGTTTTTTGGGGCCATCCTGTAAAAATGCATCACTTTGTTGTCCGTCTGTCTGCTTATCGGGTTGGATGTGTTTATCCATACACGTTATATTTAATTATATTCCTGATGTAAGCTCATATTCCTAGTTTTGTTGTTAACTATAAAAAAAACAAATCTCGTCCTTTATACAAAACAGACGCAAAAAGTCCGTAGTTTAATGAAATGAAAATGGAAGGAAATATATATTTAACAAAAACACGCTAGTACCTATATCTTCATTAACTTATACGGCTTTATTGTCAGTTTTAGGTTTAACCGTATATAATGGTTGCACCTCTGACACGACAGTAGGTTAATGACTCCGAGGTGGGCCATTGTTTATAAAAACAATGAGACGCGGCCGATCCTGCCGCGCAGATGACGCGCGGCCTTTTTAGCCCAGAAAAATGAACTTTATAGAGGTTTAATTAATTCCCCTGATATTCGAAAAAGTGTCTTTTTTTGTTCTGTGGCAGTGTTTGATTTTTCGCGCAATGTAAATGTGTGATATTATTTTTTTAATCGTAACAATCGTTGTTCGATTATAGAACAATATTTTGAAGACGCTTGATAAGAACAAAATGTCTTGTCCTTAGTTAGATTTTCATCAGTTCCCTGATCCCTTAAAACTATTTTTATTTATTTATTTTGCCAGCAAATAGTCATGTATAATTATAATTTTATTAACAAATAATACTATAGAAAAGACCTACAGTGCCCAAAAGCTATATTTAACAAAATATTGTGTCTAAACGTGGACACACTTTTTTTTAAGCACACTATATCATCTAACTACCTAATCTTACTTTAAGTTAGGTTCAGCTTGATAGTCACATCAAGTTTTATACAGTATATAAAACTATGAAATGATAACAATCATAATTTATGAAGCTTGAGGTTAAGTCTTTTGGAGACATTTAAATATACCTGATACTAAAATGCATCTTTTGAATGCTCGTTACCTTTGTCGTGAAAAATCTTTGCGAGACATAACTTTTAAGACTTATAAACTTATAAACTAAATCTTAAAAGAACCACTTACAAAACAAGACAGATGTTTATGTTGATCTTGTTATTATCCAAGCACGTATAATTTGTATCTAAATTAAGCTGTTTTGGATAGCCATACCCTTTCAATTAACTTTTGACAAATTAACAAGAGAAAGTATATAAAAGAGGAGTGGACAAGGGGGGAGGTCCAGGAAGGAAGAATAACTGAGATCGCGGATAATTAATGGTTTCATTTATATTTCTGCACTTGAGAGCCTTGATTGTGCTGAGTTAGGCCTTTTTACTTTTTCTTTCAACTTTTAAACGACCATTGTTGAGTCGAACGCAAATTGAAAATTGCCAGCCTTTGACAATCTGTGAATAACGGGTGATTTTAGCTTTGCGAGTTCCATTAATGGTCACTCTGCTACTTGGGGACGTTATAATTTTCCGCCTTGTTTTCCGGTGAATAAAGAAAGTTTACTTGCAAAGAGAAAGTTAACATTATTTTTATGTCTGTCTATTACAAAGAAGAGATAAAAAACTCATTTATCTCGAGACAAGCCGAAAAGTTTGTTTTGAAAAGAAAAGACGATCGCGATTATAAAAAAAACCACGGCTGTACAAAACATAAAAAACCGATGGGTATAAAAAAAAATAGAATCAAGCGTTCAGATATGCAGAAATAGTGATTTGACGGCAAACGGGGCGTATGCAGATGCGATATCCAGGGCCCGCATTGTTATTCCCCCCGCGAAGCGTCACGTCACGATTACGTCGGGCAACCCTGACCCCTTGAACTCGGGAAGTGTCACCAGGACGACGCGAGATCTACGCGATTCCCCGAATTTATCGCTTCGAACGTTAAAAAAGAATTTTATGGCGCATTTAAGTGTTCCCACGATGTGCGTACGAAAATGAGCCTTGATGTGGTCTCGGTAAATATTACTCTCATATGAATCAGAACGTGTTTTGCTTTACGACCTTCCTGATTTTTCACTTTCAGAATTATTAGCTATATAAAACTATGACGATCTTTTCAACAGGACCAATTGTATTAAGGAAATAATGTTTTTTTTTTAAATTTGCCATTAATAATAGAGACTGAACCTCTACAAAATATTGGGTCCTTACCCATGAAATTTGTGTTTTTTTGTCACATACAGAGAACTTCATAACTTCTGTGATTTAAAATATTTATCAGTTGCTGGATATTACATCAAATTATGACCATACCAGCCTTCAACTACCAGTATCAATAAAGTCTATTTTTTTGTTTTCTTAGCATTAAAAAATAACTTGAAAGTGACTGCTTTTTTTGTCAGCGAAAATGACCACTTTAGCCGTTGCAACTTAGCTGAAACCTTTTGAATCAACTAACTTATTCAAAATTGTTAGGATTCTAAACTAGCTGTTAAATAAACTGACGAACCAAACTGAGTATTTCAAAGTAGTAGTAGTACACTAAAACCGAGCATAGCAACAGTGAGTTGCCGTCATAACATCACAGCGATGTTAACATTGTTGTGTTCTATAAGTTATTCTCATATTTTGTTAAGGACGAAGTACCTACCTATCCACTCTTTCACATTCGGCATCTTCACTTAAATTTTATGTTATTTTATTGCTTTTGTTTTACGTAAAATGATCGGTTTTTATGAATTGATTTACCAGTAAATCCGTACAGTCTTGAATCATATTTTAATAAATTCAGTGTTCATTACATTTTTTTACGATTTTAGGGTTTTAAAGAAAAAAACGGAACCCTTATAAGATCACTTTGTTGTCCGCCTGTCTGTCTGTCCATCTGTCTGTCAATACTCTTTATTTCGGGAACGCGTGGAGGTATCGAGTTGAAATTAAAACCATATACTTAGGTTTACAGCTTCTTGAAACTGTGAAAAATTCAAACTTTTAAGTTAACGTAAAAAAAGATACGGCCGTTTATGCTGCATATTTCGACACTCTCAAGGGAATCAATAATTGTACGGTATTCCGCGTTGACCCAGAATTATGAAATTTGGCGAGTAATATTGTCTTATAATATACTACAAGTACAGGGAAAAGTCTGAAAACTATACATTTGTAACTAAATCTCAAAATATATAGTCTTTATTTAAGTACCCACAACTTTGTACGGAATCCTCGGTGAGCGAATCCGACTCGCTCTTGTCCGGTTTTTTTTATATCATCGTGTATAAAGTCAAACATTACAATACAGCCTTTATCTTATAGAATAACGTTAATTATATGAAATCAATTGAAGTGTTAAGTTTAATAATGGCCTAGGAATCAAAATTGGCGGGTCTTAGGTCCTTGTCTACCTATAGGTAATTTTCTTTCAGACATTTCATTGTACAGATATTTCAGCATATTTTTTGACCTTGGTAGCCGTTAACTACCATTCCAGGGTAAGCCGACACAACTTGATGACACATCTCGCTTACACTAATGAAACGTTTAGTCGCAGAAAACAACAATAGTTGTTTTTTTCAATCAAGTTGGAGCAGTGCGTTGTTTTTCATATTACAAACATGTGTTTGAATTTAGTATGTATGAATGTTCTTTGAAAACCATGCGGTTTTATATGAGATAAAGAGTAAACAAACATTTGTGTTTTTGTTTATGAGGCACGGTAATGTGTATTGTAAAACCCAGACGATAAGTCCATTCTAAACGGAGGCACGTCCAAATTTAAACTGTCGGTTAACTTCCATTTGGACTCACCAACGCCGTACCTTCCATTGTTTAAATATGACGCTATTTATTTTTGAATAGACTACGTCCATTTTTAAATGGACGTCTGTCAATCATACGTTTCGTTAATGGCGACCACTAAATTTTATGATACATTTTTTCTAACGCCTTTTGGTCATTCCTTCGCAAAGGTCGATCATCGCGTGGTGACCAAACATTATAAGTTGAAAATAATTTATTATTCTTATTGCGACGAAATCGTATCGTATAGAATGATATAGAAAATTTATATTCACGTTGGAACCGTAGCCTTCAAACTTCAAAGCTCTATTAAGTGATGTGTTGTCACTTAATAAAAGGATAGATGTTGATGTTGTATAATTTTGAAAACACGTTTCAGAGCTACACGTGATAACGAAGTTTGAATCTGGTACTTTAACTTAATGTTAATATGGACCCGAAGTCATTCACAACTTAACGCACTTAAAGAGATTAAAAGCGACGCGTAACATTCGATACACTTGGCGTAACTTATGAAAACTTCGGCATCCATAACTCCAGTGAAAATGTTTTTCCATGAGGCCTTACCTATTTTAAATAGTTGGTTAATGGGTACGTCCTTAATTGGAAACTGTACAGAGGGAAAATGTGGCTCTTCTTCTGATTTAATGAGTAGGCAATCGTGTGATCCCTTTCGCACAGATTTAGCTCCGCCCCCCGGGCGGTGAAAATCAATAACACTACAGAAGTGCGTTTGGTGTCCAACGATGCTGACGCAGGCCGTGCCTCGATCGCTGTCAAAAAGTATGGAGCAATCTCACACAAATCAGAGTGACACATAAGTGCATTTGCTTTTAGACCTTGACATACGAGTTAAGATTTTTTTTCGAAAGCTTTCAGTAAGCGGTAGCCTTTTTTTACGTAATTCAAAATGAAAGTGATTTAATAATAAAGTGTTGTAATCCCATCATTGATCAGATGTTATCTCTTAAGATCTCTTAAGAATTGTGTTAGATGTTATCTCTTAAGATGTTCTTACAGTAAAATACTTAAAGTTTACAAAAACTGGAACTGTTTACAATATATAAAAAAACGACACCGTCTTTAAACATTTTATTGTTGAAATAATTTCACTGATAATTTCACCGAGAAAAGAGAAATTGCATTTTTGATAATATATTCAAGTGAAAATATAGCATTTGCTAAAGGTTTACTGACTTTCACACTTTCTTTAGGTAGCAATCATAAGCAAGTCGTGAGTTTCAGTTTACATACTTCTTACATAAACACTTAACCAAACTTTTAACGATTGAAAGTACCAACACCGTACGGCTAACATGAGCTTTTAAAGTTTTCCAAGTTGCAGAATAATTATGAAACTTAAAAAAAAATACATCTTCATACCTAACTACATAATGTTTGATTAGGTATTGAATGACAAATTAGAAGCTAGAATTAAAAAACTAAAATTGTTTAGGTTTTCATTAAAATATGCGGATGTTATAGTGACTTGCACACTTTATTTTAGGATTGTTATCTGATCTCCAATATTTATTCCTTTAATATCCTCGATGCGATGTTTCAGGGAAATTAATAATTACCCTCGGATATAATAACCCACTGCGTAGCGTGTACCAGAAAGCGAATTTCCGATAATTGCCGAAGATCCACCAGCCGGTAGCCGGCTACCTGCATTAATTACAAGATTTAACACCCATCCCTTCCATTAATAAGGCATAAGCTCCACTTTATTCCACTGTCTTTGTGTGTTTATTAAAACCGAAAGATTAATTACGACGACGCTGAATTTTAAGAATTCGTAACTTTGTTCCGTCGGCGGTGGGTTGGAATTTAATTTAAAAATTCCGAAGTATAACGAGACAGGTGAGCCGAACTGTAAAGCGCGTTATGAATTTTCCCGTACAGTACTAGTTTCGGAAATTTTTCCGCGAAAACTCGGTGAAAGTTTACGGATTATCCTTTACCGTGTTAGATCTAGATGTCAAGTTGATCTGGAAGTGAAAGAATAACCAATGCATAGATAGAGTAATACGAAATCCCATGCAGCCTTTATTAGTTTGTTTGTATAAATAAAGTCTTTAATTTATTCTTGTTTAAAAAATTCTCACATTTTGATCATTTAAGGCCAGAGCGGCCTAACTTGTCATAGACACAATGTTTAAAAAACGTAAGATCGTCATATCTTATCGTTGGGTTCAATGGCAGCTAGGGTTGTCACAACCTGCATTATTTCTTATTATAAAGTCTTATTCCAAGTATAAGATTACTTTGAAATTCTATTTTATGGCTACTCTTCATTTTTTCCAAGAAATATTGTCTCCTCGACGTGTATAAAATGTAAGATCGTTCCAATATTTCGCTGGGTTCAATGTCAGCTAGGGTTGCCGCTTCTCGGAGCACCTTGCATTAATTAAGAGACTTATCCCGGCATTATGACGGGAAGGGCGACCTGCTTGATTGATTTAGGTAAACACAACCTCCTTCAAATCCCGAAATTGATGCCAGGTGGGGGGACGCATTGTGTTTTGGGTAAAAATTTTTTTGGACCACCATTTGTGTAGAGTGATTATGAAAATGAAAGGGAAGTCTATGTGCCTTATTTAAGAGCTATTTGTTTTTATTATATATTTTTTTGCCTTCCGCAATTCATGAATGTATTTTTATTAATGATTGAGTAGAATAGAATGCTCTTAGCATGAAGTCCGCCTTTGTACCATGCTTTGTGTATTGTTGTGCAATAAAGATTAATCAATAAATATAAAAAGAGTAAAATATTTTAGGGGTAAATAGTGCAACCTCTTTCACAATAATATAAGTATTGCCATATTATGAACAAGCAAAGGTTTAACAAAATAATTATAATTCATAGGGCTTATAAAATAGACAATTAAGCAAGTTGTAACAAAAATGCACATACTTTGGAAAACACTGGACCAAAACTTTAAATACAAATCAGTGAAAAATTATATCAAGATAAAAGAAAGGTAGGCGACGTAATTAGCAAATGAATAAGTAAATACATAAATGAATACAAAGAATACAAACAAGTTGCAACTTTGGAACGATTTTTAGTAATAAATAGTATTCTTATTAATTAGCCTTGTTTATTAGTTTACGTTAACTGTCAAGTTTCACTAATGTAATATTAATTAACTTCCTCGCATGATTCTCTCACCAACCGCTTAACTCATGTTCACACACACACATAACCAGATGCAGAAAGCTATCGTTCAAAATAACATTAGTCAATGAGTAATTTTCACATATACCTAGGGCCATGGTGAATATTTCTGACAGTACCAAAACTAAACACAAATAATTGCCTTTTCAGTTTCATTGAAGATGTGATAGGCCTCTAGTAACGCAAATCATATTTATTTTTAGCTATAGAGTGTTTTGTCAAGTTTGAAAGAAGAATATTAATTAATTTAAGTATTTTCTGCATTAATTCATCAACACCCGAGCGGCCGAATGCGGCCGGAAAACAATGAAATATCTATGGTGTCTCATTTTCCGGGCCTTAATGGGTTAAAATTGCCATATCCTTGAATTCAAAAATAAGTTGTTAGAATACTAGATTATCACAGAATAGATATTAGTAAAATGTAAGTATGTAAGAATTGTATAAGCTCAACCTCTTGTACTATTCTTAACAGAAAGTTTAAATGTTTCCCAACGTTGTAATGCACTTTTTTCATCATATTGCTTATGCAAACAGCGTTTGTGGCAACTATGTTTACAATGTTCTTGCATTTGTTTGTAATACCCCTTGACATTATGCGTTTCAAAAACTGGAATTTTAAATATTCCACAATTTTAAATATTTAACCGTTTGGATTATACAAAGGAGTACATGTTCGGCATACTTATAACATATTTAATTTGGGTTTTAGAGAATAATGCTTCATTTATTCTAGCCTTGTTTCTTAGTTATTGAAGCTATGATACTTGTATTTCACTTAAACTATTCGGGTACCAGTGGCGAAAGGTCTATACAAGCCGATTCTCATGGGCTCCCACCCTGCCGCTGATCCACTTTGCAGATATAACATTTTTGACCGACTTCAAAAAAAGGAGGAGATTATCAAGTCGACGGTATTTTTTTGTAGAACGGCTTGAACGTACAATTTAATAATTTGTCGTTTTTACCGTTGTAATGTTATCGATATATCATTCATAGTTTCTATGCCAATTTCACGACACCATTGCTGGACATAGATCTCTCAAATGGGGGATGGTTACCAAAATCGCTTTACTTGGTATTTTGGTAGGCAATCGCAGTGAGGCCAAGATTTTCAGAAGTTGCTGTTTTACAGCTGTCTCCTAATGGCTGTTGCTCTCTTAAGGCTCCTTCAGTCCTCAAGTGGCGCCCTCATCTTATTTAAATTTATTGCTTGCTAAGTACATAATGTATCAAAAATTCATATGTACAGAATGAAGCTAGTACTACCTCAGTAAAGTAAGTTGTAGTAGTAGCAGGAAAAAGAGCAAAAACTTTTTGCAAAAGCAAAAAGTGGCTACTAATGTTAGCTATTTCATATTTACATTAATTAAATAATCTGTGGTAATCACCATGCATCTTTATGCATGCACATTACCGTCGACTTTGGGATGTCACTTTTGACATCCCAAAGTCGACGGTAATAGCAAAAATATAGAATCTATGCGAAGGGATTATCTGTGGCGATGTTATGAAAAATGGAGGGTGATCTATGTCGGCGGGAAAAAGGAGGACTTAACATATAGTGGTTGTTTGCATTATTGTATGGTAATAAACAATTAAGGGTTGCGTTAAGAAAGACGCCAAGTTGTAGAAAAGGTATTCAGAGAATTAATATACGAGTGAAGATAAAAGATATTGTCTCATTTTTATCACTATACTATTCATATTCATATGTTTATTGCTTTGACCATAATGTACAAAAGATGTTAATATAATGAAGTAGATCATCATGGACCCTGTTGGGCACAGCAAAAAAAAAACAAACTATATTTTACTGAGATTATTGTTTGTAAATAAACTATAGAATCTCAGCTTCAATCTGTACGTGTGAATTTTCGATACATTAAGTACTTAGCGAGCAATAAATTCAATTAAGATGAGAGCGCCACTTTGAGAGCTATGGCCTTAGGCATTATTGTGCTTATTTCAATAATCAATCTTTAGTAAGAGATAGGCCTTCTAAAGGTTTGTTGTCTATAAATTACCTAGTAACTATTCCGTAATAAACCTTTGTCTCACTGAAGATATACTATTGGAATAAGCGGAACCGTTTAGTCGGTTCCTATGATATCCACAAGACGTAAAGAGTTATTCTACGCTATTAACACGGTGAAGCATCATATGTTACTGAAATGTTATAAAAGAAAACAAAGTATCATCTGAAAATAAAAAAAGCCTATCCCTTTATTCATTCACTATTGAAGTTGTCATAAAACTTAAAAGCGTCATAAAAAAGTTATAAATCTCGTTAGCAGTTAAACTTCTAAACACCATTATCTGCGTAAAATTGTCCTTTAATTATTTAACAACTAGCCATAAAAGCATCGTAAGATCAACATAAAAGGAGTTTTATATTTATTTTTCAGATCCTACTTTTCTTTCGGTCAATTTCATGACAACTTTGTATCTTCTAATCGATATGACAGCAGGTTCATGTTCTAAATTAATAAGTTCTTGATCGAAAAAACTCCTAACGCTTCTAATAATAGTCACTGAAAACACTTAAATTAAAGTTTTTTGCAACCTGTAATAATGTCAACATTTTACGAACACCTACGAAAGATGCTACAGTGTCTAGACTTTTCATGTCAGTTATAAACAGTGTAACAATCAACCTTAGAATACAATCAACAAACCCAATTTAAAAATTAAAAATGATTGTATACTAAGTATTACAAAAATACCCCTAATGCCGAATATGGTAGATAGGGACCATCAAACTGAACAACTTTTACTATGGGACCAACTCTAAAATCGCGAAAAAAAAATTAGCTGTTTCATGTTTGATGGTTCCTATCTACCATATTCGGCATTAGGGGTATTTTTGTAACATGTTATATAAAGAAATTTGATAAACAATTGAAAGCAGATAAATGATGTTGTGCGTTTTATAAAAACCAAATAAAATGTGTACGAGGTGAAAGCTCATATAGGTACCGTTATATCATTTTTAGTTCCATACCTCAACCAAAATAAAGATTTATTGAAACAAGAAACGTATGTCACGGTCACGCAACGCCATAAACCCGCAATTGTAGCCAAACTTTATTTCATAAGACTAGTAATAAAGTCTTATAAAGAATGTGCATGTTATATTGTGACAGTATTGTATTTTGTATATTCGAATAAATTAAGGTAAATGTTATCTTATTGTTATATTATTATGAAGTTTTGATTCTGTTATAGGTCAAAATAGAAACTTTTTCCAGAATTTCTATATAAGTTTTCATTTCGATAATATCTAATATTGTATCCTCATTACTAAGACTTCAAAATGTTTGATCATAGCTAGAAAAACTATTTATAATTACACTTTCGAAATGATTGATTAAGACATAGGTACAGTCGATAAAATTGAATCATTGAATCAACCCACCTTAAGGTAATTTTCTTACAGTCATTCAAATGCAACTAGGTTAAAATTCGCTTGAACATACCTTACCTTGGTAACGAACCGGTTGTCATTTTATAGATACTGACAGCTAGTCACTGACTAGGCATGATATACAAGGTGTTACAAAAATACTCCTAATGCCGAATAGGGACGATCAAACTGAACAACTTTTACTATGGGACCAACTCTGAAATCGCGAGAAAAAGATCAGCTGTTTCATACATTTTGATATTTTCGATTTTAATTGTTGTATGAAACAGCTGATATTTTTTTCGCGATTTCAGAGTTGGTCCCATAGTAAAAGTTGTTCAGTTTGATGGTCTCTATATACTATATTCGGCATTAGGGGTATTTTTGTAACACCTTGTATAGATCGGACAGACTCGACTATAATACTCGTTCGTGACAACAGAGAAATGCTATTACTGTCTCTGTTATTCATTATATTTTTTTCTCATTGACTTACTACTACTTAACATCTGACATACTGTCATAATGTCTTCTTCTTCTTTTTTTGTTATGGCAATCTACTTTCCTCTTGGAAGTAATTTTTGCCAGTGTCAAGTGTTAAATAGTTCAGTGGTAGATATTGTTTAATTTTTATTAGAATGCGGGTGCATTGCATTCCAATGCTGTTTGGAGCATTTGGCACCAAGTATATCAAGACAGTTTACTTGGTTAGTTCTGCCGAGGAAGCCACCACTTCAATAAAAGTCTCAGCTTCACACAACCAAGATCGCGCCTATTTCAATTATCCCACATATTGTTCAGTTGCGTAGACACTTGTACCATATAACTGCACCAATTTTAAGACACAATATCCACTATGAATCAATTTGAAAATAATTAAATTAGACGCCAAACCGAACTCGACAAAATGGCGCCAAAAACTCCTGTCATAATGTCATTTTATTTTTAAAATTATAATGCTTTTTCTGCAGTTAAAAGAGTTAGGATTATGAACCATATCTTATTCGAAATTCAAATCAGGACTGCTTTATTTAAAAACATCTAGTGCAGTAATAACAAAGGTGAAAATTGCATAGATCTCTGACCCATAATGATAAATTTTATTAATATTTAAAACGTACTAAGTGCTACATACACGATAGAGAAGAAAACCTGTTTTTATAGTTTCAAAGGAATTATTGGCAAAGTGGGTATGATTCAGTTGGGTCGACTGTACTTGCAATCAGTTATGAGTTTTTGTCCACTGAAATATCCGTCCTGATTTTTTCCAGTGTGCGTATTTGGAATACGAATTTTATTCACATCGCTATTTTTCAATATCCTCCTGTTTGTTTTGGACTTAATAAAATAGCCTTCCTATTATTGGTTGTGTTTTAAAGTGATTTTGTTTGCTTGCGTTGTTTCCAAGTGTCCACGATTATTTTTGAAGATAGATTATTATTAGTTGTTTGTCTGTCACACGGAAAATTTTAAAATAGATGCGTCACGTTAGAAATAATCATACATGTGACCGTCTAGAAATAGTGTTGTGTAGTAATGAAACTTTTAGAAAACATCATAATTTTACAGAATACGATAATTATTCTGTACTTAAGAATAATAATTGATATAATAATATTATATGTTTTTATTTTTTTTAAAAAGTGCATCGAAATAAAAATTATTACTCAGCCAATTCAGCGATAATTTTAAGAGTGTTGCTTCACGATATTTATCAACATGCAAATTTATTGAAACTAAAGTAGGTATTTCAGAATGATTCAGCTACCTTTGGAATTTTCGTGGATACGTCAAACATTACCTTTGGAACTTTCGTCACTATTATCTAATCTGTGCTTTCGTGGATACGTCACATAGTTTAGTCTCGTCTCGCGTGCTGGAAACCAGTAGTAAAATATTCCACTATGTCATCGAAATGTGTCATTGGAGCTTGACGCTAGCGCGCGTCACGAGTGTACCAGCCGCGCCCGCGCATCTCGTCACGCGCACCACACTCAAAAGGGTATCACAAAAGTCCCTTCTTCGAAATTACCTACACCGCCTAGGTTTGGGTGGTATTTGAACACAAATTATAAAACTACTAGATTATAAAAATACTAGATTCAAATTATAAAAATACTAGATTAAGCGTGAATAAACAACGCAATACAGTCTAGGACGGATCATTATTTAAAAAACATCGCGGACGGTGCGAGACGAACAGCAAGGGTACACATTTCAGGGTTTGACTGGCAGTCTAGATGCAGCATTCGCAACTGTGTGTGTATCAAAGCTCACTTACAGTCTTGTACTCTACTCTACTCTCGTATCTGAGTATGCGCGTTTTGTTTATTACTGTTGTTGCCTTACTGCTTTGATATTTTCCTGTGCACATTGGCCATGTCACTGCGCTATACCGAATATCTGGTGCCTATACCTAAAGAGTACTGATAGCGTTCGTACGGACTACGTGCGTAAAATGTGTTATGTAAATGTAAATGTAAATGTATTGTGCAATAATTCAGTGTGATTTGGACTTTGAAATAATATGAACTGAGACTGAGGGTATTACTTTTACGAAAAGATTCGCTATAATCGGATGACGTTTGTCGTTCCATTGAGTTAACATTATGGCTAATTATGGGTTATGTCTAAATTCGCTCAACCAGGCAACAATTTTTTGTCTTTTTCTGTCATTAGAAAACATCGCTTACTAGAGCGAGATAACCGTTCGGTTGCATCCATACTCTAGGTTAGTTATAAGTGGCGGAAGAAGATTGACGAGCTTTAGAAGAATGGCAAGCAGGATCATTCAATAAGGATTTTCTAACAAGATAATAATGTCATCGAACGGAATGGTTAAAATGATTATCGTGGTTTAGTTTTGAGAGTAGGCCTTCTAATTTAAGTAATTTTTTGTTCTTTTTATCCAACTATAATCTACGTAGGTATAATCGGAGCGTTATAAAAACTAAGACTTTGAAGGCTGAAAAAGCATTAATACTCACTCGGTTATATTAATAAGTAAATAATATAATATATGTTTATAAAACAGTTATCTGATAAAGAGTTCCGGGAACTAATTAAGCAATACTAATCTAAAAAAAATTCAGTGTTACGAAAATTATGTTTGATAATGTTAAAAAAGCTATTGCAAATAAATGTTTTTAATAGAAACGTCTGCGCTCCATTAATAATGTAATATAATTACAAGAACGAAAGACGCAAATCTTTTGAAACGATACCCGCTGTCGTATTGTTTTGGTTGATTTAAATTTTGCCCGCCTGCGTCACCGGCTACCCATTTGGCCCGTCATGTGACTAGGGTTAATTCCGTTGCTGGACCGACTGACAGTTTGCGTTTAGTTGTGAAATTTTAAACAATAAAAGATATATAATTTATATGTATCTGTCATTAGTACGCTGCGGACTAAATCTTTATTTGTTAATTCAACGTGTAATCTGAAAGTGTTTATTTCAGTATTTTCAAAATTAATGTCGCATCTTTAAATTTTTTCGGAAATTTGACTGTTTGTAGGAATGTTTTCTTCTGAAACTCGTGCTCACATCTATCATAATAAGTTCTAAGGAATAACATTTGCATTGCTTACTGTTTAACTAATGACGAGAGCTTACATGGAACTAGTAAAGTACACCAGCACTTAACCTCGTTTGAACACTTTGGTAGGGAAACCTAATAACCTGTTTTAAAATGACAAAATGGACCCGACTGAGTGAACTACTTATATACCACTGAAACAGATGCTCTAGATTTTTTTATCATAAAAGGCTGAGAGAGTCATTTCAAGTACAAAAACATCATTATGTGACATCGTTATGCTTTTGTTTTTTTTTTAATATTCTGACATATCTGACAGCAACGGGATTGGCAAAGAGATTTCCTGACTATTATTCTATTCTAAAATGTCCTCTTCCTTTAGTTGTATTCATAAATAAACTTTATGTTTAAATAAACTAAATATTTTTTTATAGTAAAAATAAATAATACATAGTTTTTATGATATTTTTTGTTTCTTCTCTGCAATTATTTTTTATCGTACAGTGGTTACCAAAAGCTAGAAATAAGAATCAAAATCATGAAAAAACGTTATTTGTAAACAGATGGAACATAATATAAAATAGCTTTGCCTCGTAATATTTTTAGTTTAATCATTTGGTTGCGTCAAAAGTGACAATGAAATGTTTATGACCTGTTCTCAGTTTTTACAACTAGTTCTCCTTAAATATGTGTTTTTTATACTTCTCCGCCATTTAACATAAAATTAAATAATCTTACTGCTGTGTTTTTGAAAACAAGATTTATAAGATTTAACAGCTGAATATTAAAATTAATTAAACGGTATTAAAATTAATTATGTGTGTAGACATTTCTAATACTTGATTATAAAAACGGTCAGGAGCGAGTCAGACTCGCAGGTTCCATTCCATTCTGAAAAAGTTTACTATTTAGAGACATCGTTTTATTTTCCTGTAATCTTTACATAAACTTCTATGACATAAAATAATTTCAGATTTTGCTCTCTACAAACTTCGGAGACAGGGGGGGCGGTATTTTATTTGACATATGAAAATAATTTCACGAATCAATATTGACGTAGGTTTATGAAATAGAAAACAATGACGTCATTTTACCACAAAGTTGTTCTAAGACATGTATCATTAAAGAACATATAGTTTTTAAGCGATAGTCTCAGAAACAATGTTTCGACATTCGGGACATTTCTGTCTTACGCTTATTAACTATTCAGAAAAAAGTAGAGTTAGTCAATGGATAATCAACATCGTGTGGGATTAAAACTATAGCATATTATAATGCCGTTGTAAATAACTGAAATAGCTACCAATCTGTGCAGTCAGAGATAGAACGGAATTCTATTCTGATGGACAATTTATAACACATGAAAATAACTAGTGATGCAACGAATACTACTTTAACGAATGCGAATACGAATATCAAGCATTCTTTTCGGCGAATACGAATAATTCAACAAGGTAATGAAAATACACACTATTTTTTATTACTAAGATATTTAATATTTGAAATTAACTGTTGACAAATTTTTGTTCAAAAAGCACAACATTTGTAACTTCTCAGGCATTAGGTGATTTATTTTTTCTGTATGTACTTTCCCAGCGGTCGAAAATAATATTTCTGAGGCAACAGTAGAAAACTTTAATGATACAAACAGTATAGTGCATAGGTGCGTTCGAATACACGGTGCACAGACAAACCGTAATTTGGGTTGCGTTCAGTTTGTTTATAACATTCGTGATGGTATTCGGCGAATACGAATATTCGGTAAATATCAACTAATCGGCGAATACGAATATTCGTATTCATTGCATCACTAAAAATAACTCATCAATACATAAGAGGGCCTATTACAAGAAAGAATCAAGATAGTCAGACGATGTTCGTTGATCGATTTACTTGATTTTGAACTTTATACATGAGTTAATAATGTCACGAAATGGAACGAACATCGTACGCTTATTGCCGACGCCTTTTAAACGACTGTCCCAAAAAAAAACAGAGAGTGTAATGTGTTCAGGGTTCATGTATGTTTATATGTAGGTATGTGAATTTCTTTATTCCATCATAACTTCTAAATAACTAAACAGATTTTGAATATGTATGGTGTATCTTTAGAATCCTTCCATCATCTCGAGTGACACTGTATATTATTGTTTTTGGAAAAGAATCAATATAGCGTCGACGCTAAACTTTGAAAGTGGCGTAAAGACGCCACCTTCAAATGTGAATATTTTTTTCTTCAATTATTGGGCATCGAATGAAAGGCCTTGATGAGCACATTCCAAAACTACCTATATAATTTGTCACTAAAATAAGTGAAATAAAAATGAATAAATTTAAAAAATATTAATTACACGACTGCCCTGCCAAAATCCAACTAAAAATTTAAATAAGAGGTGTCATGCAGTCGGGAGACCTCTTCATTGCAATGACATTTGTTATTTGACTTTTTAGTTCGTTTTTGGCAGTGCAGTCGTATTTGTAATTTTTTTTTAATGTATCTATTATTTGTAATAGACCCTTAGTTTGCTTAGTATGCTAGTATATCACTATGAAGAAAAATTTAATATAGGTAAATTTTTTATTAACATTTCCCAGCATAAAATTATCTTTTTCATGTTATAAGTGCCTAATTAAAATTATTAAGTACACCGCGTGTTATCTCAAAAAGAAAAATGGATCACTAAAAAGATCATTTTCTGTCCGTCTGTCTGACTGTTTGCTTGTGAAGACACTTCTTCTCAGGAATATGTGAAGGTATCTAGTTGAAATTATATACATGATGGGGCTTACGGCCCCTTGGAACTTATAAATAACAAGCTTGTAGGTCAACTCAATCATGAAATAAGAATAAAATGAAAATAAATAATTATGATAGCATAAGTATACATAAAAAAACTAAGTACGAAGCCTTTGGTGTCGGTATTTTTTTAAACAAAGTTTGGAGAGATGTAGCGTTTTAATACACAGAAATAAAGATAAAAAACTCAGAGCATTTGGTTTAAAAAAAGGTACAAAAAGTTGAATTTAGTTATAAGTCAAATAATCACAGATTCCGTAAAAAAATAAAATTCACTAAATTGGCATTGCCTAAAGCGGAAGTGAGCTTTTCCCAAGAGACTCAATTTGTGTTTCGTTTTCTGAAAGATAACCTTTTTTCACAAATCGGTAGTAATTCAATCACCCAGTAAATATAACGTTTTAATAATAACACTTTATTTTGAAATGAAATCGACAAGCTTTTCACTGAAATATTCAAAAGGTCTTAATTTTACAATCATTTAATGTCGTGATTTATTTTAAATTATGTTATTGCTGGGAATCTCGCAATAATTATTTCTGACGCTTCAGCAAATTTATTTCAATTTCTTTCTTCATTCTTTAGAGATCAAAGCTAAGATCAATTGGTACTGTCATTTCAAGAAAAAATACAGCTCGATGAAATACTAAAATTATTATTTTTGTCTAGTAGAATAAAACGGTGGAAATCTTAATACGAAATGTGTACAGTGTAACATCGAATCATTGTTCTCAATGTTATTTGAGGAAGATGCAACATGAATGCGTCTTCGAAATCGTTTTTTTACAATACAACGGCACATGTCAATGACTTTAGGCCATTTAAGATGCAAATAAAATTAGTAACGAGCACGAACGGCGTGGCGATGGAACAAGAACTATGTGGAGCTGGTATTTATATAGCTTGACAATTAAAACTGTCTCCAACCTTCACGACTGATAAATTATTGTTACACTTGAACGTGATTCTATGGTTATTGTAGTATTTTCATGAAATTTAAAATATTAAACCGGCTGTTTGTTTGTGTTTCTGTCATCGGGGCTATTAGGCATTTGTTTATAGTAGATCCCACAATAAAATAATACTTGTGAGGACATTTTTCACGTAGTAATCTCCGTTATTTCACCGCAGCAGAAAATTCGGACGTAAGATTTTATGTATGTACAAATACGTGATTCCTCGGTTGACACGTTATTAGGGTAGAAATTTATTAAAATATAAATTTAAATTATTTTGTGCGTGTGTTGAGCCGTCTCATTATGTGGGGACGGTGGGGGGCGTGATAAATGAGCGTATTGGAAAACGTCTTGGCACGTTTCACGCGTCACGCTGACGGGATATAAATGAGTTTTATATTGTCTGTTCGCACCTAAGCCCATCTCTCAGCCCGGCGTGATAACCCATCAGGAACAGCCACATTCTAAATGTCCCCTTGTTTCATTCATTTTGCGACAGACCAACTTAGACGGCTAGTTGAAATGTTTGGCGGCTCTCCAACGTTGTAAATTAACGCCTTTTTCTATTATTTTCAGGTAAATCGCTGAAAGAGATCTCCTAAGGACGGTGGAGCCAACCAGATTAGCAGTCGCTGCACTTGCATAAAGCATTGTTTAAGAGATTTGTTATTAATTGTATTAAAAGTTAATACTAAAGTTGAAGTATAGAGTACCTACATAAAGCAATAAATATTGTATAGAAATAGCATTTTTATTTAAGTAATAATTAATACACTTAATTTCTACTGAGTGATTGAATGTTATTCAAAAATACATTTTGGCTCAAAAATATCTAGTAATACTTGAATTTGGTAAATCAATTCAAAATATTCAATATGGAAGTTGTTTTAAGGGAACTTTAATAGGAAACTTATGTGGATTGTGATGGTTAAAGTAAAATAAATAGATGGGGAGAAGGTAAGCACTTTTGGGTCTTTTTCGAAGTACTGAATTTATACAATACTAAATAATATACCTTCTAGAAAAAAATCGACTAGTCACCAGAACTGTCTCAGGCGGGGATCGTAGTTTTATTTATTTGTAGTATTGTATAAAAATATCATTGTGAATGCTAAAATCTTAAAAAATACTGAATTTATTTTTACTTATAATCTGGTTCTTGTTTTTTCGACATCAGTCATTTTAAATGTCCTCCTGCTGGGGACAGGACTTCCTTATGGATTTTTAAGGAGGATGGGCCATAACCCACCACGCAGGCCCAATGCGGATTAGTGGGTTTTAACGACTGCAAATGCAGCCGGGACCAACGGCTTAACGTGCCTTCCGACTTTCGAAGCCTGGAACTCGAGATTATAAATTTTTTGGTCACCCATCCCATGACCGACCCTTGCGAAAGTTGCTCAAACTCCACAAACGCAGGGCTCGGCACTAAACCACAACGCCACCGAGCTCTTCGATCGCTTATTAATTAACTAACATTAATCTAACAGGCGCGTATCCTATTTCATGTTATGAAATAATGTAAGTAGGTTGTTCAAAAATGTTTAATGACATGTCATTAGCTTGGATGTTTAAATAATCTCGGGTCCGTATCCCGCAATAGTGCATTATTATGTGATAAAGAATTATTAATGTTTCAGTCTATTAATGGTATTTATCTTATTTAATTGTAAATAGTAAAATCATAATATATAAAATCTAATACAACTTGGAAAATTCCACTTCTTTTTTACAAACTCCTAACTATTATTAACAAGAGCATATTAGCGTTGTCCTTATTTCGAGTGGTTTTGGCATCGGCTTGCCTTAATCGTGAGCACACCTTGAGCACACGCCTGAGTTGCTCATAATGAGTGGAGCTTGCTCAAATGGGTGCAGTTACGCCGTTTTACGTGTTCAAGCGCCAAACCAGACTGCAGTTACTGGTAGACGCGCAATCAAAAATTTGGCAAGCGTTTACATGTTTCTCGTAAAACTTAGTTCATTAAAGTGTTAACAATGTTCTGGGTTTAAGTAGGTTTTATTATCTTTAAACACTTTAATTATAGATTATTAAATTTTGATTTTTCGCATTCACAATGCTATTTTTATATTAAGATAAATAATATTAGAAAAAATACTAGAAAAAATCGACTCACCCGTAGCACCTCAGACGGGACACGAACCCGCACCCTTGGGATTCCGGCCCAATGCACTGACCAATTATGCTACCGAGTCGCTAGTGGGAGCGGCGTCCCGTCTGAGGTGCTACGGGTGAGTCAATTTTTTCTAGTATTTTTTCTAATATTATTTATCTTAACTTTAAAAGATGTTTCAAATCAGAAGCGCTGTTTTTATTATTTCATTTCAGTCTAAAACAGTGGTTCAAAATTAGTTTTTTCTACGTACAAGTCCAAACAAAATCTCACTCACGTAGCCTTTATTGCAAGAACGATAGATAAAAAATAAATTAGATGTAAATATGATACCTAACTTAGTTAAGAGATTGCTGGGCGTACAGTATACCGATTTACATCAAGGGGTGCGGTACGCCCAGGTTGCCCTACCCCCGAGGTTGCCCTCGGGTAGTCCTGGGGGTAAGCGTACCACTAATTGGGAAACACTGGTCTAAAACCACAGCACTTATTATGATAATTTGTAAAATTCTAATATTTTGTTAACAATGATGGCAGGTGTTCTTTTATGTTGAATATTATTTTTTTCAGTAATGTTTTGGTAATTTTTATAAAAAATATTTATTCCTCGTAAAACTACTTTTTTTTATTAATTAGAATAAAGTATAGTGAACTCCAAACGCATATTTCTATACCACGTTGAATTATACTCCGTCAACTAAATAATAAAGTTTAGTGTCAAAAAACACGGTTAGTTTGACGAACATAAAGCTTTTCCCTAATTAAGCCTTTGATAGATCCGACAGTCGGACAAGCTCATCTAGTGTAAGTAGGGATTTCGTTTTTTTGCTTCCATCCGAATTAAAACGGACTGGTACAAATATCTGTCGCAATGAATAGTTTTTCATAAAACATTTTTCGCGATGGCTTTGATTAGTTATGGTTTTCGACGGTGTATTTTTTTGTAAAATAAGATTAACGAAAGTAATCACCATGAAATAGGAAAATCTTTTGAGGAGTATTGTCACATACATTGTTAACGTATTTGTGGCATTAAGTATAATAACATTGAAAAAAGATTCTCATTTTCATGAAGTGGTGTTTTCAAGGCAAATAATGATAATATCGTACTTAATTGACCGAGCGAGCGCGTAGCGTCTCTGCTTCAGTTTGGGCAAAAATGTTTTCGTAATGTCTGTCCGGCTGTCTGTCTCTTCTCCTTTACACGTCGCATTTCTCAACCGATTCTCGTGAAATTTTGTGAGCAGGGTCAATTCAGATTTTAGAAATGAAAAAAATGGATTTCATTCGTTTCGAAAAATGATTGAAATGTCACAAAATCATTATCACCGCTAAAAGCCAGTACATATAGACCACATTACATCATCTGAATGAATACCTAGTCGTTGCCATTTCATCCACAAGTACCTAGCTACGAAGCGTCAAGCCGTCCGAGTATCGACAAAGTAAAGTGGTAATTCGCTAGTGCTGTACCGATCAACAGGCGTCGAAATTTGAAAATTACCAGCCATTCGGAGCAATAAATTTGTAGAGCTGTCGCCAGCAAGTGTCGACCATTCGCGATGGTAGATTGATTCGTTGATTGAAGAGGCCCATTCGTTTCAGCTCGCACGGTCGCAGTCTTAATTGCCATCGGAGATTGCTATATTGGGGCTATTATTGTTTGTGTACCTTTGCATTT